>OW052202.1:42500-10042500 GCA_932527185.1 Ecliptopera silaceata | reverse complement strand
TTGTCAGAATATAAATACTCTGCAGCACTATTCTTAGTGTTGAATGAAGTTTGATGAATAGACCTCGCAGACTGTTTTAATTGGTGTCTGGTGTTTGAGCTACGAGCTATCATTCAAAGAGGTTTGCACACTGGCTGGTAACGTCGCCGACGCAAAATGACATGTTAGCTCATAGAAATATATCGTGTCGGCGCCTAACATTATTTCCTTTTTTGAGGTCGTCGCCAAGATGACGGAAAGCGCATTTTCTATAGAATATCACAGCTTATTATGATATCGCATCGCGTTCGAGTATTTTGAAAAAAGTTTATGATTCTTTACTCAATGATTCTGATCACGATCTTTTTGATGTATGTTTTTAGAGCTATGAGCTATCAAATATTATCAAAAGAAGTCTAGATTTAGAGCAATTGTGCCAAAATAAAACGGCAATAATAAATTAGGTCAAATAAAACACGTGCTAAATAATGTATAACTTAAGTAGTATTAACAAAATAGAGCGAACGTGGGATTAGGAAGGTAATTCTATTATTTATTTATTGAGAATAAAACATCAGAGAGATTTGAGTAGAATAATTTAACGTAAAAATGAATACAAAATCATACTTGGCGTGGATAAGACAGGAAATACGTTGACGTAAATTACGTTATTCACGTCTTCTTTGAAAGTTTGTATACGATATTTATAAAGAAAAAACTGCTTTTCAAACAGTTTGCAAAGTATGCAGCTAGCAAACATAATAAAATGTAGTAAAATTATAATTTTCTGTTAGGATGTTACAAAATAAAAATAGATATTTTTTCTGATATTTTTACAATCTTTTATATTTTCAACCGCCTTCAAAAACTTTTCAGTTTGACAAGTATTTTAAAATAAATACCCACAGGTAAGTACCTATAACTAAAAAACTAAAAATTACAAGTATATCCTATCTACCTGCTTTCTAAATGATTTGAATGATTTATTTTATATTTAAAAGCTTTGGGACTACACGTGAAGCATCAGCATTCAGAGGTTTGAAGCATTTAAAATAAAATCTAATTAACAACATCCTCTTTACACATTAAGTATTATAAAAAAAACAAAAGAAGATTGTATATAGAGTACCTCCTTGGTTAAAGTCGATTAAAGAATAAATGAAATAACTAAATAAATAATGCTGGACAATCCACACAACATCATCTAGCCCAAAGCTAAGCAGAGCTTGTGCTATGGGTAGGTACTAGAAGACTGACATACTTAATACAATATATCACATAGATAGATATTTTTTTTTTATTATACATATAAAATACCCAGAACACCCGGAATAAATATTTGTAGATCGTACAAACATTTATCCCAAGGCGGGAATCGATCCCAACCTCCGCGTCGCAGGCGGACCTTCGCCCGCCGCGCCACATCGGTCGTCTTAAATCATTCTCGATAAATACCGATACGATTATCTTTGATCATCATGTTGAGTTATGGGAAAGTAATTCCTGGGGGGCTATCCAGCAAGGGGAAACTTGCGTGACCGAATATCCTTTCTGTTGTAGTTCAGTTTTTGATGATTTTACTATAGTAACTTATCAGTATTCCGTGGCATTTTCGTGGACTGACGTGACTGAGCTTTATAAAATTATGACTGAGCTGTTAAAAATGACGTCAATGCCGCGGTTTAACACGTGGCCTACCTGATTTGAGTATGGCCTACCTGATTTAAGCATGACCTACCTGTTTTGCCCATGGCCTAACTGATTTTTCGTTAATTCTATCAAATGGTATGAAAATCGATCATTCAAAATATCAATAAAAGATGAAGAAGAAAACTGAACTGCAATTTGATCAAATAACAGTTCAAAAACATTTCAGTTGTCAGGATACCCCCCTGTGCGGTTTAGGTCAAAGTTTCATAACCTTTATGTCCAAGAGTAGAGTAAACTATTGGGTTTACTTCAACATGGTTAATCCACAGGGGAAATCCGACACAAGATAGAATCTCGATGTTAATTGATCTCTAATAATATAATATTTGAGTAGGCATCTACGCACTTATAGCTGCGTACAAAGTTTATTTATTTATCAAATAAAGCGTCACAGCTCTTGAGAATTGGTGAGTGATATATGTAAAAGTTGTATTTATTATTTCTTTGTTGAGCGAAAAATAGCAATGTTACGCTTTTGTCTAGACACTTGATTATCTAAACGTAACGTAACAAACACAAAATAAAATAACAAAACATACTTTTAAACACTTATTCGAGCAATAATCGATTAGGAATTTTGACAAAAAGCTCGTTCAGCGGGCGTATCCAGAGAACTGAAATGTATTTGAACTGTATTTGAACTGTATTTGAACTGTTACTTGACGAGGGTCCGGTTAATGTACATTGTACAACCATGGAAAACACAACCCGATAAAACACGACCACGAAAAGCGCAGCCAGGAATACGCAGTCCGGAATTGATGACCATTTTGTCAACCATGGAATTGGATGACAAAATAGTCACCAATTCTTGGCTGTGTTTTCCGTGGTTGTGTATTCCTTGGTCGTGTAATCACGGCACCTCTAATCAGTTGGTAGTAGCTCTGCCTTCCATGCAGTGGGTCGTGGCTTCGATTCCCACCCATAGCAAATGTTTGTGATGAGCATAAATGTTTGTTCTATGTCCCAGACATAGAACAAATATTACATACACATTATCATTACATACATACATAATACATGCTATGTATTATGTATGAATTTAAAATATATTTATTTTATAAGTATTCTATCAGCAATCTAGTTCCGATAGTACAAGCTTTGCTTAGTTTGGGTCTAGAGTGTGATATGTTCATGAATAATTACTCATTGCTCATTTAATATAAATATAAATAATGCTGGACAATCCACACAACATCATCTAGCCTGGCCCCAAGCTGCAAGCAGAGCTTGTGTTATGGGTACTAGAAGACTGACATACTTAATACAATACATTCAATAGATAGATATTTTTATTATACATATCAATACCCAGAACATCCGGAATAAATATTTGCAGATCGTACAAACATTTATCCCAAGGCAGGAATCGAACCCGCAACCTTCGCGTCGCAGGCGGACCTTCGCCCGCCGCGCCACATCGGTCGTCAAATGCATTGCTATGTGCAGTTACCACTTATCACTACCACTTAAGATCAAGTGGGCCATCCACTTACTCAATGCAAAAAGCATATTATTTAGCTTCCAAGCCTCAAGAATAAATAAACAAAATTAACTTAATACTTACTTTTCAGTCCTCAACTTCTAAAGGTACAAATTTCACTTGTATTGAGTAAATATAATTACAATAAAACAACAAACAGTCCTTGTTTATAACATCGTAATTATTCACGAATTAAATACGTCGATTATTTAGCGTCCAGACACGTCCGTACGCGAGACAGCTCGCGAGCTACTGAAGACAGAATGGTGGATTCTGCTTGGTCTAGAGACGATAGGGATATACAGGGTGCTATTATGCTCCTATATATCATGAAAAAAAGTATTTATTCTACCTCATTTTGGTAAATTAGTTTAGAAATTGCGAAAATTTTCAAAAACATCTTTATTTTAATCTATACAGTATTTACATTGGCATATAAAATACATAAGAAACAGTTGAGCTATTTACAGACCGTTGCAAACGATCTATAGATAGTTCAACTGATCCAAATCATAAAATTAAAAAAATATAAAAGTTTCTTGGTGTGAGTGTAAGGTGAGAAGAAAGAGCTTTTGCGTGTGAATACCTACACAAAGTAAACAAACATGTATAGTGGCCGGAAATCTCTTTGATAATCTAAAACGTGAACACAATTCTCGTTTTTGGGTGACATAAGTCCTCCTTCGCTTAAAGAGACGTACTGTGAAACTGTTACGCTAATCTTTGAATAAATAATGCTGGACAATCCACACACCATCATCTAGCCCCAAGCTAAGCAAAGCTTGTATTGTGGGTACTAGAAGACTGACATACTTAACACAATACATTACATAGATATTTTTTATAATACGCATCAAATACCCAGAACAACCGGAATAAATATTTGCAGATGGTACAAACATTTATCTCAAGGCGGGAATCGAACCCGCAAGCTCCGCGTCGCAGGCGGACCTTCGCCCGCCGCGCCACATCGGTCGAATTGAATGAATCTCACCTGGTAAGTTATTATGCGGTAAAGTCTATACCTTACCGCATAATAAATAAATAAATAATAAATAATGCTGGACAATCCACACAACATCATCTAGCCCCAAGCTAAGCAGAGCTTGTGTTATGAGTACTAGAAGACTGACATACTTAATATTATACATTACATAGATAGATATTTTTTATTATACATATAATACCCAGAACACCCGGAATAAATATTTGCAGAACATACAAACATTTATTCCGAGGCGGGAATCGAACCCGCAACCTTCCGCGTCGCAGGCGGACCATCGCCCACCGCGCCACATCGGTCGTCATAATAACATAATATTACTATTATCTCATAATATTAGCATAATAACTACTATTACGATATTAAGATACTATTAAGATACTATTATCTCCATTGTTTTATGATATAGCAATCCTCATCACGCGCTGGTTAAACATAATCCCACTTCTCAATATAAAACCCGCCTAATGCGTACAAGACCTTACCAAATCCTTCTTTGATTATCACGTCCGTAGCACCACGTAGCAATTCGTAGCAATTCGTAGCACGCAGCTACGAATCCATCTAGCTATCCGATACGTATTGTGTTCTATTTATACCTTAAGTCTTGGGTATAAGGATCATTTTAGCTTGTAACACTATTTCTAAGCTTCAGTACCTCTACCATGAGTTGTCACAGTAAAATCGCCTGACTTTACTACAGTAGTTACGTCAATATTAGTATTACGAATTTTAGTACCCAACTATCCGCTAGAGGCGTTGTACAAATCTTCATACATTTTTTTAACTACAGACGCTAGCGAGTATAGTATAATAGTATAGTAAAAACTCATGGTAGAGCTACTGATCTGAGTTTTTGCGTAGGAGCGTATTGCTGTTGTAAAATGATTCTTGTGTCCTAGAACATAAGAAGCATTTTCTTTAAGTATATAAGTAGTAAATGTGTAGTGTTTGTTTATTTGGTGGGATTTAAAACGTGTAGCACTTTACTACGCAGTACTATAGACTTTATAGGATTTATTTAGATTGAAAGTTTTTATTGGAAAGTAAATACTTTTCGTAACGTAGTAGATAAAATTCTAGGCGTTACAGCGTCACAGCTCAGGGTAGTTGTCCTCGCTTCCATGCTGTGGGTCGTGGGTTCGGTTCCCACTCAGAGCAAATGTATGTGTGATGAACATAAATTTTTGTTCTGTTTTTGGGTGTAAATATGTACCTACTCTATGTATATTAACAAAAAAAGTATATAGTTATTCTATCAGCAATCTAGTTCCAATAGTACAAGCTTTGCTTAGTTTGGGACTAGAGTGTGATGTGTGAATTGTCCCTAAATATTTAATTTATTATTATATTTATTATTTCAAAATAATGGTTACAAACAGTCTTAAAAAGGAGGCACTTTAAAACATATTCACCCTTTCCGGGTATCGCAAAATATATGCATATCGAGGGTTTGATATGCCTGTGAAGAAAAAAAAGACGTGTGGCACTCGGGGACTGCCGCGGTAAAGCTATTGCATAGCATTTTTTGCTGGACTACATATGCGCAGTGTTAGGTTATTTTTGTTAGGTTTTTTTTTACAAGTTATAGGCAAGCGTCTGACCGCGATCTCACCTGATGTTAAGTGACGATGCGGTCTACGATGTAGCACACTTGCCTAGAAGATACCTTTATTTACATGATACTCGTCTCTTAAAAATATCCAATTTCGTTACGGAATTTCTGGATTTGATCTCCACGCCCAAGGTGATAGAAGCTATGCAATAGCTTAAATAAAACGAGCAGCTGCTTCTAGTTGTTTATTGAGTGAGTAATCTGGCTCCATCGCTGGGCTCACTGACAAAGAACACCGGGTTTCCTTTGTATTCTGAGAGAATTCGTTTCTTCGCGTTCTCCACCTCTGATTTCTCTATCTGAAACGAGAAATATTAAAGACAGAGTGCTTAGTCCGAGCCTGCATTTTAAAACTCCCTATTCTCGAGCCGAGAGTCGTCTCTCGGATGTCCTTATATTTTTGTATGGATATCCGAGGGACGACTCTCGGCTCGAGAGTAGGGAGTTTTAAAATGCAACCTCGGACTAAGCCCTCTGAATTACTTAGAATACCTATAGTAGTACCTAGTAGACATAGACATACGATCTTATAAAAAGTTAGCGCAGACTTGATGTATTGAATACGATAATAATAAATAAATAAATATTCACGGACACACCTCACATTCTAGCCCCAACCTAAGCAAAGCTTGTATAAATATTTCTTCTGAGTCTGGGTGTCACTATGTATTCTATGTATTTACAAAAAAAAGGATATATATACCTATGTATTCTAGTATCAGCAATCTAGTTCTCATAGTACAAGCTTTGCTTAGTTTGGGACTAGATTATGATATGTGAATTGTCCGTGAATATTTATTCTGTTCAGATGTGTCATTCAGAGTGAAAGATGCAAAATAAAAGGCGAAAATGATCCGTCTTATCCCAACTTTACCAATGCTATAAAGCAGTGGCTTGGTAGCTCAGTTATTAGTAGTGTTATGTCACTGTATAATGAAAATAAAAAGAAGAAAACAGAAGTAATATACTATAATACTGGAAGAGATTGCTATTGAGCGATAAGGCCGCCCATTGTGCATTTATTTAATAAATATTGTTCTTCTTGTATTTTAATTGTGTAATTTGTGTGTACAATAAAGCGTTATTCATTCATTTATTATATTAAGTTACCAATGCTATGACGCATCCTCCAAAGCCACCTCCAGTCATGCGCGCGCCGAGCACGCCGCGCGCGCCGCGCACGATGCGCACCAACGCGTCCAGCTCCGCGCACGACACCTGCATCAACTCGCTCAGCGACTCGTGCGACTCGTAGAATAACTCGCCCACCTCGATATAAATAAATCGATATATATAAAAGAAAGTCGTGTTTGTTACACCATTTATAACTCAAGAACGACTGTACCGATTTGGCTGAAAATTTGTGGGTAGGTAGCTTAGAGCCAGGAGACGGACATAGGATAATATGTGTGAACCTATGTGTGAATTATCTAATAAAAAAAAAGTAAAATAATATTTATTGCCCTTAAAGGCGGAACAGAGTTCGCCGAGACAGCTAGTAAGTAAATGATAAATGATAGATAGATAGAACATGCTTTATTGTACACCAACACAGAAAAAGGCCTTAGTTTTATATTTATTAAAATTTGTCATTAATTAATAATGCTGGACAATCCATACAACATCATCTAGCCCCAAGCTAAACAGAGCTTGTGTTATGGGTACTAGAAGACTGACATACTTAATACAATACATTACATAGATAGATATTTTTTATGATACATATAATATACCCAGAACACCCGGAATAAATATTTGCAGATCGTACAAACATATAAATCAAGGCGGGAATCGGACCGGCAACCTCCGCGTCGCAGGCGGACTTTCACCCACCGCGCCACATCGGTAGTCAATTTCCTATATTTGTTTAGTTAAGTACAAAAGCATTATGATTTAAAATGTTCATGATTATAATTTATTTATTAACATTTCAGACATTAGGTATTAACGATAACAGTAGACATTTACAAAAAAAAAATTAAGCTTACAAATTAAGACACAAATGCTTAATTTAAGTCTACAAAAATGACTTATGTATTAACATATTTCAGATATTAGGTAACCTGATACCATTTGCCAATTACAGAAAAAAAATAAAAAACATTACTTAAACAAAATGCACAATTAAAGTCCTTAAAAATCTAATAACGGATTCCACTCACCCGTTTCAAGTCGTTTTCTTTCAATCTCTTGGCCACCTCCACAGTCCTAGCTATCTCCTCCACCACATGCCGGGCCCGCATCAGCACGAGCTGATCAGACGTCAGTTTTGACAGATCTGAAATACATGAACTGTCATTACACCTTGGAATCTGGAAATCTTTCCTCTCATCCCTTCTCCCCGCTTTCGTCCACCAAATAAGTTATTCATAAAAATGGTTGTCTATAAAGTTGGTTTACTGACGATAGTTGAACGTGACAACGAACGCAAAGGCCGATTGTGCTTCTTTGTCGCTCGTTCCGCGCTCTCGCTTGCACTTCATGGAACGCCTCAGAGCGAGGTAACGCCGCATGAGTCATGTTTTTTCGTGCGTGCAGTCGGCTCTATCGAATTATAAGACGTTGTCACGTCAAAAAACTAATGAATTGCAATCTACTCTTCAAACTGTGGCAGAACAAATATTAACTTTTATTCTTAGTATATTTCTTAATGCTTGTTTGTAGGTACACCAAAATCATCATTATAAAGTTAATTGCGACGCAGATGGTTGCGAATTCGATTCCCGCCTTGAGATAAATGTTTGTACGAACTGAAAATATTTATTCCGGGTGTTCTGGGTATTTTATATGTATGATAAAAAATATAATGTAATGTACCTATTGTATTAAATATGTCAGTCTTCTAGTACCCATAACTCTGCTTAGCTTGGGGCTAGATGATGTTGTGCGGATTGTCCAGCATTATTTATTTTATTTTATTTATTTATGTACCTAATTCAGGCATTGCAATAATCATTATCATAAAATTAATAAAAATATACTTGAAAAAAATTACAAAGCCAGCCCAATTTCGCTAAAACTATAAACTAACTTAAAAAAAAGTCGTGTCAGATTAATTTGTGTTAGATTCTTGTTTATAAATAGATTTCCTTGAGACACTTTGAACTTGACTTATTGATATTGAACCGTCGAGGTGACGTGAAAGACGAATAGTAGGTACACGGTGCAAAATGTATAAATACTGATTAAATATATATATTAATTAAATACCTTATCGAACATAATTACAATTTTCCTATCCCACTTCGATTAATCCCGCCAATTGTCCAAACAGATATTACGCCTACGCCCTACAGTAACAAAACCTCTAAATATGACCTAGATTTTGATTATAATACTAGATTCTATTAAGATATAGAAAACTTTACATAAAAAAGATAAAGGAATAAATGAATACAAAACTCAGTTGTTACAAGTCAGTTGGTACCTATTAGCTCTGCCTTTCTTGACGTGGATCGTGCATTCGATCCCCACGAATAATCAAACATTTGTGTGATGAACACTGAGTTTTTGTTTTTGTGTGGGTATTACTATGTTTATAAAAAATACGCAATAATTTTGCAATAAACTAAGTAAAGTATATAAACTACATTACCAAAGTAAACTACATAAACTGCGCAACCTAAATAAACTTAACGTATTTAAGGTTAAAGCCAGACATAAAAGCTCTCCATCTAAGTCAACAAAAGTGCACTCCTGAGTGAGGGTAAATGTTGTATCTCAGCCGCCTGCTGGCATTGATATTGTCGCTGAAGATACTTACTGCCAGTAAACTATGTAAACTGCGTAAACTATGTAAACTGCGTAAACTATGTAAACTGCGTAAACTATGTAAACTATGTAAACTGCGTAAACTACGTAAACAATACTTTTGTAAGTCTTCTGCTTGGCATGACATAAACTGCGTAAACTATACTATGTACATGCAATACCTTACCTTCTAAGTCGGCCACAGTGGCGCTCCTGAGTGAGGGTAGGTTGAGTATGTCAGCCGCCTGCTGGCATTGGGCGCGTCGCTGCGGATACTCGCTGCCAGTCAGCTGATGCTTCACGTTGGAGTTCACCACCAGGACCACAGCGTCGCCAGTGCCCATGGGAACTAGTGACGCTTCTAGTGATCTGTTGAGTGTAAGAAGGATCATTAAAAAAACCGTAGGAACCGAGCCGTAGTTTCTAAGCCCGATTTTCTAGAACCTTCGTGGAACTTGCCTAGAGTTATCTAGTATGTAAGACGGTTCTAAGAGATCTGAACTCTTTTAAACCTCATTTGTTTTAGTTCACTTCAAATATCAGACTGGCAGAGATCCCACGTATTGTTAATAACATGTTTCCCGTATTATAAAAAAAACTTTAAAATGGCATATGTACTAAATATGCAAGCCACATAGAAAATCAGACTGGCATCTCAGCCAACTTTACTTATTAAAACTTTTTCGTCAGCATGCCGTAACCTCCTTTGTTTTGCCTATAATCTATACTTTCGCGCGCTTTGAAACCTAGTTAATTTTTTTTTTTCATTCAGACATGCAATTCAGCTATTGTGCTAACTTTAGTCTACCTTCTAGTCTGTGCTAACGTCTGTGTAAACTTTTTATAAGATAGATCGTATTTATTTTATCTGTAAACACACATGAATAATTTGAATCATCGAAGTAGGTATGGTATACTTTTTTTTTTTACTTTTTTATATTATTTCTCACCTGCAGTCTATAAGCAAAGCGTGGTCTTTCTTCGCCATTGTGACGATGTACTGGTCCATGATACCGCAAGGCATTTTGGGAAACTCGTGCTCAGCTTTTTGACACAATTTCACTTTTTCCACGTCACTGTGTAAATATACCAATATTTTATTGAATTGTACTTTTATAGAGTTTTCAAAAAATAGGTTTTATAAAAATTTTAAGTACGCATGTTAAATAACACTCTAAAAACAATAAAAACTATTTGAGGTAACTAAAAACTAATTAAAAGTAAAGTATAAATATTCCTATCACTTTAATCGTCGTCGGAAACGTTAGCAAACTTGGGCCTTGCGATCTTCGCAACTTTATTTATCTTAAATTCGTGTTTTGTTATACCAAAAAGGATAAATATAATATTATTTTGTAGCTAAGTTTTCGACAAAACGTGACATATAAAAATCTACTAAATATATAAATGCAAAGAGTTTTAATTTCTTTCAACTCGTCCAAGGTGGTTGAAAAATCGAAGCTCTCAACAAAGGGTTGTTTTTAACGGGGGTAGTTTAGTGACGGGCGTATCTATTACATACAGCCCTTGCACCGAGCCTACTTATACACGAGTTGAGTGACGTCATTATTCAACAACACATCTTTCCTCCAAATATTCTGACGTAAGGCGCTGTGAGTTATTGTGTTTATCAACAGACTTCTAAAAAGAAGATTCTCAATGTTACTGTTTATTTTGTTAGTACATAGGTACTTATAAATAAAATAAATATTTATGCATTCTTTTCTATCTTGGGCCATTCGTGTCCACTGGTTCCCCGCGATTGTACGATGTCGTTATGATGTACGATGTTTGTTAGTATATTACGTGATTATTCCTCCAAATGTAAACTGATTTTAAAGATTTTTTTATTTGGTAAAAGGAAACGGCGTTGGAACGACGATAGAGATTAGTAGAATGTCGCCAAAGACCGGGATAAGTGAAGTGGAAGGCATTGGGGGACCTTTGGCTAGCAATGATAGTCGCATATCAATTTAAGTAAGATCTGAATAGAACTAAATATCAAAACTTTGTTTTTGTAACTAGTCGATGACAATTGAAGTCAGTTTCGCTCATTTTTGTATTTTATTATTTATTATTTTTTTAGTCTTAAACTCTTACTGCATAATTTTTAATTATTTTTTTTAAACTTGATGCTCCGTGCAGAAAATATTAGGTAAGTACATTACTCAATTTTGTTTCCAGTCAGTCCTTCCAGCAGTGTGAAGACAGCCACCTCGACCGAGGCACTGCTGGACAGTCCCGCGCCCATAGGCACATCCGACACTATCACCGCGTCGAAGCCCGGGATCTCACCTGCAAGGAGTCACAAGATCACTAGAAAAAAACCTACAATAGGCCATTCTTTCCGCGCAAACGTTGTCTCGGAGAAATTGCTCACTATCTCACTAGAAATCGCTCACTAGCTCACTAGAAATCACTCACTAGCTCACTAGAAATCACTCACTAGCTCACTAGAAATCGCTCACTAGCTCACTATAAATCGCTCACTAGCTCACTAGAAATCACTCACTAGCTCACTAGAAATCACTCACTAGCTCACTAGAAATCGCTCACTATCTCACTAGAAATCGCTCACTAGCTTACTAGAAATCGCTCACTAGCTCACTAGAAATCGCTCACTATCTCACTAGAAATCGCTCACTAGCGAGAAGCCCATTGTATATTCTGTTATATAATTCTGTTATTTTCTTGTATTTTAAGTAATAAATAATAATCGTTCAAATTAGTCTTAAGGTGTGTGTGATAAAGAATTTTCATTCATCCATTTTAAAATTGGCCATACTTACTCTGAATATAAATTATTGTATTTAAATTATAAATAATTTTACAATACCTACTTCTAATATGTTATCTGTGTTACTTTGAATCCAACATAGGCTATAAATGTTAATTGCCAGATAAATCAGGGATCGACCCGTGTGAAGCCAGGACGGGCCACAAGTTACCTATATTGCTCTTTGTCTTACCAGGAAAATTAGCCACAACTCCTTTAACATAGTTCGCCCAGGCAGGAGACCCTGGCTTCAGCGGCACAGACCCTGGCGTGGGGAAGCTGGTCTGCAACTCCTCGCCTGACGCCAGGACAGATATCACACGACATTGGTCTGTTCTGTTGAAGGCTCCTACAGTCACGGTCAGAAACGGAAGGGCCTAGAAAAAAGGAACTATTATTTTTTGTTCTATTGTGACAAAATAAATGTCTTTTATGGCTATTACAGTATTTACAAAATGTACTTGAGCATATTCTTATAAAATACGTAAGAAACAGTTAAGCTTGTGTATTTTTTGTTGGAAAATCAGCACACGAACATAAATAAAATAAATGAATAAAACTTTATTAAGGAAACAATGAGGCTTACAAAAATTATATAACTAGTTTAATTAAGGAAATGTCCTACAATCGGCGGTCTTATTGCAGGCAGCGATTTCTTCCATCACATCTTTTGAGTATCTGTGCTAAATTTGTATAAGATAGACCGTTTTTATTTATTTATTGGCCTATAAGTTTTCTGTATCTATTATATTTATAAGCTGTGAATTTTGTTTAATAAATAAGTTATAATTAACTTTATTCACAAACAAACTTACGACTATACAGTATTTACAAAATGTACATTTACATATAAAATACATAAGAAACAGCTGAGCTATCTACAGACCGTTGCAAACGATCTATAGATAGCTCAACTGATCCAAATCAGTACCAATCGGAAGCGTACCCAAGACATAAATAAGTTGAAAAGCAAAATCAACTTACGAAAATTGTTTATTAAACAGAAGTTTGTTGTCTATTGCCTGCGCTTATTTAATTTTCCTATTACGATACGGACAAATTGATAACGCCAAGTTTTATCAAGTAATTACATTGTTTTGGATCATAAATGCTGTAAAATGATTAATCCACGGCTTAAGATCAATTATAATTAGTAGAGTACTGAAAGCAGCTGCTATTATGTCAAACTGGCGTCGTGTTGTACTGGTATCTTCAGTTATAGCCCAGTCATATTAGGGCTTTCACCTCGGAATGAAAGATAATAAGCTGCAAATTGGTATGAACCTTCATTTTGTCATTCTAAATGTTGTCTCAAAAGTCACAATCGTTATCGTGTCCGCGTCTCAAGATATTCAAGGTCAAAGGTCACAAAAATCGGTTTTTCGCGAATATCTGGCTTCCTATCGGTTAAATGAGATTTGCATATTATAAAAGTTGTAGGCTATAAAATTCCCTACAACTTTTGTTTAAACTTTTTTTTCATACGACCAACCGTTTTGAAGGTAGAGCGAAAAAACTTACAAACAAAAAAAATGTGGGTAGTTGGTAAAATGAACGCCTTAAAGCAAATGCTGGTCTAAGACAAGCAGATACTGGTCCCGGACAGTTCGATTCTTGAAGGGCGATGTTTTTAGTTGACTTTACAAGTACCCACACTTGTTCAAAATGAGTTAAGCACATGTAAATAAAATAAAATTAAAGCTAAATTATTATTGTCATGTAAGTGCCCTTACTTTAACTCTGTACTGCTAGTTTCTTGCCTGTTCTTCTAGGCTCTAGTCGCATGGAGTACATATGAGTTAGTAGGTACATAAGACGATTCATCATGTTTATGATTTTACAAAATAAATATTATTTTATTTTGATTTTGATTTGAATCAGCATTCTTACAGCGTGACGTACTTCACAGTGCAGCACTGGAATTCTGTCGACAGCAGCAAAAATATAATGACGGTATTACCATTCCCCTTTTTTAAGTATTCTTAAGTTTGGGCTTATACTTTGGTCCTACGGTAAATTCGAACTTAAAAAAAACAAAAGGATGTTGTTTAGTCAGGTTTTGTTGGCAAAATAGAAATTAAAATTGATTAATCCCCATTGATTGGTGTTTCGAAGTTTTAGAGTTATTATGTTAAAACGAGTAGGTATAATCGATATTTGATTAGAAAATCAATTACCGATATTGTTTACATCAGAACCGCGACATAAGATTTGAACGAGAACAAACAAGGAATTTCTAAATCTCACCCAATAATTACGGGTTAGGGGGAACCCATTAATTACATGAGGCGTTTAGGGGAGACGGGGTAAAATCAAATCTCACCCAATTTCAGTGGAAGTGCGTGTTCTTGGTAAGTAAGTATACGCATTTTGTGAACTCTCACGTGAGATGGGAGGGGAGACTGGGGCAAAATCTCACGATATCTCACCAAGGGGGGTCAGGGTGCTTCACGTAATTATTGGATACCCTTAAGTACTGGATCAAATCCGGGTGATGTGATTTGAAGTTTAGAAATGAAATTAAAAGTTTATTTTAGTTGTGAATTAAGAATTCTTCAACAAAATTTGTTTTCGTTGATTACAAGATTGATTGCTTCTTTAGTTTTCTGACGCTCTGAGATTGATCTCTTCGGTCGCTGGAGGAAATTCAATTAAGTATTTTTAACTTCATTTTACAAAGAAATATTTAAAAATAAAAGGCAAGCCTCATAAAACGAGTTTTCTTCCAATAAACTTTTAATATAAAGGTTTATAAGGTGATAGGTTGTGTACCTACTTAGTACATCATTAACGGCCGGTTTCTCGAACGATGAATAACGAAAAAAACAAATAATTAAGTACTATGTGTCAAACTCGGATCAATCGCGATTTGGGTTTCCAGAAACCGGCCGAGTTTTATATAGGTATAACAAGATCATTTCTGCCACAAATCAGTGATGATCGGATTGTTAGTTGAGAGAGCTCATCCGCAATAAGTAAATAGTGTCGTATTATACTAATTTGCAAGATAAACAAGATATTTATTTTGCTAAAATAAGTTTTACAAACATGGTCTTAAAAAGTAGAGAGGCACTTTATAATGCTGGATGCTGGACAATCCACACAACATCATCTAGCCCCAAGCTAAGCAGAGCTTGTGTTATGGGTATACTGACATACTTAATACAATACATTGCATAGATAGATATTTTTATTATACATATAAAATACCCAGAACACCTTAATAAATACTTGTAGATCGTACAAACATTTATCCCAAGGCGGGAATCGAACCCGCAACCTTCCATGTCGCAGGCGGACCTTCGCCCGCCGCGCCACATCGTTAAAAACTTATTCACCCTTTCCGGGTATCGCAAAAGGGGGGTAATAATAATATGGGGTTTATACAAAAATAGTCGTAGTAAACAAACCACAGGCAGCACGAATCCGTCGCAGTAGTCGATATGCTCTCCAATGAGGTTAACCCGTCCAGGAGCCGCGGCCGCGACTGTGGGGGAGCTTCCGAAGCTGGCGGTGAACTTTTCTCGCGCCTGACGCAGCAGTGTGGCCTCGCCTTTAGGTACAGCGTCGGTCATCTGAATCATTAACTTTAGCAATTCAAATATACAATAAATTCACCATAGAAAAAAATATAAAGATACATTTACATAACTATAAAAAAGTTCCTATAGTATTTATAAATTACAGGAAAAATGACATCGAATCATGAATCTCACACACATAATTATGAATTAATAAAATACTACATTGGTAGGTACACTCGTTATTGAACTTAAATAACTACACCGCGGGCATCACATACCCGACTCGGACGACGCGGGATACGTGCAGGTCACTACACCGCGGGCATCACATACCCGACTCGGACGACGCGGGATACGTGCAGGTCACTACACCGCAGGCATCACATACCCGACTCGGACGACGCGGGATACGTGCAGGTCACTACACCGCGGGCATCACATACCCGACTCGGACGACGCGGTTTTATTAATAGGTACTTATACTAAGTTTTTCTTCTTAGACTGCACTTTACCATCAATTTCTTTCATAAGAAGATAGTACCTAATGGGTTATCGCAAAATCCCGGCGGGAACAGCAGTTTTGTGTTTGTATAATGTTTTTACTGCTAAATTAAGTTAAGTATTTATTACTTCAATATTATACATTCGTGTATTGTATTTATTATAGACAAAAAAACGGAAACATAAAAAAAATAGCTACTTACTTATTAAAAATATATCTAATAAATAAATCAATTAATCTTGTCAGAAGAAACAACGCTGGGTGCGTCTAATACAGAACAGTATAGCAAATGACTTAGAGACTTTTTTATTTTTCTTAACAACAAACTTATTCTATTACCTACGATTTTAATTAAACTTCATCCGAAGTTTTCTCAGTGTTTTTATTATATCAATACTAACAGGAACTAACAGTAAAAAGTTAGTTTTATTTTCTACATAACAGTACCGAGTGCTGATAACATTCCTAGCTCAATGTTTACAAAACATTCAGATTGAAGGTTACTAGAGGGTGTAAAAAGACTTAAGTATTTCAAAAACCATTTTCAGATCATTTTAAAAGAAACAAGATTTTTTTTTTCTGAAAAATAATTTTGAAAAAAAATGTAATTACTACGGATATTTATCGCGTAAGTAGATACCTTATTGTTATTTGCGAGTTATAAAATACACGATCTTTCGTGTATTTTACCATCCAAGTAGATAAATAAACTTCTATAACAATTCTTATCGCCAAAGGTTTGAAATGATTTATTAGTTTGTTAAAGGTATTAATGAAAATTGTCATAGTTATTTATTGACCTTTCATTCATTAATTTATCTTATTTGTTTTGATATGAGGCAAGGGTCCCCTCAAACATCTTAGGTAAAACAGTTAATATCGAATCAAATGTGAAAACATCTACTTACGAATTCCAATATATCATAATAAGTATACACATATCGGTTTGTCGGCAATTCGCCGTATCTTGACTATAAAGTTTTATTACACAAAACTAGATAAAATGGATATACGACAGTCTACATTTACCTAGTTACTTTTACATAACATCTAAGTTTTCATATTCATAATTTTTTAAGAACCAACAGCTCTTAACCTCATTTTTTCTTAAATTTCTGATTCTGTAGATACCTACTCATTTATTATCCTTATCGGTATTATTAGTTATTCTGTAGTTCAACAAAATTACCTTTTGTCGGTATTATTACCTAATTACTATTTTGTTTAACAAAATTACCTTCTAGTATAAAAGTAGGTTAGATTAGAACCTACATTAAAAATTGAAGTTATTCGTATTTCAAATTTGACAGAGAGAGACGTATCTCATGTCAGACACATCAGAAAATTTAAAAAAAAGACTGACATCCGTTCGAAACAGTTCAAAATTTGAAAATGAAACTGAGTACCAAAGAGTGCGATAAAAAAAAAAGTTCCACAGCCTGCATTACACCACAGATTAAAACAACCATAGAATCACTTATCAATCCTATGCAATGGTAATAGAAGCTATAATATAACACTTACATTGGTTTTGATATCCGCTTGCACTATGTCAACAGAAAACGATGATGAACACGCACGAACGCACACTGAGATGCGATACCATGTTGTTGGAGTTTATTAATTGTTAGGCTCGACGTACACTGTGCGATAAAAACGCTCGTTTTTTAGCACATTGGTTCTTTTACTATGCAGAGTTATAAATAAAATAGAAAACTTTGAATTCAAAGTCTATTAATCGTTATTCTGTATAATCATAAAGATCATTTAAAATCGTCTCATACTAAATTATTCTAAAACGTGAACAAGTATTAAGTACCTATATCCTCAGTCTAGTTCCAAGTATAAGCTTTGCTTAGGAATAGAGTAAGATGTGTTAATTATTCGTGAATATTTATTTAATTACAAAGAGCTAAGTACAATTAAATACTGAAGTTCCAGTGAGCAGTTTTCTTTATTTTAGGCTACTTAGTTAGGAAATACAAGGCTTATATTATAAATACTTTAATCTAAAACACAACTCTCTCATATGCCTATTATAACAGAAGCACCCTTAGGTACCCTTCAAACATTCTAGTCGACTTAACCACAGGAAAGGCGTAGAAAGAGATTTATTGAGAGCGCAAAGCTGGACCAGTACCCCAAGTGCGAGTTTGTGCACACACGGATCGCAGAGAGACGTGGTCGCCAAGCGCCGCCAATTTTGTATGGAAATCCAAGCAGCGCTTCTAGCAGATTTCTTGAGAAGCTTGGATTTCCATACAAAATTGGCGGCGATCCCTTATATTATAATTAATGCGGGAAACCCTTAGGATACCCATCTGGACAATTTCTATTTAATTTCCAGGTGTTATTTTTCAAAACTTAAACGGGTTTTCAATAAAACGCCAAACATCACAGAACTCCCAAGTTTTATTTACTTACGAATACTTAAAACAAATTTGTTTCCAAAACAATCATAAAAAAGAACTTTGACATCGACAAATCACGTTTAATATCTACGCTTGTTTAAAATTATGCGAACCAGCTTTCAATTAAAAAAAGAATCATCAAAATATTCTGTACTTATGTTTTTGTGTCAACGAATAATAACTCATAGGTACTACTCAGAACTAAGAACATCTTTTTTATTACTTACTTTCTTTTTTATTTGACTAAAAGGGAATCACATTTTTTATGATTATAAACCAAAGTTATCGTGTAAACTTCGCCTTACTTACACAGAGTAAAACACTATCTACATTATTGTTTATTGCCCCTTGACTTCGATAACAGTAGTAACTCCTACATTATCTACGGCAAGCTCCAATACAAACTGCTACATCATCTATGGCAAGTTTTCATACAAACTATTGATGATCTGTGACAATGTCGGACTGAAAAATTAACCAAGCAAATGGATCGTAGTACATGCTGTGACAACTTTATTAGTTTTAACTGTTTATAACTGGTGTTACTGATAGTGCTATGCTATCCATATTGTGGGGTCTTTAGGCTAACATAATCAAAAATACCTACAAATATATTTACTAACATTTCACCGACTAATCACCATCTAATCTCAAACTACGCAAAATCTATTCATAGTTAATGTACAAAGAAATAAATATTCACGGACAATTCGCCCATCACACACTCTAGTCCCAAACTTAGCAAAGCTATGTACCTACTATGGGAACCAGATATCTGATTGATGACAAAAAAAATATCTGATGATATTTTTTTTGTAAATACATATGTACATAGAATACAAACCTATACACGCCAGACACAGAATAAATATTTATGATCATCACACAAACATTTGCTCTGGGACGGAATCGAACCTATGACCCACAGCATGGCAGACTGAGCTTCTACCAACTGAGCTGTGACGCCTGTCGTCAAATATCGACAAATGAAAAAATATTTTTAAAGTCATTTTGTGATCAGAGGGTCAATAAAGATTGTCCAGCCATCACTCGTTTCATATCTACCTAAAGGCTGCGATGAAATATTTTCTTCATAATATATTTTTCAATTTACAAAATTCATATTCTATTTAAATTGCCGCCCACAACGTTAGACTTCAGCCAGACTATTATAAAGTCTAGATACCTATAGATTTTCTAGTGAATGTGCATTGAGCCGTCATTCTTCGTTCTGCAATATTCTGCATGGCTGGGCAGAGGATGACATGAACACGACAGCTTGGAAGGTGAACGACCGAAGCTGACGTACATAGTAACAATTAGAAAACATTTGCGTATTAAAACATGCAAACGTAGCACTTCATTGAACTTTTATAAGATTCTGAAAATAAAATACGAATCTACCACCTATGAAAATATATTTTTTAAATAAAGCTAATGATTCAGAGCCACTGGTGGATTTATCTAGTATTTTCCAAAAACTTAGGTACAGACGGTACAGTCCATTCTTTGGGCCTTGTCCCTTTAATTTCCTTTTCCTGCCAATATTTTTTAGACAGACTAGAACTCGCTCAGACAATCAAGTGGTATTGTTTGCAAATTCTAATAGGAGGCCTTTGGCTGACAAAATTGGAACCTAGCCAGAGTCCAGATGTCTTTATAAGAGTACCTACCTAAATAAAGTGACAAGAAGAAGATCATCATCTACATCAAATAATATCTTAGCTATAGGTCCGTCGGTTAGGATATCATTTATACAGTACCTACACCACCATGAACTGGATATAATAAAATTCGGCAGTAGATATGAACGGTAAGCTTATGGCCCGCTTCCTTAACAATTTATTGTCTCACCAAGCACGTCCTCTAAAGTCGTGTACACATGTGCCATCTTTACCGGATTAGGTACCTACTATGGCCGTTTTTCATTCACGCTGTCACTGTCAACGTTAAATCTTAAGTAATGTCTATGTCAAATAATTATGACAGACATGAAAAAAGGATTTTGAAGTTTTGAACAAAATCACAACAAAACAGAGATACTTTCGACAAATTTTTCGTTATAACACCTAGAAATCTAGAATTCAATGGCGTTTATAACAAAAGATGTGGTCCTCAAAGAAGACAGACCAAGAAATCTGTTACTCCAGAAGCATTCCGACTACCTAGCAGGGTATGGCCTGAACAAGGATGACTACGAATATTGTATGACCGAATATCTTCGTATGTCTGGTATTTACTGGACTCTGACTGCGATGGAGTTGATGGGACAATCATCCAGGTAACTTACTTACTACACACAACGAATCTCTGCCAGAATACAGTCTCAAATCGTTAAACTTTCCTGTCATAATAACATTAAAGATTGTTTTTTTTCTATACCATGATGATATTCTTACTCCACTTCTGAACAGAAGTTTATCTACACGTATACAGAGCTCTTCTTTTTTATTTTGTAAAGAACAGTCAAAGGGATTTGACTTCAAATATAGATTGTTTGCAAGCAGTTAGCTAGAGCCAGCCAGTGTTAATAGAAAACACGCCCAATACTAAACATCTGCATTGGCGCAATGCTGCACCCTTTACGCCACCCATTCTTTCACATACTACAAAACATTCTTATTTGACACCCTCACAATGTTATACAATACCATACTAGGATTGTACCAATTCTATACAATGTTTTGACGTGACAACGTCTTATAATTCGATAGAGCCGGTTGCACGCACGAAAAAACATGACTCATGCAGCGTTACCTCGCTCTGACGCGTTCCATGAAGTGCAAGCGAGAGCGTGGAAGGAACAACAAAGAAGCACAATCGGCCTTTGCGTCTGTTGTCACGTTCAACTATCGTCAGTAAACTGACTTTACAGACAACCATTTTTTTGTTACAGAATGCCTAAAGATGAAATCATTCAGTTCATAACATCCTGCCAGGACAGCGAGAGTGGGGGGATATCCGCAAGTAAAGGCCACGATCCACACATACTCTATACATTGAGTGCTGTTCAGGTAAAAATGCTATGTTCAAAGTTTATTTATTTGTGAACAGAACACAAATATGATGACAAACTCTAGGAATCTATAGTAAAGCTGTGTTGCAGTTTCCAGTAGGTACCTATGCCAAAAGGAGATATTTTGAAATCTGTTTAATGAATTTATCATGCTACAACAGCTAATTAAAAGTTATCATAAATGAAATATATTGAAAGCCAAAATATAATTTAAATATATTTTATTTAAATACTTAGATGAAATATGAAATCTATCATATTTCATATTAACAGCAAACAAGACAACAACATTTAAATTTTGATTTATTAATATTGTACTTTCTGTTTGTAAAGGTGTTGGCGATGTATGACCGTTTGGATGCCATTGACGTTGAAGGAGTGGTGAGGTTTGTGAAGACAATGCAACAGGAAAACGGCAGCTTTTTTGGTAAATCTTTGAAAATACCAATAATATACATATCAGGAACTTAATTTATTGTCATTTGACAGTTGTGTCTGCATCTCAAACGTCAACCCTGCCCATAATTGTATTTTTTACAAATTATAGGCAAGCGTTTGACCGCGATCTCACCTGATCTTAAGTGACGATGCAGTCTACGTTATAGCACACTTGCCTAGACCCATTCACTCGTCTCTTGAAAATATTCAAATTGTACTCAGGATACACAGACGCCGGCGACGAGTTCCACTCTTTGACTGACCGCATTATAAAAGTAGAAGCAAAACGCTTGGTGCTGTTGGATAGTAACACCAACTGATTTCTGAACAAGAAATGGAACAAAAAAATCATTTTGTTGACTTGTCGCTTTCAACTTTTGTTACATTACATGGTAATAATCATCCACAGGAGACAAATGGGGCGAGGTGGACACTCGTTTCTCATTCTGCGCAGTAATGTGTCTCTCACTACTCCATCGGTCCGACGCCATCGACGTCAACAAGGCTGTGGAGTTTGTTCTTAGCTGCATGAACTTCGATGGAGGATTTGGGTCCAAGCCTGGCTCGGAGAGTCATGCTGGTAGGTAACTTTTAAATATTTACCATTAATATTTTACATACATACATATACATATTATATTATTTATATCCATAAAAATTGCTTATTCTATAAGTTAATTAAGTAGTTAATTTAGCTCTTTAGTTAGTAGAAAATAAAGAATTTCTAGAAAATATTAATGTAATAATAAAAAGTAAAGTATGTACATAAGTATTTAAATTACAAATAAAAATATTCTATCTACCATATGGTAATAAGCTTTGCTTAGTTTAGGACCAGTAAACAATGTCCCTTAACTTTTTTATGTTTTCAGAACCTTTTAAGGTTCTGGAACCTTTTTTAAGGTTTAGGAATATTATTTTTTGTTTTGTAATTCCAGGTCTTATCTACTGCTGTGTAGGTACACTGTCAATATGCAAACGAATGGATGCATTAAAAGCAGATGAGCTAGCATGGTGGCTCTGCGAACGGCAGCTACCCAGCGGTGGACTTAACGGCCGGCCTGAAAAACTACCTGATCTGTGCTACTCATGGTAAATACTCTCCAACATTTCACACATGACGCTCTAGTCCTAAGCTAAACTGAGCTTGTACTATGGAAATTAGATAGCTGATGGAATACATAGTAGAATAACATACAACATTTTCTCCAGCTTGCCAATAGCATTCTACTCGTGCCCAAACGCAGACTGTGTGTGACAAAACTTATTCAGTTGTACTTCTTGCGTCTTAAACGAGACATTTCCAGCAGTGAACCAATATAGTTTGTTAATAATGATACAACATGTGACAAAACACTGGCGATTGATAACATCACGTTCTAGCATTTTGAAATTCCCTCCTTAAATATAGTGTTACCAACTTAGTTTTAGTTCTCCCAAAGTGGTAGTTTCTAACGCTGGTAATATTTGACAGGTGGGTGATGTCATCACTGTCAATGCTGAACAGAATACACTGGGTTGACAAGAAGACGTTAGAAGATTTCATCCTAGCGTGCCAGGACGCGGAAACTGGAGGCTTCAGCGATAGACCAGGCGATATAGCAGACCCATTTCATACATTATTTGGACTAGCTGGACTATCTCTATTAGGCAATACTAGTATCAAACTTGTCAATCCCACTTATTGTATGCCTCAGGAAACTATAGATAGACTAAAATTAGAGCCACAGATTTTACAAATATGATTATATAATTATTAGTATAATTTATTGCACCTTATGTTAAGCAAAAATGAATTTTATTAAGATCAATATAATTTATTCAAACATATTTGCGTATTAATGTATAGACGACAAACCATTTCATTAGTATCTCCCAAACCCACAACATAAAGCAGTAAAAAATTAAGTTTTGAAACGGCAACCCTATGCAAGTGACAGTTCATCAGCTGATAAAAATGTAAACAAAACAAAATCCGTGATGATAATTTGGTTTTGACTTAAAATAAAACAAAAAACAGCTGGAATACACTAAAATGTCGCCACTTTATTGTTTTCAATTCTTTCTGTTCAGTATTTGTGTGCATTTGATAACATTATTTAGCTACTTTGTTTACTACAGCGATAGGTTAGGTTATTACTACCATGTAGATTTGCAGGAAGAATATGACTTTGTTATTGGTAAGATTACTCTCACATCTAACTTAGATATTTCAAATATAATTTACTGTTACCTACCTAAGTATTTTTAAATTGCAATAAAAATAATTCGAACTTTTTTAATTTCAAACTTTGACAGATGGTGTGGCCATTTTTTCACACAAATTTCAAATAGATAGTAGTACTTACCTAAAATGATATAAAAGTGAATTTATTAAAATAATACAGAATTTGCTAACTAAGAGTTTATATATTAATTAGTTAGAACTGTGAACTCTCAAAGTTTGAATTTGATTATTGGATTATAAACTAGATCTAAGTAGTCCAAGAGCTCGATGTATATTTTTACCTGTTTTATTAGGTTTTCCTAACTAACGGCCGGTTTCTCGAACGATGATCAACGAAAAAATCAAATAATTACTATGTGTCAAACTCGGATCAATCGTGATTTGGGTTTCCAGAAACCGGCCGTTAGTCTCGGAAGATTAAATTTAAGAAAGCTCTTAAGCATGCCATAAAAGTTAGTTTTATTACAGTTGGGTCGGGAACAGCAGGCTCCGTAATTGCGCACAGACTAGCGACTGAAACAAACCACAGTTTTATAGTCCTTGAGGCCGGGGGCAGAGGCCATGCCTTACTCGAGATACCGGTATTAGGACCCTTCCTGCATCGGTCTGTGTATGACTGGCGTTTTGAGAGCGTACCGCAGAAAGACGCATGCTGGGCTATGGAGAGCAATGTAAGCTATCGTTCATGTATTAAAAATTAGCGTATATTTTTAATACACCAACCAACAAAAAAATACTACTGAGTCACTTGGTCCTACTCGATTCCAACAAATCTATTATAACGTCATGACTCAATACAGGTATCCTAAATCAATAAATAATGCTGGACAATCCACACAAC
Organism: Ecliptopera silaceata; assembly: GCA_932527185.1. Classification (NCBI taxonomy): domain Eukaryota; kingdom Metazoa; phylum Arthropoda; class Insecta; order Lepidoptera; family Geometridae; genus Ecliptopera; species Ecliptopera silaceata. The sequence continues at coordinate 10,017,225 of OW052202.1, read as the reverse complement.
ATCTTCTAGCCCCAATATTATGTCATTCACTCTATGCATTTTATTCTAAGTCGGATGTATTTTTTTATCATGCCATTTACCAAAAAAGCTGGCAACATTTCTGAAGATTTCTATGCTTCTTTATGTACTTCTATAAATAGGTTCCTTCCATTGAAACCTTCGTATTTTTTACAGATATGCCGACTTCCGCAAGGCAAGATAGTAGGAGGGTCATCTAAACTCAACAACATGATCCATTTAAGAGGCAATACGTCACATTACGTTAGCTGGTTCCACGGCAGACATAGTAAAGGGTACATTGAAAGTCAATTTGAATTTATAGAAAATAATATAATTAGATTAGATAAAATTCAGTACCAAAGCGAGCTAGCTGATGCTGTATTAGATGCAGCTAAAGAAATAGGTTATAGCACCGTTTCAAAGGATTTTAAAATAGGTTTTATGAAAATGAAAGTTTCACAGAAAAACGGGAAGAGATGGGCAATATCAGACAATTTGCTTTCTAAACACATTGTTGCGAATGCGCTGGTAGAAAGCGTTATTTTTGATGGCAACACAGCTCAGGGAGTGAATGTCGATTTATTTGATAAGAAATATAAGATACGAGCTAGAAAAGGGGTGATATTATCAGCAGGAGCAATTAATACTCCGAAAATACTGCAATTATCTGGCATAGGACCTGAGGATGTATTAAAAACTCATAATATTCCAGTGGTCAAAGTATTGCCAGTGGGGAAAAATTTACAAGATCATGTAGCTACTGGATTAGACTTGGTTCTTTTTAATAGGTCCGTGTCCATCCAAGCACTTGATATGATTAGTCTAATTAATTTATTTCGGTACTTTTACGATGGGAAAGGGCCAATTACTACTCCTGGATGCGAAGCTGTTGGCTTTGTGTCTACTAATAATGATACAGTCCCAGATATTCAATTCATGGTGTTACCAGCAGGATTATCCTCAGATAGGGGTAGTCTGCTAAGTAAAAATCTTGGCCTAAAAGACAGTATTTGGCAGAAATACTTCTCTAAAACCTTTGATAATTATGTAGCTACTATTGCCCCGTTAGTTTTACATCCAAGAAGTAAAGGAGAGGTTTATATCAGCAGCAAAGATCCTAAAAAACCGCCAATTTTTGATCCCAAATATTTATCAAATAGAGAAGACACTGTAACTCTTATCAAAGGTTTGAAAGTACTGATGAAATTGATTCAAACCGATGCGATGAAAAAGCTTGGAGCGTATTTGAATCCTTTAGCTTTTCCAGGATGTGAGGACAAAAAATTGTTCAGTGATTCGTATCTCGAATGCTATATCAAACATTTGACATTGACAAGTTACCATCCTGTTGGTACTTGCTCTATGGGGTTGCCAGGTGCGAAAAATAGCGTAGTAAACAGTAGTTTTCAAGTTTTAGGGGTAAATAACTTGTATGTTGTAGACGCATCGGTGTTGCCAACCTTGCCGAGTGGTAACATTAATGCGGCTGTGGCAATGATGGGTAGTGTGTTCTTTGAAACGAGTATAAACAATAATTCTAGAATTAGTAAACCTAGTGTTTGTATGAAAAATGATTTTCTGTATGAGACTTTATTTTATTGTGTTATAAGATAGGGACTTTTTGGAAATTGCTTACCGTTAGTATCTACCTTTTGGGCTCTGGAACATCCTTTACAACTTTTCTGCAATACTTAAATATTCTTAACCAATATAATAATAATAAGAAAAAATTAAAACAAAATATTGTTATAATTACTTACCTATATCTTTTAAGTTCAAGTCAATTTATGAAGCTTTAATTTCAATTATTATTAATTAAGTTATATGACATATTTGGAATAAAAGGCTATTAATTAATAATTCATTTATTGACATTAATAAGGACACTTCTAGACATTGAATACTGCAAATACTTTACAGTTTGAGCTTATCGAACGATATAAAGGCTGATTTACACTTTCTAATAATTTTATCGAAATAATCCAAAACATAAAAAATAATTGTCTTGTTAAAAATATAGTGTTGTAAATAAGCCTTTTTTAAATCGAAATAGTCACATTTATTAAGCACAGGTTTTTGCAACATTAAAGCCAGTTTCACACGCGTCCACTTGAGAATTTAGTCAAATTAGCGCGTGTGTGTTGGCTTATACAATTTACTGTTAAAAAAACAATTAAACAAAATTGTACAGAGTGCTCCTAAAAAAGCTTGCTTGACTCAAAAGACAAGTAATTCTGGCTTACTTGTTTATAAAAACAAAATTAAATAATAAAACACATCTACATCTAGTTATTTAATTCTAATAAGGACGACTAGTATTTATTTAAATGTAAAATATTAATAAATGCATAGGTACCTACTACTTTGTCTTACTCTACAAATACTTATAATAAATTAATTTAACAATAGATTTTATTTTATTTGTGCAAACAATTTACAATCGGTAGGTACCAAGTTTCAAAAGAGGTAGGTACATATATACCAAACCTACTCCATATACTAGAAATAAAAGTCTAATACAAAAAAACGAATTCTTGTCCTAGTTCTACATAAGTAGTTGTTTATTTTTACATATTTTAAATTAAGCAACTTGTTTTGTTGATTGCTATTTTGCAGAGCGGTACTCTCAGAAGCACGAATAAATGTGACAATCGTAAACGTAACGTATTTTAAATACACTGCGAGTTACCGCTGCAACGTTCGATAATAAAGCTGTTGTTGACGCGCAATGTATCTCGAATACGTCACTGCTTCGATACAATTGTCTCATTTATTCGGTGATAGTACACACACAGATGCGGAGACGCGTATTTACCTCTAAAGGTACCTACTACAAAGGAGGTATAACGTTAAATGACTAGAATATTAATTATGTAAGGCACAATTATCCAATAGACATACAACGTCAAAACACCCATAGTTTTTTTCAGTACGCTGTAGTTATCATCATCAACCTCTATCAGTCCACTGCTGGACGTAGATCTCTCCCAAGATGCGCCACTGAGCCCGGTCTTCGGCTCTTCTCATCCAGTGTTTGCCTTAAGGTACCTACTCTGCAGATCGACGTCACACACGTAATGCATTGGACATTTTTTTAGATTGAGTAGGCCTACCTATACCATCCTTCCTGTCTAGACGGCCTTATCGATAGGAAAGACTAGGTTGATATGAAACTGACTAAGCCGCGGATTCTCTCACCATATTTTACTTCACCGTTTGAAAGTACCGGTATCGCACAAATCAATAGTTGCAGATGATCGAAATTTTCACAGAGCCCCACAAAAAACCCTTTTTTTGCAATAATATATCCATTGATGTCTGCCGGTTAAGCACGGATTGGAAAGTGGGTATGCTACCACTAGACCCTAAGTGCACTTTTTAATACAATAGTAAAATGTAGGCTTTAATAACTCACTAACTAACTAATTATAATATGATTTTAATTTATCACCCCACACTGAGCAATACAACTGCAGTTCACTGCTCTTATTGTAATTATTGGACGGAATACTGATAATGCTTCAGAATTCTAAAATACTAGTATTGCCACACATTACAATAGATACAAACTATTATACATTCTATATTAACTTTTAATACTGAACGGTAAATACGTCACAAATAAATCATAATCTATTTAGAATCAAATACTTTATAAGAATAATATTTTATTTTTCTAAAGAAAATTGTGCTTTTCGGACGGAATACACCTACAAAGCCCTAATTACTTAGAAATATAAGTTTTTTTAGATATAGCAAAATTCAATTTTTACTCAACAATGTTAAAAATTATCGTAATAAAAACTATTTAATTATAATACTGCTGAATGCATATTTTCTTTATTTCGGCATTTTGTCGAAACGAATGAGCTTTTTTGAGCAAAATACTGCGTAATTGAGACCAAACTTAAAAGTATTCGATACTTGCGTATATTTTTATCCTAAACTACTTGTACTACTTTAGATTTAATTGTGCAAATTCCTAAAACTTAACATGATAGAAAAGTATCTAAACCTAACTAGTTTCTTAGGCAATCTTTCGCTTTAGCCATTTTTTGACTAGAGAAATGGTATCTGCATCCAAACACTAACATAACAGCAGAAGATTTTTGGATTTAGGATGCCCTGAAGTATCTTTGTACAGGGTGTTCATAACATAAAAACTTACTTGAAACAGCCGTCCAAGTAGTTATCCAACATGTCAAGTTGAAGGTCGTCCCACTCCGTCGGCGTCATCAAAAGTGATGACAGCACATCTTCGGGGATCAACGGAGGCGGTTCCGTAGGTTCCACCACCACATTCGCGCCGATATTCGCTTGCAAATCTATGTCAAGAGGCTGGATACTCGCTAGGTTGAAGTCAGGTAAGTGTAATGTCACAGCATTCGCCGCGTCACTAACCACTTCGTCCATATTCACTTGTTGGATAACCAAATCTTTTTCCACTGGTTTCGGCGCAGATTTCTTCTTTTTCTGAGGTCTGTTGGATATGCGTGAGCCGCCTTCTAAGTGCGCCAAGTCTAACTTCCAGAAACCACCTTTCCCCGGTTCTTGTTTTGATCGAGGCACTTTCACAAACACTTTGTTCAGCGAGAGATTGTGTCGGATGGAGTTCTGCAATAAAACGAACGTGTCAAAATAGCCTGAGTTATAGAACCAACAAAAAGTTCAACCGTCTTAGAGAGTCTTAAAATCGTCAATGATCAAACAAATTCCGAAAACAAAACTTATCATCATAATTCATCAATCGAGCACTCGACATCCTAATCCACGCTGCGATCCAATTACGCGTAATCTAATCTACTGATTAGGCCTTTATTAAATCACACGGAACCCTACTACTGTTATAGTGAGATAGCTCACCTGCCACGTGGGGTCTGCCTTCCTGTAGTACTTGAAGTTATCCTTTATCCAGGAATAGATAGCTGATAGTGTCATTTTGTCGTTGTTGTAGCGCATCGCCATACAGATCATAGTGCTGTAGGAGTAAGGCGGTTTCATCTCGTGATTCGTCTGATACTCTTCCTTGTTCTCCGTGAAATCATTTTGACATTTCGCAATGGTTTTGTTAAACTTCTCGAGCCTCGTGCTCTGGGGCTGCGGCGGCGGCTTGTTCTGTGCGATTGGCGCTGCTGGGAAAGGAAACTGCGGGACTTGCATTATGTTCGTTATGTTTTGCAGCCACGTTAGATTGGTCAAGTCCCCTTCCGATTCGTCCCACGCCATCTTCTCCGGCTTGTGTTTTGCGTGTATCTTTTTGGAGACATCTTTCTTTTGTTCTGGAGCAGCTTCTTTAGCAACATCTGGGTTTATAACAGTCTGATGCGAGTAGGTTTCGGGTTGCTCGTAGACATATTCTATCTCGACCGTGTGAGATGACTCCGGAACGGTGTGGTCGATCGCGAAGTACGCGGTCCCGCACTGGTCGCCGGCATCTCCGTAGAAGTTGATGGAGGAGTCCAGCAGCTCGCCGGACGCTGGAGACAGGCCCGATGTTATGTGCATCTTGCGCTACATCGCACACCTGAAATGTCACCACATTATGAGTCACACATTCACACTACGATTCGTCATTAGGTGGTTGAAATTTAAAAAATAAACGATTGATCGTTTGTTTTCTTAATCAAAGTGGTAAAAATTAAAGTTGAAAAGAGAAGCAACTTACCAGAGAATGGTGGTGGGTGGTGACCATCCAAGATGCCGGACGATCGATCGGTCGCAATGACGTCGTTGTGGTCAACGATCGAAGCTCGTGGTGGCGTGGTGGTGACTGCGCTGTGCGGCGGCGCGCTCGCTAGTGGCAGGTGCGCGGGCCCCATTGTCCCAACTGTACCGACTACGTTCATACCCACTGGATGGACAGGTGTGTGTGTGTGGGTCGATATTTTTCCGCCGTAGGGCGGCCGGCCGGCCCGCATCGCTGATAGCTCCGGACAATTAGTCATGGTTATCGGCCAGGGTTGGAGCGGGGGATGCCGTCAGCTCAAGCGGTCTAGGTCGCTTCGGTAATTACAATGTATGCTGAACGGGATGTGTAGAAGGCGTTCAGCCAGATGTTAGGTGAATAAGTATAATAAGTTTGGTAAGAATTAACGAAGTCCGTAAAAGCTTATTTTTGTAACTTTTGATGTTCCAGTCGTTTCATAAATAAGATGTTAGCAGGCAGGAACTAGCGGAAATTATGAAATGAATCAATCAGCAGCATTAAGCATGCGCCAACTAAGTATAAGCCTTGATACGGCCCTGTTGCAGTTGTCTTATCAATTGCTTACTCGAGCTTCAAAGGCAAAGCTGCGGGTACTTCCGCGTTAGACCACGATATTTGCATCGTCACTTTAGGTCTTTTAACTGAATAGATAGATATACCTTGGTTTTGAGAAATTCACTTTTTTTTGAGAATTATTACTTCTCACGACATAATGAAATGAAAATTCTTTATTGTACAACTAAACCAAACAACAGAGAGAAAATCAAGAAATTACAGGAAATCATTGTTGCATTACAGAGAGAAAAGCTTTTTTCATACTACATTGTATTCATGAATAAAGTTTGACTGTCTGCATGGACATCCTTGTTTTTACAGTTTTACAGTACAAACATTCTAAAGCTTTCCGTAGAGTCATTGTTCTAAGAAATGACTCAGCACAGCTACATCAAGAATTCAATGAAAATGAATATCAAGGAATCACCTAGGCCACGTATTGTTTTACTGTCGGTAGGTAGGTACATACCAAGTTTTATATGTAGATACCTATATGAGTCACAAAAGTTTCAGTAGAGCCATATAATCTTACCTTGTGTAATAATAACTATAGATTTATATAGGTATTACTTTAGAATCATTATTCTGTTCTTTTTTTTTATGTTTATGTAGTTGTGAATTGGTGGCCAAGGGATTCTCGTGGACCAAGAGGCAGACCACCAGCCCGATGGTCCAAAGACATTATGAGCGAGCCGGGAATCAGTGGATGAGATTCGCAAGGGACTGAAAAGAATGGTATAATAAAGAGGAGACCTATACTCAGCAGTGGGTGCAAACGGGCTGAAATGATGATGATGATGATGTAGTTGTGCGTGAAAAGAGATCACAGAGTATTGTATCAGAGATCTAAGTTTTTTATTCGTTAAAGTTGTAGTAACAGGTAGATTCGGTTTCAATGTTTTGCGATTTCAAACCTTTTTCAAAGAAAAATATAGCAAATCTAAGTTAGGTACTTAAACTTAGATAAAAACTAACTAAATTAATTTCTACAGTCATCAATTGGCGATTTAACAAATATTTTCAGAAAAATTCTTTAAAAGCCGACAGCAAACAAGTCAAACGCCCCAGTTAAATTAGCTAAGGTCATTATTACCAGAGGTCGTGTACCTTCGTCCGTTACCCCCTTCTGTCCCGAAATATAAATGACTTTGAAACGTGAGGTTACAGCATCATAGAGCATTACATTTATTTGCAATTATTTATTTTAGTTAAGCGATGTTTTAAAGGGTTTGAGGTATAGGTAAGTCGCAATATTTAAAACTGGTCAGACGCGTAGATCGCGTTGAAGTCTTGACTGGCCGAAAACACGAGACGTCTATACCTACTGTGAGTGATAGATACTAGTTTGAGATGATGATGAAACTCTAGGCTGATAAATCTCTGATGTTTGTGTGACCTGACCTGACGGAAACTTAAATCTCTCGAGAGGTTTTGTGACATGACGTGACGGAAAATTTAAGGGGAACTGGTTCCACTTGTTTACGAAATCATGCACACATTTTGACTGCACCTTTTAAAGGGCAAATCAAATATCTTTACGGCTGTACTGTTATGGGGTAGATTATTTGTTATTTGTAGGGTTCGGGGATGACTGCTGTCTATTCTGTTACCGGGGGGTGGCTGGTACCATACCTGCCGTCACGGGCGGTGAGCAGGATACAATGAGATGGGGGTGGAAATGGCGGGAGATTTTATGCATGTAAAAATGTGGGAATTCATACATTAGTTAAAACGAATGTATAAAAGCAAAACGAAAAGCTCGCTTGCTACAATTTTATAGTGGTTTTTAGTCGATTTGGTAGATTGGGTTTTGATTGGTGACGCAACGCGAAACATAGAAAATGATTCTATTATTTATCACTTCCTGAGATCTTCCTATATCCTGTAAGCTATGAGTTTGAACCCAAAGTTCAAATACCGATAAATACACCCTACTTTTGGTCAATGACCTTCCTGATGATCACGGCCAACATTTGATGGTGCTAATGATTAATGAAATAAAACCTATTTACCTATGGCTAAATATTTCGACGCAGTTCACACTTCAAGCTTTGCTAAAGACTGATAAATCGAAAGTTTAAAATTACTCCATGATTGAAGGCTTCATATCTGTCTATTGGTTTATAGATTTTTACATTCAGAATGACTAAGCTGAATTTCTGTGGAGAAAGTACGTTTCTCAAGTCAATATCAAACTGATTTAAACGCCACAAGTGTTTTAGTTAAAAATTAAGAAATACTCATTCACACTAGGTATAAATATATAAGTATAAATAATAAGGTAAGTATATACTTACTTACACTTAAATAAAATAAATATTCATGGACATTTCACATATCACACTCTAGTCCCAACTGTCCCAAACTAAGCAGAGCTATGAGTACTATGGGAACTAGATTGCCAAATTTTTTACTCGATAGTGTGTGAACATAGTACATAAAATATATGAACTAAACTTACTGGTCTAAATTAACTACAGTGGTATTACTGGTAAGTATTTGTACTGTTTCGCGCCTAAAATCACAGCCGCCATTTTGCGGTCCCATCTGTATTATATATGTACATTGATATTTTTTATATAGGCTACCCGTGCGAAGCCGGGGCGTACTACTAGTATTTTATAATGACAGGTGCCACACGACATGTGCCCGTGTTATCATACCCCATTTCACCCCCCAGAGCACCCCGTAAGTGACGTAATATATTCAAGGGGTTGTTTGTCTAACGATTAGTCCGTAATTAATAAGTGTTCGACATATTGGGTGATTTGGTGCAATCGCTGTAAGTGCAGGTTCTTTTTTATTTTACTGGTAATTTTGATATGGGGTTTGGGAGGGTGATCTTTTTTGAAGCGAAATATTAACCTAAGGTAAGATGGTCTACTTTTAATACTAAATTGAAAACACTTAAAAATATCAGTTTTAATAACACACTGTCGAGTATTACAGGATTCGAACCTGCAACCTTCTCGTTTGACAGGCGTCACAGCTTAGTTGGTAGTAGCTCTGCCTTCCATGCTGTGGGTCGTAGGTTCGATTCCCACCCAGAGCTATGTTTGTGTGATGAACATAGATAGTCTAGTTCCCATAGATTTCATAGATAAGATTTGCTTAGTTTGGGACCAGACCGCGATGTGATATTTCCATGAATAAGTATTTATTACTAATACAGGAATAACACAGTTTTTATAACACACTGTAGAGTAAGTATGATAGGATTCGAATCCGCTACCTTCTCGTTGATACGGAGATGAGTTAGCAAATACTTACACTAACGATTCGTAACTCGACGAAGTGTACTTAGGTATATTTATTATAATAATGTATTCCGCTAAAATATAGCTTTATATTAAAACAAACTTATAAATAATAAATAAATAAATAATGCTGGACAATCCACACAACATCATCTAGCCCCAAGCTAAGCAGAGCTTGTGTTATGGGTACTAGAAGACTGACATACTTAATACAATACATTACATACATAGATATTTTTTATTATACATATAGAATACCCAGAACACCCGGAATAAATATTTGCAGATCGTACAAACATTTATCCCAAGGCGGGAATCGAACCCGCAACCTTCCACGTCGCAGGCGGACCTTCGCCCGCTGCGCCATATCGGTCGTCAAAAAATTTGATGCATTTTATTGCCTGGGATCGGAAGACATTGACTCATATTGAGACATAAAAATTGCAAAGTCGACCTACAAACTACCGTCTTGTAAATCAACCAATGTAGACCATCGATTTTATACATTAGCAAGCTCTGATAATAGGTATCCGTGTTATTATTCCAAGCACCACGCTTGGAATAATAAATTACCTAGATTATAAGTAAATAATAAAAAATACAGACAAAATTTGCTATGAATAATAATTTAGTACTTGTAACATAGGCTAGATTTACAGTTAGATATAAGATTCAGCTGTATATAGTTTAATATAAGTACCTAGTTCTACTATAGGTATTACGCTTTAGAACAAAAAACACTATAGAAATTAATTGGAGAAGGAAATAAAATATGTTTTAAATGCCAAATAACTTTATTTACTTATTCAACTACATATTATATAAAAATATTCAAAATCATGACTTCTTATAAGTACCTACTTCACTTTTAATACAATTTTGAAAAATCCTTACTTTATAAGAATATTAGTTCAATTTTTAGGAAAATACACAATATCCGTATTATCTACCCACGTTTATTCTAACTTAACGACTGACATGTAACCTAAACTTGTTATTGAATTCCCCTGCCTGTTTCAATGGAGATATTTTAAATCAAATACATAAATTGCGTTCAATATCGAGTTGGTTTCAAACGTCAAGTTATATGAACCGTTCTAATGAGCCCGTAGTAAACTTTTTTTTGGTATTTTTCATCTCGCAAATGTATAGAAAAAAAAAGAAAATGATTCTTACGACATGTTAGTTTATAGATTTTGAATTCCAAATTATTAAACTCAAACACCTATGAATAGGTAGAATAAAATGGTAGGTATAATGTGACATCATTCTATGGAATTTGTCTCCAAGAGATTTAGAAAAAAACTTTTTTTTAAAACAAATGACAGTCCGATATAGCTGTCATTTGACTACTACTATATTTAAATACATAGCAAACAGATGAGCTATTTACAGACCGTTGCAAACGATCTATAGATAGCTCAAGTGATCCAAATACATCGCTTGTCTACTATTAATAAAAATGTACATACCTACATAAGAAACAGTTTAGCTATCTACAGACCGTTGCAAATGGTTTATAGATAGCTCAACTGATCCAAATACATCGCTTACAAAATTAACAGTTTTACAGTTTTTTTTTATGCCATAGCTGTTAGACAAGCTTGCGGGCCACCTGATGGGAAGTGGTCACCACCGCCCATGGACACCTGCAACACCAGAGGCGCTATCACCCAAAGGTGTTGGATATAATATCTACTAATACTAATACACTACCATTAATTCCACATTACACAAGGGTTAGCTGGAAGAAAACGCTTTTTAGCATTAAGCTCGCCTATGTACATTTGTTTTATTATGTGCAATAAAGTAATTTCAAATCAAATCAAATCAAAATATAAATTGTACCTACATTAGTTTATTTTTTGTATTTTTAAGTCTTTGTGTTGTGTGTTAACCAAATAAATAATTATCTATTTATCTATCTATCTATATAGGTAAAAGTAGACAGGTTATTTCTTCATGTGAGTGAGGAACCAATGTGCACCATTAATAAGATTGTCCATCTCAGACGGCATGGATGACAGTGAATGGTTGTCGTCATACATGTAGATTCTGCAACAAAAATAAAATAAATAAATTAAACCGCCGAAAACAACTGAAAATAAAAAGAATAATACTATTTTAAAAAAATTTAAAAAGTATTTTTTTATGCAATACTGTGCATGGAAAGAGCCTCCTCGTGGCGCACACCGGTAACAGCTAGGCACGGCACAGCAGTGTCTAGTCTGGCTAATCTTTACAACACGATGCTACAACAAAATACAGTTGTAGCATCGACACGATAAGAAGAAGAATGCAATACTTAATTACGTATTTGAATAATTAAATATGAGTTTCTCGCAATGATGTTACTTTTAGGCTTTTAAAATTACACACAAAAGTCTTTGAAAAAGTAATTTTAGTTACCTACTTAAATAAATAAAATTCTTTATTGAGGACTAATAAATAAATTGAATTGCAACTCTTAAAATTAGCCCTACAGGCTAGGCGGTCTTATCGCACAAAGCGATTTTTTCCAGACAACCATTATTTTAACTTAATTACTTTTAAGTTATCATTAGTCATTACTAAGTTAAATTGACACCGCACTGAAACTTCAGTACTTAATTTAGTTTAATTGTAATTATTTGTAAGAAGGATCATATAAAAAAACGGTAGGAACCAGGCCGTAAGTTTCTTGACCGTTCTTCTAGGCTCTGGTCGCGTGGAACTGGCACCTAGAATCACCTAGTATGTAAGACGATTCTAAATGATCCTTGTGATTTTACTGAATAAAGTAATTTTTGACTTTGACTTTGTTACTTTTAGCAATGCAGTATTGCAGAAATTTCCCAAATTCAAATTATTTATTATCTAATAAAATAACAGACTATTCCAAGGCGTTATTCCATTTATTCCTACGAGGACGGACCCGGTGTTGCAACTCACTGCGTCCACAACTTTAACACATGCCAACATTAAGGCTTTAACTTTAGTACCATTTGAAATACATACTTTACTTTTTAATTATTATCTCTAGTAAGTAATTGGTCTCTGATGCTTCGGCTACATTAGCGGGCGAATATTCGTATCGTGTTGGCGCGACAAATCATCGTGTTCGGGTATAGGCGATCTTCTTGTCTAAATATTACGCGATGACACGATGTACCCGGCCACATACATCGCGTTAACACGAATATTCGCCGTAGCCCGCTAATGTGGCCCCAGCATAATAAGTAATTGCGCCTTATCGTAATAAATTATAAGATAAAATATACCAAATGTATTTTGTAATAATATTTAGATTAATAAACAAATAATTCGTAAAATTTAATTATTTAAATGTCAGTAAAACTTAAATTTTAATTATAATATTAGGAAAAGGTAACCTTAACCTAAATTAATATAGTTTACACAATGAAAAGTGCAATTCCGGATATAAATATTATTTAAGGATAGGAAAACTTGATAGTATATAAAGCTGTACTTAAATAAACAGCTATTACAAAAATTCATAAATTAACTTTGACATAATTGACATGTCATTTGACATTAATATGAATATAAACAGCAAGGTTTAAGTATTCGGCCCAAAACGCAACGATAGCGCGTTCTAGGATTGAATCATTTTTAGCAGCGCCATCTAGTTTTGTTTTTGGTACTAAATAAAATACCGATTGTTTTGCATTCAAAATTGCTTATTTTTGACTAATAATACAACGTTTGACATACAAAAATGAAATCTTACCAATTAGCGATATCACCCGAACAACATTAGACAAAAATAAATATGCCAACAATTATTGTTTTCTTTTAAATATCCTTTTTTCCAACTGACGTGACTCGACCTTTCATCACAGAGAAATTATTTAAAATATTATTTGATTCTGTTGATATTATTTAAAATAAAATTATGTATTTTTTTCAAGTGTTTTAGTGTGAACCAAAAACCCACCATGTTTTACCTAATACCTAAAATTTTCAAAGTACCTATATCTTTTAATAAAAACTTTTTACATCTGTAAATGATGTTTAGTATCAAATTGAATATAGTTTTGTAACTTTGAACTTTCTTCACCACACAACTTTTTTCTAAATTATTAGTACCTATTTGTGTGTATGTGCATGTTTTGGCTTTTTTCGTCGTCTATTTAACTGTTTTGTTTAAATTTGTTAAAATTTGAATGTGGAAACTTTTAATTGGCCTTCAAATTTTCTTATTTCTTTTACTATGTAACTACCTACCTAGCTGTTAGTTTTCTCTTAACTTATAAATATAGAAATTATGAAGAAAGTTAAAAGTTACAAAACTATAATAGCTAGCAATAGCATTAAAAAAAACATAATTTCGTAGAACTGACCGTGTCTCGACGCCGTTGGCTCGAAGTCTTCTTGCGTACTCCAATCCTTGGTAATGTGGTACTCGTTTGTCTCCACTGCCCAACATCAACGCAGTGGGGGCCTTCACTTTATGGACGTGGGCCAGTGGAGAACACCTCCTCATAGCTAACAAATGCTCCTCCAATATTGGACCCTTTTCTGTGAACTCAAAGCCGGCTTCGACCGCACACCTGTGGATTGCAACAAGACTGTTTGAGTGTTACTATGTGTTCTATGTATGTATTTACAAAATGTAACTAAGTATTCTATCAGCAATCTAGTTCATAGTACAAGCTTTGCTTAATTTGGGACTAGAGTGTGATGTGATTGTCCGTGAATATTTATTATTATAATGTAAATATATATTCATGGAGACATGGTATATTTCTTAGATCAGATGAAACTAAACGGTAAATGAACGTTTTTTTAATAAACTCTTTATTTCTTTACAGCTACTACTTTATTTAATTAATTTTACTCATATTGACGGCCGGTTTCTCGAACGATGATCAACGAAAAAATCGAATAATTACTGTGTCAAACTAGGATCAATCGTGATTTGAGTTTCCAGAAACCGGCCGTTAATGTCACCGAACTCACCCATCAGAATTGTCTGCATAGTGACCTTTCGTTGCCAAATCTATCAAAGGATTTCTGGTCACCATAGCCTCGAAAATATCATATTTCGCCGCTAGATGGCATACAATCAATCCACCATAACTGCCGCCATATAACACCACGTTTGATGTCCTGCCTCGTTCTAGCACGGTGGTTAGAGCGAGATAGCAATCCGCAACGTCATAGGATCCGACGTGGGAGATGAGACAGCGAACGTTTGCGTCGCCTTGACCCACCGAGCCGCGGTAGTTCACTCTTAGTACAGCGAAACCTATGAAAAATCATGTTGTCTCTTTCTTTCTTATACTGGTAAGAGTGAGATAGTAATCTATCCTGGTTTTCCAGTTTAGATCGAAGACCAGTTTGAAGTCTATTCATTAGATCGAACATATTTCTTATTTGTCAGAAATAATTTGAAATCGGATACTATTTTTAAAATATTAGTTTTTAAGATTTTAGTCGATATCTTCACAAAGTATCCTAATTTTATTGTAAAAATCTACAAAATAAATCATTAAGTTTGTGTTTGAATTTGTCTTTATCATATACCTACGTTCATTTACCGCTTATTTCAATATAATTCACAATACATTTTGCACGAATTTGTAGGCATAAAGCACAAAAAAGCTTATTGTACATCTAACAACATGCATTTAACTTACCAGTCATTAATATCCGTATAGTTATACATAGTAGCGACATCTGTTACCGGGTTTCGACTCACAACAGCTCTATACAAATCCGGGTACTGTCCGCTTAGATGCGTCACTAAAAAGCCTCCATGGGAGCCGCCAGTTAGAAAAACATTATCAACATCTATCTGGTAGCTTTGGATCGCTACATCTGTAGCGTGTTTACAATCTTTGACGTCGGCGTCGCCGCACCGGCTGGGGAGATAGTTAATTGTAGATTGACCCGCGCCCGTAGAACCCCGGTAATTCACTTGTATTGACGCAAAACCTGAAATTTTGATGCGAGGACTGAGCTTTGAAATGAAAGGAGTCTTGTTGAAAAAGTTTTTAATCGTAGAACGAGGTTATTTAATTCTAAATAGTTTTTAATTGAAGAATTTGGTTAATTTTTAATTATTAAAACCTTTTACTTTTGAAAACTAAAAGTGACAAAACTATGCAATCTTTGTTTGGATACCATAATATTAAATAGTTGATACTTTGTGAAGATATCATTACTAAGAAACCAAATTAAAATTATATTAAAATTGTTAAATACCATAAAACAATTCAAACTTTCAGTTCTTTATAAAAACCGCTGAATCTATTTATATCTTGTGCATCATATAATCTGAATACATACTTGGAACTTTGTTCATCAACATATTACATTATGCATTTAGAAATACCTCTGAACCAGTCTACAGAGGTAAACGGCTGAACCAATTTTTGTTACAAGAACGGACCTCTTACTGACTTATTTATGACAGAAAAGTATATGAGACCCCTATGTTGGTTGATCAAAAATGGGTTTAACTCAATTTAGTATAAATATAAGTTTCTTGCCCGTTCTTCTAGGCTCTGGTCGCGTGGAACTGGCACCTAGAATCACCTAGTATGTAAGACGATTCTAAATGATCCTTGTGATTTTATTGAATAAAGAAATATTTGACTTTGACTTGACTATAAATAAGGTACAAACTTACCTAGCATGTTGAAAAGCGCAGCTTCCATAGAGAAAGCATCGACGAAGCTCGAATGAGGTCCGCCGTGCGGCCACACAATAAGTGGCACTTTCTTTGTCTCTTCGCGTGCCGGCGCAAAGTATAGCGCCGAAAAGGTATCTGTAACGAAAACACACTATTGTCTAACAAATTATAATGTGCACTTTAACAGATACGGAGGACGATTTTACTCGAAAATTTAAGGAATGAAAAAATCATTTCATTCTGTGATCTGTTTTATCTGTGGTTGTGTTATTTTTTTTTTTAATTGAGATTTATTGTGATCGTGTTGTAATCTGTGTTAATTAATCCCATGTTTATGCTCCAATCTTCTACTAAGTTTACTATTTTGTTCACATTCATATCACTCGCGTTGTTATCACTAAAGGATTGTGTATTTTCTTTAAGCTGAATAATCATTCCTTCTTTGTGTTTTTGAAACGTCATTATATACTTACTGACGTCATCAGTAGAGTCATGCTTGAGTTCTAAGTGTTGTGCGACAGAGAGGGCGACAGAGGGCGGGGCTTCGATTATCTCACTCACTCGCACCCATTGGATGTCCGCCTCGCTGCCTTTCGGCGGCAATCTTGCTACAAACAGCTGAAACAAGTAATAATGACTATATTCTAAGATGATTTGTGTGATTTTAATGAAAAAAGTTCTCGATTTGGGTATTATAATAACAGAATGCTATGCAGTTACAAACTAAACAAAGTTTGTTCTATAGATTGCTGATAGAATATTTAATGAAGTAATTTTAAAATAAATCGCAATTTTTGTTGAGTGAAATTTTCATCATCATCATCATCATCAACTTATTATATAAGTTTAATGCCAGCAAACTTATATAAGTTGATGATGATTGACAAAAATTGCGATTTATTTTAAAATTACTTCAATTACGTTCAGACGTAGGACTCAATATGCTATTGAAAGTAGATCGTCGCTCGATCTTGTCAGAGGCCGCATTTTTTTTACTTTAAGTATACATTTTTTTTCATAATAAAATGTTATGATTTACATTTTTTTTTAAATATGAAAATGTAATACAAACCTGTCCAGGAGTGCTCATGTTGGAGAATGTAGCGAGAATGACGTCAGACTTCACGTCAAGCACCGACATCGAACCTTTTTCTTTTTTGGATATATCAACCATACGACCGCCATCTGACGATAAAAAATTACACTAATAAAAAACTTATAAGGGTACACTTAGTAAAACTATATTTAAAAAATATGTTAATTTCCTGCTAGTCATTTTACAACATTGCTAATTTTTGAGATATTTTGAACAACTATAAAAGATTTTCTAAAAAATATACAATGAACAACACTTAAAAAAAATATACTGTTATAACAACACAACTAAATTAAATCTTATTGTTTGTGTAACCTGTTTAATGTAGGGATTAAAATATTGTGTACCATTTAAGGTAATATATCTATAACGGCGGTTGAAAATATGTCAAAAAGTTATAGGTGGTCTCTTAAAAAACGTTTTTTCAGTAACTATGATAACATATCTAACAGTCAAGGTTCACTGCCCTAACTCAAAAATCCATCCTTATAAATATCATCCGTTAAATAAATAAGTATTTAGTACATACCAATATCAGCAACATATATACGGACTTCATGCACTTGAAGTGTTGAGAAGATAATTCTACCGTCCTCACTGAAGCAATGCGACGGCAGACTCTGACAGTAAACACCTCGGAACGAACCGTTAGATATAGCCATCTCTGTCTGCACTATGTCAATCACCGTTCTCACCTCACTCTGCGGGAAAGAGATACATGAAGAGATACATGGACATTTCACACATCACACTCTACAATATTTGAAACAATCATGGTTTTGAACATATGTAGTTTTCATTATATCGGGTCCCGGAGCGCATTGATGAGAGAAGAGTTAAAAGAATGTGAGAAATTGAATTGGCTCGATGTGGGCGTTTTACAGAGCGTGTTAGCGGCACCCAACTCGGATGCGGCTAACATGATCTACCGCTCCATATATGGGCTTTTTAGCAATACTGTTTAGGCGGCAAATACCGTGAAGGCACGATGCACAATGGAACTGGCATAGCCGGCCACCGACTAAAGTTCCTAAAAAATTAGAATAAAAAAAATATATATTTCGGGTATTAATCAAAATCACAAATCATGGTAAATATCCCGTATATAATGAAAACTACATCACACTCTAGTCCCAAACATATCAAAGCTTGTACTATGGGAACTAGATTGTTGATAGAATACTTAGATATTTTTTTTGTAAATACTTAAGTAGAATACACAGAACTACCCAGACAAATATTCATCACACAAATATTTGATTTGGGTGGGAATCGAACCCACGATCACAGCATGAAAGACAGAGCTATTACCAACTGAGCTGTGACAACTGTCAAAAAGATGAATCAAGACATATCAAGAAAAAGGAAGTGGGTTCAAATATTCACGAACATTTCACACAACACACTCTAGTCCAGAACTAAGCAAAACTTGTACTATGAGGACTAGATTGCTGATAGAATACATACTTAGATACATTCTGTCACAGCTCAGTTGGTAGTAGTTTCATATAAGGTACCCGTACGATCTCTTTACTTCTAATTTATTTGTTCATGATGTTATTGTAAAATTAACCTTATGTGGTACTCACAGCGTCTTGTTTTCGAACAACTATTTGGTGACAAGCGTGATGCGGTCCGTCCGCTTTCCTTTGAAGCCACAACAAGTCTCCAGTTGAATTGAAACGCGGCGAACGCACTGCTACACCTTCAGCGGACAATTTATCTGTAATTTAAAAAAACAATTTTATTTGGTATCGTCATGTAGCGCCATCTATATCGCTACATGATGAACTACATCGTAGTCTACGCAACAGACCAGCAGATGGCAGAAACAAGTCCTAGATCGCGCAAACGAAGTTATCACGGAGTTTGAACATAAGTAATAGAACCGATGACTATCCATCGGTCCTCGGACCCCGAGCCAAAGGTCGCTCGGCGTGGAAGATCGTCCCTTTTCGTAGGAGATACCACACTTATTTCCACACATCTTGTATACTAGGTGATTCTAGGTGTCCGTTCTAAGCTGTCTGTATGTTTCCTTGTTAGAGAATCACGCCTAAACTACTAGATAAATTATGATGAAACTTAAGAAACCAGTTTTTGGTATAATCTATACTTACTTAATATTATAAAGAAGTAAAGTTTGTGTGTTTATTAAATTGTAAGGGGTAATTTCGGGATCTTCTGAACCGATTTTACAACATCTTTCACCAATAGAAAGCCACATTATTGCTGAGTTACATAAAAAACCGAAAAATAAAAAGGCTTTTACGTGGTAGTCCGTTTTGCAAAGTGAATTGGAGAAAAAACAGTCGAATGAAGGTATTTCTTACGAACATTATGCCCAACGAAGTGGGCACAGGTCAACTAGTGGTATATAAAAATAAATATTGGACATGTCATACATCGGTACACAGTCGCTGAGTAAAGTAAACAAATGACATACCCAAGGTTCCTTCCAGAGTGAGAGAGAAGATGTAGCTCGGTCTGTTTGTGCAGAATATGAGTCCGAGCCGTCGCGGCTCCGTCGGCCAAGCCACGCCCACCACACTAGCGCCATCTGGCGTGAAACGAACCTAACAGAACATTTATAAAAATATATTAAAACGAAACTTCAAAACATAGTAAAAAACTAAGCGAAATAATATTTGAAACTATCAGACTCACAAATCATGGTAAATATCCCGTTTATAATGAAAACTAAACTAAGCGAAACTTCAAAACTGATAACTGATTGAATTAAAAGATGCTAATATAATTTTATTTAATTATGAATGTTCGTGTAAGTACCTACCTATATTATCTTTTTTGTGTACTTTTATTACGATTATGATGATACATTACTTGTTTGGTAGACTTCAAACTCCATATAAATTTTAGAAAAATTTGACTAAAGCTTTTTGAGAAAACTTTAAAAATTTGATTTTAGATTTACTTATTGATTTATTTATTTAATGGTTATAAATAACGTTGAGGCGTTGGAAGGATGATCTGGACGCCCAAGAGAGGAGGAGGAGGATTGGTGGAGTATCGCTAAATATCGGGATAGGTGGAAGGCTTTGGGGGAGACCTTTGCCCAGCAATGGGACAGTATAGGTTAAAAAAATAATAATAAAAATAACGTACTTGTCCAGGACAATCTCCCTCCGGCAGTTTATCAATCACAGTGATAGTTTCTTCTGGCAATCTGCACACAACGATCACAGAAGAAAACTTGCCCACAAGTTGTTCGCCCCAATCTTGTCTATACAGAAACTCTTCTCCCTGAAATCACGACATAAATAGTTGAGTTTATTTACAGACCATTATAAACGATCTATAGATAGCTTAATAAATAAAAAAGTACCAAAAATACTGCCTGAATGCGCTAGGCTTAAGCGCGGTTATTTTTCGAGCAACAAGTTTAGAACTAAGTACATACATGCATTATTAATAAGCTAACTCGCTACATGGAAAACTGCGCTTAATTCTGCGATCACTAGATCGTGCAATCGAAGATATGAGGGAATTTCAAAATAAAACTCCGAGAAAAAAGTCGCTTGGCGTTAAAAATCTTTCCTTGTAGGGATAAGATATCTTCAGGATCTAAGGTACTAAATTACTTTTATTAGTACGAAATAGGGTTCTACAGTCAAAGCTATAATTATTTTAATTAGGACAGCCAACAACGAAATCACAAGAATACATTAAATATTAGAGTCTATATCTATACTATAGATTCTATAGCTAGTGTTCCTTTAATTATATTATGATGGAGTATGTGAGTGGAAAATTATACAGTACCTTCTTTGGTGCAGGTTCACCACTACCATCATCACTGGTCTTCTTGTCTGCCTTCCGCTTGATGTAAGGCTCGGACTTGGGAGGCTTTCTTTCTGCAACGTAGACTATCGCTGTCTCATCTTGTGTCCAATCCAGACTGCCAAACTCGGCTGGAAATAAATAAATATTCACGGACATTCCACACAGAGCAAATAATAAAAAAACTTTAACATAAGACCTAACTAACAACATAAGACGACCGATGTGGCGCGGCGGGCGAAGGTCCGCCTGCAAAGCGGAAGGTTGCGTGTTCGATTTCCGCCTTGGGATAAATGTTTGTACGATCTGCAAATATTTATTTCAGGTGTTCTGGGTATTTAATATGTATAATAAAAAAATATCTATCTATGTAATGTATAGTATTAAATATGTCAGTCTTCTAATACCCATAACAAAACCTCTGCTTAGCTTGGGGCTAGATGATGTTGTGTGTCTAGCATTATTTATTTATTATTTATTAACTTACAGTCTGCATAAACATCTCCGTGCAGATCCAAAGCTGTCAGATCGATGCAATGCTGAAGAGTGCTCTTACTCCAAACTTCTAGATACTGTTTCTTAGGTACTTTTCCATTCAATTCCTCGCGAATCAATGCTTTGTACGTCTCACGTGGTGATACAGATGATAGCAACCTGAAAAATAATATACTAAATTACTTTTTTTTATTTAAACAGTCCCACTGCTGGACACATTACTATTTTTATTTATTTTTATACTATTTCTGTGAGACGTGCATGCATATAACTGTATGATACCAAAACTATTCCATAAATTGCATACAACATTTTGTGGTATATCAAAACTCCCTATTTTTTTCTCTACATACAATAATATATACATCGCTTTACTTTGACTATACAAAAACATTTAGGTATTTACATTATATTTAGATACATACTACATAATGTGATATAAAACTTACTCATTGCTAACATCAGTGCCAAAGTCACTTTGTGATATAACCTTAAGAGTATCATCTAGAACATAGCTTGAGGAGTACTTAGTGTTCTTTCCTTTGTCCAGAGCACGGACGGACCATTTTGCAGAAATCCTGTTGCCGGCTCGGTTTAGCTTGCCACCAGTTATGGACGGTATCTTTGCCAGAGTTTTATAGGCATTTACTATGTTTTCTATCTGGAAATTTGTGTTATTTTTAGTATTTCTATTAAACACATAAATAATGCTGGACAATCCACACAACACCATCTAGCCCCAAGCTAAGCAGAACTTGTATTATGGGTACTAGAAGGCTGACATACTTAATACAATAACATACATAGATAATTTTTATTATTTACATATCCAAAACACCCAGAATAAACATTTGCAGATCATACAAACATTTATTCCAAGGCATAATCGAACCCGCAACTTTCCGCGTCGCAGGAATTATTTCGCCACATAGGTCATCGGTATTATTATAAAAGGTAATTTAAATATTGTAATTATACTTTTTAATAATAAAAAAAAATTGCATACAATAAAAGGATAGAATTACAATGGTTCATGCTATATCAATGACATTTTATATTTACATCCAATTCTGCAGTTATCATTAATGGACAACATATAGGTATTTCAAGTTTAATCTAAATTGGACCTATGGTTGTATATATTTTGTAAACAAATTCAAACATTACAATTTTCACATTTATTTTTGTTTGTAATTCATCATCATCTTCCTACCCTTGTCCCACATTATGTGGTGTCGGTACAACACATCCTCTTCTTCCACTCTCCTCTATTTCGTTTGTAGTTAGAATTATTTATTAATAAAAGTTTATAAGAGTGTACTTTATAAAACAATATTGTAAAATAGAATTGAATTGTTACCTGTGATGACATTTTCAACATTTGATGACACAACCACAATGTAAATGATGATTCTTATCAGCCAACTGTAACAATTAAATTCTTATGAGTACATAAATATCTATTAAATACATAAGTATGCAAACTAGGTTGATAGTAGATAGCTCTTTGTTTAATTGTTTAACCACCATTGTTACTATATAAATAAATACACTTCATCATCATCATCATCATCAACCTATATTAGTCCACTGCTGGACGTAGGTCTCTCCCAAGACGCGCCACTGAGCCCGGTCTTCGGCTCCTCTCATCCAGTGTTTGCCAGCTACACTCCGCAGATCGTCGCTCCATCTCGCCGGAAGGCGTCCTACACTATGCTTTCCTAAACGCACTAATAAATACACTTGTTGTAAACTAATCTTTCTAGTCGGAGACTTGAAAGATCGATGTCACAGTAACTCTGCTAAATTATTTTTATTATTGTTATTTGTGTACATCTTTGTTAATAAATGAAATTCTATTCTAATTCTACTTTATTCTTGGAATGGTTTTTGATTATAGCAGTTTTAATGTCTCCGTTATTCGCAATGAGCATTAAAAGAGCATTCATTTGACCAAAATAATAAGATCTGACTGTTTATTTATGAATGTGTGTAGGATCTTAATCCATTTGCGCCCTGTAAGTGCTAGGTACATTTAGTCTACTTTATAGGACTTGTGGCTTAACAACCAGTATATCTATAAGAATATTTATTTAATCTATTTTTTAAATACCACACACAGAACCAATAACCTCTGATAACTTGATAGTAAGTAGGTCAATGTACTCTGAGAAATATATGAGGGTAGGCTAAAAAAAATACAGAAAGCTATAACCTTTTTGAAAGAGTAGCCGTTTTACTGGTGTTTGACTTAATAAAAAAACTAAGTTTACATCTCAAATTGAACACAATTAATGATATGGTATCTTTCAAATACATGGGGTATTTCACAAATAATGAGGTGATTTAAATACCTATCTCGAGTGATGGCAGAGCCGGTCGAAAAGTGCAGGTTACCGCCGCTGCCGCTGCAAGTAGTATGATACTATAAAACTTTTTTCACAACTACAAGCACCGGCTGACCGTTATCAATCGCCACCACAAACTGATAGGATGGGAGTCACCACTGTTACAATAGCAACCGCAAAAATTACCACCGAAACTTCGATAACCCAGAGAATTTCGGTTTGGCTTGCTTGCGTGACGAAGAATAAAATAATAAACAATAGGCTTGACTTGACATAAGCGTTGACTTGATATGATGACTTTGACATGTGTTTAATTTTGAAGTTGTACGTGACAGTAAGGTCAACAAAAATGTGTGACATGACAGCTAAGTTAACCACAGACGTTATACTTCTACTAAATAATATGAAATTAAAAGGCGGTTTATTGTGGAAAGGCAGAATATAGGTAAGACCCACAAGGAGTTCGGTGGGGTGGTTAAATTGGAATCTGATCTACAAAACTAAATATTCTTGTTTATTACTTTGCACAGACATTGGCTATTTATCTAGGATATACGGTATATAAAGATTATTATTATAATGATGATAATAATAGTAGGTATAATACATATCTAGGTACTTTCCGGTTACCTACATACAATCATTCTGTAAAAAAAAATTATGGGACCGCCGCTGCCGTGCTGAATAAACCATATTCATGAATTTCGCGGCTGCTGTAATGTAATAGGTAGATAGATAATTAAGTAGGTAGTAAAAATGATTACGAGTGACGAGAAGAGAGTCGAGGTGAGTTGATACGACCGTGAATATTTATAATTATAGGCATTTTAATACGTTGGTAGAGTCAGGGCAGTCCACCGTTGCTGTAATGCACACGCTATCTTTTTAATGCTGAGTTACGAAAAATGAATTTGCTGTCACAAAAACTACAACACCTACATACTTAGGTGGTTTTCAACTACATACTTACATATTTACAATGACCTATCATGTAGCTAAACATTTTAATGTGGCACAAAATATAGATAACTTTTATATTTAAGTACACTAAGTAGGTACGCATAATAAGACACTTTGCTCGGTAGGGATCGAACCCACAATCATAAGGCAGAGCTTTACCGACTCCGCTGTTACTGGAACCATGAAAAGGAACCATTGAGTAAATGTTAGAATAAAAAGCTTATAAAAATAACAAAAAAAACATTGTAGTGGGGTCATGTTCGGATCATAATAGATACCTACCCAATAAAACTTGTAACTAACATGTAACAATGAATATGAACATGACTTGTGATGTAGGTAGGTATGTCATGTCTTTGTCTTTAACAGATTTATTACAGGACCCGCTGATAGATGCGCGATTCGATCGCTAGCCGATATAATTATGTGTATGTAGTGTAAATAAATCAGTATTTATCCCTCGGCAAATCACATTCATTCGATTAAGACCTCTATGTACAGTTGATAAAGTTTAAATTCCGTTGAGTATTTGCCGCAAGGGGTTGCCGCAGCGCTGCTTCTGCCGCGTCGCTCGATATTTGCGTCGTCCGTCGCCGCACCCTCGCTACACCCCCAGTGTTCTAGAAACGTCCGGGAAGGCATTACAATAACCAAAATCATTTATAATTACAAGTTTTATAACCCAATCACTGAATGATGTAAATTTTACGGCATTTTATAGCTCAAAGAAATTCCGCGCGAAGTGAATCTTACAAATACCCCGTGTATAATGTTTAAGCTCTAAATTGTACGTTGTTATTTGCGCAAACAATACACTTTTTGATATTTGTTTACAAGAAAAACAGGGTTGTAAAAATGAACGAACTAGATCTTATAAAGGAAGTTGAGAAAAGGCCTATTTTGTACGATAAGTCTGTGAGCGGGTTCAAGAAGACTAAGCTCAGAGACAAAGCTTGGAAGGAGGTTAAGGAAGTACTGAATTCTTCGGGTGAGTCTATTGCAGTTATCCAATGATATTTGGAGAGTTTTATGTGCCTAGCCTTACCCCAGACAAGTCGTCCGGACAATGACGCGCGAAGCGCGATCGACCGACGACGCAAGACGCAACGCAGCTCAGAACTGAAAATAGTAATTCCTGTCCATTGATATCCCAAAGATAATTAAATCTTACCTAAAAGGTAAAGCTAATATATATTATATAAATGCTTCAAACTACAGTTCATTTTATAAGGTTCAAGAAATAAAAGAAAAGTGATCGTGTTCCGAATCCTTTGTTGGTTTTGATGATACAAAAGAAAAAATGCTAGAGAAAACAATTACTTATCTACGTTAAATAATAAATGGAGCCTAATAGATAGATCCTATCTCTTATTGATACTTTTCTTGTAGGTAGGTTCTATGTATTCCTGTAACATCTTCTGAATATGTCTCGCAATAATACAGGTACCTAGACCTAAGAGTTTTCGTCTCCTACAGCACCCAGAGTGGGTCACTTACAATTTTTAATTTTTAATCTATGTTTAAACAATTGTAAATACTGTAAGAAAGTGACAGTAGGTAAATTTTATCCTGAATGATTTTTATCGTTTTTAACGACGAAATAATAGAGTAGGTTCTCATGACGACAAAGTATACTCACCATATAGGTAGGTAATATTTTTTAATTTTAATGTATGAAGTTTATATAACTAATTATAAGAGCGATTGGTGGAGTATCGCCAAAGACTGGGATAAGTGGAAGGCTTTGGGGGAGACCTTTGCCGACAGACAGTATAATAGGTTAAAAAAAAATAAAAAATATAACTAATTGTTTCTGTAACTCAGGGTCGTCGTGCTCCACAGAGACGGAATGCAAGAAGCGGTGGCGGTCTCTCCGCGACTCGTACATAAAGCTGCAGCGGACCCGCGGCGGCCGCACGCGCTGGCCCTACGTCTCCGTCATGAAGTTCCTCAAGACACATGTCATAGAGCCCAAGCCGGAAGAGTAAGTGCATTATTGTGTAGAGTAGAGTCTAGTCTAGTCATTAGACTGTAGTTCTTCAAATTGTTTTTTACACTAAATTTTCATTTTTGTATTGTATGGACTTGAGGATCCGTCCCAGTTAAGCCCAGCCCCAAAATTTAAATAAAATTTTCGCTTTTTTGTGTAAATCGTGTGCATACACGACTGTAGTCATTGCACGACGATTTTCTCGCTCACGCTATTTGTAAACAGAAAAAAAAATGATAAAATTATTATTGCGACAATAAAAAAATAAAAATAAAATTGTTCTGTGCCTGGGCATTACTATGTAGGTATTCTACGTAAGTACTTACAAAAAAAAAAAAGCTAGCACTCCGGGAGTGCCGGCAGAAGTGAAAACTTCAATAATAACGTTGTGTTTTCACTTCTAAGTTTTCACTTCAAAAATATAACCACAGTCGTGATTGTGTCATGTCATTGTGTCACATTCGCGCAAGCGCGAATGTGACACAACGACGAAGACAACGAAGACACACTGACACAGACACAATGTGTCTGTGTCTTCGTTGGCTTCGTCGTCATCGTCACGTCACGTCATGTCGCCACGTCATCGTCACGTCATCGCGCAAGCGCGAATGTGTCTGTGTCTTCGTTGGCTTCGTCGTCATCGTCACGTCACGTCATGTCGCCACGTCATCGTCACGTCATGTCGCCACAACACTATTTAATTGTTTGAGTCATACGTCGCGTGACCGCAAGTGTGTTCTTTTGTCGTCTCTTGTTTTACGAGCAATGTATAAAAATTAAATAAGATCTTACGCTTTTTCGACGTCACGTGACCCTGACGCGAGTTTGAAAGTTTTTACCCACCCAGCGCCGCTAAAGAAGTTTTCACTTCAAAAATATAAGTATTCTATTAGCCACAGAACATAAAATACTGAGTTTTTTATGTTCTGTGCTATCAGCAATATAGTTCCCATAGTACAAGCTTTGCTTAGTTTGGGACTAGAGCGTGATGTGTCAACTATCCATGAATATTTATTTTCCAGAAGTACACCATCTGCAGTCTCTGACTCAGAGGCAGAGGACGACAAATCCCAGTCCATCCAGTGTCTTCCAGACCTGTCTTACATGGGGGACAATAACTACGACCCCTCCCCCCAAAACTCCCCCCAGGCCTCCAAACGCGCGCGCACCACCTCCAGTGGTGATGAGAACAGCAACTGTGTCTGCAATAAGTACGTAGGTATTCCAGTACATCACACATTATCACCATTTTATGTTTAAGTGTTAGCATTAAGCTCTGACAATTTGGCGAGGTTTCGTACAAGATTTTTATTAAGATAACGGTTCACAAAAAGATATGCAAATCAAAGACTGATAAATCAATACAAAGTGTCATTTTTAACAATAAAAATTGACACTTCTCATTGATATGTATTGTAATTTCCGTAATTACCTACCTTTGTTCAATAATCATTTTTTTATGAAATGTGCGGACCGGTGGTCATTTCATTTCTTAAAATGGACCTCGAGCGAAACTAATTGTTAACCCCTGTACTAGGTGATGCTAGGTGCCAGTCCACTTTTGGTCAGATGAACAGATGAATGTACTTTTTTTTTCCACAGAAGCGATCCCGACGAGCTGTTCCTGCTAAGTTGTGCAAACACTCTTAAACGTCTAAACTCTAAACAGAATGCCGTAGCCCGTCTGAAGATCCAACAGGCGTTGTACGAATCTGAGTTCGGGGTCCAAGGTCCTTCTGACCTACCCTGTGTTACCCCAATCAGTGATTATGAAGCTTCACAATAACATTAGATAGTCTAAATTTCCGGAAAATATTAGGGTTTCTCAAATTGTTTATTTATTTGGTAAAATCACATGAATGAAGAAAAACTAGTCTATATACTAATATTAAGAAGTAAAGTTTGTATATTTGTTAAATTGTAAGGGGTAATCTCGGGATCTACTGAACCGATTTTAAAACTTCTTTCACTAATAGAAAGCCACATTATTGCTGAGTGTCATAGGTTATATAAAAAACCGAAAAGTAAAAAGGCTTTTACGTGGTAGTCAGTTTTGTAAAGTGAATCCGAGAAAAAGCAGTCGAATTATGCCCAACGAAGTGGGCACGGGTTAGCTAGTAGTTTAGAAGCGGAGAAGACAGATAAAAAGACGGCTGGGTTTCTACTGTCATGTATGTAACATTAAAAAAAGTTTTAGTTTAAAAAAAAGTTTTCATAAAATTGTCTCTCAAGTTCTGTCAAAAATTAATCGTATTTATACAACGTTTTGAGAGAACGATAAAAACCCGTTACGGTCGACACTTGATACCACTTCACACATCTCTACAAATGTTTATAGATTGAACTACTTTAGTAGCTTTGTTTGGTTTGTTTGTATCGCCGTCTTATTCTTTTGTCTACAATTTTCTATAAGTAAGAGTAGGATAGCAATCATTGTCACAGTTCATATTACCATTGAAATACGAGCCACCCCGACCGACCAGTATCAAGTCGCTCGGCACACGCGCGTAATAAACTATCGACCAGCTTCTGGTCGCTGGGCACACGAAGGGATAAGTAAATATTTAACTCGCGCGCAAACTGTTTTTTGTCTTAAAATAAATTATTTTTTATCCACAATTTTAGATGTAACTACAAGTACCCAATCTTCTTTTAATCATTTGATTGTTTTAAATCTAAACTTAATTATTTAAATAGGACACTTTATTATTCCCTGACATTTTTTTAAATAAATGTTTTCGCTGCAATCACATAATCAATAACTCATAATTTTAAGAATTAAAGTTTCAGTAAAAATCATATGTTCTTTTAATACCATATTTATTAGATACCTACCTAAAGTACAATCCGTACGAATGACCTGCGGTCTCCACTGTGACATCATTGTATGACCGCAGTTAAGTCGCACGTATTGTACCTAAGTACTTAATATAAGCTTGGTATCTATACGTTATAATACAGGGTGTTTTTTTTAAGTCGATAACAGGTATCCATTTTTACCCACTTATATAAAACCAATCTTGCATTTTTCGACAAAACGATTACTTACCGATTTAGTACCTACCTAGGTATCAAAATACCTATCAAGCTATTAAGTATCTAATATAAACGCTGCATAAACGCAATTTTATGGTTAAATAGCGTTTATGCATTTTATTGAGCATACAAGCTCATGAAATGTATTCTAACCTCCTTTCATACTATCTTTCTTTTCATATGTCACTCACACCACACATTCTTATGTAAGACTGGTCATTGCTTTACTTTTGCTTTCAAGTTAAACAGGGTGTAAGAGAACTAGGTACTCTCGAAAAACGTTAACTATAGTTACCAGACAGAAGTGCTTAGGTAGGTACTACTGGAAATTTTACAAGGTGTCATACCTACATAGGTATGTGAAAACTTGTACCAAAATGACCGTTATTTTTTTCTTATTCTAAATTTAAACTTTTTACTTGTACCTACCGCTATTTACCAACTGTACCATACCTACTGTGCCTACCTTAAGTTATGTTTAAGTATTTTGCTTTGGAACCCTAAACCCACATGAAAATGATGAAAGTACTTCCGAAGTTCAGTTTCAAAGTAAATTTACATACAATAGAACTAACATGAGTTTCCCTTTTCAATAGTTACATAACCAATAATTTCTTCGCTAACAGAGACTTCGTAATGTTTGGAAAACGAATAAATAAAACGCATTTATTCTTAAACTAGCGACCTGCCCGGGTTTGCACGAGTGCAATGATACTGATACATGCATGGATTATAGGTAGGTACATGTTTAACCTTCCTCTTAAACCACTCTTTCTGTCGTAAAAATCCAATGTTTAGGTTTAAAGATCTAAGCATTGAGTCAAAGAGCGGTTAGCGGCTTTGTTTTTTACTATGTGATAAGATAATCTAAGCATAAAGTTACCAAGCAAGAGATATAGTTACTAATATTGGGTTGCCAGTTAAAACACATACGGCCGGTTTCTGGAACGATGATCAACGAAAAAATCAAACAATTACTATGTGTCAAACTCGGATCAATCGTGATTTGGGTTTCCAGAAACCGGCCGATAGTCATTGCGCAAGTCAATACGAATATAGTAGCGCGACGCGAGCCTGTAAATACCACTTGCACTGCCTGAGATATTATTTTTTTTTCATATAAGTAAAACCGTTCTAAATAATCTTTTGCTAAGTACATCAAAATCTTTATGTTCATCAAAAATACATATAAACATTAAAAGAAGATATTTTATTCTCATTAAGCACTTTCTAATTTATATTGATTGCAAATTTCTTGTTATAACATCAATTAAGTATTATAATGTGACAAAATGCGTAATCAGCTAAAAACCCAGAAGTTGCAAAAACATTCATATTTCATGATATCTATTAGTCATTATAAAATTGTCATCAATTTATTAATAAATGTTAATGTTGTTGATAGACGTATCTTTTTGCATATTTAGCAAATTCAAGGGACGTGCTTTTGATATATCGCACTACGTCCATTATTCTCGGAAGTAAAAAATATTGTACTAGTACCTACAAATATATATAACAAAACCTACTACTATGAAATATCTTTAAACCTACTTATATGTTTTATGGTAGCTAAAAAAGAAAATCAAAGAATTAGTGGGATTACTTATAAATAAAACAGCACTTCAGTTAGTAAATTTGAAACCTATAATTATTCTAGAAAAAGGTACACTGTCATAGCAAAAATATAACCGAATAAATAAATAAAACAATAATAAATTCTTACATTAAAGTTAAGTTCATATAACAATTAATTAAGTTAGCTAGGTACAGTTATGTTACATCCTGTTTTTATCACACTCGTAACGAAATACCTACTTTTTAATTGCATATGCAATAATATACTCTATTTAATTAAACGCACTAAACATTTTATAAATGTTGCGTTGTCACTGGAACTATACTTTCAATATCATTATTCAAATAAAATCGGGTTTTTTTCCAACTGCTCGTACTTGTACAGAACTACTTTACCAGCTGTATTACTTTCGGTATAATAGGCTCTTCGTCCAGCGCTAGATCACTACCATATCTCTGCAGCAGCTCTAAAGCTACTCCATTGGTCCACCCAAAGCCATCCTGCACACCGTACTCCCCTCCACCTCCCTGATGACCCGGCTGCACGGCACTGTACTTCTCAAACATTTTCTGCCAGTGATTATACCCGATGTAGTTCGCCCGTAGCCAAATAGACGCCTGCTCTCTCGCTAGTTTTCTCGCCTCTTCGTACCCGCTATTTTCCAAACCACCGATCAGGATACTCTGCAGAGGCGGCCAGGCGTTGGGATAGTCCCATTGCTCGCCCGAATGCAGCACCGAAGCCGGCACCCCTCCTGGGAAATTCAATGCTCCGCTCGAATGAAGATACTTTACCAGTTTTGCCGCATATTTCGGAGCATCGTACTGTTCAATAGCTCCCGACCATAAAGGCGTCGCGCAGCTCGGGTAGAAATATTTTCTGGATGATCTCGCTTCCGCATCGTAATCGTACCAGACACCGTCGGTAGAGTCCCACATGACATTATCGATGGCGTTCCGCCAGTATTTAGCCAGACTCCACCATTTTTGAGCTACGCGCCTGTCTTTTAGACGGTTGCGAAAGTCACCAACAAGTTCGAGGGCACCGGCAAAAATGGCATTAAGATCGACGGGCAAAATTCTCGTTGCATGCACGTCGGTCAAGTTACCGATCGCTTCACCACCGGCCGTTACAAACCATCTTGTGGAGAAGTCCCATCCGCTCTCGGCCGCGCTTTTCATCTCATGGTAGAAGTCTTCTCGTGAATCCTCGCTAGCTAATACTTGAGCACTCGTGTAATCTTCATAGTAGGATTCAGGACGAGGACCAAACCCGCTCATATCTGAATTGTAGCGTAACAACATGTAGTTAGAACCCCTTACGTTTACCGTGACTTTCTTTTTCTTCAACCAGTAGCTTAATTCTTTCTCAACGGTAGGCACATGTTTCTCCAGCCAACCCAAATCACCTGTGGCAGCAAAATAGCTCGCTACCATCGCCGCGAGGAGAGGTGGTTGGCTTCTTCCGAGGTAATAAATTCGACTACCGTTCGGGATGTACCCTATCTTTTCGACGAGATATAAAAGATTCTCTATCATACCCTTGGCTGTCTGCGTCATATTGCTGATCAAGAGACCACGCACGACCCAGAATGAATCCCAGTAATATAATTCCTTGAATCGGCCTCCGGGCACGATGAATCCATTTGGAACATAAAGAAAACTGTATCTGTCAGGATTTTCAGCGACATCAGATGCCACCTTTCTACCTAGTTTTGCCCAAATACCAATAACGTTCTTCGCAAATTGTTTCAACTTCGGATCGGTGATTTGATTTAGCAACGGCGGATCCGGGTTGAAGTCGGACGGCATCCATTCTTCGAGTTCCATTCCCTCCAAAAAAT
This sequence comes from Ecliptopera silaceata, assembly GCA_932527185.1. Lineage (NCBI taxonomy): Eukaryota > Metazoa > Arthropoda > Insecta > Lepidoptera > Geometridae > Ecliptopera > Ecliptopera silaceata. Next base: position 9,983,918 of record OW052202.1, on the reverse strand, counting down.
GTTTATTTACGAAACCAGCCAGTTGTTCTCGCGTCGGACTTCTTTTAGTATCATCCATAAGCTTTTCAAAGTCTACTAATGTTTCATTTTCCGATTTCACTAATTTCAAATCAACAAACGTCTTCGAGTCGGGGTAGATGCGTGCCAGCTGTACCTTCTGTAGTAGCTCGCCAGAGCAATATATCGAAGAGTTGCAGGTCGGAACAAAGGAGAAAGCTTGCGCGCACGCCCCAAGCAGTCCCAACGTTACCGTGGTTATGGGCATGTAACGCAACTGAACTCGTAGCTTCATCATGGCCATTTACTTATGTTGAGTGTTATTAACCGGGCGTAAGCTCGCGATAAGCATAACCTTTGAACGCGAGGCGTGCCTATGTATTATGAATTGAAACACTTGCTGCGGGGACGAGCGCCGCAGGGCTAGTGGCCGCGCGCTGTCCCGTCGATAGTAATCCCACTCACAACGATCCATGCCAATCGACGTCATCGCGCGATTCCCCTTATGTCTGATCGACTCATCGTCGCTGCACTGGACCACTGAACTCAATACCTTTTACAAGCTCAGTGCACTGAGTGACTTAACAACTTGGCTCACATTGGCATCTTTCGCGTGTAATGTAGGTCGCTAGGTCTCGCGCGCTTAGTTCCTCGACCTTGTTTACTTAAAATAAACAAAGCGCACGTGTTTACAAGATTGGCGCACTCGATGAGACGAGAACTGTCAATCTGACATGTTTGACATTGCATTTGATATCTTGCACAGATTACCTAGTAAGATTGAGATGCAAACGCATTGTTTAGTTCATGTTTATGTAGGTTTATATATAATAGCTAATTCGTCTGTACAAGTAGTGTAAAAGCAGGGATAGGTTTTTTGTTAGGTCCAAACTTATAGGACAATAGCTCAAACTTTACACAATAAAACATACATTCAAAAGCTTACTGACACTTTTATTTCGTTGAGTAGGTATACTTTTATTCCATTAGCACTAAACTTAACACACAGCTAAAGAATATAAACAATATTGCGCCGTTGTCATTCCACTGAGCAAAAAAGTCCCGCTGCGTAATGTTGATAAGGAAAATTGCAGGCGAACATAACAAACACCTCTGTAAAAGGAAGGCACTTATTTACCTTTCTCAATTTTTAAGTAGGCAGCGGACTTAGTTTACCTTTAGTTTACATTAGTTTACTTTTAGACTTAGTTTTTTAAATTAGTAGATCGATCCACAGCCTAACGAATTTAGGGTTATGATTTAAATTATAGCAAAATTTCATTACTAATTCGACTTGATATTTTTTATAACAACAGTTATTTCCTGTCAAAATAAACATGTGCATTAATGGTATTAAAAATCATTACCTCTTAACAACTATTATTAAAAAATAACGATATGTTGTAGATAACCTAGGTCCAGTTGTAGAGAAACCTAGATACCTACTTAACTGTTATGTATGTTGTTATAAGGAAAATAGTGCTCAGACAAAAATAACTAAGTTATAAATATCTTTGCTAATTTTGCAATACATAATCGCGAAATGCTAGAATTCCCCACATGTAGATAATATTAAATAGGTACCTACTTATATTGAGAATATCCTGATCTGCTAAATATACCTACTGGTGGTTTGGTTACACTTACGGGAACCAACCGGTTACATTTTGTTACATGACGACCGATGTGGCGCGGCGGGCGAAGGTCCGCCTGCGACGCGGAGGTTGCGGGTTCGATTCCCGCCTTGGGATAAATATTTGTACGATCTGCAAATACACTCGAGAGCAATGAATCCGGGTCACTTAAAGAATCCTAAAAATCTCGGAAACTAAAAATGCTAGGTTAATGCAATAAATTGTATTTAATAGACAATGTAATACTCCTTAAATGAAGGTATTAAAGTTATTGTAAAGTTATATCATAAAAAAATCAAATTTGAAAAAGGGCCACTTTCGAAGATGGAACTACGAAATTACAGCATTTGGTTTTGCTTTTGTTTGTAATCCGTCATTTATGTGGGTACATAAACCATGTTGATAGTGCTCTATATTCATTATTCAAGCTGAAATTATGTCGCTTACGCCTGAAGAATGCACCAGAATACTTACAATGCTGGAAACCGGCCGGAGTCAGCGCGATACAGCCAGGACTGTCGGTGTGTCGCTGTCAACAGTACAAAGAGTTCTCCGACGTTACGAAGAAACTGGTTCTAACCTACGCAGACCAGGAACGGGCAGAACCAGGTGTACCACAGCACGAGAAGACCGATACTTGGTGAACACCATGCTTCGAAATCGCTTTCTCACAGGAACTGAACTCACCAATCAGTTTCGACGCCTCGGAGGAAGTAACCCAAGTGCATGGACAGTAAGGCGTCGGCTTGCTGAATCTAACTTAAAACCCCTTAGACCTGCAAACGGCCCTAAACTGGAGCGTGGGCATCGTATTTCGAGACTAAGATATGCTCAGAGCCACGTAAATTGGAGTATTGAAGATTGGTCAAAAGTTATGTTCTCCGACGAATCAAAATTTATGCTCTACAAGCACGATGGAAGACACAGAGTGTATCGAAGACCAGGGGAAAGATTCAAGCAAGCATGCATCGAAGAAAAAGTAGCCTACGGTGGTGGGTCTGTACTTGTGTGGGCCGGAATTTCTTCTGAAAGTCGCACAGAGCTGGTGATCATAGAAAACGGCTCTTTAACTAGCGTAAGATATGTGGAAGAAATCCTCAATGATCACGTTGGTCCATTTATGGTCAATTTAGGTGAGGATGCTATATTTATGCATGACAATGCCCGACCTCATACAGGTAGGATTGTGAATGACTACCTTCAAGAGATGAACATTACTCGTATGGAGTGGCCAGCGCGCAGCCCGGATATCAACCCGATCGAGCATGCTTGGGACGAGCTAGGCAGATGCGTAAAACAACGAAACCCTCCCCCAATCACGCTTCGTGAGCTCAAAATTGCTCTCACAGAGGAATGGGAGAATATTCCCCAAAATCGTATAAGGAACTTGGTGTACAGCATGCCAAACCGCGTAAACGCAGTAATGGAAGCACGAGGAGGCAATACGAAGTGTTAAAATTCAAGAAAATCGTAATAAAGTTCAAAAATTTCATGTTTCCTATTTTTGTTTTAAGGAGAGATCAGCAGTTTTTTTCTTTATGTAATTTTGTGTTAATAAAATGTATGGTGACTCATATTTTTTTTTACTTTCATTTAAGGAGTATTACATTGTCTATTAAATACAATTTATTGCATTAACCTATCATTTTTAGTTTCCGAGATTTTTAACATTCTTTAAGTGACCCGGATTCATTGCTCTCGAGTGTATAATATAGGTAGTTGTAATTTAGGTTAAGTAGGTAGTTGTAGTTTAGGATAAGTTTAAGCAATACTTTCTAGTTTTAACTGTTGATTATGTTAAGGTTTAAGTAATAATAATAATTTCGTTTTTTTTTTCTTTAGTTTGTTTAGATAGTTCATAATGTTTATTTTTTAGATAGTTTTTATTTTATTTTTTTTCTCCTCTCTTGCATCTCATTGTATTTGTTCATTTCTTGTACTTCTATTTCCTGCTGTCCGTGTTTTTTATTATGAGTGTTGTGCATGCATGTAATTGCAATTTTGCAATTGGCACACATTTTATAGAATAAGTTAGCCTGTAAGTGATAATTATAAATGTTTACTGTGTGTGCTGTTGGCGTTGCCTTTAAATAAATAAATATAATGTGCAATTATTTAACTTAGTGTGACTGAAGAGGTAACGAGTAATGAAGCTTGTTTTTATAAATAAATAGAAGAGATGACCTAGACGGCTTTGAAAAGAAGGTGGGAAGAAGCAAAAGAAAGAGAAAACTGGAAGAATCTGGGGGAGACCTTTACCCAGAAATGGGACGAAATAGATTAAAAAAAAATTGCTTTGCATGTTTACATAATGTTTGTGAATTAAATCTTGGGAAAATGAATATATTTATGCAAATAGAATGGTGTTTACTAACATTGGTGTTTATATTGAATAGATTAAATCGACTTGAACTAACAGTGTGTAACATGGGGAGTTGAGGTAATTATGTAATTTTGTTTATTATGCTTCGGCTACATTAGCGGGCGAATATTCGTATCGTGTTGGCGCGACAAAAACATCGTGTTCGGATAAAGGCGATATACTACGCGATGACACTATGTACCCGGCCACATACATCGCGTTAACACGAATATTCGCCGTAGCCCGCTAGTGTGGCCCCAGCATTAAAATGTTCACCTAGATTGAGTATGTTAATTGTTTTAATGGTTTGTTCCTCTCTTCTGTCACAATTTTAATATCTGACAGAAGCAAATCACCCGACATAAGAATATGTTATTTTGATGGTTGACAGTTCTGATGATTTTATTTGTATGCTTTGGCTACATTAGCGGGCGAATATTCGTATCGTGTTGGCGCGACAAAAACATCGTGTTCGGGTATAGGCGATGTTCTTGTCTACATCAGACAGGCGAAGATTCGTGTCGAGTTGACGCTATGTATCGTGCCGGATTAGGGTGACCAGATGTCAAGAATTTTCCTGACATTTCAGGAATATTAGACATATTATGTGAGGAATGCGGCCGGAAAAGGGAAATGTCAGGAATTTCTCGGCAAATAAATGAAACAATATTTTTTTTTACACTTTAAAATTTTATTTATAGTCACTCACAATAACAAAAAGGAAATTGTCATTAATCGTAATTAACTTTTTACGATTTTGACATCAATCAATCAACATTGACATAGGTATAATATTAAACGTACTGGATTCAAAAAATAATTTTTATTTTGAAATAACATTTGAATTATTGCGGAAAAATAGAATAAAATTAGTTTTGTTATAAAACGAATAAATTCTAACGGTCTATCTTATAAAAAGTAAGCGCAGACTTGAAGTATTGATTACCATACGTAATGATGACATAAAGTCAACGCTAACTTTTATAAGATAGGGGGTAACACTTTTTCGTTACTTCACTCCATAAGGCTAGGAACAGATGACCGCGCGTAGCCGCGCGTCGCCGCGCGGTTGGAGCATTCACATGACGGTATTTGTATGGGAGCGCGCCGCACGTTGCCGCGCGGTATCGCGCGGTCATGTAGACGATAATTACCGTTTATATTGATCTTGTACCGGAACTGAACTAAGGAACTGAACTCACCAATCAGTTTCGACGCCTCGGAGGAAGTAACCCAAGTGCATGGACAGTAAGACGTCGGCTTGCTGAATCTAACTTAAAACCCCTTAGACCTGCAAACGGCCCTAAACTGGAGCGTGGGCATCGTATTTCGAGACTAAGATATGCCCAGAGCCACGTAAATTGGAGTATTGAAGATTGGTCAAAAGTTATGTTCTCCGACGAATCAAAATTTATGCTCTACAAGCACGATGGAAGACACAGAGTGTATCGAAGACCAGGGGAAAGATTCAAGCAAGCATGCATCGAAGAAAAAGTAGCCTACGGTGGTGGGTCTGTACTTGTGTGGGCCGGAATTTCTTCTGAAAGTCGCACAGAGCTGGTGATCATAGAAAACGGCTCTTTAACTAGCGTAAGATATGTGGAAGAAATCCTCAATGATCACGTTGGTCCATTTATGGTCAATTTAGGTGAGGATGCTATATTTATGCATGACAATGCCCGACCTCATACAGGTAGGATTGTGAATGACTACCTTCAAGAGATGAACATTACTCGTATGGAGTGGCCAGCGCGCAGCCCGGATATCAACCCGATCGAGCATGCTTGGGACGAGCTAGGCAGATGCGTAAAACAACGAAACCCTCCCCCAATCACGCTTCGTGAGCTCAAAATTGCTCTCACAGAGGAATGGGAGAATATTCCCCAAAATCGTATAAGGAACTTGGTGTACAGCATGCCAAACCGCGTAAACGCAGTAATGGAAGCACGAGGAGGCAATACGAAGTATTAAAATTCAAGAAAATCGTAATAAAGTTCAAAAATTTCATGTTTCCTATTTTTGTTTTATGGAGAGATCAGCAGTTTTTTTCTTTATGTAATTTTGTGTTAATAAAATGTATGGTGACTCATATTTTTTTACTTTCATTTAAGGAGTATTACATTGTCTATTAAATACAATTTATTGCATTAACCTATCATTTTTAGTTTCCGAGATTTTTAACATTCTTTAAGTGACCGGGATTCATTGCTCTCGAGTGTATTTATTCCGGGTGTTCTGGGTATTTAATATGTATAAAAAAAAACTATCTATGTAATGTATTAAGTATGTCAGTCGTCTAGTACCCATAACACAAGCTCTGCTTAGCTTGGGGCAAGATGATGTTGTGTGGATTGTCCAGCATTATTTATTTATTTATTTATATTACTTAGTCTATGGCGGCTATGGGAATGACTATATGATAAAATAAAAGAATAAATATTTTTTTGACACAGCCTTTATTTTGATATTGCCGTCGACGTTATTAATCGCTTATTTAATTATACTTCGTAAACATATTTGTTGAAAAGATAAAATAAATAACAAGATATTACAGAGCGATTAGGAACACGGTTATTATTCTAATCAAATATAAATAAGTTCTATTTAAAACTTATTATGCATTTGTACTAAGTAAGCTATTGAATTACTCCTGTAACTATAAATAATGTGTTTTGGTTTACCTTAACATGATTAAATGCATCAAAATATTGTCTGTACAGTAGCACCTATATTACTGAAAGAAACATATTTTTCCTACTAAATATATTAGGTAATTTGATTTGCATAACCTAGGTAAAGACAGTGGTAAATTGTTAGGTATTAATTAGTATTATTGTTTCTTGATATATAGACTACAGCTATTAAGTACACGTATTAGGAATGCTTAGAATATTAGGTATACTTAAGCTATTTTTAATGGCACTACTACACCACAATCTTTTAAACTAATGTATACTTAATGTTCACAACCTTTCATTATAAAAAATAAATAACTACCTAATAATGCTGTTCGAATGCTGCATTTAAATATTGTAAAATTCGTTTAGTTTCTGCAGAGATCTAATTTAAGATCTAGCCATATAATTTCCGCCTAGTATCAAAGGCACCACACTCAAGGTGTCCAACTGGCTCGCTTTGTTGCCTACTGGCGACTGCTCTTTGCCCAGTGATAACGAATCACTTTCAATCTGATTGACCTCGCATTCGCTGGCTGTCATTATCTCGCCGTACCTTTCAAGGAACTCCAGCACCACGCCATTGGACCAGCCAAAACCAGCTTGCACATCATATTCTCCTCCACCGCCAACCATCCCCGGTATCTCAGCGTCATACTTCTCATACATCTGTTTACTTTCATTAAAACTATTGTAGCAAATTCTGACCCAATCCTGCGCTAGCTGGAAAGCCAACTGGTCCGATTCTTCTGTATTCATGTTCTCCAAGCCTTTGATAACGACGCTGACTTCTGGGGGCCAAACGTTAGGGAAGTCCCATTGCTCTCTACTATTCACGAGAGATGCAGGGATTCCACCGGGGTAGTCGAGGCCATGCGATTCTTTCAAGTATTTTAAAACTCTAGGAGCATGCTTTGCTACTAAATGCTTGGGCACTGCGCGTCTCCATAAGGGAGCCATGTTGCTAGGGTAGAAGTATTGGCGGTGTTTCTCGTTGAATATGTCGTAATCGTACCAAATTCCATCCTCCTCGTGCCACAGAACTTTTTCAATATAATTTTGCCACTGCTCAGATTTCAAGCTATACATGGCAGCTTTGCGAGGATTTCTCAAAATGCCGAAGAAATAGGCAGTGATGCCGAGAGCGTCGGCGAAAATAGAGTTGAGGTCGGTGGGAATGATGTACCGCGTGTGAATATTAGTCAAGTTGCCCGAGTTGTCGCCCGCGGGGCTCACGAACCAGCGCGTAGAGAAGTCCCAGCCACTTTCGGCGGCGCTTTTCATATCGATGTAAAAGTCGGTAGCACTTCTTGAATCTATCTTTTGCGCATTTTCGTAGTCTTCGAAGTAAGACTCGGGACGAGGTCCTGCGCTTGGAGCAAAGTAATGTAGAAGAGTGTACACTTTGTCATCCTTTTTGAAATCCACGGTCTGTGTATTCAGCCAGTAATTCATCTCCTTCTCAAGAGAATTGATATGCTTGGCGATAAATACTTTATCGTGTGTTCTGTCGTAGTACAGCATCATCATAGCCGCAAGTAAAGGCGGTTGGCTGCGCTCTTGATAGTACCACCTGCTCCCGTTTGGAATCTTTCCAAATTTTTCAAGCAACTCAATCAAATTCTCTATCATGCCTTTGGCTGTTTCTTCCATTCCACTGATGAGTAGACCTTCGATTATCCAGTATGCATCCCAATAGTAGATCTCCTTGAACCTTCCCCCGGGGATGATAAAGCCATGGGTGACGGGAACCAGACTGAACTGATCAGGTTTCTCTAAAACTTCAGGTCTTACTTTCCGCCCGAGGGTCGGCCATATATTGTTAATATCCTTGGCGTATTGTCTAAGTCCTTTGTCTCGAATATTGTTTAAGAACATTGGATTTTCTTTAAAATCTGTCGGAGTCCATGTTGTAAGTTCACCGGATGCATTCTCGTCGAAATTTTCTGTGACGAAACTTTGGATCTGTTCCTTGGTGAGGCTCCCGTTGTTTTTGTTAAGTAAGTCATCGAAGGCAGAGAGAACAGTGTTTTCGTCTGTTCGTAAGGGGAGATCGACGAAGGTTTTGGAGTCTGGGTAGATGCGAGCCATCTGAACGTGATGGAGTAGGGTGCTGTTGCAGTAGACGGGTCGCTCACAGGAGGGAGGGAGGTCATCCCCCACTACTGTGGCTGCAGCCACCACCAGTATTAAAAACTCTTTCATCTGAAATAGAAAGATAAGTAACTTTAGGATCAAACATAAAACTTTAACAGTGTCGGAGTCGATATGTCCAAACCAAAATACAATTTCAATCGATTTTCAGTCATTATAGTTTATCAAATCTCTGGGTTATTCAATAAATAACTGCACGGCCGTGAACCAAACCGTTTAATTATTATTAGCAAGACGTCTAAATATCAATATCTATTATTATTTTTATTGAGACGTAGGTATATGACCTCGTCTCATTCCGTTTAGATATTTGCATAATACCTTGCTAAAACATGAACGAATCAAACTTTTGAATGTCAATTAATTTTTTTGCAATAAACAAGTTTGTATTTTTTATTTCATTTTTAATTGGGATGTTAAAACACAGGTTCTAACAAGTTTGATTAATTTAGTAGATTATCGAAACACAACTTTTTTTACTTCTCTGTGTTTTACAAAAAAAAACAAACTAATGATGATTCGTGTTTTTAAACTATCCTGAACACACTATCTGCAATAGTGTGTTCCTTTCGATCGTGCCCCGTTTTAAATACCTATCTCAGATTTTCCATATTTATAAATTTTCTAAGTCCTCGACCTAGAAAAGATAACGTTTGGTAGGTAGGTACTTAACGCGTAAGGTTCCCGCATAGACCTTGCCCTTGCTTTTTATAAATATCGCCATTTAAATACGATCTGCGTGACTGAGCTCTACAAAAATTAATTGCTCATCATATTTATTGATGGTCACTTAAATTTTATATTAAAACGTAATTTGTAGCTAAATGATGGAACATACTAATGGTCGACCTGATTTCAAGTGGCAAATAAATACAATGCATAGCTTTACTGAGCACGGTCTTCTCAGCGCTCAAAACAGAGACATTAAGGTTTGATAACGATGATTGCCTTTTACCTATACAAATATTAATCAAAAAAATTACATTCTTAATAACCCTTCTTTGATACCTACTATCTAATACTTTTGACGAACCTCGGTCTGCCTCTCTTCCAACTACGAATATATTGTAATGCCCTTAAAACAGGGTTCATGTGCGACACATAAAATAAATAATAAATAAATAATGCTGGACAATCCACACAACATCCATCATCTAGCCCCAAGCTAAGCAGAGCTTGTGTTATGGGTACTAGAAGACTGACATACATATGACTTAATAATATACATTACATAGATAGATATTTTTTATTATATATATAAAATACCCAGAACACCCGGAATAAACATTTGCAGATCATACAAACATTTATCCCAAGGCGGGAATGGAACCCGCAACCTTCTGCGTCGCAGGCGGACCTTCGCCCGCCGCGCCACATCGGTCGTCAACACATAGGTAACTACATTATTAACATATATGTACCATATGACAACAATAAATGAATTGAGTATTGATCATTTAGATTTGCGTGTTACTCCAAGGAACCAACACCCTTCTATCCGAAACACAGTGATGCGAACATCGCTACAGTTGAACCATTAGCTGACTCCATCACATGTCTCATAAAAAAGCAATAACATTTAAGTATAACATCGTGAAAGTTAGATACTTTCAGGCAATGTTAAAAAACGAGCCGTTCTCGTTAGTTTTAAACCAAATAGTTATAGATCACATAAACAGCACAACTAAGTATGACAAACATAGTATAAGAATGCTCACGTATGAATACTTAGAGATGACCATAAAATCGGTGCAATGATCACCAACCAAACAATTACTTATAATAACTGTCTATTGTTTAAAGCGTAGTAGGTAACATCCAATAGGATTCGATTCGTAAATGGTTGTCAGTTTGTCATCAATCTTTGGTATTAGTAAAAATTATGTTCTCGAAGAAAATGAAGAATATTAGAACATGTCAACAGCTGATTTAGATCCTACATTTATCGTTTATTTAAGTTGTGAGCAAAAGTGAGGTGCAAACTTGATCCAAGCTTTTATGAATACAGTTTTGTGAAAGCACTGCTCTTAATATAAATAAATAAATAATCATGGACATTTCATACAACACTCTTCTTCCCAACCAAGCAAAGCATGTACTATGGGAACTAGATTGCTGATTGAATACTTAGATACATATATCCTAGAGTATTCTGTGTCAATATGAATAAGTCCATCCATAAGTGTAGGGGAACCTGTTGTACCTAGGACAGTTTTTTGAATTTTGATTTTTAATTAAATAATGGTGCTAGCTATATCTGTCCAGTGTATGTGTATGTAAAGACCATGAAATTACCTACATAATTAATTCATAAAACTATGTATTTTCCCAAAAACCTGTGACCCCTAGCTATTTGAAAAAAAAAGTCAAAACTGTCCAAGGTACAACATACCAGATGTACCTTGGACAGTGTATGTTGTACCTTGGCCAGAGTAGGTTCAAATCGAGCTAAAAAAATATTTTTAGCCGTAATTTATTTAGTTTTTGTTGAAATAATAATTATTCAATCATATTTGCATTAGCAATTAACAAAAGTTCCAGGTATTAACAACTATATATAGGTAAAAGGTTGTTTTTTGTAAAAAGCTTCGCCAATTGATTTATAGCAAATTTTTGATGACATTATTTTGGTCTCTAATCTCGTAATTTTAACTTGCAACCTAATTATTTCATTATTTTCTTATCATTTAACATAAGTTTTACCATTTCTGCAATTAAATAGCACTCAAAAAAAAATATGCATATAAATGCCGACCAAATGATGGTGGCCAAGGTACAACGTAACTTGGATGGCTAAGGTACAACATCGCGACTACTTTACTTCACAAGCTTTGTACACCCACTTGTGATTGGAGGTAGGATCTGAGACTTATGTTGTCCAATAGCTATATATACTAAGATTAGTTTTTAAATAAAACCGTTTTTTAAACATGCATCATTTTGAAAAAAATAGCAAAAACAAAAGTCTAAAAAACTGACTTTTTAATTGAAAAAACGAAATTATTTTTTTTCGCTGTAACCATCAGCGCTGGTAAACCACAACTGATTTGACGTTATTGTTGACCAATGATGTCTCAAATACTATAGACAACGCTTCCTAAAACCAACGCATTTTTTTTTAAAACACGATTGTCCTAGGTACAACTACATATGTCCAAGGTACAACAGGTTCCCCTACCTATTAGAAATGAATAGATAATCTTATCTATACACTTATAACTTCTATATATAACATATATTGTGTGGATATAGAAGGCAGTAATTGAGATAAGTAGATGAAGTAAACAGATAATAAAGATTATAAGCTAGGACGCATTCTTAGTATTTCCGAAAACGAATGTAAGGTAATGTTTAAAATATATTTTAGAGTATTTATGAGCAGTTTTGTTTTTGTTTTAGTTTTGTTTGTTTTTGTTTATGAGAGTAGTATGAGTTGTTCATACTCGAAAACATACTCGAATTTGATTACTTATATTCTATATTCAATCATATATCTCGATTATATTCTTTTACTATAAGTATTATATTACTATAAGTATGCTACAACAAAATACAGTTGTAGCATCGACACGATAAGAAGAAGAAGACTATAAGTATTCTATCAGCAATCTATTTCCCATAGTACAAGCTTTGCTTAGTTTGGGAGTAGATTGTGATGTGTGAATTGTCCGTGAATATTTTATTTATATTCAAAATTGGTAGGTTTAATAAGTTTTGTACATTTTGTTGGTTATGTATGTTGAAAACTTAACTAATGGTACAGCCAAAATAAAGTCCTGTAATTCATACTAAACGAAAATTGTTGTAAAGTTATAACTGTTAATTGTTGTAACCTTCCTACAGGTAAAGTACACTGGGTCTAGGTACTTAGTGTTATGGTTAGTCTGGGTTCCTCATCTTGTTTGTTTTCCTGAATATTGACTCATTAAAACGAAACACCACAACAAATGGGTAAAAAGGGTGTGTCTTCAAAAATACGTAACTAGTCATGTTTTTTCCGACCCTGACTCAGAAAGGGCGAGAGTGACGATTTTAACCGCATTTGTATAGATCTTAGGTATATGATATAGTGACACAGTCCAAAGGTGAAAAATACTCTGATATAACAATTTCAATCAAAATTCAATAAAATCACAAGGACCACTTTGAAATGTCTTATATACTAGATGATTCTAGGCGCCAGTTTGTCGCGACCAGAGTCTAGAAGAACTGGCAAGACACTAGACCTGGATCCTAGAGTTCGTCCTAAAATTGTCTTCTAAATAATCAGATATTATATAATATGCCTTTCATAAGAGTTTTCCTTTTATTACTTTTAACTATTTATTTTCTTCTATTTTTTTTTATTGCCAATCGGCAATCGACAAACATCGCTTGGGACTTTGTCATAGAAGCGTACACATTACTAACTATGTATATGACCAATCCGTTATTGGCGATAGCATAGAGGAAACAAGAAAACAATCACGAACAAAATCTCTTCCTTGTTAATAATGTCTTCTATTCTTATTGCGTACGTGATAATATAACCAATCGTCACGCGTCACTGCGTCATTGTTTTTTTATGTAGACCTCTACGCGCATATATTTTTTATTTTAAACCTCTACGCGCGTAGCACAGATGTAAAGGATGCCTAGAATATCGTAGAAGATGAAATTTATTATGAGTTCTAATGGCGAAAGTTTAAAATATTCTATGTCATAGACGACAGGTGTCACAGCTCAGTTGGTAGTAACTCTGCCTTCCATGCTGTGGGTCGTGGGTTCGATTCCCACCCAGAGCAAATGTTTTTGTGATGAACATAAACATTTGTTCTGTGTCAGGGTGTTGATGTGTAAAGTGTATGTTTAAAAAAATGTTTATAAGTATTCTATCAGCAATCTAGTTCCCATAGTACAAGCTTTGCTTAGTTAGAGCGTGATGTATGAAATGTCCATGAATATTTATTTATTTATAAATAAAGCGATACCGAAAGACATTGAGGCAATATTATAAATTAGTATGCGACGAAACATTGTCTATTGACCTTGGCGATAGCGTCTGAGGCGATAGTCACGAAGGAGGAAAACTATTTTCTTTTCCGGTAGATACCATTTTATCTGCATAGATTTATAAAACATCCTATCATAACAAAACTAAGTAGAGTAAATTTAAGATAACGCCATAAATCCTTGAACTGAGTAATTAAAGCCAATAAAAATCTAATAAACAAATCAATATAAATTAGATTTGAAACAACGCTATTTATTTATAAACTAAGCATAATTTTTACTACATTTACTACACGTTCTTGAAAGAGTTCTAAATGACACAAAGCAAACATTTATGTTTGCGAATACACAAATATTTGTCCTTGCAAGGACAAACATTTGTTGTGGTTTAGATCCCCATGGGGATCTAAACCACAATCTGGCGGCTGAGCACGAATAAATGAGTCAATCGCAAACGTAATCGGTCTATCTTATAATAAGTTAGCGCAGACTTGATGTATTGATTACCATAGTAATGATGACATAAAGTCAACGCTCACTTTTTATAAGATAGGTATGTATTTAAGATATACTGCTCGCTAACGCTGCAACGTTTGACAGTAAAGCTGATGTTGACGCGCAGTGTATCTAAAATACATCGCTGTTTCGATACGTTAACGTATCGTTAATGCCTTGATCACACGTACCGAGTAAACCGGCGAGACAGTGACGTATTTGAGATACACTGCGCGTCGACATCAGTTTTACTGTTGAACGTTGCAGCGTTAGCGCGCAGTGTATCTTAAATACGTCACTGTCTCGCCGGTTTACTCGGTACGTGTGATCAAGGCCTAACGATTGTCACAATTATTCGTGGTCACCCCCCTGTATACCAACTAAGCTGAGACGCCTGCCAGATCATTACGTTTATAGCATCATATACATACTTCGATATAACCACTTTATTAGTGCAGATTATTACTAACATAATGACATAACAACATATAAACGAGTTATATACTTGTTTATGTATTAGTTAAATATAGTTACGTTAATAGGTTGTAAAGATCGGTGTAAAAATCGGTTCTTAAAATTGGAGGAAGTAATTATTTACGGTCTTATACGATTTTTTTTAATTAAACTTTTAGACAGCTCTGAATAAAGACTCACAGACAATAAAGATCCACTGCAAAAGCCGTAGGTTTGCTAGGCTTTTGTGTGTAAGACTTTTATTTATTTATTTCGCGGAATCCTTGCTGAAATCTCAAAAATAGTGCTCTAATTAGTCTGGTATTTTGCTAGAAAATCGAATATAGTGGTAAAATGGTTTTAAGTAAGTAAGTAAAGTTCTTTATTCAATAAAATCACAAAGATCATTATAATCGTCTTACATACCATATAATCGTCTTACTTCTAGGTGTCAGTTCCACGCGACCAGAGCCTACAAGAACGGGCAAGAATCTTACGGCCTGGTTCCTACCGTTTTTTATATGATCCTTCTTACAAAGAGTTACTATTAAACTAAATTAAGTACTGAAGTTCCAGTGCGGTGTTTGTAGGGTTTAGTTCTTTTTCACCTCAAAAATCTAAACTAATATTATAAAGAGGAAAGATTTGATTGTTTGTTTGTTTGCATCGAATAGGCTCCGAAACTACTGGACCGATTTCAAAAATTCTTTCACCGTTGTGAAGCTACACTATCTGCGCTGAACATAGGCTATATTATATTAAAAAAAAAAATGAGTTACTAAAACTTCAATTATGTAACCGAAGGTGTAAAAAAAATACCTAAGAAATTCCTCACCCGCTACCCGTGCGAAGCCGGGGTGTAGGCTAGTTACAAATAAAGCCTATGCCCTAATTATTTATCTGACACGGCCGTTGCATGTGAAGATTATGTGATCATTTTTATCTTTTTCATGGTCATCTTAATGATGCAATGTAGGTGTCTGTCTACTTGGGTAATTTACTGAAGTACATATGCATAATTGCAATCTTTGACATGATTTTAGATACGCTTCGCTACTTTATAATGATTTTGACAGGAAATAGTCGTTCTAGACAAGTGTCTACCGTGCCTGGAGAATGATTCCCTTATTTCGTTTGTAGAATTCAGTAGGTATAGATTGTAAGAAGGATTATGTATAAAAAACGCTAGGATCCAGGCCTAGTTTCAGTTCTTCTAGACTCTGGTCGCGACGAACTGGCGCCTAGAATCATCTAGTAGGTAGGTATGTAAGACTTTTCAAAGTGATCCTTGTGATTTTATTGAATAAAGTAATTTTGACTTTGACTTTGCTCGCGATCAAGGGTGATGCAACTCAGCTTCAACGTCAGGAAAAATAACAATATGGAACGCGATAAAATCCTACATACCTAATACAACTTTTTACGATGACTTCTTATTAGACCAGGCTCGATAGGTTTTAAAAACAAAGAAATTAATAGCAGGATGAAACCCATTAGAAAAGGAAGAGAATATTATAAAAACATAAGGAAAAATAATTTACGGGCGATCTGAGTTCGGGAAAGGGATGGGGGTGAGCTTTTAAGGGTAAAAAACGGTTTTTCTCGATTTCTGGCAAAACTAAAAGTCCTATGGAAAAAAGTCAAATGGCAAAGTTGTAGGTAATTAAAAGATCTAAAACTTTTGCATACACACTTTTTTCACAAAACCTCAAGATGTATGTGAAAAATTCAAAAAACCAAGTTTTTGGTTTTTTATTAATATCTTTTACAAACAATTATATTTTTTCACTAAATTTGGTGAAAACTTACCTCTTTATGTTCCAAATACGCTGTAATTTATTCGATTAGAAATATATATTTTTTTCACCTTATTTTGATAAAATATCGAAAAAATATCCTTATTTTCAATCGAAAATTCATCCGTCAAAATATCAGCTTTCATCAAAAAGTTGATATGTTTTCTGTTCGTTGAAATATCTTCTTTTCAAGTTCGTTAAAATGCAAAAAAAAAGTTAGTGAAAAAAAAAATTGTGGGATAAAACCCATTAGAAAAGGAAGAGAATATTATAAAAATATAAGGAAAAATAATTTACGGGCGATCTGAGTTCAGGAAGGGGGTGGGGGTGGTCTTTTAAGGGTAAAAAACGTTTTTTCTCGATTTCCGGCAAAACTAAAAGTCCTATGGAAAAAAGTGAAATGGCAAAATTGTAGGTAATTAAAAGATCTAAACTTTTTATATGCACACTTTTTTCACATAACCTCAAGACGTATGTGAAAAATTCAAAAAACCAAGTTTTTGATTTTTTATTAATATCTTTTAAAAATCTGATTTTATATAAATAAAAATGTAACTAATCAAATAAACTACAGCGTATTTGGGACGTAAAGAGGTAAGTATTCACCAAATTTCTTGAAAAAATCCCAAAACTTGGTTTTTTGAATTTTTCACATCAATTTTGAGGTTATGTGAAAAAAGTGTGCATACAAAAGGTTTAGATCTTTTAATTACCTACAATTTTGCCATTTGACTTTTTTTCATAGGACTTTTAGTTTTGCCGGAAATCGAGAAAAAGCGTTTTTTACCCTTAAAAGCCCACCCCCACCCCCTTCCTGAACTCAGATCGCCCGTAAATTATTTTTCCTTATATTTTTATAATATTCTCTTCCTTTTCTAATGGGTTTTATCCCACAATTTTTTTTTTCACTAACTTTTTTTTTGCATTTTAACGAACTTGAAAAGAAGATATTTCAACGAACAGAAAACATATCAACTTTTTGATGAAAGCTGATATTTTGACGGATGAATTTTCGATTGAAAATAAGGATATTTTTTCGATATTTTATCAAAATAAGGTGAAAAAAATATATATTTCTAATCGAATAAATTACAGCGTATTTGGAACATAAAGAGGTAAGTTTTCACCAAATTTAGTGAAAAAATATAATTGTTTGTAAAAGATATTAATAAAAAACCAAAAACTTGGTTTTTTGAATTTTTCACATACATCTTGAGGTTTTGTGAAAAAAGTGTGTATGCAAAAGTTTTAGATCTTTTAATTACCTACAACTTTGCCATTTGACTTTTTTCCATAGGACTTTTAGTTTTGCCAGAAATCGAGAAAAACCGTTTTTTACCCTTAAAAGCTCACCCCCATCCCTTTCCCGAACTCAGATCGCCCGTAAATTATTTTTCCTTATGTTTTTATAATATTCTCTTCCTTTTCTAATGGGTTTCATCCTGCTATTAATTTCTTTATCTTTTTGTCATTTTTCAAGCTATCTACCCCGGACTATATAGCGAATATTCAAAAAAAATCTGTTATAAAAATACTTCAAGAGATCCAAAAAAATGCTGGTGTGCCAAAACTAAACCGGTTAGGTTTCAACAGGAAAATACGATACCCACAGCGTACAAGATTATGATTAGCAGAAATATTATTATTGCATTGACTGTATGGAAATTGCAACAAAATCCAGCACATCCTAGATTAAGGAATTGAAATGTATAAAAAAATGGAGTTTGTGTTCTGCGATTCTACATTATAAAAAAATATTTATGTACTAAACTAAATTTTCTAGCCTGCCTGACTGTAAAATAAAAACATAAATGGACCTACAACATATTCAGTATTTTAATGATGCCAATAAAATAATGTATAGGTACCTACTTAAGTTTTGAAAAAAACAATGAGTATAAGTATTTTTGTGTTTACAGAACTCGTGTCATTCGCCTCGGTCGCGCTTGCCTATTTTATTTTAGTGTATGATGCAGTATTATGAATAGGTAATCCTAAACTTTAATAAACATGGATTTTTATGAATCTAAACCAGTCTTAGCAAACCGCCCTTGGCAAAAAAATCAAATGCTTTGAAATAAAAGTAAGATAATTTGTTGTCTATATTTTTAACGATTGGATTTATCAAAAAATATCTCCTATAATTTGTATGGAAGATATTTTATTTTTAAAGGAGAATGGGCATTTTAGGCCACAGCAAAAAAAAAATGTCCCTCAGGGTTGCCATTTTTTGCCCATGCCTCCTTTTTCTAATGTTCATTTCATATTTAGTTATTAGAGTACCTAATCTACTCTAAATAAGAATGATTAAATGAGTAACTGCAATGGATTTTTGTACGAAATGATTATTTATTTTACAATCCTTTAGGAAATTCTCGACTGTTCTTAATTGAGAACAAAACTAGTATTCGAGTAATTAGTTTCGCGCTATTGGTAAATAACATCTGCTCAAATCGTCAATTCGCTTCGATAATTACTTGATTTCCGAAACATATCAGAGAGATAACCGCAAGGTTCTTACGTCAGCACCACTAAACGTGGCACTTCTTATTGTGTATCAATAAATAAAACAACTTGTTTAAGTCAAGTTTTAAAAGAGTCTGCACAAAGTTGCCATTTCCAAATGTTGAAATTCAAATTTAATAAAATAGGATTTAGATTAAAAACAAGCCTAAAATGTTAAAACTCTAGAGAATCCTGGAATACTATTGCGAAAGCAAGATGGTTGCCAACTCTACACTAGGTACGCTAAAAATTATCACTGAATTCACTAATAAATAAAGTATTACCTATTAAAAATATGCAAGTATGTAGATCTGCGTTTTCTACCACTTTCGTTTAAAGAATTTTACCTACAAATTACAATAAAGTTTGATGAAGAATTCGTGCGATTGTCGCTTACGCTATAATGAGCTAAAAATAAAATGTTTATTTCAGAACAGAATTAGAATTATTTCTTTGATAGGCGAAGTATGCATGGTTATCTTCGCTAAGTAGTCTATTTTAAATATTTACTTGTGTATTATAAGTGATAGATTATACATATGTACCTACTATAAAAATAACTTTATTTCCTTACATACTAAAATAAAAACGTAAAAACATGAAAAAAGTTATTGCCTAGTTTCATTTGTATATTTGTAATTAATCTATTTTTAATAGCTTTTATCGCGGGCCTTGAGCGTGGAGACCGAATCCAGAATTTTCCGTAACAAAATAACCGAACGGAAATAGCCTAACACTGCGCATGCGTAATCCAGCAAAAAATGCTATGCAATAGCTTTACCGCGGTATTCCCCGAGTGCCACACGTCTTTTTTCTTTTACGTAAGGATCGCCTAGGGCCGTGAAAGCCTCCAACTGTTTCCACTTTTCTCTCTTATCTTATCTTTATCTTTTCTTACCTACTAGTGTATATTTAATGTAAGTAGGTATTTTTTTTTTCTAACCTATTTCGTCCCACTGCTGGGCAAAGGTCTCCCCCAAATTCCTCCATTCCTCTCTTTCTTTTGCTACTTCCCACCATTTCTTTTCAAAGCCGTCCAGATCATCTCGCCAACGCTTCTTAGGTCGACCACGAGATCGACGAAGTAGGTATATGAAGTCATATACATAGCTATGTAGTTTTAAAAACGTACATTAAAGTTTGATACTTTTAACTTTTTTATGAAATGATTTTTTTCAACGACTCGAAGAAGAAGACCGATGAAAAAACTTAGATTTTTATTTATGAACTAGTATTCATTTGCTCTTGAACATATCCAATGTACCTATATGATGTGATACTGATAAGATATGCAATGATAACAATAGTGTACCTACTTTTATTATTGAGTAGTGTTTATTACATTTTGCAAGAGCACATTTGATATCACAAAATCACTAAAATTTTATCAAAGTGTTTCTATTACAATTCTATCAAAAGTAAGTTGACGACCGATGTGGCGCGGCACGGCCTGCGACGCGGAGGTTCTGGGTTCGATTCCCGCCTTAGGATAAATGTTTGTACGATCTGCAAATATTTATTCCGGGTGTTCTGGGTATTTTATATGTATACTAAAAAATGTATTGTATTGTATTAAGTACCTATGTCAGTCTTCTAGTAGGTACCCATAACACAAGCTCTGCTTAGCTTGGGGCTAGATGATGTTGTGTGGATTGTCCAACATTTATTTATTATTTATTTGGTAGAAGAGAATGGATTAACAGACGGTCACCTAGAAGAAACTTATTTATTTATTAATTTATTTATTTAACATAAGTACATACATATTTTTTGTTAATAATGCCTTTAAGCCTATGTTAGGTTTGTCTAGGCACACGATGTGAATTCCAATATATTTACATTTATAAAAATATATTTTAAGGTGGTTTCACTTTACTATCAGCAGTTTTTGCGAGGTAGAGTAACAAACATACATCCACACAAACTATCGCATTTATTATAATTATTAGGATAATAACATACCTTGTGTTCAAAAATCATCCGAAGTAAACCGCGTACCGGCTCCAAACAATTTTTTTTAATCAAATTCTCTAATTCCGCACAATCCTACAAACTAAGTTTAAAATATATTTATCGAGTCGATATAATACTACATCACCGCCGGCTGTACGGGCGCGGTGAACTATACTGCCTATAGATCAGTGTAGCCGCTGCTTAAATGTAGCATCGGCCTGCGCAAGCGCACCCTTTAGATAAGGCTTCGACTGCGCAATGGCACATGTACGAGTAATAACCACTCCCACTTTGAGTATCTTACAATAAAATATTTCACGTAACTAATCTAAATCTAAACTTCTAAACTAATATTATAAAGAGGAAAGATTTGATTGTTTGTTTGTTTGTTTGTTTGCATCGAATAGGCTCCGAAACTACTGGACCGATTTCAAAAATTCTTTCACTGTTTTGAAGCTACATTATCTGTGCTAAACATAAGCTATATTATATTTTCAAAAAAATTAGGGATCCTTACTAAAACTTCAATTATGTAACCCAAGGTGTATAAGAAATTCCTTACATCGCGTGCGCTGCGGAAACTATTGATGATAGAAAGAAATCATGTACTACAATTTTGTAGAACACATCATCATCCACAAAAAAGTCAGCGACAGCATATGTCTAACTATTATAGATATGTCATAATAAGTGTTTTAATATCAAAAAAATATAATTAAAATGACGACGCCAGAAAACGTTCTATATTTGTACTTAGGTATCTATTAATCCTTATCTAAATAAATTACTTTAAAATTAAGACTGCTTCAATACCTTTCTATTACTTTTTAAATTATTGAATTGGGATATTCCATTCGAAAGATATCACGAGTTCAAAAATGTAAGTACTTATTAGAAAAAAGTCAGCGGGCGCCGCGCCCGCCGCTGCCGGTCACGGGAGTATATGCGGGGGGGTTACATACTATAGGGTCTATATTTTTTATCATTTGGAAAATACATTTATACTGAGTAACATATTAGCTATATTATAATGATATTTTTTTATATAGGCTACCCGTGCGAAGCCGGGGCGTACTACTAGTATATAATATAATAGACTGCCGGCCGGTTTCTGGAAACCCAAATCACGATTGATCCGAGTTTGACACATAGTAATTATTTGATTTTTTCGTTGATCATCGTTCGAGAAACCGGCCGTAAGTGTGGAAAAACTGCGGTTTTATTTTCGTTACAGAACGTCCCGAAAAAAGGCCTTATTACATTTTTTTGTAAATAATTTTTTGTTTTTTAATTATTTACTTAAATAATTTGACTTCATTTACTTGACTTTATTTAGTTTAAAACTGTGTTACGGAAAAAGTGGATATTCCGAAGAATTCACTTCTGTGAAAAGTTATACCTACTACGAAAAATTTAATAAAATATATCTAATAATAAATCGTAAATTATGTACAAAAACAAAAGTAAAGCGATATTGGTTTACGCATATTATGATGATGTATAGGTATAGGTACATCTATTATCTACGGAGTGCTACGCCACGTAGCTTCGTAGACACTGCGTAGCAGAGAAAGTTAAATAATATTTATATACTTACTTACATTTTTTTTTGATATTTTTTTTTTTAATACTAGGTAAGTATCATGTCTACTTCAAATTCGGAAAATAAACAAAATACTCATACTTTGAAATACTTAAAATATCTATTATAAAAGTACATGAAGTACTGAAATATATGAGTACATCCCTTATCTACTTAGTAAGTAGTAAACACTCCAAGCCACTTCCTAAGTATCGAATTTACCAATAGTTAGAATCAAAATAACACTTCAAATTAATCATCCAAGTCTAACTATTATCATAACTCGTACGATTTTACAAACCGTTCTAGTTATTAATGAATAAATAAATAAAATAAATAAATTTGAAAGATATGCCCACTATCTCTTTGCCGCCAAAATATAGCTCTAACATGCTTTAGACATACAACTTTGTAACGAGGAAACTTTCTTAGCAAAAGTTGTCTAAAGAACTAGTCTGGGACTTCCCTTGTGTTATGTCATCCGGTAAAAATACATGCAATCGTAAAACTATAGAAATAAAATGATTTTTAGATAGAAAGACTTTATTGTATAAGTACTTAACTTAAATATATTTTATTAACTTAACTCTATATTCTACATACATTTGGTGGTTTTATCATTTAACAGCTAAGTATAGTTACAAGAAAACCTTAAGGGGAACGTTAAGCTTGAAAAAGTAAAGGCCATGATTTTTTCACGAAAATCAGCCCAAGATGGCCGCTTAATTTAATTTCTAAACTTCTTAATTTCTATATAATTGGTGTGTTTCTTATTTATTTTATAAATAGTACCTACATACAAATAAATTACTTTAGTGAGAAATGTATATAAAAAAATGTGTGTAATCTGTTTGTAAATAAACTGGTTTCGTGTCATCAGGTAAATTTTGTCTTTATTATTAGACAATGAATCATTATATTTCATCATCATCAACCTATAGCAGTCCATTGCTGGACGTAGGTCTCTCCCAAGACGCGCCACTGAGCCCGGTCTTCGGCTCTTCTCATCCAGTATTTGCCAGCTACACTCCTTGTATCGTCGCTCCATCTCGCCGGAGGGCGTCCTACACTACGCTTGCCTAAACGCGGTCTCCATTCCAGTATCCGTTTGCTCCAACGATTGTCGGTTCTTCGGATAACATGGCCAGCCCACTGCCACTTCAGCTTGCTAATTCTATTTTATATCATTATATTATATTTTATTAGCGTTGTATGGAGTTTAACACCGCTTTGCTTAGAATCTGAAAACAAAAACAAATTTGATCAGTCTTAAAGGGATTTTACCTTCTCTCATTCTTCTCAATTTATGACTTACAAACAATGACTTGTCTGTAAACTACTCAATTACTAGCACAGTTGAATGTACTACGTAGGTAACCTAACCTACCGTTACGTAGGTTACCTATATAGGTTACTAACTGAAAAATACCGATTTCGAGAACTATGATGTGTGAATTGTGACTTGCAATGTTTAAATTATGTAATATAGAATTGTTTGACTAATAAATTACTTAATTATTGTTTTTTGTAACTTGACATAATTCTCAGTTATGTTAGTAATTACATTTGCATGCCTAACTTAGGTGAACCATGTTTGGAATTATGTATTATTTATTTATCATCTATGTATATACACATGATTGCAAATAAAATAAATGAAATGAAAAAAAAAGAAATTGTTTATATAGACGTGACACCTATTTCTGCCGCCAAGGGAGTGTGAATTAATCATCAAACAAATTGAACTGCGCTCATTTTGAAATATATAATAAACAGGTTTTTATCTTCTTTGTATTATCTTATGTATTGTTGAAATGGGAACAATGCTTGCATCGTCAAGTTACAAAATACGACACAAAAAATAAATAAAGTTAAATTAAATTTGACTAGAACATTCATTATATATTAAAAACAAAATAGTAAATGATAGACCTCGTTAAATGAAAAAATAATGTTGCAATTGAAGAGACCTATCTGATGGTAATTAAAATAGTAAAATAATGGGAAAACACATAAAAATACAAAAATACAAACAAAGGACTTAAATTTAAATGTTTCCCCAATTATAGGATACGAAAACATGCAAATTTATTGATTTATTTACAAATGCTCAACAAACTTACAGTTAAAAACCAAAACGTTTCTTGAGCCAGCCGTAATTTAGCAGTAGGTAAGTACTACTACTAAATTACAAATATATCTACATACTTAACTATAACTAATAAACCTATTACATACTAAAATATTTGAAACTCAACTAAACTACCTATGTACAGAAAAAACCAACACGTTTCTTGAGCCAGCCGTAATTTAGCAGTAGGTACTACTACTAAATTACAAATATATCTACATACTTAACTATAACTAATAAACCTATTACATACTAAAATATTTAAAACTCAACTAAACTATGTACAGAAAAAACCAACACGTTTCTTGAGCCAGTTTATACAGTAGGTACTACCTACTACTAAATTAGAAATACATATATCTACATACTTAACTATAACTAATAAACCTATTACATACTAAAATATTTGAAACTCAACTAAACTATGTACAGAAAACAGTTACTCGTGTAATAATTAGGTAAGTAACTAAATTATGTGAAACAATAGGTTACCTACCCTCATATACGTCTACCTTTTTACCTCTAACTACTTTACCATATGACCTTGGCTGATGTTTTTGTCCTCAACATAAACGGGAATACCTAGTTTAGTTGTACCTATTGTGGAAACAACAATTGTACCATCAGACGTGAGGCCTTGCACGGAGATTCTTCCGAGACGCCGGAAAATGTCCTATGACGTCACAGTAAAGTCGCAGACATTGGTTGGTCACACTTTGAATGAAATAATGAAAATGCTTTATTGTACATGTACACCTTACAACTATTGAGAAAAAAAAATACATAAAAACTTCAAACTTCAAATTCATTTATTCAATAAAATCACAAGGATCACTTTGAAACGTCTTACATACTAGATGATTCTAGGCGCCAGTTCGTCGCGACCAGTGTCTAGAAGAACTGGCAAGAAACTAGACCTGGATTCTAACGTTTTTTTCATATGATCCTTCTTACAATTGTTTAACAAAGTTGGAGCTAGTTCGTCCCAAGCTTGCTTGTCTTCTAAATAGTCAGATATTTTATAATATGCTTTTGATAAGAGTTTTCGTTTTATTACGTTTTTGAACTTGCCAATCGGCAATTGACAAACATAGCTTGGGACTATGTTATAGAAGCGTACACATTGCCCTTTAAAAGATTTATTTACTTTGGTGAGCCTAGTAATGGGAACATAAACTAAACAAAATACAGTACAATGGGCGGTCTTATCGCTAGGGAGCGACACTTTGTGCACATAAGATGTTTTTTAGGGTTTAAAGATAAAGATAAAATTTTCAGAAAAAAACATGTAACATAAGGACTTTGTAACCATAATCACTAACCCATTCCTATATCTTGATAGCAATGATACGTAGTCCTTCCCTAAGATAGTAATAGAATAGAGAAGCTATAGTAACTGCTTCTTATTCGCTGGCGGGCGCAACAATTACATGACCCTAGTGATTCAAAATAAAATGTAGACTAATCTTTTTTGTTACTTTTTTATTTGAAAAAATAAGACCTAAAGAGTCTACTGAGAAATATCTATATAACAAAAACCTTCATAATTCAGTTTGAATGGACGGTAATGAATTTAAAGCATGTAAAAATGCGGGTATTTGCAGTTACTAGATGTAATTACAGTATCTAGTAAGTGTACTACGTACTCCGGTATGTTAGGGCCAAATCGCACTATCATGGTGTAGTATATATATAGGTGTAGGTAGCTTTAACTACATATGTACATTTTCTTGTCTTTTTGTACTTAAATCTTTTTTATGGTGAATTTGATGAGTCTGTTTTGGTATTCCGGTGGTAAAATCAAGTGCACAATTAGAGTAATAAAAAATCGAATTTCTATTAAATCAATAAATAATAATCAAGTAAAGTTAAATAACAAAATTTAAATATGGATAAAAACTCTTTCATTTCTTAATTACAAGACCCAATTAAAACAATATCCCAATTCGATTTGTTACTTTTTACGTATTATAAGAATAAGAATATGAATCATTTATTGTAAAACTGTGTATAAAGATCTTATAATATATAAATGTTTCAACAGCCTACCCATTTCGGGCGTACAATATTTTAATTTTTAATTGGGACTTACATTACAATTATTATTAGTATTAGTTACATTAAAATATTATTTTATTATATTATAACCACTATTATCTAATTACAGCCCAAAACTTAATAATTATCACTGAGCATCATAATATTCTGCTAAATTATAATGTACTTTATTTATAAGCCATTTTTTTAATCTATATTTAAATATGTTTCCGTTTAGTTCTTTTAAATCTGTTGGTAAATTGTTATATATTTTTATAGCTGTATAATAAGTACTTTTGTAATATGTTGTGTTATTTATTTGTGGAATACAAATATTATATCTGTGCTTATTGCGTAGAGATTCAGACCGACTAGATTTTGTGCTAAAGTAAGATGAATTATTCTTAACAAAAAGACAAAGGAGAATGGGCATTTTGGGCCACGACTTTAAAAGACGCCCCTCAGGGTTGCCACATAATACGTTTGAAAGAGCTTCAAAAGGCCTACGTTTTACTATAATTACGAAAAAAATCCGTCCTGTGGAAATTGAGGTATATTAAAAAAACAGTTTTTTACTTAATATCGAATTGCCACGAATTCTGACAGTCCTCACAAATGACTAAGGTGTCGTTTGAAAGGACATTTAAAGGACTTCATTTGGTTCTAGAAGTGTCAAAAAATCCAACCTGTGGAAATAGAGTTATACCCGATAAACATGATTTTAAAAAAAACTGACGTTTGGCTCACATCCAGCGTTACCACAAATATGGCCGATACGGCGTTTAAAAGAGCATTTAAAGGACATTTTTTTAAGACATGTAAATTAAAAATCCATCCTATAAAAATAAAGTTATAGTGGAAACACTTTTGAATTTATACTATACTATTTTGCTTCGTTCTCTGTAACCCCACATCTATTAGATATAATACGTTTGAAAGAGCATTTACAGGACATCATTTCGTTCTAGAAGTGTCAAAAAATCCAACCTGTGGAAATAGAGTTATACCCGATAAACATCATTTAAAAAAAAAACTGACGTTTGGCTCACATCCAGCGTTACCACAAATATGGCCGATACGGCATTTGAAAGAGCGTATAAAGGACATTTTTTTAAGGCATGTCAATCAAAAATCCATCCTATAAAAATAAAGTTATAGTGGAAACACTTTTGAATTTATACTATTCGATTTTGCTTTGTTCTCTGAAACCCCAAATCAATTAGATATAATACGTTTGAAAGAGCATTTACAGGCCATCATTTGGTTCTAGAAGTGTCAAAAAATCCAACCTGTGGAAATAGAGTTATTCCTGATAAACATGATTTTTTATAAAACTGACGTTTGGTTCACATCCAGCGTTACCACAAATATGGCCGATACGGCGTTTGAAAGAGCATATAAAGCATATAATTTTTAATGTTACAAAAATCAAAAATCCATTTTATAAAAATAAAGTTATAGTTGAAACACTTTTGACAATTTCAACAGCTTTTTACATTTTATCGAAATGTTTCGCCCATCTGCAGGTGAAGTAGACACACTTCACCTGCAGATGGGCGAAGATGGGTGATGCCCTGGGGCCTTATTCTCTATATTCCTTCCCCAAACCGTGCTACGTCACAACGCGTTCCAGAGGGCTTAGTCCGAGGTTGCATTTTAAAACTTCCTACTCTCGAGCCGAGAGTCGTCTCTCGGATATCCATACAAAAATATATGGACATCCGAGAGACTATTTTCGGCTCGAGAGTAGGGAGTTTTAAAATGCAACCTCGGACTAAGCCCTCAAAACGCAAACTTCAAAAATGATTGATTTGTATCTATATTATTCGAATCACGCATGACACGTTTTGAAACGAATAGTTTTCATAACGCGGCAGACTTCGACACGTTTAGTTGACAGTTCAAACCGTACCGTGTCGCGGTAGGGAATGACAACTAAGGCTTACGCCATACATTTTTTTCAGATTCCACGCCCGTTGTCTTGCCTAAGCCAAGTAACGTGCGTGGTTTGCAATACAATAGAGAATAAGGCCCCTGTTAATGCTCTTTCAAACGTATTATATCTAATTGATGTGGGGTCTCAGAGAACGAAGCAAAATAGAATAGTATAAATTCAAAAGTGTTTCAACTATAACTTTATTTATAGAGGATGGATTTTTGATTGACATGCCTTAAAAAATGTCCTTCATACGCTCTTTTAAATGCCGTATCGGCCATATTTGTGGTGACGCTGGATGTGAGCCAAACGGTAGTTTTATAAAAAATCATGTTTATCAGGAATAACTCTATTTCCACAGGTTGGATTTTTTGACACTTCTAGAACCAAATGATGCCCTGTAAATGCTCTTTCAAACGTATTATAACTAATTGATGTGGGGTTTCAGAGAACAAAGCAAAATCGAATAGTATAAATTCAAAACTGTTTCCACTATAACTTTATTTTTATAGGATGGATTTTTGATTGACATGCCTTAAAAAAAATGTCCTTTATACGCTCTTTCACATGCCGTATCGGCCATATTTGTGGTAACGCTGGATGTGAGCCAAACGTCAGTTTTTTTTTTAAATGATGTTTATCGGGTATAACTCTATTTCCACAGGTTGGATTTTTTGACACTTCTAGAACGAAATGATGTCCTGTAAATGCTCTTTCAAACGTATTATATCTAATAGATGTGGGGTTACAGAGAACGAAGCAAAATAGTATAGTATAAATTCAAAAGTGTTTCCACTATAACTTTATTTTTATAGGATGGATTTTTAATTTACATGTCTTAAAAAAATGTCCTTTAAATGCTCTTTTAAACGCCGTATCGGCCAATTTTGTGGTAACGCTGGATGTGAGCCAAACGTCAGTTTTTTTTTAAATCATGTTTATCGGGTATAACTCTATTTCCACAGGTTGGATTTTTTGACACTTCTAGAACCAAATGAAGTCCTTTAAATGTCCTTTCAAACGACACCTTAGTCATTTGTGAGGACTGTCAGAATTCGTGGCAATTCGATATTAAGTAAAAAACAGTTTTTTCAATATACCTCAATTTCCACAGGACGGATTTTTTTCGTAATTATAGTAAAACGTAGGCCTTTTGAAGCTCTTTCAAACGTATTATGTGGCAACCCTGAGGGACATAATTTTTTTCGTGGCCCACGCTCCATACAGAATCGCCCATTCTCCTTTCTAATATGAATATTCCTGTTAAAGTGAGTATATTGTTTTCTTTAAAGATAGTTCTAAGAGAATCAGTATCTTCTAGTTTATAAATAGCCCTAATACATTTTTTTTGCATGATAAAGACTGAATTTACATTTACTGAATTTCCCCAGAATATTACCCCATAACACAAGTGAGGAAACACGTGACCATAATAAGTATTTTTTGCTATTGACGTAGAGGAGACATGGCTAAGTGTAGAAATTGCATAGCAATATTTAGATATTTTTTGATTTATTTTAGTGACATGAGATTTCCAGTTTAGGTTAGTATCAATTTTTATACCAAGAAAGTTAATTTCATCTACTTCGTCAACAGCTTTATTATTGTGGAGAATGTTTAAGTTTAATGAAGGCGTTCTGTAATGTTTAAATCTTAATAGTTTAGTTTTATCAATATTCACCTTGAGATTAATTAAATCTAACCAGTTTACTATGATTTTAAGGGTATTGTTTATTTCATTTTCAAATTGGTCTATATTATTATTTTCGTGAGGTATAAAAATCGTAGCATCGTCGGCAAACATAACACAGATATGTTTAGTTATTTGTGGTAGATTATTTATATATATGAGAAACAATAGAGGACCAAGTACACTACCTTGTGGTACACCAAGTGAAGTTTTTTCAAACCCTGACTCTATGCGTTCGATTGTTTTATTATTTTTGTTGTAAGTTTCTATTAAAGTAGATTGACTTCTGTCAGTTAAGTATGATTTCATCAAAGATAATGCCGTTATTATCTTGTCTTTAGCGATAGCTAAGTAATCAACGTTTCAATAATTGGTTAAGTGCTATCAGTACATAATTTATTTATTATATATGTAAATTAAATTATATAATTACTCTGAAAGTGAGTAAATTGGCGCAGTTTTAACACGCATTTTGGAACAGGATTTTGACGAAAACTGCTTCAAAATCCCTGTTCAAACTCGAAAAATTATAGCAACCGTTGCTTATAACAAAATTTTACTCTTCTAAGCCATGTGTGGTTTCATGGTTAACGAGCTTTTAATGCGATTTTACAGTTTACTGGACCACATAATCATTTAATAAAAAAAGACGTGTGGCACTCGGGGACTGTCGCGGTAAAGTTATTGCATAGATTTTTTTGCTGGATTACGCATGCGCCATGTTAGATTATTTTCGTTACGGAATTTCTGAATACGGTCTCCACGCATAAGGCCCGCGATAGAAGCTATGCAATAGTTTAAACAAACGAGCCGAGTAAGGAGGTATTTGAGTATATTTTTAAAACCGCGCGATCACACTAATATTACCTAATCATTATTAGTCATTTGTTCAAAAACCTATTCTAAATTCAGATGGGTATTTCCGCGAATTTCATTTACCTTAATATTTAGTTGATTTGCAGATATTGGTTGTCGTAACCGAGTTTTCTCATATCTTTTGATACCATAGACAGGTTCAAAGTCATGGATCCATACGACTCAGTTCGCAGCACTGCAATATAAAAAAAATAACATTATTGTAATCTAAACTAATATAAGAATGAGGAAAGATTTGATTGTTTGTTTGTTTGCATCGAATAGGCTCCGAAACGACTGGACCGATTTCAAAAATTCTTTCACTGTTGTGAAGCTACATTATCTGCGCAGAACATAGGCTGTATTATAATGATATTTTTTATATAGGCTACCCGTGCGAAGCCAGGGCGTACTGTACTACTAGTTTTGTCATAAAGAAGTAACATTGTAAGGCGGTACATACAGGATGGTTTTTGAGGTTATGGCCATGTTCGTTCACATGGTTAAAGATTTTATTTTAATCTTGGAGTAAATTGCCATGTGCTGAGTATGCTGAGGTGTCTACCGTGCCAGACAATATTCTGTTATTTATAGAGTCAACATTAGATAGAGAGAATGGGAGAGAGAGCCGGTGTACAATAAATAAAGCTTGAATGTAGCTTTCTAATGGTGAAAGAATATTTGAAATCGACGCAGAAGTTTTTGATTTTATTAATTACAAACATAAACAAAAATACAAATCTTTCCTCTTTACAACATTAGTTATTAAAAATATTAAGTGGAAATCTGAAATGGTTTTTACTTAGTTCGTATGACAGCATAGGTTAGGTAACTGTCATGTGCCATTTATATCGCAGGACAAAATATGTATATTTTGGTCGAAAAGCATCATCATTGATGCCATTAACATTATGGTTACGTACGTATTAAATTTAGGTACCTACTCAGTACTTCAGTGGGTACCTATTTTATTGTTACAAGGAAAAAAACGGACCTAATTTCAGAGCACGCTCCATAACTGAGTACCTTTTTTATTAAAAGAATAAAATAGACAAGATGTCACAAATGTTTTTTTAAATTAAATAATCAGGTCACCCAACACGGGTGTATGTAGATGAGAAGGTTAAAATCTTAGTACTTAGGGATATAAATGCAAAGTAAAATGCATTTGCATTGTGTTTGTGCCGTGTTGCGCGATGTACCTACTCGTATGTTTTTTTTATATTATTTACTTAGGCCTTAGTGAGAGCGCGTAAAAAAGTAATATTGTGGCTGGTACAAAGAGTATATAATAAACTTTTATGCTCTACCTATATATATACCTACTTACAGGTAGAGCATAAAAGTAGTACAGTTTAGTGACTCTGTTTCTGTTCCGTTTAACACTGCAGGCTTGTCGTCGGTGTGCGCACACCTTAACCCGGTTAAATGGGTACCTACACAATGGTATTAAAAGCTGCAAATAAAGTCTTACAATAGTTGTCTTTCCCACTGGCCAGCATCTTCGGGTCCACCAGTTCTGGGTACCTCCCTGTAGCCCACGCTAGCCACTCCCCCAGGACTGAGGACGCCTGGGGCCGGAGTAAGGACGCGGTAGTTACCCGGGGGCCAGCGATAGGTGGTAGAAGAGCCAATGCATAGCCTCGCAGTGAATCTCCGCTGAGAGGGTTCTGGGCTCTCACTGTGAGTACTAACTGCGGCCCTGTTGAGTACTAAGTAGCATGAAAGCAAGAACAGCAGATAGGATAGGGATAGCACAATATGTATGGTAGTTAGGTAGGTACTTACAGCCAGAAACATTTGTGCTGCTAAAGACCATGTCGATAGGTAAATTGAAGAATACTTTCTCAGGATCATTTCCAGCTCGAGCCATCTGGCTAGTCCCAGAAGAAAGTCCCGATATGGGCTCCCAATCCGGACCCCACACAACATCATACTGTACATACAGATAATCATCGAAAACTCCACTAGGAAAAGTCACATATTCAATTTGACCGCTGAATGAAACCAAAAACTTCGATGGCTCGCCTTCTCTCATTGGAAATGAGTAAGTTGCTAAAGAAAAAGTTAAAATTATTCAACGGCATTAAAATATAACCTCATTCTATCTACATATCAAAACAAGCGTCGCTATGGCAACGGTGACGGTGGCATGGCATGGAGTTCGGAGTTACCAACTTTGAAAACATACAACAACGTTGGGGCTTGGATTTCAATTTATCATGCCAATCATGCCAATGGGATTGGGATTTATATTAAACCATTTATAGCGCACTTGTGAGATAATTTGGGATGTAATGAAATAGTTTTTATTTTCCTAAAGTACGTCTGGTTAACCTAGGTGTATACACCTTAATTTATCATAGACAAGAGGAACCATAACCTTTTTACTACCGTTCTCTAGTATGCTTCTAAGTATACCTGGAAATATTTCAATCCAATATTCATTAGAGACGTATATTATATATTATTGTAGATACATGCATTATAGAGAAAACCTGTTTTACTAACCAATTTTACTTGTTGGTTTTAGGGGATTTTTTTTCCAAACCATAGACAAATATTTAATTACTTCCGCTAAACTGCTGTATCGACAAAGTTTGTCTTGATAATAATTTACAAAAGATGGCGCTGCGAGAGCTTTCAAAAAACTCAATCGG
Source organism: Ecliptopera silaceata (assembly GCA_932527185.1). Lineage (NCBI taxonomy): Eukaryota > Metazoa > Arthropoda > Insecta > Lepidoptera > Geometridae > Ecliptopera > Ecliptopera silaceata. Next base: position 9,950,011 of record OW052202.1, on the reverse strand, counting down.
CCACCATTGCGAAGGCGATTCTGCGGAAAAGTTTGATCGTTTTCTTGTTTTCTGTGCTATTTATCGGTGAAATAGAACTTTTTATATCATCGGTTAAATTGTGCGCTAATCAATGAATCTAAATCGCAGTGTAATTTGCATCTGGAGTGACTAAAATCGAATCCTGAATGCTTTCAAAATGTCACGCGAAGTGAGCATCAGTTTCGTGAACACCATACCATGCACTAATAAAATTGGTTTCGTTTGAAAAAAGTGGACCCTGACAGACCGCGAGTAGCGTCGCTCGCTCAGTGTAAATGTGGAAATCAGTGGAAACTCGGACTTTGGATGTGTGGATGTGAAATCGTTTCAGGATTTTCTGTACACGTCGTACGGCAGCGGAGTTACGCGGGCGAAGGCATACAAGTTGCCGGCATCAGTATGGTGGACTGAGAGCGCGCTTGTTGTCGGATAGACGCTGAATACGTTTTGTAAACAAGCGCATCTAGTGCGAGCGCACCATGTCTGGTTCGCAGCACAACCCAAATGGTCGCCAATCGCAGCTGGGTTCCGGGTGGAACCCAGCTATGCAGGTTGTGATTATCTTTCCTTTATTTTTACACTCATGTTTTTGCAATATCCTGCTAGAGGTTACATGCGTTTCGACACGAATGAACAATACATCCTTGAAATGATAGGTATGATCACTTCACTACGTCTAGAAAATTGACGCGTTAATTTACGCGCATTCTTTGTTTGGTTAGCACATTGCCTCATGTAGTGTGGGAGATTGCATTCTCACAATCAGCTGTTTCTATTGACAATCAAACTAGCAATACACACACCCATTGTAGAATAATGTTGCTCTACACAAATAATTGCTATATCTTTGAATATTCTAGAATTAGTAAAAATAACAATGAACATAATTCAAAGGTTTAGCCTTTGAATTATGTTCATTGTTAGTATAGAACATGGTGAGTTCCCAACCAGTCACACCAAATCCAGTCACAGGGATTTTTTTTCCCAACGAGTCACAGTGTGACTGGATTTGGTGTGACTGGTTGGGAACTCACCTAGAACATGCTTGTCAGATACCTGTTATACTGGCTGCAAATTTTACCTACCAAAATATTACTTTACTTTAGAACACCTACAAGCACAATTTTATAATATGTAAGTACAAACTAAAATAAACATGTCGCGTTTTTCTGAAAATATACATTGATTTTATAAATCTTTAGACAGAATGGTAAAAATGCCTATTTCTCATAAAAACATAAAATGACCTGTTGACCTGCAAGAGAATAAATATTCAATAAGCTAACTTTACAATTCGGTCACAATTAAATATTCATCATTCATTCAACTAGGTTTTTGAGTATCTAGGCAAGTGAATATGTATTTATTTATGAAAATAAATATAGAATAGAATACTTTATATCCTATATCTAAGTATTCTATACTTTATATCAAAGTATTCTATTATTTAAATATGTATATTATTTGACTGTGAATATTTATGATTATATTATTTATTATTAGAAATCTAGATCCCTTAATTCATACAATTTTTAGTAACATGTTTGCAATATTTAAATCTTATCAGAAATACAATCCATAGTTCAATAGCACAGGGTGCCTCATTTTTTTAATCTCTTGGGTATAACAGACAAAATATTTATTAATAAAAACATGTTTTGTAAGAAGTTTTAAAAAAAAGCTTTTTTTTTTAATCAAAGGCATGTTTTCTTACTTACTTCTTTATTTCTTTGGTAACAGTCTACCTTATAAAAAGTTAGCGCAGACTTGAAGTATTGATAACCATAAGTAATAATGACATAAAGTCAACGCTAACTTTTTATAAGATTGGGTAAGTGATTGGTGCCAGTTCCATTAATTTCCTCACTTTTTTTCTTTACATTTGATTGTTACAAAAAGGTTTTCAAACAAAAGCATTATTTCCAGATGCAGATGGCCAACCTCCTGGCTCGAAGCCAGCAGCTGACCCCGGCTCACCTGAACGACCGGGGGGTCACATGGCACACACCCACACCCCCTCCGCATATGTACCTGCCCGCGCCATCACCCCCTGACCCGCTGCAAGGCTTGCAGGTAAAACTGAAGGTAGTTCTTTTGAAAAGGTTTTATGCTCAAGTTAGTGATTATTGCAGTATTAATTCAACACAGAACAGTGAACATTTCTAATATGTCCAGGAAAACACTTGATTTTCATTGAAATCAAATAAAATATTTCTTTATTCAATAAAATCACAAGGATCATTTAGAATCGTCTTACATACTAGGTGATTCTAGGTGCCAGTTCCACGCAACCAGAAATACACATTAAATACGTTTATTAAGCTCTGTAGCAATCGCATGTAGAAAATACAAGTAGTGAAAAATATCTACCTACAACTTAGCCAACATTATTATTTTAAAGTTTGACAAGTAATCTTACTATTATATATCAATATCTTATATTTAGTTAGTGTTGATGAGACCGCAAAAGTTAATAACTGTGCAGCAGTCTCAACGCCAGCCTCCCAAACCAATGAGTAGGTATAGTGCAAAACAAACTAGCAAATATAAGTACATGATCAGTAACCTAATATATTATTTAAACTTTCAGACAATTTTTTTTAACAAATGTTGTTGGGGCAGCAATTAATAAAAATTAGTAGTATTATTACTTTAATTAGCATGTATTGAGGTGCTGTTTACACAAATAAACAAAAAAAAAAGTAAAGAGATAGTTTAAAGGAGTTTATCTTAAATAAACACTTGAGATTTATGTATCTTAATGAGGAGAGTGCACTACAATAGATGTCTTATCATTTTCTATAACTTATTGTTATCATTATAAGTTGATCTCTAGACTATATTATAGGACAAGTATTTAATTTAATGTATCTGAAATAAGGGTGTTACAATAAGTAATATAGTTTACAATAAGGTATTATGTATGTATGTACACAATCCTACCTCTATAGTCACTTCTCCCTAGCCTCAAAGGTTCTTAGGGTTAAGCTCGCCTTTGTACATGTCATCTATTTCTGTCTTGTGTATGTCTTATTTTGTGTACAATAAAGAATAAAGAGTATTTTCTTCTATGCAACCAGAGCCTAGAAGTATGGGCGTTCTAGGCTCTGGTCGCATAGAACTGGCACCTAGAATCACCTAGTATATAAGACGATTCTAAATGATCTTTGCGATTTTACTGTATAAAGTAGAATTGATTTTGTTTTTCGCCGATAGTAGTAACATACATTAATTGTAGTACCTTACAAGATAAATTAATAATTTCTTGTAGTAGAATTCAAATGTGTTGTATTCCAGGCAATGAAAAGCGCGGGCGGCAACTCCATGTTCCGACATACAGCCACGCCCCCTGACATGTACCGACACACACCCACGCCCCCGGACAAACACATTATGAGGTAAAAAAACACACTAAACATTAAAAAAACTGAAACTCCAAAACCGAGCCCTATAATTTGGGTATTTTTAAGATACGATTGAATGGGTACCTTCTAGGCTAATGTGCTACATCGTAGACCGCATCGACACTTAACATCAGGTGCGATCACGGTCACACGCTTGCCTATAACTTGTAAAAAAAAAACAGCTAAGTACCTTTCTGACAGATATATTGTATACTTATTACCAAATTGACAGGTGTCACAGCTCAGTTAGTAGCTCTGCCTTCCATGCTGTGGGTTTGATTCCCACATAGAGCAAATGTTTGTATGTAGAACATTTGTATTTGTTTTGTGTCTAAATGCTATTACGTATTCTATGTATGTATTTAAAAAAAATATATAAAAATTCTATCCGCAATCTAGTTACCATAGTAGAAGTTTTAAGTTAGAGACTAGAGAGTGATGTGTGAATTGTCCATGAATATATATTTTTTTAATTATTTGAAATTATCCACGTGAATTTACTAAATAACAGCTGACAGCTGTTTTCCTAAAAAGTATTAACATAAAACTTAGTATCATTTAAAATGTAAATATTCATGAACACACAATGTTGGTGGATTTCAGCTCAGTTGATATTAGCTCTTCATTTCTACATGGAATACAAAATAGACATATCTTATGGTCTTCTTCTTCGTCGCATTCTTCATTCCTCAAGGTTGTGCCTGTCTTGAAATTATTTATTTATTTTAACAAAAGTACATACATATTCTTTGTTAATAATGCCTTTAAGCCTATGTTAGGTTTGTCTAAATAACTTAGTAGAGTTATTGACTAGTTGCCTCTATTCAGTTCTATTATAATATCTTTAGATAATAAATACAAAAGGAACGTTATGACGACTGATGCGGCGCGGCGGGCGAAGGTCCGCTTGCGACGCGGAGGTTGCGGGTACGATTTCCGCCTTGAGATAAAAGTTGTACGATCTGCAAATATATATTCCGGGTGTTCTGGGTATTTTATATATATAATAAAAAATATCTATCTTTGTAATGTATTGTATTAAGTATGTCAGTCTTCTAGTACCCATAACACAAGCTCTGCTAAGCTTTGGGCTAGATGATGTTGTGTGGATTGTCCAGCATTATTTATTTATTATTTATTGTTATTTCCAGAGGTACTCCATCACCGGGTGAGATGAAGGGACCTCCGGTTGATATTTACCAACATTTGGGTGGGAGCAGAGGTAAGCATTGAGAGTGAGATGAAACTACCAAGAAATATAAACTTTTCGTCAAAATCCTGCCATGCTAGTTCATGAATATTTTTTTCTGAGTCTTCGTTTTTGGAATCATCTTGAAGAGTTCTAGAAAAAATTTAATCGAATTGATACCATATTTAAAGTCTGTTTAAAATGCTTACCAGTAAATAAATATTTCTATGTTTCTAATGTAGATTGTTCGCTTTTGGAATCATTTTTGAAAAGAGTTCTAGAAATTTTTTGTCGACTTGATAACATATTTAAAGTCATTTTAAAATGCTTACCAGTAAATAAATATTTCTATGCTTTTAATATACATTGCTATCATTCCAGAGACCCGTTTGCGTCCGGACGACATCCTCTCGTTCGCCCGGCAAGGCTCGCTAGACCTGTCTCTGGGGTCTCGCGCTAACGGCTCCACGCCCCCCGCGCCGCACGCTGCGTCCCCCGCGCTCTCCGTTAGAGACGCTCCTACCATCAACAGGTAATTGGAACTTCAGTGTCATTGTTTTAAACAGTACCTATTGTCAGTGACATACAAGAGGCCTTGGTAGACCAACAGCCAGATGGATGGACGATATCGTTGCCGTACAGGGTAGGACCTGGATGCAAAAGGCCCAATTAAGAAAAGAGTGGCGTTTGAGGGAGGAGGCTTATACCCAGCAGTGGGCTAGTACGGGCTGCCGATGATGATGATGATTGTCAGTGAAGATGATTGGCCATCTTGTACGACACGACAACCTCATCAGTAACATCATAGAAGGAAAGGTAGAAGGAAGGAGAGGAAGAGGAAGGCCGAGGATAAACTACATGAGCCAAGTAAAGATGAAGGTTGCCCTCGTGTCGTATAAGGAAGTCAAGGAGGCGGCCCTGCAAAGAAAAAAAAGGCGTAGCTTGCATTGATTACGCAGGCAAGAGCGTAGCTCTTTAATAAGAAGAAGAAGATTGTCAGTACCTGATGCCCGAATAGCATCGTGAGCGCATTATCGAACAGATGGGACTGCTCGATCCTTAATTATTGGATGGAGCAGCACACACGATTATAAATATGTATAGAAATATCAATAACTGACATTAGTCAGTAAGCTCTTATGTTACTAACAAATATGGACTAAGGTCTGAAATAAAAGAATATTATTATTATTGTATAAACTCGAAAGATTGAAGTGTATGGAGAGCTATAACTTCGTTTTGACTTGTCTTGACAAAAAGTATTCCACTACTTTTTGTTTAGGACGGACAATGGCTGAATTATAATACATAATATGGTATATTGCCACATTGAAGAGATTAAAAAAAATATATATTCTAATTAGAAAAAAATAATACATTTTTGGGTTATCAGACTGTACATCATCAATGTATAATTTTTAGTTTATACTTGCCAAGCTGTGAATTATCTAAACTAATATTATAAAGAGGAAAGATTTGATTGTTTGTTTGTTTGCATCGAATAGGCTCCGAAACTACTGGACCGATTACAAAAATTTTCTTTCACTGTTGTGAAGTTACATTATGTGCGCTGAACATAGGCTATATTATAATGATTTTTTTTATATAGGCTACCCGTGCGAAGCCGGGGCGTACTACTAGTATGAATATCATTATGAAATAACATTGGTTGAAATTAAATTGAAATTAAATATCTAATAACGCTTCTGTTTAATAAATTATTCACTTAAACTACAAAGACCTTGGATATAATAATAAATAATAATAATAAAATTTATTGTTCCAAAAACATTACATAATAGATCTTATCTACAAATAGGTACATTAATATATTAATTATGTAATGGCATAACACATCAAACTCATCAAAAAAAAAATATATTTCAGCCTGATAGCGCGCGCGGCGCCGCGTCGCGTGGACTCGTTGCTGGAGCGCCTCGTGCCCTCCCCGCACTCCGTCATCGTGCACTCGCGCGCCGCCAACACGCCCTCGCCGCCCTCCTCCAATGAGGTACTATCAACCACCCGGTTTCTCCTCAATAACCAGACTCTCAAGAGACTGGCATTCTTCTCTATAACCAGACTCTCAAGAGACTGGCATTCTCCTCTATAACCAGACTCTCAAGACACCGGCGTACCAGGAGAATCCCTCCCGCACACATTCCACATGCATCATACGTCCTCACCCTCATTCACTCCCTTACATGCTCATTTAAATATGTTTAAAATTACTTTCACTTTTATCTTGTTATTTTTCGCTTTATCACATAGATATCTTGTTGGACCGCTATTTATCTAGCTTAAGGAGGTGGGCGTTGGTCGCTACGACACAGTTTTCACGAACTACTGTAGTTATCATCGTACCTCGTTTGTTCTTGCTACACTGTTAACTGTTCCGAAATAAATGTTTCTGTTTCTGTACCCAGCTATCTAGTTCCTATAGTACTTTGCTTAGTTTGGGACTAGAGTGTAATTTTTAAAATGTTTGTAAATTATTGACGACCGATGTGGCGCGGCGGTCGAAGGTCCGTCTGCGACGCGGAGGTTGCGGGTTCGATCCCGCCTTGGGATTAATGTTTGTTAAGTATGTCAGTCTTCTAGTACCCATAACACAAGGTCCACTTAGCTTGGGGCTAGATGATGTTGTGTGGATTGTCCAGCATTATTTTTAATTATTATTGTAAATGAGCGGCTTGTTTTTGCAGGACTCTGCAGATTCGTGCAGCGCGCCGCCGGGCTCCAAGCGCAAGCGCAAGCCGGAGCGCACCGTGCGGCTCGCCACCGCGCCCCCGCTCGCGCCCCCCGCGCCACCGCCCGCGCCCCCCGCGCCCCTACCGCCCCTACTCGCACACAGGACTCCTATCTCAGGTGACATTACAACATTCATTACCATTTTAAATTTGTTCTGTGCTTGGGTGTTACTATGTATTGTATGTAAGTATGAACAAAAAATATTTATGATTTTTGTAGTATTCCATCAGCAATCTATATAATCTTTGAAACTATCATGGTTTTGAACATAGTATTCATTATAAACGGGATATTTACCATGATTTGTGAGTTTGATTATTTCCCGATATTTCGGCACAGTTGCATGCGCCATGATCACGGGTCGATTCGTCTTTGCATGTAGATATTAAAGTCATTGGCAGACATACCGAGAAATAATCAAACTTATTTTTTAACTTGTTTTCAAAATTATTTCTGGGCGTCTAGTCGAAGCGACGCGTGACCCGAGGGCTGGTGAGTATCTGGCCCAACGTATCAGCATTGCTATTCAGCGCGGCAATGCAGCCAGTGTCTTGGGTACGCTTCCGATTGGTACTGATTTGGATCAGTTGAACTATCTATAGATCGTTTGCAACGGTCTGTAGATAGCTCAGCTGTTTCTTATGTATTTTATATGTAAATGTACATTTTGTAAATACTGTATAGTCGTAAGTTTGTTTGTGAATAAAATTATGTTTTTTATCAAACTCATAAATCATGGTAAATATGCCGATAATGAAAACTATATCAGCAATTTAGTTCACATTGTTTAGTTTGGGTTACTAGAGTGCGATGTGTGAATTGTTCATAATTATTTATTTACATTTATTAAAACATATTTCTTCCGCAGGCCCCGTTGAAAACGGAGACACAGTACACGCGAAGACGAACGGTCCTGAAAAAGGTCCGAGCCCACCTTTAGTAGTGCCGACGCCAGCGCCGGTCAATGACCCGCCGGCCTCGCCCAAACAACCCTCGCCGCATCCGCACACTTCACCCAGAATCAACGAAGAGACGTCTCGGAGAAAAACACGATCTGGTACTGTGTTGTCAATGTTAAAACAATATATAGTAGATATTGTATATTATAACTGAAATTATGTCATATTAATTGGCTCTCAACTCTGCCTACAATAATGCATTGACTTGCTGAGCACATCTGTTGGTAACTCTAATGCTCGCTAGTTTTTCTGCATTTTGTAGTCTTATATTACAAATATTGAAATTACTCCTAATTTCCTATATTAATGATTAAAAAAAGGATAGCAAAACCACTGATGTTGAATGTTTATGAAGTAGAATTCTCGATGGCCAGTACCTAAATAACTTTGGTCTGACCATACCAACCTGATAACAATTGAAGGTTTCCTAGATCAGACCTATAGGACAATCCCAAGCTCCTATCATCCATTCATTCGTCATATCAATGGTTCATCCTCAAACTATTACTCCAGCGAGTGGCAACTTCGATGGCCTTATCGGATGCCCTCAAAAGATCAGCTTTAGTGCATATGGTCGGGCACCGAGGGCAGGACAGCAAGTGCAGCCGGATTCGTGGTAGCCATCGAATGTTGGTTGTGACTTTGATTTAAGTCGTTTGAGTGAACCATTGTGGTGGAAGAATTAGCCAGCCTAGGACACTGCCGTGCCCTAGCTGTTTCCAAGATGCGCCGCGGGGAGTCTTTTTCAAAAAGTATTAGTTTCTTGTCAGTTCTTCTAGACTCTGGTCGCGACGAACTGGCGCCTAGAATCATCTAGTATGTAAGACGTTTCAAAGTGATCCTTGTGATTTTATTGAATAAATGAATTTGAAGTATAGTTTTACGTAAACGGTTGCAGGTTCAGCGGAGACGATAGCGGACATCGCGGCGATGATAGCGGGGGGCGGTACTGTGCCCCCCGCGTCGCCGCCGGCCCCCGCGCCGCCCCTGCTGTCCGTGGACAAGCTGCATAGCGTGCTGGGCAGCGCCTCGCCCCCCGCGCCCGCGCCCGCGCCCCCTGCCAGCGACAGAACGAGCCCCGATACCGAACCGCAGCCCGATAGAAGCCGTGAGTAGCTAATTTACTTATAGGAAAACCAACAGTACAAATAGAAAGAAAGAAATATTTATTGGACACAAAAAAAATTAACAGCTAAATCTTGAATCCATAGGTTCCCGAACTAGTTGAAACTGTGTTTCGGGGACCAGTGGGTTCTTATTATTATTTTTTATGGTCTAAAAAGGCATATAAATGAGACAGAACAAAATTAAAAACATAAGGCCAATAAAAGGTTTTCACAAGTAGTAAAGAAGTAGAAAAAGTGTGTGAACATAGCAAACACAGGGCAGAAAGATAGTTATTAAATAGATATAGAAATAGACTAACAAAAAGTGATAAAAAAGAAGTTGCGTTATATCATAGGTACTTATATAGGTAAATTAGTTAAGTAGGTATGATGATTTTTTTCTAAAAAAAAAATCGCTCATTAAAGTTTTAATAAGAGCCTAGTTTCCCTGTATAGTCCCAAGAAACACAACTTTTACATATTCTTTTGGAAACAAACCCTAATATAAACCATTCCGAAACAACAACTAACCGTCAAATGCACATTTCCAGCTGCCATGGAGGTGACAGGCGCGGCGGCACCCCGGCGGCGCGCGGACTCCACGGAGGCCACCAACGTGCCCGTGGCCTCGCCCTCGGAGGCCAAGTCCGCGGAGCCCGACGCACAGCCCACGGAGCCCGCGGCCGCCAGCTTCGTGGAAGTTGAGAACCAGCTCGAGAAGATGTTTGCAGGTTTAGAGGAACCCGATGAAACTGACACTGCTAAAGGTAAACAAAATCACAAAATAGCTTGCTCATGAAACCAAATTTAACTGGAAGTGGACTGGAAATACAAGTTACTACAACTTGGCATAAAGAACATTGATGTTCTTTATGCCAAGTTTTGGAACGAAGTTCCTTATCGCGCGTTTCGTAATGCTGGCCACAGACGATCCTTCCTATCGTCCAATCGGCATGATACTGCAGGCTGGATCCAATCTGCAGTACGTCCATATACACCACACACGATCCAATCTATCGTCCAATTTATCATCCAATCTATCGTCCAATTTATCATCCAATCTATCGTCCAATCGGCATGACACTGCAGGCTTGACGACTTATTATGGCTGGCTTTTGACAGCGTGACTCATGACGGATTTTGAAATTTTTTTCGACGGATTCGGATAGAAAATTGCACAAATAACAATGCTTTTTAATTTGAGCTCAATCGGACTGCTGGAAAAAAAGGTGGAAGCTATTACCCAAAGAGGGGGGACGAAAAGGGGGAATTTTGGATTTTTCTGGTACTAACCCCCCTTGTTTAGTCAATCTGCATTTTTACTTTTTTCAATTTCAAAGCCCTTCTTACGAACTGAACTGCCAATCGCCCACAGCCACACACGGTCCAATCGGCAGTATCCAATCGATGTGATCAAGCCAAAAGAATTGAACTGCCAATTGCTATCCATTCTAACTGTCATGCCAATCCACTCCCACACACGGTCAATTCTAACTGATCCAATCAGTAGCGTCATGCCGATTGGACGATAGGAAGGATGGTGTGTGGCCAGCATTAGGGGGCTAGACGGAAAAAATTAAGACCACAAGTTGTAACTACACTTTTTGCTATTGTTGTAAGGCGTGCGCGTGTTTCTATCTTTCATAGTAAGCAAGCCAGTTTCGTATTGAACCGTGAAGTGTCGCGACGATAATTTTATACAGGTTTTTGTACGTACGTTTGTTTGTGAATAACGTTTTTATTATTATTGAATATGCAATGTATGTGGAGTATTTTTATGTGGAACATATTATGCCTTTGTTTAGGTGGTGGGCGTTGATAGCTACAACACAGTAGATAATACTATAGTAGTTATCATCGTTACATTCTGTTTTTATGTACCTATTCTGTTTTAGTTCCGAAATAAAAAAACATTTGATTTGATACAGAGCCCGCGCCGGCTCGCAAGCGACGGAAATCGGCGGGTCGCGGCGCGCGCGCGGAGACGGCGCGGCGCCGCGCGGGCCCGCGCCGCAAGCCGCCGCGCGCCGACCCCGCCGAGTGCGACTCCGCCAGCAACGCCAGCTCCGGCAAGTCGCGGGGACCTTACATACAAGTGAGTGTAGCGCCATCTATACCGCTACATAATGAACTACATCGTAGTCTACGCAACAGACCAACAGATGGCGACAAAATCCTAGATCGCGCTTACGAAGTTATCACGGAGTTTGAACATAAGTAATAGAACCGATGACTATCCATCGGTCCTCGGACCCTGAGCCAAAGGTCGCTCGGCGTGGAAGATCTTCCCTTTTCGTTGGAGATACCACACCTATCTCCACATGAGTTATAAACATCATAGCTTAAGAGCCCATGACTCCCAGACCTTCGTTATTATAGTAAGGCTGAAAGTTTCTCTGTGTGAGCCTCCAACACAGGTAAGAACGACCTCTGACTATCGAGTTTCGGTTGTGGTTACTTCCCTATCATAAAACTCATGAACTCGTTAACATGTGAGTTGTCTACAGAAACTTATTTTTAACGCACAATACTTTCATTTACACAATATGTAGTTTTCTTATTTGTGACAGGCGTCACAGCTCAGTTGGTAGTAGCTCTGCCTTTCGTGCTGTGAGTCGCGAGTTCGATTCCCACCCAGAGCAAATGTTTGTGTGATGAACATAAATATTTGTTCTGTGTCTTGTTGTTTTATATTTTATGTATGTATTTACAAAAAAAATGTATGTAAGTATGCTATGAGCAGTCTAGTTCCCATAGTACAAGCTTTGCGCTTAGTTTGGGACTAGACAATTCACATATCACAGTGTGAATTGTCAGCGAATATTTATTTAGTCCAACATTGATGATTGTGTTTAAGCTACTTACATCTTAGGCTCTAGATACGATAACAGTTGCGTTCTTTCGGTACAATTTTCGATACAAATAGATGTGATTGCGGCCAAGCGTTTGCCTATAATGCATCAAAAATGTGAACTGTCGTTCCAGATCCGCGGCGGTGTATCAGAAGGCTCTCCCGTATCGGTGTGCGTGATGAACGCGCACCCCGGCGACGACGAGGAGTGCGGGCGGCGGCGCGAGCGCGCGGGGGCGGGGCGTGCGGGGGCGGGGCGCGCGGGGGGCGCGGCCGACACGCGGCGCCGCGGCCTGCACGCCTCCACGCTGGGCCTGCGGTACGACGCCGCCACGCGCGACCTCACCTGGCTGTGCGCCTTCTGCGCGCGCCCGCCGCACGCCTGCGGACTGGGAGACCTCTTCGGACCCTATAGAGTGGACACCGATCTGCCAGAGTACAGGTAATGCACTATGCAGCTAACTATATAGCTAGTTTTATTTACTTATTTGTCAGGAATCTGCTTTAAATACAATTTTGCGGCTGGATTTTGTTTCTAAAGAAATTATAGTTTTAAAATAAATTAATGAACAGATAAAACTCATTAATTTATTTTAAACCATTCATTCATTTGTCGTCTCAATGGTTCATCCTCAGACTATTCTCCTCCAGTGAGTGGCCAACTTCAATGGCCTTATCAGATGCCCTCATAAGATCAGCTTTAGTGCACTGTATCTAAACCTATATAAATTGAGTTATTCTTGAAAAACTTGTATTGAAAAAAATACAGCCTATGTAGTGTGTAATGCTGAAAGGTCGTGCGATTAGTAAAATGTTGTATGTCCTACAGAGCGTTGGACGAGGCGACTCGGCGGCGCGCCGCGTGGGCGGGGGACGGTGCCTCGGGGGCGGGGGCGGATGGCGCGGCGGAGGCGTGGCTGCACGCGGACTGCGGCGTGTGGGCGGGCGGCGTGCTGGCCAGCGGCGTGCGCGTGTGGGGGCTGGCGCGCGCGCTGTGCGCCGCCGCCGCCGCGCGCTGTCCGCACTGCGCGCTCCCTGCCGCGCCACTCGCATGCAGGTAACTAACTTATAAACCAGGTGGTTCGGAGGGATAACGAGCCTATTTATTTTCGTGCCATAGCCGATCATTTAGCAACATCTAGTGCAAAAAGGAAGTTCCTAGTGTAACATGATTGAAATCCATCGATAAATAAAGTTTCAGGGAACTTCTCGTTTCCCTCTCCAGAGAACTTCTCCTCGTGAGAGGGATCTCACCCCATTTTAGTTTTTATTATTTATATAAGACAATGGTTGTTCTTATTATAATTCCTCGACAAATTAAACTAGAATGTGTTGCTCTGTAAACAAAGTTTTATTTTCATTAGATATTTTTACAAAGATAAGCCAAAATTAGATATTATTATAGTAAATGTTTTTACCTGTAAACAAAGAAACGACATTTAAAGTTTCTTTGTTGTGGACTTGCTATTTTAGCATCCAAAATGGCCACTATGAAAAAACAAAATCCTATTTTTCTAAATCAGGTAGCTAACGCCATCTATTGACATTACGATTAACAAAATCGATAAATTACGTTCCGTATTAATCATGAAAGGAATCCTAAGTATTCCGTTACATTTATATCTCTTGTTACAGAACCACATGTTATTAAAATATAAATGCAAGAGTTTTGAATGTTTGTATGAGTGTAAAAAGTTTTAAATAAGACCATACAAAATAAACACAAACATTGGCTAGGAATCGGTTTCAATACTTGCGTGTATTGTGTCAATTTGCACACCAGTGATGGGTAAAACATGTTTGTGTCATAACCTAATATTTGTCATCTTAATTTACACATGTTAAGCAAATAAATAATCTTTATCTTTTTGTGTTGCAGTGCGCGAGCGTGTCCCGCGCGTGCGCACCTGCCGTGCGCGCGCTCGGCGGGCTGGCGGCTCAGCGAGGAGGACTTCCGCGCGCTGTGTCCCGCGCACGCGTCGCCGCCGCGCCCCGACCAATGATGAGCGCTCAGCGACCGCGCCGCGTACGACTCCGTGCGCGCGCCCGCGGTCCCGCCGCGCCCCCCCGGCCCGCCGGGCGACGGGTCGCATCCGACCCCATGAACAGTGACCGCAAGGAAGGACTGCCGTTGTGCGTAGTTAAGTTTAATCGGAGGAGAATGTCCCCGGCCCCGCGCCCGCTAACTGGTGCCAGTCGAGGCCGCGCCGGACGAGAATCTCCGCAGTCAGTTTGTTTCGTGATAGTTTCACTCCCTGCCGTTTATGAACTAGGTGTACCGTGTAGATGAACTCGAAGCTACTTAACCCCGCATCCTTTGTTAGTTGTACAGATATTGAATAATGCATTGAAGAATTTATCGATGAGTTATCCGCGATTCCAATGCTCGGACCGGGTTTAGTGAATGTCTGTAAATATAGGTAGTGGTGTACATAGGACCTGGAGGCGAGGCCCGCCGTGTGTAGATAAGGAACGATCGTCGTGCGACTACTTCAGTATTTGTTAGTGAATTTTGAATCTATACTCTGTGCGAGTGCAGGACGCATGTTTTACTGATGTGAGGCATTTGTACTTTAGCTCGAGACGTCGGCCGGGCGAGAGGCTCGTTAGTTGTAATGAATTGTATATTATGTTCTCGACCATTTCTCAGTATTTTATTAGCCGTTTATTTTTAAAAAATATTTTTTTTTCCATTTAAACGATGTTTTCAGAGGAACGTATTTTATTCGTGACATATTTTTATGTGATGCCCACGAAGTAACGACAGTGCACTTACAGTTTTAGGTAAATCTAAGATGTTGAATATATATTTTTATGTAAAATACAACTGTTCAGTTGCCATTTGCGTAGGAGGAACTAGTCTAATAAATAGTGTCTTGTGATTTTAAAAATTTATAAAAATTGTTTGGGATCTATGAAAATTTTACAATTACAATTCTAGCTTTGTAATGAGTGAATGTGACACCATGATGCATTGTTAATGAATTATTAATAAAAATGAATGATACACAGAGTGGTGTAGATCTTATTGTAATGGTTATTTATACCGTCAAATTTACGCTTAAAATAAGTGAGATTGTACAAATGTTTTGCGCGCCTCGGTGATGGCAGCCATAGATACTTTTCCGAATGTTTCTCATAATAATGTTTTTAAGTGGTAAGGTTCTAGATATATCTATA
Organism: Ecliptopera silaceata; assembly: GCA_932527185.1. Lineage (NCBI taxonomy): Eukaryota > Metazoa > Arthropoda > Insecta > Lepidoptera > Geometridae > Ecliptopera > Ecliptopera silaceata. The sequence goes on along the minus strand of OW052202.1, from coordinate 9,934,550 downwards.
CTTATAATAAAACTGTAGAGAGGTCAATTCTGTACATTAAATATATTAAAAAAAAAACTATCAGGGGGTGATTAGTGATCGATACTGATGCCAAAAATGCAATCAGTAAAATTTTTGTCTGTCTGTCTGTCTGTCTGTCTGTCTGTCTGTATGTATGTTCCTTATAGAAACAAAAACTACTCGACGGATTTTAACGAAACTTGGTACAATTATTCTTCATACTCCTGAGCAACATATAGGATACTTTTCATCACGCTACAATCAATAGGAGCAGAGTAGTGAAGAGAAATGTTGGGAAAACGGGAGAAGTTACTGTTAGGAATAGATACTCCTTTAATATCTATCACCAACCTTAGATGTTACCATAGCAACCAAACGTTGTTGATTGTCATCAATGTCACTATCTTCACTCTTGACTTTCTTTACAGTATACGTAAATAATATTCGTTTATTTATTGTAACTGGTTTTATTCGATCCTGCAGTACTTATATCTACTTTAACATGGTAGCAGAGCGTGGTTAAGGTACCCTGATGGTTCTATTTTACTGCATCCATCGTTCGCATATTGCAAAGGTTTGGCATGGAGAAATGTAAGCCAGTGCCAACACCAATTTTAAAAGCAAATAATGCTCAAGATGTTAATGAAGTTTCAATGAACTTCCCGTACCGTGAAGCTGTTGGATCACTAGCTTATTTGATGACAAGCACGAGGCCTGACATAGCCTTTGCTGTCAGTGTTGTATCTCGAAATTTAGATAAACCTACAAGGGAGAACATCGTCAATATCAAGAGGACAATGCGTTACTTGAAAGGGACTATAAAAGAAGGCATCGTTTACAAGCCAGGAAATAGTCATAATTTAGAATGTTACAGTGACGCTGACCACGGAGGAGATCATGAAACTGGAAGGTCTACCTCAGGCATTCTTTGCATGTATGCTGGAGGTCTAATATCCTGGAAAAGTAAACGCCAGAGCACAGTAGCGATTTTATCCACCGAGGCAGAAATAGTGGCAGCAAGTGAAACTGCTAGAGAAATTATTTGGCTTCGAAAGATCATGAAAGATATCATTGGTGAATGTCCAGCATCCCTATGTGTTGATAACGAATCAGCAATTAAGATGGCTAAGAATCCGCCAGAATTCCACCAAAAGACCAAACACAAAAGGATACGATCATTCTTTATACGAGAATGTGTTCAAGATGGAAGCATTACGTTATTGGGTTTTTAGGGTTCGGAAACCAAAGGGTAAAACTAGATCTTATTACTGAGTCTTTGATTTCTGTCTATTTTCAATTCTATAACTATCACGAATAATTAATATTAAAGGGGGCTTATACATAAACGTGATTTTTATTTATTCGATATTGATAAGGGCAACGGGAGATAGATACGGTACGGAACTCTTCGTGCGCACTTGCCCGGTTTTATTAATAAGTAGGTATAGATACTAAGTTTTCCGTCATAGACTGCTCTTTACCATCAATTTCCCTCCTAGGAAGATAGTAATGGGTTATAGCAAAATCTCTTAAAACGGCACGCGGACAAAGTCGCGGCGGGAACAGCTAGTTGGGTAATAAATGTATAGCACTGACACTAGTTCCACTAGTCTTAATTAGAGAATGGGTACCCGTTGGGGTGATTGGCACTAGATAAACGAGTTTATTGACAAGATGTTGTGTCTACTGTTGTAATCTACTATAATGGTATAATTTGGTAAGAAATAACTAGCTCGCAGAACCCCTTAGTTATTTAAAAGTGTGTTCAACAGCAATCTAAGAATGTATCGCGTCGAACATTTGAACAATTTCACAAAGAGGTAACCGGACAAGTCTACGTATATCTGAAGTGCGGTGGCAGAATTATCTTGTACTTTAATTCCAGTGGTTAGGAAAATAGACTCTATTTAGAAAATTATAAGGTACAAATTTATCTTAGGGAGAGCCAGGCCAGTGATTTAAAACTTATTATGAACAAGACGCGAGGAATCAAATCACAACCCAAAACCTTCGTATTTGTAAATGGTGTACGATTTTTTTATCACTTACGGCAAATTATTACTTTATTATTATGTATGTAATTGTTATAAATTATATTTATCATGACATTATAAGCAAATTGAAATACAACATGTTTAAAATGAACTCTCTTTTTATTAATATCACAATAATGCAATGCAACCAAAAGAAGTCTGACATGACAATTTTATATGATGATAATTAATTACAGATTAAAAACAGCACTGCTATCTTATTATGTAAACTTACGATAACAAAACTTGGCATAACTTCTTAGTCCAGTCAAATAAGCTAAAATTTGGTAAGAATCTCGGAATTCGAGATACCCAGCTGTAAGTTTGTAAATACTTGTATATGGACACCCTAAATGTTGTCTTAAAACCTACATATGGTAGGGTGTGTGCAACTATAAAATTTAAAGGTCAAAGGTCACAAAAATAGCTTTTTTTGTAAATATCTCATTTACTATGGGTTTTTTTCTATTTGTATGTATTACAATATTGTAGAATACAAAATTCTCTACAAATTATGTTAAGAAAAAAATTTTATACCGTAAACCGTTTTCGAGATAAAGGGCGTAGAGCGCGCGGTCACAGCATCACTTTTTTTGCATGATTTTTTATCTTTCTTGGTCAAGGCATGATTTAGAACCCCTGTATGCGGTTGGGCAATGCGAAACGGTTATTTGGAGCGTATCATGACAATTTGACCACCTCCTGGTTGACCTGAAGTGATGCTGTAACCGCGCGCTCTGCGCCCTCGTATCTCGAAAACGGTTCACCGTATAAAAAAAAATTAAAACAAAATTGTAGAGATTTTTGTATACTACAATAGTGGCAAAATTTTTTTTTTATTTGGTGAACCGTTTTCGAGATACGAGGGCGCAGAGCGCGCGGTTACAGCATCACTTCAGGTCAACCAGGAGGTGGTCAAATTGTCATGATACGCTCCAAATAACCGTTTCGCATTGCCCAACCGCATACAGGGGTTCTAAATCATGCCCTGACCAAGAAAGAAAAAAAATCATGCAAAAAAAGTGATGCTGTGACCGCGCGCTCTACGCCCTTTATCTCGAAAACGGTTTACGGTATAAAATTTTTTTCTTAACATAATTTGTAGAGAATTTTGTATTCTACAATATTGTAATACATACAAATAGAAAAAAACCCATAGTAAATGAGATATTTACAAAAAAAGCTATTTTTGTGACCTTTGACCTTGAAATTTTATAGTTGCACACACCCTACCATATGTAGGTTTTAAGACAACATTTAGGGTGTCCATATACAAGTATTTACAAACTTACAGCTGGGTATCTCGAATTCCGAGGTGAAATGCATATATTGACTGGACTATTCTCGGTAAAACGGAAGATTTAGCCCCGCTTTATCTAGAACTTATGGCAATCTATGTTCATCTACAAATCTATGATAACAGGACTAGTTTGACTATCTGGACAATTTTGTCTCAGCCCTCAACAACATTGACTTCACTGACTTGCAGCTTACAATCATAAAACGAGCACGTAGCTACATAATCAGCTGCGTGGCACCAATCAGCACCATACGCGATACTCTCATGCTCCATATATTCTGTCACAACAGCTCCATCCCTCAGTAATCTGAAGCCTCCATACATGCAAGCTGCTACCACTAGTTCGGACTTGGGGTGCCATTTCAAGCGCCACACGCCGCCGCCGACTGCTGTTTCAGTGACGCAACATTTCAGTTTGCGAGCGTCCCATAAGCGAACTTTTTCGTCGTAACTGTAATATTCAAAACAGGAAAATAAGAGAAACATGATCAAATGATAATTATGATTAGCAGCAATGGGTTTGCAGTCTAAAAACAAAACACAAACCATATTTGGCACAACATACGTTTCCTAGCTGTGTGCGTGCCCGCGTGCCCACTTCGTTGGGCATAATTCGACCGTTTTTTCTCCGATTCACTTTGCAAAACGGACTACCACGTAAAAGCCTTTTTATTTTTCTATTTTTTATATAACCTATGACACTCTGCAATAATGTGACTTTCCATTGGTGAAAGAATTTTTAAAATCGGTTCAGTAGATCCCGAGATTACCCGTTACAATTTAACAACTATACAAACACAAACTTTACTTCTTTATAATATTAGTAGGCCCAAGATCTCCTGTTTACTAACTAAACCTTGTGCGATCTACCAATTACATACCTACTTATTGAAATCATGAAACAGCATAGTTCAGTAGAAAATGATATACTTAGTTTTTTTTGTTGTGCTGTCAGGTCTACGTATTTATATTTTTTGTCTTGCCACGATCGACTGGACTAACAGTCGCGATCGACCGGTTGGCCACCCCTGGTATAGACTATCTTAGTAGGGTCTCTAAGCATCAAAAAGGGATATCTACGGCGCAGGAATTGCTTCAGCTTTTTTCTTGGAGCTCTTTATGTATTTGTTTTAGAAATTAATTTAAAAACGTGATACGCACCTTCCCGTTAGCAAGGTATGTTCTTCCTCCAAATGAGTCCGCACCGTAGTGACGCCGGATTCATGGCTCTTGTTGGTTGCTACCACGCCGTCTGGCACTCGCAGGTCGTAGCTTTTGAACAGGCAGTCATCTCCACCTGTTAACCAGACGAAAACGGACATGAAGAACTTATGTTAAGTGCCTACCTTTGCTTGTAACAAAACATCAACTCAAAGCACACGTAGGTACCTACCTACTAGATTGCAATAATTCGAAGCCTCCTCATCCAATAGGTACCTACCTAAATCGAAACTGAACAATAAAAACAGCTTAGTATTCCGGTTTTTAACCTGATAGTTATCTATATTATGTATCTATAGATACAAAACCGTACTTAGTTTTAAAAAGCTCATGAAGAGATTAATACCTGAATAAAATAAGTCCGTGTTCCAGTAGTTAAAGGCAGCGATCCACGCTTCGAAACCATGAGTTTTCCAATTCCCAAGCTTTTCCAAACCTTCGGCTACCTTCAATACAGTAACACTTCCTGATGAATCGCTAACAACTAGTTTCGGTTCTTCTAAATGCTTTTTATTCGTTGACCAATCAAGCGACAGCGCCAAAATATCTTCACCAATCGCATGCTCTAGCCATAGTTTCAACCTCAATGCTCCATCCTCGTCCCAAAGTTGGTAAAGCTGGACGGTCCCTACTGAGGTAACTACAGCGAGTGTGGCGCGGTTGTCTATCCTGTGATAGCACCATTTCTGGTCTAGTACTCCTGACGTTTCGATGATTTGAATGGGAGACAGCTCTTCGGTGCTTTCGTCGATGGTGAACAGATATATTTTACCAAGTCTCGTTTGCGTTTTGGTTACTGCGCCTAAAGACAATCCAAATTTTTAATTTACCTAGGCAACTTAACACTATTTGTATGTTATACAAACATACCATCGTTTTCTGTGAGTTGGTAGGTGCCAGTCACAAGGAGGTTTTGGTAAGGCTCGACAGGACACCACTCTACTGAGTCTGCGCTGCACCCTGTGTGCCAACGCCATCGTGTCTTCCAGCTCACAGCCATCTAACGGTAGAGTAAGGGATAAAGTAAAATACTTATATGTCTATCTTATCACAAGTAAGCGCAGACTTGATGTCTTGATTACGATACGCAATGCTGACATAATGTTAACGCTAACTTGTTATAAGATAGGGGGTTCAAATAGAGTAAGTTTGCAGACTAGCGAAAGATGAAACTTAGTACCAGCCCTCCAGCCATGTCTGAAGATTTTATGAGATTGCGGAAAAAATGTGATTAGAAATAGTCATCATCGCGTAGAATTGCAATACCTAAATATGTACCAAGATTACTTATTTTACGACCTTCTCTCTACTTAATTAAAGAAAATAAATAGGTTTCTAACTTAGATTTAACGAATGATAGGAGTGAGTGGAAGAAAAAGACATTGTGCCGACCCCACTTAACGTGGGATAAGGACAGGGGAATGATGAAATAGGTTTCTAACTAAAACAGCATTTTTAATTACTTAGACCCATTTATTATAATAAAAATATGTCCATACACGAATAATACGGCAGACTAACGCTACGCATCGAACAATTCAGTAAAATTACAGTAAATACACTTTAAATTACTCTAGATTTGTACTGTTTGTGGTTCACCTCTTACATTTACTTTGAGACAAGGAGCAAGGGAGAAAAAGCTCTTTTTAAAAGTATGATTTATGTTAGACTGCATAGAATACCATGATCTCTATTTAATGTTTTGTAGCAGGCGCTGAGAACCGTCAATCAACTTCCAGACTTTGTCGAAGCAAATTTAGATTGAATTATAGTTGTCCTGAACCTTTTTATATTATTTCTTAAACATAGTTTATTGTGATTTTATATGCGATCGATTAAAAAGTGCGATCGAGAAGTTATTTGGCGGTCAGCGTCCTATGAAACAAATCATTCACATTAAGCAAGTCAAGAAGTGACCATGAAATTTCAACTTTCTAAAAAATTTAGCTTTTAGTATGAAGTTCTAACATAAATCATTATTTAGCATAAAACAGGATTACTTAATTATCTTAGCTTTCAAGAATAGAATGATATTTTTAAATCTTAGTAAGTATACCTTCTTTCCAATCGTATACACATCGCACCGACATGCTAGCATGCCGGATTTCCTCTCTACCATTTAAATTCATAATAATCATTACAACATCTACAAAGATGATCAACAAATACACCACAGTGCATACGAAACAATCAGTGTGCTACTACTAGTTTACGCTTTGAAATAAACATGCATTATTTAATAGCGAAATTGACGTGAGAAATTCTGGTAGGTATTTGTTTAAATTGTAGCGACAAGAATTATAAGCGGTCAGCTTATACAAATGTAACAATCGTAAACGTATCTTGCTTGACCGTAGCGATACACTGTGCGGTAACGTTTCAACGTTCGGTAGTCGAGCTATCGTTGACGCACAGTGTAACACGTTTAATTAAAATTTTAAAGAACTTAGTTTGAAATTATTGTTGTTGTTAAAAGTGTAACAGGAATATATCAGGCTATTTAAAGCAACGATTATAATCGTTGCTTTAAATAGCCTCAGATTTTTGTGCTGACCCCTTTAAATTAATTTGGTACATTTTAAAACAATAATTAAAATAATTCATAAGTTCTGTTCAATAAGAAATCTGAAAAATTAAAAAAGCCACAATATTTTTTAAACTAGCTTCAAAAAGTCTACAATTTCCTAGTCTCCTAGAAAATCTAAAACGTAAAAAACACTAAGCAGCGGACATTACAGGAATTACAATTACAATAACATTTAAGTACATTTTAATCTATAATGGTAACTTACAATATTAATAAAATGTTTAAAACTATTTCGTAAATCTTTTCTTATTGTGTAGACTACTTCTACAAGTATACTTGATGGCTGCTCAGCCAATACAAATATTGTTTGAAGTTACTTTTAAAATCCTATTTCAGATCATAGTCAACATGCAGTTAAAAAAACGATACAGATTAAAAATAGCTATTTCAACATAGTCATATCGAATACAGGTTTATGCATTTAAAGTGATGTTTGAGTACAATATTTTGTGTCAATGTATGTGGAATGCATAAACAAAAAGCAGTGTATAACTGCTAATTAAACTTGTTTGCAAATAGCTGTAAGGTATTCCTGAATCAAATCTTAAAGAAGTTACATAAACGCATTTCCATCAAGTACCATATTGCTGAGAAATGTTTTTAAAAAATAAAAAAATATATGTAAAGGAGCATCTAACTTCAAAATAATTTAAACAGTTGATATTTTAGTATACGACATTGACCCATTTTTTTATTACAAAATGTAGGCAAAATATTTCATTGAACATGACTATTTTCAAGATTTTTCAAAATGTTTCTAAACTAACCCATTTAAATTATATACAACTTAAAATCTAATCAAAACAAAATTACTGAAGATGAGCACATTTTCTTACATGCTATGCACACAATGAGGTCAATTGTATGACTTAAAATTTGTTTTGAACTACAAATTTTACTTTAAATTAATAATATCAGTAAAATATTGCTAAAAGGATTTCTTACTTAAAACATGAAAGAAAATGATTTATATATTTTTTTCTATTGAAATATGCTAATTATGATGCATTTATATGGTATTCTAGCTCATTTATAAGCATTCTTTATAATAAATAAGAAAACTGGTATAATATTTATCAGTGTTTCACCTTACACTTTTAACATTAAAGTGTGAGCTATTGTAAAATACATTTTATCCAAATTATGCCACATTTTATATAAAAATTGCATAAAAATATTAAATATAGTATAATATATTGTAGTATGAGGTAGATGTTCACAATAAATGTTTTGATCACAGCCTGCTTTCATTCAGGACACAGTAAAGTTGTAAAACTCTTTCAATTGATCGCTTTCATTATTCCAGTTAGTAAGTCAATTGAGATTTTAGAAATTTATCTGATCATGAGGACTTGTAACAAAGGACTCTTACTTTGACCTAATATGCCATTTTGGATCCATTACCAACATCTTTTGGAAACTAGCATAAAAGATAGATCAGAGGATCTTGTAAGATTTTTGGTGTATAATATCAGTGATAAATGCCTGGCAACTAGTACAACAGTGTATACTGATTTAGTAGACATTTACATGCCTTTAAGAAGCTTGGGCTCTATTTAAAAAATCTCTGATATTGTCAGCAAGTAAGAGCTTAGGGTGTGCTCTTACTTGCTCTTGGAACTTTCATTGGAAGTATTTGAGGACCCTGTCAATATCTGTCTGGATTTTAAATTTGTAATGAGTTAACAAAGAACTGGTAACATTAACAAGTGTTTGTTCTGAATGACCTAGCTTGAATCATTCGCCATTATTACTTCTAGGTTCCCTAAAAATTGACTGTGACATAATATCCTTCTTGGAACTACTGTCGTGCAGACCTCTCGGTTTCAATGAGACATTCTCTCACAAGAATACGAGCATGTACAATCCCACGCTTCAGGCGCTCGGCAGAGCTGCGGCTACCAGAGTAGCTGGGTCTCACTTCCTTACCCATCTCTTCGATGACAGCTAGGAGCTGAGCATACTTCGACATTCCATTGTCTTTATCTTTCCCGACAGATGAAGGTGATGAAGCTGGGACTGTGGATATAGTTGCATGGCTGTTTCCCCCATGGCTCAAATCTTTATGCATATTCTTTCCACTCATAGGTATCGCCGTCACAGTGACGTCACTCAGCTTAGACTCTACAGCCTGGATGTCCATCGCTTCCATTGCTCCTGAAAATATTGGAGTGTGTAGGATAGATAAATGCAACCAAATGTGATAAGGTAATTGTCACATTATCACAAGACAAAAGTCAAAATGAACACTTACCGTAAGCAGAAACTAGTATTTATTTTCAGTAGATAGTCAAAATTTGTTCCGAATGCACACACGAGCGGTAAGAAATAATGGGTTTAGAAATTGCAATGTATGACATACCTATTCCGGTTACTACGGCTCTGGAACGGTCGTATTTCAGGATACTTTATGACAGTTTTACTTCGTGTATTTAAATACTGTAAAATGTAATGGAATAACAATAAACGCTAATTAATTTCGTAGATAAAACCCGTATTTTACAAACAACAAACAACTACAAAAATCGACCACATTGACATTGACAACTTGCTTTTTTTTTTCATTATTTCTGTGAGTGGGTGTGATCGGTGTAATGTTTGTCGAGTTATGTCAGATTCGTGAACTAGTCTGTGGAGCTAGTAGTCCGTGGGAGAAGGGAGTGTTTACAGCATAGGTTATTTTCCTTTAAATTTATGGTGAATTCAGAGAAATTAATTATCGTATAATAATATACGAATGAATTAAAATCATTCGAAATATTTGTTTACTAGGAGTTTAGTAATTACAGCAAATTCTGCGAATATCTTGTGTACTTCTCAAATTTAATTAAACTACAGCAAACATTGGATATCCAGCATTATTTATTTATTTATCATTTTTTTTTCTGAGGGACAATCCAAATTTAGGGCTGGCAAGATTACAGGCAGTGTTGAATAGTTTTGATGCTTGCCACTAGGATTAATCTTCATATTTTACTTAATTTAAAATAAAATGAGCAAAAAAGCACACCATTCATAAAATCTGATCTTTTATTAAAATAATCTATGAAGCTTATGCTACAAAAATTTAAAACCATGCTAAAACCGACCTATTTGCTGACAAGGGAGTATTTGTGATTTTTTCACGAATCCACAAAAGATTAATCAAATGAATATAAATCATAAAACAAGCGGTCAAGTATCTCCGCCCACTGCGGCGTCGGAGATGCGAATTATGCGATTGGTGGAATGATGTGAGCTATTATCCCGCGGTACGGTTATCGAGTGAAAATGTCTGGGGAAGGCGAGCGCGCTTCTCGGCCGAATTCGTTGCAGCTGGAAGCGCCGCCGCCGGAGCGCGAGCCGCTGCAGTTTGACGTGCAGCTGATCGGCGCCCCGCCCGAGGTCGAGCAGCTTGTCAACAACATCAAGCAAGTGGCAGAAGATTTTCTCTACCATTGGAAAACTTTCCCTATTGGTGAGATGTGCAACTTTCTTTGTTTATTAACATAAATATTTGGCAATTAGTACAAATAGTACATACATTACAGCTATTTTATTGTAATGAACCAATTTTTTAGATCAATTAGACAGAATTTCTTTAATTTAATATTAATAGAATATGTACCTCAAAAAATATTGAATTATTTAGGCATTTTATTCACATCCTGTATCTGTATCCTGTGTTATGGTTACTAGAAGACTGACATACTTATTACAATACATTACATAGATAGATATTTTTTATTATATAGCTAGGATTTCCAGTAAGAATATAAAGTGATCATCTTCCAATAAATATGAACATTGTTCACAGTTCTACCTCCATCCCGCTTCACTGGGCCCGGCAACAAACCTTCCGACATCATCATCCCACCACCCTGCGATGAACTGGACGCAGCGGCCATGGACGCAGGCATTGAGCCCCAGCCGCTGTCTCCCAAGCAACTATACTCCATCCGGGATAAGGGGTAAGATAATTTCTAGTGAATTAAATCAAATTTACATTTCTTATCGACTTCAGTGTCATGCGAATCCGTTGGCTAGAGCACTGGTTGAAAACTCCATGGAAACAAGACGGTTGAAAAGGAGCCACATCCTGGACAATCTTAACTAAAGAGGGGAGAAAGGACAGTTGTGTTTGGATCCCAAACATCACCCATAAGCATCAACTCACCTGCCCATAGTACACCAACTGATAGCAGATCAAAAAGGAACAAAAAAAAAACATTTCTTATGATAGGCTACATAATAACCTACCATAAACAGTAAGAACTAGGCTTAAGTTTCTTACCTGTTCCTCTAGGCTCTGGTCGTGTGGAACTGACACCTAGAATCACCTAGTATATAAGATGATTCGAAATGATCCTTGTGATTTTACTGCATAAACTATTGGTGTAGATTTTTGAAGTTTTTCTTTATTACTGTACAATGTAGGGCTGGCTAGAACTGGGAAGGTTAGCAGGGGGACAATGCACAATACATACTAATTCATCAAAGCAAGATGTCAGTGCAGATCCGTTTGCCTTATTAGTTAGAATAGGCAGCTGGCAACACTTGTTAACTTATGTGTTGCTATTAACAAGAGATGTTGCTATAAATATACAGTAAAACCCGCTTAAGACGTTTTCTCAGGGACCGCGTCTTAAGCGAGAAAGTATATTATGCGGGATAGGAAAATAAAACTACACACATATTATTATGTATTGTGGTCTAATTTTCGTATGTAGGTACCTATTTTCAATTATACATTTAGACCTAGTGTAATTATAATTATGTTATTATTGTTTGACATAAAGATTTTGATGCATTAGTAATTACAAGATTTTCAACATAATTCAACATTTGAAGTGCGTCTTCGCTTTGATCCAAAGAAGCAACATAGCGTCTTAAATCATTAACAGCTGATAATGCCTGGGCGTTTGACAAAACCGGAGTTGACTCATCTTCGTCTTCATCATTATCACTTAGGGTCTCGTTTTGTGTGCTATTCACATTCTCAATAAGATCTTCAATTGATTGATTTTCGTATGTCGTTACATTGTCATCAATGGAGGCATATCCAGGAAAACCCTGAAGTACCTCGGGTTCTTCTTCCAACACGACTTCAACCACGTTATTTTTAAAACCTGCTTTCTTGAAACAATTTTGAATGGTTTCAGGCTTAATTGCTTCCCATGCAGCTGCAATGTTTAGAATCGCATCATGCACAGTCAAGGGTCGTTTGCTGTCAGGGTCTTCCATTTCTTGAAGATAGCGATGTATCAGTCTTGTTCTGTAACCTTGCTTTAGGACCTTTATAATTCCCTGATCCATCGGGTTTAATTTGCTTGTCGCATTTGGAGGTAAGTAAACAAGCTTGATATTCTTTAGTTCAACACCTTTGGGGTGAGCGGGGCAGTTGTCAATGAATAGAATAATGCGTCTAGTTTTAATCTGGAAGTAATCGTCTAAGGCTTTTAACCAGTCAATGAACTGAATGCTGGTCATCAAAGCTCGAGATTGTGCATCATAGGTTACGGGGAGCGATCTTACATTTTTGAAACAACGCGGATTTTTAGTTTTGCCAATCACTAGCAAACGTAACTTTTCTGACCCATCAGAATTGGCACAGGCCAGGACAGTTAGTCTCTCTTTACCTACTTTACCACCGTGACAAGTTTCTCCTTTGAAAACATAAGACTTATCTGGCATCAATTTAAAAAATAAACCGAATTCATCTGCGTTAAAAACGTCTCGCGCTTCGTAATTTTGCAACAGTTCGGGAAGTGTTGCCATCCATGTATCAACAACTTGCTGTGCCACTGTCTCCGATTCCCCACTGGTTTGACGGTACACAATGCCGTTGCGATTTTTAAAACGATCTATCCAGCCATTTGAAGCGTTAAAATCAGTGATACGTAAGCCTTCAGCAATTTTACGCGCTTTCTCGCATATTATGGGGCCACTTATGGGCAGTTTCAAAGCTCTTGCATGATGAAGCCATTCCACCAAAACTTTTTCTAATTTATCAAACTTTCCTACCTTTTGCTTCTTTCTATGCACACCTCCCAATCTGTATTTTTCCATAATATCATCTCTATTCTTTAAAATGGTACGTAACGTAGAAACTGGTAAGTGAAGCTCGGCAGCTAACTGTGTTTGATTTGTTGTTTGTGATTTTGTTTCGAAAACTTTCAATATCTCAATTTTATCTTGAAGTGACAATGCCTTTCGCTTAATTGTAGTCATATTGTAACAAACAAATATTACAAAAGAATCAGAGCGCGCGCGCGACACAACATATCAAGTCAACAGACGATCGGCAAAGGGCTAACGTGCGGGGTGGGGGGCTTTCTGAGGCGCGCGGATCGACCGGTTAGTGACCTTTCGGCTTGGCTCGGGCGTATTATGCGGGATGACGAATCGTATTATGCGTTAATAATACATAAGAAATGTATGAAATTATGTCCCCCTTTGCAAGGACTGGCGTAAATTGGCGTATTATGCGAGAAATAGTATTAAACGTGATCGTCTTAAACGGGTTCTTCTGTAATTCGTCAAATGGGATTAATACTTGCATGGACTGTAAGAATCTAAGTCTTATTTTGTAACATTGTATTATGCAATTTGTAGTTACTAAAAAAAAAGTCTTTAAGAATTTATTACCAATGTTTTGATAAAAATCAAAACATAAATTAGAATACATCTATCTAAGAAGTATTTTACTATTTATAATGATAAATCTTGCGACTTTAGATGCATTCTCTTTGGTTGATTTTTATTATGTTTCATTTGTTTCAATAACAGCATGAATAACATATAAACCGCCATTGAGTTGAACATGTTATAGTTACGAATACAAATTGAAAGCACTTAAACAAAGGAAACAGTCCCTTCCAGGCTCATTAATCTCGTTTAGTGGATTTGTGTTCAAACTTTCATGCTATACTTACTCTTTTGTATTCTGTTGATCACACATGATACGCAATTTAACGTTCTCACTTGAGTACAGTCTGCGGCAAAAGTACTTTACCGTTTACATTTTTCACAAACAAAACTATGCGATATTTTTTTTATAAAAAAATAGCGCAGATTTAAAATATTGATTACCATACGTAATGATGACATAAAGTCAACGCTAACTTTTCATATTTATTTGGATCTAAATCTATAAAAATAAATTACGCTAAAACGTTCAACAAATGTTGGCGATGTCTGTACGCTCCGGGTCCCACGTTACTACGAAACATGTGGTTACTTTTTGTAATATTGTTTTGTTCCTAAAATATTTAAATTTTATAGCCAATATAATAATAATGGTAACAAAACACAAGACATTTATTTGCATAATATGTACGCTTTAAAACATATTACAAGTCTAGTTGTAATATTATTACAACTAGACTTGTAATATGTTTTAAAGTGTACATATTATGCAATATATATGTATTGTTAAAATAAAAACATAACTATTTTAAATATGCGTTTGAATAAAATCTTTTTCATAACTTCGGGAAAAAATCAAATGAGATTCGCAATAAAAGTATCTACTTAATTTTAAAACGATAACTCAATTCAAAACATTCCTATTTTAAATATGCGTTTGAATTAATCACTTCGAGAATAAATCGAATCGAATTCGCACCGATTCGATTTATTTCCTCCGATAAAAAAAATATTTTTTAAAATGATAACATAATACAAATGACCTATAGCAGTTCAACGATTTGACTCTTAACCCGTCGTTATATTGAGCCCGCATCAATGATTCACGATGTAAGTGTGAGCCGGAGTTTGCAGCTTAAATTAATTCGAATTGTCCGGTCCGGGTTGTGGGCGATACTGACCATAATTGACACTATTGGTAGACTCTAGCTAGACTGACGGGATTCGTTGATTTTGTTTATTTTTTTGACTGCTGAGAAAGGGTTAGTGTGCATATTATGTTTTACTTGACTGCATACAAGCTTAAAAAACCTAGCACAGTTTTTTTATGTCTGAAATGGTATCGCTTCTGCGCAAGACCAGTAGGCCCATCTTAGCTTCTCAAAACTGGCCAGGTTTTAAATCACGTTCAGTTTCTTTGGTAGCTTATCGGTATTCTATGGCATTTCGTTTAGACTAATGTGACTGTGACGTTATTATTGATCCGAAATGCCACAGAATACTGAGTTACTATAGAAACTGAACGTGATTTGAAACCTGGCAGGTTATGAGAGGTTAGGGAGCTTGTATGTGCGATTTGGGCGCTTCGAAATACGCACAAGAGTGTATGCGTACCGCCAAATCACCAATTTTTTGTTTACGTTGATATTGATCCGAAATGCCACAGAACACTGAGTTAATATAGAAACTGAACGTGATTTGACCTGACAGGTAATGAGAGGTTAGGGAGCTTGTATGTGCGATTGGGGCGCTTCGAAATACGCACAAGCGTGTATGCGCACCGCCAAATCACCAATTTGTTGCTCTTAAAACAACGTAAGTCTATTTTGCGCTTAGAAAATGCAACTTACATGTAGCTATATATATCTGAACCGTTTGTAATGTAATCCACACTGTATCCATCGATATACGATCAGCTTTGTCGGGCTTCTATATATCTCGAGTGTCGATATAGTCACTACGCTTGTAGGTCATATAAACACTCATATTTCAATACAGGGTGTAAAAGTAACCTAAGTTTTAGTCTAATATGAAATATAACAATCTAAAAAACTTCCAAACGATTGACAACTTAGAGACAATTAATATTAGATTAGAATATACTTCATTGCACAAAAAATAATGTACAGAGGCGAGCTTTTTACCAAGCATTTTGTTCCAACCAACGATTCAAATCGGCGTTATATGTTTATTATAGGAATAATTTTAAACCACATTTCTAATTAATTGAATTAAATAGTTGTTGAATTAAAAAGATAAATAGATAGATGATACTAATAAGTTTTAATGGTAAAATTATGATGTTTAGTGAATTTTGAAGCATGTGAAGTTATGAGGGTTGAAAGTAGTGAATAAATACTGGGTGTCTTATGAAATGACTTGGTTCAGACATTCCAAAACATTTACCAATGTCGTGTAGGTCCTTAATTGAATCGCATCTGTATACAAACCTGTTTGTTTTTATAAAGGCTGCACAAGGATCAAGTATATAAGCCCAAGATGCTAAACGCTAAGCAATTGGATTCTATACGAGAATGGGGGTATGTCTTTATGTCTGTTTCGCTGTCCCACTGGCGTTTATACGTATTCTTGAACGAATGCCTTGATCACACGTACCGAGTAAACCGGCGAGACAGTGACGTATTTGAGATACACTGCGCGTCGACATCAGTTTTACTGTTGAACGTTGCAGCGTTAGCGCGCAGTGTATCTTAAATACGTCACTGTCTCGCCGATTTACTCGGTACGTGTGATCAAGGCATTAGAAAGCTATCGAATAGAATGTAGCTATTTTTCTTGTGTGCTATTGTAGAAAATAAATCTATCGTTCATTCATGTGACAGTAAACAATGATTGAAGTTCCCACGTTTTGTCCATTCATAACAATATTGCACTTAGATGGTTTGAGCTCATAGTCGTGACTTTAAATCAAATGAGGCAACTAGAAAGCAAATTTTGTATGGAGCAAAACAAAATATCTGGTCGAATCGAAATATCAGTTTGCTTCATACACAATTTGCGTGTTTGTATGAAGCAACGATTGAATAAAGCTCAGACAAAGTTGGCAAGAGACCACTCTATTTAAAAATTAAACTGTGTGATATATATGTCACCGGGTTTTAAGAAAATCCGCTGTTTTATAAAACAACTCGCCATTTAATTAAGCGTTGAAAAATCGTCAAAAGCTCATTCGTTGTAGAATATTACGTTTAAAATATCGTTATTTTATTAACGAGTTACATTTTTATATATTTAGACGATTTTTCAAAGCTTAATCAAATGGTGAGCCGTTTTATAATCCAGCTAGGTTTCTTAAAACCTGGTGACATATAGATTATATTTGAAGATCTTAAAAAGTAGCAAAGGAATTCGTATAGCGCCAGTACGCTTCCAGAGTGCTTAGTCCGAGGTTGCATTTTAAAACTCCCTACTCTCGAGCCGAGAGTCGTCTCTCGGATGTCCTTATATTTTTGTATGGATATCCGAGAGACGACTCTCGGCTCGAGAATAGGGAGTTTTAAAATGCAACCTCGGACTAAGCACTCAGCACAGCATGATACCACGCGTTAGACCATTTTAATTTATATTTTACTATACAATGCTGTATTAAACTATTAATCAGTATTAGCTCTTATCTGTCCTGTCTGTATGTTATGTAGATACTGTCTACAAATATTATTCCCTTTCTTATCTGTCTTAAGCATGACCAATCAAATTTAATTAGGTATTATTGAATTTATGTTGTCACAAAAACTTACTCTGCTTTGGCAGTTATTTAAAAGTTACTTAATGTAGATAGTTGTATTGATCTGGTTTATAAACTTAGCCAATTGCAAAATCAGTATCGTCGGTTTAACTCCTAAATGTGATAAGCATGCTACACTACTTATTGTTAGAATTTGTAAACTGTCAAACTTTAAATATAGTCACGACTTTAACGCTACTATTAATATGACACTTACGACGAATCTGAACCATTCCGAAACATGAAAGTTTCAATTAGCACATAAATGATATGTTTGTAAACTTAGCAGATTATTTTTCCAGCAGCTTAAAAAAATATAAAAAAATACTTTTCGCGTACAACTGCTAGTTCTGCATTTTATAAAAATTTTAGAAAAAGATTCAAGGTTGATCTAAAAATACATTTCTTGACAAAATTATCTGGCTATTTCGTTAGCAATACGATATTTTGACCCGAAATCTAGTTTTGCTCCATACAAAATTTGTTTCTAGATTCCTAGACTACGGGCTCTGATCAATGATCCGCTAAGGTAACAAACATTATGTTACAATGAGACCGAATTTCTTCTCTCTCATGCATGCACCTTCTGTTTTCCTGGGGGTCATGAGGGTCATGACCCCGCCCTGAGCTTGTGGCTGAGCTTAGGTGGACCACTCGTGACCCCCCCCCCCCTGGCGCCAAAGCTGGATCCGCCCTTTCTCGTACCTACCTTTATGAAATTCATATACTAAAACTCCTATTCTCCGACAGAGAATTCGAAGTTCCCTCCCGTCACTTCCCGGGTCAGACTCACGTGTGGAGAGTGGCTGGCTGGCTGCAACGAGGTCGCGTGCGAGCTAAAGAGGAGTTATATACGTATGTCGCACAAGCCGCCGCTATAATGCTCATTGTGGCCAGAGATCGACTGGTGAAGGATGAACCCTTGTCTGTCCGAGCTGGCGCCAGAGCATTGCTTGATGGACTTCATAGGTGAGAATAAATATAAATAAATATTCATGGACATTTCACACATCACACTCTAGTCCCAAACTAAGCAAAGCTTGTACTATGGGAACTAAATTGCAGATAGAAAATTTATTTTTTGTAAATATGTACATAGAAACTTTAGAAACACCCAGACACAGAACAAATATTTATGTTCATCATACAAATATTTGCTCTGGATGGAAATCGAACCCACGACCTACAGCATGGATGGAAGAGCTATTACCAACTGAGCTGTGACGCCTGTCACTAGCTCTCTTATAATGTCTATAAGTAACAAAAATAATGTCGATGAAACAAATGAATTACTAAGTTCGATGTTGTTTTTTTTGATAAATTAGTGTATTCATTGTAGCGATATATTAATTGGGTATGTATCATCTATCTATTATACCCAAAAATTTGACTATAATCGCAAAATATTAAAAAATACTAAGTTGCATGAAGATGACCGTATTGTTCTATCGTCACTTGCTTCAGAATAATGGACCTCATCATCGGAATGCCTTCCATGGAGGCACGAGATCTGGAAAAGAAGATCAGAGAAGAGAGGTCACGGTACTTGGTTGCTGAACTTATTTGCAAAGTAAGCCCCTCTTTTAAACCCCCGACGCATAAGACGACGGGTGTTATACGTTTGGCGTGTCTGTGTGTGTCTGTGACATTGTAGCTCATAAGTTTCATGAAAATCAAGATGGTCGCCGCTACAAAATGGCGAATGTCATATTTTTTCTCAATTTCCTCAATATGAGTATCAATCAAATAAAAGGGATTGACGTAGAGAGAGAGATAGAGAAAAAACTTAAAGTGTTAATTAATAATATTTGAAACTAAAATTTTTTGGGCAACCAATATACAATACTTATATTTATTGACACATTTAATTTTATATAAAATACTTTTTATCCAATAACCAGCCCGGTGAAGGTCGTTCTATGGCGGGATCTTAAACTATCTGATTATGTCCAGCTAATAAAATTATTACTTAACCAAATTTGTTTTTACATTTAGCCAGAACATCAAGAGGACATATCGGCGCTAGCGGCTTGGGTGAGCCGCGCCATGCGTCGAGCGGCCTCTGAGAAAGCGGACGCACGTGAATTACCTCGACCCGTGCCTAGAGTACCCTTCCTTTACACTACGCCGCAGCGGACACAGGTAACAAAATCCGCTGAGTAGACATTCAGTTTGTTTCAATAATTTTAACGATTTAAAAATAATATTGTGTTTTATATAAGCAATTTATTGGTAAGAAGTTTCATTTCCTGTTGCACATTTAAAAATAAACTGACATTTATCTACTTACCATGTGCTATTGAGTGTCCTAATTTACAGTTTAATTAAACGTCATTTTTTTTAAACACAAGTATTAAAAGTGATACACCTACTGTTTATTATGCAATGTGCTTGTTTGTGATGTGACACCGAAAAATCATTGTGAACTTTCCTTGCCATGTTTGTGTACATATGTACCCTGTATAACCTATATAGGTTGTAGAGGCTATACATGCACTGTGCACCCTTTATAACCTCTACAACCTATAGGTTGTAGAGGGTATACAGGGTGCATAATGATATATATCATACATGATTTTCAAAAACTTTGGTAGGTGGATTTAAGACTATACAGACGTGACGTGCTACGCCGCGCATCGTCCACGCTTCAGAGTATTCTAGAACGCGAGTCGCGCGGCTGGTTCCTACACTTTCGGGAAAGGCACGCGGCTCAGCTCGCCACTCAGAAGATGCCGCTGAAAGAGATAGAAGAGGTAAGAGTATTGCTATCCTTGTCTAACGTAGCGTTGTGCTACGACTTCGTAGAGGCTTGCTACGAAGCCTAAATGTAATGAATTTACATACAGCGAGCTATACATTCTATTTGTGTTTGGATTGATCTCGATTTGAAGCTACGGCGATTGCTAAACGGTGATCATTTTTACAGTACATACCTAGAATATTGTAAACTTAATAAATCAACATTATTTTGATAATATTAAAAGACATAAACAAATATCTCAAAAGATTTGATAAGTTCTTTTGAGTTCCGTTCTCGAGTCTGGTAAACTTGTTTATTTATTTATTTTACAGGAAGTCCGTGACGCAGCGTTACGAGAGTACGTGACGCGAGTTTGTAACGCAGTGCTCGCGAGCGAACCGCTCGCGGCTCTCGGCGCAGACATACCGCAGTTACTCGCCGCTCAGTTACGCGCAGCCGCCATCTTTGATCGGTAACTTTAATCTTTTAACAGTGAATTATTGATGAAAGTCTTATTAACAGATTTAAAGAGAAAAATATATTTTATTTGCACATAAAGCGGTTTACAAGTGTTCAATTCATAGACTCCCATTTACATAAATCATTGGTGTTTAATTACTTACTAAAGTTTTTTGTCACTTCTCACGTCGTGGATTACTCTGAATCTATATTACTGGGTGTCTCTATCTAGTTTGTTGTGCTTGTTTTATCTTATTGGACGTCTACGTGTGTCTCTCTTTATGCTATCTATATTACAGCTTGTCTCTCTTGCTTGATGTTCATTTGTTTTATGTCACTCATAATAATACAAGCCTATCTATGTTTTGGTACCCAGTGCGGAGGAGAGCGTGCGCCGTCGGCTAGAGAGCGGTGTGAGCGCGGCGGAGGCCCGTCTGCTGGTGTCCAACCCCGTGCTGTCGCGGTGCGGCGCGTGGCGGCGCGCGGCGCTGGCGGGCGCGGCGCGGCGCCTGCACCGCGACCTGCGCTGGGCGTGCCACGACGACCTCGCCACGCAACTCGACACGCACCATCTGCCTATGCACCGGTATGTATCGCGCGGCGCTGGCGGGCGCGGCGCGGCGCCTGCACCGCGACCTGCGCTGGGCGTGCCACGACGACCTCGCCACGCAACTCGACACGCACCATCTGCCTATGCACCGGTATGTATCGCGCGGCGCTGGCGGGCGCGGCGCGGCGCCTGCACCGCGACCTGCGCTGGGCGTGCCACGACGACCTCGCCACGCAACTCGACACGCACCATCTGCCTATGCACCGGTATGTATCGCGCGGCGCTGGCGGGCGCGGCGCGGCGCCTGCACCGCGACCTGCGCTGGGCGTGCCACGACGACCTCGCCACGCAACTCGACACGCACCATCTGCCTATGCACCGGTATGTATCGCGCGGCGCTGGCGGGCGCGGCGCGGCGCCTGCACCGCGACCTGCGCTGGGCGTGCCACGACGACCTCGCCACGCAACTCGACACGCACCATCTGCCTATGCACCGGTATGTATCGCGCGGCGCTGGCGGGCGCGGCGCGGCGCCTGCACCGCGACCTGCGCTGGGCGTGCCACGACGACCTCGCCACGCAACTCGACACGCACCATCTGCCTATGCACCGGTATGTATCGCGCGGCGCTGGCGGGCGCGGCGCGGCGCCTGCACCGCGACCTGCGCTGGGCGTGCCACGACGACCTCGCCACGCAACTCGACACGCACCATCTGCCTATGCACCGGTATGTATCGCGCGGCGCTGGCGGGCGCGGCGCGGCGCCTGCACCGCGACCTGCGCTGGGCGTGCCACGACGACCTCGCCACGCAACTCGACACGCACCATCTGCCTATGCACCGGTATGTATCGCGCGGCGCTGGCGGGCGCGGCGCGGCGCCTGCACCGCGACCTGCGCTGGGCGTGCCACGACGACCTCGCCACGCAACTCGACACGCACCATCTGCCTATGCACCGGTATGTATCGCGCGGCGCTGGCGGGCGCGGCGCGGCGCCTGCACCGCGACCTGCGCTGGGCGTGCCACGACGACCTCGCCACGCAACTCGACACGCACCATCTGCCTATGCACCGGTATGTATCGCGCGGCGCTGGCGGGCGCGGCGCGGCGCCTGCACCGCGACCTGCGCTGGGCGTGCCACGACGACCTCGCCACGCAACTCGACACGCACCATCTGCCTATGCACCGGTATGTATCGCGCGGCGCTGGCGGGCGCGGCGCGGCGCCTGCACCGCGACCTGCGCTGGGCGTGCCACGACGACCTCGCCACGCAACTCGACACGCACCATCTGCCTATGCACCGGTATGTATCGCGCGGCGCTGGCGGGCGCGGCGCGGCGCCTGCACCGCGACCTGCGCTGGGCGTGCCACGACGACCTCGCCACGCAACTCGACACGCACCATCTGCCTATGCACCGGTATGTATCGCGCGGCGCTGGCGGGCGCGGCGCGGCGCCTGCACCGCGACCTGCGCTGGGCGTGCCACGACGACCTCGCCACGCAACTCGACACGCACCATCTGCCTATGCACCGGTATGTATCGCGCGGCGCTGGCGGGCGCGGCGCGGCGCCTGCACCGCGACCTGCGCTGGGCGTGCCACGACGACCTCGCCACGCAACTCGACACGCACCATCTGCCTATGCACCGGTATGTATCGCGCGGCGCTGGCGGGCGCGGCGCGGCGCCTGCACCGCGACCTGCGCTGGGCGTGCCACGACGACCTCGCCACGCAACTCGACACGCACCATCTGCCTATGCACCGGTATGTATCGCGCGGCGCTGGCGGGCGCGGCGCGGCGCCTGCACCGCGACCTGCGCTGGGCGTGCCACGACGACCTCGCCACGCAACTCGACACGCACCATCTGCCTATGCACCGGTATGTATCGCGCGGCGCTGGCGGGCGCGGCGCGGCGCCTGCACCGCGACCTGCGCTGGGCGTGCCACGACGACCTCGCCACGCAACTCGACACGCACCATCTGCCTATGCACCGGTATGTATCGCGCGGCGCTGGCGGGCGCGGCGCGGCGCCTGCACCGCGACCTGCGCTGGGCGTGCCACGACGACCTCGCCACGCAACTCGACACGCACCATCTGCCTATGCACCGGTATGTATCGCGCGGCGCTGGCGGGCGCGGCGCGGCGCCTGCACCGCGACCTGCGCTGGGCGTGCCACGACGACCTCGCCACGCAACTCGACACGCACCATCTGCCTATGCACCGGTATGTATCGCGCGGCGCTGGCGGGCGCGGCGCGGCGCCTGCACCGCGACCTGCGCTGGGCGTGCCACGACGACCTCGCCACGCAACTCGACACGCACCATCTGCCTATGCACCGGTATGTATCGCGCGGCGCTGGCGGGCGCGGCGCGGCGCCTGCACCGCGACCTGCGCTGGGCGTGCCACGACGACCTCGCCACGCAACTCGACACGCACCATCTGCCTATGCACCGGTATGTATGTTACGTAGGCTTCCGAGACTTTTTGTACTATGTAAATTCGAAAATTAGACCTCCAGATTAGTTTACGATCGAGCCAGTCGAGTTCAGTAAACAAAACAGATAAAAAAAAAAAAATGGTAGCACTCCGGGAGTGCCGGCAGAAGTGAAAACTTCAATATTAACGTTGTGTTTTCACTTTTAAGTTTTCACTTCAAAAATATAACCACAGTCGTGATTGTGTCTGACGAAGACAACGAAGATACACTGACACAGACACATTCGCGCAAGCGCGAATGTGTCTGTGTCATTGTGATTGTGTCATGTCGTTGTGTCACATTCGCGCAAGCGCGAATGTGACACAACGACGAAGCCAACGAAGACACAGACACATTCGCGCAAGCGCGAATGTGTCTGTGTCTTCGTTGGCTTCGTCGTCATCGTCACTTTTTTTTTCACTTCAATAAGATGGAAGCGATACAGTTAAATACAAGTTAGGCGAAACGATTCGTACGATATAATAGCGTCTATCTGGTTATGCGCGCGCGGCGAGCGATACGTGTTTCCCGTGCGAGGGTGCTCAGAGCGTCTGTCGGCTGCCGGCGCGCGAGTGCCGCTCCTCGGTCCTCCGCCCCCGCGCTCCGCACCGCACCGCGTGTTGGCAGCGCCTTGTACTCGCCTTGTACGATGTCGCCACAACACTATTTAATTGTTTGAGTCATACGTCGCGTGACCGCAAGTGTGTTCTTTTGTCGTCTCTTGTTTTACGAGCAATGTATAAAAATTAAATAAGATCTTACGCTTTTTCGACGTCACGTGACCCTGACGCGAGTTTGAAAGTTTTTACCCACCCAGCGCCGCTAAAGAAGTTTTCACTTCAAAAAACGTCCACACCTGTCGTCGAACGCACGCATACAGTCGTCAATTCTTTTTGAACGTAACAGATACTTCCTGGTCCGCGACCTGGCGTTCCTGCGCGACCGCGAGCCGCTGCTGGCGCGCGAGTTGTCGGCCGCGCGCACGCCCACTCGCGCGTTCGAGTGGCGCACTCGCGTGTGGCAGCCCGCGAGCTGGCGCGTCACACGGCACTTCCGCGGACGAGCCGAGACCATACCCACTGTACTGACGAGAAGGCACACTTCTATTGTCACTCCCAGATCCGATCCCAGCCAACCGGTATGTTCTTCATTCACGGACATTATCATAATAATCATTATTTGACAGGCGTCATAGCTCAATTGGTAGGAGCTCTATGCTGCGGGTCGTGGGTGCGATTCCCACCCAAAGCAAATTTTTGTGTGATGAACATAAACATTTTTAACATCCCACAGCATGGAAGGGCAGTGCTACTACCAATTTAGCTGTGATGCATGTCAAAATTCAACCCCAAGTGTTACCCCTTTCTGCAATATTTTAATTGCACAAATCCCCAGTGTCATTTTAGACACTACAATATATTTTTATGGTCTCAAAATAAAATCAATCATTAACGGCCGGTTTCCGGAAACCCAAATCACGATTGATTCGAGTTTGACACATAGTATAATTATTTTATTTTTTCGTTGATCATCGTTCGAGAAACCGGCCGTAAGTAAAAGTATGTTTAACTTGTCAGGTTTTCCTACTACAAACGGACACAATTCGTGAAACCACTACGCGGTGGCCCGGCTGGCGGCTGGCTAACGCGTATCACAGGTATACTAGCACCACTCATTTATAATACATGTATAATATTTATTTATTTAAATACTAATATAATAAAACTAACATATAAAATTAATATGCTTAACCCGCAACCTCCGAGTCACAGGCGGACATTCACCCGCCGCGCCACATCGGTCGTCAAAATTGTTAAAATGTTAAAAATTGCTAAATTGTTAAAAATTGTTAAATTGTTAAAAATTGTTAAATCTATATAAATAAAAATGAAACCCGTTTTCTGTTGTCACGACATAGCATGAAAACGGCTTGACCGCTTTGGCTATTTTTTTTGTAGTTTTCTAATATTCTGTACAAGGTTCTTACGGGAAAAAAAAATATTAAGAAAATCTCTCTAAGGCGGTACGAAGTTCGCCGGCACAGCTAGTTGTTAATAAATGTTAAATAATGTTAATAGAATGTGGAGTTGGACGTGGAATGTAATGTTTATCCTGGGCGTGGTGGTGCCGTGGTGTTCGCCGCTGTCTCTCCGCACGCTAGTGAGGGCCACGCCCTTCGTGCCGGACTATGAACTCTCACAGGTTTGTTTGTTTGTTTATTTGTTTGTTTGATACATTTGTTTAGTTCAGTTCATTTATTTTAAAAGTCATCTATTAAGGATCAAGCTAGAAACAGGTTTTTTATAAATAAGACCTCACCACTAAAGAAAATCAGTCTATCTTACATTTGTTTAGTTCCGTTCATTTATTTCAAAAGGCATCTATTAAGGATCAAGCTAGAAACAGGTTTTTTATAAATAAGACCTCACCACTAAAGAATATCGGTCTCCCTTATAAAAAGTTAGCATAGGCTTGATGTCTTGATTATTTGAACTTTTTATAAGATAGGGTAAGTATTGAAACTTAAACTATGGAAAACCCGCAAACACAATAACAAATTAACATAACGATGACGGGTACGTCAACATTACGCACTGCTAAGCCCCACCCCTTTGCAGAATATCCTTATCATACTATAATAACCTTTGAAATGACCATCTGTCACTTCAAAAAAGTATTATTTATTCCAAAACAGATCTGTCTCGATTTGTGTTCTGTTTCATTATTTTGACAAATAAAACAGAGATAACACACATTTTGTTATCATAAACAATAATATTCAACAACGTGTACTTTAAATCAGTTCAACATAATGTGATGAATGATTTTTTAGAATAAAGCAAGTATATTTGTCTTTGACTTTCCAACACCCTTGTATATTTTGTTTATCAGGTGAACGGAACTTTATTCCCAAAACGCAGCAGTGAGACGCACACAATGTGGTCTCGACTACTGGCGTTGTGGCGGCATGTCTCCAAACAG
The DNA here is from genome assembly GCA_932527185.1 of Ecliptopera silaceata. NCBI lineage: Eukaryota > Metazoa > Arthropoda > Insecta > Lepidoptera > Geometridae > Ecliptopera > Ecliptopera silaceata. Next base: position 9,907,832 of record OW052202.1, on the reverse strand, counting down.
AGGAGCCGGTTCGAAACCGAACCTGATACAGGTAAAACTACCAATCAAGAGTAATAAAACTATCAATCTAATGTGAATTGAAGTGCTTTATTTTTAAATCGCTTGAAAAAAGAAGGAAAGTTCAGTTGTGGGCTTCACTTATAAAAATATATTTGAATTTTTAATGTTTTTATTTTCATTTTGGGAGATAATAAAGTAGTATGAAGTATCAAAGTCAGTGATTTTTTTTTATTTTAATTTTATATTTAAAAGGATATAGGTATGTACCTTCTTTTTTCTTTAGTCTTCAATCAAAATTAATGAGCAGTCAATTGTTTTTATTATGTTTTTGTTTGCACAAAATATCAGAAAGTATGAAAGTATTGACGGCGACTTTTATAACCCAGGTCTTCTAGGAAAAGGTGTGAGTCGAGCGGCTCATCGCGTATGGCAGTATGGATGTATAGGCGCGCTCGGCTCCATGGCACTTCTACTGCTGCTGCCGGCAGCTTGCATCCTCCTGAGTTGTGCCAGTGCCATAGCCGCGCTCACGGCGCCGCTTTGGGCTCCGCCGATGGCATTGCTGATGCATGCTTTTATGGCGGTGGTGTATGATCTTGATTGTCCTCGATCGGGCATGAACAGGTAATTATTGCAGTAAGAATTTGATGACTTAATAAAATGAATGTACGTAGTTATGTTAATGACATAGAGCAGGCGTCACAGTTTATTCCATAGCTTCTACTGAGTGGTGGTATTTTTATGTTTTAATATTATATGGTGTTGTGATGTAAATATTTTCTTTCTTTCCACATACTTATTTGTTAGGCTATTATATTCAGCAATCTAGTTATCATAGTAGTTTGGAATGAACATCCAGGCTTGGCATACTATAAGACCAGAGGACTGAGCATAAATAAATGTGACAATCGCAAACGTATCGAAACAGTGACGTATTTGAGATACACTGCGCGTCAACATCAGCTTTACTGTCGAAAGTTGCAACGTTAGCGCGCAGTGTGTTTCAAATACGTTACGTTTACGATTGTCACATTTATTCGTGCACAGCCAACTCTGATTGAATAATAATTTTAATTTGTATTCTATATTCACAATAATTATTTGTTATTGTTTGTTTGCAGATGGTTCCCGCTCCTACAAGCGGGAGCGTGGCATGTATGCATACTGGGCATACTGCAGCCGATATGTGCACTATTCATAGCTCTGATTCTATGTCCACTGTGCTCATTCATGTTGCTTGTCGGTAAGTCATTATTAACATATAATATATCCATCTATATAGTCAAATGTTGTATTAATAATATTAGTAGGATGTCTTTCACATTGCATAAAGATTTTTAACACGCGTCAAGCACGCCAAATATTTTAAAATATAATTTCGTGCTGCAAGACAAAGCGTAAAATTACGCACTGCGCGAGCATAACTGACATAATATCTAATAATAGATATTATAATATCTATTATATTATTATTATATTAATATCTATTAATATATATTATGTCAGATATGAGTTTTGCTATTTAATTATCTATAGAAAAATCATCAAACGATTATTCCGATAAATCGATCATTTTCTTTATTTTTATTATTAATACATTTGTAAAAATAATCCTTATTGATATTTGTAAATACTGTATAGTCGTAAGTTTGTTTGTGAATGAAGTCATAACATAAATATATCATCAATCACATCTTAAATACAAGATGGTTTTTTGAGAAGGGCGATGATGGCCAAGTCCGACCCACAGTTAGGGAAATGTCGTGAAAATTACATTATAATGCTGGACAATATAATAATAATGTCCAGCAGTATATTGTTATTTTATATTTATGTTATGACTTTATTCACAAACTTACGACTATACAGTATTTACAAAATGTACATTGATCATCTACAATCCATTTTCACATTGTTGTTTGTGCAGCCTCCCCCTTCTTTTACTACTCCGCTCGAAACGTTCCATGCTATGGTTGCCTGTACTATTTTTAAGTTATTTCTAAGATGTTTTTTTGTATTTTCCGTTTGTGCAATAAAGTGTTATCTATCTATCTATCTATTGATGATTGTGTATGTGTATGCAGGCGGTGTGTCGTGGTGCGGCGTGCGGTCGGGCTGGGAGGCGGCGGCGTGGCGCGGCGTCATCCTGCGCGGCGCGCGCGTGCCGGCGCACGACTCCGCCTTCTGCGCGCGCGTCGCCGGGCCCGCGCACGCGCACCCCGCCAGATACCAACTCACGTCAGTGCAGTACAGTACAGTACAGTACCACGGCACACGGCCTGAGCGCCAACCAATCTAGTACCAATATATTCATATTCATTGCTCACGCCGCCATCGAAGCGACGCGTGACCCGAGGGCTGGTGAGTATCTGGCCCAGCGTATCAGCATTGCTATTCCGCGCGGCAATGCAGCCAGTGTCTTGGGTACGCTTCCGATTGGTACTGATTTGGATCAGTTGAACTATCTATAGATCGTTTGCAACGGGCTGTCTGTAGATAGCTCAACTGTTTCTTATGTATTTTATATGACAATGTACATTTTGTAAATACCGTATAGTCGTAAGTTTGTTTGTGAATAAACTCATTTTAAACAGCTTAGGTGTAATATAGCTAAAGTAAGTACATGCACCCTGCAAGGGCGCTGCAACATATTATTGATAGTGTCCGACCGAAGTTTCGGTTTCGGTTTCGGCCGAATTTCGGCCAAAATTCAAGTTTCGGTTTTAGTTTCGGTTTCGGCCAAATTTGGCCGAAACTTTTGCCGAAACCGAAACTTATTTCGGAAGTTGTCGTGCACGCTAGTTAATTTAAATATTGATTCAGTTACTTTGTTTTGTTACAAACAAATCAAGTCACATATTATAAAAAGAGATAGTAAGTAATTAATTAATAAATAATGCTGGACAATTCACACATCACACTCAAGTCCCAAACTAAGCAAAGCCTGTATGGGAACCAGGTTACTGATAGCATACTTATATAAATAAATAAAAAAAAAAAAAACTCCCCGGTGTTGACAGCTAATAAATCTGCCAACATTACAGGTTGTATATATTTTATTTTGTAAATACATACATACATGGTAAATTATATTTATTAATAATATTTATTTATTTATTTTATTTATTTAAATATGGTATAATACCCAGTGATAAACATAAATATTTGTTCAGTGTTAGGTGTTACTATGTACGTATTTAAAAAAACCAATGTATTTAATTTATGTATTCTATCAGCAACTAAATGTTCCCATAATACAAGCTTTGCCCAGTTTTGGACCCGAGTGCCATGTGTGAAATGTTCATGAATATTTATATTTTATATTAGGGTTATTATTACAGTTTTATTTTTAATGGTTTGAAGTCAAATACAGAATAGTTGGTAAAATGCACCAAAGGAGAATAGGCAATTCTCTATGGAGTGTGGGCCACGACTAAAAAAATTGTCTCTTAGGATTGACACATACTACGTTTGAAAGGGATTTGACCGGCCTCCCTTTGCAAATTTTTTATTGAAAATCCGTACCATAGAAGTCGAGATGTTTTGAATAAACTGTTTTTTATTTATCGTCGTAGTACTCCGAATTTTGAAGGCCCACAAAAATGCCTGTGATTGCGTTTAAATTAATTCAAATTCCAACTGTAAAAGTTTAGTGTTTCCTGAAAACTATGTAGTATTGTAAAAAAAATAGTTTTTCAGAAATATCTCGATTCCCACAGGTTGGATTTTTAAACAATCTAAATATGAAATGAAGCTCATTCAATGCCCTCGTAAACGCAACTAAATCCATGTGGGCCTTCAGAAGAAATAAGTTAAAATAAAAGTTAAATGATAAATATATTTTTTTTCGGATGTCTGGATTTCTTTGTGACGGACTTTTTCGTAATTATAGTAAAATGTAAGCCCTTTTAAGCGTACCAAATATCAACCCTGAGGGACTATTTTTGTTAGGGGCCATTTTCCTTTGTATTTTAGGGAATTTTATACTTTATTATATTTTTTTTATATTTTATTTTTTGACCACGTGAGTTTCGGTTTCGGTTTCGGCCGAAAGTGAAGCCACGGCCGAAATTCGGTTTCGGTTTCGGTTTCGGCCGGAAAACCAGTTTCGGTCGGACTCTAAAATTATTGAGTCATGCATTTTAAAAACTAGGTTTATAGTTTCATGTTGCGTATGTTTGTTTAATGGTCGGTTTCTCGAACGATGATCAACGAAAAAATCAAATAATTACTATGTGTCAAAATTTAGGCAGCTGATTACGATTAGCATTTTGCGCAGGATAGTTCAAGTGAAGCAGCCTTTCGACTATGTACAGATGTGCACAGGCGGTAGCGGGCGCGGCGGCGAAGGCGGAAGCGGACGCGTTAGCGGAGTGGGGCGCGGCGTGCGAGCGAGCTGTTGAACGACCCTTGCGGGACTATAGGCATTTCGTCGACGCATGCTTCGGACCATTCTCCGTGCAAATCGCAAAGGTATGTATGTAAAATTAAAATAATTAAGTAATACTATGGTAAGGGAACACTAGTTACACTATACGGAAATATACGGTGTATATTGTGTTACTTTTCAAACCAATAAAAATATTTGAAAGCTAGATGCAGTTCGCCAAATCGCTTATTAAGTGTGGTGCAATGGGTATAGCCCATTGGGTATACCAGCATAAACTAGCGTACTTATACATAATGAATTATGGAAATGTAATCACAATACAAGCAATGTTATAAAAAATTAATAAAAAAACAAAAAATTGTTACCCATATTACTATTTTAAAATAACTAAAATTAACAGTGAATTTAATACATTATATATATCAACACTGTAATGTAATGTAGACAAAAAGCTACTTGTTTATAAACATATCACTCGCTCACACCAATACAATTTTATCGTTTCTTCTCACTCGCACTTGAAATTTATACATGCTAATTTAACATGAATATAATAATAAACGGTTATAGTTTTTTTACACATACATATATTATATGAATCAAATCATAAATCATCATTTATTCATATTGGTAATACATATACGTCTGTATTTATTTCTAAACGTTTATTCTTTCTTTCCTTGTTTTAATATCGTTAGTCAAAGTCAAAGTCAAAAGTCAAAAATTACTTTATTCAGTAAAATCACAAGGATCATTTAGAATCGTCTTACATACTAGGTGATTCTAGGTGCCAGTTCCACGCGACCAGAGCCTAGAAGAACGGGCAAGAAACTTACGGCCTGGTTCCTACCGTTTTTTTATATGATCCTTCTTACAAAGAATTACAATTAAACTAAATTAAGTACTGAAGTTTCAGTGCGGTGTCAATTTAACTTAGTAATGATACACTAATGAGTTTAAAAAAAAAGAAGTATAATAAAGCTATACGTAAATCAAAAAGACAGCACACGCTTCGCTTCAGATACAAATATACTACAAAGTACATAAGCAAGGCAAGAGAACATTACTAACATCACAAATCGACAAAGTTGCTGTTGACGGGTGGAGCGACATCAGGCCATGCAGTTTTGTCATTAATATAGCTGTCTAAGGTATAATACGCCTTTTTTATAAGATTATTTTTAATGTATGTTTTAAATTTTCTAACTGAGAGTTTTGTTGCATTTTCGGGGAGCTTATTATAAAAACGCACGGCACCCCCCACAAACGACCCACTCACCCTCCAAAGCCGGAACCCAGGGACGCACAATTTATATTTGCCTCTAGTGTTCACACCATGAACCTCACACTTTTTCAAAAAGCTATCTTTATTTTTATGAGTGTACAATAAGACTTCATAAATATATTGTGAAATTACTGTTAGAATACCAATCTCCCCAAACCGCTCCCTCAACGAATCCCGCGGTTTCATTTTATAAATGGCACGTATAGCCCTTTTTTGCAAAACAAATATAGTTTGTATATCAGCTGCTTTACCCCAGAGAAGTATACCATATGACATCACACTATGGAAGTAACTGAAATAAACCAACCTAGCTGTCGTTTCATCAGTGAGCCATCTTATCGTACGAACAGCATAAGCAGCTGAGCTCAGCCTACCAGCAAGCGTTCCAATATGTGGAGCCCATTGCAATTTCGAATCAATATTTAGGCCTAAGAAGACAGTAGAATCAACAAGATTAAGTGACTCTCCATTCAATAAAATATTGGTTGGTCTTTGAACAACATTCGGCAGAGTGAATTTCATGCATTTCGTTTTCTTAGCATTAAGTAACAGATTATTAACAGTAAACCAGTTAAGTACTTGCGAAAGAGATACATTTACGTCATCGTAGTCAGTCTTTTGTCTATCTACTTTAAAAATTAAGGAGGTGTCATCTGCAAACTGTACTATGTTACATAGCTTTTGAACATAAGAGGCAAGGTCATTAACGTAGACTAAGAATAAGAAAGGTCCCAATATCGAGCCTTGTGGCACTCCCATATCAATGATTGACCCAGAAGACCTCTCACCACTAACGTCAACTTTTTGTACTCTATTGGTTAAGTAAGACTGAATAAGATCAATAGCCCGGTTCTGAACTCCGTAATGTTTAAGTTTATAAATGAGAGTTGCATGACTAACACAATCAAAAGCCTTGGATAAATCGCAAAAAATACCGATTGCGTCTTTTGAATTTTCCCAGGCATCATATATGTGCTTTAAGAGCACCGAGCCGGCATCAGTTGTAGATCGACCTTTAGTAAATCCAAACTGATTAACATGTAGCAGCTGGTTGGAGTTAAAATGAGCTAACAGTTGATTAAGAATAACCTTTTCAAATATTTTACTTAGCGTAGGCAATACCGAGATTGGCCTGTAATTGGCAGGATCTTTTTCACTTCCCGACTTGTAAAGAGGAATGAGTTTACTATGTTTCATTAAGTCGGGAAAAACACCTTCGTCAACGCATCTATTAAAAACATAGGCTAAGCACGGTGCGATATCTAATATAATAGAACCTAGCACTTTTGTTGACATTCCCCATAGATCCTCCGTATTTTTTATATTTAATAACTTAAAAGTTTTAACAATATCAATAGCCTGAACATATGAAAAACTGAATATACTATTACAACTTTCAACACTAGATTTTAATAGCGTCATCGCTCCTAAAGCTGATGCATTTAAGGATTTGGTAACAACTTTAGGTATACTGGAGAAAAAGCTACCGAATGCGTTAGCAACTTCAATGTCTTTTGTTAAAACTTTATTATCTATCTGTAATTGTATCTGCTTATTCCGAGTTTTTGATTTTCCTGTTTCGTTATTTACTACTTTCCAAGTGGCTCTAATTTTATTAGTTGAATTTTCTATTTTATTCCTTATATACAAAGATTTCGCTACATGACAAACTTTTTTGAAAGTTTTGGAATATTTCTGTATGTATATAATAAACTCACTATCATTCAGCATTGACTCCCTGGTAGCGTATAGATCATATAATTTGTTTCTACTTTTGTAAATACCTGGTGTAGCCCAATCAGTAAATTTCACGCCAGTACTGACTTTACATGTTTTTAATGTAAATGTATCTCGATGTTGTTCATTTATTAAGTTAAATAATTTTGTAAAAACCACATTAGGGTCAGCCATGCATGGTATAAGTGGTACTTTGAGTCCAATATTATTTTGAAATCTACTGACACGACTTTCTGTTATGGGACGATAGGTAAATACTTCAGATTTATCTACTAAGTTGTAAGGAAACTTTACGCTATGCCCGTAATGATCGGAGCTAAAATGTTTGACTACTGATTTACTGATTGGTACAAAATTGCAATAAATATTGTCTAAGCAAGTGGCGGTTGTCAGTGTGACCCTTGTTGGTTCCTCAAACAGAGGGAGCAAATTGAAACATTTAAACAGATTTAATAACCTAGCTGAAAGAGGATGAGCCGGAATATCTATATTAAAGTCTCCGCAGACGACTAACGTTTTATTACATTGAAAAGCTTTAAGCAGTACTTCTTCTATAGTGGATTCAAATAGCGTGAAGTCCGCGTCGGGAGGACGGTAAACACTCAATACAAGATGTCGCTCCAGCTCTACACATGACAGCTCAATAGTTCTCTCAATAGATATACCTGCAATATCTCTACGCTCCTTACATTTAATACTACTCTTTACAATTATTAATGAGCCACCGCGTATGGCGGTTTTTCGTCTATAGGAGCTCACAGTACTATAGTTTTCATAAAAAGGGAGTAACTCAAGTTGTGTTATCCAATGTTCGGTTATGCACATAATATCAATATTAAAGTGACTCAAGAATAACTCTAATTCTAATATTTTGCTGGGAAGACCTTGCATGTTTTGATGTACTATATGTAAAGTACGAGGCATTTCCATTGTCTTAGAAGCTAGTTTAAATGTCGAGCAATAGGCCCTGTTACAAGAAGGCCCTCATTAGTACTACTACTAACTACGGGCTTGTCAGTGGACTGCGTTATAATACCTATAACTGTATCAAAAATATTAAATGCTAATAGTTTAGCAATTATTAATTTACTACGTCTACTTAGATGTACTAAGGATTTAGTCAAAATAAAATTACTAATAAAATTATTAGTTTCAAAATATAAGATGTCACTATGACGACTTGTCAAATTATATAATATTAAGTTCATATTAAAAATATGTTTATTCTCTTGAGTACTTAATGTATTAGAGTATGGAAATGCACATAAAATTAGTTTTCCTAGCCCTTGTTCCAACTTTCCCAGCAAAGTCTCAACTAACTGAATAACATCTAGGCGCTTGACACCCCTACTTTCACCTAACTGCACTATCAATGTTGTATTATTGTTAAAACAATTATCATTTTTAATCCTATTTATAAAGTAATTAATAGGGGCATTAGGAGTGCAATTGTTGATAACTTCCTGTTGAAGTTGGTCCCTAAGGAGCATTCCCATCCCCATTCCTATCTGGTCGGAGTACATAACCGTTTTTTTGTTGCAACTAGATGCATGAGGTTTAACCAGAGGCTGCGGTGCTGGTACTGGCTGGGCCGCTATAAGCCCAGCGCATGCAGCCCCTCCTTGCAAAGAAGTACTTGATGACAAATGTTCATATGTTGATTGGTCCGTTTGTGAACTACTATTACATACTTGCACATATACAGTTTCATCACTCAGAATTGCATTAATTTCTGCAAAATCATTTTCACTTTGCGTGTATTTCTCAGTTAAATCATGAAGTGATTTTTCCAAGCATACAATTTTTTCAGACATGCTATCCTGTTGAATTGAGTTTTGTCCTAGTAATTTACAGAGGCGTCTTTACCTATAGTGCAGGGTGTGCGGCGCACACGGGCGCCGGGTCTAAGGGGGCGCCGAGCGCCCTGCGCCCTCTAATGCGACACCTCCATAGATGCGGCGATGCCGGCGCTCTCAAAGACCCTGCGCTCGTGTGCGCCGCACCCCGTCGACGCCGGGCGCGCGGTAGCGGTAGCAAAGCAAGGCTACTCCTTTTCCTACTCTATTTAAATACACAATAACTTTGTTTCAACGTGAAATCAGCCTTAAAACAGATAATTAAGGATTAAATTGGCGTAATGTCGCATCGCTACCAAAGGCGCGAGCCGCCGGCTTCGGCACCTGTTTGTTTTGATTCGTATGACAACACGCTGTACGCCGACAATCATTGCTAACTCGACTGTATTACAATGCTATAAAGTTCAAATTAAAATTCCCAGGGACGTGCGGGGCGGCATTTTCAAAGGCTTGTGTACGCGTGCCGCAATTTTTGTTTTACCGCACCGTGGTTTTGTAAAATAAGCCTTGATGCTATTGGATTAAGTATCATCTTTGAATAAACATGTAAATATGAAGTAAATCGGCTTTTCTTTTGATAAAAAATATATAAAAGGGAAGATTTGATTTTTGCTTGCACAATTATTGCGACATGTCACGAGGTCGGAAGTAGCGAAATTCATTAAAAAAAAACAAAACATCGAGTGGAGTGATAGATAGTGAAGATAGTGCGAAACAAACATGGTAAGTTAAAATGCTTTAATATGTACCTACTAGTATACTAAGGTATTTATTTAGGTCTTACTTGTACCTAACCTTTTGAACAACGAACTACTTTTTTATTTCATTTATTTATTACGTTTGATTGCTTAATGTAGGTACCGCGACGTTGATTGATGTGTCATAATATCCCAACTTATATTATAAATGCGAAAGTAACTCTGTCTGTCTGTCTAGCTGTGTGTTACGCTTTCACGGCTCAACCACTGAACCGATTTGGATGAATGTTGGTATGGAGATAATAGGATAGGCGATAGCTTGAGTCCTGGGGAAGGACATAGGCTACTTTTTATCCCGGAAAAGTGCACAGATGATCACAAATCCCGGGGGAATCGCGATATAAGTACGAATTTCTCGCGGACGAAGTCGCGGGCAGAAGCTAGTAATAAATAATACTTAGTCCAAGTTGCAACTATTTCTCTGGGCCTATAATAATTTACACTGTTAGGTGTTTTAGGTGCTTATACTTAGTTTATTATTTATTTTAGATGTCTGATGGCGATGGAAAAAAGAAACTTTCTGGTGCAGAGAGTCGAAAAAGAAAGCTGGAGAAGGAAGTGTCTCTGAAAAAGAATACAAGTTCTATTAAAAAGTATTTTGTTCGACCCGGTCCATCCTCGGACGAACACCTGGAGACAGAGACATATAAAACCCAAGATAATTCTACAGCAGAACTCGTCACTTCTACGTCACCGCCGCCGCCGCTGCTGTCTTTGTCGTCGGCAGTTGAAGAAGACGAAGAACCTCCTAGTGCCGAAGCGTCCCCGGAGAATATACTTCGAGAAGGTATAATGAATGATCTCGCGTTATGGCCACAGGTGTTATCCGATAAACAGAGAATATTTTTGATGGAGCGTGGGCCAGTACAGGTAAAAGTGGGTTCATATCCTTCGAATAGTTCGAAAAGATCTTTTTCAAATGCTTATTATACTAAAAAGATGTTAAATAATGAAACCATTTTAAGAAACTGGCTGGTTTACTCTAAGTCAACTGATTCTGTTTATTGTTTTTATTGTAAACTTTTTCATGCTGATGCGACTCCGACTCCTTTTAATGGTGAAATAGGTTACAAAGATTGGCAGCATTTGTCTACTGCTATAGAACGTCATGAAAAGAGTTTAGGGCACCTATCATGTCTTAAGAAACAAATTACATTGAAAACTGTTATTTTAAAAGAAAAGTCGGTAGATTTCTTGCACCAAAGTGAAATTGATCGGGAAAAAAAACGTTGGGTTGCAGTACTCGAACGAATAATCAACATAATTCATTTTTTAGCGAGGCAATGTCTGGCTCTACGGGGAAGATCTCAAAAAATGTACGATTCTGATAATGGTAATTTTTTAAAGCTGGTTGAATATACCTCTAACTTTGATAATGTGCTTGCCGAACACATTGCTCTTATTCAAAAATCCGAGTCACGCCTAACTCATTATCTTGGCCATAATATTCAGAATGAAATAATAAAATTATTAGGAGAAAGAATAAAAAAAACTATTGTGTTGGAATTGACACAATCTAAATATTTTTCCATTATTTTAGATTGCACTCCAGATATTGCACACGAAGAACAAATATCGGTTGTCGTACGGTACGTTCTTTTAAATGCAAACAACAACAAGGCTGAAGTAAAAGAACACTTTCTGGGATTTTTTCCTATTACAGACACTACTGGCCTGGGCTTAACTCAATTTTTGTTAGATTTTTTAATCTCAAACGAAATTGACATACAAGATATGCGTGGTCAAGGTTATGATAATGGTGCAAACATGAAAGGGAAAAATATAGGTCTACAAAAACGAATTTTAGATTTAAACCCGCGCGCATTTTATGTACCTTGTGCGGCACACACCCTAAATTTGGTAGTGAATGACGCTGCTAAAAGTTCATTAGAAATAGTCAATTTCTTTTCAATTGTGCAGGAAATTTATGTTTTTTTTTCTGCGTCAACAGCACGTTGGCAAATACTTGCTAAAGAAGTGCCAACTTTAAGTCTAAAACCACTCTCAAATACTCGATGGGAGAGCAGGGTTGAAGCAGTAAAAGCTCTACGTTTTGAACTGGGAAAGGTGTATGATGCCTTGTTTACTATATATTCCGATAGGAGCAAAGATGCAGAGTCAAGAAATACGGCAAATTCATTATTGGCAAAAATTAAGTCGTTTAAATTCATCTGCTCTCTGCTTGTCTGGTTTGAAATTTTAAGTAAAATAAATATAGTTAGCAAGGCCCTTCAAAAGTCAGACGTTATATTGTCAGAAGCGGTAAAAATGATTAATAATGTAAAAACAAGTTTATCTGAATTCCGCAATGACTCGGCTTTTGAGGAGCTTCTTAACCGGGCGAAAACTGTAGCGGAAGAAGTCGAGGCAATAGTAGAATTTCCCACACCTGCACGCCCTCGCGCTCGTAAAAGGTTGTTTAATTATGAGGCGGAGGATGAACCGATAACAGACGCGAAAAAATATTTTAAAGTAAATTTTTACTACTATTTGTTAGACACCGCAATTACTAAGTTCGACGAACGGTTCGAACTTTTGAATGAACATAATGTAATTTTTTCATTTCTTCAAAAATTGAAACATTGGAAAGATTTGGACTCTGATACAAAAAAAACACATTGCTCTAATTTAGAAAAGAAACTTTGCCATGCTGGCTCTTCAGATGTGGATCAGTTCGACCTCTATAATGAAATCGAATTATTACCGATGTTTATTGATGATTCCACTACGCCGTTGGATATTTTAAATTACTTGTTTACGAATAAATTAATTTCAGTGTTCCCAAATCTGTCCACAGCACTGAGGATATACCTGACACTTCCAGTCACGGTAGCACATAGCGAAAGGTCATTTTCTAAACTAAAAATAATTAAAAACTACCTTAGATCAACATTGTCGCAAAGTAGATTGACAAATTTATCATTAATAAGTATTGAACATGAATTCAAAATTGAAGTTAGTGACATTGTTAAAGATTTCGCTAATGCAAAAGCTCGCAAAGTAACTTTTTTGTAAATACATTTGTGTGTACGAGCAGCGTCCTGTTTGTTATGTAACTATAATAGCAAGCCATATATATTTTATAAATATATTATATGTGTATACATATTTTTTAGGTCTTTACTGTTTGTAAGAAGTTTTTAATTGTTACTTTTTTTAAAATTTTGATTACATTGTGTGAGATGTCTGGCCGCCTTATTATTAATTGAATTCAACTGTGTATAGCTCTTGTTCCTATTATGGGTTTTTATGTTTGTTGGAAGTTTATATTTTTTTTAGTTTCAAAAGTGTTTAGTATAAAAAACATAAATTTTAATAGAATTGTACTTAAAATTTGTTACTATGTCGATAATTGTTAATTAAATTAAACTGTGTGTAGCTTTTGTTCCTATGATAAGTTTTTTAAGTTTGTTGGAAGTTTATTTTTTAGTTTCAAAAATGTTTAATGCAAAATCAAATTTTTTTAACACAATTGTACCTACTTAAAACTCGTTACTATAACGATACTAAGTTGTTTGCACCTGTAATGGCGCATCACATCGTCCAAGAACGTAACAAATTTATAAAGAATGTATATATTATGTGTGAATGTGCCGATGGTGTGGCATTAATGAATAAATAAATAATAGCTTTTCAATTAAATATTTTTGAAGGAACTAGAAAGTTGAAATTTTTTTATTCTTAGAACACCTTCCTTCCTAAAAAAACTTTTTGCTTCCCGACATCATTTAAATTTCACCATTTGCATCTGAATTTCCGTTTGAAAATATAACTATTAGGATAGGACTTTTGGAAATAACAACGCAAAGTTTACACGTGGAATTTTATTTAGGTGAAACGACGATAGACAAAATTACATGTACCTATCTTCTATGGCGTTCAGTTGCAGAGAAAGTTGCAAGCGTAACAACTTAAAATTAACTTAAATCAAATATTAAGTGTTGCCACTTAATTACTTAATGCAGCATCTTTAACAATAACTGTTAGTATTGACCCCGATCCTACTAGAGGGCGCCAGAGTACTGGTTGCACACGGGCGCCACAAGGGCTAGAGACGCCTCTGGTAATTTATAACAGGATTTTAATTCTTTATTTAACTCACTTTTTTCTTTGCAAAGTCTAGCTTTAGTAAATACATTTTTATGTTTTTTCAACTTTTTTTCTGATTTTTTTATGAAGTTACTTAATTTTACATACTTTTTAATTTTGTTACTCCCTTGTATTACATAATCACCACTGCATTTTGGTGTAGTACATTTATAATCTAATAATGACATGCTAGGATCATCATTCTCTAGCTCGGTCCGCAAATCTAAGCTACTATGGTAATGTTTTGCTAATGAAGACTCATAAAGTTCAATCTTCACAGAGCACTCATATAGTTCTTGTTTTTGATCACTAATTTTCTGCATTGCCAGTTCATAAGTTTCATGACACTGATTCACACATTCCAGTCTTGACTGCAAGCATTCCATTTCACTGCGGGTGTCTTCATACTGGGACAGGAGCTCGGCCAGTTGCTTTTTGAGGGTGCTATTTTGCCCCAGGATTGCCAGCATCTCAGCCTCACTCTCATCCCGTTCTTGTAGAAGCTGTGTTTGAATCTTATTAGACTCTTTGAGCTCCGCAGTGGCCACCTTTAGCTTTGCTTCAAAGTCACGTGCCCTTCTAGTCATCATCTTGGCCATTTTAATCTGAAACACAGATGAGCAAGTGAGTACTGAGATAAGGAAATTAATAGAAAACCAGGTATTTAGAAAATATTTAAAAGTGAGTGAATAAGAATAAGGTTGTTCAATAGGGAATTTAACAAAGTAGTATAAAATGATGAGAAAAATAAAATAAGAAAAACAAGTAGAAAGTGAGAATTTAGAGATAATTAAATTACTTAGAATATAATTAACTTATTTACTCCACTTGCATGAGTAAGGTATGTTATCGTTCAGATTATATACACAGCATTTATAATTTAATATTTAAGTCCATGTACACAACATGTCACAAGGTCAATGACAGCCAACAATGTTTACATAATTTGTCAGTAGGTTATATGATATCTATAGAAAGGAAAATACAAAAGTCAGTAATTTGTCTGTGTTTGGTGTAGTCAGTTATGTGTGAGGCGAGTGTTTTGGTCATCAGCTCAAGCTTCCACCAAATATTGTCAAGCTGAGAGAGAACAAACGATGCCTGTGATTTGAATTGTGCAGTGACTCATCGGTCGGTTACCGGCCGGTGAGAGAGTGTACTAAATGTGATTGTATAGTGTTTTAGTTAGTAAAGGTATGAAATGAACACAAATACTCCCCAGGTTTATCGAAGTCTCCGTTTATGTTGGTTGTAAGTGGTTCACCGGCTGGACAGAACCACAATCAGCTTGACTTCGTCACAAATTCAAATCTCCATTCGTTGTTCTTGTCCAAAACTTTCATTACACTTTTTGTGTATTTTCACTTATTTTATCAGTTCACAAATATCACTATAGATGAATTACACTATTAACTAATATTAGACTTGCTAATATAATGGTTATTACCATTAAAAACTAAATAAAACACAAATAAATAAGGAGCAGCTGATTTTTTTAGTTCTTCTTATCGTGTCGATGCTACAACTGTATTTTGTTGTAGCATCGTGTTGGAAAGATTAGCCAGACTAGACACTGCTTTGCCGTGCCTAGCTGTTACCGGTGTGCGCCACGAGGAGGCTCTTTCCATGCACTTCAAATTCAAATTCCGACGACCGATGTGGCGCGGTGGGCGATGGTTCGCTTGCGACACGGAAGGTTGCGGGTTCGATTCCCGCCTCGGGATAAATGTTTGTATGTTCTGCAAATACTTATTCCGGGTGTTCTGGGTATTATATGTATAATAAAAAATATCTACCTATGTATTGTATTGTATTAAGTATGTCAGTCTTCTAGTACCCATAACACAAGCTCTGCTTAGCTTGGGGCTAGATGATGTTGTGTGGATTGTCCAGTATTATTTATTTATTATATTTATTTAATATCGTTAGTTAACAATGGGGTTATGTTTCAGACGGGTGCATACAAGCAGCTGGAGCGAGAATGCGCTGAGCTGGTGCATTCTCTCCGTGAGAAGGTATCGTCGCGTCGCGCCGCGCTCGCACTGCCCCTCACCGACGCGGCGCGAGCGCGCTGTCGACTGATGCCACGGGACCTCACGGTACACTACTTATATATATTTTGCTCTAGTTGTCCCACTGCTGGGCAAGGGCCTCCCCCAAATCCACTTCTCTCTATCCTTGACACTACTTATTATATACATTTATTTTGCTGTAGTTGTCCCACTGCTGGGCAGATCCACCTCTCTCTATCCTTGGCAGTGTCCCAGGATCACAATGTAATACTACTATCACATAAATTTTCATTTAAAAAATAAACATTTTTGCTATGAGGAAATATTACAAAAAAAACCTGAAAACTAGTGTACATGAAGATAATAAAAATATTTATATAACTTTTTATACCTAGATACAGGTTTCAACTTTGAAATTCTGAAATTCAGCTGTAAATATCTGCATACCTAAAAAATAATTCACATGTTCACCGAGATTCATAGTTTCAAGTATTTTCAAGTTGTATTAAGAAAGAAAGAAAGTAATGGAGGAGTTTGGAGAAAATCTTTTCCCAGCCGAGGGACGACATAGGTTTTTTTTACAAGTTATCGGCAAGCGTTTGACCGTTATCTGATGTTAAGTGACGATGCGGTCTACGATGTAGCACACTTGCCTAAAAGATATCCATTCACTCGTCTCTTAAAAAAATATCCAAATTGTAAGACTCGGGAAACACAGACGCCGGCAACGAGTTCCACTCTACGCAAAACGCTTGGTGCGGGCAGGTGGAATGTCATCCATTAATGGATGTCTCATCTCCGATCGTCTGGTAGTCCGATGATAAAAAAAAATTAAGAACGTGCACATTTTCAATGGTCTTTGTATAAAACAGGCGGCGGTAGAAGCGGCGGCTGCTGAACTGGCCCACGTGTGGGGCGACGCGGCGCAGCGCGAGGAGTGGTGGAGCAAGCGCGGCCTCGACTGCGGCGCCTACACCGCGCTCGCCGCCAACACACTCGCCGAGGTACCACTACCACTCTAAACAAGTGCCATGGCGACTTACCTTTATATTTGTAATCAATATCAACTAAAGTGTCTATCTAAAGTTTATTTTTTTATATTTTGTTTCGCACAGGCTTTCGACCCAGACATCCTAGTGCCGTTAGAAGAGGGCACGGCTCGCCTGCCCCTAGAGAGCGGCGCGGGGGCGCGCGCCTGGGAGCAACGCTGCCTGCGCACCGCGCCCCCCGACCTGGTGGCGGGCGCGGGGGCGTGGGGCGCGGGGGGCGCCCCCCGCGTGCCGCCCCCGACCCTCGACCTGCAGGCGTTCAACCCACGCGGCCATCGAGCGCCCCCCTTGCCGCATCCTGCTACCGTGGCCTTGGTGTTACATAACAGGTCAGACGATATACAGGCAAATCCACAGACATTAATAATTATATTTTTTGTAAGATTTGCATGCCAATATCTGGTGAAACGTGAGGCACTATGTATGATAAGATCTTATACCGACCATGTTTGAAGCAAATAAATTATTTCATTTCATTATTTCAATTATTTCATTTCATTTCAGGCGTCCCAGCTCAGTTGGTAGTAACTCTGCCTTCCATGCTGTGGGTCGTGCGTATCTAACCCACGGCAAAGTCCCAAAGGCAAATGTTTGTGTAATGAACATAAATATTTGTTCTGTGTTTGGGTGTTATTATCTATGTATTCTATGTATGTATTTACAAAATACATTTAACTTTGACTCTTTTTTGCAGAGATTCTGATAATCCGGTTCCACTAGACTCAGAGCTGTGCGCCGAGATATTGAAGACTTTAGAAGATGCACCAGATTCGGATGATAAACGAGGTAAAAAGGAGTATTATAATGAATTTGTAATTTCTATTAATCAACACACCCTGAACAGAGTACATCCAGGCACAAAGTCCTTGTGATTTTACTGAATAAAGTAATTTTGACTTTGACATATTGCTTGTTTTGTGTATGACATTCAGAAAAAAAATCATCAGTGTTTGCCATACAAGATCATTTATTCACAAACTTACAACTATACAGTATTTACAAAATGTACTATTTACATATAAAATACATAAGAAACAGTTGATACTAATGTATATAGACTACATAAAGAGAGATAGACTAATATATCTATCATACAAGTAAATTTTGAACATACACAATTGTTTGTGTGACAGATAATACAAGTAACATGTCTGTAGATACAGTGGAGCGGTACCGCGGCGGAGGGAGCTCCACCGGATCCAGTTCTGATGCTGAAGAGGAAGATGAACGTCCACCAATATGCAGGTAACAACGGCGGATCCAGGGGGGGGGTCATGGGGGTTATGACCCCCCCCTGAGCTGGGTCCAGGACCACTAATTGATCAATATTATTTTATTTTATATTTTGTCACCATATAGATTTAATGTTACATACCTTCAATATTTAGTTAATTTAATATACAAACGTTTGGGAATTACATTATCAAAATTAAATTATAAGTTCTTGACTTGACCACGACTGTGACCCCCCCTGGCGCCAAAGCTGGATCCGCCCTTGCAGGTAACTTGTATTTGTGTTGGACTCCCGTTTCCGCACTTATACTCTACGGTGGTCCATTACGCGTGGGGGGCTGATCTGGTTACGCGTGTACTCTAACTCGTCCCAATAGCACAGAAGCTTCCTGGGGGCTTCGCAGGCTTGGAGGAGTGACCTAGGGGTGCTTAGGATTTTTTGTCGTAACTTACTAACGGTCTATCTTATAAAAAGTTAGCGCAGACTTAAGTTTACCATACGTAATGATGACATAAAGTCGACGCTAACTTTTTATAAGATAGGGGGTAAATAGTTAGTTTTCGGGAGGAAAAGCGCAAGCGAAGGCGCAACAAAGATGGAGTTACGATATTGTTATGATAGCGGGATCTAGGTCATATATGTAAAAAGCATCATAAAAAAACGGTAGGAGAACCAGGCCGTAAGTTTCTTGCCCTTTCTTCTAGGCTCTGGTCGCGTGGAACTGGCACCTACAATCACCTACGATCTATCTTATAAAAAGTTAACGCAGACTTGATGTTTACCATACGTAATGATGACATAACGCTAACTTTTAATAAGATAGGGGGCTAGTATATAAGACGTCTAGTTTCTTCCAGGTCTAGTTTCTTGCCAGTTCTTCTAGACACTGGTCGCGACGAACTGGCGCCTAGAATCATCTAGTATGTAAGACGTTTCAAAGTGATCCTTGTGATTTTATTGAATAAATGAGTTTGTAGTTAGACGGCTCTAAATTATCCTTGTGATTTTACTGATATTTAATTTTTAATTATTTTATTAAATTTTACTTTTTTTTTCAATTTTGATATTCTCCAGTGTAATACAGTTTTACTTGCAGGGTGGAACGGGGCGTGGGCGCTGCGGGCGGCGCGTGTCGCTGGACGCTGACGGGGCGTGGAGTCCGGCTGCGGGCGGACCTCGCCAGTCCAGAAGACGTCACCTTAGACGCTGAACGACGGGGCACTTCTGTGTAACTCTCAACTAGACTTGCGATCAATTGTACCCCACACGACGGGGCACTTCTGTGTAACTCTCAACTAGACTTGCGATCAATTGTACCCCACACGACGGGGCACTTCTGTGTAACTCTCAACTAGACTTGCGATCAATTGTACCCCACACGACGGGGCACTTCTGTGTAACTCTCAACTAGACTTGCGATCAATTGTACCCCACACGACGGGGCACTTCTGTGTAACTCTCAACTAGACTTGCGATCAATTGTACCCCACACGACGGGGCACTTCTGTGTAACTCTCAACTAGACTTGCGATCAATTGTACCCCACACGACGGGGCACTTCTGTGTAACTCTCAACTAGACTTGCGATCAATTGTACCCCACTACCCAAAGGGTAAGGACCTACGCAGACCGGGACGGCATGGCAAGGGATTTTAATTTTTACTAATGGACATTCAACCGTACTGATACAGAAATACGACATTAATTGCTATGCATTAAAATGTGCCGTTCCGTTCACATAGCAATTTATGTCGTATTTCTGTAACAGTACGGTTGAATGTCCATTAGTAAAAATTAAAATCCCTTGCCATGCTGTCCCGGTCTGCGCAGGCCTTAATGCTATTTTAGCATTAAGTTTGCTTGTACTACTTTGAAGTACATACAATAAATATATATCTACGATCATGGATGCGTTGATATATCATTAGATATTGTCTGGACGCTTGTCGTCTGTCAAAAGATTAGCCTTCTATCTTCTAAAAATTAAGTGTTGACTTTATATCATCATTACGTATGGTAATCAACAAATCAAGTCTGCGCTAACTTTTGATAAGATAGATCGTCTCGGCCGTGAATTTATATTAAAATATTTAACGCAGTTGTGTTTCCACCAAACACGCAGGATCGTTTAAAATTAAACGGTTTTATAACTTATGACAAATTATGTTATTAACACATCCATTATCGGCAGTATTAAGAGCAGTTTACACTGTATTAATTAAGACAAAAAACGTGTTTTTGGTGTGCAGACAAAGCCTATATACTGTGACTTGACGACAGACTATATGTATGTGGTATAACATAACAAGGTATAACTGTCTTGTTGTGAGCGCACAAACTTTTAAAACAACAATTCTTCCTTGTGATTAGAATAAAAAAGACGTGTAGCACTCGGGGACTGCCGCGGTAAAGCTATTGCATAGCATTTTTTGCTGGATTACGCATGCGCAGTGTTAGGTTATTTTCGTTACGTAATTTCTGGATTCGGTCTCCACGCTCAAGGCCCGCGATAGAAGCTATGCATTAGCTTAAAATCCTGAAAAGGGTATTGGCATTTCATTAATGTACTTGTATAAAGAAATGCTTTTAAACTCCCAAGGTTATTGATGATGGACAATGCCTCTGATTAACCCCTAGACATGAGAAATGACAATGCCATGTCGATATTGTCAAATGTCAAAGATGACGACTTGACTTGGATTATGGTTATTGTAACTTGTTGCAATTCTGTCAATGTCACTTATGTGCTAGTGTCATAAACATTAGGGAGAAAGAGATATGTGTTTTTATTTATCAGTGTCTAAAACTCTAGAGGGAGATTCGACCAAAATTTCGTCAATTTGATTGATATAAAAATTATAGTTTCATACTAACTCTATCTCTAAGATTTATAACACTATAAATGGACAATCGTGACATAAATTAGACTCAAAAACCATAAAATAATAAAGAAAAATTGAGAATATTTTAGTATTCTAAGAAGCAGCTTTATGAGAATCATTCTCAACTATTAATACTCAAAAATTAGATCTGTTCATATAAATATGCTAGTCCTTACCAACGGAAGTAGAATAAAAAAGTAACTTATCTAAATAAATTTTAATGAAAAATATGGCTTTATTAAAAGTAGGATAGCGGGCATTTATCATGTTGCTGAACAAAGCAAAAACATAATTAGTATAACGCAAAGCATTTTAATAATACTATAGTATTTATATGCATTTTGAATTATTTAATTTAAGTTTTAGGAAGCGTTGGAGGGATGACCTTGACGTATTTGAATTGGATTGGTGGGACACTGCCAAGGACAGAGAGAAGTGGAAATGTTTGGGGGAGGCGTTTGCCCAGCAGTGGGACAATGTAGGCTATAATTAAAAAAAAAATAAGTTTACGCATAACTTTTATTTGTACCAAATTGAAGACCCAATCGTCTATTTAAATGACATCGAGAAATCTCAGCCAAAACTTTCGGCCTTAAAAAGTTATGTCAATAATATTTTTACAAATAAAACTAAATCTACTATATAAAAATAAGTCGGGTTTTCCTTCCTGACGATATAACTCCAGAACGCGCGAACCGATTTCCACGGTTTTGCATTCGTTGGAAAGGTCTCGGGCTCCGTGAGGTTTATAGCACAGAAAATTCTGGAAAAATTTCAACAGAAAAGCGGGAAAGCGGGAATATATCCCGTGCGAAGCCGGGACGGGCCGCTAGTATTTAATAAAATTCACA
Organism: Ecliptopera silaceata; assembly: GCA_932527185.1. Taxonomy (NCBI): domain Eukaryota; kingdom Metazoa; phylum Arthropoda; class Insecta; order Lepidoptera; family Geometridae; genus Ecliptopera; species Ecliptopera silaceata. Next base: position 9,885,689 of record OW052202.1, on the reverse strand, counting down.
TTAGTGTAATGCAAAAGCTCATTAATGCACAGTGCTGGATCATGCAATTGTTTGTAGTTTGAATAATATATAACTTTATGTCATGGCGTTACTTTAGTAACCATGATAGATAACGCTTAAATTCACTAGAGTAGCGTGGCGTACTACAAAGTAATCTTTCTTTTAACCTATCAAGTGTCTACTAGTCTTAAGTTCTAGTAGTAAGTGACCTAAAATACTATTTTAGGTCACTTATTTGCTACTACTATCATAAATGTTACTTATGATAGTAGTAGCATACAATACTGACTGGGGAAATCGTACTAAATAAAATCAACCATTGTAATCATGTACGAATTTTCAAATAGCTTATTGCGAAACGGTAGTTTTACATTCAAATTTCCGTTTTATAGATAAGTTATGTAAAATTATGTTATAACATTTCAATGATACATGCTGTGGATTGTGCGTTCGATTCCCATACAGAGCAAATGTTTGTGTGATGAACATAAATATTTGCTCTGTGTTGTTGTTACTATGTTTTCTATGTATGTATCAAAAAAACATCCATCCATATACATTTTATTTTAGAAGTCATGTCCAATTATACTGTCAATATTGGCATAAGACAAGATTACTTTGTAGTAGGTACCTTTAGACATTACCTCACACTAAGTGCACTTTGTCACACAACGATAGTACCTAGTTGTAAGGCTAATCGTTAGTTATAGTTAAAATTACTATTAATATCATTCGTCCAACTAGTTTAACATGGCAGCTTTTTTCATAGATTTACACATTTATAGATGATTTTTGTTTTCGATATAGTAATCGCATATGCCACGATAAACCCCCTATCTTATAAAAAGTTAGCGTTGATATTATGTCGCCATTCATATTAATCGAGACATCAAGTCTGCACTAACTTTTTTTAAGATAGACCGGTAGAATTTAATGACAAAAGAAATCGGTCTACTTTCATCATCTCTTTTATTGGGAAATTTATTGTATAATTAATTTATTAAGATTGTACGACTGCATTTTAGTGTTAAAAATTTAAATTAAGTAACTGTAAATACATATAATTTACTTAGTTTTAATTCCAAAGCAAATAAATTAACAAAACTGCCAATTGCCTGACACCAAATCGCAATACTGCAATTAACTAATACTAGTGATCGTTACATTTAAGGCAAAAATATTAATATAAACAATAATATAATAGCAGTTATATAAATATAGATTTGTGTAAGTAAATTCAATTTACGAACTTTATGTAATGTAGCTTAACAATTAGTTATGTAATGTAATTGTCTGGTTTCTGCATATTTGTGCCGCCTGCTCGTATTGGCTACGTAAATCTAGGCATTTTATTTATTTTACCAACGATTTAATTTTTTTTTATTTAAAAATAACTATGAGATATATCTGGAAATTTTACTAAGCACCACCTGTTTTCTCGACTAGAACGATATGTCTTCATTGAGCTTGTGTCCGAATATTTCCAAAATTGTAAATTGCGGAGTAATATATTATGATATTAGAATATGAGACAAGCTTATAAATTTTTTTCATGAAATAGGCTGAACTTGTGGTATTGACAGCTAGCCTTAGTTCCTTATTGAGAATATGTATTTAAGGCGTTTTTTTTATTATTTGCAATAATGTTAAAAAATATAAATGGGTTAGCATATTTTGAGTTTATTGCTCAGTTTTTTCGTGTGTTGTGCTCTCTAGATTGTGAAATGAGATTATATTTAACTTAAGACTTATGTTTCAAAATTGTAGATACTTACAACGCTATCATTCGCAAACAAAAGTATTATAACCACCATTTCTCTAAATCAAAAGTAGTTTAAAGTCCAAATAAACTTACACTACTAAGTACTTACCGACACCCCCAAAATGTGTTTGGTAGATCAGTGTTGTAAGTACCTATGTATTTATGAATTAATGCCTATTTACGGCCTTTTCTGTCAAAATGAGCATCAATTAGCTACGCGACTTTAGTCATGATAATGATTATTAGTAGGATGCGCGTATATGAATAATCAAACATTGTTTTCATTTAGGCGCTTAGGCTGAGACAGCTTTTGGCTCTAATAGTTGGCTGTTTGCTCATGTTGTGTACAAAGATATGAGGAAAGTTCTTATTTATTTATACAGCAAGTGTTTTTGTTTTTTTACTTGCCCAGACATTGCAGCCAAAGTGAGACAACGATATCCTCCGAAATTATAAATATATTTCATTTTGACTGCTATGTTTATTACGTCAGTCATATCTCTTTTTAGGTTTTAAGTTGATTTTTATTATTGTTGATATTTCATCTAAGTAAATAAATATTTTTAAAGCAAAAAATGTTGACTTATTTCCAAGTAGGTCACCCCTTCCCCGTAGATTTCTTGGAAAAATAATGTGTAGGTATGTAACACTTTCGCAAAATTAATTACCTAACTAGCTTCTCAAAACCGTAGCTCAAACTCTTGGCTCATTAAATGAATTGATATTTAAATTAGGGGTCAGTTAAACATGCATACTTTTTAAGACCTTGGGCAATTACATATTTTAGAGATTAGTTGAGCTTAAGAAATCGATCCGTGCATGTCCCCAACTCCCCACACATCTTTGGCGCATAAAAATATGTACAAATATTTAGTGACGCCATCTCTACCATACTTCCTTTTAGTTTAGATGGACAAACTAAACTGTTGTACATCAATAAACAATCAGCCGTTTGGCGTAACGATGTGTATGCTGAGGACGATTGGTGTTTTTTGTTACCTAAATTATGACCTAGATTTTCAGATTGCACCTATTCTGCAGTTAATGACTACATACTCAAAAATCAAGAATCTTAAATGTTTTTTGCTGGGAACATGCACATGACCTAAAAAGGATTAAGCATTTGGGTGCTCGAAATAAAACAATATATTATTGAATGGAATTTTAAATTTATTAATAAAACCTACCTAACTATTAAAAACTATAAATGTCGCATCTCTTACACGTTTGTATCACATAATCTTTGTAATGATGAATGTGGGGCACGCTCGCTATCATAATATAATGCTGCGCCGTATAGTAAAGGTTAACGCCCACTTGTTTACAACAACACAAAACTGACGGCTGAATTTCAATGTCAAACTAACTTGACTGTGTGCCGGAGACTTCAACAAAAATATTTTTCAAGATTTTTACTTTGTTCAAGAACTTCTGCAGTCAAAATATAAAACTGTAGTAAATCTTGTAACTTGGGATGCTTCAATGTTGTGTTGTATTAAATCGATATTCATCAATAAATATGTCATAATAGTATTTAAAACTTGTACTGAATTCATATGAATACAAAGCTATTAATCTTTCTCAGCGAATACAAACGTATAATATTAATTAAACTTCTACAATCTATTCCTAATTTAACAATTTATAAATTTCAAAAATTTGTTGGGCCTACCTACCTAATGATTAAATAATAAAAAATAAAAAAAGTTAATTATTATGAAATAAAGGTATGCAAAGAAGCTATAGACATATTCTAGAGTACATTTATCGTAAATAACTATTAAAACAAAGTATGCTAATACAAAAATGGGTTAGTATGAAGCTTATCTGTTTGTGCTGAAACTGCAGTACAATAACAAGTCAGTTAAAGATAGTAGGTAATACATACGCCTGTCCGTCTACAACGCACGCCCGTTCATTTGAAAAAGACGTGTGGCAGTCGGGGACTGCCGCGGTATTTATTTTTATTACGGAATTTCTGGGACGAAGGCCCGCGATAGAAGATATGCAATAACTTAAAAAAAATGCAGATGATTTTACTTATTGAATAGTTGAAAAAATGCAACAAGCGATTAGACGAACAGACCAAAGCGGCGTGTTAAGACGAGCTAGGTTTATTGTTGTTATATAAGATCTAGCTTACTTACACCTTTCGCACAGCTAAATACCAATAAGTTTATAGGTGACTTGCTGCTTGGTAGGCACGGTACCGTGTAAATGAGCTAGGTATGATCTTTTTCCTAGTTAACATTCCCGTACTACTAACTCCATCATACATCGTAGGTTCCATTACAAAACAGAATTTAATAACATAACTTATTAATTGCAAGTTCATTAGATAGTAACCTACAAAATATATTTAATATGTTACTGAGTTTTAACAATATTACTAGTAGGTACACCGATCAGTCCTATTCAAGGGCTATTTTTAACATGTATTAATGAATTATAATATTTCCCATATTTGTATTATGTGATTTTTGATTTGCAATAAAACTAAATTGAATTCAAATAAATTGCAATAAAATAAAACAAAAACAAGTACCTAATCAAAATACAATTCAATATAAATAAAGTTAATGATAAATTACATTTAGGTAGGTACAAAGTACAGTTTTGATTGATATTAAACGTTATTCTATATTTTGTTTATAAAATATAAAAATAAATATAACTCTAGTACATGGTTAATATCTTATTTAAATATGTCATTCATTAGTAACACTATCAAGCTATACTACGAACTGTGATCACACAGAACATTTTGATTCTTTTTATTCTTAAAATTACATTTACGCAGCGAATACAGGATGCTATAAAATCACCATCGAAAATTTCGATGCAAGAACTTTGTAACCAACAACGTAAACACGAAATAAAAATCAGCAGTATCTTTATCCATTTTGACGTTGTTGATTCAATAGAAAATTATTCTTTCAAAATAATTTTCGAGAGTGATTTTAGTACACCCTATATAAATCAACATTTTGTGACATGACTGGGTGTCATCCCGGACTCTTCCGAGATTATCAAAAAGCGAAAATATTCTCAATTTACGTTGTGAATTTTTAAGACTAGGTATAAAAATATTTTTAGGCCATTTATAATTCACGATTCTGTCAGAATTTGGCCGGTTCGGTTTACTTGAGCTTTTTTGTTGAATCTAGTTTACGGTCCGTGGGAATGACACCTAGAATAGTCAAAGCAAAATGAGCCGACATTATTAAACACTTCATACATAAACCTATCGAAATAGTCCACCAAAGAAAAGCAGTAACTATAAATCTATTACATCAATATTCGTGTGTATAATTTAATTTGTATATGCTTTACCAATCTCTAAAATATATAATACGTAGCTCTGCTCTCCTTATCGGACCCAACGCGATATATTCTCTGATCAAAGGCGTTTGAATGTTATTGCTTTTACTTTTCACACAGATTCGCTGCTAAAAATGAAGTCCATTACAATTTGAAAACTCTACTTATCCTACAACCTTACATCTAAATTCTTCAAACTTTGTTACACTGATATAAAATAATTCAAAATGTTCGTACAAATTGTACCTTATAATTAATCATACATTTTTTAAATAAAAAAACATTGAAATACATAATTGTTTGATCAGACATTCCAATACATAATTTTATTTGTTACGTTAATTGAGTAAAAAAATGTTGAAGTTTTTGATTCTTGTTATCTCTATAACCTAATAGACCAAATACAAATATACATAATTAATATAAGCAATTATATTATAAGCCAATCGGGCAGTTGAAACGCAACTAAATTATAATATTAGTTCATAATTTGTAATATATTTTGTTACATATTTTCTTCACCTATCCCAATTGACTTAAGTGTGCCAGGTAAAGGTGTAAATATTGATACCTAAAAGCATTTATATCAGTGCAAGCAATATCCCATTGTTTTTGGTTTAAATCCACCATAGTTGTTTTATTGTGTTAAGTTACTCAAACGGTTTAAAACTACATATTGCATTATTAAAATATATTATTTTTATAGGATCTATTCAAATAATCTTAATCGATAAATGGTTTTGATTTAGATTATTTCAATAGACAATAGAAGATCAAACAAGTTTGGCTACTCAATTAGAAAAATGACGGAAAAGATTCGTCTTAGAAAACTTATTATCTCTTTATAATGCAATATGTTAAATAAAACATTGACTGCATTGATATAAATTGGTAAAATTGAAGCCTACAACTAAATACATAGCTACCAACACCGATTTAACACAACTACAAAAGATTATAGGGAATGTTATTAACAAAATGCGTTAGATTCAACTCGAATACATTTAACTTATGATATCAACTTTAAAAAATACTACATTTGAGGTGTGATCACAAATAAATGAGACGAACGTAAACGTAGAGATGCAATGCGCAGTGACGCAGTAACGTTCGGAAATAGAGTTGAAGTAAACGCGCAGTGTATTGAAAAGCTTTCGTTACTTTTTGTTTTGTAGTTTACGATTGTCATTTGTGATCGAGCCTCAAATCAATTTATTGTCTATAGATTACTAATAAACTCAGCGTACGCTTGAAATAGCATTTATTTATTTAAAAAAATGCTTGGTAATGCAAGGCTAACACTGTCTACTAGATAGATCTAGTTGCTAGATAGATCATGTAACACTGTAACATGATCTATATAGCTTCTGCCGAGTTTATTGGTAACATGGGTTGTCAAGCTTACAGTAAGCTAGTAAGTAAATATTTCAATAAAGTGTCTTTAGATTACAACATCTACCAGATATATTCAGGTATTGCTGCTACGCTAGCGGCATGACGATCATGTTTAAAAACAAAACTTAAACTGAATTGAAATTTGAAACATAGTTTTTAGACACTTTTCAATGAGAAGCCGTAAAAACTATGTTAGTCTCGATACTTTTAAGTATTGTTTAAAAATACAGGTGGAAAAAAAAGTTTAATCACTAACGTATCAAGAATTTGTTTGAAGCTATAAGCACAAAGAAAAATAAATTGTTTTGTATTATTAGTCAAAAGAAGCCAGTAAAATAACCTACCATTATAAACATATTTACTTATATATATAAAAAACCTACAATATCTAAAGATCAATTTCAAAAATACACACAATATTTTCCATTTTATAAATTATATAATTGCATCTTACTCTAAATATAAAATCTATATTGTATATACTTAGATAAAATATGTGAAAAAGGTTTTTATAAAAATTTCAGCTTTACTTTGAAGATAGTCAAATGCTTTAGGTATTAAAAAATACAGCTAAATAAAACGCGTTATGGATAACAGTTTTGATAATTTAAGTTTACAAGAGTATTCGTTATATTATTGGTCCTTATGTTTAGCTAATTATTTGATTGCACTGCTCAACCGTTGAAAATAAACATTTACAACCATATCCTTGTCACTTGAAAGCATAGTTATTTTTAATGAAGTTATAAGTTCGGGGGACTACTGTATGAGGCTATTATAATTATTGTTAAGCGTGGGACAAACTAGCTCCAACTTCTTTATTAAACAATTGTAAGAAGGATCATATAAAAACGATCTAGTTTCTAGCCAGTTCTTCTAGACTCTGGTCGCGACGAACTGGCGCCTAGAATCATCTAGTATTTGAGATGTTTCAAAGTGATCCTTGTGATTTAATTAAGTAATTTTGGCTTTGACTTTGTGAAGTTTTTTTTTTAAAGATCTGATTAAATTGTGAGTAATTGATTTCACTGTTTTTTACTTAAAATGTTTATTTAAAATCTCACAACTATTTGCATAATAGCGGAAGATGTTGAGCATTACGAATTTGTGCTACATTCTATAGAAAGTGTGTTATTTGGAAGATTTGATTACTACAGAAAATGGGAAAAGTGAAGTTAAAAAAATGCATTTTTCATATTATTATATTCATCAGTATCTTCTGATGCTTATTGATAGTTAACAAATGATTTGAAGATTTTTGTACTGAAATATTATCTAACGATTTTGCAGCCTATTGTTGCTAAATGAAAATTGATCACTTACTATGATTTGTCCTCTAAATGTTCTGATTATTTTAATTTGTTTATATAATAAGTCCGATCAAGCTTATGCGATTTGTCGTGAATAAAAACTAAAAACGAGGTATCTTTACCCAGATTATATAAATACTGACATCATGATACGATGTGTACCTATACATAGTCATTTCAATTTTGTTTCAGATATTTTCTGACCGTCAATCACTCAACACGATAAATAATTTAAATTTTGCCTTTTTAAATTTGTGAAAGCAAACACTATCTTAAAACTACAAGATCTATCCACTCCAGGTTTGTGTGAATGGACATCGTCGGGGTCGTCAACATCGAAAGCATACTATAGCGATATCAATTTTACGAAACGTACAAAAATAGACATCAATATCTTAAATACAGAAAATTCCGCACGCTACGTCTCGACCGCGAACCGAGGAAGCTAAATCGGGAGCGGAAACTTCGAGGACCGATGCGACTCGGACTCGAAGAAACTTAATAACCATACAAACCCCTCGAGAAACAGGTTAGGTAAACGGACGAATCCTCAAGTCGAATCTGATTAAAACGAAACTAGGGTCAAAATTAAAAAAGGTTTAGTAATGTTTTTTCACCGGTCGGTTCCGATGAGAGCGTCGTCCACCTCAGTGTCGCAGCGGCGTGCGGCAGTAGGGGCAGTCGGCGGCGGCCGCGGCGCACGGCTCGCACACCGCCAGGTGGTTGCACGGCGCCAGCGTCACGCAGCGCGCGCGCTCCTCGCACACCATGCACTTGGTCGCCGTCTCCAGGTACAGCGCCTTCTCGATGTCCTCCAGCTCCGCGCGCGCCGTCGCCTGCAGCGCCTTCAGCGCGCTCAGCGGCAGCCCGCGCAGCTCGCGTCTACTGTCCGCGCCTGCTCCCGCCCCCGCCCCCGCGCCCGCTCCCGAGCCGAGCTCGCGGCGCAGCGCCAGCGCGTGCGCGAGCGCCTCGTCCCGCTGTCGCTCGGCGGCGGCCGTCTTGCGCAGCGCCTCGTCGAGCTCGCGGCGCCACGCCTCGCACGCCGTGCGCGCCTGCGCGATGCGCTCGTCCCAGCGCGCCACGGCCGCGCGCGACGCGACCACCTCCTCGCGCAGGCGCGTCAGCTCGACGCCGCCCGCGCCCGCCGCGCCGGGCGACGAGCAGAACTCGAAGGGGGTCGCGCCGAAGCTCGCGGGCCGCGCGCCCGTGAACAGCCGGTCCGCGTCCGACGCGTACCGGAAGAACGAGGGCAGCGGGCTGCCTCCCCCGCCCCCGCCGGCGCCGCCGCCCGCGGGGCTGAAGCCGCGGAGCGGGGCGCGCGGGATGTTGACCGGCGCGGAAGCGGGCAGCGCGGGCTCGGCGTCGGCGAGGTCGCGGTCGAGCGCCGCCATCAGGTTGAGCGGGTCGTCGAGCGAGAGGTCGTCGAGCGCGTTGCCGACCACCTCCTGCAGCACGGCGGCGTCGAAGGCGGGCGCGCGCGGCGGCCAGGCGGGCGTGGGCGCGGGCGGCGCCACGGCCCCCGCGCCGCCCGCGCCCACGGCCCCCGAGCCCCCGCTGGAGGTGGAGGCGCACTCGCTGTCCTGTCCGTTGGCGTGCGGCTCGCCGTTGGGCGGCAGCGCGGAGGACAGCAGGTCGGCGAGCGAGGTGCCGCACTCGAGCGCGCCCGGCTCGCGGCTCAGCGCGCCCGCCTCCTCGCCTGCAAGCATAGCATTGCTGGTATCGAGCTCGCGGCCACATACAATACAAGTGGAGTGGAGTGGAGTGGAGTGGGTACTGACTGCAGACGTGCGCGAAGGCGCAGAAGAGGCCGCGCGGGCAGTAGCCGGCCTGCTGCACGTCGTTGCACTTGGTGGACTTGTAGATCTCGGGGTGGAACTGCTGCTCGGTGCGCGTGTGGCAGTAGGCGCACGCGTCGCCCGCCTCGCAGTTGGAGGGCTCGCCCCACTCCTCGCCGTGCTTCACGTTGGGACAGGGCGTGCTGCGGTACTTGAACTTGCGCGGGGATCTCCGCTTATCCTGAAAAATTAAAGGGTTTAATACGCGGAGTGTAGTACAAGTGTGTAGTACAAGAGTGTATTCATGGGACTGATTTAAACATTTAAGTAAATTTTACATAAAAAAATAGTTTTGCTTACTTTGCTGTTGTGATACTGTGGGCAGGCATAGCCTTGCCTGCACAATCGAGGGGGTCTCTTGCACGGTTCCGTTTTGTATGAGGAAAGGACATAATTCGTATCTGTAGGAATATAAAGTGAAAAATCGTAAGTATCAGAATATACCAATGATTAGATTACAAATATCTTATATGTACATATTTTAAACAGATTTAGTTGTCAAAAGCAGCAATAAACAATATTTTCTGTGTTAAGTAAAACATACACTAAAAAAAATTGAAGCTTTTCACTCTAACTAAGACAGGGCTTGTGTGTAGAGGGGAAAGGTTCCTATTTTCAACTTGTGTTGAAATGCAGTGCCATGGAGTATTTTTATACAATTACACGTCATATTTTGCATGCAGGCATAGTGATATAAAAAGAAATACTTAAGTAAAAAAATAATAATAAGAAATAAAATGTACATGTTATTTCTTATTTAAATTTTCTAAATTTAAGAAAAAGATTATATTATTTTTAAGTTTGTTTAGTTTAAGTTTTTAATTGCGTAAAAAGGGTTAGTGGGTGTTAGTGTGCTACAACTGCCCATTGTACTTACTGTATTTAGATTATTTATTTTATGTATGTATTTATTTTCTCTCCGTAATTAGTTGTACATGTACACTACATACACAATAAAGTATTTTCATACATGAAATTTCTTACATTTTTTCTTAATCTATGTACACTACGTTATTCAAATTCCTTTTTTTTTATCAATCTATGCACTACGTTATTACCTTGCCACTTCGGATCTTCCAGCATCAAATTCCGTTCCCTATCGAGCGCATTAGGCGCATGTTCATCCTCTCCTTGCTCGGGCTGCATCTCCCTCGCGTCCAGCACGGGCGGGCGCAGGTCCACGCCGCCGTGAGCGAACGCGCAATGCGCACCGTTCTTAGCGCACAAGCCTCGCGCGTCCGTGTCGTGGACACACATACATGTCTTGTAGTAACGCAGGTGGTAGCGCCGCTCGGTGTCGCCAGCCGTGCGGTGGAGATACGGGCATCTGAAATTACGTGACAATGTAATTTTTTTTCGCTGTCATGACTACCAATGTGGCGCGGCGGGCGAAAGTCCGCCTGCGACGCTGAGGTTTAATACTCAATTTATTTATTGCTCTCATATGTTAAGACTAGGTTGTTACAACATATGAACCCTGTTTGAGGGCACTGCAATATTACAGGATGGTGTAGGTAGACCGATGTTTGTTTATAAAATATTATTGTTTAAATTAGATTAGGTATGTTGTCATAATTAGAAATTATTATACTTAATATAATTAAAAGCAAATGTCATTTGGGTTCGATTCCCGTCTTAGGATAAATGTTTGTACAATCTGCAAATAGTATTTAATCCGGGTGTTCTGGGTATTTTGTATGTATAATAAAAAAATATCTACATACTAAAAAGTTAGAATTACAATGAATCATTATTTATGACATCTTAAATTTACAAATAATTCTGCAAATAAATAAACTCAAAGTTTATTTATTTTGAATATCAAGTGTTTTTGTAGGTTTCTACAAGTGCTAGTCAACAGGTGTGAGTCAGAAACAGATTGAGATATTCTCCTAGACGTTTAACTACTTTAATTCTTCTTTGTTTTAACTTCCGAGCCAATTTAAGGTGTGAATTTGAAAGTTTGTTTAGATGAATATAATTATGTATGTTTGTTACTTTTCACATAAAAAACTACTGATTTTAAAACAACTAATTATATGTGTAAATAAAAATTTATCTTTGTCTATGTCTAAACTTTACAATAATGTAGTTTATACATCAGAATAACACATAGGCATTTATAAAAATATTGTGTGAATTATTCTAAATATAACAATAATAGGATAAATATAAATATACATGAACAATTCACATATCACACTCTAGTCCCTGATTGTCCTTGAATATTTATTTTATCTATACTAATATTATAAAGTTTGTGTATTTGTTAAATTGTAAGGGGTAATCTAGGGACAAACTGAACCGATTTTAAAAATTCTTTTACCAATAGAATGCTACATTATTGCTGAGTGTCATAGGGTATATAAAAAACCGAAAAACAAAAAGGCTTTTACATGGTAGTCCGTTTTGCAAAGTGAATCGGAGAAAAAATGGTTGAATTATGCCCAACGAAGTGGGCACGGGTCAGCTAGTTATTTATATTTATGTAATCTTCTAACTAAATGTAGGACTGTTTTGACAATCAAGCTAACTTCTCATTTTACTGTGCGGTTCAACAATATTGATCATTGGATTGAAAATATAAACTGTTTAGTTTTCACCAAATAGCTTTTAAATAAGTGTGGCACCAATAACAAAATGACTTCTACTTAAATGAATGAGATGGAAATTCTTACAAGATTATCTTTAACAATAAGTAATCTAACTAGAATTGACTCATATAATAAATAATGCTGGACAATCCACACATCATCTAGCCCCAAGCTAAGCAGAGCTTGTTATGGGTACTAGAATACTGACATACTTAATACAATACAAATCAAGAAAATGAGGGCAATAAAGCTATTTTGTCAAAATAATAATGATTATTGTGATGCAAATAAATGCATTACAACCATTTTAATCCAAGTTACACATAAACTGAGACAAAACTCAAAAGCATAATCATAGTATTCTACCAGCTCGGTTTTGAATTGAAAGTAATACACTTTCTAAATGAAATATCTATATGTCGTTCGAAAATGTGTACAGAACTTTTAGTATGTGGAAGAAGCATCGTAAACAAAAGTACTCACTCGTCGCCATCCTCGCAAATCCCTGAAGTCTCATTATATTTGGTACAATAATTGTCAGCACTATAATTGAAAGATCCATCTCTTTTTCTAACAGGTCTTCTTCTCCTTTGATTATTAAAATGCCAGTGAAAACATGTAAACGGCCTATGTTGTGTACATTTATGTTGTAAAAATGACGGACACTGTTCGACTCGGAACTCCTTCAAATATCTGCAAAACATCATATAGATTACAGCGAAAGGTCAGTGCAGCTATCGCGGACAACGAGCTTGAGACAATTCTAGCAGAAGGTAATAATTACTTGTAATGATTAGGTTTTTCCGTCTGAGCTGCTAACAAAGGTTTTGATTCAGACGGCATTTTGGAAAACTATTATTGCGCCTCTTGTACGCGCAGGGCACGCTCACCAACAACAACCAATTATATTGCAACTTTAGGATCACGTGAACACTCGTATTTTATTATAAAGATAGAAATAGCAAACAATCTCTAGTTTTCTTTTCATTTCTAAAACACTAATATTTTGGTAAAAATAGCCTTGACTTGGGCAATGGACATACAACAATGTCATGACATGAATGACAGAAAGACAAGGAATCAAGCAAGCGCGAAAAACAAATCGAAACAAACATTCTTTTTATTGCTCCACTTAGGACATTAGTACACATACATAATATGCTCGTCTAACTTATGTATAAAAATGTTTTTAGTAAAGTGATTTTACTGAATATTAATAACGATTCAATCCCTTTAAATATAAAAAATCAAACAATAAAGATGACTGCCAACAAATTATCACATGAAGAATAAAATAATAAAGATTCCATACATAGGCGTCAGCGTCACAAATCACTTGGTATTTGTATTTGCTCTACCTTCTATGCTGAGGGTCGTAGGTTCGACTAATGAATTTACTAGATGATTCTATTATATATACATATATATATATATATAGTTCCCATAGTTCAAGATTTTCTTAGTTTGGGACTTGAGTGTGATGTGTGAATATTTATTTAATCATTAGGGATAAGGTATTAGGAAAAGTCGAATTCAGCTCATAATATGTAGCCAGCAGGTGTAAGTTTTGGAATAATTCAATAAGAATTTTGACATTTTATAATTTGAATAACATTATATTATTTACATTTATAATGTTACTTACCCAAATACATATCAAAATTATCTCAACTGTTGTGTGTGTGGCAAGTAGCCCAGTGTATACTTAGCTTTAACAAAAAAAAGTTTGTCATGTAAATTGCATCGCCGCTTCCTCGCTTGCTACGTTTGATAAATGGATTGCATCAACCAATCACAAGTCGGTTTTATATACCAATCAAAACTACGTAAACCCAGTTCAGACAACCAATCGACGTTGAGTATTGTAGCGTCAGTTTCGCCCGCCATTCTCTTCGACGCCATCTTGAGCATATGATTTTGTTGTGTGTGAAGAACTAAGAAAGTTGATCTGTGTTATTATATTAAATCTCGTGATTCTACAACTCAAAAGGTAATTTGCTTTTATATTTATGTTGTCGTTTTTAGATTGATTTAGTTAATAGATAAATATATAGGATTTTCTGGTATTTGGACGCCCTGACACTTATTTTCCCTCGCAAAATATTCTTCGAGTAGGTACAATAAAATAAATCCTTGTTGCATTCCAGTGAACAATGGCACGTACTAAGCAGACCGCGCGTAAATCTACTGGAGGTAAAGCTCCTCGCAAACAATTGGCTACTAAGGCAGCCCGTAAATCAGCACCCAGCACTGGAGGAGTCAAGAAACCTCATCGCTACCGCCCTGGTACAGTGGCACTTCGTGAAATCAGACGTTATCAGAAGTCTACCGAGTTGCTCATCCGCAAGCTGCCATTCCAGAGGCTTGTAAGAGAAATTGCCCAAGATTTCAAAACCGATCTTCGTTTCCAGTCTGCTGCTATCGGAGCTTTGCAGGTCTGTGCCAATTTATTAATGATCATATTTTTAACTTAAAATTATGTAATGTACACTACATACAGTGATTACCACGCCCATGCTGACATAGTGCTTCATTTGTTTCAGGAAGCTAGCGAGGCTTACCTCGTGGGCCTGTTTGAAGACACCAACTTGTGTGCTATTCACGCCAAGCGCGTGACTATCATGCCTAAAGATATCCAGCTCGCCCGACGAATCCGTGGAGAGCGTGCTTAATTGAATTACTTACTAAGATGTATTACTAAGTTATATATAATTCAAATTTCTAGTTGTAATGTGTACCCAGCAATTTATTCCATTAATTCACACTTTTTCATCAATGTTTCATCATTGTTTCGCTATGGTAGGATGCAGCAGAACTGACTTTTTTTAACATTATTTTTATTTAGGGTACATATAAGTAACGAGTGTTTCGAAAGTGGTTAACTTTAATTGTGTAATCGTTTAAGTAAGCAAGTAGAGTAATTTCTAGTGGTATGTATGTGCAGTAGTTCAATACAGAAATTGTCACTTGTGTGATCTTGCTGGAGTTCAATCTTTATAAGTAATTATAATGTTTAATCCATGATTTTGGTATCAGAATTAAATTAATTAGGGAATTCAAGGGTTTCATTCAATCCCCATAACATAGGGTTATTTATAGAAAAGGTCATTGACCGGTACTCTTGACTGAATTGGTGAATGACCTAGTTTAATATTATTACAAGTGTTCAAGTGGATTTCTTGTATTTCAATCCAGTTGATCACATATTAGTCCTGACTCCTGGTTAGCAATTTATAAATGTTTGAAAGATATATTATTCAGTAAAAAAATTTCAGCTTCTTTTATTGGTGTCTTCCATTTATTTGAGTGAAGGTCTTAGGCAGTCCTTTAATCATCATTGCAACAGGCAGACAGGATATAACATCAATAAAAAAACATTCAACATGTGTAAGATATCTACATTTTACTAAATAAATTGAATTAGATACCTATTGATTGAATTTGTTTATTTGGGTTTAGCTAATATAAATACAGAATCATTTATTACTTATCAAAATTACATCGCTTTTAATTCATCTTGTTCAATTGCTTTTAATTCATCTTCTTCAATTTCTTTTAGCCTCTGTTCTATCTCGACTACACTCTTCCCATTTTCCTTATTGTATCTGTATGATTGAAGTAACTGCTCCTTTTCTAACCCATGAATTCTATCATAAAGTGTTTTGTCAAACTCTAGATCAATATCACTTTCTTCTCGCAAGATGCAGAAATATATAAGAAATACAGCTACACTGCTGATGACAAAGTAAGGTTGATACCAAGGCATGTCTTCAGCATTTTTGTTCTTCACCATTGGCATAGCGGTTTTACTAGCAGCCCTACTTGTTGAGAATTTTATTGGTTCATTTGTATTCACTTCAACTTTAGTACAGAGCCATCTACATTTTCTTTGTGTACAGCTTCTGAAAACAATTATAGGATGTAGAAATAAGAGATCTGGTAGTTCGAGTAATATATTACCCTAGACAGAAAAATAATTCCATGCATCACTATTATGGCTTAATTTAATGTATAATGTTTTCGAATATAATGTAAAGAGAGGGGGGAGACCTTTGCCCAGCAGTGGGACAGCATAGGTTGAAAAGAAAAAATCTTACAATAAAATAGCTTACCGTAAACTTAGAAGATTCTTGTTTAGCTGGGCTATTTTCAGTAGCATGACTGTTCTAGCAGACATTCAGATACTATTTAAAGGGGTATTCAATACAATTATTTCAATAAGTGATGTTCTTCTCAGGGTCTTGTAAAATAATTGATATTGTTCAATTACTCAGGGAGTATACCGCGTTCTTAAAATAACTAAATCCAAGTAATGAATAAAATGCAGACTTTGTAAAATACTAGAGGAGAACATTAAATTAGAAGCATATTTTCAAAATATTTCACGATTTTACGTAATTTCATATATTTTTTTAATTGAAGCCTGACTTGACAGTTAAATTGAATCTGTCATTGTCAACGGTTAAAATTGCAAAACTGTCATGTCATGTATGATCGTGTCTAGTGATTCAAGAGAGTAGGGGGCCTTTCGCCATCACCAAGATGGCGGAAGGACGTTGTAAATAAAATACGAAAGAAAAAAAATAACAAAAATACCGTCCAACGTTGCCCATAAACTTAAAATACGAAAAAAAAGAAAAAAAATTAACAATTTACCGTCCAACGTTGCCCACAAACATAAACAAGCCTTGCAACGTGACATTGGCGAAATTGGCTAACCCCCAGACGCCATTAAATAAAAATTGAATTGAATTGAAGAGAGTAGGGTCTATTCTAATTACTTTTTGATTTAAAGAAATGTGTGATGCAAAGCAAATACTAAAACTATTTACATAGTCATACTATTACTATCTTAAAATAAAAAAGAGGAGTGCAGCCCAATAATAAAAAAAAAATCTATTTAAGATTAGCTGCCATGGTTGCCGAATATCGAAGAGCATTCTTTATTCTGAAAACAAGAAAATACTTCCTTTATTATATTCATCAGCCTGAAGTTCAGTGTAGGTATCAATGCATTTATAATGTATTTACTTACCGTAAAAACTCTTCGCCTGTGTCAGGTTCGCTCTGAAGACGATCTCGTTCAGCTTGAACTATTGTTCGCCTTTCAATGGCTTTATTCAGCCTACCGTCACACCCTTCGTCATTTTCAGTAATTTCATTAACAACTTTCTTACATGAGGGTAGTTGAATAATTTTGGGTTTAGTGAACAATGCCCAAACGTCACACTGGTCTGACACGTTTTGAACAGATTGACAGAGACGGGAGCGTAGATTCCAAACGGCAGTTATTCCATTAATCTAAAAATTATCGTGAGGTAATGATTTTATCCGGTCGGCCAACCTCCATTTACCTAGTTAGATGATGGTCAGACCTACTTCTAAGTTTAATGCCATACTCACAGATTTCTCTTGCAGGATTTGTAATTCCTTCTGGGTGTTTTCCAACACCCCAGATAGAGCATTACGGTGAGCCTTCTCCGATTCTAATTGCGATAAGAGATTGTCTGTACATTTCAATGCTTCCAAATACTCTTGTTTTAATTTGGTAGCTTGTGACATTGCGTCACGCACACCACGGTTTAATGATTCTATCATTGTCTCACCTAGAAATCAATACAGTTATTAATATTTGAACTTATCTAAATAATGTTACATAACGTACCTACTTAATAACTTACGTATACGTTTTTCTTTGAGTTTAGCTTCTTGATCATTTACTTCATGTTTGATCTTTTCTAATTCTGATTCGATGGAACTCTCCATCGTCAATTAAAATAACGAATAAAGTAAATGGATAAAACTTTTGTTAGTAAAATATTTAAATTCGGTAATATTTCAGCAGTAGTTGTGCAGTAGAAAGAAAATTAAGTATCGTATGGTTTTCACGCCACAGCCAGCGCACGCAATCGCTACTTTAAAAAAAAAAATATGGCGGGAATAGATTTTTGTTTCTTTTCTACTGCTAGTTTTGTAAAAAAAACGTCCTGCATTCTGCATAGCATCCTGTCTGGCAACATAAAATAGCAACAACAGGATCTGTTACTATAGCAACACAACGACAATACTTCAACAATATTACAGCAAAATAATTTTCATAGTTTTGTTTTGTGATTTCCAAAAAATGTTTTCGTATTTTTGCACCTAAGCTGCGAACCAAGATTTGGTAGGTAGGTACCCGACAAACTTTATGAACCTACAATTTATACTTAGAAAACCTAGAAACAGAAAATATGTAGTTCACATCGTTAAAAGGTACTTTGCACTCACAAAGTGCACAGTTGTAAAAGTTACTCTGTTTTTTTACTAGCACTTTTTCAAAGAATGGAAGTACCCGACAGTAACGGATTCGTGAACATAACATGGCCCAGCAAGAATGTCCCTCATGGCGGAATTTTCCATACACATATTGCAAAGAGCTCTACTGAACAACAGCAGTTTTTGAAAGGTAATATGCTGCCAAAAACTAGTGTTTATTTTAATTTTCTGATTATCATTTTTATGTAGGTACACTAGCGGAGCGAAAGGATAGGTATGCCATCATACAGTTTTTTTACCTAGTTTGGCTGCCTATCTTTTCCACGTGTGAATAGCAACTAAATCCTTAAATAGTTATATTCTTTGGATACTCATGTAATTACCTATGTTTGTTGTAAATAAATTATTTTTATTTTATTTATATTGTCTCTACCCTGCACCACCTTGTTCATAGACTAACTTGAACATGGAACATAAGAAACCACTAAACATTAACTTTACAGTATTGGTAGAGGAGTCAAGGCTTGATACGAAATTGCGTCACGGCAGCGTGTATAGCTTGCGGCGTGATGTAAGCCCTCCTCGGCCTACACGGGCCGCCTCTACAGCACCGCCCTTAGTACGACCGCGCACATCACGACGTCGCTCTCTATCCGCTATCCGTCAAACCGGACTACTTGATGACGAAACGTGAGTGAAAATGAAATCAGTAGCTCTACCATGAGTTTTTACTATACTATATTTACTATACTCGCTAGCGTCTGTAGTTAAAAAAATGTATGAAGATTCGTACAGCGCCTCTAGCGGATAGTTGGGTACTAAAATTCGTCATACTAATATTGACGTAACTACTGTAGTAAAGTCAGGCGATTTTACTGTGACAACTCATGGTAGAGGTACAGGAATAGGTAACACTTATGTACGCTTTGAATGGGTACCTGAAGTCTATCTTTCACTTTTTAAGCTACTGTTTGTAGCTATGGATGCTTAGCTACATATATAACGTGCCTAAATGCTTAAATTAATAGGTTCCTCCGAACATGATTGATTTTTCAGGTACCGCCCAATAAAGAAAGGCGAAGACAGAGAAAAACTAAAAGATAGATTGGCTCATACAATGGCGTACGGCGATAGTTCCGAGCAGGTTATTCCCGCCCCGATGGGTGGCCAGCGAGTTATGAAAATCAAAGAAAAAAAACTGCCAACTGAAAAACAAAAATGGAACGAATGTGAGGATCAACGTACTAATTTTTTTTTTAAATTTAATTTATTTATCAAATAGCGGTTGAATAACATCGTTCGGTTGCAGTGGTGACACAGATTCGTGAACGTGCAGAATGGCTGGCTGAGATGGAGTACCTTGGCGAAGGTGGTGCACATCGTGAGATCATTAACGACCAAATAGCTGAGCGAATGCGCGCCCTTGATGCCCTGGGGATAGACAGCCAGTGCTCTACATCTAGGTAACATTAAACTACAGAGGGCTTAGTCCGAGGTTGCATATGCAAAACTCCCTACTCTCGAGCTGAGAGTCGTCTCTCGAATATCCATACAAAAACATAAGGACATCCGAGAGACGACTGTCGGCTCGAGAGTAGGGAGTTTTTAAATGCAAGCTCGGACTAAGCCCTCTGAGGGGTTAGCACGAATGAATCTGATAATCGTATAATTAACGTAACGCAGCGTATTCGACTTACACTGCGCCATGACACTGCAACGTTCAACTGTCGAACTGGCTTTTAATGTGAATCGAATACCCTTTCTGCGTTACGTTTTCTTCACAATTGTCACATTTATTCGTAATCACCTCTCTGATACCACAGACCACCAACAATGCTAGGTATAGGAGAGGTATTACCTTAAACCAACTTTTAGATAAATTGCAGTCACGTAGCATATTTAGTCTATCGTTTCCAGACAAATTTGTACAGCAGTGTGATATATTCACGCTATGTATTGGCTTTTAATAGGTTAAAATTTGCTGCGTCCAATACATACCGATGTTGTATAACTTGATTATCCTTCTTAGGTCTACTGTCTCCGGCTTCAGCACAACGCGAAGTAAGGAGAAACCTCCCAGCATTACAGCTGGAAAACTTGCTTCAGGTAAAATGCATTGTTATTGCTATTGCCATTGTTGTAAAGTCGCAGTATTGAAAATGTAACCTTTTTCAGGGCGTTCAAGTTCTTCTAAAGGGTCCACTAAAGGCGAGAGTAAGACTAAAAGGGAACCGAAGTTGAATATAAGGATTCCGGTCGTAGAAACTGTTGCAGCATACAATAAATTATCACCTTTGGGCTATTCGCCGAGACGTCGCGTATAGTTTCGTAAAGAAAGATACTGAAGTATTTTATTAAATTATGCCTTGCATAATACAAAATAATTGTTAGTATTTTGCTTGAAAATCACTGTTTACGCATAATTGCTTACTACCATATCAATCACCCCAAATAAATAATTACTTATGTAAAATTGATATTTTCCGACAACGCCATCTATCTTAGTCGCAACGCAAACTACAAAGTTACAAAGATATTGTATGAGATATGTTACTGCAGAACTTCATTACGAACGAACTATAAATCAAATTTGATTTGCTTATCGTGAAAGTTGTCTGTGTCCTAGTTGAAACGTATGTTTGTATCAACAATAACAAGCGCCCTATACTAGCCGCTATTGTGTATGTTTAATATCCTTTATTAAATAATGACCTCTTGGTCGTGTCTGACTGTGGTGCATATCAGGCTTAACAAATTCAATTTTAAATAATAGATAAAAGTCCTACGAGCTGATTTAAAACTACAAAATATACTCATGTTACTATGTGGATTTTCACTTTGATAATTATGTGAGTGTTAATCTCTTATTTACCTTATTTTATTCATAGAAATAAGTAGTTGGTCTATCCGTGTAAATTGAAGTAAATAAATAAATACTTAGATAGATAGAAATGCTGTTTGTATTGGTTTTGCACTCTCTTGGGCTACAAGTTTTATTGTATTAAACAAGTAGTACACGACTTGGTCTATTTAGGTGAGTACCTACATACCTTATTGTGGTGTTTATTTTAACACAGTTTTATTGGCATTTTTGGAACAATTGGTGATACAACCACGGCGGTCATCATTCTTGCTAGAGGAGGGTCCAAAGGAATTCGTCTGAAAAATCTACAGCAAGTAGGGGGAAAGAGTCTAATCAGGAACACAGTGGAGATAGCGAGGAATGCAGGGATTCAGGATATTACAGTATCCACTGATCATCCTCTAATTGCCTTGGAAGCCTTGAAGTGTTAGTATCAATGTGCTATAGTTTCTTAATAATTTATTAAAAATTCATGCAAGGTTTGAAGATGATTTGAAGTACCTATGTTTATATAAATTGAACTTGACTTTTGTTACCATAACAAGAATTGTTGTTAACTTGTGTTACTTGTGTTTTGGTAACAAAAGCAGTAATTATATTGGTTGCTTTAAGCAGTAGTCTTCTTACCACTGCTAGAATACCTTGTTACAAAAACAGTGTATTTTCAGGTAATGTATCCATATTTCGCCGAAGTGCTGTAACCGCTACCGATTGGGCTCCTTCAATATGGGGAGCTGCAGAGTTCCTGTCACAACGAATTGACGTAGATGTATTAGTTTTGATGCAAGCAACGTCTCCATTTATAAGAAACTCTGATCTCAAACGCGCTTTAAAAAAGTTATGGGTACCGAATGCTTACGATTGCATATTCTCGGTAACAAGGTGAGATTAGTAGTAGGTATTGTTATAATAAGTACCTAGGTCCTTATTAATTAGTTCAAACTAAACATCATGATTTATATTTACAGAAGTCATACACTTCGCTGGGGGATTCGTCAAGGGCAATTTCAACCAATAAATTTTAACGTTAAGAAACGACCACGAAGGCAGGATTGGAGTGGCGAATTTTTGGAAACTGGCTCATTTTATATAGCTAGGAAATCACTGATAAATAACGGCTGGTTTCAAAACAACAAGTGAGTTGCTCCAATAATTCGTCAATGTATCTAGTTCAAGCTATGAGAGTCTCTTCCTGTAGCCCTGTTTGCCTAATAAGGCCATTGAATTACTCGGTTACAAGTGGGATAAAATACTCGTTGAGTTTAGATTAAATAATGATGATGAGTAGGAGTAGGTAAGGTTCATGTGAGGTTGAGCTGTATCTACAGAAGTATAATGTCAATGTCAATTATAGTAAATGTCATGTCACCCAGACGCCAGCACACGAGATGACTGTGGCAGCGACGGACGTCAAACGTCTAGTCAGTCAAAGTGTTGCAAAATTATGGATTTCAATGAATTTATCGATCTCTGATCGATTTTTCTAAAACTTTATCTCGGCGGCTTTTAAGGTATTATTGTTTGTTACATTTCCATTACAAGGTTTCGGTTTATCTAATAAACAAGCATCAATCTATGTAGCGCTCAATAAAAGTAGGAAACCACAAGGTAAGGTACGCCCCCTAAATCCTGGAAACCAAGACCTGGACCTGTTGTCTGGTTCAATACCTAACTCACAATTATAACAATTGTACAAGTTCTTTGTGTCAGTAAACAAGAAAATCTGCATTTTTCAGTTGCACTGTATGGGAAATATCAGCAATTGAAAGTTTGGAAATTGACACATATCATGATCTTCAGGTTGCTAATGCCTTACTTGCAGCTAACTTGGTTTAGAAAAAAATAATACATAACACACTGGTAAGTTACTCACAAATAGTTGTAAATATCCTTAAAACAATTAATTAGATAGCCTGTATTTTGGGTACGCTGCCAATTGGTACTGATTTGGTTCAATTGAGCTATCTATAGATTGTTTGCAACGTCTGTAGATAGCTTAACTGTTTGTTATGTATTTTATATACTTATATACACTTTGTAAATAGTGTAATACAGTAGGGCCTCGCTAATCCGGACCCCCTCTAGCTCGGTGATCGCTGTAATCCGGACGGTTTGTGCACGGGGTAGCGGGGGGATTTTCACATCACGCCACCCGCGCCGCGCCCGGCGCGCCCGCGTCGAGTTAGTGTGTTGTTTGACTTGTTCGCTATCAGTCGATTTGCTGTCACTGTGTTATTCTCGCGTTTCACAAAATGGCGCCGCCCCGGCGTAAACATTCGACATTAACTTTAAAAGATAAAGTACGAATTATAGAGATGATTGACAAAGGCGACAGCTACCCTTGCATTGCTCGGAAGTTCGATATAGGCAGGTCAACTGTGGGCGATATAAAGAAGAACAAAAACAAGATTTTAAAGTTTGTAAGCCACACAGAACGTGGTCCCGGTGTACGAAAAACACTCAAGAAACCTGAGAATCCCAATTTAGATGATGCTTTGTTTACATGGTTTTTGCAACAAAGGCGATTACATGTTCCAATAAGTGGTGATATGATTTGCGAGAAAGCCCGTATTTTCCATCGCCAGATCAGTAACTCGAGTACCAAATTCAATGCAAGTAGGGGATGGTTAGATAACTTTAAAAAACGCCATGGAATAAGACGCTTGAAAATGGCCGGTGAAAAACTATCAAGCGATGAAGCTGCAATCGGACCATTTCAGCAAGAGCTTCAGAAAGTTATTAGAGAAAAAAACCTAACAGCAGAACAGATTTACAATGCAGATGAGTCTGGTTTATACTGGCGATTGTTGCCTGATCATACTTTAGCTTCTGGTGATGAGCAGTCCGCTTCCGGGAGAAAAATGATGAAGATGAGGATCACATTCATGCCGTGTGCTAATGCAGCTGGCACTCACAAGCTTCAATTGCTAGTTGTAGGAAAAGCGAAAAACCCGCGTGCTTTTAAATCAACAAATCTCCCAATATGTTATCGAGCACAGAAAAATGCTTGGGTTACTAAAGAGTTGTTCCTTGAATGGTTCAAGATGGAATTTGTACCTGCGGTCCGACGCCACCTTTTATCGGTGAACTTACCAACACGGGCTTTGTTACTGCTGGATAATTGTCCCGGTCATCCATCAGTTGATGAACTCTTGACTGACGATGGCAACATTTTTGCTATGTTCCTGCCACCTAATACCACGGCGTGTATACAACCCATGGATCAGAATGTCATACAAAATGTAAAACAAAATTATCGCAAATCACTGTTAATTGATTGTCTCGCCAATCCATTGTGTAATGAAAATCTCGCTGATGCATTAAAATGCATAACTTTAAAGGACGCAGTTTTCAACTTAGCAAACTGCTGGGCGGCTGTTAAAGAGTCCCTTATAAAGAAGTCGTGGAAGAATTTGTGTCCTCAACTTCTCGACGCAAATGAAAACTTCGAACCTGAGGATGATATTCCCCTGGCCGAGCTGATTAACAGATTAAGAGGAAGCACTTATCCGCAAATAACTGAGGCAGAAGCCCAAGCGTGGGCTGCTGGTGGCGCCGATGAAGAATTGCAAAGATGTGAGGTGTTAACTGACGAGGAGATCGTGCAATCGGCTATCTGTGAAAATGACGAGCAAGATGGCGACGAATGCGTTGAAGTCTCCACTTCCAAACATGTTACACCTGCAGAAGCTATGGGAGCTTTAAATACTGCTTTGAAATGGGCTGAAGATAATAATTTAGAAAGCCACGAAATTATGTTACTTCGTCGACTGAGAGACCGCGCTTTCGAAATGAAGAACGAAAATCTCAAGCAGAAGAGTATTACAGATTTTTTCACATCAATTTAAGCTCTTTTTTTACGAAACGCATGTGTGTATCTTTCTATGTATAATAAAAGTCTTATGTCACATAAATTAGCATTTTATTTAATGTCTTTATATACTATTTGTATGTATTTATATATGATAAACCTCAACCTAATTTTGCAGACTATAATCCGGACACCTTGATAATCCGGCAAGGGCCGATTTTTTGCCCGTCCGGATTAGAGAGGCCCTACTGTAGTTAAAAGTTTGTTTGTAAATAAATAAATAACATAATTTTATTGTGATTTTTATTTATTTATTTATTTTTAAGTGCTGTCAACACAATATACACCAATGATTACAAGTATATACATTTATTAATAGAAAGAAACTAAGTGTTTTTATTTTTAGAGACGACAGACTGCATGCAATTATTATATAAGGTCGAGCGAGTAAAAATAAAGAAAGATTACCTAAGTCTGACAATATAAAAAGTTATTAGCATGCATGATATTAAAATTATTAGCTTTAATTTTTTTCTAGTGAATATGACAAGTTCAGACACTGTTACATATGAAGAGCTGGAATCAACGGATGTGATTAGTGTTGAGTTGGTCCCCGAGAGGAAGGGACTGATTATCAAGCACTGTGAATACTATGTGAGCTCCCGACGACATGGCACCACGGTCACTCGTAGATATAACGACTTTGCACAGCTGTCTGACATTCTTTCTGCTAAATACCCATATCGGTAAGAATTTGCATACATTTATGCTGTATGTGCTTAGCTGTTTTACTCCTACTGAATTGTTATAAAGTGTGGTATAAACTGAAAAAATGTTGATAATCTGTTGTTGAAAAGTAGTTATGAATATTTATTACCAATGCTATATTAAATATGTATGTTTATGCTAATGGTTTTTTCTCTATGTGAGTGTATCTCTTACTATTTTGTATCTACTGAGATCATCTATGTATGTTATACATTTATTTATTTATTTCTCTCTAAACAACTAATGACAAAAAAATTAACAAGTAACTTAGAGTATAATCTTATAAATTATCTAATATAATATCTAATATAATACATAATACTAAAACTGTTAGTGTGTACACACCAACTACAAAACAGCTTCTTTTATGTCACTTTCTGTCCATTAACTGAGACATAAAGTCACATTACTTTTGACGCGACTATTAACCTACTAACCTGCACCAAACTCTAGTGCTGTATGCCGATTGCCGCCAAAACGAGTGGTGGTAGGCGGCGGCAGCGAAGACTTCCTCCAAGGAAGGCGCGAGGCGCTCCAACGCTGGCTGTCTCTCACCGCTCGCCACCCAGTGCTGGCCCACGACGCAGACCTACGCGCCTTCCTCTGCGAGGCCAACCTTAAACTGGACAAGCCGAGACATGACGAGTTTCTCTTAGCCGGGACCACTGAGATCTATGTGAGTATAGAGCTATTTGAATCTTTGAGATGTTTTATAAAATTATCATTATATAATCTAATTTTTATTTACAAGCTCTCGTAACGGATTTAAGTAAGTATCCTATGGTATGTAATCATAATAATGATAAATATTTTCGAGTTTCAACAGAAAATATGTGATAATTCAGGTCAATAATTACCTATGTTTTAAGTATAATTAATAATTTTCACAGTTATTTCAATATTTCAGGATGATGCATCTACAGAAGAGATGGAGGCAGCTTTTCAAACGGAGCAAGAAGACCTTCGTCGCTTGCAGCTGGGTCTGACCAGATTGTCGCAAATTTTTGAAAGAGGTCAGTGGTCTAAATTTATTTCATATTTCACTGGATTTACTATAAGATAATTTCATTTTGGAATTTTACTAGGTTAGCCAATGCATGGTTTATACTCCAATATGCAATGGCTAAGTAAATCACTATATTCAAAATCGTTGGCCTATCTAAAAGTCCAAAAATTCAGATTTCGCTGTTGTAAAAGAATACATAATTGTAAAGTTTCATTGCAATAAGTAATTAGTTGTAAGTAATTAGTTGTATATTGTGTGTTGCAGCGTCCCGCCGAGTGGAGAGTGAACGCGCCGACATCCGCGAGTTGGGGGCGGGGCTAGCGGCGCTGGGCGCTCCGCCCTCCCATAGGCCGCTGCAAGCCGCCGCGCAGTCAGTACTTTGTTCATTCACGGACGATTCACGCTTTGGTTTCAAACTAAGCAAAGCTTGTATGGGAACTAAATTGTTGATAGAATACTTGTTATTTTGTCATAAGTACCTATCTACTTCCGTTTCCGTAAATATAGTAAAATTAAGACCCTGAAACCCTATGTAAGTCTTGAAACGTATTATACCTAAATTATTATAATAGTACCTAAGGGATGATTTTTTTGCCATGGTCCAGACTAAAAATTTCGCACAGAGCACGCGCAAATAAAAGAGTAAAAGTTTATTATCTCAAATTAGCACCTTAAACAATTATTTATTTATCAATATAATTAAATAAATAAATAATGCTGGACAATCCACACAACATTATCTATCCCCAAGCTAAGCAGAGCTTGTGTTATGGGTACTAGAAGACTGACATACTTAATACAATATATTACATAGATACATATAATTAACTTGCAGGTTAGCATCCGCAGCAGAAGAAGAACGCGCGGATTCAGGTCCTCCGGCGCTGAACGACGCGTTGGATGCGTTGAGCGCATACCGCGGGTTGTGCGCGCGGTTGACGCGCGGCTTGCACGCTGAACGCGCCGCCGCCGCGCGTGCGCAGCCGGGCGCGGCTTTGAGGGCGCGACATCGATACGCACTTAGAGCGGCCCATCAGGTAAAAAAAATGGTTGTCTGTAAAGTCGGTTTACTGACGATAGTTGAACGTGACAACGAACGCAAAGGCCGATGGTGCTTCTTTGTCGCTCGTTCCGCGCTCTCGCTTGCACTTCATGGAACACCTCAGAGCGAGGTAACGCCGCATGAGTCTCAGAGCGAGGTAACGCCGCATGAGTCATGTTTTTTCGTGCGTGCAGCCGGCTCTATCGAATTATAAGACGTTGTCACGTCAAAAAATGAGAGGTGAGGGTAAGAGCGCAGGTGCGAGCTGACTTAGGTTTCTTTTGAGTTATTTGCTCAGCCTGAATTTTCTTGGGACACTGGAAAACAGAAAGGACAGAAAAGTAATGGAGATATTCAAAAGCCTTAGATTCTATATTTGTATGAAAAAGATAAATGAGCTAACTCAGATTTCTTAAAAGCCCTCATTTGAAAGGCCTTTAAGTCTTAAAAGTGGATATGACTGGAGGATATGGCTGAGCCAAACCAGTATGTTAATATCTAAGGTTGATTCGCAATAAGTCATTATCCACAGTTATATAGATTCCATGATTGCAGCGCTACTTGCTCATGCATTTTTAAAAATGTCCGTTTTTACATATCACGTTCGATGTATTCCCTAACTAATCAAAGCTTTACTTGGGTTATAAAACACAACTAGCTTAATTAAATACTTGTGTATATATTTTTATATGAATACACAGTACCTACTGTACCTACATTGGGCAACAGTTGAAATGAAATTATATGTCTCACCAGTTGAATTGAATATATATGTTGATATATAATCAATAGATTTAAAACTTGTGTGTAAAATCCTCTTCTGTGTGCAATAAAGTTTTTATCTATCTATTTTTTACCTCCAGGAAGGCGCAGTGGCTCGTGCCTACGCATTAGCCGCAGTGGACGCGGCGGCGGAGGCTCTGGGCGCTCGCGGGGCCGCGCACGCTCGACTCGCGACATTATGGGCCCAGCTACACGCCGCCGCCAGACCGCGCTAACCCGCACTTGTCAGTTTTGACAGCTAGAGCCGTGTGCTTGTCATTCTTACCCGCATCTACAAAAACTGGTCTAAAATGCAGAGCATAAGTTAAGCAATGAAAGTATTGTCTACACCACATAAAGATGAGATCCCTACTCTCGAGAGTCGTCTCTCGGATGTCCGTAAATTTTTAACAAATTACTCGAATTTAATATGATTGTCTCATGAAACGTAGCTCAATATATTGCTCAAGTGTCCTTAGTGACGAATATGCAGGAGAAATAAACCTGAAAATCTTTTAAAACATTTTACAGGTTATTTTACAATTACAAGAGGCTCATATTGTGACATGACCACTATTTAAAGTAATGTAAGTTTTAAAAAAGTTGCCATGCTAAAGCATGTTATAATTTTTTTTATTAATTAATTCTCGAAATAATAGGTATTTATGCTGCTAAATTTAACAAAATAAAATACGATTTTGTAAGTTTTGTTATAATGGCAGCCATTTAGGTACATTTAAACATTCCATTAGTAAGATATTATATAGATCTAATATAAATTTAATATATTTTATAATGGGTTACTGGTAAAATGACATAATATGCATTAGAATAGCACTGTGATAGAAAATTACCTTGTTAA
Organism: Ecliptopera silaceata; assembly: GCA_932527185.1. Lineage (NCBI taxonomy): Eukaryota > Metazoa > Arthropoda > Insecta > Lepidoptera > Geometridae > Ecliptopera > Ecliptopera silaceata. The sequence continues at coordinate 9,856,100 of OW052202.1, read as the reverse complement.
TAACAAATATTTAAATAATTTTATGTATGTTTTTTATTGGAAGCTGATCTGGATGTCTTTTGGATATTCTTATTATAAGTTATTTGAAGAATATATTTTATATATGTATTTATCACATGAAATTGTGTACAACACATTTTATTTTAAACTAAACTTCTGGTACTTCTACTTTACCCCAATCACTAAATAAAAATGAATAAGTATAATTTATTGAGCATACCTACAATTAAAATAAACAAACACTTTTCGTAAACAATTACATCACCCATCTGTCGGCTAGCGTAGATCAATCGTAAGAATTACATATATTTACTCATAATCATAGATACAAAAACAAACCTACGAGATCTACGATCGAACAATCGCCTTTGAAATAATATTTGTAAACTTGGAGCCCGCCGCCCACTTCCACGCGTAAAATTATTAAAGCGGGTAAAATGTCGCGGCAGTGGGAACTCATACTCCAACCGAGATGCACGTGCTCGCGCTCGTGCTCGTGCTGGCGAGCGTGTCGGCGCTGTGCGCGCACGCCGACCTGCGTCACGTGCAGGCCTTCCTCGCCAACTCGGCGCACCAGCTGCGGCGCCGCTACCGGCCCCAGTACCACCTGTACGCGCCCTACGGCTGGCTCAACGACCCGGCCGCCTTCGTCTTCTTCAAGCGGAAGTACCACCTGTTCTACCAGTACCACCCGTACGACGGCGCGTGGGGCCCCGTGGCGTGGGGGCACGCGGCCAGCGAGGACCTGGTGCGCTGGGCGCACTACCCCGCCGCGCTGCAGCCCTCCGAGCCGCACGACCGGCTCGGCTGCCTCGCGGGCAGCGCCGCCGCGCACAACGGGTACCTCACGCTCTTCTACACCGGCCGCACGCTCGCGCGCAACCGCACGCGCCACTCGCACAGCGTCGCCGTCAGCGCCGACGGCATCCTCTTCCAGAAGTACCTGTACAACCCGCTCGTGCGCCACGCGCCGCCGCGCGTGCACGACTTCCGCAACCCCAAGGTGTGGCGCCACCGCGACGCCTGGTACATGCTGCTCGGCGCGTCCGCCGCGCAGCGCGGCCAACTGCTGCTGTACACGTCGCCCGACCTGTACGCGTGGCGCCCCAACGGCACGGTGGCGCGCTCGCTCGGCGACATGGGCACCGCCTGGGAGAGCCCCGACCTCTTCGAGCTGGACGGGCTGTGCGTGCTGCTGCTGTCGGCGCAGGGCGTGCGCGCCGACGGGGACCGCTTCCGCAACCTGCAGCAGACCGGCTACGTGCTCGGCCGGTTCGACTGCGGCGCGGCGCGGCTCGACGACCTCGAGGTGTCGACGGCGACCTTCGAGGAGCTCGATCGCGGCCACGACTTCTACGCGGCTCGGACGCTCGGGGCGGTCGACGGGCGGCGCCTGCTGGTCGCGTGGCTCGGCATGTGGGAGGGCCGGTTCGAGGAGGCGCCCGACGGGTGGGCGGGCGTCATGTCGCTGGTGCGCGAGCTGCGGCTCGGGCGGCGCGGTCGGCTGCTGCAGAGCCCGGCGCGCGAGCTGGCCGCGCTGCGCTCCGAGCTCGCGGAGAACGCGTGGTACTCGCCGGGGGAGACGTTCGACGCGGGCGCGAGGGCCTTCGAGCTGCTCGTGAACGCGAGCTCCGCGGCGTACGACGCCGAGCTGGCGCTGGAGTGGGAGGGCGAGCGGCAGTACACGATCTCGTACTGGGCGGCGCGCGGCGCGGTGGGCGTGGACCGCGGCGGCACGGACGGCGTGCGGCGCGCGGACTGGGCGCCCAACGCGCACATGCACTGGCGCATCTTCGTGGACCGCAGCTCCGTGGAGGTGTTCTGCGGCGACGGCGAGGTGGTGTTCTCGTCGCGCATCTACCCGCGCGGGCCGCTGCGCGTGCGCGTGGGCGGCGCGGCGCAGGTGCACCTCACGCAGTACCGCCTCATGCGCAGCGTCGGGTACGATCACAAACTTCAGAAGTATATAAGAGATCACGTTTTACCCAAGGTATAGCATCATACCACAGAAGAAAGAGAATAGCTGAATAGTGCGTTTTTGCTATAATACGTAATAATGTAGGTATTTAAGAACATAGGTTGGTACGTAGGTACCTATGAATAATACCTACCTACTAATAAGTACATTCCAAATTATTAATGTTAGTGAAGTCTGCTAATAAGAAAATAACATTCATATTGCGTTCTATACGTCGAATATATCTAACCTACCAAATAATAATAAAACCGAAATACCCCAATGTTCTTATTTATATTGGTTATTTCCCTTGGCGCAAAAGTAATTTTGCGCCGTACCTAATACAGTGAGGATAAAATGATTTTCGATGCCGTCTTATTCCCGTTTCACGCCCACTTATTTTCCATTCTTTTAATAAAATGTCTTTAAAAGTATTCCTAAAATATCTTACTAACGTGTTTATTTATTGCTTGCTTGCGTTACCTACATGTATGTACATTTTGTTATAACGGTCAGATTTGAAAGTAGGATTTCAATTTGCTAAATAAATGTTAATCACACTCTGTAGGTAGGTACCTACGTAAATCAACTTCGATGAAGAAAGGATTCCGCCATTTTGGCGTTCACGTGGATGACCTTTCTATCATGACGTTACTGAATCGTAAGTTGGATAGTATGTGATGCGACCTAAGTATATCCTGTAGGTGCTAGCTTATTCTCATTTAATTTAACTATTTTAAACTGAGAAGAACTGGGGTAGATAACTTGGTATTCTTACAGGACAAACGACTAGATTTGGGCACACAAATAAGCTTCGCTGCCCAATACATATTTCCCATGGGTCACACGCACTCTGCGTACCCTTATTACTTATATAGGACATTTGAGTATGACGCACTAGGTATATAAGCTATAAACCTAGCGCGTCATACACAGAAGTCTATCTATCCAAGACCCAAGATAAAAAAAAACATTTCATAAAAGGTCAAGGCCACTACACCACTCCCCACACAGATCCAATGGGCTTAAATTATATTTTGAGTTAACATTGTTTATGTTACAATAATAGATATGTGGTTAGTTTCATAAACCGCTTTTTGGCCTTAAATTACTAGAATAAAAGTTGATTATCTAAATTATATTCTGTGATATAGAGTACCACCTACGAATGTTGTGTGTACAGAGTAGTACCTAGGATGTGCATTGTTTGTATTGTATGGCAGGCTGAAAAAAAATACGATACGCATGCGCTTCTGTCATTATGTCAAATGATCTTTCTGTCAGTCAGTCAGTTCCCCTCTGGCCCCTCCTCTCCTCTCCCCAGACCCCAACCCAACAGTCGAAGTTCGTCGCTGGTCGAGTGTGCATCTTTCACGCATCGTAACTTAGGAAGTTACTCTAGGCTCGCTTTTCCGGGTTAAAAATCCTTGGTTTTACCTTTCACTTTAAAAAAAAGCCACTGCGAGACCTCTGCTTGTAGTTAGTGAAAAAGAAAACTCAGTTCAGGTCAAGATAAATAGTTAAACGAGATAAATTATGATTTATCGATACCGTTCCATACACTTCAAGATGAATAGAACCTATTTATTGTATCTTACGCTGGCTAGCATGTGTATAGCCTTCGTAAACAGTGGTAAAAGTGAAAAAACCTTAAAGTTTTACGAGGAAAAGGTGAGTGAAAACAAATGGACTTTTTGAGGGACTAGGAGTTTGTAAGGACTTTCTATTTGTTGAGCTTTTGTAAACAGCTGGAACTAATTATTAGCCTACATAGTTTGCCATTATACTACACAATAGACATGTATGTTTAGTCCAATGTTTGTCTACAAGTGATCTCACTTTTAGTCTATTTATGTGACATTTCTGGTTGGATATATATTATTATTATTATTGTTTATTTTCAGAATTTCCATGAAGCTCAGGAACTGACTGACCAAGATGTAAAAGACTTAGCTGATTTGTCCGACATGGATCATTTTCGGAATACCTTAGATGAGATTTTAATACCCAGGGTGGTGGGTACGCCCAATCATGAGAAAGTTGGTAACTACATTGTGAAAAAAATGCAGAAGCTCGGGTGGGATGTTACTGAAAATGTGTTTTCGGATCAAACACCAGTGTTTGGTGCTCTGAACTTTAGGAATATCATAGCCAAACTGAATCCTAATGCTGACCGGTACTTGGTTCTAGCGTGCCATTATGATAGCAAATATACAAGGGAACATGTTTTTATGGGTAAGTTAAAAGATATTGTTTATTTCACTTATTAAACAGGTCTAAATTTGAAATAAATACAATACTATTTTTAAACAAGGTTAATATACCTAGTTATTTATTTATATATAATTACTTATAATAAAATAATAAAAATATGGCATTTATAGGACAAGTCTAGTCAATTACTTACTTAATATTATCCTCTCAAACCTTATCAAAAGGATTCAAATACTAAGTGTGAATTGGTCAGATGGCTTAATAGTCATTTTCCAAATTTCTGGGAGAAATCTGGGATCTGTTGAATAAATAAAAAAAAGAATAAATAAATACTTATAATTTATTGAACATTTTATCTGCCTGTCAATTATATTAAACAATTTCTGCAAACAGGAGCAACAGATTCGGCTGTACCATGCGCCATGCTGATAAACTTGGCAAAAGTAATGTCATCAAAACTGAATGCACTGAAAGATTCCAATCTAAGTCTGATGTTTATATTCTTTGATGGAGAGGAAGCATTCCGACAGTGGGGTCCAACTGACTCCATCTACGGAGCCCGACATCTTGCTAAGAAATGGCAAAACACTCAGTACAAGGACGGAGCTAATCATCTGAAACGGATGGTAAGAGTTTTAATTAAATAAGTACTTACATAATTTTTATTTAAGTATGTTATTTGAGTATATAATGTATTTGTATTAAAGTATGTATATTATTTGAATTTAAGTAAGTATATAAAATTTACAGCTCTTTAAACGTAATGATAAAAACTTAATTATGAAACAGACAGCCAAAAACTTGCACCATTGTAAAAGTCTTAATAATGTTTAATCCTACTAATATTACATACGTTTAAATAATTGCATGTTTTAATCACAATAAAACATGTGTAATTGAATTTACGGGTAATTCACGGTAAAAGTATTTTAACGAATCAATTACGGATAAATTGAAGAAAGTAAAAGTATGTAAATATGTATTATTTACTGAGCAGAATATACGCATATAAATATGTAACAGGTACTACTATAGCGACCTAGTACCTAACTGCATACAATCTGCATCGTAACTATAACAGACTGTATTTTTTTTTTTTATGCATTATAGGCAAACGCTTGACCGCATTCACATCTGATGTTAAATGATGATGCGGCCTACGGTGTAACGCGTTTGCCTAGATAGAACCTATTCACTCTCCTCTTGAAAACGTACAAATTGTATGCATCTGGAAACACCGATGCCGGAAAAAAAAAAACTATTTAGAAAAAATAAAAAAATCGAAGAAACAAAGTCGCGTCTACTAGTATTATCAATTCATGTAGTCTGTCCTACATAGCTTTGTACCTAGCAATACAACTATGGCCTTCATGTTTTGTGCGATGAATTAAACATTTTGAGCAACCATCACCATGAACAATCAATATGCTGTGTTTATTTGTCATGCCTAATTTATGCGTAATTCATTGAATATACCATTTTGACGTGACAACGTCTTATAATTCGATAGAGGGCTGCATGCACGAAAAAACATGACTCATGCGGCGTTACCTCGCTCTGAGGCGTTCCACGAAGTGCAAGCGAGAGCGCGGAACGAGCGACAAAGAAGCACAATCGGCCTTTGCGTTCGTTGCCACGTTCAACTATCGTCAGTAAACCGACTTTACAGACAACCATTTTTTTTTTCTAATTGAGAATATACCATAATAATAATAAAAATTCATATTTTTCTAACAATGTTTGTATTGTGCTAGCCTGTGTCAGGCGTCACGCGTTAGTAGCTCTGCTTTCTATGCTGTGGGTCGTGGGTTCGATTTCCGCTGATAACAAATGTTTGTGTGAACACTGATGTTTGTTATAACAGCGCAAATTATTCACATATATTTTTTTAAATTACATTGAAATAGGTTTCATTAGAAACTATAAAATAAATGTTATTGTTGTAAGTAATGAAAAATAAGTGGTAGGTACCTACTTTACTTAAGTATAAAGAATTCAATCTTAACACTAATACGATACGGTAATGCATGTTTACTGTTGGTTGACGATAGATTGGACACGACCATGGTATTAATATCTACAGTAATGACTAATAAAATTAGGTACCTAGGTATCTAAACTACCTACCCAGCTTCTAGTCTATGTTGGGAATATTTTTTTTTTATGAAATGTGCTGTTATTTCATTTCTTAAAATGGACCCCGAGCGAAACTAATTGGTGACCCCCCAGTACCCCAAGTACGAGTGTGTGCACACACGAATCGTAGAGACGCAATCGCCGAGCGCCACCGATTTTGTATGGAAATCCAAACAGCGCCCCTAGTAGATTTCTTGAGAAGCTTGGATTTCCATACAAAATTGGTGGCTTGCGATACGAAGGCGATACGTTAGTATTCAAGTGCAAAACTCGTACTAGGCTCTTAGATCTATGGTCTTATTCATTAGCTGAAACCCGCGACGTTCGTACGCAAGGGTCTAAATATCTGTACCATTTGATAATCCATGTACCGCATAGCTACTTTTGGCTTAGAGAGCTCAAGCTGTATCTTAGAATTCAGGTCTTTGATTGCAATAAGACCTAGCACGTGCTTTGATAAAAAAAACAGGCTTCTAAAATGTATATTTTTAATCCAAATCGGTCCAGTAGGTAGTTAAGGGCGTTAAGGCCAACAAACAGACAAACAATTTAGATTCAGAATCGTTTACTTCGTGGATGTATATTTTATTAGCTTCTATCGCGGGCCTTGAGCGTGGAGACCGAAACCAGAAATTCCGTAACGAAATAACCTAACACTGCGCATGCCTAATCCAGCAAAAAATGCTATGCAATAGCTTTACCGCGGCAGTCCCTGAGTGCCACACGTCATTTTTCATATATGTCAATTTTAATTGTAAATTAGCTCTTTTACAGTAGGTACAGATCCTGTCATATTTGGGCTCTATTAAGTATCTCTATTCACATCCGGTCATTTGCATGTCAATGAAAATAAATTGCGATGACATGAAAATGTGAATGCTGGCTGATTGTGGTGCTTTCATAAATGTCCGCCTGCCTGGTATAATAAACAAAAATAGGTCTTTGCATCCAATTAAGATGTTTATAACTGTGAGCAAATATATTCCTATTCCGTTAGGAAAAAAAATGGTTGTCTGTAAAGTCTGTTTACTGACGATAGTTGAACGTGACAACGAACGCAAAAGCCTTCTTTGACGAAGTGCTTCTTTGTCGCTCGTTCCGCGCTCTCGCTTGCACTTCATGGAACGCCTCAGAACGCCTCATGAGTCATGTTTTTTCGTGCGTGCAGCCGGCTCTATCGAATTAAAAGACGTTGTCACGTCAAAATCGAAATACTTAGTCCATAAATTACGTGAGATGTTTAAGGGGGGGACGGGGTCGAGTCAAATCACATCTAATCTCACCTTGGAGAGGGGGGGTCTCGGCAGATATCAAGCAATTTTTTTTCTGATTGATAAAAATAATACTATTTCAGTCCATTTAATCATTTTTTTTCTTTTTACGATAACAATCCATCGTGTTTTTAGTAATAAATCAAGACACAGTTGATAAATTGTGTCTGAACCATTTTTTTATTTATTCTTACTGCACAATATAGCTTTTGTAAAAAGGGATGACTTAATGGTAAAGCAATCTCTACCAGCCAGCCCAACGTGGTAGTAAAGAAAGGAGGAATATATTTTTGGATAGCAACTAGCCGATCTCAGTCTAGATCTCAGTCTAGAATCCACAAAAAAGACGTCGTCGTTGTGCAGATTTGACGAATCCAGTAACTGTCTGATGTGATTTATAAAAAAAAAACAAATTCACGATAAGTGAGAGCGCACACCCAAAACTACTTTAACGGCCGGTTTCTGGAAACCCAAATCACGGTTGTTCCGAGTTTGACACATAGTAGGTATGTACCTACTTAATTTTAGATTTTTTCGTTGATCATCGTTCGAGAAACCGGCCGTTAATGTCACATGTCTTGACGTTTAAATAAATCAGATAGTAATTGACGTAATCTGATGATGATAACATAAACTGTTTTAGAGGGCTAAGCACGAAGAAATGTGACAACCTTGAACGTTTGTGAGATACACTGCGCGCTAACGCTTCAACGTTCGACAGTAAAGCTGTTGGTGGCGCGCAATGTATCTCAAATACGTCACAGCCCGTTCACACTAGTCGTAAGTCGCATATGACTAAAAGTCGAAAGTCTGATGTAGGTACCTGTCTGTATGCGTCTCATCTAATGTGAACAGCTCCATATAAAGTGTATGGTAGTTCATAGTTAGTTCATAGTTCATTTATTCGTAAACAACAATTACACGTCGATAAATTTATTACACAAGAAAGAAAAGAAACTAGAGCATTCGACTTTTAGTCATATGCGACTTACGACTAGTGTGAACCAGCTGTCACTGTTTCATTACGTTTACGATTATCAAATTTATTCGTGCTCAGCCCCTGCAGTCTTGTCGTCGGCGCACACCATCCATGTCGGGATCGGAAGGTACACTAGCTACCACTGAACCACCAATGTCTCTTTAAGCCTGCGCAGACCGGGACGGCATGGCAAGAGATTTTAATTTTTACTAATAGACATTCAACCGTACTGTTACAGAAATACGACATAAATTGCTATGCTTTAAAATGATGCCGTGGCATTGAACGTGAACGGAACGGCATCAATTTAAAGCATAGCAATTTATGTCGTATTTCTGTAACAGTTCGGTTGCATGTCCATTAGTAAAAATAAAAATCCCTTGCCATGCCGTCCCGGTCTGCGCAGGCCCTAACCAGCTTATTATTTAAATATTGCACAATAGGTTTAGGCATGTTTTAGCGCATGTTTCTGTGGGGCAGAGATAGAACATGAACCGTTGTAACCTTACGAAACAACGATAACACTCCGATAGTGAAACAAAACAACTGTGAAAAAACCTAAAAAAAACAAAATATGTTATGTATTATATCAACCGGAAAGTAGTGAGAAATATTGTAATCCAATACGTCGTTGTCGCAATTAATGCAAGTCGTGATTTTATTTTTGCGAGAAATTACACTTAAATCATTTTTTTTTAAAGATTGTGTACCTAACACGTGTTTACACTATACATTTCAAAGAACATGAATGAGCAATAATAAAAAGTAAGTGCTTTCATAATTAAAGGGTACCACAGCATGCGTACGGGATCTAGAGCAACTTATACTTAATTAAAACTAAGTAAAACAAGTATGAAAACAAGATACAATATAAAAAGCCTCTTAGCACTAAAAATCATAACATAAGCATTCTAGTATAAGACGATTTTTAAATAATCTTCTCAATCAATATTCATGTATTCTGTAATATTTATGTATACTTAATCTAAAATCATGTAGTGACTCGCGGTTCATTTATTATTCACAAACGCAAGCGAGTTTTTGTCGAATTGTATCTATTAATTAACAACTTTTCACATTTCTGCGTGACATTTAATAGTTGATTTATTGTCATAACTACTTAGAAAATGCAGTCCATTTTAAATGATCTTTAGAAGAGAAACATACCAATTAGGTAGATATGTTTATTTTTTTATAATTTTATTGCGATACTTACCCAGCGCTTATATACCTTACTTACCTAACTGTGTTCTAGGATGTCTGTCTGTCTGTCTGTGGCAATAAATCATATTACACGATCGCTGTGTTATTGATTATAACCAAACTCAAAGGAGAATGGGCAATTCTCTATGGAGCGTGGGCCACGACTAAAAATCTCGTCCCTCAGGGTTGCCACATAATATGTTTAAAAGAGCTCTCCTTTCGCACGGAGCAAATCGAAATTTCGAGTCTAAATATAATTTTGCCTCTCGAAATATCGTTTTGCGTATCGACGTATGATTTTACTCCACATTTATTTAAAACTAGCTGACCCGTGCCCACTTCGTTGGGCATAATTTTTTCTCCGATTCACTTTGCAAAACGGATTACCACGTAAAACCTTTTTATTTTTCGGTTTTTATATAACCTAACACTCAGCAATAATGTGGCTTTCTATCGGTGAAAGATTTTTTAAAATCGGTTCAGTAGATCCCGAGATTACCCCTTACATTTTAACAAACACACAAACTTTACTTCTTTATAATATTAGTACCTATAGTTATACATGACTAGCTGACCCGCGCGAACTCTGTTCCGCATATACTACAAAAAATGTGATAAATGAAGAACCACTCGACAGATTTTAAGCAAACTTCACATAAACCATCTGCTAATTAGTCCAAATAAAGCCTAAAAATTTGGGTTGGATAGGTGAGCCCGTTCTTGAGTTATAAAATAACAACGAAAATTGGCATTGATTTTTATTTAAATAGATTATATAAAATGCTGGTTTTCTTCAGGATGTCCTGGTGCTATTGGATCTGTTGGGCGCTCCAGACCCGGTGTTCTACAGCTACTTCCAGTCGACAGAGAAGTGGTATGTCCGCCTTGCTGCCGCCGAACAGAGGTTAGCTGAACTCAACAAGATGGATGGATATTCCAAGTAAGTCTTTCTATTTATATTCAGTACTAGCTGACCCGTGCCCACTTCGTTGGGCATAATTTTTATCTATACTAACCGGTTCAGTAGATCCCGAGATTACCCCTTACAATTTAACAAATACACAAACTTTGCCTCTTTATAATATTAGTATAAGTAGATCAAGTTTCAAGTCAATCGATTCATGGGATAAGATTCTGCATGCAAACGTAAAAGCGTGTTGCGTGTTTTTTAACCTCCAGAGACCTCTGAACTGTATCTATTGCTTAAGAAAGTAAGTTAGTTTACTTACTGATTTGTTTACAGAGGAAAAGCTGAACAAAATTACTTCAGACTGAGGAGTTCGGGAGCCCAAATCGAAGACGATCACCTTCCCTTCATGAGAAGAAGTAAGTCTACATTCAATCCGGTTCAAACTAACAAACAAATAAAATATAGTCGTCGTTTTACGTTAAATACAACGTATAAGAGTCACACTCAGTGTCTCCATATGTAAATCGAGAATTACCGTGTTGCAAGGGTATAAATAAATACGGTGTTTCTAGACAAAATTACGGTGAATCCGCTTAAAGTGTACCGTGCAAATTACCGTGCAATTTTTCGAAGGAAAACAACATCGGGAACCAATTCAAAACGGAATATTTGTATTTGTTTTTAAATTATAATGAATCCCAGGTTCAAAATTTATTGATTTGTCTGACTGAGATTCGTTTTACGCAGTACATGATAATTTACAAAAAAAATAATTTATAATATGGTGATTCATGACACGGTCAAGGTATTACATTTTTACCTTGACGGTGGTCAAGGTAATACATTTTTACCTTGACGGTGGAATAAGAGTACAAGAGTACATTACGGTGGATCTACGGTAATTACCGTGTATATGGAGACACTGGTCACACTGCGTGTCAATGCCAGCTCGACTGTTGAACATTGCAGCATCACCGCGCAGTGTATCTCGTAACGATTTCTGATTGTCACATTTATTAGTGATGCTCCCTGATTGCTTTGCAACAGCGAGCTGCTTTTGAAAACTCGAAACACCTGAATAGGTAATTCTGTCATACTCATAGACGGTTTTTGAGTTTACCTCGTAATTATTTATCATCATGTACCTACTTACGACCTATTTACATTATTACACCTATCTACTCTTAAATCGTTGAATCATCAAAATACTAATGCCTGCATGCTTACTTCTTGTACTTCCACTGAAATGCCTTTGTTTTGTTTAGTTGTTTTTTTTTTTTTTTTTTTTTTTTTTATTTATTGTTCTATTATTTTTCTTTGTATACATAGCCTTTAAAACCTGTCTTTTTCTTCAGATGTGGACATCTTACACGTGATCCCCTCTCCCTTCCCGGATATTTGGCACACAGCTGGCGATGACATAACGGCGCTGGACTTCAGAACTATTGAGAATCTTAATAAAATCTTCAGAGTATTTGTGGCAGAGTATCTGCATTGCTAACCATACCTTGCTAATGTACCTACTGGGGGTTTTGTAATGGCACGAAATACTTAAAAGTTGGAATTCTTATATACTACCTACTAGCCATAGGCGCAAAAAGACGGAACAGTTACTAGTCCTCTTGTAGTGTACTTTCAACTCTCATCTAAAATGGTATTGATTGTTGTATTTCAAATAACTTAATTTGACAACTTTTAAAGCTTTTTAAAACTTTTAAATTTAAAGTAAAACAGAGCCCAGAATTTACCTATGTACCTGTAAAAACAGGGAACTTGTTACTTAACACAGGATTCTTTCCGAGACAACAAGAATAGCCATTAATTTTAGTGCTGTCAAATTAGTTGAGCAAAATTGAACAGAAAACAAATGTTACTGCCTCATTTAAATGTACCGCCTTGTCTACAGTAAAACCTTCAGTAGAACGCGCAATTACTTATGGCGGACATCACATTTAACCTATTACTCGATTTTTAACATGGACCAGTGTCTCAAACGTATGGAATGACGTATTCGAATGACACTACGCGTTGACGCTACCTCGACTGTCTAAAGCGCGCTCTACACTCGCTCGCGATTCTTGCTGTGAATTCACGCCGCGATTTGCGCCGAGCACTTCGCGTTTAAATTTGTCTCTCCACACTCAGTCGTGAACCAAGCGAACCTTTGCGGGACAAAAACCGACAACGAACGGAGAACGGCGCGAAGTGTGAACGTGAACGCGCGAAACCATCTATACACGCGTTTCGCGGCCTTTGGCGCTATGAGTGTAGAGCGCGCTTTACGTTGTAGCGTTACCGCGCAGTGTCTTGAACGTGCTAACGTTACGTTACGTTAACGATTGTCACCTTTATTCATACTCTCTCAGCACAATTTATCTTATGTAATCATTCAAGTCTAGAATTGTATTTAATCGTGCACACCTCTCAGCAGAAAATAACGTATTCAAGTCTAGAATTGTATTTGGTTTTGTCTTGTGGTGTAAAACACTGAAACTTGTACAACTTATTTTTATTTTACTGTTGAAACCCGGAACAACGCAGAGGTCTCTGGAGTTCGTGATATTATTTTTAATGAGATTAAAATGTAGCTATTAGCTATATGTATACAGTTACTCATAGCGTTCCTAAGATGGGTTGTGTAAAAAAAACAGTATGTTTGCTGTAAAAATTGTATTTTCTGACATTTTATTGTTTCAACAATATCTAAAGTAAGGCTTTATCAGTGAAATTTTAAGCTAACGAATATCTACTTTGTTGAGATTAAACAATATTTTATAAGCATTGTACCTATATAAATGTATAAAAAACATTCCAAACCTTAAAAAACTATGTTTTGTTTCTTGTAAATAGATTTACAATAATAATTATTAAACGATTGATATTTTCTTTGTAAATATTTTTTTTATTACATTGTATTTGAAATATTTATATGAATCCTGTTGACATGTATAGAGTAGCCTAAGTAAAGTATTTATTAATAAGTAATAAAAGTAATTTGCATGGACAACGATTAAAAATGAATTTATTGATGTTAATACATGATATATTAAATATTTATCAAAATCAACTGTCTTTTTAATCTATGCTTAAGTAACTAAACTTAAAACTAAAACTATATAAATTAGAAAAACAATCAGTACATTGCATAAACCGCAAGATAATAGAACAAATTATAGTAAAAAGATAAACTATACGAGTTTTTATAGCGTACCTTATTGATATTTATTTTCAGTTTGTAATCACGGCTATTGAAAAGTCTGCAAAAATAAAAGGTACACGATAAAAACCTGTAAATTTATATCTACTATAAGTTCAGTACCTCAAGTACGAGTTTGTGCACACACGGATCGCAGAGCCGCAATCGCCGAGCGCCACCGATTTTGTATGTATTGCCTTGATCACACGTACCGAGTAAACCGGCGAGACAGTGACGTATTTGAGATACACTGCGCGTCGGCATCAGTTTTACTGTTGAACGTTGCAGCGTTAGCGCGCAGTGTGTCAAGGCATATATCAAAGCAGCGCCCCTAGCACATTCCTCGAGAAGCTTGGATTTCCATACAAAATCGGTGGCGCTCGGAGATTGCGTCTCTGCGATCCGTGTGTGCTCAAACTCGTACTTGGGGTACTGATCACGAAAGTTTAAGAAATTTCATTTACAAATCATTTAATAACACATTAAAACACAATTCATAGTTTACTTGAAATAAATAAACCTAAGTAAAAGTCTTTAAAATATCCGATCTAAGAAAGATCCCTTGTACTTTTTCAGCGCACTCTCTTCAAGCTCTTTCATTTTCATGTCAAAACTACTTAAGTTAGCATTTTCTAGCGTTTTAGATTTATTTAGTTCATCCTGTTTTTTAGTTGAACCATTTTCATTACTAGACTTTAAATTATTTGCGGGTAGTTTCTCATCCACATTTTCTGTCTCACACATATTTTTTGTTGCATTCACTTCATTATTCGTAGTGAAATCTGTTGAGAACAGATCTTCACTGAATTTTTTAATAGGATCTATTTCATTGACAATTTCAGTGTCTACACTATTTTTAAGGCCAGATTTAATATGATTTTCATTATTTATTAACAAACTGCCACTATTTTCAAGATCTTTCGAATTATTTACTGCTATTGGTATTTGATTAACTGTAGGTGATTCTGGTTTACCCATTTTAGATTTTCCAACACCTAGATTTAGACCTTTCGTTTTTACAACATCTAGATCATTTTCAGAGTCTGTTTCACTATCCCATCTTAGGACCCTTAATTGTTCACCACTTTCATCTAACTGCGAATTATTTTCCATACATTGATTTTCATTTGTTTGTGCTTTAGTTGCTACAACATCATCACCATCATCACCGTCTTCACCATCACTGTCCCAAATCTTTTGGGTCTTTTTACTTTTAGAGTTCCGTGGTGCAAATTGTTCTTCATCACTTAGATCACTGTCTTCACCTATTTTTACGTTTTCAGCAACTGCAGTAGTATTTGTGTGTATTTTAGAGTTATCCAAATTACCTATTTCAAATACTTCAGAGTTATTTTCAGGGGTGTTATTAATTGTAGTTTTAGCTACCTTATTTGGTATATTTGGAGTAGATTCTACAGATTTCCGTTTAGTCCGCTTTATCTTAGTTCCAGTTGAATCTTTATTCTTTTTGGTAATCCGTGGTACATCTGTGCTGTTATTAGATAACTGTGAAAAATGATACTTGTGAATTTTTTTATAAACAATTTTAAAAATGACCTTGTGAAAAAAATTATCCAACTATTTTAATTTGTAAGATCTTTGGAAATCAACGTATTACTTATCTAGGTTATTTGTATCACAATTAATAATACAGACAGAATTAATATACAGACAATGAGATAAAAGTAGCGAATTTCTATTCAAACTAAGTTTCAGTAGTAGGTACAGTTGTACAGAAAAATACTATTTTATTTACCTGATATTGTAGAAACGGTGTCTCAACTAAAACTCTCCTCAAGACGATATCTTCTAGGAAAGCATCCAGCATAGCAGTCTTTACTAGAACATCATTTACATCATTGTTGTTAGCTTTGAACTTATCAGCAATGAACTTTGCTTTTGGGTGAACCAGTAAATGGAATGATGAAAACTTAGTTAAATCCTCCTGAAACAAGACAGCTAAGATGATTTATGAGATTTTTTATAAAGCTTTGCTGTTAATATAGATATATTTGTCAGGTCCTATAATTACATAGGTAATTCTAGGACCTGACAACCTGACAAATATTATATAGATATGTAAGAGGCCCACACAACGCCACTGATAGGCTCAACAGCAAATCAGGGCCATACCCCTTGACTCGGAGACAGTGTTCTCCGAAGTGGATGCCAGATAAAAGAACGCAAGTTCGAATCTTACCCTCATCTCAACAAACCAAGAAGGTAGAGCAAACTTTGCTCTACCTTCTGATGACCCTCATTCAGAGAGATAAAAAAAAAAACAAAACCACAACTTAATAAAAATATATAAAAAACTTACTAAAACTGGAGTATGACACTCATTGGGCGGCCTTATCGCTAAACAGCGATCTCTAACCTAGTATAGACATATATACATAATAAAGACATGTATTTCATAAAATATATAACATGTATTTTATGATCCTGTCAATACTAGTACATACTGTACTGTACCTAGACTAACAATTAATAATAATATTATACAAGTACATTAAAGCTGATTAAAGGAAAGTTGTCTATAGTAATCTTTAGTTGCAGTGTCATTGAAAAGCAGCCAAAATGATAAGGAAATTATTATTATTATTATTATTAATCAGCCATGACTGTCCCACTGCAGGGCAAAGGCCTCCCCTCCCTCCTTCCACTCTTTGCGGTTGGATGCTGCTACAGGCCAAGATGGTAGGTACGCATCTAGTTCGTCGCGCCATCTCCTCCTGGGCCTTCCACGTCGTCGGGTTGCGTTAGGTGGTATCCATTCTGTAGTGGTTTTTGCCCACAACTCGCTTGGCATACGGCAGACATGTCCAGCCCAGTTCCACTTCAGGTTGGCGGCTTTGAGGCCAACGTCTATGATTTTTGTTTTGGAGCGCAGTGTACTATTTCGCACGCGGTCTGACAGTTTTACTCCTAAGATACTGCGCTCCATGCCTCGTTGACATACTCCAAGTGCAAACTTTTGACGAGCAGTCAAAGACCAAGTCTGGGCACCGTAAGTGAGGATGGGGAGAATGCGCACGTCCATGAGCTTCTTTTTAAGGGATAGTGGAAGATCGCCCTTCATCAGATCTTTCATTGACCAAAAGCTTCTCCAAGCATTGTCTGTTCGTCGGACGATTTCTTTTTCTTGTCTTGCTTGCTGGAGAGAAACTGTTTGGCCAAGATAAAGATACTCCTGGACGTACTCAATCTCTGCGCCCTCTATATCCACTTTGCGGTGTGTGCTGTTGGTCATGAGATTGGTCTTCGACATGTTCATCTTCAGTCCGACTTCGAGGCTTGCCTTGTTTAGTTGGTTAATCATTTCACAGAGTTCTACCGCAGAAGAAGAGAATAAAACGATGTCGTCGGCAAAGCGGAGGTTAGTCAGCTTTTTTGCCCCGACGATAATTCCCTTCTCTTCCCAGCTGTCAGCCAACTTTCTGAAGATCTCTTCTAAGGTCGCAGTAAAGAGTTTAGGAGACAGTGGATCTCCCTGCTTGACGCCTCTCTGTATGGGGAAAGATGGTCCGGAGGTGTGCAGTTTAACTGCAGCAGTGCTGTTACGGTAGATGTTTTGAAGAAGTTGTATATAAGTCGGTTCTATTTGTTGGTTATAAAGAGACTGGAAGATTGAATTGTGGTTAAGACTGTCAAATGCTTTAGAATAGTCAATAAAAGCGAGATACAATGGAAGTTGGTATTCAATATGTTTTTCCAGAATTTGATTTAAGGCTTGGAGGTGGTCCGTTGTAGAAAGACCTCGTCGAAACCCGGCCTGTTCTACTGGTTGATTTAAATCCAGTTTGCTGGAGATTCTATTTTCTATGACTTTAATAAAAGATTTATATAGGTGAGAAACTAAGCTGATAGGTCGGTAATTGCCTATATCTGATTTTTCGCCTTTTTTGTGTAGTAAAATTATGTTTGAATGACAAAAATCTTTTGGGAAATTTCCTGTGATAAGTATAGAATTAAAAAGGTTTGCTATGTAAGGGAGAAGAACTGGTTCGCCGATTTTTAAGGCCTCAGTGGTGATGTTATCATGTCCTGGACTTCTACTGTACTTCATGCTGAGAAAGGCGCGATGTATTTCAGTTTCTGTTATCGGTTCTACAGTTTCGGAACATGAGTAGGTTGTTGGGGTTTGCTGGCATGTCGGCTCGGAGTGGTCTGTATAAAGTTCTCTATAAAATTCTGTGCAAATAGCAAGGATGTGTGATCTATCGCTTTGCTTCACGCCATTTTTGTCTTTTAGATTCATAATAGTGCGTTTTCCTAACTCCGTGCCTCTTATTGCAGATTTTAAATTTCGGTTACTTTCTAGGGCTACTTGAACTGTGGTGACATTATATCTTCTGATATCTTTTCTAATACTTCTTTTTACTTCCTTGTCTTTACGACTATACTCTTGTGAATATAGTGTAAGCTTTTGTCTGTCTTCGATGAGTGATTTTGTGGCGTTACTGAGTTTGCTTTCCTTTTTTGAGCATAGTTTTATCTTCTCGCTAGCCTTTTTAATGCTACTATGAATATTTTTATATTGTGTTTCGACATCATCTGTGTTTTCAATTGGTAGTAGACTGAAATTATTGTTTAATTCTAAGAGGAAATTATCTTTACTGTGAAGCAGACTTAACTTATCTAATCTTTTAATAGTGCTTTGGATGACTTTAAGTCGATGTATTTTTAAATTGAATTTGATTGTTACTCGTAAAGGTCGGTGATCTGAGCTGAATTTTAAGCTGTTAAGCATTTCGATATTATTAATTATCTGTTTGTTGGAAGAAAGACAAAAGTCTATTTCATTTTTGGTGGTTTTATCGGATGAGAACCAAGTCCAACGCCGCTGAGGCTTCTTGAAAAAATAGCTATTGCTGACGCTCAAAGTCTGGCCAAAAGCAAACTGTAGCAGGCGTGAGCCGCGCTGGTTCCTAGTTCCCAACCCGTGTGGACCAAGTACATTGGTATTATCCGTATCCAGTCTAGGGCCGACTTTCGCATTAAAATCTCCTATAACCATAGTCCAGGTGCCTCTAGTTTCGTCGCAGGCTTTATTTAGAAGGTCATAGAAATCTTCAATCTCCTCATCTGTATGTGTGGAAGTTGGTGCATATACCTGAACAATGGTGAGTACTTTTTTATCTGTTATATGTAATTTTAATACTGATAATCTGTTTGAGTAGGAAACAAACTCTTTTATGTTATTTTTCCATTTTTTAGAAACTAAAAATCCTACACCGTAATTACTAGTGCTGTTGCCGTTATAATAAAATATATTGTTATTTCGTTCTACTATCTCTTCTCCTTCTCTTCTGACTTCTGATAGTCCTATTACGTCCCAGTTAATGTCAAGTAAGGCGTTCTCAAGTTCAACTAAACGTTCTTCGGTACGAAGTGTCTTGACATTAAACGTAAGAATATTAAGTTTCTCAGAATCCATTTTGCATGCCGTGGTCGTTTGACAGTTGGACCTCGCCCGGAGATTGTATGCGCCCCATGCTCCAGGGGATATTGTCCTACTGTCATCGGAAGTAATCCTACTGGAGACGCCGGGCACTGGGGGCCTGTTTCTTTGAGTGTTCATCATGAGGGGGGGGGGTTAGACCATAAACCCACCACGCTGGTCTAGTGCGGGTTGGTGGGTGGAGCGCCAGAGCCTTGTTCGTTAGTTAGCAGGGTGTACCTCGTGCAGGTAAGGTTGGCTTGGTATAAGGAATAAGGAAATTGGCAAAGGTATAAGGAAATTGGCAAAGGCGAATTTAGTGTGGGTTTGATACTGATATAATATTTGTAATCTACAATATTCTTAGCGTTTCCTAATCTATAGTTGATTTTTTTTTCTAACCTGTCTCGTCCCACCATTGGGCAAAGGTCTCCCCTAAATCCTTCCACTCATCCCTGTTGGATGTAACTTAGAAAAATATTTTTTTGCAATAATAACTATACTCTGAATAAATTATTCCGACGACCGATGTGGCGCGGCGGGCGATGGTCCGCCTGCGACGCGGAAGGTTGCGGGTTCGATTCTCGCCTTGGGATAAATGTTTGTATTTACGATCTGTAAATATTTATTCCGGGTGTTCTGGGTATTACATGTAAGAAAATATCTATCTATGTAATGTATTGTATTAAGTATGTCAGTCTTCTAGTACCCATAACACAAGCTCTGCTTAGCTTGGGGCTAGATGATGTTGTGTGGATTGTCCAGCATTATTTATTTATTATTAGTACCTTTACAGCTGAAGAAGTAATCCAGATTACCAGATCAGCTCTAAGTGAAGATTTGTGAATATCCTTAGAGATGAGGTCATAATCCACCACCAGCACACTCCATTCTCGTTTTGCAAAAGCGGCTGCCACGTATGTTGCACTAATGAGAACCTTCTTCTTTGCAAATGGATTTGTTAGCTCTATGGAAACATCTGGGAACAACCAATATAACATTATATTTATATTGAATTACATGTATAATAACAATAAATTACATATAATCCTTTTTACTAATATTATAGACTAGCATCCACCTGTAAGTTCGTTCGTAATATGTCATCTGTAAACTTTTCCAGTAGAAAAGTAGCTAAACAAGTTCTAGTTACAAGTTAGACCTACGAACAAACTACAACAAAAATTTTTGAAATTAGATACTTATGACGATTTTTTTTATTTAGTACTTTATTACACCAAAAAACACCAGTACTCTAGTGTTTAGGTCACCTATCAATCCTAAGTTAGCGGGATCTAACCTGGTCATGCACCATTGAATTTCGTTTTTTGGGGTTTTTAAGGGTTACATACAGTTTATGTTCTGACAAAATTAAGATAATCCATACCATTAGAAATATTGGTCCACAGTTGGAAACAGCTCATCCATTTATTCTCTGAACCTTCTCTGCAGAGAATCAGAACAGGTTTCGCAAGAGTTGGTAGAACAGCACTCAGAAACAATGCAGTTTGAACTCTCTTTCCATAGCCGGAAGGATCATTTAATATCACACCAGGTTTTTTCTGTGAATAACAATCAAGAAATTTGAAGGTATTTATCTCACAAAGCCATATTCAAATTTAGATCAGCTGGCTTCTGAATCAGCAAACCAAATATTATGTAGATATTTTGAAATAAGTTGATACCAATGTCATATTTAACTTGTAAACACTATAGGTACCTACTTAGTGCTATTAAATATATGATATATAATATGATATTAAACATCTAGATTTTAACATTTTTCTTTCATACTTGTTTTCTTAAAGTCCAGGGTAAGTCCCCACATTCTACCAAAAGATATGGGGCCCCATAACAATCAATGTCCCACATACTTGTTTGCCCCTAGTGCCCTAATACCTGCACAAGGGATGACCTCATCAATAGTACAGACAAGGGGATGAATGTGGCAAAGTTCTACATGTGTTTCAAATTTTTGTTGTGTCATTGGAAAGAAGAAGAAGAAGAAGACCAAAAGATATAAAACTCACCTTTTTCCATGCTCTGTATATATATCTTATACCGTCAAGTTGATGTTGTACTGTGGGACATCGGTCTACAAAGATATCTTGCCCACCATCCTTACATCTTTTGGCCAGATAAAGTCTTTCAGATGAAAGATCAACCATGTTTTTAGTTCCTTAATAGGATAATGATTTGTATCTGAAAGTAGATAGATAGATTCATTGCATCATGTTGTAATTATAGGTCTTAATTGAAGATTAGAGCCCCCACCCCCTAATGACCCCGCTGGGGCACTACAATATTATTGCCTTAAGGCTCAAAAATATCTTTAATTGTATTTTACATATTAGTTAATTATATTATTTAGTTTATGTAAATAAAGAGCATTGAAAATGAACACTGCACCTGTTTACACTTACACTTCCTATATTGTTAAATTCTGGTGCATACGATTCAGAATAGACAATGTCATGATCAGCACATACAGCATTTCTAAATAAAATAATGCTACGAACACGGATACACTGGTTTTATGCACTTCTATGTCTTCAAACTCCTGTACTATGTGGCGGGGACAATCTAGGTGATCCCAAAACATTGGAGTGGCGACTTGTTTTTTACTGCAAAAACTTACAGCACCAGCTGATTCTACTACTACTAATCATCGAATTGATGCTTTTAATTTGATTATATTACAGTAAATACTAGCTAGATTATATTTTCGATCAAATAAAATTCATTGACAACACAAACAAAGTACAAACTGCGAAACAAAACAATCAAAATAAAATACAAAATACCACACCAGTGCTGCCAGTTTTAAAATGAGATTCTCCTCCCATTTCCCCCGGTCATAGTGGAAATTACCCTAAAATTGAATCAAATTCATAGTTTATCTTCCCCGGACTTTCGGACTTTGTGTAACATACGTTTTCTTATAAAAGTAAATAATACTGGTAAATTATTTAATTTAGATTAGATTACATGTGTGTGATAATATTAATATCAATCGAGATTATATAACACTTGATTTATGGCAGCGTATGATAGTGCCTCTGCGTTGATTATATGTAAATCTGATCAGTTATTTTCAATATTGTAAAATGCAATCATTTTCTGGACGAAGAATAAAGCTAAATCAAGTTATAAAGATCTTGGAAATAAGGTGTAATTAAAACAAAGAGAATTTTAAAATGTATAACAATATATTTTCTTAGTAACCTAATGATTTAACTGCACTTTGAGCTTACATGATTCAGTAAATACATCTTTTATAAAATCTTTGACACCTATACATTTTATTCGTTCTTGAAGACAGGCGGCCTCTTGTCGATAAATGCAGTCATACCTTCTTTGCGGTCCTCCTAAAACAATAAAAATGTTTTATAAATATAAATCCATAGACTAATGTTCTAATTATTTACGTATCCACTTTAGAAGGATTCTTAAAGCCAAAATCAACTTGGGATACATATATTTTCTTACCGTGGCGAAAGTGCCGTAGAAAATAGATTTTTCGAACTGCAATCCGCTCTTGAGGGTAGTCTCGTAAGCTTGGTTCACGGCTTGCTTGGCCATCTTGACGATGAGAGGCGAGTGTGTGCCGATTCGTTCCGCCAGTTTTATGGTTTCTTCTAGAAGCTTCTCGACGGGGAACACTTTGCTTACAAGGCCTGAAAAAAAATACTTTTAAACTAATTGTACCTATGTTAATAACATTGAATTTAATGGTCGGTTCTTTCAGATGCTAGGCAGAGAAATAAAATTCATTGTTGTAGACAGTTCTACTCAGATGATGATTGTACCGACTCATTGATGTACTGTGAATAACAGAGCCACAAGATATTACAAGGGACAACCCGAAATGTCGTAGAGCTCCATACAAATTACAAATTAGCGTTTAGTTTACCTCGTTTGAGTTTAACTCACACTATAAGCTCAGCTTTTATCATCATATTTTTTTAGCATCATGGGTTCAATAAAGTTGCGGGTTAGCACGACCTCCCCACCTTTCGGGTAACTAAAAACAACAGGTGTAGAACATACCCATTTTCTCAGCGTCATGCGCGTCGATAAAGTTACCAGTTAGCATGATCTCCCCACCTTTCGGGTAGCTAAAAACAGCAAGTGTAGAACTTACCCATTTTCTCAGCGTCATGCCCGTCGATAAAGTTACCAGTTAGCACGACCTCCCAACTTTTCAGGTAGCTAAAAACAGCAAGTGTAGAACTTACCCATTTTCTCAGCGTCATGCGCGTCGATAAAGTTGCCAGTTAGCACAATCTCCATGGCTTTGGACTTGCCGACGTAGCGCGGCAGTCGCTGCGTGCCGCCGGCGCCGGGGATGGTGCCGATGTTGATCTCGGGCTGGCCGAACTTCGCCTTCTCGCCAGCGTAGATTATGTCGCAGAGCATGGCAAGCTCGCATCCACCGCCCAACTGGCAAATGAAATATGTGACTGAGGAACTTGATTGTGAAAACGGGGTATTTTAACACGTTGTGTAATGCCAGTATTGTATCATCCTGATAGGACAGGACATAGATGTGTACAAGATATATAAAACGGTTTAAAGTAATATTGTGAATTTTTTTAATAGTTTATTTTGATGTTGGCATAAAAAGTTAGCTAAAAGAAAAGTTTGATAATATGTATATGTTTTTAGCACACTATTGCCAAGTAGTCAAAGCGAATTCTATAATAAACAATTTGAGTTTGAATCCAAGACAGTTGTTGGATGATTATGAGAGAGAGAGAAATCAAAACAAGTATAGATAGTGTGTATTTGCGACACATTACCTATTAAAAAGCGACTATCTACCAACATTAAAGTTCTTGCATAACATCTGTAACAATATTAGTATAGAACTTAGTGTACTCACAGCAAATCCGTTGACGGCGGCAATAACTGGTTTCCCACAGTTGGACACATCTTCCCACTCCCTAAGGAATCCAGCCTTCTGGTTGGAGCTGTATGTGTTATTCTGCATCTCTTTGATGTCAGCGCCGGCCGCGAACGCTTTCTCATTGCCTGGAATACAAGGACCATAAAATTAGACTTTTAAATGTATTTTGGTAACGTGAACCAAATTCCCTTGAATTCACTATTATAATTGGATCAAGAGATTAATTTTGATTCAAGAAATTTCAAGAATTCAATAAATCATAGGTTCAGAAATATAAACCATTATGAGTCATATGAGTGACAATAATACAAGGTGCATTGCAGAGGGTCATCTGCATCTCTACTTTGCTCTAAATCTTGGTTTATAGAGATGAGGGTAAGAGTCGAACTTGCGTTCTTGCATTGCATAGATATTCATCAGGTAGGTAGGTAGGTAATTAACAAAAAACCTCAATTTTTTTAATAATCCTAAAAATGGGTTTGAAACCTGCTTCATTTATAACTAAAATATATTATTTTACTTAAGTTTATAATAATATACTTGTATAATTATTTATTATATTTATTTGTCTGTTTAAATGTCCTGCAAGATTTCTACAGTTCAGTAACATACCAGTAATAATGATGGCGGAGATAGAGTCATCAGCATCGAAGTCCCTCACAGCCTGGCCGAGCTCCACGAACAGCGGCTTGCAAAGTGCATTGAGAGCCTTGGGCCGGTTCAGCTGGATGATACCGACATTCTTCTTAGCACCAGCAACATCAACTTTGATGTTCTCATATGCTGGGCCTAGAAATAAGAGATAGTATGTAATAGTTCCCATAGTACAAGTAGTTTGGGACTGGAGAGTGATGTTTGAAATGTCTGTGAATGTTTATTTATATATTATAATTACTTAAAATACCCTAGAACTTTATAATAAATAAATTAACAGTACTTATTTATGATGTTTTATTTACAAGTTATAAATAGTAGGTTCATACATAAATATCACATATTTTTAAGCTTTTATTTCTCCCAAATCATCTAAAAAAATTATCTATTTTATAACTATCTTTAATCGAAAATAACAAATCACCAGTTGTAACTTATTTAAATAATAACTATAGGTCTATTATGTTATGACATAACCAAACGCTTGGTGATAAGATAGGAATGTAGGTTCATTCAGTCAAGGTCGAAAAAACTGAGCATTGGGTACAATATCTACCTGCTGGTACATATTACAAAAAACAGAAAATAAAAGTACCTAGTTAATAATTTATGGATTTAAATCATGTTTATTTATATAGTCTTTGTACAGGATAAAGAGTATTTAAACAAAAATATGTTTATTAATTAATATGTAGCTACGTTGCTATGTCACAAGTTATCTACAATACAAAGTGTAAGTATGATGTACCTATTTCGAGTAGAAATAATAAGTTATTCTAGAAGAGATTTATGCGAAATAAACCAAACCACGCCCACAAAAAATTCAAGGAATTTGTAAAAAAGATTATCATGGTCATATCTTACCAGTGCTGTAGAATTTAGGAAAACCGGTCTTTGCTACGGACAGCCTGTTTAGAACATTCTTGCCGAGCAAAACACGGGTTACGGATCCAGCTGAAGCCATTTTAGATTTTGCTACTAAACAAAGCACCGCCGCCGGTCTTCAAAACGAAAATGATATTGATAAACTACCCAAAAGGAGTGATAAAAATGATATGTAAGATTGCGAAAATAACTTCGCTGGCTGAACTTTGATCAAACTTTTTTACTTTTTTTGTTCATTTGTATTGCCAGTAATTACAAGAGAACCTCCTTCGTTTCTTTAAAAATGAACAAGCATGCAGGTATTACAATCAATCATGTTAACAAACTGTCTTGTTATTGTCAAAAAATGTAAACAAAAACAAATGCCAATGTGCACGTAGGGATGGGCAAACCGAAAAAAAATATCGATATTTATCGTATCGATATATTTCAAATATATCGATTATATCGTCCAAGAAATATCGATATTTCGATATATCGATACTTTTTGCCCAATATGCAATTATTTATAAAAATTGCCAAAATATTAGAAATATTAAAGCAAATACACATCTGGCTGTTTTGACATCAGTTTTTATTATAAAAAAAAAACAGGTTTTTCATTGCTTGACTTAAAAAAAAACAAATTAAACATAACAATACTCAAAACAGAATTTGTCTGATATTGACATCAGGAGCACTCATTGTTTAGAGCTTAAAAAATATATCGATTTTGATATCCGAAAATAAATATCGAAAATCGATATATCGCTGGAAAAAATATTGCCGATATTTATCGATATTTTTCAGAAAAAATATCGATATTTTGATATATCGATACTTTTTGCCCATCCCTATGTGCAGGTGCGTGCAGGCGCTAGAAAGGCCATAATTTCAATAAAAAATGGCAAATACGTACAAGTTTTTTATTATTACCGGTGAACCTGGTTAGCGATAATGCGATTTATAAGATGAGAAGAGAAGACAGAACTTCCCGCGCACTGGTAAAGCCATTACAATGAACAAAAATTGCAGGTGTAGGAAAGACTACTCTCATCAAAAAGTTGGTGTCCTCTTTATCAAATGAAAGTGTTAAAACATCAGGTTTTTATACTGAAGAAGTTCGCAGTAATAAGACTAGAGATGGCTTTGATGTGGTCAGCTTGGATGGAGTACGAGGTAGATTAGCGAGAGATGAGACACAGCTAGAAGGTTCTGTCAAATATAAAGTTGGGAAGTATGGTGTTCTAGTCCAGGAGTTTGAAGCAGTTGCATTACCTAGCTTAGAAAAGGTAACTATAGCTTTCAGCTGTTTAAATACCTATCATCATCATTTCAGCCCGTTGGCACCCACTGCTGAGTATAGGCCTCCTCTTTATTATGTCATTCTTTTCGGTCCCTTGCGACTCTCATCCACTGATTCCCGGCTCGCTCCATAAAAAATACCTACCATCATATGATTTCTGTGGTCACTCTTGATAGGCAAGTCAAATTCAAAAAATAGATATTTAAAATTTAGTTTTGTTGTAATTTTTTTAGGTGCACAAAGAGCCGCATATTATAGTGATTGATGAAATCGGCAAGATGGAGTTCTTCAGTGCATCATTCAAGTCTAAAATAAAGGATATTTTCAGTCAAACTTCAAACAACATGATTTTGGCTACAATACCTTCCAGACGAGGAGATCCTCTTATTGAGAAGATAAGAAATGCTGCCAACTCTAAAGTTTGGACTGTGAGTATAGTATTTACCTTTGTTATGTTATATCCTACATATTAATTGTCTTAATAATTTATTCATTATTTATCACTGAGTTATTACCAAAAAAACATAATAGGTAGGAACTTATTTATATACTTTCTCATTATAATAAAATAAAATTTTGGTAATCTTAGTTAATAGACAAGATAATAGAAGGATTACTTATTTGAAACATCTTTCTGAGAAATATTATGTAAAGCTGTGCAATGTTTGTTTCATTGTTCCATACTTTCTTACAGGTAACAAGAGAAAACAGGAATAAAGTTCAAGAAGATATACTCAAGGACATGAAAGTATCATTAAAAGCAACATAAGTTTCAAAAAATATTTATTTTATGTCAAATATACCCGTTTAGTTTATGAAATAATAAGGCACCTAAAGATATTTTTTGTTCTCTAGCGTCTGTTGTCCCACTGCTGGGCAAAGACCTCCCCCAAATCCTTCCACTTCTCTCTATCCTTGGCAGTGTCCCACCAATCCAATTTAAATATGTCAAAACATTTGCTATATACACACTTATTCCCAAACGCCCCTGCTAACTTATTAGTCAAGTAACAAAACAACAAGACAGTTTTTTTACTTGACAGATGCTAGAAACATACTAGATATATTACTTGTATAAAAATGCTAAGGGAATTTTTGGCAGGGGCATTTGGGAATAAACCATACTTGTGAGAAACTATTTTCAAAGCCTCCTCAATACAGGCTAAGTGGGGCGAATGATTGGTATTCTTATTTGTATGAATTTGCCTGAGAAAACTAATTGTGTCAAATCAATAATAATTTTTATATTTAAATTTACCTACTCACTGTTTCATTTTTGATATAATATTGATTAGCTACTAAGATCTTTTTTCTCTGAAATATAGTTTTTTTTCTTACTTCTATAGACACATTAGACACTAAACAATGTAGATAAATAACAAAAAATCAACAGACAACCCGTGCGACTTAACTGCGGAAGCTGTGACGTCATCGTGTCGCCTCTCTTGCTCGCCCTAGTGCGATGAGCGGGAGAGCGAGCGGGGACGCATTCCAGTGAGGTATGCAGTTAAGTCGCATGTGGTGTACTTATAGTTACTTAATAGCAGAATACATGGCAACAAATTTAGACATAAAAAGAACTAGTAGTAATCAGTACCTTAAACTAATTTTAAACATACATTCTCTATGAAGCTTAATATGGCAATTGGCAAATATCTAACAGTAATCCATTTTATCCTATGGGTATGGGACCCTAAAACATTGTAACAAGTTTCAAAAGTTTTACAAACTTTGTTATCTATTCTATCATTGATAATTCCTTCTGATATACTGACGAATAAATAGTGCTTTCTAATTACATTCATGGATATTTCATTTAAGGCGTCGGGTAGGGTGAAATTTTTCACAATAAATAAAAATGTCAATAACTTCCAACTTTATTATTTATTTATTATATCTATACACACGTTAAACTTGTAACACGGCATAGTTTTTGCCGTGGTGGTTAAACTCTAGACAGTCAGCGTGGCAACGTCGCAATTTCAACTTCAGCAAAAATGCTCACAACGACGCAAAACACATAATGAGCCGCGCACAGTTCCGATAGTCAAACTCTAAAGCAGCGCCTTATGAATATTTGCGAGCACACAGCAATCAAACACTTATAATTCCTAAGGCGCTACTCTTCTTCTTCTTTAAACACCTTATTGTAGAAATACAAGATACGAACCATAAGAATAGCTGTGCTGAGTTTGGTACCAAACAAATCTGCCAAACCCATAAAAAATGGGATCTAAAACCACACTTTTGCAAAAGGTGTTGGTACTAAACTTACATTTAAAAGTAAACTATATCCAAGAGCACACATTTTGATTAACAATACATTAGTTCAATATATGTGTTATAGGAAATAATAAGTTTCACAACTCCACATGCTATCACTTTTTCTGAAAACAGTTTTTGGTTTCCCCAAAAACACGCATTTGGCTATACCCGTCACCTTAACGCCATCTATTGCAAACTAATAGCGATGACACTAGATTGCTGATATAAATATTTTTTCGTAAATAGTAACTTAGAACACAAAGCACCTAGACACAAGCTTCATACATGTAGGGATCAAACCCACATTAAAGGCACATTGCAGTAATATAAATATTCACGGACAATTCACACATCACACTCTAGTCCCAAACTAGGCAAAGCTTGGACTATGGGAACTAGATAGCTGATAGAATACTTATAATACCTCTTTTTTTTTGTAAATATGTATATACATAGAAACACCCAGACCCAGAACAAATATTTATGTTAATCACACAAACATTTGCTCTGGGTGGGAATCGAACCCAACAGCATAGAAGGCAGAGCTACTACCAACTGAGCTGTGACGCCTGTCAATATAAACTAATATGTTTAGGCGGCAAATACCGTGATGGCACGATGGAACTGGCATAGTCGGCCACTGGCTAAAGTTCTTAAAAAATTAGAATAAAAAAAAAATGTTTATAAATATCATGAGTCATCACTAGAAAAATCATCAAACTGACCCTCAAGTTCATCATCTGATTGTGGCTTAAGTTTCTTCTCATAAGTAACTTGTTCGCCAACTGACACTACATGAGCATCAACGGGACAGAAGTTCCCTTCTTGCATCTTCTGCTTGATGAACTGGATCCATCCTTGGGACGCAGAAGGGAGAGGTTTCACGTAGTGTGGTATCCAGTGGGCATCGGAGTCCCAGTCTTCTGGTGAGCTTGAGCGTTGGGATTCATCGTTTCTTGGATTTGTATATTCTGAAATGACAAGATCAATAAAAGGTGATTAATAAAAAAAATGTCGTGTGGCACTCAGGGACTGCCGCGGTAAAGCTATTGCATTTTTTGCTGGATTACGCATGCGCAGTGTTAAGATATTTCGTTACGAAATTTCTGGATTCGGTCTCCACTCTCAAGGCCCACAATGCTAGCTATAGCTTAAGCTTGTGATTAGAAACCAGATTGCTGATAAAATATTTACAGTTTTATTTAGAAACACATATCTATGTATAGTCATATCTAGACACAAAACGTCATTTTTGCTGTTTGCTCATACTTTTGCTTTTTTATTTTTTTATGAATTTTGTATGTACCTTGGCTGGGTATCAAACCAACTGGGCAGAAGCATGAGCTATAACATTGATTCTGTATATTTATTGTTAAATAACAAACCTATGGCTGAAGTTTGTCCATTTAAAGCTGTTTCATAATATTCTTCGTCATCACTTTCGTTTGGTGAATGCTCTGATTCTGGCTCTTCAGGCTTTCTGAAAGCAATTTAAATTAAATACTATAAGTTGAATACATCATAGTGGCATTAGCAGTTAAATTTATTTACTGAATATACCAATCAAATGATTATTCTAGCTATTGCTATTTTATTTATGCAAATATGTTATAATGTAGTGATACATATCTATTGAAAATATTCAAGGTTTTAATTGGGAAAGGTATGTATTTGATTGTTTTTTGTTTAATTTTTTATCAGCAATCAGTTCATACACTAAGGGCTCAATGATAGTTTATGTTTTGGGGTCCAGATACAGTATTTTTCCTCATTATTTGAAGTCCTTAAGAGGACAGGACTGATACCTTTAAGCACATAATATTCTAAAGGTTATCCACCAGGGTGCTTAGGCCAACAGGTCAACATGAGTCTAGTCAAGTGTCTAGAACTTTGAAATTAATTTTCCTAAAGTGTAGTTTTAGTAATAGTATTAAAAATAATAAAATACCTCCCATCACACCTATTTTGACACACCAGTCTTAGCTTCCCTTTCTTTTCTAAATAATCTACATCTTCCGGTTCATCCATATCATTCAGTGCCACATCAAACTCTTGTAAATGTGTGAAACCTTCCAAAATTTCATACAAATCGTTGTCATATAAATCTAGCACTTTCAAATTTGGTAATTCAGACAACTTTTCTGGTAGCATACATAGTTTATTGCTGTCCATATATAATTTCTCTAGTTTTATTAATTTGTGCATATCATCGGGTAAATAAATAATGCTATTGCCTGTTAACACACATATTTGTAAATTTGCTAAGCTGCAGAACTCGTTTGGCAGGCTGTTTAAGCTGTTGCATGCTAGATGTAGCTCACAAAGGTTTTTAAGCATGTCTATGCTACTGTTGACTGTGTGGATGTGTGTGTTACTCAAATTCAGTTTTTCCAAACCAGTACATTTTTGTAAGCCCTTGTTCGGAACTTCACCTAAAATGTTTGCCCCATGATATTCATAGTTTGAAGTACCAAAGAGGATTGCTTTGGCTTTAGAAAATGTGGCTAACAGCTCAGCATCTTTAGTTTTAAAACCACAATTGTAAAGGTCTACTTCTAAGACTAGAGTTTCATAAGTCAATAATTCTTCTATATAAGAATTAACAAATGATTTTGTTATATTTGTATTACAACTAAGATTTACCCGGGTCAAGTTTTTAGGTTTCTCAGTCCATACCCAGTAAGGAGGTCCATGTAGGTTATTGGCAGATATATCCAGAAGTTCTATATCGTTGTAAAAGTTTGGAGTTTCGTCGAAATATTCAATTGCATTGTGCGATAGGTTTAATTTCTTCAGTTTTCGTAAATTTGAAATAACAGCGGGAACTTCAGTTAATTTATTATGCGAGAGATTCAGCTCCAATAAATTCGCTGGTAGTTGAATTTTATCATCAAGGAATTCAATGTTTTTTGCAGATAAATCAATATTGGTAATGTTTACGTGCCAAGTAAGGTTATTCGGTATTTCTTTGCGTATTCCATTTCTAGGGCCATTTTCTTTGTGGATTTGATTATATTTCTCTTCTTCCATTTAGAGTACAAAAGATTGGAGGATCTACCAAACTAATCACCAGCACAAAATAAAATGGTAAAAATCAAGCATTTTTAAAAATTCGATTTGTTTGTAGTTTTGTTTAAATTTTCATTGCATTATTTGCACTGCATGGCAAGTGACATAGCAGTTCGCATGTGAATTTGACATTTGTTTAACTTGACAATTAATTATAAGGCTTTGTCTTTTGAATTAGGGCGTTAATTTAAAAGAGGTAGGTACCTAAATCATTTTAGAATTATTGATCTCTATCTACTAATTCACATAATAGGTACGCTAGTGAGAAAAAAAGAGCATCATGATTGTTTTCATTGTTTGAAGCGGAAGTGCCTACATACCTACCTACCTAGTTAGCTGCATAAGTATACCAAATAGGGTATGTTATGTACTTTCCTCTCAGGTTTTACAATGGTCAAATATTTTGTAAACATAGTTGTAATCAAGAACCCTTCTTTTATTCTTGGCTGCCGAAGTCAACTGTAGTGTTTCAAAAATGATTTTGAAAAAATATTTATTAGCTAGTTCTGTTTTGGTTTTGATTTCTTTCGTCTACGCTGGTAAAAATTCTGATGAATTTAAGCCCGAAATAGCACGGCAAGGAAAAACGAGAAAAGCACAAATGGGTAAGATTTGATATGTATGAGATTGTAGGCATACTTACTTACCTATAATCTTATTTATGACAAAACATACCCGTTTTACCGCTTCGCCATCTTTCGATATGTTCTGCCGATATTTCTAACGTCAATTTAAGTCTATCCTAAGTTTTTACGGTTCATAAAAGCTCAACCAGAATATTCATCGTAACATCGATTTGAGTTGATTTTTATTTTGTAGATACTTTATAATATCCTTCACCTTCTTAATCCTTGAAAATAATTTTATTTCAGCAAAAAAGACAGCAACTGGTACATTTACAAATGTGATCACCCAGATACAGAATCTGCCGACTATGGAACTCGGCAGACGGTTCAGAACGCCCTGCAAAACTGGAAACAAATGTGGAAAAGTAAGAAAACCATCAAAACCAGATATTTAATGACAATCGTAAATCGTAACAGAGTATTCTAGATAGGTATATTTCGCGGTGATGGCATAATAACAGTGGATAGTAACGTAGTAACCAGGCAGTAGGTAAGTTGCTTGCCCGTTCTTCTAGGCTCTGGTCGCGTGGAACTGGCACCTAGAATCACCTAGTATGTAAGAATAAAGAATTTTTAAACTTTACTTTTTGTCATTTAACACGCGTCACGCAGTGTGACTCTTATTCGTCTGGTTTACATAACGCGATGATTGCATAAAAATGGCAGAGTAGCCTATTTGGTTTATTGGTAAGTACCTATAATTATTATGCAAGGAAAATTGTTTGTTTTTTTTACAGGTTATAAAAAGGTTGATGGTGCCAAAACTGGCTCAACTGGAGAACACAATAATGGGCATCATGAAGGAGCTGGCTAAGATGCCGCCGGGCGCCCGTCTCCCCGACAAGTTTACTAAGACCGAGCCTGTCAAACTGCTGTTCGATCAGAACTATAAGTACGTATGCGATATACGATCACAAGAGGTCTACTTTCCACCTCCTTTGAGCTAGTCTCTTTGAGAATTTCCTCTCTCGGTTGTTACTGAGACTGCTTAGCCG
Source organism: Ecliptopera silaceata (assembly GCA_932527185.1). Classification (NCBI taxonomy): domain Eukaryota; kingdom Metazoa; phylum Arthropoda; class Insecta; order Lepidoptera; family Geometridae; genus Ecliptopera; species Ecliptopera silaceata. Next base: position 9,822,103 of record OW052202.1, on the reverse strand, counting down.
AGGTTCATACCTAGGCGCCCTTGCGTTTCTTGTCAACGAACCATTTTGATATGGTCGAGAGCCTTCTGCACTAAGTAATTCGGTGACGCTAACGTAAACCGTTCTACGTTATACCAGCATTAGTCCGTCCGAACAAAAGAGTACTTAGTTAGTTGTTAGTAGTTCACTTTTGAGCTCTAGCGGTCTTTAGGATTAGTATTGGGAGTATTTTTTTTATTACCAATTTATTTACGTCGGTCCATGTACGACTTAGTAGATGAGAGTCGTCTATATAATAAGTATAGCGCATATACATTTTTAATTATTAAAAAAAGTTGAACGTATTTGAATTGGGTATTTGAAGGTATTTTTTTTTGTGATAAATGGAAAGATCATGTATAAGTTTTGTAACAAAACTATTTTTATTTTATTTTTTTTCGCAATAATTCAAAAGTTATTTCAAAATAAAAATTCATCTTTAAATCCAGTACCGAAAACACGCCGACAACTCCCGAACAAACCCGACGTCATATACTCATACTCTAAAGAACCTCCTACGTCAAAATGTAATACCTTTGTAGCTATATAATGCTATTACATTGTGACGTCACAACCATCGTGAGCAATCATGGCGCGTTTTAAAGTCACGTGATCATTTTAAGATTTCATCAATTTTTAATTGTTTATAATTAATTGAAAAAAATGTTTTTTAAGTTTTTGGTTTTATACATTATATCAATATTAGTAATAATAAAGTTTTAAAATACATAAAAAAAAATACAATTTTTTTTTTAATTCAAATACTTACCCAATTAGATTGGTGGGACACTGCCAAGGACAGAGAGAAGTGGAAGTGTTTGGGGGAGGCATTTGCCCAGCAGTGGGACAATGTAGGATAGAATAAAAAAAGAAATAAAAAAAGTTGGTTTGTCTATGAATATTTACCCAATATTTCTTTTCTAGAGAGGACGTGTGTATGGACAAGTTGGAATCTTGCTTGAAGGAGGATAAGCGTCGCAAGCGCATTCTGAAGAAGCTGTTTTTCAAGAAATACAATGGTCTACGTCAAGAACTCATCGGATATGGGGGAAGACGTCTGTGGGGCGGGGAGGGAAACCTATTCTATAGAAGATAGTTTGATAAGTGTAATGGGAAATAAATATTAAAAACAAAACTGTTTTTTTATTGAAACTCTTTGGTTTGAAACTTACGCAGGACCAAGAAGAATGAGCGCTGATATTACCACGTATCAAATAGGAATTAAAAAAATAAACATGCTATTCAAAAATTTTTATTTTTAGTCTTCACAATAGGTGAACCTTATATTCTTATATGCAGTTGTTTTTTTCATCGTGTAAATACTTTGATTAATAAATAATAAATACTCGAGATAGCGAGACACAATATAAATTGATCCGACCAATTTAGTATGGATTAAATATAATGATTCGTAAGTTAACTATGATAAGCATAACTTCAAAATATAACAGTGAAAGAGGACGATTGGCACCTACATTCTATGAGATTGCATTACAGTTTGAAGTCTACGATATGTTTTTATTTAAAAATGATTTATATAGACCCATATTGATTGCTCTTTGACAGATATACATACATAAGTAAAAAACGATTGCTTCTGTTCAATAAGAAATTCCATGAACAATCTGAAAATCAAAAATCTAACTCGAATTATTACAAGCGAGATGAGCGCGTTCATGTCTTTTTAATAAGGTATCGCGGCTATACGCGCGACTCTACGCCATCTTTTACAATCGCTACAAGTAAGTACCTATTTAATTGTGTTATATATACCTATATCCTTTGTCATAACATGCATTTGAGCCACAATTTTTTAAATTTAACTTTAATAAATTGGACTCATTTGAAGATTGAATAACTATTATTTGATCATAATAATGGATTAAGTTTATTCACAAACAAACTTACGACTATACAGTATTTACAAAATGTACATTGTCATATAAAATACATAAGAAACAGTTCAGCTATCTACAGACCGTTGCAAACGATCTAAGTATAGATAGCTCGTAATAATTATACTTTTGGTAAAATTACTAGGTTCCTATTATTTATGTAGAATCGATTGAAATTAGTAATAAGTGAAAAGTATTGTAAATGGACATGCTTTGTATAAACACTGTGATAAGATGGCGAAATAAATAAATATAAAGCACATTTAATCCCAAAAAATTAAGAAGACTAATACAATTTTGTTAGCTGCATAATTCATAATGTACTTAATCATTTTTATTTCTCATTAAACATCAGCTGGCCACCTGATGTTTAGTTGTAACCTTTAACAAAATATTTGACCAAACTTTTTGTACCAATAGGTACCATTACTGCTTCAAATTTTCAAGTTGAAAACAACTGTTAAGGGTAATTGCCTCATTTTGAAAACAACTGTGCTGTAAGTTGCAAAAACATTATTTAATTTGTAAACATCCGATCATAAACATGTTAGTAAGTCAACATCTAAGCTAAACTGCCAATAACTTAGTAATCCTTTGCGTAAGCTAGTTCAAGTAAAGTTCTGAAACTTTTTAATTTTACCGTTATTTCAGTTTCAGTATTGCCAGTAAAAAAAATCAAACTTCCTTCAAAAGTTAGGTTATAAATATAATGCAACTTAATTTATATTGCCTAATAAATTAACTCCAATTACAGTTCTAAGTTATTCTGTAAAATTAGGTTTTTAAAATATCAAGATGTGCGAAATAAAGTTACATTTAATATTCATAATTTTATCAGTAATTTTACGAGAAATTCGAGCTGTTGATGATTGTAAGTATATTTTTAAAATCCATAAATAATAGTATATAATAAAATATACTTTATTCACAAATAAACTTACGATTATTACAGTATTATATGTACCTACACGGGCATATAAACTACAGACCGTTGCAAACAAAATCTGTAGATAGTTCAACTTATCAAAATCAGTACCAATCGGAAGCGTACCCAAGATACTGGCTGCATTGCCGCTATATATGGTATATAGCGGTATATCCGCGGTATTAGCGGTATATAATGCAGTATATCCCGTACATCCAATTGGGTACCTTCATGAAAAATGATCGTATTTTCTACAATCTCCTTACCTACCTTTTCAGCTGTTTTATTTTCCGTGACAAGACCACCAAGATATTTCGGGATACTGCAAGACCACAGAGGGCAACCGTTGTCAGTCGAAGTATCAGAAGAATATATGGACCAAGACTACATAGCTACCAACAGGTGATACAATGAGCACCGCTACTTTTTATTACCTAAAAGTTTTTAACTTAACCCGTGATTGTCTGGTTCATTACTTAGTTTTTTAAGCTATGCAATGCATAGCTTCTATCGCGGGCCTTGAGCGTGGAGATCGAATCCAGAAATTCCGTAACGCAAATAACCTAACACTGCGCATGCGTAATACAGCAAGAAAATGCTATGCAATAGCTTTATCGCGGCAGTCCCCGAGTGCCTCACGCCTTTTTATTATATTTTCTATTGCTCTGCTTTTTCGTATTTATAATGTCATAGGTACTTACTTAGTTCCAACAAAATTTACTTTGGTTTTTTGTTCGTTGTTTTGATTCTCTCATAAACACTATAATAAAATTGTTTTTATATTGTTTCAGGAAACGACACAAAATCAACTGGAATAAGTAAGTTATTTTCAGATTATTTATGAATTTTTCACTAAAGGCCGAACAATAGATAGCGTCATAGCAATTTTTTTTTTTTTTAACCTATACTGTCCCACTGCTGGGCAAAGGTCTCCCCCAAAGCCTTCCATTTATCCCGGTCTTTGGCGATACTCCACCAATCCCTCTCCTGGGCGTCCAGATGATCCTTCCAACGCCTCTTCGGCCGACCTCGCCGTCAAAGCAATTATACCGAAATATTCATTTATAGAACCTGTATATTGGAACATCCTCAAAAAAACAATTAGTACCTACAAGCCTATAACTACTGATTTTGCTAATTAATAACTAATTTTGCCTGATAAAATATAAATAGTTGTATATCATGTTGCAGTCCTATTTTTCTAAGGCGCTAAATATCCTAATCTCGTCTTCTCTCGTCTCTCGTGCGTCAAATTCTTTGCCAGTTCTTCTTGGCTCTGGTTGTCTGGCACTTAGTAGGTATCACCTAGTCTAAAAGCCAATTTAAAATGATCCTTGTAGTTTACAGAATAAAATACAAATTTACAATGACATTCAAAATCAGTAAGACAATTTTGTTTTTACAGAAATCCTTTAGATATTGAAGACTTTGATGATGATGACACTGAAGAGATCTTTGACGATAAAGACAAGGATGTGAAGCTTCCAAACAAATTCAACTTACAAGCCGGCCCTGTATAGAATAAATTAGTGTGTAAAATAATTGGTTAAGCTTAGATTGAGTGTATCATTTAGTTTAGATCATAGAAAACTAGAATGAATAAAATTACTATGTATGAATGTTACTATTCTGAGAGTTTGCGTATTTCAACACCAACTATTTTAAACAGCGATTAATTTTTGACAGATGTAAAAACTGATTTAAGAAAGCTCAATAAATTGAACGTTATCAACGAAACGCGCCGAAGTCAAGTAAATAATCGACAAACCGGTATCGCGTCGTCCAGAGTAAACTTTCCTACCTAATAGCGTATTCGATTTACACTGCGCGTCAAACGCCAGCTCGACGGTCGAACGTTGCAACACCACTGCGCACTCTGTAAGACCTTAAATATGTAAAGTCACATCTTTCGTACTTATCACAGACAAATGTTACAAATACATTAATAATTTATTACTTATAAAAAACAATACAAAAATATAAATCAAGCTAGGAATCTAGCCTTCAAAATCACTGTACATATTTTCCAACCGAGCTTCTGCGGAATACGACGGCAGATTCCTGGGGAAGAGCGGCATCCTTGCCATTTCCAAAGACTCTTCAGAGTACTCCGCGTCTTCTTCAGAGTACTGGTCGTCAAGGTGGTCTTGGTATATCTTCTCGCACTCTGATGGATGGTCTCCTGTCTTCGTGGTCGGGTGGTAGCCGATAGCTTCTATAGGACCCAGGGTTAGGTACGGCACTTGGGAGGTCACTTCGAAGTGTTTACCTGGAGATAAATTAATATTTATGATCATATGAATAGTAGTGCATTTAGACGACTAATTGTAATTTTGTGATGAACTTAAGGCTAGGTTCAGATGATCGCGCGGTACCGCGCGGGTCTACGAACCGCGCGGTACAAGATCAATAGAAACGGTAACTATCGTCTACATGACCGCGCGGCAACGCGCGGCGCGCTCCCATACAAATACCGTCATGTGAATGCTCCAACCGCGCGGCGACGCGCGGCTACGCGCGATCATCTGTTCCTAGCCTTATCGTGCCATATATATTGACAGGCTACCAACTGAGCTGTGACAGCTCAGTTGGTAGTAGCTCTGCCTTCCATGCTGTGGGTCGTGGTTTCGATACCCACCCAGAGCAAATGTTTGTGGGATGAACATAAATATCTTTCTGTATCTGGGTGTAGATATATAATACACAGTGTATTCTATATTATGTATTTACAAAAAAAGTATTTTAAGTATTCTATCAGCAATCTAGTTCCCATAGTACAAGCTTAGCTTTGTTTGGGACTAGAGCGTGTTGTGTAAACTGTTTTTGAATTAATAATTACTCGGATGTCTAGTAGACCTTATGGGCAGTTGTTTGATCAAATACTTACGATCAATATGATCAGGGATGATGACTGTTGCTACGGTCTTCGCAACTCCTTCGTAGTAGTCATCTCCTTCCACCACCACAGTTCCTCCTTCGATCACATCTATCCCACCTTGCTTCTTTTTACAATCATCGGCTTCCATGTGCCTTCTACCATCTGCCATGTGAGGTTTGTAAGGCGGAGGGATTTCGGTGAGAGGAAGGAACTTGTTACTTAGATGACCCCCCACTGGTTTTACTTTTATAAGCCTGGAATAAGAAAATGTGTCGTTTGTTACATAGCTTACGATAACTTGTCGTTATTAACTTGTTGTCGTTATTTAACTTGTCAGTTTTGACTTTGTTTTAGATTTTATTGAATGATTTTATTCAAACAAACTTACGACTATTACAGTATTTACAAAATTTACATAGGCATATAAAATACAAAGGAAACAGTGATCGTTTGCAACGGTCTATAGATAGCTCAACTAGAATGGTTTTTAAGATTTTGCATTCAATACTCCAGCAGTTCAATATATATACTTACTTATTCATTATAACACTATCTCTGATCTCCGCACTCACACCACAAAGAAGCACAACCACCAACAACTTCATTTCTAGACCTTCCATTACCTTGAAGTCGATGAGGTCTAAACCATTGTTTATCAACTGAACCGCGATCTAACCGAAACGCGTCTTTTAAACCACTTATTCGTATCTGATAGTGTGAACAATGCCGGGGTATTGTTTGGTTACAATGCAACAGGTGTGCTTGATCTTTTTGCTTTCGTTTCTAATTTGTTACTTCGTGCTATCGAGCGCTGGGTTCTTGTGGAGTTTAAGGACAGTTACATAAGATACGATTAGGTAGAGTTTAAGAGTAAGTTAGAAATACGACTAAATGATGCTCAATATGAAAAGAGTTATGTTAAAGTTAAGCCAACGGTGAAGAATCTAGAATCACCTAGTGTGTAAAACGATTCTAAATGATCCTTGTGATTTTACTGAATAAAGCAATTTTGACTTTGACTTTGAAAGAACACATCTAGAAAACCCCGATAGTTTTCTGAGCGCGCATCGCCGTTTCGTCCTGTAGACTCAGCAGTCTTAATTAAGTATAGATGTCTAAGCCTGCTCTATCAAGAAATATGTTCTCACATTTGCCCCTTTTATTGGTTAGAACTGGCTCCCAATTATTGGTAAAAGAACTGTATAACTTTAAACTAAATACAAAGGACCGAACCGAAGGAGCCGAAGACCGGGCTCAGTGGCGCGTCTTAGGAGAGACCTACGTCCAGCAGTGGACTAACATAGGTTGATGATGATAATGATGATGATGATAAAATACAAATGCAAAAAAAACATCTGCTGTAAGTATCTTAGCTATGAAAACACGTATATTATTGGAATCTGCCCCGCTTCTTCTTGTAGACGACAGGATCCAGGTGCCAGGTCTGGTTTCCACCACATGATACCAGGTTGTAGCATCCGCCGAACACGATGGGTGGGTCTGTGTCTGGCACGCAGATGTTGTCCTGGCAGAAAGTAGCTGTACCTGATAACAAAAAAAAACAAGATGAATAATATTTTTCTAATAATGCTTATAATATGCCAAGATAGATAGAGGAGAGTGGAAGAAGAAGACGTGTTGTACCGACCCCACATAATGGGACAAGGGTAGGAAGATGATGATGAATACTTATTATATGCCACTGGATAAATCAAAGTAACTGAAATGTTTCTCGGATATACAGAGTAATATCGGCTACAGATAAGCAATTTATTCTTACAAATAGATTGAAATATAGACGGATGAGAATTATAGGAAATTGTATGCCTAATTATTGTTTTGGATGAAAAATAAATTGAAATGAATCGCTCGAAAACATGGAATAAAAAGACCTGTGGTACTCAGGGGCTGCCGCGGTAAAGCCAATATTATAGCATTTTTTATATGCATTGCATTTTTTGCTGGATTACGCATGCGCAGTGTTAGGTTATTTCGTTACGGAATTTTTGGATTCAGTCTCCACGCTCAAGGCCCGTGCGATAGCGATAGAAGCTATACAATAGCTGAAAAATAGGGATCAAATGGAAATTGGCTAGTATGGTTAATATTGCATTCTGTAAGGCATTCTTTTGAACTCTACAAATTATATCTTTCAGAGATTCATGTTATTCTAAGGCTGATAAGCTTATTCATACCAACATATCCAGTAGGCCGCGCTTGGCGTTTGTTTTTCACGTAATCGACTACAGCCTTCGCCAATGCGTAGAAATGCTTGCTGGCCTTATACCGCATCTTGGCCAGAGCTGCGTCACAGTCGCTCTTGTCAGCTCTACAATGGTATACCAGGTTTCTCGTGTTTGCTTTGATCATGTCTTCTCTTAGCACCTGGTATTTGCTGTCGCTTTGCAGCATTTGCGCGAAGCGGACGTTTACTGTGAAGATAATTGAGAGATTTTACTTTTTCAGTCATTTTTTAAGAAGTCTTTTGGGGCCAATAACTTAAGATACCTATAAAAATAAATAAATATACACGGACAATTCACACATCACATTCTAGTCCCAATTTAAGCGCAAGGCTTGTACTATGGGAACTATACTGCTGATAGAATACTAATTATTTTTTGAAGTGAAAACTTCTTTAGCAGCGCTGAGCACTTTTTTTTGTATGGGTAAAAACTTTCAAACTCGCGTCAGGGTCACGTGATGCTGATCGAAAAAGCGTAAGATCGAGGGAAAGGGAGAGGAACTAGTATCTCCCACTCTTTCTACCGTGCCTGAGTGTGCTGCTCTGTTTAGGCGGCACAGGGCGAAAAATAAAAAATAATAAAAAATAAAAACATAAACATTGTATTCTACCTCATAAATGATAGTACTTTTATACTTATAATTAAACACAACGTTAATATTGAAGTTTTCACTTCTGCCGGCACTCCCGGAGTGCTACCTTTTTTTTCATATCATGACATTGAGACTTTACGGCACCCCCACAGCCTTATCACTGTCATAACAAAAAAAGAAACAAAATTTGATATACATATAGAGCAGATACTTACACCCAGCTCCAACAACATAGCTCTCAGTTCGTCCTACATGATATCCCAAGCACATCAGTGCATAAATCCACATCATTATTGCACCAGCTTCGGCACCAAAATCGGCACACCGATACCCAATTTGAATAGTTACACCAATTACTAGTCCAATCAATAGTTACGAGTATAAAATTGGCAGCTCAACACGCTGATAAAGGCAAGGTCTCTAGTGTAGACAGTCGTTATAAAGCTGCAGTCACAAAACAGTTTTAATATTGAAAGGTATAGAATATTACAGCTCATTTGGTAGTAGCTCTGCCTTATACATTGGTCTTAGACATTTGGTCGTGGGCTCGATACCCATACAGAGCAAATGTTTGTGCGATGAACATAAATATTTGTTCTGTGTCTGGGTGTTACTATGTATTTGAATTTTTTTAGCTACAAGAGCTGTGGCGCGGCTGGGGAGAGACCTACGTCCAGCTGTGGACTGGTAAAGGTTGATCATGAAATGAGCTATTGACTACTTTTATTGATAAGACAAAGATGTCTTACTTCAGTTTTGATTGCGTTAACTAAACTTACTCTCTTATTAAGTAAGTAGGTATAAGAGAGTCAATAATTTTAAGGTCCTCGTTTGCGACCATAAAACTCGGTGTATTCTCATATACTTAAATTGCATGAACAGTGTCTGACATCCAATAGGAAATCGTTAACAAGATTGAAATAATACCAATAAATAACAAAAACATACATTTACATATAACATTTTTTGTTATACGGCCGTTATATACCAGTTTCAGCTTTATGAAATCTTGACGCATTTATTTGGGGTCATTTCAACATGACAAGCTGTTAATTAAGCTATTGTTGGCTTGTATTTGTTGTTAAGAGCTGTGAGTCAGTCCAATCTTTGTTATCTGTGGTCCAAGGGTGTCTGATACGGCTATTGTCACTTGTTAATTACTTGACAGTTGCTTTGTTGAGTGCTTGTTGTAATCGTTCGTAACTATTCGTAAATATGTAGGTACAAATGGTTGCCACTAAAAGCCGTTACGCACTGTCGACTTGTCGCCAGCGACTCGGTCGCTGGCAACTGTGACTAACGGCCGGTTTCTCGAACGATGATCAACGAAAAAATCAAATAATTACTATGTGTCAAACTCGGATCAATCGTCATTTGGGTTTCCAGAAACCGGCCGTTACTACAGTTTAAATAGGTGTTTACGCACTTGGTCGTCGGTCGCCCTATGTTTTTGGTCGCCGAGTGACCGAGTCGCTGGCAACAAGTCGACAGTGCGTAACGGCTCTAAGGAGTTTGATGCGTGTTGGAACTTTTTAGAACTAAATTGTCTATTTGAAATACTAATGATATTTAGTGTAGCATGTATGATGGAGTAAATACTGCCTACAAAGTAAATCTAACAGAGGATTTTTAGTAAGAATAACTCTTAGCTTTAAAAGGTAGAGAACAATCTAAAAATATACGAGACAGTGTGTTTCAATTTAGCTCGATCTATATAATTGACCTATTCATATAGCTGTATCTATTTATTTGACCTATTCAAATAACTGTATATATTTATTTGACCTATTCAAATATCTGTATATATTTATTATTCAAATAGCTGGATCTTCGGAAAAATCAGAAAATATTGAACCATGAAATCCATTATGTAATTTTAAGAACAATAACTTAAAATCCGTCAAACCGAATTAGTTATCAATATCTCTGTGTGCAACAAGGTTCAAACTAAATTAATCCTTTCACGAATGTAAACAATTGTGGCAACACTGGCCACTTATCCAATGGACACTGGTATTGTTCCTACAAAATAATACGTCAGCCCCATATCTACGAACACGACGTTCGGTGGCGCCGCCACAAATTAGAAGACTGTTTTTGAGATTACATTTACTCTGTAATGTTGCGACGACATGCGATAGATTTATATACTGTTCGGAAGTTTAGATTATAATGTTTTGAGAATTCCTCAAAAGTAACTTTATTTTATGCAAATATGAACCTTGTATGTTGTACAGATAGAATCAATTTTCTTTTGTAGGTTTATCATAGTTTCTTGTAGGCGTGAGTTTTGATTGTGAATCATTACAGTTGCCTTGTCTAGCCTAATTAAAATGTATGAAAATGATTTTTGGAACATAGCTGATTAAGAGTATGTATTTTTACCAATCTTATATACCTACGTAGCTATTTGCAGTATGTAAAAGTCTTGAAACAGATCTTTCGCTCAAAAACCGTCCAAACATAAAAAATTTACGAAATTATTTATTAAATAAATAAATAAATAATGCTGGACAATCCACACAACATCATCTAGCCCCAAACTAAGCAGAGCTTGTGTTATGGGTACTAGAAGACTGACATACTTAATACAATACATTACATAGATAGATATTTTTTATTATACATATACAATACCCAATATTGCAAAAATCAAACCTGTTCCCTTTTTGTAATATGTATGTATTAATTACCTACTTACATTTTTTTGTAAATACATATGTATAAGTAAGTATAGAAAACATAGTAACACCCAGACGCAGAACAAGTATTTATTTATTGTTCATCACACAAACATTTGCTCTGGATGGGAATCGAACCCACGACCCACAGCATGGAAGTTTGAGCTATCAACCGAGCTGTGACGCCTGCTATTCATTTTATTTTATTTTTTTACGTTAATCCTGGCTTGGACATTTATGCCAGCGTTGCGTTATCAACCAGAACACATCGAATAGCAAAAAATAATGATAGCAGCTTTAAATAAGTGAAATGGCTTGAAAGCCACTATCATTACGACCTCACATAAAACTGTATCGCCCTAATAATCAGCTGTTAGTAGAGTGACCATTCGTTACTAAAATCTGGATTATTTTCACGACTGAAAAATATCAAATTTTAGTATAAGTATTATTTTGGTATGCCCGAAAAATCTGTGGAAACTAGATTGAAGACTACGAATCCGTACAATGTTAGTGATATTCTCTTGTTTTGCTTATGTACTTGGTAGGTAATACATTGTATATACCTACCACCTTTGTTTTCAAGTTATATATAAATTTTGTTACGTAGTAAGTCTATTTTTAAGTTTATAGGTTGATCTCATATTATTATTTTTTATTAATTACTTTTATGTTTGTAAATGTCAATCAACTTTTATTTGTCCTGTAAGTACTATGTTTTGTCCCTGACCAATAATCGCAGTTCTAAAGAAAATTAAGTGGTTTTTTGGCATATGTCGCATTTATCTTATTATTAAGCAAACATACGAGTAAATTATTTTAAATAAATCACTATTAAACTGGAATTTTAATGGTTGTCCAGGTGACAAAACATCTGGATCTAGTGTTTTTTATTTGTCCCTCAGTAGCTAATTACAATGAAACATTACTTTATACAAAAAAATACTATAGGGCAATTAATTACGCTTGTACATAATTATTCATTACAATGTTCACTAAGATGCTAGCATATAGATTTTTGTTTGTTTCATAATTTTACCGATTTTTTTGCGTGTTCGTTTTGGTCCCTATTATATTTTATTATTACGACTTCCACCGGACAACCGTAAAAAAGTTCCGAAACCAAAACATAGATGGAGTGATCACTGCCTTGACAATAAGTCGGTCGGTTTGGGACAACACTCATCCAACCGCCCTTTTGATTTCATCATTGCCGCGGTTTCAGTCGGTCGCGCGCGTTTTGAAAAAGTGGGTGGCTTTTTTGTGTGTCTACCGGACAACCAGCACAAAAACGTAAGTATTTGATATATAAGTGAATAAAAGTGAAATATATTCTATTTTATCTATATTTTTCACTGCGCGTAAGACTTAATACAAAATATCATTATTTATTATCAGGAAGCGCAAAAACTGATAAATGTCACTCGGACAACCAGTCACTTGGACAACCAAAACCGTTGTCCGTGGGACATTTTGGTTGCCCATAGGACAATTAATGATAGAATCAGCATAAACCAGGAAACTCCGGACTCTAAGACAAACGCTTAAATCACTACACCACGGAGGCAGTTAGCTTACTTACTTACCACATTTTTGCTATATCTGATAGTTCTATATTCTAAATTATTTTTGTTATTATTTTTAGATAATGGGTTTGACGGAAAAAGAAATACCAAGACGCTATAGAGAAAGCAGACCCGGAGAAATTAGCTGAGCGAAATAGAAAAAAAGGGAAAGCTACCATAAGAATAAAAAACTAATTTCAAGTATGCCGCCAGAAGATAAAGAAAACTGAAAAGTCATTTATTGTAATGTTGAAAAAAACATAATAAAAAAATATAATAAAACTGAAAATTATTGTCATAAAGTTGGTTTTTTAACATAAAAATAACAAATACAGGCGATTTCAATCCTAGTATCTCCTTTGAACTCCCGAGTATGTCCTATGGACAACCGTATATGTCCACTGGACAACCATTTGTCCCTGTCTCCCAAAGACACATTATCGTCAATTTTCCTTTAAAAAAAACAGTGAAGTTTACAAAATTTTCAAATATGAATATAACAATTAAAAGTGAAACAAAGAATTTTAAATATCACGTATTAATTATTATTTTACAAGTTAAATGAAAAGTTCGTTACATTTAAAGTTTGTCGTTGTCCAGGAGACAATATAATTGGAAATAACTTATCAATTGAAAGTCACGTCTTTTATTTATGGAAGACAAATTGAAATCCATCCTATATTAAGTGAGAATAAAGTGACGGTTCACAATTTGACTGAATTTCAAATGGTTCAGAAGTCTATTTAGTTAGTTGTCCAAGGGACTATCTTAACTAGAGTCATGTGGATTTCGGAGTCAAATTTACTATTTTGTTTAAATAAACCGTTCTGCTCTATGTGAATTCTTAAAATATAAATAATTATCTAAAGAAAAAATGTTAAAATATAAAAAAAAAAACAAATAAAATAAAAAAAACAAAATTTATCACTGATGTACACTTAAAAGTTGATTGACCATTATACTTAGTTTTAAATAGAATAACTTGAAGAATTTTGAATTTTGCATTTGGTAACCCTACCTGTAACTCCCACGCCTGCCCATAAGGAACTATCCGCATGGCTACTAGCTTTTTGAGAGAACATTTATTGTGAGTAAGATAGTCCACTGTAGTGTCTTGATATTTGCTTCTACATTTTGCTAAGATTCAAGTACCCAAATAATAATACACTTATATAAACACAGTTTATGTAAATGATCTTTGTAATATGTAGTAAACTAGTGAATATACTTATGTAATAAACTAATGAATGGAGTCGAGAAAACATTGAGCGAAAATATGTCAAATAAATACGGTTGGATCAGTCGGCCAACTAGTGAATACACTTATATTTGACAAGCATCACAGCTCAGTTGGTAGTAGCTCTGCCTTCCATGCTGTGGGTCGTGGGTTGGAATCCCACCCAGAGCAAATATTTGTGTGATGAACATTAATATTTGTTCTGTGTCTGGGTGTTATTATGTATTCTATGTATGTAGGTATGTATAGGCGACCAAGAAATTGGTTTACCACTCTAAGGCTGAATATTATTTGCACGTACAAAACATCAAGGGCTATTTTCGCTTGACAGATGAATAACTGCTACGTCAGAATCTGTCAATCTGTAATACTTAGCGAATAATTATGTTGCTGGGAGATGTCATCAAAAGTGGTAAACCAATTTCTTGGTCGCCTATACAATAAAAATGTATCTCTCCCAACGGCCGTTTTGGTTACCTACAGAATGTTTCATTTCGTGAAAGTCTATCGAAAATGAACCTATTCAAGTCAAGAGCCAAGTCACGATAAAGCCGCAGAATACATCATAGTTGCTATAATAAAACTACCGAACAATACAAACGTCTAGAAATATAATAATAATATGACGAACTGAATATTTCATTATATTTGAAAATGAAGTTTTAAACCAAAGAGGTTATTATAGCGGCCATTTTGTTTTGTTTTATATTATATTGAAAATTATTTGATTTTGAAAATTTATTAATGAACTAAACATATGTTACATAAGTATTTTTTTTAATAACCCATGCTGTCCCACTGCTGGGCAAAGTCTCCCCCCTCTCTTTCCACTTTTCTCTATCCCTTGCCAACTCTGCCCGTATTTACTAAATAAAATTCCCTCGTAACAATTTGCTAGCTAATGATTTGTTTATCGGTAGTACACGAATAATAATTTCAAAACTGTTATTTGCATCTTTACAGCCCATTTATCATTGTCCGTCCAATTTTATGAGCTTTAAGTAAACCCAAAGCAAATGGAATTTAAATTGTGCAAGCTTTCAGTTAACTTTACGGCAAAAGTGATCTATGTTTGTATTGGGGGTAGCCAGGGGCAACTGTCATTTGTCTATTATTATTCTTTATAGCACAAAAATTACATTTCGTAGAAATACAAGACTTCATGCTCAAGCATTATCAGACAACATAAGAGTGGTACCTAATTATAATGATGCAGTAAGAACACGGTACGAACGCCTATTTCATTTTTTTGTTCAAGTTCTTGTACTTCTACTATAAGTATTCTATCAGCAATCTAGTTTCCATAGCTTTGCTTAGTTTGGGACTAGAGTGTGATGTGTGAAATGCCCGTGAATATTTATTTATTAATTATTGCTTAATGTATTGGCATTTTCACTTATTATGATGCACTATGCAATGTCCTTCACCGAAATTTAAAATTTTATGTTCATATCTTTGGTAATTGGTGAATTATTTCAAAAATTTCAGTTGCCATTTTTTTATTTAATTCTAGCTATTACTGATTATTTTTATGTTTGACGGAATATCCGTTATACATTGCGCGGTGATGATGCAACGTGCAAAAGTCGACCTTACGGTATACCGCAGTGTTCTCCGAAATGGTGAAAAAAAAACATGTTTCGAAAAACTGACTGCGGCGATTGATCTTCTTTGGATTTTGGTGTTTTTTTATTAGAAAGGAATAAATGGGATTTGCTTAATAGACAAACTGTTAGTGTAAATAGTAATTTGTATGCGAAAGGCAGTAATGAGATTTTGTGGTCTTATGCGAGAACAATAGTGATGTAGAGTTACCTACTAATAGATTATTTTTAAACTGTTTGAAACTATCACGGTTTTGAACATAGTTTTCATTTCAAACGGGATATTTCAAATATCGGGAAATAATCAAAATCACAAATCATGGTCAATATCCCGTTTATAATGAAAACTATATTTTTTACTGTTGTTAACCATTATAATTAGTTCACATGACGAGACATTTTATAGGGACTGGTAAGATTTCAATAAGATATTGTGATCGAATAAAGATATTCTTCTAGTGTTGCCAGCGCTAAAATACATAACAAAAAAATTGACAGGATGTCTTCTGTACCATGGTTTATTGTCGTAACCAACTTTTTTATTTTCGAAGTACCTTTAAGTAGTACTTACAAAATAGGGCCCAACGAATAAAAAAAAATTAAATAAAAATTAAATATAAGCGTACGATTTATTTAACTTTTCATTTTAGTTATAGGTTAACAATAGTGATCAATTATATGCCTACTCAACAACGAGTAGTTTAGATATCAATAATGATTATAAAATTCAAGTTGTATTAGTAAAATATTGTTTTGAATGTAGCTTTTCATCCAAGAACCAGGCCGTAAGTTTCTTGCCCGTTCTTCTAGGCTCTGGTCGCGAGGAACTGACACTTAGAATCACCTAGTATGTAAGACGATTCTAAATGATCCTTGTGATTTTAAAGAATAAAGTTATTTTGACTTTGACTTTTTTGACATCTAATTTCTATTTTTTTAATGAAAATAGCGACTCCACTGCTTCCAGTTTTAAGATGACATCTTCTGCGTGAAGCCCACCCATTACCTACTATCGGCACTTCGTTAGTCCAACACTACTGTATTAACATTAACGACCATTATCCCATGTCCGTACAAGCCATTGTTCCTGCAAACTGTACTAACCACGTTGAAGCGCTCAAAGAATTATGAGCCTTAATGCATTTCGAATGCTTCAATTGTGTGACATGTCCAATAGCTTTGCGGAATCTAAACATAACTTTATGTGAATAATGAACCTTATTTTATGAGCGTTAAAGATTAGTTTCTAAAATGGGTTTATGATAAAGAATACCACCCACATTCTGATGGTGTTTGATAGCCTAATAAATACTTAATACGTCCATTTTGAATAGTTGCACTAAGGAATTTTTATTCCCATGATTTCTTGAAAGTATTTAATGTTATGTTAATATAAATAATCGTCTTCATGAAAATAGTTTTATAGAATCCGTTTAAATTTTATTGCATAAATTAATAAATATGTTTACTTAGGTCAAATATTCGAATTCAAATGTCTTATTTTTTTTCTACAATAACCGTGTAGTAAGTAACCGTGATAATTCAGCCATATTTGAATTTATTGCCAGTACCTACAACAATTAAGAATTTATTCAGTAAATTTGTAAAAAAAGCCCAAGAGTTCTTTTATTAGATTTTTACAAATAAAAAATTAATTATGTAAGTATGTATCGACTTTTGAATTCAAACTAAGTCGAAAATATCTTTATAGTAATTAGTGACTGTAATTTAAGAAGGTAATTATTTAGGTATAAGTAATAGGAGAAAGTTCTGAAATCTGTAATGCGATCTAGAATGAGGCTATTAAATATATCTGATAATTACTCGAACCGTTTTTGTTCTGAATATAGATCGTATATTATTTTAGGCACAGACTTTCTTTTAGATCATGATCTAAAAAATTCTGGCTTAGGTAATCTAGACCATAAATCTAGATCTAATTAATCTAATTAATATTTTACATAAATAATCAACAGTGTCTGAAAATAGTTCCTTCTTTTCTGTATTCCCCAAAAACACACTTTTTTACTTTAAATAAGTAGTTACCTACTATAGAAATATTAGTACTGAAACATGATAATATATATATGTAGGTATATTCATGGGCGTTTCACACATCACACTCTAGCCCCAAACTAAGCAAAGCTTTAACTATGGGAACTAGACTAACTGATAGAATACTTATATACATTTTTTATATGCATACTCAGAAAACATAGTAACACCCAAACAGAACAAATATGTTCATCACACAAACATTTGTTCTGGAATGGAACCCACGACCCACAGCATGGAAGGCAGAGCTATTACCAACTGAGCTGTGATGCCTGTCAATAAGAATATAATTATTATTATTTATTATTTAAGCATAACAAAAGGTACCTACAGAAAGAACACAAACATATAAAACCATTTTGAATGCAAAAAACAGCTCTAGAGTCCTATAATTATCGTTGAATTATTACATACATAAGTTATGTAAAATGTTACAGTTTGTTGGTTGTATAGAGTGTTTTGAAACCTTTCGCCGTATCAAGAGTTACATCTAACCACATGGTTAAGTTAACTTTATGTAATCATGTTACATTCTCGCTACTTAGCACCTATTTACACAATGTTATTTAGCACCACATTTACGTCTTAATTAGACCTAAGCTAGGGAATTTACAAATAATGGCAATACTGGGCAGAAGGAAATATTTGTATTCTATTTTCAAATGATTTGACTGAACACATTCACTTGAAAATGGCAAATGCAAAAAAGGTGCGAACCAGGAAAAAAATACACATTCCATTTTTAAATCGATTTGACGTTCAAACGGAACCTCTTTACTTTTAATTCAGAATGTGCGTCTTATCAAGACATTAATAAAATAGAGTAACGACCGGTTTCTGGAAACCCAAATCACGATTGAGCCGAGTTTGACACATAGTAATTATTTGATTTTTTCTTTGATCATCGTTCGAGAAATCAGCCGTAAGCCGGGCAAAGCCGAGACCATTAGAAACCATTATTATTTAAATAAAATTGATTACAAAGTAAAAAAAAGTTAATTCTCAGTTTAAGTAATTGTTACGATACGCGATGCGCCACCAAGAGGCAAATAATAGTTATAAAACGATAAATACATAAGTACAAGTACATTTATAATGAGATTATCATAAGGTATAAATGTACTTGTACTTATGTTTTTATGAGAAAATAAATGTCTTTAAACCTAAGTTACCTGTATAAGTGTACTTTCACGTGTCCCAAAGCCTATGTGCACTTAAAACAACGTGTGTTTTCCAATATAATGTGACGTTTTATTTCGTGTCAAAAGTGTTGGCGGTAGTAAACAAGTATCTTTATATCTTGAATGGAAATGGGTACAATGGACACGACTTTATTGTGTCAGGCTGTTCGCTAATGCCTTTGTAAATCTGTTTTTAATATAAATTGTATTTATGTTATTAGTGGAAATGCTCTTGTTGAACACAATAGGTAGACATCACACCCTAGACTAAGCAGAACTTCTACTATGGGAACAAGATACAATACTTTGTTTTTTTGAAAAAATCTAATAAAAACCAATATAATGTATAAGTATTTCATGTTCATCACACAAACATTTTGCTCTGCGTGGGAATCGAACCCACAACCCACAGCATGGAAGGCAGAGCTACTATCAACTGAGCTGTGACGCCTGTCAACTTTTTTATAAGTACTTAATTATTATTTTACTTAGGTATACCTACTTTTTTTTTATTGTTGTTCCGGTTTAACTTTGGCCAGTCAGAACTTGTTAATGGGCAATACAGAGCAATGTTGTTCCATCAGATTTACGAGCTAGTCGCAATGCCCGTGTTTGTTGAGCTGGCAATGTACTCGGCTGGATCTGCATCCATCATAGTATCTTTCATAAGCTGCGGTAGGGCTAACGTACCTACTTGTGTGTTTGGTAAAATTTAAAATGTTATTTAAAAGTATTGAAGCAGTCTCTATGAAGTATATTATTTGGAAAAGGATGAGTTACTATAGTAACTCATCGAAAACTAAACGGGATATTTAATCAAACAAGTTTTAGGATTTCAGAATCGCTGCCCAGAACCGGTAAATCAACAATTTCTGATTTCATTTGCAAAATTAGATTATCGTAAGGCTATCTTCCGGCCATTATTGCTGAATAATGCCGTCCTTCCATATCAGGATGTCTCAGGAAGTGTCTCTTCACACCTCAGCGTCAGAACCTCCGCTCTGTCAATTAGTTGGCTTCTGCCTGCACACCTTACATTAGCAGAGCGATATTTCTCCTATAAAGCGCGGATCCAACCACCAAAAACGTTTTATTTATTTATTTATTAAATAGAACAATGAAAAAACACAAATTGAAACAAATCTTATGGCTAAGGTCTTAAATCTACGTGTTCATTCAATTAGAGAATGCCACAGCATGCACAAATATAAAAACTCAACTAAGTAGACTACGTAAACTAAAGCAATATAAAATGTTTAAAAAAATAATTGTAGATTTCTAATAAAATAAGAATAACATACTTGAAAAATATAGACTATTAAAAACTTAAATTTTAACTTACTTTATAAATAACTAGCTGACCCGTGCCCACTTCGTAGGGCATAATTCATTCGGTTTTTTTTTATATAAACTATGACACTCAGCAATAATGCGGCTTTCTATTGGTGAAAGAATTTTTAAAATCGGTTCAGTAGATCCCGAGATTACCCCTTACAATTTAACAAATATACAAACACACAAACTTTACTTCTTTATAATATTAGTATTGATAATACATTTATATGAATGAAAGATGAGATCAATGTATAAAATAAAACAGGTAGGTTGTGATCAGTAACTCAAAAATCGGGCAAGTGCGAGTTTGCGCGATATAATCAGTCCCTGACACTAATATTTGGTTTATGCTACGTCACCTAACACGTATTATGGTTGTAGGCCCCGTGTCCACAACGGATCCGCGCCTGTCTCATAAAGAGCCTAGCTTTAAGCTCCAAATCATCTAGAGTACGTCATACGTCATACCATACGTCAAGCATAGTGTATTGCGCGCTTGCGTTTGACTAATCTAAGTCCTATTTCTTGCAGGTCAACACTAAAATTACTTAATTGTCTAAAAAATCTGTCATTAATCAAAGTGCGATCCCAGTATTATGAGCCTAGCCTATACCTTCCTTTAGTAAGTAGATACGTTTCTTCAATTCGATTCTTCCGCTCAACGCTTTACAGCAATACTGGTAGAAGCCTTCGGGCTATGAATACTCAATTATTGACCTCCATAAATGGAGCTTGAAACTCAGTTATTTAATCACAATGGTGAAGAATTGGATAGAACAGTGATAGCAATGGCGATTTTCAGCGTCTAGATTATAGAATCTTCGCATTCGCTCTAGTAGGTATGCTTGCATTTATCTATCTATTTACCATCTATCTATTTTACGTATCTATTTACAAAAAAATGTAAGTATATAAGTATTCTATCAGCAGTCTACTTCCTATAGTAAAAGCTTTGCTTATCATGGGACTAGAGTGTGATGTGTGAAATGTCCAAAATTTTTTTTTACCTATGTATAACAACAAAATATCTAAATCAAAAGCGTGCAGTTTATCGTACGATTATCTCTGACCGATTCGCAAGCAACGATTTTGAAAGACTTAACAAACTTAACACCTTTTGATACCACAAAATGGCAGAGAGCGGACCTCGCTATGTATTTTACTTGGTGCTTTCAATCACGTAATTTGACGGATAATCGTCGATAAACAGCAGTTTGGTGCTCATAATAAAAGGTCACTTTGAATTTGCTAATCATGTTAGCTGAAGAAAATTAAATTAAATGGTTTACGTTACGAAAGACTCTGAGAAAACTTAAAGGTGCCAATTGATTATGAAATTATAACGAATACAGATCATATTTACATATAACATAAGCATTAATCTATACTAATAAGTATTATAAAGAAGTAAAGTTAGTGTGTTTGTATATTTGTTAAATTGTAAGGGGTAATCTCAGGATTCAACTGAACTTATTTCCGAAATTCCTTCACCAATAGAAAGCCACATATATTGGTGGCTGTTATAGGCTGTATAAAAACCCGAAAAATAAAAAGTTTTTCGTGGTAGTCCGTTTTGCAAAGTGAATCGGAGAAAAAACGGTCGAATTATGCCCAACGAAGTGGGCACGGGTCAGCTAGTAGGTAGGTATACTATAAAAGATCGAACCTAGGCTACAAGAAGGAGGCTGAATAAAGCAGATATTGACATGCTGTGGGTCGTGGGTTCGATCCCCACCCAGAGCAAATGTTTGTGTGATCAACATAAATATTTGTTCTGTGTCTGGGTGTTACTATGTATTCTATGTAAGTATGTATTTAGAAAAAAGCATTTTATTAGCAATCTAGTTTCCATAGTAAAAGCTCTGCTTAGTTTGGGTAGTCCCAAAATCTAGTGAGTGTGCTGTGCGAAATGTCCAGGAATGTTTATTTTCTGACAAATAGTAAATGATAATAAATAGAATTTCCTGATACAGAAACATCTTCAAACACTATTCAACCATTTACATTTGCATAAACCAATGAATATTAGCATTTTACTTCGGGCACCGATTACAAATAAGTACAATAATGAATTACAGCCATCTATGAGAGAGTAAACATTGTTTATAGTCATAGAGAGATATACTACTTTTATACACAAATCAAACTCCGCTAAAAGGGTTTAAAGGGTGTTGCAAATAGAGCAATTTTACAAAAATATATGTCTGTTGTATAAATAAATAATGCTGGACAATCCACACAACATCATCTAGACCCAAGTTAAGCAGAGCTTGTGTTATGGGTACTAGGAGACTGACATACGTAATACAATACATTACATTGATAGATATTTTGCATAAATTTTATATAAATTTTAAATTACACATTTAAAATACCTAGAACACCCGGAATAAAAATTTGCAGATCGTACAAACATTTATCCCAAGGCGGGAATCGAACCTCCGCATCGCAGACGGACCTTCGCCCGCCGCGCCACATCGGGCGTCTAAATATAATGAAATTGCGAAGTCTTGCCAGGCACTGATTCTGATCCAGTGATCACTGAGATGTTATACTTTGGCGAGCACTGTATCACGTCTAGAAATATGGTATGCAAGGTAAATATTCAGTAGCATGGATTGTCCAGCATTATTTATTTTATTTAGTTCAAACAAACCTATCTCCACATAGTCTGAGCTTTGATTCAGTCGCGATAATCACCGCATTGGGATAGCCCACCGCTTCAGTTGCACCCTGTATAAGGTATGCAATCACAGCCAGCGCACGCGAATCGGAAGCTAACAATGCTAAACAATTTATTTTAATGGGCATTTATTAAGTTGGCTCTATAATATCTATGGTTGCACTGCGGGTGGTTTAGATTATCTATGTCATGCGCGCGCGCAGCCGATGGGTATCGGGAGTCTTCGGCCCCATTCGGCGTATTCCGATGGTATCGAGGCCGATGACAATGGTCAAACAAATGTGATCACGCTTGCTCGTTTCTGTTTGAATAACGATTTTCGCGTTTTCTCGAGCTGAATGTGCTTGCAATTAGTCTGAGCGCTTTGTAGTATGCTAGAGCTTTGTCGATTGAAATAGCTGTTTAAAAGTACAAGAATAGCCTGCAATAAGCAAAGATCTACTGTTGTATCTAAGCTAAACTACTATATAAAATAAAAACTTAATAACTAAGACAAATTACAAATATGTAATGAAAATATAATTTGGGTAACTTAAATAACATTTCTATTTTTTTACTACTTTTTATTATTACTTGCTACTAATATATGTCGTCGATTTTTTATTTAAGTGCATGTTTTATTATTAAGAGTTGTGGATTTTATTACTCAATAAATAAAAATAATTATTTGAATCCCAATTATGATTCCGACAAGCGTAATCGTCATCTAAAAGTAACTACCGTTATGTTATTAACTTAACTCAAATTTTACGTCGCCGCACTGAAATCCGGTGGTCTTTTTACACCCTGTATTTTCCCTCTAAATTTCTTGAGCTCATAACGTTTTCAGACAATACTCGGCTGATTCCGCGAGGCGTTTTGATATAATATCTACAGCAAAGCTAGATCTATGAACCATTAAATCATAATATCTTTATGATCCTTATGTGGATGCAGTAAACACTGAATGATTCACGCTCTCTTATTGTACGTAATGTAATCTGAGCTAGACCAGTAGGTGGTCCAATGAGAAACAAATAAGGACAAAATTTTGCTTACGGCTTTGATTGTACCTAAATAACCTAGGTACAGTCTACTACATCAATTAACCATCACAAATATATAAGTAAACGAGAAATAATATATCCATTACAATGTTGCCAGGATATAATACTTATATATAACCTCATGATATTATCTATTATTATTATATATATAAATATGAATCCCTACTTCCCTTGGCCACGCGTTACGCCATCACGCGTGAACAGCTGGACCGATTTCAATAATACTTTTGTTATTTATTGCCGGGAGAAGGTTTTTAGAAATATATTAAAATTGCGCATAAACTCTCATAATTATCTTTGTTATTAACTTTTTTAATGTAACCTTAGCCCTAGCCATCTATAATTCTTTTTTTATCACGTTTGAAATAACTGTCAATTTAAATAGAATGACAGGACGACGTCTCTCGGGTGAGCTAGTACTTAATCTATATTTATAAAAATGAAAACCGTTTTCCGTTGTCACGACATAGCATGAAAACGGCTTGACAGATTTGGCTGTTTTTTTTTGTAGTTTTCTAATATATTATAACAAGGTTCTTACGGAAAAAAAAGTTAAGAAAATCTCTCTAAGGCGGTACGTAGTTCGCCGGGACAGCTAGTATGTCTTAAAAATCAGTTCAAGATACCGACTGAAGCGACGTCCTCGGGTTTAGGACCTTACCTGCAGATACATGCATTCCAGAAACACAAGCTCACGATCTGTCCTCGCAATAACTCCGGTAATTGACGTCAGCCACCCAGTCAGCGAAACCATTGTTGGTAGAGATGGGTAAGTATGCATTTTACTATTTCGGATGTACCAATTTTATTAAGACTTGTTTCTGACGGGTTTAGATTTCCCTAAAGTTTATCAAAAAAAAAAGAAATAAATATATAAGATTTTTTGAATTTGTAAAAGGTAGATTATTTAGTTTTGAAGATTAGCTGACTATAAACGTTTAATTGTTTTCATTAATGTCATTATACATAATAACATAATGTATATAATGTTCAGGAAACAAAATGCAATGTTACATAAAAGTCGGTCGCGCTATAGCAATGTAATGATTTATAAAATAATTTAAAGGAATCAACAAATCTCTATTCTGCCAAAAGCTAAGAAGTATTGTATCGTTTTCCATCCACCAACTTCTATTTTAAAACATTCTTTTAAATACAGATCTAGGCGACAACACCCAATAAAAGCTATCCTTACCTCAGATTATTCGGTCTCAGATATCAGAAATATTTTATTGTGTATTCTAAGGCTGAACCATGTCTCTACCAATCGGACTTAGATTCTAAATCATTCAAATCGTGAGTTGCACCCTTCCTCCACAACCTCCAGAGATAGCACGAATAAATGTGACAATCGTAAACGTAACGTATTAAGACACACTGCTCGCTACCGCTGCAACGTTCGACAGTAAACCTGATGTTAACGCGCAGTGTATTTGTGTATTTTCAATAGGTACGTCACTGTTGCGATACGTTTACTATTGTCACATTTATTCGTGCTAACCCTATATCGACTAGTCCCTATAACTCAACAGTCGCGTGCGGTGACTTCCCTATGATAATTTAATTGTTGTGCGTGTTTGAAATATACAGCAATATCGAGTCTTACAAACCTTTAGATAGACATGTTTTATTGCGAGCCGATGGACTCCTGTCGTTCTAATGATTCAGAATACTTTGTATTGTTGAGCTTATTGCATTTGAATAGTGCTGAAATATGCTAAGATGACTAATAGTTCTTCTTCTTTTTCAATTCAATTTAATTTTAATATAATGGCGGATGAGGTTAGCCAACTTCGACAATGTCACGTTGGTTCTTCTTTTTATCAATTACAACAGGTAATGCTAGTGTTTTCAAAAACTTATCAAGATATGAACTAGGTAAATCTAGAAGTAGGGCTTTTGTAGAATACTTTTCCATCGTACTTATTTCAGCTCCTGTGTTTCTGTTTGAACCTTACTTCATGAAGGATCTTGACATTAGTCAAGATCCTTCAAGCTCCTATTTTTGATTATTTTGACAGATGTGCTGTCAAAACAAGCAAGCTGACAAGTGCTCAAAACTGAAAAACTGTAAAAAAAAAGTTATTTTTCAGTAAGTAATCTGCTTATACGTTGCATTGAGGGAGGCTCAGGATGGAACAGCATGGAGACAGCTAGTCGACAATTCTACTAGGACATTCCAGTACAGGCACGACCTTCTTAATTAAATTAAGAATCTGCTTAAAGCTGTACTGTGTTCAGTAGCTCTACCATGAGTTTTTACTATTTAAGTATATATAGATACTATACTCGCTAGCGTCTGTAGTTAAAAACATGTATGAAGATTTGTACAGCGCCTCTAGCAGATAGTTGGGTACACGATGAGAAAAGACTGTGACAACTCATGGTAGAGGTGGTTGCGTCAGTCACAAAAATTGAGGTTATTTTATGAAAAGCAACAATGTATGAATTTGCCACATCTGGCACAATCTCAAGTCCAATGCTAGACAAAGGTCGTTGTATTGAATGCAGTCAGGGCTGGCTGCTCTAACATACCTATTGTAATAAATCACTAATAGCAATTAAAAAATAATAATAAATGGTATCATCCACCTTTTGTGGATTGTTTTTTAAAACATTAGGTAAGTATTCTTATCTATTTTTTTTATTAATTAAAAAAAAGTCTTATTTTTTTCCCACAAAGTTAACTGAGACTAACTTTGTGAAAGACACAATCAAAAACTGATTTTGACGCAATCATCACAAGACTCAGTCTGGCTGTCAATTAAAAAAAAAAACTTTGTTTTATATCCTTTAAATATATCCCAGTCTTTTGCTACTTGCGGTAGTCGGATTTTCTAACGATAAAACCAGAATTTCCCTGATCCATGAAAAAATATTACTTAGTAAAAGTAAAAAATACTTTTTCACAGTACCAACTGTGTGTGTTATATAGGTTTCATCGACCCTGCACCGTGTGCCCGAATAGCCAGTAAAACATACTCCAGCTTAGATATTTCAATAAATCAGCGCAGGTGATAACCCTAATTCAAAGCGGCATCACAAAGAGAAAGCCTAGATCTTACCGAAGATCGCACAACTATACATCGTACAGCATCAAACATATCATGGACAATTGCAGAACGGACTCACGACAACCACCCATAACTTGAACACATAAAGTCTATAATTGCATACAGTTTATTGCTGTAATGTATCGTTGTATGTTATTCAGACTAATGATATTAGTTCGACGTTAATTTGGGCATTTACCAGTCACAAGACAAACATTGATTTATTGCTGTGGTAGTGCGTGGGTCGCCTGGGGACAAAGTATGGAGACCTCGAGAAAGCAGGTTGCCGGCACTTTATAATATTCAGGGGGGCTATCCAGCAAGGGGAAACTTGCGTGACCGAATATCCGTTCAGTTGCAGTTTTCGATGATTTTACTATAGTAACTCATCAGTATTCCGTGGCATTTTTGTGGACTGACGTGACTGAGCTTTATAAAATTATGACTGAGCTGTTAAAAATGACGTCAATGCCGCGGTTTAGCACGTAGTCTACCTGAGTTGAGTATGGCCTACCTGATTTAAGCATGACCTACCTGATTTGAGCATGGCCTACCTGATTTTTCGTTAACTGTATCAAACGGTATGAAAATCGATCATTCAAAATATCAATAAAAGACGAAGAAGAAAACTGAACTGCAATTTGATCAAATAACAGTTCAAAGACATTTCAGTTCTCAGGATACCCCTCCAGACCCCATTCGCCATTGCCTTTTCAACATTGGTCAAAATAATTGACTGTATCAGAGCGATAAAGGTTATTAGTCAAACTAAAATGGAAATCATTTTGAGAAAATTCTGTAACATTAACGGCCAGTTTCTGGAAACCCAGATCACGATTAAAGAGTAATTATTAGATTTTTTCGTTGATCATTGTTCGAAAAACCGGCCGCAAGTAAAGACGCTTGAAATGGATCTCTTTCCGCGAATACATAAATCATACCCAAGTAAATATAAGTTCAAAACCTATAAGAGACTTCAAAACTTATAAGGAAATTGTTATTGTGCGTTTTAATCACAATCTGCATCTTCCGCAGAGATACAGTATTGTAACTAATGCTGGCCACACACCATCCTTCCTATCGTCCAATCGGCATGACGCTACTGATTGGATCAGTTAGAATTGACCGTGTGTGGGAGTGGATTGGCATGACAGTTAGAATGGATAGCAATTGGCAGTTCAATTCTTTTGGCTTGATCACATCGATTGGATACTGCCGATTGGACCGTGTGTGGCTGTAGGCGATTGGCAGTTCAGTTCGTAAGAAGGGCTTTGAAATTGAAAAAAGTAAAAATGCAGATCGACTAAACAAGGGGGGTTAGTACCAGAAAAATCCGAAATCCCCCCTTTTCGTCCCCCCTCTTTGGGTAATCGCCTCCAACTTTTTTTCCAGCAGTCCGATTGAGCTCAAATTAAAAAGCATTGTTATTTGTGCAATTTCCTATCCGAATCCGTCGAAAATTTTTTCAAAATCCGACATGAATCACGCTGTCAAAAGCAAAAAGCCATAATCGTCGTCAAGCCTGCAGTGTCATGCCGATTGGACGATAGATTGGATCGTGTGTGGTGTATATGGACGTACTGCAGATTGGATCCAGCCTGCAGTGTCATGCCGATTGGACGATAGGAAGGATCGTCTGTGGCCACTATAATGTATGACGTTTGTTGTTTATTAAATAAATTTCGATTTCAAAATTTCAATTTTTATCGTCACAGTCTTACAACTCATACGAATAACTTATAGAAAAAATCGTTTCTACGTTCGTTTTTTTTTTTTTGGATATTCGCACTAGAACATATTATTATTAATGACGTACACATTATCTACACATTATGTCTAAAGAAATACTTTAATTGACAGTTTTTATTATTTTTTAGTAAATAAATAGTTCACTATAAAATATCGTTGGCGACTCAGTGACGACATTCTGATGTCGTGTGTAAGTTGCTTACGAGTAAGTTCTAGCGAGGCTGTTTTACTGCCGATGCCACGGGGGACATAAGGAGGTTTATATATGGTTATAGCTACCTTATTAAGAATTGCCGCCTTACCATCAACTAACATTATTAAGTACCATTATACTTGGCAGTTATGCTGCTAGCTTCTAGGCAGATCGATTATGGATAGATCTGCCTTTTTTTAGGGCCAGTGTATATTTTAAAGTAAAGAAACTTACGACTATACAGTATTTACAAAATGTACATTGTCATGTAAAATACATAAGAAACAGTTGAGCTATCTACAGACCGTTGCAATCGATCTATAGATAGTTCAACTGATCCAAATCAGTACCAATCGGAAGCGTGATAGATAGATAGATAAATATCAAATAATTGTGGCTGGTACAGATGTGTTTAAAATAAATAAACAATAATTTCCAAGACTAGATTAAAAAAACCATCGGGGTTCCAATTTTTTTAGGGTCTGTTAGTAAAACATGTTTTCTAGAATATAAACTATTTACTTAAATATTACATTACCTAACTTTATTCACAAACAAACTTACGACTATACAGTACATATTTACAAAATGTACATTGTCATAAAAAATACATAAGAAAATAAAATTGAGCTATCTACAGACCGTTGCAAACCATCTATAGATAGTTCAACTGATCCAATAATAATATAAATAATATGATAAACTATTTATATAAATACAGCTATTACATTGTAAAGCACATGCGTACGCGCAGAATTCATTTCAACATTTTCAACAGCAATTTGTTGAGTCATATCATTAAAAACCAATTTTCACATCGTAAATAAACAAATAATAGTGGATGCAATAACTATGGTTAATTGTAAACCAACAACGTCAAATTGATGGGCCGTTCGCGGAACATGAACCGACACCAATGAGCACAGCTGCACCAATTTTATGGCATCTCAAGTTATAGGAGCATAGAGGTTTTAATAGTTGTTAGTTTCTTGCCCATTCTTCTAGGCTAAACAGAAAATAAGAATTAATATAATAAAATAAACATATTTTTGATTTTATTATAAAAAGTTTTAAAACAATTTTTATGGGACATACCGATGGCCCACCTGATTTAATAACATCTTATTAAGATCCATTACTAATAAGCACGTTTATTTAAATATAATGAGCGATTTTCCAAATGGCTTTTAAAAAAAAAATAGTTCAAAAATAGTCGATAGATGGCAGTAGACAAATAGTGTATCAAAATCCCTCTCTTTTTTATCTGTATTATCTATTGGTAGCTCTGTCGTGTAGCTGTCATTATCATCCTGTCACGTCCGTTTCGGTGTATTCAGCGTTTTGATAAATTTTGTTTGCTTTTATTTTAGCATTCGTGTACCTTCTTGTGGATTTTACTTTTGACGACAACAGACTGTATACTGGTTTCTGATTTCTGCCAAGATTGAAGACTTTTAGCTTTTGTCAAACAGTTTTGATTTTTTTCTAGGACAAAAATTTCACACCACAGATAAAATATGAAAACTTTTTGTGTTGACAATTGACATTGAAATGCATTTGACGTTGAGCGCCATCTATCGTGTATTATAAGAACACTCCCTGGAAAATCGCTCATTACTTGATAATATTTCAGAATTCTTACAAACTTTTTTGTAAAGTTTGTAGTACCAAATCAACAACTAGATGGCGCTAGTAAAAATATTTTAGTCTAGAACGCGCTATGGAAGCGTTGTGGACCGCGCACGTCTTTTAAAGTTATTTGCCGGTGTAATGATTTATTCGTATATCGGTTATATAGAGCGTAAAATTTTTGAATTTGGTACTGCTTTTCAGTATCATTAAAATTGTAAATCAGAAAATATGAAAATAAGATATAATATACATACTTAATAAAATATTCATGGTCATTTTCACACATTACTCTATAGTAGGCATGGGCGTTTTCGGATTTTTTCACAAACCGATACAAATCCGATTTCAGATTTTGAAATCGATTTCAGTAGCGAATATCGGAGCGTAGTGAATTAGACCCTATCGCCTCGTTTTTAGTTTTCAACGTGCAATTCATAAAACCGTCAACAATTCAAAATCCATAACGATTCGCCAAGATTCGCTTCATCTGGAAGGTTGCGGGTTCGATTCCCGCCTTGGGATAAATGTTTGTACGATCTGCAAATATTTATTCCGGGTGTTCTGGGTATTTTATTTATATGTACCTATAATAAAAAATATCTATCTATGTAATGTATTGTATTAAGTATGTCAGTCTTCTAGTACCCATAACACAAGCTCTGCTTAGCTTGGGGCTAGATGATGTTGTGTGGATTGTCCAGCATTGTTTATTTACTTATTTATCTCTTTCGCCCTTTCGACGGATCACTAAGTTAGAAAGAAAAGGAAATGAAATTCGCTCTGTCTTATTTTAACTAAGTGTTCGTACGGTAGAGTGATAGAGAACGACAAATATCAAAACTATCGAAAACATAAAACCTTAGATAGATTTCGTTTGCAGTTTGGTTTGCAAAACTAAACTCACGGTTCGGTTTCGCTTTGTTATCGTGGTATTGCGTTTTCTAAAAACGGTTTTCTTTTTCTCATATTGGAATATCGATGCGATACGATTTCTGACTGCAAACCGATTTCAGTTTCGTTTTGATATATCTGTCTCATGCCTACTAGGCTCTGGTCGCGAGGAACTGGCACTTAGAATCACCTGTATAAGACGATTCTAAATTATTCGTTTTAAATAGCCTTGTGAATTTACTGAAAAACTTTTAGTGCTTTTTATTTCTTATATTTTTTAGCAACTTAGCAAGTGTAGTGTAGAACTCCGGCGAGATGGAGCAACGATATCCGGAATGATAAGAGCCGAAGACCGGGCTCAGTGGCGCGTCTTGGGACTTTTGTCCATAAGTGGACTGATATAAGTTGATGTACTTATTATGA
The DNA here is from genome assembly GCA_932527185.1 of Ecliptopera silaceata. NCBI lineage: Eukaryota > Metazoa > Arthropoda > Insecta > Lepidoptera > Geometridae > Ecliptopera > Ecliptopera silaceata. The sequence goes on along the minus strand of OW052202.1, from coordinate 9,790,221 downwards.
AATACTTATTTCGTTAAGAGATAAAACACCCTTTGAGTGACCTAAAAAAAAACTATACAACTTGTTTTTCTATTTAAATCAATCCTACCTAGTAAAACCAGATAATGTTTCATTTGCAGATATATAGATAAGCCTGACTTGAAGCGTCTTTAATCATTTCTTAAAAAAAAAGAAACTAAAGTCAATTTTATTTGTCGAACATCTTTTTTTTCTTCTAAACTACGCCAGCTTCAAAATCTAGCGTAATGTTATGTTTGCAATTGGCCGACCGCCTTCCAATTTGGAATCTGACAATTTGAAACGATAAAACCGAAGGCCGAACGATCTCGACACAAAGAGGACAGATCAATGCAAGGTGCTATTTTGCGATCGCTTATTGGTTAAGTAAGTGATCTATGAGTTGAACAATCGACAATCTTGGACGAAATTACTTTTACAGAGAAGAACAAGTAAACACTTCGTCGTATTATACATATTCGACAGGTGTCACAGCTCAGTTGGTAGTAGCTTAATATTTTATTCGTGATAAATAAATATACATGGACAGGCGTCACAGTTGGTAGTGAGCCTTCCATGCTGTAGGTCGTAGGTTTGATCCTTACTAAAAGCAAAATGTTTGTGTGCTGAACATAAACATTTGTTCTATGTCTGGGTGTTACTATGTATCTTATGTAGTTATGTATATACCACAGCATGGAAAGCAGAGCTACTACCAACTGAGCTGTGGCCTGTGACGCCTGTCGATTAACTGAGCCGTACCGTTTATACCGTAGCCGTTTGTACAAACTTTGTAGAGATACCAAACATCATAATCTTATGCAAAGATGACCTTACAAATCATTCAAGAATTTCTCCATTCAGCAGTATAACCCGACCTGTTCCACATATTTCAATCCAGTCATTGAGTCGTCCGCGTCCACGTCGATGTTGCCAGTTGTCTAATTTATACGCTCATTGTGACCGCGAGGACCCATTCATGGGACTCTTGGGAATTTTAGCTTTTGGACGCGAAAATAAGCTGAGGTATAGGCAGATTAGCCAGTGAGCTTACTTAGTCATTATTTTGACTAAAATTGTCTATATTTTTACACGAATACGCAGCAAAAGTAGGGCCAAGAAGTAACCATAATTATTTTATCCTGGATTGAGAAGAAAACTGTAAGAAAGCAAGAGTTTTCACGAAAGAAGGTTCGAAGTAAAAATGAGTCTAATAATCGGGGTAAACCCATTTCTCAAGGCCAATTTATCAGTTTTTATTATAAAAATTGAAGTAAATAACGTGATTAATCACTTACTAAAATAACAAAATACGGTTATTTCCGATAAACGAACCTTTTCGCGTTCAAAGTAGATTTTACTGAATCGTAATGCAACCTATTTGGTTGTTGTTCTTTTTTCAAACGATATCAAGTGTTATTTTTTTATATCAGATTAAGTTTCGACCAGCAAGAAGTTTTAGGTCAGAGTTTAAATAGGTTTTAGTCTTTGCAATGAACATTTCATTCTTAAATCGAGAGCCACAAGAGAAAAAAAACGTATCATACGTCCAGTTGGTACATCGTTTTACTTCTAAGTTTTATGTTGTATTTATATGCCCAGTCAAATGGCTCTCTCTGAGGTGAAAATATTAATATTATAGTCGAAGAATTTGAGATAAATGTCGCGCGACATTTATCTCAAATTCATTTTACATATTTAGACTTGTTTATCACGTTCTTTTCCCGTTTTCTATATCGATGAATAAAACAGCGATAGGTAAAATCTAAGTAGGTTTTATGTACCTATGTAGAGTTTATAAGTTAAAAATTCTACCAAGTTTCGATGTGAGTTATGGAGTGACATCTCTAGCTTATAAGTTAAAAATTCTACCAAGTTTCAATGTAAGTTATGGAATGCCATCTCAAAAAAGTAATCAAAAAGGCTTTAAGGGTTGTGGCCTCCCTAAAGGCGGCAAGGAATCTTTGAAGTGTACCTACAGAGCCTAGAAGAACGAGCAAGAGACTTACGGTCTATCTTATAAAATGTTAGCGCAGATTTAAAGTATCTACTGATTACCATACGTAATGATGACTTAAAGCCAACGCTAACTTTTTATAAGATAGGGGGTAACCCGCTTTATTGTATGATTCTTCTAATTCAATTAAATTTGTTAAGTGTATTTAAGTAATTTTTATTTTAATGCAAGACAATTAAAAAATCTAGACATTCCTATATTTTCTCATATTAGTTTCACTAACATTAAAATATTTACTAAGCTATAAATTAAACAATTCTATATAAAATAGGAAATAGAGGTATCTGGAATAATACGAGCCTCCTTTTTGCCATAAACTTCACAACTAATTTATAGTTGGGCCGATCGTTCGATTATAATATTGACATCATGTAAAACACTACTTAAATGTGATCGTCATTGACACTACTATAAATATAATCGAAAAAGTACTATAGAATAGAATAGAATATACATTTAATCAGCAACAACAACAACAAGACACATGACACAAATAAACACTTCTAATCCGAATTGAATTCATCATTCCCCTGCCCTTATCCCACGTTACGCGGGGTCGGCACAACATGTCTTTTTCTTGCACTCACTCCTATCATTCGTCAAATCAGAGTCCACTCCTTTCACATTCATATCCTCTTTCACACAATCCAACCACTTTTTTTTCGGCCTTCCTCTACTTGCATACCCAGCCACGCTCACATTCATAACTTTCTTCGTAATATGATTTTCATCCCTCCTCATAACATGTCCATACCACGCTAATCTTGCACTCTTCACTTTTTCAATAACAGGCGCCACTTTCAAACTTCCTCTGATATACTCGAATTTGTTCTCTAATCCGAATTGAATTAAATTAACAAAATAAGCACTAATAAGTATTCTGTCAGCAATCTAGTTCTTATAGTACAAGCTTTGCTTAGTTTGGGACTAGAGTGTGATGTATGAATTGTCCGTGAATATCTATATCTATCTAATGTTCGGCAGTCGAGCGACAACGCGTAGTGTCACTCGAATACGCCGCTGTTTTGACACTTTTGCGATTGTCACATTTATTCGTAAGTACTCGGCCGACTATCGCGGAACAGTACCTCTACCATGAGTTGTCACAGTAAAATCGCCTGACTTTACTACAGTAGTTACGTCAATATATTACGAATTTTAGTACCCAACTATCCACTAGAGGCGCTGTACAAATCTTCATACATTTTTTTAACTACAGACGCTAGCAAGTAAGTATAGTAAATATAGTATAGTAAAAACTTATGGTAGACCTACAGAGCAAGGCTACCGCTAAGTTACCCAGTAACTCCCAATCCCATATTTCTATAGACCCTTCCACAACGCACTAACGGCACCGGCGCTGTCACACCGTATACAATGTGCGCACAATGCCACGCGTGCCGAGCCTGATTTACCGACCGATTGAATGCCCGCACGGTGTGAATGCGCCTTCGATTTATGAGATTTAATGGTAAAATGAAACTGATGTTATCATAAGCCCTGAACTTCTTTTTTGAAAAGCTACTTATTTCATTATCAAGTATAATAAAAAACCCAATAATGCTAATGAAAATCATTACCGCGTAATAGATCGCTTTTTATTCAACTTCCGAAAATTCTGCCTTCCATGTTGTGGGTCGTGGGTTCGATTCACACCCAGAGCAAGTGTTTATGTGATGAAATATTTGTTCTGTATTTGTACTATGTATTCTATGTATGTTTTTACAAAAATAAATGTATGTAAGTATTCTATCTACTAGCAAGCTTTGCTTAGTTTGGGATTAGAGTGTGATGTGTGAAATGAATGTATTTATTTATTTACCTTTGTACATTTTGTCAATACTGTAATAGTCATAAGTTTGTTTGTGAATAAAGAATATATATTAGCCGTTGTAAAAAATATACAAAAATATGATGTTCTGTTTCTAGAATGTTGTGTTATAGGTACTTATATATTTATTAGCCATTGTAAAAAAAAATACTTACATGAAGATCTGTTTGTAGGATGTTTATTTATTTATTTATTTAGGACAACCAACAAAGAAATCAGAATCAGAATTAAAAATTAAAGTAAGTGGGCTTATAGCTATGTGTTTCTTCAGTTATAGGGTGCCACGGCATGCATTAAAATCGAGACCCAATTAGACAAAAATACAGGGTGATTGGTAGATGGATGCAAAGCTGAAAAGGGAAGGTAGTCTAGACCATTTAGAACCATTTAGGCCATAGTTATGTTAGGCGAAGTCCGACCATTTTTTTTTATCGATTTATTTTTGTTTTTGCTGATAACACCCAAATTTGTACAGTTAATTGCATAAAACAGTTTGATTGATAAAGGTTTTTTGTATATACAAACAAAATGATGTTGTGTTATATATGTGCGTACATGCTCCGTTGTTCGGTTTCTCTCACATCCAAGGTAACTCCACCGCAAATAGGTCAGTGATTAAAAACACCATCAGTTATCGAACGGTAATTTTTAAATTGTGCATTGTATTCAAGTGATTAGCGCACGCTGTCCGTCCAACCGTGTCAACTGTTCTCCGTACTTATTAGATGTTGTGGTTTGTTTGTTTGACTGTCTTTGTCTCTATTTGGTGGTGATTTCGGCTGTTTAATTGATGTAGGAAGAAGCGCGAGGATAGTTATACCATACGATTTTTTGCTGTGAATCTTTTTTCGGTAAATACAGGGTGTTTGGAAGGGAGCTGTACATACGCCTAGGGTAGAAACTAGGGATAGTCTGCTACCTACCCCCGCCCATTATATTGACCTTGGCCTCAAGGTTTTTTTTTAATTTATTATTATTTTTTATTTGACTTTTTTATGATTTTTTGACTAAAACTACCTGTAGCTCAAAATCTATCCATGGGACCGGTCGGCTAATGGTCTTGTTTTAATCGTTAGAGTCTTAGGGTCCTGCAAAAAATTATTTTACACCAGAAAATTGTGGAGAAGAAAAGTTATGGGGCCTGAAGTACCGTAGTAAGGTAAAGAAATAATTTTAAGGGCAACTTTCTATGGGGTTTAAAAAAAAACTAACAGGGTTGGAGTTCTTCTGATTTTTTTAAAACATCCTCAGTCCATGCCCTTTCTAACGATATGCTAAAAGTGTATTTATCACTTTTAGTTTTAAAGTTATTAATTAATTTCCGCAACTAGGGCACTTCAAGCAAAAATTTCAACTAATGAAAATTAAATGTGTTCGATCGTAAAAGGATGGCAAATGAAACAAAAAATTTGGTAATGACTAATGTCATTAAATTACAAATTTTAATTAATTACTAATTTTAATTAATTACAAATTTTGTTCAAATTGATGACCATTGACCTGTAAACATGCTCGGCACCTCTTCCTCATCTCCACGGGGAAGGGCGAAAGAGTTGGTGTACGCAGAAGAAGTACCAACAAGGGAGGTTCTAATTAACAGGATCCACGCCGCATTCGATACAATGCGCGAGGAACTGCTGCTTAGAACGGTGACCGTGGAGATGAGGAAGAGGTGCCGAGCATGTTTACAGGTCAATGGTCATCAATTTGAACAAAATTTGTAATTAATTAAAATTAGTAATTAATTAAAATTTGTAATTTAATGACATTAGTCATTACCAAATTTTTTGTTTCATTTGCCATCCTTTTACGATCGAACACATTTAATTTTCATTAGTTGAAATTTTTGCTTGAAGTGCCCTAGTTGCGGAAATTAATTAATAACTTTAAAACTAAAAGTGATAAATACACTTTTAGCATATCGTTAGAAAGGGCATGGACTGAGGATGTTTTAAAAAAATCAGAAGAACTCCAACCCTGTTAGTTTTTTTTTAAACCCCATAGAAAGTTGCCCTTAAAATTATTTCTTTACCTTACTACGGTACTTCAGGCCCCATAACTTTTCTTCTCCACAATTTTCTGGTGTAAAATAATTTTTTGCAGGACCCTAAGACTCTAACGATTAAAACAAGACCATTAGCCGACCGGTCCCATGGATAGATTTTGAGCTACAGGTAGTTTTAGTCAAAAAATCATAAAAAAGTCAAATAAAAAATAATAATAAATTAAAAAAAAACCTTGAGGCCAAGGTCAATATAATGGGCGGGGGTAGGTAGCAGACTATCCCTAGTTTCTACCCTAGGCGTATGTACAGCTCCCTTCCAAACACCCTGTATACAAAATAGGAAATTAATTTTAATAGTAACTTTTATTCCTATTTTGTATACCGAAATATAAAAATATCAAAGAAATATTATAAATTCCTATAATAATTCTTATTTGATATTTAGCTGTAAATCTGTTTTCGGTATGCAAAATAGGTATAAAAGTTATCTACTATAAAAATGATATCTAGATAGTACATTACAAAAAAAAAACAGATATACTAAATAAATATATACCTACTATACTTTGATATGCTTAGTTGTAAAACTAGATAGTATATTACAAAAAAAAACAGATATACTAAATAAATATATACTATACTTTGATATGCTTAGTTGTAAATCTGTTTTCGGTATACAATATATAAATAAATGTCGTCTACTATTAATGATGTCTTAACTGATAGTAAAAAAAGCATGAATACAAAATATGTAGGTATATATTATTGTAGTAAAACATCATTGATCGTTATTTATTTGTTTAAAGTTGGGATAGAACCAACAACCCATGTCAAAAACATACGCAACAGAGTCATACCAATTAAATTGAAACATTTTTAACATTAGTTTGGGACTAGAGTGCGATGTGTGAAATGTCCATGAGTATTTTATTTATTTTAAAACTTTGATAAAACCGATTATATGAAACAACAAAACATTTATTACAATACAATAATTTTTAGAATGAGTGGTCTTATCGCACAATGCGATATCTTTCAGACAATCTGTGATTTTTGCTGATTTTTAATGTCATTGGAATATAGGTACCTACCATTCCTTTGTGGTTTTTGGTAAATAAATAAAACAAATACTTCAAAAATAAATAATTTATTGAAGACATATTACTTCCAGCATAATATACAGTTGCAATAATTTAATAAAATGAATTTCATATATTTTATGATTAAAATCACTACTATGTATCTACTTGAGCTTAATCTAAAAAAAACTATTACTTTTATATGATTTTTATCTAAATGAGACACCATTAGATGCTTCGTCGAGATAGACAGGGATAGCAGAAAATCTTTTGCAGTTTTTTTTCTTCTTCTTGCTATCTTCTGGTAGAAAGTTCCAGATTATAAGGTCTTCGTCTGCTGTTGCAGTTGCTGCAAAAAAAACAGGGCTGCAGTGAAAAAAGTTTAGTGTTTCCTATACCAAAAAGTTTTCACTGTAAAAACCTTTTCGTGTTATCTACACCAAAAAGTTTTCACTGTAAAAACTTTTCGTGTTATCTACAACAAAAAGTTTTCACTGTAAAAACCTTTTGTGTACAACAAAAAGTTTTCACTGTAAAAACCTTTCGTGTAATCTACAACAAAAAGTTTTCACTGTAAAAACCTTTTGTGTACAACAAAAAGTTTTCACTGTAAAAACCTTTCGTGTAATCTACAACAAAAAGTTTTCACTGTAAAAACCTTTCGTGTTATCTACAACAAAAATATGTTACTTTACTTCAATTTTACTTATGTTAGGGTTAGGACTCGGCAGTGTAATTCTAACCAATGTTAGAGTTACACTGCTGAATCATTGACTTACCTAGTTTGGTACCATCAGGGCTAAAGATCATAGTCCTCACTCGGTCCAGTCCAGAGCGCCCTTCCCCCCACTGGTCCACCACCGTCTCAGGGTCACTCATCACCACCAACTGAGAACACGCTTTGGGAGATCCGGTTCTATCTGGATTTGATGATAAAACATTGTGTTCAAAATTGTTTTTTTATTATTTTGGGGCTAAAAACTGGTCTTTAAGATGATATTCTAAAGTAACTAACATAAGCGGCATAAAAAAGTGTACCTACTTAATGAAAATAATATTTGAATAAGAAAAACACACCACAGTTTAAACATTACCACTAAGTAAAAGTAACCCCACCCCATGTTAGCGATGCCCAGGTATTAACAGTTGAAAATTCTGAACATCACAAAGATCTCCCAAACTCAATAACTTTTGGGACTTTCTAATCTATGAGCAGATGAATTATAAAAATATCGAACCAGCATTCCACAAGCTAAGCACCAGCTCTCCCGTCCGATGGCTGAAGAGCATCGCGTCCAGGCTGTATGGAGCCCGGCTGAGCGTGGTCTCGTGCACGCGGGCCGAGGGCGCGTCCCACAGCGCCACGCGGGCCTGCAGCCCTGACGTCACCGTGCCGATGCCGAGTAAGGCGCTCCGCCAGGGATGCCAGCTTAAAGCCTGGAAATCATTCATTTATTCAAGCTCAAAGCCTGGAATTCATTCATTCAAGCTCAAAGCCTGGAATTCATTCATTCAAGCTCAAAGCCTGGAATTCATTCATTCATTCAAGCTCAAAGCCTGGAATTCATTCATTCATTCAATTCATTCAATGAATTTGGCTTTGGCTCGCATGTAACCTTAAACTGTTGTTATATAAGATACTAGCTGACCCTGCAAACGTTGTTTTGCGATATAAATATTTTTTAAGTAATTTCTAGATGTTAGCCGATTCTCAGACCTACTCAATATGCTCACAAATTTTCATGAGAATCGGTCAAGCCGTTTCGGAGAAGTACGGGAACGGACATTGTGACACGAGAATTTTATATATAAGAAGATTTTTATGTATAAGATTATAGGCTGATGGTCTTCCTTAAATAAATAAATAAATTAAAAATAGACGTGTGGCACTCGGGGACTGCCGCGGTAAAACTATAGCATAGCGTGTTTGGCGCCGGTCGGAGTGTTAGGTTATTTCGTTACGGAATTTCTGGTCTCTACGCTTAAGACCTGAGATAGAAGCTATGCTTAAAAAAATGGTCTAACTAGGTAGATCGTTTGGATTGGTCTGCAGATAGACAACCGATGTGATGCGGCGGGCGAAGGTCCGCCTGCGACGCGGAGTTTGCGGGTTTGATTCCCGCCTTGGGATTAATGTTTGTAGGTACGATCTGCAAATATTTATTCTAATTTATTTTATCGTCTTACATACTAGGTGATTCTAGGTGCCAGTTCCACACGACCAGAGCCTAGAAAGAAGGCTCCGGCGAGATGGAGCGACGATCTACGGAGTGTAGCTGTCAAATACTGGATGAGAAGAGCCGAAGACCGGGCTCAGTGGCGCGTCTTGGGAGAGACCTACGTCCAGCAGTGGACTGCTGTGGTTGATGATGTGGTTGTGAGTGGTTGATGATGATGATGATGATGATGAGGATGATGATGATGATGAAGATGATGATGATAATGATGATGATGATGAGGATGATGATGATGAAGTTAATACCTTAACAGTCCAGGTAGAGTTCAAGCAGGAGTACAGTTCGAGTGAGGGCCAGGAGAGGAGCATCACAGCATCTCCGTTGACTGCAGCTGCGGCTGCATACCTGGCGTCGGGAGACACCCTGACTACCAGTATGGCTGTGTGCGCCGCGCGTCTCCAACGGATGATCTGCGCCTTCCGCGAGAGAGACACCACCATGCCACGGGAACAGCCTCTGTAGAACCATCATATACCCTAATACTCAATACTCAATACATTTATTGTTTTTCATATGGTGGTACATAACATGGTAATACAATGTAGGTAGGTGTCACACATGAACCCTGTTTATAGGGCATTACAATATAACTCGTAGCTGGAAGGGAGGCAGACCGAGGTTCGTCAAAAGTATTAGATAGTAGATAATAAATAAATAAATCATTAGTATATTAGGCATGTCTTTTTGTTTATTTTTTATTTCTAATGGTAGGTTGTTATAAATTTTGATAGACATAATGTATGGACCGAAATAATATAATTACAATCTAGCCACAACAAGGGCTAATAAGTAATTTTTTATTGACTTAATTTGCTTGCGTATCTAATACTAAGAACGTGTCCATTAACACATGTTTCTTATTGTCTCTTATAAATTGGAAGTCACTATACCTGACCATCACATACTAAATTATATATGACTAGCTTACCCGTGCTTACTTCGTTGGGCATAATTCGATCGTTTTTTCTCCGATTCACTTTGCAAAACGGACTACGTAAAAACCTTTTTATTTTTAGTTTTTTTATATAACCTATGACACTCAGCAATAATGTGGCTTTCTATTGGTGAAATAGTTTTTAAAATCGGTTCAGTAGATCCCGAGATTACTCCTCACAATTTAATAAATACTTATACAAACACACAAACTTTACTTCATTATGATATTGGTATAGATTGTGTATATTATAACGTGGGATTAGGGCAGGGGAATGATGATGTTTATTAGAAGATACATATTATGATGTTTTGATTGAGTATATTATGAAATGATTTATTTTCAGTACCGAATATGTATGCGCGCTACCCTGAATGTTATTCCCACTACCACGTTAGCTGGTCGATAGTGCAATAAAGAATTTTCTATCCATCTTACTGTAAACATACTAAATATAATAAATGATTATTTAGGTTAAAGTGATAAAAAAGGTAAATTATAAAAGTGTTTAATTAGTTTTAGGATTAAGTAAGTTAATCTAAAGAACCAACCTCAAATATTGATACAGGGTTACACAGAAAATTATTGTTTAAGTTCGCAAAGTAGCTTAAACCAGATACTACTTAGTATAAACAAGAAGACTGCCAACCTCATACAAAAAAACGTGACTCGGAAAAAGGTTAAATTCCGCGGGTTATCCCGGATTATTCCCAGATGGCGCTGTATTCCGATCAAATCTATGGCATAAATCATTGTTTACGATCACATTTTCACACCTAAAAATAAAATAAAAATTTTGGTGTGCACTAACACAGAAATAATACAGATTTCTTGGCTTTTAGTGCTGTTAGGATAATTTTACGGCTATGTGGTAGCGCCATCTGGGAATAATCTGGGTATAACCCGCGGAATTTCACCATTTTCCGAGTCACGTTTTTTTGATTGGCAGTAGTGTTTATACTAGTCTCTGCTTAAACTAGTATAAGATATAACAGTTAAGCCACAATAAAAAAAACCCTAAAGAATTTTAATTTCCCGCTAGAGCGAGACGTATCACCTTAAGGTACAAATGGTATATAAATGAATGTCTGTCTCCATTCCTTACATAATGAAAGAGTTTCCAGTAGGGCTCCAGTCCACAGCGGTGATGGAACAGAACTGGTCATCCTGCTCGCACTGACAACTGCTGCTCGCCACCCATTTACTGAGCGCATTGTCGTGAATCTCTACCATCTTCATGTGTGTGCCCAGCTGGAAAAATCCAGACTACTGTAGAAAATTAACTTGATTTTGAATTTTTTAAACTTTTTTTAAACTCAGTCGGGAAATATAAAAGGTTCGCGATAAAATTCTGTATAATATAAATAATAATAAATAATGCTGGACAATCCACACAACATTATATAGCCGCAAGCTAAGCAGAGCTTGTGTTATGCGTACTAGAAGACTGACATACTTAATACAATACATTACATAATAAATATTTTTTATTATACATATAAAATATGCAAAACACCCGAAATATATATTTGCAGATCGTACAAACAGTTATACCAAGGCGGGAATCGAACCCGCAACCACCGCGTCGCAGGCGGACCTTAACCCGCCGCGCCACTTCGGTCGTCAGATGGAACTTGATTTTGAAACTTTTGCGATCAGAACTCATAGTCGGGAATAAAAAGGTCCGCGATAAAATCTTGTATAATATTATAAGTATCTATTTACTAATAACTTGATTTGTTGTTAAATAAATAAAAAAAATCACGGACGATTCACACATCACACTCTAGAAAAATTATGTCAAGAATATTAGTTTCTTGCCCGTTCTTCTAGCTGGTCGCGTGGAACTGGCACCTAGAATCACCTAGTTTGTAAGACGATTCTAAATGATCCTTGTGATTTTATTGAATAAAGAAATATTTGATTTTGACTTTAAATCGGACCACTTGAAAAACAATAGCATTCAAAACGAAAAAAAAAAAAAAACTGAGTTTAAAAAAAAAGTCAAGTTGAGAACCTCCTTTTTGAATCAATTAAAAAAAAGAGGTTCTCCATTTGATTTTGATTTTTTAAGAAATACATACAGCTAGAAGCTCCCCCCTCGGATCAAACTTGCAGCACTGGATATCATACTCCGTGAATCCTTCACTGATGAGGTTCTGGGTTCGCCAGCTCCATTTATGGTAGTTCCGACCTAGAGCCGCTACAAGAATGTTCTCGTTGCTCCAGTCCAATAGCTCTGGAACTGACCATGTTAAAATGAGTCTTGATCAAAAGCTTGGGATAACATTCCTTTGGCTAACAACAAAGTGAATAACCAGTACCTCTACCATGAGTTGTCACAGTAAAATCGCCTGACTTTACTACAGTAGTTACGTCAATATTAGTATGACGAATTTTAGTACCCAACTATCCGCTAGAGGTGCTGTACAAATCTTCATACATTTTTTTAACTACAGACGCTAGCGAGTGTAATAGTATAGTAAAAACTCATGGTAGAGCTACTGGGCCCCGATTGTCTTAAATTGTAACGTAAACAGTTACAATAAATTTCTTACCATGTAGTTTTGACTTGCAGCTGGTATACATATGATAAATAATTAGTTAAGATTTAAAAATGTCCATGAATATCTATTTGTTTATTAAACACTAAAAATACTCTGACGCGGCATCATATATTTATATATATGTATTATAAAAGAAGTACCTAGCGTTTTACTTAGTTTTTGTATACATACTTTCTTTCTATATAGAATTTACTAACAAGGTACTTACAAGCAGCATAGCTATAAGTAGGCAAGTCCAGGATGCTATCAGCGGAGGAAAGGTAGCACTTCTTCCTCGGAATACAAGGCCAGGGTGACGCATTCTTGCCGTTTAACTTCTCCTTGATGTCTTGCACCTTCAAAGGTTCCAACCCGAAAGCTTCGTCTAAGTAGTTCATATATCGCTTCTGTTGCAGGTATTTTGTGTACTGAAATGAATTATAATCTATATCTATATATATAAAAGAAATTCGTGTTAGTTACACTATTTATAACTCAAGAACGGCTGTACCGATATGGTTGAAAATTGGTGGGTGAGCTTAGAGCCAGAAGACAGACATAGGATAATATATAATATGTATGTATGTATGTATTTTCTAATAAACTTAATAAATTCAAAAATATGCCTATTTATTGCCTTTAAGGTGGAACATAGTTCGCCGATCTAGTTACTAATAAATGAGACTAAGCTGCTGGACTTAGTCTGAGATCGCTTAGTGGCAACCCCGAAAAGATTTTATCATGATTTCAACTAATCAATTTTTGAATTTGGAGGATTTAAACTGGTCCTAACTAGTTATTAAGCTAGTTAAAAAAAAAGTGTCAGTTTCTGCAGTAGCCATAACATCGTCATTTATTTACGATGATCTGTGGGCAAGCATTATCAATGAGATTTTGATATCTCTTAGCACGCTAACTAAAATTTTGAGCGTGTTTCATATGACCAATCGGACTTTTATGTTTTGGTATTGTGTTCTGTATGAGAGAATTCGCTTGCCTTTTGCTGAGCTGATCTTTCTTAGCGGAGCATCAACCTAGTATGTCTACAAGTTACTGTAGGTAGGTATAGGCGACCAAGAAATTGGCTGAATATCATTTGCACGTACAAAACATCAAGGGCTATTTTCGCCTGACAGATTAATAACTGCTACGTCAGAATCTGTCATTCCTATTTATTTAAACTCAGAACCTTAGCGAATAATTATGTTACTGGGAGATTTCATAGAAAGTGGTAAACCAATATCTTGGTCGCCTATACAAAAGCTAGGGAATAACAAGGGATTACCCAAATGTCATCGTTGCGGAGATTGCTTCGGGCTCCCCAAGCGATGCGCCGGCGCATTTCTGGGAAGAATTCCCGCGGTGCCACGAACCGATCCACCCGGGGTCGCGGCGCATTCAACTGAAACCACGTTTTTACCAGGTTAGCCACTAACAATCAGATTATACTGCGAATCGGCGAGGGTGATACTGTGAAACATAACTAGTTTTCTAGCAACATCAGTCCAAATACTTGGAAAGTGGAAAAACATTGGCGTGGCTGCAATGCGTGTTCTGCGGACCAGCGGCTGGATTCTCCGAAGGTGCTCACTCAACTTTGCAGTCTTCTCAGAATCTGGCCAGTGGAGTGCGCACAGATCATTTAGAAGCTAATGCGTGAACATTATTATTTATCAATTTCTGGTCTTTATAATTGCATTGTAAAAAGTTTTAGCCAAGAGCGAGATGCAGATCTGTTCCAGGGTTCATTTTTTATATATTATTTTTTTTTGGAGTAAAATAAATAAATAGCAATAAATATTTATACACACTTCACACATTTACGCTATTATTATCTACCAAAATTTTTTTTTAACGAATAACGGTCAAATCAGTGTCACAATAAAACGTAAAAATATAAAACCCCGTAATATATGACTAAAATTTAAGATAAATTATGTACGGTCTATCTTATAAAAAGTTAGCGTAGACTTGAAGTATTGAATACCATACGTAATGATGACATAAAGTCGACGCTAACCCCTTATAAGATAGGGAGGTAAAATAAAGAAATAAGGTTTAATATAAAATGCAAACACTGTTTTTTACGCTTTCGATAGGTACCTTATCTCCTTTAAAGTTTCCAAAAGCCGTCTTATGTCTTAAACTAAGAATGGGTTTTAATCAATACCGAGTGAAGTAGGGAAGAAATGACTTCTTCCACAAATCTACTTCTCTCGCAGGATTCACCAGAAAATAAAGACATTTAAGTCACTGGCCTAACGAGTGTGAGGGATAGGTTACTTTTTTAGACTGTATTTCTATGTACATATACGATTCAGTATAACAAATAGAAAAACGGGTTGTTTCCTCGAGTTATTAAATATTTACGGTCTATCTTATAAAAAGTTAGCGAACACTTGATTACCATACGTAATGATGACATAAAGTCAACGCTAACTTTTTATAAGATAAGGGGTTCTTGTTTGGACGACTTAACTGAATAAAGTTATTATTTGTTTATTTATTTACTTTTTGAGCGATGGCCAATTTTTTCAGACTAGATAGACGCCCTAGTCATCCTGAACCTTTCGCAAGACCTGTTAAATAATACCTACTCACACAATATCTATCAAATTGTTAACCAATTAGAATATAATTTGCAGCCAATCTAGTGCCAAAAAAACAAATGCTTTTATTTCTGTAGATATGTGTATCGACTATTAAGCAAAAATGAAAGCATACCTACAATAGTAGGTAGGTGTATCGAGACGTACCTACATCTATCTTACTTTTGAATACTGGCAAAACTTATCCTCCAGGTTTAGTCCTAGGTAGTAAAGATTCTGATGTAAAAGTCCCTCTACCAGCTACGGCATAAAAAAAAACAAAAGATTATCTGATGAAACACTATCTACCATCGTACTTATATACCGCAAAATATTGACGCTCACATCACAGTTCTAGTTTTAAGGGTATTGTAGAACAAGTAACTTTTATTCAATAAAAAGCTATACATAATATTACAGATATTATAGTGCATCACAGAGCACGTCCCCAGTGGACGTGCGTAGTGAGAGTATGCATAGTCATAAGCAGGGTTTGCCTTCGGTAGGCAATTGATTAGTCCCATCATTGATTGATTATACAATAGGTGCGTTTACAATGTATCACAACACCTAGGTATCTAGATTACAAGTAAGTATACTATGTTAATGAAAAATGTTATAATAAAATGATCAAACATTTTTAAAATTAATAATTAGCTTTTTTTCAAATTAATCAGTCTTTTGTATGCTATAAAAATACTTTAACTTAGGTTTAGATCTAACTTAACTGCAACGGAACCTAAACGGAACTAAACTTCGAATGCCCTTTAACTATGTAGAAAGATTATGTAAATATAGGTAAATAAAAAATAATAATTGGTGAATAATAAAAATCATAATCAATGAATTATTAATGTGGTCCTTTTTGCTTGAGTTTGTTGAACAAAATTCTCGATTTTATGATGTATGAAATCGACCGATTATGTAGCGGTTCTGAGAATTTTCGCATCATTATCAACAACTTGAAGTCCACACCTGAGGGCTTAGTCCGAGCCTGCATTTTAAAACTCCCTACTCTCGAGCCGAGAGTCGTCTCTCGGATGTCCTTATTTTTTTGTAAGTAGTAGAGAGAGAGATCCGAGAGACGACTCTCGGCTCGAGAGTAGGGAGTTTTAAAATGCAAGCTCGGACTAAGCCCTCTGGATATAAACCCGCTAAAGGGTCTTCACACCGCTAAGCTAACAAGCTAATATAATATGCATCAGCCAATCAGAGACCTTCATGGAATATTATCGTGATTTCTACAATTTCTGATTGGTTGAACTGTTATTTGCATGTTGTTGTGTCATATAATTGGGGAAACACTTAGATTTAAGTCCTTTGTTTTTATTTTTGTATTGAATGTGTTTTTTTCCGTTGGATACCCTTAATAAATAAATAAATAAAAAACTGTGTATGTTTATACGTATTCTATCAGTAATCTAGTTCCCATAGTACAAGCTTTGCTTAGTTTGGGAATATCCATTTATAGTAATAATAATTAGATACTCCGTATAATCCGTCATCATCATCATCTTCTAAAATTATCATTATTTATTAATACTTCTACGAGTATCAATCATCATAATCGACAAGTATTAATAAATGCATTTTTTAAGGTTTTGAGGTACTAACCAAATCTTTTATGAGACTACTACTTAGTAAGACATAGTAAAACCAAACAAAAATAGAATCATCAAAATGGATGATCGCAATGTGTTAAAAAATATACAGTTGGATTGAGATGAACTCTTTTTACTTATATTATTATAAATTATTTGTTTACGCGAAGAAAAAGGTATGTTATAACTGATATTTTATGTACGCGAGTATTTGCGAGAAGTTATTACCTGTAAGTTTGTATGTACAAAGTGTCTGTAAAGTCCGAATGACTTGTCATTGCTAGGATTATAGATCATTGTTTGATTGCTATGGCGGAAAATAAAGGCGTACTTTTCAACTGAAAAAGAATAAAAGATACTAGTAATAATGTGTTTTCATAATACCGGTTGGTAATAATTTGTTTGTAAAGGCGACCAAGAAATTGGTTTACCACTAAGGCTCAATATCATTTTCACGTACAAAACATTAAGGGCTATTTTCGCTTGACAGATTAATAACTGCTACGTCAGAATCTGTCAGTCTGTAATCCTTAGCGAATAATTATTGTTACTGGGAGATGTCATCAAAAGTGGTAAACCAATTTTTTGGTCGCCTATACCTAGTTGGAAAAAAATTGTAAATGAAGTATTTATTTATGAAATATTTATTGGATCTGCTCGTTTTGACATATTTTGGAAAAAATATACGACTTCGACATTGCTGTATTTACCCTCTATCTTATAAAAAGTTAGCGTTGACTTTGTCACCATTACGTATGGTAATCAAGACATCAAGTCTGCGCTAACTTTTTATAAGATATCTTTAATGTAAGTAACCATTTTTTATTATTGCTTATGATAACAAATTTAAAACCAAAGACCCTTGTATTGTTACAAACTATTCTCTACGGATGTTTATAAAATATTGAATAGGAATGCGTATGCGTGAACATTTCGTTCAAACTACCCTCCACTAGTATTACAAGTTACTAATACTAGTATTTCTAATGTACACTCATTGAACAAAAAACTATGTTAATTCTACACTATCTGCATTTGCTAAAAGGACTTACTAATTAGTTTCAATTGTTTTTATTAGATTAATAAAAACGTTACAAGAAAACGTTGGCGTGACGACTTGGATACTTATGACGGAGCCTGGTGGGAAGCGGCGGCTGATAGAAAAGAATGGAAGAAAAGGGGGGAGACCTTTGCCCAGCAGTGGGACAGTATAGGTTGATTAAAAAAATGGTTGTCTGTAAAGTCGGTTTACTGACGATAGTTGAACGTGACAACTGACAACGTCAACGAACGGTATTGTAAGCGGTTCTGCAAAATAAATCGTCGTTCGAAACATCTTGGAACGCCTCAGAACGCCGGAACGCCGGAACGCTTCATGAGTCATGTTTTTTCGTGCGTGCAGCCGGCTCTATCGAATTATAAGACGTTGTCACGTCAAAAAAAAAAAACAATTGAAACTAATTAGTAGGTTCTTTGGTTAAATAAGTACTAGTTATTGTTTAAGTAGGTATATGAATTTCTTATGGACCTTAAAGGTTTTTTAATGAGTGTTTTGTAAATATATTATGTTATAGTGGGTTTTGTCTTTGTTTACGTTTATTGTATTTATCCTCTGCCTGAATATGCTAGTAGAAGTTTGCTAAAACTTTTGTGGGATCTAGTGCCAACCAAAAAGTTTTAAAAATCAAATTAAAATTAAGAAAACCTGGTATTATTTATAGCAATCTAGTGGATAATACATTTTTGGCAAAATAACTACAAAGTTAAATATAATTAAATTAATAATTAAAGTTATACATATACAAAAAAATATACCTAAAAATTATTATACCAATATTGTCGGTTCTGGTCAAGCTTCCTTACTATGGGACAAAATAGACAAATATATATAGAACAAATACTTCTAAATTACTATTTAAATACTTTAAAAAAACGTTAAAAATTTATTAATAATATAATAAATTATTTTTTTTTTAAATGTTTGATGACAATACCTACAATCTTACAAAATAATTAGAAACTATATCAAAACAAGACCTCGTTTAAGTATTTTCAACTATTTCTGTAAACCTTTGTTATGGTTCGTTAAGTGGTAATATTCACTTATAATAAGATATGTATCTTATATTCAACTTAAAGCTGTTTACTTTATTCACAAACAAACTTACGACTGTTACAGTATTTACAAAATGTTCATAGGTATATATAAAATACATAAACTGTTGAGCTACCTACAGACCGTTGCAAACGATCTATAGATAGCTCAATTTATCCAAAACAGTACCAATCGGAAGCGTACCCATACTTAGTTCTAGCTGCATTGCTAGTTACTAAGTAACTTTTTGTTACAATAGTTAATTAAAACTCACAGTTTTTCTGCCGAATGTCATTCTATCCATATTGCGATTCAAACAGACTGTCACTAACAAAATAAAACTAATTTAGATATATTAAAACAATGAAAAAAGCTGAGAATGATTGATTTGAGATCATTTGAATGCAGTAAAGACATTTTTTTCTAAACTTACCCTCTCTGTCAACAAATCTTACACGATCTATATTTTACTGTTTATAAAAAAAAAACAAAGTATATTGGTACTTTCTAAAAAATCTGAGCCTATTGAGGCGCAGATTTTTTTTATCCAAAAGTTATAAAAAATAATAGAAAAAGGTCATGTTTTTTCTTCTTGTTTGTGCAATAAACTTTGCCAAGTACAAGACTATCCGTCGCCATGCTCGTCAAAGCTTAGGTTCTGTCCGTAAACACAGCACTGCAAAAGGTTCGATGCTAATCGGCTAGATGTCGTTGCGTGTATCTAAAGTGAAAATCGATCAAAAATGTACTTAGGCAATTTAATTAATAAAATAATATACATTTTTCTATTCTAAAATAAATTCTTTTATTTATTTAATTTATATCTAAATATTTATGATCAAATTTTCCACCAAGACCAAAATTCGACAAAGATTTAATAAGGAAACTTTATTACTGATAGAATATTTCATCATCATCATCATCAACCTATATCAGTTCACTGCTGGACGTAGGTCACTCCCAAGACGCGCCACTGAGCCCGGTCTTCGGCTCTTCTCATGCTGTGTTTGCCAGCTATACTCCGCAGATCGTCGCTCCATCTCGCCGGAGGGCGTCCTACACTACGCTCGCCTAGAAGAGTCCCTTCATTTCTTAATCGGGTTTATAAAGAATTAACCCAGGGTTTTTCAGAAAAAATAGATAGTTTATTCACAAACAAACTTACGACTATTACAGAATTTATAAAAGTACATTGGAATCTTATTTTTATCTTATACATATATAAAAATGAAACCCGTTTTCCGTTGTCACGACATAGCATGAAAACGGCTTGACCGATTTGGCTGATTTTTTTTTGTAGTCTTCTATTACTCTATACAAGGTTCTTACGGAAAAAAAAATAAGAAAATCTCTCAGAAAAAAAAAATATCTCTAAGTTCGTCGGAACAGCTAGTACAATATACATAAGAAATAAATCTTATATCCCTTTTCTATAAAATCTTTGCCTAGTTTGAGATTAAATTTAAATGTTGTAGAAATATCTATAAGTAGGTAAGCACAGTAGTTGATATGTAAATTTATTTATTGAAGTACTGATATATAATTTTAATTAAATATTGATTGGTCTTTGCACTAATTTGTAAAAAAGTAACAGTTTTTATTATACCGCTAAGAAGAAGGGGTTGAATTATGTTAGGGGGCGAAATTCTGAGAAGTATTAACTAACTTATTTATCAAGTTGGTTTTTAGCAGAAATAGCCAGTCGGGTATAAAATTACACGTACTTAAGTTGCACTGTTCTTGTTCAAATCAGACCGAACGCAGCATTTTAATAAATAATAAAATTAATAAATCAGTTGATGTAGTCTCTGTCGCGGTCTTTTAAAATAAGTTGCATTCTTACAAGAAACGAATTCGTATATATCTTTTTAACTATAATATATGGGGTGCATGGAAAGAGCTAGGCACGGCAAAGCAGTGTCTAGTCTGGCTAATCTTTCCAACACGATGCTACAACAAAATACAGTTGTAGCATCGACACGATAAGAAGAAGAAGAACTATAATATAAATATCAATAAATTATGTAATTTTTGTACGCTGTATGAAACGGCGAAGTGTGTGAAACCAGACATTAATCTTAAAAATGTACATCTACCACACTTCTAACAAAATAAATCATTCATTGCATTATTAGGATCGCTTCTGTATTATTTTTTTATAAGTGCAATAAATATCTTTTATTCTAATTATTGCAAAATGTTTTTGACATAACTTTGACAAAAACCTTTTAGGTAAAATGAGTACCTAATTAGGCATTATAAGTACCCAGAAAAATGTAAAGATACCTATCTATATAAACATGGATCAGCTGAGCTGTCCATAAATAAAGACGGGGTGCATGTAGCTTTAGTTAAAGCCAAGTCAAAAGTTCTTTATTCAGTAAAACACAAGGATCATTTAGAATCGTCTTATATAATAGGTGATTCTAGGTGCCAGTTCCACGTGACCAGAGCCTAGAAGAACGGGCAAGAAACTAACGGCCTGGTTCCTAACTTTACTGTTCCTTATGTATATATATGTTTCTTATAATACTGTATTAGTCGTAATTTTGTCTGTGAATAAATGATTTATTTCTGAAAAGTGTCTGCAACAACTGAGGTAGGTACTTTTTTCTCTGACAGTGTCATTAAATATTGATATGATAGATAAACTTGCAAATATACAACGCTCATTCAGCCGTATACATTTCAGATGAGATTTCTCTGTACAAAAACTAGATAAGAAACTTTTCCATAAATTGTATGAATGTATTTCAGGAAAAACTATCGAGTTTCGGATACAGATAGCCTTTTTTGTTATCGGATTGTGTACGATTGCGTGTTATCAGATAGAGAGTTTAACATATTTTCTACGAATCGATTTTCCAACAATGTAAAGTTTTTTTTAATGACATGATATATTAGTACAGGGTGTACAAACTTGCTAAACTAAATTAGAATTGTTTTTAAAAATATTTGAAATTTCGATGATGATCAAGAGGCAGACGATAATATTTTATGCAAAAAGGTGGAAAATGTGAATGAATAATAACTGTAAATCAATAAATAAAAAAAATGCTTTATTTTCTGTCACACAAGACTTAGTTAGAAACTAACTTTGTGAGACTGGTGCCTGAACTAAGTTCATAAGAGATGTAGATTCGCAAGAGTATTACATGCAGGTCACCAAGCTCCACTCTGAGCTCAATGAATGAATCTTATGAAATCCTCACCACAGGTACATTACGTCATCACAGATATCGGTCTTTTGGCAAATATCAAAGTGTAGTCATCACATATAACATTTTTTTTAACCTATACTGTCCTACTGCTGGGCAAAGGTCTCCCCCAAAGCCTTCCACCTATCCCGGTCTTTGGCGATACTCCACCAATATAACATAATCTGATATAATCTGGTATAATTTTACAGACTTAATATAGCTTTTATAATTAGTAAAACTTAATAAAGTAAGGATAAATCAGGAGATAAAGCAAAGGTCCCATAATAAGAACTACTTTATTTTATTAAAAATCAGTGTTCACATATTTTTATTTACTTTGAGATGGATGTTACCCAATTATGATATAAGGATATTATTGGTGCAGAACATGATTTTACGTAGTACATATAATAATTATTTTAAACTTGATTGCAATGACATACTTTTAAACTAAGAATCATTATAAAAAAATATGACTCACAGAGAACTGTGATTCATATTTTTTATGTGGTGTTTGTTCTGTATATAAGTACTTAGGTTATGTAGGTAAATATGTATTGGCACAAATTATAATTTTAATTTTTTTATCAGCAATCTATTTCCCATTGCACATGCTGTGATTAGTTCAAGACCAGTGGCTCTACCATGAGCTGTCACAGTAAAATCGCCTGACTTTACTACAGTAGTTACGTCAATATTAGTATGACGAATTTTAGTACCCAACTATCCGCTAGAGGCGCTGTACAAATCTTCTTACATTTATTTAACTACAGACGCTAGCGAGTGTAGTAATTATAGTATAGTAAAAACTCATGGTAGAGCTACTGGACGCGTTTTTCATCAGTAACCAAAAGTGCCCCAAGTTTTGCTTAATTTGAGACTAGGTCAAGTTTTGTGAAAACATCATGTATATCATCTCACCTTTCCCCAATGAATCGAAGATCGAGTTTTGGTACAAAACTGGCTGGTGTTGACCATTTTTGAAAACAAAATCAGTAAATTTCTCTTGGGTTATTTTAAAGGTTTGTCCTGATCCTGTTATGTGTTTTGGCCTGACCAAAGCCTGAGGATTTCCTGAAATCAGGCCATTCAGTTAGCCAGAGCTCCTGTCATTAATATTGTTATTCATGGCCGACGTTTAGCAGCGTTGTCACGCTTTCCGCATCGTGAGCGTACGCATTCTAGTCAGTGACATGATAGTCTCGCGTGATGCCAATGTTGCCATGATGCGGTGCGCACTCGACCGTACTATAGGGGGAGTTGACGAAGGAGGGATGGCACTGCAGTAATTACACGAATAGCAATCAAATGCCACGCATTTACACTGCGCACTGAAACACTGTTGTCCCTCTCACTCGTGGTGAAGTAGGGAGGCTCTATGGATGGTAATCTAGCGGGTTAGGGCGCTGGCAACCCAAAACGCTGATCGAGCCTATCTGTACTAATATTATAAAGAAGTTAAGTTTGTGTGTTTGTTAAATTGTAAGGGGTAATCTCGGGATCTACTGAACCTATTTAAAAAAAAGCTTTCACCAATGGAAAGCCACAAGCCATATCACTGAGTGTCATAGGTCATATAAAAACCGAAAAATAGAAAGACTTTTACGTGGTAGTCCGTTTTGCAAAGTGAATCGGAGAAAAAACGGTCGAATTGTGCCCAACGAAGTGGGCACGGGTCAGCTAGTGTAGTGCTAAATAAATGTGTGGTTGCTGCTAAAAGTGATGAGACCATGGGGGCTGGATCGTGGTAGTTTTGGGTGACATAGAAACATTGTTTTCTGTTGTTATAACTGTGTTGTCAAATTAGTGCTATCATTATAATGAACACAATCATCTTCTACACAGATACGGCTCAAAAAACACTGGCTTAGAATTTAGTGATATTTTTATTTTTGACGTGACAACGTCTTATAATTTGATAGAGCCGGCTGCACGCACGAAAAAACATGACTCATGAGGCGTTCTGAGGCGTTCTGAGGCGTTCCATGAAGTGA
Organism: Ecliptopera silaceata; assembly: GCA_932527185.1. NCBI lineage: Eukaryota > Metazoa > Arthropoda > Insecta > Lepidoptera > Geometridae > Ecliptopera > Ecliptopera silaceata. Next base: position 9,766,097 of record OW052202.1, on the reverse strand, counting down.
CGTTGTCACGTTCAACTATCGTTAGTAAACCGACTTTACAGACAACCATTTTTAAATAGAATTTAAGATCAAACATACAAATAGTATTCACCAAACGGTACAAATATCTAGGCATCAGCTCTTAAGTACAGCTGAACTAAAGGATATCGGCGGGACTGACCGGGCCTGATTTACCTGTGTCTGGCACGCGAAGGTGTATAACGAATCTAGACACAATATCTACACTCAATGGTCGTAAAATCTAGACACAATATCTACACTCGCTGGTCGTAAAATCTTAATAGATGAATGGCTGCTAATCTGCTGCGAACTTCTTTTCAGATTGGTACAGTTTTGGATCAGTTGAGCTATCTATAGTTCGTTTGAACTGTTTCTTATGTATTTTATAAATATCTACTTATGTAATTTTTGTAAGTATTGTAGAAATACGTTTTTATGTGAATAAGTAACTTATATACCAATATAAGTTACTTATTACTATAATATATTACTAAATAATACTTTTTTTATATTAAAATAATTGCCGGTCGTACCTTATTACGAAGAAGAAGAAATTAAAATCATAAACAAAGGTAGAGAGAAACGAAAGCAAACTTAAAAAATAAAAAGAAAAAAAGGCAAACTGAATGACTGAATGAATGAAAACCATCAACAATTAAAATAGTACTTACAAATAAAATCATCAGAACTGTCAACCATCAAAATAACATATTCTTATGTCGGGTGATTTGCTTCTGTCAGATATTAAAATTGTGACAGAAGAGAGGAACAAACCATTAAAACAATTAACATACTCAATCTAGGTGAACATTTTAATGCTGGGGCCACACTAGCGGGCTACGGCGAATATTCGTGTTAACGACTAGCGGGCTACGGCGAATATTCGTGTTAACGCGATGTATGTGGCCGGGTACATCGTGTCATCGCGTAGTATATCGCCTTTATCCGAACACGATGTTTTTGTCGCGCCAACACGATACGAATATTCGCCCGCTAATGTAGCCGAAGCATAATAAACAAAATTACATAATTACCTCAACTCCCCATGTTACACACTGTTAGTTCAAGTCGATTTAATCTATTCAATATAAACACCAATGTTAGTAAACACCATTTTATTTTCATAAATATACTCATTTTCCCAAGATTTAATGCACAAACATTATGTAAACATGCAAAGCAATTTTTTTTAATCTATTTCGTCCCATTTCTGGGTAAAGGTCTCCCCCAGATTCTTCCAGTTTTCTCTTTCTTTTGCTTCTTCCCACCTTCTTTTCAAAGCCGTCTAGTCTAGATCATCTCGTCAACGATTCTATTTATTTATTAAAAAAAAAGCTTCATTACTCGTTACCTCTTCAGTCACACTATGTTAAATAATTGCACATTATTTTATGAACACAGTACATAACCGGAACCCAACAATTATTATAACTACGGGCTGCTAACAAGCTTCCCGCCAAATCGAAATTTAAATTGTTTTATATATTTTTTTTTAAACTTATAATTGACACATGACAGTGACAGTTGATCGATATGTCAATGTGTAACTTTGAAATTTGATGGACTAGATTATCTATCGCAAGCTTTTATACTTTTATGTCATGTGACTAGAGAATAGTGACTGGAAATGGAGGAAGAGGTAGGCCTAAGAATATATGGATGGATTGTGTGAAAAATGATATGGATGTGAAAGGAATGGATACTGAGATGATTGAGGAGATTGGAAGAAGCCATTTTGTGGCGACCCCACCACCGTGGGATAAAGGCAAGAAGAAGAGTTAGGCTATATGCATAGCTTCTATCGCGGGCCTTGAGCGTGGAGACCGAATCCAGAAATTCCGTAACGAAATAACCTAACACTCCGAACGGTGGCAAAAAATGCAATAGCTTTACCGCGGCAGTCTTTGAGTGCCACACTTTTTTTTTATACTTTTAGTGATTTATAACTTTAAAACTCTGGGAAAACTATCGTCAACTGCGACTTGTCAGTCAATGTAACAGCACTGAAGGCTATTATTTTCCTGCTTGACAGGTAGTATTGACAGTGAAATAAGCACTTGACATTACTTTTAGTCGGTAGTTGATGAACCTAATTTGATATTTCCTTGGCAAACGCATATTTTATCTCTTAGACTGACGTGACGGGTATTACTTACAATAAGGGCTTGCGACAATGTTTTGAAACGGGCCACTAGATGGCGTTAGGAGTTTTAAGGATTTTTAATTAAGCTGTTAGTCAATGTTGTCAGTCAACCATTTAGTAGTATTCCAAACAAGATTTTTTGTAAGTTGATTTTTACTTTGACAGGCGTCACAGCTCAGTTAGTAGTAGCTCTACCTTTCATGCTGTGTGTCGTGGGTTCGATTCCCGCCCAGAGCAAATATTTGTGTGATGAACATACATACTCGTTCTTTGTTTGGGTCTTTCTATGTAATCTATGTTGTAAAGTGTCGTTACCACTTTTGGTCTTAATTTTATTGCTATAGTTGTAAGCCGTGTGGCGTGCGCGTGTTTCTCTGTCTGTATGTCTCTCATAGAAAGCAAGCCAGTTATTAAATTAAGAACTTCGTTCTATCCGGGTATCCATTGACACCTCTTAAGTTTTTTTTTTAATTTAATTCATGGTAAGTATATTTCACCAGATACTTAGTAAACAATTACAGCAAAAATTTTTAATTGTGTCTAGGAATCTTATAAATTAAAACAATTTGAGTAACTTTCAATTTATAAAGCTAGGAATTAAAAAAGCACTATCCGTGGCGCCACATAATAACTCAGTGTCTGTATACATTTTTTTTAAATGTTGATTAATTCAGTTTATCTTTGTCGGCAAATATAATTCATGTTTCTGCGAAAATATAATTGTAATTATCAAGTTATTTTTAAATACCGGTTTTAATAGTTAGGTCTGAATCAGATAATAGTTTTTGAATCCTTTTGGTTAAAAATGATTATAAGAATAAAATCCTTAAATTACATTGCATTACATATTTTTATATACATGTATTATTCCCATGTACGAGTATGAATATTTATTTATTTCATATAAATAAATTAATAGTAAATAACTAAATATTCTAGGACATTTGACTCATCACACTCTAGTTCTGAACTAATCAGAGCTTGTACTATAGGAACAAGATTGCTTATTGAATACTTTTAAAAATAAAACAATATTAACAGGCGTCACAGCTCAGTTGGTAGTAGCTCTGCCTTCCATGATGTGAGTCGTGCTGTCAGCAGTCTATTTCCCATTGGACAAGCTTTGCTTAGTCAATCATCAAATAAATAAATATTCTAAGACATGTCTATCGGTATCTAGTCCCAAACTAAACAAAGCTACTATGGAAGCCAAATTACTGGAAGAACTTTTACCTGTTCTTTTATACGTTTTTTTGTATATGCATACATAGAATACATAGTAATACCCAGTATAAACTTCAGTATTCATCACACAAACGGTTCAAGTGTATGTTTCAATACAAAAGACATAAACGCGCTATTCTCGATTGAACATTTTGTACTTAGATGTTATTTTACTGATTTTATTATCAATAGAAAGAATATTACTAAACTATTCTGTATAATTTATATCAATGATCAAATCTGTAGCAGAATTTCACTCGTAAATCATCAAAACGGGTTTTAAACTTAAAAAATAATGTGTTTGATTTGCAAATTCAAAAGGCTAATAAAACGAAACATTTTTATTGAACTGATTATTTAAAAAAAACAAGTTTAGGATGAACTAGTTTCAACATCAATAAATAATAGTTAAAATAACCATAAAAATTCAAATTGTTTCAAAGTGATGAGTTGAATAAACAAGTTATAAATTTTGATTAAAAAAAAAGACGTGTGGCACTCGGGGACTGCCGCGGTAAAGCTATTGCATTGCATTTTTTGCTGGATTACGCTGCGCAGTGTTAGATCATTTCGTTACGGAATTTCTGGATTCGGTCTCCTCGCTCAAGACCGGCGATAGAAGCTATGCAATAGCTTAAAAAGACATTTTTAATATCTCGTTCGTAAGTATCAAATATTAAATCAAATCAGTCGAACACGATAGCCCCACTTGAGCCAGAGCACACCACAACACTTGTTACGGATATCACAGCACACTTGCGTACGCGCAGAAAAGGATTAGAGAAAAGATATTTGAAATAGTTCTATGACTCCTCATTCGCTGGAAAGAACGCGAGCTGAGCGCGCGCGTTTGGACCAAACTGAAAATAAAACAAAATAAAAAAAAAATACGATACCTGTTCATTCACGGTCCGCCAACTGTGAGCTTTTCGGGTGCAATGACCTTTGGTTATATCATACGGTTGTTATTTTTTAATGTGGACGTCCTTGCCGAAGTTCGCGCGATCAGCTGAGGGCCGAAGTATTCGTGCTTTTTTTTTAATTTAACGAGTGTTTTATGAGTATATTTGAATCAGTTTTTTTGTGAATGTGCGTGTATTGTGAAGTTTAGTGCTTTCAAAATGTAATGCCGCCTCAAAAACGAGGTAAGGTTTTATTATATTTAATGCACTTATTTAGATATTTTTTATTTAGTTATAAGATTTTAGTCACCGAAGTTTTTTTTATAGAAAATACGCTAATATACAATAATAAAGGCAATATGAAGGCGTTAATTTATTTAAAAGAAAATTAACTGCTAATTTCAATTATTTTAATAAACCGTTTTTAATTGAAAACACTTATTTAGTTAGTGTCAATATGTACTTAATTTATCGATTGAGGCAGTACGAAGTCTGCCGGGTCAGCTAGTATTGTAATATTAATACTTATGTCTTTGTTAGTTTAAAAAGTTGTTAATTTTAAATTTAATGATAATGAGTAGACTAGAGGAACGTTTAAAAATAGGATTTAATATTGAAGAAATACTTAGACTGCGTATTTTGTACCTTTCCCGTGATGTTTTTATACAAAACAAGCTGCCGTTGAACATTTTTGAGCTAGATCTAAAATTCTCGCCTGGGACTTTTGCCGATTGTCGGGACATTTGACCTGATAAACATTTCAGGGTTTCCTGAAATCAGACCGATTAGACTATTCGACGCCGGGGCGTTATCTGACATAAAACTGATATACCGATTGATATACTGATAGACCGATGTGAAACTGACATAAAAGGGTAAGGCATTTTATGTCAGTAACATAAATATTATCTAATAAATTTCTATATTGGGAATAAATATTACATTTAATCGGAATTAAATGTGTTTTTAAGCTACTAATATTTATTTATTTAAATCTTACATTTGACATATGACTTTGAATCGCTTAGCGGCTATGTCAGACTGCTACTGACATAAAATCGTCATTTTTGACATTATTTTTATTGAATTCTTAAGTCAGTATTTTATAACTTCAAGTAATATATTGTTAGCTCACAATTAAAAGGAATAGACATGTGTTTACTTCACACCTAATAACTTAACTTAACGACCATAATTTACAATTAACGGCGAACGTTATTTTATATAGTTTAATGGTGTTTTAAAATACAAACTGCTAATTAAAATATAACTGCTAATTAAATTAACGTTTAAAACAAAGCTTGGGCTTATAACTTTTGTTTCTTGTGTATTTTAAGTATATTTTATTAAGAATGCTTAAAAAAGTTTTATAATTTTTGGTTTTCTTAAAATATATTTAAATGAGATATTACTGTAGGTTAGACTTTTATCTAATGGCGTATGGATGTGAAATAATTGAATACTGAGATGACGGATGATAGAGGAGATTGGAAGAAAAGAATAGACCCCACCTAGTGGGATTAGGTCAGGAAGAAGAAGACTTTGATCGAATACTATGCCTTCAGCTTAGTTCTATACACAAAAAAAGAATAATAAACATATATCTTATACAGGCTTTAAGCCTATTTTGATACTTGTAAATGCCGTCTAGTCAAACTAAGCCGAGTTTGTTTAGGAATTAAATTACCGATGTGTTATTTATAAACATTTTATTGTAAGTACATTATTCTAATACTAATATTAAACCATTTAAATACAAACAAGCGTGTTGTGTTTTGAACCCACAATCCTCGATTAGATGTCCCTATAAACACATTGTGTATGTCGATAAAACATAAATTATTTATTTTTACTTGCACTATTGTCATCGGATCATTATTTTGAACGCGTAAAATACCTAAGTGACATATTCAACGAGTCTCGTATTGATAAAATCAATTTATATATTAAACTTTACTTTTACTAAGTTCCTTTATAATATCATATACATATTTATATCGGAATTTAATTTGATAATCTTAAAGCTAGATAGAATAACGTATATCAGAGGAAGTTTGAAAGTGGCGACTGTTATTGAAAATGTCAAGAGTGCAAGATTAGCGTGGTATGGACATGTTTTCTATACTTCTATACTAATATAATATTATAAAGAAGTAAAGTTTGTGTTTGTTAAATTGTAAGGGGTAATCTCAGGATCTACTGAACCGATTTTAAAAGTTCTTTCACCAATAGAAAGCCACATTATTGCTGAGTGTCATAGGTTATATAAAAAACCGAAAAATTATAAGGCTTTTACGTGGTAGTCCGTTTTGCAAAGTGAATCGGAGAAAAAACGGTCGAATTATGCCCAACGAAGTGGGCACGGGTCAGCTAGTGAGGGATAAAAGTCATATTACGAAGAAAGCTATGAATGTGAGCGTGACTGGGTATGCAAGTAGAGGAAGGCCGAAAAATACATGGCTGGATTGTGTGAGAGAGGATATGAATGTGAAAGGAGTAGACTCAGAGTTGATGAATGATAAGAGTGGCAGAAAAAAAAGACGTCTGGCACTCGGGGACTGCCGCGGTAAAGCATTGCATAGCATTTTTTGCTGGATTACGCATGAGCAGTGTTAGGTTATTTCGTTACGGAATTTCTGGATTCTGTCTCCACGCTCAAGGCTCGCGATAAAAGCTATGTAATAGCTTAAAAAACATGTTGTACCGACCCCACTTTACGTGGGATAAAGGCAGGGGAATGATGATGAATTTAATTTAATGATCTATGACAATTCTAATTGAAATGCAAGTTGTTTTTATTAGAATAGGTGTTAGCTTTATTAATTTATTACTACTGGGAAGCGCTAATGAGTGTATGTTAATTTTTGAAATAAAATGTGCGGTTCATTTTATGATAATTAAATACTTATTTGCATGGTTACTTTGTAAAAAAAAAAAGTTGTTTGTTTCTCTTTATTTTTTATTTCGTGATATGAATGGTATAATCGCTGAGATCGAAGACTTTTATGGCCGATTGTACGCCTCGCAAGTTTCGTGTCCGGGATCCAGTAATGAGGATGTAAGAGCCACACTGACCCGCCACTACACCGAAGATCTCCCGGAGATAAGCCTTGACAAGATCGAGATGGCTCTGAGACAGTTAAAAAATGGAAAAGCCCCAGGGGAAGACGAAATCACGTCGGAACTCCTAAAGGCAGGTAGTCTACCAGTCCTGAGGGAAGTCCAACGTGTTTTTCAATCCGTCCTGGACCATGGGAGAACTCCGAAGTCATGGAGCAGGAGTGTGGTTGTGATGTTTTTCAAGAAAGGCAACAAAGCTTTATTGAAAAACTAGACCGATTTCACTCCTGAGCCATGTCTACAAACTGTTTTCCAGAGTTATTTCGAACCGTCTTGCGCGAAGACTTGACGAATTCCAAACCCCGGAGCAGGCTGGGTTTCGCAGAGGATTTGGCACCATAGACCACATTCACACAGTACGGCAGATTATACAGAAGTCTGAAGAGTATAATCAGCCACTGTGCTTAGCGTTTGTGGACTATGAGAAAGCCTTTGACTCTGTTGAAACCTGGGCTGTTCTACAGTCTCTGCAACGATGCCAGGTGGATTGGCGATACATCGAAGTGTTGAGATGCCTATACCATGATGCTACTATGTCCGTCCAAGTCCAGAACCAGCAGTCTAAACCTATCCAGCTGCGCCGTGGAGTAAGACAAGGAGATGTTATATCACCCAAATTGTTTACGAGCGCGCTGGAAGATTTGTTTAAGACGCTGAGTTGGAATGGAATGGGCATTAACATCAATGGCGAATATATCTCACACTTACGATTTGCTGACGACATCGTCATATTGGCTGAATCGTTGCAGGACCTACAACAGATGCTGAACAGTCTTGCTGATTCCTCACGACGGATTGGTCTGGGCATGAACTTGGATAAAACGAAGATCATGATTAATGATCTTATTACCCCAGAGCCAATCACCGTCGCTGGAATGCCTCTCGAAGTTGTGCAGGAGTATGTCTACCTCGGGCAGACGCTGCGATTAGGTAGACACAACTTCGAGAAAGAGCTAAACCGGAGAATACAGCTTGGCTGGGCTGCGTTTGGGAAACTTCGTCAAGTCTTCTCGTCATCCATCCCTCAATGTCTGCAAACGAAAGTTTTCAACCAGTGCGTCCTACCCGTTATGACCTATGCTGCTGAAACGTGGACACTGACAGTGGGGTTGGTCCACAAGCTGAAAGTCGCTCAGCGTGCTATGGAGAGAGCTATGCTCGGAATTACCTTAAGAGATAGAATCCGGAACGAAGTGATTCGTCAGAGGACCAAGGTGTTCGACATAGCTCAAAGAATTAGCAAGCTGAAGTGGCAGTGGGCTGGCCATGTTTGCCGAAGAACCGACAACCGTTGGAGCAAACGGATACTGGAGTGGAGACCGCGTTTAGGCAAGCGTAGTGTAGGACGCCCTCCGGCGAGATGGAGCGACGATCTGCGGAGTGTAGCTGGCAAACACTGGATGAGAAGGGCCAAAGACCGGGCTCAGTGGCGCGTCTTGGGAGAGACCTACGTCCAGCAGTGGACTAATATAGGTTGATGATGATGATGATGATGATGATGATGATGGTATAATAGAAAATTATGTTGTATTAAGTATGTCAGTCTTCTAGTACCCATAACACAAGCTCTGCTTAGCTTGGGGCTAGATGATGTTGTGTGGATTGTTCAGCATTATTTATGTATTTGTATATAAACCCTTAATAGTCTGAAGACTGTGATTGCATGATAAAATAAATATATATATATAAAGATTTGACTAGTTTTTTCCTCTCATGGGTCAGATATTACTGTCGAATTTTACGTTTAGAAAAAAATACTAAAAATCAAGAAAAAAAATGATAACCATCGTTTGCCTCTTCTTACTCTTTTGTTTTTTAAGTTTAGGTTTAAAGAAATTTATTCTCAATTTTTTTTTTAAATTTTAATTTTTTTTTAACGGTGTCACCTGTAATAAAAATGTATTCTATTCTACTCCATAGTAATGACCTCATTATTAACTAACTCCTAAGAATAATCCAGTCTATCTGACTGGCATTTTGACAAGTACATATACAATAACACAAACAAACATCTGCCGATCGTTTTAGAATAAAATAAAGGTAGTAATGAGCACGAATAAATATAACAATCGTAAACGTATCGAAACAGTGACGTGTTTGAGATACACTGCGCGTCAACATCAGTGTTACTATCGAGCGTTGCAGTGTTAGCGCGCAGTGTGTTTTAAATGCTTTACGTTTACGATTGTCACATTTATTTGTACTGAGCTCTCTGTTGACATTTTTTACAAAGGAAACAGCGTGAAAACGCCTGTTAACGACCTGCTACAATAAGCTTATTACCAGTGCCGGTGAATAAAATAATAATAATTCAAACGCGTCTACACTGAACTGTGACAACGCGCGACATAGTGGACATGGTCCTTTTCATGTGCATTAATGCTATGTGCATTTAAGTTTAAAGATATAAAACACTTTTTACATGTTTCCGCTATTTAATTGAAAAAAAACTTGAAAATATGTACAAGATGACCGAGTTAGAAAAAAATAAGTAAAAAAAACGCTCAATACCAAGCCTGAAATTGTTTGATGTCGAAATATAGGGAAGCATTTTAGATCAAAAAATGACTATTATAATTATTCTATAGACCTAAGCTTAAAATACAAATAGTTTAAATTTCAAATATATTTCATTAACACATAGCAATCGATATAAACCCATAGAATGCACAGTGTATTTTGATTTAGATACAAAACATTGGTAAAGAAAAAAAACTGGGTTATGGTTTAAGACATTTTATTTCTCAAAAGAATTACAAATTCACTTAGAGAGAAACTAAACAAAACTATTTAATTATAAGCTATAGGGTTACCCTTTATATTCCGAAAACTAGCCATATTTTGCGTTTTTGATAAGTATAATGTTCGCCGTTTTGGTTTACATGTGAAAAGGCACTTGCTTACAAAAACTTATAATAATAAACCGTTACGTCTCCGATATTATTTAAAACTAGTTTAAGAAGCTGGTATGCTCTTAATCCGTCTACGCAAGATCTCGATTATGTACCGAGGTCATTTACATGCTAGATGACGTCACAGTCTACTGGAAACAGCTGATTGACGTGGGGTCATCTAGGTTTAATAAATGAGCATGTAGTTTTAATTAAAACAAACATAAATTAAAAATAAATTTCAATACCTTTTTAGGGTACTAGCATAAATGACACTTGTACTTTCTTTGTTTTTTAACTTGAATTCATTAATGTAAGGAGCGCTGTCTCGACTGAAACATACGACTATTACAGAATTTATAAATGTACATAGAAATATATAAAATACATTACAAACAGTTGAGCTATCTACAAACCGTTGCAAATGAGCTCAACTGATCCAAATCAGTACCAATCGGAAGCGTACCCAAGATACTGCATTGCCGCGCTGAATAGCAATGCTGATACGCTGGGCCAGATACTCACCAGCCCTCAGGTCACGCGTCGTCAAGACTAGACGCCCAGAAATATTTTTTGAATACCCGTAGGTCCTCGGTACCCGATGGACCTAGCGTTTCGACCCAGGAGCAAATGTGGGCCCTGTCGAGACCTGTATATTTGCGTCTTATTTCGCGTGGAACTGGCTTCTAGAATCACCTAGTATGTAAGACGATTCTAAATGATCCTTGTGATTTTATTGATTTTTTTTTACTTTTTACTTCTTACTTTATTTATAAGTTAGCGAGCTGCCTTCAACTCACTGTAGTGTTTTAATTATGGCCGTAAATACTGAATATCTTACTCATAATGTTATGTAAAAATACAAGTAATGGAAAATAGCGTGATATTTTATTAGGTGCAAAAAGTATATACTCAGTCACGTTTACAAAGTGACGGGGCCGTGGTAGAGGCAATTTATAGGCTTAAGGACACCGCCCACTGCACCGTGCGGCGAGGATTGAAACGTTTGTCAATAACTCATCAGTTCCAAGCCAAACAGCTAGGCACGGTAAAGCAGTGTCTAGTCTGGCTAATCTTTCCAACACGATGCTACAACAAAGTACAGTTGTAGCATCGACACGATAATAAGAAGAAGAAGTGTCAAGCAATGCAGCTATGGCGGATTCTTACACGCGAAAAAAAAACGCTTTGGCTAAACTTTCATTTTGAGGACCGCTAAAGACTGGAATTCGTTGTCGGCGTCGGTGTTTCCAGATACATATAATTTGGAAGTTTTCAAGAGGAGAGTGAATAGGTTCTATCTAGGCAAACGCGTTACACCGTAGGCCGCATCATCATTGAACATCAGATGTGATTTTATGTATTTTATGATTTTACTAAGCGTTTGCCTAAAATGCATAAAATAAAAATAAAAAAAATGTGATGAATTCTCTCTGCCCCCTTACTAACGACTCCAAATAAAATAAAAAATAACCCTCTTTTTTTATCAATTCAGTATTTATTTAGGAACAAAAACAATAAACCTTCGGGGTGTCCGAGTATTTTATATGTAGGTATAATAACAAATATCTATCTATGTAATGTATTGTATTAAGTATGTCAGTCTTCTAGTACCCATAACACAAGCTCTGCTTAGCTTGGGGCTAGATGATGTTGTGTGGATTATCCAGCATTATTTATTTATTATTTTTATGATATCTTAAAACATAAAAACGATAATACAAATTTCAAACGCTCTGGATACCGCGGAAGCGACTTAGACATGAATACCAAATATTTGTATCATTATTTACTACATTTCAAGATATAATAAATGTAGCCTGCATCTTGGATCAGCTGAGCTATCTATAGATCGTTTGCAACGGTCTGTAGATAGCATTCTCATGAAAAAAATGTTGACTTGGATTTATAGCTTCTTCTTATCGTGTCGATGCTACAACTGTTTTCTGATATGTTGTTGTAGCATAGTGTTGAAAAGATTAGCCAGAATAGACACTGTGTTACCGTGCCTAGCTGTTACCGGTGTGCGCCACGAGGAGGCTCTTTCCATGCACCCCGTGTTGTTTTCGTGTACATTTATAGCTCGCAAATGTACACGAAACTCGAAAAAAATCTATAGAATAAATTGTAAATGTGTACAATGTTCAGCATGTTACAAGTAACCAAGTTACAATGAGCCATGAGCCGCTTGGTGTCTTTGACATCAATCAAGATTTGATACTCGAGAGCGTCCGTGCGTGGCGAGACGCCATCTTTCTTTTTGCTACGTTTTGCTTGGGTTCTGTAGGCTAACACGAAAAACTATTTTACGGGTACTGTTTCTAACAAAAGCAATTAATTTGACGACCGATGTGGCGCGGTGGGCGATGGTCCGCCTGCGACGCGGAAGGTTGCTGGTTCGATTCCCGCCTTGGGATAAATGTTATTACGATCTGCAAATATTTATTCCGGATGTTCTGGGTATTTTATGTATGATAAAAAATATCTATCTATGTAATGTAGGTATTGTATTAAGTATGTTAGTCTTCTAGTACCCATAACACAAGCTCTGCTTAGCTTGGGGCTAGATGATGTTGTGTGGATTGTCCAGCATTATTTATTTATATTTTATAATTAGAGAAGCTTACTTTTAGAACGTAGTTCCTTATCGTGCGTTGCGAAAAGGGGCTAGTTGTAACGTAAAGTAGTAACGTGTCGTTACCACTTTTGGTCTTAATTTTGCTGCTATTGTAAGCCGTGCGGTGTGCTCGTGTTTCTCTGACTGTCTCTTTTTTTCGTTCTCATAGAAAGCAAGCCAGTTTCGTATCGAACAGTGTGGTGTCGCGACGATTATTTTTGTTGAATGTATTCAGGTTTTGTGTACATAATAAATATTAATACTAATTAATCGGAAGGAACTGCATTCCATCCGGGTGTCCCTTGACACCACTTAAGGTAGCAAAAAGTTTCGTTACAACTTTTGGTCTTTGTTTTTTCCGTCTAGCTTTCGTAACCCCTTTCGCAACGCGCGTTGTTTTTTCGCTTCGTTCCATAACTTCGTTCCAAAACTTCGTTCCAAAACTTCGTTCCAAAACTTCGATCCAAAACTTCGTTCCAAAAACTGATTGATTTATTGCATTACTGAACCCATTATGCGTGATTCGATACACTCTTAGCTAAATATCTTTTATTAGATTTTTTGTGCCTTTCGATTCTGTGAATCGCGACTGTAGATTTGTTAGTTTGATACACTGCTGTTATAAATGTTCATTAACGGATGTCGCGTGCCATTGATTTTGTTAGTTTTTTGTGACCATCTTAGATATGATAGACAGATGTAAAAATGAAAAAGTGTGTTTTAACGGTTATTTTAATTATTCGTTAATATCTTATTATTTAAAGACCGACTTCCAAAATTTGAGGTGGAAGTTGCGCTGGACTGTTATTTTTGTTTATTTTAATCGTTTTTTTCTAAATTTTGCCAGCATTTAGACTTGTTTAGTCAAAATATCAACTGCTAACATTAGGGCTTTGCAATACGTAGCGTGTTTTTGAAGTAGGTATTCAGTAAAAAAATACATATATTAAGATCTTCGACCTATTTTAATAAAGAAAAAATAACATTAAACAATAACGATGTCATAAATTAAAATATAATTTACCGCTATTTTACAGTAGCACATTGCTAATAAATAACACAAAGTACTGTCTAATTAAATTATACACAAATAAATGGCAACATAGTGCAAGGAATATGAGTTCTGAACGGTTGTTAATATCAAGATCTTAAGATAGCATAAGACTATCGCATATTACGATTGCTATCGTACGACACGCAATGCAACCCAAATATGGCAACTTACACATTGCGGCATTAATTAGGTGTATAAAAAAAATCCGCTGTCAAAACCGGCACAGGGACTTCTTGAGACTAATGCTGGCCACACACCATCCCAAAGCCAAAAGAATTGAACTGCCAATTGCCATCCATTCTAACTGTCATGCCAATCCACTCCCACACACGGTCAATTCTAACTGATCCAATCAGTAGCGTCATGCCGATTGGACGATAGATTGGACGATAGATTGGATCGTGTGTGGTGTATATGGACGTACTGCAGATTGGATCCAGCCTGCAGTGTCATGCCGATTGGACGATAGGAAGGATCGTCTGTGGCCACTATAAAGCGAGCCTGATGTGTGAAAAGACCGTGAATATTTTTTGTTACACTAATTATTTATTAATTTGGTGAGTATCTGGCTTATCAGAATTGCTATCAAGCGCGACACACATATCTTGGGTACACTTCTGACTGATTTGGATCAGTTGGGCTATGTATAGATCATTTACTTATTATTATTATTGTCTGCTGATAGGCCAACTGTTTATTATTAATACCTATGTAAATGTAAGTAAGAACTGTAATAGTCATTTTGTGAATAAAATAATTTACATAGGTGTCTTTGATCTCAGAATGATGGATGAACCTCAGAGTAATTAATAAATACAATTTTATATACAAAAATAGGTCTGCCTACCAACATGTTTTATCAGTCAACAACATCATTGTTTATAGCAATATCTTGTTTGTATGAAAACCTAGTGCCTAGACAAACTTAACATAGGCTTAAAGGCACTTATTTAATAAATATATGTATGTAAAACTAAATAGATAAATGAATATTTGAATGCCCTCAAACAGGGTTCGTATGTGATACCATGCAAATTTTATTTAAACAACTTTACCTTAAGGAAGCAATAAATGTATTGAGTATTGAGATAGCTGTGTAAAATCAAGTGAATCATCGTGTTTAAAATCTTTTCTTTACAAAAGAAAACCTAATTAACACGTACACAACTCGTTAACTCCAATTCTAGACTCATAAATAAAGAGCGGACAAGCTAATTGAAATTCTCAACTTAACTGTGTTGGAAGATGAATCTTAAAATTGTTATTTAAAACTAGAAAAATATCTGAGTTTACTGGAACTAGTTTTGATAACATAACTAGAACAAACACTTTGTACAGAGTTTAACGATATTTCGAAGAGTAAAACGATATTTCGACCCAACGACGTCATTCGAGTTACGACACTCGTCACAGTATGAAAATTCAGTTGACTTGGCGTGATTTGAGTAAAAATAAAGGTAAAAATTCGACTAAATAAAATCTTTATTATCATGACAAGCGTTTTGCAGTTTATTTAATTATGTTATTTTATATATCTTAATTTAAACAATAAAATTATGGTTTAAAATAAGAAATAAAATATGTGTTTTCAGTTTTTAAAAATGAACTAAAATTGCAATATAAAATTTTTAGAGCTTTTTAAGAGGTTTTTATTATTTTGTAAAATTTTATAACTTAATGCTTTAGATATTATTTTTATGTTATGGTTTGGGTTAGCTGTCATAAACTACTATAATTTCGACAAAATAATAGGTATTTTAATACAGTCAGTAAAATTCAATGTACAATGTTATCTGAAAACTTTCTGAACCGATTTATATTATTAGTTTTTTTATTTGAAAGCTGGTGCTTCTCGTAAATTTGAAAAATATCTCTTGATATGTTTTTGATTTTAATAGAAAACTTAATAGAAAAAAAACAATAAAAATACATGTCTCTGGGTGTTACTATGTATTCTATGTATGTATTTATAAAAAAATTGTATGTATTATATCAGCAGTCTGGTTCCCATAGTACAAGCTTTGTTTAGTTTGGGACTGAGTGATATGTGAAATGTCCGTGAATATATTTATTTATCATGTGCTTATTTTTTTAAATATAACTTTGATCAAGTTTTTATTCTAAAATAATAAATTTGATAGATAGACCCAACCGAAAACCGACCCAAATCGACCCAAATGTTCAATGAACAAATTATAGTAAAAAACTCGAACGAAGTCATGCGACAAAGCTCGTCCACACGAATGCACAAGTCATCTAGCTATTTGGACCAATCACAACAGTTGTTTTTTTCGGAGCGGCCACACGGTAGAACGCCTTATTATAAAATTTGATCAGTATTCAATTAACTACTTGCACTTACCGTTATATAAGGCACATTCTTTAAGAGGTCCAAATTAAATGGACCTCTAAGCTTCGTCATTCTTTTTACGTTGATAAGTTTATATTTCGTCGACGACCGATGATGTGGCGACGCGGAGGTTGCGGGTTCGATTCTCGCCTTGGGATAAATGTTTGTACGATTTGCAAAATTCCGCGTGTTCTGGGTATTTTATAGGTATACTAAAAATATCTACCTATGTAATGTATTGTATTAAGTATGTCAGTCTTCTAGTGGGTAGGTACTCATAATACAAGTGCGCTTAGCTTGGGGCTAGATGATATTGTGTGTCCAGCATTATAAAAAAAAACTTTATGACATTGGACTACAACGACCAAAAATGTTTCTATTGTTATTAAACTTGTTAATGACTGTATTGTATAATATATAGAACCTTAATTAAGTTTTCGTCATCGCGTTCTAGGATTCTTCCATTTTTAACAGCGCCATCTAGTTATGAATTGTGTAAACTGAAATATATTAATATTATTGTACACTACTAGTTCTGTCCGGATGTCTTGCGTCGCTACCGGCGCTGGCGCCGACACCATAGGGGGTGTTCTGATGTATAACTGTTGTCCCATATCTAGCACAGATTTTTCCCGTGAGAATAACATAGCGCATATTCCTGTACCCCAAGTACGAGTTTGTGCACACACGGATCGCAGAGACGTGATCGCCGAGCGCCACCTATTTTGTATGGAAATGCAAGCTTCTCAAGAAATCTGCTAGGGGCGCTGCTTGGATCTCCATACAAAATCGGTGGCGCTCGGCTATTGCGTCACTGCGATCCGTGTGTGCACAAACTCGTACTTGGGGTACTGCTGTCTTTGTTGCAACTCCTGCGCATTGCTATGACCATGGATGGATGGTTTATGGATAGTGGCGGTAGTCGAATAGAGAGGCCGGGGTTCACATTGAATAAGAAGTTATTGATGAAGGGTTTTAGTGAGAGCTTGGACTAATCGGCTTTGTATGTAGGTTTGTTAGATAATAACTTTAGAATGTTTATCGGATTTAGAATATTACTAAAATTTGGTAAGTCAACGAATAAGTGCCCTTAAATTTTACTGATTATAAAGTAAATCAATGTAATTTTGGTGCCTAAAAAGTAGTTCAGAATAAAACTTTGACCCCAATCGCAGCTTGTTTTTCGTATTTTAGTTTGACGTGTATCACCATAGCTCAGTTGGTAGTAATGCTGCCTATCATACTGTGGGTCGTGGGCTCAATCCCAACCGAGAGCAGTGTTCTGTGTCACTATGTATTCTACGTATGTATTCTATTAGCAATCTAGTTCCCATAGAACAAGCTTTGATTAGTTTGGGACTAGAGAACGATGTATTAAATAAATGTCCGTGAATATATATTTATTATTTAAAGTTATGTTATTTTCCTACTCGATGACAAGCTATGTTCCAATACTTGTAACGTGATTATATTATGGAAAATATTGTGTCTATATTACAATTCGATTAGAAATAAAATCGATATAATCTACAGATATAACACGAACTACAAAGTAATGTATCTAGTACGTAGTAATGGAGACTGGTTCTATATCTATTAAATGAAGAGTATGAGTGGATATGATTCAACGAAATAATTGCAAAAAGCCTACAAGTAATATCGCGATTATAGATAAGAATTTTAAATCTTGTCGCCTGCTCCTTGTAATACACACGGCGCGTAAAGTAACCAGATTTTAGAAGCTGCTGTTCTTTTCTTTGCCCAGCAGTGGGACAGCGTAGGTTGATGAAAAAAAAACTATTTTTCAGAACAGATCGTCGATCTCATTCGTCTTATAGATACAAATGGTGAAAAAAGTTTATCGATGCAAAAGAGAGGATTTTTTTTGTTTTTGCCGACTTACACAGTCGGTGACTTAAATGCACGAAAGTTTTATACTTATTGAAGTTTTAAAAGGTTTTAAACCAGAAGCAATCGCCTAACGGATTTTTAAAACAATTTTATCTTACATGCAACGGTTTTATTTAAATAATTGTTATGTTTTTTTGAATGGCCTTGATTTTTTTTTTTTTTTTATTTTTTTTTTAACAGCATGATAACTCAAATTGATTTCTGTGTTTGTTAATTTATTCAATTAAGTGCATAAGGATACTGTAACCGTTTTACGGTGAATAAGTATTATGTCATCTTTAATTTTTTAAAAATGGTTTTAACATGTTAATGAGCTTTTAAAGAGTAAATAGAATTAATTTCTTCTAATGAAATTCAGCGCGGTAATGCAGCCAGTACCTTGGGTACGCTTCCGATTGGTACTAATTTGGACCAGTTGAACTATCTGTAGATCGTTTGCAACGGTCTGTAGATAGGTCAACTGTTTCTTATGTATTTTATATGCCGTTGTACATTTTGTAAATACCTACTGTAATAGTCGTAAGTTTGTTTGTGAATAAATGTACTTTTTAGAGGTTAAATATTAGTGATATTCTTGAGCTGTATGTCACCAAAACGCTAGTTTATGCATTTTACAATTAGTAATGCGTCCTTACTATAAATATTCACGGACATTTGACACATCACACTCTAGCCTTACGGCCGGTTTCTCGAACGATGATCAACAAAAAAATTAAATAATTACTATGTGTCAAACTCGGATCAATCGTGATTTGGGTTTCCAGAAACCGGCCGTTATTAATCTTGTAACCCATATTACAAGATGAACGAGAGAAATGAGAAGAACTTGATTAAGTACTGATAGAACACTATATTTTTTTTGTAATAAATACAGAAAGATATGTATACCTAGGTACATAGTTACAGTACCAGTTCGTCGCGACCAGAAGAAGAACTGCCAAGGGTGGAAATCGAACCCACGACCCACATTATCATTATTATCTAAATATTAGTGATATTCTTGAGCTGTATGTCACCAAAGCGTTTGTTGATACAGACTCCGTCAGCAATGCGTCCGCGCATTCAATGCATTGCATTGCAAAATAGATTTGGTTCTACAATGTTAAGTGCACGGGTTTTTTGAATTTTCCATCAAGATTATGATTTTAAATGCTATGTATTATGACAGGAAAAACGTGCATCGGATGTGATCGCATTTATATTGATCACATTATTTTGATATCGAATGTTAATGATCAATAAGAATCACAAAAAACAGTACCATACTTATATTATTTTATTTTAGTTTGTTGGATCCAACGGCTTTACACAAGCACAAACCGAGTGGTGAATTTTTTTTTTAACCTACGCTGTCCCACTGCTGGGCAAAGGTCCCTTTTCCACCTCTCTCTAGACTCCTTCGACCGGGATAGGCAGAGTTTGCCATGCGCGAATATTATAGTAAAAAAAATAATTATTTAATTCATATTTGTTAGGTTGCAGTATACTTACTTCTTTTGTTTTTTTTCTTATAAAGTTTTTTGCTATAACAAAAAAAACATTTAATTCTTATTAGTTAAGTTACAATACGTTTTATTTACTCACAGTTTTTTTTTATAATTTTTCTTGTTTCCCTGATTAATAAAACATTATAGAGTAGATGCAAAACCCAATATCATAAAAACAAAAAAATATCAGCTGGCACTATATTTTTCGTAAAATTCATGTTATTATAGTTTTGTCGATAATATAAATATAAATAACAGGTAACAACGTTATAAGACGCGGCTAAGCCATGGACTAAGATCTAGTCTAGGCATTTAGCTCAGAAATACCTTTTACGTTAATAGAATCACTAGTCCAGTCAAATTATGGCTAAAAACGAGTTAAATAAACATGAGCGAACACAGTTTGGGGACTTTGAGGATCGATAGGGGGGTGTATTCTGAGCATACATTCCAATTTGAGGGGTTGTACTAAGGTCAGCTCAAGGTCATTTCGATGGAAACGCGTTTCATTCGATATCTCGAGAATGGTTGGTGTTAGGCGAAAAATTGTTGAGACCTTTTCTTTTCCAAACAAAATTTACAAACTTTTTTATTTGAAACTTTTTTTTATAACATTAATATTTTTCAACTTATTACTTTTTTTTCCATTTTTCGTCGTTTTCTCCCCAACCATTCAATTTTATTACATTTTACCGATCATCAAAGTGTAGATCTTTTAATTATGAACAGTTTTGTCCTTAAACTTTTTTCCGTAGTGCCAATACCTTCGGAGTTATATATTACTTTACCGATATATTATTATTTTTATAAATTATTTTTCTATCAATAAATGTGTAAAACAGTTTTAATTGTTAATTTACTTCTTACCCAAATTAACCCAAAAATTTACCCAAATTAAATACTTAATTTTTAAATAGTTTAATCGATTGACCTTTTTATATTGCGACAGTGGCGCGGATTTCGCTTGGTAAAGTAATATATAACTCCGAAGGTATTGGCACTACGGAAAAAAGTTTAAGGACAAAACTGTTCATAATTAAAAGATCTACACTTTGATGATCGGTAAAATGTAATAAAATTGAATGGTTGGGGAGAAAACGACGAAAAATGGAAAAAAAAGTAAAATTTTTGCCTTGCGGGAGTAATAAGTTGAAAAATATTAATGTTATAAAAAAAAGTTTCAAATAAAAAAGTTTGTAAATTTTGTTTGAAAAAGAAAAGGTCTCAACAATTTTTCGCCTAACTCTAACCATTCTCGAGATATCGAATGAAACGCGTTTTCATCGAAATGACCTTGAGCTGACCTCAGTACAACCCCTCAAATTGAAATGTATGCTCAGAATACACCGCCCTATCGATCCTCAAAGTCCCCAAACTGTATTCGCTCATGTTTATTTATTTCGTAATTTGACTGGACTACACCTGGCAACATTATCCGCTAAACCTACTCTAAAAAAACATACCGCTAAGTAAATAACGATAATTCGAAAAGACTTCTTAAAATACATTTACATAGTTTAGTGTTATTGTATAATTGAGGATTGGTTTCATAAATACTGGTGTTTTTCATAAAAACCTGTTGTTAAAAATATGAAAATAATAATATGGTCGATGTTCACCAACTAACTGATGATTAGCTAAATCATCTCTTTAACCCGTCTAACTAACAGAGTTTAACAGGAGAAAATGTAATAAAAGTAGGAAAAACAATTAAAAGTTAGAAAATACAAAAATATTAGAAATAGTTTACAAAAAATATATCTATACTTACATAGATAAAATAACGAAAATAGGTACATAGATAAGTGTCTACTTATCTTAGTTCACATTCTTTAACCATATTATATTACTAGACAGTAATATAACTGAGGGATATTTTTTTTCTCTTTTATTGGTTTTTTGTGGCTAATTGTCAAAATTATGTTACTTCCGTTTACTTTTCCTTTCATAAAAAAAAACCTCTCGACAAAATTTGACAAATAAGATGTCATGACACTTCATTAGCACTTGACATTGACAGAATCGTCTTTTAGTCAAATGTAAATATTAAAAAAAAGAAGAAGAAACAATATAATTGTCATTTATGTCTTTGTTTGGTATGACGGAAAAAAAAGTATTTTCCTATGGAATTAAAAGCTTATACCAAAAGTTTAATGCGTTCGTTTTTAAAATGTAAATATTTATACATAAGCATATAACGTAGTTTATTCACGCTTTGCGTTATCTGGTTTAAGTTTTTTAAACTTATCATTTAAACAGATGGTAACGATAATTACTGAATAAAACGTTGGTAAACACAGTTTAACGATATAATCTTATCCTCTTGACACTGAGGCTTATCCAACTGATGATCTTTAGATAAGATCCATTATCACATATAAAAGCCTCCTTTACACGTTCAACTTAGAGATAATTACGGGTTCAAATTGCTCCAGTTGTAATTGTACAAAAATGTGTGAGATTGTACTGATGATAATATTAAAATATGTGTTTACGGGCTATTCAATTATGGTATTTTGTTAGTATTAAGTAAACTTCTTCTTCTTACGTGTCAATGGGTACAACGACAGCAACTTCAAACCAAGTTTGAATAAAACTTAGCCACTTCTATTCCGTCCGTGTATTAAGTAAACTTAAGGGTCTAGTAAAAGTTTTTGTAAGGTGCTTAGAATGATATGCTCTAATTTTGTATTGAGTGTAAGCTTCTCAAATAATCCGCTAGGTGCTCTGAAAGCGATTTGAAATCAGCGCTGTCGCCGGGAAATTTAAACCAGATTAACCTCCAAACTCTTATTAGGTCTCCAAGTCAAATATAGTGTGTGGTTTGTGTCGTGTGACTGATACAAATCCTTGACACAAGATAAAAGTGACATTGACGTGTCGGAAAGGTCAAATTTTAACAATTAGTAACAAGCTACGTTAAATAAAAAAACATTCAATAATAATAAATATTCACGAACAATTCACACATCACACTCTTGTTCCAAACTAAGCAATGCTTGTACTATGGGAACTAGATTTCTGATAGAACACATTACACAAAATGATGTCACACATAAAAGGCTTCAGATTATTGCATTTTAAGAAAAAGCTTCGTTGAGAATACTTTTTATGTGTAGATCCAATGTATTTTTTTAAATATGTTATTTTTTGACCACTGTTATGAATAGTAACCCTGGGCTTATGAGTTCATAAGTTCTTTAATTGTTACTTTACTTTTTTGTATTAATATAAAAAAATATATATATGACCTACGTACGTAAGTGCCTTATAATTTTCGATACATCAATCAAAGTTAACTAATAAATATGTGGTTTGACAGTTCAATGTTCAATTAATTTACAAAAAATAAGTTATAGTAGTAGCTAAGGTATATTTATGAATAAGGCGAAACCCATAGGTTAAAAGGATTTAAATGAAATTTTAGAATTTGCCACACATTGCTATATTAAAAAAAAACCTCCCATGCCAAATTAAGAGCGTTTCATAAGCAAACTTATACAAATCTCTACAAACTCGATCAACGAACAAAATAAAATAAAATAAACCGAAAGTTTATTTTATTTAACAAAGCTGATTCTGCATTAA
Source organism: Ecliptopera silaceata (assembly GCA_932527185.1). NCBI lineage: Eukaryota > Metazoa > Arthropoda > Insecta > Lepidoptera > Geometridae > Ecliptopera > Ecliptopera silaceata. The sequence goes on along the minus strand of OW052202.1, from coordinate 9,742,810 downwards.
CCAAGAGTTTTTTGATAAGAACTGAGTCTGAACTGTCAAAGAGAGGCTAGGATAGGCCTACAGAATCAGTTTACAACATGATGAAATGTGCGCCTAGCGAAGATTAATACTCGAACAAATCCATCAACCAGTAGCCGATACTTAATACAGAGTCGATTAAACTAATCTATGTCCGGTGAGCCACTCCATTTTGTATAATTGATATTAGTGATTTATTTCTACCACTTACATTGTAAGATGTACCACGAAATTAAAATTGGTAGACGATAATCTATAATTACCAAGCTATATAGCTAAGCAAGCTATATACGAATAGTTTTTTTACTGGGTACTTTGTCATAAAACTTTTGAATACTAAATATATAAATATTCACAGACATTTCACAATCTAGCCCAAAACTAAGCAAAGCTTGTACCTACTATGGAAACTGGACTGCTGATATAATACTTACCTAGATATATTTTTTTTTCATAAATACATACATAGAATACATAGTAATACCCAGACACAGAAACAATATTTATGTTCATCAAGCATTTGCTCTGGGTAGGAATCAAACCCAAGACCCACGGCATGGAAGGCAGAGCTACTACCAACTGAGATGTGACGCCTGTCAAATATAAATAAATAATTAAAAATAAATGTTTGTTTTCACCGAAGGCTCAGCTGATGTTAAATTATTGCTTTTAAATTAATTAAATTAAGTATAAAAAGTTATAATATATAATATTATACAAAATGTAGCAGGAACTTTCTTAAAAAAACATATTTTTTCATGTAACAGAGAGATATAAAGAGATAGAGAGATATATATTTTGGTTGCCTGGAAGAGATCGCTCTCAGCGATAAGGCCGCCCATTGTATTGCCATGACTACCTGTTTAAGTTCTTTGTCCTATTTGTGTGTGGTAAACAATAAAGAATTATCTATCTATCTATAAATAGATAGTGGCCCACCTATTGTTAAGTAGATATTTTTGGACTTAGTGCATAGTAGGTAAACCAAGCAGTACCCCAAGTACGAGTTTGTGCACACACAGATCGTACAGTCGCAAACGCCGAGCGCCACCGATTTTGTATGGAGATCCAAACAGCGCCTCTAGTAGATTTCTTGAGAAGCTTGGATTTCCATACAAAATCGGTGGCGCTCGGCGGTTGCGTCTCTACGATCTGTGTGTGCACAAACTCGTACTTGGGTACTGGTCATCAATTTTGTTTGTAAGTCACTAAAGGTTTAAAAACCGTTAAGTATGTATTTCAGTAACGTCACCTAATAAAGGTAAAGTTTATTTCACAAAGTGAAATAAGCTTACTGTCATTAACATTTAAATTGTCTTAACATTATGTAGTATTTCATCAAAATTATAATTTTAAAAATGAAAGTAATATTGCATCTAAGTACATGAGTTTTTCTCAAAGTCAGCTCAATAAAAACAAAATATGACGTTAACTTTAAGTAATTAAAACAATTAAATTTGTATCTTTTTGTAGTGTATAAGAAACAAATATGTCAAATAAAGTGTGATCATAGGTGGGATCACCTACTCATTAAAAATCAATATTCATGGGTATTTCACACAACGCCATCTAGTAGCCATCTAGATAAGCCTCTGTACTCAGAATGCGCTATAGATTAAAAACTTATTGTATCTCTATTTCATCTAGGAACACACCTTTTTAAAAAAAATACGCCTATATTCAATGCAACATGTGCAATACAAGAGAATATTATAGTTCTCTGCTCAAGTAAGTTCTGCGGTATCTTTCCCTCTCGCACGTATAACCGTGTCTCTTTCTACCCTTGTAAGCTCCTAATGACACAGCCAGTGTTGTCATACGTGGGACAAACTCCCAAGAGCGAGCAAAACTTTTCTCAACCACTACGTAACTGTTAAAAATCGACGTAATGTCATCGAAATCTAAAATTTTGTTACTGTGGTATTTTGTCGATTTGTACATGTTTTTTTAAAGAAAAAACGTTCTCAGTGATGATATTTTTACCTTGAATCTATAATAAGACGCTGACTAAATTTATTGGTACAGGTTTTGTGTGTATTGCAGGTTATTGGAAGCCAAAGAGAGACACAACGTCGAACTAAATTATAAAAATCTGGTTGGCTGGAAATGTTGAATTTAAAAGCTACGCTTATTTTATCCATCTTCTTTTTGGACTATTTTATTCTATAGATATTTAATATACATAAAAATACGTTGTAGGGTTCTTTAAAAGTTCCATCAAATAAAAACACGTAAAAAAAACTGTCTGAATACTCAAATTATATGTATGATGGGAAATTAATTTCAAATTAAAGGAAACGATTATTTATACTACAATTGTAGTTTGATGCCTGTATAGAGTATTAAATAGATACAGTAAAAAATGAGTCATTGCATGAAACTGCATTCTTCGTTGGCTAGGTTAAATGCCAAAGTGTTAGCGCCGTTGCGTTCGTTGCCTCAATTTACTTTGACAGGTCATTCTCAAAACGTTTTACGGCAAATGCTGTGTTAATTTAGATGCATAAGGAAATTAATATAACGACAAAATTACACCTGGCTAATGTCCATTGACAAATTACTTAATGTTCTACACACGTTCTTCTACAACATAAGATTGCAATGTAACATTGACATTTCTGCGTAGTTTATTTTGAGACCATATGTATTATCCAACATCAAGTCATAATGCCATGGGAAATTATGCAAAACGTATTAATAAATGCTAAAAATAAAACTATCATTTATCGACTAGCATAGTTATTACAGACGATGTCATTCGTTGCAGAAGGTTTTGAGACCCAACCTTTGTTATTAATAGCTTTGATGCCATTTTCAGAGTGTACAAGTTAAAATGGTCTCAGACTAGACACGCGACTTAGTATCGAAAGCGAATGACAGGTGCTGGCTTTTTTATAACTTTGGATAATTAACCTTTCGCAGTGAACAATGTACGCAGACAAGTAAGTATAAAAAAGCTAGCACTCCGGGAGTGCCGGCAGAAGTGAAAACTTCAATATTAACGTTGTGTTTTCACTTTTAAGTTTTCACTTCAAAAATATAACCACAGTCGTGATTGTGTCATGTCATTGTGTCACATTCGCGCAAGCGCGAATGTGACACAACGACGAAGACAACGAAGACACACTGACACAGACACATTCGCGCAAGCGCGAATGTGTCTGTGTCATTGTGATTGTGTCATGTCGTTGTGTCACATTCGCGCAAGCGCGAATGTGAACGTCATCGTCACGTCACGTCATGTCGCCACGTCATCGTCACGTCATCGCGCAAGCGCGAATGTGTCTGTGTCTTCGTTGGCTTCGTCGTCATCGTCACGTCACGTCATGTCGCCACGTCATCGTCACGTCATGTCGCCACAACACTATTTAATTGTTTGAGTCATACGTCGCGTGACCGAAAGTGTGTTTTTTTGTCGTCTCTTGTTTTACGAGCAATGTATAAAAATTAAATAAGATCTTACGCTTTTTCGACGTCACGTGACCCTGACGCGAGTTTGAAAGTTTTTACCCACCCAGCGCCGCTAAAGAAGTTTTCACTTCAAAAAATTTTGAAGGACGACGCAATGCACAGATGGTCAAAATGTTATTATATTTAGAGTCCCCGCAGACGGCAGACTTTTTATCGGCCGATAGTTTGGTCGGCTTCTTAATCAGTATGAAATTTGAATCACTGCAATGTGCGCATCTGCATACATCTTCACACTGATTAAGAAGCCGACCAAACTATCGGCCGATAAAAAGTCTGCAGTCTGCGGGGCCCTTAGTGTTACCGTTTGATGGCTTAAATAGACTCTTGAGTTATGTAATGGATGAAGTCCCAACTTTGTTTTGAGTCATTAAAACTCGTTATTATTGAGTTAACCTTTTGAACTATTATCTGCTACTGGTTTTAAAAAGTAGTTATAACTTGAACCACTGTCTAACCATTGTCTGAACTTACCAGTGGGAATTTATACCTTTCATAATGCTCTTTTGTCTAAGTCGAGTAATATCATTGTAGCGTATTTTTGTGAAGAAATTTTACATAAAAAAACTGAACTGCTATTTCTTCAAACTCTTACTACAGATATAACATTTTTTTAATCGATTTACTAACTTTGAAAAGGTCTGAACAAATATGTGAAAACAATTACCTCGATGTAATTAGGATTTAATTGGTTTTACAACGCGGGTGAAATAAATTTATTGATTTTTTATTACACCAGTGCTTAAGTAAATAAACTTAAGTAATGTGAAGGTCAGTGTGTCGGTTTACAATAGTATTTTTAAGTGTACTTATAAATTACATCACAAACCATAAAAACTATAAAAAAATAGCTAACACTTTCGCAATTGACATGTCAAGAACTAAATTATAAGTGTCTAAGTAATTAGTAAAAGAAAAAAGACGCTATTTTATTAATTACTATATCTACGTGAGAGAATGTTTACGAGACGAAACAAAATTTTCCCAATGACTACGTAACTTGCGTACTCTTAGGGAAATAAAAAATTGAGGCGGGCAACACCAAGACATGTGTTGTACGCAATTCATTTGATCATTCAATGTTCATCGGAAATATCTATTGACCTTTACTTCTAGTTTGAATTAAACTACCCTAAGGTATCTCAACTATTTGGCCGCGAAAAAAACGTTTACAATTCCAATGAATCTAGTTTTGAAAGATTATAAAAAAATTATAACAGTTATCTAAAAAATTATAAAAACTTGTTATATAGTATTTACAGTGTTTTCTTTGAAGTATTAATTAATGTAGTTTGAAAACGATTGTTTTGATGAGTTCTTAGTTTCTGGTGTAAAATAGCAGAGTTAAAAAAGCTATTGTTAACGATGGCCGTATACCGAGAACTAATAGTCTAGCGTCAGTTTTGCCAGTTATGTATTACGGCTTGATGTTTTTTGAGTCTATTCGGTGTAATTTAAATGCCCTTTGAGCTTCTCAAAAGCATGGAATCGTGGAAATCCATAAAAAGTGAACTATTGTTCATGTTTAATGACAGCATTAAGGCGCATGCGTCGATATTCACAACTTCAACATACTGACACCGGGTTTTTGTTTATACAAGATAGGAATTATCGCATTCACGTTTTTACATTTCCGAGCGAACGAATATTTTAGAATTAGCTATGTAGTGCGGATACCGAGGATCGCAACGGGCTTAGGGTCCATACATGACTGAAGGGATCGTTTTTGTTGTAAAACAAAATGTTCCAGATACATAGAATTAATTTCACTTGGGTTTTGAGCATGAAAAGTTCTTTACAACTGCCAATTAAAAAGGTTAACATCATCCACTGACGTAGGTACATGCCTATTTGTGTAGTCCAAATTAATAATAGCGGCATCTTTGATCAAGTCTATAACTGAAATTTTCATATAATACATGTAGATTGATACTTCGAAGTTATTTTAACTTCAAAATTGAGTAAAAAGTTTTCTATACAGAACACCATGCCATTGTTGATTTACATCGAATTAATTCGCCGACAAAGTCAATCAACATATAGAGACGATTTTAAAGTGAATTGTGCCATTTTTAATAGCTCGTTCACTTACCGCAGCTCTATGACGCACTGTATTACTAATTTAATGATTTTTTGATTAATTTGATGCTAATTTATGATTATAAAACGTACTATTGTATCGTTGCAATATAACGTTCATGAAAGGAACCGCACGTATATCCTTTATTGTTTTACAATGGTAATGGCAAAAATGCTGCATGAAATTACAAGTACGAATTAAAATTATACATAGAAAGTTATTCATAAAACTCTTTTACTTTGAAGTACACCTTACATGTAGGATTATAAAAACTCAAACAGATAGATAATTCTTTGTTGATTAAGCAATATGAGTACATAGGTTTATTGTTATTTACCTAGTTTCTCCCCGTTCGTCTCTAGTTTATTATTCAGGAACCACTAATATTTTTTAAAAGCTTTTTCTACTATTAAGGTGTATTTAATTAAATAAAATATACTTACCTAAAATACAAATAAGTTTACTTAACAACTACATGTTAGTAAAATGTAAAATAGGTTGCTATTAGATATATTAATTATTTCATCAGCCATATATTTTGGTTCACTTATGCTTGAAACGCAGATTTGAAATGTCCATAACATAGGTCATCCTTGCTTGTTTTATGTTATTATATTATTTATTTCTGATTTAAAAATAGTAATCTTCCATAGCCCACGCTCCGCCGCGGGTACTCAGATTTATATCACTGTCAATATAGAAAAATGGCCGTCGAGTTGCAAAACTAACCTCATCTATTACCTCACATAAATATCTGGGCTGGCTCCCATAATTCTCTCGGAAGATATGTCTTTATCTTAGAGATTTGTTCACTCGGAGCTACCTATTTAAGATGATATATGATTTCGAGATGAATTACCTACATAAGTATATGAAACAAATATACTTACAATATAAATATTCACAATCAGTAATAAAAAAAAAAATATAACAGTGGTGACGACCGATATGGCGCGGCGGGCGAAGTTCCGCCTTTCGACGCGGTTGCGGGTTAGATTCCCGCCATGGGATAAATGTTTGTACGATCTGCAAATATTTATTCCGGGTGTTCTGGGTATTTTATATGTATAATAAAAAATATCTATCTATGTAATTAATAAATGTATTGTATTAAGTATGTCAGTCTTCTAGTACTCATAACACAAGCTCTGCTTAGCTTGGGGCTAGATGTTGTGTGGGTTATCCAGTATTATCAAAAAAAATCACATGAATCTTTTCTTTTTATCGATTTTACGATCTCTTTCGAAATCAGCTCTAAATGGCTCACTTCTTTAAGAAAATCAGGTTGTGTAATGAGAACGTGAAGTTTGTTCCGGAAAACTAGTGCTAGGTACACCAAAGTAATGTTTTTTCATAGTAGTGGTAACAAGCGGGATGTAAATCAAAGTTTCATCTGCATACCGCCGAGGCCTTCGTTACTGAGACATTGAAATACCTAAACGTAACGATGATATTTCTACTATATAGAGCCGGAGCACGCTATAAAATGAAATGAAAATTAAATAAAAACACTTTATTGTACATGTACACCTTACAACTAATTTATTGACAAAAAGAAAACATAAAAATTAACAAAATACAGTACAATGGGCGGTCTTATCGCTAGAGACCGATTAACTTGTATAAACTATTTTAGAACAAATAATATTCTGGGACATATAACACATCGCGTTGTAGTCCCAGACTAAGCAAAGCTTGTTCTTGTAGTAGGTTGTACTATTGCTGATAGAATTGTGCTTTTGTTTTTAAAATGGCTCTACTTTTGTAATACATACATACTTTTTCTTTTTAATGCACCCTGCCATACCCAATCATCGAACAATAAGGAGGGCTAACTGATGTTTTTTACGCAAGAATCAGAAATGTAGAAATTCGGCGAAAACTAAAGTCTCTGAAATAGCTTAGGGGTAGTAATGACAGAGGGAGGGGCATTTTGGAGAACCGACGACGCCTGTATGTTGAGAAGTCTAAGAATCTGTTCGTTATTTTCGAGAATAGTTATGTGCCTGCCAATGATTAGTAAATAGGTACTATTACGCTTAGAGGATAGTATATAATATGTCTCTAAGAAAAATTTTTGTGCTTAAAAGATAGTAGGTATGTCTCTAAACATTTTTTTTGTGCTTACATGATAGTAGGTATGTCTTTAAAATTCTTTTTTGTGCTTAATGGATAGTAGGTATGTCTCGAAGAGCTTTTTTGTGCTTACATGATAGTAGGTAAGTCTCTAGAAATTTTTTTATGCTTAAAGGATAGTAGGTATGTCTCTAAGAATCTTTTATGTGCTTACATGATAGTAGGTATGTCTCGAAGAGCTTTTTTGTGCTTACATGATAGTAGGTAAGTCTCTAGAAATTTTTTTATGCTTAAAGGATAGTAGGTATGTCTCTAAGAATCTTTTATGTGCTTACATGATAGTAGGTATGTCTCGAAGAGCTTTTTTGTGCTTACATGATAGTAGGTAAGTCTCTAGAATCTTTTTTATGCTAAAAGGATAGTAGGTATGTCTTTAAAAATCTTTTTTGTGCTTACATGATAGTAGGTATGTCTCTAAGAATCTTTTATGTGCTTACATGATAGTAGGTATGTCTCGAAGAGCTTTTTTGTGCTTACATGATAGTAGGTATGTCTTTAAAAATCTTTTTTGTGCTTAATGGATAGTAGGTATGTCTCGAAGAGCTTTTATGTGCTTACATGATAGTAGGTATGTCTTTAAAATTCTTTTTTGTTCTTAATGGATAGTAGGTATGTCTCGAAGAGCTTTTTTGTGCTTAAAGGATAATAGGTATGTCTCTAAGAGTTTTTTCTTTAACAATTATATCCTTAGTCACCAATCAGCACCTCATTAACTCACAACAATGTTATTAATAATATATACATTTGTATATATAATTTTATAGGTATTTTGCTATATATGTAGTTTAATAATAAATTTAGTTAATTTATTTTTACTTTACTTTATTAAGGAATTGAATAAATAAAAATCTCTACCCTATATTTCGAGGAGCATTATGTGTTTGATAATAATTAGTAGAAAAATAGCCCATCAATAAGAAATGAGCTGTAACCTGTTGTGCTATTCTACCCCAAAACTATTCATTTAGTAAATTATAGATGCACCTCTGTAGTAACACATTTTTTACTCTCTATTTGCAGACACATTGCTCCTGTGTTCTAGCACCTTGTAAGTAGTTTGTCTTTATTAATTTGGGCTTAGTTTTTTAATTTGCAAAAAAGAATGTGGCTTTTGTATACAAACAGTCCGGGACTACAATTTTTCGGTACTACTAATAGCATAGTAAACTTCGTAGTCATGTCAGTGTTAGCAAATCAATCGCGTATTTCTTTGAAAACATGTAATTGGTCCTATGTACTATTATGTGTATTGTTTATTCTTTATTATGTTTTAAGCATCTTTATTTATAGACAGAATACCAGCGCCTACTGTCAAAATCAAAGAGTAAGCAGTAAGTTATTTTGAAAGCGGACGCTATTTTGCTGCTTTTGATTTTGTAGATATACTTAGCATAGACAATTTGTCTTTGTGTTGAGTTAAATAAAATAACTTTTTTCATAACCTATTTACATAATTAGTTTGTCTACCAATATATGTCATTATTTGTGTTCTTATTACGACAACTAATTATGACTATATTAAATAATGTATGAATGTAACCTAGTACGCAATGACTCTCTATCTCCTAGACTACAAGCTATAGAATAATTTAATATCCCCGTTATCGTAGATATTGATAGATATAAAACTGAGAAATACGACGAGGAGGCGGCTGCTGGTGGTCTGTTTATGATTCCTGAACCAAATCGGAATATTTAAACAAACTTAGTAACATATTTCCAGTGGTGACCATTACGCGGCATTCTTATGTACAAATTCTTAATTATGTTTTAATTACGAACAAATGTGACAATCGTAAACGTATCGTAGGGATACACTGCTTGTCCACGCGATTTTGATCCTGGAACTATGCGTTCACCGCGCAGTGTGCCTACCTTAGAAACGAGATTTTTTCACATTTTTTTTATTCAACTTTTTAAGTATGTTGTATCAACTTTGGTACAAAGATAAAATGTTGTTATTGGCGTAATTGCTGTAATAGTTGTAATTGGCGTACTTAGCCGTTTTAGTTATAGTACATAAATAAATAAAAAAAGCTCAAATTAGTGAAAAATATCAATATTAAAACTGTTATATTAAAAAATACGAAAAAGCGATTTAATAATAACTTTCACATTAATTCGTTTAGTTGCTTAATTGCAACACGCATAAAGTAAAAATTAAAGAAATTCTGAATATAAATAATACTTCGAACTAATAAAGAATTCAATTTGTCCACTACTTGGTATAACACTAGACGTAAAAAAACATGTACAGTACGCTATGGTAGATAGCTACGGGGAAATTTGAAAAACTACCCCTGTTCGCAGCTCAAGTAAAAAGCAAACACTTAGTTCTTAGTAGGTACAATAATTGACAGATCTGTCTTCTTCTTCTTCACTAGCGATAACAAGTAGTCCTGGCCAACTACACTATTTGTGAAGACTTACGGTCTATCTTATAAAAAGTTAGCGTAGACTTGAAGTACTTATTGATTAAAGACTTACAGTCAACGCTAACTTTTTATATGATAGGAGGTTAGTATTTAATATCCTACTAATAATACTAGTCAAGTAGGTACTTGGAAAACATACAATTACTTTAGTAGAAGTAGATCCTACAATTGATAATATTGTTTGTAGAAATATAAAAGCTACTTCAAACTTTCTAAGTTATTTCATTCAAATTTCAATTTTGAAAACATGAAAAAAAATTGTAGATATGGTTGACAATTTTTTTGCAAATTGCTTGAGTCTGTGGCTTATCTGACTGCCAGTTTTAGTTGAACTACGAAGTTATTGAAACTCGAAGAAAAAGAAGCTCAGATTCAAACAAACATTTTTAAGCTATTGCATAGCTTCTATTAAGGGCCTTGAGCGTGGAGACCGAATCCAGAAATTTCGTAACGAAAAAACCGAACGAAAATAACCTAAAACTGCGCATGCGTAATCCAGCAAATAATGCTATGCAATAGCTTTACCGCGGCAGTCCCCGAGTGCCACACGTCTTTTTTTTTATTTAGAAGCAATTATTACGTACTTACACCTATATAGTACCTACCTACCTACCTATACCTAATCACAATTTAATTGATACATAATAATACGAGTATCTCTTAAATTCTTTAAACTTGCGGTACATTTAACGATAAATACCGTTACGAGGTAGTTTTACTTTAGAGCGAGTTTTATGTAAATGTACCAAATTCCAATAATTTTTTTTTGTCATATTGCATAAAAGTTATATTCTTTGGAGAAATGTTATTTTATCCTAAAATAACACGTATATCTACTGTACAAAGTATACTTTTCATTGGTAACATTTACAAAGCTACTATGAGCATAGAAATTGTAATACATAATTCCAAGAGTTTGGCGCGGTACAAGTAATAAGTACCGCGAAATTAGCTCGAGCTTTTTATAATCTTAACCGAGTGGGGATACATTGCGGGGTAATTATTAATTTCTCAAAACTATTTTCTTGCTCCCCCAGCATTGGCTTGCGAGACGGCTTTAGCGATAGTGTGCAGTTTGACAAATAAAAAGTTTTGATACAACCAGACTGCGCGGCGGCAGAGGATTGGCAAAGAGGCGATCATCGCTATGAAAGAAAATATTTCTAGGGTTTTGACATTAGTATTTGTTCTAACTGCTAGGCGTTATATTGCAGGTTATTGTAAAAGGTGCTAAGTACAGAGGGATCATGAAATATTTGACATATTCTACCGTATTTTCCCCAAAAGCATCGAAGACAGAGGACGCTAGAGATCTTTTAATTTTCGTAGTAAAGAGGTTGGTCACTTATAGGGCTACCTACTCTTAAGAGTTTGACATTTTGTTTAAGTAAATACGTTGAAAAGTTTTTCGTTTTGATATGATTGCCATGTACAATGACCGATATTTCTGTACTAATTAATATTTGCATAAATGAACGTTAATCAACCAACATTAGGATCTAATAAGTAATAATAACGTATTAAAATGTGTTCATGTAAGGCAAGAAAAAAAATGTAATTATTATTAATTAGCTGAGTACAAAGTCATAGCGGTGTTTTAATACTAATATAAGTCTATTATCAATTATAATTAACCTGCCTACATACTCGGGTAATTTTGACATAATGTGTAACCATACCGATTAACTGGCAACTCTCAAGAATAGACTCACCAAGAATAGACAATACTTATGTAATTATTGTCTATATTTGGGAAGTGTCACTAGTACTAAGAATAATATCGGTTTACTTGACTTTGTGACAAATAGGTTTGTATTTATCGATACATCATTTGGCGCCAATTATTAATATTTTTTCTATAATTACCGCGTTTTTCAACAAATAACACTCATTTGTGAAATGATACGACCAAATATGAAAAATAATTTTATACTCGGAAAATTATCGGTTCGTTTGCGTAAAACTAGTATCTAAAAATAAATGTTTTTGTGACAGTTGACAGCTGACACATGACAAATAAACTGTCACCTTAAGAAGGTTTTTTTTCTGGTATCTTGTGCCATTATAAATAAAAATACACGTCACAGATTTCTTTTTTTTATTTCGATTTCTGTTTCACCTTGTTTTCACATATATTAATTCTTTAAAAGTACATAAAATAATCTAGTTAGTTAGTGGCGAGATCTCGTTGTAAGCAATAGAGATACATAAGTAATTATCGATGGTATCTAAGTAAAGTGTGTTTCTGTACAACATTCTTCCGACATTCTAGAACGTTCGATGTTTCAATTAAAGGGGTATCGATAACTATTATCAGGCCTTTAATTCGTACCTTTAATCTATGACAAAGAATACTTGATGATACAAACGGAAAAATCAATCTCAAATTAATAAATAAATAAATAATCACAATTAACCATGTCAAAAAATTAATAATTAAGTATAGTTTTTTTATACATAACAACGTCCTATAAGTGCCTCTACATTTATTGGGTAATTTTTAATTCGGCCGCTTAGAAGCTGCGGGTAAGGGCCGAACTTTAGTTTTTCTTCTAGCACTGTCTGAGAGACGCATGATTTTTTTATAACTTCCTGACCATTTGGCTTTAGCGCCTTCGTTTTTCGTTAGATCGTCTACTTGATAGTGCGCACGTAACCTTCTTTGGCAAAACAGCCTAGAACCATACACTTTCAGCTAGAATAATTCTAGTTCCCTAACCCCTCAGTGTCGACGTGATAATGCGGCTATAAATATCTTATAGATGAGTTATAGCCGTGCTACACAATGGCGGCGCTCAAAGACCGGATTCACTTTTACTCAAATCTAGTAGAAATTATGTTAAGCTTTTACTTTGGCTGGGTACAGTTAGCTGCACAAATTAGATAGATAGATAGATATTCATATTCATATTCATTTATTCATTGCTCACGCAAGTATATTTTAAACAGCTTAGGTGTAATATAGCTAAAGTAAGTACATGTACCCTGAAAGGGCGCTGCAACATATTATTGAGTCATGCATTTTAAAAACTAGGTTTATAGTTTCATGTTTCATGTCACGTATGTTTTAGAATTTGATAATTGTCATTTAAGTTATTAACAGTAGATATTATTACTTAATTAAAATGGTCAACAAATTTGCAAGTCAAAAAGATAGATAGAATACGCTTTATTGTACACCAACACAGAAAAAGAAACAAAAACATCGAAATACCTTAGGTGGTAATTAAAGTAAGATAGTTTGTACAATCGGCGGCCTTATTGCTATATCAATATCTTCCAGGCAACCTTAAAAAATTAATAATAATTGTACGTATAACACCAAAATCAAGTGATTCTGACTCAAAAACTAGATAACAAAGCGCTATAACTGTCAGATTACTAAGCCCTAAGAGTATAGAATAGAATAGAATAGAATAAATAAAATTACAGGTAACAAAACAAAGAAACATAAATGGTTACACAATGGGCGGCTTTATCGCTGAAAGCGATCTCTTCCAGGCAACCGAAATTAAAACCGAAATTGGTATTTACCAACGAAAAGTGCAGTTGGACAGCCATCTTGATAGGCGTTGAAGCTCAGTTGGTAGTAACTCTGCCTTCCATGCGGGTTCAATTCCATTTCCAATTCCAAATATTTGTGTGTTTATTATGATATAACGAAATATTATGATTGAGCAATCTAGTTACAAGCTTAGTATGGGACTAGAGTGTGATGTGTGAAATGTCCTTAACATTATTTTAATTTTATCTAAGTTAAGACACCCATGTTATTACATGTAAGTGCGTCTTTACCATGTTTTCAAGTGGCACGCGATAAACCCTTTATAAATAAGACATAAGATGAGTTACAACCTGATACAATAGAGATTGCCTTATCTAAAATATGATACAGCCTGCTACCGCGCAAGCCACAGAACATTGATCCTTATCGCCTTGTAATAGGCTTTATAATACAAATATGTTTGGTATTTGGAAGCTGTGTCCGATCACGACATACAGTTATGAGGTCGAAGGAGGGATTTTAACTAAGCTAAGAAGTTAAAATAAATCAGAATTTTTACTTAGGTATCTATTATTTCGAATATTATGCGGGACGTCCTTCACTACACTCAATTTAAAAGGTGTTTAAAGGTGTTGCCATTTTATCCAATTGTATCGAAATAACATATATTTTTAAATTCCTTTTTCAGTAAATAGGACGTGTTACATTGATGTCAAACAGTCGCCTTAAGCTGAAGTTAACCATTTCATTAACAAGCTGCTAAACGCCGGTTATCCTATTAAAGTTGATTAATTTTCAAAGGTGTTTTGTTTTGAAAGGTGCTGTCATTTTAACTGTAGTGACAGAAACCGCCCCTTAATAGTGGCCTTAGGCTAAGTCCACCATCTTATTAGCCCTTAAAATATAAAAGATGATGGTACGAAATTGCACATTTTCTGTCATTTATTGGGACCTACTTACATGACAGATATACCTACCTATAGTATATGGAATAGTAATGTTTGTTTCCGAAGGTTAACAGCAGGAGTGTGAGTGAGAAGAAGCGAAGATATTGTATGAGTGTGAGCGAGTGGTAGGTAGTGGTTTTGGTGCAATCGCAAATACAGGGCTTAAAGCCTCTTCTGTTTCCGAATTGTCGATGTTTCAAACACGATTATTATTAACGAAAACATTACACGATAACAAAAATATATGAAAAGAAAAGCTTTATTCTTCGCCTGTTGAATGTATTGTAATATTTTTAGATTAGACAATAAATAGCCGAGAAATAAATTAATGTCTTACAGTGATTGACGCCTTCTCACGTTACCTTACAGGGTCCTTAATGGACTTTCTTCATTTGGGTTAGCAATACTAGTAACTATAGGTTAACGTCAGGTTGTCTTGTTTCATTACATCTTATCTTATCTTATCTTATAAATATATAAAAGAAAGTCGTGTTAGTTACACTATTTATAACTCAAGAACGACTGTACCGATATGGCTGAAAATTGGTGGGTAGGTAGCTTAGAGCCAGGAGACGGACATAGGACAATCTATAATTCTATAATATGTAGGTATGTATGAAACCTAATAAATTCAAAAATCTGCCTATTTATTGCCATTAAGGCGGAACAGAGTTCGCCGGGACAGCTAGTATTTTCATAAATAAAGAGTATTTTCATAACTTATACGGTAAATACAACTTAGTATCACCATAACTCTTGGCCGACTATTATTGTGAAAAGCAGAATTTATTTCTAAAAGACAAAACGGTAGCTTCAGGCAACAAGTTTCGCAACGATTGACGTAAAGATTACACGGCAAAAATGCGTAGTCCTACAATTTGTGTCACCTACAACCTCTTCGAGCTAAAATAGAGTGATACCAACATCACCTAGATTATACCTTTGCTGTACAAGATTACTGCTTATTACAACAGGCTAAAACTCAAAATGCTACAGCACGAGCAAATTATTGCAGGCTAAGCGTCCTGCTTCGATATAAATCTTATCTCTGCTAAGATGTACTGAATTATGGCTTTAATTTTCTATTGCAGTTTGATACATTCTGAAAACAGTTTTCAAGATAAATATTTATGAGAATTTCACCGAGCTTTTAACCGGTTTTAGATTTTATTTATCTGTACCTCATTAGACAGAATAAAAGTTGGCAAAAGACTTAAGAGACAGCACAGACCGACGACAAAATGCCTATTACAATCACGTGATTTGACGTTTAATCATAGCGTGTAAAGAATTGATGTAAGTAAATAAACTTTCTATCTGCGTTCTTGTCTCCAGTGTGCACACACCTAAAACCAAAAGATTAAGACTTATAAAATATACTATTTCAGACAAAAGTCCGTTTTCTGATGCATAGGATTTATACTTGACTTTACTAAGACGATCTTAGAAGTGTAGCTGGCAAACACTGGATGAGAAGAGTCGAAGACCGGGCTCAGTGGCGCGTTTTAGGAGAGACCTACGTCCAGCAGTAGACTGATATCGGATTAGCAACAACCGTTTTATGAAGGTCTTAATACACATTGGTTCTTTGATCTACTTACGTATAAGAAATGTATTTTTGTAGTTCAAATGTACTAAATGGATATGATCCATTTTTTTGCATTCACACTTACCTATTTCAGTAAAAATCATGCTCATTTTTAATAAAATTTCCAGAAGCTTATTCTCATAGGTACTTCTAAATAGAATTAAAAAAAACTGGCATACCTTTCAATACTTATTTATTAGCTTAAAGGTGTTAAATAATTATCTAAATAAATACTTATTATAGTCAATTGTTTTGCAGACTTTTTTTTAAACCAAGTCCATACGTCGGCTCACATCAAAGCGATTAAATAGACAATGACATGCCGTTAATAATCCGCTTGTGTCGCTCAACAAACATTAATGACTGAGCTGTTGCTGTAACTGTCTTCGTAAACAACCACTCATGAGTTATTGCTTCGTAAACTGCCCCACGTCATCAAAATAGTGATGTGCTTGTGTTATCGATGATTACCTGTGCTGTCAATCTAACTTCAAAAATATCGTAAGTTCAAAATTATGACCTTTGTCGAAGTTTAATTTATTTAGCCAGTTTTAACACAAATAAACACGAAAAATGACTGCAAAACATTTATCAATATTCGCGTTTTGGTAGATCATTTTTTAACGTGAAGTTTGAATATTAAACAAATTCTTAACATTTTTGCATCGTAAATAAGACCTGAAAAAATCTTTATTGATAACTGTAACGACTATTTCGAGCTCAACAAAGACTTTATTTAACTCAAAGGAAGAACAATTTCAAGCCATTTATAGAATTGCCATAATAATCTTCAAAATATCGTCGCATGCATTACCAAGTCAAAATACTAACATACCCCCCGCGGTCGCCGTAACTTATGGACGTTTGGATTTCTAGAAGCATCGACTACGCAAGACAGTTATGTGGTCTCAAATGACGATTTATAATAATTAGATAATATTGCCACCCACTGACGAAGTCTTGTGTTTCAAACAGACGTTTTTAGCCCGATATAGCCTGAAAATGTTCATCGTTAATCATAGGATTATGAGTCACAATCTCTTGATTTATTACTCGAGGCTCAAGTACCCATAGTTGGTGATTTATATCGATGAAGGCACATCACTAACACCTTGCCTGTATCACTAGGCAACCTTAAGAGAAAAACATAACGTAAGACTAGGCGGTATGGTTCTAAAACTTTAGCCTGCTTCGAAGAGCAAATAAATTTAAAAAAAAAATCACTAGTCAACGTATCAAACAGTATTTTTAGAATTATACAGGCTCGAATGTAAAAAAACTTTTTTAAGTGACGTGACGTCTACAGAAATGTCCAAACCCAGACGATTGCCATTGAAAAAAAAACTTTTTTTAATCGTTTATGCAATACAGAAAGATATACGTCACAAAACTATATAAAGATATATACGTTAAAAAGTGTACGAACTTTTTATTTAGCTGTATAGTAGGTATAAGAATATTCGATATTCACCATCTAAGTAAATCAGTATAAAATAAAAAAAAATTGTGGCATAGTAATTAATAATAGAAAGACAGATAGAAAATACTTTATTGCTCACAACAACTTAAATTTAAACATATAGGAACTTAACAACTAAACTATGATATACAATGGGCGGCCTTATCGCTAAAAAGCGATCTCTACCAGACAACCTTGAACGGAGAAGATTATAATTGACATGAAATGTGGTATTGCTGATAGTGTGCTAATGATTAATATAATAAGTTTTGATGCAAATGGTCTCATAGTGCATTTATTGTGCAATAGTAACTGTTATTCCTTCCATAACTAAAGTGTCAAGCTGTTGATTTATCGATATAGGCCCATCACTAGCACCTAACACTATTGTCGCGCATATTATCACTTCATTTCGCGAACATGTTTGATTTATCAGTTTTAAATAGATTTTAAGTGTCAGACAAAGGAAATTGTATTTTAAGATCTACTTTGCAGGCTTTTGGAGCTAAGTTTGATGTCTTATTTTATTCAACATCGCATATCTAGTTTTTAGTATTGATTTGGATAAGTTGAGCTGTCTATAGATCGATTGCAACGGTCTGTTGATAGGTCAACTGTTTCTTATGTATTCTATATATTTCTATGTACATTTTGTAAATATTGTAAGTAATAGTCGTAAGTTTGTTTGTGACCTAAGAAAACAAAACCTAAACACTGTACTTACTAAAACTTCAGAATTCCCTTGCTCCTAAAAATATAGGTTTCTAGACTTCCATTTAAAAAAAAATAACTTAATTTCAATTCTAATTTGTATTTGTATTTATTTATGATTACTACAAAAGTCTTCGAATTTCATTACCTCTTCTATCGCGTGGTAGAATAGAGATGCCTCCATTCAGAACTAGAACCAGTGAGTTGAAAAAAAAAAATTACAAAAAATAGAGCAATTTTGCACTCTAAGTTGCAGCCGTCATGTTTCTTTTCAAACTTCATTCCGAACAATATTTTTATCACATGGTATTTGTACATTTTATCTTGACGTCTGACGTACAATGTTTGTTTTGTTACAAATTGAAAGCTCAAGAAACTTTAAGTATCTACTAGTAGATAAAGTTAAAGTTTAACGGGAAAGCAATTACGGCTGGAATATACGTTTTTTTTTGTTTGATCTTGGTTTTGATTAAATTTCCTGTCATGTTCTTGGATAGTTCTAGAAGTGACATGCCAATGTAAAAGATAAATAATTTACAATTAAAATAAGAATTAAATACTTGTTTGCTAGCAATATATGTAACATATTACATGTTAATCACACTTTTAGCCGGACCAAGTATCTACTAAAAAAAACAAGTCTAAAATTGTGCAGGTAAAACTGCATCTCATTTAATATAACATAAAAAGATACATGTTTTCATTCATAAAATACATATGTTTAACTACACTACGAGTTTTTTACTTTATAATTTTTTCTATCATACTTAGTAAAATATATCAAAATGTATTTTTATCTTAAATTCGTTATCTGCATTAAATTTATTATGAATTATTATTTTGCGAATTAATTATTACTAATGTATTTTTAGTTACTCTTATAGTATTATAATTATTCTGATCGATATTACAAAATATCAATATAATTTAATTATAAAAACACCTGTATATATAAAAAAAATATCTCTACCACTTACCGCAGTAGATAAAGTAACAGTATAGAGATATAATCCGACTATATTAAAGAGTAACATGATTTCACAATGACAGGTCGATTGGAAGACCGATGGCGTCGCTTTGTGAACTTTCACAGTTGCATTTTATTTTTATTGATTTATGTATTTATTAGGGGTATCAAACAGAAAAAAACAAAAATACAAACAAAAGACTTAAATCTTAGTGTTTCCCCAATTATAGGACACCACAACATGCAAATAATTAAAACTCAACTAAACTGGGTATATATGTACAGAAATTGTATTTAATCACGTTATACTTCTTCTTCTTAGTCGTAACACTCTTGCCAGAGTGGTCGTGGTCGTCATGGGGGGGCAGTGGCTCGCTTCACAACCTTCCGCCACTCTTCTCGCACCGCTGCTCGCCTTGCACACTCATTTATGGGAAGATCAATGGCTGCTCTTATCTGGTCCGTCCATCTCATGGGTGATCTACCGCGTGCTCTTTTGCCGTCAAACTTGCCCTGCACTACCAAGCGTTCAATAGAGACTTCTCCACGTCGAGACACATGCCCAAAGAAAGTGAGGACACGCGACTGCACAACGGACGATAGACGCTGCTTGATGCCGAGTTCTTGAAGTATAGACTGATTTGTGCGAAACTCTGTCCACGATACTCCAAGCATTCTTCTCCAGCACCACATCTCGAGAGCGTCTACCTTCCTTTTTTCACTTTCTCTGAGAGTCCACGTCTCCGCAGCGTACAAGAATATGGGAAACACAAGTGTTCTCACTAGTCGGATTTTGGTGGCTTTGGTTATGTTACGATTTCTCCATATTTTCTTTAGTTTGTCCATAGCAGATCTAGAAATTGCCATTCGCCGCTTGATTTCATCAATGCATCCACCACTGTTTGTAATGAGTGCTCCGAGATAGACATAAGATTCAACCACATCACAATTCGCAATTTTCTTTACTTCGGGACAGTTGTTATTAACACGATCAACAATCATCATCTTCGTTTTGCTTCGGTTAATTTTAAGTCCAAACTCAGAGCTTATGGTTTCCATTCTGCAAAGCAGGTCTTCCATGTGGTTTATACTAGTTGCGAATAAGGTAGTGTCGTCAGCGTATCGTAAGTTCGAAATTCGCATTCCTCCAATCGCAATACCATCTGTCCAGCTTTCGAGAGTGATTCTCATGATTAACTCTGTGTAAATGTTAAACAACAGTGGAGAGATAATGCACCCTTGGCGGACTCCTGCGGCAGGATGGAAATTACTTGACATCATGTCATCTGTTTTTACGGAGGCAGTCCCGTCTTCATAAAGGCGTCTGAGAAGGTGCACAAGATGTGTAGGAGTACCCATTTCGATGAGGGTTTTCCATAGCTTCGGCCACTTGACAGAATCAAAGGCTTTGGAGAAGTCAACAAAGCAGATGTAGGTGGGCTTGTTGAACTCCCTAGCTTTCTCGATAATTTGCCGCACTGTAAGAATCTGCTCACGGGTACCCTTTCCTCTAACAAAACCAGCTTGTTCGGGAGCAATCTCCTTGGATAGGTACGACTTAAGACGCTCATTTAAGATGTGTAGTAAAATCTTGCTTGCGTGCGATATGAGAGCAATAAGACGATAATTACCACATTTTTTGGTGGAACCTTTTTTATGAAGAGGGATAAAAACGGTGTGAGCCCATTCTTGTGGCCAAGTTCCCGTCTGCCATATCTTATTGCAGATGGTTTGCAACATCTGAACGCCATAATCTCCCGATGCTTTGATCGTTTCAATAGGAATGGAGTCTTTACCTGTGGCTTTACCTTTCTTTAAGTGCTTAATTGCCGCTCTAACTTCATCTTTGAGGATGTTAGGTTCCATGTCCTCGTTGCGTGTCCGCAATCTAGGTGAATCAAAACACCTAGATTGCGGATCTTGAAATAAAGACTCACAGTATTCTCGCCAGACCTCAGAAATCCTACTTATCTCTGTTATAGTTTCACCACAAGAGTTTTCGATAGCCCAGGTTTTGGAAGTAAGCGATTTCGTAATTGTTTTGATTTTGGTATAGAGATCTCTGGATTCGCTTTTATTGGCGTGAGCTTCAACCTCTTCGCATATATCTCGCAATTGGCCATTCAAATCTCGCCTACATGCTTGTTGGATTCGCGCTGATATCTGGTTCATGGACTGCACGTTTGCTCCTAAAGCTTTCAATGCTCTTCTCTCCTCTACAAGGGCTAATGTACCATCACTCATCCAGTGTTGCCGTTTGCGTGTACATGTAAGCGGTTTTGATTCCTTGACCGCATCTTCAATTAAGGCTTTTGCTTTTACCACGTTATACTAATAAGCTGTAAAAAAATGATATTTGTGTATATTATGAAAATAAGAAGTAAAATAGAAAAAAAATAATTGATAATTTTCTGAACTTGAGATTTTTTATTTGTGATAAAATAAACATAAGAAACATATTCTAATTACTTACATTATGTTTATTGTTAAATAATAATGATAAAATCTATAATGCGAATTATTATGGATGATTAAAAAATTTCTCATAGCACGAGCTCATATTTTTAATATGATAAATCGATTCATCTGTGACGTCCTTTGAGATATCTTTCTCTATCAATTGACGCATATTTTGAATAAGTGTATTTTAAAGTGTGTTTACGTGTCGTGTGTGTATACAATAATGCGAGCATCTCTGCTGGCAACAGAAATAGTTACAATCAAGTATTTTTTTTGTTGCTGACAGTACCTAAGGATCGCATCGGAAATTACATCTCAAGCGCAAATGGCGACGCTTACAGCACTCATGTTCTCATTAACATCGAAGACTCAAGGCACAAGCAAAAAACAACCTTGTTGTACACGCAATAAGGTTTATATACAATTCGAAGGAAACTAGTAATTTTAAACTGCTTTGAGTATTAAAAACGATTACTTATAAAATTATAAGTGTTTTGTGTATGTAGAGTAGCCGGCCAAAGACATGACTCTATAGATTTTATTTTTATTAGATCTACACCCCAGTAATTACATATTTAATGTATTTCAAATGATGACTATTATAATAAAGTTTTATAGCTCGTAATATCGTAAATGTATTATTAGTTATTTTAATAGTTACTTACTTAATAACTTAATTTTGTAATAGCTATATATATTTGTAATAGTTGTAATATGAACTGTCAGATTTCATTTGATTATCCACAAAAACTCATAAGTGATTTCCTTTCGATTTGAATTAAAAAAAAGCTTACAAGTCAGAGCGTAATGTACAATCCACATACAGGTGACACCATTTTAAACGGTTTTAAACTATAGAAGTTAAGTCAAGTCAAGTCAAAAATGGCTTTATTCAATAAAATAAAATGAATCATTTACGGCCGGTTTCTCAAATGATGATCAACGAAAAAACCAAATAACTACTATGTGTCAAACTCGGATCAATCGTGATTTGGGTTTCCAGAAACCGGCCGTTAGAATCGTCTTACATAGTGAGTGACAATCCTTATAAGTAGGTACCTAAGAAAGACTATGGTTCACAACTTACAGAATACGCTTAGACTTAAAGCTCGTGTCAAATCTACGCATACGCACTCCCCCCTAACGCGCTATGTGACACCTCCCACCCATTAGGTGAGGCAAGCCCCTCTTTCCTCCTCTAAACGATGAGGCGACTCAGAAGGCGGTCCTGCAGTTGAATGTAATCAGCGCGATTTACTGCGCGTAGATATTGATTTCCTATTACAGATAAGACTTGCAACTTTAAACCATAACCCGCAATCTTATAAAAAGTTAGCGTTGACTTTATGTTATCATTACGTATGGTAATCAATACTTCAAGTCTGCGCTAACTTTTTATAAGATAGCGCATAACTATTTTGCCTTTACTTAAAAGGCGTCAGTCACAGTTAAGTTGGTAGTAGCCATTACGAGTAGATTCTCACCCAAATACAATTGCTAATGTCAAATAAATATGTTAACGATACAAAACAGAAGGTTTTGTTGACTGGTCTCAGGAGTAACGGGGCTGATATTATTTTTGGATCTGAAGCCGTTCATACATACATATCTGCCGTTCAATACGCACGCGGCAAACACTGGATGAGAAGAGCCGAAGACCGGGCTCAGTGGCGCGTCTTGGGAGAGACCTACGTACAGCAGTGGAATGATATAGGTTGATGATGATGATGAATACACACGCGGAAGCTGATACAGGCTCTATTAAATTAAATACTTATCTAATCTTAGTAATAATGGATTTGAAACTCCTCTATTACTTTATGGTGTAATGCAGCATTCCTGATGGGAACAATCTCCCGCGCTGGGGGTAATTTCCTTCAATTAAGTCCAACACGCCTTTAAAAGCAAGCTTTCTGCAGGACCTAATTTAGTCTATATAGACCTAATTTCAATTTACATGGGTTAAAGAAGCTATAACAAACATAAGAAAAGGTAAACATCATTATGTTTTAGAAGTTGTTGAAGAAAAAAAAAAGTCGTTTACTTTATTTTATGCAAAAATATAATGATGACTTTGTTTTTATATGTGTTAAAACTCTTCAAAAGCTAATATTTGATCGTACACATCTTACATTTGATCGTTATCATCAACTTTTATTTAATATACATTTTTATAAATAACTCAAAAAGCATTCGCCAAATATTTATTAAATATAGATATCGTGACATACATGCAATAAAAACGTACAGTCGAATAAAAATAATATGGATACTCCAGTAATAGGATACTGTTTTACCCATTGGAACGGAACCTTAAAAACGAGCATCATTTTGCACCGACTACAAACGGCGGCGGCGTGGCTGAATGTATGAAAGAAGGAAAGAAAGAAAAAAAAATATCAACCCTTACTCTAAAATGCACAAAAAGAAAAAAGTATTGGCTGCTGCAATATCTACAAACGTTCCTACAAATTAGCAGTAAGAATGTATGCAAAAGCGCAATGGACTCAAAAAACGGTCATCTTTACCCACTCCCATTCCGCGGAGGTCATTACACTAGACCTAATTATCGAAGTAGTGACCACATAGCCCTCATCCAGTTATTCACTCATGAATACCCATCGGGGACTGGTACGAACGGGCCTTTAGACCTAGCGACATAGATCATCATCATCATCATCGACCTATCACCTATCATCATTGACCTTTGATATAGGTCAATGATGATGGTTACTGCTAATTTGTAGGTACATTTGTAGATATTGCCGCAGCCACTTTTTTTTCCTTTTGTCCACTGCTGGACGTAGGTCTCTCCCACGCGCCACTGAGCCCGGTCTTCGGCTCTTCTCATGTTGTGTTTGCCAGCTACACTCCGTAGATCGTCGCTCCATCTCGCCGGAGGGCGTCCTACACTACGCTTGCCTAAACGCGGTCTCCGTTTGCGACATAGATACATATTATATAAAAACATTGTCGCTATTATTTTCGCGAATATATTTATATTTTTTTACTAATAAACCAACTTCAATCGTTATCGACAATATTATTAAAAAACATAGATAGTGAAAAGATTTAAGAATGTTAACTGTCATCTAACGAATAAATGTGCCAATCGTAATGTAAAAGTAACGCAGCGTATTTGATTCACATAGAGTGTCAAACGCGAGCTTGACAGCCGAACGTTGCATCGTACGCAATGTGAATCGAATTCGCTGCGTTACATTTACTTTACGATTGTCACATATATACATGTACCTCTACCATGAGTTGTCACAGTAAAATCGCCTGACTTTACTGCAGTAGTTACGTCAATATTAGTATTACGAATTTTAGTACCCAACTGTCCGCTAGAGGCGCTGTACAAATCTTCATACATTTTTTTAACTACAGACGCTAGCGATCATAGTAAAAACTCATGGTAGAGCCAATGCTCACCTCTTTGTTTAAAATACATTATTATGTAGAATCTGATTGTAAGTTGTTAAGTTTTATGACGAAGCAATCCTAGGTACGTATCACCATCTGCCAGTTCCGGCGTTTTTTTAATTAAAAAACAATAACATTAATTAACTAAGTGGACGGTATGCAGAATTAATTTTACTAATTGTATAATCACACTCAGACTGCTGTTTTAATTATTTCACAGTAATTAATTACGCGTTAATACTTTAAGCACTTCAACGTCGTCAAATAAAAGGAAATGGTGAGAATTTGTCAACATTCATTATATCTATCATAAAGAAAACTTTTACTATATGTTGACACGAATTACCAGTTCTGCGCTTTCCCTGTTAAAATTCTTAAATAAATAAATAATGCTGGACAATCCACACAACATCATCTAGTCCCAAGCTAAGCAGAGCTTGTGTTATGGGTACTAGACTGACATACCTAATATATAAAATACCCAGAACACCCGGAATCAATATTTCCAGATCGTACAAACATTTGTCCCAATGCGGAAATCGAACCCGCAACCTCCGCGTTACAGGCGGACCGCCGCGCCATAATGGTTAAAAAATCACATGTAGTCTACCTACGCCTCATGTTTTTTTTTTTTTTTTTTTTTTTTTTTTTTTTTTTTTTTTTTTTTTTTTTTTATATAGGTACTGTAACGGTGCACTGTACATTACAGTAACCTAATCATGAAGTTACACATTGCGAGTAGCCATACTGTAGTAAGAAAGCTATCTTGCAGTATGTAACAAACCCTAGTATACAATACAATTACTATTATTTAGATTCTTTCTATTAATGAATTTATGTCGTATCGTATCCGCCTCGGACACTGTAAAACGTTTTAGGAATTAAGACGTCCAACTTGTAAGTACCTACTATTAGACTACTGCAATTGGTTAGTTAATTAATATTAAATGTCGATTTGTTGAATGAATTAGTTTAGTTGTGAAGCTGGTTTTGATTGGAAACTAAAAATAAATAAGTAAATAGGTATCTTGTACGGTTACTATTCTAAAAAGGTTACTGTCGTTACTACTTTTAAAAAGTATTGAAAAAACTTGAGATGTGTCAACGGACGGATGGATGGAACGAAGTTCTTAATTTATTAACTGACTTGCTTTCTATGAGAGAGAGAGGCAGAGAAACACGGGCACACCGCACAGCTTACAACTATAGCAAAAAGTGTCATTACAATTTTTGGTCTTAATTTTTGAAGTGAAAACTTCTTTAGCGGCGCTGGGTGGGTAAAAACTTTCAAACTCGCGTCAGGGTCACGTGACGTCGAAAAAGCGTAAGATCTTATTTAATTTTTATACATTGCTCGTAAAACAAGAGACGACAAAAGAACACACTTGCGGTCACGCGACGTATGACTCAAACAATTAAATAGTGTTGTGGCGACATGACGTGACGATGACGTGGCGACATGACGTGACGTGACGATGACGACGAAGCCAACGAAGACACAGACACATTCGCGCTTGCGCGAATGTGTCTGTGTCTTCGTTGTCTTCGTCGTTGTGTCACATTCGCGCTTGCGCGAATGTGACACAATGACATGACACAATCACGACTGTGGTTATATTTTTGAAGTGAAAACTTAAAAGTGAAAACACAACGTTAATATTGAAGTTTTCACTTCTGCCGGCACTCCCGGAGTGCTAGCTTTTTTTTCCGTCCAGCCTCCTTTAGCAATGCGGGTAAGGAACTTCCATTACCTTCAGTGAAAAAACACTGCTTGATTTGTGATTTAAAAAAAATTGAATTGCCAAACCCATAAAAGCGATCTAGCGCCAGCCTCCACAGATTATGCATAGCATTTGCAATTTGCCATAGTGTGGCGTGTCGCGGATAGCGTGCCATCTCAGTAATTATGCTAATATCTCATGTTAATCTGATGAATCGACGAGCGCTGATATTGAGATTATGACTTTTGCACACTGCATATTATGAATGAAGATTTTCGCGTTCGATGCAACAAAACTACACATGCCAATCCCGGAAATAAACTATTCGAAATATGAATATTTCCCTCCATTTTGAATTTGAACGACCGAAATCAGAAAGAACGCAATTTTGACTCTTACCCGCACCTCCTGTCATAAGTTGACAGAGTCTCGTAGAAACTTCTTGGTGGTGTTGAAAATGGCTATGATATTTTTGTACTTGCAATGTCAGGAAAGTTAAAAAAAAATCGTAAAGTTTTAAAAGTTGTCAATAACTTTTTTTTTTAAGTGCTACTGGTTATAAAATCACTGTTTTGCGATCCTTTCAATGATAGATTTTCTTGTAATATCACATTACTATTTCTAACCAGTTCTAATCAATAGCTTTGTGATTATATAAAAAGTGTAGAGAGGGCCGAAACTAATAGACGTCGACTGAGCGGGGTCGATGTAGGCACTTGTATGTTCGCTCAGTCGGAACAGATGTGTCTTGGTCTGAGAAAGGAACGTTTCAATCACACCATTTACCGTTTTTATGTACGATATACGCATAATATGAAAGCAAAGGAATGCATTTGTCGTAAAATTGATCGTTCATATTACTTTCGAGACAAAGTGTCATTAACGATATGACCAAAAAGTTTATCTATAGGTACTTCTATACTAATATTATAACGAAGTAAAGTTTGTGTTTGTTAATTTGTTAGGGGTGAACTCGGGATCTACTGAAAGGATTTAATT
Organism: Ecliptopera silaceata; assembly: GCA_932527185.1. Lineage (NCBI taxonomy): Eukaryota > Metazoa > Arthropoda > Insecta > Lepidoptera > Geometridae > Ecliptopera > Ecliptopera silaceata. Next base: position 9,714,890 of record OW052202.1, on the reverse strand, counting down.
TATCTATACTTCTATACTAATATTATAAAGAAATATTAAAGTCCGTGTGTTTGTTAAATTGTAAGGGCATCTCGGGATTTACTGAACCGATTTCAAAAATCCATGCACCAATAGAAAGCCACATTATTGCTGAGTGTCATAGGTTATATAAAAAACCGAAAAATAAATAGGCTTTTACGTGGTAGTCCATTTTGCAAAGTGAATCGGAGAAAAAACGGTCGAATTATGCCCAACGAAGTGGACACGGGTCGGCTAGTTTTTTATAATTGTTTCCTTTTCTTATTCTCTTCTTATTAGTTCTTATCAATGATGGATCAAAACAAGACAGATTTGTCATTTCTAATTAAGTAGTTTTACACACCACTACAGTCAATCTCTCGTTGCCAAACATAACCTAACTCCTACTTTATTGAGAGTGTAAATCGACTGTAAGTTCAAATTAAAATTCCGTGTAAAATCGGTAAAGGTATTCTAGAGGCAGGGAACTAGCAAGATTTCATATTGCAAAGAGCACGATCAATCGATCCGTCATTCGATTCGACAGCGATCGCGTGCGATGAACGATTACATAACTGCTAAATAATGATTACAAGCACGAACAAATCTGACAATAGCTTACGTTACGTAAACCTAACGTATTTGAGACACACTACGCGTCCATGACAGCTCGACTCCTGAACGTTGCAGCGTTATCACGCAATGTATAAAAAAACGCTACCATTTATTTGTGCCTAGTTTTAGCTCATTGAGATTTTCGCTGAGTTAGTGTACATGTACACAAACGAAAAATGTTTCAGACTGTCAAACTGTAAATCGAATACTGAGTTACTAATACTCTTCGTCACTCTGTGTAATGTGCTTTTTTCTGAATGGAATCATTGTGTAAAAATAAACCAAATTTGAATGATATATGTAATACATTTTTATTAAGATCCTCGACCATACATAGGTACCGTTAGACTGGCATTTACCAATTGCATTACCTAACACATAACGTCTATTGAGTTATAATTTCGATACAATTTCTGTACAATAAATTGACTGACCGAGATATGAAGTACCAGGGCGTCATGGGCAATGGAAGGTCGTTCGGTGGGCGGGTCCTATCACGAAGCTCCCGGTAGTCCGCGTAGAAGCCGCGGGCACTACCACCGTTATAATTATCTTGAAATGTTCGTATACAGCGAAATAGAACAATTAATTTTATCTTCGAGCTATCGCAGAGCGTGAAAATTTGAAAAAATAACAGTACATTTAGACTACTATTAAAAATATATGAAAAGATTTTTTTTTGACAGGATGTGACCTGTCAAAACTGAAAAAAAACATAAAAAAAGATTTTTATGCACAGTTTTTTATGTTTTTTTTATTTTTTTGTTGACCTTCGTTACTTTTTGTTACCACCAACAACAAACATTTATTGTGTTATGGCATACTTAGGTACATCATTTTTTTGTACTGGATGTTAAAATGTTTTCTTATAAAGTACCAATAATATAGTATTTTATTTTATTTTTATTAGAAAACCAACAGCAATCACTATAAACACATTTAAAACTTAACTAAATCTTATTATATAGCCAATAAAAGGTTTTCTTATATAGAGTAGGTAGGTATTTAAGTATTCTATCAGCAATTTAGTTCCTAGCTTTGTTTTTAGGCTACACAGCGTTGTATATCCATGAATATTTATTCTTTAAAGTAAATAAATTTACATAAAACTTGAATTCATTCATAAAATGCAAATATGTGTCATGTTGCTGTTTCCGATGCAATTTATTATCTAGTCTTTGTATTAGATAAAATGTTACCAGTGTTAAAAAAGTATAATAAAAAAAAGTCTTAAAAAAAAAGTTCTAGGCAAATTAACCAGCTATTAGCTATCTGACAGTATCTGCCTACCACTGCTGTTATAATTATAATGTATGCAAGTACTAGAGAAACATTACCTAAAAAAAGGTGTTTAGATCCATGTTTACGATGAAGGTTTAAATAGAATGAAAACTTTTTAGTACCTATCTTGTTTGAATGTATGGTTTGTCACAAAAGAGAATTCTTACCCATAAGGTGATACGTCTCGCTCTAGCGGGAAATTCAATTTTTTAGGGTTTGTTGCTGAACTGTTATATCTTTTACCAGTTTAAGAATATAATAAAAAAAAACCCCTAACAAATTTGAATTTCCCGCTAGAGCGAGACGTATCACCATAAGGGTAAAAATTCTCTTTTGTGACGAACAACAGTAATAGTTAGGGTAGGTTATTTTTTTTTTCTTTTATACTATTCTATAACGCGTCTGGAAGGCATATTTTTGTTCTCTATTAAATGTGTTTCCATTCCATGACACGCGGGTCTCAATCCTGAGGGCGCCACCGCCGCGCTTGAAAGGTCAAACCGATTTGTTCCCCAGACATCTGCACTGCCTCTGCGCTCCTGGTACTCCCGGTATTAAATCGTTACAATTTACAATATTAATCGGTTATTTTGTACGTAAACGGTCGGCTATAAATACACGTTTTGTGAGAATGCCGCACGATTAATGGATGTGGGCTAGAGCAAGAATAGTATGAACATTTTGATCATTTCATTTCAGCAAACTACGAGTTTGTGGTATAAGAAATTAGGAAAGAAAAAGTTGCTAGCAAAAAGTTTAGAGTGTTTTTGTTTTAGGGCAGACTGTGAGAGCTGTAAACAATTTAGCCTTTCTATATCTACACTAGAACTTCAAGCTCAGACTCTAACAACCATCTTGATGTGCGCCTAAAACCTAAGATACAAAAACAAAAATTGTTTAAGTATATAAAATTTGCAATGTAGTGTTTAAATTCTACCCATCTTGATATAACAGTAATTGCATCACGTGTGCAAATAAAAATATATTTGTCAACAAAATAGAAGCTCATTGGTAATTTTTAGCTAGAATGTGTATATTTACAAGTTACAAGATATTTTTTCTTATATACATTTTGTCAAAACAAATGTAACAATCTTGGTAGGAGGTAGGAGGTAGGAGGCACGCAATTGGGTAGGAGGCACTAAAGATGTCAGTGTCGAATTAGACCAATATGATTAAAACATTTACGGTATATCTTATAAAAACTTAGCGCAGACTTGAAGTATTGATTACTATACGTAATGATGACTTAAACTCAACGCTAACTTTTTATAAGGTAGGGGGGATACATATTTACTCTGTAGTTTCCTTACCTTCCTCTATGGTTTAATGGTTGTTGTGAATAGCGGCAGAAGCGGTGGTTTAAGGTGCTTAGATCGTGTTTATGCATCAAATCGGTTCGGTATGGGGTTCATATTTAAAGGGCACGCAACTTGCGCAACTCATTGCATCAAAATTAGAATAGATTTTACTGAAACGTGTCAAGATGGAAACATTTTTAGATCGGAAATTCCAAAAATTTAGTCTTATTTCATAGTTTTATTTGCTAATTATAACATTGGCTAGGCCTCAGTAGTTAGAGGTCCAATGTTATCGTAAAAATATAAATAAATATTAAATTTATGAATTCATGGAGATATCACACATCACACTCTAGCAAGCGAAGCTTATCTGGAAACTAGATTGCTAATATAATACTTTTGTAAATACAATAGAACAATCAAAAAATTCCTAACCTTGATTATCTACCCATTAAAAATAACAATAAAATCTACACAGTAAAATATATCTACAAACAACAAGTGGATCCTAAGCCCGATACTAGTCTAGGATAAATGGCTGTTGGAACAAAGTTAAATTATTTCCCCTATCCGCCATTCCATCTTCGTTGCTTCCAGGCGCATTTACACCGTGCGAGTGACTGGACTGTCCGTTTTTTTTATTCGCCGATTTGTCTGTCTTTTTAAGCTATTGCATAGCTTCTATAGCGGACCTTGAGCGTGGAGACCGAATCCAGAAATTCCATAACGAAAATAACTTTAACACTCCGACCGGCGGCAAAATATGCTATGAAATACTTTACTGCGGCAGTCCCCGAGTGCCACATGTCTTTTTTTATTTTTACTTTCTTTTTTTACAAAAAAAAATGCTCCTAAACTAATTACGCACTCAAACTAACTTTTATTTTATTTTGTTCACGTAAAATAAAATAAAAATTAATTTTAATTGTAGTACCTACCTAGTTTTTTGGCTAAATATAAATTTTGGTAGTTTTACACTACGAATTTAAAGTTTTGTAATCAACTTGCTTCTCAGAGTAAGAATATACGAGTATGAACAATGCATATCAATTATTTATTGCCTTATGGTATGCAAGAGTCAGGAAGGTTACACCGTGTAAATGGGCCCTAATTGGGCAAAATTCTTATTAATGGTACCTATTTAGTATTTGTTTTGACATTTAATTAGCACTCACAATATTAAAATCAATAACAATAAAATTTTATTGATTTTTATTTTGTATTATATCAGTAATATGTTGGGGACTATTGGAACTAGATTGCTGATAGAATACATAGATTTATATTGTAAATACATTCATAGAATACATAGTAACACCCAGACACAGAACTTGCTTCTCAGAGTAAGAATATACGAGTATGAACTGAGATTAGTATTACGAGTTTTAGTACCCAACTATCCGCTAGAGGCGCTGTACAAATCTTCATACATTTTTTTAACTACAGACGCTAGCGAGTATAGATTGTAAAAAATTATGGTAGAGCTACTGATGACAGACGGACAGACAGACAAACAAACAGACTGACAGCGGAGTCTCAGTATAGGGTCGCGTTTTACCCTTTAGGTATGGAACCCTAAAAATATTTTATGAGCTCTCTCACTCACAGCCGTTTAGCTTTGTTCAAGTCTTATTTTCTTCCAATTTGCCAACAATAAGATCTTCTATCTAGCGCGAAGCTGCGAGCCACTAGATTGAACTAGCCGTAACACCGGCTTATTGTGCCGGCGAACTGAACAAATACTTTAGTGTAACAAATAACCACATAAAAGATATCTGAGGTCGTATCCTAGCCTCTCAAAACCTGTCAGGTTTTAAATCACGTTCAATTTCCATAGTAACTTTGGGTATTCTATGGCATTTCTTTTAAACTGATGTGTCTGTGACTTTATTACTGATTTGGACCAGTTAAGCTATCTATAGATCGTTTGCAACGGTATGTAGATAGCTCAACTGTTTCTTATGTATTTTATATGCCTATGTACGTTTTGTAAATTCTGTAATAGTTGTAAGTTTGTTTGTGAATAAATATAACTTTATTTAGGCTCTATATTTTATTCTTCAATTGACTATTTAGTTTTTGCAATACCTAAAGTTCAATATACTGTCACAACAAAGGAAGGACCTATCCAGTTTTAGGAAATTCAGATTGTCTGAGATCCGGGTGTCGGCAAAAAGTGATTGATTTTTTTACTAATCTATTTATTGAAAGAACCGCCTACATCCAACGACGTGTAATCTTTGAAGTGTCACGTGTTTTTATGACATATCAATAAGAGTGACACTTCTTTTGGCACGTGCAAAAATTATCATAATCTTTGATTCAAATTGATTCAAGTTCTAACATGTTTTGATAAAACAAAGCATTTATTTAGATATTATTATGGTTGAGTTTTGTCTAATTTTGGTGTAATTTTAACCACCAATTCGTCATAGGGGATTGTATAAATCATTGAAATAATAGTGTATTAACGGCCGGTTTCTGGAAACCCAAATCACGATTGATCCGAGTTTGACACATAGTAATTATTTGATTTTTTCGTTGATCATCGTTCGAGAAACCGGCCGTAAGTGATTAATTTCATAATTAATAAGATTACACCCTAAAAGCCTATATTTTAAGTATTTTTTTAATTTCTAAAGTCAATCACCATATTTTTTATTCTGTTAAGTAACAATAATCCTTCAGTATTGTTTAATAATGTTTCTAAGTGCGTCTAAATATAATATTTAAAATCTTAAAATTCTCAATATTTTTTTTGATTCTAGTCTTTTTAGAGATCCAAAACGCCAAGCCAAATAACAGATATCAATAGAATTCCTGTATTCTACGCCTGTTTCAATTAGTAGCGATCTGATTATTTTATTAGTACACAGTATGGTGGTGGTATCTCTCTCGTGATCACAGACACCCAATTGGAGGTACCTACACAATCATAAATACCACTGTCACAGTCTCTTGTTGAGCGGCTAGTTCACTGCATCTACATATTAAACTTTATTACAAAAAAGACACAGCTGATTAAAAAACTTTCAAGTATTTCGAAAAAATATCATAGATTTTATTCAGTAAAATTGCAAGAAATGTTTATAATCGATTTAGGTGAATCTAGGTCGAATCTACCAATTTTTCTTAAAATTTAAAAATTGATTTAAGATACAAACATTTGTGTCATGGCAAACATCTCAATGTTTGCCATGACACAAATGTTTCTTTTTTAATTTGGATCATTCCGAAACCGCAAAGGTAACTTCAACTCAACTGTGATGCCTGCTATCATTGTAGTGCTTCTACATGTAACATAAACACAACAAAATACTTGAACATCTGAGATAACACACGACAAAACTTTTAAATATGAATTAAATCAAATCATTTTATTGTCTGCGTTACAGTTTCACGTTAGTAGGTGATAATTGAAAATTAAACGAACTCACCTGTGAGATTCGATTCCAATTATACGAGGTTACAACCGAAGACGATTACAAATTTACAAGCAGCAGTACATGGATCATGCTGCCTCAGTCACACTTTCAGAGTTTATAGACCTAAAAAGCAAAACATTTATACTCTGTACTCCTCGCACGCCTGACACCTAGCTGTCGTTGGGCGTAGCAATTCAAGTCATTATTTTAGAGTTTTTATTTTTCTATAATTTTTTGACCAGGGCTTAGATAAATGGGTTGGGTGGGGTCTTGTAATCGTCTTCGGTTGTAACCTCGTGTAATTGGAATCGAATCTCACAGGTGAGTTCGTTTAATTTTCAATTATACTTCGTTTACAACCGAAGACGATTACAAATTTACAAGCAGATGTTTAGAGTAGAAAAACAAACAAAAAATTATAAAAAATCAGAATCAATGTAATTTACTAAATTACAGCTATTCTATTCTTAACATTAACAATTAAGTTAATTGTTAATTCAATAATCGTATTTAGTAGGCACTAATGAATTAATCAATGCATCGCATTGGTAATATTAATATTATTAGGCATAAAAATCCTATTTATGAAATCATCGTGATTAGTAGATAATTCTCTATTATAATATTTTAGAAATACGTTAGAGGAATCACTCCAGCCTGCAGCTTTCCGAATCACTTCCAGACTGACTCCGGACCTATGAGCGGCAGAAGTGGAAGCATGCCGGGTGCTGTGTGCTCCGAAAACTTCCACGTCTATACCGCTATCGTGAAGCACTTTCTTTACCCAATGTGCGAGCGTCTGAGTACCAACCTTTTTATGTGGTTTCTTAGCAGATATAAACAAGTGGTTATCCGAATTAGGACGTCTAATAGTTTTTGTTTTGTCAATGTATGACTGAATCGCATAGGCGGGACAAATTTTCAAATTTTCACGAATGAATGGCAATTTAATAAGTGGTTGGAAAGCTCCAGGTCTTGAGGTTTTTATTAAATCAGGAACGCGAATTTCTATAGTATCTATTATCACAAATTTTTATATAATCAATCTTAATTAGACTTAAAGTCTGCATCCTTTGAGCAGAAGCTATAGCAAGTAATGTTATACATTTTTTCGCCAAATCATGTAATGGTAAATTATCGTGAGGATACAAATTAGAAAGGTAGCTTAACACATGATTTGGGTCCCACGTATTATTATACTTTGGAAAAGGAGGTTTTATTTTGTAAGCCCCTTTTAAAAATCTATTAACGGAATCATCTGTGACTACATTCTTGCCTAAGATAATCGACAGAGCTGAACGATGAGTATTCAAAGTGCTATAACCACTACCACTTTCAAACCTTTCCGTTAAAAATAATATAACATCGGTCGGTGTAGCTTGACTAAAGTTAAGTTCATTTTTCTGACAAAATATCCACCAGGCTTTTAATGAAGAGTTATATTGATTTAGAGTGCTACTTGCGAATGAAGCCATAACTATCTTCAATGAGGCTTGAGGCACTCCCCGATTCATTAAGGATTGCCTGATAGCCTCGCAGCCACCAGGGTAAGGTCTGCATGAAGGGGATGGCACTCCCTGAAAGGAGAATGTAATAAATTTATATCTGGCTTCAAAATGAGTTCTTGAGATACCAAGAGTTTTGTCCAGAGTGGATACCAAGGTTGTGAAGGCCAATATGGGATCACAACTATGCCCACTGCTTTATCTGTTATAATTTTTCTTAATACTTTAGAGACTAAACAAAACGGTGGAAAAGCATAAAAGTTCAAATTTGACCAATTAAATGTAAATGCGTCCACAAGTTCCGAATGAGGATCTAGCTTCCATGAAGAATATCTTTTGCATTTGGAATTTTGAGCACTGGCAAAAAGATCAAAATCTGGAGTACCAAAATAATTCAGGATTTTTTGAAATGCAAAATCAGCGAGCTCCCATTCGGTATCTAGATTTACTAGACGAGATTCGCGATCAGCCGTTATATTTTCCGATGACTTAATATATGAAGCGAAGACAAATATATTTCGAGATTCGCACCACTGCCATATGCTACGAGCTAATTCATTTAATTGCGTGTGTTGTATGCCGCCCATTCTATTAATATAACATATCGCAGTGGTGTTGTCAATCCTTAAAAGAATACTACAATCTCGTACGTTATTTGCAAAAAATTTTAAACCGTAATTGGCGGCCTTCAGCTCTAAGGCATTTATGTGTAATGATAGATCAGTATCATTCCAGTTCCCATTAGCGGTGCGCGTGTCACAAACAGCACCCCAGCCTGTCAGCGAAGCATCCGTAAATATTTCTAAACTGTAATTATCGTTGCGGATCGGGCATAAAGAGTTGTCAATGTGGTTTATCCACCATTTGAAATCAGAATTCAGAAACGAAGGTATAATCATACGCCTATTGTAGTCATCGGAATGGTTTAGCGCTAGAAACTTTTCTCGTTCAAACAGTTTGGTATACAGCCATCCGTATGTTACGGCTGGACAGGCTGATGTTAGTAGGCCGATGTATTGTGCGAACATTCTAATTGTACATTTTTTAGATCTCATTAATTTTATACTCATAGTTTTTACTCGTGATTTTTTGTCATCAGGTAAGCTTATTGTCATATTTTTTGTATTAAAGTTAAATCCTAAAAATTTACATACTCTACTTGGAATAAACTGACTTTTCTTAGTATTTATGATAAAACCTAGAGACGATAGAAAGCTTCCTGTAGTAGTAATATTATTTAAACAGGTATCATAAGAATCACCTAAACATAAAAAATCATCTAAGTAAATTACTGAAGAGAGACCTAATAAGCGGAGATTTTGTACGACTGGTTTTAGTAATTTTGTGAAAACATACGGAGCAGTACAAATTCCAAATGGAAGTACATTGAACTCGTATAAAATGTTTTTCCATTGAAATCGTAGCATTTTTCTATCGCTCTCATTGATCGAAATTAAAAAATACGCATCTTTTAAGTCTAATGTGGTCATGTAATGGTTTTTATCTAATATTTTTAATACAGTCCGGTAATCCTCCATTTTAAAGTGTTCAACATTAATAAAGTAATTGAGATCTTTTAAATTTAAAATAAACCTATGTTTACCATTAGGTTTTGGGACCGTAAAAATAGGTGACAGAAATTGACCTTCACATGGTGAACATTTTGATATAGCACCGGTGTTTAACATATCTATAATACAGTTGTCTACAATCAGCGTAGCTGATTCCGATTTACCCGAGTTGTCCGGGTATGATGGTTGAAATGGAGTTTGTCTGAATGGTATTTTGTACCCATTTATCCAAGACAAAATTATTTCATCATCAGTAATATTACACCATTGGGAATAAAAATATCGTAACCGGCCAGCAAAAGGTATATCGTTGTCTACCTGCACGATGACGTCTGGTGCTAACGACGCTGCGGTCGTTGACGGTTGTAGTTCCTGTAGGTGGCAGGCTCGCGGCGGCGGCCCCGCTCGCGCTGGTGCTGCGCCGGTGCTGACGGCGCCGGCCGGCGTGCAGTCGTGTATGGCGCTGGGCGCATCTCGGTGGCTGCCGTCCTCGATGCTCCCCTCGAGTTTAAAGTGCTACGTTGCGGTAACACGGTTGCGGGTGGTTTGAATTGAGGGCGCGGAGCAGGTGCGTTACGCATTTCTGATCCTGACTTAGAAATTGCTTTTGCAGATTTCAAGTGTTCCGCCAGTTCAGAACCAAATAAATATTCGTCAATTTTAGTATCTTTGACGGCATCTCGAGTTTCTTTATTCAAAGAGTTCAGAATAGTGAATCGTCGTGACTGTGATTCGCGGTAATGGTAATCACATAAGAGTCTTCCTGCATCGCTCAGCGGTTTAATTATATCTTGATTTAAGTTTGAAGCCAATGCTATGTCGAGAACTTTACCCAATGCAGTCAGGCAACTCGAAAGTTGATTTTGCTTATTTTCGTTAAATATATTTTTTTTGAGGTTGATTTCAGTAAGGGCTGCTTTCATTTCTGGGTTTTATTTAGGAGCTTTTAGATTGCTGCAATTACCAGGAATCGTATATTGCTTAATCATTTCAAGTTTGACTTCTTTTGCAAGACCGTTCAACAAGATGTGCTGCCATCTAGGAGCGACATGTTTATTAATATCATCACCGTGAGCGTTTAGGGTTGACGGGTCTTCACCAAGAATTTGTAAAACATTCGGATCTATATCGGTGTTTTCATTCGTTGAGTTCGGAATATCGCCAGGGTTATCACCTTCGGTTAATACTAAATCATTTTCGTTTGATGGTGGAGTAATTTCTGTAAAAGAAAATAAATCTTTGTCATGTCTCGACTCGATAAACGAGGAGAATTAAAATGGCTGCTATCCATATAGGATGCACAAAACATCTCGACACTATAAAAGTGGAGGTTAAAAATGGGCTATCCATATAGGATGCTAACACATCTCAACACTATAAAAGTGGAGATCAGACAATGGCTAATCATATAGACTGCCGTGTCCGATTAATTTTATTTGTCTCACTCGCGATATACGCGGAGATAAATATTTTGTTATGTGACAAACATATTTGAGTGCTTAAGAGGCAACCCTATCACTCAACAACATTTTTTGCGTCGTATCTCAATATGTATAAAATGAGGGTAGTTGCGAAAAAAAAATTAATGTAATAATATGTTTCGTCTTGATTATTTACACTGCGTAATGGTAAATAATAACTGTAATTGTAGGTAAGTAGGTACCTGTTAAATCCAGATGCTCAAGTTCAACATTCGACGAATGCGAATCGTTTTCCGAAGATTCCGAAGAAACTCTTCTCCGCTTCTTTTCCAATTTGTTTTCTAATTTCCTTATTTTCTTCAAAATATGATCATAATCCTTTGATCTCTTCCTCTTACCCATTTAACACTATACCACTTCAAATTAAGTGAAAAGCTGAAAAAGATTGCGAGAAACGTGCGACTTTGGCAAACACAAAAACATGCAATGACTTGAATTGCTACGCCCAACGACAGCTAGGTGTCAGGCGTGCGAGGAGTACAGAGTATAAATGTTTTGCTTTTTAGGTCTATAAACTCTGAAAGTGTGACTGAGGCAGCATGATCCATGTACTGCTGCTTGTAAATTTGTAATCGTCTTCGGTTGTAAACGAAGTATAATATATTCTCAAATCGTATAATTTAATACTTACCCCTTATTAACAACCGAAAGAAAAAATCTAAGGTGCGATATTGAATGCACCAGCGTACAATATAAGGGCATAATATTCGTGACAAACAACCATTAACTAGTGTTCCCCGCGACATCTGGTGGGGTGTACCGACTATCTCTAATGGGGTGCTAGATTGTGTTCCAGTAATAGGCAACAGGTGAGGCTGCGTCTAAAATCCCTGTAGCTCTACCACGAGTTTTTACAATCTATACTCGCTAGCGTTTGTAGTTAAAAAAATGGTTGTCTGTAAAGTCGGTTTACTGACGATAGTTGACCGTGACAACGAACGCAAAGGCCGATTGTGTTTCTTTGTCGCTCGTTCCGCGCTCTCGCTTGCACTTCATGGAACGCCTCAGAGCGAGGTAACGCCGCATGAGTCTCAGAGCGAGGTAACGCCGCATGAGTCTCAGAGCGAGGTAACGCCGCATGAGTCATGTTTTTTCGTGCGTGCAGCTGGCTCTATCGAATTATAAGACGTTGTCACGTCAAAATGTATGAAGAATTGTACAGCGCCTCTAGCGGATAGTTGGGTACTAAAACTCGTAATACTAATATTTACGTTACTACTGTAGTAAAGTCAGGCGATTTTACTGTGACAACTCATGGTAGAGGTACTGAACTGTTTGTGATATATTACTTTTAATTATTAACTTTGGTTTATAATTAGACATGAAAAAACAAACGAATCTTAATTAAACTGCCTGAATTGTAATCAGTTTGTTTTTAACTTAATCATAGGTGTTTTTACTTAAATTATTATGTTTGAATTCATCGTGACAAAATTTAATTAAACCTTTAAAAAAAGGTTGTGTGGTAGACTAAATTTTTTTGGATATCTATGTTTACAGAACATTCCGCCAATTATTAATCAATTTTGATTTTTGATGAACAATTTTGTATTTGGTTCTACCAAAATTCTCTTTGATTCAGATCTGACCAATTTTTTTTTAGTTAGAATTCATAAAAATATTCATTACTTGTCGATGACGGACGATAGCTAATTTCTTCTTTTTTGTAAAAAATATTATATTTATAATGCTTTTTTTGTTTCCAGATTTTTGGGGTATCAAAAGCGACTCATACTGGTAAGTGTGTATTATTTAATAGAAGAATTTTTTAATTAACCTATACTGTCTCACTGCTGGGCAAAGGTCTCCCCCCTTTTCTTCCATTCTTTTCTATCAGCCGCTGCTTCCCACCAGGCTCCGTCATATGTATCCAAGTCGTCACGCCAACGTTTTCTTGGTCTGCCTCGGTTTCGTCGTCCATCCGCAGGCACCCATTGTGTGACGACTGTGGCCCATCTATCTTCCTGCATACGGCTTATGTGTCCAGCCCAATCCCATTTCAGCTTAGCTGCCTTTTCACCGACGTCAGTTAGGTATGCGGGTTTTCGCACGAAGTGTGGTATTTAATAGAAGAATATTTTTTAATTATTTTAAAACCTACAGTTTTATAATAATTAACTACTGGAATAATATTTAGTCACATACAAATGATAAAATATAAGATGTAAAAAGGTGACAAAACAAAAATGTGTTTAAAAATTGAGTTCCAAGATCCCACCTAACATTGTAAAAACATAAAAATATAATGTAACATAATTGGTTCTTCCTGTAAACAAGTTAGATATACAAGAAAAATATACGCCAATGATTTATTACAAAAATAATCGTCCAGCAGTTATTATTTACTTAAAAACTTGACAGGCAACTGACAGGTGGGCGCTACGATGACATTTAAATAAAGTTATCATGAAAAAATTAATTCATATCGATTTATACTCGTCATGGTAACATTGTACCATTTTTCATTACAATTTTCTATTCAATTTTGCTTGAGGGTACATTCACGACCACGCAATTTTGATCGTTCTGCAACTGTAATAATGTCGATATTTCTTTAGCAAGATATAATTGTTTTTAAGTGACTTCAAGGATTGAACAATTAAACCAACAATATGTAGATAAATATAACTTAATTATTACGGTGGCTAAATATAAAAAGCCAGATATTTATCATATAATTCAGCGTGACATTTCAATGTATTTATCTTAACAAAATCATCTATATTGTTAGGTTTTGTTGAACGTTGTCTTGTTAATCTACTGTTAAAGGCTAGGTTAGGAATAAAAGCCCTACAGGCAATTGGTTATCTAGAAATCTTACCTTTTGATAGAAGAACTAAGGGCAACTACGTATTTTATTATAATATAAAATATATAAAATACAAAGGAACCTACATCAACGAACCATTTTTTGCCAAGAACGGTGCCCGCAATTTTTTGTAATACATTTTACGCAAATTTTCTCATCAACAATATAATCTAAATAGGACATATTTTTTTCTAGATCACATTTATTTGAGATAATTTATACTTACATTGTGATAGGTTACTATGTGCTCATAGATACGGGACTATTCTGAGAGTATTTACCCAGCACCATCTTAGTCAGCCTTATCCACAGTAAATACTTTGCTGCAGGTTTCCTTCATGTATATTCACCTTTTCACACATTTTTACGTATTTTCAACGATTTTATCTGACTTAAAAAAAATCCAAACATCTAAGCTTTTCCATTCATAATTAAATTAATAGATTTGTATTGAACAGATGCTTACGATTGAAGCGAAAAACGAATTAAATGTGTTTTATTAAGTATTTCTATATATTTCGAAACACTATTTTTATTAAGATTAGTAGATACTTAATCTTTTAGCAAAAATTGAGTAAGCCACACACCCCACGTTGACAAGTAGGAAAGTTATAAATAATAATTTTAACAATCATGCGTCTAACTTCTAGGCCTTCGATGAATTAGCTTAAAACGTCAAAATGCATGGCCTACGTGATCTTGTAAATAGTATACCTACTAAACGAGCTACCGATCAGTAAGCATATCTTCTCCGTACATTACCACATCTACGAAAGCTTCCCGGGTTCATATCAGGCTACCTTCACTTGTAATTGGCTAAAAGGTCGTACTATCGTGCTATTGTGCTCGTAGTCCGGCTGGCATTTCTACTTACGCAAGCAATCCTGGCATTTACGGTTTGTGAAATTAACTTTTACTTATAATTGTTGAACAAAATAATATAACTGTGTAGCAATAGAGGCACTGCAAAACATTGCACCAAGGCAGAAAACTACTTTACAAAAATGTTGTCTATCTGAAATGTGCTATCAACGCACTTGACTAATCGATTCTATTGTGTATAGATATTTTACGCCACTATCATAAAAAAAAGACGTGTGGCACTCGGGGACTGCCGCGGTAAAGTTATTGCAAAGCATTTTTTGCTGGATTATTTAGTTTGATTATTTCGTTACAGAATTTCTGGATTCGGTCTCCAAGCTCAAGGCCCGCAATAAAAGCTATGCAATAGCTTAAACTTCTTCAAAATTTAGATCTTTTACTTTACAATTAGAACATTCCTTCTACAATACATCTACAAATATCAAAATAAAATTAAGTAAAAAGCTCTAGACGACCGCGTTGATGTCTTTAACATAGCAAATCTGTAAAGTGAATAGAATTGATCTCAAATATAAATACGAGTAATCCCGATGCATAGTCCAGATTCCTTACATCTCTTGTAGGCTTCAGAGAGAGATACGCCAGTAATTTATCACAAGCAACTTGTCACAAATGGGGCCGGCCTATCAATGGAGAACATCATTTCTTGGCGCAAGCGCAGTCTATAGATCCAAGATGTATTACGTATTTTATTAGGAAAGGGCTACAGTTTTTATGAACAAAAAAACATAAATTTTACGTTCAAATTAGATTATTTTTTGTATTAGCAAAATTTGATGATAATTTTGTCATTAAAAAAGAAAAAAATATATACATATATTTTGTAGTGTTTTTGCTATAATGGGATGGGATTATGTATACATGGGATATAAATTCTTTTGGAATTTCTTTACGCATATCCATGACAGCTCAAATACAAACCGGTGATGTGGAACCTGGCTACAAACATTGATGAAATTAAACAATAGTAGTTCCTTAGTAGGAGAAATATTTTCTTAATTTGAGACTGGGTGCAAAATGTTAAATATACTTACCCATACTAATGTATATTTTTCGCAATTGATTATTCTCGTTTAAAACCATGTTACAGCCATTTAAAGACTAACCTAATTTCATATAAAAAGTTAGCGTTGACTTTAAGTCATCATTTCGTATGGTAATCAATATTTCAAGTCTGCACTATCTTTTTATAAGATAGACCGTTAAACTACCACTAAATAACTTTTGAAATCAGATAATCGAACAAGGCTAAGCTATATCGGGAATCACTTAATTAGTAAACATTAATCTGTCATTTACGCCGTCTGCGGGGCATTATAAAGCATTATAAAGCTTTCTCTGTAAACTGTGCGTTTAGATCCTATCTTAGGCCCATTATATCTATAATAGAGACTAGTTTATGTTTCGGGAGCGTTGAGTATAGGCTGTAAATCTGTGATAGACAGGGTAAGGGCTACTACACAAAAAAAAAACAAAAAAATAATAAATATTCACAGAAATTTACACATAATCTATAGTTATAGTAGAAATTTCACATCCAAACTGACAAAGCCATGAAAAATAGACTGCTGATAGAATAACAATATAGGTACATTTTTTTTGTAAATACACACATAGAAAATACATAGCTACACCAAGACACAGAACAAATATTTATGTTCATCACACAAATGAGTGAAATGTCCATGAATATTTATTTATTTAAGCGATCCACTTCGGCTTCGCACGAGTTAGAAATTTCTTAAATTATCAGTGTTTCTCTACTATATGCTTGTATTATATCGTTCGATTTAATTGCGGACTCCACTGTGACGTCATCTAGTGACGACTCGCTTTTGTGCGGATGACGAAGGCGAATTAGTGGGAACGGATTCCAGCGAAGTTGACTGATTCCTCTTGAAAAACGCATCAAAAACGGGATCCCTTACAGCAGCTCTACCATGAGTTTTTACTATACTACATTTACTATACTAACTAGCGTCTGTAGTTAAAAAAATGCATGAAGATTTGTACAGCGCCTTTAGCGGATAGTTGGGTACTAAAATTCGTCATACTAATATTTACGTAACTACTGTTGTAAAGTCAGGCGATTTTACTGTGACAACTCATGGTAGAGGTACTGACTACCTTACTAACATAAACTTAAAAACTAAAAACTAATACAATGATCTAAAAAAAACTAATAGGTTTAAAGAAATGAGCATACGAGTGCAAAGGGACTGCCAGCCGGCGATTTTGTTTTAAACCATGTAGTATTTTTATACTTTTTTAATGACATGGCAAAACACAAGTAGTTTTGTAACTGTTATCAATTTTGCACATTTACAAAACAGCTTGATAATTCTACATTATTTTTATCTATAAGTAAAATTGTGTCTCAAAACATTTTTATTTTATTTTAAATTATACAGTGGTAATACGATTGCTTTTTAATTTAATTAACATATTATCATTTTTAAATGCTACCATTTAATAGTCTCTTATAACCAAGTTCACTATCTTTTAATTTATAAGTAGCAAATTAAGTGGCGTATCAGGTATCCTAATTTTAAAAATAAATATCTTTGATAATTAGTTGTACAAAAGTTAAATGTTGCCAGATAACAATAATAAGGTATCGTTTATGGTAATTATGCATGTATACACCTTGTCCTTTAAGACGAAAGGAGGATAGAGTTTCAATATGTTTTGTACGTTTACAACATTGTTTATATATATCAAATTAAACAATGCCTTTTGTATTGACGCCATAATAATAAAAAAGAAGAAGAAAACTATTTTTTTGAGCGCCTGTTTTGTCCGTTTTTATAAACTGGCATTTTTATTTGAAATAAAATAAGAGGATAGTTGTCCCTGATATTATAGTGAGGATTTCTATGATTTTATAGTGATATAAGTAATAAAAAATCATCTCGTTTCCTTCAATTGAGAATAAAGACATTATATTTTTAAGCTATCTTCTTCTATCGCGGGCCTTGAGCGTGGAGACCGAATCCAGAAATACCGAACGAAAATAACCTAACACTGCGCATGCGTAATCCAGCAAAAAATGCTATGCAATAGCTTTACCGCGGCAGTCCCCGAGTTCCACACGTCTTTTTTGTTTTAAACATATATCCAAATGTTTAAATAATAAAAATGAGTGTAAATATAAAACATTAAATGATTTAATCATATTTTGTTATGGTCATTATAAAGTTAGTCTGTATAAACTCCTAACTAAACTAAGCCAGGATGGCCACAGTTTGCTGATCAATTGATACTGTCCATTTTCCTTGGGCCTTTCATAACTTATGAGGCCGGTCCCTCTAAACACTTCCTAACTCACCGCACTATGCCGCGTCACAGCTTATAATAATTATCTAGGACACTGCAAGTATTCACAATAATGCTATAATCATAAAATTACAGTAAAATGATAAAATTACAGTTTTTATGAATAAAATGTTTCTCTATACCTAACTGTTGGACTTCAGCTTCAGCTGAAGCGTTAATTAGGCTCTTTTGCGGAAAGCCATTAGGACAACCATTAGGGGTTGTCATTTAAACTTTATCATTATCATCATCATCAACCTATATCAGTCCACTGCTGGACGTAGGTCTCTCTGCAGACGCGCCACCGAGCCCGGTCTTCGGCTCTTCTCATCCAGTGTTTGCCAGCTACACTCCGCAGATCGTCGCTCCATCTCCATCATTTAAACTTTCGTACATAGTAAACCAGCTTATCTAACAGTAATCTATGTCCAGAATGCCCGCAGACATAGTTTACAGATCAATCGATATCGCCTAATTTAGCTACTCTTCCACTTTCTTAGCGAGAAAATTATGAGGTATTACCCCATTTTGTCGGTTATTACCCCGTTTTGTCAGGTATTACCCCATTTTAGTTTCACCCGTTGGCAACACTTAAAGTTCAGTTGTCGTTGATTTTATCTGGTAAGTTGTGGGTCAATTTACACGTGATCTTGGTTAGTATAATTATGTTTTTAAAAGGCTATCTTGTATCGTATCGATGTAATGTTTACAGTAGAAATGCGGCAAGATTCTTGCGAGAAATCGGGTTAAATATGACGATAGTTACTAATTAGTAAAAGAAAATTACAGAAGATATGAAAAGAAATAAGACAACGCGAAAAATATGTTTTCATGCTATAAACATAATTATAAAAGGGAATAAAAGTGGCCACTTTTATACCATTTTCTATTCAAACTTTTATTTTATTAAAAGCTAAAATTATTTTGTTTTACAAACTTTAGAAACAACAGATAATTTTAATAAGTTGGCACTAAACGAAAGTCGTGAAACACTAAAAGTGTTGGCATTTTTTGTCCTTATCCATCACTTTAGCTTGCATGGAGGTATGACAGTGACAGATGATGTCATTCAATGTAATTGACTAGCACCCTGCCATTTAGGTCGACATTCCTGAAATTGTAGGGGAAAGTGGGGATGATTAGGCCGCAACAAGAAAGTAAACTTTTTAAATAGGAAAGGAGAGTCTAATACTAAATTTCTTTGCTTATAGTCACAATCGAAAAAAAAGGTTTTTTTAGTTGTCTACTTATTGCATTTGAATTGATACAAATCCGCATATTACTATGAATTAGTTACTTTTAAGTATTGCTATTTTATCACATCATAAGATTACTTTTATTAGACATCTCTCAATATTATTACTGGATTTTACTCCTATGTATTAAGTAGACGTAAGATCTCTGAATCCAAAACTATAGCCTGAGAAATAGAATTGTTTCTACCAGCATTCCTGTCGTCCTGAAATCGCCTCCTAGAGACTTGGAGAATAAAAAAGAACTCATATTACTAAAAAGCATACGAATTTACCCCACTTTACTCAAACTTTCTTTTGTAGCTATAAACATGATAATAAAAGCCACAAAACATTACATTAAAAGATAATAATATTCAACTGTATTGTTTTTTTTTATATTATTCTTACAACGTGGGGGGTTAAAGCAAAATACATTGTCATGTACTTTTTCTTTTCATGTAGTTATAATTTAATTGAAATTCTACAATTAAATTAATAATTCTATTCTAAATTCTATTTGGGCGTCTAGTCGAAGCGACGCGTGACCCGAGGGCTGGTGAGTATCTGGCCCAACGTATCAGCATTGCTATTCAGCGCGGCAATGCAGCCAGTGTCTTGGGTACGCTTCCGATTGGTACTGATTTGGATCAGTTGAACTATCTATAGATCGTTTGCAACGGTCTGTAGATAGCTCAACTGTTTCTTATATGACTATGTACATTTTGTAAATACTGTCAATTTTACACATACTCTTAAGAATAATAATAGTTTTAAAATACTTAATTAAATATTCACGGATATTTCACACATCACACTCTAGTTCCAAACTAATAAAGCTCTTAAGTATTGGATATTTATATATATTGTCAACTGTATTATGTATATTGAACCTATTAATACTCAATACTCAATTTATTTATTGCTCTCATATGTTAAGACTAGATTGTTACGATAATGGACGGTTTCTGGAAACCCAAATCACGATTGATCCGAGTTTGACACATAGTAATTATTTGATTTTTTCGTTGATCATCGTTCGAGAAACCGGCCGTAAGATTTGGGTACAGCATATGAACCCTGTTTAAGGGCACTATAATATTACCGGATGGTAGGAAGACCGATGTTTTTTTTTTAATATTATTGATTAAATTAGATTAGGTATGTCGTCAAAATATATCAATAAAATTTGATTTGAATTTGCTAATAATGTTGACTATACCTACTTACATGTTTCATCAGACAGTTACTTATAGTAAATTTAATTTACTGCCTCGGTCAGTAGCTCAATTAATAATTGCGTATCCGTTGCATTTCCATGCTATTTGCATGGTAATTTGATTAATAGCTAGATTGATAGTGACTGGGAATTAGTAACTTACTTCTTAGTTAACTGCCCAGTCGTTTAGCAATGTTTTATCGATATAATCTTAGGTTGTTTTTATTTAATTCAGTATTCAAGAGATTTAACATAATATTTATTTGTAAAAGTTTGTTGTATGTTAAATAATATTAGCAATATATTTTATCGTTGTGCAGTGTTTTTTTATATCAATCGGTTTATAATAAAGAATATATATATATAAATATATTATATACTTACAAATATCAATATATTTCTTTAATGAACTTTATTCACAAACAAACTTACGACTGTTACAGTATTTACAAAATGTTCGTAGGTATATATAAAATACATAAGAAACAGTTGAGATATCTACAGACCGTTGTAAACAATTTATAGATAGCTCAAAGAAAATAAGAAATTTATTTAAGAAAATATTAAGTGACCAAAAAAAGTATGTGAAAATTAATCGATTTCTAAAGATGATTTAAGTTAACGTAATTTCTTTTAGGAAAAAAATTCTTTAACAACATGGCTTATTTATTAATTCATTAAATAAAACAAAAATGTCCAGTAAAGACTACCATACACTTGACACGCGCAAAGTGCAAATGTAACTTAACCTCTATTTACAGCGCAACTAAAAATTACACTTAGAAATAGTCACGTTTATTTTAACCGTACTATTTTAATTACCCGGTCTAATTACTGATCTGTTGGGCACAGTCACGATGCTATTTACATAGAAGCAGCAATGTACGTGTTATAAAATTGATGGCAATACCTTTACCTACCCTTAAGAATAAAGAAGCAGGAAATGCTGGACAGTTTGATAGAGGATACCTACTTGGTACCTAACCTACATAAAGAGTTTGTGTTTTTACCTGTTAGCTTTTACCGATATTGTAAAATATTTTTTTGTTTTAACTTGTGAAAAATAATACTTTTTTTACAATATTTTGTCTTTTATCTGTTGTGTTTGACAAACAAAATAACAAACGAAATAAATTGAAAGAATATTAAGTAAAAAAAAGACGTGTGGCACTCGGGGACTGCCGCGGTAAAGCTATTGCATAGCATTTTTTGCTGGATTACGCATGCGCAGTGTTAGGTTATTTTCGTTCGGCTATTTCATTACGGAATTTCTGCATTCGGTCTCCACGCTCAAAGTCCGCGATAGAAGCTATGCAATAGCTTAAAAAAAACACATGTCTTGATTTCACATTATTATAGGAAGTCTTTGCAAATATCCTGTCAACAGTAAATTCATTTCACTCCCTCGCATTTAGTATATCACCTTAGTTACTGTCATTTTAATAAAGTAATCCATACATTTGTACAAAATAATGGGCACGGCACTTGCATGTCCGACGCCCGAAGCGCCAGAGACTTTGAATAAAATTAATATGGCTGCCTTTAATCTGCCACAAACGATGATAAATTCACATTGTGGTCGTAATTTCAATTTATACCTCGCTTGTCCGCTGAGCTGATGAATGGAAGACTCGAAGCCTAGGCAAATGCTAGCTGCTAGACCAATAGCTGAAATATGGTAATCGTCTAGCAACACAGTAGTTTGTATAGTTCTTTTATAAAATGCATGTGAGAATTACAAAGACTTTACCCCAAAAGTTATAAGTCAAACAGAATTTGAAACCACGATGTTCTTCTTGATAGTTTAATTTGTATTTGCATCGAAGTGCTGGAATAACATTCCCCCACCAATTAGGAACCTGCAAAATATACATGGCTTTAGGAATAAACTTAAGTTATTTTTGTTTAACCGTCAAAAAGAACAGGAACGGCATAGACACGACGTAAGCATTATATAAGTTAGCAATTGGTTATTTATTCTTTTATTTTATGATGTCACTTTATTAATATTCTTTGTCTCTTTTTATTTAATTATTTTTATTTTATTTGTAAGCAACTTTATTATTCTTACCTATTATGTATGTTTTTCTTCACTTTTGCTCGTTAGGTTTACTTATGTAGGCACATAATAACTTTTACTTATACAATTATGCTGTTGATTTAAAATATCCTTTTCAATTTATCTTTTATTTATATTTATTTTAGTCTCTTTACTTTTGTTTCATTTAGGTAGTAGTTAAGTCTCTTCCGTGACATCACCGAATCGGCTCTGGCGGAAGACCAGCGTTGGTTGTAAGACCGACATTTATGCTGAGCCAGAGTCCGTTTTGTGATACATGTTGTTTGCATGATAATTTTAGGATCTTTTAGTTATAAGTTTTTTGTAAGTATCACAAATAAATAATTTCTATTCTTCTATTCTATTCTAATTTTTAAAATTTTGCATGCCTTGTATAAGGTAGAATTAAATTGAAACAAACTATCTTTTAACATCTATGTACATTTAATTCAAGCAAATAAAATAACTTTGACTTTGACTTTAGTTATTGCATCCTTATTGTATACAGTAACGGTCTATCTTATAAAAAGTTAGCGCAGACTTGAAGTTTTGATTACCTTACTTAATGGTGACATAAACTCAACGCTAACTTTTTATAAGATAAGTACATACGAGTATATTACATTTGTTTGTATTGTAATTGTTTTAATGTACCAATCATTTTAACCCGCGACGCAAAAACGACGGGGTGTCTGTATGTGTGTTTGTCTGTGGTATCGCAGCTCCCAAACGGATGAATTCAATTTTGTTGTTTTTATTTGTTTTTTTTTTAATCTTAGCTCAAACGCTTCCTGGAAATAAGTTGTGCACGTCTTATGATATACGATATGAAAGTATGAAAGAATTTATTTGGACCAAAAAGATAATCTTACATTAGCTTAGAACTATACATGTAATCTTATACAATAATACCTAAGTACAACTAATTATGCAAAATAACAAATAATAACTTAATAGATCTTAGCTAGGGCACTAACCCCCACCCTAGGTAAAAAACCTGTGTTGTGGGGGGCTATATTATGTACAATTATTATATCTATCCTGTAAATGTTTCTGTGTATAGGCGACCAAGAAATTGGTTTACCACTCTAAGGCTGAATATCATTTGCACGTACAAAACATCAAGGGCTATTTTCGCTTGACAGATTACTAAACTGCTACGTCAGAATCTGTCAATCTGTAATCCAGCGAATAATTATGTTACTGGGAGATGTCATCAAAAGTGGTAAACCAATTTCTTGGTCGCCTATACAATAACAAATGTTAGGTTAGTATCTAGGTTAGTTAGTTAGTAGTTAGTATAGGATAGTATCTAAATGTTTTATATCCTAGTTTAGATTGCTCAATGCGTATTTTCCTGACTGTTGAAGAAGAATTAGTTAAAACAGTTACAGATCGTGCAAATACCGATTGTAATATCGGTATTAACTGCTCGAATTACTTACTCCAGCGTTTGAACAAAGATTTCAATCGGAGTCTGACGGATTCCGTATCGACTTGACAGTGTAATGGTTTATCCAAGCATATTGTATTAACCGACACGGCATATAGTTTTTTTTTAATATTGATAGGTCAAGCGGCCGGTATATTTTTAGGATAAACTTTTTTAATAATTATTCTGTAGATAGCTCAACTGTTTCTTATAATTTTATATTATGCATATGTATATGTTGTAAATACTGTAATAGTCGTAAGTTTGTTTGTGAATAAAACTTCTTATTAGTTATTATTCCTTGAACATATTTTGCATAATTTACACAATATATTTTATAAATTATAGCCCTTGTGTTATTCTGATGTTTAAACTAAATTATTGTAAAGATTCATTGAAATCCAGTCGTTTTTGCGTGAAACAGTATAACGAACATACACACTTTATAATATTAATACCTAGATAGATAGGATTATAATTATTTTATCATAAACACTATAACCCCAATCTTATAAAAAGTCAGCGTTGACATTATGTCACCATGACGTATGGTAATCAAGACATCAAGTATCCGCTAACTTTTTATAAGATAAACCGTTATCATTTAAAAAATAATCAAACATGTATCGTATCGTAAAGACTAAAGAATGCTTACCTAGTGGAAATGCAAATACATTTATTAGTTACTACGTCTGTCTGTGATTAGTTGTGATGGAATGGAAATGTATCTGGAAATTATACTTATTATAATCTGTAGCTCTGATAATAAGGAATTTGATAAACAAATAAATATCCAAGTACAACACGCAACGCTTTGCTACAAACTGAACTAGTCTAAAATTGTATCTATGTATAATTGTATGTATAATTGTAAAATAGTATGGAAACTAGATTTTGGTATTTATTAACAAAAAAATATTTAGTAGTGATAGGCTGATTAAAGTAACGATTTTAAAATATTAATACGACATGAAATAAAAAAAGACGTGTGGCACTCGGGGACTGTCGTGGTAAAGCTATTTGCAAGGCATTTTTTGCTGGATTACGGATGCGCAGTGTTAGGTTATTTTCGTTCGCTTATTTCATTACGGAATTTCGGTAAAAGCGATGCCAAACCTAAAAAAAAAAGATTTTTCGAAATTTCAAATGACTTATCTCTAATATTCGTTTTGCTTAACAAAAACGACAGTTTTCGAGAACCCATTCGAATAATTTTAGGCAAGCGTAGTGTAGGACGCCCTTCGGCAAGATGGAGCGACGTTCTGCAGAATGTAGCTGATATACACTGAATGAAAAATCTTGGGAGAGATCTACGTCCAGCAGTGGACCTATAGGTTGATGATGATGACGGGGTTTGGACTTCATAAAAGACTCGGAAAGCAAGATTTTCAAAAACTGAGTTCAGCTATTGAGCTACTGAAATACCCCAATTTTTGAAACTTGAACTCCATCGAGCCTTAAAACTGTCAAACATTAATTACTGTTAAGATAATCTAATATTATTAAATAGTACACAGCAAAATCATTATTTGAAATTGTTTCATTAACTAACAGCGGCGATACAATTACATTCGTTCGAAACATGTTAACGAGACTTGCTATTAGAAATGTTATTTTGGTATAATAAAGCTATTTTAGCAATCTCCGCGATTATATAAATTAATATAATTAGATGCAAATATGCAGGTCTCGACAGGGCATACATATTTGCTCCTCTTGGGGTCGAGACTTTAGGTCCGTGGGGTACCGAGGCCCACCGCGTTTTCAAAATTATTTCTGGGCGTCTAGTCGAAGCGACGCGTGACCCGAGGGCTGGTGAGTATCTGGCCCAACGTATCAGCATTGCTATTCAGCGCGGCAATGCAGCCAGTGTCTTGGGTACGCTTCCGATTGGTACTGATTTGGATCAGTTGAGCTATCTGTAGATCGTTTGCAACGGTCTGTAGATAGCTCAACTGTTTCTTATGTATTTTATATGACTATGTACATTTTGTAAATACTGTATAGTCGTAAGTTTGTTTGAATTATTATAATTAGATGTACCTACCTATAATAATTGCAAAAAATAGTATGTTTCTATAAACGAATTCAAATTGAAAACTTTATTTCATATATTTTTTCATAATGTTGGTTTATATGTAACTAATAACGTGTTTATTTCTAAACTTTATTTCATAAATTTTTTTTATAATATTGGTTTATATGTAACTATAATAACATGTTTATTTCTGTTATATTTGATTGCGTGTTTGTTTAGTACAATAACAAGTGTGTTATTACAAGCTAAGCGCTTTATAATTACGCTGCCAATTTATGAAAAACAGCTTTCATTATAAAATTCAATTGGAATAGGCCTACTTAAATAAGTTGGTTACTAAATTGGTTATAGACACTGCTATTACTGTGAGCTTGTATGATGTACGCGACTTTGTTCGCGTTGCGTATCCCATTTTCTTAAAAACTCTGCTTGTATTGTTCATTGAGATTTTCAAAATCAATTAAGTGATGGTTTGATATTTTCAGAAGGGCTCATGAGTAAAATTCTGATCGTCTTCAAGGATCATGATGAAATTAAAACTGTTTTTAGTGAATCATTTGAAATTCAAATAAGTAAATAACCCATGAGTTTCTACCAAATATTCTAAAAAAAAAACAACCTTGATGACAGCTTTTAATTATTATTTATTTATTTGCTCTTCGGAGCAGGCTAGTTTAGAACCATACCGCTTAGTCTTACTTTATCTGCAAAAACCAATTAATTTTCAGAAAACTTTTTTATGTTAATCCGCCATTTTGTCTTACGTTTTTTTTCTGACAGCTTTTAAATAAAAAAAACATCCTAACATTATAGTTCATTCAATGCCACAGACTGACCAGAATGAACTAGACTGTAATACCAACAGAACAAAATATCAGACCAACATACTTTCGCATTTACTAACTTTCCTGACATATAGCTATATAATTTGTACCTTTCTCTATGATTACAAGGGAGCTTTCAAGTTGCGTGTTAGATTTAAACGCCCAGTAGTTTTCTAGAGTAACCAATAGAGAATGGATCGCCTTTTTACTAAGAATTTTTTTTCCAAGGAGGTTACTACTAGATGCAAGTTTTTTTTTTTTAATTCTTGTCAGTGATGTAAAATACATACTGCCGCACACATACACATCAATAAGCTCTGTGTGTGCTCGGAATATTTATGTGTTTTGTCTTTATCGATCGTATGTATAATTGCGTGTCAATAATAATAACATAAAGACAGAATTCGTTATAATATAATAATTTAAACTTTTACTTTTTAATGTTTTCTTTGAGATTTTTTATTTTCTATGTCTAAAACAAATTTTTAAATAATCAAGTTATTTCTTAATTGCCTAATCTACTTTTTATTTTTGTGCCTGAATGTCCTTAAAAAAATCTAACAGAATGTTTTTTTAAGCTATTGCATACCTTCGATCGCGGGCCTTAAGCGTGGAGACCGAATCCAGAAATTCCGTAACGAAATAACCTAACACTGCGCATACGTAATCTAGCAAAAAAATGCTATGCAATTGCTTAACCGCGGTAGTCCCCGAGTGCTTGAGTTTTTTTATATTATGAATTCAATTCTATTCGACGAGAAAATTAAATATTTTAGTAATAAGTAGTAATTCTAAACACCACCATAAACGGTGAGGTCAAAAAGGTGAACCAAAATAGGGTTTGCATATCTAAAGTTCCCAAGTTTCAAGAATTAGACATATCTGATCCTATCTGAGGTAAAATTTATACAATAACCCAATGACTGTCTACCAGAGGTTTTAAATTAAATTAGCCTACAAATTGCCACTTAAGTTATTTATTTATTCAGGTTGTTAGACTGAAGCTATTTATTAAGGCACTGGTGAACTGAATTTGGACGTTTGAATTTCAAAATAAATTGGTTAGGGTTTTTTTTGAGATAATAATTTCAATTAGATTCATCTATTTTAAATATATTAAGTTATTTGTGTCGATTTGTAATTTATCTATATTTTTTATTATTATTTACACATAATTTATTTAAAATCTTAGCAAAAAGTTTTTATATACAATATTTAATATACCTACATAGATTACAAAAAACTTAAAACTAAGTTGCTGCCAGCAGCGGGGCAAGGCCCAAGCTACCGGTGGTTAGGGCTACAGATTGAGGAACCTCCGGACAATGCGTGCCGTGTATATTATAATACATATAACATTATATTATTGCGTCTTGGGTGAGACCTACGTTCAGCAGTGGGCTGATATAGGCTGATGATGAAGCCTGTTACTAACTGAGTCTAGGCACAATGTTAACCTAGGTTATAGACTAGGGTCGCGGTGGTCTGACACTAAATAAAGCTCGAAGCTGTTATAACTCGGGCTAATGCGCCATTTCCAGTTTAAATAGAAATGTATTACATACAACTGAGCTGGAATGCATTGTCGCCTGGCTTTAGGGCTGTCGCAAGATATATTTTACATAATATCATTTTAAAACATAGTATTTAGGTATATCTACAAAAGTCATAAAATAAGAAAATGAAACATAAAATAATTTTGATATACATTATATTAGTATGAATTACCTACGTGAAGAAATTTTGAAATCACTTTTTTAATACTATTTTTCAGTATTTGATTGAAAATGTCAAATACTGAAAAAGAATTCTTCTTCTTCTTTCGTATACGCTGTTTCTTGAGGAATACAATTATGCAATACCTATTTCTCAAATGCCTCTCCCACGTGAGATTGGGTGTTGTTTGGTTAAACCACAACCAATGGTCTATAGCACACGACTTAACAGTCACTTTATATAAAAAACTGCTAATTGCACAATGAAGTGACAATAGGCGGGACAAAGCTCCAAGAACTGACAGTTGTTGTGTCAGAAATCACCGGAAGAAAAGCTAGACGCCCCTCACTAAAGGGAAAGACTATAAAGGTTGTTAGGAACCGTTGGGTGTAGCTACTAAGTTGGGCGCTCTGAGAATATCCATGCTAAAAAAAGGCTGAGTTCGTTCGTATAAACAACCTACTTGGTGGCAGTAACCAATAGCGTTTGAGTATTTTTTTTATTAAATAATATACATATACCTACGTACTTATCTAGATTCTGAGATTCATATTAAAAAACTCGCAACTTCATTTACCAAAAGTGTTTTAATTCTTCTTCAGTGTTCTGTGACCCTGCTTTCATTCGATGAAAGTTTGAAACAAACTTTAAAAAATAAAGTTTGTTTCAAACTTTTATATTAGAAACCACACCACATAATTTATTGAAAGTAGGTTTCTTTTTTAAATTGATATTTTTTTATTGCTTTTATTTGATATTATTTTTCTTTAAAGAATAAGGGGTATTATAGGTTATTATAGGGTAGTTTGATGATACTTTTAGATAATCATTCCGAATAGCTCTCGGGCTAAGGACTAAAGGACCTATTTTATGTTGATTAATTTTTTTTCATATATTATCAAATATTTTTATTTTTTTACACACTTTTGTGTTATTTTATTAAGTATGTATTTATTCTAAAATCGTATATCTCATATAAATACGAAATATACGCTCCTGAAACAAGCACCAAACATACAAATCAGAAAATGTATATTAACTTCTAGTAGATTAAGATAACTGACATTTTACATAGAGCAATAACTATACAGATAACATCTAACATTGTACCAACTAGCTAAACGCTATTGGACAAAATGCGATTTATAGTCTTTATTTAATGAAAAAAAAACTAACGCGATACGCCTGCTCTATGGTTTAAAAAGTTGTATTTACATAGCTGTCAAAAATGATATAATAGATCGTTTTAAAAAAAAGAAAATTGTATAATGCAAAGATATTTTTTCCATATAAAACATCGATTTCATGGTCTGGTAACAGCTAACATACAAACAATATTATCGAAACTAAAAAAAAAACTCACTTCATGATGGTTTATAACAAGAATAAACCGTACGTATTTTTTTGCAACTATTTTTTTTTTTGTATCCAAGTGATTTTATAATTCAATTGCTAAATAAACTGAATCATCTTCTAGTATCATTCAGAGATCGAAACCATTATTATATACCTATATAATAAATAGGTATATTATGTATATTATTTCTACTAAGTATATTAGAAACCTTGGAAATTTCTGTTAATTTTCATCAAGAAACAATTGTGTAATTTTATTCTGAAAATAACTGTCATTGTATGTCATATGATCATATAAGAAGCTGAATGAAGCCAGAAAAAAAGAAAAAAAAATGGTTGTCTGTAAAGTCGGTTTACTGACGATAGTTGAACGTGACAACGTCACTTCATGGAACGCCTCAGAACGCCTCAGAACGCCTCATGAGTCATGTTTTTTCGTGCGTGCAGCCGGCTCTATCGAATTATAAGACGTTGTCACGTCAAAAAAGTGTTATTGTGCCAGCCCTATCACATAGCAGATTGCGGCGCACGACAAATCACGCTGGTTCAGCAAACGTCACTCGCCCGCGCTAAGTTACACCCTGTATATCTCACACTGCATTTTTCACTATTACTCGAACATTTTTCACTCGGAATCGAAATCTATTGCATGTTTAGTGTGAAAAACACTGATGACCCCTCAATGGAGGCATTAATAGCTTGAGAGGTTGTTTATTTGTGTAGGTTTACTATCTGAGAAGTGTAACTACTTGGTTTAGTAACGGTTAAAATTAAATAACGGGTTTTAGTGAATAATATAGTATAGCGTGTGTGTGCAATATCCCTTATCTATACTAATATTATAAAGAGGTAAAGTTTGTATATTTGTTCAATTGTAAGGGGTAATCTCGGGAACTACTGAACCGATTTTAAAAATTCAAATAGAAAGCCACATTATTGCTGAGTGTCATAGGCTATATTATATTTTCAAATTTTCAACTTCAATTATGCCCAACGAAGTGGGCACGGGTCAGCTAGTAATATCTAAAACTTTTTTCGTAATGCTATCTGTATAGTTTTATAACTGCAATGTAAAATATTTCTGTTAAAAAACCTTTTTTTATGGTTTATTAAAATGCGTGGTATGTCAAGTAATTATAATATAAATACATCGACCACTCAATTATTAGCATTTTTAAATACCAAATCAAGCAATAAAATTTATTCGGTAACAAGACGTTATAAAAATAACCGTAAAGTCATTAAAAGTAGATTCAAATTAATTAATTATGTGTGGAAGTATTCGCTTAGTAAAAATGTCATCAAAATAATGACAAGAAAAATGTTTGAATATGTACGTTCCATATATTAAAACATTTCAATAAAGATTTTCTTTATAAACGGGATATTGAGTGGGATACCATGATTTGTGAGTTTGATTATTTCCCGATATTTCGGCACAGTTGCATGCGTAAATATCCCGTTTATAAAGAAGACTAAAACTTAAAACCGTGATAGTTTCAAATAATATATATTATGTATATATTTTTTAATCAAAGAGTTTGAATAAAAAAAACTTTTTAAATATCGAACAGTTATCACTGTGATGGTACACCACAGATAATGTAAGAAGCGATTGACGTATTTAGACAATCCATTTTTGAAATTGTGTTTCGAGACTTTGCATCATATTGCAGAGCCGAACTTGGAATCAGTTATTTCAATAAATAATAAGTAAATATTCCCGGACATTTCATACATCACATACTCTAGTCCGAAACTAAGCAGAGCTGGTAGGTACTGTGGGAACTAGATTGCTGATAGAATACTTATACTTTTTTTTTGTAAATACTTGCATAGAATATTAATGCATAGTAACACCCAGACACAGAACAAATATTTATGTTCATCACGGTGGGAATCGAACCCACGATCCACAGCATAGAAGGCGGAGCTACTACCAACTGAGCTGTGACGCCTGTCATGTTTTGACTTTACGATTGGATCACTTTGTACCATTTTACAGTTTGATGGCATACCTCCCACAAACATCAACAATTATAAAGGCATTATTAGTTGGTCAAGGAATTATGAAACGCCCATAATTTAGTTGTCAACATCTAAACGACTGTGATTAAAATCAGCAGCGTTTGATTTATAACTGATCCTTTCTCCTATCTGATGATGAAATATATATTAATATATTCTGAAACATGGATGTACACCATTATATTTATACTTACATGAACTATGTAGCTGACCCGTGGCCATTTTGTTGGGCATAATTCGACCGTTTTTTCTCCGAATCACTTTGGACTACCACGTAAAAGCCTTTTTATTTTTCGGTTTTTTATATAACCTATGACACTCAGCAGTAATGTGGCTTTCTATTGGTGAAAGAATTTTTAAAATTGGTTCAGTAGATCCCGAGATTACCCTTTATAATTTAACAAATACTTATACAAACACACAAACTTTACTTCTTTATAATATTAGTATAGAATAAGAGGCTCTTCTAGAAGTAAATTCACGTGCTGTGGCAGGCTTAGACGTATTTTCAAACGATTTTACTGAATGTGAAATTTTACTGTGGGTTAAATTATTCAATGTACTTAAATCGACGCCTGCGCAGCTGATATCGATGCATTTTTCCCGCCAATTTTATGTGTGGACAATGGCTTACGGATCATATCTTTGACTAATGCTTTGAGGAACATATTTTTGTTTATACTTTTATTTACTGCCTCGCGTATTTTTTTAAACTTAGTAGTAGCTTAGTAACTTAGTACTTAACCTTTTTTTTTATTTGTGTTTGAGTAAAGACTTGAGCGGTGTATTGGAACTTGAATGAAGTTGCAGAAGACATAAATAAATAAATATTCACAGACGATTCACACATCACAACTGGTAACCAAAACTGGTACTATAGGAACTAGATTGCTGATAGAATACCTAACACTCAGACACAGAACAAATATTTTTGTTCATCGCACAAAAAAATACTCTAATTGGGAACCGAACCCACAAAAATACCCACATGTTAAAGTGGGTATTTTACACAGGCATTTAATTTTGGAATAATATTGATAAACACCATAATCCTATAAAAAATCTTCATTTCCTTACAACCTGATAACATTTTTGCCCAACACATGAATTATTAAAATCACGACTATACTTCTGATAAACGCGCGATGAATTTTAATTACAAGTGAGATCTACTAGATAGGTTTATTAGGTCTCAGTGGCCGGACCACCTGACCGGGCCGGGAACCGAACCCGCGCTGTTAATCATCGACGACAAGTGCCTGTGGCGAGCACTTACTCAAGTGCCCGCGGAAAGCTTCATTTACACAGAAAACAGAGTTTTGTTGACTACATGCCATCTTATTTATTAGCAGAATTTAAAGATTTTTTTACGGGTAAGTGACTTGACACACAGCTAAGCTTATATTAGCTTAGCCGTGTGTGTAGTTACTTATCTTATACCCGAGTTCAATTAATTAGAGACTTTAGAAAACACAATTGTTTTTCATGAAGGCCTCTGATTGGCGATATAAGTTATATTAGCATAGCCTTGTGTGAGTACTGTAAAAGTAGTTTTTAATAATATGAGTTATACATAATACTCTATTAACTGGACAAAATAAATACTCCAACTTCAGGAGCTTTTATAAAGATTGGATTAAATCCGATAAACACCGTCCAATATGGCGACGGTGTTCGAATCCGAAAAAACAAAAAAAATAGTTTATTTTCTTGTTTCAAAAGTAGACGTGTAAGACTGTGGTATATTATATACAACATTATTAACTGGTATAAAACAAAACGAAATTTCGAGACGCGTTATTTCGAAATTTCGAAGTGCGTAATGTTTAAATTTTGTGCGCAATATAAAAATAAATAAAAAAATAAAATAGCCTTTATTGCTGTTGACAACTTACTGCCTAAATTAAATCTATAAACTTATTACTATTATCCTATATCACTAACCTATATAAGTTTTGTGCGCAATACGAGGTGTTAAAACCTGCTTTCCATGTAAAAGTATCTTAAATTAAACCCGCGAATATAAATCCAGACGAATGATTAAACCGCGACTAACAATGACGGCTGATAAAGGCGGTGCTTCTGAAGTAGGTACCTACTTATCCCGACCCGCGCCCGTTTGACTAATTTTACTATCTACGTTTATATGAGCTACTCTAACTGTACGCATTTCCAATTAAATAATTAATTTCTAGTATAAGTAGTCTAGTTTCAACAAGCGCTACAGTTCAGTTGGTAGTAGCTCTGCCTTGCACGCTGTGGGGCGTGGGTTCAATTCCCACCCAGAGC
The DNA here is from genome assembly GCA_932527185.1 of Ecliptopera silaceata. Classification (NCBI taxonomy): domain Eukaryota; kingdom Metazoa; phylum Arthropoda; class Insecta; order Lepidoptera; family Geometridae; genus Ecliptopera; species Ecliptopera silaceata. The sequence continues at coordinate 9,680,515 of OW052202.1, read as the reverse complement.
AAATGTTTGTGTGATAAACATAGATATTTGTCCTGTGTCTGGGTGTTATTTTACAAAAATATGTATTTAAGTATTCTATCAGCAATCTAGTTCCCATAGTTCAAGCTTTGTTTTGTTTGGGACTAGAGAGTTATGTGTGAATTGTTTATTAATATTTATATATAGTTTAAGAAGCAATATAGCTTGCTGTTACCAAAGTTGTGAACTTAAACTAAGATATGTACTTAAACTAAGTTTAAATGCTTACTTATTTATCGTTTCAATTCTACCGGCTGCGCCAGTTGTCTTTACTAATCGTTTTTTTTTTCTTTATAATGGTGTTTGATAGTCTCTGCTAGTTTTTCCGTAAATTAATCTACTTGATTGGTCTGCTGTATCGTTAAGAACAAAATACATGACTTGACTAAATTAAGCATATATTTACTCATCTATTTTTTAATTATCTACTTATTTTGCTAATAGGGACATACAAAGGTCAAAAATATAAATATAGTCTAGACTTAAACTTGTCGTCAACAAATTACAGTAGCAGTACTATAATTTCCATAATCAAAAATGTATTACATAAAAATATGTCGCAAATAATTTGATGTCAACAAAATGATATGTTTTGACGCATCACACTTAGTTCCACACAATGTAATAAGAAAAAGGAAAAATAGGCAAAGATGAACTTATTAAAAGACTCATTAAATACCGTTGTCATTACGAACAGTATCATTCAAAACTAGATAGTTGTCTGAGAGAAAAAATTCTAGCGAAAGCAAAAATAACTTGAGTATTGTAAAATAGTTAGTCCGATAAAGTACCACACCAATATTTTTTTAATTTTTTGCCGCCAATCCACACGACCAGAGCCTAGAAGAACGGGCAAGAAACTTACGGCCTGGTTCCTATCGACTAGAGTGTGGTGTGTGAATTGTCCGTGAATATTTATTTAACTATGTGACCTTCATGACGCAGTTCTGACTAGTGAGTCTGTCCTACAAACTGCGCTCTACAGTATTTCCTTTCTGCGGTGACATTTTTTGCTTCACTCGTAAACCTAATAGGTAGGTATAAAGTGTAATAGCTGAATTATAGGGTTCTGTAAATATTGCTTGTCCCGCCTCGGGGAAGGAACTAGAGTAAATAATATGCATTTATCAAGACCAGCCCGTTCCATAAAGTCGGACGTGAATTTGTTTGACAGTGACATTTTGTTTATGTCATTTTTGACATTTCGTTTATTTCTGTAAGTTTGTGAAGCCTGAAATTGCATTTGACTTTACAACTTTTGGTTTCCCCATGCCATTATATAAAAATTGAAATTGAACTTTTGGTTTTAATTTTTCCGTGCAGCCTCCTTTCGTTACGCGCGATAAGGAACTTCGTTCCAATAAAGGTTTACCTAAAGTTGATTGCTTAAGTTGTAACGGAAAACACTACTGTACCTACTCACAGCTAGGACTACTTTTGCTCTCGGCAAAGTTAGTCCTAGCTGTAAGTACTTTGTAATGTAATTTCTAAAGAAAATCTTAACAGGTTACATCAGAAAAATGAAAAAAACTTATTAAAATACATTAATACGTTTTTGTTTAATTTATTCATTAATTTGTTTTTATTATTTTTGATCAACTGGCCACTTTTGTAGCAAAAAATGCGAGAAAAATGCAAATGATTAAAATAAATTCTTCAGTTTAAATAATAAGCTTAATTTATTTAATATTATAGTAACACCTATTCTCAATCACCTATCAACACATTTCCCTTTTTTCTTCATGGCTCGTTCGATGTCTTAGGACTCCGGTGGACCCCTAGAAATAAATATACAATACAATTAACTGCACTTTCATTGACCACCCACCATTAAACGCATTATAATGGACCATCAGTATTTCCTTGCCTATCACCTCACTGGGGGGTCCAAACTAAACTATTTTGATTGCGCTAATTCTAGGAAATCGGGGGTAAAACTACATATAAAAAATATATAAAAAAAATACTTCTTTGCAGAGTTGTCTAGACCACCCGCATATTTAATTAGTTTTGTATAATTTGTAATTGGAGTAAGTTAATTGCATTAATTTTAATTACAGTTTCCTATCATTTTCATGGAGGTCCGGTGTGGAAAGGAGCAGACTTTGTTGTTTTAACAGATATTAATTAATTAACATTCACTAAGGGCTTCATCTTTTTTTTCTTTTCTCTTTTAAGCTGGCATTCTTCGCGGGCATTGAGCGTGGAGACCGAATCCAGAAATTCCGTAACGAAACGACCTAACACTGCGCATGCGTAATCCAGCAAAAAAAATGGTAGCACTCCGGGAGTGCCGGCAGAAGTGAAAACTTCAATATTAACGTTGTGTTTTCACTTTTAAGTTTTCACTTCAAAAATATAACCACAGTCGTCATAATGACAATGACAATCACAATGACACAGACACATTCGCGCAAGCGCGAATGTGTTTTCACTTTTAAGTTTTCACTTCAAAAATATAACCACAGTCGTCATAATGACAATGACAATCACAATGACACAGACACATTCGCGCAAGCGCGAATGTGTCTGTGATATAACCACAGTCGTCATAATGACAATGACAATCACAATGACACAGACACATTCGCGCAAGCGCGAATGTGTCTGTGTCATTGTGATTGTGTCATGTCATTGTGTCACATTCGCGCAAGCGCGAATGTGACACAACGAAGACAACGAAGACACAGACACATTCGCGCAAGCGCGAATGTGTCTGCGCCACAACACTATTTAATTGTTTGAGTCATACGTCGCGTGACCGCAAGTGTGTTCTTTTGTCGTCTCTTGTTTTACGAGCAATGTATAAAAATTAAATAAGATCTTACGCTTTTTCGACGTCACGTGACCCTGACGCGAGTTTGAAAGTTTTTACCCACCCAGCGCCGCTAAAGAAGTTTTCACTTCAAAAATGCTATAAAATAGCTTTACCGCGGCAGTCCCCGAGTTTTTTTATATACTTTGCAACATGCACTAGAATTCCAACTTATTTATTAGAAAACTTCGTGTTATAGCTAAAGCTTAGCTAAGTTTAAACTAATTCTAAATTAGATCGAAGAAAACACTACAACATAAAAACTTCCCTTACAGCTAAACAGATCTAGTTATACATGATTAAATACAGATAAAAAAGTGATAATACTAACATAAATTGCGCGGAAAATTAAGTTATTATAAACTACTTATAATCCCTGTTACCTAGAAAATGATTGAAGTTACCGAAAAGATCCTCATTACAGATAAGCACTATATAAATTGCTATTCAAATTAGTTGGTCGATTATATCGATAACTGGTGCTAATGTATAATATTAATCTTTAAAGGATGTTGTTTTCTCAAAAGTAAAACTATATAGGTAGTTGCCATCGACGCGATCACTGAAAATTATATCTAAATGTATTTTTTTAAGCTATTGCATAGCTTCTATCGCGGGCCTTGAGCGTGGAGACCGAATTCAGAAATTCCGTAACGAAATGCGTAATCCAGCAAAAAATGCCGTGCAATAGCTTTACCGCGGCAGTCCCCGAGTGCCACACGTCTTTTAAATAAATAAATTAATAAATAAACAAATACTCAAATTATGGGGATAAATCGTTGGCCTCCTTGATGTTATAAGTAATAAATATAGATATGTAAGAAGGTACTTACTTAATATTATTTTCTATAAAGTTTGCATTATTTTTGCCAAAAATTATCGTGTAGGCTGTCCATATATAAGTAATAAAATAATAAGCATTTCTTAATTAGTGCTTTTTGATTATCATAATACAAAATCACTCGTCACTTAACATCAGGTGAGATCGCGGTCAAACGCTTGCCTATAACTTGTAAAAAAAAAACATTGATATACCTACACTAAAAAAAACTCGGCAATTTACAGAGTTTACAAGTATTTTTTAAATTTTTAAGTTCTTTATACAAGTATTCTTAATAACTTAGCTACCGAGGCCATTCCATTTCGGATCTACTTGGACGTTTCCTATAACCCAACACTGCGGTCTGCGCAAATCTATAATAATACGATTATAGCCCAAATTGGGCCTTTTACAGTCCCAGTTTGGGCCTCACACTTCCAATGTGCCTTTCTATGGCCTCTTACAATCTAGCGGCCTTTACTCTATTGATTATTCTGGCCTATTGTATTGTATTTGACATAAATATTGTTCAGAATAATCCTAATGCGAGACTTATTAGCCGACAAAGTTATGATATACCTGATTCGGGCTATTCCTGAGATTCTTACTACACCAGGATGATTTTTCAGCTCAAAAATGAGAAAGTCTTACTATTTTAGGTATTTTCATAATATATATTTTTTATTTCAACTTTTTCTAGCAATGTTCTACGAGTATAATGTCAACTAGACTAAAAAGTTTACTTCTGAAAAAGGTCGTAAGCAGCTCTTTCTTTTGTTTGAAGAATTTTTTTTTTGCAACAACCAGAGAGACGTAAGTCCCGATCTAGACATGAACGTTTGGAAAACGAACGTGTTTTGAAATTCGTTTCATACAATTCCATTTCCAGTTATCTGTTTAGTGTAAGAAGTCTTGCTTCATAAACAGTGTTACATATTCTACAGTGTAACAAATAGTCTATTCTAGACCTATTACATCTCCCATGTTCACACTCGTAATCATTACCATTATTATAAGTAGGTACCTAATAATCTCTGAATACAGGTATGAGACACGTTCTGATTGCAATCATTGAATTCCACGACATCTATCGGCAGCAGCAAAAACGTGTCACGAACCAAAATGGCGATAATAATTATTTACTTAATTAATGCAAGTATTTAGCGTGTTTTGTGCTACGGATTGGCACTCTGACAATATTCTTAGACCTCATCACTAACTAGTATAGTGGTTTCTACAATTCTGTAGTCGTTATGTATCTTTCTGACGATGTATAATTAAAAAGGCTGATATTTTTAAATTTAAGGTTATGTTCACACTCTACTTCCTTAAAATTTACTTAAAGAACACAATATATTCTTCGCTGCAGTTTTTGGAGCCAATATGAATCAGTTTATACATCATTGACTGAAGTTATTTGAAGTGACTGACAAAAATACAGATTATAAAATATTTACACCAGCAGAAAACGGCGACGCTTTTTCCAAAGCTTTACTATGAAATGATTTCGTCTATGTAAGGTGAGGTGGACGTATCAAGTTCTCATACAGTGGTGTGATTAGCTCCATTTCAATTAAAAACCTGTCGTCTACTATTCCGAACACAAAATAAGTTCTTCCATGTTGAGCTGTCAATAGGTAGTATTTTATCATAATAATGGAGACGAAGTAGCTTAATTAACAGTCGTTTTCTTTTAGCGACCATTATGTTAAAACGTTTAATGAATAATTACCTGGTAAATAGAGAGATAACTTAGTGATCTGCCTATAAGTGCAATCGTGAATACACTTATTATTTTTTATCTTCAAGAAATATTAAATATAAATAAGTAATTCCATGATAATATACTTAATACCTATTTGCCATATGATTCTACTAGTAGTACTGCGACTAACAATGTTATTTTATTAATTTAATTTATTTGTTTTCAGATAAATCCGTCACTGTGAACGACCCACAGACTGCATTCAAAAGCAAGGCAGGTGTTACCTTTTAGTCCAATAAGTCAACAATTTGCACCTAATCGTGGTATCGCCAATCACCACACCCTTTCATTCAATACAACACCACAAACAACCCAGCTATTTTACATATAGCAACATTTTACAACTAGTCTGATACAGGGGCATAGACAACAGACCTTTCATCATAGGCGCGAAATCTGATACGCCATTTTGGGTTGCCATGACAACGGAAGTGCGAATGCAAAACGCGGCTCCTTTGATTAAGGGCTTTGGCGGGAAATAATGGCGGCTTTACGGTCAGAAATTGGCAATGCCTTGTAGAGGAGTGGTTGCTTTAGGTAGAGGAGACATGCGCGAATTGACAGCCTGTGTTATCTGATAACATAGAATTGTAGCTAATTGTAACTACGAGTGTATGTTTGATAAAATGGAATTGTTACAAATTTTATCTATACTTACCCTTATTGAAAAGATAAGGATTAGAGTCTGTTATTTCCCTACATTATTTTATTTTTATGTTATTTTATTTCTAAGCAAAACAAACAGTCGTTAAGTCTATGGTTACTATAAAAGTAATACTATTGACCAATTATGTTACTTGTTTCATTCGAATACATTTCATTATTTCTCAGTTATAAATACACACTATAAAAAAGAGTATTTTGGTTCATACCTACCTAACCGGAAATCACATTTCAAATAAAAAATAAAAAGCTTTCTTTATTCTACATTAATTACGTGTACCGGTACTAGGCAAATTTTATCTACTACCTACAATTTTATTAAGCTGGCAACTGCCTATAATAGATTAGACCACACTGTAGGAAATGAACACGATTTGAATGCAGCACTTGTCTCATTTCTCTGCTACGGAGCAATCTATCAGTCGATAAGGACCGGTCAGCTGAGCATCGGCCGGTCACGCCAAACCTTCGTTCCTATGGTAACGGCGACTGTCAAAACTTGACAGTTGTGAAGTTAGTAGCAACTACACGTCAGGACTCTGGTATACTTTATACCAGAGTCCTGGCGTGTAGGCAATTGACCAAAACCGAATGGGATCTCGAAAATACAGGGACCCGGTCCCTCATTTTAGTTTTAGTCGTTCGGGTCATTTTAGTTTGCGTTTTTCGAGTTTTATCCGAAATTTCAGGCTCCCGTTAGTCACGAGCCCGTTTCCGATTCTTCTTTTATTTTGCTGATGGTTAGGTTTTTTATGAAAATTTTAACGATCTAATCCAATTTGAACCAATTTATAACTTATCTCATCAAACCAAATATGTTATTAAATTCGAGAAATTATATCTTAAATGTTTTTGGATATTTTACACAAATCATCCACTTAATCGCAAACTAAGCAAAGTTTGTATTACACTATATATTTTGCTATGCTTTTGTATACTTTCTTTGTAATAAATGCACTACCATACATAGCTTGAATATACTAGGAAATTCTGTGTTGTCGAAATCATTTTCGCCTATCAATCAAGAAATGCTTTATTACGGTGGTAATATGAAGGACGATGTTTCTCAGCAAATAGTTTTATCTCAGACTTATGTATGTTGATATAGCTGATTGCACTTCGATGCTATTTCCTAATGTAATAAAATGTGTAAAGAAAAACGGGATCTATTTGAATATCGTTGTATTTTGTTTGCACACTTCATGTTGCTGTGTGATCTTTGGGTCAATAATGGACTGATGATAGCTGTTTTATTTTAATACTTCAAGAACTGTAATATACTCTTATTAAATCTAATAAGCGGGTATTTAGTTATTATGTCTAGGGTTGTATAACAGTTTGCATGTTTGCGTATTATTTAATTGTGAAAGAACTTAGTTCATGTGTACCATAAATGTTTCTAATTGCGCTTTAAACGAGATCTTACAACTAAATTGCTTAAAAACTTGCCCTGCAATTATATAAATTGTAAAATAAAGCTAGAGTTGACAGCTGTCATCGCTATACTTGTCTCTTTCCGTAAATGTCTAGCGTTAGGACGAAATGAGATAGAGACGGCGATGACAGCTGCTCTAAAACTACATTTCACAAGCTGCATGACACAAACTATGGGTTAGACATTATAACTCAATATTTCGAACAACTTTTGATCAGCGTATTTCTCGCGTGCCTGCACTCGGCCTTACAATCCGCAATAGAAGACAAATGCCCAAGATAGTAAAATGATACGACAGTGCGATTCGAGCCACAATACAACCAATAAAACTTATGCCTTAAAACGTGGACAGGATACACTTGGAAAATAGTCCGTGGTTTAAATGAAATACACCAGTAAATATTGAATAAGTTACTATTAGTAAAGCGTAAATTCTAAACAGAAGATTTTTAAATTAAAATGTTTTAAGTCAGCTTAGCGAAACTCTCAAACTCGACTTCAAATCTTGAAACATTAAACAAGAAAAAAAATTATTTTCTAAAAAAAAAAGTGTGCGGTCGTAGAATCGCTACTATTATTATATCTTCCCAAACTTAAAAAGATTACAAACCAAGCCCCATCCTAGAACTTATTTATTTGACAAAAGCCTAAGAAAACCTTCTTTCACCACATTTCTATCAAATCAATTGATAGCTTTACCGACCTCTTTGAAGCGAAATTAATTATAGCAACACTAAAAAACGAGCTATAAAGTACTCGCTGTGCTGGTACCTCACGACACTACTTAGCTGTTTTTACTGGCAACACTAATTTACCTCCTGCCGCGCAGATTGATCGGTAAAGTTCGATTGATCGTCTGTGTTGCCAGGTTAGAAAACAGGTAATGGAACTTCGGATTGTGTTTTGGTTTACAATAATTTATTTAATTTGAATTTTCTACGGAAACCCAACGTGAAATGAAACTAAGTGAATGATTTTTTTATACAAAGATCATGTCAATTTGACATAAATAAGTAGGTACCTACCTAAGTAGATCTATTTAGTATTAGGTATCAAAAGTTATTTCTAGTACTTAACTTTCAAACAAATTCAGGATTACAAAAATACGGCTCCCTTTTTGTCTAACCTCAGCTGTAGCTACCTACCTCAAACTACATTTTATTTCCTACTCCATCCGGCTAGAAATCTTCGTATCGATTTACTACATAATACATCATCATGAGTTAAACAACTGGTGTTTTTTTTCTCATATTTCCAGCTCATTTTTAGTATCATGTAGGTACTCATTTGATAGTTCGTGAAAAAATGTATAAGTAGGTAACCTATAAATATTTATTTATCCTAAATTGTCCAACTGCTGGGCAAAGGCCTCTCCCAAACCTCTATTAATATTAATATTAGACAACTATTAGATCTCAAAAGAGGTACGGAATATTCGCGTTGTTTGGCCTACTCACACTTGTCACTATTTACTTTCCACGGCACCACTAAGCTAAGATTAATGGTATAATTGAGCTATTTTGGTATGAATTCTCAATGAAATGAGTATCGACGATTTACTTCTAATGGTTATTACAGCAATCAAAACATTATAGCGTTTTTATGGTACGATACGATTGCCGACGATTAGCAGCAAAATAATTAAACTCGTATTTATTTTACGATTATAAATAAATCAATCGGGTAATGAAATTACCAATCTGTCTTAGTAACATAAACATTTAGGTAGTTTTTTTACAAAAATATTACTTAAAACGGTATATCTGTTTAGCTTTGCCTGTTTAGCGGTAAGGCCGCCCATTTTATATAATACTCTAAATTTTTGTTAATTTATTACACGTTTATTTTTAAGTTGTAGTGTGTAAGTATTTTATATCTATTTCAAAATGTATTCAAATAACACACCAAGTACAGTAAACGAGTACAAAGTACAGGCGATGCGTGCCCAGCACAGCTCGTGTGACCGATACATATCGAGCTAATGATTGATGCTGCCGCCCATTTGCCAGGCTAGTTCTGTCCAGGTGTACGTCTCCTAAACTAGCGGTAAAAGTTACAGATTACTCTTTATTAATTATCTAGTATTACTTAGTGTTATTGTCAAAATAGTTGACTATTCTAACGTTTTGCGTTGTGGGGTGTTTAAAGTTTTGGGAAAACAGTATTTGAGACGATCGACACTAAGAAGCAGAAGAATACTTTGTATTTTTTTAAGAAGAAGAGAAAAGAAATATAATGGTGTTCATTATATATAATTCCACCGCAATATAATTCAACATCATGTGTAACTGGCACAATATAATGTGCCTCATTAAGTGACGCTATCATGAACTTACTATGAAATTGATATTGCTGAAACAAAAGGTTAACTGCGACAATGAAACATCCACTTAGGTAAAAAAATACGTATTTCATAACACGTAAAAAAAATCAAAGGTACTTTATTCAATAAAATCACAAGGATCATTTAGAATCGCCTTACACACTACTTAGGTGATTCTAGGTGCCAGTTCCACGCGACTAGAGTCAAGAAGAACTTACGGCTAAGAAAAAGTCAAAGACCGCGTACCTAAAGCCACTTGCCTAAAGTAGGTACCTACGAAGAAAGTTTTATCGGTTTTCCATGACTTCTTCATATTGTGTGCAAGTGATCTCATATTGCCGTGCAACGAATCACGGCAAGTTAGTTAAGTTAGAGCTGTCGCTAGTTTAGTAGCCTCCTGATGGTAGGCACTGATGCGCACTGCCTACTGCCTCGGCTCAAATAGTGATTAATGCGACATCCTCAGATCTTAACTCTCCCGGAACCATTCGCTCCAAGATTATTTATTTTCGGTTCGGAATTCCTAATGAGGCTAACGACTAAAGAGATTTAGGAGGCTGGATTTAGTCGTGTTGCTCGAGTTTCTATAAGTAAGAAACATTAGCTTACCAGATGTTTTATAGACCTTTAATAAACTAATTTTGAAGCACCAAACACTAAGTTAAAGTTATATACTGCGTATAGTAGAGTAGTCATAGTAGTGTTCCGTCAATGACGTGTTTTGGGACTCATGTACCTCCACCACTTTGCGATGTAAAAGTACTTATTAGAAAAAAAGCATTTGAAAATGCACGCGCCTCCACTTCTAGACTTTAGCTACGAATTGGCGCCTAGAATCATCTAGTATGTAAGACGTTTCAAAGCGATCCTTGTGATTTTATTTAATAAATTCGATTGAAGTTATCATGCCCAAACTACTCGTCAGGCAGCTATAGATCTATAGTTTATTTGTCTGCCCACGACATTTGCAACTTAGCCGAAACGTCGGGAATAAAAGTAAATACCTATTATGGTACAGAGTTCTAATCGCGAAAGTTGAAAAAATAATCTGTTGCTGAGATTCAAAAAATTCGTCATTTTGCATATCAAGTTTCGATCAAAATAACCAAATCAATTAAAACACAAGACGCTGTGAAAACACCAAAGAGTTTTTAGCATAAAGGACTACATTGTATGCACCTTTTTTATAGACATTCGTCTGTAATCAGATAATTTCTTACTAGTTTCTCTAAACACTCATTAGGAAACTATTTACTACTAGACGTGCTTTTTATATCGCTAACTTATGCAGGGGGGGGTATTCTGACAACTGAAATGTTTTTGAACTGTTATTTGATCAAATTGCAGCTCAGCTTTCTTCTTCGTCTTTTATTGATATTTAGAATGATCGATTTTCATACCGTTTGATAGAATTAACGAAAAATCAGGTAGGCCATGCTCAAATCAGGTAGGTCATGCTTATATCAGGTAGGCCACGCTAAGGACCCACTAAGGAGTCCTCATAACACGAAAGAATAAGAATATTACTTGTTCAGTAAAGTATTGAAACAAATTAAGTCTTAAATAAAATAAATTTCATTTTGTTTAAGTATACATTTTTAGTTTGAAATAATTAAGTAGGATAGCTATAACATGTTAAAATGTTTTGTTAATTTATTTTGTTTTATTTTGTAGCGAAAATTTTTTATGGATGGACAGATGGATGTATGTTTGTTTCTCCTTAACGCAAAAACTACAGAATACATTTAAATGAAACTGTACAATAATACAGCTTATACATCAGAATAGCACATAGGCTATGATTTATAATTGATGTATGTATTATATTATATTATATTATATTATATTATATTATATTATATTATATTATATTATATTATATTATATTATATTATATTATATTATATTATATTATATTATATTATATTATATTATATTATATTATATTATATTATATTATATTATATTATATTATATTATATTATATTATACTTAGCTGTGTATTATACTACGTAAATTTTATTGTTTTTGTTATCTGGATCGCTTATAGCGATAAGACCGCCCATTGTACCATACCATGTTATATTTTGTACTTATTTAGTTATACTTGGTGTACATAAAGATATATTCTATTATATTATATTGTATAACGATATTGTTTAAATTATCCAAAATATGACGTTAATAAGACGAAGTCGCGGACATCAGCTAGTAGCTAATAAATCCTTATCCGCAGGTCATTTTATCGTATAAATTAAGATAAATTCATACGATACGCATTTACAACAGCAATGTTTTTCTATAAATCTAAATAAGGAGGATCCGATACAAATTACTTACTAATAGTATTTATATAGTTTCCAAGTAAACTGAGACATGTTTTGTGATTTAAAGATTAAGCATTTATTTCTTATAAGTGATTCATTAGATATGATTCTCTTACAAGAATTACACAGCATTTGAGAAATAAATGCTGCAAATGCTGATAATATTTGTAATAGTTAACTTTTTAGTTAACAAGAATGTTGAAATTGATAGCAAAACTAAAAAGTAACACACAACAAATAAAAAGGTTTTTTTTGTCTCGATGAGGTCTTCTTGGGCCCGTAGACTTATATTTATTTGTTTCGATCCTTAAAAAGTGATAAGTTAATTGTGTAGGTACCGATTTCAAAATAATGTCTACGTTTCGAGTAACGTATTTCAAATTCGATATCAAAAATTCGTTTTCTCGATACAACATTGCGTATCGCTGTAAAATCAAATTGAAAAACACAAACTAGCCCTGCTTTAAAGTATTTTTTCAAAATTTCATCGGTAGATAATCGTAGGTGAGTCCTACATACTAAAATATACTATAAGATAAACATAATAGGTGTTAATTTACAAGTATAGCCACCTTGTAACCAGGTTATAAGCGAAAAGCGTTGCAGTACACTATTATTCCAAGAAACATGCAATATATGGTACCTACAGTTCTGCATACCATCAAGATAAATCGTGGATCCTGTACTCGTCCTATTAAATACTAAACAGGGAGCGTAGTGAGGGTGGGGGCAGTTGCCCCAGTTACCCCTTAAAGATTGATAGAGAGATTGATTGCTCAAAAAAAAGTATCCACAGATGTAAGTTAGTTTATTTTTTTGAATACATTTATATACAGTTGAGGTGTACAACAGATAAGAAACCAAAAAAAATAGTCAATACATTTTTCACAAAAACCTTGTAAAATCATAATAGTACCTATAATATTAGTATAATGTCAGATAAGGAAACAAAATGAGAAAAAGAGACATTTCGTAGTTTAAGCAAAAGTGGCACTTCTTACTATTAAAATCAATACATGGCTATAATTTACTATTTACCTCTAGGTTGAATACCCTAACTTTCCGCCACAAAACCTTTATCATACCAATTTCTTTTAAAATTTTATAACCGGAGTCATGAGAATACAGAATATTGAATTTGCCCCAGAAAGGGTAAAAGCCTGCAAAGATTTTATCCCTTTAGGGGCAAATACTTGCTAGGCACTGTATCCAGACCAGAACTAGTAATTATAAAATTATCTTAAGATGTAGATTAACGACAAGATACTCAGATATTGATCGAGCAGCGTTGTAATCAGACCTATCTTCCATCTCATATTAAGACTATGTATAAATGTGTTTTTACTTAGCATTTAACATTACTTAATTTGAATCAAATGTGTTTATTTTTCTTCTTCTTCTTATCGTGTCGATGCTACAACTGTATTTTGTTGTAGCATCGTGTTGGAAAGATGAGTCAGACTAGACACTGCTTTACCGTGCCTAGCTGTTTATTAATAATGTATTAAAGCTTGCACAGTAAATACTTACATTCTACATACATTCTACATTCTACTCTATTCACGAATTTTTCCGCAAAGACACGTCTGAAATATGTTTTGAAAACGTTATAAAGTTATAAGTGAATAAAATAAACAATTATTTTCTTTCACGATACGATTACTAAATTAGTTTAGGTAAATATTTTAAAGGTAGAAGGAAGGAGAGGAAGAGGAAGGCCGAGGATAAACTACATGAGCCAAGTAAAGATGAAGGTTTCCCTCGTGTCGTATAAGGAAGTCAAGGAGGCGGCCCTGCAAAGAAAAAAATGGCGTAGCTTGCATTGATTACGCAGACAAGAGCGTAGCTCTTTAATAAGAGAAGAAGAAGAAGAAATATTTAGAAGACCGTAAGTACTTTCTGTTTCGTATGTACTTAACGTTACGTACTTTATGTTACGTAGGTACTTTACGTTACGATAACTTTAAGATTGTAATATTTATTCGTACTCAACCCTCTGAACTTTTGATCAACTCTTGATTGTTTGAAATGTAGCCAATCAAACTCAACATTCCTCTCATCAATATGTTTGGTTCTAGACACTGCCACTAAAAGAAGTCATACGGTCTAACTTATAAAAAGTTAGCGCAGACTTGTAGTCTTACGTATAGTAATCAACACTAAAGTCTGCGCTAACTTCTTATAAGATAGAGGTATAGGTAACCTTCAAAGATATGTTTCCACCACTGTAATGTCGTTATAGTACCAGTGTTGCCCGTCTGCAAGCGTCAATTCCTACCATATAATACCAATCACAGGATGTTCCAGATATTTTGCAAAAAACACAAAAAATACAAGCTTGTGATTCAGCAAAGTAATGATTCATCTTTTTATTACTATGTGGAATGTGTATAACGCTAGGCGCATCCGCAAATACATTTATAAATATTAACTAAGTAGCTACTTAGTGTAGAGTTTTCTTTAAGGAAGTATATGACAGTAAAAATGACAAGAAGCATGACGATCATTCTATATTTCTTACCTTCTAATTTATAAACAAAGTCAAAGTCTCCTTTAGAGTCTAATTCAGAAGTCACGCGAATGCTTGATTTATTGTTTGTTTGAAGTAAGATTTAAAAAATATGTATGACCTATTCGCTAAAAAGCAATAATTTCAGTTTTAACACAAAAAAAGAAAGACTCATTTTTATGTGTAGGTAGGTATCTATTGGCACATTAAAAAAGCAATACAGCAAAAGTTTCTCAAAAAATGCATAATTATTTAATAAAAATATTGTACTTAAGACAAACAAGCATACAACGAACTATCTCCATATTTAGTACTTAAACATAAACAATATTTTTTAATTACATTTTATTGAATAAGAACATTTATGACGACAATATTTCTTTTTTTAATCAACTAAGCGAAAGGCTACCTAAGTATTTATCAACATTTCACAATTTTTGAATCGACTTTTCTCTTCAGCCCAAATAGGCAACCACATGCAACATATTTGTATTAATTTAATGGTTTCATTTGCATTGAAATTTGATAAATGTTGCCAGCTCAAAATAGGCGCTGCAATTTAGGCGTTAGTGGGCACAAAGTAATAACTGCGATACCACGCTGTGCGCCAAACGATGAATACTTAGCACACGCTATTTTCTACTGAATAACCCACTGGGCACACCTAAGTGGTGACAATGTAATTTATTTCAATAATTCCCACTCTGTATGTATTCATTTTAAATTAAAATTTCCATTTTCATAAGAAATTGTTTTATTTAACTATGGATTGTAAGTATTTATTACCTATGTCACTACGTGTCAGTCTCGAAATAAATTAGAAGTAGGATCTTATAATTTATATTTATTTGTGTAAGTACGGCTTTTTTCTCATAGGGAATATCTATTTCGGGTATAGCACATAAAATATAAAAACAAAGTAGAATGTAGGTAATACCTAAATTTACCAGATTTTCAGAGTCACAATTTGACAACCTTATTAAAAATGTAAGGATATTTTCATTTTTTCTACAATTTTGTACAAAAAACAAGTTATTTCTATTAATCTTTACTCAAATGTATTTTTTTACTGTCCCCTCGCTGTAAACTGAATGAAATAAAAATCAGGATTGAATTTAAAATAATGTAACAATCATTAATTTTACTGTAACCGATTGACTTGAATGGCGTATGATGGACGCCATGTTTTTTTTTGCGGAGTGTTGACGTCTGCAGCTGCCATTTTGCCACGAGGTATATTCATCACCCGATGATGGATGATCAGCTCGCTAGCAGTCGCTGTCGTTCCTCTTTTTGCTCGCAAAGGAAACAGTGTTAGAACACAAGAGTTTTAATAATTGATTTTATGCTGGGTTTATAATTTTAATAGCTTTTTAGATGACAATATGACTTTTAGAATGCACAAAGTTTTTTTTTGTATTATAGGCAAACGCTTGGTCGCAAACATATCTGATGATGTTAAATGATGATGCGTCAATCACTCTGAGGCGTTTATTCTACCTGTAGCTGTTGGTAAAATAAAAATATACAAGTGGAAGATCAACAAAAAACAAACATTACTTACGCAACAAAGAGTGGAGCTCGTTGCCGTCTGTGTTACTCGATTCATACAATTTGGATATTTTTAAGAGGCGAATCAATGGGTATTTTCTAAGCGTGCAACATTGTTGACCGCATCGTCACTTAACATCAAATGAGATTCCGGTCAAACGATTACCCATAACTTGTAAAGAAACTAGTCTAAAATTAAAACTCGAAATATAATATTAATTTTCTATAGATTTTTTTTTAACTTAGCCGAAACATCGTGTAAAATAAGGTTCGCGATAAAATCCCGTACCTATCTCCTTAATATAAACAATTGTATTTTTGTTTAATCTCAAATAACTGGTAGGTAACGAACAGGTATTATATCTATGAAAGCTGAATAAAATAAGATTAGATCGAGTTCCAATTATTCAGACGCGTTGGCCAACATCCGAGTACATTAAGCAACATGTATTATTCTGTACGGGTACCGTTTACATGGGGTACTATTGATCACTACTGCTAGTACGAACTTGTATAAACAATAATATTTGCAGATATTGTACACTAAACCAAACACCGAAAAATGTATTAATGATTGAAGATATGGTACATAAAACACCAAAAAAAACTTTAAAAAATGTACAATCGACGGTCTTATCGCTAAAAACCATCTCTTTCAACAGCATTTGGGTGGAGAGTGAAGTCGATTGTGCTCTGAAATATTGAAAAAAAACATAATTTGGCAACAAATTTTAAACTAAACTAAAATACATAAAAATATTATTTATATTAGTGTAATTTTCTTATTATCAATACCCTAAATACTTTATTATAATTTATATCAATCCCAAAGTAAAATTACATATTATGCGAACTACGCATGGTAACTATACCATGACGCGCACTATACCTACTTATAGGTACCTATCGGTTCTCAAAACAAACATATATGTAAGTTCAAACATATTTTTTTCCAGAAAAATATAAGTAGGTACGCGTTCGATTGTCCGCTACATTTCCTCTACATTAATCTTACAGTAGTTAAAAGATCAACAGATAAAAGCTTATGTTCAAACTTTATCTCAATTTGCATACCTACCGCCTCCGCGATGCATTCTGTAGATATCATCTTGATTGTCAAGATAAGTCTCGTAGATATGAGGCATTTATGTTAAGGCGACGGGTAGGGTGAAATTTTTCATAATAAATAAAAATGTCAATAACTTCCAAGTTTATTATTTATTTATTATATCTATACACACGTTAAACTTGTAACACGGCATAGTTTTTGCCGTGGTGGTTAAACTCTAGACAGTCAGCACGGCAACGTCACAATTTCAATTTCAACAAAAATGCTGACAACGGCGCAAAACACACAATGAGCCGCGCACAGTTCGGATAGTCAAACTCTAAAGCAGTGCCTTATGTATATTTGCGAGCACACAGCAATCAAACACTTATAATTCCTAGGCGCTACTCTTCTTCTTCTTTAAACACCTTAATGTAGAAATGTTTTCTTTAGAGTCACAAGATACGAACCATAAGAATAGCTGTGCTGAGTTTGGTACCAAACAAATCTGCCAAACCCATAAAAAATGAGATCTTAAACCACACTTTTGCAAAAGGTGTTGGTACTAAACTTACATTTAAAAGTAAACTATATCCAAGAGCACAAATTTTGAGTAACAATACACTAGTTCAATATATGTGTTATAGGAAATAATAAGTTTCACAACTCCACATGCTATCACTTTTTCTGAAAACAGTTTTCGGTTTCCCCAAAAACACGCATTTGGCTATACCCGTCACCTTAAGGTGGCCTTATGATCTTAATAAATATAAATAATTGTTTTCCTCTGTTGGTTTTTAGAGTGATCTACATTCTTTACCTATTTCGATTCCCGCCTTGGGATAAATGTTTGTATGTTCTGCAAATATTTATTCCGGGTGTTCTGGGTATTATATGTATAATAAAAAAAATATCTATCTATGTAATGTATTGTATTAAGTATGTCCGTCTTCTAGTACCCATAACACAAGCTCTGCTTAGCTTGGGGCTAGATGATGTTGTGTGAATTGTCCAGCATTATTTATTTATTAGAGACCGTTTTATTTCGTCCGTCACGATATAAATTTGTAGGCAGTGTAAGTGTGTTATTTGGTAAAACAAGATCAATTTTATAACCAGCAAATAATTATATGTATGTACTAACAAAAAAATATATAAGTATTCTATCAGCTGTCTCGTTCCCATAGTACAAGCTTTGTCTAGTTTGGGACTAGCGTGTGAGGTGTGAAATATCCGTGAATATTTATTTCTTTAATTTATTAATATCTTTACACTGCCTCCCTGCCAACAACATACCACGCACCTTTTAAACTCTTGTCTTATTAAAACAAAAGACGATCATGTTCCGTCGTTCTGTTGAGTTTAATACATTTCAAAGACGAAAGACATTCAGCTATTACGTCTTAAGTCAAGAACGAAATAGCTGATCAATCTGATCAAACTCATTCTTTAAAATTTAATAAACCGACTCTTCACGTCAAGTTTACTAAATTTTAAAGACAGAAGACGATCTGTTATTCCATCCTTACATCGAGTTTATAAAAAACAATACCATAAAATCCATGACTTAATAATCCTCTCCATTATTAAGTAAGCTTTCCCTTTGCCCAAGCTATAGATTTGATAGAATTTTATCAGCGTATCTGTTGGTTAGGTTAGATGCGATAAGCTTGTCGAGAATAGGATTTCAATAGAGACCGCTACTGACAAGAAAGCTTGTCCGCAAAAGGATATCCGCTGTAGGATGTCCGCTGGATGAACATGCTCGCATTTCTCGCCAGTGTTGTGTCATTTGCATATAACATTTCGGATATACACAGAATTAGGTAATGCATTACTGATTTTGTGATGACCCATAGTAATGTTTGCGACCTCTCGTGACCCTCTTCCAGAGGCTTCGAAACCTTCAGAGGGTCGCCACCCACAGGTTTAAAAACACTGTTCTTTGTTATTAAAACGGTTAAGGTCAATATTTGTTACAATATTTAGCCTAACTGAAACAAATAGTAGCTAGAAGTTTATGGTAGATAAACTTACATTATGCCCAATTCAGTGACCCATTTTATTTTATCACCATAGAGTTTTCTAATAAATACGTTATATTTTATATTATTAATGAAATCACCGCGGTTATAAGCATGCTTAGCTATAAAACCAAAATGATTATACTTAACTATGTTTTTATCAACATTGTAAGGAAAATAAAGAATGCGTCCAATGTTACATAAAATACCTAAGATATTACTTAAGATACAATTGAATATTTAACATATTTGCAGGACTTACGGTATGTTATCGCCTTTAATATAATCGAAGTAACAGAGTAAGAATAAAGATAAGTAGTTATAATATTAAAATGAACTATTCCTACTAAAGAATAAAAAATAGACGTGTGGCACTCGGGGACTGCCGCGGTAAAGCTATTGTATAGCATTGTTAGCTGGATTACGCATGCGCAGTGTTAGGTTATTTTCGTTACGGAGTTTCTGGATTTGGTCTCCACGCTCATAGCGATAGAAGCTATGCAATAGCATAAAGCAAATTAAAATTATTGATTTAAGTATAAAACATTTCACGTGGCGAATGACTGACGTTTTGACAACGTAGTTTTACCGTAGTTTGAGACAATAAAGTTTTTTTTAAATCTTCAATACTTCATATGTACACGGGACTCACAGGATAAATAAAACAAAATGTAATTGAAAAACTGTAACACAGGTTTCGAACTAAATTAGGTTATCATCGCACCTATATATGTAACAACGCCTAAAAATGTCATACGATTAAATAAATCTTCGCACCTTTATTTGATTCTGTACCACTGTAAACTGTTCCGAAAAATAAATAATTTTATAAGTTTGTTGTTTGATTTAATATACTTACTGAAAATGTATGAAATATGTGTTGTAGATTGTAGTCAGAAGTTTTTAATAAACACGATTTTAAGAGTGCCTACCTAATTAAAATTACTTGTTTCTAAAATTCCGTGAGCCTCAAAAAAAATAGACCCACAAAAATCTCCTAATAGGTATTGATAGATATTGTTATTGTAGATGGTTCCTTTTCTTTACTCTAATAAAACTCAATGCAATCTAGTTTCATAAGAAATATCTACTCAACGCCCTCAGTGTCCTTTGATATGCTAAAACGTCTCATTTAACCGCAGTTACGCAAATGCAGTCGATAATGTAACGTCTATTTTGTAAATAAAATAATAAACAAACTTTCTTACAGCTCTAAGCTCCAAAATAGACATAATCTAGGCATTCCTTGAAGGATAAAATTGAAAACTTCAATAACAATTTAAAGTAGTGGATCCTCACTTAAACAAATAAAAATGGCTCAATGTGAATTTTTAATACTAATAGGCTAATAACCTCATTTCAATATCCTTTTAGTTTTTTATGTTTTTGACATTTGATTTGTGAAGTATGACGTCGAATAAAAATATGATGATTGTATAGGCGACAAAGAAATTGATTTACCACTTTTGATGACATCTCCCAGTAACATAATTATTCGCTAATGCTGGGGCCACACTAGCGGGCTACGGCGAATATTCGTGTTATCGCGACGTATGTGGCCGGGTACATCGTGTCATCGCGTAGTATATCGCCTTTATCCGAACACGATGTTTTTGTCGCGCCAACACGATACGAATATTCGCCCGCTAATGTAGCCGAAGCATTAGGATTATAGATTGACAGATTCTGACGTAGCAGTCATTAATCTGTCAAGCGAAAATAGCCCTTGATGTTTTGTACGTGCAAATGATATTCAACCTTAGAGTGGTAAACCAATTTCTTTGTCGCCTATACAGTAAATTATTACTTTGACAGTAACTCTGACTTAATAGTAAATTACTCTGACAAGTCGACTTCATTATAAAAATTATAGACACCAAAATTTTTGATAATTCAAAATATTTTTGCCATTAATCCATTAATCATTTTTTGACACAACAAAAGTTGGCCAAATCGCTCAAATTAGTTTTCGTAGAACGAAAGATAATGTTTTTTTTTCTATAAAAACTTTTGTAATATGAATAGCCAGTAAAGATAAATATGTAACAAGATAGTGCTCAGAATATTTGCGTGAGAGAGGCGCGTTTCACCCTGTATCTAGATAAGTTAGCCACAAGTGTAAAAGAAGTGTCCGGGCAGTATCTTTACATTTGAGTATGATAGATCGTGTTATACTATGGTGATAAAGTTGTAGTTCATATGACCATGATCACACTTTCAGAGTAGTTTATTTCAGAGATTTTCTTTTTTTATTAGCGGCCCCTTAGGCTTTAGTAGGCTTTGTATCCTATCGGATAAATTTAATAATATAGCCTATGCCATTCACAAATAACGTGGTTTTTTATTGATAAAGAATTTTCAAAATTAGTGATAAAAATTATTAATTTTTATGAAATTTTTATCACAGATTACCTTTACAACTTTACTACTTTATTTTACTATATTTTTATTTTACTATATTTTAGTATAAATTAAGGACTTTTTTGACTGAATTGCTGATAGAATACTGATACACTTTTTTGTAAATACTAACCTAATTAATAGTAGCACCGACACAGAACAAACATCATTATTTTATTTGGTCGTTTGTATTTTGTTTCTACATAAGCAAAAAACATTTCCTTCGAAGTACCCTCACAAGTGTAGAATATACTTAACAAGATACTAATCTATTTTACCTAGAAGTACCCGTCATCTTAGAGCTACGGTCGCGTGTGAAGCTCTCGTTTCGCGCCAAGTATATCAAATCAAGCATCTGAATGGTAATCATGAACAAATCTGACAGCCGCTCACGTATATCTAACGAGTTCAAGTCACATTGCGCGTCGATGCGAGCTCGACCGCCGAACGCTATGGTGTCACCGCGCAGTGTGCACACACCGTTATAATACGTTTACGATTGTCACATTTATTCGTAATTAACATAACTTGACGTTATGGCACCTCGTTTTCCAAATGACTGGTTTCTGTCATTATAGTTACAGAGACGGCAACACTCAACCTAAGTAGTTCCATCTGACTCCCAGATTATATGTAGTTAGATGCGTATTTTTAGGGCAACACGAAATGATTATGCTGCAATGCGAAAAACATGGCGGACCCACAAAAAAATCTAATTGAAATAATTCAAAAAAGGATGCCAGTACCATGAGGCTCTCAAATTTGGCTTGTTCCTCGAAATTTATCTATCCTAAATAGGAGAAGAATAGTATAGTATACGATAATGCAGTGCTGCAAGCCCCTTGACTGGCATTATCAATGGCAGCAGCATTATATTATAATTATAACGAAACTATCTAGGTACCTACATATACTTATGTATAGTACGAGTACCTACCATCAACCTCCTAAAAATAACTAAGCTCATTCGAAAGATCGTGTATTTCTGTGTAAGAAAACATCGAGATACCCAGTAGAGACGAAATATTATATTATTTGTGTAGACCAAAATTCCGCCAAATCACGGCAGCGAGACTGCGCTCTGATTGGCCCACTAAAGTTCAAGCGAAAGCGACAGTTCACAATTATATGACACAAATCACAGATCGGTTTCGGAGTTTTAAAGACCTTATTACGCCTCTACTGAAGAAAAATCACTGCTACATTTCCTAAGTAGCAGTGATTTTAGCAGCGTCATATTATTTAACGCTCCTGTCGTTATAAATGAATAAGAATAAGAATCATTTATTGTAAAATCATTTGTTGTATTGTAAAAATGGGACTTTTAATTCTATTAACTTGGCGGTAAGGCCGCCTGTAAATACAATATGCAAGGATATACATATATTGAAACGAGCAGGTGTTTAGAAGTGCCCTCATTAAAGACAGTTCGGAGTAGGGTGACCAGATGCAAATTTTAAAAGTCCTGACAAAATTCCTGATTTTCGGCCAAAATTCCTGACATCATGTTTAAGTTTTTTTTTTTTTTTTTTCTTAACCTAGGTATATTGTCCCACTGCTGGGCAAAGGTCTCCCCCAAAGTCTTCCACTCATCCCGGTTCTTGGCGACATTCCACCAATCTTTTTCGTGCGCGTCCAGGTCATCCTTCCAACGCCTTTTCGGCCGACTCCGCCGTCGCCTTCCAACCTCCGGCGCCCATGGGGTGACGATGTTAGCCCACTTCTCGGCTGGCATCCGACTAACATGACCCGCCCACTCCCATTTGAGCTTTGCTGTTTTGCTCCCTACATCGGCAATGCCTGTCATTGAGCGCAGCATTGTGTTCCGCACCCGGTCGATGCGTTTGAGGCCGAGAATGCTGCGCTCCATTGCTCTTTGGCAAATCTTGAGTTTAGACTTCTGTGACTCAGTCAATGACCAAGTCTGAGCACCGTAGGTTAGGACGGGCAAAATACACATGTCGATAAGTTGGCGTTTAAGTGATATAGGGAGGTCACCCTTCATGTGTTCTTTCATGGACCAGTAGCTCTTCCAGGCGTTCTCGATACGACGGTGGATCTCTTTGTCCTACCTGTTTTCGAAGCTCGCTAACTGGCCCAAGTAAATATACTCATCGACATACTGTATAACTTGCCCATCTACCTCGACCCTACGTTTCGTGCTGTTGGTCATTATTTGAGTCTTTGAACGGTTAATTCGAAGTCCAACCTCAAGACTTGCCGTGCTTAGGTCCTGAAGCATTTGTTGCAGTTCTTGTGGTGTTGGGGCGAAAAGTATGATGTCATCAGCAAAATGTAGGTTAGTTAGGCGTTTGCCCTCGACGATTATAACTTTCGTACCCCACGAATCTGACAGTGCTTTGAAAACTTCTACCAAAGCGCTTGTAAATAGAATAGGAGAGAACGGATCACCCTGCTTTACGCCTTTTTGTATTTTAAATGATGGACCATTTGTGTGAAGTTAAAATTTGCGGTACTATTGTTATATATTATTTTTATCAAATCTATGTAAGTTTTTTCAATTTCTTGATTTTTGATGGCTTGAAATATAGCAGAATGCTTTAGACTATCAAACGCTTTTGCGTAATCCACAAAGGCGATGTATAGAGGCTTATGAAATTCGGAATATTTTTCTATGATTTCGTTTAGAAAAGTAGAATAAAATTAGTTTTGTTATAAAACTTCTCTACCACAGACCACCTAACTATCAAGGTGATCTGTGGTAGAGAAGTTTTATAACAAAACTAATTTTATTCTACTTTTCCGCAATAATTCAAAAGTTATTTCAAAATAAAAAATTATTATTGAATCCAGTACGTTTAATATTATATGTCAATGTTGATTGTTTGATGTCAAAATCGTAAAAAGTTGATTACAATTAATGACAATTTCCTTTTTGTTATTGTGACTAAAAATAAAAGTTTATAGTGTAAAAAAAAATATTGTTTCATTTATTTGCCGAGAAATTCCTGACATTTCCCTTTTCCGGCCGCATTCCTGACATATGTCTAAAATTCCTGACATGTCAGGAAAATTCCTGACATCTGGTCACCCTAGTTCGGAGGCACTTTTATTCGTTTGCATAATTAGCGAGCTAAAACAAACACATGAGCGTAATGAGGTATATTTATGGAGTTACATTTTTTATATAGAACTCTTAAAAATAACCTTTTAGTACAAAGTTACTACGAGTATTCGAAGAGACTTTGTAGGTATTCACTAAAATCCCGTATAATAGAAAGAAAGAAATATTTATTTACACCATAACACGTTATACATATGAAAAAAAAATGAAAAAAAATATGACATAAATCATTTAAAAATAAGTGTAAAAAGGCCACCACTCAGCATAAGATTTAGAAACCATTGGCTCTTAAAGCGCTGGTTTTCAATGGGACCAAAAAATATATCTAATAATCTATATCTATCGGCCGGTTTCTCGAACGATGATCAACGAAAAACTCGAATAATTACTATGTGTCAAACTCGGATCAATCGTGACTTGGGTTTCCAGAAACCGGCCGTATGACATCTGATCGCGAAAGTCTAAAAAAATAATTAAATCAACTTTATAGCCTGACATAACATCCAATAACGGATTTTACCTTATAAATTGGTTGAAAAACTAATAGACGTGACTACTTTTTACGTTAAAATCATTTATTTATTTATACAGTTGATCGAAGTTCATCATAATATTGTAGACCCGATAGTACCTTACTTAGGTTTTAATTTGTTCAATAACTACCTCCGTTATGTAGCGTACCGACATCAAAAAAGGAGGTTTTCAATTCAACTATATTTTTCGTGTTACGTTTTTTTATAGATAGGTAGGTACACAGTTTTTTTTTAAAAGCTGTGTACTTATATAAGTGTGTGTTGTATGAGTAGATGTACTTCTTGTGGGATTAATTAAATTCGTGTTATTGAGTTATTTTAGATGGTGTGAATCTATTATCTTTTATGTTTTTACCTGGACGGGTGGTTCTCCACGACTACGAGGTTCACGAGATCGTTTCTGCCTCGTACGTGCAAGTTGTGGAACGAGCTACCCTCTGTGGTTTTCCCGCGGAGCTTCGATATGGGGTCCTTCAAAAGACGGGTTTATCTCCACCTGAAAGGCCGGCAGCGCACCGACAACGCCTCTGGTGTTGCAGGTGTCCATGGGCGGCGGTGACCACTTCCCATCAGGTGGCCCGCAAGCTCGTCTGCCAGCTATGGCATAAAAAAAAAAAAAAAAAAAAAAAAAAAAAAGAATTCTACTTGCTTTGACAATTTACTTTTTATGTTTTTTAACGATAACATTTTATGTAAGAATTGTACTTGCTTTGATAATTTTATTTTTGTGTTTTTTAAATATAAGTGCATTTAAGATAAGAGATCTTAATTTGTGAAATAATCATTTGATTTACTTATGTGTTTTTTTAATGTGTTTAATATGAAATAAATAAATCAAGCTTAAGTATTTTTTTTATTAAAAATACGAGAAACAATTAATTATTTTGCTAGTCATTAAAAACTTGGTCTTATAAGTAACTTTAAAACCTATACACCCTTTCCGGGTACCGCAAAAAGGTATCCAACGAGTACATACAAAAGCGGCTGTCGTTTCTAGCAAACCAAAACTACTTGTTGCTCATCAAAGTCCAGCCTCCTGATTTACGACTATCTATGTTCTCTTTAATTGATCGAATGTCGATAATGATCGAAAATAATTACGGACTCTACTTTATTTGCACAAATCCATTTTATTTTCAACTTTATTCCACTGACATAAGGTGCTATAAATTGGTGGGTAGTTTAAATTTATGTTACGCGAATCGCAATCTTATTACGAGGGGATAGGGTTGTTTGAATAGCGGGTATAGCAAAGGGATTCCCTACAATGAGTACCTATATCTTATCAACGCTGTCGGTAAATGAGTCGCGTGCTCAGACTTAAGTTAAATTCGAATGAGTTTGGTTAATTAACTTTGTATTTATCTGTTTGATATGTGAATTGTAACGGCATCAGGCTTTTTGCAAAAAATAATTGTATCCTACAAGTCACAAATAATGATCTCAAATGGAACGATATACGATATTTTGTCTATGATGTAGATTTTTTCTATCCTTCTTTGTTTTTTTTAATATGACTGTAAAAGTGATTAGGACATGTCAATGGTCCAATCTCAAGTCAAAGCGTTTCGTAATAATATCTAAACTTTAAGAGCAGCTTCTTATATTTTTAGAATGCATTCGATAATTTCAAATTTGACAATGGAACAAAATGGAAGAGGCTGCCAAATAAGTAAAAATCCGAGAATGACATTTTTTTAAAGTACCTACTTAACGTTAAAAATGAACCATTTTAAAAATGAAAGCGCGTTCTTCTCTTCAATGCACTAACTAGTTGGTCGACTGATCCAGTCATTCTTTATCAATAGTACCTATCGTGTCAAGACGGTGACATAACAGCACAACCAATAACAAAACCCAATTTACTCACTTGTATTGTATCTATACACGATTTTTGTACGTGTGTGACCACAGTAAAAGCGCGTTCATTTTCAGAATGGTTGCATTTTAAAACTCCCTACTCTCGAGTCGTCTCTCAAATATCCTCATATTTAGGTATGGTTATGCGAGAGACGACTCTCGACTCTCGAGTGGGGAGTTTTATAATGCAACCTCGGACTAAGCACTCAGAATGGTTTATACTAGTTCATAATCACGCGCAAATTACAGAGCGTAACAAAAATGACATGCGTTGATATAACAAATTGCTCCACGACTGCAGGCGTGCAAATCGCTTGTCGCTAACGAGTCGCGACGCGACAACTCTTCATAAATACGTGTGACAGACTCTGATTATAAGTAATAATATAGTCTATGGGTAAAAAAAAACAGTTTTTGACAGGTGACAGGTACATATTTTTAATAATGAGTTGAGTAAATCCTAAAAGCCCCTCTTGGGCTCTCCTACCATCAAGTTTTGCCGCCACAAAAGAAAAGACATAAACGCGCTTGCCATGCATGTTCTTTTTTCAAATCGATTTTAGACTTATTTGTTTTTTTTTCATATTTATTCAACAATAAAGCTAAGTAAGTACAGTACATAAGTAAGTACTTAAGTATATTAAAAAAAATATTTACTTAGGTAGTTTTATAATTATGATTTACATTTATAATTTAATTAACAGTAATTAATTTCTAAGTATTTATTTTACATCTTTACAAAAAAAACCACCGCGCTCTACGTTGTTTTTAATTAAGTAGTTATCTTACTAAACTTGCTACTAACAACGGCACTTGTGAACCTAGTTAAGTAATCAATAAATATAGCAACATTTTTTCCACACTTCAATGTAAAGTTTAATTTCAAGAGATACAATAAATCGCTTGGAAACTAGCAACTTAGACTCGCTTCAGAAGTCGTCATGTCTATGTCCAAATAATTTGACTACTGCATGACTGTATTCCATATTGGCCCATGATTTATTCAAACTCTACTCCCTTACTCATACGCATTTGAATATGATCTACATTTGTCTTCACAGCGTCGTACCATAATCCATATTTACATACTTAGATAGAGACACGCTTAGTGCAAGACATACTCGTTGGTACAACATGACCACGTGATTATCTTTAATAACAGGTACAGTCCGTTCACACTAGTCGTAAGTCGCATATGACTAAAAGTCGAAAGTCTGATTTACCTGTAAATCGCGTCTCATCCAATGTGAACAGCTCCATATAAAGTGTATGGTGACCAGAGCATTCGACTTTTAGTCATATGCGACTTACGGCTAGTGTGAACGGGCTGGTACACGTACGTAAGCGAGTTTACATTCTAACATATCCTTTTCTTTCCCAACCGAGCGTGTTTCACAGCGTTGCAGACATGACGTGCAATTATCCAAAGGTATGCATCATTTTTTTCGTGTTTGCGTGCGTGCGTAAGCATTCTGCAATTGATTTGGCACGTTCACGCGAGCCGCTAAGATTTCTACTCGCCAATTGCAACGCAAAAACGTACATCGCCATTTACGCGCGTCGGTACGTCCGGTAGGCGCCTTTATTAGTACCCCGCCACCCGCCACCCGCCCACACGTCTAACACCTCGCGCCGAGCCAATCACTGTAATCTATTCGAAATCGGAACTTCACGCGCGATTACAATCAAACAGTGTGCTTTGCGCGGGAAACACGCGGCGCCATGTTTGATTTCCGAGTAAAAACTATTCCGTTTTACGCGACATCGTTAGTGATAAAACACTAAATATTTTTTCAAGGTCCAATCAGACCATCCGTCAATCTTCCGTCGTTGCCTGCAATTTTGTCATTCAAAACCGTCGGAGCTAGTCACGGGCCCGTTATGGGATTAATTAATAGCGCTGCGGTTGCTCCGGCCGGCCATAAGGCGATGCAAACGAACGCAGCCGTCTCACATGTAATGAAAAACGTTGGAAGCGCGTGTCTCGATCGTGACTACATCAGTCAAATCTGCGCTTGATATTCAGGGGATAGCATTCGTTACGACAACGCGTGCGACTCTCATACATGTTATACATCATTTGCAGAATATATTATTGTAATGCTACTAGTTACGGTATCATACTTGATTTATTCGAGTTCTTTTAGATCTTTTTGCTCGTTTCAGTTGATATAATTTCATTAAATTAGTCACTAATGGGTTTCGATAAAGACACTATTGACAAGATCTGACGGACACCGTCGTCGGCGAGAGCTGGGAAATTATTACCACTGTTTTTTTTATAAATCCTAGACTGTCATAGCATTGCTTTTATTAGTGATTGCTTTTAATCACATACTCGTATCTAACATATCTGTTCGATGTGTTCAATGTTAGTGCTCTTAACCGGTGACGGAAAACACCTTAACCAAAACTCTTTAACTCGTCATGTATGAAAAACTGCAAAACGTAGGCATGTGACAAACATATTATTTGAACGTGCCTCTGACTATCCCCTATGACCACTACAAGGTATTTAGATAATATACAAGATACCAAGGGTTTCGAGAGAGTAAAAGTGATATTATTTCATTTTTGTTAAGCTATTGCATAGCTACTATCGCGGGCCTTGAGAGTGGAGACCGAATCCAGAAATTCCGTAACGAAAATAACCTAACACTGCCCATGCGTATTCCAGCAAAAAATGCTATGCAATAGCTTTACCGCGGCAGTCCCCGAGTGCTACACGTCTTTTTATTTATTTATGTTATTTTTAACACTAAAGATGTACCAACATACTTCGTGATAGTAGGTAATATTTTCTAGAAATGAGTGCGTAACTTGCGGGTAGATTAACATTTGACTTCACAATACAATCTTGTGTACATTCGTAATTAAGCCAGTAAAGAGGCCTAGACAATCAAACCCTTTGTCCCGCAAAGCGCAACATGACAGCATATCTTTGCAAAACAATCATCACTTTCAAATAATAAAAGGGATTTAGAACCTTATTCGGCTGAAAAATGATTCCAATTTTCTGTAACTTTTAGTTCCGAGAAAGCT
This sequence comes from Ecliptopera silaceata, assembly GCA_932527185.1. Lineage (NCBI taxonomy): Eukaryota > Metazoa > Arthropoda > Insecta > Lepidoptera > Geometridae > Ecliptopera > Ecliptopera silaceata. The sequence goes on along the minus strand of OW052202.1, from coordinate 9,650,297 downwards.
CATTCAAGTTTGTATTTAAACTGTATCGTAAAAGGCTTGAATTCACGCTATGAAGGTTGCGTTTTGTTCATGTACACCGCCAACGTAGAACGAAACGTAATGATGACAAGTTACAAGAAATAGGACATAAGTAGATAAAGGTGATTTTAACCATTACAATAAAAATTGATTTTCGTAATCATTTGATGGAATTCGTACCTGTTTTGAAAGAAAAATCTGCACCAATTTTCTTTTTAAGGTGACGGGTATAGCCAAATGCGTGTTTTTGGGGAAACCGAAAACTGTTTTCAGAAAAAGTGATAGCATGTGGAGTTGTGAAACTTATTATTTCCTATAACACATATATTAAACTAGTGTATTGTTAATCTAAATGTGTGCTCTTGGATATAGTTTACTTTTAAATGTAAGTTTAGTACCAACACCTTTTGCAAAAGTGTGGTTTAAGATCCCATTTTTTATGGGTTTGGCAGATTTGTTTGGTACCAAACTCAGCACAGCTATTCTTATGGTTCGTATCTTGTGACTCTAAAAAAACATTTCTACAATAAGGTGTTTAAAGAAGAAGAAGAGTAGCGCCTTAGGAATTATAAGTGTTTGATTGCTGTGTGCTCGCAAATATTCATAAGGCGCTGCTTTAGAGTTTGACTATCCGAACTGTGCGCGGCTCATTATGTGTTTTTCGTCGTTGTGAGCATTTTTGCTGAAGTTGAAATTGCGACGTTGCCACGCTGACTGTCTAGAGTTTAACCACCACGGCAAAAACTATGCCGTGTTACAAGTTTAACGTGTGTATAGATATAATAAATAAATAATAAAGTTGGAAGTTATTGACATTTTTATTTATTGTGAAAAATTTCACCCTACCCGTCGCCTTAAAACAAAAGACAGCCGACTCTCTTAAAAGTAGACTTGACTATGACCATTATTCTGACGAAATTCCCTGTCATAATATCAAAGACTATTAAGAAAAGATATAAGAAGAAGAAATTTTACATCATATATCACAAAAAGCTAGCAATTCTCTGAGTACACTTTTTAAAGATACTTCTTAAAAACCTTTTTGCAACATTTTCAAATTGTGTTCACTAATAAATTAATTTATATAAACATAAATTTATTTAATTATAATGTCAACAGCACGTAAAAAGTTTATTTTATGAGAAAAAAACATGTCAATTATCCTAAAAGCTTTTAATCAATTTCAAACTATAAGTCCTAGGAATTAAGTTTATTTTCCATTGTTAAGGTACTAGTGTATCGGTAATATGTGAGGGCGGGAACTTACACGTGCCTTGTCTCGGAGCCCTATAAATAATAGCGCATTGTGCCTGTCTCTGCTGATTTGTGGGACTTTCGATTGAGCCGTATTTGGCTTATTGTTCACACAATTGTACCAAATGTACTTACAAACTTCTTTTTTAGTGTTCCGTACCCAAAAGGTAAAACGGGACACTATTATTGACACTGTTTGTTAGTCTGTCTGTCTGTCTGTCACCAGGTTTACGCCGTATAAGACGAAGCACAAGATTGCACAAGATGTGACACTCTTTTGACTAAAAAGAAGAAGCAGAACTGATTGCACCTGTCAGAATAAAAAGCCGAACTGACAAACTTTTAATCTTGCTTGACAATGTAAAAAATCTTGACAGACTTAGGAAAAAATAATGTTTGAAACTCTTGAACAACAACGATCTCGTTGATCTTCGTAAATCTTCGTAAATCTTCGTAGATCTTCGTAAAGCTTTGTAAATCTTCGTAATATTTATAATAAGCTCCATAAATCCTGAGGCAAACTACAGGGCCCGTATTCAATGTAATGTATGCAAATACCCCTAATTTCCCTCGTGTTGGTAATACAAATAATAGCGACCAACAAGCAGTTACTTACATAAACAAAGTTAATTGCGGCTCGGATTCTGCTTCGTTGTTCTTAGAATCGAGCAACTCGATGCTATTAAATAGTAGTAACTATTTATTTATTTGCATACAGCCCTATTTTGCTATGAAGCCCAAAAAATAGGGTTATCCACACTAAGCAGAAAATTTCACTAGGCTTCTTTAAAATAATTTGTTGTCTGTTCTATTGCACTTGCTGTGGTACCCTATAATTATGGGAACACTCTTGTCTTACTTCTAAGCCTTTTTTTTATTTATTTAACCTATTGTTCAAACTCTTCTATTCATCTCGATCTCCTGCGTCCATCCACCACTCATTCTAAGCATACTACTTTAAAATTGTAAAGTGTAAACCTGTGTTGGGTATCCTATCTTATAAATACAAAAAATAATAAATAACAAAAAATACTAAAAAAACTACAGGCACAGGTAAGGGCCACGTAATATCGTATTGACTTTTAAAACCGCGAATAACATTTTAGTTACTTCAGATATCATTAAACTTTTATCACTTTATCACAAACATTTAGTTATAAAAGTTTATTGATATGTGTAGTCTGATTTTTTCTATATCCCTATATCTCACAAATAGTAGAAATACACCATTAAACGTAATTCCAGTGCGTAGAAATAACCATAAAAGGGTAACACTGCGCAGACAATGCTAAATGCCGCGACAGATCTGTACCTCTACCATGAGTTGTCACAGTAATATCGTCTGACTTTACTACAGTAGTTACGTCAATATTAGTATTACGAATTTTAGTACCCAACTATCCGCACGAGGCGCTGTACAAATCTTCATACATTTTTTTAACTACAGACGCTAGTAAAAACTCATGGTAGAGGTACAGTCATGTCGTGTTTGCGCGACAATACGCGAGGTTGTGCGACAATAAGCTGTAATGAAACAATTTGGCGACAATGTACGCGCCGATCGAGATGATAATGGTGAACTATTGCTACGTTTTATGGTGCAATTTATTAACTGATAGCGAGTGATTGTAATAGGTAGGCAATAAATAAAAAGTTTTGAAATTATCTAACATAATACGGTATTTTTTTGGTAAATAAATGTATTTGTACATATTTGTATAGTATGTAACTATAATTTGTTATAAAAGTCATGAATGGATTAACAGTCTAAAAACATTTCGGAACGAACATGTTTGAAATAAAGATCGAAAGAGTGTAGCACGGAGCACACTGAGCAGACTAGACAAAGTTGTCAGGGTGCCAAAATACAATATACACGTTCATATATTAAGGAGAACGACAAGACGTCATTGGCTGATATATGAGACATACATTATACTAAGTATATGTCAAGTGTGTGAACACCTTGATTTTGTTTGTTTTCTGTTGAAGCGTTTGAGTACGAGCTATATAATGTCCGCAGTGAAATAAAATAAAGGTTACATATAATAATAATGATTTATTTTCAAAATAGGTTTAGGTTAAAAAAAACAATGGTACTTAGAGCTAATACTAAGCATATTAAGTAATTAAGTAACTGGCCTAAAGAAGTTCATTATTAAAACCTGTTTTCATAGATTTATACTGACTACTCGCTCAAATAAGTAAGAACTTGTTTGAACATAGAAATTTATTTTACTGACTTTTATGCCTTGCACCATTCATCTCTAAACGCATTGTGCGTGTATTTACGCAGTGATGCAGTCCATTGTACATTAGTTGAAGAACTTGCGCGCAGAATTCTAGCTTCTAAACTAAGTCGCGCAGTGCATTCTGCACCTTACGACTCTTGAGAGTTATGAGCATTATTTTAGAAAGATATTCAGGAAATAGTCCGAGTATTTTATTGGAACTAGGGATATTTATTGTATTTTGATCCAGTTAGAATAATAAAGCGAGTTACTGATTCTCGTAATGAAATTATTTGCAATCTTGTAGATTTTTTAACCGTTTCCGTGCGGGTGGCACCACAGTGGTGCCATGGATTATCCTTTGCGTATGGCGGGTGGCACCCGAGAGGTGCCAAATTTGAAACCCGTAAAAATCTAATAAATTGACGTTTTTCAAAAACTTTCCGTAAACAAAAGAGTCTTTATTTGTCACACAGATCCTCCCTACAGTGTCAGTTTCAGGAAATCACGTGATTTCACACACTTCAGGGATTCTCAACCTTTTCCATAAATAAATTATATGAAATGTAATTCGTTAGATACAAATTGCCCAAAATATTAATGCCATGAATATCTACGTTATCTAAGTTCTTCATCTTCTACTATTCTACTAGTCTTTTCAGTGGACATTGAAATATCTTTGGTTATTATTTCTGTGCTCGTTGCACAACCCTTCGTAGTTTTTTTTTGGATCGTTTTTCATACATTTTTTTTTCATCCTCATTTTCTTATGTTTTCAGACGTCATAAGTCTGGGAATTTTGTTCGAAATAGGGATCTTCCCCAAACTCATTCTGGAATATAATTTTTTTTTTACGTAATTCTAAATCAAAACAATATATTATTGTATAATATTAAATATCTGCCATAAACAAAAGCCAAATATCTAATTACTATAGTTGTATTACTATAATAGAACATTACGTTACTAGTAAGCCAGTAGAATATTCTATTAAAAACTTATCATGAATTTGAATTCCCAACAAAACACTAGAAAAGACTCATAGCGCTCTGCATGTCTCGAATGTTCATATTTCACTCTACAGTAACATTAAATCAATCGATCCATCAAAAAACTACAAAAATGTTTACAACCTCTGATAGAAATAAGGGATTTACCTTATATTTCCGTTAATACATGTAGATAGTTACTTTTATACACGCCAATCGAAAAGTTAAACAATTTACGTTCGGTTTTGGGTGGCGACTAAACTTTCAGCACGTGAAAACAGGAAAAAAAGCGATAAGTTACAACTCCTGGCGGAGGACACCACAGTGGTGTCATCAAAGTCCCTGGCGTTAGGCACCTCTGTGGTGCCACGAAATATTTGTTCGCCGCCAGGCGTTAAAGTTTGTCCAAGAGACTCCCGCATCGAAACGGTTAAAAAGGATTTTATAATAGTTTTCATTATAAACGGGATATTTACCATGATTTGTGAGTTTTTCACTTCGAACCGTGATCATGGCGCATGCAACTGTGCCGAAATATCGGGAAATAATCAAACTCACAAATCATGGTAAATGTCCCGTTTATAATGAAAACTATGTTCAAAACCATGATAGTTTCAAATGGGATTTTATAATATATCTAAACTAAGCTGAATGATGATGATGAATGAATATTGTAGATACCAGGAAAAAATAATCTTACATATTTTAAAACTAGACACGAATTCTTACACAAAAGTAGATACCTATGATTAATTCAACTACACAAAAATAAAAACAAATAATAACTTCTACGCTAAAATCTACGCTAGGGTTTTTTCTAGCCGTATTTGTGTGTATAATGAAGGTAAAAGGCTTTCCGTACCTACCTTTGTTTAATTAATTATTTAAAGTGGTTTTTGGCTGTTCTAATTATCGGTTAATAGCGATACAGCTTAATAAATGGAAATAGCAACGCGTTCTTAACAATTATTATTAATTATTAGTTTATATTAATAACTATACTTAAGTTAGTTGAAAAAATAAAAGCTACTGCCGACTGCGCAGCTCGTTAGTGTATAAACACTTATACAGAAATAAATTTAATTTTTAATATCAATTGTATTGTAATTCGTCTTTATCAGACTATTAAGTTTAGCGAGAAATATCAGCATTTTATAAAACTTTTTGTTCTTTCTTTTAATTCATATAAGTACTTAATATTTGTCAAAGTCAAAATCAATCTTGATTCTGAAAAATCACAAAGATCATTTAGAATCGACTTATATTAGTGATTCTAGTCATTCTAGGAGCAGTGTCACAGGATACCGATAAGCTATTAGAGAAAATGAACTTAAGTTAAAACCTGGCAGGTTTTAAGAGGATTAAAAAACATTCAAATTCTGTATAAATAAACAAAAGTCTCTGATCTCTGAAATCTGAATATTAGTGTATGGACTATGGACTAGTAAGGTTAATTTTGCGTGGATCTAATATATATAATAATAAATAAAAATAGCCTTCGAGGTGACCGCCATGTGGGATGTTGATTCTACGATCATTGTTCCGATAGTCGTTTCGGCGAACGGTCTGATAGCGAAGAGCCTCGACCAACATCTAAAGAGGCTCTCGCTAGAAGGTTGGCTCAAGGGGCAGATGCAGAAGGCAGTGATCCTCGACACGGCACGCATTGTCCGGAGGTTCCTCAATCTGTAGCCCTAACCACCGGTAGCTTGGGCCTTGCCCCGCTGCCGGCGGCAACCTAGTTTTAAGTTTTTTAAAATATAATGTATTTTTTTTAATCATTTATATTGTAAAAAACTTTTTGCTAAGATTTAAAATAAATGTGTACATAATAAAAATAATAATAATAATAAAATAAATAAATGTGTACATAATAATAAAAAACGTTTATTGACCAAAAACTTACATGTTGGAACATTATCCGATCTAGTATGTAAACTTCATCTGTCAAAGTTTGTTAATGTCACTTGTAATTTAGAAGAAGAAATCAGTTTTCTTTCTCTCTTACTCATGTAATGGGTAAAAAGTTTCTAATTACTCTTGAAAAATATCGTCTCAATTCCCCAAAACCTATCAATATTGACGAGTTGTTCAATCTCACTTTTCGACCAAACGGAATAAAACATAGCCAGCTGGGATTTTCCAATGAATAAATTGTCCGGCCAGTGACGCAATTTGCATCCGATCTATAAATTGAACAAATTTGAAATTCATTGCGGACACCCTCTACAGTCCACACCTGCTGGATTCCTGTCTGATGAATCGCTCCTCATCCGGGATCCGGTTCGGAGAAACTGTTTTAACGGATACTGTTTCGATATACCTACTTATAACAAGATTTCCTCTCTCATGAACAATTAAATAAATAAATGTTCGGGATGTGAACAAGAAAGAGTTTTTGATATTAAATTGTTATAATTATAGCGTTTGTTACATTTAGTATATATTATTTATATTTAGTTTTAAATTGGTTAGGGACGCATCCTTCCTGTGAAGTCGGAGGGCAAAAAAAAGGATTGCGGCGCCTCTTCTTCCTTTTGTTTTCCTTCGCATGTGACTCACGCCGTCAAATGCAGCTTTCTGTCACGGAAGCTGACGTAGGGTAGGCCTACGAAACGGCGCGAACAATAATTAATAAAAGTAATGAAAAAAATCTTGGACATTTCATATATCACACTCTAGTCAAACGAAGCAAACTCTAGCCCCAAAGCTTGTACTATGGGAACATTGGCTCAGGGTGGGAATTGAACCCACGACCAACCCACAGCTGGCAAGCAGAGTTACTATACTACCAACTGAGCTGTGACACCTGACTCAATTGATTTTAATTAAATGAATGGGCCAGTACCTACTAAAATATTAATATAATTAGGTCTATCATTTAGTTATTATTTTAATTGAATTAAATCATAATTGAATTAAGATAAGTGTTGCAAAAAACAGAATTGCAGTAATCAACATACATCAATCCATTACGCATAATTGATCGCCGCTAGTTTACGTTTACAATTATTTCTAGAATTTCTGCTATGTCCTTAGAACATTTAGCTTTTTCAATCGGAAAAGTAGAGCAGGAGCTCGAAGCCACAATTGTTTTATTTATTATTATATTAGATATTAAATGATCCTTGTGATTTTACTGAATAAAGGATTTGTGTCTGTGTATACTATTTTCTAGTTTTTGTAGATTAATAACTTATGTACTTATACTTACTTTGAAAATTATGAAAGGGGTAAATCACATCAATCAAAGACCAATTTCTGGTCTTGTATTTGTTTATAAACTGAGAGAATAGTAAAGCTGCTGAGGAGTTTACATCCAAAAATGTCACAGTCACTACAGCGTCAAAAACTCATTCATTGAGCTAAAAGTAAAAGTAGCCACCAACTTAGTATTAATTCACAAATCAGGATACAAACAATGTTTATTATTATATTATTATAGATGATTTCTTCCCGTGAGCTCCCGCACTATAACTTGGATCCCAGTATGTTATTTACTAGGTTTTTCCTCTGCATCAACATCTTCATCGTTCCTGTACCAGAGTAAATTGCCTAAGGTGTCTTTTATAGTGGGCTTAATGAAAAAAAAACACTCTCGCGTCGTTTCTTTCTGAATACGGTGTTATTGAAAAACAGCTCGTATTCTCAACTTTATACCTTCGTAATAAGGTTGATTTATAGCATTGATGGTCAAATTATATTTTCAAATGACATAGTCCAGTCAAATTACGAAATAAATAAACATGAGCGAATACAGTTTGGGGACTTTGAGGATCGATAGGGCGGTGTATTCTGAGCATAAATTCCAATTTGAGGGGTTGTACTGAGGTCAGCTCAAGGTCATTTCGATGGAAACGCGTTTCATTCGATATCTCGAGAATGGTTGGTGTTAGGCGAAAAATTGTTAAGACCTTTTCTTTTCCAAACAAAATTTACAAACTTTTTTAATTGAAACTTTTTTTTATAACATTAATATTTTTCAACTTATTACTCCCGCAAGGCAAAAATTTTACTTTTTTTTCCATTTTTCGTCGTTTTCTCCCCAACCATTCAATTTTATTAAATTTTACTGATCATCAAAGTGTAGATCTTTTAATTATGAACAGTTTTGTCCTTAAACTTTTTTCCGTAGTGCCAATACCTTCGGAGTTATATATTACTTTACCGATATATTATTATTTTTATAAATTATTTTTCTATCAATAAATGTGTAAAACAGTTTTAATTGTTAATTTACTTCTTACCCAAATTAACCCAAAAATTTACCCAAATTAAATACTTAATTTTTAAATAGTTTAATCGATTGACCTTTTTATATTGCGACAGTGGCGCGGATTTCGCTCGGTAAAGTAATATATAACTCCGAAGGTATTGGCACTACGGAAAAAAGTTTAAGGACAAAACTGTTCATAATTAAAAGATCTACACTTTGATGATCAGTAAAATTTAATAAAATTGAATGGTTGGGGAGAAAACGACGAAAAATGGAAAAAAAAGTAAATTTTTGCCTTGCGGGAGTAATAAGTTGAAAAATATTAATGTTATAAAAAAAAGTTTCAAATAAAAAAGTTTGTAAATTTTGTTTGGAAAAGAAAAGGTCTCAACAATTTTTCGCCTAACACCAACCTTTCTCGAGATATCGAATGAAACACGTTTCCATCGAAATGACCTTGAGCTGACCTCAGTACAACCCCTCAAATTGGAATGTATGCTCAGAATACACCCCCCTATTGATCCTCAAAGTCCCCAAACTGTGTTCGCTCATGTTTATTTAACTCGTTTTTAGCCATAATTTGACTGGACTAACACTACATAGTATGAAGAATGTCGTTTTAGTTGCATTAACGCGTTAAGCGACTATTGTGGTGACGAATAAGAAATATCGTAAAAATACACAGTACTGGTTCGAACCTGCGTGGTTACTTATTGCTTATAAAAAAGGGGAAATCTGAGCACAGAGCCACTAAACACCGAATGCATTCTTCTTCTTTTCTTAGTGGCTTTTCGCAGGCTAGGGAATGCATTCTTCACAATATAGTACTGAATTTATATTCTGTGTGCTTTTTATAGTCTGTGATGGAAAAGACGTCGGAACTCAAATCCCTACTCAATAACTTTGAGATTTTCTGAACTTTTTAAAAGATTAGGATCCAGGAAGCACCTACTTCCTGGATCCTAATCTTAAAATTAAAAATACGAATATTTATTAATTTATGTAATTTCACTACCAACTACAATCCGTTAATATTTATTTATTTATAACTGTGGGAACTAGATTACTTACTGATAGAATACTTACAGTGTACAAGCTTTGCTTAGTTTAGGAAAACAGTATGATAATAGAATGGCCGTGTATTTTTTTTTTACTTACTACTTACCTACTACCGTGTACCTACTTAATTTACCTATGTATCAAGAGAAGGTCACAGGTTCGAATCCTGCCCTGCTCAATAACTTTTGGGATTATCTAAACTTTTCGAAATTCCTGTGATCCAGGAAGCACCTAGAATAATACCAATATAATATATTTATTTATGTAACTTCACTACCAACTAGATGACCACACTATACATTAGGTCGAATCATAGGATCTATACAAGTGATGCCAGCGGCGTTGTTTCTAACAATCCAGTAATGATATTGTGCTTCGACCTTTGGTATCGAATGATCTAGTAGTTTCAACATAATCAATGTTACTTTAAAGCCAACCAATAATACCAATATACTAAAGAAAGGAAATATAACCTCAAACTTTTTACTTTATAAAAAAAAACAAATACAAAAAGTTTTATTGTAAACTTTTTGCTATAAATATTTTAGTTTGTAGTTACTTAGGAGTAACTATAACTATATTTACTTTATAAATGCCCCTGGTTCTTATTTATTAATGTCTTCACAGATTACTATGTTTTTTTATATCTATTGGAATTGAACAAGACTCAAGTGTACCTACTCTTAATAATGTTTAAAAATAATTGTATTAAACGTAATTTTTTCTCTTTCGTAATATGGTTTTCCTGTGAAAAGCTTTATATTTATTTATATTATTTATCCCGATCGTTTTGATTTTATAGAATCAATCGAGTCAAAAAAGACAAAAATTACTTTATTCAATAAAATCATAATATAAAATAATAAAATCAAGGATCATTTAGAATCGTCTTACATACAAGGTGATTCTAAGTGCCAGTTCCACGCAACCAGAGCCTAGAAGAACGGGCAAGAAACTTACAGCCTGGTTCCTACCGTTTTTTATATGATCCTTCTTACAAAGTATTTAATTAGATATATAATACTTACTAGCGTCCTGCCTCGGTTTCACTCGGGTTGAATGTACTGATAATCTAGGACCACCCACATCTTACCGCTTACAAAAAATCTAATTTCATAAACTAACGCTATCCACATATTATCTCTGCATCCGCATTACAGGAAGAGCGTTTTCACATTATCCGATCCGATATCGGTGAAATATGTACCTCTGATATCCGATATCGGACCGTACAATATGAAAGACAGGTACATATTTCATACTTACCCCGATATCGGATCGTCGTCCGACACCGATATCGGATCGGATAATGTGAAAACGCTCTAACGCGTTACAGGAACACTTAACTATCGAGTGCAGTGCATTATGCAAATATGGAAATTACCTTGTAAATTGTAACATACAACGGAAAATAATCACTGACATCAAAATTACTAGGATATATTCGTCTTAAGCGTTTTTACTGGAAACTAAAGTGAACAAAAAAGAGAAACTAGTAAAATCAATGAAATGAAATGAAATGAAATTTATTTAAGACATGACAAACATTACAGATAAGTACATTAATAATAAAAATATAAGATGTGACTAACATTTTAGTGTATCCTGGTTGGACAACATTGATACCCAAACTAGGATTAGCCTGTGGTATGGCGTATCAATGCCCTCCGCCAGACAATTTGTTCATTTCCTAAATTAACATAACAATTCGATTATTTGAAACTTAAATTAAAAAGTTAAATACAATATGTTACAATATTATTCATTATACAATTTAATATTTAATAAAAATTATTTAGATCAATTAAATCAATATTTGATAAGTATAAATAAATAATTTTAAAGGCGCGTTATTAAGACAATAAAGTTTCTATTTAGTCATTAAATGATACTAGAAGGATAAAGTTTCAAATAAAAAAAAATACATCTCTACTAGAAAAATAGTTACTTAAAATGTTTAACCGAATTGATAACCAACTTTTTTAAGTCTATTGAAAGTAAAAATAAGTTCATGCTGTGGATATTTCACACAACGGTAAAAACATTTGTGAAAAATGATATGGATGTGAAAGGAGTGAATACTGAGATGACGGATGATAGAGGAGAATGGAGGAAAAGAACATGTTGTGCCGACCCCACTTAGTGGGATAAGGGCAGGAAGAAGAAGAAAGAAGGTGTAAAACACTTGTAAAATTTCTCGCGATTTTTTCTAATTTCTATTCTTAGCGAAAATCAAACCCACAACCCACAATGCGAAAAGCTGAGTTACACCGTCAGAACTGCGGTGGCTACTCTTTTAAGGATATTTAATATTATTATAATATTTATTTCCTTTTATTTTGGTTTTAACATGTTTACATTAAATCGACATTACACTCCTAAACATATATATTTGCCAATTAGATTAATAAATCACATACCAATTATAAGTAAAATGTGTTCCCTGGTAACTGCTGCGGTAGCAACAAATAATATTTGTTTTAAGTGCTAACCGTGCCTCGTAAAGTAACCACCTATAAGTAAATTACACACAGAAGTGACACACTGCACAATAATTTGGCAAACAAGTAGCTCGACTAGGATACTAATAATATTCAAGGACATTTCACACATCGCGCTCGAGACACAAACTACTAGCTAGCTACTGTACTATGGGAACTAGATATTTTTTAAAACCAGTTTTTTCCGTAGCTTAAGTAGTGCAAAAGATCGCTATTAGCGATAAGACCGCCCATTGTACAAATTTGTTGTAATGTAATGTTCTTTGTGTACAATTTAAGAGTTTATCTATCAGTTCAGTCATCGGCTGGTTCCATCTTTTCAGAATAAAAAACATCAATGTTTGCAATCACATAAATATATTATTTAGATAATGTTTGTTCTTTGCGGTAATAAGCCATAGCATGGAAGAATCATAATCATAATCATTTATTTGCATTAAACGTAAGTACAAAAGTACTTGTTTATAAACAAGTACTTTTGTACTTGTTTATAAACGAGGCAGAATGTACTTGTTTATAAACAAGTACATTCTGCCTCGTCAAGGCGTGCAAAGCAAAGAATGATACCAACTGTGTTGTCAGTCAAACAATTATTTTATAAAATACACAAGAAGCAGTTGAGCTGTCTGCAAACCGTTGCAAACGATCGATAGATAGCTCAACTTTGTGTTAATAAAAGGTTGCGAAACATAACAGCCGTGTGTCCCGGCTCTAACTCACATAATAATTGCTATTTATTCTGCGCTACCATGCGATCTTTAGTCAATTATTTATTGATATAAGAATATTGGCCACGGCTCGCGTGTTCGTGGGTTCAATTCTGAAACTGACACATTTTATACGCGTATCGTTTTATTTGTTAATCGTGCGTTTCAATTTAATGTGCTAAAGATATTTGATTTTCGTAATAACTAGCCAAGTATACAATAATAGCTAAGTTGACTTTCTCCAATACAAAGTCAACATAAATAAATTATCCTAACTAGCTCAGGAGGATCTCTTTATTTGTAAAAAATGATTTATGTTGATAAAACATTTTTTTATTTTTTTCACTTTTACTTTAAAATAAATAGGATAATAGTAACGGTATCCAAGACACACACGCGTTGACGCTACAACGTTCGCCAGTTGAGCCAGCAAAGACGCGTGCAGTGCGACTTAATAGAATAAAAATAATTTATTGTATAACTGTGTATAAAGATGTAATAAAATTTCATCATCTTCCTACCCTTGTCCCACATTATGTACAACACGTCCTTTTCTTCAAATTGTAAAAAATGTATGTATTTACAAAAAAATAACAAGTAATATCTAGTTCCCATAGTACAAGCTTTGTTTAGTTTGGGACTAGAAAGTGGTGTGTAAAATGTCCGTGATTATTTTTCCGACCCAAATATCGACCAATAGAATTGCAACATTCGACGTCACGTGGTATTATACTGATAATTTTTTGAAAATTTTCTCTGGTCGTTGCTATATATAAAAAACAAAACATGATCCAAACACGTCAAACTGACAGGTTGAATTCAATTGTGAAAATTGGAGATTTTGCATGAAAATGAGTCGATTTGGAGTTTGTTCTCTGTCCACCATCGATAAAAAAGTCGTCAAGTTTTTCAGGAAAAATCACTCGCGCTTCGCGCTCGTGATTTTTTAACCTGAAAAACTTGACTCCTTCATTTGTTTACAACGAACCTATCGTGAAATACCCGATAATTTTGAAGCTCTTGTGGTATTATATGTGAATTTAATATAGGTAAGTACTTTAGTGACTTAAATCGGGCATAAAATTCAAAATACTATTTAAATTCCATAAATACTTTCCGCCATTCATATTTCACTTTGCCGATAAAAGCAGGTTGTATATCAGCCCGCCACTCCTAACGCATAAACGCGTGTTCGGTTGTATCGCCTCCGACCTCGATGTACAGATAAGATGGAGCCGCGATATACTTACCGCGATAGCAAGCATGCAGGAAATGCTGCTTTGAACTTTTCTGGAGAGCTGCGCGATTGGAAAGTACTTTTTAAATTCGGCCAGAATGATCAAAGCTAAAATATCTTTCATCTTTTTATGCTCACAGTAAATATGAAAATCGTAAACGTTTCGTCACGATACGATCTAAACACTGCACAGAAACGCTGCAACGTTCTTATTATATATATATATATACGTTATTATATATACGTTATTCGGTAGTCCAGCTAAAGTTGATGCATAGTCTGAATCAAATACGTTAATGTTACAATACGTTTACGATTGTCACATTTATTCGCGATCGGACAGCAAATTGGAATGTGAAAATACTTTGTGAGGATGTATTTTATGTTTTTTTCAGTCCTTTTAATATATATTTGTTCGGTAGCGCTGTAAGAGTCGTCAGACGACCAACAGCATTAGTCCATTAGAAAATAAATAAATATTTATATAAGTAAGTAGATTTTATATAGATTATTAAACTCCCTCTGAGTTCAATAATCTAAGGACTAAAAGAACATAAAATCCAAAGGATTGACCTCTACATTCCAAGTTGCTTCAACCATCATATTTAACTGAGACTATCGTAGCCTTTGCCAGAAAATCATATTTCGTATCGCACCACGCACGAATTCAACACGAATCGTAAACCAACACGTTCCATAGACAGGCTACTTTACAGAGGACAGCAGTGAGCAACTGTAGGAAGGAGCTTGGACTTTCGTCCGGCTTTTTTTTTCTTTAGTTGGCAGAAGTGGTAAAATGTTGCCATAATAACATTTTATAAAACCCTAGCTAAAGGTTTGGATTCATTAAGATATCATAAAATTTTGTGTATATTAAGAAGAAGTTTCGGACTTTGTAGAACTGTAAAATGTAATGAAATAAAACATGAACTTAGAAAAATACATTCCAAATTGATCAGTCAGATTATACTAAAAATGCTATCTTGACTTAAATTTAATAAAAATACCTTATCCGGCTTTCTTTAAATCAATTTACATATTACACATCCATTCGAGTAGCCTACCTTAGTATGTAACACGTGTCTTCGGACGTTATCTCGGCGAGATCGGCGCTATCTCCACCTCTATCTCTGGATCAGATATCGATTCGACGAATAGATCCTTGTAAGCAAGCTAAGTAAATTGTAATACACTGGTTTTTTTATCTTTGTGCGAAGGTATTTATTAAGGCTTTTATGATGGAACTGGTTTTAGACTAAGTTTGATCCTGTATTTTTAACTGGGAAAATAAAGCAGCGTTTTTCAGATGACATCCAGTCAAAATTGTCTTAGGAAGGCGGATTTTTTGAATTTTTGTTTACCTGAATTCATCTGTTCTTCATCTTTTGTATGCGTTGTTTAAAAATTCGAACACTAAAAAGTTTCAGTATATTTCGTATTAACTTTCGCGCGCGACTCCTGCTTCTTTTTTTGTTTCATCCAAATCAGACTGAGTTGTTAAGTTATTGACAACCAAATATCTAAGCTTTTTTAGTCAGATGTTCCTTCTGTTTCGTGTTTATTTTATTTAATAACAAAAAATTTCTAGACAATACACATAAAACTTAAAAACAAATCTTGCTGAAATAAATACTATTCTTTTTAAAGATTTATTTGACTAACACACACTAAGTGGCGTCCGACAATAGAGCAGGACAGTTTAGAAAGCACCACATTGCGATAGAAAAGCTCAGTTCCACAGACTGTGTGTCGATGTGGGCGTGGCGTGACGCTCTGACAAGTGGCTGAGTCGTGTGGGCATGACAGAATGACTGATACCGCACATTTGAATATGGAAATGCATTCAAATTACGCAGAAAAGCTGGCAATTTTCAAACTGTTTACGCTATCGGAAACTAGGATTATCATGGATGTTGACAGTCATAATACAATTGTTTAGTCCAAATGCTTGGAGATAATTCGTAGCATACTTATTCAACTTATACTTAGGTACAACAATAAAGTATTAAGTACGTGACATTCTTAAGCAAATATAGGCGCTATTTAATCAGCTTATTTTCATAAGCTGGAAGTTTTATGATTCTATTTGGGTATCTAAATTTAACGAAACATTATTTCCGATTTAATAAACAAACATTTTCTCGGATGCTGGTGGTACATCCTGAAAGCCTAACAGCCACATTCAGAGGCGTGAATTGAAAGATAAATCAATCCACTGATATCTCATACAAATGAGTAAAGAACAAAAACTGATTTTAATTATCACTTACATTTGAGTGATGTTACTCCGACTGAAAACCTCAATTAGCGATACTATCTCCATTTCCAATCTACGAGAGAGCTATTCGGAATTGTTTAATTGAATCACTGGATCCCCAGTTACGAACAAAGGTGCGGAGGCGTACACCCACGCACTAATTAAGAACACTGCAATTAATGCGGGACACGACACCGATTGTGTTGCCGACTGTACGCCGCCATATTTGCTGGACTCTGTAGTACCACGGTTAGACCGTCTTTGGTATTGTGAGTGGCAGGTACACAGATTCGCTGGTTAGCGATTTCCCTTCATCTTTTGTTTGAGATTGGTACATGGAGGACAGTCTATGTTCTTTGAGTTTCATCGTTATATCAATGTTTAAAACACACAAAGTTGTTACCAACATGAAGTAATGAATGAATCTATCTTTTTTTCTTCTTCTTTTTTTACACCATAATTATCTTCTTTTTTAAAGTAGTAAGTAAATATATTTTTTTTTAAATACCTAGGTAGGTATTAGTTTTACTATCGATTCAAAATATTATCTATTTAGAAATACCTATGTAGAAAAGGACAGAAAGACTAGACTGGTACCTTCATAATAATATAACCTAAACCAAAAACCAACACAGTCACAAATTGATGTAACTCCAACTAAACGTCCTTACGCAGTAATACCTAGGTACACAGCAATACCTAGACACTCAGGTTGACTACACATCTACGGAAACACGTAGGAGTTATAGGATCGTTACTGACTGAATATCCACGAATAGAATGTATGTACAAGGTGTAAAAGGCTACTTTATTATTTGAAAGCCCAGTGAGTTGACATAATTTTATACATTTTGCATACTTATTAAGTTAGACATAGCTGGACATGTTTTTTAATAATTATTAAAAACATGTCAATCTCAGTCAGTCAGTCAGTCATCCAAAATTCCTATGTTCTGCAAAATAAATGATTTGATTTGAGTTCTTTCACTGGGTAACTCACTGCTTTTTTGTGTCTTTGTTGGTTTTAGAACTACAATATTGGCAAAGGTTTTAACCGTAACAGAAGTTTTGTAGGTACAACAGAAAAAGAAGACTTTTTGTTTTCACCAATTATAGCTCATTGAAAGAAGTGACAATTGCTAAATATTCGTAACGGTAACGAATGAGACAAACTGCGCAATGGCACTGTTTGGCAGTAGGTAGAGCTAACTTTGACGCGCAGTGTGAATCGAACTCGTGGCCGTTTCGATAGGTTTACGATGTCACACCCATTTTTGAGTCCAGATTATGTTGTACTACTGTTTTGGGTAACAAAGTGGTTCCATTAATACTTCTAAAACTGACTACCGTATGGCTCTGTTCATTACCCTCTTATTGTACATAAGTCCGGACTAAACAAACTGAATAAACTTGTACGATATTTAATGTTAAACAATACAATATTTCTGATTCTGATTTCTAACTAAAAGTAAAGACTTGCCCCTTATCTTATAAAAAGTTAGCGTTGACATTATGTCACCATCACGTATGGTAATCAAGACATCAAGTCTGCGCTAACTTTTTTTAGATAGACCGTTACTGTCTGGGATACACAAAATATTTCCAAGAGTACTTCAGAGTAAGGCCTTTTGAATTTGTGGAATGAGTTTTGTACACCCGTTGAAAGGTATATAATAGGTATCGAAGCTTTGTTCGGTCGTCAGTCCCCGGTCACGACTAGAGAGACGTTTTATTTGCTACACCAGCCGCCCATCTGTTCCGCTTTCATATCACAATGTTTTCTTTACAATGTGATGCAAAACGCTATTTTTCTTTTAAACTGTAGCAATAAGTATAAAGTTGCCTTAAAAGCAGTAATATTGTAGTGCCCTAGCGGGTTCATGTTCGGCTCTAATCTAATAATTGTAAAAACATACAATTGTTTTTAATCTTTTCAAATTTTACGTCAGCACCTATCAAAAAGCAAAACAAATGTTTATAACTATCTTTTTATATTATCTTTAGATCTATAGATCGTTTGCAACGGTCTGTAAGTACATAGCTCAACTACTACTTATGTATTTTACTTATGTATTATTTTATTTTGTTACTTATGTATTTTATATGCCTATGTACATTTTGTAAATATCTCAAATACTCGTAAGCTTGTTTGGAATAAAGTTGTTTATAATTTATAATTATTTGAATCTAATTGTAAGTGAACTCTTGTTTTATGAGAAACTAGCTGACCCGTGCCCACTTCGTTGGGCATAATTAGACCGTTTTTTCTCAGATTCACTTTACAAAAAGGACTACCCCGTAAAAGCCTTTTTATTTTTCGGTTTTTTATATAACCTATGTCATTCATCATTAATGTGACTTTCTATTGGTGAAAGATTTTTTAAAATCGGTTTAGTAGATTCCGAGATTACCCCGTACTATTTAACAAATATACAAACACACAAACTTTACTTCTTTATAATATTAGTACTTAGATAAATGTCTTTAAATCTATGTAACCGGTGCTAAACGCCCGGTCGAAGCACCACCCGCGGCGGCGGCTCCATCCGGCGTGGAAGGTTGAACTCTGTACCAGCCCGGAGCCAACAGGTGCACTCAATGTACTTATTGTCTGCGTAAATCTCAACTGTTTTGAACGACCTTTGTGGTCCGAGGAGAAAACAGAGATGCTAAAGAGGTTGTATGATATTTCGATTTTTTTACGTGTTGGTTTTATTATTCGCAAGATTTCTAGTTTGTGAATTATTATTCACAAACTAGAAATCTTCTTGGGTCTAGTGTACAATTTCAAAATCTTTGACAGATACTTAGCCCTTACTATATGCATATATGTATACTTTTCAAAACTTAACTTTACTTAAAAATCGTACGGATTCCAACCTATGTACACTATAGGTAACCTAAGAATTTCTTAATTTTCGTAAATCAATCCTTTGTCTTGCAGTCTTTAGATAACACATAGGTATTATGTAGGTACTCGTAGATATCTAAACTGCTTAATATTTTAATACTTATATTAAAAAAAATATTCACAAACAAACTTACGACTATTACAGTATTTACAAAATGTACATAAAAATATATATGAAACAGTTTTAATATATTGTTCATATTGTTCACAAAGATTACGCCTGATAAAGATTAAAATTAAAAAAAACCGAAACTCTAATAAGGTATTTAATTCTTTGCAGAAAGTAATGAAAGCGTTGTCAAGTGGCTACATGATAAAGGATTATTATAATGGTTACAATGTACACCGAGATACTGGTCGATTTATTGCACGCGGTCTAATGGCGATCGACAGTTACCTACCGAAGCACCAGATAGAGATATTAACTAGCCCGACAGCGCCACCACTGGCTCTGTGAACTTCAGCACACTAATTATACTGAAACTACTGCTTTAAAATCCTCAATGTGCAAAACTGAAGAAATTAGGCAAATTCACACTGGCAAAAAATACTCTTGATAGATGTTTTAGATAGTTTGTGTCATAATTTCGATGCAACTAGTGCTCCGATTGGGATGAAAATTAGAATATACTTACTTAGTTTTTACTCTGGCATCTTTTAATTATTTATATCAAAGCACACAAAACAGAGTACAATCGAACAGATTTCAAAGCATATGGCATCTTAAAACATGTGTAAGTACACAGCATGATTAAGTAAGCAGTAGCTAGGGAAAGAATTAGCGGGCTGGAGCTAGAACAGGTAGGTACAGATTCTTCCTTATTTTCCTTCGATTCTAGCTAGCTAAGTCTAAGTTCTAAGTGAAAAGTTCTGGCTAAGTCCCCACACAGCTCAGCAGTCATCCAATACATCGATAATCATGCTCTTATTCGCCCATTAAGGCGCAGATAGCCCCTGAATAAATACGCTCTTGTCACGAGCGGCATTAGCCTCCACTTAACACGATTAGATAGCTGCGATTTCGCTATGTATTGTAGTAGCCACTTTTCTTTTACTTATGTATTTCAAATAGTTTCGGTCTATACGCATATTAAAAAAAAAGTTGTAGTCTGCGCAACCTTTTTTGTATTACTCGAAATGTTAAAATAAGTTTTGAACCGTGTATAACCTCTTTTGTCCTTGTACCATGTTCTGGAGGTTCTGAAATAAAATATATGATTCATATTCATTATTGTTTTTCATTTGTAAGTACCTATGTAGGTATGTGTATCACTTACGTCGGTAAATAATAAATATCTATTTCGTATCTTGAACAACCAATGACATTTAACGTAAAACGGTAGCATAATTTTGAACAAAAATATACTTACAAAAATATAAATAAAAATTGCTTTTAAAAGTAAATTATATTTTGACAATTTACAAACTCAAATAAATTTATTTTATCATTTTCTTACTATCAAAAAAACGAAGGTTTTCAAGTTGACGCGTTAATATTTTTTTTTAGCAACATTGTACCTATCGATGGGTCTGGTTACAATACCTATTCAGTAAGCATACTTTTTTTCTACAGTTACCTAAAGCCAAGCTCTATAATTCATGTACCTAGAGGTGGGATAAAAATCATTCCATCACACCAAACCGCAATTATTTCGAGCGCGTGCTAAATCCCGGCATCAGTAAAATTGGTTCAATCTGCACCTCTTTGCCTGGGGCCTAGATAAATCACCTTGCATTGGAGAGTTTAGTTGTAGACGCTAAATTACAGCTACAGCTATCAAGAACCAGGCCAAAAAGGATTGGTAGACACATACATCATCATTTATCATGATCACAGATCAAATCAGATCATTTGGCATTTTAGACGATGTATCATGGTAGAATGTTTAGGCTAGACGTTTGTAGATGTAGAATTCCTATTTTAAATAACTGTTTTGGTGTTCTAACGGCCGGTTTCTGGAAACCCAAATCACGATTGATCCGAGTTTGACACATAGTAATTATTTGATTTTTCGTTGATCATCGTTCGAGAAACCGGGCGTAAGTGTCGATCTTTCATCCGCGGCCATCTTGATTTATTACATGAAATATGGTTTCAAAGTCAAAATATACGCTAAAAAACATGTCGATGTTATAAATTAAGCATATTTATTTAATTAAAAAAAAAAGTTTTCTCAAATACTACGTATGTCCTAGTGCGTCTAGTGTCCAGACTTTACAGTATCCTAGAAGTAGAAATGGCGTCGTGGCAGCCCGCAGCACCGATGTATGATTACACAATACCTCCGGTTCAGCAGTCATTAATACTTGCGAATGAGGGAGAAACGAAATAAATGGGCTGTTCGTCTATCGAGTGGTTTGCGCAATTAGATCTTTCTACAGCACATTAAATTCTAAGAGGCTTATACTTGATTAGAGCAAACTATTTAACTCAAGATAATAAAATAATGAATTATAAAATAAATAAAATAAGTATTTTTTTTGTTTTATTTTATTTTACTCGAACTTGGTGTAGGGTTGTTCGTGTTAGCCATTGACACGCAAGAAGAAGAGCATACTATTTTGTTTTTATATAATATCAACAGTTTTTTTTATAAATGATGTGATCTCACATTTCCCAAGAAATACTTACTTAGTACATGTAAGTATTCCTTAGGAAATATGAGACAACGCTTGTAATGTAAGAATACTTATTCGTTTAAGCTCTAGACAGTATTTTGTAAACGTAGACAACAATAATTGCAAATAAATAAAATAATAAATATAAAAATAAATAATGCTCGACAATCCACACAACATCATCTAGCCCCAAGCTAAGCAGAGCTTGTGTTATGGGTAATTAAATAAAACTTTTCTAAACCTAAAATTTTTTTAAGAGCTTTAATCACGTTATGACTTTCTAAGCTAGACTAAGCTAACTAAGCTAGACTAGCTAGAAAAATAATAGCGATATTTGACCTTTTTCTCCACTGTCTGCACCGGTCGCTTCGTAGATAAATGATTTATTCAGCTCTACAATCAAGGCGAGTCTAACGAAATAAATTCATTCTGTCTGCAAACAATAACTGTCGCGTCGTTACCCGCGGCAAATCGATACAATCGAATCGAACAGTTGCCCGTAGCACTCGTTACAAAATTAATAATTTTCGAC
This sequence comes from Ecliptopera silaceata, assembly GCA_932527185.1. NCBI lineage: Eukaryota > Metazoa > Arthropoda > Insecta > Lepidoptera > Geometridae > Ecliptopera > Ecliptopera silaceata. The sequence continues at coordinate 9,627,766 of OW052202.1, read as the reverse complement.
TGTGCACAAACACTTTGTCGCATTTATTCGTGCTCAAATATGTTAATATTAATATAAATAATAAAAATGCAAACGGCCCAATCAAGGAAAGAGTGGCGTTTGAGGGAGGAGGCTCATACCCAGCTGTGGGCTAGTACGGGCTGACGATGATGATGATGATTCGTGCTCAGCTCTCAGTAGTTTATACTTAGTTCATATAAACCTTAAACAATAAAAGCTCTATAGTGTCCAACGCAATAAATAAAGTATCGATCTAGTGCGAGACAGGACAAAAAAAAAAGACGTGTGGCACTCGGCGACTGCCACGGTAAAGCTATTGCTATTGCAAGCTATTGCATATATTTAGTGCTGGATTACGCATGCGCAGTGTTAGGTTATTTTCGTTCGGTATTTTCGTTATAGAATTTCTGGATTCGATCTCCACGCTCAAGGCCCGCGATAGAAGCTATGCAATAGCTAAAAATTCAATCTACTTAGTACCTAACATGCGTGTAGTAGGTACAGTTATAGTACACTTTATTTAATATTTAGATTTATTTATTTATTTTAGATTGTGCTAAAAACGAGTGCTAGCCTGCACAACGCCTTTTCTATTCGAATAAGATGCCAGTATTCGAATAATTGAATGCCGATGTCATCGTCCAGTCGTCATTATAGTTTCGATGTGGACGTACTCAGGAAAACATTTAACAGACTCAGTTAAATCGAAAAAGACTTAATATCTACTACTTACTACTTAATTTACACCTTGAATAAGGTGGATTAAAAAATTAAACATCATCAACCTATATCAATCCACTGCTGGACGTAGGTCTCTCCCAAGACACGCCACTGAGCCCGGTCTTCGGCTCTACTCATACAGAGTTGCCAGCTACACTCCGCGGATCATTGCTCCATCTCGCCTGAGGTCGTTCAAAATCTAAACGAAATTATATTTTTGCCATCTATAGCAGATGCTGCTCGTTTGAACATTTAGTCTCATTCATTAATTCATTAGAAGTTTATAAGAATCATTTGTCGGAAAACTGTGCACTTAAAAAGATTTTAAAGTAGCATATATTATATTTCAACACTCTACCCATTTCGGGCAGACAATGTTTAATGTTTAAATTAATTAAACATCTGAAATATCCACTCAAAGAAAGCTCTTACTACTTGGATAGTTTTTAAACTATTGCATAGCTTCTATCGCGGGCCTTGAGCGTGGAGACCGAATCCAGAAATTCAGGAACGAAATAACCCAACGAAAATAACCTAACACTGCGCATGCGTAATCCAGCAAAAAATGCTATGCAATAGCTTTACCGCGGCCGTCCTCGAGTGCCACACGTCTTTTTTTTTATTGATTATGATTTAAATATGATTAAAATCGATAAACTTAGCTAGCACAATTGGACCTGATGAAAAAGCCCTGTTGTCGTATTTGTTACACTTTCATCTAGATTTCAAAACCGTCTGAAGTCGATACATTCGTTATGAAATCCAGCGGTGACAGGAATTGAGTGCTGAATCAATTATTCGAATGTAAGTAATGCCACGCTCCCGGCCTTTGTCAATAGATCGGTGGGTTTGTTGGCGATTCGATTATTTATTTACAAACACTCGATAACTCGAGAAGTTCGATTATTTATTTTTGTAGTACTGGCAGCTTTCTAGTTTTCGATTTTGTGCAATCGATCATTTGTATTGTAAACTTTGAGATAATTTATTTGATATTATGGATACTAGGTGTTAGGCTAGCGGCTAGAGCCTAGCAATTAGAGCAAAGTTAAAGAAGTTTTCAATGTCATTTTTTTTTAAATAATACCAGTGTACATTAGTCGTGTGAAATTCTAGAAAAAGGTATATTTATTTTTTGGTAGAATGGCATTATCGCTTCTAACATTTAGTATGAGAGAGAACAATCAAACTGGTACTAATTTCGATCAGTTGGTCTTAATTTCGATTTGCAATTAGCCCAACTATATTTCATGTGTAAATAAAATAGTCGAGTTTTCGAAGTACCATCCAGATAAATATGTAGAGCTTTATAAAGCGCACAGTTCAGTATTACTAATTCAAATCCCTGCCCGCTACATGAACTAAATAACAGGTATGACCCCATATCTCACAATACCATCGACCACATTTTATTCAAGGAAGGCCAAGCACCATTAGTAGGTACCTAGGTACTAGAACAATGGTGGTATTTAAATAATATCAGTTAACAAAAGCCCAGGCATGCCGAAGTCTTGTTATCATTAAAACAGTGCTAGGTATGTACTAGTACAGGGGATCCATTGATTATAGGAGAACATGGAACTCATTCTGTAAACCGGACACACAAAATTGCACAAGAATAGGAATATAATTTATTGTATAACTGTGTTATACAATAAATATATTCATACAACATACAATAAGTAAATAGGTAAGTACATAAAGATGTTATAAAATTAGGTACAGAGCCAACAGTTTGTCCGTTTCGGACGTAAGTATAATGTTATGTTTTAAAATTATTAAAAAGAATTTAATATAATAACAGCCATTTTTTAAATTGAAAATTGTACAACTACAAAAAAGAGAGCTTCGTTTTTTTTTTTCAAATGACGGTAGACGATAAAAAAGTAATTTCTTAACTTTTTAAAAACCTATAATTATCATTTATAATTCATAGAACTGAAGGTTAAACTATAGATATCCGGTACCTGCGCCGGGAGTCGCGACTAGGGGGAAAAGGAAGGGTAGACAACTAGAAGTCTTCCCCTGAAATCAGTTTTTCTAGGAAAGCTATAGTTTTTGAGTTATGACATTTTTGGAGCCAAAATCTTCATTTTTAGGTTAGTTTTTTATGCATTAAACACTAATTCCTGTCACTGGCACTTCATCTTGTGCATGTCGGTTCTGGCACTCGCCGGCCGCTGCCGCGGCACGCTCGCTTTGCTCGCTCGGCTCGTGCGCGGTTTTTTATATCAAACTAACGCTCGTCGCTTCGCTCCTCGCACCTATTCTAGTATTCTGTCACAAATCACCTTTCTGAGTTCAAAAGCAATTGAAAAAAATAAATTGAATTAAAATTCAGAAATTTGCCGCGAAAAAAATTTATTTAAATTTAAATTACACTTTTCTTTTTATTATTGTTTACATTTAGGCCTCCTGACACTCCCAAACTGACATACACTAGTTCAAGTGTCAGCTAGTGCCAGAAATTAGTGTGAAGTTCATCAAAAACTAACCTAAAAATGAAGATTTTGGCACCTAAAAAGTGTTATAACTCAAAAACTATAGCTTTCCTAGAAAAACTGGTTTCAGGGGAAGACTTCTTGTTGTCTACCCTTCCCTTTCCACCTAGTCACGACTCCCGGCGCAGGTACCGGATATCTATAGCCAACCCGAACTGAATTATACGTTTTAAACAACTTATGATCCGATATTTCGTTTCGCTCACAAAACCTGCGTTTTAGTTTTCGAGATTCGTTCGCGTAAAACGTTCAAGTACTTACGTAAACTACGTAAGTACGTAGGCTACGGGCTCAGTGTGTATTTGCCGAGTAGCATTCTAAAGACTTGTATTAGCTGTTCGTTTAGTCCAGTGAAGCACCCTGTCTCTACGTATCTGATGCATTATTTATGTGCCGATATAACGGTCCCGGGGATAATCTGCGAGGCTCCGTGAAGAGACTTCTTCATGGCAACAAAGAAACTATTGTAGAGGAAAGTCACCAAATATGGAATACCATTTTGTTTTTGGGATATAAAAGAAAAACTACGTATAATTTAAAACATTTTAATGTTTTTTCTAATCAGTCATATATCTATATGTAGTAATTTACAGCCTTTAACCAAAAATATTAGTTTTCAAATTAAAATCTAACACAAAAATCAAAATCACAAATAAGTAACCAAATATGGAATAGGTACCCATATATGGAATATAAGCATAAATCAACATAACAATAACAAAATTGGATATTAAAATCTTTTAGATCAATTAAATGAATATAACATATTGTGATAAATGAAAGAAATTACATAATTACTTACTTGGAAAGTCACAGATCCAAGTATCAAACTCTGGACCAGCATAATCATAATGTGCCCAGTGCCCACACATCAAGCATTTAATCCAGCTTTCTCCACTTTTATCCATGGAAAAAAGGTTTGAACAGAACATACATTCTGCATCAGCAGAATCAGGAGGTACTTGGTCCATCAACTCATCATGCTCACTACCATTATTAATGTCCCATAATTAGACACCGACGACTGTCCATATTTGGATTTTTATACTAGTTCAAACTTTTATAAATATTTTTTCAAGTCATAATATTTTATAGACAAAAAATCACAAAATGGTGAAATAAACATAATACCGATATACTAAATAGTATAACACTTATGTATACAAACATAACAGCTAGTAATACTCATTTATTACTTACCTTTAAAAGTTTCTGCACGACAACAAAACAAAACACGCATGCCACACGTGAAGCTTTCGCCCAACCGACTCGATGGTGTCAGTGCGATAGTTAGTAGACCGAATAAAATAGAAGATGGTCAAGTGTTGCGTTTCATACTTATAGTCTTAGAGAAATGAAGGGATCCCATATTTGGATACTATTCCATATTTGGTGACTTTCCTCTACCATTCGAATAATTTATTCAGCAAATAAACCCGATTTAATTTACATGTCAATTGAATGCAGGTTACATTAGGAGGCTTTAGTTTCCTTGTAGTGTAGGTCATCTTATCTCTGAATCAATATCTAGACTCTACATATCGATTCTAGATTCTAGAGTATCGTGTACCTATATCAGCCTGCAACAATAAATCTATAGAAAATCATTAGCAAGGAATACAGCGAGAAACACAAGCATAGGTACATTTTACACATACCTACCTACTTATGACACAACAAACTTGAACCCCCGACCTTTTAGCCCAGATTCCTAAATTCCTTGCGTCTTCTAAAAGCTTTACTGATGATATTTTCTTTTGTTACAGACACTCCAGAGAGTTAGAACAACTCTACTTGACCTGGTCACTAGTTTGGAAAGCTTCTGTAACTTTAGTGAAGATCACTAAATGAAGAACAATTGACCAGTGTTTGGGAAATGAACCAGATTAATGAAACCATAATTGAAGCGAAGTATCACAATCCAGTTTTGATTGAACTACAGGTTTCAGAGGAATCTGTCAGCAGCACGTGTCTTGTAATTTTGATTATAAATAACAACCAGTGATATTGGAACTCCAGTTTAGAAGAATCCCATCCGCGGTGAGGGTCTTGGCGGTCTGGTCAGTGTTCACCTTCTTACTGGCCTGCTAAGTCCCAAGCTGCGGTGGGCCGTGCCAACGCAAACGTCATCAAATTTAGAATCTTCTGGACCTCAAACAACAAACTATAAACAAAAATAAAAATATATACCTAAGTAATGTATTAAGTATGTCAGTCTTCTAGTACCCATAACACAAGCTCTGCTTAGCTTGGGGCTAGATGGTGTTGTGTGGATTGTACAGCATTATTTATTTATTTATAAACACCGCTAATTGTTCCATACAGAGCCAATCTTGTTAATTAAGCCTGATGAAACATAGCTCATGACTTCATGAGGCAGGTTGAAAGCTGCTCATTGTTCTTGGTCACGAATTCTTGACCAAATGTGTAAGCGAAACGTAGATTAGTTTATTAAGGTACTTATATATTTAGTATAGATAGAATAGATTTACTGTGTCTAGATCCGCGCTATTTCCAAAGTACAGCAGAGTTATTTTTAATTGAATAGAGGTTTAGAGCACCGATATGTAAAATGTATTTTGTATTTTTTTCTCCAAAATTAGCCGAATATTTTGGATGTAGAACGAGAGTAACAATTTATGATAGAATCCCGAATTCGTTAGCAAAATCATTTCTTATACAAGAATTTCAATTCAACTTAAAAAAAAAATATGTACCATAGATAATATAAGCTAGCACTGTAAAAAGAAGCAGGACTATCATTCCACCAAGAAAAAAAAATCAACGGAACTTTCAAGCTTTTTGATTTGCGAACAATTTTCCTAAAATCGATTTTGTTTTGAATTGTTTGTTTTTTTATATGTATTTAGAAGTGTAGCCCGACGAAGGCTGCAGACTAGAATCTAAAGTAAAGACCTCTACCATGAGTTGTCACAGTAAAATCGCCTGACTTTACTACAGTAGTTACGTAAATATTAGTATTACGAATTTTAGTACCCAACTATCCGCTAGAGGCGCTGTACAAATCTTCATACATTTTTTTAACTACAGACGCTAGCGAGTATAGTAAATATAGTATACTAAAAACTCATGGTAGAGCTACTGTGTATATTTAATGTGACTCCAAGAAGAAGAGAAGTGTCGCCGTAGAGCTGGGGTTTCGAAGCGGCATGTGCCTTCTTTTATGCAATGCCCTTGGAAATCCCAAAAGTGCTGGCGACGACTTAACGACGTGCACCATACCTTCAGAATATTATGTACTTCCTAGAATTTATATAGGTACTCTAGACTAGAATAGATAGGACTAAGATCTAGTAGTAAGTATATATTATGTATTTGTAACCGTATATTGGTATGTTGTTACTTTTCAATAAAATATTTATTTAATAACTTGTGTGACTCGTTTTATTTTTGAAATGTTTATGATTCGTTTTCCATATGCCCACGATATATTTTGCAATATTTTTAATTATGTAACTTGAAACTTCAATCAAATTTATTCAATAAAATCACAAGGATCACTTTGAAAGGTTTTAATTTAACTGATTTCTTTATGATTCATTTTCCAGAACGAATAATAAGATATTCAGGGGATGTGTACCTACCTACAATATACTTTTAAAAAACATCAAATAAATAAATAAATAAATAAATAATGCTGGACAATCCACACAACATCATCTAGCCCCAAGCTAAGCAGAGCTTGTGTTATAAATAAAACAAACTATTCAATAAAATGAATTTTATTCTACTCAATCCCAGCTGTCACTTTCTTTGAAAGCCGACACGCATCTTGTTTTCGCTTTGCTATCGAATCGATCTAGATTTTTAACGACTTCCTTGCTGATAACCTTTTCTTTCTTGTTGGCTCTATCTCTCTCTTTTTTCTTGTCTGTTTTATCTTCTATCTCTTTCTGACCTCTTCCTTCTTCGCTCTCGGGTGTTTCCGTGACTTTCCGCCGTCCGTTTGTCACTGTCTTCTGCGCTCCGTCGGAGTTTGATCGGGTGTGCTCGGTCTTTTTCGGCGGCGGTTCGGTTTCATCAACCTGTAGATTTAAAATTCGTTTAGAATACGATTTTAATAATGATGACTAGCGTCTACTTTGGTTGCAATACATCTAAAATTATTCCACAATTCTACCAGTCATTTTAACATTTTTCTAAACAAATAACGTTCTATATACTCTATGAAGTTATCATATAAATGAAACAAATGACTTAATTAAATGATAAGCTTTTTCTGATTAAATTAACGAAATTAAACCTATTCTCTTTATTAACTCTAGAAGTTTTATACAAAATATCATGCATTTATCAAAATTGCATCGTTGATCTAAAAGTGAAGATAGATGATGAAAAACATTGAATGATTTGATAATTTTGATTTATTTTGTCAATTTAGGATAAGTTTTACAAACTTACCTATCCGGCCAAACTTCGTGAGCGAGAATCAAATGAGAAAAAAAAACTATGTAACTATGATTGAGCATAGAAGTATATTTAAATCTAGAAAGTCTAAAATTTAGGCCACACAAAGCAGCAAAATAGTATTGAAAGCGTATATTGTATAGAATTTCATAGCAAAGTATCAATGATAATAAGAAACGGACAGGTTTTCACTTTACAAGCGAAATTATTAGTTTATTTATAGTTCTGGCCGTATTTGCGGATAGCTTAGTGTTTGCCGCCAAATGCGATGTTTGAATAACTATGGAACATAACCTCAAAAAATTTTTTTGCAAGTCTATTAAGTTTAGACTTGTAAAAAATTTTTATATTTGAAATTATTTTAACTTTCTATATTTGTATCTTTCAGGCTTTCTTTTTAAGTATTTATGTAAGTACATATTTATTTTGTCTTGTAAAATTAAAATTGTATATGTATACTTACTTACTTACTTTTTTTTTAACTGAACGAAAAAACTAAATGAAATATATGTATATTTTGTAAACTATGTTTCTTATTTTTTTGTATCTGCCGTAGCTATCCAACAGCGCAAATCGACGTCTAGTAATTTTTTTTAAGTGTATTTACAAATAGGCTAAAAGTCTCGATGCCGAGCCCACCTAGAGATAAGGGTAAGGAAGTAGTCTCAGTGTATTCCTACCTGAAATACGCCAGACGAGGTCCTTTTCCTGGCTTGGACGGCAGGTGGTGACGTCACTAGTGTGACGCTGCTAGTACGAACACGCTGTTCTCTTTCTTGAACTTGAGGACTTGGTAGCGCTAAAATAATTGAAAAATATGTATAAAGAGTCAAATCAAATTACTTTGCAGAACATTGGAATATTAGATGATACAAAATGTATACAATTATATCATCAATGTATTATAACTAATTATAGGTATCCATCAAAAGTACTAAATGTCTTAAGTATAAACTCAATTTCCATTTTTGTTAGTAGAGTAGGCTTTGTTTTTCAATAACATTTAAATAACATTATTCATAGACGAAATCTATTACGTTTTTTTTTTCATTTGTACTTAATTAAATTATTTTTTTCTGATTTTATAATGATTTTAAAAATGTCAGTGTATACTTAGATGAAGCTCCGGTCGCTAAAACCGTATGAAATAAATCCCTAGAAATTATTCGTCGAGCGGCATTAGGAGTCGGTGGCGTAGTTGGTCATTGCATCCCCGTATCAAGGGGTAGCGGGTTCAAATCCCGCTCGACTCAATAACATTTGGGATATAAAATATTTACTGATAAAAGTATGTGCATTTGGATATTAGCAAGTATTGAATAAAAAATATAAAAACATACCTGGTTGGCTTTTCACTTCAGGTGTGTTCCTGAAAAAGAAAATATTTAAGTATATTACTTTATTTAAATATTATTTTACAATATTATCAATTGCGTGTTATTTCGAACCTTATTCTAACGCTAATAAGACGCAAAGTCCAATTTCATTTGAATAGTCTGGTCCTTCATCATCATCTTCCTACCCTTGTCCCACATCATGTGGGGTCGGCACAACACGTCCTCTTCTTCCACTCTCCTCTATCAGACGTCATCTCAATGCTCACACCTTTCTTACACATATCATTCACACAGTCCATCCATCTTTTCTTTGAATAGTCTGGTCCTTAAATTTACTTCTCTACTGATAAATCCGCAAAAAAACTAAGCCTTAAAGTCTTAAAACACTCGCTCGTATATTTAAATGGTTTAAAGTGCTTTTATTTTCGCCCCAAGCCGTGTTTTTTTACGCTAATTGGTGGCAAGTGCCTAATTGTGATACTGTATTCACAAGTCTCGGTGTCACACTGACATTACCGAGATCACGATTCAAGAGGGCAGTACCTCTACCATGAGTTGTCACAGTAAAATCGCCTGACTTTACTACAGTAGTTACGTCAATATTAGTAGGTATTACGAATTTTAGTACCCAACTATCCGCTAGAGGCGCGCTGTACAAATCTTCATACATTTTTTTAACTAGGTACAGATGCTAGCGAGTATAAATTGTAAAAACTCATGGTAGAGCTACTGGGCACGAGTAAATGTGACAATCGTAAACGTAACGTATAAGATACACTGCGTGCTAACGCTGCAACGATTGATAGTAAAGCTGGTGTAGACGCGCAGTGTATCTCAAATATGTCATTGTTTCGATACGATTGTTACATGTATTCATAGCACCCAGAGTGTCGTCAATACGTCGATTTTGCGAGTGTCTTTTTTGAAATAATATAATACTAAAATAATAGTCCGGCGCGGCGGTCAATCAGTTGACTTATTTTGAAAACAAAATCAGGCTTTGTAAAAAAAATACTTAAGTACTTTAATTATTAATTAAATGTATTAACTAAATATAATATAACATATAACAAACTGAAATAACATTTCCTAGAAGAACAAATTATTTCCATCGACGACTGTTAAAAATGTTAATTCAATAAATCAGATATAACAAGATGGCGCAAAAATGGAACGTCAGAAAAACGCGCGCGCGGGAAATATGCACTGGGAACGTCTGTCGGTATAAAATTATAAGGTTTTTATTAATATTACTGCATAAAGTTAATGTAACTGAGTCAAAGCTTGAACAGGGTACATTTATCAAACTGCGATGGACCTTATAAGGCGAGCGGCGCGCCTGTAACTATGACACAAGACGCTGTGATTGACTCGTAGCTACATTTTTTACCAGCAAGATGGCTAATAAGCTGTGAAGAGTTCCGGTTGCGAATTAGGGATATACGCAAGATGGTGGCAGTTTGTTAACTAGAAATGTATTTTTTATTAAGATCTAACAAGCTGTTTGATGAGTTCCGAATCGGGTAGGTATGTATTACTTTTTAGAATATTGTGATCTTGTGAATCTTGTGATCAACTATAGGATTGTAGTAAGTAGATTATCGTCTATGTTTTTATTTTATTAGATAGAATACCCAACACAGGTTAACACTTTACAATTTTAAAGTATGCTAAGAAGTAAGACAAGAGTATTCCCAAAATTATAGGGTACCACAGCAAGTTTCGGATGATGCTGCTCTAATTTACCAGTTTACTGTTAATTTACCATTAAATATGCACAAAAAGCATTTTCATTACTATTCTCTACAACTCCTAAAATTGTAACCGATTTGTAATCAGTTGATATTTTGCTTTTTTGTCGTCGACAAGATAGATAAGTTGATTGCGTGTTTAAATTACTATTTAAAATGAAAACCTCTTTAGATAATGAATTTTGAAACTAATTAAAAATAAGACCGGAAACGACCAATAAAAAAAGAGTTTTTTTTTTGGGCTCGCACAGTTAGTGTTGAAAAGAGTTTAGAACACAATTAGAAAATAGAACTAGACAACCGTCCATTGGCCCTTTGTTACTTTTTTTTCACAACAAAAGCAACGCGCGCTTTCCGTATTCTACCAAAAGCGACAGTTTTCAGACTAGTCATCATACTAACAATATTCCCTTACATTGATGGTAATGTGTGGAGATGCCGCCGCGGCGCCGTATTTGGCCTCTATTTACACTGCTAGCAGTCTAACTAGACGTGGTCGGATCATATGTGATCTCGTACAACACGCGCCGGAGTGATAGGATACTAGTTGGCTATTTTAGTTATTATTTTGCAATTTACCGAATACTTTGGTATAAATCGAAATATTTTGTATAAAACTCTAACGGCCGGTTTCTCGAACGATGATCAACGAAAAAATCAAATAATTACTAGGTATGTGTCAAACTCAGATCAATTGTGATTTGGGTTTCCAGAATCCGGTCGTAAGAATAAAAACTTTTTTACTTTGCATGAACATTTCTATTGAAGATTCTTTACAAATAAAAATGAGGTTGTACGATATCATAGAACGAGAGGATCGAGCAATATTTTAGTAGAATAAAACCTAGGACTTTTTTATTGCACAAATATTTTAGAGCTTTGAGCCTTGAGCCTTCACTCCCTGATTCAAGACCTGATATACAAAAGACCTATATCTATAAGAGAGGGAGATCTATAAGACCAAGTTGTAACACTTATTGAAATAAATATCTGTCTTTAAAAAATAAATACGATCGAAAACGTTTTTATATTCCTTCCTACTTACAAACTTTGCGGTAAACTCGACCACTCTAAATAAACGTATTTTTATTCAGCTATTAGTGAGGAATGCGATCGTTTGTCAGACCCCCGGTGCAGTATCGCCATTAGATGTAATTGGTGGAATCACAACGACATGCCGGCTGCTATTTTAAATCTAAGCCGTGTCTGATATCTACTGAACCCGACCTCGGCACAGCGGTACAGAACAGCTGATACACTTCAAATTCAAAAACATTTAACTCATTGGGTTTCTATTACATATATTATAACAGAATCTACACTAAGCCAAAGGCATGCCATGCCAACTACGGAAATAATATTGAATATCATATTTAACTTGAAAATACCAAATGTTACATATGCGAAGCAGAAAGAAACGAAAAAAAAAACATGTTTTAAAATAAAACATATTTTTTGGTTATATAAGGTCGTTTGTGAACATTTATATTAATTTTTTTGTATGCGCGTTCTTTTATTTTTTTGGATCATTATTTTTTGTAACTAAATATTTATTTTCTTGGATACGGATTTATATTTGTGATAGACAACAATTTTATTTCCAATCAAAACTATTTTTCAAGAAAAAAACTAAACCGTTTCTCTACTGTCTGTGGTTATAGAAGAGCATAGATAGTGTCTTGCTGTGTTAATTTACAGACTAACTACCTTTATAGGCAGTTAGCAGTTCTTTGCGGGTAATGGTATCCATCGGTCGTATCTCCGATGTGGGTCTGCGAGTCGCCTGTTACTTTGTATTAGTTTATTAGGATCAACTTACAAAAAAAATGGGCAGTTCAATTAATTCCAAATTGAACGAAATCGGCTTAAATCGCCATCGACAAGTAATATAAAATCATATTTTTAAAGATTACCTACTCAAAAAGTATTTTTGTCACATCGTAATTATTTAATCGTATGACATTTTTAGGCGTTGTTCTTTGTTTCACGCCTATTTAGTCAGATAATAAAATATAACAACGTAAAAAACCCTAATTACTAGTCAAAATCTTTTCATTTCTAATCAAAATAATTATTTTTCATTAATATTGTTTTACTTTTAAAATGCACGCTGCATCATCAATTTTCGCGAATAGATACAAGGTGTAAAAAGACACATTCCGTATACTGAAACAACCCTTAGCGGTTCCGTTTAGGTTCTTCAAGTTATTTTTTACACTTTACTAAGTAAAGACTACATTTTAACAAGCTACAAGAGATAATCTGATAGCAAAAACTCCTTAGAAAATAGAGCTAGTTAGATCAAATTCTCGTAAAAAATCATCCCGTCAAGAATGTCGACACACAATGCAATGCATAGCCAGTTGTCACTTCTACCTTACACGGCTTACTGGTTAGGGTCCTACACATACTATGAAGTATTCATTCACCATCATACCATAGGGTTGCTTTTTAGAAAAACCACGGTTTTTAGAATCCTTTTCTAAAAACCACGGTTCTTAGAATCCTTTTCTAAAAACCACCCTGTGGCCACGGCCAAGTCCGAAAGCACGAAAATTGTGAAACGACTTTTCTGTAACTATCATGCTTCCGCTAGATTTATGAAAAAGAAACCTGCATTCTTCGTTTGTTATATTTTTTTTAATTTAGGAGTAAATCGACCCATATTTTTTTATTTATGTTCTAGTAATTAATTTTATATTAAAACCACATTATTTTAATACAACAAAATAACTACACTAAAAAATAACTAGTTTAGGCATTTGTATATAGAGTACGTTTTTTAATATTTAAATTGTAACTACTGTATATTTTGTCATTTTTATGTGTGCCCAAATAAATTATTATTATACATAACTACAAACTTCATAAATTGATACTAAAGTAAATTTTTGTAAAATACAATTAAGCTTAAGTGTGATCGCATACAGGACTATAGGACCAAAACCTTTAGATTAAACCTGGTTTAATTAAGATCCGGTGTTAGCGTGTCGGAAATAGGTACGTGGAATCGATCGGGATGGTATGGACCACAGTTTAGCTATCAGCTAGTATAATCCTTCGAAAATTGTTAATTAAAAAATGATAATTATTTGCGGTAGCTTTAACAAATATATGGTCTTAAGGAGAATGGGCATTATGTATGCGAAGTGGACCAAAACTAAAAAAAAATAATATAAAAATTTCCTTCAGGATTACCACATAGTATAGTTGAAAGGGCTTCTAAAGACCTACATTACACTATCTTTACGAAAAATATCTATCAATATCAAAATCGCGATATTTTGAAATATAATGTAAAGTATAATGTTGCGTGAAAATTCAATATTTTTTTGTATGAAAAACAAGATAAGTCCAAAACTAGATCGAAATCTGTAGAACAAATAAATTCTACTAATGTTATCAAACTTTTTTAATCATACAAAATATATGACATGTTTTTTTTTTAATCCAATGAGTAGTGAGATTCCACGAGCCATGTTACTTGTCTAACTGTACTAAGCACTTTGAAGCTGTTTTAAAGGGCAACAAAGTTAAAACACTTCAACTAACGGCCATGACAGGTCCTTAGCTAGCTAAACAAGCAGGAACACTTGGGAGAGTTTAAAAATAAATTAGTCACGTAATTCAATAAGAACTCTAAGGTGCGTAGGACACAGAATGGAGATAGTAGAAGGGCATATAACAACTGGCATGAACATTAGTACAGATATCATAACACTCACTTAACAGGTGAGATCGCGGTCAATCGCTTGCCAAAAACTTGTAAAAAATATTGTAAAAAAAAAGTTTTTTTTTAAATGTAGGTAAGTTACACCGTTGAGTCATTTATTCTTTTTAGTTTTTATCGTATATGTTGGATTATATGAGTATATTTTCAAAGGTAGATAAAACACAAAAATCCAAACTGCAAGTATTTATTCCATTCTTTTAGGCTCTGGACGCGAGGAAATGGCACGTAAATAACTAAAGGTTGTTTATTTTTTTTCATTCAGTTACTATTTAACAAAATGCACATGACTGGGAATTATCCTTGTGACTTGTCACGGATTAAACAATAACATTATGTATTACACTTATTTGATTGGTCTAAATAAATCTAGTAAGCATCAAGTGAGCATGATTAAAGACGTCTAAAATGCAAATTATAAAGTATTTTATGGCAACATTCCGTTCTGTGCGATTTCCTGTGGCACTAAACTGTTCCCGTGAGGTGTCTCGCGACGACACTGTAAAACTCCCAGTATTTATAGTCAGTGCTGGGCGACAAGCCGACGCAGTGGGTAAATCACTAACTAAGGGTAACACTTAGGTAAGGATAGTTACACGGTGTTGCCTGGTTAGCCAATTTGGTAAAATCTGGCGGTTTTTAGAGTCTAGGACAGGGGTCACCAAATGGCGGACCGCGGTCCGCATGCGGACCGCCGACCCATTGTATGCGGACCGAAAAATATATCCCACGCAGTATTTTTGTTGACGTTAATTCGAAAAATTCCGGGCGAAGTAACGATTACTCGTTACTCGTTACATTATTGACATTACTGTCAATAATTTGCACCAATTCCACTCCAAACATAAAACAGATAATCAACAATAAAAAATGACACATTTCTCATTGATATGTAAATAATAATACTTAACTTTGTTCAATATTTTTTTTTTTATATATTGTGCGGACCGCGGAGGTCATTTTATTTCTTAAAACGGACCCCGAGCGAAACTAATTGGTGACCCCTGGTCTAGGACATCCAATAAATACATAAAAAATAAAATATAACCATGCTTAAACTATGGTAAAGCCAGGCCTTCTACTAAACTAGCCTCACTCAGGCAGGTTTTAGAACAGTTTTGGTGTGAAGCCAACGATAAAGCAGTGGTTCAACATGCAAAAAAAAAATTTACTTTAATTACTTACTAATTATTCAAGAAATTAACGGCCAAGGGTCAAAATGCCCGGATCACACAATAAACTAAAAATGGGTATTGAAACTCGCATTTAGCGACAAATCGAACCACAAAAGCCAGACAATTGTAAGGCCGAGGTTACATAGCGCATTCCGTTTTGGGAACACAGGGGTATACGAATAAATGTGACAATAGTAAACGCAACGTATTTAAAATACACTGCGCAGTAACTTTGCAACGTTTGATAGTAAAGCTGATGTTGACGCGCAGTGTATCTCAAATACGTTACTGTTTCGATACGTTTACGATTGTTTCATTTATTCGTGCTCACCCCCAGTGGGGAACAGCGATAAACCGATCCGATGGAACAAAATGTCCGTGTTATACCGATTTGGTATGACTATTCTGAACTTATAGTAAAGTATCCAATGAAAACAGTGAGAAGAGTATAAGGTGGTTTAGATTAAATAATAGTAGTAGTACGCTTTGTGAAAGAGCTCGGGGACGTACTACTGTTCCATTTTTATTGCAAAGCATTATTACAGGAGACTTTATAGGTATACGTTTATACTACAGCACATCCTCAGTGAATGTGCTGAGTTGCGTTACAATTGCAAAATAATATATTTCTTATAAAAAAAAAATGGTTGTCTGTAAAGTCGGTTTACTGACGATAGTTGAACGTGACAACGTCACTTCATGGAACGCCTCAGAACGCCTCAGAACGCCTCATGCGGCTCTATCGAATTATAAGACGTGGTCACGTCAATAGTATTTTTAGTATCATTTACGCTTCTACGGTCTCTCTCTCTCAGTCGATTCCTCATTACTGAGGGTCGCGACCTCTCCTCATGACTTTCTCTTTGATCAGGTCTCTCCCATTTCTTTTACGG
This sequence comes from Ecliptopera silaceata, assembly GCA_932527185.1. Lineage (NCBI taxonomy): Eukaryota > Metazoa > Arthropoda > Insecta > Lepidoptera > Geometridae > Ecliptopera > Ecliptopera silaceata. Next base: position 9,611,231 of record OW052202.1, on the reverse strand, counting down.
TAATGACCAATAAAATGATCCTTTTTTTCTAAAGCATGATGAAGAGTTAATAAAAAGAGCTGAAAAAATTATTAATCGCTAAAAACACTTAGGTAATAAATAAATGATTGTACGTGCATAAACCGCCCCGTCGAGATCCATACATGATCGAGAACGATAAATTCAGTTCAGTTTTTCTTTAACGTGATAATTTTTATAACTGTCAGTTATCACCTAAATAAATAATGAATAAGGCTATCATATCCCGTTAATAGCTCCTTAGTTAAACGCAGGGATCGTGAGATAGTTCAAAAACAACTGCCACGGTTCTTAGAAGGCGATAATTATGATTTAAAAGTCAAAGTAATTTCATATGATGTGTATCGTACATGGTTAGCTCGGATCGATCAAATAAATCTAGAATGTCTAGAAAAAGTGTCGCAGCGGGCGATTCAACGGGTACCTAAGTACCTACAATGTATGTCATCGTTAGTACTTTTAGGGACTTGCGTTATTTTAAATCAGCACGGTAAAAGTAACTTTATAGACTGTTTATTACAACTTAAAATTGTGGAGCATTTCACGTTATACAAAATAGTGACGTTATTTTGATGACGTCACATTTCAGGCAATAATTATACCTAACAGGCGTCATAGCTCAGTTAGCACAGAACTTTAAAAATGAACTCGCGTTCGGCTCTTCAATGCACTAGATAGATCTAGCCATTCTTTACTAATGGTCTAGACATCATCGCCTAGGCCCGTCTAGACGATGACTGAATAACCAATGTATGTATTTCTATTGTATCAGTACACCATTTTAGCGTAAGAGTGTGCCCGCGGTGAAAACGTGATTTTTTAGAATGGTTTTTGATGTGTGCTTTGATTCTATTCTCTTGGGTCTGGGTTCGGTGTCTGGTTGTTGTCAAATATTTTCCTGACAGAATTGATACTTATTATAATAATTTTTGTCTTTGAAATCTCAAAGCTCGGTGCGAGTTTTCATTAGTTTTTTAAACCTCCAACGCGTGTATGTTTTTAAAATTACATTGGCTTTTTTTAAGTTTACCATAAAATTTTGTAGTATCTTGGAAACTCATTATACCCTTCTTAGGCCTAGTATAAGTGATAGAATACTATAATAAGCTCCGCTAGTGCCGTTTACATATCACTATTATTTGCCCGCGACTTCGTACAGTATAACTCGCCGAGACATCACTGATATATAAGTATTGCTTATCTTATAAACAAATTACAGCCGCCTTAACGGTCGACGATCATATAAAAGAAGAAGAGATTAGAAGAGATAGCTAGAGCTGAGAAGAGATAGCTATTTCTGTTTTCATTACTGATTGGAAGAATATCTCAAAAAACTTTATTTAGTGTGTCAGTTGAAACCAAAATTAGTCTGCGACAAATTATATTACCAATGCCGGGTTTTAAAATAGACTACCTGAGGTCTTTAGAAAGATTGATTCCTAAGTTAAAACCTAACAAACAGACAAACTCACTGTTTACAAGAACTAGTGTGAAAGTTTATACACCTGTTCAAAGACGCGCAAGAACAGCCACAAATCTGAATTGCGAATTCGTAAAGTATCTTTTTATTTTCAATCCAAATCGGTAAAGGTAAATGAGGAACCGAACGTAATTGTAACGTTGAAGCAAAAACCGTGAGTGTAAACCCACTGTTTTACATGGATTCTTACGGTTTTACGTACGTTTCGAGACCGAAGTACGAATAAATGTGATAATCGCAAACGTATCGTAACGACATCGTATACCTACATACGAGTGATACTCCGCATTGACGCTAGCTCGACTGTCAAACGTTGCAGCGTCACCGCGCAGTGTCTTGTGCTAACGTTACGATACGTTTACGATTGTCACAATTATTCACTAATGTCACACGACGAGGAATTTAGACGCGAATGTCTTTTTTTTCGTTTGAGAATTCTTATTATAATTATTTGTTGACTTGAATCGTGTTGGTGCTTCCTCGTTTCATGATTAAAAAAAGCCAGGTTTAGCGTTAAACAACTTTAGAACCCGGTTTTCGATAAAACAGAGATAAATCTCTTTTCATAACAAGAAGGAAAGGTGCTTGGTTCTTTTTAAAATACACCCTTTAAAGACAGGAACATTTTTATCATAATAGAACTTGTTTTTTATTATAAATGCAAATTCGCCAATAGCGGGCGTACAAAGTAGGCTCTGAACGGATAAGTACCATGTTCATTAAGAGACGATTAGTGGAGTACTGCGCGCACACGTTTGATGTCTGATGTCTGAAACCTTCCACATGTTCTGTACACGTCACTCAACTCAACTTTCCATCGACAATATACCAACTGATCTTTCGAATCTCGTTAGCCAAAGGCGAAAATGGTATTGGGCGGGTGCGTCCCATGTCTAAATCCTTGGTCATGACATACGACAAATGCCCCGGACACGTCACTCAGTGTAATTGGCCGATGGCCGCCATTACCTAATGAGATCGATAGCATCTGTCGGCGTCGCAAAGCTAGCCGATCGCCGACGTCTCGCCCCGTTAGGTGCCTGTAGATGACAGTCCGCAGGCGACAAGACGGATTTAACTCGGTGTCACTTGTCCAGATCGCAGATAGTGCATGTGCGAACTGATCGGATCTCGATACATGTCGCCGACTGATATGGTAACGTTGGTATTCCAACGGATTATAATAGAATGAAGCTGTCAGACTATAGCCGTTGCCTGTTGTCTGTTCTGCAAAGGCGGTGCCATTACAAGCTGTCTAATATTTCTGTAACGATTAGATGCTAAAGGTCGGTAATGTCTAGAGCTATCTTGATAGGAGAGAGTCGATGTTTGTATAACTAGTACTAATAAAAGATAAATAAAAAAAAAAGGTAGCACTCCGGGAGTGCCGACAGAAGTGAAAACTTCAATATTAACGTTGTGTTTAATTATAAGTATAAAAGTACTATCATTTATGAAGTAGAATACAATGTTTATTTATTGTATTTACTACACAACAGTCAAGCAATCAGCTGTCACCATCCTTGGATACGCGTGGGACGGTAGAAAGAGTGGGAGATACTAGTTCCTCTCCCTTCCCCTCGATCTTACGCTTTTTCGATCAGCATCACGTGACCCTGACGCGAGTTAGAAAGTTTTTACCCATACAAAAAAAAGTGCTCAGCGCCGCTAAAAAAGTTTTCACTTCAAAAACTTCGGAAATAATATCCAATGCATCGATCAGAACGCTAATTATGAGATAAGGGTAATTGTTAAATGGCACTTTTAGAGATGTCAAGTATCAAAAATATTTTTTTTTCATTTGACTATCACCATCAGAAATATTTACGGACTTGCGAATGCAAAAAAAGTTTATATTTATTATTTATTTTAATTTTAATCATAGATATTATTCTCTCGTCTCTATAATACAACGTCGACTCAACCAGTTATTTCCTCAGATAGCGCAGCGAATAAACCTCCAAGATTTCATCTCCCAATGTACTTTAACTAGACAAAGCCTAGTCCGGGAGCCTAGCCTCTTTATCCTGACGTTGAACTAATGAAGCCACCCGACGACGCGATTTATCGGCCGACACGTCGCACAAACGACTAGCCATCAGTTTTAGTCAAAAGTATTACAAATAGTGCAATCTACAATCAGAAGTATAATGCTTTAGATTGTATTGCGTAGTCGTGTTTCGTGTTTTGATTACTGATAACTATGTTCTAGCCAAGTTGTAAGGATTTAATTCAGCTTATTACATTACATGAGTGTTAGCTTTGAAATCGCAATGGCGATATTAATTATGTAGATAGATACTGTATATTTTCATGCAAAATACACAGTTAAACTCTCGTAGAGCGTTTCATAACATCGTTAAGAAATCAGAACAGCATGGAATAAAACCTATATAATTATTTAAACTTTCGCGAGAACCCTTTTACAACAATCACGCGAAAAAATGAAGAAATATATCTAATTGCTATATAATAACCTACTCGATAGTATTAATATCAACAATACGAATAAACTATGTCAGTAGAATTTACTAATATATCTAATTCCTAAAATTACTCTTATGTCTCTCTGCTAATAAAATCCTTATTCAAGTCTTACAAAAACTACCTCAATGCTCGGACAGCAAAGCAAAAAGCAACTTTAAATAAATGAGGGTAGTATAATCGCACGTGGCGGCATGCAAATGAGCATGCGCGATGGCGGAAGCTCGCACGCGAGGTCGCGGGTCACCGTATCGCCACGTGCCATTGTCCCGGCTACCGAGTATTACGACCATTATGTACCGTACTAGGGATATTTAGTTTACGATCGTTTACGATATCATGTTTTGAAAATGAAATATTAGTAATAAACTTTATGTAATCTTACTGGAATTTACGTCAGGGCGTAAACTAGTTTAAGATCATTTTATTTTTCTCAAAAAAAATAGGTACTTACTTATACGAGAAAACTTATTATTAGGTAAAGTACATTAATAAATAGAAGTAGATATACTGCTAGATGAGTTAAGTAGGTACTCGTACCTCTCACAATTTAAAATTATAAATGTACATTTGTAAATAGTGGGTATATATGTATGAAATTTATAAATTGTTGGGCTTTTATACAATAGAAGATATACGACCGGTTTCTGGAAAATAAATGAGTAATAATAGTAATTAGTAGTAATTATTTGATTTTTTCGTTGATCATCATTCGAGAAACCGGCCGTTAGTAGTTAAATAAATAGAGTATTTAGTTATTTTGAAGCATGGTCACCGTACTGAGCTTACAGGTATCGCCTCACGATCCGTTCAACGTACTTGTGCCTAGTTCCCTCTCTGCGTTTTCGTCGTTCGAAACTCACAATTTAATGAATGAATTTATATAAAACCACGCAAAAGATTAAGGACACTACTATCCCATCCTAATTTTTGTTATACTAACGGCCGGTTTCTCGAACGATGATCAACGAAAAAATCAAACAAGTACTATGTGTCAAACTCGGATCAATCGTGATTTGGGTTTAAATTTAGGTAATAGGTTCCCTTTAGCACTTCGCTCGTTACTTTACGTTACTACACGGTTGCTTGGAAGAAATCGCTGTAATAAGGCCGCACATTGTACTAAATTAAGTTAGTTCTAAGACCTTTGTGCAATAAAGTGTTATCGATCTACAGGTTACATTTCAATAAGTATTCAAAAAAACCCGTGATCGTCACTAAACATCAGGTGTGATTGTCAAGTGTTTGCCTATACATAAGTATATTATTATTTTCAAATTTATTTTCGTAAAAAGTTTTTTACGATTTTAAAGACTGGTACTATTTTTTTACGTCTAGCCCCCTTTCACAACGCGCGTTAAGAAACTTCGTTCCAAAAAAACTAAAGGGAAGAATCGGGTAATGGCCGCAAAGTCGCTGACGTAAAATAGTAGATAAATAAACATACCGTTGGCAGTCGTGAGCGGCTAACGGGAGGTTGCTAAATAAACAATAACAGTCGTCGCGTCAACTCGTAAACATTCTCGTTCATCGCTCGTGCCGATCGTATCTTCACTTTACCTACTCGTACTATGCACAGAACTACTGTACAGATGGGGTGTTGTTTGCTAACTGAAGTAAATTATACCCAGACCTACCCCTTAGCTGGGTATGGGTATGTGCACTTAGTTTTATTTAATTTTTATATTATTTTTAAGGTCTATTTTATGTGTAAGTTTCGTGTTGTGTTTTCCAAATAAATCTTTATCAATCTATCTATAGCATACCTATCTGTCTAAGATTACAGAGGGCGCTGCATAAAAAGACTTGTAAAAGACAATGCACGCATTTTACACTCATCTGACATTTCGCAACTACCTAATGTAGGCTATGTATTATTTTGCTGTAAATGTAAAGCCATCGTGAAAGAAACTATATTGCTGATAGCATTCTTATATATACATTTTTTGTTGTAAATATATACATAGAATACATAAAACACTTTGACACAGAACAAATATTTATGTTCAACATACAAAAATTTGCTCTGGGTGGGTATCGTACCCACGACCCACAGCATAAAAGGCATAGCTACTACCAACTGAGCTGTGACGCCTGTCAATTAAGTTGGTCATGTCTGTTCTGCGCAGATAAGATTGGCTAACTATTCTGTGGCCGGCACGCGCCACTAGCTTTATGTCGATAGGACAGGAGAGTTGTCTCGTGATCTTGTCTTGTGCAACTGCTACTTCTTTTATTTTTTACTTTTAAAAAGTTTTTACGAAAAAGTTCTTATTACTTAAAACCTTTTTTACTTTTAGAGCACTGAAGAACATGTATTATTTCTTAATTTTAAAAAAAAATCTTCCGAAAAGTTCTTATTACTTTAAAATCTTTTTATTATAGCACTGAGGTGTACATGCTCAAAAACCATTGAGTACTTTACTACCTACCACCCCTACCTACTTACCTACTACCCCTAAGCCGACTTTTTTGAGAAGTTTCAATGAATAAGTATAATAAAACTGTGATTTTAAGTGACAACCTAAATATTAATAAGTAAGCCCGATGCCTTGCCCGATTCCGGCTGCACTTTAGTTATATTTTTTATAAAATATGCTTTTTCTGTTATTTTTTTTTGAAGTTTTTGAAATGAGTTTGTGAATAGGTACTTTGAAAACACAAATGTTTTGTTTTATAACTAAACGATACATCAAGACAATGACCTACCTGATAACCCTCAAGAAAACCAAAAAAATTGGAGTTAGTAGATTAAAAAATCCCATGCATATAATTTAGGAATGTGACTCCAACCTTCTAAGTACTCAAATAAAATAACAAAAATAACTTAAATTATTTATTCGAGGTTTTTCAAACTACAAAATAAAGATATAAAAAATCTTAACAACTAAATTGCAACTTTAAGGGCCGGTTTCTCGTACGATGATCAACGAAAAAATCAAATAACAATGTGTCAAAACTTGGATCAATCGTGATTTGGATTGTTCTTTGCTTGTCATCTGAACTGTTGTTAAATAGGTATTTCGCAGATGACAAGCGATGAACAACCCAAATCACGATTGATCCGAGTTTTGACACATTGTTATTTGATTTTTTCGTTGATCATCGTACGAGAAACCGGCCCTTAGTATATAAAGATCATTTTAGCTTATATATTTAGTACAGTCGCAGTCACATTCCTAGAAATACTATCCCTTTGGGTAACTACCGAGCCTCGTTACTTCTACATGCACAGAATATATACTAATAACATAGCCTTCTAAATATTCCAGCTTAGATTATATTCAAAACCTCATCGAAATCAGTTCAGCCGTTGCAACATTAAACAAAAAAGCTTTGAAATCACGAATCATATCTCCTTAAAAATAAACATCAAAAGATAAAAATAACATAAATTGAGCTTTTTGATATTCTTCACCATTCTTCATTCATTCTTCATTCAAAAAGTATATTAAAAATCTAGAATTCTAGAGATTATACTTCAAGTATATCTCTCTAACAAAAAATGCAAAGTACGAGGTGAGTACGAATAAATGTGACAATCGTTATCGTATCGTAACGTTAGCATTCAAGACACACGTTCGACACTCGAACGTCAACGCAGTGTCACGAATACAGAGCCCTTAGTCCGAAGGTGCATTTTAGAACTCCCTACTCTCGAGCCGACAGTCGTCTCTCGGATAGCCATACAAAAATGTAGGACATCCGAGAGACGACTGTCGGCTCGAGAGTAGGGAGTTTTAAAATGAGTCTTCGGACTAAGCCCTCTGAGTGCTTAGTCCGAGGTTGCAATTTAAAACTTCCTACTCTCGAGCCGAGAGTCGTCTCTTGGATATCCTTTTATTTTTGGATATCCGAGAGACGAGCGACGCTCGGCTCGAGAGTAGGGAGTTTTAAATTGCAACAAATAAAATTGAAACAGTGCCGAGTGCTTAGTCCGAGGTTGCAATTTAAAACTTCCTACTCTCGAGCCGAGAGTCGTCTCTTGGATATCCTTTTATTTTTGGATATCCGAGAGACGAGCGACGCTCGGCTCGAGAGTAGGGAGTTTTAAATTGCAACCTCGGACTAAGCACTCGGCACTGTTACGAAACGTTTGCGATTGTCACATTTATTCGTACTCACCCTTTTGATATAAATCTATAAGCATACTTAAAGTATGTTTTATATCGTCAAAAATAAACTACAAATTGTCAGAGTTTTAAAATCAATTCGTTATTTTAGTGCAAAAACTGAAAAACAAGCAAACGTCACAGTTCTTATTTTCGGTTAGCTTTTAAAACGACAACAAAACAAGACAAGATTACCTGTTGGTATACATTTGTATTAAATTGCACAATTATAACATAATACTATACTTATAAACTAAATTCAGTGCAAGAAAACTAATCATAAAAAATGCAACATAAGTATGACATGCATGCTCCTCTAATCTAATACATCGTGCAAACTACCCTTATTTTTTTTAAACCCTAATATAATAAACGCAGCTAATAAGCTATTATTTTTAACGGACAGTGTAAACCTTATAATTAAAGCTGAATAAGAACGAGTATAATTAACAGTCGACGCGTTACGTAAACCTATATTCGAGTCACACTGCGCGTCAACGCTATTACAGCCGTTGCACGACTCACTAAGGAAGGAACTTTCGGATTTGAAACTCCGTCATAATACTTTTGTTTACTTTGGTCATAGGTTGTCACTCGATAGATTAAACGACTTTTAAACTTGTTTTTTTTTTAGTATTTTATAATTTACTTTTAAGCCAGCTTAAAAAGGTCTAAGACAAAATTGCGTTAAGCTTATAAATGCTTGTTATAATGTATTTATTGCTAAAATTAAATTTCAACCGACTGGAATTAATGAGATATTCCAAATCGTCCAAAATTCAGTTACCAGAGATTGATTTTCGTGTTTTACGTAAAAAAACACTACTATATTATTTCTTAACATTTGCTAGGTTAGAATTGATTCGCAGAATACTTGGTTAATGCAATCTGACAACAGAATTGCTCAAACACCTTCCTCCTAAAGCACACACAAGCCATCACACAACTTCCTATCTGTCGTATGTTATTCTATCGAATAAAAACATGATCGACCGCTCTACCACTAATCAATCTCCTTGAAACAGCATCCAAACACCCAGAGACACTACCAAAAAATCCGTCAACATAATCCTCGTAAAAGCCGTTGTACACATCAAATACGAAGTTATATATACTGTAGCAAAGTAAAAATAAACACAGTAATACGGTAACAGCCAATAGTGAAAAATAGCAAAACACGAACATCATCATACAAGCCTCCTTTTGCTCTTTCTTCTGTTTGTCGGTAGGCGGCGCCACTTTCTGTTCTAAGCACTGCTGCATCTGCTGAGGAAAAGAAATAGCAGTTTTAGGGCTTCTTGTTAAATAGTTTGAAACTACTCTCAATATAAACTTTTTTTTATTCTTTATACAACTTAGCAACGCCCTGACACAATAAACAGATCATCGCACAAATGCATGGCAGCCAGAAACAACCATATACTGAGTAAGTTCACAAAATTAGTCACTCTCTTAAGAGAAAACGCGACTCTGCAATACCCATCTGTATCTAGTAGGTCTGTAATAATCATCAGAAAGAGACAACAACAGACCAAACGATTCTTTTGTCTCCCTCACGCTTTACCACCCGAATTAACTTCAATCCTGGATTAGTCCATTATCTTTTTTTTACTTGTTATAGGCAAGCGAGTGACCGCGATCTCACCTGATGTTAAGTGACGATGCGGTCGACGATGAAGCAAACTTGCCTAGAAAATACCCATACACTCTTAATAATATCCAAATTCTATGAATCGGGAAACACAAACACCGGCGAATTCCACTCTTTGGCTGACCGCATTATAAAAGTTAAAACAAAACGCTTGGTACGGGGCAGGTGGAATATCATCCATGAATCGATGCCTCATCTCCGATCGATATCTCTATGGCTATAATAAAGATGAATAAACTTACTCTCGCCTTGTACAAGTCGTAGGGTATAAGTTTGACCCGCGAGTTCCCTTGCACGCCGCGAAGCACCATCCGCGACTGGTCGCGACGCGACAACGCCACTATCGCGTGACAGTCGTCCAAGAACTGACATACCACTGGCCCTGAAACAAATCTATACTATAATAAAACAGTAGCGGCCGGTTTCTGGAAACCCAAATCACGATTGATCCAAGTTTGACATATAGTAATTATTCGATTTTTTTGTTGATCATCGTTCGAGAAGCCGGCCGTAAGAGCCTAAAAAATCGGCCAAGTCTAAATCGGACTCGCGAACGAAAGGTAAATGGAAAAAAAAATTGTTTATAAATGGGAGCTCCTTTAAATATTTATGAACTTATATTTATAGTAATTAATTATAGCGGCATCATCTGTAAAAATTTCAATTTCCTAAATATCACGGTTCAGCCTGATGAAAGACTGACAGAAAGACTGACAGACAGACGGTCTGTCAGACGGAGTCCTAGTTTCGTTCAACCTTCTGGCTACAGAACTCTAAAAGAGATTCTAGCTGTTCCAACTAGAAAAAAATAAGTAGGTATACTCAACTACGAATCAAATATTAGAATATAAACATACCATAGCCAAGGACCGGGATGAGAGGAAGACGGGGGAGACCTTTGCCCAGCAGTGGGACAATATAGGTTAAAGAAAAAAAAAACATACCATAAGGACTGAACAGCAAATTGATATCATTCCTCGTCCATTCCTTTGGGAAGGTGAGGTGGAACACGTGCTCTCTTGAAGGTGTTGCTGAAAAATATATTTATTTATTTATTTATTTATTTAGGACAACCAACAAAGAAATCACAATCAGAATTAAAAATTAAAGTATATTAATAAAACATGAGAGCAATTATACAGAAAATTGCTACGTTAAGTTATCACAAGGGATAGACTCTATCCGATAGAGTGTTATACCCTCCCTCATGATTGACAGACGTCACAGCTCAGTTGGTAGTAGCTCTGCCTTCCATGCTGTGGGTCGTGGGTTTGATTCATCACTAGGGAAGAAACAACCACTTCTGGGAGTCGCTATGTTTTCCGAAAATATAACCTAAAATCTTATTATATCTATGTCTTATAAAAAACTTATAAACCAACTTTGATAAACCTCAGATTCATATGTACATGTAATGCAAAAATAATGCAAGAATACATACGGCCGGTTTCTCGAACGATGATCAACGAAAAATTCAAATAATTACTATGTGTCAAACTCGGATCAATCGTGATTTGGGTTTCCAGAAACCGGCCGACAGTGTTAGCAATAAGTTTCAGGTTATTTTTTGTTGTCATATAATATGTATAATATGTTAATTTCATTTACTCACGGTCAATTCCATTCAAGTTCATATACGGAGAGTCTTGATGCGCAGTCTTGGCCAAAAAGAGTTTATTCAAAAAAGGTTTGATGACCGGCGAGGTGGGGGAGGCTCGAACATTTTCCTCCCCCCTCATCTTAGACAGGTGTGTGTGCATCGATAGAAAGCACAGACCGGTTATATACGCGTCGTACCCTGCTTCGTGATGCTTATCTTCCGCTTTCTTATAGCCTCTGCCTTCATATGATCCTGGAATTTAAAAATATACATAAATAAATAAATAAAATAAAAATAAATAAATAATGCTGGACAATCCACACATCATCTAGCCCCAAGCTAAGCAGAGCTTGTGTTATGGCTGTATCAGATTACATTCGACTCAAAAAAGATGACGAAATTATAAAGATATCAGGCAAAAGTTGGACAGAAAAAGCGACAAACAGAAAAGATTGAAGACTTTTGGAGGAGGCCTATACCTGCAAAGGGGTCCTTAATTTTTAAATTAGATTTTATTTTTTATAAGTACTTGTTTTTGTTAATAATTTTAAGGAATAATAAAGGCTTTTTTATTTATATTATTTACCTGCGTTTACAAAAAGTACTAAGTACATACCAACTTTGGGCAAACAAAATGGAGCTTCAGATAGTGTAGCAAGTAGATGATGTAGCACGGTTGAACTGACTTTGTCCTTAAACGGCGGTAGACTTGACATGTACTTTGTGTCAAGCAAACTGAAATCATATCACAATTACTATTAGGCAGGTGCCTAAGAATTAGATAATTCTAATTATGGTTGACGGAATAAGATCTGCACTGACGTCCCGCAATGGGGTGTATGCATTGTCCCCCTGCTAACCTCACCCCAGCCAGCCCAACTCCTTAAAGTAATGGAGAAGGACTTTGGGTTGGTGGCAGCAGTACTATTAGGCATACGAATGGCATCGTGTAAACCATTATTCAAAGAATTAAAACTACTCACGCTACCCTGTTTGTACATACTCGAGGCAGCTTTATTTGTAAAAAAAAATAGTGATGTATTTTTAAGAGCAAGTGACCTTTATTTGAGAAATACCAGGGATTCTAATAGAATTGTTTTGCCTAAGGTTCCTCGTACTTCACTTTACCTAAATAATTCTTATACTATGTGTGGCAAAGTGTATAATGCATTACCTACCACAATAAGAAGCCTTCCTCTGAATAAATTTGCAATTGAACTTAGACTATGGCTACTCAGCAAAGGATTTTACAAATTAAATGAATTTTTGACTTAAATAAGAATGCTAAAATTTGACATAATAACTAATTTAATGATTTATATTTATATTGTTTGACTTTGTTTGTTTGTTAATTTCTGTTTTTGACTTAAAATATTATAATTTAAATTCATTGTGCTAAATTATGTAGTTGACATTGTACATAATTATTTTTCAATTCAAGATGTTGCATCCCAGCTATGGGGAATGTGTGCCACTTACCTACTCTAGTTTAAGATCTAAAATGCACCACATTGAGGCAAATAAAGTATTTATGATTTATGATTTAATGATAATTGCGGTATGTAGCTGGCAAACACTGAATGAGAAGAGCCGAAGACCGGGGTAAGTGGCGCGTCTGTACGTCCAGTGGACTGATGTAGGTTGATGATGATGATCATGATGAATGATTGCTACTTTAATCACTATTATATTTTCATGAAAGTATCCAAAGGTTATCTAGTAGAGATTAAGTATCATTATTAGCGATAAGGCCATTGTTTTACAAATCTTATTGTAATTTAAATTTTTCAACAATGGTAATCAATAATGAGTTTTCTATCTATCTAAAAAGGTTATATACATGAATAAAACCTTTTTTAAACAACAACAAACCTTGGAAACATGCAGTGTGCAAACTCCTTGAAGGCGTGATAGTCGTCTGGTAACGGTTGGAAAAAGTTATTTAACGTATGTATAACATCTAGAAGCATGTTGTGACCAATCACCAACTTTTCCTGTAATGGAAAAAAAGGCCACTATTATTAATAGATAGATGTTTATTACACAAGAGTTCAAAATTGCTTTTTAAATTTTTATAATGGAGTAAGCAAAGGATTCGGAAATTAAATAAAAAATCCTGAGCGTTGGTAAGGGAAAAAAAGTTTTTTTTTTTTTTTTTTAATATTGCTGGACAATCCACACAACATCATCTAGCCCCAAGCTAAGCAGAGCTTGTGTTATGGGTACTAGAAGACTGACATATACATATTACATATAATACAATACATTACATAGATAGATATTTTTATTATACATATAAAATACCCAGAACACCCGGAATAAATATTTGCAGATCGTACAAACATTTATCCCAAGGCGGGAATCGAACCCGCAACCTTCCGTATCGCAGGCGTACCTTCGCCCACCGCGCCACATCGGTCGTCGATTGACTTTTTATTAAAAAAAAGTACTAAAGAGTCCACTGAATTCCAGTTATTGTTTGTCATTCATGTAATATTTGTTTGTCATATTGTTTAATATCTAACAAAAAAAAACTAACAATCAAAAGAGCACAAGGTATTTTCAAAAGTTTCCTGTTGCACTGTGCAACACATAACTTTGCATCCCCACTTCAGCGAATAAATGATTATTGAGAGTACTTACAGACTGGCTGATCATCCGAGCAACCTTCGAGAACCCCACAGCATCTTCAAACTCCTCCCATTCCCGTTCCTTTTTCTGGATTGTAGCCTGTTTCTCATTTTGCTCCGGTGTTGCTCTTAGCACTTTCAAAATCCTGCAAGCAGTTATTGAAACTATAGCCAGAAACTTATGAAGTTTTTTTTTAGAGCTTCTGAAAACAGAGGGCTACATTTATTCATGCTCAGCCCTCTGTTTCTCTGTTCTCAGCTCAGCCCTCTGTTAGCTGAAAATCAGTGTTTGCTCTTGAGCAAAATTATGCTGAGCTAATACCTTTTTGAATTACCGCAACACACAGAACCGTATGCATGTTGTAGTAGTGGATGGTGTGCCTGTTTTATTTTATAGTTTTAGTTTTACCTTCCATTCTTACTGTTTAATTGTAATTTGTGTGTGTTGTTGTGAATCAAATAAAAAAAAAAATAAAAAAAAATGTTTTATCTATCTTATCTATCTGTTTTAGCTATTGAAGGTAAGGCACAATTGCCTCTTGCGACTTACTGAACAAGGGAGTGCCTTGTTTCCATAGGTTAAGCTTTGCTAAGTTCAAGATTATAACACTAGATGGCGTTATTTATGTAGTTGAATATTAATTTATTTATCAACAAAAATTATCTAAATTGGACTACTCAGTCAAAAATTATGCTTGAACACACACAAAAGAGGATACATGTTGACTTGAAAACCTCTTTCTTCATCAGTTGAAATATTGCTTACCTATTTTTATTTTCTAAAACTAGCGTCTCCAAAACTATTTCATCTTTGAATCTGATCCTCAGTTCTTGGTAGAGCAGCAGCCGTACAAATGAATTGCAACGATCTATCAGCATATCATCTGACTTTTTGTCATCAATGAATTTTCTTACTTTTTTGCTGCAACAAACAATATGATATCACTAAAATGTATAAGCTATTTCAGTCCCACTGAAAACTAGCACTAGCACCATTGGTTTCTATGGCGTGTGCTGAGTGGTGGCCTTTTTACACTTCATTTTAAATGTTATCATTGGCACCCACTCCTGAGTATAGGCCTCCTCTTTAATATGCCATTCTTTCCAGTCCCTTGCACCTCTCATCCACTAATTGTTGGCTCATTCTCTTTTGTGTCTTGGTGTAAATAAATATTCTCTTTCTTTCAATTACAGGCAAATTGATACTAAGTTGTGATATATCACCTTTTGTATCTTAAAGTAATGGATGCAGTGCCTTATGAGGCACATCCTCAATAGACTTGCTTAAAATATGCATTATTTGTAGGGTCTGGTTTTTCTAACAATGTTTTGACTGGTTTTTCCAGTAATAAATTAGAAATGTGCATTTTTTGTTTGATTCAATAATGTAGGTGGTGGTGTACAAGTTTCAACTTGTTTAATCATGCATACATAAACTTACAAACTTACTACAGTACATATTTACAAAATGTACATATTTAATATGCATTCATCTTACATTAGTGAGAATTTGTTAAATGTTGTTTGTTTTTACATTCAACAATGATAGGCAAGTTGGAAAAACAGCAGCGGACAGATGAGAGTGGCCAGATTACCAGGTTCCATATAGTATTAAATAAAAACCAATGCTTACCATGTTTCTTCAACATAACTCCGGTGTTCCTCAGGAATTGTGATTATATCTTTCTCTTTCTTTTCATTCTTCTGCCTCTCTACTAGTTGCTCACGGAGCTTCGTTTCTGACGGCTCTGTCATGTAAGATATCCCTGCAATAAGAGATTACTGATATAGATCCTGATTTGTTTTTCATTATATACCATTTGTACATACATACCATCTCGTATAACTTTATTGAAGTCAAATCCTTGAGCAATTAGAAAATCTAAGCTTGAGCTCTGACATAGAAAGATTTTTTCAGGTCCAGGCTTCCCACGAGGAAACAAATAGAAATTAAATGCATCGTTCATGTAATGTTTCTTCTCCGCATCCCAGTAGAACGCACACAGACCGAATTGTATAACCAGGAACTCAGTAGAACCGTCTAACAAGCATTTGTAGTAATCTTTCGGTAAATCGAATATCGACACATCCCGCCCGTTCACAAGTCCCGTAAACTCAGCATCGATCACTAAAAAGTCGGACTTTTTAATAGACGCACTGATTTGCGGCAAAGTCTCTCTAAAATCTGCGAATAAAACCAAATAAATTGATATATTGAACCAAGAACTGTACCATCAAATTTTCGAGAAATACTTACTCTGTCGAACGACCTCCATGGTTTTATAACAGCACAACCACTTTCATTCATAGAAATATTATTCGTTACACGTTCTTATAGGAAATTGGGTATAAGTATTGGATAAAAATGGAATAAAACTATCAAAGGCAGCACAAAACAATATGAGCCGCGCCGCGCAGCCGCACCATGCAAACAAAAGGCAAAGTAAGAAACAAACTATCGATCGAGTTCATTTGTCAATGTCAAGTCCAACTACAGTCAAATGAGTCTGAACAAAATGGTACAATGGTACAGGAAGAATGAAGGCATACACTTGAGGCCCTTTAGTCTAAGCAATCTTACCCTATCTTATTTGTCGGATTAATCGTATGTGTATATGATCAAATTTTTCAGGTCATAAATAAAATCACTTATTATATTCGTAATAAGTTTATTTGCAGAATAACAATAAACCCATAGTCACACAAACGTAATATTAAAATCGCACTTTTAAAATAATATAAAATATTTGTATCGTTATAAGCGTGCATAGTGCATGTTCGAAGGCAGTATGCGGTGAATCACTTATTACGACCTATTATTTAAAAATAAAAGTCCACATCACTATTCCCTCCGCACAGCCGTTATGATCGAGCCCAGGAATTATATATTTAACGATATCGGATACTCGATATAATAGTCGCCTTGTATATCCGGCCTAATAAGGCCTAGGTTAGGCCTTATTTACATCCAATAACTTTTCAAGGTGGTTAGAAAGTTTCTCGTAAGCAGATTTATTCCGGTACAGATGTATATTAGCTTTCACTTTCTTCATGAGAATTTTCGGGTCTACATCTGCTAACTGAATCAATGCATCTGGAAAACAAGATGTCATTAAAACATTCCATGTGATATAGAAATTGCTACACTTGAGTCAAATTACAATCCACCAAAAATGAAATAAATCAAAAGGTAGTAGGTAGTCTACAGGTGGACTGTTATACCCTTTACTGTTTTTTTTCTTTGGTTGCGGGTTCGAGTCCCACCTTGGGATAAATGTTTGTCCTATCTGCAAATATTTATTCCGGTTGTTTTGGGTATTTTATATGAATAATGAAAAATATATATCTATGTAATTGTATTAAGTATGTCAGTCTTCTAGTACCTACTTATAACACAAGTTCTGCTTAGCTTGGGGCTAGATGATGTTGTGTGGATTGTCCAGCATTATTTATTTATTATAAAATCCGATAAGGAGTCTAAATCACTTTTAGAACTCACCAAGCATTTCACTCCGGAACGTCTCATCTGGATCATCCAGGTGTATAAGCATAGCAGCGTATAGCGCGTCTATGTGTGCTCCAAACACAATAGTGTCGTACGGTTCTGGACGACATTTGAACAACGTGCAGATTGTTTGAACAGCGTATGAGCGAACTTGGTCGCAGCTGTCGTCTAGACGCTTTAGGACCACTGGGAAAACAGTAAAATTGAATACAATATGATGCAAGTTGAAAAGTTACTAAAATATTAGAAAGTGTATAGCTATACTAGGCCAGTTACTAAGGTAACTGTTTATGTGAATATGCTTAGTTCTAAGTACTAGCTCTAAGTACCATTGTTTTCTTTCATTTTAAGCCTATATTGAACAATAAAAAAAACTTATAATATTTTGGACCCATTTCACTGTTAGGTACTTCATAAAGCTAGAAAGGTTTTCAAGTGGAAACCAAATAAGACAAATTAAGATGGCCGCTAGACGTTGCTAAGAACAGCTGAGTACCTACCTACATATGATTCGCTGCTCTGAAAATCTAGGGGGGGAGCATATACGTAAATGTAGATGCTGTAATAGTAAATAAAGAATGTAAAGTTACCAAAATATATTTTATGGAGTATCTCAACAGTGAAGCAGCCACGTAGTTTGGCCAGAGTTGCTAGATAGCACACCGCTCTCATTGTGTGCTGGCGAGTCAATGCAGAATTGTCATCAACGAGCGCCGCTAGCAACGGCACCATTTGTTCCAAAAACGGTTCCAGAGACTCTTTGGTTGGAAAGAGGTTTACTTGCTGCAAGATATCCATTTAAATAAATATTTATAGACTTTTCACACATCACACTCTAGTCCCAAACTAAGCAAAAGCTTGTACTATGCAAACTAGATTGCTGATAGAATACTTTTTGTCGCCCAGACACAGAACAAATATTTATGTTCATCACACACAAATTTGTTCTGGGTGGGAATCGAACCCATGACCTATAGCATGGAAAGAAAAAAGAAAGAAAGGAAGAAGAAAGAAAGAAAGAAAGAAAACTAAGCTAGAACTAGCCTGTCTACAATGAAGCTAGTCTAATAGTCACTGCCTTAGTGACTTTTAGACTAGCAAGAATATTCGGTTAATTTATTTCGGTTTATTCGGTTGCTGGTTGCAGATTTTTTACAAACCTTGTCCCCAGTATCGCCGTGACCGCCGCTTTCTCTAGCGTCTTCCTCAGGTTTATCTTGCAGTGCGGCGCAAAGACATGCCACGGCAGCCGTACGAATAGCTTCCGCAGTGCGACCCGCAGACCACACTAAGTTAGTCATTATCACTTCTGTAAGTATGAGAAATTGTAAAGCACAGGATTTAAAATTAACATTTTTTTAAAATTACGACAGTTTTTGCCCTAATAGATAAGACAGATAAGGGAATAAATGCGGCAATGTTTTGAATCAATGTTTTTTCTTTCTTCTTTCAAAGTTCTACATAAACTATGTTTGATTTTTTGTTGTGTTCAATTGACAAGCAAGAAGAAGAAGACTACAATTTTGAAAGGCCCTAAGAGCTAGCGCGTCTTCTTTATACCAGATCTTCCGAGTTAGAAGTTAAATGTCAGAATCGGACTTATGCACCCTTAAATACCCAAAGCCAGCGAATCTATAGTCTACTGTACCTAGTACCACTATACCTTCTATAACAATTTTCAAAAAAGCCTCGAGCTTGTCAGTTTCGCATTTTATGAAGTTGTCTTGCCGTTTCAACAGCACCGTAGATAGTGTCGTAAATATCTTTAATTTAACTTCAGGATCCACTTTGGGTGTAGCTAGGCATTCTTTCAGAAGAGGTGCTATTAAATGCAGCTGGGCTCCCATTGCTGATCCTAAAAGAAAGATAGATTCATCTATTGCATCATTTTGGTTGAAATTATTTGTCTTAAATTAATATTAAAGCCGAACATGACCCCGCTGGGGCACAACAATATATTTTTGTTATGAACCAAAAAGTTGCCTAAAGGCAATAACTTTTTTGGTACGCACATAACAAAAATATTTTTCTACTAACTTAGATAAAAAAATAGATGAAATCGATAAAAAAAAGGAAATCACGATGAATTAAACCATATTAACGAAATATTTCTACGAACATTTTTAATTTGCTCTACTGTAATCCCCAGAAAGTTATGCCGTAACTAAGCATGGCGTGAACTTGTGTACTAAAAGCTGTTTATGAATTATTATTTATTCCATTTGTTTTATGCATAATAATAACACCTATATTTTTTCAATTAACATACCAGAATGCAATAAGGCAGCTTCAAGTAAACATCGGTCTGGTGTAAGCAAAGTCCACGTAACCGCATCACTGGTGATTCCCGCTAAGACTTTACCAATATGCTTTGCGTATAATGTAGTGAGAGTGTGACCACACTTTTCATGAAACCTCAGTTTATCAAGATTAGCTGAAACAAGAAACCCATCGTTGTAAAGAAGCCTGAATCAAGAGACAAAAAATAAATCTACTATATAAAAATAAGTCGGGTTTTCCTTCCTGACGATATAACTCCAGAACGCACGAACCGATTTCCACGGTTTTGCATTCGTTGGAAAGGTCTCGGGCTTCGTGAGCTTTATAGCAAAAGAAAATTCTGGAAAAATTTCAACAGAAAAGCGGAAAAGCGGGAAAATATCCCGTGCGAAGCCGGGACGGGCCGCTAGTTTAGTACTAGATTAGGGCAGGATACTAACACAGAGCCATGAAAGCTATCTTTTCGTCCACAGGCATTGAGTAGATGGTAAAGTTGATAGTGAAGAGTTGTTCTGCAACTGGTAGTATATCTTCACAGCACAGATTCATTAGAGCTTCGGTCACGTGGAGCAAGTTTGTTTGGTATTTTGGCTGTAAGTAAAAAAAGAATATGTTATACTAAAGCCTTGAAAAGGAATACGTAACTGTACCAATTTTATTTTGAATATAATATAAACTTACAGCTTACAGGAAATTAAATGTGAAACCTATTTTTCGTATAGTCGTTTATTTAATTAAAGGGTCTCAGTTAGATACCAACCACACTAAAGAATTTATGTAGCTTTCATGGTCGTAAAGAGATATATAACAATTTATTTTTTCTGTACAAATTCCTAAATAATAGACTCAATTACTTACTTTTCTAGTCTGACATCGGTCCGGATCAGATAATTCTTGACATATCTCTCCCATAACCTTCTGCTTGACTAGGTCTGCTTTAGAACCCTTAAGTATGTTCGCTAGTACTAAGAGAGCCGGCCACGAGTCCATTTCTGCCTCCAAAAGTGGCCACCAAGTGTCAGGAATTATAAAGTAACCGAATAGTTCAGCAGCGCGCTTTACCTGAATAAAAAACTCTCCTATAATTTTGTTGTTACACCAACGGCATATTTGCACATATTATACATATAAATTTGTTACAGTCCAGGACAATGTAATGCACCATTACAGGTGTAAGCAGCTTATATAGTTAATATTAAAAAGTTTTCTAAGACTACCGGCCGTTTTCTGGAAACCCAAATCACGATTGATCCGAGTTTGACACATACTAATTATTTGATTTTTTCGTTGATCATCGTTCGAGAAACCGGCCGTACATGTCGGTAAAATAGCTGTAATAAGTTGCTACGTTCTACTTTCCGCCATTTTCAGTTATTTTTTAAATATTTTTTAAAGGAAAATGAGGTAGGTAAAGACCAACCCAAGTTCTTCTGCGTTACTTTAAGGAGTTGGGCTGGCTGGGGTGAGGTTAGCAGGGGGACAATGCACAATACACCCCATTGCGGGACGTCAGTGCAGATCTTATTCCGTCAACCAGAATAAGAATTAGAGGTAAAGGTTTATTTTCCCTTCCATAGACTGAAATATGTATTGGGCGCTATGATGATCGGGTAGTATTACCTCTTTAACAACTCTTTCGTCATCGTCACCTGCCCCTCGAAGCATGCAACGAACCACAGTCTGTGCGTGTTGGGTGGACCCTTCTTCTGCGCAGAGCACCAACCAGCACAATAACTGCGAGACTCGAAGGCGGGCATCTGCCTGCCAACCATCCATTTCTACGGAACACAATTTATGTCGCAGTAGAAACATAACATATTTCGGCGAAAGACGTATCCACCAACCTTCTACCCTCATATCATAGCTATAAAGATGATCACGTGGCAAGGCTCGTATAACTTACATCCCAAGGTTCAACCAATCGGAGACCAGAAAACACGATGATTCTCTATGAAGGTCTCTGATTGGCTGATGTATGACACATTATCTGTCATTCACCGTTATTACGTTATTTTAAAATCAACGCGGGTAAGGTCCACATGCTTGGATTACTTACCCTCACCCATAAAATACCTATCAAGCGTTTAAAACATAATTTGGTTTGTGCGGTCTTACTTACCTACCTAGCTAATAACTACCGTACGTACCTTTACAGATAGCGGGAACAATCTTGCCAATATTGCTCATGACAAGAGTACGACAACCAAGGTTAGGTCGCTTGACGTCCGGGTAGTGGGTAGGTACATCTTTCAGGAAGTCCGCCTTCTTTTTGAGATCTTCTTCATTTTCCTCCATGT
This sequence comes from Ecliptopera silaceata, assembly GCA_932527185.1. Lineage (NCBI taxonomy): Eukaryota > Metazoa > Arthropoda > Insecta > Lepidoptera > Geometridae > Ecliptopera > Ecliptopera silaceata. Next base: position 9,589,174 of record OW052202.1, on the reverse strand, counting down.
ATTGAAGACCCACATCTACCCACAGTTTAGAAGCTGTTTCTCGAATGTCAGCCATAATGTCGCTAAGACTGAAAATTCAAAACATTTCAGTATGATGCCTCACAGCCTGCAATCTATATCCTTAATGAACTTAGGTGACGTGGGGTGGGACTTGTTCTATCACTCATTCTCATAAAAAAAAATTGGTTATGTCCGAGTAGGTTCCACTGCAAGGTAAGGTAGCCACAATTAGGTTAGAATTCTACTAAGGTACATGTGGGTAATATAGAAAACCAGCTAAGAATAAAAGTACATAGAATTATAACAAGATAAATACCTAGTTAGCAGTAATGGTATCATTCGATGCCAAAAAGAGTATCTATCTCTGTAATTCAGCATCCAGTTGCCGATTTCAAGGGTCACCTGCAGTCGCACTTGTGTGTTTTCATCAAAAAGTTTTTCAGCCATGGGAGATATAGATAATTCAAATGATTTAGCATTCCCCGCTAAAACAATAGCCCCTGAAATCGGATAAGGTTCAGTACATACTAGTAACTTTAGGAAAAATGGCAGTTGTTGCAATGTCATAAGCTTTAGATTTAACTTAAGAGTTCTAAATTAATTTGACCTCAAATAATTATGAGGTTGTTCAGGCAAGTGGGGAATTACTACTGTCATGCAGCTCACGTTCTTCAAAGAGCATGGATCTTCTGGTTATAACAACTATTAACAGCTATTAATTATAAAATAGGTTACCAATAGCTCTCACAGCTGCAACTCGTACACGAAAATGTTGATGTACGAAATTAGAAAGTACAGGTTTGACATAGCTCTCCGATTGGAAATGGAAATCCCTCTGCAGTATCTTTGTCAGCTGGATTATACACTCACAAGCCTCAAGTTTCACCTTGGGATATGGATCTGTACTTGTTTTAGTCAAAATACTCGTAAAGTCATTGATAAATGGACTCAGAAGATGAGACACTTTGTATCTGTCAAGTATCTTTCGTACCAAGCCAATTAAAACTAGGCGGATCTCTTCAGAATCCTCGACTATTTCAGGACAACCAATGCGACGGACAATAACAGGTATTATGTATGTCAGGTAGTAGTCATTTAGTGGTAGTTTTTCGATAAAGTTCGATACTATTGTCGCAGATGCGTCTCGACAAGCTTCAGAAGGGTCAGAGAAGCTTTTTAACACATACGCATACACTTCCGGAAAAACAGCCGTAAGGTCACACTCTCTGTTCTCTATGTTCTCAAAGATCTCCGCGTTTATATCATCCAATGCCTTTCTTCTAGCCATTTTAGACTCGCTTTGCAACGCGGTAATGAACGGTTCTAGAGAACCTCGGGGGTTGTCTCGAAGCTTTGGTTTAACTTCAGCCATTCTCCTGTGAAGTCACAACTGAAGTGCGTGCAACAGAAATATCACGGACTAGTAGAATGCTAGAAATATCGATAAAATATCACACCGAACAAGTGAATTTCAATATTGATAAACAACTTTCAGTTTCCATGGCGACCGCATCGTAGTGTTCTTGACAAGCGATTGACATGACAATATAAAGTCTCTGACATCTTGAGACTTGAGAAACATCGGTGTAGGTTCTCTGTGGGAATTGCGTTCATGATCATGATTCATGTCATGACTACGGATATGATATGACCAAACAAAGGGAACGTGCCAACGTGCACCAATCACAGTTCGACAAATAAATAAAGCTGTCAACTTCAATGAAAGGGCGAGATTGTTCTGTTAATTTTTATTTTACAAATTAATTTATCTCTTGCGGTGCTAGCGACTACTGCTATATTATTTTAGAACAACAATTGTACAATTAATAACTTAAAATGTATAAATTAGGTGTGTTTCATTTAGTGTTCTTAGCGACAGTAGTTCAAGTGGTCCTCGCGCTGAAAGAAGGCGAATGCGAGGTTTGCGTGAAAACTATCGAGAAATTCGCAGCCACGTTAGCAGATGACGTGAAGAAGGATCCCAAATTAATTGAGACTGATTTCAAAAAGTTCTGTAAAAACTCAAAGGGAAAGGAGAATCGATTTTGTTATTACCTCGGCGGGCTGGAAGAATCCGCTACCGGCATTCTCGGCGAGCTCTCGAAGCCCATGAGCTGGTCGATGCCAGCTGACAAAATTTGCGAGAAACTGAGGAAAAAAGACGCTCAAATCTGTGACCTAAGATTCGACAAGCAAATTGACCTTAAAAATGTAGACCTGAAGAAATTGAAAGTGCGTGACCTCAAAAAGATCCTGAACGATTGGGATGAGGTCTGTGACGGCTGCATTGAGAAGACAGACTTCATCAAGAGGATAGAAGAGCTGAAACCTGTTCATATGGGTAGATCTGAATTGTGAAATAGTTCAATTTAATTAGGTAAGAACAAAATTATTTTTATCATATCTTTAGACAAAGCTTTTCTTTTAAAAAAATCTACGACTCATTTGAAATATTCCTCCATTTAATTAAGGAGATACTCATAACATTACCTTGGTTTTATTTTAATAAACAAAATAATACATGTAATTAAAATTAAATAAAAAAAAGTAACAATTAATACAATATGTCAGTGCTTACAAACTTTATAAATCTATTTTATCTATTTCAGGTTAAAATTCTACACATGGGGATATTGTGGTATTGCATCAGCCTGCAGTACATTATCACAAGTCCTAATAATTGCATTTTACAAACAGTATGAGAGCATTTTGTGTGAATGTGTGTATTGAAGTAAATTATTATAATTTTTGATAAAAATAGTTTTATTTCTGTGTTTCATCTCAAACTAAGATTGATAAGATCTTAGGACCTTTAGATAATATTTTTTATCCACTAATAGTATATACAAAATAATTATGAGTTATAGCAAAGTATTGCTATAACTATTAAGCTATTTATTTGTATTGACATTTAAGCTATATTATATACCAAGTAAATAAAACAAAGCCAGAATTTATTAAAAATTAGCACCAGCAAATCAATCTAATAAAACTAATTAGCAAATTCTAGTCCTCTTAATCTGCAATAGATTATGTACTTGTAATTTCGGTTAAACTATAGATATCCGGTACCTGCGCCGGGAGTCGCGACTAGGGGGAAAAGGAAGGGTAGACAACTAGAAGTCTTCCCCTGAAATCAGTTTTTCTAGGAAAGCTATAGTTTTTGAGTTATGACATTTTTGGAGCCAAAATCTTCATTTTTAGGTTAGTTTTTTATGCATTAAACACTAATTCCTGTCACTGGCACTTCATCTTGTGCATGTCGGTTCTGGCACTCGCCGGCCGCTGCCGCGGCACGCTCGCTTTGCTCGCTCGGCTCGTGCGCGGTTTTTTATATCAAACTAACGCTCGTCGCTTCGCTCCTCGCACCTATTCTAGTATTCTGTCACAAATCACCTTTCTGAGTTCAAAAGCAATTGAAAAAAATAAATTGAATTAAAATTCAGAAATTTGCCGCGAAAAAAAATTATTTAAATTTAAATTACATTTTTCTTTTTATTATTGTTTACATTTAGGCCTCCTGACACTCCCAAACTGACATACACTAGTTCAAGTGTCAGCTAGTGCCAGAAATTAGTGTGAAGTTCATCAAAAACTAACCTAAAAATTAAGATTTTGGCACCTAAAAAGTGTTATAACTCAAAAACTATAGCTTTCCTAGAAAAACTGGTTTCAGGGGAAGACTTCTTGTTGTCTACCCTTCCCTTTCCACCTAGTCACGACTCCCGGCGCAGGTACCGGATATCTATAGCCAACCCGTAATTTCAACTAGCTTGTATCAAGATTTAACAAAAGCCTATATAGGACTGATGTTACAAAATTCAAATTCATGTTTTGCTTGTGCCCCATCTCTTTTTCAGTTACTTGATCAAACTACTATTTTAGGAAGGTATTTATGTATAGGCGACCAAGAAATTGGTTTACCACTCTAAGGCTGAATATCATTTGCGCGTACAAAACATCAAGGGCTATTTTCGCTTGACAGATTAATAACTGCTACGTCAGAATCTATCAATCTGTAATCCTTAGCGAATAATTATGTTACTGGGAGATATCATCAAAAGCGGAAAACCAATTTCTTGGTCGCCTATACTAACAGCAACCCTAGCTGAGCCCTAAAGAGGTAATAATATATAATTATACAACTAAATATATAAAAACAATTATAGCACACTAATAATTTTATTTGCAACAATATTGAATGTTTTCCTACCACATTACAGATTCAGTTTGCTTTGATTGCATACATAAATAGATGTTGGAATAATAGCTGACATCATTAGTGGTATTTGTAGTTCCTGTGGTGCTCTGAAAAAGAAATATATTTTGTTTTAATCTCATTTGAAAATAATTAGTAAAAATTTAATTATTTAAAAAAAATGAGAAACATTTCAATAAAGTTTCAAATAAACTTTTATTTGAAACTTTATTGAAATGTTGCTAATTTTTTTAAAGGTCATGGGTTTGATTCCCACTCAGCAAATATTTGAGTGATGAACATAAAAAATTGCTCTGTGTTTGGGTGTTACTATTCTATTCTATGTATGTAACGGGTGGCGCAAAAGTAATGGCACTAAAGAAAACACTGTTTTTTTTTTTATATGACATCTCCTGTCATTCTATTGTTGAAAATTGTGTAGTGAACAAATGTAAAATACACTGAAAATAAACATGGGACGTTTTACTCCCCAAGAACGTGGAATAATCGAGTTAATGTCCTTACGAAATAATTCATCAGTGATAAAAACACAACGTGAATTTCGTAAAAACACTTATTTTATAAAACAATAAAGACTTAGTGAGGGACGCTTTTCCAGGCCGAGTTATCTCTCGTTTTGGCGATTTGCCTTGGCCTGCAAGATCACCCGATCTGACCAGTGCAGACTTCTTTCTTTGGGGTTTTTTGAAATCTCGGGTGTATGTGAACAAGCCACAGACTCTCGCAGCTCTAAAAGCAATCATTCATCAAGAAATAAGGAACATATCGCATGAAGTGTTACGGCAAGTTATGCAAAATGTCATAAATAGGGCTCAAACGTGCATCAACTCTGGAGGTCACCATTTAAAAGATATCATCTTTAAATCCTAATGGTACGAAACTTAATGACACATATATACATTTAAAAAAACCCAAATCTAGTTTTCTAATTTAGAAAAAAAGTTATAGCTGAACCAAATAGGGCCTTTTCTTTTGCGCCACCCTGTATTTACAAAAAAAAAATTATATAAGTATTGTATCAGCAACTTACAAGCTTTGCTTAGTTTGGGACTAGAGTGTGATGTGTGAAATGTCCATGAATATTTATAACACCTATTATTTTACACCTAGAATCATTTAGTGAATCTAAGAATCACATAGGAATCTATTTGACCAGACCAACAATTATAAATAAACAAATTAGGTAGAATTTTTATACCTTGATTACATTTATTTAGCTTTGAAGTAAGGGACTATTTAGATTACAAGTAAAATTAATATAATATTGATGAACAGTCAAAAAGGCTGAACAAGTAACTTACTCATTTTTCCGTAGTTGATAAAGTAAAAGAAGGTCATGCTGCCAACCAGCAGTTGGAAGAAAGGAGCCATGCCCACTTTCTTAGGCTGCACATATTTGTGCTGCCATCTCCACCATCCTATAAATAAAAATAAAATAATAGATAATCAATAAAAACTGACGAGAATTCGGCACTGGTATACATGAGAAACTGTAGTGTGCAAGTATGAGATAACTTTAGTCAATTTATAGCTATCAGCCAACCACAATACTGCAATGGATCAATAGTTCGCAAAATCTACCTACTCTCTCAATAAAACTTAACCTAAAAGTTGTCTGTAAAAAGTACCTACCACGACTGATAGCGCCCATCAGAGCCGGAGGCGACTTGTTCCTGCGGCCCAGCCATGCGCCGAGCTCACTTATCTTCACCTGGCTGAAGGGAGTATCAGCTGGAAACACGAACAAAAAATTACATAACCGATATACACTGGGATTGAAGGGCAGCAGTTTACAATTGCAAAAGCACTTACGTTTTCCATAGTAACGAGCTGGGTCATACGGCCCGTGAACTGCCGGGTTATATTCCTTCGGATAATCACCGAACGCCATAATTTTTCTTGAAAATTCAATGAAATTCGATGAATTTGTTGGTCGATTATCTTTTTGACAGCTAAACGACCATCGACAAGGATTTTTTTTATTTACATTTATATCAATCAAACCGATTGCTTGGATTATTTTTTTCTTTGGACCTTGCTTTGAATTGATAATGTGTGGCAACATTTATTTCACTCTTTCGTCTGTCAAAAGTTTTGTCTATGATTAGACAGCAAATTTCAATGAAAATTGTCTTTTGTGCTGATTTTGAAAAGTTGCTAATTTTCGTGAAAGTTTACAAATAAAGTCATCATAATGGTGCTTGAGAGTACTATGATCTGCGTCGACAACAGTGATTTCATGCGAAATGGGGATTTCCTGCCTACTCGGCTGCAGGCTCAGCAGGACGCTGTAAACTTGGTGTGTCATTCCAAAACACGAGCAAATCCTGAGAACAATGTTGGTTTACTGACTCTAGCCAACGTTGAAGTGCTCGCTACGCTCACTAGCGATGTCGGGCGCATTCTCTCCAAGCTGCACCGCGTCCAGCCGAACGGAGATATCAACCTTCTAACTGGAATCAGAATCGCTCATCTGGCACTGAAACACCGTCAAGGAAAGAACCATAAAATGCGTATCGTAGTGTTCGTCGGCTCGCCTGTTAACTCCGACGAAAAGGAGCTGGTTAAACTAGCAAAGCGGCTGAAGAAAGAGAAGGTAACTTGTGACATTGTCTCCTTCGGCGAGGATTCCGAGAACAACCCTTTGCTTACTACTTTTGTCAACGCTTTAAATGGTAAGGACAGCGCCAATGGGGCAAGCCATCTAGTCTCTGTTCCTACTGGAGGTCATGTTGTGCTCTCCGAGGCTCTCATCACAAGCCCGCTGATAGGTGGTGATGGCGCTGGTCCATCGGGCTCTGGTTTGTCACCATATGAGTTTGGTGTTGATCCTAATGAGGACCCAGAGCTGGCCTTGGCTCTCCGTGTTTCCATGGAGGAACAAAGACAGCGCCAGGAAGAGGAGTCTCGTCGCCAAGCGACTACAACTGAGGGAGAGGCTAGCAAGCCTGCGGATACTGAAAATACTGGAGTGGAAAGAGCTTTAGCCATGTCTTTGGGTCGGGAGGCTATGGAGTTATCTGAGGAGGAACAAATTGCCCTGGCTATGCAGATGAGCATGCAGCAAGAAGCGCCGGCTGCTGATGAAAGCATGGATGTCACTGAGGAGTATGCAGAAGTGATGAACGACCCAGCGTTCCTTCAGAGTGTGTTAGAGAACCTGCCGGGAGTAGACCCACAGAGTGAGGCCATCCGTAATGCCATGTCCACTATAAAGAAAGACAAGGATGAGAAGGATGACAAGGAACAGAAAGAAAAGGATGGTAAAGGTCCAAGTGGTAGCTCTTAAAACAATAATGTTTTTCAATTTTTTTATTGATACAATATGCTCGTAAACCTTAACATTACACACCACACTGAAGTGTTACTTTAGATTTATAAATACAGGATTCTATTGTGACTGTTTTTTTTATTTCCATGAGATCCAATTTAGACCCTCAATCTTGTCGTACTCTGAAAAAAAAGTTATGATTATGCACGATAAAAATACAACAATAAAAATAATGTTATAGTAGATTAGTCTTTTTTTTAAATTATATCACAAAAACTAATTTTTGACTTATAAAATTAAATTACATTACCACAGAAACTTATATTGTTACTACTACTCTTAAAATAAACCTATATAACATATCTGAAGTAAACATTAAAATACTCAAAAGTAAAAAAATAAAAAAAACATAAGTACTTGAATCAGTCATAAAACTTCTGCTCTGAAACTTTTTCTTAACTTCTGCTAAACTGGCTTGTCTTTGGTCTTCGTCCATAGCTTTTGGTTTGGGTAATATTGATGGCATCTTTTCTAAAACAAATAGATATCAAAATACCTCACTGGGAGTCTACTAGGCAAGGGCGGATCAAGCTTTGGCGCCAGGAGGGAGTCACATAGTCGTGGTCAAGTCAACAACTTATAATTTAATTTTGATAATGTAATTCCCAAACGTTTGCCATCATACAAAGTTATTAAGTACATTGTCGTTACATTAATTCTTATTAATTCTTATAGTATGGTGACAAAATATATAAATAAAATAATTATGTTCAATTAGTGGTCCACCTAAGCCCTGGAACCAGCTCAGGAAGTGTCATGACCCCATGACCTCATGACCCCCCCCTGGATCCGCCGTTGCTACTAGGTACATAATATGCTAAATATATATTGATCAAGTACCTCGTGAAAATTGGCCTGGTCCACTTTTGACTTGTACTAATTAGAGTAGTCTGTAATTCTTGAAAACGAAAACGAATGTAGACTCAGCCCATTTTTCACTAAAATATACAAATAATAATTTATTTACATAATTTTAAAACTACAAGCTTAGAAGAGTAATATTTCTCTCTGAGACTACAAATCATTCCATTTAGACCTATTGTCCAGATTAATCATTTGGCACAACTATCATTGTTTTTCCCTTGGACCTATTTAAATAAATTTATTAATAACCAATTTGAACTAGCTAGATGTAAGTGTAACTAGTAAGAAACTCTTTCTTCTCACACAATGAAGAACTCTAATGGATAAGGTTTTGCGCACACGGTAGCAAGAATACATTGTAATTGTCAAATCCGTTAAATTTAAACACACAATTACCATTTTCAACAGTAGTTTTTGTTTTCGGCAATGTTTTCTTATTTAGCAGTAAATATGAACTTTTGATATCTTCTAGTTGAGGTTTAAAACTTCTCGAACTGCCGTGAATTATTGCTGTAAAAAACGATGTACTTCCATGAAGTTCTAATATAAAGAAACAGCTTAGTTCTCTCTAGTTTAATGATTTTCAAATCTTATTCCAAGGACTGTATATGCCAAAGTCTGAAATTGAACGCGTCAGTGTGGTATATTAGCAGAAAAAACCTATTTCCTTTATTTTGAAGGGCAAAATAAAATAGATGTAGGTACTCGTGTAAATAAGAGATCTTACAATTAGGCCGGCCAGTAGGAAAAGCATTTGTGTCTCTACAAAACTGTTGTTTCAATTTTTCCGTTGAGGTATTTCTGAGTGACATCGGTATCCTGCTAGGTTTTGGTGGTGATGGTAGTTCGACTGGTTCTGTAATAACATTGTCATCAAAATACGCTAGATGCGGCTGCAATGTCTATTAGCTGGAGAGCTAGTGAACCCTGCGAGTAACGGTCTTCCTGTAAGGCTAGAAATTTGTACACTTACGATTTATAGCATGCTAAGAGCACTAGCCATGATCTGGCAGGCTTCAGCCCTGTACTTCATCAGCCACTTAATTTTTTAATTGTAAAATAATTTGAGTTTCAAAACTTGTTTCTGTAAGCTTAAAAATTTAATAGGATGGAGTTTATTTATTGTAAATCTTGAAAAAAAAGTTACAGACGATTACAATCAGCAATAGTATATGCCAGATCAATTAGAAAATGCACAGTTGATGAGGTAAAATAAACTTTATCCTGTATACTTCAAATTTTTATATGTTTTCAAGTAAACGTCTCAGAGTAAATATGTACAATGCCAGACGGTTTTGAACAGCATAAGACCTTGCCAGGCGAGGGGACAGCTGCTAAAGGCGTGCGAGTCAGAGGTGTTGCGTGAATGCCTATCTTTCAGTTTTAGTTCAGTTTTCAGTGATTTTACTTATTTTTTATGACATATCTGGCAAGCTAGCTTGCGGGCCACCTGATGAGAAGTGGTCACCGCCGCCCATGGACACTTGCGAACACCAGGGGCGTTGTCGGTGCACTACCGGCCTTTGAGATAAAGATATACCCTTCTTTTGAAGGCTCCCATGTCGAAGCTCCAAATGTATGGTTTGAAATGTTCAAAATTAAATAATGCACGTTATGAAAATTTCCTTACTACGTACAACTACGTACAAAAATAAATTAAGTGGTGTGCAATAAAGTGTTTTCTATCTATCTATCTATCTATCTACTTCACAAATAATCCTAAAGTGCTTATGAAAAAGTAGTAAGCTATGATTCATCGAATTCACCACCCTGCCAACGTGAACTACATCAACAATTATTGAGAACTGCCTACATTACCTACAAATATATGGCGAAATTGTAATTTTAAAGAACCATTCTTATTCCTGAAAATAACGGTTGGAACTTAATTGATAGTTCTTACGATTTAAATTGGTTTGAGAGGAATAAAGTTCCATCTTCTATACCTATACGACATACTTTTACAAGGACCTGCTGATACTGCCACAGCACAATCGCCTGAAACTGAGGAATACATATCAGGTAACATACAACTATTTTATCCGTAACATTTAATATGCAGTCCTATGTAATAGAGCTTGATATTTAATTCTTAACAACCTTATTCAAAAAATACTAAAAATTATTACGGTAGGTACATTAAAATATTTTTTCACTATTTTCAGATGAGGAAAACATTGTTAAAGAATCAGATGATGATGCAAACAGTAGTGCAATCTCGGATGATGCTGAAGAAAATGAATGTTAAAAATAATGTAGATTGCATAAAACCCAATAAAATACATTGCATTTACTGTATGCTAATAAATATGTTCATAAAATTGAAACATTAACATTTCTTATTTGCACTCCCTTAGCAGCTGTCCCCTCGCCTGGCAAGGTCTTATGCTGTTCAAAACCGTCTGGCATTGTACATATTTACTCTGAGACGTTTACTTGAAAACATATAAAAATTTGAAGTATACAGGATAAAGTTTATTTTACCTCATCAACTGTGCATTTTCTAATTGATCTGGCATATACTATTGCTGATTGTAATCGTCTGTAACTTTTTTTTCAAGATTTACAATAAATAAACTCCATCCTATTAAATTTTTAAGCTTACAGAAACAAGTTTTGAAACTCAAATTATTTTACAATTAAAAAATTAAGTGGCTGATGAAGTACAGGGCTGAAGCCTGCCAGATCATGGCTAGTGCTCTTAGCATGCTATAAATCGTAAGTGTACAAATTTCTAGCCTTACAGGAAGACCGTTACTCGCAGGGTTCACTAGCTCTTGGACTATATTGGCAATTTTGTCGAAGGCTTACCTTGTTCACCTTTTTGCTCAGTTTTTTGTTTGCATCTATAAGGCGGTATCTGCTTGGTTTTATCTAAAATTCAATACATTTGTAAGATAATTATCTACTATAATAGAAATGAAAGATAAATATTTGTCATTCTTAGAAAAAGGCAATTAGTATGTACCTGGTGGTTTGTCCATTGACTTTGCGTCTTTTGTAGGGCTCTTGTGTTGGTTAGGTCTTTGTATTGTAGACGACAAAGGTCGCTTTGCTAAAACCAATGATTGCCGTTATTTAAAAAATAACTACCTAATGAATGGGACTAATAGTTTTTATCCTCATTAAATCCAGACCTCGACTTTAATTAAAAGATGAGAATACCTATTATCTATTTCCTCCACTATCTCGTAATATCACTAGCAATCGTCTTATAAACTAGGTTATTCTAGGTGCCAATCCCACGCGACTAGAACTTAGAAGAACGGAAAATAAATAACGATATTTTTACTGTAGTATACCTACATAACTTGTTTGTATAAAATATTAACTAACGTTTAGAACCAGCACTAGCAGCTCCAAAGGTTCTGTCTCGTCTCACATTAGGACTGGTATTCGACGATTTCAAAGAGTTTGCAGACGAGGTCTCCTTAGTAGCTGTCCAAAACAAAACACCAAGCGCTATAATTGCCACGGCACTGGGCCAGGTATTGAAAAAGAGCGATACTATGTGCGCGAACCTCCACAGAATAATGTGGAGTAGCACGCTGGTAATAATATCTACTTTGGGAGTTACTGAAAGAGAAAAATAAGATTGATTTACCATCTATCTTATAAAAAGGTAGCGTTGACTTTAAGTCATCATTACGTATAGTAATCAGTCAAGTCTGCGCCAACTTTTTATAAGATAGACCGTTAGCCTTTTCTCAGTTCAATAACGTTGAAAAGAACATAATTCGCGATGACATGGCAAGAGCTATTTTCGGTTCGTCGTTTTGGTTCCATTTTGGCATAGGTGTGCGCTGAACCTAATTTATAAATGAAAGGCAATACTCACGTAATCTAGGTTTCATCGTTTCGTTTGTAGTTGATGAAGAGAATGGCCCTCTATTTTCAACTTGGAAAAATACATATATAAATTAGTAGACCGTACCAAACTAATTTAAATGAAAAAACCCCAAGTCGTTAAAACGAGTTACGAGTAAGTTCGCGTCCTCGGCTATGGGCATAATCATTAAAACCAGAGACTAGTCTATACACTATTGTTTATACTAGTCTCTGTTAAAACTAACGTTTTGCCTTACCTCTCCACGATTTGGCGGGCGATCTCGTGCGGCATATGATAGGGGACTTCCCATTGGTCGCTGTGAAGCAAAATAATTAACTAAATAATCTTCAAACCGTTCTCATTAACCCAGATCACACTTTGTAAAACATACGACAGCCTGCGAACTTATTACAGCGCAGGGTAGGTACCTATCTAGTGACAAAACTGAGACATTAAAGACCTAAGTAAGCGCTAATCATTCAAAAACTTGATCCAGAGCAGGAATAAAACCTTACACTTCTATAGTGTCTTATGCAATTAGCAGGGTGATTAGAGTGAAAGCTTATTTACAGCTCTTTTGTTTTTCACAATTTTCGATGGCGCCTTTCTGGGCTGAACGCGCGTTTTAATTTCACAAACATCTTACGGGCAGAATCTTGTAAAGAAAAATCTCTTCTAATAGCCAGTTTCTTGTTGATTGGAGTTACAAGTGGCTTGCCATATCCATTTGAGATGTTTGAGCGAACTAGAACTGCAACCAAAATATTATTTTATTTTTATTACGTGTTAGGATATTCTAATTCAAAGTTAACCATATTTCGCACCTAGTATTTTTTTTGAAGTGTAATGTTTGTACATAATATGGCGCAGCCGGATATTAGGTTATATACCTTTTAAACTTCTTGAAGTTGAAATGATTGCAAAACAATATTGTTTCATACATAGTTATTGCAAAATAATAATACGACTTACCATCTACTAAGTTAGGTGCGGGTGAACAATTTTTGTTAATATTTGTTTCTTTTTCTGTAGCTGACGGATAAACTGTGTTTAGTGTTTTGGAACGAGCTGAAAATAGAGTAAGTATTCAACAACACGTACTTAGTTCAATTTAGTTTTCTGAATATCAACAATATATTGAATAATACAAGACGTGCTCTCGTTAAATAAATAGATTATGAAATACTTACTATCGACAATATTATATCCGCAGGGCACACTGGCCGTCACTTTGAATTGGTCTGCATCTCTGCTAGTATTTGACGTTTCACTCATAGTTCGGGCTGTGAAATTTCTTTTTTTATATATATTTTCTCAAATTATAGGCAACTGTATTCAACGGAATACAAACAAAATGCTCATAGGTTTAATTCAAAAGCATTCAGCATTCTGTTCACGCTTCGTGTTATCTTAATGTTTTGTTTTTCATACAAAATAAACTTACGTGTCGAAATAAGTTCTATTGTCTTGTCCGAATCTCGCCGTCTCGGTGGGAAACCCTCCCCATTTAGTGAACCTTAAAAAGTTGGAATTTGAATCTAATAAAACCTCAATAAAAACTTACTTATTTATTTTTACTGAGAGACATAAATATGTTTTTCTTAATACTTATGTATGTAGAAACGAAAAGTTGTCATATATTGTTGACAATTAATCGTTCAAATGTAATTGAAACGTTTGAATAAATCCAAACTGGCTGCGCCAATAAAATGCTCTTTGCTCAGTTTGGATTTTTTCATATTAATCCGATGTATTTAGTGTAAATTTCTATAAATACAGGACCTTTAACATACGAACGTCAATATTTACATACGAGTCGGGCTTGAGTTCTCGGACCGTCGCAGAGGTGACGACGTTTGACTTCGCGGACCTTTCTTTACAACGCCACTTATTGTCATTCCTTTTAATTCTTGTCTAAGTCCTAAAATATTTTAAAAAGAAATATAGATTCTAGGTCCCTTTGATATAAAAGCCTAATTACAAACCAAAACTGGTTTTTAAAACACTTTACCCTTTTGGGTTTAAGAAACCATTCATCAATGGTACCAGGCGACAAGAAGTTCAAAGGAGGTGTAAAAAATAAGATACTTACTAGACGCATTACTTTCCCTGTATCTTGCTTGAGGCGCGGGAGCAGAGTTTACGAAGCGACAACCAGGAGATATCTTGCGATTTCTGTTCGGACTTTGTTTATCTGCAAGTTACTTGTGTTTAGGGCGCTAGATAAATTATGTAACACATTTAGTTTTTTTGCATTTATCTTTTATCTGTGTGCTATTCTAACGGCATATTGTTAGGCAGACGTTATGTGCCTTTAAACTGGCTTAAATGTTGCTATCATCTATGATAAAGTATAAGTTCAACTTCAACTAATCAATGGATACGAGTGGGGTATGTAATGGTTTTTTTTTTCATAACTTTTTCAAACTTTGCTACAAGAGCTCACATTGAGTTTTAATTTGTATATCTAGTACTACATATTAAGATATTATAAATTTCAACTCTTTAGACTTGCAAATGATGCAATTTTAAGTAGTAAATGAGGACCTACCAATATAAATCAGCTGAATATTAAAACAACCTAAGGGGTAGTAAATTTTAAGGACACTATAATTAAACAAATTTTGTTAAAATAAGACAAAGTTTATTCAAATTATTGTTTTCATACAATTTGTAACAAATCTCTGAATCTTTAGCCAAACAGTTATAATATTTTAGAAATGATTTTGTACAATAAATAACAGTACTTTTTGTACAACGTTTAAAATTAAAAGCTTTTTGTCGCTATTTTATTACTAAAAACAAAACAAAGCAGATTTCTCATTATTAAGAGCTACACTTTATAACAATAACAAAAGGTAGTTTAAACCTATCTACATCAGTTCAAACTACTAAGGCTAGTACTGTCAATAATATCTAGGCCAGCCTGAAATTACACTTTTAAATGCACAAAAACAAACAGAATTACTCTTAAAACCAATCCTAAACTCGAATCAATACCAATAACGAATAAAGATTGTAAAAAAAAAACAAATTTGTGTGTCTATGGTTGCCAACCGGCGGAGGCATATTTTCAACTACATCATTTGCCACACAACATAATGACATTCGCCTGATTTTTGAAAGCCAGTCAAGCTGTCACGCCAGCTGTCAAGCCTAATAGCTTGACAGCTGTCAAAAGGTCATGTCCCTTGTGAATTTTATCATCTTAATTTTAAATGTTCAACATCGGCGAGTTTTATACCAAAACTAGATACTCACAAGATTAATGTTATTCGGCTGGCCTAGAACATAAACGTTACGTTTTAAACGCACAATATTTTTAACTAGATACCTATCTAACTCTAACAACTACGTGTTATCTACCTTTCTCTTTTTTACGTCAACTTCTACATCTCTTTCTGGCGAGTCTATGGTACTGTCTATGGGTTTATTACCGGGTAGATTGTGGGGGGTGTATTTCCGTTCCTGTCTTTCTTTGTGTCTCGCTCTGTGGGCCGCTTTTAGCTCCATTTCAACGCAATGTTCGGCGAACATTAGTTGTAGCGGGGCGTACATATGTGGCAGCAATTCTAGATCGCTCATCGTTATCTGTGAATAAAAATAATTTTACATATAAATATATATAAATAGATTTTAAACACAACGCAACCTAGCATCACAATACACTGCTGATACTTTTTATATATTGTTAATACATAAAAAATTACACATTCAGACACAGAACAGACAGTGTTTGCCATCACACAAATTAATGGTTGTTCTTCATAGGAATCGAACCCACGACCCACAGCATGGAAGACAGAGCTATATACCAACTGAATGGTGACGCTTGTCCATATCAATACCATAGGACTAATGGGAATAGAAAACCTTTTCATCACATTTTATGGTTGACATTTGAAGTAGAAAGAAAAAAAATATTATCTTTAATATAGTTGAAATATTATATTCAATTGATTATGGTACTTACTTGCATATTATCGAACGCGATGCCAACACTTTTGTTATCATTCAGAATATGTGCGTTCAGTCGGGGCAACCGTGCATACCTGTCAACATATTAATTTTTTATTTTTTTTATTCTAGCCTACATTGTCCCACTGCTGGGCAAAGGCCTCCCCCAAACACTTCCACTTCTCTCTGTCCCTGACAATGTCCCACCAATCCAAGTTAAATATTAAATAAAGTTATATATAAATAAATCTACCAACATACTTTACTGGCATATTTTTTTTATATGCTTTCTGCGCTCAGAAAAATCACTAGCATCATTTCATATAAAATCTCTAGAATTTATTCATCGAGCTGAAAAGCTGAGTCGCTGGTGAATGTACTTGGGTATCTTTCGTATCAAGTGGCAGGTCGCGGGTTCGAATCTTGCTTGACTCAATAACTTTTTTGCTAATGTATCTTATTAAAAATTTGGTTTACGTTTACGTTACATTACCTTTGACTGAAATGCGTGAGAAGAGTATATTGAGCATTCATTTGTTTTCCGATGTCGATAGCCTGCGATGTGGTGGAATGCATCTTAGTACGAGCTTCTTCAGCCAATTCATCCTCCATAGTAGCCTCGTGAATAAGTAGTGTTGAGTTTTCACCTAGAAAATAATAATTAATTTACAAAAAACACATCTTATTAGTGACTAGCTGACCCGTGCCCACTTCGTTGGGCATAATTCGACCGTTTTTTCTCCGATTCACTTTGCAAAAGGGACTACCACGTAAAAACCTTTTTATTTTTCTTCTTATTGGTGAAATAATTTTTAAAATCGGTTCAGTAGATCCCGATATTACCTCTTACAATTTAACAAATATACAAACACACAAACTTTATAATATTAATATAGATCATCTTAGTTATGGTATCACTAGAGAGTGATCCTTGAGGGTCGGATCACAAATCCCGTCATAACATTAAATCTTTTTAAAATAAAACGTTATTAAATCTACTTAATCTTACCTATAGCGACCAACGCGTCGCAAGGTATAGTATCTCCGGAATATGTAATCTTGTGGGTCGCATCGACTTGTATCGCGACTCCAAAGGCGTTGGGACAGTGAGATACTAAGCAGGTTTGTATCTGCTCAACGCCTATTGACGCTAACACTGCCGCTGTCATGTCTGCGTTGGTAGATTCATCGACAACCTATAGTAATAAATGACTTTCTACACAAAGGTCCCTTAACGACAATTTACCTTAATAACAATCAAAATTAATCAAATAAATAAAATCAAGGTGCAATGTTTATGAAGGAATTTTATTTTAAAGTGGCAAATTACTTTGCAACGGGATAATATCCTATTGTTCTAAATACCAGCTCTGTAAACCTAACATAAAACATTTATTTTGTTTAGTACAATATGAAGTTTAATTTTAACTTACCAGATTCTGATTGGGTACTAGAGTAAAATCAGGTTTGAGCCTTTCAAACTGTTGATCATACATAGTCAACCATGTCAGTATCTGTCCGGGTGCTAACAGATGCACCGGTTCTGGAGATAGTCCTGACGATTCGAAAGCTTCGCGACGAGCTTGTAATACTCCGATTAAACCTGAGAATTAAATTGAAAGAAAATTTAGCAGAAAGTCGACTAATTCAGCCTGTATATTCATTTCTAGTATGTAAGATTCTAAATGATCCTTGTGATTTTATTGAATAAAAAAATATTTGACTATTTTTTTTACATAGTTTTCTTTATAAACGGGATTTATCTATACTAATATTATAAAGAGGTAATCTATACTAATATTATAAAGAGGTAATCTATACTTCTATACTAATATTATAAAGAGGTAAAGTTTGTATGTTTGTATATTTGTTCAATTGTAAGGGGTAATCTCGGGATCTACTGAACCGATTTTAAAAATTCTTTTACCATTAGAAAGCCACATTATTGCTGAGTGTCATAGGCTATATACAAAATCGAAAAATAAAAAGACTTTTACGTGGTAGTCCGTTTTGCAATGCGAATCGGAGAAAAAACGGTCGAATTATGCCCAACGAAGTGGGCACGGGTCAGCTAGTGAGTTCATAAAGAAAACTATGTTCAAAACCGTGATAGTTTTATCATATTGTATATGATTGCTATCGGAATTGGTATTGGATCGGGATTGTACTTGGTTTTCTTTCAGAGTGATTTATTAGAATAAGCGATACGAAATTACTAGGCAGAAGAAATGCCTATAACAATGTGTTACATAGTTGACATATAAGCCCAAAAAAGTCTGTAACGAACAAGTTTAATGCTATTATTATACTTTTATTGAATTTTATGACATTTATTTCTTTAATTATGATTAGTTTTGAATATTACATTTTGTAAATTCTTTATTATATGTTGCATGTCGGTCAACGACGATGTATGAACAATTTATCTAGTTATTAACCAATCATCCTTCTCGCAAATATATTTAATTTCATTTAGATAGATAGATAGATAGATAGATAACACTTTATTGCACAAACAGAAAATACAAAAAACATCTTAGAACTAACTTAAAAATAGTACAATGGGCGGCCTTATCGCTGATAGCGATTTCTTCCAGGCAACCATAGCATGAAAAATTTGAGCGAAGTAGTAAAAGAAGGGGGAGGGTGCACAAACAACAATGTGAAAAATGGATTTTATACGAAATAAAAAAAAATACAATAATAATATATATTCAACCTAATTAAAAATAATTTATATACATTTAAGTTGTGATTATTTATTTTTTTGTATGAATAAACTTATGCTATTGTTTAACTTACCAATATGATGATCGGCGTGTAAATGTGATATGTAAATAGCTTTGATCGTCATTAGAAATGAGTTTACTTTTTTCGGTCCAAAGAAACGTACCAGCTGACCGAATGTACCTTCGCCGCAGTCAAGAATCATTGAACGTTTTTCGCTGAAAATTCATATTTTATTACATTTATGATTTGTTTATTTAATATGATTTATAGAGCAGTTCTTTTGCAAATAGCTTAGATATTTAATGTTTGTTAATCGTAAATTTAATTGACATTAATTTGATATTTATTGAAATTAAAAAAAAAAATATTGTTTTTATTTACAGAGTGTGAAACATCAAATCTTTCTAATTAGATCGGAACTTTTACTTTCAAACAGTTGTATTGAAATTCATTTTTTTCTTATTAGTATGTAGATGTACATAATTAAAACTGTTATATTTCAGTACAAAATGTATTAAACTATCTTAATCGTCACAAGAAACAATTAAGTTAATTTAATGATGTTAAAATAAGAGTATACTTACTCAAACTGCAAAGCGATACCACTAGTATTCCTAGTCTTGCTCGGTATACAAGATCCGGTCCCGAGAAAAACGACCTTCGGATACTCTGCATTAGAGTTTGTTTTCGCGTAGCGCACATTATCTATTAGATGCCGGAACTGTTCTAAACTACAAACGAAACCATCTACGTCCATTGTCTCTTGGATGTAGTCTTGGATATGAAGCTTTGGTTCTGCTGATCTGAAAATTAATAGGGAAACATTATCGGTCTATCTTATTAAAAGTTAGCGCAGACTTGAAGTATTGATTACCATACGTAATGATGACATAAAGTCAACGCTAACGTTTTTATAAGATAGGGGTAATACAAGCAGGCAAGATACGACAATTTGGGAAGAGTTTAAATTCTCATATAAAAAACGGTAGGAACCAGATCGTTTTTTGGCCGTAAATCTAGAGGCTCATCAATGACCAAACTTTTTATATCTTTTGTTGAGTATTGAGTATCTTTGAGTATCTAGAGCAAACAATTTTAGAACTTAGTAACTAAGTAAATGACAAAATTGGCGCAGCCAGTAGGGATGACTTACCTGTCAAGTTGGCGTTTCGGTCTCAAATGGAACATTGTCAACGTCCGTCCTGTAATGACTTCGACTTTAGGACTTTCTTCTTCTTTGCAGACCTGCCCATCTCCTTTGGAACCTTCCAGGTTTATTATATTCTGGAACTGCGCGAGGGCAATCTAAAAGTGAGGTTAATTTTTCAACCACCAAAAGCGTAACATGCGAGCAAAAAGCACTCATATATTTAAAAATCCATATATAATGAAGCTATAAAACACTTTGAAAAGCATTATTGGTAGGAAAACAACATTTGAATAATCAATAATTATTATTACGTCTAAAGATTACAGCTGCTATGAGCCAATGTGAATTAAGACAATTTTTGCGCAGTTTGTATGTGTATGTATATAGACGCAAAGTAAAGTTAATAAAATCTATAACTATATATAAATATCTAGATAATAAAATCAATAAGCCAGTTTTCATCATCACATATTCACAGGACTAAATTATCTGAACACATCTATACGTATCTTTATTTTATGTGGTATGTTCTATTATCAGAAAGTTCATACATTATTTGAATTGTGTAATACATTTTCATTAGTTCACTATAACATCCTTGAAAAGAACCATTCTAAAATCCTACTAATATTATAAACGCGAAAGTTTGAATGATGATGAATGGATGGATGTATGTTTATTACTCTTTCACGCAAAAACTACTGTATGGATTTTAATAACACTTAACAAAATTATAGTTTATACATCACATAGGCTAATTTATTAAGACATTGCGCGAATTGACAAAAATATAACGATAATAAGACGAACGGGAGTAACGAAACAGGGATGAATGGAAGGATTTGGGGGAGACCTTTGCCCAGCAGTGGGACGAGATAGGCTAGAAAAAAAAGAAGTCCCAGCACCAGCTAGTAATACAATAAAATTGCTAACCTTATTCTTCAGTTCTTCCAACCCGCGTCGCACCGGGCTATCATTGCTCGGAGCTGGATGGGAGTTCCAAACAGCTGGCACGCTCGCGTCTCGCAGCATCGGAAATATCTCGGGATCGAGTAAATGCAGCTTGTGTTGTGTGCGATGTACTGCTTCAGAACCGAGACACGAGTTCTGGGCGTTTAGGACCAAGTGGCGCGTGTTCGGACCAAACATCGCCATGAAATCGCGGTACCTGTGTATCGTAAACGTTCTATCATAATAGGCAGAGCCGGATCTACCTAAGGTCTGCTTGGACTGCAGCCCCGAGGTTAAAAGGGGCTCCCAGAATCCGCTAAAAAAAGTAACAGTAGGCGATAATTTGAATATAAAAAAAACGGTTGTCTGTAAAGTCGGTTTACGTGATAACGTTATAAGAAAACATTGATGAAAAATTGCATACTTATATAAATTATAGAGATACAGTTTTTTGACATGGCTATTAGTTGAGTACCCACACATTTACGATCCGCTCCTGATACTATTATCAGGGGCGGATCGTAAATTTGTGGGGCCTATGTAGATAGGTAGGTATCCACTTTGAATATATTTTTTTTCAACGTTACTCACGTAGGATGATTAAACACACTAGGCGGTGTGTAATGAACTACCAATGTGGGTATATTTTCCTGAGGGTTCACGCCGTTGTCGAAATGAGATGAGAACTCGGATTCCTTGAGGTAAGTTAGGTCTGGTACTTCCAGTACTGAAAAATATATATATATATATGTTTATGTAGAAAGAGCTCTTTGAAGAAGTACACAGATTAAAAATGCTTTATAAATAGCTTACATGGATGATCATGGCTCTTCATAATTGGTTAAGTCAAAGTCAAAACTATGCACCTTATTCAGTAAAATCACAAGGATCATTTAGAATTACTATCTGGGTGTTCAGTACAATGCTATCATTGACATTAGTGACTATTTTTATACATGGTGATACATATTATCATAATAGGCTATCTAGTTTTTATTCAAGTAGAGTATACAGGATAGTTTTTTTGAAAAGGTTTGTGTTTTTTTTTATTATCTTTACATAAAAGGGGGTTTAATCAACATGATTATGCCACCTTAGACAGAGCAAACAGACCACTCTCATGGTTTCTGACTTGGCACCCTTCTCTAAATCCACTCTGTATATCCAAGGGGAAGAACTTACCAATAAATACTGGTCCGGGATCATCAGGTGTTTTGACATCTCGGGACATCACTAGTGTTCCGTCAGGCAACACCACATCTTGACCATTCTTCAACTGTCCCAGTAATGGACCTGGTTTGACGCCAAATTCAACACATTTCGCCAGGTCTAAGGTACCCATACGCTTTTTAAGGGTGCATATGAAAGCGACGGTACAGTGAGTCTTTTTTTGGAGGTCGTGGAGTACTTTCTCTGTTTTCTTTTTTTGTGGGTCTGAAAGGATAGATCAGAGAAAGGAGTTATTGATTAATAACAGTGAAAAGAGGTACTGAGTGATTATAGTTTTAAAAAGGGTTTACTCAACTAAGGGTGTATACACATCAACAAGACTGCAGTTAAAATGTTTGTTTACTTACTCTTCACCAATCACTAGCTGATTACTACACTGGCCTGCAAAACTAAGTATCACACTTTTAGAATTTATTTTTCTTCTAAACTATACAAGTTAGAGATTTCAAATAAAAAATGTTTTATAGCAAATTTAATCAGGTTTCTTTAAATCATTTAAGAGTAACATTTTTAACTTAAAAAAGGTGATCAACAATAAAATAGCCATTTTTAGCTTAGTGTCTTAAAACTCATCTAACATTTTCTAAGTATGTTTTACATGTTATTTCATTTTTAATAACTGGTATTGCCTCCTCGGCTCTGATTAGAGCTTTAAGCCGGCTTGGCATACTTAACACGAGGATTCGGAGCCGATTTTGGGGACCCATTCTCTTCTATCAGGGCCTGTTTTAGTGCCCTGAGGGTGGTAGGAGGTGGTCTGCGACTTCTGAATAGCCTTCCTAGTTCGTCCCAGGCATGTTCAATTGGGTTGAGATCAAAGTATATCTTGTTTACTTAAAAAGTTATTGCAATTTAAAAAGTGTGATAGGTACTTAGTTTTGCAGGCCAGTGTATGTACACATGACCTTATATTGTCTATGAAATTTTGTTGTTTATGTGCGCAAATGCTAAGTAAAACATACCTATAGCGATTTTAGGTTTCGGTTTGTCTTTAGTTTTCTTGGAATCAGCATTATTGATATCACGTTTATAGTAATCTGTGTCGTCGTGTACAAACTCTTCAAATTCCTTGTCAGCGGGGTCGAGTTTAGGCTTCTTTGTAGTTGGTTTGGAGTCTTTAGGTATAAGGCTATCATGGGGCCCGCTGAAAGATGTTTCATAATATTATAAATAGTTTGAAGTTTCTAGTACCCATAACACAAGCTCTGCTTAGCTTGGGGCTAGATGATTTGTGTGGATTATTCAGCATTATTTATTTATTTATAGTGTTTGCCTATAACTATAGTAAAAAAAGAAAACTAGAAAACAACAGGTAAATATTAGTTCACTTACAGCAACACATATTTAACATTCAGTGCATTATCTTCAAAGTCTTCCATTGGAGTACATTGGGCCATGGTAACATTCATCTCCTTCATTATGACAAACCTTTTTGTTGCATTGTACAGTTCATCCTGAAAAAATAAATAGACAAAAAAAATAGTTCATTGGGAACAATAAAAACTTAACGGCCGGTTTCTTGAATGAAGATCAACGAAAAAATCAAATAATACTGTGTCAAACTCGGATCAATCGTGATTTGGGTTTCCAGAAACCGGCCGTAAGTCAATTAACATAATTTGAAATGATGATGGCTACAAAAGTTGTAATAACTGTGGCGCAGCCATCAACACCCACCTCCTAGACAGGCAAATTTGTTCCTCAAAAACAAGGGTATTACAGACTTAAATTTAAAATAATATTACAGACAAAACCTTCATGGTTGATATCTAGTCAGACCTTACGAAAGTCTGCATTGTCATTCTTTGTACTCTTTGTGATACTAGATTACTTATCGAAGATTTCCATCATCTCCGAGATGGCGGGAAGACGTAAATAAAATAATAAAGAAAATAAACTAATTTAAGAGAAAAACATTTACGTAAGACTAGGCGGTATGGTTCTAAAACTTTAGCCTGCTCGTAAGAGCAAATAAAAAAAAATAGATTACTTATCAAAGCATCACAGCTAAGTATTCCAGTTATTTTTGTTTTTTTTTATGCTAACTTAGCTTAGTTTGAGATATAATTGGTTGAATGGTATTGTATAGTAATAATAAATATACAGGGTTACATGGAAAGTCGTGCTAGATCCGTTAAGAGCGTGGAGTACCCATTATTTCTGACTTATTTTGCTAAGAAACACCCCACCCTAAACTTAACCCATTTCGAGATATTCGACTTTTAAATTTTTATTGAAAATTGCTGATTTTTAGGCTACTAAATTTATTTTTGTTTTTTCTGTGCATCTTATTATTATTATTATTGCATTTTTACATGGGTAATAAGATGCTTTAGGACGTCAATCATTAAAATAGTGCATAAGTTAATTGAATAGATCGTAGTAGACAAGTGAAACTTATGAAATAAAAAAATATTTTATAGGGTTTATTTTTCTCTAAGGGATATCTAAAAAATAATATATGGCACTTGTTCGGCGGATGTTATAATAAATATCTACGTTTCAACAGCTATCTAACGACGTATAATAATCTAGGGTTTGTATTACATTTCGTGGAAAAAAAGTAGTTGGGACGCTCCAGGTTGCAGTTCTAACGGTCCCGCGCGAGCAAGACAAGTGAAGATTTAGGTAATCAGAAATCAGAAACGTTTATTTGCTAAATGTAAGTAAAACAACATTGGTCTTAAATGTACTTAAAATAAAGGTCAGTTACATTTTACCAGTTACAGTCCTGGTAGGTGCGAATGATAGAAAAAATGTGTAGAGACCGGCTAGGGCTGGGAATACAACAGGGGATATTGTTTGTTGTCAGTCTGCTTTTGTGCTTCGTACATAGTGAATGTGATATCGTTTTGCTCTTTTTCTCAACTTTGCTGTGATTCTGAACTATTTCTTCTGATTTTGACTACTTTTCTATCATTCGCACCTACCTAAATCTTCACTTGTCTTGCTCGCGCGGGACCGTTAGAACTGCAACCTGGAGCGTCCCAACTACTTTTTTTCCACGAAATGTAATACAAACCCTAGATTATTATACGTCGTTAGATAGCTGTTGAAACGTAGATATTTATTATAACATCCGCCGAACAAGTGCCATATATTATTTTTTAGATATCCCTTAGAGAAAAATAAACCCTATAAAATATTTTTTTATTTCATAAGTTTCACTTGTCTACTACGATCTATTCAATTAACTTATGCACTATTTTAATGATTGACGTCCTAAAGCATCTTATTACCCATGTAAAAATGCAATAATAATAATAATAAGATGCACAGAAAAAACAAAAATAAATTTAGTAGCCTAAAAATCAGCAATTTTCAATAAAAATTTAAAAGTCGAATATCTCGAAATGGGTTAAGTTTAGGGTGGGGTGTTTCTTAGCAAAATAAGTCAGAAATGATGGGTACTCCACGCTCTTAACGGATCTAGCACGACTTTCCATGTAACCCTGTATATATATAATAAAAATTAATTGAATATTAAACTGTATCAATTGTGAAATAATTAGAAATTAATTTATTTTAGCAAAAACATGCAATTCAATGCAAATGTTGTGCAAGAGTTATGATATTCTTTTTTTACTTTATTTATTTATATATTTTTTTAAACTAAAAATTATTTTAGATAGGTTTTTTTTATAAATAAAAATCTATCATGGAACTACAGGATTATTATTATTACTATTTATTTATTTATGTTACACCAACAGCTTATTCACACACAATATACAGTGTAAACTCTTTATAACGGTATCCTTTATAACGATAAACTCCCTATAACGTTGGTTTTCCCAAAGCAATTAGTGTTGACGAAAATTTGGTTGTTTGTTTGTTCACTCCATATAACGATAACTCTCTATAACGACAAAAAATGCTCAGTCCCTTGAGTTTTGTTATAAAGAGTTTACACTGTATTTGTTACAATCTCGGACAATGTGATATACCATTACAGATGTAAACAACTTAGTAAATATAATTATAAATCTACCATGGAACTACAGGATTATACTATACGAACCAGTCCTTCCGGCCCATGCAGCGTGATGTTTGGTACACCAACATCTTGCAATGTTAGCGAGAGTCCAGGTAGTCCTCCAATGTTCCTCCAACTCTTGCCAGTGATGAAGATATGGTCAAGTCTCGATAGCTTCACTTTGTGCTCATGCGCAAGGCGCTGTGTGCATTCTCCACAATTGAATAGGTATCTGAAATGATGAAAATTTTAATACTTTCATTCTGAAAGAATCTCTCTGTGGTCGGCACTTCATGACTGAAGATCGTGATCACTAATGGATGTCTGTGTCGTCGTCATGGAGTGAACGGTCTGCCTCCAGCGGTTTCTGTCTGTGGCCATTTTAACTACGTCGCAGAACTTTCGTCCACCCTCTTTTAATTCTTTTAATTCTGAAAGAATAATTAGTTAAAAATATGGGCTGTTATGTATATATGTATAAAACTCACCGTTTTTGGTCAGTGAAGAGGTACAAGGTGTTAGGAGCTCCGCGAGCCCCAGACCCTAACACTTGCAGATATACAGTGGAGGGAGGATATCGATCAGACTTTTTAGTTATGTTCAGCCTTTGACGCTGTGCATCGTTAATTCGGGATGTGTGAACTTTCGGCATTTTGTCTAGAAATTCCAACAATTTCTTAGTACTGTTTTTCGAGTATAAACGAAAACTACATCTAACTACTCGGCTAAGCAAAACACCGATACCGTACATGTGTTTTAGGTTATTTCTTTTTGGTCAATGTTTTGTTTACGAGCATTAGTCCCAGATTTCAGATGTATTTATTATTTTTGGCAAAAATCATTATTTTCGCTATTGCAACAGGAAATTGTGACACATTTTCAGATTTGGAATGATTATTTTCCTGGAATGGAATATCAAGTATTTTTCATTAGCACGAACTTGATTGCTTGTTTGACATGACTTTGGCAATCCCCAGGTTTGACATTGGAAGTATGCAGGTTAGTACTTTGTTGGCATTCTCGATAACGGTCTTTTGGCGTATGGCAGCGTAAAATAAAATTATCGATTCTTTTGTGTTGCTATATACAATAATTTTATTATAACAAAGTTAGACGTTTATTTTTTTCATGTTGCAATTCATCTAACTAAAGAAAAATGGCGTTCTCTACAGCTGTGGGTTGCGCAATTTTTATGTAAATGTGCATTAAATTTACTAAAAACCCCTATCTAAATCTTAACGAAATATTCTCGCGTGTGGATATGTTCTAGTTACATAAAAATCTAACGAAATAATCTCAAGGTGTATGGTTAAATTTCAAAGTGCAAACCTGTCATGGACCATGTATTTTTTGTGTTGTGGTGATGTCTGTATAGGATAAATAATGAGAAGAAAAATAATAAAGCTGTGCAAATAATGTGACAATGATAAATATGATATGGGTGGTGTTATTCGTGGCCATAACCGGCTCGCATTTGGGATACGGATTACCTGTGCGACCAACGCCGCAAACCTACCCTCACGGTGAGTCATTTATCCCGAAAAATGCATGTTTTTCATTAAATCCAAAGTCAAAATCAACGGAAATTTCTTACCCAGTCTTGATGCCCTTGCTCGTCAAGTATTTGATAAACTATTCATGAATTTATGTGATGAGTTTGTCAAGATCACTGAATGAATGGATGCAAATTAATGCAGAACTTCGCCATGTGCTGCTTAAGTTCCTGCTGTACATAGCATGCACCTGTATTTTTGCTCGTATTGCAGTATCTATTGAATATCAACCAACCCACATTCTAAACAGATACAATTATATTATATTATTTTGCTAAGAGTGTATTTTATTATGGGCACCAAAATTAAAGTATTATGAAGTGAATAGTTATAATTAATTATATGGGTACAATAAAGTTACTAAATCCTAAAATTTCATTTTCACTACTCCTTTTATTTATATACTTGGAAGCCTAGATATTCATTTGTATTCCTTAACCCAAAAAAATAAATTTAATTGCAAAATATTACCATATCACAAAAGTACTGTTTTAATTATAATATAGATCAATGACCTCAACAATAACAATAACAGAATATTAGGAGATTAAAGGCCTTTACACTTGATTATCTATATTATGTTTACCTACTTAGATAGGCATGCCCAACTAGGCTAAGCGTAACTAGCTATGATATAGGGGCCAGGCTAACCCACTTTGTCTTAAAAATCTTTAAGAAACTCACTTTAAATCTAGTAAATATGAATAAACAATACAGCATCTAGGTAGTTCATTAGAGAGTTTGATGCCTTAGTCCAAGGTTGCATTTTAAAACTCCTTACTCTTGAGCCGAGAGTTGTCTCTGGGATATCCATACAAAAATAAGAGGATATATGACTCTCGAGTCATCTCTCAGATATCCTCTTATTGCATTTTAGGGTTGGATTTTAAAACTTTAAAACTCCCTACTCTTGAGCCTAGAAACTAATCCAATTCCACTAATATTATGTAAAGTAGAGTTTGTAAGAATGGATTTATGTATGTTTCTTACTTATTCATGCCAAATGGATTTTAATAATTTTTAATAACATAGTTTATACACCACAATTACAATGATTCAATTAATAATGTGAGTTCTAATTAAACAATAATAAGACAAAGTTGCAAGCATAAATGTTTGTATGATCTGCAATTATTTATTCTGAGTGTTTTGGGTATTATATGTATACTAAAAAAATATCTATCAATGTAATGTATTGTATTAAATATGTCAGTCTTTTAACACCCATAACACAAGCTCTGCTTAGCTTGGGGCTAGATGACGTTGGGCTCCTACTACGCAGTTTTTAACATTTTGTAGTCTCATCGTTTTGATTTGTAATTGCCCTGTATATATGTTCTGAATACAAACTTTTATCTTTTATGTTGTGTGGATTGTCCAGCATTATTTATTTAATAAGGTCAGAATCCAAATAGACAGTAGTTCCATGGTCATGGTGCTTCCAGGTGACCATTTGGAAGGATGGACTCCGGAGGGCGGTCTGTACGCCGCGGTACCGGCGCTGGCGCTGGTATTTGTTGCAGTAGCTTTCCTCTTCGGCTGCACTTGGTGTTACAGACATAAAGACTGCAAGGTGAGTTAAATCTTCTACATAAAAATGAAACCCGTTTTCCTTGGTCACGGCATCACGCGTGAATGGCTGGACCGATTTCACTAATTTTTTTTTTGTTGTATTTGTTGTATTACAAGGTTCTTACGGGAAAAAAATTAAGAAAATCTCTCAGAAAAAAAAATTCTCTCTAAGGCGGTACAAAGTTCGCCGGGACAGCTAGTTAAGAATAAGAATTTATTTATTTAACATACACAAAATATTTACAGACAAAAAATTACTTAAAAAATAAATAGCTCCTATACCATGTGAACCTACATAGGTCAATCCCCACGGCAAGGTCGGCAAGGAGCAAGACAAATATCAAAAAAAAACATGCAAAATAACAAGGGCTCTGTCAAACAGGTTCAATTATATATTTTGGTACTTAAAATGTTTTTATAGTTGGTTTATACGACTTATATTTTATGGACTTTTTCACATAAATATTTTTTTTATACATTTAATAAGAGTAAATTTAATTATATTAAAGAGAAAAACATTTTGGAAGTTACATAGTAAAAAGAATAAAACATCTTGCAGTCCAATAAGTTTTCACAAATACATACTTGTTTCAAATAAAAAATAGTTCAGTAGATGACAAAACATACTATACAAGTCATATACAATGCGCATTGCCTTGCTGTAAATATGGCAATGAAAATCAAAAAGTTTAACATAAGAGTAGTTATTAACTACAAACAGTCAGCATCAAACTATTTGGCAGCATTCAACAAAATGCAACCTACTTTTTGTCATATTACTGTGTTATTCACCCAACTGTCGTAGAAGCGCAGGCGTCGTATTCTTAGTATTCTTACGTATGATATGTAAGCTAGGGCTGTCAAGAACATAGATTTTGTTATCCAAGTTCATAATCTGTTGAAAATTCACCGTAAGTCTTTTTTTTAGCGTCCAAAATTGTACGAATCATTAGCAGTTGCGAATTAAATATAAATGCAAATTTTCTGAACAACTTAAATAATGTCTTATAAAAACGATTACCGAATGGCATAAATAAAACAATAACTTCTAGTACTTGAAAATAGTATTGGGACATCCCTATCTGTTGGCCAATAAAAGTTGCAGTTGTAAATCTAATCAGCGGACGGGCGGGGTCGACGCCCTCGGCACGCCCTTGCCTATGGGAAACGGCAGCTATTGTGTCATCTGTCAATATTAATAGAGGCCGTAGTATGTACCACCAAGCCCCTTCATTAGATTACAATACAGGTACCTACCACGTAACCTTGTAAAGTTTTTCGCAAATCGACAATCACATGAACACAGATGTTTTGTAGAAAAACTCTCTGACAATGGGTCCCAGACTGGGACGATTTCGTACAAAATAAGTGTTTTGTCATTTTGATTAATGGAGATCGCGTATCATTTATTTGGGGTTACGTTCAAAACGTCGTTCAAAACAGCATGACACGCAGATACCGGCCATGATTAGTTCACAAACTTGGTGGTATCTTTGTGTCCAATCAAAGTATTTGCATAACTTGAACGTGGCTATTTAGTATTCTTGCTAAACCTCGCATACGTTAGTGTTTAACAAATAAACAAGATAAAAAAGCAAAACATTAAACAAAAAATATCGATAAACAATACTCTTCCGAGAACAAAACATTTCTAAGACACAACATTTCTAAGACAATGTTTACAAACTCTGTGTAACTTGATCTACGAACAAACAACACCAAATTGAAGATTCCCTTGTAAGACTGTGGTGGGTGGTGTGAATAGAACAATTTCGCCAGGGGACCGTCGGTGACGTCAATTTCGGCACTCAAGGCCTTACTGTCCCTTTTGTGACGTCACCCTCCTCAAATAGCTTCAAGCCTGGTTGTGAGTTGAGATTTCCTTCCTAAATGTCATCCTGACTTAAAGTTCACCTGGCTTTTCTGTTCTATATTTGTTATCCTCAGCGTGCTGCTTTGACCTGTCCGACTTATGTCCCTTCGACATCCCCAACCCTTGAGTAGGCATTAGTACCTATATATTACCGCTATACATCTAAGGGGTGGAATGTAACCATATCTGGGTAATACCCAGTTGTAAGCTTTTCGTTCTTATGTAGTGCATAAGTTTTACGATCATTCACTGATGGCAGATAAGCAAACTCTATCGGATAAGCAAACTAGACCAAGTAGCCTCGAAAAATGACACATCGATCACAGCCGCTCATCGACGTCAATAAACCGTTCATTGTCACGGCCGAAAACCAGTCGCCAAACAGTTACACCAGTAACCCACTCCCAATTACTAATTATTCACGCTAATGACTTTGTAGTGAGTATCAGTATCGAAATTATTTCGATTCTATGTAACTACGATCCACTATCAGCCCAGGTTTAGCGTGTCTTATGAATTCGAGAATCTACTACCTCATGATATTCAATTATTTCTTTTAACCTTACCCCAACCAGTGCACAGCTTTATCAGCACCGTTTAAGTTCGTAGAAGACTGTAAGACCACTTTCCTGATGTATCCTAGTAATGGAAATAATGACATATGCGTCTCGTCGTCTCCTAAGCGATGTTTGCAATAAAGTGGTGATCTAGTCTGCTTCTCTTTAGAGCAGTGACAATTACTCATCGGCGCATCACATTTGGCATCTATTGTGTTTCTATTCTCTGCGCTGATGCGCAACTCCTCTTTACATTTAGTGTACCGACAGTTTTACGTTTGTTAGTCATTGCACACGTGTTTATTCTAGGTTTTTATGGCTTCCATACATGAATGGTATCATTGAGTTATGTAATTATTCATCACATTGTTATTTTTATCCTTTCAGTAACATTTTTATTCAAAGAACGCATCATCTACACAGCTATTATAATCAAATGTCAAAATAAACTGTGTAGGCTTTTTACTTCTAATCAGCATGCCATGTTTTTTTTTGGGATTGTTGACACAATTTAATAAATGATTTGTTGATTATCAATAACTAATCAGCGGGTAATCTATTGGTCCACTAGCTTAGTGTCGCATTGACCTTATTATCCGTTTATGCGCTAGATTCTACTTTGAGTACTTATTTTAATTACTCTACTCGATTCCACTAATCGGTTTGTATACCTAAGATTCTCGGAGTCACACCATTGTAACAATCTAGCCTCACAGTCTAGGACGGAGCTATTAGTACTGAAACCAATTAGTGTAATGGACATTGAAAAATGTGGTCAATCCCTCGAACTCGTCTGCAAATGTACGCAGTTTGTATGCTTTGTCTGGATTCAATACTTTTCAGGCTTCAGACGTTTATTTTTGTAATGATGTCTTTGTTGGCAAATTGAAGAAAAACATGACCTGTATAACGAATTCGATCGCGAGTAAACAGAACCGTCTTTTCCTCGGTCTAAATTAAATCCCAGTGATCGACAGCATTCGCAAAGAAAAGTTAATTATAACCGAATCTGAGTCAAGCTGTCTCAAATCATCCTAAACATCCGCTTGTTTATTTTGGCGCTCATTACCCTAATTATTGGAGTGCGTCTAGTCATCTACTGACCTTGCAGTTCTGAATTGCAATGTCCCACATTCAACACAATTGCGTCGTTCATTGAACGTAAACAGAATTATTCATGCGTATAATCTCGAGAGAAAAAAAGCGTAAACCTAAACCGTCTGATAGGATAGTCTTATCTATGAGTCAGTCTACCCACATGCCAGTGACAACGTCGCGTCGTCTGCACTCCACGTCAACTAAAACGTGTAGGTTTTATAAATGTTAACTACGTCAAGAAATTGATTTGTTGATAGGAATCTCCAATGCAATTTTACTACTTGGTGTTTATAGCATCTGCATTATTCGCTAATTCTTGGCACTTAACTTTACATAGGTGCATGCGGTGGACAACACTCATAAATACTTATTACTTGCTTCTCAACACTTAACTGGAAAATACAGAAGGGCGCCAAAAATATACCATGTGAACATTCCTCACAGTACCTACTCCATAACAATTCCTAGCGAATTCTTAGCACGGCGGCGGACTTTGAGATGCTTCACATAAAAACCCTAGACTACGCGCGAGACATTCGCGTAACATCATTACATTTGCGTTTGTTTAAATTTTACATGAGCCTTATGGGAACGGGATTAGAACTAGAATTTCGAAAATTTATAGAGAGTAGTACTAGGAATTTAACAATGCAGTGGCGCTTCTAGTTGGCATGGAGCCCGAGGCATGCCCACCTCTCTGTCATCGTTTCGCACCTCCTCCGTTGCTGTTCTGATTCATGCTGCGAAATAATAGTCCAATTTAAACCCAGCAATGTAAAATCTTGTTAATAAATAGTCGTGTGCTATGGATTATCTCAGATTTATCAGCTTAATCAGCTTAATCATCACTGATCGCTGGCTGGCACCAGCGCAAAGCGAACCGCGCGTCACTACAACACAACATCACCACTATTGAATTGAATTCCCAAATCTATAAACTGTATTTTGTTTGAATACGAAGCTATAATTCACCAACTAATTATGTCTTGAGTGATTCTACTTTATAGATTTCGCAGTGTCTAGTCTGGCTAATCTTTCCAACACGATGCTACAACGAAATACAGTTGTAGCATCGACACGATAAGAAGAAGAATAGATTTCGAAAAGTAAATTCAGTATTTACGAGATAGAGTACATAAAGGACTTCGACGTGGTTCTGACGACATATATAGTTTAATTTTTGTTATCACTCGGACGATCTATATAATATTTAAGTTGTGGTATGAAGTCATACCAGCAAACTTTTCTTGTTTACGTAAAGCTATTTTACACGGATATACGAAGGCCTTGCGAAGTGGACATACGCCAACTTGATCTGATCCTGTATTACAGGTTATTCAATAAGACCAGCATCCATTGTTCCCATAGCATGAATATATTATTTTCAAGTATACCCTGTTAGATCCCTTTGGTGTATATGTGTGTCGAATCACGGCTTCTCAATGTTACTTATTAATTCTTATTAAGTACTTGATATGCATGTTTATTTACAAGTGTGTAGGTGACTCACAATCAATTAGCAGTAACCGGCGATGTGACTTGCCAACTTGTCGTCTCCATTTTGAAATCTAATCTTAGTTATGTAGCTTTCATTACATACTCTAGTTTCTATTTCTGTGCACATCACAGATGGATGGTTCGATTCATATCAAAATGTCATACCGAGTTGTTAAACTAATTAAAAGTACTGGCTTCTGATAGCCGGCACGTCTCTTGATAAAGCGTAGTTTTATGCGAGTGCATCACACCGCTATGACTCATGCTCATACTAATTGCAGTGGCATCATCGTGTAACTCTTTGAACCTTACTGCTTTGGCATAAGCTTTAGAATTGAAACGTTTTTGTCATCACACGTGCTCGCCTTGAGCTGTTGATAACTCTAGTTAATGAGCGCTTCATGTTTTCTCTCGCAGCTCGTGCACTTTAGTGTGCATGTGGATGTAGTTATGTCGAATCTCGCTGCTTGCGTGCTGTGAGCTATTACTGCTATTAGATAATTTGTTACGCTAAAAATGTTTATTGCATTTCGTATACCTTACATTTACGAGTATATTGAGATAGCGTGTTCATTTCTTGATAACCGAATGTTAAGATCTCAACAATGGAAACATATTTCAATTTGTAGATACTAGGTAGTTTCAAAATGTTCAAACAATTAGCCGTGTGAAATAGTCTGGGTCGCACGAAGTTGCACATCCTATACGATTGTATTTATGTAGTTTTCATACGAAAAAGAATGTCAATGCCCACAGTGCTATTCCAATTATTTTGGCAAGAACACAGTGTCATTCATTTCGAATCTATTTTTGTTTTGGTTCGTATTCACAATGTATTTGCTTGGATACGATCACGTCAGCTTCTTTCTTTTAATGAAGACTTGATGTTTAAATTCGTCATTATACCAAAGTACGCTTGACATGCTTTTCCTTTCCACTCTACCAACAATTATGTTAGTAAAATCACTTCCCTACACCATTCTTCACACATTCCATTCATTCAATACTTCAAAATGCTTGTCACGTCGTGGAAGTCTTCTCCGCTTCCGTTTTAAAAACAGTGTAGGATGTTAGTCATGGCCCTCCAAACCCTGAGCCAGTCATCCAGAATAGTTCATCATATATCTCTAATTGATTTTTAATTGCTTACTTCCTTTGATCAATTATCGAACAAGACAAAACGGTGTACGTTTTAGCATCACAAAGTCGTATTCTTATATCTTCGGTCTTCATTTTCGCATATATAAGTTTCTATACAGTCGACGTGGTCATCTGTGTGCAGTATAATAATTTAGTATCTTAACATACAACTAACGTCACGATTCACAGTTCACACCTTATTATCTCAATAATTTGTTGGACTATCAATATTATATTTGTTTTAATTTTAGCATATATATGAGGTCGTAGCAAAGCATATTTAGCAGCAGCTATTCGTATTATCTATCACTTTCGATTGCTCGCTACCCTAAGAAAGATTTTAGTGTACTCGCATAATATCTTACGTAATTCTGTAGGTGACATTGTTAGCCAGGATACAAGAACCTATAAAACATTTTACTACTTCATTGTTCCCGCACTTCATTGACGACTGTCACCCGATCGAAAGTACTTCATGAGAATTGACATCCATTGTTGACAGAACCTCAAGATATATGAACTTTTTTTTATGTTTCTTCAATCGTTGCAATTTTATTGTCTAGTTGCGGTTTCCTTGAACACTTTCGTATGTTTATGCAAAAGTGTGAAAGGATTCGGTAGTAAATGTAGAGAAAAACGAGTAAATAAGAGCAGTGATTAACTGTCTGGTTTTCGCTGACACTTTCTAGTGTAACTGTATCGTCGCTTGCTGTACTTTTTAGTTTTCTTTTTATGATCGTTCTGTTTGAGAAAAACCTCAGTATCTCTCAAAACCAGAAGCGTATTCGTTGATTAGATAACTGATCTAAAGATAATGATACCTACTGACTTCATTCATCTATTGACAACATGTCCTTCATCGATCACAATGCCATAAAAATGTGTTGTTATGTTCATTATAGTATCCATTGTGGCATCCATTGAAAGTCTATGCTTAGGCTCAGTTAGAGCACCGGTGACGTCACACATACATGTCATACATGTGCAGAATGCAGTGGAGTTAAGCGAGGTTATCTAAAGGTTAAATAAT
This sequence comes from Ecliptopera silaceata, assembly GCA_932527185.1. NCBI lineage: Eukaryota > Metazoa > Arthropoda > Insecta > Lepidoptera > Geometridae > Ecliptopera > Ecliptopera silaceata. Next base: position 9,552,617 of record OW052202.1, on the reverse strand, counting down.
ATGGCTTAAATATCCAGCGGATGCAGTAGATATCTCTCGAAGTATGACTCGGTGCTTAGACTACTTAGTTGGTATTGGTTCTACATTTTTTAAGAGTTTTATCCGTCTTGTAGTCCTTCCATCGATGTAGCAGTGCTCTACGTGGTTCAAAGTATTTCCTGAAATATTCGTAAATTTTTAATAATAGTCAACAGTTTTGAGCTAGCAAATGTATTTATTTTGCGAACACTAAACTAATCTGAAGCTCAATTGAATGCTTGAGTCTATACACTAAGTAAGATAGACTGTCTGACCTTTAAAGACCTTTTTGCCAATAGGATAGGATAGAATACATTTATACACTTATATCAAACAGACTAAAATACAATAATATGACAAACAACATAAAAAAATCAAATAAATATATAAACCTTAAATCATTCTTAAAACTACGCAAACTACTGAATTACGGTGAAAGCGCTTCCTAGTCTTCCTACACGCAATATGAAATTAAGCAAAGTGCTTTGTCCAATTTCACATTGCCACAACTTTATTCGATTAAAAGTGACATGGGTGTGCCTATTTAAAGTTATGAAACTATGACTTGCGTTATGAAAACACATTGAAACAATTTTACAATTAAAAAAGACCCTGTAGTGTAGGTATATTTAATTTGGGTTTCCTTCTTATAGCTTTACTGCCTACTAACTGTTCTTTGTAATTTTTTTTTTTACTAACCTTTACTGCCCCACTGCTGGGCCACTGTTTCCCACCAGGCTCCGTCATAAGTATCTAAGTCGTGTCAATTTTATTATTATTAAAGTCTTTATTTTAGATAAGCTAAACTACATTAAACTTATTCCTACACTATTATTATTTGCCCTTGTTTTGTAAAAGCCTCCTCCAGTCTTTTCCACTCCTGTCTGTCTCGTCTAGTTCTTTGGAAAGTAATTACTAAATTGAACTCTTAGATACATGCATTTAAAGTAACATTTTGACTTGTGTCAGTTTCTGAGTATTATTATCATCACGCACGCCATATTATCGGCGTGTTTTTACATACTGAGCGTTAGAATTGGCCAAGTAGTCTTTGGAGTTTTCAAAGGGTAAAACTTGACGCTATTACTGCAACTTACTGTCCGTCCGTCTGTCTAAGAATTAGAACTTAGTAAAGAAATATATTATACTGATATTTATTGCATACCTTATGCTTTTAATTGCAACGGTAATTACAACATAGCTGAAACAATAACAATAAGTGATAAATACCGGTGTGACAATTTCTTTGGCTAATAGCAAAGTATACTAGCAGATAAATTTACCTACATATACTTTTGTAGAATAAACATACTTAAACATCGTAATAAATATACAGAAGAGCTTGGAATTTATTTATATTCTATGCTAGAAGTTATCCGACGAATTTTATGATATTCAATTAACTTTGTCCTTGTAATGTAATAGATACGTATGTTGAGAGATTGTAAGATTATAATATCTCATGTGCATTGTTTTCTCTTGTCTCCAGCCAAACGAAGGAGCGGACAATCAGGTAGCTTATACGTTGTTTTGTTATTGTGTGCGTCTACTGTTATGTTACTATCATGTTGTTTTGTGTGTCTTTGTTCTTTTTTCGGGAATTATGTTTTTGACACAATCATTTCTTGGGAATACATTCAACTTTGTTATTTCTAACTGGATTCTATACATGTTAAAATTTCTAAAAACTGATGAACATTTCTGTAAATTCATTGAATCATCAACTAACAATGTATATGTTTGATAGTTTTTTATAAGTAAACATTACCTCATACTTACATGTTTTCAATTTCCAGCTGTTCACGGCAAGTGCGTCGCATATACAAACGCCTCAGCGATTACAGCCTCCAGATTCTGGTTTCTCGGAACCCGTGAACAACAATGTTGGCGGCGAAGACAACAACAATGGCCCGATCTCGCTGCGGGAGATGCAGAATATTGCGAACAACAACGCTGGTGGATACATCTTTAACGAGAACGAGGAGCGGAATGCGAACCGACGCACGAACAGCCGCGAGTCGATCGTTCTGTTTGATCCGCTGCCGGTGGAAATACATGTCGATGATCCTCTGGAGCCCTACTCTGAGTGGTTCAGTAAGTATTATGAACTTTCGTTCTGTTAAAAATGACCGCTTTAGAAAGAAATGTGCTTAAATTCTTCTTTGTATACAGAATACTTACAGTCATACATTACATAGGCGAGCTTAACCCTAAGAAGAGTTTTTATCCCGCAAACCTTTGAATCTATGTTGTATGTAATGTAGTGAATGAACTTTCGACAGCGTAGTTCTAGAATGTTTAATGTACTCTAGCGCGAAACATAAATATGAGATTGAAATATACATACTGCAAAGCAATCTGGATACAAAGCACTGCTTTGTAATTCATTATTTGCACAGTGATTGGTTCAGACTTTCAGACATCTGACTACATTCAAACTGCGTAGATCTATGAATGTCTATCAAACAGTAACATATTATTTGACGTTACTAACTACAAATAATGAAACGTATAAGATCATAGGTATCGATATGTATCAACAATTTGTTCCCCTACTTTCAACGATCTGGAAATCGATTTAACCATGTTTGCATCAAACCACTTCCGTGATTCTCATTGTCACGGAGTTTTTGCCCATTACAGTAACTACTGTGATCAATGGACCGTTAATGTCTCCATGAATCATGAGCCGGCAGTTTAGTGGCCCAGAAACACGATAAAGCGATGCAACACCAAAATGTTTCCGTGCTTAGAAAAGCCACGGAAAACCGTTCACATGATACTACAGTTATCAAGAGCAAAGCGTGATTACAAAGGTAGTCAATACGAGGTTAGCGTGAATATATCTCGCGTTGTGTTATGTAAACGTTATGTACAACAGTCATACAGCGCGTCGATGCTGGAAACCAAACGTTGCAGCACATTCTATCTCAGATACTGTTTCAATAAATTTTTGATTGTCACATATTCGCGCTGACAAGTTCGTAGGGTAAAAACTTAAATCAGCTAGCGTAGACTTTTGCTCACATTTATGCTAAACACGTATGCGTGGAACTTAGTGGCTCCTTAGAACTAAGGCCTTACTTTGGTAACGGAACTGAACTCGAATTGAGATGCGTCGAGATATCGAACGAACAAAATAAAAACACGATGGAATCAATTACAAGATAGACGTTACGGATGAAGTTAGAGTAGATTTCCTCATTGACATTGTACATCAAAGGTCCCGTACTCCTTAGAAACTGTTGCGATAGTCAGCATATTAATCAGACTTCAATACCAGTCATATTTGTAGCAAATTTTGATAAAACACTCGTATATGCATTCCGTGGTTTCCTCACTAAACTCAACTAACCAGATTATCATTATATCAGGCACTATTATAATGATTATCTAGTAACTATAGAATTAACGAATGGTTTCTTGTTTACAGCTAGCGATCATTTCCCGAGGAACAATCTCCAGTATCTAAGAGAGGTTGGCCGCGGCTGGTTTGGCAGGGTACGTTATACATTTACATATAGTTTAATAACTCCCTATTATCCTTCTTTTTCTTCTTCTGCTTCTTCTTCTTCGTGTCGCTAAATAATCAGTTTTCAAAAAAGTCTTAATATCCTTAATTCTTTGTACCTTAGCAAGATTCGGTATGAATTGGTCTCACTTAGAGTTCATCGCGTGGATCTTTCTTCCGTGCATCGTACAACAGCAAGGGCAATAAAGGCGCTCAGTATTTTGTCATTACACCCTTAAATTGTGATGGAAGTTGAAACCTAGCGATGCTAAATCAAAACTTGCAGAAGCTAGTGACGCTAATTTAAGTTTCATATCATCTGAAATTTACTTTGACCAGGTTTCACAAACAATAAATGATTATGATACTAACGGCCGGTTTCTGGAAACCCAAATCACGATTGATCCGCGTTTGACACATAGTAATTATTTGATTTTTTCGTTGATTATCGTTCGAGAAACCGGTCGTTAGTCATAGGAAATGTATGGCAGTTTTTGATCTGTGAACTGTTTGCAGGTTGTAGCAAGCGAGATAGATAATGAAGGTACCTCACAAACTATAGCAGTGAAGATACTCAATCAGAATGCATCGTTGGAAGATAAAGCGAGGTTCCTTGAAGAGACTCGAATGTACCGAGAGCTCAGTCACGGCCAGATACTGAAGTTCTTGGGCAAATGTCTTGAGGAGGAGCCCTGGTTGCTGCTATTTGAACTCTGCACAATGGTAAGAAGGATCAATTTGTTTATTCTCAGATTTTTATATATGACTTTGCTTTAAGAGAGTTTTGCACTTTTTTTTATTATGTTATTTAATTTTATTCCAGGATCTCCAAAGGTACCTGATAGTAAACCGTCCGAGAATGGCAATACTCAATGAAAGCGGGGTCCCACTACAACTCATGAGTGACGTCAGCTCAGCCCTCGCTTATATGCATTCACATGGATTCACCTACGGGTATGTTTTTTATATTACAAAATATGGCTTAGTTTGTGTGTGTAGATCAAGTATGTAAAGGGATGGATGAAATGAAATGAAATAATAATGCGTTTATTTGAAACCATAAGTTAAAGTAAAACAAAAACATCATGGAAAACGATGACATCTACAGAAGTTAAAATAACTGTGTCGCAGATATCAACACCCCCTTCCAGATAAAAAAATGTATATGAATAGGTAAGCTAAGTTCTTATTAACAAAGAAACAAAAGTAAACTAACAAAATACAAAATAAAAGGTATAAACCAGTAATAAATCATTTATTTGCGGGAAGATATACAGGTGTTCTGAGTTTTAGTTTTACATACTTCGCCAATTCAGTAGGCGTACAAAAATACATACATATTAAAATAAAATAAAATCACAAATAATTCATCGATAAATAAATTTATAAAATATATAAATAAATATGATATGGTTAAACTTAAACATCTTTAATGTATGCTTTTTTTTAATTATCAGATACCTATGGGGCGGGTCGGTGCTCGTGCGCGGTGCAGAAGACGCCCGCGCCGTGCTCGGCCGGTACGAGGTCGTTGACCCGCAGCACGACTGTTTCGCGCCAGAAGTGTTGCGACGTGGCGCCATCTATACTGTGAGTAGAGCAGAACAGAAAAAAAAATATTTCCGACGTAGGTACCTTCAGAATGCGAAAGTACGTTAATAACCTTTATTTTTTTCTAATTTATAAACATAATTATAGTAAAATGTAGGTCTATACCAGCCGGTAGTAGTAGGTATAATTCCTTCAGGGTTGCCGCATAGTTCAAAAGTGCTATGCGGCAACACTGAGAGATTTTTTTTTAAGTGTCTAGAATGCCCATTCTCCTTCGTAGTATCTGTTTGATTAAAGGTATTGTTTCACTAATTAACTACAATATCTTTTAATTCACTTTTATATAGTTTTCATTGTAAACGGGATATTTACCATGATTTGTGAGTTTGATTATTTCCCGATATTTCAAGTCATGGTAAATATCCCGTTTACAATGAAAACTATGTTCAAAACCGTGATAGTTTCAAATATTATATCACTTTTATATGTTCTTAATGTTAATAATATTCTTAATGTTTGACAGCCTAACAGTGAGATATGGTCACTCGGCACGTTGATCTGGGAGGTGTGTTCATGGGGCTCCATTCCCACAGCGGGTCGGCCTTCGTCCCCACCAGATCTGCCATGCCCTTACAAAAGTCATCTGTAAGTATTTTATATCAAAACTATATGTTTTATACTGAATATTTTTTATCATTATTGCCGGCATTTGGTAGCTTTTGCGTGAAAGAATAACATACATATACACATCCATCCATCTATACAAGCTTCGTTCTTATTGATAGTTTCTTAAATATTTTTAGACTTCATCCAATATTTGTATTTATCTTCCCTTTGTTTTCAAAGAAAATAACTACCCCTTTAATATTTATAAAATGTATTTGACCTATAATGATAATTATCAATAAATATCTTATCTTATTTTCTCTTATTGTTACATTTTCAACATATCCATTTTTAAACCATTACATAGATAGGGCATAACATTCAAAATATTTATTATTTGCCTGCAATATAAATGTACCTTTTAATAAATCAAATAAATCTTAATTATCGAATACTCTATAAATGTATGTTTTAATAAATCAAATAATCTTATTTAATGAATATCTACAGGTACCAAGTAATGCAGCTATGCTGGAATATAATCCCAGAAGAACGTCCGACCGCGGCGCAAGTCCACGCTTTAATAAACCATCTGCACTCCACGCATGCGCTGTTACGCACACACTCAGAGAACGCAGACAACGCACACAGCGATATCTACGATAGCTCCGACTTCGAAGAACGGTGGCAGAGACTCAAACCTAACTCTATACCAAAGGTAAATTATTATCGATTTATTTTCAGATTTATAATCCATCTTACATATAAACAATTATTCTTACAATTAAATTCAAAATTAAATGTCAATTCACATTATAAGTCGCCAAGTTCATAGTGACTTTCATCCATTTCTGTTGGATTTGGACAGTCTGGTCGAGAGACAATCATCTGCAAGATGCCGTCGCAGCTGTCTCGAGTAATAACGCTTGTTTTACAATAACTTACATACACGCTTTTAAACGATTTGCGTTAATGACGCACACATTGATGTAAGGATATCGAATGAGTCTAATCAAAGCCATCTCATTATCTAAGGTAATAAAGCTCAAGTCAAAACAGAAATTATGATACTAAGTTTTGCTTAACTCATTTTTAATGAAAAACATCAAATAGAGGCTCAATGTGACACCAATTTGGGTGTTCTGAGTATTTTAAACACAAGCTCTGCTTGGCTTGGGTTGGATGTTGTATTGTCCAGCATTATTTCGTTATTATTTGATTATGACATACAATAAAAATTATCAATATGTGTAAGATAATTGATTGATCTAGCTTTTTTGATTGATATAAACTGATAAAGAAACAGTCAAAATGTCTATGTCTATATTTGATCAAAGCAATTTAACTCAATGTAACGTAATTTTTTAATTTAAAGGTGGACGAACATATCGCAATAGTCCACGCGCCTTCAACGTCCACCGCGCACTTCACGGAATCAGAGCACGGCTTCGAAAACACACTGAGCGTCGATATGGACACCGCGGTGTCACGCTCCAGCAGCATCATGTCCGACAAAGATCCTCTAGAAAGCCAAATCAAATCTGAAAGTCTCACCAACCTCCACGGCTCCTTGGAAGACGTCGGCAACATCTATCTAACCCACAACGAAACTGCAACAATCGAATGCAACCAAGGAAACGTCCTAGAAGAAGCTAAAGAAAACGATCGCTCCGATAGCTCCGTCGATCCCTGGCTCAAGGAAATCATCGCCGGCAGTCAGGACGACGTCAGCTACTACAGAGATGTCAGCGACGTCATCAAAAACCTCGATAATATCCTCAACTCGGAGAAAACGTCCAGCTCGGAGTCCAGCCATCAGGCCAGTCCGTCGAGGGACAACCTGAGCCTCGATTGCAAGAAAGAATATCCGGTCCAATCGAACATGGTCAAGTCCCCGGGTATAAGTAATTTCCAGAATCTTCTCGATACGGGTTTCCCTAAAGACGATGAAGGAGAGAATGAGAATGAACTCGATCGAGATACCGTTGGAACTCTCAGTCACTCGTTCGAGAGGCACAGTGACACGGCGAGCCAACAGACGCTTGAAAACCTCACCCCCGATACGCCTATGAAAGATTTCGATGTATCCGTCGAAATAAATCAAATCACACGAGACGGTGTAGCCGAAACTATAGAACAAAGTTATGAATTGCCAAAAGAAGTAGTTAATAATAAAGTTGCGAAACTAAAGGAGTTATGTGTAGTCTCGAAACCTAGTTTAAGTGAACATGTTAAAGAACAATTAATTGTAAAAGACTGTGAAACATCATGTGATAGCATAAGAACTGATAATGAAGGAACTAAGTCATTAGTTGATGTAGTGAATACAGAAAGTACGCCTCTTGATGAAATAGAGATAACTGAATCTGTACAAGAACAAATAAGTCTTAAAGAAATGCAAGTGATACGAGATGTACAAAATAAAGATGATTTACCATCGAAAAGTGAAGAAACCACTAAAGTTGATGAAACTGAGACAACTAGTGAAAATATCCGAACGGATACGGATGTAGAGACAGAAACTGATGAACTGAAGACAGAAACTGATGAAATACGTTCAAAAAGCGAAGAACAAACGAAAGTTGATGAAACACAAAGTGAAGATGTACGAACGGATATGGATGAAATGGAAACTGTTACAGATGAAATACTAACGGAAGCTGATGAAGCTCCTAAAAGCGGAGAAATCGTCGAAGAAGACAATATCTTGCCTGTAAATGTTAAAGCAATCAGCAATGAAGAGATCGATACTCTACCTTCAGTTACCGAAGAGGTTTCTAACGCCACCGAAGCTTCTCAACTAAGGTTAGATTCGTTCGACGAACATGAAATAACAGTAAGTGAAAATAATTGTAGTAAAGATGAGACAATATTAGTTAGCGATCTCATCGATATTGTAACAGATAGTTCTAAGGATCAACAAGATAACATAGCCGAATCTAAAGATGTAGATTTAATCATTGCCCAAGAACCGATACCTGAAATAGTACAAAATAATGTAGACGTGAAAGAGATTGATTTTAAAACTGAACAAAATGATCCAATTGATAATCAAGAAACCGAATCAAGTAGTGAAAGAGTAGATATAGTTGAAAAGGATCAAAAACCTTTAGAATCAAACACTGAAAAGAGTCAAGAACTTGAATCAAATATTGATAAAGTAGATGTAATTGAAGAAGATCAAAGTCATATTGAATCAAACAGTGAAAAAGTAGCTATTGAAGAGGATCAAAAACCTATTGTTTCAATAAGAGAAATTCAACAACACGTTAATTCTGAAGAAGATAAAAATCATATTGAATCAAACAGTGAAAAAGTTGGTATTGAAGAGGATCAAAAACCTATTGTTTCAATAAGTGAAATTCAACAACACGTTGATTCTAAAAATGAAAAAGATGATTCAATTAATGACAAACAAAATCTATCTGATTCAAAGGAAAATGATGCAGATTCAATGTCAATCATTGAACTAACAACATCTTTGTTACCTGCGCCAGTACAAAATGCAGAAAACTTAGTTAATAATGAACAAATTATAGATAGTAACGATACAGCCATGCATAGATCTGATAATTATGTAATGATCGAATTGAATGAGCGGTCTAATGACAGCACGGTATATATGGATCTCATTAATAATACTAATAGTCAAATATTGAATAGCATCGTAGATAATAAGAATAATAAAGATCTAGAGACTACGACTCCTTGTGATATGAGCACTTTCAGAAACGAATCGACGGTATACATGGATTTACCAAGTTTCGAGATTATAAAGAGAACAGATGATTTTTTACACTCGGAGAGAGTTTTTAATCATGATAAAGTTTGCGCGAGCACCCCAATTACCAGCGATAACTCAGTAGATACGTTGGAAGCTCTACATTCTACGAAAGATAGCGAAACGTTGGTCCTATCTGGAAGTAAGCTAATAGATGAAGCTCCGGCTGCTACTTTCACAAAGGAACAAAAAGGCGTCCAGGAAAGTATGAGTCCTTTCGATTCACCAACAAAAAGTCACCCCACAGACACGTTCGATGAAAACAGCTCCGTCGTTCTAGGATCCTTCGAGAGCTCGCTAGAATTCTTCAAAGTGAAACCAAATATAGAAATGGTTGAAGTACCACGCGAGGAGCTATTAGCGTTTTCTTCAAACTTCAGCGATATTAATTTAGAAACGCCGTCTCCGCTACGAGACGTAAACTTTCTCAACGAAGTGCCGGATATAATGCCGGATGATAATGTTTTCGAAGAGATAGTCTCGATCACTGAACCGAAGGACGAACCTCCTAGCGACAGTGGTAGCGGACCTTCAGGGACTGAAAAAAGAGTTTCACCATCCACACCCCCAAATTCCCCTGGAGTATTCCCATCCATTGAACCTAAATACGTAGTCGACATCGACTTGAACGAACCGCCAGAACCAGATTCGAGCTCTCTGAGAGACGAGATAGAGCTCCAAATTACTTCCAAACTAGCCATGGCAGAGAATGAAAATAATTTTAATATCGAATACTCCGGCCCTCTGACGGTTGAAGGTTTGATCGAAGAAGGAGGGATTATGCGGGAAAATGAGGAGATTCCGGAATCTATTTTGGCGGGAAACGGGGCATCTTTGGAGGAATTGAGGGAGAATCTCTCGTTGGATGAAGAGTGTGTGAAGGCGTTGAGGAACGAACTCGAGTTGAAGCTACCTCTAGCGCAGGTAAGTGACACCATATTATTTGTTCAATCTCCTTTATATTTTACTTGTGTAAGTCACTTTTATGTTGTTTTATATTTGACATCGTAAATAACGCAGTAAATATAAATATACATTTCTATATATGTATATCCGAAAAATTTTGAAGAACGATTTTGAGTATTTACATTTAGTGAATTTCTACTTTCACTACCATCCTTTTCTCGTATTGTAAAGCGAAACGCAGATAAAGTTTTGACAAATAAAGAAAATAAAGATCAACAACATAATAAGATGACGATGGCGGGACGACCTAGACACTTTCGAAGGGAATTGGTGGAAAAAAGCGGAGAATAGGGACGAGTGGAAGGACTTGGGGGAGACCTTTGCCCAGCTGTGGGACGAGATAGGTTAGAGAAAAAAAAACATAATAAGGGTCAATACAGCAGAATACAGTTATTTGAAGTGTATTTATATAAAATAATGTTAATTTGAAAGGTTGCGTCGATCGAGCCCCAATGTGAAGGGGATAACGAGTGGTCCTCCGAATTGCCACCACCCCCAGAGTTAGTGGTCAGCTATCCCGGCGCGCTCAGTCCTATACAAGAGGAGACTGGCCAACAACTGTCAGCGTACGAAAATGATATGCAATGTAAGTCTTAAAATTTGTCTTGGTCTTCCAACAAAGAACAACAATAAAATCTAATCATAAACTTAAGTGAGCGGGGGTACGAGTATGTGATTCATGTATAAAATTTTATGTGAAACCAGAAAAAGACAACAGTTTAATTACATGTAGGTACACAACTAATAATAATTACCATAATTAGATTGAAGTTTTTTATAATACGTTTTTATAATTTATATATTTATATATTTTGATTAAAAACTTTTTACTAAGATTTGAAATAAATGTGCAAATAATTACCGTAATAATCAGGGAATCCACCAACTCGAACCGACTCGTCAGAAAGCTACCCCGAGCCCTGCAACAACTCGACATCGGAAGCTACAGAACTGCCCACCGGAAACCAAGAGCACACGTTCACGATGCCGTCACGTGATCACTCGCACTCGCAGAACCACACCTACACTGTGTGCAAGGAAACTGCTGCTAGCTCTAGAGAGTGAGTTTATACCTATTTTTGACAGGAGATTATTCAAATTCCAGCTACATTTCATCATTCATTTGAGCACATGCAATATTTAAGTGGTAATAGAAATCAAAAACTAAATATTACCATTTGTACGATATAGTGAAATATGTTTTTGCACTTTCATTGGAAAGTATTGTACATTCATTAATTTATGAATCTTTAAATATGCTGCATGATAATGTCATGATCTTGCACTACATATTAAATTGAGCTTATGCAACAATAAATATACTTAATCCAGTTTTTTATCGTTTATTATGTGTTAAATCGGTGCAAGTGCACCAAAGTACTATAACCGGTATCGCACGCACGCATAAAACTAATTATTCTCACGAATCATTCCAACAATTGTAATCCGCATTACACAATATCAAGTTTCTATATACTTCCGTTCGATTTCAGTCTAACGATGAGCGCGGACAGTTTGAACGCCAGTCCTTTGAAAACTAAAGAAACGACCCTCTCGCCGATCGACGATCGAACTTACAACAAAGAAGAAGAGAAGGAATCTAACTGCGAAAGATTATCGCAAGTGTCGCCTTACTTAGTGAGCCCAACCACAGACACTTCGGTAATCATCACCACAGACGATACTCGGGCGTCTACATCCAAAACGACATTACCCACAGACGCAAAACACTCCAAACCGGAAACGCAATGCCTCTCGAAAGCGACCAGCATCGACTCCTGGTGCTCAAACGACACACTCTACAATGTAGAAGAAAACTTCGATGATCTCGCTATAGAATACGAAGACGACAAACTAGAGAAGGATGACAGTGAGAGTACAGACACGCTGACTCACAACGACGAGGGTCCGGACAACAGCCATTGCTCCACTTACATCATCCACGACAGCAAGTCTGAAAACGAAACATTCTCCCCAGATTCCATCTCCGCGAACGATAACCACACTTACACGAAGGTTAAAACAACAACGCCGTCTGCGACCGATATCAACGACTCAAAAAACACGACCAAAGATCTCGCGTACGGAACGCTCATGTCAGGAATGCCGTCATTCTCCAACTGTACCACAGAAGTCGTATCGGGATTCGAAGACGCATGGAATCTACCCCAGCCTGAACTGGTGCGCAGATCGCCTATAGGGTTCGACGAAACTCTATCCACACCCCAGCAACCCGAAGAGAAGAACCACGAGGAATCCAGTCCGAAAACCGCCGAACACAGCTTGAAGAAAATGGATAGCGTTGAAATATCTTGCTTACAGGACAACCTAACAGATACTACAAACAGGGAAGCGCAAGATATGATAGTTACGAACGATAGTCCGAGATACAACTATAAGAATATGACGCCGTCTGTGACCAGTACGCCTTTGATCGAGTTCACTGTAGGTAACGACTCGTCCGATCCTATTCTTATGCAACTACCGAACGTCACAGATTCAACCGCATCGAGCGGTGCTTACATTACCTTCCAACAATCCGCTGAAGTAAGGCCACAAGACTTATCCTCGAACGGCGTCAACGATGCGAATACAGAGTTTCTTCTCGAAGGAGATAGCAAAACTCTTAGTACCTCAAACGTCTCCGATCGAACGCCGAATTATTCCGACTTCGAAAACTCAGCGGTAACGAAACCGCAAGATTTGAATTCTCGGGACAATATCAGTCGGATCGAGAGTGGTACCAGTTCTGAAGAGTTCAGTCAGTTCGAAAACTATGTAAGAAATCGACCCCAAGATCTGTCTACTTTGATCGACGCTAGTTCTCTGTTGCTCAGAAGCGAAAGGATATCCAGTGACCTACTTATGGAATCTATATCCGGAATTCAGTATCCTGGTCAAACAAACAGCGTCAACAATCTGACGAATACTGACGATCAGAGCTTGCAGAACGTAAATAACCATATTAGCAGCATTCTTAGTGGAACCAATAGCGTAGATCAAAGTGCTGGGTTACAAAACGTACATAACAATTTAAGTAGCATTTACAATATTAATAATACCGTCAGTGATCAAACTGCTCCGTTAGAAGACCAGATAAATCAGTCACCCAGTATCGATAATCAAACAACCCAATCAGAAAGATTACATAATCAACAAATAAATGAATCAGCTAGTATCGAAAATCACACTCAATCGGATAACACACATAATGAACAGACAAATACGTCTGATAATGAATTGAACCAACAAACAAATATGTTAAGTGATATCAGTAATCAGACTACTCCGTCAGAAAACATCAGCGATCAGACACAGGCTGATAACTTACATTATGAACAGACGAATCAGCCTGATATCAGTATTCAGACAACTCAGTCAGAAAATACACAGATCGATAATAGTGGTGCTATTATCGTTGACAAAGTGATTAATAGCGTTAACGATCAAGTTTCGTTGGAAATCGTAAATGACCAGCAAATAAATCAGTCACACAAAATTGATAATCAAACCACTGCGCCAGAAAACGTACAAAATCATCATATAAATCATGCTGTTATGAATAATAAGGCAACGAATTCTGATAACTTACATCCTGAACTGAAAGATAATGGAGACAGTAAATCGATCACCGATCAGTTGATAATACAGTCTGCTAACGAAGTCAGCGAACATAACAACGTTGACAATATTAAGTCTGAAATTGTTGATCAAGTCTCCCATTCTGAAGGTCCAAGTATTATCCAGCCTATTATCGACTTTGAAACTGATCACGAGAGTAACGTCAATATACAGAACAGTCAATCAGATATAGTCAAAATAGATAGTCAAACTCCGCCAGTATTCGATTTCACACAATCCTTACCAACGAATGAATCTCATATTGACGTCAGCGAAACCAGTTTATTAATAAACTTTGGACCGGACGATGAAACGGAGCAACCACATTCGATTATAGTAACTGAAATCCCGATGAATTCCTCTAAAATCAGTCCGAGTAGGACTTACGATTCTCATACTGAGTCTCACTTTAACCTCACATACAATTCTCATGCCGGTCAAGACACGCCCAATCAGAATACCGACAAACAACTCAACGGCACGATGGATGACGATGCAACATCAATCGAAGCTTTAGACGATACTATTGATACCGAAAACGCTTCAAAATCCACTAACTCATTTCCAATAGAAAAACAAACAAATGATGATAAAACACAAGCTACTGAAAATAATCAAGTCTCCAATGAAATAAACAAAGCGGTACCAAACTCAAACTTAAACGGAAACGGAGTAAACATTGCTACAGTAAACTTCCTCAGCGAGACATTTGAAGAACTTATTGAAAGTAACGTGGACGATGGAGATTGTAAAGATGATACCGAAGATCCAACTGAGATAGCAAATCCTATCGAAGATAAGACTGAAAGAGAGAGTTTGAACGTTAGAAACGGAGAGACTGACTCTCATAAAGTGGTCACGGAGGATTTTTTACAGAATGAAAAGAAGTTCTGCCAACTTGACTCCTATCTTCCGATGCTGAGTGATATTAGATTCACTGGTAAGTTATTTAACTTTTACACCTTAAAATTGTAATTAAATTGTATCAAAATTCAGTTTGATATTCATCGAAGCTTAATAGAAATTGAATGCAGTGTCAATTAAAAACATAATTTATGTGTATAAAGAAAGGATGTAGGTAGATTATTGAGCAATTTAATGAGGCCATGAAATTATTTTTAATATAAACTTAATTGTTTATAAAAAAAAACAACTTTATGAAATACTTTTAAGAGATTTACCTTCTTAGCAAAATAGGAAAACAAATGTAAAGTGAATTTGAAGTCTTCTTCTTCTTGCGTGTCTCTGAATTATTAAATTTTTAATTTATTTATTAATTTGTAATCTTAAAACCTAAGTTAGATCTGTCGATGCTCTAAGTTCTCCAAACATACAACTAGGTAGGTCCAATTATTAATTATAACGTTGTAAATTGCCTAAAACTTTTATGATTTGTCTGTCCTAGGACCAGCAACAGAAATCATGAGTACCTCATTCTCTCAAGACTCGCCCACCGAGCCGACTTCCCCCGAGTGCGAGCAGGACAGCAAACCTAACACCGCCGCGGAGATACTGAAAGAGTGGGACAGCGATAGTGACTCTCATTCCAGCAACTCGTCTAGCGGCGAATTCATTTGGAAGGTAAGTTTAGTTCTGTATTTATAATTAAAGTACAGTGCGCCGAATATCTTTGCAAAAGTGATCTTCACATCTTAATATTGTTATATTACACATTGTCAATACTGTATAATTCTATGAAACATAGTGACAAAAAAGCTTAGTTTTTCAATATTGTCTAATTGTTGCCCATATCTAGCCGATTTCAAATATATAGGTTTTAATTTGAAAAATCTCCGCCATTTTGTTTTTTTAAACAAATGACAGCTGAATTCATACCAAGTCTGGTATCAAGTAAGCTATTCAAATCTATCTATTTATTGTCTCTCACAGTCGCAAAGTTAAATTTAAATATATCAGGCAGAGGCACTTAAAAAAAAAGACTTTCACTAAATTAATTCACATAGCACTTGCAAAGATATTTGGCGTTGGTTTGGTGGTTTGAGTTTGATAGAGAATTGTAAATAACGTATAGCCTGGTGTTCTAACGACAGGGTTTATTGTTAGCTTTATGGTGTGAATAGGTAAATAGCCCCTCTCCTATGGTATCGCTTGTTTTAATGTAATCTTAGACGAAATATATACCAAAAGTCTACAAATGTAATTTGCTTGTATTATTGAGAAATGGACAAAGGGCCTTGGACCCTTTGTGTGTAACCAATTTGTTTTGTGCATATAGCGAGCGCCATCTAACAAGCTACATGAAAAACTGCTCTAAAACTTGCGGGACAAATCAACAGATGGCGCTGGTCCTAAATCGCGTAAACGAAGTTATATTGTCTGTCTCGCTTGCCTCTTCGTCCTCTCTGTCATGTATATTCTGTCATTTTTTTGGATAATAAAACCGGCCAAGTGCGACTCGCACCGAAAAATACGATTCTGTATGAGATCCCATAAATTAATTAATAGCATCTATCTAAATCCTGGCTGTATAACTTCTATTTTTATCGAAATCTGTCCATTTCAGCGATTGAGAGACATAAACAACTAAGTATGTATTTATAATAATAGAATTTGGGTGTGTTATTGCAGTAATCAAAGAAAAGTTAAAAAATATTAAAAATGTTTCGGTTAATTGTGGGTTTTTTTCTTTTCAGCTGTTAATGAGACCTAGTCTTGTGTAGGATGTCTGTCCTTATTTATAACTAGGTACCTTATACCTTGTGGTTGTTCCCACAATTTCCCATTAATCCAAAACATAAAATAAATATTGTATATTCCAAAAGAGAAAATATTTTGCTTTGTAAACTAAATTGCTAATAGAATACTTTTTTTTTTTGTAAATACATAGATAGTATTCAGTGTAAATAAACTTGTGTAAATACAGATTTCGATTTCTTTCTTTCTTCTGGCCTTTATCATTATCAGCTACCATTGTTCATTTACTAATTATGTTCCAAAAATGACCTTTATAAGGGCCGTAAGATCAAAAGCCGTTAAAACTATGGATTTTGTGATCTTAAATTGTGTAACACACTTTCAAATATTATGTTAAAAAGTAAAATTAAGTGTAATATAAACTCACTAAGAAAATATATATCTATATTAAATGTATATTAAATGTAATTGTACAGTAGCGTAGGCGGCCACCGAATTAAGTTCCAAAAAAAAATTGTTTTTTATTAACCTGTGATATCCCACTGCTGGGCAAAGGTCTCCCCCCCTTTTCTCAGTGTTTTCTATCAGCCGCCGCTTCCCACCAGGCTCCGTCATAAGTAACCAAGTCGTCACGCCAACGTGAAAAATTAGATTAAAAAATATGTGATTGTAAACCTCCTTTGTCCAGTTCTCATTCAATGTATATACCGTAGTATCGGTGTGGGTGTGCTTGCATGTAAATGTTTCCTTGTGTGTGTGACGGTGTAGGACGGCGACGGACACGAGACTTCGGTCGTACCAACTACCCACTTCGACCATGTAAGTTGGCCTTTCGTTTATATGCATTGCTTTAGTATCGTTGGTTGTACCGGGGTCTAACGGCCGGTTTCTCGAACGATGATCAACGAAAAAATCAAATAATTACTATGCGTCAAACTCGGATCAATCGTGATTTGGCTTTTTAGTCCAGTCAAATTACGAAATAAATAAACATGAGCTAACACAGTTTGGGGATTTTGAGGATCGATAGGGGGGTGTATTCTGAGCATAAATTCCAATTTGAGGGGTTGTACTGAGGTCAGCTCAAGGTCATTTCGATGGAAACGCGTTTAATTCGATATCTCGAGAATGGTTAGTGTTAGGCGAAAAATTGTTGAGACCTTTTCTTTTCCAAACAAAATTTACAAACTTTTTTGTTTGAAACTTTTTTTTATAACATTAATATTTTCCAACTTATTACTCCCGCAAGGCAAAAATTTTACTTTTTTTCCATTTTTCATCGTTTTCTCCCCAACCATTCAATTTTGTTAAATTTTACCTATCATCGAAGTGTAGATCTTTCAATTATGAACAATTTTGTTTTCAAACTTTTTTCCGTAATGCCAATACCTTCGGAGTTATAGATCACTGTACCGAGCGAAATCCGCGCCACTGTCGCAATATAACAAGATCAATCGATTAAACTATTTAAAAATTAGGTATTTAATTTGGGTTAATTTTTGGGTTAATTTGGGTAAGAAGTAAATTAATAATTAAAACTGATTCACACATTTATTGATAGAAAAATAGGTTATAAAACTTTGTTTACGCTCGGTAAAGTAATATATAACTCAGAAGGTATTGGCATTACGGAAAAAAAATTAAGAACAAAACTGTTCATAATTAAAAGATCTACACTTCGATGATAGGTAAAATTTAACAAAATTGAATGGTTGGGGAGAAAACGATGAAAAATGGAAAAAAAAGTAAATTTTTTGCCTTGCGGGAGTAATAAGTTGGAAAATATTAATGTTATAAAAAAAAGTTTCAAATAAAAAAGTTTGTAAATTTTGTTTGGAAAAGAAAAGGTCTCAACAATTTTTCGCCTAACACTAACCATTCTCGAGATATCGAATTAAACGCGTTTCCATCGAAATGACCTTGAGCTGACCTCAGTACAACCCCTCAAATTGGAATTTATGCTCAGAATACACCCCCCTATCGATCCTAAAAATCCTCAAACTGTGTTAGTTCATGTTTATTTAACCCGTTTTTAGCCATAATTTGACTGGACTATTTCAGAAACCGGCCGTTAGTTGTCTAGTTTCATTGGTTTGGCTTATTAATAATATTATGCTTGAAGGTGCCATGTTTTTTTTTCATAGTAACTGTTCAATTCAACCATTTCTATTTGAAAATACATACTTTATTGCACAAAAAATAAATTGTACATAGGCGAGCTTAATGCTAAAAACCATTTTCTTCCAGCTAACCTTTGTGTAGTTTGGAGTTAATTTTACCTATATTATTATAGTTGACTATACCGAATTATATTTTAGATTACTTTTTTTTTTTAATTTAATTGTAGATATTATGTTGCTCTCAAACTACTTTCCCACCTACAGGGAGAAACAAGATTTTAGTTATTTTTTCGCACCATACCAATTCACACTTTTAACAAAATAACTTTGCAAATATGTTATTGTCATCTAACATTCAACTAACATCATGTTTTATTATTGTGCTTATAGCTGGATTTAATGAAATTATAATGCGTGTTTAACATATATGTATCTGTTAAAAGCGCATAGTTTGTTTATTTATTTTTTGTCATTTTTCGATAGCAAACCAGTTGATGTTTTTGAGCTTATATTGTGGTCAATACCTGAAGTTTTTACAACATTTGGACCATTGGTCTGACGAAGTCTTGAGGGTTTCTGTAAATCAGGCCGATGGCCTATGGGACTAAGACCTCATAGTCATAGTCATAGTATTTTATTAATAACATACATAGTTACAGGTCAACACAAATTCATATTAATACATTGATTCAATTAAGTAGGTACACATTTAAACAATTAATTCAATTAAAAATAATTCTATTCATTTAAAATAATCCTCAAATTTATAGATCACCTGATCCACAAGCCATGTTTTTAGTTTGTTTTTGAACGATTGCATTGTTGTAGAACTTCTAACACTTTCTGGGAGTGCGTTGTATATTGCTGGAGCCATGACATGCACTAGCTTTGAGCTCTTGGTCATCCGCCTCGACACTGACCGTAATTTGTGGGCGTTACGCGTCTGGTATTTGCTGCCATCCCCGAGTTTAGCAAAAGATGTCAGATTATTTCTGGCGTACATGGCTGTATGAAGAACGACCAGAGCAGGGAGAGTTGGTATACCAAGTGATCTAAAGTACGGTCTGGCAGACGTATCCCAAGGAATTCTGACTATGGCTCTAACTGCTCTTCTATCTTCTACTTTTCTATCTATATATATTTTTTTCCTAACCTATCTCGTCCCACTGCTGGACAAAGGTCTCCCCCAAATCCTTCCTCTCATCTATATCATCTATCTATATATCAAGGGTAATATGTAATGTTGGTCCAGCAACGCGGCAGTAACGGCGCCCCGGCGGCGGAGGCCGGGCCGCGCGCGGAGCCCGGCTCCGGCGACGCGTCGGGGGACTCGTACTCCGGCTCGGAGGGCGACGAGGTGGAGTTCGTGCCTTCCTCGTGGGACTGCCGCGCAGAACCCTCCAAGAGCTCGCTCAGGAGCCTCGAACAGGCATCTTTGGTGAGCATTTCTGTGATCGTATCACTCTAAACAAGTCTTTATTCACAAACAAACTTACGACTATACAGTATTTACAAAATGTACATTGTCATATAAAATCATTACGTACGGTAATAAATACTTCAAATCTGCGCTAACTTTTTATAAGATAGGGGGAGTCGGTCTATCTTATAAAAAGTTAGCGCAGATTTGAAGTATTTATTACCGTACGTAATGATGACATACTGCGCTAACTTTTTATAAGATAGGGGGAGTCGGTCTATCTTATAAAAAGTTAGCGCAGACTTGATGTATTGATTATAATCAATACATCAAGTAATAGTATGATAATTATCATACGTAATGCTGACATAATGTCCACGATGACTTTTATAAGATATGGGGAATGTATTTAAGGAACACTGCACGCTACCGCTGTTACGTTCGACAGTATAGCTGATGTTGACGTGCAAAGTATTCCAAATATGTTACTTGATTCAACCGCATTGCAAAATGTTAGGTATGGCTGTTCAGAATAAAAAGAATTAGTTGACTTGTATGTTACAAACAATAACCCCTTATCTTATAAAAAGTTAGCGTTGACATTATGTCACCATTAAGTATGGTAAACAACACATCAAGTCTGCGCTAACTTTTTATAAGACACATTTATCCCAAACATTCACAATGCAAGCTTAAGGTAAATACTCTATCATGTATCCCAAACTTTCACAATGCAAGGTTAAGGTCGCGTTATGTAAGATTCCTGTTCCATTCAATCTAAGCTATAATTTATTTGCAGGACGCGAGTGAGAAGAAGCGCGTAGTATTCAAACGTCAGAAGTACCATTGTGTGTACGAGTACCCGCGCGAGACGTTAGACGCGGAGCCCAACTCGCCCGCATATCTACCCGACCTGTCTACTTACTCCGGTAAATATACTGACACGCTTATGCTAATATCTAACTAATACTAATATCTTGACGACCGATGTGGCGCGGTGGGCGATGGTCCGCCTGCGACGCGAAGGTTGCGGGTCCGATTCACGCCTTGGGATAAATGATATAATAATACTTTCAGTATTAATCACTGCTATTATTAAATAACAGGATTAATAAAAGGATAATAACAGTTTCCTTGACAATAAATATCCCCTTCGCTCAATAAATTATTAATAAAATTAATTGATACACAGAGTGGGATCCAACGAGTGTGGAAGAAGCAGAGTTGTGCTACGGTCATCTGTTCTCGATGCCCAACTATCCATTGAGAACTGGCATTGCTATCGGATCAGGTACTTGATTTTTTTTTTCTTTATAAACTGTAATTAAATTAGTAAATAAAAAAAAGAAACTGTAGAGCATGTGCTATATTATATTGCACTGCCACAAGTGAAGGTCCAAAAAGGTCCACGAGGTCTAAAACAGGACATTGGGAGCTTATCAGGTCTTGTCCATCACTTTTTTTTGACTGTGGTATTTATTTATTTATCTTTTACCATCAACAACACTATCAGGGCTGCTGGAACACTGGACTTGATGTCCTGATTACCATACGTAATGGTGATATAATGTCAACGCTAACTTTTTATAAGATAGGGGGTATAAATCAAAGTTTTGTCACCAGATTACGACGAAGACTTCTTCATATCATCATCGGCGCGTCCGTTCGAGAGCCTCGGCATCATGTCCACCACCAGTCAGTTCTTCCCCGGCATGCACGTCAAGCCCATGCTGGAACAGCTCCCTGATGATGAAGACTTCCCCCCACCACCCTCGCCACTCCCACCCACTACCCTCGTACAGTCACGGACACCCTCGTTAGACTTCACAACCCCCGACTCGGGAGTCGAGGATATAACCCCGGGCTCCACGGACGAGGAGTTCAAGAAGAAAATACCGGAGACGGAGCTCACGTGGCGGCCGGTCGACAGCGCCAGCTCGTCGGAATCAGTCAGCCCCAGCTCGCCCGGGGGCGAAGCCCTAGGCGGGCTGAGACACACGCGGGATAAGCTTAAACTAGATCTGCCGCCCAGCCCGCACGTCCCTTCGCCGCGACACAACCGAGTCTTCAGCTTCGTGCTGGAGAAACCGAAGCGTCGAGACGAGCGAACCGAAATCAGCACCCCGCTAGTTATGACGGACGAGACGCCCGTCGTCACCGCGCTGCCTTTACCGAACGAAGACGAACCGGTCCCGGTCCCGGAACCTACCTTCTCGACCTTCGGCAAGTGCGTTCAGAAAGTCGAGCCCGAACAGAAGATTGTTTTAGCCGAGGTCGAACAGACGGAGGTCAAACCGGAGAGCCCGAAGGTCGTTGAACCCGTGAAGGGGGAGGGCACGGTCCTGGATAGTGGCGACGAGGATTCCGGCATCGAAAGTAGTTCTAAAGCGACGCTGGAACGGAAGACAAACGTCTCCTAATGCAATGTAATATGATCTAGTGAAACGCCCGCAACTAAATTCGCGTAAAAACACGAGAAATAGAAATTACTCTAGAGTTTAACCTTGAATAGTCAGCTAAGTATTAACTCTATTAAAACAAGACTAAACATAAGTCTTGCCAAAGATAACCTCCACGTCAGGTTTCTTCGGTTTATATATCCATCAGTATGTAACGGGCAAGAAACTTCAGATATTTGAGATACACTGCGCGTCAACATTAACTTTACTGTCGAACGTTGCCGCGTTAGCGAGCAGTGTATCTTAAACGTATAAGTGTCACATGTATTCGCGCTCAGCCCAAAATGATGTTGCGAATTGTTTTTAAACTAAAATGTTCTTCCGTCAATGATAACATAGTATTGAGATCTTAAGAGTGTGAAATTAACTGCTGCGTAGTGATTAGTGTCAGTCGATATGCCATTACAATAGATAAGATAATTAACAGTTAAATTGTCGATACCGCTAGTTTTTTGTAGATCTTTAAGCATATTGGAGTTTCTGGCTCCATCGCATGCTTCAGCAGTGCCAACTTCAATCAATGTCGATATGAATGTTCGCTGTAGCGTGTTTTATTTTAGATCTACAAAAGCAGTGGTAGTTTTTGGTGTCTTACTCAACTAAGGTACAAAATAATCGTGAATTAATATAATAATAAAAAAAAGATTATCGTAAATTCAATCTTATGTACTTTCTTTATTTACATGAGTCGAGTTAAGTAACGCCTCATAACTAAAAAGCTAGAAATAATCATAAAATCATGCCTCATTACTACTTTGGGAGATAATTTACGCTCCTTAGCTTATGTTCATACGTCAAAAAGGCCGAGAACGTTATTCGGAATAGCGAGATCGAACGATTCATGAGCCATCCTTGTATGTACGTATTGCTAGTTTTCATACGTAACTTTTTACTCTTGTTGTAGTGATTAGATTGTGTAATAAGGTCCTAGTGCCAGTTCCGAGATATACAAGGTTCTGATAATGCCATGACATTTTTATATCAGTGTATTGATGGCTGGGACTTGGACTTGTGGCCACGGGTTACGCTACACATCGCACTCTTCAGCATTACGCTATAATTTTATTTAGTAAAACTGCTGTTTTGACTATTATCTATTTAACAGTATACGGTGCGAGTGCTGGCGTGTGCGATGATATGTAGTTTAAACTTAATATTGTCAAAAATCAGTGTCTAGTAATATTTGTTGCGTTCTATAGGTACTTTAACGCACAAATGAGTCGCATCTTCCAACTTAACCTCTAAATTCAACGTCAACGGTCTACGTCCGAGGTTACGAAGCCAATTGTTAGTTAAGTAAAAGTTTATAATTAGATAAGTGTAGAGATACAGTATGTTTAATGTAACGAGAGTAGCGACTTACCCCCTATCTTATAAAAAGTTAGCGTTTACTTTAAGTCATCATTACGTATGGTAATCAATACTTCAAGTCTGCGCTAACTTTTTATAAGATAGACCGTTAACGTTTACGCAGCAACAGAATCCTTAGACAAATGGTCACGAGCGTTACTAATAGCTAAATCTGTAAAGATCTGCAACCTATGTTTTAGCGACAAATCAGCTGACTAAGGGCCGGTTTCTCGAACGATGATCAACGAAAAAATCAAATAATTACTATGTATCAAACTCGGATCAATCGTGATTTGGGTTACCAGAAACCGGCCGGATCATTGGATCTTTCCAATTCAACAACTGCTATTTTGAGAGTCGACGAGAAATAGTATCTAACATTTTAGCTTTATGTGTTCAAATTTGAATAAGACCTTATTACTTTCAGTGCATAACTAATGCTTGAGTTCGTAATAGTTTACCTAAATAATGTTTAATTGATCATTGTTTCCAGTTATTGTTACCTTAACCGCGTTCAAACTGTTGCTGTCTTGCTCTCGCACGTGCCACTAGCATTGGGTGTAGTCATTGTCAAGTCCTCATGCGTTGTAAGCGTTTTCGGTATAGCTTTTTTTTTAATGAAATATTTATGTGATAAAATATCGCCTAAGTCATATTCACATTTTTCAGATTCAAACAAGAAAAACATATTGTTTAAATAGCACAGTTTACTGAGTCCTAAAACAACTGATCCTATACTCTTTACTTAAAATTGTGTTAATTTCAATATTGCACCGATGACATCCAGATTTTATTTCTTTCTTCTATCAGATTTGTTCAATAAAAGTGCTAGTTCATTCGTTCGTTAAATTAAGATCGGCCTGTAATTATTCATTAGGATAATAGATTCCATATGCCTTGCATTGATTCGGCCAATACTTGATACGGTTTTTACAGCGCGCGTCGCATGAGGACTTTATGAGTTGACGTGACGCCCCGATTGACATTTATAGTAGTACGCAATACGTCCAATTAACCTGTTGTGCAATTCTTCTCATTTCCATATCATCGCGTTTTAGTTGTTTAGTTATTGCTGTAAATATAATTTAAAAACGTTATGCAAGTAAACATTTTTTAATATGAAAATTTATTAATTGTACTGCGTGTTTATTGTTCTGAACATTATTTTTTACAGTTTTAGATGATTTCGTTAATGTACAGATGTAAATAGATAATAGATGTTCATTTTGTTATTATGTATTCGTAGGAACGGCAACTCGAAATATTTTGGATTTAGGAATCTAGAACTTGTAGCGAACGAGTTTAAAAAAAAATATTATTATTCAAGTTTTTTATGATGAAATATGAATTATGATTTATTAAGTAGAATATAAAGTTAAATTGTCCCTTTTATAGATGTTCAAAAACAAGGAATTTATTTGAATGAATTGTCCAATTTAATGTGGTATTTATTATATGAATTGTTTTGATTTACATGTCAACAGTATTTAGTGATGAATGTGAACGCATCCGAAGTCTTTTCTTATTGTGACTTTGTCGAGTCTTTTAAAGTATTTCTATGAAAAATAAAATATGTGACTCAACATTAAACTTTTATTTACATACACCTAACACATCAATAATCTAATTCCTATACTAAGTCATTATACATTCTCTACATAATTATAATAATATTTATATCGAATTCAGATCTATAGTTATATTACAGAAAAAACTAGTTTAGTTAATAATACGTCAAAAAGTAAATAAAATATCATCTACTGGAATGAAATTTAACTTTTAACCGTCACTTTATATCTACAACTAAACCAGTTCACTAGTAGGTATCTATTATTATTGATGTTCTAGTAGCACCTTAAATAACTTAACATATTGTTTCTGAATAGTAGCATTTTTAATAGCACTTATTGGCCGATTTGTCTTGCTTACATCGAATAGTTAATAGAGACGCAATGTTCTATTATTTGTGTAGATTAAAATTCCGCCAAATTACGGCAGCGAGGCTGCGCTCTGATTGGCCGACCTATGCCTTGATCACACGTACCGAGTAAACCGGCGAGACAGTGACGTATTTAAGATACACTGCGCGCTAACGCTGCAACATTCAACAGTAAAACTGATGTC
Organism: Ecliptopera silaceata; assembly: GCA_932527185.1. NCBI lineage: Eukaryota > Metazoa > Arthropoda > Insecta > Lepidoptera > Geometridae > Ecliptopera > Ecliptopera silaceata. The sequence continues at coordinate 9,526,435 of OW052202.1, read as the reverse complement.
GACGCGCAGTGTATCTCAAATACGTCACTGTCTCGCCGGTGTACTCGGTACGTGTGATCAAGGCATTAAGGTCAAGCGAAAGCGACAGTTCACAATTATATGACACACATGACAGATCAATTTCTGAACTTGGTAGACCTTATTACGCCTCTACTGGATATGCAATTGATGCTTGCATTATAATCACTGTAAGGCCAAAGTAAAGACCCGTTGAGTATTGAAGGTTCCGAAGTGAATGTCGTTGGGATGTCAGCTGCGACGCCAGATAATGACCAGACCCGACAGATCGCTGGTCGCGAGCAAACTCTCATCGTAACTGAAACTCACGCCCAGGACTGGTGAGGCATGACCTGAGAATAAATTTACAAAATAAATTATTATAATTTATTACAAAGTTCTATGATTTAGTACGACCTACTACCTCTGTAATGGACAATAAGGTAGGCTGAAGATCTGCGCTAATTTTTTTAAGATAGACCGTATATCTATATACCTACCTGTAATTGCACTAAACAAATCAAATCGTAACACTCAACATTTACCTATGTGTCATAAAATCGTCTCTCCAACCAACGTTTTCTCGGCCGGCCCGGTCGTCGCCTCATATTCTCAGTTACAATGGGTTCAATAAAAAAAATAGTAGGAGAGATAAGTCACCTTGTAGTTTGTTAACAACAGGTTGCTCAGCATGTCCCTCAATGTCCAGGAAGTAGACGCACGAGTCTTCTGCGCCGGAGACGACGCACACGCCGCGTCTGAACGACATGATGGGACAGAACGTGCTCTTCACGTTACACTGCGCGTGACGCACCTCGAACCGTTTGCGGAGCGTTAGACTGCCTTCGCGGTCTGATATCCTGTAATATAGATTTAATTATATTGGGAACTCACCTATTCAAGTAATATTATTATCGCCTTGGCGTCTTAGCTGTAAGATAATGATATGTTATATTGAATAAATAAATAAATTATATTCATGAGATTATAGGTGCACTGATACAGGAAATAAATATTATATTCACGGACATTTCACATGTCTCGCTCTAGTCCCAAACTAAGCATAGCTTGTAGGTACAATTTGATTGAATAATCTAAAATAAATCTGATAGAATACCTACTTATGTACATACCTACATTATTTAACACCTAAACACAGAACAAATATTTATGATCATCCCACAAACATTGGCTCTGTGTGGGAATCGAACCCACGCACGACCCACTTCTATATAATAGTATAGCTTACCGGAACAGATAGAGCGCGTTGTGTTGCACACTGGCGAGTAGTGCGGGATGTCTCGCCAGCCACGGCGACCAACTGAGACACGTGACGCCGCCGCCCACGTTACAGCGACGCAACTTGCTCAGCGAACCCGCGCCTTCCAACCGATAGCTCACTATCGCACCCTACACAATAAATAAGACATAGACAAACATTTGATTAGAGCAAAAATATTTTTAACAGCCAACTTCCTATTATGTTTTTGGATATTTTATATTTATTAAAAAGTAATATGTAGCATATTATTTTTTTTAAAAGTTAGGTAAAAGACATGCACAAACATTTAATTCGAACAAAATCATTTTTACCAGCCACATTCCTATTAAGTATGTTTTTGTTTATTTATTTAAAACTAATATAGCTTGTTTTTTTTTCTAAAAAAATAAATTAAATATTCACGGACATTTCACACATCGCACTCTAGTCCCAAACTAAGCAAGGCTAGTAAGCTTGTACTATGCCTATTATACGTAAGCAATAATTTATTTTGTAATGTGTAATAGGAATGTTGGTGTTTAAAATGATTTTGTTGATAAAATATAATAAGTAACAAGCGTGGCTTTGTTGTGAAAACTATATTGATTGATTTTTACGTATTCAAACATAGTTATGTATAGTAATCAGTTTACACAAAAGTAGTATTAATTAAGTAGTATTTTCACACAAAATGTGAAGTTAAAGTTTGTGCATTGTGTGTACCTTGTCATTCGCTGCCCAAAACATTCTCCCGCTCGATTCACACGCGATCGACATCACTCTTCCTCCTAGAATACTACTACCACCTAGAAATTAAAAAAAAAACATTATTGTACATCAGTATAAATACTATTTTATAAATTTATTTCATTCTTTTTAAACTATACAAAGGAAGGATTTAATGCTAAAGCAGTGTCTACCAACCATCCATCAACCATCGTTTATGGTTACGAGATGTAGGTGTTTTATTTTTAAAAATATGTATACTAGCAGAGACTAGTAGGTATAAACAATAGACTGCCAATCTCATACAAAAAAACGTGACTCGGAAAATGGTGAAATTCCGCGGGTTATACCCAGATTATTCCTAGATGACGCTGCCACATAGCCGTAAAATTATCCTAACAACACTAAAAGCCAAGAAATCTGTATTATTTCTGTGTTAGTGCACACCAAAATATTTATTTTATTTTTAGGTGTGAAAAATGTGATCGTAAACAGTGATTTATACCATAGGTTTGATCGGAATACAGCGTCATCTGGGACTAATCCGCGGAATTTCACCTTTTTCCGAGTCACGTTTTTTTGTATGAGGTTGGCAGTCTTCTTGTTTATACTAGTCTCTGATACTAGTCATTTTTTTCTCGCATCATTGTTTGGGTGGCGTTCTGTGATAAATAAATATTTAACTATTAAGTTTAGGTAGTTGTAGATACTCACCTTTAGGATAGATCCCAGTAGAGATATTGAGTACTGCGACCATGCCTCTTGCATTCCCAGCCTGTATTTATGATGTTGTAAGAAAATATATGTCTTTTTCTTAACACTCATTATCAAAGTTTTCTCGGTTCTAAGTAATTAAGGTGATACCTATCTAGCGGGAAATTCAAATTTTTTAGGGTTTTTTTTATTGCGGCTAAACTGATATAATCTTTTACTAGTTTAAGCTTTTTTGCGAACATAAACAATTATATTCTGTGTAACCCTGTATCAATTTTTGAGATTGGTTCTTTATATTAACTAACTTAATTAAATTAATGTACAAAATATAAAGAACATAAATATTTGTCTGTGTCTGGTTACTATGTATTCTATGTATATATTTACAAAAAAGAAGTATATAAGTATTCTATCAGCAATCTAGTTCCCATAGTACAATCTCGGCTTAGTTTGGGACTAGTGTGTGTAAAATGTCCATGAATAGGAATACTTAAAGGATACAATAACCATATTGTTGTTAGCTGGTTGGAACACACAGCAATGTAGCGGCGCCGCGAGCTGGTCTCTTACCAGACGCAGCCGGGTCCGCGCCGCGACATCCCATAACGCAAGGCACCCGTCCAGACCACACGTCACTAGTAACTCGTTGGACGCAGACCAATCGCAATCTGTCATAAAAAACAATAAGTTAACAAAATAAATATAATAGTCTCAGTAATAAATACCTAATGCCACTATAAACCTGAAAGGAAGGAGAATGGGCATAATTTAACAAAGTTTGATATATGTGTAAAAATAAAACTTCAATGGGCAATTTTCTATGAAGCGTGGGCCACGACTTAAAAAAAAACTCTTCATTCAGGGTTGCATAGTACGTTTGAAAGGACTTTAGTTTTAATAAAAAACTACTGCTTTAAATCCCCTAAGAATAGTAGTAGTTTTTAAAGTATTTGCCTGGCGCATGTCAAATAAAAAATACTGTCTTTCGGTCACTTCTTTGGTTACTTACTACTAGTAGTACTTGTCTTACTTTACTTACTTTAATTCAGATGCTAAAAACACACTATAAAAATGCTAAGGAGATTTTTGGCAGAGGCGTTTGGGCTTCAGGGATATCATATAACAAGTAAAGTAGCCATTTATTTTAAATTAATTAAATTAGTTATGTAGTAGTATAGTAAAGTAAATAAATCGAAAAAAAATATATATTTATTGCTTTAGGTCTTAAAATTACATTACTCTAATTACAGTCTAGTTTGAAATAAGGCAGAAATTGCGTAAAGACCTTTTGTTAGTTCGAAACATGTGAGTTCCGCGCTCTAAGGTTTAGCTTGTATGTTGAAGCGCGGGCTCTTGCTCTGAAAAAATAAGGTAGTACCTGTAACAGGCTTGGTGTGAGCCTCGATGATAAAGCTGACCCGCGGTGGCGTCGCTGTGACGTCACAAATAGACACCGAGCCGTCGTCCGACGCGCACGCTAGCTTCGACCGGTCGTTGTTCGCGAATTTTACAACACTCACTTGTTCTGCATGCTGGAAATAAAAAAAAATATATTGTAGTCATGACACGATAGGTAAAATTTTAAGGTATAGATTTTAGTATTATAAATAAAATGTTTGCCATTTTTATTAAAAAAAATAATTATACATAATTGCAAAATGGCAAATGAACAATGTGTATTGTTGCATTTCTGCAAGCCAGATATGTGAGTTCACTGTTAGGTTTGCACTTGTTTAGAAGATTAATCTATCTATATTTCATAAGTCATTAAATCGATTTTTTTTGTTTAGATTAATATATAGGTACACCATTTATACATACATACCCAATTTTTTTTATATAAGGCTGTGTAACTTATTGAATTGAAATGAATGTTAAATTTGAATAATACCTGATCAAATATATGATGTACTCCAGTGAATGCATAGTTCTCAGATATTGTCATATCATTCTTCTTTTTAGCATTGCTGTTAGACGGACTGCCTTCCACTGCGATGCTGGCCTGAAAGAAACCCGGCAGCATTATGTTAATGGGCACAGCTCAGTTGATAAAGCTCTTCTTCATCTTTCATGCTTTAGGTTCTTCAAAAACAAAAAACATAATAAAATATTCATGACTTATCACACATCACACTCTAACCCCAAACTAAGCAAAGCTTGTATATGTATATGGGAATTAGATTGCTGATATTTTTTTTAGTAAATACATACATATACATAGAATACATAGTAACCCAGACAGAACAAATATTTATGTTCATCACAAACATTTGCTCTGGGTGGGAATCAAATCAACAACCCACAGCATGGACGGCAGAGCTACTACCTACTGAGTTGTGACGCCTATCAACATTTGTGTATCAACCATCATAGATGAAACATGGATATACTTATCAACCTATATCAGTCCACTGCCGACATAGGTCTCTCGGAAGACGTGCCACTGAGCCCGGTCTTCAGTTCTTCTCACCCAGTCTTTGCTAGCTACATTCTGCAGATTGTTGCATCCTACACTACTGCCGCGGAGCAGCGAGAGCAGCTCAAACAGAGCAGCTCTCATAGAAAGTTCAAATGCCACAAGATGCCTCGTAACTAAAGGCTGCCCACAAGGCGGAGTCCTGTCTCCTCTACTATGGGTACTTGTTGCTAACGAACTACTAGAATCCCTCAACAAGAATGGACTACAAACCATCGGTTACGCTGACGATTTGGCAATCATGATATCGGGGCTCTTCGAGACAACTCTATGTGAGAAAATGCAGGGAGCGCTCCGAGTTGTGGAGTCATGGTGCCATACTCACAGCCTAACAGTGAACCCAACCAAAACAGAACTCGTTCTCTTCACTAGAAAACTGAAGCTACCAAAGTTAAACCTACCATCACTGTTTGGTACTAAACTGACGCTCAGCAAAGAGGTCAAATACCTCGGGATTTGGTTAGACAGTAAACTCCTATGGGGTAAACAACTAGAACACACAACAACGAAAGCCACAAACGTGCTATGGCAGTGCAGACGTGTCGTCGGCAAGGACTGGGGTCTCAAACCCAAACTTTGCTTATGGCTGTACACTGTTATGGTAAGACCGGTACTAACATACGGTGCCGTTGTGTGGTGGCCGAGAACAAACTTAGTAACAGCTATCAACAAGCTGCAACAAGTACAGCGGCTCGCATGCTCCCTGATCAGCGGCTGCGCAAAATCTACTCCATCAGCGGCGTTGGATATAATACTAAACCTAACGCCACTCCACTTACACATACAGCAAGAGGCGATGGCTGCGGCTCTAAGGATAAAATCCACGAATCAGTGGAAAGGCAGTGGTAAACCAACAAATCACAGCAAGATTCTGGACAAAGCCACGCGGGTCATCCCGGAGGCCCTAAATGGCACCGACAGAATAGCGACAACATACATATCGAGCAAAAAGTACCAAGTAGAAAGTCAAGAGATGGCGGGAGATTCCACTTCCAATGTCTTTCATATCTACACGGATGGTGCCAAACAAAAAGCAGGAGCGGGATGCGGCTTCTACTGCCCTGAACTAGGGCTATCCCAAGCGCAACCCCTCAACAATTCAAAAACCGTTTTCCAGGCAGAAACTATCGGGCTTTACCTGGCAGCGACACATATGCTAACGTGCACAACGCCAGCACCGCGGGCAGGCACTGATGATAATCCCGCAGAATTAATATTCATAACAGACAGCGCAGCTGTCTTGCATGCCCTCAAGAGATCTGACACAAGGTCAGAGTCCACTGCAAAATGCCATGCAGCGCTTCAGAGTCTGTCCGACAACCATATTGTCAAAATAAGATGGACCAAAAGCCACGGTTCATGCTCGGGCAACAAAATGGCAGACTCTTTAGCGAAAGCAGGAACAAAACTAACACCAAACTCAAACGACATACTTCTCTGCAAACCGTCATCGGCAGAGATAAGAAACAGACTAAAGCTGCACTCCCAACAGGAACATCAGAAACTGTGGGAGCGCAGACCGGACTGCAAACACACAAAAACAATGCTTCCAACAATGAACAGGCACACGACATCAACACTGCTTAAACTAAGACGTGAAGATTTGAGAATGATTGTGGGCATCATCACAGGCCACTGTGATCTTAACCACCATCTCCTTAAAATCGGAGCGACAGACAGTGACCTCTGTCGGGGTTGCCTTCAAGAAAAAGAAACTGTAGAGCATGTGCTACTGCATTGCACTGCTACAAATGAAGTGAGGTCCAAAACTGGACTACAGGAACTAATCGGGTCTTTTATACCACCATCACCATCAACCACAACATCGGGGATACTAGAACAATGCTGCCACCAACCCAAAGTCCTTCTCCGCTACTTTAAGGAGTTGGGCTGGCTGGGGTGAGGTTAGCAGGGGGATAATGCACAATACACCCCATTGCGGGACGTCAGTGCAGATCTTATTCCCCCAACAAGAATTAGAATTAGAATTAGACTACTGCCGCGGATAAATGCAGTCTCTACTTCAAAATCTTTTTGCACCAAGGATTGTCAGTTCTTTGTCATCGTCAAACATATAAATTTTAAAATGAACTTACTTTACTGCTGGACCTTGGTCTGGATGATGAGGAACACATAGAGATATTATCCTGGACTCCGTACCGTCGCTGCAGCAGCTGACTTCTAACATTTATGTATTTCTTTATAGTTTCTATATCCTGAAACCATTTGACTATAAAATACTATGCCAGTTCCATCGTGAATGAATACTTAGGAAAAGCTTATGTAAATACATACTTTACGTAAGCTATTTTATCTTTTAAGAACAATAATAGGTATATTAAAAACAGCTGTAAACAGGGTTGTCTAAATGTTGTGTCAAGTAACGTATCGAACAATAGTAAAAAAGGGATTTGATGAATGATAAATAAATAAATTCAAAGGTTGTTTGCATTGACATATGCTATACCCCTTTCGGGATTATAGGGATATTATGTTACACGTTGTATACCTATTATTGTTGAAGTAGAATCTATAGACATTCTCAACAATCAAGAGATTTGAGTAGAGAGGCTGTAATATATGCATGAGTATATTAACCATTTATTTTTAATTAATTATTGAAATTAGTTAGGTATATATTGTCTTTACCTTGAATTTAGCATTTTCTCTCAGAAGTTGACTGCGGCGCCTTATGTACAGTGTTTCTATAACAAGTTAGATAAAACTATTCATATAATCAAAGAGTACACAAATCTATAGCATTTTATATCTGTAATGTTAGTCAGCTCGATACTTTAGTCTAAAAAATAATATTCAAAGATACTTCTATCTTTACAGATTCAAATATTAGTTATATTATAGTATTAAATAGTAATATTTTTAAATAAATTTAATAAAGCTATTGAACAAAGCTCGAAATATTTACTAAAGTTTGGGTTGTTTGGTGCTCTGTATGCATTAAAACGAGCGTCCAGGGCGAAGATTTGTTGTTGAAATGCAGCTGCCATATTTATATTTTAGATACTAGTTTTTTCAGGCACTTAATGCTACATACACTTTAGATATCATTATTTACAAAATACCAAAACAACCATTTTTATTTGACAGATTAGTTGAATGACATTATTGACATTACGATATCGACAGTTCTATGGCGTGACGTTGACATTAGCATCTTGTTTCAATATACATTATGGTTTTTTCTTTCAAACCGGTAAAGAAAAACCCATATCATCAATAAGTAACTACCGATCAACCATTATTACTTTTATTAGTTTAAGCACCTTGTTCTGACACATATTATTACTACACATATTATTTTACGGAAGATGACGTAGTTAGTAATACAGCGATAGACTAGACCTATGTCGTCAATGAGGTGATCGAAAACAGACCTTGTATTGTGCAACTATCTACCGACTCTAGGAATTAGCATCAGGCGTCACCGACTACGCTATCAACCACAACCACAACCGGCATAATCCTCCGCCACAGAATAGCTACGAGTGAGTACTACTGGTCGGGCACAGTTGCGCGCACAGTTAGTACGTGAACAAGTGCGTCCTCAGCGCGCCCGCGAGGCCAGCGATTTCCGAGAATCCTTATTTCCGATTCCGAAATACTTGCCGCGGTGATACCAGGAAATCTCGACTGGCGTTATTCTGGGACGAGGCTTGTAAAACCCGAAACACGTCGCTTTCTAGCGAGCTTGGTGCTGTTTCTTACGCGCCCGTTATAAATAATCAGAATGCGCAAACGAGTCGGCCGGTGCCAGTGACCCGCAATTATGACCATGACTCTTGGAATCCGCTCCTCTTTTTGTTGCTAGATGCTGATTTATATTTCGAAGAATGCGAAATGCGCTTCTGCTATCCAAGCAAGTGGCGAATTGCAGTGCCGGCAAGTGGGAATGCTAACGAGGCGAAGTACCGTCGCCAACACAAACGTTTATAATAACTTTTATATAAGTACTTTAAAATATAATTATGTAGGTATATGCCGAACTAAGTAGGTATTTAGGATAGAAGGCACTAATCTCACTATTCAGTGAGATTAAGATTAAGATATAATAGAAAATAACAAAACAAAAACAACATCAAATTTATAAATTCATTTATTTAATGAATGACATACATCGTAACATTTATATTCCAATCGTACAACAAACGCCGCTCACCACTACACATACGTACTGACGACAAAACAGTTGAAATCGGCAATATATTACACTTACTCTACGGTACCGTATTCTAATACTAAAACTAAGCGAATTTAGACTAAAACATACATTATTATACTGCTTCAGTCTGTCATACTCGATAATGTGTTTTAGAATACGGACCGGACAAATTAGATTAATTAAAGATTCATACAAAAAAAAGTTATCTAGTTTTAAAATACAGGCTGCAAATAAATTAAGAGGGTTAATTAGTGAAATAACACCAAGTAATCCATCCCTATAATAATTACGTTGACTATTGTTTGTTGTACCTAAATATAAAATATTTGCATTGACTTAAAAAGAAATGCACAGATTGTAAAAAAAATAACGTAGATCATTTAAATCAATCAGTCAAAAACTTATATAAAATCTATAAAGGCAAGTAGGTACTACTAATTATAATTACATATAACGAGGGCTAACAAATTTTTATATACAATTAATCTATATTAATTGCTATTTATATACATAATTTTGTTAACAAATTCATAAAATATCAACATAATTGTAATTTATTCAGCTGATAAAGATATGCTTAATATATAGATTTAATTAATTATGAGCGAACAGACATTAGCACATGTGTGCGTGTCTGCAACTCACGCTTCAATCAAGCTAATAAATCTTAAAATAAAATATAAAATACATTACAAAATTGCAATACTACACTAAAATAATGGCATTACTACACCCACACACGGACAGCTGCATTTACGTAACTAGATAGATGCTAATCTCCCAAGTAACTGTGCATTCTCAAGCAAAGTTTAATTTCCGATTTAGTTACCCCCCGAAGGCAATATCCGGTATTACGTAGCTATTTCTAAACAGCGCAATGCTGCGGTTGTACATTGCAGGCAAGACCGGGCTTAAATACTATATTGTTATCTCATCATTTGACATCCAAATCTGTACAAGCAGGTTATTGAAACATAGCATATTAGTTATTATGCGTGGCAATCGTGTTTTAGAACTGTTTATGCAGATTTGTTGACAAAAAATTGAAGAGGCCTTATCAAGGGTCATTATATCAAAGACAGTTAAATAGTCCAATTGCCGAATTTCAGGAAATCTGCAAGTGTTCAAGTCAAATAGACAGTTCAATTTGACAGTTGTCAAAAATTCTGATGCTGGGCGTAGTTAATTTTCAACACCAGCCGGTTTTCGACAAAACGATATACTAGGGAATAGTTACGATAGTAGTCTCTAAACGTCTCTAAGATATGAGGTTATGACACTTTTATCGCGTTATAGTGACGCTCGATAAGGCCTGCGTGTGCGCATGACAATCCACAACTTGTATGTTTACACTTAAATATTTACTTAATAACTTAAACAGAACACGCAAAGCAAACTCCGCAATTTTAAAGCTAAACGACTTATCAAAAACATTGTCATTATCAATAGTTACTTATCTACATTTTAAGATTACAAAAGTATTTAATAAGAAAATATGGGTAGTAAAAAGATTCTATTGAAATATGGATGGTATAGTTTTAATTATTTTAAGCAAAGCTGCCAAACAAACAATGTTTATTCACTATGAAGTATGTATAAAATAACCTCAAGATAAGTACACTATGATAGGAATTATTCTTACACGCGCTAGTTTTATTGACGACAATTAAGTTAGCTTATTTATAAACTCGATAAAGTACTTTTAGTTTAGTGATATTAACATGTTTCAATCATTACTTAATAATAACCATCGATAAAACATCTCATTTAAGTATTAGTTAAGTAGTAACGGTTATAAAACGACTTTGAATCTTTAAAATGTATTTACAAGATGGCGTATGTTAGATACTAGGAAACGCGCTCATTAATTGTAGGATGTTATAATCTCTTTTATAGATTATACCCAATTTAAAAAAGATTAAGATTAAAGAGTTAAGTCGACAAACAGCGTCAACCCTTCGGAAGGATTTTTTGTTGGGTCATAGGAACTTTTAAAGTCCTTGTGAAATTCAGAAAGGATTTCAACATATTTATTTTAGGATAGAAGAGAGCATGCAATCGTTATACTTTCCTCTATAAATCGTTCCGGCTCGGCTGGGCAGTTGGCCACGGTATCGCATTAACCCGGCCCAGTGCACGGATAAGAAGCACACTTCTTACCGCTCACCAAACGTGGCAATAATATATTTGACGACCCGCGGAGATTTATAACGACATCCTAGTTATCCTAAAAGGGTTAGCTGGTAATCCGAGTGTTAGCTTACAGCTAGTTCACAGGACTAACTGTAGACTAGCCGGCGCCGAGCCGCATACAAATGAGGCCGAATACTCGACAAAAAAGAGCCATACCGCCCACCTATTTCCCTAATTCCCGCGTTAGGAAACCCCGTCACGTCCGCATTACATTTGTATTGGACACGCGAAAATAATTCCCTTATAAACGGTCTTTTACATTCTAAATTGTTGTTAACTGCGCCGCGGCGTAGTTTATTATTTTTTCTAGAGAAATCGTGCGCATTGCTCGTATTTATACTTATTGTTACGTTACTTTGTTACGTGTACTTACGCCCACTTTGCGGCAGAACAAACGTTATGTTCCTAAGCTCCTTCCCCACTCTCCCCTTAATAATATCATTAACAAGCCGTTTCAAATGTCAACTTCATTAAATGGAAGTTACGTTTAGCGCTAAATTAACGCTTTTTTCAGTAAAAATAACGCTATAATTTTCAAGCATCAAGATGGATACACCCGACGCACCTGACTCACGATATCACATCACGACAGTCTTTTCGACACTCCTATCCTAGCTCTAGTTGAACCCAGCACACCGCTAATAGGCACGAACATCACAATACAATACATTTTCTTGCCATTACCGAGCAATTTCTAGATATTATCCAGTGAGGCGCCTATTCCACGAATTATTGATCTTTATTTCTAACAACTGTATTTAATAATTATTTTTACAACTATTCAGATCTCAATAGAATATATTCTAGAATGTTCAACCGATTATTTAAAATATGTATCATTATAATAAACATTGAAACAATAACACGAACGAATTTACGCTTCTAATTTAATTTTTATTAATAATGCCTAATTACATAATGCTTATAAAACATCTACAAAGCCAATTTCGTTGATTTCAATTTATCAATTTAATTTATTATTCAATAGTTATCATTAATATAACTAAGTGTATATTATTTATAATGTTACATTATGAACATAGTAAGTATACGTATAATTACTGTAAATGTTCAAACAACATTAATACGCACGTAGACAGTACACATGTATAGACACAGCATGCAATATAAACACATGCTAAAACAGGAACTAGTAGGAGTAGCATCGGCATTCGCTACTTCCGTGAGTCGACGCATCGGACGTAAATGAATTTAATTAATTTCTCGTTTCTGACTTTTTCTCAATTCTGGAAACACTAATCAGCGAAACCAGTTGATAGTTCGCGAAGAGCCGAGCGCTACATCTTCGCAGAAACGAAAGCGAGATAGTCGCTAGTGGGAAATGCTATTATCGTAATATCTTGTCAGAGGAACCTTTTTGTTTTGTAAATAGAACGCTGCTTCATCGTTGCGCGTAACAGGTTTGACTGCGAAATCGTGTCAACACACTTCAAAGACTACGACATTTAATTTATTTTTTGTTTGTTTATGATCTAAATTTATTTCTTTTGATATCCTTCGCTTCGTATTGTGTTTTACCAACCGCATGGTGCGGTGCCCCACATTTCATTATGGTTTCTAATTATCCCTAGGAAACAAGGAAAATCCAATTAATGTTAACAGCTACGCGATTTCTGAAGCCAACCAAACCCCACGTACACTTCTTGTTAATTAAGATTGAGAAGAATTAATTAGTTTAGTATTTTGATGTATAAAATTGGTCTGACGATTATTTAGCTACTGTATAATTATTTAGTAATTGTCATGACAACAAGGTAAGAAACTATTTTCCCGTTCAAGTGTTCAAATAAACGATGAAATCACGCGCCTACTTACGAGTAAATCGTAAAAAACTTTCGGAAGCGTCGCTGGTAATGACGGTAACTTAATCGATTTAAAACTACCATTTCCGAGAAGCGCACGAGATAGTCACATAAAAGTCCGGATTCGTGCTACAGCATTAAGTGTAGTTTATACCTAAGCTAAACAATCAATAATACCAGTTTTCGGAGAACAAATTAATGTTTTTACTTAGAAACTTGAGGCCGCTCGTACCAGGAAAGTAGTCTTTAATGCTACAGTCTCACGATCCTAATTAGACTCTCAGAGAAGGTTGCTTTCGTAATAAGTAGAATACTTTAACAATTTTATGTTTTACAATTCGATTAATTACCTAATTTATTGTTATTTTATGATTATTTGAATCTATTTACGATGCTTTTGTTTCGTACATTTTTACTGCTTCAATAAGTCTAAAAACATTGTAGACCAAACTTTACTTGAAATCTAAAGTTCTGTCAAGAATACAATTTTTTGAGAGCAATAGTAATTATTTAAAACTCTTTTACTGTAGTGTCTACAATATCCTGTTTTAAATACATATAAGATATTCTATAGAATACATGTTTACATTACATTACACAAATCAGGGGTGCTATTATGTATGTGTCGATAAAATATAATGTGACATAATATACATTGAAACCTTGTTTTTTTTATTGTTGATTAGTAATATCAAATTAAGTTATTGACACATCCATCGCAGAGCAGACCATCCTTAATCCAAAAAACACGTCTCAGGTCAGCAAACCCTATCAAAAGAGCAGTCAGAAAATTTCCTTCGTCACACGATGTATAAAATGTGTTGTATTCGTAATATTGTCGAGTCTTGACACTGCTGTGAAAGTACCTCACTCCCAGTCGTCCTCGCTCGATGATCTTTGCGAGGCTGATTCTGGTTCGGGAATGACGGAGGCCAGGGTATGCAAAACTGATCCTCCGGAGCGTTCAGCGCCGGAGATACCCCGACGTCGCATCGACAGTTTCGCGTGCAGATCTGCCATCAGGTCGCCGGTTGGTGCTGAAGTCTGTAAGAGAGGAATTGTGTTACACTAGCTTAGGAGGAGTCATTTTGATAGGTAAACACTGTTTATGCATTGCCTCGCAGACCATGTTACTGAGGATCACATAACGTACATACGGATATATAAGACGTAGATGTCTTATGTGCATAAAGTGGTTGGATTGTGTGAAAGAGGATATGAATGTGAAAGGAGTGGACTCGGATTTGACGAATGATAGGAGTGAGTGGAGGAAAAAGACATGTTGTGCCGACCCCACTTAATGTGGGATAAGGGCAGGGGAATGATGAGTATTTGCAGGAGCACGCGTACCAACCCTTTAATTTCGTATCATTACCTATTTGCTTGTGTGATGTGTCAACAGAATGTCTACGCGGCATTAGAATTAGGTGTGGTGGTAGTAAGTTCTCGGAAGAACTCATTCTCTTGAAGTTCTTTTACAACCAGTATTTATTGTTTAAAAGAACTAAAATACATAGATTAATTACATTACAAATCATCAAAATATATCATTTAGATTACTAGATGCTTTCAACATGAATAATTAAAGTGGAACAATGTCAGTGACCAATTGGAACGCAGTACCGCGTAGAGCATGGGATATTTATGTCCTAAGCAGAATCACAGGTGTATGGGACGGATGTCATCGCTACACAGCGGGCGGCGATCTGCCAACCTATATTCCAACCGGACCAATAACGATGCACATTTATTATATTTCTTCGGACTTAAAAATTGAAGAGATTATCAATTTCAGATTCGATTGTGTCTAGTTTTTATGAGTCATAACCTTTTTCTCGAATACTTTTGAAAGGGATTGGTGGATGAGAGCGGAGAGGGATGAATGGAAGGACTTGGGGACACCTTTGCCCAGCAGTGGGACAAGAAAGGTTAGGATAAAAAAAAATTCTTTCTACGTGTGTTGCATGTAATTCAGATGATTATTTTTCTTAATGGTTTTCATGTAAAAAAATGAAACTCCATAGTAAAAATAATACCTCATAAGCCAATTACATTGCGTGGCAAAGACGATCACTCCTAATTAAAAATTACGTTGATATGTCGAAAGTACGCAGAGTTCGTAACGAGCTCTTCTAAATCTCCTACAGATAAGTTCAAAGGTCTTACTCAGAATCGCCTCTCGACTTCTGTCAAAAGGTAATCTCCTATCACTATCTATAGATGACATATTATTTTAAATGTCATCTCGTTTAAATAATGATAGGAGATTAAGCAACGCTTTATTAGTGTTTGGGCGCTATTGTTTAATCCTCATTCATGTCGTAACTAGTGATCCGATTTCGATGAAATTTAGCATAGACCTTTCTAGCATAGATTTAGCAATATTAGCATATACCTCCGTAGTTCATATCGTGGGCTAACACATAGGCTTTATCCCGAAAAAAAATAAGAGACGAACGGAGCGTGGACTTGTACAATTGAACGAAAGTATTGTATGAGCATACGAAAAAACACAAAAATGTTGAGGCCTGTGTCGAGCACGATCGAAAACGTTGGAAGTAGTAACCATAGAACAATATTATCAAAGAACGCAGGATATTGTGGAATTAGAAGTATTGTTATCGCGACTCCATCCTGCTTCGGTTTCGTTGCGTCCCTTTGTAAAACTTTTTACAATCGTAAACATTTCACTCATAGAATATTACTCAAATGTCACAAAAGATCGAGTAATTTCGTTACGCAACGTTTACGTTTTACTAAAGGCATTTTAGCAATCTAGTTCCCGTACAAACTTTGCTTGTAATATTTTAACATAGTTTTCTTTATAAACTGGATATTTACCATGATTTGTGAGTTTGTTTGTTGTGATGCAACTGTGCCGAAATATCGGGAAATAATCAAACTCACAAATCATGGTATATATCCCGTTTATACAGAAAACTAAACTTTGCTTAGTTTTAGACTAGAAATTGGTATGTGCAATGTCGGTGAATATTTATTTATTTCATGCTATATGGGATCGGTACAAATATACAACACGTGAAACCACGTTAATCGTATAAAAATAATATACTTAATCGTATTATCTATCCTTCAAAGATAAAAAAATAAAATTGCTACTGACGAGTATAACGGAAAACAATTTATCAATCAATTTGTATTAATCAGTAAATAAATATATTTATTCATCAGTATACACTTCTGAGTAAGGTCAATGGCAGATTTGATTTATATTTTACTACGAATTGTTTATAAGTAACAGAAACTCATTGATTATTTTGTTGTTATCGAAAATGATAGCGAACCAATTACATCGAATTTTACTATGAATCATTATTCTATTAAAATATTTTTACTCAATAATTTGATTTAATTGTTTTATGTATAGTTAATAGTTTTGGATTTCAATTTCTTCTTCTGAATCTAGTTTAGATTTCTAATTATATTTTGGGATAAAACGTAGTTTCAAATAAATATTCATGCACATTTAAAACAACGCCATTTACTCCCTAACTAAGCAAAGCTAGTAATTGAGTTTTACTATGAATCATAATTATATTAAAATATTTCATTTAATTATTTTATATTTTTAATTATATATATATTTTTCATTTAATAGTTTTTGTTTTCAATTTCTTCTTCTGAATCTATTTTTGATATTTAATTATATTTTAGGATATAACATAGAATAAAATAAATATTCATGGACATTTAAAACAACGCCATCTAGTCCCTAACTAAGCAAAGCTTGTACTATGCGAACGAAATTGCTGATAGAATACATATCTTTCAAGTGTGTGGCAACATTGGCAATATGCAATTTACGACTATACAAATAGTTACCTACTCATATTGTAAGGTCTGCAATGTTTATATGGGACAATTTCTTGTTGGTCCGATAAAATAAATATTGTAGAATACTGTCTATACTTACTTACAATCGTACGTATTTAAATAAATAATAAATTAATAATACTGGACAATCCACACAACATCATCTAGCCCCAAGCTAAGCAGAGCTCGTGTTATGGGTACTAGAAGACTGACATACTTAATACAATACATAGATATGTTTTTTTTATTATAAGTACATTTAGAAACCCCAGATCACCCGGAAAAAAATATTTGCAGATCGTACAAACATTTATCCCAAGGCGGGAATCGAACCCGCAACCTCCGCGCCGCGCCACATCGGTCGTCACATTGAGTACACATTTTGTTCTCGTTGTTTACTTTGTAATTTTCGTAGAAGTAGACTATCGGATCGTTCGTTACAAACATGGGAGCAGTCAGCATTCAGACTATAAAATGAAAACGTTATTTTATTTTTTAGAAAAGGTTAAAATTATCAGGATTTTTGCTACACATTGACCAGGACTGATTAACTATCCATATGAAATTCAATTATCAAATATTTGCTCACAATAGTGACGACTGGAGAGAAGAAAGAGAGACCTTTACCTTTCAGTGAGACACTACAGGTTCCTAATCTATAGATGGTGATGGTCTATACATGTGTCATTTTATATTTGTATTATTTGGTTGTGAATTGTACGTAATTGTTTTTAATTTAATGTTATATAATTGCATGCTAGTTACAGTAATGTGCTGATCTATACAATTATGACGACAACTGATGTGTTTATGTAAATAAAATAATTTGATTTGATTTAATAATAACATGAAATTTATGCAGAATTCGAGCAAAATATCATGAAGATGCAATACCGGGAATTGAGCTACGATTTTATTCGGCGCGTATTTTGACCAATGAAAGATATATTATCACCTTATCTCGCTCATTACCTTTAAGAGAAACATCTTCGTGGAAGCGTTCTCCTTTCTTGTATCTTTGTCAACCTTGTATCATTGCGGGGATATTTTACTGGGAAAAAATTCATGAGATGGTCGGAATACATTCTGCGTAAGGTCGGCAGTCGTCGCGCCCGTCAAACCAGCTCGACTAATGATAACATCGCACAGTGCGGCTTAATCATTGTTTCTAAGATACACTGCGTGTCGACATCAGTTTTACTGTTGAACGTTGCAGCGTTAGCGCGCAGTGTATCTTAAATACGTCACTGTCTCGCCGGTTTACTCGGTACGTGTGATCAAGGCATAATGATAACATCGCACAGTGCGGCTTAATCATTGTTTTGGCACACTCTATGCTCAGCTTTAGGGATGAGGAAAGCACTAATGGACTCGATTGTTAATGGGGCTTATGAATTACGTATTCCAGTGTTGTATAAAAACAGCAAGGTAAAATGCATTAGCAAAGCTCTGCTGAGCTAGCATGTTGTATTGTGTAAAGTGTGAGTTTGGCGGTTAAATTTATTTTTTACAGCATGTGTCAAATACATAGATGAGATATTTTTATTCAGTTTTACGCGTTCAATTATTGAAATATTACTAAAGCCAGTTGTTAAATCAACATATATTTTAGTCTCGAACTGAGTGTTATGCAACTAACTGGTAACTATTGATTTTTCGTCGGCCGCCGATATGTCTCATATTTAATTCGCCACGGATGCTAGGTAAACCGACACAATACAACAATTTTGGTAGGTACTCTCATTTGGTATAAAAGATGAATACGACAATGGTTCAACTAGACTGGAATTTAACTTTTACGTGCTCGTACCGAGAAATACTGCTATAACAAAGAGCCCAATTCGATACGACGAAACCACGCAGTTCTATAGAAGTGGTCGGAGTATATTTTGAAACGGCATCGAATACAGAATAGTTTAGAAATAGTCAGAAATACCGGGCTTGTTTGCTTATAAAATTCACGAACAATTGCAAAATTGTTTTTGGGGCATGCTAATTCCATAGTGTCAATTATCGAGTACTTGAGCTGGAAAATATTATTATAAACAATTCGGTTGTTGTTAAATGGCAAGAGTGAACAAAAAGTGGCAGCGGGTGTACGTTGCTACGTTCACAAGAAACGTGTTCGCGACGTTAGCTGGAACCGGCAACAAAGCCGAATCATGAGAAATACGGATTCTGTTAAACTGTAAGCTGATCGATTTGTGGCTTCCAACAAATACGCATTTACATTTTCAATTTTGTATAGCTTGGCTTGGACCAAAGTACTTTTTAACAGACGAACTCAACGGAGGAGGTTCTCAAGTCAACGACTATATTTTTTTATGTATAGTTTGGTTTGTATAAAAGTTCTTTTAGAGAGGCTATTTGAGATGCGAACACGAGTGTAAATGCTAAATAAATATCTATTAAAATTTAGTTGGAAACCAGTACCTAGTTCTCACAAGTTGTAATTGCTTTCAGATAACTTAATCTCTAACTTCAGCCCGCAGGTTAACAAATATGCTGAGCTTCAGTTGTGCACACAATAAACAAAATTGTTTGTATATCTCGTAAACCTTAATTAAGCGTTACTAACGGCCGGTTTCTGGAAACCCAAAACACGATTGATCCGAGTTTGACACATAGTAATTATTTAATTTTTTCTTTGATCATCGTTCGAGAAACCGGCCGTTAGTGTAATAATTCATCGTAAAACATTTTTCAACTTTAACAAAGTTCATACAGAGAGATAGAGAGAGGTGGAAGGAGAGAGGGGAGACCTTTGCCCAGCAGTGGGACAGCGTAGGGTGATAAAAAAAAACTAAGTTCATATATTTTTTCCTAATGACGTGATTGGAAGTGTTAATTAACCCCGCTGAAAATGCTTAAAATTTTCCAATATTGATTTATTCCTCTCGGAAAAATACCAAATCCAATCCAAAAGAAAAATATGATTAGATAGATAGATAGATAGATAAAACATTTATTTGATTCACAACAACACACACAAATTACAATAAAACAGTAAGAATGGAAGGTAAAACTAAAACTATAAAATAAACTTATAAAATAAAACAGGCACACCATCCACTACTACAACATGCATACGGTTCTGTGTGTTGCGGTAATTCAAAAAGGTATTAGCTCAGCATAATTTTGCCCAAGAGCAAACACTGATTTTCAGCTAATACCTTCCGAGACGACAAGTTGAACGAGGTAACATCAAGTAGGTACAAGCTGTAGGTTTCCAGTTACATATCTATGAAAAGTATATTAAATTAAATGTGTATGTGTAAATGTCTGTATTTGATTTGATTAGGTACATTAATATTTTTCTTGACGGCAAAAAAATTCCGAGAGCCAGTTAAAAATCCCTGTGAAGTTATCTGGAAACATTGATTGTATCATCTCTCGGGAGAATTCTAAAAATAGCTTATCAATTTAAAGATGTTTATAACGAGAATAATCAGCTTTTCTGACAAGTTGCTTCATAATTCGTGCGTAGGCACCCGTCCTACGGTATAATCCATCGGTCGATTTGTTTATAATTTGTGAACGCCTAGCTGGCTACTAGTCCCTCTTAGACATTTCATAGACAGAAAAACTGTTGCGCTTATATCAAATGACTAGTAATGGGGTAATTCGTCAGTTATATTAATTTAAAAGATAAAAATCAGTTATATTATAATGCGATCTACGATTTCCTATGTGTTATAAAGTTAAAGTCAAATTTACTTTATTCAAAAATCACAAGGATCACTTTGAAACGTCGTACATACTAGATGATTCTAGGCGCCAGTTCGTCGCGACTAGAGTCTAGAAGAACTGGCAAGAAACTAGACCTGGATCCTAGCGTTTTTTTTATATGATCCTTATTACAATTTTTTCACAAAGAAGTAGGAGCAGGTTCGTACCAAGCTTGCTTGTCTTCTAAATAATCAGAACAAAAGAAGTATTTAAGAACAAAACGAGTTCTTGAGATAAGAAGTAATGCTTGACTTAACTCTTGAAAACTTTGGTAATATGAGTACATGAACCCTTCCACATTTCGGTGGTCTACATGATATTCACCGGAACTAATATACGTCGGAACTAACAGCGATACGTATAGAATACGCTGCCGGAGTCTGTTTTTCTGTTTTCGATCTTTCAATATCTTCAAGGCCAATGTAAATAGGAGTCTTCTAGACCTGCTCCATCGTCGACATCATCGGCGCTTTACATCAAGCGAGATTGAAGCGAAAGGATGGTCTGGATTATTAAAAAAAATGGTTGTCTGTAAAGTCGGTTTACTGACGATAGTTGAACTTGACAACGAACGCAAAGGTCGATTGTGCTTCTTTGTCGCTCGTTCCGCGCTCTCGCTTGCACTTCAAGCCTTACATGGAACGCCTCAGAGCGAGGTAACGCCGCATGAGTCATGTTTGTTCGTGCGTGCAGCCGGCTCTATCGAATTTTAAGACGTTGTCACGTCAAAAAAAAACGATGACGTAGTTTCAAGAAACTAGAAAAATATAATAAACAATGCGTAGATCTCCACGTGGATGACAATAAGAACTGATATCATTATCATTGCGTTATCACGGACTATTATAATGGTAGTTCTGAGAACCGGCTGGCATACAATTATCGTCGCTTCACAGAAGCATCGGACTGTTTCTGCTCGTAATTATACAGCAGTAGGTACTTTGAGTTTCACAAACGTTGTCGGATGAAAACAGTTTTGAGCAAAGAGTTTGTATTATACTAACTATCTGTATGTATAAAAATTAATCCCTATTTTGCTAGGTCACGGTAGTTTGCTAGATCCCTGACTACTTGGATCGGTACCGTCCAAAAAGATTTGAAGACGATCCTTGGGCTTAAACCCATATACGACGCAAAAACGCTATGTATGGCGTATGAAAACAAGAAGGGCCGACCCCAAAAGAAATGGGACATAAAGCCAGGACAAAGAAGAAGACGGTATCACGCGTGAACCGATATCACTAGTTTTTTACTGTCAGAAGTTTCTTATTAATGAAAAAAATAAATGAATCGCGCAGAAACTTGAATAATACATCTTTAAAAAAAAAGTGTATCCTGAGTTCTAGCCAGTTTTATAAACTCTTTGCTAAGGACGTTTGAAATAGCTGTCAGTCAGTTTGAATTGAATGACAGGACAACGTCGGTCGAGTTAGCTTGATAATTATAAAAAAAACAATTAATGACTTTAGTATTCATTAACTGTCCTTGTGTAATCAGTTATATAATAAAGTAGAGACTACGCTCAAACGTAGCGAAGTGTAAAGCGTGATATTGGGAGCTACTTTAACTGATTTAATTATTGTCATCAATGTTTAATCCCTTTAATTACACAAGCGTAAATAACAAACGAATTTCTAACATAACTAATTACTCTTTCTGAGAAGTCGAAGATGTATTATACATACGTACAAATATTAGTATAATATTTACTAGCTAATGCTGCGTGCGACTGTATTGCTATCTTTTTGGCATTACTGAAAACCAGCGCTGGTGTAGAGCCCAATGGTTCTACACCAGCACATGCTGAGTAATGACCTTTTTCAGTTATTTTTACATTTAATAATTATACCGTTTAAGTGTTCTAGCATTAAGTTTTTATAGTGACTGAAATAAAGTACTTATTCTATTCTATCGTTATATTTTCTTCAATTCGCACAACATCTCAATATTTTTTATAAATCACAACATATGTGTTACTGATGTATAACTACATTATTGTAAAATTTCATCAAAATCCATTCATGACATAGAACATACATCCACACATCCATCCATACAAACTCTCGCGTTCATAATAATAGTAGAATTTATTTCAGCGAATAACCAAACAAGCAATCTCAACTTTTACGTAATTAAAACTAAATGAATATACGCGTAGATCTTAAAATTAATTTGGTATGTGAAAAACGAGTTCACGGCTCCGTATAATGTTAGGTTAATTAATATAATTTCTGAGAATTCGATAATCTTGCGTGTTATCAAAAACATGCGAGTATACGTAGTCTGTTATTTTTAGAGAAGGTTAAGCAGTTTTTAAGCTATTGCATAGCTTCTATCACAGGTGGAGACCGAATCCAGAAATTCCGTAACCAAAATAACCTAACACTGCGCATACGTAATCCAGCAAAAAATGCTATGCAATAGCTTTACCGCGGCAGTCCCCGAGTGCCACACGTCTTTTTTTTATTAAAAATGTTCTATTACTTGTACTTATCATCATCATAATCGTTTCGTATTAAGAAAATGTAATAAATTTTAAGTTAATAAATATATTTATTTTCAAATATACTCAAAAGCTTCGAAAATGCGTCGTAGTTTCATTGTCAAGATTAAAAGCTTCGAAAATGCGTCGTAGTTTCATTGTCAAGATTAGCGTTTAGATAGAATAGAATCCAACACGTCAATCCTGTTAGGATGAAACAAAGTTACACAACGTTTTCCAAGCTTTATTTTAATTTGGTTATGCATAACTAGCTGTTAAACGTGACTTCGTACACGTTGCAAGTTACGACAGCGTTTGCTAGACTTCGCGTTCACTGTATTTTTTACCTATAAATGTACTTACTTATGTTTATATTTATAGCTTAATAAAATATTTTACTATTATATATACTAATGGAAGAGTTTGGGGAGACCTTTGCCCTGCAGTGGGACACAATAGGTTAAATAAAAAAAAAAATATATATACTAAAAATATAAACTTTGCCTATGTTACGGTAAGAAGTAGCTTTCTAATTGTGAAAGAATTTGTAAAATAGCTCGAGTATACCTTGAGTTAAATTGTGATAAACAAACAAATCAATTTCTTTATAATATTATGGTTTCGTTTATAATGTTATAAATAGCTACCTACTTGATTGTAATTTTAATTAAAATATCAATATCTATTGAAACAATATAACGAATTAATTAATAAGCAATCTAGTAAGTCTTTGATAAGTGAATCCGTAAAACAGTTTTGGATTATTCAATGCTACAATTTCGCAGAATCGCGAAACGCCGACTAATAAATATTTTAAGGCTCTACTACTATAAATTAATTTTGTAAACAAAACAGATTAAAATTTAAATTGCTTACTTTAAATCATATTAAATGAAAGTCCATAACATTGACACATGCTCTCTCTGCTACCGACCTGGGTCCGAAGTCGATTGATTGACTTCCACACTGGCCATGTAAGGTCACATTTATAACTTAAACAAGCACTTACTTTAGTTGTTGTGTTGTCCGCAGCCGACCGCAGTTTAGCTCGTCCAGCGCCGCCAGCGTTGCGGATCGCTTCCATCAGGTTCGAATGAGCATCCACCACGGGCGCAGGCGTGTCTTGCTTCGTCTTAACTTGCCTGTTTGATAAAGAAGAACTTAATAAAATAATAATAAAATCAAAAAAGCTTTTATTCTCTGACCTTATCCTAGTAATACAATATTATAGATTTAATTGACACCGGTGTACTGGTCAGGTTGTCCCCCGGACAAAAGCCTCCTCCAGAGCTTTCCAGGCTGGAAGAAACTAATAGTCATAGACAAATCAAGTGTGACATGACAGGCGTCATAGCTCAGTTGGTAGTAACTCCGCCTTCCATGAATCGTGGGTTCGATCTCCACTAAGAGCAAATGTTTGAGTGATTAACATAAATATTTGTGTCCGGGTGTAACTATGTATTTACAAAAAAAAATGTACTTATAGGTATAAGTACTAACCTATTCTATTAGCAATCTAGTTCCCATAGTACAAGCTTTGCTTAGTTTGGGAATAGAACGTGTTGTTTGAAACATCAATGAATATTTATTTTTTTAAGTAGGTATTCAGTCATCAGCAATCAGTTTCGGTTTAGGATATAGCTGTATAACAGAGCAGATGGTGTTCAACCACGCTATGCTATGGATTTAATTTTCAGGGCAAATAAACACCATTATACCTAATGCGTTTTCAGTCACGTTAATTGAAAACACAGTTTAATATTCCATTCTGAAAAGAGATTCGGAATCCGTCAAATACTTTATAATATTTGCGGTAACTTCTAGGTATTCCAAAATACAAATAATCATCATCATAGGCCAGTATTAGCCCACAGATGGGTATAAGCCTCCCTCAAACTCCACTCAAATATACTTATTAAAAACCTATAGCAATTATCCGGGTTTATGCACTTAGTGTAATGTCTGCGTTGCGCCATAATAACAAACCAATTTAAAATTAAATCATGATATCTCGGGTAGACGTAAACAAAACAGGCAAATATATAATAACTCAAAATATCGCACTAGGAATTTCAATGGATGTTGATAAACAAAAATACTGAAACAGATCAGCATTATTGATGTGGGCTTGACCCGATTGTCCTCACTTTTCTCAGAAACACGATTGTAGAATAGGGTTCATCCATAAAGTACGTCACACGTAAAGGGGGGGGGGGAGGGGGTCGACAAAGTGTGACATGGTGTGACAAGGGGTGGGAGAGGTCCTAAGTTTCGTGACATCACATTTCAAAATCTAGAGGTACTAATCGCGTAATTTGAAATATTAATTAATAAAAAAATATGTCCAACTCTATCATTAGGGCAATACGGTTTAAATTGATTTGTCGACAAGTTCATAGCCGCTTTTTTAATTTAAGAATTTTTCGATGTTAAATTGCAAAACATGTGACGTCACACTAGGGAGGGGGGGAGTCTCAGAAATGTGACCACCTGTGACAAGGACGGGGGGGGGTTCAAAAACTCATGAAATTAGTGTGACGTACTTTATGGATGAACCCATACCACGGAAGAGATACAAGAGATACTAGATTCCAAACTGAATCTTAAAGCACATGTAATTAGAGTTCACAACGTGCGACTGCAGAAACACGCTTGATCTCCAAGAATAAACCTTGACCTTTGCGAACAAACAACCTCTTGGCGCTAGTTTGCGCTCGCGGCGGTTTATTTCGCTAAAGGGAACTCTTGCATTATTTATTGTGTAACATTGGACAGTTGTGGCTGAATAGACAGACGTAGATTGGCATTGAAAAGACGTCGTGCCAGCCTGAATACCGTATAGGGACACAATCAGTTGAAATGCTCGACATTTTTTACGGGTCTCTGTCTGTCGAAGCGTTTTATTTTGAACTAGCAGTTGTCGCTCATTGCATCGTTAGAGAATGCATCGCTGCATGGGGCATTCATCTCCAGTATACGAGGTACATCTCGGGTTATTTATACATCGATTTTATAATAGCCTCGTAAAAAGTAGTTTATATTTACGAAGGAATTCCAGCAAGGCATGGTATGAGTGTCATTATTATTTATTATGTTCTTAAATAATTATAAACGTTCATTGAAATTACTATCAGATACTTATCTAATTTCAAGATAATACATAAAATACTTATGTAAAACAATCCAAACTATGCTTGTATTTTGATCATCGATTTAGATCCTACTAATATTATAAATGTGAAAGTTTATCACATAGGTACACGTCGTATTTTAATATACATAAATAAAACATAAAAAATAAACATTCAGGGTACGAACACAGCCGCGGGGAGTGTGAGTCAATAGCAAAATATACAGTATACTCGTAACAGCACAACTCTTTTGGAAAACTAATAAAAAATAGTAACGAATTTTAAATTATTTTTTTACAACCTGCTTTCGCTCATAACCAGAACGCGCCCGAGGGTTTGTTTTCGAGTTTTACGTACAGTTATAAATACAATTTCATCGCAGTACATTATTTACGAGATTCAATATCAAATCAAAAGACCTTATTATATTACTTTATTAATATAACTTTAAATCGCGATTACAAACAAAACAATAAATCAACGCTATTATGGAGGGCTATACAAAAGTGACTTCATATTTCGTAGAACGCCCCACTCAGGCCTAGGGTTGCCAAATCAATAAAGTATCGATTACCTCGTGTTTACTGGACGCATAACAATAAAAAAATATCTTAGTACAAATTCTCAAGCTTTTAAACGGCCAACGGAAAAGACAGAAAAAAAATGCACACTTATCGAGAAAATCTACACATTTCATTTCATTCTGTTCACCATCAAAGACAACCTTAGACAAATAGGCCAACACATTAATTAAACGTTAAATTACTCCGAACCTTTAAGTGCAATATGTAGGTGCTTCAATATTACAACGAATGTACGCTTGTGAATTTCTCCCAGAATATGTTTAAATGTGAGATATGTTGGAAGTTTCTTCTAGTTAACGTAAATAGGTGAGTTGTCAGTCGTGAAGTGCAGAGGAGTAAGTTATTTGAACTGAGATATCAAGGTTCGGTGCTTCCTTTGAACGTAGTCTTTGTCGATACGTTTACTATAATAAATTGGACCAACTTCGTTCATTATTTCGATGGAAATGTATTTTAGTGAAAATTGTTCTTGTTCTCATGTTTTACTATTAAGTGCATATATCTACCTAAAAGTTAGTTAGCGAGCTTTACAGAAATTCACCATAAAGGACGCTATACATCGCTACCAACGATATGCTAGGGAATAAAGTTGCATTATTTTATGTTGAACCATACAGCTGTAGTAAGCAAGACATTGTAAATATATGAAACAAAAAAGCCGGTGTACCTACGCCATAACGACAATCCTAGGCTTGTTTTGCGTTCCCATTAACAATCAAATGGGCAGTTAAAACTTCATCGCGAGAATGGTATGGCATCGCTTAACACCCGATCCTAGTACCTCATCCATGTTATCGGTTTTTTATGCATTTTTTAATGAGCAATTATCACTGTCACCATCCAGAGGATTACAATCATTATTGCTAATGAGCTAAGGGTGATAATTTCGTGAAGGATGCGGAAAATGTTCGGCTAAACGACCGCGCCAATCCAGTCTTGCTTGATGAGTTCTTTCGCAGATACATAACATGTTTTTGTTTTCTCAGTAAAGCCTAAAACCACACACTTGGTTACGTGGGAAATGTTTTAATATTTGAAAACAATTCTACACATAAACAATAATAAAACTTTGCAAAACGTAATAGCATAAAATATAACTGTGTATAACCTTATAACTGTGGTTTTGAGGTACCCCGAGGGCTATTACTATGTAATGTAAAATAATGTTTGTTATTAACAGAGTTCTGGCTTTGACACTTTCAAGTTGTATATATATTCCATTATACCTTTGGTATAATATAAATAAAATATACGCCATTTCCTTTGTCATGGATGTTGGTAATGTTTCTGAAATTCTTTTTGGCACAGTCAAAGTGGTATAATTATTCCATTACATTTCTACCATAAATATGTTTATTTTGTAGATGTTAGCAAAGGAATACATACTACTCGTATTTGTACCGAATAAACTAATTAGTTGATGTTAGAATTTCCCCGCTTTTACTTTGTACACAGCAGAGCTCATTATTTAAGCAGCGTAGTCAACATTCAAGGATTTGTGTTGCTAATGGAATGCAGCAGACGTTATTTGCATTTAATTATTTCCGAACAAGCTTTTTAGTCTCCTGCTGTTTCTATTTAGAGACAGGCTGTTCATAGGCTTGATCAGGTAACCCAGCATAGTTCTCAAAGATAAGTAAAACCATTTTTTGGAATTATATAGACCAAAAAAATTGGAATTTGTTTGAAATTCTTGGTGAACTAGTTAAATTACACTTGGCGTTCTTGATATTACAAACCTAACCTTTCAAGATTTCCAAAATAATAAAAATATGATTTTGATTAGTCAGTAACGCAAAGGATTAATAATTTTCAAAACTTGAGACATGAGAGACACTTGAGAACCCTTTACAAGTTTCTAAGCATGGTACACAAAAGATACCCTTCAAACATTGAATATTATACCCTTCTAACTTAGATTATGACTTAATGTTTGTGCGCTGATAGCTTGTCAGATAGTTTCTCAAATTGTATACATAAAGATTCCTTTAACTCCGTTGCTAGGCAAACACGGGTATTCAAATGAAACACATTGCAAAATCTTTGAGAGAATTTCTCGAAAGCCCTCCAGGAATATTCGATCTCGGATTAACATCTATGTAATTACTGCCTTGAGCTATGAAAGACGCTACTGTTTTCAGAATTGACAAGAAGACTGCACTTGCACGCCGTGGGCTAGAATATGTTGACCATATACGGTACCTAACCTATTTTAGTAACTAAACATTTGTTACTTGCTATAAATTAATAAGAGAAAAAAAACTAAAAGATTTTCGGATGATTGTGTGCGACACCACAGCGAAAAACATACATAAACATAGTGAAACTACTAATTAGTGCGGTTTCGTAACCTTTGTCAAGGGATTACGATCACCGTCCATAACGCCATGCACTACTCAAAAGCGGAGCGGGAAATCTATTAAGAATGCAGGACACGCGTCATAAGCTCTAGCGTTTTACAGACAGGATACTTGGATACTACGATTAGTACGCAGTGTGCGATATGAATAACTAATGGAACAAAATAAGGCGTTACATTGGAGTTTACTATTCACGCACGTCAGTCATAAATCATAGTCTTGACTACGCTAGTGTTGTTGGGGTTGTTTCTCAAAAGCTTGCATCTTTTTACAAGATTATTCCTAGCAACGTTGTTATTCAACTGCGGTCTTTACTAAGAATCGCCTGTGAACTCAAAAAATGTTTAAGATTGTCCCTGCCACTGTCTTTTATTATCTAAAAGCGATGACGCCATTTTATATATATTACTTTTTGACAGAAGTTGATATATTCTAAGGCAAAGTCTTCTTCTTCTTCCTGCCCTTATCCCACTAGGTGGGGTCGGCACAACATGTTCTTTTCTTCCATTCTCCTCTATCATCCGTCATCTCAGTATTCACTCCTTTCACATCCATATCATTTTTCACACAATCCATCCATCTTTTCTTAGGCCTACCTCTTCCTCTATATCCATCCACATTCATACCTTGCACTCTTTTCGTCACATGACATTCTTCTCTTCTCATAACATGTCCATACCACGCCAACCTGTTGCTCCTTATTTTTTCAGTCACTGGAGCTACTTTCATACTTCCTCTTATGTACTCATTTCTAATTTTGTCCATTCTTGTTACTCCACACATCCATCTTAACATTCTCATCTCTGTAGCATGCACTCTTTTTTCATCCGTCACTTTCGCCGCCCAGCACTCAGATCCATACAATACGACAGGTCTTATTACAGTCTTATAAATTTTGCCTTTAAGTTTAAGTGGCATACGCGGATCACATGTTGTGCCAGTGACCTGTCGCCATTTCATCCATCCAACATTCATTCTGTGCTTAACGTCACGGTCAATTTCGCCGTCGTCCTGGAATAATGAACCAAGGTACCGGAAATCGGAACAGACTGGCAGGGGTACACCATCTAAGGCTATTGTGGCGAAATTGGGCGGACCACCAAAGTCACAAAACAGATGTTCTGTTTTCGTCCTGCTGATCTTCAAACCTACATTCTCCAATCTCTCTCGCCATTTAGCCAGTCTGCTCTGGACCCCAAGTGCATTTTCTCCGACAAGAACAATGTCATCGGCGAACAGCATACACCAGGGTGCTTCATCCTGTATGTCTGATGTTAAAGCATCCATTACCAGGAGAAACAAATAGGGGCTTAATGCCGATCCCTGGTGCAAGCCTACAGCCACATTGAATTTGTCGGTTACTCCAGCTTCGGACCGGACGTGCGTGCTAGCTCTATCATACATCGCTCGAACAAGCTGAAGGTACTTTGCAGGCACTCCTTTCTCTTTCATTGCCCACCACAAAACCTCTCTGGGAACTCTGTCGTACGCTTTTTCGAGATCAACGAACACCATATGCAGATTTTTGTGCGCACGTCTGTACTTTTCACAAAGTTGACGAAGTGAAAATATGGCATCCGTTGTCCCTCTCCCTGGCATAAATCCAAATTGGTTTTGTGATACCTCACTTTCCTCTCTCATTCGTCTCGCTATCACTTTCTCCCATATCTTCATACTGTGTGACATGAGCTTTATTCCTCTATAGTTATTACAAACTTGCACATCACCCTTGTTTTTAAAAATGGGCACCAGCGAGCTGTCACACCATTCATCCGGGATCGTCTCCTCTTGTAATAACTTGTTGAAAAATAAAGTCAGCCAATTCCATCCATCAATCTTTAAAAACTTCCATACTTCCGCTGGTATACCATCCGGTCCAACTGCTTTTCCATTCTTCATATCTTGAACAGCTCTCTTAACTTCATCCATACCAATCTCTTTCACTAACCCTATGTTTTCTGGCACACTCTCTAACACCCCACTCCAGTCATTCTCTTCATTCATAAGTTTCTCAAAATAATCTTTCCAACGCTTTTTGATAGCTTCGTCTTTCATTAGAACTTGCCCTCCATCATCTTTCATACACTTGATGTGAATAATATCTCTTCCATTCTTTTCCCTTTCTTTTGCTATCCTATAAAGATCTTTTTGGCCATTAGGGCTTTCCAGTGAGTGGTACAACTTATCGTGTACTTTAGCTCTGGCAACAGCAACAGCTTTCTTAGCTTTTCTTTTACACTCCATATATGCTATCCTTTTACTTTCTTTCATTCTGTTATTTCCATCTTCAACACTCTTCCATTCTTTGAATGCATTCTTCTTCTCTTTCAAGATGTCTTGAACTTCTTTGTTCCACCACCATGTCTCTTTATCAATCTTTCCTTTACCCTTGGTTTCCCCAAACACATCCTTCGCCACACTTCTGATGCATATTGCCATTTCATCCCAACATTCATTCACTGTTTTGTCTTTCATACTATCATGCATCTCTATCATTCTATCCACTACTTTTGTTCGAAACGTTTCGGAATATTCACTTTCACTAATTAGGTGCCATTTGATTTTAGGTGGGGGTCGTGACTTGTGTTTATTACATGTTACTTTTAGTTTAAGGTCTATCAGGAGGAGTCTATGTTGAGAGACTACGCTCTCTCCCGGTATTACTTTACAGTCTTTAGCAGTACTCATTTTACTTCTCCTCAGAAGAAAATAGTCTATTTGTGTGGCATGATTGCCACTTTTGTACGTAATTAAATGTTGGTCTCTCTTTTCAAAAAATGTATTTGCTATTGCCAAGTCAAAAGCGGAAGCAGCTTGGAGTAAAGCCTCTCCGTCATGGTTTCTGTTTCCATAGCCCCATCCTCCATGTACTCTTTCATACCCTCCATTCATTCTTCCTACGTGTCCATTAAAATCCCCCCCAATGTAAAGTTCCTCACTCTCTGGTTTTCCCATTACTGCTTTGTCAAAATCCTCCCAAAATTTCTCTTTCACACTATCATCACAACCACTCTGTGGTGCATACACACTGATTATATTTAAAACTAGATTTTCTAACAATAATTCTAAGGCAAAGTATCAAAAGAATTTTCCGCTTATCGCTCTGTGAATGAACGACCGTAGCCTTAACCTTGCCGTTCTGGTAAATAGTTACATTAACACGCGATACGTGTTCGCAAACCGCGTAAAAACACTTGTTTTCATTATTTAATGGTAATATAGGACATCAAGCAGTTCTTTTGTGTTTATTTCAAACTAGTAAAAAAGGTTACATCTGTATTTGTTATACACCATTGGTTGGAAACATTTAAGCCCAATAAAGCCTGCTAAAAAAGAATTGCCAATAAAAATAAACAAAATGTATTTTAGATCACAATCAATTTCGATCCCGACAATGTTGAAATATGAATCTAGCAATATTTTATTTTACTAAAAACAAGAACGTGTACATAGTCATGGGACTACGTATACGGAGCAATAAATCAAAGCTACAATACTTAATAGTAGACGATGCACATAATGGAGTTAAAATGGCTGCAAAGTCATCCTCCTCGCGTCGCACTCCTCATGGCTGAGGGTCGTGATTCCCCTGCAGAATCTTTTTCCGGACGATGTCACGCCAACCACTTCTGTCTTTGGCGGCGTGTAGAGCATCATATAATTTGACATCCATGGTTGAGCGTATTTGGTCGGTCCAACGAAGTGGGCTGCGTCCTCTTGATCGCTTACCGTCCACCTTTCCGGTAACGATCAGTTGTTCCAGGTTTGCCCCATCCTTCCTAGCTATGTGACCGAAGAATTCCATGACTTTGCGGAGACATACGGATGACAATCTCGTCTTTATCTTGAGCTCTCGTAATATGGAGATGTTGGTACGGAAGGCCGTCCAGGGAATTCGCAGCATTTTCCTCCAGCACCACATCTCGAAGGCGTCAATGCGATCTCTGTCCGCCTTCTTTAGCGTCCATGTTTCCGAGCCGTAGTGAAAGATAGAGAAGACGAGGGTGTTAACAAGTTGCACTTTGGTGCTTCGTGAAATACTGCGATCTCTCCATATCTTGTGCAACTGTGAAAAAGCACTCTTGGCCATGCCTATACGCCTTCGTATCTCCTTTTCACATGATCCCGTAGCGCTTAGATTGGATCCAAGATAAATAAACTCCTCCACCACTTCCAGATTAAGGCGACCGGTAAGGTTCAGCTTGCACGCGCGGTCAACCATCATCAGCTTTGTTTTGGCATGATTTATTCGGAGTCCCATATCTTTGCTTATGCGTTCCATCTTTTCGAGGAGTGTTGCCATCTCAGCTTCCGTGGAAGCCAAGAGTCATAATGCAAAGTCATACAAATCGATTAATTATTCAAATGAGAAAAACCAATGACTGTGACTGCAGTTTTGGTGATTCAAATCTGTAGGCAAGGCAGTGCCCAACTATTTATTGATATCGGCAAAATTGACATGAAGATCTTGTAGGTAGAGCAATTAGCACTAAGTATATCAGAGTAGAAAATGTTGGCCGTCCAGCAGCGAGATGGGTTGACGATATGGCTAGCGTGGCGGGTCGCACATGGATGAGACTAGCACAGGACCGTGGAGAGTGGCACAAGAAAAGGGAGGCCTATGCCCAGCAGTGGGCGAAATCTGGCTGCGGATGATGATGATGATATCAGAGTAGAAGAGGGACAAAGACCGTTGTGAACTAAATGACCTCAATAAAGTCCATGCCTTAGCCGACAACCCAAGACAGATTCCTTAGACCTGAGACCTTATTATCGCACAAATATGAGATCCATTTCCAAACTCCGTAATAATAGAAAATAAGTTCTATTGAACTGCCAAAAAGGGTCTAAGGGATCCTTAGTATAAGTATCCCCAAACTCGGAAGTTCAGCTAAGCAAATAGCCTCGAGGACCATCGATATTTCTTATAAGTTTAACGTAACATATTACGTAGGTCGTCATAAAAAGCGATAGCCTAAAATCGGAATGGCAGAGCAAGAAGATAATTCATGTAAAACCATCTAAATATAGTTGATACGCTAAGATTAAATATCGAAGTTCAGTGTTACACATATTACGGTATTATGTGGTTTCGTGGTAAGACGGTCGGTCAGACCAAAGTTTTTTTAGAACTGTCTATCGACCCATCCATCCGTAAGGCAACAAGAAATAATTACATGAATAATGAATATCGTTGATCGTCAATCTAAGTTAGTAATGAAGTATGCCTTTAGGTTTACTTTAGTAATCAGATGAATTCTCGCGAAATCATGACTATACTGCTACAAGGGAAACCCCTACCATATCTTGGAATCGTTTGCTCAAAACAACATTATATCAACATGCCTTGACATAACTGAGGTTATTTTACGCTATTTTTCGTTTCAACACAAACATGACGTCACGAATGTCGTTACATTGTATAGCCTTGTTTTTTTTAATGAGAGCATTATTGTTGTGAAACATTTTAATAGTATATGAACAACGTCATTAAGGCAAGGAAGCTTAATATACATTTCGGTAGATATACAAATTTGGACACCAAACGTTCTACACGACATTCATTCAAATCAAAATATGATTTCGATTTCTTAGTAACCCTGCCATTGATTGATAGTGTTGAATGGCCATCGTTATCCTCATTAATCATTTCTCACGTATTTTTCCATGCTTTTTTCCTCCTATCTGTCAATAGCTAGAATTATCAAATCAGTTTGGGGGATATAGATTTACGTTCAAGGTGTGAAATGTTTATGTATCTGTATATCACATATACAACCGATTTTGAGTATCATTATTTTGAAAATAATACCAATGTAAATATTCCATCCAATGTAACATAAGAAATTGAAAGATCGTTACGGTCGAAAGCATTTTAGAGTACGTGAATCCACATTTATAGTAGAGTTACCAGAGGGTTATAAAAGCTGCATTAATGTTAGTCAAGCTTCAACGCTTTCTAAGTCTTCTTTTGCGAGTAAACGAGAAAGCAGCACGACACTGTTGTTCCTAGGAAACCTATAAATAAATTGGCGCCTCAGAGTTTCAAGATTTAAACTGGGTGAAGCAGGAAAACTTTATTAGAATATGTAGGTACGTAAATAGATTCATCGCATTTAAATATTGATAATAAAATTTACCACAGCTAAGTATGGGCAGAAATTAGCATGGAATGATTCAAAACAATGCTAACGAATGACAAGGTTGTTGGTGATTATTGTGGCATTATTAATGCTTTGACCCTTATATGGATACAACACTGATTAAATAGTCGGCACATACCTAAATGTGCTCGTTGCTTGAGATTTTCCAGTCAAAAAAATCCTTTTTCTTCAATTTCTTACTAAAATATATATCCTCAAAGATGTTTGATCTAACAAAACTGTTTAGCATAGGAATAGGCT
Source organism: Ecliptopera silaceata (assembly GCA_932527185.1). Taxonomy (NCBI): domain Eukaryota; kingdom Metazoa; phylum Arthropoda; class Insecta; order Lepidoptera; family Geometridae; genus Ecliptopera; species Ecliptopera silaceata. Next base: position 9,490,541 of record OW052202.1, on the reverse strand, counting down.
GGTACTGTTAGTAGGTAATCAATGAACACTACGCTCCAATGCCTGCGCCTGTACATTCGTTGAACATAACCGACATTACATCATGAAAAAAACCAAAAGGTTTCTTAGAAATATCACAATATTTATGATTCCTAAGATTAACGTAACATTCAACAACTGTTAAGCAGTACCTAACTGGGCCGTTGCGCAAAACACACTAGCTACTAAAGAAATTGCAAAACGACATGGACGGTCTAAATCACACTAAAATCCCGAAACCTACAAAATTTTGGTGCGTAGATGCCGAGTATTTTCTGATTTTCTACGCAATTTGTATAAAATTGACGTCTGACGTACGTTTACGACGAAAATATAAACACTAGTCTGTCGGCACAGACTATCATTGAATATTTTAAGCAAATTACTCACTTATCCAATATTGCAGAACAATCTTTGAATGGGTTCAACGAATCCGCAGACGCAGTACGTTTAATACATTTTGTATTCTATCTTGTAAGCAATAAGGGTTATGCTAGAAGAACGGATGTGTCATGTCCGTCGGCAGCCAATATAACATCCAGCAGTTTATTCAATTACGAGATGTCAATGGGACCCTTTGCATGACAACTATGAATGGCTGATGGACCACACTTGACAGCCCCTCTGCTTGTTTATGTTTCCCAAGAAGATCAAGCTGTATTTTAGTACGCTCTTCACCTGAAGGAGATTAATAAGACATACAACGTGAAGATTTAGTAGATACTCTTTTTTTACATTTCGTTCCTCCGGCTTAAGCCAGTCGAGTTTTATAAATACGTACAATTTATTAGCTGGCAATGTAGCTAGCGATGGAGGAGCGTATAAAAAGCAAACAATATGTAACCGAGCTACAATGAAAATATATCTACATATCTAGTTCCTGAGGGTACAATCTTCTTGAAGACCAGATACGTAAAGTCATGACCATACTTGATAAAGATTGTATAATTAAGTAGATCTGATAAGAAATAGTTGCTATTCGAGAATATTCTATCCAGTCTATAGACCTGTTTGTAGACTAGACCGGGCTAATAAGGCAGCACGTTGTTCAATTAATCAATGCAATCCATGAATTCAAATAAAATGCAGCTGCCGGTACTGTGGGTATGCTCGGGAAGCGTTGCAGGTGTAATTTCTGAGAATTCACTCATTGCAATTTCTTAGAAGTAATATTATTCCTGGCCGGCTTTTGTTCCGTAACTAGGCAACTAAGAAATTCTCCGTTATATAATTCTAATAGACGCTGAGCTACGTTGCACGAATGGCACCTAATGAACGCGTTTTCTTGGAGGTTTATTTGTTTAGTTTATTGAAGTAAGTAATTTATAAGGTGACACGGAGTCATTGCGTTGTGTAGTGTACAGAATAGAGTCACATAAATTGAACATCTAAAATGGTATACTCCTAGGGTTATATTACAATACAAGTTAGTTTGTACAGTGCAGTGTTCTAAGGAACATGCGCACGCGTTTTGTTTTCAAAACGACTGTTTCTACTTATTACACGATACGGAGAACCGATGGTTTGTAAATAGATCCCTATTCTTAACGCTTGCACAGTCTAGTCATTCGGTACTTGGCATTTCACTACAAACTTACACCACAAAACCATAATTACAGTGTAATGAATAATTCCAGAATTATCGACATTCATCCAAAAAAATATCTTTCCATAACTTAATCAGATAACATGTTTTGCTGTAAAGTTTCGCATAAGGGTTCATGAGAACATAAGATGGTAGTCTCCTTAATAGATGGTTATCTTGCATCCTTATGAATAACATGCATACAAATGTCAATTAATTATTTTCTTTTGGTAAGGAACTAGTTGATTGTGAAGCATCAAGTCATTAATTACTAATCCTATAGCTGCAAAATGATTTTTTATCTAGTCTGTTAATGAATACCTACATTGGCATCGACCACCCAATTTGGCAGGATCCTCGACGACTATTTAAATTTACCACGTTTTTAATTGATTTTACGTGTATAAATTATGAACATTGTAAGTTGTTTGAAAGCGTGGGAGGTTCTTGTGACACAACTGATATTATCAGACAAGAAAGGCGCTAGCATTTAAAGTTGTAAAACAGAAGATATGCAGATATACAAGCTGACCATCTGAACAGAGCAGCGATGACAAATAAATATGACTATCGTAAACGTATCTTAGCTGTAGCGTATATAATATACACTACGCGGTGACGTAGCCACTCGGGACAGTGGAGCTGACTGTTGACGCGCAGTCTCAAATACACAATAATTTCGATACGTTTACGTTATCACATTTATTTGGTATCATCAGTTAGGTAAGAGAGTAGATATTGAGCTGATGTCTCTCAAATAAATACATTTTAACAAGTTATGTAAATTATTTGTTGGAATTACGAAGTCGCTAACACCCGTATTCACAAACATTACTGTGAGGTCTTATAGTGTGCACGTGCGCACAGGGCGAAACCAATCCAGAAACAATACTTAAGTGTCAGAGCGCACTATGCGTCCGTCAAAATGAACGAACAGCTAAGGAAACGTGCTAGTTTGAAGGCTTGTCAAAAGGAACGCACTGCAAAATGGCATTCTTTGCACAGTGTTGATGCTATACTTAAGCAAGTAATCTTTGTGAATACGGGTGTTATACTACTGACGGCAGCATAACGCCGTAGATAAGCATAATGCCTCATTGCTGCGTAATAAAAATATATAATTTTCTACGATTGTATTGTGCAACAAATTAAGCACAGTTCAAACTTGTTTATCTATCCTTTTTTTTAACCTATTTCGTCCCACTGCTGGGCAAAGATCCCCCAAATTCCTCCATTTCTCTCTTTCTTTTGCTTCTTCCCACCATCTCTTTTCAAAGCCGTCCAGATCATCTCGCCAATATATATATATTATATATCTATCCCTACGACTCTTTAATATTCTATCGATGGAGTGAACCGGGGTCAAGTGACCCATAACTCTCCCAGCATGGAGGCGCGTGGAAAACACCAATTTACATTTTTCTACGAAACTATTTGAATTTAAACACCTTTCTTTTGTGGGACTGATTACGATTCATTTGATTCTGTACATGGAATATGTTAGAAAACCAGACGGATATGGGCAAGTAAAAAAACGGGATTTAACAATTTTTGAAACGCTTTTAGGTGCTTTGTGTTGTCAGTTGTTTTATTTGGTGCATTGTTTATTAATATTTTTTTCTAAAAAACTAAACGATGGAACATCCCGATGGTCTATCTTGATATTAAGTGGTTAATGATGCATTGCCTTACTGAGCTCGTCCACAAAAGATATACTCTAAAGGTGTTAAGTCTCATCTGCATTAATAATGTAAATATTTATGAAAAAAATGCCGGTATGCAGGCTAATGTATTCAACGGCGACAAACATATTTTTTTGTGATTGAAAGTCGTTTCGATTCGCATGGTTGATCTACCCTTACCTAAGGTCGTAATTAATTTATTAGAGGCGAACAGCAAAAGCTGTATCTACAAAAAATATATAATAACGTACATAAAACATAGAACATTCTGGACGAGTTTTTCATTAACTTGATTAAGTTTAAATTGAATAATTATTCAAGGCTAAACATTCCACGTGAGCTAATAAAGGGACCAATTACGGCGCGCCCTGTTTAGGGCATCCCCACGATAATTGCCTGTTTTAAACGTTAATTACATAAAATCCTATTATAAATCAGACAATTCTAGGTTTTTTTTAAACAGTCTCACGATAGTTTTTCTGCCTCTCTTAAAGCTGGATGATTATTAATAAACTTAGTTGCCTCGCAAACATGGCAATCAAACACCGGGCACCATCGGGTTGCCGTTTTTAACACTAGAAGTGAAATCTATTTTTATGTTGATAAGTCGCTAAACTCTATCGTCTTTATTACCTTTTTGGTGCTTCTACACGTTAAAGATTAGAACTGCTGGTTGTCTAATAGATTAAGCACGCTTTGCATTCATATAACAAAGTAGTAAACTGTGAATCTCTGCGTCGGCAAATCTGTACCACAGTATTATAATCACGTGACCCTTCGCCATGTGTGCCGAAGGCTTGTTTGACTTAGGATAAAAAAACAGGTAAACGATAAAATATTAGAGCGCTAACGTGCATCTTTGCCCGAAAAAAGGTCAACATATGTTCCAAAACGAGTGATGGGTGACACTTTTTTTGTTGGCCGAAAAAATATAGATTCACAATATATGAGCCTTGATGGATTAGTATTAGTAGCTACACCCAATGACCCGAGTAGACAATACGATTGAAGATTTATCTACCTACATCCTGTAATACCATAAAAAAATGACGATTCATAAAAGGTAATTTGATAGAACCACAAAAAGAGTTATAAATGTATAGGTGGAATATAAAAAAAACTCACCGTTTTACTTCAATAGATGATTCTGCCTCCATCGGCGGTGGCGGAGGCGGCGGCGGAGGCGGAGGCGGGAGCGATACCACTCCGACTTCCATCGGCGGCGGCGCATCCGGCATATCAGACTTCTCAGGTTCCCTCTTAGCTTCCGGACTTTTCACGTTAGGCAGGCTCTGCTCAGGTAAGCTCAGCTGGGGTAGTTCAAGCTCCGGTAACTCTGGTAGGTCGCATTCCGGGACAGTTGGGGCCACGGGAGATGTCACGACGGAAGGCGCAATGGATCCGTCAGTTGTTATCGAGAATTGGACATCGCCGGCTATCCCTGCCAGATTGGGCAAGTCCAGTGGCATCTCTAGTTCCGGCACCTATCGGGAATAGCTTTGTCAACACGAGATTGATAGCTTAGGCAGATACATTGTTGTTGACGTAGAAAAAGCCCTTGACCATTTTTTTACGGTTTTAAGCAGGTGCTATATAAATGCAAAGAGATTCTAAATAATGTATCACCGGGAAGTAAGCTATCAAGTAAACATGAAAACACATTAAGACACTCACCATTCCGATGCCTGGAGCGTACATATACTCGTCGGCCTCTCGCTTCAGCACATCTCTTTTCATTATAGAAGAAGGTGCATCTTCCAATAAGCTCTTACTGACAACTTTAGAGCTGACAGGGGCCACGTAAGCGGGTTTTTTGGACAAAGTGCCGAGATATGGACTCTCGTTCGTATTGAACACTAAAAGTTCGCTTACGCCCTCAATATTGTCGATAACCGCGCTTAAGTTGAAGTCATTTGGTTTTGGAACATTGTGCTCCGCCACTTTGACATGGTAAAAGTGAAGTTTTTCCTAAAAAATAAAGTAAATCTTAGTTCATTACGATCTAATAAGCATAAACGCCACACGCTCAGAGAAATAGGTACCTGTAAAGCCGTTTCATTAGACTGCCCCTGAGTCTTTCCACTCAGAGTTATCTGTTTGGGTTTATGTTTGTACCCGTTCAGACCGAATACCGATTGGTAATGTTCGTGCTTTATGGACGCGGGGTACTTCGCACTGGAATAAACTTTGATAGCCTTTTGCATGCCGGTCAACTTCTCGACCTTGGCTCGCGAGATGTCAATCCTTTCATTGAGTTTGCTTGTTTTTTGCATGTTCTGTTGTATTCTAGTTAATATACGCGAAAACACATCATCTACTATTCCATTGAGATTATCAAGCGTGTCTGCTATCTGGAGAATAGTTTCCTCTGTGCTCAGATCGCTAGCAATAAGGTTGATTTTATAAATACCATCCATAGCTAAAAGCTTTTACGCGTAGATTCTGAAACAAATAAGTTGCCTGTTTACGACGACAGTGAAAATGTTAAGTCCAGAACATTTTAAATAGCTCTAGAATAAAATAGGCACGTTGTATAACATCAACAAACGCGAGTTTATACTTAGTTATAAGATGAATTAGGATTTTCAAACTTTTAAAAGATTTGTTTCGGTAAGAAATTATTTTTAGTAATAATTTATGCTTACCTACTTAGCTTCATAAAACCACCTAAAATAAATTAATAAGGCACAAGAATTATCACTAGACAACACTTTAAAAAATTGTGTAAGTTTAATTTTTATGTCCATAAGTTTTTGCATCTTTTGAGTTTATTATTATTTACAGTTCAGTCACTGATTGTCCATTAACACAAACGCACTAATTTAGTAGATTATATTCAGTTCTTAGTGGGTTTTAACGTCGGGGAGTTGGTGAGCAACGAGTGTAAATTGTCATTGGCCGGATCGGTGCTCCATGAGAATCGGCAATACGCGTCCGGGGACATCATCGGATCCAATATCGCAGACTCCTCCGCTAGTTGGCCGGCTGAGAGCATGTTGTTGAGGTGTTTGTTGATGACGGCATCGCCGGGGCTCACGTACCCGCTGGACGCGGCCGGCTTCGATGGCACATTGTTCTGGACAGGCTGTTTATGACTAGGCAAGGACTGCAACTGGATGTAGCTGCTTTCGGCGCCGTGTTTAACCGGCGCTGGCAAGGTTGGCATGATCGGTAAGCTCTCTGACCCAAATATTTTTGCCGGCGAAGATTTGTGATTAGGGAAATTGAGCATCGATCTCGCTTGAGCGTCTTCGGGACGCACGTATCCCGACGAAGGCGGAGGGTTCCGCTGTAGACTGGGCGGTGAAACACCGGTTGTGAATATCGGAGGCGACAATGCAGCCATGACGTAGCTAGAGCTCGTCGACTGCGGGAGAATTATTGGGGGTGGATTTTTTACTGGTGACGGAGCCGACTGCACGTACCCGGTGGCGGGATTCACGACAGGTTGTTGTACATAGCCACTAGCAGGGTTCTTATTGAAGTCTTCGTTCGTGAAGTAAGGAGAACTATCGTGCGATACTGTATCTGAACTAGAGCAATCCTCTTCATCTTTCGGTGCACTACTTTTGTCGGCTTTGACGGGTTCGATCTCTAGATGCAAGGACGAGTCTGAGCCTTCATCGTCAGAAGTGGAGGCTTGCCGATCGACCGGGCCACGCGACGTCTCCGACAATACCGTACTGTCAGTGTGGTCGCTGGCGCCACAATTAGCACTCTCGTCTTTCTGCTTCACATCGGTAGAAACCGTAGTAGCTCTGCTGTTAGGTAGCAATAACATTTCATCAGATGGTGGTTTTTCATCTTTGTTGGTGGGATTCCAACCACCGAAAGCGTATTTTGATGTGTCTTTTTCAGGAATACCTAAACCATTGGGTAAGACTGGTTTTATATCTTCCATTTTACGTATTTTTTTGTAAAATTTGAATGAGCCATATGTAATGCCCAACAGAGCAAAAACAGCCATAAGAATAAAAGTCATAGTGAAGCCGTCTTTACTTCTGCATGCTAGTTGACTATAATCACTCCATTCACCAGGAAACTCCAGACTGCTATTATGCTGTGACAAATTAACCGCCATTGAGTCTGCCAATGCACCATGATATGGATCTTCATCATAGTTAACTGCTCTGATTCTGTATTTTTCTACAGATACAGATCCTGCACAGTTGATAAGGGAAAAATTTAAATTGGTTGTATTGAAAATTTCCTCCTCTTGATCATCCCTGGTCCTGGATATTTGATATAAATCAACTGTTCCTCCTGGCTTGTCAGGTTTTTCCCATTGTATAACATCTGGGTGGTTGTTTATTATTGGAGGTTTTAATTTACTAGGAGAACCAATTCTAGTTCTAACGAACACGCCATTTAAGGGGCTCCTTGGGGAACAGCTTCTGATTCCTGAATTGCAAGCTGAGACAGACCATGAATAGTTGGAGAATCCATCAAGTCCTTTCAGTTTGAAATTTCTCCTCAACAAATCCTTGTCTTTATCAGGTACTAGATCAAAACCATACTCTTCACCATAGTTGTAGATTACATATTTACCAATGACTCCATTTTTGTCTAGAGGAGGATCCCATGATATAACAACAGAGTCACTTCCAACATCAGTAATTCTAACAGATCTTGGACTTGTTGGAGTATCTTCAGTGGTAGTGACTCCAGTGGAAGCATTTTCTATTTTTTTTGATCCATAAGTAGTATTCAGTGCTATCCAAAAGTGATAAGTTCTGTATGGTTTCAGATCTGTGATGTTTATTGCCATTTGTTTAGGGTTTGTTATATTGACAGTTGATTTTTGGAATGATGGATCACACACATTACTGGTGTCTTTGACAGGGCAGTAAGTAATAACATATCCAGTAATAATTCCTTCTTGTAATGTGCATGCCATTGTCCATGTTATTGTGACAAATGTTTTTCCAGGCACTCCATGGTCTAGTTTAACTGGAAATCCATACATTGGGATTCCATCTTTGGAAATATCACATGTAGCCCAAACCATTCCACTAGTTTTAGTTCCATTATTGGCAGATATAGCAAATTGGTATCTATTTTCCTTTGGCAAATCAATGACATGGTTTGTTTTATTTGGCTCCAAAATAGTAAAATTCATACGACCAGCACATATTTTGGTGGTATTATCTTGACACCAAAATACAGTGTAGTTTTCAATGTTATTCAAGCCAACCCAGGATAATTTGTAGGTGCCATTTTCATATGCCAACTTTGTAAATGATGGTACTCTTAAAGCTACAGTATCAAAGTTAGGAGGGATGTAGAGATTACTTTTGTTATGTGATGATCCATTATCATTAGTGGACCAAATATCAACATTAATGGCTCCTAAGGATGCATCTTCCAGTACAACATAACTCAAACTCTTCTTATTATCAGCTAGAATGGTTTTTGGGTTTCCTGTTACTTCGTGAACTACAACTTTGTAAGTGAAATTAGCTCCTGCTTCTTCATATTCTTCCAATTGTTTCCAGTATACATAAATTCTTCTTGTAGTTTCAAATGGGTTTTGATCAAAAGCTCCCACTACTGTATCTGGCGGTCTCTTAGGCCTTTCACTGGCCGTATAAAATACAAGGTATGTAAAATCAGACCAGAACTCATCTTTGACTGCTAGTTTAGGTCGAATGTATATTCTTACTTCGTATTGCATATGAGCATAGGGCAAATCAGACAGGAGGAACTTGTATGTTTTGTTTTTGGCTGGCAAGCTAGATGTATCTACCTTACGGAAATATGAAGTATTGTCAATTTTAGCTATTTGATATTCTATTTTATGATCAATTCCAAGTGGCAAGAAATCAACCATGTTGTTGGGAATACCCCATTGGAGGAGTACACTATGAGTACCATTACCTAAAACTTTTAAGTGTCTCGGTGGGTCAGGTTTTACAACAGTAAAGTGATCTATAGTGAAATTTTGCTCATTACAGCCAAAAAAATTACATATATTCAAATAAAAGACAAATTGTTTATCTTGCTGTCTGTATCGGGGCTGGCCGCTGGTGTTCCAGGAGCAATAACTTATTTTATCACTTATGGCAGCTTGACACACATCCAAGGAGTTGTTTTCATCAATCCATAAAGTCAGCGAATAGTTAGTGACACTTGGACCTTTTAGGTTTGACCATGTGCAGTTCAAAACTTCAAGATTTTGAGATTTGCAATTAAAATCTTTGACGTCTGTTGGTGAAGAGTCTACCAGGACACGGCTAGGGCAATTTCTGCGTATTACCGTGTTTGTGCAATAATATAAATACACTCCTGTTTCGGGATGCTCTATAAACAGTCTTCGAGTTGTCATATTCAGTCTTTCTGATGGGACGTGATTGCCACCGATTGTAAACCGAAGATCGTCGGCCGAATATTTGTTGTCCTGACAAAACAACTCCACGGGCGATCCATACGGCACTTTTATCGTTCCTTCGGGATAGATAGCCAGTGATAAGTTTTCGATCCCTTGACATTTTGAAAAAATACATGGTAAAGTTATAAACCACTGGATTGCGATGCACCAAAACCTCACACCAAATTGTGGACCACAACGCAAAGTGCACTCAGAACGAGTGAAACTTGCCATAGTTAGACAACAAAATATCACTCCATTACGAAATTATCACAAGTCCAAATTCATAGAAAGAGTCCAATAAAACATTCCTTGTTGTTTTTTAGACTGACGAGTAAATGGCGCACCAATAGTCCCGACACGATGACACACCACACACTGAACACGGCCGTAGGGTGCACTCCACATTTATCTATCTACACCTCTTTTTCTGTTGCATCGAGAACTTGTTATCAGAAGCAACAACTAAACTGTTATCCCGATGGATGTGATAATGTAAGAGATTTGTGTTGAATACAATTACGCACGGCTTGTACTTACAGAAAGAAAAACTGAAGAAATTCCAAGAAACGCCAACTTCACGATGAAGAAGAACTGACTTATAAAGGGAGGGGAAAATGTAATCGAAAGGGCAAACTAATCGATTTGATTGTGATTTGCTTTTATTCAGTTTCTTAAAGTTTTTCTCTAAAAACGATGAGAAAACAATTTATGATAGTTTTGTTTCAAAGAATATTTTTGAAACTATCTTAAACTGATGCACTATCCGGGAAGAGTGTTATGTAAGCTCAAATACTTTGTTTACCAAGTCGGTAAGGTAAGGGCTATTAGATATTTATGTTTATCTTATCACACAAATATTTTCTCTGGGTGGGAATCAAACCCACGGCCCACAGCATGGAAGATAGAGCTACTACTAACTGAACTGTGACGCCTGTCAACCATATAAAGCATATAGTAATGATTCATTACTAATGATCATTACTAATGAATGACCATACAGAGCGATCGTATGGACTCATACTGAAATGAAACAATAAATCTTTTTATCTCTACGTACCATGCTAATTCATGTTGTAAACTAACTAGTGCATTGAACAGAATTCACTAGTCTTCCCATTTTTATATTTCATAATATGAACATATTAAATACGCAGAACATAATATGTATTTTGTTCTGCGATTAACTCTATAGAATAAATAAACAATTTGAATAACGTGTGTGTGACATCTCATTAAACATCGATTTCAGTCGATTGAAAAGCATAATGACAACACTATCGCTAAAACTGATATTGCCAGTATATCAATCAGATAGACTTTTTTTTAAATCTTTCGCATTCCTCCTTTCAATTTAAGTTGAAAATGAAAAAGAAATTAAATGGCATGGTGTGAGAAAGCGCTCATAGTTTCATGCAGTTGGGCATGGATAACGCTCGTTTATACATAATATTTAAATGCAGGCTATTTTCTAAATTCAGGCGTTTACAGGCTGGCAGCACCTACTTCCAAATTCAATCTATCAATCAACTATATCATCTGTCAACATTTCAACATTCAACTGTCAACACAACAGTCAATTCAATAACAATACAATCTTATTTTACTGACTGCATGCATCGAGCCGAGATAAAAAATACTAAATTATTTGTATATTCTGTAACTATCAATTAATCATTAGAAGTATGTAATTTATTCGTTTTAAAATGGATGGCATGAAAGAGCAAATTCTGGGATATACTACCAAAGAAGCTCTACTAAAATTACGTGATGGAATAAGCCTTGAGCTAGAGGAACATCGGTGTAAGAATCGTACGGGGTAAGATTTCATTTAATTAAACTAGGTAGAGACTTCTGCAGTCTCTGCACTTAGTTTGTTTTGTTTTGTACTACTGTAAACTACTTTTTAGGTATATTTACTAAGTTGTACCGGTTTGTTTCAGATACAGACTCATTCAAGATGTAATATCATTTTCGTCTGAGAAGGTTTTACTGTCCGGAGTGGCTTATACAATAACCCTTTTGTACATAGTCTGTTTGATATTGACATATTTTCTTGGAGAATCGGTGCAGGCTCATGGATATCTTCTCTGGGAAGCTTTATTCCTATTCATTATACTGGTTATCAATTTTCTAGTTGCTTTTAATGAAGAATATTTGTATCGGAATGAGATACCACATAGAGTAAGAAAAGTTCTAGGTGAGTTACCTTAGAGTTTATATGCAGATGTGCCACTTACAATTATCAAGTGTAAGTGTCACTTTTTTTATTCTTTAGTTAGGTAAGCTGGCTTAAAGCTAACATGAAAATAAATGATTGTTGTCACTGAATGATACTGCAACATCTGTAAGCGAGGAATATGGATGTCATGTATTAGAAAACAATGCTGTACATTAGTGTACATATATCTTAAGCTTATTTCTAGTAGGATAATCTATTAAATAATTTAATGATAGGTAAGGTAATGTAATACATGGACTAGACCTAAAAATATGAACCAACTTCTATAAATAGAACTTACCTAGAGCATGTTGAAATATTTAACACATTGCTATTAAATATGCATAGCAGTTCTCTGTGAAAAAGATATATTTATAAAGACAAATTTGCCAAACCTATTAGCAAGTTTTGTGAACATAATGTCTGCAGAGTCAAAATTGGCACGTATTCAAGTATGATTTTGTTATTTCAGACACATTGAACAAATCTTTAAGGAATTCCAAATGGAAAGAAGAGCATTATCCACATTTGTGTGCCCCATTTTCACCGTGTGTCATTTTACAGTGGACTTATAGAGATGGTAAATAGCTTTTTTAGATTCTATTCTATTTATTTTATTCTAGACAAAAAATAATGGCATAATAAAGAGGAGGCCTATACTCACCAGTGGGTGCCAACGGGCTTAAATGATGATGATGATTCTAGACAAAGTGTACAGACTGTCTTTCCATCTGTTTGTCTGTCACGAGGTTGAATCTCATAAACCATGATAGTCAGTAATGTTGTATTATTGTTGCCACTCATCATCATCATCTTCCTGCCCTTGTCACACATTATGTGGGGACGGTACAACACATTTTCTTCTTCCGCTCTCCTCTATCAGATGTCATCTCAATGCTCAATGCTCATAAATAAACACTTACTAAAAATAGAATTAACAGAGAGAAATGGCCAGATATTGTGAGGAGTGCCACAGCCCATGATAAGAAAAACTCATCATGACTACCACAACCACTCTGTCAAGAGTGACACAAATAAGAAGAGAAAAACAGAATAAAATAAATATTTTTGATAATTTTTGCTTAATATTGGTAATGGTAACTGCTAGATATGGTACAGAACCCTTTGTGCATGTTTACGACTCGCACTTGGCCAGTTTTTTGTTATTATCTTCTGTCTTCTTTTACACTTGCAATCTACACTTGTATTTATCTGTTATTATTATTACATCCCCAGCAACAATAGTGAACCTGCCATGGGCACTGCTAGTGGAAGGTGATGTGATAGTACTCCGGCCAGGTCAAGATGTGCCGGGACACTGCAAGGGATTGCAAGAGAATGACCCTGAATTGTTTGCGGGACAAACTTTCCAGCCTACTTCTCAGGTGAGAGATCTTTTCACTGTACTTCGGTCGTAAGGTCGAAAATTGTTTGAAGTGCACCACTCAAACAGATAAATATGGGTAGAAACATGGTAGATTTTGCTAGCCCAATCTTGACCTTAAACACTCTGGTGCAAAATTCTAAGTTGGATCAGAGTTGTTTAATTCTAGATAATCGAAAATGTATAGCGCCATCTAACTGGCTACATTTAAAACTGCACCTATGCTACAAACCAACAGATGGCACTGACATAAGTAATAATATCAAACACCATCCATTGATAACTGAATATCACGCCAAGACAGACTTCTCGGCGTGGGAGATCTCAGAGACCCACGTCATGGAAGGCAGAGCTACTACCAAGTACGCTTGTTGTCTTATATATATAGTATAGTTATATATATATATAGTACCTATATAATATAATGTTTAAGCGCCCAACCCCCTCCCTTTTTGCGATACCTGGAAAAGGTGAATAAGTTTTTAAGTGTCTCCCTAATTTTTAAGACGTTTGTAACACTTATTTTGGCAAAATAAATATCTTGTATCCAGTCTATTCGACAAAACAATTAAAAGGGCTTGTTTACTTTCAGTACAAAGATAACTTCAGCACGCCGCGCGTTCGTACCCCCCACCAGAACAAAGCTTACAGGATGTGCGAGACTCCTTACCTGAAGAACCTGAAGTTAGCGCTGGAACAAGCCACGTCACGACCTGTCACCGTATTTGACAAGCAGAGATATCTGGTATGAGTGAAACATATTTAATTCCATTACTGAATAAAGTCTTCTATGTACTGCAAACATTGTAATGTCTCAAGTCGAGAACAGTAGGTCTACCATGAGTTTTTACTATACTATATTATTTACTATACTTACTCGCTAGCGTCTGTAGTTAAAAAAATGTATGAAGATTTATACAGCGCCTCTAGCGGATAGTTGGGTACTAAAATTCATCATACTAATATTGATGTAACTACTGTAGTAAAGTCAGGCGATTTTACTGTGACAACTCATGGTAGATACACAGAATGGTCATTAAAAATTATGAATTATCTTCTAAAGAGTGATCTATTTCTTGACGGACGACCGATGTGGCGCGGCGGGCGAAAGTCCGCCTGTAACGCAGAAGGTTTCGGGTTCGATTCCCGCCTTGGGATAAATGTTTGTACGATCTGCAAATATTTATTCCAGGTGTTCTGGGTATTTTATATAATAAAATAAAAATATAATAAAAAATATCTATCTATGTAATGTCTATATCTATGTATTAAGTATGTCAGTTTTCTAGTACCCATAACACAAGCTCTGCTTAGCTTGGGGCTAGATGATGTGTGGATTGTCCAGCAACAAAATATATAACATATTTTTCAGTGCACAGTGAAGATAATGGAAGGCATAGTACTACCGCTCGTGATATCAATAGTTGTGATCGCATCGTTCGTCCGTCACGTGTACCATCTGCCAGGCGTCACGCATTGGACCGAAATCTACTTTCTGCAGACCATTGGTTAGTATTTTTTTTATTAAACCTGAGCAGTCTATCGAATTATCTATATATAAATATTATTAGAAAAGACCTTTTGAAGGTCTTTTGACGTGACTACGTCTTATAATTCGATAGAGCCGGCTGCACGCACGAAAAAACATGACTGATGCGGCGTTACCTCGCTCTGAGGCGTTCCATGTAAGGCTAGAAGTGCAAGCGAGAGCGCGGAACGAGCGACAAAGAAGCACAATCGGCTTTTGCGTTCGTTGTCACGTTCAACTATCGTCAGTAAACCGACTTTATAGACAACCATTTTTTTTCAAATATCTTTTCATCAGTCACTTCCGCCTGGTAGGAAGTGACTAATGAAAACATATAGTTGTTATTTACCTTACCGAATGAGGTCTTTGCTCGCTCATATAAAAAAAGACAAATCCTGCAACTTCGTGCGTTCGCTTTTGAATTAAAAAAACGGTCTTGAAATACATATAGTGTGAACTATTTACTTATATTATATTTCATAACGTATTAGCGTTGTGTAAAAAGACTTGTCTGTTTATTATATTTTACTCATACTCAAATGTATTTTTTTTGTAGCCGCGTCTCTTCCGCTGCTTCAAATTGTATTCCCGATCGCCTGGGCGGCTTTCAACTGCTATGGATTGGCAAGGTAAATACTAATCATTATTGTACTACTAACTTAAAACTAGACAGACCTTTATCCAGAATTGAATAAACCAGTTAAATTACATATATACACGAAATATCGGTAAAATGATTAGTGAAACAACTATATAAATTAAAAGACACATGAGAATTACCCCGGTTTTCCTACCATTAGGGTGTATTTATTTATATTTTTATGGTATCTCTCTCGGGGTTATATACTCTTTCCAATAAAAAAAAAAGAATTATCGAAATCGGTCTACTCTGTCAAAAGTTCTGCGTGAATACACATAAAAAAAAACAAATGTTATGGTTTGTCAAAGCTTACATGGTTACGCATTGATGTATGAATTTTCTTTTTCTATTATAAATGGCTTTGTCAGATGACATTGAGAAATAAAAGAAACTTAGCTATGTGCCCTCGTAGCTGTACATAATTTATTATTTATTAAACTTTAAAATAAATGAATAGTGTTTAGTCAAATTGGACATTAAAAAATAACATAAAAAAATAACTAAAATAAAATGAGTTACGTAAGTAGGTATAACAAGTAATATCTTTGAGCAGTTTTTATTCGGTAGTACATTTACATAAAGGCAAATATATCTTCACGACTTAGGCCATGGACGTAGTGCATTATCTCACAGGACACGTCCTGATCATAATTGTTCTGTGAGGTAATGCTTAACAATAAAAAAAAAATCGGAACAGTTTACAGAAGGTTGCACAGGATATAAATAAATAAATATTCATGGACATTTCATACATAGCAAACTTATATAAATTTTCGGAGTAATTTTCACGTTATGTGAAATGTTCTTGAATATTCATTTACTTAAGTTCTACACATATGTTAATTGGGAAAAAGCTAATTAGCGCTAAAATTCTTATCTAATTTTATCTTGAGTTATCTCTTCAGTAAAACCATCGATTTAGTTGAGATCTGTAAAAATGATAACTTTAGATCTGTTATCTTAATTACCATCAGTTTTGGGTTTTTTGTATTGACAATAGATTTTTTGTGATGATGGATCACATACATTACTAGTGTCTTTGACAGGGCAGTATGTAATAACATCACCATTAATAATGCCTTTTTGTAATGAACATGTTATTGTGCCAGACATAGAAATCCCATCATCAAAATTATCACATGTAGCCCAAACCATTCCACTAGTGTTAGTTCCGTTATTGGCAGATATAGCAAATTGGTATCTATTTTCCTTTGGCAAATCAATGACATGGTTTGTTTTATTTGGCTCTAAAATAGTAAAATTCATACGACCAGCACATATTTTTGTGGTATCATCTTGACACCAAAATATAGTGTAATTCTCTATATTATTTAAGCCAGTCCATGTTAGTTTGTAGGTGCCATTTCCGTATGCTAACTTTGTAAATGATGGTACTCTTAAAGCTACAGTATCAAAGTTAGGAGGGATGTAGAGATTACTTTTGTTAAGTGATGATCCATTATCATTAGTGGACCAAATATCAACATTGATGGCTCCTAAGGATGCATCTTCCAGTACAACATAACTCAAACTCTTCTTATTATCAGCTAGAATGGTTTTTGGGTTTCCTGTTACTTCGTGAACTACAACTTTGTAAGTGAAATTGGCTCCTGCTTCTTCATATTCTTCCAATTGTTTCCAGTAAACATATATTCTTCTAGCAGTTTCAAATGGGTTTTGATCAAAAGCTCCCACTATTGTATCTGGTGGTCTGTTAGGCCTTTCACTGGCGGTATAAAATACAAGGTATGTAAAATCAGACCAGAACTCATCTTTGACTGCTTGTTTAGGTCGAATGTATATCCTTACCTCGTATTGCTTAAGAGCATAGGGCAAATCAGACAGGAGGAACTTACATACAGGTAAAATACATGGTGAACCGTTGTCGAGAGTAAGTGTTGGTGTTAACTTACTAGGCGTTCCCATCCTGGTTCTAACAAAAACTCCATTTATCGGACTCCTTGGGGAACAGCTTCTGTTTCCTGAATTGCAAGCTGAGACAGACCATGAATAGTTGGAGAATCCATCAAGTCCTTTCAGTTTGAAACTTCTCCTCACCAAATCCTTGTCTTTATCAGGTACTAGATCAAAACCATACTCTTCACCATAGTTGTAGATTACATATTTACCAATGACTCCATTTTTGTCTAGAGGAGGATCCCATGATATAACAACAGAGTCACTTCCAACATCAGTAATTCTAACAGATCTTGGACTTGTTGGAGTATCTTCAGTGGTAGTGACTCCAGTAGAAGCATTTTCTATTTTTTTTGATCCATAAGTAGTGTTCAGTGCTATCCAAAAGTGATAAGTTCTGTATGGTTTCAGATCTGTGATGTTTATTGCCATTTGTTTTGGGTTTGTTATATTGACAGTTGATTTTTGGAATGATGGATCACACACATTACTGGTGTCTTTGACAGGGCAGTAAGTAATAACATATCCAGTAATAATTCCTTCTTGTAATGTGCATGCCATTGTCCATGTTATTGTGACAAATGTTTTTCCAGGCACTCCATGGTCTAGTTTAACTGGAAATCCATACATTGGGATTCCATCTTTGGAAATATCACATGTAGCCCAAACCATTCCACTAGTTTTAGTTCCATTATTGGCAGATATAGCAAATTGGTATCTATTTTCCTTTGGCAAATCAATGACATGGTTTGTTTTATTTGGCTCCAAAATAGTAAAATTCATACGACCAGCACATATTTTGGTGGTATTATCTTGACACCAAAATACAGTGTAGTTTTCAATGTTATTCAAGCCAACCCAGGATAATTTGTAGGTGCCATTTTCATATGCCAACTTTGTAAATGATGGTACTCTTAAAGCTACAGTATCAAAGTTAGGAGGGATGTAGAGATTACTTTTGTTATGTGATGATCCATTATCATTAGTGGACCAAATATCAACATTAATGGCTCCTAAGGATGCATCTTCCAGTACAACATAACTCAAACTCTTCTTATTATCAGCTAGTATGGTTTTTGGGTTTCCTGTTACTTCGTGAACTACAACTTTGTAAGTGAAATTGGCTCCTGCTTCTTCATATTCTTCCAATTGTTTCCAGTATAAATAAATTCTTCTTGTAGTTTCAAATGGGTTTTGATCAAAAGCTCCCACTACTGTATCTGGCGGTCTCTTAGGCCTTTCACTGGCCGTATAAAATACAAGGTATGTAAAATCAGACCAGAACTCATCTTTGACTGCTAGTTTAGGTCGAATGTATATTCTTACTTCGTATTGCATATGAGCATAGGGCAAATCAGACAGGAGGAACTTGTATGTTTTGTTTTTGGCTGGCAAGCTAGACGTATCTACCTTACGGAAATATGAAGTATTGTCAATTTTAGCTATTTGATATTCTATTTTATGATCAATTCCAAGCGGCAAAAAATCAAGCATGTTGTTGGGAATGTTCCATTGGAGGAGCACACTATGAGTACCATTTTCGACGACTTTCAAGTGTCTTGGTGGGTCAGGTTTTACAACAGTAAAGTGATCTATAGTGAAGTTCTGCTCATTACATCCAAAAAAGTTACATAATTTCAAATTAAATAAAAATAGTTCATCTAGTTGTCTGTACCGCGGCTGAGCAGTGCTGTCCCAGGAGCAATAACTGATTTTATGGCTTTTCGCAGCTTCACAGATAACCAAAGAGTTATTTTCATCAAGCCATAAAGTTAGTGAATAGTTAGTAAGACTGATAACTTCTGGGTTTGACCATGTACAGTTCAAAATATCAAGATTTTGAGATCTGCAAGTAAAATCTTTGACATCTGTTGGTAAAGAGTCAACGAGTACTCGACTAGGACAAATTTTATGTGTAACCTTGTTCGCGCAATAATATAAATATACTCCTTTGTCAAGATATTCATAAAACAGTCTTCGAGTCGTCGCATTAACTTTTTCTGAAAGTATGGGTATGCCACCGACTGTAAAGTTGAGATCGTCGGCCGAGTATTTGTCGTCTTGACAAAAGATCTCCAATGGTTGTCCGTGTAGCACTTTTATCATACCTTCAGGATAAATTGATATCGAGATATCCACTCCGTTGCATTTCGTAAACGCACATGGAATTGATGTACACAAGAGGAATAGGTAGAGAAACTGCGAACTATGCTTCATGTTTGACGATGTACGTTGCTCTGTGAATCGGTTCCGTGCGAATATTACAAGTGACTGTGACACGACGCGCGTCTGTGAAGCACATAATGCTACTACAGGAAAATGCGTATTTAAAATTACTTAGATAGGTATACGAGAAAAAATCATTTATCTTAAGTTCGTGGAACACAATGTTTATATAACATTAATTTGTAGGTACCTAAAGAACATTGCCCAAACCTTGTACCAGATTGCGTCACAATCTAATTATCATCAAAATTAATATTTTATTTATATGTGTTCTTTGTTAATTTTTAACAGTCTTTTTTAACCGGGTTTAGAACATTAAAATTAATTATACAAAACTTGATTATCAATTTCCTACTTCCGAGTGCTTAGTCCGACCTTGCATTTTAAAACTCCCTACTCTCGAGTCGAGAGTCGTCTTTCGGATATCCATACAAAAATATATGGACATCCGAGAGACGACTGTCGGCTCGAGAGTCGGGAGTTTTAAAATGCAACTTAGGACTAAGCCCTACGCACGTCAACTATTTTGTTCCGATCCCAGCTGTCACCTATTTTCGTGAGTGGACTTTGAGCATAAAAATCTTGTTTGCCAAGTAAGCTTTAGCTGAGCAGGCAAACATGATAAAAAAATAAAATAAAATACATTTTTAAATATTTTGAAATGCGGTTAAACATTGAAAAAAATATTGTTGGTAGCGAAAAGGTAAATAAAAATTAGACCTTTGAGAGTAAATTCAAATTGATGCAAGTTGGTACAGATTCCCATAGCCCACTGGGCATTGTCCTTTACTTACGCAGATGTTTTTTTTCTTTGGTACAACTTTATCAATTCATACACAGCTATAAATGTAAAAACTGATGACGCTAAAACTATCATAAAAACAGAAGATGCTGAGAGTCCACCTTTACTTTTGCATTTCAATGTTAAAGGATCACTCCATTCACTTACGTGTTCCAAACGCGTCTTATGATTTATATTGTGATCATCGTTTTTTATAGTTTCAAAATTGACTGCCCTCACATAGTACTTCTCATCTGAAGCATCTGTTTTACAGTCTTGCAATAAATATGATAAATTAGTCAAATTAGTTATCTGATGTAACTGATCATCTATAGTTATTTTAACTTGATACAAAGCAGTATTTCCTCCAGAAAATTTAGGCTTTTCCCATAAAATACATGGTGAACCGTTGTTGAGAGTAAGTGTTGGTGTTAACTTACTAGGCGTTCCCATCCTGGTTCTAACAAAAACTCCATTTATCGGACTCCTTGGGGAACAGCTTCTGTTTCCTGAATTGCAAGCTGAGACAGACCATGAATAGTTGGAGAATCCATCAAGTCCTTTCAGTTTGAAATTTCTCCTCACCAAATCCTTGTCATTATCAGGCACTAGATCAAAACCATACTCTTCACCATAGTTGTAGATTACATATTTGCCAATGACTCCATTTTTGTCTAGAGGAGGATCCCATGATATAACAACAGAGTCACTTCCAACATCAGTAATTCTAACAGATCTTGGACTTGTTGGAGTATCTTCAGTGGTAGTGACTCCAGTAGAAGCATTTTCTATTTTTTTTGATCCATAAGTAGTGTTCAGTGCTATCCAAAAGTGATAAGTTCTGTATGGTTTCAGATCTGTGATGTTTATTGCCATTTGTTTTGGGTTTGTTATATTGACAGTTGATTTTTGGAATGATGGATCACACACATTACTGGTGTCTTTGACAGGGCAGTAAGTAATAACATATCCAGTAATAATTCCTTCTTGTAATGTGCATGCCATTGTCCATGTTATTGTGACAAATGTTTTTCCAGGCACTCCATGGTCTAGTTTAACTGGAAATCCATACATTGGGATTCCATCTTTGGAAATATCACATGTAGCCCAAACCATTCCACTAGTTTTAGTTCCATTATTGGCAGATATAGCAAATTGGTATCTATTTTCCTTTGGCAAATCAATGACATGGTTTGTTTTATTTGGCTCCAAAATAGTAAAATTCATACGACCAGCACATATTTTGGTGGTATTATCTTGACACCAAAATACAGTGTAGTTTTCAATGTTATTCAAGCCAACCCAGGATAATTTGTAGGTGCCATTTTCATATGCCAACTTTGTAAATGATGGTACTCTTAAAGCTACAGTATCAAAGTTAGGAGGGATGTAGAGATTACTTTTGTTATGTGATGATCCATTATCATTAGTGGACCAAATATCAACATTAATGGCTCCTAAGGATGCATCTTCCAGTACAACATAACTCAAACTCTTCTTATTATCAGCTAGTATGGTTTTTGGGTTTCCTGTTACTTCGTGAACTACAACTTTGTAAGTGAAATTGGCTCCTGCTTCTTCATATTCTTCCAATTGTTTCCAGTATAAATAAATTCTTCTTGTAGTTTCAAATGAGTTTTGATCAAATGCTCCCACTACTGTATCTGGCGGTCTCATAGGGCTTTCACTGGCCGTATAAAATACAAGGTATGTAAAATCAGACCAGAACTCATCTTTGACTGCTTGTTTAGGTCGAATGTATATCCTTACCTCGTATTGCATATGAGCATAGGGCAAATCAGACAGGAGGAACTTGTATGTTTTGTTTTTGGCTGGCAAGCTAGATGTATCTACCTTGCGGAAATATGAAGTATTATCAATTTTAGCTATTTGATATTCTATTTTATGATCAACTCCAAGCGGCAAGAAATCAACCATGTTGTTGGGAATACCCCATTGGAGGAGTACACTATGAGTACCATTACCTAACACTTTCAAGTGTCTCGGTGGGTCAGGTTTTACAACAGTAAAGTGATCTATAGTGAAATTTTGCTCATTACAGCCAAAAAAATTACATATTTTCAAATAATATATAAATTGTTTATCATTTTGACTGTATCGAGGCTGACCATTGGTGTTCCAGGAGCAATAACTGATTTTATGGCTTATCACAGCTTTACAGACAACCAAGAGCTTCGTTTCGTTAATCCACAAAGCTAATGAATAGTTAAGAGGAATGGTTGCTTTTGGGTTTGACCATGTACAGTTCAAAATATCAAGATTTTGAGATCTGCAAGTAAAATCTTTGACATCTGTTGGTAAAGAGCCAACGACTACTCGACTAGGACAATTTCTACGTGTAACATTGTTCGCGCAATAATATAAATATATTCCTTTGTCAGGATGTTCATAAAACAGTCTTCGAGTCGTCGCATTAACTTTTTCTGAAGGTATGGGTATGCCACCGACTGTAAACTGGAGATCGTCGGCCGAGTGTTTGTCGTCTTGACAAAAGATCTCCAATGGCTGTCCATGTAAGACTTTTATCGTTCCTTCGGGGTAGATAGCCACCGATAAGTTGTTGATCCCTTGACATTTTGAAGAAATGTATGGTAAAGTTATTAACAACTGGATTGTGATGCACCAAAACCGCACACCAAATTTTGGATCACAACGCAAAGTGCACTCAGAACGAGTGTATCTTGCCATAGTTAGACACCAATATATCACTTTTAAAATACACATGTAAACCACATTGTTAAGTTTCACTATTCGGATTCAGTTATTAGTATTAAGAATTCGTTTATTTTTAAACGCCTTATTCAGAACTCTACTCGAATCGTTCAACTTTTTAAAAGGTTTGAATTGATTTATAAGGACTTAGAAGTAAAGTGGTGACACCTAAACTGTTGTTTTACTGGCCCTATTAAGCAAACAACTGACTTATGGTCTGAATAAATTAATTCATACATTACCACAATCTGACGCATGTAGTTGAAAACAGGAAAAACCATTACTTGAATACAATACTTACATTATTTTATTTTACCTAATTTGTACCTACAGCGTGATCGGTGTATGATAAGTCAGTTTTAGTCACTGGTAAACAGTGACTAAAATAGTTATCCTTATTAAACTTAAAATAATATTAATAATGCTGGACAATCCACACAACATCATCTAACCCCAAGCTAAGCAGTATGGGTACTAGAAGACTGACATAAGTACTTAATACAATACATTTCATAGATAGATATTTTTTTATTATACATATACATATAATACCCAGAACACCCGGAATAAATATTTGCAGATCGTACAAATATTTATCCCAAGGCGGGAATCGAACCCGCAACCTTCCGCGTCGCAGGCGGACCATCGCCCACTGCGCCACATCGATCGTCAAACATTAATTTTGATATCACGCAAGCGTTTGTCTTGGCGAGAATAGAACCCACATGATAGTCAGAACTATATTACCAATTGAGCTTAGATGTCAGAGTGTCAAAGATAAGATATAGGGGTCAAAGTCTATCGTACATTTCTTTATCTATATTTTCCGACATAAACAGTCATTAAGGTATTAAAACTAAATGAAAGTACTGAATTAAGAAACAAGAGTGCCCAAAAAATTACAAAGATGTTGAATTTGTGAGCTTGGATAGGTAATAACTGGACCTACTGAACCGATTTCAAATTCCTTCACCTTTTACACGTTTATTGCCACGTTTACGGCCGGTTTCTGGAAACCCAAATCACGATTGATCCGAGTTTGATACATAGTAATTATTTGATTTTTTCGTTGATCATCGTTCGAGAAACCGGCCGTTGGTGTCATAGGCTATGTATTAACCCGACAAGATTCAACTAGACATGCTTCTATTCTTAATTATAGTGTTATATATTATATCCTACCTACTACTTTCTTAATTATTATCCTTCTATTATATTTCAGTTTCAAACTTCTATCCGAGACCCGTCAAAAGTACATTCGACCGAAGTCCTGTTCGATATCAGAGGATGCCAGCGATCCGCTTATCCAAGCTCTGAGCGAATCTACTTTGAAACCGGAGAATTTGAAATCATTTTGGAAAACATTCTTTAATATTGCCACTGGAAGGGAGGATATGGTGGTGCGAACTGCGAATATTGTTCATGTACTTGGATCTTTATCGGTGAGTTCTAGAGATTATTTTAGAAATATATTCTGTGTTGCTAAGGGGCTGTCCACAAATTACGTGAGGTGTTTTTTTTAATTCCCTTTCCCCCTGGTGAGATGTCGTGAGATTGTATTCAACCCCCTTCCCCATCCCTCAAGCTCACGTGAGATTTTTCAAAATGTTGGTTTGTTACGTAAACGCGTTGGATTGTTGTTGTAATAAGAAAAAAAAAATGATTAAATGGACCAAAATAGTATAATTATTTTTTTTTTTTAAAATAGCGTGATATTTACCGAGACCCCCCTCCCAACGTAAGATTAAGTGAGATTTGACTGGCCCCCCTCACCCCCTTAAACATCTCACGTAATTTATGGACGCCCCCTAAATAGATCTACCAGACAACCTGGTACAGGATCATTATGATAGAGATTGTCCCAGATTCCCTGCTGCATATTGCTAGAAATATGAAATTTGAAGTGGGTTCCTAGATTTTAGATTCACCGTTTAGAGTTTCTTTATTACGCTCTTTTTTTTTACTATGCCATGATATTTAAATAATTACACCTTGGTTGTAGACGAACTTAGTCAAATAATTTATTTCAAAAACAAACGTTTTGGGTATTCCTAAAACACTTAAAACTCTGATAAAAATTGCAGGTTATCATGTATTTATACTAATGTAGTTTGCAATCTACGCGTGACCTTTTATCTCTTCGCAAAATTACGAAATTCACTGCAGATAATATATTTTGTACATAATTCAATTTTTAAACAAATATCAAAACCTAAGGAGGTCAAGGAGGCGGCCCTGGAAAGAAACAAATGGCTTGACTTGCATCAATTACGCTGACAAGAGCTTAACTCTTAAATACTAACAAACAAAACATACTAACCTCATCGTAACACGCGTATAATATATCATTATAGATTTATAGTGTATCGAGTAACATACAAAAAAAACCTACATTCGAATTGAAAACCTCCTCCTTTTTTGAAGTCGGTTAAAGATACATTTAAAAACTAACTCAAAAAAAAGTTAGCGTTGACTTTATGTCATCATTACGTATGGTAATCATTACATCAAGTCTGCGCTAACTTTTTATAAAATAGACCATCTTATAAAAAGTTAGCGCAGACTTGATGTAATGATTACCAAACGTACCTAATGATGACATAAAGTCAACGCTAACTTTTTATAAGATACTAGCTGACTCTACGAACTCTGTTCCGCCTTAAAGGCAATAAATGTGATAAATGAAGAGCTATTCGACAGATTCTGAACAAACTTCACATAAACCATCTGCTAATTAGTCCTAATAAAGCCTAAAAATTTGGTTTGGATAGGTTAACCCGTTCTTGAGTTATATATATATGTAGTTATATAGATTAGGGTAAATAATTATTTATTTGACACAGGCATTATGCTGCGTTGACAAGAAAGGCATACTCTCTTGGCCGAACCCGACCGCAGAGAAGGTGTTCTTTCTAAGGAATTCTAGTCCCACTTCAAACAGCTCTAGTAAAACCAGCCTGGGGTCTATGGAGCATCAGAGCGAACAGATGGATCAGATGGGTGATGTCAATCATAGCGAACCTTCTACTATTGTTGAGGTATTGTGTTTTAACACTCTTTAGACATACATAGATGATTAAATCCCAAAAGTTATTTGAGTTTGACAGATGTCACAGCTCAGCCTTCCCTGCTATAAACAGAAAAACTCAAAAACATATATTCCGCTGGATACTTTGGATATACTTTGGGTAAACTGTTGTGTACATTTTTTATGCTAAGGACCAATCACAGGTTTCCTAAATATATGTTGTTTTTTTCAATGGATTAAAATATATGTATGTATTTTTGTTCCAGGTGTTAGATCTAACACATGACCAAAACGCGCCATTTTGCGTAGAATTTGACGATCAAAGATGGCGTCAGCACCTGTCTCTACTAAAGCCGCTCGGTCTAGCCGCTCTGTTAAACACATGCGCACCGGCCGCTAGACATACTTACGCACACTTCTGCGCACACTTGACTTGCGAAGCGCATTTCAGGTAAATTGAACCTTATTAGTTACCGTTTAAAGCCTATAATTGTTTGGCACACAAAACAAAGATGGCGTCTGTACCTTTCTCTACTAAAGCCGCTCGGTCTAGCCGCTTTGTTAAACATATGCGCACCGCTAGACATACCTACGCAGACTTCTGCGCACACTTGACCTGTGAGGCGCATTTCAAGTAATTGAACCTTATTAGTTACCGTTTAAAGCCTATAATTGTTTGGCACACAAAACAAAGATGGCGTCTGTACCTTTCTCTACTAAAGCCGCTCGGTCTAGCCGCTCTGTTAAACACATGCGCACCGGCCGCTAGACATACTTACGCACACTTCTGCGCACACTTGACTTGCGAAGCGCATTTCAGGTAAATTGAACCTTATTAGTAACATTATAAAGTCTACATTTGTATGACATAAGAAACAAAGATGGCGTTTACACCGTTATCTTCGTCTTCAACGTCAAATTACACCAAATTATATCTAAACTATCTACGGTTGCATGGAAGAAATCGCTATCAGCGATAAGGCTGACTACTGTACTAAATTAAGTTGAGT
Organism: Ecliptopera silaceata; assembly: GCA_932527185.1. Classification (NCBI taxonomy): domain Eukaryota; kingdom Metazoa; phylum Arthropoda; class Insecta; order Lepidoptera; family Geometridae; genus Ecliptopera; species Ecliptopera silaceata. Next base: position 9,463,421 of record OW052202.1, on the reverse strand, counting down.
TGTAAGATTTTTGGTATTTTCTGTAGTGCAATAAAGTGTTATCTATCTTTTTTAACTTTGTCACTGTCGAAATGTTTAATCCTATCATCTACTTGAAGAAGGTATTTTAAATACACGAGCACGAGCGTTAAACAGCTCAATTGGCCTGAATTTAGGAAACTATCTAGTATTGATCAAGCCAGATGACCAGTCTTTTGAAACTGTTTTCTAAAGTTCTGATACTGGCCGATCCTGGCAGACATCAGCCGATTTTCTATCTAAACATGACAAGATTATTATTAAATGATATTATAATTTTCAGTGAAGATCTGGTTCCGGTAACGAATCGAAGATGCCTCTGCGAGTTGGCTAAACAGATAGGCTTCAACGATGCAGTCGCTGAGTCCTACAAAGTGCAAGATTGCTTGGCTGTGTTTAGACATTTGGTGAGTATTTAGTTAATGGGTTTTATCAGCTCAATTTAATTATTTTTTGAAGTAAATTATTCACTTGTATTACAATATAACTCTAATTCGACCTATGTCTCAGTTTGGTTTTTAAAACCCTTTGTTTTTTAATGTTTTTGGTATATTCTATCAAAAATATAAATTTCTAAAATCTTATTTACGATGCTTTGTAAATAAGTTATTATTATACGATGCAAATTATATGTTTATGACATTAATGGCTAACCAAACCTTTCAAACATAATATATATTTTTTAAATTTTATTAACCAATTTTCCTAGTTCACCAACCCAATAAATTAATATTTTATTAATTTATTTTTCTAAATAAATTTCCCAACACATAAACTAGGAACTTAAATAGAAAATAATAAAATTGATAAATGTTTGTTAAAGCAAGCGGATACGATTCGCCGCGAGACCAAGTTCGTGCGTTCGCTACAACTGAGCACTCGAGTCAAAGTACCGTTGCCTCACATGCTGGCGGTCTTAGTAAGCGAACGAGCGCATCAGTTACAAATGCTCACTCAAGTAAGTTATTTTTAAGCTATTGCATAGCTTCATAGAGAAATTCCGTAACGAAAATACCGAACGAAAATTACCTAACACTGCGCATGCATTTGAAAATGTGACTGTTACAGGGCACAGCAGACATAGTGTTAGATTCCTGCGTAGATTATTGGAACGGCAAAGACTTGTCCCAAATATCGCCCTCCGATCGGAAGAAAATTATTGACTTCTATCAGAGAAACTCACTCACAGCGTACTGTACGGCTTTTGCTTACAAGTAAGTATCGATAAGATCATAGACGTCCCTTCTTTCTTTTGGTACATTAGAATGATACGATACTGTAAAATCCTGCATTTTAAACACTGGCTCCAAGTTGCACCAAGCTAGTATTTACTGGTCCGCCCGTCGCCTCTGCCTTCTGGAGAGTTCCCCTCTTCTTCTTCTTCTATTAGTACTTCCCCTCTGTCGTATATTCCCGCCAAATATATGCATGACATTGACAGTTTAGAAACTAGATAGTGTCAGTTACCTTTCCACGACTTATGCAGTTAAGATGTCCGTATAACGAGCAAACACTCACACTTGGCCGGAAATACATACACAGAAATACATCAAAAATCCTGAGTGGTTCCTATAGCGCTGGTTTTCAGTAAGACCAAGTAAAGTGACACCATTTTGAAACAGGAAGTCTTATTTCAAAATGGCGTCAAAAAGGTTTTATACAAGTTCCTCACACATTCTCTGTCTCGTTCTAGGCCGTTAACGCGCGGCATATCGCCGTCTCTCTCCCCCTTGTACTTGGAACTGCCGGCTGACAGTCGACAGCTATACGCACCACATTCACAAACGTTCGCTGACGCACCGGCATTGCATTTTCATTCTACTGGTAAGACTTGCTATAAAATATATAAATATACTTTATAGCACCACAGCTGAAACTCTACTCTGAAGTCGCGCGCACAATACGTAATAAATTTACAGAATGTAATGAAAATCCCATAAACCTAGCGGGATAAGTTCACTAAGTAATGAAAGATTTTGGTATAAACGCCCACATTTGCATCTCACTAACTTGTCTAAAATATCTTGCGGGACTATAGGTCCTAAATTCTTAGGAAACTTATTGTAAGTACATATTTCCTTAGATTTTTAAGTTTCTGAGGATAAATTTAATTTTATAAATTTCCAGATTCATTACTATTTAATGAACTGACAGATGAAGAAGTCAAAGATGCAGATGGATATTTTGACATGCAATGTAATCAGGTTTGTATTGACATTAATTATAAATGTTTATACTTTTGGCACCTAGAATCACATAGTATGTAAGACGATTCTAAATGATCCTTGTGATTTTATTGAATAAAGATATTTGATTGATTGAAATTGAAATGTCAGTATTTTTTTTTACAATTTATTGGCAAGCGTTTGCGGATCTCACCAGATGTTATGTGACGATGAATATTTATTTATATTTTCAGGTGTTCATAGGAATGGTAACAATGCAATACCAAGCGCAAAGCGACATGGTGGAACTAATAGAGAGGCTCGAGCGGGCGTGCATACGATTCGTACACTTTAGTAAGGAAAACGAGCTCCGCTCTCGAGTTTTCAGCGAGAAAATGGGCTTGGAATCAGGCTGGAATTGTCATATCTCACTAATGAGCGATGATCCACCGAGGTAAGCTTTATGTATTCATTTAGCTGACTACTCAATGAAAGACGAGCACTTAGAGAGGTTCTTTAGAAGGGCTGAGATCACTGAGATGTGGACTAAGAAGTACCACAGAGATGGAGGACACATACTACTAGTAACGCATCGGTATTCTGTGGCATTTCTTGTAGACTAATGTGACTGAAAATACAGCAGCTCAGTAAAATCTGGCAAACTGGCCAGGTTTGAAACCACGTTCAGTTTCTATTGTAAATCATCGGTATTCTGTGGCATTTCTTGTAGACTTATGTGACTGATAGGATTAAATACAGCAGCTCAGTCATATCTGTCAAACTTGCTACTGTAAGTAAGCAATTGTGAGTGAGGCTTGTAATGATTCAGATAGAAAAAAAAAAAAAAATACAAAATACAAATTGTTTATTTCATTAACTTAATCTACTATTTACATATCTCGGTGTTTTAGATACCCTTTTAAGTATGTACTTACTTATGTATACCTGTATTAGTTAATCTCGCTCTTCCGTAACAAAGTTTCGTTGATTAAGTTATGTGATTAATGTTTTAAGAGCTTATAGCAGTGTGACATTTAACAAAATTTTTACAGTTGATTAAGTTTTAAATAACTAATTACCATATTATTTTCAAATAGGCTATTTGCAATACAAAAAAATAGAGATCCTCTTGATAACATTGTTTTATTTATTATTTATATTCACCAATCTAATAATATTTGGGTAAAAACTAAAAACAATAAATTTTGATATATTTTAAACGTTAACTATTTCTGATTCTGACTGTACCCAGAAATAAAAACAGAAGTTAATTAACCACTGAAAAGAGTCTTAATCAAGTAGGAAATCTTTTTGTCCTTATCACACACATCAGAAGAACAATAAATAGAAAGAGAAAAAACATAGTCAATGCTCTGTTTTTTAGTATTGCAATAAGATTATACTTAGTTTCAATGTTGCATATTTTTACATCTCGATGTGTAGAGATTCATCGATGTTTTTAGATGTATTTTTTATACCTAATCTGATTTTTGTTGTTAATGTTTAAAATAGCATATCAAACGTTGTAATTATTTTCAGTAGTAGATTTAGAAGTGTTTTCTTTATAATTCTTTACAAAATACACTACTTATTTCATGTTTAACTATATACGAAGATAGCAGCTATTTTCTTCATACTGATGGCGTAATTTCAATTCAATAATTTAAACGTAATTTTTATTTAAACCCAAATTAAGATAAATTAGAAAATAATTAATGAGATAAATTTTATAATTGTAAATTACAATTGAAAATACAAACAAGATTTGTGGTGTTTTGCAAGCTAAGATGGCAATTCTAACCATTCATGAATGGCGTGCACATCGCATCATTGCCATATAATTAATTAACCTTACGTGCGCGAAACAAAACTTGACACTTGACTGTCTTATAGTTATCGCCTCTCAACTTCTGTCAAAAGTTCAATACTGTTTAAAATAGTGACATCTCTGTCTATTCTATGTTTAGATCTAAATAGTATTTAAAATGAGAAGCGATTCTAAATAAGACAGTTTTTAAAGTGCCATTTTCATAGATTCATTAAATTTCATATTTGGCTGTAAATATGTCTTTAAATTCAGTATTAAATTTGAAGGCACTTAGTAGAGCTGCCAAAGCAACTCACATCGAGGGATTGATTTATACGGGTTTAATATTGTTGTCCTTTTCATTATCATCGAACTAAAAAAGGATGAAGGATGGCAATACTTGTACAACGTGTAAAGGAGTTAGAAGTTGCAATGTGAATTTTAATTAATAAATTCAGAACGTTTATGCCTGGTGCCTATAACATAAGTCCGTCCGTTAGTAACGTAGTCCGTCAGATAATCTGGGATTTATTAGAAATACAACATCTTCTGGGAATTTTCTACATTGAGGATATTGAGGAGGGAGATGCATTGTTAACTGTCTCCGATAGATGGCGCTAGTAAACTTGTCAAAAGTGTCATGGCGGCATTTAATTAAATAAACAAAAAATCGTTTGATACTTTATTTTGATGAAAAAGTATGCACCATTTCCCAGCTCGAATAATAAAAATAGTAGATCTTAACTTTTTTTCACAAAAGTTATACTATGTTCTCTACGCTTTTAGGCACGTTAGTAAATCACAGTAAGCAAAGGAAAAAATAAAACAAATTATAAATGCGGGTATCTTTTAAACTGTGAGTACGTACTTAACAGCGCCATCTGTTGAATAAAACATCCTCCACCTTTCCAGTACTATGAAAGTAAAAATCGGTTCTTAGATTACCGGACGGATACGACTAACCGACGTTCGTATATTATAGGCGCCGTGCGTTAGTGAATGGGTATGTTCGACAGCAAAGGTGCCTCACCGCTGTCGTCTCAAACACTGCCGAAGACAGTCGCTAGGGACACGGAAACTGCACACGGCTTTTATAGGTTTGTTCTATGCTCTATCGCGTTCTATCGCTTGTCACATCTCTGTCTAAGCTATTCTCTTATTCTTCTTCTTTTCTTAGTGGCTTTTCGCAGGCTAGGGTTGCCACGATTTGGCCAATGTCGGAGTTTATGGTGATTTATGTTTACTCATCTTTTAACAAAAAGGCGGAGATCTGAGTGTTCAAATGACCGGTAATGGAGGGAGACTCTAAAAGCTATTCTCTTCCCCCTCTTTTTTATTTATTTAAACTAAGCTTATGACAGAGATGTGACATTACATTTGCCATTTTAATTTTCTTTCATCAAATTTACTTGTTTGTTTTTTTTTGTATTGTTTTGAGTTTGATGCAGACTGGCGTATAACTGTTCCTAGTTCCTCCGTATATCTTTGTTTAGTACTATGATAAATAAATCTTATTGCTATAGACTTAAGGAATACTTTACGATCAGTCTGAATTAAGCTAACCCTTTGTGGCTTGGCAATAAGCGTTTGGCTATTTATAAAAAAAAGTTTCTAACCTCAAAATAACTGTGTATTAATTTAATTGCATTGCACAAAAAACTTACCTTTTAAAACCAGCATGTAGCTTTTCTAACATTCTTACCCCCTATCTTATAAAAAGTTAGCGTTGACTTTATGTCATCAATACGTATGGTAATCAACACATCAAGTCTGCGCTAACTTTTTAAAAGAGAGACCGTTATTATACTAGTAGTATATTCTGAGCACGAATAAATTTGACAATCGCAATATCGAAACGATATCTAATACGAGTGACACTGCGCGTTGACGCTCGACTGACAAACGTTGCAGCGTCACCGCGAGTGTCTTGATATGCTAACGTTACGATACGTTTACGATTGTCACATTTATTCGTACAAACTTACATCTCTGATATCCAACGCATTAATCGTATCGTGGGTAAATGAAACTATTGAATGCATTTGCAAGAAATTAGAGAGTTTCACAGTAGCTTAATAGTCAACACTCCTTTGTTTTTAGAAGTATTTGTGTCAAATTATAAATAGCTAAATCAACTTAGTAGTATATCAGTGAATAGTGCTTGAAAGCTTACAATATATATTTGTATACATTTGTAGTCTAGTAGTGTCCGAAATTCCCTTATTCCTATAAAATTGCTTGACATCTCAATGCGGATAAAGAGGAGAAGAATAAATGTGACAGTCGCCAATAAGTAAACCAGACTGCGCGGTGACGCTGCATGGTTCAACAGTTGAGCTGGCAGGTTGACGCGCAGTTTAAATCGAATCCGCTAGCGTTTCGATACGTTTACGTTTCTCACATTTATTTCTGGTCGGAACCTCAAGACAGTTTTTATCCGCATTGTCACAGGCAGTACCTATATTTATGAAATTAATTTGTGTTTTATATTTAGCACCAACATGGCCTCGTCAAAAGCACTGTCAATGTCAGCACCAGGAGCTATTAACTTGGACCACACAACTGTCAAATTTGACAGCGAGGTCAAAAAAGCTAGACATTCTATCACTACACACACTGGCTTGAAGGTATGTTATTTGAATTAAAAATATCATTAAATACTAGCGAGTATCAGCGCGGCAATGCATCCAGTATCTTGGATAAGCTTCTACTTGGTACTGATTTTGATTAGTTGAGCTATCTAGAGATCGTTTGCAGATAGCTCAACTGTTTGTTATGTATTTATTTAAGTAAAGAGATTGACTGTAATAGTCATTAGTTACATTTTATTAGTTGATTAGTTTATAATTATACCTCATTACAAAAATCACTTAATAAAATCATGAATTGTAAAATAATCACAAATAACTTTCAGCGAGGCAGTGTAGCCACCACTCATCCATCGGCAGATTCTCTTCTAGACGAAGAAGACGAGCCTGATTCTCCGGTAGACGGCTGTCGCTCTCTGTCCTGTCTCACTGACTCCACAGACCACTCAGCGCCTGTCAACTTTGACATGAGTAATCGGGTAAGTAAAACACAGTGACCATAAATCCCCATAAACTCCGACATTGGCAAAATCGTGGCAACCCTAGCCTGCGAAAAGCCACTAAGAAAAGAAGAAGAAGAACACAGTGACAGTACTGGGTATTTGCTATGTAAAATAAAAAATATTTAGGTATATAATTTAATGTATTGTTTATTTTTTTATTATAAAATACCCAGAACACCCGGAATTAATATTTGTATGACATTGTATACAAACATTTATCCCAAGGCTGGAATCGAACCCGCAACCTCCGCGTTGCAGGCGGACCATTGCCCACCGCGCCACATTGGTCATCATATATGTTTCATATAATATTGTTTTTAACATTTTGAACAGGCCAAACTGCCCCGCGGTATAGAGAACATCCGTCCGCATATAGAGCAAGTAGACAACGTGCCGCTCCTAGTATCGTTGTTCACAGATTGCGGCGCGCGCTCCGTCAGAGAAATGATACAAATTATGCAGGTAATAGGTATACTTATGATAGAGGAATTACAAAAGAACTCTAAACTTTAGATTAGACTCTAAACCTATGCCGTCTGTAATTCCTCTTCTTCTGCTTCGTCTAAACTAGACAAGGGCCGGATTATCGAGGGTCGATTTACGTCGGGTGTTACGATACTTATGACAGTGGAATTACAAAAAGACGAAGAAGAGGAACTGCAGAGGGCTTAGACAGAGGCCGGATTAACGAGGGTCGATTAACGTCGGGTATACGTTTGAATGGTTAAAAATAAGGTAAATTTACATCGAAACTTTTAAATATATTTAGTTCTTAAACTAAACATGTTCCGGAAACCAGCTTGAGCATCATTTTATTTATCACCACAGTCCAAATTTTGGCTAAATGTGGTTGTGAAATCTTAAAATAAAGTTGTTGTAAAAACAATGTAATAAGATATAAATATAGTCTTTGTTATGTGTAAAACAATAACAACACTTTAGTCAAAATTTTTCATATAATTGACAGGATTACGGTGAAGTGGTTTGTGTGATGGGATCGGCTGCCAACTGCTCTAATATGGAGATATTCATGCAAGCTGATGCAAGGTAACTGCAATAAGAATATTCTAATTTTATATTATTCTGTGTTTATCAGTACGAGCTTGAGATTGCTTCAAAAAAAGTTATAGTTTTGAAATTCTTTATTTCACCCTCTATTTTAAATATGTATGTCATACCCTAGTTTTAGTAAATTTTTTACATGTTTATTTTTAAGTTGTGGTGTGCAATAAAGTATTTTCTATCTATCTATATATTTTGTAAGTTCTTTTTACATATCGTATAGGTCTGTTTTTGGCCTGCTGTTTTAATATAATCTTAATAACCTTTTTAAAGATTCTTTAACCTGAAATCAATGGCCAGCCTGACGTCGGGCCATTTGTCCTGAAACGCCTGAAACTTTCCTGAAATCAGTTCAATCAGGCTATTCAATATCAATATCTACATAATAGTGTATTTCCTTTTAGCGTGGCTGTGGAACCATTATACCCAGTGTTGTGCCAAAAAATGCCGCCATACAAAGTGCCTGACACGTGCATGGGACCTATTGATCTGGCGAGAGCACTCAATTCTGTACCTTGTTCCTTATCGGTAAGTGTTATTTTATCTTGCCTAAATAAATTATGTCATTTATGTAACTGTATAAAGCTCTCATTATAGGTACAGGGAGATTTAACTCATTAAAAAATTGAAAATATATTTATTTCTGTAAAATATATTTTCATTTTGAATTTTCTATGTTATTTAGGTAACTGTATAAAGTTATTATATGTACAGGGAGATTCAGTACGTTGTTATATTAAAATACAAGGTCCAGGATTTTTTTTAATGTTTTGTACGCACGCGCTAAGGCTGTGCGCACACCGAGGTCAAAACTGCAGTTAGATGGGGTTTAGATGTCACTTTTATACCTGATATTCATAATCAGACATCAAGTCATTTACATAACTTTATTGTAACATTCCATGGATATGGAAGAGCGGGGCCTTCTAACACAAGTAAATATACTTAAAAAAAGGTTCCAACCTTGTTAATATAGTATGAACCTATATTTAAAGAAATAAAATATTTTCATTTTCATTTCATTATCAAGTCATGTGACTTTTAAAAAACATTATGTTTGTTTGTGTGCACACTCCCTAAAGTGTTGATTTTAAAGAAAGCGCCCTCTTTCTACTAAACGGTTGAGAATGATTAATGTAATTCCCTTTGATTCCGCACTAATAATAACATTTAAAACATTTTAAAACTTTTTTCATGCTGCTTATAGTTACAAAATAAGTGGCAAAACCAACCTTATACCAACTACTGCAGGGAACAGGTAAGTAGTGTGCGGATAGCATGTTTAAAAGTAAAAAAAACTACAGTTTTAAATAATGGTTTGCTTAGTTTGGAACTAGATGTCGCTGTCGTTGTGTTAAATGTTTATGAATATTTTTATTTATATATATAACACTAGCAGTATATGTATAAGTACTAAAATAAAAAAAATATTATAATATGTTATTTTACAAAAAGTAGAATAAAATTCTAAACAAATTAGTTTTGGTTTTATTATTCAGTGTTCTTTCGCTTTTATGTCAACGTCAAGTAGGTATTTGCCTAGTTTTTTTGTATGTTATAGTATTTTTAATCTTTTTATTGATGTCAATTTAATTTAAATGTTAGTAATAACATTGTCGTTGAGCTATTTTTAGTAATTATTTTATGTTAAAGCACGTTATAGTTGATAACATTGGTATCTTAAAAAACTTTAAAAACTAGTGTTTGTTTAAAAAAACTATATGAAAGATTCCGTTATATAGGCTAGATAGTAGTAACTTTTGAACGACTGAATATCGCTGAACATACATGGGGGTTATATCGATAGGCATTGAGCTCCCCCATCGCCCTGTTACTTTTGGTCCATCCCTTCTGTTACACTGAATATTGATCATTTTATAAAAGGTGAAACAATATGATTTTTTCTTAATATTATCGAAGTGAGTTTAAGTATTACGTTCACTGGAACTATATATTGAATAGTATTTTACTAAACTAAATTACCGGCCAAGAAGGCGATGGCGGGACGACCTCGATGCTTTCGAGAGGGACTGGTGGACAAAAGCAGGGAGCATTTGTGGGAGACCTTTGCCCAGCAGTGGGACGAGATAGGTTAGAAAAAAAATGTAGTGAAATGTTTCAGATGACGCGCGACGCAGACGTGTCCCTGTTCACGTTGATAACGATGTCTCGTCACTTCATGATGTGTGTGTGGAACAGCACTCAGTTCTGGATGTGCAGTGTTTGTTTCATCTCACTTATTCAGGTAACACCTATATGTATATTTACTTGTATTTTTTTCAGCCTGTTGTGTTCCACTTCAAGAACATTTTGATGCAAATAACTATACCTATTTCCGACTCCTGCTTATAAGAATAAGAAATTATTTATTTGACAGACACTTAAACTAACAAAACAGAAAAATAATAAAATATAATAATAAAGAAATAAAAATTAAAAAGTAAAACTATATAAATAGAAGAAAATAAATGATATAATTGTGCCAGTGCTGTCAAAAAGGTCTAGCCTTTGTTACTCGGTAAAGATGCCGATGTGGCGCGGTGGGCGATGGTCCGCCTGCGACGCGGAAGGTTGCGGGTTCGATTCCCGCCTCGGGATAAATGTTTGTATGTTCTGCAAATATTTATTCCGGGTGTTCTGGGTATTATATGTATAATAAAAAATATCTATCTATGTAATGTATTATATTAAGTATGTCAGTCTTCTAGTACCCATAACACAAGCTCTGCTTAGCTTGGGGCTAGATGATGTTGTGTGGATTGTCCAGCATTATTTATTTATTTATTTAGATGCAGCTTGTATTTTAAAAATCGGTTCAATTCGTACATCCACAGATTACCCCCTACCACACAAACTTTACCCCTTTCTATTATATTATTCATCCATCGCTGTCCCACTGCAGGGCAAAGGCCTCCCCTCCCTCTTTCCCTCCTTTCGATTCTACTTCCTATTAGGTATATACTAACGGTCTAACTTTTTTTTTTTTTTTTACAAGTTATAGGCAAGCGTTTGACCGCTATCTCACCTGATGTTAAGTGACGATGCGGTCTACGATGTAGCACACTATCTTATAAAAACTTAGCGCAGACTTGAAGTATTGTTACCATACGTAATGATAACATAAAGTCAGCGCTAACTTTCTATAAGATAGGGGGATAATCTTTATTGTATGTTCCAGGTGGGATCACTGTGCGGTTTCCTCCCGCTCGCCCTAAGCGCAGGCGGTGCGGTTTGGTGCGCGGTTTGCGTGTGTCCGTTACTAGCGCATGCGCTAGCGTTCGCGCCGCTCGACGCAGGCGTCATGCAACGAGCCGCATCACGTGCTATGAGACCTTTACGTTTCAAGGTATATAACAAATACCATCTTATCATATGGCACATAAAATGGATGTTGTGTTCATCTGTTATTGACGTGTGAGAAGATAGGTGTGGTATCTCTTACGAAAAGGGAAGACTATCTAACACTATTCGTATACAAATTGTATACAAAATGTTGTGTTCCTAAGTGGTTATCTTGTTTATTGTTTCTACATACCTTTGGCCTCTTGTTTTCAGTTATAGTTTTTTTTTGTAAAAAAAAATATTATCAGCTACAGAATCAGTTAGTTAAAATATCTTAGGTACTTGATTTTTTTTAAATCAGCTTGTTAGATTTTATTGAAAAGTAAAAGAAAACATAAAGTTACTTAAAATAATATATAGAAACTGAAAAACTACCCTTATTAATTTACAATTCCCACCAACAGATGGCGCTATTCATATTCTGGTGCTACGCGTGCAAGTTCCTACCCTCGGCGATATCGATCCTAGTTCTATACTGGTATACATTGCGCAGTTTCTGCGAGCAGATATCTACATTTACCAACACCACAGCGTGTTGGTTAGTGTACCCGGTGAATGTCGGCAATGTATCGGAAAGTCATGACTTGACGTTGCGAAGCTGGCATGGATGGGGCGATGACTTCTATGATGGATTTTATGTGGTCCAGCATATCTTATTGGCATTAATTACTTCGCATTTGAGTGAGTTTTAAAACATAATTACATTTTTTCTAGATAAAAGATGTAGCATATAATATTAATAACTTAGAATTATTATTATTGTATATTGTAAATTAATGATTTAATTCAAGAATAGCTATAGTTAATTACTGTATCTATCAACTTATATTGGTTTAAATATTTTAATAAAAGCTCATCCATAAATTCAGCAAATAAATTCACGTTAAAAATGCTTAAGGTTCGATTCAGCTTGGGCTCGAAATCAACTTACAGCCTTGACAAAGCTCCATCTATCACTAAATAGAATAAGTTTTTGTTTCAATTGAATTAAATAAAAAGATAAAAGCTTTTGCTACGTTCAAACATACATTTTGCATACTTTTGTCGTGTTTCAGTCATCATATCACTGTCATTCGTCCACCGACAATCCTCGATATGGCAAAGGGGATTTTGGTCGAACAAAGTCTGGTGCGCTACTGTCATATTTTTGTAAGTGTTTGCAAGATTTAATTTAGCTGTATAACTGATTATTTTATCATAGATTCTTCATGTTTGATGCATTTGCTTTTTACGATTTGAAAGGATGAATAGTCTAATTACAAGCACATTAAATAATACAACGTCAAAACTGGCACATAGAATCACCGTACCTATAACTATTCTTAATGATCCTTGTAATTTTACAGAATTAAGTACACATGACTAAGTAGAAACAGTACCCCAAGTACGAGTTTGTGCACACACGGATCGCAGAGACGCAATCGCCGAGCGCCACTGATTTTGTCTGGAGATCCAAGCTTCGCAAGAAACCGGCTAGGAGCGCTGCTTGGATCTCCATACAACATCGGTGGCGCTCGGCGATCCGTGTGTGCACAAACTCGTACTAACGGCCGGTTTCTCGAACGATGATCAACGAAAAAATCAAATAATTACTATGTGTCAAACTCGGATCAATCGTGACTTGGGTTTCCAGAAACCGGCCGTTAGGGTACAGGCTTCATAACAAAACTATTGCGTCGCATTATTATGTTAATATTTGTTTCAGAATAATAATTCAAAGCATATTCAGCGGCGTGATGCTATCTGGAACTTACGGCTCGTGTGAAAGATGGCAGCTTTGCACTCTGCGGTACGAAGTCACACCGGCCCTCGCTAGTGGCTATGCAGTGTCTTTACTCGCCTGCTTTGCGCTACTAGAGTTTATCAAGTGGCAGGAAATAAAGTGAGTGATACTTTAAATAAATTAATATTTAGACATAACAGATCGCGCTGCAATTCCAAACCAAAGCTATGGGCACGAGATTAGAAGATAGATAGAACATTTTTATACTTTTTAGGGTTCCGTACCCAAAGGGTAATACGGGACCCTAAGTCTCTTGTCTGTATGGCCCTCTGTTACCAGGCAGTGTATCTCATGAATCGTGATAGTAAGACAGTTGAAATTTTCACAGATGATTTCTGTTGCAGTTATAAATTAAAAATAGACTAAAATAAACATTTAAAACTATTCTATCAACATTCTAGTTCCCATAGTACAAGCTTTGCTTAGTTCGGTACTAGAATGTAATGTGTGTATTATTTTTTTTACAAGTTATAGGCAAGCGTTTGACCGCGATCTCACCTGATGTTAAGTGGCGTTATTTATTTATTCTGTTCTTAATTTCTAATGTTTTTGTCAACAGAGCGGACGTTCGTAATCAAAGACGTGCGCGACTGGACTTCGGCACAAAACTCGGCATGAATTCACCGTTCTAAGCACTCGCGGGCAACCCCTCTAGTCAATTACGCTTTACTATTTATACCTTCTGTACCCCAAGTACGAGTTTGTGCACACACGGATGGTAGAGACGCTATCGCCGAGCGCCACTGATTTTGTATGGAAATCCAAGCTTCTTAATAAATCTGCTTCTTCTTCTTCTTATCGTGTCGATGCTACAACTGTATTTTGTTGTAGCATCGTGTTGGAAAGATTAGCCAGACTAGACACTGCAATAAATCTGCTAGGGGCGCTGCTTGGATCTCCATACAAAATCGACGAGCGCCACCGCTCGGCGATTGCGTCTCTACGATCCGTGTATGCACAAACTAGTACTTGGGATACTGGTAAACTATCGTTTATTATTATATTCGTTTATCTATGCATATTGAACCCCGAACAAGTATATAATGTTGTTTATATTTACGTGTTCTTATAGCGTTGTGCGTATAAGTGCCAACGTTATGTGTTACGTAAAGCCAAGATCGCCGGATGAGACTTAAAAACTGTAACATTTCTTGTATATTGGTGAATGTTTCTATACGTTTGGGTGAACGCAAACTCTGTAGCAAACTTATTTTCTTTTCTGACCTATCTTGATACGTTTTCGGGAGTATAACTGGGTGCTTAGTCCGAGGTTGCGTTTTAAAACTCCCTACTCTCGAGCCGAGAGTCGTTTCTCGGATATCCTCATATTTTTGTATGGATATCCGAGAGACGACTCGCGGCTCGAGAGTAGGGAGTTTTTAAATGCAACCTCGGACTAAGCACTCTGGGGGTGAGCACGAATGAATGTGACAATCGTAGACGTATCGAAACAGTGGCAGTATTTGAGATACATTGCGCGTCGAAATCAGTTTTACTGTCGAACGTTGCGGCGTTAGCGAGCAATGTATATTCAAAACGTTACGATTGTCACATTTATTCGTGCTCAACAGTTTCTTATAGTTTTCTAGTCCTCTACTTGGTCTTCGTTCACCCAATGTGAATTATGTCCATTTTACTTATCGTACGTAATTTATCAATCTTTTACTGTATTGTATATCGACGTATTTCCTATGCCATCCGGCAAGTTGTATTTTATTGTAAGAAATGACAATGTACTTATCATGTACGTATTTTGTACTTATTTATTGTTGTACAGTAGTGTTTTGATGAGTTTAATAAATTTTTAAACATTATATTTTAATTATTAATTTACTTAGATAGTACAAAATGGTGTCACAGCTCAGTTGATAGTAGCTCTACCTTACATGCTGTAGGTCGTGGGTTTAATACCCACCCAGAGCAAATGTTTGTGTAATGAATATAAATATTTGTTGTGTCTGGGTGTCACTATGTATTCTATGTATGTATTTACAAAAAAAATGTATAAGTACATACATGTATTTTTTTTATTAAAAATAATTAACGATCTGTGAATGTTACATTGGTGGCATTGGCGCCAAAAAACTACTTTTGATAAAACTAATGTCTATGGATGCCTGAAAGGTATGAGCCACTTAAGAGTCCCTTCATTGAGTTCTGTGAAATTGGCGAGGTTTCGAATAAGATTTTTATTAACAGAAACGTTTCACGGTTATAAAAAAATATGTATATCAAAGAATGATTCTTCAAAAGTTGTATGTAGGAAGCAAAATTTTGATTTATTAATTAACAACTGAGAAATTAATTAATTTGTAGACAAGGTTTGCGAAAATTAGCAAAAATAGCGTACTTTCGATCGTGATTGTGGTCAAAATAATAATAATGAAGTAATATAAAAAATTAAGTATGAAAGAACACTTTGCCGTGAGTAGAAACTACAAAAAAAACTATCATACGTTCATACAATGTCATATTGAAAAGACGGTATGAAAAAAAGCATATTATAAAATTTTGCCCTTCAATATAACCGTTATTTCTACGAAGATTATAGAGACTACAGCTGAAATATACCAACTATATAAAAAATCAGGCTTTTCTGAAAATAATAAAAAAAAATTGGAAGCTTGTAACTATTACTTATTTTTATATAATTTTTTGAAAACAACCTATAAATCGAGGAGCGCACCGCGTCGTAAATCAGTCCGCCTCGAGCGGTCAGAGAGAGCGGTCATGTCGGTCTTCGTCGCGATCTTCAAATATTACGTAAATAATTTATAAAACCAAAATCGACATCAAATATAGTGGGACCGTGTGGTTTTGATCCTTAGTACAAAAATGATTTTTTTTATTGATGCCACAATGACGTTCCGTAATAAACAAACTTCATATTATTGTTAGTAACAGACAATTGGGCGGCCTTTTCGCTACGAGCGTTCTCTTCGTAACAACCTTTGAAAGGCAACTTTTATAGATTTGAGTCTTTGTGAAATCAAAAATGATTTTAGAATTTTACTAAACTTAGGATGGAATTTTTTGATCCAAGATTCATTTTGGAATCCAAGATGGCGCACACTGGTATTGGTCAATTTTGCGATATGGGTGTCCTTTTCGGGGTTTATTGGGATGCTAATTACGAATATGGCAACCATTTTGGAATCCAAGATGGCGCGCACTAGTTTTGGTCAAATTAGCGATATGGGTGTCATTTTCGGGGTTTTTTGGGATGCTGATTACGAATATGGCAACCATTTTGGAATCCAAGATGGCGCGCACTAGTTTTGGTCAAATTAGCGATATGGGTGTCATTTTCGGGGTTTTTTGGGATGCTGATTACAAATATGGGAACCATTTTGGAATCCAAGATGGCGCGCACTAGTTTTGGTCAAATGAGCGATATGGGTGTCATTTTCGGAGTTTTTTGGGATGCTGATTACGAATATGGCAACCATTTTGGAATCCAAGATGGCGCACACTGGTTTTGGTCAATTTTGCGATATGGGTGTCATTTTCGGGGTTTTTTGGGATGCTGATTACGAATATGGCAACCATTTTGGAATCCAAGATGGCGCACACTGGTTTTGGTCAATTTTGCGATATGGGTGTCATTTTCGGGGTTTTTTGGGATGCTGATTACGAATATGGCAACCATTTTGGATTCCAAGATGGCGCGCACTAGTTTTGGTCAAATTAGCGATATGGGTGTCATTTTCGGGGTTTTTTGGGGTGCTGATTACGAATATGGCAACCATTTTGGAATCCAAGGTGGCGCACACTGGTTTTGGTCAATTTTGCGATATGGGTGTCATTTTCGGGGTTTATTGGGATGCTGATTACGAATATGGCAACCATTTTGGAATACAAGATGGCGCACACTGGTTTTGGTCAATTTTGCGATATGGGTGTAATTTTCGGGGTTTTTTGGGATGCTGATAACGAATATGGCCACCATTTTAGAATCCAAGATGGCGCGCACCAGTTTTGGTCAAATTAGCGATATGGGTGTCATTTTCGGGGTTTTTTGGGATGCTGATTACGAATATGGCAACCATTTTGGAATCCAAGATGGCGCACACTGGTTTTGGTCAATTTTGCGATATGGGTGTCATTTTCGGGGTTTATTGTGATGCTGATTACGAATATGGCAACCATTTTAGATTTCAAGATGGCGCATACTAGTTATTGTCAATAATATTTAATTTAAGTAATTGCTATAAAATTGAATTGCCATATTCGTAATCAGCATCCTGAAAACCCCCGAAAATGACACCCACACCGCTAAATTGACAATAACTAGTATGCGCCATCGTGGATTCCAAAATGGTTGCCATATTCGTAATCAGCATCCCAATAAACCCCGAAAATGACACCCATATCGCAAAATTGACCAAAACCAGTGTGCGCCATCTTGGATTCCAAAATGGTTGCCATATTCGTAATCAGCATCCCAAAAAACCCCGAAAATGACACCCATATCGCTAATTTGACCAAAACTAGTGCGCGCCATCTTGGATTCCAAAATGGTGGCCATATTCGTAATCAGCATCCCAAAAAACCCCGAAAATGACACCCATATCGCTAAATTGACCAAAACCAGTGTGCGCCATCTTGTATTCCAAAATGGTTGCCATATTCGTATCCCAAAAACTTCGAAAATGACACCCATATCGCTAATTTGACCAAAACTAGTGCGCGCCATCTTGGATTCCAAAATGGTTGCCATATTCGTAATCAGCACCCCAAAAAACCCCGAAAATGATACCCATATCGCTAATTTGACCAAAACTAGTGCGCGCTATCTTGGATTCCAAAATGGTTCCCATATTCGTAATCAGCATCCCAAAAAACCCCGAAAATGACACCCATATCGCTAATTTGACCAAAACTAGTGCGCGCCATCTTGGAATCCAAAATGGTTGCCATATTCGTAATCAGCATCCCAAAAAACCCCGAAAATGACACCCATATCGCTAATTTGACCATAACTAGTGCGCGCCATCTTGGATTCCAAAATGGTGGTCATATTCGTAATCAGTATCCCAAAAAACCCCGAAAATGACACCCATATCGCAAAATTGACCAAAACCAGTGTGCGCCATCTTGGATTCCAAAATGGTTGCCATATTCGTAATCAGCATCCCAAAAAACTCCGAAAATGACACCCATATCGCTCATTTGACCAAAACTAGTGCGCGCCATCTTGGATTCCAAAATGGTTCCCATATTTGTAATCAGCATCCCAAAAAACCCCGAAAATGATACCCATATCGCTAATTTGACCAAAACTAGTGCGCGCCATCTTGGATTCCAAAATGGTTGCCATATTCGTAATCAGCATCCCAATAAACCCCGAAAAGGACACCCATATCGCTTATTTGACCATAACAAGTGCGCGCCATCTTGGATTCCAAAATGGTTGCCATATTCGTAATCAGCATCCCAATAAACCCCGAAAAAGACACCCATATCGCTTATTTGACCAAAACAAGTGCGCGCCCTCTTGGATTCCAAAATGGTTGCCATATTCGTAATCAGCATTCCAAAAAACCCCGAAAATGACACCCATATCGCTAATTTGACCAAAACTAGTGCGCGCCATCTTGGATTCCAAAATATTTTTTATATGGCAGGTAATATAGGTACCATCAACTTATTTATAAGTACCAAGACGGTGCTCATTCTAAAAATTTGCAAAGTTTGAGGTCAATAAAAAAAACATTTACGCTTATTTGTAGTTTGATTTATTGTCTGTATTTGATTAGGAATAATAAATTTTTTTATTAGTTCAAAATAATATTTGTATAGTATAAATAAAAAAAATAAAAAACCATCAACTTTTAAATTTCTCAAAATCAAAAAATCAAAATCAAAATCATTTTATTGTTTGTGAGTCCAGGTACATTCATAGATGGAGGGTGTGTTAGGTAGCTTCTCTAGATCCTGCTAATTAGCATACAAACATTTCATATTGATCTCATATTGATATTCTACAAGAAATCACGACAACAAAAATTAATTGGTCTATTTTTTTCAACGAATTATACCTACTTACAAATGCGACATAGCAAACCAAACACATAATTAAATATTGATGAATAATATCACTGATATTTAATGTTGGAAGTAATGAAGTACTGTGAAAATATCAAATTCGTAAGTCTTTCAATATCGCGTGGACGGTACGTTCGCGAGTCGCGAGCGCTGTGAGCCGCGTCGCGCGTCTCTAAATACCTAAACTCGAACCGCCGCATATATGTCAAGGGGCCTTAAATAATATAAAAAATAAACCAAAATAAAAACAAATTATGTTGTTTATTAGGACTAAATTAACTTGTGATGTAACAGATTTTATTAATATCTAGTCAATTATAAGTAAAGAAGCTTTTGCCTATTAATACACTCTATGACACAATTTATATTTTCATTTTTCAGTTATACCTATGTTATTCTTTGCCCTGCAATTTGAACTGAAAATCCCGGACAAACTACCATTTTTTTTATTACGTATGACATTCATAAATGACTGGTTATAACATTTTTATTTACTCACTTTATACATTGCACCTTTTATCTTGATTATTGTCAAAAATATTATTTCCACCATTTTTGGATGAATAACAAAAAAAATACCTAGAATTTCTAGGGTACAATTTAGTAATTGGAATACAATTTTTTTTTTTTTATTCTTTTAAAATGAATTACCAAGATAAAATACTCTAGGTGTAATGTAAATAAATGATCTACATGATTTGTTAGTAAACTAAACATTGTACTTAAAGGTAGGTTAATCTATATAATCCTACTACGAGGAGTCATCTGGTAGGTCTAATATTTCTTGAACAAATGACGCCACATCTGTATCTTTCTCACTGTGCTCTTTACAGAAATTATGGGCTAGCAATGCATCATAATTAGGCCTTTGCTTGAAATCTTTCTGTAGGCATTTAACAATCATGTCCTCAAGATCAGGGGAGAATTGACCGGGTGGAAGTCTTGGGGGGTCATCTTTCACAACCTGTTTTAATTGCTCAAATGGTGTGCCCCACGTGTTGTAAGGAAAGGTCCCTGTTGCAAGCTCAATCATAGAAATGCCAAGTGACCACACATCACTACGTATGTCATACTGTCCAGGGTTGCCAGTGGGATCAATCCTCTCCGGTGCCATGTATGGTTTACATCCAGCATCTATTGTTTTTGCTACGGAGTCCACCAGATACCCAGAAATGCCAAAATCACACATTTTAACTTCACCTTTCCTATTGATCAGTATGTTTGATGGTTTCACATCTCGGTGGATAACTTTGAGCTTTGAATGGAGGTATTGTAGGGCACTGAGGACTGAGAAAACAATCTTTCCGAGAATGTTCTCTGGTATGGTGCGGTTGTTTTTGTACACTTTAGTGTAAAACTTGTCAAGGCTCATATCCATAACTTCCATGCAGATCCAGACATCTCCCTCTCGGAACATGGCACCATAGAAATGGACTGTGTACGGGCAGGCACTGGCTCTCATGGACACATCTAAATCCATGAGCAGGCGTTTCAGTTCTAGAGAATGACTACTGTTGAATGTTGCAGTAATCCTCTGAAAACACAAGTTTCAATACAGTAAATGGTGGTGATGATAATGAATATGACATAAGGGTATTAATGATAATACTGATAGATCGTTCTAAAGCATACCTTGACAGCCATGACAGTATCGCTAGGTATGTGGCGCATTTTTTCAACAATCCCGTAAGCCCCACGACCAAGGTCACAGATTTTAACCAAGTCGTCTGCATGAACTGTGAATGTCTTGTCGTCCACTGTGATTGTTGTCTGCTTGTCCAAGTTCGCAGGAGGCGTGCTGTATTTGAAAAGCGATACATTAGCAAGTAACCAACTTCTATGATTTGACAGAAAAATATCAAAACTTTTATGAATGTATTGTGAATGTGTTTTAGTGATAATCAAATGTTAATATGTGAATTGTGGGAGTACATAGTGAGATATAATAAAGCATTTAGCTCCAAAAGCTATAGCAAGTAAGTATGTACATACTTTAAAACTTAGGATTGGTATAATGCTTGCACTTACACTACTTGTTCTTCGGGAGCTTTGAAGTTGAAGCCCGGAGGCTTTCGTTTCCCAGCAGACATGTTGCTTGCTGCCACTAGGCGTTTCAGGCAGCACTATTCGCTGGTTTTAGTCAATTTTGAAGGAGTTATCAGCGAAATGGTCAGTGTTCGTTTTCGTAACCAAGAGCAAATATAAAACCGTTGAATTCTTCACAAAAACATTATCATGTTACGTGTTTTGGTATCTTATTAGTTATTTGGTATCTTAAACTATTGAATTTACGAAGAATTAAGAGATATTTCGAAAATAATTATTGAAAAGGACAGGACGGACAATGTTTGACATTTCCGTTAGTGTTGCCAAAGAAATTGGTGATATATTAATATTTTTTACAATAAAGCACAGATTAAATAGAGAAAGTTTTATTTTGCTCCGTTCAGTCGTTGTGTATGGCGCTCATCCATCACCCTACTAGCCTGTGATGTGATGGCATGGCGCTGTGCTTTGTAGTCTTTCCAAATACATACCCATATAATAATGTTACTGCGTGGCATGACACCACTGTGGTAAAATTGAAAATACTGAGAGTAGAAAAACAAGTAACATAGTTTTATTTATGTAAATAACAAAAATAGTGTATGTATTTATAAACTTATTCACATGAATATTGAGATGTTACTTATATCTAATAAAAATGTAATCAAAAATTATACTTTATGCCTTATTAGCGTAGGCCGTCTCTTTACTTATGTACTAACTTTAGTCATGGAATTATTTAGTGGAGAATTTGATTGCTCTCACAGCTTCTTTCGCCCTTTTTGTTGCTTCTTCTCTTATTTTGTACTTCTTCTCTTTCTCGGCTAATCCTACAACTTCGTCGTGATGCAGTGCGCTCTTTACTGACGATTTAGCAAAAAGTTTACTCAACACGTAATCATCATCGCCTTGGTTTTTATCCTTTTCTTTTTTATGCTTTTTCTTTTTAACTTTTTTAATAGCTACCACGTTTTCAACTTCAGCTTCCGATACAGATTCTGATTTCGAATGTTTGCGTTTTCTTGTACTCTTAGCTTGATCATCATTACTCCTAAAATCATTACAATCTAATTCATGATCTTTGTTTTTCGGAATGTCTGCGCGGTTATCATGTAAATCAATGCATTGGTTATCAGTTTTTTCGATTTCGTCATCATTATCATCAACTAATTCACCATCTTCAGTTTCTTCTTGTTTCTTTAACACTTCCTTAAGTAGTTTTTCTTCATAATCTTTTTTAACGTGCATATTTACGATTTCAATTTCAGATAGCACCTTTTCAAATGGAACTTCTGTGATTTTATCATCAACTAGATTGATTTCAGGTACTACAACTTTGGGTGGATTTAACATCAACTCTCTGTTCTTTTTATATTCCTCTCTTGGATCTTTTTCAGGCTCTTTTTTTGCATTTTTTGATATTTTTTTACTGATTTCTTTTGCCATTCTTTTCATAGCTTCAACTTTCTTCTTTTGTGCCTGTACATCTTTATACATTTCACTAGCTTTTTTATCTTTAACTTTATGTAGATTTACTTTTGTGTGTTTGAATAGTGAAGCTGTTTCAGTATCACCATCACAGTTTACATCCTCAAGAGTAAACAGCCCTTGCAAAGTGCTTGTTGTTAGTACATTTTTCTGATTTGGGTCAACAAGAATTTTGTTACTTAAGAATTGTTTGAAAATCTGCCTCTGATAAATCTTCTCTTCAATAGTGCCTGCAGAAAGAAGCCTGTACACTGTGACACTTCTTTGTTGACCTATCCTCCAAGCTCTTTCTTTAGCTTGATCATCAGTGGCCGGATTCCAATCAGGATCATAGATGATAACCCTGTCGGCGCCAGTTAGATTTACTCCCAAACCGCCAACTCTTGTAGTGGCTAAGAACACCAAATATTCAGAGTTCTCATTGAATGTTTTAATCAGCCCTTGCCTCTGGCCAACACCTACACTTCCATCCATTTTCAAGTACTTGTAACCTTGATTTTGCAAATACTGTTCCAAAACACACAGCATGACCCTCGACTGGGAGAATATCAAAGTCCTGTGTCCTTGTTTCTGCCAAATTTTCAGTAAAGAGTTTACAACTGTCATTTTTCCAGATCTTTTCCAGTGTCCAAATGTTTCTTCATCAATGGATTCTATATCTTCTTGTGCTTCGTACAGATACAGATCTGGATGGTTACACATTTTCCTAAGAGTCAATAGAGCAACCAGCATCCGGGCTCGGAGGGGGTCTCCATACTTATTATCCTTGTCCAATATGCTTCTGACAGTACCACTCATCAGATACCCCATGTAGAGATCTCTCTGTTCCTTTGTGAGAGCACAGAACAAAACTTGCTCATTCTTTTCGGGCAAATGAATGTTGTCTTGAACATCAGCCTTGGTCCTTCTCAGCATGTACGGAGTAATCAAATTCTTGAGTGCTTTAGCTATCTCTAATGCTGTAGTTTCTTGATATTCAGTTGCATTAGCATATCCACCTTGGGTTATTGGGTTTGCAAAATGTTCCATAAAGGCTGTATGGGTGCCCAAGAGACCTGGCCTCATGAAATCAAACAAAGACCAAAGTTCCTGTAGACTGTTCTGCATGGGAGAGCCAGTGACAATCAGCTTGTGAGGAGTGTGGAACTGCTTGATTAGTTTGCTAACTTGAGTATCTGGATTTCTGATTTTATGACCTTCATCTAGAATAATGTAGTGCCATTTTCGAGATATTAAATCCTTGCTGTACTTCACAACGCCAGCATAAGTTATTAGAACTATTCCATGTGATCCATGAAGGTCTCTTATCAGCTGGTTGTGGTTGCCAGCGTGGGATCCTGTGTGGTGGAGGACAGCAACCCTGAGATGAGGACACCAGTAGTGAAAATGTGATACCCACTGGTATATCACTGTTGCAGGTGCTACAATAATACTGGGTCCAAGACCTCCCCAAGCTCCCATGTCTGAATTGGCAAGGCCTGAGAGAAACGCAATTATTTGAATTGTTTTTCCGAGGCCCATTTCATCACCAAGCAAACCTCCTGCTTCCACTTGATGCAATTCCCATAACCACTTGACACCTATTCTTTGAAACTTGTAAAGTTGTCTCCAAATGTAATTGGGTATACAGAGCCCATTTTGGAGTTCATGTTTTTCTTCAGGATTTTTATTACCATCTAATAAGTACTGGATATCTGCACTAAGATTGTCTCCATTGTATTTTCCAGATGAAGCCGATGCTAAACCATCTCGCCAGTTTTTTATTCTGTCATTATAAGAGTCCATGTTGCCGTCATCGACGATTCGTGAAACATTCTGCTTGGCTCGGGATGTGGCGGGCAAAAGTGTATGAACAGTTGCGTCTTCATCATCCGATGGCAAGTACTCACAATCTTCATCGGAGCCAAGGTTAGTGGAAGTACTTGGATTCTCGAGTCCTTTTTCATTGTGTTTAGAAGATTTGGATGAAATTTTATTAAAACTTTTAGCTTGTTTCTTCGAAATTCTTTCGGCAGCACACTTACTTTTTTGCGACACCGTATCTTTAATACTGCTCTTATTTTCTCTTCGTTTAGCCAAAGCCAGCTGGCTTTCAAGATATTTATTAATATCAACCATACTATTAGCGTTGTATTGAGTGCACAACAAAATAATTTAACTTTTAAAACAAAACAAACAATGTACACTTATTTATCCCTTCCTCCACAGACTAAATAAATAGTACAAGCAATGTCTCCACAGACAAATTCCAGCAAATACAGATTCAATTTTTGACAGTAAGTCAAACCAAATAAATGTCATGGCAAAAGGCAGTCAGCGAATAATTATTTCTTATTTATCTGTGTGTGGTTCACTGTTCAGTGTTCACTTCATTCATTCAGTTCATATACTGTTTTTGATGTATGGTATGGCACGTGTGTTTAAAATTACTCGCATAGGTTTATTAATATAAATCGTGCCATAATTGTACTTTTAGACTCTACCTAGCTTTTATTTAATCCAGCTAAATAGAGACAAGTGGTAACCAAAGTTGGACTACAAAAAAACATCGCACCTAACCTTTATACAGTTTATTATCAAAGATGCAAAAAGTAAAGAGGAAAAGTGAAGATGCCGCTGGTTCCCCTACGAAAAAGAAGCTAAAAAATTCAAAGCCTGAATCTAAGGGCGACGGAAATGATAAAAAGACAAACAAAAAAAGTTTTGATAAAAATGTACCTGAGGGCAAAACAAAGTTTACTGAGAAAAAGAACTTCGGTGACAAATCTAACAAATTTGGTAACGCTAATAAGAAATTTGGGGATAAAACCAAAAAGTTTGGTGACAAAAAGTTTGGAGATAAAACCAAAAAGTTTGGTGACAAAAAGTTTGGAGATAAAACCAAAAAGTTTGGTGACAAGAAATTTGGTGACAAAAAGAACTTCAAAGGCAAACCAGGCCAAGGTAAACCTGGTGCCGATGCAGGGAATACTGAAAAACCTGTGTGGTCAGAAATGAAAAAAGAAAAAAAAGAACTTAGGATTGTAAGACGGAAAGCGAAGGCTACTGCCGAGGTGTTTGAGATCTCACACAAGGCAAAGTTACTGGCCGCACAGATTCAGAGGTAAAATCTTCATCTATTTAACTAGCTGACATGACAGACATTGTCCTAAAAAAAATTTAATTAAATAATTCTGGACAATCCACACAACATCATCTAGTTCCCAAACTAAGCAGAGCTTGTGTTATGGGTACTAGAAGACTGACATACTTAATACAATACATTACATACATACATAGATAGTCCTGTTTACTATCTTACTTGCATATTTTTCATATTTTCTTATGATTTTGATGTTTCCTTACTTACAACAAACTTTTCAACACCTTTACTCTACAGTAAGAAATACATTATAGTTTTTATTATATTTGTTGAAAAATGCCTATAGATTTTTGGAACTCTACTATTTTGGCTACTAGGTTAAGACATCTCCTTTCCTCAATTCATCACTGACTCAAATTTTATTCTTATTCCAGAAAAACAGTAAAACCTGACTTCAGAGAAAACTCATGCAAAGAACTCCACGGTATTCTAAAAGGCCAATACAAATCAATAGCACTGACCCATGACCTTAGCAGAGTTATTCAAGTGCTGTTAAAACACAGCTCCGAAGATATTAAGACCCAAATCAGTGAGGAACTGCTTGATCTGATGGTCCAGATGGCTCAGTCCAAGTACGGACAGCATGCTGTCAAGCGTATATTGAAGTATGGTACAGATTTCATTCGGCATGAGGTTCTTAAGAAATTTTTTGGTCATATTGTGTCGCTTGCGTCTCATAACATCAGTTCACCAGTGCTTGATTACGCTTATGGAGAGTTTGCAACGAAGCAAGAGAAGTGTCATATGCAACAGGAATTCTATGGAGATATATACAGAAATGTAAAGATTATTTTATCATTGTAGTTGTCATTAATCAATATTCAATAGATTTGTCATATCTACCTAAACTTTATTCCTTGAGATTTTACAGTGATTTTGTAAAATCAGAATCAAACTATAATTAATAAATAAAATATTATTAACTTTCATGGTTTAAAATAGATTTGTTGATGAATTCAATAAAGTAAAGTAATTTAAAAAGTTTACTACTTTTCAAGAAAACAAATAAGCATCAAAAATGTCCATAGTAATTTAACCAGTTTGTAAATCAAAGTTTCTAAATAAATTACAGACAAAAGATAACAAAGTGAAGACTTTAAGTGACTGCTACAGTACGAGTCCTGAGATGAAGCCGGCCATTTTGAGCTCCTGCAAAGCCAACATTCAGAAGATATTGGACAAGAACCTTCATGATGGAGAGTAAGTTATTTTGAATCATCAATGTGTTGCTTCAGTATTTTATGGCGGCCGAGATCAATTGTGAAGTATAAACATCATGTAGATAAGTGACGATTACAATAGGTCATACATATTAAAATTGTGATACGAAGATATAATAGTAAGTAATGAATGCAAGGGTGTAAATTGCCGAATATAAATCATAATGAATTTACATAAGGTTGAGATTGTGAGGCAGAGTTTAGGCTTGCTTGTTCAATGATAAACAATTTATCAAAATAAAAAATTCAAAAATCTTCAATGAAATAGAAAAAACATCAACTTTAGTCTACTTGTTTTTTCATGTATGTACATTATAAAGTTTGAATTTAAAACACATTTTTTTGTGTTTTATAATACTGCCACAACACACAATTTCAGACTACTCCACTCAGTGCTATACGACTACATCCGGGAATGCAGTCCGGAGCAGCGCGCGGAGCTGATCACGACGCTCAGTCCGCTCATAGTGCCGCTCAGCAACTCGCTGCCAGGCGCCAACGCCGCTAGCATCTGTGTCTGGCAAGCCACTAACAAGGATAAGAAGGTATGTTTATAAATAATTTAACAATCCTATCCTACTTGTTAGTTGTTACTACAGTTACAAACATGATAGTATAATTTTTTTTCAACCTAAGCTGTCCCACTGCTGAGCAGAGGTAATCCCCTCTCTCTTTCCACCTCTCTCTGTCCCTGGGCTAGGAATAGAAAGGATAATTATAGAAATTAATATTATTTATTAAGAATAATAAATAATATGTATTCAAGAAGGCCTAGTACCCACTGCGGCGGTAGTACAGCACCACGGCTCAGTTGGTAGTAGCTCTGCCTTCCATTCTGCGGGTCGTAGGTTCGATCCTCATCAAGAGCATGTAGTGATAAACATTACCATTTCTGGTCTTGTTGTTAAAAAAAAGGATATAAGTATTTTATCAGCATCTACATATTATCATTGCACTAGCTTTTCTTAATTTGAGACTAGAGTTTTTTAGGGACAAGAGTGTGAAGTATGAAATGTGCCATAGATTCTTGACAGCAGATTTTCATATATTTCAGGCAATATTAAAAGTGGTGAAAGAACATGCAGTGCCGCTTAGCAAGCACAAAACGGGCTATCGTCTGCTGATCGCTATATTTGACTCCGTGGACGACACGGTGCTAGTTAAGAAGACTATTGTATCTACATTAGCTGCTAACCTAAAGGACATCGCTAAGGACCATTGGGGTAATATGGTGAGTTAAAAATAAACTTTTTGAAAAGCAAAACCATTTACTCAAACCATCACCAACTTATAAAAAACACGTGGCAAATCCTCCATCACCAACTTATAACTAGTGGCCCATTCCGACTTCGACGTTTGGAATTTGTTTTTTTTTACACCTTTGGTTACGTTACGCAATAAATATAACCTATGTTACGAGTGAATGTTGCTATCTAATGGTGAAATAATTTTTGAAAACAGTGCAGATGATTTTGAACTTATGCATTACGAACATACATACACACAAAAATACAAATCTTTCCTCATAAAATATTTGTCTCTCTTATAATATTAGTGAAGATGTACAAAACTTCTTACAATTCACAAATTTATCATAATATTATTTCCCAGACATTGCACTGGCTGGTAAAACCAAAGGACACCGCAGCTTTCCATCCAAGTTTCACGAAGTTTCTCGAAGAGGGCGCTAAAAGCGGCACTTCCAAGAAAGACGCAGAAATCCGCGTCGCTGAACTAAGAGAGGCTATTCTGCCGCCTCTGAAGAAAGACATCGAAGAAGACCCTGCCTCATGGCTTAGCAGCAAAACTAATATGCTACTGGCTATTGCTGTGTTATCTATAGGTAATTATCTATATATCTCGGTAGGTACTTACTTACGGCCGGTTTCTGGAAACCCAAATCACGATTGATCCGAGTTTGACATATAGTAATTATTTGATTTTTCGTTGATCATCCGAAACCGGCCGTTAATCTATTTTATTCAATTTTTATCTATAGGTACTTAATCTATTTTATACGATCCTTCTTAGTTCATATAAAAACAAACGCATATCAACATGATATTTAAAAAGATAATATGTCAAGTAAAATAAATTCTATTATTCCTGCAGAATCATCAAAAGAAATTGTAGCAGCGTTAGCGCAAGAGATATGCAAACCTGACTGGTCGGTGACAACGGACGGCAAGGAGTCTTTAGCGGTCGAAGACGCGGGAATACACATGTGTTTGAAGAAACTAGCTCTTTTAGATAAGGATAGAACTGAACATACGCTCGGAGAAGCGTTGGCTGAACGATTGGATAGCGAAACGGTAATTAATAAATTCATTCTTATTTTCTAGCCTATTAGACGTGGAACAGATTTATTTATGTCAAAGTGATACGCGTGAATGATAAGTTTAACATTTTAAAACATGTAAATTTTAGATTACAATCTGACATAAAAAATCTGCAATTCGGATTTTAAAAAAAAATATTTGTAAAATAATACTTTTCCGAAAGAAAAAAAAATAGTACTTACTTATATGTACATATAAGTATTCTATCAGCGATCTAGTTTCCATAGTACAAGCTTTGCTTAGTTAAGGACTCGAATGTGGTATGTGATATATCCATGAATATTTATTTATTTGCCTCAACTTACATTTTATTTTCAGATAAAAACGTGGTTGCCAACAAATAGAGGCTGCTTCTTTCTACTGAAGCTGATTGAAAGCAACGGAAATAAAGTGGCGAGCGCTCTCAAGAAGAAGCTGAAACCACAGACAAGTCTACTGAAACAGCAAACGTCAGAAGGAGCTAAGCTTTTGTTGCAAAGTGTTCAGAAATAATTATATTTTGATTATCGCTAGCATTTGTTTTTATCTATCTAAAGCCGATAGAGTAATAACTCGTTTAGGCTGAAAATGTAAATAGTTTCCTATACTTAGGGCTAAGCATAAATAAATGTGACAATCGTAAACGTAACGCATATATGTATACAGTGCGCGCTAATGGTATAACGTTCAGTAGTAAAGCTGATGTTGACGCGCAATGTATCTCAAATACGTCACTATTTCGATATGATTATGATTGTTATAATCATCGTGCTTTATTTTATTACATATTCGAATCAATTTATTAAAATGATAAAAATAAATAAAAATACAAGATTAAGTGATTTTTTTTATTACAATCTTGAAAAAAACTCAAAAAAATACAATTTAAATTATTCATAAAAACTACATATTATTTGCATTAAGTAAGTAGGTACACATTATATTAAATTCAGTTTGACTGGATTATCAATAGTCCGGTCAATCTAGAGTCTAGATTCTAGACCAAAGAATGAGAGTGAAGATACATAAAATCCCAACAAGCTGAAAATCAGTAAAATTGTTTAAAACATAAATAAATAATATTTAAAAGTTCCCCATCATTTCCTAGTATAGAAAAAAATATACAGAATTTACTGGAATACAATGATTTTATCTAACTTAAACCTTTTAGGTTATTTTATTTGTTTTGAACTTCTTTGCACTTGTTATATGTATAAATAAATAAATAAAAAATAAAAAAAAAAAAGCCTGTTTATTCCAGAACTTAAATACTAAGATACATATTTTTTCACAAAATAGACATTCATATTATAATAATACAGTTTTATACTATTTTTTTTTCTTATGTTAGTTTTTAATAAGTACATAATATTTTTTGCTTTAACAAAAAATACGATAAAAATTGTTTTTAATGTTATTTGTTTATTATTTATTATTATATTAAGTATATTTATTATTATTTTTTCAAGCAATTGTTATTAACTTTTGTATTGATATTTAGCTACTTTATTTCTAATAGTTTCATTCCTTCCGTTCGGACCCCTTTCGGGTAAAGGCCTCCTCCAGTTTTCTTTGTTTGTTATATGTATACTACATCCTAATTGTGATATTACCTAACATATTTTGACATAAGTTATTATGTTTTGGATTTAAAAACTTCAGATCTACAACATTAATGCTAGATTAGATCATTCATTATCTACCCATATTTTTCCTATTGGCTTATCTGTGCTTATATCTACTATGTCCAATGATTTCCTTAGTAATTCTTCTTGAATAACATCTATGGATCTGAAAGAGAAAGAAGTTTATTTTATTACAAAAAATGTAATCCCACTTATACTACTTATCTATATCTATCTTCTATCTATCTATCTATACTTATAATAAAACTGTAGAGAGGTCAATTCTGTACATGAAATATATTAAAAAAAAAACTATCAGGGGGTGATTAGTGATCGATACTGATGCCAAAAATGCAATCAGTAAAATTTTTGTCTGTCTGTCTGTCTGTCTGTCTGTCTGTATGTTCCTTATAGAAACAAAAACTACTGGACGGATTTTAACGAAACTTGGTACAATTATTCTTCATACTTCTGGGCAGGTTATAGGATACTTTTCATCACGCTACAATCAATAGGAGCTGAGTAGTGAAGGGAAATGTCGGGAAGTTACTCCGTTTTTTAAGCTTCCGTCGCGTTTGCAGCCTTAATGGTTAAAGTTACATAGAAATCATGTATGACGGAAATATTCTACATTAAATTGTCTAAAAAATATCCCGGAACAGCATATATCTATCTTTTATGGTTGACTCACAATAACACGTGTAACTCCTGATAGCTTAGCAGTTCGGAGCATTCTGATTATATTTGTTTACTCTTACGTTTATAAGACTCTCAGTCATCCCAAATTTAAAAAAGTTAACATTATTACCTATTCAATAAAAAAAGAATCATAGAAATCGGTATAGAAACACCAAACTTATACATGAAATAAGCCATCGCGCCGTCGCACTTGAATACTCAAATCGAGTAAAGTTTGAAATTTGTTGTGTTAACCACTAGATGGCGCTACTGTGAACAAATCCTAGATCGCGCTATCGGTGCGATTTGGCAATGTGTTATAAATCGGTCGGTATTTAGCAAGAGTTTCGTTAAATTGAGTTATCTTGATAAGTTATTTAGGGTTGCGTATCCGATTACCGCTTTAATGACGAATAAATATTTAAAAACAAAATATTTAAAATCCAGGGGGGTGCTCATAATCTCATACAAGAACATAATTTACTTAGATGGTTTGTTTTTTTTTATATATAATATTTTATAAAAAATGTATTGTTGTTGATGAGTAGGTACATTTACTTGGGCCAGTTAGCGAGCTTCGAAAACAGGCAGGATAAGGAGATCGATCGCCGCATCGAGAACGCCTGGGAGAGCTACTGGTCCATGAAGGAACACATGAAAGGCGACCTTCCACTTACGCTTAAACGCCAACTAATCGACATGTGCATGTACGGTGCACAGACATGGTCACTGACTGAAGCACAGAAATCCAGACTCAAGATTTGCCAAAGAGCAATGGAACGTAGCATCTTTGGTTTCAAGCGCATCGATCGAGTGCGAAACACTACGCTGCGTTCGCTCACTGGTATTGCAGATGTAGGCAATAAAACCGCGAGGCTTAAGTGGGACTGGGCAGGTCATATTAGCCGGATGGACCCAAAGAAATGGTCCAAAATCGTGACACCGTGGCTGCCTGAAGACGGAAGGCGGCATAGAGGCCGACCAAAAAAGAAAGTTACATTATTGCTGAAAAATAAAAAGGCTTTTACGTGGTAGTCCGTTTTGCAAAATGAATCGGAGAAAAAACGATCGAATGAAAGCGTTTCTTACGAACGCTGCCTTAACTATGAAAGAAGTGTTCTAAAGAAAAGATGTGGAGCTTGATAATGCCTACAAAAAAGCCACAAGTCAACGACAGCATATGTCTTGCTTTTTTATTTAATAAAAATTATTCCCAACGAAGTGGGCACGTGTCAGCTAGTTAATAATAATACGCATTATTAAAGATAACACAAAAACTGCTGGACAAATTGTCAAATTTTAACAGGGCCATGTTAAAAGCACCATCTTTCACATAAAAAAGATTCATCAAAATTGGTACACCTATAAAATATGTTATACATAAATAATTGATTTTTTTTAACCTATACTGTTCCACTGCTGGGAAAAGGTCTTTATTTTAAAGTTTAGTATTAACTAAACTTTAAATATGTATATAAATGAGGATACATACATAAATATGAACGTTATTTTCATTGTTTTATAGCTAAGAGTAATTAAAATTTATAAATAAATAGTACCTGTTAGCATCTAAAACTTCCCAAGACTCATCCTTCAACTTAGTGTATGTTTCTAACACTTTCTTCTGGAACTCTAAAACTTCATATCTGAAATATTAACCAAATATGTATGTACATTTAAAACTGGCAACCTTTATATTTTGACTTATTTACATCCAACAATGTAACACATAAATAAAATAGTTTTTTTTTTATTCAAATAATAAAAGCCAGCTCAAAAAGTTCATTTATTGTTACAGAAAATAAAGAATTATTTCAATGTTTGATTACAATAGACAACAGACAAACAAAAAGTTTATACATAAGATTTTTTAATGAAAATAAATGTTATCTTATATATTATATTTTATATTCATATCAATTATATAATTCATACAATTGATATGAATTAATTAATGACCTATATTATGTCTCACCTTTCTTTTCCAAATCCCTGCCTCTGCAGAATTTCCTCAAAAGGCATAGTTAAAAAGAATACTTTGTCAGGTTTTGGCAAACCTATGTCTGGGAACTTACACCAATTCAAATCCAAGCCTGAAATTAGTAAATAATTCAAATCAACAAAACTTATGCCTTGGTTAGATCAATCTAATGTCTCCAAAAAGTATCCATAAATATTTTTAAGGAACATCATATTTTTTTTAGGTAAGTAAGTATTCATTTTTTTTATTGTCTTTTTTATTTATTTTCATCAATGTATATTAGTCTTCTGTTGTACATAGATCACAAGACAAAGCTCAGTCTTTGGTTCTTCTTATATGTTTCTATTCGCTACTGTAATATACCTTTGGAAGCAGAAAAGGCTACTCCAGAAAAGCAATATCTGTCCACTATAAGTGTGGTTCCAGCTTCTAATGTCTTTGATATGTCATGTGCCCTTTCCCAACGATTGGCAGAGAATAGCAGGTGAATCGCTTCGTCTGATAGCTCATTCTAGAATTATTAAATAAACATAAGATTTTTACAATATATGTACTTAAACAAAAAAAAAGCAACTTTATTGCCATGAATACTTATTAGTCAACATTTATAGGTTAATATTAATAACTTTTGGTAAGATCTTAGTACAAATTTTTACTATCTCTTAATTAAGTTAAAAAAAAAAACATCAAAATTGATCCCGAATTGACATAGTTGTTATGAAATAAAATTACAAAAAACACAGCACAATCTAATTGAAAAATTATTTTATTTTATAGTTGGTTTTAAATAAAATTTAACAAATTCTTACCTTGGATGACAAATAACTGTTGATAACCTTGCCAATATCAGTATTCCTTGACGGAAAGTTAGTGTACTCTGCATGAATGTGTCTTTTCTTTAAATTCTCCACTGAAATAAAAACCAATAAAATGATGTACTTACATCATTTAAAATAAAAAAAAAAAAATCTTAAAAATTTAATAAATTTAAACGCAGTTAAAAAGATTATTGTTGACATAAAATGTTTGATAAAAGGTTAAGTAATAAATGTATAGAAATGTAATAATTACTTTGGTGCTGACTGACTGTACCAGATGTTTTGTCTGTTATATGTAAATTTTACCTAGTGTTTTGGCCTGTGTAGACTTTCCAGTCCTATCTACACCTTCTATAACGATCAAAGCTCCTCGTTTCATTGTAAATTGCTCAATTTTAGCAGCTTCAGATATACAAACGTTATTTGTCAAACTTTTAAATCTCTATTTATTTACAGAACTACTAGCACTCGTACGTTATTAAATTAAAATCAAAATAAAACAAATGAACATCGAAGCCGGTAGGTATATCATCTACCATTATTATATGAAAATGAATGAATGAATGAACGTCGTCGGTCCGGCTTATTCATTGGCTGATTGGTTGATGGGCTGGCTAGCTGGCTTGGCGAAAAGCTTATGCAGACTAACAGACGCGCGGACGCGCGCATAGCAACTTCGAAAGTGTTTTCTTTTCTTTCATTCTACTCTACATCTACACCTACACTACACTCCGAGCGCGATTATTGCGAGTGCGGGGTTAGCGTAATTTTCTGTTTTTTTTTGTTTACTTACGTGGATTTAATTGGAAATATTCAAGCTAAACTTTAAACATGAAGAAGGGCTACAAAGTAACAGATGTGAAACGAGAAAAGAAGTTTGGTGTGGCCGCCGAAAGCCTGGAAGAATTAATTGAGAAATCCTGCCATAAATTGGGTGTAAGTACCTATCACGAACTCGCTTTTAATGTGTCATTAAAGTTATTTAATTATTGCTTTTACTAGATTTTGATTAGCCAGGTTCAGTTGGTTATGTTTATCCTTGAATTCTTAGAAGTGGGTCAGGGGTACAACCGTGACCCATATTTTGTTCGCCTTGGCCTGATTTCGTTGTTGGGTTTCAGTTCAATGTCAGCTGCGCCGAATGCCGCCTTTTCGTGGCCGAGGACGGCACTCGCGTTACTGACGACGATTATCTGGAGACTCTACCTCCGCAGACACTCTTCATACTACTGAAGAACAAAGAGCAAATGGTAACTGGTATGTTTGTACCTTTCTCTTTATAGATTATTCATCTGTGACCCAAGTTATCGTAAGTATGTGAGTACCTACAAAATTTCTGTCATCTGATGTGGGTAGTTACCTAGTACCTACCAAAGTACTTACCAAATTAATTTTGAATTATGAATTGAAGTAGTAAGAATTTTTACTTAACAATTTATAACTAAGTATTAAGTATTTCAAACATATCTTTCCCCTACATAGCAAGTATAAATTAACAAAAATTACTTAACTGCTAGGTATTTCCACTAAAATGAAGGAGAACTTTATTAACAGGCTTTATTAACTATTAACAGATTTCGACCACTTCTACAATTTGATTCGGTCTCCCAAAAAGGACTACATTGAGACTGGGGCTGCGGCTAAAAAGTTCCTCACAACAAATATTAAGGAGAAGTTTAGTGTTTTTCAAAAGTACATTGCCGCTGCCGATGATGCCAAGATTATTCTCAGTGAGCGAGCTCAGGATCCAGCTTGGTTTGAAGGTACAAGATATTTTCCTGGTATGCTTTGTAGGTACTTGTTTATAATTTCGTATTTTTCATGAAAAAATCTGTACCTGTAATTAACAAAACCCACAAAAAATTGAATAAATTTAATTTACCAGAACTCACCTAGTTTAATCATATTAAAAAAAAAAACAGTAATCAAAGTCTGAATTGCCACAATAATTTAATCTGATTTGTCAAAATAATTCATTGATTTATTGTTCAAAATTCATAATAATAATTATTTGCAGGTTTGGAGGTTTCAGAGAAAACCAAAGAGCAGTCTATGTCGAAGCGCGTCAAGGAACGAATGCGCGGATACTTCTACAAGACCAAATCAGCCCTTCAGTCCTCTGACATCTACATACACTCCAAGAACGGCTGCGGTAAGAAACTCATTGATCAATTCCTAGCTGATCTGCGTAAAATCCTCGAAACAAACAAGTTTAACGATGGCTACTTCAATCGCAAAGCGACCACTCGTATGTGTCACGAAAACGGTCTTTTCGAATGTGGAGGTCTCTGGAGCAATAAAAAATGTGCTTACGAGGGGGACCACGTTATAAACCCGTATAGGAGCCGCGAAGAACGCATCATATTCCAAACCTGGAACTTAGACCATAAAATTGAACTGTCAAGGTCTATAATCCCAATGATATTGAAAGGCATTGAAAGCTTGTACAATGGCGATATTAAATGTATTGAATGCCAAAAGGGGGGAAAGCAAGGGGGCTTAGAAACTGATAGATACTATTTACAGATATTTACTGTAGATAATTTAAAGCTGGTACACATT
This sequence comes from Ecliptopera silaceata, assembly GCA_932527185.1. Classification (NCBI taxonomy): domain Eukaryota; kingdom Metazoa; phylum Arthropoda; class Insecta; order Lepidoptera; family Geometridae; genus Ecliptopera; species Ecliptopera silaceata. Next base: position 9,426,227 of record OW052202.1, on the reverse strand, counting down.
GTTTGCCATTACAAAGGAAAACATGCAGTCGAATCTGATGTGTACACAGTATGCAAGGATTGTGTTGAGAGAAAAAATATTCTTTATGAGCAGTAAATGCTTCAAAATATAATGAAAAGAATATATTTTTGCAATGAGAGAAATGAAAATTATTTTGATTATGTAATCTATATACTCAGGAAAATTAATATTAAAGTTATTAAAAATGCATTAATATTATTTAGTAAATATTATTTAGTTTTTGTTTAATTTTAATAAACAAATGTACATACTAAGTATAACAATGTAGCCTTTGAGAGTAGTGATTATTTACAATAATTATTGTAAAATTTTCTATTCCTTAATATTGATCTCCTAACCCTTCAGTGTAGGTATAAGCAATAATTGCATTATATTTCTGTCAAAAATATATTGTTCAAAGTTGAACAATAAATTAAAAACTTGAAAATTTCAACTATATTATCCACGGTTCATAAATTTCAAGTTTACTTGTTAAAAACATAAGTAAGAAAAGAATCTATTTTTTTAAAAGAAAAACCTCAATTTAATACAGGGTGTAGATTGAAAGTTTGTTTTATGGTTTTAAACCATTTTAATAAAACAAATTACTTTGTTGAATTTTTTTTTATTATTTTAATATTTAATGTTTTGAGGTAAACATTACACTGAGCTTAATGAAACCTTTTTTTAATTGTAAAATATGTATTTAAATTGTAACTATGTATTCTCTTTATGAAATTGTATTTTAATATTGTGATTTTTCCACATTATAACTTATTTATGTATAAGTGCCAAATCTTTAGTAGTGTCTGTGAAATATATTAATCTTTAGCTTTATTTATTTTTTAGCTATTTTTATCATAAAGATCTTAGTTAGTTATTATAAAATAAAATATGGAATAAATTCAAAAGTTTTTGATGCCCATGGCTGTGGAATATGACGTAAAAGGTATGGGTTTGACTCCCAGGACAGGGCATATTTTGACATACATTGTTAGGTTAGTTAATTAATTATTCAAATTTCAAAATTTTAAATTATGTCTACAAGTTTAGTACAATGTGATTTCACTTAAATATCAAATTAATATTCTAGTTATTATTGAATTTTCACTAGTTATTTAATGCATTTAAATGCGTGGATTACAAACACTTATCAATTAATCATTTAAAGGCATAAATATAATATTTACTTATAGGTAGATTGTTTTAAATAACTCATGGTTTCTTTAAATGTAAAACTAATTTATTATCATAATGAAAGTAAAAAGAAACTGCTTATTATTCATGTATTTAGGTGTTTGTAATTTAAGTTCTATTAACTTAGTTTGTTCTATATAATAAGAAAAAAGTCCTATTTTGTGACAATCATTTACCTACTTCTAAGTTAGTGTTAGCGTTAGTCAAATATAGCAATAATAGATGTTAAGTAGGGCTTAAATAGGTCATTATGCTTGACTTAGTGTTATCTATTGTGAAGTGACATGAAATAGTTTCATTATTAGTGATGTAGAAGTAGGACTAGTTTGGTGTAGAAGTCACTGTGGCCCTTGCTTAATTTTAATTATAAAAAGTTAATAACCGGAGCACTTTCACAAGTCACTTTGATAAGCAGTGTTCGACAAGATCAAAGATGAGTACCTAAGTATGTTTTTTATGTTATCTGTTTACTTTTTTGTGATGGACCGATTTTGAAGAAACTTTTTTTTGGAAATCTCGCGGTCTTATTTTTTATTATTGCGTTTTAGCCCACCCTGAGATAAAATGAATGGAATAAAATAAATTATATAAAATACATTTTATGAGATTTTATATGTATTTCTCTCTGTTACGGTATGCTCGCTTGTGTAGCTTATATTTAAGTTGGAATTGAAGTCAAGATGAATTGGTTAGCTTAGTACTAAAGAATTGTAGATGCTTCCAATATAATAATAAGATTGTTTTGATGTCCTAGATTTAAATTAAGAGACGATACCTCTGTTACATATTACGGTGATACCTCTCGCTCTAGCGGGAAATTCAAATTTTTTAGGGTTTTTCTTTTATTGTGGCTGAACAGTTATCTTTTACTAGTTTGCTATTTTGCGAACATAAATAATAATTTTCTGTGTAACCCTGTATCAATTTTTGAGATTGGTTCTTTATATTAACTATTTAATTAATTCAGCAAACAAGATTTTTTTTAACTATTTTCAGTAACAAGCTTGTTTTAAAAGTTAATATAATAAAAAAAAATAAGCCGGTGGAGCTGTCAGCAGTGGTATTGTCTCTAAAAAGTTTCGAACTAGAAATTGTTGTTATACAGTATTATACCTTTTCCTATATCTATTAGATTAGATTTTAAATTATGCAAAAATATATCATGTATTTACCTATTTTGAAATTAGGTGTAGTTGGTTGAAGGAAGACACGATGAAAGAAATACTAAGATCGTAATGCTAGTCTTGAGATTGAATTTGTTGAAGGAAATATAAATTTAATTTGAATTGGATGTTTTATTTGCTATCTAGATTAGTCCCAAGAATTGTAGGAAAAATAATTGTTCATTAGCCAGAAACTATTGGCTCATAGTAGGTACATGTTATAACCTAGAAATCCTTTGAAAAAGTACCTCTCATGCTCTAACTCGTAGTAAGTCAAGGGCCGTTTGAAGTACATATTGATCTTTGAAAAGGTACGAACTGACCATAATCTGAGAACCGAAGTCTTATTAACTTTGAAAAGTTTCTAACAAGTGGAGGACCTAGTATTGACCTTTGGAATAAGTAGGTACTTACTAAGGACTAAAAAGTAAACTTTCTAGGAGCATGTGCATGTCCCCAGCAAACACATTAAAAAACCTTGATTTTTGCATATGCAGTCACTTAGTGCAGAATAGGTGCAATCTGAAAATCTAGATCAAAATTTAGGTATCAAAATATCACTGAAGTGTGTAAACCAGACACAGGGGTTCTTAGCATACAAATCTGAAAAAAATCGCCGAATTGCCGTAACTAGATTTATATGCTGGGAAACCATGTGCCTGGCAACACTGGCAGGAGGTACATATATAAATAAATAAATAATGTTGGACAACATCATCTAGCCTTGCTAAGCAGAGCTTGTGTTATGGGTACTAGAAGACTGACATACTTAATACAATACATTACATAGATAAATATTTTTTATTATACATATAAAACACCCAGAACACCCGGAATAAATATTTGCAGATCGTACGAACATTTATCCCAAGGCGGGAATCGAACCCGCAACCTCCGCGTCGCAGGCGGACCTTCGCCCACTGCGCCACATCGGTCGTCATGTCATATGATCTAGTTTTTCAGATTGCGCTTAATGAGTAGTCATTAGTGCAAACAACAAAAGTCTGACCATCTTACTGAGTATGTAGATACTCAGTAAGATCGTTAGACTTTTGTCTTCTAAGAGTCCCTGCAGACTGCAAACTTTTATCGGCCGATAGTTTGGAAGCAGTATGAAGACTGAATCACTGTAATGTGCGCATCTGCATACATCTCCATACTGATTCAGAAGCAGACCAAATTATCGGCCGATAAAAAGTCTGCAGTTTGCGGGGGCACTTAGTCTAACTAAAGGATTTAATTAGGTCATAGTACTGACCTTTCGATTTCTATTCCTGCTATTTATGGCGATAATTAAATTAAGATCTAACAAAAGAAATGCTTTTTTTGATCTTTGAAGTAGGTATCTAGTTTCTTGCCAGTTCTTCTAGTCTGTGGTCGAGTGGAACTGGCACCTAATAATTACCTAGTAGGTATGTAAGACGATTCTAAATGATCCTTGTGATTTTATTGAATAAAGAAATTTTGACAATCATAACTACCGGACATAGTATTGAATTAACCTTTCTTTAGAATAGGAACCTATAGTCGACGCGACTGCAATAGCGCCTAAGAGCAACATGCAATAGCGCGTATTTGCAAAAGTCGCAAAAATTCGTAATTGCGCCATCGTTTTGACACTTGGAATACTTCCACCTGTAAAATTGATAGAACACTGATATACGCGGTATTGCAAATTGCTCTTACGCGCTACTATTGCAGTCGCGTCAACGCTATCACAATCTAACAAGAGATGATACGTTTAGAAATGAAACAAATAGTATTTATAAGTGACTATATTAATAAAACAGCTTAAACATAAATAAGAAAATAAAAAAGTTATCTCCTCTTCCTGCCCACGGCTTTCCCCGGAGAGCGCTTGCCTTTCCCGCCTTTAGGTTTCTTCGCGGAGAAGTTACTTGATTTTCCCTTGCCTTTGTCTTTGTCCTTGAAAGAGCCCTTTGAAGAATTCATTGATTTCTTTTCTTCAGATCTCCTGTAAAGACATTTTATGATAAAAAAAAGTTTAAGTAGGTACACATTTAACGTATGACACAAGATACAAATATGTAGTAGTTTATGTAACGTAACAAATACAATCAAGCTTGGATGATCTTTATTTATTGTAAATTAGAGTGGTTATTTCTAGAAAAAAAAATGGTTGTCTGTAAAGTCGGTTTACTGACGATAGTTGAACGTGACAACGAACGCAAAGGCCGATTGTGCTTCTTTGTCGCTCGTTCCGCGCTCTCGCTTGCACTTCAAGCCTTACATGGAACGCCTCAGAGCGAGGTAACGCCGCATGAGTCATGTTTTTTCGTGCGTGCAGCCGGCTCTATCGAATTATAAGACGTTGTCACGTCAAAAATTCTGGAAATAAGTTATTCATTAATGTAAGATACCAATGAATAACTTATTTTCAGTTTTTTTTTTTTTTTATTCGATTTCGAAGATTTCATGAAGCCTTAGGCAGCCTTGGGCAGACCAACCCTTATTGTAAAAGTGAATAAATAAAAAAATCCGAAGTGAACTTACTGCGTTTGTTCGCTGTGTATATGCTTAGCCACTGCCTTATCCATGTCAATCTTGGGTCTCTTGTTGAGTATACTATCCAGTAAGCTCAAGTTGCTTTCTTTCTCCGCCTGAGGGGTTGGGACGGCGGGTCTGCGTTTGCGTTCCTTGCCGGGAATGAGTTCATGGATTCCTTTCCCTCTAGCTTCCTTCTCTTTGGGAAGTTTGTTTTGGAACTTGCCGAGGGACGCGGTGGAGGCTTTTGCTACTGTCGCTGCTGTTGCCAACTAGATTATAGAAAGATCTTTTTAGTTTTTGCAGTTAAATAATAACAAAATTATATGGTTGTATATGATATTGACTTGTTATGAATATAAAAGTTATTACAGAAATAATTGGATATTTTGTTCATGTTTTGATTGGGTGTATAAATAAACTATTTAATTAGACAAAACTAATTATCCAAAAATATTGCTTGTATCAGGGGATCTAGAGTAATATAAACCATGTCTTAGGACTACAGTACAATTTTTTTTTATTTTTAAATTGCAATAGACCAGAAATGATGATGTATTAAAAAGAAGACCTATAAACAGTAGCAGGTAGAAATAATGATGATTTTTTTACCTGTGTTGCTGATGCTTTATCCGAGGTGGTAGGCAGTCCAACTCTAGGTATCTTGACCTTCTTAGCTCTGGCAATGTTCTTCAGTCTCTGAAGTTCATTCTTTGCAACCTTCTCCGACTTCTCGCCAGCTTTCTTTTCATACATGTCAGTCATGGGGTCTAAGTTCTGTGGGACCTCTATGAGCCAATTCTTCTCCTTTTCTGCTGTAGCCTTTTTGAAGCTGTATGACAGACACAATTATGACAAACATTTATTAGGTATTAAGTAATGTAGAATTGTAAATAGTTAATATGTAATTTTTAAATAAATATGATTTAAAACCAATTTATATGTATAAATTCTGGATATTTATTTTTAAGGTCTATTTAATGTGTTAGCTTTGTGTTGTATGTTTGCCAAATAAATCTTTATCTATCTATATTAAAATACTAAAAAGTAACATTTCATTTTTGACAAATTCTAATGTAGTATTGTATTGCTCAATAATTTGTAAGCTTACCCAAACAATGGCACCCATTTCTGTAACTGATCATCCCACTTAAGTTTGTCTTTTTTCTTTTTATCAATGCCTTTAGCTTTAGCAAACTCTTGCCACTTTGTGAGAGGCTTGGGTTTAGGCACGGGTTTGGCTCGAGGAAGGATTGTTGTGGGGGCTGGTAGTCGGACTACTATAGCTTCTTCTATCCGTTCCGTGGGAAGCTCCCACACTTTATTTAGCAGTAGTTGGGTGTTGTCACGGGTCAGAGATTGTAAATACACATCTTTGTCTGATCTAAAATTAAGGTATAATTTTAATACAGAACTTTTAGATAAGTAAATATTTTAGTTATGCTTTCCTGGTGATGTATAAGACTAGTATAAATTATATTATACTTACTTCAACAACTTTGTGTCCAAGTCATTTGTGTCTGAAGCTAGCAATGTGCCAATATCAAATTCTAAATCTAGATGTTTTTCAACCACAATCGATTTGTACTTTTCCGATTTCTTTTGTTCCCTTTCTAAGATTTGATTGACGATATCCATTGTAGAAATTTTATTTTATTGAATCGTCAAAAACACATTTTTCACACGCATCAAAACACAAATAACCTAAAAATTTGTTGACAATATTTGACATTTGACGTTTAATTTATGACAATTGTACGAATAAATTCGTGCTACGCTGAGTGAACATACGACAATGGATATAATTTTATCTGTGGAGTTTCAGGGATTTAGCTGATTGACTTGACATGACTTGATTGTTAAAAAAAAAATAGTTTTGCTGTGGTTTTGTCTATTTACTTTCATCAAGTTTTTAAATAAAACTATATTGTATTGCTTGGTGTGTTGGTTGTAAACTAAGCTACAGAATGACAGGGAGTGCAGAGAAAACTCATTGTTTCAAAACTGAAAACAAGTTTATCGTAAAAAGTGGATGCAAGAAACGAATGTGGAGATCTCTGAAACAAATACTAACTGCTGAAAGAGCATTACCATGGCCTAATGATGCTGTTCTATGTAAGTCTAGTGTAGAACTCTAAGGACTGATTTCACAGCATTTAGATAACAAACATAATAAAATGTTAAACCAAGTTGTCAAAAAATACAATAGTTTTTTACTTAGCTCTTATGATAACTTGTTGTGTAAACTTATGTATGTCCATGTTCAGCCCAATAATTATATAATTTCTGTGTTATTAAAATACAAATATTATTATAATTACAGATTATTCAATAAATGCTCCACCAACGTTCAAACCTACTAAGAAATATTCTGATATATCTGGACTTCCTGCCCCATACATGGATCGACACTCCAAACTGTTCTACAGTAATTCTGAAGAGTTTGCTACAGTTAGGAGCCTACCAATGGATATTACAGCTGGCTATTTACAACTAAGAGGAGCTAATACTATTGTTGGATAAATTGAAGCTAGTGTAACAATTGATATACTTAAAAATAAATAAATTTAATTAGATAACATTATAAAAGTAGGTTAATTAGAAATAGTATAGTTGTACAGCGTGTCTGCCTCTGAAAATATTTGTCTGTAATAAAGTACCTATACCCAGGAATTCTGAGACATTAAAATTTGGATATTAATATTTTGATAGAATCTGTTAAAAGTCGCTAGATGCATAATAAATGTATGGTTATATTATAACTGAGCTACACACACCCACAATGTTTGCAACGAACACAGCTATAGTATAATATTGTATTAATTGTCTGTGGTTTTTAACCGCAAGTCAACGTGTATATGTTTTTACATCTGTGTTCTTTAAATATCATCATATCAATCAATGTCAAAATCAAATCGACAACCAAATGTTAAAAAAGTTCCCAACGGCAACATCTCAACGTGTGCGGTGCGGGAGTGTTATTTTGTGAAACAGAGTTTCTCTATTTTATAACAGAAGCTACGCTTGATTAAATCAAAATGTCGTCTGCTTTCTTTCTAAAAGGCAAATCAAGGCAGGTTCACCAACGAAAAGGTGAAAAAATAAAGAAAAGGAGGCTCACTAAACAAACACCTAACCTCGAAAACAGCGGCAATGAATCCTCGGGCAGTGACTTAGATATTAGAAAGTTCTCTGATGGTGAAGAATCTGAAAGTGATCACGAAACTGCAGAGCAGAAGAAATTACGTTTAGCTAAAAAATATTTAGAAGAAATTGAAAAGGAGGAGGCAAAACGCACCGAGGATAAGGAACTTGATGAGGCAGTCGAGAAGAGATTACAGAAAGACTACCTCGAACAGAAGGGCAAGCTACGAGTGGAGGTCGCTGATAACTATGTTGCACCCACCGATAATGATGTCAGACTCATTCGTGCCAGAGAACATAGGTTAACCCTTACATGTGTGTGTGTTAGTAGTGATAACAATTTTGTGTTCACTGGCAGCAAATGTGGCACTATTATCAAGTGGGGTATCAAAGAAAAAAAGAAGTTTGCCTGTCTCACATTCAAAACGCACCCAAAGTTACTAAAAGGTGGCATATCTTGTATAGCAATATCTACTGATTCAAAATTCCTAGTTTCTTCCGATCAATCTAACAACATTCAGGTGTGGGACCCTAGCACACTCAAACACACTCATACCTTCACAGGTCACAAGGATACAATATCTGGTATTGTTTTTAGAAAAAATACTCATGACTTGTATTCGGCTAGCAAGGATAGATCAGTGAAAATTTGGTCTTTAGACGAGATGGCATATGTCGAAACATTGTTTGGACACCAAACACCCATCACTTCCATAGATGCACTAACAAGAGAAAGGGCTATCACAGCTGGTGGAAGAGACACCACAGTAAGAATATGGAAAATTTCAGAAGAATCACAACTCATCTTCAATGGTCCTGTTGGAAGTATGGACGAGGTGAAGTTATTAGACGAGGAGCATTTTGTCTCTGGCAGTGATAACGGTTCTCTGTGCCTATGGGGAGTGATGAAAAAGAAACCTCTGTGCACTGTTTTAGAGGCCCACGGCTCAGAGAATGAAGTTCCACGATGGATAACAAGTTTGGCGACATTATTAAATTCTGACGTTTTTGCATCCGGTTCATATGACAACAGTATAAAATTGTGGAAGATTTGTGATGCATACAGAAAAGTTGTACCTCTATTTAGTGTTCAAGTGAATGGGTTTATAAATAGTATGCAATTCACTGGGGATGGAATGCAGCTTTATGCAGCTGTGGGACAAGAACATAAGGCAGGAAGATGGTTCAAGCTAGGAAGTGCTAAGAATGGACTGACTGTTGTCAATTTCAATATTAAATCTTAATAAATATTATAATTTTATGTTTTGTTTCATTTTTAACCAAAGTTTGCTTGATTCCAAGGTTGTCTTAGTATCTATCATAAGGCTTAGGAATAACTATCAGTACAACTCCACATCGACGACCGATGTGGCGCGGCGGAAGATTGTCCGCCTGCGACGCGGAAGGTTGCGGGTTCGATTCCCGCCTTGGAATAAATGTTTGAACGATCTGCAAATATTTGTTCCGGGTGTTCTGGGTATTTTACATGTATCTATCTATGTCGAAGTATGTCAGTCTTCTAGTACCTACCCATAACACAAGCTCTGCTTAACTTGGGGCTAGATGATGTTGTGTGGATTGTCCAGCATTATTTATTTATTTGTTAAAATATATTAGGTTCAGTTCCATTCAAGGTCAAAATAATAATAGCTTACAATATTTCTAAATATGACCAATTTCATGATGTGCATATCCCCTCCAGCAAACAAATTCAATTATCCAACAACCTGAAGCACATGCGCGTGGAACTTGTTGAGGTTTCAGTCTAATAGCCTAATCATAACCTACTTGTCTTATGTCTACATCGTAGTTAATAGGGCAGGGTAAAAAATAAATTCAATAAGTACAGTAAAGTAATTTATTCACGAAAAAGTAAAACTACACACTCTGTGCCTTGTCATCAGTGGGTGGTTCTTCCATCTTCAGGTTGTAAACCAGATAAAACATCCAATGTGAGAGCTAGATGGCGTTGGGACAAAATGTGTTTAAAATGATGGGACATGTTATAAATAGGGCAGGGAGGGTATCGTAGCGGTGCCGCTTTACCGATAAACCTATACGCGCGGGAATCTGCAAATCACAGCAATCAGCACACAGGGGACTGGATCAGCAAACAGGCCAGCGGCAGCACCGGCCTGCCAAACAAACGAACATGTTAGTCTGCTGTCCGCCATCCACCATCTGGATCTCGTGTTTGTTTATTTGTCTATTTTATGTTTATTTTGAAACACTTCACCTCATCGATGCAAGTGTTACGTCAAGGTATTGAACGGTCGGTGTTGATACAATGCAGTGCACAGATGAGGCGAAGTGTCACGTTATGATCGCGGAATGCGATTCGGTAATGTTTGTTTTACGAAATGCGTGTCTCGGTTTGTCAATAGAATAAAAGTTTACTCATAACTTATGCACCGCAACAACAGCAATTCAGCAGTTGTCAGCAAACAGCAAACCCCCCCTCCCCCCGCCCTGGCACCGCCTCGCTCCCCGCGCGCCACACGCCCTGAGCATATCAACAGTCAAATTAATATTATACAAATTACTTCATGATAAAACAAAAACTTACAACTACCAAGTAATAGGTCTCGAGAACACCAATAAGAGTTTTGTTCTATGACATACATTTGTTCTTATTGAATGACCTTTATACATAGACCGCTTACTTTAAATCTAAAGTTAGACAATTTTATTGTAACACTAGTGAAGTTATTTACCAAGGTAATGATGTCCCAATTATTGCCCAATTTAGCCCAATAATCCCATTAGGTTTGACACATGAAGTCCATTAGGGTAATATCCTGAAATTATGTTGAGTACCATTGTACTCAGTGGATTAATTGATAGATAAGTGCTACATTATTATTATTACAAGTTACAAACTAATACAAAAAAACAGAATGCAAGACAAATAAAAGTAACTGAAATGTATCAAGTCCACTTTTTTCATACACAGCTTATGAAAATATAAGAAAAATCTTAACTATTACTACATACATACTTCAAATTATAAAATAAAGCCCAATTTAGTTGTGCCTAATCGGAATCATAATTTCATTTGTTAAAAGATGCAACCATATAAAGAAATTAACAGTAGTGAACAGATTAATGCAGAATTGATATTTATTAAGTTAGCAAAGGAGAACTTAGGATATAATTTGTTACGTTGAATGTTTGCAACTATGTGATCATAGTTAGGTCGGGATGGCATAAGTAACTGAGGAGAATAGTACCTTAGCCGAAGGCTGCTTGCCAGTGGTCAGCACAGCACTTCGGCTCTCGGCTGGTACTACTGCTCAACCTGTAGGCAATACACAAAACATGATGAATAATCAATAAAGTAGTTTTTCAATAACAATAAATGAGGACAAAGTATTATTTATTGACTTAGCAGATTCACGTAAACCTTGCAATACATGAGTGAGTTTAGATACATACCAAAATCTATGCTTTTGATGAAGCAGCTAAATCAACTACAGTGTAAACTCTTTATAACAAAACTCAAGGGACTGAGCATTTTTTGTCGTTGTAGAGAGTTATCGTTATATGGAGTGAACAAAAAAACAACAAAATTTTCGTCAACACTAATCGCTTTGGGAAAACCAACGTCATAGGGAGTTTATCATTATAAAGAATACCGTTATAAAGATTAAAATGCCAAATCACAACATCTTGTCAGTAAATACATTATATATTTTTCTTATTTTGGAGCTAAATATTATGTTAAACATTGCCAAAACAAGTCAAGTAATATAAAGAGAAGTGTATTAATAATCTTGTTCCCATACTATGCTTTGCTTAGTTTTGAACTAGATGTGTGAAGATGATGCTTATTCTGTGCCTTCACTTATCTCTGTGGGGTCAGCCCTGAGGTAAGCCAGTCTAGTCAAGCTAAGCTGGTCTAATTTGTAGACTTGTCACATGAAAATATTTATTTATCACTTTATTGCACACATATACTCATAATGTACAGGTACATTTAACATCAGATGTGATTGCAGTCAAGCATTTGTCTTCGGCTAAATATATATAAAAATTATCAGATCTTAATTAAGGGCTCCCACACAAAACCGCGATGCGAGGCGATGCGATGCGAATTCGCGGTTTTGTAAGGGAGCACTTAAGGCGACGGGTAGGGTGAAATTTTTCATAATAAATATAAATGTCAATAACTTCCAAGTTTATTATTTATTTATTATATCTATACACACGTTAAACTTGTAACACGGCATAGTTTTTGCCGTGGTGGTTAAACTCTAGACAGTCAGCGTGGCAACGTCACAATTTCAATTTCAACAAAAATGCTGACAACGGCGCAAAACACATAATGAGCCGCGCACAGTTCGGATAGTCAAACTCTAAAGCAGTGCCTTATGTATATTTGCGAGCACACAGCAATCAAACACTTATAATTCCTAAGGCGCTACTCTTTTTCTTCTTTAAACACCTTAATGTAGAAATGTTTTCTTTAGAGTCACAAGATACAAACCATAAGAATAGCTGTGCTGAGTTTGGTACCAAACAAATCTGCCAAACCCATAAAAAATGGGATCTTAAACCACACTTTTGCAAAAGGTGTTGGTACTAAACTTACATTTAAAAGTAAACTATATCCAAGAGCACAAATTTTAAGTAACAATACACTAGTTCAATATATGTGTTATAGGAAATAATAAGTTTCACAACTCCACATGCTATCACTTTTTCTGAAAACAGTTTTCGGTTTCCCCAAAAACACGCATTTGGCTATACCCGTCACCTTAACTATAAAATCTGAGCGGATGAGTCGATATACTTACTCAGCACTTCAATGCCTTGAACGGGAACGGCTGCGAGAGCGGCTTCGGGCACGAGAGCTCTTGGAGTCTGAGCGGGAACGGCTGCGGGAGCGAGACCGGCTGCGAGTGTACGAGCGGCGCCGGGAGCCACGGGACCTCGACCTGCTGCGGCGACGGGATCGTGAACGCGAGTTGCTACAAGAAATAACCATAATTAGTTACAGTTTGTATGTACAATGGAACCTTCGTAGCTATGCCGGAGTTAAATGCAGTTGTTCAGCTGAATGGAAGCTGTCAGAATATACACATTGCACAAGTTATAAAATTTTACTGCTCTAAACATTAAGCATGGAACAGTAGTGTTTATGATAATTAACTGATGGTAAATACCATGTATAAAATATACCAGATTGTTGATTTATTTGATTGGAATTAGATCTCTGCGTTGCAAATGCGATATAAATGCGTTGCAAATGCGATATAAATGCGTTGTAAATAGTGAGAGACATTTTGGTTGCAATAAATGAACTTCATGAGAATCCATAGTATAAAATTCGACCGCCACAATTCGCTTACGACGTACCGGCTTCTATATGGTGATGAAGGACGTCCGTAGCGAGCCATCTGCACACGGAGCTCCCTCCCGTCCAGCATGCGTCCGTCGAGCGAGTCCAATGCCTCTTCAGCATCTCTGCGGTCGTAGAATCTAGAAGGTAATACTGGTTTATGACCACGTAAAGGTTAAATGTTTGCTTAAAAGGTCAATCTAGTAGCTTTTGCGCTCATCGAGAATGATCTATGCCTATAAAGTGAATCAGTAGAATGATTAGCTTGATGGGGGTCACAGGAGGCGTGGTATTTTTTTTACCGGTATCGAGTGACGTCACATACAAAATAGAGGGAACAGCATTTACCTGACGAAAGCGAATCCTCTGCTTTCTCTTGTATAGCGATCTCTGGGTATGTAAATATCACCGACTTCGCCGCATCTTTCAAACACACGACGCAAATCCTCTGGTGTCGTGCGATACGTGAGGTTGTCCACTTTCAGCGATACCATGCCGTCAATGCGCGGCGGCGGTCGTCCGTAACTCATTTTGATGAGAGCTAACTATTCAACTTAAAATACACACAATAACTTATAAATGGGCTTTTGAATTGAGAGAGACTAACGATTCCACAAATCAAAAGCGCCTCGCATCAACGCGAGAGAACAAGCAAGTAACAAATATGGCGGCCAGACGAACCGGATGTCATACTAAGACGCGCTGCGTAGATAAAATCTACCGGATATGAGTGTTGCAGTGCTGCCATAACTAAATAAGTTTTAAATCACATTCTATGAACGAACCGGAATAAATTAATAACATAAAAAAGATTTTATTTTATTTAAATTCTGTTTTTTTTCACAGTTTATATCTAATTTTAACTTTTCATAAATTCCTGCTTGTTCCTTACTGGATGTACAAGGACTGATTATTTCTACTATTGGCTTAAATTTTATTTATGGCAACTTTGGTTTGCTTCGTTTTAAATATAATTTCCGCTAGGTTATTAATGAGTGGTAGATTTAAACACCTTCGAACACAAAATACAAATAGGAATTTCGTGAATAATTGAAGAGAAATTTTTTACATACTTTTGCATGCTTAAATTATTCTTAAACATTTTTTTAAAAGTATGTGTACTTTTAACATAGTAGTTTTTGTATAGATTTGTTTCGTTTCCATGGAAATGTCAAGACAGAATGAGGTCCCGTCAGAAATCAAATTGTTTCATTAATTCATTATTTACGTAGTAGCATGAGTTAAAAGTTATAGTAATAACTATTAGGGATAATAGGGTTTCAAATTCTGTTGTAATAAATTAGTAGGTAGGTAATTTGTAGAAAGCAATCCAGAATGGCCGGTATCAAACAAGTCAGGAACAAAAAGCTCCTGCCAGACTTGAGTAAAGAAGGTGTCCTCACAAAGGAAATCGTCCTTTGCTCCAAGGAGAAGCACGGTGTCCCTGCAGGATGCAGACTGTTCTCGCACCACACCTTGGCCAGTGTCAGAAGATTAAGTTTTTATCATCCTTTTTAGTAAGTGTAACTACCAGTAGGTACCTATCAGCGATTGATTTGCTATTTTTGTTCTGATTCGAACTCTGTATACCTATGTATTTAAAAGCAGGTTCTACTTAAAAAAATCTATCATTAGTTAGTGGACCTATATTTTTACCTTAGGTACCTACCTAATTTATTTTAATTAGGCACACACTGCCTAATTTAATATTATTTTATTTTTAATTTACTAAATTAAGTTATTTCTTTGTACTATTCATATACAGGGCCTTATTGGGTTGTTGATTCCAGTTTGCCCGAAGACAGTCTGGACCTCGTTCTGACTTCCACATACAACCAGTCCACGGAACGTTTCGCCGACAAGGAGGATCTTTACCTTCAGCCAGAAACTCACGGATGCTCCACATGGCGCCGGTTACGAAACTCCTTTGATAAGCATCCGCCAGTAGTCATACCTCTGGTTAGTTTTATAGAACGTACCGTAGGTTTTAAGCTATGCTATGGCATAGCTTCTATCACGGGCCTTGATCGTGGAGACCGAATCCAGAAATTCCGTAAAGAAATAACCTATAACTGCGCATGCGTAATCCAGCAAAAAATGCTCTGCAATAGCTTTACTGCGGCAGTCCCCGAGTGCCACAAGTCTTTTTTGTGGCTCGTACTTCTTGTGCATTTGCCACGTAGGTACTGTAGTTATCGGAATAACTTCATAAAAACAATTGAATCTCTAAGTAATAGTTTTGAGTTTTGTAGTAGTTTCTGCCGCCTAGGAGTGTTACGAAGGAAGAGTTTTGAAAGAGTTAAATAGATACATTATATAGATAAGGTTAAGGAAAACAATGCTTCTACTATAGACACATGCATTGCAACATTGTCTTGGAGTAATACTTTGCAAGGTACAATGTTCCAAAGAATACGTTGGTGGAGTTATTTTTATATACCTACTTACGTATGTAAATAAAAAAATATGTTCAAAAACTGTTATCTTCCTTGTGTCCGGTCAGATGTCCTGTTAAAGATTATGTTATCCTCTTCGGTTCCAGGGTCATCCAATGAAGCGAGGAGGGATCAAGGAGCACAAGTCACCATTCAGCGTGAAGCTCATGAACTCCGGAGTTCACTCCTCTCAAACCAACCCTGGCTACAGCAGACAACCTGCAGGCGGGGCTATCTTCTTCTACTAACTTACCTTTTTGTCAACTTATCTTTTATCTTATCTTACTGTTTATGTTGCATAGATTGACACTTAAGCCACGTATTCATTAATAAACATTGTTGATAAACTGTTTATGACTAGCTTATAGATTGTTTATAAACTAGATGTTTCGTCTTGCTCTCCACTCGTAGTCGGAAGCACGGCAACATGTATCGTAAACAATGTTTCATCACCTATGTTTATGAACTGTTTATACACTGTTGCAGAGATGATGAAACATTGTTTATGAACTGTTTATAATCAGTGTTTATTATCAAAATGTTTACTAATGAATACGTGGCTTTAAGAAGAAAACTTATCTTACTGTTTATGTTGCATCAATTGACACCTAAGAAGAAGAAGATTTATCTTACTGCTTTTTTTTTGTTTAAAGTCTAGGCTAGGTTTTCTTATCTCCCATCGTACTGTAATTTTACTGTTTAGAAGACTAAAATTTTGGTTGCGTTCGCGCTTTCGAGTTTCTTTGGGCAGGTATTCCGTTTTAGCTGTATTACTTACCTATCAGGAACCGTTTAATAAAGTCATACATTATAAATTTACAAAGTTTTTTTTCAACAAATAAGTATATTATGTATTATTTATTTTTGAAAAAGAGAAAGCTCGGTTTTAGCGAGTTATGAAGTCTTGTACGATTCTTTATGATTAATTCGTGCGATTCTTATACTTATGCGATTCTTATTCCTTCAAACATACCTACGTTTTACTATGTAAACTATAGTAAAACCTACTTCTTTTTAATATTAGTAAAACTTTTCTCCTTACGCCCTACTTCTGGCAGTAAAAATAATATAAATCAGCACCTGTCTTCTGTGCCGTCAAAAATTTGACAAAAACGGCGAAAAGTCGAAAGCAATTTCATGGATTTACAAACTAAATAGGTAACAACATTCAGAAATACACAAAATTAACTCCATGAAACGTCGAAAAATTCATATAAACCGCAAAAATTACACACCGAAATCATATTAATTTCGTATTATAATATTTGGATGGATTTCTTGGATTCTCTTGGTAAGACACATTCTTCTCTCCTCTTCAGAGTAGATAAACATTGTGATTAGCATAGATTTAAATCGTGCTAATTCGGTATTCGTGTTTCAGATTTAGATATTTCTAATAAACGATCGCGTCGGGTGCGGTCGTGGTATCTGTACGAGCAATTCAAATCTCTCGAACGTAACCAGCTAGACGCTACTCAGAAACTGAAGGACAGGTCCTACCAAGACAGGATCCTGCGCCAAGAGTTGTCAGAGAGGAAAGCGAGGCGGAAGCTATACGACGAGTTCGGACTCTGCCACAGCGAGTCCAGGATCGAACGGAGCGTCAAGAGCGAAGGCGCTAGGACGGCGCTCAGCGTCAGCACCGATGACTTCTACGAAAGCTTCTGCGAGCTGCATGAAGGGCGTCTGACACACGCAGCTGATAACATATCACAATCCTGCAGCCACAGCAAACTCTACGACGACGATTTCAAAAGCGTAGACGAGCAGAAGGACGATACCAGCTACGCGGAAAGTGTGAACAGCGTAGTCAACATCAAATCCGAAGGAACAATCACCGAAGATCTAGAAAAAGAACCGGATTGTGAAGAGCATACCGTTGTAGACGAAATAAACTTGTACTTCGACGAAGTGAAGAACAATCTGGAACGTATAGAGAAACTAACGGAGTTGGACGTGGATGATAAGAAACTTGAGAAAGAAAGTTTGTGCTCGATCGAAGAGAAGGATGCTCCACCGGTTGTAATGAAGGATAAGAATGTCAACACTAGCGAGAACAATGTGTTCGCTATGTGGTCCAAACTAGTTTCGTTTGCTCATCAGATCATTCAGCTGAATCATGGTAAGCAAATCACTTTAGCTAGCTATCTGGTCACGATTATTCTCTACATTATGTTTCTGTTTGCAGGCAATTGCTATGTCGATTATGGATCTCAGTTTCTGACTGCAGTTTTGGCTTGTGACGTCCTACGTAGAGGGATCAATAGAATGTGTACGTAACTGTTAGTGATTTTTTCTGACTTCAGATTGTTGCAATATACTCATAATCGTACAAGTGATACAATTTTAGGTCATATTTTGCAGCCCTACGTGTCTCCAATTAAGTTTGCTACTGACGACTCGGATTCTTCGACCGCCAGCTACAAAAGCGTCAGACGAAAATCACGGTCTAACAGATATACATGCACGGACAGAGTAAATATATCAACCATATGCTTTCATCATATTATCACAAATTAATTGTACAAGAACATATTGATGTGGTTTGTATCTAAAACTAATATAGGCACAGAGGGCTTAGTTTGAGGTTGCACTTGCAAAACTCCCTACTCTCGAGCCGAGAGTCGTCTCTCGGATATACAAAAATATATGGACATCCGAGAGACGACTGTCGGCTCGAGAGTAGGGAGTTTTAAAATGCAACCTTGGACTTAAGCCCTCTGATATTTCTTCCCACAGTTTCAAACTAAAGCGAACACCAAGCATCAAATCACAAGAAAGTATCGCTCAGAGAATTGTTGGCAACACTTTTCGGAATATTCGAAAGGGAACAAAATAGCACATAAAGAACGAAGGGCCAGCGAACCCTGGCAAAGTACTCCGAAGATTTCACATAAACAAGTACATATAACGTCGCCCAGTAAATCCTCGTATAGCAGTGAATGGCCGGACTTTTCAAATGACGATTCTACTGAATACTTTTTGAGAGAAGGCTGCAAATGTCGGTACAAACTAAATCCCATGTTGAAATTATCTCAGTATTTTGATAATGTGTTGAAAGAAATTGACGATTCTATGGTCGTATAAAATTTTTGTTTAAAATATACTTTTTTATTTAATTTGCTGCATTTTTTTTACCTCCCTTATAACTAGGACTATGAAATGTCCACAAATATTTATTAAGCTATTGCATAGCTTATCTCGCGGGCCTTAAACGTGGAGGCCGAATCCAGAAATTTCGTAACGAAATAACCTAATACTGCGCATGCGTAATCCAGCAAAAAATGCTATGCAATAGCTTTTCCGCGGCAGTCCCCGAGTGCCACACGTCTTTTTATTTTATTACATAAGCTTTATGAAAGAAAACGTAGTTTTTAACAAATATGTAACACTTTATTACACTGGTCGCCTTTACAACAGCGAATTTAGTTTTACAAATTGCTATAGTTAATCGTAAATAATCGTTGCCTTCACCTTTACAAAAAAACATGTATTTTGTAAACAAATTCGTAAAATAACTGGTTTGTAAACTGTACACTGGGATATGTCTTGTACTAATATAATTAATTATTTTTCAAAACACATTGAGGCACTAAAGTAGGTACATTACTAATTCGATTATTTGTGGGAAAACAAAACATGTGAAGATACTTAAATAAAAATATAAATGTTTGAATTGAGCTGAGTAACAAAAAATTATATAATTGGAGTATGAGCAAGAATAAATGTGACAATCGTAAACGTATCGAAACAATTACGTATTTGAGATACACTGCGCGACGACATCCACTTTACTGTAGAACGTTGCAGCGTTAGCGCGCAGTGTGTCTTTTATAGTTACGTTTGTTACATTTATTCGTGCTTAGGCCACTAAGGTGTGATGTTCGAAAACGTTCGACATTTATACTAAGAGACAAAACTCGACTGACACCAATGGTAACCACAAGAATTTCTTTACAGATTAACTCGCCCGTTGTCGAAAGTTTTCAAACGATGGCATAAAAATAACATTATTGTAACAATTCTAAAAACAAGCAAAACGGAAATATCGAGCTAATAAAGACTTTCCATACAGATAATTGATGTATAGTGATAATATTATAATATAGTGATTATAGAATTTGCCGACAAAGTCTTAAGTGTTCGATCGGAGATATCACAATAATCATATAAATTATAGATAAGTAAAAAAGAATCGGTGATGTATTCATAACAAAATAGCTATTGTAACTTGTGAAAATATTTGGGTTAGGATTGTTTGAAGGTACGCTGTTCCAAATGATTTTCAATATATTTTATAATACACTAGCTGTCCCGGCGAACTCTGTTCCGCCTTAAAGGCGAATAAGCAGACTACAAAAAATGTGATAAATGACGAACCACTCGACAGATTATAAGAAAACTTCACATAAACCATCTGCTAATTAGTCCGAATAAAGCCCAAAAATTTGGTTTGGATAGGTGAGCCCGTTCTTGAGTTATAAAATAACAACGAAAAGTGGCATTGATTTTTATATATACATATAGATAAATAAGTAGACAAATCATCGTTCTGTTGTGCATTCTATTCTAGCTACATAAATAAAAAGCTAGTATAAAAAAAGTTTAATCTAAATTCATAATAGTTATTACAACCATAATAGCTAAAAGAGAATGATGGTTAACAATAACATTTTAGCTATTGAAGATTAAATAAGTAAGCTATTAGTTTGTATGCTACTTATTTTAGTACATTGTCTATCTAAACCGAGTATAACAACTTAATCTCATGCGTATTCTCGAAAAACTGACATTAGGAAACACGACGTCAAAATTTACGAACATCAGATGTCATCTCACTGACAACCAAAATTCATACGACATTTCTCCCACTGTAATATCTCGAACGCCTCTGATAATAAGGCCCATATTTTTTAATACTACAAACATTACCCGATTATATATACATTTTAAAGTTATTTGCTATACACTGCTGCCTTATTATCAAAAATGACAGTTTACTAGGAACTTTATTGGCATTCTCCATCGAACTTGACGAGGACGGAGAAATAAATTTGGCTGTTATTTAGTACAATCATTTTTGTTAATATGGCGAATGTCCTAAATTCATCTAAAAGCCAATATACGTGTTTAATTTGATATTATATTGATTATTAATAGAATTTTTGCGTACTTCTATTAGTAGGTGAATCTTAAGAAAGACGTTAGATTTTTTTTATTGGAACGAAATTGTTTATCGCGAGGAGTTAAACAAAAAAAATTAAGATCAAAAGTTGTAAAGTGTCGTTACCACTTTTGGTCTTAATTTTTTTGCTATAGTTGTAAGCCGTGCGGCGTGCGCGTGTTTCTCTATCCGTCTCTCTCTCATAGAAAGCAAGCCAGTTATATATTTAAGAACTTCGTTCCATCCAGATTTCCTTTGACACTGTAGCGCCATCTATATCGCTACATGATAAACTACATCGTAGTGTACGCAACAGACCAACAGATGGCAGAAACAAGTCCTAGATCGCGCTTACGGAGTTATCACGGAGTTTGAACATAAGTAATAGAACCGATGACTATCCATCGGTCCTCGGACCCCGAGTCAAAGGTCGCTCGGCGTGGAAGATCTTCCCTTTTCGTTGGAGATACCATACCCTATCTCCACAACACCTCTCAAGTTCTTTTTTCTCTTGCATTACTAACGGCCGGTTTCTGGAAACCCAAATCACGATTGATCCGAGTTTGACACATAGTAATTATTTGATTTTTTCGTTGATCAACGTTCGAGAAACCGGCCGTAAGGTTTACGTTAAGTTAGGTTGACGTTAATTTGTGATATATTGAATTTATTAAATAACTTAATATAAATACATTGTGAAGAACTAATTATTTCATACATTAGCTGGTGTTCCAACGATATTGTTTGATTAAAAACATTAATTAGTATAAATAAAAGGCCACTGTATCAAACACAGCCTTGATTGGACCATACTCGGCAGTGTATTGTTATTTTAATAAATTGATAAGAAAAACTTCATTTCTACAATATTAATGCAAAAAATCTAACATTTTGGTGTTTCGATCCTAATACCAAACATTCGTTCTTAGTAACTCATTATTTTGAGGTGAGGACGAATAAATGTGACAATCGTAAAGTAAACGCAACGCAGCGTATTCGATTTACATTAATCTTTTTTTTTTAATCGACCCACACTGTCCCACTGCTGGGCAAAGGTCTCCCCCCTCTCTTTCCATCATTAATCTTATGACAATTTAATTTTAATTTTCTTAACTTTCCCGTGCAGTTCAATAAAGAGTTACCAAGAATATGTCTATTCATTTCAAAGAATCCTTCAAAGCCCAGGGAAGCCCGAATGACTTACCGAGTGTATAATAAATATAATCAGATAAATCAGTGCTTACGATATAATTGAGCTAGTTATCCGGGGGGTTGTCGAAGTAATCTATTTTAGCTTCGGGAGGCGTCGGCTTTGATTGGCTGCGCGCGCCCCAAGCGTTTGTAGTTTTGGAAGTCAAAGTGGCCCATCCACTGCTAGATCTGAAAACAAGATAATAAATTAATATTCACGGACAAATCACACTCTAGTCCCAAACTAAGCAAAGCTTGTATTATGGGAACTAGATTTAAATATCAATTTTTTTTTGAAAATACATAATAAATAAATAAATAATGCTGGACAATCAACACAACATCATCTAGCCCCAAGCTAAGCAGAGCTTGTGTTATGGGTACTTAAAGACTGACAAACTTCATACAATACATTATATACATAGATATTTTTTATTATACATATAAAATACCCAAAACATTCGGAATAAATATTTGCAGATCGTACAAACATTTATCCCAAGGCGGGAATCGAACCCGCAACCTCCGCATCGCAGGCGGACCTTCGCCCGCCGCGCCACATCGGTTGTCAAAGTCAAAGTCAAAATTGCTTTATTCAGTAAAATCACAAGGATCATTTAGAATCTAGATAAAGTCATAAATAGTAGTAGTAGTCTATACTAATATTATAAAGAAGTAAAGTTTGTGTGTTTGTATATTTGTTAAATTGTAAGGGGTAATCTCTGGATCTACTGAACCGATTTTAAAAATTATTTCTCCAATAGAAAGCCACATTATTGCTGAGTGTCATAGGATATATAAAAACCGAAAAATAAAAAGGCTTTTACGTGGTAGTCCGTTTTGCAAAGTGAATCGGAGAAAAAACGGTCAAATATTGCCCAACGAAGTGGGCACGGGTCAGCTAGTCATAAATAAAAGCTCACTTGGCTGTGTTAGCTGCGGCCGCCGGTCCGGACGGCGTTGCTCGGAGCACGGGGCCGGGAACTCTTCGCTTGCCCGCCTCGCGACCCAACACTTCCATCACACTCATCGCTGGCAGCCACGACTGGGGAATTATAATAAAAAATATCATTGCTTTATTGTACACCAACACAGAAAAAGAAACAAAAACATCAAAATACCTTAGGTGGTAATTAATGTATGATAGTTTGTACAATGGGCGGACTTATTGCTTAAAGCAAACTCTTATATAAGCATCATCATTATCAACCTATACACTGTATATGGTCCACCCCTTCTGTATAGTATACAGGGTGTAACAGAAGGGGTGGACCCCTTCTGACCCCTTCTGTTGGTGGGTGAAGGGAGGGGGGGGTCAAAAGGGCGATAGGGGAGCTCAATGCCTATCGATATAACCCCTATGTATGTTCAGCGATATTCAGTCGTTTAAATGTTACTCGCACTTTTATGATGTTTTTTTCATAAACATATTTTAGGTTAGATTTCCCAAGTATACCCAAACTGGTGCAGAGCCGCACAAGATAGAGACCAATGAAAACTGGAGGTGGCATTTACGGTGGTCTGTGTACGTGAAACGTAAAGTTTCACGCAAACTTTCCACACTCACCTAGTATTATTATTTTACTTATATTTAATACATACGTACATTTTTTTAATACATAAGCTATAGTGTATACATAGAAATAAAAGCTTTTTTATTTTATTTCTGTGTACGTCACGTAACTTTCCACACTCACCTAGTATTATTATTTTAATTAGATTTAGTAAATACATTTTTTATATACATAAGCTGTGCACATATAAATAAAAGCTTTTTTATTTTATTTTCTTACCTTTTCCTTATCAGCAGTTGCGACGACATTTCTGTTCGGCTCGGCGTCGTACGCCACGCTTTCGCAGCCGAAGTGTTCGCACAACTCGTGAATGAACTGACGCTTCTGCCAGTTCATAGACGGGAACGAATGCGCGCGCGTTCGTTGTTTTGACTGAAATTATATAATTTACTGAGTGAATTGAAACTTATATAACATTTTCAGGTCTTACACACCATTTCACAGATTTGCTAGCAAAAAGAGATTCCTTCTCTAAATTAAATAAAATAAAGCATGAGCAAATAAAAAAAATCTAACATCATATGTAGCTGTATCTGTTACCTTCTTAGCAAGTTGCACAAGATCAGTGAGTTTGTCGTGTATCTGTTACCTTCTTAGCAAGTTGCACAAGATCAGTGAGTTTGTCGTGTATCTGTTACCTTCTTAGCAAGTTGCACAAGATCAGTGAGTTTGTCGTGTATCTGTTACCTTCTTAGCAAGTTGCACAAGATCAGTGAGTTTGTCGTGTATCTGTTACCTTCTTAGCAAGTTGCACAAGATCAGTGAGTTTGTCGTGTATCTGCTGCGCGAAGGCGGGCTCCCTCAGCGCAGTGGTGCGCACGTGCTCGGAGTAGCGCGGCGCGAGTTTGGCCGACACGTCGGGGTTGCGGATCTGCAGCGCCAGCGCCATCTGCCGGGTGCGGGCTTCGACTCTGCACTCGTCGTCGCATTCTAGACTGAAAGTATTCAATTAAAATGAAATATATGCTCCTGAATCATAATAACTTTATACTTCGTAATACTACGGATACATGTATTAGAAATAAATAAACAATGCTGGACAATTCACACAACATCATCTAATCTAGTCCCAAGCTAAGCAGAGCTTGTGTTATGGGTACTAGAAGACTGACATACTTAATACAATATATTGTATTGTCTTACGTTTTCAACATATTGCCGGGTCGTTGTTCGGTAATCTCGAAGGCACCACCTTCTTGCATTTTCGTTGCTGCTAAGGCACTCATCATTCTGTAAAAATAAATAATATTTGAATATTTGCAAGTATTCAAATAGCTGATTACTTGCATAATTTTACTTGTGTGCTACGTACCCGTCTCACTGAACACATAACCTATGCGACGTTGCCGCTCCGTACATACTAATTAAGTGCTATGTTGCCGCTCCGTACATACTTACATAGTTACGATTCATGCTACAAGCTACAGTGCTACATTGCCAATCCTCACTTGTAGACGCGCTACGATTACGTACTACGACAGTGCTACGTTGCCGCTACATACCTACTCGTAGCCGCGTCTCATGCTACAGTGCTACGTGGCCGTCCCACTGAACGCAATAATCTACGCGACGTTGCCGCTCCGTACATACTACGAACGTGCTACGTTGCCGCTCCGCACTCACTTGTTATAATCCCTCGAGTTGTCGGCACAGGGCCTGTCCGCGGCGCGCCGGCCGCACGGACACTGGCAAGCAGCCACGTCACGACACACATCGCATAGGACAGTGCTACGTTGCCGCTTCGTACATACTTACATAGTTACGATTCATGCTACGTTGCCACTCCTCACTTGTAGTCGCGCTATGCTTACGTGGTACAGACAGTGCTAAGTCACTCACTTGTTATAATCCCTCGAGTTGTCGGCACAGGGTCTGTCGGCGGCGCGCCGGCCGCACGGACACGTGGCGCGCACTGGCAGGCGACACGGGGCAGGGGAGGGACAATTAACGCCGGCGCCTGTCGCGGAGGAATGACATGCCGCGTTGCATGCGTGACCGCAGGCCGGACGCTTCTCTGTGCACGGCTGGGTACATCTGGTGACAAGTAGACAGGGGTTATATTATATGCAACTGTAAATTGTATATCTTTTAGTTTAGATAGATGGAAGATAGAAAACGATTTATTGTACACAGAAGGAAATAACAGAATAAACAGAAAAACAGTGTTTGCAGTATAAATGGTTAGGGACAAGTAAACAGGTGTTATAAGTGACAGTGTATTTTTTTTTTTCATTTTTAACCTTATTTGGGAAAACATACAGTACCTTAATACAAGATAATTAAACTATGAGTAATACTAAGTATTAGGTGTGGCACCAACACCGTTTACCACAGATTATAGAGTGTTTTGGACGCTTCTCTCTTCTTCGCCTTCAAAAAGGGCTAAAGTGATAGAATATTTGTATACACCCCAGACACTAAACTTCTGCAAATAATTTCTTAAAACCCTTATGCGTTGATAACAGCAGTAAAAAGGTAAAACTATTTATCATAGTTTGTTATGTAGATATACTCACTTGCCACCATCGCACGGTCCCTTGTGACAGATTTTGATGCACGAATGTTTTCCGCACGGCAACGGCTTGCCGCACGGCAAACCACACGAGAACTCTTCTAGCGAACACGGTATAGTTTTTCGCTCCTGTAATCAAATTACACCCACGAATTTACTACCAGTTTGATGATAGATTACTATCAAAAATCGTGGCTAGTCAGGAATGATATTAATTTATGATGATCCCGATCACTTGCACTTAAGGTGATACCTCTCGCTCTAGCAAAAAATTCAAATTTTTTAGGGTTTTTTTTATTGTGGCTGAACTGTTATATCTTTTACTAGTTTAAGCTACTTTGCGAGCATAAACAATAATTTTCTGTGTAACCCTGTATCAATTTTTGAGATTGGTTCTTTATATCAACTTACATAACTTACATAATTATTTAACTGTACAAAACAGTTTGTGTACAGTTAAATAATTAAGTAAAAATTTGAATTTCCCGCTAGAGCGAGAGGTATCACTTTAATACGTTCAGACCCTACTAACTTTCGACCGATTTCAGTACTACCAACATTTAGTAAAATCTTTGAAAAACTTATGCTTCTACAATTACAAAGACATTTTGAAAATAACAATTTACTTGACACAAAACAATTCGGGTTTACGAAGGGACGCTCAACGACCGACGCAGGCATTGAGTTGATAAAACATATTTTTGAAAACTGGGAGCAATCAAATGACGCCTTGGGTATATTTTGTGACTTATCCAAGGCGTTTGATTGTGTGCATCATGAAACGTTGGTCAGGAAACTAAACCACTATGGTGTTAGGGGTGTTGCTCTGGAACTTCTGTCTTCTTATTTAAGCAACAGAATTCAAAGAGTTGACGTAAATGGGAAACGTTCTCCGGGATCTGTGGTGAAAATGGGTGTACCACAAGGATCAATACTAGGACCGTTTTTGTTTCTAGTTTACATCAATGATCTACCACGAGTAGTTAAAGATGATCACGAGATTGTACTGTTTGCAGATGACACTTCACTTTTGTTCAAATTGGAACGACGACAAACAAATTATGACGACGTGAATAATACAATCTCAAAAGTTGTAAACTGGTTCAATGTAAACAACTTATTATTAAACGAAAAAAAAACTAAATGTATACGATTTGTTTTACCAAATGTCACACAATCGCTAGCTAATGTCAAAATTAAAGATGTAAACATAGATCTAGTGGACACCACAGTGTTTTTAGGAATAACCTTAGATAATAAACTTCAATGGGGCCCACACATAGACAAATTATCGAAAAAGCTTAGTTCTGCAGCATATGCAGTCAAAAAGATCCGCTTCCTTACAGACGTGGACACAGCTAGACTAGTTTATTTCAGCTACTTTCATAGCATTATGTCATATGGCATTTTGTTGTGGGGGAATGCTGCAGATGTAAATACCGTATTTGTGTTGCAGAAGCGAGCTATTCGTGCAATCTATAACATGGGTCCCAGAGAATCGCTACGAAATAAATTTAAGGAAATAAACATAATGACAGTGCCTTGTCAGTACATTTACGAAAACTTAATGTATGTTCGAAAAAATATTAATCTTTTTGCTAAAAAAAGCGACAATCATAATGTTAACACAAGAAATAAGGATAAACTCGCTGTTCCCATTACTAGGCTCACCAAAGTAAATAAATCTTTTAAAGGGCAATGTGTACGCTTCTATAACATAGTCCCAAGCTATGTTTGTCAATTGCCGATTGGCAAGTTCAAAAACGTAATAAAACGAAAACTCTTATCAAAAGCATATTATAAAATATCTGACTATTTAGAAGACAAGCAAGCTTGGGACGAACTAGCTCCAACTTTGTTAAACAATTGTAAGAAGGATCATATGAAAAAAACGCTAGAATCCAGGTCTAGTTCTTGCCAGTTCTTCTAGACACTGGTCGCGACGAACTGGCGCCTAGAATCATCTAGTATGTAAGACGTTTCAAAGTGATCCTTGTGATTTTATTGAATAAATGATTTTGAAGTTTGAAGTTTGAATAGACGTAACCTCACGATTAGTCCCGAAGCATGGCGGACACTCACGACCAATCCCGACTAGCCACGACCAATCCCGACTAGCCACGACCAATCCCGACTAGTCACGACCAATCCCGACTAGCCACGACCAATCCCGACTAGCCTTGACCAATCCCGACTAGCCACGAAAAATCCCGACTACTCCCGATCAAGTTACCTCATGCGCTCCGTAGCATCGTTTAGCGGTGAGCACGACACATGGCGGACAGTCCCCGGGGTGACAGGAGTGGTGCGGGGGGTGTCCGCAGGCGCGGGGGCGGGGGCAGGGGCGCGAGCAGGGGGGGGGGCCGCGCGCCGCACGCCACGGGGGGCAAGGTCACTGCGGCGCCGCATTCACAACTCAACTCATCGAAACCTGAAAGTATTATGGATAAGAAATAAATACACCCTAAAAGTAAAGACACCACACTTGCAATTTAGTACAAAACTGAAAAAATGTATACAAAATTATGGCTCTAAGTTTGTGTTTTAAATGTTCAAGACTATTGTTGTATAAGATTTTAAATACACCGTGTATTTAAAATGTTAATTGCAAGGACGTGTCTATGTTTAGTAAAATCGTAGCAGGCCCTAGTATAGTTAAACATATTATTTAAATTTATTGTACAATGGATATATATGAACTTTGTATTTCCCAATTTTTAGAATCAAGACTATACGGTTTGCATACCACCTATGGAGAATGTGTGCAACTAACTCTAGCTTAAGTTCTTAAACGTACCACATTGAAGCACAAAATATTTATAGTTATGAAATATTTCCTCACACATGTTGAAATTGCAAATTGCATTTACAAATGGACGTGCCTTTTTAAAATGGTTTATCTCCACTTCCTTTATGTGAACATATCTCTCTCTCTATGTTATTTATCTCTTTCTCTCTCTGTTCTCTCTATATCTCCTATCAATCTCTCTCTCTGTACTTACTGACTCTCGGACAAGGCGGACAGTGTCCGGTGTGACAGAACTCGTCGCAGCGATGCAAGCCGCACGGCAGCGAGCGCGCGCACGTCACGGTGCAGCGATGCGAACTCGCCGCGCAGCATGCGGTGCGGCAGCGGTGCCTCCCGCACGACAATTTCTAAACATAACAAACAATTTAATAATATGGGATAAGGGCAGGGGAATGATGATATACTAAAATTATAACACAATTAACAATCAGCTCTCTCTATCCCCTAAGGTTTGGTAGAAAACTGTTTAAGGGTTAGGCTCGCCTTTGTATATTTTTCAATTTGTATGTTTGTGTCTCAATGTGTACAATAAAGTATATAAACGATTTAATAATAAAAACAATATACTATAGTATAGTCCAATAACCATCTACGTCGTTGACAGACGTCACAGCTCAGTTGGTAGTAGCTCTGCCTTCCATGCTGTGGGTCGTGGGTTCAAATCCCACCCAGAGCAAATGTTTGTGTGATGTATATAAGTATTCTATCAGCAATCTGGTTCTCATAGTACAAGCTTTGCTTAGTTTGAGACTGGAGTGTGACGTTTGAATTGTCCGTGAATATTTATTTAGACCCTTGTATATAATTACATACAATCAAATGATGATTTATATCAAAATATAAGTTGTTTTGTACTCAAGTCATTACCTTATTGCATTTCTTCTGACAGAGCACATTGTTGAGCATTTCTGGCAGATCTACGCAAGGAACTTCTCGACTCGAGTGTCCGCACCGGCATTGAAGCAGGGTTTTATCGGGGCACACGGGACAGGCACCTACAAAACATTTTATTGTCAACCGATGTGGCGCGGCGGGCCTAGATCCGCCTGCGACGCGGAGGTTGCGGGTTCGATTCCCGCCTTGGGATAAATGTTTGTACGATCTGCAAATGTTTATTCCGGGTGTTCTGGATATTTAATATGTATAATAAAAAAATATCTATCTATGTAATGTATTAAGTATGTCAGTCTACTAGTACCCATAACACAAGCTCTGCTTAGCTTGGGGCTAGATGATTTTGTGTGGATTCTCCAGCATTATTTATTTATTTTGAACGTACCTTCATGACAGATAAGTTTACAGAAGTGTTTGTCTCCGATAGGGCCGCACGTTAGCGGCTTGGCACAAATGTTGCCGCACAGAGGAATAGGATCCACGCAAGCCTTGCGGGCGTTCTTGTCTAACCTACAAATGGATACAGAGAGGTTATTATGTTAAACTTTCGGCCGGTTTCTGGAAACCCAAATCACGATTGATCCGAGTTTGACACATAGTAATTATTTGATTATTTCGTTGATCATCGTTCGAGAAACCGGCCGTTAATCAAGTATACTTAAAATGGTATGATGGTTTTCCACCAAGTAAATAAATAAGCAATCAGATTCTTTAAATGTTACTTATTGCATCTTCCAACAAATAAAATAAATAAGGTGTTGTTATAGTACTTAATATCAAAGCAGCGTATCAACAGAGTACAGTCGCGTACAGTAAATACTCACTGCATCTTCCCACAGGGGCATGTAAGTACAGCCGCGGGCAGAAGCGCTCAAGACTCTAATCATAAGCGTCTATACAGTCGCGTAGTCGATACTCACTGCATCTTCCCACAAGGACAGGTAAAGTACAGCCGCGGGCTGAAGCGCTTCAGACTCTAAGCACTGCGTCTACTGCGTACAGTCGCGTAATCAATACTCACTGCATCTTCCCACAAGGACAGGTAAGTACAGCCGCGGGCAGAAGTGCGCACGGCTCGCAGGGCGGCGCGTGGCACGCCGCGCGGCACACGTGCGCGCCGCACGGCAGGATGCGGCCGCACGCGCGCGAGCACTCCCAGTGCGCGCGAGCGCCGGACTCGCGGGTGCACGCGACTGTACGCTCCGTGGCGGCCGGGCAGTAGCATGCTGGAAGTTAACGTATCAAAATCAAATATGTATGCAAAAATAAACAATTGAACTATGACAGGCATCGCAAATCAACTGTCGAAAAACAAATAAAAGTAAAAATTTTCAAATAAAGCCACCATTATTACAGATGTACAGATGTTTACAAAAATGAAAACAACCTTAAAAACACAATTAAAAGCGCAAATGTATTTATTTGGAACACAAAACATGTTATCTGGTAGAATATGATATTATTAGTTATTATTTACCATTGAGTTCGTCTGTATATAGTCGAATTAATAGAATGGACTTGTGTAACTTACCAGACATGCTTCTGAGATATAAATATGAATATCCTAAATATATTTTTATTAGTATCGCCAAAGGACAAGATTTGGGGGAGAACTTTGCTCAGCAATGCCCAGCTATAGGTTAAAAAAAACTATTATTTAAATAGAGTTATGTATACTAACAGTCGAAAATAACTTACATTGCGTAACAGTCTTGTCGCACTCTTCACAATCTCCTTCATGGCATTCTTTTTCGCACGAGTGTACATTGCAGCTTAGAATACGCGAACAAACTCGACCGCAGATCTGAGGCAGTTTACTGCTGCACATTATCGAACGCGTTTCAGAGCCACAACCGCATTGTCTGCAAAATAAGTCATATTTTAAAATTTTAACGAGCCTACGCAAAAAATCAGTGTAATTTACAATACTTTTTTTAAAGAAGCTTCTATAAATAAAAAGAGGTCATTATAAAAAAAAAAACAAACAAAAAAGTTACAGATGAATTGAATGAAGAGACATTTTCAATCAAAAAAGTGTCATATAAAAGTTGTCATATAAAAAACATATTCATTCATACAAAACAGTTTACAAAAGCGTCCTGAACACAAAAAAAAACGTCCTAAACACAAAAAAAAAATGAATTGAGAACCTCTTTTAAATCACTTTAAAAATTTCACGTTACTTGTTCATATTGTTAAGCAAGAGAAATAGAAGAATTTGGGGGAGACCTTCAGTCAGACAATAATGCTTAACAAAAAAGTGTTTTCAACCTCTAGTGAAAGTCAAAGTCAAAACTACTTTATTCAGTAAAATCACAAGGATCATTTAGAATCGTCTTACATACTAGGTGATTCTAGGTGCCAGTTCCACGCGACCAGAGACTAGAGTTCTTCTAGAGGGCAAGAAACTTACAGAAGTGAGCATACAGAAGCCCTACAAAACACTGATATATCTACGGAGGGCCTTACAAAACACTCCTTTTTTTTTATGCATTATAGGCAAACGCTTAGCCGCAATCACATCTGATGTTAAATGATGATGCGGCCTACGGTGTAACGCGTTTGCCTAGATAGAACCTATTCACTCTCCTCTTGAAAACATCCAAATTATATGAGTCTGGAAACACCGACGCCGGCAACGAGGTTAACATTGTTGTTTATGTAAACGAAAAAAGGTCCCCGCGATACAGGCATTGTGCCTAGTGCGGGGCTCATTAGACATTGTTCAGTTTATATAAACTCTCTGCATACTAACGCTCTAGTTAAGTTTTTTCTTTTAATGTATTTTGTAGTGGTAAGTTATGCAGTAATATTTTTTTTTTTTTTTTTAAATTCCACTTTGGCTCACTCACTTGGTGATAGTAGCCTGACAAGGCGGGCATGGTCCCGGATGGCACAGTAGAGTGCACGGATGCGGACAAGTACGAGTTCTGCGGCATGCCTTGCCGCACGTGTGTGCTGCAGTGCCGCGCTGCCAGTCCGGAGCGCGGGTCGACCCGCACATACAACGGTACTCGGTCGGGATCGTCTTACTTATGTTTTGACACGCAGGACAACGCCATTTACCCTCTGAAATATAATATAATACCTATAAAAAATGAAGAAACTCTGGAAGATAACTATTTTTAGGGTTAAGCTCGCCTATCAGTACCTCTACGATGAGTAGTCACAGTAAAATCGCCTGACTTTACTACAGTAGTTACGTCAGATGAGTTGTCACAGTAAAATCGCCTGAATTTACTACAGTAGTTACGTCAATAAAAGTATTACGAATTTTAGTACCCAACTATCCGCTAGAGGCGCTGTACAAATCTTCATACATTTTTTTAACAACAGACGCTAGCGAGTATAGTATATATGGTATAGTAAAAACTCATGGCAGAGCTACTGTACATGTTTTATGTTTAAGTTTTTCTCTTGATATGTTTTGTGTACAATAAAGAATAAAGAATGAAATAATTGTTGACAGGCGTCACAGTTCAGTTGGTAGTACCTATGCCTTCCATGCCAGAGCAAATGCTTGTGTGATGAACATAAATATATGTTAAGTCTGTGTGTTTTTGTGTATTATGTATGTATTTAATAATCTAGCAGCTGTCTTATTAGTACAAGCTTTGTTTGGGACTACAGTGTAATGTGATATTTAAGTAAATATTAAAAAAAATTGCTTTAAATATATTGTAGGTACCATCATACAGTTAGAACATCCCAGGCTTAGAGGTTCCAGTCATTCTTCAACTATGAATCTATTACACACTTTCAAATTCATCATTGTGTGTACAATAAAGCGTTATTCATTCATTCATTCATTCATCTTGAGTACCTTAATATCTATAAATGACTCACCAATCACACTGCTCATAGCCCATTTTCTAATACACCTAAGATGTAGCACATGGTAACAGTTAGAGCAGGACCACACCGGATCAGTCTGTCTCACTCTATCGCAGCAAACCAAACATTCAAGCGCTCCTTTATCTAATTGGTCCGTGAGACGTTCGCGTTGCGTCATCTCTTTGTTAGCTGCAAATAAAAATAAATTTAGTGTTTGTATCAATAAACAATTATTATTATTGAAAAAAGAAAAATAGCCTAAATAAATAATAATTAATTTTATGCATTAATCATCCCTAATAGAGAAATTTAGTTATTATCATGAAACAGCTGTATCGAATATGTTTAATATAAATAACACAAACTATCTTGCTTTAGTAGTTACCAGCATTTTAAACAGGAAATTGTTTACAGCAATTAAGTTTTACATAAATAATAATTAATAATAACATACCTAAATCAGTCTGATGTTTGCTTTTAAATTTTGCAGGGCTTGAGAGATTCGATTTAGTAGCTCTCTCTCGGTCTTGCTTATCGTAGCCCCTATCTCTATCATATCCCCTGTCTCTTTCTGTCCTATCAAATCCCCTATCCCTGTCTATTCTTTCATAACCTCTATCCCTGTCTATTCTTTCAGGCCTATCATCTTTCTGGTAGTAATTATTTGCATATTGCTCATCATCTTGATTGCGATCACCGCGGGGACGTTGGGTACCAGCCCAATTTCTTTGACCCCTTCCAGAACCCTCGGCCCTTGAATAGTTCTCCCCCCTAGAACTTTCTGCTCTTGAATAGTTGTCCCCCCTAGAACTTTCGGCTCTTGAATAGTTATCACCTCTGGAACCCTCTGCTCTTGAATAGTTATCACCTCTGGAACTTTCTGATCTTGAATAGTTCTCCCCTCTAGAACTTTCTGCTTTTGAATAGTTATCACCTCTGGAACCCTCTGCTCTTGAATAGTTATCACCTCTGGAACCCTCTGCTCTTGAATAGTTCTCACCTCTGGAACCCTCTGCTCTTGAATAGTTCTCACCTCTGGAACCCTCTGCTCTTGAATAGTTCTCACCCCTGGAACCCTCTGGTCTTGAATAGTTCTCACCTTTGGAACCCTCTGGTCTTGAATAATTCTCCCCTCTGGAGTTCTCTGCTCTTGAATAGTTCTCCCCCCTGGAGCCTTCTGCTTTAGAGCTTTCCCCCCTCCCGCTTCTAACATCTTGGCTGTCTTTGCTAATAGTGCTATTGTAAAATGTTCTGTTGTCATCTTTTCCTTTAAGTTTTGAGCTGCCTTTAGGTTGGTTACGACGGTCGTTTCGTGAATCATATCGCTGACTTGAATCATATTCCCTTGATTCTTGTCCTCGATCATTTGAATCATAATTTTGACGAGAATCTCGGTTTCTATTGTTTGAATCATAGTTCCTTTGTCGCGTTTCTTGGTTTCTGTCATTATACTGATTTCGCGTTTCTTGATTTTTATTATTTGACCGAGGTTCTTGATTTTTATTGTTCGACCGTGATTCATTCCTATTATTAGAATCATAGTTTCGTTGACGTGGCTCTCGACTCAGGCTACTTATCTCGTGACTTTTATTTGTGCCTTTACTATTAACTTCATTAACTCTATTATCAGACTCATTTTTACTAACATTAGTTTGTTCTTCATTACTGTACTCTGGAGTTCCATTATCCTGACTTCCGTTGGCTTCATTATTACGCTGAACAGTGTCACGGTTACGAGAAGAACTTTTGTAGTTATCTTGAGCATGTCCATTAGGCACTGACTTATTCTTCACATTCCCGCTAAGGTTTGAACTCTGCGGTTTCTGCCTCCAATTGCGGTCTGATGATTTGCTATATGTACTTGGTTCTTCAATACCACTATTATTTACCTCTTTGTAGCTATTGGAAGTTTCTGGAATGTTTTGGCTGCTTGTGGAAGGTATCAAAGCAGTACCTTTAGGTACAAATTCAACTGCAGTTGCTGTGAGGTTAGACTTGAAGGCAATATTCTTTGTATATGTTGTTGGCTCA
This sequence comes from Ecliptopera silaceata, assembly GCA_932527185.1. Taxonomy (NCBI): domain Eukaryota; kingdom Metazoa; phylum Arthropoda; class Insecta; order Lepidoptera; family Geometridae; genus Ecliptopera; species Ecliptopera silaceata. Next base: position 9,390,433 of record OW052202.1, on the reverse strand, counting down.
GATGTTTGAGCATTAAACTGGCTTTGTGGATTCACTGGACCGGCATTGCTTTTGGCAGGCATGCTTGAAGGACCATAGTTGTAATTGTTGGGTTGGGTTTGAGATGATGAAGGCACATTTTGATAGTTATACTGACCTGGAGGATAGTTCTCAAATGTCGCATTGTTAAAATTGTTGTGATTGGCCTGTGGGGCTATATTATTGGTTTGCATCTGTGTTAGGAACTCATTGAAATTCACATATTGACCATTGGCATCTGGCCTGCTGTAATAGGCCTGATTTATGTATTGGCTATTTGGGTCACCATCCCAGCCACTAGGACTTTGCTGATATTGGTTGTTGTAAGCGTAAGAGTTGTTCCACTGCGACATTATTGAAGATTTCAGGTATGTTGTGCAATTATGCTGAATCAGTGATGGTGTAATATTTACTATTTCTGAAGCTGTTACAGGTATTTTAGACTCTTTATAGTCAGGAGGACCACAGGCCGAAGCCTGAGGTCTTACAATTTACCTTCAGTCAGTCCTGAAAAGAATTAAATTATACATTTTACGTAAAATACTAGACTACCGACATGTGCCACTTTTAGCTATAGTTGTGCTATAAATATCACTTACCACCTGTTTTTTGAGTAAACTGGTTTGTTATATAAATAAATATCTTTTGATAAACGAAATATGAACTAAAATAATTTAGTAAATTACAAAAATATTGTAAAGTTGCAATGACCAACGACGTGACGAACGAATCGGAAATTGATGGATGATGGATGCAACAATTTGACATGTGTCTGACGGTGTAAATTTACGTCAATTAAAAAGTGACAGTTGGTTGAGCTATGCTAGCATGGAGTGGTGTATTTATTGAGCTAGAAGACACGTCCATCAGTCATCAAAAATATGCTGAATATTCTTTTTAGTCTGTAGAAAAAAACGCGCGTAATTTAAAAAATCCAAACATTGCGTGTTGTGTGGTAATATTGTGGACTTTGAAGATGGCTGATTGATTTTTTAAACCTAGGTACCCTTATAAAATCATTTTTTTTTACCGAGATTACACCTCAGCTTACTTTCTTGGGAACATTTGATGGAGATATTATTGGTTTTTAAAATGTATCGCTTTCTTGTGAGTTAGATCCTATTTTATTTTATTTTGAATGATATAAATAGCCTACCTACCAAGGTAGGTAGGTACTAAATACAGGTAGGTAATGGTGTTTGCTCATATCCATGACATTGCATGAGTCTCTAATGAGTTCGTGCCACCCCGTGATTAGTTCGTATTGTCTGTTCAAAGCGTTCTCTACACAATTATGTGCAAATAGGCAGTTTTCTAAACGATTTTAGTAGCCTTGACATAATTTCATCACCTACATCCAATATTTGAAGATTTAGTCAAGAATTTCTTACCGTTGAGGAGGTTGTGTGATGGTCCGAATGGGCTGCGTGGGAAGTTCGCAACGAATAGGCGTTTCTTCAGAATCTGTGAGTTTTCTTATACAGTTAGTCAGTTCAAAGAAGTACAATTTCGAACCAGGAATATTCTTTACTTATGCTTTTTTTTTAGTCAAATATCTTGAACTCGAGTTGGACTCATAATAGTGTGGTTCGTCATAATAGTGGCTAATCACTACAATAAATAAATATCGGTACTTACTTACATACTTACCTGTTTAAATCAGTGACTCGCAAGTTACCAAGAATGAGCGAGGCTTCTATGAAATCTATGTTGCTGCGTCGACCTCCCTAATGATCTTTATACGAATAGATATTCAAGTGTAAGCGAACATTTCTTAGGTAACACATCCAAACTACGCCAAAGCAGAAACAGTGGTGGCAGCACTCACGCGTATAGATGACGAGATCACAAGCGGAGAGCGAGCTATGCCGGCCGCCAGACTAGCAGTCGTCAACGCTGAGCTGGACAGCATACAACAGGTTCGATAAATCACAGGTCGAACCGCCTTCAAAATCGTATAACTTTAGTTTTCATTATAAACGGGATATTTACCATGATTTGTGAGTTTGATTATTTCCCGATATTTCGGCACAGTTGCATGCGCCATGATCACGGGTCGAACTGAAGTCTTTGCAAGTAGATTTATAAGTCATTCCCATATTAATCCCGTTGATAATGAAAACTTTGTTCAAAACCATGATAGTTTCAAATATTATATCGTATAACTTTATTAAAAAAAAACAAGCGAACTAGTTTTAGTTAGTTAGAACGTTTAACTCTTGCATTATTAGTTGTAGACATAATACCTACTCATATGAAGAAATAATTATGTTCGTCATTTTACTTTGATGTCATCCATCCCACATAGGCATTAAGTATGCTAGGTATTCCTGATACGGACCTTTTCTCGAAAATTTAAAACTGGTCAAATCTTCGCCACCAGCAAGATATTGCAAGACTCAATAAAGTCTTAATTTTAAAATTGGTTCATGTCTTGAAACGGCGGATCCAGGGGGGGGGGGGGGGGGGTCATGGGGGTCATGACCCCCTCTCTTAGCTGATTCCAGGACTTAGGTGGACCTCTAATTGAACATAATTATTTTATTTATATATTTATTTGTCTCCATATAGATTTAATGTAACTACATACCTTCAATATTTAGTTAATTTAATATAATGACTTTGTATGATGGCAAACGTTTGAGAATTACATTATCAATATTAAATTATTAGTTCCACGACTATGTGACCCCCCCTGGCGCCAAAGCTGGATCGCTAGGGGAGGGTCTGGCGCCAAAGCAGGATCCGCCCTTGCTTGAAATAACATGAACTTATATTATCAAATTTATTTTAGGAAATCAGTTTGTTTGAAGAGACTACGCCATCTACGACCAAGGATAATTATGCTCAGACAATGCATCAGGTTTGATCATTTAAGTGCCAATATTCATTGAAAATAACTACCTATAAAAAATGAAAAAAAAAGATCCATAATGAACTGTAATAGACTTAACACAAGTGTTAGTACTAGGTAGCAGTTACATAACATATAACAAGATCCTACATGTTTTTCAGATGTTTGTAAGCCTGGACTTGTATAGACGTCCCGTTTTGGCTACAGAAAATGAAGATTTTGTTGCGAATGTCAACAGAAAGGTACAAAACTAACCAACCAAACAATTCCGCATAAACTATATCTAAAACCTATTAAAACGAGTGTTTTCTTGGTATTTTTGTGAATAGGAAATGCATCGTCTAGAACTGAGCTGGCTACGAAGACGTCAATCTGAGTTGATGGTGGAGAGAAAAGCGCTACATTCTCAAATACTGCAACTGAGGTCCTTGTATGCACAGCTTCAGCAACTTCTTGGTAACTTTAAACTTCATTTTAAAATTTCAGAATCTAGTTCCTATAATAGATACAAACTTTGCTTAGTTTAGTAGAGTGCGAGGTGAATTGTCTAAAAATATTTATTTATTTATTTACTAAAAAAATCAATCTTATTTTTATTGAAATCAAAGCAGTTATTTTTTGCAGTTGTTTAGAATGATCACACGTTCCTATAAATTAGTAGAACCTGAAACGTATTTACCCTTTTCAGATTGATTACATGTATTGGAAACTTAGATCTGTATTTTTGAACGAAATAAATAATATTTCAGTTTTTTACTGAAATTTGATTCTAAGTTTGGGTTTTCAGACAGTATATGGAACAAGACACCCCGTCCAGGCACCCCTTTAGAGGGTACGATGAAGAAAGCCACCGCATTGCGTGATGCCCTCGCGAGCGTTAGTGCGCGGCTGAGGGCTGCAGCAGAATATGCTCACAGCGCTGTTAGGATGCTAGATGATGCATTGCCGGCTTGGAAACTTACTGCTATTGGGAAGTATGAAACTTGATTACTTATTAATTTGAATTTATTTCAGACAAAGTCCATAATTTGGTTAGTAGAGCTTACTGACTAATGTTAGTGACTATACTTTGTTATAAGAAACTATGATTTAAATTATACTGTATTTATTTCAGACTTATCCTATTCTTTGTTAGTAACATAAGTGTTTACTGACAAATGTTCGTGACTATGTTTTGGTATACTTATTGATAATTTAAGAATAGAAAAAGCTAGTTAGACGTTTTCGCTCTTATTAGTAGGCTTATTAATAAGTTCAATGGTTCGCAACCAGTTTTATGTAAATTTCGGGGATAATGACAATGACGACGACGATGATGATGACGACAATAATGATGATGAATAGGGTTTCAACAGGGTTGCAATAGGGTTTCAACAGGGTTTCAACAGATTTTCAACAGGGTTTCAACAGGTTTTCAACAGGGTTTCAACAGGGTTTCAACAGGGTTTCAATAGGGTTTCAACAGGGTTTCAACAGAGTTTCAACAGGTTTTCAATAGATCTCGTGTATAGGAACGGTTGGGAGCGTACAAGTGGTTGCGCCGACGCGTGCAAGTTGTTGGTGGACGCGCGTTGCTTGGAGCGCGGCGCGCGTCGCGTGCTGTCCGCGCACGCCGCGCCGCGCGCCGCGAGGACATTACGACTGGCGTTGGACTACTCCTTCACTGACGCTATGCACGACCACAAGTATGTCATCATCATCATCGTCATTTCAGCCCGTTGGCACCCACTGCTGAGTATAGGCCTCCTCTTCATTATGCCATTCTTTACGGTCCCTTGCGACTCTCATCCACTGATTCCCGGCTCGCTCTATAATGTCTTTGGACCATCGGGCTGGTGGTCTGCCTCTTGATCTACGAGCATCCCTTGGCCACAAGTATGTGCACTTAGTTAAATACTAAGCTAAGTTGACAGTTAATCCTAAAAATACTTAGATTTAAACCCCCACTATAATTTCAGTGCAAGTTGTGTTTACCTGTTATTGGTTTCTCATGTAGCAAAATACTCAGTACTTATGTAAACTAGCATGTAAGCTTGAAGAAACTGTTGGTAGACCTAATAAATAAATAAATAGACACTAAACTAGAACCTCAGTATTTACTTGTAATAAGTACATTGTAAGTAGGATCATACAAAAAACAAAATATATTTACACGTTGACTTGAGAATCTCCCTTTTTTTCGTCGTTAAACTACGGTAGGAACCAGGCCGTAGTTTCTTGCCCATCAGAGCCTCTTTTACTTTTATCCTAAAAGAAGAATTATCATGATCGGTTACTTTTGCAGGTATCAAAAGGCAACTGAAACGTTTCTGCAGTTCAAGGATGCTATGGTTCAGCTTATTGATTCTATTCATCAGGTTGGTATGTTACTATGACCTTCAATAAACTACCAGTCACGTAAGGTGCCACCTAGATAGCATGTTAGGATGTAAGTGGGTTCCGTTAGCAGCATGTATTATTATTAGTCGTAGCCAAACCCAAGATGTAGGTACCTATTAGAATAACATTTGTTGTCTGCACAATCTAACTATTTTGACTATACTTTTTATCCAAGTAGGTAGTTTACGTCAATTACATTACGTGCCACTTTGAGTGACGTGAATTGTAACGTCATGTGAATTAAGGTGCCAATTTGTCACACCTTTCGTCGTAAAAATGTTTAAAAACTTTACAAAGCTTCTGAACTGCCGTTTTTTACAAAGTATACCCTCGAGGTCTCAGCAAAAGAAAGCCGACGTAGAAGTATTCATAAATGGCAGAAGCGTCACTGTTCCGAGTTATTTCACGATACTTCAAGCTTTGCGAAGAGAAAGGGTGACGATACCTTCGTTTTGTTATCATGAACGACTTTCTATCGCTGGTAACTGTCGAATGTGCCTTATTCAAATAGAAGGTATGCCCAAGCCGCAAATAGCATGCTCGGTCCACGTCACAAAAGGCATGAAGATAAGGACAAACTCAGCAGCTACACTCACAGCCCAAGAAGGAGTTTTAGAATTTTTGCTCATAAACCATCCCTTAGATTGTCCTATTTGCGATCAAGGTGGAGAATGTGATCTTCAAGATCTATCCATGAGATTTGGAAACGATAGATCAAGGTTCACCGATATTCATTTTTCTGGGAAAAGAGCTGTCGAGGATAAAAATCTAGGCCCGCTTATTAGAGCTGAGATGACCCGTTGCATCCACTGCACCAGGTGCATTCGATTCGGCTCTCAAATCTGTGGCCTCGATGTATTAGGAACTGCTGGTCGGGGCACTGATATGCTAGTTGGGACTTATGTGGACAAAATGTTTTTATCAGAGCTTTCTGGCAATATAATTGATTTATGTCCTGTCGGAGCGTTGACTGCTATTCCTTACATGTTCAAAGCTAGGCCGTGGGAGATTCGCAAGGCTAATTCCATCGATGTTACTGATGCAACTGGCACTAATATTGTTGTTAACTTTAGGTTTGATCAAGTTCTAAGAATTTTACCTAGAGAACACGAAGAAATAAATCAAGAATGGGTTTCAGACAAGGGCCGATGGGCTATAGATTCCTTAGAAATGCAACGTTTAGTTACCCCGATGCAAAGAATTAATTCATGTCTGTTTCCTTTAGATTGGGATTGCGCTTTGAAAAAAGCTGCATATCTCATAAAATGCGCATGTGCTGATACAATAATGGCTATAGCTGGCCCTCACTGCAACGTTGAAACATTGGTCGCAGCTAAAGATTTAATTAATATCCTGGGGTCAGAACACACATACGTAGAGCGCGGTATGAATTACACTAAATCTGATATGGATCTTCGAGCTGGATATTCATTAAATGTAAACATGAAAGATATTGCACGAGCGGACAAGATTTTGCTGGTTGGCACGAATCCAAGATTCGAAGCACCAATTCTAAACGCATGGATCCGTCAAGCGTACAGAACAAACGAGTGTGACATTTTCGTGATAGGTCCTTGGTGTGAATACAATTACCACGTCAATTACCTTGGCCCAGATATTGCTTCTTTATCTAGAGCGGCATGTGCGATGAAAGGAGCCAAACAGCCCCTTATTTTTGTTGGAATATCACAGTTACAAACACAAAACGCTGGAAAAATTATGAGTGAACTGACCAAACTTGCGGCTTCATTCAAGACCTGTTGCGATTGGGGGGTACTAAATTTTATTACCCGTGAGGCAAGTTTTGCTGGTGCTCTGGAGGCAGGCTGGAAGCCAGGAGCGCTAACGGCTGTTCAAAAGGACCACCCAAGTCTGTTAATTTGTTTGGGGGCTGATGAGATATTTTATGACTGGAGTCCACCTACAGGCGTTCCAGTAATCTACATAGGATTCCAAGGAGATAAAGGTTCTGAGGCGGCATCGATCGTTTTACCTGGCAGCGCTTATACGGAATCAGGCGGACTTTATTTAAATATGGAGGGCAGATCTCAGTTTGCAATGCCTGCCGTTACACCACCCGGGATGGCGCGTCAGGATTGGAAGATAATTCGTGCTTTGGCAGAGTACTGTGGGATATGCATGTTTTACAATGATCATAGTTCTTTATGCTGTAGGATGGGGCAAATTAGTCCTAATTTTAACTACTTGGGTACTTATCAGCAAAAGTTGTTCCCGGAATTAGTAGGAGAGCTCGTCAACTCTGACGCTGGCCAAGGAGCTCTTGAGGTGGAAATGAAGACTATGAAGGACTATTACTGTTCCGATGTATTCACTTACAATTCTACTACGATGATAAAAGCCCAGAAAGCTGCAGCCGAGTTTGCTTCTTCCAATTATGCTAGATTGTAATATCTATTTTTAAATTACGTTTATACCTATTTTATTTTATTGGAATGATATTGCCTTGTGATTTTGGTGAACTAAATAATATACTAACAATACTACAATAAAAGTAATTTGATTTCAAAGTTCTCCTTTAAATTAACTGGTTTAAATTTATAATTTTGTAATAAGGCCACTGATTTATCATTATCATTTTAATCGTACAGCTTATTTTTATTTAAAATACAGCTATAAGAATCGAACTCGGATTCTTGGTCTTAGTTTCGATGCAGACAAATCGTACTACGAAAAGATGTAAGTGCATATTTTCCCCGTCATTTATTCATTATTTTAAAGTGCTTCGTTCACTAAAAGAACGTCACAAATATTAGGAGTCGGTGGCGTAGTTGGTTATCGCACCTCCGTATTAGGTCGCGGATTCAAATGCCTCAGTTATTTACCCACAAATACCTACTCTGCATAAAAGCCTACTCTCTTACTAATCTGTTATGTTTTATTTTCAAGGTCCTCCTTAACAACCTAGAGAACCTGGCAGTAGCTGAGAAGGACGTGGTGAAATGCCGTCGTGAGCTTCGAGCCATGCGAGTGAATGCTATCGTGCAGAAAGGCTTGGCTGAGCTGAGACACGAACCAAGTGCTCTTAACAGCTTGAGGATGCAGACTTCTAGTATGTCGCCGAAAATAGATTGATTTCTGCTGGTGTATTGAAAACTATGATCTTGCAAACCGAACCGCATACGTTATTCAGGTTTCATTAAATCATCACATGAAAATTAGCTGTAATTGATACTGTACATTCCTTCCATCAGCCAGGATTGCATTACTCACAATATTGGCCAATCTTGTGTGATATGATAGAATGCAGAACTAATTTTAAGGCACCAAAATAAAACCAAAATGTATTATAAAAACACAATCTAATTTTAATAAATATCAAATAGTGTATTGTCTAACACGATTCCTTAACTATCATGTTTCACATCAATATAATGGCATAATGATTATACGGTTACAAATATATTGGTTTAAGAAAGTACACATTGATTACAGAAGAGAATACCACATCAGTGGAAACGCCATACTCATAGAACTAATGGTATTTCACACACATAAATAATAGACACTGTTATATTGTCATGAAGGAACAATAGCCAAGAATTATGTAAATAGTTATAGTTTAGAATATATTAAATAGAATAACAGTCTAGTTAGATGTTAATATAACCTCTATTAATAAACAACTTAAGGAAGAATATAACATAGTTTTAAAAATATATAACAAGTTCGAAATGTAAACTGAATCAAAGCAAAGAGTAAAGATACAGTTTCTGAAGGCATTAGACTTTGAAATGTTAAAATTAAAGTCTACGTTGAAAAGAAAATATGATTTGGAAAGAAGTAGATGAGAGACGTAGGTAGAACACATTCACACTATAAATACTTGTCACAATACATGAGTTAAATGCAAAATCTACGTAAAAGTGTTACACATGATTATTATTTAAAAACTGTATGATTGTCAGTAATAAATACGTCTTACAAACTATTAATATAAAGGAAGTAGGTTTGTGCGCCAAAGCTCTACCTGATATTTTAAGCATTGCTATAGGATTCTTCTGCAATTGGTTTGATAATGTATTTAGTCGCAGAAGACGGTTCAAAATTGGTGATGATTCTTATTTAAAACACTGATATGTGGCATGATGTGTCACGTCTACTTACACTTGGTCGACCAAGCCTACAGCTTCATTCTTATCTTTTCTAACATTCTCAACTCCTTCACATTGTCATCGCATCGACTTATAATAATATTGAGAAACGTTAAGTATACATAAATAGATTAGATGTAGATTTTACTGTAAATCAATAAAAATAGCAATTTAAATCGTAAAATTTCATTTTGTGCGGAGTTTATACAGTAAGAAAATAGTTTTTATAAAAATAGTAAGTACTGATTCGTGGACACTGTAGTCCTTAACGTAGAAATACCTATAACTTATTGAAGTAAAAATGTAAATCAGTTTGGTTTTTTTACAAGAGTCAATTTTGCTACTTCCAAATTGTGAAGCTTATCAAAATGGACGGCCGTGTGCTATCACACGTTGCCTTAGGTATTCTAGGGAACTACTGGGAACATTCCCTACATTAACGTCCAAACTATTCTACTGAGCTAATTACGTAGCCCCCCTCGAGTATATTGTCGATCCAAAAGCCCAAAATTCGCAGCTAAACCTTTGCACGGATTATAAAAACGTCTAAAGCGTTTGATATAAGTATTAAAAACATGGAAGCACTCCTGCGGACAGACTCTTTGCTGGCTATCTTGTACATACTTCAACTGTCAGATATAGGTACAAACGGCAGTACGATACATCTTGTTTTCATACAAATTGCAAATAAAGACGACTGTTCGAGTCGATAGAAATGAGCAAACAATTATTCTTACACTATGTTTTGGTAACAAAGTCAACAAATACTATACATAATGAGATCAACCAATAAACTATTAAATAGTTAGAGCGTTCAATGAAACGATACTAGAACAAGTAGTCGCGAAGGGCGAGATCGGCGATGTCGCATAATCAAGTTGAGTGTCACAAAACTTTACCTTTTCATCGTTTACACTTTGGTGATAGTCTTCATTTTCCTGCTCCGAAGGCATCTGCAAAACAATATTTAATTATAACGACTCTAAAATACAATGATCACTTCGGTCAAAATATTTACTCCAAAACGGCATTTACATCTGACAACGGTAAGTATGAATTCCGACCTTTTGCTTTTGGGCTGACAAATGATCCAGCTCAATGGCGTTTTAATCGTTTTCGATTTAAAGCTTATTATTTTTAAAAATGATCTTACCTGATAAATCCACGGTAGAGCATAATAGCTCCATACAGGCTGAGTGTAATCGTAGCGGTCCATACCACAGCCAATAGTGAAACTCCACCCTCTGAAGGGAAAGAACAACCCTTTACAAATTTGAACAATCAATGAAAATACCTTAAAGCTTATCTGATTTGGATCAGTTGAACTATCTATAGATCGTTTGCAACGGTCTGTAGATAGCTCATCTGTTTCTTATGTATTTTATATGCCTATGTACATTTTGTAAATACTGTAATAGCCTTAAAGCTAACATACAATTTACAGATTACAGCCTAGTTATTACATAATAAATATTCACGGATATTTCACATTCTAGTCCTAAACTAAGCAAAGCTTGTACTATGGCATCTAGATTGCTTACACTTACAATACTTATATTCATTTTTTGTAAATACATAGCTACATAGAATAACACCCAGACACATTAAATAGTTGTGTTCATCACACAAATATTTGCTCTGGGTGGGAATCGAACCCACGACCCACAGCATGGAAGGCAGAGCCACTACTAACTGAGCTGTGATGCCTGTCATGTGTTAATCTCGTTGTAATGAGTTCTCCTTCTTCTTGCGTGTCAATGACAAACACAAACAACCCTACACCAAATACGAGTAGAATTCCACTACTTTAATTCCCTCCTCTGTGGCGTTAACGAGGTCAAGCCTTGTGCAGGTGGTAGGGCACAAGGGGCAAACGAGCAAGTGAGACATCGTTTAGATGAGTTGAAAGAAGTAGTTACCAAGATATCCATCATGGTAGACGTCCTTATCGGCCCAGGCGCGGCGCGGTTTGTCCTCGTGCGGCTCTATAGCCAGCAGGTCGGGGATCTCGTCCAGTTCTCCGGTGCAGTTGGACCATTCAATCGTCACGAATCTACACCAAATAATTAATTTTACCCAGGAGTTAGAGAATCGACAGTAAATACATTGAAGACATTTGAAAATACCTCAAGGTTATATAAAAGACTTTATAGGCTTCTCTATCTCAAAGTTTTCTTGACCTTAAGAGTACACGGCTAAGAAGAAGAGTTATACATGGCTCTGAGCGGTTCAAGCGAACTTTTCAGCTTTTTATTACCAAGCTATTCTGTATCCGAATGTATCAGTTTAGCCCTGACTCTTTGGATGACATATTATCTTTTTGAAGTGAAAACTTCTTTAGCGGCGCTGGGTGGGTAAAAACTTTCAAACTCGCGTCAGGGTCACGTGACGTTGATCGAAAGCGTAAGATCGAGGGAAAGGGAGAGGAACTAGTATCTCCCACTCTTTCTACCGTGCCTGAGTGTGCTGACTCTGTTTAGGCGGCACAGGGCGCTTGCGCGAATGTGTCTGTGTCATTGTGATTGTCATTGTCATTATGACGTCTGTGGTTATATTTTTATGTGAAAACTTAGAAGTGAAAACACAACGTTAATATTGAAGTTTTCACTTCTGCCGGCACTCCCGGAGTGCTACCTTTTTTTTGAGTGGTTGTTTGAAATTATTGTTTATGTTCGCAAAGTAGCTTAAACTAGTAAAAGATATAACAGTTCAGCCACAATAAAAAAAAATCCTAAAAAAAAATGAATTTCCCGCTAGAGCGAGAGGTAACCTTAAGTTAAAGGATGTTAATGCTAGGTGTTTACCGTGAGGGTACGTTGCACCTCCTCCTCGCAGGTAGCAGCAGTTGACGGGTCCGCGAGCGCGCGCCCCCGCGGCACGGCCCCCACGCGCCCCACGGGCCCCCCGCGCCCCCCGCGCCCCCGGCGCCCCGGTCTGACTGGCTGCAGCCGCATTCCACCTCGCATGCCTCCTCCTCCTTCGATTAAGTTAAGTATTTATACTGAAGTAGTGATGTCAGTTGAACAAAAACCAATATATTATTATTTATTTAACGAAAACCAACAGCTTGACACTTAATATAGTTACAAACTAAAAACCGGATCAGCCAATTAAACATTAAAATTTAAAAGTATATTAGGGTGATGTCAGTTGAGCGAAAGAAAAGAAATGCTGAAAACATTAAAAATTAAAAAAGCACGGAGTAGATTGTTGCGTGATTATGTATCCGTGGCGATTAAAACAAGCGGTACGGTTGATAATGAGCTTCAGCAATTCATACTCCAAAACTCCAAGCGGTTTCTAACAAGTCCATCATTTGGTCCATTATTTTAGCTTCAAAAAATCGGTGATGGGCAAAGTTTTGTGACTGTGCCAGCTTTGACCCAAATAACTAAATAATAAATAAATAATGCTGGACAATCCACACAACATCATCTAGCCCCAAGCTAAGCAGAGCTTGTGTTGTGGGTACTAGAAGACTGACATACTTAATACAATATAATACATAGATAGATATTTTTTATTATACATATAATACCCAGAACACCCGGAATAAATATTTACAGAGCATACTAACATTTGTGTAGGACGCCCTCCGGCGAGATGGAGCGACGATCTACGGAGTGTAGCTGGCAAACACTGGATGAGAAGAGCCGAAGACCGGGCTCAGTGGCGCGTCTTGGGAGAGACCTACGTCCAGCAGTGGACTGATATAGGTTGATGATGATGATGATACTAACATTTATCCCGAGGCGGGAATCGAACCCGCAACCATCCGCGTCGCAGGCGGACCATCGCCCACCGCGCCACATCGGTCGTCTATAACTATAGGGTTAATACCTGAAGATGTAATGGCGGCGTGACGATCCTGCCGGGGAGCACGATGGCACAGCGCCAGGGCTCCAAATAGGCATTAGAGGCAGTTTCTTCGTCAACGGAGGTCAACTCGCAGCGAGCGTGAGAGAGCTTCACTCCCCAGCCGCAAGCATACGTTTCCTTTTCGAAGGTTGTCTGGAACAAACATTCTAGTCAACTAACTGTCGACCTATGACCTATGACCACATGACCACGACAACGTAAAAAGCTAAGTAACACGTTTTAATCAAATTTTTTCAAGCGTAATTTATTTCTACATAAAATTGGTACTATAATGCACTACACAAATCGTTTATCATTAAACTCATTCAATAGTGAAGACTTCGCTTAGTAAAGACTTCGCTTTGCAAAGCGCTTAAACTGAAAACTTGCAGTACAATTTAGCAGGCTGCATAAGCGCAAGAAAACTGAACGTGATTTAAAACTTGGGACAGGTTCGGATAGGCTAGGATAGGCCGGTTGTTAGCTGCTTCCTTTTAACGGCTAGCTTATGTATAAGGGCGGATCCAGCTTTGACGCCAGGGGGGGTCACGATCAAGCTTTGGCGCCAGGGGGGTCACATAGTCGTGGTCAAGACAAGAACTTTATAATTATGTTCAATTAGTGGTCCACCTAAGTCCTGGAACCAGCTCAGGGGGGTCATGACCCCCATGACCCCCCCTGGATCCGCCGTTGCTTATGTGCCATCTCTATTTGCACAGTGATGGCAAAGCTTGTTGTCTCATACAAAATAAGAGATTTTGAGTGGCTAGGATAGGCCTCCTGGGAGTAGAGGTACCGACCCGGATGGAGCAGGCGGGCGCGGGCCTGGCGACGAGACGCAGGCACGGCGCGCGCGGGCACGGCGCGCGCTGCTCCGTCGCCGCGCACGCGCGCCCCGGCCACACCGCGCTCGTCAGGTGTTGTCTGCAACACACACATGACACACAGCTAGTATTATACATCTGTAATGCCTTGATCACACGTACCGAGTAAACCGGCGAGACAGTGACGTATTTAAGATACACTGCGCGCTAACGCTGCAACGTTCAACAGTAAAACTGATGTCGACGCGCAGTGTATCTCAAATACGTCACTGTCTCGCCGGTTTACTCGGTACGTGTGATCAAGGCATTAAGCTTAAAAGCGTTTTCACATTATCCGATCCGATATTTCAGTACCAATTATGTTTGCGCACTACCCAAATTGTTATTCTCACTACCCAAAGGCCTACTGGTAGAGAATGCTATTTGTAGCATTAAGTTCGCCTGTATACACTACTTTTAATAGTGCAATAAAGAATTTTCTATCTATCTATCTATCTATATCGGTGTCGGACGACGATCCGATATCGGGGTCAGTAAAATGTATGAAATATGTACCTCAGATATCCGATATCGGGCCGGACAATATGAAAGACAGGTACATATTTCATACATTTTACTTACCCCGATATCGGATCGGCGTCCGACACTGATATCGGATCGGATAATGTGAAAACGCACTAAGACGTAAACTGCTTTAAACAGCACCTAAAGAGCCTTAGGATTCATGAATAGTATGTTATAGGTAAGTAAATGTAGTAAATACAATAGGTAGGTAGGCGTGTTAGGTTTTAAGAGAATGTCCGTTACCTGGTGCGTCGCATGTGCCTGGCGGAGGAGGTGTCCCCGCAGGCGCAGGCGCTGGAGTCCCACGGGCTCCACGCGCCGAGCTCGCAGTCCACGCCGCACGGCACGTAGCACCACGACTCGCGCGGCTCTATCACCGTCGAGTTCTGGAACACGACATGACAGATATGCTATTTGTATTCCTTCGAGATAAAGATAAGATAAAGATCTTAAATTTGCAAAAACTTAAAAAATAAGATGATAAAACTTATCCTCAACGAGTTCTTCAATGATTATTGTTAAATTCTGATTGAATATGATTTGTAAAAGGCGTATTTTTATATAATATAGTCTACAAATCATGTTCAATCAGAATTTATCAATAACAAAGGAGAATGGGCATTTTGGGCCACGACTTTAAAAAACGCCCCTCAGGGTTGCCACATAATACGTTTGAAAGAGCTTCAAAAGGCCTACGTTTCACTATATTTACGAAAAAAATCCGTCCTGTGGAAATTGAGATATATTGAAAAAACTGTTTTTTACTTAATATTGAATTGCCACGAATTCTGACAGTCCTCACAAATGACTAAGGTGTCGTTTGAAAGGACATTTAAAGGACTTCATTTGGTTCTAGAAGTGTCAAAAAATCCAACCTGTGGAAATAGAGTTATTCCTGATAAACATGATTTTTTATAAAACTGACGTTTGGCTCACATCCAGCATTACCACAAATATGGCCGATACGGCATTTAAAAGTGCGTATGAAGAACATTTTTTTAAGGCATGTCAATCAAAAATCCATCCTGTGAAAATAAAGTTATAGTGGAAACACTTTTGAATTTATACTATTCGATTTTGCTTGGTTCTCTGAAACCCCACATCAATTAAATATAATACGTTTGAAAGAACATTTACAGGGTATCATTTGGTTTTAGAAGTGTCAAAAAATCCAACCTGTGGAAATAGAGTTATTCCTTATAAACATGATTTTTTATAAAACTGACGTTTGGCTCACATCCAGCGTTACCACAAATATGGCCGATACGGCATTTAAAAGAGCATATAAAGCAATTAATATTTTATTGTTACAAAAATCAAAAATCCATCCTATAAATATAAGTAATAATAATAAAATAATATTTATTTGTTTCAGATCTTAGTCCATATTTGTTTGTATCATAAGAGCTTACTGACTAATGTTTGTTATTGATAGTGATATTTCTTTATTTACAATCTAGTGTGCTGCTCCATCCAATAATTAAGAATCGAGCAGTCCCATCTGTTTGACAATGCGCTCACGATGATGTTCCCGTTATGACCTATGCTTCTGAAACGTGGACACAGACACGTTTCAGAAACACACACAGTGGGGTTGGTCCACAAGCTGAAAGTCGCTCAGCGCGCTATGGAGAGAGCTATGCTCGGAATTTCTTTGCGTGACAGAATCCGCAACGAAGTTTTTCGTCAGAAAACCAATGTGTTCGACATAGCTCAAAGAATTAGCAAGCTGAAGTGGCAGTGGGCCGGCCATGTTTGCCGAAGAACCGACAACCGTTGGACCAAACGGATACTGTAGTGGAGACCGCGTTTAGGCAAGCGTAGTGTAGGACGCCCTCCGGCGAGATGGAGCGACGATCTGCGTAGTGTAGCTGGCAAACACTGGATGAGAAGAGCCGAAGACCGGGCTCAGTGGCGCGTCTTGGGAGAGACCTACGTCCAGCGGTGGACTGAAATAGGTTGATGATGATGATGATGCTGTTCGGGCTGCCACGAATCCGTAATGATGCGCATCTCTTGTGCATGATGGCATGAAAGCCGTCGACTCCACTTTCAGCAAACATGCCAGATGCGCTGCAGAAACATGGCAGCCCCATCAACACCCTGAACGCATTATTATACTGAACCCGTAGAGCGCTGTATACCTTTCGAGTGTACCTGCTCCAGAGGCTGCAGGGTAGAAGGACTGACAATACGCTCTATAGAGGGTTATTTTTACCTGTGGACTGGTCGCTGCAAACCTCCGGGCCAACATGCTAACTCTGCGTTCTCTCTCCAAGTTTAGAAGTCATAAAGTTATAGTTGAAACACTTTTGACTTTATGCTGTACATGTAAAGAAAAATCTGGAAGAGTGACTTTATTCTCTAAAATTCTCTAATAGATTTTAACAAACCTGATATGGCGCAACACGTGTCCTGATATTTTGTGACGCTACGCGGCAATTATTAATAAGTTCTTTAGATAGAGTATATCTTCGCTGTAAATAGACTGCCCTACAGCAAAGCAGACACACTTCACCTGCAGATGGGCGAAACATTTCGATAAAATGTAAAAAGCGGTATAAAATTGTCAAAAGTGTTTCAACTATAACATTATTTTTATAGGATGGATTTTTGATTTTTGTAACAATAAAAAAATTAATTGTTTTATATGCTTTTTCAAATGCCGTATCGGCCATATTTGTGGTAACGCTGGATGTGAGCCAAACGTCAGTTTTATAAAAAAAATACATGTTTATCAGGAATAACTCTATTTCCACAGGTTGGATTTTTTGACACTTCTAAAACCAAATGATACCCTGTAAATGCTCTTTCAAACGTATTATATTTAATTGATGTGGGGTTTCAGAGAACCAAGCAAAATCGAATAGTATAAATTCAAAAGTGTTTCCACTATAACTTTATTTTCACAGGATGGATTTTTGATTGACATGCCTTAAAAAAATGTCCTTCATACGCTCTTTTAAATGCCGTATCGGCCATATTTGTGGTAATGCTGGATGTGAGCCAAACGTCAGTTTTATAAAAAATCATGTTTATCAGGAATAACTCTATTTCCACAGGTTGGATTTTTTGACACTTCTAGAACCAAATGAAGTCCTTTAAATGTCCTTTCAAACGACACCTTAGTCATTTGTGAGGACTGTCAGAATTCGTGGCAATTCAATATTAAGTAAAAAACAGTTTTTTCAATATATCTCAATTTCCACAGGACGGATTTTTTTCGAAAATATAGTGAAACGCAGGCCTTTTAAAGCTCTTTCAAACGTATTATGTGGCAACCCTGAGGGACATAATTTTTTTCGTGGCCCACGCTCCATACAAAAGTGCCCATTCTCCTTTATCGTTCAAGAACTCGTCGAGGATTAGTTTCCATATCTAGAATAGGAGAGAGTCATGCTGAAGGTTCAGTCCAGTTTTGACATCTAGAATAGGGGTCGCTTCTGTATATTACTGCTGATTTGTATTCTTTGAAGGGCAGTATAACTACAGGAGTGGAGTGGAGACCGCGTTTAGGTAAGCGTAGTGTAGGACGCCCTCCGGCGAGATGGAAGGACGAGAACGAGAACGAGATGGATGAGAAGAGCCGAAGACCAGGCTCAGTGGCGCGTCTTGGGAGAGACCTACGTCCAGCAGTGGACTGGCACAGGATGATGATGATAAGTACAGTTTTTATGTCTAGAATAGGAGAGGAGCCTAAGTTCATTCTTATTTCCAGTAAAAGTGAGTTGATATTCAATATCCAAACAACACATGACAAAATTAACCCTTGAGTTTAATATTTTGGAAAACTTACAGGACAGTACGAATCGTTGACAAAAATTCCATCACTCCTCAGGCATCGAACCGCTCGTTTTTTAATCCCCTCACCGCACGGTGAACCTCCTGAAATAACAATTTATAGTTTTGGCGAAAGTCTTAACAGTTTGGTAGCGTCGACTCAATATTGTGAAGAGAATCTATGGAAGATTGAAGATCTAGGATTAGATCTTGTCGTACCAAAAATTTGGTAGCCTAATGATCAGTATTGTGAGGAATGTCTAGAGAAATTTTAGCGTCTTAAAAGTTAGCAGCCTAATGACCAATATTTTGAAGAGATTCTATAGAAGTTTAAGGAACGTAGGTAAAATTTTGACAGACCTAAATGTTTGCAGCTTAATGATCAATATTGTGAGGAGAAAGTTGTTTGAAAGTTGAAGATTTGATCTTGAAAGATTGTCAGTCTAATGATTAATATTGTGAAGGGAAAGTGGTTTTTAAGTTGAACATTTGATCTTGTCCTACTTTTACGTGAGGAAATCCTCGATCCGTCAGACACTTCTGCCAGGGCATACGAGTGCGCGATTGTATTCTTTCGCAAAAATCTGGTTTTACCTAAGGGCTGGCAGTCATCCCACGGAGCCACGTGCCAGGAGTAGAGATGAGGCGAGCAGGGCTCCGCGGCCACCAGCTGCGGACACGCCGCGCCACCATCCTCTGCGGGGCGAAGCACCACGCGCGTCCGGTCGCGGCGACCGCCCCATTTCGTCTGATGGAAGCATACATATTCTATAAACCACGCTAAAGACTCTCTGTTTGTCTTTCTGTTTTTGACTATCCTCTCCATCCAAAGGTTGTCTGGAAGAGATCGCTCTTAGCGATAAGACCGCCCATTGTACAAATTTATTGTTATGTCTTTCATTTGTTATTTGCTTTGTGTACCTACAATAAAGAGTTTATCTATCAATCTAAAGAGATGCTGTGATAAAGAAATATAGTTCAGCTTTCTCTCTGCATTCTAAATCGGGTTTAGTTAAAAAAGTGTTATGAATATTCGTCGAGAGTCTGGACATAGGTTTTCAGAGGGACCTGCTCCTAGACGCCTATTCATGGTGCCCCTGCATGAATAAATGGGACAATCATAAACGAATCGAATCAGTCAAGTATTTGAGATACATTGCGCGTCAACATCATCTTTACTGTCGAATATTGCAGCGTTAGCGCGCAGGGTATCTTTAATACGTTACGTTTCGCTGGTGCTGCATAGACACGCTTAATACAGAGCACATTGGAAAAGGTTGGAGGAAGCTTATGCTCAAAAATGGGCAATCCCACAATAACGAAAAATAAATGTGATTACTGCAGAAAATTTGTTGGGAAAATAAATGGGTGAAACTATCGCCATCCACCACAACACCGGGGATGCTAGAACAATGCTGCCACCAACCCAGGGTCCTTCTCCGTTACTTTAAGGAGTTGGGCTGGCTGGGGTGAGGTTAGCAGGGGGACAATGCACAATACATCCCATTGTGCCGCGCCACATCGGTCGTCGAAATGGGTGAAATAAAATGAATAAGCCCTCTGGTACCTGTTCGCAGGGGCTCCAGTCGGACCAGGCGCTCACGACGCAGTCTGCGGGGCAGGGCGCGCGGCACGTCGCCTCGCGCGCCGGGGCTGCGCCCGCGCCGCTCGCCTCGCACTGCGCCTCCTCCAGCCACTCGCCCTCCGCGTTCACACATCTACAGAACAATTACTTCATGCATAGAGCTAAGTACAACAAATATACAAACTTTCAAAACTAATCTAGATGTAGCATCGACACGAAAAGAAGAAGAAAGTACAAAAATAATGGGGCCACGAGATATGATTCTCCCTAGTAGACCCTTTATTAATGAGACAAAAGACGAGAAAACGCTGACGCTACAGCTGGAAATATCAAAAGGCTACGTGATCTGGAATATAGGACTTCTGTTTGAAAGTGGTAGTCGTTGGCTCACAACTATTGAGGAAATATCCCTTATAGAGCTAAAATGGAGTTCTTGATTCTGCTGGATTTCCAAGTTTCTACTACATGGGTAAGGTTATGAAAGGGTGGAGTTTAGTCATTAGTAAATTTATTCAGAAAGTCGAAAATAAAAACTGTTTAAAAGCTGATAAAAAAGTGGTAAATTCAAGAATACTCCGACTAGACTACAAGTTCAAGTAACTTACGTGACAGTCCGGTTAATGATAGCCCGTCCGCAGAGTGCCCGCCGCGGCGCACAGACGGCCCACTCGCCGAGAGACCAGCGCGGTTCGGACACGGCACACGTGGCCCTTTGGAGAGTGGCCCCGCATTCACGGCCACCTGCACTGCCTTCTTCGATCACCTCCCTGAAGGATAATAGGCAATTATGAAATGAAATGATTTTTTTATTGGTGAACTGAACATTTGTTACAAATTTAACGAACACTGGAAACTGCTGTAGTATAAACTGTGTTGCAGTTTCCAGGTTCCAGTTTCAATTATACTCCTGCTAGCATGATATCTTTATTTTATTTTAATTTTACATGGAATACAAACAGCTTTTAAAAATTAGGGAGTAATAGTATGTAGCACAAATAAGCCTTAATTAGTATTCACATATAGAGATATCGGCCCTGTTATGGCATAAAATATGGAAAAGTGAGGACCATGGTTACTTATTCCAGGTCTTCGTTATCGTGTCAATGTTACAATTATCGGTATCAGATTAAATTTGATTTGCCAGCTCTACAGCACCAATTGTGGCTGCATTCACATCTTCTTTACTTATTCCAGGTGAAGTAGCGTGATAGAATAATCTCTAATTTTCTTCTGCGCATGAACTAATTAAGCCCAAACTTAATGCTCTCCATGTCTAAAGTGAAACTTGTCAAGTTTATGCTGGCTATAGTAAATATGGAATAAAACACTGCTGAACACATCCCGTTTTGGATCATCATCATCATCGACCTATATTAGTCCACTGCTGGACGTAGGTCTCTCCCAAGACGCGCCACTGAGCCCGGTCTTCGGCTCATCTCATCCAGTGTTTGCCAGCTACACTCCGCAGATCGTCGCTCCATCTCGTCGGAGGGCGTCCTACACTACGCTTGCCTAGGATACTACTGCAGAATTACTAGAGCAGTTCAGACAGGTCTATCTTACCTGGTCCGGAATCTGAAAGCGGCTCTAGAGCCAGGTTCGGCGGCGCACGGGCCCCACTGAGCCCACACCCCCGCGGCGCAGTCCCGCGCACATCGCACGCTGCAAGGTCCACGTAGAAGGCCGTTGAACTCAACATCGTAGGAATAACCGTCTGTTGACGCTTCTCGGACTCTTTGAGGACCTGGTATACATTAACCTTTATAGCCTATCGGTTATTTTTACACCTCTAGGTTTCGGTGTAATGGAGACTATGTCAATTGCTGGATAAATTATAAATAAATAAATATTCATTCAGTCTTCTAGTACCCATAACACAAGCTCTGCTTAGCTTGGGGCTAGATGATGTTGTGTGAATTTTCCAGCATTATTTATTTATTTATTACAGACATCGCGCTCTAGTCCCAAACTAAGCAAAGCTTGTATTATGAGAGCTAGAGTACTGATGGAATACCTATATGCATTTTTTGCATAAATAACTACTTAGAATAATAACAACCAGACCAGAACAAATATTTATGTTCATCACACGAACATTTATTCTCGTTGGGGATCGAACTCACGACCCACAGCATGACCGGTAGGGCTACTACCAACTGAGCTGTGACGCCTGTCACAAATAACTGATTAAAGACAATAATTACCAGTCAAAGGATGATATTTCTTGCAAACGTCCATTGGAACGTCACGACCAGCCACCATGCACCTCGCCGCCCTCAATGCTCTACCTTCTCCGCACTCCATTCTAGAATAATAAAAAATAGCATGAGAAACATAAACTAGTGTAAACGCGCGATGAGGAAAAACCAACTCACCCAGACGGAAGAATACAATCAGAATCTGAAGGCAAAAGTTCCAAGCCAACGTTCTTGCACACGCAGTTTGGAATATCAGGCTCTGAAGCGTCCAAGTATCTGGAGAAAGAATATTATCGATTACCTAATAGTCACATACATTGCCAACAATGCCAAAAGGTATTGCTGAACAATAAGACAGGTAATAAAGGTACATATTATATATAGTAAGCTGGTAAGTGTTTGTGTGCTACAGCAGCAAAAGGGATTCGACTCAGCGTATGGCGTAAGGCAGCTAGGCGCTGTTATTCTGCCGAGACCATCAGCCAATAGACCTGTGACAATATATTACAACCAAACTTCAAACATCAAATTCATTTATTCAATAAAATCACAAGGATCACTTTAAAACGTCTTACATACTAGATGATTCTAGGCGCCAGTTCGTCGCGACCAGAGTCTAGAAGAACTGGCAAGAAACTAGACCTGGATTCTAGCGTTTTTTTCATATGATCCTTCTTAAAATTGTTTAATAAAGTTGGAGCTAGTTTGTCCCAAGCTTGCTTGTCTTCTAAATAGTCAGATATTTATAATATGCCAATTTAAATTACTAGTGATCGTAGTATGTCGACCTGGCTACAGAAGCTGATATACCATTATCAGATTAGAAGACTCACTTGAGAGGATCGACGCAGATGACGTCACAAGTCAAGGGTACGATGTGATCGCAAGGGACTTTGCATACGGCTACACTGCGCGGCACCAGGTGACCTGCACAAGCGCCGGCTTCTACCCGGTGGGATTCCGTCCCGCACCAAAGGCCTGGAAGAAATAACGTGAATCAATCTAAAGGGGGAAAAGATCTGGTCTAAAACTTAATACAAACTGCATGCAGAATGCTTCAGAATAAAACACGATCGTCATGGAAAGTCACGATTTGATCTAACTTTTTGGTTGGGACATTTTTTTTTAAATCTCTCTATTCTCTCCTCTGTATCAAGCTGGATACTATATTTAGGCCCTGTTACAGTAGACAAGTTGCCTCCTGTAGAATCAATATGCTGAGCTCAGCATGTTTGTTATCGATATGATGAGCTGGCTTTCTTTAGATATTGAGTTTTACAGATCTATGCCGGTGGGAGCTGAAAAGTGGCCCACTTACCCACCCAAAGCAAAACCCTTGACCCAGGCAAAAACTTAGACTAACAACTTGGCCATCATTAACCATCAGATGAGATTGTGGTCAATGTATAATGCCCCGTTGATTTGAGCGCAGATGCAAACCAGACCCAGGTAAAAACTTCTGTAGACTACCAACATGCTAAAAGACATTTGACTTGAACGCAGTATACTTACTTCGGATCCTGTATCCAGTTCCACAGATCTGTGCCGGCGGGAGTCGACACGTGGACCACTCGCCGGCGACCCAGGCGAAGGCGCGGGACCGGCACGACGCCGGCACGGGACAGTCGCGCGCCTCCTGGCGCGGCCCGCAGCTCGGCCCGCCGTGCACTGTGCGGACACGGATCTGTTTCCCTGGCTCTGGAAAATAACATTTGCTACATCATTGGAAGCAACATTTTGATTTATTTTCATTGCTTTTCGAGAATCAGCGATACTATTTTTAATTTGCTAAACTGCAGGAAGAGAAGGAATGTTATGCTTTGTGCTGGACGGAACATACATGAACTTTAAAACTCAAACCAACATAGGCATAGAACAGATTCGAAAAGGTAGCAGATTCATTTTGGTTAGCAGATCTATGATATGAGATTTACTTGGATCTATGAATAAATAAATAAATAAATAAATATAATATCTGCTTAGTTCTACGTAGTTCAACAAAATTGGACGGGGGTCTACGCTAATGTCTACGAAACTCTACCGCGTCTACAAAGTTCTGATAAAGTTACCGCAAGTATTAGGACATGTAGACCACGGCATCCAAGCCTCGACCTTGCATCCACGATGGCATCTGACGGTGCAGGCGCGTCGTGACGCCGGTCGCTTCAACGGGGCACATCTGTTACATTATCACATTTTTCATGATTATTTATGGTGAATCAATCTTCTTAGATTTCTTATTAGGCACTTCGTTGAATTCCTTTATTGTTTTATAGAGACACATTTTATAGATCTGGAGGTCATCAGACACAAACGTATTCAACAGTTAAATATGCTTTTCTTGAATCTTCAATTTAAATTTGTCTGTGTGATACAGGATTGATTGTAAGTGTAATATTTATTTTATTGTTTAAAATAGGTCTGAACGGTTATCTTGGTATACATTTACGTTTACATGTTATGAATTGACTTACAAAGCTTCTCGTACAACATCAGCGTTATTCTGCACACACATAACGTCTCTGGCCATTTCTCCTTCCTCTACGCAAGGCTCTTCATCTTCACTCTCGTCGTAGGGTTCTCCATCCTAAAAGGTATTTGGTTTAGTACAATAGTTTTGTTTATAAGCGTATCTTTTACGCATAAAAGCATTTAAAGATATATCAATCTACCTGTTTACACATTTTTTCTTTCTTGTAGTCTCTTGCAAGATTTATTGACTAAACTATTTTATGCAATAACGTACCCTCTACAATAGTATAATCGATTTCGATAGAGATCAATGTTGCAATAAGAAGAAGAACGGTGTAAGCAGCTTTAATAGGCACTACTTAGATCCAACTGCATATTTTGTATATTTTGTTTGGTTGCTTTAAACCATTAGCAATCACGTGTTACTGATATTTTATTGATTTTCAAAAGTACTTCCAAACTAATTTTTTCAGCGACAACCAAAACAATGCACCAAGAATAACAGCATACATTATCACAGCGCGTGTAAGATGAGCTGTACAAATCTTACCAAGAAGTCAGTGTAGTTATTACTCGTAGGTATAAAATCTTGACGACGTCGTTCACAAGGTCCCCACGGAGTGGCGAGCCACGAGTACGTCGCGCATGCGTGAGTGTTGCACGTCTCGTTCTGGACGAGCTGGTCTTCTGGGGGGCATGGCCAGCCGTCTAGGAAAACCAATCATGTAGCTCGTTATAAAGAACGTCACTCTAAAATTCAACTAATCAAGTAGCTTGTTATAAAGAAAGTCACGGAGTATACGTTGGTTCTTTACTTCTTCTTAAATTTAAAACAGGTTTCGTCTACATTTGTCATGTTCCTGCTTAAATGTCAAGAGTGTTACCTGGGGCTGCATGTGCCAGTACATGTTTCTTCTGCATTTGCCCAGATCCTGCTTAAATGTAAAGGAGTTTCGTCCACATTTGCCCAATTCCTGTTTAAATGCTTTAATTTCATGGGTATACGTCATGGGTATACGTACATGTGTAACCTGGGGCTTCATGAACCAATACATGTCTACTCCGCATTCCCCCAGTTCCTGCTAAAATGTCAAGAGTATTACCTGGGGCTTCATGAGCCAATGCATGTCTCCTCCGTATTCCACCAGTTTTTCCTATAATGTCAAGGGTAATTACCTGGGGCTGCATGAGCCAGCACATGTCTCCTGCGCAGGCGGGTGAGGCGGCCCAAGTTACCAGGGGCTTCAAAAGCCAATACATGTCTCCTCCGTATTTCACCAGTTTTTCCTATAATGTCAAGGGTATTACCTGGGGCAGCATGAGCTAGCACATGTCTCCTGCGCACGCGCACGGGCGTGGGTCGCGAGGGCACGGTGCAGGCGGCGGGGCAGGCGGGCCAGGCGCGCCAGGCGGACACAACGCAGTCGCCCGCGCACGCGATGCGGCACCGCTCGCTGCGCGCCGGAGCCCCGGTGCCGCTGCACCATGCGCGTTGCGCCTCCTTCTGAAGAAGTAACTACTTGTTTATGATTTGTTACACCAACCACACATGGTACCATAACCATACATACAGCTAGTTTATTATATTAAGGCTTGACCTTGTTAACGCCACAGAGGAGGGAATTAAAGTGGCAGAATTCTATTCGAATTTGGTGTAGGGTTTGTTTGTGTTGGCCATTGACACGCAAGAAGAAGAAGAAGCTAGTTTATTATATTTGGGACGGTGTGATGCATCATAACAGGCGTAACTAGAACCAACTAATCGAAATATGTAATCAGTTTTATGTCAAACAAGAAACAAATCCAAAACATCTTGAATAGATCCTTGTTTTAGTGAGAGATACATAAACACTTCTAGATTGCTGTTCGACAAGCATGCCACTGAGTCTTGTATTCTGTTCTCCCCATAATTTTGCTGACGCCAAGATAATTATTTTGTGTTTTTATCAACACCATACCCCGAAATTTTTCACGACAGTCTAAATACTCAGTCTAAATACTATACTTACTCCATCATGACCGACGCATCGCAGTTCCCTGCTCCGTTTCCCCGGACCACAAGTGGTGTGAGGTTGGTACAGCACACAGGGTCCCCAGGGGAGCGCCTTCCAGGAGGCACAGCGAGGAGTGCTGCAGGACCTCTTCTCTTCCAGAGGAGGGCAGGGGGCGCCTCCTCCAGATGCCGCTGAGATCACCCGACGACGGCGGACACTATAGCCTGGACCAAGAAAGAAATAAATAAATAATGCTGGACAATCCACACAACGTCATCTAGCCCCAAGCTAAGCAGAGCTTGTGTTATGGGTACTAGAAGACTGACATATTTAATACAATACATTACATAGATAGATATTTTTATTATACATATAAAATACCCAGAACACCCAGAATAAATATTTGCAGTACGTACAAACATTTATCCCAAGGCGGGAATCGAACCCGCAACCTACCGCGTCGCAGGCGGACCATCGCCCACCGCGCCACATCGGTCGTCAAAATTAGACAAAGATAGAAGAGACCGAGACAAAACAAATGAGGAACAGTTATAAGTCTACCATACATTCGTAAGTTTTTTACCAATGTTTCTTGTATAATGGTCATCAATAAAGAGTTATTTAGCTATACTATACCTGTAGTTGTTAGCTGCTGAACAGGAAACAGAGGGCATCCATCGGTCGGTTGACAGGCTCCCCATTCACTCCATTCTCCTACTTCGCAATCCCTTGGACATGGCACCTGGAGGGAAATAAATCGGTGTCATACTATTGCCATCACTCAGTAAAGATCAGTTTGCAAACATTTGTAGACTGATAAATCATTTCAGCTAAACTAAAACTGAGGTAACCAAATGGGTCTAATCTTGTAAAGATGAACGTGCCCGAACATCAGTTTTCACACTCTCTCTTTTAAACTCTTCATACCTGATCCGCATGAACTCTACACCATACCATTCACACTAGGA
The DNA here is from genome assembly GCA_932527185.1 of Ecliptopera silaceata. NCBI lineage: Eukaryota > Metazoa > Arthropoda > Insecta > Lepidoptera > Geometridae > Ecliptopera > Ecliptopera silaceata. Next base: position 9,362,827 of record OW052202.1, on the reverse strand, counting down.
ATATTTAGTATAAATTATTAGCTGTTGACTGTTTTCTTTTGGAGTTTACACCTGGATGACCAAAAATTACATACCTCGCAAGGCTGCACCAGCGTAGGCACCGAAGCATGAGCGCATTGTGCAGGATGTAACGCGCGCCCATCGGCCCTCACACACGTAGCCTCCCTCCTCTGAACGCCTCCCCCACAGCTCGCTTGGACCTCCTTCTCTTCGTCATCCAGATCATCGTCATCGTCGTCGTAGATCGCGTCGTTATCATCCGCGTCATCATCTTCATCATTTGCTGAAGGATATTAAATGAGCTTGAATTGACGATTTATATGCATGATAGACTGGTGATGCCTTAAAAACTATTAAGTGTTATGCTTTTCAGTATTTTTTGTTTGTTTGTTTTGATAAAAAAGAGGTATCAAAATATTTTTTTGTTTTCCAGATCAAAGCCTATGAGGGACTTTATTACAAAAATCAATTGGTTCTTAGCTCTATTCAAAATGGACAAGTAGGTACTGTGAAGTCAGAAAGTAGCAAGACTGTTTGAGCGCACTATAAGTAGCAGTGGTAGCTTGTATCACTGCTGGATCATGAGACATTTATTGCTCAGATGAAACTGGATCAGGTAAAGTTCCTTGCCTAAGTGCTGAATCTTGAAAGCTCTGAAATAAACGGATCAGTCTATAACTAGAAACTGATACTCACTTCTTCTTCTAGCGTGTCAATGGATAACACAAACAACAACAACCTCACACCAAGTTTGAGTAGAATTACACCACTTTAATTCTGTGGCGTTAACGAGGTAAAGCATTGTGCAGGTGGTAGGGCACAAGGGGCAGACGAGCAAATGAGACATCGTTTGGATGGGGTCTCTGGTACTCACTAGGGACAGGAGAGGCAGTGAGTTCAACTGCAACGCGGCAAGGCCCCCAGGCGCCTGGCGTCCAGTGCGCGCTCGCGTCCAGTGCCGCGGGCCGCACTTCCTCCACCACGTCACATTCCTTACCACCACCTGTTCATACTCGTGTTAAACAATTACATGTGAATTATGTGTGACATAGTTTTCAGTTATGTAAGAAATTACATTTGCATGCCTAATTTAGGTGAACCATGCTTGGAATTATGTACTTATTATTTATTTATCATCTCTGTACATGATTGCAAATAAAAATAAATGAAATGAAATAACAACATTTTGAAATTGGCACCAAATCATCTTTTCTTTTGTCTTGGTAAAATGATGTGAAATAATGTATACCTACACATGATAATAAACATTTTGAAATTTTAACCAAATCTTTGTTTCGTGTTTGTAAGAACGATTTGAAAGAATGATTTGAAGGAAATGTAAATACAAAATGCTGCTAAGAAAACTGCAAAGGATTCACGATGACAGATCGTACTAATCACCTTTGTACTTGTATTCCAGCAGCTTTTGCGTTTATACTGACCGCAAAATCTTTGCAAAAAAAAAAACAAAGTGACCTAAATAAAACATGACCTATATAACATTTTAAAAATCAATTGAAATCGATAAAACATAACTTCAATGAACAAACTTCCTCACAATGCCCAGTAATATCCGTACCTACCTTGAGGTAATCGCTTCAGCCTTCGCGTCCGTACGAGCGCTCCGTCCGGCCTCGGTCGCCATGGCAACCACTCGGCCAAGGTACAATCTTCTTTGATGACGCACACTCGTGTTGTACCTATCTTTGCGACGTCTGATGCTCCACAGAACCTGGAGGCAAGGATTTTTTTCAGTCCTTGAGTTTGAGGATATTTTATTCAATTTTGCGTAGCACGTAGAACTTACGTAGCACAAAAAATGACGCAGTTTCGTAGACCCCTTTTTTTTCCCGATATTTTTTCTATTTTAGAAGTAAATCTATACGCTGTTTAAGTGTTGTAAAGACTTATGTTAGGTCCATGAGCTGCAAAAAAGCTAGGTCCATATTTATAACTCTAGAATTTTTTTAGATACTTTTTATCCTAGCTAACTTTCGTATGAAGCTTAGCAGACAACTTATCAGTTTGATGGCACCCTTTTATGTTCCTACTTCGAGTGAACATAAACTATCCTGATAAAAGTCATTACAGTCCAGCAGTAAAGCGGTAGGAACTAACTGACCCATAAAATGCAAAAGCACTAAAGCTCCTAGGTTTTAATTTACGATGCATGCCGACTCACATATAAAATACGAAAGATCAGATACATATAGAATTTTATACTATAATTCAAATGAGATCAGTAGCTCTACCATGAGTTTTTACTATACTATATTTACTACACTCGCTAGCGACTGTAGTTAAAAAAATGTATGAAGATTTGTACAGCGCCTCTAGTGGATAGTTGGGTACTAAAATTCGTCATACATACATACTAATATTGACGTAACTACTGTAGTAAAGTCAGGCGATTTTACTGTGACATCTCATGGTAGAGCCACTGGCACTTTTCCTGTGTGATATGCATGTGAAAATATGCTTGAAGAACCTGAACGTATTTTCATAAAAATAGCTTATTTGTAGCAGCTATAAGATCAGCTTAGGTATATAGCCAAATTGTATTGTAACGACATTTTACATTGTGCGTATTTTACAACATTGTAGGTATATGTGAAAGTTCTATGCTATATTTTGCTTTATATTTCAGTTATATTTAAAACTACTTACTATGGAACAAGTAAATAGTTTCAATAACCAAATCCAATATCATATCTACAAAACAAAAGACATGAATCACTCAAACGAAAAATTGAATGAAAGTTGCATCACATATAAAAGTATTCTAGTGCAAGTGTACTAAATCAATATGTGCGATCGACCTGACCTACATTCAGAATAGCTGAAGAATTCACGACGTAAAATAGTTTAGCAGCCACTCCAGCTGATGTGTTGAATTTGAATAATGTCTGCTTCATCGTGAAACGTTGAAGGACATGGAATGGAACCCACTTAGAAGTGTTATTACTACTCTTATACCGTCACACACGTATAATAAAGTTAAAATGAGTATTTTCTATGCCCTCAAATTCGTTACGACCAGTTTACTGTTTGGTCAGTCTGATCTTATTTTATCTTATCTTACTTCTGTTTGAGCTATACTATCTCCTAGAGTACTTAGTTTTGTTGATTCACGATACTGTCAATATAATTGATCGTGTACACTTACATAGCTTCAACGAATAGTTCGTTCTTGTCCTGACATTGCACCTGCCTGCGTTGCAAGCCGAGCCGCGGGGTATGCACTAGCGACTCCGACTCGATATCCTTTACTTTTGATCTGTATAACAAATATATTTACATATTGAATCTATAATAACTGACGCTGAATAACTGGTAAATCTACTGACAAAAAAAAAATGTTTTTATATTTTAGGTTGTTTTGTTAAAAAGGTGAGAGCTTGTTGATTATATGAAAAATCATATAATAATAATATAATATAATAATATATATAATATAATAATCATATAATCATATAAATATCAGTATGTGTGGTAGTAGTAGAGACAATTTTTTGGACTCACATACATATATCAATTCTACAAAGTCCTATGAGAAACTTTGTTAAGTTGATATGCGTATCCAATTAAATACATATTCCATACAAAGTACTGTACAAAAAAAAGATCACAAAAAGATACAAGCAGATAGATACTCGCAAAAATACTGTTTCGTATTGATTGGAATTTTACTCGTATCACAACACAACAGCCTTTTATTTCATTTGTGTAGCTGGCTTTGTAAACAACTCTTCGAGCCCGGAAAGCACCCACTCGAAAATGTACCTATATGTCTACCGAACGTTGGTCATGCTTTGTTGATTTCCGGCTAGTAATTAAAAAAAAACATTTGAAAATAGTCAAAAGCATACACTTATTAGAATGCAAATTACGTGCTGCAGTGATTTTAAAACCAATCACGTATAGATATGAGATATTTATAGCTCACAATTTTTGCCATAAAAAATGATTATTAGGATAGAACAGCAAATGAAACTGTAACAGTAGGAACCCTCTAGTTTCATTAATCTAATTGCGATTTATTTTGAATGAACAGAGAACCCGAAAGATAATACGGACCATGTTTGCAATCCGCTTTTTCAAGCAGTCTCAAATCAAATCAAATTTATTGTTCCAATAACATTACATAATAGATCTTATCTACAAGTAGGTACCTACATTAAAACATTAATTATGTAATGGCATAACAATCGTTTTGGTTTAAAGCAGAATCTACACTAAACCCAAAATAGGCTTGTGTTGTAGGGTCTGCGTACCTTCCAGGTGGTTGCGCCATTGTAGCATGGATTTTGTAGCAGGTAACAACAATTCTAGTCTAGTAATAGCGTCCTGAAAAGTGTGATAAAAAAGCACCTTTGGACGGGACGCGCGTGCTCGCCGAGTCCCACCGGGCCACATTCAGTCCATCGACTGACGTAGATGGAGTATTGTGTGTCAGTTTTCGCGATTTCTGAAACAAAAATACCGAAAAACCTTGGAAAAGCTTGTTACATTTTTACGAGCGCGTAGTAATTTTGCTCAGAAGGACTCATTAGGTCAATAATTGCAGGTTAACTTTTACCCCAATAAACTTATTAATTAATTTAATTTTAAAATGTCTCAACGAAAGGAAACAGTAAGGCGTACTCTTAAGGACGCCATTTTGTTTTCTATTAGGTACTCAAAACAAAAGCTACAAATTCCATTCTTATTTCAAACTTAATGACAGCACAAAAAAGGCTGTGGCTCTTAAATATATAAACCTTCTTTACCACCAAGAAACAAATATAACCTTTTTGCACAACAATGTAACAGATAATGAAAAACCCTTTGAAATCTTAGATAATTATTATTATGGTCGGTACAGGAACGCTAGGCGAAGCAGTTTTCAGTCTTAATTAATTGTGGGGGGAATGAACGGGGAGAGAAGAGGAGAGTATATCGAATTAGCTCTGAGGGCTCCAGAATTGTTTGCTCGGTCTAACCAATGATCGAGGCGTATTTACATGGATGGAATCTTGGTATACGCTTTGTGCGATTGTTTACTCAAATTTAATTCAGAAAAAAGTCCACACAGACTACAGATTTTTAGATTACAATTATTACTTACGTATATATTTCTGTTTCTGAAATAAAGACATTTTTATTTTTTAATTTTTTACTTTTTATTCTTTCACTAAAAACAAAAATTTCAAGTACCTACGTTAAAAAAAAACACGGAATACTAAAAGCTTGTATTGTGAAGCGTGATCCTACCCAGTTACTTAGGCTTGTAATCTTTATTGCTGGAGCATTGACAAAGGCCGATTTCATAGGTTTGTTAACTTTTATTTTATTTCGGACGATATTGCCGTCGTACACGGCTGATGAGATTACAGTTTGACTGATTGGATTTAGAATGGTATAATACAATCCAATAAAACGAGGTGGTGTTTTAGATAGATTACATTTTAGCTAAATTCAAACAGGCAGATATGTAGATTTCATTTCATCGGTTTATTGTCGGGTTATAGGCTTTTTAGTCTAGTTTAGGTATCAGGTATAGGCTTAATTGTTTACTTACGTATTACATTTTTTATTTATAATTTATACATTAAATATGGATAAGTATATTTATATCACGTTTAAAGATAAGATCACGAAATATTGTCCTCTAACAACTAAACCTAGTAGGTAAAACCAAAACCAACGCTGTAGGTTAGAATACCGCGTTGTAACTTTCGCTAGTCTACAAAGCAAAACAAAAACTTTTTGCAGACTTGAGCAAAACGGATAACTTGCTAACTCCGTTAGAAACTTGTCCAACTTGTAATTTAATTATTTCTTCTATGTGCTTCTTAATTTTGTCGAAAAGTTTGTATTATTCGAGAAGAATTTTCAATGGAAAGTGACGCTAAAATATTTTTGATTTTCCACCTGTTATACTTATGCTCAAGTTTGAAAAGAAACGAAAAGTTTTTGACATTTTGACAAATATCAAAGGTAGCCAAGGTACCGTGGGTGATGAGGAAGTACAGTTAATATAACATCTTTAACAAAATGATATTGAAAAGTATATTTGTTGGATGAGAAAAGTCTCAATAACCCACGCATTAAGGTCGGTATCCACTGCACCGTATCATACCATGACCGTGTCAGGCAAAGAAGTATTCTTTGTATTGAAAAGTATGGGACTAAGTATGCTCACTAGACCGTTCCGTCACCAACCAACAACGTCGCGTTTCTCGATGAGAATATTTTGCCGGTCCTGACACGGTCATGGCACGGTCATGGTATGATACGGTGTAGAGGGTACAGACCTTTACGCCACTTTTAGAAACATAAATTGTTCTTCCTCAAAAGATACAACATACAACTAAGTCTACCAAGTAAGTACACATTTCTTTATTATAGCGCTATAGGAACCGTCTCAATAACCCACGCATTACGCCACTTTTAGAAACATAAATTGTTCTTCCTCAAAAGATACAACTAAGTCTACCAAGTAAGTACACATTTCTTTATTATAGCGCTATAGGAACCGCACCGTTCCTATGGCATATGCTGAGTGGTGACCTTTTTACACTCTTATCTGTTATAATTTGTTTTTAAATGGATGTTCTATGTGTAAATAAACGTTTTCAATTCTATTGCGCCACTTTTAGACTCGTAATATAACAAAAGGAAATATAATTTATCTTGCAAGTATACCAAACTAGAATAATCCAGAGAGCTCCAACCGAACATAGAGCGTAGTTAAGGTCCTGTAAGACAGGACATTTACATACAAATACCGACATTCTAGTTGCATTTGGGAGTTCTAGCAATGTCGGAACTTCTCTCTAATTCTAAGTAATATAATACCATGAAACTGAGTAAGTATATACTAGATTACGTTGTAGAGATATTATAACAATTAGGGACGGTATTATTCTGTGTCGTAGTACGTATGATTGTACGGGAATTTTAGAAGGCTGTTTGCGCGTGGTATATCCCGTAAGGCGTATGACAAAGCACTGCTAGGTGTCGATTCTATCACCGTTACGAAAGACAGAAGAGGCATCACACCGCAACAGTCAATAAAAATTGAAAGGTTTTGATTTACCCTCAAGGTTGTGTCTACCTTTATTAATGCTACATATATCAGAACAAAAGAAAATTCGATGAAATATTATTCTTATCTGTTTCGGTACGGAACACTGATTTAATGGATATTGAAGACCAACTGAGGGTAGTTGCTAAGACTTCTTATAGGCGATAGGCGCACATTACACAAAAAATACCTTTTATGTATCTATTTATTTTGCGTTCATCGGGAATCTGTGCAGTATTTCGTAATAAGCAGGTTGGAACATAATGGCTGACCTGGACCGCCGATAAATTACCCCTTTGACGTACATTGCTGCATTAATTTACATTTATGTCGGTACGTCGCTATAATCAGCGTCATGTAGTGAGAATGCTATTTGCATAATTAACTTGATCGATACGCGATAAGCTTTTGTGAATTTTTCCTCAATTGGAACTGATAACTGGTAATTGAAAATCCATAAATTATGAAAAAAATAACTGTTTTATGTCTGACGACAGTTCAGTGCACATTTATGACCATTGTCATGCTTGTATCTAATTTAGAAATGTTATTTCATATAAGTATATTTTATACTTCATATTAGTGTAATTGGCTACGGCTGTTCTGATTAGATAAATAAATGATTAGATAAGTGCCAATCAATACCCGAAAATCGTAGGCATAGAGAATGGACTATACGTACCCTATACAAGTATGGGGTAAAACGGTCGGCAAATTCTGAGTGAGATTGCAATTGCCGTAGTCGCGGGCAGACTGACTATTACAACCAGCCGAAACATCCAGAATAATAATTATTAGGTACGAGATACAATCCCGTGTAATATATCTCTTTACTATGAGTTCAGTACCCCAAGTACGAGTTTGTGCACAGACGGATCGTAGAGACGCAATCACCGAGCGCCACCGGTTTTGTATGGAAATTCAAGCTTCTCAAGAAATCTGCTAGAGGCACTGCTTGGATCTCCATACAAAATCTGCGTCTCTACGATCCGTGTGAGCACAAACTTGGGGTGGTGATAGTTTATAAAATATTCGTGTGGAATAGACAGACTTGGATCTATAGATGCTAGCTCATCAACGTATATTTATTAACATAATCCTCTTTAAATATTCATCTAACCATCAGCTCAACCTAAGACTCGCTTCATTTGGCACGGTGTTGCTCGGAGCCAAACGGAATACCTTAAGCTCCGCCAAGTCAAGGATCTAATCCTTGGCATCTGAGATGCTGGAGCCTCATTACTGGAGCACATTGTGTAAATGTGGATGCTGGGAAGGTATTACTATTTAGTTTGTAATATAATATCTAATCCAACGTACTAATAAGCCAAAGACAATAAAAACATTGAGATGTTTATTATTGTTGTTATTTATTCACTTTCTTTGCACCTTATAATAGATCTTAGACGATAGCAAATGACGAAAAGTAGCTTATAAATTTGTCTCAAAGTTTTCAAATAAGGTAGTGTCAAAACTGAAACCTCCAGCGACCTAAAAGCTTGATGAAGTTTTATGATAAAAATAGCAAAAATAGAAAAATAAATTGCTAATCAACTCAACTCATGTAAAATAACCTTTTTATTTAGCCCTTGAAAGAGAGCAAACTTTTGAATACGTATCTTGAATAAGAAAGCCTTCGTCTACTATCAAAACCCTTTTCAAAATTACTCTTTATCGAGAGTAGCATGTTCAATGTGAACCCTCTATAAATAAAGATTAGAAGAATACTCTTCGGGATGGGTCGGTGTAATCGCTGAGCTAGGTCTTGTCTTCTATCTTACGTATACTGCACACACCCTGTATATTCCTACCTCTAAAGTTCATTGAACTGTGAGGTTTCAGGATTGCTCGCTCGGCGTGAATTGGAATGGTTGCCATGCCATGCCTCGTCAGTATATTTGCGGTAAAACGGATGATGCGTCAACTACGTGTCTGAATTATATGTTTGGTTTCAGCTTATTTGTAATTTGAAATAAATTTATTTTTATTTTCTGACATTCCCTGATTCATATCTGAGTGAAGCTTGAAATATAAAGCTTTTGTAATATAGAGTAAGGTATTGATGGACTACTAATTAGATAATTACTAATTAAAATAATCTCCGATAGTTAAAACAGAGTTCATAATAAACGTATCAAAGCTTTTGTATACCAAGCTTCAAGCGACTAAAATTAAATTACCGAAATCCGAGTCGTAAATATAACAAACCAATTCGATAAATTCCAAATGTTTTCCCTCTGCCGGGAATTTGAAACGTCATTATTCCCAAGAGGTTGTTATTGGCGGTAATGCAATCAGGCCACAGATTACAAAACAATAACCAACTTCCGTTTCCGCTAGCCTCGTTTACTGAACAGATAATTGTGTTATTTCGTAGACAGTAGTCGGTAGTTTAGAACAATGAGTTTTGTTCACTGAGAAGACGATTTAGTTCAGCATTGTTGTACATACTTGTAGAAGAAACGGAGCGAAATATTCGTTGGACAGCACAAGGACTTAAAGTAATAGCTTTTTCTCTACCCCGATAGCAATTCTATTCTAAAAATAGCGCAGCTAAATAGCTTTTGATAGAAAAAACCAGACATGATACTATTCTCGTGTATTCTCATTGAAGCGAATATTTCCATATCTTTTCTGTCCGTCCCACAATACTTATATTAAAAACCATCTTACAATACTTATATTGAAATGAGTGTTCACGAAAAACGTAGAAAGATGTTCGTTATTTACAGTAATTTTGGAGTTCTATAGCTGAATCGTTGAAATCAGGCAGCCTTACATCGAAGCTTGGTCCCAAAACATGAAAAGGATCCATTGGAAAGAAAATTCTTTTCAATACTCTCCAAAAATATAACCTAACAAAACCGAACGCAATCGCAGGACTATTCATACTGTGAGAGTCTGAATTACGTGTAAATAGGAACGTACCAACCCATTTATTACAGTAGCAATGTATCTATTACATACATTTTAGGATCTTGTATCCAAGCTTAACACAAAAACAAATGAAGGTAAATTATATCTATCTCCTTCGTATATTATGTGAAGTTGTATGTCTGTCTCGCTTCCTCTTACTGATTGTGCACGGAATACGCACTCTCATTTCATGCCCAGAAGTCATTTCACCACATCAATCAACCCCTGAGAGGAATCTATGATCCCACACAAAGCAGCGCAACTCCAAAACTTTTCCAATTTCAGTTGGTCGAGCGGTCGAGTGGCTTCCGTTCTGTTCGGTTACTGCTACTGCTCTAAACATGAGCGTTTTTGTAATGGCGATGAGTATTTTTTATAAAATGATCACCTCATTTTAAACTCGGCGAGAATTCCTGTTACGGGATTGACAAACAAATAAAAAAAATGTTCTCTTGCTATATTTAGGTATAGGTATTGCTTTTCTGTGTTCATTCACTTTTAACCGAACCAATAGACATAAATTGGACGTATAAGAAGCAAATCAATCAAAAAATTAGCTATCGATACTGCTTCCCTTGGAAATCATGTAGTCAAAGTCTTCATAATTATTGAAACCTATTTAGATTACCTAATTTTTATTTAATTTAAAATATAGGTATTACTGACAGCCCCCTATGTAGGGGATGCATGGACACAGATGAGACGGCCGCGCACGTGCTCCTGGAGTGCAGGAGCGTGTCGTCTCAGAGAGCGCAACACCTCGGAACACCGAGGACTACCCAAGAGGCCTGCACCAGCATCAGCGAGCTGCTGGCCTTCCTGGAGGACATCGGATGGCTGGAATAACAACCGCCATCCCTCACGCAAAAAGGGCCCGCTTGCGGCCTAGTTGCGGAAAACAGCCCGCTCTACAAGTAACAAGTAAGTAGATTACCTAAATATGTAGGTAAAACAATACATGTTTGCTATATGGTTCCAATATAATAAACCGTAATCTAGCCCACTTGCACAATGTTAAATATTTACGAACCCGTATCGTAAGTATGCGGAATATTTATTGTGTATGAAGTATGCGGTTATTTCCCCCATATATTTGGCCCTTTGTTATCCCCTGGCCTTTGCCGTTTCCGCTTTTTATTCCAGCCCTGATTCCAACCGCAGATTACAAAGAAAGCAGGTCTCTCGAACCTCGTCGGTTAGTAACAATCAAGATAATTTTATGAGCTGAATACACTTGAACAAGAAAATAATACGGAATATTTTTTTATTAAAATACAGTTTTATTTCTTGTTCAAGTGTATTCAGCTTCTCATAATATTATCGTGACAATTTTAACTAAAATAAACCAAAACTGTCATTTTTGAGATGGTGAAATGGTCTACTAGTCCGGGGTAGATAGCTTGAAAAATGACAAAAAGATAAAGAAATTAATAGCAGGATGAAACCCATTAGAAAAGGAAGAGAATATTATAAAAACATAAGGAAAAATAATTTAGGGGCGATCTGAGTTCGGGAAGGGGGTGGGGGTGAGCTTTTAAGGGTAAAAAACGCTTTTTCTCGATTTCCGGCAAAACTAAAAGTCCTATGCAAAAAAGTCAAATGGCAAAGTTGTAGGTAATTAAAAGATCTAAAACTTTTCTATACACACTTTTTTCACATAACCTCAAGATGTATGTGAAAAATTCAAAAAACCAAGATTTTGGTTTTTTATTAATATCTTTTACAAACAATTATATTTTTTCACTAAATTCGGTGAAAACTTACCTCTTTATGTCCCAAATACGCTGTAATTTATTCGATTAGAAATATATATTCTTTTCACCTTATTTTGATTAAATATCGAAAAAATATCCTTATTTTCAATCGAAAATTCATCCGTCAAAATATCAGCTTTCTTAAAAAAATTGGTATGTTTTCTGTTTGTTGAAATCTCTTCTTTCCGATAGTGAAAAAAAATGTATATGTTACCATAGAAAATCTTCTCAGAAAATGCAAAAAAAAAAGTTAGTGAAAAAAAAAAATTGTAGGATGAAACCCATTAGAAAAGGAGGAGAATATTATAAAAATATAAGGAAAAATAATTTACGGGCGATCTGAGGTCGGGAAGGGGATGTGGGTGAGCTTTTAAGGGTAAAAAACGCTTTTTCTCGATTTCCGGCAAAACTAAAAGTTCTATGGAAAAAAGTCAAATGGCAATGTTGTAGGTAATTAAAAGATCTAAAACTTTTGTATACACACTTTTTTCACATATCTCAAAATTTATGTGAAAAATTGAAAAAACCAGGGTTTTTTATTAATATCTTTTAAAAATCTGATTTTATATAAATAAAAATGTAAATCGTTCTATTAAATGTAGATACTTTATTCGAATTATGTTATTCATTACAATATTTTATAAATTTTTTATTTTATTCATTAAAATAAGGGGAAAAAAATATATATTTCTAATCAAACAAATTATAGCGTATTTGGGACGCAAAGAGGTAAATATTCACCAAATTTCTTGAAAAAAACCCAAAACTTGGTTTTTTGAATTTTTCACATAAATTTTGAGATATGTGAAAAAAATGTGTATACAAAAGTTTTAGATTTTTTAATTACCTACAACATTGTTATCAGTCTTTTTTCCATAGGACTTTTAGTTTTGCAGGAAATCGAGAAAAAGCGTTTTTTACCCTTAAAAGCTTACTCACATCCCCTTCCCGACCTCAGATCGCCCGTAAATTATTTTTCCTTATATTTTTATAATATTCTCCTCCTTTTCTAATGGGTTTCATCCTACAATTTTTTTTTTTCACTAACTTTTTTTTTTGCATTTTCTGAGAAGATTTTCTATGGTAACATATACATTTTTTTTCACTATCGGAAAGAAGAGATTTCAACAAACAGAAAACATACCAATTTTTTTAAGAAAGCTGATATTTTGACGGATGAATTTTCGATTGAAAATAAGGATATTTTTTCGATATTTAATCAAAATAAGGTGAAAAGAATATATATTTCTAATCGAATAAATTACAGCGTATTTGGGACATAAAGAGGTAAGTTTTCACCGAATTTAGTGAAAAAATATAATTGTTTGTAAAAGATATTAATAAAAAACCAAAATCTTGGTTTTTTGAATTTTTCACATACATCTTGAGGTTATGTGAAAAAAGTGTGTATAGAAAAGTTTTAGATCTTTTAATTACCTACAACTTTGCCATTTGACTTTTTTGCATAGGACTTTTAGTTTTGCCGGAAATCGAGAAAAAGCGTTTTTTACCCTTAAAAGCTCACCCCCACCCCCTTCCCGAACTCAGATCGCCCCTAAATTATTTTTCCTTATGTTTTTATAATATTCTCTTCCTTTTCTAATGGGTTTCATCCTGCTATTAATTTCTTTGGTTTTAAAACCTATCGAGCCTGGTCTATACAGCCTACAATGGTCTACACTTGAATTTAGACAGTTGTCCAACCATTCGGGTCACTTGGGTCTTTTTTTTTCTTTAAACATGGTGAAAAGTGTTTATTTTGATGAACTTTTATTTAAGTCAGTCAATCGTCAAGTGGCCTGCTGTTTGTTTGATTAATGCTTAGTCTTCCTTACATCAATAAAATATTAATATTAATTTCTAATTGCTATTCCATGTTCCAATAATCTATACGTCAAACTTTGTACAAACTGAAAATATTGTAGTAGATACGCACTGGTCATCGCTGATTCAGGTGTGCCTGCTTACTAAACAAACCGGGCACCCCATCTAAACATACTTCATGCTCGCTAGTCGGACATTACGGCGAAATACCGGTTTTTATTCTCGACCTAGTTTTATCGTATCATTGTAAAGCTTTTCCCGAATTTGAGAAATGGTTGAGCCTGAAAAAACATGGTTTGTTCGTAACCGGACTTTTTATATGTATTTAGGAGAAAATACGATGGTTTGTGAAAAGAAACTACGGCTGCAAACATGTCTAGTTGCTGTTAAATATACAGTTTTATAACAAAGTTTAGTATGGACATTGTTTTTCCGTACGATTCAGAAAACTTGAAATGCTTTTATTTTGCATGCAACCAGCAAAAACGGAGCCAGGATTTATTTGTTTTACTTCGCTGTTTATTTTATGTAACAAATAAATATTAATACTTACTATCTTGTAGTTAGAATTTAATATCATTGGTATATTCGCAATTACTCATGATAGTGTTGCCTGAAAAAATCGCCATCAATAAAAAGACGCCCATAATATCGTATAAGCAAAAACATTATTCTTGTGTACTAATAATTATGTTATTTATCTATAAATAAATCCTATTTGACCTTAAGCTTGAGCTTCAACTAAACAAATTAAATTAAGAGAGTACTATACAAAACTATATCTACACTACTTACACGTTTATAGCATTAAATATAGTTGTCCCTCTCACACATATCAATAACACGACCAACTAGATAGTAACACTAGATTCAAATCAACCACAGACCCAACACAGTTGTCAGAACATTTTCACCCCCACCTAATGGGGGGATACATAGATACCAACATAGGTAAATTAGTAAAGGAATGTACTTGCGTGGTTGATGAAATTTCTCACACGAAATTACCTGTTAATTGGAGTATCTACTTGATACAGAACCACAATACGTAGATACCTACATTGGTAGAGCTAGACACCTAGCTTGTTAGACTAGATTACAGAAATACATACTTAGTTCAATTGCGAAAAAAACATTTAGTATCTTTGTTTGTGTAAATATTATTTTGACTATTGTGACTGTGAATTGTTTGACTTATTAAATTAATTTGTGTAATTGGTTTCTGCCGTTCAAATAAATAAATAATTTTTTCAACATTAATATGTCAAAAATAATCTACAATATTTATACGCCATTAGGTACTTTTATGACTAGTTTCGTAAATAAAAATAAGAAACTGTCGGAATTTGTGAAAAGTGAAAAACAAGAGAGGCTTTAAAAGAACATCTTCTTAGCGAGAAACTTGTCGACACTATTTATAATATACATATATAACAATATAACCTAGAAATAATATTACGATACCTAGAAAAAACATTAATTAAGAACTAATTAGGTTCTAAATTAGTTTATGAACTACCTAGAACCTCGACTAATTATACCTAATGTAATTAAATTATGAATGAAAATTATTAAAAGTCGCTTAAAATTAATTATAACTTCAAAGCAGTGTCTTTTTTTAATTGGTGGTTTAAATAAACCCGGGTTCTACCTCCGATATCTGCATTTTATTTCGGTTTAAAATTTTCGTTCGGGAGTTGCTAACACTGACGGCCGGTTTCTCGAACGATGATCAACGAAAAAATCAAATAAATACTAATAATAATGTGTCAAACTCGGATCAATCGTGATTTGGGTTTCCAGAAACCGGCCCTGAGAGTATCTTTCTTCTATGTGTAAACATGAGCTGTGATGTGACAGGCGTAACAGCTCAGTTGCTAGTGTAGGGAATCAGGTGATGAAATGTAAAACTCGAGGATAATAACTTTTCACACTTGTATTTAACAAATTGAACAACCTATCGACACTATGGCTCGATCCAGACTGCCCGTCCATTCGCTCGCCATCTTGCCTTTCTCTTTACAAAAATGATAATATTTCTAGATCTTAAATTAAATATTAAAAATAATATTAATTATGTAATACAGTATTAAAAATAAATTAGTAATTTTAACATGTATATAATATATTATTTAAAAATAAACAAGTATTTCCTTCCGTGAACTAAAAATGATAAAACGACTTATGTTTCAATACTTTTAAAATAAAACTATGTTTATAAAACTATGATAGCAAGCAGCAAACTGTAATTAAATGACAATCATGATTTATCACTACAAAATAAGTTATAATTCTAACACTAGTAGCCTTCTATGCTGTGAGTCGTGGGTTTGATTCTTAGCCAGAGCAAATGTTTTTATGATAAACGTAAATACCTATTTGTTTTCTATGTATGTATTTACAACAAAAAAAGATATAGATATAATTCAGCTTTGCTTAATTTGGGACTAGATGCTGTAATGTGTGAAATATCCGCGAATATTTTTTTATTAATATATCGTGGTTTCTAGTCCAGACTCGTATAAACCATATTATTTTTTTCTGACGAACTTTCATAAATAACGTATGAAATATAATATTCGTAGATGACTGAGTCGTACACAAAACATAGTTACCCGGAAGCAGGTTGCTAAGTGAAATATACGTCGACGACGCGGCAGAGATTACTGCTATAAATCAGTGGAGCGGATGAAATCGCACTTCTCGCTTATGGCTGTGAGTCGTACTCTGAAGTGGTCGTGCTTAAGTGAGAGCGGATAGCGATTTATGGCTGTCCATCGTATTCTGAATGATTGTGCCTTAGTGGATACGGGCGACGCGTGACACGAGGGCTGGTGAGTATCTGGCCCAGGGCGTCCGCGTTGCTATTCAGCGCGGCAATGCAGACTACATCTTGGGTACGCTTCCGATGGATTTGGATCAGTTGAGCTATCTATAAATAGTCTTTTGCATATAGCCAATAAAGTTGCTATTTGTTTTTATATTTGTGTAATTAATTATAGGCACTATTTGTCTAAGATTTCATGTCTAGATTTAAGCTAATGTAAGATTATTTTATGGTACAAAATAAATTCATTCATTCATTCAAATCGCTGACAGTGTAACCACACCCTCAAAAGCAACCCACTCGCCGCACACCCCGATCGCCATTTGTATTTGTAACGTGAATTTGAATAAGAATTCAAGCGCACGTGCTCGTTATATTTAACGGAAGCTGACGGCGCGAGCACTTCGGACGTACAGATGTTTGTTTAGATAACGTACGTGGTCTATAACTTACCTACTTCGAGGAAAGAGTTTGTGCGAATGCATTATGACATTATAAATGATCCTTTTGTTTTACAGAAGACTGTGACTTAACTAGACACGTTTTTAATGGTGTTATTTAAATATTTGGACTGTAATTTCTAACATGTGGATTTTAAAATTTTAATTAAATCGAATTTTGAATTTAAGTTTACAAAGAAATAAAAGCGCAAATTATATTTCTTTCTTTATTCTTTATTGTACACAAAATAAGACATACACAAAAAAGAAATAGATGTTTATTTTATAAGATTCATTATATGTATTATATTATAAAAATTTGGCAATTTTTTTGAAATTTGCTCTATAGACTAGAATGAAAAACTACTCAACGGTATCTTTGAGTGAAATGTCTGTGAATTTTTAATTATACTTGTTTAAATAAATTTGTATTTAAATTAAAATCAACTGATTATGCTGACTGTACAAATCCATCATTCGAATGAACTTTGTCTAATGAGAGCTGGCAATTTGTGAATCCAAGGACGAAGGTAATCTCATCCGAAGCCCTCCTTAATACAAATTGAATTTAGGGACGAGACCACCGACTGACACGATTATACATATATTCAATTAATCACATTATTCTAATCTAATAGTAGAATTCACAGTTATTTTTATATTTTATTTTTTATTGACAGAGTGGTGGCCGAGGACTGGCAACAGAAACATCGGGCGCCCAGCGGGTCGGTGGACTGACGATATCGTCAATACCGTGGGCCGCAGATGGTTGAGAACAGCTCAGAACCGTGCGGAATGGAAAGAGCAAAGAGAGGCCTATACCCAGCAGTGGGTCAAGTCAGGTTGTGGATGATCATGATCATGATGATTTTTTTTATTTGACAACGCTCAGTTATGTATTCCTCGGTGACTCAAATCAGAGAAAAAAGTAAAAGTAAAAAGAGAAAAAGGTAAATGTACTTTTATACAAATAATGATATAAGTTTATCTTGTCATCTGTGGGACCATTTCAATAAAAAAGTAATTATCAGAATTGCTTCTCGCAATAGGTGGAGCAATCGTGTTTCGTACTAAAAAACATACACTCGAATTAACAAGCGCGTTCTTTGAAGTAAGTTAAAAATAAATAAATCATCAAAAAATATGTTTATGTCATGTATAAAAAGGTGGTAGCTTTTCCATTAAGTTCTACCATATATGTTCAGAAAACAAAGAAACGAACTGCCAAGGAATGGAATACGCTGCCTGCGTCTGTTTTTCCCGATCATTATAACCTCGATCAATTCAAGGCCAAAATAAATAGGTGTCTTCTAGATCGGCTTCATCGGCGCTTCCCGTCAGGCGAGATTGAAAGATTGAAGCCAAAGGATGGTCTATACTATACTATAGATTATAAAAAAAAACAAAATCGCATCATGATCACATAGTTACCTTCAAACATGAAGTCGCAAACAAAAGTCGCGTCCGATTCATCAACTTTATTTACTCAACAGCTTCGTCCCGGATTATGCGTCTCGAGGGAAAATATTATGTAAAATAAAAAATTAGGCAACTGCGTACAACCCGCGGCTGATTGATGATGCTTCTTTGATTAGTTTTGTAGCAAAGTTGTTTTGAATTTGAAATTAATCGTGCAGGTGTTGAAGGAAGTTTTAGAGAAAATTCACTGTCCATGAAAATAAGCTAATTACTATCCGTCTAATCTGAGATTTGTAGTCCTATTTTACTGTATTATTTTATGAAGCTATTGCATAGCTTCTATCGCGGGCCTTGAGCGTGGAGACCGAATCCAGAAATTACATAATGAAAATACCTAACGAAAATAACCTAACAATGCGTAATCCAGCAAAAAATGCTATTCAGCTTTACCGTGGCAGTCCCCGAGTGCCACACGTCTTTTTTTTACCCAGTTTGTCAGTAGGTACTACTTATATGTATTATAAAAATTCTTAAAAATTGAAACGGTAAAGGCAGCTGCCATTTATATACTAACTAACAAATAAATTATTGACTATTAAGTTAGAATTGTGATTAAAAAAGCTTTAACAAAAACCAGCAAGTACATGTGACTGAATTCTAAGCTGATGAGTATTTAACCTAGTTTGTCAAAAGATTCATAACCTGTTTTCTAGAGCACTTTCAAATCAAGCACAACATCCGATAATTAATCACCATACAAAAATGTACCCTATAGCCTCCTACAAAGAGTTCATTACGTTGAGTTATTAATAAAACGCGTGTCATGTGAACTTTGATCCGAGCATAATGAATCACCTTGTATGATAGCATGGTAAAGCACAAGAAGTGCGAGCCAGTAAAAAAAAAGATGGCATAATGTTTTATAATCGTAGTCGCTTGTAAATTACGCTACCCCAAACTCTACGACAGCTACGTCAAGACTACGACACGCTACAATTTATCTACGCCACACGCTACGCATTTTAACTAAAAAACTCTTGCGTAGGTACTAAAATACCAACAAAAAATTCGTTTACGTCGACGTTAAGAAACTGATAGCATTTTCATGTTTCTTTCAGTAGGTCTACCATGAGTTTTTACTATACTATATTTACTATAGTCGCTAGCGTCTGTAGTTAAAAAATGTATGAAAATTTGTACAGCGCCTCTAGCGGATAGTTGGGTACTAAAATTCGTCATACTAATATTGACGTAACTACTGTAGTAAAGTCAGGCGATTTTACTGTGACAACTCATGGTAGATACACTGAAATGGGTTCAATTAGTCAAAATGATAACAGTTGGTAAAGCATAATGTACGAAATCTAGACCAAAATTTACATTTATGTTAGTGTAATATCTGTAATTTAAGGCGCAATTTTTATAAAACTAATCTTGACACACAATTACATTTATAAATAAAATAAATAAAACAAACGGGGTGAGCTAAATAAAACCGTTTAAAAAAAAGACGTGTGGCACTCGGGGACTACCGCGGTAAAGCTATTTTTTGCTGGATAAGGCATGCGCAGTGTTAGGTTATTTCGTTACGGATTTTCTGGATTCAGTCTCCACACACAAGGCCCCCAATAGAAGCTATTCAATAGCTTAAAAAAATACCCGTACGTGATACACCCAATATAACAGAAAATAGTTGCTATATTAGATTTTCAGACACCTAGTCATATTCAAGTCAAGCTAGATTTTAAAATCCATACCAAATATCCAGTTATTTACAGAAGGAGCTTTACGTCATAACAGTGTATCTGCTGAGACATGTTATGAGAAGAGAAGAATGTCATGTGACGAAAAGAGTGCTAGGTATGAATGTGGATGGATATAGAGGAAGAGGTAGGCCTAAGAAAAGATGGATGGATTGTGTGAAAAATGATATGGATGTGAAAGGAGTGAATACTGGGATGACGGATGATAGAGGAGAATGGAAGAAAAGAACATGTTGTGCCGACCCCACCTAGTGGGATAAGGGCAGGAAGAAGTGTATCAGCTGAGAGAGAGAACATATTTGGCACACAACACAACAATAGCAAATACAATAAGAACAAAACTTAAACATGGCGAGCGGCGGGCGTTCGGCCACCGCGCGACCGGTTTCAGCTTGCGCTGGAGCAAGGCTCACACCACGCGTGACGTCACGCGCAGGTATTTATTCTCACGAAATTACAGGACGGCGGCCAGCCGATATACATGGCATGATACAAGTTTGAGTTCTGAAAGTATTGTGTGAATGTGCTAGTATGTATGATGATGTATGAAAGTTTTGTATAATAAAATATAGGTAAGTAAATATACTAATAATTATATTTTAAGTAGGTACGTATTTCATCGAAATGGATAGAAAATAATAGGTACGCTAGGTAGATGTAAGTATAAATATTCATAAGTAGATGTAGTAGATGTAATGTAAATACATATGTAAAAATGTGGGAGAAGCCCACAAACATAAGGTAAAAAAAGAGCGTATTTTTACAAAGCGGCGCTGATTTTCAGTCTGAATAGCCATTTCGTTGTTAATAAACATCAAAATACTGTTTCCCCATCATTAATCATGCGTATTACTCGGGCTACATCAATCCCCATTAGATGGTATCCTCTCCCAAATTATTAAATCCTTTTGATTGAAGATGGATACTGAGATACAGCTTAGAACTGAACAAAGAAAGATTAGAGTATAACATGTATCAAATCAAATATTTCTTTATTCAATAAAAGCACAAGGATCATTTAGAACATTTAACGTGTTTGTTGTTACATATTTTTACGACTATAAAAGTAAAATAAACTTACGACTACAACAGTATTTACAAAATGTACATAGGCATATAAAATACATAAGAAACAGTTGAGCTATCTACAGACCATTGCAAACAATCTATAGATAGCTCAACTGAAGTAAAAACATAAAAAGTTATAACAAACCTTATTTTATAAGTTGTTTGGTTTGGTTTTAAGTTACACGTACATGACATGTTGACTTTCTGAAGCAAGATTGATATCAAGCATCACTCTAATTGGATGGAAATATAACACGAAAACATGATACATCCATTTTAATAACAAAAATACCTTTTTCATTCACAAAGACCGCCCGGGGCGGTTTGCGACACCGAGAGTCGATCGATTAGGGGAGGATACGGGGTGGCAAATACCCCCGGGCGGGGGGATATCCACCGATTTACAGGCTCGTTCAGGGCACGATAAAGAGCTCTTCTGCTTACAGTAAAGCAAATACGCAGAACCTTTCATAAATTAAATTCTTTAACCGTAAGCGCAAAAATTGAGGTCGTTCTGAGTGAAGGCATGAACTAATCTATGAATCAACGTTTTGAATTTTCTTTGTATAGCTATTTTTTCCAAAACGGTAAAGTGCCGATGGGTTTATAAGGAAAAGCTGGATTTTGCGATAAATATGCTGATAAGACACATCTATACCATATTATAGACAAAATAATGGTTAGCAATAGTAGGTAGACATTTAATGAAAGGACAAAAATCTACAAATCATGTTAATAGATGGTATCGTATTTGTATTGTAACTTATTGTGGAAATCGACTCACATAATAATTATCGTAGCTCCACTAATTGCTCGATTATGTTACTTTGTAGCCATTATTTCAAAATTGACCATAGACATGCACCTTTATATGTTTAATCATAGTGATATTACATTTTATTCAATGAGAGAACCGTGTCGGAATGAATGGGTTCGATTCTATTGAAGCTTCATCTCGATTTGGCAGCACAAAGAGTTAGCTTTTAACCTTGATTTTACTTTGAAACTTATTGAAAATAATAAGAAAGTTATTGACTCAGTAAAAGTGAAACTATTTTACAGGTGGATTGCATTCAATTTTATTTTTGGCACACAGAATGCTAAGGAATGATTTGTGTTACAACTTACATTATTAATATGTCTATTTTGGATGTGATCTCACTGCCACTGTTATTTAATTATTATTATTAATAATAATATAATATAATAACAAGGATATTGTCTTAAGTGCTTAAAGTATTCTGATATATAATACATTTACCGGCATTTTCTTCAAACTGGTAAATTTAGCTTAGCACCGACAGTAAGCAAACTCTACAGGAGTTAAAAAAAACCTGTTACTAACAGTTTTAAGGAAATGGCACATAGTATTGTAATATTAACACCTAGTTTTTTCTTTTTTTACTTTACTTTTACATCGTCGACCGCATAAGCGGAAAAACGCTTGCTATAACATGTAATAAAAAAAAAATACTGTTACTACCAGCGTTTTACCAATTTATCGAAACATAGCTTGTAAAAACAACAATGAAAACATGAGCATTTCCACAACACACATCATACTCATATAAACAATATTGTGTGCAGTGAAGCGGCCGGTATCTGCCTCCGACAGGCAAATAATAGGCTTACATTACAACCCGCATGCGAGTATGAGCATTCCTTTTAGGTGGAACTGATCACAATGGACGTATATCATAGTCAGTTGATTATATCTGGCTATGATGTACACTAGATGTTATAGACAGAATATTGTGTTCTGTGATAAAGATACTGGAAGGCTAGGCGAGCGTCTGGGCAAGGGATCAATTGTTATTTAAAATGGCAGCTAGTTTTTTTCTTTTTTCCTGACTCATTTTGTTGGCAGCCAGTTACGGTTATAAAAATCTTTTTTCATAAACCTCTTTAAAGGTTTGTTTGACAGATGACATTTCAGTTATCAATTCAGCTGGCATTTTGGCACAGCTTTATTTTTTATATTGTAAGTTGTGGTTTGGAAACACATAAAAAAAATTATCAACAAATCGGATATACTTAATCGAGATGGCGCTTGTAAAATATTTACAAAAAAAATTTGTTGAACCTTGTAACTTTCGGGATCTTAAACCAACTTTTAAGGGGTAAAACTTTCTAAATAATAATATTCTTGCTCAATTTCATTATTATTAAATGAATTTCTAAAACTTTCTTGTTTTCCATTTTTCGGAAACACTTTCTAATTTTAGCGATTTTTTAAAAACACAACCTAATTTTACTACATTTTATACCTACAACTGCCGTAGAAAGAGATAGAAGGATAGGCTTGTTCTTTGTATCTCATCTAGATGGTTTAGACAGCGTTATAGGCCATTTTATCCATTTCCAGATATACGGGACGCTGTGCCCGCACCTACTTTAGATGAAGTAGACTTAATAATAACTAGTGGTTCTGTGGGAACAGCAGACCTCGCCAGCCTATATAACCATGCCATAGCCGATTATATTGCAACATCTGGTATATAATAAAGTTCTTAGTGCCTGTCAAACTTGATTTAAATCCGTCGAATTTTTGAACGAACTGTATTTTAAGACGGTTGTCAGATTTGTCAGATTTATATTCTCGTAATTCAGTCTGTGACTCCCTGTTCTGAGTAATAGCTTTGAAATACGACTGTTAAGTTCCATGTAGAGGTGAGTCATCGTTCTTTAGCTTAAATGTTATAAAAGTCGTGTTGTTGCTTAAGTATGAGTAATGTTTCAAGGTTCCCCTACTTAAACTGAAACAAATCCCCTTTAGAAGTATACCTAACCTACCTATAGCAAAAAGTACAGAAGTACAAAACGAAAAAGCGTTTATTTCTTTCAAGAATTATTACTGTATTTGATACAAAATACACGAGAAAATGTTATGTTATTTGATCTAAACAACCTATAAAATCAGAACCAAATTACATTAAATAAATAAAGTTCGTAGTTCAGTTTTCAGCGTAAACAATTTTAATACTTTGCACACTTTTACTATTTTAACTATAATAAACTTCGAACGAAATCAAATAATCGCAAAAAGTAATAATTTTTATGATTGTGATAAAATATTACGGCTACGTTGACCTGCGAAATGCCAATACATATTTCATCTCGGCTATTTTAGGCCGAGCTTAACCCCTAGGTGCGGTCATGACCGCTAGAGCTGTCTTCGTAAACAGCTTACGTTACCTTTTATGTTTATACATGAAAATTCATTGTCTAACATTATCTTCTGAAATTAGTTTTATACGCTTAATTTCATTGAGCTTATTAACTTTTTGGAAAGTCATTTCGTTATAACTTATTTAAAATAGGTAGAAGTTACTACTAAACATCAGATAACCCAAAAATTCGTTCAAAAACTGATACAATGGCGACCATATCCCGCCGTTGTGTAAACCGCCATCTTGGATTTAAGGAACAATGATTTTTTCTCAGTATCTCGGCCATTTTCAAGGCCATATGTCGTTGCAAATGCAAATGTAAATGTAAATAATAATATGTTTGCAAGTATCGCATTCACACCGAAACATGGAAGCAATTAGTCTACCCTCAGCTATGAAACACGGTGAGTTGCTGAGGATGCTTTCAAAGCGAACGAAATTGCCTCCATTAGTGCGCATTAGCGACGCAACTGACAAGACAGACTTGTACACAACATGAAACTTTACCTTCAAAGGAGTAGTAACTTGGGTAAATAAAGTTGGTTATTTTAAAACATAAACTTTATATATAATCTTTTTTTTAGTTTTAACTACTTATTTATGAAGAGCAGCTTGTATCTGCGCTGCTATACAGTCATGAGTAGGTATTTTGGGTATTGATTACTATTGAATTGGATCAGTTGAACTATCTATAGATCGTTTGCAACGGTCTGCAGATAGCTCTACTATTTCTTGGGTATTAAAAAAAATGTACAAATATTGTCGTAGTTATTTTGTGAATACATAGATGTATAGGTATGTACATAGATATTGCTGACTATGCAATTTCAAAACGAAATTAAAATATTACAAAATACATTACAAAGTAGAAATGAGGCTTTTATATAGCTAGTTTAAATACTAGCTTAAAACTAACGCACAGTTTTCAAAGCTAAAAAGTTTTTAGTAAACTGAGCTTAATTTCAGTGAAACTACGTAAAAAATATTTGCTCGCTTTGTCAGAAACTTTATTCCAGCAGCAGTTTATATGTAACTTTACACAAGCTACTCTAGTTTCGAAATGTGAAATACATTTTTCCATCGCTCTAACCCAAAGGCAATTTTTCCATAAGCAAAATTGACAGTGTGAAAATATGCAGTGTAAAGTGAATTTGTGTAGCTTGTTCGGGATATACATAATCAGATTACACTGACACGTGGAAGGTTTGCTCCACACTTTACTTTGCTTACGGTTAAGTAACTTTTCCGTTTCATCATCAACATCATTCTTACACTCATCATTTCTTAGCGATAAGACCGCCCATTGTGCATTTAGTTTATTATTTTTCTAATCTGTATTTCTTTTTGTATTTAAGGTGCAAGTACAATAAAGATTTTCATTCATTCATTCATTTATTTATCATTCATCATCATTCCCCTGCCCTTATCCCACGCTAAGTGGGGTCGGCACAACATGTTCTCATTCTCCACTCACTCCTATCATTCGTCAGTTCTGAATCTAATCCTCTCACATTCATATCCTCTTTCACACAATCCAACCATTTCTTTTTCGGCCTTTCCCATGAAAGGTTTTTAGCTTCATGGCTAATAATAAAATAATTTACGTTTCATGAAGCTTTGAATTAAATAATAAAACGCTGTGTTTATTTTTCAGGTTTTCTTGCGATCATAGAATACTATAAAATGCTGGTAAATTCGTTATTTGTTAGTCTGGCTGCTCCAATAGACTAGGTTACCAGACATAATAAAATATCATGTTAATCTAGTACCTATCTCTAGATATAAGTATTTTTTTACAATAGAAAGCCAACTTCTTCGACAAGTAATATTAATTGAGCTTTATTAATACTGACTGAAAAACAAATAGAGAATTGATTTTTTAATAGGTTAAGAAAAACACTAGCTTTTCTATAAAAAAACATTCCCAAAAAAAGAAACAGTAGATGAACTTTCTTTTGAAGTTGTTTGAAAAATATAATAATATTGAAGCGTATTGAAGAGCCCAGAATATTCTTTTAAAATTGAAAAAAGAATCCCCAATATAGGAACTAGGTTAAAGTGACATGAACTTCCGGCAGCTGACAGAGAGGAAATGACGATACCGCACCGCACCGACACCTCACTTCCGGCGGAAATCAAAATCGATCTCAGATGACAATTCGAGCTGTAAATGTCTATGCAGTTGCTAAATGCAGTATTTGAAATGTGTGTTTTGAGACATGTTTGAAAGCATCATCTTGTAAATGAAGTTCACAGCCCGGAATTAGTGACCATTTTCATCATCCAATTCCATGGTTGACAAAATGGTCACCAATTCCGGGCTGCGTATTCCTGGCTGCGCTTTTCGTGGTCGTGTTTTACCGATTTATGTTTTCCATGGTTGTGCATTAACCGGACCCTCGACAAGTAACAGTTCAAATAAAGTTCAAAAACATTTCTGTAGCTCTACCATGAGTTTTTACTATACTATATTTACTCCACTCGCTAGCGTCTGTAGTTAAAAAAATGTATGAAGATTTGTACAGCGCCTCTAGCGGATAGTTGGGTACTAAAATTCGTCATACTAATATTGACGTAACTACTGTAGTAAAGTCAGGCGATTTTACTGTGACAACTCATGGTAGATACACTGTACCTCTACCATGAGATGTCACAGTAAAATCGAGGCGCTGTACAAATCTTCATACTTTTTTTTAACTACAGACGCTAGCGAGTATAGTAAATATAGTATAGTAAAAACTCATGGTAGACCTACAGTTGTCTGGATACGCCCGCTGTAGTAGTATAGCTCCAACAACCCAATAATAACATGATTATAGATAGATAGATAACTCTTTATTGTTACACCAAAAAAATTACAGATAACAAAACAAAAAACATTAAAAGTGGTAACACAATGGGCGGCCTTATCGCTGAAAGCGATCTCTTCCAGGCAACCGAAGTGAGATAAAGAATGATAGACAGGAAGGCGGTATTATAATTATTTTGTTATCATTTTGACGATGTATGCCTATCTATATTGCTTATAAATAACTAAATATGCACAGATTTTTTGAAGTTTAGATTTTTCGAAATAAATAATAAACATTCATGGACATTCCACTATCTAATCTCAAACTGAGAAGCTCGTACTACGAGAACCAGATTTCTAATGATGTAAGTTCATTTCTTTTATACGTAGGTACACGTATAACGTGTATTACAATGTTTTATACATAAATAAAGTCCTTAAAATAAACACAAACATCCATATCAACGTAAGTAATGGCAACACCCCACAATGCGCAGTCACGAGGCCCAGGTTCAAAGGGGGAGTATGAATAAATGTGACAATCGTAAACGTATCGAAACAGTCACGTATTTGAAATACACTGCGCGTCAACATCAGCTGTTTTGTAGAATGTTGCAACGGTAGCGCGCAATGTGTATTATAAATAAATAATGCTGGACAATCCACACAACATCATCTAGCCCCAAGCTAAGCAGAGCTTGTGTTATGGGTACTAGAAGACTGACATACTTAATACAATACATTACATAGATAGATATTTTTTATTATACAAATTAAATACCCAGAACACCCGGAATAAATATTTGCAGATCGTACAAACATTTATCCCAAGGCGGGAATCGAACCCGCAACCTTAACTACGTTACGTTTACGATTGGCACATTTGGTGGTGCTCAGCCCCCAGCACACAAGTGGGCGATTGTACGTAATGCCGGATCGCAGTGAGGGCCCTTATCAACCGCATACAGGCTAGTCGCATCAAGGGTGGATTGTTTTTAATTCGGAGATTTTCTGCTGTTCTTTTTTTATGCCATAGTAAACGCTTGCAACATAGATAATTGCAATGTCCAGTAATTGCAATGTGCGCTGTCGATATTTTTGATGATTCCCCAAAAAAACAATGTTTTTTTGACTGATAAATTAAGCTGACAATTATTGCATGATTTATAAAATGGATAATTTGATCTATTTTTTTATTTTTTTACATACAGCCCAAAGTGGAGCAATTGATTTTGACTGATTAATTCATAAAATATAACTTTACGATTTTCAGGAATAACATTGTTAAAAACATTTGAGCTGATATCGTTATAATAATGTTTTTTTTATTAATCATCTGTCGTAATAAGTAACATGGTAACAATACCTATAGGGATACCTAGGGTTTTATGAAAATAAAACATTGAAAAATGGAATCTGCAAAAAACTTTTCTCAAAACATTTTTCGAATAATACTCAAACTGACGCAACTACAATAAAATTGGCACAAAATATCGAATGACGTGATTTCCAGTTTTCTGTACGATTCGAGGTTTTAGGATGAATGTGTTTTACGAGGCTCGCATCAAACCCGCTACTGCCGGGGATGTGACACACGGCTTAGATTGTCCTCGGTATTAGCATAAATCTTTTTGAAAAAGATTGATGGTTTTGTGTAGTTTTTTGGAAACTACCACCAAACTTCTAGCAAGTTCAATGACTTTTAGTGCTAATTCTTAGTACCTACACCTATCGTTTTCAAAATTTTCAAACTAGGTATAATTAGATAAACCATTTTAAAACGTTACATTATGATTATTTAGATTGACGTTTACACGTTATCCTATTCTACTTATATAATAAGCGCGGAAGTTTGTATGGATGGGTTGATGTATTGATTTGTTACTTTCACGCAAAAACTACTGAATGGAATTTAATGAAACTTTACAATAGTATGAGCATCAGAATAACATAATAATAGGCATAAATATTTATATACTTAAAAATATAACAATAATAAAACGAAGACGCGGGAATCAGCTTATTTAGTAATAAGAAAAAATGGTTGTCTGTAAAGTCGGTTTACTGACGATAGTTGAACGTGACAACGAACGCAAAGGCCGATTGTGCTTCTTTGTCGCTCGTTCCGCGCTCTCGCTTGCACTTCATGGAACGCCTCAGAGCGAGGTAACGCCGCATGAGTCTCAGAGCGAGGTAACTCCGCATGAGTCATGTTTTTTCGTGCGGCAGCCGGCTCTATCGAATTATAAGATGTTGTCACGTCAAAAACAATTGTTAATTTCTAAAACATTATTTAAATATGTGCATAAAATGATGATTAGTTTTCTATAACTTTACTTATAAACAAACATGTTATGTGAATAAATACTTGATAGCATATAGTGTATCAGCAACCTAACATACAAACTACGTTGGTTTTGCAGCTTAAAATATATATTTCTATACATATATTTTGCGGGATGTAATCTCCAAGTTACGAGTTCGAGCCTAAACAAACATCGGGAGAAGGGACTTACCGGGAAATCATTTCCCTTTCTGGTTTTCGCAAACCACGATAAAGTGAAATTATGACAATAAGAGCGTTTTCACATAATCCGATCCGATATCGGGGTAAGTAAAATGTATGAAATATGTACCTGTCTTTCATATTGTCCGGCCCGATATCGGATATCGGAGATACATATTTCATACATATTTCGGTTAATGTGAAAACGCTCTAAGCATTCCGATTTGTTTGAGAAGAAATATCAAAATTAATATAAATGATAACTAGTTAAGTTAATTATTACTGCTTAGTTTTTATGAAACTGTTCAGACATCAAGAATCTGCTACATTACAGATTTTAATATAAAATCTTAAGTTATGTCTTTAAAATTAGCTTTGTTTTGTGTACATGTACCTACCTTATTATGTTCAGTTAAATCACATGAATCATTTAATGTAGGTACTACATAGTTGATTTTGCAGGGCTTTTGAAATACGGCTAGACCTTTCCTACCAAAAGCAGCAGTATACAAACCGATTGGATTATATTAAAAAAAACAAAAGAAGTACTTATTATATTCTTTTGGTTTTAAATTATAAGTTCATAGCGACACCAATTAAATTTCTACTCGTTTGATTCCAGGGCGCTTAATTATGTAGCTAAGGCTATAATAATATGTGGCCTTTCTACATAGTATAAATTTAATCTATTTCAGTCTAAGCTTATGTAATTACACGTGCAGTTTATATGTTGTATAATAGATGCATTTATACACAAACCGCAAGCACAAAGGATCACATATTGGTTTGTAAAGCTTAGTCCTAACGCTACGTCATCACGTGTTCTTGCATACCTATTGTTCTATAATTTCTAAGCGAGAAAGGATAATGAGAACGAAAGCAGTTTTAATTATGAAGAGCATATTTTTAATATTATGCAGTCTTTCAGCATTTGCTATTCAAAGTTGCAATGCAGCGTTGGGCATACGCTTCTACAGATTGACACTAATTTGGATCAGTTGAGTAATCTATAGATAGTCTGCAGATAGCTAAACTGTTTTTTGGGTAAGTTATAAAAATGGTATTATTGTATATACTGTAATAGTTGTAATTTTTTGAATAAAGTGGGTGTTTTATACATAACCTTTTTTCTTGGCATGTTTTGGCTTCAATGTCGTTCTTCATTGAATGAAGCCATTGATGAAAGTAAACGATGCTGAGTCCATTGGTTTCTTATTAATAGGCTAGAAGGTTGTCCAACTATAAGTTTTTATTGACAGACAATGGTATTGCTTGACAGACAATGATCTTGCTTGACAGACAATGATCCTGCTTGACAGGTCTTGCTTGCTAGTTATAGTCAGTACATACACATTGTACGTGCTTCGTCAACTAGTCGCGTGTATGTCTGTTAAGATTAGGTATTCATTACTTTCACTACATCGAAAACAAAGGATCGGCGGTTATGGGATCTTATTTCTAACGGTCTCTCATAAATAAAGTTAGCGCAGACTTGATGTCTTGATTACCATATAGGTGACATAATGTCAACGCTAACTTTTTGTAAGATTGGGGGTTAGTCTTCAATATTAATGATGATGTACATAGAATGTGCTGTTATTTCTGTGTTGTGGTTATAAACTTAAATCCTTGTATAAATAAATAATGCTGGACAATCCACACAACATCATCTAGCCCCAAGCTAAGCAGAGCTTGTGTTA
Organism: Ecliptopera silaceata; assembly: GCA_932527185.1. NCBI lineage: Eukaryota > Metazoa > Arthropoda > Insecta > Lepidoptera > Geometridae > Ecliptopera > Ecliptopera silaceata. The sequence goes on along the minus strand of OW052202.1, from coordinate 9,331,580 downwards.
TGGGTACAAGAAGCAACGGCGGATCCAGGGGGGGGTCATGCGGGTCATGACCCCCCCCCTGAGCTAGTTCCAGGACTTAGGGTGGACCACTAATTGAACATAATTATTTTATTTATATATTTTGTCACCATACAGAATTAATGTAACTACATATGTAATAACTTTTTATAATGGCAAACGTTTGGGAATTACATTATCAAAATTAAATTATAAGTTCTTGACTTGACCACGACTATGTGACCCTCCCCTGGGCACCAAAGCTGGATCGTGACCCCCCCCCCTGGCGCCAAAGCTGGATCGTGACTCCTTGTATACAGTCTATATAATGCATTTCCAAGTCTCTCTCTTCAACTGTGTCCAGATAAACACGTCACCGCGGACGTAGGTCTGACTGTGTTTGTTTACTTCATAGTTTGCTATCTTGTTTGCGGAACAGTTTGCCACTGTGTGTACATAAAGATGTTTGCGCTTGCAGAAATTTAAAGCATGTTTTTGTTGTACCGCAACACACAGAACTTCATTTATGTTAGTACTTTATTCACAAACAAACTTACGACTATTACAGTAAATATTATGTGTGGTGATCAAGATATCATGTCTGCGCTAACTTTTTATAAGATAGACCGCTTGTGTCTTACCAACCAAATAAATTAATTTATTGATATTATACTGGTTTCTTACCATATGAGAGCACTCTGGAAAATAGCCTGTCACTCCAGAAAAGTCGCAAAAACAACCTTTCCCTTGACGTGGATCAGGGAAATATCATGGGGAATTGGGAATCTAATTTACGCCCGCCCCCGGCCGCCGGCATCGCTCACACAAGCCACAACTTATTATGGAGATTTTGAACAACAAATTACTGTCGATATGTCTCTAAAAGTGGGTATCTGTTGACAACGACGGATTAATTACATCTCATTAATAAGAATCAAAGTCCTGACTGACTGACGGCTGACGTACGAGCCACAGCCCAAACCGCTGGTCCTAGAGACTTGAAATTTGGAAGGCGTGTTCCTGGAGTGACTGTGTGGCGTACTAAGGCAGGAATTTTGGAAATAACGCTCCGGAGCCCTAAAATAAGGCTTTGAAGTTTGTATGCAGAATCTTATCCCGTGAACCGATTGACTTGAAACTTGGTACGCATAATGCTGACGCGAAATAAAATGGATCTGCATTTTTAGATTTTGCAAAATCATCCCCATTTCCCTAAAATTGAGTATGTAAAGTTTAAAATTTCGATCGTATACGATTTAGTATACGATTTAGTATACGATTTCGAGTATAGATGGCGCTGTCTCATTTTCTCTTATCCCTTGAACCGATTGACTTGAAACTTGATACGCATAATGTTGACGCGAAATAAAATGGATCTGCATTTTTAGATTTTGCAAAATCATCCCCATTTCCCTAAAATTGAGTAAGTAAAGTTTAAAATTTCGATCGTATACGATTTAGTATACGATTTCGAGTATAGATGGCGCTGTCACGCGTGGCGTAATCCTAGAACGCGCTATCGGTGCGTTTTGGCAATGTGTTATAGGTAAGTCGATCGGTACCTATTAGCAATATTTTCGTTGAATCGAGTTATTTTGATTAGTTATTTATAGTTGCGTACCTACCCAATTACCGCTAATGACGAATAGAATAAATATTTAAAAACTAAAAACAAAATGTTAAATAATCAAGGGGCGCTTATAGTCTTCTCATACAAAAACATAATTTACTTAGATGGTTTGTTTTTTTAATATAATAATATTTTATTAAATATGTATGTATACATATATTTACATAATAATATTTTAAAATTCCTCCATGGGAAAGGGGCAAGTGTTTTGTAACGTTATTAATCGATGAATTTTAATCAAATTATTAAAGATAAAGATAAAGATAAAGATAAAGATAAAGATAAAGATAAAGATAAAGATAAAGATAAAGATAAAGATAAAGATAAAGATAAAGATAAAGATAAAGATAAAGATAAAGATAAAGATAAAGATAAAGATAAAGATAAAGATAAAGATAAAGATAAAGATAAAGATAAAGATAAAGATAAAGATAAAGATAAAGATAAAGATAAAGATAAAGATAAAGATAAAGATAAAGATAAAGATAAAGATAAAGATAAAGATAAAGATAAAGATAAAGATAAAGATAAAGATAAAGATAAAGATAAAGATAAAGATAAAGATAAAGATAAAGATAAAGATAAAGATAAAGATAAAGATAAAGATAAAGATAAAGATCGGATATCGGAGCCGGCACCGATATGCTGGCGGTACCATCGGACGCCCTATCGGATAATGAGATAACGCTTTCAATCAAGTTTGAGAGTCAGAGCGTTTTCACATTATCCGATCCGATATCGGTGTCGGACGCTGATCCGATATTGGGGTAAGTAAGATGTATGAAATATGTACCTCCGATATCCGATATCGGGCCGGACATATTTGATAAATTTTACTTACCCCGATATCGGATCAGCGTCCGACACCGATATCGGATCGGATAATGTGAAAACGCTCTTAGGGCTCTTTCAATTTATGCGTTTCGTATCGGACCGCTGCAGTGCCGAAGCGGTGCGTTCGTCGTTCGGCGTAAGGACGGACGGTCGTATGTTTTCATACAAAATGCACGGTGCGGAAACAGTGCGGCGTCCGTACCGCGAGCGTTCGACAGCAGGACGGCAACGTCGTGTCGCAACCCCACGTGTTCAGTTCAGTGCGTTCATAGTGCGGTGACAAGAAGGAGGCAAATTTCTAAACGGTAATTTATAATGGATGATATAAATGTGGAGGAGTCATTTATTGATATAAATGTGGAGGATTTTATAAATGAAATTGAAATACTTACTATATCTATCTAATTCCAGTAATTCGAAGAAACATTCTCTAGGCATTCTTAAGTAGGTAATTAAAAAAAAACTGATTGGGTCTTCTTTTAACCTAAGGTAAAGAGTATGGAAATCACCACAATCATGGGTGCCGTGATTACACGACCAAGGAAAACACAGCCACGGAATGTACAGCCCGGAATCGGTGACCATTTTGGCATCCTATTCCGGGCTGTGCATTCCGTGGCTGTGTTTTCCATGGTTGTACATTCCCGACACGTGTTGGGAATTTGATGCCAAATGACGTCATACTCACTTACTCGAATTTTTCGCTAACTATGCCACTGTCAAAATATTATTTTTTAACTTATTTTTTTTCACGTGTGATGCGTCACAGTAGGTGCGAGGAGCGAAGCGACGAGCGTTAGTTTGATATAGACAACCGCGCCAGAACCTACATGCGTTTAACCATTTGCCAGACAACAATTATTGAATCGGATTGTTTTCTTTTCATATTATAATCTGTGCAGTTTATCTTTATTGTGAACCGATTGACTTGAAACTTGATACACATAATGTTGACACAAAATAAAATAGATCTGCATTTTTACATTTAGCAAAATCATCTGGGGATGATTTTGCTAAATGTAAAAATTTCTCTAGAAAAAATTCCCTGTAAAAATTTCCCTAAGTTTAAAATTTCGATCGTATACGATTTAGTATACGATTTCGAGTATAGATGGCGCTGTCATGCGTGGCGTAATCCTAGAACGCGCTATCGGTGCGTTTTGGCAATGTGTTATAGGTAAGTCGATCGGTATTAGCAATATTTTCGTTGAATCGAGTTATTTTGCTAAGTTATCTAGGGTTGCGTACCCAATTACCGCTAATGACGAATAAATATTTAAAAACAAAATGTTAAATAATCAAGGGGCGCTTATAGTCTCATACAAAGACATAATTTACTTAGATGGTTTGTTTTTTTAATATAATAATATTTTATAAAATATATAACTATTTTCATAATAATATTTTAAAATTCCTCCGTGGGAAAGGGGGCAAGTGTGTTGTAACGATAAAAATCGACGAATTTTAATCAAATTATTAAGAGGCGCTTTGTGACAATTTTACTCTAATGAATGCAATAAAATGAGGGAAGTTTTCTGTAACGTTATTTATAGACGAAAGTCAATGAAAATTGAGACGCACATTAATGACTTGATTTTACACCAAATATTGCAAAAAGGAAGTTTGTAGTAGCGTTTTTTATGAACGATTTCAATCAAGTTTGAGAGTCAGAGCGTTTTCACATTATCCGATCCGATATCGGTGTCGGACGCTGATCCGATATCCGGGTAACTAAAATGTATGAAAAATGTACCTGTCTTTCATATTGTCCGTCTCGATATCGGATATCGGAGCCGACACTGATATGCTGGCGGTACCATCGAACGCCCTATCGGATAATGACACGGCCACGGAATGTACAGCCCGGAATCGGTGACCATTTTGGCATCCAATTCCGGGCTGTGCATTCCGTGGCTGTGTATTACATGGTTGTACATTCCCGACACGTGTTGGGAATTTGATGCCAAATGACGTCATAGCATATGCTTCGTTTGCGCTTACTCGAATTTTTCGTTTAGCCGATCATGTACAAGTAGCTAACTATGCCACTGTCAAAATATTATTTTTAAACTGATTTTTTTTCATGTGTGATGCGTCACAGTAGGTGCGAGGAGCGAAGCGACGAGCGTTAGTTTGATATAGAAAACCGCGCCAGAACCTACATGCGTTGAACCATTTGCCAGATAACAATTATTGAATTGAATTGTTTTCTTTTCATATTATAATCTGTGCAGTCTATCTTTATCAAAATGGGATAGTAACATTTTAATCTTTGGTTTCATCTAAACGAAGCATAGGCTAGGCTTTCGACCAATCTTCTTCTTCTTATCGTGTCGATGCTACAACTGTATTTTGTTGTAGCATCGTATTGGAAAGATTAGCCAGACTAGACACTGCTTTACCGTGCCTAGCTGTTACCGGTGTGTGCCACGAGGAGGCTCTTTCCATGCACCCAATTCATTCCAATTGATTTCGACCAATCAGAGCAATAGACGCCAATTCCATGGTTGTATTTTCCACGGCTCTACATTCCGTGGTTGGACATTCCTAACACATGTCGAGAATGCGCAGCCCGGATTTCATGTACATTTTGGCTGAGAATTCCTGGTTGCGTATTCCTGGCTGTGCTTTCCGTGGTCGTACATTCCGGGTCGTGCTTTCCATGGTTGTACATTAACCGGACATAGTTATTATATTTTAGTCCGGCATAGATATCAAATACTAAAAACAGAACATGCTTAGAGGGTTCGCATAGGTACAAAAACATGTTTTTTTTCTTAATCGTTTACATAGGTATGGCACGGAACTTATAGCGGGCGAGTCCGAGTCGCACTTGGCCTGATTTATTTACTTACGGTAACGGTAATTTAGTGAGTTTTGATTACTTATGTTTTAGTAGTTTACGTTATTGGGTTTTTAGGGTTCGGTAACCAAAGGGTAAAACTAGATCGTATTACTGAGTGTTTAATTTCTGTCTATTTTAAATTCTCTAACTATCACGCATAATTAATATTCAAGGGGGCTTATATATAAACGTAAATTTTATTTATTCGATATTGATAAGGGCAACGGGCCATAGATACGGTACGAAAATCTTCGTGCGCACTTGCCCGGTTTTAAGAATAAGTACCAATATGTACTAAGTTTTCCTTCTTAGACTGCACTTTACCGTCAATTTCTTTCATAAGAAGATAGTAATGGTAATGGGTTATCGCAAAATATCTTAAAACGGCACGCGGACGAAGTCGCGGCGGGTTCAGCTAGTATACAATATAATTGAGGTGATATTTGATAATGATAATTTTTAAAAATTGTGTCTTACCTAAAATAAAAATATTAAATATTTTTGAATCATATTTAATCACCTATATATTTTTGTAATAATTTTAAAATACCGAAAATTATGATAAAATTCTTAAAAAAACTAAGAATATACAAGTGCTTAAGTGCAGTAATATTTACTTTTTTATTATACTTTTCAATATGAAAAAAATATATTTGAATTCACAAACCAAGACATTGACCAGCATTAAATAAATTCAAGACATTTTTCAGTAATTATTAGAATTTATAGATCAGTTTTATAATTAAAAATAGTTTTCCGAGGTAAGGTCACTGAGGGACTGACGGATCTAGAATAACTCACATAATATTGGAGATTTAGGGTTAAAACGGTGGAAAGTGCTTCGATTGGAATTTCGGTCACTCATCAAATACTTAGCCAAAGACCGGGCTCAGTGGCGCGTCATGGGAGAGACCTACGTCCAGCAGTGGACTGATATAGGTTGATGATGATGATGATGATCAAATACTTTATTTTATCACCAGTATAGTGATGAAACAGATGGCTAACCTGATATTAAGTGGCATAGATAAATCATTCTAAAAATGGACTCGCCTCCGCGATTACACTTTCAAGCAAAAATGGTTAACACTATAAATAAATTGTTTTTTTCTTTTGAATTGGTGATTTGAAATATACTGTGTTAAATACGGTAGTTCTCCGGGCGAACTCTTTCGCAAGAAACATTAAGACTACTGAAATAATAATGTAGTAGCTCTGCCTTCGTTGCTGTGGGTCGTGGGTTCGATCCCCATTGAGAGCAGATGTTTGTGTGATGAACATAAATATTTGTTTTGTGTCTGGGTGTTACTATGTATATTATGTATCTATTTACAAAAGAAAGGTATTTAAGTATTCTATCTAGTTAAGCAATCTAGTTCCCATAGTACAAGCTCCGCTTAGTTTGGAACTAGAGTGTGATGTGTGAAATGTCCGTCAATATTTCTTTATTTCGTAGCATGCTCGTAGCACTTTCCGTAGACCCTCTACGACGGAGCTACGACATCGCAATAAGCTGTACTTTATTGCGGAAGTTATCTTTCAGTAACGTTTATTTTTGCACGATTATTGTTTTATTACGCTAAGCTTATTGCGTCGTTAAAATAATGTTAACTTTTTAGTGGCGGAATCCGTTGAAGTATGTTATTATCAAAGTTTTAGTAGCATCCATAGCTCGTTTGCACGGCTTTATTTAACATTTTTAATAAGCTCGCAAATTTTTGTCCCTAAACGGAACGGCAAAATTTTTAAACCCAGCGGAAAAATGAAAGAGTTTTTTTGTGTTTAAAGTTTTTTTTGTGTCTGGTTTTACTAAAAATATATATTTTAATGAAAATCTTGATTACGAACTATTTTATAATTCTATGTGCCTGTAATTTCACCGGCACCCATACTTTTCAAACCGGAACAAAACGATCATCATTGCTAGTAGTCCGAAAAAAGTACGGAAGTACTTTTCCAAACGACCAACAAAAAAACTCCAAAAAATCTGACATACATAATACAATTCATTTCATTGATAGATATTTTTTTATTATACATATAAAATACCCAGAACACCTGGAATAAATATTTGCAAATCGTACAAACATTTATCCCAAGTCGGGAATCGAACCCGCAACCTCAGCGTCGCAACCTTCGCCCGCCGCGCCATCTGTCGTCTATATCGTCGTATGAAATGTCCATGAATATTTATTTATAGAAACATATTTTTCATATTTGAGTATAAAAAAGCCTTTACCGCGAATCCCTCATTCAATTACTATTAAATATGTAGTGGTGAGTGCTACGTATGAACGAACATGAATGGAGATACCCGTATAAGCCCCTTTATCACTCATGCCGTATTCCGTATGAAAGATAAGTGTTTTTGACGTATTATGATCTCTTTGGTAAATTTACAAAAAAGGAGGTTTTATTGCAATGATCCTTCTAGTAGATCATTATTTATTTATTTGTTCCTCGGAGCAGGCTATAGTTTAGAACCATACCGCCTAGTCTTACGTTATCTTCAAAAACCCATTCTTAGATCATTGCTTTTCAGGCACCATAATGTCGACAAAGGTGACTGACCTTTTGACGTTTTTTTAAAGAAGAAGTATCTTATCCGTTTTGTCAGAACACTGTGCGTGGTGGGAAAAAGCGTCACTGTAATGCAAAGATCTTGGCTTTCTTTATATTTGAAGGTAAATTAAACCTTCTTAAATCTAGAACCTTATTATAGATGGACTGTGTGGTTTTTTTTTATTTATTTTAATCCTCGGAGCAGGCTTTAGTTTAGAACCATACTTTAATCTTATGTTATCTTCAAAAACCAATTAATTTTCAGAAAACTTTTTATGCTAATCCGCCATTTTTTCTGGACTGTGTGAATGATGACATGAATAAGATATAAGGAGTGAACACCGAAATGACGTCAGATAGAGGAGAGTGGAAGAAGAAGACGTGTTGTACAGACCCCATAGCGTCGGACAAGGGTAGGAAGATGATAACTGGAACCTTATATTTGAAGGTACGTAAAACCTCTTTATAATTAGAACCTTCAATTTGATGTTACATCAAACCTCCTTGGGCCTAAAATCTAGACTTACCATTTCCAAGAAGTCCTTCAGGGTCGAGAGCCTCGTCTGCGACAGCCACCGCAGCCACTGCCATCAGACACAGCAAGCGGGCCATGGCACCTGGACACAACATTAATACAATGAATATCGAAGATTTAATAATAATAAATATTCACATTTCACACATCACAATGAATGAATGAACGAACTTTCATTCATTCATTCATATTAATTTGTTTATCCTAGTTCAAGTATTCTTGTTTCGTCATTCATTACCATCATCAGATGACGACCGATGTGGCGCGGTGGGCGATTGTCCGCCTGCGACGCGGAAGGTTGCGGGTTCGATTCCCGCCTCGGGATAAATGTTTGTTTGTATGTTCTGCAAATATTTATTCCGGGTGTTCTGGGTATTATATGTATAATAAAAAATATCTATCTATGTATTATATTGTATTAAGTATGTCAGCCTTCTAGTACCCATAACACAAGCTCTGCTTAGCTTGGGGCTAGATGACGTTGTGTGGGTTGTCCAGCATTATTTATTTATTTATTATTATTATTTATTTATTATTTACCTACCTCTTAAGTATAGTTAACAAAAACATGACTTACTTTGGCACTAGCATAAATCTACCTAAGATATATTAATTACTCATTCTAAGTGAACTGTAATTGTCCTTAAAAGAAATAAACCGATTAATTCTTGAATGTACGGAAATCTGATCGCGTGTACGAATTATTTAAAATTATCTGATCTCGAGATCAGATTCCAAAACATCCTATGATCTGTTCTATGTCAAATCGATAATGATCAAATCTGATCGCGTGTACGAAATATTTAAAATTATCTGATCTCGAGATCAGATTTCAAAACATCGTATGCCAAATTGATCGCGCGATCAGATGTCAGAGACCCGTGTTTGCGTTCTCGTCTTAAACTCCTCCGTATTCATCAAAACAAACATAAAACTCCCAACAGATTTAAAGTTAGTCAGTTTATCGTGTCATAAATAATGTGTGTTGTCATCTTTTGTGTGAAAGTCGTTAGGAAGTGCTGTAAATAAGATCCTCGGTCCTTCCGAAACACAATAGCGTTGAGATATGAAGGTGGGAAATCACCTTTATGGTTCTGGCTTTCATAAGTCACCTAGGGAACTTCTCAGGTAGTCAAAATTATGTACACAACTTCAAGTAATATTGAGTTAAAGTAAGTTTTTGGACATCTAATAACTTTATTCACAAACAAACTTACGACTACACAGTATTTACAAAATGTACATTGTCTTATAAAATACATAAGAAACAGTTGAGCTATCTATAGACCGTTGCAAACGATCTATAGATAGTTCAACTGATCCAAATCAGTACCAATCGGAAGCGTACCCAAGACACTGGCTGCATTATTAAGTAAGTTTTTTAATAAATATAATTTTTGCGCGATAGATTACAAGCTTGTGAGATGAAATACTGATTATGATTATGATCTCTGAGATCTAAGATTGCCCAGGGAAAAAACACGTAAATAGATAAAGCCGTCCATTGCACTAAATTTGGTTGTTTCTAAGATTTGTTGTATTTATCTTGACCCTTTTTTAATTCTTCAAACAGAAGGATATCAATTCTATTAATAAATATTCTTAATAATAATTTGTAAAAATATTTATTTACAATACTTGAGTGCCTTATCAAGTAAATCTAAAAATAAGTATAAAATTGTCGCAATGTTTAAATCAAAGTAAATGAAAAATGAAAGTGCAAAATAAGTTCACATACGAAGCGTTTGCTCTCGACGTTTGGCTCCGAGTTACATTTTAAAGCTAGCCTAGTTTCAAACAACGGCACTGTCTACCTAACTGTCAAAGCGAGGTCAGCCTTTGTGAAGAGCTTTTATTCGCTGCCGTGATTTTTGTATGACTTAGCTTCCTGACTTGTGCTTTAGCGAGCTTATTTTCTTTGAGCTTTTGGTTGTACTAGGCTGATAGCGAAAATATTTTTAAGGACATACGTATACTTGTCATAGTACAGTAGTCTCTGGTAAAAAATCTTTTGAGTATTTGTGATTTTTTTAGATTTAGAAATAATAAACTAACCTTCATGGTACGTAATATCAACAACATCATCATCATCATCAACCTAAGTTAGTCCACTGCTGGACGTAGGTCTCTCCCGAGACGCGCCACTGAGCCCGGTCATCAACAACATATAAAGATACTACTACCTATTTACAAAAAAAAAATTAAGACCATTCTTAGAAATTCTGCTATGAAAACTAAATGAAATATATAAATATTTTACAAGCAGCAAAATTCTTCTAAGAATTTTGAAGATCCGCGTGACCTAGTTGAATATCTTAAGAAATATTCCCACTTACAAAGTTCAGCGAATCACAAACAAGAATCCGAGAAAAAGCAAGAAATCTCTCAACTCCGAATAACTGAGACGATTAAGTTACCTAAAGCTGCTTGCACACTGGCAAACCATTCGCAAAGGTAAGTCGAGTGTTAAAATTGTTAGCGATTCAAACGCCTTTGATGTGGTAAAGGGCCTGCTGCACCCTCCAGTCCTTAACACTCGTTCCTCTTAACTGTGCTTGTGCACTTATGTGGTGTACTTAATTCAGTGGCTTTCGGTTCAGGTGCAGTGTGCATGAGCCTTAGAAACCTCTTGGATAAGGTGTGGTTCTAGGACAAAGTCGTTTTGTGGTGATTACTTTTAGGTATGATTTATATACTACGAAATAAATAAGTAACCAAGTAACTTCATCATTACTTATTACAAATTTTTTAAAATTATATTATGTTCAAATCTGTTAACGTTTTGATCAATCAAGCGCCATTTTGTTTTTGTTTCTTATTCAAAAGCTTTGAATTTGTTTGCCGCCATCTTGTTTCTGACTTGAAATTAAAACGCGTTTCACAAAACGATTTCGCTCGGAGTTAATTTTAAATATAGTTATCTACGTAGTGTTTTATTATGCAAACTGCGGTTATTTTATATTACAATCCTACATAAAATAAAAGCAACAATCTGAAAGTTCATTAAACTTTATATGGAAAAGGATTAGCGAAATGAAAACCAAAAATATTTCTGAGCGTAGTTTCAGAGCGGAACGAGTGGCCATTTTGTAATAAAACAAACAATGGATAGCATTGGGCGGGAACAAAAACTGCCATCATGCTCCGGTAAGTAAAACCACAGAGCTGGAATAGCACTCTGTTTTATCTGTGGTACATGCGCCTGAATAACTTTAAAGTTACCCTTTTAAATGTTCTTTTACGTTAAAAAACATTTGTAATTCCAAGTCTTTTGTTTATGGTCTAGAAAAGCATCTACACTCAAACTTACAGTGACCACCTGATACAAAATGGGTGGTCACTGTAAGTTCGTAAGGGTGAGTCAAGGTGTTCTGGTAGAGATCACTTTTTGGCGATAAGGCCGCCCATTATATAACATAGTTTAGTTGTTAAGTTCCTAAATGTTTAAATTTAAATTGTGGTGTGCAATAAAGTATTTTCTATCTATCTATCTATATTACATCACATAAATCAGATAATCAGAGACCTTCATCGTCATGCTCTCAATTTATAAAAGTTTAGTTTTCTTTTACACCATTTACTTTTAACAGAAATCGAATCGAAGATATAAAAAAATTATTCATCTTTAAAAAGAAATCTATTATTAATGAAAGAATATAAAAAATAAAAAGCAGTATAAATGTGGTATCTACTTATAGCTAGGCGATAAGTAGGCTACTTTAAATTCACGTAGTTCTTTGTAATAAAACTTCTAGAATAAATTGAGCAGCAGAGACATTGATCTCGGTTATTTCTGTAAAAAGCTACTTCAAACGAATAAAGGAACACCTTCAAACGCTCTTCAGCGACCTTTACCATGTCTTGAGAATATATTGAGGAGCTACCTAATAAATGTGTCTCACAGCCGCAACATAAGTACAATTCAAATCTTTTTAACAAAACGGCTAAAAGGAAAGAGTTTTTATTAAAGAAAATAGTGAAAAAATAGTTTTATTCTAATGACAGTAATAATAATAATTAACCAAAAAAAATATGTGGTTTAAAAAAAAGCTTTTTTAAACTTAGAATAAAATAATCAGCATTATAATAATAACATAAAACGAAGCTAAACTCTAGCTAGTTCATATTGCAAGTTTATTCGGTTTTTCATATTTAATAAAGAATTTATGTAGTTGTCGTAATAATGTGACGTGACTTGCAATAATATTCGCGTAGTAGTAGTACTCGCACACGCAACTACCACAGAGTACCTACATAATACCATAGAGTAATCAAAGACAGAACCAGAGAGTGAACAGCTCCCAGCTTTTATGATGATTTTATTTTATATAAGGCTAAATTTATTTTATTTAGTAGGAAATCTAACTTCAGTCAACTATAAAATATATACCTACATACATACATCTAGACATGGGCGTTTTTGGATTTTTTCACAAACCGATACAAAACCGATTTCAGATTTTGAAACCGTTTTTAGAAATCGATTTCAGTAGCGAATATCGGAGCGTATTTACTAGTTATTATATCTCTTTTGCCCTTTCGACGGATCATTAAGTTAGAAAGAGAAGGAAATGAAATTCGCTCTCTCTTATTCTAACTAAGTAGCCGTACGGTAGAGTGATAGAGAACGAAAATCAAAACTATAGGAAACTTAAACTTAAGATAGATTTCGTTTGCAGTTTGGTTTGCAAAACTAAACTCACGGTTCGGTTTCGTTTTCGGATTGGATTGTTTGCGTTATCGTGGTAAAGTTAATGCGTTTTCTAAAAACAATTTTCTCATACTGGAATATCGATGCGATACGATTTCTGACTGCAATCCGATTTCAGTTTCGTTTTGATATACTTATCTGTCTCATGCCTAATACATACGACTAAAAACAAACACTGAGATTTAGACCCGAAACTAATCGCGGACTTATGTAACCTTTTCCCGTGTTTATCGAGTTAAGAAAGCAAAACGGCTGATGTCATACGTTTTTGAAGAACAGCTTATAAGTCAAACCTAGTAATAGTTTTTACTAAAATACAACCTTTAAAAAAAAAACTTTAGCCGGTTAGTTAAGTACATCTAGATAACAATTATTTTAAATTATTATGCATATAATCATTTTAGACTGCTAATAGATTGAAATTGTGTTGATTGCAGAAAAAATATTGTGTAAGTAGATTGCGGAAAAAATGATGATCAACAAAATGTTAAAAACTTCGCTAATTATCCGCAATTCTTATTCATCTGTCCAGATTTTGACCAAATAAATTCTCTTCTAGTTTTAACCTGTGTCTACCCCATTGAATATTATTTACATTAATAAAGTAGAATATTCGTAGAGAGGGTGAAGTGGGAGGCAATCATTAACCCTTTGACGAGGGTTGGCGATAGCCACAGCTTGTAACCAATTTATGCGATGTAATTTGCTCGCATGTCGATACCAACCCTTATAGATGAGGAAACTTTGGTTTGATAGGTTGTTTATAAATCGTTTGAAAATACCAATATACCTACCTACACAATTATATGCGATTTAAACTATCAGTTCAGTTTCAATCGTCGTTTCATTCTTTGTATGTATATTTATGACAATCATGTCTTGAAGAACTGATAAGCCTTTATCGCAATTACTATTTTTACATCAAATATGTATGTATTAGGTATCTATAAAATTTAATACCATACTCTACAATCTTCTCAAATATCTACTTACAAACCAAGCATAGCTTGTACTGAAGAAACTAAATTGTTAATAGAATATAATTCCATTACAATATGATCTCTTGTTAATATTCTGGGTTACACCAGTTTCAGCCATTACAATTTGTTTTTGGTGAGAATCGAAAGGCAGAGCTTATAGCAACGCACTTATAGCAACAAGCTGTAACATCTGTCACGACAACACGTGCGCGTAATTAGTATGTAATATTATAAATATTCTACGAGTATTTTTTATTATTATGCATTATAGGCAAACGCTTGGCCGCAATCACATCTGATGTTAAATTATGATGCGGCTTGTAACGCGTTTCCCTAAACAGAACCTATTCACTCTCCTCTTGAAAATGTCCAAATTATAAGTATATCTGGAAACACCGACGCCGGCAAGGAATTCCATTTTTAGCGGTCCTCAAAATATAAGTTGAGAAAAAGTGTTTTGTGTTTGCCCCGTTCTAATTTTACGTATAAAAAAATATGCTAGCACATAAAGAGATTAACAAAATCTGTGCTATAATAAAACCTGAGCTTAAATGAAACGTGCTGAAACAAGTACAAGCAATAAGCCGAGAAAACAATTCGCACAGAACTGAGAACAATCTTCATTATCTTGAGCTGTTCCGTACAACAGTTTTCTGTACCTCTACCATGAGTTGTCACAGTAAAATCGCCTGACTTTACTACAGTACTTAAGTAAATATTAGTATGTATTACGAATTTTAGTACCCAACTATCCGCTACGGGCGCTGTACAAATCTTCATACATTTTTTTAACTACAGACGCTAGCGAGTATAGTGTAGTAAACACTCATGGTAGAGCTACTGTAATTCGTTTGTACCTCATTTTATTACAATAGTTGGAGTAGGTATTTCAATTTAACTGAACTCCCGGCTTTACGGTTCGCATTTAATTTTACAAAGCATTGAAATAACTATACTATTTAAGCACAACGTAGGCACGTAGTTTCGAGATTGAAATATATTTGCAGAATTAATTTAAAATGAAATTCTCATGTATACCTACTCAATTATACTCGTATTACAGGTTAATTCTAGAATGATTTACTGTGCATTACAATCGTCAACCTACTTATTTTACTATTTTATCCAATTTTGAAATTCTGCAAACTCAGTAATTAAATAAATAAATATAAATATTCATGGACTACACTATTCACACATCACACTCTAGTCCCAAAATAAGCAAAGCTTGTACTATGGGAACTAGATTGCTGATAGAATACTTATATGTTTTTTTTTTGTAAATACATACATAGAATATATAGTAACACCCAGACACAACAAATATTTATGTTTATCACACAAACAGTTGCCCTGAGTGGGAATCGAACTCACGACGAGCATGGAAAGCAGAGCTACTACCAACTGAGCTGTGACGCCTGTCACAGCCCAGTTGGTAGTTTTAACCACGGTTTAAGATTGTCCTAGTAAACTTTTACTTAACATTTACTTAACTTTTACTAAAGATTTCAATTTATTTTACATCAAAGAAAACGCTGATTGAAACTGCCCGTTCGCTTATCTTACAAAATAACAGCGTTCCGTTTAATTAAATAAAAAACTGGGTAAAGCCATTGTCCTATAATGTTTGCTTTTAATTAAATTCTCTTGTACGGAACCCAGAGGTCTCGGTTTGGGGACGAGAATTAATAGAACTTCAGATTGTAGAGTTTAGTTATGACAACTCTTGTTTATTTAGGTTGGGCTAAACTTCGGTTTAAAGCTAGTGGTGTACTTTGGAATCAAGAATTTCGTAATTTAATAAACAAAACAAACATTTAGGGAGAGACAAGTACGCTCCTTTGCTCCTCTAACGGCCGGTTTCTCGAACGATGATCAACGAAAAAATCAAATAATTACTATGTGTCAAACTCGGATCAATCGTGATTTGGGTTTCCAGAAACCGGCCGAAGATTCCGAGTCGAAAACCAGAGACAGTTATCATTTTAATGTTACAGCACCAGCCAAATTATATAAGTAGTAAATGCAATACGAAAATATTGTATGGATGTCATTACATATCATGTTATTATAAACCATAAATATAATATTGTATGGTGGCAAAAACACCACGTGAAAACAGCCATCAATGAGTAGAAAACCAAAAATGATTTGCTCATCAGCACAAAGCCTTAAATCGTCGGCAAATAAGATTCGTTTCGTTTAGTAGAACAATGAACCCGGTTTGCGAACCCATTACCCCAGGTACTTACCGAACCGAATCAATATAATCTGAGTCCTTTGTCATACTGCGCGTACTTATTCTACGCTTGTATAAATGTCAAAGTATACCTACGTACAATTCAGTAATTTCAGTAAATTATTAAAATTGATGTAATAGAAACAATTGTAGATCGACATGATAAGTAGAAGCACTATTATTACTAACTAATTTTATTCTAATCTTTCCAACACGATGCTACAACAAAGTACAGTTGTAGTGTAGCATCGACACGATAAGAAGAAGAAGAAGATTACTAACTTTTTACTTAAAGGTTTGCTGGGGGGTTTCATAACTAACTGAAAAAGACATTTAAATTTAAATAAATATTTGTAGTTTACAATTTAGGTCCGTCTGGGGCATAAATAGAGCAACATTTTATATTCACACGCCCACATGTGGGTGAAACTCATAATAATTAGGAACAATGCTCTACTTACATGTTTATTTAAACAAACATAAAGCAACACGGCTAGGTACCAGCTAGGTACACAATTGTTACTTCTAATTAATAAATAAATATTCGCGAACATTTCACACATCACACTCTAGTCCCAAACTAAGCAAAACTTGTACCACTAGATTGCTGATAGAATACTTGTATACATTTTTTGTAAATACATAGAATACATAGTTACACCCAGACACAGAACAAACATTTATGTTCATAAAATTTGCTCTGGGTGGGAACCGAACCAACGACCCACAGCGTGGAAGGCAGAGCTACCAACTGAGCCGTGACGCCTGTCAAATGATAAAAAGCTACTGTCATTTCTATGCTACTGTCAAATGATAAAAAGCTACTGTCATTTCTATGCTACTGTCAAATGATAAAAAGCTACTGTCATTTCTATGCTACTGTCAAATGATAAAAAGCTACTGTCATTTCTATGCTACTGTCAAATGATAAAAAGCTACTGTCATTTCTATGCTACTGTCAAATGATAAAAAGCTACTGTCATTTCTCTCTTGGCTAGGCTTGGTAGCCGCGAATAATGAGAAAATAATGCTCTATAATCTATGCTTATCCCGACCCTTCCGGGATGAGCATACATTAACTGAGGTTTTAGATACCCCCTTTCATAATTCAGTGAGGTACCGTACCTTTGAATAAAATACTGGGAAGATACAAAATTAATCTCATTTGATATGCCGCCTCTTTTATCATCTTAATGCATAATAAAAATATATATCTATGTAATGTATATGTATATATACATATAATTAATATATATGTTGTATGTCAGTCTTCTAGTACCCATAACACAAGCTTGGGACTGGAGTGATTTGTGAAATATCCGTAAATATTTATTTTATTTTGTCCAATCAGAAATATACCGTTTATCATTGTTTTATAACAATGGTTCTGACATTAGAATGTAAATTGGTATATACTTACCTGTTATTAGATTGAAACATTAAATAATAATAAGTAAATAAATAATGCCTAGTTACTTTATTCAAAAAAATCACAAGGATTAAATGATCCTTGTGATTTTTTTGAACAGTATACTTAGATCAATGCGAAAATAACTGCTTGGCGGCAGAAATTGTTACAATAGTAAATTTATCAGGTAATCTTTAAACAAAGTATTATCTACTACAGTTAAAAACCGCCAATAATAACCTGTAGCAAAAAGTGCTACGAGCTGCTACGATTTGCTACGTCGTAGCTCTAGTACAGTCAGCGCATATCACATTGCCAGTAAGCGCAGTAAGGACATTGTTTCGCCAACACAGCACGTAACAAGAGCTTTCAACCCGCTCGTTCATTATACAGCCTTCCCTCGATCTGAAGTACCCTCGACTCTCGCTTCGTTCCAATATCGATTGAAGTATTAACTCGCTTCGTTCCAATATCGATTGAAGTATTAACTCGCTTCGTTCCAATATCGATTGAAGTATTAAAATTTTACTTTATAGTATGGGTTCGCGAAACCTTAATGAAGTGGGAGATTTGATAATAAAGCTTTGTGAAATAGCAATTTATATCCTATTCATGTTTTTGATAAGTGGGATGATATAAAAAGAATACTTATAAGTTGTAATTACTTGTAATGTACGCGATTGAAATGAAGATAATAAAGAAAGTATTTTTATCTGACTACATGAAGCAAAAGGTGAACCATTTTATATGTATAATAAAAAAATCTATAAGTAATGTATTTGTACCTATTAAGTATGTCAGTCTTCTAGTACCCATAACACAAGCTCTGCTTAGCATGGGGCTAGATGATGTTGTGTGGATTGTCCAGCATTATTTATTATTTAAACTATTAAACGTACTCGTGCATTATTGTTCATGATTTTGGATCACAGATTGAAATGTAAAGCATTCAAGTTACAGATATGTCACGAAATAAACATGTAGCTTCCTGCTTTCGAAGTTCGTGTCCAACGAGCACTTTATCGGTGGTTTTCGTGACGCGAATGAATTCCACGAAAACTGAACAAAAACTTCACTTTGTAACAACTCACAATGGGCGTTTAGAAACTTTTATTGATCCTTTCAGGCTGAGTTTTATTTTCCTCGATAATTTTTTGCCACTTGTTGAACAAGAGCTACGAAAACTGCACTTATAATAACCGTTTCTTATTGAATTGGCTTTACCTAAATTCTTGGGAGGTTCCTCAGTTTTTTTTCTTTTTATATTCTCTTCAATGCCAATGTCATCTCGATTTACTATTTATAGGATTTTTGGCAAATCATAGAAGATAGATACTAACACTTAATTTTAGGTTTAATTAAAGATTAAGACCTATGATGGACGTGTGGAATATTTGTTACTTTTTCACGCAAAAACTACGGAATGGATTTAAATCAAACTTTACAAAAATGTAGTTTATACATCAAAATAACGAATAGGCTATAATTCATAAAGATATTGTGCAAATTGTCAAAGAAAAAACGATTGCAAAGTAATGCAAAGGCTTAAAAATCCCATAAAATCAAGTCACTAGAAAAAAAACACATTTTTGAACAAAACCTGAAGGACATACTTATTTAATAAGTCTTACTACTCTCTCACTGAGTACTTTGATGACAGATGTTTAAATAAAAATTAACTGACCAACCTACACTAACTAATAAACTTACCCCATCATGTACTGCATCAATCTAAGACATAAGTGCTACCATTAAATACTACCCTTAAAACGGTTGGATAAATAATGTTCTATAGATACATCTAGGTGTACACATTGCCGCGTCAGCCTGCACTAAACCGTCCACAATAGCAGTGTAAACACATCAGTTATGGCTACACCGCAGTTACAGAGACACAGTGTCCACGTTTAATCTGTTTGCCCCCAGCCTCCCAACTGTAGGCCATGTTTGCAGCATGAGAACATTCTAGAATTTCATTTTAAATTGCTTTCAGAATTGCGTGAATATTCATGATCGTTTTCAGCCGTTTTCAGCAGTAACATTAGCATTGAACTGTCTTTTAGACATTAGAATTTTTTTTTACTCTTTTTATACGTGAATTGACAGTCAATTGGATGATATAACTAAAACAATATATTTGATAAGTACTGATTTAATCAGTTATATAAAAAGAAAAAGAATAAAGTTTGTCATGGTTTAGAATCTGAGTACATATTAGGATAAACTTATAAATTAGTATAATAAATTAATATTTGCACACCAGAATTTAGCTGGTATAATATATTGATACTTTTGTTTTATTTAAGATCTAAGTAGGTATGTTATTTTCATGGACATGTATTATGCAAATAAATATGATTCTTATTCTTCTTCTTTCTGGCTGATGATGAACGCCTTTGAGCCAATATTGTCGTGGGTTTACAATAAGTAGTATACAGGTGACTTTCAAAAATTCACAAAGTAAATGAAAGTAGTCAAGTACGTACTCATTATAACTGTTTATCATGAATACAACACGCGATGCAGGTCGTGAATTTTAAAATTCTTACCACAAACTAGTGCAGCCTTGGAGTGCGGCCTTGGCGAGTATGGGCGTGTACCTTGACACGGACCAAATATGCAGCACATACGGAGCCGGTCGATATACCTACTACTTCTGAGTTCTGAGACAGAGGAATGACAGTTTTGTGATTCTCAGTTCATTTTTAGTGTTTTTTTGTTTTAAGAAGTTGCCAAGTTCTATTCGAACTTGGTTTGAAGTTGTTATCTTGTTACCAATTGACACGCAAGAAGAAGAAGAAGAAGTGTTTTTTTTTTGTTATGTTATGAGCATTCCGTTTTAAATGATTACCTGATTGTTTATGTTATTGCAACGTACAATTGTTCGGTGTAGGACAAATTCTGGATTGGACAGATTCGTTATTTGGCAGATTCGCTAACCTAATTGTAGGTACTACCTAATTGTAAAAAACTAAAAGTCAAATCACGATTAACAACAAGAAAATATAAAGTCCAATTACTTAGTTCTTATTAAACTTAGGCATTTTACAACGTTTCGAAAACATTTTATTCTGCTCATATGAAAAATCCTGTGATTGTTTTAAACACATAATACATTAATTCATCCAAAGTTTGAGGAAGAGATGCTTATAGCAATAAGGTCGCCCATTATAAGTACATAGGTACTCATTATCTAAAACTCTAATTACCAATGCATATTTTTATGTGTTTTTTACTTTTGATGTACAATAAAGAATATTCTATCTAGCTATCTACAAAAAAGGTTCCTATATCTCCCCATAGATAAAGCCTGATGTTCTCTTCCAGCTTTGTCATGACATAATGGGTGCTGTCCATGCCATCCACTCCGATAGCTGAAGCCTGTCCAATAGCTGCGGAAATTGGCAGCTATATTGCCACGAATATCGGAACCGTTTGAAAGTCGAGAGGCAATTTATTTCGGCATTCTTTGTTTCCGATATATTTTGAAATAGAACTGTCCTAAAAAAGTTGTGTTGGAAAAAACATGAAGAAGAAATTGTATATTTAAAAAAAAATGAAATGTTTATTAGATTTAAATTCGAAATTGTAAAAGAAATCGCGCTACGTTCAAATTCATGTGCGAATTCCTTATTTCTTCGTTTAAATTGTTCATGTCAAAAATCATTCATCTGATCCTAACCTAAAAAGGTTTCTAACCTAAAAATAGTATTCGAAAGAGGTTGGTTTACATTAAATAAATAAATAAATAATGCTGGACAATCCACACAACATCATCTAGCCCCAAGCTAAGCAAAGCTTGTGTTATGGGTACTAGAAGACTGACATACTTAATACAATATAATACATAGATAGATATTTTTTATTATACATATAATACCCAGAACACCCGGAATAAATATTTGCAGAACATACAAACATTTATCCCGAGGCGGGAATCGAACCCGCAACCTTCCGCGTCGCAGGCGGAAGGTTGCGGGTTCGATTCCCGCACATTCCATTTCACTCAGAAGAAAAACCTCTAAAATCAAATTTATTAGTAGAATTCTTAATATTTTCGTCTAAATTATTCAGGCCAAAAATCATTCATCTGATCCTAACCTAAAAAGGTTCCTAACCTAAAAATAGTATCCCAGTTTACATTCCATTTCACACAAAAGAAAAAGCTCTTAAACCTTCACCGGGCCTCTATCTCAACGTTAACCTAGATACTAAGGATAAAAACTCTCTGTTACATCAATAAAGAGCACCCTTTACGTTATTGTTGTGTCTTGTCTTCCGCTTTTGTTAACATCTGTACAATGTTGCCAACTTTTGGTAGATTTATTATTTTTACCCAAAAAAAGGTACCATTTGGTAGTTTTGTAGAACATATATAATAAGTTAAGTAGATTAAGAGATTTGTATAATGTCGAATCGCATTTGATTACAGATTTAATTTCTCTGGCTTTTAATGCCAACACAAACAAAAACCTATAAGTATTTAATTTTTGACTAATGTAATGTTACAAAGAATTATAATCCCAAATGTTAGATTGTTCTTATGTGTGACTGTGACTTATCAGATAATTGGTTCCGATAGAACAATATCAATTTTTTGTTTCATTTTCTTCGAATTGGTGACAGAACTCTTTCAATTTTTTGTTTCACTTTTTCGAACTTCAATTTAAAACAGGACTTTCCCCGCCCGTTCGTGCTCTTCCATAAAGTTAAAAAATACCGGTTTTAATGCAAGCGCTGTCGATATTCGAGGGATAGATAAATTGAAGAAGATGACTGTAACTCAATTAGTCGTCGCGCGGAGGGTAATCAACTTAGACGGTCGTTTTGTGCAAATTGTGAGCTTAAACATCGTTTTCAGTTACCATGTTTCCAAGTATTTTGTGGCGGAAAATATGTTTTGCGAATACTTTATGTCGAGCTGACAAACTGAAAATTAAAAACTTTTGTATTATACTTTTGTATTATTTGTATTTTGTATTATAGCTAGTTTTTAAACTTTTAGTCATTTATTAAGTTAAGTTAATATATATTTTATTGTTTAACTGTTGTACATAAAAGATCTTGATATGTATTAGTTAATTCTTTACCTCCTTATAATAAAGGTAAGTATACTCATAAAAAATGATGTAAAAAATCAATGTAAGTGTATCTCACAAATCAAGGACTTATATAGATAAAACATTTAAAGTAGGATTATATTAAACCTGTGTCTCAGAACTCAGCGTAGCTTTACCTACAGCTATTGTACAGGAGAAAGAGATCAATAGGGTATTACTTTATATAAATATGTAAGTGCAAAAACTGAGTTTTTGTTTTCGGCTTATATAGTGAAGCAACTTCATTTCAATTTCATTTATGAACAGGCTCAATACGTAAGCGGGGTAAGATCAGCCCACGCTTCGAAGTAAACAATACGTGAATTTGCCAAAAAATGTTTTGAAGTGTCTTATAATTCGATAGAGCCGGCTGCACGCACGAAAAAACATGACTCATGCGGCGTTACCTCGCTCTGAGACTTATGCGGCGTTACCTCGCTCTGAGGCGTTCCATGAAGGTGCAAGCGAGAGCGCGGAACGAGCGACAAAGAAGCACAATCGGCCTTTGCGTTCGTTGTCACGTTCAACTATCGTCAGTAAACCGACTTTACAGGCAACCATTTTTTTAATTGCCAACGAGGTCAAGGGTTCGATGCCTGCAAAGGGCTCCAGCGGTGCGAGAGTCCTTCAGAGACCGTTCAGCACAAAACCACAGCTGATACAGCATAGCTAACTCACTGCCTACATAATTTTGTTCATACTATACCGGTATCCGTACCGGTAGACGGGCGGAGGTCCGCCTCCGACGCGGAGGTTGCGGGTTTGATTCCCGCCTTGGGATAAAAATTTGTACATACTTATTAATTTAAAATATTTATTGAAATTGCTTATTTTATGCGCCGGTTACATACTTTAGATAATTTTCTTGACTCATTTTAATATTCTTTCTATACTTAACTTTTATTGAGATTTAACAGTTCTAAGAAAGTAATTCTAATAATGTTTAATAACTCGGGATTTATATTCTTGCAATGACTTCGTAAGTCAGCTGGTAACAAGTGCCATAGTGATTCTCAAAACGCTGTGTACAGTGCACTCACCTCGCCTGAAATTGTGGCTGTCTTTCTGATTGTTCTCCGTTTGTCCTCATGTTTTGAATGTCCTCAACGATTTGAATGTCCTCAACGCTTGAATGTCCTCGACTGTTTGAATGTTCTTAGCATTTTGCGCCGAATGTTTCATTTTTAAACAGGCTCTTATTTTGGAACGCAGTTTAACGTACCTATACTTGTACATTAAACTCATTCTTTTAAAAATTGTAAAGGATAATGGGCAATTTTCTATGGAGCGAGTGCCACTACTAAAAAAATCTTCCCTCAGTGTTGCCAAATATATAATATAACCTAAAAAATCCCACTAATAAGGCGGAATAAGACTTTCCTAAAAAGTAACAAAACATATTTCAAGTATGTAAATCTATAAATAAATTAATAAAGCTACGAATATCTCGTAATTGGCTCTTGAATATTGGATATTGATCTAAACATTTGTTTCTGAAGTGAAAACAGCATAACAAATCATTTTCCCAAGTAATTATCTTCAAGTGGCCGCCTCTTCCGTTAGGAATGTGATTTTAAAAAGCTGCCACCGTCATCTAACGGCCGTATTAAACGTTAACTTATAACTACAATGTACCGTCATATATGTATTTACACTTCATACTACTTACCTCTATCTACACTATCTCGTCCGTGTGAGCCTAGTATTTTTACAGACATAGGTGTAGATATTTTTTATTAATTTGTTCGTAGTTTGTTTTTTTTTTGAAGTGAAAACTTCTTTAGCGGCGCTGAGCACTTTTTTTTGTATGGGTAAAAACTTTCAAACTCGCGTCAGGGTCACGTGATGCTGATCGAAAAAGCGTAAGATCGAGGGGAAGGGAGAGGAACTAGTATCTCCCACTCTTTCTACCGTGCCTGAGTGTGCTGCTCTGTTTAGGCGGCACAGGGCGAAAAATAAAAAATAATAAAAAATAAAAACATAAACATTGTATTCTACCTCATAAATGATAGTACTTTTATCCTTATAATTAAACACAACGTTAATATTGAAGTTTTCACTTCTGCCGGCACTCCCGGAGTGCTACCTTTTTTTTTGTTTTTGTTTATCCCTAAGTATTAACAAATATAGAGAAGTATACATTAAAAAGGTGCAATCAATAAATTTATTATTATTATAATTGAAAAACTTTGAAGTGTTTAAAGAAACATAAGCACAGGTGGTACAATACAACCAAAGTTTCACCATAAGGTATTCATGACGTCACTAAAGCCTACGTTATTTGAAGTTAATTTTTTCTCAGAAACAAACTTTAGTAGGTACTAAACGAGCTCTCCACCATAAAAAGCTCGCTAAACTTTAAAAGCTTCTCTCTTCCATACCCCCCTTAAAAGCCCCCATAGACCCCCTTCCTCCACAAATTGGCTCACTAATTCTGTTACTGTGTAATGGGCTGGTCTGTGTACCAACAATTATACGGAATAAGGGTATTAAGGAACGGCGGTGTGGAGATAGGGTGGGTAGCGATGATATAGTTTCACGGTCTATCTTATAAATAGTTAGCGCAGACTTGAAGTACTGATTACCATACGTAATGATGGCTTGAAATCTTTAACTTTTTATAAGATAGACTTTAGGTCACTATTTTAACAAAACTGAGTTTAAAAGTATAAAAGAGATTTAAACTCTTGTAGAATAGTAGTGTGTCTAGAAAATGTTTTTTATTTCGGTACTAGCTGTTCCCGCCGCGACTTCGTCCGCGTGCCGTTTTAAGAGATTTAGCTATAACCCATTACTATCTTCTTAGGAAGGAAATTGATGGTAAAGAGCAGTCTATGACGGAAAACTTAATAGTTTGGTTTGGTGTTTCTATACCGATTTCTGTAATTATTTTTTTATTGAATAGGTAGGTAATAATGTTAACTTTTTAAAATTAGGGATGAATGAGAGTATTATAAATGTAAGAGTAAACAAATATAATCAGAATGCTCCGAACTGCTAAGCTATCAGGAGTTACACGTGTTATTGTGAGACAACCACAAAAGATACGACATATGCTGTTGCAAGATATTTTTTAGACAATTTTATGTAGAATATTTCCGTCATACGTGATTTCTATGTAACCATTAAGGCTGCACACGCGACGGAAGCTTAAAAAATGGAGTAACTGTTAAAGTAGATATAAGTACTGTAGGATCGAATATAACCAGTTACAATAAATAAACGAATATTATTAACGTATACTGTAAAGAATATATTTAGTCAAGTGAAGATAGTGACATTGATGACAATCAACAACGTTTAGGTTGCTATGGTAACATCTAAGGCTGGTGATAGATATTAAAGGAGTATCTATTCCTAACATCCACCTCTCTTTATAATGCCAGCCATTTTCTTGAGACTTTCAATTCTAGGCCCATAAAGTGGTTTGGTGAGCATTACAGCAATCTGCCTGGTTGCTGGCACATGGCAGATGGTAATGCTTCCATCTTGAACACATTCTCGTATAAAGAATGATCGTATCCTTATGTTTTTGGTCATCAACACATAGGGATGCTGGACATTCACCAATGATATCTTTCATGATCTTTCGAAGCCAAATAATTTCTCTAGCAGTTTCACTTGCTGCCACTATTTCTGCCTCGGTGGATGAAATCGCTACTGTGCTCTGGCGTTTACTATTCCAGGATATTAGACCTCCAGCATACATGCAAAGAATGCCTGAGGTAGACCTTCCAGTTTCATGATCACCTCCGTGGTCAGCGTCACTGTAACATTTTAAATTATGACTATTTCCTGACTTGTAAACGATGCCTTCTTCTGTAGTCCCTTTCAAGTAACGCATTATCCTCTTGATATTGATGATGTTCTCCCTTGTAGGTTTATATAAATTTCGAGATACAACACTGACAGTAAAGGCTATGTCAGGCCTCGTGCTTGTCATCAAATAAGCTAGTGATCCAACAGCTTCACGGTACGGGAAGTTCATTGAAACTTGATTAACATCTTGAGCATTATTTGCTTTTAAAATTGGTGTTGGCACTGGCTTACATTTCTCCATGCCAAACCTTTGCAATATGCGAGCGATGTACGATTTCTGATGCAGTAAAATAGAACCATCAGGGTACCTTAACCGCGCTCTGCTACCATGTTAAAGCAGATATAAGTACTGTAGAATCGAATAAAACCGGTTACAATAAATAAACGAATATTATTAACGTATACTGTAAAGAATATATTTTGTCAAGTGAAGATAGTGACATTGATGACAATCAACAACGGTTGGTTGCTATGGTAACATCTAAGGCTGGTTATAGATATTAAAGGAGTATCTATTCCTAACAGTAACTTGGAGAAGTTACTGTTAGGAATAGATACTACCTACGTTTTCCCAACATTTCCCTTCACTACTCCGCTCCTATTGATTGTAGCGTGATGAAAAGTATCCTATAAGTTGCTCAGGAGTATGAAGAATAATTGTACCAAGTTTCATTAAAATCCGTCGAGTAGTTTTTGTTTCTATAAGGAACATACATACAGACAGACAAACAGACAGACAGACAGACAGACAGACAAAAATTTTACTGATTGCATTTTTGGCATCAGTATCGATCACTAATCACCCCCTGATAGTTTTTTTGAAAATATATTTAATGTACAGAATTGACCTCTCTACAGTTTTATTATAAGTATAGAAGATAATATTTTGCTTCTTCTTCTTCGAGTCGTTGAAAAAAAAACTTTTGGAATAGGATTCGGATTTCGGAATTAGGAATCACTTTGCTAATTTCTTGTCTATCGCCCCATAAAACAAATTAAATATAATTATGTCTTAGTTAAAAATGTATACGCGTTTTTATTATATACCTATCAGGAGTATTTTTGGTAAAGCTGGAAATTCTTCATCTTGTGTTTATTTTGAAATGGTTTTCAGTCAAGCCAGTCAATCGTCAAGTCGGATGTTATTTCAAGATTTCTAATAAACACATGACACGGCCAAAGGCCATAGTCATATAAAAGTAGATATAAATTAATACAAATATACTTGTAACTGGCACCAACGTTAAAATGTCCACCACTGTAAGAGTCCTTCATAAAAAATGCAGCATATAGTTACTAATTCGTTGATTGCTTTCTAACGACTCTATCGGCCACTTCATTCATTATGACATGATTGGTGTGTGGGAAAATAAATTCAATTTCAATTTGTATTAATGACTCTATCAATAAAGTATATTCAATTTTCAGTACGTTTTACTGTGTCTAGTAATAAATAAATAGTAAATAATGCTGGAAAATCCACACAACATCATCTAGACCCAAGCTAAACAGAGCTTGTGTTATGGCCCATAACACAGTACCCATAACTTATGGGTACTAGAAGACTGACACACATATTATATAGATATTTTTTATTATAAATATAATACCTGGAATAAATATTTGCAGATCGTACAAACATTTATCCCAAGGCGGGAATCGAACCCGCAACATTCCGTGTCGCAGGCGGACCTTCGCCCGCCGCGCCACATCGGTCGTCTAGCCTAGTCGCGTAGAATTGACACCTAGAATCATTTAGTATGTAACATGATTCTAAAAATATTTGTGGTTTTATAAAATAAAGCAAGGACTTTCACATTTTGATATTGATTAATGGTTGACTGACTTGCCATTTTTTTCTGTAAATCTGTTACAAAACCTCTCTACTTAGACATTTACCTAACACAACGTTTTCTAGCCCCAAACTTAGCAATTAGCAATGGTTTAAACGTGTACTATATGAACTGACCATAGTTATCATTTTTATCATTCATAGTTATCATTTACATGCGAAAACATATAAGTGGTCCACAGTTATAATTTTAGATTAGATATAGCCTACATAAGACTGTTTTCCTTGGAAATAAAAATATATAAATAAATATCTACAAAGAAAAAAGTTACGTAAATGGAATTAAATGAACGCTTTTATACCAATCAAAGATAAGCTTTCAGCTAATGAGGTAAACATTTTATAAAATATAATGATGAGAGAAACAAAATCTTCAGTTGCTATTTCGGAAAGTCGAGGTGGTTCTATCGAATTATACTGATTGGGGATCAAAGCAATTAGCGGATCCTCATTAAAACTGATTTAGAAATACGCTGCTATTTTTCTCTTTCACCTTTGTTTTTTCTAAATCCGTATTCAATAATAATAATGCTGGACAATCCACACAACATCATCTAGCCCCAAGCTAAGCAGAGCTTGTGTTATGGGTACTAGAAGTCTGACATACATTACATAGATAGATATTTTTTATTTTTTATTTATCCCAAGGTGGGAATCGAACCCGCAACCTCCGCGTCGCAGGCGGACTTTCGCCCGCTGCGCCACATCGGTCGTCAATATTACGTAGAATTCTGCCTACCTGATTTAAGCATGACCTACCTGATTTGAGTATGGCCTACCTGATTATTCGTTAATTCTATGAAACGGTATGAAAATCGATCCTTCAAAATATCAATAAAAGACGAAGAAGAAAACTGAACTTCAATCTGATCAAATAACAGTTCAAAAACATTTCAGCTGTCAGGATACCTCCCCTGAAAAGTCTTAAAAATTAAAGAGTTTTTGTATCTTAAAGAATATACACAAAGCTAAGCAGTTTTATCTGCGTGTAATGTCTAATAAACGTAATATGAAGACAAAATTGCAAAAACAATCTTCACATTATTACTGTTTCAACATAAGGTTGCCTGCTGTGCGAAATATCGTATCTTGCACAACAGGACCAATATTGCAACAGCCTTTTCATTTTACACTTTTCTTTGTATGTATTTACTGTAATAATATCTTATGTAAATACATTTATATTTTTATAAAACGTTATAGTTATACTGATTTATATTAAAAGTACAACCTTATTCGTTTTCACATCAATTTTTTTTTATCCTCTATAAGATCTAACGGAAAATGATTATGAAATATTAAAAAAAATATGTGAAAATTGGTATTGGATGGCGACGATACGACCGAAATTACTTAATAACGATACTTAAAAGGATAAATAATAATATCCATTCCGTTTTATATTATTTGTCTAATAGATACACTAATGGAAAAGGTTTTTTTTTGGTAACTAATTACTAGAATGTGAAAAAAAAAGTCCAAAACTAAAAATACCTAGCGGAAAAAACCCCGGTTATGATTTCCGTATTCTTAAAGAGCTTTTCATACAATACTTTTTCTTACCTTTAGAATAATTGAATATAACGATGATTGAGAATAAGGACACATTATATCGATCAGATTTTAGCACATTCTTAAAAAAAAAGAAAAAATATCACTAAACCGTGCGGCAAAAATATATTAGCTCAACCCAATTTTTTACTTAGAGTTATTATATTTTTGGCGAATAAACTAAGCAAACCATAAGAATTTTCCATTCGGTACATTCTAATAATAAAAAAAAAACCTAACGAATACTTGAATATAACGATGTTGCCCTTATTCTTAGGGCACATTTTATTGACCAGGTTTATAATAACACAATACAATGCACAGATCCATTGTTCTATCAGGAACTAGGTATTTAATACTATTAATAAACTAAGTATTCAATGTCATAAATTAGACTTACCTTTAGATCTTCCTTTTCCCATCACTCCTTCCACATGCCCGATTATCACAGAGTAAAAAAACAGTGAGATATAATAGATGTTTGCTCGCCGACCGCGAGAATACGACTGGCCCCGGCGGAGGGAACGAGTGAGTGAGCCGCCGCCCTCTCGCACTCCCGCGAAACCTTATGGATTAAGTAGGGTACAGAGGGGTGAGCGTTTCCTCCTAATTTATCTAAAACTTTCGAGTCCAGAAGTTGAGTTGTAGCATCGATTTTGGGACTTTACTAAAGTTGTTTGCAACCATGACTCAACATTGTGATTATATTATTTTAGCTACTTTGTATCAAATAGATACCCACATATTTTACACGTATACCTGTTAAAACAATATAAGTAGAGTACATAGGGGAGAAGGTATTTCCTCCTAATTTTTCTAAAACTTTGAGTCCAGAAGTTGAGTTGTAGCATCGATTTTGGGACTTTACTAAAGTTATTTTTTTAGCAACCATGACTCAACACTGTGATTATATTATTTTAGCTAATTTCTGATTTCTGAGCCTTTTCTAATATTTAGCAACAGCGTGTCCTTTTGACACATAGGCCTCCTCCAGTTGTTTCCATTTCTGTCGGTCATGTGCAGCTCTTGTCCTGCAATAATTATTTTAGGTACTTTGTGTCAAATAGATACCGACATATTTTACACGTATACCTGTTAAAACAATATGACATACTCATACATTGGAGATAACTTTTAGAACAGTAATTAATCTTTGCCCACCGCCCCTCGGGCGGGCGGTTCGCTTTATATGTTGCGCGTCGCGTACTAATATTAAAAACACATAAAATCTGGTCTGTATTCAGACATTTAATTAGTTTTCAGATAAACTGTAGCTAATAGATCTTTGACTACTGTCTATTGATGTTCGACATCTATAGCTCTGTAGTTTAAGTATATATTTTGTTGGTACTTTGTTGTGTTGCGCGGAAACGCTCGCCCTTTCCAGACCTTTGTTTCAGGCACTATTCTCATAATTAAAATCTTTCATCGTATTGTTCATAAAATGCTGCAAAAAAGAGCACAGCTCTTTTGGTCAAGTTTCAGTCTACTACAGCTAGAGAATGGAAAACTATTTTTTTTCTGTAGGAAGTTTCATAATGGTTGCATGAAACCATTGTTAGGAAATGATCGGTTCCCATCATTTGGACATGTGAGCATAAATCAGGAGCTGACAACCTGGTACATTGTCATTGCTAACACTGATTGATACTGGTCTGAGAATAGAATCAGTGTTCTTCAACCAGTTTTAGCATATTTTCTGTTAAAGATTAGTATTTAAACGTAAGTAATGTAATTTAATCGGTAGTTTATAATAAATAATGTAGAAAATATGATTTTCCCTACCCGTTTTCAGGTTTCCACAACTTTTCTAATTACTAAGAGCAGTCCAATCAGGAACTTCATAGAAAATTCTTTGCGTTTCATTTTCCGTCTCTATCGGTTGTCAAACAAATGAGTGAGAGGGATTATAGTCGTGGTAATTCAGTAGATTGGCTCCGAAAGGAAGGCTTTGCGGAGAAATCAAAGACTCGTAGGGCGGTGAAAGTTCCACAATAACTGTCAGGGTATAATGGAGATGCAGGGTAGGGATGTTAAAACGGGTTTTCCATTAGCGAGAACATCGATGGGTATTTATGCTCGAATCATTACGCTTCTGGCGTAGTTAGTATAAGTTTGACTTTGTAGTAAGGGTTTGATTCCCACAAAGAAAAAAATAATTTGAACACTTATTTTTATTTTATACAATACTCTGATATAAAAGATAAAATAAAATTGAATAGTGCGATAACATGAAATTATAGGATGATACCTCTTTCTAACAAACAGTCCCTAAATAGACAACAATGTTAAAACATATATTTTATCAACAATTGGATTCACAGTATTGCTAGGACTAGACAGGTGCAGCGTTGTGTGAAATGTCCATGAATATTAATTATTTTTTATGTGTCTAGCACAACAGCCATATATTGTGAAATTGCATATAATAAAAGGAACCTCAGTTAGTAATATATCAGGAGAATAATACTGCAGGCTATACCTTGTTATATTATAAACCTCAGATTCACTATTAAAAATAAGCACCACTAGGTATCATTAATAATTCTTTTGTATAATTATATATGTAGATCTAAGTGTGTTTTATGAAATAAATAAATATGAAACTGGCATTTACACACATCCATGTTTTTTGGGTTCCGTGCCCAAAGTGTAAAAAGGGACCCTGTCTATCCATGATAGAGAGTTAAAATTTTCACAGATGATGTATTTTTGTTGTCGATATAACAACAAATACTAAATAACAGCCCGGTTCAGACTCGCACTTGGCCGGTTATTGATAAGCTTTTAGCTCAAACATTTTTAAGTAATGTATTATCAGTTTGCCAACCTCGTAATCCCAAGTTACCCTGTGAATACCTGAATAAAAGCTCCATCCTTTGCGAAGTTCCCGAGTTGTAGAACTCAACTTTAAGCCCGTCCACTTCATTTTAAATCATTAATTTAGCGGATAGAAGAGTAACTCTTAAATTTTTAAATCTATATACTCAAATATCTGCTTAGCTTGGGGCTAGATGATGTTGTGTGGATTGTCCAGCATTATTTATTTACTTATAAAAAAAATCAGCTGTATCACCGTGGCTCACACAGTGGCGGATTTACCAATAGGCTAAGTAGGCTGGAGCCTAGGGCGGCAGATTTAGAGGGGCGGCAAATTTAGCCCAATTTTTTTTTATCTTACAGAAAAAAAAAAATATAATTATATGTATACACATTACGTCCGTAATCCGTATATAAAAGATTACTAAACGCCCTGTAAAATATAGGTACTTATGCGATCATGAATTTTAAAAATATTCCAATAGCGTGTCAATCTTAATTTCAATTTAAAAGTAACTTTTACCCTAATTATAAAAATTATATTTAACGTGTACTATGTTTCAACATTTAAATACATATTTATTTTGTACTTGGTACGTATGTATTTGCGTAGTAGTTGTTGGGTTGAGGCGCGGGAAGAGAACAAATGACTTGACCGTTCGCTATGAGTGTCTGGGCGCGAACGCGTCCGCTCCGCATCGCGAGAACCGATGTAGGCGGCGAGAGAGATAGATATAGAGCGGAGCGGCAAACAAAAACAAACGAAAAGTCACTTCGGTAATAGTCCGGTCAATTTAAACAATTGAAATAAGTGAAAACGGTAAGTTTTATTGAAAAAGTACCTTAGAGCAAAGTTGTAGATCTTAAAATTCTCTATAAAAATGGTCCGAATGATTTTTTTTCTAAGAAAATAATAAAAATAATTCTCTAAAAAATCATTGGTACCATTTTTATAGAGAATTTCAAGATCTACAACTTTGCTCTAAGGTACTTTTTCAATAAAACTTACCGTTTTCGAGAAAAATCCAAAAAACCTAAAATTTTAACGTTGGGCCCCGAATAAGTCCCTAAGCTCACATGGGACTGATAAAGACTTTTGACACTTTATTCCTTGTGGTAAACCTAAGGTCTCTACGAAGATTTGGCTCTGTCGGAATTTTTTTTATTTGATCACTATTTTTATGTCTAAATTGACCGGACTATAACTGCAATTTCTAATAAGTACGTTTAATATTCGTATTTCGAGGGCGGATTTTTCTGGTTGTGTGCTATATTTTTTATATTGTTTAGTGGATTATATGAATAATTTCATAACATCGTATCCCTGGTGCATACATACAATACATATCTACTTATAGATAAGTAATTGTAATGTTTTACAAAAAATCATGCGTAAAGAATCAGTAAGTAATTCAACTTGATGCTGTTTCGGAAGGTTAGCGTAGAAATTCAATTTTTCTGTTTTATTATACCTTAGGATAATAACGCCTAGAAT
This sequence comes from Ecliptopera silaceata, assembly GCA_932527185.1. Lineage (NCBI taxonomy): Eukaryota > Metazoa > Arthropoda > Insecta > Lepidoptera > Geometridae > Ecliptopera > Ecliptopera silaceata. Next base: position 9,297,203 of record OW052202.1, on the reverse strand, counting down.
GATAGTGTCAAACAAAGTTCAGCGAAAAAGTGTCACCATTAACCGGATTGTTAACATGTTATTTAATATAAATTTTTCGTATTGCTTTTAAACTGTAAGTGCAATAAAAAATATTTTAACAAAAACAACGTTTACCGACTATTTGTGTAAGCTGTGTTCATATAGTGGAGGTATTTTCAAGGCATGCCTTTCCCCACCTTATGATTAGTACATGCTGCTGTTTTTAAGTCAACAGTATACTCGTCACTACATATTGGGTTGCAAAAATAATCTAGTAACTGACAGAACTATCACCTAGTTCACAATCATACCAATAACGGGAAAAAGGCAATTTAATAAGGACAATAGAACACAAATCATAAAGTTGCAATTTCAGAATAAATGTAATTAAAATGATTGTTTTCTAAACTAACGTATTGAATTTCAAAGGTTGATAGGGGCGGCAAAAATTAAATAGCCTACTAGCGGCAAATTTGTAAATCCGCCACTGGGCTCACAAGTTCCTATCCAGTTTCGAGACCTCGACTGGTCTTGAAACTGGATAGGAACTTATTATTAGGAGCTGTTTATAGCTGCGTCATTTTGAGATCATGATCAGATTTTAATACGTACTTAGGTCACCGTAAATTAATCTATCTATAAATTCTTGTGGTGATCTTATAGATTCAACATTACTGAACGATGGAGCGAAGAGTCTCAGTTTTGAAATTGTTCAAAAATGATTTTATTTGTCTGTCTGTTCTCGCTAACACAACGCAACTTCTGACCGATTTCAATAAAAATAGGCTCAAGTTACGTATGTAAGGGAAAATAGGGGTTGAAGTCGTTGTTGAAAAAGTTTGCTGTAACGTTATATGACTAGTAACTTGTGGCTGAATAACCTCTCGAATATTTTCATAAAACGTTACAGTAAACTTCTTCGACAACGACTTCAACCCTCTATTTTCACAGAAATACGTAACTTGAGTGCCTTTATCTATCTATTCTTTTTTTTTATGCATTATAGGCTAACGCTTGGCCGCAATCACATCTGATGTTAAATGATGATGCGGTCTACGATGTAACGCGTTTGCCTAGATAGAACCTATTATTCACTCTCCTCTTGAAAACGTCCAAATTATATGAATCTTTAAACACCGACATTCACAATCACACCTAGTTTACTAAGTTTCGGTTCTATATTTAACTATTTAAGTTATACCAAGAGTTTTTGAACTAGTCTCCATGCTTCCAATTTAAAACTTGCCTGCGCTTTTATTGAGAGGTCTTTGCCTTCATCCTCAGTCTTTACACAGATAATAGTTTTCCTGTTGAATCAGATATTCAAACTTACTTATGTTGTTAAATACTTTTATTTTATTCACAAACAAATTACGACACACAGTATTCACAAAATGTACATATAAAATACATAAGAAACAGTTGAGCTATCTACAGACCGTTGCAAACGATCTATAGATAATGTATCCAATCGGAAGCGTACCTACCCAAAATACCGCATTGTTGTTAAATGCTCAGAGATATCTTGCAATATTTTTCTTTCTATAGTTATCTAATTGGTCTCATGTAGCAATGATCATAAAAAAATGCTATTTTCTTTTTAGTAATACGTTCTTTGCAAAAATTGTTCCTTATCAGTAACAAAACCCATTAGTTCAATAAAAGAGAATGTTTTAATTATTTCAAATTACTGTGTCCGATATAAATAAATATTCACGGAAATTTCACACATCATATTCTAGCCCCAAACTAAGCAAAGCTTGTACTTCATTAGTACAAGCTTTGCTTAGTTTGGTACAAGAAAATTATAGTTTATAAAAAAAGGCATCTATATAGGGCGAATCTAAACAGTTTTTTGTGCATATAAATGCTCTTCTATCAGAGAGTTAATTATTCTGAGGCATAAGATTATAAGAGAGATAGACCGATATAGATAGATACCTATGCAACATTGCATTGGGCGATATTTTTTTCCAAACGAACATTCAACAATAGAGCGACGTATGTGCATTTAAATGTTCCTTTAACAGAGAGTAAATGACAAGATTCATAAGATAGACCGATATAGCTATGATATACCTAGGAGCATAGCATTGAACGATTATTTTTTTCCAAACGAACATTCAACAAAAGAACGACGTATGTGCATTTAAATGTTCTTATAACCTAGAGTTAAATGACATAAGATTATAAGAGAGATTTTTATGATAGGCCGATACCGATAGATTTATTTCTTAAAATTGAAAGACTTTGTTTCGCTTAGCGACTATGTCAGCCCGTTATGCATCTATCTATTAACAAATCTACTTCTTAATTATACAGCGTACTAATTTTAAAAATGGATACCGATAGATATACGCAACATTGCATTGAACGATATTTTTTTCCAAACGAACATCCAACAAAAGAGCGATGTATGGCGTTCAACTTGAAATTATATTCCACGATCGAGTCTTGCATGCGCACAGGACGAGGGGGCTTCATTTAACGAGTTGTGGAGAGCCCTCGGCGACTCGACGCCGGCGCTTAATGATTCGGTTACATTTTGGTTGTAATTAAAAGGTGTGTGTGTGTTTTGTTGTAGGTAGGTAGGGGAAGGTTGCTATGAATGGACCACTTAACTTTACGACCTTATATCTTAAAAAGTATATGTGATTAAATTAAACCAGTTTAGTATTTATATTTGTTAGGACCTTTATGTATTATAATCAAACGCACAAACAATTCGGGCTAACACTTTCCGATATATACGAAGAAAACTAAATCTTTGCCTGTTGCCTTCTTTGGACCATGGGCACCTTCATTGAACCACTAGGTTGCCATCAATGGACTTCGAGAAATTTGTTCTAGAGGTCCAATCATGGCAACTAATTATAGAGATAATTAGAGATAAATAATTACAGAGACAAACTGTACTCATACACTTTCATTTTATCAGATACACGAATTCAAATGATGTTTAATATTATTTTTCTCTTCAACTCAAATGTCAGTCGTCTCATGCCCGCAGGAGTAATGTCGTACAAACAACCTTCCATCCCAAGAACATGCTTACACAGCTCATTTTCAAATTCTGGAGGAAGGTCACTTTCGGATCCTAGTATTTGGATGTGTTCTTTGACTTTTTGGTTTACTCCATCTAATCTCCGTTTCAGTGTTGCTTTCGGGACTCTGGCATATATTCTGCTTGCCTCATTTAAACCAACGTTTTTTTTACTAATTCTATAGCAAAGTTCATACTTGTTTAATTCCATGTTAATTTTTTTCGTTTTTTTGGCGACATTCTGAAATTTTACATAAAAACAATTTAAAAAAGTGATTATCTATAGTTTTTTCTCTTAAAAAAGTTACAATAAAAAGTTGCTATGATTGGACCGGTCCAACGGTAGAACTCTCTTAAGGTCCATTGATGGCAACAAGGTACTTATTAAGAAAAATAAATCCAAACAATACATGGACATCACTGGGCAAAATTGAATAACACACATGGAATCACAACTATATTACCGAATATCTCCTAATAGTGCACGCAGATAAATATGAATACAATGATACTTACATGAAGTTGTTCAGAGTCAAATTATTAGATTTTGACTGCCGCAAACACACTAACACAGGTAACTCCTCGACGCGTATCGCAGCGTAACTGAGGTAAGAGGGGGGTGCAACTGAGTCACCAAGGATCTGTTTCGACATGTTTAGTTGTTGCTAGCTTACACAGTTTTGGAAATACCTTAGTGGTCCAATGAAAGCACTGGTCCAATGATCGCAACCTTCCTATAGCAATTTTGTAGTATGTGAGTGTTCTGTTATAGGTATGTAGCAATTGTAGCAAATTATGTAGCAAATTTTGTGTTGCTAGCTAACAAGGTTTTAATAGATCGTTCGTTCTATTAAATTGACTATGCTCTTTGCTGAGGTATTTACGATTTAAATATCAAAATTGTTGTATAGAATGAAAATATTAGAAAAATCTAATTTTATATCTTTTTTGTCTAAGATATGCTCGTTGGTAGCAAAGAGAATTACATACAAATATAAATAAACCCATATTTTTTGCTTTTGCTTAATCATCAAAAAGCCTTAAAGAAAAATAAGAAAAATCACATTATAAAATATTTTTCTAGGAAATTATCTAAGACTATTTAATTATACATATTACAAAAAACTACAAATAATTCCAAGAAATAAGGAAATACGAGTATATTTTTCGCAATACGTCACCGAATGTGAAATCCTCTACCTGTCTTTGGCGAGCTTGTAAAATGAATTTTTCATGACGTCACTTAATATTTATAAGTTCCGCGGAGTGCCTCAGAGAGATATCAAAGAAAATGCACTACTTAGTATTAATGTTGTTTGATACATTAAGTTATGTATATAAGTGGGATTTTTACTAGCACTAGAAACTGCAATGAAAGTCGATGAAAATAGTTTGACGTTACTTATCGATAAATCCAACTATAACGTGAAAATGAAAAAGAAAAATTTGAAATGAAAATTTTCTAGTGCTCAATTAACCTGTAAAAACTTATCAAAATGCTAATTTCACAGAACATTGTAAAAAAAAACATCTTGACGCTGTCTAAGTAGGTACTTCTCTTGTATGATGGTCTTAAAATAGTTTTGAATAGTATAGAACCTTATTTCTTTCTTCATCGACAGATATTATAGTCTAGAACTGTCTAGAACTTTCTCTCTTTCTTCTACAGAAATGTTGAGACCTTAGAGGAATCGTACTTTTTTATTTTTTATTATAAGTAGTTGTTTAGGAATGACGTGGTTTTTCGTTCTAAAACGCATATTTCACACATTTTGTTAAATCTTAAATATTTATGATTATAATGAATGAAATATTATGGGTAACAGCTAGGCACGGTAAAGCAGTGTCTAGTCTGGCTAATCTTTCCAACACAATGCTACAACAAAATACAGTTGTAGCATCGACACGCTAAGAAGAAGAAGAAGTGATTGTATAGGTACAATGTGAACTTGGCTAGATCCTCATGCCACACACAGGTGTTATTTATTCAATCTTCGAGGTGAATGCAGTCCAACAAAAACAAGCAGAAACAACTAGAATATAGCCGTTCTTCGGCGGCGGTGGAAATACGCCCGACCGAGTTTATTGGAAGAGGATCGTTATTCACAAAACTGTTTAGTAGAACATTAATTTACGAGTAGGTATATCGCTAGAAATGTTAGGTAGAAATTACATAATTGAATGGACATATTATATATAGGTACTGTTACTTTAAAATAACAAAAACACGACTAGAAAAAAATAATATACACTGACTTGAAAACCTCCTCCGTTTTTTTCGTTGGTTAAAAACTTCATACAAAAGTAATGTTTTTTAAAATCAAAGTACTTAGCCAATTTTCGTGACTATATCCTACTAATATTACAAACGCGAAAGTTTATATGGATAGATGGATGAATGTTCGTTACGTTTTCACGCATAAACTACTGAATGGATTTTAATGTAACTTTACAATAATGTAGTACCTATACTACACCGTAACCTATACGCCGTAAGTTTCTTAGCCGTTCTTCTAGGCTCTGGTCGCGTGGAACTGGCACCTAGAATCACCTAGTATTTAAGACGATTCTAAATGATCCTTGTGATTTTACTGAATAAAGTAATTTTGACTTTGACTTTGACATCAGAATCACTTATAGGCTATAATTTACAAAGACAAACGAATTGTCAAAAATAAATCCATACGACGAAGTTGCGGGCAGCAGCTAGTATGTAACTTCAATAAACCAGTATATGTTCACTTATGTCGTTGCCTGTACCAGCTCCCATTCTCCGCCTTCCGTGCACATTGGCTCGGTGAAATTGGATGCGCGGACGGTGATGCATGCGACTGTACCAGGGCAACTCGATTGATAGCTGGAGAATCACGGGAATACTGTGATAGCATACTTAGACTTGTGTACCTACAGAAAAAACAAATGAATGTGCAGGACTAAGGGTTCTATTCTATGTAGGTATGTATATAAAAAAATGTAAGTATTCTATCAGCAATTTTGTTTCCATAGCACAAGAGTTTGGGACTAGAGTGTTATGTTTGAAATGTCCGTAAGTAGGTATGTACCTATTTATTTTATTCTAACAAAGCAAATGTATCTATGATAATGTTCTGTTAAAATCGAGACTAGTTTGCATTACTAGATTTTCATAATTTTCTATGAAAATAAGAGTAAGTTAAAGCCAATCTTCAAATTGATTTATGTTAAAGTTTTTGTGCAAATGCAACTCTCAAAGTACAGCAATTTAGAGGGTATGAAGAATTTTTTTTATATAAGCACCTACCTATTAAAATCTCAATTCTTGTACCAATAGTAGGTACTAAAGTTGTACCATAATATGTAAGGTTGCATTGTTATTGAAATAAGCTTCTCTGATGCGACATGATTGCTTCTTGGAGCTAGATCATTTTATAGATCTATTTAGGGAATAAATAATATTTCAGCTGAACGAAATGGTACTTTCAAAATAGTTTTTAGAAAAAAAGAAAGAAAGAAATATTTATTTATACCATGACTTACATACATGACATAAAACATTTAGAAATAAGTGTAAAAAGGCCGCCACTCAGTATAAGCTATAGAAACCATTGGTTCCTATAACGCTGGTTTTCAGTGGGGCCGAAAGGGCAACCTTAAAAAAAAGAAGTTGGTGACTATAAATGCAAAAATATTTAAAGTATTTGTATACAATCAAATAAACAAGAACATGGCAACCCTATTACTAGGTAACAAATATTTTGCGATCAAACCTAGAAATTGGTCATTGCGAGCCAATTTTTGCTGATATTAAAAACAGCCACGGACACGGCTGGCGCATTGAAAATGAAAAAGCAGAAAGTCTTAAAACTAGCCTGTAAAAACATATATTTTATATACCTACCTAAGTTTATCTACCAAACTTTGCTTTGTCAAATTATGGTAACGAAATAAATAATAAATAATGCTGGATATATTCCCCACAACATTATCTAGCCCCAAGCTAAGCAGAGCTTGTGTTATGAGTACCTACTATAAGACTGACATACTTAATACAATACATAACATAGATAGATATTTTTTTACAATGATATAAACCCCTGCACGGAAATAAGTAACCCGTATATTTTTTCACAAAACGATGATAATGTCATGCACGCTTACTGCGACGAAAAAACTGCAACTATGCACGCTACCGGGAATATTTAATGCTTGCAACACAGCGTAGTTCACAGACTATAGTGCCAAGAATAAAAAAGAAACGAGATGAACAGTCACTTGCTAAAAAAAAATAAAAACTGCCAGTGCGAGGTAGCGTAGAGGGATCGTAGAGTCTACGTTTTCGAGTCTAGTTTGAGCTATTTGTTTTTTTTTCGTTTGATGGCAGTAAAAGAATAGCAATTTCGCTTTTTAATTTTCTTAATTTGCCGTTTCTTTCTCATAAACTGGAATAACAAATAAAGATAAAAAGTTTATCGCTGTAAATTTGAGTTTGTATATAAAACTGCTACAGAATAGACATAACACCCTAATACTCAAAATTATTTCAAATTGTGTAAAAGTTGACTACAATTTTGAAGTCCATATACTTATTTCATTTACAAAATAAATTAATACCTGTTCTTAAGACCTTACGGAGTGTGGCTTTCTTAGAGATTAGGCGTATTTTTGCTGTGCGAAAATTTACTTAACGAGCGTTGACGAGGGTGTCAGCTGCGAATCGATCAAGGACTTGCAATTAGGTGTAAAGTCGCTTGGCAAACATTTTATATTAAGTGTAACTTTACACCCGGAAGATATCGAATTGCGGGACAAACTCAATTGCATTGGATCAGGCTTCTTATTCTTTTTGTACTAAGTTACAAATTACGGATATGAGTCGTATTTTTCAATACAATTTATAAAAAAAAACTCGTTCGATTGTTTAAATTAGTACTTATTTAAACAGTATTTAAACCGTTATCTTTGGCAAGTCTTGTTATCTTTGGCAAGTCTAATGCTGCCATATTTAAATAAATAAATAATAAATAAATAAATAAAGCAAATGCTGGCAAAAGTTGCTGGCCACTGAGAATTTGTCAAGTACAATCATCAAGAAGGTCATAGATAATACTTAGGTTTAAAATAAAAAAACGTTACAATGAAAAATTTACAAATACACAGACTGCTAAAAATGCTTTCCAACAACTAAATAATACCTACGTAGTCGACAAAGCCACAATTAAAATACTTACATCTACACAATCCTTTGTTATTTTGAAGTACTACACTTTAAGGTAGGTGTACAACCCACACCCTTCGTTTCAGTCTGATTCATTGTAGCTCATTACTTTATTCACTATTTTCATAGAAAGGTGATGACTGTACCTATTCAAACTGCGACTAGACACCTACACTGTATCGTGCAATTCGTGCATAACATTACCTACCTTTCCCGTATGTATTTAGTTGTAGTAGCAAAATTGGCTGGTGTTGAAAGTTTCTGTAGTAGGTAAAATTATCTACAGGCCTACATTTTTGAGAGCGATACTTATCCTAAGATATATACGTACTTTATTCAGTCAAATCATAATGATAATCTAAAATTACCAGATATGATCATTGGTCTACAGAATTACCTATACACCTGCTTAGAAATGTGTCACATATTTTTCTGCTTTTATAAGATCACTAACGGCCGGTTTCTCGAACGATGATCAACGAAAAAATCACATAATTACTATATATGTGTCAAACTCGGATCAATCGTGATTTGGGTTTCCAGAAACCGGCCGTAAAAGTGTCCGATTATTCATTTATGTTAGCTGGCAACCTTTTTTCGTATGCCAACCTTATTCTGCCTTTTCGAGTTTCTTCCCTCCTCGATTATGATTGATAGGTCAACACGTCATTTCCACTTGGAATACTTACATCTATTAACTCTTTCAAGTCTAGTGTAGGACAATTTATTATAGAGTTAAATAGGTCGTATTCCGTAGAAAATAAAACCTAAGAAAATAAATGCATTATAGAGAAAAGGTTTTATTTAAATTGCTTAAATTTATCGCCATACGGTTAATTATATAAACAGCAATAAATGTATTGAGTAGATTATATTTGTATAAAAAACTAGTCTTATTGTCTTTGTAACAGCAAATATATAAAGGTAATTAAATTGTGTAGATTCTCTGGCATAATGCCTGTCTTTATGTAGGTACTTACTGAACATGTTTCGTTTAAGTAATTACATAGAAATATTTTTGTCAAGCATATTTTTTATTAAAAAAGCTGTGTAAGTAGTGTTTATTTACACTACGTACAATCTCAAAAAAATATATAGAAACACATTTTAAGCCCATAAAATCCACTATTGGTATTAAAATGATACCTAAATACTTATGTTTTTTAAAACCCTGTGTTATTGTTATGTGTTTCAAACTAAAACGGCCCCTAAGCGCTAACTCGCAAAATGTGTGAATATTTGATGCTAATAACGTGTCCCACAAATACAGTGACTCAGTGGCCGAAACGTGACTTACTTGTACTTACCTACAAAGGAAAAATCAATAGGAAGGGTGCGCTATTGTTTTTGTTGAGCTCTACAAAAGTAGAGGGTAGATATACCTACTTACTAAAAGGTTTGGGTATAAAGTATCTGTATAAAATCAAAATTCTTAATGATCATTGACATCAAAATGATGCTCCCTGTTCTTATTAAAATTGAATTGCCGTGATTTTAGTAGATAATTGTTTGGGCTATCTTTCGATAGTTAACAACAGTCTGTACATAGCTCAACTGTTACTCATGTATTTTATAAATACTTATGTACATTTTGTAAATACTGTAATAGTCATAAGTGTGATTGTTAAGTAATTAATATTAATAGTTAAGTAAATAAATACTATCTAACAATGATTTATAAAGTTAAAGACCACTTTTTATTCTGGCCTTGTTGGACTTTGCAGAGCTAAATCTCTTATAAACTCTGACACCTGAGTTGGAGATTAGCGTAGGAACTTATTTCCAGAAACATTTATCACATTCATTTATTCAGTGGAGAAATGTAGGTATAGAGGGGCTACCCAGCAAGGAGAAACTTGCGTGACCGAATATCCTTTCAGTTGCAGTTCAGTTTCGATGATTTTACTACAGTAACTCATCAGAATTCCGTGGCATTTTTGTGGACTAACGTGACTGAGCTTTATAAAATTATGATTGAGCTGTTAAAAATGACGTCAATGCCGCGGTTTAGCACGTGGCCTACCTGATTTGAGCATGGCCTACATGATTTGAGCATGGCCTACCTGATTTTTCGTTAATTCTATCAAACGGTATGAAAATCGATCATTCAAAATATCAATAAAAGACGAAGAAGAAAACTGAACTGCATTTTGATCAAATAACAGTTCAAAAACATTTCAGTTGTCAGGATACCCCCCCAGCTGGAGTAAAAGTTTTGAGATAGGAGTTACCTAGAACGTCCGCCGCCGCTCAGATAACACTTTCTGTGCTGGCACAACTCCAAGTCGCTCTAGGTATGTAGAATACACATATATCTTAATTTTATCTTATTCTTTGTTGAGGCTAATTTGCCCTTTATTTTAGAAAATTCTATTAATCTGATAAGTATGTAAGTATGTACTTATAAATATTTGTGCTTAAAATTAACATTGTTTTTCGAATATTACAATATCTACATATTTACAAAATGTACAGAGGCATATAAAATACATGAGCTATCTACAGACTGTTGCAAACGATCTATAGGTAGTTCAACTGATCCAAATCAGTACCATTTGGAAGCGAACCCAAGATACTGGCTGCATTGCCGCGCTGAATAGCCGTGCTGATACGCTGGGCACGGGTGAATCTCTAATCTCTTCTAGCAATAAATATAGCCTATATTACTCAGGGTGAACAATAAATATAGCCTATGGTAAATGTAGCTTTCTAATTGTAAAATAATTTTTGAAATCGGTGCTGTAATTTTCGAGTTCATTCATCACATTCACACACACAAAAATAAAAATCTTTCCTTCTTATTATATTTGTGTAGATGATTTTCAGTTCAATTTATGGACCCCATCAGTTCGAGTTTCTGCAACCTTTTTAATATTTCATATTTATTAGATCCTCGTCAAGAAATTTATAACTTTGTCTATCGCACGATAAAACTCATCGTTTGCATTCTGTAGCTACGGTAAGATTATTTTAACTTGGCCCAAGATTTCTGAAGATGGGAAATAATTCTAAACATCCCTGAGATCAAGTCAAACGAAATTAAATTCCGACAAGGCGTCGGCTCGGATAAAAATACCTTAGCGAAGTGTTCATGAAATTTTCATCTAATTTTTGAACGTTGTAAGTGTGCTACATTTTAGCTTGGGGAAAAAAAGAGGTGTTTGACATTAATTTTGGCTGACGTGTTCCATATACTTACCTAACATGGCTTAAGGAAATAAGTAAGTTTTATATTGTGTATCTAATTTTATCGTAAAACTATGCAGTATGTTTCAATATGGCCACGGCGGCGTAGGGGTTTCGTAGAATAAAATAATAGCTACCATACGCTGCATAAAACAACAACAATACCTACGCAACTACATGTATTGTTTTATTTTGTAGTTATGACATAATAAAGTAAGCCACTCGGCATGTCATGCGGAGGGAAGAAAGCCATATAACAAAAAGAGTGTTAGATATGAATGTGGATGCATGTAGAAGATAGAGGGAGGCCAAAGAAAAGATGGATGGACTGTGTGAATGATGACATGTGTAAGAAAGGTGTCAGCATTGAGATGACGTCTGATAGAGGAGAGTGGAAGAAGATGACGTGTTGTACCAACCCCACATAATGTGGGACGAGGGTAGGAAGATGATGATGAATAAAGTAAGCCATTCGTCTACCAAATAACTACAAAATGGAAGCTCTTATAAATATTTCCCAGACGTAGTGGAAAATCTCACGAACCGCATACAAAGCCGTGAACAACACGTTCCTATCTCTCCTTGAAAGCCTTATTAGGTCTGTGTTGTGCACATTGCAAGATGCGCCCCGCCACGTCAATCGATGTTGGTTGTCATGGCAACGCCCGCCCACGGCCAGACGAGCCTTTTACAGGCCACGATTTCACAACTGAAGACTTAAAAAAATAAATTTAAGTGGAGCTGTAGAACCTAGAAAGATGTGCTTGGCTATTATTTATTGTACGTACACTTAGTGAATACAAAAATAAACTTTAATTCATTAGACGTAAGGAGCTTAACTCTGAAAAGAGTTTTCTTCTAGCAAACCTTTAGCGAAATTCAGATGTACTTAAGTAATAAAGAAAAATGTCTATGAGATACCAAACATGCTTTCTTTGTCACTATAATGCAGTCGCCCTTCAGATCCTAACAACTAAGTACCAGTCATTTGCTAGTGAAATCTTTTTTCCAGTCTTGACATGATATCTTCAGAATATTGAACTCGACTACGATACGATGGACGATTACGATAGAGTAATCATAATCGTATATCGTTTCGTAATCACAAGGATTACTCTATCATACGCATCTTCAACACAGCTTTCGATAATTATAACCTACCTTCTTATTTATTTACTACGTAAGTTGCTACTTTTATCGTATATCCATAAATCATTTGTATATTCCGAATTCTAGAAAATATATCGTTCGTTATAAATGAAACCGCACGCAAAATTGGCAACCTATGAAGGAGATAGATTGAGTTTAGTTCGCTTGCAAACTTTATCATCAAAGGGGGTGTAACATATGATACATTATCTAATATATTATGGTCTATGCCAAACATGCCTTTGTATCTAAACTGGATGATTCGCACAACGCTAGATTTTACTTTTAATTTTTACCTATGCCACAATGACAAGAAAAGTAAACCGACGTTATGGTAGGTATGTGTTTTTACAGGTAGAGCATTTTTCAGACGTAGCTTTGTTTATGCTTCGCAGAGACCATTGAAAGTACAATGCCACTACCTAAAAGGTTGAACATGCCGCAGGGTTCCGGTCAGTTTTGAACCAACGACCATAAGAACGAAAGACGGAGTTTATACCATTAGGTTGACCACCAGTGCTCACTCACAGCCACAGTGTAGGTACTATTGTACGGGAATTTCGGAACAACAATTTAGCATGAAGATTAAAAAAGTTTGTTCTTTATGATACGAGTAGGACGCCCATAATCTAAGATTTATTTGGTACCGGGTAATAACCCGTAGTAACAAGTATAGAAAAAAATGGAGTTCGATTTTTGGGTAAGTATTCTTTTTAACATTACTTCAAAATTCAATTTGTTACATTTTTTTATTTCGATCCTATGCGTCGTATCCTATTGCTTCGATTCCACGTTTTGAGAATAGAATTAGGGGTAAAATAATAAATATAGGCACGCGTTCTGCTCATCATGAAGACTTAAATATTTCTGCATGTTTTTTGAACTTACGGCTATTTGCCGCTCTCTGTTTTTGTACTTCGTGTTTTGCATCGACACCACAGACTACTACCCAATTTTTTACCAGTTTTTGAACGAAATTATATAATTAATGTTGCCTAACCTCTACATCTTTCCCTAAAAACAAGCTGAAACGCATAACAAAGGCAAATGCACTGTTTTTTTGTGTTTTTTGTGAAATGGAAAAGGTCATTAAGCAGTTTATACTACCTGATGTTAAGCGGTTTATATTGTTTATAATATAGCACAGTTATTTTTTTATATACTTACTCTAACTGGCCATTTCATCTCATTAGGACGTTATAAAACGTATAAAAATACCTATTTTACTAAACAGTACGGCTAATACTGTGGTTGGTTAGTTAATGCGGTGCAGTACTAAGACCAACGCTTGAACATAAATTACAATAAAACCCATACATTTTGAGGAGATTTTTTTTGTACTGGCAATTTTTTATATATGTCTGTGGTTGGCATCTTACGAGAGAGTCATGTCAACACAACAGTCAAACGTCACTCTACCATTACGTCACGTCACGTCATTCATTCATTGGCCTTTGTTTAGTGTGTGTGGGTGCTTTTTGCTGTGCGTGCGTGCGTGTTCGTTGGTGAAATATTTTGTGAGTGGTTTAGTTATTCTTTTCATGTTTGTGTGTATTTTGATGCCCGTTGTGATTTGTCTGTCATCCTTTTGATTTGGATCTTATCAATAAAACTCGTCTTTCGGTATGTACCTATGTTAGCTGCTTCTACCTGTTACTAAAGTAACCTGGAATGTATAAAAGTGCCTAAAACCCGTCGGACAGGCGTTGTCTCCAAGCTTGGTGTTCGGTTGTAAGTCTTGCAGCGGGGCTGCGGTAAATTCATGTTATGGAGCATCTATTTCAAGTTATATGGTCGTAGATAGTGGTATCTGTAAGCCGGCTATCGTTCGATTCCGAGAGCAAGTCGTGTGATTAAGTTAGTGCGGGGGCTGTCATATCGCGAGTCACCTAGCCTAGCCTCGATCCTGCCATCCCGCCCATCATTAGTCGGCTCGTCGATGCCGGTCTGTGTGGTAGTGCCGCGCGTGTTATAATGGTGGGGGCTTGCTCTGTCTGTTTGTTTTGGTGTTTGTGGTCAGTGCTAAGTGGTTATTTTGTTGCAGACCGGCAGGATGCTCAAGTTCATACGAGGCAAGGGGCAGCAGCCCTCTGCTGAGAGACAGAAGCTGCAGAATGAGCTGTTTGGATTCCGCAAGGTATGTGCATTGTGAAAAGAACAGATCTTTTGTAAGTAATTATTATTTACAGTTCATTCAACCTCTGGTTTGTGTTCAGTTCTGCAATCTAGGAAGTTATTCTTTTTGCATTAGCAATTCAGTTGTGTCAGGTAGATGTTATTATACTTTCCCTCTCAAAAAGTTGTTTAATTTCTTACAATGCATTAGAGACATTGTTTATAATTCTCTGAAATTTAAGTCTTTATTTTGTAGATACGGAACTATATTTAACTATCAACACTACACTACAACAATAAACTAAAAGTTTTAGTTTGGAGGTTCTTAAAAGCAAACATTATATTTGATCCAACTTGAAAATATTGTATGATGATTCATTTAGATAAATACCACTAATCATTCTCAAGTGCTTTGATCTAAATCAGCCTTAAAATAGATCACACTTGAAATGTGAGTAACCTATTTTTTGACTCGCAGACATTTATTTCTTGATTGGCTTTTGTCTGTTTATTTTTTGTCTGTCTGCAACTTTGAAAGTACAAAATCCAATTATCTTAACATAAATCTGAACTTGAGTACTGCTTGTGAATTATTAGGGGCCCGTTTTGGTTGTCAATGTCAGTTTTTTTTTTTTCATTTTAATATTTTAAGTATTGGCTTGAGTTTCATAATTAATTCTTCATAAAATTTACAAAAAATAGCAATTAAAATAGTTACATTTATCTGAAACTAGCGCTATATAAAAGTATATAAATATAGAAGTCAAATGTATTTTATTATGCATAATCATAAGATCAAACTTGAATATATAAAATATTGATAAATACTCACCGACATTTCACACATCACATCGTCATTATTTTGTTAAATAACTACTCTAACAAGTGATAATATATATTTAAATATATATCATTAGAAAATGGCTCTTCTAAAAATATATAATGAATAAATTTGCGTTAAACTTCACTTCATGGTTATTATATATTACACCATGGTCAGTACTCAGGCTTAGCTAAATAAAAGATTTTAAAATGCTGTCCAGATATGTATTTCACTCATAATGTGCAAAAGGTGGGCTTCATGCTGTTAGCATTTTCGACTTGTTGAGAAAACTACTAACTTAATAGTAAATCCATAAATTAGTATCAATATTATTCACAAACAACTTTATGACTACATATTAAAAATGTATTTACAGTATTACAGTACTTACAAAATGTACATAGGCATATAAAATACATAAGAAACAGTTGTGCTATCTGATCTGACTGATCCAAAAAAACTGATTCAGCGCGGCAATGCAGCCAGTACCTTGGGTACGCTTTTGGTTGGTACTGATTTGGAACCATACCTTAATAGTATTCCATATCATCACATTGACTCACACACAAGCATGTCTAACATATTTGTACATACACAAGCATGTTTACATGTGTGCAATGCGGGCGGTTAGTCTAGTAAGCCATACAAAACGATATCTTGTTAATCCTTAGGAAAATTCGAAAGAAGTTAACCTGAATTTCAAAATGTTTGCACAGCTATCTAATCAGTGCCCTACACTATTTGTTTTTTGATAAAACTTGTCAAGTAATTTTTATAGAGTTCTATGGGCTGGGCTAAATCAGGCCATGGCCATCTAGATTTCAAATTTTGTTTAAGTTATTGCAGATTAACAAAGTGTACTATTATAATAACCTTTTTCTTTAATTAATAAAAAATCAAACAGATACTATATTTATAAAACAATGCAAAAGTATTTTATTAATCTGAATATAAAATTTAAATATAATATGACAATGATTCATGCAAAATAGTTTTATTATTACGGACATCTCAACGAATAAAAGCTTACATTTTACTCCAACTGCCTCTATCTTTCGCCTTGTAAATCCCGTCTTTATTTGCCACTGCATTATATTAATATGTTATGTTAAACACTTAAATTTACATTTATTACGTGGCAGTCAATCACATAAAAAATAACAACATATCCACACACATACAGTACAAAAAATTACATGAAATGTTCTCCAATTTGTTTAAAACCCATCCAATCATAATCGCGCTACATACTGGCTGCAACGCCTCACTTTATTATTTATGATGTATATGTATTGGTTTTTTAAATAGTAACAATAATATTTATATTATGATTTGGATTTTCCATGAATAAATATCTCAGTTTAGTACATTGTGGTTTTTATAACTATGTATTAATGAATCAACCATTGTTTAATTTGTAATTTGATGACCTACCTATACAGCTTAATATGTATGTACCAAGGACAGAAACAGTTAAGAAATGCATTTTGATATGTAATTATTCTTTATACATATAACACTTTCAAACTACATATTTTCTGAGCAGATACTAGGCAGGTGACCATTGCTGCATGATGACATCCAACTCGATTGTATAGCGGTGCATGTCGCGCAATGTAACTCGATTTCAAAGAGTATAAAGCTATAGAACTGATGCACTCAAATTGTGCTTCTAAATCACAATAGATTGATATCAAGGCCATCATATTGTTTCTATTAACATAAATGATTGATATCAGCTCTCTATTGGTTGTTTTGGAATTTAGACCTTATATAAAAGCGATAAAGTACAAATACAAACATCATATAGCTAGTAAAATATTTGATGGTATTTTGTGTAGGCTTGTCTTTGACTTTGCGGTCAGTTCATTTCCTGACTGGTCATGATCGTTCTAGACAACAAGAGATGACAAATTATACTTCGTCTCTTTCATAATGTTGGCGGAAAAAGAGATAACACTATTCTAACTCTACGACGAATGCCTGAGTTGCTTGAAACATTAGTCCAAAATAATATTTAAATTATTTTTTTTTTCTGATTTATTAGTGTTACCAGCAAAAACGGTTTTGCATGCGTTGACCGTTTTCTTTTGTGGAAGGCCGACTAGACTGAGATATGGGAAGTAGGCGGTAAAAATCAAAATAAAAACCAGTGCCAGATTTTATATTCTCAAAAGAGGTTGTACTTAATCAAAAAACTTAGCTAAGAATCTCACTGATTTTATTTAGATATTGTCAAAAGAGGTTTTATTCATAAAAAAATGTAATTCAATATTCACCAATATTCATACAATAAGTAATTTTGTATTTCATTTCCAAATAACCTTTGAAAAGAATATAAATCGTGTGGGCCAGTGCACGGGTAATCACCCCTGTTTGATAACGATTGTGTCCTATCGATAACTTTGTCATCGATTACTGATATTGAAGTCGACTGAATACATGCTCTTTTTAGCGAATATCGATGTATGAGTCAAAAGATTTGGATATTTGCTTTATAACAACGTACATATTTACAAAATTTCGTTGAAACGTATCTCTGCCTATTGATCTGCGTTTAAACCATTTTATTTAAACAAAAACACAGTTTACACTATAGTACCTAGTTTCCAGTGTTCGTTAAAAATTTGTAACTTATGTTAAGTTCACCAATAAATTAAAAAAAAAATCAATTTCATTTACATGACTAAAAATTGTATACTAAATAAGTGTTTTGTTTGTTAAAGCAAAATCTAAATTATTATTAGGTACCTGACAGAAATACCTGATGACTGTGAGGTTTTGGTAAGTTTAAGACTTAATTATTATTATGTCAGACATAGCCTACTGTTCTAAGAGGCAGTAGGTATCCAGGTAGGATTTTCACTTACCAAAAAAAAAATTTACTGTTACCGATCTATAGGAACCTCCACCAGTTCCCATGGCTTTTAAATGTTTGTGATATACTGTACCTACATCAATGTTTTCTTGTCTCTACATTCAATCTAACTAGGTTTTGTACGGAACCCTTAGTGCGCGAACTCACACTTGACCGGTTTTTATCGATAACACTACTGATATAAGTGAGATAGTTCGAGTACACAGATAAATTATGTCTCCTTGAATTTGGTACGCTAACCGGAAGATAGTGTAACCTAATAATAAATTTGTAGTAAAATACATACTTCGTTTTTTATAATATAGATATTTATTGTTGCTAACATGAGCTAATCTTCTTTTATGAAATACACAAGTATAGATTAAAAAGTATAAAGTATAGAGAAACACACAGCCGCAAACTTATAACACCCCGTCGTTTTTGCATTCTCCGGCCTCTGCTTTTATACAGATGATTGAAATGATTTTGCGGCGTCAGGAATCAATTTCTTCTCATTTTCTTAAGAACAGATAGTTGTAATGCCTCTGGAGCATGAGTTTCAACGTAGTCGCCCTTATCCACAGAAAAGACAATCAATTGAAGCCATAACTTGTGGATCTAAAGATATAGTTTCTACCACATAACTCTATTACTAGTCGTTTCTCTATTGTTTTCAATAGATTAAGAAATATACAAAATAGATGATGGTTTTCAACGTTGGATAGCATTGACTCAAATCTATACTTATAATAAAACTGTAGAGAGGTCAATTCTGTACATTAAATATATTAAAAAAAAAACTATCAGGGGGTGATTAGTGATCGATACTGATGCCAAAAATGCAATCAGTAAAATTTTTGTCTGTCTGTCTGTCTGTCTGTCTGTCTGTCTGTATGTATGTTCCTTATAGAAACAAAAACTACTCGACGGATTTTAACGAAACTTGGTACAATTATTCTTCATACTCCTGAGCAACATATAGGATACTTTTCATCACGCTACAATCAATAGGAGCAGAGTAGTGAAGAGAAATGTTGGGAAAACGGGAGAAGTTACTGTTAGGAATAGATACTCCTTTAATATCTATCACCAACCTTAGATGTTACCATAGCAACCAAACGTTGTTGATTGTCATCAATGTCACTATCTTCACTCTTGACTTTCTTTACAGTATACGTAAATAATATTCGTTTATTTATTGTAACTGGTTTTATTCGATCCTGCAGTACTTATATCTACTTTAACATGGTAGCAGAGCGTGGTTAAGGTACCCTGATGGTTCTATTTTACTGCATCCATCGTTCGCATATTGCAAAGGTTTGGCATGGAGAAATGTAAGCCAGTGCCAACACCAATTTTAAAAGCAAATAATGCTCAAGATGTTAATGAAGTTTCAATGAACTTCCCGTACCGTGAAGCTGTTGGATCACTAGCTTATTTGATGACAAGCACGAGGCCTGACATAGCCTTTGCTGTCAGTGTTGTATCTCGAAATTTAGATAAACCTACAAGGGAGAACATCGTCAATATCAAGAGGACAATGCGTTACTTGAAAGGGACTATAAAAGAAGGCATCGTTTACAAGCCAGGAAATAGTCATAATTTAGAATGTTACAGTGACGCTGACCACGGAGGAGATCATGAAACTGGAAGGTCTACCTCAGGCATTCTTTGCATGTATGCTGGAGGTCTAATATCCTGGAAAAGTAAACGCCAGAGCACAGTAGCGATTTTATCCACCGAGGCAGAAATAGTGGCAGCAAGTGAAACTGCTAGAGAAATTATTTGGCTTCGAAAGATCATGAAAGATATCATTGGTGAATGTCCAGCATCCCTATGTGTTGATAACGAATCAGCAATTAAGATGGCTAAGAATCCGCCAGAATTCCACCAAAAGACCAAACACAAAAGGATACGATCATTCTTTATACGAGAATGTGTTCAAGATGGAAGCATTACGTTATTGGGTTTTTAGGGTTCGGAAACCAAAGGGTAAAACTAGATCTTATTACTGAGTCTTTGATTTCTGTCTATTTTCAATTCTATAACTATCACGAATAATTAATATTAAAGGGGGCTTATACATAAACGTGATTTTTATTTATTCGATATTGATAAGGGCAACGGGAGATAGATACGGTACGGAACTCTTCGTGCGCACTTGCCCGGTTTTATTAATAAGTAGGTATAGATACTAAGTTTTCCGTCATAGACTGCTCTTTACCATCAATTTCCCTCCTAGGAAGATAGTAATGGGTTATAGCAAAATCTCTTAAAACGGCACGCGGACAAAGTCGCGGCGGGAACAGCTAGTTATAGTAATAAAAAAGTAAAGTAAAATTAGCTATGTGTTACGTGATAATCATAATTATTGCAAACCAATCTAGATATTTTTCTCGACGAACCAATCAGTTCCACAAAAAAGTATGATAGTAATTCACTACTCACAAAAAACGTAATAAAATGGCCTCATTCACCACCCAACCTATTAATTTGGCGAAGCTTTTTACCTTGTATGTGGTAAGTTGAACTTGAACCGATTTAAAAACTGACTCATGATATAAACTGGTCTGTCATAGCCTGAGGTAGATGATATAATAGGCTCAAACTGGTTACTTGTCAATACAATTTCTTAAGACATCGTGAGAGAATATTTTACATTATTATGTTCGTTCCTTCTTATTACGGGTCTAAACGCATTGTTACAAGGAATTTGGTTTTATTGCGTTTAGAAATCAACTTTCTTTTTGTGTTTAGATGCCGTTTCTATATCTATTAGTCCACAATTTTCATCAGCCAAGCTTATTTGCCTGATCACTGGTTCATTCGCCCAAACCTTCAATGACTCAAAATAGTTTTGCACTAGAAGATAGGGTGGTGTGACCTATCACACCACCCTATCTTGCACTAGAAGATAGGGTGGTGTGACCTATCACACCACCCTATCTTCTAGTGCAAAACTAAAATCCAAAATCATCCCTAAATATTTAAATTCTCTCCCAAAATATTAAAAAAAAAAGTAAAAAAAAAAAAAAAAAAAAAAAAAAATTTAAATCTGGCCATGTCGTCACCACCATGCAGAAAACAAGCGCTTTCTATAATATTGTTATTAACTCTGCCCCAGTTCAAACCACACCCCAGCAGATCTGGAAAAGAGGGCGGACTCTAAACGAAGCTAATTCAGTTTTACAACTCTGCTTGTTAGAGGTTTGGTTTGAATGCAAATGAATTTACAGAAACTGCGAATGAAGTTACCTTTTATTTTGGCATTAATTCATTGTTCTTATTCATTAAAAATATCCTTAATATTGTTAGCTAGGATTAAAAGATTCAGGTAAAAAGATAAACCGTTTTTTACGAAAAATGTCAGGTAGATTATATATATATCTATGCTGACATAATTTATAGTCTGAATGCTCCAACCGCTACCGGTAATTTCAAATATAACCTTGAACTCTGATTCGGCTTAAATCTAAAAGGATCTAATACTCCTATAGCAAATCAAGTTACGATAATACATAAATAGGTAACGTTGCATCAATTATGTGTGGAACAGGCAAGACCGCATTCCACTTGCCACCATTGTACTTACCGGCCAACTTTATACATCTTTCTTTTGTATTGTCGTTCGATTAAAATAGTCACGCCCAAGTTTAAGCCAGTTTTGGCTTTATTAGGAACACAGATTGTGATTTACTCACTTGGTCCATCGTTTATTTTGATTTTCACTGGTTACTTAATTATCTAGCTGGATCTAGCTTGTCGGCCGTATTATGATTCACGGCTTTTATAATTGAGTTATCCTATATCTCTCGTCGCTGCTTGTATCAATATTAGTTAGTCTCCATAACAAACTGTTCAGATCTGATCTTGCTTCCGAAGCCGCTTGTAAATATAAACAACACCGCGAAGATTGATAGCCTTTTAACTGAAGCTGCTCCGGACTTTGCAAATATTTTACGCGTCAGCAATAAAAAGTAATATATTAGTTAGTTCAGTGATAAAACCTAGTTGAAGTTACTGTCATTCGATTGATTGAGTACCATACGCTACATTTTATTGTGCGTTCGCCCATCATGCGTGATCTCTCAACTCATCCAATTTGTGTGTATGGCATGCTTGCGTCAAACAAGGCGCGATGCTCATTCTAAGGGGCACATATCTTAACCTCCATTAAGCCGCGTCATTGCCTGAACGGAGTGCCTCCCACGGTTTCCTACTTGCTCCATTCGCCAATTCAGGCTAACTATCACATTTGGACTACCATTCCAAAGAATCACTGCCAGAGATTGGCGTTTGTCGTTTTCTATTGTCTCAAGAGTCGCGTCCTGTCTAATTCTCTCTTGGAGAGAATTAGATTTAAACCTTTAATAAATCTCGTCTCCGCCTTGAAAGTTTGTCTCGTTACGGAATTGCAAAGCTAGTCATTTATTTGCAGAAGCATTTCAAGATTATTTCCTTCCTGCAGACAAATATTTGCATTTGGAAATGTTTCCGCAACCCGGTAGAGTCGCCGTACGATAAGCTACGAGTTCATTCACATGGTGATGAACCGTTTCGTTGGATGTCCTAATCTTATTTTAGTTATTCGTCTAATTTTACTACAACTACACTTTTTACTACAACAGTTTTTATTTCTTTTTAAACTTAGAAACCAACATACATAGATTTGGGTACGTTTTTTTAATTGGAAATGTGTTGTTTCCTCGTTTCATTTTAGTGCAAGAGAAAATGCTTTTAGTCTCTACATTCTCTTTGTAATAGAGCTCTAGCATGAGTTAGATAAAAATATTTATCGGTGTCCCGCTGTTAAAAACAACTAGATTTTGGGTTTTATATGCACAGTATCTACACTTTATGTGCTATCTTTTTTTTAAAGGTTTTTTTCCTTAATATCTTTGAACGACAATAATATATTGAGCTCATTTACAAAAAAACATTGAGGAAAAAATCTCTGACGTTTTACAAGGAAGCTTTTTGAGGATCTAGTTCACTCTGACTGACTTTAAAAATTGGGGATTAATGACAGTTTTATAATCCCATAGATCAATGGGAAACCACGTTGCATTTATTCGGTTAGCAAATGCCCTAAACTCGAGGGTGGTTTAATGGTTTATGTAATCTGTTTCATCATCGTTGATATTGATGACTTATCATGTTCGAAAAACATGCCATTACATTTTTATTATCTGAATTATATCCTTTGACGTGGTTTATAAACCAGAAAGGTTTTTTCTATTCGTTAAATGGGTAGTTCCGAAAACCTTTTTGAGCGAATGATTAATAGAAGTTTCTTCACGTACACTTGTGTCTAGTAACTTGTAAAGCCTTTGTGGCAGGGCGATCACCTCTAACTGAAGGTCAGAGGCTTTTATCACGCTTGTGTGTTCATCCTAACACCTTTATCGTTCTTCGAAATATATCGATAAGTTTCCTCGAAGTTACTATGTTAAGATTACATCGTTGGTATAAAATTATTTTAATTTTAAATTTTATTTAGTAATTTAATACAGTAAAATATGGTTACTGATTCAGACTTGTATTCTCGATTGATAGATATTGTAATTGAAACTGATTGTTGAATGTGTATTGGATGGATATTGGAAAATCCAATCACAGATGGAAACGCCGTTTTCAATTATGTATGCAAATACGGGATTGGCAAACAAGTGGTTCTACAACTATTTAGATATCAAAGCACTACTTGATATCATGGCTAGATATCTAGTATGATAAAACCAACTCTAATATCAAACCAAAAATGTATGTAAATAAATACTGGTGGACATTTAGGTGTTGTACATTTTACCTCGTCGAATGACCTCCAGAAAATTCCAGACAATCGCGGTAAAGATTAAATGCCGCATAACAATTTGTATTCACTAAAGTATGTGCATTGTGCATCCTTGAAGACATACATTCAAATGTATATAGTTGGTAATACAACCGTAATCTTGTTGCAACAAAACGCATAACCCGTAATGGTCTGCTGCACTCGAAACCTTAGAAAGTCAGGTGGATATCAGAAATCACCTGCAGAGGCTTGCAGCTTTGGAAGCCCCGCGGTTGGGTTCGACGCACTCGGTATTGATTTTGCTGTCTTTTTACGCTCGTCGCTTATGCTACGAATTGAAATATTACCACATTGTAATTCGCTACTATCTAGTATAATTTGAATAACGGCATAGTTAAAACTTTGGGGAGTTTCTTTGACTGTAACGGAGAGTAATTGTCAAACAATGTAAGCAATGTATCTGGGTTTACAGATTTTATAATAGCGTGTAGTCACGTGCATCACGTAGTACTATTATTACAAACCTTGCTGGCTTTAATTATTTTATAACAACACAAGCGGGACTGCTGACTCAGGTTAAATCTAAATTGTAAAGCCATAATTTATGGTTTTACTGAACTTAATATCATGCTTGCTTCGAGCAGCACGGTCATACTCGTACATTTTATTGTCCTGCCGCAAGGCTCCATGTTGTGCCCACTATTTTATATGTTATATAATATCCATTATGTGTGATCCGATATTTAGTACCTACTCCATAGTATTAATAATGTTCAAATAAAAATGAAGTGATTCTAGAAAAGTTAGTTTGGGGATCGCTAAATCTTGACGTTTATTTGGCTATTCCCACGCTCTTAGCTAATACAGCTGCATAATCATAATGTGCTAGTAACCATTCTTTTGTTGACGTTGTGTCTTTAATTGCCTTATGTCTATTTTTGTCGCTTATTTATACTTAATTCTGTGTCATTGGTTATTTAAGTATGAGACAAAAGCATCTCGGAATATTAAAGTACTTAAATTACTTTACGCCTGTCAAGTATTTATCGAACATCTACCGTTATCGTGGCATTTACATTGATTCAGTTTCCACGAATTTCATTCATATCATTATTTTACGATTTGCTATCAGTTGTTGTTTTTCAATATAACACTTTTTCTTACCTTTTATCATTATCTCTTCAAAGAACAATTTTAAAGGCATATAAATACCTGCTATAATATCATTCATAATCATATTTAAATAAGGCCAGATTGGCATCTCCCACTGGCTCAAAACACGGTTTTGTTTCCTATTATTTTCGATTCAAGTCCGAAATTGAGCCTAGTTTGGACCAAATATCTGACTAAACGCATTCTTGTGTGAAGGTTATATGGTACAGGTACGTTATCGGTCTGTTAGACCTTTATCGGTATTCCCATTTCGATAACATATGTTGCTATGCTTTTGTTTCTTAATTAGAACGGTAAGACGTGTTTCAAAAATAAAATCTACGACTTTATACCAAGTTTGTGACTAAGAACTGTAAAGATTACTCTTATAATGTAACAGCCAGGATATGAAATAAATTGACGAGATAAAGTTATGATTCAATGAAGATTTTGCACTTGTCCGAATTGATGCTGACATCATGACATTAATATAGAGCTCTTTATCCTTGTTCAGGGTCTTGTTTTAAATTGGACATGGGGGAATTACTCTTAGAAATAGAAACAAATATACTATTACAAACTACGAGAATTTCATTCATGTAGGGCGTTTAAAACATAATTGATTATGAACATTGTAGTTTGTACGTTGTTTGTACATTGATACGATAATTGTAAATCAGCGTTTATATGAATTCATTTCAAGAATCTAGAAGACCTTGAATGTTCAGCCGATTAAAGATATCTTTTGTGGACGTTTTATCAGTAACTTTAGTTTACCTATTTCTATTGTGAACATCTTTTACCAATCGTAAATGTACTAGACATTTGTAAACCCTTTGAATGATATTCCTTACGAATTGTAAATACATTAAAATTTTGTAAACCTTTTGAATAATATTCAGTGATGGTATTATCATTAGGTTAATTATGTACCTACATATATTCGCAAGTCATATTTGGTTATGGATGACAACCGCGCCTCCGTTCCGCTGTTCGATATCGAGATCATGCTGCGTGCTTAGTTTCCTATTCATTGCATAATAATCGTGGGTAGAACACGAACGAGAATCGATTTTCACTTTCACATTCATTCTTTTGCATAAAAACATAGAAATTGTCGCGTATATTCTGGCTATAAACGACACATTTAAATATAATAAGAAAACAGGCGATAAAGTTCTAGTATAATGTGTTTTCTTAGATTTGTGTCATCTCGGGATTCATAAGATTTAGACATGCTATAAAAGTAAAAGAAGCTAATAATTCACATGGTATGAAATGAACAGAAACCACAAGAGAACACTACAAAAACTACAATACCCATAAATGTACCGTAAAGGTTCATTACCTATTACAGCGTGAAGCTTGCACAATCAGAGTTCGTCTGTTGAAACTGACACTCAATAATATGACTTGGCACTTTGAAATAACACAGGGAATCGTAAAACAACATCTGGTTGACTCACAAAACTTGATTAATGAATCTGTAGTTAAAAAGTTTATGAAATATGTAGAGATTACTTTACATCGTGTTCATCATCTAAATCCAGATTTATGCTGCTATTTTCTTTATGGGTGAGATAACAAATTCAAAACAATACAAATAATTTCAACCATTATCATTGCGCTCCTAAGAATACATAAGGTTACAGGAATAACTCCTAATGTCATGCTGATGTAATCCCCAAGCCAGACCCACGCTCCACAAATAGCAAACCGCTCCAGTGAGATGCAAGGAAACGTAATTCATTCACTTTACTGTTGAACTTTTCTAACTCTATTTACACGAACTGTTCACACAATAATTGAGCTTTATAAACTGCATTATTTTGTTTACTTTTGTTATTATAACAAACGGGATTCATTCCAACTCTTTTCTGTAATTAACTATGGAATGTTCTTACAAATCTTTGCTATCTGATTCAATAAAATAGCGCTGCGGTATTTTACCATCTTTACTTTGTATATTCTGTACACTTAGGAAGGAAACAAAACACTGCCGCAGCAACTACCAATTCAGAATGTCAATGAGTATGACTCACGCGCATGCCTCCGCAATCACCTGCGTGTTTCACTACACTGTGGTTTCATTATCAATGACGTCTGCCTCATTTGAGTTTACACGGCTTTAAATAAACAGATTTATAAACACGCTAAAACTAATAGTATGACTACTACGCGTTTTTCCCACTATACAAACAACCATACTGTCTGACTGACTTACGATTGCCAGATAACATGAATGCTCTTTGGCAATGCTGAGCGTGGGCTGACGGCGAATTATTTCATTTCTCGACAGACTTTATCCATGCAAATCTCCAAAATTACTTTTATTTTCAGCACATTCTTCAAGCTCACGTAAAAATTACTTTTGTTAAAATCCAAAAATGAATTAATAATACATCATATGTTAATAACATATTATGAGGAATTAACAGTTTTCATTTTCGTTTGTCATATGTCAAAATAGCAATACAATACTTTCTAAGCCTTACCACCATTTTATAGTTCCAATGTGTATTGACGTTTGATATAACTGATTCATGTTGTTTGTCACACGATAGCCGGTTTACTTTGTCGAACAGGTTATCATTACCGAAAACCTGATTCATTGTTGGCTTTGAGTCCTGTATGTTTTTCTTCGAAATCTTATCTTGGCAATCATCGATCAAGTGATATAAAAGTTTCCAAAAAGAGTTAGCTCCGCACCTATTGGTAAATTTACAGCATTCGTTGTTCTAAATTGCTACTCCCTTTTTAACACTTTGAGGATGTCTAAGGGGTGTTCCTAAGCATATCATCGTATTATAAATCTCTAGTTACTCAAAGATCGACTTATATTTATTACCATAATACTAAGAGATATAGGCGCCGGCGCACTCCCTCGGAACTATGCACTTTGTCACGCTGTCAACGGCTCGGCCATACAGACATCATTAGCGGATATCATTCATACCAATAAGGCACTGTTACTTAACTGACGTAACTGCTTCATAATTAGTTTGATTACTCACTAGCTTCATGCTTGAGTTGCTGCATGGCATTTTCATTAATATCATTGTACATACAAATACGTTTTGAACTTCTCATCATTTTTAAACTGCTGGCCCAGGCTCAAGGCTTCTTAAATGATCTACACGTATAATTTTGTCTTTCCTTTAATATGTGGTTTCTTGGACATATTTGTCGGTTTAGTCTAGTTTTAGTTACGTGTCCTCAACAAACTTATTTTCCTCATTAAGTGTATCATATTATCATTCCATTAAATCATATATACAGGTAATTATCAAACACAGTAATTGACCTCTCTGTTATGTAATGCAACTTATATCATTAAATTACGATGAATCATCTGTTGATACCTAATCATGATACTGATGACATCACTCATCTCCCGTGATCTTTGTCAGTTTAGTCTTGGGCTGGGTCTGTATCATTCAAGTGCAAACGACGTCCAGTATTTGTGTAACTTTTCTTGTAATGTTTGATAGCTGCTGGATGGATGGATGCTTCTTGTTTGCCAAACGTTTCTGCAATATACCACACATTTCACATGTTAATTCAACGTGTCAAACACCTTATGTTCGATTCATTTATACAGACAATGGGAGGCGGTCGCACACGCTTTGCCCTCCGGAAATGTTGCAGGAAACCACTGGGCTATGACACCTCGAATTGTGTCTGCGAATTCTAACAGAATACATTAGAATGTACATGTACCAATATATGTAATTGTTCGATGTACCTACTCTACCTAAAGGATTTGGTGGTACCGATTACAAAACAATAATATTAATTATTAATTTAACGCAAAACTGTTCAGTACCACCTGTTCGGAAATTCTCTGAGTTAAACGTTAGAGTTAGGAATGTATTTGATTAGAATTCATTGAATAAATAAAGTAGGTTTTAAAAGTAACACGAACTTCGACAAGGTTTCAATTACTTCCGCGACTTTGTATGTCCGGAAAGGAAGACATAAAAGTCCCTATCCCTATATGCTTGGCGAACCTACTTAGCAAACCTTTCTATACTCCCCTTCTTAATGGTAAAGTTATTGTAGATGCTTTTGTCCCACTAAGTGCTATGTAACTGTTTTGTTATAAGTTGCCCTGAACTCTAACCTCCCGGAGGCTTCCTCCCTGGTTTTAGATAATATATAATGTAGAAGCTTTACAAATGTACATTCATTATGCATTGATCTTTGGCATTCTCTGTCTTTGTACGAGTACAGCCTTTGAAAACTTGTGAACCTAAACATACTGATGTAAGCTGATTCGCCGGACCTGGCCTCATGGCTCAGGAGAGTGATGATGGTGGGATGATGCACATTTAGCATTATGCAGACCGGGTTTTATTCTATCGGATGTTATCGGTTGTTTATAGTAGTCGAAGCCTAACATCCCTCTTCTTCTAAAACACATGCGAAGTGTTCATCTCTATAAAAAGTCCTGATATTTACGACTTATTTTCATGTATTAGTTATTTGACCAAGACCGTTGTACTAAAAAAAAATCCAATCAATTTTTATTCTAAAAATCAGTGAGTTTATAAATTTTCATTCAGCCCTGTATCAAATACATTCGCAACAGAAAATAAAATTGTCCTCATAATATGACGTCATTTTGGCATCGAAATCACAGCTGTTGTAATACGGTGACATCATCTAACTAAAGCTACTTTCTTCAATGATGTGATTTTCATATGATATTTTGTATTAGGGGAGACCAAGGAGGGTTGTTACAATTTTTACTTAAAACAACATATCTCAATAAAGAAACATAGCACAGTTATCTACTTTATGTCTAAATATAGAGCAATATTTCCTTTATCAAAACCAGTCATGACAATAAATGAAAGTTGTAAGGTTTCTGAGAAAATCCACCAAAACAGAAACAACTCAAACTGTAACAACTCTCCTAACACCGAGGTAAGTTGTGACAGGCACCAAGGTAAGTTGTTACAGCTGTTTATCAATACTATAATTGATAGGTAAGATGACTTTTATAAGAATTATAAAACACACACCCTTTAATAATAATTCAATTATCTTTTGGCATAATTGTTGAGACTACAGACATTAAGATTATAAGAAATAAATATTTTTTAAGTAACTATGGCATCATGACAATATCAGGCGCTATAAAATATGTCTGTAATCAAATCTATTATGACAGACGTACAGCAGCTCACTCTTAGTGCTATTCTCGACCAGCCTTTCCACTCCTGAACTGAAACCTTTTGATTGAATTGCTAATGACATAAAATTCAAAGCAAACCAACTAAAATAGGAGAGTTGTTACAGCGTGTCACAACTCACCTAGGTGTCGAAAATTACGACCTGGTCAGAATAAACATTCATAATTTCACAACAACGTAAAGGATCATCAAAACAACGCCACTATTTGAAACTTCAAAAACCCTACAGTATACAAAAAAATAACATAACCACCTAAATTTAATGTGTCACGATATGAATGTAACCAACATTTTGACAAAAAAATTACTTTACGGCTTTTTTTTCATGCAGACGTCGTACTCGGGCAACCATTTGCCTGGTGCCTGAGGCACTTGTTTCATCAAGAAGCGCATCTAAAAATAATCAATTGAGTAGCATTGCCAGCTCACTAACGATTATAGGTTCCGAGAAATCGGCTTTGTAACAACTCTCCTCTGTAACAACTATCCTAGGTCTCCCCTATTGTGTTGTATGAAGATAATAGAACAATATGTATTACCTCATTTCACATGGTACAAGGTTTTTAATTATACAAAGGGAGTAAATGCAGCTTCAGCTAGTTGTGTAGGTGTTTTAGTTAATTTGGATATGGCGAATGCCCGAAATATAAATATCAATGTAAATTCACTGTAAATTGTAGAGCGTTTTATCATAAGTTTAGTTACTTATATGATAAGCATAAACGAATAAGCATGATGCTACATATAAATAAATATTCACTCACTGACACATCACACTCTAGTCTCAAACGAAGCAGAGCTTGTACTATAGGAACTAGATTGCTCATAGAATACTCATAAATAACTTTTTAGTAAATACTTACGGATAGTAAATCCGAGACATAATTTTCTACTATCCATCCTATATATCCTTCAGTGTTGTATTCGTGTTATCTCGGAATAGTTTGCATATGAATCATTGACAAATTACTATTTATAACTTGATAGAAGACCTTGGCCTTTATATCATTATCTGACTTCGTATTTTATACTTCATTCATTATAATTATTCTTTAGAGTATAAAATAGAATGACATTTAATTTGGCTACATCATGCAGAGCTTACTAATGTTGGGGCTTTTTCGGAACAATTTCAAAACTAATTCCTAAAAATTACAAAAGATATTTTGTTCTTTTGTATGAGCCGAATATGTGGCGCTCTAACGGCCGGTTTCTCGAACGATGATCAACGAAAAAATCAAATAATTACTATGTGTCAAACTCGGATCAATCGTGATTTGGGTTTCGAGAAACCGGCCGTAATTGACGCTAAATGGCTCACATTCATCAAATAATTCTATAATACTGACATACACGTGAACGAACTATGTTAAAGCACAATGTCCACCATAGCACAATAGAACATTCAAAAGAAAAATAATAATATGTTAATAAAAAAATAGTCAGTAAGATGAGAGAAGGTCAAACATAGTAATTATGACGCTTTAACAAATGTGTGAAGTCTTTAGGCGCAGCGACACTTGGTTTGGCACGTCGTTTGCGCAATGGTAGACGAGATCGCGCGGAGCATAATGCATCTCTTTGGTGGTTATATTACCGTACTTGTCAAACATCCAGACATCCCAACTTTCACATTTATAATAATAGTAAGAAATAAAACAGCGTAATTTGATGTTTATATGATTCACTTTAGTGGAAACTGTACTTTATACCTACTATATTTACACCATCCTAGTCCATTTGTATAATTAGCACGCTCTTTATAATTGACAGTAGGACATTAATTGTGGAATAAATTAGTGTTGTAAGTTAATTTTGATTAAAGCCACAACTAATTTGCTTAATTCTGTTGCACTGATAGGATTTCCCTATTCAAATCTACAATTACATTAAGTATTGGTAACTATTGGCAATGTAGTTTTATATTTACGAACTTACTAATTCAAAAACACTAAATACACTCGAGAGCAATGAATCCGGGTCACTTAAAGAATGTTAAAAATCTCGGAAACTAAAAATGATAGGTTAATGCAATAAATTGTATTTAATAGACAATGTAATACTCCTTAAATGAAAGTAAAAAAAATATGAGTCACCATACATTTTATTAACACAAAATTACATAAAGAAAAAAACTGCTGATCTCTCCTTAAAACAAAAATAGGAAACATGAAATTTTTGAACTTTATTACGATTTTCTTGAATTTTAATACTTCGTATTGCCTCCTCGTGCTTCCATTACTGCGTTTACGCGGTTTGGCATGCTGTACACCAAGTTCCTTATACGATTTTGGGGAATATTCTCCCATTCCTCTGTGAGAGCAATTTTGAGCTCACGAAGCGTGATTGGGGGAGGGTTTCGTTGTTTTACGCATCTGCCTAGCTCGTCCCAAGCATGCTCGATCGGGTTGATATCCGGGCTGCGCGCTGGCCACTCCATACGAGTAATGTTCATCTCTTGAAGGTAGTCATTCACAATCCTACCTGTATGAGGTCGGGCATTGTCATGCATAAATATAGCATCCTCACCTAAATTGACCATAAATGGACCAACGTGATCATTGAGGATTTCTTCCACATATCTTACGCTAGTTAAAGAGCCGTTTTCTATGATCACCAGCTCTGTGCGACTTTCAGAAGAAATTCCGGCCCACACAAGTACAGACCCACCACCGTAGGCTACTTTTTCTTCGATGCATGCTTGCTTGAATCTTTCCCCTGGTCTTCGATACACTCTGTGTCTTCCATCGTGCTTGTAGAGCATAAATTTTGATTCGTCGGAGAACATAACTTTTGACCAATCTTCAATACTCCAATTTACGTGGCTCTGGGCATATCTTAGTCTCGAAATACGATGCCCACGCTCCAGTTTAGGGCCGTTTGCAGGTCTAAGGGGTTTTAAGTTAGATTCAGCAAGCCGACGTCTTACTGTCCATGCACTTGGGTTACTTCCTCCGAGGCGTCGAAACTGATTGGTGAGTTCAGTTCCTGTGAGAAAGCGATTTCGAAGCATGGTGTTCACCAAGTATCGGTCTTCTCGTGCTGTGGTACACCTGGTTCTGCCCGTTCCTGGTCTGCGTAGGTTAGAACCAGTTTCTTCGTTACGTCGGAGAACTCTTTGTACTGTTGACAGCGACACACCGACAGTCCTGGCTGTATCGCGCTGACTCCGGCCGGTTTCCAGCATTGTAAGTATTCTGGTGCATTCTTCAGGCGTAAGCGACATAATTTCAGCTTGAATAATGAATATAGAGCACTATCAACATGGTTTATGTACCCACATAAATGACAGATTACAAACAAAAGCAAAACCAAATGCTGTAATTTCGTAGTTCCATCTTCGAAAGTGGCCCTTTTTCAAATTTGATTTTTTTATGATATAACTTTACAATAACTAAGAAGTTTTAATACCTTCATTTAAGGAGTATTACATTGTCTATTAAATACAATTTATTGCATTAAACTAGCATTTTTAGTTTCCGAGATTTTTAGGATTCTTTAAGTGACCCGGATTCATTGCTCTCGAGTGTATATTGCTATATCGAGTGTTACTATGTATTCTATGTATGTACATATTTACAAAATATATAAATATATTAAATATATTCTATTAGCAATCTAGTTCCCTAGCACTAGCTTTGTTTAGTTTGGGAATAAAGTGTGATGTGTGATTTGTCTGTGAATATTAATATTTACAAATTTATTGCAGTTCCACTCTCATAAACAACGATAAAGACAGGTTTTGTGTCAAAATAGGTTTAGTAATACCAACAAATTTCATTTTTCTTGACCAAACTTTAGTCCTTGTCAATATTATATAGCGGTAGTGACGATGACACTAGGCTAATTAAGCCACAGTGATATTATAACCAGAATAAGCAATAGAAAATCAGTCCTAAAGATTCAACAAAAGTTCCTAAATTAAGAACCATGAATAAATGCATCTTGTACTAAAAGAACCCACGCAGCACTTGCCAAAACCAACTTCAAAACCGACCTTAGCTTTTCTTAACAAAGTTCAAAATTGCCTTACCCTTTTATCCTTCAGCGGATCTAAGCTTGCCTTCGCTCTAACGGTACAACCGGTCGAATGGAGCTAAAATCACGATACAAAGTTTAGAGCTAGTACTTAAACTACAGTAAGTGGGCTGATAAAAACAGGCTACATTTCACTGAACTAGAACGTAGTTGTCTAAGTGTTACTTTGTTTCGCGAATAGTGAAGACGGGTAAAATGAAATCAAAATCAACAATAGTTTATTAAGCAAAATCACAAGGATTATTTAGAAACTTACTGATGAATAAAATGGCTTTACATCATAGAATATAGAATAAAATAGATAATCTATATCTATAGAATATTATATTTGATTTCAATTTTGCGCGACCGTTCCTGGGAAGTTCGTCGAATCTTAATTTGTACCACGCTGGTCGTATTTGTTTGTCCAAACCAAACAAAACTCAAACAGGCTCTGGTTGGTAGTCTTTCCGTATAATTAACTAATGGTCTAGCCTAGCCATTCTAGTCTATGTTATATCATATTCGACTAGCGGAGTCGTTAGTACAAGAAAATATGGAATTGACATGAGGCTATGGGTCTAAAGTAAACGAATTGAATAACAATATGACAGTAGTATTATCAGGCTCAGACCAGTGATTGTGACGTCAGGGGCTAAAACTATAGAATTTACAGACATAGCTATGTCGTCTGTAGTTAACGTAGCTAATATTCTCAGACAATGTTCATAGGTGTCAGTTTAATTACACAAATCGACAGTAGCATTATCATGGAACTGTAGTTGTGACGACAAAAGCTGGGTAAATGACGTGGTTTTTAGACAACTGGCCTTCACGTCATTTCTCCTACGAACAGGCCGTGACTAAAGTACTACGAGCGTCACATAATGATTCGTTCGATGCTATAATGCTGGGGCCACATTAGCGGGCTACGGCGAATATTCGTGTTAACGCGATGTATGTGGCCGGGTACATCGTGTCATCGCGTAGTACATATTTAGACAAGAAGATCGCCTATACCCGAACACGATGTTTTTGTCGCGCCAACACGATACGAATATTCGCCCGCTAATGTAGCCGAAGCATAAGAAAATATAGTTGAAGGTGACATAATAAGCTTAATAAAAATGGTTTTGTAATAATGTGACATGTAATATATAAACTATTTTTTTTTATAAAAGCCCACTCCACCCGCTACCCAAGTCATGAAGGTCGGGAGAATCGTTGAACCTCATCACCTTCCATCATCAGCTTTATTGTCAAAGATATTGCTGCAAACATGTTTTAAGGTAGACTTTCGAGCAGAGCGGCGCGGCGGCTCCGGCGTCACTGACGCAGCGATAGTAACGCGGCGATAGAGCGATAGTATTATGCAGTACGGTGTCGCGGCGACAGTAGGTAACGCCACGTTCGAACGCTAGTTCTTACGTTTCCGTACTGCATAATACTATCGCTCTATCGCCGCGTTACTATCGCTGCGTCAGTGACACCGGAGCCGCCGCTCTGCTCGAAAGTCTACCTTTATTGTTGCAAAATATACCTTAGCGCAAAGAGGTCATCGGTCATGCTGCCTCCAGCAAGGAATGTACCCACTGAACTGTGAATGCCGATGACACGCGAAACTAGACCAACCCAACGTGTAATTAGGTCTCAATTCCATTAACTAAATTATATACCGTTAGCAACAAAACAAAATGCGTTTTGTATGCAATCAACTTTCACATCGAGCAGAACATAACATTAGTTTTATACATACAAAAACCAAAGCTTTCTTTTCATACTTTTCTTCATATTTCTGGGTTTTAAACGAAGTTGTTCATCAGATTTTACTCATAGTATATTCAATAAAATGCATCTAAAATACTATCCAAACTAAAGTGAATGCTGCCTTTTAAGTTAACCTACAGCAGTTGGGGTTTACCCCAAACTTAAAATACAAAGGTTACAAACCAAACCGGACCAATAATAATGGAAAACCAATGTTATAGTTTAACACTGCATTTCATTACAACGCTGTGCTTTGCTGGACCGATTAAATAACTTTGAATTTAAAAAATAAAAAATGTTTATTTTGCATCACGGTAAACATGTATCAAAAATTAATTACACCACTTTTTAGAGTCTTACAAAATATCACATATTCGGCACTCCGATAATATCGTGTTACCTATAACTTCATTCTCGCATTCGTCGTTCGAGGAACTTTCGAGATTCACAGTAAATCACGTATTTTTGCACAATATCGCAGAAACAAAAGAATGTGTAAGGGTTTCCCACGTCTGCATTTAGGTACGGTTTTATCGACGTTCGAAGGGTATTGCATATTTTATAGTAGCTTTAATAGCTTTTCCTGACCCATTACCCTACTTAGGCTTTACTACTAGTTTGTAAGATAAAGTGGTAAGTAAATAGAAAAATACTCTGCCAGTATAATGATGACTCATGGTCATCTAGTAGCAACTCTAGAATACCTCCCTTACAGTAACAATCAATCAATTATTTATTTATTCAATAAAATCACAAAGATCATTTAGAATCGTCTTACATACTAGGTGATTCTAAGTGCCAGTTCCACGTGACCAGAGCCTACAAGAACGGGCAAGAAACTTACGGCCTGGTTCCTACCGTTTTTTTATGTGATCCTTCTTACAAAGTGCAAACAAACATTTTACTTTGAAAGACTGTGTTAATCTGAAAAGAATAGTAAACATATTAGTTGACAATCAATATAAATGATCGATATTACCTATACCAAAATACGAGCTAGATTTCCCAAGAATGTTGAATGCAAACACCAATTAAATGCTGTTTGCTTCTAAACGTTCCATTATACGGGCAACTCGCAATCATTCTAATGAACTAAATATAAAAGTACGGGCACCTTGCCACGGCACTGAAACGTAATGTACTACAAAATGCATTTAGCAACACTGATAGTTCACAAAAACAGGTCACTAAATATTGGTGCAAATTTATAGACGACGATAACGTTCCTTCTCTAAAATAAAAAGGCTTTTTCTCGAATAATCCAATATTAATTCGAAAAATTGTCAGACTAAAACAATGAAGAGAATTATTTAATAAAATTTATATCACAAGCAAAGAAATGAAATACTCAAATATCTCGCAATACAGAAACGCGGGATCGATGAGGCATATCAAAATAAGCAATCAATACTATAGCTTCTATAGGTAGCCGATTGCGTGACCATCTGCTTGTTCTATTGTGTTGTGAGATAGGTGTTAAATCTACGGCAAAAACTTACCTATTCAATTGTAAAATAAGCAATTTTAGTCCTGCGGCGATCTCACAATTTGTTCAATTGTTATAGACATTATGATTCTGATTTTCTAATAAAAGGTTTTTGTTTTTGTGAGATTTTCCATCTAAGTACTAGGTACAATTTTCTTTGTACCACCAAGTACCTTTTGAATTAAATAAATTGAGCTTTATGTACTGTACTGTTGTATGCTGATTTGTATAATATGAATATCAATGTTCCATTACTGCAAAGCTCATTAATTAGTTTTTTTCCAGCTATGTTATTAAAGCTGTATCACTTCTTTCAATGTATTTTTACAGTACGAACAAGAAATCTGCCTCAGTGCCCAAATCAAGAGGACAGATCTTTTGTTGATGAATTGCCTATACAGACGTAACAACCTTAGCGCCGTCAAGAGGCAAACAAATAGTTTTTAATTCACTTAAGTTTCATCTCATTGTAAATGATTTATTTATGAGAATTCAATTTCAATTTGAGGTCTTAGAATCTATATTCCTTGTTACAGACAGTACAACACGGCTTTCCACACCGAGCATCAGCGCTTGCCTGGGACCCCCTGCTCCGACTAGCAGCATTAGGCACAGCTACCGGCGCGCTCAAGGTCTACGGACGGCCAGGAGTGGAGCTTTACGGACAGCACACCAACCCAGAGATCACCGTTATTCAGATACGGTTTATACCTGGTATGTATTCGTAATCAGGCGTCACAGCTAAGGTAGCTCTGCCTTCCATGCTGTGTCGGGCAACGGCGGATCCAGGGATCCTCTCCCTGAGTTGGTTCCAAGACTTAGGTGGACCACTAATTGAACATAATTATTTTATTTATATATTTTATAAGTTCTTGACTTGACCACGACTATGTGACCCCCCCTGGCACCAAAGCTGGATCGTGACGTTACTTTATTGTTCATACTAAGGGGACATTGTGGTACTGTTTAGTATCGGTAAGATTAATTAGCTTTTAGTGGATATTATTTCCTTATGAGACTCACATATAACAGAAAATTATATAATCAACACCTATTGTTTCAAAACATAAAATATTATCCTAAATACTGGTGAAACTCGGTTAGTCTGATAACATAATCGCGTTCTCTTTCATTTGAAACAAGGAGTGGCTGATAGCACACCTTGAATACACAACAATAGTACAGTTATAAAACACTTATCAATATGACATCATCATAATCAGACAGGGCACGTCCACCACTAGAGAAAATCCTTGTATTGAGTGCCAATGACAGTTTTAAGTCCCATAATACATAAATATTTACACTAGCTGTCCCGGCGAACTTCGTACCGCCTTAGAGTTTTTTTTTTTTTTGAGATTTTCTTAAATTTTTTTTCCGTAGGAACCTTGTACAGAGTATTAGAAAACTACAAAAAAAAAACAGCCAAATCGGTCAAGCCGTTTTCATGCTATGTCGTGACAACGGAAAACGGGTTTCATTTTATATTAATCAGACGATCTGTCTGACAGTATTATCGTAAACCGAAACAAAAAAATCTTTTAGTTTGGTGATCCAAATGATTTGAAAAAAAATAGACAATCTTAATTACTAAACACGCCATCTACTCCCAAAACATACGAAGTGTATACTATCTAAGGAAAAAATATTAAAAACTATGTAACTGCTAAGTGAGGCCCGCGACTTCGTCTTACTATCGTTATATTTAGACATATCGCACAATATCTTCATAATTTATAACATAAGTGTTATTCTAATGTATAATCTACATTATGGTAAAGTTTCATTAAAATCCATTCAGTAGTTGTTGTGTGAAAGAGTTACAAACATCCACACATCCATACAAACTCTCGTCTATATTTTACAAAAAATGTGGCTACAGTGCATATTTATAGTAAAATGAAACTGTACATAGTTTCAGCTTATTATAAGTGAACTGTAAAGTTCTTTATAAATTAGAATAAAAGCTTATTTAAACCGAATATATTTATTATTATTCATATTCCAGGCACAGGAAGATTAGTATCCCTCTGCGATGACAACAGCCTTCATTTATGGGAGATCAACGAGAAATCCCTTGTAGAGATCAAATCTCTGACATTCGAGGGCAAAAACAAGAAGGTATCAGCAGTCTGCGTCGAGTCATCCGGCAAGCATCTGCTGCTCGGAACCGAAGGAGGGAACTTGTACAGTCTAGAAGTTTCTTCATTTCTTGTCACTGAGGATGTGATTTACCAAGAAGTTGTTATGCAAAAGTAAGTGACACCCAAAATGTTTTGTTTAATACTGGCTTTCAGGAGATGCATTTATTTATCCATAAACAAAGTTCAACAAAATCCATGCAAAAGATTGGTCCACTATAGCCCAGGACAGAGTGAACTGGGGAAAAGAAAGGCAGGCCTTTGCCCTGCAGTGGGACACCACAGGCTGAAAATGAATGAATGAAATGAAACAAACTTACGATTATTACAGTTTGATGCTTGTTTTTCTAGACTATTGCTAATAAATGGTAAAGAATTGCTACCTAAAATCTTATCAGACAGATAGATAGATGAGACAATCCTGAATGATCCTTGTTAGTTTACTGATTAAAACATAATTGATTTATGTTAGATAAAAACTATTCAGTGCCAAAAAAACATTGTAACACGTAGTATTCTTAATGATTTTAAAATTAACAAGTCTAGCGTATCACTTTAAATGTAATAAAATTCAATAACGCTGGCGCTTGTCTATTATTGTAGAGTACCAATGTACTCGTATTTTACAATATATTTTGTCTATGGAAAGCAGGATATTAAGTATTATACTAGGTGACGGATGAAAAAAAAATGCATGCTACAGAGATGAGAATGTTGAGATGGATGTGTGGAGTAACAAGAATGGACAAAATTAGAAATGAGTACATAAGGGGAAGTCTGAAAGTAGCTCCAGTGACTGAAAAAATGAGGAATAACAGGTTGGCGTGGTATGGACATGTTATGAGAAGAGAAGAATGTCATGTGACGAAAAGAGTGCTAGGTATGAATGTGGATGGATATAGAGGAAGAGGTAGGCCTAAGAAAAGATGGATGGATTGTGTGAAAAATGATATGGATGTGAAAGGAGTGAATACTGAGATAACGGATGATAGAGGAGAATGGAAGAAACGAACATGTTGTGCCGACCCCACCTAGTGGGATAAGGGCAGGAAGAAGAAGAAGAAGAAGACTAGGTACCTTTAAAAAAGTGTTTTATTGGTTAACAAAGCCTTCTATACAATCAATGATTTTTTAAATGACAAACTTTAATTTAGTAGGTATGTGACATTATTATATTTGTTTAATTGATTTAATTTTATATTTGACATTCTAAAAGTAATTATTATTGTATTTAAATTTTGACTTATTGTATTTTTGATGTTTGTATACCTAATGGCAGAAACTAGTGACGCTAATGTTAAGATTCATATTATCTGAAATGTACTTAGACCTGGTTTCACAAACAATAAATGATTATGATTATTAAGAATCAATTTTTTCAACGTTTCCAGCTGTCCAGAAGACTTCAAAGTGAATCCAGGTGCAGTGGAAGCAGTTTGCGAACACCCCAAGACTCCAAGTAGATTGCTCATCGGATATAACCGAGGATTGGTGGTTTTGTGGGATCGAGACAGTTCTGCACCTACACACACATTCGTTTCTAACCAACAGCTGGAAAGTTTGTGCTGGAATGATGATGGTGTGTTATACTTTTTAAAGTTTTTTTTTATAGTTTCTTTTTTAATACTTTTTTGTTTTTTTTCACATCAAAATCAGTTAATAATTCGGCATATTAATTACACAG
The DNA here is from genome assembly GCA_932527185.1 of Ecliptopera silaceata. Lineage (NCBI taxonomy): Eukaryota > Metazoa > Arthropoda > Insecta > Lepidoptera > Geometridae > Ecliptopera > Ecliptopera silaceata. The sequence continues at coordinate 9,255,597 of OW052202.1, read as the reverse complement.
CTCAGTTAGTAGTAGTGCTTCCATAAATAAATAAATTCTTTATTTACCAATCAACACAAGATATTTACAAAGGATATTAAAAAACTATTACTAAGTACAGGCTAATGATAAAAGCCTGATGATTGTGGGTTCGATCCCCACTGAGAGCAAATGTTTGTATGATGAACATAATAAATATTTGTTATGTGGGTACAATGAATAAATGAATGATAATTCTTTGCACACCTTAAAATTTATAGAAAGGCCAATAATTTATTTTTTGTAGTATAAACATACAATTTATTAACATTCCAGGTGAACATTTCACATCGTCGCACAACGACGGTTCGTACGTGACGTGGGAGGTGGCAGGCGCCGCCAGTGACCGTCCGCTCAAAGAACCCGTCACTCCGTATGGCCCTTACCCTTGCAAGGCGATATCCAAGATACTGAACAGAACTAGTATTGATGGCGAGGAGATTATTATATTTGCTGGTAAGTAACATAAATGTATAATAAAAAATATCTATCTATTTAATGTATTGTATTAAGTATGTCAGTCTTCTAGTACCCACAACACAAGCTCTGCTTAGCTTGGGGCTAGATGATGTGGTGTGGATTGTCCAGCATTATTTATTTATTATTTATGACCTTGTTGCATTCTATAATAATAATCATATTCTAGTTCCCATAGTAATTACAAGCATTGCTTAGTTTGGGACTAGTATGTGATGTGGGAATTGTCCGTAAATATTTATTTATTTATTCATTCTCCAATTAAATTTAATTAATCTTTCTCGTATTCCAGGTGGCATGCCCCGTTCATCGTACTCAGATAAATACACAGTGACAGTACAACAAGGGGAAAAGCATGTGTCGTTCGATTTCACGAGTCGAGTGATAGACTTCTACACCGCTACGCCGGTGCCGCCCGACGGCGTGCCGTTACAGGAAGACAGGCCCGAAACACCCGCGCAACTGCAGTTACATACTGTCAACCAAGTCGCTGCTACTTTGGTAAATAGATACGGAGCCGTTCAAATATTACGTATTTAATTACAAAATAATAACAAATGTTACGAATAGCACACATAGGCGGGGAGGGGGGTGCTTTGCATATTTTGGGGTGTGTGTGTACGTTGGCAGTAAGTAATTACTTTTTACAAATATGTCAACCCACATTGTCTATGCTTGAAAACAAAGCCTTTTTTTCTTATATCTTAAATTATATCTGCTGCTCATTAATCAATAAAATATCGAATAAGTTGATCGATAGACATTTATACAGCTACATAGAAAAAAACTCCCAAATAAACAATTCACTGTCAAACTTCAAAGTGTGCTTTACATAGCCAGGTAAGGAACATGACTTGACTCTGTTTGAGACTCGATGCTAATCCCACTATTTACTATGCTGATCAGCACTCAAATAGGTAAAAAAGCAGATCATATTCAAAATTACATTTTCCTTTACAGGTTGTGTTAGCTGAAGAAGAGTTGGTTGTGATAGATCTATGCGATTCAAAATGGCGGCCGCTGCGACTTCCCTACTTGGTATCCATTCACGCGTCCGCGGTCACCACGGCTCAACTCGTTGATAACGTGGCTGATAATGTCTATGATAATATTATTGCCGCAGGTAACAAAACTGTATACAGAAATTAGAATGTCGTAAAAAAACTTACATACTTACGTGGATTAAATGAGTAGTTTGAGGGTAGCTGTAATATTACAATATGGGATAATATTTGGATCAGAAAACGGGTTCTAAGTAAATTCTTTTAAAGAAAATACAAACCGCATTTAATTTTGCACACTTTTGCGATACAATTGACATCCTGTATCTCAAATAGTTAAATTATCATAAATATCAAATAAATCATAGATAGCTAGCTAAATAGTGATGGCTTACATATTTTAGGTTGAGAACTTTAAGGTTACATGAAATAACATTACTATGTGCAAAAATCAACACTTATCGTACTATAAGAACACAATTCGGAAAAAAAAATGAGTGGATCTTTAACCTGCCCGCCGTGTTTATAACAGAACTCACAAGCCAATAAACTCTTTCAGGACAACAGCAAACAGAAAACATGTATTCCGACAGTCCATGGCCCATATCGGGCGGTATAGTGGAATCACCAGAAACGTCCGAACGACAGCTTCTACTCACTGGTCATGAAGACGGATCTGTTCGGTTCTGGGATGTCACCGGGGTTGCTATGACGCCGCTTTATAAATACACCACCGCTCAACTATTCAGGTTAGTATTCTTTGACAGATAATAATGCTGGACAATCCACACAACATCATCTAGCCCCAAGCTAAGCTGAGCTTGTGTTTTGAGTACTAGAAGACTGACATACTTAATACAATACATAACATAGATTGTAGATATTTTTTATTATACTTACATATAAAATACCCAGAACACCCGGAATAAATACTTGCAGATCGTACAAACATTTATCCCTAGGCGGGAATGGAACCGCAACCTTCCGCGTCGTAATAATAATAAAAAATAATTAAAAGATATTCATTATATTTACAACCAAACAGAAACTAGAAATCTGCTAGTGTCAAATACAGTTCTTAGCCAGCGTTGGACTAGTCTAGGCCCTAGGCTCTAGGGCGTGTAATAGGATAGTAAAGTAACGCTAGTGGTATTCACAATAGCTCGCTTTGCTCGGCATGGATGCCTTTCTGCAATGGAGGCCTTTTGATGTCCATAATCTAGTTTCTGACTTCTTATCTGACTATATATTACGTTTTTAAGACATATCAAATAGTTTATTTTAAATTAGGTTTTAATGTAAGTATAGAATAGCTATTTACCTTTAGATAACATTTTAATATAAGACCTATTGTAATCAACATGAAACAATTAATATAATAACTTTTCATAGTAGTGAATTCACTATAATATAATAGGAATATTTGTCCTATGAAAAGGGAAAATCTTCCACGCCGAGCGACCTTTGTCTCGGGGTCGCTCGGACCGATTGATGGTCCTCTATTGTATTACTTATGTCCAAACTCCGTGATAACTTCGCTTGCGCGATCTAGGATTTATCAGCGCCATCTGTTGATTTGTTGCGCAAACTGTTTTTCATGTACGATGGCGCTACAATCATTATAATCATTTTGAATCAAAATAATTTAGCTATTTCCTTATGCTTTTCGCTTTCGAAGTGGGCTGAAAAGATCGTCTCCGAGGTAAAGCGATAGATTATAAGCTGCATCTGTAGTACAAATAATTATAATATCACTGATATTTTTGATGTTTATATAGTGCGCAGTATTATAAAGAATGCTTTTTGAACCGCTTCGAAATATTGTGTAGCGTTTGCTTCAAAATTTATGTTAACGCCATCTAGTGTCAAACTTAGTAAACCTTGTGAATGAAATTGCTGACGATAAATTCTTATGTGTAGATTTTTACCCCCTATCTTATAAAAAGTTAGCGTTGACATATGTCATCATTACGTATCACATCAATACTTCAAGCGCTAACTTTTTATAAAATAGACCGTTAATCTATGTATATTAACCCACATAGAAGAAATATTATCTTAGTTGCATATTTATCATCCTAAAACGTTCAGTAAGTTAGTTACTTATGAAATATTTTATCGCACAAATTGCATTTACAAATCGAATATACATACCCCTTACAAAAAGTTAGCGTTGACTTTATGTTATCATTACGTATGGGAATCATCACATCAAGTCCGCGCTAACTTTTTATAAGATAGGCCGATATTATATAGCTTCGATTTAGTTTAATAAGTCGTTTTTGCTTTTAGAAATGTCTTAGTTTGAACCACAATTGATCATGTATGCACGAACAACATAATTATGTGTAAATAATTAAATATTTATAAACAGAATGTAATCAAATATTAATGTTATGCTAGGTAGGGCTTAGAGGGCGTCCATGAATTATAATCACGTGAGCATTTTTGAGAAATGTTGCGACCCCTCTCCTCCTTGGACACCTTAATTAATGGACGTCCCGTTATGATACAGTAGATAAAAATATAAATATTTAACACATCGCGGTCACGACATAAAAGCACACTTTTGACAAAATAAATACCTTCTTATTTGCAACAGCAGTGACCCTTGGTTTAGCACGCCGTTTGGCAAGTCGTTCATCTCATGAAGTGTGTAGTAATGATATCTATTCGATGTATCAAAATTTCGACCTAACCTACTTTCTGGTATCTAAAATATTTGTATACTTCTTTGTAAGAAGGATCATATAAAAATAGCTAGAAACCAGGCCGTAAGTTTCTTGCCCGTTCTTCTAGGCTCTGGTCGCGTGGAACTGGCACCTAGAATCACTTACGGTCTATCTTATTAAAACTTAGCGCAGACTTGATGTATTGATTACCATACGTAATGATGACATAAAGTCAACGCTAACTTTTTATAAGATAGGAGGTTAGTATGTAAGACGATTCTAAAGGCTAAAGGATCTTTGTGATTATTGAATAGAGAAATATTTGATCTGATTTGCAGCGGTGAAGAAATCGGCGAAAACAACGATAGTCAGGCAGATGACGAAGAATGGCCACCGTTCAGACGAGTCGGCAGTTTCGATCCGTACAGTGACGATCCACGACTCGGTGTCAAAAGGGTTAGTACAAATAAAATAAAGGTGAAAGTTTTGATGTTAGAATGTATGTAGTTTGAATAAAATTTAGAATATATAAATAAATAAATAATGCTGGACAATCCACACATCATCTAGCCCCAAGCTAAACAGAGCTTATGTTATGGGTACTAGAAGATTGACATATTTAATACAATGCGTTACATAGATATATATATATTTATTATACATACAAAATACCCAGAACACCCGGAGTAAATATTTGCAGATCGTACAAACATTTATCCCAAGGCGGGAATCGAACCCGCAACCTTCAAATATATAGTCCGTAACATCGTTTGCAACCAATGGTAAGTAATAAAATGAACCGTCGGTAATCAGAAGGTTTGAAGGGCAATGTCAGGCTATTCTTATAATGGCGAAAAATTTTCAAAATCGATTTAGATATTTATCTTTTTGTTTAATGGATCTAGAATCATAAATCGAGTCTATCGTTTAATATAATCGATTGATAATCGTTTCATGTAATTCTAAAATGTTTATCATTAAATATTGGAAAATATTTACTTTCTCAGGTAATCCTATGCCCATTGTCTGGTATGTTGACTATTGGAGGCGCAGCGGGGCATATTGTCATCGCTAGTTTGAAGACCACGTCCAACACGGCTGAAGTCAAGGTATACTTTATTTCTATATACTATAAGGTTTAAATTATATCTTTCAGTTGGTAGCAATGTCCTTGGCAAATACAATACAATTAAAATAATATATCTGGACTTAGTGTTGTTATATAAAATAAATATATTAAATATACTTACAATAAAGAAATGTGATGAAATACATAAAAATGATAATGAAAAAAATAATTCTTAAACCGTAATGTAGGCTCTAATTCTTATCATCGTTTTCAATGCACCTTATTCCTATGAATTTAAGGTTATAGTTTCATTTTCATGTATTATTAACCGCACCAAAGTATCTATAAAGCAGTCTTTGACATTGCCATAATCAAATCAACTTTATAGCCATATAAATAAGTCTTATTTTAATGTACTTCCAGTCGGTGTCAGTGAACATAGTGTCGGATCGAGATGGCTTCGTTTGGAAAGGACACGACCAGTTGACGCTGAGATCCGGTTCACTTACATTCGCGCAAGGATATCAGGTAATTACTTTGGGTAATTATAGATCTTTAAAACGTAACAGCACCGTAGTCTATGCAACAGACCAACAGATGGCGGATAATCCTAGATCAAACAAACGAAGTTATCACGGTGTTTGAACATAAGTAATACAACCGATTACTATCCATCGGTACTTACTATCAAATCAAATGAAATAAGTATTTATTTGGGAACAAAAACAATATTAATCTTCAAAACATAAAAACGATGATACTTGCAGAAGTAACCCCGAACCATAGGTCGCTTGGTGAGAAAGATCTTCCCTTTTCGTAGGAGATACCACACCTATCTCCTCAACATTGTCACATGATTCATGACCTAATAAGCTTGTGTATTCCAGGCGACGTCAGTAGTACAACTGCAGCCCCCCGCGGCGGTGACGTCACTGGGCGCGCAGTGGGAATGGGGCGTGGTCTGCGCGGGCACCGCCCACGGACTCGCGCTATTGGACGCCGTGAGGGCCGCGCCTCTCACACACAAATGCACTTTAAATCCGCATGGTAAGCATTTAGAATAGAAAATATCAATATTACAGACCACATGCACAGATCCGAAAGACGTGAAGCTGGTCGCTCGCCGAAAACATCACGTTTAAGAATCTTTAGGTATATAATGCACAAAAAAAAAGCTAAGACGGGGCGAGCCGAGTGGAATTTTTAGGTCTTTGGATTTCTACAGGCTGACATCATAACCATATCTATACTAATATTATAAAGAAGTAAAGTTTGTGTGTTTGTTAAATTGTAATTGTAATCTCTGGATCTACTGAACCTATTTTAAAAATTCTTTCACCAATAGAAAGCCACATTATTTCTGAGTGTCATCGAAAAATATAAAAATGCTTTTACGTGGTAGTCCATTTTGCAAAGTGAATCGGAGAAAAAACGGTCGACTCTTGCCAACGAAGTGGGCACGAGTCAGCTAGTACATTATATTCTTACACATCGTCCCTAACTAAGCATAGTTTGAATTTTAATTTAAAGCTAAGAATATTTCGCTAAGTAAAATCCTTTTCAGATCATTCCGGCGCCGGTGACACCCCCATTTCAAGGCGGAAGTCGTTCAAGAAATCCCTCAGGGAGTCATTCCGACGACTTCGGAAGGGAAGGTCACAAAGAAGGCAAACTACTACGGCCGCTAGTCCTACTTCACCCACACAGGTAATGAAGTTTTTCTTTTTCTTTAACCTATCTCGTTCCACTGCTGGGCAAAGGTCTCCCCCAAGTCCTTCCACTCGTCCCTATTCTCCGCTTTTTTTCCACCAATTCCCCTCGAAAGTGTCTTGGTCGTCCCGCCATCGTCTCCATAGTCGGCCTCGACGCCTTCTTCCGTTATGTTTGCTGTAACATTTAATTAAATATATACCATCACAACGGTTTTTGTTCTTAAGAATCGAATTCATGAAATTGTAGCGCTTTTCTTACATCAATATCTGTTGGTCCATTACTTGCATAAAAAAATATATTATTATTAATAGAGAGAAGTGGAAGGTTTTGGGGAAGGCCTTTGCCCAGCAGTGGGACGATATAGGCTAGAATTTTTTTTTATTAAAAGTTGTGTTACCTTGCAACTAATATACGCCTAATTAACATTAGGGAATTTGACTCCAAATGACATTATATAAAAAACTGTTTATTTTATTTTTATATATAAGTTTGTTTGTTATATTCCCAGCCCGCCAAAAAGCCCATAGACAAAGCGGTATCAGAAACAGACGCGGACGTAAAGCCGATCGAACGCGCCGTCGAAGCACGTTCTACTGACGACGCATTCGGATCTATGGTGCGATGTCTCTACTTCGCCAGGACATTCCTTATTAACAGTATGTATAATGTTGTCTTGTAAATACTAATAAAATACACCCCAGCCTATCCATATATATAAAAATGAAACCCGTTTTCCGTTGTCACGACATAGCATGAAAACGGCTTGACCGATTTGATGTTTTTTTTTGTAGTTTTCTAATACTCTGTACAAGGTTCTTACGGAAAAAAAATTAAAAAAATCTCTCAGAAAATAAAAAATCTCTCTAAGGCGGTACGAAGTTCGCCGGAACAGCTAGTACTACTTAAAGACTTACGGTCTATCTTATAAAAAGTTAGCGCTGACTTGATGTATTGATTACCATACGTACCTCATATGGGTTGATTGATTGAAAATGTGCGTTAACAACGTCGCGTTTCTCGATGAGAATATTTTGCCGGTCCTGACACGGTCATAGCACGGTCATGGTATGATACGGTGTAATGGGTACAGACCTTAATCTTATTTTTCATTGCAACGTCCCCGAACCTATGATCAATCTAAATTGTCTCAAATAAATTGTTTTATATGAAAATTGTGTGAATATTTTTGTTTGTAAATAACAATTGGGCTTTATGTTGTTTTCTCTGATTTGGCTTATCTGAAGATTCGGACACCGCAGATCTCAAATCTGGTAGGTTATATTTTTGTACCACTATCTATAATCTTGATTCTTTTATATACAAATTTAAATTGATGTTGCTATTATATTTTCTTTTAAATATTCTGAAAAATAGCGGAGTTACTGTTGTAGATTTGATTTGTATGTTCTTTTTATAAGTAAATTAATTGTTACATCATTCCCCTGCCCATATCCCACGTTAAGTGGGGTCGTCACGAAATGTTCTCTTTCTCCACTCACTCCTATCATTCGTCAGTTCATCTTCTCAATTAATTGGTACATTTGACAAATATCCCTCTATAGTATTATAGATTGAATGTATTTCTCTGTATTATAGACGACAAACAGGCTGATGACGCATCTGATCGTGAGTGATTCTTTGATTGGCTTTGCTCGTAGCCTTTTGAATATCGTACTTGAATTCCCACCAAAAATCTGACGACCAAAATCCTTACAACAGCTTTGAGTTACAATGCGCGACAATAACAGATGAATTGCGGAGTTTTGCTGTACCACTGCGCAATGTATCTAGTTATTATAATTTGTACCTTTTTGCTACCCTCCTTGCGTAGTTCAATTGTTTCTGTGAGCGACGAATGAGTAAAAGGCAAAAAGGCCTCTTTGCATCGTAGTTCATTTGTTTCTCGCGAGCAGCAAACGTAAATGTACTATTCGCTTTGTGGTCCAATTTGTTATCGTATAGTCGTCCTGGGGCCTTATTCTCTATTGTATTGCAAACCACGCGCGTTACTTGGCTTAGACAAGACAACGGGCGTGGAATATGAAAAAAATGTATGGCGTAAGCCTTAGTTGTCATTCCCTACCGCGACACGGTACGGTTTGAACTGTCAACTAAACGTGTCGAAGTCTGCCGTGTTATGAAAACTATTCGTTTCAAAACGTGTCATGCGCGATTCGAATAATATAGATACATATCAATCATTTTTGAAGTTTGCGTTTTGAGGGCTTAGTCCTATATTGCATTTTAAAACTCCCTACTCTCGAGCCGACAGTCGTCTCTGGGATGTCCATATATTTTTGTATGGATATCCGAGAGACGACTCTCGGCTCGAGAGTAGGAAGTTTTAAAATGCAACCTCGGACTAAGCCCTCTGGAACGCGTTGTGACGTAGCACGGTTTGGGGAAGGAATTTAGAGAATAAGGCCCCTGCTTGTAGTCCGTTTGCGTGAGCGAGACATCTATACTATTGCAGCTACAGCTCTAAATGCAAACGTGCGTTTTAAGAACAGCTAGTGCATTGCAATATTGTCGTAGTTAGAAAGTTATTTTATGTACTAGGCGTATTAAAATGCTCAGCCTGTTTGCTGCATAATTTGTAGATTAGGTATAGCTATCCGCTATGTTCGAAGTAAGCATTTTTTAATTGTTATATTGTAATACGCCTTTTATTATTCCTATTCCTCTTTAGCTGACGGCGTTATTTTAGATACTAGAAAATAGAATAAATATCGAAACAAATTTATGACAAATTATAATACTATTTTATTATTTATAGCAGTGATATGCAATTAACTTATCGTGTTATGATCAGGTTCATTTGTCATTGGTTTAAACTTGACCGTGTTTATGTTAATATTTGTTTTTTTTTTCAGCGCAAATGAGCGTGCCCACGTTATGGGCGGGTACAAACAACGGCACAGTCTTCGCATTTACACTTAACATACCCAACAGCAACAAGAGGAAAGATGAGCCCGTAAGTGTACTTTTTTTTTTCCTTAACCTATATCGTCCCACTGCTGGGCAAAGGTCTCCCCCAAAGTCTTCCACTCATCCCGGCCCTTGTACTTATATCATAAAAAATAGTTATTCAGTGCGACAATGCAGACAGAAATTCTACAATATACTGATTTAAATGACTTGAGTAAGATGTGTTATAATGTTATATGAAAAACATACGCGAAAGAAAAATATTTCATACATAAAAACCTTCTTTTGTACTTAATAATTCACAATTCTTCATAACTTTCTTTAAAAATTGCGTAGTATTCGCATAAATGTGTAGATGTGCAGTGAAAAGAGTGCGCGAATACTTCTACTAAAAGTTTCTATGTAGTAGTATATTACTTGAAATGGAAATTTTAAAAACAATGATTTTTCGTAAATGTCACTACATTAACATTTTTTGTATTTCTTTATGTAACACATCATTTATGTTATTTGCAAAGGTCTGCAAAAGGCTCCACTTTTTTGTACTATAAATATTGTTAAGCTGTAAAAATAAATATTTTGTCCAGGTGACCTGCCAACTCGCGAAAGAAATCCAGCTCAAACACAGAGCACCAGTTATAGGCATCACTATATTGGACGGCGCCTCTGTTCCGCTACCAGACCCCTTGGAGGTTAGTATCCATACTACTCTAATAGAAAAAAACAAACAACGTAGTTCAGAAAAGAAAGAAAAATATATAAATAATGTTTATTGATATTTTACCACAGGAGACACGATTGAGGTTGTGTATTTTGTCTGTTCAACGATTGAACTCCTGAGATTGACGTTTTGAACTTTTGACCAAAACGTCAACATGATACACTGTAAATGAGACCAACGGTAGATCTTATAAAAAGTTAGGGCAGACTTGATGTATGTCATACGTAATGATGACATAATGTCAACGCTAACTTTTTATAAGATAGGGGGTAAAACTTTAGGGATAGTTCGGAAGAATATAAACGAGCTCTCGTGTCCCCTGGCTGATGAATATAAATTAACGCCTGTAAATAGGTTTTTTTCTGCCAAATTACTAATATTTCTAAATATGTTTGTCAGGTTGAACGTGGAGTATCGCCGTTACCTGAGCCAGGCACACACCGCGTCGTCATCACGTCTGAGGAACAATTCAAAGTGTTCACACTGCCGTCGTTGAAGCCACATAATAAGTACAAACTTACCGCGCACGAGGGAGCCAGGGTATGTCCTACTTTATTTTGTAATAGGTAAATCCTACTTTTTTAGCTGTATGCAAAAATTACTAGTTCGTATATTATATTGAGCTGTCTGTCTTATTGGATTTAGAAAGTATCGTTAAATATCGTAATAATACACATGATGATAATGTTTCTACGCGCGAGAACTAACTAATCCGCCATCTTGAGCCATCCGCCATATTGGATTTACGATGACGTCACTTAGCTTAAACTTGACGTGTATATCCAATTTTAATACTTTGGAATACAATTTATCAAATAAAAAAAACTGATTTAAAGTCAAAGTCAAATATTTCTTTATTCAATAAATTCACAAGGATCATTTAGAATCGTCTTACATACTAGGTGATTCTAGGTGCCAGTTCCACGTGACCAGAACAATGCATAAACATGCATAATTGATAATAATTTTAGCAAATTCTAAATTTTGTTATCATTCACAGGTGCGAAGAACAGCGTTCGCTTGGTTCGAGTGCGGCGCCGGTGTTGAAAAACACCGGGAATGGTGTTTGCTCTGTCTGACGAACCTTGGTGATTGTCTGGTGCTTAGTCCAGAACTGCGGCGGCAGATAAACGCAGCCGCTGTTAGGAAGGAAGATATTAAGTAAGTGACAACAACAATAGAATTTAACATATAAAACAATAGAATAAGGAATATTATTGGTTAATTTTAAGAATATAATGTACCAAATTTTTTTTTATGTAGTTAATCCACCCCTCCTTTTACATCCTGTATAAATATCCCGTTTATAAAAAAAAATATGTTCAATACCGTGATAATTTCAATTATTATATCTTTCACAGATCATTATGACATGATTGTGACTATGACAAATATGATTAAAATAGACAATATGGTAATAAAAAATCTAAAGTACCGATTTTATTTTGCAGTGGCATTTCAAGCTTATGCTTTTCAAAGCGAGGTGAAGCTCTCTACTTGCACTCTTCGTCTGAACTACAGAGGATTTCGCTCGCAGCTAATAAGGTAACATACATGTAAATCTAGTCAGTTAGTTTGTCTTAAGCGCGGTTTCCACTGCAAGCGGAGCGGACCCATTAAGGGCTTCGTTAAACTTGCAAACGCAAACTGCATACTTGTATTTCCACCAACAAATAGTCGGACGGAAAGAGCCGAGCGTATAGAAAGAGTAAAAATGAGCACGCTCAGTTCTAGGGTTCTAGTTAAATGACCAACTCTTTGTTGGTGGAAATGTAAACCTATTACATTTAAAAGGAGTTCGTTCCGCCTAACTATTTCGCGCTCATTACTCTTTCGCAGTGGAAACCGCGTTTTATAATCATGAAAAAGAAAACATGCCTTTTAAGATTAGGATAGCTGTTAGGTTTGGAAAAGGTTAATTAGCTTTATAAATCGTTGTTTTTCTGTCTATAATTTTTGTTGATAAATATAATAAACAAATTAAAAACCAAAATCATTCTGCTAAATCAAAACAAATTTAATTTTTAATTATTTCTAATCTGTCATTTGAAGAATTAATGTGAAATCTTTTTAAAGAAATAAATCAATACCTAGAATTACCTGATTACCTTAATTATCATTAAAACTATTGTATTTTTTAATTTTGGTAACAAAAACAACGTAAATCTTAAAACGTAAAAACGATGATACTTGCAGAAGTAAAATACTGTGTCGCAAAAAGCAACGCCCTCTCAATATATTTTTTTGAGATTTAGTAATGGGGCGTCTAAACGGGCTATATTTTACGGCAATTTGTGGCTGCAATACTGTGGCCGGCAACATTGCTACCAATACCAGCCACACTATGCTATATTTTAAGGATGGCCCGGCATTATAGCCACATATTTTTTGATTTGTCAAAATGTTTTTATGTGTAGCCACGCACACAAAATACAACATATTGCAACATGTTGCCTGCAATTGATTGCTCAGCCATAAAATGTACTAAAATGTTTTATTGATGGCTGGGCAATGTTTGCCAATAATTGCAGCCACAAATTGCCGTAAAATATTGCCCGTTTAGACGCCCCATAATTTAAAGTAATGTTTGTTTGTTAACAGGTGACGATCGCACTATGCCATATAATCCTATCTCCATGGGCGGCGGCGCTAAGAGGACCTGCGGAAGAAACGCCATTGACTAATGGAGACCACAAGGTTAGTATCTAACAATACTAGCCTTACTTAAATAAATTGTCCACACAAATAATAGATCATCGTCTCTACTGGGTATCTACTCGCGAGGGGCTAACATTTTACCCCCTATCTTATAAAAAGTTAGCGTTGAAGTTATGTCACCATAACGTATGCTAATCAAGATAGACGAAAACAGATAGACAGAATCATTTTAAACTAATCTCAACACTGAGACGCTTCGCTCGCTCAATCGTTAAGTAGAACTTTACAAACAGCGTTATAAATAAACCCAAACCCTTTTAATTTTTTTCGATCGTGCGTCATATGCATTCCACTTGCTTAAATGCCTTTAATATAATTATTTATAATAATAATTATTATTTATAATTATAATAAGGAGGAAGCGACAGAAGCGCCGCATGACGTGACGGCTGCGTCCGGCGACATCACGGTGGATTCGGTGCGGGATCACACCAACGCTACACCAGAAACACCATCCGAACTCAACATCAATCTGCAGGTGACCATACTTTAAACTTAAATACATAATTATATAGGTTTTAGACAATGATACTATTAAGCCTAATGTGGGTTTTTACAAGTTATTGCGATCTATGAAATATCGACGTTTTTATTCTTAAAACACCTTTTAAACTTTCTTTGAAAATATCTTGTTACATGTGTTAAAGTGTATATATGTAAGTGAGATGCGGTTGTGTGTACTGACAGGTGTAAAACATACGATTACGCAAAGTTATAGATATAAGAGCTGATTACTTAGATAAGACTACTAGACTAAAGACAGGCTTAAATCACTAAAAAGAAATGGTTTAAATACTATTATCTCTTTCTCCCCCCCCCCCCTTCTCTCTCTCTGTCTACCTCTTCCTCCTTCTCTACTTAAATAAAATGTATGTATTTATTCGCTACATAACTAATTTAATATTCTCAAACAGAATTCGCAAGTAAACACAAGTTCGATGGTGGTCAAAACGACGACCCGTACAACGATCAATGAGAACAATGTAGACGGCGGCGCTACCACTACCACCACCACTACTACCAGCAATGCCACCAGCGAAAACAGTGAGTTATTACAACAAATATATCCTTATAGATAAATAATAAAATATAGGGACACATAAATAATTTAATTTTACATAACATTTTAATTTATTTTTTAAAATCGGGTTTTTTATATGGTAATTCTAATTTTACTAATTTTTAAAATATGTATCGCCGTTGGGATCGAACCCGCTACACTCACGTTTAAGATAGCGCTGACAATAAAAACTTTAAGATAAAGTCAACAATTATTGCATGTATGTTGCTTATAGCATTAGTTTATTTTTTGTATAGTTTATTAAATATAAAAAAATATGAAGCTTCGAAATATTATAATTTATTGATTTGCGGGAACATTTATTTGATCTTACAATTAGTAAAAGCCTCTATGTATAAATAATGAATTTTCCTGCAATTTCTTAAACTATTCAATTTTATGATCTTGCTTCATACACCCCCCCAAATACGTTTATAATGCCACTAACTTATATATTCAGTCAATAGGGTTACTAACGGGCAAACTCGATATTAAGCCCATAAAGTTAAGGTTGCATAGCTATCTGCGCCATAGACATACTTTTTATGACAAAATAAGGGTTACTTACTTATAGTTAGAGAAAATAAAAATGTAATAATTTACTTATCACATAAAATAAAAAAAACATATATGTAAATGAAGATCCACAGATTAAAGATAAGATCCACTTTGGTACATGAACAAATAAATATTCATGGAAATTTCACAAATCACACTCTAGTCCCAAACTAAGCAAAGTTTGTACCTACTATGGGAACTAAATTACTGATAATAACATATTTTTGTAAATGCGTACATGTAATACATAGTAACGAACACCGAACAAATCAGTGTTCGTTACACAAATTAAGTTTGTTCTCGATGAGGATCGGATCTGCGACCCACAGCTGAAAAGACAGCTACTTAGCTGTGACGCCTGTCAAGATTAGATAAATTGGTTTAATGATCTTGGCTCCCCTGTTCGCTCCTCTAGGGGAGACATAGAAACCTTTTAGTGTACTTAGCCCCCTGGCTTTCGAAGCATTTTTTTTTACATTATTCGTTGTCAACGTAGTAATTTTAATAAATTTTAGTAAATGTATAAGTTAGTGGTACTGTTTGTTTGTATGTTGACGGGCGCTTTGTGTTTTGTTTGTAGTCCTAGAGCACAGTCGTGAGGAAGGAGTCATCACGCGCATTGAGGTATCCCACTATTTGCTTTATTTATATAACTATAGAGCCGAATATTGTTTGACAAAGTTTAACACAAAATTCAAAACGCTATCTAGTTCCAAATTAAACAAGGCTTATGTTTTGTTTTTGTAACTACAACACTTTGTAACTACAGCCTTTGCCCCTTTGTCCAGCAGTGAGACACTGTAGATTATAAAAAATAAAATTAAACATCTGAGTTTGCCATAGAAAATATATGTTCTTGGTGGAGATTGAAACTAAAGCTCGAAAATACAAATTCTTAGTATCCCTTCGCTCTTTGGCCTATGATTAAAAATATACTTTAAAATTGAGATTCAAACTATAGCTTGAGGATTTGTCCTCAAAGAGAATCGAACCCACGACCCACAGCATGAAAGACCCAACCAATTGAACACCTGTCAAAAAATAAATAAAACAAAACTAGTTTGTCAAACATTTTACTGATTATAACAAGAAACCTAAGATCAACTTTGTCAAACAATATTGCATGACAACTTCCCTATTAAACCATACTTTTGCAATACCCTTGTTATTAAGTGAAATCTACGCAATTCTAGCTTTCTATGCCAAAAAGTATTTAACATATTTCAACTAACTTTACCATTTGTGAAACTAACAATATAACAATTCACCAATCTTGTGGCGTTCGCTCGTGTTGTTCTAAGTCCAGTTTACGTATAAAAGATTATTAGTATTAAAGTTATTAGTATTGGCGATAGAAGAGAGCCATTTTGGAGTATGATGGCGTCGCATTAGATATTTGTATCTTAGAAGAAAAATAGATCTTAAATCAAGCTTAAGATATGATAAATTGCAATGTAGACACGTCTTGTACACTTAAGAATAATACAATTAAATTTGTTTAATATATTCCTGTGGTTCATTTGATTTTTTTGAAATACACAACATAAAATGGTAAATATTAAAATAGTTCTTTGCCGTAGAAATAGCTATAATTCAAACCCTGGATACAATCGAAAAAGTAAAATATCAGTTACAGTTAACATATTAGAGTGCCATAGTACAGTTCTATGCTTTCTTACAATACCTACAATAATGTTGTTATCGTTTCCTAGGAATAATATTTTTATAGTATTTTTTTATTTTTTTTTTATTTTATTTATGGATGTGAAAGGAGTGAATACTGAGATGACGGATGATAGAGGAGAATGGAAGAAACGAACATGTTGTGCCGACCCCACCTAGTGGGATAAGGGCAGGAAGAAGAAGAAGAAGTATTTTTTTATTTAATAATACTTGAATAGTTTACAAGTTCTAATGCGACGCCCTGACCATCCAATCACCAATAAAACCTTTTAGCAATAACACTAGAACCAAAACACTTGCGGCCGCCACGCGTTGAGAAGAACGTGCGTTGGTACTCATGAGCCGATGTTATAGACGGGCACGGTGACAGTGCCGGCTGGAACGGACCCGAAGCTAATCCTTGAGATGTTCGACCGGCAACGTACGCCGCTCTCCGTTCCAATACCGCCGGGCGCTACGGAAAACTAGAAGAATTGTGTCGAAAATGTGTAAATTATGCCTACTCGAAAATACAGAAATATCGAACAGTAATGTTATTGAATTTTAAGGAAATGTGCAAACGCATACGCTCTATCTTATAAAAAGATAGCGCATACTTGATGTATTGATTACTATACGTAATGATGACATAAAGTCAACGCTAACCTTTTATAAGATAGGGGATTAAGCTATACTATCAATAATTCTAATTGTGTATTTAAGCTGAGATAAGGAGACAATACTAAGTGCAGATTTACGCTTGCGCTTGTCAAATCGGAAGCATGATTTTTTTTTAATTTAATTAAGACACCAATAAATAGACAATTTAAATCTTATCATAAAAGTATGTGGGATTATAGTTGTGTTTATTTAGTTGTAAGATACTACATAAAGAAAAAAATTTTAGATTCGGACTTTGACAGACGCAAGCGTAATTTCTTTAGGTTTTGTCTCTGGATCTTAGACTTAGCCAAGCCGAGTTTTGTTTTTAAAAACTTAGAATTAACAGCAATTTAAGCTTGTTGTAAACCAACGATACACACGGTTCAACTATCCCAAGAGATAGGTATATCCCCACATGATAATACCATATGAACAGTTAACATATCTTTTTGTATTTTCGCATTATAATTGTTTTTGCAACTAAAAACAAAACAACGAAAATTACATAAATGATGCTTACATATCTGTGGGTTATTAAATAATGATAGAAATATACCAGCCTTAATATTAATATATCATGTTAAAACGGCAGGTAATTTTGTAAATTAGACGCATTTTTCTATATAATTATACATAAGCTATTATAATTTTAGTTATTATTTCTTGAACAATTTTGCATTTCGACGATTAGGACTCCTTATCTAGAACTATTGGACGATTTACACACAAATACCTTAGTACCTAAGGTGTAGTTACACTGCGCGTCATGCAGTAGCGTTACCTTTGCTGTACTTATAAAAGTGTAAATCGTCTATGTTATAGTAATCACGATATTTGCCACCGATACATTTCAAATAACGGATTTAGATTTAAGTATGGAGTGACAAATTATTTTAACTTTTTATTTATACAATTGTATTCTACATCTATATCACGTCACAGCTAGAGTTTTTTATAATATAGAATCAAAAAGTATCTTGTAACCACCATTATTGGTGATTTTCCTATCCTTATGAAAATATTTTTGTTTTCTGCCTACCCTCTTTTTTTTCAAATCTACAGAACACTTATCTTTATCCGGTATTTGTTACAGCTAGTTTTATAACATTACTCTATAAATTATAACGATGTTTTTAGCTTGCATGTCATAGTGTTACATCTGAATGTATGTTTCTTTTAAATAATAATTATGTACTTACATAACAGTATCGCTTGCTATAAATTGAGATTACTGCTTATTCAATAATTTATAATATATTATTTGTAATATAAGTGAAAATATTATCATTTTAGTACAAAACCCAGGAAGCCATATAAAATTTGCGTCATCAATACATGCTGCAATGTGATTGTGGATTGTATATCAATCAATATTATAATATTATTTTAATTAAGAGAATATTTGTGAAAATATACTTGTTATGGCAATTTTAAGTTAATTGTAACATTCGCAGCGAGTGTGATGTGCCTATTTATTTCCATTTTTATACTGAACATAAATTGTATGTAAGTAGAAATAATTGACAATTAGTTATGACTTTATTTTGATATTCGTTTTGGCGAAAATTTTGCATCCAATTTTTATTTTCTTTTCTATTCAGTATTTTAAGTTTAATTTTAACGAATTGCAATATTTTAATGTCACTTAAAGATATTTTTATAATTATTTTTGTTAATACACTTTTGTTTTTAAATAATTTGACTTGTGAGTAACTTTTTTTTGGAACTTTCACGAACATTATTACGATTCACATGGCGTGTCAAACGCCAGCTCGACAAACGAACGTTGTTGCGTCGTCGCGCAGTGTAAATCGAATACGTTACGATTGCTTACCTCTTAGTTGTACTTACTACCAGCTACTGTACTCCTTGGCCAGTGTGAATGGGCCTTAATATCAAAAAGTTTTCCAAAAAAAAGGTTGTTTACATGGCGATTACACGGTTATATAAAAATATTGCAAGATTGAAAAAATGGCAGCTGTTACTTGTAATAAGCACACTGTACATCACAATTTGTGATAAATAAGGGATTGATATGTTTTTAGACAATATTATTTTATTTTATAGATGTAAGTTACATAAATGTGCCTATTTTGTTTAGAGAACATCTATTAGTCATTACCAATATTCAATCTATTAACAGCTACAAGCTTGATTTTGTTGTACTTATAGTTTTTGCATATCGCTATTTAACCTTCATTGAGGTCTGAATATTGGTTTTGGCCGTTAGCCACTGAGCTAATATACTGTAAGAAGTTATATGGACTTGTATAACGTCTTACAAGCTTCTATTTATAATAATGTACAATTTTTCTCTGTATTGTGGCATTTCTAAATATTTGATACGAAACTTGCTATTTGTATCCTAACGTTTCTTACATGAAGATTAAATAATATAAGATAAAATTAAATTGTTGTTTGATTTGAATTCCTTCATTAGAGTCTGTCAAGCGAAAGATGGCCCTGATAAATCGCGGCAAATTTAAAAACTATTAGTATGGCAATAGTATATCATCTACTTATTCATAATCATCATCAAAAATTATGTAAGTATATTTATTTAGAATAATATCAAAGTATCAAATTATGTAATTCCAAGTTATCCTATTATTTAATGTATTGCCATACTAATAGTTTTTGAATTTGCCGCGATTTATCAGGGCCATCTTTCGCTTGACAGACTCTAGGTGCTATTATCAGAATTAATAAACATTATTCACAAACAAACTTACGACTATACAGTATTTACAAAATGTACATAGTCATATAAAATACATAAGAAACAGCTGAGCTATCTACAGACCGTTGCAAACGATCTATAGATAGTTCAACTGATCCAAATCAGTACCAATCGGAAGCGTACCCAAGACACTGGCTGCATTGCCGCGCTGAATAGCAATGCTGATACGTTGGGCCAGATACTCATAAACAAAAAAAAAATACTTATAATAAACATGAATTATGAAGTTAATTATTACGTTGGTTCATTTCGAGTACCTACATATTATCCTTTTCAAACTCTACATAGTAAGTACTACTTCAGCATCAAAATATTTAGTAAATTATTTATTTTCTACAAATTCACAAATTACGACTAATACGCAAAAGAATGTCAATAAATCATATAGAATAGAACCCATCACAAGTCAAGATATTTGTATCCAAAGCTAGGGGGTGGACGGCAATCCAATCCTGTCAATCATAGACCGATAAATCAATTTTAAGATTGGCAACACTAGGATGACCAGTGTTCACAGGTTAAAGTACTTTCCCTAAAGTTAGCGTTTTTTGGAATAAATAAGATGTTAAACTTGGTATTAAAAAACATTTTAATTACAGTGTTGCAATCATACTAAAATTCATGGCGGTATATTATTCATTAAAATTAAGCTGTTTTGAGCAATATTTAATAACTGCAAATAGGGTTCAATTTTAATTAACCTGAGATCAGGGAAAATTTAATGTTAGTGCTGGCAGCACTGAGCATAACAAAACAATGTCAAAATTGTCAAAATTCGTCAACAAAACAAATTGCATCGTATTTGTTGTTTTTGAGTGGTTCTCGCGATTCACTAAGCGAAGAATAATGAGTGTTTGTCGATTTTGCCTCGCTAATAAACCCAGGAAAAATATTAGTGAACTGAAAGTTTCAAATCATGACAGTAACAAGAATTACACTGAAATCATGTTGTTTTGTCTGGGAACACAGGTTAGTTCCTGAACCTAGATTTCTTAACACCACACAAACTTTAAGAATACTTATATTTGTACATAGCTTGTCTTCGATGTGTAGTATATTTTTTATAGTTCTTGAATTTTTTAAATACCTACCCAATTACAATAGAAAGTAAGGTAATTGCCCGACTTAATCGCATCTACACGTCAGTAAAACCTACGTAAAAATGTAATATCTATAAATACGGCATCTAATTTCCATAAACTTATTGCAGGTGGAAGAGGATTCAAAACTAAGTACAAAATTATGTCTAAAATGTTTTAAAAAAACCTTAGCCTTCTTTGAGTTCAAAACAATGGTTATAAAAAGTGAAATATTTTTAAAATCTGGCTCATCAATTGAGCCGAAAGCTGAAATACCTGAAGACAAAATTAAAAAAGAAATTGTATCAGTGGATGTCAACGATCATATTGATAACGGGTTTGAATCTGACGGAAAATATGATGAAGTTGAAAACGTTGAATGCAATATCAAGGACGAACCAAAAGCAGAGGAATCTGAGGATGAGATGTTAAGTGTTATTAAAAAAATTAAGTATGAATTTATTGAAGAAAAAGAAAATGGTAAGTAATAAATAAATAAATAATGCTGTAATAGTAGTAATTTATTCAAATTAATGTCAACACAGACTATGAAGAAATCATTATAATAAAAAAAACTGTTACCTATTTCTACCACAAATGAAGTAGGTAAGTACATCAGTTTTTTTTTATTAGGACATGTTTGGCTATCTACAAGCTATGAGAATCAATAAAATATAAATAAATAAATATCATGTACATTTCACATGTCACACTCTAATCCCACACTAAGCAAAGTTTGTTAGTGTAGGTCCTAGATTGTTTATTCAAATATCTGATAGAAAATTATTATTATTTCAGCACCAACAAAAAAGAAAAAAATCCGCACTAAAAAGATCATCCAAATATCATCCAATAAAAAACATCCCAAAACTAAGGCTGATTTAAAAATGGGCTGCATGAAAGTGTGCGAGGAATGCGGGAAATATGTCCGGGACTTAAAAGCACATTCACTTACTCATCTACCGTTAGAACAACGCTTACGGGTTAAATGTGAAATTTGCGACAAAGTTTTTATATCGGCACAGTCTAAGTACAAACATAAAAAACGGAAACATTTTGGAACGAAAAAGGAATGTCCGATTTGTCACAAAGGTAAGAATCTTTTTTCAAGCTGATAAAACATATTATTATATTTAAACCTAGCTTTAGACAATCATTTTTTGGTTTATATCTAAATTTGAATCAAGAAAGCTTAGTATGAGTTTTGGTGTAAAGTGTCTGACATCTAGTATGACATTGTAGTCAATGCGATTACAGACATAACTATAATACTAGTTATATTCTTTTCTACCTCTATACAAGATTTACGTCACTAGATTTAATCTACAACGGCAGAATTCTGCGCAAACTACCATCTATTTTAAGGCCCAAAGTATAAAAGAAGATAACGAAATGACACTTAAAGAATAACCCATAGTCTTCAGACTATACTTTAGGCCTTAAAATAGATGGCAGTTTGCGCAGAATTCTGCCGTTGTTTCTTGAATCTTGATGCATTATAAACACAACAAAAAAAAAATAATGTCTCATAGTGATGGGCGCAGTGCAGTAATCAGCTATACATAATTATAGGATGTTATGACCATATGTTACATCTTTGTATAAACCTATTTTAAACCTAGTATTACATTTAACAAAAGCATATCTCTCCAACAGTGGTGATGCTCATAGACTTGCATATAAAGGCCCACAATCCCGCTGAGCTTAGATACAAATGCTCTCTATGCGATCGTCGGTTTATTTCCCAATCGGTACTGAATACACACATGACTATCCATACCAAAGATAAGCCGCACGAATGTGACGTCTGCCAGGCGAGGTTCAGACTTAAAAACAATATGTTGTCGCATAAGTAAGTAGATTTACACTACAGTACCCTAAAGGTACCCATTACACCGTATCATACCATGACCGTGCTATGAACGTGTCAGGACCGGCAAAATATTCTCATCGAGAAACGCGACGTTGTTGGTTGGTGACGGAACGGTCTAGTGAGCATAGTCCCATACTTTTCAATACAAAGAATACTTATATAAAGAATACTTTTTTGCCTGACACGTTCATAGCACGGTCATGTTATGATACGTTGTAATGGGTACCTACCTTAAGGGCTATATTTCACCGGGACGCCATGGCGGCGCAACCAGTCACCGTCACCAACAAAATGTATACAGCTCTATAGACAGTTACTCACCTGGTGTCCGTTTGGTCGCGCAACCAAACGTACATTTTGTTAGTAGCGGCAACTGGTTGCGCCGCCATGGTGTCCCGGTGAAATATAGCCCTAAGTACGAGTTTGTGCACAGACGAATCGTAGAGACGCAATCGCCAAGCGCCACCGATTTTGCATGGAAATCCAAGCTTCTCAAGAAATCAGCTAGGGGCGCTGCTTGGATCTCCATACAAAATCGGTGGCGCTCGGCGATTGCGTCTCCACGATCCGTGTGTGCACACACTCGTACTTGGGGTACTGGTGTTTTAAGATCACTCCTTGAAATCTACTGGGTGTTTCTGATCAGATGTTGAACGTATAGTGAATAGCGCTTGCGATTTCAAATTGCTGTTTACAAGCGATTTAATAGCATGTACCACGATTTTTAATAATAATTTTACAAAAATTAATAATTCCGACTTCAATAGTAAACGACGCGTAAACAAAGTCGGGTAAAAAGTGTGATATTGCAGTTCAAACTTCAAACTTCAAATTCATTTATTCAATAAAATCACAAGGATCACTTTGAAACGTCTTACATACTAGATGATTCTAGGCGCCAGTTCGTCGCGACCAGTGTCTAAAAGAACTGGCAAGAAACTAGACCTGGATTCTAACGTTTTTTTCATATGATCCTTCTTACAATTGTTTAATAAAGTTGGAGCTAGTTCGTCCCAAGCTTGCTTGTCTTCTAAATAGTCAGATATTTTATAATATGCTTTTGATAAGAGTTTTCGTTTTATTACGTTTTTGAACTTACCAATCGGCAATTGACAAACATAGCTAGCAGTGTTAGTCAGTACCCTGTTTTTTTTGTTATTGATAAACCCCCTATCTTATAAATAGTTAGCGTAGACTTTATGTCATTATTACGTATGGTAATCAATACTTCAAGTCTGCGCTATGTTTTTATAAGATAGACCGTATATGTTTATTAATCGTGCTTTAACGCCCAGAAGTTTTCGCAGTGGTCTTAGTATACCACGTAGATGTTACGGTTTGAATATCACATAAGTATTTATTTAAAGTCTTAGTTGAAAAGTTATATTATTATTGAGGTTCACTGGCTTACCTGCTAAGATACATAGTATTCGATATAACCGGCCGGGTTTGTGAGTCTTTGCATGACTGCTTAGTACCATCACTATTGGAGAGATTGCTTTGTTAGACGTAGGTTACAACTTAGACTAGACGCGCCTAGCTTTCTTAGCCGCGAAATATTACCGCATATATCTTCCAACTAACACAAAGAAAACAGTTAGAACTGCGTTTAAAAAAAAATATTGTTTTGAATTGATATAAATAAATATTCACGGACATTTTACACATTACACTCTAGTCTCAAACTAAGCATAGCTACTATGGGAACTAGTTTGCTGATGGAATACTTATATAGGTACTCTTTTTGGAAATTCATAAATAAATAATATAATTATTCATCTGCATGAGAGCTCTTATAATGTATATTATAATATACATTATAAGAGCTCTTTCTTAAGTGTCGTTCTTTGGGCTCTTTAAAGCATAAATAATTATTTATGCTTTAAAGAGCCCAAAGAACGACACTTAACAGGTTTTATTGCAGAATTTCAGTTTATACAAAAAATAAGTTTATTTATTTATTTATTTCTCTCTTAAGAACTAATGACAAAAAAATTAACAAGTAACTTAGAGTACCTAACTAAGTAAGTATGTATAACGCTTGATATAAACCAAGTCTTTCCCATAAAGTAGAATGGGAATTTACTGCTTTACCCCCTATCTTATAAAAAGTTAGCGTTGACTTTAAGTCATCATTACGTATGGTAATCAGTACTTCAAGTCTGCGCTAACTTTTTATAAGATAGACCGTAATTCTCTAATCTTAAGGTAACAAAGCAATTATCTCCAACAGTCGTGAAACACCTAAACTTGCACGCAAAGATGCACAAACCGGACGAGTTTAAGTACGAATGCGCGCCGTGCGGGCGCAGGTTCATTACCAAGTCGACGCTCGAACAACACGTCTCTATCCACACTAAAGACAGGCCGTTTGAATGTGAGATCTGCCAAGCCAAGTTTAGATTGAAACTCAGCATGCTGATGCATAAGTAAGTATGAGTTTACACTCTAACCCCCTATCTTATAAAAATATAAAATATAAAAACAAATAATAAAACCATACGTAATGATGACTTTAAGTCATCATTACGTATGGTAATCAATACTGGTAATCAGTACATATGGTAAAGCGTTATGAGAATAACCTACTCAAAGAGAAAATGATTTGTTTTTTAAATTTGCGGTACAAAACTTAATAATGGTGGTTTACCAAAATTAGGTTTTTAAATATAATATACTAGCTGTCCCGGCGAACTTCGTACCGCCTTAGATAGTTTTATTTTTTTCCGTAAGAACCTTGTTGTAAAACTACAAAAAAAAATCAGCCAAATCGGTCAAGCCGTTTTCATGCTATGTCGTGACAACGGAAAACGGGTTTCATTTTTATATACATATATAGATTTATTAATTTTACAGTAAATTAGTGTTATAATATGAACATGTATTTGTTTGTCGTAGTGTTTTAAGGTACTTAGATTATATTGTTTTTTCAGGCGACAAGTACACGATAAAGAGAAAACCCATCTTTGCCAATACTGCTCCAAGAGTTTCTTCAAGAAATATCAGTTACAAATACATTTACGGTGAGTTACAAGTTACAGTAATGACATTTATAAATACACTAGTAGTACGCCCCGGCTTCGCACGGGTAGCCTATATATTATAATGATATTTTTTATATCATTATAATATAGCCTATGTTCAGCGCAGATAATGTAGCTTCACAACAGTGAAAGAATTTTTGAAATCGGTCCAGTAGTTTCGGAGCCTATTCGATGCAAACAAACAAACAATCAAATCTTTCCTCGTTATAATACAAGTTACATTTTCAACAGGCTTCAAAAAAAAGGTTCTCAAGAAAAGTTGAAGCAAAAAAAACTTCTCAATTCGGATGTACGTTTTTTTTGTTACATTTTTTTAGTATGTTATGCGTATACTCCGTCAATTGTAAACCGATTTTGTTTTAAGTTGATATTTTTTGGTCTTGGCCATCTCAATAATCGATATTTATGCTAATCACACAAACATTTGCTCCCTGTGGGAATCGAACTTACGACCCACAGCATGGAAGGCAGAGCTACTACCACCTGAGCTGTGACGCCGGTCACAATATCATAGTAATAAACAAATAAACTTTTCCAGATCCCATACAAAAGAGAAGCCATATTCTTGCTCAACTTGCGGCAAATGTTTCTCTTCGAGCACCATAAGGAATAACCACGTGTTGACCCACAGCGAGGTCAAAACACACGCCTGCAAGCTATGTGATATGAGCTTTGTCCGGCGAGGGTGAGTGTATACATTTATTTCAAGGTGATACGCCTCCTTCTAGCGGGAAATTCAAGGAGTTTTTTATTTATTGTGGCTGAACTGCTATATCTTTTACTAGTTTAAGCTACTAATCCTAAAACTGTTGCTAAAGCCCGATCTTCTTCTTCTTCTTATCGTGTCGATGCTACAACTGTATTTTGTTGTAGCATCGTGTTGGAAAGATTAGCCAGACTAGACACTGCTTTGCCTTACATGCTTTGCTTTGCTTTGCATTTGCTGAAGCTCGATGGTCCAAAGACATTATGGAGCGAGCCCGGAATCAGTGTATGAAAGTCGCAAGGGACCGAAAAGAATAGCATAATAAAGAGGAGGCCTGTACTCAGCAGTGGGTGCCAACGGGCTGAAATGATGATGATGACATTTTTAATATATCAGACGCTTGTATTGTCCACAGGTACTTAAACGCGCACATGCTGAGCCACACAAAAGAAAAGCGGTTCCCCTGTCATTACTGCGGCGTGCGATTCCACCGCTCAGACCATCGCAAGCGGCATGAGTTCACAGCCCACGTCAAACAATCGCAAACAACCGATGAGACGTTATAACGTCCAAATAAAACCATCAAAATAAAAAAGCCCCGATCGTGCTAAATTGTAGCGTAAACGGTTCGTCTGAGCAGCAGCTAAGGTTCACCAACGTACGTATTTTGGGATCGCGATAATACTTTTTCTGCCACTAGGCGGCGCTTCGTAGGCGTCAGACATCTGTCAAATAGCACAGAGTCGTAGGTACTGAACATAAATTATTGAAAAAAATTAAAGGAATGATTTTAAGAATAAATAAACCAAAAGATATATACTTAAAAAATTACAATAAGGGTTTTCTGAAGTGATGTCCGTGAGATGGCAGGACTGTAGCGTCAGGTCCAATGGACTGTCAAAATACATACGCGAATTGTAGTGCCGCCTAGTGGCAGAAAAAGTATCGTAAAAGTCTTTCAGCACGATCGTAGCTCGAGCCGCGACTGCCAAACGTTGCAGCGTCAGCGCAGTGTCTTGAATGTGCTAACGTTACGATACGTGCGTCGTTTCTTCGTGATCAATTAGTATTATATTTGAACACCAGTACCCCAAGTACGAGTTTGTGCACACACGGATCGTAGAGACGCAATCGCCGAGCGCCACCGATTTTGTATGGAGATCCAAGCAGCGCCCCTAGCAGATTTCTTGAGAAGCTTGGATTTCCATACAAAATCGGTGGCGCTCGGCGATTGCGTCACTACGATCCGTGTGTGCACAAACTCGTACTTGGGGTACAGCTAAGGATTAACAGGGTAATGATAATGTTTGAACGCATGAATCAAACAAATTGATTCCCAATTGAAAAAATAAATCAATAATATCCGATTGAATCGAGCAATAAATAATTTCTGTTCAAACTGAATCAATTTGCTTGATTTTAAAGTTT
Source organism: Ecliptopera silaceata (assembly GCA_932527185.1). NCBI lineage: Eukaryota > Metazoa > Arthropoda > Insecta > Lepidoptera > Geometridae > Ecliptopera > Ecliptopera silaceata. The sequence continues at coordinate 9,227,467 of OW052202.1, read as the reverse complement.
TTTTCACATAGATAATATTTGTTTTGGGAGAGGCTACTGTTAATCATTTTGTAAGTTAGTAAAATTTTGTATATTAATAATATAAAAAAAATATTTTTATACGACCAGAAAAGTGTTTAGATAATTAGACCAGTGAAAGACCAGTATAATCAGTGGTTTATACCATTTTACCTCAAAAAGTTAATTAATTTACGTGTAAATTATGTTATATTTGGGTTATTGTTGTAAGTATTATATGTGTAAAATATGTAGTTTATTTTCTAACTAAATAAATATACGTATTTTGTTAAAAAAAACTTTTTTATTGATAGTACTAATAGTAAAAACATACCACATATTTGTTAAATGGTAAGGTGTAGCGATATGTTTTTTAAGTCACTTTCAGAAGAGCCGAAGACCGGGCTCAGTGGCGCGTCTTGGAAGAGACTTATGTCCAGCAGTGGACTGATAAAGGTTGATGATGAAGTCACTTTCTATAATTTCTTAAATACGTGTAAGGTAGATAAATCCCTGCAACGGTCTAATTTCCTCAATATACAATCATCAGTAGACAGTAGTTAAGACAATTCGATAGATGTTTTTAGGGTTCCATAATCCCTTTACACGAGGCACTATTACTGAGACTGCTTGTCTGTATGTTTTTCTGTCTGTCACCACCGAGCTGTATCGCACATACCGTGAAAGAGTTACCAACCATTTTGTCAAATTTTCTTTTGCCGTTGTAAAAAAAATCTAAAAATCAGAATAAAATAAATATTAAACGGGGCTCTCGTATGAAACGTGACGATTTGAGTCCGACTTGCACTTGGCAGTTTTTTTTTCCAATCTACAATCAAGGCCGGATCCAGCTTTGGCACCAGGGGGGGGGGGGTCACATAGTCGTGGTCAAGTCAAGAACTTCTATTATAATGTAATTTCCAAACGTTTGCCATTATACAAAGTTATTACATAATGTAGTTACATTAATTCTGTATAGTGACAAAATATATAAATAAAATAATTATGTTCAATTAGTGGTCCACCTAAGTCCTGGAACCAGATCAGGGGGGGTCATGACCCCCCCCCCCCCCCCCTGGATCCGCCGTTGTCTACAATCTCCTTAGTACCACTAAGGACACAGAGGTTTCTCAGCAACATTCTCTTCATCCTCATCTATAGTAGAACACGTTCCTTCCTCAGTCAATCTCGGCGAGTTGCCCGGAGTGTATATATTCAACGTATTCGCTATAGTGTCCAACTTATCTCCATAATGTGGGTATTCCTTTGTCAGACATTCTACGATATATTTGATGCGATCGTTTAGTGATCTAGCTTGATTGTATTCAGCTAGTACGGCAGGCTTAGATTTTTTGACGCGGACAGATTGACGTTTGATTGCAGTGGATAGCTCGTTTCCAAGACGCTGGCTCCGCACCACTCGCTCTAGAAGCTGAAATAAAACATTTTATTTTATGATAGAAATTGCCACAATTTATCTGAAGCAGATCCCTATTTCTGCCGTCTCTGGCCTATTTACGGTGATTTTTCAAGTGAAAAAATATGGGCTCTAGCATATTTGTGTAGATTGTTCTAAAAGCCGAAGGTTCACTATAGCGACATACTCGTAGCTTACTTTGTTAATTATGTAAGGAAAAGTATTAGTTCTAATCGCGAAAATTTTATACCATTCAGAAAGAGATATCAGCCGCGTAAGGGTAGAATAGCGAAGGGCAAAAGAAATAAATATATTGGTCAGTCAGTTTATACTGACCCATTGCTTCTGTCGATCAGTGTCGCGAACGTCTCTCATCAAAGAAGCCACTTGTTCTTCTAACTGTGCGTTAAGAGCGCTAGTGTCGGCCACATCGCGGTCCAACCTCGCCTGCTCTTCTCGTAACTGTTTCAACCTGGCCTCGGCTTCGGTTAGATCCTGAAATAATAAATTAAAATAAGGCTCTTGCTAGAAGGCTGGCTCAAAGGTCAGATGCAGAAGGCAGTGATCCTCGACACGGCACGCATTGTCCGGAGGTTCCTCAATCTGTAGCCCTAACCACCTACCGAAGCTACCGAGCTTGGGTCTTGCCCGCTGCCGGCGGCAACCTAGCTTTAAGTTTTTTATAATCCTACATGGATTATTGTAAAAAACTTTTTGCTAAGTTTTGAAATAAATGTCAGACATTCCACAAGTCAGCAATGAATAAATAAATACCTACCTTGGTAACTCTCGCTACATCAGCTCTAGCAAGTCTTAGCTTATGATGGTAAGCTGATTGAGAAGTAGATCCTGAGCCATGTGCCTTCTCAACGGCCGCAGCTGCTCGACTCTTGTCCATGGCGGTCTCTCGTCGCGTGACGTAGAGAGCCAGGTCTTCGGCTAACTTCTCGCCTGTGCGGCGTAGTTGTTCGCGACGGACCTAAGCATTAAGTTCATTCAGCTTCCCATTGGTACTGATTTGGATCAGTTGAACTAGGTATCTATAGATCGTTTGCAACGGTCTGTAGATAGCTCAACTGTTATTGTTATGTATTTTTTATGACAATTTACATTTTGTAAATACTGTAAGTTTGTTTGTGAATTAAGTTCATTGTATAAGATAACATTTTTATGATATAAAAAACTATTGATTCTCTGAAAACAGATTCTTAAAAAGACAAATATCTCGGACACTGATTTCACAGTTTACAAATTCCTACTACTTTTTCCTAAACTAACCTACCAGCTTTTTATACAATGAATATCATATTTTCTATGAGCTTATAATATACCGGTCGGTCATTCGAGTTTCCATTGCCCCTAAATATGCGATAACTATGATCATTAACTTGCACGCATCATGCGAAAGACTACTGATTGATTTTCCATTTCTGCTAGATACTCTTGCTAGATGTCCATACCTCCATCCTATGAATTTCAGTTCTCATCTGCCCGATTTCTCCAGCCGCAGATTTGGCTTCTTGCATATTCTTTTTCAGCTCCACTGCTAATATTCCCTGGAAAAACAGTTTAAAACTATAGATTTACTTATCAAGACTCTTCTTGATCTAAAAAAAATGTCTTGTCTCGTATCTATAGGAGATTGAATGTGTGTAACTTACCTTCCGTTGCCATATCAGCGCTTCTCTCTGAATACGATCTAGATCCTGTGTCAGATTCATCTTCTCCTTGTCCATCTGCTCTATTTCTTCTTCCAACTCCAAGATATCTGTTTCTGCGCCCTAAAGTAAAAGCTTGATTAAAAAAATCCTCAAATGCCTTGCACTGACGATGTCTGCAGAGTATTTACCTAGAATTATACTAACAAAGCGTTTGGTGAATAAAAGCCTCTATATTATTTATAAATTCAAGGATTACTGTCCTTGAAAGAAACTTACTTTCAAATTAGCCGAATACTCATGCGTCATCGCCACGTTAGTCCGTTGGGCGTTATCGTTCCTTTCCAACGAGTCTTTCCTAGTTCTTTCGAGTACTTCTAACCGTCCTCTCAGTTCACGTAGTGTTCTTTCCACGCGACCCCTTTCTTGCAAAACAGTTTCGCATTCCGCTTGAATACGCATCGTCTTCTGTTCACAGATTTGTATTTCTGTAAGAAAACACAACATCTTAATCTGACTTCCATCAATTGATATGTTAAACAGAAAGATCATCTTTAATATCTTATACGTCAAAGATCAATTTAGCCTGTATCTTTATAATCTCTATTACTTACTAATTAGACTTTACTTTTACCATTTTATAACATCAACTACTCCATAACAAACCTTCATCAATTGCTATCATTGATTATCATTAAGTGTTCTATAAAATACATCAGGGTTCTACAAATAATGACTCTTACGTTTATTGATAAGGTTGATGTCAGCTAACATCTTCTCGTGTTGCTCGGCCAGTTTCACGACGTGTCCTTGAAGACGAAGCCATTCGTGCTGCATGCCTTCTGTCCTCTCTCGAAGCGCTTTTATCTGCTGCTCTAACTCTTCGATCCTGCGCTCTTGAGGGGATTTCATCTGTAAGGTAATTTCATACACGTTCATTCCCCGTTAAAATATATTTGATATATTTTTGAACACGGCTCAAGAACTTACATCAAAAACCTCCTTAAGAATCTGATACTTCTTAAGAATAATATCCAGTTCCCTTTGCTTCCTCGTTATAACCAGTACTTTCTGATCATACTTCTCTTGTAATTGATCGCACTCCTTCTCCCGTTCTCTGACTTTCGACAGTGTCTCTTCGAGAATAATGTTGTTTTTCGCTTGCCGGTTTCTGTGGACTTCGATGTCTAGCATCATCTTCGCGTGCTGATTTTCCATTGCCATAAGTGTTATTTCCTAGAATTTATGACACAGCTCAAATCAGCTCAATGTAACAGTGTAATCTACTATGAGTAATAGTTAAATCTTCTGCCTTTTTTATCACATCAAAAAACGTATATATATTCTTGAAGACTTGATTTGTACTTATACATCAGTCTCAAATGGTTAATCAATGTTTTAGTAACTATAATATCTTCTTATCTTAATTTATTTCTTCATGTAATAATTTGATTAGCCTCATCCTTGTAGATAGATAGATAGATAAACTCTTTATTGTACACAAAGAAAATAACAAATGAAAAACATAACAATAGATTTGTACAATTACCATTCAGAAGTTTACCTGTTTTCTAGCCATTTCTCTCATCTTCTTGATGCCATTAGCCATTGACTCTACAGCTTTGTCATTCAGCAAGCAGTCTTGAATATTTGCCAGAATTTCGTTTTCAAGCCTCAGTTTATTTTCAGTTTTGCGATCTAGATCCTTTTCTGTGCTTTTTAATATGTTCCTCATTGTTTGATTTTCCTGTAACATACAAATTATCGTTTCAATAACTGTAAGAAAAAGTTATAGATATATGGTTTAACCTAGTATAGATAGATAGATAGAATATGCTTTATTGTACACCAACACAGAAAAAGAAACAAAAACATTAAAATACCTTAGGTGGTAATTAAAGTATGATAGTTTGTACAATGGGCAGCCTTATTGCTTAAAGCAATCTCTTCCAGGCAACCTTTGGATGTACAGGATTATATGAACAATACATGGGGAAGGCGTACATAAGATAAATGTACTTAATACAAATAAATATTGCTGTAAATATGTATATTTTACCATCTGTATCATTTGCTCATCTCTTTCTGTCAACTCGATAGATTCTGTTAACTCTCCGATTTGGGTTTCTAGATTAACTCTTTTAACGTCTTCAGCGTCGACTAAAACATAAAAATATCCTAAAGTGTATCAAATTTTTACATGGTTAGGTTTTTGTGACACTGTTAACAACATCACATTTATATTCAATTTTGTATTAGTGTGGTACTTACAAAGTTTAGTGGCATGTTCAATGTCGTAAGTAAGCTTGTCTTGGTTCATAGCTATTTCTTTCCCTTTGTTCATTTCTTCTGTCACAACCTTTTTCGTAACCTCGAGGTTGTTTATCAGTGTTCGGTAATTTTCTTGCAGCACTCTGTAAATTGTTTGTACAAAAACACAATTCTACGATTATGCTCATCTTTAAAGTACCTATATTTCGAACTTATTTGGAACAATAATTATCTCAATAAGTATTTTTCAAAAACACATTCTTAATTTCTTACACCTACCTACACAGCCCACTCTCTCTCTTTTCATACAGATACGTTTGATAGTAAGAATTTGATGAATAATATATTTCTTTAGATCCTAGTATTATGGCAGCATTACATTGAAGTCAATAAATAATTTCAGTTGAACAGGTAGTTCAACTGAAATTATTTATTTAATACTATCGATAAACTTACTTGTAATCATCCCTCACAGAATCATAAACCTTGTCTCTCTGTTGTATGTTCACTAGAACAGAGTTCCATAAGCTCATCAAACGCCGTTTATCCAATTCCAGGTCTTCGAGCTCAGCTGCGTACGCGGTTACCTTAAACATGATTCTCATTTAAGAGACTTGCAGCTTGTTTATCTGTTTCTTTTAGAACTAATCTATTGATCTCACCTAGATATCTCAATTTACGTCACATTCATTTTTGCTGCAAACCTTGCTTGTTTAGATGATTCACTTATTACATTACATGCTAAACTGAAGTTACGTGGTCGAGAAACAGTTTATTGGGGTATATCATTTCAACGACTTTTTGGCTTTGAGATACATCATGCTCTAAGGCGAGTTGAAATTGAGTAACAGGTTTTTAAATAAATTAGAAGCTTACAAGTGACTTAGTATTCAGGCATGGGAGAGATCTCACTATATCAATTCGGTAGAAACTCAGTTTTAGATGTTACATTATTTTCTATGCTATATCACATACCCTATCATTGACCTGCTCCATCTCAACGTTCTTGATTTCCAATTGTTTCTGGAACATCTCTAGCTTCGACTCAAGCTTCCACACCTCTTGACCGACACTGAAGATTATCATATCCTGAAACACATTTTCTATTTAACTCACATTGTTCTTTGGAACTTCTTAACATTATTCTGAATGTTTTGTACTCTTCTGTTTTCTATCAGCAGACTTGCGAACTTGAAATATCTACAAAAAGCAAGTATCTTGCAATTTTTTCAAGAGAGTACAGGAGGTACATTAGGCTTTGTAAAGCATACCTATAGCTGTTGATGGATATCAAAATGTTTGCTAATTTTAAGTCTCAACTTAATCAACTAATGAAGATATTAAAATGTCTTTTAATTTGAAGTCTCAAGTTTTCCAGTTAAGCTACTAAGTTTAGTCAATCTGTTAAAAATGGGCAAAGTTTTTATGCTGACCAGTTCCCGCTTCTCATCAGCTAAAGCTCGTTTCTCAGCGCGCATCTTATCAGACATCCGCTGACTGACTGTCAGGTCTGACTCGGTCTCCTCGCGCCATTGCTCCAGTTGTCTGCATAAGGTGGTCAGAGCCTCCAATTCCTCGGTTGCTTCACGTTCTAAAAATAGCAAAATGTTTTCTACACATTGTGTATAGAATCCAGTAGATAACAAAATAGTAATACATATTTTCAGTAGGTAAGTTGCATGTGCCTGTAAACGCCCGAATTCAAATCCTGATCGGGAATCAAATATTATGACTGCTTTTAAGCAGAAATAAGTGGTAGTACGGCCCCGAAGAAAATCTTTAGAAAACTCTACTACTGCCATTTTTTATTGTAGTTTCTACCTTACTGACAGGATTGTGGCAACATAAACCAAGAAGTCAAGCCAGCACCTTTCAAGGATGACTGACAATTAATTTAGCATTAAGTTCTCCTTTTTTACTCTGATATTTGTGCAATAAAGTTTGAAATAAATACTAAAGAGGTCCGTACCGTTACGCTGATCGAGCTCCAACTTCTCCTTAGCCTTCTTATACTTGTCATTAGCCTCCTTAGCTCTTTTCTCAGCTGCCTCGCGCTCCGACGTTCTCTGTGCGAGGGTCCCTTCGTATTCTTCTATCATCACGCGTTGGGCGTTCGTGTCGTGGTCGCTTCTATAGATTGCTTCTAGATCTTTGTCGTAGCCTAACTTGCTAAGTTTGAGTTCATCGCGCTAAAACGTGTTATTTTAATTAAATCAATAATAATAATAAAATAAATATTCACGAACATTTCACACATTACACTCTAAATACAAACTAAGCAAAGCTTGCTGATAGATAACTTATATACATTTAAGTTAAGTCAAGTTAAGTAAGAGTGAGCAGGTGAGTTTACCAAGTTAAGGATCTGTTCCTCAGCAATAGCGTTTTCCTTCTGCAAGAAGTGCCTTAAGGTTTCCTGGAAGCGCTGCATCAGAGGATGGGAGGATTCCAGAACAGCTGGCATCGCGCCGATATCCCGTTTGCTGCGCCATCTAATGTCAAACCAAAAAGTGTCTACCAGAGATTTAAGGTAAAGTTTTATTTAAATAGCTTTTCGAGAACTGTCACGCAAATTTTGTATGGATTTAAACAAAATTTTTAAAACCGAGTTAGGCAAAACATGAATCCTCAGATATGTTAACGTTTAGTGTGGACTTAATTTAATCACGCATGCCTGACTGCGCTTAGTATCAAAAATCTTGTACCAGCATATACTTACTTAAAAGGACCTAACCTAAGTCTTGTGTGAAACTTACTCATCAAACACTTCCCTCCCGGCTTTCTTACAACGACACATATCAGGCAGGCAGCCGCAGCAGTGACACAAATTATCCTCGAATGTGGGAGAGACGCATTCGCACACTTCCGGCTCCTGAAAATAAAGCCACCACACATAATCGAACCCGCCACCTCCGCGTCGCAGGCGGACCTTCGCCCGCCGCGCAAACATTTGTTCTGGGTGGGAATCGAACCCACGACCCACAGCATGGAAGGCAGAGCTACTACCAACTGAGCTATGACGCCTGTGATCTAAAAAAAAGTGTTTTTAGAGTGTGAGTAAACTTACGTGAGGAAAGATAATTTGTTCATTTTTATACAGGAGACAGTTTTCAGCATGGATTACTATCTCGTGCTCATCTCTTGGGCATTCGCAATGTGGCGATAAGATGGAATCTGACGTCGAACTATCTATAGTACATGGACATGCCCGCGAAGACTCCGATCTGGAAGATTCAGACATTCTCAAAAATGACGTAGTTTCAGTACAAAAAAATATTTTCTGCAAATCTATTTCAAAAACTCAAAATTAGTGGTAAAAAGCGTCGCGTACTTAGCAACGAGTTTTTTTACTTTAAAGGTTGCTTAGGAATTTGTATTATAACCTTTTTGTTTAATCGATTACTTTTCAATAAATACTTAGGTGGCATTTATTATCTGGCGCGCTTTATAGCAACCTCCTTGTTTAGTCGATGTCGAAAGTAGCAGTTGCCATGACAACAGAAAACATCAACAAATACGCGATTTACAGACCTGAGAGTAGTGTTTTCACGAAAAATAAAATAAATAATTAAAAATGGTAAGTTACTGCCACTTTAGCTAAAATCAATAAAGTGAAATGCTTTTAGTATTGTTATTCATCGAAATTCATGTAGGTATAATCCTTAAAAATAATTAAATAATATGAGTATGTGTTGTAGATTCTCTCACGCTCTAAACCAGCCACAGACAGCCGCGCCAGCACTGGCAGCAGTTCAGCCAAGAAGAGCTTTCCAGAACTCGAGGACTATATCATGAAAAGAGACTATGTTGGAGCTCTCACACTACTAGAGGTAAATTATTTTAATCTGGCGATTTCTTTCAGACAAACCGTAACTAAATCTAGAGCAAGAACTAACAAAATAAATAACATGTTATAAAGATAGTCTCTACCAAGAGCAGTCAAAGACACTTACTTGACTGTTTACGAGGATTGAGCGAGGTTGGGCCTTTTACCAGCCCCCGAACTATGTAGTTACGTTGTCTAAATCATCTAGATACGATGCAAAGAATTAGGAGCGTTCGCTCTTTTCGCGACCAACAAAATGTATATAGCTCTATAGAGCGTTTTTGGTCGCGCAACCAAACGTACATTTTGTTGGTAGCGGCGACTGGTTGCGCCGCCATGGTGTCCCGGTGAAATATCCCTTAGGGGGGATGTAAAGGGGGTGCTTAAGATGAAGTTTGTTGCAGTTTCTAAAACACGAAGGCAACACAACCGTGTGGATAGATGTGTGGACGGCATGGTGCTGGTTCCATCTCGGCTACTACCGCAGATCTTTAGACCTGTACCTCGCGATACGCGCCACTGATAACCTGGACGATAAGGTGGCAGACACACTGGCTCTTGATATCGCTGTCTGCTACTTTTATTTAGGTTTGAAGCAATATTTTTTGTTACCTCTATAGCAAAAACAACAAAAAAATCAATGGCACAAAAGCTACAGAAGTACATTGTAAGATATTGGTATAAGTAGACATTGTATATAATATAACCTATATGTATATTTAATCAAAATAAGCTTTTAAATACTTACATAGTTTCTCTTACAATGTAGGTACCTACTTCAGTTGCTTTTTTACTATTGATTTTTTTGTCGAACTTTTAAACAGTGATAAATGATAATGATAAATGATAAATGATAATGATAAATGATATTTATTGTTTGTAGAAACTAGGTAATTACATTGGTCTTAAATTAATCTTCATATCACTAGTTCAACCTGAGGCTTACAAACGTCATTGTAATCGTCAGTGTAATCTCGTGATTAAAAAATAAAAGATGATATTATTATTAAGAGCCTGTATTGTCCCACTGCAGAGTAAAGGTCTCCCTTCCATTCGTCTCTATTTTTGATTTTGTTTTGATAGTCAGTCTTTTACAAAAACGTATGTCTAGTCTATTTCTCTAATTTGATTTAAAATATTTCGTTTTAGGAATGTATAAGGAGTCACAAGATTCTGCCGAGGAGGCTCCAAAGTGTGCGTTGAAGGTAAGTAGGTAATCGTCTAACAACAAAAATCTAATCTTATCTTGACACAAACTTTGTGATTACTGACTTTGGTCATAAGATACAATAATCACCTTCCAGGGAATCCAAGTAGTTTGTTTTAAATTATTTACTGTATTGAATTGTTTTCATAAGATGCGCGTTCCTTATTATTTTTCCCGACGTTTCAGCCAAATTACTATAGTCGTCGACCACATTTGAAACATCTCTTGGGTTCTTATATCATTTGACTATGTAGTTCTTTATTTCCTGTGTCTATTTTCCCTTTATTTATTTGACTAACTCATTAAGAACGCCCTTACTTACTACTTTAATAATTCATTAAAATTAAGAATTGCGTTATGTTATGTTATTCTCTTTCTAACATTCCAGAACCGACTTCTCTTCCACTTAGCTCACAAGTTAGGCGACGAGGACGCTCTGATGAAGGCCCACGCCTCATTACGGGATGTTCACGAGGACCAGCTCAGTCTGGCCTCAGTGCACTATCTCCGCGCACACTACCAAGAGGCCATCGATGTTTATAAGAAACTGCTTCTTGATAGACGGTAAATAATAATGTTTTATTGAAAAAACAATCAAAAAATGTCCTAGTTGATGTCTGGGCGAGTGAACTAGCTTTAGCTTATTTGCTACATTTATAATCACATTTATCTAAATTAACTAATTATTAGATAGATTTATCCTATAAATACGAACCAGACGAAATCTTCGAAGGAGTTGGATTTGCTGGTAGAAGATGCATGAGCATTAAGCCCTCCTTTTGCATAGAAGATATTTTCGTGCATTATATCTAAGTATTATAATCAATTTATCGAGTCATTTATATAAAAGGTGGTCTAAAAATTAATATTATACCTTGAAATCATGAAAGTGTTAACCTTACTCATATCACATTTGTAATTTTTTTAGCCTAGGTACTATTGTAGTCACTAGGCTTCAAATTTTAATCAAATTAGGAATCGATTGTTAAATTTGTACAAACTACCTATGTAAAGTAAAATGATTGCAGATTCAAGAGATATGAGAAAGATGATATGGACTGGATCAAAGTACTTTCGCATACTTCGGGGTAACAATGTAAAAGTTATAGAAATTATTTGTCCATTATATATAAATAAATTAGTGTAATATTCTTGTGTAGTGTAGCGCTCATGACAGGCAGATAGAAAAGTGATTAGTAGTTAAGAGATTAGAAAATTTCAAACTAAACATTTGAATTTTCGACTAATTAATCATTGTTTCATTCATGCTAAGCGCTTGAAACGGTCGCTCGAGTAATTTTCATTGTGCGAATAGGTTGTTATATTATAGGTAGGTACCTACTTACATTTAACATAGATAGAATAATTATATACTTAGTATCTATCTATATCAAACGGGTTTCTTTAGTAAACATTTCAGAGAACTTGTATCAAACTTCATATTTATTTAGTGTCCATCATCATCATCAACCTATACCTATCTACGTCTCTTCCAAGAGACTCACTGAGCCCGGTCTTCGTCTCTTCTCATCCAGTGTTTACCAGCTACATTCTGCAGATCGTCGCTCCATCTCGTTCCAGTATTTACTTTTAATATAACATATTTCAGGACGTACATGGCCTTAAATGTGTACGTAGCACTATGTTACTACAAGCTGGATTACTACGATGTATCTCAAGAAGTGCTGAGCGTCTACCTCGCACAGCATCCCACCTCAACTGTCGCTAGCAACTTGAAGGCTTGCAACTTGTTCAAGTTAGTTTTACTTTTCATTTAGGTAAAGAATTTTCGAAATGTTACGCCTAGATGTTAGATTAATGACCCTACTGGGCGCCTATTATATAAAATCTACTTAGACAAATATTTGAAACAATCATGGTTTTGAACATAGTTTTCATTAAAAACGGGATATTTACTATGATTTGTGAGTTTGATTATTTCCCGATATTTCGGCACAGTTGCATGCGCCTATCGTTTATAATGAAAACTATACTTAGACAAACTTAAAATACTAACATTTTAAAAATGATAATACGTTTAATAATGTTCTAACTTACCTGATCTTTGCTCACCAGTGGGTGGCTACTTGACCTGACTACAGCGGATTTTATTTAGCGTGTGTAAATACTGCTTTAGGGATCTAAAGGTATCAAAATAAAACTGTATCGGTAAAAATACGCTAAATAATTAATGTATATAATTAATGAGGACTGTATTTATTAATATTTTAGTAATAGAGGCTTATTTTATTATAATTATTTTCATAACAGTCCTTCATAAACTGCATTTATTGAACTAACTAATATTAATTATTTAATAAACATTTTGTAAATACATACCTACTGTATAGTCGTGAGTTTGTTTGTGAATAAATAATTTGTTAACATTCCAATAAAAAAATTGAACTAATTAAATATATCTAATCGTACCTAGGTTGTATAACGGTAAAGCGGCTGAAAACGAACTGAAACAAATATCATCAGAACAGCACACGTTTGGACAAGATCTGGTCAAGCACAACTTGGTTGTTTTCAAAAATGGCGAAGGAGCTCTAAAGGTACATATGTACTTTAATATTTAACTTAGCTTTTGTAAATATCATGAACTATTTCTAAGCTAGAACTGTAATAACCGGCCGTAAGTTTCTTGCCCGTTCTTCTAGGCTCTGGTCGCGTGGAACTGGCACCTAGAATCACCTAGTATGTAAGACGATTCTAAATGATCCTTGTGATTTTACTGAATGAAGTAATTTTGACTTTGACTTTGACCCACATCACCATGTAGCTCCCTCAAATTAATTTTTCATTGGGTTGTTTCGAAGTCTGAAAATAAATATGAATTTGTTTATTTATAATGGATGAATGCAATTTTAAAATGTCATAAATATTCTCAATTTTTTTTCTAACTTGATATATTTTACAGACTTCAATAAAAAGGTTTTCAATAAGACTGCATGTTTTATTTGTGTCTATTACGCGTTCCTTCCAATAATACATATATATTTCGATATTTTTTGTTCCAATACCAGACTCTACCAGAGTTAGTAGACGTAGTGCCCGAAGCTAGGTTGAATCTAGCAGGATACAGGCTGAGGAACCGAGAGCCGCTAGAAGCGAGAGCATTGTTGGAACCACTACAACCGACGTCACCGCTGCACTACATACTAAGAGCTGTGGTGGCTGTGCGTCTTTATAATGAAACTAATGATGTGAGTACCTACTCTTTGAAACCCAATTTCTAACAAAATTAATCATTTCAACTCATCTCGTCTCATTTCATCACATCTCACCTCACCTCATCTCATTTAATTTCAAGATTCAATAAGAAAATGTTGTACCACTTTCCGTATCGTAAAACAGGTTTTGGGTCTATTGATTTTACTGAATATTAGGTTTTTTTTTTACGATTGATTTTTACCGAGTATCTACTAGAAGTAAACAACCAAAATATTAATAATAAGTACGTACCTATGCAGTTTTGGTAATGTTCTTTATAAATACCTCGCATGACTTTTTTCACAACTTTTCTCTAACCGGTTTTGACCGGTTTCGGATTTGGCCTTCACCCTTCTCATAAAACCACCCTGAATAGTTGCAACTTTTTAATAGTCGTAATTTCCATTCTAAATATCATATTAAATCAGTAAATACTGTTATAGCTCTACGGAAATTATAAATAAGTTACTCAAAGCCATTTTGTAGTGGACAAAGTTAGAATATGTGAAATTATGTTATAATTTCGCATTATTCACGTTTATGTATAAGCTATTTATATGCTAATGCACACTTTATTCTCATATAATACGCCTATGGCACTTCACGTAGGGTTTTAAGACAAACTCGCAATAAGTAATTAACCTAGTTAAATATATTGAAGTTTTAGAAAATTAAGTACCAGAAAGCTGAGATACAGATACGTTTATCTCAGCTATCTTATCTAGTTCCCATAGTACAAGCTTTGCTTAGTTAGAGCCTGCGCAGACCGGGTCGGCATGGCAAGGGATGCCACGGCATCATTTAAAGCATAGCAATTTATATCGTATTTCTGTAACAGTACGGTTAAATGTCCATTAGTAAAAATAAAAATCCCTTGCCATGCCGTCCCGGTCTGCGCAGGTCTTAAAGGCCTAGACTAGAGTGTGAAATGTCTATGTATATATATTTTTTAAATTTATTATCACCACAACAGCCACAAATTTTCCTATAGGATGATCAGATGAAGCTAGCCCAGCAGAGTTTCCACCTAGTCGGCAGTTCCACGTCAGAATGCGATACAATTCCCGGGCGGCATTGCATGGCGTCCTCGTACTTCCTCGCGGGACACTTCGAAGAAGTCCTCGTGTACTTGAACTCTATCAAGAGCTTTTTTGTTAACGATGACACTTTCAACTTCAATTATGCTCAGGTATGACTGGTTTAATTGTTTTTTTAGTTCTAAATGACCATAAAATATTTTTACCTAAAATTAACAGTTTTACGTAAAAATTATTGAAAACTAAGGGGTTAATTGGTTCAAGCACTAACTCAAAGTTATGTTAAAAAATAAGAATTCCATTTCATTTCAAATATTTTCTTACTTGATACTTTTTTTTTATAAACTTAAACGTCTTTTTGTTATTACGATATTCTTCTTAAATTAATATCGCTGCTTATATCGTTAAATATGTAGCATTTAGTTTTATAATATCTGAAATAAAGTGTTTTATTCTATTCTATTCTATAGATATATATTTTTAATGTTCAGGCAAAAGTAGCGACTGGTTTCTACCGCGAGGCCGAAGAATGTCTTCTGGGCATCCAAGATGACACCATGCGCGGTAGTTACACCTACCTAGCGTGTCTCTGTCGATGCCACGTTATGAACAAAGAGGCGCATCTAGCGTGGGATATATGTGTTAAGGTAACAATTAAACAAGACTCGATCATATTCACCTTAAGGTTTTTACACACGGCAAACTAATACTTTAACGGCCGGTTTCTGGAAACCCAGTTTGATCCGAGTTTGACACATAGTAATTATTTGTTTTTTTCGTTGATCATCGTTCGAGAAACCAGCCGTAATTAGGCAGATTTTTTTGTAGCAACAAAATCAAAGTACAAGCAAAACAAATACAAGTATAGGTACAAGCTCTGCTTAGTTTGGGACTAGAGTGTGATGTGTGAAATGTGCATGAATATTTATTATGATAATATTTATGTTCATCAAAAGCTTTTCACACACGACTAAGCTAGGTAATATAATTTTTTTTAATGTTTCCAGTCTGCGGGCACTCCTGACAGTTTCGCATTACTACAGCTGGTGGCCAATGATAGTTACAGAATGGGACAGTTCTTGGTAGCTGCAAAAGCTTTCCATATGCTTGACAGGTAATGCGTTCGGAGCCTCACAAATGTGGTTAAAGAATTTAAATTCCTCAAAAGAAAATTAAATTTTTCAGTAATTGGGAAATATTTAAGTTATTACAAAATACTTCCTAACAGCTATATACAATTTGTTTTACATTTGTACCTACGTAAGGTATGTATAAAAGTGCGAATAAAATAAATGTGAACATCTTATTTAAAGAGATGTGTCAGCAAAAAATATGTTTATAAGTATTCTTTCCAGCAATCTAGTTCCCATAGTAGTTTGGAATTAGTGTGTGACGTGTGAAATGTCCGTGAATATTTATTTATTTATATTTATCTATTAGGTTGGACGGTGGTCCAGAAATGTGGGAAGGTCTACGTGGAGCGGTCTGTGGTTGTGCTCAAGCCGCCGCCGCTAGCAAGAACAGCGGCGCCGCTGACTTACGAGACGCGTTAGCCCTCCTAAGAGGACCTAGGGCTCATCCTAGAGCAGACCAGATATTAAGACCTATCACTAAGTGGGCGCAGCAGAATCGTATTAATGTCTAAAACTATATGGTTAAAAAATTAAAAATAATAATAGTTTTTATCAAATACATGTTGTTTGTTAGGTGAAATAAAGTATGATGCATAAGCTTGAGTTTCATTTAAAAGAACATGGATTACATATGTAGAATAGAATCTACTTTACTTACTCTAGGTACTCTACTTTTTGGGGTAAGTAATCGTATAATCAATACATAGTTGCACCAATTTAGATATTGATTTTAATAATGTAAATATAACAATAACAGTGCACAACATTATAATAAAATCTGATAGAAATGATAATACAATTGCATCGCTAATGCCAATTAAAGGAGCAAACGATGAAGCCAAAAGCTAAGCTCAAAGATAATATAAAAAGTATTTTCCAGAGATTACTATGTAGTTGAGCAATAAGCAACAAACTTCCATAAAGAACTTTAACATTTATTTAGTTTGTTTACTTAAATCTAAATTCATTATAAAAGTGTTTCAATTATCGACCTATTTACTTTTTAGATAATTGATTCTTGATCTGATTGGTGATTGATTGAGTAATGCTTAAAAAACTGAAGCTTTAGATTAGGTATCTTTCTGCACTCCAAATTATATTTTGCCTTATATGCACCGGACATTGCCCAACGCTATCTATTCACCAACCTGTTTCACCTAAGTATTTTCTTACCTGAGAAACCAGTTTTAGTTAGACACATTGAATATTTATAAAGTTTGTATAGTATGTATGTGTTATTCCTATATGTAGAAAGGACTGAGGCCCAAGCATGTATAAATGTAACAACCACAAACGTGACGTATTCGAGTGACAGTACGCGTTGACGCTCGACTGCCAAACGTTGCAGCGTTACCGCGCAGTGTCTTGAATGTGCTAACGTTACGATACGTTAGGATAAACTTGTGAGAAGGTGGTAAAACCTACTAAAGTTTGTATATAAAGTAAAATTTATATAAGTAAGAAATCCAATTAAAACTAAGGTTTTCCTAAAACATTGTTCATATCTACTAAAGATTTGTGTGTTGTATTGATATTTATTCTATATTCAGTGTGTAACTGTAAAAAAAATATATAAGTACCTATGTATTTACGAATAATAGTTTATTTTATAAGTGCTCTAGTTCCGAACATAATATCTTCGCTCAGTTAGGTATGGTAAGGTGTATAAAATGTAAAAACAAATTACATAAACTTCAATTGCAACTTGAATTTATAACTCAATAACTATTTAAGTATATAGGATATGTAATCCAATATAATCACCGGATGACAGCCATATATTCTTAGCACTCCAAACCGATAGAACCACGTTCTCGCCTAATTAGTCTCCTAGTATTTGTATAACTTAATGCTTGTAAAATTCTAGGAATTCGACTCGTTAAATGTCTACAGTTCGCGCAAATTTTCCTCAATATGGTAGGCAAGGAAATGTGTCGAAATCGTATAAGGTTGACCACATTTTTATGGTGCAAGTCACGCCAAGTTTTATTACTTAGTTGTGCTTAAAATAATTCATAGATTCTATATAAAAAGCTCGTTATTTATACTCTATATACTTAACTTATCTTGCTCCCGTTTTTGACATGTAGTTTGGTGCATGTTTAATTTATTTATTTATTTATTTTTAAGGAAAACCAACAGCTTGACACTTAATATACTTAGTTTTAAATTAAAAACCGGATCAGCCAATTATAGGTTTTCACAAATAGTGACACTAGAAACAAAACGCAAGTATTTTGTATAGGTACATATATAAAAATTGAAATATGAAAACTCAATGAACAAAACACTAAATTACGCTACACACAAGGCGTTGAGACTAATTACGACCTATGATTAATGTACACTTCAATATGATAAAGGATGTAAGAATTAAAATACTGACATAACTGCAAAAATTGCATTTATTTAAAACTAAACTATATTTACATAGCGTAAATAGGTACAAATCGTCAAGATCGAGTCCGTAGGCAACAGTCAGCAGTACAATAAATAAACAATTCTTATAACAATCGTGCGCGAGGTCAAAATACCTATTCGATAACTGAAACATTCCATAAACGGCTAGATTGCAAAGAACACAATAAAAACACAAAATTAAACAAATAAAACTAACAATCCTTCTTTACGATGTAGCCGTGATCACACAGTTTCAAGCTATACCTTCGTTTTCCAGTGAAAGAATAGGGTTGGTTATAGGTGGGGTTGTTTTAACCCCAAGGGTTGGCGACAACGCCGCCGTAGCCGCCGTATCCGACGCCTATGTGTCCGGGAAGGCTCAGCCTGGCGACTGGGGCGGCTACTGCCACGTGGGCTGGTGCTATGACTTTGGCGATAGGGGCTGCAGCGACCTAAAAGTATAAATAAATAATGCTGGACAATCCACACAACATCAGCCCCAAGCTAAGCAGAGTTTAGGGGTACTAGAAGACTGACATACCTACTTAATACAATACATTACATAGATAGATATTTTTTCTTATTACACATATAAAATACCCAGAACACCCGGGATAAATATTTGCAGATCGTACAAACATTTATCCCAAGGCGGGAATCGAACCCGCAACCTCCGCGTCGCAGGCGGACCGCGCCACATCAAATTAAATTCATATTTAACACATAGTCTCAAAGTAATAAAAACTTGCACTATGGAGACTGATTACTGATAAAATACTTACATAAAAATCATTTTTGTGAGGCACTTAGTAACAGCATCTTTGTCGATACAAACGTTTGTCCTCGGCGGGAATCGAACCCACATCCGAACATGGATTGCATGAATACCTACAAAGCTTTCGATTTCTACTATCCATTTTTGACACCACGCAATAATAAGCAATCTATACTATATTAGTTCTGCTTTTGACAATATTTATTATCTATTTATGTATTCGCGTCGCCTCATGTTCACTAATCTACCAATCGCTTTATAATAACGGGTGTTACTATGTATTATAAATAAATAAGTAAGCCTTACCGCATGAGCACCACCAGTCCTCTCCACCACGGCGTTGAATCCGTTAATCTTGTCAGCTGTGTAGGTGACCCTGCGGAGGTGACCGTCGGGTTCCACTAGGCTGTAAGAGCCGTGTACGACGCCGTTCTGTAGCGTTTCCGAAGCGTCTTTGTGATCGCCAGTGGCCGGGTCAGCCACGCCGTATGAGAAACTGTACGCTGGGTTAGGATCTATTGGCTCTGCGCGGACCACCTATCAAAAATATTAGTAGATTATCAAAATTATGCAGATTGTATGTATAATGGGGCGTCTAAACGGGCTATATTTTACGGCAATTTGTGGCTGCAATACTGTGGCCGGCAACATTGCTACCAATACCAGCCACTCTATGCAATATTTTAAGGATGGCCCGGCATTATAGCCACATATTTTTTGATATTTTAAAATGTTTTTTATGTGTAGCCACGACAAAATACAACATATTGCAACATGTTGCCTGCAATTGATTGCTCAGCCATAAAATGTACTAAAATGTTTTATTGATGGCTGGGCAATGTTTGCCAATAATTGCAGCCACAAATTGCCGTAAAATATTGCCCGTTTAGACGCCCCATAATATATTGCGCCAAAAGTTCTAAAAGAAAAGTTCATATACTCAATTCTGTTTATATCTAAATTATGTTCGAATTTTGACCTAAATTTTAGAACTAAAAATAAAAATATATTATAAAATGTAAATCCATAATTGGCTTTATGTGTTTTTTATAAGTTTTGTAAATAGTATATTAAGAGCTGTGGATTTTGTTTAATAAATAAATAAAATTTCAATATAGATAGTTATAAATAATTTAAAAAGTATTAACTAATTTCGGGTCAAATATGCAGTCTTTTCGGTACGCGTAGCATAGTGCTACGCTCGTAGACATCGCGTAGCGCGCATCACTTGACCGTGAATATTTTTTTAATAACTTTGCCAAAGACTGGCCTTCCTAATCTCCAGTCGTCGTCGACGATGCAGAAGGCAACATGGCATGTATTGTCCGGAGGTTCTTTAGTCTGTTGCCTTGACCACCGTTAGCTTAGGCATTGCCCCGCTGCCGGCGGCAACCAAGTTTTAAGTTTTTTATAATACATAAATACTTACATGTTTTTATTAATCGATGTATATTGTAATTCTTTTGCTAAGATTTTTAAATAAATGTGTAAATAAAATAAAATTAGCTTAGTCGTGTCATTACCGGTGCAGCGACAGTCTTGATGATGGGTGCGTGGTAAGCGGGCGCTGCGTAGTGTGCGACTGCTGGGGCGTAGGCCGGGGCTGCGATGGCGCCGTAGCCGATGCCGTCGTAAATGCCGGGCGCCGCCACCGCCGCGGCACACACACAGCTCACCAGGAATAACTGTACGAATAATTAGAATGGAAAATATCTTTATTGTACACCAAATTAATGTAGAAGTAATGGCCAAAGAAAAGATGGATGGACTGTGCTGATATGAGTAGGAAAGGATGATGTCTGATAGAGTGGAAGAAGAATATGTGAGACTTTCTGAGAGATTTTCTTAAAAAATTGTTCCGTAAGAACCTTGTACAGAGTATTAGAAAACTACAAAGAAAAAATCAGCCAAATCGGTCAAGCCGTTTTCATGCTATGTCGTGACAACGGAAAACTGGTTTCATTTTTATATATACATATAAGATTATAATTTACAGTACCTTAGCGATCATGATGTGTGCTAACTTTGTCGCAGCCAGGCCACATGTGGCGAATGGAATCGCCTCCTTGGTATATAAGCTACTCTGCACATACAAACTCTATGCACTTGATACATATTTCGCAACACTGCAAGGATATATGAGACAACACACGCATTTATTAAGAGCAAGTTTACGTTATAGTTACTTGTAAGGTATGACCGCAAAATTGTGGGCTTAGAACTACTAATTTGTGTTACTATACAGATTTTTTGAGAACGGCAATGTCTAATACGCGAGAGTTAGAGTAAAAGTCGAAAACATCTCCATTTATAAGTTTTCTTTTAATTTTGTCGAAATATAACTCGGATAATTTAAAAAAAAAAAAGCAATGGTTGCTGATAAAGATTTCGTGCAAATAAATGTCAAAATATCATCATGTGTTCCTTGTTACATTAACAAACATTATAAAAAATGAAAAAAAAAAAACATTATATAATACCATCTGTACCTATACGTATGTATGTATTTATAAAAAAGTTTTTTTTTTATTTGGATAGAAAACTTTATTCACAAACAAACTTACGACTATACAGTATTTACAAAATGTAGGTACATTGTCATATAAAATACATAAGAAACAGTTGAGCTATCTACAGACTGTTACAAACGATCTATAGATAGTTCAACTGATCCAAATCAGTACCAATCGGAAGCGTACCCAAGACACTGGCTAAATAAATAAAAAAGTAAGTAAAAGCAATCTAATGCCAATAGTTTTGTTTAATTTGGAATTAAAATGTTCAAGAATATTCATCTAAGTCACAGCTCAGTTGGTGGTAGCTCTGTCTTTCGTGTGGGACAATCTCCATCAAGAAAACCACCAACATTTATGACTTGGTAAATAAACTAAAATAGTTATACGGCTATAAATCTATGTAATACATTTAATAATAAACTGTAATTTTATCAAGCTTTGAGTAGTACCACAAGATGTGTTAGGAAATTGAAAAAGAAATGTATTATTTCATATCGTTTATTTTCTTCTTAATTAACAATTACTAAACTACCTATTCACGTAACCATATTGAACATAATAATACAAAACATCAAGAAACTAAAAATACATTTCACAATTAATATTCCATTTTAATTGAACATCTTAAAACTACTTGCAACACAGTGAAGTAAGTAGATACAAACAAAACAATATATTCATCTAAAATGCACTACTAAAGTCTCAGATAATAGAAATCCAAAGACTGAATTGTAATAAAAAAAATTTTTTTTACAAGTTATAGGCAAGCATTTGGTCGCGATCTCACCTGTACCCCAAGTACGAGTTTGTGCACACACGGATCGCAGAGACGTGATCGCCGAGCGCTACCGATTTTGTATGGAAGTCCAGGCAGCGTCTTTAGCAGATTTCTTGGATTTACAAAATCGGCGTCTCGTGTGGCAAACTCGTACTTGGGGTACTGATGTTAAGTGACGATGATATTAAAATAATGTTTTAACGGTATATGTTTTTCGTGCTAGGTTTCTCGCATATGAATGGGACTGCATAGGACTTGTCGACATCGTCTAATAACCCATATCGGAACATGCCGCCTCCTAGCTCCTTACTCTTCCCCCGGCTAGATGGATTACCGCTGCTCCATTTCGCGTACCCAGCTTCCTCTATAGTTTGACCTTGAATTCAGTTCATAGATAAGTAAGAAGATATTGCTTGAAGTAGATAATATTACTATAGCATGTCTGTAGGCCTATCCTATAAAAAGTTAGCGTTGACATTAAGTCACCATTTACGTAATGGTGACTCAACGCTAACTTTTTATGAGATAGACGGTTAGCCTCTCAATATTTGCCAGGTTCAGTTTCTATAGTGAGTTACTTTAGAAACTGAACGTGATTTAAAACCTGGCAAATATTGAGAGGCTAACCGTCTATCGTAAAAAAAGTTAACGCAAACATCGATATTCTGTGGATTTTATTGTGATCTGATGTGTCTGTGACGTTATTATTGATAGGGCTTAGTACAGCTCAGTCTTATAAGTCGACAAAAGATGCCACAGAATACTGATGAGTTTTATACATATAGCATCCACATATTACATATATAGTATTCGTTTGGAAGTGATTACAGAGAATAGGTACACAAAAACAAACTTTTAACGCACTTAATGTTCTCGGTCGACGGCCACGGCTTTCTCAATTATAAATAGATAGATTCATTTATTGTATCAAGTTAGTTAAAATTATAGGTCTTAAATTAAGATTAGTACCGAACATGACCCCGCTAGGGCACTACAATTTTCTTTAAGGCAGTATCATGCACTCATAATAGCCTTTAAGGCAGTATCATGTACTCATAAAAGCCTTTAAGGCAGTAGCATGTACTCATAATAGCCTTTAAGGCAGTACCATGTACTCATAATAGTCTTTAAGGCAGTGTGATGTAGGTACTCATGATACCCTTTAAGGCAGTGTCATGTACTCATAATAGCCTTTAAGGCAGTATCATGTACTCACCAAAGATGGTGACGTATTTGTCGACCTGCTTCCAGTAGTAGAAGCCGATAGCCATCACCCCCCAGGCCGGGTTTGTCCCGTTGAGTTTCTCGTAAGGGTACTCCTCAAAAAGGTCTACCAACACTTGAGCTTCGATGTCGCTATTTGGGATAGCAAGGTGGGCCCCTTCGTCTAGACAGATCCTGTTATGAAAAACGAGAAATTATACCACTTTTTGTGAAGTTCAAGGAGTCCTCAACCAGAAAAGTTTTCATGTTTTCAAGAAGATTTCCATGTTTTAGATAAATATCTTAAAAATATTAGTAAGTTTCAAAAGATCAACTCGAATGTCTTTATTCTTTATTCTTTATTGCACACAAAATAAGACAAACACAAGACAGAAATAGATGACATGTACAAAGGCGAGCTTAACCCTAAGAAGAGTTCTCTTCCAGCAAACCTTTGAGGCTAGGGAGAGGTGACTATAGAGGTAGGATTGTGTACATACATAAACATAAAATAGAATGAAGATAATACTTAACTAAGATACTAAATACAATACAATAAAATACACAAATACTTTATATAATACACACAATAATATCTTTATTGTTGTCTAAGATCTAGCATGCTTTTACAGTTCATTAAAAATTTTGTGAATGTTTAAATGTTTGTTTTTTACTACAACTACTACTACTTGTCCAATTCAATTTAATGGAACCTGGAATGTTTTATTATGTTTTTATTGGGGTACACTATATATTTCCACATAAATAAATAAATAATAATAATAAATATGCATAGGCAATTGACACATAAGTCATAAATTCTGATACCTGTGTGCCGTATCCCAGGGTTTAGCTTGCCAGTGGAACTTGTAGCATTCACCAGTACGATCGTCCAGAGAGTAACCTACGCAAAATAATGTTCATTTATTTCTCACATACCCATTCAAAGATCCGTATTTTTTTTTTTCAAATCAAATCATTTATTTGTCTGTCTATCTAGGTGTTACAAAGTGATGGTTAGTATGTAGTATTCTCGTTCTCTAGATTCTGCTTGTTAGCATACAAACATTTTTGTTAGAATAAATCCAATATAACGTGTTTGTTGGTATAAAATAATCATGTAGAATCACTCATTCGTACACTTCAAATAAAAAGCGTCCTAATTACATTTCAGCAGTCTTCCCTTACACAGCTATATTCATTTTTTTTTGACGACTTCATATTTCAGGAGCACGAATAATAGTCCATACAATTTTACGATCTACAAACTTTGTCTGAATAATTTTTCGATAGCTCGCGTTGTTTCAGAGATATATGCAAAAACGCAAATTTATGACCTTTGACCTCGAATAAAAAAAATGCACAAGCGGGATCGATGGGGACTTTTGGCATATCATTTGTAATGACGTATTCAAGGCCTGCACAAAAATCCAGCTTGTTGAGAATTAATGCAAACTGGAATGTCTATTTTGACTGGACTATAAAATATGTGACAATTGTAAACGTATCGAAACATTGACGTATTTGAGATACACAGCGCATAAACATGAGCTTTATTGGCGAACGTTGTAGCAGCAGTAGGTTGGTAGTGCCTAATGTGTCTTAAATACGTTACGTTTACGATTGTCATATTTATTCGTGATTAGCTCTCAGTACCTCTACCATGAGTTGTCGTAGCAAAATCGCCTGGCTTTACTACAGTAGTTACGTCAATATTAGTATTACGAATTTTAGTACCCAACTATCCGCTAGAGGCGCTGTACAAATCTTCATAATTTTTTTTAACTACAGACGCTAGCGAGTATAGTATATATAGTATAGTAAAAACTCATGGTAGAGCTACAGTAGACAGACTTACCATTGTTGTTCAATCCACAATCAGAGATAACAGCTGGTGCGTAGCATACGTATGGCAAACGGTCGTTGCAGTTCATCCACGTTAAACTCTCGTTGTAGAGCACGGCGCATCGGTTCAGATTAGATGTCAGGTACGGATCCCTTGACAATACCGGCTTTCCTGTACAACAGGGTAAAAAATTGTGAAATCTCTCTTAAAGGGTTAAAAGATAAGGAAGAAAGAGGATAAGATAAAGAGGAAGGATAGCGGTTCTTCGAATGGTTCAAGGGTTCAGTTGATTCAGAAACTTTTAGTGGCATGACCTGGGATGCCTTAAATACTTGATCTAAGTACATGTGTTAATCAAGCAGGGCCAACATTTATTATAATCGGCATGATATAGGTAGGTATCTGTATTTTAATCCAACTATATCTATACATTTATTATAGGTATATATAATATACTTATACTTATACCTATTAAACTAGACTAGAGTGGGAGATCTATTTTGGCTTTCTTGATGTGTCCAAGTATTCTTACCGTTTTTGATGTTGTATACTCCTTCAGGATAACTCACTTGTATCCCAACGTACAACATCGACCCTAGGTACGGCGGGGTAGGCTGACTTGCAATCACCACATCATCATCTGTAACTTCAATTATCAATATCATCATTGACTACATAAAGATAACGCCGAATAGTTTTATGTAAGACTAGCAGTAGCTCTGCCATGAGTTTTTACTATACTATATTTACTATAATCGCTAGCGTCTGTAGTTAAAAAAATGTATGAAGATTTGTACAGCGCCTCTAGCGGATAGTTGGGTACTAAAATTCGTAATATGTATGTACTAATATTTACGTAACTACTGTAGTAAAGTCAGGCGATTTTACTGTGAAAACTCATGGTAGAGGTCCGTGCCCACTTCGTTCGGCATAATTCGACCGTTTTTTCTCGGATTCACGATTCAGGTTAGCAGGGGGATAATGCACAATACACCCCATTGCGGGACGTCAGTGCAGATCTTATTCCCCCAACAAGAATTAGAAGAATTAGAAGAATTAGAATTACACAGCGCGTCAACATCAGCTACCTACTGTCGAACATTGTAGCGTTAGCGCGCAGTGTATCTCACATACGTTACGTTTACGATTGTTACATTTATTTGTGCTCAGCCAACTACACCCAAAAAATAATATAAAACTAAAAGAAAAATTTATTCAATAAAATCACAAGGATCACTTTGAAACGACAGTAATGCTAGTATACCTACTAAGCTGTGACGCCTGACCATTTCATTAATTGTGAGGTATACTTACCCAATGGATCAGAACTATCTTTCTTTGATACCTCCTTTAAAACATTGTACATTTTCTGATTCATTGGAGCCGCTAAAGTCGCATCTGGAACAAATACCTATATTTTTAACAAAATTTTACCAAACATAAGTACCTACTTACTTCGTAATTTTTAAGGACTACTCAAAAAGTCCGATTTGTAATATGGAACCATACTATCTATCAATATACCTAATGGGCGGTACAAAAAACACATACAGACAAATTAAGCTTCTACCGCGATAGTAGCTATGCAAAAAAAAGCATGGAGACCGAATCCAGAATTCTGGATTCGACCGGCAGCAAAAAATGCTATGCAACAGCTTTACCGCGGCAGTTTTTATCTTTATCTTCTGAAGTCGGTTGAAAACAGGATAAGACTCGGTAGGTATCTACTTAAAGTGGAATTTAAATCGCATTTACAGACAAAAGATGTTTACGCACCTTCGTCATGACATTTCATTCTGGCAGTTATCCAGTCCGCAGGGTCGTGCACCTTCAGCCAACCCTCGATCTGAGGGTAGTATTGATAGCCTGGCCAGTCAGGACCTAGGTGAAAATAATCAGTGAAATATATCGGTTAAATAAATTTACAAAAAGTAACTTAATAATTGGCCTATTCCCAGTAGTCTTACTGAGTATAGAACTACTGGGAAATTTCTTCATAGCCGACTTACTGCTAATATTTGATAGGCTATCACTCGCCACGTTTCTTGTTACCATCTAGGGACATCTATATTATTATATTTAGTTAGTTTATAAAAAACTAGCTGACCTGTGCCCACTTCGTTGGGCATAATTCGACCGTTTTTTCTCCGATTAACTTTGCAAAACGGACTACCACGTAAAAGCCTTTTTATTTTTCAGTTTTGTATATAGCTTATGACACTCAGCAATAATGTGGCTTTCTAATGGTAAAAGAATTTTTAAAATCGGTTCAGTAGATCCCGAGATTACAACCTTACAATTTAACAAATAAACAAACTTTACTTCTATAAGTATAGATTTTACTAATTATGAGTTTAACATATGTATACTGTTAAACTCATAACTCTCCTTTTGAATCCACGTAACTAAACAATAACCCGCATATACTCCCGTGACCGGCACCTGCATTATTCCGCTTGACATTTTTCTAATACATACATTTTTGAACTTGTGATATCTTTTGAATGGAATGTCCAAATTGAATAATTTAAAAAGTCATTTATAGGTATTGAAACAATCTTAATTATGTAGTAATTTATTTAGATAAGGATTAATACCAAAGCACAAATAAAGAACGTTTTCTAGCGGCGTCATTTTAATTATATTTTTTCGATATTAAAACACTTATAGTGACATATCTGTAATAGTTAGACATATGCTGTCGCTGACTTTTTTGTGGATGATGATGTGTTCTACAAAATTGTAGTACATGATATCTTTCTATCATCAATAGTTTTCGCAGCGCACGCGATGTAAGGAATTTCTTAGGTATTTTTTTTACACCTTGGGTTGCTTAATCGAAGTTTTAGTAAAGATCCTTAATTTTTTTGAAAATAAAATATAGCCTATGACACTCAGCGATAATGTGGCTTTCTATTGGTGAAAGAGTTTTTAAAATCGGTTCAGTAGATCCCGAGATTACCCCTTACAATTGAACAAATATACAAACATACAAACTTTACCTCTTTATAATATTAATTATTATATAGTATAGATAATTTTAGTTAAAGTATAAGAATTATCTTCAAAACTTACGTTCATTCTGGTTTGAAGTCCCTGCAACACTTGCCAAATAAATAGTAAGAAAAGAAACGATTATTTTATTAAACATTGTAATTAAATTCAAAAAACCGTTTCATTAAACAACGATATTAAATATGAGCGCAAATCTCGCTCGCTTGTTTATATGAAGACGAACTCGCTTTGTACCTAGTTTTTTGAAATTCCCAACCGTTACTATTATCATTAAAGTGATAACCTTTTGTTGCACTGTGATAATTGATTTTTCAATAACAAAAAACGAAATACTTCTCGTAACGATGAAATAACAATGATAGGAGCCAGGTCCTCAAAATTTATGCCATATGTTATTAATATAACCAGGAGTATAATAGTACAAAATGAGTTTGTACAAACAGATTTAAGCTACTTGGGATTAATAAATCTTATCAGTACTTAGGTAGGTATACTGTGAGTTCAAGGTTGGGTAAAAACCAATAGCAATAGCAAACATAACATAATAACTAAGCTAATAGGTATTAATTACGCAAATATTGTATTAATTAGATTACAACAAAGTCCTTAATTAGTTGATTTTTATGCGCTGTATTATTTTTAGTCTATAGGTACGTACTAATTCAGAGCAGCTATAATACCTATAACAGTTTAAAATCTCAATGCATTTGACAAAGTAATCAAGTGCCTAGGTACTATGCAATTCGACCTAAACTGGGTCACACAACACACCCAAACATGCTGCGGCTCAAATTCATATTGAATGTCCGGCCGCGCCCTTTCATGTATGTCAGGACACATAATTCGCAAACTAGATTAAAACAGAATTCTATGTTGCAAGTCTGACACCCTGACTAAACTTTATCAGACATATGAAATCTAATAGTTAGGTCACTATACTAAGTGGGTAAAATTTGTAACATTAATATTATTAGTAAATAGCGCTTTAATTCTCAAGTTATCTAGAACTAAGTAAACAAAACTAACATTCTGAATTACAAAGATAAACTTAGATATTAAATCTTAAAATATTTCATGTCTCTACCTACTACTTTTGTTTGTAGTAATTCGTATCAGTAATACGTTTCTTGTTCAACCCATTCCGAGATGTTATTTCTGATCAAGTGTCGTCTAACTTCATCGCCGACGATCATGAGCGCCATAAAAGGTGTCGCCAGAAAGAAATCATACCACGACAGAGGTTCCGTTCTAAATAACTCGTGGCAAATCGGAAGGTATGTAACGAGCACCGCTATGACCATTTCCACGATAATGCTCACATTCAGCACGTGGTTCTTCATACCTTTCTTCAAGAGGGAAATTCTGCGAGTCTTGCAGATTATAACGTCGGATACTTGGGTCATACAGATCGCGACAAAGTAAGCAGTTTGTGCCTTCCTCTCGAGTCTCTTCCTATCGACGTAAAACCAACTGCGTCCTAACGTGTCTTGTACAATATTTGCCGACGTCTCCCAGTCTTTTCGAATGAAGATAAGGCTCGACGGAAAGAAGCCATCCTGCGCGAAGACAATGAAGTAAGCAAACATTCCAGCGAAAAATTGAATTAATCCGATTTGAAAGTAGGCCATGAATATCATAACTCTGTTCACCAGGTGGTCTGTGGGCTTTCGTGGCGGTATACACATGATATCCTCTTCAGAGTCCTCGTACGCTAAACTCATAGCGGGAAGCAAATCAGTTCCCACGTTTACTACCAGTATGAGCATCAGAGTAAGAGGCAGAGGCATCCCCACGCAGGCATACAACACGAACGGAAGCATCTCTGGTGTATTTGATGTCAAAGTGTAAGCTATCGTCTTCTTCAAGTTATCGAAAATTCTTCTTCCTTCCTTTACGCCTAACACTATAGAAGAAAAGTTGTCATCCAACAGTATCATGTCCGCTGCTTGCTTAGATACTTCTGTGCCATTAATCCCCATAGCTATGCCGATGTCTGCTTTTTTCAATGCTGGCGAGTCGTTAACCCCGTCGCCAGTAACCGCTACGACGTGCTTGCACGACTGATACGTCTCAACTATAAACAGCTTCTGTTGCGGGCTAGTTCTGGCAAACGTTATTTCTTCATACTTATTTTGTGCGGCTTTCAAGTCATTCACACTCATCTTCCGAAGCTCATCGCCAGTTATCACTGCAGCTTTAAACATAGCCTTGATGTGCACTGGAACGTCATTGAGTTCTATGTGGTGTTCAAACGCGTAGTCGTAAGCTGTTGGCTGTGTGATGGTTCCACATTGCCGGGATATAGCTAGTGCTGTCACGGGGTGGTCACCAGTCACCATCACCACTTTAATACCAGCTTGTCTGCAGAGCCCAATCGACTTATCAATATCACGCCTGGGAGGATCTATCATAGATATAGCGCCTACAAAATTAAGATCTTCAAGTGGAAAATTTCTAGTTTGGGTATCGAACGAATACCCTAACGGATAGCTACTTGTAGGTAATTTAAGGTCACAGTAACCTATAACCCGCTCACCCATATTTGCTAGCTTGATGAAGTTCGCTTTCAATTCTTTCTTAACTTGGGGAGTGAGCGGTTGTTCTCCTTCATCGGTGTGCACAGTGGTGCAGTATTCCAAAACAATTTCTGGAGCACCCTTCATAATCAGGTAATAACTTTGAGTAACTTGTATGTGATGAATAGTGACCTGGTATTTGTACGCTGAACTAAAAGGTATCATTGCGGCCTTTGGATTCTCTAGTCGTGTTTGAGTGGCAGAGCGGTTCGACTCCATGTAACGTAATATAGCCGCTTCGGAGGCGTCACCCATTATATTTCTTTTTTCCACAGGTTCGTTGATGGTTTTATGATCGAACTCAGCCCGTAAATTAAGGGAAGCAGCTAAACAGAGAGTCGCGTAAGTCTGGTCAGAAACGTGCGTGTGATCAACTTTGTCGTAGATTTTGAAATTGCAGAACAAGTGAGACACGTTCATTTGATTCTCAGTCAATGTGCCAGTTTTATCTGAACAAATGCATGATGTTGATCCCAAAGTCTCCACTGCTTGAAGAGTTTTAGCAAGGCAGTTCTTTTTCTTGAGCTGTTTCGCCGACAAAGTCATGCACACTGTCAATGTTACGATCAACCCTTCCGGCACGTTCGCTAGAATTATTCCAAGCATGTACTGTAGAGCTGACAGCCAGCTTCTTTGTATGAAGAACACCATGAGAAAAAATATGAAACCAAAAGCAAAGGCAACACCACAAATCAACTTGATGAAATGGGTTATTTCCTTCGCTATCGGGGTTTCCTCTTTTTCTAAGCCAGTAACCAAACCGGCGATTTTACCAATCTGCGTCATTTCCCCGATGGCGACGACCACGCCTCTAGCTGTTCCTTCCGTGATGGGGCAGCCGAAGTACGCCATATTCTTAGACTCGAGTGGGTTAGAGTGGGTGCACTCCGTCTTGTGCTTGATGGGCTCCGATTCGCCGGTGAGAGAGGACATGTCTGTTTTGAAGCCGCTTTCGGAGAGTATGCGCACGTCGGCCGGCACCACCTCCCCGCCGGACATCTCGACGATGTCGCCGAGGACCACGTCGATGTTAGGGATGCTCTTCTTGATGCCTTCTCGAATGACGACAGCATTCGGCGGGACCAGCTTTTCAAAGCCGCTCATCACGGCTATGTTCTTCGCTTCCTGATAAAACCCGAATAGCCCCGTGCCGATAATAGTTAAGGTTATCACGCTGCCCAAATATAGGTATTCCTTAATGGTGTGCCCGCCGCCGTCGCCGCCCGAATCCAAGTGCTCGGCGAAAAAGTACGCGAGGAAGTTGAGGATGGCTCCGACCCAGAGCACGCATTGGAACCAGCCGAATAGATTGTGCCTTAGGACTTTCCAGTAGCTGGTGCCGCGGAGTTGCTTGAGGGCGTTGGGTCCGTTTATTTCTAGGAGCTCCATGGCGAAGTTTTCGGAGAGGCCGTTGGTGACATTGGTTCTGTAGACGACTTCGAGTTGCGTGGGCGTGAGGAAGTGGTCTCCTGTGTGCGTTTCTTCCTTCAGCAGGTTCAGCTCGGAGATGTCTGCGCCGGCTCCATGCGCCACGATGCTGGTGCGACGGTTGCTCACTAGCGAGGTGCTGGATCTGCGGTGCGGATTGTGAGGCATTTTCACAATCAATAAGTATTGTTGTAATACCAATACCACTTTCCAAAGGAATTGCTAATATCAGATCAATAAACACGTACACAATTCACTGACACGATCAATTGACGACAATTGTCACATAATTCATCTTCTGAAAATATTTTAAAGAAGAGTCTAAGCAATAATAAGTTTTATTTATTCTTTGTTATACTCCGCATCGCGTTGGTTACATGCAAAATGCATTGTTATAATATTGCAAGACTTACATGAATAAGTACTTAATCTTGATTTAATTTGTAAGCTCAATTTATTTTTTACAGGGAATCTAACTTAGATCTGAATTGTGTATTAGTACACTTACACATTAGGAAGGTTGCGGGTTCGATTCCCGCCCCGGGATAAATGTTTGTATGTTCTGCAAATATTTATTCCGGGTGTTCTGGGTATTATATGTATAATAAAAAATATCTATCTATGTAATGTATTATATTAAGTATGTCAGTCTTCTAGTACCCATAACACAAGCTCTGCTTAGCTTGGGGCTAGATGATGTTGTGTGGATTGTCCAGCATTATTTATTTATTTATTTATATAGTTATGTTATTTTGTTAAATCATTTAGTTATTGAAATAAAACATAATATAACTCTAAAAATACTTTTATTACAAAAGATAATGTTACTAAATTAACTACTAAAATGAACATTTTTGTGACTTAAATTAGCATTTTATTACTTAAACTAGATTTATATAGCAGATATATTATCTATAGTTATTTCATTATACTTTGATTTGTGTACCTTAAAATATATTTTATATTCTGTATTTAAATAATAAGTGCATAATCTCTTGGAATAGGATTTGATATTACGAGACAAATGTAATATAATAATTATATACTTACTAATTTTGTTACTTTACGAAATTTTTTAAAAACGGAAAATTGTTTTTTGGCACTAACATAAATATAAGGGCATAATATGGTAACATGGACAGACGTAGGTAAATTGCTTTGATCACAGAATTAATTAAAAATTTAAGGATCATTTAAAAAACAGTAGGAACCAGGCCGTAGTTTCTTGCCCGTTCTTCTATCTGGCTCTGGTCACGTCTAGTATCACCTATTTACGACGATTCTAAATGATCCTTGTGATTTTACTGAATAAAATATGTTTAAATATATTTTGTCCCTATAGTCCGGTCAATTTAGACAATTGAAATAAAGAAAAAAGAGTTTTTATAGAGAATTTTAAGATCTACAACATTGCTCTAAGGCACTTTGTCCATAAAACTTACCGTTTTCGAGAAAAATCCAAAAAACCTAAAATTTTGACGTTGGGCCCCGAATAAGTCCCTAAGCTCACATGGGATTGATGGGGACTTTTGACACTTTATTCCTTGTGGTAAACCTAAGGTCTCTACGAAGATTTGGCTCTGTCGGAATTTTCTTTATTTGATCACTATTTTTATGTCTAAATTGACCGGACTACTAATAGAGTTTTCATTATTTCTACATACAACAGAGCCGTTACTAAATATACAAAAAATATCATTTAAGATATCTTGAGCATAGACATTGATTTTCTATTCTAAAACCATTAGCTTAAGGTATATTTTCAATGTCGACTTTACATATATTTTAATATCTCACATTATATACAAATATACTTATTATATCCGAGATCAGAGATTGTATTTATGTACAAATCGTTCACACATATTCTTACAAATTAATATGTATTTAACTTTACATATAATATTTTAAACTAAAGCAAATATGTACTATTTGAACAAGATACAAAAAATATAAATAGGTGTGACTCGTTGGGATTTTTTTTCCCAGCGAGTTACACTGTGACTCGTTGCAACTTTTTTTTGAAGAAGATTTCCCAACCAGTCACACTTTCATAACAGTGTGACTCGTTGGGAATTTTTTTCCCAACGAGTCACAGTGTGACTGGATTTGGTGTGACTGGTTGGGAACTCGCCAAGTATTTTAACAGACTACAAAAAAGGAAATTCTCAATTCGCTTGTATATTTTTTGTATGTTATACGATTATTCCGTCAACAAACAATCTATTTTGACTATTTATTTGGTATCATATTGCAGAGGTCTTATGTTTTGATTAAAATCTGACCAAGGGGCAACTAGTTGACGGTACTTCAGTATTTAATTTAATTGTAATTCTTTGTAAGAAGGATCATTTATTATAAAACGGTAGGAACCAGGCCTTAAGATTCTTGTTCGTTCTTCTAGGCTCGTTCGCGTGGATCTGGCACCTAGAATCACCTAGTATATAAAACGATTCTAAATGATCCTTGTGATTTTATTGAATAAAGAAATTTTTGAATTTGACTTTCTGTTCGCGTGTACACCTAGAATCATCTTTTATATAAGACGATTCTAAATGATCCTTGTGATTTTAATATTTTTGATTTTTTTGTCGATTGAGGTCGCTTTAATTTCCTATTTTTCAGCACAATAAACTAATAGTACCATTATCGCTGCCCAATAACAGTAATCTATTTAAAGGTAATACCGACATGCAGGTCAACACGCCTTTGAACGTATCGGATCGTAGTTTGGTGCTTGAGAAAGAAGCGTCTTGACCGAGGGTAGTGTGAACCCCGATTCTATTATTCGTTGTACCGGATATAAGTTCATTGTAATAGACTGATAAACAATGAACCGGTTCCGTGCTGCCTCTGTAAACAAATAATTATTTTTAATAACTACGGTCTATCTTATAAAAAGTTTGCGCAGACGTGAAGTATTGATTACCATACGTAATGATGACTTAAAGTCAACGCTAACTTTTTATGACATAGGGGGTAAGAACTATTTACGAAAATTACAATGTAAATAAATAAACGTCCGATGTGGCGCGACGGGTGAAGGTCCGCCTGCGACGCGGAGGTTGCGGCTTCGATTCCCGCCTTGGGATAAATGTTGGTACGATCTGCAAATATTTATTCCGCGTGTTCTGGGTATTTTATATGTATCATAAAAAATATCTATGTATGTAATGTATTGTAAGTCTTCTAGTACCCATAACACAAGCTCTGCTTAGCTTGGGGCTAGATGATATTGTGTGGATTGTCCAGCATTATTTATTTATTTACTGTAACTATTGTAACTACTCACTCGATAATTTTATGTGGGTTTCTAAAAATATCCATACAATTTTTTGCGTTTATAATATTAGTAGGATAGGATAGTTACTTGAAATGTGCAATCAGTTCTCCATCATCAGGCCTCCAAAGCGCTGTAACTTGGTCAAGTCCAGAACTCAGCAATCTATTTTCGTCCACTGCCGCTATTCTTAGTACCTACAAAAATAAGTTTATTTACAAAGTAATTAGGCATTATTACAAGCAAGAGCTTTGTATGCCTAATTGGTCTAATTTCGGAAATCTTACACTAATTTTGTGGGTAACTAACTAATGTCGGTGCCACTAATGTTGGAGGTCAGTAATGTCGGTATCACTATTGTTGGGGTTACTTATATCGATGTCACTAATAGCGGTATCACTAATGTCGGTATCACTTATGTGGGAGTCAATAGTGTGTTACCTCTCCATCATGTGCCTTCCAGGCGTGCCTGTGGCGTCTGGTCTTGAGGTTAAGTATGAATCACGAATCTTCACCTATGTTAAGTAAGACTACGATCGTTTGAGTCACCAAAGTCGTTGATGACTTCGACTTTGGTGAATAATTGAATATTTCGTCTCTACTGGGTGGGCCCAGTAGAGACGAAATATTCTATTATTTGTGTAGACAAAAATTTCGCCAAATTACGGCAGCGATCGCTACGCTCGGATTGACCGACGAAAGCGTCAGATCACAATTATATGACCCAAACGACTGATCGTCGACAGAATTTGGAAGACCTTACCTTTTGGGGAGGGGGTCTACTTGGGGTCACCATTAATAGGTTACAGTGTATTTACCTCTCCATCATGCGCCTTCCACGCGTGCCTGTGGTGTCCGGTGCGCAGGTCGAGCACGGCGACGTGTCCGCTGGCGAGCCCGCACGCCGCCCAGCGCCCCGCCGCGCTCACGCACATGCTGCGCACGAACGTACTCGCGCACCAAGGGACCTACACATGTATAGATACAGTCAGTGTCATGTAGCGGGACCTACACACACATGTATACCGTCAGTGTCATGTAGCGGGACCTACACACACACACACACACACATGTGTATACCGTCAGTGTAATACAGCGAGTGTTTAATATGCTGTGGTCGAATGTACTAGCAGAATACCGCATATACATCATACGCGTATACCATCAGTGTAATGTAGCGGGACCTACACATGTATACAATCAGTGTAATGTAGCGGGACGAACGTACTCGCATACAGCGGGAGCTACACACACACACGTGTATAGCATCGTATAGCATCAGTGTAATATAGCGGGACGAATGTATTCGCACACAGCGGGAGCTACACACAGACATGTATACCGTTAGTGTAATGTAGCGGGACCTACACAAGTATACCGTCAGTGTAATGTAGCGGGACCTACACACACTCACGTGTATACCATCAGTGTAGTCAAAGCTGCAAAGTACTGCAGACGAATGAAATTACACACAGCGGGACCTACACACATGTACGAGAATACCGATCAGGATGCAACATGAATGTACACACAGCAGAATAATTACGATGTGTCAAACTCGGATCAATCGTGATTTGGGTTTCCAGAAACCGGCCGTAAGTATTATATCAGAAATCTAGTTCCCATAGTACAAGCTTTGCTTAGTTTGAGACTGGAGTATGTGTAATGTAGGTAATGTGTGTGAAATGTCCGCGAATTATATTTTAATGAAATTAATATGGTACCGCGGTAGAAGTGGGATAACAAAGGGATAAGAAATTTACCTTAAGTTCATAATTACAATGCGGTGCCCGTGCGTCGATGATTCGTAAAGCATCGCCGGTCGCCGCTATTATCGACGCCGAGCCATCGCTTAAAGCGCGGACTATGCTGATCGGAGCTTTTAAACTGTCCAGCTATATACATAAACAAAATTAATTAGTTAAACGGAAAGTAACATAATAAAAAAAAATTACAAGATTTTTATTACAAAAAATATTACAAATTAGGCAAAATTGGTAGGTGAATTAAAATCAACAGCAAAATTTATGATGGTGGGATATGTTTGTTTTTCAAGTATATTATGTATCAATATTAGCCCATATAGGCTAATATTGATACATTATGTACTGATAAACTCGAAAAATTCTGAGTAATATTTTATTATTTTTTCTCAATCTTGTTTAATAAATTGTAGAAGGCCTGTGCCCATTACTGTGTAAAAAAAAACTTTTTTTGTAAAATAAAAACTATGGCCTTGAATGTTTTGAGTTTTTAAAGTTTACCTGTGAAACGACGCTCTCCATAAAAGGGTCCCATATATGCACAACAGAATCGGTAGAGACGGCAAGACGCAGCGACTCTAGGAACGAGAGAGACAACACTCCTTTCTTATGCCCCGTGTACGTCCAGTTACATTGAGTCGTTGCATTACCGTCGCCCTGCCGGAAGTCAAGTAAAGTATTTTATTTTATTTATTTAGTTAAATACTCAAAATTGTTTGTAAAAACTAAATTTTGATAATACATAATTTTTAAATCAACGAAAACTTGTTATCAAAACAATCAACTATGCAATAAATAATATTATATGCAATTTTTTCTGATTTTTTTATTTATTTATCAACTTTTATTTACCTGAGCTATGAGCAGCAGTATACTGATATTTATTATTTTATTTTTTAATTATTTATTCATTAACAATGTATGTATTAGAAATTATTTTAACTTAGTTAATAAAAAGAAATAAAAAAATATTTGAAACTGATGATTAAAAATAAGAAAATAGTATTTTGTGTACAATAAGATATAGGTTGATGATGACTAACCTGATTCCGTAGCGACCACAACTTCACAGTTTTGTCTTTAGAGCCGCTCATAAAAGAGCTCTCGTTGTCTAAACAATGTATAGACTTCACAGAGTGTGTGTGTCCTACAAAAGTCTGTAATTTTATCTGTTTTAAGTTGAATCTTGTCTCTTTTTCTGGACGACCGATTTCATGCTCCCAGTAGATCAGCCAATCACCGCGAAGATGGCTGAAATAATTTTATTGAAATTTAAATTTATTTGAACAACATCAAACATTTGACAGGTGTCACATGTATGTCACAGCTTAGTTGGTAGTAGCTAGCCTTCCATGCTGTGGGTCGCGGGTTCGATGCCAAACCAGAGCAAGTGTTTGTGTGATGAACATAAATATTTGTTCTCTGTCTGGGTGTTACTATGTATTCTATGTACTTATGTATTGACAAAAAAGTATATATAAGCATTCTATCAGCAGTCTAGTTCCCATAAAACAAGCTTTGCTTAGTTTGGGACTAGAGTGTGATGTGTGATTTGTCAGTGAATTTATTTATTTTTACATTAAATAATTCTTCTTCTTGTCGTGTCGATGCTATCTAAGTCCTGTGAGGTGTTTTGTCAAAGCACCACTTAATAAATAATAAAAACTATACATATTGTATAGCTGTGGAATTGATTTGAAAGAAAAAGTGTACAAAAGTTTTTTTGAACTACTTAACTTCTTGTTTTTGTATATTTTCTTATATAAATATTAAATTAATATGTTTCAAAACTTACCGATTACTCTTCACACCATTATCCATCTTACAAGCGACAACATCAAATCCATATTGACAGTTAGATTCGCAAGCGTCACTAGCGACATCTATCCTATTCCCCACCAAAGTGACGTTGGATCCAAAACTATTGGAACTAGATATATGATCGTTGACGATGTCTGGTTTTGTAGGGGCTGTGTCAATACGTTTGTGTAGCGGCTCGTCACTGTATGACGGTTGGAATCGTTTGTCGCGGTTTATTGAAAGTGGTGAGCTGAAATGATACAATATTTTTTTATAACTACTAATAAAAAATTTAATTTAAGCGCGATTTCTCCCGCTTGGTTTTGAATAAAATAAATTATGTACTTACTTATAATTACGCCATGAAATGAAATATATATATTGCCACAAACTTGAAACATTGCTTAATCTAAAAAGTCCTTACATTGGATACAATCAGTAGGTAGGTGCTTGCTATAAAGACAGTTATTTGATCTATACTAATCTATACTTCTATACTAATAATATTATAAAGAGGCAAAGTTTGTATATTTGTTCAATTTGTAAGGGGTAATCTCGGGATCTACTGAACCGATTTTAAAAATTCTTTCACCAATAGATAGCCACATTATTGCTGAGTGTCATAGGCTATATTATATTTTCAAAAAAAATAGGGATCCTTACTAAAACTTCAATTATGCCCAACGAAGTGGGCACGGGTCAGCTAGTATACAATAAAACAAAATAAAGCAATGCACTATCTAGAAAAGATGATACACTACGAACCGGACTAGAGTTCAAATAAAAAAAAGCCATGATACAAAACAACTTATATATCATTCTAGGATAAAGTAACTACATAAAACTAAAAAAAAAATTCAAATTGGTTCAGTACTTTCGAAGATATACGCCAGTGTTTAGTACGGGGTTTAGAGTTCATTTCGGCCGGTGTTACATACATCATCATCATCATCATCAACCTATATCAGTCCACTGCTGGACGTAGGTCTCTCCCAAGACGCCCCACTGAGCCCGGTCTTCGGCTCTTCTCATGTTGTGTTTGCCAGCTACACTCCTTGTATCGTCGCTCCATCTCGCCGGAGGGCGTCCTACACTACGCTTTCCTAACCTTTCCTGGTGTTACATAAATACAAAAAGCATAAAATACAATCGAATTGAGAACCTCCCTTTTATTGAAGTCGATTATACAATAAATAAATAAATAAATAAATAAATAAATAAATAAATAAATAAATAAATAAATAAATAAATAATGCTGGACAATCCACACAACATCATATAGCCCCAAGCTAAGCAGAGCTTGTGTTATGGGTACTAGAAGACTGACATACTTAATACAATATAATACATAGATAGATATTTTTTATTATACATATTAATACCCAGAACACCCGGAATAAATATTTGCAGAACATACAAACATTTATCCCGAGGCGGGAATCGAACCCGCAACCATCCGCGTCGCAGGCGGACCATCGCCCACCGCGCCACATCGGTCGTCAAATAATACCAAACAATACCTTACCTTATAGAATGATTCTGTTCATATTTCCGACATAGTCCTTTTATAGTGTCACTATTCTTAAGGCAACGTTCCATCGTATCGGCCCCGACCAGCTTTGTGAATGACGTGTACGTTTGGTAAGCTAGCTCTTCGTCGAATACCATTAGAAGTTCTTCTTGAGCCTGGAAGTAATACTTTTTTTTTAATCTAGCCTACATTGTCCCACTGCTGAGCAAAGGCCTCTCTTTTTCAACACATTTCTACTTCTCTCTGTCCTTGGCAGTGTCCCACCAATTCAAATCAAATATGTACCTACTATCAATATAAAATGAAATAATATCTAAACTTAATCTGATTAACTTATTGAGTGGTTTACATTTAATTTGTACTTGGTTCTTACATAAAAGAAATAAATAAATAATGCTGGACAATCCACACAACATCATCTAGCCCCAAGCTAAGCAGAGCTTGTGTTATGGGTACTAGAAGACTGACATACTTAATACAATACATTACATATATAGATATTTTTTATTAAATACAAATAAACCCAGAACACCCGGAATAAATATTTGCAGATCGTACAAACATTTATCCCAAGGCGGGAATCGAACCCGCAACCTTCCGCGACGCAGGCGGTCCTTCGCCCGCCTCGCCACATCGGTCGTCATATATTTCAATATATTTAATATATCCATATCCGAACTAAGCAAAGCTTGTAATATGGCAACTAGATTGCTGATAGTAATCACATAGACACAGAACAAATATTTATGTTCATCACATAAACGTTTACTCTCGGTGGAGATCGTACTCACGACCCACAGCATGGAAGGCAGAGCTACTATCAACTGAGCTGTGACCAACGGCGGATCCAGGGGGGGTCATGGGGGTCATGACCCCCATGACCCCTCCTGG
Source organism: Ecliptopera silaceata (assembly GCA_932527185.1). Taxonomy (NCBI): domain Eukaryota; kingdom Metazoa; phylum Arthropoda; class Insecta; order Lepidoptera; family Geometridae; genus Ecliptopera; species Ecliptopera silaceata. The sequence goes on along the minus strand of OW052202.1, from coordinate 9,185,903 downwards.
TTCTAGGCTGGTTCCAGGACTAAGGTGGACCACTAAATGAACATGTTTATTTTATTTATATAAGTTCTTGACTTGACCACGATTATGTAACCCCCTGGCGTCAAAGCTGGATCCGCCTGTCAAAAACACAAATACAATACTCACAGTAAGGGCGGCGGGGTCCGGTATTCGTTCTGGCGGACTGCAAGCCATTTCCGGTAGATCAGCTCGGACCACCCTCCCGTCTTGTACCTTCCATTCGGCCGTGCTGCCGTCGCGGCATATTTCTAGAAAACCATCCATTTTCGGCTCAGAACACTCCAAGTCTTGCTGTAATTGAATAACGAAAAACTAGATTAAGTTTAGGCTAGATTGTTTAATTGAAAAACAAAGAAACTATAATAAAATAAGGCTTATATAATAAAAAAACTAGATTAAGTTTAGGCTAGATTGTTTAATTGAAAAACAAAGAAACTATAATAAAATAAGGCTTATATAATAAAAAAACTAGATTAAGTTTAGGCTAGATTGTTTAATTGAAAAACAAAAACTATTAAAATAAGGCTAGCAAAAAATACAAAGTACATAAATTCTGTAAATGTCTTAACCAGCTAAAACCAAACAAAATATTAGGATAGATTCTTTACAATTATTCAAATAATCAATATTAGTAAAATAATTTTCATAATTTAAATAATCGTTCAAATAGTTTAATTTTGTTACGTTAATAGAGAGGCGTCATTATTCCCTTACATTTTGTGATTAAAATGTATGTTGTACCTTTTCGATATAATTCTCGTCCTGTTTCGGCCAATTGTCAGTCTTTCCGCTCGCTTTATCAAAAGCCAAAAAGAATCTGAAACCAAAAGAAATATATGTGCTATTTGATGATCTCACAAATGTTTCCGCGTCATATCGGACCCCACCCTTAGCGCTGTGATCTACGGTGCGAATCAATCGCTTAGATAGACACAATAAAGTTTAAAATAAGTTAACCTGTTTTAAATCCTATAAGTACCTATCTCTGTATAGCAGGGATATTTCCTCTACATATCGGACCCTACGCTTACTTCTGTGTTTGACAGCACAGCTAGCTTACAATCAATCGCTTAATAGACACGAAACAAAACACATACAAACAATATTTAATAATGAAACTATTTGAAAAAAAGGCACAATATTTCTGCGTCATGTCAGGCTCCACCTTTAGCTATGTGGCAATTTAAATTTGAAATCGCTAACAAGAGAAGATTCAAAGTAGTTCTACCTCTGTAAAGCAGGCACACAGAGATGTTTCCGCGTCATGTCGGGCCCCACCCTGAGCGCTAGCGCGTGTAGCGCGGCGGCTAGCTTGCGGCACAGAGCGGCGCGCGCCGCCACCCCGCCCGCACACGCGCCACGCCCGCTGCATGATAAGCGGAGCGATGGCTGCAGAATACTCTTTAGAAATGTATCCTGTAGGAATAAACTTGAATTATAGACATGGCATTTGAAATATAAAAAATATAAACCTTTATAATATTTGAAACTATCATGGTTTTGAACATAGTTTTCATTATAAACGGTAGTATCGTTCGTAATAAAAGAGTGCGAAAGACTATTCGACTATTAGTATGTCTGCCAATAATTACTTTTATTTCGACCCGTGATCATGGCGCATGAAACTGTGCCGAAATATCGGGAAATAATCAAACTCACAAATCATGGTAAATATCCTGTTTATAATGAAAAAAATATAGACCTTTACCCAGCAGTGCGACGAGATGGGTTAGAAAAAAAAATGTGTATGAGACACATTTGAAAATTTAATTAGTTTATGTTTGTTTTGTTTCTCGGATAAAATAAACTATGTGATAAACACCTACCTGTTGCAATACCATAATTGGGGTACATTATGTAATTGTACACCTAACATAGTCATAAGATCTGACAATATTTAACATACATAATGATGATAATGAATGAATGAATGAATAACCTGTGTTAGTGAATAAAAAATATTTATGAATAAAAAATTACCTGTAATTGTTCCATGATCTTAACATCAGTCATGTAAGGTACTAGATACTTGATAAGTTGTAAACAAGCCACCACTCCCCCTTCTAAGGGCACTGACAATCGCTTCCTACAAGACGCGATCAACTCAGTCATATGCGGTAGGTATTGGAATATTATCAGTTGTTCACCGTACATTGCTGGAAATACAAGGCGTTATTTTGTAAGGATCGTATAAACTAAGCAATGGAAAGCAAATGGTTTGTTTGGTACGCCTAGAGTAGACTGGCGTAGTTTAATACGAAATTCATGATCTTTGTGATCTTATTGAAATAAATCGCTGGAAGATTTTAATGAAGCCATCTGTAAGCTATTTAGAATAAGGGAGTACATAAAGGTACATAGAAAAATCTATAATTTGTACTGTTACGATAAATATATTGATATTTTATTTCGATACAATACTCTGAAGAAAAGATAATTTTTACTTATATTACTTACCAACAATCGAAACAAGGCAATTAATAACTTTAATAGCATTCCGGTCACCAACAACCTTACTATTCACTATAGATATCTCATCAAATTCATCTTTCTCCTCAGTTTCCCACGGACTTAGATTTTCCTTTCCGATGTAACATAGTGTTAGCATTTTCAGCAGATTCCTAGTTATATACCTACAAGTAAGAACTGGGCCTAGTCTATGAGCAAGCCATATCAAACTTTCCGAACTCATATCAGAGATTTTGCAGTTTTCCTTACATTCACTGTCATCTTCGGTAATACTACAAGTATTTTTCGATGCGTTATCTGAACCTTTACTCATATGGTTATAAACCTGCCGACCGCGATTCTCTTTCCGCAATTCAACCTCTTCAGTATCGTCCTCAGCAAAATGAAGGTAGCTAGTAAACATTGATTTTGTCGGTATTTCTATCGATGGAGAAGTTTTTGACGATGCTTCAAATTCGTTATTAGTGACCACGACATTAGGTTCTTTATTGATTGAATTGTATTTGGGAAATTCTGCGGACGGTGATGGCGTGTGGACGTTGTTTTCGTGAGGCGCATTTGAAGAGTTGTAAGAACCTATCGACTCAGCAGGAGATTTACTACGACTATTTCGACTCGGCATTCTGTCCTTGTCTGTCTCGAAATGAAACAGCTCGTTCTCACTCCTGTTGTCACTGTCTTTATCCTTCAATGATTCGTTTATTGTTTTGTCTATACTGGGGGTTGTGACATTCTCAGATCCGTAGGACGTGTCTGGAGAAAATATATCCGTGTTAGTTGACAGAGCGTTTTTGAGATTGTCGTCAGAGTATCTAGGTTTTTTGTTAGCCATAGCTCGATTGTGGCACAAATGACCAGGAGACCCGACTTCAGAGCTAACATCTTTGTATCCACCCACAGCTTCGACTAAATGTTGCGTGAAGTTGTCTAGGAAGCACTGAAGGCCTAGTCTTACCATGAGTTGTAGCAAGAATATGTTATGGTATAGCTTGACAAACTTCTGTCTACTCGCCATGCCCCCATTAGCCATCACGTCTACATCTATTATCTTATGCTGTTCAGGTTTGTCTGTGACATAGTCATCGTCTTCATACAGATTTAGTATGTGTCTGAGTAGTTTTATCCTAGTCTGCGCTGGACCTAACGCTTTGCTTATTGTGTCGAAGAGATACCACGCGGCTAATACTGATGTATCTTTACTTTGCAGCAGATTTATGTAATGAGCTAGGAATATATCCAGCACATCGAATTGGCTTGTATTTATTTGGTTTAAAAGAACGTCTAAATGAGCCGCACAAGCCTGAATTTTTCCTTCCGCAATCTTCTGCGTGAAATACATTTTTGTTTTGTCTAAATTCTGGTATTTCTCGCATTGTGTTCCGTCGCATTCGTACATGTAGAGAATGTTTAATTCGTTGCTTGTTATTTCATACTCATGTAATGTGCTGAGCAGGTTATAAAGGATTGAGAAATTTTGCGGGAAGGGGATCAAATGTTGCATCAATAAAGGTTGGAGTAACTGAGATGGGCTCGGTGTTGGTAAGCCTTTATCGGTGACCGCTACTTTCTTCATCGGGTCTTCACTTTTCGGAGTCAATTCGTTCTGAAAACTCAAGCTCGGATTCGGCACGTTTAAAAGCACAGATGCTATGTAACTTACGCATTTTGGCATCGCGTTGAAGTTATTTTTTAAAACGGTTCGACATGTATTGAATCTGTCCGCGAAATTGTCGTTTATGGCCCTTAGAGGTCTCATATAAGTGTGTAGAAATATTTCAACAATCAGACATCCTATCACAAGCATGTCTTGTCGTCTGCTCTCCGTGACAAACTGCTTATAAATCGCAGCGTCAGTTGTGAACCTAGTATTAAACGATCTATTTTTTCTTTCTTTTAGAACGCTTTCTATATGCGCATCCTGACTGATCTTCTTTAAGTAACTTTGCTCGTATGACGCTAGAAACATATGATTCGTAAACGCTGTATCATCATTTTTTGGCGCTGTTACATCCTGTTTAACGTCTTGCTGTATAGGAAAAAGATTTAAAGTTGTGACGTTTTCTTTCTGTTTTTCCTTGTCTTCCGCTTTGCTGAAAAAGCATTTAGTTCTAAAATTGTCTAGGGATTCTAAAGCTTGGATGGACGCGACTGGATTAAACTCCTTTGGTAAGTATATGACTCCTTTGCCCAGCTCTGATCTTTGTACCCTGTAATGTCTGGAATGAGAGGAGGCTCTTCCTTCGTGAGTAGATTGTTGTGAATCATCTACGCTCTTGGATAATGAACGAGCCCTACTACTGCTTTTATGGCGAGATCTAACTCGTGAGGGGACATGTAAGCGTGATACATGTTGAGGAAGATGATGACTGGTTGATTCTTCTTCTTCATCTGATATATCGTCTGAACTGTCGTTTTTGATTGATTTTCCTGTAAGACATAATTAAAGTTCAACTAAAAATTCGTCACAAAGAGTTTGAGCACACAATTCTGACTCAAGTTAAGCTTTGAACGACATTATCATTATAGGCAAAGTAAGTCAAGCTGAAGTATAATGAATCGACAAGGTGACAAAATGTTATTTTTTTATTAAAACTGTAGTCAAAACAATAACTTTAACAAACGTTTTTAATAGGAGTATACTACAGGGGTGTATCTTGGGCCCTTCTCTGTTTAAGTTACGCACGATTGCAATTACCATTATATTTTTATTTTGACTTTAGTGATAAGATAACTGTGATGAAAAACGTGCATATTTATGACGACACCGACAATATCACTGACCAAGTAAGTTACCTAAAGTCATCAGACAAAGCAAATTTTTCTAAGATTTGTCACGAAAGATCATAACATTACCACGATAACATTTATGTTTACAAGAATAACTTACTAGATTCTCTAGTAGTAGTCCAATGCAGTCTAGGTGGAGCCGGTGGTAGGGCTCTCGAAGCCCTAGGAGGGTGAGGGGCTGTTAATAACTGAACTGTACCGCCTCGCCGTAGCCTAGTGTGACCGTCTACTAGAGACAAGCAAACATTCTTCGCTTTTATAGACGCTGTTCCTGATAATCTGAAATATGTATGTAGCTTAGTAGCTTAGAGGTTTGCTTATATTTTTCACAGCTACAGTTTTTTTCATAATTTATGGCACATATTACTTATTTGTTTTATGTCATAAGAAGGATCGTACACAAAAACGGTAGAATCAGTCCGTAAGTTTCTTGTCCGTTCTTACCCGCTATGGTCGAGAGGAACTGGCACCTAGAATCACCTGGTGTATAAGACGATTCTGAATGATTATAGTGATTTTTCTGATCAGTATTTAAGCTGATTCCGGGAAGCTACTTCTGAATGATCCTTATAGTTTTACAGAATAAAGTTCATATGACTATGCGAATAAATTATGTTTATTCTTCTTATGTCTATAACCACAATACGGTAGAAGATAATTATCCTTACTTGTATCCAAAAGTAATATCGATCCAGTGGTGCAGATTTTCAGAAACGTGTGTACTTTCTAAAGCTTCTCTGTGTTTTGTGATGAAGTCTTCAGCACAGGATGCCCATGTTGGTATACCAAGATCCTGTAAAATACCTTTAATAAGATCACGAATCATATCTAGATACGACTCTATTAAATCACTTGATGCGACAAATTAGTCTGCCGATATGACCGTCATAGGTAGTAAAAAAAATGGAAAATTTAAATACAAAATACAAATACAAAAAATACAAAATGTTTTATTCAGTAACGTAAATTATTAACTAGATACAGTGGTTGGATACCTCCTTTTAAGTATGTATTTATGACTTGGAATTCCTCATCATCAACTTACATCAGTCTACAGCCGGACGTAGGTCTCTCCCAAGACGCGCCACTGAGACCGGTCTTCGTCTCTTCTCATCCAGAGTTAGCGCTATCTTTCGATCGTCACTCCATCTTGGAAGGATAAAATTCTTGTTATACCTACTTACCGGCAAATCTTCGTGTATGCTCTTAAAAACTGTGGGATCCGTATAGAACTCAGGCACGCATTCATCTGGAGTCCATTCTTGCATCCTCTGGATTGACGCAGGGTACTCCGCTGGCACCCAATTGTTTCGTACGTGTTTGCATAGTACTTCTTTTGGCGTCCTAGTAAGCGTAATATTAGATTTTAAATTACATATCTCTGCTTTTACATAGTTTGAGACTATTGAAATGTAGTTCAGTGGGCCGTAATAATTCATAGAACTGTTGGATATAATGTAGATATATGGCAACCGATCGAGAGAAGAGTAGGACGGTACTTGGATTAATAAAATATGATCTTAAGCCCAGATATACATATGGAATTGATAGAATATTTGGCTGACAAGAAGCTATCTGATAATGAAAACTTAATTATTATAGATATATGATTGACTAGATGGCAGGTGATTAATTCAACAATAACAAAAAACAGAAACCAGAGCAATAACAAACTTAAGACCTACAAAAAAATAGTAATAAAAAACAAAAAAATCTAAACCAAGTTGTGGCAAAAACGGCTCAGCTTGATACTAGTTTTTTGCTGGAGCCAGTGAACTATACATTACTAGACAAACCTACATGAGCATTTAACACCTGTCACTCAAAATCCTACTTTATTACCACACCCTAATGCCTTAATTACACGTACCGAGTAAACCGGCGAGACAGTGACGTATTTGATACACTGCGCGTCGACATCAGTTTTACTGTTAAACGTTGCAGCGTTAGCGCGCAGTGTATCAAATACGTCACTGTCTCGCCGGTTTACTCGGTACGTGTGATCAAGGCACAAGGTCTACTATACCTGCGAGCCAAGTAAACATAGCAAGTGATATCAGACAACGCGTCTGAAACATGATGCGGCGTCTGGTCTGAAGCGCTGACGTCATACGTCATATCCAACTGCCTATCGCCTTTGTTCAGACGGTACTTGGAACGGGATAAATCACGCCAGTTTCTACCTGGAATAATGTAACAATACTTTGAAGTTGTAACTTGATATGATCAAAAAGTCGTGTGGCACTCGGGGACTGCCGCGGTAAAGCTATTGCATAGCATTTTTGGCTGGATTACGCATGCGCAGTGTTAGGTTATTTTCGTTACGGTCTTTACGCTCAAGGCCCTCAATAGAAGCTATGCAATAGCTTAAAAGTTCCTAGATAGGCATCACATCTCAGTTGGTAGTAGTTCTGCCTTTCATGCTATGTCATGAGTTTGATTTTTATCAAGAGCAAATGTTTGTGTGATGAACACACATATTTGTTCTGCTCTGGGTGTAACTATGTATTCAATGTTTACAAAAAAAATTGTATAATTATTCAATCAGCAATCTAGTTCAAGCTTTGCTTAGTCTGGGACTAGAGTGTGAGATGTGATGTCCAAGAATATATATATTTTTTTTATAATGTTTAAGTTCATATGTAGTTGTTTTTTTTTATGTGAAATCCATGAAACTCCATGCTTACCACATCTTGAATTAAAATCTGTAACCCAAGGCACCATAAAATGTGCTTGAACATCATCAGCACTTCGTCCCGCTAAAATATTAAGATGAAGCAGATAATCCAAGTTTGAGATCCGTCCTCTAACCCACAGCATACAAAGCTTTTCCAACTGAACTGCTTCGTTCCTCTTGCATTCTTCTTTCTTCTGTTCTTTCCCCTTCAAAGGAATTTGCTTACTATTCTGCTCAAATACTAATGAAGCATCTAAGCAATGTATGTTGTTTGTTATCACAGGTAATGTTTGCAGCCATAGATCTTCGGACAAAAATATGTCTTGTAATGTCAGCATTCCCATACTAAGACCTCTGTCGTTTAACGCTTTGGAAAGATGTAGTAGTTGGTAAACAATGAAAAGGCCTCTACTGTAGTTCATATCAATAAGATTTGGACTGAAATTCAAGCAATCTAACAAAGTATTTTCGTAATGCCCTCTGTATACTATGTAAACATTATTGTCTGTTTCTAATGCGAATAACGCTGCAAGCAAATTTCCATGTGTTTCATAAGCTTTTAATACATTTTTGTTTGTCATTTCCTTGTACTCAATATGGTTACCGGCACTGTCAGTTTTTATCCTGATAATGTTACAACCGTACAGTCGCAGAATAACTTCTGAAATAAGCTGATCATGCTCTAGTAGATTAACTATAGTACTCTCTTTGCTACTATCTATGTTCTGACAGTATTTCTTGTAGGATTCTTTCCAGAGTGATCTCTGGTTGCTATGTGAAACATACTGCATAAGTTGTGATATAGTCAACGGTGTTTCCGTATTGTTCTCTCCGAGTTTGTATCGTGGAAGAGGCAGGACCTTGGAAACCTTCTTGTTTACTACCTACAATAAAACAATGAAGTGATCATATATACAGCCAACTACCAATGAATTTGTACAATAAGAATGTTAAAGCCTTTAATAAATACCTTGATAAATATCTTTCGCAACGGATAGCTAGTACTTTCACCAGGTTGCATTGAAAAATCATCGTTGTTCGTAAAGTTATCAACATCGATATTTTTTAACCATTTTTTTAACCAGCTCGTGTTCACTATCACTGTAAATAAATTCTGTGAAGCAGTAGGAAATATATTTTTTATGCTCAGGCCTAATTCACTAGCAATATTATCCATTTTTGGAGTTTTTTATAATATTTTTTGTAATGTTTTGTTTGGTTTGCTCCAGCTGCTTTTTTTTTGTTTATTTTGACAATTGATGGTAAGATAATAAATGTCAATGTCACAACAAACGGTCATTGTGGTAATTGAACGAACGAACAAAAAACTTACTAATCGATTAAAACATTATATTAAAGATTAGATTAATCATACGTGTTTTCATCGATTTATCACGAAAATTATTAATTTAATTTTCTAAATACATATTCATTATTAATGCCTCAAATTAATTCGTTCAATACAAAACCTAGGATACCATGGTTCACTAGGAATTACATTCCGACGTACCATTGGATTTTTTCGGATGTAAATCTAAGTAAGTCCATACAATGTATTAATTTTATTAATATTTAGCATTCACATGTCATGCTAAAACTTGGAAAAGTTTTAGCATTCACATGTATGTACCTTTATACCGTTTTTAGGTTTTCATAATTATTTTGTAAACCGTTAACCGTTTTGAGGAGTTTGAAGAGTACTACCTACTGAATGATCTGCGTAAAAATTGAATTCAAACACCTTGCCACTGCCACAAACAATTATCATATGTAATATAACGATTTCTTATTAAAAACTCTCATTCAATTTTGTAAAATTAGAACATTTATAAGATGAGACCTGTGTTGGTCTATCACTTTTTCAAAATTAGGTCTATTTTCTAATGGAAGACAAAAGTGTGGAATGTATAATCAATTTTATTGCAACTTATTCATATATAATAAACCAATTACATAATATGTTAACTATTAAATATTCAAATATAATATCTAATTTTTAGTAGGTACGCATCTACTTTGCTTACGCGACTTCTACTACTACAATAAAGATATATAGGTGGTCCCTTATTATGCGAAGATACATCTACAGAGGTAGGTTTTACAAACTTAATACCATATGAAATCAAAATCTAAATACTAGACAAGAAAACTATTCGCGATCACCCGATACTCGCGTCAAATAGTGTTTCCAGAGTGCATCTTTGTACAAAATAGCTTCGGTCTCCGGATTTTTCGAGGCGACAATGCCTCGACCCACCACAATAACATCAGCGCCGTTTTCCAAAACCACTTTCTCTGGGCTGTTGTAAATCTGACCAAAATCATCTTTTGAACTTTCAAGTTTTACACCTGGCGTTAGTTGTATTTGGGCAGGGTCTTTAAATGTGTCTTTGTTTTGGCAAACAAAACCAGTTATCAGCTCTGGGTATTTTGACGCCATGTTAATTGTTGCATCTTTGTACTCCGGCGAGATGAGATTACCCTGAAAATACACAATGTTATCTATGAATATTATAAGTGGTATAATATACGAAAAACAAACTAGTTTAAAATAAAGTGCTACCTGCGCTTGCGCAGCAGTTTAACTAAAATAGGTAAGTGAGTACTGTTTTTATTTTCTGTGTTTCGGGTTAATTCAATTAATTTTTTTATCTAATGGCATATGGGGGTTAGCCAACTTCGCCAATGTCACGTTGCAAGTTAGGCCTTAACACGAAGGAGTAGTTTAAACCGGTGGACTATCGGGTTAATAATAAAACGAGCTGATGAAGATAAGATATCTTATCTTTTGATTTTTTAAGGCTTTGTTTGATGGGTAAAATACAAATCTGCTTACCTCGCTGCTCATTTCGGCTAGTAAGAATATACCTCTGCTAGATCCATTTGACACAGCATTTAAAGCTTTCAATATTCCATCTCCTGGCAGGGAATGTACGGTCACACAATCTGCCCATTCAGCTACTCTATACAACCCTTTTGAATACTGCAAGGATACAGTGTTCCCGATATCTGCGAATTTTCTGTCCTCCAGTATCAAAAAGTTAAATCTCTCTGCCAGTTGTTTCAAACGCAAAATGAAGTCAGTATTGAAATCTTCTATGATATCTACATGGGTTTTAACCAGGCATACATGTTCACCAACTTTTTCTAAGAGGTCAAGAATTTCTGTAGCTGTTGTCAGATCAACTGATAAGCAGAGATTCGTTTTTTTTACAGCCATTATGTTGAATAATTGTTTGGCTATTGCGTTTTTGGTTAATTCAGCTCGTTTTTCATATGGAAGTGTTAATCTGTCAATAGAATTTTCTGGAAACAAAATATTTTATTTCATTATGAAGATAAATAATAATTTATTCATAGAAAATGATCTGCTAACTGCATAACAGTAATTCCATAGTTAAAGTTGATAGATAAACATCAATAAGTAGGTACCTACTAAAAATATCAGCGGTTGGCGGTTGCCTTGAGCTATTTTGACTCTACCAAAGTCTAATAAATTGAAATACATTTTATATTATTTCGTTTTACTTACGAATCACTGGAGCTTGTGTTTCTTTTAGGTAATCACTAACTTTTTTTGCAGTTTCGCTTGTAATTTTATCATTTTCTGTTAATATCTCAATAAGTGTTGTCATAGTGAATAATGATTTTACTTGTACATCATTGCCATTAAGATTTTTAACTCCACCTTGCTCCCTGTCTAGGATGACAACTGTGTTGTTAACAACCAAGCCTTCTTTACGCAGATCTTTTACTGTTTCTAAGACACTGGATCCGGAAGTGACAACATCTTCAATGATAAGGCAGACTTGCCCAGGTTTGTAATGTCCTTCTATTGACTTCTTAGTACCGTATGCCTTTGTTTCTTTACGCCTCATCAGCATCGACTTGTTTACCTTAACACTAAGAAGAGTTGCTATTGGCAGAGCAGTGTATGGCACGCCGCATACATGATCGTAGTCAATATCTTTAATACCATGTTCATAAAGCAAAGATGTTATCAGCTCCTGTAAGTGAAATATATCTATCAAATGACGTTTATTTACCCATAAATCACAAATAATTAACAGTAAATTGAACATACCATAACGTCCGGGTAACTAACTATAACCCTCAAATCAAAGTAAACTGGCGTTTTAATACCACTTTTAGTTGTAAAATCTCCAAACTTTACAGCGTCTATTGAAAAAAGCCTTACGGCTAGTTCAACAAGTTTAGTTTTGGTACTCATTTTGTGTTTTTATTAATAATTTTTAAACTTAAGTTAGCAAGATCAAACAACAACACAACCTCCACAAGTAACCACATGAACATCAAGGTTATAATTTATCGATTCATCGATAATCATATGTATCGATGCTAGATCTAGAAGTTGGAAACCCTAAAATCTATCAAGAATCTTAACTTGTTCATTCATTCACTCATTCATTTGTCATTTGATAATTGTTGCGGGCGGTCGCGTTGTTGTTGTTTTATTTTCGTAAACATTATTTGTGTTTATCAAAGTGAACTTAATGTGAGTGTTAAATAAAGTATGGTCCTTTTTATGCACAGGTATGTTTCTTACTTAACTATAACGTAAAACTAGCTTTCGCGCGTAATCAGTTAGTTTCTTATGCCGAATTAGATAAGTTTGTTTTTTTAGTTTTTATTATTTCCAGACCTATAATAATGCGGTAAAACCAGAAGCTTACCAATTTAAAATGACGCATATTATTATTACAGCATTCTAACCGGGTTAGGGACTCAGGTAGAGGGGTTTTGAATCGATGTCGGTTCGGGTGCGATCCACCCCTCCTAATAATAACGGAGAGGGGTCCCCCTCCCTTCCCATAGGGGATGTTAGGTAGACAAAGGGTAGTCGCCCCAAAACGGAGGGGAGCGCGGTCCTGGGGCGATATACGTAACTAGGGAAAGGTTTCAAGTTCATCTTTTTTTAGTCGTTCTAACGGTTTCGTGCTGGTGCGATATATTTTTTTATTTTTTAAGGTACTTTGAAAAATAATGGATACAGAAGAACATCTCTCTGAAGGTAACCTTACTACGCAACTTTTTAATTTATTAATAGTATTTTTTTTAATATTAAAATCTAAGTGTACTTAGTATATTTATATAAGTATACATATATATATTTATTATTATTATAGTGATATTTATAAAAGTACTATAGTAATATATTTCTCTTGAGTACTTCTAACAAAAAAAACTTTCAGATGTTGACTCCATGGAGTATTTAGTAAAACGCAGCCTCCTTGCTAAGAACAAACTAGCCATCATCATCCGTCAAGGGGATGAGACTCAGTACTGTTGTGTTCAGTGTCCTCTCCGGAGTACTGTGATCGAGGAGTTGGAAAAGCATCTTCTTACTCATAATAAGCAGTATAAGCATCTCTGTGGGATCTGTGGTACAGGGTAAGCTTTGCTAACTTTTTATAAGATAGACAGAGTATATTTCCTTTTATTCTGTACTGATTCCTTATCTTCCAAAATAGCAATGTAGCCCAGTCATATTAGGTAAAAAAAGGGGTCAACCTCGGAATGAAAGATAATAAGCTGCAAATTGGTATGAACCTTCATTTTGTCATTCTAAATGTTGTCTCAAAAGTCACAATCGTTATCGTGTCCGCGTCTCAAGATATTCAAGGTCAAAGGTCACAAAAATCGGTTTTTCGCGAATATCTGGCTTCCTATCGGTTAAATGAGATTTGCATATTATAAAAGTTGTAGGCTATAAAATTCCCTACAACTTTTGTTTAAACTTTTTTTTCATACGACCAACCGTTTTGAAGGTAGAGCGAAAAAACTTACAAACAAAAAAAATGTGGGTAGTTGGTAAAATGAACGCCTTAAAGCAAATGCTGGTCTAAGACAAGCAGATACTGGTCCCGGACATGTGCTTAACTCATTTTGAACAAGTGTGGGTACTTGTAAAGTCAACTAAAAACATCGCCCTTCAAGAATCGAACTGTCCGGGACCAGTATCTGCTTGTCTTAGACCAGCATTTGCTTTAAGGCGTTCATTTTACCAACTACCCACATTTTTTTTGTTTGTAAGTTTTTTCGCTCTACCTTCAAAACGGTTGGTCGTATGAAAAAAAAGTTTAAACAAAAGTTGTAGGGAATTTTATAGCCTACAACTTTTATAATATGCAAATCTCATTTAACCGATAGGAAGCCAGATATTCGCGAAAAACCGATTTTTGTGACCTTTGACCTTGAATATCTTGAGACGCGGACACGATAACGATTGTGACTTTTGAGACAACATTTAGAATGACAAAATGAAGGTTCATACCAATTTGCAGCTTATTATCTTTCATTCCGAGGTGAAAGCCCTAATATGACTGGGCTAATGTTTCACTATTATTAAATGCATCTATAAATATCAAATTGTTACTAAAACATAATTTTATATGCCCCACTACTAGTCAAAGATCCTTTCACTTATACTCTCTGAGTCTGACCTTAATATCTTTCATTCATTAAATTTATGTTTATAAAGTCAAAATGTTTTTAATGACAATATACTTTTGTACACAACTATTTGAAATTCTAATGTGCAACTATTTTCCCCCTATCTTTAAAAAAGTTAGCATTGACTCATCATCATTACGTATGGTAATCAATACATCAAGTCTGCGCTAACTTTTTATAAGATAGACCGTTTATATCTATCTACATATTTATATCAACAGATTAAAACGTAAAGAACACCTAGACCGGCATACATTAGAGCACCAACAAGTAAGACCGCATGTCTGCACCGTCTGCAACAAAGGTTTCAAGAGGAAGGAACATCTGAATGTACACTTAAGCATACACAGCGGAGACAAAACTGAGATTTGCATGCTGTGTCAGAAATGTAAGTACTATTACTGTTGTACCTACTTATTATGTCACTAATATTATACTGTATATTTTTATATATGTATATAGCCTTTTAACAAGAAGAGTGTTAAATATGAATGTGGATGGATGTAGAAATATAGAGAGGCCAAAGAAAAGATAGATGGACTGTGTGAATGATGACATGTGTAAGAAAGGTGTGAGCATTGAGATGACGTCTGATAGAGGAGAGTGGAAGAAGACGTGTTCTACCGACCCTACATAATGTGAGACAAGGGTAGGAAGATGATAATGATGATGATTTAACTGTATATTTTATCGTTGCAAACGGATACTTGAGTGGAGATCGCGTTTAGGCAAGTGTAGGACGCCCTCCGGCGAGATGGAGCGACGATCTGCGGAATGTAGCTGGCAAAATCGGGATGAGAAGAGCCGAAGACCGGGCTCAGTGGCGCGTCTTGGGAGAGACCTACGTCCAGCAGTGGACTGATATAGGTTGATGATGATATTGACTATTTTGCTCTTACATTTTAGGTTGTCCCATATAAATATCATGAAGATCAGACAAGTACTTTTTGTGAAATCTTTGATTAAGTCTCTGAACTTCGCTCGCGACACGCAAAATGCTTCGAGAGCGCGATCTAGGAATCTACAAGATGTTGCAGCGATATCTAGGTGTGAAATTGAAACCAAATATACCTTGTCAAACTTTTATTAGACCTTTATTTACCGCCTTAGTTATTTTGATGTTTTTTTTTTCGTATCTCTTGTATTGGTGTACAATAAAGAATATTCTAACTCTTGTCGCGATTGACATATCTTTATGTGTGTGCAAAAAATATAAGAACGTTGAAGTATGACTTACCAAACATATCAAGAAAATTAAGAAAAAATACTTTAAAAAAAATAAAAATTGACTATTTAGGTACACGGAAATGTTGTTAAAACGTAAACATGATTCCCGGAAGCAAAACCGCATGCGAACGCTGTACGTAATAAGGGAAACCCTAAACTTACTAATTTCTCGAAATACCCTTGACCCCTACCTTTTCACCTAACTTGGGCTCCGTTATACATCTATAGATACAGCGCCCCATCCCTACATGCGGGTAAACTTTTTTATCCTATCAGGTTAATAAAAAGGCTGATATATAAATAGGAATTTGATGACATTTACCGTATTGTAACAATCTTTATAATATTCAATCAATAATTTTATAATAACTAATGATTAGCTAATAGACTGACTAACACATTTTCGTAAAGCTTTCTAAATACGGACTGCTTCAAATTGAAACTGTATCTTATTCAAAGTACCCAAAGGCTAAGATGTCCGAGAAACTTATCCTTTGAAGCTCCAAAAGCTCCAAGTTGTCGAAATAAGCGAAGGTTCCAATTGCCTTGGTTTACACTGCGCTCTATACGCGGCAACGTAAACTAGACTTAAGCACGGCCGCGCAATGTAACGCTATGTTAATACCAACTTTCGTTCCATTTCGAATTCTCGAAAAACTTAAAGTGCTTAACTTATAAAGTTCAGCATGTTTCTCTATTTATCCCTTCTACCTTTACCTACTATATAGTAAACTGATGTTCAGATTGAGATGATTGACATGATTAATATCAGTACCTAGACCTCGCGAGCCCATATAACAGAGCAATAGCCGATCCTTTTGCAACATCTTGTGTAGATTGAAGTCCTTAGTGTACCTCTCAAATTTGATTGAAATCTGTCGATAAATAACGCTACAGTAAATTTCTCCCTCGTCCCCCCTCCACGCCCAATTTTTGGATATTCGCTAGAAACATCTTGTGTAGAATGAAGTCTTTAGTGCCTCTCAGATTTGATTGAAATCCGTCGATAAATAACGCGTCAGCAACCTTCCCCTCTTTTCGCCCTAAAAGAAAATCGCGATCGGCTAAGAATGTAAATAAATCAAGGAACTTGTGTGCCAGTTTTCGTTATATCCGTCGAGAATTGCGACCTCTATACAGACAGACTGAGTGACGAACAAAAGCATTTATCGGCCAACTAGCTGGTATCTACCCCCGACTCCGTCTTCGTTCTTGTATTTTAGACAAATCACACAATATCTGTATAAATTATAGCCTATGTGATATTCTGATGTATAAGCTATATTATTGTAAAGTTTCTTTAAAATCTATTCAGTGGTTTTTGCGTGAAAGAGTAACAAAATCATCCACACATCCATTTATCCGTACAAACTTTCGCATTTCATAAACATAGGATTCAAACCTGAGACACTTCACTCGCTCGTTTAGTATTAATACCTCCAAGCTTAGAAGGATAAATTACTTTGAGCCTTCAAGTTGCGCTAATATTTTTTATAGCAAAAACATCGTCACGATATTTCGTAGCGAAATATCTCACAAAAATAAAACCTCTTTTGGAAGGCGTATAGTAACTATTCCATAATCCTGTAAAGGCAAAAAGGTCGAAGCTGGACAGTTCCCAAAATAAATATAAAAGAAACTCAAAGGGGATGGAAGGGATTCCATCCCTTACCCGGTGGGGTGCGTGATTTTTTGCCAGCTTATTTTACAACCCACCCTTTCATGTGTAGGATAGGGGAGACTATTTTGTATTTTTATTACTTGATCGCCAATAGAATTTATCGACATATTAAAAGCGTCTGATTTTTGAAGATTTTTTTGATCTGCTTAAACTTTTTTAATTAATAAATATCTAAGCTAATTTAACATTTAAAAGATTGATTCTAAACAACAACACTATTCATTCGTTCAAACAAAGTTTTAACCATTCGGATCTGTCCGCCAAATGAGAGATAAAAAATCTAAATGCACAGCTATTGATTTATTATAAATCGAAGGCATGACTCCTCTCACATTTATGTCTCTCGTGGTTTTGAACTTGGCCATCACCGCCCTCTTCTCGTAAAAACCACGCCATAACCAAACGCAAGACACATTTGCAAGACTAGACGTAGTGTAAAATTTATTATCATAGTAGTAGTATCTAGTCTTTCCAACCAAAAAGACCTCACCGCGCTCGAATAAATCTCTTTTAGCCGCTCTCCGCGTTTGAGTAAATCCGTGTCATTTCGTGTACTTCCGTAAAAAACCGAATTTACCCGAATCCTATTCTAATTTCTAATACTTACACTAGCTTATTCTATCCTACTTTCTATAACTAAAACTCCCCAATAATCAGTTCAATATCTAGAACTACGCGAAGCATTTCTAACAAAATCTACTATTGTTAGTTACAAACTTTTTTTGTACCTTCTTTGAGGGGCTTCTGGGGTTTACCTGCTTTCCCCGCCTTAACGTAGTGTAACGGGAAACTTAAGCCAGGGGGAATAATGTGCCCTTAAACAAAGGTAGTTTTTGTATAGTGACAAAAATAGATAGGTAAGGTTGGGGTAGGGATCCTTTTCTCATGGTAATTATGATAATAAGGTATTCTAAGAAGGATAGAGTGTTTTACTTGTAGCGAAGAGTACATTGCCTCTTTTGACTCTGGTCTAAAACCGGGTACATGATCAGATCTTGGGGGTGCAAAATTCTTTAGAAATAAAGATATCGTACGGAATTCAATTTGGTACTGAACCCGTAGTCGGTTTATTCGGTTAAATTTTCTTTAAATGAGATCGAAACACGCAAATTCGAGACACCTTTCGAGAATTCAATCATATCAAACTCAGGGATTTGATTTGGATCAGATTAGGAAAGGTCGTTCAACTGTGTCATGTGCATTTTGTAAATAATGTCAACACCGTATCAGATATTTTCTTTGCTAAAATAAAAATTCAGTACCCTTATTTCAAAATCATATTAAGATCAGCGCACACGAATAATAACTTAATAAGACATCTTCTAAAGTCACGTTATTTGACGATATAATACGAATATCGATTGTAAATAAAATACGAAGAATAATCTAACTATACTTAGTTTTAAACAGTTGTGCAAAGCTACTGCCATAGTGTAATGTGTCCCATTCCAACTCATTATATAGAACTAAAGGGGGAGGGGACTTAGATGGAACATCTGCCAGTATTTTTTACCAGACTTCATGTGTAACTTTAAAGTAGTTTAAGCATTTATAAGGAAACTGGATTGTGTAAACAGGCCACAGGAGGTATTATATATAGCTCTCTTGGCTTAGTTGTATTCGGAATTTGTACTAATTATAAATTTATTGTAATGTAGTTTTTTTAACTATATGATTGAACAAACCGATAGCCGTAGCGATTTTAAGTAACCACTGACTATAAGTAACTAGTAGTACGCTCCGGCTTCGCACGGGTAGCCTATATAAAAATATCACTATAATATAGCCTATGTTCATAATAATATAATGTATATGATATGATGATATATATGATAACGTAGCTTCACAACAGTGAAAGATTTTTTGAAATCGGTCCAGTAGTTACGGAGCCTATTCGATGCAAACAAACAAACAATCAAATCTTTCCTCTTTATAATATTAGTTTAGATATTATTATGTAAAATGTTCATAAATATAGATGTTTTACCATAACCATATCCCTTCCAGCTTTCTACCGCAAGGATCATCTTCAGAAGCACCTTCAGACCCACGGCAAGATTCTGATGGAGCAGAGCATGCAGATACTAGGCGATAAGGAGCTGTTAGATCTGAAGACTGAGGTTATAGATGATGAATACAACAGCTCGCCTAATTCTGAAGTGAGTTTGAACAAAGTAGTATAAAAAGTTAGCGCAGACTTTATAAGTTATAAAGTCAACGCTAACTTTTTATGAGATAGGGGGATAATCTTTAACCTAGATATGCTATTTGATTTAGAAAAACGTATGCTTCAGATTTTTTACTAGGATTCGTCTTAATGTTTAAAGTTTCGAAGTGCAATAAAACTTGACAAAAACTTATTAGAAAAGTCGAGAAAATATTTTTATTTGGAGCTAAAAAATACGAATCTGTCCTTGCCCGTTCTACCTTCGTATTATATCATGGAAAGCTAAGTTTCTTAAGCAATTCCTATTTATATATCTCTAAATTTTTATTTTAGGCAAATTGTTTTTGATGCTTTTTTTGAAAGTTGGTGCTTGTTGTCTGTACTCATATTTCAAGATCTTTACCAATAGTTTTTGAGTTAAAATCGTACAGTTTCAAGCAATCAATCATATGTTTTTTTTGTTAATATATTCTTGGTTCTATACAGGATGGAATTGAAAATTCTGAAGAAACACCTCTAGTAATAAACACAGCCAATTTCCGAAACGAAGCCCGACCGCACGCTTGTACGCTTTGCGACAAAACTTACAAGCGGAAAGACCACCTGAAGCTTCACCTACAAACCCATTTTAAGAAGAATGGAAGGGCTTGCTCTGAGTGTGGTAAAGGTGAGACTTTTTTATTTAACTTACGGCCGGTTTCTCGAACGATG
Organism: Ecliptopera silaceata; assembly: GCA_932527185.1. Classification (NCBI taxonomy): domain Eukaryota; kingdom Metazoa; phylum Arthropoda; class Insecta; order Lepidoptera; family Geometridae; genus Ecliptopera; species Ecliptopera silaceata. The sequence goes on along the minus strand of OW052202.1, from coordinate 9,165,692 downwards.
ATCAACGAAAAAATCAAATAATTACATGTGTCAAACTCGGATCAATCGTGATTTGGGTTTCCAGAAACCGGCCGTTAGTGTGTCTGCATGGATAATATTTTCTAGTAATCTTGGACTTCAGTGATCCACTAAAATCTAAATGATCCTTGTGATTTTACTGAATAAAGTAATTTTTGACTTTTTGACACTATTCTATCTTGATTTGACTTTACTCTACTTATGTTTTTATTTGAACTTAGTTTATCTAAAATGTACTCTAATGTGTTTTAAATTCGTGTTTTTTTTTTATTACTTAATTTGGGAAAACAAACAGCACCTATACAAGCAAACTAAATTAAAAATAATACTAAGTTTTAGTAATTGTGGCAACTACACCGTTTACCACAGTAACAGCCTGTTCTCACTAGTCGTAAGTCGCATATGACTAAAAGTCGAATGCTCTGGTCACCATACAGTTTATATGGAATTCATAGTATGAATCTCTTTTAGATGAATTGCTCAAAGCGGCCATTTTAGACCCCCTGTTCACATTGGATGAGACGCGATTTACGAGGTACATCAGACTTTCGACTTTTAGTCATATGCGACTTACGACCAGTGTGTACCGGCTGTGACACACATATTGTACATAGCAACAGTAATTTTAGATTTATGTTAGAATAATTATTTATGCATCACAGTAACAGATATTTGTGTGATTTTATCTACTAAATAAAATTAACAGCTTAAAAAAATATTTAATCGACATTATATTCACGGACATTTCACATATCCCGCTCTAGTCCCAAACTAAGCAAAGCTTGTACTATGGGAACTAGGCTGCCGTTAAAATACTTTTTTTTTCTAAATACTTACATACAATACATAGTAACTCCCAGACACAACAAATATTTATGTTCATCACAAAAACATTTACTCTGGCCCACCCAGAGTAATTGTCATCAAAGAATCATACCCCCGACCCACAGCATGGAAGCTACTACCAACTAAGCTGTGACGCCTATCAATAATTAAACTGAACGCCAATTTAAATACTTGATCAATATTTAACCACTCGTATGGTCACTTAGTGAACCAATAAAACTTTATGTCCTTTAAAACTTTACCTATCTATGTAATGTATTGTATTAAGTATGTCAGTCTTCTAGTACCCATAACACAAGCTCTGCTTAGTTTGGGGTTAGATGATGTTGTGTGGATTGTCCAGCATTATTTATTTATTTTTATTTATGTTGTAATCTAAAACTTTTACCCAGACACGAAAATACCAGCTTTAACATACCCTTACCGAGTCACCCTCACAAATTGGATTCCCAAACCGGTTTGGGGTAGGCGCACCCCCTATTCTAAGCCCCTCGTTTGCCCATGAGGAGCTAGAAAATGGGAGGGGAAAGGTCACAGTGGATTTCGACCTTGTTGTTACTCATGTGGAATTTAAGCTTTATTACTTGATGATAGAGCCTAATGTTGGATGGTAGTGTTGATAGGATATCGATTGGTAGGCGAGTTAGATTTTGAATAGTTGAAATTGTATTATGTTGAATTTTGAGGATTTTTACGGTTTAGAAATATAACTAAATATCACGGGAATTTGACAAATTACACTCTAGTTTTAAACTGAGCAAAGCTTGTACTATGGGATCTATATTGCCGACAGAATACTTTTTTTTTTTAAATAAATACATATATACACAGGACAAGCATTCGTGCTTATTATAATAGGTTTAAAAATATGATTAAGTTCGTACCCGTTAATCTTCTACGGTTGCATTAATATTTATTTAAATGAAAATTATTTTTTAAACACTATCGGTCTATCTTATAAAAAGTTAGCGCAGACTTGATGTATTGATTACCGTATGTAATGATGACATAAAATCAATTCTTTCTTTTTATAAGATAGGGGGTTTATAAACAAATATTGTACAAAAGGTGGGCAGTTATCATTTTTCCTGTATTTTGTTGTTTATTAGATAATAAACTGTTTAAACCGATATATTTTCTTTACAGTTTTTCAAAGGGAAGAGCAACTTTTATCTCATATGAGCGTGCACCTTAACCAGCAATATTCAATGCTATACGATGATAAAACCGAGCTACAAAGCATGATGACAGACAATATGATGGATCCTGTAAGTTACTTTATTTTGACCGACCGATGTGGCGCGGCGGGCTATGATCCGCCTGCGACGCGGAAGGTTGCGGGTTCGATTCCCGCCTTGGAATAAATGTTTGTATGATCTGCAAATATTTATTCTGGGTGTTCTGGGTATTTATATGTATAATAAAAAATATCTATCTGTATAATGTATATGTCAGTCTTCTAGTACCCATAACACAAGCTCTGCTTAGCTTGAGGCTAGATGATGTTGTGTGGATTGTCCAGCATTATTTATTTATTATTTATTTTCAGATAACTGAAGACAGTCTACTAGTGCCGCGTCATAGCGTCCCTGTGACATTACAGGGAGCGGGCGATGATTCAGAAAGACGTCATGAGTGTGACGTATGTCACAAGCGATTCAAGCGAAGGCAACATCTTAAAGTACATTACAACACGCATACAAAAGGAGAGCCGTTGTTAAGGTGTATTAAGTGTAATAAAGGTATGTTAAATAACTTTGCCATATGTAATGTATTGTATTAAGGTGACGGGTATAGCCAAATGCGTGTTTTTGGGGAAACCGAAAACTGTTTTCAGAAAAAGTGATAGCATGTGGAGTTGTGAAACTTATTATTTCCTATAACACATATATTGAACTAGTGTGTTATTAATCAAAATGTGTGCTCTTGGATATAGTTTACTTTTAAATGTAAGTTTAGTACCAACACCTTTTGCAAAAGTGTGGTTTTAGATCCCATTTTTTATGGGTTTGGCAGATTTGTTTGGTACCAAAATCAGCACAGCTATTCTTATGGTTCGTATCTTGTGATTTAAAAAAAAACATTTCTACAATAAGGTGTTTAAAGAAGAAGAAGAGCAGCGCCTTAGGAATTATAAGTGTTTGATTGCTGTGTGCTCGCAAATATTCATAAGGCGCTGCTTTAGAGTTTGACTATCCGAACTGTGCGCGGCTCATTATGTGTTTTGCGTCGTTGTCAGCATTTTTGCTAAAGTTGAAATTGCGACGTTGCCACGCTGACTGTCTAGAGTTTAACCACCACGGCAAAAACTATGCCGTGTTACAAGTTTAACGTGTGTGTAGATATAATAAATAAATAATAAAGTTGGAAGTTATTGACATTTTTATTTATTATGAAAAATTTCACCCTACCAGTCGCCTTAAGTATGTCAGTCTTCTAGTACCCATAACACAAGCTCTGCTTAGCTTGGGGATAGATGATGTTGTGTGGATTGTCCAGCATTATTTATATTCATTTATATATTTTGCTGTCTTTGCCAAATATTTGCTCTTATAACGACAAATAAAGTTTACTAAAGTATGCAGACGACCTAAGTTTAAAGGCAGTCTAAAATATGACGTCTATAACTTTCAATTAGGCTACATTCAAAACGAACTTATTGTCAAACCCCCTATCTTATATAAAGTTAGCGTTGACTTTATGTTATCATTACGTATGGTAATCAATACATCAAGCCTGCGCCAACTTTTTATAAGATAGACCGTAAATCACGTCATAAGTCAAGTTTGCCATAAGTGTGAAGTATGCCATAAACAACTGACAAAACACTAGTTCCGTGACTTTATGTCGTCTCGTTCAATTTCTGTTGATCTTTGAAGACAAAAATAATTTCGTATTATTTTTTCAATGTGTTTTCTTAATATTTTCGGGTTTCAATACAGACTCTGATTTAGAAAATCTCTATCGAGACAAAAATAATATAATTTTTTATGTACTTATTACTTTTTTATTGTATTTTTTTTAAGTTTTTTATCCATTTTTTAGGTTTCAATACGGACTCGGATTTAGAAAATCACCAATGCACCACTCTTGCGATTCCCATCCAAGATAACCTGAACATCAAGATAGCGGCCGCGCCTACAAACGCGAAGAAAGAAAATCAGTTTCCAATACAGGAAACTATTTTACCGGTAAATATTTGAAGAAACTTCTAGGCTGAGATTTTGAGAAGAAACAAGAAAGGGCCTTGTGTTTGTCAATCGTAAACCTAGCTCATAAACATAAAGAATAAATCAATGTTTATATACATTTCACACATCACACTCTAGTCCCAAACTAAGCATAACTTGTACTATATACTTTACAGAATGGACTGAGCGTTTCTTATGTATGTAAAACTACAAATATGTATGTTCAAATCCGTGATAGTTTCAACTATTATGTTAAATACTACTGGTAATATTTCTTGACCACATAAAAATCACTAGCTTTCAATTCAAATGACAAAAAGAATTATTACAACTCATTTAGAATGTTCTAAAGTCACCTAAAACGTCCTTATTTTTCTTAGAACACCAAAAAAGTATAATCAACTTGAGTACCTCCTTTCTCACTTTGATTGTACATTTTGTTCTACGACACAAAAGTAATATCTATTTTTTCAAGTCTCTTTCTTCCTGCCCTTATCCCACTAGGTGGGGTCGGCACAACATGTTCTTTTCTTCCATTCTCCTCTATCATCCGTCATCTCAGTATTCACTCCTTTTATCTCTCCTTCTATCTTTTATATTTTCTTAGGCCTACCTCTTCCTCTATATCCATCTAAGTTTAAGTTTCTTGCCCGTTCTTCTAGGCTCTGGTCGCGTGGAACTGGCACCTAGAATCACCTAGTATGTAAGACGATTCTAAATGATCCTTGTGATTTTACTGAATAAAGTAATTTTTGACTTTGACTCTGACTTTGACATCCGCATTCATACCTAGCACTCTTTTCGTCACATTTTTTTCAGGTAATTATAGTAATTAAATAAAACATTTTACAGATGGAGCCAACACAAGAAGATGAAACACAGTATACAATTCGCGACGAGAGCGGAATTCCCACACCAACGCGAGTATTCGTCTGCAAATGGTGTTCAAAGCCTTTTAAACGCAAAGACCATTACAAAATACATCTGCATATACATACTGGAGTCAAGTCCTTCTTCTGCACTCATTGTGGGAAAGGTAATCATTAATTTTATCAGGCGAAATGGCCCGACACATCAAATTCAGGTGGAAAATATTTAAGGTATAGGTACCTGTCGCTCTAGCGGGAAATTCAATTTCTTTTTTATTGCGGCTGAACTGTTTAAGTAAGAGAAACCATAAAAACAATTGTAATTACAAACTTTTTTTGGAACGAAGTTGCTTAACGCGTTGCGAAACGGAGCTACCAAAAGTTGTAACGACACTTTTTGCTATAAGTACAGTACAACAGGCGGTCTTATCGCTGGGAGCGATTTCTTCAATATTTTTTGTGCCATTGTCCACGTCCACTGTCTTGCTCTAATCCTGCTGACCGACCGTAATATTAATTATAAATGGCAACTCTGTTGGGGGACCATTCTCCTTTGTATTTTAGGGAATTGTATACTTGACCACGTGAGTTTCGGTTTCGGTCGGAGGCTATTAATTAATCTCATATTCTTATATCTTTCCAGGTTTCTACCGCAAAGACCATTTACAGAAACATGTGCAAGTCCACACAGCTAAGCCGAAAGCTAAGAAACCTTTACCCGGCCTACTATCACTCGATATGCTTCTGAAGAAACGAGACGTCATGCCAGAGATTACAATAACTGTAAGTAGTTTTTAAACACTTACGGCATATCTTATAAAAAGTTAGCGCAGACTTGAGGTATTGATGACCATACGTAATGATGACTTAAAGTCAACGCTAACTTATTATAAGATAGGGGGTTAAGATAATTTTTAGGCGTCACAGCTCAGTTGGTAGTAGCTCTGCCTTCCATGCCGTGGGTTCGTTTCTCGCCCAGCGCAAAAGTTTGTGATGAATATAAATGTTTGTTCTGTGTCTGGGTGCTACTATGTATACTAAGTACATATTCAATGTATGTATTTACAAAAAAATTGTTTACAGGTATTCTATCAGCGACCTAGTTCCCATAGTACAAGCTTTGCTTAGTTTGCCAAGTGCGATGTGTAATATAGATAGATAACTTTTTTCATGTTTATTGTTTTGTTATCTGTAATTTGTTTTGGTATACAAAAAAATTACAGATAATAAAACAATAAATATGAATAATGGTTACACAACGGGCGGCCTTATCCCTGAAATCTATCTTTCAGACAACCGAATATAATATGTCCATGAATATTTATTTATTATTTATAATTTTCAGGCACCATCAACGTCTAAACTACGTGTGCCATTACAAATCAAGGTCCCATACCAAATGGTGATGTCTATGGAGAATGGCGAACAATCTGCTGTTATATACGATCCGCTGGCATCTAATGAGATTAGCACGTAAAGTACATTTACTAATTAGTTACTAAACTTAACTTGCAACATTAAAGTCAAGTCAAAGTCAAATATATTAAATCACAAGGATCATTTAGAATCGTCTTACATACTAGGTGATTCTAGGTGCCAGTTCCACGCGACCAGAGCCTAGAATTTCTTCTAGAGCCATTCTTCTTCTTCGCGTGTCAATTGGTAACACGATAACAACTTCAAACAAAGTTCGAATAGAACTTGACAACTTCTTTTCATGCAACATTGATTGGCACAAATATCAGTAATTACTAAAACACTTATTTTTCTTGGTGAAAGTTTTATTTTGGAGATTTTTTTTTCAAACAAAGATATTTTTTTTTATTTTATCATGTTTAATATATTTTTTTAATAAATGATCATTAACGAAAGAAGAAATAAACTACATAATTGTTTTATTTCTGAAAACTAGTTACATACTTTTGTTTCTTGATCATAATTTGTATGTTAATTTTTTTTTTCAAACAATCATAAATAAATATGTAAATTAATAAAACAACCAATGTCTGACTAAGTGTGTGATTTTTATAAAATTTAACATACTTCAAGTAAATTAAAGACATTTCTAAGAAATAGTACAATCATGAAGAATTTTCATAAAAGCCAAAATACCATTTTGAAATTATGAAAGTAGTGATTTAATTCTGATGCTGACTGTACTCACAATATCATTTTGAAATTATGGAAATAGTGATTTACTTCTAATGCTGACTGTACTCAAAAAAATTCCTGATTTATTTTACAAATATTTCTACTATTATGCATAAGTATACAAATAGTTTTATTTCTGTAAATTGCATAGAATATATGTGAAATATGCAATATGGGTGTATAGGGTGCTCCAAAAACCTTGAAGTCTCAGAATAGCTCTATAGCAAAACTGGTAATATCTATGCATAGAAGTAATTAATCTATTACTATAAAGTAATAATAATTAAGTCAAAGTCTTTTATCGATCTCGGAAACATAGGTATGGAGTCAGAATAAATAGTTACGGTCTATCTTATACTTAGTTAGCGTTGACATTTTGTATGATAATCAAGACATCATATCAACGCTATATGAGATTTTTATGAGATTGGGTGGTTAAGTTTAAGAGTTAAACCCGGAGTAAAATGACAACTTAAAACTTACATTTTTAGAATAAGGGTCCAAATAATTATGTAAATATCGCAATTAATATAATAATAAGTTCCGTGCGCACATATCTAAATTACCTATATTAAAAATGTGAAACTTGATATTTAGACCTCAATAGCGTTGTTATTACAGAACCGATTTTAATGATTCTTTGAATATATATAGTTCTTCATTTGGGTAAACGGAATAAAATATCTTATAATATTCTATCAATTTCTATCCCGAAAAAGCAACAGAAAACAAAGTCGCCGGCGCGCGGCGTAAGCTAAACTTTGATACATTTTAAATGTTATAGTTTCATAATACATTGTATATTGTAATGTACTTATAATATTAGATGCCCTTTGAATGTTAAGATGAACTGTCTTGTAAGTTCTTTATTATTATAAAATATATATATATTTTGCAAGAGTTAGACTACAATCAAGGTATGAGCGTTCACGATTTTGCGGTTTCTATAAAGTTTAATAATTTTTAGTTTGTGTAAATATTAATAATACTTTTAAGTGTCTTACGGCCGGTTTCTGGAAACCCAAATCACGATTGATCCGAGTTTGACACATAGTAATTATTCGATTTTTTCGTTGATCATCGTTCGAGAAACCGGCCGTTAATGTAAGTTCATTAAGTAGGTATCACATATCTTGCCATGTGAACCAAATGTTCATTTAATACTCTTTTTTATTTCTAAGTTTAAAGTAGCTATTTAACATACTGCAAGCTACCAATAGGCTATCTAGATGTAATATAATATATAAAAAAATCATACCTTTTCCTAGGGCACCTTGTATCTGCGTTTATGTATGTACCTAAAACATGTGTTTACCAAAAATGCTTTTAAATTGTAAGAGGTCTATAAAGTTCCTCTATTTTCGTGTTTTAATGAAATATTGTGATTTTGTAAGTAAGTAAGTACAACAATAAGTACAAAATAAAAGTATTTTGCACATTATTACCATTTTTAACTTTTCTCAAAATTAGAAACTTCTAAATTCCAAGTATATATATGGCATCTAAGATTCTTCCTATTTTTACTAAAAGTTGTTTATAAAAGAAAAAACGAATAATGCAATTAAACTTTCTTATTCAATAAATTTGACCTAAAATTAACGAGTACCGCACAAACAGACACAATCTCACAAGATAGCGAAGTTTCTGTATGATTCATAGTGTCTGTTAATATTTTGTAACATTTTAATCTGCTTATAGCCCGTTCAACTGGCAACTGCTTACAACCTTTATTTTGATAAATGCTTGGTATTAGATTGCCTTTATTTATAAAGTGTGGGGTGGTTACTTTTACCCCTTTTGGTGTGAAAATATCTTGTATATTTAAATCCTTGCTCACCGCCACTTCATCATGGGAATCAAGTCTGTTTAATATAGCAGTTTTTTCAATGACTTGTCTATCTGTAGCTATTCCACCATAAGTAGGTGATACATAACTTATCAGTCCTCCTGGGGTGACACCAACAACAACTTTGATGGTGTGGTTTTGGAAATGGGACGAGAATGTCACTCTTTGAGCCGAAGTTCCTTGTGGTTTTTCAATTGGGATATCTAAAGTATACAGCACAACCCTAGTTTGAGGGTACTTGTCTCGGAAAACAACGGGCATATTAGCTTTTATTTTTTTCTTATCATACCATAAATCTATGCTCCTCCATTTTATAAACATAAATCTAATCCAATTCACAAAAATGCAGTGAACTTGTTTTGTTGTTATCTTGTATAACATTGAGATTTCAGTGAAAGATTGATGCCGTCGTAAAATTAGTATTGTTACAAAAAACTGTTCGAATTTGTTGATTATACTCGGAGGTTCATCGTAAAAATACTCAAAGTCCTCAAAATATTGCTCTAAAGAGGTGAATACAAGCATTACTTTTTCAAAATTCTCTAGCCCTGTATAGAAGTTTATTGATTTATCACTATCTTTGTAATGATAGATACTAAATCCAGATATTAAGTTCTCTACTATGGTTATATGGTCGTCGGTTTGCACTGATTTATCATTTGGTTGTGGTTTCTGATCACATTCTTGTGTCTCATCCATGTTTCTAGATAATTCTTCCTCATCCGCTATACAATCAGATTCTAGTGTGTTAGCTCCAGCAGAATTAAATTCTGATTCCTCCAATTCTTTTTTAATTTCCATGGTATTTAACGGATCATTGGTGAGTTTAATTGATTCTGTATCCATATACACTAATTGTTCTTCTGCATATGCAATTGGTCGAGCTGTGGACAATAAAAGAATTAGCAGTACTCTGTGAAATATACATATTTTTGTACATTACTTGCTGACCCAACAGATTATCCTGTATACTTTCCCTGCATTTTATTAACAATTTTTCATGACACCTAAGCACTTGGCCTGTCACTGCGTTAAATCGCAAAAGATTGGAAGGAGGGAAGGGAGGCTTTTGCCCGGCTGTGGGACGACAATGGCTGAATAATAATAAAATTTTCATCATTTATACCTTCCCAGTCTAAGTCAATTTAAATAATTGGTTTAACCAATTTAAATGTATCGGCTCATAAAGTTAACACTATTTATAAGATAGGCGGTAAGAGTGTCTTTAAACAAAAAGCCTTTTTTTTCTGTTTTGAGGAACTGTATATCAGTTTTCGGAGCCGCTGGTCTCATCGATAAACTAGTTTAGTACAGAATGTACAGGGAACTTTTGCAGAGGTGTGATGTGATATGGTAGGTACTTACTTCGAGAATAATCTGCTTTTACTGTGGTAGGATCAAAAGTAAGTGACTCTTCTGCATGTATAGGATCGGCATCATCACAATCAGAGGAAGAATCTCTTTCATTGTTCTTGTCACTATTCCATGGAAACATTGATGGTACAGCAGTTTTCTTCAATACGTTTCGGGCATAATCTAAAAAGAATAAACAATTGTATAGTTTGTTTTATTTTTAAAAGGAGGTCTAAGTGGTTCTAATAAGTCTTTGTGATAAAAATATGTTTTAGGATAACTTACCATGGAAGTTGTTACGAAATGTTGTTGACGGAGTGAAATCAGATCGACGGAAATGAGCAGAACATATCATCGAAGATTTTTTTAAGCACATATTAGGTTTTACAAATTTTATTGCTCGACACCATTGCGTATAACGAATTACGTCGTTTGGGAAATGATGGGTCGATGTCAGTGGACAACCGAACACAATGCATGTTCTAGGCATGATCCTTCACTTTTCGCAATCCAAGATTTAACAAAATAACATAGCAATGCAACGCTATTCAATCTCTAGAAAAATAGAAACAAAACAACATTCAAGTTTTGTTATTGTTAGCTTTTTTTTTCTTTTTTTATATGACCTATGCCTGTCTTTTTTGGCTTGTGTCAATGCTGTCATGTCATAATTCAGCCAATATCGACTTGACACTCACTCTCACTGTTGTTTTCTTTTGTTTTGTGCCAATAAAACTGCGATTGTTTTTTCGAAATCTTATCTAGGTACTATTTTTTAAAGTGTGTAGAAAGAAGACATATGATTTCAGGTATGATTTTTTACGGTGTTCTATGCATATAGCTATGTGTTTATCTGTAGTGTTTTAAATTGAATGCAAAAAATACTTAGATAAGAAATTCAGAAGCTCAATACAGTGATTTGTGGGTAAGTTCATAAACAAAATTTACATTTTGTATACTTACACATGTTACATTTACGCTTTAATACGATCAATCCAATAGATACATCTTCTGTAATGAGAACTTCCATTTCAGAGTTAAGGGCTAACTAGAGTCTGTCAAGCGAAAGATGGCCCTGATAAATCGCGGCAAATTCAAAAACTATTAGTATGGCAATACATTAAATAATAGGATAACTTGGAATTACATAATTTGATACTTTGATATTATTCTAAATAAATATACTTACATAATTTTTAATGATGATTATGAATAAGTAGATGATATACTATTGCCATATTAATAGTTTTTGAATTTGCCGCGATTTATCAGGGCCATCTTTCGCTTGACAGACTCTACCTATACCTACCTACTGTAGATGAAAAGCTGTTCCGAATAGACTTAACACAACCCCAGCGCACCTGGTCGTTAGTTTCCGTTCAAAAAAAAACAAAGAAGAATAAGAAAATTCAGCTGGTTAAAGTGGAACCTTGTATGGCAAAACGAAAGCTTGCCACTTAATGAGAGGCAAACGCGCGGGCCAGGGGCCAGCTCGTTACAAACCGACGAACAACCGTAGCCGCCTAATTAATCGTTAATTTATTTATTTATTTTTATTTCACAGGAAAACAAACAGTCCTAAAAACTTAAAAAAGATCCTGTCCCAATACAACTAAGCCACCCAGAGCCGTCAAACGAGCAAGAATGGAATCCGGTCAGACTAATGACAGCTACGCTGAGTTCGACGCGAACAAGCATTGCGTCGCGGTCATGGCGACAAACCACGACCTCACGGCAGAGCAAGTAAAAGGCATCAAGACAGCCCTCGAGGAAATACTTGTAAACGCCCTACTCGACCCGGCGACGGCTGATTACATGGCTACGGTCGGTTTTCGCGGCAATCCTCAGTTTAGTAAGGGAGTTCTGAAGTTGTGGTACGAGGATGACGTCGCTCTACAATGGCTCAGAAGTGCGGTCGAGAACATTCCTTCCCCTGTCTTTGGGTCGACGCTAGTGGTGCGATCCCTAGGCGAAGCAGGGTAAAATCCTGTACCAGAACTTAAAATAAATTTTAAAAACTTTGCTTTCTCGACTACTTCTACTATTTTTGCATTCTTTTTTACTCGAAGGCCTGGCCGCTTGTTTGTTTTTAGTAACGGACTATTTCGCTTTCTTGTTGTAGCTCGCACAATTCTACAATCTGCAAAAATAGTTGAGATAAGATAAGAATCCTAGAAGAAAGTTCGATTAGCTACCAACAATATAGATAGGTAGGTACCCACCGGTGCTTCTTAAGGCTGAATATATTTTTCTAGGAGCATTACGTAATGATTTTTTGATGAACTTAGCAGTCTCATGTAAATCTGAAACATACAACCTAAATGTTTATGTTTGCTTACAAGTTGCTCATTCATCATCATCGGCAGCCCGTACTAGCCCACTGCTGGGTATAAGCCTCCTCCCTCAAACGCCACTCTTTTCTTAATTGGGCCTTTTGCATCCAGGTCCTACCCTGTACGGCAACGATATCGTCCATCCATCTGGCTGTTGGTCTGCCAAGGCCTCTTGTATGTCCTCTAGGCCACCATTCTGTCAAGGCCTTACTCCACCTGCCATCAGCAAATCTTGCCAAGTGTCCTGCCCAGCTCCATTTGAGTTTCGCTATACGGTCCCCGATATCCACCACTTTGGTCCTTCGCCGGATTTCCGTATTTCGTACTCGATCTATCAGAGAGATACCGAGCATGGCACGCTCCATCGCTCGTTGTGCGACTCTCATTTTGTAAACAGTTTCCTGTGTGAGCGTCCATGTTTCGGCACCGTATGTCATGGTGGGCAAGACACATTGGTTAAATAGCTTGGTCTTCAGGCATTGGGGCATTTTTCGGGCCTTTAGTACATCTTCCAACTTGTTGAATGCTGCCCAACCCAATTGTATTCGTCTAGCTATCTCTTTGGTCCTATGCTCTCTGCCGAAAGTTAAACAGTGTCCAAGATAAACATAGTGATCCACTGCCTCCAACGTCTCACCACCAATATTAATATTAGCTAATGAGGCGTCAGAGACGTTAGACATAATCTTAGTCTTGGACATGTTCATCTTCAAGCCTACATTAAGAGAAGCATGGTAGAGTTCTTCTAACATAGAGTGGAGGTCTTGTATGTTTTCGCTAAACAAAATTAGGTCGTCTGCAAAGCGAAGATGTGACAGGAAAATACCATTAATGTTGATACCTCTATTGTCCCAGTCCAACAGTTTTATAATGTCCTCCAAGACTGCAGTAAACAGCTTGGGTGATAAGGTATCTCCCTGTCGTACTCCTCTTTTCAGAGGTATTGATTTGGTGAGTTCATGTAATCGGACTTGCATGGTAGCTGACTCATATAAGTTCTTAAGAATATCCACGTATTGTGTATTGATCTGGCAGCGATGGAGAGAATGAAACACAGCCCAATGTTCTACACTGTCAAATGCTTTCTCGTAATCTACGAACGCAAAGCATAGGGGCCTGTTGTATTCGTTACATTTCTCCATCAGCTGTTTTACCGCGTGTATATGGTCAATCGTAGAATATCCTCTTCGAAAACCTGCCTGCTCGATTGGCTGGAAATCATCAAGTTGGCGTGTCAACCTGTTACATAGAATTTTTGCAAATAATTTATAAGTTTGAGAAAGGAGGCTAATTGGTCTGTAGTTAGTTAGCTTTGAGTTATCTCCCTTTTTATGAAGAATTGTAACAACAGCATTTTTCCATGTATTGGGCATGTGACCACCTGATATAATTTTATTAAAAAGTGTGAGAAGCAAATCCAAACATGGTTGTCCACCGGCTCTTAAAAGTTCCACCGTAACTTCGTCCTCTCCTGGTGCTTTATCATTTTTCATTTGGTTGAGAGCCCATTCTATTTCCTTGGCTAAAATTGGTGGTATTCTACTTTCGTCGTGGGTTTGAGTGATTGGAGCTCTTGGATCCCCTGGCACCGGGTCTGGTTCATCAATTGTGGAGGCGTACAGATTTTCATAGAAAGATTCGACAATACTCAGCATGCCTTCACGGTTCGATACCTTATTGCCACTGGAGTCCTTTAATGATGGTATCTGAGAAATCCCCTTACTTAGCTTCCGTCTAAAAACTTTAGGTCCCTTATTAAGTTTAATTGTGTTTTCAATTACATTAGTCGAGTGCGTTCTTAAATCTTTTCTTATGGCTCTATGTATCTCTTTATTTATTTGCTCAAGCTTTCTCTGATCATCTATAGTATGATGCGTAAGTTTTCGTCTTTCTTTAATTAATGATTGTGTTTTAGTTGAAAGTTTAGATATATTTTTACGAGGGTTACCTAGATGTTTTCGGGCTGTGCTGACCAAGGTATCACAAAGTTTGGAGTTAAGGTTATCAATGTCAAGATCCAACTCAGTCAAACCATCAAAACTATTCTTGAGTTCTAGCCGAAATTCTTGTTGTAAAGATGCAATTTCGAACCTTTCATATCTTCTGGTGTTGTATATCATCTTCGTTCTTTCCTTGGCTAAGTTAAATCTAAACACTGAACGAACTAATCTGTGGTCACTTCCTGTCTTAAAATTACTGAGCACAGACACATCAGTCACTATTTGTTTTTGGTCGGTGATTATATAATCATATTCATGCTTCGTTATTGCATCCGGGCTTGCCCAGGTCCATTTTCTCGAAGGTCTTTTCTTAAAGAAAGTGTTCATGGCATATAAGCCGTTCTTTTCGAGAAAATCTACCAAAGCTTGGCCTCTAAAACTACGGTTTCCGAGACCAAAATTACCTACCGATTTCTCCATACTAAGCTGTGAGCCAATTCTAGCGTTAAAATCACCTATAATTGTGTTGAACTGGCAAGGTATATCTCGGAGAGCTACTTCAATGTCATCATAGAATTTTTCTATTTCTTCGTCACTAGCTTTGGATGTTGGGGCATAAACCTGTACTACTTTTAAAGTGTATCTTTTATTGAGTTTAATGTGAACAAAGCATACTCTTGTGGAAATACTTTTGATTTCCAGTGCTGCTGCAACTAATGCTTTATTGATAAGAAAGCCCACACCTCCGTATGTCCTATCTTCAGGACCGTTGTAATAAAACATATTACCAGAAGACAGTTTAATCTGATCTTCTCCTCTTCGTTTGATCTCTGATAAGCCTATGAGATCCCATTTAATGTTCTTAAGTTCCGTTTCCAATTCAAAGAGTCTCTCGTCCGTGCGTAACGTCCTGGCATTGTAACATGCCAGGGTCAAGTTCGTGGGTTGATGGCCGAATCGTACCCAGTGATTCTTAGCACCCTGTGCCCCACCTCTTCCGCGGCCGCCATCTTGGCCCGGACGACTAGTGGGGCTGCTGGGGACTGAGGGCCTTTTTTGTATGGTGTCTATCATAATTGAGGGAGGGTTTTTTAGCCTTAAAACGCCACGCTGGCCAGTGCGTCTTGGCGAGTTGACGTCAGAGCCTTGTTCGTTGATCAGCAGGGCGAGGTTGCAGGAAAGGTTGACTTGGGCGGCTAGATGTTATGCTGCCCCTTACGCCCCTGCTGCCCCTTACGCCCCTCATTAGATAGTAGTTGCTCATTAGATACGTCTAATACAATCATGATTGAATTTATATCCTAATTTATTCATGATACAATTATTTATAACGCAGACGTGACGAATCAACAGCAAAATCTTAAATCGGTTTAATAATAATTAATATGAATTTATTAGGTATTATCGAAATATCACCAGGAAAAGGTTATTACAATAAAAACACTACTTTATTATTTCCTTATATATTCCTTTTAAGCTACCAACAATGCATTCTTTATATATAAATAACTAGCTACAACCCCGGCTTCGCACGGGTAGCATATACATATAAAAATATAATTTTAATGTAGCCTATGTCACTCAGTTTAAACGTAGCTTCCAAAAGGCAAAAAAAAAACCCCACATGGCCCGCATACTCCCGTGACCGGCGCCCGCTTGAGTCCACTTGACTTATTTATTTGTTAGATAGATCTAGGTACATAGTGCACGTCATTACAATAAAATAAATCGAAAGCTACCACAATTATAGTCGAAGAACGCATGCTATTAAAAATTAGGATGAGCAACAGCAAAAAAAAAAACTAAAAATAACTTTAACATTACAAGAAAAAACAATACCTTTACAAGAAAGAAGTTACACAAACAAACATAAAAATGATATTTACAAAATGTAATCAATTAAAACATAAATAATATAATATATTTTTTTTAAATATAATATGTTTAGAGCAGGGAGTGTAGCTTCATAACGGTGAAAGAATTTTTTTTAATCGGTCCAGTGATTTCGGAGCCTATTCTATGCAAACAAACAAACAATCAAATCTTCCTTCATAATATAGTTTAGATAACAAAATACTACATCTAATGATCATCTAGCGATGGGGCCTGTTGCATAGTTATCCCAAATAATAATTTCACAATTTAAAATTGACCATGCTTGGCTCTCATCTCAGTAATCTTGGTCCGTATAGTGCTCATAACGGCTGGTGTGTCAAACGGGACCCAACCTTCCTTCTTCCCGTGCTCTTCAACGAATGCTAACAGGACCATTCTCGCGTCTTCATCTAGTCCCGGCCTGACGTCGATGTTCACAGAATTGAAAGCTTTTGCTCTCCCGCCTGTCAATGAGCACACACTCAATGCGTTCTTACTGAAGATTTCGGTTAAAAGCAATCGCGTCAACGTTCTGCAGTTGTTTGATTGGCGTATGCATCGAGTGAGCTCTTTCCCGCTAACGTAAACACCAGTTCGAGGAATTAGTTCGACGAGACCAGCCTTATTCTCTCGATACTTTAGAGTCCACTTGGTATCATTCGGATCATATTCTGCTGGCAGAGAAAACTTACCTTTTTGCTTACGAATGGGTGTCACTGCGTCGCCGACACCAGTGTTCTTATCGTTATCTCTTGCTGGTTTTTCTTGAGTCACTTGTAGAACTTGTGACGTCATGATGTTAGGTGGAGACGTCACGTTGTTAGATAGAGACGTCACGTTGTTAGGTGGAAACGTCAAGTCGTTAGGTGGAGACGTCCCGTTGTTAGGTGGAAACGTCAAGTCGTTAAGTGGAGACGTCCGGTTGTTAGGTAGAGACGTCACGTTGTTAGGTAGATACGTCACGTTGTTGTAAGGAGACGTCACATTGTTGGAGGGAGACGTCACATTGTTGGAAGAAGACGTAGGGGTCTCTATTGAGTTGAATGTATGATCTTTTTCTAACAACGTTTCGTATTCTTGTTTACATACGAGCATGGAATTTCGAAAGAAATTGTATATTTCACATATTTTCAACAAAGTTGCTCCCATTTGAGTTAAGAGAGTACCGACTGAATCCAGTATTTCTTGCTCAGCAAATATTCTGGATTGTTCTTGCTGATCTTCAGTTGTTTCTTGATAGGTTGACCCTTGTTCTTCTATCAACCATTCGCTTGTCTCACATGTGCTATCCACTAATTTTGAAGTTCTTTTACTAACAGATGATCCAGCGATCACGTTGTTAGGCAGAGACGTCACGTTGTTGCAAGAAGGAGTAGGGGTCTGGAGGGTCTCTATTGAGTTGAATTTATCAACTTTTTCTAACAAGGTTTCATATTCTTGTGTACATACGAGCATGGAATATCGAAAGAAATTGTACATTTCACATATTTTAAACAAAGTTGTTTTCATTTGAGTTAAAAGAGTACCGGCTGAATTCAGTAGTTCTTGCTCCGCAAATATTCTGGATTGTTTTTGCTGATCTTTAGCTGTTTCTTGATAGGTCGACCCTTGTTCTTCTATCAACCATTCGCTTGTCTCGCATGCGCTATACACTAATTTTGAAGCTCTTTCACCAACAGATGATCCAGCGATCACGTTGTTAGGTAGGGACGTCACGCTGTTGGAAGAAGACGTAGGGGTCTCTATTGAGTTGAATGTATCAACTTTTTCTAACAAGGTTTCATATTCTTGTTTACATACGAGCATGGAATTTCGAAATAAATTGTACATTTCATATGTTTTAAACAAAGTTGCCCCCATTCGCTTTAAGAGAGTATTGGCTGAATGCAGTATTTCTTGCTCGGCAAATATTCTAGATTGTTCTTGCTGATCTTTAGCTGTTTCTTGATAGGTTGACCCTTGTTCTTCTATCAACCATTCGTTTATCTCACATGTGCTATCCACTAATTTTGAAGCTCTTTCACCAACAGATGATCCAGCGATCACGTTGTTAGGTGGAGACGTCACGTTGTTGGAAGGAGACGTCTGGAGGGTATCAACTTTTTCCAACAAGGTTTCATATTCTTGTGTACATACGAGCATGGAATTTCTTAAGAAATTGTACATTTTACATGTTTCAAACAAAGTTGCTCCCGTTAGAGTTAAAAGAGTACCGGCTGAATTCAGTATTTCTTGCTCAGCAAATATTCTGGATTGTTCTTGCTGATCCTTAGCTGTTTCTTGATAGGTTGACCCTTGTTCTTCTATCAACCATTCGCTTGTCTGACATGCGCTATCCACTAATTTTGAAGCTCTTTCACCAACAGGTGATCCATCGATATTTTTTATGCAGTGATCGAAGTCCATCATCAAATCTGTTTTGGTAGCTTTATCAACCGTAGTTTTATTTATGCAAGGAGGTTGGCAGGTATGGTTACGTTCGATCAAAGTGAATTGTGTCTCATTTGGTATTTCAGATGATGTCATAGTGTGAACCTCGGCATATTCTGTAGAGGGCGCTGGTTCTGCCATCAGGTTTTTAGGGACAACTTCTAGATTCGTGTTCCAATATTTAGTAGAATTTGGATGCATTTTCCCCTGCCCTTGTTCTTGAAGTAAACAGTTTCTCTGAATTTCTAAAAATGCTTGGCTTTGACTCTGCGACGTAGAACGTGATCGTGGTCTCTCAGTGATTGTTTGAGGCTTAGGCATGTGAGAACTATGTTTCAACTTAAGAGTGAGGTAATTTTGTGTATTTGCTGTATACAGATCTCGATATATAGGTGGATATTGTATTTCTTGTGGAGGTACAAAATTTTGATGTGACTGCCTTGATGAGTAACAATCAGCACGTTGAGCTATTACTCCATTTTGGTCGTTAGGCTTATAAGTAGTGTGTGCTCCGTTGGGCCCGCTCATCATGTCATGTCTTATTACTTTCTGTGCGTAGGCGCTGTTGACCGGTATGTATTGGTTTTCATTTTGAGAGAATAACTGAACAGGCTCTTTGATTGGGTTCGGTACAACAAATCCCCCGCTCATCATAGCATTTTGATGATAAACACTTTGATCAATAGTTGAAGCCACGTTTTGCCTTATAAGCATGTCTTGAATGAATGCAAATTGCTGCAAATAGTCTGCTTGAGTCGGCACATATTGTGGTTCACGTGTTTCTCCAACGACGGAGCGATACTGGTATTGTAACTGTGAGAAGTTCTGCTCAGCCGATGTGTTTACTTGGAAAACGGGAACTTTCTGATTAATACATGTTTCTTCCTTACTAAATCTCATGTCATTTAGCAGCGAACCATTAACTTGTGATTGACGAAAATGATTGAGAGTAGGTGATGCAGTTTGCGTGACGGCCGGATTACCAGGTAAGCTGTGTTGCATCATCGAGCTTATCGGATACTGCATAGTTGTAATATTTTTTGAATTACCTATAAGGCGACTTTTTTTATCAACAGGATTTTCCGGGTTCTTTACTGCTGCCGATTGTACCTTGGCTACAGGTTCAAGGACCATTTTCCCGTTGGGTGTATGATAAGAAGTAGATGGTATGCAATCTCTACAGTATTGAGAACATGGAGTTTGATGGCCACCAGCCACTTCAATTGATTTTTTTCCCACGAATTCTGCGGATCGAAGTTCCGAATTTAAAGTGCTACAAACTGGAATCATTGGTAATTGACGTTGTTCGAAATTCTGTAAATGCTGGTTAATTGTACTGGGTGCCTTCAGTTCTACCATTGGCGCAGTCAAAATCCCGTGAAGATGAGTTTTTAGGCTGTCATTGAACTTCTTTGTTTGTTCATAAAATCCGTCTTGCGGATGTGTATTCTGAAGTGAATGTTCGTGACGAACTAGTCCAGTAAATTTTTGGTTCACAGGCTGAGAAACTTGTTCCAGGATGTTTGGATGAGTTCTAGTATATAGTCTTTCTTCTGTGACAGGCTCAGGCAGATCGTATTGACAGCTTTCGATATCTACATCAGATTCATCTAGGTCCATCACTGACATGCTGAGGGATAGTTGATCGTCTAGTCCAAGAGGTGAAGGTTGTTGTTCAGCCGACGGCTGTGGTGGAAATTGTTGCTCAGCTGAAAGCTTTGTTGAAGTAGAGTTGATTGACATTTTAACTGATTGGTTTTTCTCGATAACTTCAGGTTGAGTACTTTGCTCGGTGTTTATCTCGTCATTCAAAGCAAAGCTAGTCTTCGTCTGATCATTCTGAATGAACTCAGTGTCCGTATTGATTATTGATTGTTTTTGATTTGAGCACCCAGAGTCGACGATTGTTTGATCAGTGACTGCACCAAACTTAGCATTTCCATTCAGTTTTGAACGCTTGTTATGAAGGTTTTTATCGGGTTTTGGATATAGCGGTCGTTTTATCAAAATTCTTGGTAGCGGTTTTCGAGATATTTTTTTGGATTCTGCTTTCGTCGAAGCCCTATCTGAGTCGGGACCTGACAAGAAAGATTGACCGGCACGGCGTAGCTTCTTATTCAAATGAGGTTCTGGTTGAGTACCTGAAATAAAAATGGTCAATAAATCGTCAAGAAGTTAGACTCGTACCAAACATAGCAGATGACATCTCATCAGATTTCAACCTATTTCTGATTTTTCTTTACCTGCGTCAGTATGATTTTTTCTTGCGATCCAATTCTCAGCATCCTCGTAATCATCTGAAAAATAAAGTCAAGTAATTGCTTGTTAATTCCAAGATAATTAAGTTGATTGAACAACGCACACTACTAAGTATTTATCACTTTAACAATAGCACTTCATCTACCTGACTCATATTTCTTGCAGGCCTTGTAGAACCTCCACCCGTCATTAGGTATCTCTTTTCTTTTAACGCGATCTCTCGTATCAGAGGGATCTTCGTTATTTGGGTAAGTAACGTAAGTGTTCCCACTTGATATTAACCAGGAATTGGGCACGCATACATAGTTACTGTTTTCAATGCCCTCAGGAGGTGATTCTATGAATTGAACTACATAAAATAATCTTTTCTGTTTCCTATTTCTCATCCTCATCTGAAAAAAAAACACGAATGATCTGTAGTCATAACTTTATCAAGAGCCTGATACTTGAGTTTGACAGGCGTCACAGCTCAGTTTGTAGTAGCTCTGCCTTCCATGCTGTGGGTCGTGGGTTCGATTCCCACCCAGACCAAATGTTTGTGTGATGAACATAAATATTTGTTCTGTGTCGGGGTGTTATACTGTGTATTCTATGAATGCATTTAAAAAATATATATACATAATTATTATATCACTAGTTCCCATAGTACAAGCTTTGCTTAGTTTGGGACTAGAGTGTGATGTGTGAACTGTCCATGAATATTTATTTATTTACATATACAAAAATTAATTGAGAGGGGGTTCAATGACTCTTTGTTAGGTTTAAAAAGTTACATGCGCCGCAATCGGCCTTGATAAACATTATTTGCGACGGGCGTGGTACTAGTGAGCGTGACGTCACGCTCGCTAGAGGTAATAACAACATCATCGACCCAGTAGAAACGAAATATTCTATTATTTGTGTAAAGTTCTATTATGTGTGATAACTGCGCTATGATTGGCCGAGCAAATATTTTTTATCGATATCGATAGTCAATGGTAAACTACAGGTAGGTACTCGTCCGTCGCTCGTAAATGTAACATCATGTACATTAATTAGAAATAAAAAACAAACACGAAGGGTTCCATACAAAAACAAAAGGCCTTAAAAATGTCTGAGAATATTATATGTATATTTACTTGTAGGTACTTAACTTACCGGTGAAATGTGGTTTGATGGCTTGCTGTTTTTCCTACACTACCGTGTACAAAAGAACATCATGTCATTTTTTTTAATGTGTGGATTATTCCGTAATATACGGAGAAGTACCTACAGAGGTCTGTTTCTGGTGCATTGCTGTGAGAAAGCGAGTTCACAATCATATGACAGAAATATAATCTTCTCAGAATTTGGAAGACAATAATTCGCCTCTACTAGACATGTACCTACTCGATGGGTTACATTACATTATGTCTTCGACACAACTGGCTCGGAAAAAATAATTTTGTTGGATTTACGTAAATCGATTGTGGTGATGATAAAACATCCAAAAACATTATCAAGTCCGGTTAATTTGGCAGAGTTGTTATTTTTTGTTTGCGCAAGGCTAAAATAATTTCAATTTTGGGCGGAATAGAACAGCAGTGGCTGGGTGTTGCTATGTATGTATTTATTTAATTATTTAAGTAATATTAAATATTAAATATACTTTATTAAATATACTCAATATTAAATATATTAAATATACTTTATTAAATATACTCAATATTAAATATAAATTAAATATAATTATTAAATACCTATACAATACTAATCAGCAATCTAAAATAAAATATGCCCATAGTCAAATCGTAGCTTAGTTTGGGACTAGAGTGTGATGTGTAAGGCCTTGAATATTTATTATTATTTAACTAACCTTCTTTGAATCGGGTGTCATGAGCGGTAAAATAAAATATGCTGGATCACAGTAGGTATTGCGTTATATATTTCAGACAAAATAACAATAAAAATAATTGTTTGGACAGCACAACAAAAACTAGGTAGCTCCCGGGTGCTAGAGACACAAAAAAAGTACAGATTTTCTTCTTCTTTTATTAGTGGCTTTTCGGAGAAACTACAGATCATATCAATCCTGCTTAACTTCAAAGTATATACATCTGTCATTGTCATTATAAATGTCATTAATTATATTTTAGCACTCTTCCAGACAAAATAACAATAAAAATAATTGTTTGGACAGCACAACAAAAACTAGGTAGCTCCCGGGTGCTAGAGACACAAAAAAAGTACAGATTTTCTTCTTCTTTTATTAGTGGCTTTTCGGAGAAACTACAGATCATATCAATCCTGCTTAACTTCAAAGTATATACATCTGTCATTGTCATTATAAATGTCATTAATTATATTTTAGCACTCTTCCTTAAGCGAGAGTAACACTCAGATCTCCGCCTTTTTGTTAAAAGATTAGTAAACATAAATCACCATAAACTCCGACATTGGCAAAATCGTGGCAACCCTAGCCTGCGAAAAGCCACTAAGAAAAGAAGAATAGGCGAGTGCAAATAATAACATCATCTCTACATGTCCTGAACATGACTATTCAGCAAAAACAATTTTACATTCTTATTTGGTATGACTCCTCTTAAATAGTTTAATATAAGACATATATTAAACTAAGCACATAAATATGGTACCATTGGGTAAAAGACTTGATACAGGAAAAACAGATTATTATTTTTAGTTCTTATTATTTTACCAAGTCTTCTGTATCTTTTTTTGTATTGACGTCAACGTCACCCCTATTTCTGGCTCAGTCTGTAAAATGCTTCGGCTACATTAGCGGGCGAAGATTCGTGTCGAGTTGACGCAATGCATCGTGCGTGCCGGATTATGTTGTTCAGTTTGTTGAATGATCTTTGAATTGCCGTAGATGTAGCCACATATGCGAATATTGGCGCGACAAATTCCTTTGATTCGCGCCAGTTTACCGACAACTCCCCGATACTACATCGTCATCGCCCGAATACTTGCGATGACACGATGTACCCGGCCACATACATCGCGTTAACACGAATATTTGCCGTAGCCCGCTAATGTGGCCCCAGCATTACTGTAGGTAAGTATTTGTATTGACTTATGTTTTTTGAAGTGAAAACTTCTTTAGCGGCGCTGGGTGGGTAAAAACTTTCAAACTCGCGTCAGGGTCACGTGACGTCGAAAAAGCGTAAGATCTTATTTAATTTTTATACATTGCTCGTAAAACAAGAGACGACAAAAGAACACACTTGCGGTCACGCGACGTATGACTCAAACAATTAAATAGTGTTGTGGCGACATCGTACAAGGCGAGTACAAGGCGCTGCCAACACGCGGTGCGGTGCGGAGCGCGGGGGCGGAGGACCGAGGAGCGGCACTCGCCCGCCGGCAGCCGACAGACGCTCTGAGCACCCTCGCACGGGAAACACGTATCGCTCGCCGCGCGCGCATAACCAGATAGACGCTATTATATCGTACGAATCGTTTCGCCTAACTTGTATTTAACTGTATCGCTTCCATCTTATTGAAGTGAAAACTCAGTCAGGGTCACGTGACTCGTGACGTTCATCGAACGTGACGTTCATCATTCGTTGTCTTCGTCGTTGTGTCAATGTCAATGACATGACACAATCACAATGACACAGACACATTCGCGCTTGCGCGAATGTGTCTGTGTCAGTGTGATTGTCATTGTCATTATGACGACTGTGGTTATATTTTTGAAGTGAAAACTTAAAAGTGAAAACACAGACACATTCGCGCTTGCGAATGTGTCTGTGTTTTCACTATTATATCGCTATATATTATGACGCTATTATATCGTACGAATCGTTTCGCCTAACTTGTATTTAACTGTATCGCTTCCATCTTATTGAAGTGAAAACTCAGTCAGGGTCACGTGACTCGTGACGTTCATCGAACGTGACGTTCATCATTCGTTGTCTTCGTCGTTGTGTCAATGTCAATGACATGACACAATCACAATGACACAGACACATTCGCGCTTGCGCGAATGTGTCTGTGTCATTGTGATTGTCATTGTCATTATGACGACTGTGGTTATATTTTTGAAGTGAAAACTTAAAAGTGAAAACACTTTCTTAGTGTCACTTAAAGTGAAAACACTTTCGCGCTTGCGCGAATGTGTCTGTGTCAGTGTGTCTTCGTTGTCTTCGTCGTTGTGTCACATTCGCGCTTGCGCGAATGTTACACAATGACATGACACAATCACAATGACACAGACACATTCGCGCTTGCGCGAATGTGTCTGTGTCATTGTGATTGTCATTGTCATTATGACGACTGTGGTTATATTTTTGAAGTGAAAACTTAAAAGTGAAAACACAACGTTAATATTGAAGTTTTCACTTCTGCCGGCACTCCCGGAGTGCTACCATTTTTTTTCTTTTAGTTCTGTACTCTCCATGTTGTCATTTCATTTATATGGTCTAAAAGTATGGTGTTTTCGTCTGTACCTAATAATCTAGAGCTAAGGTGTATTTTGTAAATTAGGTTACCTTCTTATTATAATTATAGATTAGTACTAATAGTATACGTTCTTATTGTTAAGTTAAATAAAACTAGTATATAAATTGATAATAGTTATTTTATTTGATCTAACGCAAATATATACGGAATACAGTTTTCGGACACGGTTATTTACAATAGTTATATGATCTTATGATCGTATGGTATGCGACTAGTAATACAAAAAAGTCATTATAACATTAGCCTGGTTTAACGGTAGCGTCTTCGCTAAATCAGCGTCTTGAACGCGCAGTGTAACAGTTACGATAGGTTTACGTACGTTTTTTACTTTAGTCGGTGTGTACTTTAACAATATATTCCTTAGTTTATCAAAATGGAATATTTTTTGAGCAATTAATACAAAATTTTCATAAATAAATAAATAATGCTAGAGAATCCACACAACATCATCTAGCCCCAAGCTAAGCAGAGCTTGTGTTATGGGTACTAGAAGACTGACATACATAATACAATACATTACATAAAATAAAAATATAATAAATAAAATAAAGTTTCAATACAAGATGCCTTTTTTTCCACATTCAATGTTCACCCTATTTTAATACAATAAACATTTGAAACGAAAAAAAAACTTAACCCTTATAATACCAACACTAGGCACTATTGTAAACATTAACTATATCAACAGATACGTAAAACGAGTTCATACGAATTATTTAATGTAGGTTAACCACGCTAAGTCAGCACGTACGTGGTAAAATTATAAAATAGCTGGAAGCACCGTTGTACTGAGCAAGAAAGTCAAATGCAGAAAAATAACCTAATGGGATTGCCTAGTTATTTCACTGCAGACTTAACGTGGTCAGACTATAGATAGATACCTAACCTAATATCAACATCTATTAAATTGCTTAATTTAATCTAGTCTAACTAAAAAATATAATACATTTATTAATATGGAATGATATCTAAGTATTGAAACATAGGTCGTTAGTCCAAATTGATTCTTGTAGTATTTTATTGTATGAAATTCTATTTTTAATGTTTTAACCATAAATATATACCGAATTACTTTTTAATATTTACAAATAACAACAATTATTTTATAAATAAACAACAATACACAAAACATAACTCTTAAATTATTGATTTTAACAAGAATCATCAAAAGCCTAATTTAATTACAATTTTAAATGTGGTATCAAACTTGAACAATTAAAGTATCGATATTTGATACTTTAAGAAGAATACTATGACACCACAGACAACTCAGCAGCGGAGATTCCTCAGCTTCGCCCCACAGATGAAAGAGCGAGGAAGAGACGAGGTTTGATAAGAATTTACACACTAAACGCTTGTTATAAGGTAAGATCTTGAAAATTGCTTCTTCTTATATAATAGAAAACGTAGTAGTTTTATTGTATCTAGGTATTTAATTTTAAAATAAGGTACATCCTTTTTGATTAGAACCTTATTTAGGCTACGAATACTGTCTTATTAGCCGCTGTAGACTTATCAAATAAATATTTTCCTCAGGTCAAGAGGAGGGCTAAAGTCAACAGGGGGCCCTATAATTTTAAAATCTAGATTATTTTGTATCATGATACATAGTTTCAAATATTATATATTTTGTTTAGTCTTAGAACGCTGCCTTAGTAGCCGCTATGAGGGTCATAAGGTCGTTCTTGTCCTCGGGTCAGGAGGGGGCGGGGGCAGGGGCCGCCGACAGGGGGGGCGAGGGGGCCCCCTGTTGTGACAACTCAGCTTTGACCCGACGAGCGATGTGAGAGCGGGTGTGCTTTCGAAGGTGGTCTTTGCGGTAGAAACCTGGAAATGAAAACATATCCATCGGTTGGTGTTTGCAAGAATCAACTCTGGATCTCTGTAGCTCTACCATGACTTTTTACTACACTATATTTACTATACTCGCTAGCGTCTGTAAAAAAATGTATGAAGATTTGTACAGCGCCTCTAGCGGATAGTTGGGTACTAAAATTCGTCATACTAATATTCACGTAACTACTGTAGTAAAGTCAGGCGATTTTACTGTGACAACTCATGGTAGAGGTACTGCATTCTAATTGTATAGCAGGTATAAGTTAGCCTGTAAGTGATTATTATAAATGTTACCTGTGTGTGCTGTTGTCGTTGCCTATAACTATTAATAAAAAAATAAATTCTAATCTCATAGATCAAGGCGTGTAAGACACCCTAAGATCAAGTCGTTGAACTTAGACACTCTAAAGTCGACCTTTTTTTCTTGTAGACATGCCGTTTCTCCACCGAATACTTTGCACTCTAGCCCTACTAATTATGTTTCAGTATGAATAACACTAAGTCCTAATAAGCTCACCTTTCCCGCACTCGTTGCAGACGTGTCTCTTCTCGCCCGAGTGTATAACAAAATGTAGAGTCAATTGTTCCTTCCGCTTGAACGCTTTCATACAAACATTGCACACGTGAGGTCGCTCGGGGTTGTGCGATTGTTTGTGACGGGTTAAGTGATCTTTGCGCTTTAGAGCTGCATTGCAGATATCGCAAATGAACCTGTGGAAGAATTCAAGTTCTGAGGCTCTATAGCTTGAAGAGGTACTACCAAGTAGGTATTTGTAAAATAAGGGCTTATTATTCTAATTCTGATTGGGGGAATAAGATCTGCACTGACGTCCCGCAATGGGGTGTATTGTGCATGTCCCCCTGCTAACCTCACCCCAGCCAGCCCAACTCCGAAGGACTTTGGTGGCAGCAGTTTTATAGCATCCCCGATGGTGTGGTAAATGGCGATAGAGATGAACAAAACCCGATCAGTTCCTGCAGTCCTGATTTGGACCTCGCTTCATTTGTACGTAAGTACTACCAACGTATCCGTTTCTGCCGCAATCTTGCCGCAACGTACGCATTTCGCATTGCTGTTATCTGAGGGCTTAGTCCGAGCTTGCATTTTAAAACTCCCTACTCTCGAGCCGAGAGTCGTCTCTCGGATCTCTCGCTCTACTTCTTACAAAAATATAAGGACATCCGAGAGACGAGTCTCGGCTCGAGAGTAGGGAGTTTTAAAATGCAGGCTCGGACTAAGCCCTCTGGATAGTTTTACGAGCTCATACAAGTATCATCATTTATATGAGATGCTTTGTAGTAATGCATTGTTTGTTCTGGTTTGAAGGGTATGGCGAAAGCTTTTATTTTGTTGACTAGAAAAACGTAGTATTTTTGGATGATTTAGAATACTAACCGTCTTTCCATGGTGTGTCCAAATAAATGCTGTTCCAATAAACCACGTTCAGGGTACGCCATGTGGCACTCAGGGCAACAGTATAATGTACTGCCATCTGCAACAGATAAAACAAATTTTAATTTTATATTAATTTGTATTTTTATCGTTGGAGCAAACGGATACAGAAGTCGAGACCGCGTTTAGGCAAGCGTAGTTTAGAACGCCCTCCGGCGAGATGGAGCGACGATCTGCGGAGTGTAGCTGGCAAACACAACATGAGAAGAGCCGAAGACCGGGCTCAGTGGCGCGTCTTGGGAGATATCTACGTCCAGCAGTGGACTGACTGGTTGATGATGAATCATCATTGATGATCTACACCAATGATCGTAAAGAATCGGAGAGAGGTAAAGTGTGTCTTTTTACAAGGCTTAATTTTGAATGTGCCCTGTTAGGCAATGTACCAACCTAAAGCCGTAGTAAGTCGTATCTCGCCCGGTTTGAGTCGCTCCTTTTTGTCTTTGCCGCTACATTTCTTCTTCTTTTTCTTTATAACACTCTGCTTGTTGGCGATCACGACAGCATTCCCTTGGGGTGCCGCCTGGTTGACCACTGTTGCTGTTTGAACTACCACACTATTTGCTGGCACCTGTATTGAAGAAATGTGTGCGATAATGTTCTTTGGATTGCCTTAGGGTTTCTAGTAGAGATTCAATTGTCGAGACAATTTTTAATTTATCTATTTCCTGTTTAGACAGCTAGAATTGTTTTATAATGCCTATAATTATGTATTAAGTAGGTACACTAGGTAGGTACGTATTAGGTAACCTATAATTTTTTTTATTTGTTCTTAAATTAGCCGAAATCTTCTAATGCAAAAACTACGTAATTTATGAAAAACATATGCTTTGAAAATTGAGGCAACTTCAATAAACTCTAGATACTTACCATATTATAACATTTACCTATATATAACACGCCTATTTTGGCTTAATGAATTGAAAGCCATTACCAGAACTATACCTACTGTAGTAGTTATAATAATGCTTTAATGAAATGAAAATAAATGATCTAAATAAAAAAATAACAAACATCAAATAAAAAAAAACAAAATTAAAAATAACTAAAACCTCTGTCTTTACCTGGGTGATCGTAGTAACCGGTATAACATTAGCGTTGACCGCGGTTACAATGGTCTGGTCCTCTCTCTTGCAGTCCGGAGGCGCGTATTTGAGCAGCTGATGCAGAGGTAAAGGTAGAGCGGAGAGGTAGTCTGCTACCCCACTGCCTGTGAGGGTTTGCCATGTAGAACTGTCTGATACATCGCCAATACCTGGAAGTTTTAACCAGTTTATTTATTTATTTATTTAATCTGGGACACTTAGCGAGAAGAGACGATGGAAGGTGGACAAAGGCGATTACGGAATGGTGGCCAAGGGATGCTCGTAGACCAAGAGGCAGACCACCAGCCCGATGGTCCAAAGACATTATGGAGCGAGCCGGGAACCAGTGGATGAGAGTCGCAAGGGACCGAAAAGAATGGTACCTATAATAAAGAGGAGGCCTATACTCAGCAGTGGGTGCCAACGGGCTGAAATGATGATGATGATGAGGAAGAACATCGGCTAATAATAAACTCTCATTATTACATACAACTGAAATATTTTTGAACTGTTATTTGATCAAATTGCAGTTCAGTTTTCTTCTTCGTCTTTTATTCATATTTTGAATGATCTATTTTCATGCCGTTTGATAGAATTAACGAAAAATCAGGTAGACCATGCTCAAATCAGGTAGGTCATGCTTAAATCAGGTAGGCCATGCTCAAATCAGGTAGGCCACGTGCTAAACCGCGGCATTCACGTCATTTTTAACAGCTCAGTCATAATTTTATAAAGCTCAGTCTCGTCAGTCCACAAAAATGCCACGGAATACTGATGAGTTACTATCGTAAAATCATCGAAAACTGAACAGCAACTGAAAGAATATTCGGTCAAGTTTCCCCTTGCTGGATAGCCCCCCTGTTATTAATATGAATCACGAGTTTTCAATTTATAATCGACGTGATGGGCAAAATGGAAGTGGAAAAGTTACACTACATATAAACTGCCTGATACAATATAACCAAAGAAATAATTCAAAGTTTGATTAGTTAGATAGTTCATAAGTAAAATAATGGGTGCATGGAAAGAGCCTCCTCGTGGCGCACACCGGTAACAGCTAGGCACGGCATAGTGTCTAGTCTGGCTAATCTTTCCAACACGATGCTACAACAAAATACAGTTGTAGCATCGACACGATAAGAAGATAGATAATTTGCAAGAAGTGAGGGCCTTACTTATAAACTCGTGCGTAGGCTGGCGGTCCTGCCTGTTCTCCTGCTTGATGGCGCGGGCGAAGGCCGCAGCGTCCTTCGGCTCGTGCAGCACCACCAGCAGCTGCTGGCCTTGCTGCAGTGGGGCCTGTGTTACTGCAAGCGTTCAGTAGATACAGTTATTTACCAAGTCTTGAAATTAATGAAAGGAGAAAGTAAAAGGATGTTATTGATCTTAACTTGGTGTTACCTACAGTTTGTACTTAGTAGGTAGGTACTTACCTTGATGTTGCTGCATCATTGTCGCCATCAAGTCATGGTGCAACTCCTCTCTAAACTCTCGCTTTTCCGTTCTCTGTTCTGCTTTCATTTGATGCACAGTTTCACCCTGCACGTAATTGGTCTGACCACCGTATGCGATATTCCCAAGGTTGACGGACGACGAGGATATCGTCTGGTATTTGACGCCGGTGTTCACCGCGAAACCGCTCTCGACTTCGACACACTTGCCCATGTCCTTCTCGAAGGAAATCTCAAAGGACGGCAGCTTCTTCCTGTGATACTGACCGACCTGCAGCGGCGCGAGGCCGGCCAGCGCGACGGCGCCGGGCTGCGCCGCGCTCACCACCACCACGCTCTCGGCCTGCCTGAACTTGACGCCCTCCACCGTGAGCTGGCCCGAGCCCGGGTTCACCGCGAACTGCACGTTGTTGCCGGCGTTGTGGTAGCGAGTCTCCTGCACCACGCCGGGCCCGGGCCCGGTGCCGGCCCCGCTGTTGTCGTAGCCCAGCTTTGCGGCGAACTGGTGGATCGTGGGCAGCGCATTCGCCGCGGGAATGTGCCCCGCGAACGGGGCGAAGTTCATCTCGCCTCAGACCTGAAACCGCGGGAAACATTGCAGTCACGACGCCGTCACGGACACAAGTGCACTGACAGGTAGCGATCGTGAAGGGTGCGGCCCCTGGGCGCTCACTCAACCCCCGCCATTGCCTCACCCCAGTCGTTCGTAACGTTTTATTTTTACCGGCCCGTCCCACACCATCGATGCGGGAGCGGGCTTCGAGCGCGCGCCCCGGGGGCTCGCCAGGAACGGACGACTATGGAGGTGGTTACCTTCGCGGACTCGGTAGAATGGGATTTCATAGCGTTTTAATTGTTCGTCGTTCGCGAAATACGATATTGGAGGGTCTTTGAGATGCGCGTCGGTGTTGCGCAGTGGGGGCGGCTGCGCGGCGCGCCTGCCCGCGGGGCGCGGACTGAGGGCGGGGGCGCGGCCGCACGCACGTGTGGGCGCCTCACTCCATACTCCACGGCGGCAATGCCAAGAATCGGGGTTAGCAGCTTTGGGGGGCTGCATTTACAACGAAACACTGACAGAACTTACCTACATTTTTGAGTGCTCATATATAACGTAGCATTAAAATATATTCCAGGAGCACAGATTTACGTAGACGGATTTACACGAAAATAAATTGAAGCATCTTATAGGCTTTGAGAGTTTTCGGTCGATTTTGTCATGCATATCAACTCGTTGGAATTTTTTTCCCAACGAGTCACAGTGTGACTGGATTTGGTGTGACTGGTTGGGAACCCACTATATCAACCTGTAGACGGTCGGCAACCTGCTTTATGTGTAAACGAAATTCCTATGCCAACAGCTGTACCTAACCC
This sequence comes from Ecliptopera silaceata, assembly GCA_932527185.1. Classification (NCBI taxonomy): domain Eukaryota; kingdom Metazoa; phylum Arthropoda; class Insecta; order Lepidoptera; family Geometridae; genus Ecliptopera; species Ecliptopera silaceata. The sequence goes on along the minus strand of OW052202.1, from coordinate 9,132,942 downwards.
AACAAGAATGGTGTGGGGCCACCCGAGCCCCATCCTTCGATATTCCAACACCATGTTGTTGTTTGAGGGTCACTACTCATTTTATTAGGTATCCTTTCTTTTTGCTAACACCTGACATGCCCAACTGAATACCTATACTATAGGTACATTTTATAGACGAAAATGCAATATTTCTAAGATTGTCTGCGTAGAAAGATGACAATCGAAGCCTTAATGAAGGAGAACTTTAGTTTCCCTTATTTTTTTGAGACATATTCCTTTGGTAAATAATCTTTAGCTTGGAAAAAGCTACCTATATTTTGAACTATATAAACTAAGGTCTTAGAAATAAAAGATATGTTAAAAATCAGTGTTTTATTTTTAATCTCATATCATAAATGATACTAATAAGTTAAAATCATCATACAAAAGTTTACATTTAAGTCTCCTACTATCCATCTTATACTAAGTACTTACTAAACACTTGCAACTACAATTTCGAAGAATAAAAACACAAGGTACAAAAATATCAATCTACCTAATTCTAAGCAAATATCTAGACCAAATTAAAGTAAAAAAAGTAGCACAAATGTACGTAACTTACACCTAAACTATCTTAATCTAAAGACAATGTTTTTGAGATTTATCTAATTAGTACCTACATAATGTACTTAAACTAAATTAGTTATACAAAAATAGTTCATAGTATTTTTAACATGATTTGAAGCACCATGCAATCATAGCACTGCGAATAGACCATACAAACTCATTAAAAAATTAACGCAAATACAAAGTTCTTATGCTCAGAAACGTTTGATATACACAAACAACTGACATCACACTTCTAACAAAACAAAAGCATCACGTAGTTACCGGATTGTAATAAATTTTTTGATGTTTGTTTTATTTGTTAAATTTCAAATAGTAATTTTAAAACCGTTTTTTTGAAGTGAAAACTTCTTTAGCGGCGCTGGGTGGGTAAAAACTTTCAAACTCGCGTCAGGGTCACGTGACGTTGATAAAAAGCGTAAGATCGAGGGGAAGGGAGAGGAACTAGTATCTCCCACTCTTTCTACCGTGCCTGAGTGTGCTCAATTCAATTCAATTTTTATTTAATGGCGTCTGGGGGTTAGCCAATTTCGCCAATGTCACGTTGCAAGGCTTGTTTATGTTTGTGGGCAACGTTGGACGGTAAATTGTTAATTTTTTTTCTTTTTTTTCGTATTTTAAGTTTATGGGCAACGTTGGACGGTATTTTTGTTATTTTTTTTCTTTCGTATTTTATTTACAACGTCCTTCCGCCATCTTGGTGATGGCGAAAGGCCGAGTGTGCTCTGTTTAGGCGGCACAGGGCGCTTGCGCGAATGTGTCTGTGTCATTGTGATTGTCATTGTCATTATGACGTCTGTGGTTATATTTTTGAAGTGAAAACTTAAAAGTGAAAACACAACGTTAATATTGAAGTTTTCACTTCTGCCGGCACTCCCGGAGTGCTACCTTTTTTTTCAAGCATTTTCGATCATAGGACTCCCAGAAGTATTAGTAAGTAGAATGTATTTTTGGGAAAACGCATCCAAATGAAAGAAGACAGGATTTATAATACCTAACATTATTTTTAACACCACATTGTTTTTTTATATTCAAAATTTTTGTCCACTTTTTTGAAATCTTAATCGCCCTGGAATAAATGACATTAAGAAAAAAAACGTCAAATCACATTTCATTATGGGGCGTCTAAACGGGCAATATTTTACGGCAATTTGTGGCTGCAATTATTGGCAAACATTGCCCAGCCATCAATAAAACATTTTAGTACATTTTATGGCTGAGCAATCAATTGCAGGCAACATGTTGCAATATGTTGTATTTTGTCGTGGCTACACATAAAAAACATTTTGACATATCAAAAAATATGTGGCTATAATGCCGGGCCATCCTTAAAATATTGCATAGTGTGGCTGGTATTGGTAGCAATGTTGCCGGCCACAGTATTGCAGCCACAAATTGCCGTAAAATATTGCCCGTTTAGACGCCCCATTAGATAAATGTCTGTAAAAATTATAGAAAAAGTAACAAGAGTAAGTGATTGCCACCATCTGTCTCAAAAAGTTTTGGAAGAGAGAGATTTCTAGAGTACACTTTGAAGTCATTGTCATGCTAAGGGGCTGATAGAAGCTTCACTTTTTTTTCTAGACGTGACGTCATCTCGACTATTTGTTGGTCACTTACATGTTAGCGCGTTATTACATACAACATAATCAATTCCCTTATGCGCTAAACACTAAATGAACACTAATCAACTTAATGTTAATTTCTTAAACATGTTACTTTAATTTTAAAGCTTGTAGTTCGCTTGTTCGCGACACGCACTGAAGATATGAAAGTTATTTTATTATTCTAATGCTAACAATATTTTTTTAACCATAACATGCGTACTGTACCTCTACCATGAGTTGTCACAGTAAAATCGCCTGACTTTACTACCGTAGTTACGTCAATATTAGTATTACTAATTTTAGTACCCAACTGAGGCGATGTACAAATCTTCATACATTTTTTTAACTACAGACGCGAGCGAGTATAGTATATATAGTATAGTAAAAACTCATGGTAGAGCTACTGATTAGTTTTAAAAATAGTTGATTATGTCGGAATTGTTATGTTTGTTATATAATCGGGATTCAACAAACATTTGCTGTGTGTATATATGATATCGATACTATATTATCAATAGTAATATAATAAATTTTTTATAACAAGTTTTTACCCGAAAGAGAGGTAAAATGAAAGGTGAATATAAACTGTAATAAATACGGATCTTGGTAATAAAATAAAAAAAAATCGCAAAAATATAAGTACATGATCTGTAAAATAAATGAAAATAGCAGCTCTTGTATAATGAATAAATTATTAATATATATCACAGTGATTATGATATTTACAATGAATTGATGATTCTAGTTTCAATGTATATGTTACAATTTATTTATCTATGCCGTTTGTGCGATACAGGCTTATGATCGATACAACTAATTCATAAATTAATCTAAAAAAGTTAACAATACGCATTTTTATACCTTGGAAGAATCGTTTAATAGTAAATCTTTGTAAGAAGGATCATATAAAAAAACGGTAGGAACCAGGCCGTAAGTTTCTTGCCCGTTCTTCTAGGCTCTGGTCGCGTGGAACTGGCACCTAGAATCACCTAGTATGTAAGACGATTCTAAATGATCCTTGTGATTTTATTGAAAGAAATATTTGACTTTGACTTTGACAGATATTTTGGCCCACGCCTACAACTAGTTTAATTAATAACTATTTCATTACGGAACCCTAAAAACGGGAAGACTGTTGACATGGATTTTGGAGAAAAGATAAATCTTATTCTTATAACTAATACAAAATAGGGAAGATAAAAAAAGTTAGAAAGTAGGCCGAAAGTTTGTCCGTTCTGGATTGTGTTCGGGAAGTGGCACTTAGAATCAACTAGTGTAGGCGATTCTAATTGATTCTACTGAATAACTTTGATTCAACAATGTAGAGAGCAGCTTAAACTATCTGTTCGCGATAAGGCCGCCCTACTAGTTGTTATGTATTCTTAACTGTAAATATTTCTATCTACTCATACTTATAAATTGAGATATCTATCAACATCTAGTTATAGACCCATTGAAGAGTGAACGCGAATAAATGTGACAATTGTAAACGTAGCGCGTATTCGATTGACATTGCGTGTCAAACGCCAGCTCGACAGAACGATGCTGCGTCATCGCGCTATGTAAATCGAATACGCTGCGTTACATTAACGATTGTAACATTAATTCATGGTCACCCTTCTGAGCATTTATTGAATTTCTGAATGATCATTTAAGTGTTTTATACATTCCAGTGTGGGTTTAAGTATGGAAAAATATATAGACAAATTACTGTTGGTAAGTTTTAAGAGACTTTTCAGTCCATGTTATGATTAATCCATAGACAGAGAATGGACTGAGTTTTTTTTTCAGAAAATTGATATATACGGCCAATGTCACTTTTCTGTAGTCTGTAAGTCTATGTAGTAGACAACTACTAGCGTCAATTGTTTTGTCTCTCACACTACCGTATTTACATACCTCGATTGTGTTAAATTGTAACGTAAACAGTTTGTCTAAGCAGCAGCTAAGGTTCACCAACGTACGTATGGGATCGCAAAAAGCGTGTAGTCAAACACGTTCAACATTCAAACGTTAGTGAGCCGAAGATTGTGACATAACCGCTGTCACGCGAAGGGAAAAATGATGAGCGGTTAGCCGTTTACAGCTATACGAAGTTGCATACGCTACGTACACGTTACGTTGGTGAACCTTAGCTGCTGCTTATACGAACCGTTTACGTTACAATTTAGCACAATTGGGGCCCTAGGGGGGTGAGCACGAATAAATGTGACAATCGTAAACGTATCGAAACCGTGACGTGACTGTGCGTCAACATCAGTCTATCGAGCGTTAGCGCGTGTATCTTAAACTAGCTGACCCGTGCCCACTTCGTTGGGCATAATTCGACCGTTTTCTCTCAGATTCACTTTGCAAAACTGACTACCACGTAAAAACCTTTTTATTTTTCGGTTTTTTATATAACCTATGACACTCAGCAATAATGTGGCTTTCTATTGGTGAAGAATTTTTAAAATCGGTTTTGTAGATCCCGAGATTACCCCTTAATTTAACAAACACACAAACTTTACTTCTCTATAATATTAGTATAGATACGTTACGTTTACGATTGTCATATTTATTCGTGCTCAGTGGCTCTACCATGAGTTTTTACTATACTATATTTAATATACTCGCTAGCGTCTGTAGTTAAAAAAATGTATGAAAATTTGTACAGCGCCTCTAGCGGATAGTTGGGTACTAAAATTCGTCATACTAATATTGACGTGACTACTGTAGTAAAGTCAGGCGATTTTACTGGGACATCTCATGGTAGAGCTACAGCCCTTAATATAGAGAACGCTCAGTCTATACTATGTCTTGTCTATGCTCTATTTTAGTGTATAAACACCATGTCACGTATGCTGGGCTAACAACGCTTCCAACTGCGCTTGAGTGTCGTTTTGCTGCTGTTGTGTTTGAGCAGCCTCTAGCGATGAGACCACGTGCTGGGGGATGTTTATCTGGACCGGAACGTTGACATTTGAGCTGGTAGGTAACTGAAATAAAAAAAATACAATTAAACTTTATAAAATCACAAAGATCATTCTGTTACATAAGATTAACTTTGTATAATGAGTGCCAAATAAAGATGAAGGTTGCCCTCGTGTCGTATAGGGAGGTCAAGAAGGCCTTGGATAGAAATAAATGGCGTGACTTGCACTCATTACGCGGACGAGAGAGTAGCTCTTAAAAAAGAAGAAGCAAACGTATCTGCACGGAGTCGCATTCGAGTGACAGTACGCGTTGACACTCGACTTCCGTAGCTCTACCATGAGTTTTTACTATACTATATTTACTATACTCGCTAGCGTGTAGTTAAAAAAATGTATGAAGATTTGTACAGCGCCTCTAGCGGATAGTTGGGTACTAAAATTCGTCATACTAATATTGACGTAACTACTGTAGTAAAGTCAGGCGATTTTACTGTGACATCTGATGGTAGATGTACCGAACGTTGCAGCGTCATCGCGCAGTGTCTTGAATGTGCTAACGTTACGATACGTTTACGTGCGTCACATTTATTTATGCTCACCAGATCTTTTGTATTTTCGTTAAAGTACTGTGTTTACCAAGCTACGAATTACTAGAAAGATGTTGATAGGAGTCACATCTTAGTTGCTCAGCTTTGAATTCCATGCTGCATGCACAAAAATGGAAAAAGTATGTGAATTTGCGTCGAACACGTTTTTTTGAAGGATTTTTGCGAAAATTGAATTCAAAAAATGCTGTGCATTAATTATGTTAGCAAGAATTTTTTATTATTAGTTTAAATATTTGAAATGCCCAATGTAACCCACAAAAAGGGGTGTTATGAGTTCAACTGTATGTGGCATGCATGAAATTTTGTTCAAAACGTGACGCTATCTACTCTTTGACGCGGCTGACTGCAGCTCATGAAAATAAGATAAAAATTTATGCCTGGGGATTTTTTTTATTTTATTTTTGCAATAAAGAATTTACAAAATAACGTTCACTTATTGCAGCAAAATATATAATACGAACAATATCAACCTTAAATTTAATTTAAGGTATATTTTGGCTTGTGTCCTCTTCAATGTCGGGTTTTCCACAGGAAATCTAATTACTAAATGTTAGTCATTAATAGGTCGCTTAAAAAAGAAAAAAAAATAAACGATATTTCTAAACGTCGTTATAACCGGTTTTGACTGTAGTTTTATTTATTACAAGTAAGCAGTATACATATATAAAGGCTTTATTAAACTTACGTGTATAGTAATCTCGGGCAGTACGTTATTAGTTGTGGGTGGATTTGCCTCCACCTTGAATATCTGCGTGTTTGAGTTGGCTTGCGTTTCGTCGCGCGCGCGTTTCGACTCGTGCGAGCGAGCGTGCTTTCTGAGATGATCTTTTCTATAAAAACCTGGGAAATAAATAATAAATAAATAATTCTGGAGAATCGACATAACATCATCTAGCCCCAAGCTAAGCAGAGCTTGTGTTATGGGTATTAGAAGACTAACATTCTTAATACAATACATTACATAGATACTTAGATATATATTTTATTATACATATAAAATACCCAGAACACCCGGAATAAATATTTGCAAATCGTACAAACATTTATCCCAAGGCGGGAATCGAACCCGCAATCCATTGAGTAGCTTTTGCGTGAAAGACTAACAAACATACATCCATACAAACTTTCGGATTTATAATATTAGTAGGATTTAGTTAATCATCAACCTTTATCAGTCCGCTGCTAGACGTAGGTTAGGCAGACACTGAGAGGCCACTGAGAGAGAGGTTTACTAGCTACATTCCTTGTATAATCGCTCCATCTCACTCTACGCTTGCCAATCAAGAACGAATCTACACGTGCCAATCTAGAACGAATCTACGCTTGCCAATTAAGAACGAATCTACGCTTGCCAATTAAGAACGAATCTACGTTTGCCAATCAAGAACGAATCTACGCTTGCCAATCAAGAACGAACGAATTGATACCTTTCTCGCATTCCGTGCACATTTCAGTCTTGACTCCGGAGTGTGTAACTATGTGTATGTAGGGGGGAGAGAGAGGTTTACTAGCTACATTCCTTGTCGAATCGCTCCATCTCACTCTACGCTTGCCAATAATTGATATAAAATTTCTTGCCAGTTCTTCTAGACTCTGATCGCGACGAACTGGCGCCTAGAATCATCTAGTACGTAAGACGTTTCAAGTGAAAGTGATCCTTGTGATTTTATTGAATAAATAAGCCAGTACACATGTGGCACATCACTTCTTCAGCAATAGAGTGGTCCATAACTGGAACATGCTACCAGAGGATGTTATTTCCGCTGACTCTATTAACGCCTTCAAAAACGAACTCGACAACTGGCTACGAACAAGTAAAACAGTGCTCAAAAAAAGTGACTAAATGAACAGTGAACTTGTCATTTCAACACTGTGTGACGTAGACACATCAGCCAAAGCTGCTCGTCTATAAATAAATAAATAAATGCAATTGAAGTTTGACATACCTTTCCCGCATTCCGTGCACATTTCAGTCTTGACCCCGGAGTGTATGACGGTGTGCAAGTTAAGATGCTCGCGCCGCTTGAAGCCCTTGCGACACACGCCGCACACGTAGGGCCGCTCCGGATTGTGGCCCAGTTTGTGACGCTCCAAATGCTCCTTGCGTTTTAAACTGGAATACATAAAAAAAGTCAAAGTCAACGTTGAATTACATGTAAAAAGATGTCATACATATAAGAACGTATCATTGTAATTCTACCCTTTTGGGGTGTGCAAAACAAAATAAAAACAATTACAACAATAATATTAACTTAAGTATATAATAATAGAAACTGAGAGAAAGATAAAAAAAAAGAATGTCAGAAAGTATATAAATAAAAAAAATTAGGGAATTATATTTTAAAAAATTAAATAATAAGCTATAATGTGGCTTTCTATTGTTGAAAGAATTTTTAAAATCGGTTCAGTAGATCCCGAGATTAACCCTTTCAATTTAACAAATATACAAACTTTTCTTTTTTATAATATTAGTATAAGTAGATAAAATAAGACTTACCCAGCGCCGCAAATTCCGCATATAAACCTCCTAACAATCTTATGCACGCCTAAATGTATTTCCAGCTGTTCCTTCTCAGGGTATGCCATCTGACATTCTGGACAGCAGAATATGGGCGTGCCGTCAGCAGCTGTGGCGATCACCACTTGACCTGGCTTCGGACGGGCTGGCTTCGCAGGTTTCTTCTTGTATTTCTTCTTCTTTTTGCTCTGTATTCTTACTGAGCCGTCTGGAATATCAGATATATATTCTTAGTTAAGTCAAACGGTCTATCTCATAAAAAGTTAGCGCAGACTAGAAGTATTGATTACAATACGCAATGATGACATAAAGTCAACGCTAACTCTTTATAAGATAGAAAAAGTCTCTTTCAAGTTTTCAAGTCAAGTTATTTTTAAATTACCTACATAAGTCTCAAGTCTTTTTTATTACAGGTTGTACTTTACTGTAGTATCTTTTCTCAACTCTCGTGATTACGGTCTTCTCAAAACTAAACGCCCTGAGTGCTTAGTCCGAGGTTGCATTTATTTATTTATTTATTTATTTATTGTGTAACAAAATCCACAGCTCTTAGATTAAAAAGAAATAAACTAATTTACAATACAGACAGCCAAAAACGGATTTACATTTTTAGAATTTAACATGCACTTAACTAAAAAATCGACCGACAGTCACTATTTATAGTAATAACAATAAAAAGTAGTTAGTTGTAAATAAAGTAGTAGTATTTTAAAACTCCCTACTGTCGAGCCGACAGTCGTCTCTCGGATGTCCTTATATTTTTGTATGGATATCCGAGAGACGACTCTCGGCTCGAGAGTAGGGAGTTTTAAAATGCAACCTCGGACTAAGCCCTCTGTTTTGTACAGACAAACATGTGTGCCAAAATATTTGCACGAATATCGCATGTCTAAGTAAACGAACTGATTGCGCAGTGACTTCGCAAAGCTACACATAAAAGTCAAAGTCAAAATTACTTTATTCAATAAAATCACAAGGATCATTTAGAATCGTCATACTAGGTGATTCTAGGTGCCAGATCCACGCGACCAGAGCCTATAAGAACGGGCAAGAAACTTACATTATAATCATTCAATCGCGTAACGTATTAATGATGTTAATACTGGGTGTTACCATGTATTATAATATGTATATGTATTTACATAATAAATGTATATATGTATTTACATAATAAATGTATATAAGTATTCTATCTGCAATCTAATTCCCATAATACAAGCTTTGCTTAGTTTGGGATGAGATTTGAAGCTTAGAGGGTTTCGAAGCTTTGTGACTTACGGCCGGTTTCTGGAAACCCAAATCACGATTGATCCAAGTTTGACACATAGTAATTATTTGATTTTTTCGTTGATCGTCGTTCGAGAAACCGCCCGTTAGAGTGTGAATTGTCCCTGAATATGTATTAATGAATGTACCTTCTCCAATAATGGCTTCAGCAACCGCTTCCTTCTTATCTTCCACTTCATCAGCAGGTATAGACAGCTTGGGATTTATTTTTAGGAACTGTTGTAGTGAGAACGGTATTTTTTGCTAAAACAAAGACAAATATTAGATATAATAATAATAGATATTCACGGACATTTCACACATCACACTCTAGCCTCAAACTAAGCAAAGCTTGTACTATGGAAACTAGACTGCTGATATAAAACTTATATATTAAATTATTTTTTTGTATTATATGTACATAGTAACACCCAGACACAGAACAAAAATTTATGTTCATTCACAAACATTTGCTCTGGGTGGGAATCGAACCCACAACCCACAGCATGGAAGGCTGAGCTACTACCAACTGAGCTGTGACGCCTGTCAAATTGAATTATACATTTCAATTGTTATTTCTTTTAACCGGTTCAAACGTATGCACATACATATCATAATAATAATAATAATAAATGTTTTTATTGTTCAAAAAGGCTTAAGATAAAAGAAAACAATGGTACTTAGAGCTAATACTTAGAACTAAGCATATTCACATAAACAGTTACCTTAGTAACTGGCCTGATGTAATGAATTATTTTAAACCTGTTATTAAAGTCTCCTACTGACTACTCGCTCTAACTAAGTATAGAACTTGTTTTTAGACGCGAGGGATCCGTGAATATTGTATTCACAAGAAGATGTACAGTCAAAATACAATCTAGCGACCGATGTGGCGCGGCAGACGAAGGTCCGCCTGCGACGCGGAGGTTGCGGGTTCGATTCCCGCCTTGGGATAATGTTTGTACGATCCGCAAATATTTATTCCGGGAGTTCTGGGTATTTTATATGTATGTATAATAAAAAATATATTATCTATGTAATGTACTAAGTATGTCAGTCTTCTAGTAGGTACATACCTATAACACTAGCTCTGCTTAGCTTGGGGCTAGATGATGTTGTGTGGATTGTCCAGCATTATTTATTTATTATTATTTATTTAAGTCATTAAAATATGCTATTAAAGTGTTGTTATTACCTGCGGCGGCAAGCTTTTCAGGTACTTAACAAGGTCTGCCTGGGGACTACCTTCTTCAACGCTTTGCATGCTTTCCTGAAATATACAACCAAATACATAGTTCACGCGTTGCTGATGCCTTGATCACACGTACCGAATAAACCGGCGAGACAGTGACGTATTTAAGATACACTGCGCGCTAACGCTGTAACGTTCAACAGTAAAACTGATGTCGACGCGCAGTGTATCTCAAATACGTCACTGTCTCGCCGGTTTACTCGGTACGTGTGATCAAGGCATTACGTACATTTTGTATACAAGTATTCTATCAGCAATCTAGTTCCCATAGTACAAGCTTCGCTTAGTTTGGGACTAGATTGAGATGTGTGAATAGTCTTAGAATATTAAAAAAAAAAATTTAATACCTACTCAGTATGCTGCAGATCAGTTAACTACTTACTGGCACACTTATATTAGTTCCCATCCTTTCCCCTAAAACTTGCACTTGACACATGGCGGGACTAGTGAATGCCCAGACCTACCCCTTAGCTGGGTATAGCGCTTAGTTTTATTTAATTTTATACTATTTTTAAGGTCTATTTTGTATGTAAGCTTTGTGTTGTGTGTTTTCTAAATAAATCTTTATCTATCTCTCTATCTAAACCCTTATTAATGTTATATTAGTATAAGATATACTCACATCATCATTACCAAAATCGTCGCATTCCTCTTTGATAACAATATCTTCATTATTGTTGTTTGTTGTTGTGTTGTTGTTAAGAGATTTGTTGTCATCCGGTCCGGTTATCACAATCTGGTTTGGCGTTATGAATACCTGAAATAAAGAGATTTAGGCTTACTTATATAATTTAATTGTTTCGAAACTAGGTTTAAATATTAATAAAACTAAATGAGAAGTAATCCGAAGTATTGACGGATGTAAAACGATTCAATTTGATGCATGTGATTTATCATTGGCAATCATTTAAAATATCAGAAAAGGATCGATAAATATACATTGAACCAATTGTGTTTTTTACTGTTTTATACAGTGTAAAAAATTGATTCAAACATCAAGCTTTTTCGCTTGAAGTGGTTTTTTTTTCTTTTATGTCCAGGGGCTTTATTCTCTATTGTATTGCAAACCACGCGCGTTACTTGGCTTAGGCAAGACAACGGGCGTGGAATCTGAAAAAAATGTATGGCGTAAGCCTTAGTTGTCATTCCCTACCGCGACACGGTACGGTTTGAACTGTCAACTAAACGTGTCGAAGTCTGCCGCGTTATGAAAACTATTCGTTTCAAAACGTGTCATGCGCGATTCGAATAATATAGATACAAATCAATCATTTTTGAAGTTTGCGTTCCAGAGGGCTTAGTTCGAGGTTGCATTTTAAAACTCCCTACTCTCGAGCCGACAGTCGTCTCTCGGATGTCCATATATTTTTGTATGGATATCCGAGAGACGACTCTCGGCTCGAGAGTAGGAAGTTTTAAAATGCAACCTGGGACTAAGCCCTCTGGAACGCGTTGTGACGTAGCACGGTTTGGGGAAGGAAAATAGAGAATAAGGCCTTATGTCCCATTTCATTTGGGGTCAACCCACCTTGTTTTCATACGCCATACAGAGCGGTTCTGTTTCGTATCTGGTTAGACCCATCATTTTTAAATCTTTTTGAACAGGGTTTTTTTTAATTAATAAATATATTATTATAGGTACCTGATGCTGCAACGTATTTTGTAATTGGCTTTTATCGTTACTAGTCTGTGGTTGGATCAACTGCATCTCTTGAGGTATTGTTGTCATTATCATATCTGAGAAATAACATATTCTATATTAATTATTAATGGAGAGTTAAAAATCTCAATTATCCTGATTGTACATATATAATATATATAAAATGTTTGCCTTGCGGGAGTAATAAGTTGAAAAATATTAATGTTATAAAAAAAGTTTCAAATAAAAAAGTTTGTAAATTTTGTTTGGAAAAGAAAAGGTCTCAACAATTTTTCGCCTAACACTAACCATTCTCGAGATATCGAATTAAACGCGTTTCCATCGAAATGACCTTGAGCTGACTTCAGTACAACCCCTCAAATTGGAATTTATGCTCAGAATACACCCCCCTATCGATCCTCAAAATCCCCAAACTGTGTTCGCAAATGTTTATTTATTTCGTAATTTGACTGGACTAATGCTCAAATGCCTTGATCAGCCCAAATGGGCTGACAACAGTCAAAAGTTCAAATGCTGGACGTGAGAATTATACCACCTCGAAAAAGGTCAAGGGCAGGCAGGTTTTATCAAAATGCAATACAAAGGAAAAAGTACTTCTTTCATGATTTCTTTTTTATTGTTATTGTTAAGATTTATTTAGCGGTTCTGGGACCACCTGAAGTACTTAGGTGGTTACAATTAGAGACCAAATAGTCTGTCATACTGGCCTACACATTAGTACCTGCTTAAGGACCTGCAGAATATTCTATGATAAATAAATGAATAAAAATCATAATTAGAAAAGGTTTTAATAGATACATACTCTCAGGTATTGTGTTCTGCGCTAACATTTGCAAGGTTGTGTCATTTGCTTCGGGAGAATATGCCACAGTCAGCACAGCTCCACCTGTAATGAGAAAACAATACATCATAATGTTAACAAATATTAGACGACCGATGTGGTGCGGCGGGCGAAGGTCCGCCTGCGACGCGGAGGTTGCGGGTTCGATTCCCGCCTTGGGATAAATGTTTGTACGATCTGCAAATATTTATTCTGGGTGTTCTGGGTATTTTATATGTATAACAAAAAATATCTATGTAATGTTTTGTATTATTAGTATGTCAGTCTTCTAGTACCCATAACACAAGCTCTGCTTAGCTTGGAGCTAGATGATGTTGTGTGGATAGTCCAGCATTATTTATTTATCGCAGGCGCACCTACGCTCGCCGCGCCACATCGGTCGTCAAAATAAAATAATGATTGTATGATATAGGTGTAAAATACAGTACATACCTCCTTGGTATCCTTGAATGGGTATCTGCATCTGGTATTTCTGCTGCTGTGGCTGCAGCAGACTAGGATTCAAGACCTGGATTTGAACCATTGGCTGAGGTTCTCCTGTAAATTACATAGTAAGTACATATTTATATTTATATAGTCATTTATTTCTCAAAAAAGTTTGGTTAGTTTGAAAGTGTAGTTTCTAGGAGAACTATAACTACATGATCCAAATAAAGATGAAGGTCGCCCAAAATATCGGGAAATAATCAAACTCACAAATCATGGTAAACATCCTGTTTATAATGAAAACTATATTGTGTTAGTAATTTTAGTATGAAATGGATTTCAAACACAGCTGTAAACTGTTTCAGAATAAACTATTGTATTTAATTAGTATTTGTGTGCATAGTGTAAACTTTGCTCAGTTTGGGGCATATTGTTCTGTGATATGTTCATAAATATTATTTTTTTACTTATTGTATTTTTATATATTTATTTTATTGTATATTTACCAGGTTTGGATCCAGGCAGAGTGATTGGCACAGAGATGAACTGCGGTGTGGCTTGTATTCCGCCATACTGCATACTTTCACTCACTGACACTCCACCAACCATACCAACCACCTGACAACAAAAAAACATTATACATATAGAAAAAAATTTATAATCATCATCATCAACCTTTATCAGTCCACGGCTGGACGTAGGTTTCTCCCAAGACGCGCCACTGAGCCCGGTCCTTGGCTCTTCTCATCCATATTTTGTCAGCTCCGCAGATCGTCGCTCCATCTCGCCGAAGGGCGTCTTACACTATGCTTGCTTAAACGCAGTCTCCACTCTATCAGTTTGCTCCAACGATTCAAATCTATTAAACTTAACTTTCTAATGTATACTTATAGTCCTGGTAGAAAACCAGGTGAATGATTTTGAATGAGTAAAATTTTCAACACAAGTTGGGCTGGCTGGGGTGAGGTTAGCAGGGGGACAATGCACAATACACCCTATTGCGGGACGTCAGTGCAGATCTTATTCCCCCAATTAGAATTAGAATGATAGATATACCTGATTTGTTATTCCTTGCTGCATCTTATTGACCGGTATTTGACCACCGCTGGTATTCACGAAATGCGTGCCCGCCCCGCCGACCGCTGAGAAAGCGGCGAAATTCATATCGTCGTCTTCTTCACTGGAATTTGAATATCAAATAATTAGAATACATTTTTGGTTTTTTAATAAATATAGTGAGCTGTTAGAATAATTAGATTTTTTTCTTTATTGTTTTACATATTTATAAATGCAGCTAAAGTAATGAGCCCAGACTCTTGCCAAAACTACATATGTATAATGGAAAAAGTTTAAATGATTTTTGTGTGTCTAGTCTAATGGGCATTTTTTTTTCAATCACCCTATAAAGTCAAAGTCAAAGTCAAAAGTCAAAAATTACTTTATTCAGTAAAATCACAAGGATCATTTAGAATCGTCTTACATACTAGGTGATTCTAGGTGCCAGTTCCACGCGACCAGAGCCTAGAAGAACGGGCAAGAAACTTATATATTTATAGTTTTCTATAAATTATATATTAATTATATATTTATAGTGTCTTTATATACTTATTTATAGTTTTAAAAATCAAGAATCCAAACTTGACTTTCTTTAATATTTCTAGGATCCTATCAGAAATATACATTTATATATATATAGCAGGGTTTCTGCCTTAGTATCTTCCTACTTTCACTCATATGTAAGAAATCAGTACAAGTTAATGTATAAATTCGTGGGTACCTATACTACATAACTTTCATAAGAAAATACTTGGAAATGTTATGCAGGTTAGGTAAGTAGCCTTATATAACTTTCCAAGCAGTTTTCTTCAATATGATGTTACTAACTTGGCTATGTACTAAAACTTATAAGAATAATTATAATAAGAGACCAAATAGTTTGCAATATTGGTCTACAAATTAGTACCTACTTAAGGACCTGCAGAA
The DNA here is from genome assembly GCA_932527185.1 of Ecliptopera silaceata. Taxonomy (NCBI): domain Eukaryota; kingdom Metazoa; phylum Arthropoda; class Insecta; order Lepidoptera; family Geometridae; genus Ecliptopera; species Ecliptopera silaceata. The sequence goes on along the minus strand of OW052202.1, from coordinate 9,117,278 downwards.
TATTCTATGACAGGATTCTACCTATCATAGAATATCCTATATGACAGAACGGATATAATCAAATAAAATAGAACAAAATATTCATCGATTGCCGTGACTTTTGACCTAGTATATAACAGATAAGGACTACTTTATTACGTTTTTATAGATTACAAGTAATTACATAATTATAATTATAGAGCTATCTATAGATCGTTTGCAACGGTCTGTAGATAGCTCAACTGCTTCTTATGTATGTTTATATGACAATGTACATTTTGTAAATACTGTATAGTCGTAGGTTTGTTTGTGAATAAAGTATTATATTAAAGTAAAAAAAATAAATATATTTATTAAATTAAATACCACGAGTCATCTCTCGCCAGTTTCTGCATATCGCACATCTCGACTCACGGCATACGCCGGGAGAAAAACGAAATCGTAAAAAAAAAACACAGTGTCCCACTTGAGTCATTCAATCGCGCGTATCCCCACACAATCCCACCACAGTGGCGGGAACTGGGACCCCAATGGTAGGGCACATACCAGTCTACCAAACACCACACACAGCACAACACTGAAATCACCACAGTGAGAGGTAGATGATCACCATCGGCCACTAATAAGAAAGTGGGTTAAAGAAAGTTTTTTAAGCTTGATAGTCGACAGACGAGTTATACATACTGGCGCTTGTGTGTGTCTAGCGTGGTACTCACTTTCTCTTTGGTGTACTTTCACAAGACCGTGTGGTTGTGGTTCAATGGCTGTGAGAATGTTGCAGTGACTGTATTGTTTCAGTTAATTATAACTGCTCTTACCTATTTTTGTATTATTACTAAATCTTTCTATATAATTTTGTATACTAAATATTTCAATACAAAAAATATATTCAATGGACTTATAATTTGAACCGTAGTAATTATAAATAATGTGTATAAAGTAATTTGTTCTAAGAAATGTGTTTTGCTCAGCTACTTGAGACAACCTTGAAAGTTTCTCAGTTAGTTAAAATGAGGTCATCCGAGAATGCTATTGACCTGAACTTCTATAGACCTATAAATACCATGAAACTTATGGAAACAGTACAGATAAGCAGTATTGATTATTCTATTTGTTTATTTGGGAGTCAGATTGGATGTAAAGTTGTACCTCAATAAGGTCAAGACAAAGAAACTGCATCAAATATGGCGAATGGCTAGACTATTTTTATAGTGTAATAAATGAAAACATTAGATATTTCATGAAAAGTTCTGAAAAGGTATCCGTGTGTTAGTGGGCGGACCCAGACGGAGGTCGGAGGTTGTTAACCCCTACCAGTTCCTCTCGACCGATGACAGAATGGAACGCATCCCCACCAAGATTCGGGATCCCCTCCAAGCGCAAATCTCTCCCGCTCCCGACTCCACCACCGCACAGGAAACCGCGAGAGGAGGGGTTGTGCGGCCCTCTCGACGCGAGACTCGCGGCACTCTTTGTACGGGGCCACGCGCCCCGAGTAACGGTACATCATAGTACCGCTGCAGAAATAAGGTCACGGATGGTAATTCACACGTTGTAAACAACGGTCAATATAAACACTCACCTGTATTAGAGACAAAATCAGTGGCAGTAAGCTAAATCATTTGATCTACGCACTTTTTATTTAATTCTATTTTATTAAACTATCGTGTCAATTTAATGTTTGGACCCCTTCACTTTTACAAATTTACAACAAATGAACTGCCATGTTGTTTTTTTGTCTTTCACAAATAGTTTTCCACCAGATGGCGCATAATTCTGGAATGTGATTGGTTGGATGATTGGTACACCTACGTCATTGTGACAGTTTTTTTTGTTTGACGCGTAATCTGTTGCTAATATTGCCATAATATAATTAGTGTAAAATAGTGAAGAATATTGCTAGCATTACGGAATTTTTGAAGAGCATCAAATTTATTGTCTGTGGACGTACAGCGCCATCTACCGAAATAAATGGGCAGTGGGTTTTGCCTGCAAGCTATGACAACGATGAAGAAATGTGCGCCATCTATCTCATCGACCTAGTTTCAACAAAGAGCTTGTACACCAGATAGCGTCAAAACAAGAGAAAAAAAAACTACAGATGGCACCACAAATGTCAGACCTTCATGCCGTTTGTAACCGACTTCAAAAAGAAAGAGATTCTCATTTTTCAATCTTGTTTTTTATGTATGTTGCCGAACTTGCCGATTACTCGAAGACGCCTGATTTGGGAAATCATTTGTTCTTCTGGTCTATATCTGTAGAAAATTACATTCGTACATATTTTATATTAGCTGAACTGTAACTGTAGTACCATTATAAGGCAAATAGAACAGCGCTGAGTCTAGACAACGGATGGGATGGGGATGGGAGTGGTTATTTGGTTCAAGGAACATTATTTGGTTCCACTCCATGCTCTGCGCATGTCCTACTACCAAATGAACAACCTACCTCTTTTAATGTAGGTACTAACCAGAGGTTTTTGATAGCGAAGAAGTATGTCTACGATTTCAAACTTTTTCATAATCATGCTCCAAATTACTGCAGTCTAGTTTCCTTCAATGAGATGTTACTTTCATAAAGTTCCGTTCTTCACACATTACACCCAATACTTTCTCTAAAAGGTACTAAGTATAATACTTTCGCGTGAACTCTTCATGAGAACATACAGTAGGTCGGTACAGCCGGTGCTATGAGTACCTATATACCTATTTTCTTGGTACCCAATGAATATCATCACTAATCAAAATGATGATGAAATAAGAGTTATAGGTCCCTCTAAAATGTCGACTTATCTAAGAATAACCGTTAATGGAATAAAAACGGCCAAGTGTGAAACGGACTCGCGCACGAGTTATTTATTTTTTAATTGTACCTACAGACAGCGGAGTCTCAGTAATAGAGTAGAACGGGTAAAAATCCCTAAATCAATCGTATTTAAACCATGATCGACGTTTTTGCTCTTAGTTATTCGATCTTATCTTAGTCTGTGACTCAGAACAAGTATAGTATATTTTTGTCTTAGTCTTTTTAAACGATTCATCAAACTATTACCCAATCATAGGCTAGTTGAATGCTAACTACTTAAATTTGAATTTAAATTCTAACCGACGCGTCGCAACGTCAATGGACTACAAGCAAGCACCGATTCGTCATTTCATTACACTTCCGTTTAAACCTAAGACAGGTTTCTCCAAGGTCACAGTCCAGTCTAGAGACCTCGCTCTCTTCTGAGAGCACTAGTAGTCCACCATCAGCATCATCATCATCATCAACCTATATCAGTCCATTGCTGGACGTAGGTCTCTCCCAAGACGCGCCACTGAGCCCGGTCTTCGGCTCTTCTCATGTTGTGTTTGCCAGCTACACTCCGCAGATCGTCGCTTCATCTCGCCGGAGGGCGGAGTCCACCATATTTTCACTTATTATGTATACCTACTTTTTCAGAATCTTTCGAACTCTCTCATCCTACCCTAACGTAGCTAGCAATTTATTTTTAATTTGTTCGAAATATCTGCAGAAATACTGCATCTTTAATGCCTAATATAATGATGACTAGAATTGACAGGGACGGAGATCGGATCTTAGCATCCATCGGGCTTGCTACCACTAGACCCTCGGTGACGAATAACCTACACAAAATAACCTTGATAAAAACATAAGTACCTAATATTCACCTCCGTCCGAGCCTTATTCAACATCCTACATAAATAATAGTACATCGCATACAATAAAACTGGCTCCGTCTCCCTATTCTCAGGGTTTCTGTACAAGTGTGATTTGATTTAAAATACACTTTATTTGCACCTCACGTCCAAGGTTCGGATGTGGTGGAAGGTAGTTGTGCATTTACAATCTAGCCATGGATTTACCATAATCTTGAACGACAAATTGCCAGTCTTACATTTTACTCATCACGCAAACATTTGCTCTGGGAATCGAACCCACTATCTACAGCATGGAAGGCAGAGCTACTACGAACTGAGCTGTGATTGTGAAGCCTTTCGACTCTCAGCAGTAGTCGCCTCGGCGTATTATTATTATTATTTAATTCTTTATTGCACAAAATTTTACAAAATTATACAAAGGGCGAACTTAATGCTAAAGCATTTTCTACCAGCCAACCCAAGTGGTGGATTTGTAATGAGGTTGGCGTGCGACAAAAAATAAACAAACACATATAATCTAATTTTGGCGTAGGCCTTCCCTAAATCCTTCCATGAGACGTTTATTACGCACTTGCAAATAGGAAGTTAAAACTTCACAGTTGTGAAGTCACGACCTTTCTCTAGACCAATGGTTCCCAACCAGTGGTCCGCAAACCACCAGTGGTCCGCAGAAGCCAAAATGTGGTCCGCGAAAGATTTTAAATTTGCGCGTGAGCAATATACTGCCCCACTGCTGGGCTAAGGTCTCCCCCAAAGCCTTCCACTTATTGTCTTTGGCGACACTCCACTTGATTATTACCGTTTATTTTTATTACACCTAGATAGTGGTCCCTGTTAAGAAAAATAATGTAAAAGTGGTCCCTGACCAAGAAAACGTTGGGAACCCCTGCTCTAGACAGACAGACAGACAGACAGACACTGCGAGGCTACGAGACGTTACACTTGTCCAAAGTCTTGGAAGCTCCGCTTTCGCTTCTGCTACATAAAATATGCGATATAACGTGTTAACCTTGACTGAGTCAATGACTGTATATTTATAAAGAGAACCTACTTCCTCTGGTTCCTTCCGCCTGTTTGAAGCCGGTTCTGCTTGGTTTCACAGAAAATGGATTCTGTAAAGGATTTTTTATTGATTGTGTGATTCTGGCGCCATCTAAATAAAAAGTACCTCTATCTAAATTCTGTCTTATTTTTGTCATTGATTGTGTCGTGTCTCAGGAGGCCCCATCAAGTAGGCAATTATCTATGTCTAAAACTAAATTCTGGCGTATTTTGTTGTTTGTGTTGTGGCATGCAATCTTTATTCTATTCTATACTACCAGGTTGGGTTAGGTTAGGTTATCATTATTCCCAATTATGTATAAAACAATATTTCTGAGTACTTAAGAATAAGAATAATTTATTGTAAAACTGTGTACATGAGATCTTACATTATTAGGAATACCTACTTAGATTCAACAGTTTACCCATTTAGGGTGTATAGTATATGTACATTAAGTAAGTATAAATAAACCTAATCTCATTAGGTACATTCAGTTATTATAAAACATCAGTCATCATTTCAATACGTTGTTGAACTCTTGAAATCCCGAATCTAAGTTAATTACGCATTAAAATATAGAATACTTACTTAGTTCATATTATTTCCTCTTGATAAAAACACCACACCCTTCTACATCAATCCCTGTATCACCACAGCTATCCATAGACAATTCAGTCCATAAGGTTTATGGTCGTGCCATCTGGACAAAGACCAAGGCTCCGACATCCAGCAGTCGCCCCAAAAGGCCTGCTGCCGATTCACCGCGCCTTCGCCGCACTAGACCATATACGGCCACCAGCTTTTAGATGGCAAACTGCTCACCAGTTCGGTCTAGCGAAGGTAAACGTCAAATACGGAAAATTATACTAGAAATGCAACGTTGACTTATTTGGTTGTATTGTAACTAGAGTCTAGATAAAAAAATCAGCTGATTGATCTAGTCTAGATCCTAGAGTATATCAATCAGCCGTTTTTTTATCTTTAGTAGGGGGGGTTCTTATGTTACCATTAACTATGGAAAAAAGAAATAAAAACATCAATGTTTTTTTTATCCATTTATTTGTTTGTTTTGTTTGAAAGATTCGTATGAATGCTTAATTATAATGCTTCAATATGATCCCTGTTAGGCAGTTAGAAAGATACTAGATGGCTAAATTATTATCATTGAAAATCATTGACCTTACATAATTAGTAACATGGTACTAATTATCTAAGGTGTTGATGAAGGTTACTCCTAAAAATGTTCTTGCTTTGTCTAGAAAAAATCGCTTTTAGCGACAAGGCCGCCCATAGTACAAAACTAAACATTTATTTTTGGTTTAGTAAAATATCTATCTATGTAATATATTGTATTAAGTATGTCAGTCTTCTAGTACCCATAACACAAGCTCTGCTTAGCTTGGGCCTAGATGATGTTGTGTGGATTGTCCAGCATTATTTATTATTTATTAAAGTATTATCTATTCATGTATATTTAAGAAGAACTTCAACCGCGATCTAATGCGACGGAATTAGATCACAATAGATCGCGGTCGGAATTCGGTCTTAAGGTGGTGTTAGGGTTAACATTTTCACAACGTATTTCGTATCCAAATAGTTATTAATTTACTATAGATCGTTTGCAACGGTCTGTAGATAGCTCAGCTGTTTCTTATGTATTTTATATGTCTATGTACATTTTGTAAATACTGTATAGTCGTAACTAGTAATAAAATTTACTATTTGAAAGATAAGCACATGATGCCCGCGACTTCGTTTTTCACTCCTTATTTTGATAATACGCCCATACATCCATAGATACAAACTTTTCGCATTTATAATATAACGTACATTTTATAAATACTGTATAGACGTAGGATAGGTGTAAAATAAGTTATAAGATATTACTACTAATCATTTCAATGAACTTGAAAGCGTAGAAGTACAGCATTGTGGAATGCGCATGTGCAGAAGCTTTGCCTTCGTCTCGCACGGTTGCAGCGACGACGTTTCGCCTCGACCTTGGTATAGGCTATAATAGCGCTAAACTGTTAATATATCGGCACGAAGCGATGTGACTCGTATTCATACTATACATTACATAAAACCTAAATTTATCTATCTACTTACTATCTAACAAAAGTTGAAATGTATTTTATCCATGCCTATAGAATACCAAAATAAGCTTATAAGTAAATGTAAATTTTGCTACCAACTTACAAATATTGGTCTGTAACGAGGAAGATCACAAGGAAAACAGCATTGCCATCATTATCATCTCATTCTGTAGAAGTCCATCGCGTACCTACATCTTCCCTATATTATTATTATTAATAGCCTGTAGTATCCCACTGCTGGGCAAAGGCCTCCCTTCTCTCCAGTCGTCTCTATTGTGAGCAATTGTTTGCCAGTCTTTTGCAAAAGCGTCTATTTCATTCCTCAATCTCCACCGCGGTTTACAGAAATATTGATTTTGGGTTTCCTAATTCCCGATCTACCGTCGGTCTGTCGGAGATGGCGACGTATACTTCAATTTCTGGTTTGTAATCGCTATTCAAGAACTACTTATACATATATATATATACTTATATGTTTTTTTATATCAGAGTGTAATATAGACAGGTCGAACCGTATAGAACGAGATGCGCATATAAGGTCATTTACCTTGTACTTATCTATTTAAGAGGAAACTTTATTAATAAACAACTTAATTAAGGATAATTTGGTCTGACCCCTGAATGAGGAAAATAAATATACTCGAATACAAATAATGTTTATTATTATTGGAGACAATGAACATTAAAACTACAATAACCTTGCACAAAAAAAACTATGAGCCATCTGGTTCTCATAGTACGATCTTTTCAATGTAAGTACTTAGATATTTATTTATTTAATCATCGCCCTCTAGCTAGTAAATAAATTCCAATGAACTTAAGTAGATATGCTAAATAAATAGATATGGATATCTAATCAGAATTGTTATATTTTACTCGGTAAAATGATTACATCAAGAATTATATTGATAAAAGTAATTATGTGAAAAAAAGATAAAAATACGTTATTTTATTTTACCTTACTTAAAACAGAAAAGGTTTTCATTTCTATTAGTTTTTCTATATTTTATAACTTTCAATAGTTTTTAATTTACTTTTACATTTCCTTAGTAAATACGAATTTTGTTTACTTGTCGACGTAGAATAGAGTTGGTTTTTTTGTTTATTTAAAACTTATTGTTATTGTCAGCAAATTTTTATTTGACTTTATTAAAGCATACGCGATTCCGGAAATTATCGAATCGTCACTATGGCTTCTACTGGTTTGTTAATTATTCCTGTAAATAAAGTATTTAAGCTATTCTGTGTCAGTTATATATACATGTATCTATACTTTATCCTCAAACATATTATTGTTTGTAGGAAAATCACACAGTAGAATTTATTAATATTATTTATACCCATTTAGCTAAGTTTAATGTTTCTGTCATCGTTGTTAGTTAAAATGTATTTGTACTTACTGACTATATTTTCTTCATATTGCGTTTTAGGTATTCAATCTCGTAGATTAGATTTTTTATACAATTAATGATAAAAGAAGCTGATGGCTTAAGTAGTGTTAACTGGTAACGACTGTTTAACACACCGGTATACTAAACACGTCTACTGGTGACGTACTTGCGAGCTTGATGCATTCGTTAGATACACCGCAGCCATCACTCTGAGACCGCTGATGATATTTGAGACATAAAGATGATATATTTATTCAATTCACGAATCATCACGACCACCATGTTTACACCCACAAAAACCTTCCTGTTAATAAACTAAAATTAAACTACTTGGATGTTTAAATGTTTTAGCATCAACCAAATTGTTGGATGAAAGTTTAAGTATGATATAGTCCAATTAACATAAAGTCTAGTTAATTACTTTTACTCATCAAAAATCTAGAGGAAATTAAGACGGGAAAAAAGTCACAGTAGTTAGTAATCAATAATCGTCAGCTGATCGATTGCGAGACTTAGTTACAGTATCTAGATATGAATCACTGAGAGCTGACGAATGTTCTTGGAAACCAGTCGGAGTTGACCCGTGTTTTGAGTCACATCGTAGAATGTGATTCAAAACCAGGGTCAACAAAACCGGAAGGTATCGCAAGTAATTTTTTCATACAAGAGAAAATCTAAATTATGAAAAAGTAATAATTAACGTAATATAAAAGCTGTAAAACCACCCAACTGAATCTAAATACAATCACTTTTAAACTTAGTTAAAATAAGACTGAACGTATGCTAAAATATACTAACATATTATATACATCAAAGATTTTGATGTCGAAGTAGTCAACTTTCTTCTGAACATTCTCTTCGAATTATAAAGAATTTGGTCTGGATGGTGAGCACTAATAAATTATAATCTTAAACGTATCTAAACAGTGACGTATTTGAGATACAATGCGCGTCAACGTCAAATTTACTGTAAAACATTGCAAAACCGCGCAGTGTATTTTAAAATACGTTTATGATTGTCACATTTATTCGTGCTTACTCATCTGTTCGGATGGTAATATATTTTCACAGAAATAGGGTGCGTGGGAAAAGTCATTGGTTTGCAAGCTTGCAACCCCATGGACTCCGCATCCACTCCCCTCTAGACAGGGTGCGGCATTGCACTGCGCCGACGGGGGTGGCCAGAAATCGATAAGCGCAGACAGAGAATTTATAGATAAGAGAAAGTTATATAAAATATGACTAATGCTTTGGTTAGAGATCCTGAAAAGTTAAAAGCTTAATAATGTGAATAACCATTGAATTTTTTATATCATGACTTTTTAAACAGGGCTAGAGGTACATAATTATCCAATAGATTGTAAGATATAGCCCCTATCAACAAAACTGTGCTAGCCAATGCTACTTCAGTATACCTATTTGTAAATGATTTAAATAATAATTTAACATTTCCGTATTATCACGTAAACTATAATTTATCACGTTATTCAGTAATAATCAGCATCACATTTAGAAATAAATAAAACAGTTTCATATCATGACGCAACGGTAATCTCACATCCACACATTCCTAACAACGGAGACTACAGAATATAATAGAGCTATCTTTTATCTTTTCCTCTACGTCAGTTAGTGATGCTTTCTGATCTCTTCATAATTACAGCGGTAATGTTCTTTAATGTAATTGCTCAGACGCTGTGCAGCGAGTTCTAAGCTAATTAAATATTTTTAGGTTAATCTCAAGCGTTTGAAGCAATTAGCGCGAAACAGGTAACTCACACTAGAGAAAGCAATGAAATACTGAAGTGAAAATGTTCACCGTTTTTTCGTAGAAAGAATGTGATCATTGAATTATTTGGAATCAGACAACAATCCAAGTTCCACGTGAGTGGCTACGCATAGGTAACGTAATCGCTTATCAGGCCATAGCATCGCATCGTTATCATCTGATGTACTGTTCATGTAGCTAAAGTGGAGTAGCCTTCCTTACCATATATGGTGACAAAAGTTGAGGCTGCTCCATCCAGCTTGTGATTGGTGGAAAATACTGCTGCCGATATTATGTGAACTCTGATAAGGCACGTTTTATATACTTTATCCTCACGAGCCGACATTCATTTAGTAAGGTGTGCTTGGACGAAGCACTACGGAGTTTTAACTAGTCATTTAATTTATTTTAACTGTAAGTTTATTTAAACTTTTACTTAATTTGGTAAATTTTGATATTTACTCAATCTGTTTAACGTTAATGCGCATAAAATACTTGTTTTGATTTTCGGTGATTGATATTATGAGGTCATGCATGCGTGACATACGTGTGTTACATAACGTTTATGGAAATAGTTGCGTAATCGAGTGTATGTGTAATATTTACTTATTGAAAAAGAAACATAACGAACTAAGAGCATCCACAATTTTCATCCTTATTTCTACAGGTAGCTTCAAGTATTTACTTTTGTTTTTTTCAACTTTCAGACTAATTCAAAATGTGCGACGAAGAAGTTGCCGCGTTGGTAGTAGACAATGGCTCCGGTATGTGCAAGGCCGGATTCGCGGGAGACGACGCGCCCCGCGCCGTGTTCCCCTCGATCGTCGGCAGACCCCGTCACCAGGGCGTCATGGTCGGCATGGGCCAGAAAGACTCCTACGTAGGAGACGAGGCCCAGAGCAAGAGAGGCATCCTCACACTCAAATACCCCATCGAGCACGGCATCGTCACCAACTGGGACGATATGGAGAAGATCTGGCACCACACCTTCTACAACGAGCTGCGTGTGGCGCCCGAGGAGCACCCCGTGCTGCTCACGGAGGCCCCCCTCAACCCCAAGGCTAACAGGTGAGCGTCCGCCCTGCCCCCTCGCTCCTTACGCCGACATAGCTCCCCGTCCGTCGAGCACAGCTGACCGACCCGTTTCCGTTTCAGAGAGAAGATGACACAGATCATGTTCGAGACGTTCAACACGCCCGCCATGTACGTCGCCATCCAGGCCGTGCTCTCGCTGTACGCGTCCGGTCGTACCACCGGTATCGTGCTGGACTCCGGCGACGGCGTCTCCCACACCGTGCCCATCTACGAGGGCTATGCGCTGCCGCACGCCATCCTGCGTCTGGACTTGGCCGGCCGCGACCTCACCGACTACCTGATGAAGATCCTCACCGAGCGCGGCTACTCCTTCACCACCACCGCCGAGCGCGAGATCGTGCGTGACATCAAGGAGAAGCTCTGCTACGTCGCGCTCGACTTCGAGCAGGAGATGGCCACCGCCGCCTCCAGCAGCTCCCTGGAGAAGTCCTACGAGCTTCCCGACGGACAGGTCATCACCATCGGAAACGAAAGGTTCCGTTGTCCCGAGGCTCTATTCCAGCCCTCATTCTTGGGTATGGAAGCCAATGGCATCCACGAGACCACCTACAACTCGATCATGAAGTGCGATGTCGACATCCGTAAGGACCTGTACGCCAACACAGTATTATCCGGCGGTACCACCATGTACCCCGGCATCGCCGACAGAATGCAGAAGGAGATCACCGCGCTCGCGCCATCGACGATGAAGATCAAGATCATCGCTCCCCCTGAGAGGAAGTACTCCGTATGGATCGGAGGATCGATCCTCGCTTCCCTCTCGACCTTCCAACAGATGTGGATCTCGAAACAGGAGTACGACGAGTCTGGCCCCTCCATTGTGCACAGGAAGTGCTTCTAAACACCAAGTAAGACTTTAATCATTTATGATGCCCTACACCAAGCCCCAATAGGGAGGCTCAAATTACGCTTGTGATCTTTTTGTGTAAGTTCAGTATTTAAATAGGTTGTAAGGTGTCGTAATATGCATATTACGTATTCGCGCGTAACGTTGTTGTTACCGTTTTTGACAAAGATTTTTATTTATTTTATATGATCGTTACTAACCTGAACATTTTTAATAAAACATAATTTATATACCGGTATAATTATGAATTTTTCATTTCTTTTCCTACTCCTTTTCGACTTACTTGCTTATCATGGCCTTATCTTAAGCTTCGACTGGCAAAATATGGGTTGGATGTGATTAGATAGGCGGCCATCGACATATACTTACTTCGGATCAACCGACGGCCAGTTTGGCCACTGGATGACTACAGACTGTTACATTACACGTTGTGTTGGTTTGATATAGTCAGCTCACTAAAATTTCTAACTGCTATTTTCATTAAGTTCCAATTTGCATATTTTTTATATCTTGGCCACCTGTATCTACATTTAGTATAATATATGTATATATGTAGTGGTTATTTATTTATGCCTACTAATCCATTCTAACAAGGTGTATTTGCAGATATTGGAATTTAAAGCAGTTGATATGGTAGTAGTGTTTACCTATGGTTTAATTTTAACTACGTACTATCAATAACAATTCCAGTCAACGCAGCGAATTCGTCAAATATTTAATTTTAATAATGATTTCATTGTAAATGTAAGCATAAACAGGACAGGATAACAAGAATTTACCTTATTGTGGAACCTTCCAAGCCTTAAAATAGCACAATATGATATCTATATCCTTGTATGTGGCTAGCTCACCACACACTTGCGGTGACTCATAAAAATATTTAACTTATGACGATTTGACTGTTGTTATTCAGAAAATGAATACATGTTATTCAAAGTTTAGTTTTTACGTAATCAGTAGTGAAGTAACCTCATATCTATATCATTTTTTTATCTAGGTGAGGTATTTATTACCTACCTGGACAATATATAATTTATCGTAAATCGATATTATTTATAGTATTGTAGTCAATATCTATCGATTAAAATAGCCTCATGGTAGTTAATTCCTACTATCTTGTACATATTATGTATTATCTAAATACCTGCCTAGCTAGCGACAAATAAATAAATGATTTATTTATTTACGAGACTTAGCCCGCGAACTAAGATCTCGTATCGTCGCCTCATCGCATCGTCGTCGTTGAAGGGTTAAAAAATCCAACCGACACAGGACTTAAAATATCACAGTAGTTAATTAATAGTTATATTATAGTCGTATCGTAGCGTAGATAGTGCAAATAATAATTCATTTATGATAAGGTTAGGTACTAATCAGAGCCCTTAGTCCGAAGGTGCATTTTAGAACTCCCTATTCTCGAGCCGACGCGACAGTCGTCTCTCGGATAGCCATACAAAAATGTATCGACATCCGGCTCGAGAGTAGGGAGTTTTAAAATGCGTCTTCGGACTAAGCCCTCAGTTCACAATGTTGTTACTAATTCTTAAAATCACTAATTTTATTGATATAAAACATCAATAAATAAATAAATAAATAAATAATGCTGGACAATCCACACAACATCATCTAGCCCCAAGCTAAGCAGAGCTTGTGTTATGGGTACTAGAAGACTGACATACTTGATACAATATAATACATAGATAGATATTTTTATTATACATATAATATCCAGAACACCCGGAATAAATATTTGCAGAACATACAAACATTTATCCCGAGGCGGGAATCGAACCCGCAACCATCCGCGTCGCAGGCTTTGAATTTGTCAATTATTGACAAATTCAAAGCTGAGCAAAGGGTAGGAAAAATACGGTATTTTTTCTATTAGTATTTATTAAGCGGTTTAAAACTAACAAACGTGTCATTTACAGACTAGAAAAATGCTGAGTAATTACTTTGTTGGTTCAATGTAAAATGTTTCGGAAATGGTTGTCGACTATGCTAAATGAATGATCGATCGTGCCCTGTCTAGCGCCACTATTATAAAACAAATCAAGTTCAAATACCTAGTACTTACGTAAAATAGGTTTCTAAAATAAAAGCATTGTGTTGCACTATTATCTCACACATTATATCGCAATTTAATTTGGCGTTCTCTACTTTGTATAAGGTGCAACAGAACAGCTCGATAAAAGTAATACATATTCACATGTAGGTACTTTTATTACTTCTGTGATGTAGATCGCAGCGTGTGAAATAATAATAATCAAAAACACTCAAATCAGATTTTACTGCCATAGAAACCACATTGCAAAATTCTGCTATTGCGGGTTCAAATAAGTTCAAACTGTCGCAGCTGTTTTGGAATACATGTCATAGAAGTCATACTTAGTCATCGTCACACGCATGCCGCCATATGCAAAAAAATCATTATCTGTTCCGCTGATTCAGAGTGCATTTAAAAAAAAAGTCCGAGGTTGCATTTTAAAACTCTCTACTCTTGAGCCGAGAGTCGTCTCTCGGATATCCATACAAAAATATGAGGATATCCGAGAGAGGAAAAATTAAAATGCAAGCTCGGACTAAGCCCCCTGTTCCTCCGACCGAAATTCAAAGTCGAAAAGCGCGGCGGCGGCGTGGCAGGAGAGCTTACGATTTTAGCGAGACGTGTGAGCGGGTGAGTGAGCGGGTGACCGAAACGCGCAGCGGGCGAGGGTCAAGGGCGGGGCTAGGGATGGCTGTTACGTAGTAATCGATAAATAGAAGTAAAGGTTCACGCCACTTGAAAATTATCATTCAGTATACGTTGAATATTGAATACGTGTTTGTAGAGAAAACTTACTTATTTGTAGGTACTTGAGTATATTTTTACTTTACGATAAATACCTGAATGTTACCGAATGCATACTATTTTTAGTAAGTAACTAACATTGTTCAACGAATATCATCTAATTCAGAATTAGAAATTATGTTTTTTTACATATGTATATATAGTTAATATTTTCAGTAATTGTTTACTCTCAGTGGAAAGAGTTTCGTTACATAAAACTCATTGTTTTGCATTGCCTAATCAGTTATTTATCTAATAAACAAATTAAAATTGAATGCACGGATGTCTCGCCCTGATTATGATAATAAAATAAAAAACTTATCTCAACTTCCAAAATGTCGTACATAAAATGAAAGGTAAATTATTGCATTGGTTCGAGCTACAGAAAATCAGCCCAGCCAGTTCCACGGTTATTCTGTCGGGAGGTAAATTCGATCGATTCCTTGCCTCCTCTGCACAGCACCCCTCAATGCTCTGAGTACTGACCACGGATAAATGTGATTTTCGTCAACGCAACGTATTTAAGACACATTGCGCGCTAACACTGCAATGTTCGACAGGAATACTGATGACGATGCGCAGTGTATTTCAAATGCGTCATTGTCACATTTATCCGAAGTCAACCCCTTGCTCGACTAGACAGGCGGTTAAATACCACGTCATGAATGCGAGCGTTTAGCTTTTATTTATATGCAGTTTAGATTCCGTATTGCTTGAAATTAGTACCTTACCGCTTACAGTACACTTCCTCTTAACTACACCTTGTATTGTGAATTAAACAAGTCTGCAGTGCAGCAATATTACGATGCGATTATTTCAGACTATTATTAGATAGAGGTCTCTAGATATACTCTAGGCACGATGGGTTGTGTAAAAGTAAGAAGTGAACACTGAGATTGAGTTGGGGCAGAGGAATAAACAAAAATAACAATATTAAACATGTTTTGAGCCGAGTCGGCACAAAACATGCTGGCACTGCCGACCCCACTATGTGGGATCACGGCAGAAAAAAAAGATAAGAGTAGGTACAGTATGACTGTAACAAACATTATAATGTATGTCGAACTATTCAAACATTATTGATTAAACAAAAGATTTGACAAACTAATCGAAATTCTGTTCGTGCTACTAGAACCCACGGGCAGGTTTATAAAAACAAGCAGACAGGCAAACCGGTTTTGAAACTAACCAGTCTATTGTCAGAACGTCCCCATATTTTTTGCTCCTGTAGTTTTTGGAATATAGATCTTGATACCTTGTAGCATTAGGTCACATTTTGTGGGTACCATTTTACATCCCACAAGTGCAAAGGGTTTTTTATTGTTAGTAGTAGAGTAAGTAGGCCAGTTTCAGGTCAATCAGTCGTGAAATGTGATCGTTGCTATTTTCTGTTCTAGATACAGTTATTGCATATTACTGACGCCCGCTATCCGCTACTCATGAGTGGAACAAAAGGCTAAGCACGTATAAATGTGAAAATCGTACACGCAAATTATTTACGTAACACTGCGCGCTAACGCCTCTTAGTTCGACAGTAAAACTGATGTTGACACGCAATGTATTTCAAATACAATACGATTAAGATTGTCGCATTTGTACGTGCTAACGTTCCCGAGCAGAATGCATGGAAGCATCTACAATAACCAGTTACATTGGCAATAGACATTTCTAATGAAGCTTGACAACATCTTGTTGTTTTTAAGCAAATATTGTTTATGTTTAAATAACATATTCATTAACTTTATGAGTATTTCGTGAAACATCCAAGAATATTTATTCATTTAGTAGTAAATGTGGTGTAAAATTATAACAGAATTAATAAGAGATCTCGGAAGTTTAGTAATTTGTTTATTTTGTCTTTATCATTCTTTCTAATCTAATCCGTTCGCTTTTCGTTTTCTAATCATAATTATGTCAATTAGTATGGTGATCGACCTCGCATATTATTCCGATTCCTTCTTAACCTTAGAAGAAATACAATACTCTGTGGTTATAACTTATTTATTCCAAACTCGATTCTCTTTTCAATACAATGAACAAATTATAATTCTGTGCAGTACATGCGTTTCTTCCTCCGCTGATTCATACGTTATCATGTTATACCTAACCATAAAAAACAGAATCATACTTCTTTTATGTGACACACGATACGACATTGTTTAATGACGTTGCGATGTCAATGAATAAAAATGCTGCAAGAAATTGGTAGAATGGGAATCCGTCAGATTTCAAGTCACGAAATCGTGTCGTACTTTGAACGCTACGACAGTGATTTTGCAGTGATTTTTTAGGGACATCGTCGCATATCTTCATGACACGATATCGCAACGTGCCACAAAATCACGATGCGACAATGTCGTATGTTTTTACGGTCGTAGTATTTATCACGGGCCCCTACACGCTTAGCAATTGACTCACCGATATAAGTAGTAAGCAAGTTTGTCGTGTTGTTTTATGACTCATGCTTAGGGAGTCAGATCAGATTAGTATGTGTGACCTGCGATGAACGAACTTTTATCAGTATGTTATTTGTAATGAATGACGAATGGTCAGGAAATGAACTTATGACCACTGTCAGCGAAACATTAGTATAAAGTATTATAGTATCCTTTAATCATTTCAAAAACAAGAGATATAACGATATAAGTAATAATAACAGTCACCACAAACAAATAAAAGTTGAATACAGAAGTTGGATGTGTTTTAAATATTCTTCTTTCATTATGCAACTATATTTTTAATGTTATTTTTTTTAAAGTGAAATTTTTAAAAAGGTATCTACGAACCACTATATTTAAAAAGAGCTGTAAGTATGTAATGATATCTTCATTAATGAAAGTTTTCGAGAAGATTTTAATGATGAATTGATTTAAATAAATCAAATTTAATATTTCTACTTTACCTACCTAACTCTCACAGTCTGACTCAATTTCAAATAAATTAAAAAATTGGTAGTCAGGTAGGTTTTTATCTAAGTTAGGTGCAGACTTCAATTTCAATGAATGATATGTACTAGATTTTATTCTATCGAGTATGTTGAGCAGGTAACTTCTGTAACCATTAATCTTAATATACTTACATAATTATAGGATTTGAACCTACTAAAAGGTAGAACTAATGTTCTTGAAAGCTAATGTCTCAAAAGGGTTTTATCTTTCTAAATGTTATCAATTTTTATAGAATTTTATTCATAGTTTATAGCTAATAGGTATAACCACACTTTGAAGTTAATCCTGCAAAGATAAGAATCTTCGACAAAGTGATTTCCAAGAGATTCTGTTTAATCGATACTTTTAAATAAAGCCTTCGTAACTTGGCCGCACTATTTACCGCCGCACCGTACTGAGAAATGATGATAATATTGAATGGAACGCTTCGTTACTACTCACACACACAACCAAAAATATCTTCATATTTCTATGTATGCGCCTTGTACGAACAGTGACCGTTGCTACCGTGCACCAATCAGAATCCAGAATTTTACCGATGCCCATATATGGTAAGGCCATCGGTTGCGACAAGTGGGGAGGTTGGGCGAGTCCATGTTGTATTGTAATTTTTTTCAACTATCCTCCTTTGATAAATAATAAACAGCCAGTAATATTGTCACTTCGATTGACAATAGGTAAAATTCGTGGGTTCTTTCGGTTGTTTGTGGCGTATTTTAATTGAAAAATTAAGATAATTTACCACACGCAGAGGTCTATTGGGTGAGTCGATTGTGTTGTGGGGCGCCCCGGCGTACTAGTGAAGCAAATCGACCGACCTCAACGTGCGAGCGAGTAGCAGAAGTAAACCGGCCGGCATTCATTTCTCACGGTTTGTTCCGCGATAGTCCGGTTATTGAATATATCTCTTCTCTCCTGTGTGTTAATTTATCGGTAAGTTGATTTTTTTACACCTTGTACACTAACCATTTTATATCAATGATCACAAAAATCATAATTTTGCCCTATCTATGCCGTGTCAAAATAACCTCATCAATATTTCACGGTCAAGTCTACGGTCTGTTAGAAGGTAGGTATGTCTGTAGTTAAGATATTTTTAGATGATGCATTCGTTTGGTGGGTTCCCCGAGGATGCGTCATCATCCCTCTCGCCAGCATGCTTCGTTGCGTTGCTGTAGGTAGGTAACGGTTTTTGGCAGATTGCCAAGTGATACCGTTGAACTTTCATTATCACGTAGGTTGTGGGATTCTGTTTACGTTATGATTACTAGATGTTGATAGTGTCTACATGGGAAGTAACTTCCGTGTGTAGGTACCAAACTAGTCTCTCTGAATGCGACAATTAAATGTGAGGTTCCGCTGAAGATCTCGGCATTATGAAGTGGCGCGCTATCAGACGGAGCCGGGGGGCGGCGCGGGGTCCGGGGCGGTGGCGCAGGCTCCTTGCAACGGAATACCATATATGGCCACGAAAACTCACGTTTTGTGCCGTACCGCTGCTATTGGTCGAGCCAGCCTGAAGCGGGGGTAGGGGCGACTCGATAACCAGCCTCATTTATATACTCCGACTGCCGCGCTCGCCGACATTCCACGGAGTGAGCTCGAGTTGTAGCGTTGTGCAGCGATCTAGGCTGTGCAATAGCAAGTTAATTTATTAATTAATTTAGGACTATTCAATAAAAAGTAAGTTATTATTCGTGAAATAAGTGAAATTGTTTTGGTGATAGTGGAATTAGTGTTGATTGATCAGTGATTGCGGTCAGTGACTTTAGGGTTGGGCAGTGGCATCGATCCGGGACTCGGGATAGCCGGTTGCGGTAGGGCGTGGCCGGACTCGTTAGACTTGTGCCATTATTTTAAATAATCAAGTTAATTATTCATCCATTATATTAGAAAGTTGCTCTTCACGTGGTCGACTTTCTCGACGGTTGAGAGCGACTGTCTTTTCTCGCGAGATGCGTTCGCGTCAAGTCTGCCACGCCGCGGCCATTGAGACCGAGCCTTATTTGGTTCCAATTCGAGAGATCGCCCACTTAATGGTGTCCTGTAATGCCTGCGTAGGCAATCTGCCCACCCGCCTCTTTATATGGGTATCGAGGACATCTGCCCTTTTGTGATCGATTCAATTATTAAGTAGTCTCTTGCGTGTTTTCGCCTCTATCATTATTTTTAGTTTCGTGCTTCTTCTTTTCCAGACTAATTCAAAATGTGCGACGAAGAAGTTGCCGCGTTGGTAGTAGACAATGGCTCCGGTATGTGCAAGGCCGGATTCGCGGGAGACGACGCGCCCCGCGCCGTGTTCCCCTCGATCGTCGGCAGACCCCGTCACCAGGGCGTCATGGTCGGCATGGGCCAGAAAGACTCCTACGTAGGAGACGAGGCCCAGAGCAAGAGAGGCATCCTCACACTCAAATACCCCATCGAGCACGGCATCGTCACTAACTGGGACGATATGGAGAAGATCTGGCACCACACCTTCTACAACGAGCTGCGTGTGGCGCCCGAGGAGCACCCCGTGCTGCTCACGGAGGCCCCCCTCAACCCCAAGGCTAACAGGTGAGCGTCCGCCCTGCCCCCTCGCTCCTTACGCCGACATAGCACCCCGTCCGTCGAGCACAGCTGACCGACCCGTTTCCGTTTCAGAGAGAAGATGACACAGATCATGTTCGAGACGTTCAACACGCCCGCCATGTACGTCGCCATCCAGGCCGTGCTCTCGCTGTACGCGTCCGGTCGTACCACCGGTATCGTGCTGGACTCCGGCGACGGCGTCTCCCACACCGTGCCCATCTACGAGGGCTATGCGCTGCCGCACGCCATCCTGCGTCTGGACTTGGCCGGTCGCGATCTCACCGACTACCTGATGAAGATCCTCACCGAGCGCGGCTACTCCTTCACCACCACCGCCGAGCGCGAGATCGTGCGTGACATCAAGGAGAAGCTCTGCTACGTCGCGCTCGACTTCGAGCAGGAGATGGCCACCGCCGCCTCCAGCAGCTCCCTGGAGAAGTCCTACGAGCTTCCCGACGGACAGGTCATCACCATCGGAAACGAAAGGTTCCGTTGTCCCGAGGCCCTGTTCCAGCCCTCGTTCCTGGGTATGGAAGCTTGTGGCATCCACGAGACCACCTACAACTCGATCATGAAGTGCGATGTCGACATCCGTAAGGACCTGTACGCCAACACAGTATTATCCGGCGGTACCACCATGTACCCCGGCATCGCCGACAGAATGCAGAAGGAGATCACCGCGCTCGCGCCATCGACGATGAAGATCAAGATCATCGCTCCCCCTGAGAGGAAGTACTCCGTATGGATCGGAGGATCGATCCTCGCTTCCCTCTCGACCTTCCAACAGATGTGGATCTCTAAGCAGGAGTACGACGAGTCCGGCCCCTCCATCGTGCACAGGAAGTGCTTCTAAGCGCACCGGCGCCGCTGGTCCGCAGCGCGGTCGGCCGCTCGAGGCCGGCTGCTCAACTCAGGCTTGTAATCTCCGTTAATTTAATTGTACGTAAGATATTATTATGTAATTAAAACGTAATAGTGACGGCAGGACGGCGGGCGCGCCCGGCCGACCTCAGTACTGCACTCGCCAAAGGATTTTTTGTAATCTCATGAATGATGATTGTATGTGCTGAAACGGATAAGACTACTTTCTTACTAGGTCATTTATAAATTATAAAAAATGTGAAAATACAAAAAAAAATCTGAAAAATTTGCACGCTCTTTCTTTCATACCCTTTCTTATTTTAATTACCCTTAGGTAGGTAACAAGTAGCGTTAGTATTTGAATGCCGATGCAACGGCAACGAACGACATTGACCTACGTTCAGAAATAAAACGTGCACTAGCGTAGCCAGAAATAGCTACTGTTTCAATGCCAGCAGTGTGGCTATTTCGATTTACATAGGTAAGTAGGTAGGTACCTAATATTAGTAGGGTATCTGATAGGTCATATTTTATTGGTGATAATGTGAATAGGTATGAAGTGCATGTTCCCACAATCATTAAAAATAATTTAAGATAAAGATAAATTTAAGATTTTTAGTAAGCAGTTGCTTATACTATAATGCACAATTAGTGCAATCTTTACCTATCTAAATGTTCGTACCAACAAAATCTCGCATAGGTCTCCCCAAAAACACTTCCGGGTTAATTATTTATGCAGATAGCTAGGTATTAACAACTCTGTTATCTTATAACTAGTAAATTTGATCTAGTTTTGCGGATTGCAACTATCCTGCACTAAAAATCATGGTGTAATGTTTTGGCTGGGGACATGAACATAGGTGATTTCTACCCAACCTTTTATGCACTACATATAGTCTATCACAACATTGTCTAGCCGAGACGGTGCAAATGAATACCACGACAGACGAGCCAATACTTACAATAACTTTATTTCTCTGTGGGGGGTAGAAATAGATGAAATATATTATTACCCCACACGTGGTTAACTTTGAGTTTAAAATAACGTTCGAGGTTTCAACGGTTTGCTAACAACGTTGTTTAAAATCGACGGTGACATCAATTTGACGTCATCGATTGAAGAGCCTTGGTGTATTTACTTTAAAAATATTATAGTGTGACTCATCAATACCTATTGAATAAATAATTTAGTCTATGTCGCATCGTGTTCATACAATTTAGATTATTTCTAATCGGCACATCTTTTACTTTAGCAGATGTACTAAGTCAAGTCTTATTTACAGAATGCGAAACATTTCAAAGCCATTCAAGCAGTTATAAGCGACATACCTAGGTTTTGTTAAGATGCCACAGATACGTTTGCACCCTTTACTACTACTATTGAGTTAGGAGGTACTATTGAGTTGCCCCATTAATGGGCCAAATAGTAGGTACAATACCCGGCATCTTAACAAAACCTAAGTAGGTATGTCGTATAATGACTTGTCATGTTTAGCATTTCTGTAACTAAGGCTTGACCTATTTAGTACATCTGCTAAATTAAAAGATTATATTTTGTTTCGGATAACCTTAAACCTTTGCTCGTATTTTTTTTTCATTGTAAGTAGATATTTGTCTTATACTGTCGTTATAATATAAAACGGGCTCACCCAGTTTTGATGTGATTTTCACTGTAGACAGCAAATAAATCAATAATTTCCAATAAGATTCTAAATGAATTTTGGTAATTGGATTTTTCGTATAATTAAAACTCATAAATTTTTATAAAGTTTTACTATAAACATCACAAATATTTGCACATAATTATTACAACAATAAATCAATGGTTAGTAAAAAAATACAACTAAAACACAAAGATAAAACATAGTCAGTTATATAAAACTACATATTTTATGCACAATATTTTTGATCAATAAATAAAGTTGATAAGCATTTTCATAACTAGATCGACCTTCACTGGTATTCGTCGAGCACGATCATAAAAACGAATAGTGTGTGTGTTATTTATAATGTAAGTAACAAACAAATAATCATGTACGTATAGGCGACAAAGAAATTGGTTTACCACTCTAGGCTGAATATCATTTGCACGTACAAAATATCAAGGGCTATTTTCGCTTGACATATTAATGACTGCTACGTCAGAATTTGTCAATCTGTAATCCTTAGCGAATAATTATGTTATTGGGAGATGTCATCAAAAGTGGTAAACCAATTTCTTTGTCGCCTATACAAACTTCGACAGTTCACATAGCTAAAAACACGCATTTAGCAAATTGGTAATTTACCTATTTAAACCTTTAGTTATTTGTTATTTCATTATAATAATACTTAGTTAAAATGATCTAAAAGCGATTTAGATCATTTTAACTAGCTCACTACAATTTTCGTTTAAAAGCGGCCACCTTTTATCAATATTTGCACATGATTATTTGTTAGACTTTAGCAGGCATTCTTAGATTGGATAGAAAGCTCGCTAAACATTTTCTATTCATTAAAATTGATGTAGCATCATTAAAGAAGATACTGCATAAGTGACATGCAACTAATTTCAAGAATAAATTATTCCATCATGTTGCTCGGAGGAAATTGTTAGAACTTTTAATAGAAAATGCATCACATCTTTTTCAAGATGGCTGCTGTAAAATTTTATTATTTTATTGAAATTCGTTTTTATCAGAATAGCTATTAGAACAAAAGTGAAAGAAGAAATAGAAGAGTGACTTTGGTTTTATCTAATCTTTAAAATCTGTAAATGGAGATAAAATAGTTTGTAGACCATTGGCTTAGATTACTTGGCTCCCTTACTGGAAAAGTCATTTTTGAATTGTCTCTGAATTGTCTATTTATGTATTTTATAACACGCACATGATGCTAATTTAGTTTTTTGGGCTATTTCAGCTGCCGAAAAACATGATTTTCCTTAAGTTTCAGTAAAGTATGTATTGATTTTAAGATTAAAACATAAGACTTTATAAGATAGATAGCTAATATTTTAATAGTAACACGTTTAAAATTTACATAATTTACTAGTCCTTTATACAGTCAATATCATCCACAAATCTACGGCTTGAATGACAGATTCTGTCATTAGATTTATACATAATTTAAAAGCAGATCTTGTATGATTCTATCAATAGATTCATTATCTTTTGATTTTTAATTTAGATCTGCTCTCTTAGTTACTAGGTTTTGTGTTGGTGAACTATAGGCAGCTCTAGAACAGTGGTTGTCAAAGTATGGCTCACATATGACCCTCAAAACGGGCTTTGAAGAGTGGGGCCGAATGATGAACCTAACAGAGATATTAGGAAAATTCATATTGATGTTATTAAAAATGGGATATTCAAAGTAATTGGACGGAACCAACAAGCGTTAACTAACTGAAATGAAACTCATGCTACAAGACTAAAGATGTACTAATTGTACATCTCTTTCACTAAAAAACATTCCTTCGTGTATTGAAATATTGATAGTTTGAAACATTGATGTTTATTTGTATGAACAGTCATTCAAGTGATTTTACTGGATAAAGAATTTTTGATATTGATTTTTTTTTCAAGTTATATCATTCATGTTTTGAATTTGGACCTTTAAAAATGACTTGAGTATCTGCCAACTTTGGGAACCACTGCTTTAAGCTATCATTGAAACATTCATAGTAAAAATATAACTTAAAACAAACTTAATAGATCAAGTTAGTAGGGAGAACGTTGGGATTCCTCTACTCACTAAATTAGTGTTTGCGACAACTTTAAGTTAACGTAAAATTAAGTTGGCATTAAAATTTTATAATTAAGTGGACTAGCTCCTTTAAATCTAAAATTACTAATTTAAAAATTGCAAACTCAGCGAAAAGTGTTTTATTTTTAATAAACGACAGGACACTTCAGTGTTTAGGTACTTTAATGAACTAACTAGTATTTAATAGTGTGATTTCGTAAAAAAGTAACCAATAATATTAAATAAATTACAAAAAGCACTAACAAAATTGAAGTGTTCTGTCCACATCTTAAGTCTTATATTATCTATTTTAACTTTGAAACCTTAATTTATTTATATCTAACAAAAATTTATAAAATATCGGTAAAATTTTATAACTAAAGCGTCTAAAACGCATTGTGCGATTTTTAAATTGATTCTGAGTGACTCACTTGTTTAAAAATATAAAAAAAGATGTGTTTTTTTTAAATAAACCGTTATTTGAAACAAAAATGTTTGGGTTAAAAATCTACTGTACTTATAAGATATTTCAACTGAGAATCAAAATATTTTGTAAGTTTAATCATAATTATTTTAAGTCACAATTTGTACTTTCAATTTATCTATTTAAAGTACTTACTTAACTGAAAGGCCACCGATAATCTTAAATTACAACTAGGAATGGACATCCAATGTTTTTTTTTATAGATTTCATTACATCACACAATAAAAAACTATACAATTTCATTTTTAAAATCCATTTGGCGGGAAGCCATCTTTGATTCCGCAAAGTTCGAATATCAAACCATAAACAAATAAGTCTATAATTTCACACACACATTTGTCATATTGTTTTAGTACACACACTGATATTTCATGCTACAAATCACTATCCAATATACTATCTTCAGTCGCTTGACGAATATCCGTCAGTGGGTTACCGTGAACTCTGAATCGATAAACGCAAGTATACGTTGGGTTGCCATGATTGCTTTCGACCCGTAGCTCTATGATATCGAACGCTACTGGATACGAAACTCCCGCTATTAAGGTAGTTTTGGGGTATTTTACGGGGTAGTATTGTATGGCGGTTCCGTTCGCTTCATACATGTAATCCCCGAAGAGATGAGGCTCCGAGTCTTGTTCGCCGCGTAGTCCCTGGAAATTTAGAAATTAGTAATGGTAACTTTTTGGGAATGAACTCGTTTTGGGATATTACTAATGTACATTTTGCCGCTAAGCAGTGATGCTCGCATGAATGTGATGACATTTCGTTTTAAAGTGTATTTACAGATACATGAGATTATACTTCTCATAGTGTATGGAAACAACCTCAATAAATTCACTATTTAAGGCTTTTATACTAGCTATTTTTTTTTATTTGAGTAATTGATAAAGCTAACAGATGGCTTTTCCACGGCTTCAGCCCATCGATGACTTAAGTACACAAGAAGGTCACCAGCTGAACGACCATGGCGGAAACCATATTGTCGGTCATTTATCAGCTGGTGCTCCTCAAGGTACCCAAGTAGTTGGTCATTGATGATTCTCTCCATCACCTTGGAAAAAAGGGAAGTTATTGCAATGGGCCTGTAATTGGAAGGGTCAGAGCGGTCACCTTTTTTAGGAATTGGGTGAACCAATGCTGTCTTCCATGCAGACGGAACAGTTCCCGTGGCGTAAGAGTGCTTGTAGAGGCGCGTTAGTACCGGTGCCAACTCCGGAGCACAGACTTTAAGCACAATCGCTGGAATTTCATCCGGCCCACTCGACTTACGAATGTCGAGGGAAAAGAGAGCTCGCCGCACTGCGCTTTGCGTAAAGCGAATTTCGGGCATTGAGCTCTCACATCGCGGTATGGTAGGCGGTGTGTTTCCCCCAGCATCTAAAGTCGAGTTGGAAGCAAAGAGTGTGCCTAAGATATCAGCTTTCTCTTTGGCTGTGTGGGCCAGTGAATCATCCATCTTGCGCAGAGCAGGGAGTGACGACTTGCAGAAGTTGCCCTCGACAGCTTTCGCAAGAGACCAAAAAGCACGACTCCCAGATGGGAAGCTAGTCAGTTTCTTGCCAATGCTGCCGATATGAAGAAACTTCGCTCTAGCTATTCGCTTTTTGAAGGATCTAGAAGCAACGTTAAAGAGTTTCTTTAACTCGGGGATATTGTGCTCGCTGTCACTGTCACGTGCTGCAGCCCAAGCACGGTAAGCACTTTGCTTGAGGTCAGAGACCTCAGAACAATCTACACCGTACCAAGGCTGGGTCTTACCACCAAGCGGCACCACAGAGCTAGGAATGAAGCATTCCATGCCCTGAAGGACCACATCGGCGACTGACTCGGCACAGATACAGGAGTCATCCGACAAGAAACATAGTTGCTTCCAGGGGTAGGATGCATAAAACTCTCGCAATCCATCCCAATCAGCTGACTTATAGTGCCAGACCCGACGCTTCCCTAATGGGCGTGGGCGATCGGGACACATAATTGGCACTTCCGAACGAATCAGACAATGGTCCGAGGACCCCAAGGGTGCATCGACTGATATCTGATAGCCGTTCGGGCTTGAAGTCAGCAAGAGATCCAAAAGAGAAGCAGTATGGCCGTCAATATCAGGTAATCTAGTTGGAGAGGATACTAACTGAGTTAGGCCATATGCCAGAGCAAAGTCAAAGACAGCTCTTCCGGCGTGATCGGTGATGCGAGATCCCAGCCACTCAGCATTGTGAGCGTTAAAATCGCCTAGGATTACCACCTCCGCCGAAGGAAGCTGCCGAAGCACTTGGTCAGTCGTGTCTTGCATGTGTTCAAGGAGTCGGTCTGTTTCGGAGTTACCGCTGTGAGACCTATAAAGACACGCATAGAAACGAGTTTGGTTCCCGTAATCAATACGTGTCCAAAGAACTGATAGGCCCCCGCCTTCAAGACTGTTTAACCGACGATCCGTTTAAAAGGGATCGGACAGTTTACGGTCGTTTCGCTTTCAACGATCACCACGGTATGTGTTTTCGATGGTATAAGAATAGAACTAAAATTCCACGTGGTCCCGGACTACGAACTGTGTTCGGATATGCTGATAGGTATGAATCTTATCGAAAACACAAATCTAAGCGTGCTAGTGAACTCTCAGGGGGCTAAATTAGTACATCAACCGGTTGTCTGTCACATGCGATCACAAAGTGAAAAATTTGACCAAATAAATTGCGACTTAACTAACAATGACCAGTTAAATGAACTTAAAATTTTACTGAATAAATATGAACATCTGTTCATCCGCGGCTACCCGCGTACTCGTGTTAATACGGGTGAACTAGAAATTCGTTTAAAGGACCCGAACAAGTGTGTGGAACGCAGACCATACCGATTGAGTCCGGTTGAGCGCGAAAAGGTACGCGATATTGTTAAAGAGTTGCTCGAACACAACATAATACGAGAAAGTAAGTCGCCCTTTTCCAGTCCAATAATATTGGTCAAAAAGAAAAATGGACAGGATCGCATGTGTGTAGACTACCGAGAACTTAACAGAAATACCCTGAGAGACCACTATCCATTACCAATAATCTCTGATCAGATAGACCAGCTGGCGGGAGGGCACTACTTCACCACATTTGATATGGCGGCTGGGTTCCACCAGATACCCATATCAGAAAACTCAATTGAGAAAAGTGCCTTTGTTACGCCGGAGGGTCTGTTTGAGTATTTAACCGTCCCGTTCGGGCTTAGTAACGCATGTTCAGTATATCAGCGGTGCATAAACAAGGCCTTGGCTCCCCTTCTTTGCTCACAGGTTTGCCAAGTCTATGTTGATGATATACTTTCAAAATGTAAAGACTTTTCTGAAGGCCCCTCGCATATCGAGCAGATTTTGTTGGCCTTGCAAAGGGCGGGCTTTTCAATAAACATTGACAAAACTGCCTTTTTTAAACGCTCCATTGAGTATTTGGGCAATATTATATCTGACGGGCAAGTCAGCCCAAGCCCAGGAAAAGTGGAGGCTTTAACAAAGGCGCCAATACCAAAAACACCTAAACAAGTTAGGCAATTTAATGGACTCGCCGGGTACTTCAGACGTTTCATTCCCAATTTCTCGTCCGTTATGGTACCACTTTACGAGTTAACAAAGAAGGATGCAAAGTGGGAATGGAACGAGAGACACGACGAGGCCCGAAACTATGTAATACAACACTTGTCTACTGCGCCTACCCTTTCACTATTTCAGGAAGACGCACCGATAGAACTCTACACGGACGCAAGCAGCCTTGGCTACGGGGCGGTGCTGATCCAGAACATCGGGAGTCGCCTGCATCCAGTCGCGTACATGAGCCAGCGCACCACAGACGCCGAGAGCCGTTACCACTCCTACGAGCTCGAAACCCTGGCGGTAGTGCGGGCGGTAAAACATTTTCGTCATTACCTTTACGGTAGAAAGTTCAAGGTAATAACTGACTGTAACGCTTTGAAAGCATCCAAACACAAGAAGGACTTGCTTCCCCGAATCCATCGCTGGTGGGCTTTTCTGCAGAATTACGACTTCGAGGTCGAATATAGAAAAGGTGAAAGACTGCAACACGCTGACTTTTTTAGTAGGAACCCGCCTGCTGAGCTCTCAGTCAATATTATGACCAGAGACTGCGAATGGCTACAGATCGAACAGAGACGCGACGATGTACTTCGTCCACTGATAAACAGCATGTCAAGCGACAACCCGGTTCCAGACTACATTCTCGAAGAGGGCGTACTCAAAAGAAAGCTCGTAGACCCTATACTCGGTATGTACAAACCTACCGTTGTTCCAAAGTCGTTCCAATGGAGTTTAATAAACTCATTTCATACCGCGTTGCAACACCCAGGATGGGAGAAAACCCTACAAAAAGTGAGAGAGACCTACTGGTTTGACAAAATGAGCACGCTGATCAGAAGGTTTGTCGATAATTGCGTGATTTGCAGAACCTCGAAAGGACCCTCTGGTGTGATTCAAGCTCAGCTTCACCCGATTCAGAAACCCACTGCAGCATTTCAAGTCATCCACATGGATATTACAGGCAAGCTTGGTACAAGGAACACTGAGGGGCGAGACGAGTACGTCATCGTTACTATCGACGCATTCACCAAGTACATACTACTTAGCTACTCCAATGACAAGAGCCAAAGCAGCAGCCTCTCGGCATTAAAACGCGTCGTGCATTTGTTCGGGACTCCAGTGCAGGTCGTAGTTGATGGCGGTAGGGAGTTTCTCGGTGAGTTCAAAGCTTACTGTGATCGTTTTGGTGTCAACCTACATTCAATAGCGCCAGGAGTAAGCCGAGCGAATGGGCAAGTCGAAAGAATCATGAGTACACTTAAAAACGCCCTAACAATGATCAAAAATTACGACACCGAAAACTGGCAAACTGCACTAGAAGCTTTACAGCTCGCATTCAACTGCACTCCACACAGAGTAACAGGAGTCGCACCACTCACTCTACTGACACGCCGCCAACAATGCGTACCGCCGGAACTCCTGAGATTAGTCAACATAGATAACGAAACGGTTGACTTCGACTTGCTGGATCAACACATCCAACAAAAAATGGCTGCTGCGGCTGAGTATGATAAACAAAGATTCGATAAAACGAAGGCAAAGATGCGTCCATTCCAAAGAGGTGACTACGTACTCATTAAGGGTCCCTTCATTGAGCTCTGTGAAATTGGTGAGGTTTCGAATAAGGTTTTTATGAACTGAAACTTTTCACGGTTATAAAAAGATATGCATATCAAAGAATGATTCTTCGAAAGTAGAATGTATTGAAAAAAAAAATGATTTATTAATTAACAACTGAGAAATTAATTAATTTGTAGACAAGGTTTTCGAAAATTAGCAAAAATAGCGTACTTTCGATGGTGATTGTGATCAAAATAATAATAAGGAAGTAATATAAAAAATGAAATATGAAAGAACACTTTGCCGTGAGTAGAAGCTACAAAAAAAACTAACATACGTTCATACAATGTCATATTGAAAAGACGGTATGAAAAAAAGCATATTATAAAATTTTACCCTTCAATATAACTGTTATTTCTACGAAGATTATAGAGACTACAGCTGAAATATACCAACTATATAAAAATTCAGGCTTTTCTGATAATAATAAAAAAAAATTGGAAGCTTGTAGCTATTACTTATTTTTATACAATTTTTTGAAAACAACCTATAAATCGAGGAGCGCACCGCGTCGTAAATCAGTCCGCCTCGAGCGGTCAGAGAGAGCGGTCATGTCGGTCTTCGTCGCGATCTTCAAATATTACGTAAATAATTATAAAACCAAAATCGACATCAAATATAGTGGGACCGTGTGGTTTTGATCCTAAGTATAAAAACGTTTTTTTTTATTGATACCACAATGACGTTCCGTATTGAACAAAGTTCATATTATTGTTAGTAACAGACAATTGGGCGGCCTTTTCGCTACGAGCGTTCTCTTCGTAACAACCTTTGAAAGGCAACTTTTATAGATTTGAGTCTTTGTGAAATCAAAAATGATTTTAGAATTTTTCTATACTTATGATCATACGGATATAAATATTCCAATTGGATATCCACTTTGAAATACAAGATGGCGCTCACTGGTTTTGGTCAATTTAGCGATATGGGTGTCCTTTTCGGGGTTTATTGGGATGCTGATTACGAATATGGCAACCATTTTGGAATCCAAAATGGCGCGCTCAAGTTTTGGTCAGATTAGCGATATGGGTGTCATTTTCGGGGTTTTTTGGGATGCTGATTACGAATATGGCAACCATTTTGGAATCCAAAATGGCGCGCACAAGTTTTGGTCAGATTAGTGATATGGGTGACATTTTCGGGGTCTTTTGGGATGCTGATTACGAATATGGCAACCATTTTGGAATCCAAGATCGCGCGCACAAGTTTTGGTCAAATTAGCGATATGGGTGTCATTTTCGGGGTCTTTTGGGATGCTGATTACGAATATGGCAACCATTTTGGAATCCAAGATGGCGCGCACAAGTTTTGGTCAAATTAGCGATATGGGTGTCATTTTCAGGGTTTTTTGGGATGTTGATTACGAATATGGCAACCATTTTGGAATCCAAGATGGCGCGCACAAGTTTTAGCCAAATTAGCGATATGGGTGTCATTTTCGGGATTTTTGGGATGCTGATTCGAATATGGCAACCATTTTGGAATCCAAGATGGCGCGCACAAGTTTTGGTCAAATTAGCGATATGGGTGTCATTTTCGGGGTTTTTTGGGATGCTGATTACGAATATGGCAACCATTTTGGAATCCAAGATCGCGCGCACAAGTTTTGGTCAAATTAGCGATATGGGTGTCATTTTCGGGGTCTTTTGGGATGCTGATTACGAATATGGCAACCATTTTGGAATCCAAGATGGCGCGCACAAGTTTTGGTCAAATTAGCGATATGGGTGTCATTTTCGGGGTTTTTTGGGATGCTGATTACGAATATGGCAACCATTTTGGAATCCAAGATCGCGCGCACAAGTTTTGGTCAAATTAGCGATATGGGTGTCATTTTCGGGGTCTTTTGGGATGCTGATTACGAATATGGCAACCATTTTGGAATCCAATATGGCGCGCACAAGTTTTGGTCAAATTAGCGATATAGGTGTCATTTTTCGGGGTTTTTTGGGATGCTGATTACGAATATGGCAACCATTTTGGAATCCAAGATGGCGCGCACAAGTTTTGGTCAAATTAGCGATATGGGTGTCATTTTCGGGGTTTTTTGGGATGCTGATTACGAATATGGCAACCATTTTGGAATCCAAGATCGCGCGCACAAGTTTTGGTCAGATTAGCGATATGGGTGTCATTTTCGGGGTCTTTTGGGATGCTGATTACGAATATGGCAACCATTTTGGAATCCAAGATGGCGCGCACAAGTTTTGGTCAAATTAGCGATATGGGTGTCATTTTCGGGGTCTTTTGGGATGCTGATTACGAATATGGCAACCATTTTGGAATCCAAGATGGCGCGCACAAGTTTTGGTCAAATTAGCGATATGGGTGTCATTTTCGGGGTGTTTTGGGATGCTGATTACGAATATGGCCATCATTTTGGAATCCAAGATG
The DNA here is from genome assembly GCA_932527185.1 of Ecliptopera silaceata. Taxonomy (NCBI): domain Eukaryota; kingdom Metazoa; phylum Arthropoda; class Insecta; order Lepidoptera; family Geometridae; genus Ecliptopera; species Ecliptopera silaceata. The sequence continues at coordinate 9,084,390 of OW052202.1, read as the reverse complement.
ACGCGCACAAGTTTTGGTCAAATTAGCGATATGGGTGTCATTTTCGGGGTCTTTTGGGACGAAATTAATGACACCCATATCGCTAATTTGACCAAAACTTGTGCGCCCCATCTTGGATTCCAAAATGGTTGCCATGTTCGTAATCAGCATCCCAAAAGACCCTGAAAATGACACCCATATCGCTAATTTGACCAAAACTTGTGCGCGCCATCTTGGCTTCCAAAATGGTTGCCATATTCGTAATCAACATCCCAAAAAACCCTGAAAATGACACCCATATCGCTAATTTGACCAAAACTTGTGCGCGCCATCTTGGATTCCAAAATTGTTGCCATATTCGTAATCAGCATCCCAAAAGACCCCGAAAATGTCACCCATATCGCTAATCTGACCAAAACTTGTGCGCGCCATTTTGGATTCCAAAATGGTTGCCATATTCGTAATCAGCATCTCAAAAGACCCCGAAAATGACACCCATATCGCTAATTTGACCAAAACTTGTGCGCGCCATCTTGGATTCCAAAATGGTTGCCATATTCGTAATCAGCATCCCAAAAAACCCCGAAAATGACACCCATATCGCTAATTTGACCAAAACTTGTGCGCGCCATCTTGGATTCCAAAATGGTTGCCATGTTCGTAATCAGCATCCCAAAAGACCCTGAAAATGACACCCATATCGCTAATTTGACCAAAACTTGTGCGCGCCATCTTGGATTCCAAAATGGTTGCCATATTCGTAATCAACATCCCAAAAAACCCTGAAAATGACACCCATATCGCTAATTTGACCAAAACTTGTGCGCGCGATCTTGGATTCCAAAATGGTTGCCATATTCGTAATCAGCATCCCAAAAGACCCCGAAAATGACACCCATATCGCTAATTTGACCAAAACTTGTGCGCGCCATCTTGGATTCCAAAATGGTTGCCATATTCGTAATCAGCATCCCAAAAAACCCCGAAAATGACACCCATATCGCTAATTTGATCAAAACTTGTGCGCGCCATCTTGGATTCCAAAATGGTTGCCATATTCGTAATCAGCATCCCAAAAAACCCCGAAAATGACACCCATATCGCTAATTTGACCAAAACTTGTGCGCGCTATCTTGGATTCCAAAATGGTTGCCATATTCGTAATCAGCATCCCAAAAAACCCTGAAAATGATACCCATATCCCAAAAAACCCCGAAAATGACACCCATATCGCTAATTTGATCAAAACTTGTGCGCGCCATCTTGGATTCCAAAATGGTTGCCATATTCGTAATCAGCATCCCAAAAAACCCCGAAAATGACACCCATATCGCTAATTTGACTAAAACTTGTGCGCGCCATCTTGGAATTCAAAATGGTAAAACTTCACGCCGTCGCTTTTAGCCTATGCATGTAGGTCCGTTTTAGACTCATTCCCTACCAAAACTGGCTTCAGTACCATGCACCATGCATGGTACTGATACATATAATGTATGTGATGAAAACAGTGCAAGGAATAATAAATGAATAAAAATAAAATAAATATTATAAAATAATCTTGGTGAAGTAGTAAAAATAAAAACTGAGGATTTTGAAACTGGTAATCGACTCTCTCAATCATTGTCTAACTAAATCTGAATTTTCATTTTATTTTTGGCAATGAAATAATGTTTTGAAGCCATGTTTAGAACTAAGGAAAATATTTTAAATTCATCAATAAACCTTCGTCTTGTATTTTCAGCACAAAAAAAATATATTGAGAAGTGCGTAACACAACGCGCTGAATAGCAGTGCTGATACGCTAAAGTAATAAATAAGTTAGAACTAAGGCAAACACTCTAGCAAGAACAGTAGCGCGCACGGATATGTTTTAGCAATTGTTTTCAAATTCACAAATATTCCTACTTAGAAATCTAATATTAGTTTCGAGGCTACAAGTCACACTTTTGTAGGTGATAGAAAATAGTACAAACTATTTAGAAATCTTATCTTTTTTTTAATATTTGTTTCTTGATACGATATAGCAAACCAATTAAACACATAATTTCATACTTCCAAGATTAAATACCGATGAATAATATCATTGATATTTAATGTTGGAAGTAATGAAGTAGTGTAAAAATATCAAATTCGTAAGTCTTTGAATATCGCGTGGACGGTACGTTCGCGAGTCGCGAGCGCTGTGAGCCGCGTCGCGCGTCTTTAAATACCTAAACTCGAACCGACGGATATTGTCCATGGCCCCTTAAGAACAATCCCCGGAATCAAACGTCTCTAGACCTCAAGTACAGCGAACCGTACGAGATCTACCGAATACTGGATAATGATCGCTATATGGTAAAACGTGTGACAGGCAGAGGACGGCCACGTAAAGTCGCCCATGACCAGCTGCGACGAGCACCACAACCAGGTGATCAAGAAACCGTGTCGACGAGTTTTGAAGATGAAAACCAGCGGCAGACATCTCAGCTTGCCGACGCACCGAGTGAGCCGCTGCCTTCCACTTCACAAGCTGCCCGCTCATTGGATGCTTAAACAAACCGGTTAGTTCTTTTCATTTTAACGGTCAGCACAACTTCATAACAATAACTACCGTTTAGTAATAGCAGTACACGGTACTGTACTATTACTTTAAGAATCAACGGATCAAAATAATGCTAACCAAAGTCCGGACAAACAATTCCATTCCTTTCTTATTTTTACATTTACAGAGCCCCTGAGGACCACGGTCATAAAAATAAGGCCTAGGCCTCAGCACCGTCCTTCCCAAATCCTTTAGAGCCCCTGTGGACCACGGCGTACAAGACCGCTCAGCGCCACAGCATCAAATACCTATGAGCAATATTATCAAATTACAATCTGTAGCAGTCTGTTTGATTTCAGAGCCTCTGGGGACCACGGTCATAAATAAGACCTAGGCCTCAGCTTCACCCTTCCTGAATCCTATTAGAGCCCCTGTGGACCACGGCGTACAAGACCGCTTAGCACCACAGCATCGAAACCCATACATACAATCACAGTTTACACAAGATTTATTGCAGAACCTCTGGGGACCACGGTCATAAATAAGACCTAGGCCCCAGCATCGACCTTAATCCATATTCCTTTAGAGCCCCTGTGGACCACGGCGTACAAGACCGCTTAGCACCACAGCATCATCCTTGTCTACGAGAACCAAAGGCATGCAAGTATGCGTGGAGCATTTGCATTGACCAAAACAAACTAAGTAATAAATAATGCGAGTATGCGTGGAGCATCAGCACTATAAAACTTCGCTCATTATCCTTGTCTTATAGCAACCTACCTATGATAATTGTTTTGAAATACTTTGTTGTATTTTGAAATTCGTGTAACTTTTGCTAGATTTAATATCTATCCTCATACCTACTTCATAACTAATTTTGGCTGGTAACTTGGTTGATTGAACCAACTATCATTTCAATTCTAAATAAAACAAACAACCAAGTTGTTAGCCAGGTTTCCAGTGAACGGATACCTAGCTCAAAAATGATTCTCTATTTCAGAAACGCGACTGGTGCAGAGCACGCACCGTCCCGCAGAATGGCCGTGTCGACGCAAGACCTTCAAAAATTATAATTTTAATTACAAAAATAATTTAAGAATTATTCATAGCTGATTTAAGATTTGATTCGTTATTAAAACTAATGTAATGTCTTGATACAATTAGTCTAGGTAAGAAAAGATGGGTGATTGACTGTGGTTGTTTAGTGAAACCATAGGCAATTACTAAATAATTAGGAAACATTTATTTTAATGATTGTTAATCAATGATAAATTCATATTTTGATTTGTCAACAATAATCATTCAACTAGCTTTAGTTTTCTTGAGCGTAAATTAAATGCAGTCATAAGCTTGAATCCGTTTTCTAGTTGAAACATTAAAACTTCATTCTTTTAATGTTTTAACTGAAAATAAAATAACTAAAAATCAAAACTAAATTTTAAAATAATTGTTAAGAATTTACAATAGGAAATTACCGACCGTAAAATTTGTTTAAAATATTGTGATTAAAAATGGCTATTTCCGGAATGCCTTCTTGTGTTGAGTGGCGTGAGCGGACCGGCATTATGGTGTGAGCCTCGACGAGAAAAAGTGGTGTTAACTTCTTAAGAGATCTTGTGAGTACCTAAATGTAATAATTATTATTAGAATAATTAGGTTTGGTTTTAGGACTATTTATAAGGATTGTTTTAATAGTTAATAAACTTAAAGAAAAAGACGCTGGTGTCATTATTTGCAATGAGCGAGCCTAGTGATGGGAATAGTGACGTCAGCCCTGCTGGCGGCACTGTTTCTAAAAACCCCGTTGGTAGAACTCCTTCGTTATATACATATTCATGCAGTATCACCATATATAATCAGGCAAAATGACATGCAGTTTCTAGCAATTAGATGGTTAGTTAGATTTCTCTTACCTTTTGTCCGAAAAAAACAGTGTGTGAAAATATTATTAAGTTGTTTGTTATGTATTCGATAGCATTATCCATATTAATGAATTTAGTTTGGTGTGTTTTTTTTTGGTAGGTTGTTAGTGGCAACACTGGGTTTAGTTAGCAATTCAATTCAAGCTGAGTCTGTTACTTATTAAGCTATTGCATAGCTTCTATCGCGGGCCTTGAGTGTGGAGACCGAATCCAGAAATTCCGTAACGAAAATAAAATAACCTAACCTAACACTGCTCATGCGTAATCCAGCAAAAAATGCTATGCAATAGCTTTACCGCGGCAGTCCCCGAGTGCTACACGTCTTTTTTTATATTTTAGTTTTGTATTATAAGTATGTGAAAACATAAAAAATAACAGTCGAAAATTTCCGTTCCTCCAGATAATGCATTAACAAAATAATATCGTATCTTGTAATCTTTCTTAAAAGATGTAATATGTATATAAAACAAAGTGCAAAGTTCGTGCTAAACTTACATAAACGGAGAAGTTTTTCGGCGCTGATTCGATCTTCCCTTCAACAGCTAGCAGTCGCGACATGTGTTCTAGCGAGAATCCAGTCACTTCGATGATTGCGTATGTTCGCACCACTGGAATTAAAATAAGAATAAGAACAATTCGACAAGCGCCACAGCTCAGTTCGTAGTAGCTCTGCCTTCCATGCTCATCACACAAATATTTGCTCTGGATGGGAATCGAACCCACGACCCACAGCATTGAAGGCAGAGCTACTACCAACTGAGCTGTGACATCGGTCAGAATTTACACTTGGAAAGGTCAAAATTATACAGTTCATTTCTAATTTATACACATCGCAAATGATAATATCTAGAGGTCTTACCCAAGTATCCAGGAAAGCCTTGGAAGGCCCAGCATTCGGCCGGCATGGCGCCCGGCGAGAGCGCGTATCGCGGCGATGTATACACCCACCACACGGGCAGGCCTAGGATGGAGTACTGCTTCGTCTTTATTTGGTACAGTTCGGTGCATTTCGTTGAGATCACTTGTCCGCCTGGAAAGAAAAAAAAACATATTTTATTTGGTACTCATGGAGTTTTTTTTTTTTAATATTAGCTGTTTCTTCATCGCTCATTCTTAAATTCTCGACTAATGTTTGAACTTTAATTATAACTATTGAACTTTTGAATGAGGCATATCGGGTACCAAATTGTCGATACATTATATGCAAACGCTTGACCGCAATCTCATCTGATGTTAAATGATGATGCGGCCTACGGTGTAACGCGTTTACCTAGATAGAACCTTTTTACTCTCTTCTTGAAAATGTCCAAATTAATGCAAACCGACGACGGCAAGGAATTCCACTCCTTGGCTCTCTTTTTTATATATTCATGAAAATTTTACAAAAATCTTGTACATGGCAGCCATATTGTTAAATAAATGGACTACATAATAGCTCATACAAAAACATCAATGTTTGCAACACAAATGTTTGTTATCAACACACTTGGTGGGGTTCAAACCCAGACAGCCACATCATGGAAGGCAGAGCTACTACCAACTGAGCTGTGACGTATCACGATATGAATTAATTATCAATATCAATCTTTCGGGTACATTTAAATATTAATATATACCTGCAGACTCCAACGCATAATCCACAAGTCCAGTCTTATCAGCATCATACACATTAAGCATCCCAGCAACTAATCTCTTCACCATTTCCACATCAGTTCCAGTGCCTGTTCGAACCTCCATATCTCTGACGTAAAGATTTATTCTCTCTGTAATAATCTCCATTTGTTTCTTCTCAAACACTAACATATATTCTTGGATCAGTCGACGTATAGTATCTTCGTCCATATCTGGTTTCCATGTAGAGATTAAACGCTCGTGAATTTCTTGGCTGAGAGTCTGCAATTGTTCACCAGTCATGTAATCCTTGTCGAAGTGAGATTTTAATTTCTCGGCTAATGCAGCTGTGTTTTCTGTGTTGAAGACCTGAATCAAGTTTTGCTGAAGATGTTTGAAGGAGTACTGCTCGATTTGAGCTTCTAGATTGTCGATCTTAGACAGCTTTTGGTCGAAGTGTTTCAGTTTGCTGTCCACGTTCACCGCCCAGCCTTCTAGAGCCGCCATTCGTTTCGTCAAATCCGGGTCGTTAAGGATTTGAGGTGCGCTGTAAGTGTCTACTAATACTGGTTTCTCTTGAACTGGAGTTTGAGGTAGCTCGAAGTATTCAGGGTAGTTGTAACCTGAAAACAGAAATTTCAGTTTAATTTTGTTGTTCAGGCTCTGTCCTTCCCACATAATTCTGTAAAGAGATTATTTTAATGTACAGGGAAGGACAGAGTGATATAATTAAATAATTATAAAGTGCAAAAACTCACCTAAAAGTGTAGCGTCCAGTGCGTTCACTTTCTTAAAGGTGAAGTTTCCTCTATCCTTCCCCGACCTTAAGGTTCTCATTACATCATGCTAGATGCAGTACCCTAGGTGGGTTAGTATGCTGGTTTATTGTGGTATAATGGGCCACTATACCACACTAAACAAGCAAGCTAACCCATCTAGCGTATTGCGTCTATCATAGTCTAATGCGCGCTTAGTCTATTCTGACATCAAGCAACCAAAATCAAACCAGTATATAACTGCAACGCTAATTAAACTAACTAGATATCGACCGCGAGTTTTGGCCACTTCGTGTAAGAACAAACTTCATCAATGTGCTAGGAAGAATTATGTGGGAATAAAAAACGGATTGCATAAAAAATATTATTATTAGCTCAGAGTTAGACACAAATATGGTAAATGCGTGGAACACTATTTAAGCTTACACAACATAAAAACTATATTATTATCCAACCCAAATAATCAGAGAAAAAACATTAAATTAATAAAATTAAAGCAGAACTGAATTATTGTGACATTTGACATAATATATTTTAATTACTTAAGTAGAGATACACCATTTTAAAATGAATGCCCCTTGTACTAGTAGAAATGGTATTGTGTCAAGACAATGACCGACCAACTAATGACAAATATATATTTATTTGTATTGTATCTGTACACCATTTTTGCATGCAAGTGTAACGGCCGGTTTCTCGAACGATGATCAACGAAAAAATCAAATAATTACTATGTATCAAACTCGGATCAATCGTGATTTGGGTTTCCAGAAACCGGCCGTAAATGTGGTGGGGACGCGTGCGTTTTTAGAATGGTTCTCTCTCCACCTATTTAATTACAGCATTTTATTTATAAAGTTACCAGAAGTCTAATTAAAATTCAATTTATATAAAACTTAAAAAATTGACACCAACTACACATAATTTATGACTAAACGTTAGTCTTTTTATGAACACAAAATACTTTATCTTACCAAATTCTTATTAATTAATTTAATTATGGCCACGTCATGTTTTAAGTAGGTACATAAGATCTTCTCCAAATGTATTGAAATAAAAAAATAAAAAATATATTTTCTAACAGTTATAAAATATTGCTGAATTATTAAATTAAACAATCATAGAAAAATAATAAAGATATTAGAATCATTTAGCATAAATAAATTGTATTTGTACTCAAGAATGACTCTTAGAAAATCACATAAAACCTAACATTTATAAAAAAAACGCGCAAATACAGTATAAACCAAACTAGTTTGCTATAAAATATAGGAAATGGTAATATTTGTAGACATAAAGTTACTAAAATATATCTTATAAAAAGTTAGCGCAGACTTGATGTGTTGATTACCATAACGTAACATACTAATACATACTAGGTGTGTAATACATACTAATACATACTAGGTGTGTATACATACTATATAACATACTAGGTGACATAATAATGACGCTAACTTTTTATAAGATACCTAGGGGGTAATCTATATCGCGGAGCTTATTATTATATTTTTTTATTGTAAACATAATTAATTGCAAATGTCACCAGACTGAAACTTTCAATAAAAAATATATCCTAAATTGTATTTGTTATATTTGCACGTTTTTATTTAACCTTAGATTATCTTAATATTTATCTAATAATCAAAAGTGTAAGTTTTCAAAAATCCTATAAGTAATATTATTATCCTAATTTCATTGGAAGTGTGAAGTATACAATAGCCCAAATACAGTCGCCTAATGCCTTTATAAAAATCTAAATAAGTACAAGTTGAATTTAAATTGAATATCTTGACATTAAAAAAAAACGTTGTCTATGATCTTGCGAGTCTATGACAAGCTTCAAACCAAGTTTGTCAACTTCAGAAAAAAAACTGTAATAATTTAATAATTTCTTGATGGATATAATAAATAAATCAGCGTTTCCCAATTGCCGGGTCGCGACCCGGTACCGGGCCATCGAAATAAAATATCGGGTCGCAACATTTCCGTCTTGTTTCATTAGTAAAAAATAAGCCGCAGCTCCTTGCATTGCACTACAATTTAATGACTAAATAGGCGATACCAAAATATTATATGTACCTAGTATTAATAAAACTTTCTATAATAATAAATGTGTATTTTTTAACCTCAATGGAACCAGCTTGGGTTTAAAAGTGGCCATGGCAGAACAATGTTTGGAAAACACTGATTTAAATGATAGAAATAATATGATGATCAGAACGTTTAAGCGCCCCAACTATAGTACAATATTTCCTATCATTACTAATCATTTATCCTCATAAAAACCTCAGTAAATTAATAATGATATCAAATTTTTGTATATGAATCTATTAATCACTTACAATCGGGCTCAGTGGCGCGTCTTGGGAGAGACCTACGTCCAGCAGTGGACTGATATAGGTTGATGATGATGATGATGAATCACTTACAATATCAGACATCTTATGCTTATTTTAGTGAATAGGTACGACTTATTTATGTCTAATGGAGCGTCCATAAATTACGTAAGATGTTTAGGGGGGCGAGGGGTCGAGTCAAATCTCATCTAATCTTACGTTGGTTTCTGATTGAAATAAAAAATACTTATAAAATTTTGGTATTTTTTTTTCTTTTTACAATAACAATCCAACGCGTTTACGTAAGAAACACACATTTTGAAAAATCTCACGTGAGATTGGGGGATGGGGAGGTGGTTGAATACAATCTCACGACATCTCACCAGGCGGGGAGGGAGGGACAGAATATTAAAAAAAAACACCTCACGCAATTTATGGACTCAAAAAAAAATCTGATATTAAATAATACCGCGCCACAAACGAACGATTTCTTCAAAGCAACTTTCAGCGACAACTTTCATATAATCCGATGCGTCCGTCATTCTATTCTGTACAATATCTTTGTACTCGTGATATGTTTTCTGCATTTCAGGTAAATTATCACTTATGTCCGGCAAAGTGATATTTATATCAGGCAGGGTAAGATTCATTTTCGGAAGTATATTCAGATCGGCGAACGTTATGTTGGGGTAAGATATAGCTGGTAGTTTGTTGGTGAATTCGGTTAGATTGAGTTGGAAATCGGTGAAGTTCGGAACGGCGATGTTTTCCCAATTTTCGTAGGTGTAGTGTGCTGTAAGGAATCATTAATTTACGTTCTATGTCACGCTATTTATTGGTCATATTAAAAATTAATTAATCTATCAAATATCCTAACAGAGCACGTCCACCGGTAATCGTAAGCGTGGGATTCACTCTGAGTGTAATTTATATAATTACATATATTAAAGTAATTCACAGGCACATGAGATTCATGAGACACAACACGTCTCAGTGATGGACGCAGCATGTTGTCTCTCAAGATACGACCTTAGTAAACTTATCCTGCGGTAAACATTGTGATATATAGACAGAGTTATTTACTTTAAACGAGAGTACTGATTTTTTATTAAAAATAATCTGATTTTACTTATGGAAAATAGAAAATATGTTGGTCAAAATTAACCCTAGGTGCCAGGAAACGTTTCAGAAATAATGATTTTATGTAAGTATTTCAATAGGAGAAATTATTTATCTCTCCTAAATATGTCGTCATGGGACATCATTTAATTTAGAATTGAGTAAACTGGATCAAACTGGGTCATCATTACAAAGAAATAGTGTGACTACGAATCATAAAACTGTGTTGTACTTACATCCATATCCAACAGCTGGCAACAACAGCAGTAATAGCCACGGCCAGCGTCGGGAAGGTGGCAACACCGGCCTTCCAACGTAAGCTTCTGTTTGCGCCACGTGGTTTGGTGTTATCTGTCAATAGACACTCATTTACAAAAATGTATGGTAGATTTGCTCAACAGATGGCGCTTTTGGAAACAACCTGGATCCCGATCGTGCAAAATTGTAACGTAAACGGTTTGTATAAGCAGCAGCTAAGATTCACCAACGTAACGTGTACGTAGCGTGTGCAACTTCGTATCGCTGTAAACGGCTAACCGCTCATCTTTTTTCCCTTCGTGTGTCAGCGGTTATGTCACAATCTTCGGCTCACTAACGGTCGAATGTTAAAAGTGTTTGGCTACACGCTTATCGCGATCCCAAAATACGTACGTTTAACCATTTATAGTTCTCAGACCGTTGTCTGAGCAACAAGGTTCGGAAAATTTTCTCTTTTCGTAGGACAAACATTTCTACGTTTTTTTCATTGCATTATATACGAAGACGGGTGTTACAGCTAGTATATATATCTTACCGTCTCAGTGACCGTCGTGATAGTGGTAGTGATGACAGTTTTGATGAGCGTGTAGATCATGTAGAATGGTACTACTGCTACTTTCGCCGCCCGCGTCACAACACTCACTGTAAACAAAAGTTTAATTAACAAATCTATGTATTTGGATAAAATCGGAGATTATCTTTATTTAGACTCTAGACTTTTTAGACTTTAGAGGATTTTGAAAAACGACGACCCCACCTAGTCATTTAGTATGTAAGACGAGTCTAAAGGAATTTACGGAAAGAGTATTTGAGTTGAGTTACACTGAGCTGTCAATCAATTGTAATTGTTTAATAAATAAATAAATAAGTATTTCCTTATTATTAAATTTAATTTATTTATCAAGAAAAAGGTTTTTACAATGCTAGATGAAAATTTTAACATAGTAGGATGTATTTGTTTAAAACATACATAATATATTGACTATAAAAAGTTAGCGTAGACAAAGTCATCATCGCGTATGGTAATCAAGACATCATGTCTGCGCTAACTTTTTACAAGATAGAATACCTTTAGCCGGTCGCCTGTCCGTGTAAGGGTACCGATGTGACGGGCCCACCACCTTCCTATACGCATTCTTGGTGGTAGTGGTGACGGCTGTAATGACACTCATCAACATTCGAGTTATCCACCATCGGTCATCGACAGAGTGTTGCTTGCCATTGTAGTAGGCCATTTCATCGTCAGAACTGTCCAAGGCCTGGAATATTAAAAGTTTTTGACGTGACAACGTCTTATAATTCGACAGAACTGCACGCACGAAAAAACGTGACTCATGCGGCGTTACCTCGCTCTGAGGCGTTTTATGAAGTGCAAGCGAGAGCGCGGAACGAGCGACAAAGAAGCACAATCGGCCTTTGCGTTCGTTGTCACGTTCAACTATCGTCAGTAAACCGACTTTACAGACAACCATTTTTTTTCTAAATTATTGGACGACAGAAGGCTTTTCTGAATAGGGCCTTTTGCATCTAGGTCTTACTTTACGGCCTATTTTATAGTTGCCTGAATTAAAATCATTTAAATAAATAAATATTCACTGACAATTCTCAACTCAAATCACAAACTGAGCAAAGCTTGTGGTACTATGAGAACTAGATTGCTGATAAATACTTAAATATTTTTATTTTGTATATACCTACTTATAGAATATGGTAACACCCAGACACAGAACAAATATTTACGTTCATCACACAATATTTGCTCTGGAATCGAATCAACGACCCACAGCTTGGAAGACAGAGCTACTACCTGAACTGTGACGCCTGTCAAATACACATACATTTTTGATGAATACTCACAGCATTCCGTTTGCGTAGAGTACTAGTGGTCCAATCTGATACAGCTTCAAGTCTGTCTACTTCATCAGCGCTGACATTGGGTCCCTGTATGCGGAACTGCGTCAGTGATCGCCGCGACATATTCGGCATCGCAACTTGCCCCGGGGCCAGTTCGACCCTGTCTTTGGAGAGGGGTGAGTATGTGTAGTCCGTTTTAGGGTATTTGCTGTAAAGAAAATGCATGTTAGTAAATCAATCCGCTGGATTTTTTTTTATAAAACATATTGCCAGGGTGTGAAAAAAGAAAAATGTTAGGAATATAGTCAAAGTCAAAAGTCAAAGTCAAAATTGCTTTATTCAGTAAAATCACAGGGATCATTTAGAATCGTCTCACATACTAGGTGATTCTAGGTGCCAGTTCCACGCGACCAGAGCCTAGAAGAACGGGCAAGAAACTTATAGAATGTTCTGATAAAATATATATATATATACATATATCAGTGCAATTGAAATACATACAAAAATCAAGAAAGTAGAGAATTTTCAATATCATTCCCATTTCCCATATTCCATTCATTATTTTCATATACTGGTGCTTAAAAAGTAACTAAAAGGAACTTAAACAACCGTATGATATAGACTGATCAAATAATGCTGCTTAATAAATAAATAAATATTCATTCATTCAAATATATTTTGAATTCCTTTAAGGTTATGAAATTGTAACTAGGCTAGTCTAGACTGTCTATTTATAAGTTATACCTGATCGTTGTAAAGATGAGTCACATATAATTGAAGCACTAATTTAGCAAAACCTTCAATAAATTGTTTTGCAACACGTCATTTCTATGTAGGTATATCATCACTAAGTTCACATATTCATTTTTTTTTATCTATAAAAATACTGACACAAAAACTTTCAGAGAAGCTACATCACTTCATATTTCACTCAAAACACAATGATTAAAACAAACATCTATAAACAAAAGTTTTACTTTCAATACAGACTGACACAGGACTAAATATTATAATAAGTCACAACTTTAAAGCACATTACACTAGCTTTGTATTTAGCTGTCTTGATAGGAAATTAACACATTTTGGAACCATATTTAAGTCTACATAACAAAGCGATTCGAACGTACTCATCTTTCAGATATACCACTTTTTATCATTTTGTAAACAAATGTACTATAAAGAACACAGTCACTTTAAATACTGCAAATCTAAGATTTATCACAGTTATTAGTATATTCATTTTGATACATATTACGCGTATTCACTGATTCAGAATTACTTAACAATTGAGTTTTCATACACTTAAATGTTCACCGACTCTCAAAATCTTTATAAAGACAGCCCGCATTGAATTTACACGTTCCTAACTGATAGTAACACAAATTAGTTATGCAAAGTGTCTTGTGCTTCGTACGGTTGGCATTTCACTGCGCTTGGTGGTGCAAATATAGAATACTGTCATTTTATTGTTAGTTCTCACGTTGTTTTGTTTTATATAGAACATGTTGAACGACAGATGCAAAATAAGAATAAAGAGATAAAATATTGAATTATTAAAAGTGATTGCTTTTAGTGAATCAAAACTGTAACTTTTAAAACCAACCTAATTTAAATATCTGAGGGCTGAGCACGAATAAATGTGAGTAAGTGACTATCGTATCGAAACAGTGTTATATTTGACATACACTGCGCGTCAACATCAGCTTTACCGTCGAACGTTGCAGCGATAGCGCGCAGTGTGTTTTAAATACGTTAAGTTTACTATTGTTACATTTATTCGTGGACAGATTCCAGCCATATTTTTGCCGCCTAGCTATGATGCAATACTATGTTTCAGCATAAAAACTTTATAAATTTAATTTTTAATCTAAATATTTGTAAGTTATTAAAGTAATTCTTAGAAATACTACGAATAAAATACACCATTTGAAAACTGTTGTAAAACAAATTTACCTTATCGTCAAACTTTCTTCCACCGTTTCGATTTCCGTCAAAGTAAAAATATTCGCCATGATGATAAAATAACAATAATTTTATAAAATTCGATTAAAACAATAAATAATAGTCAATTAACACACTAAGAACAATCAAAATAAAATTATAAAACACATTGCAACAACTCAACTGAATGTCATATTGTAATAACTGTTTAGTTTTTAAGAAGTACCCTCAATAAAGTTAAACTGTAACGTTCCATTTTACGTTTGTCGTAAATATTAGATAATTACTGTTTAAAAATATGCATGCAAATACATTACATATTTACAATATTTATAACTATTTTACATAAACATTTTTATTAAATTTATGGCGCTACAGTGCCATCTAACTCGCTAAATAATGAACTACATCGTAGTCTACGCAACAAACCAACAGATGGCAGAGATAAATCCCATATCGCGTAAACGAAGTTATCACGGAATTTGAACATAATTAATACCGAATAAATTCCATCGGTCCTCGGACCCCGAGCCAAAGGTCGCTCGGCGTGGAAGATCTTCCCTTTTCAGAGGAGATACCACACCTATCACGTTAATATAGACTAGCTGACCAGTGCCCACGTTGGGCATTGAAGTTTTAGTAAGGATCCCTATTTTTTTTTGAAAATATAATATAGCCTATGACACTCAGCAATAATGTGGCTTTCTATTGGTGAAAGAATTTTTAAAATCGGTTCAGTAGATCCCGAGATTACCCCTTACAATTGAACAAATATACAAACTTTACCTCTTTATAATATTAGTATAGAAGTATAGATAAGGGACTGTTTATTGATATATGGTTCCAGGTAAAAATAGAAAACGTGGATACTCCCTACTTTTAGAGATGTTTTAACTATGTACAGTATTTTATACAAAAATGCGTTTATTGACCACATTACCGCAGATCACAAGATACATTATCTTTAGAACGAGTCCATATTTTGACTTCACTTTTTCACACAATACATCCTATGAATTTTATTGTAGTTTTAATAAGTATATGAAAACAAAACTCAATCTTACGTAAGGGAGGGAGGGAGGGGTACGAGAATTCTTATGTATCCTGACATGGGTAAGGAGACTTACGTTACGATTTAGACTTTTTGGACTCCAAATCGTCAACTTCATCCATATGTCAGTAATGAGCGTCTCCAAAGTATAATAATAAAGTTTACTAAATCAACTTACTTCCAATACTCTCCCGCCATTTTATACAGCCTCGACGGCAGATGCTCGCTGTTCGGATTAGCACTGAGGAGTGTGTGTGTGTCAGTTAGAGCTTGTTCTGCGAACGAGCTGTCAGTTGAGCAGATCGATGCTGATGGACTTCCGAAGCGCTTTGATCTACACAAAATGATTAAAAAGTATTACTACTACTGCTACTTCAGCCTGGTAACACCCACTGCAGGGTAGGCCTCCTTCATGGCATGCCAGCGTCCTCGGGGGCTTTTCTCACCCAGGTGTTTCCCGCGACCTTAACAATGTCGTCAACCCATCGCGCTTTTGGACGACCCGGACTCCTTTGGCCGTATATAAAAAGTATTAGTAGATACTTATCAACTTCTAAATTCTTAATACTATCTACTTCTGTGTTAAAGTCATCCCCTATCTTATAATAAGTTAGCGCAGACTTGATGTATTGATTAACATACGAAATGATAACATAAAGTCAACGCTAACTTTTATAAAATAGGGGGTTATAGTGTATTCTGTGTTGTGCTTAGTGCTATGTAATATATCATAAGAAAATAATGTTTCTCAGTAAGAAATTTGTAAATTTCATGAGACATAAATACTGACTGCGTCAAGATTAACCTATATTCACATAGTCAATAGTGTAGACGTCGTTGTTTCAGGACAATACCTACCTTCTACATAGGCCCGGCCGATGCATACCAACATTAGCAGGATTAATTACAATATTTTTTTATTTACGTAAGTTTTGTTGCTGTATTGAATAGCAAAGGACATATTACTGTTTACTAAATTTTATAAAACAGAAATACTAGTATTTAAAGTTCGGCATAATAACAACTATTACTTTGTCTGTGTACTACTACGTATTCTATAGTGAATAGGTGTGACTATTGTTTTGTATTTATTACATAGATTCTTTCGTAACTAACCCTGACCTAATTTATTCTTTCGCAACATAGATTTCATACAAAAATAACGTTGAATTTAGATTTTAACACATATCTGAATAATTCTTATCAGCAGCCCAGCTGCTTAGTACATAAACAGCCCAATGAATAAGCAATGTAACTTTTTTTATTTTAATAGTTTTTATTTATCTACTTATCTACGATGTATTCATTCGCTTATATGCTAGATGACGTATGTAAGTACTTATTATAAACTAGTAGTACGCCCCAGCTTCGCACGGGTAGCCTATATAAAAAATATCATTATAATATAGCCTATGATACTCAGTATAAATGTATTTTCCAAAATGATAAAAAATAAAGACCCTATATTATGTAACCCCCCGCATATACTCCCGTGACCGGCAGCGGCGCGCGGCGCGGCGCCCGCTGACTTTTTTCTAGTACTTACATTTTTGAACTCGTGATATCTTTCGAATAGAATGTCCGAATTAAATAATTTAAAAAGTAATATAAAGGTATTGAAGCAGTCTTAATTTTAAAGTAATTTATTTAGATAAGGATTAATACCTAAGTACAAATATAGAACGTTTACTGGTGTCGTCATTTTAATTATATTTTTTTTATATTAAAACACTTATTTTGACACATCTATAATAGTTAGACATATGCTGTCGCTGACTTTTTTGTGGATGATGATGTGTTCTACAAAATTGTAGTACATAATTTCTTTCTATCATCAATAGTTTCCGCAGCGCACGCGATGTAAGGTATTTTTTATACACCTTGGGTTACATAATTGAAGTTTTAGCAAGGATCCCTATTTTTTTTGAATATATAATATAGCCTATGTTCAGCGCAGATAATGTAGCTTCACAACAGTGAAAGAATTTTTGAAATCGGTCCAGTAGTTTCGGAGCCTATTCGATGCAAACAAACAATCAAATCTTTCCTCTTTATAATATTAGTTTAGAAATAAACCTCACCGATCCGGATTCACGTTGTATGACGTAGATATCGGACTGAAAGTGACGTCATCGAGCGCGCTGTAGCCGTGGTGCGAACTCGTCGACACGCGCTCATATTGATAGTTGATCTCGTTCTATAAACAAAGGTATTTTATAATATAATTACTTAAATAATAATAATAATGCTCACAATCCGCACAACATCATCTAGTCCCAAGCTGAGCTTGTGGACCTTCGCCCGCCGCGCCACATCGGTCGTCAAATATAGCAAATAAAATAAGTAATTTAAATGTTTTTGTAATCAATTTACTTGATATTCTTCCGCCAGTCTCTGCCGATCTGTTAATTAAAAAAAAAATGCTTGTAAATCCAAGTTACACCCTATAGTGTGTAGTTGACGTAAGAGTCAAGAAATTCTGTATGTTACAGAATGGATTTTTGAAAAGGCGCAGTGCGACCTACCTATATTAGTAATAGTAACAGAAAGTTCCTGCCTCTTTTCAAGAAAAAAATTGCTTGTACACTATAGGGTGTAACTTGGATTTACAAGCAATTTTTTTTTTAATTAACAGATCGGCAGAGACTGGCGGAAGAATACATTTTAGCTTGATTTTTGAGTTCTTTGAACTTAACGGTCTGTAAAATTTAATTACCCACAAAGATCTTGATAATTGCCTACATTTACAATAAACGCGTTGTTACCGCAATAAAGTAAATATAAATACAGCACTCATAAGTGTTTTAAAAACTTGAATTTATTTGGATTTAATCCGACAAAGTCGTATCTGTCCGAGTTATCTTTGTGTATATAATATTTATATCAGCACTTAACCAAAGTACTAGTAATTTCCATTAATTTGTTGACTTGGACATAGTTTGAACCATTAATAAATAAATAATACTGGACAATCCACACAACATCATCTAGCCCCAAGCTAAGCAGAGCTTGTGTTATGGGTACTAGAAGACTTAAACACTTAATACAATTCATTACATAGATAGATATTTTTTTGCTATAGATATAAAATACCCAGAACACCCGGATAAATATTTGCAGATCGTACAAACATTCATCCCAAGGTGGGAATCGAACCCGCAACGTCCGCGTCGCAGGCGGACCTTCGCCCGCCGCACCGCATCGGTCGTCAAAATTAATGAGATATGTATGTGCCTATGCTTGGAGTATTAATTATCGCAAAAATTCTAAAACATTGTTTTGTTTAAAATTACTGTCAGCTTACAAGAAGGGATTAGTAAAATATTGTAATTCTGTTATCACCTAAGTATATCCAATGCTGTTTTTAATATTTTATTATTTGCCAAAGTATAATCTAATCTGTAATTGTGATGCATAGGACACCTAAATATCCTGTCTACCACATTTTCAACCCAAAATTTTACGTTTTGTACTAACGCGGTACCAAGGTTTGTTTGTTTTGTCAACATGAGACCGCAGTCTATCCTGAAGAATTATCAGCTCTCTAAGAATATGTACTACACTGCGATGTGTTAATATGTATATACCCATAGTATTACATTAAGTATATGGATATTTATATCATACCGCACTAACGGCCGGTTTCTGGAAACCCAAATCACGATTGATCCGAGTTTGACACATAGTAATTATTTGATTTTTTCGTTGATCATCGTTCGAGAAACCGGCCGTAAGTCAGGTGAATTGCTACAGCTAATTTATATTTTAATTATATTGAAAATCCTTTATAAAACTAGTGTCGTAAAAAACTCATCAGTCGTCAGCGATGACATCACCAGCTCAAGTAGTAACTATTACATCCATAACAAAGCTAGACAAAAAAATGTGCTGTAACTTCTTACAGAACCCAATTGAACCGCGAAGCACCGCGTCGGTTGTTATGAGTCACGTCACGACCACGAGGCGATTGACATCGGCTTTTTGGGCTATAAAATGAGCGGGCTTCAGTCAAGATCAGGCAGTGTCAGTCAAGTCAACACGGGTCACTTGGACTCGGAGAGGAAATGAATAAATAAATAAATATTCACGGACATTTCACACATCACACTCTAGTTCCGAACTAAGTAAAGCTTGTACAATGGAAACTAGACTGCTGATAATTAAAAAAAAAAGGATATTTACGTATATCCTTTTTTTTTCCTAAATACATACATAGTATACATCGTAATAGATGTACTAGTAAGTAAGTGTAACAGTGGTTCTAAATTAATCCGTAGACTGAGATTCGGAGACCAAACTAAGTGTGGACTTCCGTTTGTGCTTGTTAAATCGAAATCTAAGAAAGGGTATACTTCCCATTTGACGACGCAAGTATGAGTTTCTGCATCTCAGCCTACAAACAGACAATCAAACAGTGACAAAACTTTATCATTGCTAGGTCGTCTAGATTTGATCGCAACGCAAATAGCTTTAGATTAGTAAGACAGCACATAACTAACTAGAAAATAACTAACGCTGAAATATGCCGCAGTTTAATGGCTCTGAAGAAATGGCATGGCATGCCTACATTCAGTAATAACGGAAGTTCTTCAAATCGATTGCAGGCATATCGATCGAATAAAGCTAGCTGGTGAAACATATATGAGTCTCGAAGCATATGGCAGATGGTTTGGCGGTCAATGGTAAATAAGACAGCTGCAGTGTCAAGGGGCAGATGCATTCATATTTGAACTTCGTTGAACAAACATGCTTACACATTGTATAAACAAACAGTATGGAAAAGACACAAGTGGAAGTAGATTTCATAACAAGAGTTCAAGTTCAACTGCCTCATCATTCAGCACACACATATGACTAGTGCCCCCATCAAATAACGTTTAGTTAAGCCTATAACACACCTTGTACTGACGAAACATATCCGACCGCCACTTAAAAATATTCTAACCAACTGATAAACGCGTACCATCTCCATGGCAACTTCTACGTACCTCCCACCAAATCCTTGCAATCCTCTATATAAAGAAACTGGGTCAAGACTAAAACACAGAACTCCAAATTTCACACTAAATGCTATAGACTCTGATAACTTCAAACGACTGAAGTCGCCAGATGCCTTGTAATAATAATGCCCATACGTAGAGTTTCAGAAATAAAACTGTGCGGGGGAATGTTACTCGCATTTATATTTGGACGAATTATACTCCCTATTTTCCTGTTGTGATTGCGACACGGTTTTATAGCTATCGAACGGCTATCACCTAAATCGGCGATACGATTCTATATGAGAAGAAACGCAAAGAAAAGTATTAGCGTAGGAAGTTATTATAAGATACGCCCACGTTCTTAATATTTATTAGTATTAAGAACGTGGGCGTCTGTTCTATTCAATTGCTTCATTGATATTTATGTTGTGGTTATAATTGTAATACAATTAAGATAGACAGTAATGTACTAAGAGTACTTCTTTTTAATCTGATATAAAGTCGAGGTGAATAACCTGCGTCTGGAGTGGATAAAAATGTTCTTACGTAATCCGAGTTGTGAAACGTGGTTACAAGTCGAAAAAGGAGTCCTTGCGAAATAGGCATGATGACAACAAGTAAATTTCATTGAAATAATTTGTGTGTATATTATTACAAAATTCCTAATTCTAAAACTCTGATTCTTTTCATAATTAAAAGCAAGATGAATATAATAATCGATAAAATAAAATCGCTAAATACGGCAATCCGCCATGAAATGTTGAACGCCAATCAGAGCGCATGACGTCACGTTTGACTTCTTTCTCTTTGTTTACATACACAATCCTCGCTTTTTTAATAAAATACGCCGTTATTGTTTTGTTATTAACTTCAATTTCTTTTGTGTAAATTGATTGCGCTAAATTGAGTCATGGAACAAGGATTTACAAAGGCTTCCAGCGCAAATTTACCAAGAATCGACTTGATAATGCTAGGAACGTTTCTGGCATCAAACAAAGACTTCTGTTCAGCAGAATTTAGAAATGTTAAAACTTCCATGTAAGTATTGTGTAATAAACAGTTAATTAATTATTTAAACCATAAAAATAATTCGTTGAAAGCATAGCTATTGTACCTATTTCAGTATAACATTCAATGTTACAATATACAATTTAGCAACAAAATAAAAAAGGAAATACTTACGTCAAAGTGATCTTCACAAAAATAAAGCTGTGTATTCCTTCCAAATCAAGTCTTGCAAGTTCAAGCCACTTCTTTCTTAATTTCTTAACGAAAGGAACGAAAATAAATAACTTCTCAGGAGTTTTTATGGACGTATTAGTACACAGAGGGACGGAACACCACCTATATGCTTTCGAAGTCATGTTTTTAATGTAAAAACTAGTAAAATGTCCAAATTAAATATGAATTAGTTAATGTTTACATATACCGAATGTTCCTTTTCCTCAAAGGTGACGTAAGCAAGCGACGCCATGACACTTTGACGCGTTTTGGTGCAAATTTTAAATTTATGAATCAAAAATGATTTTTTAAGTACTAAACCTAAATTTTCCGCAGAAATATTATGTTTATTATAATTCATATATATTTCCAAATATTATAGAACAGTTTCTCAAAATTTGTCATCATGCCTATTGTTTACTTGCTTTTTGGTACATAAGATTCCGAGTAAATTGAATTCACTTGGTTGATTTTAGCGACTTTTTTATGCTTCTTGGCAATCTGTTACAACAATAATGGGGGGATGATTTCATCTTATTGTCAATGCATCTAGTAAGTTATTTCTCATGCTCCCTCTGCGATTCTATTGGCTACGTTTGGTAAGTCTTGTTTATTCACTGATTTTAACGATTGTTAGAAGTATTTTATATTGAACAGCCTAATTATAGAATAGCAACCAAACCGTGTTTGTTTTCTTTTGTTAGTAAAGCGGTCTGTACAAGTACGCACCGCCTGTTTCTAGCACAAAGTTTCTACCGTTACTTAGACGAAATGCTAGTATAGTATATATATATAGTATGTATTTGTTTGTGTATACGAATAGGTCGAGAATAATAAGACCACTGCAAACGCAAAGGTTACAGAGCCCTTGAATTAAAACAATTCGTACAACGCAAACGTTGTATGTGTGAATGATGTAAACCATGATTCAACGAGCGCAAGGTTGAAAATGTAATTCGACGAAAATACAAAATTCTTAGACATAGCTACTTGTTTATTTATGCAATAAATGATTAATAATAAAACACATGATTGATTATAATGAAACACTTTATATATCCCAATGCGTCTACGTGTCTGACTGTTGTCTGCTGAAGAAAAAACCTAATCTTTGGTTACTGAATGGAAAATTCTGCAAATCAGGATTCTTGATTAAATCGGCATTGATGTAGATGAAGATGCCTTTAAAACCTGTGGACTGAGTAGGTTTATTTCTTGCTCTAACGTAAATAGGATTAGACTTATAGTCCAGTCAAAATAGACTAAAATTATGACTTCAGCTTGCATTAATTCCCAACAAGCTGGATTTTTGTGCAGGCCTTGAATACGTCATTACAAATGATATGTCAAAAGTCCCCATCGATCCCGCTTGTGCGTTGTTTTTTATTCGAGGTCAAAGGTCATAAATTTGCATTTTTTGCGTATATCTCTGAAACAACGAAAGCTATCGAAAAGTGGTTCAGGCAAAGTTTGTACATCGTAAAATTGTCTACAAAAATACCTCAACACTTTTCTTCTACAAAGCATCGTTTTCAAGATATAGTGACTTTAGACCGCAGGAAAATCGTCGAAGATGCTGCGTTTTTTTCATTTCAGCAGTTTTATCTGCTTCATTGTCACAGAACAAACAGTATTTCTTGAAATTTACTGAAAGGGGTAATGGGTTCGATGGGTTAGTCCTCCTCCAAGGTAATGAATCGTCTTTTTGTTTCAAGAAATACTGTTCGTTCTTTGGAAATGAAGCAGATAAAACGGCTGAAATGAAAAAAACGCAGCATTTTAGTAGATTTTTCTGCGGTTTAAAGTCACTGTATCTCGAAAGCGATGCTTTGTAGAAGAAAAATGTTGGGATATTTTTGTAGACAATTTTACGATCTACAAACTTTGCCTGAATCATTTTTCGATAGCTCTCGTTGTTTCAGAGATATACGCGAAAAACGCAAATACCCAGGTTAAAGTCATAAATTCGCGTTAAAAGGCATAAACGAGAGCTATCGAAAAATAGTTCTGACAAAGTTTGTAGATCGTAAAATTGTCTACAAAAATATTTTAACACCTTTCTTCTACAAAGCATCGCTTTCGAGATATAGTGACTTTAGACCGCAGGAAAATCTACTAAAATGCTGCGTTTTTTTCATTTCAGCCGTTTTATCTGCTTCATTGCTATAGAACGAACAGTATTTCTTGAAACAAAAAGACGATTCATTACCTTGGAGGAGGACTAACCCATCGAACCCATCACCCCTTTCAGTAAATTTCAAGAAATACTGTTTGTTCTGTGACAATGAAGCAGATAAAACGGCTGAAATGAAAAAAACGCAGCATCGTCGACGATTTTCCT
This sequence comes from Ecliptopera silaceata, assembly GCA_932527185.1. Lineage (NCBI taxonomy): Eukaryota > Metazoa > Arthropoda > Insecta > Lepidoptera > Geometridae > Ecliptopera > Ecliptopera silaceata. The sequence goes on along the minus strand of OW052202.1, from coordinate 9,060,472 downwards.
GCGATCTAAAGTCACTATATCTCAAAAACTATGCTTTGTAGAAGAAAAGTGTTGAGGTATTTTTGTAGACAATTTTACGATGTACAAACTTTGCCTGAACCACATTTCGATAGCTTTCGTTGTTTCAGAGATATACGCAAAAAATGCAAATTTATGACCTTTGACCTCGAATAAAAAACAACGCACAAGCGGGATCGATGGGGACTTTTGACATATCATTTGTAATGACGTATTCAAGGCCTGTACAAAAATCCAGCTTGTTGGGAATTAATGCAAACTGGAATGTCTATTTTGACTGGACTATTATGTCTTATGTTTTAAATGGAAGCTTGAATAGTCTGGCGATTAACGCGGAAAGTATTCGCGATGAATTTAAAAATATACATAAAATACCTGAATAACTAGTTGTAAATGTTAAGCTTAAAATGTGTTTTACAAAAAAGTCTGCACCTGCTGAATAAAAGTCACATTACTTTCGACACATTATTTTAGCGAATGTTATGTGCAAGAGTAATATTATAAGTATTATGCCTGCACTGCTATTCAATTTAATGAAGATATTTTTAGTAGTCTGTAACTAAAATTGTAGAAATAAAGAAAATTTGTACCTATTTTGTTTTTACATTCTAAAAATGAAGATTAGGTACATAGCCATTATGGTAATAAAATACTTGAATGTTTGATTAATATGGTAAGAAAATAATAAAAAAACGCAAAGTGATTGTGGGTGGTCTCTACATATTAAACAATGTAAATAAATAAACATCATTCATGAATATAAAAGTATTTTTAACCAAAATGTAGCATGGCAGAAGCTAGTTACGCTAATTTAAGTTTCATATCATCTGAAATGTACTTTGACTTAGTTTCACAAACAATAAATAATTATGATTATGATGAGCATCCCAAATCAATGATTTTTTTTTTATTTAACCTATACTTTCCCACTGCTGGGCAAAGGTCTCCCCCCTACTTTTCCAGTACTTCCGGTCAACCGCGCCGCTTCCCACCAGTCTACGTGAAACTGAATATAACAATTAATTACTGTGTATCATGAATTTCTTTGCATTCTTACCTGAAAGATTTCTTTCCCATGTCCCCGCAGCCTGTCCATGCCATCCTCGGAGGAGTAGTCTGATGTGTAGACGTCCGCGTTTCTAGTGGATTGCCGCGTGCGATACGGCTTCGGCGAGGTGAACTCTTCAATAGATTCCGGTATCTTTTCACTTAATTTTGTTGTATGTGGTACTTCTCTGTAGACAAGTAAAGATTTCATTAATTAATATTATTGCACATCTTATATACAAATATAGTAAGTAAATGTTTATTATTATAATTAAAAATAGACAAAATAAAACAAAACAAACAAGAGTACTTAGATCTAAACTTAGGATTAAGCATGAAAAAAAAAAACATGAATAATTTCAAAAAATTTTAAGTATGTAAGTATTGATATTCAATTAGCGATCAAGTTTCCAATATACAAAAATTACTTAGTTTTAAGACTATGTCATTATGTAGTTCATGAATTGTTTGTTTTAGATTGTTTTTAACCAAAAATTCATGCTTAAATCCTAACCATGAATTTTTCGAATCAACAGAATTTGATGATAAGGAACATTTGTTCTTAGTATTATACTTCAGGTATTTTCATTTCAATAAAAACACAGAAACATAAACATTGAGTACAAAGTAACATTGATTTTTGATTATGTTTTGTGCTCTTGAACAGTGTTCCAAAATACAGGTCACAATAAAGTGTTATTCATTTGTTATCAGTTTTAGTCAAGGTCATTTTAATTAATTTACTTATCAGTAGAAAGTGAAGCGATTTCATTCAATGTCAGAGTGCTATAGTGCTTGCCATTTTGTGAGAATACATATATGTACTTCTAAATATGTGCATGGAATACTTAATTTTGTAATAAATGTTTACAAACTCAAAGTCAAAGATACTTAAAGATATTGACATTATGACAGGTGTTGCAGCTTAGTTGGTAGTAGCTCTGCCTTCCATGCTGTGAGTTGTGGGTTTGATTCCTACCCAGAGCAAATGTTTGTATGATGAACATAAATATTTGTTTTGTGTCTGGGTGTTACTATGTAAGTATTTACAAAAAAAAAAGTATATGTAATCTATCAGCAATCTAGTTCCCATAGTACAAGCTTTGCTTAGTTTGGGCCTAGAGTGTGATGTGTGAATTGTCTGTGAATATTTATCTATTTATATTGTACTATTCAATTGAATCACAAGGAACATTTTGGATTATCTTACATACTAGGTGATTCAAGATGCCAGTTCCTAGCTACCAGAGCCTAGAAGAAACTGACAAGAAACTACGGCCTGGATCCAGTTTTGGTAACAGTAATATTGTTGTGAAAAAGTTGCTAATTACGGTACATTATTTGTCAAATTTTGTACATGATTATTACTACAATACAGTATTTTTATTATTTAATAATATTTTGATTTGTTTAATGAAGCGATAGTATTATTAAATTAATCTATTATTAAATAAATAGTGTTACTTTTCAAACATTGTTCTATCAGCAATGCAGTGGCGGACTAAGCCCGTCAGAGGCCCGGGGCGGCAAAGGTGAATGAGGGCCCCCAGCTTAAAAAAAAAGCCGTTTTACAGGCTCAATAGATCGTCAAAAAAATAGTTTTAATTATTGTTTAAATGTGTTTTCGTGCCTTCAATTTACTGAACTTAATAAAACTACATAATTTCATCAAGATCAAGACACTACAGCCTGTAGTGTTTTGATCTTGATGAAATTATGTAGGTACTAAGCACATTATTAAAGTCTTGTTTAGGATTTGATCAGGGCAACGCGGAGGCATATGGGGGCCCCCTAAGACCGGAGGCCCGGGGCGGGCCGCCCCTTCCGCCCCCCTGTTAGTCCGCCACTGCAGCAATGACACGGAAAACTAAACAATATAGTTACATAAAATAGCATGATAGAAAGACCTTGACCAAACACATTCCACTGACATCAAGGTTTCCTAAAATGTACTAAGGCTTTTAAGGTAAGGCTGTTATGGCTTTAAAACCACATGAATGACCTCATTATCTAGTTCATGTGACATCACATAATAATATAGCCTTGGATTAGACAACATGGTTTGTTAGATTGAATCATCAAATTTATCTACATTATATAGTATTCTATATATTCATTTATTAACAATAGATTATTTTGATATGGAAGTGCAAAGATTCTGGATCAATGATTGGTAATTTGGAACATATTATTATTTTAAGTCACGGACCTAATTAACCCTTCTTCAAACGACATCTGCGCAGGGCAGTTTGTTTTTAGTAACATATGATTTCCTTTATTTACAAATTGTCTTAGTTTAAAAGTTATTTATCTTTTATATATACCTATTCAAAGTTTGTGTAACTACTTATGTGTATAGAACATTACTAGGGTTTGTTTGTACATAATATCTTCTTCCGCTCCACTGAAAACCAGCTCTATAAGAACCAATGGTTTCTATAGCTTATGCTGAGTGGCGGTCTTTTTACACTTATTCTTAAATGTTTTATGTTATTATATGTATGTAAGTCATGGTGTAAATAAATATTTCTTTCTTTACTTATCTGAAAATAACATATTCATGAAAGAATAATGAACATCAACTCTAACAATGTTCTTAATGTGATATTAAAATCTAATAGGAAATAATAATACTTACTTGATGGGTGTGCTTCGTTTGATAGGGGTCTTTCTACCAGATTTGTGTGTGTGTTCGTCTGTCTCCGTGCAGCTCTCGTGGTCGCAGCTCGATCGCAAGAAGGGTGTCTTCGAACGAGACCTTGACCTCAATCCACTGACCGTTGGGCTATCCATATTTTAAACCGCTAGGACCACTTATTACAATCATAAAACACTTTTACACCATCGTCGTAGACTCCTCTAGTTTAGCACAAAATGTTCCAAATATTAACCTTGTCAGAATTAGATCACTAGATTTTTGTACACACTGTTTATTGCACAAGGAAATCTATTTCTGTGGCTTCATACGATGCCGCCAAAAGTAACGTAACGTCTCGATGTCTTTCAATGATACTATAGGTTATTTAACCACTTGTTTAATACACTATAATAGTTTTTTTGTTTCTAATATTCCGCACTGTACAAAATAAAATGCTAGACAAGTAAAACATGGGCAGACGAATAGTACGAAATTCGTGGATTTCGTAACTACACACTCGCTAAACATAAACTGATCGATGACGTCATCAAAACTTCCAAAAAACGTTGAGTGGAGATTAGGGATGGGCGTAATGCGTACTAGTAAAAATAATCGATAAAAACACGGTTGAATCAAAATCACAAGACCGGTACTCAGCCTTGAACTTAGTTATACTTTAGTTTAGTTTTGTTTTTACTTTACTATTCGCGCTAATGGTACCATTATTTACACAAAATCAATCGAACTTACAAATTTATATATTATTATATATTTTTTCATGTATTTTTAATAAGTATTAGATTTAACGTATTTAATAAGCTTATATGTAAAGTTAAACTAATAAATAAAGTAAATAAATAAAGTATTACCGATGCGTCATACTTTTTCTTCTTCCACTCGTTCCTATCATTTGTCACGTCAACTTTGAATCTATTTCACATTCATATTATATTTTTCACAATCCAACCACTACTTTTGCAGCCTTCCTCAACTCGCTCGTTTTCTTTAATGTTAAATTAAATTAACTGAAACAGTATGTGCTGAAATTATTTAATTATGTATACCTAGATAATATCAAGTTCAAGTTTGGGGATAGTTACTCAGTTACATTACATCACTAGTTCTTTTAATACATAAAATGCAGGCTATTCTACTACAAATACTTCCTGAACAATGGTAGATCATTCCAAATTATGTAAAAGTCACTGTTACTGTCACAAAAATCAGGTTGTCTCAGTCAAAAAAAAAATTTTACAATTTTACACACGAACAAGAAGAAAAGAAATTATTGGCGCGTCCAAACCGGCAGTGTTCTCAACATAAAGTATTTTCCCTAAAAATTAGTTAATTTTCTAGAGGAATACATACATGTACATAGGCTATGAATTTATATTTGTAAGGAATATTATTTTAACTTAAAAGTATTTATATAAATCCAATCGAAAGAGTGCAAGCCGTTGGTTTGTGATCGACTCAATGAAACTTAAAATTACTGCCACTGACCTCCACCAATATTAACAGTGTGGCACAGAAAAGCGACAGGAGGGAGCGAGGAAAATCCAATTCCACGGTTGGCAATACTACCGGCCGGCGGCGATTGTTTACCATATCCAAAAAGGGTCCGGTTAATGTACAACCATGGAAAGCACGACCCGGGAATGCACGACCACGGAAAACACAGCCAGGAATACGCAACCAGGAAAACGCAGCCAAAATGTACATGAAATCCGGGCAGCGCATTCCCGACACGTGTTGGGAATGTCCAACCACGGAATGTACAGCCGTGGAAAACACGACCATGGAATTGGAAGCCAAAATGGTCATCAATTCCGGGCTGCGCATTCCCGACACGTGTTGGGATTGTCCAACCACGGAATGTACAGCCTTGGAAAACACGACCATGGAATTGGCAACCATTGCTGATTGGTCGAAAGCCTATGCTTCGTTTAGATGAAACCACAGATTAAAATATTACTATCCCATTTTGATAAAGATGAACTGCACAGATTATAATATGAAAATAATAAACCCCAAAACACACTAAGATTAAATCAGACAAGAATCACGTTATGGATCACGTCTTACAATCGAAATTTAACAGTGCAACCAGTTAATGTCTCGCAGTTGTATGCTTGATTCATAAGGTTATAATAGACGGCTACTCTAATATAATATCTTACAATGTCATATTGTAACCTGCTCACACACTTGCTCTTTTTACCAACAGAGTGCTCCTTTTTTTAAAAACGAACAGACTATAATTTGTTATGAACATTATTATTATGATGTTTTTAAGATTATTTTTATTTTACATGGGATACAAACAGCTTTTAAAAATTAGGGAGTAATAGAATTAATGTAGCGCAAATAAACCTCAATTAGTATTCACTTATACTATACACTTATGATGAAACTTATATAGGCTTCATATTGATCCATCCAGTGGTTTAGCCGTGATTTTCCAACAAACAAACAGTCAAACTCGATATTCAATGCAATTTATTTATTTTCTCAAAAACTGACAGTTTGGGCCAAAACATTTATGAGATATTTTACACACATTGTAGAGGTATAAACAAACAATAACATTAACAACAAAAATAATCCTGAAAAAGAATACATATTAACAAATAAACCATGTACATACAATAAAAATTAACTAAGGAAACGAATACACATATTTAAAAAAAGATGAAGTTTCATGTTGAACACATCCACTTCAGGGTTCCGAGCAATCAAAGCGTTGATAAGTGTAAGTGCGTTTGCTGTCGCAGCATACCGCGTGGTGTCGGTGCGGAACGCGGTCGGCGAGAACAAACGACGCGCGCGGCCACGCAAGTTCCGGTCAGGAACGTAAAGCGAGCACTCTATTATAGCTATAGGATTATCAATATTTCCCCTTCCTATTTATTGCGTTAAGTCCCCAGTACACAATGGCCCATGCTGGCCCACGACAGGCCATCGCCATTGTGTACAGGGGGCAATGGCGTATGATGGCGGACAATTGTCAACCGTGGCGCGCAATCGGAAAGTTGTCGGTTTTTCGGGCACGCTTCAAAGGAATCGTGGCGTAGCGTGGCCTGTGGTGTTCACACAATGGGCCATTGTTTAGTTTGTCACCTACAACTTTCAAGTTTATTGATTTATAATAATTGTAGTATTTTAGGTACGATGTTTTCAGATGAATGATGCATTTAATCGTATAGTAGACTCCCTGAAAATACCTATTTAAAAAAAAGAGACATTTCTTCTACGTCCATCGCAAGTGGATTGCCAGGCAGCAATGAGACATGCGCCATTGTGTGAACACCAAGTGATCGTGGCCTACAGTGGTGCATTGCAAAGCGTGGCCCAGCATACGCCATTGTGTACTGGAGCCTTTATTGACGACCGATGTGGCGCGGCGGTCGAAGGTCCGCCTGCGACGCGGAGGTTGTGGGTTCGATTCCCGCCTTGGGATAATTTACTTTACCTTTACCAGCATTATTTACTTATTTATACTATTTATATTCTAGTTTCGATCTAACGAATGCGTATAACATAGATGTAATCGCGTTTCTATCTTTATCTTCTTCTTCGTGTCGATGAAACAAAACTCAATCAGTGTTTTCCCAAAACTTGGCCACTTCTAAAGCGTTTTCAGTGGCAGCGTACAGATCGGCCAAAGAACAGGTTTTTGGGCACAGCGAGCAGGTCAGCAGGTGAGACATGGTCTGAGGATCCACACCACAATCACACCTCGACACATCAGTATAGCCCCACCTGCTCAGGTTGGACCTGCAGCGACCCACCTGGGTCCGATTATTTGATTATCATTTCACAAAGTATTTAGCACAAAATATATCATTTTTAACACTGGGTTGGTTTAGCACTGTTTAAATTAGTTTAGCACTTCATTTATTGTCGAATTAGTCCAGTAAACTCTTCTTCATTGTTTTAGATAAAATTCATGTCCAATCGGATAGATAACACTTGCACATATTATTTGCATGATTTTACAAGCAATCTCTCTACGAACTCCGCAATCCATATGATATTAATGTATGGAAAAGAGGTGATGAGCGATATTTGATATAATATAGTTCAAAATGTTCAAATGTGTAACAAGCCTATCCATCATTTTTGACAGAAACATAAATTGACTTTGGCACTACAAAAGGTAAACAAAAGAAATTCTCTCGCTCTAGCGGGAAATTCAAATTTTTTAGGGTTTTTTTTTGTTGCGGCTGAACTGTTTCTTATCAAATCTATAGTTATGGAATATAAATAATGCAATGTAAATATATAAATATTATGTAAATAAATATTTAATACGCGATGAAATAGTAAGTATGAAATATACCTAATAATAATTATTATTATAATATTGAATGTGTGTAAATATGAAATGTGGAGAAGAGGGTCCCCACATTAGAAAGAAGTTTCTTGCCCGTTCTTCTAGGCTCTGGTCGCGTGGAACTGGCACCTAGAATCGCCTAGTATGTAAGACGATTCTAAATGATCCTTTTTGATTCCAATTTTGGTGAGCTCAAAATATAATTATAGAATCTTGTGCGTTTTACGCCATCTAGAAAAAAGGGTTAAATTCAGTTTTTTCATCATAACTCGGTTCCCCGTTGAGATACGAAATTTTTTGGAATACTTTTTTGTTGCTCTTCTACATCTAGAAACTAGATTCCTATCGTTTTTATATTACATTTTTGTAATTCACACATTTAATTTAATACACATATTTAATACACTGGCTGCACATCTGGGCTCCGCTCGCGCTCGGAGCATATGTGGCGATTGTATCGACACTATCCCAACACTACGCGCGTGTCCCGTCACTAGCGATGAGAAAAGCGGCCAATGAATGGCCGCCATTACTCTTTCGGCTATTTTCTTGTAGATAGACATCTCTAATTGAAATTTGCATAGTTTATTAACATAATTGCCTTACAATAAACAAGTGTCATTACAAGCCGTATATTATTTGTAATCGTGGGAGAGCAGAAAACTCCCACATTACATTGGTGACCCTAGACGAGAGACGATAGCACGTGTCGCATTTTGCTCAGCGACAGCGGCATGTCTTGCTTGCTTGCGCAGGAGCCCTACTCTCGGTAGACAATCTCCGGACATCGGACATCATCGCACCCGCGCCGATTGCTGAATGTTTCAGCACGCGCTGGAGTGCCCTGTCTGCTTTTGCACAATAAAGCGTATGCTCTGCTGATGGAGTAACGCTTCTGTGCCATTGTGTGTGTTGTGCGCGTAGTGTTACCCACCGCTCTAACCATACCTATTCCACTAATGCAAGAACGTGGAATTGGTGAATTTGGTTGCTACTTGCTCGTTACTAACTGCTCTGCTGAAAACTTATTTTTTTTATTTTGACTAACTAAACAACTAATAATAAAATTAAATATATAAAATTAAAAGATGCCCTTACACAGCGACTTTCAATTCCTCAAGAGAAGCGGGTGCGGAAACTTCTAAGTGATGAAGAACTTGGGGACAGGAAGCCCTCCCAATTTCTCCGTCACTTTCGTTCATTAAGTTAAATAAGGATCTTAAATTGTATTTTCTTTTCTTCTTAATTAGAATTTTTATTTGTTGGCTTAAATTTCTCCGTGGGGGGGTGGTGTGGCGATTGTATATCGATACTATCCCAGCAGAAAACTCCCACACATATTATGTCGCATTTGCAACTACATAAGTAAATAAATATGTATCTTTTGTGCTGTAGGGTGAAAAAGCTTTAAAAAACCTTAGAGTAGATTCTGACTTAGATTGCTAACTGGTGGAAGTCACGTTATAATAAAAGAATGTCATTATAATTCTCAAACATTTCTATTCAGGCTCCAGTCCAGACCTACCTGATTTACTTCAAACCTTAAGATGATCCTGAGCCTCAACCGAATCGATCGGCCTGCCAGCTCATCCAGCCTGATCCTCAAGCAAAAAATCTCTACTTCGCCAGTAAATTTAACTAAATGGAAGGATGGCTTATAGATGACAGAATTCAAGGATCCACAAGCTAAACACCTACGAAATCGGAGTATGCTATAGAAAGATACTACAAAGGTAACTATCATAAAAGTTTTTATCTAACTATCCATAACTTTGTTAACTAAATTCGACAAATTGTGTGTAAGGTCAGTGTGGGTAAGTCCGTCTAAGCCCTAAGTCCGTCTAGTGGCAATAACTTCCGTTTTTGAATAGCTAGAGCCATATAACTCGCCATATACTTTACAAAAAAATGCTATAAATCTTCAGACAATACAATGAACCCTATTTTAAGATAGATATAGAAAGATAAATGTTATACCAATATTTTCAGACTACTTCAGAAGAAAAGAATTAATAAAAATATTCATTTCATTTATTTTTCAGAAGCACATTCTGCAGATGCAGTACAACACTGAAATAAAAAGTGGTTTGACTACCTGTTACAACTTTATGAAGAGACTTGAAGAGAGAACCCAGTCAGAACAAACTCCTACTTGAACTTCAAATGAATCTTTCACAAAATGTGTTACTACTAGTTAGCTACTTTATTTGGAAACTAAGTAAACACTACTTATATGTAGTCTTGTTTCATCATTCTGGTATAGCTAAGGCTAGGTTCTGAAAGCTATATTCAAAAACAACAAATATCCAGTTAATACTGTTTATTTCATGTCCATTACTGATTGAAAAATAATTGTACATATTTTTTTTTACAATGAGTAGTATCCGCTTGTCTTAGTTTATAAAACACGGATTGTATTTATGGTAACGAATTTAAATGCATAATTTTAGAAAGTAATTAGTAACACCGTCATGTTGATATTTGAATCACATGCTCAAAATCATGTTTATGTCTTGCAACATGCAATGTTTTTAAATGTGAATTTGTAATTTAAATCATTGATCAAAATAATGTATCATAATAATATGTAAATTAAGATAAGAAGCAATTTGTGCTATACCAGTACCAGTGATGATAATGATTATAATTATTCAAAAATTGTGGCTATCATAAGTATTACCAGAGACTAGTATAAACAACTAAGTATATACTGCCAATCTCATACCAAAAAAATTGACTCTGAAAAAGGTGAAATTCCGCGGGTTATACCCAGATTATTCCTAGATGGCGCTGTATTCCGATCAAACCTATGGTGTAAATCATTGTTTACGATCACATTTTTCACACCTAAAAACAACTTTATAATAATTTAATGCATTTTAAGAAATAATAGTGATAATCACGTAATATCACTACTAAGATAAGTTAAATTAATCAATATTTCATTCAAAACCATGTACTAACTGCGCTTAGTTTAGGGCTTTTGCTGTAAGTAGATTGCTGATATACTATTTATTGTAAGTATCAATCTATGGTATAGTATCATTTTATGATGCTTATTCGGTGTCTGAATGTTGTTGAGAACCCAAATATTTGTTACTCCACAAGTGATGAGATGTGTTGGGGTCAGACGAAAAATTCTGTACCCGACACCCAGCGCCCTCCTTCGAACTGCTACGTGGACATGTTACATATTTTGTAATGAGTGCAGTGAGTGCAGTAAGTTTATAAAGCATGAGATAGACAAATACCCAAATAAAGTACAATTAAGAAATGGAACTCAAGTGTTTTATTTAATATCTCATACTAAATCCACTTTTAAAGATAAATAAAATTAGAACTAAAGGTTTTGATAGGGTTGGGCAGACTATAGGTGATCTCAAACCATACAGAGTGCCCAAATTGACTATATGTATATATTCAGCATTTACTGTGAGACCTGGAAAGTCATTACCAATCACAAAAATATACTTTTAGAAGTTACAGTTATTACAGATTCAGACAAAAATGAGGAATGCTAAAAAGAAAATATTATGTCCAACATCAGGACCGGGTAAATTAAGTCAAATAAGGCAAAACAATTTCAATTTTAAGGTCTCTAGGTTTTGTAACACTGCGGTGCCATCCGCACTGAATCGGTTAAACGGCTCGTGTAACGTGTTACAGCTGAGGGCTTAGTCCGAGCTTGCATTTTAAAACTCCCTACTCTCGAGCCGAGAGTCGTCTCTCGGATCTCTCTCTCTACTTCATACAAAAATATAAGGACATCCGAGAGACGACTCTCGGCTCGAGAGTAGGGAGTTTTAAAATGCAGGCTCGGACTAAGCCCTCAGGCCGTTGAGATTGCTCCTTTCCAGACGACCAATGTGGCGCGGCGGGCGAAGGTCCGCCTGCGACGCGGAGGTTGCGGGTTCGATTCCCGCCTTCGGATAAATGTTTGTATGATCTGCAAGTATTTATTCCGGGTGTTCTGGGTATTTTAAATATAATAATAAAAAATATCTAGCTATGTAATAAATACATATTGTATTATGTATGTCAGTCTTCTAGTATCCATCCATAACACAAGCTCTGCTTAGCTTTGGGCTAGATGATGTTGTGTGGATTGTCCAACATTATTTATTTATTTATTCCTTTTAGAAACCCACCACAGTGTTATGTACCGACATAACACTTCTTTCGCGGAAGGTTTTTCTGTAGAAGCTGTCAGGCTATGGAACAAACTACCCTATGTAATCAAGAAAGTAGAGTAAAAGGAGTGTTTAAAAAAGTTAACAAGAGAGCACGCACAATTATATTCTTAGCATGTCACCAATCAGCACATCATTAACACACAACAATGACATTTGTATTTTCTTTATATTTATAAAGAATAATAGTTTTTGCATTATATTTTATTACTTTATTATGTATTATATAGGTATATTTATTTGTTGTCACACACCAACCTCTTTTCTGTTACCACATTGGGTTGCCTGGTAGAAAATGCTTTAGCATTAAGTTCGCCCCTTGTATAATTTTTGTGCAATAAAGAATTAAATAATAATAATATCTTTGTGCAATAAAAAATTTAATAAACTAAATGTAGCTTTCCATTAGTGAAATATTTTTTGAAACAGGCACAGTAGTTTAAGAATTTACTCATTACAAACATACAAACACAAAAATGCAAATCTTTCCTCTTTAATATATTAGTTAGAGATGTTGTTCTTTTAGGTTTAGTCTGCATGCTCCCAAGTTCATACTTTAGTAATAAATAATAAAATAGCCTTTTACTTCCAAATATTTTTATCTATACCTATATTTACAGTAGTGTTAGTAGATGCTAGCTTTAGTATTCTAATAATTTTGTTATTGGATAGTTTGTGAGATAAGGACCCCATTTTGAGTAAAGGCCTCCTCCATCCCTTTCTACATTTGTCTATTCGCTCCTGCTGTCATACAATCCTTCCCAGCAATTTGGACAATAGCCCACCATGTATGGTCTGCCAACATTCTTTTTGCCAACTGGTCCTTTCCATCTAGTGGTATGTGTGGTCCATTTGCTGTTGTTACTTCGTGAGATGTATGACCCACCCATTTCCATTTTAGCTTTAGGGCTTGCGAAAGTGCATCTGTAAGTTTTGTTTTAAGTCTGATTCACTGCGCACTTTGTCGATTTTTCTCTCCTGAGATTGTTAATATTGCTGGCTCTGGCCAAGTTCAACTGCTATATATCTGAAAAATTAGAGATGAAAATCTGGTGAGTATAGGCAATGAATAATAGAATGTCATTTCATTGTTATGAACACTATGCCCGCCTTGTTAGCCTGCAGCAGGGATGTTAGACGGCCACTTAGAAATCCTTGTACCGAGCTGGCTAAAAGCTGGTACTGGAGATAAAAAACTGGTACGCCTTAGGCTTGAGCAAAAAATATCGATATATCAAAATATCGACATTTTTTCTGAAAAATATCGATATATATCGGCGATATTTTTTCCATTCAGATGAAAAAAAAAACATTCAGATGTTTATTTGCTTTAAAATTTCTAATATTTTGGCAATTTTTATAAATAATTGCTTAATGGGCAAAAAATATCTATATATCGATATTTCTTGGATGATATATATCGATATATTTGTAAAATATCGATACAATAAATATCGATATTTTTTTTTCATTTGCCCATCCCTAACGCCTGTACTCCGCGCGCCGGCGCTGCCAGCTGCCACTGCTGGCTGTAGTGTTTGTATCTATTCTCTCTCTCTCACGTGTACAAGTGGTCAGGCAACTGTCAGTGTCAAGCTTCCGACTAGCGAATGTCATGTCATCCCGCACGAGAGGGCGGGGGAGGGGAATCGAGCAGAGGCATGTTCATATTTTATGAGATATCTGATTGGAATTTATTCTTTTTATATGAATCTCTGAAAGGAGAATGGGCGATTCTGTATGGAGCGTGGGCCACGACTAAAATACTCGTCCCTCAGGGTTGCCACATAATATGTTTAAAAAGGCTTTTAAAGGCCTACCTTTTACTATTTTTATTTAAAAAATCCATCCCATGGAAATCGATATATTTTGATAAAAAGTTATTTATTTTAACGTCGTATTACTCCGAATTCTGAAGGCCCACAAAAATGCCTGCAGTTGCGTTGAAAAGGGCATAAAACTGGCTTCATTTGATTATTAGATTGTTTGAAAATCCAACCTGTGGGAATCGAGATATATCCGATAAACAGTATTTATTTTTTGCAATACTACAGTTTTTCAGGAATAACTCAATTTCCACAGGTTGGATTTTTAAACAGTCTGAGAAATAATTAAAGCCCTTTTAATGTTCTTTTTAACGCAATCACAGTTATTCTTGTGGGCCTTCAGAATTCTGAGTAATATGATGTTAAATGAAAAACAATTTCATCGAAATATCTCGATTTCCATGGGACGGAATTTTTCCGTAATTATAGTAAAATATTGGCCTATAAAAGCTCTTTTAAACGTACTATGTCGCAACCTTGAGGGACAATTTTTTTAGTCGTGGCCCAAAGTGCCCATTCTCCTTTGTTGGTTATTTAGAGTGTTAGTGTATTTTTGTCGGCCGTCGGCCAATCTTGGTATTTTTGCATACCAAGACCGAGTAGTCTTGGTACATGGTACGTGACCCTGAAAACTGGTATGTGTACCAAGAAGTTGGTACGTCTGACATCCCTGGCCTGCAGTTTCTATAAAAGTAGGTACCTACTTTGGCCTGTAGTCAATTTATAACTGACCATAGACAATAATTACTATTCCTAGGTGACGTTATCAATAAAATAAAACTTGCTTGAGCTCAGCATTAGGCTAACCAATTATTAAATTATGTACCTACCTACTTTATTTTAAACTTTACTGTCTATACAAAGCATCTGAGTAGATGTGTGATGAAATCTATTAGAGCTTCATTTCTTGTTGTTTTTATAAAGTAGGTACTCTGAGTACATTATTTATAATCCAATTCAATTATTGTTGTAAAAATAAACAACAAAATCACTTCAACACAGAGCACAGAACATAATATCGTAAACACAGAGTGAGAGAAAATAAGTTTAATAATATCGTGACAATGGCATAGTTACCTACTTGTACAAGAGTGACAGATCGGCTGAAGAAAAAATCGAGTAAGTGCAAACGAAGCATATGCTATGACGTCACTTGGCTTCAAATTCCCAACACGTGTCGGGAATGTACGGCCATGGAAAACACAACCACGGAATGCACAGCCCGGAATTGGTGACCAATTTGGCATCCAATTCCATGGTCGTGTTTTCCAACAGTGTACATAGATATGTACGGCCTGGAAAGCACGACCATGGAAAACACAACCATGGAATTGGATGCCAAATTGGTCGCCAATTCCGGGCTGTACATTCCGTGGCTGTGTTTTCCATGGTTGTGTAATCACGGCACCCTCCAAAAATTCCAAAATAATATTACAATTTCAGCAAATTAAACCTGTACGTGCTGAGTTAGTTCAACAGAATGGTTGAACAAGTATTTACCAAACTAAAAGAACTAGGTCGAGTTAGTAGTAAACGCGAGGAACTACAAGAGTACTGTGTTCAACAGTTAGAGCAGGTAGATAATTATACATAGAAATTCATCCTCGCACTCTCAGTTCCCTCCTATAATTGACCATTTCCTTTGCAGATAATCAAATATATACCAAGACGTATACTGAACAGCGATGGCGAATGTGTTTTGGATTGTATTTTTAATGGACTACCTGATAGTACTACTTCATCATCAAGAAACAAAGCCAAGGTAACTAATTGCTCATCTTTTAGCCTATATATTTACAATATGTCATAATTCCGTGATTAGTACTTAAAAATGTAAAGTGTACACTCATATTTATATATTATGTTGGGATCCTAATTATGCAAAAAAAATAAAAATATGTACATATTTACAAAAAACACATGAAATAATTGAGGTATATGCACCATTCTACCATGTGTGCCATTGTACTGTACCAATTGAAAACCCAAGATACTGCATGGCATTGCTGTGTTAAATGGCAATGCTCACCGAAATTCTAAAACACCAAACTAGTACAAAGTCATAGTCAAATAGATAATTAGTAAAATCATAAAGAACATAACGAATGGTCTTATATACTATGACTTATATAATTCTAGGTGACCGAATCATCCTCCTAGAGTTTCTTGTTCCCCTACTCATCAAGAATTTAGAAACTTCCTTAACAAATTCATCCACCCTCTTGTCACAGGTGATAGAGCTAGTACTAAGAGCAATGAGGAAAGAATCAACGTCACTGACTCACTGCGGAGGTGTCATCAGCAGACTGTCCATGGAACTGCCGAGGTTGGGGCTTGAAGATCTCGTGAGATGGTGCAATGATAGTGTGCAGTCTATTGTTGATGATAGTGATCTTAACATGATGTAAGTATTCTAGTATGTAAGACGTTTCAAAGTGATCCTTGTGATTTTATTGAATAAATGAATTTGAAGTTTGAAGTTTGAAGTTTGACATAACTCTAAGGGCTTGCGCAGACCGGGACGGCATGGCAAGGGATTTTATTTTTTTACTAATGGACATTCAACCATACTGTTACAGAAATACGACATAAATTGCTATTCTTTTAAATGATGCCGTTCTCTTCACGTTCAATGCCACGGCATCATTTTAAAGCATAGCAATTTATGTCGTATTTCTGTAACAGTATGGTTGAATGTCCATTAGTAAAAATTAAAATCCCTTGCCATGCCGTCCCGGTCTGCGCAGGACTTAACGTGAAGTACTTACCACAAAGGCACTTCAAGTTTCTCATGCAAAATGGCCCAACTTTGACCTTGAGACATTTTGAGCTAGAAAAAATATTAATCTACTGACTTCAAACATCACACTCACAGTTTGTGGGAACTAGATTCCTGATTGAATGGAAATTAAATTAGTACATAAGAAATAAAATTCTATAAAATTTAGTTGTATGCTGTATCTATTATATTTGCAATCCACTTGAAACCTATGCAGAATATCTGTAAACATCTCTCCAACCAAACCACTATGTTTCTTCTCACACATTATATTTATTTTTAGTAACCTAATCTATTATGAAGGATTCAAGTCAATACAACATCTCATCTAAGTAAGCTGCAGTGAAAAAGAACACTTGCAATTATTCCATGCATTTATTTTATTTATTACTTCGACATGACATTAAATAAAGAGAGAAACAGTTTCATTATTTAATTCAATATTAAATAATATGATTTTTCCAGCTGGCGTGATATTCTCCCAGAAAGTATGAGTGTGATACTCACATATGATACAGTCAAGCATTGCGATACTGAGATGCCGAGTTCAGATTACAAGGAGCAATGTGTCCACACTCTCTGCCAATGCCGATGGAGTGAACGGCAATTGGTGCAGCTTGTAGCTATGTTTAAGTAAGTTCTCTTAATTCAATTGTTGAATAAAATTTTAATTAATCTACTTGCTAGGCTTGAAAAGTCACAAAAACTATGTCAAACACGATTAGAACCCGCAATCTTCCTAGGTTAATACATTATTATATTCAAATTCAACAGGGTTAAATTAAAAATAGCTATATATATTATACTTTTATACATTATACACATATATATATGTTACAGAGATATGCAGTTATCAAAGACCAGTCACAAGCAAGTAGTAAATAAGATATGTTCATACATAATAGACATACCACCGGACACATTGCCCCCTCTGGTACATCAACTGATGAAGTAAGTGTATTTTTATACAAATTTTAAAATAATATTTATTGCTATAGATAGATGAAGATTTGGGGGAGACCTTTGCCCAGCTGTGGGACGAGATAGGTAAGGAAAAAAAATGAGATTAGAATATTAAAAAAAAATATAGAAGAACCATTTTGGGATAATAAAGCGGTCTTATTACTAAAAGCTATCTTCTACAAAAACTAGAGTTATCAGTACCTTAAAGATAAATGTTTGTAGATACATAATTCATAAAAATTTTTTATGAAAAGCATATCTACCAGTAGTGAAAGTTTTTTTTTAAAAAATGACAGATTGATCATATTTTTTCATTTATATCAACATCAACAGGAAAATTAAACTTCGACAGTGAAAGTTACAGACAAAAGCTAGTACATATAATATTTTGTATTTATCTTCCAGGCTTTGCAAGACATACAATCTAGATATAGTTTTGGGACATTTAAGTAACTACTTCAGTGTGCGGTTGTACAGCAAATTAGAACCGCCACCACAGGATTCAGAATCCACTACCATGGATATTGATGATATTGGTAAATAAATAAATAGTATTTTTTATTAGGAAAAAGGACAAGTAATAAGACAGATAACTGATGATAGTTACACCACACAAATAAATTACAGAAAACAGAAATATATGGTTAATAAATAATGGATCTACTTATTAACCATATATTTCGAACTTAATAACCATATATATCGAACTACTTAGTACATATTTTTAAGGATACTAGATATATCTACAGTGGCCCAAACAAAAAAAAAATCATCAAAATTAGTGAAATTATTGCGTAAAATGCAAGTACATACATTAAAAAAAAAGTCTAAAATACAATTTAACGTAAATATCCTCCTTTATGTCTCATGGTTTGCAGTACCAAAAATGTGTTCGTTAAAAACGTTGCTAAAAGAGAATGCTATTTTGTTCTTTATTTCAATAGTCATTAAACCAATTATAAATGTTTGTATGATCTGCAAATATTTATTCCGGGTGTTCTGGGTATTTGTATAAGTATAATAAAAAATATCTATCTATGTATTGTATTAAGTATGTCAGTCTTCTAGTACCCAAAACACAAGCTCTGCTTATCTTGGGGCTAGATGATGTTGTGTGGATTGTCCAGCATTATTTATTTATTTATAATAGCCTAGAAGTGATTTCTATAAGTGAAAACTTGATATTGGTTTTATGTATCTATTATTTATTATGTTTGTAGTACTGTATGTTTTCCAAGAAATATGTAAATAAATAAATAGTCATTAAAATCCATTTTCCAGTGCCGCATAGTGCCGCTGAGTTGAGTCTCTGCCTTTCCACCTGCATCTACCACATATCTCAAGGAGCTGTTGAACCAGAGCTGATCAGAAAACA
Organism: Ecliptopera silaceata; assembly: GCA_932527185.1. Lineage (NCBI taxonomy): Eukaryota > Metazoa > Arthropoda > Insecta > Lepidoptera > Geometridae > Ecliptopera > Ecliptopera silaceata. The sequence continues at coordinate 9,041,300 of OW052202.1, read as the reverse complement.
CATCAGGACGTGGCCAAAAACACAGCTTTTGAGAGCACCATTTATTATCGACCTGGCACTCGCTACCTCTGATAAAGGAAGGGACTTTAGAACTGTTTGTTTGGATGTAAGTATAAAACATAGTCAAATATTCTTTATTCCTAAAGGATCGTTTGGAATCGTCGTATATTTTAATATGCAATCTACACACTATAGTATTTATACTAATTATGATTCGTAGACTAACTAACACATTACTGTTTTCTTGTGTTTTCAATAAACCAATTTTATTCAATTAAATTTAAAAAAAAGTTCAATGAGGTTTCGACTTTTGAGTTTGGTACAAATTAAAAAAAGTTTTACGATAAATTCGGCACCTTGAAGGTATAACGTAAGCACGGTAAGCACCTTGATAGTAAATAGGTTTAATCATGTTTTTAATTTACAAAGTTAGCACACAATATTCTAAAATCTAATTTACTTTATTCTCTAGCAGATAAAAACTTTAGCACTCACATATCAAAGAACAATCTCTCTTCTCTTTCCGAGATGGAGGGAGAAAAAGAGTATATTTGCATAGATGATTGAATGTACTTTAAATCTTATTCCAAGGCGATAAAGTGTGCAATCGAACAGCGGGTTATGGACGAGCTTAGAAGCAAAGAGTCTGCATGGGTTCGCTCTGTGATACCGCCCGATGTAGATGTCGCTAGTGTTCTCAAAGTACTCACAGCTGAGAGGTAACTAATAATTCATGTTATTACCGTCTAGAGTTCACTCTAATGTCATAAAAACAGCTGTAAACCGGGTTGTCTAAATGTTGTGTCAAGTGCCGATTGAACAAAAGTAAAAAAGGGATTTGATGAATGAAAAATAAAAAAATTCAAAAGTCGTAGAACAAATGTTGTTCGCAATGACGTATACTATACCCCCTTTTAGGGATTATAGGGATATTATGTTACACCCTGTAGGTATACGTATTGTTCAAGACATTTTAAGCACGAGTTAATGTGACGCACGTAAACGTATCGTAACGTTAGCACATGCAAGACACACTGCGCGGTGACGCTGCACATTCGTCAGTCGAGCTAGCGTCAACGCGTCGTGTAACTCGAATCCGCCACTGTTTCGATACGTCTACGAATCACATTTATTCGTAGTAGGGCCTCTGTTCTACTAACCAAAGTTGATAAAATATTTTGCAGCGCCAATCACCGGCAACTAACTGTGATCGGTCTAATCAATCTAGCGTTCTCACTCCTCGCCGTATCCCGAGTGAAACCGAGTGCTCAAACATGTTGGTCGCACGGTAAACTGATTCTAGTGAGATTGTGCAAGTCTCAGGCAGAAACATCGAGTCATATACTGAGCCAACTCGCTGATAGATTGGCTACAGACTGTACCTTAAGGCAATATGCAGGTAAAGAATTTGTCAAAACGTTTATACTTTCTATAGGCGTCACGGCTCAGTTGGTAGTCATGCCTTCCATGCTGTTGATCGTGGGTTTGATCCTCACCAAGAACAAAACTTTGTGGGTTGAACACATGTTTGTCATGTGACTAAGCAAAGCTCGTACTTAGTAGTAATCTAGTTCCTAAATATATTTACGGACATATCACACATCACACTGCAGTACCAAACTAAGCAAAGCTAGTACCATGGCAACCAGATTGCTTATAGAATACTTATATACATTTTTTTTGTAAATTCATACCGAGAATACATAGTACTTATACACAGAACAAATATTTATGTTCATCACACAAACATTTGCTCTGGGTGGGAAGCAAACCCACGACCCACAGCCAACTGAGCTGTGACGCCTGTCATCTATAAAAATGTTATTTCTTGTTTGTTTTTGTGACGCAAAATAAAGTATTTATATTTCTTCAGATTGCCTGTACGTCCTATGCAAGTTAACTCCAGTATCGATCGAGCGATGTACAGAGCTCAGTACGATACTAGAGAATTGTCGTCCATTGCCGGCTGAGTACCGGTCGGCCGCAGCGGTATTGGACGCGATACATCCGCTACTCAACTTCAGTACGCGCAGTAGAGATACTTTGTTTATGGTGTGTCGTAAGGGACTTTATTCAAGGTACATATCTCTATTTTTATTGAAGACAACGCCATCTAGTCTCAAACTAAGGAAATGTTTTATTATTGGAACTAGATTGTGTGTGTATTTGTATAACATATTATCACATACGTGGGTTCAATCCTCACAAAAGTCACATATGTTCATCATACATATCTCTGGGTGAGAATATCTATAGTTTTGTTTGGTTTTTTAAACCTTACCAACAGTTATAAAATCTGCTTGTATATTTCAAGTTCGTTAGTAAGAGCGAGGAACTCCAGATTTCTAACTAACGAAAGGTCTTCTTTACATAATTTCTGCCTTATTAAAAACTAACACTAGACTGTAATTAGATTAATGTAATTATTACAATTTTTTGTAACCTCTTTTCGTATTTTTTTTTTATATTTACAATATTTATTTTCCAGAGATTCCCTGCACCGCTGCCTAGCCCTATCCGGATTTCTGACAGTGTTACGTCACATGCGTTTATCACGTGGTACATTCTCTAGCAGTCAGAGTGTATGCAGTGAACAATACGCACACAGCGCTCAGTCATATCTCACTCAGCTCACTGTGGACTTTCATAAGACTGAACAAGGGGCTACGTGAGTATATAACACTAGCTGACCCGTGGCCACTTCGTTAGGCATAATTGAAGTTTTAGTAAGGATCCCTATTTTTTTTGAAAATATAATATAACCTATGACACTCAGCAATAATGTGGCTTTCTATTGGTGGAAGAATTTTCAAAATCGGTTCAGTAGATCCCGAGATTACCCCTTACAATTGAACAAATATACAAACTTTACCTCTTTATAATATTAGTATAGATTACAATTATAAACACTAAATAAATAATTCATGAAATAAAGAAAAACACACTAAATATAGCATGACAAACAAAATAATGTGTGGTACGCTAAATAATGCACGATACACTAAATATTGTAAAAAACACAAAATATCCATGATACACAAAATACCTAATGGATGATACGCTTAGTAATGCATGATACATTAAATAGTGCATTATAAGTACACTAAAATAGATGGATAGATTGATAATTATTTATTTGGTGAACACAACACAAAGCTTACCGAAAATTGACCTTAAAAATACAAAAATTAACAAAATAATGCATGGTTCTAAATAAAGCAACGCAAGATACGCTTAATAATTAATGACACTCAACATATTGGATGACGACTTTGTTCTTGGTACACTAAAATACACTAACGGCCGGTTTCTGGAAACCCAAATCACGATTGATCCGAGTTTGACACATAGTAATTATTTGATTTTTCGCTGATCATCGTTCGAAAAACCGGCCGTAAATACTACTACTACAATCTACTATTCTTTTGTTAAACAGAGTGACATCAAGAGTGCATAACGAAGCAGTTTGTATGGAAGTAGTATCTATTCTCCGACGCTGTCTCATGCAAGATGCGTCTGTCAAACAACTTCTATATACCAGTATGTACCAGTTATTACTAGCTAAAGCAAAGCATTAAACGTAACCTGTGTTTTTATCCAGTTATACATAGTTTTAATAGTATTCTACTAGCCAAACCCTTTAATTTGATACCCATTAGTTAAAAAAATAATGTGATACGCCATTTTGTGGCGGCGGCCATCTTGGATCAAATATAGCTAAAAACACAGAATATTTCACAATTCAAACAAAAAAAAAACATAATCTGTCCATCCTTCGGGATCTACATATAATATCACACACATACACGACAAACTTTAACAGCCAGTCGTTTTAGCATCTGGGGTTAAAAAAATAAACATCTAAGAAAGGAAGCAAATTCCTGCTTATTTAAATAATTCTTAATGTTCTGTAAAGATACAAATTAATTATTTTCCATGTATTTATATAAATTATTTTAAATAATTAATTTACAGGTATATACGACTGTGCCAAAGAAAAGCCGGCGTTACATGAATGTATACTAGAAATGTTCTGCGATCATCTCACCAAATACCTACTTGAAGGAAACACAGGGACTATACTATGGGATAAATGTGTACTAATGTCTGGATCTACTGCTGTTTTATCGGTATAAACGATATTTATATATATTTAATTACAATTGACTTCGTTTTAGTCTGTTTTTTATTTGTATAAAGTACTAGTGGCGAAGTTGGTTGATGTATCTCTGTGTCAAGGAGTAAGTTGCAAGTTCGAATCCTGCTCGCCCTAACTTATGGGTTAAAAACTCATTAGGGTTCCGTACCCAAAGGGTAAAAAGAGACCCTATTACTGATAGCGCTGTCTGTCTGTCTGCCTGTCGGCCAGTCTGCCTGTCTGTCTATCCGTTCGTCGGTCTGTCTGTCGTCTGTGTGTCTAAATTGCCGCTAAATCAAAAAAATTGCAAAAAAACAATAATTAATATTTAAACGTGCTATCAAATTAAACGTGGTTTACAAACAAAAAAGTATATTTTTTTTTGCCATGATAACAGCATCAGGTAGATATGGTACGGAACCCTTTATATACCGGTTTTCTTTAACCATTTTTACAGGAACCAATAGCACGGCTACTATACACCGCGGCTCAATTCCTCCAGTTAACAGATGAGGATTCTTTAGAAGACATCTTAGCCAGTCAGAATGTGGATACATCTAGTGCACATTTGAAAAGTACACTAACTCTCATTCTGGATAAACTGTGTGCATATGATATCCTAGGACAGGTTGATATGGTGAGGTTAATTTAAACTTGATAAACATAGCTCAGAGCTCGTAGACAGTTTTTAGGAGCTTTAAGCTGTGTTATCAAATTAAAAATGAAAAAAAAAAAAGATTTATTTGGTGAACCAAAAAATACAAAACTGTGTCCAAAGTGAAATTGAACTGGGTACCCGTAAATTAAGATTTTGATGCATAAATTGCCGAAATTTATTTTTCTCTTTACTAAAATTTGTAGGAACCAGCAGTTTTTCCTGTTCCTGTGTGATAAAATAATAATCATTAATCAATTTGATGCGTGTCAAAAAAACATACTTACGGCCGGTTTCTGGAAACCCAAATCCCGATTGATCCGAGTTTGACACATAGTAATTATTTGATTTATTCGTTGATCATCGTTCAAGAAACCGGCCGTTACATTACTCTATTAGTCAGTCAACATATTGTACCAGTAATTTTTGCCTTGTGTCGTGAAAAACATGTATAAATTAACAATTTTAATATTATTATAATTATGTGTAATGGTTTCCAGGAAGACCCTGGTCTAACAGACTTGACTCCAGAATCAAAGGCGAAGTGCATAAAAGTTCAACAAATGCTACAATGTTACGAAACGCTTATAGCGTACAAGATTATTATGTGGAACGCTAGTACTGACTTTGCTAGTGTTGTGTACAAGCTTTATAAGGATTGTAATCAACTATTTGAACTTACAAAGGTAAGTCGTTATAGCTCAGTTGGTAGAAGCTTTGCCTTCCGTGCTGTGGGTCGATGGTTCGATTCTCCGAAGGGTAGATATTTTTGTGATTGTAAACTAATGTTTGTTCAGTGTCTGGGTGTTACTATGTATTCTATGTATGTAATCATGTTTTCAGAGGAAGTTTGAAAGTGACGCCTCTTATTGACAAAGTGAGGAGTGCAAGATTAGCGTGGTATGGACATGTATTGAGGAGGGTTGAAAACCATATTATAAAAAAGTTATGAATGCGAGTGTGGTTGGGTATGAGTAGAGACCGAAAAGAAGTGGTTGGATTGTGTGATCTATGTGAGAGGAGTAGATTCAGAGTTGACAAATGATAGGAATGAGTGAAAGAAGAATACATGTTGTACCGATCTTACTTAGCGTGGGATAAGAGCAGGGAAATTATCTTCTTCTTATCGTGTCGATGCTACAACTGTATTTTGCTGTAGCATCGTGTTGGAAAGATTAGCCAGACTAGACACTGCTGTGCCGTGCCTAGCTGTTACCGGTGTGCGCCACGAGGAGGCTCTTTCCATGCACCCAGGGAAATGATGATGAATTCCCACAGCTTTTGCTTTGTTTGGGACCTTTGCATTGTTTTGTAGACTATGGCTGGCTGATAAACTAAAAAATGTCTTCACGACTTGGCCCGACCAGCAATTTTTCCGTGCAATTTTCGACAGTTCGTTGTCAAATTCAATATTTATTTCTGATTTCAGGGAACACAGAAAGCAGCAAAGAAATCAAAGACCCTAAACGACACAAAAGACACAGCCAAAACTCAAAAGAGTCAAAAATCACAGAAGGAGAACAAAAAGGGTCCCACAAAGGTTGCTAATTTGGTAAAAGATAGGGCTGGAACTTTCAAACCGCTGCCTTGTGTGTGGGATGTTAGATTTTGTGTTAGAATTATTCAATTGTTGTATTGGTGAGTGCAATTGTTTTATATTTTTACAAATATAAACAAAACCGATTTAAATCGTCCTCGATAAATAAAACACATTATTAAAGATAAGTTCTTGTCAGATCTTAATGAAATTTACATGGGACAACCTCAAGTACGATCTATTAAAAAAATAAAAAATAAAATCGATTCATATTTAGCGGCGTAATCGCGTAACATTCGTAAAAAAATAAAACATACAATTGAATTAAGAACCTCCTTTTTTGAAGTCGGTTGAAAATGAGTTGATTTGAGATACTCAAAGTAGTGAACCATTTAAAAACAGAATAAGTTAACAAAATATAGTGATTAATTTATAGTAATTATTATAAAATATTTCAGTGAGGAATTACCCTGGTGTTCGATAGACCAGCGCAATCAGATCCAATCTCGTCGCGACTTCCATCACTTTGCGTTGCGATGCGTGCAATCCGTGCTGAGCGAGCATGTCGACAAGCGAGCTGTATCGCACGTGCTGGCTATTACTACCGTGCTATACGAACGATGCATTTGTCGGTTAGTATCAACTTTCACAGTGGCGGATTTACAAATTTGCCGCTAGTAGGCTATTTAATTTTTGCCGCCCCTATCAACCTTTGAAATTCAATACTTTAGTTTAGAAAACAATCATTTTAATTACATTTATTCTGAAATTGCAACTTTATGATTAGTGTTCTATCGTCCTTATTACATTGTCTTTTTCCCGTTATTGGTAGGATTGTGAAACAGGTGATATGTCAGCTTTAACATTTTGTTTTTAAATATTTATTCGTCATTAAAGCGGCAAAGCGGCGGCTAAATAACTTATCAAAATAACTCAATTTAACGAAACTAATGCTAAATACCGACCGATTTATAACACATTGCCAAAACGCACCGATAGAGTCTGTCAAGCGAAAGATGGCCCTGATAAATCGCGGCAAATTCAAAAACTATTAGTATGGCAATACATTAAATAATAGGATAACTTGGAATTACATAATTTGATCAAAAATTTATGTAAGTATATTTATTTAGAATAATATCAAAGTATCAAATTATGTAATTCCAAGTTATCCTATTATTTAATGTATTGCCATACTAATAGTTTTTGAATTTGCCGCGATTTATCAGGGCCATCTTTCGCTTGACAGACTCTAGCGCGATCTAGGATTCGTGCACAGTAGCGCCATCTAGTGGTAAACACAACAAATTTTAAACTTTACTCGATTCGAGGGAGATGGGGGATGATTTTGCAAAATCTAAAAATGCAGATCCATTTTATTTTGTGTCAACATGATGCGTACCAAGTTTGAAGTCAATCGGTTCACGGGATAAGATTCTGCATTCAAACTTCAAAGCCTGCAGTAACACGTGTTATTGCGAGTCAACCATAAAAGATAGACATATATGCTGTTGCGGGATATTTTTTAGACAATTTTATGTAGAATATTTCGGTCATGCATTATTTCTATGTAACTTTAACCATTAAGGATGCACACGCGACGGAAAAAATGGAGTAACTTCTCCCGTTTTCCCAACATTTTCCTTCACTACTCTGCTCCTATTGATTGTAGCGTGATGAAAAGTATCTTATAAGTTGCTCAGGAGTATGAAGCATAATTGTACCAAGTTTCGGTAAAATCCGTCGAGTAGTTTTTGTTTCTATAAGGAACATACATACAGACAGACAGACAAAAATTTTACTGATTGCATTTTTGGCATCAGTATCGATCACTAATCACCCCCTGATAGTTTTTTTTTAAATATATTTCATGTACAGAATTGACCTCTCTACAGTTTTATTATAAGTATATAGATAGATAGATTGCAGTTACCGAAGTGACTTTTCGTTTGTTTTTGTTTGCCGCTCCGCTCTATATCTACCTATATCTCTCGCCGCCTACATCTATCGGTTCTCGCGATGCGGAGCGGACGCGTTCGCGCCCAGACACTCTTCCCGCTTGTTCTCTTCCTGCGCCTCAACCCAAAAACTACTACGCAAGTACATACGTACCAAGTACAAAATAAATATTTAAATGTTGAAACATATTACACGTTTAATATAATTTTTATAATTAGGGTAAAAGTTACTAAATTAAAATTAAGATTGACACGCTATTGGAATATTTTTAAAATTCATGATCTCATAAGTACCTATATTTTACAGTGCGTTTTGTAATCTTTTATATACAGATTACGGACGTAATGTGTTTACATATAATTATAATTTTTGTTTTATTTCTGTGACATAAAAAAAAATTGGGCTAAATTTGCCGCCTACTTAGCCTATTACTAAATCCGCCACTGAACTTTCATATACAATCCGTGCGATATTGACAGGCGTCACAGCTTAGTTGGTAGTAGATCTGCCTTCCATGCTGTGGGTTTTAGGTTCGATTAGATTATATTCGAATACAAAAAAATGTATATAAGTATACTATCATCAATCTTGCCATAGTACAACTATGGCAACTGAATTGATTTGCTTAGTTTGGGACTAGAGCGCGATGTGTGAAATGTCCAAGAATATTTATTTAATAATTATTTATATACGATGCGTGCAATCCGTGCTATACGATGCGTATGATATCTATACTTATAATAAAACTGTAGAGAGGTCAATTCTGTACATTAAATATATTTTCAAAAAAACTATCAGGGGGTGATTAGTGATCGATACTGATGCCAAAAATGCAATCAGTAAAATTTTTGTCTGTCTGTCTGTCTGTCTGTCTGTCTGTCTGTATGTATGTTCCGTATAGAAACAAAAACTACTCGACGGATTTTAACGAAACTTGGTATAATTATTCTTCATACTCCTGAGCAACTTATAGGATACTTTTCATCACGCTACAATCAATAGGAGCGGAGTAGTGAAGGGAAATGTTGGGAAAACGGGAGAAGTTACTGTTAGGAATAGATACTCCTTTAATATCTATCACCAACCTTAATGTTACCATAGCAACCAAACGTTGGTGATTGTCATCAATGTCAATGTCTTCACTTGACAAAATATATTCTTTGCAGTTTAAGCTATTAATATTCGTTTATTTATTGTAACTGGTTTTACCCTATCCTACAGTACTTATATCGACTTTAACATGGTAGCAGAGCGTGGTTAAGGTACCCTGATGGTTCTATTTTACTGCATCAGAAATCGTACATCGCTCGCATATTGCAAAGGATTGGCATGGAGAAATGTAAGCCAGTGCCAACATCAATTTTAAAAGCAAATAATGCTCAACATGTTAATGAAGTTTCAATGAACTTCCCGTACCGTGAAGCTGTTGGATCACTAGCTTATTTGATGACAAGCACGAGGCCTGACATAGCCTTTGCTGTCAGTGTTGTATCTCGAAATTTAGATAAACCCACAAGGGAGAACATCATCAATATCAAGAGGATAATGCGTTACTTGAAAGGGACTATAGAAGAAGGCATCGTTTACAAGCCAGGAAATAGTCATAATTTAGAATGTTACAGTGACGCTGACCACGGAGGTGATCATGAAACTGGAAAGTCTACCTCAGGCATTCTTTGCATGTATGCTGGAGGTCTAATATCCTGGAATAGTAAACGCCACAGCACAGTAGCGATTTCATCCATCGAGGCAGAAATAGTGGCAGCAAGTGAAACTGCTAGAGAAATTATTTGGTTTCGAAAGGTCATGAAAGATATCATTGGTGAATTAGTCCAGCATCCCTATGTGTTGATAACGAAATTATTATTAAATTTAGGGTAAAACTAGACCTTATTACTGAGTTTTTGATTTCTGTCTATTTTCAATTCTATAACTATCACGAATAATTAATATTAAAGGGGGCTTATACACAAACGTGATTTTTATTTATTCGATATTGATAAGGGCAACGGGAGATAGATACGGTACGGAACTCTTCGTGCGCACTTGCCCGGTTTTATTAATAAGTAGGTATAGATACTAAGTTTTCCTTCTTAGACTGCTCTTTTTTCTCTTTCTCTCATAAGAAGATAGTAATGGGTTATAGCAAAATCTCTTAAAACGGCACGCGGACGAAGTCGCGGCGGGAACAGCTAGTTTTCAAATAAAAATGTGTTTCAGATTCCAGTCAATGGTAGAATTCGATGATCAAACCGCTTTGAGCTGTTTGGAGCTGTTCAAAACTTGCCTAACGCTACTCCTGTCGCCTAACTATGGATTGAAATTAGAGAATATTCTTTCTAAAATAAGTAAGTTATTATAATTACCTTGTTTATAAAAAACTGTTCTGTATTTTAGACTCAGGACCACAATAAGTCCACATAATTTTGTACATTAAAGATCACATGTTTTGTAAGACCTTACTTACTGAATAAAGTTATTTATTTATTTAAATTAATACATTTTTCGTAGTAAACACTTTTCACATTCCACAAAAACTTTACAAATCAAATCAAATCAAATATTTCTTTATTCAATAAAATCACAAGGATCATTTAGAATCGTCTTACATACTAGGTGATTCTAGGTGCCAGTTCCACGCGACCAGTACCTCTACCATGAGATGTCACAGTAAAATCGTCTGACTTTACTACAGTAGTTACGTCAATATTAGTATGACGAATTTTAGTACCCAACTATCCGCTAGAGGCGCTGTACAAATCTTCATACATTTTTTTAACTACAGACGTTAGCGAGTGTAGTAAATATAGTATAGTAAAAACTCATGGTAGAGCCACGGAGCCTAGAAGAACGGGCAAGAAACTTACGGCAACAAATATTGAAAAATAAATTACATTTTTTTTTAGCTAATACAGAAGAAGTCCAAGCTTCAACAAACATAGCGTTAATACTAGAACATGTATACACTGCGCTCATGCAAATTGAACTCGAAAGCGAGTTGGAAGAAAGAGATGTTATGGTTAAGAAGATATTGACAACTCTTATTGCACTAGCCACTGTTTTACTGGAAATTAATACTCAGAGCTGCAGTAATATGAATAATGTAAGTATTCTACAATTCTATTTATGAGGTCCACTAATCAAAATGAAACCAGCGTACAATGGGTTCCGTTACAAAAAATCAAGACGACCGATGTCGTGCGGCGGGCGAAGGTCCGCCTGCGACGCATAAGGTTGCGGGTTCGATTCCCGCCTTGGGATAAATATTTGTACGATCTGTAAATATTTCCGGGTGTTCTGGGTATTTTATATGTAAGTATAATAAACATATCTATCTATGTAATGTATTGTATTAAGTATATCAGTCTTCTAGTACCCATAACACAAGCTCTGCTTAGCTTGGGGCTAGATGATGTTGTGTGGATTGTTCAGCATTATTTATTTATAAATATGTAATAAATTATTACATATTTAAATAAATAAATAAAATAAATAATGCTGGACAATCCACACAACATCATCTAGCCCCAAGCTAAGCAGAGCTTGTGTTATGGGTACTAGAAGACTGACATACTTAATACAATATAATACATAGATAGATATTTTTTATTATACATATAATACCCAGAACACCCGGAATAAATATTTGCAGAACATACAAACATTTATCCCGAGGCGGGAATCGAACCCGCAACCATCCGCGTCGCAGGCGGACCATCGCCCACCGCGCCACATCGGTCGTATAAGTTCTATCATGAGTCCTCTCTTAAAAATTGATATTATTCTGTTTTTTTGTATTTGTATTTACAATGGTAACAGAAAGACATCATCTAACTATCACGGTTCAAGAGATACAGCCTGGTGACAGACTGACAGACAAACTGAAAGCGAAGTCTCAGTAATAAGGTCGCCCCCTTTGGGTACTTAATCATAATAAGGGAAACACAAGCAGTTTAGTTTCAATACTTGTATATCTACTATTTAATCTTGGATGGTTATATAATAATATTTTTTTGCATTTTACAGATAATAATAAAGTTAGAAGACTACGTACGCACAAGTAAACAAGACTGGTTATCACTTTTACCGCCATTATTGACCGCTAGTTGCAGGGAACAGCAGGAAGCATTGTTACTGGACGATCTACTGACCAAACTCACTGTCGCATTAGGCAGGATTGATGTAAGTTACACACAGATTGATCTAAGTTACACACAGATTGATGTAAGTTACACATAGGTTGATGTAAGTTACACATAGGTTGACGTAAGTTACACACACATATTAACCGCTAGTTTCAAATTGTTGTTACTGACCAAACTCACTGTATCATTAGACAGGATTGATGTAAGTTACACACAGATATTACCCGCTAGTTTCAAAGAACAGCAAGAATTATTGTTACTGAACGATCTACTGACCAAACTCACTATATCATTAGACAGGATTGATGTAAGTTACACACAAATTGATGTAAATTACACATAGGTTCACGTAAGTTACACACATAGGTTGATGTAAGTTACACATAGGTTCATGTAAGTTACACACACAGATTGACCGCTAGTTGCAGAGAACAGCAAAAATTATTGTTACTGAACGATCTACTACTTTAGGCAAGCGTAGTGTAGGACGCCCTCCGGCGAGATGGAGCGACGATCTGCGGAGTGTAGCTGGCAAACACTGGATGAGAAGGGCCGAAGACCGGGCTCAGTGGCGCGTCTTGGGAGAGACCTACGTCCAGCAGTGGACTGATAAAGGTTGATGATGATGATGATCTACCACTAAACTCAACTACAAATACAAATCAATAGATTCTGTATCATAAGGCAGGTTTGATGTAAGTTACATTTACATACACAGATTGATGTAAGTTACACAGATAGTAACCCAATGTCCGTCTGTGCGAAGTATTATATTATTTTAGCAGCAAATATTACTATCATAGTATTGTTTACATAAGTAACTATTGCTGTACTAAATTCGTTCTAATGTTATCTACTATCTACCTAGTTAAGTAATATAGGTACAGTCACGAGCATTAATTTGGGACCCTTTTCCATTAAATGTTGTTAGAACATTCATAATGCAATAAGGTCGAAACTTCAGTATGACGTATGACATACGTTAGAATATTAGCACTAAATAACGTCAGTTTGCCACACGATATTCAACCTTAGGTGGGTCCCAAATTAAAACTCGTGACTGTACATAATATAAGTGTGTTTTCTGAAATGACTGTAGAACTTCTTCTAAAGAAGAGTTCCCAACCCAATTTTATTTATTTATTTATTTATTAGGTCTACCAACAGTTTCTTCAAGCTTACATGCTAGTTTACATAAGCACTGAGTATTTTGCTACATGAGAAACCAATAACAGGTAAACACAACTTGCACTGAAATTAAACATAGTGGGGGTTTACATCCATTTTTAGTATTAACTAAGTTCAAACACAGACAATAGGATAGAATATAGTTCCCTTTACAAAACGCGTGCAGTTGTTTTGAAATATTGGGACGAATCAACATACAAATCTTGATGCATGCACGATTTTAGTACACCACTTGCTTTTAATAAACACTATTTTGATTATATTCTGATTTCTGAGCCTTTTCTACTGTTTAGTAACAGCGTGTCCTTTTGACACATAGACCTCCTCCAGTTGTTTCCATTTCTGTCGGTCCTGTGCAGCTCTTGTCCATAGATTTTATTAAATCATTGATTATATTAAATCATTTTATATATTTAGGAAGAAGATACATCAGCGGGTGTTGAAGATTCAAGTACATTTCCGTACATAGACGCGCGGTCGGGTCACACCGCACTAACGCATGCATGCGCACATCTGTCAGTGCGCGCTAGATTTGTGACACATTTGCTGACGCGTGCTCGTGATCTCGCGACCGCTGTTTGTGTTGTTAAGAACGAACAGAGATTGGATAGAGGTAAGATTTTTAAACTATTAAAATAAATAATGCTGGACAATCCACACAATATCATCTAGCCCCAAGCTAAGCAGAGCTTGTGTTATGGGTACTAGAAGACTGACATACTTAATACAATACATTGCATAGATAGATATTCTTTATTAAACATATACATATAAGAATAGCATATACTTACTATAAGAAAAAATACACGTTTTTTATGTAAATACAAAGAACAAAATCAAACAGAACAGATATTAATTTTCCTCAACAAATCTTGTTCTGGCTGAGAATAGAACCTACAACCTACAGAGTGTAAACACGAGCTTTATCGTCTGTGTCGATTAAAATGAAGTTTGTTCTACTTAAACAATTATGGTTTTGAAAAATAATCAAGCTGAGACATCTATTTTAGTTAAAAATATATCACGTATTAAAAGATCGTAAGAAAAATTGACGAAAAATTGACATGTCACATACATACATATCACTTTTAAATCCCTTTAATTTTTCCGTTTATTTAATAATTCAAGTACCTTATTTCCAGAATTGAAAGAACTCTACAAATCAATAGTGATACAACTCTGTCAACTTACAAACTGGACGTCACGGTGCGCTAAACTTCGTTGTACTATCGGTGTTGGCAGCGACAAAGTTCTATCTGCGTGTATTCGACTATACTCGCTACTCGCTACACTCGCTAAACAAATTGATGTTGCGACTGCACAGATTGTAAGGTAACTATTTTATTGACAGGCGTCACAGCTCAGTTGATAGTAGCTCTGCCTTCCATGTGGGTTCGATCCCCACTGAGAACAAATGTTAGTGCGATGCACATAATAAAATAAATATTTGTTGTGTCTGGGTGTCACTATTTTTCTATGTATTTACAAAGAAAAATAGTATTAGTATCAGCACTCTACATCTCATAGTAAGCTTTGCTTAGGACTAGAGCGCGATTTTCGATATGATTTCGAATTTTTATTTATTATTTTATTTAAACTACACACTTATATGGCGCCCACTTATATGACGACCGATGTGGCGCGGCGGGCGAAGGTCCGCCTGCGACGCGGAGGTTGCGGGTTCGATTCCCGCCTTGGGATAAATGTTTGTATGATCTGCGAATATTTATTCCGGGTGCTCTGGGTATTTTATATGTATAATAAAAAAATATCTATCTATGTTAGTATTGTATTAAGTGTCAGTCTTCTAGTACCCATAACACAAGTACTGCTTAGCTTGGGGCTAGATGATGTTGTGTGGATTGTCCAGCATTATTTATTATAATTATTATTATTTATATTTTCAATAAAAACTTTATGCATTTCTGCTTCATAATTATATTTCTACAGATTCGAGCGCCTTCTGAAACTGAGCGGCAAGAAGCTATCGTCAATAACGGACAACTTCATAACGTTTCTAGAAGCGACGCAGGCGCAGCAAAGCGCTATGAAAGTGCTTCGCGACACTAAACTTGTACCGAGACTCGTACTAGAAGCTGAGCAGTACAATAAGAATGTTATATTACTCGCTGGGAAAGCTAAGGTATAAAAAATACGTAATTTTTGTACAATATGCTATTACTTTATTATAGTACCAATGTACTCACAAACAATATTATGATTTGATTTGATTTGAAGTGTCGGTAAAATTCATCTAGTTCCCATAGTACAAGCTCGGCTTAGTAGGGGACTAGAGTGTGATGTGTGAAATATCCATGAATATTTATTTATTTAATTAACAGCTCACCATACTATAAACCTACTTATTTTTAAAACATTCGTAATAATACTTATTATTTATTTACAGTTGGATTGGCAACACTACCTATCTTTGGGAACCGCTCGAGATTTCAGGATCAAAACTTCAGTTTTAGAAGAAGTTCTCAACGCGAGAGACAGACAAGATGATGACGAAACGAGACACGGTACGTTATTATTTATTAAGTTATTGCATAGCTTTTATCGCGGGCCTTGAGCGTGGAGACAGAATCCAGAAATTCCGTAACGAAATAACCTAACACAGCGCATGCGTAATCCAGCAAAAAATGCTATGCAATAGCTTTACCGCGGCAGTCCCCGAGTGCCACACGTCTTTTTTAACTATGTCACCAACATTGTATTTAAAAAAAAGATATAAGTATTCTATCACCAGTCTAGTTCTAATACTACAAGCTTTGCTTAGTTTGGGACTTGAGTGTGATGCGTAAAATGTTCGTGAATATTTATTTATTTTATTGTGTACACTAAATCACTTAAATAAAGTAAAACAGATCGAAACATGCTAAGTGTGACAATAATTTATAGGAGGTCTATCTCCTATAAATTATGACTAGAGCGGGAGCAAAAATATTTAGAATGAGTTAGCAACACAAGATATAATATAAATTTATGTATCTTAATTTCGACCTCTAAACAGTTGAGCTATCTACAGACCGCTGCAAACGATCTATTGATAGTTCAACTGATCCAAATCAGTATTATTAATTAATTCAACAGATGAACAAACGCTACACGATGCAGCCACAGAAGTAATATCACCAGCGGTCACTGAAGTTGATGTAAAGAGGAAGAAGCGAAGAGTGTCTTAACTGTGATAATTAACATTTTTAATTAATAACAAAACAATATATATACCATTTATTTTGTTTTCTTTTAATCTAATTTTCTATTTTTACAAAAATAAAACAAACGAATTCAACAAATTTGACGACGTTTGTGACGCGGAGGTTGCGGGTTCGATTCCCGCCTTAGGATGAATGTTTGTACGATCTGCAAATATTTATTCCGGGTAGTTAAATTGAGAACCTTGAAGTAATTAATATAAACATAACCACTGGCCGGTCCTCGACGTGTTTTACAAACGATCTCACAAGCAATCGCACAATTAACGTTGAACCGCGGCTTTGCTGGTAACAGCGAGCCTTTCGAAGAATTGCAGTTAGACCATTTTTATGATCGGACTAGGCATAAAATCTAACCATCTTAGGTTATCTAATCATCTATCATGCTTTTCTGATGGACATAGAATTAAGATCTAGAAAGCAATAAATAATATGGCAGTTTTCCTTAGAAGACAAGCAAGTTTTGGACGAGCTAGCTCCAACTTTATTAAACAATTGTAATAAGGATCATATAAAAAACGCTAGGATCCAGGTCTTGTTTCTTGCCGGTTCTTCTAGTCTAGACTCTGAATATATTCTTATTCTGGTCGCAACGAACTGGCGCCTAGAATCATCAGTAGATACCTATGTAATGTAAGACGTTTCAAAGTGATCCTTGATTTTATTGAAAGTTTATTCAATAAAATCACAAGGATCACTTTACTATTGAGTTTAACTCAAATATAATAAAAATACTTTATTCCACCAAAGTTCTTCTATTCCACATAAAAATCTGCGAGAAATAAAATAGAAGTTAGGTACCTACCGTTGACCAACGTCGCGACGATTTTCTGTGAATCCCGAAAATAATATTTTTTGGCTTTGGAATTTTCCAATAAATCAGACTGCTCTATTTCAGTATGTTATGAAGAATAATGTGAGTAGGTAGGTATTATTAATTTAAATTCCTAAAAATGGTTCAGGGGCGTCCCCTGTTAGCTCCCCTAAGGAGAAAATTGACTTTTGAAAATTGGATTGATTTGTGTTGTTGGCCCTCCCGATTGATTTTGTCCGATCCGATGGTTCATAAATTGACAAAACTGAAATCTTTCATAATCTTCTTCTTATCGCGTCGATGTTACAACTGTATTTTGTTGTAGCATCGTGTTGGAAAGATTAGCCAGACTAGACACTGCTTTACCGTGCCTAGCTGTTGTTACGTTACCGGTGTCTTCTTAATCTTTCATAATAAAAACGTTATAAAAATAGAAAAGAATAAGGATCATTTATTGTAAAACTGTGTATAAAGATCTTATAATGTAAGTGTAATAAGTGTGAAATATTTTAATATTAGCATATTTACTGTGTTGAGAACTACCATTCTCTCCCAACCATCATCTTTATGGAAGTCGATAAAAACAGAAAAAGCTGTATAACAGAAGTCGCGGTCTTGAGTTATAGACTGAGACAACGTAGTATTGTTTGAATTACCGTGAAACAGAGTCTTTCTAGGCATAGTTAATGCCAACGATAAATAAATGGGTTTTCTAAGAAAACACTGTTTTGTTATCAATGTAAATATATTCTGCGAAATGTTATTTAGATTACAAGAGAATTTTCATTTGGTTAATTGGGTAGGCAAACTTAACTTAATTATAGGTAATAACGGTACATCATCATCCTCATTATGCTCATTATGACTCAAGATATAATTATCGTAATCTAAGATGCTACATGCTACAGAGATTTATAGAAATAGGTAATGGATTCACGCTCCTCTAAATCCCTACTAAATAAAGCAATAACTACTTATAATAGGTACAATTTTTAGACATAGAATCGAAAATCAGAATCAGAGATAGGTAGGTAGGGGAGGGTGGGGGAATTGCGGACGCTTAAGCAGAATCACAAATAAAACTCAAACTATAAATAATAATCAGTCTGTCTTTATTAATTTTTAAACTATAGTTATTTACCTATCAAATTAACATTAATAATTATATGAGATCAATCAACATGTATTAAATTTTAATCAAAAACAAAAACATGTATGTCCGTAATTACCCTTAGCTCGAGGGGTAAATACGGACCAGTGCTGGGTTAATTGCGGACAACATGGACGAGGTCTCATTTTATTTGCAGAATTCACAAACGTAGCCTCTTGAAGAAGACCCAGCACTGCAATTCTCATGTGCCCAATTGTTGCATTTGGAACACATAATCCAGTCTTCTGCGGGCGGATCACAGTACTTTTCTTGGCAATAAATTCAGAAATATTCATCATTTTCTTTATCGCATTCAAAATAGTTTTTTTGGTCGTTTTTCTTTGGTGTTTTTTGGTTTTTTATTTGTAGTTTTAGTCTTTTCTTGTTCCAGATTCTTTTTCTTTCTTTCTATTTTCTTTTGTTCTTTTTGTTCTAGGTTTCCTTGTCGTATTTACCCCAGACCGTTTGTCCGCAATTGACCCAAACTAGTTAGAAAAAGTACAACATCAAAATTTTTAGGTTATCAAAATTTATCAAGCCCAACGGTCGTACTATTTACTCGTCATTAACATCGCAATCGATAGAAAATATGGTTTTTAAACTGACACTTAGTCTTTTCGAATAACACTCAAAATAGTAAATACGAAAATTTACATCAAAATCACAAAAACAATAAAATTTCAATTACCTAGAAACGTGTGCGCAGCCGTCTGTTACCAGTGTTCGGTGGGCACTAAAGATGGTCAAACGAAACGCGTGATCGCGGTAGCTGGACGCGGGAGTCAGGGATGGAGTAGATATATGTTAGTCCGTATTTACCCCGCGTCCGCAATTCCCCCACCCTCCCCTACATCTGAATTGAAAATGATATAGATACAGTGGTCAACTAAGTAAGTACGAAACTCTATCATGGTAGATAAACCTCTTTTATAACTTTCAGTATTAAACCTATAACTACCGCTAATTTTAAAAATAAACGCTGGCAATCGACGTTCTTCGATTCTTTTTTTTCAAATTCAAACCCTCACCTAGTTTTCTTCTTTGACGCAGCCGGTCCAATAAAATCATTCAACGTTCAAACTACAAACCTCCAACACCCCGACAAACCACAAAAGCAAACCTCCAAAGTGCAATTTGCTCAAGCTCCCAAAATCCACCGCAATACATCGTGAATCTGTTCTCGCAAGTTTCAAAAAGAACCACAGCAAAGATGCCTTGCTACCCGTGCTACAGCTCGTGCTGCGCCCCGTGCTGTGGGCCGTGCTACTCGTGCGCGCCGTGCTGTTCTCCGTGCTACGGGTGCTGCTATGGCGGCTGGTGCTGTTAAGAAGCTTCCAAGCGAGGCTGTGCCGAGTGCTGAGAGCGTAGTGCAAGCGAGGTGTGCCGCGCCGGATGTGCAACTCCAGCGTTGTGCAGCATAGAGTTCGCGCGCTGGCTCCGCGAGTGCGTCGAGCCGGACGTGAGCGGGTCTCCGTCGCGCGCTGAGCTCCCCATGGCCTTCTCGAGCTCGGAAGGCCGCCGGCGCTGTCGCTGGGCGTGCTGCCGGTCGCAGATGGAACTAAGGATTGAATATTGCAGTCATCCGCTACTGGAGGGCGCGGGCCGCGCCTGCCTACGTAAACTGGCTTTCGAGAACATTGTCACTATTCCGTCTACCGTTTTGGACAGTGTCTATTTTTGTATGGATTTCTGTAACAATAAAAAATACGTTCAGGTCACTATATTGGTTTATTTTGACCCATTGGGTTCGTTCTGTAAAAAAAAAGTTTCTCTTGAGGTTCCGAGGGTTAGACCTCTTCCTCTTGAGGTTCCGAGGGTTAGACCTCTTCCTCTTGAGGTTCCGAGGGTTAGACCTCTTCCTCTTGAGGTTCCGAGGGTTAGACCTCTTCCTCTTGAGGTTCCGAGGGTTAGACCTCTTCCTCTTGAGGTTCCGAGGGTTAGACCTCTTCCTCTTGAGGTTCCGAGGGTTAGACCTCTTCCTCTTGAGGTTCCGAGGGTTAGACCTCTTCCTCTTGAGGTTCCGAGGGTTAGACCTCTTCCTCTTGAGGTTCCGAGGGTTAGACCTCTTCCTCTTGAGGTTCCGAGGGTTAGACCTCTTCCTCTTGAGGTTCCGAGGGTTAGACCTCTTCCTCTTGAGGTTCCGAGGGTTAGACCTCTTCCTCTTGAGGTTCCGAGGGTTAGACCTCTTCCTCTTGAGGTTCCGAGGGTTAGACCTCTTCCTCTTGAGGTTCCGAGGGTTAGACCTCTTCCTCTTGAGGTTCCGAGGGTTAGACCTCTTCCTCTTGAGGTTCCGAGGGTTAGACCTCTTCCTCTTGAGGTTCCGAGGGTTAGACCTCTTCCTCTTGAGGTTCCGAGGCCTCTAATTCTAATTCTAATTCTTGTTGGGGGAATAAGATCTGCACTGACGTCCCGCAATGGGGTGTATTGTGCATTATCCCCCTGCTAACCTCACCCCAGCCAGCCCAACTCCTTAAAGTAGCGGAGAAGGACTTTGGGTTGGTGGCAGCATTGTTCTAGTATCCCCGATGTTGTGGTTGATGGTGATGGTGGTATAAAAGACCCGATTAGTTCCTGTAGTCCAGTTTTGGACCTCACTTCATTTGTAGCAGTGCAATGCAGTAGCACATGCTCTACAGTTTCTTTTTCTTGAAGGCAACCCCGACAGAGGTCACTGTCTGTCGCTCCGATTTTAAGGAGATGGCGGTTAAGATCACAGTGGCCTGTGATGATGCCCACAATCATTCTCAAATCTTCACGTCTTAGTTTAAGCAGTGTTGATGTCGTGTGCCTGTTCATTGTTGGAAGCATTGTTCTTGTGTGTTTGCAGTCCGGTCTGCGCTCCCACAGTTTCTGATGTTCCTGTTGGGAGTGCAGCTTTAGTCTGTTTCTTATCTCTGCCGATGACGGTTTGCAGAGAAGTATGTCGTTTGAGTTTGGTGTTAGTTTTGTTCCTGCTTTCGCTAAAGAATCTGCCATTTTGTTGCCCCAGCATGAACCGTGGCTTTTGGTCCATCTTATTTTGACAATATGGTTGTCGGACAGACTCTGAAGCGCTGCATGGCATTTTGCAGTGGACTCTGACCTTGTGTCAGATCTCTTGAGGGCATGCAAGACAGCTGCGCTGTCTGTTATGAATATTAATTCTGCGGGATTATCATCAGTGCCTGCCCGCGGTGCTGGCGTTGTGCACGTTAGCATATGTGTCGCTGCCAGGTAAAGCCCGATAGTTTCTGCCTGGAAAACAGTTGTTGAATTGTTGAGGGGTTGCGCTTGGGATAGCCCTAGTTCAGGGCAGTAGAAGCCGCATCCCGCTCCTGCTTTTTGTTTGGCACCATCCGTGTAGATATGAAAGACATTGGAAGTGGAATCTCCCGCCATCTCTTGACTTTCTACTTGGTACTTTTTGCTCGATATGTATGTTGTCGCTATTCTGTCGGTGCCATTTAGGGCCTCCGGGATGACCCGCGTGGCTTTGTCCAGAATCTTGCTGTGATTTGTTGGTTTACCACTGCCTTTCCACTGATTCGTGGATTTTATCCTTAGAGCCGCAGCCATCGCCTCTTGCTGTATGTGTAAGTGGAGTGGCGTTAGGTTTAGTATTATATCCAACGCCGCTGATGGAGTAGATTTTGCGCAGCCGCTGATCAGGGAGCATGCGAG
The DNA here is from genome assembly GCA_932527185.1 of Ecliptopera silaceata. Classification (NCBI taxonomy): domain Eukaryota; kingdom Metazoa; phylum Arthropoda; class Insecta; order Lepidoptera; family Geometridae; genus Ecliptopera; species Ecliptopera silaceata. The sequence continues at coordinate 9,018,833 of OW052202.1, read as the reverse complement.
CCGCTGTACTTGTTGCAGCTTGTTGATAGCTGTTACTAAGTTTGTTCTCGGCCACCACACAACGGCACCGTATGTTAGTACCGGTCTTACCATAACAGTGTACAGCCATAAGCAAAGTTTGGGTTTGAGACCCCAGTCCTTGCCGACGACACGTCTGCACTGCCATAGCACGTTTGTGGCTTTCGTTGTTGTGTGTTCTAGTTGTTTACCCCATAGGAGTTTACTGTCTAACCAAATCCCGAGGTATTTGACCTCTTTGCTGAGCGTCAGTTTAGTACCAAACAGTGATGGTAGGTTTAACTTTGGTAGCTTCAGTTTTCTAGTGAAGAGAACGAGTTCTGTTTTGGTTGGGTTCACTGTTAGGCTGTGAGTATGGCACCATGACTCCACAACTCGGAGCGCTCCCTGCATTTTCTCACATAGAGTTGTCTCGAAGAGCCCCGATATCATGATTGCCAAATCGTCAGCGTAACCGATGGTTTGTAGTCCATTCTTGTTGAGGGATTCTAGTAGTTCGTTAGCAACAAGTACCCACAGTAGAGGAGACAGGACTCCGCCTTGTGGGCAGCCTTTAGTTACGAGGCATCTTGTGGCATTTGAACTTTCTATGAGAGCTGCTCTGTTTGACAGCATTTTATTGATCCATTCACTTAAATTGTCTTCGACACCTTGTTTTCTCAGGCTGCTGTCGATGCTTGAGAAGGTTGTTTTGTCAAAAGCACCTTCGTTCCGAGGCCTCTTCCTCTTGAGGTTCCGAGGCCTCTTCCTCTTGAGGTTCCGAGGCCTCTTCCTCTTGAGGTTCCGAGACCTCTTCCTCTTCGAGGTTCCGAGACCTCTTCCTCTTCGAGGTTCCGAGACCTCTTCCTCTTGAGGTTCCGAGGGTTAGACTTCTTCCTCTTGTGGTTCCGAGGGTTAGACTTCTTCCTCTTGAGGTTCCGAGGGTTAGACCTCTTCCTCTAGCTAGTCGCACACGAGTGTTCCAAATGGAGTGGCGTGTCGCGAAGCCGGGCGTCAATTGGAGCGACGAAGGAAATTTTGATAAATGTCAGTTTATAAACAGTTCATAAAGATAGGTGATGAAACATTGTTTACGATACATGTTGCCGTGCTCCCCACTACGAGTGGAGAGCAAGACGAAACATCTAGTTTATAAACAATCTATAAGCCAATGTTTACTAATGAATACGTGGCTTTATTGAAATAAAAAGTCAATTTATTTTCATGACGTATATTATGAGTTTTTTAATATAGAAATCCCAATATGCAGGTAGCAAACAGTATCACGGAAACGGCGAGAGACGTCACGAAGTGGACATTTTCTTTTAGTAAACGACTTTCATAGCTCTCTTCGATTGAAATCTGGAAAAAAAATTCTTGTAAATTCTATTCTTGTGTTAGACCAGTTTTATACCTTAACTACTCATTGGTAATGAGAACTAGTTAAATGTGGGGCAGTTAGTTAGATTGGCGCGCTAATTACATACCTACATTGGACAGGTTTAGGACAATAATTGTAAAAAAAAAAAAATCACAAGGATCATTAGAATAATTCTAATGATCCTTGTGATTTTTTTTTTTTATGCATTATAAGCAAACGTTTGGCCGCAATCACATCTGATGTTAAATGATGATGTGGCCTACGATGTAACGCGTTTGCCTAGATAGAACAATATAATAGATTTTATTGAATAAAGAATTATTTGACTTTGACTTTGCCCAGTATGACATTTTACAATATCACTAACAAAATCAAGTTTATTCAGTGATATCACCAAGATCCTTGATCCGTGTGTAGCGAGCTTTGAATTAAATGAGATAGTAAAATCCTCTATACGCCCAGCAGCTTTCACAGCTGACTAATAGGACCATGTAGTGTTCCTGTTTAATAAACACTTTAGTGCCAATAAACCAATACTAAAAAATGAATTATACTTAGCCACTGTCGTCCCACTGCTGGGCAATAGCCTCCTTATATTCTTTGCGATTTAATGCAAAATTTGATTTAATTTACTCAAAATGTCATGATTTATTACCAGATTTTCAGCAAGAGAGCGGGCAGCAAGGCTCCGGAGGGGGGCAGCCTGGGTTCGGCCCACAGCCCCCAGTAGTGGGGTTGCAGGGTTGGGACGAGTACATGCAGTAGCCACCCCCATGTGGTCCGCCAACGAAACCCCCATAGTAGACAGGCATTCTGAAAAAAATATACTAAAAATTTCTTTGGAGACAGCGAACGTTTGGCAGTATCAAATGACTTGATCAAATGACCTGTTGATCTGTCAGATTGAAACAGAATACTTTTCGAAAAGATTTTTTCTTTTTTATTGGTCTGACCAGAATGTTTCAAAATAAAACCTTATGATCAAAAAGTTATTATAGACGAAATAAGTCTTTATTACAAAATTGCTTTATTTATTCCAGTAGCTTGTCCAGATGCTGCTATGAATACTTCTGGACTAAGTATAATTATTTGCTAAAACTGTAGGTTCCATACCTACTTTGGAACTGGGAAACCTAGGTAGAAGTAAAGTAAGTACATAGTTCAGAGTTGTGGTATGTACCGATTACTCTACCACTCTACTTAAGGCTGGTTTATACAGGGTCAGTAGAGAAGTCAGTCGCAGCGCCAATGTCTCATTTAGTTATCTCATTTTCTACCATTTCTATTAACTCATTCAACAACAAAATTGATAAATTTTTCAACAAATAATTAAATCGTCGTTTCAGTTGTTTTCGCGAATTCATTTTTCCCACTGACTTCACACACGTGTGGTCACCGTGAGATACGCACCACTACTACTTACTTCATGTAAACAGTTAAAGTCAGTCGCGGCGCCGACATTGGCGCTGCGACTGACTTCTCTACTGACCCTGTATAAACCAGCCTTTACATGAAGTAAGTAGTAGTGGTGCGTTTCTCACGGTGAGCACACGTGTGTGAAGTCAGTGGGGAAAATGAATTCGCGAAAACAACTGAAACGACGATTTAATTATTTGTTGAAAAATTTATCAATTTTGCTGTTGAATGAGTCAATAGAAATGGTAGAAAATGAGATAACTAAAAATAAACGACATTTGTTGAGCCATATTTTGCAACGCTGTTGACCGCATTTCTTTATTGCGGTAATTTAGAGATTTAATATCCCAAAGGCACTCGCAATATAATTGCACCAATTTTAAGGTTTCGTCTTCGCTAAGCATACGCGTCATTTTTATCGACAGCGAAAAAAACGTGGTCACTCTACAACGCAGCAGCAGTGACTAACCACGCACTGACTTGTTTGTTTACACGGGGTTTATTTGGCTGGCGCGGGGGTGCGCGGGTGGCGGGGGGCGCGCGTGACTTTAAAATATTCGTGTCCGAATATTCAAGTCAGCGCTGACTTCAACCCACTGTACTGACTTCAATTCAGTTTACACAGGGTTTTTTTCGGGTCAGCACTGACTTGCCTCGAATTTGAAGTCAGTTACTGACCCTGTATAAACCAGCCTTTAAGGCTGGTTTATACAGGGTCAGTAGAGAAGTCAGTCGCAGCGCCAATGTCGGCGCCGTGACTGACTTCAACTGTTTACATGAAGTAAGTAGTAGTGGTGCGTTTCTCACGGTGAGCACACGTGTGTGAAGTCAGTGGGAAAAATGAATTCGCGAAAACAACTGAAACGACGATTTAATTATTTGTTGAAAAATTTATCAATTTTGCTGTTGAATGAGTCAATAGAAATGGTAGAAAATGAGATAACTAAAAATAAACGACAATGGGTAAGAAAATGGATTGACAATAGAAACGAAACTGCTGGCTCTGCTTTGTTGCTGAAGCAATTGCGATTTGAAGATCCTGCGGAGTACAAACTGGCTATGAGGATGTCACCACAGAATTTTGACGAATTGCTGTCAATGATATCGAGCTCAAAACGTGGTCACTCTACAACGCAGCGGCAGTGACGAACCACGCACTGACTTGTTTGTTTACACGGGGTTTATTTTACTGGCGCGGGGGTGCGCGGGTGGCGGGGGGCGCCAACTGACTTTAAAATATTCGTGTCCGAATATTCAAGTCAGCGCTGACTTCAACCCACTGTACTGACTTCAAATCAGTTTACACAGGGTTTTTTTCGGGTCAGCACTGACTTGGCTCGAATTTGAAGTCAGTCACTGACCCTGTATAAACCAGCCTTTACAATAACAAAATCTACTGCATTTGACAACTAGACCCAGCTACTAAATCAATGTAAGCGAATATTCAAATAAACTGAAAGAAAACGTCAAGCCATCAAGCTTTCAAAGCTCCAAAGTCAAGGCGTCTTCATTTCAAATTGAATTTTCCAACAAAACATAAAAAATCCCAAAAAAATTTTTCACGTACCTTACCTAACTAAAAAATGCCTTATCAACTAGGATGCTACAGAGATTTCGCTATCGGCACGTTCTCAAGATGCCCTGGAGGCTGCGATAGGCCCATGCCGAGGTGTGCTTTGCCGTGTGTGCAAGGATGCTGCTGCTGCCCCACTGGACCCTGCTATAACTGCCACAGTGGAGCCGTGGGAGTCCTCGAATCCCACTGAACACTGTTGTATCGTATTCCTGACTTGTTTCCTATACTGACTTAATAAAAATGTGGTTTGTTTTCTGGTGTTTTTACTATTACCCTGTAATTTAAAATTGATCGGTCTATCTTATAAAAAGTTAGCGCAGACTTGATGTATTGATTACCATACGTAATGATGATAAAGTCAACGCTAACTTTTTATAAGATAGGGGGATATGTATAAACTTGCTTATAGATAGATGGTTAAATGTATTGCTTCATGTTGGTTACAATTACAATACAACAGATCTTATATAATTACACTACAATATTGGTAAGGCTTGAGACATAAAAATGAGCCTTATAAGCCTTAGAACTGTGAACTACATACGAGCATGAAGTGACGATAGAGTAGTAGGTCTTTAAGTAGTCTGCTGGGTTTGTATGCTCCCCTAGGTCATAATCATGCAGGGTTTATGCATTAGGGTTTTTTCTTCTAAGCTTTAGGGCTATGAACAATAATTTACATACCGGCGTCGGTGTTTCCAGACACATATAATTTGGACGTATTCAAGAGGAGAGTGAATAGGTTCTATCTATGCAAACGCGTTACACCGTAGGCCGCATCATCATTTAACATCAGATGTGATTGCGGCCAAGCGTTAGCCTATAATGCATAAAAAAAATAAAATAAAGTACAAGTATGAAGTGACGATAGATAAATAATAGGTCTTAAGGGTTAGCGGAATAATGAAAACGCTCACTCGTGTCCCCCTGGCAGAAGTGTCCGATGGGCCGTGAGGTTTTAGTCAGCTTAAAATCTACTGCTCTAACAAGCAGTAGGTTACCTAACCTAACCTATCCATGATGGATTTCGTCACGTGAAAAAAAGCACTAACTTACGGCCGGTTTCTCGAACGATGATCAACGAAAAAATCAAATAATTAAAAACTCGGATCCATCGTGATTTGGGTTTCCAGAAACCGGCCGTTAAAGTAGTACTTCGGTGAACCTGCCTTGGAAATGGTTTTAGGCTTACTCTAAGCTTTTAAGTGTGTTTGTAAGGATTATCTATGACGTAGTTACCTATGTATAGATTCTAATACTATTTAGGTAGGTACACTATTATCGTATTACCATCGGTAAAGTCACCTTCAAGTTCCTGTGAATTTGATGTGTAGCACGATTACCAAGAACCAGCTAAAATTGAATAAACGACGATGTTCATGGAAGCGTCCCTTTACTAACAACCTATTTTCCCTGAAATAGGGCGCCTTACAAAAGCCCACTTAACCTTACCCTGCGGCGGAATTAATTCAAATAATATCTATCTTTTGGCATAATTTTCCGACAATTTGGTAGGTTTATGTATTGACAAGTATTTATTACTGTACCTATCGCACATCCGCAACCGGATGTCGGAATTAGGTAAAGATATTTATGTACCTACTGCAAATAAATAAGGCTGGACAATCCACACAACATCATCTAGCTCCAATAGCAGAGCTTGTGTTATGGGCACTACAAAGACTGACATACTCAATACAATACATTACATAGATAGATATTTTTTATTATACATATAAAATACCCAGAACACCCGGAATAATTATTTACAAACATTTATCCCAAGGGGAATCGAACCCGCAACCTCCGCGTCGCAGGCGGAGCAAAAGACAATCAAAATTTAATCCATCATAATTAAAATTAAATTATAGGAAGCTACCATAGAACGTGTAAAAGTAAATTATACTTAGTTTGATCTTTACTCAATACTTTTTCAGGTTTCCCTCAACAAATAATATTTATTCATTTTATTTAATTTCATTTCTATTCTACTACACAGGAAGGTAAGCATAAATGTTGAAGCGCTATTCCAGTCTTCATTCAAAAACTTATCGTAAACAATCTGGAACACGATTATCCCATTCAGAAAGCTTTTAAAACAGTTTCACTAAAACATGCTCTTTAATATCATTAATTTAAATACCGAGAAAAGTCGTTAGCCATTTCCATCATTTCCGGTTTCTGGAAACCCAAATCACGATTGATCCGAGTTTGACACATAGTAACGATTTAGTCGAAAGATAATCATGAACCCTGCAAATATTCTTAGCTCGTTCTTGTAGGATACTTTTGAGTCTAGTAGACTATTATGCTATATCTACTATTATATTATATCAAGAGATATAATTCGACTGTCTGTTTTCCTAAGAAATAAAATAAATAAATAAATACTTGCTGGCGCCCGCAACTTCGTCTACGCAGAATAAGAACTTTGCACAATATCTTCATAATTTATAGCCTATGTGTTATTCTGATGTATAAACTACATTATTGTAGAGTTTCATTCAAATCCATTTAGTAGTTTATGCGTGAAAAAGTAACAAACATAGATATCCATCCATACAAACTTACTGAGCTGTTACTATGACGCCTGTAATTATGTAGTTAAATTTAGCTGGTTAAAGAAAGCAGAGCAAAGGTGATACAAAAATGATTTTATCGCCAGGACATCGCACTTCCGCCCGCCATTTTATCAGATGGCGACAAAACAAGCGTGCTTCCGGTTTGCGCACCTTGCCATCTTCAAGTGGGAAGTACGTGGGGTCTCTGGCATGGCATCTGATCGCGCGATCCATTTTACGTAGAAACAGATCACAGAACTCTAGGAGGTAGAGTTCATCATTTATCGCCACTGATAGCATATCGCCTCCTACCAAAGGTTTTATACCTTAGAACCTTTTAAAGAATGTCGAATATGAGTAGATATTTAAATTGATGTAAATGGATACCTCTAGTTTTCGTATAAACTAAAAGATTAGGAAATAATGCTCTTGTTCTGGATCTAGCTCTATGTTTGGTGTAAATCCACCTTAAGATGAGTGCCTATTTGGTAAATAAAAGTATACATACAGCACTATAATTTTATTAAAACAAAACCACTGTACAATTTATCAATCTTCAAAGACCTAAGGGCATGGTCCAGGTCCGTATCTCCAGCTGTAGGAGCCAAAGGGTTTCCCGCAGGGTCCCATGCAGACCCCGTTACAGGGTCCAGCGAAGGGAGCTGGGTACATCAGACCAGCTGTCTGCCCGCAGCATGGCACGCCACAGGTTGGAGGTGGGCATTTCGGAGGGCATCCTGGGCACGGCATCTTGGAAATATTTTAGTATTTTTTATGATTTTGGTTTTTTGGAAAATTTGTAGTGCTATGATAAATCGGGAAACTGGGTGTGTCAAAAGAATACAGACGTCATCATGGTTGTTCAACAGACGACGTTGTTTGGTGCTAAAGAAGTCGGAATGTAAAAAACACTTTTCTAAATAACCTGTTTACACACGAAAAAGAGTAATTAAAAAAAGGTTGGAAAAGTAGGAAAGAAACTTCTGATTTATTTTAAGAAGAAAAAAATAGAAAATATGCCAGGAGGCTTGTCATTTTTCTGTCACTGTTTTTGGGAGTTGTTTTTACACATAATTTTTTACAAAATCATAAAGCATAAAAAATAAAGTTTTAGCCTGTTGAAATTCTCTCTCGGTAAGTTTATCCATATTATCTTTCACCTCTACTCTATTTTTTTATAAAAACGACGGAAGGCACTCCTGACCTTTCCTCAAGCGTATTTTGAATCGATCGTGTACATCGATTGGATGCTTCCATAGGAAGACGATGCATATCGACGAAGTACAACTACAACTGGAGATACGGACCTGGACCATGCCCTTAGTTCTTTGAAGATTGATAAATTGTATAGTATACTCTCGTGAAATGCTTGTAAAACTAACTTTTCTAGCTCATCATGCCTGTCCGAAACTGTTGCCTCGGCTGCCAAGGCCCGATGGCTGGCCCCTGTGGCCCCCTCGCCTGCCGCTCTGGAGACTGCGGTAACTCTGTGGGCCCCTGCTGTGTCCACTCCTTCGGATGCTGTTCCTCACCGTGTGGAGATAAGATTGGAGTTTTACATGGGTTAGAACCATTGTTACTTTACTATAGCTGGGGAATGAGCACCGTAATATTGGCAACGATGGCTATTTGGAGAATACTTAGTGCGATATGTGGGCATCAAGATCTTAAAGAGATTGGAGCAGTTTCTATTTAGATAGAACTGCTACTTAGTGGCATGCCACTAAGTCTTGGTAATTAAATATGAGTTGTATTGCGAGTCACTACGCCTTTGGCATTCTTGATTCATAAGTATTTTATTTTCAGTGCACGCGGCGGTGTGGCGGCTTCATTCTTCACGTGTGGGGACGGCTGCATTGGAGGCTGCACTAGCGGCCTCTGTGCTTCTTGCTGCGGCCCTGCTTGTGGATAAGCAATCTGCTAGACTCCAAAAGTGTTGTTTTGATCAAAATAAATTCGGTGAATGTTTTCTAGCATTGAGTAATTCATTATTTTACCCTCCCTACGTCAGATTAAAGCCCTCCCTACGTCAGATTAAAGCCCTCCCTACGTCAGATTAAAACCCTCACTACGTCAGATTAAAACCCTCACTACGTCAGATTAAAAACACTCCCTACGTCATATTAAAAATCCTCCCTAAAACCCTCCCGTCAGATTAAAACCCTCCCGTCAGATTAAAACCCTCCCTACGTCAGATCCAAGCCAGAATCCCTTGTTTCAAATCTAAGCGCTACATACAATCATAAGCCCTGCGTTATATTTATTCCAAACCCTACGTTAGTCATTAAATTAAAACTGAAAGGAAATAATTTTGGACAACATTTTATTCTTAGTTTACGTCACGGAGACAACCACGTGGCACAGCACCCGGTCCTCGCAGGTTCGTCCAGCCACAACCCGCGTCCAGGTGAAAGGGGTTTACGGTTACACAACACAGGACTTTACTTCAGGTCTTCAGCAAGGGCCGCAAGGGACGCACGGTCCGCAGGGTGGCCCGCAACAAGGAGGTCCACACGACGGTGGTCCACACGATGGAGGTCCGCAGCAAGGCGGGCCGCAACATGGCGGGCCGCAGGATGGAGGCGGGCACGGACCGCACGACGGAGGCGGGCACGGACCGCACGACGGAGGCGGGCATGGACCGCAGCAAGGCATGCACGGAGCCTTGCAGAACGACGGGCACGGGCAGTAGCCGAGGCCGGGGCAGGAGCACGGCCCACAGGACGGAGGAGGGCACGGCGGTGGGCACGGGCCGCAGCACGGCGGGCCGCATGACGGTGGAGGGCACGGCCCGCATGATGGAGGAGGGCACGACGGCGGAGGGCACGGCCCGCATGATGGAGGAGGGCACGACGGCGGAGGGCACGGCCCGCACGGAGGGCCGCAGCACGATGGAGGCGGACACGACGGATAGGACGGCGGCGGGCCGCAGCACGGCATGCATGGCCCGCAAGGTCCGCAACACGGACCGCAAGGTCCACAGCAAGGGAAGCAAGGTCCACCACAACAAGCCATTTTCAAAAATAGGGTACCACGTAGAAGTCTTCAAAATAGAGGAGTTTACTTGGAAATTTGGTTTTTTATTTAATTTTTCCAAAGTTTTTTTTATAAATTTTTATGTGTCCTGTGTAAAATTTTATCAAAAGTGATCTCTGACGTTGGTCACCCAAAACGTAAACTTTCAGTTCAAATTTCGGAATTATTCTTTTTTTAATGGTTGGTTGACGACAAAAGAGGTTTACCTACATTCATAAATGAGTACTTACCCAATTAAGTACCTACTTAAATATTCTCCTCGTAGCACTTGTAGCAATGTTTTTCTATAAAGGATCATTGTCTTGTAGCAATAAAATTAACGAAATTTCTTATTACGACTGGTGAGACCGATGAGTAGGTAACATTGATGAATAAGGCCGATAAATAAGGCTTAGTTTTTAGCGAATCACAATGTTTTACACCCTGTACAAAATACAAAGACGACCGCTAATGAGATCGAAGAATGCAGTCCAATTACATTACTTGCAAGCACTTACAAGTACGACAAAATGTCATTACGTGATATGCAATGGAACCGCGCAGAATTGCTGCGTTTACCAACTTCCTGTGCGTTTCCATGTAAAGTTGCGTGCATGAGGCATGAGACCTATACAAACACTGTTACGCACTGTAGCACAAAAACACCCACTAAGTGGTGTGGAAAAATACTGAATAGAACTGCTATGTAACGTCACTAGTGCTATTTGTGCTAGATTTTGTTAAAAATAGGAATGTTTAAGCATAGGTATACCTACATGGCTTTAGAAAGTTGAAATAGGTCTCAAAATATATGGAAAAATCGCCTACAAAGTCATGCATATTGGTTAAGTATGAACAGACCGATCAGAAAAACAATTCCTCCCCCCTTTCTTCAATTCTTTTTGTCACCGGGTTTAAAAAAACCCCGTTGTTTTATAAAACGTCTCGCCATTTGATTAGGCTTAGAAAAATCAAATGGTTAGTTTTTTTACTGTACATAATTTGGAAGTGTGATGTGTTAACGAATATTTATTTATGTACTACTAATACTTGAACTCAAACTTATTTCGTTACATACTAAAAAGCTCAAGTACAACTCTGTTCTGTAATGGAATAGTGCAATGTGCGTAGACTTCCGGCGCACTTCCATGGAACATGGTTGCGTGAGTTCACCGCCTGTGACATGTCATGTTACTTTTACAATTTGAGGAATCGAGGACACCCAACCGGTGCTTGAAACATCATTTCGGTGAAACGTTTATCGGCAAAATAGGGTGATTCGGTTAACTACACACAAATATGTACGTTCTAGGGCTGAGCATGAATAACGAAAACGATGACAAAGGCATATTATAAAATATCTGATTATTTACAAGACAAGCAAGCTTGGGACGAACTCCAACTCCTTTATTAAACAATTGTAAGAAGGATCATATAAAAAAAAACGCTAGAATCCAGGTCTAGTTTCTTGCCAGTTCTTCTAGGCTCTGGTCGCGACGAACTGGCGCCTAGAATCATCTAGTATGTAGACGTTTCAAAGTGACCCTTGTGATTTTATTGAATAAATGCAAATGAAGTTTGAAGTTTGAATTGAAGTGTAATAAATTTGACAATCGTTAAGTTAACGTAACGCAGCGTATGTATTTGATTCACACTGCGCGATGACGCTCCAACCTTCGGCTATCAATCGTACTTGTCCCTATTAGGTATACATGTTATTTTTAGTAGTTTTAATGTCAAGTGTAACCGCGGTGGAGGCGCGTGCAGTTTTATTTATTTTATTTTATTTCTAAGGAAAACAAACGGTCTTATAAAGCTATACCTACCTTATCTAAAATTGTATCTGTTGACCACATATACGTTCTCCTCGCTGTTGAGAGTACCTATATTTAAGCATTTTAAAATGATTTATTCCTACGAATTTTCACTGGAAGCTTTGCGCCAATAAATGATGCTAAGAAGCCTGATAATAAAATTAATGTTTCCTGTTGATCAGAAATAAAATGGAATTTCTTTGTTTGAGCATATCTCATTACGTTGTATTTTAAGTAGGCTTGTGTTTAAATTCTGGGAGCATCTGCTCAGCAATATCGTGTAAACCGTGACGGGTCCATGGATCCTACGTTATTCCTGAATCCATCAGTATGCAGGCCACACCAGCACCTCCTTCCCACGCCACGACAAAACTTGTAGGAAACGTGCCACAAGTGTCACAAGTCACAACACAACACAAGTGCCGCTAGTTTTGAGGGCTCGGCGGAACAAAAATTTATTCGTCTCTAGTGTTAATTTTATTTCAACGACGGAATTAATGCTTGTAAATCTAAAAAAACATTTCGAACAAGTAAAACTATTACCTTTTGTAAATCTATTTATTTAAAAGTAAATCGTAACGATAATTCATTGTAAAAAATATCAATACAGACAATGGTATCCAATTAGGCACTAGGATAAGTGGTACTGGTATACTCTTATGGTTAGATTGTCAGAACTAAACCTTCCTCCAGGATTTTCTATTTAAAAATCATCGTAGAGACTTATAGAGCTAAAAAAACGCTAATTAAATAATGTACTTGTACAGTATCCAATACTCAGAAACAGAATATTGCAAAAAACGTAATCTTAACCCAACGGAAATATTACTTCTAGGTATACGATGCTCCGTGCAAAAACTAGTTCGCGATATCTAATTCCAACTTTTTGTATGACCACAAAAAATATTGGAAAAGCCCAGAATTAACAATGAAAAGTGCCATTCCGTGGGCATTTCCCAGAATGTGCTGTAGAAATGGCATGCGTCAGTGACGCGCGTGCCCACGTCACAACTTACCGAAATAGCGCTCAAGACGCGTATTCGCTTATAACTATGTCCATCGTTACTAATGAATCACAAACCGCGAAAATTACGCAAAACAAAATGTTCAATGTAATGCCGACGCCATTTCTCTGGGCGCCAAAGATTAGTGATCAAAATAAACCAGTATAACCGCATTTCCGAGAAGTTCTATATTTGTTTACAAGCATCTCCTCGTGTTATTTGCGTGTGAGCTCGCCCTTGAAATACCTACATGCATCTATCTTGATCTACATCAGCGGGAGTCATCATCATACAAATACCGGAATTGAGACAGGCGTCAGCTCAGTTGGTAGCCCTGCATTCCATGTGGGTCGTGGATTCGATTCCCAGCGAGAGAAAATGTTTGTGTGATAAACATTAATATTTGTTTTGCGCCTATTACATTATGCAATGTACAAAAAAAATACATAAGTTTTCCATGAGCAATCAAGCTTTGTTTAGTTCGGGACTTATCAAATGTTTAATGCTATGTGTTATTTCCATGAATTCTCCAAAATATGTACTCCCAAAACCTCTAATGAATAAAAAGAAGTAAAAATCTAGGCACTATCATTTTTAAAAAGATCACAAGCAATTTCTCATTTATTTAGTAATTTTATTAGGACGAAACCGGATATTACATATAGGATATCTTTTTTCATTTTCGTTGGAGCTCTGGTCCGTAATAACATGAAAAGAATTAATTTTGCTTTCATGTACAAAATTCCAATTTAATATGTTTTAGAGAGCTTTTTGTTTTTTTTGCCGTTAAAAGATTATCTAGAGCGTATGTAGCGTACCTACATGGTTCTACACTGAGTGATATATGTAGGTAAGTACCTAAATATAATTACTATCTTCATTTTATTGACATTACTTTTGGTGATAGCGATACTCTATCTATGGTTATTAGAAAACCAAAAAAATAGCTATGTACTAACTTAGAAATTAGCTTTAAGGCCCCATGAAGAATCAACGGCGGTTCGAGTTTAGGTTAATTAAGCTAAATAAGCTGGTCACTTTTCTTTCAAAAATGATCTAAGTAAATCAATTCGAGTAAAGATTTACATAATGATACGATACGCGCTATGCCGCCTCTTCGTCGCGTCGCATCTTGCATTAAATGATTTATTATTTGAAACAAAGCAGACGAGAGGTTAATTTAACATCTTCATTGTGTTTCGAAGTAAGAGCGTTAAAAAACAAAGACGCATATTCGTCGTTGCTTGCTGGGTACCAGGAAAACATGGATTCCAGCGAGTGACTGTATTGTGGAGGGCGTTCCGCGAACGGCGCAGGCGCACGCTTTCTTACCGCGCGGTGACAAGCCTTCAGCATTTTGCAGGATAAGGAAAAGTAGAGTAAGAACTTAAAGTCCAAAGACTACATATTTCAAGAATTCCATACTTTTGACGTGACAACGTCTTATAATTCGATAGAGCCGGCTGCACGCACGAAAAAACATGACTCATGCGGCGTTACCTCGCTCTGAGGCGTTCCATGTAAGACTTGAAGCGCAAGCGAGAGCGCGGAACGAGTGACAAAGAATCACAATCGGCCTTTGCGTTCGTTGTCACGTTCAACTATCGTAAGTCGGTTTGACTTTACAGACAACCATTTTTTTATCATTGTAATATGTACTTTGAAACTGCTTAAAAATTGTAACTGTGGGTGTAAATTAACATGACTGCGTGACTATTAAAGTAATAGGTAGAACCTGGGGCCCAATCGCCGTAAATTGTAACGTAAACGGTTCGTATCAGTAGCAGCTTCGGTTCACTAACGTAACGTATACGTAGCGTGTGCAAATCGTATCGCTGTAAACGTCTAACCGCTCATCTCTTTACCCTTCGTGACAGCGGTTATGGCACCAACTTCGGTTCACTAACGTTTCGGTTTCGGCTACACGCTTATCGCGATGCCAAAATACGTACGTTAGTGAACCGTAACTGCTACTGAAACGAACCGTTGACGTTACAATTTACGGCGATTGGGGCCATGCGATTGTCACATTTATTCGTATCTTAAACGTTACGTTTACGATCGTCACATTTATTCGAGCTCACCCCCTTTGACAATTAAAACTAACCGACGACCCATTGGCATGGAAGGCAAAGCTACTACCAACTGAGCTGTGACGGCTATCAAATGAAGCTATAGTGCAAGAATTATGGTCACTCGGCTTATAGCGCGAGTATCGTGAAATGGCACATTGCGGCCTCGGGCGTATTTGTACGGTTTTCAATTCGCTTCTCGGAAAACGAGAGTGGCGAGTGCGAGGCTTTGAGACGATTTTAGGAAATGATGTCACCACGCTTGTCTCAGAATTGGAGACAACTTTTTATGTTATAAAATTTATAATGGAATTTCGATGGAATCAGAATTAATGAGCACTTTATATGGATTTACCTGCTAACTGTTTTTGGAATCGATATACAAAAATATTGATAAATTTTTCTTTCAGATTACCTTGGTAAGATTTTTCATAGATCGTAATATAAAAAATAAAATATATTCATGGATTTTCAAAATATGCAAATACAGTTCTAAGTAAACTATGATACGTTTTTTTATATATGCATAGAAACAGCCAGTAATAGGTAGGCTAGGTAATGTACACGTAAAACAAACGGTATGAAGGAAAACACAGCTACAAACTATTATACAGTAAAGTGTTTCCAACAACGTCACAATTAGATGACGTCAACATGATGGTAACAATTTTAAAATGTATAATAGTTATTTATACATTCTAAATATATAGACCACTCTCAGCGATAAGGCCTATCATATCCCTTTAATAATATATATAAAAATAATTTTATACTTAATTATAAATTATGACAGCATTATTATAGTTAATTTAATTGTTTGTAATATGAATGTGTTAATTAAACTAAGTTGAAACTACATAATTACAATGCATTTACTAACTGAGCACATTTATTGAGGACGTACCTTACACGATACGTCTTCTACGTGTACCTAAATAAACTCATCCCAAATAGGGAAAACGTGAAAACACCACGAAGGTTTACTTACTATATTACACTTTAGTCGAAAGAGGTCGTATTACTGTTTTTTATTATGATCCTGTGGAGTCCCACTATAAGAGCTGGTTCCCACTTTTCGGGTGTCGGATCCGTATATTAATCGAAGGTTCTAGTTAGAGCATTTTATATGAAGCTAATCTTATTGGAAACCGATTTTGCTGAAATGTTCTGCTACTAAGTTCGGCTCCGTCCGACACCCGACAAGTGGGAACCTGCTCTTAGGCCTTCCTCCAGTTTTTTCTGTCATGAGTATGCATAGGCATCAAATTCGTCTCGCCATCTTCGCCGTGGTCTACTACTGGTTTCCCGTTTTGTAAAAAGGTACTTGCTTATAAAATTATACATGCTTTCAAGATCTTGTGAGCTTCTCGTCTTTTATTGGGTATGGCTCTGTTCATTACCCTCTTATTATACATACGGATTGGACAAACTGTATAAACTACTACTTAACACTAAGATATTTTATGTAAAATAGATGTACAATAAAATATTTCTGAAGACCAATTCTCGTAACATTATTTGCTACACAAATTCGTCATCGATTTATCAGCGTACTACAGAAGCTAAGTACTTCGGGGTATCGTAAATCGTGATTAATAAACATTCCAACCTGAGTACGCTGTGAGAAATATCAATTTATTTATATTTATGGAAAGACGGTGATGGTAAACCTTTATTTAGTATGCAAATATGATAAACGAAATGATTTATTTCAAAGTGATCCTTGTGATTTTATTGAATTGAAGTTTGAAGTGAAGTTTGAGGGAACTCGTCGCTAAGCCGAATAATATGTGATCGTAAACGTATCGAAACTGTGTAATCGAGTCACACTCACACTGCGAGTCGACACTAATTCGACTGCCAAACATTGCAGCGTCACCGCGCGTGTCTCGGATACGTTACCGTTACAAAACTAATGATTTATTTATTTGTGGTCATCTTTTTGAGCTTTCTAAGATTATTATCAGAGGGGTGAACGCGAATAAATGTGACAATCATATACGTATTGAAACAGTGACGTATTTGAAATACTTACTTACTTTTATTTGTTTATTAAGGGTAGGTATTCATAAACACAAAAAATACAAACAAAGCACATGCAAATAATTGAAACGCAATTAAACTATGTACAGAAAACAGTTACTAAACATGTGATAATTATTCGGTAAACAAGTAAGTAAATAATTTGAATTTAGATTAGGAAGGAATCAAAAAGGAGTACAAAATAATTAAAGATATAAACTGTTAGGTTAGGAAGTAAATTACAATAACGTAAAAAACCAAGTAAAATAAAATAACGCAATAATGATAAGTAATTTTACTGTCGAACGTTGCAGCGGTAGCACGCAGTGTGTCTTAAATACGTTTTGTTTACGATTGTCACATATATTCGTGGTCACCTCCCAGATTGGATTGTTGACGTAAGAGTCCCCGCAGACTGCAGACTTTTATCGGCCGATAGTTTGGTCGGCTTCTTAATCATGAAGACAGAATCACTGTAATGTGCGCATCTGCATACATCTTCATACTGATTAAGAAGCCGGCCAAAGTATCGGACGATAAAAATTCTGCAGTTTGCGGGGGCCCTCACTGTCCCCAGTAATTTATACGGAAATTAGTGCCCTTGCGTCTTTGTTCCTCTTTATAGACCTACGGAAGAATCTTTGAAAACAAAGAAGTAAAATTGTTATTCCCACTACCCAAAGGTTAGCTGGTAGAGAATGCTATTTGTAGCATTAAGTTTGCCTGTATACACTACTTAAAGTGCAATAAAGAATTTTCTATCTAGCTATCTATCAAGGCCATAAGTAAATTCTTTTAGATATATTTTTCAAATAACTATACTTGTTTAAACCTTCTATGTTTAATTCTAGACGAATTTGTAAGCTAACCGCGGACGTAATATTTATCGTATTACCTAGAAATAGAAACCATAGTTTTTACAATAAAGTTTCATTTTTCAGCGAAATATAAATATTTAATTAAAAGTTAGAGGGAAAACTGTGAACTGAATATCATTTCTGAAGAGAGTTATTTATACTTTTTTATTCAATAAACTTTATATTTTTAGATACTGGAAATAGCTCGTTTATATTGCTTACATAAAAAGTATTTTTGGAAGTACTTTACGCAAAATAATCGGGTTTATGTTGTCGGTAATTAATAATTATTTTGGTTACAATTACAACTCGGTACTTTTTGCACAGAAAAACTGGCACATTAGACGTCTTTTTTATTAGGCATAGAGTATTGTAGGAGTGCCTAGCACGAACATATGTGACGCGCGTAAACGTATCGTAACGTTAGCACATTCAAGATACCGCGCGGTGACGCTGCAACGTTTGACAGACGAGCTAGCGTCAACGCGTAGTGTCACTCGAATACGTCACCGGTTCGATACATTTGCGATTTACACATTTCGTGTACACGTCCCGTAATGATCTTACTCCGAGGGGTCATTTAATGTTGTATGAACTTAATATGTCAACTTTTACCGGTACTTCGTTAATAAAGTTTGTAATACATTATGTACCGTGTGTACCTACTAGGTACAGTAAGTAATTTAAATCATGTTTTGCATTAAATATTTTCATTCATTAGTTCGTTTTCCTACGCAACAAATTAAAGTTTATTATTTTCCTACAAGATTATGAGTAACATATGCTTTAGGTATTTAAACTAGGTATTCCTTGTATTTCGTCACATTAGGCGCCTATCTTTCCATTCATAAATTCATTTTCCCACACAGCCCGCCTATCCTAGCCTCTCAAAACCTGCCAGGTTTTAAATCACGTTCAGTTTCTATAGTAATTCATATGTATTCTGTGAATTTCTGTGGCATTTCTGGTGGACTGATATGACTGAGCTGTATTAAATCCTATCAATAGTAAGGGAGCCCAAGAGGGGATTTCGGTATTTACTCAGTAGATTAACATATTTGCCTGCGTCTGTTTTACCCGATCATTATAACCTCGATCAATTCAAGGCCAATGTAAATAGGTGTCTTCTAGACCATCCTGCTCCATCGTCGGCTTCATCGGCGCTTTCCATCAGGCGAGATTGAAGCCAAAGGATGGTCTATATCTATAGATTATTATAAAAAATATATAAAAAAGGGGGTACCTCGTACCCGGTTAAGTACCTCCACCAAGTATGAGTGAATCACTTAGCATCGTGGGCTCTACTACTACAATAATAACGTCACAGTCACGTTAGTCTACAAGAAATGCCACAGAATACCGATCGATGAGTTGCTATGAAATGAAATGAAATGTATTTATTGTAGTAACATACTTCATACAAACATTAGACTTATAAATAATATTGTATCTCTGCGGATATTTGTGCAGATTGGAAAACATTGGTACCCAAACTAGGAATAACCTGTGATATGAAGTACCAATGCCCTCCGCCGGAATTAGTTGTGTTGGTACATATTGTATACATAAAAAGATGCTATAGAAACTGAGCGTGCTTTAAACCCTGGCAGCTTTTGAGAGTCTAGGATAGGCCTGCACTCTGTTGTTTTCCTCCAAGATCACAGAATGAAACTTTGGATTTTCACCAAGTAACGTGGGAATAACCACGGTTAACCCAACGGTGACTAAAGTCCATTAGTTACGTTTTGTGTAAAGTTTAGCTAGAAATTTCAGATTTTGATTTCCTTCCTTGTACGAGCAGGATGCTATTCATTTTTTGCTGGCTCGACCGGTTTGTAAAACGCTTTAAAATGATAATGTTTCCTGTTTTCAGAACACAAAGTAGGGGACAGTAAGCGTTGTTAATTGACAACTAATGTTATTGTTATTTATATTATTGTTTTATTTAGGTCAAACCAAACAAGGTAAGTTGGGCGGATATAGAGCCTTTTCTATTTATAAGCGATCCAGGGTCTGTAATTTGAGTTATTAGAATAGTTTCTAGAAAATTAAGATCTTTTATGTACAACAGTTAAACAATAAAATATTTCTGACTTCTGAAAATTGTAAAGAAAAATTTACAAAAAAAAAATGGTTGTCTGTAAAGTCGGTTTACTGACGATAGTTGAACGTGACAACGTCACTTCATGGAACGCCTCAGAACGCCTCAGAACGCCTCATGAGTCATGTTTTTTCGTGCGTGCAGCCGGCTCTATCGAATTATAAGACGTTGTCACGTCAAAATTGTGACAGACACAATTTTTTTAAACAGTTAAACAATAATGTTCAAGAAGATGGCACTAAAGCAGATAGGGTTAAATAAATATTCAGGGACAATTCACACGTCACATTCTAGTCCCAAACTAAGCAAAGCTTGTATTGTGTCACTATGCATTCTATGTAAGCATATAACATAGAATGCATAGTGACACCGAGACACAAAACAAATATTTATGTTCATCACACAAACATTTGCTCTGGGTGGGATTCAAACCCACGACACACAGCATGGAAGGCAGAGCTACTATCAACTGAGCTGTAACGTCTGCCAAAACATTGATAAGGGTTACCGCTAAAAAGAACTTCATTCTACACTTCTCTCTTTGCAACTGACTGTACTAGTAGGTACTATATTTATTAATAAAAATATCATAAACCTAGTTTAGACCACAATCTAGGATACGTAAGTGGTTATTATTGGGTTTCCTGTAGGTGTAATAAAACACAAATAACTAAATCTTTTCCCACGTCAATTACTGTTTTGTTTTATAACTGCGACCGTATTGTAAAAGCCGTTTGAATTATTATGTCGGTTAATAGACTTCAATCGTGACAAAGTATATTTAATGTAGGTACTAAGGTTG
Source organism: Ecliptopera silaceata (assembly GCA_932527185.1). Taxonomy (NCBI): domain Eukaryota; kingdom Metazoa; phylum Arthropoda; class Insecta; order Lepidoptera; family Geometridae; genus Ecliptopera; species Ecliptopera silaceata. Next base: position 8,998,215 of record OW052202.1, on the reverse strand, counting down.
TACAAAAATGTTCGTGTATTTTATAAAAGCACCTACCTACTCTACAAGTTAGTGAATTACGACAATCAAGCGACACTAAACTAGAACTGTATTGAATAATTTGGAAATTTATTTTATGTTATAATTCTTTCGTGAGGTTTTCTAAAAGCTAGAAGTTCCTATATATGTTAATATTAGCTGAATCGTGCCCGCTTCGTTGGGCAAAACGGACTAACATTTTATTTTTCGGTTTTTTTATATAGCCTATGACACTCAGCAATCATGTGGCTTTCTATTGGTGAAAGAATTTTTAAAATCGGTTCAGTAGATCCCAAGATTACCCCTTACAATTTAACAAATACACAAACTTTACCTCTTTAAAATATTAGAAGATAAATAAATTCTACCTATCTACAAACTATAGGTGTCGATGACATTTAAAGGAAAGTCTGCTGAATTCGCCATAAATACGGGTGTTACATAACCTCAGTTAGTTTTGTAATAGCGGTTTTTAGCAATGGCAACACTGGCACTGCCTGTGTTTCTCCGAACACTGCCTACCTACATAATCATCGACGCACAGAGGGGCCGACGCTACCGCGAACTGAGTAATTATAATTAGTCCCTTCATTACACCAATACTCGGAAACGTGATAAGTTTTAAGCATATAAAAACGAATTCATTCGAGCAAATAATTCGTTTAGATTCCTTATTTGCGGGTCTTGTTACGGCGCTTACATTCCAAGGGGTATTTTACAAGCGTAGTTTGTAAAATATTCTTTTCAGGGTGAACACGAATAAATGTGACAATCGTAAACGTATATCTAAACAGTGATAGAGAGATAGTATTTGAGATTCACTGCGCGTTAACATCAGTTTTTTTGTCAAACGTTGCGGCTTTAGCGCGCAGTGTGTCCACCGATGAAATTTGACTATAAAATCTTTACATTTAATGTAATTATTTAATAACTTATACATTTCGACGACCGATGTGGCGCGGCCGGCGATGGTCCGCCTGCGCGGAGGTTGCGGGTTTGATTCCCGCCTTGGGATAAATGTTTGTACGATCTGCAAATATTTATGGGAGTTCTGGGTATTTTATTTATACCTATAATCAAAAAATATCTATCTTTGTAATGTATAGTATTAAGTATTTCAGTCTTCTAGTACCCATAACACAAGCTCTACTTTAGCTTGGGGCTAGATGATGTTGTGTGGATTGTCCAGCATTTTTTTTTAATTTAATTTAATGACCTAGCCAGTCAGACAGGGTAAAGACCACTTTAATGCGTGTGAAACTGACTAAACAACGCTTTCCTCTCGATATTTTCCTTTGCCGTCTCTCTCTGCGATCCGTGTGTGCACAAACTCGTACTTGGAGTAAGTATTAAATAAATGATGTTGGACAATCCACCCAACATCGTCTAGCCCCAAGCTAAGCACAGCTTGTGTTATGGGTACTAGAAGACTGACATACTTAATAAAATACATTACTTACTATATTGTATTGTAAGTATTCTAGTTACACTTGTATCCCACAAAACATTGTCACCAGTTTTCACAGCAATTATCAGCTTCCTAGAGACGGCTGTCGCAGAAACCATACCCGCGGAGACGTACGCAGAATCACCCGCTTAGTAAGTAATGGGGGTTTGTGTACTGGCCGATACGACACGACGGAACAAGAAATATGTGAAAGATAGACTGAAGACTGATTGTAGATATAAACACAAAAAAAAGACTTATGGCACTCGGGGACTGCCGCGGTAAAGCTATTATAGCATTTTTTGCTGAATTACGAATACTTACGCAGTGTTAGGCATGCAATAGCTTAGAAAACATTTAAAAGAGAAAAGGGTGGAGCGACGATCTGCAGACTGGGCTCAGTGACATGTCTAAGGACTTATGTTCAGCAATTAATTTATTGATATAGGTTGATGATTTTTATTGTATATTGAAGCCTGTACCCGTATACGAGGCCTTTCTTGTCCGTTTATATTATTACGATTATTATAATAAATATACTACCTACACAATGTGAGCAGCAAGCATCATGAAATTAATTGATACCTACCAATTGCTCAAACATATTTTTAATTTTTTTGCCGTAGATGGCAGACGAGCATAAAATATCAGTGTTTTCGCTAACATAATTTACAAGCGCCTGTTCCGATATCGTATAGATGTCGTGTCGGTCCCAGTGTTAACAGGTTCAATTAATATGTTTCCATCTAGTCTCGCTAGAGAGTTTTCTTAGTATTGTTATATTGCGTTTTGTAATAATGACTGAACGGTTTTTTCCCTAATGTACGCTGCTTCTGGAGAATTCTATTTTAAGTAAGTACAAATTTATACATATATCTAAGTAGACAGGTACATTAAAATACACAAACAAACTTACCGACTATCACAGTATTTATAAAATGTACACAGGTACAAAACGTACAAACATTTATGCCAAGGCGGGATTCGAACCCGCAACCTTCCGCGTCGCAGGCGGACCATCGCCCACCGCGCCACATCGGTCGTCAGTGACCATGTATTATGTACCTTGTCTGACATTATGTAAAGTTACTAAAATATATCTATAATATCTAAAATAATTATAAATTACCAAATGAAGTACAATAGATTGGATCCCATGCATTTTAACTATTGTTTCTGCAACATAGTATTTAATAAAGTTCAAAGAATTAGTTTAAAACTATGTTTCAGCAACCTATGATATCAGCCAAAGAGATAATGTGGGGATTTTTTGTGGAAATTCTGACACGTAATTTCTTACAACTCTAGAACGTATAGTGTACGCGGAACATTGCCAATTTCTCTTAAGGCGACGGGTAGGGTGAAATTTTTCATAATAAATAAAAATGTCAATAACTTCCAACTTTATTATTTATTTATTATATCTACACACACGTTAAACTTGTAACACGGCATAGTTTTTGTCGCAGTGGTTAAACTCTAGATAGTCAGCGTGGCAACGTCGCATTTTCAACTTCAGTAAGAATGCTGAAAACGACGCAAAACACATAGTGAGCCGCGCACAGTTTGGATTGTCAAACTCTGAAGCAGCGCCTTATGAATATTTGCGAGCACACAGCAATGGAACACTTATAGTTCCTAAGGCGCTACTCTTCTTCTTCTTTAAACACCTTAATGTAGATTTTTTTTACCTTGGATGTATAGATATCAACCATAAGAATAGCTGTGCTGAGTTTGGTACCAAACAAATCTGCCAAACCCATAAAAAATGGGATCAAAAATCACACTTTTGCAAAAGGTGTTGGTACTAAACTTACATTTTAAAGTAAACTATAACCAAGAGCACACATTTTGTTCCCTACCTGACTAGTTCAATATATGTGTTATAGGAAATAATAAGTTTCACAACTCCACATGCTATGACTTCTTCAGAAAACACTCCCAAAAACACGCATTTGGCTATACCCGTCACCTTAAGCTTCGTATTTATCTTTATAACCTACGGAATTTTAAAATAAAATATTTTTATAAGTGTAGGTATATCAGCAGTCTAGTCCTGTCTAGTTCCCATAGTACAAGCTTTGCTTAGTTTGGAACTAGAGTATGATGTTTGAAATGTCCGTGAAATACTATAGGAACTAGATAGCTGATAAAATACAATAGGTACTCTGACACAGAACAAATATATATTATGTTCATCACAGAATCATTTCCTATGGGAGGGAATCGAACCCACGATCCACAGGCAGGCAGAGCTACTACCAACTGAGCTGTGACAACCTGTCAAACTGATACGAGACATGATTTATATCTGTGGTACGTCTCGCAATATCCGATCTAGCATGCCGACCTAGCGTGTAAAGGCAGGGGAATGATGATGATGATAATGATGAAGATTGTTGTTTTCTAAGACAAACAGTATTATTGGCAATATTATTGGAAGTAATTACTGCTTGTACACCGTGACAAACACTTCTCGGTAGATAATATGAGCACTTTTACGGACCTACCGCGAAGTAGGAATAAATTATTTATAGGTACTTATGTTTTTATTACTAACCACGTCTCTAAAAAACAGAATATATTTTTATGGTATGTTAATCTGTATCTTTACACAATTAACGGCCGGTTTCTCGAACGATGATCAACGAAAAAATCAAATAATTACTATGTGTCAAACTCGGATCAATCGTGATTTGGGTTTCCAGAAACCGGCCGTTAGAAGATTAAACAAATAAAATTTTTCGCTACTACTTTTAAAGGAAATATTTAAATATTTGACATAAATTCTTAATCATTTCAGTCCCGAACGAAAGGATGTGTGTGCTGTTTGCGTTGTAAAATAAATAAAATAACAAATATGTGCCTATAATGTTGCCAAAGTTAGGTAGTTATTGTAGCAAATTCTAAGAAAAGTGGAATAAGATTTCAAAAAACTGTATAAATTGATAGCAAGATCAATCAAAAGTTGTTGGAAATCCCAGGGTTTTATAAGACGAGTTCCGATTTCTGAAGGACGCCTTCTGAGAATCGATCTCGTCTACGGTTCGCTGGAGCTGTTACTTCAATAACATGAAATTCTATAATACATTATTTATGCAAAAGACTTTGACATTTGAGGCGCCATACATTTATATTTTTAACCTACAAGTGTAAGATTTCTATTGAAGATTAACCCCCTATTTTATAAAAAGTTAGCGTTGACTTTATGTCATGATTACGTATGGTAATCAATACTTCAAGTCTACGCTATCTTTTTATAAGATAGACCGAAAGTATTTATTTATTGTGTATTTCTTATTTTTCTTATAATAGACTTCTAATGTACTGAAACCTTGGTGTCACACCGTCTCCAAGTCTTTAAATTTCTAACACAATTACATTATGGTTGAAAACGCACCAAGTGCTCATGAAATGAATTGGGTCCTTTTTTTCCGCGCTTGAATAGAACTCAACGTCACGTTGAATCCTAGTGGTGACTAAGTCTTAGATCTTAGAACTTTTTAGATCTTTTAATTACCTACAACTTTGCCAATTGACTTTTTTCCATGGGACTTTTAGTTTTGCCGGAAATCGAGAAAAAGCGTTTTTTACCCGTAAAAGCTCACCCCCATCCCCTTCTTATTATTTTTTTCTATTTATTAGTAAATTATTTTTCCTTTCATTTTTATAATATTCCCCTCCTTATCTAATGGGTTTCATCCTACTATTATTTTCTTGTTTTTAAAAGCTATCGAGCCTGGTCTATAGAGACAGTCTAAGTGCGGTCCTTAGTCAGGTAGAAATATTAACAATCAACACTGCCTAGGTAAATATTTGCAAATCGTACAAACATTTATCCCAAGGCGGGAATCAAACGCGCAACCTCCGCGTCCCAGGACCTTCGCCCGCACATCGGTCGTCAAAATAAGTAATTTTACTAAGTACTTTGTTTAAGTTCCTTATTAGTGATTCCTCGAATCCAAATCTGGTTCATTATGATATAACATAACTACATGAATACTATAGTTTATCTTATCACTTCCCAGAACAGTAGATTGAACTCAATCCAACAATTCACATGTTATTGCTGTAATAATAATAATCTATTATTCTGAGAACTAAATACGCTATCGCTGTAAAAGTTTATTCATAACTTGATTTACAGATTTCTTAAACTTTTCGACTTCGATGTTGTTCAAACTATAAAGTGGAAAAATTTGTTCGCAAAACATATTCATATTAATACTACGTAATAATAATTATTTGGTTAGGGCTATCACATCACACATATTTTTTTGTTCATTTTAGAATTCTTTCGGTCTGTTTCGATAGCTAAGTATATAAATACTCGATAAAAACTCGTGTCAATAATTAAATCAATATATCTCTTCAATAATCTCACATTATCTATACTAATACTAATAATAATATTATAAAGAAGTAAAGTTTGTGTATTTGTATATTTGTTAAATTGTAAGGGGTACCTAATCTCGGGATCTACTGAACCGATTTTGAAAATTCTTTCACCAATTGAAAGCTACATTATTGTTGAGTGTCATACTTTATATAAAAAACCGAAAAATAAAAAGGCTTTTACGTGGTAGTCCGTTTTGCAAAGTGAATCGGAGAAAAAACGGTCGAATTATACCTAACGAAATGGGCACGGGCCATCTAGTTTGTCTATAAAAAAATGGCTATTCGTTTAAAAAAAACTATGAATTTGTTTATGTAACTAGTAAATAGCTAATTATCGTGCTTCCTCCCCATTTCAATGGAAACGTAAAACATTTTGCAGTGTAGCAAGTAACTTGCTGCATTCTAGGAATGGTATTATTGCTGTAATGTACCTATCATTATCGTGGTGTAGTGAGTATTTCTGTGGAAATCACGACGTAGTAGAGATTGCCGATAAGCAAGTCTTATTAAAATACATAAGTTTGAAAACTTGGTTGTAATTTTAGATTGGGATAGAGTGAAAAAGGTAGGTTTTCTTTCAGTTTTATCGTCGGTTTATGAAATCGGCAATTTTTTCAAAATTGGACAGATTCAAAGCAAGAGTATACTTTAAAACTGACATTTGTCAGTACTTTAAACGAAACTGGTCATAAGATATCAACTTTTTTATTGACTTATTAATTTATTTTGTTCCTTATTTAGATAATTAATATCATTTTATTCTGCGTCAGGGTTCTATTCTGTGTTCCATTCTATTTATTCTGTGTAAATATACCTATGAATTTTTTAAATTTGGTATTTACAAAAAATATTCTATCAGTAATCTAGACCCCATAGCACAAGCTTTGCTAAGTTTAGGACTAGAGCGCGATGTGTGAAATGTCTGCGAATATTTATTTATGTTGTAGTTGAAGTACTAGATAGTTGTACAGTGTCGCGGTCAATACACTTACAATGTCAAATGGGGCAGCCTTGACTCGTTCTGAGCGTTATCGGGTTTCGGGTTCTATTACCTACCACTGTTATCATGCCAAATTATAGTTCGCACGATTTAGATACTTTCGCAGAATTGATTAAATTTTCAGAATGTTCAAGCCATATTTCAAAAATATCAAATTATGAACCAAATTTTGACAGGCGTCACGATACAGCTCAGTTGGTAGTGACTCTGTCTTCTATGCTGTGGGTCGTGGGTTCGATCCCCACAGAGAACATATGTTGGTGGGATGAACGCTAATGTTTGTTCTATGTCTGGGCATACAAAAAATGTAAGTAGGGTCAGTGTGGGCAAGTCCGGCATAGTTTTCTTAAATTGAATTTCAATTTAACTTTAAAAATCGAAATAAAATTTATTAGTTACTTTAAGTAGTCGGAAAATATTGGTATTACATTTATCTTTCTATATCTATCTAAAAGTAGGGTTAATTGTAATTGTCTTCAGATTTATAGCATTTTTTTGTAAAGTAGGCATTTAGACGGACTTCCCAACCAGTTTGAGGCAAGTCCGTCTAGTAGCAATAAAATCGTAACTAGTGAGCCAATATGTATGAAAACCTTATCGATAAATGATGAAAAGCTGCCGTTGAAATACGTGTTTTAAACGTGTGACTATAAGGTATACTTTTAAAGAAAAATAAAATTATTAAAATCAAGGGCAAGTCCGGCATATCTTTGCTGATGATGTACTTTCAGTGGTTGTAAACATTTTCACAAAGTACCCACTTACGATTTTTTTTTTGTCAATAACATACAAATCAATACACAAGAATCTTTATTTGTGAACAAGTAATCGTTAATAATGTAATGTATGAATTTAGAAATGGTGTGGCAAACTATTGCCGGATCTGTAGCTACATTTATAACACTTTCTGCCAGTACGAAATAAATGAGTATGGGATAATTTTCTAAATCAGATCTTTGTTAAAACGATAAATGTTCACATGATGTGCCATGCTACTATTACTTATTGAGTCAGGTATAAAAAATCAGAAACTAAAAAAAAAGGTTGGATAGTTCCAAGCTTTCAAAATATGTATTCACAATTCATAAACTTTTAAAGAATACTTATAGGTGATTGTAGGCGCAATTCCTTGTTGGGATTCCTCTGGTGGTAGCAGTAAATAACGAAGACTTGGATTCTTTTAAAATAGCGTATAATGTTAAAAAGATATTACAAAAGGTTACAGCAGTTGTGCGTGTACGATGATTGTGTTGATGACAGCGTATGTCAAAATTATATTTGAAAATGTGACGTTATGTCAAACGTCACCGCGACGTCAAGTCAGGCCGCAACAGTGATGCTAGTCCTCTTGCAAACATACCAGTGCATCTTTCACTTAATTATTTATTATACACAAAGTAAATACAAAAAAATAAACGTAAATACCTAGATTAGATTTACAGAGGCAAGCTTAACCCTGAAAAGAGTTCACTTTCGTAGACAGGCGAATAATACTTACAAGTTGAATAAACAGTATAAAATAATTATAAAATTTGAACTACTAAAAAGGTTGACAATATCTGGAATTAAGGCAAGACCGGCATATGACGGACTTGCCTTATGTGTAGTAGACGGACTTCCCAACTATAACATTCGAAGCTTGGATTTTTTCTATTTGTTATAATTACGAAACTAATGCGTTATTTTTGAATCGGACACCAGATAAACATTCCCGAATCTGTAAATGGCCTACGTTATCACAGATACTCAGAAAACTCCTTAGATTTCACACCTTTTTTTTCATTTTTCGACGAGACGTCAAACTTCAACTTCAAGTTAAATTCGCGGAAAAAATTGGTTGTCAAATTTTTTCCAACATTAAGATGTTAGCGACATCTATTATCACTAGTTCGAACAAACTCAATGATACTGTTTTACCAACCGAGTTATATGGCTCTAGCTATTCAAAAACAGAAGTTATTGCCACTAGACTAGGGTGACCAGATGTCAGGAATTTTCCTGACATGTCAGGAATTTTAGACATATGTCAGGAATGCGGCCGGAAAAGGGAAATGTCAGGAATTACTCGGCAAATAAATGAAACAATATTTTTTTTACACTATAAACTTTTATTTTTAGTCATAATAACAAAAAGGAAATTGTCATTAATTGTAATCAACTTTTTACGATTTTGACATCAAACAATCAACATTGACATACAATATTAAACAATTTAAATAATCAACAAAAAAAAACCCCTTTAAGTAAAAAAATAGACTTTTCGCTTCACAAGCCTTTCGCTCAACAATTTCTCGGCAAATAAATGAAACAATTTTTTTTTTTTTACACTTTAAACTATTATCTGTAGTCACAATAACAAAAAGGAAATTGTCATTAATCGTAATTCACTTTTTTTACGATTTTGACATCAAACAATCAACATTGATATATAATATTAAACGTACTGGATTCAATAATTAATTTTTATTTTGAAATAACTTTTGAATTATTGCGAAAAAGTAGAATAAAATTAGTTTTGTTATAAAACTTCTCTACCACAGACCACCTTCATACTTTAAACGAAATCATAGAAAAATATTCCGAATTTCATAAACCTCTATACATCGCCTTTGTGGATTACGCAAAAGCGTTTGATAGTCTGAAGCATTCTGCTATATTTCAAGCCCTCGAAAATCAAGAAATTGAAAAAACTTACATAGATTTAATAAAATTAATATATAACAATAGTACCGCAAATATTAGACTTCACACAAATGGTCCATCATTTAAAATACAAAAAGGCGTAAAGCAGGGTGATCCGCTCTCTCCTATTCTATTTACAAGCGCTTTGGAAGAAGTTTTCAAAGCGCTGTCAGATTCGTGGGGTACGAAAGGTATAATCGTCGAGGGCAAACGCTTAACTAACCTACGTTTTGCTGATGACATCATACTTTTCGCCCCAACACCACAAGAACTGTAACAAATGCTTCAGGACCTAAGCACGGCAAGTCTTGAGGTTGGACTTCGAATTAACCGTTCAAAGACTCAAATAATGACCAACAGCACGAAACGTAGGGTCGAGGTAGATGGGCAAGTTATACAGTATGTCGATGAGTATATTTACTTGGGCCAGTTAGCGAGCTTCGAAAACAGTCAGGACAAAGAGATCCACCGTCGTATCGAGAACGCCTGGAAGAGCTACTGGTCCATGAAAGAACACATGAAGGGTGACCTCCCTATATCACTTAAACGCCAACTTATCGACATGTGTATCTTGCCCGTCCTAACCTACGGTGCTCAGACTTGGTCATTGACTGAGTCACAGAAGTCTAAACTCAAGATTTCCCAAAGAGCAATGGAGCGCAGCATTCTCGGCCTCAAACGCATCGACCGGGTGCGGAACACAATGCTGCGCTCAATGACAGGCATTGCCGATGTAGGGAGCAAAACAGCAAAGCTCAAATGGGAGTGGGCGGGTCAAGTTAGTTGGATGCCAGCTGAGAAGTGGGCTAACATCGTCACCCCATGGGTGCCGGAAGTCGGAAGGCGACGGCGGGGTCGGCCGAAAAGGCGTTGGAAGGATGACCTGGACGTGCACGAAAAAGATTGGTAGAATGTCGCCAAGGACCGGGATGAGTGGAAGACTTTGGGAGAGACCTTTGCCCAGCAGTGGGACAATATAGGCTAAGAAAAAAAAAACAAAAAAAAAAAAACTTAACCTTTGCCCAGCAGTGGGACAATATAGGCTAAGAAAAAAAAACAAAAAAAAAACTTAAACATGATGTCAGGAATTTTGGCCGAAAATCAGGAATTTTGTCAGGACTTTTAAAATTTGCATCTGGTCACCCTACACTAGACGGACTTAGGGCCTAGACGAACTTACCCACACACACTGGAGGACATTTCTGGGAACTAAATTGCTGATAGAATACTAATACATATTTGTAAATGCATACATAGTAACTCCCAGACACAGAACAAATATTTAAATATGTTCAACACACAAACCTGAAATCGAACCCTGGGTGGAAATCGAACCTACGATCCACAACATGGAAGGCAGAACTACTACCAACTGAGCTGTGATGCCTGTCAGTAAGATAATTGTTCGCCAGATCTCATTATAAAAGGTATCTACATGTATCGATAGGTAGGCTTTCTCGCAATTCATAATAAAATGATAGCGTTATCAACTCACCAACACCAATAAATATTCAAGCAGCAATCAATACTCATGTTTATGCATGAGAAAATAAAATGCAAAGGAGAATGGGCACTTTTGTATGGAGCGTGGGCCACGAAAAAAATTATGTCCCTCAGGGTTGCCACATAATACGTTTGAAAGAACTTCAAAAGGCCTACGTTTTACTATAATTACGAAAAAAATCCGTCCTGTGGAAATTGAGATATATTGAAAAAACAGTTTTTTACTTAATATCGAATTGCCACGAATTCTGAGAGTCCTCACAAATGACTAAGGTGTCGTTTGAAAGGACATTTAAACGACTTCATTTGGTTCTAGAAGTGTCAAAAAATCCAACCTGTGGAAATAGAGTTATTCTTGATAAACATGATTTTTTATAAAACTGACGTTTGGCTCACATCCAGCGTTACCACAAATATGGCCGATACGGCGTTTGAAAGAGCATATAAAGGACATTTTTTTAAGACATGTAAATCAAAAATCCATCCTATAAAAATAAAGTTATAGTGGAAACACTTTTGAATTTATACTATTCGATTTTGCTTCGTTTTCTGAAACCCCACATCAATTAGATATAATACGTTTGAAAGAGCATTTACAGGGCATCATTTGGTTCTAGAAGTGTCAAAAAATCCAACCTGTGGAAATAGAGTTATTCCTGATAAACATGATTTTTTATAAAACTGACGTATGGCTCACATCCAGCGTTACCACAAATATGGCCGATACGACGTTTGAAAGAACATATAAAGCATATAATTTTTTATGGTTACAAAAATCAAAAATCCATCCTATAAAAATAAAGTTACAGTTGAAACACTTTTGAATGAAGTGTGTCTGCTTTGCTGTAGGTCAGTCTATTTACAGCGAAGTTATACTCTATCTAAAGAACTTATTAATAATTACCACGTAGCGTCATAAAATATCAGGACACGTGTTGCGCCATATCAGGTTTGTTAAAATCTATTAGAGAATTTTAAAGAATAAAGTCACTCTTCCAGATTTTTCTGTGCATGTACAGCATAAAGTCAAAAGTGTTTCAACTATAACCTTATTTTTATAGAATGGATTTTTGATTTACATGTCTTAAAAAAATGTCCTTTATATGCTCTTTCAAACGCCGTATCGGCCATATTTGTGGTAACGCTGGATGTGAGCCAAACGTCAGTTTTATAAAAAATCATGTTTATCAGGAATAACTCTATTTCCACAGGTTGGATTTTTTGACACTTCTAGAACCAAATGATGTCCTGTAAATGCTCTTTCAAACGTATTATATCTGATTGATGTGGGGTTTCAGAAAACGAAGCAAAATCGAATAGTATAAATTCAAAAGTGTTTCCACTATAACTTTATTTTTATAGGATGGATTTTTGATTTACATGTCTTAAAAAAATGTCCTTTATATGCTCTTTCAAACGCCGTATCGGCCATATTTGTGGTAACGCTGGATGTGAGCCAAACGTCAGTTTTATAAAAAATCATGTTTATCAGGAATAACTCTATTTCCACAGGTTGGATTTATTGACACTTCTAGAACCAAATGATGCCCTGTAAATGCTCTTTCAAACGTATTATATCTAATTGATGTGGGGTTTCAGAAAACGAAGCAAAATCGAATAGTATAAATTCAAAAGTGTTTCCACTATAACTTTATTTTTATAGGATGGATTTTTGATTTACATGTCTTAAAAAAATGTCCTTTATATGCTCTTTCAAACGCCGTATCGGCCATATTTGTGGTAACGCTGGATGTGAGCCAAACGTCAGTTTTATAAAAAATCATGTTTATCAGGAATAACTCTATTTCCACAGGTTGGATTTATTGACACTTCTAGAACCAAATGATGCCCTGTAAATGCTCTTTCAAACGTATTATATCTAATTGATGTGGGGTTTCAGAAAACGAAGCAAAATCGAATAGTATAAATTCAAAAGTGTTTCCACTATAACTTTATTTTTATAGGATGGATTTTTGATTTACATGTCTTAAAAAATGTCCTTTATATGCTCTTTCAAACGCCGTATCGGCCATATTTGTGGTAACGCTGGATGTGAGCCAAACGTCAGTTTTATAAAAAATCATGTTTATCAGGAATAACTCTATTTCCACAGGTTGGATTTTTTGACACTTCTAGAACCAAATGATGCCCTGTAAATGCTCTTTCAAACGTATTATATCTAATTGATGTGGGGTTTTAGAAAACGAAGCAAAATCGAATAGTATAAATTCAAACGTGTTTCCACTATAACTTTATTTTTATAGGATGGATTTTTGATTTACATGTCTTAAAAAAATGTCCTTTATATGTTCTTTCAAACGCCGTATCGGCCATATTTGTGGTAACGCTGGATGTGAGCCAAACGTCAGTTTTATAAAAAATCATGTTTATCAAGAATAACTCTATTTCCACAGTTTGGATTTTTTGACACTTCTAGAACCAAATGAAGTCCTTTAAATGTCCTTTCAAACGACACCTTAGTCATTTGTGAGGACTCTCAGAATTCGTGGCAATTCGATATTAAGTAAAAAACAGTTTTTTCAATATATCTCAATTTCCACAGGACGGATTTTTTTCGTAATTATAGTAAAACGTAGGCCTTTTGAAGCTCTTTCAAACGTATTATGTGGCAACCCTGAGGGGCGTCTTTTAAAGTCGTGGCCCAAAATGCCCATTCTCCTTTGCTTGAATACGAAAAAAACACTGTTATCGGTAGACAAAGTTTCACTCATTCAAATTCAAAGCAAACTAAACTAAATCAAAATTAACCTTTGAAACTAAAACAGAATAAATTAAAGCACTTATTTTATATATTTTATTGTGTACCTATTCAGTTACTATCTAGTATTATTTAAATATTTTATTGTGTATTGAAATTGAAATGATTTATTTTGTTAGAAGTGTAGTTACATACTACGTAGATTTTTAACATGGTAGTCTGGTTTCACACACTTCGCCGTTTAACACAGCGTACAAAAATTACACAATTTATTTATATTTAGTTAAAAAGTTATTGGGATAAATATTTGTACGATTTACGATCTGCAAATATTTATTCCGGGTGTTCTGGGTATATGTATAATAAAAAATAACTATCTATGTAATGTACAATACATTATGTCAGTCTTCTAGTACCTACCCATAACATAACACAAGCTCTGCTTAGCTTAGGGCTAGATGATGTTGTGTGGATTGTCCAGCATTATTTATTTATTGTTATATTATTACGTTACTATAAAGTGACTTAAGTCAGATTAAAATTACTCATTAGTTTGTATCTAGGCTAGATCGTATTATCTTATTTGGCGTAAGTAGGTACATATTGTTAAGTATGCTAAACAATAAAAAAAACTTATATAAGTATAGTCTGACTAGAACTAGAATACTAACAAGAATAACGAGAATATAACTTTCGAAAGTGTGATATTTATCTACCAATATTTGTTTATTTTATTAGTACCTAGTAGGTACAGTAGGTAGGTACTACCTACCTACTGTGTGAATCCGGAATGGAGATCCGTAGATGAACCAAGGTCACTGACATAGTTACTATTAGCACTAATTTATTTATGTTTACTAAAACAGTGCAAACTAAACGGAGCAGGCTATAGTTTAGAACCATACCGCCTAGTCTTACGTTATGTAGGATTTGATTATTTATTGACAAACTAAAAAGAGTTTGAAATCCCATTCACAATCTTTGTCATTTATTATTTTTACTATCATGACAAAGAGCGAATAAAAAGAACGATGAATAAAAATAAATATGTTTAATAAGTAACTCACGCTCAATTTAACAAATACGCGTATCACCCCTATAATTTACAAAAAAATATTAACAACGATTCATTAGCTACAATTTGAATTACAATTACGTAATTAATTCAGTTTAACAAAATACAATAATACTTACGTATTAATTAGACAATACGGTGTACAATGAATCCTTTGAAGGCATAAATAAAAGAAAACTTGCGTCTCAGAAACCATACCCTCCGCCTTTCCGCGTAGTCGAACAAAAACTATGTTCCAACACAAGTTCCAAGTCAAAGTAATTTCCCTGAAATAAACTTCCTGGATGGCAACACTGTGGGTAATTCTCCGGATACAAGTACCGTTGTGGGCACAGAACAATAATCATGTAATACTACGGTGACTAGTGTTTTTTTTTATGTATATTCACGATATTGTTTACTTTAAAGCTTCTTTTAGACAATGTTTGTATGGAATTTAAAATATATAACGAACATTATGTGTGTCAAAAATGTACGATGTTACCATTTCGAAAAGTGAAATTCGTAATTTCTGACCTGAAATTATTTCAAAATACATATTTAGAAGAATGTTTGATGTGAATTAAAAGAAAATATAAAAATATCAACATCTCATTGACCTGAAACTCAAAATGGCTTAGGTCTCTGATCTGACCTAATACCCATACATGACCCAAAATAATTAGTTAAAAAATCTAACTTAATCAAAATTGGTCATCTATTTTGGTGTCATGGCGCCAGAAGTTGCAGATTCGCGTCAACGATATTTCAAAAATTACTGTCAACTCCTGTCAACCAGAGGAGTTGTCCACTACCCAGACCACACAGAGCAAATATTAATATTCATCACACAAACATTTTCTCTTGAATCTTGATCGAACCCACGACCGTATGGAAGGCAGAGCTACTACCAACTGAGCTGTGACGCCTGTCATTACAAAGAATACCATCAATTCTGTATAATACGATGCCGTGTCTAATTCCAGCATTTCAGTCGTTACACGCATAGGCTCCCTCTTTCTAGAATTACAAAATGGTAAACTAGCTGTGGAAAATAAATAAGCAGATTTACTGAAACTACCGGTTGGTTGCACGCGACTTTATTCGAGTAACTGTATCTAACGGGTTTTTATTATCTACATTTAAAAAATATATTATATGAGTATAAAATATAATTACTTATATATAATTTCGAAATGAAGCCTTCTTTTCGAAACCTCTTTTTTTAAATTAATTAATTTTTATTAAGTATCTGCATTAAACAAAAAATATATATGAAGGCTTTTTTCGAAACCACTCTTTTTAAATTAATTCAATTTTTATTGAAAAAGAAGTAAGAATCAAGTAAGCATATTTAAAAAAAGTAGTTTCAACTAGAGGTTTGGTTTCAGCCTACTTTAACTTATTGTAAAAAAATATCGTAAGGAAAGACGTATTTCGCATCGTCGTCTTAAATATGGATAAGTCTGACTATTGGCTAGGCTTCTCTAAATAAAATAAGGTAAAGTAGAGCCAAAGTTTTAGAGAGATTATAATAAATAAATATTCACAAAAACATTTTACTGACCCATTCCATAATGTCAATGATTTTGTAATTAAAATAATACTGTACTAGATAGTGATCTGCAAAGTATTTTTAGCCAGAATTCATTTTTTTTTTACGTTTTTTTTAAACCTCACAAGATCTCAATACGGGACAAACTACTCAATTATTAAAAGTCGCTACTTTTTGTGTGTGTTTTTATAGTTAATTAATTTTATTGATATTTAATACTACCTTGCGTAGTTTATTCTAAGAAACAGCAGCGTATACTTAAGTATACCTGCTTACTAATTAGTTGTCATTGGGGCCATGGAAACAAGAAACAAATTAAACATTGCTACTTAGATACATGTTTCTTGGAAATTTGGTAAACACTTCGTTGTAAACAATTTATCTAGGCAGTGTATGGTTTGCAACATAGGTATTTATTTGCCACAAGTGGTGCTGTACAGCTGGCAAAACACCTCTCAAAATTTATTTAAATAGCATCGACACGAAAAGAAGAAGAAGAAGAACATAGGTAGATTAGATAGGTACTGAAAAACTTCTGAATTTCTTATCGGAAGTAGGAAAATGAGGACGATATTATACCTTGAATCAAATTAATTTAATGAAATTGAATAAAACATGACATAGAGAGAGAGGGAGAGAATACATTTATTTGGCACACAACACAAGCAACATAACAATAGTAAATAAACAATACAATACATAGGTAAACGGTGTCAAAAAATACCACTACGATTTAAACAACTCTCGTTCTTAGATCAAAAAAATCCCGTTCTTTCAAAGTTTACAATCCTCCAATACCCAGAACACCCGGAATAAATATTTGCAGATCGTACAAATCCAAGGCGGGAATCGAACCCGCAACCTCCGCGTCGCAGGCGGACCTTTTGCCCGCCGCGCCACATCGGTCGTCAATTTGTTTTTAGTGATAACATATTTTTGAAACCTAGTCTGATCATATACTAATAATCTTTAAATGTCGATTTCGTAATACAAAACTGAAGTCTAAGATGGTTGTATTATAAGAGAATTGATTAGAGAGGACAAAAACATTAAAAATGTATAAAATCTGTACATTGGTCACTCTAATATTTGAAACTATCACGGTTTTGAACATAGTTTTAAATATCGGGAAATAATCAGACTCACAAATCATGGTATATATCCCGTTTATAATGAAAACTATTGGTCACGTGACCCAACGTCCTTGTGATTTGTAAAAGTATGTTAGAGGTCAAATACTAATCCGACTGGGCTATTGACCTAGTGGTCTAGTTCTAGCGATTGCCAACTTGGAGCCCGGAAATGTACCAACATTATACCAACTGCAAAAAAAAAATCTTGTCAGTTTTTTTTTTTACGTTATTTCGTAGACAGGAGCGCGTTGAACTCCTTGTAATCGCGTAGCGTATAATAGCGTAGCACGAATGTAAACTTTTTTTTTGTTTTTAATTCTTATTGGGATAAGGGCAGGGGAATGATGATGATGTACCAAAAAGTATTTATACCAAGTTTTGCGGAAATAACGGTGAATGTTTATCGCAAATACACAAACTATGCGATAATGCGATATGAAAAAAGAAAATTGATGAAAAAAGAGGAACTGACATGACATGACATTCGTTTCTTGTGAATGTCAAGTCAATATCTGTCAAAAATAATGACGCCCGTGCTGTCAATTACTATTTCCACGCAGAAGGTTGTTAACCTTTTGAAATACTTGGATTCTACACAATGGGTTGATGAATAGATAATTTTTATGAATGGGTTTTAGTTAGTTTTATAGCGGATCGCTATTGAAAATATACTTATACATATATCTAATCAAAATGTTTTTAACAAAACTTTAGATAAATTAAAGTAAAATAATAAATAGTTCGATTATAAGTTTCTTCAAACCGTTATCTATTCTTATGATTTTATTATTTTTTGTGCCAGGCCGACCGGAAGGAGATTATGACACAAATAGTTTCTAAATCATCTATGTAATCCGATAAATCATATCTTTTAGTTTTTAACAATAATTTATTGATAAATTATATTAATATACAACTAAACTGTGACACCGCGTCACAGTTTAGTTGTGCCTTCCATGCTGTAGGTCGTGGGTTCGGTTCACATCCAGAACAAATGTTTGTGTGAACATAAATATTTGTTGTGTCAGGGTGTTTCTATGTATGTACAACAAAAATGTATATAAGTATTCTATCAGCAATCTAGTTCCCATAGTACAAGCTTTTATTTAAGGGACTAGAGTGTGATGTGTAAAATGTCCGTGAATATTTATTTATTTATTATTTTGAGTGCCCTTTGTACTCTTATTTTTAACACCAACAACATTAATAATTTAATAACAATATATAAAATAATATTATTTACTTTATAATATTTTATTTATTAAATAATATATATAAGACTTTAATAATAGATCTGGCCCAAGTCAAAATATTGCGATACACTTTGATATGAGCTTTTTGCTTCGCAAAGAATTTCAACAGACGATTTTTCTCAGAACAATGTGTCCGTAAAAATCTTGACCTGATTGCAAAGTTCTAGTAAATAACATACCTCTTAGTACAGTCCGCTTCACAATGCATTCACGCTTAAAATAATTAAAGTTTATAAAAAAAAATCACAAGTATTAAAATATCAGAAATGTAGTTTCCATAGTACCAGCTTTGCTTAGTTTGGGACTAGATTGTGAATTTGTCATGATTTTTTTTTATACAAGTAATAGGCAAGCGTTTGACCGCGACCTCACCTGATGTTAAGTGACGATGCGGCCGACTATGTAGCACGCTTGCCTAGAAAATACCCATTCACTCGTCTCTTAAAAATTCATACAATTTGTTTTTTTTAAGAGTTTTAATATTATTATTTATTAACCACTTTTGCAGTGAACTGTATCATCTGTGAAATTTCTTCTTCCGAGAACGGTTTGTTTGTTGAATGCTAGGTAAATAGGTGCGTGGTTTGTAGTTTACTCATACTAGGTATTTCTGTTCTGAGCCGAAAACCAAATAAAACATTTTTATGATAGTTCTTTTCTTTCTATTTTTGAATCTACGAAAATAAAAAAATATATAAGTAAGTACTTACCTAAGTACCTACTTAAGTTTTTTATTTCATAAATATTTAGGTAAGTACCTAGGTACTTAGTATTTTTATTGTTATACCTATAGTTTATATAGCTTTTGCCAGCGAACCAGAAAATAATACTATCATACAATATGTACCTTCGACTAAAATATGCTTTTATCTTTTAAAATTCAGTCAGAAATAATTACCCAAATGGCATAGGCACAGCAAAACGATTTTAATGAAATCTACAAAATAAATATTTGACTTCCAAAGTTCCTGTTTTTTATTTAAATTTTTGTTCGAAGGGTGACACTTTTGTTCGCACTCGCAGCTGGACCAAGAAGGTCGTGTTCGAAAAAAAAAAAAACGACCCCAACACTCAGCAATGATGGATGGCGCCAAAACATAACGACCGTTGAGCAATAGACCATAGACTAACAACTGTTCTATACTTAATCAAAAAAGGTGTAAAAAGAATCAAGAATCAAGAAAGGTGTTATTTAATTTCATTACCGTCGAATTAGGTTTGTAAGAGATGTGTATTTTACGAATGGTTTGCCTGTTTATGACTAATTTTTTTAGGTTAGTATCTAAGTATCAAGTTATTGGTAAAAAACATGTTTATTTTGAATCAAGATCCATAATTGGTTGAAATATGGGATAATAATTTATCCGTCGTTTGGGATAATCAATTAGTCGACGTTTAAGTTAACTTTTACTTTGGGATTTATTATATTTAACACTATTCTATATGACTTGATAAGTAATTGATGTCAGAATTCCAATTAAACAAAAATAAGTACTTACTTCTTTTTACGCAAACATCGAATGATAACGATGGCAAATGCGATAGCTGTGCAAAACCAGAAAAAAAACCTGTACCCAAGTAAGCTAGTTTATCAAGATTAAGAGTAATACTTTTACACACTGTATTACCATTAAGTAGGTAGGTATAATAGAAATGTTTTTGAAAGCCGAGCCACATGTGCGCCATCTGTTGCAAGTACACTCAACGGCAAAAGCGTAATGGCGAAATATAGGTCAGTCACGCGATCTCAGAGCTGACGTAACTAATTGTGTAAGACAATACTAAGCGGAAGTTGAATTTGTTGCATGGTCAAGTTGTGATAAATGTGTTCTGCGGTTTGAATTTTGAATTATGAATGAACCAACCGTCCATTTAGGTAACTGAAATAAGTTTTATTGACTTGTTTTCGTCATTAGCTAGATGTTCTGCGGTAATACTTTAAAAAAATGTAAAGTTTCTACTACTACTAAAGTTACTCACGATTACGACCGATGTGACGCGGGTTCGATTCTGGCCTTGGGATAAATGTTTGTACTATCTGCAAATATTTATTCAGAGAGTTCAGGGTATTTTATACGTAAGTACTTATAATAAAAAACATCTATCTATGTAATGTATTGTGGGAGATCTCTGATACCCAGGTGTTTGGAATTCGTTTTAAAAGTAAAGTAAGTACTTACACATTTTTATAACAAAATTTCGTTACGTAATAGATAAACTTGAATCCACAGGCTCCTAAGCTAGTTATAAAGTGTTTTATGAGAGCTAACTTCCAATTTTACTTTCTCTGTAACTATAAGAATTTTAGTCTAGTCAAATACGCCTGGGGGTCACAATCCTACGTAATTGCTTCTTTATAATTAAATAATTTATAATTTAAATAATTTTATTAGATGTAATGACTAAGCGCGGATTTACCAACATGAACTCAATTCCAAAAAAAACACCCTTCTCAGTGAGTAGGATACAAAAACAAATACAAAAACATTTATTTCGGAACAGAATTACATTCATGCTTTTATTTAATAATTAGCTGATGCCCACAACTTACGTCTTATTATCGCTATATTTTAGATATACACCTAATATTTTTATAAATGATAACCTATGTGTTATTCTGATGTATAAACTACATTATTGTAAAGTTTCATTATGCTGGGGCCACATTAGCGGGCTACGGCGAATATTCGTGTTAACGCGATGTATGTAAGACAAGAAGATCGCCTATACCCGAACACGATGTTTTTGTCGCGCCAACACGATACGAATATTCGCCCGCTAATGTAGCCGAAGCATTATAATCTATTCAATAGTCTTTGCGTGAAAGAGTAACAAACATACTTCAATTCTTCCATACAAACCTTCGCGTTTATAATAGAAGTAAGATGAGATATTAATGCAAGCCCATGTTTGTTTCTATCAGGCAGATCTACATAATACATTCAAATCGAGTGCCAAGCGTTGTGTGCGCGTGTGTACCCGTCACGAAGCATGTTCGCAGAAGCGTGGCGCATGTCACCCGCGCTTTTCGAGGAAGGCGCGATTATCTCTCTATCGATTATTACTCCGCTGGAGAGAATCGACTATTGTTAGTAACTATTTATGCCTCTCATGCACATTGCAACTCGATGGCCATAGATAATATAAGCACGCTACTGTCGCGCCATTCCATACTTAATTTGAATATAGAATATTGGCATTTGGTTTTTGTTTTAGTAGTTTGTTGGTTTTGCTTTGATGACGTTATTTTGCTTCTTGACATTTTCTCTTTCGGCAAAATAATGGATATTATTTTTTATTGTAAAACAATCCTTACTTCTAATTGGTTTTTCTCAAAGGATAGTGCTCTATCACGCTCTATGATGACCGTTGTAAGTAGTATTTCTCGTTTAAAACAATGGTAACTACACGCTGGTCAGTCTGTAATACGGCAAAAACGACTGATTACTTCCTGCCCGGATACATGTGATCAGGCACTTAATCAGAAGTACAACAAAAGTATAATATACCATCCAATATTCGTGGAAATCGAAGAACAGATGGTAAGACTGTGTCATCTTTTGTCAGAATATTGAGAATTGATAGGTCATTGATCGATGTTCACATTGTAAAGATAAAGAGGTGGCTACAGCAGATGCTACTGCAATATGGCAGATGCTAGTAAGTTTTTTAAACGAGAATACGTGATAGATCATTCTATCAAACAAGTACTTACTTATGTCATTTTTAGGTTATGAAACTTCTAAGATGCTATCTTTGAAAAACGTTTAGAATTTTTTTTCACGAAAGAGTTACCTACTAAGATGATTAGGGAAGACGTCTTACGGAGAGATTAACTCAAAGCTCTTTGAGCGACAAACTTTTAAGTCACAAAGGAAGAAGTTGCCCTTTTGCGATGTAGAGTGAAATCTGAAGCCCGTCTACAGTGCTCTAAGTTTCTAATTTGCAAAATTGTAGGTGCGAAACACTATTCTGCGAAATAATGATGTAGCTTTTAGAATGGTTTCCTCAAATTTTGGAGATACTGAGTCGAAGTTTTAACAATCTTCATTGATTATCTCTACGATCACCGCTCTGTCTACAAATCCGCTCACAAAAAACAGACCAAGAAGTGAATGAACTTCCCAACGTTCGCTGTTCCTACCTTAAGGTGGTAGGGGCCGGGTCGACCTCGGCTTTGATTGATGGACAGATAGATAAAAGTTACCTAAATGAACGCGGTCACGGAGGTCAACAGTCGAGGCACGTCGCCTGACGAAGCCCGAAGCTCGCGTAGAGCCTGCATCGCATCGCCTTGGACGGAAGAACATAAGTTTTATAAATTAGTGACAATGGCTTGAGTTATTTCGTGGAAGTGGCAAGGTTGGCCGTTCTGGGAAGCGGCTCGACAAGTATGGCTGTGTAGCGTGGCAGCGCCCCCCGCTCCACGCGTGTTTACCTCGCACGCGGGCGGCGGCGGCGGCGGCGGCGCGGCGGTGAGCGGCGCGCCCGACTCGGCCCGTCGTCAGTCTGACTCCGCGCACGCTACAGGACCGTCACTCGCGGCGGCTCTACCACCCGAACTTTCACCTCCGCGATATCTTTATGTGATAAAAACATCAGTGAAATTGAATGCGTTTAGAAAGCGTCTCCACCGCGGCACTCGGACGCAGACGACGATTTCTGCAAATTAATTTCTCCGGTGTGCGGCCGGCTTCTACGAAACTGCTTATAAAGAGTTTTACCGAGAAGCGAAACGGCCGTAAAGTGGTTTTGAGGAAATATACCTAAGCAATTAAGTACAAGTGAACGTTGTGTGTTTCCGTGTTAAATTGGACGTAAGGCGTTTACATTGGATCCCAATAAACCACTCGCACCTCCAATGGTGGTCAAACTGCCAGGTGAGACCTAGTTGTTTAAGTTATAGCACTGTGGCTAGCGTACAGCCGCATCATTAAAACATTCCATTTAAAAATAACGTATTGTTTACGACTTCATAACACGTGCAGAGTGGAGTGAGGGGAATAGGTATAACAAGTAGCGTAGTGGCGGCGCCAGCTGTTATCACTATCATTCTGTTCGGGGTCGTTGCGTCGTGTATGATAAGCATAATGTAAATTGCTGACTGACGTCACACACTATTTGAAGACCAACTTAACAAAGGCTTGTTTGATTACTTGCCTTGGAATAGTTGGAATGCCTTACATGCGTTTCCGCAGATTTACGTACTATGAATGCAGAGGGCTAAGTCCGAGGTTGCAATTTAAAACTCCCTACTCTCGAGCCGAGAGTCGTCTCTCGGATATCCATACAAAATTAAAGGACATCCGAGAGACGACTGTCTTAAAGCCTTCAGGTCGAAAATTGAAACCTACCAGTGATATATCAAATATTAGTCATGTCATAGATTTAATGTTGATTTCACACAAAATTATTTTTTAGCAGGGTAGGTACCATTTCTCAGTCCCAATGTCCCAAAGTCATTCATAAAACAGAATCTCTCCGGATGACTCAAGAAATCGATGTATTGCAAAACACTTAAAATAAATTAGTTGAAGATGCTCTCGCGAACAATTTAAACGGGTTTATTTATAGACTATTGTGATGCGTAGGAAGTACCTAATGAATATAAAAAATATGGTAATGAAGCAATTGTAAGTGATTATGCATGTCGTGGTCACTCGTGGTGTAGCAGAGAGTATGTTACTGGCTAGTTATCGACTCAGTTGACGACCGATGTGGTGCAGCGGGCAAAGGTCCGCCTGCGACGCGGAGGTTGCGGGTTCGATTCACGCCTTGGGATTAATGTTTGTACGATATGCAAATATTTATTCCAGGTGCTCTGGGTATTTGATATGTATAAGTAATAAAAACTATCTATCTATGTATAATGAATTGTATTAAGTATGTCAGTTCTAGTACCCATAACACAAGCTCTGCTTAGCTTGGGGCTAGATGATGTTGTGTGGATTGTCCAGCATTATTTATTTATTTAATTGTCACACCACACGCTAAAACGTTAAACACCAACATATAGTTTTCCCAAAACTTATAAAAATAAAATATGTTTAGTTTATAAAGTAAAGTAATGTTGCCAATACCAAATCTCACTTGCGGAAAACAACGTACAAACAAAAGACGGTTCATTTATCAAACAAAAAGAAAGTTTTACCAGGAAGAATCAAAAGGAACATACCTACCAAGAATCGATAACAATTACGTGTAGTAAGAATCGAAGAAGATAAAAAACGAAGAGATGTAACAAATTAATTGAGGCAACAGCAGGGAGCTACCCTCGGAAACATGATACCGTGTATTGTACAGAATGATGATATCAAAACAAAGGGACAGAATAACATATCAAATATGATGAAATAATAGAGATGTTATCGCAAATTCGATAACTTCCAATTATCAAATCATTAAAACGAACGAAACTAAACACACTAAAGAAAATAAGGCGTACAAAACTACTTTACACGTTGTATTATAAAACTGCAAGTATCATCGTTTTTACATGTTTATATTGATTTAGTTCCAAAATAAAGATTGATCCGATTTGACTAATAATAGACCAGATTTACTTATGGTGTATGGTAAAGAATGTAGTTCATTTATCTAAACTAATATTATAAAGAGGAAAGATTTGATTGTTTGTTTGTTTGTTTGTTTGTTTGTTTGCATCGAATAGGCTCCGAAACTACTGGACCGATTTCAAAAATTCTTTCACTGTTGTGAAGCTACATTATCTGTGCTGAACATAGGCTATATTATATTTTAAAAAAAATTAGGGATCCTTACTAAAACTTCAATTATGTAACCCAAGGTGTAAAAGAAATTCCTTACATCGCGTGCGCTGCGGAAACTATTGATGATAGAAAGAAATTATGTACTACAATTTTGTAGAACACATCATCATCCACAAAAAAGTCAGCGACAGCATATGTCTAACTATTATAGATATGTCATAATAAGTGTTTTAATATCAAAAAAATATAATTAAAATGACGACGCCAGAAAACGTTCTATATTTGTACTTAGATATTAATCCTTATCTAAATAAATTACTTTAAAATTAAGACTGCTTCAATACCTTTCTATTACTTTTTAAATTATTGAATTCGGACATTCCATTCGAAAGATATCACGAGTTCAAAAATGTAAGTACTTATTAGAAAAAAGTCAGCGGGCGCCGCGCCGCTGCCGGTCACGGGAGTATATGCGGGGGGGTTACATACTATAGGGTCTATATTTTTTATCATTTCGAAAATACATTTATACTGAGTAACATAATTAGCTATATTATAATGATATTTATTTATATAGGCTACCCGTGCGAAGCCGGGGCGTACTACTAGTTACTGATAAAATTAACGTACATTTTTGGAAAATATTTGCGCAATTACCTCACAATCACATTTCTACGGTTTCTTAATAAAAATAGACTCGGACGTAATTAAATTCTATGAATTCGAAAAACTATTGTGGCTTCTATCGCTGGAAATGTTTTTATGTAAATTTTAAGAAAGCTAATTATTAACAATAATTGTGATAAATCAAGTAATTTCTAGGACTCTGTAGAAAATCGATTCAACTGAATAGGGATTGTGTTTGCTTCTATTGTTTGCCAATTGTTACTTCTAAGGACACAATCATATTTTTTCCACTTACTTTTAAGGCTAGAAAATCTATTGTTGCCTGTAGTGACGTAGATTAGATTCGTAGAAGCATACTTTATACTGATAAGGATGTTCATAAATTCACTTTTGGATTTGACCATGATAATATATCATGATAGTATATTTTGCTTGTTTATGTTTTGATAATTATTTTAATTACTGGATATGTTATCAAAATTTGTATTATAGTACAAGCTTTGCTTAGTTTGGGACCAGAGTGTGATGTGAAACATCCGTGTATATTCTTTATACTACTTACTTAAATATTGAATCCAATAATAGTATACCTAGCTGATACATAATTAGTATAAAATGTTAATATATGTAGCGTAAAACACATTAGGTAGATAGATAAACTTAATAATACACGTCTAGC
The DNA here is from genome assembly GCA_932527185.1 of Ecliptopera silaceata. NCBI lineage: Eukaryota > Metazoa > Arthropoda > Insecta > Lepidoptera > Geometridae > Ecliptopera > Ecliptopera silaceata. Next base: position 8,971,419 of record OW052202.1, on the reverse strand, counting down.
ATTCCTAGAAACTATTTATTCATGTTCGAACACAATAACACAATACATATTATTTTACCTATGAAATTATATGAATGTGTTACCGAGAATTTGATGATAATTTATGATTGTCTGTTTAAAACAAGCTTCGTTTCGTACGAACTGTAAACACAATCTTGGCTTTGGTGTAAGAAACCAGCTGGTGCCCGTGACTTCTATCTCACTCTTCTTCTTCTTCCTGCCCTTATCCCACTAGGTGGGGTCGGCACAACATTTTCTCTTCTTCCATTCTCCTCTGTCATCAGTCATCTCTGTATTTACTCCTTTCACATCCATATCATTTTTCACACAATCCATCCATCTTTTCTTAGGCCTACCTCTTCCTTTATATCCATCCACATTCATACCTTGCACTCTTTTCGTCACATGACATTCTTCTCTTCTTATAACATGGCCATACCACGCCAACCTATGACTTTTATCCCACTATCGTTATATATTGGTCAATTGGCACAATATTGTTTTAAATAACAGTCTGATGTATAAACTCAATTATCGTAAAGTTTTGTTAAAATCTGTTCAGTAGTTTTTGCGTGAAAGTAACAAACATACCTCACATCCAAACCATTCGCGCTTATAATTAATTATCTTCTTCCATTCTCCTCTAGTAGGATTATTTCAAGAAGACGATATATCCTAACTAAAAAAAAAGAAAATAAGATGCTGTATGTAATAATAAAGAGAGTACTTGTATACTAGGAAAATGTGTCGTTCTGTTGAATAGTCGGCGGAATAAGGTGGGATGGGGGGCGCGGGCGCGGCGCAGGTATTCGTCTTCTGAGAACGCGCCGCGTCCGTTTTTGCTCCTTTTTCGATTGGAGTTTACCGGGAACCGAATGGCCCGGTGGCGGGCCTACTCGGAACTCGTAATTAATCCTTGGAAGCCTCCGACCCGAGGGTTGTTATGAGAAATCGCCAGCATTATGACTTCAATTTTTATTTGTTTTTTGCATTGTTTCATTTAAAAAAATGGATTCGGGTTATTGTTCGCAGAAGAGGTATGTTATGATTTTAAACAGATTTCCCCTGACTTCAGGCTATACATATAATGTAATATACCTTAGATGTTGAGTCATTTATCCGGTGCATTCGAGAAACTGTTGTCAAAGGCAATTTCATTGTTCTGTTCAGCGTACTCGTAACAATTCATAGAATAAATTCCTATGCAATTATGACTTTTCAAATATTTTACATTACCTTCCTTAACAGATCTTCTCCAGCTTGTTGGCAACAGACCTTTTGTTGCATTGTCCACCATGGCCAATTGTTTTAATGGCTAGCAAATGTTTCGCTTGAACGATGCCGACATTGCTCTATCAGAAGTAGGAACAATCGGGGACCACCACAGATGCAAAGGATAGTAGATAAATAAAATTCGATTCGCCATCAGTTGGCATTTTACGTTGAGGAAGGACGGAACGGGTAAAGTGAAACAAAACAAAAAGGCACAGAGCCGCTTATGTCGTTTTCCCAGAATGTGCTAGTTTAAATTTCAATGGCAGACTACTGCGAACTGCCGACAGTTCCATCTAACGAACTGATTGAAATACAGCTTTGATCTGAACCATGTTTGAACAACCTTCAAGATATTTGCGACCCTATACTAACAGTCTCAAAATTCATTTTGGAATGGTTCGCGACTCCCTTAAGTTATCAAGTTTTAAGAACTTGCGAAATTGAATTCTTGAAAAAAGGTTTTATTTAAACTGTAGCGCTCTTAAATATTCCGTGCTTATTTATGCACCACTGACTTTATTATGATTGCAATTTACAAGAAGGTAAGAGTTCTTGGAAAATATTTCAAAAGTGAGTACTTTTAGGAAATAGTTGGTAGGTAGGTAGTGTCATTAAACTACTGGGTAGCAACTCTATAAATAAATAAGGTGAAGGCAAACGATTAGGTCACTCTCGGCAGGCGTGCACTGACCAATGAGTGACGTCACAAATTACGATACGTATCCTAATTTTACAGTAACGCATAACATATATGAATTTCGAATTGTTGCTTTATACGTAGAAAGAACTATGGTATTATATAGTATTATATAACTTGTAGATGTTGTAACGAACGATAGATAAGTATTTAGAAGTATTTACTACATGATTTTATTTTCTGTGTTAAAAAAAAAATTTTTTTCCCATTTCATATGAAGCAAAATATTTGATTATTTATTGAATTCAACTTCATTTATTCCTAACAGAAACTCCATCCTCTGATTCCACTCTTTACGTAGATTCTATTCATAGTTCAAAGACTTTCTATTTTAGAACGCAGAGCCTTGTAATGGAACTTTTTCGATCGCTACGGACATCAATGAAGAAAGTTCGTTGGCGATAACCCGTTTCACAACCAAGTAGGAAACCCCTTTCACTCGGAACCGACTGGTCGTGGATAAAAATAGTCCCATTTAACAGATTACACCAACCATCTAATTGGTCCGTAATCTGGGCCCATGTGAATAGACTACGTATAACGGAACGCGTTTATTTTAAAAATCGAAACTTCGGTCGACGCAACGTTCCGTTCTGGGAACCGTGGCTCGACCGGTCGACGAGTTCTCGGAACACGCTAAGGTTGGCGTGCTGCAAAACTTCTATATTGAATTTGGAACGGTTATTGCCAAAAGCTTTGCATTGCACACTAGCGAAGTAAAATCGGGGTCAGTAGCAGTTTGATGAGGCTATACCAACGACCGTTTCTAGTTAGACTCTATACTAAACGGTATGCTGGTAAAAATGCCAGTATGCTCTAAACTTTAGAGGATACTGGCATTTACGGACAGCATGGAACTTATCCAGAGATGATGCATGTACGATTCTTCCGACATAACAAAAAAAATAAGCTTAATATAAAACATGCATGCGTACTTATTATTGCAAATATTTTGTTGTAGATAAAGATCAGATCAGCTGGCTTTGGCGCTGGCAATTCCAAGATGGTTGCGATACGCGGTTGTTTGCGCAAGTCATCTTTTCCTCGAATTCAATACAACTCGACATCGCTATCACTTCCTGATTTGGTTTCAAAGAACAGCATAATGTAGGTTCATGTCATGATACGTTTTCTAGGAATAATGGCAAAGGTCATTCTAAGCTAAATAGATTAGGTTTGATAAGGTTTCTTTATAAAGTAATTCGACTACTTAAGGAACACGCACTTTAGTAGTTACATACAATTTGCTATGTATGGTATCTCATGCTGAGAGGCGATATCGAATACATGTTAAATGAAAATCGTAAACGTATCGAAACAGTGACGTATTTGAGATACACTGCGCGTAAACATCAGCGTTACCGTCGAACGTTGCAGCGTTAGCGCGCAGTATATCTTAATTACGTTGCGATTCTGTATTTTATTTGGCTCTATCAAGTCTTGAAAACTAAAATCCCAATTGCACGGAGCAAAACTATATTTCGAAGCGCAAAACGATATTTTGATCCGAAAATTGGTTTACTTCAAACTAAATTTGCGCTAAACTATGGGTCTGTGTCCATTAGTTTAGCTATTATTTACTTATTTATTTTATTATTTATTAGCGATATTTACTTATTTTTTCACCTAGTTTATAACTGTTTATAAACTAGGTGAAAAAATAAGTAAATATTAGATCGTATTTTGGTAATAATGTAACATTAATTCTTTTTGAAAATTTAATAAGATTAAAATCATTGTAAAGAAAAATACAAAAACAACATCTGATTCGTTATAATTCTCCTGGAAAATCTTCAATTCTTTTTCTGTTGATATCATCCAATTATCGTAGTTTCTTCAATAATATGTTTTTTTCCATGTAAACATTGATATTAGCTATAAATATTTCTTATCTCTCGTAGGATATTCTTTCTGGGAAATATATTTCCTCGAAATCCACCTTTAAGTAGAATTTCGTATTTGTAAGGTACTTACCTATTCTTATGTTTAAGGCTATATATAATGTGCTTAGTTTTCCTCGGAACGCCTCTTCGTCGCCGGAAATCAATAATTTAGGACGATAGAACCGAAAGTATTCGACGGAAACTATGCTTTATTTCTGTCATATTTTGGTTGATTTTCATATAGGATGCCAGTAACTTTATTTCCATGGCAATAAGTATTGATTCTTTCTTCAGCGTGGTATTTGGACCAGTTACTTGGAGCCACAATATCGAATATCCTTTGCGGCTAAGGCCAAAATGAAAAACTAGGGCGGCACGGTTGGTTTTTTTATTCTAAGTTAAGTCATAAGCATTTATTGGTAATTAAACGTATTACAGGTCACACAGTATGAATATTATTATTCATATTATTAATTAAACATCAGGTACATACATATATGTAGTAAAAATTTTAGCGGTCAACAATAATATAATTCAAGATAATTAATAAAGTTATCTTTTTATATATTTTTATTATAATAATAATAGATAAAGTCTTTACAATTAAATAGTTTTTAAAATCAGTCCAGTGATTTTTGTGTTTGTTCCTTAAAAGCATACACAAAAAAAACATTCCTCTCTTTATTAGTAAGTACATACAATAACATGCACTTAATTCTTATAAACTCATGAACAAAAACAAAACATTATTGTTAGTTTCAATGAGTCGCCTCGATATATTTTTGGAACTGTATAAAATGTCTCTTCAAAACAGGTGTGTCATGTCGTTATAATTATCGTAACTGTTCTAGAAATAGCCTAGCCCTATGCACCTGACTCATGGACATTAGTGTGCTATTTGCGACCTTGTCACGCAAATTATAAAGCCTATTTTAATCAAAAAACAGCAGGTTATTTTTAAGTCTAAATATCCTCACGGTCCGTTATCTTTCCAGTAGGTGATGTTGATTCGAATCAATTTTACATTTTAGTATTTTGTGATAATCGTTACTAGCTACGGATACAGTATTTCATTTACTTTTTCAAGTTTTTCATACATACCTTTAAAACTTTCCTAAAAATAGATTACGCGTACAATAGTGTCTATGTGTGGGTGTGTAAGAAAATAAATATAAAGAAAATATTATAGGCACTGGAGTTTTAAAGATATATTTTCATTCATCACGCTCTATTGAACCTCTTTGTTGAGAGAAGATGAGGTTTTATTTGGGAGTTGACATTTGGGCAAGTTAAAATAACTTTGAAATGAATTATTTATAGGCACCCAAAAAAAATATTACACAGTTGTGTCAAAACAAGATTTTTAATCTATTTATAGTCCGGTCAATTTAGACAATTGAAATAAAGAAAATTCCGACAGAGCCAAATCGTCGTAGAGACCTTAGATTTACCACAAGGAATAAAGTGTCAAAAGTCCCCATCAATCCCATGTGAGCTTAGAGACTTATTCGGGGCCCAAGGTCTATTTTTATGTCTAAATTGACCGGACTATTAGTAGTTTATCATGTTACGCAATCAGTGTAACAAAATATTTATTACTAGACTGTTACACAGTTCTCGGAATTTTATTGATTACCTACTTACCAAGTCAAGGATTAAGTTCCGTTTCGTTAAGGCTGGGTAGGATTTACTTCGAAACGATTATAATATTTTTATTTAAAGCTGCGGAAAGAAAATTATTTTTATAAAAATCCATGAATATCATTTTAATAAAAGCTAGATTCAAGATCATCTAGTAAATAGCTTTAGCGGTTTTAACACCAAGTCATATATAAATAATTAATCTATCAAGGCAATCATAGCTTCATAGCGGGTAAGTCATGCTCAGTCCACGAAGATTATACATACACCGTAAATTTATGTAAAATAATACAAGCAGGTTGCAGCGATATGTTTATACTTATCTGAGTTTTGTAAACAAGTTTATCAATACATAACCTACTACACAAGTGCACGATACATTGCGTATCGAAAAAGTCAACAGTGATTTTGTCGTGTCGTGTCGTGCGAACAGTCGTCCTCGTGTCGTTGAGATTACTTTACTCGTTTTATGATGAAATCATATATCAAATGACATGACTGACGTTTTGTGTGCCATAACGTATGGTTCTGTGGTTTAGTGGTTCTACCAAGAACGTGCGCGTCACGACATTTTCAAAAATCAAATTCTATGAACGCGATTGAATGAAATCGATTTTGGAAAATGACAGTGACAATTAGCCATCCTTTGTATTTCTTTTCGAAAAAAAAACACACTTTCCGAAATACAATTAGATATACCAACTACCGGCAAGAATAAGCTTTAGAAATGTGTGATTACATAAAATCATGAAAATATGACTTTGATTATGAATGATTCAGATGAAATGGTTAACGTGTAGGTAGTTATGGCGTAATGCCTTCACCTACTCATTTCACAATCCGTGCTATGCTAGGTATGCTACGTAATTAGTCGTCGACCGGATCTCCATCAATTCGGAGAATACGTTAAAAGAGACTTTATATAATATCTTTATTCGGAGAAATCTGTCATTGAAATATCATAATGTGACCTTTTGGTGATCTTTGCAGTTCATTAAATAAACATCTTGTTACTGCTGCTGCCATAAATGGATTGAGATGCAATATTTACTAGGTATTTAAAAAGTTATGCGAAAATGAAACCTCTTTACTGTCGGCTATTGTATTGATTTGAGTAACATAACAATACCTAGTTAGATTTATAACGTTGGTAAGTTCGTATAATCTGTTTCATAGTGTCACAATAATCTGATAGAAAAAAAACTCCGGCTTTGCAATGAGTCAAGTCAAGATAAAAAAGATTAAAAACTACTAGAATTTAAAAACTAAGAGAACTCTATTTAGGGTTAAGCTCACCTTTGTACATGTCCTATTTTTAAGTTTCCTGTTTTTCTGTAGTTTTGTTTTTGTGTGTACAATAAAGAATAAAGAATAGAATTTCTATCGGAATTACTACTTATCTACTTTAATAATGTTTGAATTACTACTTACTTTAACTATGTTTTATATTATTTATCTGTATTTGGTATTACTCAGTGAGCTGTTTAAAAAAAGTAACTGCAATTAAGAGATTTCCGTTTAATAATGATTTAGATACATTAGGTACACCCTATATATTAGGGTGTACCTAATGTATCTAAATCATCACCAGTATGCAAGTGAGTACTGGTAGATGTATTTCTACATTGATATCCATATACCCTAAATCAATCTAAGTCGTAAAACACCTGGGTTCTCAAGAATACTCTTTAAAATTTTACAATTTGGTCCTTTTGAAATATTCGAACTTAGTTCTTACACCTATCCCTTAATTTTTTTTTTTTTATTTATTTGCTCTTCCGAGCAGGCTAAAGTTTTAGAACCATACCGCCTAGTCTTACGTAAATGTTTTTCTCTTAAATTAGTTTATTTTCTTTATTATTTTATTTACAACGTCTTCCCGTTCACTTTACACTTCTATCTGACTATCCAGCATTCACTTTACACTTAGATATGTTTTTCCCGCCATCCCCAAGATGGCGGGAAATCCACTTATTTTTCGTACGTTATGTTTTTCTCTTAAGTTAATTTGTTTTCTTCAGTATTTCATGCACTCACTTCACAGTTATGCTTTTCTCGTAAGTTAGTTTGTTACAGTAAATGTTTTTCTCTTAAATTAGTTTATTTTCTTTATTATTTTATTTACAACGTCTTCCCGCCATCTTGAAGATGGCGGGAATCCCTATCCCTTAATCAAGTGTCATAACTGCACCTGCCATCTAAGTCAATCTAACCAATAAATAGTTTTCATTCTTCGTTCGAAAAAAAACATTTGAAAGTAGATCCGCTATCCGCCCGCCACTGACTCAACATGAAAAAGTATTTGTCTATACATGCATGACTACAACAGACCAGGCAAAGTCATCACTCCTAAAAAATTAATATTTATAGTATCCAAGAAAACGCACCATATTTCCAAGAGCCTCTTTTCTGTAGGTGATCCCTGTTTTTTACTAATACCTACTTATGTATCAAAAGTCATGGCTCAGCGGCATCGGTATACGGTATGTTACGCTTCTTTAGTTTTAACCGAACGAATGCGTAAAAGAAGTACCTACCTATCTAGGTTTTTTGAACTACATATTATATAGTTTGCGTTTATACGTATTATAGGTATAATTTCCACCGTTTTTATGTCAACAATAAAGTTTTTCAGGCACTACAGCGTCCTGTATATCGGGGAATAGATGAAATGGCTTTTAACAGTGTATACATTCATCTAAGTACTTAGTTGAGATTCAAAGGCCAACATACATACGAGTATGTCACTGTCAGCTAATAGAGTTTAGCGTTAATACAGTAAGCAAATAAGACCGTGAAGGTTCCTGAAAATATACCTACCATATATATATACACCATTTTAAGTGACGTTTTATTTTTCTTGAAGAGGTTATAGGTTAGGTATCAGCTACTTTATATATCTTTACTTACTTTACATATCAATTAAGTATAATATGTTATTTTCGTTATCCGTTACTATATTACTCTATTCGACCTAACCTTGGATGCGAGGGCAGCAATCCGCATTGCTTTAATGTAATGGGTATGATAGTAATGGTTAAACCTACTTTAGTATTACATATATGAGTACCTAGTGAGCTTTCAAAACTGTTAACAAACTTCTTCTTCGTGTCAATGATGGTCTCAACATTATTTTCCCAAAACTTGGCAACTTGTATAGCGTTACTGTTAACAATTTATAAGGCAGTTGCGAATATATAATTTGGTGCCGGATGTTCATTCTTATTCCATTTACTAAAGCAAATAAAGCGCTGTAAATAATTCCCTTCCGAGAAGCTAAACTGCTCTAGAAATTAATTTGCTAAACGACCATTAACTTCTTGGCACTCGCTCCGCGTTTTGTTCTAATTGAAAAACAACAGAAACATGATCGCAATCCATGTGTTGATTTTTCAGCTACTGTGTATTCTGGAAGCTGCCAAAAGTTTCCTTCCAGTCGGGTTGGGATTCACAAACGGCCGGTTTCTCGAACGATGATCAACGAAAAAATCAAATAAGTACTTACTTAATTACTTTGTGTCAAACTCGGATCAATCGTGATTTGGGTTTCCAGAAACCGGCCGTTAGTATTCCATAGTGTAGGTACTTTACACTATAGGTAGGTAGGTACCTATCCTTATAAGTTATAATGTGAACGCAAATATTATCGGTAAGTTATAACAATAATTTGCGTTCACATAGCAACGGTAAATGCCATAAACTTAATGATATAATTGACCTAACCGCTAATTAGCTGACGCAATTAGAGGCAATTATAATATAATTGATATAGCTAGGTTTATATACGCACACACAAAAGATCAAATATCCTACCAATAACATAAAGGCGAAAGTTTGTATGGATGGATGTATGTTTGTTACTGTCTCGTATAAACTACTGAATGTATTTTAGTGAAACTTTACAATAATTTAGTTTATACCTACATGCTACATCAGAATAAGACAGGCTAAAATATACTACGATATTGTGTGAATTGTCGATATCGATAGCATGAGGAAATCGCTAATAAGTAGGTAGGTATATGTACTTACCTACATATAATATAATTATGTAGTAAATATTTGTGAAATTTTACAATAATGTAGTTTATTCATCAGCTAAAACAACACATAAGCTAAAACATATAAAGATATTGTGTGAATTGTCAAATATCGATAGCGAAGTCGCTAGTAAATATATTAATTCAGATATAAATAAATAAATAATATTCACGGACATTTCACACTAACACACTTAGTCGCAACGCAAACTAAGCAAAGTTTTTACTATGGGAACTAGACTGCTGATTACTTAAATACATATTTATTTAAATGAATGACTGACGCGATGCGACGCTATCGCGCTTTATAAAATAGGTGGCAGCTGCAAGAACTGTTTGGCAGTTGCAGAGAATTTTATACGCTCCAATGACAGCCGGCATTCGGTAATCTAAAGGCAGATGGCTGTGAATGCAAGCTGCGCTAAATCGGGAGGCAGGTATAGGTGCCTTCACTACTTTCGGATTTCTCAGAACGCCGAATTTAATCGCAGTAGATGCTATGAATGCTATGTGCTAGTGTGAGTGTAGTCTCTTGAATGCAAACTAAACCGAACGAACACCTGCTACATGATAACGGTAGGTAGATTCTACTAGAAGTATGTAGGTACTTCTTTGTGATCTACGATTGTTATGTCTACAGAGGGCTTAGTCCGAGCCTGCATTTTAAAACTCCCTACTCTCGAGCCGAGAGTCGTCTCTCGGATGTCCTTATATTTTTGTAAGAAGTAGAGAGAGAGATCCGAGAGACGACTCTCGGCTCGAGAGTAGGGAGTTTTAAAATGCAAGCTCGGACTAAGCCCTCTGCTTATACATCTCGGTACAAATGAAAGACACTACAAGCCACTTTTTCATATTATGTAAGTACCTACCTTACCTAGATGTGTAGGTAGCTTAAAATCAATAATTAGGTATGTTGGTATCATTTTAAAAAGTATGACGCTAATAAGTTAGTTTCACATTGTGGATAGGTACCTAATACTTTTAGTAGATAGCATTCTTACACTATGTTTGTTATATTTCCAAGTATTTCCTAAGGGCAGCTAACTTCATACAGTCTTTGTACTCGAAACGATTGTTTTCTGAAATTGTAATGTTTCAGATTTTATTATTATCTATTTCAATTCATCATTGTAGGTACCTAGTGTTTCGTTATCTTTTGTAGAAAAGAGATACCGCTCTACTCATTACCGCCTCTAACTCACTCTGTTCGGCGCCAGCAGCGCTCGCGTCGTCGTCGCGTCGCAGGCTTCTTGCTTTTGTTTAGTCATTCATTCAGTCAGCCATCGAGCATGTGCACGGTCGCATCGCGCGTTTGTGACTTATCCTCAAGACTCTACCTACATTGAGAGCAGCGGCTCTACAGAATCAGCTGTAAAACTGTCAATGTCAGTGAAAAAAAACGTCTGTCACTGTCATTCACACATCAGCCGCGCCGCACCGCAGTTAGCTATATATTGCATTGCGTTGATTGATTGTATTCCCATGTTTTTTTCATCAATTCTAGTGAAAGTGATTAAATGAATTACGTGTAATGCACTTTTGCTGTGAAAGGAAACCTAACAAAAAGTGTTGTGCATACAAATAGTTGTATTTCGTGAGTAATGTCTAGAATATCTTGACTTGTGACCTCGGACAGTAAAGTGAATGGATTCTGTGTTTTTCTGGACTGAAAGCAATTGTGCTTGATTTAAAAGCAGGAGACAACAATTTATTCTTTGAAAATGACTCTGGCAGCAAGAATGCCTACTCAAAGTAAGATATAATAAATAAAATAATTTACGAAATTTTTGTAGGTTAATTCTTGTTACTCTGTATGATCTCATCAGTTTTATTTATCTCATAAATGATCAGAGATATTTATAGTTACGTCATGCTCAACCCGTTTTTGGCTTAAAAATACCAAATACGAGGTGTAAACTCTCTTAAACTAACACTTAGGTTGTGTTGGTCTTCTTTCTAAGCATATTTTTCTTTATATTTACAATTTAAATGACCAAGTATCGTTTTAAGTATTTTAAGAATACCTACTTCATTATATAACGAGATAACATAACAGTCTGCATTTACTGCTCCCGTTTGCATATAATTACAGACCTGATAAGAGAACAAGTATGACCGTATTATGTAACTGTGTTGTAATGGATATGGAAAATACCTATTCTATTCTATATTTTATACTTTTTATTGCAGTATAAAATTTACTCAGATAAATATAATATGAATTAAATTGGTTATTGAGGTGATGCAAAAAAAGTTTTTTTATTCATTGAAATAAGATTAATTTTGGCAAAATCTACATGTTTCTGGTAGTATAGTAATACATCTACATACTACATCTATGGTTTTGCTAAATCAATATACCAAAACAGTCAAATAAAATAAGAACCATACTGTAGGTACTTAAGCTATAAAATATTTTATAGACTTTTAAAATATTGAAGAAATATTCAATAGAACTTTATAAAAAGGAAGCTAAAGCTCTTAATCACGCAGATTGTTGCCATTACACATTTTTTGTTTACAACTTAATTTTAAATGAGAACTGAAGTCGCTACACCACATGGATGTTACATTCGTCAAATAATAATGAATGAAATAAATTAGATAGAGCCACACATTGATATCAACTATTGTCCATTCAACTTTCTTATCAATATGTCCCGATATATCAAATATGTATGTACATTAAATTATCAAATGATTTACTAGAATTGATAACTATATTACCTATTCTATTGAATCACATAATTTATTGCAGACTACTTAGCTGGTGCCTGTGACTTCGTCTGCTATCTTTATGTTTTTGACAATTTGCATAACGTCAAAAATAAATCTCCTCTTTATCTATACTTCTATACTAATAATATAAAGAAGTAAAGTTTGTATATATGTTAAATTGTAAAGGATGATCTCGGGATCTAATGAACCAATTTTTAAAAAAAATTCTTTCACCAATAGAAAGCCACATTATTGCTGAGTGTCATAGGCTATATATAAAAAACTGAAAAATAAAATGGCTTTTATGTGGTCCGTTTTGCAAAGTGGATTGAAGAAAAAACGGTTGAATTATGCTCAACGATGTCGGCACGGGTCATCTAGTTAATTATAACTTATGTGTTATTCTGATGTATAAACTACATTATTGTAAAGTTTCATTAAAATAGTTAATATTAGTTTTTTGTGTGAAAGAGTAACAAGGTGATCTCACATCATCAGGTGATATCACGGTCAAATGCTTGCCTAAAGATGTTAAACATTCTTGAGTGCAATATTGTAAATGCCTATGAGAAATAAATGAACTGAACTGAAAAAAAAATCAAACATACGTCCATACAAACTTTCACATTTATAGTTGGTAGGATTATTGTTTCTCGGTATCAGAAAAACAGGTGTCTGAATGTGCGTATAATTCTAGGTACTTTATCTACCTATGATTTTGTTTTTGTCAAACATTGAATTCTTGTGAATTCTAAAATTACAGCAATTAAGATAATGGCGGTTCCGCTCATAATGTAGTTAAATTATCTAAGCTGAATCTGATTCTAATTTTTGGTAAAAATAATTGGCTAAACTTAGTTAAATTTTTCGGTTTTTTAACTACTTGAAAATGACTAAACTGAATCGGAAAGTTCTGTTTCTGTTCATTCAAATTTGAAATTAATTTTTGCACCTTTTGTTGTTTGTTTAATCTCAAGAATCTACATTCATTTATATGCTTGGTTTGAATACACCCCTCTCCGACTTATAAGGGTAGTTACTCATTGTATAGTTTATTTTACTTTGTTAATTTATTGTGCCTAACTATTTTTGTCAAAACTGATTTCCATTAGTTACGGAGGTAGGCGATGAGACTTCCACACTGTTTTGTTACCTTTATAGTTTCATCGTTTCAACTCGTAAATTGTTTACACTTGTACCCTGTTTCCAATAAACTTTATTTTATTAAGCTATTGCATTGCTTCTATCGCGGGCCTTGAGCGTGAAGGCTGAATCCAGAAATTCAGCAACGAAAATAACCTAACACTGCGCAAGCGTAATCCAGCAAAAAATGGCATGGAATAGCTTTACCGCGGCAGTCCACGAATGCCACACGTCTTTTTTTTTTATCTAACTGTACTATAGCCAACATTGTACACAACTGTACGTAACCTATGTTTCTTTTCTTACAGATGCATGCATCGAAGTAGGCGTGCCAATGGGCTGGTCCTCGAGTGTGGCATGCTGTCCCAACTGCCGTCACGAGCTCAGGGTCTCTGTGACGTCACAGGGGAAATGCCACGCGCCCCACACGCCCCCGCCCTTCACGATACGATCCTACCCCACGCCTCTAAGCCACTATACTACCCCTGCAGTTCCGCTCACATCTCCCTACAATGATGAGTTGAGACGGCTGGCTGATACCCTGAAGGCGTTGAGACTATCTGGATGGTACTACGGAGGCTTGGATTGGCAGGTTTGTGCCTTTTATCTATTCTAACTCTAATTGGGGGAATAAGATCTGCAGTGACGGGGTGTATTGTCCGCTAATCTCTTTTTATCTTTATCTGTAGATGTGTCTGTTTATTATAGTCTTCAGGGTATTGTATGTATAATGAAAAATATGTATCTTTGTAATGTATTGTATTAAGTATGTCAGTCATCTAGTATCCATAACACAAGCTCTGCTTAGCTTGGGGCTAGATAATGTGTTGATTGTCCAGCATTATCTTTACACTACTGAGACAAAACAAGTGTCATTTATCTAGCTTTCAATAATACATTCTGAACAATTGCATTTTTATACTACACCATCACCTCGTCTTGTAATGTAGTGCTCCATCATTTTAAAAAAGATAACAAAATCGAACCCCATATTCTCACCTCACGCTAGTCTATGCCATAGGTTTTCACAGAATTTAAATATTGTAATTACAAAACCTGTAATTATGGATAAAGATTAATTACTTAATTACCAAATTACTTAAAAACCTTGTTAATAATTGGCTTAATTACATAAAACAAGCTTTTAATACTAAATAATTCTAAGAATATGATACAAGTACTGACATTACGCCAGCCTTTGATGAACCATTTTAACATTTCTCAGAACAGTCAACATTATTATTTAGTCTTTAAACACATTATCTGTTGCTAGCTGGATTTATAACAATAAATAAATTTTCATGGACATTTCACACATCACACTCTAGTCCCAAACTAAGCAGAGATTATATTACGTAAATGATTTTTTATAGAGTTTATAGATAAATACGTTGAGAGTATTTCCTTATAACTGTAACTAAGCAATTCTTGGTATTTCCATCTTCAAGTATAATTATCCGTCCGTTTTATGATATGTAATTGAGATTTATTTTGGATCTTTTTTTACCTCAATTTAATATCGTTATTTGCATATTTATATTTAATATACTTAATTTTTATGATTGTAAATGTAAACCCGTGTTGGGTATCATAATTATAAAATTAAATAAAACAAAACATAAACATAAAGAGGCTTCATTAGCTTAAATTGACATCATTAACAATTAAATATCATTAATATTTTATAGATCCGTTATATAAAGATTCACTCCCTGCGTTTATGTCAAAGTTAAAGTCAATTAAAGTTTATTCAGTAAAATCAAAAGGACCATCTAAAATCAATTAGAATCGTTTTATATAATAGGTGATTCTAGGTGCCAGTTCCACGCGACCATGATAACGTAATTTTAAACTTATAGTTTTTTTTTATTTCAGGCGGGCCAAGCTATCCTAAAGGATGCTAGCGTGGGCGCTTTTATAATACGAGACAGCGGCGACAGGAATTTTATATTCTCATTATCGTTGCAAACGGAGCGTGGACCGACTTCTGTGCGACTTCATTACGAACAAGGCTTCTTTAGGTAAGATATTATAAATATTATTATTTACACAATTGTATGTGCCTTAACACATTTGTCTTTAATTTAATTAACAGTAGGTACAAATAGGATCTTTTGTTCTCAAAATTCTCAAAATCAGTAAGTATAAAATTTTCCCCATTGTACATCTTCTTCCTGCACTTATCCCACTAGGTGGGGTCGGCACAACATGTTCGTTTCTTCCATTCTCCTCTATCATCCGTCATCTCAGTATTCACTCCTTTCACATTCATATCATTTTTCACACAATCCATCTCATCTTTGCTTAGGCATGTACATCTACCTCTTCCTCTATATGCATCCACATTCAAACCTATTGTATATATTTTATATTATTTATTTCGTACTAATTTTTATAATCAGTTCTTGTCTTCTTATTTTTTGATAAAAGAATGGTTCAAAGACCTTGAAGTGTAGAATCCTTGAAATATTGTCTCTACAAACTTTAAAGAAAAACTAAAAGATTTCAACTTATTATCTGTGTATAAGATACAAACAGAAAATCAGTTCATTGACATAATAAATAAGTTATCAAAGTATTGAATCGACTTAATAAATAAGTTATCAAAGTATTGAATGCTGGAAATAAAACAGAATTGATTGGATTTCTGTGTAATACAGTTAGTGAGAAAAGCCACAAAGTGTTACAAGAGTTATGAGTTTCACAATAAACCAGTGAACGACGTAGAGAGAAATAAACTTGTTACTGGGGATTTTACTTATCGAATTTTCCCGGAAAAAGTAATGTACATTACTCTTGATATCATACGAGTTATTAGAAATTATATATTACTCGATTATTTATTATAATATTGTGTTTGATATATGAAAATGTTTCAAATGTTCATCTTAAATACAAATATATAATATTACAGGTGTACATTAAGTTGTTTTTATGTAGTCGGGTTTTAGTTTTAAAAGTTTATCTGGTTTAGTAGTGAATATGAGCTAGCAATCGAACCCACGACCCACAGCATTGAAGGCAGAGCTCACCAAATGAGCTATGACGCCTTTCAAATCCGATGCTGTATATAATAAGATACAAAAACCTTTTTATATGTTCATAATATAGGTATATTTAATGTAAAATACATAATAACATCCTACTAATATTATAAACGCGAAAGTTGTGTGGATAAATGTTTGTTTGTTACTCGTTCAGGCAAAAACTACGAAATGGATGTCAATGAAACTTTACAATAATGTAGTTTATACATCAGAATAATACATAGGCTATAATTTATAAAGATATTGTGTGAATTATCAAAACTAAAACGATAATAATACGAAGTCGCGGGCATTGTGTGTGCGTTGTGTAAATAAATAGGTTGAATATAAAATTCGTAGAAGGCTTTATGGTTCCTACAATATGACTGAATTCTTATGTTATTTATGATATGAATAAAAGCACGCGAACCGCCTCAATTCACGCTATTCTAAAAATACAATTTTTCTTATGAATCATATACTATTTTACGAACACAAAATACTTCAGGCGTTCATCAGTCTGTTCTCGAAATAACACAAATACGTAAAGAAAACAGCATTATTTAATGTACTTAAAGGTAAGACACCAAATTAAAGTAACCAAGATTTTCCATCCTACGCAAAAATAAACCTCTCACTTAAAGTAACTTTGGTTTGGATAATGGGTTCGACAAATACAAAAATAGATTGAAAATCTTGTCAAAATATTTTCTATTTATTTTATCAGGGAAACAGTGAAAACAGTGTTTATTTAAAAGCACAAAAACAAGTTAAAGTTACTTACTAAATCCGAGAAGTATTTTGATTTACACGAAAAATGTAGGTACTCAAAAACAAAAATTTCCACGAGCTTAATAATACCGAACTCTAAAAACGCCTAATCGAAAAAAAAGACCATATGTAATATAATATTAATAACGAATATAAAAATACTGAGAAATAACGAGAATGTTTAACTATGAAGTCCTAATAGCTGAAGGTTTACTAATCCCTACTAATAATTAAGTAACTCTGTCTGCCTAAACTACTAAACCGATTTTGATAAAATTTGGTACAGTAGACTCTAGTTTGTCATAAATCTTGAAGATGTATTTTACTGTATTCTTTTACTTTTGTAGCGAATTTAAAAACATTCTAACGGCCGGTTTCTGGAAACCCAAATCACGATTGATCCGAGTTTGACACATAGTAATTGTTTGATTTTTTCGTTGATCATTCGAGAAACCTGCCGTAAAAGTGTTTAAACAAACTTTGATTTATTGACGTTTACAGAGAAATGATATTGCGTCAATATTTCGCGCTAAGTAACTGCGTCACGTTACTACGTAATGTGATTGTGACGAAATTATATGAGTTAGTGAAATGATTCATGTTAATAGTTCTGAGAGACATCTTCAATGTTTATGTTAACTCGCGGAGTTAGTTTTGTGTAGCATTTTCTTGAAAAACGGTACAGTAAAAATATGACTAAATTGTTTTTTAATCAACATGTAGGTTAGTTAAGTTCACATCACTTATCAATATTATTATTAGATCACTTAAGGAGTAATTAAGTTCACATACAAAAAAGTTCCGAAGCATTGAAAAAACAGTCGAAATTACGGTTTTTAATTTTTTGGTTTTTTAAAATCCTGATTCAAATAACCGTAGATATAATTGTAACATAATATTCTTACTATACGAGAAACTATATCCTCTCTCGGTCCCACTGAAAATCAGAGCTATAGGAACTTCACTGTCCCTATGGCCTCTGTTCTTGTATAATTGATGACGACCGATGTGGCGCGGTGGGCGATGGTCCGCCTGCGACGCGGAAGGTTGCGGGTTCGATTCCCGCCTCGGGATAAATGTTTGTATGTTCTGCTAATATTTATTCCGGGTGTTCTGGGTATTATATGTATAATAAAAAATATCTATCTATGTAATGTATTATATTAAGTATGTCAGTCTTCTAGTACCTATAACACAAGCTCTACTTAGCTTGGGGCTAGATGATGTTGTGTGGATTGTCCAGCATTATTTATTTATTATTTATTTATAATTTGTTTTTTAAATGTATGTTGTATATAAACCCTTTTCTATTCTATACAAAACTAACGTATCATCTCTTCTTTTCCAGGTTAGACTGCGACGTACCCCTAGCGAAATACATCCCACGTTTCCGCTGCGTAGTAGAACTGGTGCAACACTACACTAGAATCGGCGCAGCAAGAAACACAGGCACCGTCTGGGTAGACAGAGAAGGATGTCCTCATTCTCCAGTCCTCCTAAAAAACCCCATGAGAAAAAGTCCTCCAACATTAATGCAAGCTGCCCGTCTCGCTATCCACAAAGCATTGGACTCGAACCCGTTGACGCCTAGGCTGTGGTGTGCACCTAAACATAGGCATCTGCCACTGCCTCCGTCGTTAATAGATTATCTTGGTGAATATCCGTACTCGATCTAGATTTTTAGTATGCAAAGCCCTTAGTCACTATGTCGATAGCATTGAAATACTTGTTGGTTAAATGACTTATTACAAATTCTTAATTGAAAAGTTTTTTCTTTTAAAAGTTGTAAGTAGACATAGATTGTTTATTTAGTAAATTGATGAAGGAACTTAGAATTAAAACCGTAAAATTCCGCTAGTTTTTTTTATAATATTGAAAAATATAAATTAATCTCTCAAAAAATTAAGCTAAAGAACTTTAACCAGGGTGTGATAACAAAAATAGCATTTATTTATTTAAAAAACAAAAATTGCTCAGCTTTCCAGTTGAAACTATTTAATAGGACACCCTGTATTTCCTAACAAAAACATGGGACTACTTTTCATTATAACGAACTATAAATTTGATATTACAGTATAAAGTTCTCTGTAAAATTAGTTTGCTATTCAAACATGTTGAAATATACTGACATTATATTATAATGGATCTTTGTAACCTTAGTTTGCTTATTTGTTCAAATATGTTGAAATATGCGAGGGCGTTTATTATATATTTGTCGGGGCTCCGCACCTTAAATCTGGTCTTTCAATGCTATACAGACTTGCGTAGGTGTTATGTACAATAACCTTTTACTTTTGGTATATCACTTGACCTTTTGAACCTTCGTGGCCGTTGTGGTCTTGCAATATTACTATGTATGTATATATACTAGTATTATTGCAATGTTATATCAACAAATAATGGGCTAATTTGCATACTAACAATCTTGAAAAAGACAGATAAGTATCATAAAGAGAGAAGGAATCTTTTTATTTTCGCTAAATAGTCCTAGTGATAGGAAACATATTTTGGCGTTTGTGAGCTCTTAAAATACTATTTACAAAATAATAATCAGCAATCTAGTTTCCATATTACAATGAGTCTCACTCATTTTTTTTCTAAATTAAATATGTCAATGCAAGATAAGCTTTACCTACTCCGTCGCACTACACCTTATATTCACTGTAAGTTAACATTACTATAGTTTAAGTTATATTTTAACTAAGTTCAAAAAAGCGCTAGAACCGATTTTAACCGATAGTCGAATTCTATTCTAAGAGCTCACAGAGAGGTAATCACGAGTAAATGTGACAATCGTAAATTTATCATATACATTGCGCGCTGACGCTGCAACGTTCAACAGTTGAGCAAATGTTGACGCGCAGTGTAATTCGCACTATCGTATTCGATTGTCACATTTATTATAATTATTCAATTATTGTACAATATAATGTGTTAGATACTGAAGGCTGGCTCCTTTATAATTCTAATTTATAATAATAATAAATAACCTGTATTATTTATAAGTATTTGAATACGGGACTCAATTACGGTATTTAGTGAAATTTTTAATGCAATTTAAGCCGATTTTATGTATATATGTTTTGAATAACGCAAGACTGATTCCTTGAATGTTTATTTATTTACGTTTACTGTTTGTTCGTATCTTGCGTGTAATAAGAATTTCATAGTTATTTTAAATCATAAAGACAAATGACAAACGATAGCACTCGACAATTAACAGACTTAAGCTAGTGAAAATCAAAAACTTTGTTTATATTCCCATAGCTACTGCAAACTATGCTTAGTTTCAAAACATAGTTTGGGGATAGATGGCATTGTTGGAAATTTCTATGAATATGGTTTGATTATATAAAGTTATGCTAAACTGTTTGGGGTCTATAACTTTTTGGTTCGCTGTGTTATCGTCTGTCTTTTGTCACCACTCCCGCTATTATTCTAACGAATGGTTCACTAATGCCCAAACTTGTCCATCGACTTACGATATCATCACACTAATCTAAACATTATTTATTCTCGGATAAGGTGTAGTTTTAAGTTAGTTCCTTTGTTCCTATATTTGGTTTTCAATTAACCTGAAACTTGGCACCTCACTTCTCCAACGGTCTTAAATTAAGTGCCATCTTGAATTTAATTGAATCGTGAGAAGAGTTTTGAGGTTGGGTGTGTAAATAATTATTTATTTTATTTTATTAGTGATCTTGCAAATTGTCAAAGGGCAGCCTTGGTGTTAATAAACTTAAAAGAGCGTGCAGACTACATATAAAATAAATAAAACCATGGCAAGCTGAAATAAATGAAGAATGAAAATAAGTTAGTTTATTTAGTCTGCGCGCACTCTTAGAGAGTTTCGGTTAGTGATTTTCACTAATTTAGGTTTATTAAGTACCTTAAATAATCTCAAATAGAATAAACTAGCTTGACGATTTTAGTATATAAAAATATTTATGTAAATTGTGTCTGTATTTTTATAATCAGCCTCAAAATAAGTTATATTAGTACCCTGTATTGTATAACCGTATCTCCAACGTTTATTTATATTAAATGTTATTTTTGTACCATTTTGAGGTAAAGCACCAATTATTAAATAAGTGTGACATAATATAAAAATCGTGTAAACGTTTTGTAGACAATGTATGAAAAGAACTGCAATTAATTTATAATATATGGAAACAAAATATACATCCTGCCTATAATATTTGTATTTTATTAGATTTACCCCAGTCCAGTCCTTAGTAAGAGTGAATTACATTAATAACGTAAAAGTGGTTAGGTTAAAAAACCTAAAAAAATTCAAATTCTGCCAAAGTAATAATTGGTACCTATTTCTCACTAAATTGTAGAGATTCGAGCCCACGATTCTCTTTGTTTCATGCAGTTAGATTACTTAAACTTAAGACCTAAGTTAAAAACCTAGAACTGTGTGTAAGCCAGGCACATGGTCCTCAGCATACACATCTGGTTACTTCAAACGGCTGATTGTACAGCATCTAAGTGTAAGCTTGTGATTAAACATTCTTATGCCTATAATTTCGGTGTTTTTGGTATCTAAATTATGATCTAGATTTCAAATTGCACCTATTCCGCACTAGATGACTTCTGCATATTCAAAGATCAAAAATCTTTTATGTGTTAGCTGGGGACATGGATGCCAATCATCGGGAGTAGTAGGTACTTCGTCTCATATTGAATAGGGATCATCCACATACATGTCGACTGACTACCATCTTGGTCTATCTATATGGTTGCGTATAAAAGTTCATCACAGGGTATGGTCCTGTTTGACTAGCACCCTTTCTTTTTCTTCTTTTCTTGGCTTTTCGCAGGCTAGGGTTGCCACGATTTTGCCAAATTGATTTTGTCAGAGTTTACGTTTGAAAATAAAGCAAAAAGGCGGCGATCCAAGCACCCTTGGCGTTCTTCTTTTTTTTTACATTGACAAAAGAGAAAAATTGATGTTGAAGTAAACAAGAAACTTCATCCGTGATAGGAAAGGAAGAAGAAGAAATCTCAAGCAATTTAAAAAGATTCCCGCCATCTTCAAGATGGCGGGAAGACGTTGTAAATAAAATAATAAAGAAAATAAACTAATTTAAGAGAAAAACATTTACTGTAACAAACTAACTTACGAGAAAAGCATTAGGGTGTTACCACACCAATCGATCGATAGTCGATCGATGCCATCGATCGACATCGATCGACGTTGATCGATTGGTGTGGTAGCTTTAATCGATCGACGAATACCGGTCGACTAACTAATCGATCGATTGCCGATCGATGGCATCGGTCGACGTAGATCGATTAAACCCGGCTATATTCCATCAGTTTCTTTCGAAATGTATTCACAAGAGGACGCGATCGCGATCGAGCAGCTCGATCGACGACGACTTATCCATTCTACCATCGATCGATGGCATCGATCGACTATCGATCGATTGGTGTGGTAGAAACTATCGATCGACGTCGATTAATCCATTTTACCATCGATCGATGGCATCGATCGACTATCGATCGATTGGTGTGGTAACACCCTAACTGTGAAGTGAGTGCATGAAATACTGAAGAAAACAAATTAACTTAAGAGAAAAACATAACGTACGAAAAATAAGTGGACTTCCCGCCATTTTGGGGATGGCGGGAAAAACATATCTAAATGTAAAGTGAATGCTGGATAGTCAGATAGAAGTGTAAAGTGAACGGGAAGACGTTGTAAATAAAATAATAAAGAAAATAAACTAATTTAAGAGAAAAACATTTACGTAAGACTAGGCGGTATGGTTCTAAAACTTTAGCCTGCTCGGAAGAGCAAATAAAAAAAAAAAAAAAAAAAAAAAAGCAATTTAAAAATATTTTTCTACATTTCATTTGGATGGAACATAAATTGATTTTCGAGCCTAAACAGAGTTTATTGTTGATTTAATAATATTGTTACGATTCCAATGCAGATTGTGTACAATGTAAAAGATAAACAAAGGTACTAAACGTTCGTCCAACCATGTCTGCAAATGGAGCTGGAGGCATCTATGCACCGCTCAAGCAGATACTTTCCGATTCGGAATCCGAGGGTCACGCTGAGGAGGATCCAGAAAACGCTCTAGAAAATGCTACTATCAAAGCTTCAGATAGCTGCAACAACCTGGATTACAACAGCGGCTTGCAATCCTCAAAGAACTACAGCATTAGCGATATGGACGAGTTTAATACCAACTTGAATACAACCGTGGAGAGCACTATGGATAACGTGAGCTTCTTGCAGTCCGATATGTCGAATAAGATGACTTTTCCTCGGCGATGCGCCTTCATCGCTTCCATCCTCATGTGTGTGTTTACCGTTGTGATATTTTTATGGGGTGTACCATGCTCGGATGCCGGCAGTTGCGCCCTGGGCGAGTGGCAAGACAAAACGACGAGCTGGGAGCTACCATACGATGAGATCGAGCTATCTGGAGCCGTGCAAGTAGTAGAAGGAGCTATACCAAAAACTAAGAACCTTATTTTCATTTATCGCGGAAACCACATGAAGCTAGAAGAAAAGGCTAATGAAAACGTGAATGGAGTCCTACTTATTGTTGGTAACACAGGGAAAGTCGGCTGGTACACACGAGAGAACAGGATACCCACTGAAATCAACTGTCATCTTATTGATGTGAATAGAGATAAACTCAAAGACTGTATTGTCTCCGGCTCCGAAGGACTACTTGCTGCGTTAAATCCAATCTCTGGAACCTACTACTGGTACATCCATAAACAAGGCAGCATATTCAGTAATATTGCAGCCATAGACTTCCCGATAATCATGAAGGATATGGACAAAGACAAGGTGAATGATCTTCTCACTGTAGCAACAGTACTTCCAAGTGCAAATCACAATTCTCTAATCATTATATCAGGATTAACTGGAAATATTATCGGAGAACCGATGGCTGTAGAAGACTGCTTGTCAGTGAAGCTGCTAACTGAATCAGAAATGATAACTTACATCTGTAAGAATGGTACTTCTGAAGCTGTACGCCAGATAACATACCCTATGCTGTACAGAAAACTGTTGAAACTAGACCAAACAGTGAACCACACTCAATCATCAGTTCCCGTCTCTAAACGAATCAACCAAAGCTTGAAGAAAAACATTGGCAATACACGAGAACTTTTCACCAACGGCCCCGGAAAACTTATTGTAGAAAACTCCGGTGAATGTCCAAACTCTTGCAGAGTAAACTTGAAACTTATACTGGACAGAAATGGAACAACAAATGTGAGCTGGGAGTATTCAGCTAATCACGTCTACGCTATGCGGCCCAGTTCATTCTCCTTCGCAAATTCTATCCGAGGATTTGTGCTGAAATTATGACAGTGGAACAGTGCTCACCTTGCCGCCAAGGGTGCACTAAAAGATAATGAAGTCAGATACAACAACATACAAAACCAGAGCCCGAAGAATAACTATGATGCATTTTACTATCGCCCATCAATCAATGTAGCATCTATATCGTCTTTCATCAAGTACACAGAATTCACAGCTCATGACATATCGGAGAGAATAGTTTTGGTGTCTTTTGATAAGTTCCAAACTCATAATGTGAATGTCAGTCAGACGGATATGGTTCAGATCTGTGCTCGAGGCCCAGTTGATACCCACGCACCGTTGCCGCTGTGTCAACCTGATTTGGAATACCAAGAGAAGTCGCTTATGATTGCAGATTTAGACGGTGATCAATCGCATGAGCTGATATCCTACTACAGTACTTTCATACCACCAGAGTCCTACACTCCAAAGAAATCAAATCCGTATGATAATTGGCGATTGACATCAACAGTTAGAGTGATTCGTTTAGAGTCTGAACTGCCAAAGCTGTTTGTCGCAGATAGTTAAATAATCTACTGTGCAATCTATTTGGAAAACTGGTTTATGCAATTCCATAGTTAAACTCAAAAAGTAGTCAAATGCTTTTAAATCTAGTCAGTTTTTGAGACTTATGTAATTTCAAATCTCAATCGCATGTTGCTGTAAATTGTAATTAGCTGAAGCCATGAGGCAGTCTAGTCAAAAGCTATTAAGTATTATGCATGAATGATAGAAAACTAATCTTTGCCTGGGTGTTCAATATAGCTGACCTAATCAATTTATTCTAAGAGTAGTATTTTCTAAGTCAGGTCGACATTTAAAGACAAAACTGAGCGCAGACTTACGTTTGTCCAATCAGAAACCTAATTTTTTACATACTTGTGTAAAACTCTTAATTTAGTCTTTGAATTTTGGCCTGAGAGTCTAGTTTAGTTACCTTACAGTATAATATTGTTATTTACTATAGTATTTAAAATAGTTCATTGATGTAACCTGGAAATGAAGTTTTACAGAATCTGAGTAATAGCAAGTTGCAGGCACAAAAAGCTTACTTTTATCAAATATTTGTCCCTCGTTTCTAAAATAAATGTAATCTCGTAAGTAGGTCCCTAAGTATTAATTGTCGAAATTATTTATTTAACTTGGGAACTGGATAAGAGGAAGTGCCTTAAAGAGGTGGGGACTGAGAGGTAAATGCTTTGAATTTGTTTAAGGGTGGGTTTACACCAAACGAGCGAATGCTCATTCTATCCCCACTACGTCAAATTCTTCTAGTGTAAACAGGCGTAGAGCATTCTTTCGTTGTTCTTAGTGCGTTCGCAAAGATTCTATAGAATATTCTAAGAATGCTCGCTCGCTTGATGTAAACGGCGCAAGAGCGCGCGAACTGTTGCTTGGAGCATTCTATCGTGTTCGGACGCGCTCGCTCCACGAGCGAGCGCGTCCGAACGTTCTAGCTCTAGCTCTGTGTTCGTTTGGTGTAAATGGATACCTCTAGTTTTCGTTTACACTAAAAGAATAGGAAAGAATGCTCTTGTTCTGGCTCTAGCTCTATGTTCGTTTGGTGTAAACCCACCTTAATTGTGTGTTTGTAGTGTGTCCTTAGAATAATGTATGTTTAAAGAAATAATGCTGAATATCGTCAATAAAAATCTCAACTTAAAATAGTTTTTTATTACGTAATAATTAAGTATAATCTTGATTTAGTAATTTTAATTCGCAAAATCGTTTAATGAATTCAACGAAACTAAACACAGATTAAGTTTTTTGCACCCAAAAGTTTCTAATTTAAATAAACAAAGAAACATCAAACTTATGTTATTTACAGTATTGTTTGAAGATTGACAAACTGTCCGACAACTAAGACTAATTAATGCCTTGATCACACGTACCGAGTAAACCGGCGAGACAGTGACGTATTTGAGATACACTGCGCGTCGACATCAGTTTTACTGTTGAACGTTGCAGCGTTAGCGCGCAGTGTATCTTAAATACGTCACTGTCTCGCCGGTTTACTCGGTACGTGTGATCAAGGCTTCTTCTTATTCGTTTCACTCTTGACAGAGTGGTCGTGGTCGTCATGATGAATTTTCCTTATCATGGGCTGTGGCACGCCTCACAATATCTCGCCATTTCTCTCTGTTTGCTGACAGCTGAGAGCATTCACTCAAGCCGCCCACCAGCGATTTGATCTGATCGGTCCATCGCATAGGTGACCTTCCCCGGGGTCTGGTGCCCTCAACTCGCCCTTGCACTACAAGGCGTTCTATTGAGCCATTATCTCGACGGGATACGTGCCCAAAGAATTTCAAAATTCGACATTGAACTAAGCTTGATAGTGATCAAGGCAAACGAGCAGATTTTCATACAAAACTTGTACAAAAAAGTCAAGATAGCAGTACAAAAAATATACAGTATTCAAAATATCACTCATCAAATAAGATCAATCTTGTTATTTCATACAAACTTATTATTCCTAGAAGAATAACTTTAGAATCGAATACGGTGGAAAAAAGTACAGTATTTTGATGTTGCTTAGGTACTGACAGATTTGCCCGGAAATTCGTCGTTGATGACTTGATTTGCATTGTTCATATTTATAGGCAATTTACAACATTACTTATAGTGAGAAAACTTTTAGTTACAAAATCAAAACAATTTATAGCCATTTTATGATAATAGTACTTTTACTTAGTTAAAATTAACAAGTAATTTTAAAAGTACTTTTATAAAACTAAATTATAGCACAGTATAATAAAGTACTATAGTGAGATAATTTTTAGTTACAATAACAAAACAATTTATAGCCATTTTATGATAATAGTGCCTATAGTTCAAATTAATAAGTAATTTTAAAAGTACTGTTAAAAAACTAAATTATAGTACAGTATAATAAAGTACTATAGTGAGATAATTTTTAGTTACAATAACAAAACAATTTATAGCCATTTTATTATATTAATAAAGCTAAAATTAGCAATTAATCCTATACAAGTACTTAGTAAAACTACTGTACAATACTTTATTCTTGTGCGTTTATTTTGCATAGGTACCTACATTCTTATATAGGCATATTGAATCAGTATACCGGGTTTACAAAATGAGTATTCTACAAGAGACTGTACTTTCCACACAAGTTATACTTTAAATAATATTTACATTTAAACTTCTTGTTTAAACCTTTTTGATTAAAAAGTATTTAGGGAACGACAAGCTTCTGTGTGACGTCATCGTCTATAACGGAATAATCCGTTAGTTGTATAATACCGCGTTGTGCTAACATTTCAGTGACGTTCTGTCCTAGGCTGGAACCTTCTGGGTCATCGTATGTAAATAACTCTACTATGATTTCATCGTATTCCCGTGCTCTGAAACAAAATAAAATCTCATTAATAAGAATCAAAGTCCTGACTGACTGACGGCTGACGTACACGCCACAGCCCAAACCGCTGGTCCTAGAGACTTGAAATTTGGAAGGCGTGTTCCTGGAGTGACTGTGTGGCGTACTAAGGCAGGAATTTTGGAAATAACGCTCCGGAGCTCTAAAATAAGGCTTTGAAGTTTGTATGCAGAATCTTATCCCGTGAACCGATTGACTTGAAACTTGGTACGCATAATGTTGACGCGAAATAAAATGGATCTGCATTTTTAGATCTTGCAAAATCATCCCCATTTCCCTAAAATTGAGTAAGTAAAGTTTAAAATTTCGATTTAGTATACGATTTCGAGTAGAGATGGCGCTGTCACGCGTGGCGTAATCCTAGAACGCGCTATCGGTGCGTTTTTGCAATGTGTTATAGGTAAGTCGATCGGTATTAGCAATCGTTTCGTTGAATCGAGTTATTTTGACTTATTTATGGTTGCGTACCCAATTACCGCAACCTACCAACCTACCAATTAATAACTTTATTCACAAACAACAAACAAACTTACGACTATACATATACAGTATTTACAAAATGTACATTGTCATATAAAATACATAAGAAACAGTTGAGCTATCTACAGACCGTTGCAAACGATCTATAGATAGTTCAACTGATCCAAATCAGTACCAATCGGAAGCGTACCCGCGTACAGTTGAGCTATCTACAGACCGTTTCAAACGATCTATAGATAGTTCAACTGATCCAAATCAGTACCAATCGGAAGCGTACCCAAGACCCGAGGGCTGGTGAGTATCTGGCCCAACGTATCAGCATTACTATTCAGCGCGGCAATGCAGCCAGTGTCTTGGGTACGCTTCCGATTGGTACTGATTTGGATCAGTTGAACTATCTATAGATCGTTTGCAACGGTCTGTAGATAGCTCAACTGTTTCTTATGTATTTTATATGACAATGTACATTTTGTAAATACTGTATAGTCGTAAGTATAATTAAAAACAAAATGTTAAATAATCAAGGGTCGCAGTCTCATACAAAAACATAATTTACTTAGATGGTTTGTTTTTTTAATATAATAATATTTTATAAAATATATATATATTTACATAATAATATTTTAAAATTCCTCCGTGGGAAAGGGGGCAAGTGTGTTGTAACGTTATTAATCAAATTATTAAGAGGCGCTCTGTGACAATTTTACTCTAATGAATGCAATAAAATGAGGGAAGTTTTCTGTAACGTTATTTATCGACGAAAGTCAATGAAAATTGAGACGCACATTAATGACTCGATTTAACACCAAATATTGCAAAAAGGAAGTTTGTAGTAGCGTTTTTTATGAACGATTTCAATCAAGTTTGAGAGTCAGAGCGTTTTCACATTATCCGATCCGATATCGGTGTCGGACGCTGATCCGATATCGGGGTAAGTAAAATGTATGAAAAATGTACCTGTCTTTCATATTGTCCGTCCCGATATCGGATATCGGAGCCGGCACCGATATGCTGGCGGTACCATCGGACGC
This sequence comes from Ecliptopera silaceata, assembly GCA_932527185.1. Classification (NCBI taxonomy): domain Eukaryota; kingdom Metazoa; phylum Arthropoda; class Insecta; order Lepidoptera; family Geometridae; genus Ecliptopera; species Ecliptopera silaceata. The sequence goes on along the minus strand of OW052202.1, from coordinate 8,941,972 downwards.
CCTATCGGATAATGAGATAACGCTCTCACTCTAAGAGCGTTTCCACACTATCCGATCCGATATCGGTGTCGGACGCTGATCCGATATCGGGGTAAGTAAGATGTATGAAATATGTACCTCCGATATCGGATCGGCGTCCGACACCGATATCGGATCGGATAATGTGAAAACGCTCTTAGGGCTCTTTCAATTTATGCGTTTTGTATCGGACCGCTGCAGTGTCGAAGCGGTGCGTTTGTCGTACGGCGTAAGGACGGACGGTCGTTTGTTTTCATACAAAATGCACGGTGCGGAAACAGTGCGGCGTCCGTACCGCGAACGTTCGACAGCAGGACGGCAACGTCGCAACCCCACGTGTTCAGTTCAGTGCGTTCATAGTGCGGTGACAAGAAGGAGGCAAATTTCTAAACGGTAATTTATAATGGATGATATAAATGTGGAGGATTTTATAAATGAAATTGAAATACTTACTATTTTTAACTAATTCCAGTAATTCGAAGAAACATTCTCTAGGCATTCTTAAGTAATTAAAAAAAAACTGATTGGGTCTTCTTTTAACCTAAGGTAAAGAGTATGGAAATCACCACAATCATGGGTGCCGTGATTACACAACCAAGGAAAACACAGCCACGGAATGTACAGCCCGAAATCGGTGACCATTTTGGCATCCAATTCCGGGCTGTGCATTCCGTGGCTGTGTTTTCCATGGTTGTACATTCCCGACACGTGTTGGGAATTTGATGCCAAATGACGTCATAGCATATGCTTCGTTTGCACTTACTCGAATTTTTCGTTTAGCCGATCATGTACAAGTAGCTAACTATGTCACTGTCAAAATATTATTTTTAAACTTATTTTTTTTCACGTGTGATGCGTCACAGTAGGTGCGAGGAGCGAAGCGACGAGTGTTAGTTTGATATAGAAAACCGCGCCAGAACCTACATGCGTTTAACCATTTGCCAGACAACAATTATTGAATTGGATTGTTTTCTTTTCATATTATAATCTGTGCAGTTTATCTTTATCAAAATGAGATAGTAACATTTTAATCTTTGGTTTCATCTAAACGAAGCATAGGCTAGGCTTTCGACCAATCAAGGCAATGCTCGCCAATTCCATGGTCGTGTATTCCACGGCTGTGCATTCCGTGGTTGGACATTCCCAACACATGTCGGGAATGCGCAGCCCGGATTTCTTGTACATTTTGGCTGCGAATTCCTGGTTGCGTATTCCTGGCTGTGCTTTCCGTGGTCGTACATTCCGGGTCGTGCTTTCCATGGTTGTACATTAACCGGACCCTTGCAAAATCATCGGCTATGGCATAGTTATCAAATACTTAAAAACAGAACATGCTTAGAGGGTTCGCATAGGTACAAAATATGTTTTTTTCTTAATCGTTTTATTATTATTATTATTTATAATAATTAAAGTTTGAACAAAACAATACACAAATAGATATATTATGTATAACATCTAAAAACCACTAAGGTTTAACACGGTGCTATACTGAGTTTACAAAATAAAAGTTACCTACAGATTTATTTATGTTTTAACATAGGACTTAGGAGCAAGTAACTACACGCATAGTGAGTTTAGAAAATATTGTTTCAGTTAAAATTTTAAATTTCTAGGTGTCAAACTATTGCGCAAATTAGATGGTAAGGTATTGATATACCGAGGAACAAGATAACCGGTAGTTCGCTCGCCATACGTATCGTATACGTACGTATGTTTACATAGGTATGGTAAGGAACTCATAGAGCAATAGCGCACTAGCGGCCAGGCCGCAGCGGCCACGCCGCAGCGGCTCGGCCGCTAGTGCGCTATTGGGGATAGCGGGCGAGTCCGAGTCGCACTTGGCCTGATTTATTTACTTACGGTAACGGTAATTTAGTGAGTTTTGATTACTTATGTTTTAGTAGTTTACGTCATTGGGTTTTTAGGGTTCGGTAACCAAAGGGTAAAACTAGATCGTATTACTGAGTGTTTAATTTCTGTCTATTTTAAATTCTCTAACTATCACGCATAATTAATATTCAAGGGGACTCGATATTGATAAGGGCAACGGGTCATAGATACGGTACGAAAATCTTCGTGCGCACTTGCCCGGTTTTAATAATAAGTACCAATAAGTACTAAGTTTTCCTTCTTAGACTGCATTTTACCGTCAATTTCTTTCATAAGAAGATAGTAATGGTAATGGGTTATCGCAAAATCTCTTAAAACGGCACGCGGACGAAGTCGCGGCGGGTACAGCTAGTTAATAATAAATATGTATAATAAATATTCACGGACAATTCAAACATCACACTCTAGTCGAAACTAAGCAAAGCTTGTACAATGGGAACTAGATTGCTGATAGAATACTTCTTATGTAAGTATACTTTTTTTCGTAAATACACGAACATTTGCTCTGGGTGGGAATCGAACCCACGACCCACATTAAATGAACCAGCTACTATCAACTGAGCTGTGACGCCTGTCACAGAAAGTCAAAGTCAAATATTTCTTTATTCAATAAAATCACAAGGATCATTTAAAATCGTCTTACATACTAGGTGATTTTTTATTTGTTTCTGTACCACTGTAAAATGTTCCGAAAAATAAATAATTTTGTATTTGTATTTTGTACCCATATTCGTCAAACTGAAAAATGCTTATTTTGGTAAAAAAAAAAAACTTTTTTTTTTTTGAATTTTTAAAATTCTAGGTGCCAGTTCCCCGCGACCAGAGCCTAGAAGAACGGGCAAAAATTAATGGAAAAATACTCACATAACGTGTGCATGTACAGTTGTATCAGCGAGCAGGGTAGTTAGAGCGCGCTTGGCTCGGGCCCATTCCGCGGAAGCCCCGGGCACACTGACGCCAGCCAATGCGCACTGCACGGCCTGTAAGGGGAGCCGGCAGAACCGCGCCTCCAACTGACGAATCTGATCCTCTTTCACCCAGAGAACCGTGCCGTAGTCTACGTACATCACCTGTGGAGAGAGTTTGAAAATATTATATGAATGCTAAGTTTTGATTTTTTATATTGTAATTGAGTAAATAAATAAGATATTAAATAATGCTATACAATCCACACAAAATCATCTAGCCCCAAGCTAACACCCATAGACCCCAAGATAACGCCCATAACACAAACTCTGCAGCTTGTGTTATGGTACAAGAAGACTGACACACTTAATACAATACATTACAAAGATAGATATTTTTTATTATAGGTACAAATAAATACCCAGAACACTCTGAATAAAATTTGCAGATCGTACAAAGATTTATCCAAAGGCGGGAATCGAACCCGCAACCTCCGCGTCGCAGGCGGACCTTCACCCGAGACGCATCGGTCGTCAAGGTATGAATTGAACCCACGACCCATAATAAAAGGGAACGAATGAAAGTAATGTAAGATTTCAGAAAAAAAATTGTCTATTAAAATTACCTCAATACTTTGATCAAGCCGCGTGACAGTGAGTACTTTAGCGCGGTACCAACATCCGTCAGGTGGGTATAACGCTGCCACTATCTCCCCCAGCGCTGGGATCATCTGGAACATAAACATTATATTTTTACTATTTTTAGACGTAACTTTCACTTTTATTTGCATTAAATTAGGGGAAGAAATAGGTGTGGTATCTCCAACGAAAAGGGAAGATCTTCTACGCCGAGCGACCTTTGGCTCGGGGTCCGAGGACCTATGGATAGTATGGACGTATTTGAGATACACTGCGCGTCAACATTTGCTTCACAGTCGGACGTTGCAGCGTTAGCGCAGTGTATCCTAAATATATCAAATACGATACTTTACATCTTGATAAAATCTACAGAAATAGGCGGAAGCTAGTAAATAAGTTTACCGTCAGTGGTTTATAGGCTTGTATAGTCGCCGGACTGTTCATGTCACGTTGCAATGAAGCTAACGTCATCGGGGGTAGTACGAGGCCGAATATTGGCACATTTTCTGCAAATAACAAAATATGATATGAAATGATGATGATTAGTACTATAAAAAACCGTCTAATAGAGGAGAGTGGAAGAAGAATAAAATAAATAAATAAATAATGCTGGACAATCCACACAACATCATCTAGCCCCAAGCTAAGCAGAGCTTGTGTTATGGGTACTAGAAGACTGCCATACTTAATACAATAACATTACATAGATAGATATTTTTTTATTATATACATATAAATACCCAGCACACCCAGAATAAATATTTGCAAGATTAGAAGAAGACGTGTTGTACCGACCCCACATAATGTGATGATGGAACATGATGGTGATGATGATTAGTACTATAACAAACCTTCTTCATGGTCCTTAAGTATCTGCACAAAAACCCGATCAAAATGGCAGATAGCGGTGACGAGTACTTTGAGCCACGTGCCCGGCGCAGGTAAGGGCACCGACTCGCACTTGGCTATTACCTCCACTTTGTCCAACGTCCAGCCATCTTGGAAAAAAATACATACTAACTATACTAACTTTTTTTTTTTTTTTTTTTTATTCATTATAGGCTAACGCTTGGCCGCAATCACATCTGATGTTAAATGATGATGCGGCCTACGGTGTAACGCGTTTGCCTAGATAGAACCTATTCACTCTCCTCTTAAACTTTTTATAAGATAGACCTTATAAAAAGTTAGCGCAGACTTGATGTATTGATGACCATACGTAATGATGACATAAAGTCAACGCTAACTTTTTATATAGACCTTATAAAAAGTTAGCGCAGACTTGATGTATTGATGACCATACGTAATGATGACATAAAGTCAACGCTAACTTTTTATATAGACCTTATAAAAAGTTAGCGCAGACTTGATGTATTGATGACCATACGTAATGATGACATAAAGTCAACGCTAACTTTTTATATAGACCTTATAAAAAGTTAGCGCAGACTTGATGTATTGATGACCATACGTAATGATGACATAAAGTCAACGCTAACTTTTTATATAGACCTTATAAAAAGTTAGCGCAGACTTGATGTATTGATGACCATACGTAATGATGACATAAAGTCAACGCTAACTTTTTATATAGACCTTATAAAAAGTTAGCGCAGACTTGATGTATTGATAACCATACGTAATGATGACATAAAGTCAACGCTAACTTTTTATATAGACCTTATAAAAAGTTAGCGCAGACTTGATGTATTGATTACCATACGTAATGTAATGATGACATAAAGTCAACGCGAACTGTTTATGAGATAGGGGATTAGTCTTCATCATAAACAGCCACAGCTGGTGTAGACAGTTAGGCGTCAAAGCTCAGTTGGTAGTAGCTCTGTCTTTCATGCTGTGGATCGTGGGTACGATTCCCAACCAGAGCAAAGAGCAGAATTTGTGTGATCTATATCTATAAAAATGAAACCCGTTTTCCTTGGTCACGGCATCACGCGTGAATGGCTGGACCGATTTCACTAATTCTTTTTTTGTTGTATTTGTTATTATAAGCAGAAGGTTCTTAAGAAAAAAAAAAATTAAGAAAATCTCTCAGAAAAAAAAAATCTCTAAGGCGGTACGAAGTTCGCCGGGACAGCTAGTGAACAATAAATATTTGTTCTGTGTTACTATGTATTACTACTTATGTATTTACCAAAAGAAATATACAAGTACATATTCTATCAGCAATCTAGTTTCCATACTACAAGCGTTTTTTATTAACTTTCCCTCAACCGGTCTCTTTTAACTTTTCAAAAGTAGAAAGAAAATATAAAAATCTTACCGGGATGGTGTAAAATATGTTTCTTTGTGCAACGAGATCCCTTGAAGCAGGTTTTCTCAGGACCACCTTTGTAATGCTTGCAAATATCTGCTTCGTCACGATTGTGGTAGCCCTGGAGACATGAATAAATATAAATTAAATAATTTATTAACTTTTTTGATAATATTCACAGTATAAATAAATAAAGTTATAGATAGATAATAAATATGATACTACTACTAGGTATACTACACCTAGTAGTAGTATCACCTAATAGTAGTATCACCTAGTAGTAGTATCATCTAGTACTAGTATCACCTAGTAGTAGTATCACTCATAGTAGTATCATCTAGTAGTAGTATCACCTAATAGTAGTATCACCTAGTAGTAGTATCATCTAGTACTAGTATCACCTAGTAGTAGTATCACTCATAGTAGTATCATCTAGTAGTAGTATCACCTAATAGTAGTATCACCTAGTAGTAGTATCATCTAGTACTAGTATCACCTAGTAGTAGTATCACTCATAGTAGTATCATCTAGTAGTAGTATCACCTAGTAGTAGTATCACTTAGAAGTAGTATCACCTAGTAGTAGTATCACTTAGAAGTAGTATCACCTAGTAGTAGTATCACCTAGTAGTAGTATCACTTAGAAGTAGTATCACTTATAGTAGTATCATCTAGTAGTAGTATAACCTAGTACTAGTATCACCTAATAATAGTATCACCTACTAGTAGTACAGTAAACATACAGTGACGGCGAGCACCGGATCTTCATATTCTGGACACTGCGTGATGTCCATATTACTCCATGCGTCATCACTGTTTGCACCACTCTCTGGAGGCCCGTATTTTACAGGCTCCGGTTCTTTGGAGATTTTGTTTTCAGGTACAAAGTTTTGAAACGATTTGTCGACTGTAACAGTAAATATATGTTAGTTGATATAAATAAATAATGCTGGACAATCCACACAGCATTATCTAGCCCCAAGCTAAGCAGAGCTTGTGTTATGGGGCGTCTAAACGGGCAATATTTTACGGCAATTTGTGGCTGCAATTATTGGCAAACATTGCCCAGCCATCAATAAAACATTTTAGTACATTTTATGGCTGAGCAATCAATTGCAGGCAACATGTTGCAATATGTTGTATTTTGTCGTGGCTACACATAAAAAACGTTTTTGACATATCAAAAAATATGTGGCTATAATGCCGGGCCATCCTTAAAATATTGCATAGTGTGGCTGGTATTGGTAGCAATGTTGCCGGCCACAGTATTGCAGCCACAAATTGCCGTAAAATATAGCCCGTTTAGACGCCCCATTACTAGAAGACTGGCATACTTAATACAATACATTACATAGAGATACATATTTTTTATTAAACATATACCAGAACACCCGGAATAAATATTTGCAGATCATACAAACATTTATCCCAAGGCGGGAATTGAACCCGCAACCTCCGCGTCGCAGGCGGACCTTCGCCCGCCGCGCCACAACGGTTTTTTTAAGATTACATTACTTTAAGTTTTACAAAATACTCACTTGGTATAGCTAAACCTTGTTTCACCATAAGCTCGTTCAAAGTGGTATTTTCCGAAGCCAACAAAACATATACTCCAAGCGATTCTGAAGAGCTGAAATAATCAAGGATTTTATTACTAAACACTACTTGACAGGCGTCACAGATCAGTTGGAAGTAGCTGTGTTTCCCATGCTGTGGGTCGTGGATTCGATTTCCACCGAGAGGAAATTCTTATGTGATGAACTAAATCATTTGTTCTGTGGCTGGGTGTTACTAAATGTATTTATTAAGAATGTATATAAGTATTCTATCAGCAATCTAGTTCCCATAGTACAAGATTTGCTTAGTTTGGGACTAGAGCGAGATGTGTGAAACCTTCGTGAATATTTATTTAAGTATTTATATTTACTAGCGCACGGATTAGTACATACTTACTTCAAGTACTTTCTTCTCACATATTATTATGTAAATTATGAATTTTGAAAATAGTGAAATCTCATAAAATCACAGTAGGTATAGGCGACAAAGAAATTGGTTTACCACTTTTGATGACATCTCCCAGTAACATAATTATTCGCTAAGGATTACAGATTGACAGATTCTGAGGTAGCAGTTATTAATCTGTCAAGCGAAAATAGCCCTTGACGTTTTGTACGTGCAAATGATATTCAGCCTTAGAGTGGTAAACCAATTTCTTTGTCGCCTATACTATTGAAATAAAAAAGTTCTAACCATATTTTATTTTTAATTTGACTTGTCTGACTCAAACGCTCTATCTTATAAAAAGTTAGCGCAGACTTGAAGTATTGATAACCATACGTAATAGTGACATAATGTCAACGCTAACTTTTTATAAGATAGTGTGTTTTTAAGGTTAAAGCGCTCAGTCAGGACGGTAGCAGACCAACAATAGATGTCGCTAGTTTAAAAAACTGCGGTTTTTCTTCTGATTTGTTAATGGTTTTTTGCGTTTAGTTATCAAAATTCACCTTTGCGAAATTTTATTAATAGATACCAACTAATCAATACACAAAACTATAATTTTAGTAAATAAAACGTGCAGGGGCTTTTGAAGAACTTCAAGCTTGCTATCTACTCAGATACACACACATGTATACAATATTTGTAACGCACTAGTATTTGATAATTTCAACGTCAAATTAAAAGAACGAATGGTGCGGTTGAAGATGCTATGGAATTCGATTTGTCGCAACCGAGTTCAATTCTTGCGGAGGCTTACTTATTTTTGTTTTTTGTTGAATCAATAGTTTTGGTTCCTGGCACAAGAAAATTTATTTTTTAGTTTTACCTCTGCTTTGAACAATATCTACTGTCTTATAAAACCTACTTTATTTAAAAATGGTTTTTACTTATGTAGATACTATAAATAGAGAACCTCCATAGATTACCTTCTAATAAAACTGCTAACATGTTCCGAAATATTTTTAGTATTATTATGAAATAATTACCATAAAAATATGAAAAACTCATCAAATAAAACACATGAATATGTTTTGCCCAAATACGGGCTACGTTTATGTAATTTTTTGTGGCGTCGCTAACTAAGATTCTTCAAGTGCAGCTATTAGCGCATTGTCTTGTCCAGAAGGTGATACATTGTTTGTGGGGCAGTCACATTATATTGCTAAATCGGAGTATCCCCATGAATCCAAGTCATACCTGCAGTGGCCCACTTGGCCCCGCTCTTGGCCCCCAAATCTGAGCTCCTGTAGAAAACAACATAAAACAAATTATGCGATAAGTACCTATAAAAGTCACTTATGTGGTGTAGCCTAATGAGAAGGTTCTATGTGAAGGATGCGAAGTAGCGTGCACGCCTTGATCACCACGCACGCATGCTTCTTTGTTATCACAATGAGCACAATATAAAGAATTTCATCACAAAACAATTATGCAGAAAGCAGAAATGACAGACAGAGCAAACGTTGACAATTGTCAGTGATGTTGCCATACATTGGTATAATTTACCCATTTCGGTATGCATTTATTTGGAGATTTTTAATTTTGCTTGAGTTTTGACTAAAACTTTCAGGATCCGATACGACTAACTACGGGTATTTGTGTACTTAGAAATAAATATTATTTTTATAGCAAAGTAAGTTCTTTTATTTTGATAACTTGATCATTACAGAACATTAAAAAAAAAACTGTTTGACAAAGCTAAAATTATGTTGGCAACACTTTTACAACCAAATATTTTTAATTTAATTATTTTTTGAACTAGCAGTTAGACGTGACTTGGAACGTGCTGCCTATTTCGACTCAGCAGCGAGTTCTTTTACTGTATTTCACGAAAAAGTATTTTTCAAATTAAATTAATTTGTACTCAATACAGCCTATGTTACTCTTTTTAATAATGAAAGAATTATTAAAATAGATCATGTAATTTTGAGTTAGTTTTTTTACTATACATATAAGTAACTGACAAACAGACAAATCCTTTCTTTTCTAGAATATTAGTTTCTAGAACAGACCACAGAGTGGAAGTATGGCAACGTAACATTTTCAAGCAAAAAAGAGACAGCTATAATCTTGTTTCTTTTTCTACGGCTGGAGAGCTGACAACAAACTTAGAATTTTGGCATGATAGATAATTTCAAATTGTGAGTAGGATAGCGTAGAGCGGATAGCGGATAGCGTAGTATTAGATTTATATTAGGTAGGTACATACTCATCTCTCGGAAGATGGTTCATATATTTTACTACCGCTAGTTTTGTTTATACCTACTAAGTAGAAACACTTGATTGTGATTTTATAATTGTGTAGAAATATGTATTTGAATTGAAATGAGAAAATGTACTATTTTTAATAAATAAATATTCACGGACAATTCACACATCACACTCTAGTCCCAAACTAAGCAAAGCATATAGATACCTACTATGGGAACGAAATCGCTGATAGAATACTTAGAACTAGAAGGCAGAGCTACTACCAACTGAGTTGTGACGCTACTGTAGCATTATTTATCGATGGAATTCAATGAAAGGAGAATGGGCAATTTTCTATGGAGCATGGGCCATGACTAAAAAACTCGTCCCTCAGGATTGCCACATAATATGTTTTATAGGGCTTTTACAGGCCTACATTTTACAATTTTTATTTAAAAAATCGATATATTTTGAAAAACAGTTTTTTATTTAACCGTCGTATTACTCCGAATTCCGAAGGCCCACATAAATGCCTGTAGTTTTGTTCAAAAGGGCATTAAACGGGCTTCATTTGTTTTCAGATTGTTTGAAAATCCAACCTGTCGGAATCGAGATATTTCCGAAAAACTTTATTTATTGTTTGCAATACTACAGTTTTTCAGGAATAACTCAATTTCCACAGGTTGGATTTTTAAACAATCTGAAAAACAATTAAAGCCTTTTTAAAGGCAATCACAGTTATTCTTGTGGGCCTTCAAACTCTAAGTAATATCATGTTAAATGAAAAACAATATCATCGGAATATCTCAATTTCCATGGGTCGGATTTTTTCCGTATATATATAGTAAAATATTGGTAGTCCGGTCAATTTAGACAATTGAAATAAAGAAAATTCCGACAGAGCCAAATCTTCGTAAAGACCTTAGGTTTACCACAAGGAATAAAGTCCCCATCAGTCCCTGGAGACTTTCTTAGAGAGAATTTTCTTTATTTCAATTGTCTGATTCTTACAAGCGCAATATCTGGGAAATAGTGGGTCTTAGAAAAAAATTTATTGGGGTTATTTTTATAGAAAATTTTAAGATCTACAACTTTGCTTTTAGGTACTTTTTCGATAAAACTTACCGTTTTCAAGAAAAATCCAAAAAACCTAAAATTTTGACGTTGGGCCCCGAATAAGTCCCTAAGCCCACATGGGACTGATGGGGACTTTTGACACTTTATTCCTTGTGGTAAACCTAAGGTCTCTACGAAGATTTGGCTCTGTCGGAATTTTCTTTATTTGATCACAATTTTTATGTCTCAAAGTGCCCATTCTCCTTTGATTGAAATCTGTCGTTTCGCAAATCTATACGCGCCTTTAGGTAGGTATCTATTTTCTTACGTCGTTGATTCATTATGACAACGTTTCAATAGAGCGCGAACTGAGTATTTGTGTTTTTTTATGCTGATATACCTAGATGTTTTACCTAGATTCATCCCTATATGAGTACCTACTTTATTATAATCAAAACATGATTTCCAAGAAACCATTTCTTTTTCTTTCTTTGGATTTGTTATGGTTGATTGTCTGTCAGTGTCAGATTCTGTCAGTGTCAGATTCTGTCAGTGTTTCGAACCACAAAGTATCATATCCTTCAGTCAAACTGAATGAATGAGACACACCCACAGACTAGTAATACACAAATCTAGTTCTTCAACATACGTACCATACCGAATGGTGGCAGCACTTTCATATACACGGCTACACGGGTCGCCATCACGCACACATAAGCATTTTACGTAAAATTTTAGGAAAAGAAACAAATAAATTTATGCGTTTTCTGAATAAAAGCGTATGAATTTATTAGATAGATGTTTATAAATATCTCTAATGAGTATACTAAGCATATATTTCACCAATTTCACTTATTAGTTGTCTTGTAAAATCTTATTGCTCTTTGTATGAGAAAGGAACCACCTTAACATTAATTATATTTTCTTGAATGACTTTTAGTTTAATTTAGTTATTTCATAACTTACTTATCATCGACTAGTATGTTACACTGAGTGCCGATATATTTCTTCATAAATGCATCCTGCATTTGTATCAATTCTTTGTTGTTGAGATTCTCGCAAAAGTCCAACTGAAATAAATAAAAACTTACTAATTTTTAAGTTAATCCATAATTCTTTATTGTACACAGATAACTTACAGACTAGGTATTACAAAGGCGAGCTTAACCCTAAAAAGAGTTTTCTTCCAGCAAACCTTTGAGGTTAAAAAAATATTAAGATAACAGTTTAAGGTGATACCTCTCGCTCTAGCGAGAAATTAGTAATATGCGAACATAAACAATAATTTTCTGTGTAACCCTGTATCAATTTTTGAAATTGGTTCTTACTTAATTATTTAACTGTTTTGTACAATAATTTAATTAAGTAAGTTAATATAAAGAACCAATCTTAAAATTGATACAGGGGTACACAGAAAATTATTGTTTATGTTCGCAAAATAGCTTAAACTAGTAAAAGATATAACAGAGTTCAGCCGCAATAAAAACAAAACCCTATAAAATTAGAATTTCCTGCTAAAGCGAAAGGTATCCTTAAATGTAAGTATATAAAGGGTAATTAATAGTGTTACTAACCCCTGCTAAGTAGCAAAGTCGCGCGTAAGGCGGTCGATCACAGAACTGCTTGGCTAGCGGCTGCACGCAATCTACAGAAGCTACCCTCATTTCTCCTGTGTCCACTACATACACATTCACTGTTTTCCCCTGAAATTAGAAATACATATCTTTGTAGTTTATATGTGACAGGCGTCACAGCTCAGTTGGTAAGCTTTCCCTTTCATGAAGATCGTGGGTTTGATCTCCGCTGAGAGCAAATGTTTGTGTGGTAAAAAAAATTAATAATGATAAACTTTTGTTTAATGTCTGGATGATACTATGTATGTATTTACAATAAAATAGATGTGTGTTCTAACATCAATCTAGTTCCCATAGACAAGCTTTGCTTAATTTGGGACTGAAAGTGTGACGTGATTATGCGTGAATATTTATTTATTTAATAAGAAGTAGGACAGGATGGCGAAACAATAGCACACGTGCCACGTATGGCACGCGATGAAATATTTTGGGCACGACAACGATAAAAAAAACTCGTGTCAATAGGTATGGCAAGAGTGATGGCACGTCTAATGCCTTATTAAACATAGCTTTAGGAAAATGGCACATTGATACATATAGGTTAGCCATCCATGTTTCAAATAAATGCTTTTATCTATCTGCGATGCGGAAGGTTGCGGGTTCGATGACGACCGATGTGGCGCGGTGGGCGATGGTCCGCCTGCGATGCGGAAGGTTGCGAGTTCGATTCCCGCCTTGGGATAAATGTTTGTACGATCTGCAAATATTTATCCCGGGTGCTTTGGGTATTTATATGTATAATAAAAATTGTCTATATATGTAATGTATTGTATTAAGTATGTCAGTCTTCTAGTACCCATAACACAAAATCTGCTTAGCTTGGGGCTAGATGATGTTGTGTGGATAGTCCAGCATTATTTATTTATTTTATTTATCTATCATGAAGTAAGATGACTTGCCTCAGGTTTTTGGAGAAGCATAGCGCGGTAGTAGCACCCGTCATCACAGTACGCACAGTACGTCATCTCTTCAAGTTCTGACGCACTCAACTTCTTCTCATTACCCATGTAGTAATCCGTCATTTCTGACATAAATCTGTTGAAAACAATTAAACAGAAATATTAATTCACCACCCATATTTTTTCAAGCTTTTATATTAGAACTAATTAAAGAGATAAATTATACGATGTATTATCGCGTACCTTCTTGTTATTTCTACGCTCTAGTCTACGAACATGGATATTGCAACGTAGCCAAAACGAAAAAAATATCAATTAGGTACGCGATAAATACACCTTTTTATACTATGATAATCATTTTATAAAAAAAATGTATATAAGTAATCTTTCAGCAATCTAGTTCCCATAGTAGTCCGGGGTAGATAGCTTGAAAAATGACAAAAAGATAAAGAAATTAATAGCAGGATGAAACCCATTAGAAAAGGAAGAGAATATTATAAAAACATAAGAAAAAATAATTTAGGGGCGATCTGAGTTCGGGAAGGGGGTGGGGGTGAGCTTTTAAGGGTAAAAAACGCTTTTTCTCGATTTCCGGCAAAACTAAAAGTTCTATGGAAAAAAGTCAAATGGCAAAGTTGTAGGTAATTAAAAGATCTAAAACTTTTCTATACACACTTTTTTCACATAACCTCAAGATGTATGTGAAAAATTCAAAAAACCAAGTTTTTGGTTTTTTATTAATATCTTTTACAAACAATTATATTTTTTCACTAAATTTGGTGAAAACTTACCTCTTTATGTCCCAAATACGCTGTAATTTATTCGATTAGAAATATATATTTTTTTCACCTTATTTTGATTAAATATCGAAAAAATATCCTTATTTTCAATCGAAAATTCATCCGTCAAAATATCAGCTTTCTTATAAAAATTGGTATGTTTTCTGTTCGTTGAAATCTCTTCTTTCCGATAGTGAAAAAAAAATTATATGTTACCATAGAAAATCTTCTCAGAAAATGCAAAAAAAGAGTTAGTGAAAAAAAAAAATTGTGGAATGAAACCCATTAGAAAAGGAGGAGAATATTATAAAAATATAAGGAAAAATAATTTACGGGCGATCTGAGGTCGGGAAGGGGATGTGGGTGAGCTTTTAAGGGTAAAAAACGCTTTTTCTCGATTTCCGGCAAAACTAAAAGTCCTATGGAAAAAAGTCAAATGGCAATGTTGTAGGTAATTAAAAGATCTAAAACTTTTGTATACACACTTTTTTCACATATCTCAAAATTTATGTGAAAAATTTAAAAAACCAGGGTTTTTTATTAATATCTTTTAAAAATCTGATTTTATATAAATATAAATGTAAATCGTTCTATTAAATGTAGATACTTTATTCGAATTATGTTATTCATTACAATATTTTATAATTTTTTTATTTTATTCATTAAAATAAGGGGAAAAAAATGTATATTTCTAATCAAACAAATTATAGCGTATTTGGGACGTAAAGAGGTAAGTATTCACCAAATTTCTTGAAAAAAACCCAAAACTTGGTTTTTTGAATTTTTCACATAAATTTTGAGATATGTGAAAAAAGTGTGTATACAAAAGTTTTAGATTTTTTAATTACCTACAACATTGCTATTTGTCTTTTTTCCATAGGACTTTTAGTTTTGCCGGAAATCGAGAAAAAGCGTTTTTTACCCTTAAAAGCTTACTCACATCCCCTTCCCGACCTCAGATCGCCCGTAAATTATTTTTCCTTATATTTTTATAATATTCTCCTCCTTTTCTAATGGGTTTCATTCCACAATTTTTTTTTTTCACTAACTTTTTTTTTGCATTTTCTGAGAAGATTTTCTATGGTAACATATAATTTTTTTTTCACTATCGGAAAGAAGAGATTTCAACAAACAGAAAACATACCAATTTTTTTAAGAAAGCTGATATTTTGACGGATGAATTTTCGATTGAAAATAAGGATATTTTTTCGATATTTAATCAAAAAAAGGTGAAAAAAATATATATTTCTAATCGAATAAATTACAGCGTATTTGGGACATAAAGAGGTAAGTTTTCACCAAATTTAGTGAAAAAATATAATTGTTTGTAAAAGATATTAATAAAAAACCAAAATCTTGGTTTTTTGAATTTTTCACATACATCTTGAGGTTATGTGAAAAAAGTGTGTATACAAAAGTTTTAGATCTTTTAATTACCTACAACTTTGCCATTTGACTTTTTTCCATAGGACTTTTAGTTTTGCCGGAAATCGAGAAAAAGCGTTTTTTACCCTTAAAAGCTCACCCCCACCCCCTTCCCGAACTCAGATCGCCCCTAAATTATTTTTCCTTATGTTTTTATAATATTCTCTTCCTTTTCTAATGGGTTTCATCCTGCTATTAATTTCTTTGGTTTTAAAACCTATCGAGCCTGGTCTATAGTACAAGCTTTGCTTAGTTTGGGATTCAAGTGTGATGTGTGAAATTTCCGTGAATAATTATTTATTTAATACAATCGATATTGTATCGGCTCTCTGTATGGATGGCTCTTAAGAAAATATTATTCTGAGAGTAATATACCTGGTAACTTTTATAGGGTCTTCGGTGATCACCCAGAAGGAATATCTGTCGACGCAGATTATTGTTGCAGAGTACTCTCGGTCTATCTGTAAAATAAATAACGTATGTAGCGCCATCTATATCGCTACATGATGAACTACATCGGTCTACGCAACAGACCAACATATGGCAGAGACAAATCCTAGATCGCGCAAACGAAGTTATCACGGAGTTTGTCCACTTGGAAGTCTCTGAACCGACTTCGGAGCCAAGTGGGCCGCTGCAGGCAAAACCTAGTCAAATGGGGATACTCCAAACAAGCGCAATGTGACTGTGGAGACCCACAGACAATGGCTCATCTCTTATCTTGCTCGGACTGCACCAACACCTGCACTATAAAAGAGCTCTGCGAAGGCACGGAGAGTGCCATAGACGTGGCCCGTTCTTGGGCCAAACATATCTAACAACGGGGAACATCGACACGAAGAAGAAGAAGAAGAACATAAGTAATAGAACCGATGACTATCCATCGGTCCTCGGACCCCGAGACAAAGATCGCTCGGCGTGGAAGATCTTCCCTTTTCGTTAGACATACCACATCTATCTCCTTACGTACGTACGCTGTCTAATCAGGTAAATCTTTTATTGAATTTTTTTTCTCGTACTTGACCGAACCGGAATGGATCCTGATAAATCTGACAAAGATTAATTTAGAAGTGACTGTAGAAAATCTACTACAGTAATTTATATACGACTAGCTGTTGCCTGCGACTCCGTCTTAATATCGTTAAATTTTGGATAAATCACACAATATGTTTACAAAATAACCTCTGTGTTATTCTTATGTATATTCTATGTTGTAAAGTTTAATTCAATTCCATTAATTAGTTTTTGCGTGAAAGACTCATCTATCATGAAAAAGGCTTTTGTGTTACAAAAAAGGGCGATACGCACTATGTTACGTATTCCTCCGTGGGTCTCATGTAGGGAAGCTTTCAAGAAATTGAACATTTTGACCCTGCCTAGTCTCTACATACTAGTACTATTGACTGATATACACAAACATAGACATAAATATGAAACCGAAGAACAGATGTTAAAACGGTTAGACACCAGAAGGATGGATCTAGAGGCACCATTCTGTCCTAGGTTGAACGTGGCGTTACACTGCAGTAGATACCAAGCTGTCAGACTGTTTAATGCACTACCTACTGAACTAAAAGCATCTAAGAACGTAAATAAATTCAAATCAGATTTAAAACAACTGTTGCTGAAGGAATCGTTCTACTCAATTGAAGACTTTTTGATTTATAATAAGTGAATCAACTATTGACATTTTAAGCATTGACATTTTGTATAATTATGAAGTATTATTATTTTTAATGTATTTTTATTATTTTTATTTATTTTGAATTTTATGTAATGTTTCATTATTGTAAAATATTTCAAACACAATTGTAAAATTGTTTGTGAATAAATTGAATTGAATTGAATCCATCCATCAATATAAACTTTCGCGGTTATAATATAACTACTGACTTCTAGTGTTTTTATTGTATGGTGACTATGGTGTATATGTTTTTCCGTGTAAACTATAGAAATTTAAAGAAATACCTCGAGCATTGGTTGGGCCGCTGTGATGCAACAATCTCTATGGTTATATTCCGGGTCTGATGTAGAGGGCGACACTGAAGCTACTCGGGCAGGTTCTGAAACAGTACATAAATAAATACTTACATAAATAATGTTGGACAATCCACACAACATCATCTAGCCCCAAGCTTGTGTTATGGGTACTAGAAGACTGATATACATATGTACTTAATACAATACATTACACAGATAGATATTTTTTATTATATAAAATACCCAGATCACCTGGAATAAATATTTGCAGATCGTACAAACATTAATCCCAAGGCGGGAATCGAACCCGCAACCTCCGCGTCGCAGGCAGACCTTCGCCCGCCCGACACATCGGTTATCTATATTTTATTCAAGTATTTTATTATATAAGTGACGCGCGACCCGAGGGCTGGTGAGATCTGGCCCAGCGTATCAGCATTGCTATTCTGCGCGGCAATGCAACCAGTATCTTGGGTACGCTTCCGATTGGTACTGATTTGGATCAGTTGAGCTATATAACAGATCGTTTGCAAAGGTCTGTAGAAAGCTCAACTGTTTGTTATGTATTTTATATGACAATGTACATTTTGTAAATACTGTCTAGTCGTAAGTTTGTGTGTTTGTGAATAAATACTTTAAATAGTAGTAATTCATTAACATAAGTTAAAAATACAAGTGCAAGTTCTTATTAAATAGATAATCACTAACCTTCAATAGTCAAACTAGCCACATCCGGCAATTGACATTGCACCTCCTTTTCTGACCTCCTCGGAACACTCTCAGCCGATGAAGAGCTGGAGAACTGAATCAGCTGCTTCTCCAGAGCCCGTCGCGGTTGTGGACATGGAGGAACCGGCTTCAGGCATTGAACGGGCTCCGACAAAGTGTCCATCAAGTTGAACGGGCTGAGTGATGGAGGGTTAGGTGTGTCTTGAACTGGTGAGCTTTCCGTGCTGACAGTTTCAGCTGCTTGAAGAAAAAAGCATAATGTGAAAATGATCCTAGATTAAACATCATTTTTACTTTTACATTCAAAATGCACTGACAGGTTACATCATTCAGAAATCAGAATGCTGTTATTGTATGAGACAAGGTATAAAATTGAATGATTTATTAGGTAAAATAAGGTGCAAATGACCAGTGCACTGATTTGAATGAAACTTGATTGTATAAACAGTTTGTAACAAGGGTCACATTGGCAACATTTTATCCATCCTACAATTAAGTATTTCTTTAATACTTACACCGTAACTGTATACCTTTGTAAAAGTAAATAATTGTTATTACTATTATATTAAATCCCGAAAAATCAACAGGAGATTAAAATCATGCAAACAAAATTACAGGTTGAAGCTAGTTAATTAAAAAAAACATGCCTGTCTGCGCCATAGCCAGATTGAAATCGGTTATCAGGTAAATGTATTCGTCCAGCTTCTGCATCACGCTGAGAAAGCGTTCCTTCAGCTCCGATGGATCGCAGTTCAGTTCCGAGACAAATCCTTTAGCCTGAAAATACGTATTTGCATTACTAGTTGACATTGAATTTATTTACTAAAGCCTGGTTTAGACGATACAATTTTCTTGTACATTCAAGTGCAATTATTGAATGCAATAAATTAAGTGCGATAATTGCCCTTCAAGAATTGTACGTAACTGTTTACACGTGGATACAAGTAAAAAAATTGAACGCAATTATTGAATGCAAGTCTTGACAAAAAATAGTTGCAAATGTCTTCTGTTTAGACCAATACAATAATGTTTAGGAGATTATTGCTTTCAAGTTTTGCCTTGTCTAAATAGAGAGTTGTATGTGCGTGTACCATTCATTGGCGGGTTGCTTCAAGTATTGCACGTATTTGCGTTGTCTAATTTTTCATTCAAGTGTTGGAAGGTTTTGTAAATTTTTGTATGTGCTGTTTACACCAAGACAATTTTGGCAAGCAAAACTTGCGCAAAGATCAAAATGTTACGTACCTACTGTTTAGACCATGCAGGTAATTTATTGCTTCAATTTTATTGTATGCAATAGGCAAGAAACTGGCATCATGTAAATGGCGCTTAATAGATTAAGATCAGTTGAGCTACCTCTAGGGTTTATTTAAGAAATGAATAAATATTCACATATAATACCACAAGAGCTTCGATCGATGGTGGACAGAGAACAAACTCCAAATCGACTCATTTTCATGCAAAATCTCCAATTTTCACAATTGAATTCAACCTGTCAGTTTGACGTGTTTGGATCATGTTTTGTTTTTTATATATAGCAACGACCAGAGAAAATTTTCAAAAAATTATCAGTATAATACCATGTAGGTTGTACCACGTGACGTCGAATGTTGCAATTCTATTGGTCGATATTTGGGTCGGAAAAATAATCATGGACATTCCACACATCACACTCTAGTTCCAAACAAAGCAAAGCTTGAACTATGGATACTAGATTACTGACAGAATAATTATAATACATTTTTTTTTTTGTAAATATATACATGATAACACCCAGACCAGAACAAATATTTATGTTCACCATGGTACTAACATGTGAGAATTAAACCTAAGCTAAAAAAATATATGTTAAATCTAACATTAGTACATTGTTCACCGAGAGGAGAAAGTGACCGATTACCGTCGAGGGTGTCGTTTGAAGCCCGAGCCGCAGGCGAGGGCTTTAAAACACCCGAGATCGGGAATCGCACTTTCTCTTGAGTGATACATAGTGCTTTATACTACTAGTCCAGTCAAAATAGACTAAAATTATGACTTCAGTTTGCATTAATTCCCAACAAGCTGGATTTTTGTGCAGGCCTTGAATACGTCATTACAAATGATATGTCAAAAGTCTCCATTGATCCCGCTTGTGCGTTGTTTTTTATTCGAGGTCAAAGGTCATAAATTTGCATTTTTTGCGTATATCTCTAAAACAACGAAAGCTATTGAAAAGTGGTTCAGGCAAAGTTTGTACATCGTAAAATTGTCTACAAAAATACCCCAACACTTTTCTTCTACAAAGCATCGTTTTCGAGATATAGTGACTTTAGACCGCAGGAAAATCGTCGAAGATGGTGCGTTTTTTTCATTTCAGCCGTTTTATCTGCTTCATTGCCACAGAACAAACAGTATTTCTTGAAATTTACTGAAAGGGGTGATGGGTTCGATGGGTTAGTCCTCCTCCAAGGTAATGAATCGTCTTTTTGTTTCAAGAAATACTGTTCGTTCTATGGCAATGAAGCAGATAAAACGGATGAAATGAAAAAAACGCAGCATTTTAGTGGATTTTTCTGCGGTCTAAAGTCACTATATCTCGAAAGCGATGCTTTGTAGAAGAAAAGTGTTGAGATATTTTTGTAGACAATTTTACGATCTACAAACTTTGTCGGAACTATTTTTCGATAACTCTCGTTTATGACATTTAAACGCAAGTTTATGACTTTAACCTGGGTATTTGCGTTTTTCACGTATATCTATGAAACAACGAGAGCTATCGAAAAATGCTTCAGGCAAAGTTTGTAGATCGTAAAATTGTCTACAAAAATATCTCAACACTTTTCTTCTACAAAGCATCGCTTTCGAGATATAGTGACTTTAGACCGCAGGAAAATCCACTAAAATGCTGCGTTTTTTTCATTTCAGCCGTTTTATCTGCTTCATTGCCATAGAACGAACAGTATTTCTTGAAACAAAAAGACGATTCAGTACCTTGGAGAAGGACTAACCCATCGAACCCATCACCCCTTTCAGTAAATTTCAAGAAATACTGTTTGTTCTGTGGCAATGAAGCAGATAAAACGGCTGAAATGAAAAAAACGCACCATCTTCGACGATTTTCCTGCGGTCTAAAGTCACTATATCTCGAAAACGATGCTTTGTAGAAGAAAAGTGTTGGGGTATTTTTGTAGACAATTTTACGATGTACAAACTTTGCCTGAACCACTTTTCAATAGCTTCCGTTGTTTCAGAGATATACGCAAAAAATGCAAATTTATGACCTTTGACCTCGAATAAAAAACAACGCACAAGCGGGATCGATGGGGACTTTTGACATATCATTTGTAATGACGTATTCAAGGCCTGTACAAAAATCCAGCTTGTTGGGAATTAATGCAAACTGGAATGTCTATTTTGACTGGACTATACACCTACGAGGAAAATAAAAAACTAAAATTTTCACATGTTCTTTTTTCAAATTGTTTGACACCATCCAACACACAGCTAGTGGCCAGTGTCATTTTGCGAACTTGGAGATAAAAACTCACTGTAAAAACTTTTTGGCTTTTGATATTTAGGTTACCAGCGCATAGTCTTACCCAAAATTAAAAAAGAAAAACCACGTAAGAAATGGATTTTCATACACTTTTCTCTCCCGCTCAGATGCGTTTTCTCGCCGCATATTTGTTCGATATGCAATGACGTACTTTCTACCGTAAAGGAGAATGGGCGATTTTGTATGGAGCGTGGGCCACGACTAAAAAACTCATCCCTCAGGGTTGCCACATAACATGTTTAAAAGGACTTTTAAAGGCCTACCTTTTACTATTTTTATTAAAAAAAACCATCCCATGGAATTCGATATATTTTGAAAAACAGTTTTTTATTTTAACGTCGTATTACTCCGAATTCTGAAGGCCCACAAAAATGCCTGCAGTTGCGTTGAAAAGGGCATAAAACGGACTTTATTTATTTTTAGATTGTTTGAAAATCCAACCTGTGGGAATCGAGATATTTCCGAAAAACTATATTTATTTTTTGCTATACTACAGTTTTTCAGGAATAACTCAATTTCCACAGGTTCGATTTTTAAACAATCTAAGAAATAAGTAAAGCCCTTTTGATGCTCTTTTAAACGCCATCACAGTTATTCTTGTGGGCCTTCAGAATTCTAAGTTATATGATGTTAAATGAAAAACAATTTAAGCGAAATATCTCGATTTCCATGGGACGGTTTTTTTCCGTAATTATAGTAAAATATTGGCTTATAAAAGCCCTTTGAAACGTACTATGTTGCAACCTTGAGGGACAATTTTTTTAGTCGTGGCCCAAAGTGCCCATTCTCCTTTGATAAAGTATCAAGGTACTTTCCGAGCAGGTGTAGTATAAAATACATTTTTGCTTCTACTATAAATGCATTAACTGCACAAATGTTATTCCATAACAAAATATTACTGAAAACTGATTCTGCTTAGTGTGCATTAAGATCAAATAACAAACCACTTACAATGTGAAATATTAACAAATATGAAGATATACATGTATAGGCGACAATGAAATTGGTTTACCACTCTAAGACTGAATATCATTTGCACGTACAAAACATCAAGGGCTATTTTCGCTTGACAGATTAATAACTGCTACGTCAGAATCTGTCAATCTGTAATCCTTAGCGAATAATTATGTTACTGGGAGATGTCATCAAAAGTGGTAAACCACTTTCCTTGTCGCCTATACATCAAATAGTGGTATAGTCTTAAACAAAAAAATAGTTATATTTTTAGACACATAATATGCTTAGAGCTTAGAATTGCCATCCACCACAACATCGGGGATGCTAGAACAATGCTGCCACCAACCCAAAGTCCTTCTCCGTTACTTTAAGGAGTTGGGCTGGCTGGGGTGAGGTTAGCAGGGGGACAATGCACAATACACCCCATTGCGGGATGTCAGTGCAGATCTTATTCCCCCATATGTATAATTAATAATATCTATCTATACAATGTATTTTATTAAGTATGTCAGTCTTCTAGTACCCATAACTCAAACTCTGCTTAGCTTGGGGCTAGATGATGTTGTGTGGATTGTCCAGCATTATTTATTTATTTAATTAGATTAGAATTAGATGCTTAGATACAAAACAAACATGGATATTTGCAATCACACAAATATTTGTTTTTGGGATTAAAACTCACACCCTGCCATAAGAAATGGGAGGCAGACCAAATCTAGACTAAGCACACCCCTCCATAAGAAATGGGAGGCAGACCAAATCTAGACTAAGCACACCCCGCCATAAGAAATGGGAGGCAGACCAAATCTAGACTAAGCACACCCCGCCATAAGAAATGGTAAGCCAACCAAATATAAACTAAGCTGTGATGACCGTTGAATAATAAAGATGTGAAAGTTTGCCTACTAATTATAAATGTGAAAGTTGAAATATGTTTTTTCCTGAAAAGGTTGTTATAACCAGTGTAATGTGAATATAATATGGAATATTTATTAATTATCAGCAACTACCTATTATATATTGACCAAACTAAACATTGTATAGACAGCAAAAATCAAATGAAATTACAAGGATGAACGGGAAATGTATAAAACTATGGAAGCTACCTATTATATATGTATTTATATATGTATTTATTATCTAGCTAAGGTCTAATCGGTTAGAATTTCAAGAATTATAAGTGGCTGGTAAGATCTTTTCAGGTAATGTTAGAAGTATTTAGTGTAGTGAACAAAATAGTATTGTTAGATTAATTTATCTGTACAATCTGTAACAAGGCAGAATTTGCTTCATCTTTTGCGTTGCATAATTTTAAGTAATATGAAAATCATGATACTGTATCTAGAATAAAATTCCTTCACGGTTAAATTGAATAAATTTAGTACCTACCTTCATTTTCAAATTTTTAATATCGTTGATTGCACGATCGCATTTTTCCTCAAATATGTGAGTTCTGCTTTCCAACTCGTGTCTCCGGTGCAAGGTCAAGGTGGCGAGGTCTACGTAGCTCCTGAAAATCAGTTCAGATGTGTAACAAGTGAAAAATGAAAGTAAGTTTTTAATTTTGAACGTTCTACTTACATTTTGTTTATTGGTTTAGTCGTGTGCAACTACCAATTCTTCAGCTAGATTAGCCGACCGGCAAGAACTTTCTCATAAAATCAGGTTGTCCATTACAGAAATTCGAAAATATTGTAAATACAAAGCGCAACAACTTGCCCGACAAATCTGAAACTGCGGCATGCAATTTATTTGCAACTTTTTGTTAGTAGGTACTGCCAACTCAAAAGTTGGATTTCCCCGCCTCAATGAATAAAATAATACCTAAATTCTCAAGCATATTTTGCGCACAATTTTCAACTGTTGTGGTTTTTCTTTGATGAAAACTGATGTATTCTTAAAATAAACTAAGTAATATAACACAATTCTTGTATTAGTTTTTATCATTTGCTACAAAAAAATACTTATATCAAACATTTTTATTTTTTTTCTTTGTTGAACCTACCAAGGTTCCGTTAGTATAGGAGGTTCAGTGCAAGGTACTTACATATATTTTTTTCATGCCTATGGATGGGATATGTACCCTGAATAAAAACCTTCAATTAGGGAAAATATACTAAGTTGTAAACACTGCTAGGTGCATACGCTCAGCACAATGCACAGACCATAAATAAAATAAAATGAATGAACTGAACAAATGTAGTTGGCATATGACATTGACATACATTATCAGTCAAAGAAAAACTAACTTATGTAAGATTTTGCTACTCGGCACTAGATGGCAATAGAAGTACTAAAATATAAATATAAACAGTGTGTTGGATACATTTTTTTAAAATTATATCGCAAATCATTTTAAGGTTTTATTTTTGAGTTAATTGTTTTTCTCAGCTAACATTTCAAGAACTGTTGAAACCATAAAAACATACTGAGGGCAAATCCGGGAAAAATTTTTGATTAGCGAATTTCTGAATAAGCTTTTAATTACCTTCGGCAATTTAATTTAATTCACTTCTTGATCATTTTAATTACCTTCTATTGTACTTCGTTACATTTTGATAAACTTAGTAGAACAATCCAATACACGAAGTTAGACTTGGACACAACGAGCAAAAGTAATTCAAACTAAACTGACTCGTAGAAAACTGTAGGTTGTGTAGTAAAAAGTGAAAACGTTCCCAAAACAGTCATGTTCATTAAACCCGGCGAGTTACGCACTACGTTTCAATTAAAAAGGCCAACAAACTAAATAAGAGCCACATAATAATTTACGTAGGTTCGCTTCGCTCTCGCAAATTGGATTTGGAGGCTCGAGGTGGCTCGGCCAACCAATTAGAGGGAGGGAGACAACGCTTGCGGGGTGTGAAGCCAAATTATGACTAGGGAGATGTTTAGACGGCTATGGCCGCCTATGCATATGCTTAGTACCTACCCTCTTTTTAGTTTCAGATTTTAGACTGAAAGTTCTGCATCAAACTTTCACAGAATTAGAGTTAAAACTAAAAATTGAATACTAAAGGCTGCAGGCGCATTTACGGCTATTGCCGTTTTGACAAATATATTGAAATGATATTTACATTGTATCGTGTTTCCCTAATATTTTTTACTTTTTTAAACTAGCTTAAGTAATTAGGTACACGGAAGAATATAGCCTACTAAAAAAACGGGACTATGTTTCTTCAAAAATAGGCTTTAATAGTGTTTATAGGAAAACTCTAGTCTAACTTCATCCACAGACCCCAACAGAAGCCCGAGTACGTAAATATGACAATCTTAAACATATTACATATACCTACGGTGGTCGGTGGCATATTATTAAATAGGAAGGTATATTCTAGGTATATCCTACGAAAAAATATTACGCTGACGGCAGCTCACTAGTACCTACTATAATACTAGCTAATTGCTCTTTGACTGTAATTTCTAACAGCTCAATTCGACTTTAATATGAAAATACCCCGGGACAGATACTTAGCTTGATCGATCCTAATAGCTTTTATTGATATAGTCTAGGACTAGATATTAGTTTACAGATTATGGCGGCAAATTACTCTAATACCACCATTTGCGATCGTGAAGCTTCAAATTACCGGCTGTTACTGCTTTTGAGTTATTTGATAATTCATAGGTGCTTGAATGAGATATTGTGCAGTTTACGCACTTTAGAATATCAACCACTTATTTGGATATTACGTAGAGTATGTACAGTCAGCTACCCCAAGTACGAGTCGGTGCACACACGGATCGCAGAGACGCAATCGCCGAGCGCCACCGATTTTGTATGAAGATCCAAGCTTCCCAAGAAATCTGCTAGGGGCGCTGCTTCGATTTCCATACAAAATCGGTGGCGCTCGGCGATTGCGTCTCTGCGATCCGTGTGTGCACCGACTCGTACTTGGGGTACTGAGTCAGCATCGGTACCTAGTAGGTACTTAGATCATACCGTAAAAAGGTTTTAGTCTAGCTTATAAAAGCTTGGATACCTACATGTTTTCTTTTTCTAATGTTTTCTTTTTTTTTATATCTAGTCCTTTATTCAGTTAGAAATAAATAAATATTCATGGAAATTTTAAACATCACACAGTCCTAAACTAAGAAAAGCTTGTACTATGGGAACTAGATTGCTGATAGAATAGTTAGGTAGGTACTTATATAAATTTTTTTGTAAATACATACATACCTACTTCCAGAAAACCTACTTATGAGAGTGTAAACCCTCCTTTATAGTTCCACAGTTCCACTTAAGTAATTCATGTGTAACATTTCTATTAAATACATCTGCGAGGCGTGAGTTTGATCCTAATTATGTTTTAATTGCGCTCTCGGAAATTACTTCATGTTGATAATTACGGACGCCGCGCCGAAAGAGCCTCGTTTGCACGAGTCACTGGCATGACAGTAGACTAGTCTAAACCTGTACCCCAAGTACGCGTTTGTGCACACACGGATCGCAGAGACACAATCGCAGAGCGCCACCTATTTTGTATGGAAATCCAAGCTTTCAAGAAATCTGCTAGAGACGCTGCTTGGATCTCCATACAAAATCGGTGCCGCTCGGCGATTGCGTCTCTGAACAGAAGCATTGTGATTGGTGACTTTTGTACCTTCCAGGGGATCAACCTTCCATCTTACGTATTATTTAGGAATAATTAAAGTTTTTATTTCTCTATTTGATGACAGGCATCATTTTCAGTTTCGATTTATTTAGTTGACTTGTTGTTGACAGCTACTAAACGTATAACTGGCGTCAGTGTAAACAGTGCACAAGGCGTATTGACGCTTTTCGACGCTCGAGTTGAAGTTGTAATTAGAATTAGCCAATTATATTTTTTTGAATGCATATAGCTGGAAATTAGGTTAGTACATTTGTTAGGCAAGTTAAAATATGAAATAATGATGAAATATAGTAACTCTCCCCAAGCGCAGGAGAGGGAGACATCTTACCTTTGATATTGCTTATTATTTACTAAATAATATCTTGTAGATGTTAACGGGGTAGACAAAAGTACGTCCACAAATCTACACATTGTAGTCATACCCCCTATCTTATAAAAAGTTAGCGTTGACTCTAAGTCATCATAATTACCTAGGTACGTATAGTAATCAATACATCAAATCTGTGCTAACTTTTTATAAGATAGACCGATAGTCTTTATTAATTAAATCATAAGAATCATTTTGAATCGTCAAATACAACTCTAGGCGCCAGTATTTTTTGTAACTAGAGACACATAGGTAGGTACTTATGTGGCTGCGTGTATTAGAAAAACTTACGGCCGGTTTCTGGAAACCCAAATCACGATTGATCCGAGTTTGACACATAGTAATTATTTGATTTTTTCGTTGATCATCGTTCGAGAAACCGGCCGTTAGAGTTTTAAATTTTCTTAAAGGTTATTTTGTATACGTATTCCTAGATAGTAACCTGCCTGCATAGGTACATGTCTGCATACTTAGTGATATTTTTTATAATCGTAATTTTATGATCTAACAAATGCTGGTTTTCAGGTAGCTCAAACAATACCATCGTAAACAAATGCAAAATAGCATCAATAACTAGACAGGCGATAACTGCTTCAAAGAAAACTGCCTTCAAATGAAACAATAGCCATTGTGCAGCTGTCTCTTTTTTACTCATCTGTTTTATATAATGCTGTCTCGCTCTAATGGTAATAAAGCTTTTTTTCACCTAGCCCCGCCTTTAGTTACTGTTGTAGTGACAGGATTGTTTTTTTTGAGGGTAGGTTTCGTTTAGTTGAGTTTTAGGTGATAGTGGTACATTTTTATAGCTTATTGATGTTTGATTGAGTAGCTACTCATTATTTCTTTTTCAAATATTTATTTAATTTACTAGATACATTTATTAGTTAGTTACTACATTTATTAGTTAGTTACTATGGATATAGTTAGGTACTATGGATAGTAAGTAACATAAACTTAGTACTTATTTTAAATATTAAAAAAAAATATATAGTTACCTACTTACTTGTTAATTATCTTTTTGAAAATTAATAACAACCCAAATACCTAATTACTTTTATCGACTTCTTGACTTAGTTCGACTTTTGTGTCTATTAGACAGAAATTTATCTATTTACTATTTATTAGGTCTACCAACAGTTTCTTCAAGCTTACCTACTTACATGCTAGTTTACATAAGTACAGTTTGCTACATGAGAAACCAATAACAGGTAAACACAACTTGCAAATAGGTACTTAATCTTAGTTAGACACTGTCTAACTAAGATTATCTAGAACTAGATAAAAGTCACATTATCGGTCAAAGTGTGAACATATTTTTTTGTAAGACTAAAGAGTTTTGATAAAATAAATAAATAATGCTGGCCAATCCACACAACATCATCTAGCCCCAAGCTAAGCAGAGCTTGTGTTATGGGTACTAGAATACTGACGTACTTAATACAATACATTACATAGATAGATATTATACATATCAAATACCCAGAACACCCGGAACAAAATATTTGCTGATCGTACAAACATTTATTCCAAGGCGGGAATCGAACCCACATTCTCCGCGTCGCAGCCGGACCTTGGCCCGCTGCGCCACATCAGTCGTCAAGTCGATAGGTCGATAGTTTAATATTTGCACAAATGTTTGATTTATTAATCTGTGGATCATCTCTTTTTCATTCTGAACCGGAACCATAGTCACAGAAAGTCACAAACACTATTGATCTATAAGCATAATAAAAAAAAGTACTTAAGTGATACCTCTTTGCTAACAATATGTGTCAACTTTCATACAGTTGTACAGTCAGCGCGACAAATTGTAGCGCATTATCAACTGTCACAGAACTAACAGAAACTTCAAAATAATTAATATGGGAACGATTGACACTTGAAGGATGTAGGGTGTCTATGGTTTGTGTTATTTTGTGATAGTTTTGGTTTTGTATGTGATATAATAACAACACATAAATATATATAGGTACTATAGCAGTGTTCAAGCTCTGAGACGTGTACTTAGGATTTTTTGGATACTTATAATGTTCCTAATTTACTGAACAAATTAAAAAAAAACACTGAATAAACAAATGATTTTTTTTATTAAGTAAGTAGGTGTATGGTATCACTTTATATAATTTTATTTTAATGTAGTGTTATTTTACTGATAAAAAAATTGAAAAATAAATACTACATTGTATTTATTTTTCAATTTTTACCTACAAAATACCAAAAAAACAGGCATATTCAAATCCTAAGACTTGCAACACTGAAATCATATATTTTTACAAAGTGATGCGCACAGCAATCGTAAGGCGAGTGTTCTCACGGCCAGTTACACAAATAGCTTAATTCAACTTTAATGAGCCTCTCGCGTGAAAGGATTGATTTGACAGATCGACTTTCTTTTATTTCGGCATTTTTCAGCCAGTATTTTACATGCTAATGTCGGCCATTACTGTCGGTAATTTGAAAAAGGAATGTCAATTTATTTGCGCTTATTTTTTTAAAAGCTTTATTTAGTTTAAAGTACTATAGATACGTTTTTAGTCTATTCTACTTAGTAAATCATAGTACTTATTAGTAAGTAAGTAATTCGTTTATAAGTAGTAGGTATTTTTATTAGTTTTTGAAAACTGTTGACTATTATTTCTATCATTTTATTCGACATGATTCTATTTAGTGTGTACTTTCTTAGCAGACTTTAGCAGACTTTATTACACTTTGAAACAAAACAATAAATCAAAACTTCGATAATTAAACCACTTCTACCTATATGAATTCTTTTTGAAATGCCTACCTTTTAGATACCTTTTTGGATTTGTTCTAAAATTCAAAAATAACATCGCTTGTTTCTATTTTAGAATCATTCTAAAATTTAAAATTAAAACAAAATGATATTTGAGTTTGGAACAATTTGTTCACACAAGAAGCCAGAAAAAAAAATTGTTCATCTTCAAAAAGTTGAACCAGTACAGGTCAAAGTCTCTAGAAAGGCATTCTGTAATACGTTTTTAATCACTTGACGCCTGCGCTACATTACCACCTGACCGGACGAGATTGAGTCATTACTTGATTACTGTTTTTACTGTAACGTGGATTGATGAGACATGTTATACTAATAGGAAGGATGGTTGTGTATTTTGATATGAAAGTTGTTTGTACATTGATAAATTGTTAAATCGCAATCAGTGTGTACTTACAATTTATTTGCGCGTATTTTGTTTTGTTTTTAACAAGTCATTTTTAGACTTAATAAAGTCATAAATTCGTCTCTATCTCCAATCTATTGTCTAGATTTTAAATATCTCGAATCTATTTTCTAGGTTTTTTAAATACTTTTGTAGGCAATAATAGGCTTAAATTTAATAATATTTACGGAATACTTCAGTAAAACTGGGATGAAAACTCATTGGTTCAAATGGGAGGTTTGAATTTTCAAATTTGGAACGCGCGGCCATCTTCCAAATGGCTGCCATAAAAGCGATAATTGTATCAGCTCATTGGCCGGTAGCTAACTGAAACCAACTGTTAAATGTACGCTTTTTATTATAAGTATTATGTAGTTGTAAACGTTTTATTGTGTAGGGAAATAAAATTTGGGCGGTAGTCAAAATGGAAGGCTAATTTCGACACCAATTGAATTAAACGCTTGTATTTTTTATAACAACGCTATAAAGTTTAATTTTTAAGATCTATTTTATGATTTTCATTGTTAAAATTGGTATCTTTTAAACTTTAGGAAGTATATACAAATTAAGATGACTTGATAATGAAATAGAGTCATCACAACAAAAACAAGCAAACTAACAATAATTCTCGTTGAAAAAAAAACAATAAATAACACTGGCCACGAGCTCATTTCAAAGGTGAAAAGGTTCGAAAAAATGAAGCGTTCGAAATTTAATTTATTCAAAATTGAAACGTCACGGGGCACAAAGGCGCGGCGTACAATGGCGACGAGGCCGCGGCGAGTGTTAAATGTTTAACACGAAAATTAAATGCTGATATCACAATTAATCAAGGGTCCATATTAATAATTGGCTATTCTACGTGAGGTGTCAAATTATATTGCTCAATTAACCGCTCACAGAGTAGAATGGGGCGTTGAAAACACCTTGTTTTCTATTTTGATTTATTTATGCTAAGTAAAGTTCCTGTAGCTTTTATGTTGGGTAAATATTCTCAACACAAGAAAAGTGAGCTAAATTACCTTTACAGTTGTTATATTAATACGTCAAAGTCAAAGTCAAAACTACTTTATTCAGTAAAATCACAAGAATCATTTAGAATCGTCTTACATACTAAGTGATTCTAGGTGCCAGTTCCACGCGACCAGAGCCTAGAAGAACGGGCAAGAAACTTATACGAATTCTAATAGGTCCTTGATATAAAATAAAAATGACACCACAGCTTGTACATACCGGAGTATCGCAAAATGTTTTTTTAATCTACTTAAGTAGTTACCTACTTGTTTTTTTTTATCTAACAACTACTAAAAATACTAACAACTACGAAAACTAATACGTCCTTGATATAGGTACTTAAAATAAAAAGTGACACCACAGCTTATAAGGTACGTACCGAAGTATCGCAAAATGTTTTTTTAATCTTACTTGTTTTTTTTATCTAACGGAAAGGTTAATAAAATGAGGTTTAATCCTAGAAAGTCTTACTAGAAAATATTTACAGTTATAAAGATTTACTTGTAAATACGGATTTCTTTATAAAAATAGGATTAAAATAACTGTTTGCATAACTTATTCGGATCATTTGAAAATTGAACTTATAAATCTTTACTTAGTAGTAAATGTCGGCCATTTGCAAATAAAAGAAGATTACTTTTAAGGATTAGTTTTATCCTAAATTGTAACAACTTTCCACAAAACATATTTCTAATAACAAATAAGTACATAAATCAATATCTCATAAAAAAATAAACAAGTGATTGCTCTGACTTTGTTTCTTATAAATTCACCAAAATAATAAATAAATAATCATGGACATTTCACACATCATTCTAGTCCCAACTAAAGCAAAGCTTGTACTATGGGAATTAGATTGCTGATAGCTTATAGGTATGCATTTTTTGTAAACACATAAGATTTACATAGTAACACCCACATACAGAAAAATTATATAAGTTCATCACACTAACATTTCCTCTGGGTGGGGATCGAACCCACGACCCACAGCATGGAAGGCAGAGCTACTACCAACTGAGCTTAAGAACAGTTTAGTTATTGATTAGATAAAAAATTTTGACGACTGCGGGTTCGATTCCCGCCCCGGGATAAATGTTTGTATGTTCTGCAAATATTTATTCAGGGTGTTCTGGGTATTATATGTATAATAAAAAATATCTATCTATGTATTGTATTATATTAAGTATGTCAGTCTTCTAGTACCCATAACACAAGCTCTGCTTAGCTTGGGGCTAGATGATGTTGTGTGGATTGTCCAGCATTATTTATATTATTTATTTATTTTCATTGTTTAAAAATCAAAACTAACCAAGAAAAAT
Organism: Ecliptopera silaceata; assembly: GCA_932527185.1. Taxonomy (NCBI): domain Eukaryota; kingdom Metazoa; phylum Arthropoda; class Insecta; order Lepidoptera; family Geometridae; genus Ecliptopera; species Ecliptopera silaceata. The sequence continues at coordinate 8,908,569 of OW052202.1, read as the reverse complement.
ATATTAAGTACTTAAAACAAACAAACATTACCTCTTTTATATATGTAAGTAAAAGTGACGAATTTAAATATAAAAAAGTATTTAATGAATCTGTATCGAGCGTTGATATTAAAGGATTAAGTACCAAAGGTCGTAGAACTACACAACGGACATAAAACTAGAATTATCTGTCGGCATGGCACTAGAAAAGATCTTTTGCACAACCAACGACACGATTTATATACTTACGATGTCGTGAGAGTAATAAAAAATATGAAAGTAAGTAAACAGAATAGAAACACGTAAATCTATACCATATTGGTGTACTTATATTGTAAAAATAGATGTGATAAAGGGTCACCACTCAGGATAAGCCTACAAATTAAAACATTTATTTGTAGATAACATACATAAGAAGATAAATACTAAACTATAATATAAAAAAAAACGAGCAGGAATTTAAGATTTATTTTATTCATGTCCTAAAAGTAAGGTCAGTGTGGGTAAGTCCGGCATAGTTTTCTTAAATTGAATTTCAATTTAACTTTAAAAATCGAAATAAAATTTGTTAGTTACTTTAAGTAGTCGGAAAATATTGGTATAACATTTATCTTTCTATATCTATCTAAAAGTAGGGTTAATTGTAATTGTCTTCAGATTTATTGCATTTTTTTGTAAAGTAGGCATTTAGACGGACTTCCCAACCAGTTTGAGGCAAGTCCGTCTAGTAGCAATAAAATCGTAACTAGTGAGCCAATATGTATGAAAACCTTATCGATGAATGATGAAAAGCTGCCGTTGAAATACGTGTTTTAAACGTGTGACTATAAGGTATACTTTTAAAGAAAAATAAAATTAATAAAATTAAGGGCAAGTCCGGCATATCTTTGCTGATGATGTACTTTCAGTGGTTGTAAACATTTTCACAAAGTACCCACTTACGATTTTTTTTGTTAATAACATACAAATCAATATACAAGAATCTTTATTTGTAAACAAGTAATCGTTAATAATGTAATGTATGAATTTAGAAATGGTGTGGCAAACTATTGCCGGATCTGTAGCAACATTTATAACACTTTCTGCCAGTACGAAATAAATGAGTATGGGATAATTTTTTAAATCAGATCTTTGTTAAAACGATAAATGTTCACAAAGTCCGACATGATGTGCTACATGAGTCAGGTATAAAAAATCAGAAACTACAAAAAAGGTTGGATAGTTCCATGGTTTCAAAATATGTATTCACAATTTATAAACTTTTAAAGAATACCTATAGGTGATGCTAGTCCTCTTGCAAACATACCAGTGCATCTTTCACTTAATTATTTATTATACACAAAGTAAATACAGAAAAATAAACTTAAATAGATTAGATTTACAGAGCCAAACCCTGAAAAAAGTTCACTTTCGTAGACAGGCGAATAATACTTACAAGTTGAATAAACAGTATAAAATAATTATAAAATTTGAACTACTAAAAAGGTTGACAATATCTGGAATTAAGGCAAGACTGGCATATGACGGACTTGCCTTATGTATAGTAGACGGACTTCCCAACTATAACATTCGAAACTTGGATTTTTTCTATTTGTTATAATTACGAAACTAATGCGTTATTTTTGAATCGGACACCAGATATACATTCCGGAATCTGTAAATGGCCTACGTTATCACAGATACTCAGAAAACTCCTTAGATTTCTCACCTTTTTTTTCATTTTTCGACGAGACGTCAAACTTCAACTTCAAGTTAAATTCGCGGAAAAAATTGGTTGTCAAATTTTTTCCAACATTAAGATGTTAGCGACATCTATTATCCCTAGTTCGAACAAACTCAATGATACTGTTTTACCAACCGAGTTATATAATAATAATAATAATAATAATAATAATAATAATGCTGGACAATCCACACAACGTCATCTAGCCCCAAGCTAAGCAGAGCTTGTGTTATGGGTACTAGAAGACTGACATACTTAATACAATATAATACATAGATAGATATTTTTTATTATACATATAATACCCAGAACACCCAGAATAAATATTTGCAGAACATACAAACATTTATCCCGAGGCGGGAATCGAACCCGCAACCTTCTATATGGCTCTAGCTATTCAAAAACGGAAGTTATTGCCACTAGACGGACTTAGGGCCTAGACGGACTTACCCACACTGACCTTATAGACCTAGGGAAAGGACCCGAAATTAATTAAATTAAAGTCTACTAACAAAAAAAATTGGACTCAATATTTTTCCCCTCACTTATTCATTTCAAGTTATGGTTATAAAAACTGAATTAAGACTAATTAGTGTAAGAGTCGTATCGTAACGATAGCATATTCAAAATACCTACACAGCGCGGTTACGCTGTAACGTGTGGCAGTCAAGTCAACGTTGACGCGTAGTGTAAGTCGAAGTCGCTATCATTACGATTGACACATTTGTTGTATCTCTGATATGTCGGTATCGTGTCGTTCGGTGTGCAAAACCCTCTACTACTCCGTATCGATGACAATAAAACGAATATTTTAATAACAAGGCAATACGTTATTTGTACGTTTTATAATCTACAATGTCTTATTCGATATGTTAGGTAAATAGTGATGGCTGTAAAGAGTGTCGATCTATCGATAAAGAATATATCAATATTTTATCTTAACAACGAATTTATAGAGCTTTTTCGGCGAAATGGAGCGACGATCTGCAAAATATAGCTGGCAAACACTGGATGAGAAGAGACAAAGACCGGGCTCAGTGGCGCGTCTGCAAATTAAGACACCTACGTCCAGCAGTGGACGGAAATAGGTTGGTAATGATGATAATATTTGCTTTTTTCACTACTACATATTTGGCGAAATCTATCAAATTATTTTGTTCTATTACAAATATCTAACCTGTGTAGTAACTGCATTACCTACTTACCTACTTTTTATCCTACCTACTTTTTATTTAATTGAGAGGGATTACAACTACTTGTATTTTTTAAGCAATTATATATTTATATACTTATACATTTTTATAATAATGTAATAGTCGTAAGTTCGTGAATAAAAGATTTGATAAGAATCTTTATTTTTTATATCGATAAATACAGGTACAACACTATAATAAGGCTTAGACAGACGACAGTACCGTGTTATTTACGATCGATATATTCGGATTAGTTAGAAAATTATTTCAGTTTGAGTCCGCGCAGTTACTTTATTCAAAAGTGTACTTGATGATGTTAATTTTATTTATTTAGGTAAGTTTCTATCAAAGATTTGCCGCTTCTGGCGCTTTTACTAAAGAGGTTTGTAGTTTGAGGTTTTAATAAAAAAAATCAGCTGTTGTCATTTTGTTTCGGGTCTCAAGACAAAAAGGAAGTTCTACTTATTAAAACAAAAAAAAAAACGCGCTTGATACTTTATGTTATGCGAACGAATATTGTACCTATACATGAACCATTTTAACGCCGTAGCCATTTGGTAGGTGCTTGTAAGCTCTACTTCTGAGCAATAAACTATTTATTGATTTATTTTAATATTTATAAGTATTTTTAAAATGCATGCACGTTCGTCTCATTTATGCTCAAGGTGGCTGGCAGATCTAGCTAATCTTTATTAATGGAAGTGTCTAACGATTACTTTTTTTTTTTGCTCCTCGGAGCAGGTTATCACATCATAACGATTACCTATACAAATACAATTACAAATACAAATTGTATTGTATCTGTACACTATTTTGGCATGTCAGTGTTACCGCTATGGAGGCTATGTTTTTTAGTCTGTTTCAAGAAAGATTATTCTTCTTTATTATTTATTTATTTATTTCTTAAAATTGTAAGGCTTTGAGTCGCTTAGCGACATTCTCTGTGAACATTAAACATGAGATAGGCTATCGGTTTATTTTATTATTTAGTTATTTGAAAAGAAAAACAAAACAGTAATAGGTACTTACTACACTGAGAAAAATGTCATTTTGGCATAATCATAAAATATCGTGACGTTGGTTTAAAATAGATGCGTTGTCTTATAATATGTTGATAATAAGTAAATATTACGCTAGAACTGAAATGTGTTAAGATGGAATCGAATGTTTTGGGTAAATAATGCAATATTATGATACTTGTCATCGTAAAAATTTGTAATTATGAAATAACATTATCTTCTTCAAATAATAACACAATGTAATAGAAAATGGTCCACTGTCCCATAAATTAGTATGATAATTATAAATAAGATTCTAATTAAAAAACACAATGGCAGTCACCGTAATATAAATAGATTTCATAGTTTAATATGAGGAAGTATCTCTAAAAATACGATGACCTCCCCCTAATGTACTATATTAAATTATAATGCTTTAAACTTATATTTTTAAAGTAAGCATCATTTTTTAATATTACAGTCATATTATTTTATGTGAATCCTATGATAATACTTACGATTAAATAATCTCATATTTTTAGAGTAAGCATCAAAGTTCAATATTATAGTCATATCATTTTATGAGTATCCTACTAAATTATTATTACAGAGACCCATTTATGAGTAGCATCTAGCATTTGAATGATGTCCTACAAATTTATGGTGACGGCATTATATAGGTCTCCCTCTCTCACTTCATTCCGCCGCCGCGCCATTTCGGTCATTTGTATTTCACCGCTACAGCCGTGACGACTCACGCACGACTCGTTTAATAAATAGCAAAAACAATTCCATTAGTGCCAGTGAATGTGTTTGATCAGTGCAAAAATGGATATGGCTAAGCGCAAATCTCTGGCTGGTTAGTCACCGCCAGAAGGGCTCGACGGCAGCATTTAGTTTCGTTGGGCCTTATTGAAAAGCCCAAGTCACGTTCTCGCTCCAAGTCCAGTCCTAGGCTAGACACCCCTCGTCGCGCTGGAATCGACCTAACCGGACTTAAAGAAGGTAACTCCTTTTCAAGAAATTTTATGTTTTCAGATTGAATTAAATTATCAAGAACAGAAATAGAGAAAAATATCTGAATTACTTAGTATAAATTTTCGTTACAAATTACAAAATATCTGAATCTAAGACTGTTATTGTACTAATTATTAATCGTTTTAATTTTTGTGTGCAGGTGAAGTGGAGGACGTAGCGTCAGCATTAGAGCAGCTGTCATGTCCTTCAGCTGGTCCGTGGCAGGAGGTCAGTGCCCTGTGGCTGGAGACGATGCGAGCTCGCCTCCGGTACTTGTACTACGAGGAAGGGACATTACAGGAGTACTTCAATAAGTATCCTATCCTGAAGTCAAGTGATGGATGGCGACTCTTGACGTATGACTACGAAGCACTGTTCCCTGATAAATCCGGGGGCCTCGACGCCTTGGATGCTTCATCGGAAAACATACTAAAAGCTGCTCAGCAGAAGCATAACACCACAAAGGACTCGTTTCTTCGTCGAAAAATAACTGATACATTGGCAATTTGTGACGGTAAGGAAAATATTCTGTTATATAGTTCTAGGTGCTCGACCTTCCTGGGTTGGTGAACCCGTTATAAAATATATAGACAAAAAAGAATTTAAAAATTATCTAACATGGTGCAGTCGTTCAGAAGTAACGGGCGGGCGGACAAACATTTCGGCAGTTCATTTTTACATATATAGATAGATGTATATAGTATTAATTTTATTTTGTTCTGATACTTTTCCCTATTTGCTCAGTTAATGATGATGTGTTGTGTCAAATATACCTACTAAGTATTATTATTTTCTTTCCAGATGAACAACCGGAGTCAAAATTAATAGCAGCGATATTGCTACTCGGCTGTCTCTTTAATATTCCTCCTGCCCGTCGATCTAGAAAAGACTGGCAAGCTTCACGAGCGGAGATATTGGATGGATTTGTGACCATCGTGGATGATGACGTGCAAGTGGTAATTGAGGAGCGTCGCCAAAAGCTTCAAAACCTAGGTATTAACCTCCAACCATTTATAATTTGGTGCCGCCAGTCAGGTGGTTCCTTCACAGTATGTGACAATACGTTTTACAAGTTCACAACACTAACTGAGGCTGTTGATGTGACTTTTAAAATATTTCATGCTACTGCGGCTAAATATGAAAGCTATAAAATTTGTAAATTAAATTTCTACTCGTCTCAACCTTTATTTTGTATACAACAACCTATATATATATATATATAAAAACTAGAATTATTGAACATAATGTATATAATGATTTTTTATAATGACAAATAGATACTGTAATCATTAAGGCGATGATGTTTCTAAACAAAACAGTCTTCTTTTATACTGATATTCAGTAGTGTTTAGAGTATATAATAATTATTCTTTCATACTATGGAAATAAAAATACCATTTAATTTTCTGTTTAATTTATACATACATCCCTTCTTACCTTCTTACCATTCTTGCCAAGGTACTTTTTCCTATTTTTTACTTGCTCCTCATTTTTTTAAGGTTCAAGTTTAGGGTTCTTCAGTTTTTTTTAATATTGAGCTCACACCTAATAATATTTAAATGAAAAGAACCAATATTGGATACTTAAAAATAAGGGGATCATGTAAGTCCAGTGGCGCCCTCAATTATAGGATTGTGTTTTCTAATAATCCAAACAATGTCTGTGTAATCCACCAGTATTTAGTTGTAGTCCTACTGATGGAGAATGAGTAGAACTACAAGTACTAAGTATCACTGGTGTATTAAAGAGATATTAATTGGTTTATTAAAAAACACAATCCTCCTATTGAAGGCGACCTCCGTAAGGGGCTCCGTAATAGGCTATAACCAGAGATATGAGGAAATAGTAGGAAAAGTAAGAGGACCTAACCTAAAATACGAGGAGGTTACCGAAAAATAGTAGGAAAAATAATAGGATATAACTGGATATATGAGGAAGGCACCGAAAAATAGTAGGAAAAATTGTATTACATAACTGAATATGTGAGGAAGTCACCGAAAAATAGTAGGAAAAATTGTATGACATAACTGAATATGTGAGGAAGTCACCGAAAAATAGTAGGAAAAATTGTATGACATAACTGAATATGTGAGGAAGTCACCGAAAAATTGTAGGAAAACTAATAGGATATAACTGGATATATGAGGAAGGCATCGAAAAATAGTAGGAAACTAAAACTAAATCCATGGTGACACATCATCTTAAATACTGTTATCATCAACTTCAGTATTATCATCGTTCTTTTTGGTGAATCACTATGCTCCGTCCTTTGAGTGAATTCATCATACTTTAAGCTGAATTCACCTCTTTTATGATTGTCAGTTTTCTCAGTGTACTGTTTTGTTTTTTGTAACATAAAACTTGTTAACTAAGTTTAAAAACCGAAAAATTGATTTATAAGTTTTGCTATCCATTTCAAATTAAGTAACAGCTATTTTAATAAAAATAACAATATATTATTTTTATCGTCATCATGGCTGTTGTAAACCGTTGAAAAGGTTTTGTTTTCGATGACAGACGATAATAAATGCCAACGAAATAGACAAAAAAATATCTATGGCCATCTGTTGTTGTTCATTTATACCCATAGCCATAGAGAAAGGTAGACTAAGCACGAAAATTACTTTCTAGAAAGAGACAACGAGATTGTGCGGTCAATACCCGTCTCTCTCTTGTGCTCTCTTTCTCCTCTTGTAACTTTAAATATGGAATCAAACTCGATTTGAAATCGGCCACGAACAACAACAGTCAACAGGCTATTATTGTTCATTATTTAAAACGAATTTTATATTTTTAAAATAAATAAATATAACATCTAGGGCATACTATTTTAGTACTATTTTTTTTTTCGATTCGGTGTCTGATACTTTCATAGAAGTTTTAATAGGTACGTCTAAAAGTCCTTTTTTGTAAATGCTATCTTTTTTTCTAAAATACCAAACATTATTTTCTTAAATAGTGAACAAAGGCAGAGCGTGAGATAAAAAAAACACTAAATATAAATCGGGACATCGAAATCACGGGAATATCGATAACGTTATTAATTAATTGAATATACGATAGCCTCATTATGAATTTTAACGCGCAGCGCTAATGAGCACGAACATGGAGCGATTTGTCTTCGTTATTTGACAACACGGTTTAGCTACGACGATTGTTTAAGACGAGACTTTTCTATTCATCTAAGTACTAAAGTCAACGTCAACGTCAATGTCAAAGTCAAAGTCAAAACTGCTTTATTCAGTAAAATCACAAGGATCATTTAGAATCGTCTTACATACTAGGTGATTCTAGGTGCCAATTCCACGCGACCAGAGCCTAGAAGAACGGGCAAGAAACTTTTTTATACTTTTTTATAACTCAATATATTTTTTGATAGAACTGAAAATAGACAGTAATTTAATGACACGGAGGTTTGGAGACGACACTTTTCTAATTATAATATTTTTTGTAGAACTACAATTTAGAATCACTTGAAAAAGGGCCTAAAATAAAAAAAAAGTTTTAGTAACTTTGTTATACAAGTTTTAGAATAAAATCTATTAAGTATTCATAATATATTTTTGGTAGAACTGAAATACTTGTAGGTACTTAATCTTTATTATTTATTTATTATTTAACTAGATTTTATTATTCTGCTATTGGATTTTCCAATAAAAAACTTATTTTTAGCACTAAGCGGAAAGATAAGCGAATTTTAATTCCATAATAATTATTTTTGCCTGACTGAGGATCAAAAGAGGAGGTAATAAGTTAAAAAAAGGTTTTAATGTTATCTACTATTTTACCTGAAACGGACTATAAATTATAGGTTATGTATAAATCTAAAGATATGTACAAAATAACCTAGAAATCAATTGAACCAAACCAGCGACTCATTTTCACCAATATGGCTAAAGCGACCAAAAGTCGTGTTCTAAAATATTTTAATATCAAAAATTATAATTAAATTGAATAATATAATGTGATTTACTGTAAATTAAACGGAGAAAATATTCAACTGATTGGTATTGGGTCGCCATTGAGGGAAATGATTCTATCAACTCATCTGCATTAATTTATTTAATCACTAACTCGTTTTGTAAGAATTACATAGTTTTGTAGTAAAACGTTGATTGAAAATAGATAAAAAAATATTTTCTATCTGTGTTAGTTGGTTTCTGTCGATTTGAATAATGAATAAGTTCGTTGCGTTCTGCCTCAGTCTGTATTTTTGGTGCAGTTTAATTTAAATAGTGTTACTATGTATTCATGTTAAATACTTTATTTAAATATTTTCTTAATAGGTAAGATACGTGATAAAACATTTAGTCAAAATTTTGCCTTTATGAAATATCTTCAAAAATCATTGCACACATCACAATCTAGTCCCAAACTAAGCAAAGCTTGGTATAGGAACAGTGCTGATAGAATACTTATAAATATAGATTAGGTGACATAAAAGGTACTTACATTTGGTGGTACCAAGTGCGAAGTACTTAGTAAGCTAGCTACATACTTAGTTTGGGACTAGAGTGTGTGATTATTTATTTATATTATAACCTAACAATGCTTAAATTCTCGTACTAGCCTTACAACTAGTACTTATGCCTTGATCACACGTACCGAGTAAACCGGCGAGACAGTGACATATTTGAGATACACTGCGCGTCGACATCAGTTTTACTGTTGAACGTTGCAGCGTTAGCGCGCAGTGTATCTCAAATACGTCATTGTCTCGTCGGTTTACTCGGTACGTGTGGTCAAGGCATTAATCTAGTACTACTAGTTACTAGGATAGTAGGTACTCTTACTAACCTTTAAAATAGTGTACCTAAGTAGGTAGGTATACCTATTTAGTACAAAGTATGTTAACATTTATTAGTTACTAGCTGAACCCGCCGCGACTTCGTCCGCGTGCCGTTTTAAGATATTTTGCGATAACCCATTACCATTACTATCTTCTTATGAAAGAAATTGACGGTAAAGTGCAGTCTAAGAAGGAAAACTTAGTACATATTGGTACTTATTCTTAAAACCGGGCAAGTGCGCACGAAGATTTTCGTACCGTATCTATGGCCCGTTGCCCTTATCAATATCGAATAAATAAAATTTACGTTTATATATAAGCCCCCTTGAATATTAATTATGCGTGATAGTTAGAGAATTTAAAATAGACAGAAATTAAACACTCAGTAATACGATCTAGTTTTACCCTTTGGTTACCGAACCCTAAAAACCCAATAACGTAAACTACTAAAACATAAGTAATCAAAACTCACTAAATTACCGTTACCGTAAGTAAATAAATCAGGCCAAGTGCGACTCGGACTCGCCCGCTATAAGTTCCGTGCCATACCTATGTAAACGATTAAGAAAAAAAACATGTTTTTGTACCTATGCGAACCCTCTAAGCATGTTCTGTTTTTAGTATTTGATATCTATGCCGGACTAAAATATAATAACTATGTCCGGTTAATGTACAACCATGGAAAGCACGACCCGGAATGTACGACCACGGAAAGCACAGCCAGGAATACGCAACCAGGAATTCTCAGCCAAAATGTACATGAAATCCGGGCTGCGCATTCTCGACATGTGTTAGGAATGTCCAACCACGGAATGTAGAGCCGTGGAAAATACAACCATGGAATTGGCGTCTATTGCTCTGATTGGTCGAAATCAATTGGAATGAATTGGGTGCATGGAAAGAGCCTCCTCGTGGCACACACCGGTAACAGCTAGGCACGGTAAAGCAGTGTCTAGTCTGGCTAATCTTTCCAATACGATGCTACAACAAAATACAGTTGTAGCATCGACACGATAAGAAGAAGAAGATTGGTCGAAAGCCTAGCCTATGCTTCGTTTAGATGAAACCAAAGATTAAAATGTTACTATCCCATTTTGATAAAGATAGACTGCACAGATTATAATATGAAAAGAAAACAATTCAATTCAATAATTGTTATCTGGCAAATGGTTCAACGCATGTAGGTTCTGGCGCGGTTTTCTATATCAAACTAACGCTCGTCGCTTCGCTCCTCGCACCTACTGTGACGCATCACACATGAAAAAAAATCAGTTTAAAAATAATATTTTGACAGTGGCATAGTTAGCTACTTGTACATGATCGGCTAAACGAAAAATTCGAGTAAGCGCAAACGAAGCATATGCTATGACGTCATTTGGCATCAAATTCCCAACACGTGTCGGGAATGTACAACCATGTAATACACAGCCACGGAATGCACAGCCCGGAATTGGATGCCAAAATGGTCACCGATTCCGGGCTGTACATTCCGTGGCCGTGTCATTATCCGATAGGGCGTTCGATGGTACCGCCAGCATATCAGTGTCGGCTCCGATATCCGATATCGAGACGGACAATATGAAAGACAGGTACATTTTTCATACATTTTAGTTACCCGGATATCGGATCAGCGTCCGACACCGATATCGGATCGGATAATGTGAAAACGCTCTGACTCTCAAACTTGATTGAAATCGTTCATAAAAAACGCTACTACAAACTTCCTTTTTGCAATATTTGGTGTAAAATCAAGTCATTAATGTGCGTCTCAATTTTCATTGACTTTCGTCTATAAATAACGTTACAGAAAACTTCCCTCATTTTATTGCATTCATTAGAGTAAAATTGTCACAAAGCGCCTCTTAATAATTTGATTAAAATTCGTCGATTTTTATCGTTACAACACACTTGCCCCCTTTCCCACGGAGGAATTTTAAAATATTATTATGAAAATAGTTATATATTTTATAAAATATTATTATATTAAAAAAACAAACCATCTAAGTAAATTATGTCTTTGTATGAGACTATAAGCGCCCCTTGATTATTTAACATTTTGTTTTTAAATATTTATTCGTCATTAGCGGTAATTGGGTACGCAACCCTAGATAACTTAGCAAAATAACTCGATTCAACGAAAATATTGCTAATACCGATCGACTTACCTATAACACATTGCCAAAACGCACCGATAGCGCGTTCTAGGATTACGCCACGCATGACAGCGCCATCTATACTCGAAATCGTATACTAAATCGTATACGATCGAAATTTTAAACTTAGGGAAATTTTTACAGGGAATTTTTTCTAGAGAAATTTTTACATTTAGCAAAATCATCCCCAGATGATTTTGCTAAATGTAAAAATGCAGATCTATTTTATTTTGTGTCAACATTATGTGTATCAAGTTTCAAGTCAATCGGTTCACAATAAAGATAAACTGCACAGATTATAATATGAAAAGAAAACAATCCGATTCAATAATTGTTGTCTGGCAAATGGTTAAACGCATGTAGGTTCTGGCGCGGTTGTCTATATCAAACTAACGCTCGTCGCTTCGCTCCTCGCACCTACTGTGACGCATCACACGTGAAAAAAAATAAGTTAAAAAATAATATTTTGACAGTGGCATAGTTAGCGAAAAATTCGAGTAAGTGAGTATGACGTCATTTGGCATCAAATTCCCAACACGTGTCGGGAATGTACAACCATGGAAAACACAGCCACGGAATGCACAGCCCGGAATAGGATGCCAAAATGGTCACCGATTCCGGGCTGTACATTCCGTGGCTGTGTTTTCCTTGGTCGTGTAATCACGGCACCCATGATTGTGGTGATTTCCATACTCTTTACCTTAGGTTAAAAGAAGACCCAATCAGTTTTTTTTTAATTACCTACTTAAGAATGCCTAGAGAATGTTTCTTCGAATTACTGGAATTAGATAGATATAGTAAGTATTTCAATTTCATTTATAAAATCCTCCACATTTATATCAATAAATGACTCCTCCACATTTATATCATCCATTATAAATTACCGTTTAGAAATTTGCCTCCTTCTTGTCACCGCACTATGAACGCACTGAACTGAACACGTGGGGTTGCGACACGACGTTGCCGTCCTGCTGTCGAACGCTCGCGGTACGGACGCCGCACTGTTTCCGCACCGTGCATTTTGTATGAAAACATACGACCGTCCGTCCTTACGCCGAACGACGAACGCACCGCTTCGGCACTGCAGCGGTCCGATACGAAACGCATAAATTGAAAGAGCCCTAAGAGCGTTTTCACATTATCCGATCCGATATCGGTGTCGGACGCTGATCCGATATCGGGGTAAGTAAAATTTATCAAATATGTCCGGCCCGATATCGGATATCGGAGGTACATATTTCATACATCTTACTTACCCCAATATCGGATCAGCGTCCGACACCGATATCGGATCGGATAATGTGAAAACGCTCTGACTCTCAAACTTGATTGAAAGCGTTATCTCATTATCCGATAGGGCGTCCGATGGTACCGCCAGCATATCGGTGCCGGCTCCGATATCCGATCTTTATCTTTATCTTTATCTTTATCTTTATCTTTATCTTTATCTTTATCTTTATCTTTATCTTTATCTTTATCTTTATCTTTATCTTTATCTTTATCTTTATCTTTATCTTTATCTTTATCTTTATCTTTATCTTTATCTTTATCTTTATCTTTATCTTTATCTTTATCTTTATCTTTATCTTTATCTTTATCTTTATCTTTATCTTTATCTTTATCTTTATCTTTATCTTTATCTTTATCTTTATCTTTATCTTTATCTTTATCTTTATCTTTATCTTTATCTTTATCTTTATCTTTATCTTTATCTTTATCTTTATCTTTATCTTTATCTTTATCTTTATCTTTATCTTTATCTTTATCTTTATCTTTATCTTTATCTTTATCTTTATCTTTATCTTTATCTTTATCTTTATCTTTATCTTTATCTTTATCTTTATCTTTATCTTTATCTTTATCTTTATCTTTATCTTTATCTTTATCTTTATCTTTATCTTTATCTTTATCTTTATCTTTATCTTTATCTTTATCTTTATCTTTATCTTTATCTTTATCTTTATCTTTATCTTTAATAATTTGATTAAAATTCATCGATTAATAACGTTACAAAACACTTGCCCCTTTCCCATGGAGGAATTTTAAAATATTATTATGTAAATATATATATGTACATAAATAAAAAATATTTATTTATTTATTATATATATACATACATATTTAATAAAATATTATTATATTAAAAAAACAAACCATCTAAGTAAATTATGTTTTTGTATGAGAAGACTATAAGCGCCCCTTGATTATTTAACATTTTGTTTTTAGTTTTTAAATATTTATTCTATTCGTCATTAGCGGTAATTGGGTAGGTACGCAACTATAAATAACTAATCAAAATAACTCGATTCAACGAAAATATTGCTAATAGGTACCGATCGACTTACCTATAACACATTGCCAAAACGCACCGATAGCGCGTTCTAGGATTACGCCACGCGTGACAGCGCCATCTATACTCGAAATCGTATACTAAATCGTATACGATCGAAATTTTAAACTTTACTTACTCAATTTTAGGGAAATGGGGATGATTTTGCAAAATCTAAAAATGCAGATCCATTTTATTTCGCGTCAACATTATGCGTATCAAGTTTCAAGTCAATCGGTTCAAGGGATAAGAGAAAATGAGACAGCGCCATCTATACTCGAAATCGTATACTAAATCGTATACTAAATCGTATACGATCGAAATTTTAAACTTTACATACTCAATTTTAGGGAAATGGGGATGATTTTGCAAAATCTAAAAATGCAGATCCATTTTATTTCGCGTCAGCATTATGCGTACCAAGTTTCAAGTCAATCGGTTCACGGGATAAGATTCTGCATACAAACTTCAAAGCCTTATTTTAGGGCTCCGGAGCGTTATTTCCAAAATTCCTGCCTTAGTACGCCACACAGTCACTCCAGGAACACGCCTTCCAAATTTCAAGTCTCTAGGACCAGCGGTTTGGGCTGTGGCTCGTACGTCAGCCGTCAGTCAGTCAGGACTTTGATTCTTATTAATGAGATATAACCATGTTAATTGAACACATGAATTGAATAGATCGGTTAATTCAAATATGAATAACTAGTCCGAGTTTCGGTAATGGCTGTAAATCTTAGCTGTCATCTGCCGACCATAATTTAAGGCTTATGAATTAACATATTTAAATATTTTAACACTTTATTGATTGTCGTTTTATTTATTTTCTGATGTATAAACTGGAGTTGGTTCTTTTTTGTGTTAAAAGCTTTAATTTTTTTTTTAGAATTTCATTTTTTTTCGATTTGGTTGCGGCGTTCTTGCGTAAAGAGATAAAGTTAAAAAAAAATGTTTTTTTAGTTTATATGTAATAGGTATGTACCTACCTACTTTGATTTGACTTTTCACACATCACACTCTAATTAGTTCCAAACTAAGCAAAGCTTGTACTACGGGTAGGTACTAGTTATCTGATAGAATACTTATACATTTTTTTGTAAATAGGTACGTATATGTACATAGAATACATAATGACACCCAGACAGAACAAATATTTATGTTCATCACACATTTGATCTGAGTTGGACTCGAACCCACAACCCACAGCATGGAAGGCAGAGCTACCAACTGAGCTGTGACACCTGTCAAATATAACCTTATAACTATATTATCTGTATCAATAACATCAATATATTTAAGGACAGGTGAGATGAAATAAGGAATATAAAAAGGGATAAGTTCAAATCCGAGAATACTAACCCGCCATTTCGTTTGTTCGTTAAGCCCTTATAATTATGAGGCTCACTAAAACGCATAAATCATAATAATTTAATGCGTGCCTTTCTCGCGCCGACTCAAACGATTTTAGAGTTCCAACAACATAATATGTGAACGGGACCTTAAAGTAGGTACGTTTATAAAAAAAACCTACCCTACTTTTTTTTTTAATAATTAAATAAGTAAGTTTAAAATAAACGATTATTTAGAAACTTTAGCCAATTAGTCTTACTTACAGAAAAGCCCAAAACATAGAAATAAGTTTAAATATCGACGTTTCAAAGTAATCCTTGTGATTTTATTGAATAAATGAGTTTGAAGTTTGAAGTTTATCAAAGAACCTCGGTAGTCCGGGTGAGGTTCGAACCTGCCCGTCCTGATTGAGTTACGACCGTGTTCGCATCTGCACGTCTCCCACTTTACCGAAACAAAATCACGATTGACATGACAGCTAAATAAGAATGGACCGTATTATTTGTGTGAAAGACTTATTGAAGCATTTATGACGATTTTGGATATTTCAGCTTGCAGTCAATGACCTAGATTTTTTTTGTGTAAACACTAAAGTATCTAATTCAATGTGAAAAGTATATTTTGAAATGTTTATGACGATTTTGGTACTTACTTATATTCAGCTTGCTTCGGATCAATGACCTTTTGATAATTCTTTGACAGATTTTTTAAGTGTGATCTGTATCTATTTAATATTGATAAGACACAACACAAGGTATTTTGATTTATCAAAAAAAGTTTTTATCAAAAAACACTGACTGACAAAAAAACTAAAAATAATGTAATTAGAATATTTAGTAGTATCAATAATCAATGAAGTGATAAAAAAATACGTACTTGGTGGATTATGTTCAGTTTATTGTTTTTTTGTATGCTAAAAAAATATGTTGTTAAAAAAAAAATCGTAGAAGTTTTTTCAATATATGGACCACATTTCAACATATATCCAGTACAATATGACTATATTACTTTTGTTTTGAAAGTGCACAAGAAAACCAATCTAAACAGTTCTACGAATCACACCAAATTATATGTTAATGCACACATACTAAATAAAATGTGATAATAATAACCTCCTTGTCAATCCGATTCGCCACGCTACAATCACGCCGGCCAGTACCACAACTACAAACAAAACCGCACTTTGAACATCCCATTTTAAAACCTAATTTCGAACACAGCTTTTCGAACAATCCAAGAATCTTTGTGTAGCAAATGTAGTGTTTATAACTATAGCATCAAGGTTCAAAATAAGTTTGAGGAAGAGAGTTAAGATAGAAATCTCGCTGCGAGCCGGTGACCGCGTCGTAATGACGTTGTCGGCAAAGAAGTCATTATTCATTTTTTTAATACAGTGTTTTGTTGGAACGACATTTCCACTAGTGTAATCACGATTTGTACAGGCAATATATCAAGGTAATAAAAGCTATATTATCGCCGTTGTACACTTAGAATACAGTTATTCATATGTTAATTCTAAGTCCATAGTAGAAGAGTATCATCCCACTCTGGTTCCAAACTATTCTACCTACTTATATCAACTATTATTATTGAAGCAAAGCTTGTACTATGGGAACTAGATTACCTACTACTAGAATACTTAAGTATAATTTTTTTTATGTAAAACATGTAAAGAATACGCTGAATCACCCAGACACGGAACAAATACAAACAAATACATACATATTCATCACACAAACATTTCATCAGAAAGAATTGGAAGAAGGCTCAAAAAACCTCTTGAAATTGTGTATTGTAGTGATAGTGTTAAACAAACTAAAGAACACAATAACAAAGTGACTTCCAATTTATAAGAGACAATAAGAAACATTAGATACGCTAGCTAAATAAGTCAATAAAAATTACTCATTAGCCCTGTTTCTGTTCTGGCTAGATTGTAATTATATTAGAGCACCTACGTAATTAGGAATTAATAAATGTGCGCTATTAAAAAAAACACGTGTGGCACTCGGAGACTGCCGCGGTAAAGCTATTGCATAGCATTTTTGCTGGATTAAGCATGCGCAGTGTTAGGTTATTTTCGTTACGGAATTTCTGGATTCGGTCTCCACGCTCAAGGCCCGCGATAGAAGTTATGCAATAGCTTAAAAAAACACATGCAAGTGATAAGTTGCGATACTGTAGCCTATACTACGTTATTGGTTGATAACTGTTGATAGTTTTCAATTTGATGTCTTCATCGTGTCCGTACGATCACTCAATCTGTGAGTCGATGTCTTGGCGAGAAGTTGACGACCAAATTATGACTACATATTTATGACTACATGACTACAAATGAGCCGAAACGTTCTTGTAAATTAACATAATAGTCGGGTACATTTAAATGTCATTAAACCAACAAACATTTTATAGTCGTTTACAACTGTCATTTTGAATTTCGGATGTGACGGGCATTTTTTATTTTTGATTAAAGAATACTTAATACAAATTAAATGTTTTTCGTTTGGATAAGATACAGTATAAGATACCTACGTGAATATTGTGAAACAGAATAAAAAAAAGCTTTATTCCTACAAAATTAAGTAAATATGGATGTGTACTTTACTAGATTAAAAACTTTTTTGTTTTATTTTAAGCTATTGCATAACTTCTATCGCGGGCCTTGAGCGTGGAGACCGAATCCAGAAATTCCGTAACGAAATAACCGAACGAAAATAACCTAACACTGCGCATGCGTATCCAGCAAAAAATGCTATTCAATATCTAGCTTTACCGCAGTCCGCAGTCCCCGAGTGCCACATGAAAACTCTCACATTGCCCGTATTCATTATTTTTGTTATCTATTTTTCTATGGTCGAGAGAGACCAAAGAAAAAAAAATATTTTCCTTATAAGTTTTTTGAGTTCAGTACAAAATCTCTCATATTTTATTTCCAGACACCTTTACAAAATAATTGTTTTACATGCATATTGAACACTACAATCGTGCGTGCAAAATCCTTTTCATTTTGCAAAAAAAAAAAAGTTTCCCTCACAATACATACTACAATGTAAAGGAACCACAACAAATAATAGTTTCCGACTGTACATGTGAGTTACGAACATACTTCAGCATTGTCCATCTTATTCTGACACCTGGTGATCAAAGTTTTATTGGATTTTAGACTTTATGTGAACAGTTTACGGTTGATAGGATTTGAGAAGGGTTTTCTGTTAGGTTGGTTGAAGATTCTCAGCTGAAATAGCGCCAATTATGGCTCAATCAATGGTGGTGGGTGTTTAGACATGTCGTCGAGAAAACAATTTGTCTTACAATGTTCGAGAACATTCCACTTTCTTGGTTTTTGTGATTGTATCTTTACAGACTAAAGTTATATGTAAATTTATTTGAATATGCATTGCAGGAAGGAATAAACTCCACCGAGCAAGTCCACCAAAAATAAGAGATGCGTGAAAAAGTCTACGAACATTTTATATCAGAATAGAAAAAAGGGATGCTTAGTAAAAAGCTACATAATAATTACGGTCTATCTTATAAAAAGTTAACGCAGACTTGAAGTATTGATTACCATACGTAATGGTGACATAAAGTCATCGCTAACTTTTTATAAGATATAAAAAGTTAACGCAGACTTGAAGTATTGATTACCATACGTAATGGTGACATAAAGTCATCGCTAACTTTTTATAAGATAGGGGATAATAAGTATATAAGTTTTTTTTTACAAGTTATAGGCAAGCGTTTGACCGCGATCTCACATATACCTGATGAAGTACTTACTTAACTTTTTTTTAACCCTTAAACTTTTTTTTATCCAAGCACTTTTAGACCAGGCTCGATAGGTTTTAAAACCAAAGAAATTAATAGCAGGATGAAACCCATTAGAAAAGGAAGAGAATATTATAAAAACATAAGGAAAAATAATTTAGAGGCGATCTGAGTTCGGGAAGGGGGTGGGGGTGAGCTTTTAAGGGTAAAAAACGCTTTTTCTCGATTTCCGGCAAAACTAAAAGTCCTATGGAAAAAAGTCTAATGGCAAAGTTGTAGGTAATTAAAAGATCTAAAACTTTTCTATACACACTTTTTTCACATAACCTCAAGATGTATGTGAAAAATTCAAAAAACCAAGATTTTGGTTTTTTATTAATATCTTTTACAAACAATTATATTTTTTCACTAAATTTGGTGAAAACTTACCTCTTTATGTCCCAAATACGCTGTAATTTATTCGATTAGAAATATATATTTTTTTCACCTTATTTTGATTAAATATCGAAAAAATATCCTTATTTTCAATCGAAAATTCATCCGTCAAAATATCAGCTTTCTTAAAAAAATTGGTATGTTTTCTGTTTGTTGAAATCTCTTCTTTTTGATAGTGAAAAAAAAATTATATGTTACCATAGAAAATCTTCTCAGAAAATGCAAAAAAAAAGTTAGTGAAAAAAAAAAATTGTGGAATGAAACCCATTAGAAAAGGAGGAGAATATTATAAAAATATAAGGAAAAATAATTTACGGGCGATCTGAGGTCGGGAAGGGGATGTGGGTGAGCTTTTAAGGGTAAAAAATGCTTTTTCTCGATTTCCGGAAAAACTAAAAGTCCTATGGAAAAAAGACAAATAGCAATGTTGTAGGTAATTAAAAAATCTAAAATTAAAATTAAAAAATTTTTCACATAAATTTTGAGATATGTGAAAAAAGCGTGTATACAAAAGTTTTAGATCTTTTAATTACTTACCTACAACATTGCCATTTGACTTTTTTCCATAGGACTTTTAGTTTTGCCGGAAATCGAGAAAAAGCGTTTTTTACCCTCAAAAGCTCACCCACATCCCCTTCCCGACCTCAGATCGCCCGTAAATTATTTTTCCTTATATTTTTATAATATTCTCCTCCTTTTCTAATGGGTTTCATTCCACAATTTTTTTTTTTCACTAACTTTTTTTTTGCATTTTCTGAGAAGATTTTCTATAGTAACATATAAATTTTTTTTCACTATCGGAAAGAAGAGATTTCAACGAACAGAAAACATACCAATTTTTATAAGAAAGCTGATATTTTGACGGATGAATTTTCGATTGAAAATAAGGATATTTTTTCGATATTTAATCAAAATAAGGTGAAAAAAATATATATTTCTAATCGAATAAATTACAGCGTATTTGGGACATAAAGAGGTAAGTTTTCACCAAATTTAGTGAAAAAATATAATTGTTTGTAAAAGATATTAATAAAAAACCAAAAACTTGGTTTTTTGAATTTTTCACATACATCTTGAGGTTATGTGAAAAAAGTGTGTATAGAAAAGTTTTAGATCTTTTAATTACCTACAACTTTGCCATTAGACTTTTTTCCATAGGACTTTTAGTTTTGCCGGAAATCGAGAAAAAGCGTTTTTTACCCTTAAAAGCTCACCCCCACCCCCTTCCCGAACTCAGATCGCCTCTAAATTATTTTTCCTTATGTTTTTATAATATTCTCTTCCTTTTCTAATGGGTTTCATCCTGCTATTAATTTCTTTATCTTTTTGTCATTTTTCAAGCTATCTACCCCGGACTATTTTTGCTATATTCTATATTGATATTAGATCTTCTTATTCAGAAAATAACGAATTGGTTATATGTAAGTACAAATATTATTTATGTTATTTATTAGGTCAATTCTTTAAAATATGCATAATTTCTTAAAACTAATTGGAAAAGTATTTTTAAGTCTAAAGAGAAGCTGTCTCCATTTTATTGTTATTAGAAGTGATGCGAACGCACGGACTCAGGCTATCATATTCATACTTGGTCCTTGATTGCTAATGTATAGATTTAAATAAAAATCCTGTAAAAAGTATATTATATAGTATTTTAGGTAGTGACGAAGTAATCACATAAGTAGTCTCTAGATAATATTAACGACTCTTTTGATAAAAATCAATGGATCTCTTTATTAGAAACATTTTTTTCACATTTTTTTTAAAAGGAGTAAAAGTAGGAGAAGTGTTTCTCACAGAGTTAATTTTTTTATCAGAGGTGGGTTGTTTTCTAGTTTTATTTACAAAATTTGTAATAAATTAAGTATGTTTAACTGACCAAAAAAAACGTAGCATGTTCTTAAGTCAACTTGTATATTTTTTTGTTATGCATAATTTCATAATCACCTTACTAAACATCTGATTTTGTATACCATATATTTATACCAATTACAAATTAAAATATTTCCGTCCGCAAGGTGGCGCTGGCAACACCCGCCAGTCGCCACATATAGGGCTCAGCGGGGCGTTCTCGACGGGGCGCCTCGTTATTAGCACCTCAAGAATCAAAGAATGCCGCTCCCCCCTTTTAAAAAGGGGGTACGCCTTGTACTGATTAAGTTAGTAGGTATACTGTTATGTTGGTAATGCTTTTTGGAGTAAACTAAAGCATTGAAAAGTACGAAAACTGATGTAATTTAAAAAGTTGGTCATTTGACTTTTGTACGGGTAATGCTTCGGCTACATTAGCGGGCGAATATTCGTATCGTGTTGGCGCGACAAAAACATCGCGTTCGGGTATAGGCGATCTTCTTGTCTAAATACTACGCGATGACACGATGTACCCGGCCACATACATCGCGTTAACACGAATATTCGCCGTAGCCCGCTAATGTGGCCCCAGCATAAAAGATTTAGCGCCAAATCTGTGACAAGTCAAGTCAAATCAAACTAAGCTAAATTTCTGTAATTAAAAAAAAGTATTAAAGTACAAAATAAATAAATAATAATTTAAGATCCTATACCTACTCGAGATGTCGAGACTATTACATTATGTAGTAAACTAGAATGTAAAGATAAAGTGTCAAAAAGCTAAAAAAAAAAAACATTCTGTTGTAATGAGGTCTTCTATATTCCCGTTCCTATTTTGAAACAAATACGCATCTGTCGACGATGCGCCTACGCGCTTTCCTATTGGCTGCTACAATCCCGCCCAATTCACACGCACAAAGACAATGATACCATAGACTAATAATTAAATTAATTAATGAAACTGAAAGCTCTATGGCAGACAATGATTAAATGAGTTTGTATGTTATAATTTGCTATAATTTGGATGTATTTTCTTTGTTAATTACATAATTAGATGAAAGTTTAATCAAGATGAAGATTTTTATTGTTTTTGTAATTTTATTATTGTATACTAGTACCTAATGTTTTTTGTGTGTAGATTTTTGGTAAAATGTTCATTTGCTTACGCGTTGATGTCTTTTATATGGCAACTATCAATTACAAACGTTGTAGGTACCTACTGCATACGTATATTGCCATAGATTGCACTAAATAGAAAAATAGTGGATTGATATTACGAAAAGCCATGGGATGCTAAATGTTGCCACATGAATAGTTCCGAAATTGAAAAAAAACTTGAATAATAGCCAATGAACGAAACGAAACTAGTGTCTAAAAGTAAGACATATTTATAAACATTTCGGTAAAGTCCAAAAAAATATAAAATACTATTGAAATTGATAGAGATATCACTCGAGATTGAGGTATCACAATATGATGTAATGATTGGTGATTGTGAGATAGTGCGCGGTACCTTATTGAATCAGACAATCAGACCGATTAGCTCTCAATATACGGAGGGACTTAGGAATAGAGGAGGCGTCGTAGACATGGTAAGTGGGCAACACTTGATTTTGTATAAAAAGTATTGTAGCCGATTTTATAGATGATCTCAAATAATTTATTACCTATATATTTAATAGGAGTTCTGGGACCGAGTATGATGTGTGAGTTGTCCGTGAATGTTTATTTATTATTTATATTACTTTATACAATATCATTAGATCAGTTGAACTATCTATAGATCGTTTGCAACGGTATGTAGATAGCTCAACTGTTTTTTATGTATTTTATATGCCAATGTCCATTTTGTAAATACTGTAATAGTCGTAAGTTTGTTTTATTATATATATATTTTTTTTGTTAATTTTTATTGTATTTTATTTGTGAATGCCTTTATACAATAAATTATCTTCATACATCCATGTTCTGTTTAGCACCTCACGATTAAGTTTGCCGGCAGGCGGGCGGCACAAAGCCGATCGTAAACCCGACAAGAAAAAAAAAAGAAAAAAGAATCAAACCACAGACTATAATAAAGAGAGTCAATTCGCTCCGACTCAAGGTGTGAAGCTGTCACGTTGAAATGATGACTCCATTATTACCCGACTAAATAATAAAGTCATGAGTAGGTACCGTTGTGTGGATGTGATGGGATTGTAATTTTAATTTGGTCGGGTTATAGCGCGATGTAATTAATAAGGGTTGCCAGCTTTGTTTCTTTGATTATTTTAGTTTGTGTTATACTTTTTGTTACTTTATTTGAAATTGAATGCGCAGCAGTAAAACATGTTATAACCCCGCTTTTTAGACTACACTTTTAGATAAGTACCTACTTACTATACTTTTCTCCCTGGCTCGCTCTTTTTGTGCTTTTGTCATTATACTGTACTTTGTTGTCTATGTATGTCTACTTATTTTAGACATTTATTGACATTTTTTTATACATACTTACTTAAAAAATAAAATAAAGTCATTCTGCTTTTTATGCTATTGCGTCTTCAAAGCATGTTCTCTGATAAATTACTCTTCGGCCTACGATTCTCCAGGCTATAAAACCATAGTAACAAATTAATATGTAAATCTTTGTGACAAGTAAATTATGTAATTTTTAAAGAGCTAATTATTGTTCGTTTTAATCTTGTTAAGTTTCACTTATCAAAGAATATTAATATAATGAAATAAATCTTTGAAGCTAATTCGAGGTCGACCACTCCCAGGTGGTTTTTACACACAACGACACGACATTTGAAAAATTATAGTTTTTTCACTTAACGTTATTTATACGTACCTACACAAACTAATAGTTTAATATTAGGTAAGTATATATTATTTTTTAATTTTTACACAAAGCAATAGTTGCATTATAGGAACTAGAGTTTTCAGTTCGTGAGAAAGATATACCAATAATTTTAGTGTTGCCAACATATGATAGTTAAAAAAAACTGCATCGTTAATATTTTTTTTTTACATTCATTCGTCTAAAAAAAATAATTGTTTTATTGTCAAATTATTTTGAACAGAATAATATAAATCCATAGGATCCTGTGCTAGTTATAAAAAAGCCAGTCTAGAGAATAACGTTAATTGTCGTGTCGGTATCGGACTGTGTGCAAGCCCACAATAGTGTGAGTACCTACATATCTATAAAATAGTTAATATCTTTTTAAAGTGCGATCTTAGGATCTTCAAAGTAATTATAGATCTATTAGATACTTTATTACTGACTGGTAGAATGCTAGTTACTTCTTTTGCGTTATTTTCTTACAACATACTTTTTTATGGCGAGTGTATAAGATGAGTGAAATATGGCAAATGCAAAAGTTGCGAGCCAGAAAAACTGTGAAGCCAGAAGAAAAAAACACATTTTTTTATATCTGACACAACATAATTTAACATCGTTCCGATCTATATTTATAAGAAAACCTTTAATTTGTGCTTTTTTCAGATTATAATTTTTTTATATTGGTTTCAAAACACATCTCTACAAGATATCTATCAGCAGATATTATCACATTTTAATTATTATTATTTTTTTTTCAAAGGAAAAAGTTACAGTTAGTTCAAAATTATAGTAAAATTCTAGATTCTAGAAAATTAATTAACCTATGGGTCAAGACAAACTGTTATTTTAAACATTATTCAGCACCTGCTAATTAAGAAATATTGAATATTTTTTTACCTCTGCCATTTTGGATCTATAACAATTTTTGAGTTTCTACTCACTTAGTTATATTAATATAAGTATGTATTATAATTGCGAAAGTTTGAAAGGATGGATGTGTTGATAGAAGTATGTTTGGTACACATTCACACAAAAACTACAGAATGGATTTTAATAAAACTTCGCAATAATATAGCTTCTACTTCAGAATAACACATAGGCTATAATTTATGAACTATTTATAAAAAAAAATGAATTATAACGATAATAAGACGGTAATAAGTCGCGGGCACCAGCTAGTCTATACTAATATTATAAATAAGTAATGTTTGTGTGTTTGTATATTTGTTAAATTGTAAGGGGTAATCTCGGGATCTACTGAACAGATTTTAAAAATTCTTTCACCAATAGAAAGCCACATTATTGCTGAGTGACATAGGTTATATAAAAAACTGAAAAATAAAAAGACTTTTACGTGGTAGTTCGTTTTGCAAAGTGCATCGGAGAAAAAACTATCGAATTATGCCCAACGAAGTGGGCACGGGTACAGCTAGTAGAATATAAATTCGTTTAAATCTAAGCGGTGTATTCGTGTTTGATCATGCTAAAGACCATTTAATAAACAAAATACATCTTTATATCATAAAAACCTTAGCAGGGCTCAATCAAATAAGCAATATTTTAATATTACAGTACTAAACACTCAATTCAATACGTAATTTCAGAGTCTTTATTAATATTGATCCAAAAAATGTATTTTATCGTTCGATGACATTTTTTGAGCTATACTATTCAAATGAGTTTCTTATTCTTAAATTTATATTTGTTGTACACATAAAAACTTACAAACTAGTATGATAGAAGTTATGTACAAAGGCGGTTTCTAAGCCTTTTTTGTTAATCATTTAAAGTAAGTATATATGTATATTATATTGGAAAAGTACTATTTTGTTTTTTATTGCCGTCATAGTAAAAATTCTTGTAAAAGAACTCGGTATGTGGTGTATAATAAAACAATTAATTAAATATTAATTTTAATAGAAAAAAATACATGTCAAAATTTTGGTCTTTTAATCTTTTGGTCTCAGTCGACGAAGTCGCAGTCCTAAGATACTACTAATAAAGAATACTATAGACAGGCCTAAGATACTACTAATAATACTATAGACAGGCCTAAGATACTACTAATAAAGAATACTATAGACAGGCCTACGATACTACAAATAAAGAATACTGTAGACAGGCCTAAGATACTACAAATAAAGAATACTATAGACAGGCCTAAGATACTACTAATAAATATTCCTATACACAGACCTAAGATACAACTAATAAAGAATACTATAGACAGGCCTAAGATACTACTAATAAATATTACTATACACAGACCTAAGATACAACTAATAAAGAATACTATAGACAGGCCTAAGATACTACTAATAAATATTACTATACACAGACCTAAGATACTACTAATAAAGAATACTATAGACAGGCCTAAGATACTACTAATAAAGAATACTATAGACAGGCCTAAGATACTACTAATAAAGAATACTATACACAGACCTAAGATACTACTAATAAAGAATACTATAGACAGGCCTAAGATACTACTAATAAAGAATACTATAGACAGGCCTAAGATACTACTAATAAAGAATACTATAGACAGGCCTAAGATACTACTAATAAAGAATACTATAGACAGGCCTAAGATACTACTAATAAAGAATACTATACACAGACCTAAGATACTACTAATAAAGAATACTATAGACAGGCCTAAGATACTACTAATAAAGAATACTATACACAGACCTAAGATACAACTAATAAAGAATACTATACACAGACCTAAGATACTACTAATAAAGAATACTATACACAGACCTAAGATACAACTAATAAAGAATACTATACACAGACCTAAGATACTACTAATAAAGAATACTATACACAGACCTAAGATACAACTAATAAAGAATACTATACACAGACCTAAGATACTACTAATAAAGAATACTATACACAGACCTAAGATACAACTAATAAAGAATACTATACACAGACCTAAGATACTACTAATAAAGAATACTATACACAGACCTAAGATACAACTAATAAAGAATACTATAGACAGGCCTAAGATACTACTAATAAAGAATACTATACACAGACCTAAGATACAACTAATAAAGAATACTATAGACAGGCCTAAGATACTATAAACGCGAAAGTGTGTATGGATGTATGTCTGTTACTCTTTTACGCAAAAACTACTTTACAATAATGTAGTTTATAGATCAGAATAACACATGACTATAATTTATAAAGATATTGTGCGAATTGTCAAAAATATAACGATAGCAAGACAAAGTCGCGGGCAACAGCTAGTATTTAAAAAATATTATTTATTTATTATTTAACTAGCTGTCCCGGCGAACTTCGTACCGCCTTAGAGAGATTTTTTATTTTCCGTAAGAACCTTGTACAGAGTATTAGAAAACTACAAAAAAAAATCAGCCAAATCGGTCAAGCCGTTTTCATGCTATGTCGTGACAACGGAAAACGGGTTTCATTTTTATGTAATGTATATATGTAGATAAAACACCACAAAATCACCCAAAGACAGTTATTTATCAATTTTCCAAAACTAAACCAAAACAGGTAGAAGTATAATGAATCAGTTAATTAAAATTCAGTGACGTTTTAATATAAAATTATGTTAATTAATGTATCGTGCTCACATAATGAGCAATAAATTAGAAATTCAATTAACTAGCGTCAATTAATTAAGATGTGGAAGCATGCGAAAAGCTGTTTAATTTTTTGAATTTAAATTAAAACATTTTATGTAGTTTTGAATTTGAGTATCTACTTAAAGATTTTTTCTTTATCAATTCTTTTTATTATTAAAGTAGGTTGTTGATTCTATAAAACCTTCATAGTAAGTATATTTTTATTGAAGAAAGTAACAGTGGGATAGTATCTAAAAAAACATTTGTAAGTAGTATATTATTTAATTAACTCTGCGCATTATTTTGCAAGCTATGGTATATTGCAAGTTTTTTTGGCATAATACTGAACTTAGGTGAATGTGGGTAAGGTATGAATTACTCAAAAAGTACTTAAATAAATAAATAATGTCAATCACACAACCACACAACATTTCATCATCGACTGAACCTTGAAATATGTAGGGCTTAGCTCTTAAAAAAATATCTTCCAGTAAAGCTTATAAGTGAAAAATAAATGTCTACTAAAATCTACGAGAAACGGGGGCAGAATCATGTTGAGACATGTCTTGTATTTAGTTCTAGAGGTCTGAGTCTATCTTCCACAGATAACCTAAAAAAATAAGCAACTAAAACCTCTATGCAACACCAAAAAAGAAGAAGTTGAACCAGAGGTTACGCGCCATTAGGTACAGTCGTGAGCATAATCCTTTTACTCTTTTCTTTTCATTCGTCGGTACTCGGTTATTACAACTTTCAGTTCTTATACGTGTGATCGGCGTTCATTTAATTAATAAGAGAAACACTAATTATTATAAAGTGAAGTATTGTATGGGCTGAGAATGCAGCACGTTTGATGGCAATCGCAAAAATTGCCCGCCTCCTTTGAATACTGCAGTGGGTCGAAACACACTGAGTTGGCTAATGTAATTTTATTTATCTTAAATTAAATAAGTAATAAATAAATATTCACGGATATTTCACACATCACACTCTAGTCCCAAAATAAGCAAAGCTTGTACTATAGGAACTAGATTGCTGATAAAATACTTACATTATTATTTTTTGGCAAATATATAAGTACATAGAAACACCGAGACACCGAACAAATATTTATGTTCATCACACAAACATTTGCTCTGGGTGGGAATCGAACCCACGACCCACTTTTTTTTTCAGTTATCACTAATGACAGGAAAAACTTATTCAAAAATTAAATAACTTTACATATCTATGAAGTGTTTTAGGAAAATATGTAACCGATTTTTTTTCACGTAATTATGTTAAACTGTTCCCACTGTGTACCAGCTTCATTGGCCAATTACATGAAGGCGTTATCCTGCAAGTGTTATTGTGTGACCCCGCGAGATGGTATCGCGAGTTCATGCAGTACCACATAGCGGGTCAGTCTTTACGTTTTTGTACGCGATTATACTTTTTCTTCATCGTTCTAAATTAAAAAAAATACGAGGTAAAAAAAAAGTATGCATAGATATTCTAAATTCAAAAAGCACAGATAAAATGTGACAGATTTTTAGTGTATTCTTGAACGTAAACTGTTTTCCGTCTTTGAATTTTGAATGTAAGGGTGTTACCACACCAATCGATCGATAGTCGATCGATGCCATCGATCGACATCGATCGACGTTGATCGATTGGTGTGGTAGCTTTAGCTTTAAATCGATCGACGAATACCGGTCGACTAACTAATCGATTGATTGCCGATCGATGGCATCGGTCGACACTGGCGAGCTCGAGCAGCTCGATCGACGACGACTTATCCATTCTACCATCGATCGATGGCAACGATCGACTATCGATCGATTGGTGTGGTAACACCCTAATTTGTTAATTTAAATTCGAAAAACATTTTTTTCAGACTGACTTTTGACAGTTTTACTTTTGGAATTCGTAGCGAATTGTATCGTATGAAATTGATTAACATCACCATTCAGTATAATGAATAAAAATCATTTCTTAATTGGATCACAATCTAACAGGGACTATACCTAACCTAACCTGACCGTTTTTATTAGGTACGTCATTTTATAATAGACTCAAAGTCAATAAAATTGACCGATGTTAGACTTTATAATGTTTGTTTAGGGTTATTTAATGTGAATACTTTGGTCAGTTTTTTGTTAGAACCTATTTATAAATAAACCATAAAGGAAGTGGTCATCAATGGGAAATTGTCGATGGTCGGGGTCAGTGTTGCCATCCTTAGTTTTTTGGTTACACGAAACGGAAATAACCTTTTAAGCTGTTATTAAAATAGGTTTCAAACTATTGGAACCTGCAAAAATTGCTCAAATATTTTTTTATAGATAATAAATTGATAATTATATTTTGGAAAGATATGCTAAGGCTATAGGTACATAGACCAAATAAGTCTGTATTGTCTGTATTGTATGACTAGTTTGTTCGTTGAGAAATAAAAAAAAAACGGTCTATCTTCGGTCTAAATATCTAAATGTCTTATCTGTTGATTGGACATAGGTTCAGGAGAGGACATAGTTCTTGCTTAATACTTAATTATAAGATAAAGCTTTCATTGATTAAGTATCTATTAAAATAAATAGTTTAAAAAAAATATTTGTAGAATTACAAAAGTGATTTTATTTAAGTAAGTACACCATTTTATATAAATTTCTCTATTAAATAATCTCAAACAGGTGAACGTACTCTTCAAAATAAAAGCGCAACTGCGCGTGCGCATGCTATAGTATCGGCAATCGTGCGCACCATAACGCCCCGCCATTTGTATTATGCCAAATCCCGTGTCGGATCGATGGGAAAGAGCTAAATTATTTAATTTATTAGCTCGCATTCTCGACGTAGTCTGAGTTTTATTCGAATTGATTCACGAAAACTGACTCGCAAATAATTAACGGGCAAAACGAAATTTCAAGATGTGTCACTCGATATTTTGTTTACGGGCTCAGAATTGAAGTATGGTCTTTTTTTACGTTTAATTTCTTTACTTACTAAATTAAATAATTGTTAAGCTATTGCATAGCTCTTATCGCGGGCCTTGAGTGTGGAGACCGAATCCAGAAATTCCGTAACAAAAATAACCTAACACTGCGCATGCGTAATCCAGCAAAAAGTGCTATGCAATAGCTTTACCGCGGCAGTCCCCGAGTGCCACACGTCTGTTTTTTTTTTACAAATCTGAACTCACAAACTCTTCATAAATAAGAAATACTCTGAAAGTGATAACTAAAATAAAAAAAATATATAACGGTTCAACGCCTGACAGCTGTCAAAATATTAGCTAAAAAAAGATCGGTTTTCTATCGAAACATGACAATCATAAAAGTGTTCAAAGCTCACGAGTTCATACACTTTAATTCTTTAGAGTTGAAGCCATGAACCGTTGGAGTTCGCTATCTGATGTGAACACGAATAAATGTGACAATCGTAACTGAAACAGACGTATTTAACATACATTGCGCGTCAACATCAGCGTTACTGTCGAACGTTGCAGCGTTAGCGCGCAGTGTATGTTGAATACGTTACTGTACCTACCTAAGTACGAATAAATATGTGACAATCGGAACTGAAACAATGACGAATTTAAAATACATTGCGCGTCAACATCACCATTACTGTCGAATAATGCAGCGTTAGCGCGCAGTGTAAGTTACGTTTACGATTGTCGCATTTATTCGTGCTCTGCCCTCTGGTTATTATTTTTCAGTGTTATTGTTATAGCGGACGGTTTGTTCCCGTTTCAAACCGCTTAACAAACTATTAAAGGTATTTCTCTTAACGCGTTATTATTTTAATAAATTTAGACAATTGTAGCTTTAATTCAGCTAAGTACTTACTTTGGTTACAAGTCAGATTTTTAAAGAACAAAAAATGTTATACTTTGTTAAACAACTATTACCTAACTTACTTAATTAAATTACTGTACAAAACAGTTAAATAATAAGTAAGTTAATATACAGAACCAATCTCAAAAATTGATTCAGGGTTACACAGAAAATTATTGTTTATGTTCGCAAAATAGCTTTAATTAGTAAAAGATATGATACCTACTTAACAGTTCAGCCGCAATAAAAAAAACCCTAAAAAATTTGAATTTCCCGCTAGAGCGAGACCTTAAATAAGTAGTTTCTATGTCTATGGTAGGACCAAAAGTAGATCGATTTCTGTGTTACCAGTTCAAGCCAATCTGTCAAAACTACACGGCTCCGGCTATTTAGGACCGTACATGTCAATGTCTCTCTATGTCTATGGTAGGGCCAAAAACACAGACCGATTCCTATGTTACCAGTTCAAGCCAATCTGTCAAAACTACACGGCTCCGGCTATTTAGGACCGTAGGTACATGTCAATTAAGTAAGTAGTTTCTATGTCTATGGTAGGACCAAAAGTAGATCGATTTCTGTGTTACCAGTTCAAGCCAATCTGTCAAAACTACACGGCTCCGGCTATTTAGGACCGTACATGTCAATGTCTCTCTATGTCTATGGTAGGGCCAAAAACACAGACCGATTCCTATGTTACCAGTTCAAGCCGAACTGTCAAAACTACACGACTACGGCTATTTAGGACCGTAGGTACATGTCAATTAGGTAAGTAGTTTCTATGTCTATGGTAAGACCAAAAGTAGATCGATTTCTGTGTTACCAGTTCAAGCCAATCTGTCAAAACTACACGGCTCCGGCTATTTAGCATGGCAGACCGCTCCGGGCCAGTATCGACTCGATATAACATGATATACTTAACTTGGTTATTTATAATGCAGTAACAATGTGTGCAGTATCTGAACTGTAATTTCTCAAACACACACCTCATCTGCGCCGTGAGGTTATTAAATGTTGTTTTGTTGTGTAACTTTGTTGCCGACTTGTATTTTTCATTTATTATCTTATGTAATTATGGTTTTAATACGAAACGTTTTTTTAGGTAAGTAAATGTGTTTTAAAGTAATCTTCTTCTTCTTTTTATCGTGTCGATGCTACAACTGTACTTTGTTGTAGCATCGTGTTGGAAAGATTAGCCAGACTAGACACTGCTTTACCGTGCCTAGCTGTTACCGGTGTGCGCCGCGAGGAGGCTCTTTCCATGCACCCCATAAATAAAGTACTTAATGGAAAAATATATTATAATCGATTGGTTTTTTTATGTAAATGTGTTTAAAAGTAAAATAATATAAAAATTGTGTTTATGTAGTCATGTCAATAAAACGCAAAACAAACACATTAACATGAAAATATTTTGATTGAAATTAAATAGCCATTTCAAATTAAATAAACTTGATGAATTTTAGTCTATTTAGCCGGATTTTGGGGTCAATTTCAATGCTTTTTTTTCAATACCTTTGATCCATACATACGTGCATCTAAGCCTAGAACTAACATACAGTCCTAGACAAGATACAACAATATTTACTAGCAAATAAACTTTATACGACTGCCTGTATAATCCAAAATATTCATCACTAATACCTAATTTATGATATAATAAACATAATATTTATTTAGGAAATTATAGTAAACTATTATTAACTTCTAGTATGACGCGATGATTGCAATTTACAAATTATTGCAGTAAAGTTCGAGTTACACTCGGCGTGCAAATGCTGTAATAGATTTATAAAGCTATAAATACACAGTTGCAAAGTTGTACAGGGTGTGTAAAAACTACAGACAAAAATATAACCAATGACCGCGTAGTGTATCTTGAAAACGCAATAACTACGATAGAATTACTATATATGTATGTATATTATATGACCATAGGTAGAATCAAAATAAGTCTAAATTGGTCATGTTTGTAGCATTTATATTTGGACATTAAGATATTTTTGAATTTGAAATCGATTTCGTCGTGGCTACACTTAATATTTTGTATTTCCATAAGCTGTCCTTTTACACCGTGTAGGATGAAGACATAGTGACAAGACACGAACCAAACCAGCAATTGTAAGATAATTCTCTATAGTTAAATAAATAGTTTCATAATGTACTTACCAATTAATCATTTAAATCTATTAAGAAACATCAAAAATTAAGCACTGCTTAAAAAATCAAGACCATTTTATAAATTAAGAGTTAAATCAAATTAGCTCCCAAATCGTTTCTATAACTTCAGAAACAACAATTTAATTAAATATACAGGAATTGACAAAAAAAATGAACAAAAAAGATTTCGGCATACCTGAGGCCTGGCACCTTGTGGCAAATTGAAAAAGGACGCGCTTGCTCTCCAAGCTAATAATAAATTCTCAAATAATAATAATTCATAAATAATAATCGTGGAGGAAACAAAATAAAAATATACACGTCGAAATAATAAAGGATTTGCCGGAGAATCGATCGACACGGGTCACTTTTTAAATTAGGTATTTTAAAACTACATAAGTATTATTACTTTAAAACTATTTGGTTGAGATTTAATTCTTAGAACTTGTCAGATATAAAAAACAAAAGTATTCTTAATTCAAATCTGCCGCAAATAATCCATACTTATTCAAAATGGCAGCGTTCGGTTTAGATGCTACAGGAACACAGTTGAATTACACCAACATAAATACTACACCATTTTTTTTTCCATAAAGATTTGTCTACTACTAGTTCTAGTAAGGTTATAATAACTTATTTAGAAACTGATGATAGAGTTATACAACAAATGGTTTGTAAAATTGAATACATAGATTACATACAATAATGGTAGATATGTTCGCTATGAAGAAGTAAGCTTCATAGCGAACTTTATACTGTTCTATCTGCTTCTGTATTATTGTATAAGTGTCACGTACACCTTTTTTGTATGAATAAATAAATTTGTATTTGTACTGAGCAATAGCGTTTAGAATAACATAAATTCATGCCGAACGCACATTATTTTTATCATTTGCCTAAACATATCGGGTTAGTGGTGCGGAGGTATAATCAAACATCATAAAGGCGCCTCGTGTGCGCCTATCCATCGAACATAAAATTGTTTTTTCGTCCAACAACTATAATTAGGCGATACGTTACGTTTTTGTTTGGCCCACATTTCTCGATCCTCTAATTTTTATGTTTTTTGCCGCTCCTTTTGTAGTCGTTAATATGATTACACCGTTGGGATGATGGCTTCATACGTGTTTTAGGTTATAACTTAATTTAGTCGGGTTATTTGTTTTTTTATTGTTGGCCGACTTCCTGAGAGTCTGTCGAGTTTTTTGCGGTCGGTCGTTAGCTAGAGGTGATTGAATGTGATGGTGGGCAAATTGTTGCTCGGATCTTATTCACATACGCTTCTATTTGGTCACGTATTGGGTTTGGTTTCGAATGTTGGTTTCGATGTGAGATGTAAATTGGATTTTTTTGGTTACGTGATACGACGTGTACTATAGCTAGGTATTTGTAGGTGTAAATTAATTTATAATGAGGTATCGGACGGCCGGCACGTTAGGACTGCGAAAGTTTTAATGTTTCAGCTTTACAACGCTGAGTGTTTCAGGAAGAATGTAGCGCTTGAAGCGGTTTGAGACTTTAGATATACAAAACTACCATTGTAAATATTTTATCAGTAGTTAGCACATACTCTTTTACACGTTTTGCAAAATAAAGCGTCTCGACGTAAATTATACCACTTCTTGTTGGTATGTCTATACATAATAATAACTCACTTTCTGTCTTAACATAATGAACCTCTCAATGTTTTATTATTTCTGAATAACTTGAAACCTCGCCCGTGGAACGAGGCAGGCAAGGCTGAGTGTTACTGAAATGGGCACTAAAATCTCAATTTTGCTGTCAAACTGAACGAGGTTATTTTCTCTCATAGAATTTAAGAATTTAAAATCATTTTTCTTTTTCGGCTGCTGGATAATCAGCCACTTTGTAGTACTTAGCTCGATGCAGCGGCTGGGTTGTACCAGGCTTGCAGTAATGCCGAGGAGGTTTACTTGACAAGTAAATTGTGCGATCGGACGCGCGACGTGCAAATTGGTGTGCAACACCGCACCTCCACACGCAACCTCTGTTCTGCGGCGCACTCGCTGTGTCACTGACTACACTACACTATACTAGGCTATCACTCTAATTCACTAAGTCACCCATAAAAAGACTAAAGTGAAACAAATTACTTCATTACTTCAACGTAATCGCAGTTCGAATTCACTTCGAATCTGTATCCAAATAATTGTATCTAACGACTGCCAACCGTATAATCAAAAGCGTATCAGCCGAAATCAATTTTTCATCGGCGAGGTCGATTTAAAAATTATCATACAAACCGGAGTCGATCGCCGCCCACTTTAACGAGATACCCCGCGCCACCTAGCATTACGGTCGATTGCCTTTTTTATTGGGGTTGAGCAGAGAGTCTTGCTAACCCTCATACATCATCATCATCATATTTGAGCTTTAATTTTCGCTGGGTTAGTCCACAAGCTGCAAGTCGCTCAGCGCGCTATGGAAAGAGGAATTTCTTTGAGGTATAGAGTCCGGAATAAAGTTATTCTTCTAGACTCTGGTCGCGACGAACTGGCAAATCATCTAGTACCTATGTAAGACGTTTCAAAGTGATCCTTGTGATTTTATTAAATAAATGCAATTGAAGTTTGAAGTTCGTCAGAATACCAAGGTTTACGACATAGCTCAAAGAATTAGCAAGCTGAAGTGGCAGTGGGCTGGCCATGTTATCCAAAGAACCAAAGTCAAAGTCGAAATTGCTTTATTCAGTAAAATCACAAGGATCATTTAGAATCGTCTTACATACTAGATGATTCTAGGTGCCAGTTCCACGCGACCAGAACCTAGAAGAACGGGCAAGAAACTTACGGTCTGGTTCCTACCGTTTTTTATTTCTTTATTTATTTATAGGCAACGCCAACAGCACACACAGTAAAAATTTATAATAATCACTTACAGTCTAACTTATACTATAAAACAAATTACAGGCATGCACAAGTTTTTTATATGATCCTTCTTAAAACCGACGGATACTGGAGTGGAGACCGCGTTTAGGCAAAAAATCTGACGGAACTCTGGGTTCGTCTGCAGACTCGCCCTTAGCCATGATAATACAAACCCTGGGATAAAAGTGTCTGAGTTGTCTGGTCGACTATAATTACTTAACAAGTACGCGGTCCAATAAAATTGATTTAGATTCACAAAGCAATTGATATAATAGCTATGTGTGTACGAATTTATGAAGAATCATACCTTTATTTTATACAAAAGAATATATTGAGTCAGAACTCGTATTTGCATTTCACTAGCTAAATAAAAAGTGTACCAAAAAGTGTGTTACCAATATAATATAAATATTCCTGATATACACTTTTATTTTCAGATATTTTATTTTTATTTATTTTTTTCAGAATCAAAAATACCTTATTCAGTGAAATCACAAGGATCATTTCGAATCGCCTTATATACTAACGGCCGGTTTCTGGAAACCCAAATCACGATTGATCCGAGTTTGACACATAGTATTATTTGATTTTTTCGTTGATCATCGTTCGAGAAACCGGCCGTTAGTGATTCTAGGTGCCAGTTCAACGCGACCAGAGCGTAGAAGAACGGGCTAGAAACTTGCGGCCTGGTTCCTACCATTTTTTTATATGATCTTTCTTACAAAGAATTACTTTGTTAGTAGCAAGTTTAGAACTATTGTCTTTTTCGAAGAAGTTTGAGAAACATCTTCGATCAATCATAGGTAATGTAATAAATATATTTTACTACGTCGTTGGCTGATAGGGTACTTGATAGAGCTTTATTGCAATATTATTTTGTATTACAGTAAGACTACCTATCTTAATTGTTACTATGTATTCTATGTATGTTTCACAAGCAAAATGTATACATATAAGTGTTCTATCAGTAATTTAGTGCCCAGCTTTATTTAGTTTGAGACTGGAGCGCGATATG
This sequence comes from Ecliptopera silaceata, assembly GCA_932527185.1. Lineage (NCBI taxonomy): Eukaryota > Metazoa > Arthropoda > Insecta > Lepidoptera > Geometridae > Ecliptopera > Ecliptopera silaceata. The sequence continues at coordinate 8,870,665 of OW052202.1, read as the reverse complement.
TCAAATGTCTATGAATATTATTTTACTTTATAATCGCATTTGATTTAAAGTTGCATTTATTTATTTGGCCCAGCGTATCAGCATTGCTATTCAGCGCGGCAATGCAGCCAGTATCTTGAGTACGCTTCCGATTGGTACTGATTTGGACCAGTTGAGCTATCTATAGATCGTTTGCAACGGTCTGTAGATAGCTCAACTGTTTCTCCTGTATTTTATATGCTTATGTACATTTTGTAAATATTGGGATAGTCGTAAATAAATTTATTTTAAATAAATAAAACACGCTAATTATAATGCTGATATATATAAGTTTGAAAAAGAAGTTGCAAAAAAAATGTTTTTATGAGTGTTGAATTATTGGCCTAATTTTATCAAATTCTGAAGCGGTGTCATGTCAAATACATATGTTGCATAAGAATTGTCAAAGGGTGCTTCTCGTAGATAATTTTACCTCAAAAATGGGTAACATCAACCGGTTTTCTCGAAGTCAATACACACTGGAAAGCTTTACAAACATAATAAGTGTGTACTAAAGTATTAAATACTATTTTCGTAAATAAAAAGGCAGTTCAGTCATTAATTTATATTCATAACAGCACAAAATTGAGCCATTTTCATTAGAAAGTGGCATTGGCAAGTGAAAATTGTATTAATATTCGGTTTTACTAACGAATGTATTATTAAACTATGTACCTATTCATTGCTACCAACAGAACACCTATACCAACCTACCATAACGAGCATTTTTCACATTGTGTCTTATTTTTTTTCTTATAAAAATGATAGTCATAAAGATGTCTAACACAATCGTGTGCAAATTTAGCCGGTTTTCGGAAAATTGAATAGTGAAAATAATTTAAAATGATGAAAATTTAATTTTTTTTAGTTAGGTATGTTTTTGTTGAATGCCTCTGGATTTAAAACAAACAAAAAATCACAAATATTAATAAAATAATAACCGTAAACGTACACAGCGCGTTAACGCCAGAATATCAAACGTTGTAGCATCATCATGCAGTGTATCTCGGATACTTTACCGTTACGATACGTTTACGATTGTGAATTTTACGTACATTTTTCTATGAATCTCCAGCCCTTGGTAAAAAAGGCGGTAAAAAGTGATAATCTAACGGCCGGTTTCTGGAAACCCAAATCACGATTGATCCGAGTTTGACACATAGTAATTGTTTGATTTTTTCGTTGATCATCGTTCGAGAAACCGGCCGTAAGTCTATACCTAATTGAAAATGTCCAAAATGTCTTCGTCAGATTGCGTTTTCAGTAAGTTTTTCTTGAAAGAAAAGCTCGGTATTAAAATGACACCTAATTTCCTCCGGCAATATTTCCTGAAATAGTAATTTCCACAATTTTCTAGTTCACATTTAATTTCCTGCTCTACATAGCTTAATTAGCTTATGAATATTTTTTATTAAGTATTCAATAAAATTAACTTATGATTTTTTATTTATTACTTTTCGTATTCGGGGATGGTACAGATTAAGGATTTTTTATTTTATTTTCATTTAGTTATCAGTTTTACTTTTCATTAACTGTCAATGGGACTATAATGTCAAAAATGTCAGTGTGACTATAATGCTCTGCGTAGCCGCCTAAACTAAGCGTTTTGACATGTGATATTCAGTTTAATGGTTTTCCTGTGGATAAGGTGATCAAGGCTGAAAAGACCGTAGTGACTTTATAACAAGCACTCTCGCCCTTAGTTCTATATTATCCTATCATAATATAAAAATAGACGTTCAGATGTTTGTTTAAATCATAACCGATAAACTGATGGGAGTAAAAATTTAATTTCTGTAAAGTAAAGTAAAAAAACTCTTTGTTCAAATAAATCACAAGGATCATTTAGAATCGTCTTACATACTAGGTGATTCTAGGTGCCAGTTCCACGCGACCAGAGCCTAGAAGAATGTAATCTACTTCTACGTCTAATTGCGTGATCAGGTGACAGATAACCTTCAAAGTTTGTAACCTAGATTGTAGGCTTTGTATCTCAAAAAGCACGGAGACTAACTGACTGCTGACTTACCCGCAGCTTTAAAGGGAGAGCTAGAGGTCAACCGAGCTGTGACACCTGTCAAAAGTGACGGAAGTTTGTAACCCTTGCTACATCCCTGTATCCTAATGGTTATTGTGAAAGGCGTGGCTTAAAGTATGATTTCTATTGCTACGATGTTTGGACTTTGTTAATAGCAATAGATAAAATCAGCTGAAATATGGAAATAATTTTACGACTGAAAAACATGCTCGGAGTGAATTCATAATTGGAAAATAAGTTTTACGAATGCTTAAATTGGATTTTTTTGATGTATCGTTTACGATTATTGAAAGAAAGATGAGCAAAATTGAATGAAATTCTAAAGGTTATTAAAGATGAAATGTTATTTTTAAGAATAAAAACTATTTATAACTAAATAGTTATAATATAAATAGTTTTTATTCTTGTAGTGTCAGTTGTTTTATTCTTGTGGCACTTACATATTTTTTATATCTGAAATTATGGTTTATTTAAAAGTTTCGGAAAACAAATATAATAAAAACAAAGGCCTATAAGTTGCTCAATTAATGTGAATCAGTGCACATTGGATTTTCTTTTATAAGTTTTCTTCGTTTTGGACTTTTCTCACTGAGGTGTTTCCCGCGACCTTAACAATGTCGTCAACCCATCGCGCTTTCGCAATACCTATAATACTTTCTTTTTAAATATAAGCCAAGCAAAGAGGCTATAGTTTTAAAAAGTTATTAAGTCAGTGGCGTGCCGTGCGGTGTACGGAGGCGTCAACTGGCACCGCGGTGCACGCGACGGCAAATTGTTTTCCTTAGCCCGTTTGAATTTTTAACATAGAACAGGTTACACTATTCTTTGAGTTCGAACACGTTTTAGTTTGATGTATATTTTGGAATTCGTCTACAAAAGAATTGGAATAGATTTTGTAATTTTTGTTCAACTTTGGGATATAAAAGTAGGTTTTCTTAGTAGGTACACTAAGAAAGAATACTTTCATTTTAGTTTGATTTGTTGGAATTTAGCAGTTCTTATTACATTTTTCTTCGTTACTGAACAAGTAATAGTAAACAAACTATTACTTTTTAATTTTTTTGATACAGAAAATAATAAATAATACATAAACTAGTGTTTTTTAAGCAAATATTGAAGTTTCCGAACTTTTTTTAGTACTTTAAAACATAAGGAATCGTTTATAGAAATCGGAAATTTAATAGGTAGATAGGTATAATAAGTATACGGGTGAAGTCGTGTGAACATACGAGCAATATTTTCCTCTCTTTGTACCAAAGCTTAATAAAAATGAAAAATTTAGTATTAAAATGGATTGACACGTAAAATAAAACATTTCATAATACTCAGCGGCGCACGAATGTTCCATGCTAATGACTGGGCCGCATTGATACAAATCGCGCCTCGGACACGCGTACCTAACGTAATCACTTAATTATTGGGCGACACCTTAACCTGCGTGTAGGGCTGTCAGTGTTGCCACTTAAGTTTATAAAAAAAAAGTAAAAAAATATCGTAAAATAATAAAAAAATAAATTGATCCTTTTGAAATATATATTTAGAATGACAAGTATAAATAACACATAAATAAGGACCCCTTTTCTGGTATAGGCCTTCTCCAAAAGTTTCCAATCATTTAAGTCATTCGCTTTTTCTTATTGAATAAATGGAAATGAAAAATAATGTTTTTAAAAGTAAAAAATATGTGTACAGTAGGTACATATTATTTCAAAATTTCCTTACGGAATGATCAGGCCTAATTATAACATTTTGGCTACTGGAAGATGTTAATTTGATTAATAAATTAGGTTGATATACTATTCTACTTACAACAATCATAGGTTGGAGCTTAACTACGTAATAAAGTTTGCATATCACAATTACTAATACCTAGGCACAACAAAATCCTTTCTAGTATTCATAATGATTTTTTTAATTTAGTCAGCTGTATGTTTTATGTTTATTTATGCCGTAGCATGCAGATAAATTTCTTCAGATACAAATGTAGTCTGTTTCGTCAGCCCTAAGCGCCCGCAGAGTAAGCTTTAACCATACTACTTTTTATTATATCAATTTGTGTCCATTGAAGGCGCAATTTTGGGCTAATTCCTTTATAATTGCGGGATCGCCCCTTCTAGCTTTCCATTGCGATGTGAACTCGGTCTTATCTGATCGAGGAGCTGTCTAGGACTCATTTGTTTAGAAATCTGGCTACTGGTTCCTTCTTCTTCTTTAATGTTGATCGTTGGCTGACTCTTTCTTCTTCTCTAATTAAATAAAGATTCACGGGCATTTCACACATCACACTCTAGTCCCAAACCAAGCAAAGCTTGTACTATAGGAACTAGACTAATTAACCAACCTTTGTAGGTTATTTGTAGGTTATATTTTTTATTTATTGTTTTTAAACAGCCTACTACCGTGCTATGAGCAAAATAACATTGTACTCATAAATCTATAAATCATAAGTAATATAAGTTAATTAAAAAAACTCGTTGACATAACCTCTTTCGTTTTTTCTGTCGGTGGAAATATAGGCGATTATGTGTCACCTGTTTTCGGTGTAAATTCATCCTCTTATCAGATGCAGGAGTCGGAATATGAGGAACATTAGGGAAACTAAAAGTTGGGACTAATGGCTCTATTGGAAGCAATAAGCAGGGAAGGTCAACTGAGGGCTAATGTTACGTTTTATTTATAGTTTTTATAAGCAATTTTGTGGTAAAGTTGTATAATCAATAGATATAGAATAGGTATTCATGGTGCGATGAACATGAAACTTTATTTATAATTTCAGCAAAGCTTGTACGTAATTGTAATTTATGAAATGTACATAAATAGAAAAAGTGCGAATTTGGTGAATTGAAGAATTTAAGAATATCCTTTGTAAAAATAAATTATATAGAATTGTTATCAAAATAGTCATATTATTGATAAAAGGTGTAAAATTGATAAAAATAATTTATTTATTAAACTAAGAAATACAAGGAATACAGGTAAATTACAAAACTGGTAAAAATAACCGGTTGTAAAAAGATGTTTAAAAAAATGCAAAAAAAAATAAATTAAAAGTTGAGTAGATATTATTTTCATTAAATGATGAGAATACATAAAAATGATAACTCAATCTACCTTAATTATGTAAATGAAAATAGAACAGAACCTCCCCCATAATGATACCCACCCCCAATCAATTTATAAACAAAACGAAACACAAATAGCTACAAATGATAAGTTTTCTACAAAAGGAATATTAATTGCCCAAGTTTTGAAGATCGTAGGCGCGATAGACGAATTAAATGAAAACTCGCTCCGAATTCATTTGAATTGAAACATTTTGAAATAAATGACTTCATTTGCATACCGTAAGTCCGTTATTACTTTGTAATTCATGTTTCTAATACACTTGTGAAAAAATACGACACAAGTACATAGTTAGTTTAGTTAAAAAAGTACGATATATATATATATATATACCTCTTGTTTATTTGTCGATCTAGTCTCAAAATAAATTAGGTATTCATAAATGTATTTACAAAAAAAATTGTAAATGAGTATTCTATCAGCAATCTAGTTCCCATAGTAGGTACAAGCTTTGCTTAGTTTGGGACTAGAGTATGATCATCATCATCATCATCAACCTATATCAGTTCACTGCTGGACGTAGGTCTCTCCCAAGACGCGCCACTGAGCCCGGTCTTCGGCTCTTCTCATGTTGTGTTTGCCAGCTACACTCCGCAGATCGTCGCTCCATCTCGCCGGAGGACGTCCTACACTACGCTTGCCTAAGAGTGTGATGTAAAAAATGTAAAATCATTTTTGAGTAAGTACAAAGGAAAAGGCTCTCAAAAATCCACGCTGTAGGTATGTATAACTTTGGTCATTATATACAAATAGGCTATCTATTTAATTTGGGCGTCTAGTCGAAGCGACGCGTGACCCGAGGGCTGGTGAGTATCAGCATTGCTATTCAGCGCATCAATGCAGCCAGTGTCTTGGGTACGCTTCCGATTGGTACTGATTTGGATCAGTTGAACTATCTATAGATCGTTTGCAACGGTCTGTAGATAGCTCAACTGTTTCTTATGTATTTTATATGACAATGTACATTTTGTAAATACTGTATAGTCGTAAGTTTGTTTTTGAATAAATATATGTTTTTAATTTGGTATATCTTATCATATATTTTCTTTTTTTTACGCTCTACAGATTTAATGGGCAATACTTTACTTTGAAACTCTATTAAATATAATTGTCTATGGTAATTATGGCTTCATACACCACGCTAAGTAAATTGTAAACAAGATTTATTAACGTTGTATGAAAATAATTAAGAATGTGAAAGAAAACATCCTGTAGAAATGCAATATTTTTACTATTTTACCATATTTGACTGGTCACAGCTCAGTTGATTGTTCTGCCCATAGATTATCTATGGTTCTGCCTTCCACGCAGGTCGTGAGTTCAATTCTCAGCGAGATCAAATGTTTGTGTGATGAACAAAATTATTTGTTCTGGTTTGGGGATTACTAAGTGTTCTATGTACAATACAAAAAAGTCATAAGAATTCTATTAGCAATCTGGTTCCCGAACTTTGCTTAGTTTGGGACTAGACCTTGATTTGTTAAACATCTATGAATATTTATTTATATTTTTACACTTCTTCTTCTTCTTCTTCGTGTCGTTGATAAACCATTTTAAGAAAATCACTAAGGTTAGACCACCCCTGACCAATAGCTAGCCACATTTTACACTATCTACTTTGTTCTCTATACACACCAACAAAAAATATAAAGCTATTTCCACTAATCACAATAAATTGATATAAACTGCTCTGTCAGTGCTTAAACAACTGCTCTCATAGCGCTTAGCATTTAAACAACTACTACTACTAAATAAATGGTTTATAATAACAGATATAAGTATACTTGATGATATTTCGCGCCGGCTAGAACGACTCGCATCATTCATGGCGATTGATGTGCGAAAGTTAGTGGAATATAATCTCTCGACTTAGAAAATGCTGCATTCTCTATCCTGTGTAGCGCCATCTATATCGCTACATGGTGAACTACATCGTAGTCTACGCAACAGACCAACAGATGGCAGAAACAAGTCCTAGATCTCGCAAACGAATTTATCACGGAGTTTGAACATAAGTAATACCTAGAACCGATGACTATCCATCGGTCGTCGGACCCCGAGACAAAGGTCGCTCGGCGTGGAAGATCTTCTCTTTTCGTAGGAGATACCAAACCTATCTCCACACCTGATTAGCACAAATAAATGTGACAATCGTAAACGTAACGCATTTAAGATATACTGGGCCCCGATCGTGCTAAATTGTAACGTAAACGGTTCATCCAAGCAGCAGCTAAGGTTCACCAACGTAACGTGTACGTAGCGTGTGCACTTCGTATCACTGTAAACGGCTAACCACTCATCTTTTTCCCTTCGTGTGACAGCGGTTATGTTACAATCTTCGGTTCACTAACGTTCGAATGTTAACCGTGTTTGGCTACACGCTTATCGCGGTAGCTATCGTAGGTACGTTGGTGAACCTTAACTGCTGCTTAGACGAACTGTTTACGTTACAATTTAAGACAATCGGGGCCCTGGATAGGGACACTTACGGACACTTACGGCCGGTTTCTGAAACATCAATCGTGATTTGGGTTGCTCAAACGACAGATGGCAAGTGTAAGCAACCCAAATCACATGGATCCGAGTTTTGACACATTGTAATTTGATGTTTTGGTTGATCAACGTTTCAGAAACCGGCCGTTAGTCCCCTTTATATCCATGGGTTATCTCAATAGTGTGCAATCTACCGTGTGCAGTAACTTTCGTTCCATAGCAGTTTATCGAGTAGGAGTTGTGATTATAGATTCGCCACGGCACTGGCGTCGTCAAAGATTATTTACTGAGAAATTTTCTTTGATTTGAATGACTGAGATGGAAATTACTAGATTAAAAGCATTGTTCGTGAAAGATGCGTGTCTCATTCTTATCTTTTATGATGTATCTTTTAAACTTGTATTTTTTTTTCTTTTCTCTTCCATTTCATGCCAACGCTTTTTACCGCCGTCCCTGATAATATGTCTGAAAATATGTTTAAGCCTTTATGCTGGATCATTCTCTCTGAGGAATCATTCCTAAAAAATCAGTAACAAATCAGTTGCCGTGTTACGTAAACGTAATGGGGCGTCTAAACGGGCAATATTTTACGGCAATTTGTGGCTGCAATTATTGGCAAACATTGCCCAGCCATCAATAAAACATTTTAGTACATTTTATGGCTGAGCAATCAATTGCAGGCAACATGTTGCAATATGGCTGCAATAGTATGGCCTTTGATTCAGAACCCTTTAATGAGCCACACAATCCAGCCACAATAATAATATAAGACAATAATAGTATAATAAAAGAATGACAATAATAATATAAGCCATCAATATACAATTAACAGTACTAACACAAGTCAGCGATGTTCGGCCACACGCTGGCTACACATAAAAACATTTTGACATATCAAAAAATATGTGGCTATAATGCCGGGCCATCCTTAAAATATTGCATAGTGTGGCTGGTATTGGTAGCAATGTTGCCGGCCACAGTATTGCAGCCACAAATTGCCGTAAAATGTGGCCCGTTTAGACGCCCCATAACTTATTCGAATCACACTTTGTGTCAACGCCAGCCCGAATGCTGCAGCGTTAATACCGCGTATACGCTAACATTACCATAGTACGTTTTATAAGTTTACGATTATCATTTTCTTCGTTATCATTAAATTAATAAAATAAGTACTTAAGTAAGCCTTGTTTTAAAACGTAACTTATTTCAACCGTTCATACTATTGAAAATTGATTTCTTCTAAACCTTCAGCTCGAAGAATTGTCCAATAAACTAGAATCAAGTTTGGACGCTAGAACGCGTTCAGTATCTACTTTCAATTAATTCTAATTTTATAATGCTATGGCGCCTACATGGAACTTAAGCCCTTCCAGACCCAAGGCACAAATACTGACATTGTAGCGGCTATAGGTGTCGTATTGAGACGTCTAGAATTAATATTCAAATTTTGACAGCTTTATGAATGAGTATTTTGACGTCATGATGAAGGTTTAATTATTTTATGTCAGTTATGCAGACACTGTTCACATGTGTCATGTGTGTGTGACATACGTCTATAGCTGCCTAGTGCTTGCAAATATTTTATTTTTAGTACTGGTACATCTTGGAATTCAAAACTATAACAAAATAGGATTTCATTGTGGCTCATTCTTCAACGAAATAATTTTTTAATTTATATGGATAATATAGGTTAAGTTTATTTAACTTCTTACAAAACAATAGCGACTTACAGCTTTTTAAATATAATTTTTCGAAATTTAATAATGATTCGTGGGTCATTTCAGCCAAATATCACGCACATTTTGTGCACCGTGTCAAAAGGCGCCATTACACGCGGCTCAGATGTCAAAGTCACCGTATAGTGCCGGGAACTCGACCGGATAATTTGGCTGTATTTAAAATTAATATCGAACTAAGGCGTGTGGTTCACGAATCTGTCAGACGCGATATGAATCTGTAGGTCCTTTGACACTGCAGTTCTTTTTTTTCCTGGCTCGCACTTCTTATGCTTTGACATTTTGACAAGTTAAACACTGTAGTTAGTCAATAAGTCCAGGTTTTGACGTCAGGATCATTTTGTTGCAAGACGTCCAATAAGTGACACAATTTTATTCAGAGAAGTGTCAAAAAAGTTACTCTATCAATCTACCAGAGTAATCAGAATAATCAATAATTAGTAATTTTTCTGAATAAAATTAAAGATCGAATGTTGCGCAACTTGGTGGCTAGGTTCACAGGAGGGCAACTTGCACGTGTTTAAGGTGTCCGTAAGTGACCTTAATGTCACTAAATCATAAATTAGTCAACAGCGCCGTGTGTAAGTAGCCTTAATTTTGCATTCGTCAAGGAGTGCAGTCGATGCTTTGCATGTGTTGCTAAAATAATATAAACGTCAAAGATTATTAAAACAAAACTAAGGGTTTTTATGGAAAAACCAAGCTTGCAGATTCCCACTTCATTTATTACTTTTTATCAAAATAAAAAATATAAAATCCTATGAAAAAGAAAAATTGTATGTATACCTACCTAATGTTTCTACGTGTTCAATTAATACTTTCCAATATAGTTAAAATAGTCAAGCTCGTCCTTCAGTCCCGTCCTTGTATCTCTCTCAGACTCCCTCGTTTTCCCGCCTAAGCGTACGGATGACATTGACAGATCAGCAGCATTGACATTGATAGTTACCTCACAACTTGTGTAAATGAGTCTGTGTAATATATTTACTAGATACTAGAGCAGTAGTGTAGGTATCTTCGCCTACGAGTACATACACTACTGTTAAGAATACCTACTATGGTATATGCAGTGGTCACAAAAATTATTCCTCGAACGCGTAGGTAGATAAATATGTATGATCAATATTATCATAGAGCTAATTTGTAATTTTCAATCAGACAATATTCAGTCACTGATTGATTATATATTTCTTCTCTTCTTCTTATTATTAAAGAGCTACGCTCTTGTCTGCGTAATCAATGCAATCCACGCCATTTTTTCCTTTCCAGGGCCGCCTCCTTGACTTCCTTATACGACACGAGGGCAACCTTCATCTTTATTTGGCTCATGTAGTTTATCCTCGGCCTTCCTCTTCCTCTCCTACCTTCTACCTTTCCTTCTATGATGTTATTGATGAGGTTGTCGTGTCGTATAAGATGGCCAATCATCTTCCCCCTTCTGTTCTCAACCATTTTCATGAGGGCTCTTTCCTCGCCGACTCTTCTCAACACTTCTACATTTGTTATTTTCTCCGTCCAACTTATCTTTTCCATCCTCCTCCAACACCACATTTCAAATGCTTCTAAAAACTCTCTATCCCTTTGTGTCATTGTCCACGTTTCACATCCATACAGAGCGATGCTCCACACGTATGCTTTTATAATATATATTTATTTTATATATTTCTATGTTGGTTGAAACCAAAAAGGTTTTTAATACTTCCCTTTTTATAAACCTCTTTTGTTTTTCAACAGTTTTGGTTAAATAATAAAAAAAACAAATATGTGTTTTATACGTGTTATATTTTGATTCAATAAATTACTCACATAACATACCTTTTTACATTACAATATTATATTATACAAATCTCAACCTCTCGTACGTCTAAGTAACTATAAATAACTTATAAATATTTTTTTCTACCTAATTTAAGTTTCAGACTACAGAAATTTACAATAAGATAATGTTTTTGTGATAAGTAGAGTTCACATTAAAATAAATATAGAATAATTTAATTTAAACAGAATTTTAATAAGAAAAAAATTTTTGACAATGTAATACAATCAACAGACCATTATTATAATAAATAAAAACATTAAAAGTACAGGATGAACTTTATAAAGTGTCGCATTACATTTATTAAAAACTGTAGCATTTTATAACAAAAAATCTGGGGAAAATCATTATCGAATCTGGCAATAAAAACGAAATCATTTTTTTTAATTACATGTACTTAGCCTGTTTCATCAATCAACACCAACTCAAAAATAAATTATAAAACTTGAATTCAGAGGCTGTGCACTTTAGAAGACTGAGTTTCAATATTGTTTTTTTTTATGTGACAGTTTACAAGCCTATAACCAACATACAACTAAACAATCAATGGGCTATTAAATTATTAAAAACAAATATAATGAAACCGTATTAGAATATATTTCGGTACACATAAAGATATGAAATCTATTTATGCGAAGGATAATTTTATTTCATATAATTTCACGTATCAGCGGTCCGAGACAATACCTCCGTAGCCAATCGGCTTGTATTGTTATCCAACCGAGTTTAAAATCAGCCTTATCTCATAGCAATAAAGACGGTTTTCCGATAGCATGAAAGGAACTTCGTGGCTGACTGTACAGGGTAAGTAAAAATGGTCATAAAATCAGTCAGCCATTTTGTTTTGCTAATTGGCTCTCTTATCGGCATTGCATTAATGTCCAATAATAGTTTACGGCGGTATTATATTGCAAATATTTTTCGCCATTGTATAATTAAATAGGCTTTTATTATTGTTTTTATATTTAGTAAAATGCCTGTTCGCGTTGAATTATTTAACAAAGTTTAACCTCTCGGTTTCGTCACTTTGGATAAGTACCTACTCTTAAAATGAAAATGTTTGAGGTTATAAAATTGTTTAGAAGAATCTAGATTTAAGTGTTTTTTTTGTCAACCAGTTGGTAGATTAAGTACGCAATAGATTATATATAGTAATTATGGTTTTAAATAAAGTTATGGCTTGATTGACATGCCCCTGCCTTTGTGTAAGAAAATAAACGTTTTTATTTATTACAATAATATTCTGGCAAGCATGCGTAGTTTACAATAAATATAAACTTAATACCATCAAAGTGACTAAATAATCATTCATAATTACTGCCATCTGGTTCAATAAATTAAGAAAAATTACGTTTTATTATGCACTGCAAAATATGACAGTATATTATTAAAATAACTGTAAAATAAATGCATAGACAATATAACAATATAGAATGGTGTTGGCTGATATAAAACTACACGGTTCGTGTTAAATTAGCAGAATAACTTGATATTTTTTTATAAAAAGGATCATACAAAAAAAACGGTAGGAACCAGGCCGTAGTTTCTTGCCCGTTCACCTAGTATGGTAGAAGATTCTAAATGATCTTTGATATTTTACAAAATACAGATTAAAATAAAATATATAATAGATAGCTCCGCTATGTTGGAGCTTCTCAAACTTTGTGCAATTTTACAAATTTTTTTTATCTCGATGTTTATTTTTGTACATAATGTATTTGTGCTGTAAATGCTATGTTTTTACACAAACATCAACTAGATAACTGTGTTCTTACAACTATAGCATGGAAAATATTTTTGATTCTAAAATAACTTAATTTGAACTTGAAACAGTTTAGAGTAAGTCTCCACAGAAGTAAAATTTGTAATTTAGTCTAACAAAGTCAAAATAAAATCTCAATAAATACAACAAAGAATAAATTATTGCCCCGAATCCAGAGAACTAAATTCCAAATTAAATAAATATAAAGACTTATGTACACTACTTGTATCTATATAATACATTGATCTACAACTAATATTCACACGGATATGTTGGATGTTCAAGTCTTAAGCTGCGTAAAGCAAAGGAACATTATAGAATGGCCTTTAAAGTCACTGGTACACAAGAGCCTCTAGAGTCAGTTTCACGTGTTAAGCAATGATTCTATACTGAACGGATTGTGTTTCCTTGTTCCCCCACTTTTTGATAGATCCTCCGTGGTGGTGCGGCCCCCGCCGCTCAGATCCAAAGACACCGCTCGACCAGAATCAAAATCAAACTTCTCAAAATTAGCGTTCACTGCCCCGAATTGCTGAAAGAATGACGTTTGCGGATCTGGTGTTGGACTGAAATGCCGTCCAGAATGCGCGTCTGATGTCGAACTATCCGAGTTGTTGATACCGTCAGCTCCGGACGGGGCTCGGAGCCGTCCCGTCATCGAGAAGTCCTCAGGTCCCGAGTCGTTGCAGGAATCCCCTCCTACTACATCGATCATACATTCCTCCCCTTCGCCGTCTCCATCGGAGTCTGAATACATGCCGTTGTTTCTGTGCTGTGCTAAGTACTCGGTCTTCAGAGCCTCGAGGTCGACGGTGATGCCTTTAGCCCGGAGCTTCCTGGCTTGTCTATCTAGCGCTTTTGCCAGCTTCTTTCTTCTTCTCGCCCTGTTGAGGTATAGGGCAAAATTAGTATAGAACCTAACTGTAAGTAGATTCAGGATTTTGTTTTGCAAGTAAAAATATTTTAGATTTTATGATTCATTTTATATCGTCAAATTTTAAACCTTTCCCACAACTACATACTGCTTGATGATGAACCAGACCATAAGACTAGTGTCAATATATTTATTGGTGTCTTAAAATAACTCACAAATCATGTTAAAATGGCATTACGGCTGAGCTTCTAAAAACAAGTGAAACAGAATTGATTTCACAATACATACAGTTCCTTAAAGTATTTTCAATGTTTTCATTTTAATCATTGGTTTTCAAACAATTTCTGAAAAACGTTTGTTATAAACAGAAAATCCGGCCCAATCATCAACAAAAGCACCCATACGACATAACAATAACTAAGCATCGGCTCTCTATGACTCTCAAGGATATACTTAGTATGCCGTTTTGAAATCACTATGGCTCCTATAGTACTATATTTTTATTTCAAAAGCTGTCTATGAAGGTCTATGTTGTAAGTTCCTCACCTCTCGCGAGCGCGGAGTTCGTGAGGAGGGATGGGTTCTCCAGAACAGGACTGCGGATGAGCGTTGTGCGCCGGTCGACCCGGCCCTTTCTTCGTGTGCTCCTTCTTACGCCATTTAGCCCTACGGTTCTGGAACCATACCTGGGGACAACGGAATCAAATGCTTAGATGACTGAAAGGTTTGTAAGCGGGAAAGTCATCATCATCAAAATATATCAGTCCACTGCTGGACGTAGGTCTCTAGACGTGCCACTGAGATCGGTTTTTGGCTCAGTTTGCTGACCAACCCCACTATCAAGTGGGTAAATTAAGTAATTATTGCTAATGCGAAGAGCTTGAAATACACATATAACATTACTTTGAAATGTATTTAAGTTTAGTCTATTTAAACCAGTTTTACAACAAAACCAAGTCAAAGAAAATTACTAACAGAGCTAAAATTAGGACTCTCTAGACCCTGTAGTTTTATCAAGAAGGATTTATTGAACCTTTCTCGACATAAACCCATTTAGGTAAAGAACGTATAAGTATAAGACCTAATAAGCTTTTCATAGATAGGTATACTAGCATTAAGACAAGAAAATTATCAAAAAAAAATGGTTGTCGGTTTACTGACGATAGTTGAACGTGACAACGAACGCAAAGCACCGATTGTGCTTCTTTGTCGCTCGTTCCGCGCTCTCGCTTGCACTTCATGGAACGCCTCAGAGCGAGGTAACGCCGCATGAATCTCAGAGAGAGGTAACGCCGCATGAGTCATGTTTTTTCGTGCGTGCAGCCGGCTCTATCGAATTATAAGACGTTGTCACGTCAAAACGAAAGACTAGCTGACTGAGCCAAGCAAATCCACCTACGCCTATTTAGCGCCCCATGAGAGACACCTTACATATTCAGCGCCAATAAAAGCAAGATAAACTTGTCTGTTTTCTTAAGTTTCAACACAAGCGGAGCGAACATATCTAGACAAAATAGTCTAAAATCTTTGTCAACAAAGATCTCTTGCTAAAACTGTAATAAACCCAAATTTTTCAAGGATACGCCAATATTGACACACTTTTTCCACAGAAATGTAATTAATTTTTAGCATACTTACAGTATGGTTTACCTACTCAAAAAAACTCGGATAATATTTTAAGATTACACTACTTCAATAGAACCGTTTCAAACTAAATTCACAGCACGATCCGTATATCTTGCATACCTTTTACAGATATAATATAATTATCTGAATGTGAAAAAGTTCTACAGTGGCCTGCAATTAAGATTGGTTGCCAATCTTCGTTTATGACTAGGTTTATTTATTATTTTAGTATTTGACTACTTGTCGCTCCGCTTATGCGCGTGTCCTTTGTGTCTGGTGGATTGAGACATAAAATTTAAATATGCCTTTTCATGCTAATTAGATGCGTGCGCGTGCATTTCATGCGTGCGCAGGCATGGATTCAGACGTCAATTTAAAATGCGCAAAAAAAACTCTTGTAGAGATGGATATTTTGTTCTAGAGCTGATGATAAGACATAATTTTTTGGGTAATTTCATAATTTTTATTACTGTCTATGAATTCAAATCATCTAGGAATATCAATAATGACCATTTCTAAAAATTCTTTCATAAATGTCCGATAAGGTAACGTGACCTTTTTATTTGGTAACATCATTTTGTATGATTTTCAGTAGCAATTGAAAGGAAGAAAGTAAAATAATTATTTAAAATAATAAAAAAAAATACAAATAATTTTGATAACATTTATATTGAGTTCTCTATATCAATAAGGGCCGGAGTATTTTATTTTTGAAAAATTAAGTTATAAAACAGACATGATATAATAGAGCCATTAAATAAAATATACATGTAGGTACCCTCTGGACCTACGGGCTGAAGAGTAAAAGGACAAGCTTGGTTTTACGAGCCTCCCATCACATTGCATACCAAAACACATCATTTAACTATGTCCCCGTATTCATTTGAATTAATTTAATAAACTCCAATAAATAGCTATAAAAGTTATACATTTAATACAATATTGCAAGTTTCTAAGAAGCTTTCAGATTTTACCTCATACTTATTCTTCTTCTTCTTATAAGATATACGTATAATACATAATTAATATAGGTAAGTAAGTACCTACATATTTCAAAGAAAATGTCAACTCTTTTATTGCATTTATACATTAGAAATTGTTAGATTTCTCATACAAATTATGTATTTTATATGAAGAAAGTAATTTTCACTGCTTTTATACTGGTACTAATTATGTACTTATTTAAATAAATCTGCTAGTACTTTTGACTTATACTTACGGCCAGTTTCTGGAAACCCAAATCACGATTGATCCGAGTTTGACACATAGTAATTGTTTGATTTTTTCGTTGATCATCGTTCGAGAAACCGGCCGTTAATGTTATTTTATTTTATGACTGAAAGTCAATTGGGTCGGGTTTGGTTTGGGTTACTATACAAACGAAAATGAGTTACATGTATTTAATTTTACTAAGTATATAAATCACACGTCTAACGGTCTATCTTATAAAAAGATAGCGCAGACTTGTTGTATTGATTACCATACGTAATGATGACATAAAGTCAACGCTAACTTTTTATAAGATAAATGAATATGAATCTTTAATGAACATAAAAATTCAGTCAATTTAAAAAAAAACTTCGACTATTTAAAAAACCGTGTTTAAGTCTAATGCAGACATAAACAGTAGGTACCATTGAAACGTAATGTATCTTCTTGATTAACTCTCTTAGCTCACAAAGTAATTAAGCTCGGTACAGACGCAGAAAAAAAAAAGTCGCCTGAAGTGAATAAATGGTAGGGGAGACTGGAAGGGGGGAATACGTGCCTCATTAGGAAAGGGAGGCATACTAACTGTTGTTTTGTATGTGGTAATGATGGGGTGGATA
This sequence comes from Ecliptopera silaceata, assembly GCA_932527185.1. Classification (NCBI taxonomy): domain Eukaryota; kingdom Metazoa; phylum Arthropoda; class Insecta; order Lepidoptera; family Geometridae; genus Ecliptopera; species Ecliptopera silaceata. Next base: position 8,853,350 of record OW052202.1, on the reverse strand, counting down.
TTGGGACTATGTGATAGGAAAGCCGGACATACGAGTATGATTATTTGTTCTCTATAAATAAATCCTGCTAAGGGCCCCGATCGTGCTAAATTGTAACGTAAACGGTTTAAAGAAAAGAAAAAAGATGAACGGCTAGCCGTTTACAGCGATACGAAGTTAAAATAAGAACATTTGTTTAATGGTTTACATTGATGTTTGTTCTGTATTTGGGAATTACTATGTATATAATATTACATTTTAAGTGAATTGATGGGTTTTAATGGAAAAATTATAAGTGTTATGCCATGCCTATGTATTATTCTAATGTATAAACTACATTATTGTAAAGTTTAATTACAATCCATACTATAGTTTTTGAATGTAAAGTACTTTCGCGTTTATAACATTAGTAGGAAAAGATTTATTGTATGTTGTTACAAAAATGTACTTACTTATCTAAGTATTCTACAAGCAATTGATTGCTTATGAAGACTAGAGTGCGATATGTGAAATATCAGGTTATTCCAGTTGAGTCACACCTTTCTGTCACACATTGGAACAAAACAATCCCGTTGCGTTACAGTGTTACAAAACGCGTAAATGTATACTACATAGCCTAGCATACCTCAGCTTGTACCAACAACGCGTGAATATATAAATAAATATTAATTGACGATTCTCACATCACACTCTACATTTAGCTACATAGCCTAGCACACCTCAGCTTACCAAACTAATGGCCGGCGCAGACCGGGACGGCATGGCAAGGGATTTTAAATTTTTACTAATGGACATTCAACCGTACTGTTACAGAAATACGACATAAATTGCTATGCTTTAAAATGATGCCGCCGTGGCATTGAACGTGAACGGAACGGCATCATTTTAAAGCATAGCAAGCAAGCAACAACAAAAATCCCTTGCCATGCCGTCCCAGTCTGCGCCGGCCTTAAGCATCCGGTCAGAATCAAATAGCACCTCCCTAATTGTGGCACGACCCTGCCCACCGACGGCTATTACCGTCCGTTCGGTCTATTTCTTAATCAATGTGTTCCGATTAGATGGAGCCGGGGTCTAATTAAAACGTATATAGAACTAAAGGTTGCGAAATGATTGTAAATATACAGTTAGGAATACTATAAAATAAATAAATATTCAAGTCACTCACATCACACTCTAGACCCAAATAAACACATAATATGACCCAGACATAGAACAAATATAAACAAACATTTGCTCTCGGCTAGGATCGAACCCACGACCTACAGCATAGAAGGCACAGCATAAATATATTTTATAATATTTGTTTATAATAAACAAACTTACGACTATACAGTATTTACAAAATGTACATTGTCATATAAAATACCTACATAAGAAACAGTTGAGCTATCTACAGACCGTTGCAAACGATCTATAGATAGTTCAACCAAATCAGTACCAATAATTAATATTTATTTTCTCTTCTCAGATTTACAGTGATTTTTATACACACTGTAGATGTAAATAGTGACATAAGATCTTGATATTTTACGACTATTTTGGGGTTCATTAGAAGTAGGTAATATTATGCCAATTATATAACTAATATAGAAAGAAATAATCAAATTAACTAGATACAATTTTTATGTTTTCTTTGTATTTATGACATAATTAATCAAATAACTTACTTTCTGTAATCTTATCTTATTAGACGCTCATTAATTTGTGCTGCCTTAAGATTTCTTATATCAATAAAAACTAATTTTTTCCATTATGTCAAAATACTGAAAAAATATGGTTATTGGCTCTGTATTCTATGCTGTGAGTCGTGGGATCGATTCTCGCCAAAAGCAAACCTGGATAAATAAATATTTTTGCTCTGTTGAAAAAATTATACAGAATAGTTGCTTGGGAAAGTAGTTAGAGAAAATGGTGAAAGAAGTAGATAATCGATTTATAAAAAAAATCAAAAATTTTGCTTAGTTTATATTGTGGTCGTGTAATTATTAATTTATTTATTTGCCTAAAACCTGACCATATATACTTTTCAAAAAACTATTCCAGCTAATCGTATAAGTTGAATGCTGATCTAAATGTTATAAACTTTAATCAGTAAAGTTACTTAAAAGCAGATTTTTATAAAAAAATATAACAAAATTGGTCCCCTGTTCAAATCACCCTCACAAGATCACAGCTAAGGAAACATTTGTGAAAATCCTCCAACCTCAAGTGCCTCTCCCCTTATTCCAAGTGGTAAATAAGACGCTCCCCATCCCAACATGGGGAATAAATGCTGAGAAACCTCACATTATTCTTTCTTAGCTGACATTTTGAAACCTTATGAATACCTATAACACGTGCGACTTAACTGCGTACCTTGCAAAGTCAAATATATCTTTATTCAATAAAATCACGAGGATCAATTAGAATCGTCTTACATACTAGGTGATTCTAGGTGCCAGTTCCACGCGACCAGAACCTAGAAGAACGGGCAAGAAACTTACGGCCTGGTTCCTATGTTCATTCCTTGCTGGAATGACTTCGCCCACTCGCCCTCGTCCACGGTCCAGTCATCACGTTCACGTCACAATTGAGTGGAGTCCGCAGTTAAGTCGCACGAATTAAACCACTATAAAAATGCACGCGCCTCCACCTCGTTACACTCGCAAGCAAAAATACATTAGAAAAAATAGTTTTTTGTCATTCGTTGTTCAGTCAGTCTTGACAAAATAATGGCTGGATCTGATTTTATATTGATTACCATACGTAATGATGACATAAAGTCAACGCTAACTTTTTATAAGATAGGGGGTTAGACTACAATGTGGGGGTAAGTACTTTGTGTTCGGTAATGTATTGTAAGAGCTGAACTAATATCGTTTCATTTGAGCTTTTTCTTGAGCTTAGTACATCGAAAGCATGAGTGAAGCTGCATCCATAACTCTGAATGATACACACTGGTTTTTTTTCCACTCAAATCATTCAGTTTAAAAATAAAGCTACAATTTTGTATCTAGTAAAACTAGCTACCTTGGCGCACGTGCCATGTTTCTCTGACAAGGAGAAATACTTAGGGTTGTCAATGCTTGTTACGGCTATGTACAAAATATATCCATGTATTACAGTAATGTACTAACACGAATATTATTTATTACATTTATTATGAGAGTTTAATAAACTAAGATGATATCAATACAGCATGTCAGTTCTTTATTAACTTGTTTCACTGTATCTCATTAGGCACAGTAATTATGTATATACCCTCAGCTTGAACACGGTATAAATCTCGTTTGCGGCGAGAAATTATTCACGTTCGATGATTCATAGCTCGGGGCATCCCTAGTAGAGCAGGCTTCGTGTCTATCTTTTACCGCTAAGCCTCCGGCGCCCGTATCACCCTTCGAGCGGGACAACAGATACAAAGTACAGGCGAGCGATAGGGACGGCAAGTGCTCCTTAAATTTTATATTCTATCCGCATTTTGTCGCCTAAGCGTTCCATTTAGTGTTCCATATTTAAACCTCGCGCCATTCTTTTTCTTCGGCGGGAAAGGTTTTATTTTTTTTTCTTTTAGGGTATATCAGATGTGTGCAGAATACTGAATGTGTGCGTGCAACCGCCGCCGTGTTGGCGAATGAAATTGGCATAAAAATGTAAATTTTATGCTATGAATTTTAAAATGAAGTCGATACTTCCGCGGTTTTCGAGGAGTTTACGTCGGGCCGGGGATGAAATTAGATTAGAGTGCGCTACTTTACGTAAAGAATGGGCTTCTAACGGTTGCTGTTTTGGCATATTATGTTTTTGGCTTAAAAGGAACCTTATTTGAGATTTGACAACACTAAATTAATGATTCCCCGCTCAAAGTCAGAAAGTTGCAACGGGTCTCAAACTACTTGAGGTTTCGGTTTACTGACTACACATTAAGCTCGGCTAAGTAAAGGTACCTACAGAATATCTAGACTAGTAAGTAAGTACGTATAGGTACAAACATCTCAGAAGTCATACATAAACCCATTTGATTAAAGATCCTTCACATTGAAGTAAGTAAGTAAGTAATTCAATACGAGAATTCAGTAACTTACAAGCAATTGTTTCAATAAAGAAAATTATGATCATTGATAGAATCTGAGAAGTCCCTTTAATAGAAAAGCATTAAGGTTCAGCGACATTATAACCGGCCAGTAAAACGATTGCGGGTCCGCCAATCCCGCCATATAAAATATCCGAACGGACGAAAATAGAGAAATCAAAGAGGAAAAAATCCACTTTACAGACGCAAACAAGTCACTTTAACTTTATTGAGCTGTAATCGAATTGTGACGTCCCTGCGAGCCGCGGCAAGCTCGAGGTCGGAGCAGCGGGATCTGCAGCCATCCTTATCTGACCCGCCCATTTAAATCTATGCTATTCAATCGTGCCGTCTCGCTCGCATCCCAGGGGTGCCGCCGAGATTGCAATCTTTTGATTTATACCAACTATTAGGAGTGGTAGGATATTCTGTCTCGGATGTGATTTGCGATAAACTCCGCTACAATAGACGTTAGTACTCATTATAGAAACGGATTAACTTATTTATCTCTCATATTTTATGAAGATGAAACTCTTTGTTCCAGCAAAGCATTCCTGCGTTATATGAGTTCTATAAATCACTTAGGTGATACTAGTACTACCTACTGACTTGGTCGCACTATTAATACATTTACGTCTTACCCTCAAAACAAAACATGTAGGTAATAGAAGAGATTTTTTTTTCTTTTTTTTTCTGGTTTGCACACATTGTTCATTTGCCATAGAAACTTCTTTATATACTGATTCAAATGCTATTAATTGAGTCTCTGTATTTCGTATGTACGAGTAACTTGTAAGAGTCTCACTGCGCGTCAACGCTAGCTCGAGCGCCGAACGTTACAGCGTCAACGCGCAGTATATCTCGAATACGAGTTGTTCATACCCAGTGGCTCTTCAGCCTCTGTTTATGAATTCCAGGGTTAAACGTGTATACAGAAATCCTATAAATTCTAATCGCTTATATACCCTTACAAAGGGTTCTTTCAAAACAGCGTGTATCTCAAGAGAAGGTTTATTTGAACGGGTAAGGAATAACAAATACCTACAACGTAGTTTCACTCTGATCTACGGGAAACCTTACCATTCAGAACGCGAAACCAATCCCAATCTCAAACCCGCTGGCTGAGAACCGAAATTGGAATCGATATCTAGAGATTGTTATCTATAATATTTAGATTGACTATTATGACAATTGATATTTAGACACTTGATAACTCAAAACATCACAAAAAAAATGGTTGTCTGTAAAGTCGGTTTACTGACGATAGTTGAACGTGACAACGTCACTTCATGGAACGCCTCAGAACGCCTCAGAACGCCTCATGAGTCATGTTTTTTCGTGCGTGCAGCCGGCTCTATCGATTTATAAGACGTTGTCACGTCAAAAAGTTAAATTACGAAGCCAGAAGAAATTGTACGCAGTTATTTTTAAATATAATTAGTAAACAGTATATTTTTATGAAATATTTCAAACTATGATCTACATTAAAAAAAATACGCGTCCACTTAAGAACGACATTAGTGCGTGGAGTATTGAAACTACTAAAACAATCTTTTACATGATTTTGAGTTCTAACTCAAAGATATAAAGCCCATTATACATTATCGTTCCGTTAACAGTGAGCAAAGAGGTTGGGTAAGGTTTATATAAAGTTAGACATCCCCAATGGCCGCTTAGCCCCAAAGGTTCCGGAAAAATAAGGGAAATAGTCTCTCATCTATATTGAAAGGAAATCTTACAGGAAAAGATTTCGGGCACATGTTTAGTATTGGGGCTTATATTTACCGAATTGAGATTGTAAGTAGAGTGGGCTATATAACGACTTTTAGAATAAATAAATAAAATAATAACCATGGGACGGTCGTTATATGAAATCTATACCAGACAATTTGTATAGGCCGATATTAAAAATAAAATAAAAATAAAAATAATGGGCGGTCGTTTTAAGAAATATATACCAGGCAGCTTGTATATAACCGACATTAAGAATATAAAATAATAACAATGGGCGTCGCTATAAGCGATCTCTTCCAGACAACATATGGATGGATCTCTGACTTTGGAATGTATATTTGTTAGAATAAATAATTAGTTATAAATTATAATTAGATACGCATACCTAAGTTTGATTTACTTATATAGGTTTGACTTATAAGGAAATACCTTTATAATTTTATTACAGTCAACGATGTATATGTGAAGACAGGACAATGGTTTAAAATTGTATTGTTTACAACTTTACTAAGAACTTTTAATTTATGTTTTCTCATCACTTTGTAAAAATATTAGCAATAATTAAAGATTGAAAAAAATCTGACTCTACATTTATTTTTCTAAATTGAATGTACGAATAATTTATTGATTATATTAGATACAAAATGTTTCAAAATATAAAAAATATACGTACTTACTAGACTTTAAAATGAAAATAGCCAATCTTAAAAATAATATTCAAATTAGTCAAGCAAATAAACACGACATAAAATAAAAACATGAAAATCCTCAAAGTGCTTCACATTTAGCCATAGGAAATAAAGACATTAGCCGTGAAGTGCTAAACACTAAAATTATACTACGAAGTATAAAACCTTTGTTGAAATAGCTGCAATAGATTTTAGTCTCGCTCTGACACGTGTGAGTTACTATTTTTTGTCTCTTGTTTCATGCAACTTCAGACTAGACAAAGAAAAATGCCAATGAAAATTATTAAAAAAAAAGAAAAGACAGGTATGGTAGGTGTCAATAGTTGATAGTAAATACAATAATTTTAAATAAATGAAGACTGTCTCACAAGGTGTCTTACTCATTTTATTTATTTAGTCATTAATTATTACTTAAAAATAAAATTAAATAAGTTTTTTTTTTATTTTGTTGAATCCAATTATTATTATAATAATTGTCAATATTTTCAGTGATCCTTACAATCTGTAGAATATTTTCCCGTACCGTAATGTTTTTCTAGCATTTTTTTTGATAAATGCAGTAATACTTGGACACCTTGTACTAGCCATCAAAGGGTTAAAAGTATCTAAGTACCATAACTAAACACGTGAAATGGTTGACTGGACTTCATTATTTCAAATGTATTTCCGCTGCCAACTTAGCTACTAAGTTTAATGGAGTGTTAAAGTGCTATTTAACCTAAAACCTAATCATAAAAATCCTAAAAATATTTCAAACCGTTTTATTGTGTCCGGCGAACGTCTTATATTGTAATTAAGTTATTGCAATGCAGCCAGTGTCTTGGGCACGCTTCCGATTGGTACTGATTTGGATCAGTTGAGCTATCTATATATCGTTTGCAACGGTCTGTAGATAGCTGAACTGTGTCTTATGTATTTTATATGAAAATGTACATTTTGTAAATACTGTATAGTCGTAAGTTTGTTTGTGAATAAAGTTGTAGTTATTGATTAAGTTAAGATAAAATTGACAGAATTGTGGCCTAGAGGACATACAAGAGGCCTTGGCAGACCAACAGCCAGATGGATGGACGATATCGTTGCAGTACAGGGTAGGACCTGGATGCAAAAGGCCCAATTAAGAAAAGAGTGGCGTTTGAGGGAGGAGGCATACCCAGCAGTGGGCTAGTACCGGCTGCCTATGATGATGATGACGATAAAATTGTTACACATCCAACATTTAATGTCTGCAATGTCTGCGATTGCAACTCACCCGCCTTCTTCGCAAGGTATCCACCTAAAATCACCTAGTAGGTTTACCAATAGATAAAACGATTCAAAATGATCCTTATGGTTCTACTAAATAGGGTTCATAATATAATATGACTACAAATACAACAATGCTAGTTTCTGCTTAACAGGTATACTTACAGGATTCTTACAACTTTTTTTTTTTAAATAAAAATTTTTTTTTTGCTTTTTGTCTTAAAATTACATTTATCTAATTACAATCTAGTTTTAAATAAGGCACTGTAACTGTGTAACTTGTCATGCATATAAATAATAAGAGAGTTCTAGATAAAAATACGTACATTAACAGTACTTACAGCCACTCTGCTCTCTTTCAGGTCCAGTCTCATAGCCAGCGCTTCCCTCATGAACACGTCAGGGTAGTGAGAGGCAAGGAAGGCCCTCTCTAGTTCCTCCAGCTGCCAGGAGTTGAAGTTGGTTCGCGACCGCCGTCTCTTGCCGCTGTCTCCGTCATCGTCTCCCACTCCACCTGGAAAGAAATAAAGACCTGTTACTGGTAAAAAGCGTGTTGTTTTTAGTTACTTAAATGATGATGCACTATACCTATTTGTGTCATTTGATTATTACAACTTTTTTTACTAGATCAGCAGGTTCCAAATTACCACCCCTTCCTCTACTTTTGTATATATGATTTTAAATGCCACATTGACAAATAAAAATTCTTCTTTTTATCGTGTCGATGCTACAACTGTATTTTGTTGTAGCATTGTGTTGGAAAGATTAGCCAGACTAGACACTGCTTTGCCGTGCCTAGCTGTTACCGGTGTGCGCCACGAGGAGGCTCTTCCATGAGACGGTCTGTGTAGATCTGATTGAAATTATTCGAATCGTGAAATTGCCTTTTTGTTATCAATATTTAAACATAAGGGAGGACCTACTACTACACCTACCTATGTTTATGTACCTACCTCAAAAGTCTTAACCACATAACATTAAAAATAAAAAAAACAAGTATCTTAGCAGCAACCTATGTAGCTATCACCTTAAAAGCTATCTTATTTTAAAAGTTTTGTAATCAAGACGTAATGGATTCGGCATCCATTCACACGTTAGCCTCCAAAACGATTAAACTTCACACTAAAACAGATAAATCATACCATTATGGTGGAGAATTAATAAAGTTGGTACATTCCCAATCACGGGCGGATTGAAATGAATAAGACATAATCGTAAAAGGCACCGGTAGCTAGGGCTGCTACGTTTTGTAAGAAAGCCGGGAAGTTGGACGAAACCCGGATAAATTAAGTAGGTGCGTTGTTTAAACTTGTATAGGAGAGAAGAAAAAAGGTGGAGGAAACCCGGCTCAATGAAGAAAAAAGGTCTTCTTCATTTAGCCGGGTATGCCAAGATAGGTAGGTAATAATAGAGTTAAATAAAACTCGGCTAAAATAAGTAGACCTTTCAACGTCAGGATAAACTGCGTGATGACTTTCAGTAGTCGATTTGGCGTTGCGTGTGCGATTCAAATGGGTAAATTCAGTTTACATAACTATTCGGCTTATTTGTACACCCTGTAGAGAAAAAAGGTTTGTTGCTGACGCGATCACTGAAAATTTTACATATCTCTTTTATATTATTCCAGTTTATGAGCTGCCAATGACACTAATAGTGATTCACTATTGTAATGTCATTCAAAGGTATCATAATTTTGCAAATTAACTCCAGTAGCACCGGCTATATTAATGAAAGCCGGTTTACCTACTCCAGAATACTCTAGCGTCATAAAACTCGAACTTAACTTGAAGACGATCCTCGGCAGTTGAAACAAAGCCCCGACCAGAGACTCATAAAAAAGAGATAATCTCGAACAAACCGCCAGAACAAGTTTTTGAAAATAGAATATAATTTCTAATTTTCTCTCGGTGATTTTAATTAAAAATGGTCCCGGGAGAGTGAGACGGGTGCCGCGCCGCGTTAGGGGTTTGAAAGGGATGGCGATAAATTACGAGCTCGGTCCTCCGAGGGACTAAATAAATTAGAAGTGATTAAGAGGTACGCTTCTGTTGCGTTCAATGTATCGTTGTTTTGTGAGTCTGATAATTTTGTTAATTAGCTTTTTACACGATTTAATTATAGCTTACCGTGTTACCGTTACTTAAAAATACCAGACAAAATAATTAGTCTGTTTTTATTGCGAAACCTCCATGAAGTTTACTTACCTGAGTTTTTATACGCTCAAACGCTACAATTGATTCAAATTGGTTCTATTTGGACAACCTTGTGAAATCAATTAATCTAGTAAATAAATCACTTCCTGCTAACGAAGGCGAGTAGTTTCAAACTTGTTATTATGACTGATGCGCTACGCTGTCGCCTTAAGAGATCGCTAAATAACTGCATAAGAATGAGATAGGTATATACGAGTGAGTACAGGAGTGAGAGAGACAGATGCAGTTATTGTATTAAAACAAACGACCGCCTTGGGCCCACAGACAACAGTTTTGGCGGGCTTTAATTTAGTCTGCTCGATGTTTTAATGTCACAAAAGGGGGGGAAGTGGGGGGAATTAGTAAGTATCTATTTGAGAGGAGGGTAGAGTGGTTAATAAATTCATTCGGAATGTTCATTATTATTTTATTATGTTAGTTGACAATGCTTTGTAATCTTTGATTTGATGCGATAAAACACAATACAGATACCTATAAGTACCTAATATTAAACTTGGTTTTAACCGACTTCAATAAAAGAGTTTATTTTGATTGTAGGTACTTTTATCGTTTTAAGGTTTTTAACAGACATGAACAAAGTTACAAAATTAAGTGTCGTGTCGAGAAATCGTATCGTGCGGGAGATTTTACAAACCACGTTGTAGATTTCTACGACACGATATGTCGTTAGATCAAACAACCTTGCTTTTCTTTTACATATATTTTTATGTTTATTTCAAAAAATACTCAATGCGATACAGCTATATTTTAATTCATTGATTTGATAAAATCTTAATAATAAAATAAACTTTGTTATTTGTAGAGCTAAAAAGCTCTCTAGCTCTAGCTAAAAAATCTACAGCACTAAAAGTCAGCACAGACAATATTATTTTATTTATTCATAGAGGATGTCTCCGCACGCTAGCCACAATATTGTCTATACTATCCTTGAGTTAAAGGCTAAAAGGGGTACACTTTTCGTACCTACCTGTAAAGTAGTAAAAAAGAGTTTTAATCATGGCTTCAAATAAATGAGAAACATAACTATGTCTGAAAGTAAAAATACTACAATAAATAAATATTCACAATATGGATTAAAATACTTTGTAATTCATATTAATCATCTTATTATTATGTATATATATATAGTTCTATTCATTAATGTTTTGCTTTTTTAAGTACTGTAGTATTCTATCAAGCTAATTAAGAAATGAATAGAAAAACAATTGTTTTCCGTTATTCATTCGAAACATCTACTTCAACACAACAGATAATAATATTTAGTAACAATAGTTTTAGTATCTGTTATTACTACACCACAGTTTATAATAATCCTAGTAACAATACAGATAATATAATCTTAGTTTCTGTTAGCACGGCACGGGTTAGTCATCGAGTGTCTTTATTCAATAAAATCTTCGTATATTTTTCTATTACTATAAGCAGTAAAACTCAGTTTATTTTGCTTGTAGCGAATTATAGATGAGTTATTGCTATATTCGCGAGATAACATCTTTATTGTTGATTGTATTTATAGGGGGGACAAATTGATATTGGCTTGCTTTTGATTTAATGGGCCTATTCTTATTACTGTCTCTTAGAAGCATTAGTGGTGTAGTGGTAACATCTTTGCCTGTAAGGTCGTGGGTTAGATTTCAAATCATTCAGATTTTTCTGAGCAATTCCAGGAATTTTAGTAGATCAAGAAATTGATATAACAAGGATCATTTAGAATAGTCTTACATACTAGATGATTCTAGGCAAGAAACATACGGCCTGGTTCCTACCTTATCCTTCTTAAAAAGAATTACAATTAAACTAAGTACTGAAGTTCCAGTGCGGTGTCAATTTAACTTATAATAATAATAAAGTAAAACATATAATAAGAATGTAGCTACTCAGTTTCATTTGTTTGCAAATACAAAAATAAAACAGGGGATATCGTAACATCACAACTGTAACATAAGACATAAAAAACTATATGTTTACAAAATTACTATTGAAAATGTCAAGTCACCCGTTGTTTTATAACCTCAAAGAATTTACAATGAAAAAAAAAACAATAAGTTCGCGACATAAAAGAAATTCAATTGTACCGGTCGAGTCGAGACGTAATACGCTTCGCAGAAACGTGGCCTTAATGAAGCCACTTTTCAACTCGAATGTCTTCATCGAGACAACAGGGATGGACTTAGGTGACAACACATCTGCTCAAGGGTATAACAGACATAATTTAACAGAACTTGTCTCCATTAAAATAATTCCTCATAATTTAAAAAAAAACATGAAGTAACATGTTTATTTTTTTACAATATAAATAAATAACCATAATTTTATCATGGATGCGACAGACATAATTTGACAGAACCTGTCTCCTATTCACCTTTTTTTTAACAAATTTGAAAAGTGACATAAATCGTCATCAACAAATAATACTTAATGCATATTTAAGAATAAAATAAACACAAAAGTTTTAGTATTTATGTATATTATTTTATCTACCTAAAATAGATACAGAACAATGTAACAGAATCATCAAATTCAGTAAATAATTGTAGAAATTAATCACTTATAAAAATATGCAAAAAAGATACAGTTGAATTGAGTGTGAATATTTATTTATTTTTATATGTCAGTCAAAGCTAGTCTTACAACGCATTGTACCTATATTTTTTATTGACATAAGTATTTCTAAAATATTGAAATATTTTACTATAGATTTCAATAACAGTCGTAAGTAATCGATTCGACCATGCTATAGTTAGTTAACCATGAATGGAATAAAACTATTTGCTGTTGCATCATATTTTCATATTTTTCATCACGTTTTGCACTAATAAAGATTTTATTTAGGTGTAGGTATATTTTAATTTATATTATAATTTTTATGTTTACTTTTTCATTATTTAAGAAATACTTTATTCACTTATTATACAAGACTTTATTAAATGAATAAAACCTATGAGCAAATATTTCTTCAAAATGTGTTGACAAAAAGTCTACAATCCGCCCCTGCGTTTCGCGTCTGTCCTCAAAGCAGGTACGTATTTAGGTTAAAATTATAACTTTATTATTGGCGGTGATTTTGGAAATTAATTTCCGAGGATCGAAGCCAAATTATAGTGAACGATCTCAGTCAGCTTCGGCCGTTTTTATAATTTGTCCGCCATTTTGCGGCGTTTTTCTTATTACCTTGGAATATTTGTTTAATAAGGACATTATGTAGGAGGGGGCAATCGTGAGTGAATGGTTGAATTTTATAAACACTATTTAGTAATTTGTGTATTTAAGTTTTTGTATAAATACTCGTATACAGGTCAAATCAATTTATGTATTGGAATGTTGTTTTGGGTTATTTTTTCGTTTTTTATTTTTCGACAAACTATCGTGTCTCACTGCTGGGCACAGGTTTCACTCTACGTTTTTTACTCGTTATTGTCATTACACCACCAATATTTCTCCTCTTTCCTTTCTTCCTCTCTTCTCTTGTATGTCTCGAGAAAGTTTTATTACGTCACTCATTTATTTTCCTATTATTACCCACCTTCTTGCGTGTCAATTGAACACAACAACAATATCAAACATAGTTCATGTAGAAACATGGTACTTAATAATTGATATTTAGAAGTTACGAATTCTTGATCGTCGTCTTGTTCCATCATTATCATCATTTAAGTACTTATGTCAGTCTTCTAGTACCCATAACATAACAAGCTCTGCTTAGCTTGGGGCTAGATGATGTTGTGTGGATTGTCCAGCATTATTTAATATATACTTATGTATTTCATTGTATAAAAATCACAGTTATATTATATTCTGTATTGTCTTGATTGTGATAATGAGTAAATAAATACTGATTGCCATGGACTGTTCTGAGTGATATAGCTTCAAAAATAAGGTGTGCCAGGTCACTTCGCCCAGTTTTTTACCATATAATTAAATAACTGCAGGTAAATCCAACACCAATAAGCAATTAATCAGAGTCACTATATTCGTCGATACCTTTCGCACCATCAATTTAATCAAATTAACCAATTACCTTACGCAAACCGTAATTTCGTGCGCGCAAAGTAAACTATTTTTATCGGTTTTCGGAATCTTCTGTCTCGCTCGCACCTGGTGTTACTGCTATAGCTGTCCTTATCAATTTTTGAGGTCTTGTGATCATTCAGACAGTGTGAACATTATTGTACTGATTATTGGTACTTGTGGGTCACACTGGTGCTTTTTGGTGCTTTCAACGGTATTTTATGGATGTTTTTGAACAATTCTTCCAGCAAGTACGGCCCTTAGCGAATTGATTCGGGGAATAAATAAATTACAAGGCGATGCGTCGACCAGCGTTTTGATTGGTCACACCAACTCTCGAAAGTGTTGCAAGATTTAATGTTACCATGTTTTGTTACTTTCATTGATTAAATTTATTTTTTTTCTAGTTAAATTATAAATATTCATGGACATTTTTACACATCTAGTCCCAAACTTAGCAAAGCTTGTAATATGGGAACTAGATGGCTAATAGAATATTTATACACATTTTTTTGTAACTAGAATACTTAGAATACATAGAATACTTAGTTTATTATTCTAGTTTGAGGAGTTTTTATTCTTCTTACAGAAATTATTATTTTGAAATTATTTGATAACGTAAAATACCTATGCATTTAGCACATCCGCGGCTCAATTCATAATAAACTTTTGAATTGTTTTAAAGCCATTTTTTATAGACTGCGTCATGGATGTCATAAAAGTTTATTATCAATTAAATATAACCTTATTAAGTTATACGAAATCAGAATTTATAATACATATTATAATTTAAATTATATTATAGATAATAATATATTCAACGTAGTAATGTAAATTCATAAGCCAAAAATGGACTTATTCCGAACAAGACGTTAATTAGATCAAATATTTTTTATTTGTATACAAAAAATATTAAGTAAATAAATTACATATCATAAATAAGCTATTTTCGAATAAATTCGTATAAATTATAAATATGCTGAACAAATGTTTAACGCCTACAAATGTAGACTCTCTAATAAACGAAAATGACCGTTTCTAGAGATATTATGTTACTATGTAATAGCATATTCGATCATCGACATAAAGCTAAGCTCGTCAATAGTCTTAGCAGTCATATTTTTGCACCTTGTACTTTGCAGAATTATATTACGGCTTATGCCGTCTTGGACCGGCTTAGGCTTACATTAAATATTATAAATAACGGTTCAGAAAAACACATCTGACGCAGTAATCATTTAATTAACATAATGGTACCAATTTGTACTTAATTGTTAATTAAATTGTGTATTACTTTAATTGAATGCGATTAGCGTCAATTTCATCCATTTTTTTTGTTTAAATCATTCATAATTCATATTTTTTTTAAAGTAATAAGTATGTAACTTTGTCTTACTTTTTTATACTTTTTAAAATGATCCACGGTTGAAAAGTCTTGAGTAAGTACTTATTAAAAAAAACAGATAATCCATTGCACGCTATATAAGTTTTTTATAAATTCGAAAAACTACCTTCATGTATTTATTCTTGCAATTCCTTTATATAAACACTTGCTACTGAACAAATGGCGGATTATTATAGGAATTTTAAAGTTATTAGTAATATACATATCATTAAGAGGATATTAGCGCTTATTATAAGATTAACTTGAGCGAGTTTGTTTTAAGTAACTAATTTGTAAGCTGCGTGGGCAGAATCAGCTGCAAGGACTGGTATAAATAAAAAATAAGGCTAGACATAATAATATAAAAATTAAAAAAAAACGTGTGGCACTCGGGGACTGCCACGGTAAAGCATAGCATTTTTTGCTGAATTACGCATTCGCAGTGTTAGGATATTTTCGTTACGGAATTTCTGGATTCGGTCTCCACGCGCAAGGCCCGCGATAGAAGCTATGCAATAGCTTAACCGGTAAAGTTTGTGAGTTTGCTATTTCATATAGGTACTGAAACGATTTTGAAAATTCTTTTACTAATAAAATGCCACCTAAACCTTACAATGTTTTGTCATGGACACAACCGTTTGGATAAAAGCAGTGTAACAAAAAACAAACTAACGGTTAGGTACTGCGACTTACTAAGGCACGAAGAAAAATAAATAAATGATAAATAATGTTGGACAATCCACACAACATCATCCCCAAACTAAGCAGAGCTTGTGTTATGGGTACTAGAAAACTGATATAGGTACCTACTTACTTAATACGATACACTACATAGATAGATATGTTTTATTATACCTACATATAAAATACCCAGAACACCTGGAAAAAGACTAGTAAATCTGAATTCGATTATATTTTTTCATGTTATTTGAATTACAGGAAGCAGTCGTCATATCTTGTATTCTATTGTTACCGCGCCAAAATATGTCAATAGGCTTATCCTAGTCTCTCAAAACCAGCCAGGCTTTAAATCACGTTCAGTTTCTGTAGCAACTCATCGGTATTCTGTGGAATTTCTTGTAGACTGATGAGTGTGACGTTATTATTGAAAAATACAGCTCAGTCATATCAGTCCACCAGAAATGCCAGAAAATACATATGAGTTACCTACTATAGAAACTGAACGTGAATTTAAACCTGGTAATGAGAGGCTAGGATAAGCCGGCAGTTGTTTTTTTAATACAAAATATGTAATATCAATTTAAGTTGTTTTTGTTATCTTCGGTAGAATCTGGATAGAAAATGACTTATTTACGAGGACTTGCATTCTGTCGGTAAAGGCGCTCGCGGCCATTTTGGAGATTGAAACATGATAAATTGAGTTTACTGTACGAAGTCAAAATGCCAATTTTATGCCAGCGATGGTAGGTGTAATAAAATTTAATATTTTACGTAAAATTTATTGAAACGATCCGATGCGATCATTTTGTGATTGTTTTAAGCAAAAAATTTACATTGGGCTTTGATTAAGTAGTTGCCTACTACGAGATAATTTTAAGTAGGTATACAAGAATGTTTTCTGGTTCATAATCAACTTTACGTTTTTTTAATATAATTAATAAATAAATATTTGCGGACATTTCACAGTCTTAAACTAAGCAAAGATTATAATCTTCGAACTTTATTTTTTTTTAATCTTTATTTTTATAAAAATAAGTTTTAAGAGAATAAAATAAATAAAGTTATGTGAACAAATCTTTGCTTTTATGAGAATAATGTTATAAACATCAAATCCTTGAGCATTTCACCAAAATACGTAGCTGGCAACTATACAAAACCATAGCAATAATTTTGAAATAATCTTTCCAACAAATCTCTGTCAGAAGTTATTTTCCTCAAAACCGCGACACTATTTTTTCAAGTTGTACATTATCTGCGGTCCCTTGGGGGTGATATTTCAATGGGGTAGGTATCTACCACTGTTTGTTTAACTTGTTACTGACTTTTATTTAGTTTGGCTTGACTTTACATTCATTTATTGTATTGTCAATAAATATTTATAAATATTTACAAACAAACTATTGCAATTTACAAAATGTACATACGACTATTACAGTATTTACAAAATGTAGGTACATAGGTATATATAAAATACATAAGAATCAGTTGAGCTATCTACAGACCGTTGCAAACGATCTAAGGATAGCTCAACTGATCCAAATCAATTGTCAATTGGTTTGTTGGAAGTGGATATGATAGATAAGGCTAAGGTTTATTAAAAATGTAATTAATGTTGCAAATGACTTTTATTTTTATTTTGACTGTAGGTACTGGTATTTTCACATATTTTAGGGAAAATTATAGTTTAAAACTGTATCTATATTTTGATGAAAAATGATTTGATTTAATTATTGTTTTGACTTTTTTCGAAAAGTATGACGTATTTTTAAATTTGTAGTGTTGTCTACAAGCTAGAAAAGCTCTTTATAATGGTACAATCGCTGTACAAACTCGTTTGCAAAAAAAACAATGGACCAATGTTTACAAACAAAAATATTGACACAAACCCGCAATGTTACGTTATAATCTATTGCCCTTATTATAAAACAATGTGGGAGAGGTCCCGAGGGAGTGATAGATCAGCGCGTGGTCTGCAGTCTGCGGCGTCAAGGGTTGGCATACACTATCATATTATCACAGAGTTAACAGAACGGTGTAGTCATCGGATACTTATATTATGATAAGAATTTTTAGTATGCCCATAAGACCTATGGTTTATATCGATGATGCACTTAAAATCTCAAATAAAAAGTTTATTAAAAACTGAGTGATAATTTTTAAATAAGTATTTAGTTTTCTTTCTTGAACCACTATAAGTACCTATTAGAGTCAAAGGTATCTAACACATACATTTTTGAGCCTGAATTCAACCCGCGCCGCGCCACACAATATCAATAAAATCACAAGGATCATTTAGAATCTTACATACTTACTAAGTGATTCTAGGTGCCAGTTCCATGCGACCAGAGCCTAGAAGCCCGGTCTTTGACTCTTGTCATGTTCTGTTTACCATCTACATTCAGCAGATCATTCCATCTCGCTGGTTGTCATCCTACATAACCACGCATAAAATAAAACTACCGAAAAAAGGCCTAACAGTCTAAAATAACCCTAACCATCTACTTAAAACATTGTGCGCCAAGCGTAACGTACGGGTTAATTTAATGCTACATTACAATCGTAACAGGGGTTAAGAATTTAATAGGGTTGGTTATGGTATAGGGTCCCATAGACCCCGCACGCGTTGGATCAGCAATATGTTTAGGAATCAACAGGATTATATTAGATTTGCTTTATTTGTGGATGATTTGAGTTAATCTTGTTAATAGATAGTGTTTTGTTTGAGATTTTTCCCATAACGAGAGATACAATGAGGTCAGATTTAGGTCGCGCGGAGCTCGAACTAAGGACCGTCTAGTGTATGTTACAAAATACATTTTTTCATATCGTATGAGACATAAACATTGGCTATTTTACAAAATGTGTTAGTTATATAGAACTAACAAGTTCTACACATTTTATAAAACTAAAAATTCGACTGCTCTATTTTATTCAATTTCTACTACTGGTACTATTTATAGTAAAATTATTTAAAGTAAAATATTGATGCTCATTAAGATGTTGCCAGCGCAAACTCAGTGTTGACTTAAAAAAAAATATCAACCATAACAAGGTCTAATAAAATATACACAATAAACTGTATCAAATTAGTTAAAATAACAAACAAACCCAAGTCTGAATAAAATATCACAAACCTTTTTTTAAATATATTAAAAAAAACCTATACGCGCACGTTCTTTTGTTTTCAGAACGAATTGATTAACACAGTAATTCATGGGACAGATTAAAAAAAACGTCACCCACGTTTTTTTAAACGTCACCCACGTTTTTTTAAACGTCACTCACGTTTTTTTAAACGAGAGGAACAAAAACAAAAAAAAAAACAAACAATTTTACGCTCCAATATGAGTAATGAATATATGTATTAGTGAGTTAGTGATACACTTTTGTAATTAGTGGTACAAAT
This sequence comes from Ecliptopera silaceata, assembly GCA_932527185.1. Taxonomy (NCBI): domain Eukaryota; kingdom Metazoa; phylum Arthropoda; class Insecta; order Lepidoptera; family Geometridae; genus Ecliptopera; species Ecliptopera silaceata. The sequence goes on along the minus strand of OW052202.1, from coordinate 8,833,957 downwards.
GGCACCCATGGTATATGTGCTTTGATTTGTGTAGGACCGATTTTTATTTCATGGTAGATAATAAAAAGTTTTAATATACATATTTGTTTATTAATTAACCCAATATAGAGAGAAATAAAATCATAAAGGTAAGTTGCATATTTGTATTTATTTAGCTAATAGGATGACACGGCATACATTAACATAAACGCAAATTATTATAACTAATTAAAGTGTAATACAATAAAAGTTTGATTGTTTAACAAATCACATATATGTCACTTTTTAAATTATTTTCTGACCTAAGTCTAGGCCAAGAGGAGATCTTTTATAATGGTAAGGCCGTCCATTCTATATCTCAATACCGTTCTTTTGCACTTATTTTATTGTAGTGGTGTGCAATAGTGTACTTATCTATCTTATTTCAATACACTTAGTTACTCATGAATATGATAATAATTGGTTGAGTACCTCTCAACCCGGTTCAAACGCCATCAAAATTACATGTAACCTATCCCGGAGCCCTGGAGGCCTATTCCGATATCAAGAACCCAATAAACCGCTAAACTACACGACATATTGGCGTGAAATTCTACGTCTCCCGTGACCAATTTCTGAGGGTAGATTCGATATAATGGCGCACTGAAATAAGTAAACGCTAAGCCCGTTAGGCGTGCGTTAAAGACACGCTTGTGGGTTCCGTACACAAATATATGTATAGTTTTTCATAATAAGCTACTCTTAAAGCACCAAAGAATTCAAAATCAAACATAGTTTATTAAGTAAAATCGCAAGGATCATTTAAAATAGTCTTACATACTAGGTGATTCTAGGTGCCTGTTCCACGTGACCAGAGCCTAGAAAAACGGGCAAGAAACTTAAAATAAAAATAAAATAAGCACCCCATTGCTTAACTTTTAAAAGTTTAAATTATATTTTATTTTTAGACTTGTTTTGTTAATATTTTTAAAGGCTTTTTTTTATTATAAAAAAAAAGCCTTTTAATCGCAACGTTAGCACATTCAACACACTGCGCGGTGACGCTGCAACGTTTGACAGTCGAGCTAGCGTCAACGCGTAGTGTCACTCGTATACGTCACCGGTTCGATACGTTTCCGATTGTCGCATTTATTCGTGCTCAGAGGCCGTAGTCCGAGCTTGCATTTTAGAACTCCCTACTCTCGAGCCGAGAGTCGTCTCTCGGATGTCCTTATATTTTTGTAAGAAATAGAGAGAGAGATCCGAGAGACGACTCTCGGCTCGAGAGTAGGGAGTTTTAAAATGCAAGCTCGGACTAAGCCCTCAGACCTCTAACCCTAAAAACCGTGTCGAATTTGACAAATGCATGTTTTGGGCCACGCGACGTTTGCTTCGTCACGGCTTGCGCTCTGTGTATTTTTAGAACTTTAGAACTATTGACATTTGTTTGACACAATTGGATGGTAGTGTCGAATAAGTCTCTGTGTCAAATAAGTGTCAAATGTGTCTGTTTTTGCCGTAGTTCCTCAATGCGTTTTAATTAGAAAAATGTTTTCTTTTTTCTAATCATATAGGTACCAATTGTTATTATAGTACTTTTTTATGTTATGTTATGATGTACAAAATTAGAAAGAATTACAACTGTATTTACAAAATACAAATCTAATAGTTCAATTATCTTCAGTCCGTTAAATATGACTTACACTCAATAACATTTTTTTTTAATAAAATGGATATTTTAACTTTTATACCTATAACTTACTTGATTTAAGGAGGTCCCAAGAAGTATATTACCTAGTATAAGTCTTCTTCCAAATAATTAAAAAAAACCATCATCACCTGAACATCTGTACCTAAAATAGGTAGTTAGTATAAGTAGCCCCTATAACTTCCCCCTTCTGAATTACCTTTGAAAAACCACAAGACATCAAGTCTCTGTCACCAATACCTTAAAAAACTCTCATTACATTATATTACAAGTGACAAAAGGCCGAAAACGCGCGTAATACGGGTTATTACTCAAACCGAAGGCAAGGTGCATGAGTGAGACTCCGACCCTATGTGGTAGCATGAATACACCTTTTGCAGAGCATCTGACAGATCTGCTCAATTTTTTTTTTTTGCTTAATGTCAAAGTGTTGAATGACATTGTGACAGTAAAGCACAAACGCGTAGCAGCTTGTTTGAATATTATAATAATCTGATTTTGCAGGTTAAATACATAGGTAGGTTATTAAAAAGTTTTTTTTAAGTTCAGATTTTTATTAGTAGATATTAGATTGAGTCAAAGAACTCCATACTTCATCGCATATTGTTTTCCTTTAATATACTTACCGTATAAAATACTTACGCAATCCGTATATAAGATAAATTCAGTTTAGTTTAAAAGATTTCAAAAAAGGAGTTTTTCAATTTTGTCTTTAAGCTTTTTTATATTTTTTATGATAGATCATACTTAAGAGATATTTATGTAAACTTCATTAATCCCTGACTAGTATTTTAGTAATCTTTAAAAATGTGTGTTTTTCTTGTCGGTGACGATTGAAGTGAGCTTTGTTATTTTTTTGAAAAAAATATAGCTATTTCATAAATGGGCATAATGCCATCAGCAGGTTCTCATTTTCATACATTATTTAAATAAAAATATGAATTCATATTTATTTTATCGAAGATTGGCATTTAAACAAACCTACGTGTCATATGTTTAAATGTCAATCACCAATAAACATGTTTTCGAAGCACGACCCGTTAACTTTTTCTAAAAAAAATAATAATATTTATATTTTACCATCTGTTTTCTACTATGTATGTATTTACCAAAAAAAATGTATATAAGTATTTATCAGGAATTTAGTTCCCATAGTACAAGTTTTGCTTAGTTTGGGACAGAGTGTGATGTGTGGATTGTCCGGGAATATTAATTTATTTACAATGCTTTTTTTCTATCATACCTACTACTTGTACATTAAAAGTGATAAAACCTTACCTTAATTAATTACATACATTAAAATGTGCAAGTAGAATTAGTACATACAAGTACTGACTCTACTTACCTTATGTCACAAAACGTGAAGTAATACATATAAATGGGGTCGAAACTTAAGCAGACGAGCCAATTTCAAGGGCCATTTCCCAACACACCCAGCATGGGGAGAATACATTTAAAAATAAAAATAAGGTTGAGGATACATTCAGACGCTAAGCGACATGAATGTCGAATTATTATCATGAAAATTATATTCTGGATTGCATAAAGATGTTTTTATAAACCCTGCAATGTTTTTGTACTATCTAGGGCAGCTGCAACTTGTACATATTTTTATTAATTTATTATTAAACTATAGAAATATACATATACCTGTCTATGCCAATTCAAAATTAACTTTTCTTGCTGTCATTACATGCTTGCTAAAAGTCATTTATTAAGTAAAATTACAATAATTATTAAGCATAGATTCAAAGTTCTAAAAACGGACAAGAAATTTCTATTTTAAAAACGTCATCACCAACATTTTTTCCTGTGTTTTGGCACTTTGCTGTTGTATTTAATAGCTTGTTAAAACATTTAATTACGTAGAAAGGCTAAAGTTTATTTATATGAACATTCTGTCAAGTTAATCGTTAGGCAATATATCGCTCCGCTCAACGCTCTGCCTGACGCTCTGCTTATGCACAAACATAACCAAAATGTTTATTTCTCAGTAGACTTTAGCACAGCTGTTCGCTTACAGAAGCGGTAATGAAGTCGCTACGTTTATAAATTGTTTTTTATTTATTTAACTGCAAAGAGTTTTAATTGAAACGTACAAACGTACCTAGTACAAGTTTATTTGTAATAGTTATCCTTAAAAGCTTGTAAATTTAGTTATTCTATAACACACTTACTTTACATAAAATTATAATAAAAACGATTAACATACCTACTATGACATCAATTGACTATGTTTTTTTGAGAATATATTTAAACCTAAACCTATATCAAAGTTTTATTCCTAAATTTCTTATTTATTTTTCCTTAGATCCTTATTTAGTTATCTATAGATCGTTTGGTCAACGGCCTGTGGATCGCTGTGTTTTTTATGTATTTTATAATTATTTATTATCTATTGTAAATACATATTAATGAATAAATTATTTATATACAAAAAGGAGCTGATTCTAAGAGATTAACATAAAATGTATTCTAGACAAAAAATATTATCTATTAGTTTAGCTAAAAAAATACACATCTTTAGAAATCAGTGTAAAGTTGTTTAAAAGTCTGTAGATCGTTTGTAGAATTGATTAAAAAAACCTAATAAATCATATTGTATATATAGCAAATTCACGGTTTTCTAATATAAATATAATATAAAAATATACTAACAAGCATCGCTAATTCGGCTTTGGTTAGTAAAATCTATAGAACTTAATGTCAGCCATAGAGTTTTTTTTTATTGCCAGATGTAAATTAGTCATGCATTGACATTCTCAAAATGAATTCAATTATTAAGCAATATTCATAAAAATATGAACATTTTAGAGAAATATGAACAAAATTATGTCTTCTGTAGTAAAGCTTAAGTTCCATTATATATGAAATGGTTTTTGAAAGGCCAATGAGTATTTCGTCTTTTTATTCTTTCTCATTAAGACATCATCATCATCAGCAGCCAGATTTCGCCCACTGCTGGGCATAGACCTCCCTTTTCTTGTGTCACTCTCCACGGTCCTGTGCTAGTCTCATCCATGTGCGACCCGCCACGCTAGCCAAATCAGCCCATTTCGCTGCTGGACGGTCAACACTCCTCTTTCCTGTCCTTGGTCTCCATTCCGTCACACTTCTACTCCATTAAGACATAGTCTTATTTTAATCCGACTTAAACGAGCAAAAGGAGGATTTTTTTTTTTACAAAACCAGCAGCAATCCTTATTAACCCTTGCGTAGCATTGCTATTCAGCGCGGCAATGCAGCCAGAATCTTGTTACGCTTCCGATTGGTACTGATTTGGATCAGTTGAACTATCTATAGATCGTTTGCAACGGTCTGTAGATAAATTAAAATAAAATAAATAAATAAAAATGTTTCTTATGTATTTGTTCATTTTGTAAGTACTGTAATAGTCGTAAGTTTGTTTGTGATTCATCATCATCAACCTATATCAGTCCACTGTTGGACGTAGGTCTCTCCCAAGGTTAGAATCATCATGGTGATGATGATGATTCTAACCTTTAGCAGTGGTCCAGCAATGGCTGGAAGTAAGTCTCTCCTCTCTCCCAAGGTTATATTATATTTATCTATCTCCATTATTTTGTTTGTGAATAAAGAATCTAAATCTTGCGTGGAAAGAACAACGCAGTGGGTGAGTTTATTTGATTGCGGCTGTAAAGGGTGCAAAGTAATTTATGCGCGTTCACCCTCATCCCCCTTTATTGATGTACTTTTGACTAGTTCTGATTTCTGTTTATAATGCTATTTAGCTTGTTTAGTGTGCGTTTGTTTGTAAGTATGTTTTTGGGCGTTTTTTTGGGTGACTGGTTCAAGTATTTTGTTTATTTTTGTTCTAGCTTGTTCGTTTTTTTTGTTTTATTGTTATCTGTAGACTAGTTAGGTAAGTTTAGCAATCTGTTGTTGTTTGATTTTTTTATGAAATTTACAGGCTAGTTAAGTGGTTCAATGTTTTTAAGTTAAAAGAAATGAATTTGATTCTTAGATAAGGTTTTCAATCAAAATTAAAACGAATGAAAAGACACTTTATTTATACAGACTTACTCGAATCTAAAAAAAAATCTGTTTCTACTTCGCATGCCATTTTATAAATTATTGTATTACTTACAAAAATGAACATAACTAATTTCAATAGTCGACATAAGTATCAAATACTGATTCTATTAATTTGTTTTTATGTATGCCTTATATCTTTTTAACGTAACCTATTTACATAAATATCCTTTTTTAACGCCATTGACACCGCAAACGCGCCGCAAGCTTCATTTTGACATCTGTCAAGAAATAAATTAAATTCTGCAAAAACGCACAATTGTGGTCACTACCTGCAATTAGATGACCACAAGTTTATTGTGACTATAATAACTATTTTAACCACAGTAGTAGATTTTGAAACTAAATAAAAAGAGTTATGTAGACTTTGTCGTATCGCATATATACTTACTTATACAAATAATCTTTTAAGAAATCTCTTACAAGATTATTTGTAAGAAATATGGTAAGTTCTTTAATAACGAGATAAATATTTACCTTGATTTTTGCCATGATCACAAGTTGATCTGAGCCCGTACCTATAGCACGAAAAAATTATAAACTTTGCGCGGAGCAAACGATTTTTTTTTATAGGCAAGCGTTTGACCGCGACCTCACCTGATGTTAAGTGACGATGCGGTCGACGATGTAGCACGCTTGTCTAGAAAATACCCAAAGGCTCGAACGATTTTGAAGCACAGAATTATATTACGATCTTTGTTTTGGTCCATTCGAAATATGCGTTATAATTTTCAAGATCAAAATACATACGCCTACAGTGTTTTTTGGGTAACCTGGTTTTTAGTAGATACAGTCAAACTGCAGACCCACTGCGGCGTTAGGGTTTTTCGCCCGCAAATAGATAGGTATAGGGTCCTGCTCAGGGTGGAAATAAAATAGGATAGTTAGATTTACCACACCTTTACTGTCCTTTAAACCTACACAGCCGCACATAGATTATCTAGTCACTGAGTTTATGATAGCACTGTCACTGGCCTGAGTATTCCGGGTTAGATCCAGGCTCCAGGCTTAGGCAACGTTCTTCTGTGTCCTTGTATGAAGGCAGCTTCACTCCGCGGCTCTCCAGGAAGATTTTCCAGTAGTGGAGCAGCCGCAGTCAGGAGTAAGTGGAGGAAGCAGAAGCAGCAATTGCAGCAGAGGCAGATGAAAGAAGAATAGTCCAAGTAGAAGGGTGAATAGGTAATCCACGTAGAAGGGTGAATACATTAAATAACCATAAAACTACGTCTGTACTTTTAAAACAAATGTCGTAGTGATTACAATAATTATACTAGAAGCAACCAAAAATTGTTTCTAATGTTTGTCAAGTAAAAAACAATAAAACACAAAAACTTTAAAAGTATATTTATCTTCCAACAAGTAGCAGTTAACAGAAAAAACCAATTAAGAGTTGTATTTATTTAAATCCCAATTTGTAACCAAACAGTCTCTGTACACGCAATGGAAGCAAAAAATGAAATAACAAGTCAAGACAATTTTCCCGCGAATTGAAATCATTTGTACAGAAACTCAAATAGTTGATAGCTAGATACATTTTTTTTAATTAGCACATTAAAACAGACTAGTACAATGCTAACGCATATAAGTATAACGACCGATGTGGCGCGGCGGGCGAAGGCGCGGTCCGCCTGCGATGCGGAGGTTCGATTCCCGCCTTGGGATAAATGTTTGTACGATCTGCAAATATTTATTCCGGGTGTTTTGGGTATTTTATATGTATAATAAAAAATATCTATCCATGTAATGTATTGTATTAAGTATGTCAGTCTTCTAGTAGGTACCCATAACACCTCTGCTTAGCTTGGGACCAAATGATGTTGTGTGGATTGTCCAGAATTATTTATAAAAAAATGTATCTTGAAAGTTGTCATTGCAATTGTTTCTAGCTAGACATGAACTGGAAAGTGTTCAGTAAATATTAAAATAACACTAAGTCCTATATGAGGCAGTGGACATCTTCAAGGCTGTTTTTATAAATTAAATACAGTTCTGAAAAGATTTTTTTTTATATAAGTATTTATTTATTTTTTTATTTATATGTATAAATCTATATAATAAATAAATCATTATAATGTCTTTTATCGAAATGATTCTGTTCTAAAAGTTGTCTGGAAGAGATCTTTCATAACAATAAGACTGAGTCAGTCTCATTTTTATAAACGACAAAATACATTTTAGTACAGATTTTTTAGTCATAAATAATAAAGTTTTTACGCTTTATTACATGATAATTCTACACCAAACATTATTTTATCTCAACTTTCATTTGCAATAATAAGATGAGTAAAATATCAGTTTGTATGACAAATAACTAATTATGTACATGACGAATAGATAAATGTAATAAATAAAATAAAAACATGATGATAATTCTTAACATTAATTTAATTATGTGTAAATGCTATCTTAACAAAGTCGTCACACTTATTTTTATCTAACAACATGTTTTTGATATGAACTTAGCTACTGTCAGTGAAGTTCGATAACCTTAAGTCCTTTCTTTTAAGTCATATTGACATCTGTCAAGGCATTGATTAAATAATTTTAATAACTTTAATTTTTCCTCGCATTAAATCCCGCGTATTTTAATTAAAATTATGTTTCCCTACTTTTTATTAAACAAAAAATACTTGCTAAATAAATGCGCATAATGTGCGAGGCAAAAAAAACTTTAATTTTGGGTGATTCGAGGTCAATTTTCTTGTTAAAGCATACTTAGCATTTTTATTTTTATTGATTTTTTTAATGTTGAATTTGTAGTTTTAACCAACAATACTTGAGGTTGCATAATGTATAGGTAAATCGTTGAAATAAAAGTGTATTATGTGATATCGGAATTTAAATATTAAATAAATACACACACATCACATTCTAGTCTCAAACTAAGCAAAGCTTGTATGGGAACTAGATAGCTGATAGAATACTTACTTATAAACATTTTACACCACCCAATTTGATGGAACTAGTTTCCCATAGGTTTTGAAAGAAAAAAATCAATCAAAAAAATCACCATTTTCCTATAAAACAAAAGACAGCCGACTTGATGATTGACCGAATTGACTGAGAATTATATTCAAACACTTGACATTTGCAGAATTGCCTGTCGTATGGGCCACATAGAAGAAGAATCACATTTTCTTCTTGCACCTACATTTTAGATAATATCATAAAAAAACAGATTTCGCAATAAAATACACAACCAATAAATAATCTATTTCATAATTGAATATAACAATATACAAGTCTTCATGTATTTAGTATAAAAAAAAAATAGGCAATTTATTTTATAGTATACTTTTTACAATATTAATTTTAATATGACGTAAATTTTAGATAATAATTTTATGTATAGAATTTGGACCTGTTCATTTTTATAGTTTAATATGAACTTTATAGTTCAAATACTTTATATTAAAGTTATAAATTAAACTTGATACAAATAAAAAAATATTTGACAGTTTTTATGCCTTTTTTAATCTGTACAAAGTTATTTTTAATTTATTTGTACATTCCGTGAAAAAAATAACATTTATTATAATTTTGAATAAGCTTAATAATATAGGTGACATTTTATTGGTTTTATATGATTTAAATAAAGTCGTAAAGTTATAATTATCGAATCTCAAATTTAAAAGAATATGAGATTATTTTTTTGTAGTTCATTACAGCGCAAAATCTTATAAAAAGTTAGCGTTGACGTGGTCACGATTATGTATGGTAATCGAGACATCAAGTCTGCGCTAACTTTTTATAAGATAGACCGTTGTTGTATAAGTCATACGTTTTCAAAAGTAGATATTACCGCTTAGCATCTGGTAAGCTTATTTCATCACACTGATTGACTACAACCCATCTACACCCAGTTAAAAAAACACAGATATTTAAATAATTTCACACATTATCATCTTAATAATTTATTACAAAAAAAAAACTATTGATACCAATTTCTATAACTAATAAAAAATATACAAAACACAATGCGGTCCAACCATGCGTCATCCTCAAAACATTTAACATCCTAATATCGTAACACCTCAGCTCTAGTGCCGACAAAAGAGACGATAAAAAAGAGTCGATAAAAAGATTCGATAAAAATCTGGTATCGACATCGAGAACGAGACCCGCACAGCGGGCGGCACGGCACGGCTTAAGATAGAGTTGTCAAAAAAAGCCGGACCCGATCTTTTTCTTTACCGGCTAATTTAAACAAAAAAATATTTTATTTTTTTTAGAAAGTACCTAAGTAAAGGAAATTGTGTTTACAATGAATAAACATGTTCTTTTTTTACAAATGATAGGTGTTTAAAATAAGTGTTCCTATTCATAGTCAAAGCGCTATTAAAAATGTATACAAAATGAAGTAGATTTATCAAGGTTTAATCATTTATAAAGCCATTTAAACTTTAAATTGTAATTTAAACACTAAAATAGAACTAAACTATTCTGAAATAAACTAAAAACCAAAACATAATCGCTAATTATTATTTTTCTAAACAAAAAGTCGGACAGTACTTTGCAAAACTTTTAACTGAAGGTACATGTACATCATGTATGTCAATTTGGTTAACCAATATAATTTGACACCAAGTTTAGTTATCCGGTCATAATGTCCGGCTTTTATTGAACTTGGGTTCTACCAAGTTCAATAAAAGCCGGACACTGACAACCCCATACAACTAATAACTTACTTTGGATTACGCTCGTTAGCCTCTTAGCACCTTGGCCGACGTTTATTTTTTATTAATATAAATTTTATTTAAATATCCCGAACATATTTCGGGAATAATGCCTTAATATTACAAAAGCAATATGTTATGCCTAGGAAAGAATCTGGTAACATTATTTATTAGATTGAATGATATTTTTAATCTGAGGTCAAGTTTGACCTTAGAAGATTGACCGCGGTATTTTTTTGATAGAAGAATATACGGTCTTATTGCCTGTAAATTTTTATTTACGTCATGTTACATAGATGATTAGAATTTATCTTTATTTCCGTGCCACAAGTACTACTATACAAATGACACACTTCTGTGTCACTCTTACTACCAGTAGTACAAATATTTTAGCCGAAAGAGTTCACGGACAAATCCTAGAAGAAAGAAACTTACCTGGTTTTAACCGTTTTTTTTAAACAGTCGGGCTATCTGTAGATCGTTTGCAACGGTCTGTAGATAGCTCAACTGATTCTTATGTATTTCAAATATGTAAATTTCGTAAACACTGTAATAGTCGAAAGATTTTTTGTGAATATATTTTTGCATTAATGATTTTAACTAAGTTTTTTTTACAATTATGAGCATTGTCTTTTGCAAAATTAAGTCCTTATTTATTGCTATATAAAGTAACACATTAATAAAATCTAGTAATTTACATACTATCTTCTGATTGCTAGTTTTTGACTAGCTGAAAAAACTACAGTAACCAATTCAATCTAATCATCATCATCAACCTATATCAGTCCACTGCTGGACGTAGGTCTCTCTGCAGACGCGCCACTGAGCCCGCTCTTCGGCTCTTCTCAGTGTTTGCGCAACATTCTGCGAATCGTCGCTCCATCTTGCCTGCTGGGTCCTAAACTACGTTTACCTATAAACGTCAAAGAAAATGAAATTCTACTATTAATAATATGATTTAATGTTCCTGTTCTAGCGATTATTGCTATTTAATTTAATAACCTACTGATTTAAATAAAATAATATTAAGTGATTTTTGGTATTTTTATGGAAACTGGAATTTAATAAAATTAGAATAAAGTAATCAAAATTCATATTTAATCTTTCCCGTCATTGTTATTTTTTTTATATAAAACCGGCATTGTATATTTTTAGTTCAAAATCTTGCTTTTGGGAAATTTGGCCTAATCAACGTTTGAGGGTTTCTTATAATCAGTCCAATTGGGCTATTCAACAAACCTGCTATTAAAATAAATATTTATTCTAAGTTTTTCCCATAGCCATACAAGCTTTGCTTAGTTTGAGACTAGAGTGTGATGTGTAAAATGTCCGTGAATATTTATTTATTTAAGTTTTATAAATCTATTGAACCATTTGTATGATTAAGCCACGCTTAAACATTTTGTATAAAATCTTTTAACTTTTAGCATATTTTAAATATATTAGTAATTCAGCAAGTACATAGTTCATCAGGTAGTCACAACCTCACAACTTATACCTATGTATAAATACTTATCTAATCCTCTGTATTTTTTATATTCTATCAAACACGGTCTTTAGCTTAAAATTTTTGGTTATTTAAAATTACAATTTAATTGTTGTTTTGATAAATAATGACAGAATAGCTTAAAATAAATAGATTTGACCTCCGACTGATTAGAACTTGTAATAATACGATAACTTGCGTGATTAGTTCGTAACTAGATACTTATTAATTAAATTCACATAAAATTTGAATTTACATTGCAATATATTTAGTAATTTAAAATAACAATAGTTTTTTATTTAAAATATTTTAAAAAAATATGTTTTTTTTGGGAAATTACTAATGAATAAATGATTGATATTAATATTTGTACAAAAATAAAGTTGAATGGTTACTCCTATACTTATCAATCTAAAAAATCAAATCGTGAATTATTTTAAAAGGATTTTAGTATGAAATCTAACAAGATAAAAATATAATGCAAACGATAGAAGCATAGGTATTATAGATTTTTCAAAAATATTTTTCTAATGCTGGGGCCACATTAGCGGGCGAATATTCGTATCGTGTTGGCGCGATAAAATCATCGTGTTCGGGTATAGGCGATGTTCTTGTCTACATTAGACGGGCGAAGATTCGTGTCGAGTTGACGCGATGTATCGTGCCGGATAGGGTGACCAGATGTCAGGAATTTTCCTGACATTTCAGGAATTTTAGACATATGTCAGGAATGCGGCCGGAAAAGGGAAATGTCAGGAATTTCTCGGCAAATAAATGGAACAATTTTTTTTTACACTATAATTTTATTTTTGGTCACAATAACAAAAAGGAAATTGTCATTAATAGTAATTAGCTTTTTACGATTTTGACATCAAACAATCAACATTGACATATTTAAACGTACTAGATTCAAAATATATTTTTTATTTTGAAATAACTTTTGAATTATTACGGAAAAATAGAATAAAATTAGTTGTGTTATAAAACTTATCCATTTATCACAAAAAATATATATATTCAAAAACCCAATTGAGCTCATGTCTGTAATTTTGTCAGGACTTTTGAAATTTGCATCTGGTAACCCTGTGCCGGATGGTGTTGTTCTAGGCATGGGCGTTTTTGGATTTTTTCACAAACCGATACGAAACCGATTTCAGATTTTGAAACCGATTTCAAAAACCGTTTTTTGAAATCGATTTCAGTAGCGAATATCGGAGCGTATTTACTAGTTATTACGACAAACGCAAAATCGAATTCTTTCGGTTTTTCGTTTTCAATGTCATCATCATCATCATCATCGACCTATATTAGTCCACTGATGGACGTAGGTCTCTCCCAAGACGCGCCACTGAGCCCGGTCTTCGGCTCCTCTCATCCAGTGTTTGCCAGCTACACTCCGCAGATCGTCGCTCCATCTCGCCGGAGGGCGTCCTACACTACGCTTTCCTAAACGCGGTCTCCACTCCAGTATCCGTTTGCTCCAACGGTTGTCGGTTCTTCGGCAAACATGGCCGGCCCACTGCCACTTCAGCTTGCTAATTCTTTGAGCTATGTCGAACACGTTTCAGTCAGTGTCCACGTTTCAGAAGCATAGGTCATAACGGGTAGGACGCACTGGTTGAAAACTTTCGTTTTCAGACATTGAGGGATGGATGACGAGAAGACTTGACGAAGTTTCCCAAACGCAGCCCAGCCGAGCTGAATTCTCCGGTCTAGCTCTCTCTCGAAGTTGTGTCTACCTAACCGCAGAGTCTGCCCGAGGTAAACATACTCCTGCACAAATTCGAGAGGCATTCCGGCAACGGTTATTGGCGGTTTTCAATGTGCAATTGGGTATTTGAATTAAAAAAAATATTGTATATTTTTATGTATTTTAAGTTTGGTTTTCGATGCAAAACTAAACTCACGGTTCGGTTTCATTCGGATTAGGTTGTTAGGTTGTATTGTTAATGCGTTTTCTAAAAACAGTTTTCTCATATTGGAATGGAATATCGGATTGCAGTCAGAAATCATAAAACCGGACAATTCATAAAACCGTCAAAAACTCAAAATCCATAACGATTCGCTTCATTTCTCTTGCTCTTACGACGGTTCACTGAGTTAAAAAAAAAGGAAATGAAATTAGCTCTGTCTTATTCTAACTAAAGTAGTCGTACGGTGGAGTGATAGAGAACGAATGCGTATCAAAACTATAGAAAACTTGAACTTTAGGTAGATTTAGATTTCGTTCGTTTGCAGTTTGAGTTTGGTTTTCGTTTTCGGTGCAAAACTAAACTCACGTCGGTTCGGTTTGGTTTCGTTCGGATAAGATAGTTTGCAGTTTGCGTTATCATCGTGCGTTTCCTAAAAACGGTTTTCTCATATTGGAATATCGATGCGATACGATTTCTGACTGCAAACGGATTTCAGTTTCGTTTTGATATATCTGTCTCATGCCTAGAACTTAAGGCTAAGTTCATATGGCCGCGCGGTACCGCGTGGAACTACGAACCGCGCGGTATAAGATCAATATAAACGGTAATTAGCGTCTACATTATCGCGCGGTACCGCACGCCGCGGATCATCTGAACTTAGCCTAGGTCTAAGTTCATATGGCCGCGCGGTAACGCGCGGAACTACCAACCGCGCGGTACAAGATCAATATAAACGGTAATTATCGTCTACATTACCGCGCGGTACCGCGCGCCAACGTGCGTCGCGCTCCCATACAAATATCGTCATGTGAATGCTCAAACCGCGCGGCGACGCGCGGCGACGCGCGGTTACGCGCGGTCATCTGAACTTAGCCTAAATAAATTGACGTAGATGTAGCCACCTAAGCGAATATTGGCGCGACAAATTGATTCGCGTCTTCGCCCGAATACTACGCGATGACACGATGTACCCGGCCACATACATCGCGTTAACACGAATATTCGCCGTAGCCCGCTAATGTGGCCCCAGCATAAGAAGATTCTATCAACGCGGTCTCATTTTATTAATTCACTGAGTATTAAAATACAACGACAGTTATTTAAAACACTTAGAAAATTAATAAACATTGTAGGTATTATACGTAGACCGTTTTTTAGAATAAAAAAAAACACGGTTCTCTAAAAAGATGTGAACGCGTTTTTTTAATTTTTATTCCCATTTTCATTGAGATACCTAATTGTATCTCTATTTTTAATAATTTCAACGTCCGAAAATTTAAATGATGAACAATTTGTATTTAATTCTTAAATGGTAATTTACATATTTTATTTACCTATATTTTAAGAAACAGTAGGGGATTTTTAAAAAGTTATTTTCAGGCAGACTTTTAACGAGAGTTTTGACTGATTTCTATCAATAAATAAATTGTATAGTCACCAGTGTTTAAAATAAATAAATCAATTACCTTTACTGCTTCCGCCGTCTTCGTTAGAATCTTCACTGGGCGGTCCGTGCGGGGCCCTGGGCATCGGATGAGGCAGTCTCGGCCTCGTGAGGAATGGCGGAGGGACTCCAAAGAACGGCAGGAACGGAGGCCAGCTCGGTCTGGGAGTGAGCTGCGCCGCCGCCGCCGCGTACAGCTGCAGCGGCGCCGGCAGCCCTCCTTCCAGCACCATGCCGCCGGCGCCTCTTCCACCTTCCCTCGATATCTTGCCGGCAACGCACAACACACCCTCGGGTGCGATCTTACCAAAACGCACAACGCGATCTATCGATACCTTGTCTATCGACAATACGCACGCCACTGTCAGTGCGACGCAACATTCTCAACTGTCATATTCGAACACGTTCCAATTCCACACCGACACTAGTATCGTGGACGAGTATGAGTATCCGGACTGCACGTGTCGCGTGCACTCGCCGCGCCGGCCCGGCACTGAGATGGCGCGACGCCGCGGGGCGGGGCCACCCCCCCTTACCCCCACCCACGCACAAATCAATTCCCCGCCTCCTTCATACTATAGATTTATTCCTCCGACAGTACATCGCGCGCCGCTGCTAAACGCTTTCAAACCTTATGCTTTAAAGTTAGAGACCTGTATTGAATAACGAGTAATAAATTAAGGGCAGGCATACATTGAATTAACGACAGCGTAGACGGCGATTGGCGGCGAATTAAAATCAGCTTTATTTGCTGGGTGGTAGCGTTTATTATCGCATGGTCGTTGCTTAAACATAGGATTTATAAGGTTTGCGTTTGTATGGGAGAGCTTGTGGGGTTGTCATAATCTTTTTAGCCGCATGGCGCGCCCGCTACAAAGATACATGTAGGGATTCTGTAAGAAGTTATGTTATGGAATTTCACCGCAAAATGAATGTGTTTTGTATTGGTATTTCTTCACAAGTTATGGTGAAGTTTATGTAAATAGCATGTCTAGCAATAAACTCATGGTTATTGTATTGTCTAGGAGTGATGATTTCTCTTACATTTTTTTTGCATTTGAATTATCATATAGGTACTTTTTATTATATGCTATTCAATATAATGATTGTAATTTTACCACAATCGTTTAAATAATACCTAATTCATTGGAACATTTTTTTTTACGAGGTGCAAATTTAAAACAATCTATTGGGCATTTATAAATATTCCCTACCTATGTAATTTAATCTTAAATAATGAATGAAATAAGTACCTATATATGATTCTTAAGTCTGAATATAAGGTGCCTAAAAAAATGAGCCGGTTAATAAGCAATCTACTTCAAATTAACCATAGACATGTAGATAACATTAGACGCATACAATAGTATTGCGTAAAACTAGATTACTTCTCGGTCTCTTCCAATGGACTAATGACGGACGAACAATCAATCATACAAAATTAACACGTTTCAGATTATATTTTGGACAGTGATGAATCATAAGCGACCGAAAGGCAATCAATTTCACAACCAATTCCTTATTCCATTAAACAAAAAAAAGTAATAACGTAATTGACATAAATAATAATAAAATATGTCAAGACAGCGTAACGAGCTCTCGGACGCGACATGACAGCTCTATCAGGAATCTCGCACTGACTGTACTTGGCACTCCGCCCCTCGTTTGACGAAATGCCGCCGGCTCGGTGATTGGCTGGCTGGCGGGAGAGAGGGGCCGGGGGCGTGGCCTACCGGGGGGTGTCGGGAAAGCTTAGTGTTGCATGAATTTAATTAGTGTGAGCAGCACCTCGGGCGCATTAGGAGTCGCGATGGGCGAAGCAATAAAAGATATAAAGGAATGAGTATAAATTAAAAGTTAAATAGAGAGTGTGGTGTGTGCGAGGGAGTGAGATAGCACGTTCTCTTTCTACCCCTCTCTCAAGCTGCGGATTACCCGCTCGTAATTGTTTGACGATCTTATTAGTATCAGTTAAATGTCGTGGTCTCTTTTTCTCTCGCGAATTTAATTACTTTTTAATTAGAGCTGCTCTCTTAATGAGTTTTGCGGGATTCGTTCAGAGTTCTTTGTTTTCTTCGGTATCTATTTTTGCTTTTCAGTTTATTATTTTCTTACATCAGATAAAGAAATAGAACTAAAGAGTCCTATTTTTTTTATCTAATCTATTAACAACTCTCTCATCATCGAACTAGTATCAATGACTTCAAATGAAATCGACTAAGTTTATCAAAAATTCTTTATAAGAACTTTTAATAAAAAATATATCGAAGATTTATGAAAAAGGCGAAAAATACCTCTCAAAAATACATCATCGCAAAAAGCAAAATGAATACAAACTACTTCCTTCCGTATTCCACAGCACTTCATCGCATCTATCACCAATTTGTAGATATCAACATCTCTTGTCTCCCCTCTCTTTCGCACAACAGTGTTTTCTGTATATCTGTCTCAAGTTGGCATTAAGGTGGCTATGCACGCGCGAGCAGTTTCTTCTCATTACGTGTAGCTTACCGCGCGTTACAATGAATGGCGCGCTTTAGTTGTTTTTGTCGGTGCGATATTGTATAGCGGTTTAAATTATTTTGTGTAACTGTTTATTTCTGTTCGCGAGTGCACTCTATCGGTTATGACTGTTCTGTTGTTTAAACAGCTTTTTTCAATGTTTAGAAGATAAATATTTATACGTTAATATATTTTTAGTTGAAAAAAGAATTTAGGTATACTAATACAAGCTTAAATTTTTAGACAGGTCCGTTATTATTATCACAAGATGTTTCTACATTTTAGATATTTGATATTTTTAAGACCTTACTGAATAAAGTTATTATTACTTATATTTAATCATATTTTTAGTGATCGCAGAGCTTCTTGTGCAACTACCGTACATATTTATTTCTGTTTTCATTATTGATTTTTTTTTACTTAAACACGTTGAATATTAAATCTCTACCTGAAAATGGCGTATATATTGAATTTTCGATATACCTACTTATTTCGGAATAATTGGTTGAGAAATAACAATACTTACCGAGTTTTCTAGTTTTTTGTCTAATGACCAAAACCAACCAACCCGAACTAAACATCAACATTTAACCCTATTTCAACAACCATCTAAAAAAATCGCCAAAATCGTTTATCCCGTTCTCAGGAAGGCGACGCGTGACGTCACACGTCTGACGTCATCAATCACTTTTCTATTTAATTTTAAATCAATTGGTACCGCTCGTGCCCCCCATCCATCTTGTGTTATCAATGTATAATGTGAGCGGTGACGGGTTAAGTTTTTGACAGGAAATTAAAATGACAGCGATAATCGAAAAGTAAACCTCATTATTGATATGATATTTTCTATTTTAAGATAAGTTTAATGAGTTTTTTGTTTATTTGTGAGATTAGTTGTATATGAGATTTGATTTGCACATGCCGAATAGTTCTCAAATCATCAAATCTTATTTTATTTAACTTTTGTGTTACCTTCCTGCTTACTATAGGAAAGTACCTATCATTTATGTACTACTACTATGCTAATCAATACCTAAATGAAAGAAAGTTTATTTTATGTTGAATTTGGCTGTTTAATTTTGATTAATTTTGTCAAATTTCAATCAACAATGTTTGGGCTGTCGTCAACTATATAAATCTAACCTGAATCAAAATATAGATACCTACCTACCTAATTTGGATATGAAAAAAATAATAAAAGAAAAAAACTTTCCATCAATAAATGACAACTAATATCCATTTCAAAACAACACCATAGCACTAGCAAAGTGTAAAAGTCCTAAAGAAACTCATAATTATCAGACCCATTGTACCAAAACTGTACCAATACCTTGGACCATATATTTTTTGTGAATTTCTGAAAAAAAATATAAAAATGTAATTAAACCTAATACCATCTAGACTAAAAGTCTAGACTACGTATAGTGCCGACAGGTACTAACATCATCAATCAACCAGCCCGCCCCTTCCTGATTGCCTCACTAGCAAACAAAGTCCTTAGTACAATGACCAGAGCCCTTAGTCTGAGTTTTATTCGAATTGCAACAATTGCGTGACAGTTATCGTGACGATATAGGTACAGATAGAACTCAGACTAAGCGCTCGCGGTATTCGTAACGTTACGTAATTTTGTATCGTCGTCGATTCGATATCGTACGAGTAACTTCAAACTGAATCTTACACTTATAGGCAAGGCAAGTAACATTTTTGTAACATAATTAAAATTGACTTTGACAAGTATGTAATATTAATTATGAAAGGTAACTCAAATTCGGGAATTATGTGATTTTTAATGAGATTAACTTACAAATAAAAAAATATAAGTAATCTTATTTTTAATGAAAATAACGCTGTAACTAAGCGTTATATTCAAACAAATATAAGATACACATACAAAGTCACACACCCTGAAAAGAAAATAGGCCCATTCGAAAGCCAATGTAAACCACATCCTCAACTTTACCTCCATAAATACTGGTAAGACAGTCGCACACAAAACTGCTACAAGCTTAACCACCCTTATGTAGATACAACCACTTAAGGTACAAACTACAAGGATTCTTAACTGTTGGACTCAAAAAGCGGGCTTCATAATCTTGTTAGCGCTGAAATTTGCATTAATTAAGGCGTTGAGGCCTCAGTTACCTCTAAACTGGGTGGGGGCGCCCCCTAAAGGGGGTAGATAATATTCAAATGGTACATGTAACGACGCGCCCCGAGACCAGCCTCGCCGCCCGCAAGCAATATAGATGGTACAGTCGCGTGCATAACGCTTTCACTATTGTGTGATTAACTTTCAGAAGAATAAATATAGATAATTTAGATAAAATGTAAACATTATTTTACTGTTTTACTAAGGTAAAACACTACTAAGGAAACTAAACACTAGTAAGGAAGTTATTATCGTTTTCTTTTTTCTTATGTGGTGGGCTCTAAAGAATACTCTATTCTGATGACAGGCGGCACTCAGTTGGCAGTAGCTCTTCCTTCCAGACTGTGGGTCGTGGGTTCGATTTCCACACAGAGCAAATGCTTATGTGATGCAAATGTTTGTTCTGTGTTTGGGTGTTACTTACTGTCAATGTATGTATTTACAAAAAAAATGTAAGTACATAAGTACCTACCTATTCTATCAGCAATCTAGTTCCCATAGTACAAGCTTTGCTTAGTTTGGGACTAAAGTGTGATGTGTGAACTGTCCGTGGATATTTATTTATCTAAATGTGTAATTTTCAGAACACTTGTCATTTTAAATAAAAAAAAATGGTTGTCTGTAAAGTCGGTTTACTGGCGATAGTTGAACGTGACAACGTCAACGAACGGTATTGTAAGCGGTTCTGCAAAATAAATCGTCGTTCGAAACATCTTGGAACGCCTCAGAACGCCGGAACGCCGGAACGCTTCATGAGTCATGTTTTTTCGTGCGTGCAGCCAGCTCTATCGAATTATAAGACGTTGTCACGTCAAAACGGTAGGAACCAGGTTGGAAGTTTCTTGCCTGTTCTAGGCTCTAGTCGCGTGGAACTGGCACCTAGAATCACTTACGGCCGGTTTCTAAAACGTTGATCAACCAAAAAATATAATTACAATGGGTCAAAACTTGCTTGGTTTAATGTTTCCTAATCTGTTGTTAATCTCTATCTAATATTTCGCAACCTAAATCACGATTGATCCGGTTTTGATACATTTTAATTAGATTTTTTGGTTGATCAACGTTTCAGAGACCCACCGTTAGTATGTAGATTCTAAATGATTCTTGTGATTTTATTAAATAAAGTAATTTTGACTTTGTGTACGTGTCTGTACCTCTCTGAGAGCATCGAGGGTACGCTCGACAATTTCCTCGTCGGGTAATTCACTAGGATTTAATTTAAATTAGTTTTGGCTTGGCTTAATAGCTTCCCCCTCCTTGGGCGGGTGGAAACGAGCCAGGATGCATATTCTGGAACTTGGTTAGCTTTTTAGATTTTCAGTATTCAACATGCGACTTAACTGCGTACCTGGAATTATCGCTCGCTCACCCGCTCGTCCTCGTCACGAGAGAACTTTACAACAATGTAGTTTATACATCAGAATACACACATTGTCTATAAATTTATAAAGATATTATGTAAATTATATAATAATAACGATAGTAAGAAGACATCACGGAAATCAGCTAGTAACAAAATAAAATAAACTAAGTATTCTATGTGTGTATTTGCAAAAAAAATAGTATTCTATCAGCAATCTACACTGGACTGCAATACTAAGTATCACACTTTTAGAATTTATTTTTCTTCTAAACTATAGAAGTTATATAGATGATGAGTTATATAGTGATATAGATTTCAAATAAAAAATGTTTTATACCAAATTTCATCAGCTTTCTTTTAAGCATACATGAGTAACATTTTTAACTTAAAAAAATGATAAACAATAAAAAAGTAATTTTTAGCTTAGCGTCTAAAAACTCATCTAACATTTTCTAAGTACAGTAGTGTTTTACATGTTATTTCATTCGTTATAACTGGTATTACCTCCTCGGGCTCTGATTAGAGCTTCAAGCTTAGGTTTTGGAGTTTTTAGGTTTTGGAGCCGATTTTGTGGACCCATTCTCTTCTATCAGGGCCTGTTTTGGTGCCCTGAGGATGGTAAGTGGTGGTCTGCGGCTCCTGAATAGCCTTCCTAGCTCGTCCCAGACGTGCTCAATTGGGTTGCGATCAAAGTATATCTTGTTTACTTCATAAGTTATAGCAAGTTAAAAAGTGTGATACTTACTTTTGCAGGCCAGTGTAGTTCCAAAAGTACAAGCTTTGCTTAGTTTGGGACTAGAGTGTGATTGTCCGTGAATATTTATATTTAGGTATATTTAACTTTACTGTATGGTTCAGAATAAGTCCGCAGACACAGTGCGCTCGGTAAATAGACATCTCTCCGTCGCCCAGTGTGGCACATACCTAATTATTTGCGTTCCATTTAAAACGGCAGCCGATTATATTTAGCGTTCCTCTGTTGCCCTTTGAAGTTGTTATTATATGTATTTGTAATTGCTTTTATAATTTAATTGTATTACTTAATAAGCACATAAGTTTTTCTTATTATTTATGCCTCAACTTGATGGTATTTCGATTAAAGTATGAACAGTATCTTTGTAAATTAGTGATAAAAAAATAATATATCGTTCAATTTACGTTTTTATTTATTACTAATATTTTTTGTATTATTTATTTAAATAGCCCTAAATGAGAAGAACTATGAAGCACGAAATTATGAATTAATAATTATGAAATGTGCAAAATGGAAAAAAAAATATTTAAATCTTTTTCTAAACTTGTAAATTTTCTTATTAAACCATTGTATCTAATTTTGATGCTTTCGAAAACACAAAAAGTGTGTTTCATAGTACCCCAAAACCCAACACTTTGTCCCTCCAAAACAGACACAAACCGATAGACAGATGCGCTAGTTAAAGATTACGAGCCTTCCGGGAGGTGCGTCTCCCGAGACTCGAACCCCACTCCCTCGTTATCGTGCCACTGTGATTACATCTGTGATTGTTATTGATTTGCGCGGATTAATACGAATGAGGTAGTATTGAATCAACCTTCTTTGATTCGTAGATTAAACTTTTTAGCGCCAAGTTGACGATGGAAGTTCAAACTTTTTGAACAAAGAATGCTTTGCGTTTTGAGAAGCGTGACTTCTATTGTACCAAAGACTTGTCCGTATGACATGAATCTCATTTTGTATGAAACGCATTTACAATTTTGACCACCCGTTTCATACATTGCTCGTTTCTATATGAATTTGGTAACCACTGACTACCAATAAGACTGGAATAGTAGGTACCTATTTATAGATATTTGATGACCTGTAAGGTATTTTTTTTATTGTTTTATACATTTATTAATTTCACAGAAATAAAGTGCTTGAAGGACTTCATGCTGAAAGCATTGTCTTCCAGTTTTTCAGGGCGTGTTTGTAACGGGTTATAAATAATTTTATAACCTATGTATTTGATTTGCAACTTATATTAAGTACTTACATAGATAAAAACTATTTAGATACCTAAGCCGATAATACTCTGCTTAAAATATACGATAACCAAATAACCCGAAAACGCTGTCATGTCATGAATGACAGCTGTCAAGTCAACAGCTTTTATAGCGGCACAGATAAAAGATAACGGTATTTCGGCTTCTACTTATGTCAAATTGTAATGTGACACATGTTTCAATTATTCTTATCAGTTTATCTCGTTTCGATGACATTTGTTTAGCTTGACACCCTTTGTATTGTCATCTGTAATATTTAGGTTAAGTACCTATAAATAAATAAATAATGCTGGACAATCCACACAACATCATCTAGCCCCAGATATATCTCCTAGTGCATTTCTTCAGAGAGAAAAAGTACTTGTACTTATCTCACATAACAGAAGGCGAATCATTTTCTTGTAAGTACATATAATTTTTTCTTCAAACTACCCGCTGAAAACTGAAATGGAATTAAAAAACGGTAGTAAACGTTTATTTATTGTAACAAAATACATTGTTTCTATATTTTTACTTATAATTGATCTTACACAGTAACACCATCACTGGGAATAAATAAAAATTACTTTTTTTAAATTATGAGGTCACAATCAATTTACGAATCACAATAAAAAGCTTAAAGTATAATCTCTCTGCATTCACCGCAATCGATACCTTTTGTTGTGATTGTCGCATCTGGCATAACTCGCTCCCTACTGTGCTTATTGTCACAGCTTAGTGTTGTGACAGCTAGTGAACACATGAGCTAAGGCGGCAATAGCCGCGGCATAGCCTATGTACCATTTATTTGATGTGCAATAAAGTGTTTTCAAATCAAACAAATCAAATAATTGCTCACAAAATTGACATGTATGGCATATGCCTATGTCTTTTCTGTAGGTATTTAAGGGTTATTCCGGTTGAGTTACACATTTCTGTCACACTGTTACACATTGGGACACAAAATTCCCTTTGAGTTACTATCCTAGTCCCTTTATTATTATGAATCTGTAAAAACAGTAAAACGAAATAATCTTTCCTCACGGTTCCACGTAAGGAATTTGACAGGCCTATAGTTGACTATTTTTATGCAAAAAAATTCTTCCTATAGTAAAATTTAGACCTGTAGTCCTTTTAAACGTACACACTTATTGTGTTTTTTTAGTCATGACCCAAAATACCCCCAGATTTATTTAATACTTCATCAAGGAGTGACCGAGCTGCTCCTATAGAAGCTATGACATAGAGTCGCTTTGAAGTGTCATCAGTCAAGGGTGGTTTTTTTATTGTTGCTATTTAAATTGAATTGATGAAAGTGTTACAAAGAGATCTTGTTCAAGATAATCTACTGAATGTACAACTATTATGGGATTAAATAAATATATATTATTAATAAGTAATATTAAGTAAGTAAGTGCATGTGAATGTGTGACTTGAAGTTATTTCATTATTTTTGGCATCAATAAATTATTGTACAGCAGTAATTAGTAAGTAATTATTTATTTTGTCATAAGTGTATATTTGTAGAATTTTATTCTGAACAGAGCGTGTTGTATTAAAAAGCAATGGTAAAACTAAATAATAATCATAATGTCAAATTCTACTTCTTGCTAAATAAATTATTACTTACTTATTTTCCGTAGCGCACAAATTTTACAAATTATCTTAGTGTGTTACCTTAAGTAATTAGTACCTACCTAAGTACTAGATACTAAGATGCAAGCAAAGAATTAGTTACATCAAGATATTTTTGATAAAACCCTTGTCCATTTAGTATCAACCAAATATTCCTTATATTTGGTTGATACTTTCGTTGATGAAAATCTAAATATTTCACGTAAAATACCAATTCACGTTTTTTCATTCACAAAAATCAGTATAAAAATGAATAAAATAATGTAACCGCTGTAAAAAACTCCAACAAACCATTCAATTTGCAAAGTAATTGCTTACAATGTGGCATCGTAACACAGGTTGTACTGTACCTACATCGTACGTTCTATAAAAAATAATAGATGCATTTTGAGCGTGTATTGTAATAAAAATAACAAAATGGCGGTTATTACGGATATCGGGGCAGGCCCCGGGGCGATGAAAAATAAATAGAGGCTGTGGGGAAAATGAAAAGGCACTTAGTGTCCCCTTTTTCTCTGCTTTTGTTGGATTTTATAACAAACTACTACAATGTAGTGCAGATCTTTACTTTTTTATTGGCGTTTGTACATTGTTGGTTTTAGTTTTCAAACGTCTTTGACACATAACCTAAAAGGTTTTTGGCGGTAAAATATTATTGAAGCAAAAGTTTTTATCTGGAAAATATTATTTTGCGTTCATAGTGGTTATTCTTTTAATGGAAACATTTATTGAGACAATAATATTATAAAAAAAGTAAAATACATGTATATACCAAGCTAAACCAAGAAGCAGAAAAGAAAACCCATAGGTACCTCACTCATTTCTCCCACATGCTCGCAAAAGAACGTTGCCATGTTTTTGCCAAGTTTCCCTCGTAAAATACGAGCGTTAATGACATCAGGCTGTGGAGGCAATAAGTCATGATTTTTCCCGAGTTTTCGGGAAATATATTTTTTCATTCGACCCACAAATTGTGGAAAGGTATCTGATATCTACTAATGTTATAAATGTGAAAGTCTTTCGTGTTTAAGTATAAGTGTGTATTATAATTTTTATTCAGTAAACAGATGACTTTTATTTAACTTAGATAGTAAAATAGTGTGTTTAGTTTTTTAAAGTTCCGCATACCTTGTACTTATCTTATTTTTTGAAGGAATCATCATCATCATCCGCATCCAGATTTCGCCCACTGCTGGGCATAGCCCTCCCTTTTCTTGTGCCATTCTCCACGGTACTGTGCTAGTCTCATCCATGTGCGACCCGCCACGCTAGCTATATCATCAGCCCATCTCGCTGCTGGACAAATAAATAAATAAAAATACATAAATATCGTATTTAAAATAGATACTTTTGACCATAATCTGCTGATCTTAGTAGTGATTTGTACAATCTTGAAAACCTATTTTGTCTAAAATGTCCTTACCTTAAAAAGTACGTTGTAAACGTATCTACAGAGCAAACAGCATAGATCAGCACACAACGTAAGGTTTCACCTATTCATGAGCATAGCGTCGAGCGGACAGAGAATTATAAATTAAATAAATAGTTATAAACTTCATTATACACACAACATATAAACATAAAATACAGTAATAACATAAAATTTAAAGTAGGTACAATAGGCGGTCTTATCGCTAAAAGTGATCTCTTCCAGACGACCAGCATGGCCAAATTAATTTCCTTCTTCTTCCAACAATAATTTTACAGTCACTTATTCTTACTGAGAGAAGACCTTTCTAGGTATACCTACTGTTTTATATGTACTTAGTTGTAAATAAGATTTTAAATTGGGAATAGGGCAGAGACAATTTCTAATTACTTTTTGTAATTTTTTAATGTCTTTTTTTCCAAAGGTGTCCCCCAAAGCCTTCAAAAAGATCTTTTATGCTTTTAAAGATAATTTGCTAGCATTTAGTAAATATCAAAAATCGCTTCGTTTTTCCATGTTTTCTACTCAACCTTTGACACATAAAACAGAATTGAATCGTACTGCTGAGATCAGCTTATGTTTGAAGCCGTGCACGTAGAGCGGCCATTTTGTTTACAATACTAGCAATGTTGCTGTCAAATACAATGTGTGTTGGCAACACTGGTTTTTCTTCTTGCGTCGTAGTTTTTAAACTTGGTTTCATTCTGGCTTCGTGTTCTATCAACCTTCTAAAATGATAAATAATAATACATATAAATGCGAAAGTTTGTATGGATGGATGGATGAGTGGTTGTAAGTATGTTTGTTACACCTTCAGGCAAAAACTACTGGATGGATTTTATAAATATAAAAAACATATTATCAAATAACTACTCTATTCCGAACCAAAAGTTGCTTATAACATCTCTCAGCCCAAAATCATCGGTCATAACTCCCAACCACCTAATTGTTATTCCATTTCATTATCTCACTCCATTCGTATTACGCTGATCTTTTGTCTAATTTACGATGGCAACAAACGTATCGTACGGATCAATCAGTAATTAAAACAGATCTTGGTACAGTCGCCGGCAAAGTGCTAATCCCGGTTGACAAACAAGCAAACACAGGGTGTCCACGTGTCAGTCGCGTGTCGAGCCATTGCATACACATTAGAGAGATATTCTGACTATTACCTACTGGACAGTTATCGTGTTATCTTCGGGTTTGGATCGTCCAGGATTACGCGGTCTGGGAACTGAAGTCAGGTTTGGGTCTCTTGCGTAACGCGTGCATACTTAATCCCATAAACAAATAGGTACTGCGTTTGGTTCTGAAAAACAATAATTTTAAAACAAAAAAGAGAATCTCTTGTGAAAATGGGTATCTACCAACAATATCTTACATTTTAGCAAAAAAATCATTACGTTTAGGATTTCCGGTGTTATAATTAAATATTTATCAATATTTAATCCACAATCATATAATCACAATCTAAGTAAAACTTGTAAATAGATTGTTGAATAACAATATTTTGGCCACTCATTACCTACTCTATATGTAAATATTAAAGAAATAATCTATGTCAACAATGTTAATTCAGAATCAACAAACTCAATAAAAAAACCAATTAATAAAAATACCTATCAAGAAAAACCAACCAATAAAATGAATTCGCACAATACAATAAAAACGCCGTCATAACACCACTTTAATAAGAAACATAGCTTCCGATCCCCGACACATCAAATTACAAAGCCGAGGGGGAGGACTCACTTAAATATGAATAATTTCATTATAATACCGTATTCAATCCGAGTAAACCTCACTTCATGTTATTACAAGGGGAGTGCACATAAAAATACGTACGTAAGCTCCGTGGAGATGATAACTGACACTTAATACCATAGAGCGTGACCGCATTACTCTGTGATCTATGGCGCACGGAATACTGCGCTTTATCTATGAATCGCGCGCGTATCTGTCAAAAGTTGCAGAAGCTAAGTCGATTTTGTGCAGAGCTGTACTCGCGCCGCGCAAAGTATTTTATATCTTTTCACTTTAGTTATAAAGAACATAATAATTTGATTCGTACTGAGATTTCACGCCTTTGTCGCGCGCAGTGAAAGTAACTCTTATTTCGTGTGTTATAGAGTTGATTGTTGTATGTTTAGTTTGTATAAGGGGAGGTAGGGCTTTATGGGAACAGCAAATTCGGCACGTGTCAACCGACAGAATTAGCCGTAATACTTGCATTAATAAAGTGTGAAATTGCCACCGAGCGGTGTTTGTTATAATTCTCTATTAGGTTTTGAGTTCCCTTCGGAATGGATCTGGCGCTAAATTAGATTGCTCTTTTGCTTATAATCGTTTGATATTGTTCAGTGGGCAAATAACTGAGGCACTTTACACCGGAAGAGGCGGAGAATCAAACTAATGCGCTTTAATGCAATATGTAATTATGTCAGACTAAAAAACATACATGGTATAGACATATGACGCTGTACCTACTTAAGTATTTATTATTTCCCGCAGAAATGTAATTTTTTTTTCAAATATTTATATCCGGTAATAAGTTAAATATTTATGTTATTATTATTTTACAAAACGAATACAATTTACTAGATACCTAATTAGTATAACCAACTGGTTTTTATGTAACTAAATGGAACAAGCCAAGAGCTCACCCGCGATGTTAAGTGATAACCACTGACTATTCAAACTCGTCCACTATGTACTTGCCCTTGGATTTGCACGAAATATTAATAAAGTAGGGACAAAACTACTCGCTGCTAGGAGTGTTGATTTTTTATATAAATTTTGTAATAAAAAAAATCACGTTCTAGTCCCAAACAAAGCAAAACTTGATGGGAACTAGATTGCTGATATAAAACGTATATTGTACCTATATGTATTTAAAGATTGTCTATTTGTAGAGTAAGTCCAAACACTAGTTCTCAAATAATATCTTTATTTAATTATTACACGCTTACGCCTATGCCTAAGCTTACGTTCTCGCTCTGTGCCTGAGGGGTGACGACTGACTGCCACATACGGATTTTGCTGTTAATGCAAAATGCACTAGTGTGCGGCAATGTGTCGCTACATTAACCTCCCCCTTTTTGAAAAAAAAAAAAAAAATTTTTCAAAACTTAAAACATTTCAGTCAAGGTTAAAACATTAAAATTATATTGACTTAAAACAGTGCACAAGTAACAACCAACGGCGAGTACTCTGCTGATAAGCTGAAACATGATCTACTCTACCTACGTACAGGCGAGTTGCAACTTATTCAAAACAAAACTACACAACTTGAAATGTTCTAATTACAATTATCATTCAGGCACAGTAAAAATTACAAATAAAATTTCTTCAATACAGTATGGTACATCTAAATAATTAATATTTTGTATAAAAATAAAATCACTGGGTAAAATTAAAAACACAAAACCAAAAAATATTTGAATGGACTGGACACATTTTTTACGATCAAAAATAAAACAAAAATGAAATTATATTAAACGTGAAAATTAATGACATATCTTCAGCACTTAATACATCCACATCAGTACTGTGTCCTGTTTCTGTGGCACATGGCTTGTAAAGCCTCTCTATGTACTATGTCAAAGATGCGCTAACCGGTCATTTTGCCATAATTATCCAGTGGCAAATAGCACGAAGTGCCTCTCTGCGAGCGGTTTATGTGCTATGGTCATTAAGTCCTATATAAAAAATATTATC
Source organism: Ecliptopera silaceata (assembly GCA_932527185.1). Taxonomy (NCBI): domain Eukaryota; kingdom Metazoa; phylum Arthropoda; class Insecta; order Lepidoptera; family Geometridae; genus Ecliptopera; species Ecliptopera silaceata. Next base: position 8,803,917 of record OW052202.1, on the reverse strand, counting down.
ATAAACTAAAAATATAAAATAAGACACAATAAAAACATAACACACAATAAAAAAACTGTTCACTACAATAAAAAAATAAAAACATAACACAATAAAAATAAAAACATTACACAATATCCATAGAGAATCAAACCTCCAACCTTTACCATGAACACTTTAGCAGTATGAACAAAAAAGTAATAGGTAGGATATATAATTACTATTCTCAGGAAATATAACAAAATGATGACGTTTACATATTAAAACGTACTGGTGGTCGTACGACTCGACCGCTTTGAGTTTTTTTACATGAAGTAGAATTACTAGATGAACTCAAAGTGTTGTCGGTTATTACGTTACCGTTATTTCTAGAAACTTCAACGTTAGCGGCTTTGGAAATAAATGTGCTACATTGTTCATTCAGGATATACGCTGGTTTGAGACGATCTATAGAAACATTGATACATCTATTAGGAAGTTGTATTTTGTAAACCTTGCTACCTCTACTTAAAACTCGGTACGGACCGTCATATGGCGGTTGTAAAGGTTTACGAACTGCATCTGTCCTTATAAACACAAAATCGCATGACTTCAAATCTGAATGAATAAACAACGTTCGTTGATCGTGTTGTTTTACAGGTACGGCTCGTGTTTTACGTATCCTATCCCGTAACTCTTGTACTAAAGTATGAGGGTCTGAAGCTTCTGATTTTGATGAAACAAAAAATTCACCAGGTAACCTTAAAGTGCATCCGTATGTCAGTTCAGCGGCGCTAAGGTTAGAATCACTACGCAAAGTAGTTCGGAGTCCCAACAACACAGTCGACAACTCATCTACCCAAGACGTAGAATCTAAACGAGCACGGAGCGCTACTTTGAGACTTCTATGCCATCTCTCTATTGCTCCATTACTCTGTGGGTGATAAGGCGAGCTTCTAATCCTATGTATACCCATGCATTTCATTAACTCAGAAAACAGATTACTCTCGAATTGGCGTCCCTGGTCAGAAGTTAAAAACTTACAAATTCCGAACCTAGTAATCCATCCGTCGTAAATTACCTTTGCTACGGTCTCTGCGGTAATATCTTTAATAGGAAATGCTTCCGGCCAGTGAGTACAACGATCTATTACAGTTAGTAAATACCTATATCCATCCGACGTCGTCGGTAAAGGTCCTACAATATCAGTATGAATGTGTTCAAAACGTCCCGCTAATGGAAATTGTCCTAAAAATGATACAGTATGACGTTGAATCTTTGATCTCTGACATTTAATACAAGTTTTAGCCCAACCATTAACATCTTTATTCATACCTGGCCAGAAAAATCTCTGAGATACAAGTTTACGAGTAGTATTAATTCCAGGATGACTCAAATTATGTGCTAGATTGAATGCTAACTTTCTGTATTTTTCAGGTAAATAAGGTCTGATATTTTCCGTGGACGTTTCGCAATAAATTCCGATTGCACAGTTAGGTATATTAAGTTTTTTAATAAACACATTGCTATCCGACACTGACTTCCACTTTGCTAAGTAAGCATCATCGCGCTGGGCAGCAGCGACTTCTGCGAAATCTAACATAGTGGGACATGTTATTGTTTCAACCCGACTTAGCGAATCAGCAACAATGTTATCACCACCAGCGAGGTACCTGATGTCCGTGGTAAATTCACTGATGTACATTAACTGCCTAGTCCTACGAGGCGTTTCTTTATCGCTAACGACTCTTGAAAAAGCAAAAGTTAAGGGCTTGTGATCTGTGAAGATAATAAGCTCTCTTCCTTCAAAAGCGCTTCTAAAATGCATGACCGCTAAGTATATTGCCAATAACTCACGATCATAAGTACTATATTTTACCTGCGCATCCGTGAGTTTACGTGAAAAATATCCTAACGGTTTCCAATTACCTTTAACCGATTGTTGTAATACTGCTCCTACACATGTATTTGATGCATCAGTCATTAACGCCAAAGGTATATTAGGTAAAGGATAAGATAATGTCGCGGCTGATTGTAAACTTTCTTTACACTTACTAAAAGCTTCGTTAGCCTTGTCAGTCCAGTCAATTTTAGATTTATCGTTCTTTTTCGATCCTTTAATGTATTGATTCAGTTCAGCTTGATAAGAAATTGCATTTGGCATATGTGGTCGGTAAAAATTAACCATACCAATAAAACGTCTTAGTTCGATAACCGTTTTAGGTCTAGGGTACTCAATAATAGCTTTAACTTTATCGATTGCTGGCCTTATACCTTCTACGGTAACTTCGTGTCCTAAAAACTCGATGTGTTCCTGTCCAAATGAACATTTCGCTAAGTTTATCGTAATTCCAAATTCATTTAAACGTTTAAACAAGACTTGTAAATGTTGTTCGTGTTTAATCTTGGTTTCACTAGCTACGATTACGTCATCGATATAACAGAATATAAATTCAGAGCTTGGCTCAAACGTTCCGTCCTCTCTTTCGATACCTAATCCTTGCAAAACAGTATTGTTCATAAAACGCTGAAAAGTCTGTGCGGCATTACGAAGACCAAAAGCCATTCTAGGAAAGTCGAATAAACCAAAGGGCGTGATTATGGCGGTTTTTTCAATGTCCTCCGGTGCTACCGGTATACAATGATAAGCCCTATTAACATCAATTTTGCTAAAAATGCGTTTTCCAGACAAAATATAAGTAAAATCATGCAAACGTGGAATCGGGTATCTATCAGGCTTCGTAACGGCATTTAACTGGCGGTAATCCCCACATGGACGAATTTCTCCATTTTTCTTCGGAACAACATGTAATGGACTAGCCCATGGACTTTTCGAAGGCCTGCAAATACCTAATTCCTGCATAATACGAAACTCTTCACTTACTTTTTTGTACCGATCGGGAGGCAGCGGGCGCGCCTTCGCATGCACCGGCGGCCCGGTCGTCTCTATATGATGGAAAACTGAATGCTTAGGAGTGTCCCTAAAAGAAACTGGTTTAGTTATGTCGGGATACTTAGACAACAGGTTAAAATAAGGATGTGTCTCATCCAAAGTGTTCAAGGTAGGTTGTTTACAATTTACAACTGAACCTATTATATTAATATTAGTTATTTCGTCAACTAATCTCCGGTTACTTAAGTCAACTAATAGTTTATGGTAAATTAAAAAATCCGCCCCTAAAATAGGTTGGTTTACGTCTGCCAAAATAAATGTCCATCGGAACGCTCTTCTTAATTTTAAATCTAAAACAAGAGTTTTAACACCAAATGTTCGTATTTCCGTACCATTTGCGGCGTAAAGTTTATAACCGGCACTATTATCACTATTAAGACTATTTTTACGATAGGGAAGCACAGAAACATTTGCACCCGTGTCTATCAAAAAACGTAACCCTGTACTTCGATCTGTAACACTTAGACGGTTATTACTCACAGTTTGCGTACAGGCTCCCGTCGCAGACTGTACCTCCATTAGTTTCCCTCCTTCTTCCAGCTGCATGGCGGCACGCACTTGTGCGCGTTATCCTTGAAACGGAAATGGTAAAAACACTGCCAATCTGGTTTCCTCGAAGATGATGATGATGATGTCCTTGGAGTATCATTTGTTCTTCCTCTACTACGACTACGGCCGCGAAATGCTGCTTGCCGTGCACTACGCTGTAATCCATCGATCCGCTTGTCGATACGTTTGATCTCATTAATTAACGCGGTTGTGTCTAACGAGCTATTCTGGGATGCTGGCTTCGTTTTCACCTCTGATATAAAAGGAGTAACGCCTTGCGTTTCTATCACTTTATCCGCGATCTTGGCTAAAACTGTTAAGTCACTAGTTTCAGCAACAGTTATAATGCCTCTTACACCTGCCGGTAAATGACTTTGCCATAGTATTTTTAGTGTTTCGTCCGGTATCTTGGAACGGGCTAAATCTCGCATCCGTCTTAATAACTGAGACGGCCGCATATCTCCTAGCTCCATTTCGCTTATTAATTTTTGCACCTGTCTTGTCTGCGACTCTTCATAAATGGTGAGTAGCCTTTCCTTGAGAATGTCGTATTTTCTTGAAGCCGGTGGATTCATCAAAATATCTGTTACCTGTTGTATGACTTCTTTATTTAGTTTCGTTATAACTAAATTATATTTCACGTCGTCTGACATCTTTTGTGGAGATAAAATAGCCTCGGCCTGCAAAAACCATAGTCTCGGCTGGTCCACCCAAAATTCGGGCACCCGAGACGTAACTGTAATTGCGGCTAAATCCGTCTTTTCTTCCTTAACGCTCGGTACTGGGCTAGGTGATGGCGGCACCGCGGCGGGATTCGCCATGGGTGGCGCGGCGGCCTGGCCGGGCGTCGGAGTATGCAACATCACTCACAACACTATTTATTTTATTATAGAAAAATGTCCAAACGTATTATAATATCCACTGACACAGAGCAAGCACAAGTGAATCGTCACCTTGAAAATTGCGGGGTCACCACTTTAAAGATTGTCTATTTGTAGAGTAAGTCCAAACACTAGTTCTCAAATAATATCTTTATTTAATTATTACACGCTTACGCCTATGCCTAAGCTTACGTTCTCGCTCTGTGCCTGAGGGGTGACGACTGACTGCCACATACGGATTTTGCTGTTAATGCAAAATGCACTAGTGTGCGGCAATGTGTCGCTACATGTATATTGTATACGTATGTTTTAACTACTAGATTATCTATTCTAAAACTATTAGGATTTGAACATAGTTTTCTTTTTAAACAGGATATTTGCCTGATTTGTGATTTTGATTATTTCCCGATATTTCGGGACATTTGCATGCACCATCATCAAATTCACAAATCATGGTAAATATCCCGTTTATAAAAAAATATCTACTTAAAATATTGAATTCCAATGGTTCCGGTCACAGTATTATTGATTGCGTTACTCAGTGAGCCGTGTCATCACGGACTGGATAAACAAGGGATAAAAAAACAAAAAAATAAATAAAATAAAGATGGCTGCAATGACTGGCACCGCCCCCTGCTGCGAACCTGCTACCGTTTTTGAATGTCATTCTTTTAGTGTTGTTCTGTAAGTAAATCTGTCGAAATTCAAATAAATTGAAAACATCGATATCGATAGCAGTGGCAAGCTTTGGATTTCAAAAACGAGTGTATAACATTAGTTTATCAAATTCAAACTATTTCAAAAAGTTTTAGTATAAACCAGGAATCTCAAATCGATTTCAATCAAAATAGATACAAGTAAACTTACAACATTTGGACGGTTGATACTGATGATGACTGCTATTATTTGATGAATTTCATCATCTACAAGGACATAATTTCTAAAAAAAAACTACTTACTTATATTGTCTTTATTTAATATTTTACCTATAACGTCTATTATCGGAAGGAGGAGGCCTATACTCAAAAAGGGGTCCTTATCTCATAAACTATCCATTAACAAAATAATAAATCTAGAATACTAACCTATACTATAAGCTAGCATCTACTAACACTACTTCTTCTTCTTCTTATCGTGTCGATGCTACAACTGTACTTTGTTGTAGCATCGTGTTGTAAAGATTAGCCAGACTAGACACTGCTTTACCGTGCCTAGCTGTTACCGGTGTGCGCCACGAGGAGGCTCTACAACACTACTGTAAACATCATATAGTCTTAATAGATATGGAAATAAAAGGCTATATTATTTATTATTAACGTCAATTATCAACTTTTCCCACCACTATCGTTAAATTTTCCACAGTCAACCGTAGCAACAGATCGATCGAATAGTTTTTTTCAGACAATCGTCTTTCAATTCCAGCATTCGTAATATCGACTTATTCAATTTCGGGAGTCTTTCTCATTTGATATGGCTCGATCATTTCCGTTAATTTTTTATCGATAGTCGATAGCTTCGTCCGATTAGTGACGCGCATTCCTATTGATGTCACACGGGCAACTGAGAAACAAAAGACATGCGAAGCCAGAAAAAAAATATGCGTTGATATGAAAACCTCCTTCTTTTTTTTGTCATTTAAAAAACAGCTTTAATAAACCACATGTGCAAAATGTCGTATGCTAGCGGTCTATATGTTTTAAAACTTTTTTGCATGTGACGTAGATAGGTACGTGTAAATAAATCAAGTAATAAATAAAATTATATTCGTGGTAATCCTGTCAACGTTGTTAATCACCCCACTAATAGTCGCACATAGAGTTCTATAACACAAGATAATATAATACGTAGGGAACTTAGCAAGATACCTTCATCAAATATACCATACTATTTTGAAAGTAGAAAATTATGTGATGGCAAAATTGAACAACTTATTATCGTATAATGTTTAGTACGACTTTAAGCAATTTGTTGCTCTGTATCGTAAAGTTGCCAGTCTGTAAGTAAAGAAACACATCTCCCACAATAGCATTTGATCGAGTGGATCTAAGGACTTTAAGTTATTTTTTTAGTGCAGGTCTGGAAACTAAATCAAGTTATTTCAGATAGAATCCAAAAAAATAAAGTTTCTTAATCATACAATTTTAAGTTGTTTCGTATCGTATTTAACAAAATATAAATAACTTCTAAATATAAAAGAATAAATATGAATTCATTAATTGCAAATTAAAGTAACTACTTTACAGATAAACTCTGTGGGTATATAAAACCCCAAACAAAATTAAAATAAAATTGACACAAAAATGAAAAAAAAAATTAAGTAAGTACTAGTTTATTTTTCTTAGCAATACCGTATCTAATTATCTAAAAGTGCAATGATTACCTCAATTTTTGCGTTACATTTTGTCAATTAATCTTTTTATTTGATACAATTAACAACTTACCAATCAAGCGATACATTAAAACTGTTTTTTACTGTCTGATTGAAAAACATTATTATTGGGGACAATTACCCCACTTATCACACTCCCTGGGTGCCCCAGATTAAATAAAAACAGTATATCATCGTAAATGATCAGCAGGCCTAGTACGAGCTTTGTAGCGTGATAGCGTACGATTGTGACACTGGTGACTCATGCAGAGCCCCTAGCGGGTTTTTTTTAAAAGCTTGGGTTCTGCACATAAAATAATTTTACGCGTCACGTCAGGCACTTAAACCCTTCGTAGACAGACGAATTCTTGGCCATCCCGATGACTTGCCTCCATGCAAGCTCATGCCTCCTCGCTGAGACAATTGTGTTATCCAATCCGGACCCTACACAGATACACGACTTGTGAGTTATCCAGCCAGAGAAAACACTGCACAGACATACCAACCTAGCCGACAAACACGAAGTACCTTAATGCTCGTCGTAGTCTAATCTAGATTCTCCCTAGCAACAAACCAAACCGAAACCGTACCGTAGTGCCCATCACTGCCCAAACCTCATTGAGCGCCGTCTACGCTCGCCAGCATTTGACATCGCTTGTATACACCAAAACTCATACTAGACCTGCAGGAACTGCTTTGTTAATTAATAGGAAATGGTGTGAGGATTAGACACCATGCGGTGAGTAGTCGCAGCAGGAGAGACGAGAATCCTGGATTTTATAGTATAACCATGAATTTTAATGATTGAGGACGTATTTTTTTAAGATTGATTTATTTCATTTTAATGAACCTGTTTATTTTTATGTTATTTCATTTTATATGTGGTGGTTAAAATAAATGAATTTTTCTTTCTCTCTCATTTTCTTGTAAAAAGTTCGTCCAATTGAGAATATCTTGTCTAGTCAAACTCGTTGGAGGAAATATTTAACCATGCTTAGGTTCTGTGAGTGTAACTATGCATTCTATGTACGAGTATTTACCAAAATTAATGTATATAAGTAGGTTTCTATACTATTACGAATATAATCCCTTAGTACAAGTTTGCTACATCAAATGTTTTATTTGTTTGAACAAAGTGTAGACATTTTTTTAACGTTTTTTTTTTTTAATTTAAAACTTACACCTGCCTAAAACCTACTTTAAAAGATACAAAGTTTGGACATACTACAAATCAATGTATTTCTCATTTATAGAAATTGATTCGAAATGTAATCCGTAGCGAAATAAACTACTAAATAGATGACTCGGACATTCTTTCTGTATTCAAAGAATTTATTTTTGAAATGGAATTTTTAAATAAATTATTTTATACCTACAGTCAATATAATGATGTAAAAATATATTTATTTTTAATTTATAAATACTAACCTGTCTTGTATTTATATTGTATTAATTTGTAGGAACTTTGTACGCCTTAGCGCAATCACAGTGCACATACCTGTTATTGACCAGCACTATTTAACCTGTGTTTACAAATAAATGATTTGATTGATTGATTGATTGTTCAACTGCTGAACAAAAGGTCCAGTCATCCCTATTCTCTGCCTTCGTCCACCAATTTTTTTTTTTAAATTATAGTTCGTCATTTGACCAAACCTCACGTGATGGAAAGTGATGTTGTGGCCAACGATGGACCAGGACGGTCTAGGAGACTACTATTCACTCGTTTCTTGAAGAGACCAAGTTTGTAGTGATCGGGAAAGACAGAAGTCGGAATAGTACAATAATTTCTCAAAATAATTTCTCTCAAAAGTATCGAAGTCGATCGAGTCATTGTAGTAATCATCCTATTGTGCTGATATTATAAATGCGATTGTATAGATGGCTGGATGTATTTTTTTTACTCTTTACTAAAGTATAACGAAACAGACAAAATCGCGGTCACCACATAAATAAATAATATATTATGTTATACCTACTTAGTAAAGTATATATACGCAACTAGGTGAATATACTTATTGTTATACCTATCACATACTTTGTCCTATAATTACTTTATTTACATCAACTTGCAGTGTTAATTGCTTGTACTAATAATTTATCAATGTTTATTTCACAAGAATTGATAACAACTAATAATGTTGTCATTTCAATTTTATTGACGCAGAAATACAATCGAGGCCCGAGTACGGATAAATGTGACTATTGCATACGTATCGAAACTGTGTCGTATTCGAGTGACACTACGCGTTGACGCTCGACTGCCGAACGTTGCAGCGTCACCGCAGTGAGTCTTGAATGTGCTAACGTTACGATACGTTGACGTGCGTCACATTGATACGTGCTAACCCCTTAATATTGAAGATTACATATACTTAAGAGTCACGCATAAATTAAGAAAAAAAGTTTCATTTTCTCTTATTTTTATTTTAGACTTTGCACATATGACAAGGATACAGACTAATAAAGTAAAAAAAAAATAACATTTCCGGTATTTTTTGGTAGAAAAGTGACTGACCAGCACCTTAACCTTTGACAGATGTCAGATCATTCCACTTGATGAATCGACTAAATTATTTAAACATTTATGAACGAACAAATGACAAGATCTGATAATAAAGATCAATTTTGAGTCAATGGAACGGAAACATGAATGCATAGGTCTAAGGTCGGATCGTATCTTCAAATTAGGACAATAATAAATGTATATTTGTTTAATATGACTAATTTAAGTAGGTACTTCAATCTGTTCAAGTAAGGAAATATTGCGCAGAGAGGATAAGTACTATACAGTTATTATTTGTCTTATTTTTAGTTTCTATTTAAAATAATCTAAAATAATAAGACTTGCTGAAAATATAATTGTCCAGGATTATTATTTTATGTTTTATTTTTAAAGGTACGACATTGTTACTTAGATAGAGATAGTTAGAAAGATTGCGAGGCCCGAAGACGAATAATTGTGACAATCGCAATCGTATCGAAACGATGTCGTATAGAGTGACACTACGCGTTGACGCTCGACTGTCAAACGTTGCAGCGTCACCGCGCTGTCTTGAACGTACTAACGTTACGATACGTTTACGATTGTCACACTTACCTACTACTCGGTAGTTGAAAAAACGCGTTATCCACAAAAAAACATTGAAACCATAAATTCTCCCAGAACCTACATCGAACGTAAACAAATGTACGGTAGCGTGCTGCCATTAATCAATCTGTAATTAACACGTTGCACTCACAATTAACGCGGATAAAATAAGGATAAAATATCAAGATAAAGATGCAACATATTATTTTCTTCATGGCTGTTGCTAACTTGCTAACATGGTGTGTTGCTGACTGAATATTTTTGGAAAATGAAAACATTTTTTTATATTTTTTGCGCTCTGATATTATAGTGTTATTAAAGACTTTATTCACAAACAAACTTACGACTATACAGTATTTACAAAATGTACATTGTCATATAAAATACATAAGAAACAGTTGAGCTATCTACAGACCGTTGCAAACGATCTATAGATAGTTCAACTGATCCAAATCATTATCTATTAAAGTGTTTGTAGTTTTAGAGATTTCTGGAATCGAAGTTTTAGAGATGACTTTTGACAGGTGTCATAGCTCAGTAAGTATTAGCTCTGCCGTCTATGCTGTGGGACGTGGGTTTGATTTCCAATAAGAACAAGCATTATAAGTGATGGTAAATATTGATGTTAGATTGATCTGGGTGTCACAAAGTATTTACAAAAACTGTATTTTAGTAGTCTTGTGTAATATCTATATTTTATTTAATCAACTAAGTAATTAATATCTACATTTTTTGCCCATGTTAAAATTAATAAAAAAAAAAACAACAAAATAGCATTAGATGTATTTTATTTGTCCATCAGCAGCCTATATACAGCATAAAAAATACAATCAAAGTCGGGCAGGTCAACTAGTCTTCCTCAAAGATGCAAATACTCACGTTTTAGCCATATTTTATGTTTCGTCTCTTTCTTCCTTACCAACCTCAAATCATTCTGTCCTTGTCTTTGAGTGTTTGACAGTCCATAACTATAGCTCGGAGGCAGTTCCAAAACACACCTGCAAGAAGCAATAGATTACTGCCTTATTCGAAAACGTGTTTACACGCAGCACTTTTGACAGAGTAGCCCGATTTTGATATTCTTTTTCTATTGGAAAGAGGTTATGTATTAAGTTTACTACTATTATTACGTAAGAACTTAGTAATTAGGATAGAAGATATTAAGTATTTATTGCTTTCAAGTTTTTTCTGCGAGTCAATTTTTTTTGTTAAAAAGTTTTATATCTATAATGTTCTTTGTTTTAAGTTTCTGGCGATATATTTGAAGTTCGAATAAATTAATAAAAATTTCTTTTTTTTATATCTTCTAAATAACCAACCAATCTATTTACCAACCACTTAACCATTGTCAGTAAAATAATTTCATACGCTATTTTATTTTATCCAAATAAAATAAAAAAAGCTTAACATTTATTTTCTTTTGGAATGTAACATTATTAACACTTCGACGGCTAATGGAATTTCTGGTTCTTTAATTAAACATTTTTGTTTATTTGTTAATTTGCTTGTAGAAGTTGAGTTATATCGTGTCGGCTTTACATATGGGAATTAATTTATAAAACGTTTTTAATTTATGTTACACTTTGGATGTAGACTTGTTATTAGCACAAAACCATTTTACAACATCTATTGTATTTATACTTAATTAATATTTATATTTATTAACTAAAAAACTATCTATAGATCGTTTGCAACGGTCTGTAGATATCTCAACTGTTTCTTATGTATTTTATATGCCATTGTACATTTTGTAAATACTGTACAGTCGTAAGTTTGTTTGTGAATTAATTTATATTCATATTAAAATAGAAATCGGGTGATTGTCCAATAAAGTGTGTTATCTTTATCACTTTCAATAACTCTAAATAATAAGCGATTGGGACATTGGTCGTTACAAATAGGAGCAGTCGGCAGCTCAATGAGAATAGCGATAAGAACTGATATTCAATGAGTTCAAATAATAATTAACATTAAATTATTGATGCACAAATCATTGCCGCACCGTGTTTTATTGTCCAATTATTTGTTGGACGGTGTTATGCTGTAAGGTTTTATAAGATAGTGAATTATTTAACTACAAGGCGCGTCGAATAATAATGTTGCATCGTACATCATCATCATCATCATAGGCAGCCCGCATTAGCCCACTGCTGGGTATAAGCCTTCCTCAAACGCCACTCTTTTCTACATACATATTTGAATAAAATATCAAAATCAGATAGCGTTTTTTTCCTTTTTTTGGGCATACATTAATGTTATAATGATGTAGGTACTTAGATGTCTCTGATTGCAAATATTATATTGGTAGTAACTCACGTAGTCAGCTAAAAACAGCGTTTAGTTTTGTATATATTTTCTTCTCTTGTTGTTTTTTGAGTTTCTTAAATTAAATATAAATAAATAAAAAAAACACAAAAAAACTTTTGACATTTGAACAACGCTTAAAAGTTTCCTAAAATTAAGCCAATTTGGCTATACAACGATATTTTATTTATTATTATAACTTGAGCGATATCGCATGGGTTTTATTTATTTATTATTATAAATTGAGCCATATCGCATGGGCCCGTCCTTGCGCAGGCGCAGATGTCAAAGGAGCTGTTGGTTACGAGATAGTTCGTCTCTTGCAATAGGTTATCGAGATCCATTTGTACGGCTGCATCCGCTCTTATTGATAACGTTATCATTAATTTGCAAAACATTGCTTTTGTGTAGTTATTTTAATGGAAACATTATTAAAACTGACGAAATAGTCATTTTTGTTATTATGTACGGTTGTAATAATAATGTAAGTTGTATGCTGATTAGGATCTTGTTATAGAATTAAGTGTATAAATTTTTGAATTGTTACCAAACATAATGAGTATTGAATTTATGTATTGTATGAATGAATGAATGAAAACACTTTATTGTACTTGTTATACACCTTACAACTAATTATTAAGGAAAACATAAAAACTAACAAAATACAGTACAATGGGCGGTCTTATCGCTAGGGAGCGATTTCTTTTAGACAACCTATGTATGGAAAGAAGCCTACAAAAAGAGGGTCAGCTAGGTGCACTTTAGAATAAAATAGAATATGAATTATTGTCAGTCTTCTAGTACCCATAACACAAGCTCTACTTAGTTTGGGGCTAGATGACGTCGTGGGTATTGTCCAGCATTATTATTATTATTAATTGTAGGGTTCTTTGAAGAATTCGCTACTGGCCCCGCGATTGCTTAATCCGACACTGTACATCTCCATTACAACTTAGTCGACAACAGCCTTAAAAACTGCAGTTAGCAGGAACTGAAAAGTTCGTTTCGTTGTCCATTATTTTTCACTACTATCACCGTTTCTGGGCTGTAAATCGAACTGTGTCCGATCTGCCCTCCGGCGCTTTTGATCTGGCGAGCGCTCGCTTAACTTATGTGTCCCTGGCGACTCGGCCTTGTTGGTGGTGATGTATCGCCTGTTTGGGTACATAAGTTATGGTTGGATTGTGAGGGCTACGGCTCCATTTTTGACATTTGTTGGTGGTACTTGAAACTTGAAGTTAGAATAGAATAATAGTTTATTTGCAATACAAAAGTACAGAAGGTACCTTCAAGTCCGAAGTCCTTTCAAGTTTTGAATAAGTGGGAAGTTCAAGCTATAGTTTGCTTACTGGGAAGTTAGGGATCTTATGAATAAATTCAAGGTACTTACAGTTTTTGCGTCGTTTGTCATGTTAAACTATAAGCACTAACTTAGTTCAGCTAAGTAATTAAATGTTGATATTTTAAGCTCAAGCATATTTTGTTCCCGTATTAAGTTCATGATTATTTTGGGACTAGATGGCGTTGTGTATTCATATTTATTTACTAGTTTCTGACTTTTAATGTCACATCACATCTAGCTACAAACCACCATCATCATCATCATAGTCAGCCCGTACTAGCCCACTGCTGGGTATAAACCTCCCCCCTCAAACGCCACTCAAACAGGTCCTACCCTGTACGAACCACCATACCACGGGTAAAAATCCGACCTTCAAAAACCACCGATAACCGACAAATTCGTCAAGAAAATGGTTACGAACGTTGCGATATATCAGCAATAGAACAGTGGGTCACAAATTACAATATAACCGTAGATAGGTTATACTGGTTACAATAGCGCCATAATTCAGACAATTGCCGAAATGTGCCACCGGAATTGCCCATAAAGATGATTTGTAGATACACCAATAGTTTTATCGTATTGCAGTTGTACGAATCTAGTCTTTGGAAGTTTTATAATGAAACAGTCCTTAGAGTTAAAATAAAATTGTAACAGTTTTTGTAAAGGTAAGTACCTACTTGTCGCGAAATTATAGTCATGTGTAATAGTTATAATGTAGGTATTTGTAACAGCATTTTGGCTTCTCCCCTGTCGGAAGAAGCCAAAATGCTGATAAAATTATATTTTCGAATAGGTTTTTAGTTTTTAGTAGTAAACATATATGTTCTGCCTGTACGGGGGTGGCATAGTCTGCGTGACAAAACTCCCATTAAAATAAAGATTAAAACAAAAAAAAAAGGGAAGTACTTACCTACCTAAAGACTAAGACAGTCTTTATTTTTCAGAACGTCAATTTATTGCAAAGACACAAACCTTCAGGCACATAATTACTATGAATAATTAATTATGATGAATAATTACTAACTATGTATGAATTTGGATCGAGAAAGTTATTTTTTCACTATAGGTTACAAAGAAAAAATACGAGCACTTCAAAATTACAAATGTTTTCAAGATTTTATGTAAAGCAAAAACCCTATGTTGGTACCTACTCAGTGGACTTCTGTAGAAAATAAAACAATCTTTTTGTTTATAAAATTATGGTCAATTTGTACATTATGACTGACCTGATATTATTTCAGCTAGTTCTAGAATTATCTACAAAATAAATGTACTTATTGCACAACCTTGAAAATTAATCGAATTCCAAGAAAAACAATTGAAGCTCTACGGACAATAATTTATCAATAGTTTATACAAATTAATAACATAAAAAATAAAACGGAGCATATTCAAATAATTAGGCAACAACATAACAAGATAACGATATGTTCTACATGTATCGAGCATCACGTGATAAGATTTTTTTTTAATTTGTGTTCGTGATATGGAATAAGTCGACTAGTTTATTCTCATCGCTCTGTTTTCACAGGAAACTAAGAGCTAGTTTTACATAGAGACATAAGGTATATAACCTAAAAAGGCAGGAAGAAGAAGAAGAAGATAAGGTACCACATAAAAAAAGTTATAATTTTTACGACCTCGATGCTTTCGAAAGGAACTCGTGGACGAAGGCATAGAACAGGATTTGAGTGAGACTTTTGCGAAGCAGTGGGACGAGATAGGTTAGGAAAAAAAATAGCATTTAAGGTGGTTCATGACGCGTGTTCAAAAAATGAACTAACTGTGAAAAAAAGGCACCATCTGTGCGAAGCACTAGGTATTAAGTTATAGCAAAAGTATCTAGAGCGCCATCTAGTTACTTGAACTACTTAAATACTTTTGTAGAAAGAAATAGGAAATCTTTTTTCTCTTTTTCTTTTAGTTATTCTTTTATTTATCGTACTTAGTCATATTTACATTCGAAGCGGACTTGTCAGCGTAAAGATTGTAATATCTTGCACCCGTCTCCCGTGCAAAGAAGTTTGGTTGAACCAAACAGGTTTCTTTCTTATAATTTTAATGCATTCTACACAGCATAGGTGCATAATAACGTACAAAAAAAAATAGCTTTGGATTTTTTTCCACAGCTGTGGAAAAAAATCAATTTATTGTAAGAAAAGTAAATATATTTTTTACCATAATATAGTTGTAAAAATTTAAGTACTAAAATACTTATTTAAAAACGGCTCATAGATAAACCTTACTGACTAACACACTTTACAACAATAGTAAAGTATACTTTAGATGCTAGCATACACTTTTCTTATATAAAATGAAAATAACACTAGTACACAAAAGTAATACATATTGATCTTTCATCTGCGGCAATGGTCCCCTATTTTACCGCTAGACTAATCCAGACGTCCAGAATACTAGAGCCAAGAACTGTCATTGTACTGGGTCACCATGGTAAGGATGTATGACTTGAAGTTGGTCGCCTTCTTCCTACTTCAATCCTTCATGATACGGCAACGGTCTCTTCACGAAGATGTTTTCTTATCACAAGGTGAATGTTGGTCACGGTGGTCTCAGCCTATGGTTCTTGTAGTACTTTCTTCGCGTCAAGGATTTCTGCCTGCGAGTAACTGAATGCCAGGATCTGGGCTAGACTGCCCAGACAGCTTCCATGAAATCTAGCTTACATTGCATTAAAAATAGGCACTATTTGAGATATATTACAAACTATTTGAGATTTTTTTAACAACAAAATGTTGGGTGTTTATAACTGACATATTTATTTACTTACTACTAGTTGTCATGACAACCAAGAAAAAAGTTAAATGTACCACGTAACAACAAAAAGTTTGCTACACATTGTATGAGTATAGTTTTGTTTACCTACTCATATTTCGTAGCTCAATCGTAAATGTAACGTAAATGGGAGATATACTGTTCGCCAACGCGGCATCGTTTTTTTGCATCATTTTGTGCAGAATTAAATATTAAAAAAAAAATATATACAGGGTCTAACAGAAGGAGTGGACCAAAAGCAACAGGGCCGATGCAGGAGCTCTTAGCCTATCGATATTACCCCCATGTATGTTCAGCGATATTCAGTCGTTCAAAAGTTACTCGCTTTTTATGTTTTTTTTTTCATAATTTTATTTTAGGTTAGATTTCTCTTGTATACCCAAACTATTAGAGCTACAACCGTATTTTTTTACACCTTGTAGCTTCATAGTAGACCTTTCGTACTTGATAGTTTGGGAAAACTTGGGAAATCTAACCTAAAATATGTTAATGAAAAAAAAACATAAAAGTGCGAGTAACTTTTGAACGACTGAATATCGCTGAGCATACATGGGGGTTATTTCGATAGGTATTGAGCTCTTCCATCGCCCTTTTGCTTTTGGTCCACCCCTTCTGTTACACCCTGTATAATAAACCTCTTTTACCCTGTTCGGAACAGCGGCTATTGTAGCTGGATATTGTAGCATTATTAACTGTATTGTATGAAAATAAAGTTCGCATAATTCTACACCATAATAAAATCAAAAAGTGTATGTACTTAGTATGAAACAAAACTAGCGGTAATTAAATATGTACTGTACACGTAATATATGAACCACCTGTGTTGTAATTTCTCGACAATACATTACATAGATAGATATTTTTTATTATATATATAAACACCCAGAACACCCGGAATAAATATTTGCAAATAGTACAAACATTTATCCCAAGGCGGGAATCGAACCGGCAACCTCCACGTCGTCAATGCCACCGTGCCACATCGGTCGTCAATGTTTAGGTATCTAGTAAGTATACGACTACGTCATTCGCTCGAATACTTACAATTATCTATCAAATACAAAATTCTAAGGTTTGTTGTCAGCTCTCCAGTCGTAGGAAAAGAAACAAGACAACAAAACTAAATCTATCCCTTTTCTTCTTGAAAATGCTACGTTGCCAATCTATTATCTAAACTAAAATTCTAGAAAGGATAAGATTTGTCTGTTTGTTGGTCACTATTTAATTCAAAAGTACACGTCCTATTTTAAAACTATTTCTACATAAGGATGTAATATCTTTACCGAGTAACATAGACTATTTTATGTACAAATTGCAATATGAAAAAAACGTTTCAATGTAAAATAAAGTGAACGCCAAAAACGTTGCCGAGTCGAAATATACAACGCGTGCCGTGTCACGGGTCACTAGTAGCCAGTCTCACTACTGCTAATTAATAACTGATAAATGTCACTGTTCATAAAGTTTGGTTAAAAAAGTGTGGCCATAAATGTATTTCCTTGCAAACATTATTATCAAACTGTTCGTTTTTTAATGTTCTGTAATTATAAATATAAAGAAAAAATATTTCATTAAAAAAAAACGTTTATTTGTAAGAAAAATTACAAACTTCCAAATAATGCATTGAAATATAGGTAAATAAAACCTTTTTTTTTGTTGTCAAAGTAAATAAAACCTGTAGTAAGGCAACTTCGCTGACATAATTGTCATTGCTAGCTGTCTGTCAATTTAGTCGTACATAGTTGTTTTTGATGAAATTTTATCTTGTAAGTATAGTAATCAATTGTGCCAATTAGAAACTCATTGTGGTAACAGAAAGGATCCGAAGAAACATTCACGCTTTGCGATCACTCCGATCAAGCATTATGATGTAACTGCCCCACAAACAATCTATATCCTTTGTACGCAGGCAAGACAATGCACCAACAACTGCAATTGAAGAATCTTAGCGACGCCACAGAAAACGACATAAATAGCCCGTAGCCCGTTTTTGGGCAAAACATATTCATGTGTTTTATTTGTTTAATTTATAGAGCTGTAGAGAGTCTTACTATTGAAATATTAAATACATATAAACATATTCCTGAAGATATTAGCAGTTTTATTAGAAGGTAACCTATGTAATAGGTATCTACTGCATTTTATTGCATTTAAGTTCAAAAAAAATTCCAATAAAGTAGGTTTTATAGTAGTCTGTAAAAATTCTGCAGAGCCTCTGCTCTGCAGAAAGACACAGATAAATATCAAAAAAAGGAAGCAACAAAAAGTTACATTTCTGGCGGAGATTTGAACTCGAATACTCTGATTGTCAGTCCACAGTACCTTGAACTGCGCTATTCGTTCTTATTACCTGACGTCGAAATTATGAAACGCTAGCGCGTTTCAAATATCGGAAACATTTTTGCGTGTCAAAGTAGATAGCAAGCTTGAAATTCCTCGCCAGCCTCTGCACGTTTTTCCTACTAAAATTATAGTATTTTGTATTGATTAATTGGTATCTATTAATAAGTTTTCGCAAAGGTGAATTTTGATAACTAAACGCAAAAAACCATTAACAAATCAGAAGAAAAACCGCAGTTTTTTAAACTAGCGACATCTTTTGTTGTTGGGCTACCGTCCTGACTGAGCGCTTGGGCCTTAAACAAGACAAACAAACATCTGAAGTCATAAAACTGAGACAAAAATGTTCCACTAATTTATAACGGTCTATCTTATAAAAGTTAGCGCAGACTTGAAGTATTGATTACCATACGTAATGATGACATAAAGTCAACGCTAACTTTTTATAAGATAGGGGGTTAAATCTATTGTCAAGCCCCAATTTTATAATAAGTTAGCATTGACATTTTGTCACCAATACGTATGGTCATATGGTAGACATCAAGTCTGCGTTAACTTTTTATGAGATAGTACTTGCCGTATAAACCGATAGTATTTATTGTATAGTGCCAGAACATTAGAAGTCACTCTACAATCAGTTCCAGTTTTTTTTTAAACTGATATGTTACAAGAAGGTTATCAAGCAGTGTCTAATAAATTACAGAATTTTCGTCTTTGTCAAGTAGCCGACCGATAATATGTTTATTGAATATTAATATCACCGCCGTTTTGGTTTTTAGGACAAACTTGGGTCATCTCTTTGTCGGCAAAAAATTACGTTACGCAAGTATTTTAGATAAATTAAATTGGAACTTTTATATACCTACATAAAAGTTTCAAGTTGTTTTTACAAGCCAGTTTCTCACAAAAAGTGTCTAAAAACACAATTTAAATCGGTCCGTTCCTGTAACACCTTTTTGCAACACCCTCAATTGGGTACATTATGTATTTGTTCTAAATAGTCTTAAGATTAGACAATGTGATAAATGCATAATGATGAAAATAAATAAATGAAATGATAGATATATATCATTAATTCATCACACAAAACAAATAATCATGTCCTAAGTAATAGAGTCTTCTTGCTGTACAACTTACACTGCTTTAAATTTGTGAAAAGATTTCAAACAAAGTAAACTACAATGTATAGTCCGTTAATAAAGATGGCGACTTCGCATACTGGCTGAAAACAAACGAAAAATAATTTGAATAAAGAATGGAAACGGCATTGCGGGGAATATACGCGATGCTCAGTGTTGCCAACCGAATAAAAATAAATCAAGTGTGATTTATTCTTGCTGCGAGGTCGCATGCTATGTTCCGGGCCGTTGCAACTTGCAGTATGTATGATCCACACATGCGAATACTATTTTAAATTCAAGAACTATGTCTTTGTGCAAGTTTTGACAACTAGAATGCTAAAGAAACTTCCAACATTTCAACATGTATTTTACTAAGTTGGTTTCTTCTGTAAATCACAACAAATCTAATTAGTTATTGCGTATTATCATCAACACGAAGAGCAATATTATTTAATATTGAAAAATATATTTATAAAATATGCAATATCAAAGTTTGTATTAGAATTCCGTACAAGGGTAGGGGATGATTGATACGTTCTTAAATTAAATTCGAATCGTGCGACGCCCACCGGAAATTGAAGCTCGAAGACGGAAGCTTGACCCGCGTTGTCAAACTGACAGCTGTCAAAACCCTTGCCGCCATCTTAATATTGTAGTCACGAGCGCTTGCCCTTTGACCGTGAAAATTCAGTTATATTAGCTAGCTGAGTTAAGACATTATACAATTTTATTCAAAACGTGACAAGACTATAAAAATTCATTGAAATAAACTCCAAAAAGCCGATCTATTTGAATTTCTAAAATAAATTACACGTTCAACTTTTTAAAAATTAAAATTTCATACCTACCACATCTGTAATCGCAACATCTCTAGAATATAATTGCACTTTCGTGTATAAAAACCAGTCTATTCAGTTTTTATCTTAAAATAGAAACTTAAAAATCAATTCATGACCCCTGGGGTTATTCCCGTAGATTCCACGATCTGCACGTTAAGTGGCCATCATGGCGCATTTACCAATAAATCCGTCGGTTTCTCAGTACCAACCAATGTACCAATAGATAACATCCTAGGTTGTATACCGCTCTTCCTAGATGCTAAGAAAGCGTGGAAACGGCTTTTAAGCTATTGGCATAGTTTCTATCGCGGGCCTTGAGCGTGGAGACTGAATCCAGACATTCCGTAACGAAAATACCGAACGAAAATAACCTAACACTGCGCATGCAGCTTTACCGCGGCAGTCCCCGAGTTCCACACGTCGTTTTTTTTTATTAACTAGGGACAGATTCGACGGACTATATTCGTACTCGTAGATGTGTTATTTTTAAGCAAATAAATGTCTAAAAAGCCTTTTCCACCTCACCTCGCCTTCACTCTTGTAATGAAGACATACAGTACTGAGCCACGCCTCCGCTAAGCGGGTAATTGAGTCATTATAGCTGCGCGCGCGCATGCCTATCTGCGATCGAGATGCGATCGGCCCCAGGGATCATACGATGGTATGCTTTTTACGGTTATAATTAGAGTAACGAGACGCAAAGGGCAGATTACTAGGATCTTAAGATTTAGTTTAAGAAGTTTCATGGATACTACTAACCTGGAAGTTTGAAATCTAGTGTGACGCATAGCATAACAATTTTTTGACGTGACAACGTCTTATAATTCGATAGAGCCGGCTGCACGCACGAAAAAACATGACTCATGCGGCGTTACCTCGCTCTGAGGCGTTCCATGAAGTGCAAGCGAGAGCGCGGAACGAGCGACAAAGAAGCACAATCGGCCTTTGCGTTCGTTGTCACGTTCAACTATCGTCAGTAAACCGACTTTACAGACAACCATTTTTTTATTCAGGTACAAAACGGCTTATGCCGCCTTATCGACAATCAAAGACTAGACTGGTAGACAATATTCTTAGCAATAAGTCCTCCTAGCACTTTACGTATTTCAAACTTTAAATAAATAAAGACTGACATGGGTCACAGCTCAGTTGGTAGTAGTTCTGCCTTCCCTTGCGATACCCGAAAAGGGTGAATAAGATTTAAAATGCCGCCCTACTTTTTAAGACCATGTTTGTAACACTTATTTTGGCAAAATAAGTATCTTGTGTTACATTTATCGATCTGCAAATATTTATTCCGGGTGTTCTGGGTATTTTATATTTATAATAAAAAATATCTATCTATGTAATGTTATTGTATTAAGTATGTCAGTCTTCTAGTTCCCATAACACAAGCTCTGCTTAGCTTGGGGCTAGATCACACCAGCATTATTTATTTATTTACAGTACAACCTTTTTTTGTTTCTTACTTAACATGTATTGACAACTGACACATGTCAAAAACTAAAACATGCTGACATCGATCCTGACTTCACAATTCAACAAATACAGAAACTTATCTGTAAAACGTAGGTAAGATATATCATACAACTATTCTTCCAAATACAACAGTAATAGACATTTATTCACAAACAAACTTACAACTATACAGTATTTACAAAATGTACATTGGCATATAAAATACATAAGAAACAGTTGAGCTATCTACAGACCGAAAACGATCTATAGATAGTTCAACTGGTCCAAATCAGTACCAATCGGAAGCGTACTCAACAGTTATTAAGCAAAGAGGTTGGGATCTACCCTTCAATCGTGCAAAGGAGGTTTAATAAACCTCCATGGATGAAGAAACTCCTCCACCAACGGATCCTCCAGAAGACAAGGAGTTGGAGACGTTCTATCTGCCGATATACATCATCACAGCAGCCTTCGGAGCAATCTTCATCATCGGACCTTTGGTAGTCCGCAAATGTGCTAATAAAGGGTTGGTATTTATAAATCTCTGCTGTGGGTCGTGGGTTTGATTCCCACCCAGAGCAAAGGTTTGTGTGATGAACATAAATATTTCATGACGACCGATGTGGCGCGGTGGGCGAAGGTCCGCCTGCGACGCGGAGGTTGCGGGTTCGATTCCTGCCTTGGGATAAATGATTGTACGATCTGTAAATATTTATTTCGGGTGTACTGGGTGTTTAATATATATAATAAAAAATATCTATCTATGTAATGTATTGTATATATTTATTCCGGGTGTTCTGGGTATTTTATATGTAAGTATAATAAAAAATATCTATTTTATGTAATGTATTAAGTATGTCAGTCTTCTAGTACCCATAACACCAGCTCTGCTTAGCTTGGGGCTAGATGATGTTGTGTGGATTGTCCAGCATTATTTATTTATTTAGTAGCTCTGCCTTTCAAGCTGTGGTTTGATTTTCACCCAGAGCAAATGTTTGTGTGATGAACATAAATATTTGTTCTGTCTGTGTGTTACCCTGTATTTTATGTATAAGTATTTTATCAGCATCTAGTTGCCATAGTACAAGCATTGCCTAGTTTGGGACTAGAGTGTGATGTGTGAAATGTTCATGAATATTTATTTATTTGCTTTTAGTGATCTAGATCTGGTTCCCATAGTTTGGGACTAGAAGACTAGTGTTGAAAATTTCTTATGAGTATTTATTTATGTTTTTTTTGTTTGTTACAGACTTATACGTTGCTGTATTATGATAACAGCGTTTTCTATGTGGCTTTTGTAAGTCTAAGTATTTTTTCATTGTAATACAATAACTTGTTTTATTAAGATTTTCTCTAAAAATACAAGAAGTTTATTATTACTATGCCTCTAGAAACTTATATATTTTAATAATAATCTTTATATTAACTTACTTAATTAAATTACTGTACAAAACAGTTAAATAATTAAGTTAATATAAAGAACCAATCTCAAATATTGATACAGGGGTACACAGAAAATTATTGTTTAAGTTCGCAAAATAGCTTAAACTAGTAAAAGATATAACAGCTCAGCCGCAATAAAAAAAAAAGCCTAAAAAATTTGAATTTCACGGTAGAGCGAGGGGTACCTTAAGCCAAGGCATCATTTATATTATTTTCATATTTTTCTACACTTATTATTTTGCACAAATCTTGTTTTAATGATTGTAATTAAACAAGAACAGCTAGGCACAGTAAAACAGTGTCTAGTCTGGCTAATCTTTCCAACACGATGCTACAACAAAATACATCTTTGTAGCATCGACACGATAAGAAGAAGAAGAATGATTGTAATTGATGAACGATTGATTAAAATAATTAAGGTGTATTCTATGTGTTATTTCAGCTGGGTGACGGTATACATAGCCCAAATGAACCCTCTGGTTGGCCCTCGACTGAAGAACAAGACCGTAGCTTGGTTAGCCCACAGCTGGGTACGTATATGTAATTTGTATATAGTCATTTAAAAGACGTGTGGCACTCGGGGACTGCCACGGTAAAGCTATTGCATATAACGCAGATAACGCATGCGCAGTGTTAGGTTATTTTCGTTCTGGATTCGGTCTCCACGCTCAAGGGCCCACGATAGAAGCTATGCAATAGCTTAAAATTAGCTGATACAAGCTGAATTATTTTTAAAATATAGGCTACAAACGTTTAGTGAGAAATTTGCGATGACCAAAACTTTTTCAATTTTTCTAAGTGGTTTATATTGGAAGGAATGACGAAATGTTTGCCTAGTGAATGAGCAATGAGATGAAAAAAAATATCTTATTTTTAGTAGATAGGTTCTGTCTTAACCTCGTCTTAATTCTTTAGTTCTATTAAGCTACCTAAGATATATTTTATTTTAGTATTTATTTAAATTAACTAAAATCCTTTTCATTTTCAGGGCGATCCCGCCAAATGAAGTAAGAATGCATACCCTATAATATTTATAATTATATATTATAAGATTTTTAACTTAATATTTGCAATAAAACTGAAAAGAGTCTTTCATTTTATTAACTTACATTTTTAATTTTTTTTCAATTACGTAATACCAATAATTTAATATTTGAAACTATCATGGTTTTGAACATAGTTTTCATTATAAGGATATTATATCGGGAAATAATCAAACTCACAAATCATGGTAAATATCCCGTTTATAATGAAAACTATACCAATAATTTGTTTTTCATTAACAGACATAACCTGTAATAATATCTACCAAAATAAATAATAATAAAAAGACACGTAAACGCACCAATCCCAAAATATCACAATACGCTTTACATAAAACTATTTGCGCCATCGCATCCGTCGGCAATACAATCAAATAGGAACAAAACGAATTGTAATCGTTGAGCCCCAAAACAAATCGAATGGTATCGCGAAAGATCAAAATAACATTTGTACCAGAATCATTTATCAGCGTTGATTCTCTTTCCATTTGGCACCCCGCGCCTATCTCGCTGTGGTTAGGCTGCGGCTGTGTTCTGAGGATCAGCGATTTTTATTTATCGCTCTCAGCGATAAGGGTGCCCATTGTAAATATAAATAAATAAATAATGCCGGACAATCCACACAACATCACCTAGCCCCAAGCTAAGCAGAGCTAGTGTTATGAATACTAGAAGACTGACATACTTAATACAATACATTACATAGATAGATATTTTTTATTTATACATATTAAATACCCAGAACACCCGGAATAAATATTTGCAGATCGTACAAACATTTATTCCAAGGCGGGAATCGAACCCGCAACCTTCCGCGTCGCAGGCGGACCTTCGCCCGCCGCGCCACATCTTAAATGCTACTACACATTGCCATTGCGGCTTAAATGCTAATTTTATTGGTTATTTCTTATATATGTTAGAAAGTGTTAATTTAGTTGGTTATCATCTGTTATTTGTATAACTACAATTTGCCAAAATCGCCTCCGCTTATGAATATACCAGCACCCCAACCCTCAACGCAGCGCTAATGTGTTTCAAGGGAATTACGTCTTTGCGGGGACTTTGTCATTAATACTTGTTGACGAGCTACAGATTAAAATTTAATGTTTGGATTAAACTTGCGATGAATACGTTATTACAATTGAGCATTTTTATGTGATTTATTATATACAGTAGAACCTCGTTAAGACGATCACGTTTAATACGATTTCTCGCATAATACGCCACTTTACGCCGGTCCCTGCAACTTGAGACATATTTTCATACATTTCTTAACGCTTAATACGATTCGTCATCCCGTTTAATACGCCCGAACCGAGCCGTCGGTCACTAGCAGGCGAGCCTTAGAAAGCCCCCCGCCCGTGTTGGAAAAAAAAGAACCCGAGATACTGCAGGATTTTCCTGGATATTTTGGCACCGTATGAAATTTTATCATTTTCATACGGTGATCTTATTGAGAATGTGAATAACACACAAAATGAGTGATGATGATGAAGATGAGTCAACTCCGGTTTTGTCAAACGCCCAGGCATTATCAGCTGTTAATGTTTTAAAATGCTATGTAGCGTCTTTGGATCAAAGCAAAGACGCACTGCAAAAGTTGAATTATGTTGAAAATGTTTTAATTACTAATGCATCAAAATCTTTCTGTCAAACTAAAATAAGCGATTATTTTAAATGACGTAATTATAATTATTATACTATCTACGTATTTAATGTAATTTATAAATGTATAATTTAATACCTACTTATTACATTATAACATAATACAGAACAATGTAGACTATGTAGAACGTATTTTGTCTATCCCGCATAATACGCTTTCACGCTTAAGACGCGTTTTTGATAGGGTCCCTGAGAAATCGTCTTAACGGGGTTTTACTGTATAAAGTTCCGTAAGATTATTGTTAGATGAGAAGAGCCGGAAACGAAGCTCAGTGGAGTCTTGGGAAAGACCTACGTCCATGTCCAGCAGTGGACTGATATAGGTTGTTGATGATGATGATAAATTTATATTTAGGTTTTTGCTTTGAATATTTTGTCTTCTTGGTCATTGAATAATATTAAAACTAAGATTAACGAGTACTTACATTTTTTTTTATCCCTATAAATAACATATTTTTTCTCAAAAGTTGTATCTTTTACACAATCAGTGTTAAAGCACACAAGTGTAGGTATATGTAGGTACAATATGTAAGCACAACATTTCTTAGAGGTATTTTTAATAGTAGAGTCTACAGTAAATTAGTTTATTGATTTAGCACTGCATATTTTTATACTGTTTAGTACATTCGTTTTTCTCGTCTCGTTTACTTGTGTAGTATGTACCATTCTCATTAAAAAAGCACTTGTCTTGATTCCCAAACCATAAATAGTCCATGCACCATAAAATAGGTGCGATTACTAAAATCCCCCAAAATCCCCATAGAAAAGCCATCCCTTACCGTAACTCAATTGTCGCGTCGGCTTTTTTGCGCCGACAAAACAAAATTCGCGCCATATTGCCCACCGCCCCATCTAAATGATAATTCGAAGACCCTTCTTACAATAAAAATTATTGTGGCCAGTTTACTTTATTACACTTTGTATTGTGTTCAAATATATACACAAACCAATACACATGTTATTGTAGAACTCACGCTATTCTAGACTGAAAGTTCTTTGTGTTAAAGCTCAGTTTTATAAACGGGAGGGTAAAAGTTACTTGGTCGTAGTGTTTGACCTGTCACACTATGTCGTATTCGGCAAATAGACAGTGATTTCACGCCTTTACCCTTTGAACAATTTGGTACGATTCGACGAATTTACATTTGGAGACGCAAGCCCTTTCTGCGGTTTTACTGTTGAACAAAAAAACTAGTTTTATTGCCGTGGTAATCGAAAATCGATTTGTAGGTTCAACGCTATTTGTTTTATTGTGTTTACATAATATATGACACAGTTTACAGGATTTCTGTACATACTTAGAACTTTTTCATGCTACAACTTTGAAACTCTATAAATACACCTAGGTATATTTACAGAGTTTCAAGTTTTTTTCAAGTTAAGGAAGTCCCTTAATTAGAGCATTTTTTTAAACGTAATTTTTTTTAAACTACCACTAACGATAGTAAGCTGACCTGATATGTCATGATTACTCATCACATCACGTACTTAATAAAGATCTCTTCAAATAAGTATCTGCATATAGGTAGGTACTACCAATGCTCCAACAAACGTCAAACAGATGTTATATTGTGATCATACGTGTCAGCTTCTGTGTCCTATTGCAGCAACAATGTGTAATTATTAAAGCGACAATAGTAATCAACCACAAGACAAAGCAACCACCCCCTTGCCTATCTCCCTTTCAGATCGCAATCAGGGCCGCCATGTTGGGTGCCATTATGAATCAAATTCCCGCCTTTTTTATTTTTTTCCATTCGCTAGGCGTCAGATCTCACAGGCGATAAGTTCTTTATTATCCTGGATGATTTTTTAATCTGTGTTGCTACTTGTGGGCTCGTGTTTCGCATTAGCATTTTGCGGGTACTTTGAAAATTGCAGGCTGAGAACAATAGGATTGTGGGATGACAAGATTGCTTCGTTTTTAAATGTTTAGTTATTAGTAAACTTTGTATCTTGCCGCTGATGTAAAATTAAGTTGCCGCTTACTTTTTGCTGTAGGTAGGTACAATATTTTAACAAATTATTTTGGAAGATTTAAAAAATATTGCTAGATTTATTATACATCCCATTCCCTAATATTAAAAATAAGATGAGAGATGAGAAATGCATAAGACAAGTATTTCTGATAACGTAAAACATTCGCTACAGCGTTTTTAACTAAAACATTTCATTTTCAATCACAACTTGACATTTCAGTTATTCCGTACAGACTATAAATAACCATAGACAATTTCCATCCGTCCGAGTTTTTCGAGTTGTCCGATAAATTCTCGTGCACAAGTGAAAAAGCTCTTTTCCCGCCAATAACGAGTTCTAAATTGGAAAATCTACTTATAGACCAAGTCGGCAAAGTTGGATGCTGTTTTTCTAACTTTGTTTTAGACAAAAAGACAACCTCGTACTTTATGTAGCTTTTTTGATACAGTGTGCTAGTACTATTGATAAATAGTAGGTACTGATAAATGTGGCAGGCGGCACAGCTCAGTTGATAGTAGCTCTGCTATCCATTCTGTGGGTTGTGGATTCGATTTCCACCCTGAGCAAATGTGTGTGTGATGAACATAATATGTGTTCTTTGTGTGAGTATGTATTCCCAAAAAAATATAAACGTATTCTATCAGCAGTCTAGTTCCCATAGTACAAACTATGCTTAGTTTGAGACTAGAGTGTGATCAAAACGTCCACTTGTGCACAAAATGCAATTACAATTGCATTTCATGAGATTTTAATTCAACAATTTCAACAACAATTTTAAATCACTCCTATTAGCACTCCATTAAACTTAAACTGTATTATTACTATATTTTTTGCTCATCACCTATTTCGTTAACAAACAGGTTTTATGTAATTATTTAAGCATCACTAGCGTCTTAATGGCGCTACTTCCGGTGCGGCCGCCATTAGTGCCCATTTCCTGGCAACTTCCGGCCAGTGTCGCCGCCTGGCGGAGTTTTCTGGCAAACTCTAAAGGCGTTGCTTTAGTCAATTGGATTTCTTAATGATGATTTTATCGGGGGTTTATTTTATAATCTATGTTGTACACTTTTATAATCGATGTCAATCGCATACATAGGTTAATTTCTTATAATTAGAATTAAATCGAGTTGCCTTGTAGGTATTCTTTTTTGTACAGTATCCAACAGTTCCTAGAATTCAGAGCAAAGGCAGCTAATGATATAACTAGGTTTATGTCTAAGATGTCGTAAGATTGTCATTATCAAACTCAATAAAATTTATTTAATAAATCACAAGAATCACTTTGAAACGTCTTACATACTAGATGATTCTAGGAGCCACCGTCGCGACCAGAGTCTAGAGAACTGGCAAGAAACTAGACCTGGATCCAAGCGTTTTTTTCTATGATCCTTTTTTTTATAACAGTGTGTTTGAGTCTGCGCTTCTTGATTGTCTCGCAACTTTCTGTGGTTTTGGTAAGTACCTATATTTATATTGGTAATACTTAGTATACAATTTCAACGATATTAATACATATAGTCACAATGAACGGTGTGCCAATCAACGTGTTAATCATCTAGCTTCCTCGTGTATATTACTCTCGAAAATAAAAAGACGGGTGACACTCGGGGACTGCCGCGGTAAAGCTATTGCATAGCATTTTTGCTGGATTACGCATGCGCAGTGTTAGGTTATTTCGTTACGGAATTTCTAGATTCGGATTCGGTCTCCACGCTAAGGGCCCGTGATAGAAGCTATGCAATAGCTTAAAAATCATACTTAAGCATACCCTAAGTATTGCTGATTCGTGCTTGTATATACGAGCCACCCATTAGTGAATAGTGTTACAATAACACAGTGATAAGTGGCGGAAGTCCATTGGGGCCGAGTGCCACTCGGAAATGACCCGAGCTCTTACGAAGTGACTCGGGTTTACCAAGTGATTTGAAGAGTCATCTTTAGGTGCTATGTATCTTCCATGCTGTGGGTTCGATTCCCACCCAGAGCAAATGATTGTGTGATGAACATAAATATTTGAAAACTTTGGGTTTAAATTCTCTACGGCCAGCAGAGGAAGGGTTTTTACGAAAAATGTGACAATCGTAAAATTAACGTAACGCAGCTTATTCGATTCACACTGCGCGATGACGCAGCGTTTGGCCGTCGAGCTGGCGTTTGACATGAAGTGTGAATAGAATAAGTTACGTTTACTTTACAAAAAACGATCACAAAACTGCAAAATACGAATTTACACTATTATAACTAGTTATGTGTAGTACAAAAGACATAAACGCGTATTTCTTTACACCGCGCCGTCGAAAATTAATATTATAAAATCTAGCTCTACTATATTTAAAATTTGATCGAATAGTGATTCCATAGTTTCATAAAGACGTCTTAGACCGTCGCTAGCTTGAAGTTAACTCAGTTCAGTTTTTAGTTATAAAATAAACTGATTAAAGTTTATTAGTTGTACCAGAGACTAGTTGATTAGTTGTCCATCTAGGAATAATCTGGGTATAACCCGCGGAATTTCAACTTTTTCCGAGTCACGTTTTTTGTATGAGGTTGGCAGTCTTCTTGTTTATACTAGTCTCTGGTTGTACTTAGTTGTTTATTAGTATACCTACAATATCTACATGTATTAGTATACCTACATGTATTAGTATACATAAAACTAACGAATTTCATAAAAGTGCGAGTAACTTTTGAACGACTGAATATCACTGAACATACATAGGGGTTATACCTATCAATTATATCAATTAGGTATTGAGGTCCTCTATCGCCCTGCCACGTTTGGTCCACCCCTACTGTTACACCTTGTATATCAAATCCCAATTATATATTTACGATACCAATACCAATACATATATGTACTAATAAGTATTATAAACAGGTTATGGGATGTAATCTCTGAACTCCTAAACCGATTTTGAATATTACTTTTACGTTTAGAATTCCATACATACCTAGGTACCTATTATAAATGTTATAAAGGAAGCCTATATCAGCAGGGAGTGCCAACGAGCTGGACTAAAGATAATGATGATGTTGGTAGAACTCCACGTTAATTGTGACTAGGATAAAATAAGGTCTAACCGTGCGAAACTGAGACGTACCTACCACTAGTTCTCTATAACTGTTAGCTATAAATTGTCTATGACACTATGCGACAACATGAAATATTGGAATATTTTGACACTGGCAGAATTGCCTGTTGTATTTTATTTTTAAATAAGAATGTATTTATTGTAAAACTGTACATACTTAGATGTTTTAAACCCAACAGTTTATCCGTTTCGGATATATTAACGTGCTGAAGCCACATAAAAAGAAGAAGAGTATGAGCTGTCACAAATAATATAGTTTTTTATTAAGTTCAATATTCTTCACACCTCGCAGCTTCGCCTAAATCGGTGAACGCTAAAAATCAAGATGTCTGCCGCGGGCGAGACGCAATCACCCGATGGATCGGTGGGAGCCGCCTTGAATTTTAATAGGTTCCTTATATTTTTATTATTTTAGCAACCTTGTTTGGGTAGTGATTTGTGGAAGATTATTGATATGCCATAACACAGGGTAATCCTAGTTTGGGTATCAATGTTGTCCAACCAGGAATTGATGTATACCTATATAGGATAGGTACCTATTGTTAATCGCATCCTATTATTCAGTGTAATTGTAATGTAAGTATGTTAACAACTTAATAAAATTTCATTTCATTCATATAAATAAATAAATAATACAAGCAAGTATTACTAACCTTAATTTCTTAAATAACGGCCTGAAAGTTTTTTGTTAGTAAATAATTTGATGGTAATATTTTAATACAAAAACTAGCATCTAAAAAGGATAACTGCAAATACAAGTATATAATGGAAGGTATAAAAAGTCCCTTTCCGTATTCCGCTATAGAGGTGGGTAACGACAGCGCTCATTAGTGTAAGTAGGCAATTGCAGTTTGCAGCGATGTCCACTTGTCGAAGCCTGCAATGGCGCTAAATGAGCAAAACCACAAAATGCGAAAATGGCGCTGGCCGCTTCACCATTATATTGATTTCGACGCCATTAAAACGAACCGGAAATTAAAAAGAAATAAAAATATATTGCTTTCCAACGCACACCGAACTTCGAACAATTTGTATACGCATTCTTTTTTGGAATATATTTCTTAAGTTCGGAAATGACGTAACGCGGCCAAATCGAATCGGAATTTTTAACCTTAGTTCGTATCGCATTTGATATACTATCCTAAATCAAGATTGCCAACAAAATTCGTTGCGTTATTAAGTTGATAAGTGTTATATAGGGTAGGTAGATTTTATTTGACATGCCATTATTGTCAGCGTGATATGATTATTATATTATCGGGCGATAAACGGGCATAAAAAAGATATATCGAGCAA
This sequence comes from Ecliptopera silaceata, assembly GCA_932527185.1. NCBI lineage: Eukaryota > Metazoa > Arthropoda > Insecta > Lepidoptera > Geometridae > Ecliptopera > Ecliptopera silaceata. Next base: position 8,771,398 of record OW052202.1, on the reverse strand, counting down.
GGCAATCATCTCATACGAGGATTACGACCTTATTACACTGTTTCATGTGGATTTATCGAGAATGTTTCCAGCTAATTATGTTTCGAAATGAGGGTAGAGTGCTGCTAGAGTCTGTCAAGCGAAAGATGGCCCTGATAAATCGCGGCAAATTCAAAAACTATTAGTATGGCAATACATTAAATAATAGGATAACTTGGAATTACATAATTTGATACTTTGATATTATTCTAAATAAATATACTTACATAATTTTTGATGATGATTATGAATAAGTAGATGATATACTATTGCCATACTAATAGTTTTTGAATTTGCCGCGATTTATCAGGGCCATCTTTCGCTTGACAGACTCTAATAGGAAAGTGATAAATGAGTTTTTGTCTTGTAAAGGTTTATAGATAAGTTGATAATAAAACAATACATTAGGTTATATCAAATTGTAGTTCCATTAAGGGCTAATCTAGAGAGTGACGTTGCCACTTCGCGGGAATATTTTTATCAGCGTTTCAAAATATTAATACTTAGATAGTGCTTATAAATCAGTCATAGATTGCTATCGATAATTCTGGCGGCTAGTTTGTACCACTTGACGGGTACATGCAAAACACATTATGAGAATTTGCCCCTAATGGATAGTAAATATTAGCGTAAAGTTGAAAGCTCTTCTGGATTAGATCGTGTGTCATGGTCACACGGATATATTGTGCATTTTAGCACTAAATCATTTTATTCTATGTTATAAAGGTAGTAGCTACCTACTAATATAGCCCACTTAACTTTTTGCGTAATGGATCTAGGATATCTAATACTACATTTATTATGTGGCTTTAAGTGCTCTAGCTTCTTTGCTAAGTTTTTCAGTTCTAAATGAATCACAAATTACTTACATTTAATAAAACAAATAAATTAGTTACATTCGAGACATAATCATCATAAAATCCCTGAAAATGGTGAAAATATATATTTATAGCCCTAGTTTAAACTGAACTAATAAATAATTATGAAAATAAAGTATACAAATGTTACTATAAGTAGTGACATCTCTTATTGAATAGAAAAACAACTTTAGATGGCTATTCATCGCTAGATGGCGTACATAAACTTTCGACATGATTCGACTGTCAGTTAGTAGATGGCGACACTTAAGAAGTATATTGACACAATTTCACTCATTCGTTCATTCAATAGACGTAGGGAGGAGTTGGTTGGTAGTATTGCCAGCCTAGTAAATTTTGCTCTTTAACTGGTGGTTTGTGATTAAATATTGCTTTTTATATTGTTCCCTAGTAAAACATAACAGACACTCCAATGACTTTATTAGATACTGTTAGGTTTATTATGGAATTTTGTAAATATTATAATCGTAAGTTTCTAAGAACTTTTATAACCAACATGTAACAATTTAATAAATGAATATAAATGAATGTTCTATTTATTAAAAATAAGTAGAACAGTAGTTAAAATACTGTAGTTGGGAAAATTTTCACCATCTATCTACAAACTTTAGATTTCTTATCAGTTGTACTGTAAAATGAGTGGTTGCTTTTTGTTTTTGACATAAGTATTAATTTCAAGAAGAATTTAAAAAAAAACTAATATATGACGCAACAAGCTGATGATGTACTAAAGTCTGTCAAGCGAAAGATGGCCCTGATAAATCGCGGCAAATTCAAAAACTATTAGTATGGCAATACATTAAATAATAGGATAACTTGGAATTACATAATTTGATACTTTGATATTATTCTAAATAAATATACTTACATAATTTTTGATGATGATTATGAATAAGTAGATGATATACTATTGCCATACTAATAGTTTTTGAATTTGCCGCGATTTATCAGGGCCATCTTTCGCTTGACAGACTCTATCTAATACATGTAGTTGTCATAGAAGTTGGAACATAGTGGAAAGTCAATATAACTTATGGCAACACTGGTTCAGGTTGTGTTGTTTTGGTAATTTGATTGGCTGTGTGCGTGCGATTTTGCACCTGACTGGACAGGTGTGGTATTATTAATAAAAAGTTTTAGATCAATTCGTAATTTAATAAGAATATATTAAAGAATTATACCCGGCTTTTTCTAAAATAGTAGATTACTTTAAATTATCGACAGTTAATGAAGTGTATCATCCAAAGTGTAACGCAAACATTCACGGTGTATCAGTTTCGCAGTACCAAATTTTACAAAACTGTAAAATGAGTTGAATAAACTTCAACTTTTACTCCTGTGCCTGGAATTGTGCTAGTGTATTCTAAATTCAAAAGATGACTACAGACAGGTTTCACAAGTAAGTAAACCTTTTTTATTTTGTTCTCGAAACCATGGTTACGGTAATTTGTACTGTACAGTAACAAGTAATAATAATACTTACTGCGACTATTTACACCTTTCTAAGATCATTTACCTACTAATATTCTATGCTACTTATTAAATCTATTACATTACCTGAATAGATGGTTGATTTATCAGCTGCTTTTGTAGTTCTGATAAGATTGCGTTCCTATACCTACTTAGTCTAGTAGATGGACATAGGTACCATACATTCCGAATGGTGTGTACCTACATAATTAATTGTAAAGCCTTTCATTGACGATTTTCTCCGGAAACTGCCGCCATTTATGTAGAATCTTATTCAAAAAGTCGTTTCCGTGGTAACCTACCTCCTATATGTTATGTACACCTAGCTATGTTGATTTTTACTAGTGAAACTTTTTTTAATACATAGATTACCGATAAGGTACAGTAAAAACTCGCAGTTATAGGTACTACTAGCTCGATACCTACTTATAGGATAGAAAACTACCTACCTATTGTATTAAAACTATTTCAATTATCATACCTAGTTCATACAATTTCTTCAGAGCAGTACCTACAAAGAACTCTATAGCATATCATCAAAATCAACCTTATTGTTTTTTTTGATATGCGACTTCTCATACTTAAAGGACATTGAACAGGTCAGTTTACCTCAAGTGAAAGCTATTCCAAGTAGTTCACATACCTATCCTACCAGGGTCCCTAGAACGAATAAATGTCACAATCACTAACGTATCGAAACGGTAACGTATTCGAGTAACTAACACTACTCGTTGACGTTAGCTCGACTGTCAAACGTTGCAGCGACACCGCGCAGTGTGTCTTAACTTGAATGTGCTTACGTTACGTACGATACGTTTACGTGCGTCACATTTATCCGTGCCTACCCCTTTTGATGTTTTATCATATACATCTCTTTAATACTCTTTGTTCTTTGACCCCTATTTCCTCTGGAATCAAAAACTCTCAATATGATAAGTTTTCAGTGACTGCAACTCCCTTTAAACTTAAACAAACTTTCAATATGAGCAAAAATACCAGCTACCTATTCAAATCAGCTAATCGTCACTCTTTGTGGTTCCGCCACATTCACGCTCGCCTGCACCTCTAAGGGCACAAAACATTGACCCTTATAATATATGTTTAATTACTATAGTATTAAAGCATAGAATCGCGTGACAATGGTATATCGATTGAACGATATGTCGCCCTTGGTGACTACGGAAGTGTCGGAAATAGAGTTCAATGACATGACATAGGTTCATACCATGACCATTTGCAAATGTTGGAGCTACATCGAAAACCTACCTACTACAAAAGCAATAAGAATATGAATGATTTATTTCACTCTAAACGATATAATTATTAAAATAAAATAAATATAATTATTATACTAGGTATGTTAAAATAACTGAAACTGGTCATCACTCAGCTTGTGCTGGTGTAGAACCATCGGGCTCTACACCAGCGCTGGTTTTCAGTGATGCCAAGAGAGGATGAAGAATGCGGGAGAGTAGATGTTATCGTTATAAGTAGGTACTATCGTCATCGTATCGTAAACGTATCGTTAGATACTAGTAGGCAGCTTTTGTATCGAACTGTGATATTATTATGATGGATTAGGCTTTCTTAGAACCTATACTTTAGTCGAAGAAAAGATATAAAGATATGAATAATAAATATTCGTGGACACGCAACACTTTCTACTTCTAAACTAAGCAAACTTTTTACAATGAGAACTAGAAAATAAGTCAAAATAACGTATCAATAAAAGTGCAGAGGGCCTAGTACGAGTATTGCACATGCCTACGAACGTATCGCCTTCGTATCGCAAGCCACCAATTTTGTATGGAAATCCATGCTTCTCAAGAAATCTGCTAGGGGCGCTGTTTGGATCTCCATACAAAAACGGTGGCGCTAGGCGATTGCGTCTCTACGATTCGTGTGTGCACAAACTCGTACTTGGGGTACTGTTCATGACTTTGACATCAAAGTCAAAAATAGAAAGAGGCACAGAGTATTGTATTCGATCTTCTAAGCCTAGAGAGCTATTCAACCATTCTACGCAAGAGAAGCAAGCGCCAAAAGACAATAACATCCTCTCTATCCTTGACCATATTTCAATACAATGCACAATTACATAATAATGTTGAAATCATCTTCATTCACAAGAAATGGTGTAAAAACCAACAATGTGACTCGCACGATTGTCTTGACTTTGCGAACCATTGCAAACAGAGGCGTGTGTCGTTTCTATGACATGTGAATGCATAGGAAGTTTATGTTGTAAACATATCGGTTACGCTGCATTTTTTATTTTTCTTTGCAGCTTCACGAGCCTATATGTAGCCAAGTGTAGTCATTAAGAATTTAATTGTAATTCTTTGTAAGAAGGTTCATCTAAAAAAACGGTAGGAACCAGGCCGTAAGTTTCTTGCCCGTTCTTCTAGGCTCTGGTCGCGTGGAACTGGCACCTAGAATCACCGAATCACCAGTATGTAAGACGACTCTAAATGATCCTTGTGATTTTATTGAATAAAAAAATATTTGATTTGGTCCACACATTCACCCTAACTTTCGCGTTTATAATATAAACAGGATAGGATTATGATTTATAGGATAAGTACATTGCTAATTGTATAAATAAAACCACACTGAATAATTACACCAAATCTTGGCAATTTCATTGTTTTTCAGTTCCATGGAAACTGGGTCTTAAATCCATCAAAATATCACTTTTGGCGTGGTTTCTATGATAATAACATGTTAGAAATACGTATTTTAACACGTAACTATGGAAAGTCGTCAACAGTGACGCAATCGCCCTCTCAAACTTTCATTTTTACTAATTATAAACTATCTGATTTCATTTATAATATTTTAAACTTTTATATGACGGTTTTTATTGTAACATTGTAATTAGCATTTAGTAACATATTTTTCTGCAATCCCTGAAGTTAATTACTAAACGTAGAAAACTAGACTTTGTTTAGGGTACTAGATGCTGCTTGAACGATTCGCTTTACAACTTCTTCTTCTTCTTATCGTGTCGATGCTACAACTGTATTTTGTTGTAGCATCCATCGTGTTGGAAAGATTAGCCAGACTAGACACTGCTTTACCGTGCCTAGCTGTTACCGGTGTGCGCCAGGAGGAGGATCTTTCCATGCACCCTTTACAACTAAAACATGTTCACTCAATTCGTTCTAGATAGGTATTTGTAGTTGGTAATTTCGAGCCACATATTGCATAAAACAGAAAAATATACATATATTATTAGTAAGCTGGTTTCCTTAATTCGAGGGTATGTCAAAGCATACATCTAGTGATAATTCGTTTAATAATAGGACAATTCAAAGTGATTGTAGTACGATTAGCAAGATCATATTATTTACGTAGGAAAGTAGAGAATAGCTTAGAGTGAATTAATACTTAGTACATGTTCTGGAACTTAGTTACTTAAATTTAGTTAGTTTAATTGTAATTCTTTGTAAGAAGGATCATATAAAAAACGGTAGGAACCAGGCCGTAAGTTTCTTGTCCGTTCTTCTGGGCTCTGGTCGCGTGGAACTGTCACCTAGAATCACTAACCCCCTTTTGACTTGAAGTCATCATTACGTATGGTAATCAGTACTTCAAGTCTGCGCTAACTTTTTATAAGATAGACCGCTAGTATGTAAGACGACTCTAAATGATCCTTGTGATTTTATTGAATAAAAAAAAATTTGATTTGATTAAATTTTAATTCTTACTTACTTAAAACAAAAAGAAAATTAAATACTTAAATCAATGTACTTGGCGGTTCTCATTACTATCGCGTCCGTCTGCACCTTTATTTAGATTACCATCAACTGTGATTTTATTGATTAGATATTGGAAATGCAGTCCAAATATCTAACCAATAAAGCAAGAGGTCACTATAGTATTGAATACTTACTCCAAATTGTACTTAGTTTAGATGTTCTGAATCGCATCGTAACCACTGAACCGAGTTGAATGTAGCTAATTTGACCTAAATCACTAAAATCATTTTGAATTTTGTATTTGAATTTGACCTATTGAGAAAACACCGTGTTTTTATGAGAAGAGCTTCGGTTCCGAAATCAAGAAAACAAAATAAGTTATGATAGACATTTTCAAGATAAGTATATAGGAAATCAATAACTGCATAGTTCGTTTTACGTATTCTGTGTATGTATTTACAAAAAAACATGTCTATATTATATAAGTATTCTATTAGCTATCTAGTTCCCATAGTACAAGCTTTGCTTAGTTTGGGACTAGAGTGTGATGTGTGAATTGTCCGTGAATATGTATATATTAATAACACTTTGAAATGTTTGCCCAAGTAGGTATTTGAGTTTGCAATATAATGAAAACACTTGCAAAACTGTCTATACCGAGATGACGATGTAAATACACTTTATTATACATTATCTCTAGTGTATTATATCTAGATATCTACATTGTACCTATTAAAACACTCATAACCCACTATCATGTATTTACAACAGGAATAGATTATTCGTAGCGATAAAGCTTATCATTAATCGATACATTCTTTTGCGATTGTTCGCTAAATGTGAAACTCGTAAAAAAATTATCGGTTCCTAATTCAGATAACATTAATTCAGGTTTAGTTTTAAAGTCTTAATAAAAAAGGTGCTACCTAATTCTAAGTAAAAGTCACTGTAATAAAAAGGATTTTTGTTAAGATTATGTTATTATTTTTTAGATTTTCTGTTGTCTCATGAGTGTCGGCTTTTTGTCACTTACGTATTTTAAATGTTTCGCGCCACATCGACGACCGATGTGGCGCGGTGGGCGATGGTCCGCCTGCGACGCGGAAGGTTGCGGGTTCGATTCCCGCCTCGGGATAAATGTTTGTATGTTCTGCAAATATTTATTCCGGGTGTTCTGGGTATTATATGTATAATAAAAAATATCTATCTATGTAATGTATTATATTAAATATGTCAGTCTTCTAGTACCCATAACACAAGCTCTGCTTAGCTTGGGGCTAGATGATGTTGTGTGGATTGTCCAGCATTATTTATTATTATTATTTTATTATTTATTTTATGTCATATTATATTACTAGCTGTCCCGGCGAACTTCGTACCGCCTTAGAGATAATTTTTTTTTCTGAGACATTCTTAATTTTTTTTGTTCCGTAAGAACCTTGTACAGAGTATTAGAAAACTACAAAAAAAAACAGCCAAATCGGTCAAGCCGTTTTCATGCTATGTCGTGACAACGGAAAACGGGTTTCATTTTTATAATATAGATAGATATAGATTTATTTCATATAATATGTAGATAAGAGGGTGTGTGTGTGTGTGTGTGTATTTCTTTCTTTCTTATTTTCTTTTTTTCATGCAGAATACTTAAATATTTTGTCCTTAATGTACAAAACCTTTGAACATTAATGATGCGAGTTCGCTAAATTCGACTGCATCCGAACTTTATCCAAAATCTAACACCAATCATCCAAGACATTGTAGGTTGCAATGAAATGAAATGATTTATTTTGTTAGAAGTGAGGTATATAGGTAGATTTTTAAGATATATTTAATGTCTGGTTTCACACACTTCTCTGTTTAATACAGAGCGTATGAAATTCACATACATTTCACACACATTTAATTAAAGTAATTTCAAATAACAGCGCTTGACTACCTTTAGGTGTTGAGACATGCTTGCATCAAGATGCACAACAGTAACACAAGTGTTACTTTTGTAAGAAAATAAAAATTTATCTATAATATGTCTAACCCCTCTATCTTATATCTCTGTCTATCTTATAAAAAGTTAGCGTTGACTTTATGTCATCATTACGTATTAATACTTCAAGTCTGCGCTAACTTTTTATAAGATAGTCCGGTATTTATTCCATGTATTTTCCAGGGCAGCCAAAGACGGCATGCTAGAGGTCCTCCGAGAGGCAACAAGAAAAGAATGCAACAACAAAGATGAGTCCGGCATGACCCCTACCCTCTGGGCCGCGTTTGAGGGACACATCGACGCTTTGCGATTACTCTGTGGACGAGGGTAAGTTATAAAATACAAGTTTTTAACTTAGTTTAGGAGTTAAGGAACCCACATGTTTATATTAATGTACAATCCCCTAAACTTGTCATCAAATGTATTTAACCTATACCTAAGTTGTACCTACGTTGTTTTTTCAGTCAATAAACTTTTTATTTATTATTTATTTATATATAGATAGATAGAATATGCTTTATTGTACACCAACCCAGAAAAAGAAACAAAAACATCAAAATACCTTAGGTGGTAACTATAGGGTTATATTCATGGACATTTCACACATCACACTCTAGTCCCAAACTAAGCAGAGCTTGTAAGGGAACTAGATTTCTGATAGATTACTTATAAGTTTTTCTTTTGTAAATACATACATAGAATACATAGTAGCACCTAGACACAAAACAAGCATTTGCTATGGGTGAGAATCACACCCACGACCCACAGCATGGAAGGCAGAGCTACTACCAACTGAGCTGTGACGCCTGTCAATCTGTAAGTGAGGGTAATAAGGTGCGGAGAGCAATCGACATTTAAAAAGTTAGTTAGGTATTTTTCGAATGGACTTAAAGCTGGTGGTCTAATGAAGTTTTTCGCTACCAAACAATACAGAAAGAAATGCGACATTCTAATAGTTTTTCAAATACAATCACAAACTTGCTGTGAGAAAAGGCATCAGGAAAAGTCATCAAGTTGTTCCTCGTACTTACTTTTTCAATAGTATATATGTGGATATAAGTAGTTGTTAAAAAGTCTCTTCCCGCATACTGTTTGTTTTATACTTTTGTTTTTTTGCTGTCAAACATATTTCAAAAATACTGTTATTTATTTCATTAGATAGAAAAAAATCACTAATTACTGAATTCAATATTATGTTTTGTTGCTGAGATAATAAAAAAACATTTTTATTGAATACATATAAAGTAATTTTATTAGTAAATCATAATAGCTTTATGACCGATACAGAATACAGATAAGGAGTTTGATAACAATTTTATGATTTATATCGTCACACGCTATAAACATTATCAATGATGACACAATAAAAGGCTACAAGTACCTAATAATATAAGTCTACATTAACTCAACATTAACGGCTGGTTTCTGGAAACCCAAATCACGATTGATCCGAGTTTGACACAGAGTAATTATTTGATTTTTTCGTTGATCATCGTTCGAGAAACCGGCCGTAAGTGGCCCATCAGCTAGTAATAATACAAAAAACATAATATACTAGCCTCAAATCAAGCTAAGCTTTTAGGGAGGTTTATTACTTTTATAAATATACATACAGAGAAAACGTAGTAAAATATTTACATATCAAACATATTATAATCTATTTGCCACTAGCTTTTTTAGCGTTACACGCTATGTAGCTTAAGTTTCGGCCCGGCAGCGTCAACTGCTGGAAAAGGGTCCCTTTTCCTCCATTTTTTTCTATCAGCTGCCGCTGGTGAGACCAGGCTCCGTCATAAGTATCCAAGTCGTCACGCCAGAAAATAAATAAAAAATAGACCTAATCAATCTTTATTTGGAACCACTCTGGTTTTAATTAAGTACTTAAAAAGTTTTAAGTAATTAAAATCCATCTTCCAGAGGTGAGCCAGACAAAGCAGATTATTTCGGCAACACAGCGTTACACCTAGCCGCGGCTAGAGGTCACAAGGAATGCGTCACTTTCCTCATCAACTTCGGAGCGAATGTCTTCGCGATGGACGTGGATGGACACACGGCCCAGGAGTTAGCAGCCATCAACGGACGAGAAGATATCCTTAGGTATCTCGACCAGGCTACTGCTAAACTGGAGAATAATGACAAGTGAGTTATAAATAAATAATGCTGGACAATTCACACAACATCATCTAGCCCCAAGCTAAGCAGAGCTTGTGTTATGGGTACTAGAAGTCTGACATACTTAATACAATACATTACATAGATAGATATTTTTTTTATTATACATATAAAATACCCAGAACACCCGGACGGAATAAATATTTGCAGATCGTACAAACATTTATCCCAAGACGGGAATCGAACCCTTCCACGTCGCAGGCGGACCATCGCCCACCGCGTCACATCGGTCGTCATATTTTAGCATAGACGACGCATTTTAGATTGTACGTCGAAGAATATGTTCTCAACATAAAGTAGACAGGTGAAGTGAGACATAAGAAAAGTTATACTTTGTTTCTTTCGCTTATTTAACTGAAATATGTTCACCGGTTTTCCGCTATGTGTATACCTAAAGCATTTTGTCTACTCGTTACTTTCTATACGATTGCCTGGAAGAAATAATAATGAGTGATAAAACATCCTACTTCACTAAGCTACATTTAGGAATTTAATGTAAGTATGCCTTATTTAAAATATGAAACAAAATTTCAGAAAAAAATCAAAAACCCTTAAAGAAAAAGCTAAAAAGGACTATGAAAAGTCCCACAAGCAGTATCAAAAGCGACAGAGCAAGGCCGAAGTGCTCGCGGAGAAGGAGCTTAAGAAGTTGGCGCGCGAGTGGGAGCAGGGGTATACAGACGACGTGTCGACCATGCCGCACCGACCCAGCAATGTACTGCTGGCTCTGAAGCAGAAGATGACCAGGTCTTCTAGTTCTGGTAATACTTTAAATATACACATTACTAGCAAAAAAATGGTTAGAACGCCTCATGAGTCATGTTTTTTCGTGCGTGCAGCCGTCTCTATCGAATTATAAGACGTTGTCACGTCAAAAAATGGTTGTCTGTAAAGTCGGTTTACTGACGATAGTTGAACGTGACAACAAACACAAAGGCCGATTGTGCTTCTTTGTCGCTCGTTCCGCGCTCTCGCTTGCACTTCATGGAACGCCTCAGAACGCCTCATGAGTCATGTTTTTTCGTGCGTGCAGCCGGCTCTATCGAATTATAAGACGTTGTCACGTCAAAAAAATTTACAAAAAAATAATGTTTAGGTATAAGTATTTTATCAGCAGTCTAGTTGCCAAAGTGCGATGTGTAAAATATCCAATAATATTTATTTATTTTACAACGACGTGACAACGTCTTATAATTCGATAGAGCCGGCTGCACGCACGAAAATACATGACTCATGAGGCGTTCTGAGGCGTTCCATGAAGTGACGTTGTTACGTTCAACAATCGTCACTAAACCGACTTTAAAGACAACCATTTTTTTTTTATAATTAGGATTCCCTCTTTACATTTTTAAGTACTAAGCACGGAATTACGACAGAGTGTTCCCATAATTATAGGGTACCACAGCGAGCATAATACTTAGAACAGACAATAATAATTTTCCAGGTAATCTACTAGAAGAAGCTCCTAGGCCGACTTACAGTGCATTGGTGGGCACTGTGAACTCGGGCGCGAGGGGCCGAGGGGCGGTCTACAAGAAAGCACTCGCCAGCAAACTTAAAAACAACACGGTGGGAAGAAACAGCAACGCACCTGATTTCAAGGTACTTTACCTCTTGGCGAATTGTAAATATTTTATTTTATCTGCCTCAGCGTATCAGCATTGCTATTGATGCACGAGCACGACCGATGTGGCGCAGCGGGCGAAGGTCCGCCTGCGACGCGGAAGGTTGCGGGTTCGATTCCCGCCTTAGGATAAATGTTTGTACGATATGCAAATATTTATTCCGGGTGTTCTGGGTATTTTATATCTATATATATATAAATGAAACCCGTCTTTCTTGGTCACGGAATCACGCGTGAATGGCTGGACCCATTTGACTAATTCTTTTTTTGTTGTATTTGTTATTATTAGGAGAAGGTTCTTACGGAAAAAAAAATAAGAAAATCTCTCAGAAAAAAATAATCTCTAAGGCGGTACGAAGTTCGCCGGGACAACTAGTGTATAATAAAAAATATCTATCTATGTAATGTATTGTATTAAGTATGTCAGTCTTCTAGTACCCATAACACAAGCTCTGCTTAGTTTGAGGCTAGATGATGTTGTGTGGATTGTCCAGCATTATTTATTTATTTATAATTCCCAGGTTGGTGAAGTAGAGACGACAGGTCGTCGGTCCGTGACGTCACTGAGCGGTTTGCGGCGCGACTCGGAGGTCATGTACGTGGGGACTTTCGGTGCCGGGCCGCAGCAACGAGGCAATGTCGCAGACGTCTTCGCAGAGGCGGAAGAATCTACCAAACCACAACTTACTAGGTAAGAAGTTAAATAAATAATGCTGGACAATCCACACAACATCATCTAGCCCCAAGCTAAGCGGAGCTTGTGTTATGGGTACTAGAAGACATACTTAATACAATACATTACATAGATAGATATTTTTTATTATACATATAAAATACCCAGAACACCTGGAATAAATATTTGCAGATCGTACAAACATTTATCCCAAGGCGGGAATCGAACCCGCAACCTTCGCGTCGCAGGCGGACCTTCGCCCGCGGCGCCACATCGGTCGTCAAGTCAAGTCAAGTTGAAAATCTTTTACTGTATTTGTATTGACTTATGTTGTTTTTCTTTTATGTTCGTACTCTCTGTGTTGTCAAATAAATATATTTCATTTCATTTCAAAGTTGGTCGAAGAACACATGCTCATTAAAAGTGCAGACTTCGCTATTTTAAAATTATCCAAAGAACGACCTTATCCTTTGATTTCTTTCGTTATTTAATAAAATTCTAATTTAAAACAAATAAAGCTTCAAATGAAATGATTCCAGATCACTGAGTCAGCCAGATTTCCAAGCAGCTGCAGGAGAAGACAGTGGCATAGGACAAGAAGTGTTGCTTCAAGAACCTGCGAGCATATTCGACCGGCCGGGATTTGGGAGTGTCGCTTTCAGGTAGCCTTTTTACCCTTTTAAGTTCTGATAGGCGTCACAGCTCAGTTGGTAGTAGCCACGTAGTAGCTGCCAGCAGCTTCCATGCTGTGGGTCTTGGGTTCGATTCCCACCCAGAGCTAATGTTTGTGTGATGAGCATAAATATTTGTTCTGTGTCTGGGTGTTCTGTGTATAAATTTACAATAAAATAAATGTGTGTAAAGATTCTATCAGCAATCTAGTTCCCATAGTACAAGCTTTGCTTATTTTGGGATTAGAGTGTGACATGAATTTTAACTCTTTGCTTAAATTGCCACTTGGTTTTCTGGCAATGTTTCCGAAATATCCGTGCATTCGTTGGAGGCAGATAAATGATAGCCTGGAGGCTACTTTAGGTTCACTTACCCTTTAGGCACACCTTATGTTATACTTATGTAAAGTTTTTCGTTCAATAATACAATCTTATCTTATGTAACTTTTGTAGCACGATATATATTTTGTAGACGGTCGATAACCGCGACTCTGAGCGGCATTCCGGGCGCGCCGGGCGAGGACCTGTCTATAGGGTCCGCCGGGTCACTCGCGGCACGGCACACATACCAACCTGCTGAGTGGACCTCCGCACAATCAGGTACAATCACTCGTTAATGCTTTATCCAGCTTCCAATATTTTTTTTTTTACAAAGAATAGGTCGTCTTTTGACCACAAACTCACCTGATGGAAAGTGATGTTGTGGCCGACGATGGAGCAGGACGATCTAGGAGACACCTGTACCCCAAGTACGAGTTTGTGCACATATGCATCGTAAAGACGCGATCGCCGAGCGCCACCGATTTTGTATGGAGATCCAAGCTTCTCAAGAAATCTGCTAAGGGCGCTGCTTGGATCTTCATACAAAATCGGTGGCGCTCGGCGATCACGTCTCTGCGATCCGTGTGTGCACAATCTCGTACTTGGGGTACTATTCACTCGTGCCTCGAAGAGACCACGATTATAGTGATCGGGAAAGACAGAAGCCGGCAACTAGTTCCACTTCTTGGCGGTTCGCATAATAAATGTGTTTCCGAAGCGCTTTGTGCGGATCGGATCGATATAAAATATTATCTACACTAATCAACGCTAATATTATAAAGAGGAAAGATTTGAACGAAGTTCCTTATCGCGCGTAAGAGGGCTAGATGGAAAAAATTAAGACCAAAAGTTGTAACGACACATTTCGTTATAGTTGTAAGCCGTGCGGCGTGCGCGTGTTTCTCTGTCTGTCTCCCTCATAGAAAGCAAGCCAGTAATTAAATACAGAACTTCGTTCCATCCGGGTGTCCCTTGACACCTCTCAAGCTTTTTTATGTGTGTATGTTTGTTTGTAATGAATGAACTCAGAAACTACAACGCATATTTCAAAAAAACTTTCACCATTAGAAAGCTACATTCACCCTGATTGGCTATATTTATTGCTAGAAAGAATAGGGATCTTTACTAAAACTTTAGTCACTGCAGCACCAGCTATCATACAAATAGGTATGAGTTTTTTCATTATGAGGGTTCCGTACCGTACCTAAAGGTTTAAAACGGAACTCTATTACCGCGACTCCGCCGTCCGTCTGTATGTCTGTCTGTCACCAGACTGTATCTAATGAACTGTGAAAGATAAAAAGTTAAAATTTCACAATGTTTCTCTTGCCGCTATAAACAATAATACTCGAAAATTTATTAGTTTGAATATTTAGGGAGGTTCTCATACAAAACGTAATGTTTTGTAAGCCCTTCGTCGCCTCCGACTCGTACATAACCGGTTTTATTTACACCTTCCAGAAAGTTCTACAATAACATCTGACGAGGAAAACGATCCAGAAGAATCAGGATATGCATCTCTAGAGCGGTTCTTATCAGCGTGGGGACTGGCACAGTACGCACAGAAGTTTAAGGACGAACAGATTGACTTAGATGCACTAATGTTGCTCACTGAAAGCGATTTGAAGACCTTGGGACTACCACTTGGACCTTACAGGCATGTTAAATAAATAAATAATGCTGGACAATCCACACAACATCATCTAGCCCCAAGCTAAGCAGAGCTTGTGTTATGGGTACTAGAAGACTGACATACTTAATACAATACATTACATAGATATATTTTTTATACATATGTACATATAAAATACCCAGAACACCCGGAATAAATATTTGCAGATCGTACAAACATTTATCGAACCCGCAACCTCCCCGTCGCAGGCGGACCTTCCACATCGGTTGTTTTCATTGAAAGCTGCCAAAATGTATTTTAATTTATGAATATCTTTCAGAAAATTGGTGACAGCTGTTCAAGAGAGAAAACAGGCGCTCACACATCCAGGACCTATCATAGACACAGCCATATAAGTAGAACAAATATAAATAGATATAGTGGACTCGGCAAAAAATATTATAGAAAATTCTCACCTTTTTCCCGAAAATGTAATAGTGAAGTAATTAAAACGATCAAGAAGTGAATTAAATAAAATAAACAAAAGCTAATCTTGTAATTTGCTAATCAAGAAATTTGATAATTTGAGCAGAGAACTGTCTAAGTTAGCACATTAATTATTTTTTAGACCATTGATGCTTATTAAAATTACTCTCAACAAAAAATTATGTCTCAAAAAAACTATTTTTTAACGGCGACGATTGTAATCTGTCACGTTTTAAATACTTGCCAGTAGATATCTCAGACAAAATGTGTAATTTTTGTACATTTTGTGCTATTCTGACCACCTTTAGTCATCCAAAACGCGTCTTCATTTAGCACTACCAAAACATTAAAGAGAAGGATAAATAAACCTTTATCCGAACTAAGTAATTATGTACATATATTTGTTGCGACCCTATTTAGTTATATTCTAGAATTTTTCTTTTATCATACATTACACGCATTCATTACCACAGTATATGAATAATTATACATGTATTAATTTGATGGTTGGTTGATCTTTATTAATGGTAATTAAGGAGCATGTTGTTGCTAATGGTTGTAAATCGGTGCTAACGGTGATTGATGCTAATGTTATTGAGCTAGTAAACATAAGCTTTCTATTTATGTTTCGGAGTCCACTTTACCTTAAGATGTAGCATTATGTAGGCCAAAACACGAAGGTTTTAAGAAACGTTTGTGACTAAATTCTTTCAATCGTTTTTTTATATAAGACAACAGTTTAAAATAGGAGTATTCTGTGTGAAACACAGAACATAAAAAACGGTTTTTTTTAATCTTCTGTGGTGTGAAACAATGCGTATTTCTGAATTTTTTCACTACTACTTACTCAGGTGCCTTGCAGTGGGTCACTGTAAGATTTTAATAATTCTAAAATATTTGGTTCAGAGAAATTTTCGTTTAGTGATTATGAAAACGATAAATAAATTACTTATTTCTAGATGACTAATGATTTCCGCTGTTTTTAATGTGAGAAATATTACTCTTATGAAATGTGTTTTGTAAAAAATAAATTTCAGTTTGGAAAAAGGCGGGGACTCCATACAGTTTTACTCTAGATTTTTTATTTTGATATATGAAATAATTTTGGAAATATTTACTAGTTCTGGCCAGGTACGACACCACATCGCTTACGTGTGACTTTTTGTGTGATTTTATATGTATTTAATAAAATGTATTGTGATGTGTGTGTTTTGCGTCCAAAAACTATAAAATAACAATCGTAATATTTGTGCCTCATTAAATGTGATACATCATCCGGTAATCATCAAGCCATATATGTTTATGAAATATATTTTGTAAATTTTAAACTGCGTTTTATTATGTTCATGTCTTCCACAAATACATTAAAAATTCGATATTTTTATGTGTGCAGTTACTAAATGCAGAATTAGTGTTGTGACAAACACTTAAAAAAATTTTGGTTTTTGAGTATGCAGTCATTTAGTGCAGAATAGGCGCAATCTGAAAATCTAGATCAAAATGTAGGTACCAAAAAAACACCAAAGTTAAATGGCTAAAAATGGGTTTCACTCGATCGTGGCCAAACGGCTTAAATGTTGTACATAACAGGGTTTGAACTAAAACAAATGTTTCGTCTAATTATTTATTTTTGATAGTTTAAATACAAGTGAAAATACACCTATTCTTATTGCTTCGAATCAAATTATACTTAATTATTTAATTTACATATTCTAAACGGTTACCTAACTTATGTGAACAAAGATTTGACTAAAAATTAAATACAACATTGAAAAAAAACGTTTAATCAAAATACTATTAAGGACGGTTATCGTCAGTCATACTTAACTAATTTATTCCTAATATAAAGAAAGAAATAATATATCAATACAAAGATACATTATAATTTCTTTAAATCTTTGTATTATGTAAACGTATATAAAATATTGAGCTAAATACAGATAGTTCGATATAGTTTCATATAAATAGTGTATAAATCATTATAGCCTTACGTACAATATGAGCATTTGATTGTGAAGGCACTTAGTTACGTTCAATTGTTCGTGTTTTTACTGAATTCTATCTTATTCTCTAAAAGTTATAATTCTATAAGTTTGTTGTTATATTATGGCGGAGTGATTCTCCTTACTCACCTGATAAGTACAATAATCTAAAAATCGCATGAAGCGAAGCCAGGGGTGTTAGAGTTTCGTAAAGCCGTGCTCAGAACCGGGGTTATTTGATGTCTATTCAAAATCTAGGAATCAACCATTTTTTTTAATACAGCAATTTTCTGATTAAAATCAAAATTCTGAATATGAAAAGTTATATTATGATATAAAAAAAGTTACACCAATCGGTGCATAATTTTAAGGATTTTCTGAAAATCGTTTGCATTTACTTAATTAATTTACAATTAGGGTTGTAATTTGTTTGTATGTAATTTAATGAAAATTATGGCTTATGGAATTGGTTGATTATCCAAGAAATTCAGTCAGTGTCGACTCACCCCGGTCAAATAAAACGTGCGTATAGCAAGTTCCTCTTTCTACCAGATTCGGGCCACCCATTAAAAGGCTGTGTATGTATGTTCTAGAGTAGATTTCGTAGATATGGGTCTGTGGCTGCATACACCGTATCGGCTATCGAAACTCATAACCTTATACATAATGTACGCACCCGCGCTAATACATGAACGCAAGGTATAGATTGCTCTTCGATTTCTTCAGCTTTTTTTTTCTGAATCGGTTCAACCTGCATCCGTCATCGTGGAACGTGTACTCCGGGTACGGGATGTAGGCTCCCGTCGCGGGGTCGATCGGGACCATTATCGGCAGATCCGACATCGAAGCCGGACGATCGTCGTACGACGAATCCGACTTCGGCTCCTCGTACTGCGGGCTTCCGTTTTCGAGTTGGATCTCGACCTCCTGGCTCTGATCGCAGACGGGGACGCTGCGACTGGTGTCGGCGGAGATGTTAGATCGCGATCGGAGAATGCGTCGGTTGGAGGCGACGTCGGTGGAGTTCTGGATGCTTCGATGTTCGTCGATTCTCGAAAGGGTCGGTCGTCGCACGGGGCGGTAGACGCGGCGGTCGGCGATTCGGGGCCGCTTGCGATGCGAGTTGAACGTGTCGAAGGCGTCGGGTTGCGTTGGCTGGTTGCGCGCGGGTGCTTGCGGGGCGGCCGCGTTAGAGAAGTACGCCGCCACTATGTCCCTGGAATAAAATAGTTTGTGTTGAGTAGGGTCCATAATACAAATTTTGATAGATATAGCAGTTACTCAATAAAATGAATACAAGCTATGCGATTAGTTTCTGATTAAGTATTTTTCTTGCTTGACAGGTAGGTACCTACTTCAAAGGTGATGTTTTTAGATCTTTTTTGATGACGTTTGAAGAGAAAAATGAAAATTTTTGTAAAAATAAAATTATAACAGGTAATAAATAGGCCCAGACTGCAATTCAAAATTCAAAAGGATTTGAAACTACCAAAATGATTACTACAAAGTATTTAAGTAACTTACGGCCGATTTCTCGAACGATGATCAACGAAAAAAACAAATAATTACAATGTGTCAAACTCGGATTTGGGTTTCCAGAAACCGGCCGTTAGTCGTATAGCAGTGTATTTACCTCATCTGGTCGCATGCTCAGTAGTTGTAGGGCCCGTACTGCGAGCCGTGGTAGTAGGGCCCGGCGGGGTACGCCTGCGGGGGCGGGTAGCCCGCGTACGCGTACTGCTGCTTTTGAGGATACACTGCGGGACATTCATTCATAATGTTATACCAACTTTATTTAAAAATGCAATTAGTTTACTGCACTTAAACTCAATTATTTATTTATAAAGCAGTTTTCATAATACAAAATACGATATAAAACTCTAAAAATATTTACTTATTACGACAGTCAAAAATGTCACGTTGCATCGGTAATGATATTGATAAATAAAACTTTCATATATATTTTATACCTTGTGTTTTGCTTAGCCAAAGGTCGTAAGCTGATTCTATTTTTTTTACCTAGACCCACAAGCAATAAATGATTTGATTTAATTTTGTTGATAAGAATTTGAAATATAACAATAGGTCTTATTAAAATCCAAGTCCCATCATGCATTCACGCAAATAATATTTACAATGACGAATTTTAAGTTATCTTAAACCTCGGTTAGATTTTCATTTTCAATTATTGTTAATCACTTAAGTAGTTTAAGTTAGAACGCACATCGACGACAAAACACTGTCTTAAGACTTGACTCATATGTGCCTGGAAAAGATTGCTTTAAGGCCCCATGGTACCTATTAACTCGATTTTATTTCTATTACTATAAGGTAGTTTCATGCGTTTCACATTCTATGTGAAAGTGACGTTAAATAAGCTGTCTTACTGCAGTTTTGTCGTCGTAGTGCACCTATTGAAGAAATATCAACCCTACCTTTTTTAACATGTCTTAAAAATGTTATTATTAATATTAAGTATAGATTTATGGTAATATACGTGTAATGAAAAGCAAAGTTACCGGGCATAAGATACTGCATGTTAAGAGCCTCTTCTCTCTCCCGTTCGCCGCGCAAGCAAATGGCCGCCGACGAAAACAAAATGGCGGACACCAAAGACAGTCCCACGCCGCACCACGCAACGATATACGACCAGTCGTACCAAACTCGCGAATTGTCACGCAATATCTGGTTTATAGCCGGGATTTTGCACGGATGTGTAATATGGATATATTTATAGGCAAGGGAAATACGTTATAAGTATAAGATTCGATTGTAGGTGATCGTAATTAGTAATATATGGTTCATTTCAGGGGAAACAATAAATGTTGGTATAAGTTATGTATAAGATATTGATTGAACGATTTAAGTGTTTAGTTTTGTGTTTGTTTCGTAATTGAAATTATATTCGGATTATTTCATGGGATCAAAAATATGTTTTCACAAGTAATGAAAAGGTAATTAAATTGGATTGTGTAAGTGAAAATGTTTGTTTTGTTGTGTTAAATATTGTCGGTTATTTTGAATTATGTACAACACCAGATAAAGCAAAGTTAGTAATGGCGTAAACCAGATATTAAAATAGCGCGAATCGCGGTCGCCGTTAGCGCGGTAGCCAAGTTTCATAGAAACATGAAAAGAAAGGAAAAAGCTCTTGTTAGTTCCGAGATACTTACACGTCTTACACTTAGGTTACTAGTATATAATAATAAATATTAAACAATAAATAAATATAGGAATTTTTAAGATTCGGAGACAATCTTTTTTTTTGTTGAATGAATTGTAGTAAAATATTGAAAAATATGAATACTTTTTTACAATAAATATAATTTAAAAACAAATAAATATCACCTACCAACCCCTACCACTGTAAAAGAAAAATATACAAAAGTCCAAAAACCAGGAAGCGTTATCCTTAGCAAGATGGCGGATGGCACAAAATGGCGGACGCCACAAAATGGCCGCCTAACCTGGCATTATGTACTGCACGTTATTTTGCTGTTCTCGATGTTTCTCCTTGCTGAGACAAATGGCTGATGAAAAGAAGAGAACGGAACTGCCGAAGGAGACTCCGACAGACAACCAGGCGAGGATGTATGACCAGTCGTACCATATCGACGAGTTGTCTTTTAACACCTGTTCGGGATGGGGTACAGTTTCAAAATAATTGGAAGAGATTATTGTGATTAGTGTATTTGAGATTAACAATTTTTTTCTAAGTTTAGGACTCAATATTGATCGTCATCACATCACGTCACGTCTATCACGTCACGCTAAGGTGGTCATTCAAAATAGATATCTATCTATATTGAATTTGTTATAAAGTTTCAATATTTAATTTAAATAATATTTAAATTTAATAAAAATCAGCAACGTGAATAACAACTAAATGCTTAGAATGTTTTCTGATCTCGTACCCTTGGTGCAAGTTTTTTTTTTTTGGGACTTTAGTTTGGGACTAGATCGCACTGTCTGAAATGTTCATTAATAAAAACTGACTCAGATTCCCCTACTTTACTTTTGTTCTTAATATTACAGGAATTTAATTTATTCCCTAACAGCTACGACTAGGTTTATATAATTAGAGACGAGTAGCTTACATTAGGCCATTGCTGGTAGAACTCTTCGCCGACCACCTTCTCTTTTTCGTAAAACTCCACTCCATGCCATAACGCCATCGCACCAGCTGCTAGCAAACCTGTAATATAAAAAAGTATAATTAACGTGTTTTTTTTATGCCATAGTTAGCAGTCGCGGACCACCCGATGGAAAGTGGTCATCGCCGCTTATGGACCTGCAACTTATTGACTGAGCTTATTCTCAAACGCCCCTGCCAAAAATCCTGTCTTTCCAGAAATGGGCAAAGAGAGACAGGAATACATTAATAATTCGTAGACTCAATGTCAAACCTGCGGTGTTTTAGATGCTATGTTAAAATTAATGTATTATGTTGTTTAACCTAGCAATAGCAAGGTCATAATATACAAGCTACGCGATAAAAGAGTGCTGTATGAATGTGAATGGATATATTGGAAGAGGTAGGCCTAAGAAAAGATTGATGTATTGTGTGAAAAATGATATGGATGTGAAAGGAGTGAATACTGAGATGACGGGTGATAGAGGAGAATGAAAGAAAATAACATGTTGTGCCGTGCCGACCCCACCTAGTGGGATAAGGGCAGGAAGAAGAAGCATATAATACTCACAAGTCACCAGCATAAGAATAGCCGTCGCTGTGATATTCCCTGGACTACGTTTCCAACAGCCAACTACGCCTGTCCAGAACGCGATGAAGAGAGACAAAAACGCCACCATGAACAGTGCTGCCGTTGAACGCGCCATGTGTAACCTGAAATTTTACAGATACAATTACATTTTGTAAGGTGGATCATACTAAAAACAGCTAGGAACCAGCCTGTAAAGTCCAAGTCTGTTCTTCTAGGCTCTTGTTGCGAGGGTTCTAGGCACTAGTCGCGAGGGCTCTAGGCTCTAATAGCGAGGCTTCTAGGTTCTAGTCGCAAGGCTTCTAGGCTCTAGTTGCAAGGCTTCTAGGCTCTAATCGCGAGGCTTCTAGGCTCTAGTCGCGAGGAGATTACCTAACTTAACTAGGGTGATCATATTGAAAATGCGACTATAAAATTATAACAAATAAACATTTTATCTATCTAATTATACAAACATTTTGTATGGAGATCCAACCCTAGCAGATTTCATGGGAAGCTTGGATCTGATCTCCATACTAAATCGGTGGCACTCGGCGATCGCGTCACTGCGATCCATCCGTGTGTGCATGAACTTGGGGTTAAGAATTATTGGCTTCATAAAACCATGGTCACTTACGTATGATGTGATAAAGGATAATCCTGCATACATTCTTAGCCAATTCAAATAAGCTTTGTGCTAAGATTATAAGTGTTTATAATTATGTATTTAATGAGTCACCCAGGCTTTGTATTTCACACATTGAAACTATGAATCTTGATTAGCAAAAGGCGCATAATTAGAGTGGATTAACTGTGAAGATGATATCCAAGAACACAACAATCTATGTAATCTTGGAAAATGAATGAATTTAGAATTTAAAAACGTACTTAATGAGCTTAGATTAATATCTGTTCCTTGCCAGTTCTTCTAGGCTGTGTTCGCGTGGAACTGGCACCTAGAATCACCTAGCCTAGATTTTTGTTCATATTATATGATAGATTATTTATTGGTCCTTTTAATATTGCTGATTTTGCGAGTGCACTGTTATTCAATGCATAGTAGTTGTTCATCGTATGCTAATGAAAACGTTGATCTAGCAGTCAATTCGAGTCTTCATTCCTGTCTTTAAATGGTTCACTTTAGTACTATTATCTACCCACTCTTACTTTACCATTGAGTGCAATGACCTCTTATCATAGCTACACAAAAGGTACATCAATAAACATGACCTTAAAATGTTATCTAATGCTCACATTTTTGTGTGTAAGGACGGCTTGTTAATAGCGAAGCTCATTTGTCTATCATACGATTATTCCTACCACGTCAGAATAGGCACTAAACAGTACGGTACAGTGTTGACCTCACACAAGGATCCGAATATATAAAACCCATATACGGAACTAATGTAAACATGATCCCACCACCCAGGCCTATGCAGAGCAAGAACCATGTTAGTTTCTTGCGGGAAATTGGATTTTTGCCGAGACTATCGTCCCCTTTTGAGATTAAGTAGGGTTTGGTTAGATCCATGCCCCGCGTAGCAAACCTAAAACCTAAACGCCTCACGTAACAGCAATTAGAGGTTGTCCATGAAGAATGAAATATTTAGGCTTAGGCTGTTGAATGTATCAAAACGCGTCAGTATTTAATATACCTAGATATTTATACAAAATTACAACTTTTATGAATTAGCCAAGACGAAATCAAAATAAATTTTTATTCTGTAAAATCTAAAAGATCATTTAGAATCATTTTACCTACTAAATGATTCTAGGTTTGATTGGTGGTGGTGATTATGATTTTTGAATTAATGTAAGGGCGTCAGCATTTGGTCAAAATTACAACCTTTATGACTTAGCCAGGTCGATGAGCAATGGACAAAGGGTTTATAAAATAAACCAGTACCTCAGCTAGGCAGGCAACGGAGCTATTGTGATAGATATGGAAGGTCGAAGACCCCAAGTATATTACCTGTTCATAGCGTCGTCTGAAAGGTCCTTAGTCTCGTTGTTCTCGTCAGGGATGAAGTAGTCCACATTACTGCAGTGCGTCTCTACTGGCGATAGGTAGATCTCCACTGGAAAGAACGAAAATGAACGTTATTACCGGGTGAAAGAGTTGAGATTAAGATGTGCAGCAGGTGGATGAATGTTAAAAATAATAATGACGTCAGGTCAAAAACATGATTAGTAAAAATACCGAGAATGTTTATGAATACTAAAGTTTGAGTCATTTTGGTACTTTGATACGGGTATTTTTTGTTATGCCAAATTAAAAAAAACCCGAGCACTAACAAAAATAAAACTTAAAAAAATATATCGAAAGGCGTGACATTTATGAACATGTGAAAGTGCGAAGGCAATGATCGCAATCCTCAATTCTGTAGGTCAAATATTACAAGACAACTACAAATTCGTATTTATTTTTTTAATGTCCTATTTCAATAGTAGGTACAACTATATTAATTCAGGCTTCAACATTTTAATGCAACAAAATCCAGTTGAAAAGCAAAAATTCTTTAACGACACAATGTTTTGTACCAAAGGAACATTTGAATTTGAAAAAGGTGTATGTGCTAGAATTGTAAGTGTAAGTCTATGTTAATATTAGTGCCGGTGGATAAATTTGCCATCATTCTGAAGATAATTTTAGATTATAGCGGATACACGCCATAACAAATCATAAGAATATCAAGAAGCGTCCATTGTTCTAGTAAACATGATGCGATGAACCAGGAAGGTGCTGGTCGTTGTGGGTGGTATAAGAGCACAGGAGCATAATGTAACTTAAACAAAAAATGTATATAAGTATTCTATCAGCAGTCTAGTTCCCATACAAGCTTTGCTTAGTTTGGGACCTAAGTTAAGGTGACGGGTATAGCCAAATGCGTGTTTTTGGGAATGTTTTCTGAAGAAGTCATAGCATGTGGAGTTGTGAAACTTATTATTTCCTATAACACATATATTGAACTAGTCAGGTAGGAAACAAAATGTGTGCTCTTGGTTATAGTTTACTTTAAAATGTAAGTTTAGTACCAACACCTTTTGCAAAAGTGTGGTTTTTGATCCCATTTTTTATGGGTTTGGCAGATTTGTTTGGTACCAAACTCAGCACAGCTATTCTTATGGTTGATATCTATACATGCAAGTTAAAAAAATTCTACATTAAGGTGTTTAAAGAAGAAGAAGAGTAGCGCCTTAGGAACTATAAGTGTTCCATTGCTGTGTGCTCGCAAATATTCATAAGGCGCTGCTTAAGAGTTCGACAATCCGAACTGTGCGCGGCTCACTATGTGTTTTGCGTCGTTTTCAGCATTCTTACTGAAGTTGAAAATGCGACGTTGCCACGCTGACTATCTAGAGTTTAACCACTGCGGCAAAAACTATGCCGTGTTACAAGTTTAACGTGTGTGTAGATATCTATATCTATATCTATACTTATAATAAAACTGTAGAGAGGTCAATTCTGTACATGAAATATATTAAAAAAAAAACTATCAGGGGGTGATTAGTGATCGATACTGATGCCAAAAATGCAATCAGTAAATTTTTTGTCTGTCTGTCTGTCTGTCTGTCTGTCTGTCTGTCTGTATGTTCCTTATAGAAACAAAAACTACTCGACGGATTTTAAAGAAACTTGGTACAATTATTCTTCATACTTCTGGGCAGGTTATAGGATACTTTTCATCACGCTACAATCAATAGGAGCTGAGTAGTGAAGGGAAATGTCGGGAAAACGGGAGAAGTTACTCCGTTTCTTAAGCTTCCGTCGCGTGTGCAGCCTTAATGGTTAAAGTTACATAGAAATCATGTATGACGGAAATATTATACATTAAATTGTCTAAAAAATATCCCAGAACAGCATATGTCTATCTTTTATGGTTGACTCACAATAACACGTGTAACTCCTGATAGCTTAGCAGTTCGGAGCATTCTGATTATATTTGTTAACTCTTACGTTTATAAGACTCTCAGTCATCCCAAATTTAAAAAAGTTAACATTATTACCTATTCAATAAAAAAAGAATCATAGAAATCGGTTTAGAAACACCAAACTTATACATGAAATAAGCCATCGCGCCGTCGCACTTGAATACTCAAATCGAGTAAAGTTTGAAATTTATTGTGTTTACCACTAGATGGCGCTACTGTGCACAAATCCTAGATCGCGCTATCGGTGCGTTTTGGCAATGTGTTATAAGTCGGTCGGTATTTAGCAATAGTTCCGTTAAATTGAGATATCTTGATAAGTTATTTAGGGTTGCGTATCCGATTACCGCTTTAATGACGAATCAATATTTAAAAACAAAATATTATCAAGGGGGTGCTCATAATCTCATACAAAAACATAATTTACTTAGATGGTATATATAGTTGTTGATGCGTACATTTACTTGGGCCAGTTAGCGAGCTTCGAAAACAGACAGGATAAGGAGATCGATCGCCGCATCGAGAACGCCTGGAAGAGCTACTGGTCCATGAAGGAACACATTAAAGGCGACCTTTCACTTACGCTTAAACGCCAACTCATTGACATGTACATCCTGCCCGTCCTAACCTACGGTGCGCAGACATGGTCACTGACTGAAGCACAGAAATCTAGACTCAAAATTTGCCAAAGAGCAATGGAACGTAGCATCTTTGGTTTCAAGCACATCAATCGAGTGCGAAACACTACGCTGCGTTCGCTCACTGGTATTGCAGATGTAGGCAATAAAACCGCGAGGCTTAAGTGGGACTGGGCAGGTCATATTAGCCGGATGGACCCAAAGAAATGGTCCAAAATCGTGACACCGTGGCCGCCTGAAGACGGAAGGCGGCGTAGAGGCCGACCAAAGAGGCGATGGCGGGACGACCTCGATGCTTTCGAGAGGGATTGGTGGACGAAAGCGGAAAGCAGAGAGAAGGATTTGGGGGAGACCTTTGCCCAGCAGTGGGACGAGATAGGTTAGGAAAAAAATATATATATAATATACTTACTTAATCTATACCAATATTATAAAGAGGTAAAGTTTGTGTATTTGTTAAATTGTAAGGGGTAATCTCGGCATCTACTGAACCGATTTTAAAAATTCTTTCACGAATAGAAAGTTACATTATTGCTGAAAAATAAAAAGGCTTTTACGTGGTAGTCCGTTTTGCAAAATGAATCGAAGAAAAAACGGTCGAATGAAAGCGTTTCTTACGAACGCTGCCATAACTATGAAAGAAGTGTTCTAAAGAAATGATGTGGAGCTTGATAATGCCTAGGTACAAAAAAGCCACAAGTCAACGACAGCATATATCTTACTTTTTTATTTAATAAAAATTATCCCCAACGAAGTGGGCACGTGTCAGCTATCTATACTTATAATAAAACTGTAGAGAGGTCAATTCTGTACATGAAATATATTAAAAAAAAAACTATCAGGGGGTGATTAGTGATCGATACTGATGCCAAAAATGCAATCAGTAAATTTTTTGTCTGTCTGTCTGTCTGTCTGTCTGTCTGTCTGTCTGTATGTTCCTTATAGAAACAAAAACTACTCGACGGATTTTAAAGAAACTTGGTACAATTATTCTTCATACTTCTGGGCAGGTTATAGGATACTTTTCATCACGCTACAATCAATAGGAGCTGAGTAGTGAAGGGAAATGTCGGGAAAACGGGAGAAGTTACTCCGTTTCTTAAGCTTCCGTCGCGTGTGCAGCCTTAATGGTTAAAGTTACATAGAAATCATGTATGACGGAAATATTATACATTAAATTGTCTAAAAAATATCCCAGAACAGCATATGTCTATCTTTTATGGTTGACTCACAATAACACGTGTAACTCCTGATAGCTTAGCAGTTCGGAGCATTCTGATTATATTTGTTAACTCTTACGTTTATAAGACTCTCAGTCATCCCAAATTTAAAAAAGTTAACATTATTACCTATTCAATAAAAAAAGAATCATAGAAATCGGTTTAGAAACACCAAACTTATACATGAAATAAGCCATCGCGCCGTCGCACTTGAATACTCAAATCGAGTAAAGTTTGAAATTTATTGTGTTTACCACTAGATGGCGCTACTGTGCACAAATCCTAGATCGCGCTATCGGTGCGTTTTGGCAATGTGTTATAAGTCGGTCGGTATTTAGCAATAGTTCCGTTAAATTGAGATATCTTGATAAGTTATTTAGGGTTGCGTATCCGATTACCGCTTTAATGACGAATCAATATTTAAAAACAAAATATTATCAAGGGGGTGCTCATAATCTCATACAAAAACATAATTTACTTAGATGGTATATATAGTTGTTGATGCGTACATTTACTTGGGCCAGTTAGCGAGCTTCGAAAACAGACAGGATAAGGAGATCGATCGCCGCATCGAGAACGCCTGGAAGAGCTACTGGTCCATGAAGGAACACATTAAAGGCGACCTTTCACTTACGCTTAAACGCCAACTCATTGACATGTACATCCTGCCCGTCCTAACCTACGGTGCGCAGACATGGTCACTGACTGAAGCACAGAAATCTAGACTCAAAATTTGCCAAAGAGCAATGGAACGTAGCATCTTTGGTTTCAAGCACATCAATCGAGTGCGAAACACTACGCTGCGTTCGCTCACTGGTATTGCAGATGTAGGCAATAAAACCGCGAGGCTTAAGTGGGACTGGGCAGGTCATATTAGCCGGATGGACCCAAAGAAATGGTCCAAAATCGTGACACCGTGGCCGCCTGAAGACGGAAGGCGGCGTAGAGGCCGACCAAAGAGGCGATGGCGGGACGACCTCGATGCTTTCGAGAGGGATTGGTGGACGAAAGCGGAAAGCAGAGAGAAGGATTTGGGGGAGACCTTTGCCCAGCAGTGGGACGAGATAGGTTAGGAAAAAAATATATATATAATATACTTACTTAATCTATACCAATATTATAAAGAGGTAAAGTTTGTGTATTTGTTAAATTGTAAGGGGTAATCTCGGCATCTACTGAACCGATTTTAAAAATTCTTTCACGAATAGAAAGTTACATTATTGCTGAAAAATAAAAAGGCTTTTACGTGGTAGTCCGTTTTGCAAAATGAATCGAAGAAAAAACGGTCGAATGAAAGCGTTTCTTACGAACGCTGCCATAACTATGAAAGAAGTGTTCTAAAGAAATGATGTGGAGCTTGATAATGCCTAGGTACAAAAAAGCCACAAGTCAACGACAGCATATATCTTACTTTTTTATTTAATAAAAATTATCCCCAACGAAGTGGGCACGTGTCAGCTAGTAATAAATAAATAATAAAGTTGGAAGTTATTGACATTTTTATTTATTATGAAAAATTTCACCCTACCCGTCGCCTTAAGGGGGATGTCTGAAATATCCGTGAATATTTTTGTTTTATTTGCTAGTATGTATTATATTGTGCATCGAGAATCAAAAATTGATTAGATGTATACTTTATGCTCCATCTCGCCAGAGGGCGTTCGAAATGGAGCGACGATTTGCTTAGTGTAGCTTGTAAACACTGGATGAGAAGACCCGAAGAACGGGCTCAGTGGCGCGTCTTGGGAGACCTACGTCCAGCAGTGGACTGATGATACTTTATTCAAAAATAAAGAGTTTTGAATTTTAAAAACATCTAACAAAAGTGCAATGTTTATTAAACTTGTAGATTTGATCAGGAATTTAAGAATCGTATCCAAATGATGACTTGGTTTTTTATATTAAGGAACTACAAATATAATTTGTTTTCAAAATAAGTACTCGTCTTTTCAAAATATGTTCTGCGAAAAAGCCAAATTGATCGCATCCTAAAAACCTACTTCGTATTTCAACAATTAAGAGATAATAACAGCAAAAATTAGCCCATTGTCTTGCATTCTCATGAGGCCATTCACGAACGTTGAGTACCTACCTATCTACTACCTATTATGTTACTTTTATTTCTGCTATAATGACAAATTCTTGCAAATGAAAGTGTTTGAGGTGATCAAGTTACGTCTAACAACTACATTTCGATTTCACTTGAAATTCATTAATTTTACAAATATGAAGAAGAATTGTTTGCATGCTAAGGTGATACCTCTCACTTACTTAATTATTTAACTGTTCAAAACAGTTTCTGTACAGTTCAATAATTAGGTAAGTAATTTAATATAAGAACCAATCTCAAAAATTGATACAGGGTTACACAGAAAATTATTGTTTATTTTCGTAGATAATAGTTTAAACTAGTAAAAGATATAACAGTTCAGCCGCAATAAAAAAGAAAACCCTAAAAAATATGAATTTCCCGCTAGAGTGAGAGAAGCTGTAGTTGACTGGCGCATATCAAACAAGGTGTGGATTTTAGAAAACTTGGTAAGTAACCTTTTTATAAGTGGGGATCGTATTATGTAACAAGAATATGACATTTTATAACGAAGGCAATATGCATACTAAGCAGTAAAGCTATTATATATCAGCAACTCAAAAAGGCACTCTCTTCACACGTCAAATCTAATCCTCATAAATTCGACGGTATTTCTCATTGTCAGATCTCAAATTACAACATGCCACCTGACTGCATAATGAGCAGGCCAACAAGGACGCAAATCTGCGACTTTCTACTGCGTGCGCCTACGGACGAAATGCCGGTAGACCGGGTCACCTATTTGCGGCATAGCTTCACGCCTCTGTGGCGCAAGTGACGAGCACTGGTCAGGTCAAGATCTGATATAAAGAATATGCCAAGCCGTGAAAAGCTACCCAGTGAAGTCAAAAATATTAGGTCCTCACCATTCTGGACGCGAAACGATTTCAGACCCGCTTCGCGAAACCGATATCAAATAAGTACTTAATTTCGTTAAAATTTACGACTGTGACAGTATTTACAAAATGTACATATTTATAAAATACATAAGAAACAGTTGAGCTCTCTGCAGACCATTGCAAACGTTCTATAGATGGCTTAGTGCTTCCGATTGGTACTGATTCGGATCCGTTTAAATTGATATTGGTAATCATAATTGAAAAATATGTATTGGCATTATGTACATTCTGAAATGTACATAATGCCATGTAGTTACTCTTGGACAATAGAGGTAAGGTATACCATCAGACTCAGTATCCTTTGATGTGTTGAAAGGTGTCCATGAACATTATTGTTAAGCAAGCATTGTATTGCAATCTCGCTGGTATTTTCCTACTCCACAGTTCAATTTATGACAGAAGACTTTGTAAATCATTGACACTTGAACAGAGCATATTATTTACTTTTTTGCTCTATAAGCACGCGATGACTTTCACCAGAAAAACAATAAATCATTTCTTTTACCTATGTAATGTAGGTTGTTAGTTTGTCACATATTGCATACCACTGTTAATACATGTCAAGCCATGTAGGTGGAACAATGACAGGTATGTTCAGTAGGTCTACCATAAGTTTTTACTATACTATATTTACTATACTCGCTAGCGTCTGTAGTTAAAAAAATGTATGAGGATTTGTACAGCGCCTCTAGCGGATAGTTGGGTACTAAAATTCTTCATACTAATATTGACGTAACTACTGTAGTAAAGTCAGGCGATTTTACTGTGACATCTCATGGTAGACGTACAGTACGTCTACCATGAGTTGTCACAGTAAAATCGCCTGACTTTACTACAGTAGTTACGTCAATATTAGTATGACGAATTTTAGTACCCAACTATCCGCTAGAGGCGCTGTACAAATCTTCATACATTTTTTTAACTACAGACGCTAGCGAGTATAGTAAATATAGTATAGTAAAAACTTATGGTAGACCTACAGTACCTCTACCATGAGCTGTCACAGTAAAATCGCCTGACTTTACTACAGTAGTTACGTCAATATTAGTATGTATTACGAATTTTAGTACCCAACTATCCGCTAGAGGCGCTGTACAAATCTTCATACATTGTTTTAACTACAGACGCTAGCGAGTATAGTAAATATAGTATAGTAAAAACTCATGGTAGAGCTACAGCTATAGATCATTGCAAGTAAATGGGTGACCAACAATACATCTAATACAACCGGCCTTGCTAAGTGATGTGGAGATTCGTTTTGAGATATGTTTGCGCAATGACCTTGACAGCTTCAACCTATGCTATTAGATATGCATGCAACTCGCATGTTCATTTTGTTTGATAGTATCTTCATATAACCACTCATGTTTTAGGAGAATCTGTGAGACATTGGAAATTAGATATACATTCTCCTTCTTGATAGATAGATAGATGCAATTATTGTTTCTCGTTGGTTGCAATCTACTATAAAAATAAGTCGGGTTTTCCTTCCTGACGATATAACTCCAGAACGCACAAACCGATTTCCACGGTTTCGCATTCGTTGGAAAGGTCTCAGGCTCCGTGAGGCAAATAGCAAATTATAGCAAAGAAAATTCTGGAAAAATGACAACAGAAAAGCGGGAAAGCGGGGAAATATCCCGTACGAAGCCGGGACGGGCCGCTAGTGTCTTACTTAATATTAAAATGTGATCCGAACATACTATATTGTTGCCTTTAAGGCTTGATACATCAAACTTATTTATATACTATGTATGTTTTCATCACATGCACCTTAGTATTAGCCTAGTCTGCTGCTGAATATGGGTCTTCCTTCCTCATCTTTCTTCCAAGAACTTAAAAGTCATCAGAAGACAAGTACATCAGATGGGCTGGCCTGCTATTATTTTTAAAACAATTTATTTACTTCTATTGTTATATCTGACAGACAATGGTATGTTTGTACCACTCCTTTTACAAAGCGTATATCAAAAACAATTACGATCGAGTCACAGATTGTTACCACAAAGTCATTTCGCTTACAATAAAAGTTTTATTAACTTCCTAGTTTAACGTGTTAAGTAACGTGTTATATAAACGACATGTTTAACTATTTTTTGGGCTAAACAATAGTAAATTGCATGGAAAGTAATTTAAGAAGTGAAGAGATTGATATCATGTAATCTCAGTTTAATAGTTACTTAAAGATCCTTTATTTCAAGACACTTAATAATTTGCTTTTAAACAATTACAGGTCCGTGATCAAGAAATAAGTTTGATCAATAGTCTTAAAAGCATATTATGAAATATCTAAAAGAAGACAAACAAGCATGGTAAGAACTAGCTCTAACTTCTTCCAGTAAACAATCTAACAGAGAGATTTTATTGACGAACGCAATTTTTCTAATTTGGTTCTTAGCTGATGTACATGAAAGGTTTAGAGGTGGATACAGGAAATAGATTGAGTTGTTTCATAAAAAGTACTTTCTTAGGTACGATAATAACGCGACCATGAACTGGTTACGAAGTGCAAAGTAGAAAATCGCAGGAAAGAAAATACAACATGGCGGTCCAGTCTTTCCACACGCTTTTCCCGCCAATTAGCAATAGCTAGATTCACTTTCACGATTTTCTAATGTAGGTACTTACAAGAAAAAAGCTAGCTTGTCTATTTTCAATCTTAATGCATTTAAATAAAGTCGATTTTAATAGGTAACACGTAGAGTCCGTATAGAGACACCCGGGGCAGCTAATTCACTGTTCTTGCCAGTTTGGTATGTAAATCGTGACCCTTCAAGGTGTGGTTTGCAAATGACGAATGTTTAAAGATTATTGAGAAGTGTTACGAAGAAAGTGGCTAACCTTGTAGGAATAGGAACGCATTGCAGAATTAGCATTTTCTCTACCGACAAGTGATACCAGTTAAATACGCGAACTTAGATAAATTGTGGAAGGATGGACCAACAAAGTTAAAGCTACATTTACTTAATAATATTTATATGAAAATTAATAATGAAAATATGGCAGAGGTTTATAATAATTAGAACGAACCAGATAATAATTCAGCACTAGTAGATAGGAATCAAATTCAGGAATTTCTACAACTCCAAACTTGCTTAGCCAATTTTAAGTAGGTTCGAGCCATAAGGGCCCTAATAGGCAGAAGTGGTTTTACTGGTCCATTAGGTCCGCCTCGTAAACCAAAAACCGATAGAATTGAATACAAATGTTAGCCCCAACTGGTTTGAAATATTCATTTTATACTCAGAAGTTTTACGAAACCAGGGTAAGTCAGTCTTGCGCCCAGTTACAAGTTAAATCGAATATTATTGTAGTTTTAGAGAATATGCCAGATGAGAATGCTTTAATTGTTTAAGAAAGACATGTAAATAACACTCAGTAGATATATATAATTTAACAAAAAAAATATACATACTATCAAAGTGTTCAAATTATAAATCCAAGACAATTATTGTTATGATTATATCGACACGTTAATTTATATTGAGTCAGGACTTTACCGAGGACGGAGAATAATGGTACAAAATCCTACTCAAATCAAGTTTGAAAGTAAAAAATTGATACGCTAGAAGAAGTGATACATAAAAAGTTACTACTATCAACAAATACTAAAAGAAAAAATGCAAAAGAAATGTCAACATATCGAGTCGTGAACTCGTGATTTTGTAATTTCACGTATAGTCCACGGTCGACCAGTCCAAACGCGTCACGATTATTGATGCGGTAGCGTGTGACAAAACTACATATCGACCTATTTAGATATTTATCGATACTTACACTTACTGATACTAGCACGAAAGCGTTGCTTGTTCAGGAGTTGTTTTAAGAAAGGCTTTTATCCTGCATATAGCGCTATTTTTGCAAACAAAAGAATTAAAATAACATCAGGAACTTTAAATCCCACAAGCTATGTGGTGTATTTTTATTTCATCTCTTCCTTTCAAAAAATAATCTTCCATACTAAAGACTGACTCCACAACAACACGCAAACTAGATAAATTAGTCCTTTCTCGGCTGAGCCTACACGGTGCCTCATTGTCTTTAACAGTACATGTTGGCAAACAGAAGCCAGCTGCTACTTACAGGAACTACAAGATGTGCGGTCAAGCAACGGTATATATTGGACAAGCTTACAAGGAAGTGAAGGTACTAACAAACTGACAGAAGTCGAATGAAAAATAAAGATCATAAACAATAGTAGAAAAGTGATATTAGTGAACACGCACGAGATTGCTCATTGAAGTGACAAAAGAGTCATAAAATTCTAAATAAGGAAGATTAGAGGAAACTTTTATGAATAGACTTCTAGTAATGAAGACTTGGCAGTTATGAATTGCACGATAAATAATTAACAGCAATAGAAAACGTACTTATTATACGTAATAATAGTGAGGCTATATGACCATTGCAGGAAGTGTCCATCGTGTTAAGATTTTATGATATCGTTGGGGGAACACAAGCATGTGGTGTAATATCTGATTATAAGCATCACTTGCGGTTAACCAACCCACCTTACATCCATGTAATATCTTCCTACCTATAAAATAAGTAGAGAAAAGTTATGCAAAAACTGTTTAGCATCTAGTTGTTTATATGTATAGACATCGTTCACTGGACCGATTAATACTAATCTTTGTATAGATGGCAAAAATTCAAATTGTAGTTTATTTTGGTGGTTTGAATTCAGTTTTGCTGTATTACTTTCATCAGCTCCAAAATCGAAACGAATTTCCATTTAACCATCAGAAACCAGTTTATAATAAAAAGTGGAAATTGAGTTTGAAGACATTTTCCCGTTTCTTGTGTCCACCGCTGTTTCAGTCCAGTTATAATAACTGTGCCATATTGCAAACACACATTCCACATGTTTGTTTGTCAATCTGTTGAGCTATTACTGGAGAATCCGACAATTTTTCTAACGATGAACTTCTATTTCAAGTACTCCTAGTTTGCAATGATTTCCTCATAAGATAAGCAAACGCGATAACGAAATGAAAGTAGAAAGATGTAACTTAAACGAGCTGATCATTACTAGATATTTATAATGTGGATAGGCTTTGAATTTAATCTCATTACGCATAGAAATCCTTAATTAATAGTTAGAAACGTGACGCAGACTGTATTTTCCTCAAGACTCAATTTTGAGTTGAAACACCATAGTAAAATAAATCAAAACAGAATATAACAAGTGTCAACAAAAGATACATTCTACACATTAATTGACTACATTTATGCAGTCAATGGTGGAAAGTTAGAAAATGTCCCAGAGATCAAGAAACAAGTAAAGTCTATAATTAATTTTATATTGAGCAATATCATATTTGCTTGCGGATGTCCGAACTGCGATGTACCTTCACGGTACGCTGCGAGTTACACAATCTTGATATGGACTTAGATTCGCCAGTAGTTTGCGAAACCACAACTATTAGTTACGACTGGGTAAGTACGGTTTTCTCCTTCATCGGTAACGGGTAGGCTTGGTTGTTGCTTGTTTCGATATGAAGGCATAACTCGATCAATATTTATTGATCGTCAGTTCGACAAGTGAGCTATTGCTTATTTCCTTAGATACTAAAGGAAACACAAATGCATATCCTATAGACCAGGGATTCCCAAAGTGGTCGATATTGACCCCTTGGGGTCGATATTGGTTTCCTAGGGGTCGATATAAACGAAAACTGATTGTGGGGGTCGAGGAGGTCTTAAAATCGACCCCTATTAAATCAACCAGTTCTTCAAGTCAGAATGAGAATATAACACACTATAGCAGCTGTTTTAAGTTAACGGACCATTATGAATAAGGGGGTTGATCTTAAAAGTAGGTTATTTGGCCATGGGGGTCTGAGGTAAGAGTTCAATTTGGAAAAGGGGTCACTAGGGGATGGATCAGTGTTATGAAGAAGATGATGACGTGGTGTTGTTATGGAATTCCAAAGTTTACGGATAAGCTTATGCTGACGTCAGTCTATATATTTTGTACCTAATGTACAAGTGTTTCAATCATGACTCATCTGACAAATAAACATGGATAGCAATCGACGTCTAATAACTAGTTTCGATAGCTCATTAAAGAACCTGTCTTAGAAATGAAAGTATCACAAATATGGCCAAATATGCTGTCGGATGTATTATGTTGGTTTAGTTTAGATTATACAAACTGGTACATCATAGAATTTGAGAAAGCCGTGACCGCAAATAGTTGTATTTTTTCCGAAAACCTTTAGGGAGGCCTATGTCTAACCAGAACTATTAAGCAGCTGTTGATAGGATGACGATGACATACCAACCTTATTAAACACATATTGATCATCTAGCAGTACACAATGACGTTATTGCATTGTATTTAACACACCCTTGTTATCTGTTGGCATATTGAATAGCATCTTGACTTGAATTTTCGGAAGAAGCCAAAATTCTATAGATGTTATGCTATGTTAAGTTTATCAGTTATTAGGTTTTAATATCAATAATAGTGATATGTGGCCGCATAGAGGTAAGGTCCTTAAAAACCTAACCTTGGCATGTTTTGCTAATTAAGAAGTGCTGAAAATAAAGCAGGAATTAGTTCCTTCACATATGCCCTTAAACAACAATTTACAACATTTGCTACATTTGATAAAAACGTACTTTACTGTGATGCATCTTCTATGTATGTCTATGAACGAAAAGACAAGTAGATGAGGTGGAATACGCATACCACAAATCATCCGAGCAAAGTATCAGAGGCTCTCAAGGTTTTATAATTATAACGACTCGAATAACAATTATCTCTGTTCGCCAGTCAGCATCAATCCAACGGCCTCCATGCGGACGTTTCGTCATCAAACTTGACATTTGAATACCATTATAATGTAGACGATTAATAAAACAAAGAAACTAAGTGCAGGTATGAGTAATAATCAACACAGCTATTGAGATACGTTATATCAAAAGGGTTTTCGAATACGTATAAAACTTGTCAGTGTGAAAAATTTGGATAATACCTATTTAATAAAAGAAATTTAACTGCCGAAAAAAATGAAAAAAACAAATATAATACTTATTTTTATTCTATCCTAATTACTTAATTTACTAATTTCTTAATTTTTAAACTTATATTGGTGAACCTAGTAATTTTAAAATCATGATAAAATGTAAATAGAACTGAGAATACCTCTCGCTTAGCTAAATATTAGTATACAGTTCCCACTAGTTAGTAATATAAAACCTATAAAAGGTATGATCACAGAATAGAAATACTTACAATATCTACAAACGAGTCTAAAACACGACATTCCTACAAAGTTTCACATGTTAGTACGTTCTTTGTCCTGTTGTTTGAATACCGTACAAGTCGGATTGTTATAATTATAATACCGGTTTGATTACTAAACGAGTAAAAACGCATAATTATGTCGTCAAGCTTTTCAAGTGTCTGTACGATGTCATGTCTAAAATTATAGCGGTAATTTATTTCGTAGCGAACATTCTCTCGAACATTTTGATGAACAACTAAAACTGAAACGATTTATCTATGAATAAAACAGCGATAATTTAAAAGTTAAACTTCCTGCTGCGTCTTCACTTGACGAGGAAAACGTGCATCTTCAAATAGCCTTCACAACATCGCACTTATCTGCTAAAAAACTGTTGGCTGGCACAAAACTGGCTCCGAGCGGTAATCTTACCCAGATGCGTCGGCACAGGTTAAATTGTAGTTGAGGCATTTCAAGTTGGGCGTCCGACCTTCCCAGTTTTTTGTTTAAAGCTTCTCAAGCGGCGAGATAAAACGTTAACCCATCTATTAACGTCTCTAAGCATAGTTGTTTATTAAAACACTGTCTGAATCTTGCTTTTGTTGCCTTGCTTGTTTTTAGGAACGGATCTCTATTCAATAGATATGGGTGAAATACACTATGATAACGGTTTTTCAGTTTGCCTATTACACTTCTTCTGCCAAATGCCAGAAATTCTGTGTTTAAGCATTATTATAATCATGATTTAGGTAATTTCAAAATGTTTTCTACCATCGCCACTGGTGATCACATCTCGAAAGAGCGAGACGTTGCGAAGACCGGTTATGAGTCGGTTTGTAGCACAAAGATTTCACCTGCGCTGAGAAGCTATCGATTCTGATGTAAAGTTAACGCTTATCGAGAAAGTAATGCAAGTCGATTATTATGATTGATATAACAAACATTGATGAGCGCTAGGGGGTTTCAATTCTACAATGCAATTACTAAAATTCTAGGAACATACAAACTACTAATCAGTCTAAGCCAAACGCTTGTTACCAATCACTGGGTCAGCTTTGCAGATTTTAATTGATGGCACACATGTTAGCTGTAAAACTATAATTTATACAATATGCTCGTCTGTTTCCAAAGTTCAGACAAGCTAACACAAAAACCTGCTTTACATTTTTTTAAGTGACAAGCCTAGTTATTGACCTAAGGGTTCTAAAATGAAATAGGGTCTCGACTTTATATCCATCCAAAACGACTTAGACCTAACTCAAGATACCGCATGTCTAAGATTAATCAAAATGTTGATTCTGAGCTTATTTTCAACTAGGACGACACAAGTCTGACATATTCGTGAGAAACAAAGCGAAGCATGGTTAAACCATTCTTGATTCTTTCCCAGACTCAACAAGTTACTAAATAGTCGTCGCATGACGAATGACAATTAAATAATAAACTAGGCTTGCAAGTCTATTACAGGTTACGCAACTGAATATTCGGGTTCTAGCAAAACTACAATTCGAGGTAAGGGCAATAGTGGTTCACGTTTGTTACACAGAGCTTAAACAGCTTAGTTTATATTATATAATTCAAGCATTTTTTATGTTACTATCTTTCTTTCCAACTATCTTCTTGTGGGCATCCCACTTTGTTAGGTTTTTTAAAAGGGTCTTTTTTTAATCTTCTTTATCATAAGTCCAAAAATCACTTTTTTGTCATCATTTATTTTTGTTATATAAATTCTACAACATAATTGAAAAAACAGCAAAATATTGAAGTGTAATAAAACGAGGTTACGCCTGTACTTGTAAATAAAATACATAAATGGTTTTATATATTGTATCAGTTACATTGTTTTTAAATATAATTTATATCGACAATAATAAAAATCGTATCGTGCAAGGATGGCTGGAATAGATGGCGATGACATTGATACAAAACAAGACAAGAATTCTAATTCAATCCAATTTATAATGATTTGTGATGCGCAAGCTAAAGATACAAATACTACATACCTAGTATATACAAATTTAATTCACGCTACCTTGAAAAAACATTGTATCGGTAATATCAATAGTAAAATTATTCACACTAATTCGAAGCAAATGCGTATCTCCAAATTTTTAAATGGGTGTAAGTGTCAAGGCCGTGCTTAGGTGAAGTAGGCGATGACCTTTAGATCATGTCATTGTCTCGTTAGTCACAGTAGAGTTTCAATATTCATAAAACTGAGTAAAGTTGTTATAGAACATGCGAAAACCGTAAACGTAGGTTTTGCAATATGTTTTACTAATTTTAGTTATTATGTATGAAGTAGAGCTTAAATTGAAACAACATTACAAAATTGGTGAAATTTTAATTAACATTGTAAAAGATATAGATTTCGCGTTTTTGGTTTGATTTTCATCAAACAGTTACGTTTTATTTATGATGTTCACAAATTTTATTACTTAGATTTTTTACATTTTTTTTAATGCAAGCTCCCAAAATGTATTTCGATCACACCAATATACAAAAAATTAAGCAATCAATATGTACTTCACGCTAACCTAGACCTTAGTAGAGAGTTCCTCGTTCTAAATAAGGTATCTCAGGGTAAAAGTGGTCCAAACATGGCACAATTCGGAACAGTATACCATAGACACGACTACAGCGACCATAGACAATGCGTTTAAGGTGTGTTTTACTTGAGCTGAATATGAATTCTAATTAAGGCCACGACTTT
This sequence comes from Ecliptopera silaceata, assembly GCA_932527185.1. Taxonomy (NCBI): domain Eukaryota; kingdom Metazoa; phylum Arthropoda; class Insecta; order Lepidoptera; family Geometridae; genus Ecliptopera; species Ecliptopera silaceata. The sequence goes on along the minus strand of OW052202.1, from coordinate 8,730,385 downwards.
CGAACAAGCCGGCGGATATTGTAAGGACGTCGAATGCTTCAAGAACGTTGGAAAACTACGAGGTTCGATAACATCATTTTTTCTACAAATATTTACATACAACAGCGTTTTTAACGTTCACTTTTACGAGTGGATCTTATCAGATTTAGATTTTCATTCAAGAAATGACCGGCAAACTACGTAATATTATACAGTACAACCCTAGAATCAGCTGCTGTACTACGCCCGGATGTAGTTACAAACGAATGTATTAATCTTGTTGTCTGGGTTGTCGAATCTCTTGACAAATATAAAATAAAGAGCGAAGATACTGAAAAAGAAACAGGTGTCGTAATCAAAACGCACAAGAAATTTAATGAACCACATAGTCTAAAAGACGATTATGATTGATTTTTGGAAGTAAATGTTGAAACAGAAGGAATTCGAGCTATGTCCTTATCCACCACCCACATTGACACACCAATAGATTTCCGATTCGGTTACTCGGTGAGTATTTGCATAGGAATTTGCGAATTCGTACCTACATAACTCGATAATTAAGTTGTAAGCTTTGAGCAAATGTACGATATACCACAGAACAAATACTCGTTAAGAAACTAACATTTTACGACTTAAAGATTCAAAAATTTCTGAATCTTTACGTAGTGTATAGTTAAAAATTTTGTTTGAGCATCATTATTCATGGTAATAAATTCAATTTCTAATCTTGCTACGTAACTTTCTACGCAAAAGTACTTGTTTTTATGCGTGCTTAGTTTCAACGATATGAGTAGCATTTATTTAATTCCATAGTATAACTAGTTTGTCAGTGAAATCAATCAAATTCAAAGCCTATTGACCTCTTCTTAGAGTATAATTTTCTTTGAGCCAGTATTTGATTGCCAATTTAACATTGCATTTTGGATTCTAAAATAAGACGCTTCCTTTCAAATAAGTTTGAGAGAAATTCTGTATCTGCAAATAATAAATTCTGCAATGGATAGAGATGGTATTTAACCAACTGACAGGCATTGAAGATCGGATATTATATATTAATTCATATTGTGCTTGACATAAAAATGGCATAAAATTGTGTTTATACTTAAATAGTTGATGAACCAATTAAAGATTTATAAATACTTTCTTAGTTATGTATATCGTGGAACGTTAATTCCTTCTTTTACTTAAGTCAGATATTTGAGTAGTCTGATTTAGATTCGAGCACTAAAAGAGATAAAAACTATGATATTGGATGTAACCATTCGTAATTTTAAATTTATTCAATCTCTTAAACTTTTTTTCTAACAAAAAACATTGTGGTCTGAACAACAAACCATAACTTGGTCAAGATCGATGTTACAGAGTAGTTTAATAGCAATACGATTATTGTATTTCTTAGCAACAGTTAGACATCTGCCGCAGATTGTACCGTACACTTGATCTACTGACCACGCATCTCAATCAATGTATTATGAACCATATCCAGCACAAATTAGAGATCAGTTTGTATTGAACTGAAGGTGATAAGATCTATATAAGAAAAACTTGGGATTGAATTGTAACTCGAGATGGTAAAGTCGAAATTGGTTTGCAATAGTATTGTTAACGCGCCAATAAGTTTGAATAATCATCGCTCGTATGATCAATTAGAGTAAACACTACTATTACCGTTTCTGGTATTTTCTAAGAGATTGCGGAACATTGTAATTAAAAGTCTTGAAAGGTAGTATTTAGCGCATTGATCTTATCGATATCGAATTAATAGAACTTAAATACATTTCTTCCGTTTTTACTTATGTACTTTAGAGTTAATATCTACCGTTGGTTGAATTAGGAGCATGTTTTTCAAACTACGATTTTGGTATGTAATAGTCAGTTTGAGTTTTTCGAATGACATTAGGGCTAAGAAATGTTCTTGGAATTTTTACTTTATACAATCTCTTGAGTATCTTACCTGTCGGGGGTCGTTCTTTAGGATAGCAGATCCTGAAGAGTCCTCTCGTTCTCGTGTAAAAGAAATATTTGTTGTTCAGATTTTCTAAAATCGCCATGTTGCCAGCTGAGTTCTCCGCAGCGTAAGCCTGGAACAAATCAGAAAATTATATACTTGGGCTAAAATTAAACAGCAAGTATTTGTTAGGTGCTTGCTTCTACGTACAAAATATATAAGAATCATGTTTCATGATTTTGGTGGCAAATAAGGTGATTCTAACTTTATAGGAAACATACTTTACTTCATACGTATGAAGCTGGAAGTACTAGAGAAACATAAGATAAACTACATGAACCTAACCAATATATATACATTTAATAAACCACAATCAGGTCAACAAACTATCGTCATTATTTAGGTACCATAACATTTCTGGAATAACGACGCAAAACCATTAGTTTGAATACTACTTAATGCTAATGAGAAATACAATCTAAATGATATTTAAATACTAATTGGGACAATCCCGCACATTAATGACCAAACATAATTAGGGTCTAGGAAACCGGCTTCTTCACCACATTCTTGGAGTCTATCAAGAGCGGAACTTACTTAAATCATAGCCTTGAGAGATCTCTAAAACTGTTCAAATATAAACGACAAAATTCATGTAGTTAAGTAAGTATACTTTGAGTGAGGTTTTTTTGATGTTTACTAAAATTTTATCGATTTCGGAGATCGTTTAAAAGTACAAGGTTTTGTTTCATAAGATACCACTAAGTTTCGCATTGCGTGTGAATAGTTTTTATCGACATTTGCCTAGCAAGTATTTATTTTTAGTTTATTGCAATATTCGCTCCAGGGTGTTCAGTTCAACCGTATCTCAAGGCATCAATGGCTCGAGGTTTGCCTTGTTAATGGTAACAAAGGAATGTATTCATGTAAATAAAATGATAAATCAGTATGTGATATTGAGTTAAAAACAACTAAGTAATTACATAATTGTGGTGACAGGAAACCAGTTCTCACGATGAATAAACTTTTATCAGTTTCAAGAATTTTTATGACGTAGTAGCGACTTGTTTGAGTTACTTTATTTATTTATCCGTTATATTAATTAATCCTGGTTCATAAAATACTGAAAATAAAAGGTTTCTTCAACAGGACATGGTGTGACCTAAATCTTTGACACACATTAGGTGGTCCTGTCTAAATAGAGATTTACTAATAGACAAGTTTAAATACAATTCAGAACACTAATTTACAAAGTATTGCTGAAAATAGTGAAAAAAAAAGAGGCCAAAATTTCGTGGTTAAAATTTAACTGTTATGGTGTGGTGTAATAAACTTGAAATTACATTTCGATAACTATGAGGCAAGCACGAACTACACGAATCACAAAGTAGGTAATGAATTTATACATCTTCATTATTCGGTTATGCAGCCACACAGATGTAATGAGATTAACTTAGTTGAATAAAAAACAATCGTTAATTGATTGACAAGTGTTCACTTGTTTTTAGATCGTCAATTAAATTAGCAGGTGTGGTAATGATGAAACGCAATTCTCTCAAAAATTTGAAAAAATATTATATTTTGTTGCGATGTTATTCAAAAAGAAACTTAAAAAAAAAAACTTTTCAAAATAAGCCTCAGTATTTTTTCTGATTTTACGTACCGCTTTTACATACTTTTTTAATATGTTATAACTTAATAGTTGTCATAAGTATTTACTAAAACAAATATTCATATGTGAATTTAATAAAATTTTAAAAATATTTTTACGTTTAAAATGTCTCAGTGAAATTATTTAACTACACTTATGTATGAGAATCACCCCTACGAACATGCTGAACATGCACTCAGCATGTTCACATTTTTTCTACTAACTAGCTTGTCACACACACCTTACAAGATGTAGTTATTTAAAACAAAAAAAAATAAAGCAGATGAGAATGAACAATTTAATGCACTGCTTATCCGGAGTCGCATTTTCAAAAAAACCTAAACTTATAACTGTCCTTGTCATCTCAGTTATGAGAAAGAGAGACAGCAACAGTGCTATCAAATCTAAGTTTAGGAAAATGGCAGAAAACAAAAAAAAAGGTCATTCATATGGACTTTGCCAATGATAACAATTTAGTCTAAATTTTGGTTGCTGCGTCCTGCATTATGGCTGGAGTAATCGAACAAAAAATACACATCCGGTAGATATAGACGACCGAGATGTGGCGCGGTGGGCGATGGTCCGCCTGCGACGCGGAAGGTTGCGGGTTCGATTCCCGCCTTAGGATAGTTTGTACGATCTGCAAATATTTATTCCGGGTGTTCTGGGTATTTTATATGTATAATAAAAAATATCTATATATGTAATGTTAAGTATGTCAGTCTTCTAGTACCCATAACACAAGCTCTGCTTAGCTTGGGGCTAGATGATGTTGTGTGGATTGTCCAACATTATTTATATTTATTTATTAATATAGATACGAAATACAAGGCGCTTTAACAATAGTGTCTGCAGTCTAAGAACCTCGCCGAGCAATCAAATATCTTGTAAACCCGTACCTACATGGTAAAGTCACATTTTTTATGTTTATTCTCGTTAATACCATGGCGTATGGACTCGTCTCTTCATCGAGGAGACAAGAAACCCACGCCAAGCACAATACAAGGCAGCAAGAATGCTTTGACTATCCATCGTTGCTTTTTCCAAGAAACGCGATATAATGAATTTCCGAGACAGGAAAGCAGGTAGGAACCGCATTTCCTAGACTTGGGGCTGGCTCATCTGATGAAAAAGATATTTATTTGTGCTAGTAAATCTAGCATAAATCGTTATTTAGATATAATAACATATATTATAATTATTATTATGAATGTGATAAAAGTACATACTTTAGAGTTCAGCAATATTTACATCAATGTTTGGATATTTGAAGACACAAATAAAATATTTTGAAAAATACAAACGAAGAGCCTTCCTCATTTTTTAACTTTTTAAAGACACGTTCAAATCACATCAAATCAAATATTTCTTTATTCAATAAAATCACAAGGATCATTTAGAATCGTCTTACATACTAGGTGATTCTAGGTGCCAGTTCCACGCGACTAGAGCCTAGAAGAACGGGCAAGACACTTCGTTCGTGACAACTATGTTATACTATTCTGTGCATTAAATTTTCATTTATAAAGCGTCAGCTCATCTACTTGCTGACTATTAATAATTGAATATTGTAATCGATTGTGAAAACCTTCACTCGTTACAATTTCCGATAAAGTTCTCATACATCTACCTATTATAATTTCTTATAACGTGCTCCAGATGTGATATACTGGTTGCTTACGACACGCGTGGAGGCAGTTTCAACATGATGAAAGTGTGTTATCTGATTCTGTAGATTTTTATCAAAATTTCCTCATTTCACTGATTTTGATAACAGTATTATTTTATTTCATGTTCCGTTTTTGTGTTTTATGAACATACTTTTCTTGGTTTTTCATTTCATATTTGCTTGTGTAATTAAGATTTTTTTCAGAACCTCTATTCACTTTTACTTTCCGACTTTGCGACATGGATTTGATGGACTTATGCCCGTTTTCTAGCGTTCTAGGTGATAACTACTACTACTAACAAAGTGATCCTCATGTACTTTGTTTTTCTTCTTTTCTCTAGCGTATATCATCCCACGGCTGGGCTAAGGTCTCCCCCAAACCTTGGCAGTGTCCCACCAATCCCCATATTCTAAGTGAAGAAAATATACTTGACTTTGATTAGTTTCTTGGATTGTAAATCGCACTCGATCTAGCAATGATCTATCGTACTGATCAATCAGCGGAGCGCGACGTTCCTTCAACTCAGGAGTTCATCGCTCGTTACTCGATCGGATGATAATAAATCGATGGGAAAGTTAATGAAAGTCATCTGTAACTGTAAGTTAGTGATATCTTGAGATTTATTAGTTGTCGTCAACAGTAATATATTTTTCTTTTATGTGTCTTCTGTCTCATTTCATGCGCTTTCTGTCTGTCATATTAGCATCTCTCATTTAACTTAACAACTTAAACTCTTTTGCTGTTAATTTTTCAGATTGACGCTTCCGATTGGTACTATAGTATCTACAGATAAATCAAATGTTTAATGTTTATTTTAGAAATTCTTTTTTATTTATTTCTTAAAACATCTCAGATAAAAAAATCTGTCATTTAAAAGTACCTATTTTTTTGTTTTTCTTTATTGCAATCTTGTTTAAGCAAGTTCATTGTTTATTTTGTTTCTACATTCCATACGATACAAGTAAAGGATTCCTCAAACGCCTAGGCACTCAAATACGAATCTCTCAATTTAATTACTGTTTAATTTACTTAAACATGGACTAACTTCACCCCTTACAATTTTTTATTCTTTTACGCATTTTCTGTGGTTGTTTTAATGCCCTAAGTCGTCATGTAGCATGTTCATTTCCATGGTCAATTTCGGTCACTTTCACACAACTCAACAGCTCTAGCCAGTAATTAGTAATAATTACTGGCTAGAGCTGTTGAGATGTGTTGAGTGTGGTGTGTAAACACCCATTGTCTTCAGACTTTCGCTCAGGTGCCGTTTCCGCAATTCAAAATCTTTGACACACTGGTCTGGTCAACTTAAGGAAGTTACGAGTATTTTAAACTAGTTTACTAAAGTTTACTAATATACGTATGTACTTTGGATTTTGTTTTTTTAAAGTCAGTTAATACGTCGAATCTATTAGAATAGTATTTTCTTAGATTTCGGCTTCGCATTACGATCCGACATATAAAAGTTTTTCATACAAAAGACTTAAACGCGTGCGCGTTCGTTCGTTTTACTTTATTTTTGCATTATTTAATAACTATTCAAATTATGACAATCCGTAGATAAATAACATACGCGAGTATTATTACTATAAGTTTTTGTACGTGAATGCGTGCGTAAAGAAACATGACAACATAGACTCAAGCGATAGCTTCGACGCAAATGTACGATTGGGCACGTACGGGTTAAACGCAAGGCCATTTCACATTGTGATCTTATCACTAAGCAATAAGATTCAAATTACAGTGCTACGTTCGAGATGGTCTATTCAAACCGGTAATACAACTGGCAGGAGCGTGTTCTAGGCGTGCTCAACCTACCTTGTTGGTTTCTGCTGAATACCAGAAATTCTTTCATATAAAAAGGAATTATGTACTTTATCTATCAAAATCAATAGATAAGATGTATTTTTGATGAAACAATAACTTGGACTTTATTCTACGGTATCTTTGATGTGTTCGGTTGTTTCATACTTGGATTATAAGCTAAATTGTTTTTAATTCAGTAAGTGGAGTGGGTCAGTCACACTGGCTAAATGGACTCAAATTGGAGTCTAAGTACGTCCAGATTTTATAAGCAGGATGTGTAAATCTTCATTTTGATATCTCTTTTTTAAGGGGATAATTATATCTTATCATTCCTGATTGTCCTGACCTTATCAAAGAGAGCTATTAAGTACGTGACAAATCTATTACTAAAGTTGAGAAATCATTGTTCATCTCGTAGACATCTCCTCAGTTTCGTAAAAGAGATACTTAATTCAAATTTTCCATAATGAACAAAACAGACTTCAATCGTAACAAGGAATATTTAGTTCTAATTTTACAACTAGATGTCGCTGCACCATCATATTGATGCCCAGATCGCGCTATCGAAGCGTTTTGCGTGTCAAGATCAACATTATAAGCCTAAAAACAAAGATTACTCAAAAAATACTAGTCAATTTTCATGAAATCTATAGAACCACCTCTGAAGTATGTCCTACTGATAAGAATTTATCAATTAGATCATAATTGGGGAAGAAATCGTGTTACATACAAAAATAAAACATCCAATGGCCAATTCGATTGGATGTTTTATTTTTGTACGTCATTCTTTGAAGTCGGTTTAAAAAGGATAATCCTGTTTAAGTTTGAATTGGTTCTCATCCTCGCTGTGTTTACCGACCGAACCTGTTTCGTGTGCGTTCCCGACACAGCTGTGGACTTGTAGAGTCAACGTTTTTATAATGACTGCACTTGATCCTGGCAAGGTCTCGCGTCCCGTTTACCTTGCAATGTCGACTGTATGCAACCAGAATTTATTATTATTTTATATACTTACTAAATATATGGGACTACGTAGTCCGTAGACGTGGAGATGGGTTTGGGAAGTCTTTTTGTCAATTTTAGTCGTGTAAATGAGTGTAGATGGACTCTCCTTATATGGCAAGTGAAAAGTATGGTATGTGTAATGCTTTTGCGTTTTTTGTTAATTTTCGTATACTATACTTACAACTACTTTCGCATATATTTTTTAGAATAATCATATATAATGTCTTATTTTGACGTATTCTTGGCGAAAACCTCTTCATACATGAAATAAATTATATGCACATACTTTACACATTGTTTTCCAGTTCCTGCTCGTGAAAGCAACAAAGTAACTTCCCTTTGAAATTTGATTTGCAATGTTATTTCAGTATTAAGACGCAAAATGCGCATATAAACAAAGTTAACGTAACAATATAAGTATGCGAAGCCACAACATCCTCTTATAATAAAATACACATTTAAATAACAACAGGTCGGATAAATAATAGATTAGAAATATTTATGAAAACTTGATTAAGATGACAAAGTCATAGTAGATTGTTGTATGTAGTTTGATTTATTATTAAAGAATCTGATTTACATAATATATTTTTTTATCTACGTTCCTAGGTAGTTTTTTCTATTTAAGCTCACCTATATTACATGTTTTGTAGTTTAGTTTTTTCTCTGTTTTTTATGTGTACCTACAATAAAGAATAACTTAGTAATTAATATCAGTATGTTTTCAGTTCTTTTTAACGCTACAAGTTAAATTTCATTGGATTGGCATTCGTAAATGCATGTTATGTTTTTTACAGTAAAGAAATTAGTTTTTTATTATTCATAAACGAGATTAAAGAATGCGAAAGCCAGATTTAGTAAGATTTATGGGTAGTTAAAATGGCTAAGATTAACAGGCTTTCGCTAATTTTCATCTATACAATTACCTATCTATAATACATTTTACAACAGTATTCAATTGATAGAACAAAGACATTGGATAATGTATGAACACTGTATGAGAAGAGCCGAAGACCAGGCTCAGGGGCGCGATTTGGGCGAAACCTACCCACGTCCAGCAGTGGACTGATATAAGTCGATGATTATGATGAATTATCTACTATAAGGTAATATTTGCATTCTTTCTGACTTATAGGCAAACAAGTTTAAAAAAAAAGTTAGTAACACTTATTTCGACAAAATAAATATTTTTCTCGGCTTTAGGCAACTATTCAGCACTTTCTCAATAAGTCTTAAGTACTTACTAAAACTTACGACGCAACGAAATTTTCCACTAAGAACAAAGGCACTACCAGCTACAGAAATAGCTCACACCTGTTGTATCAAGTATCATCTGCCGATTGTGCCTAGTTTTATCCCTGTATGAAGTTCAAGCTATGTATTCTATGTACGTATTTACAATGTATTCTATCAGCAATATAGTTCCCATAGTACAAGCTTTACGTAGTTTGTGACTAGAACGCGATGTGTGATATGTTCATAAATGTTTATTTATATTTATGGCGTTTGTACAGCAAAAAAGATCACAATATAGGTTTCTAGGCGTTTCCACACAAAACTATGGTTATCTTGTTTTGTACTAAGTGATATGAATGAAGAGGATTACTAAAAGAGGACGTAGGACCCTTTAAACGTCTACTTAGGTACTGTTTCTACAAAATAATATAGATTTTTAGCTGTAAAAGTGGCTTCTTTAAAGTAAATTTGCTTGAGCCTTCTACGTAATCAAGATTTCTCCATTTTTTTCAGGAGCACTGATAACACGCGATTGATTAACATTATTAAGCTTTTTACACTGCAATATGTTAAATTAGTTACCATTACTATATTAGTATTACTACCGGGCGTGTATTATGCATTACTAGCAAGCCTTGTTTGACATTTATCAAAAATATATGTATTTTTTTAGAAAAAATAAAGCAGAATTAGTAAGAAGATGGTAGAGTGATTTTCGTTCTATACATTTTATGGATTTATTTGTGTTTGGAATGGGGCAGATAAGGGGGCTATTTCTATTGTTCGCATTCGTTAAGTTACACGAACAATTAAAAACTCCCAGTGACACAACCTCAGTGATCGTGAGAGTGCGAGGTGTAGTCTTACACTCTTGCGCAACTGCGTTATGAATTCTAAACCAAATGGCATGTCTGTAGCTCTACCATGAGTTTTTACTATACTATATTTACTATACTCGAAGATTTGTACAGCGCCTCTAGCGGATAGTTGGGTACTAAAATTCGTAATACTAATAATGACGTAACTACTGTAGTAAAGTCAGGCGATTTTACTGTGACAACTCATGGTAGAGGTACTGAGCTTTATAAATATTTAGTCAGAGGCAGCTTGAAGTATGTACCAACTGTACTATAATAATATAATGACATTTAGTACAGTCAGCGTTTGAAATAGATCAATATTTCCTGAATTACGTATGTAAAAATATTTTATGGGGCGATTTGTGGCTGCAATTATTGGCAAACATTGCCCAGCCATCAATAAAACATTTTATGGCTGAGCAATCAACTGCAGGCAACATGTTGCAATATGGCTGCAATAGTATGGCCTTTGATTCAGAACCCTTTAATAAGCCACACAATCCAGTAACAATGGCCGACGAAATGTCAAAAAATATGTGGCTATAATGCCGGGCCATCCTTAAAATATTGCATAGTGTGGCTGGTATTGGTAGCAATGTTGCCGGCCACAGTATTGCAGCCACAAATTGCCGTGAAGTGTGGCCCGTTTAGACGCCCCATTACAGACTTTTAAAACAAATCGTTTGTTTACTAATCGTTTTGTAAAAGAAAATGAAAACTATGTTAATAAATATTTTCAAACCCGCTTCTAGACAAAGTATAGTAAAATGGTGGTCAAACAAAACACTAAAAAACTGTGTTGTAAGTAAACTGCAGTGAAAGGCAATCGTAATGACGAATCTCAGATTAAATTAGCAACACTTTCCCAGATCACAACGTTAGTTTTATAAGTTTTAATAGTAACCGAAATATTGACACTATCCGAAAAGTATAGCAACAGTGTAACAGCGAATAAATTCATTTTGCGGTAAATAACTGGAGTAAACATAGAAAGTTAATAAAACTTGGTTTGCCATAAAGTTGATTTATTTACGTGCTAAGATTATTATTTATATCCAAGGTCTACTGCATGTAACAGCAAATAGAGATGTTTTTTTTTTGTTTTTAATAGCCTTACTTCATTTGGTTAATTAATGGTTGTTATAAGTATGTCTAGAATGTTTTTGTTTCTCTCTGATAATAGAATACACGCTCAAACATGGTTTAATAATAAGTGTTGTACTCAGTTCTTACCTACTTACAGCGTATACTACCTACCATGCCATTAATTAAACTACTGGTGCTTGACCAACAATATCCATAGCTTGGTTTTTCCATAGCATACAGTAACGAGAAATTAATATGTAGTTCTATTGTTTTATGCTTTCAAATTTCTAAGGCAGAAATAAGATCGATAGAAAAATATATTATACCTTTTTTTATAGTATTTCCTGTTAAGGTATTTACGAAAGCGGAATAAGGTAAAAACCAACAGAAGTCGTGAGAAATGGGTGTTGTCTTTCATGAAGAAAGTCAGTTTCCGCAATATATAGTCCAGTCAAATTACGAAATAAATAAACATGAGCGAATACAGTTTAGGGACTTTGAGGATCGATAGGGCGGTGTATTCTGAGCATAAATTCCAATTTGAGGGGTTGTACTGAGGTCAGCTCAAGGTCATTTCGATGGAAACGCGTTTCATTCGATATCTCGAGAATGGTTGGTGTTAGGCGAAAAATTGTTGAGACCTTTTCTTTTCCAAACAAAATTTACAAACTTTTTTATATGAAACTTTTTTTTATAACATTAATATTTTTCAACTTATTACTCCCGCAAGGCAAAAATTTTACTTTTTTTCCATTTTTCGTCGTTTTCTCCCCAACCATTCAATTTTATTAAATTTTACCGATCATCAAAGTGTAGATCTTTTAATTATGAGCAGTTTTGTCCTTAAACTTTTTTCCGTAGTGCCAATACCTTCGGAGTTATATATTACTTTACCGAGCGAAATCCGCGCCACTGTCGCAATATAAAAAGGTCAATCGATTAAACTATTTAAAAATTAAGTATTTAATTTGGGTAAATTTTTGGGTTAATTTGGGTAAGAAGTAAATTAACAATTAAAACTGTTTTACACATTTATTGATAGAAAAATAATTTATAAAAATAATAATATATCGGTAAAGTAATATATAACTCCGAAGGTATTGGCACTACGGAAAAAAGTTTAAGGACAAAACTGTTCATAATTAAAAGATCTACACTTTGATGATCGGTAAAATTTAATAAAATTGAATGGTTGGGGAGAAAACGACGAAAAATGGAAAAAAAAGTAAAATTTTTGCCTTGCGGGAGTAATAAGTTGAAAAATATTAATATTACAAAAAAAAGTTTCAAATAAAAAAGTTTGTAAATTTTGTTTGGAAAAGAAAAGGTCTCAACAATTTTTCGTCTAACACCAACCATTCTCGAGATATCGAATGAAACGCGTTTCCATCGAAATGACCTTGAGCTGACCTCAGTACAACCCCTCAAATTGGAATTTATGCTCAGAATACACCCCCCTATCGATCCTCAAAGTCCCCAAACTGTGTTCGCTCATGTTTATTTAACTCGTTTTTAGCCATAATTTGACTGGACTATATAATCGCCTATTGTCAACGCATCTTGGAAGCGATCGTAGGCTTCGAAGATTTTCAATCATTTGTTCTTTGCTCTTTCTTTACTTTTCTAACCAGAGTCAATTACCGTACCTTTAAAATACTTACAAAAATCTATATATAATTTGTACTTTATTTTGTAAAAATAACAATAATTTAGAATCGTGATAAATCCTACGTGATTCTAGGTGCAAATCCCACGCGATCAGAGCCTAGAAGAACGGGCAAGAAACTACGGCCAGGTTCCTACCGTTTTCTAAGTAACATAAGTCCACTGAACACTATAACATGTACACAACAGACGCTGTAGTATCGAAATTCAGTAAACGATCCCTTTCTGTGTTTATTTTGGTGAGTTCAACATCCTGTCTTGCAGGTAAAAATAAACTAAATCATCTTTTTCGGAGGTGCCTAATCTTTTTATAACTCCGATACAGAATTACAGATGCCTAATCGTGCTTTTTATTTATTCCATTGGGTTTAGTTTAGACTCTCTCTGAAAGGAGACCTTTCCAATCCAGAACGAGTAGGTTCTGTACTCCTGTTCTCGTTATTTTTTATCATCATCATCTTGTTATTATCTGGGAGCACAGCATTGCCCCCGCCAAGTCGAGCAAAAAGCGGCGCGACCGTATTTAAATATTTACTTTACTATGTTTAACTTAAGTAAGTAATGCGATAACCGTATAACCACTTTACATAAAGCGTTACATGCATTAGATCTTCTCACACAGATTTCGTCACTTTCACGATCGATTTCTCTAAAGCTTTCCATTTTGTCGTCTTAGAGAAGAGCTAATAGATTACGTATTCTTTAAGACCTATAACAATTCGCTGGCGAAAATAGTTTCTGATTTAATTGTATTGTATAATTTGAATTCTGAGTCAAATTACCCTTTCTTTTTCTACATTTTGTTGGTTGGTTGATAGATTACGTATTCGCAAGTTATACGCTACGAATTAATAGCTATGTTAATAGTTATTTTATTCACAGACGAATATAGTGTTTTTAATAAAATGGTATTGAATATTCAATTCAATTCGCATGGAATATTCTTTGAATGGTTAAGTATATTTTGAGAAGTTTCGTTTGCTTTATTATGGAAGTTATGTTCATTTATGATATCTTTTTATTATCGACTCCTTGTGACTACCGCTTTAGGTAATTACATTTTTAATGAATGACAGTGGTATACGGGTACGAATATTTGCATTGATATTAATTAACTTTAAAATAAGGTTAATAATTATATCACGTTCCAATCCAAGGCACCTAAAACCTGTTATAGAATCAATTCGATAACGAATGGTTTTTCCATTTTAAACTTGTATCTATTAAAATAACAAACTTATAAATAGCAATCACGTAGGTACCTTGCGCGGAACCCTCGACAAAGGCCTAAGCACACAAAAAATACGGCAAGGCAGGTAGATCTTTCATCAAGCTATGTATTTGTATTTGTGCGAGGCAAAAAATTCTGACCCCGACTTGAGAGAAAAGGAAACCAGAATCTGTCATAAATATAAATGCAACAAATCTTAAAAAAAAATTAGATAAATGGTAAATTTTCCTGGTGACAAAATCCTTAAATTCCTTATTACAATGGATACATACCGGTAGATATTGTTTTTCTACGCATCCTCTAGACATGCGCTATATCTTCAATTGAAAATACGACTATCATAGAAAACATACTCCATCTAAAGAGTCCCAGACAGTAGGTACAGAGCATCTTGTACACTATTCAAATGGGATAAGGCCCTTAACGTCGACTTGATGCAGTCAAAATATAAGACGCTAAGGCTTGTTTTTTTCCAGAACTCGAGTCCCGACTAGGGCGTTTAGCCTGGTTCTGTATTGTTTTATTACAGGACGTTTATAGTTCAACCCTTAGAATGAATTTATACATACTTACGGTCCGCAGACTTGATGTATTGATAGGTACGTAATGATGACATGAAATCAACGCTAACTCTTTATAAGATAAGGGGTTATTCTGTTAACCTTTTATGGTAGGGTAGGAGTGAGGTTTATTTGCTGATTTGCGGTTCTTCAGATGGTAATGATGTTATCTGTCGTCATTTCTTTATCTCCACGTCTGAATGGGTAGTTGCACGGAACAGTAGGTACAGTTACATATTCGTGCCATTAAATAGGTAAGTACGTGCATATTTATGCGTAGCGTGTCTGCTATAACGGGGTCTCGCAAAGGACTTGGAGACTTGGTAGGTCTACGTGTTACAATGAATTTAGACATTGATTTTTAATGACATGATTGTGTTGGCATTTGATTTAAATTACTCGGGAGTCCAACGAAATACTAAAATTTAGGTATAATGAGAAAATTCTCAATTTACCCTACAAAACTGTAGGTTACCTGCTTATTTTATGCAAGTTCTTATATTACCCATAAAATAAATTTATGACTACGTAAGTATATTCATAATATTTGATATCGAGTTACATTACCTTGTAGTAGTAAATTTGAAATAACTAGATGGTTATTTGCAGTGATAGGTATAAACTAGTAATGATATTTAGGTAGGTAGGCACATCTAAAAATATTTGTGTGTCTACACGAAAGAATCAGAGGTCCTACCTAGGAGAAACTTAAAAAAGTTTTAACAATGGTTTAGGTAGGTAGGTGTATGTTAGCTTCTAAGGCAGGAAGTAGGTAAAATTAATTGCTAAACATGTGGAAGGAATCATAGGTTAAATTAATTAGGTAGAGGTCTTACCTGGATGTTGCTGCGTTTTACTTCGATGTAAAGCCAGTTGTCGGTCGAGAATGCAATAGCCATCAAAGCAGCGGCCACTATTGCCGTGATGGTTGCTATAGATAAAGTTACCGCTGAGCAAGGCATTTTTGAAACCTTATTTTATAATCAAATACAGAAGAACCAAGATTTCAACACAACCACAACACTTTTCTTCTAAACGTTCACCTACAAAGCATTTTTGTAAACACTGAACGGAACAGAGAACACGACAGCACACACAATATTTTAATAAAAACTCATATGAATGCGGTCATCGCCTGCAGCGTACAGAGTTCGCGCGCGAGACTTCTTTGCCTACTTCACTTCGCCTTGCCTTGCCGCTCTCTTGCTTGCGGATGTGAAACTTTCGAAAGTGAATAGCGCTGCCAAGTGGCGGGAATGTAAATTAAAAACCGGTTTGTTTTGTTGTGTTACCAGTAAAAATAAAATAAATAGATATAACACTGAAAATATCTGGCAACTTTTCTTTGATTGTGTTCCAGAGAAAATAAGCAAGAAGATTTTACCGATGCTACTGGGATGTCGTTTGAACGTTCAAATTCTTGTTAAATTATGCTTAAAAAATCCTAAATCGTTTTATTGAATAATATTTGCTGTCATTGTCGTGGTAAAAAAGACGCCATTGTCATTAACATAAATGACAATCAGTGTCAATTTGCAAAACAAAAGTTTTTTTAAATGTTTTTACCGTACGTGATCGTGATCGTTTCGTTTTCCTGTATGGTTGTGGTATTCTAAAAAAATTCACAAATCTAGTTTTTCAAAGGTGTATATATAAATCCAAGAGTTTAAGTCAAATTTAATAAATATGTCTCAATTAACTAAGTATGACGAAATGCTATCGTCGATCCTAGTAAACGAAAAGTCAATTCTAGGTTTTCTTTCTGCCATATTCGGCTTTCTTGCAAGACGGTAAGTTCTTCCTTGTTCTGTAAAAGTACAAAACTGCTACCTACATCTATTGTAGCTGGAACTTCCACGATCTATTTGGCGCCTAGCCGCATCATTTTTCTTATATTTACTGTGAATTAAACTACGTTATTTCGTTATTTCAGCACCGATTTCTACCACGTTCCAGAAGGCCAATATGAAAATCTAGGTTTCCCGCCAGGAGTAGCTGAGGAAATAGTTATCAAAGTTCTTCGGACCTGCGATCCGAACACCAAAAAAGCACCTAATGGTGCCCGGAAACCTATAGACATAAACAATGAGATTATGTGCTCTACAGTGGCACAAGAAGTAGAGGTGATTGCTGATGGTGATGAAGTTGATGATGAAGAGTATGAGGAGCCTTATGTTAGTGATCACCAATATGCAGCACCTCCTGTCACACCAAACCCAGCAACAGAAATCAAAACTGATACCATAAATACAAGTAGTCTTACAGAACCTAAACCAAATGTGTCAAAAGAAGCTACAGAAAACCTGGAAGAGCCATCTTCAGTGTCACCAGATGGATACAAACCACCAATGTTGCCCACTCAAAAAAACAGTGAGACTTATAATGGCGCTGAACGAGAGACATATTCTTGGTCACAAAATATCATGGAAATTGGTAGGTAATTTAAACTTTTTTATATAACCTGGTTAAGTGGGACTGGGTCCATACAATGATTTTAAATAAATACTCTAAATCTTTGTTATTTTATGAGATAAAAATATTTATATTCAGTTTTTTAAAAAAAATGTTGTTAGGTCTGTACTTAAAATAAATTATTTTACTTTACAGATGCTACCATAAAACTTCCATCCAATGTAACCTCCTCAAAAGATTTAAAAGTGACGATCAATGCCAGCAATGTATCAGTGACAAAGAAGAATGGTGATATTATAATAAAAGATTCTTTGCCATGGAAGATCAAGCCTTCGGACAGCTTCTGGAGCATTAGTGAGGGAAAGCTGTTGATGCATTTAGGTATATTTATACTTCAGATTTAAAGAATGAATTTGGAATTGCTTCCAGTGTTCCTCTCATTGGTAACTGATGTGAGCTGTTCGAGTCAGCAGTCGGAGGGGTGACTTGGCTTTTTGTGGTCCTGGTGTTGGGTTGGGATAGTTCTAGAGTCTTGAGCTCCATCTTTTCCGATAACTCGGCGATTCCACGGGCGAAGCTGTTGAGTTGTCGTGTAAGATCCTCTTTGAATTCTTTATCTTGAATTCTTTCTTTGAATTCTTTACTTATCATAGTAGAATGTACTATCAGCTCATTAAGATGGGTTCTAATCCCCAAGATAAGGAGATCTGCTCTGATCCTGCAAGCCTGACTGCTTACAACTATATTTTTATCTGCAACCTGCTTATTGATTGCAGATTAAAACAGTAAAAAATATATCTCATCAATTGTTGTTTGTGTATAGATATTGAGATGAAATATTTAAAGTTTCCATACATCTCACTCAGCAGGTAAATATGTCCACATATATTTAATTGTATATATATTTGTTACAGAAAAAGTACAAGAAAGATGGTGGAACAAGTTTTTGAGTGAAGAAGAGTCCATTGACCTGGACAAAATAGACTGTTCCAGACCTTTGGATGAACTTCCACAGGACCATATTGATAAGGTAGCTTCATACTTGTATTAAGCTAGAATATAGACATGAGAATATTTTTCTCACTCTTTGCCATCTGATTTTACTTGATACCTAGACCTACCCAAGTCTACCCAGTCTCATTGTCTATGAGTTAGAACTGTCATAGTTTCATAATCAAAATCTGACAGTTCTTTGTTGGACTCTAGCAACATTCAAACTATGATTCTTATTTATAGAGAGAGTGAAAATAAATAAAACAATTAAATTTTAAATTAATGAAAAATAATTGTCCTACTTATCAATCCAACCAATCAGATAATTAACTTCATAATAAATATTAATGGTTATATCAGACATCACACTAATACCAAACTAATCAGAAACACTTTGTTTTATAAATCATTTACTCATTTCAATTTAATTATAATAGGTGAGAGAACTGCAATGGAACCAGGAACGTAAAATGAAAGGACTTCCGACCAGCGATGAAATCCGCAACATTGAGATACTCAAGAAAGCCTGGAATGCACCCGGCTCACCCTTCCAAGGCCAAGAGTTTGATCCTAGTGTGCTAAGCAAAAACCCGCCTAACTTCTCACAAAATTAGATTAGATTTGTATTACTGGATGTGATTGGTAAGTTTCACAACTTTTTATTGTATGCCAAGTAGTGGTGTTTATATTTACCGATAAGGCTTCACAATAAAATACTTCAACATGCCAAACATTTGTTTTGAACTGAATTTTAAAACAAAATACTACTAAGTTAGGGTTAAGCTCACCTTTGTACATTTTTAAGTTTCCTGTTTTTCTGTAGTTTTGTTTTTGCGTGTACAATAAAGAATAAGTTCATATTATAAATGAAAAATATACCCTAAACCTAAAAACCAGTCAACACTAATTTACCAATCATATTTTTTGCCTCCATAATCCTATGTCCCTCTTTTAAATTCGCAGCGTTTATCGGAGACAAAGTCTTCGTCAAAGTGTGTTTGAGTTTCCCTTCATCTACCATCTTGGATAACTCCTCTAGGATCTCGTGATGCCTGATTTTGTCCTCAGTGTCATACTTGATTCTGGTCAACATCATTTCGTAAGAGAGTGTCACACTCTTTTCTTTTAAAGGTGTTATATCCACCAGACGACTGCAGTCGACAAGCAAGCAAATCCTTCCTTGCGGTTTGATCGCTTTCGTCACCGTTTCCCAGTAAGGAGCTGGGTCGTAGTTCACTAAAATCAAGTCTACTCCATTGTATCCATTTGCTTCCAACTGCGGAAGAAGGTTTTGTGTATGGTTCAGTACCAGATCAGCCCCGAATTGTTTGGTGAACGCGGCGGTTTCCGGTCTTGATGCTGTTCCGATGACTTTTAATCCAAAGTTCTTCGCTAATTGAGAGGCAATAGCACCGACTCCGCCTGCGCTGTTGATTATGAGCAGGGTTTTTCCTCTATCCTTTTCTGTGAGCGCCATTCGATCAAAAAGCGCTTCGAACGCGGTCACACCAGTCAAGGGCAACGCTGCCGCTTGCTCGAAGGTCAAGGTCTTCGGCTTTGTTCCTGCTAAAATCTGGTCTAACGCGATGTATTGTGCGTTGGATCCATTTTTTCTTAAATCGCCAGTAAAAAACACTTCGTCGCCTGTCCTAAAAAGATTTACGCTTTCTCCCGTAGCAACAACCACGCCAGAACCGTCCCATCCTAAGATTCTTGGTTTAGTTTCCACAGTGGGCTTTGGTGCGCGTTGCTTAGCATCAATGGGGTTAACGGCTGTAGCCTTCACTTCCACTAAAATATCATTGTTCAGCAATGCCGGCACTTCGACTTCTAAATCTTGCAGACTGTTGGGATCAGAGATCGGTAAGTAGTTGTACAGACCGACGGCTTTCATTTGTTTCGGTAAATTTTTCGCCATCGTCGAATGCGCTCTTGCCACGGTCAGCACGGTAAGGATACTCTTGAAAAACATTACTATAGATTTATATTGTCACTTATCACACTTCTTATTTGTTATCTTTGTTTTATCACTAATATTTGCGCGCGAGATACAAAACACGCTCTCTTCAGTCGGCCGATAATACGTGTGATATTGCCTTTATCGGTTTATAAACTGAAAGTGCTAACCAAAACAAGTCGGCATGAGTTGCGAGAAATACGCGCTACTGTTTAACTAGCCAGAATCTATTTTAGTTTATAATTTATTTAAATCTGTGCGTTGTCGGTGGTTTAACTTTAGGAATATTGTTAGGACTATGTTATGAAAGGCACATTATATCTAGGTATAGTAGATATAGAGATGGCTGAATCATTTTCAAAAAGCTCAAAAATTGTAGGTACGTTACATACTTTTGCTTAGTAAGAGAACAGACTTCATCAAGTAATTAAATTATTAAATAAGTATTATTAAGTTACGTTAATTAAAAAAAATAGGGGAAAAAAAAACACAGAATGCTTGTTAAAACATTTAAGATATGACTATTTCAAATACATCTATTACATTAATGTTCATTATTTTACAAGCAGATCATCTTACATTATCACAGAGTACGCGCAACAATTCACAATATGCGAAAATAATCTATACATATTTAGGGCACCGAATAGAAATAACTATAGATCTAGGTGTTTAATTGATGAGCATAATCAATTTTAAAGTGGTTGGATTGTGTGAAAGAGGATATGAATGTGAAAGGAGTGGACTCGGATTTGACGAATGATAGGAGTGAGTGGAAGAAAAAGACATGTTGTGCCGACCCCACTTAACGTGGGATAAGGGCAGGGGAATGATGAATCAATTTTATATGTAGGATGGCCCTTTAGTTAATCTACTAAATAAGAACGCGGGAAATCGACGGAAAAGTCGAAAATCTACGGTGGAGTTCTATGTCAGAACTAGTATTTTATTCTATCCTCGAATAGGTTTAATCCATCACCATTTAGATGAATAAATCTATATTAATTTAAGTTAAACATACTTTCAGGTAAAACTTTACTTTGTAAATTAGTAATATGAAACGGTTATAGATCATCATCATCATCAACGTATATCTGTCTAGTGCTGGACGTAGGTCTCTACAAACGCGCCACTGAGCCCGGGCTTCGGCTCTTCTCATCCAATGTTTGCCAGCTGCATTCCGCAGTTCATCACTCCACCTCGCCGAAGGAGCTGGGCTATAGATTATTTACATTTATTTAATTGACCTATTATGTAGTTAATATTAATTTTGCTCATCAATATACGTACAAATTACACAGGTACAAAATGTTATAACGTCAACGTCATCTAGCAAATACTTAGCAGTTTATGAGATCAAATAATTACAGCTCAACTCTGTGCACTTCATTCAGGCATATCCATACATTTTTATCAACATTTAATAGTACATTAACATGAAACAAATAATCTATATGTATAAATAAATAATGAAATTCTATGACTTTATATCCATCGATTTTAAAATCAAAAAGCTAATAGTGGCCACAGACGATCCTTCCTATCGTCCAATCGGCATGACACTGCAGGCTGGATCCAATCTGCAGTACGTCCATATACACCACACACGATCCAATCTATCGTCCAATCGGCATGACACTGCAGGCTTGACGACGATTATGGCTTTTTGCTTTTGACAGCGTGATTCATGTCGGATTTTGAAAAAAATTTCGACGGATTCGGATAGAAAATTGCACAAATAACAATGCTTTTTAATTTGAGCTCAATCGGACTGCTGGAAAAAAAGTTGAGAGCGATTACCCAAAGAGGGGGGACGAAAAGGGGGGATTTTGGATTTTTCTGGTACTAACCCCCCTTGTTTAGTCGATCTGCATTTTTACTTTTTTCAATTTCAAAGCCCTTCTTACGAACTGAACTGCCAATCGCCCACAGCCACACACGGTCCAATCGGCAGTATCCAATCGATGTGATCAAGCCAAAAGAATTGAACTGCCAATTGCTATCCATTCTAACTGTCATGCCAATCCACTCCCACACACGGTCAATTCTAACTGATCCAATCAGTAGCGTCATGCCGATTGGACGATAGGAAGGATGGTGTGTGGCCAGCATACCTACAATATACCATCTACTATCGGCAAGTAGAGTGTAGGTATTGACAGATTCGCGTAATAATGTGGGTGATACTTTAACGGTTCCTACATCGTATAACATTGATATGGGTGCCTACAATACAACTAAACCATATAATTTTCTAATAAATATTTCTCTATAGCGGATAAATATACAAGATATGAATGAATATGTTTGTGAACATATCAGCTGGTTCGTTGTGATATGTTATGCCATATCCATTTCAATCCGTTTTATCAAGCATAATACTGACATTTAATTTTGTACTTGCAACAGTTTTGTACCATTATACATTTCCACCATTTTTTTTTCAAGCCTTTATACGTTAGTCATTTTTTACTTATATCGATCCCATTGACGAACCTAAACAAGTTCATAAAAAGTCTAATATAGCTAGCTGCCAATGATGTAGGTTATCTAAGGTTATCTTATTTATTCTAAGTAAACTTATCATAAGTATAAAGAAACCAAAAGGGGAATGAACATAGAGACTAGAACAACTTAATTTTAAAAGATTCTTTGAACCCCATTGTTTTGACTGTTTGCATTTCATAACTAAACTTACGACTCAAGATAATATTTCTACTGAATTCCACCCTAGATCTTAGGATATTTGAATTGCGTATGTAATAGTATTATTGGACTAATAAAATATTAACTTTGAAGCTCTTGCAATCATGCTTCTAGTTCAAACCTTGAATACACTCCGCGCTGATGTTTTAGTTAAATTCCAAGAGTCAAACCTGCCAGTAATTTTTCAGATGTGTATATAATCGTATAGTCGGAATCAGCCTGTACCAACCAGTCTTCAAAATGTTACGGTTGATCTTATTGGACAGCGAATTCGCAAACATCATGAGCACCGGTGCATTCTACGCTAGGTCGGTGTGTGGAGTCCCAGATCCCAGGGCCACAGCGCTGGCACATGCCTGCAAGGGTGCAGGGAATCCTGACTAGTTGACGGAACTGGTGCAGCAGTCCCCGCGCTTTGCGAAGGATCAGACGGCCATCCATGTACATTGCTGGAAGAGAATGAGGATAGCAATTTTAATAGGTTTTGAACGAAAGTTATCCTGAATCGATCTTATTACCAGAATATTCAAATCTATACATTGAGTCCATCTTATGAACGAGATCGTTATTTCCATGCCTGTTAATATTGTAACTTTTGACACGGATAAGACAGTCTGATTTTAGTTTTGTACAAACATTTTAATGTGTTGTAAAAATATTCATATTCATATTCATTTATTCATTGCTTACAAGTACATTTTAAACAGCTTAGGTGTAATATAGCTACAGTAAGTACATGTACCCTGCAAGGGCGCTGCAACATATTATTGAGTCATGCATTTTAAAACTAGAATATTGTTTCATGTCGCGTATGTTTTAGAATTTGATAAATTGTCATTTAAGTTATTAACAGTAGTATTGAATAAAATGGTTAACAAATTTGCAAGTCAAAGAATAAATATTATGTCAAGATGCGTTATAGATACAATGTTCGAATCAGTAAAAATAAATTAATAGGTAGGCAATGTCAAAAGTAAAACAACATAATTTCAGACTTAGGAAGGTAGGAATAGATTATTGCAGTTGGTCAGAAAGGAATTCTCCTACTGAATAATAGCTTTTACTTATCAATAGCGATTTTAGTTTCTTACAAAATATGGTGTCCTTATCTTCATCTTTAATATGCTCGGGTAGTTTATTATAAATTCTGATCATTCTAAAGTTCGGGCTTTTACTCACTGATGTTAAAGTGGTAGAAGGGAGGATTAGCTTATTCTTATTTCTTCTATTATAGTTTGAGTGCAAGTCTGCATTTGATTTAAATAACATTCTATATTTCCTTACAAAAATAGACGCCTGGAGAATATAGATAGCCGGGAGGGTTAGTATCTTCTTTTCAACAAAATGAGGTCTACAGCTCTCACGATATTTTATATTTAGCAGAATCCTAATACATTTTTTTTGCATTATAAATAACTGGTCAAACTCCACACTTTCGGCCCATAGGACTATTGCGTAATTAAACCAACCATAGGCATAGGCATAGTAGGCAGAGAGTGCTGTCTCGTAGTTAGTATTCGATTTAAGTAAACTAAGCGCATATACAAACTGGGAAAGTTTGGTTTTTATTTAAATAATAAAAGCAAAACAAAATAGGTAAAAACAATCGGGGCTAGTAATAATGAGACACATAACAATGGTTATGAATCGGCTATAGTACAATAATATGAAACTCATTAAATCTTTCGGGAACCGAATTGAATAATATAACGTGGGTATTTTTGTCATACATTTAACTATCAGTTCCGACTAGGATTCATTGCGGGAAGGAAACTAATTGTTATTTAATTTATTTCCCAAAGTAAATTACGTATAATATGTGAATTCTTCCAACTGATCCAGCACGCAAATTTAATTTCGGAAACTATGGAATATCTTACCTAAAGAACTAAAATGCAATAACATCTCATCAGTGTTGAGATCCTGAGCTATGACGTCATCCTGGTACACTGCGATGATGGCCAAACACAGGAACAGATGGAAGTAGTCCGTCTGATAGTTTGCCCAACAGGCCTCCCACATTCGAAGCGCAACTGCTTCAGTAAATTCCCGCTTGAAACAACTGAAAAAACAAATGTTTCAAATTATTGAACAAAGACTACAAAGGTAAAAAAAACTTTTATTTTTTACCATTGTAGACTGAGATATAATCGGTAGACATTGGCTGTTTTATCTTCACAACAAGCTTGACGCATGAAATATTATCTGGGCAGGTTTTCTAATCACAATATCGATTGTGATCAATAAATAACACGGTGTTATACTAGGCTAAGTAGTACTTACAGAAGTATCCAACGATGACAGAACAGCAACTCCATAGCATCAACATGTTTTTCTAGATGCTTGTAAAAATGTGGTAGCATTAGTCGAATCAACTCTCGTAGATAACTCTGCAACAAAATCCATTACATTTTAAATGTTGCTATGTCCTAATGTTTTGTAGCTTTTCTGAAATAAAAACGCGTGGGCTTTCAGCAATCTTACCAGATTATTATCCATGTCGTTGTCCGTGGGCGTACAAACGAATATCGTTCTTTGCATAAGTCCTACGAAACACCAGAACGCCTCCGCTTCACATTTAATTTCGCAAAGTACCGGCGCCAAAAGGTCACTCATTCCTTGCGTGTATCTGGAAAATTAAAGCCTTGCTTGTTACGTAACTACACCCTGGAATATGATCATTGCATAATTTATCCGAAAGCGTAAAAATGCAAATACCTACCACATAAGGAATGATACCTTACAAAGTGTGAGATATTTGATCTCACAATGTAGGTATATAAGTTGACAGCGGATGCATCAGATAAATACAAACTTAACCGTTAGTAAGCTGTTGTGAATACACGTACCCGAGAACTGGATTGTAGACCGCATAATTTAATAGAATATTCTTCATTATCTCCAGATTATAATTATTTTCACCGGCGAAATACGGATTGCCTCTGTCAGTTCTAACTACGTCCTTCTCAATAACGCATTGTACATTTTTCCAAAACACTGCGTGTTGTTCTGGTGACATTTTCTCAACTCTTCGTATAGTTATCTCCTCGTATTCTCGCGCCCTCATTTGTAGAATGATTTCTCTTTCATCGTACGTTGAGTTGTAAGGATAGCAATGTAGCAAAAACGGCCACACTTCTCTACGCAACTCCTTGTCCAGACCCCCGAAAAACACGCACTTTCTCAAAAACAAATCGTCCTCAATTACTCCTTTCCCATTTTGAACTTTCTCATAGAACAGCTCGGGTGTTATATTCGATACCTTGCCTTCTTCCGGATGCTGTTCTGATTTTTGTACTTCTGGACGGCATACCATGAAATGGCGGTATGGTAAGTTTGGTTCTTCAGAACCTGTAAGACCACAAGCTACTTGAGTTATGCTAGTAGCTACTGTTTTGATTATAGATGCATTCATTAAAAATAGAACAAATTTGAGAAATACTTAGGTCTAAGTTGTTTTACCTGGTGTGAGTTTGATGTTGTGCAGCAGAGAATGCCATCTGTGCAATACCTGCGCCAGGTGGTCCAGCCCTCCGTGATGGAAATGCAGGATCTTGTACTGCGATTCCCTGGATGCCACCACTAACTGTCCACACGTGCAACTATCGTCGTTGAAAAATAACCGGAGTGAGCGCATCTGGCTCAAATCTACCGAGAATCTGGTGACAAAATATCCAATCAGATAATAATCCAACAAAGGGAACGTAGACTTTAATAACTCCTTAGTCAATGAGGGTGGTTAATGCTATGTGCGGATCGGCATTCAGCTGAAGGTCGGATCGACTAATGACATTCCTGATAAAGCATGCGTAGCGTGGCAGAATTCATATCAGTCCCGGTTATTAGTTATGGATCTTTGGAAGGATTTAGGTACTAATGGATTGGGTACGTGTCTAAGAGACTGCTACACTGACTGGTACCTAATTGATCCTACTTTTTCTGTTACTATATGTTTTAAATTGCCCTCCTTTACAGTCATTCTTGATTAGTCATTATTTTAGAGATTCATGTAATCCACCTAAGTATTCTAACTTGTTTATTCTAGGTGTATTATTATGTTTAAATGTTGTTGGTCATCGTTAAGTATGTTGGGAGGTAAGTACTTAAATGACCATGCATAAAGATGACCTACACATGCCTCTATATGAAATTATATTTCGTGCTGGATAAACTGCTAAGTTATCGCCCTCACTCGGAGTATCTATAGCCAACAACCTGGTGTATGAAATACCGTGTAAATGCTTTGATAAGGTATCGTATTTCTATATACCTATATTATCTCTATAATAATAAAGCGTAAAATATAATTATTGAGAAATGAGTCTACTGTCTACATCAAAATATAAACAACATCGTCATCTGTGACTCTTTTTTACTCGTATAATTGATAGGTACCTAAGGTATTTTGTAACATTACCTTACCGGTAGTTAAGTAGTAGGTATTACTTATCTGCATAGAAGTACATAACTTATGTTGTGGATTTTAGAAACTGACCTTCGACATTTCATAGGTGTTTTCCTCTGCGGTACCGGTGAGCTGTGCACGCTATCCGGGAACACCAAGTTATGCTTCAGAGCCAGAAACTCTGGCGTACTCATCCAGTTAGGATTGCCTTCGTCGCACGAGCTCATTGACAAAGATCTGATGAACCTTTCTCCAGATACTGAATCTGGAGTTAAATCTACGTTTTCTATAGTTGGATTAGCAATGGTTATATTGACTGATGTCATGGAATGAGACCTTACATGTTTATCGTTTACAAAAACATCGTCTTTATCAAAAGATTCACCGCTGAACACGTTGTCCTTATTAGAATCAACTGACTTTACTGTTGGCTTCGAGCTGGTAGACAACTCCGTCGTATCGTTGGTGTACGATTGAATACTCTGTTTATCGGAATTCGAAGTAAGGCTAGTTGTTTCGGAAGAATCAGAAAATGCAGTATCATTGTTAACATCTTTTTTCTTGGAATCCTTCCGCGACTTTACTATTTCTTTAGGTTTCGCCGGGTTAATTGCGCATCCTAACTCTTCATTTGGACTAGTTTCAACTGCTGAAGGACATCTACGCAGCGTTGAATTAGGGATCCAATTAAGGAACAGCGTTGGCCGTTTAGAGTTATTGTGCTGATCAGTAAACACTTTGGTCGTGACGGTCAAATAGCCAGGGTGATGAATAATATCGAGTTCATGACGAGCTACTGTCGGTGGATGCACACAAACGTTATTCTTGCAAAATAGGATCTCGTTATCGACGTAATCGAGCGGTTCCTCCTGGTCGTCAAACTCGAGGCCGAGGAAATAGCTTGAGGCTCGTTTTATAAGTTCTGGCAACGGCATAGTGCCTAGTGAAACGTTCACATAATTTAATACGAATCAGTGGACTGTTATCACTCGCGACAGTCTCATTCAAGCGCTCCGTGTGTAGACTACGCGCGCGCATGTAAACACCTACACTGTTGATAACGCTCGGTATTGATCCGGTCGGACTAGAATAGCTTCGCGTCTTCAGCTAACGTCACAGCAGTTTGCCAGGACACGACACTTCTAACTTGTTAACTACAAACATACTTAACTATCCTTTATGTACTTATGTGCGTCTATAGGTACTAGGTATAAATATAACGCTTGATTAATGGTGTACCTAACTGATTGATTAGTTAGTTCCCTAAAGTTCATAAAAAATATCATTGATAGGCTAGGCGTTACAGCCAAGTTACAGCTGAAATACATATAAGCTCTGCCTTTCTCACGGTTGTGTGTGGGTTAACATTTTACTAAACATTTTAATGTGAAGTAATTTTCTGTAATTGTGGGTTCGATCCCCCCCCCCCCCCCCCAACAACAATTTATTGAGCCTTACCTAACAGATTTATTATGAATATAATTTTATAAATTATTTACTTGCACAGCGTGACAGTGTGCCTAATAATCATATAATATGTGAAAGTACAAACATGTAGTTTACAAATTATTCAATTGTTTTGGGATTCATTGATACCAAATTGGTACTGCCTATTACGGAACGTTAAATATAATTTGCCGATAAACCGCAAGATGGCGCTTCCTCTGCATATTTTATTGACGCATGCGCCACACATTGCAATCAGCTGTCAGAAAGAATTATCTATCACGTAAAAAACAAAATTATTTGTGTCTTTTAGATATTTCCCGTCAATATGGCGGGGCAAAATCCAGGTTCGCCGACTGACTTTCAGTATTTTTACGAGGATGAAGTGTATAAAATCAACAATCGCGGGCAAGTGGTGTACGGCCTCGTCCTCGAGAATTATGAAGCTAACTCGAGCGATCAGGAGAGCGACGTCGAAACACCCATTCAGAAAGGCGAGATCCGAGTTGTGTGGCATCCTTCAGGCACCGAACGGGTGATATCCGAGAAGTCTGTAAGTAAAACTCCTACTCCCATGTCTTTCCTATAAGCCGACAAAGCCGACCTTCACGTAACTCCAGAGTCGCATGCCCAACATGCCTCTGCACTGTGAATTTATTATTCTTCTTTATTATTGAACTATCCTTGGCCATGGGACCTGTTCATTCTTCAATTCATTGCTGTAATATTCATAGAACAGGGTAAATCAATAACCTCATGCTCATTTTTCATGTCCACAATTTATCAGATACCCTCAAGTTTTAAGCTGCAGTGCAATGAAAGCATGCTATTCTACAATATGCAAATCTGTTTAACCTTAATTTTATGAAGCATGCTAGACTAATAGTCTTTCTGAGACTGGGCAGAACTAATTATCAATAATATTTCTTACTTCAGATCAATTAGTTGGTAGAAAAAAAGTAAAGAAACACTTGCCGTGAACTCAACAACTCATCTTATATTTTTTTATCATCATTTAGTCTGCATCAGATCTGGTATTCTGGTACCTTTATTAGAGATAGTGTTGAGTTTAAATTTTTCAATATTTATAAATTTTTACTCCATAAAATAGAATTTGGATATAGTCTATAACCTCCTTAACCGTACCTCTATAACTTATAGAGGTAGGTACATATAATAATAAAAAAATGACAATAATCATTTAAGAGCCACTGGCTCCTGTAACACAGTTTTTATAACTAGCACAGGAGCCTATGGATTCATATTATTCTGTTACAAAATGATTTTGTCAATAAAACAATTTTTACTTTTTTTTTTTTTTTTATTTAAAAAAACCTTTCATAGTACACAACTATCTCCATAATTATTACAAGATTCCATAAATATGAATGATTTGTAACATGGTTTCGGTTACTTAGATTTTCCTGTCTATATTTTTCCTCACTATTTTCTATAACAATAGCATATAACATAATATATTTTTTTACTTTTACAATCACACTAGATATTCTTGTGCGATAATTGTATGTTTCTAGTTGAAAGTGTGTTTGGAAATAAATTATTATCATTATATACCTACATTATGTGATACAGGTGGGATTGGCTGATCGTTCTCTAATGCCGGGAGATGTGGTTCGCCGTCTCATCGCTGGTAAAGACACCCAGCGCGGTTACTGCCGCGACATCGTTATGAAGGCTGCGCTGCAAATCGTTGGCACTAAG
The DNA here is from genome assembly GCA_932527185.1 of Ecliptopera silaceata. Classification (NCBI taxonomy): domain Eukaryota; kingdom Metazoa; phylum Arthropoda; class Insecta; order Lepidoptera; family Geometridae; genus Ecliptopera; species Ecliptopera silaceata. The sequence continues at coordinate 8,700,047 of OW052202.1, read as the reverse complement.
CATGTTATCCCGACGGTGGCTAGCGAACGACTGGAGCCTTTGGAGGAGTTCACACCCGACCTGGCTGTGTGTCTCGACTCTTGGGTGGGGACGTCCAAGGTACTTCTTATTTGATATCTTAAATAGAGCTGTCAATGTGCCTTTGCAGTCTCTCTAACTTTGATTAACAAAATGGTTATTGACAGTTCTATTGTAATTAATACACTAAATGTAAACGATGAACTAACAAAGTTAATCCACTGCATGTTTTCTGTAATTATTATTGCCTGCCTGTCTCTTATCTAATCAATTATACGGAAGTAAACTGATTACATATTCCCATTGCATGCAAGTAAGTAGATCCTCAGGTTATCAATTACATAGTTGAACGGCTTTTCTCAAGCCTTATCTCGAATATCATAAAACATCCCTGAGGTTATATTACAGCAAAACAATGGGCATGGCAACTCTCAAGTTCAAGGATCAACCATAAGGCCCCATCTGACATTTAAAGGAGTGGGGTTGGTTGAGGTAAGGTTGGTCGGGGGGCATGCTCCAACCCCTTACCTCATGGGATATTAGTGCAGGTCACCCCCTGTAAAGTGACCTGTATTACACCACTGTGATTTTAAACCAATGTGTTTTTCAGGTGGTGCACAGCAAACTACGTCTGGTATCTTCTGATGGGTCTCGTCTCGAATATCCCGATCTAGACTCGTGCCCTCTCGAAGATTACTCGATGCGTCGCCGCCGCTCGACCCCTTACCAGTCCTCGGAGTTCTATCCGGGACAAGTTGTCTACGGACCGTTGGGATCACTGGAAAATGCCAACTGGCTGAATATTACTAAAGAAATGAAGGCAGCTAGGAAGCACAAGATGCATGATCATAAGGTAGACCTGTCGCCTTGGCTATTACGTCACATAGTCGCATAGTTCAAGCTTGTAAAATTGACAATTGTTTGAGATTGTACAAAGTCAGTCAAAAACCATCAAGCAGCATAGAACACCCTCAATCACTTCATATTTCTCAAAGATAGTTGTTAATAGAACTAGTTGTACATAGTTCATTATTCTAGGACCAGTCTACGCTGCCCTTTACGATGAATGGTTTACATTTGTGGTTTTTTTTAAGTATTAGTAAATAGTGTTCTGTATTTTGCAGTTCACTGTGGAATCGGTGATCACTGAGAGTGTGAGTGTACATTGGCAATGCCGCGCTATGAGCACAGCGCCATCTGAAGGCAACTCTTCGCAACAACCCAAGTTCCTAGTTGAAGGTTTGTTCTCTTATAAAGTAGATAACTTTAACATTCAAATTCAGTTGAATAAATATTCATGGATCATGCTCTAGCAAATTAAGCAAAGCTGGATAGGAGCTGGAGCTGGATTGCTGATAGCATACATTTTATTTGAAATACTTATATAAAATTCATAGTATCACCTAGAATCTAGATGTAACTATGAATCCTATCTGTTCTTTGTCTAGGTCCTAGACAAATAACAAAAATCAATGTTAATCGGACAACTATTTGATCTTAGTGGGGATTGACCCACAGCATGGAAGGCAGAGATACTACCCAGAGCTGTGACTCCTGTTAGATTGCTTATTTACTCAATTTCATAATTGTATAAGCGACGACCATATTAAAGGATCGAGCATCAACTTAACATTTAAAGTATGTCTGCTCTAGTTACAGAAATCCAGTAGTTATTAGGTGAAGGCTGGTCAGTTTTCTCAGTCACAAAATAGAATGACTCAGTTCGCGCGTCGCTAATTTTTGACAATAAGTCTCTGCCGAGGTTGATAGATGTCTTGCGAGTAAATCTTGTGATCTTTTTGAATTTATGGACTAATTTATATCGCTCTGAATAATTTACAAAAAATATATAATTATTTTTCTACGTTGTGTGTACACGCGCCTATTACGTAATCAGGCGCACTGCAGCGGCCCTTGATTTGGCACGCCGTTCCTGGGTTGTACGAAGCCGTACATTGAGATATTCTGTGACATCATTAGAGAGAAAAAAACTATCGTAGTCATGTTATTGAATAATATTTTATTTTCGTTGATAATTTAGATTGCTCAACGAAGTGTCTGTATTCTTTGACATCAAAAGAAATAAAAAAAACAGTGTTTTTGTCAAGTTACTGAATAATGTTTTTTTTCAGGTGATGAGCTGAAGAATCTGAAGCTGCTGAATGTCTTCGAGCCGTGCACGCTGCAGGTCGGTGATAGGAACTTCCTCATCATCGGCTCCGAAGACACTTTCATCAGCAAGAAGCAATGGAGGAAAGATCAGAGTATGTTATTGTTTTACTAGTCACATGGGCAAAACTAATTTAAAATGAAAAGAAAAAAAAACAATTAAAGGAGAACTATCGACACGAAGAAGAAGACTAGTCACATTACCTAGGGTGCAATGCTAAATTTAAAAAAATGCTCGTATTTTTTCCAGTCCTTCTAAACTAATAGGAGGAAAGATTTATTTTTTAAATGCTGTTTTCTACACTAGTATTATAAAGAGGAAAGATTTATTTAAAAAGTATTGCGGTTTTCTAAACTAATATTAATATTGTAAAGAGGAAAGATTTGTTTGTTTCGATTTAACTCGAAAACTATTCGACTGATGTTAAAAATGTTGTTTACTGAGCAACATTATATTACTTTATATTTTGTATATTACAAACGTGAAAGTAAAATAATTAAAATACTGTGAAAAAAAAACGTTTACTATGCCGAAATTATTATTCATATTATAATTGTTTTAAGCGTATTCGATCCTCAAAGGCCCCAGCGGAAGACCTGCACATGCTGAGTTGGGACCTTTTTGCAAATAAAATTACTATTAGTTTCATTTTATTTTTTGTTCGATTTGTTTTTATACATAGTTTTTATATTTAATTGCAAATAAACAGTTTGAGTTTATTTGCAATTATTTAGTATCAAAATAAGGTGCTAATTAATTATTTTTTCAGGTAAAATCTACAGATCCCTCCGCAAAGAATCACGGCCTAGCAAGAAGTCATCTAGAACTGAAACCAATCTAGAACGCGTTCCGTCGCGTCCTAAGAAACGGGCGTCATCACATCGCAAATGGAAAATCACTGAAGTATGTCATTATTTTTACAATATTTTAAACTTTCATAAATTATCTTGCCAGCCGAGAAGTGGGCTAACATCGTCACCCCATGGGTGCCGGAGGTCGGAAGGCGACGGTGGGGTCGGCCGAAAAGGCGTTGGAAGGATGAATTGGACGCCCACGAAAAAGATTGGTGGAATGTTGCCAAGGACCGGGATGAGTTAAGACTTTGGGGGAGACCTTTGCCCAGCTGTGGGACAATATAGGCTAAGGAAAAAAAAATATTATCTTAATATATCTTGATAATTAATTGCAATAATTATTGTAGTCAATTATAAAACTTGAAACTAATAAAATATCCGCCATTAACCATCGCTTCATCAACCAGGCTATGTATACATACAATTGAATTTTAATCTTACAATTTTTATATTTGAACATTTTATAACTGCCAGATCGCCATTATAAGGACTAAGGCAAAACACAAGATAACTAAAAGAAACTCTAGGCCATTTAATTCCTAACAAACGCGATTAAAAGACATTTATGTTGAGAATAATTACGCAGTGTTTTGTTTTTAATCCAATTCAAAATCCCAAGAAGGTTTATTGATTGCAAAGTTGTTTTATCGTATAGCACCTCATTTTTAAAAACTCATTTCTGTTCCAGAGAGACAACATGGAAGTAGATGGTGCTGACGATAAAATGGAATCGTTGGACGATGTTTTAGCCGAGGTTGCGAACTGTCCCGCCATTAAAATCGAACCTATGGGTGATGGATCAGGTCAGGGTAGTCAAGAAGATACCGCTACTGAGGAGAAAAATGACTCTGGGATCAGGTATATTTATTTTTACAATATTTTATTATATGTAATAAATTATATATACGGGTACATTGAAACAGTCGTCGCGCAGAATGAAGCATTCAATTATTGAGCTGTCAGTAAGAAGTGACGGTAGTTTCAGCTACTAGCCTAACTCGACCCTCTGTATCCAAAAGTAAAAGAAAAAAAACGAAATACACATTTATTAGATTTTTTTATTAATCAAAGGCATGATTTTTATCACGAGTTTATCTTTAATGCGTAATGCGTTTACTCGGTTACCCGTTTATTCGGTACGTGTGACCAAGTCACACGTACCGAATAAACGGGCGAGACAGTGACGTATTTATGATACACTGCGCGCTAACGCTGCAACGTTCAACAATAAAACTGATGTCGAAGTGCAGTGTATCTCAAATACGTCACTGTCTCGCCGGTTTTCTCTGTACGTGTGATCAAGGCATAACTCTCATGGTTGCGACGTGGCATTCACCACCCTGTATACAAAGTGATATGTCCCAATAAGAACGAGCTAGACTCTTGGTTCCTACTGTTTTTTTGTATGAACATATCACGCTAATGGAACTATAATGACTTACTGAGCTTGTAAATTAAATTAGATTGTTTTACAACAGCCCTGAGCCAACCCGCGAAGAGTCCCTTCTCAACGGCGATCTCAAGTCAGATCTGCCCAATGACGATGATTCTGACAACTGGGAGAATACTAGCAGCGATGGCAGTGACACTGACAGGTTAGTAGCATCTTGATTCCTTCAGTTGCTGTTATATTTAGCAGGTTGACGTAAAAGCTCAGAAATAATCGAAGATACTCGCGGTCACGCTACAAAGTTCGGTAATCAAGCTGGCGTTGACGCACAATGTGACCCAATGCTTACGTAACGTATCGACTCACATTTTAGGGTTCCGTGCTCAAAGGGTTAAACGGGGGAAAAGATGATGATACTAAAAACAGAATAAAATAAATATTTAAGGGAGCACTTGTACAATATTGTGATTTTGGCACCACAGAGAAACAAGAAATAAAATTTACAGTTCTCTTAATATTATAATTGCAACATATATTTTCTTATAGAGTACTAAACATAGTCAGCTACTTTAAATACTGCATATGAATCATATTGCAATAGTTAAATAAATAAATAAAAGATAGTCACAGTCAAAACGATTTGACATGCTCAGAATGCCGTTCGAGCTGGCCGTGCACATCAAGGATGAGCACCGTTTTTGCAAAGCAATGTAGAACAGAATCGAGGCACTAGCACTCTGAACGCATTATTATATTGTACACGTAGGGCGCTATATTGTTTTTGCGCAAGGTAACCCACAGGCTACTTGTGTAAAAGCTTAGCATTAAGTTCTATTTTATCCAAATCACCTTATAATTCCATTATAGTGGTGCAACATGGTCGTCTCGTTGCTCGTCCGTGGCGTCGACGCGCGGTAAACGCTCGCCGCAGCTAGCGGTGCGTCTGCTGCGCGGCAAGCGGCTGAAGCGCGCCGTGCGCCGCGCGCCGCCCGCGCCGCCGCCGCACCTCGGCGAACGAGTCGTCGTCGAGACCTTGCACACGCAAAGTGTTGCTAACGTCGTGTGGCAGGTATACTTACGGCCAGTGTCTGAAATGTTGATCAACCAAAAAATAAATAAATAATGCTGCACAATCCACACAACATCTAGCCCCAAGCTAAGCAGAGCTTGTGTTATGGGTACTAGAAGACTGACGAAATATTTGCAGATCGTACAAACATTTATCCCAAGGCGGGAATCGAACCCGCAACCTCCGCGTCGCAGGCGGACCTTCGCCCGCCGCGCCACATCGGTCGTTAAATCTAATTACAACGTGTCAAAACTCAGATCAGTCGTGATTTGGGTTGCTAAAACTCTTGTCATCTGCCAAATATTTAACAACAGATCAGATGACAAGCGTTTGATCAACCCAAATCACGACTGATTCGAGTATTGACACATTGTAATTAGATTTTTTTGTTGATCAACGTTTCAGAAATCGGACGTTAGTCAAATCTAAAGATAAATTTAAACAATGCACGCGTGTTCGGTTCTTTATGAAACGCGCATTAAAGAGCCGACCGCGCGAACCATTATGTCGAAAAAACAATGATTAAAACCAATTTATTTGTCATAATTTTGCATGTGTGAACGCGGTGAAGACGCGTGCATTTTAGGAATGGTTTTTTTCCCACAGCTGGACAATGGTCTCCCCCGAATCCTTCCACTCATCCCTGCTTTCCGCTTTCGTTCACGAATCTAATCTAGCTTAATTAAAAAATATGTTTGCAGGATGGTACTATAGAGCTGGGCATTCCGTCAACACAGCTGTATCCGATTCACCATCTCGACGGACAAGAGTGCTTTCCGGGAGATTTTGTTGTAAGCGGCGCCGCTAATGTTGAGGAAAATGTACAGGTACTTGTATTTTTATGTATGTATCTCTCTGTCTCCTTTATCTGTTTGTTATTGCTACATAATATAACAGTTGTTATATAGACTGGACACAAATTTACAGTAAATATGTATAATTTCATTCGTATCGCATCTCTTTCTGCACCAGAGAAGACAAATTATTTCTCCACTTTACTGAAAACACATTTTTTTCTTACTAATCTCGTCTACCAGAGTGCTCAGTCCGAGGTTGCATTTTAAAACTTCCTACTCTAGAGCCGAGAGTCGTCTCTCGAATATCCATACAAAAATAAGAGGATATCCGAGAGACGACTCTCGGCTCGAGAGTAGACGAATAGTAGAGTAGACGAGTCTTTTAAGAATGTATGTATGTGTGTACTCTAGATTCAAAGTATCTAAACATACACAACTTTTTTGTTCATTTGTTTATTCGTCTCTTAACATTCTTAGATCGTGTATATATAAATAAATATTGATTTCAGCTGAAGCATAGAGAATATGGCGTAGTGCAGAAGGTGGATCATCATGGTCGCACAGCCATTGTGCATTGGTTCAGAACCTACACCAGTGTCGAGGAGCCTGTGTAAGTACTGCATTACTTAAACTACGCATTCACAATTAATTGAAATAAACTTTGTACCACAATTGTTAACAAGGAATAAGGCACTAAAATGGTAGGTTCTTACATACCATCTTTGTGCCTTATTCCTTATTTTAACATTAATGTTAAAAAAAGACTTGCTATCCTAAAAAAACAACAAATGAAGCTAGGTTTTTTGCAGATATTTTACTAGTCACAGAAAATTCACTCATCATTTATCGACTACGCAAGTAAATAAATTATATGCATGTAAGCTGAAGTATTACGGTTCAAACTTGAATGTAATGAACAGTGACATATTGTTTGTTAAGATTTAGAGAATTTTGAACTTATTCTGATGACTATTTGTAAAATCAATATTACACAAGAATCACTATAAAATATGTATAATAAGCTGGTTGTGTCCAGATTTTGAACTTCATCAACAGGAAATATGTATAAGTATTTTATGTAAATGTAATGTCAACAGGCCTCAAATGTTGAACGAGAGTGAAATGAGTGTTTACGATCTAAAAGACCACCCAGACTTTCAATACCGGCCAGGCACGGTCGTCATTCGCGTCGCTAACTTCACCGGCGAGGATTCGCATTGTACTGCGGGACAGGTATGTTGAAATATATTTATTTATTTAAATACAATTAATACATAAATCTTGGGTACGCTTCCGATTGGTACTGATTTGGATCAGTTGAACTATCTATAGATCGTTTGCAATGCAACGGTCTGTAGATAGTTCAACTGTTTCTTATGTATTTTATATGACTATGTACATTTTGTAAATACTGTATAGTCGTAAGTTTGTTTGTAAATAAAGTTCATAACTTGACAAAAAAAAATTAATACATTGCGGGATATCAAATCAAATCAAATATTTCTTTATTCAATAAAATCACAAGGATCATTTAGAATCGTCTTACATACTAGGTGATAAACTAGACTACCCTTTAGTTTAACATAACATTGATATAACAAATTTGTATGTTTTTGACAGGTGATAGACAACTTCCCGACTGGACGAGTGAAGGTTTGGTGGGTCGATGGACATACAAGCATGTGCTGGCCTCAGGATCTTTACAAGGTAATCTACAACTAGACAAACATACTTTTTGATCTAAAGTTGTTGAAAATAGATTTTATTATGTCCTATCTAGAGTGTGTTCTGTCTTTTGAATGCTTGTGACCGCTTCGTTTCTTTCAAAGCCTTTCAACAAAGCAAGCATCAAACTTTCACATATTTTAATACATATACTCACAAAATCTAAGGCCTAAGGTATCGTCGGCGTACATGCAATAATATTTGACTATCTTCATTATTATTTGGCTTATTAAACTTATCCTTCATCCAGATACTTTAAGGTAGTTATAAATAAATATTGAAAAACACCCCCAACTTTGAACTTTGTCATAGTGTTTAAAGTATTCTACAAGTGAAGCCCTTTCATTTGATACCCATATTAACTACAAAGACCATTTTATATTCCGTCAGGTTGGAGAATACGATTCTGATGAAGGCGAACTCTGGGCATCAGACGCGTCCGGTTCCGAAGACTCGTGGGAAACCCAGTCCTCGGCCCACGAGCCCGAGCCGAGGACACCCGATGCTATCTGCCCCCATGGACCCACCACACCGGCCACTGATGCTACTATAGGTAACTATAGGGGTGAATACGAATAAATGTGACAATCGTAAACGTATCAAAACAGATTGAGATACATTGCGCGTCGACATCAGCTTTACTGTCGAACGTTGCAGCGTTAGCGCGCAATGTATGTATATCAAATACGTTTACGATTCCCATATTTCGTCGTGCTCAGCCCTCTGTATGTTTTAAGCCCTTTGTGATTGTCATGTTTGATAAAAATAACTGACTGATGTTGAACGTGTTTGAGGATGAAAGAAGAATGGCTAAGGCCTGAAAAAAAGCAAAGCCAAGCACAAAAAAAATGTGACTATCGCTAACATATCGAAACGGTTTTATATTCAAATTACACTATGTTACTAACACTGCCGAACGTTACTAAAGGAATGATTCTTCATATAAAAAAAAACAGTTCATTGAACTTGCTACTTTTATGATCATGAATAAATAAACAATAAAATTAAATTGAAGGCAGGTAGTAGTTACAAGTAGAAGCTACAGTAAAATCAGTAATATAACTGAACTATAGTAAACTGTATCAATTTACGCTACATGTAGTAGAAACAATGATATAACAGAAAACCTAGTGACTATAACCATTTACGCTACAACTATAGAATTAGATACTAACTATTTCAACTTGTTCTATTAGTATAGTATTAGAAACCATGATATAACAGGAAATAGTCATACTAGCATATTAATATATTGTAATGTATTGTATTAAGTATGTCAGTCTTCTAGTACCCATAACACAAGCTCTGCTTAGCTTGGGGCTAGATGATGTTGTGTGGATTGTCCAGCATTATCTATTTATCATTAATATAGTACTTATTAGAAATCATTATATAACAGAAAACAGTAATACTAGCATTAGCAGGAACCATAGTTATAGCGTGGGATAGCGTCGCTAGTCCAGCTTTCGAGGACAACATGCGCAGTTTGGACGCAGTCGCTGTTAACACCGCGACCCCGGCCTCAGAGGCCTCTATAGGTAAATTTACAACAGAGTAATTAGAAAAAAAGTTTGTAACATAGTGATTGTAAACCATTTTTATTTTTATACTGTAGTTTAGAAAAGTTACATTTTATAGTAACATAGTGATTGTCAACCATTTTTGTTTTGATACTGTAGTTTAGAAAAGTTACATAGTGATTGTCAACCATTTTATTTTGATACTGTAGTTTAGAAAAAGTAACATAGTGATTGTCAACCATTTTGTTTTGATACTGTAGTTTAGAAAAGTTACATTTTATAGTAACATAGTGATTGTAAACCATTTTATTTTGATACTGTAGTTTAGAAAATTTATGAAAAATGGTTAAGTACTTATAGCAAAATAAGTGAATGTTTATTTACCATTACCATTTGAGATACTACTAGTGTTTTGTTTTATTATTGCTCTTACGATTGTTATAGAAATCTTATAAGTGTTTGGTAAATTTAATTTAGACGTGACATTTGCTTTTTGTATAACATTTGTTTTGAAAGTCGCTGATGTTTTTATATGTATCTGGAAATCTTTATCTTGGCTTAAGAATTCAATTTGCTAAGAATATAATATTTGAAACTATCATGGTTTTGAACATAGTTTTCATTATAAACGGGATATAAACAGGTTGTGCCGAAATATCGGGAAATAATCAAACTCACAAATCATGGTAAATATCCCGTTATAATGAAAACTTTGCTTAGAATGTTTACTTAATTATTTTTTTAATTGATGCATTTTATCAGGCTTTGTTTTGATTTGCAGTTTCAAAATATGGTTTGAAGGTTGCATTTAGGTATTATTATTTTACTTATAAATTGTATGGTTCCTGCTTAATTTTTACGTATTTTAGTGTTACCTTAGTTTTTTTATCTTTCACGATTTAAGCAGATAGTTTTACACCATGTAGTTTCAGATTTCTTCAAATAACCGAAGTAATTATATGTTCCGACTTCGAGATTTTGAATGCCAGTGCAATGCAATTAGATAGATACTTAATTGAAAACATATTGCACCTTTTAACCTAGAGATAACAATAATTTAAAAAATCAATTTAATATAATTAGATATCGGGTAGAGAATGACGTTAATATACTGTTTTACTGCAGTTGTGCGCACACCTTTTTGTGTTTCAAGCACATTTTCAGTCGACGTATTCAAAGTGGCAATGCATCCTTACAAATAAAAATTTAAAAGTATCCCCGACATTTAAATTTTTCATTGTGTTTGGTATTCTACAAGTAAAGCCCTTTCATTTAATACACATAAAATAAATCGCGAAAAAAAATGTTTACCGCCATTTTGTAGTGGCGGCCATCTTGAATTTGAAATGTATGATAGTCTCTCGTACGTACTACTCAAGCGTCGGGGCTTAAAAATAAACGAAATCTCCCACCAATACTATATTATTTTTGTATTCCACTCATAACTACCGGCAGCTTGCTTTGCCTACGTAAATCTGCTAAGTTTGTTATAAATGTTCTTGCATTATATCCGTGGAGTGAGGGCACTGGTGACCTGTAGCACAGGTTTACAACCTTTATCAGGCACCAGTCTCATACAAAACAGGTACTCGCATCTTAAATATAAAAGTAATAAATTATTCTGCCATATTTTTCTCACAATAAAGTACTTTAATACTTACCACTGTAATTGTATACCTTTGTATGAGAAAATAAACGTTATTATTATTATATTATTGTCAACAGGTTTCAAAGTAACGACATACAACGCGTTCCCGGAAATCAGGACGGATGTATTAGTCATGCCTTTATCGACTCCAGACGGACCTCCGCCGGTTCCGAAACTGTTAGAGCCGAGGGTTGCTGCTCACATCGAACGGGGAAGGCTGGCGATGCGAAGACTTGAAGAGATATTCGCCAAACATCCTGTACTGCAGAGCCAAGAGGTAACTATCTATTGATTTTACAGTTATTGCACCTTTTTGCAACCTAAGTTAAATAAGACTAGTTTTACACTAGTAGTCTACTCCATGTTTGTGTTACTTCAGAACTTTGTTCTTGTGTGAAGCGTTTAGGATATGAAAATTGAAAGAAAGAAGGGTTCGATCTCCAAGATGAAGAGATATTAGTGATAGCTAATATGTATAATTATTTGTTCTGTGTCTGGGTGTTAATGTTTTTACATTAAAAAAGCTTTATAAATAATAAATAAACAGCAGTATTTCTGCAATCTGGTAGTACAAGCTAAGATAAAGAATAGTTATACATTATCCCCCTATCTTATAAAAAGTTAGCGTTGACTTTATGTCATCAATACGTATCAATACTTCAAGTCTGCGCTAACTTTTTATAAGATAGACCGTAAATAAATAAATATTAACTAAGCAACTCAAAGTTCAATTTATTAACACATTGATTTACTGCTTGCTTTGCTCGACATTCCATTGTCATGTTTAAGCACTCCACAATATACCATTTTTTTCAGGATATGACATCTTTCAAAATATTACCAAAAATACAACAATAATAAAAATGAAAAAATAATAAATGAAATTTAAATTTAAAAATGATTCATAATTTTAATGAAAAACTACGTATTTTCTACTATTTTCGTAGATGATATATTAAATTATTAAAAAAACATACGGATATTATATTCTGTCTTATTTCACTTCGCAAAGAAAGAAGCACAAGTCTTGTAAAATTCAATATCGACCAAAACTATGTGGAATACCGAAGCCGAGTTACGAGACCGTTCGTATAAGTATGGTTTTCTTAATTCAACAATCTTTGTAAAGATAAGCGCCTCTAGTGAGCGAGATGTGAAACTTAACAACAGAACAAACGTTACAAAACTGTTCAAATCTCATTTTATTTAGGCTTGTTGACGTGACAACGTCTTATAATTCGATAGAGCCGGCTGCACGCACGAAAAAACATGACTCATGCGGCGTTACCTCGCTCTGAGGCGTTCCATGAAGTGCAAGCGAGAGCGCGGAACGAGCGACAAAGAAGCACAATCGGCCTTTGCGTTCGTTGTCACGTTCAACTATCGTCAGTAAACCGACTTTACAGACAACCATTTTTTTTTAGAATTGGTTCTAAAATCATATCATAATCACATCGGATCATCGGGGGACACTAGCGCTTCGTAGCATGGCTTTAGTTATTAACTTAATTATATAATAACGAGCGTAAATTACCTTTTAGATTATGCGCAAGCTGCTCAACCTGTACAAGGATTGTCGGTTTTTGGACAAACTGATGGGAACCACTTACTTCCATGAAGATCACTTCTTGGTAAGTTCGAATTTTTAACCTTGAAGTCACCGAAAGAAGGCTTGTTTTTCATTGCCAGCTGTCGGCTTTATAGGACTAAATGTCATTAACAAGACATTTTCTAAGCAAAACATGTAAGCTTCATAATTTCACTTTGAATCTTGATTTAAGGGAAAAAAAGTTCACTTTTCAATACCATTTTTCTTGATTTGATGGCTGGATCCCTGAAACTTATCTGCGTTAGAAAGCGATTTGCTATAGCCTTATTAAACCAGCTTATTAAAGATCAATTTCCAAACAGGGCTTACTAAAACGAGTAATAGAACGCGTCGAACCATATTAAACCATACTATCAGCTCAATAAAGATCAATTTCCAAACAGGGTTTACTAGAACGAGTATTTACCAGTAAACTAATGCCTTGATCACACGTACCGAGTAAACCGGCGAGACAGTGACGTATTTAAGATACACTGCGCGCTAACGCTGCAACGTTCAACAGTAAAACTGATGTCGACGCGCAGTGTATCTCAAATACGTCACTGTCTCGCCGGTTTACTCGGTACCTGTGATCAAGGCATAACTCGTGACTAAATACCTTGTTAAACCATATTAAACCATACTATCAGCTTAATAAAGATCAATTTCCACCAGGGTTTACTAGAACGTGTGAGAGAGCGCGGTGCTTCAACTCCATGCGCCGGAGAGCGGCGGGTTCACGAGCAGTTGGCGCGACTGTTCACTCCGGACGAGCCGCCGAGCGAGCTGATATCTGGCGACGAACGGCACGACCAGAGAGAGACTCATGTGGCCGAAGAACCTATGGAGGCAAGTGTACTACTGAAGTTGCAAAGTTACAACACAGTTGGATCATATTAAAATTTAAAAAAAAAATTAGGGCGTGTGTGTGTGATTGAAGATCCCGAACGTATGAACCGATTTAGATTTTGTTTGAAAGATGAAGTAAGAGTTAGACTAAATAGAAGAAATATAAAAAAAACTTAGCTACTAATAACTTGTAGTACTAAGATATTTTTTTTTGTATTTCCGTTATGCAATGTAGAGTTATCAATTTAAGAGCTCTTGTCTTTGTTTGAGTAAAATCTGTCCAGGATGACCGCCGCTACAAAATGGCGGATCACATATTTTCTTCAAATCAAATCAAATCATTTATTTGCAGAATGTGGTTTTACAGTTGTTTGTGTTTGTTGTGTTACAGATCAGCACATCACTATATCTAGCATGCAAATTATACGTGTATACATGAAAAATTAAATTAAATTATAAATAAGTACGCTCAGAATCAAATATTGAATATTCCACACAGACATAATTATTACAGCACATAACATAAAATTACACATAATTAGATCATAATTGTAAAAATCTATCATGAATTGTATATAAAATAATTTCAAAATTCTTCTGGGCTTGACTAGTAGAATACAATACGATACACTAATAAATCCAAGATGGCCGCCACAAAATGGCGAATTAAAATTTACACATGTCCAATAAACATTAAGAATATGCATTATGAAGAACATTTTTTTTAATGAAAAATGGACAATAAAATCTATAGAGCATAATTAGCCAATTTATTATTTTTCACCACTAATTTAATCTTTAACATTTTTACCCACTGTTTAAATTGTTTTTCATAGATGGACGACAGACTAACGAGCCAGTTCATTATAAAGATAGACAAATCAAGAAGCGACGGGTCCGGTACCAGTGCTCCGGCTAATGGCGCAGTCTTAGATGTTGGCATCACCAATTCTGACGGGGAAACAGGTATGTTATTATTATATTATTCTTTTTAATTCAATGACGACCGCCTGCGACGCAGAGGTTGCGGGTTCGGTTCCCGCCTTGCGATAAATGTTTGTACGATCTGTAAATATTTATTCCGGGATTTAAGAATAGAAACACATTAATCTACGACCGATGACCGATGTGGCGTAGCGGGCGAAGGTCCGCCTGCGACGCAGAGGTTGCGGGTTCGATTCCCGCCTTGGGATAAATGTTTGTACGATCTGCAAATATTTATTCCGGGTGTTCTGGGTATTTTATATGTATAACAAAAATATCTATCTATGTAATGTATTGTATTAAGTATGTCAGTCTTCTAGTACCCATAACACAAGCTCTACTTAGCTTGGGCTAGATAATGTTGTGTGGATTGTCCAGCATTATTTATTTATATAAAACGCGCGCTCATCTACCTGGCAACTATCGACAAGCTTTGCTTAGTTCGATGCTAAATGGCGCGTTGTGTTAAATCCATATTTATTTATATAATCACTATGTGAATCTATGAATATATTTCTTTTATCTGTACGCAGTTATGTACCCAGCTACTATCGAAGCTATCGACGTGGATACAAATTCGAGCAACGTTTGCTACAAACTGTGCGGACTTATACACACGCAACTTGTCAAGGCACACGCTGAAATAAGTCGGTATGTATTTTAGTAATTATTTTGTTACAAGTCATAGAAAAATCTAGATTAAAATATATCAGCAACTACAAGTATGTAAATATAATTGTTATTAAAGATCAAACATAAATAAATCTAGATTTAAAAATGTTTTTAACTACAAGGAAATATAATTATTTTATCAAAGATAAAATATCAAAATAATCTACACTCAAATATGTTAGTAGCTACAAGAAGAAAATAAAATTATGTTACTACAGAACAAAAATAAAAAATCTCGATTAAATATATTAGTTACTATAAGAAGTAATTAAGCTGGGAACTCGATTAAGTTTTTCAATGCTAGAAGAGTATCTTGTATAGAAAAACACATGTATTTTTAATAAAAAAGTTTGATAGCTTTTGTCAATGAAACCAGTCCAGTTTCCGATGTAGGAAGTTAAAAGTACTAAGAAAAATGGTAATTCTAGTCTTAGTTTATTTTAATTATGTTTTGATGAGGGCGTTATATAACGAACTACGGAACTTGTTAGTGCCACTAAGAATCGTCGTCGGTAATTTACATGGTAATATTATTTATGAAAATGCTCACAAATTATATGTAGGCTGAATAAAACTGGGCATTGGTTTAGACGCCTATTTCCCCATAAATTATATGTTTTGCTGCATTTGACATGTTTGATGCACGTTTTGACAGTTTTTTGACACTTGCAAAAGTTACTAGTTTAAACCGGTAAGCATGTCATAAAAAGTCGGATAAATCGTAAAAATAATGTATTTATAATTCCCAATATAGTGTCCGTTAATTTATGTAATTTATTTTTCTGTATGTTGCATTAGAATTCCCAAAAAATATCCATAAAAGAGGCAAGAACACCCCATATGTATTTTGTTTCCCATATTTGTACTTTTTTATTTAGATTTTTATTGTTATTTTTATGCGTGTATTTTTTTGTTATCTGCAATACATTCATACATAGATAAAAAGACAAGACAAGTCACAGGCGAAGCGTTATCGAACATCATAATAAAAATATCTGGTTTTGTTTTAATACATGCCTACTGTACAAAAAAGTCGACCGTGTCAAATCAAGACCTTTTATTTTTATCATGAAAGTGTTCACACACAGATAAGTTGATGTATCTTACATCCCGAGTTTCTACCAATCAGAGACCAGAAAACACGATAATTTTCCATGAAGCTCCCTGATTGGCTGATGTATGGGACGTATATTACATTATCTGTCAGGGGGGGTGAACTCGAATAAATGTGACAATCGTAAACGTATCGAAACTGTGACGTATTTGAGATACACTGCGCGTCAACATCAGCTTTACTGTTGAGCGTTGCAACGTTAGCGCGCAGTGTTTCCTAAATACCTTACGATTGTCACATTTATTGGTGCTCAGCTCTCTGTTGTGTGAACACCTTGATTCGCTAAGTTGGAATGCGTCTTGTATAAAGGGCGGGTTTCCATTCCAAAGTACCAGAATTTAGTACTTTAACCTGTATGAAATAAAGACTACTTTGTTCCGCAGGCGAAGGCCGCTGGAGCTTGCAGTATTCCTCAACAAAGTAATGCAAGTGAAGCATACGTTTGATGGGAACATGCCATATCAATTCTCAGTGTGAGCTCACATTTTATATTATTTTTATTATAATAAACACCATTTTATCATCTTTATATAACACCTTCATTTGTTATGGTATGCATGTGGCTATGTATAATTAACACATTTTATTTTTCGCACATAAAATAGTTAAAAAGTGGATTTATTTAATATATACCACTTATACAAATATATACCGAGCATGGGTACAGTGGGCTTAAATTGAAATATGCATTTCTTTCTTTTAGTTCTTTATTATTTGAATCATTAAAGTTATGGCAATCTTTTTTTTTATAAAACAAATTACATTTTATAAAAACAAGGTCTAATAAGACACTAGTAAAACATAAATTCATTTACATATCCCTCCAACCATTTACAAACCCCAAGCTTAACAATGAAACTAAGGGATATAGATTTTATATTATACTTATACATCTATCTTCTTTTATAAATATATTTTTTTTAATTTTGAACAATCATGATTACTATATGTTTTTGTAGTTCAACAACCCAACGGAAGTCAGTTATATATTTTAGCTGAGTTGTGCCCTTGTCATTCCCCTGCCTTTATCCCACGCTAAGTGGAGTCACATTTCTTTTTCCACTCATATCATTCGTCAACTTAATGTCATCTTTCACACAATCCATCCACTTCCTTTTCGTTGTGACCTTGTCATTGATTCTATAATAAATACAGTAGAGTTCGCAAACTTCCGACAAACGTGATTATAAATTTTATATTAGTGTTTGAACAAGGTTACGCACAAAATAAAATAAATTATCATAATACCATTGAGCTTGATATTATATATTTGTCGCTATTATTACAAGGTTTTATATACAAGCTAGTTTCTTGTCTCTATCGAAATACTCGCTAAGATTATTATTATTATTTAAAGTTTTAAGATACATATAAAACAAAAACTAATAAACTTGATTACTAATCAGGAGATAATTCATAAAAAATTGCCTAAAACATCCAATGATTTTCTGGAAGAGCTCGCTTTTAGCTGTAAGCCTGTCAAGTTCTAACCCACGACCCACAGCATAGAACGCAAACTTGACTGAGCAGTGACGCCTCCAAATAATAAATATAATAATACCTTGTGATTTTACTGAATAAAATAGAATTTATTTTATTGATTTATCTCATTTTCCTATATTTACTATATTTTTCTGTGTCATTATCATTTTATTTTTATTTTTCAATCACTTGCATCTAAGTGTTTGCCTGATTGTCGAAATATTGTGATTATTATTGTTTAAATATTAAATTAAAGTTCGTCGGCAAAGGTGAAAACAAATGGACATTTTATATCAACTATTTACTGTGTACTACTTTCATAATTATTAAAGGGAAATGAAAGAATTTCAAATTAAAAAAAAGATTACCAAGAAGTCAAGAAAAGGAATTCCAAATTCCCTTTCAGAATCAAGAAAAAATCGTTCAAAATGGCTGGCGGCCGGGGGACCCCACAAACTTGAGGTTAAGCTTCTATTGACCCCCCACACATGTCCCAAAAATAAAATTGAGTTCTCTAAAAAATGCAGATCTTATGTATCATTTCAATGAACGACGCGTAGTGTTACTCGTATACGACACAGATACGTCTGTGTCGTATACGAGTGACACTACGCGTTGACGCTAGCTCGACTGTCAAACGTTGCAGCGTCACTGCACAGTGTGTCTTGAATGTGCTAGCGTTACTTTCTGGTAGCAAAAAGTTCTCATTACCTACTAATCTTTGCCCCTACCTTGGGTCGGCTAAAACAAGTCCATCACGCATACTAATTAACTTACTAACTAAAACATCGTTCTGTTGAACGCACGTTTATTTACAAATTGTATTGTTGTAAAATCGGTTATGTGATCGAGTTTTTGATTTTAAGTTGTTTTGTATTGTGTTAAAATGCTTTACGAGTTATGGAATTGGTTTTTTGGGTGTGTATAATGTATTGCTTGTTTTTTTCTATTTGTGATATTTTTTATTTATGATAGTTTTGTTTTTATCTTCGAAACAAGTATTTTTTACATATACGAAAATGCTAATTCAAAATGGATCATCGCATCGTAAAAACCCATACACTATACATTTATTGTAGTTCTCAAGTGTCCTCTATATCTCCTTCTTAAATGCCATTTTTTAATGCATAATATTAAATACTAATTAATTTTCATATTTAAGATTGGTTTATTTACAAACAACCGTACCTAAATATTCAAAATCTTCATAAATATATTTTTTATCTAATGATTGAAAAAACAAACAATTTCTACCCCTTGTTAGAACTTGTTCGCCTCTCTCAAAACCTAAATTCTTCTGTCGCACGTCAACATCATTATTACGAAGTTTAAATTAAAAATAAAACTAACAATAAGTATTATTTAATAAGTCAATAATTTAAATAAGAAAGGCTTACTGCATGCTTGTATATGTTAATGTTCTATGTTGTCTGTCTTGTATATAAACTACTAATATAATCTACTACATAGTTCATACATGATAAATTTAAAGTCAACATTTTATAGAAATATGTAAATTTTGTCCTTATGTTATAAAATTTTAAACTATCACGGTTTTGAAAATAGTTTTCTTTATAAATGGGATATTTGCCAATAACCAAACTCACAAATCATGTTAAATACCCCGTTTATAAAGAAAAATAATATGATAAATGTTAAAATTGTTGTTTGGTCCTTCATCACGTTGTAACTAGATTTTAATAGTAATTTGAATAACATATAAAACCTACATTATTACATAAGCAATTTTTATCCCTAAAATCAACAGAAGGTCAAGTACAAATAAATGTGACAATCTCAAACGTATCTGCACGGTATCGTATTCGAGTTACACTACGCGTTGACGCTCTACTGCCGAACGTTGCAACGTCATCGCGCAGTGTCTCTCGAATGTGCTAACGTTACGATACGTTTACGTGCGTCACATTTATTCGTCCCTATCCCTCAGAAGACCAAACGGTGTTAGATAAAAAGACACGAGTTAAGAATACTTACATCAAATTAAGTCTTTTTTACGCAACAACAATATTATTATGTTCAAATTATCCATGTAAATAATACCAATTTTATATAACTTATAACAATATTCCATATACAGTCAATACGGGCAGCTAGTCGTTAGCATGGCCACTGAGGCTGAAAGAGAAAAAGAAGAAGACGAGAGGAATCAGATGGAGAATCAACAGAAGATGGTCGAGGAACTCAAAACTGCCGGCCCTGATGGTGCCGAAGCAACCGTGGATTCTACCCCGGCTGACGTCACTATGCAACCTGCGAGCGAAGCTGGTGAGTCTTACAGATATGTATTTATAGGGAAAACAGACGGAAACGTAAAAGTTGATGATCTTAAAACGCTGACGGTGACCAAGCAGTGCCAAAGTTACAATATTCGGAAAAAAATATACTTAAGTACTTAAAGCTGTGACAGGCGTCACAGCACAGCTCAGTTGGTAGTAGCTCTGCTTTCCACGCTGTGTGTCGTGGGTTCGATTCCCATTTAGAGTAAATGTTTGTGTGACTCATCACATTTATGCTCATCACTGATGAGCATAAATTTTAGTTCTGTGTCTGGGTGTTTAAATGTGTATAATTACAAAAAAAAATTATAAAAGTATTCTATCAGCAGTCTAGTTCCCATCGTATAAGCTGTGCTTAGTTTAGGACTAGAGCGTGATGTGTGAATTGTCCGCGAATATTTAATTAACTAGCTGACCCGTGCCCACTTCGATGGGCATAATTCGACCGTTTTTTCTCCGATTCACTTTGCAAAACGGACTACCACGTAAAAGCCTTTTTATTTTTCGGTTTTTTATATAACCTATGACACTCAGCAATAAAGTGGCTTTCTATTGGTGAAAACATTTTTAAAATCGGTTCAGTAGATCCCGAGATTACCCCTTACAATTTAACAAATACACAAACTTTACTTCTTTATAATAGATATTAGTGTAGTTAGAGTATAGATTAGTATAGATGTATGTATGTATTTCCAAAAAAAATGTATGTAAGTATTCTATCAGCATTGAGTATAACTAGAGTATAAAAATATGAACATTTTGTATTTGCTTAGTTCCTGAAGCGGCCGCAGCGGCAGAGACGGCGCCACTAGCGCTGGCCGAGAAGGTGGAGATGGAGGGCGACCCCCCCGCGCACGGCTCCGGCATGGAGGGGTTCAGCCTGCTCGAGTCGGCGCCCGCCGCGCATCGCTTCCGACTCTCCATGCTGCAGCCCTCTGAACCCAGGACCTTCTACTCAGCTGTCAAACGGGAGATCAAACTGCTGAAGAGTGATCTGCCATCTGGGGTAAGTCGTCACACTGGTTCTTTTAAAGTTATTTATAGATCTGCCTTCTGGGGGAAGTCCTCACACTGGTTCTTTTAAAATTATTTATAGATCTGCCTTCTGGAATAAGTTCTCACACTGGTTCTTTTGAAGTTATTTATAGCAGAACATAGCTTAAAATTTACATAAAAGTAATTTACAAAGCCAGTTGTCGTGCAGGTTCTATTTATGTAGAGCAGAAGTTATCTCACTAGTTCTTTTAAAGTTCTATACAACAGAATATCGATTGAAATCGCCATAAAAGTAACATAAGCCAAAAACAATGCTAAAACAAGACTTTAACAGCTAATTGGGTCTTTTTTTGGCGAGTGCAAAATTAAAACCTAATAAAATAAAAACTCTTTGAAAAGGCACATTATTAAATGTCTGATTATTTAGAAAATAAATCAACTTGCTCCCAACACTGTCGATTTTGATAAAACAATATTATCATTTGCCCACTATATCCGACCATGGTGATTTGGCAAAACTATTTTGACACATAGCTTTAACAAGATGGCCGCAAAACTGTCAAAGTTCTGAAGCTTATTAGATTTTATATATTAAAGTGTATATAACTAACCAGGTGTGGGTGCGAGGTTTTGAAGACCGTCTAGACCTCCTGTCGGTGATGATAGCGGGTCCCACGAAGACGCCGTACGAGGGCGGCCTGTTCGTATTCGACGTGCAACTCGGCGGCGAGTACCCGCGCGCGCCGCCGCTATGCCACTACCACTCCTACTGCTCGGACAGACTCAACCCGAATCTATATGAAGATGGGAAGGTACGCTGATTTTATTGCTACTGTTTTTTTTTTAATTAATTACTACTTATATATATATTACTTGGCAACTGTGAGACCTCGCGAGCAATAGCCGCTCGTCAAAATTTGTGTAAAATGAAGTTCTTAGTGTCTCTCAAATTTAATTGGGATATGTCGGTAACTAGTGTTTTCACTATGAGCTGTTTATATGCAATTGATTGATCCGAGTTTGACACATAGTAATTATTTGATTTTTTCGTTGATCATCGTTCGAGAATGAATGAATGAATGAAAATTCTTTATTGTACACCTTAAATACTAAATGAATATACAGGTTAGGAAATTAATATACTAAATGTACAATGGGCGGTCTTATCGCTAAGAAAGCGATTTCTTCCAGACAACCTTTGGATGGAGAAGAATCTAAGGTATGGAGGATCGGCTGAGGTGCAATAAAGAAAATATCATATAAATGAAACAGCATACAAAAAGAAATCTAGTACCTACCTAAATACTAAATATACATATACTTACATATGAAAAGATACATATACTACACATAATATCTTAAGAATATACATAATATATACAAATATGTACGATATACTATAAATGACGAATGACACAAAATCAATCTTCAGACAGGTAAGTATAAGTTTTTCACCTTAGATTTGAACACAGCTAGTGACGATGATTGCCGTACAGAAACCGGTAGTGAGTTCCATAGACGAACAGCTTGAACGGAGAAGGAATCTGCATAGAAACTAGTTCTATGCACGGGAGTTTTAAGCAGGAGATTATCCGACGAACGTAGTGTCCGAGAATTCCCACAATGGAGAAACTCGAATCGTTCCTTCAGATAACGAGGAGTAAAAGGACAATAGAGGATATTGTAGAGGAGGGAAAGGATGTGAGTATTCCGGCGGAGACGAATTGGAAGCCATTTGAGTTTCATTCGAAACTCAGTTATGTGGTCATATTTACGAAGACCAAAAATAAACCTGATACAAACATTTTGAAGCCGCTCTAGTTTATCGAGCTTGTCCTCCGTTAGGTCTAGATAAGAAGAGTCTGCGTAGTCAAGAACAGGAAGAAGAAGGGATTGTGCAAGCGCAATTTTAGTAGCCATTGGTAAGAAATTCCGCAATCTCCTAATCGACCCCGCGGAAGCAAATAGTCGTCGGCTTACGGATTCGATCTGAGAACTCCATGACATACGACTATCCATAAATATCCCTAGGTTTTTAACGGTGTCACTATAAGGAATAGTAACACCGTCGAACGCAACAGATGGCAACGATTGCCAGTCAATCCTAGAAATTGTGCGAGAACTACCAAGTATGATGACCTGAGTCTTGGATGGATTAACAAGCAGTCCATACGATCTACTCCAGTCACTAATGAAGGTCAGGTTGCTATTGATACACGAAATTGCATCAGTTAGTTGATTTAGAGGTGCCTGAGTATATATCTGAAGATCGTCTGCATAAAGGTGGTAGGAAGAAGTTAGGCGTTGAGAGATAGAATTTATAAAGAGTGCAAATAGGAGGGGAGATAAAACGCCACCCTGCGGTACACCAGCAGACGTATAGCACCACGAAGAAAAGGAGTCATCAACTCGTACACGCTGCCGGCGCCCATGCAGATAATTACGGAACCAATCAATCACCGATGGAGATATGTTAATTGAGCGGAGCAACCCCAGTAGAATATCAAAGTCGACAGTATTAAAGGCATTGCTAAAATCAAGCAATGTTAAAATAGTTAGATGTCCGTTTTCCATGCCCAAACGTACATCTTCGGTGATTTTAACGAGTGCGGTAACGGTGCTGTGACCGGGTCGGAAACCGGATTGAAGAGGATTAAGGAGCTGGTTTGAAACAAGGAAGGAACTAAGCTGATTGTAGACAAGACGTTCAAGGACTTTAGATAAGAATGGGAGGATAGAAATTGGACGATAATCTGAAGGGGAAGAGGGCTTTGGCTTTTTAGGAAGGGGTATTAAATGCGCTTCTTTCCACAGACAAGGAATTGAACTAGTGGCAGTAGAGAAATTAAGGATGTGACAAATGGTCGGAAGTACTTCATCTATGATGGGAACTAGCATATTCCGACCAATATTGTCACCTCCCATGGCACTAGATGTGATTGATAGAATGCTCTTTTTAACATCACATGCGGTGAATTGACTAAAGACATAATCGGGATAATCGGGGGTTGGCAAAGAAGAAAGAAAGTTAAGAGTACTAGTTTTATCAACCAAGTTAATACTAGGTGAAGAAGAAAAATGTTTATTAAGAAAATCAAGATCCAGATTATTTTTTGAGATTGTATCATTACGGGCTTTGCCAACTCCTAGTGATCTCAGAAACTTCCAGACCTTAGCTGGGTCTTTGTTCGAAACTGAGGAATGAATATGGCGACGATTTGCATCCCTACACACCCTATTGCAGCGATTCCGGGCTTTAAAATATTTTTCTTTATTGGTTTTACTAGAGTTGAGTTTATATTTAATTTTGGCGGCGACTTTTTTCCTCATTAGCAACCTGATTTCGTCAGTGATCCACGGAGATGGCGGATGCCTTATTTTGATAGCTCTGAGCGGAGCATGTACGTCGAAGAGCTTCGTCACGAGTGAGTTGAATTTATCAACTTTCTCATCAATGGTCAAGGCCTCCATTACCGACGACCAATCCATTTCCTGCGCATCAAGCCTCAGTTTATCGACATCCATGGCACCAAAATTGCGCTGCAGAAGAATTTTGGGTTTAGATTTAGGAGGACGAATTTTATAGGACAGAAAAACTAGATCATGGTATGAAAAGGCATCTGCAGAACATTGACCATGCTTTACAACATGCTGAGTAGAAGAAACTATGATTAGATCAAGAAGAGAGGGAGTACAGTTTGGGAAATGGTGCGTTGTATTAAGTGGGAGAATGTGCATGTTGCTAGAATTGATAATTGATTCTAACTTAGAGGACCGGTAATCATGCTTGACAATGCATGTATTGAAATCTCCCATAAGGATTGTGTGGTTGTACGAGGGTAGGAGAGTTTCAAGAAGATTTTCAAAAGATGAGAAGAAATTAACGCGCAAGGAATGGCTGTAATAAACACCGAGAAGAACTTTAGTATGGGAAAGCATTATTTCAATGAAAAGATGTTCGCCTGCGTTTGATGGTGGAGGTTGTGCAGACAAACTTACTATTGAGTAAGGGATACAAGCGCGGAGGTAAATTGCTACACCACCCCCACCACTACCAGTACGGTCGTTACGAATTAGAATGAATCCAGGAAGTGAATACGAAGTTGAAGGTAGACAAGGTTTAAGGAAAGATTCGGAGACTAATATCGCGTGTAGATTTTTGATATCGAATGAAGCTAACATATCTGGATAGTGTGCCGGAATACTCTGCGCGTTGATGTGGATGGCGTTGAAACTGTTCGGTCCATCAGGAAAGTTACCCGAGAGGGTGTCCGAGAGAGAGGGTAAACTCACAAAGCTGTCATCACTTGAATTGTTAGAAGATATTGAGAAGAACTCATCATCACTAGTATTATTCGAAGATTGTGTCATAATAATAAAAAATATATAAAATAAAAATAAATAAATTTATATATAAATATAAAATACTCTAAATAAAAATAAATAATCTAATCTACGTAGTGCCTTTACACTACCAAAAATACTACTCCACCCGCCAGTTGATCATGGGCTTTCTGGACACGATTTATAACAACAAAAAAATATAGTAGATACAATGAAAGAATTGTAAAACATTGCACACATACACAAAAAAACAACGAAAACATTGGATAAAATCAGAAAGGAAAATAAATAAAAATTGCGCATCTGTGGTTTATGAAAAAACCAAAAAGGACTAAGAGCATGACATGACAGTGACATTTTATGCAACAACGTTTAACTATGATATTAAAAAAAAACTATAGTTCACTTCACTTTGACAATGACAGTACTACACGATACATAGTAATAACACGAAAACTCAATAAAAAAAATAAAAATTCAACTGCGGGTGTAAATAAATAAGAACCGTCCAAAGTGTAAAGTAGATTAAGTAGAACAAATATCTACCTATCATGCCACGCTACAAACCACGGGACGGCTGTACTATTTCTTGCTGGCAGATGTGCCTGCGCCGGCTCGCCTCGCCGACGGCGCTCTCGACTCCTTTGCAGGAACCGCCGTCGCCCGCGCAGCCGGCGCTGCCGCCTGTCTTCGGGTGTCTGGCTGCACCAATTTGTTCAGCTCACTCATGCTGCTTATGCGATGACGCGCTCCGTCAGGCCCGATGACATGAATAAGCCCATCTCGTGTCCAGCAATTCTTGACGCCGAAACGCTCCCTCGCAGCCATGAACGCGACATGCCTAGGCTTGGTCAAAAATTCAGAGAGGGTGATGTTTGTACCTTTGAGGTTGGTTTTCGCAAACCAAACCTGGTCTCTCATGGAGACGTCACGAACCTTCACCAGCACTGGCCTAGGCCTGTCGGGGCCTGCAACTCGTCCCATTCGATGGCACCGGCTAATGTGAGCACTAGTAAAACTAGCGATTTTTAACTTAGTGCTCACAACCTTCGCCACCACTTCGACTGGATCTTCCTTGCTTTCTTCGGGGACTCCATGCAGCAATAGAATCTTGCGCCTGCTTCGCATTTCCTGATGATCAACATCGCGTGCTAGCATTTCTACTTGTTGCTGCAGAGCCTTCAGTGCAGCAAGGGAGAACGACTTGAAAGCTGCATAGTCTGCCGCTATAGTCTCAACAGTTGATGGAGAGGCTGACTTTAGCAGCTCGGACTCGAACTTCGCCATCCGCTCGTGTAGTGACTGAATTACCTCAGATATGCTCGTTTCTGACATGTTGTGTTGAGTGCAGTGTTGTGTCACAGAAAATAATTGTTAGATACGGAGAAGGTGATTTAAGGCAGGTGAAGTAATAGTTCTACTTTATGATTTTAAGCATAAGCTATGTATAAAATAGCTCTATATTAATTTAAATAATTAAAATAAATGTAGAGAACTTTAGGAAGATGTTTTCACACCTACCCACCGACCGAAAAAAACCGGCCGTTAGTGTGTTTGTCAAATTTGAATGTAAGAATGTAGAATTGTAAGTGCCCATGCCTCTAATTAAGGTTCGTCTATAAAAGCGCCAGGGGGGGGCGCCAAAGCTGGATCCGCCCTTGTGCT
This sequence comes from Ecliptopera silaceata, assembly GCA_932527185.1. Lineage (NCBI taxonomy): Eukaryota > Metazoa > Arthropoda > Insecta > Lepidoptera > Geometridae > Ecliptopera > Ecliptopera silaceata. The sequence goes on along the minus strand of OW052202.1, from coordinate 8,672,865 downwards.
TAGTCTGGGGCTAGAGTGTGATGTGTGAATTTTAGTGATTTTTTTTTAAATTTTGTGTACCAGGTGTGTGTGAGCCTGCTGGGCACGTGGTCGGGGCGCGGCGTGGAGGTGTGGCGCAAGGACAGCTCGCTGCTGCAGGTCATCGTGTCGCTGCAGGGGCTCATACTCAACGACGAGCCATACTTCAACGAGGCCGGATACGAGAAGCAGAAAGGTAACTTAAAACTCATGTTACATTTATAACTACTCTAAGGTCATACTTCAACGAGGCGGGATACGAGAAGCAGAAAGGTAACTTAAAACTCATGTTACATTTATAACTACTCTAAGGTCATACTTCAACGAGGCGGGATACGAGAAGCAGAAAGGTAACTTAAAACTCATGTTACATTTATAACTACTCTAAGGTCATACTTCAACGAGGCGGGATACGAGAAGCAGAAAGGTAACTTAAAACTCATGTTACATTTATAACTACTCTAAGGTCATACTTCAACGAGGCGGGATACGAGAAGCAGAAAGGTAACTTATAACTACTCTCAGGAGGTCATATTTCGACGAGGCGGGATACGAGAAGCAGAAAGGTAACTTCTGCCTCATGTAACTTATAACTACTCTCAGGAGGTCATACTTCAACGAGGCGGGATACGAGAAGCAGAAAGGTAACTTATAACTACTCTCAGGAGGTCATATTTCGACGAGGCGGGATACGAGAAGCAGAAAGGTAACTTCTGCCTCATGTAACTTATAACTACTCTGATGAGGTCATACTTCGACGAGGCCGGATACGAGAAACAGAAAGGTAACTCCCACCTCATTATAAACTTTATATACCATCATTTGTGAGTTTTTTTATATTTCATATAAAAAAAAAAATCTTTATTTAACGAATTGTGTTACTATGATAGTATAACAGAACCTACACTTAGCCAAAGGCTTGTGTTGTAGATTCTGTGTACCTTCCGGGGAACTAACAGTTGTGCCACAATTTTAGTAATGTTGCTGATTCTTGATCAACTGGATGGAATACATAATTAATACTAAAATTAATAATATTTTATATAAACAAATATTTATGTTCATCACATAAACATTTGCTCTGGGTGGGGATTGAACTCATAACCCACAGCATGGAAGGCATATTACCAACTGAGCTGTGACGCCTGTCAAAATACCTAAGTACATATTGCAAATACTTTAATAGTCCTAAGTTTATTTTTATTGTTTGTGTACTTGCAAAATAAAACTCATAACGACGAAGAAGAGAGAAAAAGAGACGAGTAAAAGTCGTACAAGAATATTACGCGCTTTAAAATAAATAAATAAATAAATAAATAAATAATGCTGGACAATCCACACAACATCATCTAGCCCCAAGCTAAGCAGAGCTTGTGTTATGGGTACTAGAAGACTGACATACTTAATATAATACATTACATAGATAGATATTTTTTATTATACATATAATACCCAGAACACCCGAAATAAATATTTGCAGAACATACAAACATTTATCCCGGGGCGGGAATCGAACCCGCAACCTTCCGCGTCGCAGGCGGACCATCGCCCACCGCGCCACATCGGTCGTCAATTTAAAGTAATTAAGCGCTCTATAATTTACTCTTAATTTATTCCAGGTACTCAACAAGGGAAGGAAAACTCTCGCATGTACAACGAGATGGTACTCCTGAAGCTCGTGCAGTCCATGACCAAAATGCTCATGTTCCCGCCGGAACCGTTCCGTGAAGAAATCCTCCACCATCTCAAAACAAACGCCGCAGATCTCTGCCAACGTTTAGAAGGTCTCGTCCAACTTTCCAACGGAAAGGGATCAAACATCACTCCCCCTGAATACCCCCTGATCCCGGCATCGCGAGGATTCTGCCTCACACTCAGCTCATCTCTCGAATCCTTCCGGAACGCGCTACGTCGCAACGATATTATAGTACCCCCCTCAACTTTATAGCCAGGCTTGTAGCGCACATTCATTTGTAGTTTATCGCGATCGCGTTCTATGCAATACTCGCCGCGGTTTTGTTCGTGCTAGTTATATGTAAATTATAAGTTATTCATTTTATTCACGGGATTCTATATAAGGCTTTATCCAATAATTGCAATAAAGGTTGGAAATATCTACGTTGAACCATTATTTTTCGGCATACACTATGTTTTGGCTGTTAGTAGAGCAAAAGTAGACGCCAGTTCGCGACAAAAAATAAGGAATAATATACACGATAATATACGAGCAATATGAGTAAAGTGATCTTAAAAAAATAATGATATGCGATTATAGCCTATAGAGAGTAAATGTAATCAGAGCAGCCGGTAATGTTTTATAAGAGTGATTACGAAATATGTTGCTAATCAAAGACTGATCGCAATCGTACAAGTTATAATAATCGGCCTTTATTCGCAACGCGTTGAAACATCTACGAAACAATGTAATTGAAAATTAAACTCTTAAAAAAGCATTGTGTAACTTTTAACCAACTGATAGAAAATTCACATTGTTTTAATGTATATCGTTTCGCAGTAGCCGTCGCATCGTGTTAGGTATTTAAACTTGTTTGTTTTTGCGTCTCGCAAGAACTTTGGTGAGTATTGCATAAGTAAGTAGTATTGGATAGTTTTCTCACCGTCACTAACAGTCGAGCTAGTTCGGTCCCATTCACTACGATTATCTCAACTTATTAAAAAAAATAACGTAGACTTAATTATTTATTGTGATGTACCTTTTCGATTCTAGGATTTTAGATGTTCGAACCGATTTATAGGTTTATTTATTGTATCTCAATAATTAAATTCGATTCCGAAGTATTGCACTATTTTTTAGTATTGTGTCTGAACTGTTTTTCGTATTAAAAACAAATATGAAGCAGCAGTCCACTGAATCTATTGAAATTTTAAATGTAATTCGAGATCTTATGCTATTGATATGATTGTAATTTTAGATTGTAGACAGTCTATTAATATTTATTTTAAAAAGTTATTTGTATCTTAATTTGATATACAATAGTGCATAATTCTAATAATGCGTACTTTTTTTTAAAAAGCAACGTTTTTCAATTTTGCCACGTAATTATTAATTAATTAAAATAATAAAGACAACTAATTTTAGATAATGTCTAGAATGTATTTGTTCCTAATTCCAATTTGTTAATAATTAATTTGTATTGTATTTTAAAGTGCGTTTCCACTGACGTAGAACGGAGCGGTCATATTCTAACAACCCGACAGACAGTTCAGTAATTATCTTTTAAAATCCATTTTATTATTTACCATAATTTATAGATATATAATTTGTAATATATTTTAAAAAGATGATGACGTGATAATGTAAAAAATAATTAACATCACAGAAGTATCACACAACGCCATCTAGTCTCAAACTACGTAAAGATTTACTATTGGTACATGATATCAGATTATCTTATCGTCACATCCACAATCGCAGAATTATGATGAATTTCAATATAATAAATCTATATTTCGTCGCTTTTTATAATAATTTGTAACAATTTGTTTAAATAGACTTGTCCGCCCGCTCTACGCTATCGGTTACTGCTTTAAAGATGATATAGTACTCGATAATATCATTCTAACTTAGCTTGGTATGATCGAATACTAAATTGTCTAATCATTTTAATATTCATTTCATATAACGTCATGTGTAAATTAAATTCACGATTTTTTTGTACATTGTTTTTTTTATGTGGAAATGTTATTTTTATTGTATTACTAATAATAATTTAAAGTACACCGTTTTGTAGTAATTGGTATCGGTAACAGTGAAATTAGTGTTTCTTCATAGAATTCAATGAAAAACATGCCTATATATATAATACTTTGTTACCAAAATGTTCAGTCAGTTGTCTGCTCGTCCTTAGAATAGAGGTGATGATGGTTCGTTTATCACCGCGCGTCACAAAATGAGGGTATTTTATTTTTGTTTATTTATTTGCATGTGTTTTTGTTTTAATTTCAGCACTTGTGGAAAATAACCCCGGCTTCAACCCCCATATCCAAGCTAGAGCAAGTTATATTTCATTTAAAGAATTGTTAATCAATGTTTGATTCTGCTAATTCATCCGAGTGTATTCCACAAGTGTAGAAGTTTTATTACCCAGTGAGACATTGCTTGATAGTGATAATTTGTCGAAATTTTAGTATTATCCTTTATGAACCTCCATTGTTTAAGCTTCGCATGCTACCTTCTAGAAGAGATTAAGAGATCATTCTAATCTAACAGAAAGTAGCATGTGGCAGCTATATGCTCATACCACATCAGTCCGTCCGGTCGCAAGTTTCCGAAAACTAAAATATAGTGGGTACGGATACAGTACGATGTGGGTACTAGCTTACCGCGTTGAGCGTAGCTCCATCAGCACAAATACAACGTAACTTCATGCCAAAGTCAATTGAGCTATGGAAAGCTTTCATCGCTTGTGTACGCGAGATAAGTGACAGATGTATTATGATGAGGATAAAAATAAATAATTTCTTCAACCTTATTAATTGGTTTTATTTATATTTTACTTACCCGAGTTACATGAAGCTTTTTAAGTCAAGATAGCAGGACAGGACTAAATTAGAGTTGCTTGCTAAATGTAATTTATCCTTGCTTGAAAATCTAGCCTTAGATCGAAATTTTTGATTGAACATGCAGGATACCTACTTTTTTATTGATATACTCCAAGAATTAACAGGGTAAACAGTTTGAGGCTAAATGTACTTTTTTAACTACTATTAGTAGTTAAGGAAGTATGCTGAGGACCCATGTACGTCCCATAACTTCGGTGATTATTGGTACCTACCTAAATTTTGATATTATAGATTTTCAGATTTCACTTATTCTGCACTAAATGACTATGACTAATGGATATCTACACTATGGGTAGGTGTTATTTAAATAAAGCTCATTCATAAAGTAATTTATTGTATAAAAATATTTGTGAATAAAGTTAATTTATTCACAGTATGCAATATGGTAGGTTATAGTCCAGTCAAAATAGACTAAAATTATGACTTCAGTTTGCATTAATTCCCAACAAGCTAGATTTTTGTGCAGGCCTTGAATACGTCATTACAAATGATATGTCAAAAGTCCCCATCGATCCCGCTTGTGCGTTGTTTTTTATTCGAGGTCAAAGGTCATAAATTTGCATTTTTTGCGTATATCTCTGAAACAACGAAAGCTATCGAAAAGTGGTTCAGGCAAAGTTTGTACATCGTAAAATTGTCTACAAAAATATCTCAACACTTTTCTTCTACAAAGCATCGTTTTCGAGATATAGTGACTTTAGACTGCAGGAAAATCGTCGAAGATGCTGCATTTTTTTCATTTCAGCCGTTTTATCTGCTTCATTGCCACAGAACAAACAGTATTTTTTGAAATTTACTGAAAGGGGTGATGGGTTCGATGGGTTAGTCCTCCTCCAAGGTAATGATTCGTCATTTTGTTTCAAGAAATACTGTTCGTTCTATGGCAATGAAGCAGATAAAACGGCTGAAATGAAAAAAACGCAGCATTTTAGTAGATTTTCCTGCGGTCTAAAGTCACTATATCTCGAAAGCGATGCTTTGTAGAAGAAAAGTGTTGAAATATTTTTGTAGACAATTTTACGTTCTACAAACTTTGCCTAAAGCATTTTTCGATAGCTCTCGTTGTTTCAGAGATCTATGCGAAAAACGCAAATACCCAGGTTAAAGTCATAAATTTGCGTTTAAAAGTCATAAACGAGAGCTATCAAAAAATAGTTCCGACAAAGTTTGTAGATCGTAAAATTGTCTACAAGAATATTTCAACACTTTTCTTCTACAAAGCATCGCTTTTGAGATATAGTGACTTTAGATCGCAGGAAAATCTACTCAAATGCTGCGTTTTTTTCATTTCAGCCGTTTTATCTGCTTCATTGCCATAGAACGAACAGTATTTCTTGAAACAAAATGACGAATCATTACCTTGGAGGAGGACTAACCCATCGAACCCATCACCCCTTTCAGTAAATTTCAAGAAATACTGTTTGTTCTGTGGCAATGAAGCAGATAAAACGGCTGAAATGAAAAAAACGCAGCATCTTCGACGATTTTCCTGCAGTCTAAAGTCACTATATCTCGAAAACGATGCTTTGTAGAAGAAAAGTGTTGAGATATTTTTGTAGACAATTTTACGATGTACAAACTTTGCCTGAACCACTTTTCGATAGCTTTCGTTGTTTCAGAGATATACGCAAAAAATGCAAATTTATGACCTTTGACCTCGAATAAAAAACAACGCACAAGCGGGATCGATGGGGACTTTTGACATATCATTTGTAATGACGTATTTAAGGCCTGTACAAAAATCCAGCTTGTTGGGAATTAATGCAAACTGGAATGTCTATTTTGACTGGACTATTAGTACAGAAAGTTTTTATCACAGTGAAATTAACGCAATTTTAGTAACATATTAGTTCTATAGTTCAATAGTTGTATAGAACAATATCTAAAAGCATTACAAATTAAAAAAAATGGCAGAGCACCATATACTTCGCAACGAAAGCAAATAAAATCAGCCGTAAATAACGTGAGGTCATTTCTTGCGAGGATTCCGTATCGTATTTTTTAATAATTAACTATATAAAAAGCCTTTTCAATATATAAAAAATAGCAACAAGTGAGAAATATAAGAATGTTTGGTAAATACATCGTTGAGTTTTGACTGGGTGGTTAAATATTTAATATAGAGAGTTGATAAGAGGTATAAGAGGGTTAGGGTTAGTATATAGATAGGTAATTATAGCAAACCTCAAGTACGGAACCTCACAAAACGACACTGAACACAATAGGTATTTAAATGCTTTGGAATTATTAATTTAGAATTTTGGAATGCGTTATATTTCTGCCAGTTTTCTTTGGACATTAACATAGAATCAGATATAAACGGTCTACTTTATAAAAAGTTAGCGCAGACTTGATATATTGATTACCATACTTGATGAGGACATAATATCAACGCTAACTTTTTATAAGATAGGGGGATAATTATTGACATAAGTTACATGATAACTTTTACGTATAAAAAGCGAATATGGATATTAATAAATACTTGTAATTTTAGCATTTTTAACAGATTTTCAAGCATAAATACAATTTTTTTATATTGTGGTACAAAATAATATTTTACAATAATATTTATAGGTACAATGAATTTCAAACTAAACATGACATTTCTTAAGAGATAAAAATTTAGATTTACAGTTTACTTGATCTTAAAAGTTGATTCATATATCTAAGTACATACTTTAATTCCTTGTGCTTTTGCATCAGTCAAATAATTACAATTCAAGACATATTATAGATTTTTTTATAATTCAAGATAATGATTATTAAAGACTTACGGTCTATAAAAGTTAGCGCAGACTTCATGTATTGATACCTACGTAATGATGACATGAAGTCGACGCTAACTTTTTATAAGATAGGGGGTTAATAAAATATGGTCTCTATAGATTACAAACAAATTCTTAATATTAAGTATAAAAAAATGCCTCTATAAACTTGTACTTCACATGCAATAAAATAAAAATCTATATTATCCTATGTATACAAAAATATATAAAAACTCTTTGGGTTACAAAGGTAACATAAATACGTAGGTAACGACTTACGGTCTATCTTATAAACAGTTAGCGCAGACTTGAAGTATTGATTACCATACGTAATGATGACATAAAGTCAACGCTAACTATTTATAAGATAGGAGGTTATTATGTTTAGGTAAGACCTAATTCAACTCAGCCCAACTCCAAAACATTAAGAATTATTGTGCGTTCACAGTTTTAATTTTTAGTTATAATTTATTTATCTAATTTAGAATCTTAGCTGAAAAACAGTCTCGAACCTGCATTCGTATAGACTGGAAATGCGCTGCGCTGATAATGTCATCTGGCATCAAGGAATGTGTGATAGACTGATAGATATTTTCTATTCTAGCTACAAGAGCGACTTAGGATATATAATTGATTACAAAATTAGTAAAAAAGTTATATTATGTAATACATCTTACTAAGTACTATTGTCAGTTTGTCATGATTACTGTCATGATTCTTTTTTACTGTCATGATTTCTTCTCAAAAATATTTACCGTTACAAGAATAACACAAATCACTGACCATAGCAGTACAAAAATCGCCCACGCTACATTCGAAAACGGGCTTCTATATTTGTTCACGACGCCTAGACCCAGCAAGTTGACACAATACCTCCTTGCAGATATTACTAAGAATGTCGGCATTAGATACTGAATACCAGTTCCCGCGTAGGAACCGGTAAACTCTATCAAAACCCCGATATCCTCCAAATAATACGTCAATAAAACCGGCGGTACAACAGTCACTATCGGAAACAACAATCTCCTCAACACAAAGTTATACGAATCTAGACGTGTCATATCCAAAAACACTGACTGCAAATTATTCCGTAACGTTATAGCTATGATAGGAAAGCTAGTAGATAGCGTGAAAACAGGGAACAGAGCTAAAAAATACTTGATCGTTCTAAGAAATATGTTGTCATCGTCCGACGGTACAAAGTTTAGCGTGTATAAATCGCTTAGATGTGAAAACGCGAAAGCTCCGGTGAACGCTAGAAGGAGATAGAAGACGCTTATTAGTGTGTAGTCTAGAGCGAGATGCAAGCCAAGTCTGTTCTTCCCTCGGATGGGGCTGATGAGTGCTGGGAGGGAGTGATGGCACATGAAGGAGTAAACGCATGCGCCGAACAATGTCGGCATGCCGGTGAGATCGAATGCAGTGGGGTGACCTTGTGGACCTCGTCCGATGAGCAGGTGAATGGCTAGTGATATCATTATGGTGAATGCTGAAACAAAAAACAATTTGACATAAAATTTTTGAAGGATAATCGATTCTAGAACTACGGTTTAGCGAGCTCAGACCGCAGTCAAAAATGACAGAAATATTTTTAAGCAATAACTGCTATATAATGATTCTGTGAAATTCTGAAAATTAAAAGGTTGAGGTATAATAAAAACCCTTAAAGCAGACGAAAGTATAAAGCTTGTCATGAAATTTCATTAAAAAAATATTGAAAATACTTGATACTGTTTGTATGTGCCCTTGTATAGTCACGGGAGTCGAACCCGCCACCTAATGTAATAGGACATAGAACCAACTTACCAAGCCATCTCATGCCAGAAGTAAGCAGCTGTAGATACTTAGTTTTCTGCACGTTGAAGAACACAAAAGGTCCCATTACCGCGACAAAAGTCAGTAGCGCACTGCGATACAACTCAAGTCGTGTTAGTGATGTACTGGTTAATGGTACAGCGGTTAGTGGTGCATCGGTTAGTAGTGCATCGGTTAGTGGTACATCGGTTAGTGATGAACCGGTTAATGACGTGTGGTTCGTGATGAAACAGGCCAAGGAGTCCAGGTCATCGGTATTTGTCATGTTTGGCGGAATCGGGGAACTGAAACAAAAATTAAATTCAATTTAATTATAATTTATTCAATATGTTACTTTGAAAGCGTATCTCGATTTAGTTAAATTGAAATTAATTTTAAGAATATGTACTATGCCGGACTTGCCCATATTGACCGTAATTTAATATTTTACGTATATTTAGATATTTATTTATTTAAACCATTTAGTTACATACATAATATTGGCATGTCAACAATTACAATAGTCCTTATTCTAACTTAAGTATTACTGTGTTGGTATGTTTGCAAATAAGCAAATGAACAGCTCATGTACTCACTAATGCGATAAAACTTATATTTTATATATTACAAGTCTGTGAATCTTTTTAAAATAAAGGAAATTAACCCATTATCGTTCTATTTTTAGATTCTATAGAATGATTTCAATCTAAGAAGTATTCGCTAAAAGTAATTTGTTCAATCCTCTCATAGGTTTTTTTGCAGTTTTTTTTTCATACAATTCTCTGAAATTTCCGTTTACTAATGAGTTAGATCATTTCGGTCACGAACTATAAAAATTTCAAGTTTCATTTAAATCGGGTCACTAGGTAGGTACTTATCTTATAACGTGATTGATACAAAAATATGGAAACTTTCACATTTAAAACAATATTTTATCACAAAAGGACATAAGTTTTGCATAAGTATGACGCACATTTAAAACACTTGAATAAATTGAAAAACTAGAGATATGATAAAATATTGTATCAAGCCATTTATGTACACTTTAGTAGGTAGGTTAGATTCTCACTGACGTCAATGTACATTTTTTTCCTCTAAGTTTATACAGGCTAGCTACATTTTAGGGGTGCCTAAGGGTACATTTTAGGGATACTCAGGGGTACATTTTAGGGGTATCCAGGAGTACATTTTAGGAGTACACAGGGGTGCATTTTAGGGGTACCCAGGTGTACTTTTAGGGGTACCCATGGGTACATTATAGACCTGACAAGTGTAAGGCCTGTAAAGATTATTAAAAATAAAAAACTTGATTGATAGATTGAAAAAATATTACTGAGACTTCGCTGTGCGTCTGTCTTACCGCCTGTCATCAGACTGTATCTCATAAATCGTGATAGTTACAGAGTTGAATATTTCACAGATGATGTATTCTATTGCAACAAATACTAAAAACAGAATAAATAATATGGATGGAAGTAGAAGTAGAGGGAGGCCAAAGAAAAGATGGATGGACTGTGTGAATGATGACATGTGTAAGAAAGGTGTGAGCATTGAGATGACGTCTGATAGAGAAGATTGGAAGAAGAGGACGTGTTGTACCGACCCCACATAATGTGGGACAAGGGTAGGAAGATGATGATGATGACTAAAAACAGAATAAAATATATACTGAAAATAAAGCAAAATGATCGGTTATGGTATGGTTATAAAGGTATATACTAGTATATAATAATAAAAATAATAAAAGAACTTTATTAAGAAAACAAAAGTCATTCTTAAAGGGCGGTGTTATCGCTTGGCGCGATCGATATATATCTTTAATTTATATATAAATAAATACTTGCCATACAACATCCATGACGCTTTTAGCGACAGCGGCGGCGTAAATCGAAAGATCCCCATACAAGTACACACACAGAGTACAATAGAACATGGTCCGTCCTGTACTGCTGAGGAACATGTTAGCCATCTCTCCAAGCTCCACTCTTCGGTCGAGGCTGTAGTACCGGGACGGTATGGTGTCTCCGCAGACTAAAGGCTCCTCCATATCCCCACTTTGAGAAGCCAATGGTTCTTCATCAGAATTGTGCTCTTCTATCTACAATTTCATAATTTTGTTAATTTTTTAATGCATCTTAATTCTGAATACTTAGTATTCAGAATTCTTAATTCTGAATACTTATAGTATTCAGAATTCAGATGCTAAGGAAATTGGTAACTAAGTATAATTCATATTTTTAGAATATAATAATAATGTTTTATTTTTTGTTGCATGCCAACCTCCTTTATATACTTTCATGTTGGATTGGCTGGTAGGGATACTTTCGAAAACATATTTTTGCACAATAAAGAATTAGATAAATAAATAAAATCTATACTGGTAACCTCTGCATACAACAAAATGTTGCCTCATTCGATGATCTCACCAATTATATGAAATGTACTGCAATAAATAAACTAACTTTAAATCATTGTAGTTTCTTTTTAATTAATGAGTTGGTTCATGCTACATCATCTAATGCTTGTCTGACTTTTAACAAACATAAAAATGCATAAAAAAAAAAGTTTTACAATGTTTTTTAAAGTAGAAATACTTACACTATCCCGTTTTATTGCTTGTAACCGCTTCCACTTATACACTGCGTTGGCACAGGCCATTGTCTCAATAACATAAGTGGCGGTCATGAAGCTCATAAAAGCTAGAAAGACCAGACACATGGTGCTGAGGCCCCAACCCGCACGGGCAAACGCTGCTGGCAGCGTCAACGCACCAGTGCCCACAATTAAGTTGAAAATGTAGATTAGACCCACCTAAAATATAACAACTTTGGTTCAGTATTTAGTATTTTTATTGTCATCATTATGTACATAATAAATAAATAGATAAATAAATAAAAAAGCTTTTATTCTCTGACCTTAACCTGGTATTACAATATTAATATTTATAGATTTAATTAACACCGATGTACTGGTCAGGTTGTCCCCCGGACATAAGCATAGCTAGGTCTTAATAGTACATAATGTACCCATGTTTGGGTGTATCAGTAATTATATGTAATTGGAGAGTGGACCGACTTTTAGCATGCAAATAATTAATTTTAATGATTCTGCTTATGGAAGCTTCGTAAGTGTAGATTGCTCAGTTATTTCTTATTTAAACATCTGTCATCAAAGTATTCAGTGAGAGAGTAGTAAGACTTTTTAGTAAGTATATCCTTCAGGTATTGTTCAGGTATTGGATTACTTAAATACAAGTTGAAATCATGTATACTAACATAATATTGAGTTCGGGACGTTGTAATATGATCTAGTTTTACAATATCATTTTACAATTTAAAACTAGTTTATTTTATATCATTGTATGCATTTTTGGAATTGTAATAGTGTTAGTATCATATGGCTTACATGTTAAGTGGTTATCATTACTTAAAATAACATTATTTCTTTGTTTGATTATGTACTATTTACCACTTAGTATGTACAGAATCTTGCAAATAGGTCGGAAGCAATAAAACCTTCACCATGTTGCCAACTAGACCGAAACACAAACATATGTTTATGAAAACATACCCATATTGAATATTGATCCCCTGCCTCTGTATGAGGCATCCTCAAAAGTCTTCTTATTCCCCAAAATCGACGATACATGATAAAACACACAACATATCTGTCGTATTGTTAAAAGCAGTACGGTAGTATTTCTTCCTTTTGTTAGATTTTCGAAACAAACAAAGCACTGAAATAGTCACTCGGTTGAATGATAAAAGTTTTCCAAGAAATAAACAAATAGGCAAGATTTGACTTGATTTGACTTTATAATTTTGACAGATTGAGACAGGGATGCAATCAGGTTCTAAAGGCTCCAGTACACAATGGCGTATGCTGGGCCACGCTTTGCAATGCACCACTGTAGGCCACGATCACTTGGTGTTCACACAATGGCGCATGTCTCATTGCTGCCTGGCAATCCACTTGCGATGGACGTAGAAGAAATGTCTCTTTTTTTTAAATAGGTATTTTCAGGGAGTCTACTATACGATTAAATGCATCATTTATCTGAAAACATCGTACCAAAAATACTACAATTATTATAAATCAATAAACTTGAAAGTTGTAGGTGACAAACTAAACAATGGCCCATTGTGTGAACACCACAGGCCACGCTACGCCACGATTCCTTTGAAGTGTGCCCGAAAAACCGACAACTTTCCGATTGCGCGCCACGGTTGACAATTGTCCGCCATCATACGCCATTGCCCCGTGTACACAATGGCGATGGCCTGTCGTGGGCCAGCATACGCCATTGTGTACTGGGGACTTAAGAAAAAAAATGATCATGGGAAGAATAATAATGATGAAAATTTTGATGCCAATCTATCAAAATTCTCTTACCTAACTTAACCAAATAATAAAATCTTCGAAACCTAGCCCTTACACTGTCCTTTTTATTTCGTTTGGTAGATTATACCTTAGAGATATTTCCGTTTAAATTAAATTAAGGTTTAGCGAGTTTAAGTAGATAACTTAAGGATGAGTTGGGTGACGAGACGACTGACGACTGAAATCGGTTTTGCTCTAAAACATGTGCGAATATAAAAAATACCTTAATCCAAACAATTCCTGACTCTGAATAACTATATGTGAAAATTATCTGTGGCCTTATTTAAATGGTTTTTTTTTTCTGCTTAGGTTCTTAGTGGTTCAGGGTATATACACATTACACATCTTATTCATCAGCAATAAACAACACTGGACGAAGATACTAAAAGCGGTCTGTTGTCTGGTACGTGCGCTTCATGATGCGATGACCAGATTTAGCAGATCTTCGTACAACAGGTGTATGTGATTGTAGGGCAACAAGGGCCACAGCAAGGAGGACCGCAGCAAGGACCGCCTATAGTAATGCATTATCTCACTGAGCATCTCCACTGATGGCGCACCATATTCTCACTCCCATAGGTATTCAGTCTCATAGTACCTACTCTTGAGTCGGAAGAGGCACATTCACATCTGCTTTGCGACATTGCAAGTCACAGAACAATATTGCAAGGAACCCTATTAAACTTTATTCAGTTGAATCACATAGATTTATGTCTGATGTCATTCTGAATGTGACACCAAACTTAATTTGAAATTCGTTGGTAAAACGGAATTCATGAATCTAATAAATATAAATAAATAAATTATGCTGGACAATTCTCGCAACATCATCTAGTCCCAAGCTAAGCAGAGCTTGTGTTATGGTATGGGTACTAGAAGACTGACATACTTAATACAATTCATTACATAGATAGATATTTTTTTATTTTAAGTACATAAAAAATGCCCAGAACACGTGGAATAAATATTTGCAGATCGTACAAACATTTATCCCAAGGCGGGAATCGAACCTGCAACCTCCGCGTCGCATGTGGACCTTCGCCTGCCGCGCCACATTGGTCGTCGAATAAATCTAATACTATCAAAAATTCATTTCAGTTGATTCTAAGAATAACGATTCTTTGTAATAAAACATGATAATTATATACCGAGTTAAAATGTTTTTGATATTTTTAATCAATACTCGTCAGCGTTTACAAATCGAGGCCTGAATCCTACTGCTGTCCTGTACTGAGGTATTTACATTCTGATATCTTTTTTTTTTATAAAATTAGTACATATTAGGTAAGTACCAAATAAGTACCTTTTTAATATTGCGATGTGTATATATATCTGAATACAAATATGTACGACTGGATTTGAACCTATGACCCTAAGTATGGAAAGCGGGCTTACTAGCAACCACTACATCACGCATGAGCATGACATACTACATCACGCATGAGCATGACATTATAATTATTCAACTACCATTAGATGTGGAGTATTTACTTACCATCTATTTGTGGCCATGCTTTGTTTATTACCTTTTAGTTTTAGGTACCTATCTACTGAATACTAGGTACCTCTAATATACAAATTGTTAGCAAAGTAGCTACAGGTGTAAGTACCTGATCTATTTAACTTGGTAATTTTTTGCTGAGTTAGTAATTTTGACGTATACTTACTAAGTAAATCTATTGTTAGGTACGTACTTACACGTCAAAATGTAATAACTTTTCCATAACAGTTTATTTAAGCAGATACCTGTAAACTGTAAACCTACCTTATATTGCGCTGAGGAGCTGTATGTAGCTCGCTCGTTTTTATTGTAAGTTTATGTACAGAATAATAAATTAATAGGTATAAAAAGTAGGTATGTACCTATAAGAAATTGTTGTAATGCGACTAAAATAAGAATGAGTTAAATGCGCATGTTCACATGTTGTTGCCCTATCGTCAAGGCTTGTCTTTATTTTAGTAGTGTTTCGGTTTCGCAGTTCTTCTTCGTGCGAACCCCGACGACAAAATCATTCCATCCAGCCGTCGAAGTCGTGTTCTCGGGGGTTTGGGATTACGACTATATAAAAAACTACAAAGTTGATGTGCCAACAACTAAATAAAACGAAGGTATGTGCTAATTTGATCCACATTTTAGATTTTGTGTAATGTCGTCGTAAATGGCTTTGATGGAGCTGAGCATTTATGGCAACGCTTTCTTGAGGCATATCTTTTTTCTCATTCCGTCCTGTGGAATCAAAGCAAAGCGTTAATTTTTTGTCTCGCTCTCTCTAGTAATATAACACCGTTGTGCTCGGTCGTGTCACGTAAGGTTTTTGCGTTTTTTACTTGAAAAAATTATGTTTTTGCAAAAAGTTTTTAGTTTACTAACTTTTGGTGTGTTTGTTTATAGATAGTGATAATTTGTCGTAAGAATAATTGTCCTGTTATCGTGATTTAGGTCGTGCTAACTTTCACTCTAACTATAGATAGGTGTTGTGCTGATGATATAGCTTAGCATAGCACAGCTATACACCTACATGTATACGAGCTAGATATTCAACGTCGAGTTGTCGTCTCAAGGCCGAAATATACAAATACCTATGTGCTCGCGACTCGATTATTGAGAGAAAGATATTGGTTTAGTGTTGCAGATGTCCATGTAAAAATAAGATACCTGACGACGATACCAGCGAGTCCATTTACGAAAATACAGTTATGTTCGGTAGCGTGATGGGAGCTCTAGATATAAATAAATGTGAAGATACGCTCTGTATCAAGTGAACACGACGCAAATATGTAGTAGTTGCCTTTACGAAGAGAATTAGGACGAATAAATATCCTACTCATTGGATTCATACTTGCCGTGGTAGCGTCTTCCATTGTCTCTGTCGAATGAATCTGTCATTGGGTCTATCTTACATCTTCAAATCTAACCTCAAAAACACTGATCAGCAATATTTGGGTCAATAAACTTACCTATTCTTGTTACTTAGGTATGTAGGTAGGTTCTTATTTGTCAGCACAATGTGCCATGTGATCCAAAATATTGTTTCTGAGTGATCCTTTGTAGAGTTGGATGATTTACATACCTAAAAGTATATTTATTATTTACAGATACCGAATGTCACGAGCTGACTGTAAAGCTGCTCTATAGGATTTGCCGAGCCCAATTATCTGTGATATACAGCTCAGCCTTTCGTCCGTCCTAAAAGGTCAGTTCTAAACTTATCTCTTTTAATTTAATATCCAATTAGAAAAATACAACTTTAACCATTGATGATAAAAAAGTAAACAGAAGTGTCTTGATCCTGTTCCCTTCCTCTTGAACCTGTTCAACAATTTTGACTAAGATTTTTGAAATTCTATCTGTATAAGCTCATTGTTATTTAGCCATTGTAAGGTAGTTTTTTTATTTTATAGGGCTGGGCTACTCGGGGCTAGAGGCGAGTCCGTAGCAGCTTCCAGTGGTGATCTCACCTTGTCCTCAGCCACTGAGGCAATAAACACTGATACCTGCAATCTTGACTGCATCACGACAAACCATTGTTACTTAGTGTATAATAAAACATGCGATCTGTGAATAATCTAAGAGATATTGTAGAAAACTATTTATAATCTTCTGTAATGTGTTCCATGATTAATTAAGGATACCTACTTGTTACTTGAACATAAATACTGTTACTGAACCATTGCAATGTAATGATTCCACCTAGTCGGTGGTGGACACAAATATAATTGGTGCTTTTAAGCGATTAGTTAAGAAAAATGAAAATAAGCTTTTAGTCGTAAGGATGATAGATAAGAGTATTTATAATGTAGATATTGTTGAAAGTATTCACGAAAACCAAATGATTGGCGATACGCCTAACGACATTCCTTGTACGACAAACGCCATAACAGTCCAGGGTATCTCATACAGTGACCCATATTTCAGTAGCTTTAACTTAAACTATAAGATGGCGTTCGGAGCGCCAAAGTACATGAACAAGTCTGATTATGCTTTTAATTCCTTGGTACGTATACCTGAGCCTGGCAATTCAATATTGATTAGGCATAATATCATGATGAGTAAGATAATTGATGACAAGACGTCAGCGATGCACCATGACAATAAGGATGCGAAAGATATCGATGAGCGATCTCTGAGCGGTCTGCGGAGGTTCAGGAACGGAGATCTCACGTTCGCGGCGATGGTCGATCTCACGAGGAACGAAGGGAGGCTCGTCGAGGAGTTGAGACGGTCTGGCCAGGTGGACAGTTGGGGTGCGCCGCGCTGCTTACGACTGCGCGGCGGCGGCGAGAGCTCTCTCAACGCAGCCAGCGGCTGGGGCAGCCCACCCACCTCCAATACAGGTAATGCATTCTCATCTCATCTAAAAAGTCACGTAATCCATCCATCTTGCTGCTGCCTTTAATACAGGTAATTCTCATCTCATCTACAAAATCACTTAATCCATCCAACTTGCTGCCTTTAGGATCTAAGTAGTACCTAAGTTTGAACTCGACAAGTAGCGTGTACTATGATGCAAGACTGATAGTTCACACTAAAGTATCCTATTTGAATTGTGGTTTTTATTATCAGCTGGAAATTGGGGCGGCAACTCCGGTGGCCAATCGAATAACGGAACGAACAATACTCAGCAATGGAACAACGGAGCCCAACGCCCGCCGACCTCTCAAGCCGACCGTAAGTTACACTAAAGACAGACTAACACTTCTCTTGCTTCTGGCCTGTGGTCTGGACTCTGGAGCCTGTCTACTAACCATCTATGTACCCACTTGCTTCCGGTAAAAGGATTATCTCTTTCAGTGAACAGTAACAAGGGGAATGGCAATCAGATGCCACCAACTAGTGCACCTTCTCAGAATTGGCAATCAACCCCGCCTAACATGCCAAATTCGCAGCCTAACAATAATGGGGCGCCTGCTAGCAATGGTGCGTTGGTACATGATAGATACATGACATACGGCAAGCGATGCATGATAGTTCAAAAGTTTTTATACAAGTTTTCGTTTTAGGCACGAACAACGGTGGCAACGGAAACGGAGGCCCGAATCCACCCAATCCGGCCACGAACGGCAACAACTCGCCCAACGGAAGCAACGGAGGAAACAACAACTCTTCCGCTAAAATCGAGCAGCTCAGCTCCATGAGGGAAGCTCTGTACAGCCAGGATGGCTGGGGAGGCGTAAGTATTTCACCATCTAGATATTTAGTTTGCATAAGAATTTAGTTTACAAGTCTATCATCGAAAACTCTTAACCACCCTTTCTTGTCCTCATTACAGGCTAACAGTGTCATTTACTTACAGCAACATGTGAATCAAGACACCAACTGGGACGTGCCCGGGTCGCCCGAACCCGGAGCGAAAGTGGAACCCAACTCGACCGCCGGCCCGCCGCCGTGGAAGCCGAACGTCAACAACGGCGCGTTCCTCGGCACCGACCTCTGGGAGGCGAATCTGAGAAACGGCGGCCAACCGCCCGCCCCGCCCGTCTCCAAGACCCCCTGGGGCCACACGCCCACCACGAACATCGGCGGCACCTGGGGCGAGGACGATGACGTCGCGGAGTCCGGCAACGTGTGGAACGGCCCGCCGCCGCCGCAGCAGTGGTCGGGCGGCGGCGCGCCCCCCCCGCACTCGCAGCAGTGGTCCGTGCCCAAGAAGGACGACTGGAACGCGTGGGGCGAGCCGCGCTGTCCCGACCCGCGCCTCGAGCACGGCCGCGCCGACCCGCGCGCGCCGCCGCCCGACCCGCGCATCGACCTGCGCGGCGGCATCTCCGGCCGGCTCAACGGCGGCGACATGTGGACGCAGCACCACCAGCACACCGCCCCACCTAATAAGATGATGCCGCCCAACTCGGCCGGAGTCAACCAGTGGAACTCTCAGGTAACTATCCAGCCGACACTTATAATTACATCCATTTATATACTTTGACAAAATAGCGATACTGATCTCCGTCTACGTTGCAGGGTCCGAAGGACTCGATGAAGGGCTCGGGATGGGAGGAGCCCTCGCCGCCGGCGACGCGTCGCGCGACCGGCGGCTTCGACGACGGCACCACGCTGTGGGCGCAGCGCGGCGGCATGGGCGGCATGGGCCGAGGGCCGCAGGGTCCGCCCCCGGGTCAGGCCCGCGTGCCACCAACGCCTACCAAATCCGATGCGGTCTGGGGTCACGGCCAGCGCAACGGCTCCTGGGACGAGGCGCACACGCCCTCGTGGGAGCAACGCGAACCGGGGTGGTCGGATGCGGGCGGGCCGGGCCTGTGGCCGGCGCAGAAGCCGAAGCCGGCCGGGCCCGGCGGCTGGCCCGACGATATCGGAGAGTGGGGCGGACCTAAACCCCCGCAGGGTCCCATGAGCGGCAAACAGTTGCCCAAGGAGCTTGTTTGGAACAGCAAGCAGTTCAGGTCCGTTTATTATACAATCCAATTCTTTATTTGTCACCCTCGGTGGTCCTATACCTGTAATCCAATGTTTCCCCCGCGCAGGTTCCTGGTCGAGATGGGTTTCAAGAAAGAGGAAGCGGAGGCGGCGCTGCGCAGCCGCGACATGAACACGGAGGAGGCGCTGGAGCTGCTGGCGGGGCGCGGCGAGGCGTGGCGCCGCGACGAGTTCCACCCGGGCGGGCCCTTCCAGCCGCCGCCCAACGTGCCCACCGTGTCGCCCGCCGTCGTGCAGAAGATGCTCAACCAACCACCGCCACAGACGCATCAGCATCATCCTTCTTATAATCCTAACAGGTAACCGTCAAATAATTTTAGGCGTATATTATGACAGACGCGAACAGACTGTTGTGAAGTTATTATCTTCATTTGTTTTTCGTTTTTAACTCCTGAAATATTGCCTGATACATTTATATTTGCTTGAAATACCCACAACTCCCAACCTGTAACCATTTTAACCTGAAACCATTTTAATGATGTTTTGCCATGCTAATACCGAGAAAGTTACAGACTTTCGCTGAGTTCAATAGCACAATCTGAAATAATACTACATAGAATACAATCTTTTTGAAATGTATGTATCTTCTAAGCTAATAAGTATTTCTTGTCCTCAGTGGTGCGGGAAATAACGGTCAACCAAGTGCAGCTCAGTTGAGGATGCTAGTGCAACAGATCCAAATGGCTGTCTCTGCTGGATATCTAAACCATCAAATACTCAACCAGCCTTTGGCTCCTCAGACCCTCGTGTTGCTGAACCAGTTGCTTCAGCAGGTATTTTATCTATACTAATATTATAAAGAAGTAAAGTTTGTATGTTTGTTAAATTGTAAGGAGTAATCTCGGGATCTACTGAACCGATTTTAAAAATTATTTCACCAATAGAAAGCCACATTATTGCTGAGTGTCATAGGTTTATAAAAAACCGAAAAATAAAATAGGCTTTTACGTGGTAGTTCGTTTTGCAAAGCGAATCTGAGAAAAAACGGTCGAATTATGCCCAACGAAGTGGGCACGGGTCAGATAGTTAACTATAGATCTTCATCATTAGTAGTCCTAATTAGACATTGTATTTATTCATAAGACGTGAATACATCACGCGATAAAAGCATCTTTTTATCAAGTTCTTTTAAGTAGGGATCAAATACTTTACTAGATTATGCCTTAGCTGGGAATTGTACAAATTCCAACTTATAATATACAGTTATTTTGCTATCTATACCAGACCTAACCAAGATACTCGTACGGCCGGTTTCTAGATCCGAGTTTGACACATAGTAATAATTTGATTTTTTCGTTGATCATTTTTCGAGAAACCGGCCGTTAGCATCTAATCATTACACTATATTTGCAAAATACAGTATTTATTTTTAGCTAGCTGTTGAATAAGGAAATAGTTTTAGATGTCACAGAGCTATATTAATATTGCCGATGGAGGAATTGTGTGGATTAAGTTACCATTATAAATACCGATGTTAAACAGTTAGTTAAACTAAAAAAAATGATTTCCTGTTTATCAAACTGTATAACTCTCTTGCCCTCTTGCTGTTTTTGAAAACGTTAGTTTTGGCCATTTAGTACATACAAAAACAAATAAGTCATTATATTTTGTTTGTTCTTTTTATAAAAATAGATGATACGTGTCAATGCGTACTGATTACATAATGAACACTATATAGTCGTTCGTTATTTAAATAGAGTTATGTAGTGACAATGAATTTTTATTTAATGAATTGCAAATCGTGGCCTCAAAACTTTGGTCACGCATGGTTTAAGTCACCAAGTATTCCTGATCTCATTAGTAACGATATTTAATTCAATTTATATCATACATTATTATGTACATTCTTATGGTGAAGAAATTCGTTCTCAAAATATGCATTCTAAGAAGTAAAAATAACTGAGAAAGCATTATCTCATTGTTTACACGCGATGACCCCATTCAAATTGAATAATGAAGATTCTAATTTTAGCGTCCAACTTTTTACTTTATCAGCTTTATACCGAACAAACTATATAGCGGATTACCTGCGTCAAACAAAGGAAAATAATATGCTGAATAAGATATTGTACTGCCATTCGCGTTTCGAAACTCCACCAAAAAAAATGGTTGTCTGTAAAGTCGTTTTACTGACGATAGTTGAACGTGACAACGTCACTTCATGGAACGCCTCAGAACGCTTCATGAGTCATGTTTTTTCGTGCGTGCAGCCGGCTCTATATCGAATTATAAGACGTTGTCACGTCAAAATATATATTTAATTACGCAAGATGTGTGATATTTTCAGAAAAGAAAGCTGACAAAAACATAAACATGCTTACACTGCATTGAAATGTAGTTGATTTTTATTTCCATAGCAGCTTTACGTAGTTTACTAGTGACATCTGAAATATTTATTATATCACATTTTTAAGTAGTTTGAAAATAGGTGTAAACCTATTTATATCACATAAGTACAAGCTCCCCTCAAGCGATAGCTATTTATTACCAACAGCTGCGCAGGGGTGAATTATCTTCAATGAAGCGATAGTTCTCACTGAACCGGCATCTTTTATCTACTTAATGCCTCGCGCCAATCTCTCCCCACGGGGGGATTATGTCAAACAAAACAGTACAATCTGTTTTTTAGTCGTCTAATTCTACCTTGTTATGCCTTCTGATTTGCTCTCACAAAAAAGTAACTGCGTCTGCTTAACCGGTACAGTCTGCTTTTTTTGCTTGCAAGATATAAGATACAAACAAAAATTTGTTAAGAAACTCAATAAATAATAGTAATAAAAGTCTAGAGGTGCGTTTCGTTTCGCGTTTCGAGTCATTTCATTCAACATAAACTCTATAGAATTTCTTGGTAGTATTTTGTAGTGAATCTACTACTTTTACCGGAGATTTTTTATTTATTACTATAACATTTTAATATTTAGGTACATATTCTATTGTATCTATAGTAAACATAGTATTCATTGAAAAGTTTTCACAAAACATGCAGTAAACAAATCAATATTGATTGATGTGTTAACCCTATCATATCACTAATATAAAATTCAAGATATATTATCATCAATTTATGTTCTTAAGCTCAACTTGATAGTAAATTCTTTGAAAAATACTATGAATCACTATGAATTTATCTTTTGATAGCAGCATTTTGTCCATAGATCAAAGTACTGCAGCAACTTATGCAGCAAAATTCTGTGGCGATGACCAAAGGGCATTCGACCTTGACTCTTCAGTATACCATGCAGATCACCAAGGCTAAGCAGCAGATTACTGCATTGCAGGTAAGAAAATCAATATAGATTATTTTAATAACACTACATTATTCTACTCACCACTACTTATAAATGATGAGGAAAAGAGTTGGATATCATATATGAAGTATAATGGGTGAAGCTATATTATAGGTGTATTTTTCCTCGCGGATTTTAGAAGATACGCATTATGTAGCCATCAGGATATCTCTCTCTTCTCTAACTAAATATGAATGTCTGAATATCTGTAATTTAATTTCTTTGAAGGTGAACATCTAAAGGTGCAAAGCAAAGCAAAGCAAACAAATTAAAAAATGTTCTAAATTCTGTTGTCAAATATTGGTAAAATAGAATTTTAGTCGGACTGAAAAATAACACACCTTATCTTTCTGTATTGACATTCCAATGTTTACATTTATGTACAGAATCAAATCGCAACGCAGCAAGCCTTATACATGAAGCAGCAAGCCGGTGGAGCTGACTTGTACAAGCCAGGTCCGGATCCATTGGCCCCGTTGCAGAACAACTTCGGTGATATGTCCCTTAAAGATCCGCATTCCGTAAGTTTATTCATATTGTATTTTATAATAAGTTACAAAATTTTTAAATGCACCTTACATCATGGACAGCTAATTTGTTAGGAAGTGAATAGAGAATGACCAAAATAGTTATTTATATAAATCTTCTTAGGAGATGTATGTCCAGCAATGCACTAAAAACTGATTAGATTATTATAGTCTCATTATCGAAATATGAGTAAACACAGTTGTTAAATATATTTCATTAAAAAATTTTTTTTTTTAATTATTTAAACATCTTTGAAACAAAGGTTTATGACAGAACTATACATTAGCAAAAAC
Source organism: Ecliptopera silaceata (assembly GCA_932527185.1). Classification (NCBI taxonomy): domain Eukaryota; kingdom Metazoa; phylum Arthropoda; class Insecta; order Lepidoptera; family Geometridae; genus Ecliptopera; species Ecliptopera silaceata. The sequence goes on along the minus strand of OW052202.1, from coordinate 8,648,780 downwards.
AAATAAAACTAAAAAACAATTCAAACTTTTAAAACAATCATTACTAAAAGAACAGTGATTGTAAGTTCTCTGTCATGGAATACATTATGTGTTAAACATTATTTTCACTACAAAATGAACTCTATTGACATGTCCTCAGTGATTATAATAAAATGTATTTCTTTAGGCATACGGTGGCGGCGGCGGTAACCAACAATCTCGACTGAACCAATGGAAACTGCCTTCTCTAGACAAAGACAGTGATGGCTCTGAGTTTAGCCGCGCTCCGGGCACCGCTAAATCCGCCACTAGCCCTCAACTAATGGGCCTGCAGCCTGATTCGTAAGTATACAATGTAACATAGACTTTAATTAAATAAATGGAGAATCAAGCTTTCGTAGAAAACATTTAATAACAACGGTTTCGATTCAACAAATCGGACTCCGCCGAGATAAAGCGACGGGATGATGAATGCAGCTGTCAAATTCTGTGTGAGAAGAGTCTAAGACTAGTGCGTCTTGGGAGAGACATACCTCCCTGTCTAGCAATGCATTGATATAGGTTGTTGAATAAAGCTATGAGTTCTTATTTATTTGTATTTTTAAACAGAACTTGGGGCGTGGGGCGTGGCAACGAAGGCTGGGGCGACGCGGGCGGCGTCGACTCTGCCGACGGCAAGGACTGGCCTTCGCATCCTTCGCACCAGCCCGTCTACGATCTCGTGCCAGAGTTCGAACCTGGCAAGCCTTGGAAGGTAACTTTATAACCTCATTTTACCCTATTCAAAAGTAAAAAAATAAAGTAAAAATGTTTTGGCAGAGGATATTATTGTACTGAACAATTTGAATCCTGAGCTATTTATTACACAGAACATTTTACTATCCAAAAACGAAATTTCATAAATTTCCGTGATGTTTTTATGTCTAATTTATTGAATGAATGCCAGAGACAATAATAATGATATAAAAAATTGCTCAAGTTCTAAATTTGGACATTGAGCAATATTTTGTAGTTCAATGCTTTGTAGTTCAATATTTGTGGAAGAAACAGGCATTTAACTGAATTGTATTCAATATAATTAAAAAAAAAATGCAATATTGAATGGAATACTCAGCTTTTCATCATAATATCCAAAAGGGCAATATATAGGGTGTGTGGCGAGCTACCTTTCCTAAAGGCATATCGAGTAGTGATAAAAGTAAAAACAACTGCTAATTTGGTGCCCTGTTTTCAGTTTATAGACCCCTTTCTGAATGGAAATGATGAAAAGTCCTTTTCCATCAAACAGGGTAACCAAATGAAGAATGTGGAAGACGATCCGGCTATGACGCCCGGTTCCGTGGTGCGGTCGCCACTATCGCTGGCTGCTATTAAAGATTCTGAAATGTTGGGAGGGAAAACTTCGCCTCCTGGGAGCGAGAGATCTCTGTCCAGTTCTACTTGGTCTTACGCGCCGACCGGTGCCGGCGGCGGCGGTCTCAAGACTGGCGCTGATTGGGGCGCTAAGGTGGGTTTTATACTCTAGTTATATATTGGAAGAAACTATACAAATATTTTAGGCAAGCGTGCTACATCGTCGACCGCATCGTTACTTAACCTCAGGTGAGATCGCGGTCAAAAGCTTGCCTATAACATGTAAAATCTAAAAATCTCATTTGATTGCAGCCTCGCCCAGCACCGCCCGGTATTTCTAAGCCGTGGCCGCAGCATCACGCCGCGCCTTCAGCCAATCAGCGAGCTCTGCCTTCCTGGCAGGCATCCACTTGGCTGTTACTGAAGAATCTGACTGCTCAGGTATGTAGCTTCTACAAAATCCTATGCCATTAAAACAGGGCCTCACATTTAATGTGCTACATATAAGTGTCAATAAACATTTTTCTATTTCATTGGTTGGAAACTGTCGTTGGTCATTTTTTCTTTTCAAATTAAAAATTATTTTGACTTTTAACAATTATCAAGATATTACTGAGAATTATTAAGATATTGACTTAATCAATGCTTTTTAGTATTTTCTGAAATCAGAACAATTGGATTCAATGCGTCTGTCATTAAAGTTCAATGATTAAACATAACATTTTTTATTTTATCTTGTCCATATCACCTCTATATTGCTTTGCTTTTTCACCACAATGAATGAATGCTATCACTAAACCATAGTCATCCATGTTGAGTGTTAAACATATTGTTTTGTACAGATTGACGGGTCTACTCTGAAGACTCTATGCGTGCAGCACGGCCCTCTTCAGAACTTCCATCTGTACTTGAACCAGGGCCTCGCGCTGGCACGTTACTCGACCCGCGAGGAAGCCGCTAAGGTACAATACAACTTACATTAAATACTCCTTTGTATATATGAATTAGGTTACTTGAGCACATTAAATACTCCTTTCATTTGAGTGAGATCACTTAGCATGTTTGAGTTTATATTCGAATATCACAAAAGATTCAAAAAAGAAGATCGATTGAGCATTCAAATAAATTCTATTATGAAATAACTCATACTGGAACTGTGAACAATAAAAACTTGCTAATAGAGTCATAGAATAGAATCATAATTATACTTTTTTTTGTTAATCTTGCTTACAGTTATACTCATGTTTGTTTTTTGAAGGCATAACCTTGTAAAATTATGCCTTCAAAAAACAGGCCGTAAGTTTCTTGATTCAGCCACGCACTGTAGTGCGTGGCTGAATCTTACGGCCTGTTTAGAAACTGTTGTAATGTCTTTTAAACAGGGTTCATATGTGACATCTAACTACATTGTATTACCATATGACATCAATAAATGTATTGAGTGTTATTGTGTGCAGGCCCAAATGGCATTGAACAACTGCGTGTTGTCCAACACGACGATATTCGCGGAGTCGCCGGCCGAGTCGGAGGTTCAGCTGATACTTCAGCATCTCGGCTCCGGCGGCGGCGGCGCCTGGCGTCCTGCCTCGCAGGCCGGCAAGGTATGTTACACTACACTGAACTTGTTCAAACATCTTTATATTACCCTTACATATGAAATTGGCGTTTTGTCGTAGATAGATAGAAAACGCTTTATAGTACACAGAAGGAAATAACAGAAAAACAGTGTTAACAGTGAATACAAAGGGCGGCCTTATCGCTTTGAGCGATCTCTTCCGTACTGACCACTTTGATCTGAAATATCTCCTCTTTGGTTAAGATACATTTGAGTTTTAAAAACAGTTATTCATAATAAGAGAGATCGAAAATTATTAAGTGTTTGCTTGAAATTGTCAGAAAGATTTCAAACACCAAAGAGTGAGGTAGTTTTAAGGTTCTTGAAACAATTTTTACAGTATCTACCTTTTTCTGACGAAAAGTGATGCTTGCATTACTTTGTTCCGTGTTACACAGAAATGTATGTTTATGTATATATGAAGAGCCGAAGACCGGGCGGGCTCAGTGGCGCGTCTTGGGAGAGACCTACGTCCAGCTGTGGACAGATATAGGTCGATGATGATGATGATGTATGTATGTATGTTATATGTATGTATGTTAAACTGGGGGTTCAATACGACAATCTTGACCTAGTCGATTTGTTTCAAATGTGAAATGCGTTGTCCGCTTGTATAGTGTTAGCTAACAAGAGGTGTGTTCTAGGAGGCTGGTTGGGGCGGCGGCTTCCCCGCCATGTGGCCCGACTCGCACGAGCAGCGCGCCACGCCCTCGTCCCTGAACTCGTTCCTGCCGCCGGACCTGCTCGGCGGAGAGTCCATCTAAGACGCTCCCTCCCCTCCCCCCCGCCTCGTCGCCGCACATCGACGCCTAGTCACATCGCATCGCACGGTAGCACCCGTCTACTGTATGTAAGTGTTCACCGTACTATAAGTAGGCTAGCTCCTCTCTACCAAATGACATAGCTAAACGGATTAGAGTAGTTGTCGCGGGCTACCTCAGTCACTCGCCCCGTGGCCGTGTATTTGTATTTGTATTTATGTTGTTGCGCCCCCGGGGCTGTTGCTGTTTCGCCCCGCGGGCGGTTGAGTTTCTTTCGTGCTAGTTTTTATTTTTTCTCGTTTTAAAAGAACCGTATTTTAATTATTTATTTATATTTTTTTTTCGAATAGTCGATCGCGAGCCTCCGTTTTCCATTAGTGATATTTTTTGAGCAATAAGAGCATTTCGTGGCGTGGGGGCGGGTCGGGGGCCGTGCCCGGGCGCGTTCGGCGACGTCGCGGCCGCTCGGAGAGCCGAGTGCCGCCGAGCACTCCCGAGCACTCCCGAGCTCACCCGAGCGCACCCGAGCACACCCGAGCGCGCCCGACCGCTCCGAACCCGCCCCGACAATACGTTTTTATAATTAGTTGTATTTTTATAAAGGTAACAAAATTTGAAATTATGAGATTTGAAGTGCATTCTTCTAGTGGTAATTCCTTTTAAGCAGCGTTTATAGTCTGAGATATACAAATATTGGTTAGTAGGCCGCGGCCAGTGGCGGCGGCCGTGTGATGTAAAGTATCTTGCCTAAGTAAGGATAATAATGTATTTCGTTGAGTATCGGAGCGGAGCGAGCCGCCGGGTCGGGTCGGTCCTCGCTGATTTCCCCAAATTTTTTCCAGTATTTGTGATTCAAGTGCCACTTTAAGTTATATTGAAACGATTATCTAGATTATACGATTAATGTAAGCATAACTTAATGAAGATTGTTTTATCATTTTATATATTACATTTTGTGAAAAATGTTACTGAAGTACTATAATTAACGGTAATTTAAATATTACACTTTTGTGTATAGTTAACTTAAAATTAGCCATATCAATAACTTATAGAAAAGATATGTGGTATTTTATATAGGCTCAATTTCAACGTTATTTAAAGTGGAAATAATGCTTTAGACATTGTATTCTGTTAATCATATACTTGTAGCGGTAGTATCGTCGGTATTATATAAATGTATAAATGTAAGCGTAACCTAAGTCCTATGTTAGTTCTCGTAAGAATACTATGATATTGACGGCAACGATAGTGGGTGTAAGTGTTTGTTCGATATGAGAAAGTTTATTTACAATTTTTATTTACTTTTTAATTTATCGATGGTGTGCCACAGAGTGACTCTGCCAAACTATATCATTACCAATATTGTCGGGGAGTAGGGATGCGGGTGTGGTTACGTCACGTTACGTTACGTTACGTTACGCGGGTAAACGCGCGCCGGCCGCGCTCCGAACGCGGTTGGCACGCGCCCGCAATGCGCCCGCAACTCGCCCGCAACTCGCCCGCAACGCGAGCGAACCGCGCACATACAGCGTCGTATCCTAAGTCGATATCTTCCAGTGATCCTTCGCGCGTGGGAGGGATGGTTCGCATGCTAGGTTAGTCCGGGACGAGCCTCGGCGCCTCGGCGGCGCCGGCTCGACCATTCTTCACAAATTAATATAATAAGTTAGATTGTACGCGACTTTGGACTTGTACTTGTGCGTCTTTAAATAAATTCTAATCGCTTTGGACCTGTTTAGTCTAGTGATAAATGTTTCTATATGTGTGATGTGTTCATCTAGTGACAAAATTAGTATTTGTCATATCTACCTTATTATCTCATAGGGACCGACGTACTGTTTTAAATATATACATGAATTGCATATTCTTCGTTGCCTTTTTTGCATATCTCGATTGAGTGCAGATTTGATTTACACGATCGTATATTTTCTTATCGATGGTTAAGCTGTTAGTGATAGTTTGTGTACATTCGATTTACGATAAGCATGTCGAGATTGGATCGTGTAACGCAAGCTGCGGCTCCGAGCACGGCGCGTACGGCGCGGTGCGTGTGGTCGCGACTAGCGTTACGTGCCAAAGAATTAATATCAAAGATATCCACACGATTTGCATTTGTCTGGCTGGCGATGGATGATCTTCCAAATGAATCGCGGCTATTCGCTGTACGGGTTATCGATCAGATGTTCCTAAGGCACATTGCGTTTGTATCGCGTCTATCGGCATACAGCATACAGCGTTCGCCGCTCGACCAGGCTGATGTCAATTCTACTATTACTGTCGTAAAGCTCAATTTACGTGAGGGTCTTTATTTTTATTGACTTAATACGTCATAGAATAAAAAAATATTTATTATTTTTAAATCGATATTGTTCTGTCCACATTATTTGATAACGGATTACGCCTAAATCTCAGTCGTTAACTGGTGCAAATCGCAGCAATAAAAATACGTCATTATAATTTTTATAAATTAGTGATTTTAAAGTAAATGAGACAAGCCGAAGAAACGGAGAGTATAATGTTCCAGTGCCCTTTAGAATACTTGTCCATAGTATAAATATTAAAGACGAATGTGTCATGCCTTCAAATGTTTAGTCACTTAAAGTTATCAGTACTTAAATAAATGGGTAATATATAAATTATATTTGTATTGATCATATAAAGTTGTAAAGATATAGATAGGTGTCGTGTCGTGTCGTGTCGTGTCGTGGTAGTGTCGTATTACGAGAGAGTAGATGGCGGCGCGACTCACGGCAAGGTTGTGAGAATAACTGAATCTCCTTTCGGTTCAATGACTGCATCATTATTTCCTGCACACAATTATTGCGCCATGTGCAATTTAGTCTGTGTTATTATGTTGTTGTGTATTTATAAAACTTACATTATATTCTGTAATATGTATATTGTGAAATTATATTCGTAAAGAAAAATATACGCTTCACGCTTTCATTTTTAACAATTTTCGTGACTTGTTTTGTTATTTAGAGTAAATTTACGTACCTAAAAGTAATTATAATAATTATATTGTAGTAGTTGTATTGTAAGAAAAAAAAATTAAAAAAAAAAAACAAAAAAAATAAATAAAAACAAAAACATAAAAAGCAATGAAAGCAACCAATGATTGTGCCTCAATGAACTGTGGTACGTTACCGTAACCAATGGCAGGTTTAATCGTTTCCTCGAAGATTTTATAGTAATGAATTGTGCGCTAGGCACGGTTCGAGTCGCGGTAGACAATATAAGGCTGCGAGCGAGCACCGGCATCGCGCCCGGCCCAAGCCTTTTGTAATCATTAATGAGCTTAGCTGTTTTACTTTTACTAACTAAGTGTTACTTCATCAATCATTTTATATATATTTACGTGTAAATATTTTTATCCATTTAATATTTTGGTTTTCATGAAGTTTACCCGAATTGAAGCCGTATAATTTTTGCTCTTATTACGAGGCCGTTTGATTTTATTCATTCGGATTGCATTGATCCACAATCGAATGCCAAAGTTGATGTCTGAATGCCATTTAACGACCACTGTGTAGGTATTCTATGTTGTATTTCCGTGTGTTACATCACAAACGTATATCGTACAAATGGAGCCATTTACTAAAACATCCGCCGAACTAGGTCGTCACTCCCACTCCAAGCTGCTCTGGTGTTATTTTAGCTCAACTATTATAATAGTTTGCTCATATTGTTGTTAATTTTAATAGTTTTACGTATTATTTAACTTCCTCGTGTGGAATAAAAATTTTAAATTATTTGTGTAATCTCCAAATTAGTTTTTAGAAGCTCTGACCGTATTGCCGCTGTTCGTATTTGGCTAATACAAAATCCCCGCCTGACGCGTGTCGTCGTATTGTTTTTATAACATCTATCGAGTTGTATGTATCGACAATGCCGCCCGTTGCCTCGTGTTAGCATTTCTTACACTGTCTATAGACGATTCTATATGGATCGACTCGCTCGTATAAAATCAATCGGAATAACCGCCATTGCAAAATGTAACCTACGATCGACAAATGAATGTAGGTTTTGGAAGAGCGCGCGGACGGGTAACGGGTCGGTAAGGATATCGATTGCCTTTCTCTATTTAGCTTGACATCGTTTACTGCTTCCGCACTATGAATCGTCGAGCACTATTAATTTGAGACAGATTTAGGGACCAAGTTATTTCACATTAAGTGCATTCATTTACTGATCTTTACTAACTAAAAGACAATCACATTATTACAAAAAAAAAACTTCGTGTCTAAAGAGTGATTTTTAAATAAATTAATTTAGTGATAGCAATAATTGATATTCATAAAGGCCTTTTAATTTTAACATTAGATAAAGTTTCGCTTGTTATTTATTTATTCATATACGATATATATTTTTGTAAGTTGGAGGAGTTTGTCCTTAAACAATAGCACATTAGGTGATATTTTACAATGAAACTAGTCTTCCTTATGATCGCGGGTGGAGCGCCAAGGCTCGACAGTGGGTTCGCGGCTCGCGGCTCGCGGCTCGCGGCTCGCGGCTCGGCACAAGAGGCAATAATTCCTCTAGTCTTGTTATGTGGTGCGATAACATATAATACCAAATATATAATAACGAAAGCTTTGACCTTGTGTTAGTGGTAGGACCGGCCCAGGCAGCTTGGAAACCATGGAACTAGCCACACTAGAGCTTGGGTAGTATTATTGTAATGCATTTATTTCTCGTTTATCAGTCACTCAATCATTTAACTCTATAATATTTTAATTATGCTATGCCTAAAATTGGGAATATCAGATTTTATTTAGGATGTTTAATATTTTACATTTTAGCGTTTAAATATCTAAAATTTACCTTAATTATAGTAAATGGATTTTGTATTATTATTGGTAAATAGCTGTAAGACAAAGGGTGTTCTCGATAGAAACACACAACTGAAGAAATACAAAATAATAAAAAAATAATAATGTACTGAGTGACTTACGCGTAAACAGAGGGCCATTGAAATAATGTTGAGCTAAGATATTTTCTTCTATGTGGTAATTATAACTAATTGTGATTGCTGAGAATGTTTTAACCGCTCGATGTGTACTTTAAATAGTTTGAAATTGATGAAGCGGCCGGCTTGGGAGTCGGCCCGGAGTCCGCTCTCACTCCACACGCGCCTATTCCTCACCTACTAGTAGTTCACATGTATTGCATTTGATTCGTTATATCGGTATAGAGTTTATCTTGTATGTATGTATGTAACTAGCCAACCCCACCACGGTTAATTGATGCAGTAGACTCTGAGTGTTCGCCGAAGTATCAGACGCTGTTTCTAGTCTTACGCGATCCGCGATCCGCGATACTGCGACTTACTCTATCGAGCATAATTAACGACCATTATCCTATTAAAGTAGCTTGTATAATTCTTTCATTAGATCTCTGTTGTACCTGTCAAATTGTTTATAATCGGTACTGCAAGTGTACCGAACCAGTCTCGAAGACTCCGCGCTTGATACGTAATTGTGTAGTTCGAACGACCAAATCCCTTAATGTTCCACTTAATTGAACTAAAAAAACCTCATGATTTTGTCGATATTTTGTATTCGCATTAACAATACTCTGCGGTCTTATTAGTCACTTTTGTACCTTGTACCTTGGTCGCATTTTAATAATATCCTATTTAAGTGAGGAATCAATAATCTAATTCTGAAATATATACTTAATTTAAATTTTGACAGACTGATATCTGTGATTAAGAAAATATTTTTAATATAATCCAGTGAGTCGGATGGAAATATTTATTTTGTTTGAGGTTTCCTACTGCCAGCGGCACGCACGTGGGCCGGCCGCGACAGCCCGCGTAGGGCGCCGCGCCGGTCACATGTTGTACAAACAAATAAAGGAACTACCTTAATTAGTAATAATCCCCACCATTATAAGTAGACACGTACATTACATACCAGTCCCGCTCGACATCGTCTCAACTCAACAAGCCGAGACTGATCTAATAAGAACTCAAATACCACCGATGTCACATGAAATTCAGTTTTCCTTGACTCAATAATTGATCTTGAACGTTGCATATCGATTACATTTCTTATTCGAAATATTTTGTTGTATTCATATCCGTAATTTCCATAGAGTGCTTTAAGTTTAAGTTAAAATAATCGAAAACACTTAAAAAAAAGTCGCCTTTTAGTATTGTAGTGACACCTCTCTAAATGTTGAATTGTCGATTGGCGTTTTATAGATTAAAAGTAATATTTTTGGTACCACCTTTGAGTTAAAGTACAACGTTAGTTATTGTAGCATGTTCTTCAGTGACGTTTTATCTTAATGACGCTAATCAATAAGATAAGTGTAGAATTAAGCGGTCTCTTCTCATGATACACCAATAAATAATTCTCATCGTATTTCTATTGGAACACTTATTGTAATATGCGGATACTAAATTATGACATAATTATATCAATAGGCTAAATGTACTAAAAAGGTTTCTCTGAAAATCTCTGTGATGGGAAAATTAATTCTAAAGATGTAGTATTAACTGAAAACGAAGCGAGGGTCGTACCATGAGCGTGGTTTCCGAGCGTTCGTGTTGTCGCCATTCGAGAGTCGCGTGCACCGAGCGGCGGAAACGCTCCTTGCAGCTGTCATGTTAAGACCCAAGTTTCCCCGTGACTTTAAAAGTTGAACTTTTCAGTCTTTTTCGCGCAAAGGGTTGTGTATTATTTTTATGTAGTACAAAATGTGTTCGCAATTTGATTGCTGCTGTAGTGTTCCTTTTGTTCTTAATTCATTTGTTGGATGTTTATTTTTAAATTTGTATTCTCTATCTGCCTTTGTATCAAAAATGTCTGTATTGGCACGCCTATTTGTACTGTAAGTTATGTCCGGCTGCCTTAATAGTTCTATGTCACGATCCTGTAAGATCCGTCACGTACCAAATAATAGCGTAGCAGGTGTCGCTGGAAGCGCTTGTCGAACTTGTAAAGCTCTACAATGTGTGTGAAGCACGCGCCAGAAACAAACGCCCTCTTTATAAACCTCGAATTTACAACACTCATAAAGCACAAAGTGTGGGAGATACAGTTTTGAATATACATTGACCAAGCAGCAGAGTTTTGCATGAAAGTTTCTGTTGCTGACGCGTGCTTTAGCTAATAGAGCCTTGGGTGTGCATCGCGTCACATCGACATCTTCGCAATCCTTTATAATATTTATATTTATATCTACAGGGAGTAGACTATCTGAAACTTTGTGGGATTCAATTTCCTGTCAATATGAACAATTTTATTGATAAAACTAACAATTTCAGAGCAATCGACAAAGTTTAAACAGATTTTTAACTATTTGTTAGTTTCATGAGTAAATTTGTTCATTTTAATAGCTACATTGAACCCCTTCGAAGTTTTTGGTAGTGGTAGTTCCACCCATTATAATATTACCTCATATGGTGACCTCGCGGTGTGTGGTATCACGCCGCGATGTTGCCAGTACTTAATGCACTGTTAATTGGTACACTATCAAATTTCCTTTAAGTTAATTTTAAGGTCTATCGTGAATTTTTATCAGTGTATCAAATAGTCAATATATTTTACTGTTATTTTTCTGATACTAAAAAAAAGCAATTGTATAATTACAAAATAAAACAGGAGAACAATAATTATAATGTAAGTGTAACATTTAGTGAATTTAAGTGTGCTATTTTCCATTCCAGAAGTCAACGATAATGATTGTTCTTGTAACTAATAATAATGACTTATGTTCGGTTTTTAAAAGATGTTATTATTGTATAAACTAAACCTTATGTGATTGAAATGCAATGTTTAGAAGTATTTTTATTCTTTATTTTTTACCATTAATTAATATATGTAGTTAGTAGAGATCTATTTGAGAGTCTAATGTATCAATTATTTGTAAAGTTGGCTGTAACTTAGAAGTTACAATAAGTAGAAATATTTTAATATAACATTTGGAGCAAATTTTATGTAGATGACATAGTTGTTTGATGATAATGTGAAGTGTTGTATCGTATCGTACTGTATGGTATCGTATCGTATCGTTAGCGCAACGTGTACGCAACGCACAACGATGCGTGGCGCACCACGCGTGGGCTAGCCTTGACCACGCGTGGGCGAGCGTTGGCCACGCGTGGGCGCCACTCACCGCACAGCACTGCTAGGATAATTCAGTTATTGCGTAAGGATATTTTTCTTACATTTGGATAAGTGTAATATTTATAGTTGGTAGGCAGTACATAATACATAATTATAATTAACAAAAGTCCCTATATATTCGAACTGATGACAGAAACGCATGTTATATTTGTGGCCTCTTTACGAATAAGATCTATGTTACATGTTTAAAGAAAATTAATTTTGCTATGCAGTATGAACAGAGATGATACTCAATAAATTGCCAAAAAGTTAAAATACTATATGCATAGATACGATAATTTCTTTGGGCATATTATTTTGAATTTATGCAAAACTTAGATTATGAGTAAGTAGAACTTAGATTATATTTAGTGTGAATGCATAAATATTATTCTATATTATAAAAACTAAGTGAATTTGGAAATTATCAATTCTGTATTGTTCATAAGTTTAGATAATAAATGGGTTTAGCCATACTCTGGCTGGTTTGATATGTATGTTAACTTAATTGTAAAAAAAAAATAAAAAAAAATCAATAAAATATCTGTAGTTTCATTTATATCTCCATACAAAACCTATAGAAGTAGTTTTTCATAAAGCTTACATAAATAAAAGTAGGTTAAAATTTAAACAATCAAAGCCCTGACTTTTATTTAGACAAAACACAAGCGCAGCGGCTTTAAAATAGAAAGAAAATCTAAATATGTGAGGCGAAGAATAAATCTAGTATCTTGAGTAAATAGTAACCACCAATCTAAATAAGCTTTAAAATACAATGTCAAAAGTAAATTAGCATGTCAGCGGTATTTGTTCACCGATAGCATCGCAACACAAAGGGCTTCAAGTAAACAGAAGTACACTGAAATGGAAAACCTGGAGATTGCAAAGCTTTGTATCAAACAGTACGTACAGTGAGGGAGAAAAGTGGGCTAAACTTTTAAGTCACAGTAATGTTGGTAAGTGTAAACGATGAACTTTATTTAAAATTCAAATTCGTAGTTTGAATCATCGTGACTAATCGTTTTTTGAAGTGAAAACTTCACACACAATCACAATGACACAGACACATTCGCGCTTGCGCGAATGTGTCTGTGTCAGTGTGTCTTCGTTGTCTTCGTCGTTGTGTCACATTCGCGCTTGCGCGAATGTGACACAATGACATGACACAATCACGACTGTGGTTATATTTTTGAAGTGAAAACTTAAAAGTGAAAACACAACGTTAATATTGAAGTTTTCACTTCTGCCGGCACTCCCGGAGTGCTAGCTTTTTTTTTTTTCAGTGCTGATAGTACAGACTAAAAATTGACATAAATACCTATCGTATTGTTTTATATTTAGTGAATATTATACGACTGGTTTTCAACCGACACGGTGTGAAAGGAGATGTGAGAGTGAACGCTACGTTTCTTCGTCCTTGAGACAACTTGCTTAATTTACCGTTTGTTATATTTAACTTAAAATTCGACCCAAGAAATCAAACGGGGTGAGCTAAGTAAAACCGTTTAAAAAGTCCAGTTATATCCAATTAAACAGCAAAAGTTGTTTTTATGACAATAAGTGAAAGAAGCAAGCAAATAATCCAACTGTTCGTTGCCTCAACTTTCACGTCCGTTGAAGAAATGTGGCATAACACTATAACCTCTATATGTAAGGATATTAAATCTTCACGTTTCAATTTTATTGTTGTAATAATATGTATTCCATGCGGAATTAAATTCTATTAATAAGGTATCTATTAAAGAACTTTTTTCTAAAACAACCAATCACAGATAACAAAACAATATGGCGAACATGTTGACCAATTACAAATCTAATAAGTCCACGTTAGGGGGTCGTAATGAGCCCTCTACAAATATTTTCGTAGCGGTCCTCGTAGCTCTTTGCTACGACAAACTACATTAAATAAGTAGAATCAGATCATCAACTTCGGAATTGGACGATGTATTGAATCTAGTTTCGTCAAAGTCTTTTAGAATGCCACAAATATAAGTAGAAGAATAATTTAGAATTGCATATATACCTACTTTTGAATGATCCTTATGATTTTACTGAATAATGTAGGTAAGTACCTAGGTATATGATTTTGACTAAATCATGCTACAAATATTCTAGTGTGTTGAGCATTGATATTTGTTCTGTGTCTGGGTGTTACTATATATTCTATGTAAGTATAGTTAAGTACATGGTTTGCTTAGTTTGGAACTAGAGCGCGATGTGAGGAATGCCCATTAATATATACCTATTATTATACCTACATCTATTTAATGTATGTATTGTATAAAGTATGTCAGTCTTCTTCTTCTAGTACCCATAACACAAGCTCTGCTTTAGCTTGGGGCTAGATGATGTGTGGATTGTCCAGCATTATTTATTTATTTATCTTACTCGCTGGCAGTATCAAAGTGATCTAAGAATGTATAACACCACTTTGCCTTAGGTTGTTGCTACGTGTGCCGAGTCTTCAGTACCCCAAGTACGAGTTTGTGCACACACGGATCGCAGAGACGCAATCGCCGAGCGCCACCGATTTTGTATGGAGATCAAAGCAGCGCCCCTAGCGGATTTATTGAGAGGCTTGGATTTCCATACAAATTTGGTGGCTCTCGGCGATTGCGTCTCTGCGATCCGTGTGTGCACAAACTCGCACTTGGGGTACTGACATTAAATATGCAGGAGGCAAGCGACTGAATAATGCAAAGACTGCCATTTCATTATCCTCCATCGCTAAGGATAGGGAATAACATGAATTTTATTTTGCCAAGATTCGTCTCGAGTTTTTTGTAACATTTTATCATTTTCAATTTGAAATTGTTAAATTGACTCTTATCTGAAAATATCGGTTATGAACATAGCTCTATAAAAGCATCACAGTGTATGCAAATGTGTCGAAATATCGGGAAAAGTCCTGGTAAATATTACGTTTTTGAAGAATACTGTGGTTGTTTTTACAACTACAGTGGATTTCGGGTATAACGACGATGAAGGGACCACTCTATTTTCGTCGTTATATCCGGAAGTCGTTACAGGCAAAGGTAAAGAGATACAGACACGTATACATGTATATGATTTCCGCCTTTTCTTTAACAGTGAATGAGCGTCTAGCAGCCATACTTATTCAAAAGTTTACTAAAACCACTTGCTTTTCAGAATATCACTGTAATTGAACCATAAATTTAACTCCGAAACGTACACGCTTCCCTACCTATGTAGCTGATATCTATAAACAAAAGGTAAAGGTCTCCACAGTTGTTGACCATCTGTGTGGATGTAAACAAAAGATAAGAAATCTTTGTGACTTTGGCGGCCGACTCCGGTCGCAATATCTGCATGGGATTTCTAGGAATTTGTTACAAATGACTCATTAAAAACAGTCGCTACACCCGACTTCGGCGTTACATCCAAAGTCGCTATAGCCACATGAATTTTGTACTAAAGTATGCATTAAATTCAAGGGACTTAGATTTAACGTCGCTATAGGCAAATGGTCGCTACAACCAAGGTCGTAATAAATGAAATCCACGTTTAAAAGCCTATGGATTCAATTTTACTCTTTTTTTTATTTTTCGATGATACTTACCTACTCGACGTATGTTTCGTTTTGAGACTAGATCAATTATTTGAAGTAAATAAATCTCTGGGAATAAAATCAAGCAAAGATAATGTAAAAAAAAACAGTATTTATTTCACTATAAATTTATTCAAACAATAAATATTCATTGATTATATTATAGTATAACTAATATTAGTTAATTATTAACTAATAATATTTTTTGGTTTAATAACTGTACAATTTGTAAAAAATCGTAAGCAATATTTACAATCTATTTACAGCAATAAATGAATGCTTGTAGCATTAGGTATAACTTATTTTAACTAAACTTTGTATATAAAGTTTAATTAACCTAAGTATATTGTAATATGCAATGTCAAATCTAATTATACGTATGCAAATAATAAACATACTAGCAAATACAAATACAAAATTCTTTATGTCTTAAAATATACTTACTACTTGCCAAAATATACTTACTAAGTTAATTATGTGCGTAAAACTAGTTAATGATGATTAAAACATTACCTAGTCTGTGTGCTAAAATGTCATTAAAACAAACATTTATGTAAATTTATTATAAAATGTACTTATTTGATAGATATAGGTACCTATCTGTTCAAGTGTCAATTGACATAAAAAAATGACTGAGGCGTATAAAGAACAGCTAAAGGTCGAGCCTTTACCTCATAATCGAGAATCATTGCTGAAAACAAAAGCGGTTGTCAAAATTCTGTTCAAGTTTCTATGTACTTAATTGACAGGTGTTAAATTGCTGACGTCTAGCGCGACAGACAATATAGACTGATTTTTAACAAGATGGCCGCCACTAATGCCGAAAAACAACAATTTTTTCACTCCCCAATGGTTTTGAAATGATAAAGAGCTTTATTCAAGTATGGTTTTTAAAAAAACATTAATTTATAGGTACTTGTGTATCTAGGGGACGAATTTGTCAAATAATTAGCAAGGGACTCTGTCCATAGGTACAAAATTAGTCCACACTATTGCATATGGATACAAGATATTTATTTGGACAAAATAAGTGTAACAAACATAGTCTTATAGCGCCAAGCACCGGTCGTATACTTACAATAAAACTCATGCTACGCCCAGTAGGTACCCCAAGTACGAGTTTGTGCATACAGGGATCGCAGAGACGCAATTGCCGAGCGTCACCGATTTTGTATGAACTATGGGGATCCAAGCAGCGCCCCTAGCAGAGAGAAATCTTTTTATATGGACAAAATCGATGGCGCTCGGTGATTGCGTCTCTAGGATCCGTGTGTGCACAAACTCGTACTTGGGGTGCAGGTCAAAGAACTCCGAATTACTCAATGCCGAATAACTACAATCTAACAAGCGCACACCTACTGCCTATTGTAAGAATAAAATATAAAGTGGTCAACAATAGTGCTATCTCTGCTCGGGTCCGTTCAGAGTGTGGAATATATTTTTGTACCAGAAGTCGACGGTCTTCCCCCACGCACTTAGAGTCGGCCCGTCCAGCTGGAGTACTTCGATAAACATATTGACGATTACATTTTTCAGATCCTGAAAAAATATTACCTTAGTACTCTTAGGACTAATACCTACCTATAATACAGGCTCGGCCTAGTTTTGGTATTAGAGTAAAAAGTAATGCGTTGTCCTATTAGGTAAGTATTTATCTACTTACTAACTTATTTCAAAGTGAATATGTTAGTACAATATAATTAGATATATATACACGTTATTATATAAGGCAAAACGGTAGATACCTATTTAATTTTATCATGGTGGTGAAAAATTCATAAATTGTTTCTACGTCTTTGTGTTGCATTTATAGCTAATCTTAGGGAAGCTTTTAACTTGTACCTACTGATTTGTGTCAGAGCTTGAGTTAAATCGGTTTGATTCCCAAAAGTGAGATTGAAGAACACGAAAATATTGTATAGAAAACATTCTATATCTATAATTTACGAGTTGCCCGCTATTCGAAGTCAAAGTCAAAATTACTTTATTCAGTAAAATCACAAGGATCATTTAGAATCGTCTTAAATACTAGGTGATTCTAGATGCCAGTTCCACGCGACCAGAGCCTAGAAGAACGGGCAAGAAACTTACGGCCTGGTTCCTACCGTTTTTTATATGATCCTTTTTACAAAGAATAACTAATACATTCCACTAATGCGTGTATTTTGAGAATCAAATCGAATCAAACCAAACCACGAGTTTTGTTAAACTACTTCCTAATAAATAAAAACGGTTTGCAAAGTAATTCTACCAAACTCAGTTTGAGTGAAAGACCATTGATATAATTCAATCTGAAATGGAAAATGTAAATAACTCCACTTTTCGTCCAATTAATTCAGAACCACTCGTTCATTTTCATTTCATTTTCTCCACTACAGAGCTATTCCCACTTCAGCTTTAGTAAAACCGTTTTGTAGAAAACATGGCCGGAAAGTCAATATATTTTAAAGTTAATAAATCAATAGATTTTAGTGGATGTATTTGGTATTATATGGCTGAAGTAACAGCTAATTTTTCTCTTAAAAATCAAATCCCAATAGAAAAATTTTCAAGCCTTCCAGAGTGCTTAGTGCGAGGTTGCATTTTAAAACTCCCTACTCTCGAGCCGACAGTCGTCTCTTGGATATCCTCTTATTTTTGTATGGTTGGTTATCCTAGAGATGACTCTCGGCTCGAGAGTAGGGAGTTTTAAAATGCAACCTCGGACTAAGCGCTCAGCTGGTTTAATCCATAAACCCCAAACTATTACGCTCTAAGGTTCTAAGGTTCTGCGGAAATGCGAGCCCCAGTTTTTACGGAAAATATTAATAAAGAGTAATGTACTACTATCTCATCTATGTATGTATAGTCTACTTTTATTCTGCAATAAATAATTCTCATCTTTACTCACTATAAAGTTGCTTTGCTGTATCATTCGTTTCTTGTGAGACTCTCCAAGTTTGTTCATCATGGCTGCCACTACCTCAGGGTGGTTCAGGTTGGTCACAGCGAGGTTCAGTGACGTCATCAGGTTCATAACATGGGCTTTGAACTGGGGGTTGTTGACCCATTCCTCTTCGGGCTGTTTACGGACCATTTTGAAAAACTCTTTCGACTCAGGGTATGCTGTGAAAAATCTGAGAACAAAAAATAATGAAATAAATGTAACTTTACAAGTTTTTAGTTTGTTTGGTTTGGTATGTTATAGAGCTTTATTGAAACTCATAAACAATTTAGTTTACTAATGAGTTTGAACTAATAATTATAGTTCAATGAATTAAACTACAATTCTATATCTGAAAATCAATTTAAACCTCATGATTTTCAGAACTAAATAATGTCTGTTAAGATAATAAATTTATTTATTTATTTAATCGTATGACATCTACCTAATAGGCGTTGCGTTCTAACATCAAATGTAGATACCTACATTTATGTTTTGTTAAGTTTTTAATCTTAAAAAAATAGTTCTTATTCTAAAACAAGATGATTAATCAATAATATTAATAGTAGTAATAGTAGTATTCTTTCAAACTTTAAAGTTTTCTTTTAATCTCAACATGTGTAAAAAAACATCAGTTCAAACTGAAATACGGTTTAAGCGAGGGATTACTGAGTCCGACATAGTTTATACTTTTAACTCTAACTGTCAGTCTAATGAACTAATGTGTCAAACAAAATGGTATTTGTGTTTAGCTAATAGCTTGTTCTAAATGACCGCATTAATTTTAATTTATTTTATTGCTGCTTCTTGGTATGTTGTCGATTTTACTTAGTATATTTTTAGCATCACTTTTTTTTAGCTTTAGCAACTGTGATTATACAACAAAAATATTCACACATTACACTCTAGTCCCGAACTAAGGAAAGCTACTATGGGAACTAGACTGCTGATAGAATACTTATATTATGTGTGATTTGTCCGTGAATATAAAAAAATGTAATCACAGACAGTTGTTGCGTTACAAGAAATATGACAAGTGCTCGTCACTTTCGCCTCGGCAGCCGTACGATATAGCGTCACCGCGCACCGATACGATACATGTACGATTGTCATACATACATAACAGTGTATCTTGAATACGTGTACGATTGTCACATTTACGCAGTGCGAGATACGCTACCGATACGTTTCGTATACGATTGTCACATTTAAAGACCCCTTTGAGCCTATAAAAGAACCAATGTCTTCATTCAATCAGAACAATGATACCTCTGTTCCAGCAATAAAACCGGTTCCAATGATGAGAGACAGTTAAATTTTAAGTATGTTTATTTAACTTTATAGTCTTGTAACACTAAACTAGGTAGGTTAAGTGCCTACCAACCGAATGATATATTAGACTAGCGTTTGTTCTTGGATTTGATTCAAAATTTATTGTGACTTTGACGACTAAGATGGCTGAGAAGAGCTTGTATCGCATAGATTAATTTAGTAGAAGTAATTGAATGATATTGATTATTATATCTATCTATCTTCTACAGAATAATATTTGCTTGTCATCTTTATGTTTATCACTAAATTTATGAATTTTATAATATGAGGTCCTACTCTCTAATAGTAAACAGAATCACGCATGTATACCTACATATTATGTAGTAGTACCTACATAAATACAAATAATGTATCTTAAATTGAAAATAGGTACAAAGTACTTATCTCTAAAAAAATAAACTTTTAACATCATAAAATGATGTTTTTTTTTTCAAAGAGTGTTGTTTGTCACCGAGGTAGGTGAGACTTTCTCACGCCGTTATTATTTTTAAATGTTATAAAAACAGAAGTTTCAACTGACATTAAACAGAGCTCCCGCTCCGAAAAAAACTCTTTTACGCATCAAACTATCCCTAGTTTGATGCGTAAAAGAGTTTTTTTCTTAAACCATCGAGAGTAGAGCGTACCAGTTTTACCATCGAGAGTAGAGGTCTACCCGTTGCCCTGTTTGATTAAAACCTCAGTCGACCTCTTTTGTTCCTAGTTTTACCCCTAAGGACTCTTCAACTGTGTTTGCTCGGCTGCCAATGGGGTTTATTAGCCAGTGGGTAAAGAGCTGATTGGAAAAAGAACACAGGACGTTATAAATTCTTTCCTGGCTCGCAAATCGCATTTGCCATTTTTAATAAGAGTTTTGTCACGCAGTGACTATGATATAAGACTTCATTGATAAAGCAATTTTTATAATAACTTATTTAGATAAATTTTGTGTGATTTTATGATAAGATTATATAAGGTAATTATTTTCTTATTTGATTACCTTTTTAATTTGTAGATAATAATTTCTTATCTAATAATTTTCCATAGGTAAATCGAATATCATACAAAAATAACCAATCGACATTACATAATGTAATAGCGTATCACAAGGACAAAGTTTATCGACCTTACAAATACCTACTCATTGTTTGCATGTAATGTAAGTATGTATCACGTATACCTACTAAGTTATATACTTACAGAAACTAGGAGTATCAAATAACTTGCTGATCAAATGAAATACGCTAGTTCTTATGTCAGTAAGCCATTCAACATATTATAAAGTTAGATTCTTATATAATTTCATAATAACTTTTTTCTGAAAACAAAAAATACTAGGTACCTACTATTACCATATTTTTAAGCTATTGCATAACTTTTATCGCGGGCCTTGATCGTGGAGACCGAATCCAGAAATTCCGTAACGTAATAACCTAACACTTCGAACTGCGGCAAAAAATGCTTTACCGCGGTGGTGTACGCAAATGTTGTGTGGTTCACAGTTCACTCAATAAAGTCATTGATCAATTGTGTATTAAGACTTTATACTATAATTCTATAAGTTGGAAAATGATCGTGTTTTCTACAGTCTGTGATTGGTTGCTTCTTAATGTTTTTTTTTTAAAGATTATAATCTTATCTTTGTGTTGTAGAGCGGTAGAGCCCATGGGGTTAATAACCTGACACACAATATTTAGACTATGAAATAGCAAGGCACATTTGGGTAATGGTATTGCCATGGTAATATCTTCATTTCGACCTTGCATTCTTGCCCTGTACCCCAAGTACGAGTTTGTGCACGCACTGAGCGTAAGGATCGATGGACATCAAAGCAGCGCCTCTAGCAGATTTCTTGAGAAGCTTGGAAGCGAGTACCTATGGCTGCTTGGATCTACATACATGACAAGTATAAATAAAAATGTTGAAATACCTACCACTTTTAAATTTGTCATAGTGCTCATTCATTTGATATCAAGATTTATAAATTCGCAAAAAAAAATGTAATCCGCCATTTTGTAACGGCGGCCATTTTGGATCTGAAATATATGAAAGTGTATCTATCGTACTATACTTTCAAGCACTTTCATGTGATACCTATATTGACGAAGTCATGTTTGTGGTGGTGGTCATCTTTGAACGATTTTTATGAAGCATAGCTAAGAACACACACTCCCGACAACAACACCTTTAAAAGAAAAAAAACTAAATAAAATAAAAATTGGTTCATCCGGTCGGGAGCCACGATGCCACAGACACACACCCTTACACACCCCAAACTTATAACACCCCGCAGTTTTTGCGTCGGGGGTTAAAAATAGGTAGCGCTCAGTCTGAGCACAAACTCGTACTTGGGGTACTGTTTCACAGCAAATTCCCAAGATTCCATTCCCGGCGGCGGGTCGTAGTATCGTAATTCTATTTCGTGGTAAAGATGCGTCTCAAGGGCAAGTTTGAGGGTAGAATTTTAAAAGTATTTCGTGAATTCGTGCGTAAGTTCTTATAGAACATTATAATTAATAAACTTTGCGATAAATCTTTTGCATAATAAACGTACAGAATTTAAGTAAACAAACTAATATTAGAAAAGACTTCGTTTCTAAATATTATGAAGAGGCTTATGGAGTGTTTATCTTGAGTTTATAAAAGTTGTTTGTTTAGTCGGATAGATTTCTAAAGATGATTTAAAAATAAATTTTTATTTTGTTATTTATAAAATACGCACTAACCTCTCACATACGAGTATTTTAAGAAACTGTTACATTGTTTTTGGGATATCTATAAAAAACTACACCAAACATAACACACATTATCCCTATCCCATTAAAAACGAAGTCCCTGAATATCTATTAATTTATAATTTTTTTAAATGTTCATATGAATTTGAAGCAGACTGTACCTACTATCATTGTTCTGTGCCTACCTTCTCAGCAGCTCTGTTCCATTAGCCAACGCGTTGGCATTGACAGGTGCCCAGGACTTCTGCACTGCGTGGATCTCTCTCCTGGTCAGGCCTGAAATAGGGTCCGCGATGTCAGGGTCTCCGCCCCACCAGAGGTAACTGACCCAACCTCCCATGGTAAACTGCAAGAACGGATACAAATACTTTGAGTTTAAAAATACTATTGAATCTAAAGGGACTTTCACACCATGTTAAGTCATGGTGTTTTCAATTTCAAAAAGGGATTTTCACATATGGTAAATTATTGTATGAAAGTCCCTCAAAGCCATAAAAAATGGTATAAAATGTAATTTTCCCAAATTTTTCTAAATATCATCCTCTTTATCAATCAAACTCAATGCAGTCTTCTTAGCTAGGTATACATAAATGATCTCTAAAAAACTATATACAGTTATTAGAATTTTTAAATTGTATTAAGCATCTTTTAATCACGTTTTTTACTAATCCAGAATAAAAAAAAAGAATTAATAATTTACGCATTTTAAAGATAAAATTTTGGTGAAATTATTGATAGTGGTGTGTTTTAATTTAAACAAATACCTACGTATTTAAAATAACAGGTAAAAAAACAAATGCTGTAATAATTTAAAACTGGTCTTTTTGATAAGGTTGGGTAGTAACTGAAATAAGTCCTGATATATTTTATCGTAAATATCTTTTAAGCAATCTAGATTAATTTTACGATAACGTAAATTTATGAATATGCGTAAAATATAAATATATTTTTTATTATCTTTTTTAGACAAAAATATACCTAAACAATTTCAATAATAATAATAAAAAAATGCTTACAACAGAACCCTCCCTTTGTTCACTCCTAAGTTTCTTCAACACAATAAAAGTGACAATCAAAAGAATTATTGACGATAAATACAAGAAAAATAACATTTTTCACAAAATATAGTACTATTCCATACCGTAGCTCAACAGGTAATGTCATACTAATTAATTAACATTTTGGTTGTAATTGTCTCACTACATTGTATATTATCTTAGTCACAAGACAAAAGTTAAACACAGTAAGTACCTAACTTTAAATACACATATTCTTGTATTTGCAATGTGGCTCATTATAAACCTAATAAAACTATGTAATTAAAGTTACAGCTAACGGTATTTTTTTGTAAAACTTTTTAACAAAATATTAAACATTTTAAGCTATTGCATAGCTTTATCGGGCTTCTTCTTGAGCGTGGAGACAGAATCTAGAAATTCGGTAACGAAAATAACCTAACACTGCGCATGCGTATTCCAGCAAAAAATGCTATGCAATAGCTTTACGGCAGTCCCCGAGTACCACACGTCTTTTTTTTTATTCTACTCTAATTATGTAAGTAGGTACTAAGTTTTTAAACCTACGTAAGTAAACCTAGTAATTTTAAGTCTATAAAAATAAAAATATTCACGTTGACTTCAGAACCTTCTCCGTTATTTTCGTCGGACGATAAAGGAGAACTTTCTCAATTAGACTATTCGATATTTTAATTAAGTTATTTTAGAAGTTATTATTTTCAAATATGTCATTTGATTTGACGACGAGAATTGCAGTCGGTTTTTCATTTAGTATTTTTTTTTATTTCATATATATTTAAAGTATGTACCTACATACTTTTATTTATTTGCCCTCGTTGTTTTGTCTATGGTTTTAACGATGACATTATAAGTATAGGTACCGAACCTTTTTCCTAAAGTAGAGTAGGTAGTGAGTAATGAATGAATAATTAATTTTGGGTAAAACATGAGTAGATTGGGAACAAAACAAACGTGTAGTATCCTTTGGGACCTGCCCTGTATTACTCCACGCCCCTAACTGACCCAGTGGCTCTACCATGAGTTTTTACTATACTATATTTACTATACTCGCTAGCGTCTGTAGTTAAAAAAATGTATGAAGATTTGTACAGCGCCTCTAGCGGATAGTTGGGTACTAAAATTCTTCATACTAATATTGACGTAACTACTGTAGTAAAGTCAGGCGATTTTACTGTGACAACTCATGGTAGACATACAGGTACAAACAACAATACTAATTAGTTTGATTCCCACAACAATACACAACAATGTTGGTATTGTCGGATTGCATGTTTTGAGACTATTGTGAATTCTGATAGAACTAGCTAATGGTCCACCTCATGTTAAGCGGTTACGTCTAACCCCCTATCTTATAAAAAGTTAGTGTTTACTTTATGTCATCATTACGTATGGTAATTAATACATCAAGTCTGCGCTAACTTTTTCTAAGATAGACCGTATAAGATAGTCTATTAAGGACGTACTCTGTGTGGTGATGCACTACATCCATCATTTTGAGATAACGGTCTCATACTACCCATAATATAGCTAACCCGAACCCAACATATGTTGCGCAACTCTACTTATGTTGTAGAAAAAAATAGTATCTACCTAGTTAAACAAAAAAAAACAATCAAGAAATAAAATCAATACTGGAAATGTGGGTAGGTATAAACTCGTCCAATAATGATTTTAAAATCCGTAACATTCAATTTTTACCGTTACCTGTCACTTGATTTTGAAATTCTCAATTCAAAATTCAAATGAAGTGTTCGATCAGGCTGCGGCAGTGGTTTGTATTCTAACGGCGGGCGGCGCGGCGCGCGGTGAATTAATCAGAGCTTGATGGCATACCCGCCCGACCAATTGAACTTCAATAATTGTGTATTAACCTAGGAATTGGCGTCGAATTTTAAACCAATCGAATCGTTATGTCGTCATGAAATATTCATCACATCTTGTGATATTTTTTCATAGATGGGATATGAAAAGCTACGTCCGTGTACTTGTTTTTGCTAGTTCCTAGTTATTTGTTTGGTTACTTTTCCTTTCTACATCTACAGACATGTTTTTATATAAAAAAAAGCTGAATAATCTATCAACAATAATAATAAGGTTTCCTTATAATAGGAACGGCTTACTTTGCTTAGTTGCTGCTTGACTAGTTTCAGACTAGATAACAAAATATCTTTGTATTTTTATATTAGGTTTAAACCTACATTTGAAATTTTGTGAGATATATTTTTAAACTAAATAAAAACCATTTTAAACTAAGTAAATATTATTCCAATTCATTACCAATAGCTATCTTAACAGATATTTATAAGTAGGTATGTAATTGACTAGCACATTTACGCTTGAATAGATAAACTCTGTACGTATTTCAATAAAATGTTTACAATAATTTAACTTATCAGAACCCATGTGACTCTGATAGTACTATTTTGATAACAGTCAAGTGACCTAATATCTGAACTAAGAATTCCAGTTGACTGTGTACATATTTAGATACACATACTTACCTATATGTAAGTACTTATATCGATTTATCTCTGTCAAAGAATTCGTTCCTTTTATTTACAGGATTTATTACATATCCTAACTATAAATATCCTAATTCAGGTTTTATAAGTCGAGTGTTTTATTGTTTTCATGACTTATTTCTATATCAAGAGTTTAATTAGAGTTAGAGTTTTTTTTTTATTAGAGTTTTTTTCATTACCGTATTTGGAATAAAACGAATTTAGCTTAAACTTTAAACTAAATTAGGGACAGGAAGGATGGTACTTTATTTATGGGATAATTATTATTATAATTTAAACAAAATCCGTGCACTTTTTACAACGTGATTGATACCCAAACATCTAATATTTCAACATTGAAACATCTCTTTCAAGTTTATAATTTGTTAGTAAAATATAAGACTAACCGGGTAATGGGCGAAGTCACCCACAGAAGCTAGTCAATCATAAAAATATGTTTTGCGAAGTCTCTATAAATAGGTACTATGGTCATTTGGGCTATAATTATAATATTTCCTTTACAAGACCCCTATTTCACGTTACTTAAGAGGGGGTATATCCTGAAAATTAGTAGGTACACGTGCTGTATTAAACTGTTTTTAAGCTATTGCATAACTTCTATCGCGGGCCTTGAACGTGAAGACCGAATCCTGAAATTCCGTAACGAAAATAACCTAACAATGAGAAAGTTTTGAAAAACTGTAAGATTTATAACTTTTAACGTATTTTGCATAGTTTATGGAATCCAGTTTCCAAAACTACGGATTTCGTTTATCGAGAAAATACTTATATTTACTTTTCGTGATTCTGGTTGAAGACAAACTTCGAAACTAAAACTTTCTGTATTTAATGTAACAAACATTAGATACCTACAGAAAGTCTAATTTTATAGAGAAAAATGTACAAAGTTCTTCCGATTTCAGTGTATTCCCCGCAAAAATAAATAATAAGTACTTGCTAATTGAGTCCAAGTATTGACACTTGTAGTCCAAAACGATTGTTATAAACTATCTAATAGAATTAACAAAGTCATGTGTAGCTAAATATGTTCTATACAAGGACGGATCCAGGATTTTTCCTGGGGGGACTTTCAGTGGAATTAATTATGATTAAAACGTCGAGTAAATTTAAATTTAAACAAATATAGTGTTTATCACCGAGCGCAGCCAAATAATAAAATATTCATGTGATTTAAAAAAAAAATCTACAAAATAATTATTAAGGTTGCGTTTATCAGTTTATTAAGTGAATAAAATCTTTCTTCGTGCCCATCCCAGAAAGGACCATAAGCGGATTGAAGGGGTTTGCCCCCGTACCCTCCCTAAATCCGTCTATAGTTCTGCAGCAGATCTATTTTTTTTCACAAAGCCTTAAAAATACAAAAAAATACCATAAAAATACATAAATTAAACTAATGTAGGTAACCAACTAAGGGGTAGGAGGTATGGGCACACATCTCGTTTTGTGTCGGATCGCTAATGTGCTGATCATGCCTCATTCTTGACTTACATGAGATCGATCGTAATATCATAATTACAAAGTAAATTACAGTTATATTTAAACACGAATGACAAACGGGCTTGTGACGAAGCTCAAACTTCTTCAATAAACTACTTCGCCAGTGTCTTGGGTACGCTTCCGATTGGTACTGATTTGGATCAGTTGAACTATCTATAGATCGTTTGCAACGGTCTGTAGATAGCTCAACTGTTTCTTATGTATTTTATATGACTATGTACATTTTGTAAATACTGTATATTCAATAAATAAATCAGCAGCAAAATACAATGGTTCAATTAACTCTGAAATAATAAACTAATATGTTTTATATTAAAAACAGACGTGTGGCACTAGGGGACTGCCGCGGTAAAGCATAGCATTTTTTGCTGGATTACGCATGCGCAGTGTTAGGTTATTTTCGTTCGGTATTTTCCTTACGGAATTTCTGGATTCGGTCTCTACGCTCAAGGCCCGCGATAGAAGCTATGCAATAGCTTAAAAAAAACATTTTTTTTAATAATAAATGAATCTAACTTTTTTTCACGACTTTTCTCACTAATTATAATTTCAAACCCAAACTAAGCAAAGCTTTGAGTCCGATAGAATGATATATATAATGTATATTATTTATTGTTATTATTTTTTTTGTGAAAAGTTAGTGATTTAGAATACGAGAATAACAAATAAAATAATGCGGAATTAGTTAGCAAACACTGGATGAGTACCAAGAGTCGAAGACCGTGACCGGGAAGATGCTTAGGTATTTCATAAAATAACAGAAATGTGTTTCAACAAATCTAGTTTAAGAGTTAGCTATAGTCCAAAAAGTTTCAGCATTCGAGGTTCTCTACCTTGTGGTAATTCCTTTTTAGGTTTAGCAAAACCTTTTTGTAGGAAACGATCGTACGCAGTACGAATACTAAGTAAGGAGGTATAATCTAGACCAGTGTTTTTCTATCTTTTTGATTTCGCGACCCCATTACAGGTTGAACATAAGCGACCCCCTTGTCAGACAGATGGCGACCCTCTGACTATGGACCCTCTGACCCACAGATTGTAAAACACTGATCTAGACCAATCCTATAGGTAATAGCATTAAAGAATGTGAGTCCATAAAAGTAAATAAATTAAAATTAAAGGAATATGTAAGCACATTGTATAAGTAAATAATCTAAGTAAAAATTACAATAGCGCCATCAAGAGGCAAACAAATAGTTTTAAGATTTCATTGTAATCTCATTATAAGTGAACTATGTGTTTTTATGAGAAAATAAATGTATATAAACCTATCTAGTGCAAGCAATTACAAATAGAGTCATAATTTGTCGAAATATTTTATAAGCATTGAACCAAAATATCTATTCAAAATAGAATGAGAAAAATTCGACTATTCATTTTATATGTATTGCCACATATTAGGTAAGTCGAAGCGACGCGTGACCCGAGGGCTGGTGAGTATCTGGCCCAACGTATCAGCATTGCTATTCAGCGCGGCAATGCAGCCAGTGTCTTGGGTACGCTTCCGATTGGTACTGATTTGGATCAGTTGAACTAAGTATCTATAGATCGTTTGCAACGGTCTGTAGATAGTTCAACTGTTTCTTATGTATTTTATATGACTATGTACATTTTGTAAATACTGTATAGTAGTATAAAGTAAAACATAAATAATATATATACATAAAAATCAAAGCAATTAAAAGGATAATTCGTTTTATTTCCATTATTTTATTTAAACATACTTTATTAATTAGATATTATTGTTTGGTTGAGGCACAGATAAGTATATAAAACTAGATTAGAGTTTACTGTATAATAAAATCATCAAAAAATTTAAATTAAATGGAATAATGTTATCGAATGCCAGCTTTCAATTAAAATAATCATTAAAATCCTACAAAAATGATCGAAAATTCTACACAGTCAACGAAATCAAGTAAAAAACTTATTATTTTCGATTAGTTTCGTAAAGTTGTCAAGATGAGGCGCAGACAAATAGAATTTGACGTGATTTTAAGATGAGCAAAGTGAAGTGGGTATCGATATCAAATGAGACTATAGATAAGTGAGTATTTGATATATACATAATAATATGTCATATATTTATATTTCGGGTCAGAGTTCAAAAAACACGTTTAGATATGAACGCTGAATGAATAAGATATTATTCATTTATGTATTGACAAAGGTTTTAATGACGTACTGTATTCGAAGTTGATGATTTATTATTTAAAGCTATATTTACTGTATATTATAAATAACTTTGTATATACTTTCTTGTTGAGTTTCAATTTGATTTATAAACGATTAAAAAGAAAATATTAATACACACTAGATACTTTTTTTATTGTAAGTAATCATTGTAACTTTGTATAGGTATGTTCGTATTTTTTATGTATTGACTATGGGTACGTCATGCTGTTTCTGTAAGTATAATTTTTAAAATTAGCAACAAAATACCATAACTTCCAGTTATTTTTGGACACAAATGTAATCCGAGTATTTAAGTAGGTACAGTACATTAAGTTTAAGACTAAATATAAGTAGTATTTAAATTGTGTGAAAATTCCACACAATTTTAATATTAAAATTATTGAAAATCAATACATGTCCAGCTATTTTTATTGCTGACTGTACATTATACGTGCCAGGATAATAATAAAATTATGTCTCAAAGTGCTATTATATCTAATGGGTTTCGATCAAACAAAACATCGTAAAAGTGTGCCATAAAAATAATATCGATAATAATTTGAACGATTCCTTGTAGAGCACTTTATGTTACCATAAATGTTTCTAGGTAATTGATTTACCAATATCTTATTCAAATAAAAAACAGTTTTTATTCAACGATAAGTAGGTTACTCTGACTCAGTTTTATTTAAACGAGTTATGAAGATTCATAGACATTTATGTAGAATAATATAAGTTTATATGTATTAGGATATAATTTGTATATTTAATTACTTACTAATATATTGTGCTTTTTGATTTGATTTACCAAACTGTATGTTTGTGTGTTTGTTAGAGCATAACATATGAACCGTTGGTGCGATTTTTGTAGAATTTGATAGGTAATTAACATTAACGGCCGGTTTCTCGAACGATGATCAACGAAAAAAATCAAATAATTACTATGTGTCAAACTCGGATCAATCGTGATTTGGGTTTCCAGAAACCGGCCGTAAATGTTATTGGAAAGAATATTTAATTTATTAGACTAGTATTAATAAGGCTAAGAAAAAAAAAACAAATTCTTTCGGCGACTGTATAAATATAGGCATTGTTTAAACATTTTAACAATTCCCTAGACTTTTACAAAGTTTAAGAAAATATTATAATGTTATTTATAGTCTGTAGGTAATATTTTTTTTTAAGTTGTCAACACTGTATTATTCGTTTGTAGTATGTTGGTATAACTGCCTATGAAATAAAGATGTGTGCAAATCTAAAATGACGTGACGCTGGCATAAATGTCCAAACGAAATGTTCGGACGATTCGAATTAAAAAAAAAAACAAAAAAAAGATGTCACTGCTTGACTTGTAAATATAGTGTCTTTTATTTGTTAACTGAAATATTTGTTTATTTATCTTATCAATACAGTAGCTACTTGGATAATATTAACAGTTTATATTACATATTATCATGTCTTGTAATATATTCGGCCTGTGACTTTTATTATTGGAAATAAAATTATATGTAATATAGATTATATAATTATACTAGCTGATGCCCGCGACTTCGTCTTATTATCGTTATATTTTGGATAATTGACACATTATCTTTACAAATGTAAAAAAAATGAATGAATGAATTATTTAATTTATGCCTGTGTGTTATTCTTATCTCTGGCCAACTAATAGGTACTTGAATCATCACTAATTTTTATTATTAAATATACTTACCGAGATTTTTTAAAAGAATACACTTTTAAAGATATTGAAACTGTATCTCTACAATGTTTTGAAATTGAAACCAAGTCATAATATATCCGCCACGAGTAGCCGAGACCACCACGTGATCATAATACTATACAAACAACATACCTTTAAACCAGTCTATATCCACATATTAACAACACAGTTTATTCGTTTTATTTTTAATATAAGTTTTATTTTACGAGGTTTATTTGTTAAGTTAGCGACGCGCGCGTCTCGTTCGATTCTAGATTGGATACTGACGAGCAATTGTTTACTAAGTCCGCCCTATACCGCCCTGCCCTACGCGTATACTAAAACATTTTATGCTTTTTTTTTATTCAAATACAATATAAAACATTGTAACTAAATGATCCTTGTGATTTTATTGAATAAAGAACTTTACTTTTTTTTTTTTTTTTTGAACTTTACTTACTACTTATTTATTCATTCAAAAATATACATGACAGGTGACACTAAAGAAGGTGAAAGAACAAGTAAAATAATCTTAAAATTTATCCTAATATGTAGTCATATTTATAGTTCGTTATTTATTCATTGCTTACAAGTAGGTACCGTAGTTTATGTAGTTTTAGTGTTTTTATTTTTACTAAACTTTACTCACAAACAAACTTATGACTATTAAGTACATTATTTAAGATTTGTATCAGTGTAGACTCGATCGACGGGAGAAATTTCTAAATCTGTATTTTTGAGCAGCAGCTATTGTATTATATAATTTAACATATATTACCACCGGAGGGCACTACGACCGGGATACAGAAACTCTAGTCCGGTTCGTAGTGTGTCATCTTTCCTAGATAGTGCATTGCTTTGTTTTGCTTTACTGTAAATTAGACATTTATTTTTATTTTTTAGATTAAGCAATGTTTCAAGTTTGTGGCAAATAAATAAATATTTCATATTTCATTTCATATTTACGAAATGTACATAGGTATATATGCAATACATAAGATACAGGTGAACTATCTACAGACCGTTGCAAGTTGCAAACGATCCATAGATATTTCAACTGATCCAAATCAGTACCAATCGGAAGCGTACCCAAAATACTGGCTGCATTGCCGCGCTGAATATACTATGTAACGTTTTAACTTTTAATATGGAATGGCTTTTTTATTTTTTTATATAAGTATTTTATTTTTTGTATATTGGTAGTTCTTACAAGACTTGACTTCTATAAGTGAAGATGCGCATACAACTGTGCCGAAATATCGGGATATAATCAAACTCATAAATAAAAAATGATGTACAGTTTATTAAAAAAAAATATTGAAGGTGCGGGAGTGTCTTTGAGAACTTGAGAGAAAGAGTCTATTACGCATATTAAAAAAAAACACGTATCTAAATTAATGTTCTATGTCATACTTACGATAATATTGATAAATGAATTGTTTTCAATTGTTTTACAAAAGGTACATGTGATAACTTGTTACATACATAAGTGTTTGTAACTTTTAAGTATCTATCGATATCTTTATTTACTTTTGTGTAAGTATAATTTATATTTTATGTATCTAAGTACAGTCAGCAAAATAATATGTGAATATTTTAAAGTGTTCTGAGTTACCGTGTTATAAATAAGTTGGTAAACTCTTTAACACAAATACGATAAAATAAACACATAATTTTTATAAGAGGTGGTTTAATAATAAGTTATTGAACAAATCGAGTGAGGCGATAATTTATTCGGACTCAAACGTGTACCTAAAATGTGAGATCACTTAAAATGAATTTGCAAAAAAAAATCTCCTAGTTTAAAAATAATAACATAAATATTTCAATTCCTGGACTACTTATATACTTAAGATTAGATACTATTTTTGTAATCTATTTTTCTGTATGGACCAAGGTTTTGAAATAAAGACTTTTTTTTATTAATATAAAATTTAACTCTTTAAAAAATCAACTTGTGATACTGACTGTACTCTTGTCAAGTACTTATCCACAAGTGAGTAGGTTAGGTTTATGTAAGGTGCTTGACAAAAATAAACACAATATCCAAATACACTCGAGAGCAATGAATCCGGGTCACTTAAAGAATCCTAAAAATCTCGGAAACTAAAAATGCTAGGTTAATGCAATAAATTGTATTTAATAGACAATGTAATACTCCTTAAATGAAGGTATTAAAACTTCTTAGTTATTGTAAAGTTATATCATAAAAAAATCAAATTTGAAAAAGGGCCACTTTCGAAGATGGAACTACGAAATTACAGCATTTGGTTTTGCTTTTGTTTGTAATCTGTCATTTATGTGGGTACATAAACCATGTTGATAGTGCTCTATATTCATTATTCAAGCTGAAATTATGTCGCTTACGCCTGAAGAATGCACCAGAATACTTACAATGCTGGAAACCGGCCGGAGTCAGCGCGATACAGCCAGGACTGTCGGTGTGTCGCTGTCAACAGTACAAAGAGTTCTCCGACGTTACGAAGAAACTGGTTCTAACCTACGCAGACCAGGAACGGGCAGAACCAGGTGTACCACAGCACGAGAAGACCGATACTTGGTGAACACCATGCTTCGAAATCGCTTTCTCACAGGAACTGAACTCACCAATCAGTTTCGACGCCTCGGAGGAAGTAACCCAAGTGCATGGACAGTAAGACGTCGGCTTGCTGAATCTAACTTAAAACCCCTTAGACCTGCAAACGGCCCTAAACTGGAGCGTGGGCATCGTATTTCGAGACTAAGATATGCCCAGAGCCACGTAAATTGGAGTATTGAAGATTGGTCAAAAGTTATGTTCTCCGACGAATCAAAATTTATGCTCTACAAGCACGATGGAAGACACAGAGTGTATCGAAGACCAGGGGAAAGATTCAAGCAAGCATGCATCGAAGAAAAAGTAGCCTACGGTGGTGGGTCTGTACTTGTGTGGGCCGGAATTTCTTCTGAAAGTCGCACAGAGCTGGTGATCATAGAAAACGGCTCTTTTCTCTTCGGCGTAAGATATGTGGAAGAAATCCTCAATGATCACGTTGGTCCATTTATGGTCAATTTAGGTGAGGATGCAATATTTATGCATGACAATGCCCGACCTCATACAGGTAGGATTGTGAATGACTACCTTCAAGAGATGAACATTACTCGTATGGAGTGGCCAGCGCGCAGCCCGGATATCAACCCGATCGAGCATGCTTGGGACGAGCTAGGCAGATGCGTAAAAACAACGAAACCCTCCCCCAATCACGCTTCGTGAGCTCAAAATTGCTCTCACAGAGGAATGGGAGAATATTCCCCAAAATCGTATAAGGAACTTGGTGTACAGCATGCCAAACCGCGTAAACGCAGTAATGGAAGCACGAGGAGGCAATACGAAGTATTAAAATTCAAGAAAATCGTAATAAAGTTCAAAAATTTCATGTTTCCTATTTTTGTTTTAAGGAGAGATCAGCAGTTTTTTTCTTTATGTAATTTTGTGTTAAAAAAATGTATGGTAACTCATATTTTTTTTACTTTCATTTAAGGAGTATTACATTGTCTATTAAATACAATTTATTGCATTAACCTATCATTTTTAGTTTCCGAGATTTTTAACATTCTTTAAGTGACCCGGATTCATTGCTCTCGAATGTATTACGTGACATCAGATTCATTTGGTGCTCCGCCAAAACTATTTCATTCTGATATTATTTGTTATACAATATATGAATTATAGGTCACGAACATTCATAAATTTGCTGCTATTTCGGCATTAATCCCTTTATTTGCTGCTTGTTTTATGATCGCACGGTTTGGCACTAAACGTTTCTTATGACTGGACGGCTATAGCATATAAAACCACTTTTAGAAAAGTCGACAGATGAATTAGGGATAAGCAGGGCCGGATCTACCTAAGGTCTTGGGCTGCAGCCCAGAGCCCCGAAGTTAAAAGGGACCCCAGACACCGCTAAAAACAGAAGCCGATATTTTGAATTTTGAGCATAATCAGGATCGAAAGTACGCTTTTATTGCTTATTTTCGAAAACCTTGTCTACAAATTAATTAATATCTTATAAAAAAATAATATTTTTTTTCAATACATACAACTTTTGAAGAATTATACTTTGATATGCATATCTTTTTATAGCCGTGTAACGTTTCTGTTAATAAAAATCTGGTACGAAACCTCACCAATTTCACAGAATTCAATGCTTGGACTCTTAATTTATGTGTGGCTTCCAAACCTTGGCAAAAACAAAACAATAGGTGTCATGCAGTCCAACATGCATGCAGCAATTTTATTATCCGTTATAACTTCGTAAAAGGAAAGTGCATCCATGCACTTAGCATTTGATAGCACCTATGACAATGAGGATATCAATCAAAATCGTCCGTAAATGATTTGCGATTCGGAACGCGATGCACCGGCTACTAATCGATGATAACCACTGCATAATGACCCATTGTCTCCGACTTGGACAGTACAGGAGCCTTACTCCAGAAACAAAACCCAACTCGATTTGAGATTGATTGTAATATAGGCCTATCTCAAATCGAGTCGATTTAAGATCAAGTTCAGAGGCTCGAACTGAGGTTTGTTAAATCGGGTTTTGTTATGCCAGAGCCAGCATATTATGAAGAAATGTCAAATTGTTTGTTATGTTGGAGCAAACTGGAGTAGAGACCGCTTTTAGCCAAGCGTAGTGTAGGACGCCCTCTGGCGAAATGGAGCGACGATCTGCGGAGTGTAGCTTGCAAACACTGAATGAGATGTGACTTCGATCGAGATTGGTTTCATTTCTGTAATTAGGAGTAAGTCTCCAGTTCCAGAGTGCAGTAACGAGGTGTTAGAGCTATAAAAATACCTACTT
Organism: Ecliptopera silaceata; assembly: GCA_932527185.1. Lineage (NCBI taxonomy): Eukaryota > Metazoa > Arthropoda > Insecta > Lepidoptera > Geometridae > Ecliptopera > Ecliptopera silaceata. Next base: position 8,612,638 of record OW052202.1, on the reverse strand, counting down.
ATTAATGGCTTCCCGGGGTTCTATATAGATGCATGCAATGCAAATAATATTAGGTACTTATATTATAATGTAAATATACAGACGTGCAAATATTTCCAATACATTTTTTTTGCAATTTGTATTTCACCTATTACATATTTCGTTTCAGATGAAAAGAATATAATACCTATAAATTTCACACCCAGAATAAAATTTAAGTACATATTCACAAACCAACTAACAACTATTAGACATTTATCTATTCAGATTATCTATTAAGAAAATCAACATAGGTACTTAAATAAAATACAAAAGAAACTGTTGAGCTATGTACAGACCGATGCAAACGATCTATAGATACCTACTTAGCTCAACTGATCTGAATCAGTACCAATCGGAAGCGTACCCAAGATTTAATTCATATTAATGTTCTCAAAGTTTAATCTAAATCGGTCTATCAGTGTCGTTCTTTATTACTAAATATTTTTATCAGAATTGTTTGATCATACTTTTATTTGAATTCTCTAGTAGGTACTCCGAGATGTCCCCAGGGCTCGTCACTGCAATATTTTGTCTCACCTTGCTGGATCGTTGCCTGCCATTCCCTAAAAGCCTCGGGGCCATGCCTCCGAATTCATTCTCTTTGTCCATATGTAAAAATATTTTTTGTGAAAAGTCCTCGAGACTGACAAAAGCAAAGTTTTTTGTTTTTTCAGAGTTTGCTTCAGGTTTTGAAAGGTTGAAAACCATTCTGATCTAGGACTGACACGGGATATTTTTGACGAAGATTGTTAGTGAATCGAAAAGGCTGGCAAAGTTTAATAAAAATAAAAAAGTTTAACACTTGCTCTAATCTTTACAAACCAAGGAGGATTTGATGCTTTACCTCTTTACTTTTTTTGCCAATTTAAAAAGGCTTAAGTCGTAAGACCATTCTACCTCGCTATACCTAATATTTCGGTTGCCTGGAAGAGATCGCTTTCAGCGATAAGGCCGCCCATTGTGTAACCATTTTTAATGTTTTTTGTTTTTTTACCAGTAATTTTTTTTGGTGTGACAATAAAGACTTATTGATAGATATATCTATCGAAGGAGTTTGACATAGTTATTGAAAGCAGTAAGCGGCCAGGCAATAAGTAGCTCTACCATGAGTTTTTACTATAGATACTATATTTACTATACTCGCTAGCGTCTGTAGTTAAAAAAAAAAATGGTAGCACTCCGGGAGTGCCGGCAGAAGTGAAAACTTCAATATTAACGTTGTGTTTTCACTTTTAAGTTTTCACTTCAAAAATATAACCACAGTCGTCATAATGACAATGACAATCACAATGACACAGACACATTCGCGCAAGCGCGAATGTGTTTTCACTTTTAAGTTTTCACTTCAAAAATATAACCACAGTCGTCATAATGACAATGACAATCACAATGACACAGACACATTCGCGCAAGCGCGAATGTGTCTGTGATATAACCACAGTCGTCATAATGACAATGACAATCACAATGACACAGACACATTCGCGCAAGCGCGAATGTGTCTGTGTCATTGTGATTGTGTCATGTCATTGTGTCACATTCGCGCAAGCGCGAATGTGACACAACGAAGACAACGAAGACACAGACACATTCGCGCAAGCGCGAATGTGTCTGCGCCACAATTAATTGTTTGAGTCATACGTCGCGTGACCGCAGGTGTGTTCTTTTGTCGTCTCTTGTTTTACGAGCAATGTATAAAAATTAAATAAGATCTTACGCTTTTTCGACGTCACGTGACCCTGACGCGAGTTTGAAAGTTTTTACCCACCCAGCGCCGCTAAAGAAGTTTTCACTTCAAAATGTATGAAGATTTGTACAGCGCCTCTAGCGGATAGTTGGGTACTAAAATCTGTCATACTAATATTGACGTAACTACTGTATCTAGTAAAGTCAGGCGATTTTACTGTGACAACTCATGGTAGAGGTACATGTCGATACAAAACTCTTCAAAATTCATTCCATTCAGTTCCTCTTTAGTAATTCTAAGGGTGTGGTGCTAACACGACAAAAGTATTAGGCACTGATTGTAGGTGTGCCAAATCGTTGATAGAATGGCAATTTTATGTATTGAATTATTGAGTTGGAAATCATTTCGGGGAGCTTTTAGGTCAAATTTCAGCGTCTCTTTTTGAACTTTCCGTGCCTGTTTGAACTTTGATGAACTTTTTTAGAATCCATTTAATATTTGTATAGCTTTTAGATAAAATACAATATAAGTAGGTACGTTGACTTAGTTCAAAAATATTTATACTTATTCGATATACTTCATCATCATCATCTTATGTCAGTTCACTGCTGGACGTAGGTCTCTCCCAATATAGGTAATAAATAGTACCTACCTACCTAAAACCTTTTATTCGGACTACTAAATATGTAAATTTTTATTGCACTCTTTTCCATATAAATTGTTTTCCTTCTTTTAAATGTGGAACTGGCACCTAAAATCACCTTGTGACTCCTGTGAACCTTGTGATTTTAATGATGTTTTAAATGTTTTGATGATCTTCTGTATCTTGCTAGGTGGTCTCCTCCTGCTTTTCTATACCGATCTCTCTTTAGCCAATCTACTCCATATAATAAAGAGCGGAATGCACTAGGCTTAGTAATAGATACGTAGGAGTACAAAATACTTACTACAACTTCTCAACTCGAAATATCACCATTTAATCTTTCATAGATATGTTTGTAAATAAAATCAATAAACTTAACCCAGGAAACCAACACGGCTTTTTGCACTTTGAGATCATTTTCTAAAATCTCGGTCCAGATTTCTTTGAATTCCTGAAACAAAGAAATGAATAAACAAAAATTTTTTTTGGTCATTAGTGCGTTTGTCCACCGCCGCCGTCACCGTCACGTCACCGTCACGAGTTGACGGCGCCGAAGTAGCGGTACATACATTTACTTAAGGAGCGTGTCCACCGCACATCCGTCACCCGAGCGCCGTCATCCCGGCCGCCGTTAATGCGAGTAGATCGGCGTGACCACTAGAACGGCCCGAGATTATGACGGGCCGATGTGCCGGCAATACAAAACACGTATGAACTTGTCCACACACTGCCGTCACCGTCGCACCGTACACGAGCTCAGTTATTACAATTTTGCGTAGAACAAACTAAACCATCGGTCGCGGTGGACAAACGATCGCCGTCACGTCATATTAAACTCGGCCCGAAATAATCTAAGATAAGATAAGATTATTTCGGGCCGAGTTTAATATGGCGGCCGCGATGACGGCACTCGGGTGACGGATGTGTGGTGGACACGCGGCTCAAGTAAATGTATGTACCGCTACTTCGGCGCCGTCATCTCGTTCTCGGTGACGTGACGGTGACGGCGGCGGTGGACAAACGCACTAACTCTTTCAACTTTCGACTTTAGAATCGAAAGACCGGATTGCTGCCATTAGACCACCGGTGCTCATACATTGGCTATTTCATAGAATATCTGCATAATTGGTAAGGTTAAGTTAGTAGATAAAAAGTAGATTTTCAACATGCAAGGCAGAGCTCTACCAACTGAGCTGTATCGCCTGTCGACTGATAAATTAGAACTAGTAAGAATAAATTGTGACAATCGTAAACGTATCGTAACGTTCGCACATTCATACACACTGCGCTGTGACGCTGCAACGTTTGACAGTCGAGTCGAGCGTCAAGGCGTCAACGCGTAGTGTCACTCGAAACGGCACCGTCTCGATACGTTTGCGATTGTCACTTTTATTCTTTCCGGACGTGTTTAAAGGTATTAGTAGTTTTATTTTTTATTTATTTTATGATTAGGATACCCAACACGGGTTTACACTTTGCATTTTTAAGTACTAAGCATGTAATTTTGACAGTGTTCCCGTAATTACAGGGTACCACAGCGAACACAATAGAGCAGACAAGTAGTATTAGTGTTGTGCCGTATCGTCAAAAATGCATATGCGCGGATACGGATACGGTTATCTAGTGTCAAGATCCGCGGATACGGATACGGATCTTTATTTACCGTGGAGCTCCGTGAATACGGATATCCGGAATATCACAAATAATGGTTTTCTAAGTGAGTATACCTCAAAGTGTAATGTGTCTATATGTCTTGCATGATGCGTATCTCCCAGCTTATTCATCAAAGCAGCTACCACCTGGGGATCCCTCAGGTTCTGTACAGCTGTGTTTATAGAGCCCATCAGATTACTGACATGCGCTTTGAACTGGTAACTGGAGGTGATCTGCGCTTCTGTCTTGTTGCTGATGGCTTTGAAAAAGGTTTTAGTGTTCGGATCTTTTTTGAAAAGCCTGAAAAAGAATTGTAGAAAAGGATTTTTGTTACGTTGGTAACTTTGTAATAGTTTTAGTCTAAAACTTTCCATATCAGTAAGAAGAGTTTAGTAAAAAGTGGGTAAAATTGATAAGTAGATTAATAAAGCACAAAGTTTTTGAAGTGAAAACTTCTTTAGCGGCGCTGGGTGGGTAAAAACTTTCAAACTCGCGTCAGGGTCACGTGACGTCGAAAAAGCGTAAGATCTTATTTAATTTTTATACATTGCTCGTAAAACAAGAGACGACAAAAGAACACACTTGCGGTCACGCGACGTATGACTCAAACAATTAAATAGTGTTGTGGCGACATGACGTGACGATGACGTGGCGACATGACGTGACGTGACGATGACGACGAAGCCAACGAAGACACAGACACATTCGCGCTTGCGCGATGACGTGACGATGACGACGAAGCCAACGAAGACACAGACACATTCGCGCTTGCGCGAATGTGTCTGTGTCTTCGTTGTCTTCGTCGTTGTGTCACATTCGCGCTTGCGCGAATGTGACACAATGACATGACACAATCACGACTGTGGTTATATTTTTGAAGTGAAAACTTAAAAGTGAAAACACAACGTTAATATTGAAGTTTTCACTTCTGCCGGCACTCCCGGAGTGCTAGCTTTTTTTTAATAAATCATAATATAAAGTGGCCTACAACCGCTATAGTGCAAGGTAGTAGGTAGCAGTGGCCACTTTTGATCAGGTGCTGCCTACTGTGACCAATTTAATCAGGTGGAACTCCATGGACGATGGAGGATGGATCCAGGAACGAACTAAGTAAGTACCTAAGTCATAAACAAAACCTTAAAAACATTTCCATTCCATATATCTGCGACTGCGCGTAAACTGGAGCCCAGGTACTTTGGACATGGTAGACATCTCGTATCGTCAGTCCGGAGAACTGGTCAGCTGTGTCAGGGTCTCCGCCCCACCATAGGTGAGTGATGTAGCTACCCATCCTATTTAACAAATAAATTTAAAAAAAAAATGGTTGTCTGTAAAGTCGGTTTACTGACGATAGTTGAACGTGACAACGTCAGTTCATGGAACGCCTCAGAACGCCTCATGAGTCATGTTTTTTCGTGCGTGCAGCCGGCTCTATCGAATTATAAGACGTTGTCACGTCATAAACATTATTTTTAATGCTCGCTTTAAGGACTAGATGATTTAGCATGCTAGTTTAGTGAGGTATAATCCACCACTACACCATGCAAAAGTAGCAAGCTAACTCATACAGCGTATTGCATCTTATAATAGTGTAATGCGTGCCTTAGCTCTGACTGATAGAGTAAGTACGCAGCAAATATTATTACGCAAATACTCAAATGTTAAGTGGCAAGCGCAGTGTAGGACGTCCTCAGGCCAGGTGGATCTGTGAAATATAGCTGGCAAACACTAGATAAGAACTTCCAGCAGTTAAACGATGCTGAAGATGACTTTGAGAGTTAGCTGAAGTTTTTGAGATTTAACTAGATAGGTATCTATGTGCTCTACGTAACTCAAATACATAGAAGTGTTGTATAGTAAGTAAATAAAAAACTTACTCTTAATTAGTAAGCCACAGACAGTAAAATAAACAAAGGCGCAAAAACGATTTGTTGAATAATATTTGCACACCACACCACATTGACAAGCGCGCCTCACTATCGCGAGTCGATCGATCGCGTGCAACCGATTCGATCGAAAAACCCCGAAAATGACATCCCTAACGCTAAATTGATTTATTATTTTTTATTTATTTATTTGCTTCATGCGCAATATCTTGGATTTCAGAGTGGATATCCAATTGGAATATTTATATCCGTGTGATACAAAAATTCTAAAATCATTTTTGATTTCACAAAGACTCAATCTCAAATCTATAAAAGTTGCCTTTCAAAGGTGTTACGAAGAGAACGCTCGTAGAGAAAAGGCCGCCCAATTGTCTGTTACTAACAATAATATGAACTTTGTTCAATACGGAACGTCATTGTGGTATCAATAAAAAAACGTTTTTATACTTAGCATCAAAACCACACGGTCCCACTATATTTGATGTCGATGTTGACTCTCCGAGAGACGACTCTCGGCTCGAGAGTAGGGAGTTTTAAAATGCAAGCTCGGACTAAGCCCTCTGCAACCATACAGACAGGTTGTGTTGTGTTTGCTCATTGAGTCGTCTACACTTCGACCTTTTGGGAAGTGCGGGTTAGAGTCGAACGTTTGTTCCTTTCTCTGGCTTCTTCTTCGTGAGCTACAACTCACGAGTCACTGGGTTTGACCGCTTTTGCTCAGCGGTTCTTATTTAGTGCCATCATGGCACGCTGTGGTTTTCGCGTGTTTTGTGCTCATCAATCTCTTTACGGAGAGTTGGGTGAGCACAGGAGCTCGCGGGGAAGTGGCCTCTTGTCGGGTGGACGCGTGTGCAGCGAGGCGATTGAATTGTGCTTGTGTAGATTGACACTTGACACTGGCATAATTTTCTATATAAAAAAGAAGAAGAATATTTGATTTGTAGTTGCAATGCAATGCAAAGTAAACAAAAGCGCGAATGCTGAATATTATGTTAGCGTTCTATGAAATAACATCGAAAAATTTTACGTTTGTTATATAAAGGAAACCTCTGTTTGTAATGGAGTCAAAAATATGTCGCGTTTGCCTCGACAGGACTGGCACGATATACCTCTTCGAACAACACGACAGTGTTGCGTATTGCGAGAAGATAATGAAATGTGTTTCAGTGACAATTGAAGAAGGTGATGGCTTCCCCGATTCTATTTGTGAAAACTGCGCGGGCGAGCTTTCCATCAGCTACGAGTTCGCACGGAAGTGCGAGGCTTCCGACCGAGCATTGCGCTGCCTCGGCCTGCTCCAAACCACCCACCTCCCTCAACCACTCAAGACGGAACTGAAGCTTGAACCGCACGAAATCACTCCAGAGTGTGCAGATGAAGCCCTTCACTACGATGACCGCGAAGATGACCAAATATCCGAGTCTAAGTATGACGCGGTATTTGCGCCTATCATAAAAAAAATAAAAATAAAGGTTCCTAAGAAAGACACAAGAGCACTTCAAGATAAATGCAAAAGGCGTGTTCCAAATCTCATGCGCAAGATAAAGCCTAAAGTGTTTTCTGGTCGTATTCAATGCAAAGTATGTGACTTAATACTTAAGTGTCAGTCTGCTCATGAAGTACACCTGCGGACACATACCAAAGAGAAGCCGTTCTCCTGTGACCTGTGCCTTAAGAGATTTGCAACAAAGCAAAGCATGAAAACTCACATCTACAGACACAGCGAGCTTAAGCTTAACCCACCAGATAGGGATAGCAGAAAAACAATAAATAAAATAAAACGTCTGCCCATACTTTGCGTCTTGTGTGGAATGAAAGTGCAGAGTCGCTCGGCTTTGGAGAGTCACATGCGGACACACACGGGGGAGAAGCCTTTCCATTGTAGTGTGTGCCACAAGTACTACAAGACCAAAAACTACTTAAATATCCACATAAAATCAACACACACTAAAGATATATCATCGAGTTTCATCTGCGAACACTGTGGGAAGACATTCTATTCAAAGGCCAGCATTAAAATCCACCTGCGCACCCACACGGGGGAGAAGCGCTACCAGTGCGGCGTCTGCCAGCGCCGCTTCACGCAGCACGCCTCGCTCGCGCGCCACGCCCGCCTGCACACCGGCGAGCGCCCCTACGCGTGCCCCTTCTGTGCTAAAACATTCAGAGACTCCGGCATGCTCCAGAACCACAAGTACGTGCATCGGGAGACCAACGACTTTGTCTGCCACATTTGCAGCAGCAGATTGAAATCGAAGCCAGCACTGAAGGCTCACATCAACCGCCACAACAATCCCGAAAAGTATGTATGCAACAACTGCGGAACAACTTTCAATTTCAAAGGCAACCTTACCGTGCATCTTAAACAGATGCATTCGGAGAAGTCGGGGACGTGCACCGAATGCCACAAGACATTCCCCGATCTGGCCGTCCACATGAGAACGCACAGCGGCGAGAAGGTGTTCCTCTGCAATGTTTGCCAGCAGCGGTTCATGACTCACGGGAGTTTGACGCATCATATGCGCATCAAGCACAGTGACACCGCCAAGTTCAAGTGCTCCATTCAATCGCACAAATTGAAAACATGCTAAACTGTTGGTTTTAAGTACTATACGTACCTAATAAGTAGGTAGTTAAGTTACGTACTAATACCTAAGTAAAAGTCCTATATTATTTTGGTTGGTATGGGTTTTGTTAAAATTTGAAATACCCGGTCTCATCCTTTTAGAGCCCAAAAGTTACAAACAAATAGAATAGTAAAATAAATAACTAGATAGAGGTAAACTCTACTAGACTACATCATTGTATTTCGAATTTTGAGCCTAGTAGCGCCATCTCGGGTTGAGTAGACCGTCCGGAAGTTTGACGAAGAGATGACAAAACTTTGTCAGAACTGACATAAATATAACTTGACTGTAAAAACCATTAATGGAACTGCTGACATTGACAGACTAATTGACAGTGACAGCTACAAATCGTAAAAAAAATAAACCAAAACAATTGAAAAACGTGACCGAAAAGAAAAACGCGTGTTTCTTTCATAGTTTTCGAACTTTTAGCTGTCTAATAAAGTATAAAATGACTAACGTAACTGAAGCGGCTGTAAAAAACATCGGGAAAGTTCTGAACGACCCTGCTAGACCCATGAAAGAGCGTTTCAGAGCTTTATTTACTTTACGAAACATTGGTGGAGAGACCGCCATCCAGTGTATTAGTGACTGCTTTGTGGATGAATCAGTGCTGCTGAAACATGAGCTGGCTTACTGCCTAGGCCAGATGCAAGACAAACGCGCTATTCCCATACTTAGAACCGTTTTAGAAGACAGACTTCAAGACCCGATAGTGCGGCATGAGGCAGGTATAGTTATCAATATTTATTAACCATTTTGCACGCACGCATTATCAGATTTCATTATAAACGTGTAAAATAATCGCAGGAATCTATTAAGATTATTTGAATGGGATTTTTTTCATAGCTAACTATGAAAAAAACTCTTTTTTGCAGTATATATTTCTTCCACCTTCATAATGGTTCATTTTCTACATTTCCAAACTCAGCATACTCTTAGCATATTCAATACTTACATTTTTAGATTTACAATTCACTTTCTAAACACCTTATTAAATCAACCATTATCTCAATTTCAGGAGAAGCACTTGGGGCAATCGGAGATCCGAACCTTCTAGAAATACTCCAGAAGTACCAACACGACCCAGCAATAGAAGTAGCGGAGACCTGTCAGATAGCATTGCAAAGACTGAAATGGGTGGCTAGTGATAAAAAAGAGGATTTATCAAAGAGTCTGTATACCTCGATAGATCCGGCCCCACCTAGTGTGGAAGATGATGTTCAGAAGCTAAAAGATATCATGATGGATGAAGCAAAGCCGTTGTATGAAAGATACAGGGCGATGTTCAGTTTGAGGAATTTGGGGACTATGGAAAGCATCAATGCTTTGGGTGAAGGTTTGTATTTGGTTAAACTATGATTAGAACATTTGTTTTCTAAGAACTGAGAATAAAATGTTACATTGGCTTTTAAACTAAAAATCATTCAACAATTAAACAATAATCAAACAATCTCAAGTAATGCAATCAAGAATCTTATAGGTATGATGTAAGCAAGCAAAATGATATAAATTATAAAACAAAATTAGATATTCTCAGAAATTAAAGCTATTACAGTAATTATTATACATATTTAAAAAAGAAACATAGTTGACCTATATTCTGACCATTGACCATAAACAGCTTCACTGACCCAACTTCTTTTTTGAAAATTATATTAAATACAGTTTTAAAAGGACGGCAACATTGTTTTTCCCTTAATCTGCTTCTTTGAAAATAATATAAATATTTTTTCCTTTTGTAGGTTTCAAAGCAACAAGTGCACTGTTCCGACACGAGGTTGCCTTCATCTTTGGACAGATGCAAGATGAGAGGAGTGTTCCATTCCTGAAGAAGACCTTAGAAGACACCTCGGAGCATGAGATGGTGCGGCATGAGGCTGCTGAGGCACTCGGGTCCATTGCTACTGATGAATGCACTGAGGTTTTGAAGAAGTATGTACTTGAAATTATAGATAGATAGATAACACTTTATTGCACAATGGAAAAATACAAAAAAATCTTAAAACTAACTTTGTTAGTACAATGGGCGGCCTTATCGCTGATAGCGATTTCTTCCAGGCAACCGTAACTATATTCAAGTTATAAAAAAAATGTTCACTGACATTTTACACAATACACTCTAGTCCCAAACTAAGCAAAGCATCGTCATGGCGCATGCAACTGTGCCGAAATATCGGCAAATAATGAAAAAAACACTATTTGATTTATCTTCTTCTTCTCTTCTTCTTTTTTTTTTGTGAATACTTACATAGAATAGTCAAAGTTGGTCCCAAACGCGGAACAAACATAAAGTACATGTAGCGCCATCTATATCGCTACATGATGAACTACATCGTAGTCTACGCAACCGACCAACAGATGGCGACAAATCCTAGATCGCGCAAACGAAGTTATCACGGAGTTTGAACATAAGTAATAGATTACTATCCATTGGTCCTCGGACCCCGAGCCAAAGGTCGCTCGGCGTGGAAGATCTTCCCTTTTCGTAGGATACCACACCTATCTCCTCATACATCAAACTGTTGTTAGAAAGTGCCCAGTGCAGTGTGCAGCCTATTTTGTGATTTAAGTTAAATTTGTATGTGAATACTATTTCTCTTTAATATGTAATATATTCATTGTGTGATTGGAACATAATCATATGTATGGTATATTGGTTTTCTAATTAAATGTATTTATTTCTCAGATACCTGAACGACCCCCGTCCTGTGGTACGCGAAAGCTGCGAAGTAGCTCTAGATATGTCAGAATACGAAAATAGTCCTGAATTCCAATATGCCAACACATTGTGTGCTGTTGAAGGATAAATGTACTTATTATTATATGTACTAAGTCCAGGACTTGTAAGTAAAAAGTATTTTTCAATATACAGGGTTACATGGAAAGTCGTGCTAGATCCGTTAAGGGCGTGAAGTACCCATCATTTCTGACTTATTTTACTAAGAAACACCCCACCCTAAACTTAACCCATTTCGAGATATTCGACTTTTAAATTTTTATTGAAAATTGCAGATTTTTAGGCTACTAAATTTATTTTAGTTTTTTCTGTGCATCTTATTATTATTATTTTTGCATTTTTACATGGGTAATAAGATGCTTTAGAACGTCAATCATTAAAATAGTGCATAAGTTAATTGATTAGATCGTAGTAGAGAAGTGAAACTTATGAAATAAAAAAATATTTTAGAAGGTTTGTTTTTCTCTAAGGGATATCTAAAAAAAATATTATGGCACTTGTTCGGCGGATGTTATAATAAATATCTACGTTATAACAGCTATCTAACGACGTATAATAATTTAGGGTTTGTATTACATTTAATGGAAAAAAAGTAGTTGGGACGCTCCAGGTTGCAGTTCTAACGGTCCCACGCGAGCAAGACAAGTGAAGATTTAGGTAGATGCGAATGAAAGAAAAAATGTGTAGAGACCGGCTAGGGCTGGGAATACAACAGGGGAAATTGTTTTGGTTGTCAGTCTGCTTCTGTGCTTCGTACATAGTGAATGTGATATCGTTTTGCTCTTCTCCTAAATATCTGAAGAATATGCTGATATGCTTATTTGTTACGGATACTGCGATTGTGTGCCTGCAAATAAAGCAAAGCAAGTCCAATAAGCATATCAGCATATTATTTAGATGTGTAGGACGTCATTTTCAACACTTCCGTATCACAGGTACACATCAGAGTCCGGTTAACGAGCACAGTAGTCAAAATCAGAAGAATTAGTTCAGAATCACAGCCAAATTGAGAAAAAGAGCAAAACGATATTACATTCACTATGCAGACTGACAACCAAAACAATTTCCCCTGTTGTATTCCCAGCCCTAGCCGGTCTCTACACATTTTTTCTTTCATTCGCATCTACCTAAATCTTCACTTGTCTTGCTCGCGTGGGACCGTAACGTAGAACTGCAACCTGGAGCGTCCCAACTACTTTTTTTCCACGAAATGTAATACAAGCCCTAGATTATTATACGTCGTTAGATAGCTGTTGAAACGTAGATATTTATTATAACATCCGCCGAACAAGTGCCATAATATTTTTTTTAGATATCCCTTAGAGAAAAACAAACCTTCTAAAATATTTTTTTATTTCATAAGTTTCACTTCTCTACTACGATCTATTCAATTAACTTATGCACTATTTTAATGATTGACGTCCTAAAGCATCTTATTCCCAATGTAAAAATGCAAAAATAATAATAATAAGATGCACAGAAAAAACAAAAATAAATTTAGTAGCCTAAAAATCTGCAATTTTCAATAAAAATTTAAAAGTCGAATATCTCGAAATGGGTTAAGTTTAGGGTGGGGTGTTTCTTAGTAAAATAAGTCAGAAATGATGGGTACTCTACGCCCTTAACGGATCTAGCACGACTTTCCATGTAACCCTGTATAATTTTTAAACTTTTTGGTTAAAGTTGAGTTGCAACCTCTGAGTTATTAAAAATTGTGATAAAATATTATTACGAGTCTGGCGTAATTAATTAACGCACTCCCGTATCGCGGGTTCTATTCCCGTTTGATCATGAGTCGAGCAGAATTCGAACTTAATAAAAAAATATTCTGTATTTTTAGTATCACAATGTATGTATTTATGAGATTAGCATTTGATGGCTCGTATCGTAAACAATATGAAAAGCTATTGTTATTCGTCTAAATTATAAGTATTTTTGTAATAAAATGTTATTTTGTTACATAGATGGGTTTGATTTTCATGGCATATCATAGCATAACTTTTCATAGCATAGGTACATTCAAAGTCAAATATTAATTGATTTGGAATAGGTAGGTTAATAGATATCTAAAAGGTATAGATAATGTCAACCACTTTTTGGAATCAAATCATCTCCATTACCTATTGTGTTTTATCTAAGGTCTTGAAAGCTAGAATGACAGGCGTCACAACTCAATTGGTAGTAACTCTGCCTTCCATGCGTCGTTCTGGGTTCGATTCCCGTCCAGAGCAAATGTTTGTGTGATGAACATAAATATTTGTGCTGTATTTACAAAAATAATGTATACATATAAGTATTCTATCAGCAATCTAGACCCCATAGTACAAGCTTTGCTTAGTTTGGGGTTTTGCTTACCTACTAGAAGAGTGACATACTTAATACAATGCATTACATATCTACATAGATATTTTTTATTATAAATATATAAATATAAATTACCCAGAACACCCAGAATAAAAATTTGCAGATCGTACAAACATTTATCCCAACCGTTGATCGAATCCGCAACCTTCCGCGTCGCAGGCGGACCATCGCCCGCCGCGCCACATCCGCCATCATAAAATCACAGGTCATAATAAAACCACAGTTTTAAAGTCAAATATTTATCAAGTACCCTTCCTCCTTCCTTCCCCTACAAAGGGCGTGTCGTACCGCTGGAAATATCGACGCACAGGTCTATCGCCGACTGCCTGCTGCATAACAGCCTCGCTGAGGGCCTGGATTAGTTCCATAGTGCTGATGCTAAGGGACACCTCGTGAGTGAACCCGAAGAATGAGGATCGCTCCACGTCCAGGACATCAGACACCTGGAAACATGATTTTTTTTAAAACGGCCGATTGTAACCTTTTTTTACAACTGACTACTTTAAAAAGGTTTTGTTTTGGCTGTGTTTTATGTATTAGGTACCTACCTACCCTCATAATTTGAATATTTGAACCGATTTATTCATTTAATATATAATTCATTTTTTAATTTAATATATTTTTCATGTGGTTTTATATAAATGAGAATAAGATAAACCCCCTATCTTATAAAAAGTTAGCGCAGACTTGAAGTATTGATTACCATACGTAATGATGACATATAGTCAACGCTAACTTTTTATAAGATAGGGGGTTAAACTGTACTTGTTGAGTTATTGAGTTGATTTATATTATATTATTATATTTAGTATTTTATATTAGCTTTAGATGTAGAAGTCGGTTTTTTCATTTGTAAGAAATTCGCTTATTTTATCAGTATTTAGGTACACCTTAATATTTGTTACACAACGTTAGTCAGCTATCTATTCTTTTACAATAATAAGTTAGGCCACACATATTTTCTCTTAGACATTATTACCTAATTAAATAAGAGGTTGTGGGTTCGATTCCCGCCTTGGGATAAATGTTTGTATGATCTGCAAATATTTATTCCGGGTGTTCTGGGTGTTTTATGTATAATAAAAAATATCTATCTATGAAAGGTATTGTATTAAGTATGTCAGTCTTCTAGTACCCATAACACAAGCTCTGCTTAGCTTGGGGCGATGATGTTGTGTGGATTGTCCAGCATTATTATTCTTTCCCAAAGAAAATACAATAATAATAAATATAATACAGAATTTTCTATGATAACTTCACAAACATAAACCAAGGGTTGTATATTTATATCCATACCACGAAAGGCACTATAAAAACCACTAAAATAATACATTTCTTCGATAACAGTATCATTTTACGTTAGACTACATTTTATTTTCCAACAAAACGTGCACAAAGATTATTTGGGATTATAGAAAACTTTTACTGCCTTCATTTTATTGGTAGTAAAATACAAAACATATTGCAATACATCACTGTAATGTTTTATAGTTAAAAGGTAAGGTACCTACCAAGGTAGGTAAGGAGATCAAAATTGCTCACTATTTATAATATTTGAAACTATCACGGTTTTGAACATAGTTTTCATTATGAACGGGATATTAATATCGGGAAATAATCAAACTCACAAATCATGGTAAATATCCCGTTTACAATGAAAACTATGCTCACATAAATAAATATTTACGAAAATTTCACACATCATACTCTAACCCCAAACTAAGCAAAGCTTGTACTATCGGAACTAGACTGCTGATTGAATACTTATTTATATAAGTAGGTACCTAAGTACTTACTTTTTTTTTGTAAATACATACATAGAGAAATACCCAGACACAACAAATATTTATGTTCATCACACAAACATTTGCTCTCGGTGTGATCGAATCCATGACCCACAGCATGAAAGGCAGAACTACTACGAACTGAGCTGTGACGCCTGTCAAATATAAATTTAAAAAAGCTTTACCACCTATCTTATAAAAAGTTAGCGTTGACATTATGTTTCCATTACGTATGGTAATCAATATTTCAAGTCTGCGCTAACTTTTTATAAGATAGACCGTTAGTCTATAAATTAGATGATTTAAACACTGAACTTGCGTATGTCAACCTTGTGACATACGCCTTGCGTATTCTTCGCTGAGGCTGTACCAAGGGTGCAACAATTTTCTAAATAAAGTAGGATACTATCGTTTATCTGTGGCAAGGTGGAAATTGCGCCTCAGTAATAACTTCCTTCCGTTGTTACGATAAGTGAATGTGGGCTTTGAGGGATTCCCTCGTTTTAGAGGTAGAGCTTTTAAACTGCTTCTACTTTAAATTGTATGAGACGCAGAAAACTGCCCCAACTTACCGTAAATTGTAGGATACATAATTAAAAGCACAAACTGACAAACTTTTTGTGTAGGTACGTATTCTTTAACGTATTTACAAAAAAATGTACCTACTTTTATACGTCTATACTATCTATACTAATATTATAAAGAAGTAAAGTTTGTGTGTTTTTTAAATTGTAATCTCGGGATCTACTAAACCGATTTTAAAAATTCTTTCACCAATAGAAAGCCCCATTATTGCTGAGTGTCATAAGTTACCTATATAAAAACCGAAAAATAAAAAGGCTTTTAGGTACGTGGTAGTCCGTTTTGCAAAGTGAATCGGAGAAAAAACGCTCGAATTATGCTCAACGAAGTGGGCACGGGTCAGCTAGTATCTATTCTATAAACAAAGTCTAGTTCACATAGTCTCACATCTTCCTTATTAAACAATTTTAAGAAGGATTATTTTAAAAAAACGCTAGGATCCAGGTCTAGTTTCTTGCCAGTTCTTCTAGACTCTGGTCGCGACGAACTGGCGCCTAGAACCATCTAGTATGTTTAGACGTTTCAAAGAAATCCTTGTGATTTTATTGAATAAATGCAATTGAAGTTTGAAGTACAAGCTTTGCTTAGTTTGGGATTAGAGCGTGTGAAATGTCCGTGAATATATGTTTACCTATATTTATTCTTGGTGTTTCTGTACTTAGTCTAATTTACGTCCCTGTATGTTTTGTCAGTATTTCAAAGCCAGAGCGCCGTATTCACATGATAGTATTATGGACACACAGTTATTACATTAACTACATACATTAATATGCGGGTTTGTTTTCGTGCATTACCATTGTTGATGAGCTCTTAGAGAGAAGGAATGAGAAGAGAATAACCTCCTATCTTATAAAAAGTTAGCGTTGACTTTACGTCATTACGTATGGTAATCAATACATCAAGTCTGCGCTAACTTTTTATAACATAGTCTATGTTACGGTCTATGTCATAGACCGTTAGTGTGTATGAATGGAATTTTATTTTAATGATGCAATGTCAGGAACTTGTTAAAATAAAAGTGCCATTTAATTACAGAAATTGGACCTACCAAAAATATGTACCTAGTCGCAGTTGTCGGTTTATGTTGTATAGGCGACAAAGAAATTGGTTTACCACTTTTGATGACATCTCCCAGTAACATAATTATTCGCTAATGCTTCGGCTACATTAGCGGGCGAATATTCGTATCGTGTTGGCGCGACAAAAACATCGTGTTCGGATAAAGGCGATATACTAAGCGATGACACTATGTACCCGGCCACATACATCGCGTTAACACAAATATTCGCCGTAGCTCGCTAGTGTGGCCCCAGCATAAGGATTACAGATTGACAGATTCTGACGTAGCAGTTATTAATCTGTCAAGCAAAAATAGCCCTTGACGTTTTGTACGTGCAAATGATATTCAACCTTAGAGTGGTAAACCAATTTCTTTGTCGCCTATACCTACCTATGTCCCTTCACACCACTTCGATCTGTCCCTTCGGTCACCTGTCTCTGTATTCGCCTTTAAATATGACAAGGTAAACGTATTTCCATATTATGTTTTGCAACAGCTGGAAACGAAACCTAAGGTTTGCATAGCGTAAATATTAATAAGATCCCATCTGTCGGGCCCTTGCGGAAATGAAGAACGCGATGTGTATGATAGATAATGATAATACATTATTTCATATTAATAATATATTAAATAAAGGTTTTATCCTATGAATTCAACATCTTGTGTTAAGTTTGACGCAAGGTGTTAAATTCTTAATGTAGGATCCATATAACACAAGGATAATATGGAGGAATTTGGGGAAAACCTTTGCGCAGCAGTGGGAGAATATAAGTTAAAAAAAAATACACGCTCTGGAAAGAAATAAATATTTAAGTTTAGTTATATTGTTAAACATAATAATAAATAATAAATATTCACGGACAATTCAAGAAAGTGTATGAGATTCTGTCTGTGTGCTAATAATTGACTTTATTTTTACTGTATAGTGTCTCTGACATTTAGAGACATGTCTAGAGACACTATACAGTAAAAATAAAGTCAATTATCCAATGGATAGGTATACAAACACAATTTTTATTTATTTATTGATATAAGTTATGCAACGGGCCCCAGGGCAGTTATTCGAAAAACAAATCCGAGATTTAAAAATTTACGTAAAGTTGTATTGTTTTAACTACGCGTTTAAATATTTAAACAAAGCTTGTTTTACATTTTACCTAAGTAAATTGGAGGGAATCGGATTGTGGATCCGTTGGGCTATATTTATTTAGGTATACTGTGATTACGGGCTTTAGTATTACATTAATGTCTACGCCTTTTTTCTTTGGATAAGCGTAGTAAAAACTATTATTAGTTTAGGTAGGTATACTACGTCTACATTCGACACCTATATTCTTTACACACATATAGACTTCACAGACATGACGTCATTGACCATGCTTTTGTACACATGTAGGTACTTTGAATTTTTTTTAAATGTGTTTATAAATACTAACACACACAAAACAACAGAGTATCACTAAGGACATACCTACACGCATTCGTGCGTAGCCTGAAACATTTTGGCGTAGAGGCGATGGATTGTCTGTTCACTCCCTTGGCTCCCCTGTTCGCTCCCTTGGCTCCCCTAATTGCCCCCCTAGGCTGCTTTTTATTGGTTTCACAGCACTCTCAACCTTCCCAAACTCCATAGACGTCATAACTATGACCATCGTATGACGTCTTTGACCACTTTTTTAAATCACATTTTAAATATTTCTTCTGACTATTTTCATGCAGATGAGTCCGAAAAGTCTCCTGTGTTGTGAAAAATACTATGTTTTTTTATATAACCTTATAAGCAGATGAATGAAAGTATGTCAGTCGCTAATAAAACTTCCACATAGTTAACTTATTGTGTTTTTTTATTCATAATCCCCCAAGCTGAACTGAACCTTAGGCGTATCAGCCACGGTTACGAGTCAGTGGCGTAGCTACCAAGGGGCGAGGCGGGGCAGTGCCCCGGGGCCCTCGAGCTCAGGGGGGCCCCCTGAGCTCTATTACTAGAAATCTCGATCGAACTGAACTTTTGGAAAGAAGATAGGGCAATCCTCTACGGTGCGTGGGCCACGACTTAAAAACTCGTCCCTCAAGGTTGCCACATAATACATATTAAAGGGCTTTTGCAGGCCGATTTCTTACTATTTTTATAATAAAATCGGTCCCATTGAAATCAAAAAATTTTAAAAATTTCTCGCGTGAAAAATTAAGCGTCCTTTATTTGCTTTTCAGACTGTTTGAAAATCCAACCAGTGGGAATCGAGATACTTCCGTATTTCTTTTGTACAATACCACATGCTTTTCAGTAACAACTCACTTTCCACAGGTTGGATTTTCAAACAATCCGAGAAATTAATAAAGCCCGTTTAATGTTAATTATACGCCACACACAACAGTTATCCTTGTGGGCCTTTAGAATTCTAAGTAATATGATGTATTTATTGAAAAACTATTTTTTCGGAATATCTCGATTTACATGGGACGGATTTTTTCCGTAAATATAGTAAAATATGGGCCTGTTAAAAGAGAAGATTTAAGGGTTTATTGTATAAAGGTCGGGCCTACCAACTGACCAAATAACAATTAAATTTACAATTTTTTCCTAGCTTTAGTTTTTGCAATAACTTCGTTAAAATCCAGGTTTGATGCGGTTTTGTTTTCAATTGCTATTAGCGATAAATGTCGGAGTCGAGTTTGGCCCATACCATTTCTTAAATAGAAAGAAAGAAAGAAAGAAAGAAAAATAATTTATTAACCCAAAAGAATAACAAGAATTACACAGATATGATACTAAATAAATAATAATATATAAATGATCTTTTAGCTGCTGCAGAAGTGACATAGTCCAGTCAAAATAGACATTCCAGTTTGCATTAATTCCCAACCAACAAGCTGGATTTTTGTGCAGGCCTTGAATACGTCATTACAAACGATATGCCAAAAATCCCCATCGATCCCGCTTGTGCGTTGTTTTTTATTCGAGATCAAAGGTCATATACATTTGCGTTTTTTGCGTATATCTCTGAAACAACGAGAGCTATCGAAAAATGGTTCAGACAAAGCTTGTAGATCGTAAAATTGTCTACAAAAATATAGAAACACTTTTCTTCTACAAAGCATCGCTTTCGAGATATCGTGACTTTAGACCGCAGAAAAATCGTCGAAGATGCTGCGTTTTTTTTTCATTTCAACCGTTTTATTTTCAATAGTTATAATTTTTCAATAGTTATAAAAAATCATAATTAACAAGTTAATTAACTTTTATGAAAATTTACCGCAGGATCTTATAAAGTACATACATCAGCGGGGCTCCACGAAGTTTGAGATTTTTAGGCCAATTATTTATACCTTTAATTCCATTGTTTAAACCAATGGAAATTACGAAACAAATTGCCAGTAAAAAATTGAATAACTTTTTGAAAAATTATGATTAAGCTTTTTTTTCTTCTTTCAAGTGTTAAGAAGATACAAGATTTTTTTCAAATTTTTAAAATCACATTTTATGTAATAAAATATTATTTTTATTGCTGAACTCTCTTTAGCGGCTTGCTGTAACAGCCGCGCGGAGCTCTATTTTCAACGTCTGTACCTCTACCATGAGATGTCACAGTAAAATCGCCTGACTTTACTACAGTAGTTACGTAAATATTAGTATGACAAATTTTAGTACCCAACTATCCGCTAGAGGCGCTGTACAAATCTTCATACATTTTTTTAACTACAGACGCTAGCGAGTATAGTAAATATAGTATAGTAAAAACTCATGGTAGAGCTACTGATTAAAGTTATAAATAATGGAGATAGAGTTCCGAAAGTTAGGACTTTTTTATTGGAAATTTCCTCTTCTTTAACGAGCAAAATTGCTTAAATGTTCATATTTTTCAAGTTATTAACAAAAAATGGTCTATCATTTTTTTTAAATCTTATTTTGTTAATAACTACTTATTGCAATTTTTAACCTGCACCAAAATCCTTCAAAAACATTTTTCTATAGGTGATTCCGAATCGAATGAGCCATCGCTCATATTTTTAAGTTTTTGAACTTGTTGACTAGTCTAAATCAGTATACATAGCAGTGGGGCCCCATTTTTTAATTTGCCCCAGGGCCCTTGGTTACCTAGCTACGCCACTGTTACGAGTGTTACGACAAATGGATCAACAAATTGATTCCTCGATAGCCAACAACAAAACTGCCTCGGTTATATTTAATTCATACGTTTTTAAATTCGCTCGCCAGCGCCGAACATCGCTGTTGTAACATTGCCGATACAGCAAACTTTTAGGACCCTCTAGTTGGTTTAATCCAATCGCGTATTTATTTATACGAGCTTTGGAACTGCTTGGTCTACAGTCTACAGATTCGGAAAGGATTGATTCGGCTGACAAAAAAAGTTTTTAAACAGAAAACAGGCTCTTATTACCTTATTGTTAGAATAAAAAAAAAACTTAGTTTTCTTTTGATCTTATCTATAGACCAGGGGTCACCAATTAATTTCGCTCGGGGTCCATTTTAAGAAATAAAATGACTACGCACGTTTCATAAAAAAAAAATTAAAATACTTATTGAAAAAAGGTAATTACGGTGCTAAGACTAATGTATTTATGAATCAGACACACGATCGAGTGGTCTATAATCAGGACACATACAATTTAAAATACATATAATGAGGCTTGAAAGTGGTCAGCATGTGTACTTAGATACGTAAAAAGCTGTATTCAAAACATAGTTTTTTTTTAAAGATAATTCACCTAAACTAAGTATACCCATATAAAAACTATTTTGATAATACGCTAGGCATATTATTATGGTATATTTTAAGTCAAATATCGCTGACTTGTAGTATTATCAACTCCATAAAAAGCTGACATCAGAAAAAGCAAAAACCATAAAAATGTTACGGTGACCGAAAACAATCTAAGCACAAAACTACCAATTTCCGCTAAAATATCCCAACAACATAAAACTCGGAAAAAAAGAAAAAAATACAAGAAAATTCGACAAAAACATTTTGCTACATTTCGAAACAAGATAAAAAAACATTGTCTAATCAAAAGCAACTAAAATTCAGTCCTTGTGTTTATGGAGTTGCGAGTCTTCGGAAGCTCTACCATGAGTTTTACTATACTATAGGTATTTACTATACTCGCTAGCGTCTGTAGTTACAAAAATTTATGAAGATTTGTACAGCGCCTCTAGCGGATAGTTGGGTACTAAAAATCGCCATACTAATATTGACGTAACTACTGTAGTAAAGTCAGGCGATTTTACTGTGACATCTCATGGTAGAGCCTCGGTAAATTTTTCCTTATCATCCGTCAATTTTCCTCATACAGAGCCGGATTTACAAGATATCGGGGCGTGACAAACACACAGAAGGAAGTTATTATTATACTTATTATATAGTAAAATAGTAGATATCTAGTAAAATCGTAAAGTACGTAGGTTTTTTTTTAAATTACTAGAATGGATTTTATTGGAGCATACCTACTGGCACCTAGAATCACCTAGTATGTAAGACGATTATAAATGATCCTTGTGATTTTACTGAATAAAGCAGTTTTGACTTTGACTTTGACATTGACATAAATTGATTTAAATACAAAAAATCTGCATATAATGCTATGCATTATATGCTTTTCCGCACCAGTCCCCGAGTGTTTTTTTTAATTTCTGTATTTACAAAACCAATCGTGCCAATTCTGTCCGCTTCATACCAATACATAACTTTACTGTTATATCAACTTAATAAAAAGCTAGTATGTATCCAATATCAACTTCAATTGGTTCCCGATATAAATGCACCAATAACAATATTTAATAAAATTCTCTGTTTATTGAAAAATAAGTTACAGATGTTGAAAAGCGAGGTAAAAGTACGGTAGTATGGTATCTACTAAAATCAATTACACCACTGGCCCTTTAGTGTCAAAATTTAAGTATTTTTGTTTACAGAAACCAACATATTTTTCATTTTCATGCCAATAACTCTATTCAATATTCTCAACAAAATTTAGCAATATATTAGGTAAATATGTATGTATGTAAATATTATACATATGTTCTTAATTATAATGTTATTGTGAAAGGCTTTAATACCTTTGCCCAGCTGTGGGACAGTATAAAAAAAAGAGAAATTTTATTTAGGTGAAAGTATATTTTTGGTATAAATATGTTGTTTATTTATTTTTCTTTTCCTATTTTATTTTACTGTTTTAAGCACTACCTTTAAATACACACTACTCAAAGGTTAGCTGGAAGAAAATGCTTTTTAGCATTAAGCTCGCCTATGTACCTACGATTTATTTTATGTGCATAAAGTATTTTCAAAATCGAAATCAAATCACTTCTTTAGATCCATCAAAGCCTTACAGATTATTGCTTCGTGACCTACATACCTTAACTCACAAAAAAATGTACAAAATTATAAAGAACAAGACTTCAATCAAACCGGAAATTGAGCCAAGGACGAAAACACACTTGCGGGAGATCTAAAAAAGTTAAGTTATATTTACATTGTTAAAATTTCGTCTACTAGCCTATCTACTTTTTGGCGTTTTTATATCTATTTTATTACGCGAAATTGATTCAGTTTCCTGTATTAAACATAAATAAAACAAAGTGTAGTTTTTTTATTATAATCGTTTCTTAATATTATAATCGTTTCTAATAAGTTGAAACAAATAAAATAAAAAATAAATAAATAATTGTAAATAATGCTGGACAATCCACACAACATCATCTAGCCCCAAGCTAAGCAGAGCTTGTGTTATGGCTACTAGAAGACTGACATACTTAATACAATACATAGATAGATATTTTTTTATTATTGGAACAATTATAGTACTTAATAATGAAAAGTCCAACAAAAGATTTACCAAAAATATAAATAAATGATAAGACATTTTAGAAGTAATAACAGAAGATACACCAAAACATTTTTTTTTATCAAAAACAGCGCTACACAACTTTATTAATAAGAACTTATCTAAAATTCAATATCTTTCCTTAAATTCGTACCTACAAAGTTATAAGTGCTTTTAAAGTCAGTTTTAACACCGGAATTAGACAGTAGTAGTCTCCAGTGACTGAACGAGACTAGATAAGACATTGGATAGCTATAGAATTTAAAATAGAGAGAATGTTAGGCGGCGTTCATAAGGCATCGCGCCGATTACCGCTTACCGCTGCGGGGTGGGTATGCATCGGGTTAATAACTTAATTAGCAAAGAAAAGACAATAAGCTTGAAAATACCAAATTTTCCTACCTTTAATAAAAACAGTTTAAAACTTTTGCAAATAAAAACGCTTACTAAGTTTTTACAATTTTAAAATTTCATAAAACATACTTAGGTACTTTGAAAGTTTATTATGTAAGTAAGTACCTTCACAGTTCATTTGCTCAAAGAAAAGTTGAAACGTTGGAAATTAAAATTAACTCAATAAGCTACGGGAAATTATATAAAAATTCTTATAATAATTAAAATCCTAAATCTTACTAATACGAGTAATTTATGTTTGAGTATCGAATGTGGGTTGAAAATATTCTAAAACCAATTTATTTTATCATATAAGAGAAAACTATAAGAAGCGATTGGTTAGACGTTTTGAATTTCGAAACACGCGTTTTTTTTTTCAAAGTTAGTTGAATCTTAAACATATATGACATATTTTGAGCGATGACATTCAGGCTTTAAATAAAAGAATGAAAGTTCTAAATTAAAAAAACTTCGGTTGAACTATCTATAGATCGTTTGCAACAGTCTGTAGATAGCTCAGCTGTTTCTTATCTATTTTGTATGACTATGTACATTTTGTAAATACTGTATAGTCGTAAGTTTTAAAAAAATATATATAATATTGCATTTTCTGTGTTTTTATTTTGACACTCGTATCTGGCCTTTATTTTTTCTTTCTTTCCCTGTAACTTTAGTTTGGTTTTGCTACAAGTCTACGGAAATTGTTATTGTAATATGAGAAACTGTCTCCAACATACATCTAAAGAAAGATGCAGAGTAAGCAATGTTTCCAACTCCTCGATCCACTTAAGTCATGTTAGATTCTTTCGTTCCAGTTTCGTCAAACTTTTTGCTCGAATCTTATCAACGACTTATACTAAGCTTTTCTAACGCTCTGTTTTTTCAAGAAACAGAGTCCGTTGTATTATGACCGCTATTTAAATTGTAAATAAATTTTGCATTTATTTTTATTCTACGACTAACTTTCCAGTGGTTTCAAAACAGTTTAGTATCCTCAAATTACATATTTGTGACGGAAGCTTTAAGATCACAAGACACTAGACGAATAATGTTTATGACATACCATGCATTAACCAATCAGGGATCTTCGTGGAATGTTTTTAGTTTTTCTAGTCTTTGATTGGTTGGATCTCGAGACGTAACTTATACATTAGCTTAGTGTTAACACTCAGTCGTCAGTTTTCAATCAACCACTCACGTCAACTACGCCATAGTTTGAATATTAGTGTCATCTACATTATTCGTTCACTAGACACCATTTTATGTAGCGAAAGATTTCTGACCTACGAAAAGCAATGAAAACCTTATTTAAAAAAAAAACTTGAAAGTTGTCAAGGGACACCCGGATGGAACGAAGTTTCTTTCGATTGATTAGTGAAGGAATTGTAATAAAATTTCACCACACTGTTCAATGTGAAATAGAAAGACGAAACGAAAATAACAGGCTTGCTTTCTATTAGAGAGAAAGAGAGAAACACGGACACGCCGCACGGCTTACAACTATAGCAAAAAGTGTCGTTACAACTTTTGGTCTTATTGTTTTCGTCTAGCTTCCTTTCGCAACGTGCGATAAGGAACTTCGTTCCAAAAATCAAGAACAAAGCAAACTTGTAGACAATTTTAGGGGCTCATTTGATGTTTGTGTCTAGCAGTAAAATACGGTAAAATGACGGTGTAAATTTTCTAGAAATAGTGAGGCCAACTTGGAAACTTATCAGGAAGTTGTGTTTTGTTTATGTAAGTGATTGAACCGAAATTGAGCTAAGATCGTCGAGAAGGGTTCTCTGCAGCTTTGGTAACTTTTAGCCAGCTTATACATGACTAATAAAGTAATGTATTTTATTCAAATTTAAAATGGATTATTCATTGGATTAGTCTGATATTGTACCCTAATTTAATAACTTTGAATCAATAAAGGTGCTCTGTTTTGAATTGTGGACAAAGTATTGTCAATTTTTTTAATGTAGTGTCTGAGTTATGCTTGAGTTTTTAAGTCTTAAATAAATTAAAATGTTTTTCGTCAATTAAAAATATTGTAAATATTATCACAGAATTAAAATACAAACGAATTAAACTTAACAACTCAAGCATGACTCAAACATTTCATTAAAAAAAAAGTATTATGAAATGCCAAAATACTTTTCATCGACATGTAAAACTATGTTTCTTAAGTAGATGAATTTTCTACCTTTGCAATGTGATTGGATTGAATCTAGCTAGTTCGCAAAACCGCAAGTAGGTACTTTTCCGAAACTCGGGTTCTAAAAGTTTGTACTAACTTTTGGTTTTTACCGTGTAAACAGAAAACGATCTTGAAGAGACGATGTGAAATATATTTTTGAATTTTATCTAATCGCAGATGAGGTTGGCAATCGTAAACGTATCGTAATCGTATCGTAAACGTATCGTAATCGTATCGTAAACGTATCGTATACGTATCGTAAACGTATCGTAATCGTATCGTAAACGTATCGTAATCGTATCGTAAACGTATCGTAAACGTATCATAAACGTATCGCAATCGTATCGTAAGCGTATCGTAGGCGTATCGTAAGTGTATCTTAAATGTACCGTAAGCGCATCGTAACGTAGAGATAAACTGCGTGGTGATATTTTACAAAATAAAATAATTGTTTTCATTTTAGAGTATTTTTACAACTAGTGTAAATCTGTATAGGTAGTTATTTTAAAAATCTTTTTTTACACAAAAACGTATAAAGACAAAAATTTAATCAAATCAAATAATTGTTTTAGCTATTGTTTATGGATTTAATATTTATTTACAACATACATAATGTTTTTTTGAAATATCTATTTTAAAAAATTGGTAAATAATTAGATAGATATTTTTATATATTTAATGCGTTTAAAGCGTTGTGAATTATCCACCAATATTGATTAATTTTATTAACTGGTCTAGTTACATAGTTTTAGTACAATGCAGCCACAGCACGCTATGAATAATGATATTGCATATTCAACGTAATTAAATAGTTTTAGAGTTCCGTACGAGCGAACTGTAAGTGGGAACTAGACGTATCTCTAACTAGTTCATTACTAGTTTAGTTAATGTATTCATTCGGCTCCTATCCTTAACATTAGCATCAGATGGTCTGATTCAGACCGCATTAGACCTATTTTTCCCGACGACGGAAAGTCATGTGTTTGACAGTATGTATTTATGTGGGATGTTTATCAGGGGGTTCACGCGAAGAATTAATAATATAATAATAAATCATGCTGGACAATCCACACAATATCATTTAGCCCCAAGCTAAGCAGAGCTTGTGTTAAGGATACTAGAAGACTGACATACTTAATATAATACATTACATAGATAGACATTTTTATTATACATATAAAATACCCCGAACCCCCGGAATAAATGCAGATCGTACAAACATTTATCCCAAGGCGGGAATCGAAGCCGCAACCTCCGCGTCGCAGGACCTTCGCCCGTCGCGCCACATCGGTCGTCATGCTGCTATGTTACTGAAACGTGGACACTAACAGTGGGGTTTGGTCCACAAGCTAAAAGTCGCTCAGCGCGCTATGGAGAGAGCTATGCTTGGAATTTCTTCGAGAGAATTCATAAACCAAGGTGTAAGACATAGCTCAGAGAAATAAGAATAAATATCACAACAGACCAGTGGTTTTCAGAAACACGTGTAGTCTATTGTCCGCGAACAAACATTGGCAAATACATGTCAATATTTATCTTTTAGTATTGAATTTCCTGTGGAACAACGACTAGATTGAAAAGATTTTGAATTCAATTCAAATATTTTATTTCACACATCAAAGGTATTATAGCTATATGTATACATGATGGTTTTTTAGGACGGCAATGGCCAAGTCCGAAACCACGATAGTTATCTAACTATCGTGGTTCACGACATTTAGATAAATGTCGTGAAGGAAACCATGCGCTTGATAATTATAAAAAAATAATGCATAGGTACTTAGTTTTTTCATAAACCTTTTAATTTAGGAGAAATACCCAAATAATTTGATCAAAATTAAACACCTGTATTATTATTATAGAAGCTACTGGTGTTTTAATAATATTAGAACTTTTTTTGGCATGTAGAAGCTAGATTAATAGGAGATGGTTAGGTTAGGTAAGGTTAGCTTTAAGTTTTGTTATCTATTAGCCTTTGATTGGTTCAACCATAATATCTAATATACATTAACTATCCCTTTTAACACCGTAATAGTTTTTATTATATTTCTTTAAATCAGGGATTTAAACTTATAGAGCGCGTGATTTTTCGAACCCGTAGTAATGTACCTGTCACCAGCAACGCCATTGTTGGCACTTGTACAAAGGGAAGCTCAGAGCACGCTCCTAAGGAGTGTTTTCATGGAGTATGAGGGTTTTTGTTCAGGGTTAGAAGAGGGTTAAACATTTTTGGGGATTTTGCCCCATAAAAATATATAAACTAGCTTAATATAGTTGCATAAAACTGACTCAAATTTATCTAGATTTTAACACAATTTAAAAATATCTCTGAAGTAGATACATGTGGGCGATATAAAAGGTAGTGACTAGTGGGCGTTACGATCCGAACAAAATATCCTAGATAAATAAACAAATATGTATTTGTACTTAAATATTTACACAAGCCATCTAGTCTAAACTCTAGTCGCAATCTAAACAAAGCTGACATTTTACACAACACTATCTAGTCCCAAACATAGCAATGTTTATACTATGGTAACCAAATCAAATTACTAATAGAATACTTACCTAAATTATTATTTTTGACGTGACAACGTCTTATAATTCAATAGAGCCGGCTGCACGCACGAAACAACATGACTCATGAGGCGTTCTGAGGCGTTCCATGAAGTGACGTTGTCATGTTCAACTATCGTCAGTAAACCAACTTTACAGACAACCATTTTTTTTTTGAATTTTTTCATTAGAACACTCTGAAAAAATCTCTGAAAATGGATTATTTGTGGCGTTAAATAGGATCTTTATTTACAAACATACTTACAACTATTACAGTAGGTATTTACAAAATGTACAAAGGCATATAAAATACATAAGAAACAGTTGAGCTACATACAGACCGTTGCAACGATCTATAAATAGTTCAACTGGTCCAAATCAGTACCAATCGGAAGCGTACCTACCCAAGATACTGGCTGCATACGCTGGGCTAGCATGTACCTATAAGGATTGAAAAAACAGATATTGGAAGAAAATTTTTTCTAATGCCGAATGTGTTAATGTTATAGTGTGATCGTATCTTTATAAAGTCCTCTTAAAGTCCTTTCTTTTGATTTATTTTCTCCGCTGTAGCCGCTCAATTTGTTCCTTCAAAGCAAGCTTATAGCGACGGATCAGGTGATAAGATTATCTTCAATTTGTGAGAGCTGATCAATACGGTCCATTGTCAGAATTGATAAAATCAAGTCGGCCAAGACATTAAATTTTGCGGTTCTGTTGTGTATACACACATATACCTACGTCACAGCTCAGTTGGTTGGTTGGCTGCCTTCCATGCTGTGGGTCGTGGGTTCGATTCCTACCTAAAGCAAACGTTTGTGTAAATATTTGTTCTGTGTTTGGGTGTTACAATGTATTCTATGATTTCTATGTATGTATTTACAAAAAATATGTAAGTATTCTATCAGCAATCTAGTTCCCATAGTACAAGCTTTGCTTAGTTTGGGACTAGAGTGCGATGTGTGAAATGTTTTTAAGCCAAATTATTGAAAATTTTCATTAAAATCCATTCCGTAGTTTTTGCGTAGATGAGTAACAAAGATAGATAAATAACACATTATTGCACAAAGGAAAATACAAAAATCTTAGAACTAACTTAATTTAGTACAATCGGCGGCCTTATCGCTGATAGCGATTTCTTCCAGGCAACCGTAGCATGGAAAGTTTCGAAGTGCAATTTCTGCGTTTGCTACTCCCCCATCTTGTCCATCTTTTCGGCATTACTGAAAACCAGCGCTGGTGTAGAGCCCAATGGTTCTACACCAGCACAAGCTGAGTAATGACCCTTTTCAGTTATTTTTACATATAATAATTATATCGTTTAAGTGTTCTTGCATTAAGTTTTTATAATAACTAAAATAAAGTACTTATTCTATTCTAAGTAGTAAAAGAAGGGGAAACATCCATCCATCCATACAAACTTTCGCGTTTATAATATTAGTAGAATGTTATATGTTATCTCTTTTAGTTAGCTCGTACCGTTACTGAAATGGCATCGTAAATAACCAGTAATTTCCATTATAATCGTTAAAACATGCGATAACACGTTGTTTAATAATAGTACGTACTTTCATATTCACGTGAAGTTGAGTCGATTAACAAAGTTTTGTTGTTAAACGACTGATTTCCATAGAGAGTAGAATAGTGGAATAGCGCAATAAAGTAGATATACTTTATAGGGAAAATGAAAGACTACGCTTGAAAAACTAAACGAAAACATATTAAAATGTGGTTAAAGACATTTATTCTCAAAAGAAATTACAATTTCACTTAATGAGAAATTACTAAATTAAACTTACGTGCTATTTATATGTAGGTACAGCGGGTTTACAGAGCATGTTCAATAATAACAACACAACACTATGATCACACAGTACTCAACCTAAATTCTATTATTTTCTGTATATTTTTATATATAAAGACTTCAATCCTGCCTAGATATATTTATATAGATATAATTATGTAAATATATATTATATATATACATATAAAAATGAAACCCGTTTTCCGTTGTCACGACATAGCATGAAAACGGCTTGACCGATTTGGCTGATTTTTTTTGTAGTTTTCTAATACTCTGTACAAGGTTCTTACGGAAAAAAATATTAAGAAAATCTCTCAGAAAGAAAAAAAAATCTCTCTAAGGCGGTACGAAGTTCGCCGGGACAGCTAGTTCTATATATTTAGTTCCAATTTCACAACTAGATGTCGCTGCACTATTTTGCTAATTCCTAGATCGCGCTATCGTAGCGTTTTGCGTGTCACGATCGAAATTATGAGATCACCTTTTTTTGAAATCTCAAATCATGGTTAGTGACTTTTGACTCAAAAGTTGTCTGAAAAATAAACACCTACGTAAGTTTTTCCATTGTTTTAATAAATAAAAAACAAAACATTTAATATTATGTCATAACCGTACGTTTAAAGTTACCACAACAATTTTACCCAAAAAATACTTCACAAATATTAGTTTTCTTGGCCGGGTAAGACCTGCAAGAATGCTTTTCTGCTAAAATTCCTCGTCATAAATTGTGATTCTTTTAGCAGGGGCTCAAATATGAATTAGGCATATTATATTCATGGGTGGGCTCATGCAGGTCTATGAATATAAACGAGATTAAAAAACTTTTTGTATTATAACCCTGCACACGAGGGCACTGCCTTCGACCTAAGGTTAGACTAGACGTTTAGAACGCAGAGTGTAATTAGGATGCAACTTACGCAGATAATAATAATATCAGTAGTATAGATATGCCTTGATCACACGTACCGAGTAAACCGGGGAGACAGTGACGTATTTGAGATACACTGCGCGTCGACATCAGTTTTACTGTTGAACGTTGCAGCGTTAGCGCGCAGTGTATTTTAAATACGTCACTGTCTCACCGGTTTACTCGGTACGTGTGATCAAGGCATAACTCGTAACACTAACTCGTACTTGGGGTACAGTTCTTACTCTCCCTTTTCTGAAATGGGAAACACTATAATAGCTGGGAATGGTCACGTGATATATGTAAAGATCTAGATTTTTTTGACGTGACAACGTCTTATAATTCGATAGAGCCGGCTGCACGCACGAAAAAACATGACTCATGAAGCGTTCCGGCGTTCCGGCGTTCCGGCGTTTCCGAAGTATGTCGGTCTTCTAGTACCCATAACACAAGCTCTGCTTTGCTTGGGTCTAAATGATGTTGTGTGGATTATCCAGCATTATTTATTTATTTATCAGTCGTAGTTTTGAGAGAATAAGAAGATTTTCGCTCGCTTCGCTTGCGCAATTAATAATACCATGCTCTCAAATCACAACTTAAATGTCGACAATTTGAAAAACCTCTCAAGGTGTTTGTAGTCTCAATTTTAAAGTCTACAGTCAGTAAAACGTGCAGCTAAAGTAATTGCTTGTACTTTACAATACACGCAGTGGGGCTATAAAACTAGCGGGCTTGGAAACTTAAGTACATTCTAGATCGATTTAGCTTTAATGTATAATAAACTGCTTGTGAGTTTCTCGAGATATTCGTCAATTATATTGTGCTACTAATCAATGGAATGAGAAGTAATACTTAAAACATATAAAATTGGCGGGTATCGAAACCTTCCGCGTCGCAGGCGAACCTTCGCCCGCCGCCGTGCCATATCGGTTGTCAAAGATGGATCGACGATCTGCGTAGTGTAGCTGGCAAACATTGGATGAGAAGAGACCTACGTCCAGCAGTGGACTGATATAGGTTGATGATGATGACTTTATACGCTTGGTTTCTGTTTCATAGCCTCACAACCAAGAACCAAGCACTAGTCTAAAGTAAATTCAATTAAGAAACTGTATCTAGTGCGAGACCTCCGCGCTGGATGCCAGCGCGGAATGTTGTGATTCCGCACTTTTTCCTCGACTCTTGACGTCTAGCTTGTAATGAAAAGTCTGTGTAGTTCTAGACTTGGATGTTCTGAAGTTTTACGGTTCTTATAACCGGTCTTGAACGCTCTTTTGACCATTAATGTTCGTTTCCACAGATTTCTGAGGCGAAAGTTCATACAAAAATGTAGGTAGGTACTGTCAAAATATTGTGTGTTTACGCGATTACTCCAAATGGGGTTTTCACCATGGGGTTTGTGTCACGAAATGTGTAGATAAAGATGTTCTTGTAATATAAAAACTTATCAGTTATAGCTTGTTTACTAGTTTAGATAGCCATTTCAAGATAATTATGATACGTCATTGTTTGTTTACAATAAAACGGGGTTCCTTAAAAATTCGCCGTTAATAATCTCAGTACCCCAAGTACGAGTTTGTGCACACAGTGATCGCCGAATGCCGCCGATTTTGTATGGAGATCCAAGCTTCTCAAGAAATCTGCTCGAGGCGTTGCTTAGATTTCCATACAAAACCGGTGGCGCTCGGCGATCACGTCTCTGTGAACCGTGTGTGCACAAACTCGTACTTGGGGTACTGGTCGAAATGCGAACCAGAATGACAACAGTAAATCAAGCTGGGAAAATAAAACGCGTGAAAAATAATGGCCCTTCTTGCTTGTTTAATAACGTGTATCAAACTCACGTTTAGATTGTGTCAAGCTTTGAAAAAGTACCCTCATTTTATGGTGAGCGAGTTTATTTTGTACTGCTTGCTTCTGTACAGTCAATATCAAAATTTCATTAATATTTGTCGCATCATTATTAAATAATGAGACATGACAACTAGAGACAGCGTTTAATTTATTTTTTTCTAAATAATATTTATAAGTTTGCGCTTGTTTTTCGGGGCGAGATAAAAACCTCACCAAAAACATTTGCGTCGAAGGTCGATACGTCGATGGAGTAGCTACAACTTTATAAAAAAACATTTGCGTCGAAGGTCGATACGTCGATGGAGTAGCTACAACTTTATAAAAAAACATTTGCGTCGAAGGTCGATACGTCGATGGAGTAGCTACAACTTTATAAAAAAACATTTGCGTCGAAGGTCGATACGTCGATGGAGTAGCTACAACTTTATAAAAAAACATTTGCGTCGAAGGTCGATACGTCGATGGAGTAGCTACAACTTTATAAAAAAACATTTGCGTCGAAGGTCGATACGTCGATGGAGTAGCTACAACTTTATAAAAAAACATTTGCGTCGAAGGTCGATACGTCGATGGAGTAGCTACAACTTTATAAAAAAACATTTGCGTCGAAGGTCGATACGTCGATGGAGTAGCTACAACTTTATAAAAAAACATTTGCGTCGAAGGTCGATACGTCGATGGAGTAGCTACAACTTTATAAAAAAACATTTGCGTCGAAGGTCGATACGTCGATGGAGTAGCTACAACTTTATAAAAAAAATATCTAGTGAAACTTCAATCAACCGTTTGTCGAAAATGCTCAATCGTCACATACAAAAAAAACTACTTGTTGGTGTGTAGAACCATCTAGCAATTCAAAATGTTTGAGTTTCTAAGTATAAGTTAGTCGGGTTTTAAAAGGTTAGATTTTGAGGTTATCAAAAATACGTACACCTACATGCTTATAAAAATATGTACACACACACTAGACCGCCTCGATAACCTCTATGTCAAAGTATTACATTTTATAAAAGACCAATGAAAGTGTCACTGAGTGTCAGTTAAGTTTCGACATGCTAGTAAGCGTATTGTTCGCATTTGCGTTATGCTGCATCGCACTCGCGCATAGTGCGCAAATAGTGCGCGAAAAAACTCTCAAATACAAAACGACAGTGCCAAATTGGAGTGCAACTCTGTACTGTCCCATAGATTATGGTATAAACATCCAAACCATACGCATCAAACAGCCGGGCCGAGGAGTCACGTTCCCTACATACAATCCACAAAACTTGGAAGTTATACATGCAAAATGCACTAATCGAAACTCTTGTGAAGTGAAAATTAGGCAAAGAAGCCGCTCAGAGAGCAACGATATTGTGATTAGTTACACGTGCCATTCGCTGATACAACATGATTTGTTTACGAACAACATGGTCAAACGGGTGTATAGCAACAACGATTTGTCCGTCCCCACATACTGTAACGCGAGACGCGGCCGACGACATGCTGATATTTCACGTGTCGGGCCCGAGTACAGTTTTGACGACATGGGGCATTATTCTCTATTGTATTGCTAACCACGCGCGTTACTTGGCTTAGGCAAGACAAGAGCGTGTAATCTGAAAAAACTGTATGGCGTAAGCCTTAGTTGTCATTCCCTACCGCGATACGTTACGTTTTGGCCACAATTTGAACTGTCAACTAATCGGGCCGACGTCTGTCGTGTTATGAAAACTATTCGTTTCAAAACGTGTCATGCGCGATTCGAATAATATAGATACAAATCAATCATTTTTGAAGTTTGCGTTTTGGAACGCGTTGTGACGTAGCACGTTTGGGGAAGGAATCTCCTATGTCATAGAGAATAAGGCCCATGGTTGACATACGTGAACTGTACGCGCTAGCTCACATTCTAGGTTATGCTGTAGAATATAACCAGCCCACTGCGCATAACGTGTATCGAAAGTTAATAACAAGAACAAGACAACACACTGATGGTAATGCCATAACGTTACCTCAGTACTTGGCGGCTAACTTGACAAAATTGGCGATGGCTAATGTGAGGCCAAGAACTAAGTTCTTGCCGGAAATAGACGGATATATGACACGTTCTGGAAAACGTCGTGGTTTGAACCGGGATGATTGCGGTCATCTAGTGGCGCACACGCTCGGCGGTCCCGACATTCCCTCTAATTTAGTACCCATGGCTAAGGACTTGAATCGAAGACAGGGTATTTGGTATACACATGAAGAGGAAATTCGCAGATTTTTAAATAATCATCACGATGGCCTGGTTTCGTGGGAGGTGCTCGTTTTGTATTCCATCAGTAGTCCATACTTACATTACTAGATTTTTCGAGGGCGTTTGAGACCATTAATATTACATTGTTATTATCGAAGCTCGCATATTATGGTTTTGACAGCGCTACAGTCAAATGGTTCTCGAGTTATCTTAGTGATCGTTTTCAGTTGGTTCAAATCCGTCAACCAGATGGTTCAGTTCTGGAATCTACTACGATGCCCGTAACGCGTGGGGTTCCTCAGGGTTCCATATTGGGTCCAATTCTTTTTATTCTATATAGTGCAGATATCATACTTGCAATACAAAAATGTAATTATCACCTCTACGCTGACGATCTGCAGTTGTATATATCTTGCAAACCTTGTGACGTTCATGAAGCAGTTAGTGCTTTGAACCAAGATTTGGCCAGGCTAGTCTCGTGGTGCGATTCCAACAGCTTAGTTCTTAATCCTACTAAGACTAAAACACTTGCACTGGGATCAAAACATCAAATAAGTAAGATTATGTCAGCTGATCCAAAAGTAGTCGTAAATAGTGTTCTGATAGAACAAGTTGCGGAAGTCCGTAATTTGGGACTCTTGATGGATGGCGCGTTGCACTTCGAAGGCTACGTCCTTCAAACCGTTCGTAATTGTTTCTACAGATTATCAGTATTGTACCGGGTGCGCGAATTCCTCAACACTGAGTTGCGAATTACGTTGTGCGAATCACTAATTCTTTCAAAATTAAATTATGTTGACAATGTATTTGGTGAATGTCTGTTAGCCCGTTCAAAGAAACTTGTTCAGCGTGTGCAAAATGCGTGCGTCCGTTTTTGTTTTTCTATTCCACAAAGAGCTCATATTTCTCCATTTATCAATAGTAACAGTCTGTTAAACATGAAATCCCGTCGCGCTTTTCACTTTGCAACCCTTATGTTTGGCATAATAAAAGGTCAAGTACCAAGATACCTGTTTGATAAACTTGACTTTTCTGCACGTGCCGTCCGTTTGGCTATTCGATTGATATGTCCGCGTCATCGAACGACTGCATTTCGTGGCAGCTATCGTTATGCTGCTACGAAATGCTGGAATAATGTACCTCCCCCAATAAGAAACAAAAATACAGTTTACACTTTCAAAAATTCCCTGAAAATATTCTTGTTAAATCTACAAAAGTCTGCTCCGTAAGAAGTCGTTCATAATTCCATGTTAGTTTTAATTGTAGTTAATGTTACTTTTAATTGTAGTCATGTTAGTTTTAATTGTAGTTTTGTGTAGAGTTATTGTTATTTAATTTTTTTTATGTTGTATTCCGTTAAGTTTTGTTTTATAATTTTCATTTAGATAGTTTAAGTATAGTTTTAATGTCTAATTTAAGTACGCGCGTGGCACAAAAGCAATTTCGGCCCCACTGAAAACCAGCGCTATAGAAACCAATGGTTTCTATAGCTTATGCTGAGTGGTGGCCTTTTTACACTTTTCTTTTTAATGTTTTGTCTTATATGTATAACGTGTTTTAGTGTAAATAAATATTTCTTTCTTTCTAGTGAGGAACCGTTCCGCCCCTTCGGCTTCGCCCTGCGTTACACCACATATGAGAACATACAGGATTTGAGATATGGCGTCACCAGACTTGAAACATTTATAAACGAGAATGAGCACTATCGTAATGATCAGTGTACTTTTGGATTAGAAGACTTTTTCATGCCAGCCCATCAACAGGGCCCGGATTACGATTAAACGCGTCA
Source organism: Ecliptopera silaceata (assembly GCA_932527185.1). Taxonomy (NCBI): domain Eukaryota; kingdom Metazoa; phylum Arthropoda; class Insecta; order Lepidoptera; family Geometridae; genus Ecliptopera; species Ecliptopera silaceata. The sequence continues at coordinate 8,575,042 of OW052202.1, read as the reverse complement.
CTTCCCTGGACAAATGTCAGTGTCAGATTGACACTGTATGTACACGCATGATTTGCAAAAAGATTAAAAGGCTCTGATAATATATGTATACTGTTGTTTATTTCATAGATAACTTTAGTAATAGTATATCCTTTTATAATGAAGCTAAACAAAAATAACATGAATATTACTAGCGTTATGCCAATTCATGGATTTTATAATTTTTATGGGACAACTTTTTAAGTATAAACAAAAATAGATTCACCAAATACGGATCTTAATTGGCGAAGTAATCGCGTAACATAGGTGCATACTTACAAAAAAAAGAATCAGTCGAATTGAGAACCCCCTTTTTTGCATTTGTTTGAAAAAGGGGCTTAAATTTCTGTTCACAGGTTAACTGCGTCGCTTTGTAGCCGAATATAGTCGCAATTTCGTTAGTTTTGCAACCGTCCGGAAAACGCTCAAGTTTTATCGTTTGAGCTGGAACGCGCTCAAACTTTGTTGTACGACACTCGTGGACATATTCAGCACGTAACGTAGTTAAAGTCAAATCTTAACTTAATTCGACGTTCACTTTGTGCAGCATGTTCGACTTTGTGCGCATACCAATGACAAAAGACCATTTAATCGGGAGATGGCAACATTCAGCAGTCGAGGAGGTTGAATGTGACTACGAAATCGACCATAAAGTTGCTTTGCGCCAATAAAAAAGTCAAATCAAACATGCTATGCAACCAGATATAGGTACTAAGTTATAAAGCTCATATTTATACTTAAGTATAATTATTTTCGGTGTTATGACGCTAAGCAGTTTTCGTTTACAACTCACTATAACATAAATACATACACTCGAGAGCAATGAATCCGGGTCACTTAAAGAATGTTAAAAATATCGGAAACTAAAAATGATAGGTTAATGCAATAAATTGTATTTAATAGACAATGTAATACTCCTTAAATGAAAGTAAAAAAAATATGAGTCACCATACATTTTATTAACACAAAATTACATAAAGAAAAAAACTGCTGATCTCTCCTTAAAACAAAAATAGGAAACATGAAATTTTTGAACTTTATTACGATTTTCTTGAATTTTAATACTTCGTATTGCCTCCTCGTGCTTCCATTACTGCGTTTACGCGGTTTGGCATGCTGTACACCAAGTTCCTTATACGATTTTGGGGAATATTCTCCCATTCCTCTGTGAGAGCAATTTTGAGCTCACGAAGCGTGATTGGGGGAGGGTTTCGTTGTTTTACGCATCTGCCTAGCTCGTCCCAAGCATGCTCGATCGGGTTGATATCCGGGCTGCGCGCTGGCCACTCCATACGAGTAATGTTCATCTCTTGAAGGTAGTCATTCACAATCCTACCTGTATGAGGTCGGGCATTGTCATGCATAAATATAGCATCCTCACCTAAATTGACCATAAATGGACCAACGTGATCATTGAGGATTTCTTCCACATATCTTACGCTAGTTAAAGAGCCGTTTTCTATGATCACCAGCTCTGTGCGACTTTCAGAAGAAATTCCGGCCCACACAAGTACAGACCCACCACCGTAGGCTACTTTTTCTTCGATGCATGCTTGCTTGAATCTTTCCCCTGGTCTTCGATACACTCTGTGTCTTCCATCGTGCTTGTAGAGCATAAATTTTGATTCGTCGGAGAACATAACTTTTGACCAATCTTCAATACTCCAATTTACGTGGCTCTGGGCATATCTTAGTCTCGAAATACGATGCCCACGCTCCAGTTTAGGGCCGTTTGCAGGTCTAAGGGGTTTTAAGTTAGATTCAGCAAGCCGACGTCTTACTGTCCATGCACTTGGGTTACTTCCTCCGAGGCGTCGAAACTGATTGGTGAGTTCAGTTCCTGTGAGAAAGCGATTTCGAAGCATGGTGTTCACCAAGTATCGGTCTTCTCGTGCTGTGGTACACCTGGTTCTGCCCGTTCCTGGTCTGCGTAGGTTAGAACCAGTTTCTTCGTAACGTCGGAGAACTCTTTGTACTGTTGACAGCGACACACCGACAGTCCTGGCTGTATCGCGCTGACTCCGGCCGGTTTCCAGCATTGTAAGTATTCTGGTGCATTCTTCAGGCGTAAGCGACATAATTTCAGCTTGAATAATGAATATAGAGCACTATCAACATGGTTTATGTACCCACATAAATGACAGATTACAAACAAAAGCAAAACCAAATGCTGTAATTTCGTAGTTCCATCTTCGAAAGTGGCCCTTTTTCAAATTTGATTTTTTTATGATATAACTTTACAATAACTAAGAAGTTTTAATACCTTCATTTAAGGAGTATTACATTGTCTATTAAATACAATTTATTGCAATAACCTAGCATTTTCAGTTTCCGAGATTTTTAGGATTCTTTAAGTGACCCGGATTCATTGCTCTCGAGTGTATTTTGACGCTTTTTTTTTGTTTTTTTTTTTTAACTTTGCCATAGCCGTCGGCATGGCAAATAGGTACTTGCCATTCTAGTGGTTCATGTCTTTCAATCTATAAAAAAAAGTAAAAATCCATCAGACTAAAAAAAACTGTTCTATTTTTGAAATCGGAGACAAAAGAAAATCTTTCTCCGTTTGAAATTCCAATTGCTTTTTAAAAACAAAAAAAGGACGTCAGAGGGCTTAGTCCGAGCTTGCATTTTAAAACTACCTACTCTCGAGCCGAGAGTCGTCTCTCGGATCTCTCTCTCTATTTCTTACAAAAATATAAGGACTTCCGAGAGACGACTCTCGGCTCGAGATTAGGGAGTTTTAAAATGCAGGCTCGGACTAAGCCCTCTGAATTCTTTGGTCTGTTCGATATTCGAATGACTTGCTCGTTACGCCTTTTTGTAACAAACCCAAGTTATTTTCATAACATAACATTGATTTATTCAAATAACTTGAAATAAAAAAGTTTCACGTATCTATGGTCGTGTGTTAAGGATCAAGGTTATCCATTGCAGTCATACGCAGGTTACCCTAACACGTGATCAGAATAAAAAGACAATTCATATCGGCAAGCAGATATGAACCTTCAGCTTATAGATATTAGGTTGATTGTAGAAAAATTTTAAAAAATAATAATCCTGAAATCTTTTTTTATAGAAAAAGTACGCGTTGTAAATTATTGAGTAAGCATGTAAAAGATTATCGCAATGAATGCATTTGAAGTAGCACTTTCTGATATGTTTGATATTAATTTTATTAATTTTATTAAAAATTAATAATTTTTTTAAAGAAATACTGTTTTAATTAATATTAATAATTATATATTTTTTTTTATTGACTTCGTGGTGTAATTAATATGGATATTTTAAAACCAGCCAAGTGCGAGTTGGACTAGTAGATACTCGAAGGGTTCCACATTTAATTTATTCTGCTTTTTAGTATTTGTTGATATAAGTAACAGAAATAGACCACACCATAAATGAAAATATCAACCTTCTATCATGGTTTACAGTCTGGTCAAATACTTACAGACAGTCATCCAAGCTTCAGTAATAGGGTCCCGATTTACCGTTTGGGTACGAAACCCTAAAAGTGACTACTTAAACGAGCGAGAGTAGCTTTCTGTCTTATAAACTTATTTCGTCGAAAATAAACTGTGTAAACTCAAACAACAGACAGACATGACAGGCGTCACAGCTCAGTTGGTAATAGCTCTGCCTTCCATGCTGTAGGTCGTGGGTTCGATACCCACCCAGAGCAAATGTTTGTGTGATGAACATAAATATTTGTTCTTTCTGGGTCAACTACTATGTATTTTATGTTACAAAAAAATTTATATACTTACTTAAGTAAGTATTCCATCAGCAATCTAGTTCCCATACAAGCTTCGCTTAGTTTGGGACTAGAGTGTGGTGTGATGTGTGAAATGTGCGAGAAAATTTATTTTATTTTATTGCTACGGAATTTTTCGTAGAGCCATTAAAAAGTTAGTTTAATACAACAAATTTAACTCTGTCAGCGCTATAATATACTTCCTGAGGGCTTAATTCGGTGTCTGCCGTCTGAACCATTTACTTCGTGTCATCGTCGGACACGGAACTAAGGGAGAATTGAACAGACTCTTTAAAAACTATCAAATTCTGTTCATATGTAAGTATTTATTTTTTACAAATGGGTACAATAAATAATTAGACATTACAGTAGGTACATACATCGGTTTGTTCCATAAATATGCTTAAGTAGTAAGAATGCATTAATTAAATCTAATATAATAATATTATTATACTCTTAGCTCCTTCGGCCGGGAATGGGCAGAGTTAGCCAGGGATGGAGAAAAATGGAAAGAGAGGGGGGAGACATTTGCCCAGCAGTGGGACTGGATAGGTTGAATAAAAAAAATAATGAATTAAGCATTATACGTTTAGCCATACATGAATAATAAAAATATTAAATGACTATGTATTTCTTCTTCTTCTTTTTATATAATAATAATAATAATATTTATTTATTTCGAACCTTAGTCCATATTTGTTAGTAACATAAAAGCTTACTGACTAATGTTAGTTATTGATAATCCTATACATATTTATAATCGTGTGTGCTGCTCCATCCAATAATTAAGTATCGGGCAGTCCCATCTGTTCGATAATGCGCTCACGATGCTGTTCGGGCTGCCACGGATCCGACTTCTTAATGATGCGCATCTTTTGCGCATGATGGCATGAAAGCCTATATGAAAAATCAATTTCTATATCTCAAAACTCAATGACACAATACGAACCTACTACGAACATATAGCCATTCAATTTATAATCACATATTTAATGATAAAAAACACATAGAAAACTGTCTGTTTTTAGCTTGTAAAATGGACAAGGATTGATCCTGTTAGGAACGAGATAAAACGGGATTAAAATGTTAAATAAAATGCCTTCGATGGCCGAACTGTGCCGAACTGAGGCTGAGCACGAATAAATGTGACAATCGTAAACGTAACGTATTTAATATACACTGCGCGCTAACGCTACAACGTTCGGCAGTAGAGCTGAAGTCGACGCGCAATGTATCTCAAATACGTTACTGTTTCGATACGTTTGGTACCCCCTGGTCCTTTAGTTTAATCCTTTATATTTGTAACATAAAATTAAATTGGTTCAACTTTTATAATTACTTTTATAAAGGGTCTTCTGTCAACATAAACGTCCAAAATCAGTTTTAGGGATATTACGTTGTAACAGGGTCGTTTAACAAGTAGTCTAAAATGTCCCTAATAAAAAAAAAATCAAATTCAAATACTCTTTATTCCGTAAAATCACGCAGATAATTTAGAATTGTCTAAATTAGGATATTCTAGGTGCCAGTTCCATACGACCAGTAGCTCTACCATGAGTTTTTACTATACTATATTTACAATACTCGCTAGCGTCTGTAGTTAAAAAAATGTATGAAAATTTGTACAGCGCCTCTAGCGGATAGTTGGGTACTAAAATTCGTCATACTAATATTGACGTAACTACTGTAGTAAAGTCAGGCGATTTTACTGTGACAGCTCATGGTAGACCTACTGATCCTTTTTAATTTTATCATAATATTTTTATTTATTAATTAGTTTATAATAAATTGCTAAATGAAATAAAACAACTTATGTACCGCCAAGATTAATTTTGGCTTTTATTATTTTATGTATAAAAGCGTTCTCTACTTACCACTTCTAAATAAAAATAAGAATACGACTAAGAATTTATTTATTTGACAAACACAACTAAAATTATACAGACTAAAAATCACTTAAAAAAAAAAAAAAAAAGTATTCTGAGACACATCCTAATATTATATTAGGTAGGATCTAGGCAGACCTACCGTGCCTAGAGATACATTCACGTGACCATATGTAATTAAATTAATAAATTCTTACCACTTCTTGTAACTAATATAAGTTCCATACTCTGCGCCATGAAATACGGTAATGCCTTTCACAACCGCAGGAAATTTAGTAGAAAGGCGGAAATAAATTTAAACAGAAACCATCAGAACCCATCGGATCATTAGAAAAAGACTAATATGCTGAGGCGTGGCGATCTAATAAACTAATTTATTATCTATGTCAATGGCCAGAGGGTGTGATAGCGCCTCATAATCAGAGGTGAATGAATCTTTGATTATGATGCGCTAATATTTTCTTTTTCATGATAATAAACACACTGGTCATTTATTTATTTATTTATTCAATTAATACGGTTTACACCAATTACATTAATTGCATTTAGGTATTAATAAATTACTAATAATATTCAAACACATAGTCAAAAACACAAGTCACAATAGAATTTTAAATAGGATTAGGTAGTACAATAAAATTAAAATCACAAAACACACACATCAATTCGCTCGCAGAAACGCAGACTCTCGTATACAACCCTTTTCCATCCATCAGCAAACAAATCACACTCAGGGTTGGCGTCCAGAAGGGCATTTAGTGCGGCAAGAATGCGTGGCATTATATATTAATTAACACAAAATAATATAACTTACATACGGTTTAACACTGCCACAGTAGAAAACACGACCATTTTCCATGAAGGTCCTTGATTGGCTTATATATGGGATGTAATATTATCTGTCAGGTTTGCGTCTTAAAAAATTGAAAAAAAAAATACCTATCTATGACTCAAAATAGTTATGGTTTTATATGCTACTGCAACTAAAATAAAAATGAATATTTCCAGTTACCTGAAGATAAATAAAAGGTATTTTTTTGACACGACATAGAACGATCTCTCAAACCTTAAAATAACCATCGAAATTTTCATTCGTTTCCTTTCCTTGTTATTTTGCGGAATTTTTAGAGCCAAAGTCGGAAGAACCATTGTAAAATAGTCCTCACTTTGTATGCAAATATTAGATTTTGCATTTCATTTTACTAAAAATCATATAAATAATTATTGGGTTGATAATCTACGGTGTTTTTAGTTTTGTTGAAAAAAAAACATCCATAAATCGTCATATTAAATTGACGACAATGTTTAAAGCTTTTGAAATAAATTTGGGCATTTGTTATAATATTCAAACTACTACTGTTATTTGAGACTATGAGTTTTTTTATAAACTACTACACTACTACTAAATGATGGAACAAGCCAACAGCTCACCTTATGTTAAGTTAAAAGCCTACCTGATGTTAAATGGTAACCAGCTATAACGAGGCATTGACTGAATATCTATTAGGGACGTGCGTCATATCGTAATCCATTGCACTGCGTCCATCACTCTGTGAAGTTAAGTCTAATTAAAGTTTGTGATAAGACGATAGGCGTCACAGCTCATAAGGGTCGTGGGTTCGTCCTCACCGAGAGCAAATGTCTGTATGATGTGATGTACTAGCACCTATACCTTTCAAACGCGGAAGACAACAGCGACTATTACTTACTGACGGCAGAAATATGTAGATAGGAAATTACTCATCCCTAGACAAATTTATAGACTAGTTTCGAAAAATATAATCATTTAAAAGAAATCTTAAAAAGCCGTAGAGTTCAAGTTTTAGCTTAGGCAAAGTTTTTAAGAGGAATGCAACTCGCACTTGCGTCTTCTGTGTTCGACGGACCGTGAGGTTTTAGTCAGTCTGACATAACGTACTACTCTAACAAGCAGTTGCTCTACCATGAGCTTTTACTATACTATATATACTATACTCGCTAGCGTCTGTAGTTAAAAAAAATATGAAGATTTGTACAGCGCCTCTAGCGGATAGCTGGGTACTAAAATTCGTAATACTAATATTTACGTAACTACTGTTGTAAAGTCAAGCGATTTTACTGTGACAACTCATGGTAGAGGTACTGTATACATGACATCCTCACGTAAGTATCAAAGTTTGAAAAGCTAGTTCGTCTAGATTGGCTGCCAGCGGGTACATTTCGTCGATTACTTCTATTTGAATGTGGTATTGGTCTGGCGCATTCAAACTGAGTAGCTATTTCCTTTTCCGGTTTCTTATTTCTAGATTTTTCTTAACTTCGCTACAAAAATGTTTCTTGCGAAATTTTTGAATTAAAAAAAAATAATTAATTCAAGAAAAAAAATAGGTTATATTCACTAAGCTTTACTATACAACGGTTAGATTTGATGGTGTTTGATTTATGTTTAAGTTCATTTTATAGATAATTTAACTATTCACCATATTCCGTGTTATGTGTATTATAGTATAACAAATAATTTTTTTATGAGTATATCTATCTACATTTCATTAAATTTAGATATGATATAGTTTTTGTCCAGATTTCGTTTTTAATTTTGTACGTAACCACACCCAGTCTCCGTCTAATAACAAAGAACTAGCCAGTAACCACGTTTCTTATACGATTTCTGCTCATCGCATTATTTGCGGCTTCAGGTCTCGAGAGGCCTTCATCCTCATTGCAAAAGGAATGATTTCCTACTCACAGATACCTAGTTAAGCCGGGGCTGTTTGGAATAGTTTGAGTTTTTCTCATACTAGACACAGAAAAGATAGGTTAAAAACTTAGAACTAACTAAATAATGCCTAATGGCAGAAGCTAGTGACGCTAATTTAAGTTTCATATCATCTGAAATGTACTTTGACCTGGTTTCAAAAATAAATAAATAATGCTGGACACAAGATCATCTAGCCCCAAGCTAAGCAGAGCTTGTGTTATGGGTATTAGAAGACTGATATACTTAATACAATACATTACATTATATAGATATTTTTTATTATACATATAATATACCCAGAACACCCGGAATAAATATTTGCGTAAGTACAAACATTTATTACAAGGCGGGAATCGAACTCGCAACCTTACGCGTCGCAGGACCTTAGCCCGCCGCGCCACATCGAGCGTCGAACAATAATATACAACAATAATAATATAGTCGAACAAACACAAACGATAAATGATTATGATTAATTTAGTTCATAAGCCTTATAGCTAATAGCGATTTATTCCAGGCGACCGTATCATGGAGAGTGACGAGCGAAGTAGTAAATGAAGGGGTATGAAAAATGAGTGACCAATTTCGAGTCCGTTTAACTTAAAGTAGGATTAAGATAGCTAGATATAAAGCTTTTTAAATCGCTTTGAAAGCTAGCGTAGCTTTGAAAGAATAACTGAACAAAGCATGTTCTGAAAAGCCCGTATTTTTTTAACTTGTACGCCTTTAAAAGCCCGTTATATATTTTATGTATACGTTTTTTAAACCTGTTCTTAATAATAAAAAATTGATCCTCTTGAGGTCGAGACTCTAGGTCCGTGGGGTACCGAGGCCCACCGGGTTTTCAAAATTATTTCTGGGCGTCTAGTCGAAGCGACGCGTGACCCGAGGGCTGGTGAGTATCTGGTCCAGCGTATCAGCATTGCTATTCAGCGCGACAATGCAGCCAGTATCTTGGGCACGCTTCCGATTGGTATCTACTGATTTGGATCAGTTGAACTATGTATAGATCGTTTGCAACGGTCTGTAGATAGCTCAACTGTTTCTTATGTATTTTATATGACAATGTACATTTTGTAAATACTGTATAGTCGTAAGTTTGTTTGTGAATATTTATTTTTATAATAAAAAATATATATAAATATTTATGTACATTTCACACATCACACTCTAGTTCGTAACTAAGCAGAGTTTTAGCTTCGAGAACTATATTGCTTTTAGAATACTTATAAAATTTATTTTGCTACGTGCATGGAATTCATATACCAAACAATAAGTATTCTATCAGAAATCTAGTTCCTATAAAAAATATATTTTGTTTGGGACTAGAAAGATATGTGTCCAATAATATTTATTTATTTTAATTAGCTTTCACACTTATGTAAAACACTTATATATAACTATTTTGTGAAATTGCTCTCAGCCTGGGCTTTTAGTTTTTCAATGAATTGAATAGATTGCTATTCATTTTCCCCTCACATCTACTCATACATCCGTAGCATTGTACATTATATTCAATTGATATACTCTATTCAATTGACAATGTATCAGATGGGAGTATTGATTCGCATTTACTGAGAGGCTATTATGATGAAGAAACTTTTTACGGTCCATGAAAGTGATACTGTATTATGGCATTGTTTGGTGGACATTGATGGTGGATTGATAAGTTCATTGACATTATTAAGAGCCTTGTTTTGTACATAACAAATTTTGTTATGTTAGTGTTATATCACGGAGCTAAAAACTCAAATGGCAACGGGCAGGACATTTGGCATGCTACAAGGACAAAAGATGGACTATAAAAGCGACCAGGTGGACTGAGCTATATGGTTAGAGAATAACAGGTCGCCCTAAAAAACGGTGTACAGATGACATCATCAATACAGCTGGAAAAAAAATGCATAAATAAGTTTAGATTTTCATAGTTGATGCTCAAAATTGTTGATAATGAGGATATACTTGTAATAACTAGAGAGTAACTTATTTTTTTAATCTATATCCTTTGGCTTCAAGCTCGCCTGATGGAAATATTACTGTTTGTTTGCGTAATAATTTGAGCAGAATTGATCGTAAAATTCTGTATTTTCGTAGAACTAAGCTATATTTTCTTATCATTCTGAAAACTCAACAGCATGAAATTATCTCGAAAACCAGCTTGAAATTGTACACAAGCTTATTTTTATCAAAATTGCCAGCTGCACCGATATAATAAATAACATCAACAAAATTAGTGTGGCGTCGCACCCAAGTTAGATCGCTCAGCATTATCCCTAAGGCGAACTACACACGGTGTTGTGAGAGGAAATGGGCAAAAATGAATTCGTTTCGAAACACTTCATTTTGTTCGGATTTGTCATTCGGATCATTTTATCTAATTATAACTGTTATTTAAAAGACTTTATTTTATTTATTATTTGATACGAGCGCCGTTGGACATTAATTTTGGAACAAATTAGTGAAAAATAATTTGACAGATATAGTGAAATTGCCTGATTAGTCGGTGTTGTGTTGAACAAATAAGCATTATACTTATAAATTTTGAAAACAGCTGATGAAAAAAATAAAGCAAAGTACCTATACTGTAATAAACAATAAAATGACTTTATATAAAGCCATCACCGCTTTACTGGTATTAGCTCTACTATGCTTTGGGTCGTGGATTCGATGTCCACCACATCATTCACGTCCACAACATTTACAAACATTTTGTGTTCGATCTGCGTCTGCTGCCTTGTTGTGAACCGTGGAAAATTTATTATGTATTCCTAAAAAAAGCATAACATAAAATACTTCCTTAAAACCGTCCATCAACAATTTTCACGTCCTCATCTATGCCCCGTCTCCCCTATAAGTACTATTCCTAAGGCGGTTCTCAGACAGAAATAAAAAGGGCCATCCCCTCACATTAAATGGGGTCTGGCACGTAATTACACTGTAATCTTGTAATAAAGCAGTTGGCAATTTCGCTTTCTGTCTTGTGCTGATAAACGGGTGTCAAGGCACCTTCAAACCTTGGCCTCTGCAGCGTTATATAAATAATAATAAATAAAGCTGGACAATCCACACAACATCATCTACACCAAGCTTGTGTTAAGGTTACTTAATACATACATTAAACATAGATAGACATTTTTTATTATACATACATATAAAATACCCAGAACACCCAGAATAAAATTTGCAGATCGTACAAACATTAATCCCAAGGCGGGAATCGAACCCGCAACCTCCACATCGGTCGTCGAAATATAACGTTTCAACATCTTGGCAATAACGAATAAATCTGAGTCGCCGCGGAATGTAAACCTAACTTAACAGCGTCACAAACAGTTGAGCTATCCACAGACAGTTGCAAACGATCTATAGATAGTTCAACTGATCCGAATCAGTACCAATCGTCGCGTAGGTACCCAAGATACTGGCTGCATTGCCGCGCTGAATAGCAATGCTGATACGCTGGGCCAGATACACACCAGCCCTCGGGTCACGTGGCTGTGACTAGACGCCCGGAAATAATTTTGAAACAAGCTATGTATTTTGCACATTTACAACTGCAGATCTTGCATGCAGGTTGTAGGTACGTTTCCGGTACTATGATCATATATTGTGTTGTTTAAAGGTGAGTGTAGACAACGCTATTGTGCTCCACTCTCTTGCTTTAATTTGCTTGTAAAGTAAAATGTACAACTAGTCTGCTGATAAAATCCCTATGTTATATTTAAATAAATAATGCTGGACTATCCAAACAACATCATCTAGCACCAAACTAAACAGAGCTTGTGTTATGGGTGCTAGAAGACTGACATACTTAATGCAATACATAGATAGATATTTTTTATTATACATATAAAATACCCAGAACACCCGGAATAAATATTTGCAGATCGTAAAATCCCAAGGCGGGAATCGAACCCGAAACCTCCGCGTCGCACGCGGACCTTCGCCCGCCGCGCCACATCGGTCGTGATTTACCAGCAGACAAGTAACGAAAATAAATGGCCCAACAATCTTAAAAGTATCGCCTTATTTTTCCCCAATACCCTAAATACAACTATGTTTACACAACAACATCACAATAAAATGTATTCATTCCCCTTTTTTTTTTTCTTAACACAATATTTTGAATAAACGGCCAGAATGAATTGTTCATCCTAAAAAAAACCCTAAACGTTCCAAAATCTCCTAAATTTAGTATCTTAAATTGTTAAAGCTGCAACAACTGCTCTTTCAAAAACACAGTTTTAAATTACTTTTCAAGTTTTTTTCAACTAAATCCTATTTCCGCTGCTTTTCAATTTAATACTCTAAACTATAAAAATACACTAAGCATTTCCAATTTATTATTTCAAAGTCCTGTCTTCGTTAGAACCGCAAACGGTACTAATAAGACAATCTAACTTCTGGACAGAAACAACAAATATTTATGTGAATTCTAAATATAAATTAATTTTGGTACAGCGCCATCTATCGAAAAAAAACGTGCACAAATAAGACATGGATAACAGATCTATTGTTTTTCTTTTTTTCATCTTTTCCTTTTATTTTTAACACCTCTGAATACGTCACACCCTCTTTTTGCACACCCATGAAGAGCGCTACATAGTTGTATAAAATTTTAAAATAAAGTATTTTTTTGTCACTCTTTATTCCATTTATTAAAAAAAAAAGAATTTGTAAGTTTTACCGTCTCTGCTGTAGTTTTTTTTATTTATATTAAATTATAATATAAATGCATTTACATGCAAAACATTACAGCCACTTACGTTACGCAAATGTCTGTTTTCGATGGGTATCGAACCCACAAATAACAGCATAGACGGCAAAGCTTAAACCCACTGAACTGCAAGGGCATTCTATAATTTATATCTACGAAATGTCTACGAGTGTGCTACGTCGTAGCTCCTCGACAAATATCATAGACCGAAGAGTTTTTGAGTCATAAAATTATCACCAAAATTAGCTGTAGGATCTGGTTAAAATTCTGAAAAAAATACGTTACTTACATAAATAAAATAATTTAAAATTACAAAATAAATTTCACAAAAAATAAGAACAATGAAATTTTTGGTGAGAATCGAACCCACGTCAGTCAGTTCAGTCAGCGTCTTGTCATCACTCCTCTTAGGTTAGAACTCATTCACTTGGAACCGTCGGTGTCGGGAAACCTTTGTCTGCGGAATTGTCAACAAATTTAACTTAGGATAGGTTCAGATGGAACTTCAGTACCTCTACCATGAGTTGTACACAGTAAAATCGCCTGACTTTACTACAGTAGTTACGTAAATATTAGTATTACGAATTTTAGTACCTAACGATCCGCTAGAGGTGCTGTACAAATCTCCATACATTTTTTTAACTACAGACGCTAGCGAGTATAGATTGTAAAAACTCATGGTAGAGCTACAGAACCTGCTTGGATTACTAAAAGCATCTGTCCACTGACTTTGACAGGAATTACAGCTCAGTTGGCAGTAGTTATAAGAGAATGATACTCAAATTCTCGCCATTTAATACTCATTGACATGATTTCATTCATTTCAAATAATTCGTTTTTTATTGGGAATGACTCTGTATATTACCCTCTTATTGTACATCCGGACTGGACTAAACTGTATAAACTTGTACTACTTAACCACTTAACACTACGATCTTTTCTGTACAACAGTGAAACAATTAAGTATTTTTGATTTCTGATGAGATATGACTAAGCGTTGATTAGATAAGCGTAAATAAATAAATATTCCCGGCCATTTTACACATAACACTCTAGTCCCAAATTACGCAAGCCTTGTGTTTTGAGAACTAGCTCAAAACACTGCTGCTGATAAAATAGTTATATTTTTTGTAAATACATACCTACATAAAATAGTTATTAACACCCAGACACATAAATACATTTATGTTCATCACACAAACATTTGTTCTTGGGGGGGGATCAAACCCACGACTCACAGCATGGCAGAGCTAGATTGATCAAAATGTTCTACTGTAACGCATTTTGATTTTGAGTTTAATACTTGATGTTGATTATTTTTAAAGCACGTCTCTGAATGCAACAGTTACTAGGTATAACGTAAAAATGAATTCCGTAAGATATTCTTTTAGGTTATAAAGCCAACGGTATAAATTTAAACATCTGTTTCTCTTTATCGCCCGTTATTTTAACCAAATGGGTTGAGACACAGCCTTGAGCTTACCTGAAACTTTTTGAAATGGCTGGATCACTCTGCAAAGTGTAATATTATGTGATGACATAATACTCGACGGCGGGTAAACATGAGGTGAGAATGTGACAATCGTAAACGTATCGTGACGTTTGCACATTCAAGACACTGCGTGACGCTACAACGTTCGGTAGTTGAACTAGTGTCAACGCCTAGTGTTACATGTAGGTATCATCGATTCGATAAGTATGCGATTGTCACATTTATTCGTGCTTTGACATTTGATATAGAAACACATGGCGGAGGGTTTTATCCCGAATAAGATAAGCCAGTAAAACATTTATTTTGTAATTTTATTCATTTTTGGGTTTTTGACAGCCTTAGGTAAGTTTTTTTTCGATAAATGGTGTATCCGTGAACACACCGATTACGCCATTCTGTCGTAATAATGTAAAAATGTAGTAATGCCTTTGTTTTGTTTTAAAGATTTTTATTTTTTTCCTTTGACGGATTTGCGTGAACCAGCTGTTCCCAATAAGGCTGTATTTTTACGTTGAGGCATACCAGAAATGGGCCGTTTTGTATTCGCAATTGAGGTCTTTGAGGTTTCTATTAAAAAACTGATTGAGACATTGAGTTGTAAAGAAAGGGAACAGAACGAAGAAAAATGGGGTGTAGAGACATTTAGACTTAGTTCACATTACGCCATTTCCGCATTTCTTTGAACAACTAAAGATTGAACAAAAGCAGTTAGTTTTACATAATTAATACTTAGTGCTTTTCATTTTTATATTATTTTATATTGACAGACTATTATATTCTCCATAATGGTGAAAATGTTCTCACTATAAAGGTACGTCAAATAAACATTTTTAACTATTAAACTGCCGAAAAAACTGAACCTTTTGTCAATAATAAACCTATTTTATCTTAATTGCTAAGTTCATAAACTAATGTTAGTATACCGAGTAATTTGAAGTAAGCACGTGTGCGCCCGTTTCATTTGTTGTATCAATGACATAAAAATGTGACCATCACGCACCACGCGTAATCATCATCATCATCAACCTATAGCAGTCCACTGCTAGACGTAGGTCTCTCCCAAGACGCGCCACTGAGCCCACGCGTTATATGGCGCCTAAAAAATATACGCGTTGAACCTCCCCCGTCTTTTCGTTGGTTAAAAAGGCTTCAATACGCTGAGATATTCTAACTCAATGTCTAGGTTTACTTAATATGCTACAATATTTCAGACAGGACGAAGTGCAGGTGGTCTGTCTGCCGGTTAGCGACAATCCAATTTTGTCAAGTCTCCCCGCAGGAACGTTGGCCTAGCGCTGATAGTAGTCAATTTGCAAATGCCTTTCTCTCATTTATTTTATTTAATGTTTCCTGCACATAGTTGCGGTGGAAATATATCTTATAGTTCGAACAGAACCTAATATTGGTTACTGAGCAGATACTTTAAAAATAAATATATATAATAGAGATATATACAATATATATATATATATAATTATAATATATAATTAGTTTAAGACTGGAGCGCGATGTGTGAAATGTGAAATATTAAGTTATAAAATAGTTATAATATATACACCACTATTTTATAACTACCAAAAAAAAAAAACCCTACACTCAGTGTCTGTTACTAATCACATTTCGGCCGTTAAAACTTAAAATAATTAATTTAAAAAAATATCCTTACAAAAAACATAATATTGAGTTACCTTTTATTCGTACCGTCCTACTACATAGCTACTTAAGTTTTCACGATAAAAATCCATTCATAAATAGCTTCCGTCTCACTCTTCGCTAAAGCCTTCTCGCCCGCCGCCCGACTATACAAACTACCCGGCGCGGCGGCGGCGGGTAGTTTGTGAGATGACACTGCGCTGCGCGCACGTAATATCATTATCACTCGTGTTATTTATCGTTAATCGTGTAATCGTGTTGCGATGGCATATCAATACACGTCGAGAGAGTATGTGCACATGTTACGCGCGTACTTTTTGTCAACACAATGAACATTGGTGGTCAACTCGGAACCCGAAACTTACAAAGCAGCATTCGTTCCAACATAGGTTTAGTGTAAATGTGTGGGCAGGAATACTCAATGATAAATTGATCGGACCATTACTATCGAAGGACGCCTCACAGGTGAATCGTACCTAAACCTGATGCGAACTATGGTGAATACAATGTTGGACGATATTCCATTAGCAGCCTTGCGCGAGCTAAGCAAGACGGCGGGCGCGCCGCCGCACTATTCTCGCGCTGTGCGCGAGTACTTGACTGAGGAGTTTGGCAACCATTGGATCGGCCGCGGCGGCCCTGTTCCATGGCCCCCGCGCTCACCCGACCTGACACCCATGGACTTCTTTTTGTGGAGCGAAATAAAAAGACTAGTGTATGTGAGTAAGCCTACCGGTGCGCAGGAATTAAAACAGTGCATAATAGACGCATTTGATAAAGTTAAACGACAAGACGTAATTTTGGCGGTCCTAAGTCCGTAAAAGTATGAAGGGGAAGTTGCAATTGATTACAAATAAAATTATTTTACAAACAAAATGTTTTTTTTTTCTGTAGGTACCTACATAACCCCTTGAATTAGTTAGACGAGCGAGAATAGAGTGAGACAGGGCGATGACGTAGTTAGGTAGGAAGGAGATGGAATGAGATCTTGAATGAAGTGCGTATGAGATAGGCTCGTGTAAATACTACGAGTAGTTTCTAGTATTGTGACCATAAATTTGTGCCAGTTTTCGGTTAAAAAGAAAGTACGATAACTTTGTGCTAGTGCAATAATTAATACTTCTGACAGTGCCATTATCATTAGTAGCCTCTGCTGCAGCTATCATTAATTTTTTTTTGGTAATTAAAAAATAGTGGTGTTTATGCGCGATGTGTATATATATATATACTTATAATATTTCACAGCTCCAGTCTTAAACTAAGCGCAATGTACTATGGGAATTAGATGGCTTTTTGTTTTGTTGTGTTTGTTTTTGTAAGAAGGTTCTTATGAAAGAAAAAAAATAAAAAATGCGGAAAATTAAAATATTTAAGAACATTTAATCGTTAAGACAGGACAACGGTCTGTCGGGTCACCTAGTTTCTTATGAAGTTGATATTAGAACAACATTTACCTATTATAAGTAACAGTTTTGTTGTTTGAAGGATTTAACTTAAGGGTTCTCTGACATGGTAATATCTCATCTTTACATCAAATAACTTTAAGGTATTTACGATCTTATCTTGTTGTTAATAAAGCTCTGATTACGTTGAACACTGTGTAGGAGTGGTTCCTCAGTTTGGCTCTATGAAGTAAATATGGTATAAAGCTTTGCAAAGTGAAGAGGTATAATACTCAGTATGAATTAAGTACAAATAAAGTAACAAAATGCATAAATATTTGTTGTGTCTGGGTGTAGCTATGTATATTATGTATGTATTGACAAAAATAATGTAGGTATATGTATATGTATAACTTTTCTCTCAGCAATCTAGTTCCCATAATACAAGTTTAGCTTAGTTTGGGACTAGAGTGTAATGTCAAATGTGCATAAATATTTAATTTGGAATTCTTGCAATTCGAAGTGTTCGATGATCATGCAGTGAGTTTGTAAAATAAAAATTGTGCTCACGCCTTCATCTGAGCACAGTTTTAATGTTATATTTTCAAAATGGTTATGTTAGGTCATCTATGTAAAATGTTGTTAGTTTTTAACACATTAATTTTATCTTGTAAAAAAAAATATATAAAATTACTGTAAGTGTAGGTACTTAAGTTATATTTTTTGTCAAAGTACTTATATACTTTGTTTTGTTATATTATTGTTATGTTTTATGAAATCGAGTGTTTTCATTTCTCTAACTCTCATTCATAAGGACTTTACACTTTACATCGCCGTTTAAAAAACCATCTTGTATACAGTTTGTTTTCTAATTCATTTAACCAAACAACTTACCTTTAATTAAGTTGTCTGCATTTGTCTTCAGAAACAAGTTGAAACAGAGAGGCAGCAGAGAACCATTAAACATCCCAAGTCTATGCCATTTCCAAGAAGATCTTCTTTCAATTTAAAATTTAAGTTAACAAGGAACAACTTAAATGCACTTATCTTTGTAGGATTCAGGGTACTGTCCACTGAATACTGTTCACTGACTGTATATTATAATAAAAATAATAAATAATGCTGGACAATCCACACATCTAGGCCCAAGCTAAGCAGAGCTTGTGTTATGGGTACTAGAAGATTGACATACTTAATACAATACATTACATAGATATATATTTTTTATTATACATTTAAAATACCCAGAATACCTGGAATAAATATTTGCAGATCGTACAAACGTTTATCCCAAGGCGGGAATCGAGCCCGCAACCTCCGCGTCGCAGGCGGATCATCGCTCACCGCGCCACATCGGTCGTCAACGTTATGTGTATTATTACTAAGTTAAATTGACACCGCACTGGAACTTCAGTATTTAATTTAATTAAAATTCTTTGTGAAAGGATCATAAAAAAACGGTAGGAACCAGACCGTAAGTTTCTTGCCCGTTCTTCTAGGCTCTGGTCGCGTGGAACTGGCACCTAGAATCACCTAGTATGTAAGACGATTCTAAATTATCCTTGTGATTTTTTCGGTTTTTTTTTTTACTTTACTCGCTTTGAAGCGTTGATAGCTTTTTATGTGATACAGTTGTTTATTTGACTTCTTAAGCTTACGGGGAAAATCTACATGACGGTTGGGCAACTAAGACGGATGGAAGAAGAGTGCATCTTGGTACTACTGATGGATATAGCGAAAAATCCATATAAATACGAAACTAAAGCTCAAAGAGATAGTCGGTTGCTAACAAGGCGGAAAGATCTCGAAGCATCTTTATGGCCTACGTTAAATGTTGCAAAGCATGGCTCGCGATATCAAGCGGTTAAACTATTTAACTCACTTCCTTTCGACCTGAAGGACAACGTTAATATTGACTTTAAATCTAGATTGACTAAGATATTGTTGAAGGGATGCTTTTACACAGTGAATGAATTTATAAGCTTTGATTATTCCTGTGACATTTGATATTTTAATTAATTTTTTGACATTTTATTGCTATTTTATAATTATGTTTTTGCTTTATGTTTTGTGTTGTTTTTATCAATGTAATAATTTCAAATACGATTTAAATTAATTGTTATTGAATAAATGAAATGAAATGAAATGAAATGCATGCTAACGTTGTATGGACATTTTATGAAACTGGAAATCATATTACGAATAAAAGTTATGAATGTGAGTGTGACTGAGCGTGCGTGCGAAGGCTGAAAAAGAAATGGTTGGATTGTATGAAAGGTCTCTGTTTAGTAGGAAGTCGCCTTAACACTTCGAATAAAGTATTTCTTGTAACGCTTCAACGGATATTCCTGTTCAATTGCTGTGAAGTTAAGAGTTTTAATTCCTTTTATATGATGCCAAAGTTGTTTCAAACGGAAATCAGCCTAAGAAATTCACGGAAGATAAAAATTATCGTGTTGTGCTTGTTTATTCATACTTCAGTGGTTTTTTTAAAACAGATGCCAGCAGCTTATCTCACGGCGAAAGTTGAACCAAAAAAGTACACTGTTAGAATATACAGTATTTACAAAATGTACATTGTCATATAATACATAAGAAACAGTTGAGCTATCTACAGACCTTCGCAAATGATCTATAGATAGTTCCATTGATCCAAATCAGTACCAATCGGAAGCGTACCCAAGACACTGGCTGCATTGCCGCGCTGTTAGAATTGATTACCTCTAAAGTTGTCGAGTCGGGCTGATTTTGTAGGTACCTGTGACCTTTCACTATGGGATTGCGATAACTAACTATGCGACCGACTTTGAATAACTTGACTTTGTGATTTTTCTAAGTGATGAAAACTATTAGAGAAAATAAAAAAGTGAAATAGTTTGGATATCTGGTAGTGACTTAAATAAACACGATTTTACTTAGAATTACTTTTTATTTTAAGCTTAAAAGGAGTTTAAAAATATCTTTGTTAACTATTTGTTTTTATTAACAAAACAAGATGACACTAATTAAAAACATGATTTACTTTTGATAGAAAATCAGAGTCGATTTTAAACCCTGCAATCATAAGTGATCAAAAAATTCTTTAAAAGAAATTAACAACATTATTAAAAAAAGATTGTATGTAAAGCAGGTACATTTTATCATGATTTTACGTTCAAAAATAGAGCAAAAAAAAAACTTTACAATATCAAAATATCAAAACGAAAAACTTTTAAGTCTAATTACACGTCAATCATCCCCTTGTTTAATAACTTATAATTTTATTAAAACAAAAATAGCAAATACTTGGTCGTCTCAGATTCAAGTTAAAAGTAAATTTCTAATGGAATTTTATTTGCTAAAAACGACGGAGTTTTGACCAAAGATTTCTAAAAATTCTGCGGAAAAATGTTGAAAATATTTTTCAGAAATTCAGTAAATGGTGGACAATCTTCGTTGACTGAGCGAGCGTTCTCATACTGGTGCCGATACGATATCTGCACGATATTTGGAAACTACAATGAGGAGTAGGTACACAACAAGCCAACCTCTAACAATGGACGTGCCCGATACGGTCCATTCAAGATGATACAGTAATGTATCATTCTGGGTTATAGTTTGAGTGTCTAAGTTTCAGAATCTTAGTCTCAATGCCTAAATTTTTGTATCTTAGTCTCAGAGTCTTAGTATCAGAACCTGAGTCTCGGAGTCTTAGTCTCAATGCCTGAGTTTCTGTGTCTTAGTCTCCGAGTCTTAGTATCAGAACCTTAGTCTCAATGCCTAAGTTTCAGTGTCTTAGTCTCAGAAACTTAATCTCAGAGTCTTAGTCTTAGAGCTTTATTTTTTTTGTCTCTGATTCCGGTTGTCTCTAATTTTGTCTCGAATTCCGGCTGTGTGAGGCCGGCCCGCTAGATCGTGTCATCGAGGACAATAATATTTTCTGAATAACTGAAGACCGATCACAAACACAATGTGACAATCGAACAATCGTGTGTCAAAACACTTTGGCGTACTCGATTCACATTGCGCGTCGACGCCAGCTCGACTGAAGATCGCTGCAGCGTCACCGTGCAGTGTGTTTCGAATACGCTTCCGTTACGATACGTTTATGATTGTCCCTCACGTCGATATCGTGTAGTTAGTGTGCAGACTACGGATATAATTTACTTAGATTTGAGGTTTTCGATTTAGTTTCTAAGATGTAATGGAAAATAGAAGCGTTTCTTTAGAACGATATTTTGTTCTTACCCTGTTTGTGATAATGCTGATTATTTTTTACACATTATATAACTAAAAAAAGACGTGTGGCACTCCGGGACTGCCGCGGTAAAGCTATCGCGTAGCATTTTTTGCCACCAGTTGGAGTGTTAGGTTATTTTCGTTACGAAATTTCTGGATTCGGTCTACACGCTCAAGGCCCGCGATAGAAGATATGCAATAGCTTAAAACTTTTTATTACGTGTAACGTGTACGACGAGAATAATTCATTAATTGGAGATAACATAACGCTAAAGTAGGTAGGTAGGACCTACTAATGGAAAAAAACTAGCTAAGTTTATTTTTTGTTCCATTATTAGCACTGAATTCAAGCTATCCAAAAGAATAGGACATGTTATTTACCGTCATAGATTCTATCTAAAAACTATTGTATAAAAAGCAGCATTTTATTTGTACTATTAACATAAAAGTCGGCCAAAAATCGACCATTAACTCTAGAAGTTATTGTAAAGAGGAAGATTGTAAACCTTTTGTTCCTACCCGCCGGTCAGCATTCGAAAGGAATAAGGGTATAAACACAGATGCAATGGAAGGCAAAATCTTCCATAAAAATGTCTATCCCATAACATATTGATATGGGAATGGCTAGAATTTACAAACGTGAAGCTAAATCATCGAGCGTAGTAAACAGCTGGCTCATATAACTATTTTAATACGTTTATTTATTTATTTTAGTTCTTATTTATTTTTGTACGCTTCCGATTGGTACTGATTTGGATCAGTTGAACTATCTATAGATCGTTTGCAACGGTCTGTTCAACTGTTTCTTATGTATTTTATATGACAATGTACAATTTGTAAATACTGTATTGTATAAGTAGTCGTATGTTTGTTTGCAAATAAAATCCGTTATATGTACTATTTTAATTGAATAGAATAGAATACACATTTAATTAGCAACAACAAGACACATGATACATGTAAACTATAAAAACATACACATCTATATAAAAATCAAATATGAGAATTTAAGTAATAATAAAAGTAACAAGGTTAAGTACAGACGTAGTGACAAACTTTGAATATGACACATAAATAAAGAAATATTCATGTAGGTACATTTCACACATCATACTCTGGACCCAAACTAAGCAAAGCTTTTACTATGGGAATTAGGTTACCTGATGGAATAATTTTTATTTTTTTAATTCACATATAAAATGCACAGTAAAAATAATATTTTATTAAAATATTCAAAATAAATATTAAGATAACTGATCCAGCTTTCTTAAAAAAGCTGTAACTAGAAGTTATATATTTTATGTGGACCATAAAACCGGCCTATGCAAATGTAGTTTTTTTTATCACACGAAAAATCTTAATGCATTAACGTATTGATTTTATAAAGGGTTATATATTATACTATCTATATCTAATAATTATTTTTGCATATAAGTATTTGGTTTAATAAGTTAAAAAATAGATTTTATTTCAAATAATATTGAAGTTACTACTTAAATTGTCTAAATAAGTCATACTCTAACAATCTCAATCTCAACTCAATATTTAAATGGAGAAATTTCTCGTCACTCAGTTTGTAACTCTGCCTTCCATGCTGTTGGTTGTGGGTTTTATCCCCACCGATAGCAAACGTTTGTGTGATGAACATAAATATTAGTTCTGGTATGTTCATGTATACAAAAGATCTGCAGAATGTAGTCGGTAAACACTGGATGAGAAGAGCCGAAGACCGGGCTCAGTGGTGCGTCGCGAGAGACCTACGTCCAGCAGTGGACTGATATAGGTTGATGATGCCACTCATTGTGCTGCTTTATATATTAATTGATGTTTTTTGTTTCCTATGTATTATACCAGGAGTGGCCAACTTGATGAGACCTAAGATCTACTGTTTACTAACAAAATCCTGTGCGATCTACCAATAACATACTTATTGAAATCTTAAATGAAACAGCATAGTTCAGTAGAAAATCATATAGTACCTACTCTTATTGGTCATCACAAGCCGAAAGCAAAAGACTATACTGCGTAGAATAGAGGATAAATACAAATTATGATACGTGCAGCAGTTGGTGATAATGTTGTGCAGTCAGCTCTACGTATTTACATTTTTTGCCTTGCCACGATCGACTAGACTAATGCCTTGATCACACGTACCGAGTAAACCGGCGAGACAGTGACGTATTTGAGATACACTGCGCGTCGACATCAGTTTTACTGTTGAACGTTGCAGCGTTAGCGCGCAGTGTATCTTAAATACGTCACTGTCTCGCCGGTTTACTCGGTACGTGTGATCAAGGCATAACAGTCGCGATCGACAGGTCGATAGCGATCGACCGGCCACCCCTGTATTATACAATCAAGACTGACCTATCTATCTACGATGAGTAGCTTATAACGGCCATTGGAGGTTCCAAAACGACTTTTGTCTTCACAATAACAGTTTCGCAAGCATTTGAAACAGCTGCGAAATTGGCAAGCGTGTGCACTACAAGCACACATTAATTAAACTGGAGTGCAATGGACCAGTTTGGCGTCACACCTAATTGAAGCTACGATTTAAGATGGCTAGGCAGTTTGCTAACTACAATCAGGGTGGTATTTAGTTATCAGGTGATAACATTCTGCCTATTACATTCACAGACAATGAAATGGTTTGATTTGACTGCGCTATAGAACCATTGGTTCCTATAGCGCTGGTTTTTAGTTAACATTGACCACGATCACTTTACCATGCTTTGATTAAGCGGAATTCCGCGCGCCAATATGAAGCTTTAGTTTTTTTCTAGGTCGGCGCGGAATGGAGTTGATTGCCAACGTGAAATTTCTGGTGTTGAATTTCACCAATATCTTCAAGCTCATTTTGCTGGAATCTATTTTATAATTGAAGTGTATGGTGCTATAGCGGACCGAGAGTGCTTGTAGACATGTGGAGCAATGCACAAATTATTTATTTCTTAGAAAACATACAGTACTATAAACATGTGGAGATAAATGTGGTATCTCCAACGAAAAGGGAAGATCTTCCACGCCGAGCGACCTTTGGCTCGGGGTCCGAGGACCGATGAATAGTCATCGGTTCTATTACTTATGTTCAAACTCCGTGATAACTTCGTAAGCGCGATCTAGGACTTGTTTCTGCCATCTGTTGGTCTGTTGCGTAGACTACAATGTAGTTTACCATGTAGCCATATAGATGGCTCTACAAACATAATAAAGACTAAACAATAGATACATACGACCAATTACTAGTTTTCACCTATAGCATATAATAAATACATATAGGTACCTAATTATTTGAGACATCGCCAAAGTCTCAAACTAAGCAAAGCTATGGGACTAAATATTATTGAAATAATACTTTTATATATTTTTGTTGTTATAAATTATGTTCTACTTAATATAAAGATCAACGCCAGCATATTTAACACAAACTAAGCTGTGCAGCTTGTATATGTATAAACTTTTATTGCTGTATAAATCTTGTATACAATTTTTGTTATATACATTTATATATATACAATCATGTTAGTCTTAACGCGGTGGAGGAGTGTGTATTTTAAGATTGATTTATCTATACTTAACTGAATTTGTATACCTAGGGGTCCAAATCCAGCCCTGTGCTAGTGCTAGGGAGGTAATGAGGCAAGTTGTTGAGGGTAATAATCATAGGACATTGCTTTGCTGGTTAGCGTTGAAACTAACATGATGGACCTCTTCTAATCATTGTATTGGGTAGTATGTTCATAGGTTATGTGAAAGGTCATTAATCATTCAAATCATATATTTAAATTACTTTGTACGCCACTTTTTGGCAAAAAAATTATATGAATTTAGTAATTTTACAATACAAAAATTTAATTAAAAAAAAGTACTATAGATAATAAATATACTATAGATAGTAAATGATGATGGATGAGAGCGGTTCAGAACCGCGTGGAATGGAACGAGCAAAGAAAGGCCTATAACCAGCAGTGAGTGAGGCTGTGGATGATGATGATGATAGCAAAACAATCTACTTAAATACAAAAATTAACCTATATTAAATTATAAACGTTTAAATCTGCTTAAATAAATAAATAAATATAAAACTGCTAGATTCTTTTCAAATTACAAATGGCGGCGGTCGAACCAAACGGACGAACCTCGATAAATTATACCTTGAAGGAAAAAGGTAAACTAAATACATTAAGGTTTTTTATTACATTGTATTCCTGGCTTCTGTATACTGTATTGAATTAATATTATGATGGAGAGCCTTTTCAGGTTTTCGAAAGGATAGGAATTTGTCTTAGAGTAAATAATTCAACATTGTTGGAAGTTTATCAAAATTTGACGGTTTCCTGATTTATCCTTAGTAGACATTTTCTTGGATTTTTTTTTTACAAGCGTTGTGTAGGACGCCCTCCGGCAAGATGAAGCGACGATCTGCGGAGTGTAGCTGGTAAACACTGGATGAGAAGAGCCGAAGACCGGGCTCAGTGGCGCGTCTTGGGAGAGACTTACGTCCAGCAGTGGACTGATGTAGGTTGATGATGATGATAATGGACTAGACTCCTTCAATGTATACTCAAATGTGTTAGCGTTGAAACTGGCCCAGATGGTATATTTCTAAACCACGTAGGATCTCCACAGACGTAACAGCAATTGAATACAAAGTTACGAATGTTTGCTGGTTTGTACAATCAGCTATAACAATTGATGATACGAATAAAACTGACAGTTGCGGCGTTATTCATATAAATCAAAACATTAATGAAAATTTTAGACTATTTTGTATACTGCATAATAGACATTTGACTTCAAAGAACGGTCTTACCGTATATCGTAATTTCTTCCAGACTAATTGTTGCAAAGTCTAGATTAAAAACTAACCCCCTATCTTATAAAAAGTTGGCGTGGATTTTATGTCATCATTACGTATGGTAATCAATACTTCAAGTCTGCTCTAACTTTTTATAAGATAGACACATAAAATATAATAAAAGAGTTAGCTTACGTCATATTCAAGTCATATTGCGCATGAACGTGAGTACGACTGCCAAACCCCGCAGTGTATTTATAAGTGACAATCGTAAACGTAACGTATTTAAGATACACTGCCCGCTAACTTTGCAACGCTCGATAGTAAAGCTGATGTGGATGCGCAGTGTATTTCAAATACATCACTGTTTCGATTGTCTCATAATTATTCATAGATCTTATATGCATTACAGTCTTGATAATCTGAGTAGGCAATAAAAGGCATTGCGATATGCAAATCACGTGAATCCGGCATTAAGTTTAAGCGTCATAGTATCTAATCGTAGCATAAAGCTTGTTTTTAATAGATCTATGAAACAATGCATAGTTATAGATATTTTATATAATGGGCTCTTTCCATCACCTTATCTCATAAAACAAGTAATTTTCTGGGAATATTGAATATTTTAATAGGAACTAGCTTTTATTATTGCGTCTGCGTTCCGGTCGATTTTTCTGACCTAATTATGTTATTTTTTTAAAAATAAATATTAATGAAAATACTTAAACTAAGCATAAGCTTAAAATTAAAAAATATCTATCTATGTAATGTATTGTATTAAATATATCAGTCTTCTAGTACCCCTAGCTCTGCTTAAGTTGGGGCTAGATGATGTTGTGTGGATTGTCCCGCATTACATATATTTATTACTCGCTGGAACTGCTTAGAGCAAGGCTTCCATGTGGTGTATTGTGTATTGTCTCCACGTTAGCAACGCAGCTTGTGATACGATCTCCTGCTTCCACGTACTGCATTGTCTCCAAAGATCAGCCTGCCGAGTCTATAGTCGTTTGGGCACTACCTTCCTACACACCTACACGATATTGGTGTATAAAAATCTCATACTGAGAGGTGAGTACGGATCAATTTGACATTAACGTATCGTAACGTTAGCACGTTCAAGACGTGCGCGGTGACGTTGCAACGTTCCGCAGTCGAGTTAGTGTCACTCGAACGCGATACGTTTGCAATGGTCAATTATATTCGTCCTTGGACTTCAGTAGATTAACGGTTTCTCGAACGATGATCAACGAAAAAAATCAAATAATTACTATGTGTCAAACTCGGATCAATCATGATTTGGGTTTCCGGAAACCGGCCGTAAGTTTTATAATTATCTCATAAGCATTTAACTGTGACCTAGTTTAAATAGCTGTCAAAATGTTTCAGTATTATTAGCTATAAACTTTTAAGAAGAATCATACAATAAATAGTAATAATCTTCAGGTTCTTCTCTCTTTCGCGCGTTATTGTTACCATAATTCTAGCAAAACTGCTAAATAAACTATACGCTACTGACCGATATTGGTATTGATATTTTGGTACAAGGTACGGAAATTATCTTCTACGTAGCCGATATCGTGTCGGCGATCAATACGTAACGTTACGTGCGGTGTCGTATCGTCCAGTGTGCGACTATTTATGGCGCTGAGTGTACAAGCATTGCTAATTTACGGTCCAAGTGTCGTGTACAACGACAAACACTCCTGATTCGGTACACGAGATCTAAAGGATAACTTTCTCATTAATTAAACTGAACTTTGGCGTTTGAATACGTGTGTAATGTATCTACGTTGTCTCTAGAGATTATGCATTGTAGCCATTCATTAATTACTTTTGCTGTACTAAAATCACGATTATGAATTCTACTGATATATAAAATGTGAATGTTTAATTACTCATTTCTTAATTACTGCGAGTGGAAAGAATCCCCGCTCTTTCCACTCGCAGTAATTAAGAAACGATAATGAAATCAGATTATGAAAACGAAATCAAATAGTTTTTAGGAATCCGCACCCAAAAGGTCAAACGTCTGTCTGACTGTATGTCTGTCGGTCTGACTTTCTATCTATCTATATATATTTTATCTTGATTTCTATTTATTTAATGGTGATTGTCTATCTATTTATTTATCTATTGACATAGGTATGTAGGTATGTCAATAGATATTTAAAAAAAAGAAGATTTAAAATAAAACCGTTTTGCGTCGGTAGCATAATTGTATGTCACTAACAAGTGTATGGTTCTTGGGAGTTAAGTTTAAAAATACAGTCTAAAGACTAGAACCTCTTAGATAAATGCTCCAAGACTCGCAGGTGGTGAGATGCACTTCAATATATATAAACTCGACATAGAGAGACATGGAATCCCTTATTGGATTATCTAAACAAAATAAAACCTTTTCACGTACAATAACATCGTAAAATGTAAAGTAAATTGCATTATTTTAGAGTGCGTTTCATATTAAAATAAACAAATGTTCATGTCAAGTTATTACTATGTACATATATACCTATGTAGTTATAGCAATTTCGTTCCAATAGTACGTTTTCAATAGTTTGGGCCTAGAGCGCGATGTGTGTATATCCGTGAAAAAAAAGCTTGTCCATTTGTACAAAAAACATATCTTCATTCTAAGGCAAAGTTAATGAAATAAGTAGATAAAAACTTTATTGCACACATATGGAAATTTTCCACAAAAACCACATTAAATCTACGGTTAAATGGGAGGCCTTATCGTTAAGAGCGATCTCTTCCAGGCTCTGTCGCAAATTATATAACAGTCTGCAGTCTTAATGGTATCAGATTTCTGTCAATCACATGAATCTAGTTTTCTGTAAATGTAACGATACCTTTGAAGTTAGTAAGTTTAAATATAAAGTACCTTACCCTGTGCTCAGCCTACTCTTGGCACCACATCACGTACGCTGAGGTTGCAGGACCGAACCCACTTGAAGGAGAAACGAAACCACAGTACTTTGTAAGCCTTTGAGAGATATTCTTCAAATAGGTTAGTCAACGTAAAAAAAAGGTTTTATCGAAGATTTCTCAATTGAAAACTTAAATGTGTAAATGATACATTTCTACAAAACGTGAATAGACTTTTTTGTTTCAGAATACGTGCGTGATTTAAAAAGAGGTGTGACACTCAATACTGCCGCGGTAAAGCTATTGCATAGCATTTTTTGCTGGATTACGCTTAAGCATGTGTTAGGTCATTTTCGTTACGGAATTTCTAGGTTGCTGGTTTTTTATTTTTACCTGTAATTTGTTTGGTTTTCTTCACCCACTGTGTTTTTAGGCCTATTTCTCTACCAAAAGGCAATATCTCAGCCATTACGGTCATTACATCACAGCACGCCTGAATTTTTTATTTAACGGCCATATACAGGAAACCTTGACGTCCCTATTTAGAGGTCTCCCTGTATAAGTATCTACAAAAATTGCGTGTTGTTCACCTAATTTTCGACTTTATTGCTATAAACTCACGGTAGGGTTTTAAGGGCTACTTTTGTGGTATATTGTACACGGTCGTAAAACGTCCAAAAACTGAAGGACATTAGTACAAGATAGCAGGTTGGTGTAATAAAACTGGCCGTGCTATTTTAGAGAACAATCTTTCGAGATTTATCGCTGGAAGAAATTCTGGCAGGCAAGATGTGACGTAGAACATACATTCTATGCTTTTAGATAATAGATATAGTTAGTATAGATAGTATGTTCTAGATAGTATATTAGATACACTCATGCACAACGATTTTCTCCTTTTTATAAGGTTTCTGCTGTCAATATGACAGGCAAATCTGTCAGTGTCAAACAAGAATAGCCGTGACGAGATACGTGAGACGTCACATCCACAGAGTATTGTATCGTAACATCGTCACTTGAGTTGTAAGCGTCAAAAAGTAAAGGATGTCCAAAAGTCGAATTTAAGACTATTCATGAAATAATCATTCACAATATATAAAGGTGTAAAGATGAGACAAAAATAAACTGTGTACATTGTCTTACTCTGCATGTCAGTCTCATCACTCAGGTCCATTGCATTAATATGTCTTCCGGATCGTGGTTAGCTTGCTTCAACTTTACTCCCCAGTATTGGACTTGAATAGTAAAGTTTCTCTATACACTACTCCCATTTCAAAGTACCTAAGTACGTCCTAGCTAGCTACCTAATCTTAACCTAATTTTTAATGGGTGCATGGAAAGAGCCTCCTCGTGGCGCACACCGGTAACAGCTAGGCACGGTAAAGCAGTGTCTAGTCTGGCTAATCTTTCCAACACGATGCTACAACAATCGACACGATAAGAAGAAGACCTAATCTTGTATCATCATATAGGAGTATTTTAACTTACTAAACTATATTTTTAAGGCATTGGTTAAATACTCAACTAGCATTACCTTTTCTTATGCTATTTTACATTACACTATGTAACTTTTTTGACAGCCGTCACAGCTCAGTTGGTAGTACCTCTTCTACTACTAGATTGCTGATAGAATACATGTACAGTTTGTAAATACATACATTGAATACATAGAAACACCACTGAACAAATATTTATATTCATCGCATAAACGTTTGCTCTGGATGGGAATCGAACCCACGACCCACATGGAAGGCAGAGCAAACTGAGCTGTGACGATGTCATACGACTACTTATTATTTACGCATGAGCTGTCATTTGTGTTGACAGCAGTCACATCGATTCGAATTTGATAACGAATCCCGGATATCCTACGTTCCTGCCCAAACAATACTATTAGCTTTACCATTATTCGACGACCGATGTGGCGCGGTGGGCGATGGTCCGCCTGCGACGCGGAGGCTGCGGGTTCGATTCCCGCCTTGGGATAAATGTTTGTACGATCTGCAAATATTTATTCCGTGTGTTCTGGGTGTTTATATGTATAATAAAAAATATCTATTTATGTAATGTATTGTATTAAGTCAGTCTTCTAGTACCCATAACACAAGCTCTGCTTAGCTTGAGGCTAGATGATGTTGTGTGGATTGTCCAGCATTATTTATTTATTTATTATCTAGAGTATGATAAGTCCATCCAAAGAAGACAAGACTAATATATAATGCCTAGTTTACAAGATATTGCCTAAATAAAATAGGAACAAAGATGTCGTAAAGAGGCAATCCAACAAATGGAGGTCTTACTGCCGATAAATCTTTTATTATTTGTACACACAACAGTAATACTTTCTTAGATTCTTGACAATAAAAAAATATAATAATTTTTCACGGGAATCGTTTTCTTTCATTGCTGTGATATTGTTGTTTTATTAACGTACAAGAGAAACGGTTTTGAGGTTTTAGATGGAAGCCTACAAAATGTTGTGTTAATTTGTTTTTATTCAAACTTTGGTAATAAAGGCTTTGAAAAGAACCGTTTCTTACTTCTCCTTTTTATTTTTATTTTATTATTTTTGATATTGTAGAGTATAGTTTAAAGAAAATAGTTGGTGGAGTATCTAGCAGCAGTGGGACACTGTAGGTTAATTAAATTAAAAAAATCAAAGAAATAGTATAGTTCAATAACTATTTTGTAAATAAAAAAGTATTGAACTCCCAACACGAATAGGAACAAAAGAAAACAATTTACAAGAAAGTCAACGATCTATTTTACTTAAGAGTCATGCGACATGGACTAACAATTTTTTCCGTTTAAACTACATGAAAACGTCATAATTATAATTTGAAATTGATATTACATTTTATAAGTTTTGTTTTCTAGCCAACAATGTGAAAAATCGAGTAGTACCATTTAAATAAAAAAAAATGTGGCACAAATGATGTCTTGTACAAACCTTGCTTAGTTTCGGACTTGTGGGTGATATTTGAAATGTCCATGAATATTTATTTAATTTATTTCTCTTAAGTTGTTGCCGGCCTCTTAATGAAAATAATTTAACAAAACAAGCTCTAGGTGTACAGAACTAAAGAAAACTTTACAAATGCAGAACTCTAAGGAATTTTAATTAATAAAAGCTGTTTGTTTTCCCAGGACAAACTCAAAAACGAGTTTGTTCGGTGCAGAATAATTAATTGGAGCTAAAGGCTGAAAATTAGAAATTGTACGGTTTTTGTACTCAGTGAACGTAGCTCAAACTCTCTTCACGAAATATTCTTGTACAATATTTTCACATCGCGTTATTTTTTGAAGTGTACCTCAATTGGGTACAAAAGTATGTACGCACACAAAATTTGTAAAGAACTTTGTTAATTATTCTATTTATAAAGAATTTTGATATAATTAAAACAAAATAACATACAATTTAATCAAAGGGCTGTTGTTGGAAGTGCTTTTGATACGAAACAGTAAACAAACATGGAAAAACCTGTGGCTTTCCTCATGCGTCATAGCATCGTGACGTCTTACGTCTCTCTTGAATAAGCACGTATCGGTTCAAGTGAAATACTGGCTTGTATGTAAATAACCCACTCGTATCGCTCTAATTCATTTCAAAATGATATGATATAATAAATGAATGCTATAATGATAATTAGGAGAATAGACCTATTCGTAGTCTTAATGTTATTGTTGTATTTTGTAATTACTAGTTGAGCAAATGCGTAGTTTTTTCATTACTGTAGGTAGTTTACAAGAACAGTATTGACCTATGACATTAAAGAAAGATTAGAATTTTATTTTGCCTACATTTAACTACGAGAATCGCTCACATTTCGGAATCAAATAAAACATTTTTTATAAAAATTTTGTTCGCAGGCTCAATATATTTATCTGTCAGTTCTATACGATTACAATATTTAAAAAAATGATGTTTTAAATTGAGAATAGAAAAGACGTGTTTTGTTTTTAGGAATTGACAAGCAATTTCAAACTCGATCGAAAGAGGTGAACATAGGATGAACATTTCAAAAATTGAACTATGTATGAAACAGACAGTCAAAATTTGAAATCCATTTCATACAAAACAAGATATTTAGTAATTACTTTTAGAAATTTTAGTCCATTCCATTTATAATATATGGGATATGAATATGGATAACCAAGTATAACTCTTGTATATGTTATAATAATAATTATGGTTTATTTATAAACATGATGTAAGCAGCATAGTCGATCCAGAGCTTGGTAAATTGGGATTAATTACTTTTAATTGGTTGTAATGCATAATACCAGTAAATTTTAATTACTTTGCAAAACAATGTTGTCATAGTTTTTTATTCTTTAGCGTTCTAACTTACAAAATTGCAATTACGGTAATGGTTAAGGTATATAAAAACAAACACATTTCTTAAACATTTTATTATAAAAATGAGTATTATTTTTACTATAAATAATGTTTTATGAAATATTTCTACAACTATTATAACTATGCACTATTAATGCATTGTATTAAAAAATGCAATATTCTTTGGGTTTTTTTAAGTTTTTAAGTTTGCGCTAAACAATTAAATGAATAACAGATATATTGAGTATCTAGCCTTCGTAACAGTTTTGTATAAATTATAAACTAGTAGGTATATTCCTTTTTATATTTACTATTTTAAAAAACAACGGCATTATGCCCAAAATAAGTACATACTATTTTATATCACTATATTTTTTTAAGGACGACTGTCCTGATTACAAATATATTTTATTACAAAAATGAACTAAACCGACTACAATCGTGAACGACTTCAAAAACAAATATGCAAGTGAATTGAGAATCTCCTACTTTTTTGAAGTCGGATTATAAAACGCATTTCTATTTACTTCAGACACAGACATAAGATAAATCACGTATAGTAACGGCCGGTTTCTGGAAACCCATATCACGATTGATCCGAGTTTGACACATAGCAATTATTTGATTTTCTCGTTGATCATCGTTCGAGAAACCGGCCGTAAGAGTCGTCTAAAATAACATTTAATTAAAAATCGATAAGTCTAAACAGCAATAAACATGGCCATCCACCACGGTGGTTTCTCCATCCAAGCCTTCAGCTTCTCCCGAGGAGGCAACAATGGTTTCTGGTCCTTCGCCGGCGGAGGCATTTTGGAATACTCCATCAAAGTTGCACATTCAATCGTGTGACGTATGAGCGCTTCTTTTGTTTTTATATCAATTGAACATTCCTTTATCGATTGATCGTCAATCGGACCACCTTTAACGGATAATGGATCGATGTAACCTTCAATAGTGGTACACACGGTGACGTTTACAATCGTCTCGGTCGATTTCTGAATTTCGACAGTCTGTGTGAAGACGTTACCGTTTGTTTTGTTACTCACGTGTATAATGGGTGTTTCTGTCACTGTCACATTTTGTATAGGAGTACTTGCAGTGGTAACACCTGAAGATACATTAGCAATCGGTTGAGAAGCTGTCAACGTGACATTTGAAGGGGTAGTGGTATTTTGGGGTAACAAAAGAGTTTTGGAAGTTACTTCTGGTTTGGACAGCTCAGTTTTGTTTTCATTAGTTTGTATGCCACTGGTTTCGGTTATATTAGCAGTAATGACCGGTGCAGGAGTTGTGGACAATTCCACGGTAGTAGGTTTGTTGGTGAAGGGAGTAGTTTTGGTTACAGTTGTGTTGGTCGTGCACACTGTCTTATTCATACGCGCGTCACTTTCCACTTTTTTACTGCCTTCAGTGAAAGTGGACACGATCTCACACGGTACCTTTAACTCTTGAAGCTTTCCGTTTTCTTTGATCCGTAAACTGCATGTAGCTTCGTTGTTTGGTCTGTCATAATTGCTTTGTTGGTTGTTGTAGCTACCAGTTGACATGTACCGGTGTCTGTGGTAGTCATCGACGTAGTAGTGATCATGGTAGCTATGTGAGCGTCCCATGTTGTACAAAGTCAGGCCGGTTAGGAGATCACTGTATCTACTGCCTGAGTCTCTGTACTGGGTGACGTAAACATGTTGAGGAGCAGTGTAATACGTGGGGATGTAATGAGGCTGGTATGAGCCATGGTATCCAGTATTTGTATTGTAGCCTGAGTTGGTATTGTATGTGGGTTTGGGACGATTGTAATTGCTATTACCATATGATGGATTGTTGTGCGTGTTGGAACCTGAACCAGATAAACCAGTGCCAGAAGGATAACTGTGAGTGCCAGACGATGACGGATATCTACTGGAACCACTTCCTGATAAGCCAGTGCCAGATGGATAGCTATGAGATCCGGACCCCGACCCGGATAACCCAGTTGATGATGTAGGATACTTAGCAGCTCCAGAACTTGAACTGCCGCTTCCTGACAATCCTGTGTTTGACGGATAGCTGTGAGTTCCAAATCCAGAACTGGAACTACTAGGTTTGTTCCATGATGACCCACTTCCTGACAGCCCTGTGTTTGACGGATAGCTGTGAGATCCAAACCCAGAACTGGAACTACTCGGTTTGTTCCATGATGAACCACTTCCTGACAGCCCTGTGTTTGATGGATAGCTGTGAGATCCAGAGCTAGAGCTAGGCTTGTAGCTCGAACCCCATGAGCTTGAGCTACTTGATCCAGTATTCCAAGACGACGAAGGCTTGTAGCTGCTGCCACTTGATCCCCAAGAACTGCTGCTGCTGCTGGGCTTGCTCCAACTGCTTCCCGAACTGGAACTTGATCCACCCCATCCTCTGCCCCAAGAGGATCCCCCTCTGCTGCTGCTGCCGCTGCGACCACCGCTTCTACCTCCACCAAACCGTCCACATTCTATTACATATATAAATAAGCACAACACTAAAAGTCCCAATAATTTCTTATTCGCCATCGCAAGGCGTCAGGACGACGCGAGCGCGTAAACTCGTTTCAATTATGTTTCGTGCGTTTCATATAAACGTTTCTCTGTGTGTGTGATACTGGTTCTGGGAATCACGTATCCTACTCACTCCTACTACTTATTAATTGCTGTTTCACTCGTTCAACTGGAGTTTTGTTATTATATTCCGTACTGGAGATAAATAGGGGCTAGAGGTGACATAAACATGCTTAAGATAATAGTATTTTGATGGACAAACATATTAAGAGTTTGCTCATTGAATGTTGCTAGTTATCAATGTAGAAATTGTATGTATTAGCAATATCTTGGGTATTTTTTACTTCACAAGAAATATGATAACCTTCGTTATAGAGTCATTCGATTTGTATCCTTGTGGTCGAAGATATAAAATTTGTTTTGTTTCAACACTAATTAGCGTCAAACATACAGGGTAAATCTAACTCGTTTCTCGATATCGATCAACAAAATACCGAATGACTCACTAATAACCTACAGACGCACGAATGCAGGTCGAGCTGGGTATTAGGCATTTTACGCCGATAGTACTACTTATGCAACAAAACTCGTACTAGAGTTTTTTTTATAATACTGTAAATAAATAAAATAAAAAGCCTGTTTATTCCTTAACTTAATTAACTTTTTCATGCACATTCTATTTTTATAATACTATGATATAAAAATTAGTTTAAAATACTTTATTAAGTCATATTTTGCTAGTTTTTTAAATTATAAAACTGCGTTTCTTACCCGCTATTGTTATAAGAAATATGTACTTAAGTCTACAGATAAATCTATAATTTTTAACTAATAATAAGTATCCTCTAACGGTTAAATATAAAGTCAAAACTCATAAGTAGTCTATTAATTGAGTAGTAATTGAGGTCTGATTCCTATAAAATACACAAAAAGGCACTCATTGTTTATAAATAAAAACAACTTACTTAAAAAATACTTTTATATATATAATAACGTCAATAAAGTATTTTTTAAGCGTTTTTTAGATCAAATCAAAAAAGTTTATTGGGAACAATCAAAACTTAGGTAAAATAACAAATTTTAAACGTTTTACATTGGTTTGTACATGAATATTAATGATGCACGAAAAACTATAAATAAACCATTTTGTGACACTACGATTTCGCTAGAGTACAGAAATACTGCACAAAATACTAAGTATATTTATACTAAAAGTAGGTACAGAGAAGGTTTTGAAGTAGTTTTAATATTTTATAGTTTATTAGTTCTTTTTATTTTGACCATTCTTTTTACAATCTTTGACTGGACCAATTCACGGATAATATTCAGTAGTTGTACAAACTGAGGTATTTACGATTGCTCTTGTTGGTGTTAAAACCGTCACAGTTTCTGTGACAACATTACCTTGTGTGCTTTTAACTCGTAAAATTGGATACGCAGTCATGTGAGTTGGATTTTTTGTAGTATCTTTCGGAGTATCGGTTCCAGGAGAAGTAGCTTTTGTGTTTACTTCAGGTCTGTTCGTTTGTATCATATTAGTTTCGGTAGCATTTGCATCAGTACTAATCTTGAAACCGTCGGGAAAAAGAAAAGCTTCTTGAGTGATGTGAGTATCGACAATGGTTGAATTAAAAGTGCACGTTCTTTTCATCATAAGCGTTTTACCTAGCGAGTGAGCGCTAACATTTGAAGCTGACGACGGCTCGAAATGATTTGATTCCTTGAAGCTGCTTTTGCTGCGCTTACTCCGATTGCTTTCCGTACTAGGGTTGCTCAATATGGATCCATTTCTGATTCCGTTAATCCGCCCACATTCTGTCACGCATATAAATATACACAACACTAGCAGGCCTAGAAGTGTTTTGTTCGCCATCGCAAATCGTCAGGAAGAAGCAAGAGCGTTAACTGTTTTTTTCTGACTTTATTACTCCTATATATACCTGTGTCATTTTGTATGTGGGGCACATGTTTGGGAATAACTTGCTATTTCCTAACGGGATGATTATTGGAAATTAACCCTTGTTAAGTCAGATATAAAACCTACTTTTCTCTATTGAAATTAAATAATTAATTAGATAAGTAAAGCCTACCTACTATTTGTACATAATAATTATATTGTTTTTTTTTCTAACAATGGAAACAATTGAAACAATGGCTTTTCCTTATATTGTTTTAATTAGTATGACTACATCTTGTTAAAACCTACAAGAATTTTGACAAAATATGGTCAGGAAACGAGATAAGAAGTTATGCATTCAATTACTAGGTATATAATATACTAGTAGACCCGTGCCCACTTCGTCGGGCATAATTCCACCGTTTCTTCTCCGACTCACTTTGCAAAACGGACTACCACGTAAAACCCTTTTTATTTTTTGGTCTTTTATATAACCTATGACACTCAGCAATAATGTGGTTTTCTATTAGTGAAAGAATTTTTAAAATCGTTTCAGTAGATCCCGAGATTACCCTTACAATTTAACAAATATTAACACAAACTTTACTTCTTTATAATATTAGTATAGATTTATTACAGAGAAGATTTTGAAGTACATTTAATATTTTATAGTTTATTAGTTCTTATTATTTTGATCATTTTTTTACAACGATCTGTGTCTGAACCAATTCACGGATATTTAATAGTTGTACAAACTTTAGTATTTACGATTGTTCCTGTCCACATCAACAGTAACAATCGTAAATACTAAAGTTTGTAGAACCGTCACAGTTTCTGTGAGAACATTACCTTTTATGCTTTTAGTTGTGTTTTTAATTTGGTACTCAGTAGTAGTACGCAGAGCTGGATTTTTTGTAGTATCTTTCGGAGTATCGGTTCCAGTAGAATAAGTTTCTGTGTTCACTTCAGGTCTCTTCGTCTGTATCATACTAGTTTTGATAGCATTTCCAGCAGTACTAGTCTTCGAAATACCATAGGTTAAAGCTTCTTTAGTGATGGGAGTTTTAACCTTTTTTGAAGTTGAAGAACATTGAACTTTACCTTCCGAGTGAGCGCTAGTATGCGAAGTTGACGGCGAAAAGAAATTATTTGATGACAATACATGGTATATTAGGATTGTCACGCCTACACATATTATCACGCATAAACACAACACCAAACAAAACAAAATTTTGTTCACCATCGCAAATCGTCAGTGAGAAGCAATAACGTTGACTATTTTTTTCTGACTTTTTTACTCCTTATATAGGTACTTACTTATTGAGTCATTTTTAAGGTACATGTTTGGGAATAACTTGCTATTTCTACCTAACGGGATGATTATTGGAAATTAATCCTTGTGAACTCAGATATCAAACCTACTATTCCCTATTATTATTTATTTATTTAAGTAAAGCATGCCTACTATTTTTACATTATTATTAGGTTTTTTTTTCAATTCAAACATTGGCTTTTCCTTGTATTGTTTTAATTAGTATGACTGCATTTTGTTATAACCTACATGATTTTTTTACATAATATGGTCAGAAAATGAGATACGATGTTAGGCATTCAATTTGTTGTGTATTGTAGATACTTAGTCATTTGTTTAGGCCCTAAATATCTAACCCCTATCTTATAAAAAGTTAACGTTGAAATTATGTCACCATTACGTATTATCAAGATATCAAGTCTGCGCTAACTTTTTATAAGATAGACCCTTCGATCATAGTTCATAAATGATCGAAGGATAGACCGCTACTATGCATCTTTAATGCCTCGAAACCCGATTGACGGCTGTTGTTATAAAAATACGGAGATTTTCGTGTTTTTTTACAAATATAATTCTAAAAATCAACTTTTTTGTATTATTAATTATTCTGTTTTAATTTTTATTTTGTTCGCTAATTATATTGTTCGGGAAAAACACATTTTATGTTGTTTAACAAAACCTCTTTACTTAATTAATTAAATTAAAACTTACTTCCTTCCTTAAATTGTCCATGAATATTTATTTAAAATTCAAAGTTATTCCATGCAAAGTACCTACTTTAACGGATATTATTATAGCTTGTTTAAATATTTTCGCTAACGACAGTTAACTCGAAGCCAAAGATATCCAAAATAGTGTAAGTATTTTTTTTGCATGATAAGTAACAAAAAGTTTTTGTCTTTGTTCATCATCTGTAGGTACCTACTGTATATAAAATACAAATTTTAATTTAGTTCGTACACTAGAAATGCTGGTCTACGAATTAGATATAAAATTTGATATTTAAACAAATAACTTTTTAGAAAAAACTGAAACGCTAAAAATAATATATTTTTTATTCTATCCTTTTTACTAAGTTCTTAAACTTATGGAAGTAAACTAATTAAGTTTAAGACGAAAAAAAAAACAAAATCGGACAACTCAAAAAAAAGTTAAGCTTGAAAACACTATGTAGGTATACACGTTGACTCGAAAACCTCCTCCGTTTTTTTTTCGTTGGTTAAAAATGCACGAAATGGGTGAAATAAAATGTCTCTATTAAATGTCCTTGCCTGTAACTTACTGATTTTATAATTTTTTTGAAACTAGCTACATGATAATACAAATAAAATGGTACGTATCATAATAATTATGAGATTAAATTGAACCGCGTAGTATATTTAAATAATTTTTAACCTCGCTCTTTCGTGATAATAACCTCTCTTCAATGCGTGTAGGTATCTAGGTTAATTAGTTTCTGTTTGATAACTAAACTCTAGATACAAATGTTTTATTATTCTTAGCAATAAAGACTGGTTTTCAGAATTCCGTACATAAATACACCAAAATAAAAAATCCTTATTCAAAATCATCACCCTTTCATTATAAAAACTCGTATTTAGTATTTTTTACAATAATTATTTGGAACATACCTATCATATAACGCTAAATAAAACTTTTACATAAGTAACTACATTTCTGATAGAATACTTAAATACACTTTTTTGCTATAATTATTTTTTGTCATAGTAACTCCTACCCATTAAATAAGCACTAGAAATATATGCGCAATAGCAGAACATCAAATCATGTGCACAAAAAAAACCCGGCTTTATTTCAGGTTTTAGATCCACGCATAGTTAGGGGGCGTCCATTAGTTACGTTACGTGAGATGTGTCGAGGCAAATCTCATCTAATCTTACGTAGGAGAGAGAGAGGGTTTCGGCAAATATCACGCAATTTTTTGTTTCTGATTATAACAAAAAATAATTATACTACTTTGGTCCATTTATTAATTTTTTTTCTTTTTACAATAACACGCGTTACGTAAGAAACCCACATTTTGAAAAATCTCACGTGAAATTGGGGGATGGGTGAGGGTGTTGCATAAAATCAGCACAAAATGTTATTGTCAATAGCTTAAAACACAGAACTCTTTGCCGTATTCCGGATCATGCTTGGCATGTTTTTTATAGTCAGTTTTTTAAGCATTCGTCGGC
The DNA here is from genome assembly GCA_932527185.1 of Ecliptopera silaceata. Taxonomy (NCBI): domain Eukaryota; kingdom Metazoa; phylum Arthropoda; class Insecta; order Lepidoptera; family Geometridae; genus Ecliptopera; species Ecliptopera silaceata. The sequence continues at coordinate 8,533,260 of OW052202.1, read as the reverse complement.
ATAAGTTTTGGAACTGAGCCAAAATCATGTCGTGGTATGTCTAGTAGGAGCTTGTTATCATTGTTCTATTACTTTTAAATTGTAGATCTAGTAAGATGTTGTGTTTAGTTTAGTAGTAGCAACTCTGACGTCTGATTGTTGAGTGTTGAGTTACAACAAAATAAAATAATAAATAAATAAAATAAATAATATTGTTTCTGAATTGGACGAAGAGACGTTGGAAGGATGATCTGGACGCCCAGGAGAGGGATTGGTGGAGTGTCGACAAAGACCAGGATAAGGAAGGCTTTGGGGGAGACCTTTGCCCAGCAGTGGGACAGTAAAGGTTAAAAAAATTGTTCTTTCGTGCATGGAACTGGCACCTAGTATCTAATTTATAAGATGATTCTAAATGAACTTTGTGATTTTACTGCATAAATTTTATTGATTTTGCGTGTTTACAGATACATTTGTATTTAATTGTATGTGATTATTAAGGGCATGAAAGTTTTTCAGTTTCCCAAATAGTTCCTGTGTCTCGCCCTCGACAGGAGCCAGTGCTCAGACCTTCGGCGCAGCGCTTCAGTTCTTCGCTGCTGCGCAGTGCCTGATCAACGACAACTGGCCTCCTGATCCCGAAGTGTTCAGTAAGTAGTTTTTAGACCATTATAATAATAAAAATCGTTTTCCTAGTAAAATCACGAGTTCTTTAAAACAATTTATTGGTCGTATCGCTAGAAAAATATGGTATTATTCTGAAACTCTTTATTCACAAACAAACTTACGACTATTACAATATACAAAATGTACATAGAACATAAAATACATAGAAACAGTTGAACTATATACAGACCGTTGCCAACCGATCTATAGATAGCTCAACTGATCCATTATTATTATTCTTAATATATCTTTATTAAGAATTTTTTTTTCTAAAATACAAAAAAAATCTTGTTCGTCATACTATGTTTGACCTTTGTGTAGATATCTTTAGATATGTCTAACGAGATTTTAGGTACAAAGTTATTTTGTTTTGTTATTTTGTGTGAAAATTCTATCATTTTGTAGACTGTGAAGAATTTGACTTCATAATAGTGGGTGCAGGAACTGCAGGCTGTGTTCTCGCAAACCGATTGAGTGAGGAAAGCAGGTGGAAAGTACTGCTCATTGAAGCTGGAGGTGATCCTCCCATTGAAAGCTGTAAGTATTGAATATAACACACTGGGTCAGTAGACTAATCTCTCAATGTTGAAATTCACCCTCATACACTCCCTTACATGCTCATCACACCCTCATACACACCCTTACATGCTTATTTAAAATGTTTAAAATTACTTTCATGTTTGTCTTGTTTTTTGCTTTATCACATAGATGTCTTGCTGGAACACTATTTATCTAGTTTAAAGGTAGACTTTCGAACAGAGCGGCTCCGGCGTCACTGACGCAGCGATAGTAACGAGGCGATAGAGCGATAGTACGTTAGTATACACTGTCGCCGCGACATTGACGCCACGTTCGAACGCTAGTTCATACGTTTCCGTACTGCATAATACTATCGCTCTATCGCCACGTTACTATCGCTGCGTCAGTGACGCCGGAGCCGCTCTGCTCGAAAGTCTACCTTTAATGAGGTGAGCGTTGGTTGCTACGATACAGTTTTCACGAACTACTGTAGCTATTATCTTACCTCATTTGTTTTGCTACACAGAAACTGTTCCGAAATAAATGTTTTTGTATTTGTAATGTAGCTATGTTGATATTTTATTAGAGGCCTATCTATGTCATTGATATTTTAGTCAAGGGCAACACGCATACCTCAAAATAACCTTCAATTTATTCTTTGTGGATAATACTTATTAAATATTATTAGAATGATAGTAATGGTATTATATATATCGATTTCTAAAGAGTTTAAATTTTTTTATACAAATTCAGTCTAAGATGTAACTACAATGTACTAATTAGCCATAATATTTCAGATTCCAAGTTTAGTGGGATCTCTACGGTACTCACAGTTTGACTGGAAATACCTCACTAACGACAACGGAATAACAAATCAAGCAAATATAAATGGATCTATTTCTTTTCCTAGAGGAAAAATGCTCGGCGGCAGCAGTAATATGAACGCATTCTTCTACGTCAAAGGGAACGACCATGATTACCAGCGCTGGTACGATGCTGGTAACAAACACTGGCACCCAAATACCGTTCGTAAATACTTTAAAAAATCCGAAAGCTATCAATACAAACCTCTTCTGGATAACCCACTTGTGAACGATGAATATGGACATGACGGACCACAAGTGGTTAATAGAATAAACCATACATACAAATATATATTTGACAAAGTATTAGATTCGTGCGCTGAGATAGGTATAAAAAAAGTTGTGGATTTGAATGCAGCTAACAATTTAGGATGTGGAATAACAGCAGCCATGGCAGCCAATGGAATAAGACAAGACTCGGCTAGAGACTACTTACTCCCTGTTATAAATATACCCAATTTGAAAGTATTAAAAAATACACTGGCTCTAAAAGTACTCATACAATCAACTACAAATAAAGCGTATGGTGTCAAAGTAGAACGAAAGGGTAAATCAATGGTTTTCTTAGCCCGGCGAGAAGTGATTCTTAGTGCTGGTGCAATCAACACACCACAACTTTTAATGCTATCTGGTATTGGTCCTAGAAATCATCTTAACTCGAAAAATATACGATGTAAAGTGAATTCACCTCTTGTAGGTCAAAACCTTCAAGATCACTACATTATTTTTGTTATGATATGCGCAGATGATGTTGTAAACGCACCAGATGAAGCAACACAGCATTTTAATGCGATTCAGTATCTGTATAACCGTACCGGTACTCTAGCTCAGAATAGGTTTGGAAATATCCACGTTTTCTACTCTTTAACTAACAATTCTTATCCAGATATTCAGATTCATACAGAAATGTTAGCGAAGAACTCTTCCGAGGCATTAGCACGTTTTGTTTATGCATCATTTTTGAGATACAAAACACCGTTCGTTGATTCTATTATTGAACTCAATAAAAAACATACACTGTTTCAGTTCGCTGTCACAGTTTTAAATCCACATTCAAGAGGAAATATTTCGCTTAGCTCCAAAAACCCGAAAGACCATCCTTTGATATTCCCAAACTACTTGTCCGATGCTAGAGATTTGAAAAAGACAGTCGCAGGTATTCAGAAGTTCACCAAAATTTTGAACACCACGTATTTCAAGTCTAAAAAGGCTTTTTTAGGTAGAATCGGTTGGCCTCCTTGTGATAAATTTGAACTTGGCAGTGATGCTTATTGGGAATGTGTTAGTATAAATACTGGTACGACGTTGTACCATCCAGTTGGTACAGCTAAAATGGGTCCTGATAGCAGGACATCGGTCGTGGATGATCAGCTGAGGGTTCATGGAGTGAAGTGTCTTCGTGTGGTAGATGCTAGTGTTATGTTATGCCTACTATGGTCAGTGGTAATACCAATGCTCCAGTTACCATGATAGCAGAAAGATGCTCAGATTTGATTAAAAAGGATCACGTATAGAAATACTTACCTAACTTAATTGGTTTTATTTTCATGGACTAATCTGGTTATGATTTATGAACTTTTGTTTATTTAGTTATCAATACAAATTTTATAGCAAAACCAATATAAACAGTTTATTTGATGAGGTTGGATGACTGATTTGCTAAACCGTTTTCATGAAAACATTAAATAGAATGTAACTTTATGTAAATATTACGTTATAATAAATATATTTACTCAAATATCAAATCTCTTACCAGTATCTAAACTAAACCATGGTAATTACAAAACCTGAAAAGTTTTCACGAAAACATGTTTTTATAATCCCAATGATATTCCAAAACACAAACATTAATTAAAATCAGCTTAAATATAAATTGTTATTTTATTTTGTCGATAGAACATGTAGTTGAAAACAGCAATTTGTAAAGAGTTTTCAAAATCTGTGTTCGCAATATTTGATGAAATATATTTAGTGACATGGTAGCATGAGTTTTGGCCTGAAGGGGTATCCTGACAACTGAAATGTTTTTGAACTGTTATTTGATCAAATTGCAGTTCAGTTTTCTTGTACGTCTTTTATTGATATTTTGAATGATCGATTTTCATACCGTTTGATAGAATTAACGAAAAATCAGGTAGGCCATGCTCAAATCAGTCCACGTGCTAAACCGCGGCATTGACGTCATTTTTTTAAAGCAACAGCTCAGTCATAATTTTATAAAGCTCAGTCACGTCAGTCCACAAAAATGCCACGGAATACTGATAGTTAGTATAGTAAAATCATCGAAAACTGAAAGGATATTCGGTCACGCAAGTTTCCCCATGCTGGATAGCCACCCAGAAATAATCCAATATATTAACCTTTAGAAGTAAATTTAGGAGCTACTTTAGTATACTAGCAGCTTATTTTATGTTGGTGGAGTATACATGTATTGATATGTATAGATTGTATGTCTTCCTGTCCTTATCCTACAAAATAAGGTTAGAAAAGTACTTTTTTCTCTACCATCCCTTACCTCCAACTCTTAACATACAATATTTTTATTATATCTATCAATTGAAAGAATAATATATCTCTAATGTTTTTCGTGGAATATTTATAATTGGTTAACACAACATCCCCAAGGGATCTTTACTGGAACTAAAAATGCAATACTGAATACTAGAATATTGAATTGTAATTTTTTGTTACAAGGATCATACAAAAAAACGCTTGGACGCCGTTTAAGAGCTGGTTCAGACAAGGCGGTTTCCGCGCGGAAATCTGCCAAAATCCGCCGAAATCCGCGCGGACAGGTGTGAACGAATGAATAGGCGCTAATGTAAATAAGACCTCCGCGGTTGACCCGCGCGGTTTGGAACCGCGCGGATTCCGCCGTGTCTGAACCAGCTCTTAGTTTCTTGCCCGTTCTTCTAGGCTCTGATCGCGTGGAACTGGCACCTAGAATCACCTAGAATAAAAGATAATTCTAAATGGTCATTGCGGTTATGGGTAAATGATAATTTATATATATTTATAACTGATTACCATTATCCCCTAACTAGTGCTAGCCCACTGTGAAATAAACGTGTATTTTCATGAAACTACCGAGACACATATTATCATAATGACACGGCGGGCTATACAGGTCGTAGTTATGCTTGAACAACAGTTTTGCCTATTTTATAATGTCAGAGTTCACTAACAAGGATTATTTTGTTTTAATCTCGATTTATTTATACAAAAATATTATCTAGCTATATAACTACCCCTTAGTTATATTGCATTTGATTTACATGAGTAATGATGTGTAGTATTTCTTAGTAGAATAGTATAGTGGTGGTACCGTACCGTTCTGTCAAATCAAGTTTTTATGATTTGACCGTTGTGTTAGATCAATTTTTTATTAGGTCCTTGATGGCTGTAGTGATATTTTATAAATAATAATAACATTTCCAGCGAACACAGCATGACTAGCAAGACATTATTGAGCTCGCTCTAGCCCTTCTTTCGCAGTATTTTTGACATCAACTCACAACCCACAGACTAAAAGGCAGAGCTAATATCAACTGAGTTGTGACGTCTGTCAAAAATGAAATGGCTCGATTTCGAGTAGCAATAGTAACACGGAGCGGTTATATCTCTGTAAAGTTTTGAACGTATTTCACCGCGCAAAAAATACAGTAGGTACCTATCAAACAAAATAAATTCTCAAATATTCTGAACTATTTTGTACTAACTTAAAAGCATATTGCACAACGCGGTTTGCCGGGATTCATGCTGGTCTGCTTCGAAATAAAACAATGTAATTACACACAGCTGCTCTCTGACTTTCGGTAAAATGTTGTGGTAATTTCCGGGAATAATACTGTTTTCGCCTATTCCCTTTTTCAAGCACAAGATGTAGTTATTTTTTATTACATCTAATACCTAGCTATTTATTGTTATACTGTACACAAAAAATACTTACTTACACTTTTATCAAAATACGCAGAGTTTTTTCACCTTTTTTTTAGAACAAATATTAAATATCTCGCTAGCTATTGTTATATACAGAGCAAATTTTTAAAATTCATAAAAGGGTATTTTTTCATGCTCACTATCCGCAGTTGAACGGCTTATACCTAGCATGAATAAAGTGTGCAAAAATTGAAATATTCATTTTTAAATCACAATACCAAAATAAATATTTGTAGAAAAATGTTGCGTAAGCTATTTTTTAAATAAAGTTTTAAAGTTGTTTTAAAAAAAATCTTTGAAAGTCGTAGAACAAAACTTGTTATGATTATATGTAGAATACTTACTCCTTTTTTGGCTTATGCAGACATTATGTCATCATCATCAACATCATCAATCTATAGCTAGACGTAGATCTCTCTGCAGACGCGCCACTGAGCCCGATCTTCGGCTCTTCTGATCCAGTGTTTGCTAGTAACATTTATTGTGTTCTTGACGCTCTATCTTGCCTACTACGCTTGCCTAAATGTTATGACATAAATAAATAAATTAAATAATAATATAAAAAAAATAGAAAGGCCTTTTAGCCCTGGAACCTCGAGGCCCTGGGTTGAAGCCCAAGCAGCCCTTAGGCTCCCACCTCATTACAGTCAATAAGTACATACAGATAAAATATATTTGACGACCGACGTGTCGACTATCTATGTAATGTTATTGTATTAAGTAGGTATGTCAGTCTTCTAGTACCCATAACACAAGCTCTGCTTAGCTTGGGGCTAGATGATGTTGTGTGGATTGTCCAGCATTATTTATTTATTTATTGCAAGATTTTTTGAAGTGAAAACTTCTTTAGCGGCGCTGGGTGGGTAAAAACTTTCAAACTCGCGTCAGGGTCACGTGACGTCGAAAAAGCGTAAGATCTTATTTAATTTTTATACATTGCTCGTAAAACAAGAGACGACAAAAGAACACACTTGCGGTCACGCGACGTATGACTCAAACAATTAAATAGTGTTGTGGCGCAGACACATTCGCGCTTGCGCGAATGTGTCTGTGTCTTCGTTGTCTTCGTTGTGTCACATTCGCGCTTGCGCGAATGTGACACAATGACATGACACAATCACAATGACACAGACACATTCGCGCTTGCGCGAATGTGTATGTGTCATTGTGATTGTCATTGTCATTATGACGACTGTGGTTATATCACAGACACATTCGCGCTTGCGCGAATGTGTCTGTGTCATTGTGATTGTCATTGTCATTATGACGACTGTGGTTATATTTTTGATTCAATTCAATTTTTATTTAATGGCGTCTGGGGGTTAGCCAATTTCGCCAATGTCACGTTGCAAGGCTTGTTTATGTTTGTGGGCAACGTTGGACGGTAAATTGTTAATTTTTTTTCTTTTTTTCGTATTTTAAGTTTATGGGCAACGTTGGACGGTATTTTTGTTATTTTTTTTCTTTCGTATTTTATTTACAACGTCCTTCCGCCATCTTGGTGATGGCGAAAGGCCTTATATTTTTGAAGTGAAAACTTAAAAGTGAAAACACATTCGCGCTTGCGCGAATGTGTCTGTGTCATTGTGATTGTCATTGTCATTATGACGACTGTGGTTATATTTTTGAAGTGAAAACTTAAAAGTGAAAACACAACGTTAATATTGAAGTTTTCACTTCTGCCGGCACTCCCGGAGTGCTACCATTTTTTTATCATCACAGCTCTTGGAATATTTTTAATAATGAATGTAACTTTATAAATAAAAGAATAAAAAGACAAAGGATTAATAATACAGCTTTTCAAAATAGAGCGTAAAAAAAACTTCACAGAATAATATCAGAAAAGCAATAATAAACTATTGGGTTTGTCTGTAAGTATTGACATTAGGTATACTGATTTAAATATGTAGAAAAGAAACTCCCAACTCCCATTTTTAAAAATTAAGTAAAAATATCAAAATAAAATTCGCGCTTGTTTCATTTGTAGTTTGACGTCTGTCAAATAATTTAAATAAACCCAAAAGAAACAACAGTTTAGAATGATATATTAAAAAATAAAATAAAAAATATATTATCGAGTTACGTTTCTATTAAATATTTTTTTATCGTATTGATATTAATCATTCGACGGCCACGCATCACTGAGTCTTTTATACTTGGACTTTTATGAGGGAAAATATATTATCTTTGCTATTTCGTCTTTCGCTAGCCGATTTGAAATAATTATTTTGAAATCTAGCCTTTTTTTACTAGACTGTTGAGTTTTTTATTGCAACCTTTTGACACGTAAAAAATAAATTTTCGTCATATTGTTTTAGGTATTATGGTTAAGTTAGTATAATTTAGACAATTTTACATAAATAGACGGAACGAGGTTTTGATTTTCAAATAATTAATCTGAATATTAAAAATTTTACCTTCATTTATCTTCAGTGTCACATATATAGATATAAGTATCTACGTATCTTAAGTTTTTTCCTTATAGTGTCTGTATAAAGAAAAAAAACCATTGAAATATTTAAACCGAGCTTATATTTATTATTTCGCCGAGAAAACAAGTAAAAAAGATGTTTATTTTTTTAAGATAAGCATAATTTTTTGAAGTGAAAACTTCTTTAGCGGCGCTGGGTGGGTAAAAACTTTCAAACTCGCGTCAGGGTCACGTGACGTTGATAAAAAGCGTAAGATCGAGGGGAAGGGAGAGGAACTAGTATCTCCCACTCTTTCTACCGTGCCTGAGTGTGCTCTGTTTAGGCGGCACAGGGCGCTTGCGCGAATGTGTCTGTGTCATTGTGATTGTCATTGTCATTATGACGTCTGTGGTTATATTTTTGAAGTGAAAACTTAAAAGTGAAAACACAACGTTAATATTGAAGTTTTCACTTCTGCCGGCACTCCCGGAGTGCTACCTTTTTTTTTATAATTTCAGATAGGAATTAACTGTTAAAAATACACATGATTATGTTGACTTTAATAGTATTTAATTTAGAGTCATGAATAAAATCACAGTTTACTAAAATTACACTTAATTAAACAATTATAAAATACCGAAACATCTGCTTTGTACATATGATATCCTTATTAACCCATTTTGTGGTCCCTTGCGAGTAAAATAACTAAATGATAAGCAACAATACAAATGCGGGTAGTCTGGCAAATTTACGCGCACGCCCTTCATCAGTGTAAAGCGAAGTATTAATCATACAAGGTTTCATACAATTCCTTTGAAATATAGCCTCGAATTGCGGTAGAATGGTAGAATACGAGGTTCGATAGTAATTAACTAAGTATCTTTGTTATAGGAAATGAAAATCTTGATAAATACGAATAAGACTATACTATACTCTTCATATATTCCGTCAACGGTTAATTCACACATCACACTCTAGTCCCAAACTAAGCAAAGCTTGTACTATGGGAACTAGACTGCTGATAGAATACCTACTTATATTATACCTAATTACTTAATTTTTTTTGTAAGTAAATGCAGCTGAAATATGTAAAAATTATGTACGTTGCCCGTTTAGTAGTAAAAAGTATTTATTTTATACAAAAACCTCTAACTTTATTATGAAAATGGAACCTCTAAAATAAAACAATTGAATACTTTTTACTCGGAAAATTCAGGATGCGGATGTAAAGTAACCACAGCTCTGGGTAAACAACGATTACGGGTCGCACTACACTTGCAAGCATACCTTCGCTTTATTTCGACATTAATTACAATTCATTTGGGGAAAAATCCAATAAAGGGTACCCCCCTTTATTGGATCCTCCTAAAGAAAAAAATTAATTAATAAATTAATTTTAATAATAGGTTAATATTATGGTTTAAAAAAAATATATTTAAAAAATAAAATAAAAATCTTATGGCACTTATGGCACTTTGCTTGCAGTGTATGTTGCCAGTGAGTTTGTTGCCCTATGTTTATATTTTCACTTCAAATATAAATAAATAAATAATGCTGGACAACCCACACAACAACATCTAGCCCCAAGCTAAGCAGAGCTTGTGTTATAGGTATTAGAGGATTGACATACTTAATACAATACATAACATAGATAGATATTTTTTATTATACATATAAAGTACCCAGAATACGCGGAATAAATATTTGCAGATCGTACATACATTTATCCCAAGGCGAGAATCGAATCCGCAACCTCCGCGTCGCAGGTGGAACTTTGCCCGCCGCGCCACAACTGTCGTCAAGTCAAATAACTTCATAGAATTCTACTAACGAGCTGGTTTGAATTACTATGGTCATCCTAACACAAACACATTTATAATTCAGACAATCGTAAACGTAACGTATTTGAGAAGCTTTGCGGGCTAACGCCTCATTCGACAGTAAAGATGACGCGCAGTGTAGCTCAAATACGTCATCGATACGTTTACGATTGGCACATTTACGGCCGGTTTCTCGAACGATGATCAACGAAAAAATCAAATAATTACTATGTGTCAAACTCGGATCAATCGTGGTTTGGGTTTCCAGAAACCGTTAGTCGTGCTGAGCTCTCAGAACGTACATTTTTTAACAATAATAACAGCGATGGCGTGCAAGACAATAGAGATGAGAATTTAAATCTTAACCCAACCTTACATTGTCGTCAGTTGACAAACTACCGACATGATCCCTTGACGTCACTCCAACAAGCACCTGTAATTTATTACTCCAGCTCAAAGCCGAAAAAGCCGAAGTTGCTTAAGAAAATTGTAGGTTGGCAACCATATTGTTTAAAATAATCGTTATAAATAAACGATTTTTTTGCCTGTGTCATGTGTTCATTTTGAAATAATCATAGTCAGGTTCTTCTTATTATATTATTCTTATTATACATTTTTACCTTTAAACAATTGACAGTCGATTCGACGAAGTGGACTTTTCTCCTTCAGTATCCCAAGTACGAGTTTGTACACAAATACATGGATCGCAGAGACGCAATCGCCGAGCGCCACCGACTTTGTATGGAAATCCAAGCTTCTTAAGAAAGAGAAGTGTGTGCACAAAACTCGTACTTGGGATACTGAACTTTGTTTTGATTTTATTTATTTTTCTATATAACGTCATGCGTTATGGTAGTTGTTATGGATGACATTTTGCTTCATCTTTGCTGTCATAGTTTTCATATAGGTTTTTGAAGAAACCGTTTCGTAAACGTCACACGAGGAGTAACGTTCGCTTTTTGCCGACACCGGTTTCAAAACAACTCAGTTTTAGATTCAAACAGAAGCTGGAAGTTAGTCTGAATAAGAAAATCATTGCGGTGAATGTTCTAGCACCGTTTAAAAGGAACTGCAAAACGGCAATTTTATTATGTTCAAGAAAAACTAGTTTCCTTTAAAGTCCGGGTTTAGTAGAATGAATTTTATTAAACTCCGCTTTTTATATTTGATCACTATGGTTCTTTTGAAATGCAAGTTCTATTCCTGTATCGTGACAAATAACCACGCATTTCAGATATGACAGGTGTCACGGCTCAGTTGGTAGTAGCTCTGCCTTCCATGCTGTTAGTCGTGGGTTCGATTCCCACCCAGAGCAAATGTTTGTGTGATGAACATTAGGTAAATATTTGTTATGTATCTGAGTGTTTCTATGTACGTATTTAAAAAAAAAAGAAAAAAATATGTGAGTATTATATCAGCGGTCTAGTTTCTATAGTACAACCTTTGCTTAGTTTGGGACTATAGCAGGATATGTGAAATATCCAAAAATATTTATATTTAAATAATGTTCATCACCATAAGGCTCAGAGTATCATCATCGTAATCTTATATCAGTCTACTGCTGGACGTAAGTCTTTCAAGACGCGCCACTGAGCTCGGTCTTCGGCTCTTCGTTGTGTTTTAGCAACATTCCGCAGATCGTCGCTCTATATCGCCGGAGGGCGTCTAACACTAAGCATTCCTAAACGCGGTCTCCACTCCAGTACCCCAAGTACGAGTTTGTACACACACAGATCGCAGAGACGCAATCGCCGAGCGCTACCGATTTTGTATGGAGATCCAAGCAGCGCCTCTAGCAGATTTCGTGAGAAGCTTGTGCACAATCTCGTACTTGGGGTACAGTATCCGTATTATTAGATAACAAAGTCAAAGTCAAAATTGCTTTATTCAGTAAAATCACAAGGATTATTTAGAATCGTCTTACATACTAGGTGATTCTAGGTGCCAGTTCCACGCGACCAGAGCCTAGAAGAACGGGCAAGAAACTTACGGCCTGGTTACTACCGTTTTTTTATATGATCCTTCTTACCTTCTTACTTTGACTTTACAAAGAATTATCTACCTACTATTAAACAAAATTAAGTAGGTACTGAGTAACATGCTCCCACAAATATCACCGTTGTTTTAACTATAGCGTAAATAGATAATTTATACACAAAACTGCGGGTAAAACTTGTATATTTGAATATCAATAGCCATTATTATCTAATCTATTAAAGCAGATTAAGATATTAAACTTTGAAATACGCTAATTTTATCACTCAAAGAAAGCTTTCTCAAATACTTGTTGTATAAGATATTTTAGCATTATGCGGCCAGCGACAAGAGCTATTTTCATTTTAGTTTTTTACTATTTACCTACATTTGTCGTAAAACAATTGAACGTGTTTTTGAGAATCCATTAAAGTTTTTCGCTTGCATTTTTGCTGAAATTTTCTACAATCGTCTTGTTTTTCATCGCAAAATGTAAGTCGATGGGTCATATCTCAATATTCGGGTTTCATCAAAAATATCTGGGAATTATACAAAGCTTTTCGATAATATTCCAAAAATCTTTACTTACATTATATCCGTTTGAGATAAATTATGGTCTAGAATTGATTATATTTCAATGACACATTAATTATTCGTTAATGCCTATCCATTTTTTTTTCTTAATATATTTTTTATTAGTCTATTATTTATCTATTATGTGAGAAATAATACGACTTCTGCTAACGCCTAATGCGTTCAAGCTCTTTTTGGTGAAATATAAATTAATTTAAACGGTATTACGATATAAATCCATTTCAATAAAACGATCTTTAAACGCTTAGCTTTAAAGTTTAAAGTTCGGAGATCAAGATTGGATAAATGGTTTTGTTTAAGCTATTTCATTTATTCTAATCCATCTTGACTTTGCTATTAGTTAAAAATACAAGGGCTTATTGAATTAAATTGGAGCTATTATTAGAGCTGCATATTTCAACAATTGTTAATCAGCTCACGAAAGATTAATAGATAAAAAATTTAATGAAACACAGATAAACCTGACTGGAAATTTAATTGTTTTTAATAAAAAGACAGAATTAAATAAATTACGAAGATTATCTACTATCGAGTCGGTACCTACTATACCTACTATAAGTAGTATTTGTATAGGTACTTTAAAAAAAGAAAACAAACGAAGGATTTTGTGACAAATCCATAATTTAAATTGCTTGAGAATCTGAGCCAAACATATCACTTAAAAAGGGTAAATAAATACAATCAATAACTAACAAAATTAATTGATGGGAATCAAACCCACTCTCATTTCAACCTCACAAGATTGTCCTAATTAATCGGCAACATTACGGTTCTGAAGACAATTAATATTTTTCTATTCTATTCCGTTCAAAGGTAAATATATAAAAAAAAATCGTTATAATGGGACTAATCAAGGGGTTTCTTATCTAATCATCCGACCCGTTCCGTTAGGTTTACAAAAACCTCTGAGTACAAATGAAGCAGTAAAAACCTACGTTGTTTAAAATGTTTGCCATGTACCATGTTTATTAGAAGAATCATTGATATGAACACAAGGACCTATCATTTTTTGGGCGTTGCTTTGTATTCTATGTAAATAAAAAACAAAATGTATAGAGTATTCTATCATCAATGCAATTTGGATCCTATGGTACAAGCTTTGCTTAGTACTAGCTTGGGACTAGAGCATGATGTGTAAAATGTCCATGATTTTGGCATTATTATCCTTCATAGTATTTTATGTACTTAATAGATTGCCTATCAGCGCAGCAATGTAGTAGATACTCATAGATTTTAATTAAGTTACGTTGTTTAATAGACTTAACGAAGTTTTAAAGTATTTTTATTTTGCTTAAAAAATATACAAGCATTAACCTAAAAATATGCTCACATCCTCGTCTAAGTACAATTGTACCGTTCCATTTTTAATATGCCAATGCTACATCTGTTCTGTAAAATGTCGTTGTATTAATAAAAATACCCTTCGGGGTTGGTTCGTCCCACTGAATATTCGAGTTGTATTTATTAATCTCTGTGATTACAAATACGCCTAACAAAAAGGTCAACGGTTGGGCTCTTTACCTTAATTTATACGTTGCTGTTGTTAACAATATTTTTATTGGAAGCCTTATTTCTGACAGTTATTATTGTTTTACAACCGAGTTTAGAGAATGGTGGAGGTTTTCAATTCAACTACAAACACAAATATATTAGACAAATATTGTAGTCTCAAAACTTCATGAAAATCGAAGAAAATCTTGAATAAGATATGGGAGTGGAGTGTAATGTGAATTGTCCGTAAATTTCTATTTTATTTATATGATAACCTATTTTAAAATAAATCAATAAATACTAGTGTAGGTATTTCCAAGTTTGATTAAAAGTTATACTAGCGTGGAGGATATTTGTTTTTTTTATTCTATTAATTAAATAATAATTATAACCTACTGATTCGTTTATTAATTTTTATTAATAAACTATGTATATGCTTTAATAAATAATCTTTAACATTTTTTGGAAATGCTTCTATTAGTAAGGCAATAGTAAAGTCCAGAAAATATAAAGAATATTATTCTTTATATTTTAGGTAAATACTATATATATAGTATATATATATATATATATATATGTATATATATATATAATATTTACCTATATTCTATCTATTACTACCTATTCTTTCGTATTTATTCTTTATATTTTCTGGACTTTACTATTGCCTTACTAATAGAAGAATTTCCAAAAAATGTTAAAGATTATTTATTAAAGTACATGTTTAGGATTCTAGATTTCACAGCAAATTTTCAAGTTTGGGACTAGGAATTGTGTGGAATGTACATAAATAATAAAAAGTTAGGATATAAGGGGTGATAAATGAAAGAGCTGACACGTCGACTGATGGGGCAATTTCTTAGAAGCAATTTCGTGTAACACGTACCTTTATAGTTTCCTGTCAAGCAACCATGTCTAATGCGACCTTATGAGATCGTGTTTTTATTGTATCTCTTGTTTTTATTTGAGAACTAGCGCTAACCCGCGACTTTGTACACGTAGGTAAACCCATTTATAAAATGCACACGCATTCCGCTCTTTAATGCACAGACGAACAGACTCAGCCATTTTTTAATTAATTAATTATTTCATTATTTATTACAATTATGGAACGTGGCGTAGAGGTCGACAAAGAAGGTGATGGCGGGACGACCTCGAAAGCGGAAAGCAGGGATGAGTGGAAGGATTTGGGGGAGACCTTTGGCCAGCAGTGGTGACGAAATAGGTTAGGAAAAAAAATACAATTATGATACCTATACACAGTTATACCCAAAATGCTTACTATCTTAACTTTATACTTAAATACATAAATAAAATACTTACAGATAACGTGCAGACTATCATTAAGGAAGTCAATATGTTGAATGCATGTAGGTATGTATAAATGCGTGGGTATAATATAAATTAAATTTTATTAAAAATAAGTTTTATTTAAATTGGTTCACAGAATTAGGCATGATGCTCTAGCAAACAAACAGACAAACTCGATTGCTTGATTCAGAATCGTTTACTCAGTCATCATCATCATCATCATCAACGTATGTCAGTCCACTGCTGGACGTAGGTCTCTCCCAAGACGCGCCACTGAGCCCGGTCTTCGGCTCTTCTCATCCAGTGTTTGTTTACTCAGTGAGTCGTCACATTTTTTGGCCCTTTTACAGTATTAAAATACAGTAGTATAGAAATGTAGTATAAAAAAAGTTATATGAAGAAAGTAATCTCTGTGTCTGGCAGATATCCCTCGGCATTTTAAATCCCCAGCGTTTCAGCTACAGGTGTCCTTAAAGCCAGTCTAAATATTACACTTAAGTCGCGGCCACCTGGATTTTATATTTGGTCTTTTAAGATATCCTATATTTGAAATAAAATTGTTTTCGAAACATTTTTATTTGGTATCTAACTAAACATGACTCGTATTATAATTCAAGATCTGTCATTTTTTGATAAAACATAGAATTTTTATTGTATAAGAAGAAGAAGAAAAAAATTCATCGCAGAAACATATATATGCTCTGGGTGGGAATCTAACCCACGACTCACATGGAAGGCAGAGTTACTACAAACTGAACTGTGACGCCTGTCAAAATAATATTCTATGTAAGGTGATCCAGCTATTTTCACCAGCTTATAAAGTACCTGAGCCTTACCCTTGTGAAATTTAAAACAAAATGTACACCTCTCGGAAACTTCACCGTTTCAGTAAACCTTCTTTTGACAAGGTAAAAGGAAAATGTCGAGTTGGCTATAACACCATGGCGCATGGCGTGCCTTTGTGTCGTGTAGTGTGACCACACACTTGTTAAAGCGAACCAATTTAGTGAAATATAATATAAAATATTTACACCATAACACAATATAAAATACATCATCATCATCATCATCAACCTATATCAGTCCACTGCTGGACGTAGGTCTCTTCAAAGACGCGCCACTGAGCCCGGTCTTCCGCTTCTCTCATCCAGTGTTTACCAGCTACACTACGCAGATCGTCGCTCCATCTCGCCGGAGGGCGTCCTACACTACGCTTGCCTAAACGCGGTCTCCACTCCAGTATACGTTTGCCCCAACGGTTGTCGGTTCTTCGGCAAACATGGCCGGCCTACTGCCACTTCAGCTTGCTAATTCTTTGAGCTATGTCTTATGTCTAATATAAAATACAATTAAAACAAACAAAAAGAAGTGTAAAACGGCCATCATTCAGCATAAGTTGCAAATAGAGCTAATATAACAAAGATTTTCAGTGTGGCCGATTTACATTTAAACCATGAAATGCTAGATCATAATTTTAGTATTTTTCAATTCAATTGTACTGTATTCCTTTAGAAGAAGGAATTTACTTAAAAGTATAAAAAAATATCGACTTTTAACTAAGTTTATTTCAGTTTTTAATAAACCAAATAAACCTAAGTAGGTACCTAATTTTTATTTTTGATAAACAAACGTCTCCTAAAAGTTTGACAAAATGATATTGCTTTGAAATTGGGATAATTTTTTGATAAACAACTAATTTGCAACAGGAACAGTCTATATGGTGTCATTATCATCATCATCCTCAGCCTGACTTGACCCACTGCTGGGTGTAGGCCTCTCTTTGCTCTTTCCATTCCGCATGGTTCTGAGCTACTCAACCATCTGCGGCCCACGGTATTGGCGATAGCGTCAGTCCACTGTGCCGCTGGGTGCCTGACTATATGGTGTAAATAGGTTTAAATCAATATTTGTCTAGATACAGCCTAGTACGTTTCCAAATCATGATGTGTGGTCACGCTACTCATGTCGGAACACGTACCGGCGTCCAAACTTATCGTTTTGGCACAAACACCATTGGACTAGTTGAATTTAGATATACTTCGGAACTTTATTTTTGTTTTAAAGTACGTGGGGTTCTTAAGCCAATTTTTTCGTTATTGGCTTAACATCTTCCAACATTTGGCTGTTTCAAATGGGTTAAAAAAAGTTAATACAATTTTATATACAATTTCCGACCCTGTTTTACCCTACTAATAAACCATCTATACTATATAATAATAATATTATAAGGAAGTAAAGTTTGTGTGTTTGTATATTCGTTAAATTGTAAGGGGTAATCTCGGGATCTACTTAACCGATTTTTGAAATTCTTTCACTAATAGAAAGCCACATTATTGCTGAGTGTCATAGTTTATATAAAAAAAATAAAAAGGCAAATTGAGTCGGAAAAAAAACGGTCGAATTATGCCCAACGAAGTGGGCACGGGTCAGCTAGTCTTGCATATTTTCGGTCTTTCTTATAAAAAGTTAGCACAGACCTGGGGGCCTATCCAGACCGCTGAAATGTTTTTGAGCTTTTATTTGATCAAATAACATTTCAGTTTTCTTCTTCGTCTTTTATTGATATTTTGACTGTAAATTAACTTTGACAGAATTGTGACATGCCGAAGTTTGTTTTGGTTTCATTTTGCAGAATTCATGGATTCATACAAACACGAAAATTATAATGTTTTGTGAC
Organism: Ecliptopera silaceata; assembly: GCA_932527185.1. Taxonomy (NCBI): domain Eukaryota; kingdom Metazoa; phylum Arthropoda; class Insecta; order Lepidoptera; family Geometridae; genus Ecliptopera; species Ecliptopera silaceata. The sequence goes on along the minus strand of OW052202.1, from coordinate 8,515,019 downwards.
AATTTCAAAGTAGGTAGTTTTAAAATTAAAACGCAATTAGCTGCGATTTCAATGCTGACCTGTGAATTTTTATAGGTTTTCAGGACTACCATCTACACATTTTCTGAAAAAAACCTAAGTAGGTATGGGCAAGATAACTTCAAAGTAATATCATCGCTTCATCCTTTTAGTTCTTACTTAACACTTGTTTTTAAATAGTCTAAGACAACAAGGAACATAAATGCCTAACTAGTTGTATGTAATCGTAGTTATAAATCCTATTAGTCTCATCATATTTAAAATATTTATGGCAAATTTATATAGAGACAACATAATTTCAGTACCTATCCTGAAATAAATTTTTGCTAAGATAAACCATCATTGAGATTAGTAGCATAAAGTTACATCTAAAATGTAGGTACAATAACATAAGATAAGAATATAGTAGGTACATCATCATCTTCCTACCCTTGTCCCACATTATGTGGGTCGGTACAACATGTCCTCTTCTTCCACTCACTTCTATCAGACGTCATCTCAATGTTCACACCTTTCTTACACGTCATCATTCACATTCACATAGTAGGTACATACCTACAAAACTTTCTTACCTATTATTTTGTTTCAGAATACTATGCAGATTACCATGAAGTTTCTACTTGTGTAGTAGACAGTATAAGACTATATAAAATTAATCTGCAAGTTGTAATTTGTAAAATGACTAGAATTCAAGGAATAAAACCATTTTGATTCTTTATTATTATTATATCTTATATATGTGGTAAAGAATGATTACATAGTTTATAATATGATATTAAAATCTGTACATAATCTAATTTTTTTTTCCTTTATTTCATTAGACTTGAACAAGTATTCATGAACATTTGACAGTAAGTATTTGGTAGTAAGCTCTGCCTTCCATGCTGTGGGTTGTGGGTTCGATTCACACCCAGAGCAAATTTTAATGTTTGTGTGATGAATATAAATATTTTTTCTGAATCTGGGTGTTTCTATGAATGTGTTTACAAAAAAAATGTAAGTATGTAAGTATTCTATCAGCAATCTAGTTCCCATACATATAGAGCTTTGCTTAGTTTGGGACTAGAGTGTGAAGTGTGAATTGTCCAAAAATATTTATTTATTTCCCAAGGCATGCACTTGAACCAAACTAAACAAAACTTGTATGGGAAATAGATTGCTTGAATACTATTATAAGTAAGTATTCTAAAAATTAATACATATTAAAACCCAAATGCAGAACACATATTTATGTTCACAAATAGTAATAAATAAATATTTTACCAATGACAAGTAATCACATAAATGTTTGTTTGTGGTGGGGATTGAACCCACCATCCTAGCATAGATGCCAGAACTAATGCCAATACTGAGCTGAGATATATATATTATTAAGTATATATTATTTTGTTTCAGAATATGCAAATTACCATGATGGTAATTAATGGTACTACTTCACTATCCTAATCTGTTTATGACTATTAAACTAATCTTTGTTTTCATTTGTGAAATAATATAGTAATTCAATAAAACCATGTTTCAGTATTATTTTATTAAAACATTTCTAAATAGATAGATAACTCTTTATTGTTCATCACACATAAATAAAAACAAAGAGCTTAAACAAGTAGTAATAGGCATCAGAATGGGTGGCCTTATCGCTGAGAGAGATCTCTTCCTGGCAACCGAAATTTGCTCGTGTCACATCCCAGATATACCTGAAATAAAATGAAGTGTATTGTAAATAGAGTTAATACGCATAGAGTTCAATACTAAAATATTTTACAGTCTTGAAATCTGAACATAAATCATTTTCTTTTATTTCATTACACTTAAACAAGTTAAAAAAATGTTTATGAACATTTCACAAAGCTTGTATGGCAACTAGAATACTCATATACTGTTTTATGAATAAATTCATAGATATGTAACATGTTGACACCCAAAAGCAGAACATACATTAATATTTACTAATAGTAATAAAAAAATGTTTTACCAATAAAGACTTATTGAACTTTTAAAAAATATTTATTCTTGGTGGGGATGGAACCCACAGAGAAGACAGAACTAGTACCAAATGAGCTGTGATGCCTATTGCAATGATTGATTTAGTTTGTTATAGGTATATTTATGAACCTATCAAGTGAAGTAATCAACTACCTGGACGATTAAATAGAATGATTCATGTCTTAGTCTTAAATTGTTGTGTTCTGATTTCTGATCTGCTAACCCATACTGGGCACCAGCATCTTGTGTGCATCTGAAACATGAATAAGTGGTGACCAAACATGTTAGAAACTCTGCAACAGATGTCCACCTCCGACGCGGAGGTTGTGGGTTCGATGACCGCCTTGAAATAAATGTTTGTACGATCTGCAAATATTTATTCCGGGTGCTCTGGTTATTTTATATGTAGGTAAAATAAAAAATACCTATCTATATAAGTAATGTATTGTATTAAGTATGTCAGTCTCCTAGTATTGAAAAACAGGACAATCCCGACATACGTTTCATGTTTATGATTAGATTTGACATTAAAATCTTCCATAATTAGGTAGTACACTGATTTATTCACTCTTCAATAACATACTTGTTTGCGAAATGCGCAAATCCGGTGTAGGTTTGCCAAAGCTGAGGTTTTTATTCTCCGTGAAATACTTACAAAGATTTCACCATTTTCTCAATTATGTATGTATTAAAACTTTCACATACTCACATATTTTTTTTTTTATAATCCTTTGGCTTCAATCTCGCCTGATGGAAAGCGCCGATGAAGCCGACGATGGAGCAGGATGGTCTAGAAGACACCTATTTATATTGGCCTTGAATTGATCTAGGTTGTAATGATTGGGAAAAACAGACGCAGGCAGCGTATTACCTATTATCCTGAAGGCTCTTCGCTCAATCGAGTCCAAGGCAGCCAGCAATATTATGATGGCACATAACAATATTATGATACAACAATCACGAAAGTTACAATGAAAATGCAAAATCTTTAGGTTATAAATAATAAATGTAAATTGTAAACAAACTATAGGGACGGAATATTCGATAAACTTCGATGCATCGAAAACATCGATATTTACAATGCGATACCTACATCGAATCGATCCGATGTTTTGAAATGCTTTTGATATACTCGAAATATCGATGTTTTTTCAGTTTTTAGTAGAAAAACATCGAGTCAATAATTATATCCAAATAATTTCATAAAAATTCCAGTTTGAACATTATAATTTTACTAATTTTTTTCCTATTTGATTATTTAAAAATGAAAAGTTTATTATTGGACTGACAATATAATAAAAATATTGTCTGTAAATATGTAAATATGTGTACTAAAAAAATGGCGGGCTTCAATGTTTACAAACAACGAATTGTGAATAACATATTTTGGTTTTGTGGACGAAATAAAATTGAAGTAGATTGTGTATTGTATAATTATATTATATTTATATACCAACTCATTACAATAAAATCTCATCTTTGTGTGAGCTCTTAAACTCAATTGGAATGTTAGTTCTGATTTATCGAATCTAAAAAAACAACGATGATTTTTCAAAATGGACATCCCTAAAACGAACAAGTATGAAGACATGTTAGAGCGGTACAGAAATATGCGCCCGCGAAGCCCCGTTGCAAGTGCGAGCGAGATGCATGCGCCAGCTCGTTGACGTCATTTTTAACAGTTCAGTCATATCTAAAACATTTCAGTCATTATTTAAAACATTTCAGTCATATTTTGAACAGCTCAGCCACGTCAATCCACAAAAAATGCCTACAAAACTGACCTGCAACTGAAAGGATATTCCGTCACGCAAGTTTGCCCCTTCTGGATAGGGCCCCTGATTTCGTTAAGCAGTAATTTATGTACTAATGCATTACCTCAACGACGTCCATCGAAGACGTGCATTTAAGTTATTGTATCTCTGTAACAAAATTACGACGGCTAGCTCTCACAGTAACGACAAAAAATATATACAAAAAAGTTTATTATAAGTAAGTAAACGTTGATATTGAAGGATTTAATTTTAAAGTTTAGCGACAGACCAGAATTAATTTTCCAAAACAAAATAAACTAAACATCCCAACCCAAAACAAATATTGAAAGTAATTTATTTGAAAGCTTATTTTGTACTTATCCACTTACAACAAAGGACGTTTATACTATACGACACCTACACGACATCGATATGTCGTTATCGACTGCGACACTTGTTATAACCGCCAAGTACGGTTAATCAAATCTTAACACTAAGCAATCATTAAAAACAGAAAATTATTTAAAACATAAATCACGTTTGATAAAATAATTCATTTATGAACGTGTATTCTATGTATTTATTTACTAAAAACACCTACTCAAAAATAAGTAACTAGTAGTTCTCGTCGTAGTAAAAGCTTAATCTTGGTTTTCAATGAAATGTATCATGAAAGTTAGTGTTGATATTAAGTCGCCATTACATATGGTAAACAAGACATCAAGTCTGCGCTAACTTTTTATAAGATAGGAAGGGGTAAATATTTATATGTCGTGTCGGTAGGTGTGTGGAAGCCACCATTGATTAGAGTTTGTTTATTTTGTATATGATTCCCAGAATTATCTACACAATCAATTGGTAATTCCCGAGACTTTAATTCACTTGAACATATAAAATAACATAGTGTTTACTATGTTATTTTATACAATGGATGTATTATGTTTTATCAGTTTTTTTATAAACAAATATTATCGCAATACATTATTTTTAGGTATACAATTCTAATAATATTAATAATAGTTTTTTTTAGTTATTGAACCTACGCAACGTGTGCAATCATTATGTTCATCACACAAACATTTGCTCTCAGTGGGCATCGAACCCACGACACAGTACAGTATGGAAGGCTGGGGCCCAATCGCCTTAAATCGTAACGTCAACGGTTCATTTCAGTAGCAGTTACGGTTCACTAACGTACGTATTTTGGCATCGCGATAAGCGTCTAGCCGAAACCGAAACGTTAGTGAACCGAGGTTGGTGCCATAACCGCTGTCACACGAATGGAAAAAAGATGAGCGGTTAGACGTTTACAGCGATACGATTTTGCACACGTTACGTATACGTTACGTTAGTGAACCGAAGCTGCTACTGATACGAACCGTTTACGTTACAATTTAGGGTGATTAGGCCCCTGAGCTACTACTAACTAATCTGAGACGTTTGTCAATTTAAACATGATGTGAACAAAAGAACAATAGAAGTATATTTTTAACACGTTATTTTCGCGTTATATTTTAGGATCTGTATTCATCTCCATCTCCAACTCTCTTTACAAAAACCTTTCTAAAATATTAAATCAAAATAACAGTAAAGTTTTGAATACCTAAACGATCATTGCACTTATCAGACTATTATCTGAACTTAGTTCATAATGGCCATAATAACGCAAAAGGTCCGCCCATACCATTATCATTTGGAAAGATATTTATTCCTAAGCCATCCTATCTTGCTATCCTTCCTACTAATATTATTAATGCAAAAGTTTGTATGATGGATGTGTGGATGTATGAATAAGAATCATTTATTGTAAAACAGTGTAAAAAGATATTATAATTTAAAATGTTTCAACAGCCTACCCATTTCGGGCGTACAATATTTTAACCTAAATTTAGAGACTTACATTTTATATTTTGAGTTATATTAAAATATAATTTAATTATAATCTTCCGATCGAAACTTTCCATGCTACGGTTGCCTGGAAGAAATCGCTATCAGCGATAAGGCCGCCCATTGTATTAAATTAAGTTAGTTCTAAGATTTTTGTATTTTCCTTTGTGCAATAAAGTGTTAAGTATCTATCTATCTTTCTAGGCCAAAAAATAATTACAGTTAAAATTATTCATTCATAGGTCTGGTTAGGAATAGACCTAAATAACTTATAGTATACGATATCTGCGATACCGCGATCATTATCATTATCTCGGCGCGCCGGCGAATTTTAATGAATCGTTTCTTTTCACTGAAATGCAACGTATTTATGGAATTCAAGCTATGGACGCGTTTACATAGAAAACAGACTAATAAAAAAAACCACGGACATTTCACACATCACACTCTAGTCCCAAACTAAGCAAAGCTTGTACTATGGGAACTAAACTGCTAATAGAATACTTATATACGTATTGTTTGTTGTAAATACATACATAGAATACATAGAAACACCCAGACAAAGAACAAATATTTATTATTTTATTTTTATTTTATTTATTTTAAGAAAACTTACAGCTATGAACATAATTAGTATATGATGGTTATAAATATGTACTGAGGGCCAATTACAAATTTTCACAATAAATATGTTTAAAAATGTTTTTTAAGAATTTTACTAAGACGATATTGTTTATGATATTTATGTTCATATTGATCATTTTTCGGATTGATTATAATTCGGTCGCTTGACTTTTTAAACGAGGGTATTTTTGCTGACAATATAGATAAACCCATAACTTATAAAAAGTTAGCGTTGACATTATTTCAACATTACGTATGGTAATCAAGACATCAAGTCTGCGCCAATTTTAAGATAGACCGTAAGTAGTTTTTAGCCTGTTTTTTACGTAGATACTTTCGTACTCTATAAGCGTGGTTCTGTCTGGTAATGGCACTGTAACAGTATAATGGGTTTAATGGACCAAACTTCATATTCAAAAGCAGTTAAAAATATTGTGATGCACGTAAAAATATGAAGTCTAAAAGGATTATGTAAAAGTAATAAGTGTTATGTCTAATTTAGTGTTTTTACGAGAAAGTTTAAAGAACTCAATAACGAAAGAACACAATAACAAAGTGCCTTCAATTTATTAGAGACAATTAGAAACATGTGTTAATGAACACGTTCATAGTATTAGCTACGCAAGCAACTAAGTCAATAAAAAAAGCTAGATTGTAATTATATTAAGGTACGTAATTAGTAATTGAAATGTGCACTAGGGCTAGCAGGATTCGAACCTGCAATCTGTCTTTACATACCTACGAGATGCGGTAATTGTCACTTGGGTTTAAAAATAAATCCACCTCAATCTAGTTATATTTTACTAAGTATTTATATAAAACCTAGAAGCATTTTTCTACTACTCTAGTTCCAGTTTTTTAGTTTTTAAAGCATGCCTTTAAACCCTTTAAAGTTACGTGGACACTCAGTTACCAGACTATCTTGGAGCTTAAGTGGCTATATTCTAGAAACTAAGTGTAAGTCCCAAGTAAAAATATATTTCACTGTCCCTATCTTGTAATTGAATAGGTTAAAACTTGGATTACATGTGTCCTCTGAAACTTAGCGCTGAAAACGTCACAGAACATTTCTTTAACTTTTGAATGAAATAAAAAAGACAGTATAATTACAACATTTTTGCAATGTACAATATTAATAAGGAGTTATTTCAGAAAGTTTTATAATTTGTTGCAAAATTAAATACTTTTATATCACTTTACATAAAGTAACTAGTTTATTTCAATATTTTATGCAACTTTTATTGGTTTTGATCAGTTTTGTATATCCTATGAATTAAATATTTCATGTAACTACAATTTAGATTATTTTCTATTTTTTAAAATCACATGATTACGAGGGCAGTGTCCATAATAATTTCCAGAATTTTTTATTTTTGTTCGGTTAGTTTCAGAGCCGTGTGTCAAATGAACCCTCGTGGTCCTCTTGGACCCCGCAATCCTAAGCAGAGCTATTAAGATAACAGCGGTCTCTGTGCGATACGCACTATAATGTGCTCCTAAGTGATTGTGGATGCTATACAGTGGGTCGAATGGTACCCGTGCTAAACTTCTGATGGGTTCCAACGTAGACCGTTTCGGAAAACGGTAGATACATTGGGAAAGGAACAAATCGCGGAGAATTTGTCAGGATAAGAATATTCGGTCCTGAATTGCAGAGCGGGTATCACTTAAAGTAATGTAAGTTCGTTCACATGTAAGGTAAGTTCGTTTTGATATAGACCGTTTCGAAAGACGCACTTGCTATTCTCACTACCAAAAGGTTGGCTGGTAGATAGTGCCATTTTAGCATTAAGATAGCCTGTAGACTAGTCTACAGGCGCAATAAAGATTAAGAAGCAAAGTAAGCGCAATAAAGAATTTTCGACTTATCTACAAATAATATCATAGAATTAATGATAACAAATTAGTTCAAGCTAGATAAATAAAGTATTTAAATAGGTATTTGGTTTTCAATCGCCTGAATCTGTTGAAAATCACAAAAAATCCCAGGTTTTAAAAGTTTTAATAGTACAAATCGAAAATACTAAAACTTATATAAATCAGATGTAAGCGAGAGAACCTAAAAAGAGTTGTCTTTCAGCAAACCATTATACATAGAAAGCCCTTGAACAAACCATACGAACGGTCATTAACTAGGTATTGATTACGTTATCGCCCTTCCCCGATTCACTAATTAATGATTTAGGTATCGATCTCAATCGTTAGAGTATAATGACGTTATACAATACAGATAACCCGAATTTACCGTTTACTTTAATTTAATTTCCAATAAACCGAGAACCCACGACCTACAGCATGGAAGGCAGAGCTACTACCAACTGAGGTGTGATGCCTGCCTGTGTACTTACTTAGAATTACGCAGTTTAAAAGACGATTCTAATGATCTTTGTAATTTATTCTCAAGCTGTATTCTTATGATTTAGATTATTTCATATTCGAGGGACTTAATTCATAATCTTTACTTAGCCCTAAAGTTAGGCCAGTGTTTCTGTAGCTATAAATAATGATGAAAGCAGAAACTGTTGTTGATAATTCATGTTCAGACGCTGTGCCAAGAACAATATTTCGTATCGCGATTTTAGCACATAAAGGTAAGTATTTACGTGCTAAAATCGCTTATATGAGAAATATTAATGTGGTATACAATACTTTTCGTAATAAATGATGTGCGACTTTTAGAAAAAAAAAATCCGATCACTACTTTATCGGCGTTATTTTTGTGTCCTGTTAATTTTTCCGTATAAAAAAATCAATAATATTATATACTTAAATTCAGTCAATACATATGAATATCTTGTGACCTATATTTTTAGTTATCTACAATCGAACTACTAGTTGCAACGAAATAGAGGTACACACATTCTTACATCTAAATTTTGTAGTCATCAAGATAAAAAAAAACTAACATCCTTAAATTAATAAGAAAGTCCCTGATTTAAAATAATGCTAGTTACTATTAAGTTAAGGCTCCAGTACACAATGGCGTATGCTGGGCCACGCTTTGCGATGCACCACTTAGGCCACGATCACTTGTTGTTCACACAATGGCGCATGTCTCATTGCTGCCTGGCAATCCACTTGCGATGGACGTAGAAGAAATGTCTCTTTTTTTTAAATAGGTATTTTCAGGGAGTCTATTATACGATTAAATGCATCATTCATCTGAAAACATCGTACCTAAAATACTACAATTATTATAAATCAATAAACTTGAAAGTTGTAGGTGACAAACTAAACAATGGCCCATTGTGTGAACACCACAGGCCACGCTACGCCACGATTCCTTTGAAGTGTGCCCGAAAAACCGACAACATTCCGATTGCGCGCCACGGTTGACAATTGTCTGCCATCATACGCCATTGCCCCCTGTACACAATGGCGATGGCCTGTCGTGGGCCAGCATACGCCATTGTGTACTGGGGAATTTAGGTATAAGCAAGCGTTTAACCACTCTTATCATGTTTTTTTTGTCAACAACATTTTAACAAATGCTTACGCCTTTTTAATACAGTACCGCCGCATAATAGATACTTGGACTGTATAAGTAAGGCCGCTAATTCACAGGTTTCAACATAAAAACCGCAAACGAGTGTATTCACTCTTAAACAATTTACTTCTGACTGGAATGACTTATAGTTCAGAATGTTTATTTATTGTCATCGATAGGTACAGCCAACGAAGACTGCATTCATAAATCTGCAACTGTCAACAGGATTTGAATGTTGGTGTACCAGTAGGTAAACCAACACAGTAGTGTTCGGAATGAATCTGAATTATGATGAAGATGATATAACACAGGTCTTTACTTAGTCCAAGATCGATATCTTACTATCGGTATCCGTGCTAACAACCATAATATTATTATCGTCATGATTACAAAAATTATTATTGGCATACTTGAAGTCATTAGTATTGGTTTCGGTATATACTATTGGTGAGATTAAGGCCTAGCGCAGATTTGATTTAGACACACTTGCAGAGCCTCTAGCGGCCATATATAAAAATACAACTGCACTTACGCTGCATCAGGGCTTTAAAACGATTCCTAAACATTATAATCTTCAAAACAGGTTATAATGGTTGGAAATAGTATGTCAAGAGGGTGGGCGCGGGCGTGGATGAGGGCTTGTGTTTGATAGTGTTTTGTACAAATCGACTTGCGCAGCTTAACTGAGTAGCATCATAAAGATCCCATAATGTTACTCAATACGCCACAAGACACTAAATGTAGCACTAACTGAAGACTTTTCCTAAAGAAAGAAATTTAATAATCCTTCTCCTTATCCCTCACTGAAGTAGTTCTTATGTACATTTATTACGAATTTGGTTAGGATCTCTCTTGGGTAATTTATTTCTACAAAAACACAAATTTAGTTAGGACCCCTCTTGGGACCTTGAATTTTTTTCTCATTATCTATGTGTCTTCAACTAGCTGTAACTAAACAAACTTATCATGTAAGTAGACCTTTGTTTTAAAAGGGGCAAAGGTCTCCCCTAAAGTTTTTTACTTGCTCTTTTTTTTTTACTCTTTGACGTAAACATTTGAATTTCTCCACCAATTTATCTATTGAAGGCAGAGCTACTACCAACTGAGCTGTCAAGTTGGGTAGGAGAATATATATAGGTAAAGGATATGAGCGATGTACATACATTTATTTCAATTAATGTTGTGGAAGGGATTTCTCACATATATCTTCGGTATATCTTGACAATATATTCAGTAACTGAACGTTCTCAATGGACGTGGCAAGGCAATGCATCATTAGTTACCACTTAGCATCAGGTGGCCCTACGAGTGGTTCCATTTAGTTGCATCAAACAGACATGGGTCACAGCTACGGTGGCAGTAGGTTCTATGCTGGTCGTGAGTTCGATCCTCCCCAAAAACAAACTGATGATAGTTTTGTTACTATTTTTTTGTTAGTATATAACAAAAAAAATCGATCTTCCCCACAACATTTTTTTGTTTAGGTGTGGTGTGTGGTGTATGTTAGTGTATGTGATACGTTTTTTTGTCAATAAACAAACGTATTAACAAAAAAAATATCACCAAAAATATTTGGTTCAGTTGAGCTATCCATAGATCATTTACAACGGTCTGCTAACTGCTGATAACTGGAACTGTATATATATATCTACTTATTTTATCATACATTTTGTTAATACTGAAATAATCGTAAGTTTATGTATGAATATACTGTAGGTACCTAATAGTCGTAAGCTTGTTTGTGAATAAAGTGGTCTACTTAAAAATAGTTGGCTCAAACTCAAACCAACTGCCAGAACTTCATTGTGTCTCTAAATTATAATGAAAAAAGGTCCAGTAGCCAAAGCACTACCGTACTCATAATCTTGACCAGAAAAGTCTTTCAGTAATGTATAGTAACACTGACATTGATGTAGTTAGTATAGAAATACCCTGTATTACATACTATACTTTGACCGCAACCACGGAATATCAATAAGTAGCAGACGACATAGTACAGTTTACAGAGATACAACTTAATTATAGAGCACGAAAGAACATTAACATTTAGAATATATTTTCTGACCAGAAAAATATTAACGTTTGTTCTGTGTCTGGATATCACTGTGTGTATACTTATTTTTTGTGGATTCGAGTCCGAATAATAACCGTGAAATGTGCGTGAATATTTATTCATAAAAAACTATGAAATAAAATAATATTTCGTACAAAAAATTATAATGCTAACAAATATTTTAAAATACATGTTAAATGTGCAATGAACGATAACAGTTAAGTACAAAAAAATATTATTTTCCTATTCTAATTTTCAAAACTACATAAAAGTATTGATTGAAATATCAATGCACTAACAGTAATTCTAGACATTGTACGTAAAGAGTCAACATATTTTCAAGCTCTATCAATTTGAATGAGTAAGTTTGTATTACTGATAAAAAAGTCCTATGTCACACGAGTGGGGGACAAAATTAGGAAAACGTCTGCTGTATAGCTATATATATATGTATGGAGATGTATTGCGGTAATCCATCTCATTCCTTTCTTGGAGCAGAGAAAGAAAGTAGAATACTATATATCCTAGATAGAATATAGGCACAGTAACGTAAAAGAGCGAGCGAGCGATATGCGTTTTGATAGAATACGCAGATCATGAGCATTATAATTCATTCGACAGATCTATGTTAAAATAATCCGGGCTACAAATTCTTCTTCGTCTTTTATTGATATTTTGAATGAACTATTTTCATACCGTTTGATAGAATTAACGAATTCAGGTAGGCCATGCTCAAATCTGGTTAGTCATGCTTAAATCAAGTAGGCCATGCTGAAATCAGGTAGGCCACGCCCTAAACCGCGGCATTGACGTCATTTTTAACAGCTCAGTCATAATTATATAAAGCTCAGTCACGTCAGTCCACAAAAATGCCACGGAATACTGATGAGTTACTATAGTAAAATCATCGAAAACTGAACTGCAAATGAAAGGATATTCGGTCACGCAAGTTTCCCCTTGCTGGATAGCCCTCCTGTACTCGTATGAGCATATACAAAATGAAACTCATAGCGCTGTAAGTGGCAATCACGCTACGCTTCTGTAGCATCTTCACTGGCCGCACGCTGGAATCACGCAGCTCAGTTTTGAATTTATATGCTAAATGTTTTATTTAGCTTATTTGCAAACAAAATACCAACGCAGCACTACTTAAGTTAGAATAAGGATTATTGTAATTTGATATGCCAATGTAACTTAATGGTTTAAATAAATAAATATCAATATGAAAATATTCATGAATATTTTAAACATTGCATTCTTGTCTTAAACTAAGCAAAGCTTGTACTTTAAGAATAAAGCTGAGAATAGAAAACTTACTTATACTCTGTTTATAAACATAGCAACGCACACAGATTCAATATCAATGTATAGCAACGCAAATGGTGTACTTGGTTAGGATCAAACCTAAAACCAAAGCCGACCGATGTGGCGCAGCTGGCGAAGGTCCGCCTGCGACGCGGAGATTGTGGGTTCGATTCCCGTCTTGGGATAAATGTTTGTACGATCTGCTAATATTTATTCCGGGTGTTCTGGGTGTTTGATATGTTAATAAAAATATCTATCTATACTACTATACATATTAGTAGTATAGATAGATATTTTATATATTTATAGAATCTATGTAGATTCTATGTAATGTTTTGTGTTAAGTATGTCAGTCTTCTAGGAGGTACCCATAACACAAGCTCTGCTTATCTTGGGGCTAGATGATGTTGTGTGGATTGTCCAGCATTATTTATTTATTTAAAGCATTAAAGACAGAGCAAATACTGACTGAGATGTGACACTTGTCAAATCGATAATAAAATTTCACGTAATCAATGTATTACATCACTTGAAAACTTGGTACAGAAATTTTAATTCAAACATTTATAACCAAGCAAAATACACTTGAAACTGTTACAATTTGCGACTTTTTTCCCACTTGAATTATTCTTGGAAAGTTTCCAAAGACGAATAATAAACTGGAAATTAAATATTTCGCTGCGGAAATCGCGAAGATGTAAATTATGAAGTTATAAACTGCTTGATAGACACACACCAACAGGTTTTATAAATTTAGATATTGTAATAAAACTATACTAATATAAATAATAAACAAATATTTATGGATATTTTACACATCACACTCTAGTCCCAAACTAAGCAAAGATTGTATTATGGGAGCTAGATTGCTTATATAGGTAATACTTATATTTAAATAAAAAAAATAAAAAGAACTTTATTAAGAAAAAACAAAAGTCATTCTTAAAGGGCGGTCTTATCGCTTGGCGCGATCTCTCACAGACTACCGTTACTAATAGATACTAAACTTAAAAACTAAAAACTAAGACAGTGATATTAAACTAATGCTACAGCTTATATGTATAAAAATAGTGTACCTACTAATACTTATATATACAGATACTTACATTTTTTGTAAATAGGGTACATAGGTACATGGAATACATAGTGACTTAAATGTTTGTATAAATATTTGTTCAGTGGCATGTTATTAATTAATTTTAATTATATATTCTATAATATTCCTACTTCTATTTAAACTATTTAACTAATTAAACACTGTAAATAACCAATTTAATTAAAAATAACATGAGTAGGTACAGGATAATTAATTACTAACATTCCTAATACCTTTTCTGTTTATTTTGTATTCGTGTATTCATTGTATAACTATTAATTAAATCTATGTTTATAAAGTAAATAATCATTACAACCAGCGGTATTTAATCATTATAACCAGTATTTTGGTAACGATAGACTACCTCTTGGGTTTTTTTAAGGTATATGTATTCAAAAGTAATCCAAAATGATCTCTGACCACCTGTTTTTAACAGACTTCAAAAGAATCAAAATCAAAACTGATGTTTCTAATTCTGATTCTCTTCTTCATTAAAAAAAACTTTCATTTTTTTGTGGATTGTTTGCGTTGATTTTAGTTTTTTTTTAATTTTTAATTGTTTTGTTTCAGATAATTTATTAAATTTTATTAAAGCACGCTAATATAAGTGTAGGTCTTAGTAGAACTAGTAAGAAACAAAGAAAAAAAGAATAAACAAAATTTTGAATCCATAGGGTCCCGAACTAGTAAAAACTGTGCTTTGGGTACCACTGGCTTCTCACAGAAGGGTCCGTTATGTGATAAAGGATTAAGTACCATTAGTTTTCAATGTCAGACAGAACCTACGCAAAGCCAAAATAGGCTTTTGTTAGGTAGGTATATACATTTTTGCAGTCTGATGTTTGTTTTGTTAGCTCCTTTTTAAGTTGCCATCTTAATAATTACCTATACATATTTTTTTTATTTTCGATGCATTAAAAGCAAACGCTTGACCACAATCTCACCTGATATAAAGAGATGATGCGGTCTACGGTAAAGTAACTTTGCCCAGATATTACCCATTAATTCTCCTCTGGAAAACGTCAAATTATTATATATTAAAGCATCAAATAATTATCTCATGCTCCGATCAATCATTAACTGCAAACCGAACATTTTAATCAACCGGAAGTTGCGAAAACATCAGTCCAGAACAGGAAGTTACCAACTCCATTAAAATTAAACGGATAACATTAACTAGGTATGTCACATGCATGTGGCGCATTTAAAAATTAACTTTGTAGATTTAATTTATGAATATAGCAGTTTTCTGTAGAAGGGTAAAAGTGAAAATGATTTGACAGCTAGTTAATAATAAGCTAACGGCTAAATGATCAACAAAAAAATCAAATAATTACTATGTGTCAAACTAGGATCAATCGTGATTTGGGTTTCCAGAAACCGGCCGTTAAAGTAAGTATATTTTAACATTAATCTATCAACCGCATAGCAGATATAAATGACACTAAATGTCATTTCCAATTAACATAACGAGCTTATTTGGACGTCAATCAGTGGATATGATCATCGGTTCCATTTTCATCGAAAATATGGCAATTAGGGCCGAAACAGACGCAATTTACACGGTGAAGTCTATGAAGTACAATGAAAAATATGAAAACACTGTGAAGTCTATAAAGTACAATGACAACATGCTAACCTCCCATCCAACTTGCAGGTGGTCCTTCACTACGTCACGCTAAATATATTGACTTAGTGATTTTAACATTTTTAACCGAAATTCTTTGTGATTTCATCGTTAAAGTGACTTACAATCAATATCATTCCCTTGCCCTTATCCCACGCTAGGTGGGGTCAGCATACCATGTTTTCTTCTTCCACTTAGGTACTCCTTATTCGTCAACTCTGAATCTACTTCTCTCACATTCATATCAAAGTTGACAGTATATGTAGTGAAGTACGTTTGTTCACGCCTTTAATTACCTACCTCAATTGAATTTGGCAATCGTATTTATATCGTATTGTAGGCCGCTCTTCATCGGTACTTCATTAAATTGTGATTTAAATAATTTATTTTAATCGCTCGTAATCAGATTACAATAAAGCTTCGTTTGAACAATTTACAGTTATTTGATTAACTAGATGCTTAACCGCGTCGGCTCTGCTTTATCACTAAAATTTTGTATTACACTCTAAAAAGATTTTTGAGATGGTTTTATAATTTTCTGATATTATAATTAACTTTTTTATTTTTATTAGAATTCAAATATAGTTATAATTAGACGAAAAATTTTGATAGTATTACGAATGTATTTTGAATGTAACGGACGGTATTTTTTATCGATAAACTTATTTAATATAGTCTGCTGGTACAACTACAGACACAAGTGACATCATAAGTTATTTATAAACAGTTGCAGTTTGTTTTTCTGTAATGTAATGAATTTGCTTAATTTTTGCTTAGTATCTGGAAAAGCTACACAAAAATCAATGCAATAAAATGTTAATCGTCATTGACTAGCAGTAAAATCGGTTAATTTGTTTGTGGTAACCAGTAAAGCGGTTTATGAGCTTACACGATTACGCCATGGGTTAACGGTTACGATACCCTGGGGATTTAACTGAGACGGTTTATTTATATGCTACTCGGACGGAACTCCTTTTTATTTATCACTGGTCAATGTAGAGACATGGAATTTGTATTTGTATTTGTATTTTGTATTTATTCAATAAAACAACAACAACATTCAATCATAACATAAATAACATAATATCTACTTACAGCTAAGGTTTAGTGCATTGTTTTTCGATGACAAAATACGATGTGCTTTAGCAGCCGTACTAGGTCGAGCCTGTGTTACTGTGGAATGAAGTCGTCAAGAACAAAGTTTTAGGAAAATTTATCTATTTAACTTTGAGTTACATTAATGTTGTAAAGCTAATATAATCAGAGATAATTTGATAATTTAACTTTACCTTTTTTCTCGTTTCATTAGAAAAATATCTATTGTACGATAAAAATTGCAAGGAAAAATTATAGAGATTTACAATTAAAACAACTTTAGTCCTTACCATTTGTGTGAAAAAGTTGAAAATGGCCGAGATATTGGGCAAAAACTTAAATCCAAGATGGCGGCTAACGCATTGGCGGAATTTTATCGCCATTTTGAATTTAGACTACCCTCATTAAAGGTTCTACCGAAAAAAATCCGCCGCGAAATTTCGCATGGTGCTATGCCGACAAGTCTATTTGTTTTACAACAACAAACAGTAAATGAGTGTTTTTCTCGACTGTACTTATTGTAGGTACTTTTAAAAGCACTGATAGTGGAACTTTTCAAGTGATTTACTACGGTTTATGTTCGCGATGATTATTTTATTTCTCTGTGTTGTTATCTAGAACTAAAAATCTATAGGTATTTAATTTACTGTGTATTTTGTGATATTTAATACGAATCAATGACGTAGCGGTATGCAATAGACAGACTAGCGGGTTCGCAAAACACATTTTCTTTTCCATTAAAAAACTAAATATTAAACCGTTGGCCTAACATTAAGCAGAAAACATGCTTTTTAATAGCAGATCGGCCATCGGTTTGATCCATCATTTGATTGTATAAAAAGTAGTTTTGGGATATAGCCACTTATAAACAAGTCGATAACTTTTTTTATCAAGAATCTGTTTTAATAAGGTTAGATATAAATTAAGCTTACACAGGAATTTTCTTTGTAATAAATATCTGACTCAATAATTATTCAAAGATAAGATCTAGACTTGAAATCTAAAGACGTCGTATTTTATGGTAATCCGTAATAGGATGAGATGGTGCATAATTTTATTTACTCTGATGAATAAAAAATGAGCAATGTTGTTTTAGACGAGCAACTTTTTATCACCTAGCAACAATTTTGAAGCAGGAAAGCAAGGTATAGTGATATAACAAGGTCTGCTTCATCGGCGCTTTCCATCAGGCGAGATTGAAGCCAAAGGATATCCAGTTGTTTAAAAATTAAAAAAAAAATGCGTGTGGATAATTATTTTTATGAGAAGGTACGTACCTACTAATGTTTGTTGCTCAACTTTAATTGCTCGTCTGTAAATAATCAAAGTATATTATTCTGCACTCACTCAATATAAATAAGCTTGAACATATTTTTTCCATCTATTGTTTATGTCGTCTGAAACTCGCTTTCATCTCTTATTAAAGTATACGTTTCGACAAAACGCGAGTTTTATTTTCATGATTTATTATCAAGCTCGAAGGAAAAAATGTTTATTTGTTGACAGTTGTTACATGACAGTGTACAACTGCTGTGTTTGAAAATAGCTTTATTTTATTTACAAAAACAATACCTCATTTTTCGTTTGTTATTTGTGTGACTGAGAGAAAAAATTGCCGTAGGATGTTTATTGGGATTTCGTAAATCCTCCTATCAAATTGGAAAATGTTCAAGTTTGACGACATGTTTGCACCATAGACAGATAATGGGCAATAGCCACATGATAGTCACGTGTGCGTTCAATACCAGCCTCTAATCTCTGTCTGTAATGTAAGAATCTGTTTTTCTTTTTAAAATGTTAAATAATAATAACATTTAAAAAATGAATCGAATGAATGTGATAATTGCAACCGTATAAAAATGGTATCGTATTTGAGTGACAGTGCGTAGTGCACTGACTGGCTCGACTGCCGAATATTTCAGCATGCAAAAAATGTACGAAGATTTGTACAGCGCCTCTAGCGGATAGTTGGGTACTAAAATTCGTAATACTAATATTGACGTAACTACTGTAGTAAAGTCAGGCAATTTTACTGTGACAACTCATGGTAGACCTACTGTACGTCTACCATGGTAGAGCTACTGAAAACAATATTTTTTAATCGTATCGTGTAGATGTCGTGTGTATAAAAGCGATATTCCGTTTCTCTGAAGTACAAATAATCAGACAATCTTAGCCGGAGCTTGTAAGTTACTTATCAAAAACTTCAGACACCACGATTATGTATTCAAAATGTCTGAAATTTTTCTCCAATGAATTCGCATTTTGCAAGGTATTTGCGGATTTCAGTCCATTTGGCGCCGAAGCCAACTCGAGCCAGTTTTAATGACTTCGGCTCGAACTTGTTTATCGATAAACTTTTATTTCAAATGACTAACCGTTTTGGACTATACCTAGTCTATATGTACTGATTTTAGGGTTCAATATGTAATCAATTTTTTTTTTTTGGTAAATACATACAAAGAATACATAGTAACGCCCAGACACAAACAAAGATTTATGTTTATCACACAAACATTTGCTCTTGGTGGGAATCGAACCCACGACCCACAGCATGGAAGGCAGAGCATCCTGGCAGACTACCTGAGCTGTGACGCCTGTCTGTGATTTTACGTAGTTTCAAGTTTATTTTTTTTATTTGATTTTGTTGCATATTACAATATTGTGATAGCTATTGCATAGTTTTTTCGTTACGTTCAATAAAACACGTTTTATTGCAGAGCCCCTATTCCAGTGTCAAAAATAAAAACCTAAAACTAGTTTTTCATGTGTAAAATGTTTTGTATTGCAAAAGCGTCAGGATAAAGAAAAATAATAAAAAAAATTGCTCATAATGGCTCAATCGGTCTTAAATTTGTATTACATGTAGTTGTTTGTTGGACAAATTAAGTTGCTTGCAGTTGATTAACCGTGGTATTATTATCATATTATTAATTTGCAACCAAAAGCATTTTTAAATCAATCGATAATACATTATTCGACCACCAATAGCCATCAGCCATAAGAGAGTAATTATCTTCTACGTAAGACATAGTAAAAATACAAAATACAGTGTTTTAACTTGATAGAAATTGAACCATAGCACAAAATAATACAATAGATGGCGCTGTAATGCAGATTGGTTTTTGGTGAAGAGTGGTTGTGACAACGTCCATAATCACAAGAGTAATAAAAAGTGGTAAAGTGTGTCGTTGTAAATATTATTTGTATTTATTAGAAAATATTTACTTTTCAAAGAAATCGAGCGAATTGATTGTTGTTTTAGCGGCAACAGAAATACATCCTCTGAGATTTTTCAAAAGAATCACGTTTCTGGAGATAATACAGCATGGTGACAGACGGTCAGCAGAGTCTCAGTAATAGAACCCCGTTGTACCTTTTGGGTACGGAACCCAGGTACAACTAAAAACTATTAGTATATGTGTTGTACTGGTTTCTTTGTACTATGTCAAGATACCGTTGATCGCTGCTTTCAATCAAGATGCGGTGCCTTTGTAGATGTTCTACGTACAAGCTCTAGGTCGAACAAATTACTGCAATCGACCATATTATCTACTAAGCACACACACACTTGCATAAATAAATTGTGCATAGTGTTTGTGGATTTAGAAGAGAATCTAGGTACAAATACTATTATTATCATTACTACAATCATTATTTTTTATTTGTCTTATTTATCTGTTTTGTTCCTCACTGTCCCTATAGCATATGCTGAGTGGTGACCTTTTTACACATCTTTTCTTCTATAATTTTGTTTTTAAATGTATGTTCTATGTGTAAATAAACGTTTTCTATTTGTATTTCTATTTATTGAGAATCTAACAGCGAACTAGATTAAATACAAAAATGTAGATGCTTTGAGTGGCAAATTATAGGTTTCCTCTACTCTATATAAACCATTTTAAAAACGCACGCGCTTTCGTCCTCATTTATGTACTAGTTGATCGATAGATCCAGCTATATATATATAGCTATAGAACTATAGAATGTATTTATAGAATGAACAACCAACGACAAAAATAAATTCATTTTTGTCGTTGGTTGTACATTCTATAGCATAGATTATAGAATGTACAATCAACGACAAAAATGAATTTATTTTTGACGTTTGTTGTTCATTCTATAAATACATTCTATAGTTCTATAGCTATATATATACAGGGTTACATGGAAAGTCGTGCTAGATCCGTTAAGGGCGTGAAGTACCCATCATTTCTGACTTATTTTACTAAGAAACACCTTACCCTAAACTTAACCCATTTCGAGATATTCGACTTTTAAATTTTTATTGAAAATTGCATACTTTTAGGCTACTAAATTTATTATTGTTTTTTCTGTGCATCTTATTATTATAATTATTGCATTTTTACATGGGTTATAAGATGCTTTAGGACATCAAGCATTAAAATAGTGCATAAGTTAATTGAATAGATCGTAGTAGACAAGTGAAACTTATGAAATAAAAAAATATTTTAGAAGGTTTATTTTTCTCTAAGGGATATCTAAAAAAAATATTATGGCACTCGTTCGGCGGATGTTATAATAAATATCTACGTTTCAACAGCTATCTAACGACGTATAATAATCTAGGGTTTGTATTACATTTCGTGGAAAAAAAGTAGTTGGGACGCTCCAGGTTGCAGTTCTAACGGTCCCGCGCGAGCAAGACAAGTGAAGATTTATGTTGATGCGAATGAAAGAAAAAATGTGTAGAGACCGGCTAGGGCTAGGAATACAACAGGGGAAATTGTTTTGGTTGTCAGTCTGCTTTTGTGCTTCGTACATAGTGAATGTGATAGCCACAGATCGTTTTGCTCTTTTCTCAACTTGGCTGTGATTCTGAACTATTTCTTCTGATTTGACTACTGTGCTCGTTAACCGGACTCTGATTTGTACCTGTGATACGGAAATGTTTAAAATGACGTCCTAAACATCTGAAGAATATGCTGATATGCTTATTTACGGATACTGCGATTGTGTGTCGACAAATAAAGCAAAGCAAGTCAAATAAAGCAGAGTCCGGTTAACGAGCACAGTAGTCAAAATCAGAAGAAATAGTTCAGAATCACAGCCAAGTTGAGAAAAGAGCAAAACGATCTGTGGATATCACATTCACTATGTACGAAGCACAAAAGCAGACTGACAACCAAAACAATTTCCCCTGTTGTATTCCTAGCCCTAGCCGGTCTCTACACATTTTTTCTTTCATTCGCATCTACATAAATCTTCACTTGTCTTGCTCGCGCGGGACCGTTAGGACTGCAACCTGGAGCGTCCCAACTACTTTTTTTCCACGAAATGTAATACAAACCCTAGATTATTATACGTCGTTAGATAGCTGTTGAAACGTAGATATTTATTATAACATCCGCCGAACAAGTGCCATAATATTTTTTTTAGATATCCCTTAGAGAAAAACAAACATTCTAAAATATGTTTTTATTTCATAAGTTTCACTTCTCTACTACGATCTATTCAATTAACTTATGCACTATTTTAATGATTGACGTCCTAAAGCATCTTATTACTCATGTAAAAATGCAAAAATAATAATAATAAGATGCACAGAAAAAACAAAAATAAATTTAGTAGCCTAAAAATCTGCAATTTTCAATAAAAATTTAAAAGTCGAATATCTCGAAATGGGTTAAGTTTAGGGTGGGGTGTTTCTTAGTAAAATAAGTCAGAAATGATGGGTACTCTACGCCCTTAACGGATCTAGCACGACTTTCCATGTAACCCTGTATATATACACCACTTTTGAGTGTAAACGCGGCGAATGCGCGTTCATTTTTAGAATTACTATCACTACAAAGAGCTTCGTTTTCCGATAAGGGTGTGAAACTATACTTAATGTGATAAATGAAAGCTCATTAGTTATGTAGGCTGGGGTCGGCGACGAGCTCAGGGTTCAGAATACGTTAACCTTTTCGTCAGAGCTTGCTCGGCTCTTTCATGAACCATGTCACACGAATCAATATACCGACCGATGTGGCGCGGTGGGCGAAGGTCCGCCTGCGACGCGGAAGGTTGCGGGTTCGATTCCCGCCTTGGGATAAATGTTTGTACGATCTCCAAATATTTATTCCGGGTGTTCTGGGTGTTTATATGTATAATAAAAAATATCTATCTAAGTAATTGTATTAAGTATGTCAGTCTTCTAGTACCCATAACACAAGCTCTGCTTAGCTTGGGGCTAGATGATGTTGTGTCGATTGTCCAGCATTATTTATTTATTTATTATTAATATACGTTGTCAAATGACAATTTTACAGTTACCTAAGCTCGTAGTCTTCATTTTACTCGAATAAGCCTTGAAAAGTACGCAAATCGACACGATCAGGGGATGCTAGAACACTGCTGCTACCAACCAAAAGTTATTCAACGTTACTTTTGACGACCGACGTGGCGCAGCGGGCGAAGGTCGCGGGGGTTGTGGGTTCGATTTCTGCCTTGGGATAAATGTTTGTACGATCTGCAAATATTAATTCCGGGTGTTCTGGGGGGCTATCCAGCAAGGGGAAACTTGCGTGACCGAATATCCTTTCAGTTGCAGTTCAGTTTTCGATGATTTTACTATAGTAACTCATCAGTATTCCGTGGCATTTTTGTGGACTGACGTGACTGAGATGTTAAAAATGAAGTCAATGCCGCGGTTTAGGGCGTGGCCTACCTGATTTGAGCATGGCCTACCTGATTTCGTTAATTCTATCAAACGGTATATCAATAAAAGAAGAAGAAGAAAACTGAAATGTTATTTGAGCAAATAACATTTCAAATACAGTTCAGTGGTCTGGATACCACCCCTGGGTATTTTATTTGTTTAGTAAAAATATATATCTATGTAATGTATTGTCTTGTAATGTATTAAGTATGTCAGTCTTCTAATACCCATAACACAATCTCTGGTTAGCTTGTGGCTAGATGATGATATTGTGTGGATTGTCCAGCATTTTTATTTATTTAAAGAGTTGGGTTGGCTGGAGTAAGGTTAGCAGGGGGACAATGCACAATACACCCTATTGCGGGAAGTCAGTGCAGATCTCATTATCCCAACCAGAATTAGAATGATGCAAAACGATATTTCGAGGTGCAAAACTATATTTGGCCCCGAAATTTCGTTTTGATCCATACTAAACTTTTTTGTTGTTCGAGTAAAACTCTGACTACGTGCTCAGCAATTGCGGTGACCAGCCATTGATATTCGACAAGCGTCCAAGCTTTTTGGTGGTAGTGAGAGCGTATACCGACAATAAAATGTATTTTGAAGTCACTTGAAACTTTTTTTTTACAAGTTATAGGCAACGTTTGACCGTGATCTCACCTGATGTTAGATCTTTATTTTATTTATTTATTTAGGACAACCAACAAAGAAATCACAATCAGAATTAAAAATTAAAAAGTGGGCTTATAGCTATGTGTTTCTTCAATTATAGGGTGCCACGGCATGCGTTAAAATCGAGACCCAATTAGACAAAAAATATATACAAACAAAATGGAATAATAAAAATATAACTTTAAATTAAAATATAAATTAAAATTACTGAAAATAAGAATGAAATAACATTTTAGAAGGCGTAAGATTGACAAGGAGATGTTTTCAGGTATCCTGTAAAAACTGACACAAAATAAACTGTCTAACTACAGTTAGACATGTTAGGGTGCATGGAAAGAGCCTCCTCGTGGCGCACACCGGTAACAGCTAGGCACGGTAAAGCAGTGTCTAGTCTGGCTAATCTTTCCAACACGATGCTACAACAAAATACAGTTGTAGCATCGACACGATAAGAAGAAGAAGACTACAGTCTTATGAAACTTATCTTTTCCTAACTGTCAGAATGAAAGTGTGGCTTTGAACGTATGCTATTGCACTTTTTTTATAGTTTTTTTTTGTACCAGTATTTCATTGGACACGTGAAAAACTTGGCACTTAAAATAAGCAAATGTTAAAGACGATTACAAATGATCCTATTCAATTAAAAACCGTTATAATTAATTACTCTTTGTTTGCTAAAAACTTGGCTCTATATTATACATATATTATTTTTATAAACTTTGAAGAGCGATTCGGCGCTCTTTCAACAAGACTCGAAAATAAGAATTTAACTAAACTGAATTGAAAATTATATATTAGTGCTTATTTTGATTAGTTGAGCTAATTAGATAGTTTCCAACAGTCTGCAGATAGATCAACTGTTTCTTATATTTACATTTTGTAAATACTGTAATTCTTAGCTTTGTATGTGAAAATAGGCACGTATAGTTTTATCTGTAGCTGATGAAGTAATTCTACTTATACTATGCTACTATAAAGTTAGCGTCGACTTTAAGTCATCATTACGTATGGTAATCAGTACTTAAAGTCTGCGCTAACTTTTTATAAGATACACCCAGAGTAACTAAATATCGTTGTATATAACGCATCTAAATATTAGTTGTTCCGTGCCGTCCCTGCGATGTCATGAAAAATTCCATCTACCAATTTAAGTTAAATTATTTTCTGAATACGATCATGATGAAAATACTTGATGTTTTGGAAGGTGAGTAGGTACTTTCCGCAAAATTAAAGTGATCTTTTCATATAAAATTCCTTGTGATTAGCCTGTCCCCAAGGTTTTTGCGTTATAAGGGTTTCGAGATAAAAAGAATTTATAATTTGGCTAAATTTTAATTTGTTTTTGTAGATACTTTGGAAAATTGATACGGATGCTTTGATGTAGCCGTCTAACGAAATTTGATATAAATGATGGAAAATACCAAAGAAATTTCAACAATCAAAGAAACTTATCAAATATAGCCTTAAACATAGGTTTGTCTGAATTTGGTCAAATGAAATCGAATGCCGTGCCTTCATTGTATTATTTTCAATTATAGCAATAAATAAATATTCATGGACACTTTACACGTAATCTATAGGAACCTTATGTTTTTTTTGTAAACACATCAACACCGAGACAGACAAACAATGTCTAGACACAAAATACTGTTTGGTTCTTCGTGTCTTGGTGAGAATTGAACCCATGATTCACAGCATGGAAGCCTAAGCTAAGACCAACTGAACTGTGGCGCTTGAATTTGAACGTGAATTTTGTAACTATTCTGTACCTTACATTGTTTATTTAAATACTCCATAGTTTGACAATTTAAAAAAACTTTTAAAATTGCAAAAATTTTCTGAAAAACAATATTTTTTTTCTTTAATATGACCATCCTATATAGACAGCGCCCTCGTCAACCTTTATAAAGTGAAATATCAGACTATATTTATAAGAAATCATTTCTTTCTATTTAATAAATAACGATTTTTGAAATCTCTAAAAAATTCTTATTAATTGGAACAACTGTTTCTTATGTATTTTATATGACAATGTACATTTTGTAAATACTGTATAGTCGTAAGTTTGTTTGTGAATAAAGTCCATTTTTACTTAGTAAGTATCAACTTCGAATGAAATAATAATAAACAGAATGTTTATTTTTTCAGTTTAATAAATGAGCAAAATCTAAAATTTTATTCTATTTCTTTGTTCCCAAAATAACATTAATATATTCACAGAAATTATAATAATCATGACAATGTAAAACATAATATATATGTTATCTGAGTCTACTTTGTATGAATATTTTACATTTTCAACTAATTTGTCAGAAGAACTATTACCGAAAAACTGGGGTTTGAAAATCTCGACGGAGTGAATTCACCGGTCTAGTGGTTGCTATCCTACTTTGCGATTTTAAGGTCATGAGTTCAAATTCTATGCACCAACGACTTTAATGCGAAAATACGAAAGTAGCGCAAATGCCAAAACTAGTATACCTACCTACTGTCTCGCGAACAAAAACATATTGAAGAAAAAGCTTGAACTTAGCTTTAAAAACATCAAAAACAGTTCGTAGTTTAACTAGCAATTGAACCAATTGAACATACTTAATTAATTAACTAACTTTTAATTGAAAATGCTTAAATTCGTTTCAATTGCGAGCAGGTATTGAAAAGTTTTTTATTCTATCTTGTACGTCAAAATGCGCACTGTTCATAATAATTTTGTTTTGTGTACCAAATTTGTGTGAATTATCAAAGAGAAACAGGAATCTGCAGCATAAAAATAAATAAATAATGCTGGACAATCCACACAACATCATCTAGCCCCAAGCTAAGCAGAGCTTGTGTTATGGGTACTTACTAGAAGACAGACTTATGTATGTCAACACATACATTACATATATAGATATTTTTATAATACATAAGTCCTATTGTTGGATTTATCTACAGCCATATTGATAAAGTTCTTCAAAGTTCCTTGTTCATTTTAACGGGAGGATGACTTCAAAATATTTGGCAAATGTTTCTTTCGAAGTTATATACGAAGTTTTTGCTCGCTTGAACCAGTAACGAGATATCAAAGTCAAAGGTCGATTGAATTGTTTATATTGAAATTAAGAGAATTCCTTATTTTTTATGCTAAGTTATTATTATTAAGTAAATATGTACTAAATCATTTAAAAAGCATTAGCTCTAGAATCTTAAATTATTCTTCAGGCACCAATGGATTGTACCTACATAGGTACTTGATTTTTATTGCCATGTCCAAATTAATTTCCTCAATGTACCTATCTACATGTTTTAAGTTTTATTTTAAGTAAGTAAGTACCTACTTTTAATAAGTACAAGTGTGCCTATGACCACAGAAAAGAGGGGACTCTTCTAACACAGGTTGGAGAACTTAAAAGAAGAGTTCCCACCCCAACTATGTTTAATCTTGTTCTAAAAATAAAAAAACTTTTTGATTTTGATTTTTTGATTTTGAAAATAAAACATGATTTAATTCCCTTAATATAAAGTAAAGTAGGTACCTACCTACGCAAAAAATCTAAATAAATATTTGCGGACATTTCAAACATCACGCTCCAATCCCAAACTAAGTAGGTAAAGCTTTTACTATGGGAATTAGAGGCTTGATAAAATACTTATATCCATTTTTGTAAATACATACATAGAATGCAGTAGTAACACATAACAATATAAGTTATTATAAACCTTTATTCACAAACAAACTTACGACTATACAGTATTTACAAAATGTACATTGTCTATATAAGTAAAATACATAAGAAACAGTTGAGCTATCTACAGACCGTTGCAAAAGATAAATAGATAGTTCAACTGATCCAAATCAGTACCAATCGGAAGCGTACCCAAGACACTGGCTGCATTGTTACATAAGTAAATCATTTTACACAATATAAGTAAATCCATACTATGCAATGTTTTCTTTTCTTTGCGTCTGTTTCATACAATTCTCCCCGCAAATATTATTAAATCTACAAGTCACAAACATAAATCTCTCGCCTCCAGTCATCACAAGAATCAATCCGTCAAAACATGTCTGCCAACACAAAAATAATTTGCGTTTCGTTCGAATCCCTTTCATAGGCTCATTTGGCAGCCCTGCGAATGTCGATCGTAACTCGCCTGATGTCACAGGGTAGGGGATTTAGCTGGTCTATTGTCAGGTTTTGATTTTTTTTATTGTTTGGCGTACCTACTTTTCAAAATATACGCTAAATATGAATTACCTAAATATAAGCTAATGAGTAACATCTCTCTTTATTTTTTATTTATGATATTGTTTAGCATACTTTACATGATATATTTTTTTTATAACTTCGTCCCAAACTAATCAAAGCTTATTGCTTAAGCTATGGGAACTATAGAGATTATATAGATTGCTGATGAAAGACTTATATCCTTTTTTTTTGTAAATACATTACATATTTGAATACATAGTATCACCGTGACACAAAGCAAATATTAGTGTTCATAACCCATTTGCTTTCGGTGGGGATCAAACCCACGACCCACAGCAAGGTAAACTGAATCAGCTGTTTTAGCATAAGACTGTGCAGCTTACAGAATATGCAGAGTATGTGCTATGGAAATGTACGTATGTTTGAACGTGATTTGAACAGGGTAGATATGCGTCATTGAATAAAAAATGTTATAGGATATAAATATGTGAAGTTGTGTTTCTTGAGAATATTTGGAAGTACAGATGCGATTGTTTTTTTTAAATAATATCAAAATATTTAAATATTTTTTATATATTGTCTGATAGAGGAGAGTGGAAGAAGAAGCCGTGTTGTACCGACCCCACATAATGTGGGACAAGGGTGATGATGATGATGATCAAAATATTTAACCTTGCTACGTTGCCATTTATGAAACACTTTATTCTAGAAGACTTTCTCTTCTAGATAACTTTATTAGTCGAATTAAGTTCGTGTTTTTGAGCCATTGAATTCATTCCTAAGTTTTTTTGGAGACATTGTGCATAATGTCATCTTGCATAATGTTTGTGTTGTATCAGGTTTTAGGAAAATTAAAATATTCATAAAAAACTATATTTCAGCTCTGATGAACTGCTAAAAGAACCGCTACGTACACTTTACGTTGGTGAACCTTAGCTGCTGCTAATACAAACCGTTTACGTTACAATTTAGCACGATCGGGGGAACCTTAGCTGCTGCTAATACGAACCGTTTACGTCACAATTTAGCACGATCGGGGGAACCTTAGCTGCTGCTAATACGAACCGTTAACGTTAAAATTTAGCACGATCGGGATCCAGGTTAAGTAGTCAAAACATTGTAGGCTGTTTCAACAACACCCCGCTAATATCCTCCACTTCCAGTCGGCCACAGCCGTTATCCCGTGGACCACAGTTTTCGGAACAGCTATCATCATAATGCTGTTTAATTACAAAGGAGTTTGTTTAGAAACGAGCGCAGTTTTCATAGTTTCCACACTCTCCGCAAGGGCCTATTATGCCACAGTGGATTGTAGGCTCATCTGCATGAAGGTTGACCTCAAAGACCTTTAGGCATAGAATGAGACGCGTACAGAATGGTCACTCAAAGAAAGGGCAATCGACGATTTTGTTACTTATAACATCATTATAAGATGGATTATTGCAGTTGATTGAAATAATTTTAGTGATTTTAAACATAAATGGAAAGTTAGAAAAATGTACAGTATTTTTTTTTGTGTACCTAATTAAAAAACTAGATGAGTTATTGGTATCAATATTTATGTAAGTATAGTGTTTTCAACATTTAAACAAATAATAATAAAACTAGTTTTAATACTAAAAGTTTTGGGACAATGATGGCGTTCTGTAAAATAAAAGTTAATGTTTTATATAAACTTAAATAAATTGTTATGTTTCGTACTAAATAAGTTTAGTAAATACAAAAATTTTATTCTCGTAATACAAATTGCCCAAATCGATTAAAAACCAGTCCATTTTATGAAGGGTTATGTTTGAACTTAAAAAAACGACTAAATAGCAGTTATTTTTTTATATTTATTGGGCTATTAACTTTAACGTTTGTAGTAAGTAGGTATAAATTGAAAATTGAAATTTTACTGAAGGATTATCTCTCCTTAAAGTATTTTTATAACCTTTTATTCCTTTCGGTCCATTTGATTGGCAAAACAATTTCTTGGGTTTCAAATAATATAGACGGTATTATTTATCTCAGGATAATTTTAATACCTTATTAAAAACCATTTTTTTAGTTTTATTTAGCACATAGCACATATTTAATTAGCCCTTGTCATTTCGATAGTAAACCATTGGTATAAAGAGGGTTTTTATGTCATAGAAATTCTTAAAAGTTATACATATATTACACAATGCTGAAGAGACACTATATTTAGCTTCAAGCAAAAAAAGCATAGATATGAATCTCAAAACATACAAACATACATAAAAATATAATAACGCAATAAACGCATAACGCAATAGAAGCTTTCTTAATTATAAACAAATAAATACATTTTCATATCTCACATCACACTCTAATCCCAAACTAAGCAAAGCTTGTACTGGGAAATATTTTTTTTTGTAAATACATATGTACATACTCAAAATACATGTTATCGTCAACAAATGAACAAAAAAAATGGACTCTGATTTTTGAATGACGTTTCGAAGTCGTAAAGTAAATGTATAAGTAAGCCAATTCCTCCATGATATTATATAAATAACAGTGTAAAAATATATTCACAAGGAAATATAAAAAGTTTTATGGTTAAATGTTTTTTCCAGGCCGTTGAAATGGTAGAATAATAAAGTTAATTTACATATGTGGAATGAAATATTTTTACTCATTGTATTCTGTGAATTCTATTTCTCAAACCATTAAGTATAGTAATAACAGATTTATGCTAGCACAAGTTTAGATTGATGGGCGAAGGTCCGCCTGCGACGAGGAGATTGCGGGTTTGATTCCCGCCTCAGGATAAATGTCAGGCTTCTAGTAGGTACCCATAACAAGCTCTACTTATCTTGGGGCTAGATGATGTGAGAAATGTCCATGAATATTTATTATAACATGTTAATTATACTTCATACAATCGTTATTAAAATTAATACAATGTAACTTATTATTATTATTTATTTATCCGCTAAACTGGTGCTAATATATTTATTTTATTTCCAGTCGCGATTTCTGTTTTCTGGAGTTCCATCCGATTCCCTCCCTCTGTGCAATCGAATAAAAATATAAAAGGTCGTCATTTGTCATTCTTAAAAGAAAAACTCCCGGTTTTTTCGTATTCATTGCTTGGCTAGTCGCTATTTTACTAAAATATGCTGACAATAATATGACGGTTATAATAGTAAAGAAATCGTGCCAAAATAAATTAAATAAACCCCATATTTATGCATTCTCTTTCTTTTATAATACTCTTGTCTGTCAATAAACTGTTGCCAAAACAAGTTTTTAGATGTTAAGTTATTAACTATTATAAGAACCACAAAATAATAAAAGTGGATACCAGTTTTCTAGTAACTAACACCAAACTGTTACCTAGGCACGCTAACGCAGGACTGCAGCAGTGCAGCACGGTACCGCCAAATGTACACAAAACGCGTTGAACTAGCCAGAGCAAGAGCCCGCGCTTTTATACAGGCTTAGGCTTAGTTAGAGCGAGGAACTCCATGTTTCTATATCTAACCAAAGATCTTTTTTACATAATTTTGTACATAATTTCTTACTAACACAAAACTGTTTTGATTCTGTATTAGATTTGATATCTTATCAAGTCAGTTGTGAACTTAAAAATAGTACCTAGGTATAGAATTTTTTCCCTTTAAAACTTAAGGGAAAATTTCATGAAATTATAATAAATATTATATCCATTTTTATTCGGTACACAATCATTCTGGTCTGGAGACCAATAAATTACATTATTTTTTGACGGCAACAGTTTTTGAAAAACGTAACCTAACGCAATCTTCGAGACTAATGGGATGCGTGTCTATCCAAAAGAAGGGAATAAACGTACAAAAATTAGAATTTGATACGAAAAATGTGCGTGAAACGAAACGTTATCGTCTACAATACTGATAGTAGGGGAGCCCAAGAGGGGATTTCGGGATTTACTCGAGCGCAGTAGATAAACATACAGGGGGTACCTTGTACCCGGTTAAGTACCTCCACCAAATATGAGCTTCCTATTTATGGCCGCGCGTGAATTATAAAGGATCAGATTTGTAAAAAAAAATTGATCATCTGACATTCTCGAGCGCGTCAGATTAAGTTAGGGTAGGTTAATTACATGCTGAATCGTGTATATTCCACTATTCTGACAATTTGAGAGTGACGAAAAGAAAGGGGAGCGCAACAAAGTTGTAAAAAAAATCTCGATATTCTCGAGCGTAGCTAATTTTTTTTTTATATTGTAGGATACAATTCAAGGATAACGAAAAATAAATATTCTGGCGATTTCCGCAAGCCGAAGTAAGAAAAATTCATCGATAAAGACCATAAGACCCTCGCGTTTGAAATGATAGAGTTTTTTTGCGTCACGTTGTCTTGTGATATAAACCTATTTATGAGCACTTCATATATGGGTTTTACTATGTAAATATGTATTTACAAAAAAAATGTATATAAGTATTCTATCAGCAATCTAGTTTCCATAGTACAAGCTTTGCTTAGTTTGGGACTAGAGTGTGATGTGTGAAAGGTCCGTGAATAATTTATAAATAAATCTAAAAACAAAAATTTGTTTTTGTCAGATTAGGCGAATCCTTCTAGATAATCGTCAGATTAAGAGACAGCACATTTAGAACGTAAAGATGAACCATATGTATCTCGAGTATGTCAAATCGGCGAATTTTATTTGTACATTATAATAATGGCCGCGAGTTTGCGTCACATCGAAATCGTCAGATTAGTGAACTAGAGCTATTTTTGGTGCACTTAACACTCCCTTAGAAAATCTGACGAGCTCGATGAAATTTTTGTGTTTTTTTGTAACTTTGCTGCGCTCCCCTTTCTTTTCGTCACTCTCAAATTGTCAGATTAGTGGAATATACACTATTTAGCATGTAATTAACCTACAGTATCTTAATCTGACGCGCTCGAGAATGTCCATGCAGCAGTTTTTTTTTACATATTTATAAATCTATAGCCGCTTCCCCCACCGATGAAAGATATATGTTATATAACATTTTTTTCTTCTTATCATCTAAGCTTTGCAACCCAATAGGTCTCTATGACGCTCGAGTAAATCCACACTTAGCATCGTGGGCTCCCCTACTATGACACGTGTATCTTTACTTTTGTTCGTAAGCTTTTGTTTTCATATTGTTTAAAGTTCCTATTTTACACAATATGCAATCATTTGAATTAAAAACATCTATCTATCTAATGTATTGTATTAGTATGTCAGTCCTCTAGTACCCATAACACGAGCTCTGCGTAGCTTGGGGTATGCTAGATGATGTTATGTGGATTGTCCAGCATTATTTAAGTATTTATTTCTTATACTAAGATGTTAATAAAAAAGTAAGTACTAAATATATACTTGGTATAGTAACTACAAATAGCTTATCCAAATCCATTCTTCACATCCAGCTGACAATGACATTTACCAGATTGTCAAAACGTCAGTTATCCTATAGAGAACGACGCCGACTCTAAAAAAACGCTAAATATTTAAGTGGATTTTTTAAGCGTATTATTATTAAAAAGTTTTTATTTTATGAAACGAAACAGTTACACCATTTTTGCTTTTAAAACAATCGACTTACGATCAACTGACTTGGTAATTTTTGATTTTTAATTAGTCTTCAAAATTGACCTTTGTATAAAAAGAAGAAGAAACCACAGCCAAAGAAAGACCTCGAATAAAAAAGAACGGAAATTAACTGTAGATTCCCAACACTATACCGGCCAGTGGCCTTCCAAAGATCCAATGAATACCCACGTTTAGTTAACTAGTATCCGGATTTGTTTGATAACCATTGTTTAGACTTACAATAGAATGAAATGGGTCTTACTGACCTCAAGAAATGGGACTCAATGGGCTGTTGACAGCTTCCACCCTCATCTTATGTTCTGAATGAGAGTACCTACTAAATTACTGAATTAACCATTGCTTCTGAGAAATACTTTATTGTGCTAATGCTGTGTTATTTTGGTAATTGAAGAACAGGTTTGTAGTACAAAATAATATTTTTCCAAATTTATAGATCATGTACTTACCAAGCAGGTAGCACTAGAAGTCGAGTGGTAACTAGGCGATGATCGGTCTTAAGGTCGTGGGTTCAAATCCGGTCAACAAATGCTGTAGAATAATATCGTGAAAGCACGGATTTTGGTGCAACAGTTTGATCATAAATACCTAGATAGCATAATTTTGACATATCTTGAAGTCTAGATACAAATACTTACAGATATATTTATTTGGACTAAAAAACTTAAAATAAAACGGAAACGAACTATAATATCGCAAATTATATCAATAGCAGATATTTTTATAGGTTTATGCCTTGATCACACGTACCGAGTAAACCGGCGAGACAGTGACGTATTTAATATACACTGCGCACTAACGCTGCAACGTTCAACAGTAAAACTGATGTCGATGCGCAGTGTATCTCAAATACGTCACTGTCTCGCCGGTTTACTCGGTACGTGTGATCAAGGCATTAATGTTAACCACAGCCGAGTAGAAACCAACAGAACCTACAGAAGCCAACATGAAATATGTATTAGCATTTCAATTTGTGCCGTCTAGCTCCAAGACTATTGGATAAAAATCGTTTATCACGACTTCCTATGAATGTATGAATAGAATATGATCGGATCTGTAATAGTGCTATTAATTTTGTGTTAACGCATTAGGGCGAGTGGGTGAGAGCATAGAAATGTTATAATTTGTTATGTTTTTTACGAAAAATCTAAAAACAGCTGTAGGTTTATACAGCAATGTGTCTAATTGTTAGGCCGTAATCGATGTATTACCTTGATGAATTACGCTTTTATGTCACATTATCTTATCGACACAACCATTGAAAGCAGAAGTGTTATAATTATTTGTTGTGTTACAAAAATGGTACAAATCTATGAAATACTACAAATCATAATGTTTTGTAAGGCATTATTTGATACCTTGATCATTTACAGTATAATGTCTCATTGACATCCATGATCACAAAACTGACTAAGAAACTCAAATCTGAGGTTGTTTTTATTGATAGGCATCATAGTTTAGTTGGTAGCTCTGCCTTCCATGGTTGTGGGTTCGATCCAAAAGCGAACAAACATTTTTCAAATGGATAATGGTTTGTTCGGCGTTTGAGTGAATGTAGATATTGTATGTCTGTATTTACGAAAATACCCGTACTACCTGCTTTGCATAGACGATGACGACGTTTCGTTCAGTCGGTCAGCGACCATGGATATAGCAACATAGTCAAAACGTCAAAAAAAATAACATTTATTGTTATTTTTATAAAAAAATCTTATGGAAACGTAAACTGAGCCGTTAAAAAGAATTTATAACGAAAAGGATAATTTATCCTTTTTCTGATGATTATTATAGTTAACTAATAATAATGTAGGTTTTAGATGCTAAAAAGTTACTATAAAAACACAATCCTTCTACAAAACTCTCAGAAAATACCAAGAGTTTTTAGTGGAATATTTTGACAAGACTGGTAAACTCATAAATTAATGATTTAATTTAACCACAATTTCATAGACCTAATCTCGTCTCGCCGTAGGCAAAATGTCAACCAAATGAAATTCTAATTTTCTATGTTATTAGGTGCAAGTTTCTTAATAGACTTCGTGCCGTGCGTAAACCTGTCCCGTGTTATTATCTTTCCAGATCTATCTCAGTGTTATCGAAAAACCCTTCTTAACGCTGCAGTTAAAGTCCACTTTAACGATAAAACTCGGTTTTTTGTTATTATCTTTCACGGTCTAAGTCCATGGCCTACCTGATTTGATACGGCCAATCAGATCCGAGCATGGCCTACCTGTTTTGATACGACCAATCAGATCCGAGCATGGCCTACTTGATTGAAGCCGACCGTGTTTAAAGCAGGTAGACCATGCTCCAATTCAACTTTATTTTTCGTTAAATCTATCAAACGGTATGAAAATCGATTAAGTTACTTGTGTTCATTCGAATAATGTGTCTGAACTCCCAAATATCATTATTTGTAATTGTTTTGCAATTATTTTCATAAAAATATTTCTATTTTGGTAGAATAGTAACCTGACCTTTGCTTATAATGACTGAAGAAAAGTAAAACAAAAAGCGCGGCAACCAATGTACAAAACGAATGTAAATCATGTGTAGAAATGATTTATTCGTGTAGCAATGTTGCATTACAAATTAAAACAAGTGATGAGAAAAGAAGGAAATATCTAAACATCAAAATTAGTGATAATGTGCTAGCGGCCAGAGATTCTCATTGTTGTGCTTTTTTTTCGCAATGGACATCATATCGCACGGCTTAATATTTGAACACACGGCTTGAACTGTGCTTATTCCTGATTTAATGTTTGTATCTAAAAGGTACGTGTACATACTTTCCTGAAAACAACTTCCAATAAATACCTACGGGTACCGATGCAGAGAAAAATCAGAAAATAAATAAAACGAGTGTTCGACTTAATTTTCTTGTATTTTTACTTATTTAGTTTCCTTGATAGGTAGGTGAAATCTTTATTTAATAATCATAAATGACGCCTAAAACTTTCAAAGATACCTACATTTTAAATGTTTTGATAGCATATAATATTAGGGACATTAAAATACAAATTCTTTCGAGGGTCATTTTACTGACAATTGTGAACCATGATCTACTAAAACCTTGCCTAGAACACGTTTTATAACAGCAGCGAGTAACAGTAGTTTGTCTGAAAACAAAGTCATTCTGATTTTAGTGGCAAAGCAAACACAAAAGTTG
Organism: Ecliptopera silaceata; assembly: GCA_932527185.1. Taxonomy (NCBI): domain Eukaryota; kingdom Metazoa; phylum Arthropoda; class Insecta; order Lepidoptera; family Geometridae; genus Ecliptopera; species Ecliptopera silaceata. The sequence continues at coordinate 8,477,808 of OW052202.1, read as the reverse complement.
GTCTTAAATAAAAATGTTTTACAGTTTTACATTTTGTAATAAAGATACGTACCTACTACAGAATGGAAAATAATAAAAAAGAAGTGATAATGGAAGTAAAAGTAAGTACAAAGTACCTACTAATTTATACATATACCTATTTACCTTGTGTACACGGTACCTTTATAAAACCTAAATAAATAAAATAAATAAATAATGCTGGACAATCCACACAACATCATCTAGCCCCAAGCTAAGCAGAACTTGTGTTATGAGTACTAGAAGACTGACATACATAATATTATACATTACATAGATAGATATTTTTTATTATACATATAATACCCAGAACACCCGGAATAAATATTTGCAGAACATACAAACATTTATTCCGAGGCGGGAATCGAACCCGCGCAACCTTCCGCGTCGCAGGCGGACCATCGCCCACCGCGCCACATCGGTCGTCGTCTAAGGTAAGTAAGTAACTAAACAATTTTATCAAATCTATATTGACGACCGATGTGGCGCGGCGGGCGAAGGTTCGCCTGCGACGCGGAGTTTGCGGGTTCGATTCCCGCCTTGGGATAAATGTTTGTACGATCTGCAAATATTTATTCCGGGTGTTCTGTTTATATGTATAATAAAAAAATATCAATCTATGTAATGCATTGTATTAAGTATGTCAGTTTTCTAGTACCCATAACACAAGCTCTGCTTAGCTTGGGGCTAGATGATGTTGTGTGGATTGTCCAGCTATGATGATGATGAAATCGATTGTTATTTTTTGTAAAACGTTTAAAACGGTATTATTGCCGGTACTTTTCTTCATACAAGCTTTTAATGGATTTATTTGCCATATCAGATTTTAAATTGATTGGAGTGCATCGTATTCTACTAGTCAAGCCCTTAATTTCATATCCACATAGAGGTAATTATGTAAAATTATGTGCTCCATAATAAGATTTATTATTTTATCAAAATTGGTTACATTTTTATAAAATAATAAATAAAAATTAACGACATTTTACACATCACACTCTAGTCACAAACAAAGAACAGCTTGTACTATGGGAACTAGATTTCTGATAGAATACTTATATTTTTTTTTTGTAAATACGTAGGTACTTACATAGGATACATAGTAACATTCAGACACAGAACAAATATTTATGTTTATCACATTTGCTCTGGGTGGGAATCGAACACACGACCCACAGCATGGAAGGCAGAGCTAATACCATCTGAGCACTAAAGCCCTACGAAACAAAGAAAAGTATACAAAAAAAAACACCAACATTTTATTCCAAAAACTTTACTAAATTCTTTAGCGGTGCCAGTTCGACTCCCGACTCTCAAGCAACTCCATGCCTTCTCGGTCCTCCAAATCGAGCAGCACGATGTTCAGAAAATCCATTAGGTAGCTATATAACTATATATAAAGTAATATTGCAAGCAATAAAAACGAATAAAACTACAAAACAAAGACGACAAAATCACAAAATGTGCTTGCACACAGCGAGTTAAAATTTTTAGAAAATGATTGAAAAACAATGACCAATTCCACAAAAATAATATTTGGAAGTTCAGAAAAAAATCTAATAAAATAGGTAATTCAATCAGAACATGAGTGACGAAATCGATTTTCATATCAAATGTTGACTTAAACCTACCTTAAACTAGGGGTCAGCTAGGTTTAACTAAAATGTAGGGTTAGACCACGGCGGTGGTTTATCGTTGGGCCGAACTATCATTCATAATATGAAAAAACCGAGATTTAGCTTAACACTGGAGTTAAGAGCCGAGTTTTGGTCCGGCGAGATTTAAGTGTGGTCTAACTTTAGTCCACGGTTTTGCTAGACTAGGTTTAAACCATAGTTTAGTTCCGGTTTCTTAATTAGGCCCGTCAAGTTTATTATAGCTTCGACAATTTCCTTTAAAATTACGTAGCACAGCTAACAAGCTGGTTAAATTTTCTACGTTTTATTGTAAACAAAATTATTTAGTAAATAATGAACTTAAAAAGCATTTTCAAGATTCCTACCATTCTTTAATATTATTTACCTAAACTACGTGTAGGTATATTATAATAACACTTATAAAACCTTTTTTATTTATTTTTATTTAAATATAATATTCTTGAAATATATATATATATATTAAGTTCTAACTTCAACATCCTAGCCTCATAGATCGTTGCAGATCGATGCATCTAGTCAAAAAAGTAATAACCTAAATTCGGTACTATTTAGAAAAGCCTATAAACTATATTAGAATTATATCTTTAATATTTTGTGTAACCACACACGTATATTACAAAGGTACAATAAAAACAAAATACATAACTCATACCCTTTCTGACTAGAAGTACTTACTTAAATAAAGGGTAGTCTCTGGAGTAATGTGTCAGGTCCTTAAGAGAGTTACAAATAAATGTGACAATCGTAAACATATCGTAATAGTAGCGTTTTTGAGATACAATGCGCAGTGATGCTGCATTATTCGGTAGTCGAGCTAAAGCCAGCGCGTAGTGTGCCTCGAATAACGCGTAATGTACGAAGAATGGACGAGTTGTCAAGTTAGTTCATGACTATCCCCTTGGTATACCAAAGCGGTTGAAATAAAAGGTTTTGGGTCCAAATTCTGTACTAAACTTATCTTTGTGGGAACAGAATTGTAAGTTTTATTTTGGATTGTTTATATTTAAATGAATTAGTTAAAAAAATCTTAGGACTATTTTAGGTACAATTACATAATGTACCCAAATAAGGGTATTGCAACAGGTACCTAGATCATTTCGAATAGGTAAATTTTATTTACAACTTTAATAACTTACATTCATCATCATCAACCTATATCAGTCTACTGCTGGACGTAGGTCTCTCCCAAGACGCCACTGAGCCCGGTCTTCGGCTCTTCTCATCCAGTTTTTGCCAGCTACACTCCGTAGATCGTCGCTCCATCTCGCCAGAGGGCGTCCTACACTACGCTTGCCTAAACGCGGTCTCCACTCCAGTATCCGTTTGCTCCAACGATTGTCGGTTCTTTGGATAACATGGCCAGCCCATTCCACTTCAACTTACATTAATCAATATCAAATCATATAATCTAAATATTATTCATAAATAATATCAGTATTTACAAAATGTACATAGTCATATAAAATACATAAGAAACAGCTGAGCTATCTATATATATATTCATAAATAATCTTTGTTTATTCTTCATTCATTTTATTTTATTAAATAAACAAGATGTTGTGTGATGTTTATATTAAAGTAGCTTTAAATAAATATCACATGAATTATTTATATTGTACTAAAACACGGTATAAAAATGATTTACACACATTCGTTTTAAATATAAACAGAGCATTCTGATTTGAATATTGCCCGTTTAGCATTTTCAGGCGATTGCACGGAATCCTAAAGTGAAAATTAGTAGTAGTTAGCACTTGTTACTACGGCAATCGACAAACTTCTGTAAGGTATCTCTGTATTAAACATTGTGTCACCTAAGCTGATGGACGATTTATTGTACATATTTGGATTACTTGAGCTATCTATAGACTTTGCAACAGTCTGCAGATAGTTCAACTATTTCTTATGTAGGTAAACATTTTGTAAAAACTGTAAGTAATAGTCGTATGCTTGTTTGTGAATAAAAATCAATAATTTAACAAAACAAAAACATAAAATAGGTACTTAATATCTAAATTGATTTATTTATTTAATGTGATGTTTTTGGTGTTACAGAACTCTCGAAAAATAAACATGTAAACTCAGTAGGTACAAAATCTATTTAAAACAATGTTGTACTCATGTGGGGTAAAAACGAGAAAAATTTCCACCTTTTGACACCAGAGATTGAATTTTTCTTAGAATAATTCACGCATTAAAGCGACAAAGGAAAATAACAGGAATAACGGCTGCATTAAATTGCTCAAAGCTAACAAAGCATCCTCAGGAAACTAGCATTATCCTATATAGTTTCACAACGGAATGTTGAAGAAAAGCTTTATTCGACAAAAAGTGTGACAATTTCGCAAAAAAACAGACGAGAATATTCGGAGTAAGGCGGGTCACGGACGCGCGAGGGCAAGTCATTTTGCTACTCAATAAATTGATTGCACTCATGTTTCTCTAAATTGTATCTAGTCCTCTCAATCCTAAGGTTGCCTGGAAGAGATGCCTATTGAGTGATAAACCGCCTATTTTAAATTTCTGACTGAACATGTCTTTTGTGTTTTTCATTCATTCATATAATTTATTCGTTCGTAGCTTTTTATCATAATAATCTTGCAACAATTATCGGAATTTTGTTTAGATTGGAATCAAAATCATTCATTTCATTTCAATTAAAAAAATAGCAAAATAAATTACAAAAAGGCAATCTTTGTAAATTGTGTGACACGCAAAGGTAAGCAGCATTAATTATAAATTAAACAATTTGAAACTAATTCAGTTGTTAAAGCGTAAGCCACATGGACACTTTTTTATAATATACTCTTACATAGGACCGATGCGAGGCGCAGTATTGTATATAAACCGCCTAACCTTGACACAAAATGTCTCAATCAAAAACCACAGAGCCTAATTCCCAACGAGGCCAGTTACAGAATAACAGCAATTTGTCGTCTAGACTCCACTAAACCCCACTTTATATTATTTTCTATGAAAAGGCTTATTTTGGACATACAAAGTGATATCAGGATTCAGAATTCTACAATAGAATACTTTATTTCAGTTATTATAAAAGTTAATGCTAGAAATATCTATTAAATATAATTATTTTATATTAAATAACTGAAACTGGTCATTACTCAGCTTGTGCTGGTGTAGAACCATTGGGCGCCAACAGCGCTTGTTTGTAATGCCAAGAGAGGATGAAAAAGGTGGGTGAGTTGCAATCGCAGACATTGCTTAGGTAAGACACTACAGTAATTTTATGGTCTAAAATTAATTAATCAAGAACTTCTTTGTAGATTTTGCAAACATTAAATTCATAAGAAACTTTCTGATTTTATAAATTCTTTGAATTGCGGATGTTGTGTAAAAAGTTTTTTAATAGTTTAAGATAATATTTTTCTGTGTGAAATATCGATGATCTTATCTTACTTTGATGTATATTTTAATTGAATTATGATTATATAGGTTCACTAATTCTAGTGTAGGTACATTAATCGTGATAACTTGTGAGCTATTTCATTTACCTAGTTATAATAATAATGTGCATTTCTTTTTACTAAACAAATAGTTTGCAAAGCGGCACAGCTCATTTGCTAGTAGCTCTGCCTTCTATGCTGGGTCGAGGGTTCGATTATCGAAACAAACGTTTGTGTGATGTAGGTACCGTAAGTATCTGGGTGTTACTATGTATTCTGTGTAGGTTTGTACCTATTTAAATCTATCAACAATCTCGTTTCTGCACTATAAGCTTTGGTTTGTTTGAGACTAGACTGTGATTTGTATTTATTTATTCTACATTTTAATTTAATAACCAAATACTTTATAGATGAAATGAAAAAGATTTCTCCCGCAATAAGTTGCGAACCGGCTCAGAGTCGTCTCTAAAAGTGCTATACAACTAGATTACTGTCTCTACTTTAATATTCCGTCTATCGTGTGCGTGGATTTAAGGTTTTTCAAAAGCCCGTCACCGTCAATATTTTTCTTATATTATTATCTATAAATAAACTATCTGTCCCGGCAAACTTCGTACCGCCTTAGAGAGATTATTTTTTTCTGAGAGATATTCTTAATTTTTTTTCCGTAAGTACCTTGTACAGAGTATTAAAAAACTACAAAAAATAAATCAGCCAAATCTGTCAAGCCGTTTTCATGCTACGTGACAACGGAAAACGGGTTACATTTTTATATAAATAGATAGATAGATTAAATAAATATTCATGGACATTTCACACATTTTAGTCTAGTCCCAACCTAAGCAAAGCTTGTACTATGGAAACTAGATTTCTGATAGAATACTTATATACATTTTTTTTGGAAATACATAGGTACCTACACTCAGAACACCCAGATACAGAACAAATATTTGTGTTTATCAAACAAACATTTGCTCTGGGTGAGAATCGAACCCACGACCCACAGCATGGAAGGCAGAGCTACAACCAACTAAGTTGTGACGCCTGTCATTTATTGGAAACAAAGGGAATAAATGTGTAAATATTTATTAAATTAAAGTTTTGGCGATGTGTTTGTTTATGTTTGATGAGACACTGCCAAGGATCGAGCACAGTGGAAGGGTTTGGATGAGGCCTTTGTCGAGCAGTGGGACGACTAGATTAACATAAACAATAAAAAGAAACCATAAGCAAAAAAAATCCGGTAACCGTATTTTTAGAAACCTTTTTACCTGCAAATCCCTTGAGGAAGACTCGGCATTACATCCGGTCGCAAATATGAGAGAATTTTTTATTCCGCGGTCTCTATCGTTGCACGGTTTAATTTTGTACATTTTGTGAGTAGTTTTCCATTTTTATCTGTCGCGAAAGTTTTTTTAGCTGATGAAGTTTTTAATTGTGAAATGGTTTATGACTTGAGGTTTTAAAAATGGTTTTGAGCTTTTAGCTATCGTAACTACCAACTGAGCTGTGACGCCTGTCGTTATGGCACTAAACCACTACATAATGCACCAGCTTTAAAATCATCAAAATACAGTCGAGTTTTGAACTTTCCTTTTAGCGTAATTATTAACGGTCTATCTTATAAAAAGTTAGCGCAGACTTGATGTATTGATTAGATTACCATACGTACCTAATGATGACATAAAGTCAACGCTACCCGTTTAGGGGATTAATATTTTGTAGTATTCTCCTCCAGCCAATTCATAGTATGACTTCAAATAGCTCAATATAATTTCGAAATCACAGCTAATCTCTAGTAGAGTAGCATGAATTGGCTTGCAGCCCAGAACCGAGTTTCCTTTTAACCTGGAATACACTCACACCAATCATATTAATATTTCAACATCACCATCAGCCTGTGGAAGTCCACTGATGGATATAAACCTTCCTCATAGACTTTTAAGACTCAGGCTGTCTTTTATTATTCATGTGCTTGTATTTTTATGTACTTAACTAAATGCTATATCTCACTAGATGGTTGATATATTTAATAAATTAACGATAGCGGTAATAAATAAGGTTACTACAAATAAACTATCATAGTCAAACACATTACCTACTTGATGTAGTAACCACTGTCGATAAACAATGGATTCTCACGTGCCTGTGATTTGTGATTTGCTAGGGCATCCATACTTTTCAAGCCGAAACATAGCAATTTAAGTATCAACTTGGTTAAAATTGGTGCGGTGCCAGGTACCATTTAAGTAGTGAAGCTGTTTTTGAAAGAACTCGTTTGAAACATTTACTACTACTAAAATATTATTTAAAACTAAGTCTTACAGAAGTTCTTGTGTTCTACAAAACTGGGTTATGATTTTGATAAAGGTTTTAATTTGCGGAAATGGGGACTCTTTTTCTACCGCAAAATCAAATAAAAACTTTTATGTAGCTAAAAATATTGATACTGCATTCAAATAATAAACTAACGTATTATCTAAGTGGAAGCAGTTAGGACAACCTTCCATCGTAGTTAACAAAATCACCCCTTCAAGTAACATGTTTGGGACCCCCAAAACTATTATAGACCTTTGGGGGCACTCACCGTCCCATTTATCATAATTCTAATTGGATTTGCCGACGAGTCGCCTCTAAATCAAGATCAAATACCACGGATCAAATATTTTGATAACAAAATTGAGGCCAAACCGTATGAATTCCAAACTGATCCGTTGAACCGAGTCGGACTGAACCCAATTTTCTCGCCTCGACTATTAGTCAAATCCTGGCTTTTATTGTAACTGTATTCATAGGCACGCAAGCCTCGTGGGGGACGTACTCAGGACTGGCTAGAAAGGGTTCTTCAATTATTAATTTTACACAAAAATATATATATTTTTTTATTCTAGCCTACATTGTCCCAAAAATATTAAAAAATAAAAAAAGCTATGTACAAAGGCGAGCTGAACCCGCAGCGGAGTATGCTTCTAGGAAAGTTTTGAGACAGGTTTCGAGATGCTAGGATAGACCGGCTGTAATAAATAAATAAATAATACTGGACAATCTACACAACATCATCCAGCCCCATGTTAAGCAGAGCTTGTGTTATGGCTACTAGAAGACTGACATACTTGATAAATTACATTACATAGATATTTTTTTGCTTATACATGTAAAATACCCAGAACACCCGGAATAAATATTTGCAGATCTTACAAAATATTTATCTATGTAATGTATTGTATTAAGTATGTCAGTCTTCTAGTAGGTACCCATAATACAAGCTCTGCTTAGCTTGGGGCTAGATGATTCTGTGTGGATTGTCCATTTATTTATTTATCCCAAGGCGGGAATCGAACCTTCGCCCGCCGCGCCACATCGGTCGTCATTAATAGAACTACGATTTTGATGCTAAAGTCGTTTCTTTAAATAGTAACAAATTGTTACTAGGAGTGCATCCCTGATGCCAGTAGGCTAAGGCCTCCCCGTAGGCTTAGTGGAGGCGTATCCCTTTGTCAATAGTAATGTATTGCTTTAAAGGGCCAATGTTATTACATGTTTGCGCAATATCAGCTGCCTGCACTGTTTTATCAGACAACATCGTATAATTAGTGTGTATTAGATAATTGGGTATTATACGTGCAGAAGTCGGGGGCGTGCTTTGAACTACACTTTACTATTATTTAATTATTTATTGCTGTTAAAGGTTGTAATCGACTAAGTCTTTTTAGTGATTTTAGAACTAAATAGCTCTGCTTAGTTTAGACAAATAATAATTCTCCTACATTTAGTCACAAAATAGTTACGTGCCTATTACCAAAATACCTGCTTAAAAATATCTTCGTCCTAAGTTATTAATATCACTCACATGTACACGAAAGTAAGCTAAAATTCACTTCGCCAACAAACTTTACTACGAAACGTTCAAAAAGCAAACGTTCGGGTTTCGTTGGTACCATGTTGGTAGTTATGTAATTATGGAGTCTTTAGCACAGTTACAACGAACGCTGAAACTGTACAGTCAGAATAAAAGCGCAAAAATAGAGGTCCTATTTGAATATTGGCTATTTAAATTGGGTTTAATAAATCATAGTTTGGTTTCAATAAGCAAATGTGAGGACTTAGATTTAGCTGTATTTTTTTGTCGTGTGTGTTTAATTTTTTAAGTCAAACTTTTTACGAGTGTGTGTACCCACACAAACCTTGCGTGGTATATAGGGTACAATATTCTATTTGTGTATTGTGTTTTTAAGTAGGTATGGAAACAAAAAACATAACTACTAACTTGTAAGATTAGTTTTTTTTTCATCACAAGTAGTTCATTTACCAACATACTTACGTCTATTACAGATTTACAAATGTACATAGGATTATATAAAAGACATAAGAAACAGTTGATCTATCTACAGAACGATCTATTGATAGCTCAACTGATTCAAATCAATACTAATCGGAAGAGTACCCCAGATACTGGCTGCATTGCCAAGCTAAATAGCAATTAAAAAAACTACGTATTTACTCATATTAGCGCCATCTAGTTTGTTTAATTAGGAACTGTACCTAAAACTATATAATATAGCTATAATATAATGTATATATATATATAGTTATATCTATTATATGTCCTATTTATAAAATTTTATAAAAAATACGTAGTTTTTGTATTAACTTATATTGCAATAATTATAATTCTAATAATATCTACCGCCAGGAAATTTTATTTACACCCCAATGCTGTATCACTTTTTCGTACGTTTAAATCACTTAGTCGGCTATTAGTGCTTTCATTTATAACCCAAATTAGTTTTGCTCGAGCTAACTAGCAATGAGAACATACAAAAATGGTGCTATGGGTACAGTCGTTAGTTAAACGGTCTTATTATGCAAAAATTAACATAAAACATATTTGAATAGGGCAGAACAAAGTCGGTAAAACGCTAATAAGGTGAATCAGAGACAAGCGAGTACTTATTAGAATGCCGAGAATAGTGCCTGGTAACATGTCGCAGAGTATTATGATTCAAGATGTATTTTATCATTGTAATGTATAATTTGATACAAACAATATTATAGTAAATGCGTGCAAGTAGAGGAAGGCCGAAAAAGAAATGGATGGATTGTGTGATAGAGGATATGAATGTGAAAGGAGTTGACTCAGAATTGACGAATGATAGGAGTGAGTGGAAGAAAAAAACATGTTGTGCCGACCCCACTTCATTATTACTATTTATTCATGTGAGATAAGGGCAGGATGATGATTAACAATATTATTGTAAAATTTTTTTCAAGCTAAAAGTGCACTTGGAAATTGTACTCATCTCACTCTAATCCCACACTAAGCAAATCTTGTAGGTTCTATGGGAACTACCTATCTCAAAAGGGAATCGTTTTTGATGAAAGTTAAATTATCGTACCTATATCTTAAGCGTTCACACTAAAAAAGAAAAATCTGAAAATACGTTGTGATTAACATTTACTTTATTTAACGAAAGTCTTATCAAGAATTGATTATATACTCTCAGCCTTGTCAGCCTTATCCACCAAAAAAAAAGAAAAAAACTTTTAACTACGATGCATTTTGGTTTTTGTTTCATCTGAATTTCGCAAAGTGTTAATGCACTGGTAAGAAGTTCACGAGACTCGTTATTCCAAAATCTGCATGTACCTATTTTAAAGAAAAACTGACGAGATTTTCATTAAAATCCTTAAAATTTTCAGCGCAAAGGAAATCTCTTGAAAATTAATTTGAAGAGACTACTCTAAAACTTTCTATATAACTCATAAAAGCTTTTGTGAATGAGCATAATCTAGATAAATAAAAACAAAGACGTGTGGCACTCGGGGACTGCCACGGTAAAGCTATTGCATTTTTTGCTGGATTACGCATGCGCAGTGGTAGGTTATTTTAGTTCGGTTATTTCGTTACGGAATTTCTGGATTCGGTCTCCATGTTCAAGGCCCGCGATAGAAAATATGCAATAGCATAAAATAATTTAGGTTTTATTTTTATGAAAATATGAAACGATCGAGCTACCTCTTCTTTGGTGGAAAGATACTTACCCTTAATCAGGTCGTTGCTCCGTCGTATTTTTGCCATTAAAAATTCCAACGAAAGAAGTTCGCCTATTTGTTTGCTTTACGTCGTCTCTTGTGATTTTTACTACCTTATTTAAGAGCTCTCTTAATGCTATATTTTATTTCATCATATAAAAGTCATAAATATGTAAGGACATTTGCATAATATAACACTTTTATTCGTGTATAATAAAAATAAACAAATAATTCATGTATTATTAAAAATCCAGCTAGAACCTTGACTTGACGAGGTAACCGCCATGTAGGATGTTGATTTTACAAGCATTGTCCCGATAGTCGTTTTGGCTAATGGTCTGTACCTCTACCATGAGTTGTCACAGTAAAATCGCCTGACTTTACTACAGTAGTTACGTAAATAATAGTATTACGAACTTTAGTACCCAACTATCCGCTAGAGGCGATGTACAAATCTTCATACATTTTATTAACTACAGACGCTAGCGAGTATAGATTGTAAAAACCCATGGTAGTACATAGTAGCTACTGATACCAAAGAGCTTCGACCAACACCTCAAGAAGCTCCCGCTAAATGGTTCCCTCAAGGGTCAGATGCATATGGTAGTGATCCTCGACAAGGTAAATACGCATTGTCCAGAGGTTCTACCGGCTGCTTCAGGAGTCAATCTGGTTTTAAAGTCTTACGGTCTATCTTATAAAAAGTTAGCGCAGACTTGACATAATGTCAACGCCAACTTTTTATAAGATGGGGGTTATAATACTGTTTTTTTTTATATTTAATATTGTATACATTTTTGTTTATTTAGTTTTTCCCATCCTTTATTTTTTTTGTTTGTTTTATATCGTCATATGTAAAACTGTGTTTGTATCCGTTTTTAAGTCACAAATATATATTATATATTTCTTTTCCTAAAAAACTTTTAGACTAAGTTTTATAAATAGTACCTAGTATGAACATTTGTGAAAGAGAAATGCAACCAAGCTATTTTTTGGTTTTATTCATAAAGTTGTAGCTTAAATTATGACAACTAATTATAACATTTGCTAATATGTGCAATGTACACCTGCGTTTATAGACGTTTGCAGTACGAGCAGTTTTGTCCCAAGGTAACATCTGCATGGCGTAAGCTGCTTTTTAAAGAGGCCATAGTAACAGCGGGTATTATTGCAGGTAAATTATTGATATACTAAAAAAAACTACTAACAACTATAATATATTATTGTGTGTAATTGTGATAATGTAATTGGCAATTGACTTGATGTGTGTATTTCAATTATTAATTGTTTAATTATTATTTTATATTTTAGCTATATTTCAAAATGATTTTATGCAGGATCTAGAGATTAATTGATTAACTTAATTGGTTGATTTTTTGTGTAAATTGCAAGTTTTTACTAGTTTTCCGATCGAATACTTGTAGTTTTCGATACATAGTAACATGGTAGATATATATATATGGTCGCTATTATTGTTATTAATTTTTATAATTGCAGAACTAAACCAACTGAACTATGACGCTTTTCTATAAAATTATTTTATCACTTTTAGGCTGTCACCGCTATTTCTGTGGCCACAAACTTAAACACATATTGCAGCGATTTATGCTCCACTTTGCTCGTACCTGCGAGAAACCAACTGGCACCCCTAATTCAAAAATGAGAATAATTTCCTCCAACGTACTGTTTTGAGTTTCCATCTCTCTGATATAGTACATATTATAATTCCACACTAAATAAATATGCGAAACAAAGGATTCTAACGAGATTGCTGATTTAATTACTTCTTAGAAATGTTTTTTATAATAATTAGTAATTAATATTTATGAACATTTCACATATTATTACGTTCTAGTCCCAAACAAAGCAAAGCTTGGGACTATTGATAGAACTACATGATATTTTTGACACAATGATACAGATGCATTTTTAGATAAATAATTACTCTTGGACATTTCACACAGCGCGCGCTAGTTAATTTGGGTAAAGCTTGTACCATGTGAACTAGATTGCTCATAAAATACTTAAGTATATACATTTTTTATAAATACAAACATAGAATACATTATAAGAACACCTAGACACAGAACAAGTATTTATGTTCGTCACACAAACATTTGCTCACGGTGGCGATCGAACACACGACCCACAGCGTGGAAGGCAGAGCTACTACCAACTGAGCTGTGACGTCTGTCAAAACACTGACCATTGGAGTTGTCAGGCTGATTCTAAAGGCCTGTGTGCCGACAATTTGTCAAACCACGTGTGAAATTTCGGCAAAGTTATGCTTCAAGTTCTAGTAGGTCTTTGTGTCGGCTCATAGAACCTTATCGCATTGTACTGGTGTTTGCGCATAGAACCTTGTTTGCTTATGACCTCCTAATTTGCATGTTGATTGCGTTTGGTTTGCTTAAATAAACAAAGGGAAAATATGAATACAACGTACTTTTAATACATTTTTATGGCGTTTGGTTTGTTAAAACAGACATCATCATCAACCTATATCAGTCCACTGCTGGACGTAGGTCTCTCCCAAGACGCGCCACTGTGCCCGGTCTTCGGCTCTTCTCATCCAGTTTTGCCAGCTACACTTGTTAAAACAAACAATAAACAAAAAATATGAACACATCATATTTTTATAAAAGGAATAATCAATTTATCTATCATTTGGAGTTAATTCAAAATACCAAAAATCTGTTTTTTTGGAGTGAAAACTTCTTTAGCGGCGCTGGGTGGGTAAAAACTTTCAAACTCGCGTCAGGGTCACGTGACGTTGATAAAAAGCGTAAGATCGTGGGGAAGGGAGAGGAACTAGTATCTCCCACTCTTTCTACCGTGCCTGAGTGTGCTCTGTTTAGGCGGCACAGGGCGCTTGCGCGAATGTGTCTGTGTCATTGTGATTGTCATTGTCATTATGACGTCTGTGGTTATATTTTTGAAGTGAAAACTTAAAAGTGAAAACACAACGTTAATATTGAAGTTTTCACTTCTGCCGGCACTCCCGGAGTGCTACCTTTTTTTTTATTAGAATAATCTGAAAAGGTTAGAGTAAAACTGTGCAAAACTGTACTGTAGTGTATATTAAAGGAAAACATTTTGGAAACAAAGATTAAAGTTATTTTTTGTATTTTTCTATAGTTTAGGAAAGCTATTATAATATAGCTACCAACATGCACCGCGCTATTCTGATACCAAGACTTGACTTCGACTGTGCTTCGTTAAACTTAAAGAATATTCTTAAAATGTCATACAATGGTCAAAACATAACGACGCTAACCAATTGTGTAATATTATTATATTCTAATGTAGAACCATTCAATAAATTGAAAATGCCGACCCACTAAGCTTTTAGAGTCCATCGCAGCCAGTGGGTCAAGCCACACTATATCATGTCCTTCAGTGATCTTCTTATAAATGAGATGTCAACTCTACGGTTAATAACACTATGATAAACATAGAATTATTTAAACTTTACAAAAAAGGTTGACAAATTGATGTATAACTATATAGTCTGGCAAGACAACCAACAAGGTATATGTAATGAAAAAAAATTGACAAAAGTCAAAGCTTGGTCGTTATTACAATTGGGTATAAATAAAATAATTTTTTTTCAGCCATTTAGTTAGTCGATTGTCTATGCTCTATGCCGATACGTTCTGTTGTTTTATTGCATTTTTTTAGTCCTTCTGCTTATTTTTATTTCAAACTTAGTTTGTTTAGCAAAATACAACGTTTATATATTTCTCTATCTTCCATAATCAAGTTTGATTATTTTGAAACTAGATGGCGCTGTGTGTTTTGGCCTATTTCTTTATGCTGAAGAGTGCAAGTAAGTGTAAGCCTAAGCCCACTGAATTCTGTCTACTGAAGCAATCTTACAGCAACCAGAGGAAATGGTCCATTTGAAAATAGCGCTTGAATCTGCATGAGATTGCATAATAGTGTTGTAAAATTTGTTATTTTTATTTACATCTAGGTATATAAAAAATCTCAATATATAAATATTTATGAACATTATCAGTAAAAAAATATCATTCAGTACATAACAATAGCCATGTTGAAATAAATAAATAAATACTCATGGACATTTCACTTATGTGGTTTAGTTCTAAACCAAGCAAAGCATGTGTTATGGGAACTAGTTGGCCGATAGAATACTTATAAACTTTTTTTAAAGTACATATCTACATAGTATACCTAGTAAAACCATAACCAGAACAAATATTAATGTTATCACACAATCATTTGCTCTCGGTGGGGATCGAACCCACAGCCATGGAAGGCAGAGCTACCAGCTGAGCTGTGCTTGTTTTTCAATTGCTACCTGTCGAAATCTGAGTTGATCTGAGTTTATCTCCACCCGGAGTTCAAATAAACCATATATAATTGTAACAATAACTCGTTAAGTTAAACCGACATAACCCTGCCTAAGTTCACAAACGGGCCAAAATAAACCATTGAAAAAGCAAAAATAATTTCAGCATTCAACCTTTTCACAATCTGTGCCCTTTTTTGGGTTTTTATTAGCTGTGTCAACAGTTTTATACAACGGTTGTTTAAATAGCAGAATTTATTTTACAAAACAGCTTTTTAGACGGTTTAACGTTGCTCTATTGCTCTATTCGCTTTTGTCATCAAAAATGAAGGGATGAGGACCGAAATACGTGAGTGGGTATCGTGTCGAGTGTCAAAGCCGTGGTTTGAGGTATAATGGGTTTATCGAAAAGTCAAAATTCACGTTTTCGTATAATAAAATAATTAACAATATATTCAGAAACAAACTTACGATTATATTGTATACAAAATATATAAGACACAGTGTATAGATTTGGATCAGTTGAACTATCTATAGATCGTTTGCAACGGTCTGTAGATAGCTCAACTGTTTCTTATGTATTTTATATGACAATGCACATTTTGTAAATACTGTATAGTCGTAAGTTTGTTTGTGAATAAAGACACAGTTGAACTATGTACATATAGGTATATAAAAAATACATAAGACACAGTTCTTCTTCTTCTTATCGTGTCGATGCTACAACTGTAGGTATTCTGTTGTAGACACAGTTGAGCTATTTACAGACCGTTGGAAACAAAAATAGAAATTTTCGATTTCGAGTTACCTTATATTCGTAAATATCCTCTAAATATTTGCGTGTTCTTCGATCTCTTTTTTTTCGAATCAAATCAAATAAGTATCGGACTATGGTTTCATTGCAGGGTTTCTTCGTCCGTCGTGTTTCGAGCTTATACGATATTTTTTAGATAAAAATGGGATGGAATAATCTGAGCCCTTAGTCCGAAGACGCATTTTAAAACTCCCTACTCTCGAGCCGACAGTCGTCTCTCGAATAGCCATACAAAAATGGACATCCGAGAGACGACTGTCGGCTCGAGAGTAGGAAGTTTTAAAATGCGTCTTCGGACTAAGGACTCTGATGGCTTATATAGTCAAGTGATATTTTTTTCAACGAACTTTAAACAGGACGATTTTTTTTTTGGAAAGCTACAGTCTGCCAATTATAAACCGATTTTCTTTGAACTTGGTATAGGTAGGTATTTATTCACAAACATACTTACGATTATAACAGTATTTATAAAATGTACATTGGTATACATAAAATACATAAGAAACAGTTGAACTTTATGCAGACCGTTGTTGCAAACGATTGTGGGCATGTATGTGAAATGTCTGCAAATATTTGTTAACTACAATATTTGTGTAGTGTTGCGTCATGGAGCGATCACTGCGGGAGGTCTTATCATAACTTGTTTAGTTATAATATTCTCTCTTTGATTTTGTTGCTAGTCTTTGTACAATAATGTCATTTTTATCTACAACTTCTCTCAATTTCACAAAACTCAACTTCGAGTTAAAATATTTTTAAATTTTAATCATTCAGAAGCAATGGACAAGGGCGTAACGTTTTCGTCGTCTTCGACCTTCAAAATACAGTATTTTTAAGTGATTTTCAGAATATAAACCAAACAAGTCAGCAATGAATTTTTGATGAACGTTTAAAACGCGTAGTGTATCGCTACGTTTACGATTAGGTATAAGTTGTAAAATGTAACAAACTTTACTTCTCAGAGACGTCCCTAGATAAATCGTGAACGCATGACTTGGTACAGGATTTGAATGCAAACATAGGAACTCGCTCCATGGGATTTGTCTGAACATCCTCATTCTTGAAGTCGTTGAACTGAAAGACCCCGGTCCGATGACCCGTTGTTTAGGATCTATTCTTGGAAGGAATTCATACTTGACAGATTATGTGTGAATTATCGATGGATATGTTTGTGGTTTATTTTCTAATTACTAATATAATAAATAAAAAGAAGGTACTTAAGTATTATTTAAGCATATTTTCCTTTTGTGTAAAATGTCTAATGTGAATATTTATTTTATCTATAACAGTTAAAGTTTTTTTCATTTGAAAATTTAATTAAAAACATTTTTATCTAGGTATATCAACTCGCCATATGACGATTGACGATTGTTTTCATATAATATCTCGCTTTATTTAACACCATAATAAAGGTGATTTTCTGAAAATATTCAAATAAAAGAAAATCTCGAACAGGAAATCAGATTTGTTTGTGTTCGTTACGTCCCCAGTGTCTCTTATTATATTATTTTGAACAAAGGTCTGTATCTCGCATGAGAGATGGGAGTTGCTATCTGAATAAAATCTCGAATGATGTGTTACAAAGTTTTTAATTTAATTCAGTAAAGAAACATTTCGGGAGTTTTACAAATGAGGTATATTGTTTTTTCTTTATGAAACTTTTTCCTCGTCTCTTTTTGAAACTTTACTGTTGAAACGTCCTTAGTTAATAAAATTGTATTTTTTATATAAATAATAAGTGACTATGACTAAGCCACTTTATACTAAAAGCTGTTAATTTTTAAATGTAAATGTAGAGGATTTATAAAAATAATAGCGTATTCGAGCGGCACTACGCGTTGACGCCAGCTCGTCTGCCGAACGTTGCACCGTCACCGCGCAGTGTGTTTTTAATGTGCGAGCGTTACACGACCGAAGTCATCCTTTAGGGTTAGCTTATTCAATGCCTAATCTGGGTTTAAATCCTCGACAGGATCGTATCATGTCAGTGACCTTGCCTAAACCTGGCTACCGCTATTGCTGTTATAAATAGCCTGTATAACAGCTATGCTCTAGTTTCGCTGGTTTTTGAAACATATAAAAAAAAACATTTTAACGCCTAGATAAAAATCGACGTTCCAATCGATTTTTCTTTCAAAAATGTCATTGATACGACCACAGAAGTACATAGTCATTGAAAAAAAAAAGTATTTAGAAAAAAAGTTCGATAATCTCAACAAATACGATCGCCAATGTGGCGTGGCTTTACGCACGGTTTGGTAGATCATTCGCTTTAGTAGACACACAGCCTTAGGGCATGTTGTCGAAATATACCGAAACTGCTGAATAATTTTACGAAACTGCAAACGATCGTCCCGTCTTCGTCTACTCTGATACTAGGTATATAGGTACGCAGATGGTATTGGCATTTTGAATTACACTGCGTAGAAAATATGGTAATACTCCACTATGAAGTTGGGTTTGGTATGCGTAGCGAGTAGTGTAACACAAAATGTTAAAACATTAGAACATGAAGAACAAATGCTTGTATGATGGACGATGATTTTTGTTCTGTATCTTAGTGTTACTATGTATTTGTAAAAGTATTAATAAAATATAATATCATAAATATATGCATCAGCATCAAGTTTCCATAGTACCTACTCTGGAATATCTCCTTAGTTTGGAACTAGAGCGTGATGTTTGAAAGGATTTTTTTAAATATTTCTAACCTTTTTTTCCATTTTGTACATTTTTCCTCACTGTAACCCCGGTTGTATTTAGATTGTGGGAACGCAGATATCCAGTGATTTATTGTCACTTTTTCTCCGTATAAACAACAATGCTTGTCATTTCCTTGATAATAAATATCGCTGTGGTTCTTGTAACTCTGGCTGCTGCCATACTATTTTACTCACATTATGTAGGTACTTGCTACTTGTCTAGTATAAGTTAGAACCTTGGGACAGATAAACCATTCTGAAAATGCACTCCCCTAGACCACGATCGCGCACTTACAAAAATTGGTAAAAACAATTTCTATATATTGGCCTAATAAAAATACAATTTTTTTTTAAATTTTACATAAAAATTTAATATGCGGACTACTACACTTTATGAAAATAAATGATTATTATTTAAAATACAAAATGTTGTGTATCCTATCATTAACTAAAGAGACGAGAGGAGTAAAGTTTTTAAAAAGACTTTATTTTAACTAAATATCGAACAGTTCATTATTCTACATTTCTCTTCATATATTTTTCTTCTTTTATTACTATGGTAGAAGCTGCTAAGTTAACCAATCTACTTATATCTTACTTAGAACTGTCATTTAAACTGGTTTGAAGTAGATCTAAACTAGTTCTTACCAACAACTGTCTAGTTCAAAACGGTTTCACAAATATAAATTAATTAAGGAGCCAGAAATTGGTTGACATTTGCTCACTGATCCAGAATTTACTTGATAAATATTGGTGTGTAGTTTCTGTATCGTGATCAGCATTGACAATGAGATGCGATGACCCGGGTCTTAAGCGAGTTCGGGGCCTGAATCGTAATTGGCTTTGCGTGATAATGAATAGCAGAACTTTTATTTACTCTGACAGGGTGCGTACCTACCTTGAACTTTCAGAGCGTGTACGTACGCTCTGAAAGTTAAACGTGCATAGATCACAGAGTAAAAGTGCTTATGTAAGAAGCTTGTCAGCTGACGAACTAAAAGATCTAAGGACATTATTTGACATAAAAATAATAATATGAACTCCTTGGTTTCCTAACTTAGTACTATTGAATGAAAAAACTATTTAAAACATATATTTACATATAATTTAAAATGTCTCTCTATTCTGACAGGCGTCACAGCTCATTTGGTAGTAGCTCTGCCTTCCATGCTGTGGGACGTGGGTTCGTTTCCCACCCAGAGCAAATGTTTGTGTGAAGAACATGTTTAAAAAAAAAATATTGTTGAAGTTGAGGTCATTGTCCTTCATAGTCTGTTCAAGGACAACTTGAACGAGGTAAACTCACTGCAGCATCAAGCTCGTTAAATCATCATCATAATCATCAACTTAGAGCAGTCCACTGCTGGACGTAGGTCTCTCCCATGACGCGCCACTGAGCCCGGTCTTCGGCTCTTCTCATCCAGTGCTTGCCAGCTACACACCGTAGATCTTCGCTCCATCTCGCCGGAGGGCGTCCTACACTACGCTTGCCTAAACGCGGTCTCCACTCCAGTATCCGTTTGCTCCAACGATTGTCGGTTCTTCGGATAACATAGCTCGTTAAATGTTACAAAGTATTCTTGCAACACAATGCAATTAAGTTAGTTAGTTTCTAAGTAACAAGGGCTAAGTACAGAAGTCCTTAAAAACGATAGCATACCAACCTTTCAACAAGGTGATGTCCGAGTCTAGTCACGTATTTACGACGAAGCGTACCTACAGAAAATCTAGAAATCTAGACCGCGTCTTGTAACTTGTACTAACCTTATTACGAAGCTACAGAGAGGTGAGCACGAATGAATGCGACAATCGTCAAGCAAACGTAACGTGATTCACATTAAGTGGTAAATCGAACGTCAGCTCGACAGCCGAACGTTGCTGCGTCACCGTTCAGTGTGAATCGAATACGCTGCGTTTAGTTTACTTTACGTCACAACTCAGTAGGTAGTACTCGGTAGGCCTTCGATGTTGTGGCTTGTGGGTTTGATTCCCGTCGAGAGCAAATGTTTGTGTGCCAAAACTAATTTTTCTTTGTTAGGGGACCCACCCAATAAATTAAAATAAATTCTATGTATGTTTTTACAAAAAATAATTTATGTTAGTAATCTATCCGCAATCTAGTTCCCATAGTGCAAGCTTTGCTTATTTAGGGATTAGAGTGTGATGTGTGAAATTTCCGTGAACATTGTTTAAGTTACTTGTGCTCGCCTCTCAGAAAATCTTGAAATCTAGATCGCGTCTTGTTACTTGTAGTAACCTTGTAACGACGCTGAAACAAGTCTAGGTCGTGAAGTTTCAGTTTCACGATCCTGAAAAGCTGTATCTGGTTTGACTTTTCAGACAGGAGCGTTTCATATTTTAGAGGGTATTCTCTTATTTTTTATAAATGTATTACAACAGATACTTTATTGTACAAAGGAAAAATATTACAAATATAGAACGATGTAATAGATTATATTATTGAAAGATGTTATTTAATTTAGGTATAATGTTCGGCCTTAGCGATGATTGTGATTTATTTCAAAATATATTCATGATTTACAATTTACAAATGCTATTTTGACAATGTTACTAAAATCTGCCAACAAATTGTCCTACATTTGATACATGTATTGTAGAAAACTATATGTTCTGCATAAGCTCTACTAACTTATTCATTCTTATATTAAATACACCTTAGTCTACTATGCTGCCCCACTTAGTCGGATAAAGGGAGAAGAAGATGATGATGATTCTTCTTCTTCTTATCGTGTCGATGCTACAACTGTATTTTGTTGTAGCATCGTGTTGGAAAGATTGGCCAGACTAGACACTGCTTTACCGTGCCTAGCTGTTACCGGTATGCGCCATGAGGAGGCTCTTTCATGCACCCATTATGACGATAATGATTTGCTTGTAAGAGAATTTCCATCTTATTTCGTAGCCTATTTCTACTTTTAGTTAACACAACGGGTGTTTGCTATGACAAGTCAGTTGGTTCATTACGGTTTTCTGTGATATCAAAAGATGACAATTAGCACGGAAATTCGTTTAGCGAAAAAATTCAGTGGCGCAATTAACATAAAGAATAGACTGTTAAACTCATAACTCTCTTTTAGCTTCGCGTCGCTGAGTAATAATAGAGCTGTTTCAATTAAACTCACTTTTAACAGTTTTTTAAACTAATTTAAACAGATTATTGTTTTTGAAGTGAAAACTTCTTTAGCGGCGCTGGGTGGGTAAAGACTTTCAAACTCGCGTCAGGGTCACGTGACGTTGATCGAAAAAGCGTAAGATCGAGGGGAAGGGAGAGGAACTAGTATCTCCTACTCTTTCTACCGTGCCTGAGTGTGCTGCTCTGTTTAGGCGGCACAGGGCGAAAAATAAAAAATAAAAAAAATAAAAACATAAACATTGTATTCTACCTCATAAATGATAGTACTTTTATACTTATAATTAAACACAACGTTAATATTGAAGTTTTCACTTCTGCCGGCACTCCCGGAGTGCTACCTTTTTTTTTTTTTTTAGTTTTATTATTATACGTATTTCGATCAAACTTTTATTTCCATTTTTTCTACTTTTATGTTACTTTTCGTATGTTACTTGACGAATGATAGAAGTGAGTGGAAGAAAAAGACATGTTGTGCCGACCCCACTTAGGGATAAGGGCAGGGGAATGATGATGATGTTACTTTTCGTATCAAAATTAACATACCTGAAATATGTATCAATACGACAGTTAGTATGATTTGCTATTGACTATAATAGTTGTTTTGTTTTTTTTCCTCGAAAATATATTTTAAAGTAATATAATGTATGCAGTCACAAGAGCAGAACCTTTACCCAGCAGTGGGTAAGATAAAGGCGCTTTAGCCTGCAAAGTCATATTATTATTTTTTGTAATTAATTAGATTTACTTGACTAAACCGTGTTTAGATTTAAGTATGTATTGTATTATAATTATGATTAATAAAGACCTTTTAAAAACAAAAACATTAAAAACAAACAGTGGGTAAGATCAGGCTGAGAATGATCAAAATATATAGTACTATCCTAGTAGTAGTAGATAGTACATAAACCCCTAGAGAAAATGAGACCGACAAGGTCCTAAACTTCATAGCAACTTGCCTCTTTTCACTGTCGCGTTTATAACCTAACCAGTAAAATATTTGGTGCCAATAGTTTTAGATAACACCAAAAGGTTGGGATTTATCATTTAACCAGAATCATGGACGCATTGTTGCTCGATGTCTATAAAATCTGAGGTCAGAAAAGGTCCTACACGATATTCATAATAATATAGTTTTATTACGCTGCGTTCGCGTTTTAGAAATATGTCCTTACAGTATAATATCAGTAGGTACTGAAACTTTCTTAGGTATATTATAAAATGACCATCTTATATAATAACGGCCGGTTTCTCGAACGATGATCAACGAAAAAATCAAATAATTACTATGTGTCAAACTCGGATTTATCGTGATTTGGGTTTCCAGAAACCGGCCGTAAGTGTTATATCAGAAATCTAGCATTTAATATAACAGAATAAGCCATTACTTTGGTTAAAATAAATAAATATAAATAAGCATTACATTTAAACCATTAGACAGATTTATATAATTTATATACCTATGTAAGTAAATACATGAATATTTATACATATAAAGTTATAATTATCTTAAGTGTAATAAGACCCAAGAACATAATAAATAAATTACTGTAGTTTAAATAAAAAATAAGATACAAGAAAAAACAACTTAAGAAATACTTCATGTTAAATGAAAAAACGTGTTATAAGTTGATTCTCAGATCGGTTTTACCCAATATCTGGATTATAGAAGATAAATAAGCTAAGAAGTAGCTTCAACTTTTTCAGAATTGTAAAAACATATTTTTTTAATTAATATTTACTTTCAATATTGTAAAAATAAAATATAATGTTTTACAGTATTTACAAAATGTACATTTACATATAAAATACAAAAGAAACAGTTGAGCTATCTACAGACCGTAAAAAAAATATGATGATTTTAAATAAATTGATTTGATTCTGTGATTTTATTGTAAACCTATTTCGAGTTTTCTAACAAAAATATTGTTCTTTCTGATTTAGTGAACTTTGTTTTCATTTTATCAGTGCGAAATCCATTTAATTTAGACTTGATTTTAGCAATAAAATACCAGACAGATCGCGTCCAATCCACATAAGTGCTGTAAAGTGTGCACATTCCAAAGACACATTTCGCACTCCAGTTTCGGAAGCGAATGACCGTAAAACGAGCAGCCAGCTGCACCCATACCCATACCCATACCTACACCCATACTCATACCGCGAGCTTTTACCTTAACCCGTGTTCACATTACGATAAGATAGATTTTTGAAGTGAAAACTTCTTTAGCGGCGCTGGGTGGGTAAAAACTTTCAAACTCGCGTCAGGGTCACGTGACGTCGAAAAAGCGTAAGATCTTATTTAATTTTTATACATTGCTCGTAAAACAAGAGACGACAAAAGAACACACTTGCGGTCACGCGACGTATGACTCAAACAATTAAATAGTGTTGTGGCGACATGACGTGACGATGACGTGGCGACATGACGTGACGTGACGATGACGACGAAGCCAACGAAGACACAGACACATTCGCGCTTGCGCGAATGTGTCTGTGTCTTCGTTGGCTTCGTCGTTGTGTCACATTCGCGCTTGCGCGAATGTGACACAACGACATGACACAATCACAATGACACAGACACATTCGCGCTTGCGCGAATGTGTCTGTGTCAGTGTGTCTTCGTTGTCTTCGTCACACAATGACATGACGTTGTCACACAATGACATGACACAATCACGACTGTGGTTATATTTTTGAAGTGAAAACTTAAAAGTGAAAACACAACGTTAATATTGAAGTTTTCACTTCTGCCGGCACTCCCGGAGTGCTAGCTTTTTTTTTTATGCATTATAGCATTATATGGCCACAATCACATCTGATGCAAAATGATGATGCAGCCTACGGTTTAACGCGAAAATAGATTTCACAAATCGTTGATGGAATTAAAAATAATTAACGAAAAGCTTGTTGCTAAATCTTGTTGCTGAGCACTTTGAAGACAAATGTTTAAATAAGAATTAACTGACCAACCAACACTAACGAAGCTAAAAGTCGGTCCGCTCTCCAATTAAGTATAATAATTATTGCTACACCCAAACTTGGGTTCATTATGTATTTACTATTAAGACCTTGTGTACATAAAGCCTACTAAAATGTACTATAGATACAACAAAATTCTCAGTGTTTGAATTTGCGAATTTTCTGATTATTTAGTCTTAAAATCCTTAATTCTGAATCCTTTTTCTGAGTACTGAGAAATTATCCGCTGTCAGTCAACAATTACGCTAAAATTTTAGTTATCTAAAGAAATATAATAAAGAAAACTTAAATTGTTTGATATAATTTAACATAAAACTTAATTCAAAATAAAATCTTACCAAGCTAAAACAACAACATTTAATTGATGTTTCAGATCTATTTGACATTTGACAAGCGTCACAACTACCTTCCATGCATTCCATGTGGGTCGTGGGTTCGATTCCCACCCAGAGCAAATGTTCGTGTGATGAACATAAATATTTGTTCTGTGTCTGGGTGTTACTATGTATTCTATTTATGTATTTACAAAAAAAAACATGTATATAAGTACAAGACGTATTCTATCAGCAATCTAGTTCCCATAGTACAAACTCTGCTTAGTTTGGGACTAGAGTGTGATTTGTGAAATGTCCCAGAATATACCACACCTATTTAATAAACTAATTATCAGGTTCAATAGATATAGTCAACAGTTAGTTAATTGCAAAACGATTTGGCACGGATCTAGTCATCCAGCATTCAACTTGTTTGAAATCCCCATTAGATGCAGCAAACAGCGCCAATCTAATCCTTCAACTGAGCAAATGCATCCATTACGATTACTTTGATGTACTCAAAACGTTTGCAGTTAATACGCATGTAGCTTCCTCGTTTAAGATACTGTTCATTTTACTGCTGAAATCTGAATCATCTTTTTAACCGACTACGTATAGTAAACAATATACATAGTAAAATTAGTATGGGATGGTGCCAATGATTTTGATGGTGCATCATTAATGGCGTAAGCAGCTGAGGTAATAATTGAAATCAAATTTAAAAAAAAGACTTGTGGCACTCGGGGACTGCCGTATAGCTATTGCATAACATTTTTTGCTGGATTACGCATGCGCAGTGTTAGGTTATTTCGTTATGGAGTTTTTGGATTCGGTGTGTTCGGTTTATTAAGTTGGTATAATTATCTCATAATTTCCAGTAGGTAAAACCTGTATGACTTTTGTGCGCAAGTTGAAAGCTTGCTTATCTGTCAATGTCATCTTAATCTATTTTACCTTTGACCGATATAAACAGACCTTTATTTTGCTAAATGTATCTCAAAAATTAGGTCCATTGCACTTGTGTGTGCGAACAGTACAGCTGTTTCAGTTTAAATGCGATAAATTAAAAATAGATGTATGCCGAGTTCTGTCGTATGCTTAATAATACATGATTCTATAACATCTAATTACGTTAAAATATGAACGTCGTTTGCAATAATCTATATATATAAAAGAAAGTCGTGGTAACGCTATTTATAACTCAAGAATGGCTGTATCGATATGGCTGAAAATTGGTGGATAGCTTAGAGCCAGGAGACGGACATAGGATAATTCTAATATAATTAATCTGTAAAGATTAAGATAACACCATTTTTGCGCGTGATTTACAGCGGAGGCGCGTGCATTTTTAGGATGGTTTATTATTTTTATGTCAATAAAGAAAATGCCAACCAAAATATTCTTGCTAAAATATATATTTCAGGTACATATTTAACTAGTAACAAAATATCTACAGCGTATTTCTGTTTGTTTTTTGTACATCCGACCTAGATTCTAATTACTTCCGACAATTCCGGTGCAACGTTACACGGTAAAACTGTGTTGACACGGTTGTTGTATTTGTTCTGTTGTGTTTAAACAAAGAAACGTAACAATAACAAAACGTATGTATTTTACAGCATTCAAAGCCATAAACTCAATGAAACCGAGAATAACTTTTATTAACTTTAATTTTTTACGTTAACATAGAAAACATATACTTACAAAATACTTAATTATTTATAAATTAATACTTATATATTCAAACTCGTAAAAGAAGTTGACATTTTTAAAATTTGTGTTGGTTTTCTATATCTGATGAAAATATATTTAATTTTACAGTTACATTTTATTAAAATATTATTGAAGTAAGTAGTAAAACAATATTATGTTTTGTTCGCAATCACTTTAAAGCAACATTTTTGAAATGATTTCAGGAACTTATTATTATAAAATATTATGTTATTTAAAAATCTTAAAAATTAATAACCACCAGCAGCGGCGCAAGGCCTATCAGACATTACAATTATTTGTTATTATTATAATATTTTATTAAAAAACTTAACTAAATAAGAGTTATCAGTCATTATTAACGTTATTTTTATGTCCTTTTTTTTAATTATTAAATGCTCCTAACCTATAAAATAAACCTCTTTCCCAAAGCCTACCTCGCGAAACTTACCCTTGCCAATAAATCCTCTGGACGCAATAAAGCAATTATTTCTTACCATCAATTGAGGTTGGTGATTAGTTCAACCACCTAAAACAATTTTCACCAAAGTCACGTACCTACTTAAATAATGTTATAAACGCGAAAGTTTGTATGAATCTAGTGGTGAAGACATTACTTTTACTGGTAGTAGTATCTCGTCCTTCTCAAAAAAAACACCTTATAGAGTACCAGCATAAGAAAAAAACATTGGATATTTTTTTATCATAAACGGGTTTATTTTATGAGATTAAGGTGAATTTTCCTTAAAATAACTAGGAAGACCTGCGATTGTAGATGATAAATAAAAAAACAAGGTGAAGGTAGATGCTGTCAATAAATTGATTTATTTTAAATAATTTCTTGATACTTTAAATATCATCATCATCATCAACCTATATGTCCACTGCTGGACGTATGTCTCTCCCAAGACGCGCCACTGTGACCGGTCACTTTTAATATGTCTCAGTTGAAAACAATTTTTTTTCTGTAAACTGAGTCTGAGTAAACTCTTTCGATATTAATATATTTATGTCAAGTGTCACGGTCTACTTCAGTATTGGATCTTAAATATATAGAACTTAAGCTCATTTTACAATGGCAGCAAACTCTCAGTGGTTAGTTTGGCATGGACACAAAAAGTATTCGGGTATTGGGATCGGCATCTTGCCAAATTTTAATGACTGCGCTGACGGAAAATTATTTCCAAGTAAAGTTATCTGTGGATGCAAAATATTTCAGTAAAATGAACAATATCGGAGCTCTACAGGCGTCACAGCTCAGTTGGTAGTAGCTCTGCCTTCCATGCTGTGGGTCGTGGGTTCAACACCCAGAGCAAATGTTTGTGTGATGAACATAAATATTTGTTCTGTGTCTGGGTGTTACAATGATTCTATGTATAAATTTACAAAAAAATATATATATTAGTTTTCTGTCAGCAATCTAGTTTCCATAGTGCAAGCTCTGCTTAGTTTGGGGCTAGAGTGTGATATGTGAAATGTCCCAGAATATTTATTTAATAAATAAATACTAAATACACATTGGTGATAAACACAGATTTTTGTTATGCCTGGGTTCATTATGTATTCTATGTGTATCCAAGCTTTGCTAAGTTTGGTACTAAACCAAGATGTGTGAAACGTTCGTAGATATAAAAAATAACGCGGTAAAATATTAGTTGCATCAGCGTGGCACAAAAATATGTAACTAGAGGCAAAATATTTCAATATCTACGAGTATCTTGATATTACTACACTCAATACATCCATTTATTTATGCTGGACAATCCACACTAAATCATCTAGCCCCAAACTAAGCAGAGCTTGTGTTATGGTTACTAGAAGACTGACATACTTAATACAATATATTACATAGATAGATATTTTATATTATACGTATAAAATACCCAGAACACTCGGAATAAATATTTGCAGATCGTACAAACATTTATCCCAAGGCGGGAATCGAAACCGCAACCTTCGCGTCGCAGGCGGACCTTCGCCCGCCGCGCCACATTGGTCTTCATATATATACGTATACAATAAATACTATTTTTACACGAGGTCATATGTCAAGGCAAAATGTTCAAAGTTCTAAACTAGATCAATAAAGATGAAACTTTTGAAAAATTAAAACATCTTACGACAAAATACCTTTCCTGTTAAATAATTTAAATATTTACACTTTGAAATTTGTTTCAAAGGAGGTTAAACATCAAAGTGTTTAACTCAAAAACTAAAAATCTCGCTTCAATACGATTCCGCTGTGCCAGCTTACAAAAGTTTTAAAGTTTGACGTCTCTACAATTTATTGATGCAAAGTTTGTTATTGACGTGATAAGCATCAAGGGTGCAACCAGTTTTCAAGTCAGAAAGTTTTAAAACTATTGCATAGTTTCTATCGCGGGCCTTGAGCGTGGAGACAGAATCCAAAAATTCCGTAACGAAATAACCGAACGAAAGTAACCAAACACTGCGCATGCGTAATCCAGCAAAAAATGCTATGCAATAACTTTACCGCGGCAGTCCCCGAGTGCCACACGTCTTTTTTTATTTAGTACATTTTTGGGTGACAAGGGGACCTGAGTATAAGTATCTTAATTATTTTGTGGATAGATTTATCTATTCCAAGTATTTCTCACTCTGAGCTATTTACAATAAATATTTGAGATTATTTAATAAATACCAAAATTCTTACTACTAGCAAATATTTTAAATTAAAAATATTTTACCAATATTTTACCAAATAATCGTGCCAACAACGATTACATAACTCAGTTCAATCTAAATGTTTGTAAAACTTATTCAATATCAAACAAATTTCTAAATATATTCGACAAACCACAACAAGTGTGGAAACCGCAATAAAAGTCGTTACGCTTATAAAAAGCCACATTAACCAACTTTTTACGGAAACTTTTCTCGTAACATTACTTATTTACACTTCTCGGAAAAATACACAATACATTGTACAGATGGGTCTATATCATAAAGTTGGAGGCATACAGAATGAGCAATGGATGCTTACGTGGAGTTTGAGTGGCATTTACCAATATTGCGGCTCTAAAACGTTATAGAGGTTTTGGGTACGTCCACAAATGAAATAAACGCAAAAACAAGTACAGGTAGCTTTTTCTCATTTAACATAAATAGCTTTACTAAAAAAGAGCCGAAAATAAACTAGTTCGATAAAGAAAACGAGTAACATAGTAAAAATACCTCTCTGCTTGATTCAAGAAATGATCCAAATAATAAATGTCTTCTGCAATTCCCCTCAAACGTCCACAAAACCAGTCACCAGAAAAACACTGGCCAGTAAAAACTGGGGGTACGCAAAATCATCCGCACGATAAAACCCAGTATACAAACAACCTAATCTGGCCACTCGGAACATTCGAGTTAATGGATTTTTTTACCTCCACGGTATAAAATTAGAAAAACCGCTTTTCGGGGAAGGGTTCCGTTCAGATTTGATTACTTTCACGGTTGCTAAATCGGAAGATAAGGGCGCTGGGGCAGAGTCAAACAATTTGGTAAATATTTAATTTAGTAGGCCGAGTTGAGATTGGACGCAGTTGCGTGTGTTAAATTGTATTCAAGTTATGAAATTTGAATATTTCGCGATACCAAACTGAGGAGCCAATTCTCACACTTTAACAAAACTGGATCTACAATATTCAGTAAACATGATCTGACTTGAGTAATCTGTTCTTTAATTGTTTTTTTATTATTATAGTATAATTAAAAAAATGTAGGGTCACTTTTGCCATAAACTAGAATGTAGATCGGCCACAAAACTTATGGTTGAGAACTAAGTGTAGCCCACAAAAATGGGCTTATACATGAGATGAGTAGACGACAATCAATCATCAAACTTTGCGATGAATGGTAGATAAGTATTTTTGCTCCCCATTCGTTAAAAATACGCTGAAGAAGAGGCAATTGAGTCTTCAGTTGTTTATTGTGGTTGCTCACTTTGTGCATTTAGTTTTATGTAACTGACAGCAATGCGCAGAACTTCAGCATTTATATGAAGAACCACTCGACAAATTATATACAAACTTCACATAGGTCTACCATCTGCTAATTAGTCCAAATAAAGCCTAAAAATTTGGTTTGGATAGATGAGCCCGTTCTTGAGTAATAAAATAACAACTTAAAGTAGCATTGATTTGTATATATATTTTATATATAGAAGATAGAAGAAAATATTCCACAAAACTATACCTATTTCAACCAAAACCAAAATCTTTTTCCGCTAGAAATAATTGGCAATGGCGCTGGTATAAAAACTGACGATTTTTTGAACGTTTCAATTTCAAGTTCATGCATGGAATACCGCGCTTTGTACAGCTTACTCTGGATTTAGTTTTTGCTGCATTTTTTTATTTTTTTTAAGATGAAGAATTTGAGTACTATCTTTTAAAAATTAAGTTTAATCTAAAAAATTGAAGAGTTAAATATGTCAAACAAAAGATACCTGATTTCTGACACATTATTATTTAAGTGTTTTCTAGTTAAACAACGCACATTTTTTTTCAAATACAACTTAAACGCTTTTTTGTCTATTTACCTTTAGTAATTATAAATATAAAACTTGCTATCTTAAACAAGATACAACATCTTGCAACCGATACAATAGCTTATAAGAAAATCCGATCCAAAAGAAGTTTCTAAAATTTCTTGAAAGAAAATATAAAACAGTTAAGACAACGTGTCAGCTACTAAAACATTTCCAATAAATCTTGCTTTTTACTATCCGCAGTGTAAAATAAAACCGCAGCAAAACGTAAGCAAATCTGAAACAACTAAAGCCATGAAACACCGAGTATCGGTTTATTTGCAAAAAAACAAAAACAGATATAAAATACTGCGTTTGCAACACGTCCAAAATAGTTACAATGTTTTGTAAACTCTTGGGGAATCTGATCAAACTAAACGGCTGAGTTTTGAAAGATATCGAAAATTGGGATAATCGTTCGATGTGTCAAAACGTTTCGTTCACTTTACGATTGTTACATTTACGGCCGGTTTCTCGACTACTACTTATGTGTCAAACTCGGATCAATCGTGATTTGGGTTTCCAGAAACCGGCCGTTATTGTTCGCGGCTTCGTACGTGTGGATGCACTTCTAAGAAAACCTTTATGCTGAAAAATTATTGTATGTATAAGTTTTATAAAAAATGCTTTAATAGTAAGCGTGCTGTTTCAACAAACATTAACGATTTTTATATCTAATAATATAGACTGAGCGTAGTTTTCGATTCGATTATAAGTTCGGAACCGGTCGATTTGATTTCAATGAGGTGAGGAAACTTTAGCACATGACATTTGCTTTCGATGGTTCATTTAAACTTTGCTTTGGGAAAAGTTTTTAAATTTTCAAGCTCTTTGATATTTTTGACTCATGTCATTAGTTGTGAGTTTATTAAAAGCTGAAGATAATTTATTTGCATAAAGATTAGACACGTGCCTTTGAATGACACATACACATACAATTAATGAGTAACAGAATATTAATTAAACGTGCTTTTTCAACTGTCTTAAGAGAAAAAGATTATAAAAATATATTTTGTTGTATGTGTTGGTGGTTACATATAAAAAATATGAATTGTCAAGTTTTTTTTAACCTTTAACAATTGTTCTAGTAGGTATTACCTACTTATCGATGACGATTGAAGTCGGTTTTGTAAATTAATAAAATATTAATTATATTTTAAACAAAAATTTACAAAACTTAACCTAGCTTATATAATTATAATTACTCTTAGCTTAGATTAAACTTAACTTAGATAAAATTACATTATCACTAAAGATATCATACAAATATAATGCATTAAAAACCACTTCTGGGATCTAAATGGGAGTGGAATCTTTCTCTTTAAGTGAAAATAAGCTTCAGTGGTCTTATCTCTTTTAACTTTAATTCCTTTAGATTTATCACAACTTGCATCAGCGAGAAACTTGAAACGAATCGCGGAATCAATACTATAAGATAAGATAAGATAATCCTAAGATAACTTTGTTTTATAAAAACATAGTATTTGTTACTAGAAACTAAGTAGTTGTCGTTTATATATATACTAGCAACACGCCCCGGCTTCGCACGGGTAGCTTATATATTATAAAAAAAAACAGTTTATGTTACTCAGTTAAATGTAGCTTCCACATGGTAAATAATAGACACCCGCATGTTTCAGAGCCTATTCGATGCAAAAAAACAAACAATCAAATCTTGCCTCTTTATAATATTAGTTCAGATATATTATTTATCAAGAGTAATGAAGCTAGAATATGATTGAATATGTTTTTAATTAAATTAGATATATTTAGATTGAATGTAGTTGTTGCTAGTTCAAATACTTATGTGATCTGTCAATTTCAGTTCGACAAGTTTACGATTAGTTTATCATTTATTTAACAATTATTTTGTTATTTTTGTTTATTGAATCATACAATAAAATCTTATTAGTAGGCCATAATCAATTAGAACTAAAAAACTTCAACAAAACGCTTAATTTATTTAATGTTTTTCGAATCTTTTTTTATTAACTATTCTTAAAAAAAGTATTATATAGCCTAAGAACATGTGTGTTCTTATTTATGTTGTTAGCATCTGATAAACTCTCAGCCTTTATAAAATAACGAAGGTCGGGCGTTCACAGGCTCTTACTCTATTACAACTTATAAAAAAAAAAGGTAGCACTCCGGGAGTGCCGGCAGAAGTGAAAACTTCAATATTAACGTTGTGTTTTCACTTTTAAGTTTTCACTTCAAAAATATAACCACAGACGTCATAATGACAATGACAATCACAATGACACTGTGTGTCGCCTAAACAGAGCACACTCAGGCACGGTAGAAAGAGTGGGAGATACTAGTTCCTCTCCCTTTCCCTCGATCTTACGCTTTTTATCAACGTCACGTGACCCTGACGCGAGTTTGAAAGTTTTTACCCACCCAGCGCCGCTAAAGAAGTTTTCACTTCAAAAATCTTACAATAAATATTTTCTAAATGTTAAATCTCTAAACCTGTTATAATAAACAATGTTATGTTTATTTAACATAGACAAGCGTTGAAGGCAAAGGACGGTCACAAGAAACTTTTACGTGGTAAATAATGAGAGGACTCTAGCTAATAACATTCTGTACGTGTTGTTGTTCAGAATAGTTAGAATTCAGCGCGATCCTTCGCTGACACACAGATATTTGAATTAACTACATAATGTACGATATGTTGTGACGAATGCCTGAATGTTATGCAATTATATGAACTATGCACTATGCTTTGACATGCCTATATCTAAACTAATATTATAAAGAGGAAAGATTTGATTGTTTGTTTGTTTGTTTGTTTGTTTGTTTGCATCGAATAGGCTCCGAAACTACTGGACCGATTTCAAAAATTCTTTCACTGTTGTGAAGTTACATTATCTGTGCTGAACATAGGTTATATTATATTTTCAAAAAAAATAGGGATCCTTACTAAAACTTCAATTATGTAACCCAAGGTGTATAAGAAATTTCTTACATCGCGTGCGCTGCGGAAACTATTGATGATAGAAAGAAATCATGTACTACAATTTTGTAGAACACATCATCATCCACAAAAAAGTCAGCGACAGCATATGTCTAACTATTATAGATATGTCATATTAAGTGTTTTAATATCAAAAAAATATAATTAAAATGACGACGCCAGAAAACGTTCTATATTTGTACTTAGGTATTAATCCTTATCTAAATAAATTACTTTAAAATTAAGACTGCTTCAATACCTTTCTATTACTTTTTAAATTATTGAATTCGGACATTCCATTCGAAAGATATCACGAGTTCAAAAATTTAAGTACTTATTAGAAAAAAGTCAGCGGGCGCCGCCGCGCCGCTGCCGGTCACGGGAGTATATGCGGGGGGGTTACATACTATAGGGTCTATATTTTTTATCATTTGGAAAATACATTTATACTGAGTAACATATTAGCTATATTATAATGATATTTTTTTTTATAGGCTACCCGTGCGAAGCCGGGGCGTACTACTAGTAACCTATAAACTACGATGAACGTTTGATTCTTATGTTCATCGTTCCTGAAGCGAAGCGTGTGCTGTCCTTTTGATTTATGTATAGCTTTTTATTCTTTTTTTTATTCATTGCATTTTGTAACATACTTAACTTACCTAAAATATAAAGCTGTGTGTACACTAAGCTCGTTAGTCACAAGTTCCAGCTATGCGTAATGTATGAGTCGCGAGCTCAAACTGCAAGCGTTCACCGACTTTTATCTAAAACGGTGACTGTTAGTCATAGTTATATAATAATATACTTTATTTAGTACAAAAAATTATAGTAGGTACAATAGTTCTATGGCTGGCTGCATCAAGCTGAATAAGGACCTATCCTAACGTCCTAACGTGCTCAAAACCTGCGTTTCAAGCACGTTCAGTTTCTATAGTACTTGTAACTCTTCGGTATTTTGTGGCATTTTTTGTTGGCAATAATTCTTGTCGGATGTCAAAAATTCATCTGAGGGAGAAAGAACTATTTTCTATGTAGCTGAATTACAGAAAAAATGCCCCTAAGAATTGCCACATAGCACATTTAAAATCTCTTGTAAATTACTACATTTTGCTTTGTCTTCTCTATAAATATGTATCATACAAAATTAATTTCAAAAACTTGCTTGATTGCTGTAACAAACGAAGGAAATATTAAATGTTTAATAAACCACTAGCCAACCACTAACCAGCTACATGAAACTCCAAGTAGTCCTATATAGTTTCTTCTAGAAACATCCGTCGTTCTTAAACGTTCTAGAAGCTAAAGGTAAGTTTTATGACATATTAACAGAAATTGTCTCTTTGTGGTGTAAAAAATTTTAAGTTGGAATGTTGCAGCCAATATCGTAAACTATAAATTACCTGCAGAAGTTTTGGCTTCAATCCAAATTGCCCGACACTGTTTGTTGATACACAACCACCGACACGACACACACACGACATTATTTCAGAAATAATATTAGTTGTTGCATTTTTATTATTCTTATTAATTTGACAGTGCCTCAATTATAGCTGTGTTTGACGTTTTAGTATATAAAATGACGCTGTTTAATACGTTAATTTAGAAAAATCTAATCTTAATTGTGACGATATTGACGTATCGGTACCGGCTGATGTGCGATGCGAACGATTTCTGCACGTAACGTAAAATCTTAAACGTAACGTATTTGAGACACTGCTCGCTAACGCTGCAACACTCAACAATAAAGCTGATGTTGACGCGCAGTGTATCTCAAACACGACATTGTTTCGATACGTTTACGATTGTCACATTTACGGCCGGTTTCTGGAAACCTAAATCACGATTGATCCGAGTTTGACACATAGTAATTGTTTGATTTTTTCGTTGATCATCGTTCGAGAAACCGGCCGTTAGTCGAGAATTTTTTTATTTTATTTTATTACATTCTAAACTAGTGTATTTTTGGTGTTTGGTGTATTTGCTATGTAAATAATCAACACTAAAGAGCCTTATCCAAATAAAATATTCTGTACTAGATAGCAAAATAATTCCGCAACAATTTGATCTAAGTCCAATATTATTTATTAGCATAGTTCTAATTAAGCACTGATTTTAGTTACCAGTTACAGTTTTAATACAATTTATTTTAGTTAATTTTAGTGATGAATCTGTATTTATTGTATTTATCTAGATAATTTTGTTAACTTTCTTAAGTTAAATAATAAGCGTAATTGCTCATTTATAGTTGAAAATCTGCAGAAACTTTTATTATTTCGGGTAACTAATTAATTATGCTATTCAGGGCAGGTTTATTAGGTGTGTGTTCAATTGAGACAATATAATTTGATTATCTTAATTACCGAAACAAGAAAAATCCGCTGGATAAAACATGACGTATTTTATACGATTATTTATTGAAAATATTAATTACAGTAATTCAACCAAAATACGTACTCATTTTGACTGAGGATTAAATTAAACCGCTCTTTTACAAAATCTACGTAACTTTAACTTATTTGAGACTCGTTTGGGACATCCATTCATCCTTAATTTGCTTGCCTACACCTGAGTGAAACGGTATTTTTAATAAAACACTGCCGTATAATTTCGTCCGTCAACGCCAAGTTAAATAAACTCCAACAGTAGCTCTACCATGAGTTTTTACTATACTATACTCGCTAGCGTCTGTAGTTAAAAAAAATGTATGAAGATTTGTACAGCGCCTCTAGCGGATAGTTGGGTACTAAAATTCGTAATACTAATATTGACGTCACTACTGTAGTAAAGTTAGGCGATTTTACTGTGACATCTCATGGTAGAGGTACTGATCAACAATTGAAAACAAAGAAACCTCTAATTGGCCCTGAGCTATGTATAAAACTGTAAAAAGTTTGTTTTTCATTTATTGTGTGTAATAGCTATTAGATTGCTATCTAGTTCAGTTCCCAAAGCTTATGTTATTTGAGGTAAATGGCGTTATGACTGTTATATATGGTTACGTCTATCAACGTGAAATTTAGACAAGTTGCTATGTGTATAGGCTTTTACAAACTAGCATACAAAATAAAATTTTAGTAAATTAATGAAATTAAAAAATGGTTAAAAGTCACATCCATCTTTGTTCTGTGATCATGACATATTAAGCCTCATGTTAAAGCTATTGATTAAACCCTCTTTAATAAATAAAGATTAAAAAAAAAAGCATCAATCTACAATTTTACGTAGCTATGTTCTTACTACCCGCATTTGACTGAAGCGACGGTGTTATCTCGATCGGCATGTGCGAATAACGTACAGGAGATAGAACTAATTTAACTTCTATTACGGACTAGCAACACAGCAGTATATTTTTATCTCGGCGTTATTTTGATCATAAAAAGAACAAACATTTGTTTGTCAAATAAAAATGTTTCATATATTCGTAACATAAAAAAATATGCTTAGTTTTGCTCAATGGGAATAATTGGAGAATTATATTTTTTAAGCTATTGCATAGCTTCTATCGCGGACCTTGAGCGTGGGGACCGAATCCAGAAATTCCGTAACGAAAATAACCTAACACTGCGCATGCGTAATCCAGCAAAAAACGCTATGCAATAGCTTACCGCGGCAGTCCCCGGGCGCCGCACGTCTTTTTTTCTGTTCTCTTAAAATGTTACTAATGTAATCGTACTTTGAATCAAAAGAATCACAGTAACAAAGGAACTCATCAAAAGTAACGGTACAGTTATGTAGAAAACTCAAGCTTCAACAAACAAATTCAACCACTCAACATTTGCATAGAAACTCATTTTAGCTGACACAATTTGACCCACCCCAAGGCATTGAATCCATGATTGATGCCCGAAATGAACCTCAATCAATAGAACCTTCATTATGACGTCACTATTTCAATCATCTTTTTCTGCTTTGTACTGGCAAGCTTTGAAACTCTTTTTAAACGTGCATAAATAGGTAGGAAAGCTTTGCCTACTATGGGAACTAGATTTTTGATAGAATACTTATGTATTTTTTTTTAAATACTTACCCGTATTACAAGCTTTGCTCAGTTTGGGGTTAGAGTGTGATTTGTGAAAAGTTCGTAAATATTTATAATATTATATTTATTTAAATATTATTAAATATTTTGCCCCAAATTAAGCGAATAGACTTTGAGAAGCAGAAATTTATGTGTTTAAGAATTAAAATACTTAAACACATAAAAACAGACATAAACATTGCACAAAAATTGTTTGCTATCAAAATATATTTATTAAAATATATTTGTTATTGGTTAAAACGGTTCAAAATATAATAAAAAAAATCAAAAAAAAACCTTGACTTGTCCGAAAACGTATAAAAATGTTTATTTAATAATACTAGTTACTTTACAAATTATTCAGTTTGTGCAATTATACTCATAACATTCTAACCGAAGCATTTTAATTGTTTTTGCTTGTACATTGTTTTACAAAACAAATAAAGCAAACAAACAAATTTGTTTAAACATTCGCGTTTATAACTAATATAAAAAATAAATAAACTGTTGGCGTAGTGTATTGTATAGTGTATTATGAGTATACGGATTTTATAATTAAATGAGGGTAGTTACAAATCAAGCGTAGATAATGAATCTTCCGTTATTTCCACAGGTACCTACAATGCGTCAGTTTGTCTGCGACCACGGTTATTGCTACAACGCCGAAATGTCATGAACAAAAAATAAGTTTCGCATTAAATAATATTGATTGTTATATTCACTTATGTCACTATAGACACCGTGGCTGCCTGAAGACGGAAGGCGGCGTAGAGGCCGACCAAAAAGGCGATGGCGGGACGACCTCGATGCTTTCGAGAAGGATTGGTGGACGAAAGCGGAAAGCAGAGAGAAGACTTTGGGAAGACCTTTACCCAGCAGTGGGACGAGATAGGTTAGGAAAAGGAAAAAAAGTTATATTCACTTAATAAAGCGCTTGTATCCGCCTCTAGTTTACAATTCAAAAAAGAAAAAAGAGTACGTATGTTACGTTCACTCCTATAAAACAAGTTAACGTTCTTCAAAAAATGTAGTAATCAATTTGTCAAAACTGCCTTTAATTAATCAACAAATCTTTAGAGAGTTTTCTCTCTAGAGTATTTAAGTAAGTTTTTACCTAAATGATCTATATGCGTGCATATAAGCATGTATAATTAAATATAATAGTTTATTAAGTGATATGTAGAATAAAGCTTAGTTTTGCACCTAATTAGTAGATAATTATTCAGTAATATGAAAGTTCTTTAAATATTCTGTACAATATTTTTCATCAATAATGTATGGAAATCCGATTAAAATATTTATTTTACGAGCAGGTATGCATATTTTCATAAAACTTGGCATTCATGGGTTACTACAAAAATCACGTTAGGGCTATAAAGCGACTGAGGAAATTGGGTGTCCGAAGCTCACATCACGTACACACATCGTTCACAAACGCACACTTGCGGCTTGGTTCTGTTAGGCTTTGAATATGATTATAAGAATCATATTTTTGATTCTTTGGAAGAAATCTTTGCTATGAACTAGATTGCTGATAGAATACTTATATACTTACATTTTTCTTCAAAAATATATTATACATAGACTACATAGTCCAGACACAGAACAAATATTTATGTTTGTTTTTTAAACATTTGCTCTGGGTGGGAATTGAACCCGCGACTCACAGCATGGAAGGCAAAACTACTACCAACTTGTCAAATAAGATTGCCTATTGTACAGTATTTTAGAAATATTTATTGTATTCATGGTTTTTTGGATGACATTGTTTTTAATAATATTCGCCTATTCTACAATAATCAAAACATCGTATTATTTTTTTTTTGTGTATTTCAACTTATGTACTCATAGTATATGAACTATCAAGTATTTTCAATTGTCGTTTGTTCATTCGCATCGTATGACGTAAAAACCGCAAGTAATTTGTCTCTGAAAAAAATATATATATGAAAAGTGATATAAGTAGGTAAGTCAACCATTTTTACAAAAACATTTTAAAAAAATTCACCTTAATATTTAAGCACGTAACAGCAGAGCATAGAATGACGTTCTCAAAGTACTCTGTGTATGTTTATATATCTTCACCAAGTGCAAAAGCTCGTGCAAATATCTACGTCGAATCCCTTCTCTAAGGTTAGCAGCTGTCGACTCATGAATACTTCCTATTGACTTCCAAAACACGTACTAGGGAAAGGGGTCCCGGAATTAAAAGTAGCAAGTTAGATGACGAGAACGGTGACTGACTTATATTGCTAGGGAGCGTGGACAAGCTTAACAAATAGTTTTCCCGCCGAGAAATTCAAAAGTGAAGGAGAATTAAGGTTAAAACTGTATTATAAAGGATTGCTATACAATTCCTGGAGGGGGGGTATCCTGACTGAAATGTTCTTGAACTGTTATTTGATCAAATTGCAGTTCAGTTTTCTTCTTCGTCTTTTATTGATATTTTGAATGATCGACGTTTGATAGAATTAACGAAAAATCAGGTAGGCCGTGCTCAAATCGCGACATTGACCTTATTTTTAACAGCTCAGTCATAATTTTATAAAGCTCAGTCACGTCAGTCCACAAAAATGCCACAAAATACTGATGAGTTACTATAGTAAAATCATCGAAAACTGAACTGCAACTGAAAGGATATTCGGTCACGCAAGTTCCCCCTTGCTGGATAGCCCTCCTGAATTATTTAAATTCGGCTCCACTTTTGTGAAATCATGGCACAACAATTGACTTAATTCTGTCTTTATAATCTTAAACAACAGACTTTATTCACAAACAAACTTACGACTATTTGCAAAATGTACATAGGCATATAAATATAAGAAACAGTTTCAGGTTACTTTCAAGTTTCATTAAATCAAACAAATTTAGTTGAAACTCGAAATACAATAAGCTTAACAAAGTATCTCAAGGATTAGGCCTATTATACAATTCTTGGTAGTCTGAGAGTGAAGTGGAGACCGCATTTAGGAGAGCGTAGTGTAAGATGCTCTCTGGCAAGATAGAAAATACATGGAATGTGTCTGGCACACACGATCTGTGGAATGTAGCTAGCAAACTGAATAAGAAGAGCCGAAGACCGGGCTCAGTGGCGCCTCTTGGGAGAGACCTACGTCCAGCAGTGGACTGATATAGGTTGATGTTTATGATGTTGTTTAAAATAATGATAGCCTGAATGATAGACACATAAATTTAGACACATTTTGTACAAGAATATCATATCAAGTCAGTAAAAGTGACCACTATTTATACATTAGGTACGTTAATAAATATACAATTTTTGTATCTAATATCAATGTTTTGTTTTATACTGTTTATGTTTCTTATTGTAAGTTTCTGGAAATAAAACAATTTATTATTATTTTATAGAGGAGAATAGAAGAAAAAAACATGTTGAGCCGAGCCCACCTAGTGGAATGAGGACAGGAAGAAGAAGAAGAAGTACAGCCTGTATGACGTCATGCACTCTAAAAAAAAAGGAGATAAACGACACGCGCATAAAGTAGATAGAAGCTAAGGTTAAATAAATGACAAACTACGGCCGGTTTCTGGAAACCCAAATCACGATTGATCCGAGTTTGACACATAGTAATTATTTGATTTTTTCGTTGATCATCGTTCGAGAAACCGGCCGTAAGATGTGTCGTTGTTCACAAAACATGGTTAGCGTTTGAAATCATTTTATACAAAAGCCAGAAATTCAACCAAAAAATGCTCATAACGAGAGAAAAATATGCCGCCTACTGCCGCCATAACGGATGCGGGTTTGTGCCGTGGACCTACTATAGGAAAGGACAAGATCTTAAAACTAAAATAAAATAAAGTTAGTATTCATTATAAACGGGATATTTACCATGATTTGTGAGTTTGATTATTTACCGCATGCAACTGTGTCGAAATATCGGAAAATAATCAAACTCACAAATCATGGTAAATATCTCGTTTAAAACGAAAAGTATGTTCAAACCATGATAGTTTCAAATATAATTAAATAAATATATTTAAAGTTGTCAGAAAAAACAAGATAACGACAAAAATAAGAAATTTCTGTGTCAGGGTGTTACCATGTATAATGTATTATGTATTTATTAACAATATATTAAACACAATCCCAAACTAAGTTTG
This sequence comes from Ecliptopera silaceata, assembly GCA_932527185.1. Taxonomy (NCBI): domain Eukaryota; kingdom Metazoa; phylum Arthropoda; class Insecta; order Lepidoptera; family Geometridae; genus Ecliptopera; species Ecliptopera silaceata. The sequence continues at coordinate 8,435,065 of OW052202.1, read as the reverse complement.
GGATTAGCTAGTAGAATATTCATGAATATTTATTATTTTGCCAAATACGAAATAATCCATTAATGTAGAATCAGTATACTCCTCTTAAAGTATATAGAGGGAACAAACACAGATGGCGCCTCCGGTAGTTAGAACCCTTGACTACTCTTAGGGCCCCCGCAAACTGCAGACTTTTTATCGGCCGATAGTTTGGTCGGCTTCTTAATCAGTATGAAGATGTATGCAGATGCGCACATTACAGTGATTCAGTTTTCATACTGATTAAGGGCCCCCGCAAACTGCAGACTTATTATCGGCCGATAGTTTGGTCGGCTTATTAATCAGTATGAAGAAGTATGCAGATGCGCACATTACAGTGATTCAGTTTTCATACTGATTAAGGGCCCCCGCAAACTGTGGACTTATTATCGGCCGATAGTTTGGTCGGCTTCTTAATCGGTATCAAACTGAATCACTCTAATGTGCGCATCTGCATACATCTTCATAGGTACAGATTAAGAAGCCGACCCAACTATCGGCCGATAAAAAGTCTGCAGTCTGCGGGGAATCTTAAGCATATTGCGGTCACCTGGTCCGGTCAAGCGAGACCCGCATTTAATGATTTTTATTGGTAGACCTTTCTGTAAGGGGTCGAAAATTTACCTGCTCATAGAAGCCGCGTACAATTACATTATTGAACATTTATTAGGCCATAAGAGTTATGGTAAAGGATGCTATAATTTTTACGAAGACCTCTTACATGGTTTGTGGTTAAAGAAATTCTGAATTTTATCAGATTAATATCTAACGATAGGTTTAAATATCCTGTTATTAGATCTGTAAATATTTATTCCGGGTGTTCTGGGTATTTTTATATAATAATATCTACATAATATCTATCTATGTAATGTATTGTATTAAGTATGTCAGTCTTCTTGTACCCTTAACACAAGCTCTGCTTAGCTTGGGGCTAGATGATGTTGTGTGGATTGTCCAGCATTATTTATTTATTGTTACGAAATAATTATAATTATACTGTTTACAAGATTTATTGACATTTGTTTCTTAGCCACAGTTGAGATGACATATAAAAAAAACATAGCATTATGGTACTTATTTATTGTGATAAAATAATCTAAATTATTCGATTCCCACCCCGCAAATGTTTATGTGATGAACGTAAGTATTTGTTCTGTGGCTCGGTGTTACTATATTCTATGTATGTATTTACACAAAAAAAATATAAAAGTAATCTATCAGTAATCTAGTTCCCATAGTACAAGCTTTCTTTGTTTGAGACTATAGCAGGATGTTTGAAATGTCCAAGAATATTTATTTATTAGTTTATAATATCTTTCCAGCATTTCAATCAAAAAAATCGATGGGACGCTGTTAGAAAGGAACCAAACAAAATCTTATTTTCTTTCAGGTATATAATTAAACTTGGTTATTGTGTTAGAAATGAGCTACTGATTCCCTATTCTTGCTCGCACTTCTGTATAAATTTAATTATCTTGCCTTGTTATTTAAAACAAAATTATATTTTGTTATTTTGGAGCAAACGGATACAGGAGTGGAGACCGCGTTTAGGCAAGCGTAGTGTAGGACGCCCTCCGGCGAGATGGAGCGACGATCTGCGGAGTGTAGCTGGCAAACACAACATGAGAAGAGCCGGATACCAGGCTCAGTAGCGCGTCTTGGGAGTGGACCTACGTCCAGCAGTGGACTGATATAGGTTGATGATGATGATGATGATGTTATTTAAAACAAGGAGGATATTGGCTTAATGAAATACAAACATTAATTTGGTAAAATAAAAAATCCGCGTGATTTATAGCTACCGGCAATGACAGTATGCTAATTATTTTTATCGTTTTATTTTTAAGCTGACTAATGGTATGGAAAAATACCTACGACAACGTGTTTGATCTGTATCCGCGAAATATTCTATAGAAAATTACAATATCCGCCAAAAAATCCGTGAAAAGTTTAATAGAAAAATATTAATTTATCTTGAAAATATTTTTAGGGAGTTCATTAATTATAGCAATTACCTAAATTTATTTATTAAGGGCAACTAAAAAAAATAATAAAATAGAATATGTAGGGGTAGTTCCGTTAGTTAGTACTTTAATAAGGTCAAAATATTCCAACCTAGTTGAAGTTTTCATTTTATTTTTGTTCACTAAACGGGAGTGCACCGAGTTCTTTTCAAAATCTTTCAGTAATAAATCCGGTTAACATTTTTCATCTTGATTTATGAATTCAAACTGAGCTTGAAATTATTTCATGAAAACTAAATTCTGATGCTTCCTTCCGGCTCTGTATTATTATGTATTTTTTTCTCTAACCCATCTCGTCCCACTGCTGGGCATAGGTCCCCACAAGTAATGTAATCTAATAAATCTTCCACTCGTACCTATTCTCCGCTTTTTGCCACCAATACCTGTCGAAAGTGTCTAGGCCGTCCTAACATCTAACTATCTGACTTATTTGATTATTTGACTATTATATCAATATAATTTATAAAATAAAAATATCTAATTGAAACTCAAAGTAATGGAAGCTCAGATTATACTGGTTCATGGGTTTTTTTTTTACAATATCTTACCAATTAGTGTAACTTAGAGCAAAAATAAAAATGATGGAATGTCTAACTAAAGTTTTTTTATAAGACAACCAACTAAATTTTTCAAATAACTTTGTTTTAGTATTAGACAAAAAACAGGAATGTAGCTCCCAAAATACAGTTTTAATAATTTTGATGAAATTAAAATTAAATTAATAAATTGGGGAGTAAGAGTCAAAAACCACTGTGCAATTAATTTATTATTAAATCGGTTTACGACATAAAAAAATTATCTGTACACAGTTATTATCTACATTTAAAATACTAACATGTTTTGGATAGGCTAACAGTCAGTCATTTTAAAAATATCTCGACCAAGAACTTATCGTAGGCACTACAGTAGTAAGAACCGATTTACACTACTATAAGTACAGTGATCAGTATATTAAGGGGACTTAAACTGCGCGATAAGGTTGATTCAACTTTATAGTGTCGCTGTATAAAGTGCTGTTACACTGCGCTCGTTACTGTACTTACTGAAGTGTAAATCGTTTCTGAAATGCAGCAAATGTGCTGCCTTTATTTGAGAAAGTGAACTTTGACATTTGGTCCAAATAAATATAAAAACCTCTTTATTTTTAAATTCCAAATTTTGAAGCTATTGGACGAAATGTTAAGGTCCTATTCTTATATTTAAAATATAATAATCTTGATCCAAATTAAAAACGAAATTAAAAATAAATAGTTATAGCTACCACATTTTTATGATAATATGATTTTATAACTGAAAATTACATAGTTTGTTTAATTAAAACAAAAATATAAATAAGATCAGATCTTTAACTACCAGGAGTTTAGATAGTTAAAGGAAGTATACAAAAATATAAAGCTTTGGTACTCTGATGCTACGTCATACCGTAGCAGAAGTCTACGAAAGCGTAGCATTCGTCTACGCCGTAGCTAAGGACAGACAACATAATTTATATAAACAACGTAATATTACCTTAATTCTAATGGTATTTACAATTTCACTCTAAAACTTCTTATAACAAAGCTCAATATCGCTGAGCTCTATAAATAACTTACTGTTAGAACTATAACATCAAGTTTCAACCAATCATAAATAATTTTCACAACATTTCAACTCTTGTTATAGTCATTATCATTTTCCAGACTTCTAGACACAAAAACACAACAAATTTATTTATCAAACTTCATTTATATAGGTTTTAATTTGACCCCAATTTGATCAAGCAACAAAATGTCTGCTACAACACGAATTCGGTGTACACTCCCATGCAAAAATTATGTTCGAATATACAATACAAATAAATTGGTTATTTTATCACTGTCTTGATTTAGCAATAGTAGGTACTACTCTTTGTAAAGAGTAGTAAAAATCGGCTCTGCAGACATCTCACTATTGTGATGATGATGCAGAGGAGCAGTGTTATTGAAATGCCGCCGACTATGTACACGTACATTTAGTCCAGTCAAAATAGACTAAAATTATGACTTCAGTTTGCATTAATTCCCAACAAGCTGGTTTTTTGTGAAGGCCTTGAATACGTCATTACAAATGATATATCAAAAGTCCCCATCGATCCCGCTTGTGCGTTGTTTTTTATTCGAGGTTAAAGGTCATAAATTTGCATTTTTTGCGTATATCTCTGAAACAACGAAAGCTATTGAAAAGTGGTTCAGGCAAAGTTTGTACATCGTAAAATTGACTACAAAAATACTTCAACACTTTTCTTCTACAAAGCATCATTTTCGAGATATAGTGACTTTAGACCGCAGGAAAATCGTCGAAGATGCTGCGTTTTTTTCATTTCAGCCGTTTTATCTGCTTCATTGCCACAGAACAAACAGTATTTCATGAAATTTACTGAAAGGGGTGATGGGTTCGATGGGTTAGTCCTCCTCCGAGGTAATGAATCGTCTTTTTGTTTCAAGAAATACTGTTCTTTCTATGACAATGAAGCAGATAAAACGGTTGAAATGAAAAAAACGCAGCATTTTAGTAGATTTTCCTGCGGTCTAAAGTCACTATATCTCGAAAGCGATGCTTTGTAGAAGAAAAGTGTCGAGATATTTTTGTAGTCAATTTTACGATCTACAAACTTTGTTGAAACTATTTTTCGATAGCTCTCGTTTATGACTTTTAAACGCAAATTTATGACTTTAACCTGGGTATTTGCGTTTTTCGCGTATATCTCTGAAACAACGAGAGCTATCGAAAAATGGTTCAGGCAAAGTTTGTAGATCGTAAAATTGTCTACAAAAATATCTCGACACTTTTCTACTACAAAGCATCGCTTTTGAGATATTGTGACTTTAGACCGCAGGAAAATCTACTAAAATGCTGCGTTTTTTTCATTTCAGCCGTTTTATCTGCTTCATTGCCACTGAACGAACAGTATTTCTAGAAACAAAAAGACGATTCATTACCTCGGAGGAGGACTAACCCATCACCCCTTTCAGTAAATTTCAGGAAATACTGTTTGTTCTGTGGCAATGAAGCAGATAAAACGGCTGAAATGAAAAAAACGCAGCATCTTCGACGATTTTCCTGCGGTCTAAAGTCACTATATCTCGAAAACGATGCTTTGTAGAAGAAAAGTGTTGAAGTATTTTTGGAGACAATTTTATGATGTACAAACTTTGCCTGAACCACTTTTCGATAGCTTTCGTTGTTTCAGAGATATACGCAAAAAATGCAAATTTATGACCTTTGACCTCGAATAAAAAACAACGCACAAGCGGGATCGATGGGGACTTTTGACATATCATTTGTAATGACGTATTCAAGGCCTATACAAAAATCCAGCTTGTTGGGAATTAATGCAAACTGGAATGTCTATTTTGACTGGACTACATTATGTCAAATGAATCTGTTGATAGAAAATATTATCAATGTAAATTTATTTAATTAAATCATAGATGTTATTCTGTATTATGTTCGAATATACAATACAAATAAATTGGTTATTTTATCACTGTCTTGATTTAGCAATAGTACTACTCTTTGTAAAGAGTAGTAAAAATCGTGTATCGTGTGTTACTATACTTTTGTATAAACACTTATCTACAAAAAATACAGTTTAGTAGTAAGTACAAGTTTCTTGCCCGTTCTAGGCTCTGGTCGCGTGGAACTAGCACCTAGAATCACCTAGTACGTAAGACGATTCTAAATGATCCTTGTGATTTTATTGAATACAGAAATATTTGACTTGACTTTGACTACATTTTTGTAGATAAGTGTTACTACACAAGTACCTAAGAGCGTCTTTCATAATTGCGTCAATTTATCAAATAAACTTGTCTATTTGGTTGTACAATCAAGTAAAATAAATACAATAGAAAGGTACAAAAACGGTACAATGAAAAATTTATACAATAGAATAGTCTAGAGCTATTTCCACGCTTTTGTGATAATTTACGCGACTCTAAAACAACACTTGCAAAACAGAAATCCACCAATCCGCGAACAGCTCCTGTGTCTAAAGTCGGAAAACCGCAATACAATAGGAAAGTTTTCAATTAATATCACAGTTTCCGTTTAAAAGTAGGACATTTTACTATTACACTACACTAGAAACAGTATGTTCTCGATGTGTCACAATCACTTTCTTGGTGTCACCCAAAGTAGTATTGCGCGTTCGAATATCGGTACAAACTCCTCGTGTTAGGGTCCGTTTCGCTTTGTATTTGCACGCGCGGGAGCGTTTTGACCGCAACGCCCCGTCCGAGCGTACCATGCGGCATAGTTCTAAGAGGCATCTCTATGGGGAATTCGGCTACCTGCCCGTACATGTTAGTTGTGACGTGAGGGTAGGTGTTGGGAACAGGCCTGCCGACGTACCTATTGATTTTGGGACTGAGAGCTACGTTCGTGAATTGCATGTCCGGTGTGAGAGCTGAGTCGGCTTCGACGGGTCCGGAGAGACTGGTTATGTTGATATCGTTGTCGACCTCTGATATGCTGTCGTTGAATCCGTTCGGGATTTCCGTGGTGGCGGACACGTCGGGGCCTTTGGGCTGGTCGCTACTCTGCCGGCTCTGCAGACATCTCACTATTGTGATGATGATGCAGAGGAGCAGTGTTATTGAGATGCCGCCGACTATGTACACGTACATTATGTCGAATGAATCTGTTGACAAATAAAAATATTTCAATAAAACGTTGAAAAACTACTTTTTATTAGAAAGAAATATTGATTGTTTTTATTAATGGACAGTTACCTAAGCTTATACGAGATACATCGCGCGTCAATGCCTACTTGATTTATCGAACGTTGCAGCGTCAATGCGTAATGTATCATTACTGATTTACTTATACGATTGTCATATTTATTCGTTATATTTTTAATAAGAAGTCAAGAAATAGAGAAGATTTGATTAATTTTTATTTTATCACACAATCATGTCAAATAATAAAACAAAATGTTAGGTCTACACAAAATATTACTGTTTCGTATTATTATAGTGTTAATCTGTTAGTAAACTAACACTGAAACATGATATTGTTTAGATATCGCAACCAATTATCGCAAAACAATCTTATCGTTGTTACCCAGACGTCTGTTCTTAATAATTTGATTAGCAATCAATCTTAGTTAGACCTAAGTAATTCTACTCTTATACAGAATAGAGTTATTGTGTGGCAGGCGTCACAGCTCAGTTGGTAGTAGCTCTGCCTTTCGTGGGTCGTGGGTTCGATTCCCACCCAAGGCAAATGTTTGTGTGATGAACATATGTAACAAAACATGTATTTCTTTAATTATATTTAAAGTTGTTAATCCGCGTCAGTTAAAGCAGTTGAATAAATGATTTATTATGCGATAATAAGTTAATTGCGTAAGTAATTAAAAATAAGTTATAAAATCTTACCTAATCATAAAAACTCTTATTTAAACAACCATGTGTATTCTGTACAGTAATCACTTAAACTTCTGTACCAATTCACAATCTAGTTAATCTAGACTTGAAGTAAATTACCTCACAAAAGCCCTAAAATGACTAATTGTAATTGTAAGTGTAATTGTATAACAAAACTCGTAAATTCTAGTCTTAGAAGTTATTGCGTAATATATTGCCATATTCATATAATATGAAAATTATAAGACATATTTTATCCACAGACAGGCGTCACAGCTCATTTGGTAGTAGCTCTGCCTTCCATGCTGTGGAGTCGTGGGTTTGATTCCCACTCAGAGCAAATGTTTGTGTGATGAACATAAATATTTTTTCTGTGTCTGGGTGTAACTATATATTCTATGTATATATTTACAACGTGTATATGAGTACGTATTCTATCAGCAATTTAGTTCCCATAGTACAAGCTTTGCTTAGTTTAGGAGTCGAGTGTGATGTGTGAAATGTCCATGAATATATATGTATTATTTATAGATCTGTTAGAGTAGATTTAAGGCAGACAGTGTGTGGAGATTCGTTTCTAAAATACAAAAGAAAACTCAATGTTTTTGCATTTTTTTTGTATGAAAGTAAACCAGGCTGTACGAGTTTTTGACACAAAATCTCAGCGCTTGCAAGTTAGAACGTTTAATCTAAAGAGTGACGTCCAAAATACGTTCATTTTTCTTTTTTTTCCGTACATACCATCTACAAAATACGTGCACGAGAAAACGCAGCGTCACAGCTTGCTCCAAACATTGTGTTTGCTGAGCCCTTAGTCCGAAGACGCATTTTAAAACTCCCTACTCTCGAGCCGACAGTCGTCTCTCGGATGTCCATACATTTTTGTATGGCTATCCGAGAGACGACTGTCGGCTCGAGAGTAGCGAGTTCTAAAATGCACCTTCGGACTACGGGCTCTGTTCTTTTGTTTATATTCTGTATGTATTAGCTATAATATTGTAAAGTTTTATTAAATAGTGATTAGTTATCCATAAATTCGTTCTATAGTGTTCTGGGTATTGTATATGTATAATAAAAAAATAATATCCATCTATGTAATGTATTGTATTAAGTATGTCAGTCTTCTAGTACCCAAACACAAGCTCTGCTTAGCTTGGGGCTAGATGATGTTGTGTGGATTGTCCAGCATTATTTATTTATTTATATTTATTTGTATTATTATTATTTTTTTATTTATATTATTTATATTTAGTTTTTGCGAGAAAGAGTAACAAACATACTCGTACTATATTAAGTAGGTTAGGATTTAAAAATACCTTCATCAGATAAATGATGCCTTGGCGGAATAGCCGAGGGTTCGTCTCGACTGATGCTGGTGATGTTGAGGGTTGGTATCGAAGGTCTGGGAGGAACTGCTGCTACTGCTGGCGCTGGCGGCACTGCAGACTCTCCCCACCATCGGTCGTTGGCATCATCTGGAAAAGAAATGCTGGTGAGAGGATTTCTATGAAGTATTTTGTGGGGTTCCGTACACAAAAGGTTAAGCGGGACCTGATTGTTCTCCACTTTCCGTCTGTCACCAGTAGCTCTACCATGAGTTTTTACAATCTCGCTAGCGTCTGTAGTTAAAAAAATGTATGAAGATTTGTACAGTGCCTCTAGCGGATAGTTAGGTACTAAAATTCGTAATACATACCTACTAATATTTACGTAACTACTGCAGTAAAGTCAGGGGATTTTACTGTGACAACTCAGGGTAAAGGTACAGGCTGTATCTTACGATAGTAAGAGAGTTGAAATATCCACAGTTGATTTATTTCTATGGCCGCTTTAACTACAAATAGTAACAAAAGAATATAATAAATATTTAAGGGGACAACAGTAATTTCTCTCTTACTATCGAGAGATTTCATGATACATTTTGGAGACCTGTTAGACTTGTTAGTTTATATAGTTTAGTTTTCAATTTAATTCGAGGAGTCAAAAGTATATTTAGATGCGTTTTTCTCATACAGAAGGCCGTATCCATGTATACCTGTCACTTGACTATTAACATAATTATGTTTCTTATGTAAGTCCAGGGGGCCAATTCTCGCTCTTAAGAGATTAAGTCGAATTCGGCATAGGTCGAAAAAAGACGGAGTATGTCGCTAACATAGCTATTGTTGTAATGTCGATAATAGACTTACGTCGTTGTTCGAGCTTGTTAAACGATTTTTTACGACATATGTCTATTAACGACATTACAACAATAGCTTATTTAGCGACATACTCCGTCTTTTTTCGACCTATGTCGAATTCGACTTAATCTCTAAAGAGCGAGAATTGGCCCCCAGTTTTGAGAACCTAAAAAGAGAAAAAATAGGATTGCGGAGTCTCAGTAATATAGTCCCGTTTTACCCCTTGGGTGCGAATCCCTAGAAACCAGACTTAATGCTAATGCAAAGATACGAAAATTTCATAAAACGTATAGATTCGAGTAACGCGTTCAATATTGGAAAAACACAGGTTGAGTGATACCGTCATGATATATACAGTCTGTAAACAGCTATTTGCAGAATATAAATCGCACGATCAATGGAGGTTGGGTGATGCCGCTTATTGGATTTTTTACTGAATTAACTTATGGAGAGAGGAATATTTATCACCTTTGAATATATTTTTGATTTTATTTCTGTACCTCTACCATGAGTTGTCACAGTAAAATCGCCTGACTTTACTACAGTAGTTACGTCAATACGAATTTTAGTACCCAACTATCCGCTAGAAGCGCTGTACAAATCTTCATACATTTTTGAAGTGAAAACTTCTTTAGCGGCGCTGGGTGGGTAAAAACTTTCAAACTCGCGTCAGGGTCACGTGACGTCGAAAAAGCGTAAGATCTTATTTAATTTTTATACATTGCTCGTAAAACAAGAGACGACAAAAGAACACACTTGCGGTCACGCGACGTATGACTCAAACAATTAAATAGTGTTGTGGCGACATGACGTGACGATGACGTGGCGACATGACGTGACGTGACGATGACGACGAAGCCAACGAAGACACAGACACATTCGCGCTTGCGCGAATGTGTCTGTCTTCGTTGTCTTCGTCGTTGTGTCACATTCGCGCTTGCGCGAATGTGACACAATGACATGACACAATCACGACTGTGGTTATATTTTTGAAGTGAAAACTTAAAAGTGAAAACACAACGTTAATATTGAAGTTTTCACTTCTGCCGGCACTCCCGGAGTGCTACCATTTTTTTTTAACTACAGACGCTAGCGAGTATAGTAAATATAGTATAGTAAAAACTCATGGTAGAGCTACTGAAGTAAATCCGATTTTAGAACTTATTCACAATTTTTTTTATTATAATAATATGGCATTTTGGCCATTTTGCGCCACGCCATTTTGCACCATTACTAATTGTACTGTAATAAATAAATATATATAAATTTCGTATTTCAATAAAATCACAAAGATCACTTTGAAACATCTTACATACTAGATGATTCTAGGCGCCTGTTCGTCGCGACCAGAGTCTAGAACTAGCAAGAAACTAGACCTGGATTCTAGCGTTTTTTTATATGATCCTTATTCTCTATCATCTATGTAGGTAAAAAAACAGTCAAAGAATTGTAACCATAACAATACGCTAGTAAGATTCTAATGGAGTATAAATATGAGCCGTCACGAATACACAGATTACAAAACAGTATCTTCTGATGATAATCCCGCAGAGAACTTCCATCTCATAATCCGTTTTTACATTGACAAAGCAAAGACAGTCTCTGCAGACAGTTTTGTTTGAATCTACGACCGTCAAATGATTGTCGTAATTAATGTACAATTAATTTATTTCATTTCAATATTTACAAAATGTACATAGGTATATATAAAATACACAAGAAACAGTTGAGCTATCTACAGACCGAGCTCAACTGGTCCAAATCAGTACATAAATATTTAAGTTAGACTTTACGTTTAATGTATATGTTTGCGAGAACTTTACCTAGCAGAATAGGCTATAGTTAGATCTATAGATCATTTGCAACGGTCTGTAGACAGCTCAACTGCCTTGTTAATTTTGTTTATGCAAATACTGACAATTTTTGTGTTGTTAGGGCATTTATTTTATGAACTTCGCAAGGTGTAAATGTAATCACTTGAGATCAGGTGAATCACTTTACCTTTTCGCGTAAAAAACCGCTTTGTCTCGAGTTGATGGTATCATCTTTAAGAAAACCACAGTTTTGTACAGACAAACAAATCCCGAGATAGCGAGTCCAAATTAAGATAGGATTAAGCAAATTTCAACGCTCGTCGCTCGTTACAAGGAATAGATTAGCCTGTACACTTACTACTTGTATTTTATAAGAGTATAGAGACCTTGAGCGGGAAAGAAAAATAGCATACAAAAAGAAAGTTGATATTTTATCTGTTATCTGGGACTCGCTTAATATTCGCTCGTTTAGAAGTCTTTGTTTTGTTCCCCGTCTTTTGCTTACTTAAAATAAATTAAGGGCCCTTCGAACTTCGCTAGCAACTTCATTTTCTGTAAAATACGTGTTCCGTGAAAATAATGAGTGTACCTAAACTTGTTTTTTTATAATATAATTTTGTATTTTTGAGTCACAGACAAACAAAGAAGTTTCAACTAATCAAACGCTTGGCTTTTGATTAGATTCCGATTTTAACAAGCGCAAGCGTCAGTCTATGCTTAGTTAATCTTTGAATAAATAAATATTCACGAATATTTCACACATCACGCTCTAATTCGAAACTAATCAAAGCTTGTACTACATATGGGAACTAGATTGGTAACAGAATGTTTTTTTTTGTCAATGCATACTTATTAAACATAGTAACACCCAAACACAAAAAAAACCATCAGTAAGTAATCATCACACAAACGTTTGTTCTCGGTGGTAATCGAACCCACGACCGTGTATGTTTGTCAGAGCTAATACCGAGTTGTAACGCCTGTCTCTTATGATTATACGTTATGTTTTCATGTTAACAATACGATTAACATAAAGAAAACAATATCATAAGAAATAAAATGTACAAAATGATGTTTGCTTTCATTTAATTTTGGAGTGCCTATCTAAGTATTCTCAAACCAAAGTGCTTATTGTATAGAAAATACTGTTCTTATACAAACACAATGTAAAAATAAGCATGAATTTGGTATAAAGTTTGTGTAGATAATTAATTTATCGCGGTCCATTTTACTGGCTCAATGTAATTTATTTTATTGTGCTTTATTAATTTGTAAGCCTCATTTATTTTAATAACATTCCTTTGTTTTGTACATCTCACTTTTACTGAAGGTTTGGTGGAAGAAATTTATTTTAGGGTTAAGCTACATTTAATTAATATAAGTATAATGAATTAATTCTCAAACAAACTTACGACTAATGTATTTACAAAATGTATATAGATAGCTCAACTGATCCAAATCAGTAAGTACATAAATGTAATTTTAATATTTATATTTGCGAGAACTTAACCTAGCAGGATAGGCTAGTTAAAAAAATATATTTACGTATTACGTATGTATTTGTGTTAAGTAAGGAATATGACTGCTTACACAGGCATCATTAATACAATATACATGAATTTTCAGACTCTAGCAATGCATTACAATAGAAATGTACACAATAGCGCCACAACATGAAAATTACACAAACATTTCTCCAAACCCGGAAGAAATACCTTAAAACTAGTAAAAACACTTTATATGGCAACACCAACACCATTTGTTTCTAGACTAAACTTTTTTGAAACCTAGATAACCTGACACAAGAATTTAGCAGTACTGTTGTCCTTTGCTGCGGATATCATGCATTGTTTTGTGGTTTCCTATACATTACATCATATTTTTTACAAAACTTTACATAATTTTACACTATGTTCCGCGGTAGGAACGAATCTATTTTACACTGTTTTTGTACCTTTTGAATGCAAAATAGCGTAAAGTATTAAAAAAATCATGAAGTATATTTAAAAAATATCTAGGTATATCACATATATGTATATCATAACTTTCACATGTCTAAATTAATACTACTTAAATTAGACAAATTATGTACAGACTTTTTTTTAAATATTAGCGCTATTGACATTTTTAGCTATACAAAGTTTATTAGATACGAAACAATTTAAATAAAATACCTACACCACATCCCTCATGTATGTTTTCAGGAAGTATTTGCGCTTTGTTATATCATTATAATCACAGTATGAACAAAATACACAAATAAACATAAAAGTAACCTAATTGGCAGCTGGATAAAGTAACATGTTGCAAACATGTATCGCAACTCAGTCACAGCAAATTGCAACGCCGGGTTATAAATTAACACGTTCCTAGCCGTCTCCATTGCATGCACAAATAAACTTATGTGACAAGTGCACGGACTAGTTAGACCGTTGTGACAATGAACACGTTATTATTATTTGCATATTATTATGTTTCAGACTGTTCAATTTGCTGATTGTTTGTTCATATTTTGTTCATATAAGACTTTATTTACAAACAAACTTACGACTATACAGTATTTACAAAATGTACATAGTCATATAAAATACATAAGAAACAGTTGAACTATCTACAGACCGTTGCAAACGATCTATAGATAGTTCAACTGATCCAAATCAGTACCAATCGGAAGCGTACCCAAGACACTGGCTGCATTGCCGCGCTGAATAGCAATGCTATGCATGTTCATAATTATTGTATATTTATTTTTCATATTCTTATAATTTATTGTTTGTGTTAGAGGATATGTGTAGGTACGAGTAGGTACATTTATAAAAAATATGTTTGTATTCTTCTAGAGTACTAGATTGCTGATCGTAATCTAGTTCCCATTGTGCAAGATTTACTTTAGTTAAAACTGTATAGCGCTGTACTTATATTTTTTTGTATGTAAATTTTTGTGACAGATTGTTTAAACAAATACCTACTTAAAACAATTAGAGAGTAGTTTAACAACTACCAAGACATATTATGCCTTTTTGTAAATAACAGCAGTTTTTTTACGCTTCCGATGTCGGTTCTAAAGGGAAAATTCGTTTATTTATAGATACTACGTAAGAAGTATATTTATAATTCTAACCACTGAAGTTTTTGAGGGTAGAATAGATCTGACGATTACCAACACCATTGTGATAGTGTGATCAGCACCATTGGAGCAAAGTTCGCAAACCACAACTTCATTCAACAATTGAACTCCTTTGGCGCTCAAGTTCCACCGTTCCAAACTATAAACATCTCCCACAATTTTGTCCCATGTTAACAGTTCTGCTACAAAAACTTTGCGCAGAGCGAAGTTCACAACATTTTTCATTTTAACAACTAGTTTGGCCAGACGAGGCTTTCCTGTGTCACTTCAATCAGTTGTAAATGCAAATTGAGCTTTAATACGGTAGATGTAGATTCACAAGGAACGAATAATAGGCTGAATTTTATCAGAGTTATGGCTCTCTTTGTTCAATCAAATTTGAGCTTAGACGCGCTTGGAATAGACTTCAATATCGCTTGAAAATACTGTATGTATCCACGTTTTGTGAGTGTCGTTCAGTCAGTACTGTTACTTGGTTGGTGTTGTGCTGCGAGTACCGCATTGTCGGAGTCTCCAATTTGTCATGTCTTTTGCACGCCTTTGTACAAAAGCGGTTAAAATTTAAAATATTCGTGCTCCTTGAAATGGGACTTTCTCGGTGAGCTTTCGGTGCGAATCTCTGAAGTTTCTGCAAGTTTGTTTTAGTTTAGCAACGTAACGGTGGATAATTTTCTGCTAAAACTCACTACGAAAAGAGAAATTATAATAGTTTGCGAGTAATCAAGTTAGTCAGAAATCTAATCAAAGTTTTCTTCTTTGTTACAATTCGAATTTTAGCTTAATGGTTTTTGCTAAATTATTAAATTTACCGAGAATTACCTAGAGATAAATCAGTTATTAAATAAAGTATTAATAGTTATTGATAAGAAATTTTAATGTTACTTTATTCACAAACAAACTTACGACTATACAGTATTTACAAAATGTAGGTACATTGTCATATAAAATACATAAGAAACAGTTGAGCTATCTACAGACCGTTGCAAACGATCTATAGATAGTTCAACTGATCCAAATCAGTACCTATTGATAAGTGCCTATTTTACACAATATTTTGATGAAATTTCTAACCACATATTAATAATGAGATGTCCTTTATTTTCTCTGCTTTATAATATCGTATTGATGTGAAACGAACGAGGTACATACAGGTAGTTCCATCCAATATGTTAATTTGTCGCCTGTCGTCCTAAAACCTCCGAAGACAAACGGATATGGGACGCTAGTGTAAATGGGGCAAAATGTTGTAGAGGTATACAGCATTGTAAAGAACATTGCCCAAACCTTGTACCAGATTGCGTCACAAGCTAATTATCATCAAAATTAATATTTTATTTATATGTGTTCTTTGTTAATTTTTAACAGTCTTTTTTAACCGGGTTTAGAAAATTAAAATTAATTATACAAAACTTGATTATCAATTTCCTACTTCCGAGTGCTTAGTCCGACCTTGCATTTTAAAACTCCCTACTCTCGAGTCGAGAGTCGTCTTTCGGATATCCATACAAAAATATATGGACATCCGAGAGACGACTGTCGGCTCGAGAGTCGGGAGTTTTAAAATGCAACTTAGGACTAAGCCCTACGCACGTCAACTATTTTGTTCCGATCCCAGCTGTCACCTATTTTCGTGAGTGGACTTTGAGCATAAAAATCTTGTTTGCCAAGTAAGCTTTAGCTGAGCAGGCAAACATGATAAAAAAATAAAATAAAATACATTTTTATATATTTTGAAATGCGGTTAAACATTGAAAAAAATATTGTTGGTAGCGAAAAGGTAAATAAAAATTAGACCTTTGAGAGTAAATTCAAATTGATGCAAGTTGGTACAGATTCCCATAGCCCACTGGGCATTGTCCTTTAGACATGTGTTTGAAACACATGATAATATTTTTTTTAAAGCTTGTTTCTGAAATTATTAGGCCTTTTTTAAGTTACGGGGGTAGTTGTGATAAATATATCAGTGGCAGTAGTCAAACAAATATTCACGTGGAAAGTTTAACAAATAATCTGATCATTTTTTGCGGAGAATTAATAATGTGGTAAATTAAACTGATCAAAAAGCGAATAAAATTAAATATCCGAAGCTAATTCGGCGAATTGCCCAAAATTGTTTTATTTGATAATTTGAACTGCGGTGAAACTGCTCCCACATATGACTTTTTTTAATTATTACGGTCAAACCTTAATAATTTATTTATTTATTACGGTTACTTTTGACCGCAATCTCATATTGATGATGATGCGGCCTACGGTAGCGCGATTGCAACGATAAAACCTATTCACTCTCCTCTCGAAAACCTTAATGTAACCTTACATTTAGTATTGTTTGAAATATCTTTCGAATAAATCTAGATTCAACCAAAACTCTTGAAGATATTCTTCTCATAGAACCATGTTATTTCTGACTTGCAAAGAAAATAATGATATCAAAACAATCTCTCAAGACGTTCAGTTCTTATAAAGAGATGCGAGTTTGATAACTTTGAAGTACTTATGTTACAAAGTATGACAAGGTAAGATAGTTAAGCTAGCTTCCGACTAAGTTTTTATGTTGCTCTAAACTAGTTCTGATTAACAGCAGCTCAGACTTCTGATCAAGAAGTTACTCAAGTTACTCTAAAGATTCTCCTTCATTTGTGTTCCTTATGTTTGAGGATCGTGACTTTATACCTATCACCTGCACGAGAGAAGACTTGAATGCAGCCACAGGTCGTGCTGTAGAGTTGGCCAAATATTTATATAAATATGTATAACACAGTTGTAGCATCGACACGAAAAGAAGAAGAAGAGGATTGTGACCACCTCCAGTCATTATTCTGTTTCTATGTTCCGCCATTTTTGTCTGTCCCCGGCCAAATGCAGGGCATCGTAGACGGATGTTGACGAGGAGGTTGCGGGTTCGATACCCGCCTTGGGATAAATGTTTGTACGATTTGTAAATATTTATTCCGGGTGTTCTGGGTATTTTATATGTATGATAAACGATTTGAACAGAATAAAATTACAAAGCCGTAAGCGGAAGTACCCGACCCGGCCTGTACCCGAAAAGGCCTTAAGCTGGCGAATTCACAGCACGCTTTAATTAAATAGTGTTAAGAGTATGTATATTTATAAGATTAACTTTTGTAGTAAACAAGGAAAAATAAGAGCTTTATTATTATTATAAACGGAAGCAAGTATCAAGTTACAAAATCAAGAAAGTAGCAAAAAATATATGATATAATTCCCTTACTAAAGAAACACTTACCAACATCCTCTGGCTCTGGAATAGAGACATCGTGAGCAACTTCGTCCTCTTCAGGGGCACTCTCGTACCTCTCTTTAAGTACTGTCCGCGGCACTGCAAACAAAAATGCACTTTATTACCAACCACTACAGTGCATTGTTCGTTGTATACCACCTCGAGTGTCTCGTTAAGGGGTAGTTAATTTTAGATTTTAGGGCGCGTTTTAAAGTATTTTTATATTTGAAGAGCTTTCGAGACAAGTGATGGGAACGTGACGCTTGGCTTTTACGTAGTTTTTACGAAATCCCAGGGTTTTTGTGGTAAAGTTTGTTATTGAGTTCTATCGACATGGGTTGACAGCTGGGTGCGAGTAGGGTTGCTAGCTCTTGGTAAAAATAAAATGTTTTTATTCAATACTTTTTTTAGCCTAAAATAGTAATGGCATTTATTTTCGCAACAGGTGATTTATTTGTCTGGGATGCTGCAAAACGTGAAATAAAAATCCAAATATAGTGTCTTTTTTAACCCTACAAAGCACCCAGATCCATAAGGAACACAGAATGAAGTTGCCTGTACTACTATTGCCTGTATCCTGATATAATTATAGTTATCAATATTATACAAGTAGTTTAATAATTGTATTAATTAAGCTAATTAACTAATACCAATATATTATGTGAAAATGTTTGATAACAATAAAAATAGTAGATAGAATGGAACATAACATTTTCGACACATAAAAGGATTAAACGAGTTTGTCAAAAAAATATAATTATAGTTCTGTACGAAATCCAATCAACCCTAAACAAGATACTACACATAATAATCCCTTACAAAGTCACTTGTCCGGAAAGGACTTAAATCGGTATATTGACTTGTCTTTCCAATTCCAACTCAAAAGCATTTAGCATTAGCAACGGTCTACGGGTTAAGTTGAATGACGAATTGAAATATTCAAATGATTTCGATTCAATTCTACAATTCTGATGGAATTGAACCCGTTGTTCAATTCCAGGTTGGAAGAAAATAAATTTTATAAACAACCTCATAATTTTCAAACAATGAACAAAAAATGGGATATAACTTGAAAGATTGTAGTGCTTTGAAAACAGGTTTATTTATTTTGTATTTTTTATAACTTAATGATGAAACAAGCCGTTGGCCCGATGCTATGTGGTAACTACGATATCTAACAACTATACATCACTATGGATAAGTAACCAGGAGTTGTAACTGTATTATAAATAAATTATTAATCAAAAAATATATTCATGAACATAATTATATAGTTTACTGTATATTGGTTACTTTTGGACATTTCATCTATTCTTAACTTAGGTTTAAGGTTAATTCCAACCAAAGAAAATATCCCATCTAATATTTAGTTAGGGGCTAGAACGTCATGTGTGATATCACACTTCAAGTTCTAGCCCCAAAATGTTAAGGGTTGGAATTAACCCTAAACCTAAGTTAAAAATAGATGAAATGTCCAAAAGTAACCAATATGCAGTAAACTGACCAGGAAAACCTCATAAAACATTATCTCAACTTTATACTATCTAAAATACAAGGAAATACAGCTTGTGGGAATAAAGCATCATGAAAACGGTAGATATTACAAAAAAAAAGTTCAAAGCTATGATAAAAAAGGCATCTTAGTTATGCCGCTGAATGGCACTATCCCGTCAGGAAGTAAAAAAAAAGATCGGGAGCTTCTAGTTGTTTTTTTACATCATACTGCTCAAACTCAGCTGTGAAGTTAAGGGAATGTGACGATCAGTCAAAATGAATTTCGATTTATAAAAACTTTCACATTTGGATCGATTTCTTCGTAGATACAAGAAGTAATAATAAATGTTTTATAGTTGTTACCATAAAAACTATTTGTGTAAAATAAGTATGTAATAAATTTCAAAACAGAATAAGCAAAATGTTTTATTCCATCCAGAGTCCGTGGATGGAAAAAAGTAATAAAACGCTTATGATGCACATAATCAGTATTATTTAAATGTAACACCCTAGAATTGAGAAAACAGATTTGTTCGGCCAATGAAAGAAAGAAAGAAAGAAAAACATTTATTGAAAATGACTATGCATGTCACTGTCAGCACAAATAGAAAGTGTAGCTGCCACTTCTAAACTATAATCAACGTTTTGTCTCATTTGCTCTTGTCTTCTCAATGATCTAGAAATACCGACGACGCTAAAGACGCTTGCTAGTAAAAAACTGACGTGAAAATGTCTTAATTATCTCCTGTTCTATAAAAATGGAAGCTGTTTGACTGTCCGTAGCTCGTCTCACATTTTATATCTTCCGGATTTATGACGGACGCCAGTCAGACTGAGCAAGAATTAGATCAAGGAAGAATGCCCGAAAATCTCAAGTACCCGACTGTTTGAAATACTACAACTGTAACATTTCTATACAAAGAATATTGAATACAACATTTTGAATTGAGTCAACTTAGGTGTTGTTAAGTATTTCACATAACAATGTATACTATGTATTCAATTATTAATCTAGTCTAGTTTATGACTATAGGCGTTTTGTAAAAAATACATGTATATTTGTTTATATTTTAGATACGAAACAAGTAAAAATATGTGAAAAAATTGTAAACACAAATACAGAGTTCTATATTTTGGAAACTTACGTTAAGTATAGTTTTCATTATAAACGGTATATTTACCATGATTTGTGAGTTTGATTATTTCCCGATATTTCGGCACAGTTGCATGCGCCATGATCAATATCCCGTTTATAATGAAAACTATGTTCAAAACCGTGATAGTTTCAAATATTATAACTAAGTTAAGTAATCTAATATTTTTAGTTTGCAATTAGTTTAAGTTAAATAAACAGTCCCGGCCACTCACGTATAGAAATAAAATCTAAAACACATTAAATCACTTTGTCATAGCTAAATAACCGAATAACAAAACCAATCCTGTTTGTGACAGCATTTACACAACACTGTAATTGGTTATTTTGCATATGAAAATAACTTTATTCATAAAATACCAACACAAAAATGATTGTGTGCTGACAATCAAACCACTGCATAGATTCTAAAAAACATGAATAGGAGGCATTGTTGAAAAACTTCGTTAATAAAATACAGAGTCGTGACTTATTTTATACCTGAATGTAATGAAATTTTATGTTTTATAAATGAATTTATCCTGTGAATGCCTAAACGGGTATTCAGTGGCACGTCTATGATTGCAATAGTTTGTTTTGATGACACTGTTAAAATAAGAACTGATTTCTTCACGATGTTTTCTTTCACCGTTGGAGTCAGTCAGTACTCAAGTATTCCATATAAATATTCCATTGGCTTATTACAGCATTAAAACCCACAACTTTAAGATCGGAGGACAGTATCACTTCCACTAGACCACGAGAGCTCTATTCGGTGTGTAATAAAAATCGTAAAATTATATTTTGCTAGCTGCTTCATTTTATTATCGTTGTTTGAATAATTTACAAAAATCTAAATTAATTAACCTTTATTCAGTGAAATCACATATATCATTTAAAATCGTACTTATATACTAGGTTTTTCCAGATGCCAGTTCAACGCGACCAAAGCCTAGAAGAAGGGACAAGAAACTGCAAAATATCTTTATAAATTATAGCCTATGTTTTACTCTGATGTATAAACTACATTATTGTAAAGTTTCATTAAAATCAATTCAGTAATTTTTCCGTGAAAGAGAAACAAACATATTTTATATCCATATATTCAAACATATATTCGGTTGCCTAAAAGAGATCACTTTCAGCAATAAGGCCGCCCATTTTGTAATCATTGATCGTGTTTTTTTGTTATCTGTTATTTCTTTGGTGTACCAATAAAGAGTCTGTAATAAGTCTATCTATCTATATCCATCGATAAACCAGAATAGTTAATAGTATAAACAAGGTAAAAATATCCAGCTTGTATTCTCCTTATAAATATAAGCCCAATTTACAATCCAATCGGATTATTCTACACGAAAAGTCTCATAATTCAAATTCAGCTCGAAACGATACTGCCAATAGATAAACTCAATTGACGCCAATCAACGATAACCCCAAAGAAAGTCAAAAGTCTTGTAAACGTTAGAAGCCAGTGCATACGTTCTTACGTCATATTATAAGCTTATTAAATATCGACGTTCAACGTTGTTACTTTTGACAGCAAGGAATGAAGCGTAATCTTTGTCAACGTAATCTATTTAATTACATACTAATAAATATATATATATATCAATACATAATATGATCATAATAATAATAGGAATCGCTCCCTAGCGATAAAACCGCCCATTGTACTGTATTTTGTTAGTTCTTATGTTTTCCTTAATAATTAGTTGTAAGGTGTATTACAAGTATAATAAAGTGTTTTCATTCATTCATTCATACATACTGGTCATTAAAAATAGTGTTGATTGTTTGAAAAATAGTTTACGTTTAGTAGTAAACATTTACAGAAGGACATAATACTATTATTTTGAAATTGTTGATCATTGAAGGACAGTACATTGCTTCTATGTAAAGTTTACGTTTAGTACTTCATTTTGCTGATTCATATGCAAATAATAAAAAATATTATACAGTTAATTTTGTCTTTAAAATAAACACAAAGTGTGTCGACAACACGGACTTAAAGCTGTGGGCTGAAACTAATTAAAATGACAGTTTGACGTAATTTTATCAATACTGTCTGCCGAGCTATAATTATAAATGACAGGCAGCTATTTTCAGAAGTTCGTAATAAAGATATCTGCGTCTTAACGGTTATCAATACTAATTAAAATACTTCGCCGTCAATTACAATTATCAAGCTTAAATTGTTTAACTTTATTATTTTCCGGCTCAAATAACAAAGAAGGTCTATACCGTTTTGGTTAAATAAAATATAATAAAACATTTATTTTTCAGTGTCTATACTACTCTAGTACTTAGGTACTACATACCAATTGGTAAAGTTAGGTAACCATGATAGCATTTCATAACTTATACCTACTTAGTAAGAATCATGAAAACTGCAGTTTTCTCCATTTTAAACAGTCGTAAGCGCCACAGCAAAACGCACGCAATTTTCAACTTTAACTCATAGATTTTTGAGCTAATTTGAACATGTGCTGAGTCAACCAGTGATACTAAGTAAATAAAGCCCAGTGACCGTCTTTATGTTAAAAAACCTGTTATACAAACACAAGACCGTCTTCATGTTAAAAGAAAAAGTTAACATCAAAATCACGGGTATTTGCTTCGAGAGTTTATTTGCTTCACGGCACGTGGTTATGTCGAGAGGTTTACGGGTGCGTACCTTGAATGTCCACTAGACCGTATTATAAAGGGACTCTGGTCGAACCGACTTGGAAATATTTCAAACTTTACGAATAACTGAATTTATAATGTACGAAACGTAAACAAAGTCTGAGGGAAATTCATTTTGTAACAAAATTTATCAAGTTTATTTAGTGCTGTCATATGAGTTTACCTCAAAAAAAGTAGAATGGAGTTTAAATTGGTCTTGTTACTTAAAAATCTAAAATAGAATAGAAGTTCACTTCAGAATAAAAGCACATAAAAGTTATTTATTTTGTTCCTGGCTCGCACAAAAAAAGTTCCTGTCAAAGAAGCATAATTCAGAATACAGGCACAAAAAAGTTTTATATTTATAAAAAAAATAGTTGTAGGTGTCAAAGGAGCATAATATTCTAAATTCAATCAAATTAGTTTTAAGAATTCAAAAATAGAATTCTACTTCAGTATACAGGCACAATAGTTCTTTATTTATAAAAAAAATAGTAGGTGTCGAATGAGCATAATATTCAATATTCAAAATATTCAGTGAATCTCATTGGTCGCTAGGATACTAATACATCCAACTCACTAAGCGGATACTTGACAGTTGGAGCAGAAATATTTGATTGATGCTGACTGATCATTGAATATGGAAATAATAAGCTTAGTTTCATTGTTCAAACGGAATCAGATCCAGTGAAAGGTTATTGAGTGGTCCTTGACCGTCTTTGGAAAGAATAAAAACGGTTGCTCTGATTTTTTGAAGCAAATTGAGATATAAACGATTTTTGCACGCGTTGCGAGTGTCTTGAGACATTTCTGGTTTCTTTTGTAAATAAACCATGTGATCCGTATTCTATGATATATGAAAAATCATGAGATCTCATGAAATCATTACGACAGTTGTTGCGCGGCGGGCGAAGGTTCGAATGCAACGCGGAGGTTGCGGGTTCGATTCCCGCTTTGGGATATATGTTTGTACGATCTGCAATTATTTATTCGTGTTCTCGGTATTTTATAAATAATATCTATCACTGACATACATATACATAATTTACATTACTAACGGCCGGTTTCTGGAAACCAAAATCACGATTGATCCGAGTTCAACACATAGTAATTGTTTGATTTTTTCGTTGATCATCGTTCGAGAAACCGGCCGTTAATGTACATTAAGTATGTCAGTCTTCTAGTACCCATAACACAAGCTCTGCTTAGCTTGGGGCTAGATGATATTTTGTGGATTGTCCAGCATTATTTATTTTATTTATTTAACTTGGCTGACAAGGTGACAAAGGATTCAGCTCAATATTTACAATCTTAGAAACCTTAATTTTGGCGGGACATGTATATTACACTTGGGGCTGTTTTACTACTTTAAGATTTATTTTCAGAGACCTCTGAGACCTACGCTGTAATATATAAATCTTTCCATGTGGTGAATCTTAGGTGAAATTCACTATGAACTAATATTTGTGTGTTAGCCAGAACAAACGTTAATAAACGTTATATTTTTCCATATAACGATAATGATATAAATATAACGATAATGATATAAATATAACGATAATTGCTGGTGCATGCACACCAGCTCGTAATAAATAAATGTATCTATATATAAACCTTTTATCCAACTGTAACCGCAGACGGAAGCTTTTCCTAACTAAAATAAAAATATAAAATAGCGCCAAGTTCTTTAAACTGAAAAGAATGACTTCAAAGTCTTGAAACTTGAACATTTCCTATCCCTAGTGGATAATCTGAACTTTATGGACAAGACGATGCACTAGCAGACTTGATAAACTTTGTAGTTTGCTATTGTGTTTTGGAAACGGCTAGTCAAGCACTTTACATTTTGTTTATAACTTATTTGTAGTGAAACTTGTACTGCATTAAAAGAAAATAAAATACAAAATACTTTTAACAGTGTGCGTGTTTTCAAAAAATAAATAATATTCATGGACATTTCACACAACGCGATACTTATATACTTACATTTTTTTGTAAATATATATAACACCCAGACACAAAGCAAATACTAGTGTTCATCACACAATCATTTGCTCTCGGTGGGAATTGAACTCACGACCCACAGCAACACAATTGCCACTAAATATCAGCAAAATTTGTTCTAATAAAAACATGTAACCAAATTCGATAAAACACAAGTTATTTGAATAAAACATATTCTCTTATTTTAGCAAGCGTTTTATCTACCCACATTTGTTCATGAATTAAATTACAAGCTCTTGGCAAGGGTTTATCTCGGATATAACAAAGTTCTCAAATAAAGTAAACAAAATAAATGTTTACATTTAGTTTATAAATAAACCGGCACAACATAAATAAATAAACACAGCGAATAAAATAAAGTATGAGTAGAACTAATCGGAAGAAAACAACATAAATTGAGACACAACTAAACGTAATACCGAACTTGGTATTTCCTTACATAAATAAATGTTTGACAAGGAAAACAGAAACGAAAACGAATTATTAATAATAATAATAATAATAAAAAGATTTATTTTCTCTCAACAATAGGTATAACATCAAATTTGTAAGTACATATTATTTTAGATTGTTATTTACGTTTGTGTTAACCTGATTTGCGAGAGACTGGTGCCTGAGATAGGTTTGAAAAAACCTGTATTACAGGTCACCAGGACTCCGCCCCCCGGGTTGAACTTATAACAAAGGACTTAAGTTAGTTGTTACATGTGCTTATGGTTGATAGTTATTACATTAAATTTTTTTATGACAGCTGAATAGGTACATTGTTAAAAATGATCCTTGTGATTTTATTTAATAAAGAACTTTACTTACTATAATATGATTGTGTGAGGGTTTGTGTGTTACAGTATAATTGAAGTGTTATTTGAGTATGTTGTGGTAATCATGAATCAGGTGACCTCCAACCCTACGACTACTAGAATTGAGTCTTGGGATCAATGTTTAATTGCTGAAGGGTGAGTGTAATGAATGGATGGGAGTGAGTTTGTGTAAGGGTGAGTGTGCTAAGTGCAATTGAAGTGTAAATGTGAGAATGTTGTGGTGATCATGAATCAGGTGTCCTCCAGCCCTACGACTACTAGAATTGAGTCTTGGGATCAATGTTTAATTGCTGAAGGGTGAGTGTAATGAATGGATGGGAGTGAGTTTGTGTAAGGGTGAGTGTGCTGAGTGCAATTGAAGTGTAAATATGAGAATGTTGTGGTGATCATGAATCAGGTGTCCTCCAGCCCTACGACTACTAGAATTGGGTCTTGGGATCAATGTTTAATTGCTGAAGGGTGAGTGTAATGAATGGATGGGAGTGAGTTTGTGTAAGGGTGAGTGTGCTGAGTGCAATTGAAGTGTAAATATGAGAATGTTGTGGTGATCATGAATCAGGTGTCCTCCAGCCCTACGACTACTAGAATTGGGTCTTGGGATCAATGTTTAATTGCTGAAGGGTGAGTGTAATGAATGGATGGGAGTGGGTTTGTGTAAGGGTGAGTGTGCTGAGTGCAATTGAAGTGTAAATGTGAGAATGTTGTGGTGATCGTGAATCAGGTGTCCTCCAGCCCTACGACTACTAGAATTGGGTCTTGGGATCAATGTTTAATTGCTGAAGGGTGAGTGAATGAATGGATGAGTGTGAGGGTGTGTAGATGTGCATATTCCTTGTGAGTGTGAGATAAGTACAGCCAATTAGGTAAGTAGGTAGGTATAACCTAATAGTAGATATAACCAAAATGCATTATTTATACAGTGGGCAGCATAAATCTTTCAGTTTCGTCATAATTCAGGGTTTTCAGAAAATCACTGACTAACAGTTTGCATTTGTAATGAGAAACAGAGTAAATAGAGAGAGTTCCATTAAGCTTATTATATAGAAAGGGTCCAAGGAAGCAGTAGAATTGATGTGACAGGCTAGTATGGAACCCGATAGTACAGCAGACTGTACCCTTCCTACGTTTGTCAATTAACATCTGAGGATCAAACACGAGCTGGGAATGTTTTTTAAGGGTGACGTGTAGTAAGAAGGTCTGTCTGACCGTCAGAACATCCCACATGTTATTGTTATTGAAAAATATGGAGGTCTTCTCCACAAAACAATACGTACGAAAGCGAAACGATAAATGTATTTATTTGTAATTATTGCATAAAAACATCGACAAAATAAAATAAAGGCAGATATTTCAATGCTTAAATCATTCTCTGCTAACCTTGATATAAGATAAAAAGATTGGCGTGCCAGAACTAAAAAAAATATTTTATAACTAAACGAAGTCACGCACATAACCTCAAAAATGTGCTCTACTGCTGAACATCGTTTTCATTTTTGATTCGGTTTTTTACCTAAACTCGATACGTTAAGGTTAAGAACAGACAGACTCCTTAGTTTTGTCTCATTTTATCTTTCTGTCTCTTTCTGTTTCGTGTGTTCTGATTGTGTACTGAGTGTGATTGAGCATTATGTACAAGTTAAACACGATGTGCAGCCTTCTCATAGACGCAAATCTAAGTTATATTCTAGTTCACATAATTATGTGTCTAATTTGTACCTACCTACACCCTTATTTACCTAATAATTATAGTAAGTAAGTACTAAATTAAGTTTGTAAAAAGAAATAAATAAATAAATAAAAATATTATATCTAAGTAAGATACGACAGAAGTCTAAGTTTATGCTTAGTTCTGTCTCTGTACATCAGCTTTAAGTAAGCCTTTGTTTACGGAGTAGACTCCAAGGAGAAAGTTTTTGGATGATGGACGCAAACACAACTTTTTTAATAGAACAGTAAAAACTTGCATAATTTCTTTGACAATTCAAGTAGATTGTTTTATAATTAAATTCAAATCTGTTGCTTATTTACTCACAAATCATTTAAAACCTCGCAAAAGTAATATACGGAATGAAAATTTCATAAATTAATTTAACAAGACATTTCATGAATATTAATCTTTAGATTTGACGTTGAAAATATTGTTTTGTTTCTCTTTGTGTCAAAATACTGAAGATGTTTGGAAATATTGTTATTTAAATATAAAGGCCGGTTTCTGGAAACCCAAATCACGATTGATCCGAGTTTGACACATAGTAATTATTTGATTTTTTCGTTGATCATCGTTCGAGAAACCGGCCGTAAGTGTTTCAGCTTGCAACTAATTTGTGGCAGGTATCAATTAAGATTTTATATCGTCTTTTATAAAGAGCTTTTAAACTGGTACCGATACGATACCCGGTATCACAGAGATCATGTGATATTCGTAACCGTATTGTAAAAAAAAAACTCCTAGTCTGAGTTTAACTTGAAAGAACAAAATCGATATGTCATTTTGCTCCATACAAAATTTGCATTATTTTCTGGCCATATTTTGATTAAACTTAAACGTGATTTTTTTATTCATCAACTTCTGTTAATTTTAAAAAAGTTATGAAGTTGCACAACCAAAAAACAGTTAAATGTATTACAATTTGTTTCAGCTACTTAATAATATTAAAACCACTTAATCATTTATTAAAAACAAATACTCATAGTAAGCAATAAGAATGATATTAACCCTTAATTTGGTATTGTATGCTGTGCCATACAAACTTTAAAAAAATATAAAGTGTTAAAGAAATATTATGATTTCGATATAATTATTAATATTTATTCTCATAAACTAGTAAATCTTTATGAAAAAAAATGTTTTTGAGTGTTAGCGACATTGATGCTGTAATTTTTTGACATAATGTCTGCTCAAAAGAGGCCGGCTGTGCTCACTAAAGTATTTATTTGTTTTTTAATACATTTCCCTCATAAATTTCTAATAAAACACTTATAATTCAATCGTGACATTATAGTGAAGTGACCACTTATATAATTTTGGCAATATTTTTGAATATTAGTTGTTTTATTTGATAATAAACTTTGTATGCCGTGACATACATTGCCAACTTAGTAGTGAAACACTGCACAACAAATCTGTATGCCACAGCATACATTGCCAATTTATTTGATTTCTTTTTGTGATATTTTTTTTGATATTTATGGGTTTTTGTTTGCTTGGTCGATGGTGACTTATAAGGCGCTCAAGTTTCGCATTCAGACTCATCTTCCCCAGCTCCATCTATCGCGAGATCCGTAAAATTACTGAATATATTCGATTCCGATGATGAAACTTCAACCGATGAGAATTTTCGGCTTACGCCTGTATTCCAAGAAGTATACCCGAATCCATCGCTTGAGCCCGATTGCAGCGATATTCCGATAATAAGCGACATTCCAACAATGCCTGCAACCCATGCCACGCCTGCAACTCCTGCCACTCCTGTTACTCTAAATCCTATATCTCAAGTCGCTTCTGCATCACAAGCTACTGATTTATTGCCAATCACAGTGTTGCAGAGACATTATACCTGGTTCTTTGCTGTCATAATGTATGTCCATCAACTCATTTTTATAAAAAAGTTTGATTTATGTTTGTTTTTAATTAAAGTAACAATACATATTTATGATTTTTATTCTTACTGGTTTTGGCAAGGTATGTCCCAACATACATTCAAATGAATACATATTTCTTTACCCACTTGGCAATGTATGTAGTAGCATACATGGTTTTTCAGGAAAACTGTAATCCCTAGATTTTTTTTATTATTTTTCTGGGCATCCTTAGGCTCTACACATTACAATTTCAATAATAGTTTCATCTAAAAAAACATTTTTTTTTTTGCCAAATAAAGGGTTAAAATAAAATTATTCTCATATTTTCATAACCCACGAACGTAAACACCTTGATTTTATTCATCATTATTTTTACGATGCTGTAAAGTATAACGATGCTTCGACTTAGTAAATAAACAAAAATTACAGCTTTATTTCATAAACAGTGCAATGTATTATGAACTTTATTACCCCGACTTAGAGTGCATGGGATTAGTGGCCTCGTAAAATAAATAAGCCTGTTTCTCACGAAAGATTAACCACAGTATAAACTAGTTTGAGGTAGGTCGTGTTGTAAAGAGGATTTTCATCGTGGAAATATTTTATGCTACTGCTATAAAAGAAAAATATCATGAAAAGAAATTTACTCAGTTATCTCCCACGGTTCTTACTAAGTAGAGTTTCGTATCCGAAGGGTAAAACGTCCTATCCTATTAATAAGACTCATAGTACTAAGACTTCTATTACTAACGGCCGGTTTCTGGAAACCCAAATCACGATTGATCCGAGTTTGACACATAGTAATTGTTTGAATTTTTCGTTGATCATCGTTCGAGAAACCGGCCGTAAGACTCCTATTACTAAGACTTCTATTACTAAGACTCCTATTACTAAGACTCCTATTACTAAGACTCCTATTACTAAGACTCCTATCACTAAAACTCCTCTCGTCTCAGACTACTACTAAACGGCCGGTTTCTCGAACGATGATCAACAAAAAATCAAATAATTACTATGTGTCAAACTCTGATCAATCGTGATTTGGGTTTCCAGAAACCGGCCGTAAGACTCCTATTACTAAGACTCCGCTATCCGACCAGACTGAATCTTCTGAACCGTAATAGTTTGAGAGTTTAAATTTTCTAAGATTTGTGAGTTTGATTATTTCCCGATATTTCGGCACAGTTGCATGCGCCACGAACTGAACTTATAAAGAAAATATCCAAAACCGTGATAGTTTCAATTATTACGACTAATACTAAGAAACAGAACAGAGTAAAACAAAGTAGGGAGCTCTCATACAAAACATGATTTTTCCGTACGAAAAACACTTGGCTGGTTTTATTTTCAAGCAATCAATTTCTAGAAAATCCAATTGTTGCTAAAATAATTTATTTTAAGTAACACTTACCACACGTATAAACAACTTTCAGGTAGGTCTTGCTTCCCGGTCTACATGGTTTGCCAAACATGTTACTATCTGATGATAGCACACATCGTCTCTTTCCATGGCACTCTCTCATCGCTGTCTCAGTCGCGTAGGGCTCCAAGCACGCTGCAAAATATAAAAAAAACATTTTTTATAGTTAGTTGTTTTTTGTTGTTAGTTCGTGGAACTGGTATTAAATATAAGCACGCTGCAAAATGAAAAAAAAACATCATTTTTTTATGGTTAGTTCGTGGAAGTAGTATTAAATAGAAATAATAGGAATATAAAACAGTAAACCAACTGACTTGGAGTTCTAGAAATGTCCAGAAGTATTAGAATGCTCATGATCTTAAACACCAGTTCTGCTATCAATACTGTTAAATTGATAATTTTATTCATACGAGAAAAACAATACATAAAAACTTTGTTTTGAAAACTTTGTTTTCGTATTTTTATTACATTATTCATAGATACTCATGAAAAACAGATGAGTACTATTTCAGCTTTCAAAGTAATAAATACAATATTTTATTTGTAATAACCCATTTCAAACCAACACAAAACTCCTTTGATCAATAACGATCATGAAAGACCCACAATTTTTTTAAAGAATTTCATATATCAAGGAAAAACAGGTACATTTTTTATCCAAGATCTTCCTTTCACCGCTTCGCCGTTGGAATGATAAATGCATGCATATTTTATCGTTATGAATTGATGCTCAGTTCGGCATAGCATCGGCAGAAAATACCAAGAACTTATCCGATGTTGTGCGCTTATAGTCAACATTTTTCTATTTTTTTTTTGCGGTTTTTGTTGGGCATTGATCAGGTTTTGTAAACTTATCCGATGTTCAGTGGAAAGATGTGCTTATCGATTTTTGAAGTGAAAACTTCTTTAGCGGCGCTGGGTGGGTAAAAACTTTCAAACTCGCGTCAGGGTCACGTGACGTTGATCGAAAAAGCGTAAGATCGAGGGGAAGGGAGAGGAACTAGTATCTCCCACTCTTTCTACCGTGCCTGAGTGTGCTGCTCTGTTTAGGCGGCACAGGGCGAAAAATAATAAAAAATAAAAACATAAACATTGTATTCTACCTCATAAATGATAGTACTTTTATACTTATAATTAAACACAACGTTAATATTGAAGTTTTCACTTCTGCCGGCACTCCCGGAGTGCTACCTTTTTTTTTTGTTGTTTTGTCGGATATTGATCGAGTGTTTTATAAGTTAAACTTATCGACTGTGAAAGCGCTTATAGCTGTTTTTTTATGTTTTCGTTGAGCATGATTTTTATTGGTTGGGATCGAACATTGAAAAACAAAAGATAGTACTCTTTTTTGTTTTTCAACATTAAATATTTTGTTTTTCAACATTGAAAAACAAAATATAGTTACTCTCTTTTGTTTTTCAATGTCCTATAAAAAATGGTGTTATTGGTTTGAAATCTAATTAAAATGCACTAAACATCGATTATGCTGTTTGATGTGTCAGTAACTTTGTACTTGTGTTATTTACTTAATTGATCAAAACCTTTTCAAACTTTTAAATTAATTGGCGATAAGAACAAAATAAGTTAAGTATATAAAAAAAAACAGAAAAAATATTTTGTTTTCTAAATACCAAAAAATCTAAATAGGTACACCCAAAATCAAGTTAAAATCTTTGTTCACCTGAATGCAGAGAATAGTTTCAATTAAGGAGAACTCGTTCAATTTGAATAAATTATATGAAACTGCCAGCTCATGCCAAAGACCGAAGTTTCTAAAACAGCGGCATAGTATATAGACATAAAATCGAGCAGTCCAAAACTCTATTATATATACTTTTTGCTGTAAGTACATAAAATATTCATGGACGCACGACGCTCCTTACAAAGCACAGCTAGTAAATAACTAGAAACAATTAAAAGTTTGTGTGAAATTATTTGTTTGATTATTAATTAATTAAATGAACTTTACGCGTAAGGTTTGATCATTACTACTATTTAGTTTCATATTAATATTTTTTTTCCTCACCTATCTATGTGTATATAGGTGAGGAAAAAAAACCACTCCCCTAAATCCTTCATATTAATATAATACCTAATAATTAATATATATGACTGTTATACGTAAAATACCCAGTGTTTATTACATAATGTCCATAATTGTAGCGGCTACCGCTATGTGACAAAGTCCCCACAAAGTTCCCGAAAACTCTCGAAGTAACCCATTTTATCCCAACTCCTTCTAAAAGGGATAAGCGGTGGAAAAAAACTCCATTCGATGACGAAGCTCATTATACTGTGTTTTGGCATTGAGACGGTTTTTATCCGATTGGAAAATTCGGGTTTAAGAGCTTAATGACGCAACTTGAAAAAGTGGAGTGGGTCGAATTGTCGCCGCCCCAAATTGTAAATTCATCATGTGGGAAGGCATTTATTGTTTATCCGTCAACGAAAAGACTTAATTTATTAATTTATTTCTTGCATGGTATTAGAAAACAGCTATGGGTAACTTTAGTGTTGATAACCACAAAAACAAAAATATCAGCACAAATCTTACATTATAGAATTACAGCTCAGCTCAGTACAGTTACCTGAGTTGTATCCTATGTGTGCGTTTTTGTGCTGATAAGTAGTTAATAAAAGATTTTTATTTCTTTGATATGCTGTGTGTATATAAATATGATATGTATCTGATGTTGCAGTTGCGCTATTATTAAAAGTTATTAGTTCTCATCCGCAGCCAGATTTCGCCCACAGCTGGTCATAGACCCTTGCCACTCTCCACGGTCCTGTGCAAATCTCATCCATGTGCGACCCGCCACGCAGCTATATCGTCAGCCCATCTCGCTTTTTTTGTAAATACATACATATAATACATATTAACACCCAGATAATAATTATCCGGTAGTATAAATTACGTACTTTCCTCCTTCATCCCTCGTGGTTGTGGACACTGGATGGAGTCATACTCCGTCCTTCCATACTGAGCGGAGTAGATTGCCACTCTGGAGTGCGGGTTGCAGCTCAGGTGCAGGACATCATTCTCGCACCCGACTTTGCTTCTGAACTCATCTGTTGAAAAAATAATTAAACATCTATCATACTTGAATTAAAAAGGAATAGTTTTAGCCCCGATGTTTTAATTTGTTGTTTGATAAATTATGGATTTTTATGAAAAAATTCAAAACGAAAAAAATAATTGTTCGTCTGAGATATCGCCCAATACAATTTGTCAATTCTTAAATATAACAATTCTTAAACTATTTTAAATTAGTTTTAATCATAATAAAATCATTATTATAAATCATAATTTAAATAGTAACGGGCATTCCACTCATCGCACTCTACTCCCAAATCAATCAAAGTTTCTACTATGGGACCTAGATTGCTGATAGAACACTAATATAGTACCTTTTAAATTACATTTTAGAAGTGAAATTAAATAAATATTAATTTAAGTTTAATATTTATTTTTCAGCTGTCTATCAGCAACAGAGTTTAATCTTCCACAAATCAACAAAAAACCGCAAAATACAATTTATATCAGATCGTCTCGTACCAAAGTTATGTCAAGTTTAAATATTTTCATACGAATATGCAAAGAGAATCTTATTTCGTTTTTGGTTCGACAACCTTTAATGCTTTGGCTACATTAGCGAGCGAATATTCGTATCGTGTTGGCGCGACAAAAACATCGTGTTCGGGTATAGGCGATCTTCTTGTCTAAATACTACGCGATGACACGATGTACCCGGCCACATACATCGCGTTAACACGAATATTCGCCGTAGCCCGCTAATGTGGCCCCAGCATTAGAGATATTTGAAGAAGAAAATTCTTTATAAGATATCTAATTTAAAAGCAAAAAAGTTATCTACTGCGTCTATTTACACAAAACTGACATTTTGTTTGAGATTTTATGCAGGTACTCGTACCTACATGTACAGCAAAGTTTGAGAGAGACAAAACAATCGAGCTGCCAAAAGAATCATTAGGTACATAATGATTCTTACAAAACTTGGAATCAATGTTTGTAAGATCTGCAATTATTTATTCCGGGTGTTCTGGGTATTTTATACGTATAATACAAAATATCTATCTATGTAATTTATTGTATTAAGTATGTCAGTCTTCTAGTACCCATAACACAAGCTCTGCTTAGCTTGGGGCTAGATGATGTTGTGTGGATTGTACAGCATTTTTTCATTTGTACTCAAAACATCAGGAAGAAAAGATATACTAAGTCCTTAAAAAGCACCTTTTTTATCGGGGTTAGTAATTTTTTCAGCAAAATCTCGTAATTCTGTCGTTTTTCTTGGTAGTAAATCTTTAATGTCATAAAGCAAATTAGTACAGAGCTTTTTATACTAACTTTTTGTTCTATTACAACTTACGCTTTTGGAAAGTTTTTTGGGATTAAGTTATTATAAGATTTTTAGAAGGAAAAACCGGCCTAGTGCGAGTCGGACTCTTGCACGGATGGTTCCGTACAAAAAAAAAAAAGGTAGCACTCCGGGAGTGCCGGCAGAAGTGAAAACTTCAATATTAACGTTGTGTTTAATTATAAGTATAAAAGTACTATCATTTATGAGGTAGAATACAATGTTTATGTTTTTATGTTTTATTATATTTTATTTTTCGCCCTGTGCCGCCTTAACAGAGCAGCACACTCAGGCACGGTAGAAAGAGTGGGAGATACTAGTTCCTCTCCCTTCCACTCGATCTTACGCTTTTTCGATCAGCATCACGTGACCCTGACGCGAGTTTGAAAGTTTTTACCCACCCAGCGCCGCTAAAGAAGTTTTCACTTCAACAAGTTTTTGTATGAATATTTACATATTATATTTACTCATTTTTAGTATTTGTTGTCACAGCGGCAACAGAAATCCATCAGTTTAAGAAGGCGTGCGTTGGTGGGCGGCCTTATCGCAGAAAACTATCTCATCCACGCAACCGAAGCGAGATAAGTTTTTAGTCGAGATAAGTTAAAATACAATAGCGAGATAATAGTTAGGATAAATAGAAAGACAGAGTAATTATTAAAGACTACAGAAGATAGAAGATGAATACTTAAATGAATAAAGCTTAAATGAAGAACATTTAGTTTAATGTGACTGTGACCAGACCACTAGGTTTCTACTAAAGTTAGGTTTTATGGTTTCATTGTAACATTCCATATGTTGAACAGTTGCCAAACAGACAATATTTCATACGGTCATTTAGTATAATAACCATACACTCCAAATTTATTGTCACAACCAATTTCTTGTGTGTTTCGAAGCCAAGAATCTCTTTAAACGGAAAACTCTTGATTATAACAAAATATCCTATTCTATTTCCACTCAGATTCTCAGAAAATAGCAATATTCTGAGTTTCAGTACGAACATTATTAATATGAGATTTTTCATAAAAAATGCTTTTAGAAAATTGAGATTGCTTTGGTTATTAGAGCTTATTTTAAAATTTAAATTATAATAGGAAAAATAATATTTATCAACATTTCCTTTGAAATGGTTGAAAGCAGAAATCAGCTTTCTTTCAGCATCAGAATGCAGAAAGAAGTGGTGCTCGCATTCCTGTGTTCTGGTTTATGGATGCCAGCGCAGATTTTAAAGATTACGCCCAATATAAACTGGATTGTATACGAGTAGACTTAACCGATGTTAAGTCTAAAGATGTGATTTTTGATTTATGATATTCGTCATTCGATGCGATCATCGAATGACGAATATCATAAATCAAATATCACATCTTTAAGTCAAGTATCATCATCATCATCAACCTATACCAGTCCACTGCTGGACGTAGGTCTCTCCCAAGACGCGCCACTGAGCCCGGTCTTCGGCTCGTCTCATTCAGTTTTTGCCAGCTACACTCCGCAGATCGTCGCTCCATCTCGCCGGAGGGCGTCTTGCACTACGCTTGCCTAAATGCGGTATCCAAGTCAAGTATCACTTCTTTCTATTATTACCTTTGAAGTATAAAGATGAGTCTTTAGTGTCATTGCGTTCAAACCAAAGTTTTGAAAGTTGCCGCCCGTATTTACTTTATACCTGGGGGGTATCCTGACAACTGAAATGTTTTTGAACTGCTATTTGATCAAATTGCAGTTCAGTTTTCTTCTTCGTCTTTTATTGATATTTTGAATGATCGATTTTCATACGGTTTGATAGAATTAACGAAAAATCAGGTAGGCCATGCTCAAATCAGTCCACGTGCTAAACCGCGGCATTGCCGTCATTTTTAATAAAGCAACAGCTCAGTCATAATTTTATAAAGCTCAGTCACGTCAGTCCACAAATTTACCACGGAATACTGATGAGTTACTATAGTAAAATCATCAATAACTAACTTTATTCACAAACAAACTTACGACTATACAGTATTTACAAAATGAATAACTGAACTGCAACTGAAAGGATATTCGGTCACGCAAGTTTCCCCTTGCTGGATAGCCCCCCTGGATAGGGAACGCTCTGTTCATTCTCTTTGTATGAACTGAAACCTGTAGCGACTTGTTCTGTGGTAACTCATTAATATGACTTATTGCTAGCAAGAAATTCGTATAATAATTTCACTGCGGAACAACGCACGTGTAACACCTCTCTGGTTTAGAAGCAGTCAAGCGTGCAATAAACTTCAGGGGGTAAGACTGATGGGGCGGGGCATTGCTGGCATTCCGGTAGTGTAGGTTTATAATGAATAATCATAAGTTATCTGTACCAGTACCTCTACCATGAGTTGTCACAGTAAAATCGCCTGACTTTACTACAGTAGTGACGTAAATATTAGTATTACGAATTTTAGTACCCAACTAGCCGCTAGAGGCGCTGTACAAATCTTCATACATTTTTTTTACTACAGACGCTAGCGAGTATAGATTGTAAAAACTCATGGTAGAGCTACTGTTCTAATTTTAGCACGAGTATAATATGAAAAAGCGAAATTGTGTAGTTGGAAATAGATCGTCATTTTTTTGCCCGTTCTTGTTTCTGGTTGCGAGAATCTGGCACTTAGAATCACTAAGTTTACAAATAAATTATGAACGATCCTTATGATTTTAGTCAATACAAATAATTAGTTTTTACAATGAAGATATACATTTTTTTTACTCTGTACTAGAATTTACATTAGTTAATATGTACTCTTTTTTACAACTTTATAATTGCTATTTTTTTGTTAGATTTTTACTAATTAATAGCAGTTATTTGCTGCTATTTGGCTTGATATGTTATTATAATAATTATATATTGTGAACACTTTGTGAATAACATTTTCTATAAGTCTTGAGATAATCTAGGAAATATACAATAAATGAGTATATTATTGACGTTCCTGTTATTACAAATAAATATTGATACTACAAGCTACGCTTCAAAATAATATCAGATTATCAAGCTTACGTGTAATTTGTCTAATGATTTGAGTGAAAACGTTTCCCTGCTCGATTAAAAAGGCTTTGTTCAAAAGCTTCATTATTCGATTTATAATTTGATTTCACATCACTTTGCTGAAGCGGTGAGCGTGAGCCATTATTTCTTGTACGTGCAGCTCGGATTTAGTAATAAAGTCTGCTTCATTAATACCTCAGTTTAACTATAAATTAAGCGATTTAGAGATTATAATGAGCGTTTGAGTTTGATCAAAAGTTAATAGGTCAAAGTCAGTTATTGTAGTAAAAACATAATCATTCAGAATCGTTGTTTATTTGTGATTCAAAATACTGATTCTTTAAGATAAAAGCCTAAAAGATTAGAGAAGAAAACTGATGTTAGTACTTCATAATAAATTATACGTGCTAAGTTTTTATGTATTTGAGTTTAGGTTATTTTTTATCCTTGTCGCATATTTGTACTTTAAAATTCCTAACCTAAATTCCCTGTGGTTACCTTACTCAGAAAATAATGAGGTCAGTTCCATTACTATTTGTGTAAACCCCAACATTCCCGGTAAATGGTAGGTACTTGCTATCAACTCATGCTCATATTATACTTAATGCGGAATGCTTAACCCAAGATACAACCTAAAATTGCAGGAAAAAAATAAAAAATAAGCACAACAGGATAAAAAGGATGCCATAAAACGCGGCGAAAAATGCCCGAACATTTCCGAGCGTGCAGACAGCTCAAAATTTGGGCAATTTTCTTAATTTTACCTCATTACAAAGTTGTAACTTACACGGGCGGCACTTATAGGCGACTTCGACGAATCTCCTGGAGCCAGGGCAGGGGTCGACTCCGAACGCCTTAGGGCTTGTGTGGAACTTGCACTGTCTTTTCTTCTGACAGGCCTCAACAACTGTCTGTAACAACGAATACTACAAAATTAGTTAGTACGCCCATTCTCCTTTGATTAAAAAGTTTTATTAATGTTCGGGCAGGGAAAGTGAGGATCAGCTTTGATGGGTGTAATGTTTTGAGTGTTTTCTAAATTACGGTTATTTTGTATTGATTTGATGGCCTACTTTAAATGGTTTTAAAGTTATGATCCCTTTTCGATTATGTTTTCTGATCGTTCAAACTTTTGTATCGACCTGGGATCGTCCTGTTGGCAGGTTTATAAACTTTGCTTTATTGGGTAAAATTTACTTAAGCTATCGGAGATTATTATTTTAGTCAAGTACTTATTTAATAAAAAAAATTGTTCTATGCGTAGCCTAAAATCATTTTTGTCCCAAACCAAGCTTTGCTTAATTTGGGCTAGAGCACGGTATTTTTTTATAAAATTTATAGACAATATTTTGACTTCAATCTCATCTGATAGTGATGTGACGATAAAACAGGATGGTCTAGAAAACCTTGCCTTAAAAAGATCGAGGTTATAATGAGTGAAATGTCCGTGAATATTTATTTATTATTTATGGTTATGGTATGGTTATGTATTTATGTATATGGTTTTTGAAAAATAGCTCGCACGGGAACCCTCTTCTAAGTTACATCACCAACAGTAATGTTCGCGATTCTGTGTTCCTCATAACAGTAAAACTTGTCACTCAGCCGTTCCACTAAACACATAACTGTGGAATCACATCGTACTTAACTTTGAGACTTAAGTCGTAGATAGTAAGTTTTAAGTGCCTGTAAATGTAACCCTTTAAACACTAACACGACATCAATACTTGACAGCATGTAATAAGTACGGTGGTAGTACAAGACAAGTATATTTTTTAATTATTTAAATATTCATAGACATTTCACACATCGCGCTCTAGTCCCAAAGTAAGCAAAGCTTGTAGTATTGCAACTAGATTACTGTAAGAATACTTATACACAAAAAGTAATTTATAATTGATACCATGTATAACCTGTTCCGAGTAAAAGTGGCTGAATAACCTCTTAGTAAATTATTTTTACAAAATATGTTTTTTTTATGTTGAATATAAAAGAGTATTGTTTTAGCAAAATAAACAAAATAAACTCAAGCTCGAATCAAGTGAAGGTACATAAAACCTTCAAAGCGATGAAAACCGAATCGAATAAAAACATAAAAAAAAAAAGAAATCTTGACTATATTTTCTGCAAGATTTTTTTCGAATCTTATTTACAGAGGTAGCAATTTATTCCTGCTTACGGAACGTTTAATGAATGCAAACATTTGATCAGTAGATACTTTTACGGATTACGTAGAAGATGCTGGGTAGATCTGGAGAACATTTTTCGTTTAAGATATTATGTTTTAAAGTCAGTGTTTTTAGGCAAAATTTATTAATTTTTAATTTAAAGTAAAATTATATGTAAAAACTTCTCAAATTCATTACATGAGTTTTGTATGAAAACTTGACAATTAATTTTTTATTTATGATTTCCGTCGTGTTGCAAAATAAATAATTAATACTTGTCAAGTTTTCATACCAATGTAATTATAATTTCACATGTGTTTTTAGGAGAAATGCTATTCAAATTTTTTAATTTTTAATTCATCTTAACATTATAAAAAGCTATTATAAATTAAAACGCAACGAACGTCGGCCATTAAAGTTCGACAAAAGATCTCGATATTCATAAAATGTCAATTGATTTATTATATTTCGCCGAAAGTTAATTTATTTGAGGTTATGAAAGGATTTTAATTGCTTCAGAACCAATGAAAGGGGTTTTTATGTGAATGGTCATTGATAAATTATTTTTAAAGTTTGGAAATAAATCATAATACAAAATAAATACGCATTTAGCAGTGAACACACACCGATATCATCATCAGTCTACTGCTGGACGTAGGTGTCTCCTAAGACATGCCACTGAGCCCAATCTTCGACTCGTCTCATCCAGTGTTTGCCAACTACAGTCCCACCATCTTATCTGTTCAGTTGACAGCGTCGCAGGCGTTTCTATTTTTCATATAAGATAAAACCTTTAGGGCGGCTTGCATAACGATCCTTAAACGTGATTAAGGAGCCCCTAAATGCATTTAGGCAGCTAATCACGATTAGCGTCTTGCACAAGACTGTTTAAGCGCTTAAACATGTTTAGCGAACTGTCAAAATTAAACACCCAAAAATGGCTGTTTACGGATCCAAATCGCGTTTAGCGCCATTTTGAATGAACAGATGTTATTCATATTTACAATTGTACAACCAAACCAGCACACTGCTGTGTATATTTTGAAAAAATTGTGATAGTAGAGTTTTGTTGAGATAGAAATGGATTTGTGGGATTTCTCAGATGACCTACTATGAGCATCTTTGCTTCTGAAGTCTTTTTTAAATTTAGATTTTACATTTCTGTAACACGCGACCAAGTTCTCTACCGTTCTTGGAGTTCCAGCGGTATTCGAGTTAAAAAGTAAAAACCTCAGTAACTTAACGCCATGCTGTTTTTTCAGATTGCCGAATTTGATCTGTTTTTTTGTTCTCGATAATATGCAAATAACTCTCCATGGCCCTAAATAACAATGTTTGGTCCTCCCTTGTAAAGTTCGGGGCTCTTGGTCCGACATTGTTCATTTTATTGTAGTTGATTTTTTTAGACGTATTTGAGAAACAATATGGCTTGAGTTAAAAACACAAATACACAACGAAATGACTTCAGATTTTGCTCGGTTTCAAGCAAAACGAAATAAATCTGTCAAAAGATTAAAACATCTGGCAGTTCGTTTCCATTCAACGCAAAAATGAAGCTTCAAATACAGTCAGTTTGAGCGAAGCTTGACGGTGGCTTGACGAATACGTGCAACGAAACGCATCCGATCCCTGTACCTGCTCGCTAAACATGGTTTGTTAAATGACCCTTCAGAAAGTCTTGTGCAAGATGATTGGAGTTATGTTTAAGCTAATCGTGTTTAGTCTGGTAAATGTGTTTAACTAAATGTACTTAAATCAGATCGTTATGCAAGCCGCCCTTAGAATAACTTCCCGCGCATCACTTTGAGAGATTTCGGCATTTTATTCGCAGTTTTCAGAATGCAATCGAACAATAAGCACGGAGGCACACTAGACAGAAACTGACAGCGGAATGTAGTTTCAATTATGTCCACCTGAACAGCTAAGTTAGTGGCACTATGCATTCTGCAAATCGTCGCTCCATCTTGTCGGAAGACCACACAACGTCATAATTGACATGAAATAGCTTATTTATATTAAAACTTGTTTTTTTTTCTGAAAGACGATATTGACCGATTTTATCCGAATCCTACTAAAAGCACACGGACTATAGCTATATTTATGTAGATACGGAAGAGTTCCTCAGAATAGGTAGATAAAATGCACAAAACGACTGTGAAAGAATCCAAAACGACTTTCAATAAAGATTAGAATGAAAGAGATTAGTTTGTGAGAGAAACAAAAATATACTGCGTGGTGTAGTCGATATACAGGGTGTAAATTATTCTGTTAAAAATATAGTCCAGCAATCTTGCATGTGTGGATAGACATAATTGGATATAACTTCATAAAGCTAAGTTCTACCACAGAGTAACAAAATACAATTTGTATTTGTTAGTATATGGTTCTATTTTAATAAATTTCAGTTTAATATTGTGCAGGACTTGGAGGACACCTTTGCCCAGCAGAGGGACGAGTTTCG
Organism: Ecliptopera silaceata; assembly: GCA_932527185.1. Taxonomy (NCBI): domain Eukaryota; kingdom Metazoa; phylum Arthropoda; class Insecta; order Lepidoptera; family Geometridae; genus Ecliptopera; species Ecliptopera silaceata. The sequence goes on along the minus strand of OW052202.1, from coordinate 8,392,133 downwards.
TTAGATAAAAAACAAATAATATTTATGTTAAAAATACTCTTGAAAATGATTTATTTCCGTTTATAATTATACGTAATAAGGCGTCATAATCCGTAATACTATTGGAAAATAAAATATAATCATTTTTTTTAAGTAAGTGCAAAAATGATTGAGTTTATGACCTGGAGTTATTTCGATACTAAACATTTTACTGACCATACGAGATGAATTGAAAAGAATAAGGATTTTGACTAATAAAAAACTACGTTATTTCTTTTATCGAGGATCTCATGTATTCAAAATTAAAATGTTTACACCCTGTATATCTGTTCCGAGAATAGCACTGCAGTGTTCCATGTTTTTTGTAGCAGTATCGACATCTGCTCATAAAATTGCCATACTGCGTAAACATATCGGTGGCTGTAATGGCAACACTGAACTAGATTACAAAGTTGAGGGATCTACTCAGAAATCAAGTAAGATTTTAAACAAACACAAAGAATGTGTTTGAAGAGAATTATTTTGTGATTTTTGTATTATCTTTAATAAGTAACAATTTTTTTGATTTAAAATGCATATTGCAGCAAACACTATCTTAAATATGTTGTACCAAATTAAATTTGGATTTAAAATTATTAGTTTCTTCTAAATAAAATTGAATACTTTAAATATTTTTGCACAATTGTACTTTAGATAATAATTAAATAGCTCAACTGATCTAAATCAGTACCAATCGGTAGATGCCCTTTGGAATAACAACGAATAAAGAACTAGTTAAACAAAGTAACACATCTTACCTGCAAAGCACTAGGCCAGATACAAGAAGTGTCACCGACGACTTCTACAGCCACTGGTTGGTATTCCGTCAGATCTGTCGCACAAGACCCTTGGGACGCGGAGGCTCCATACTGCGCGACTTGGATGCTGATCGTCGTCCCTCGAGGGCATACGAGGGTTACCATCTCTTCGTCGCACGCTGCTTTCTGGTGTGTACGTAGCGTGCCGAGAAGCAGTTCTTTTAACAATAGAAATATTACAAATTAATCGAGTTTGACAACGAATTATAGTGTTAAATATTTAAGGGTAACTCAAAAAGTTTATATAAGATCTTAATTAGATTGAAATGATACAACAACAGAAGTACCAGTTTTAAGTTTTTTAACTCTTCTCTTTGTCAAAATGAAAATAATCATCAAAATGTGTCCATCAAAGAGAGAGAGAACTATTTTTTTACACGGTGATAGGTATTATCGGTACCTCAACAAAAATACAGACGAATTAAATGAAGGTTAAAACGAAATACTTTAATTACTTTGGTATCAGTCCATTATCGAGATTAAATTACTTTAAAGATTTACTAGTGCAGAATCATTGAACTCAGTACTCATATTATACATATTTTAATTTCCAAGGGATTTCTAGTAGATGATAATATTTTTAACATTTTTAAGGTTTTAAAAATACATGAGATATATGCTAGTGTCACAACAAATTTTTGAATAACATATTTTACATGATCAACTAGAGCAAAATAAAAGAAAAATATATTTTTTAATTTACTTTGTATAACAATAGCAACAAGGAGTTCTTATATACCCCTAAAAATAATTTTACAAAAGTGCTGGAAGATTCCATTCCTCGTCAAAAAACGCTGGTCCCTCAACACTCGATTTCGAGATTTTATCAACACCATTACGAGAAATAGGTGTAATCCAAAACCCATTCCCCTTAGTTATCACTCTGTTACGATGTCCTGTAGCTGTAATGTGGCTAATGTTACTTACAGCCGCACTCAGAAACATAAAAAAACTAAACATAAGTGTTACTTAAAGCTAGTGGTGCGGCTCCGCTCGGAAACATAAAAAAAACTAAACAAAAATGTAACTTAAAGCTAGTGTTGCGTCTCCGCTCGGAAACATAAAAAAATCATAAGTGTGACTAAAAGCTACCAGTGTTTCTCTTCTTAAAAAAATGCTCAAGTATTAAGACTTTGTTTAAGTATGAAAAAGGACAACATTTTTAATTAGGGTATAAATTGAGTTAAATTAACACAAAGTAAGGTATTGTTTAAAAAAGAACGGGACCGCTCCAAAAAAAAATTAAAAATGATCTGAATATTTTAACAAAAACACGCTTAGTAAAATGTTTGCACAAAAGTACTTTTTTACAACTTGGATCGGATTGTGTAGGTTTTACGGGATAAAAAGTAGCTTATAATGATAGTCAGGGCTACAGTTTGTACTTAATGTAAGTATTGAACTTTAAGTACTCTAAGTTACATCAAAATTGTTCCACTCGTTGCAACGTGATTATGAAACAAAAAAACTAAGTTATTTTTTTCTTATCATTTAATAACAAGATGGCGCTATTCTTATTATGTTTGACAGAAGTTGACTTATGTTTGCATGATATTCAGCTCTTTTGATTTGCGATATGCACCAATTAGGTTCATTATTTTTTATTTTTAGAAGTAGATAGTAAAATTATTTTTTAAATATATTATTTGAGGAATTGCTTTTTTCTTTTTTATTCCTACGTTCCGGTTTGAAGAGATAGCAACTACAGACATGTTTTTTATTAAAAAATCTTACTTTAATTATTATTATTATAATTTGTAACGCTTTCGACTACTTGAGATTTGTTTTTGACTTTTTATGAGAACAAAAAACGTTGACATCACAAATCAGTCAAGTTAAAAAAAAAATTGTCTACAAACATCTAAATATTCTGAAAATAACAAATCTACACTACGCTTTTCCTGCGTCAAGAGCAATCAACTTAAGAACTGTCATTGCTAAACGTGTCCTACGTCAAGTTAGGGATGAAATTACGGTCAATCGTGCAGACGGGAAGCAAGCGGGCTTAGTAGTGTTAACGCTTTTTGTAAAAGAATTTGTCTGTAATGTACTGAAACTATTTCTGCTACAAAAATAGATTATTCGCTAAGATTTTCACTATACTTCATTAACTTATTCAAACTATGACGCAGTTTCCAAGTAAATGGATTTATCTGGTGTACAACAAAACAAATTATCTACCACTTATCAAAAACGTTTTGTACTAAAACAAGGACATATTTTAGTACTAAACTAAAGGTGCAAAAAACAGGTCATAGATAGTATTTACTTAATTCCCATCTTATTATTTATTTATAAAGCCTATTATTTATAAATACTTCTTACTCCCGTTGGAAAAATACTAATCCACTTTTGCAAAATAAAATCCATAGTAGCCATTAGTAGCACTTTTAATCCCAGTCGTTATTATTTCAAAATGATTTCAAATACTGGCTGACTGAAACATGCGACCGACGTTTTTGCTAACAAAAAGGACGTACGTTGTGAAAAATTGTATGAAAACACAAAGAGGTCACAGCAAAAAGACAAGATACAATAAAGGCTGTTTCACACTGCTTCTAACACGACATCTGCACGATATCGGAAAGCTAATATAAAGCGTGACAATTCAGCACGATCATATATGCGTGCACGGGCCTCAGTGTGTTCTCGCCTTATGTGTGGGCGTAAGGCTAAGTGTACATGAGTATACCCTGTCATAAACAAAGACTAAAACATTATAATAGAAAACGCGAATAAAATAGCAAATCATCGTCGATAACGGGATGATTCTATCACTCCCTTATCTCCTATAGTACCACCAAAGCATGTTTTTACAGTCGAATTATGAGATAATGTAGTTTTTTTTTATGTAGAGGTGATATATTTAGATTAGAAGAATGAGACAAAACTTATTTGAATTTAATTATAAATAAATTAAGCACAATAAGTAGGTAAAGTATTTTGAATCAAAATACATTTCACAAGCTTAAATAAATAAATTAATAAATAAACACAATACAAATAATTTACAACAACAATTCAGTCTTTCTTTAATATTTATTCTTAACCATACTTTTTAACACACATAAATACGTTTTGCACAAAACATGATTAAAAACCGTTTAATTTTTTTACGAAAAAACCCATTGACTTCGGGGCTATATTGTCTATTAAAATTCAATCTCAAAGCAGTTTTATTTAATGGCGCTGTCGATATTTTTTCGCCCTTTTATTGAGGACTTTTCAAGATTAAAAAACAAATAGTCCCAAATGGTTTGGTAGATGAAGCTACGAGTCATCATCATCATCATCAACCTATATCAGACCACTGGACGTAGGTCTCTCCTAAGACGCGCCACTGAGCCCGGTCTTCGGCTCTTATAGCTATTTAAACATTAACATTTTGTAAATACTGTAATGGTCGTAAGTTCGTTTGTGAATAAGTTATCAAATAATTAAAAAATAGCTACCCTTTTGTAGCATGTTCTTATAATGCAATCAATCTATGTCAAAAACATGTGTCTGGTATAGGTTATATAGCAGTGGACTGATATAGGTTGATGATGATGATAATGAAAATTTGTTATATTAAAGTAGTTATTTAATAGCAGGAATAATATAGTCGCAGTCTTTTTTTAATTTCATGTGAAACGTTTCAACCGTTATTTTTTTATTATTCATCTGGATACTAGTAAACAGTTAAAATCCCAACTCTAATCATAAAAAGATAATGCTTTCAGCTATTAAACTAAGGTTCACCCCAAAGTGCATTTTAGTGTAATAAACTAACATCTGCATCCAAAAATCGCTATCAAATACACTCGAGAGCAATAAATCCGGCTCACTGATATAAACCATGATATTTCGCAGGCAAGAGCTGACTTATTGAGATACCAGGCAATAGACTAATCGCTAGGGTTTTTGCCTTTTTTAGTGGCAATTCACATGTTTTTATGATAATAAAAAACTAAGAGTAATGCGTGATTGCGGTATATATTTTTTAAGATTTCAAAGTTTATATATTTCTTTATTATAGTAGCGTATGTGCTATATTAATAGCACTTTTTATTATTTAGTAGCTAGGACTTGCGTGTAATTATAGCATTTTTTTGACATTTTGGTTAGAGGACACAAGGATTCGTGACCTGAATTTAATATCTCTGGAGTGTTGAAAAATGAATTTAAGAAAAAAGTTTGTGAAAATACAATCTAGAGGGAATTAAAGTTATCTAAAACTTAAACTTTTTCAAATGATCTTTCTTTAAAGACACTGACTTTTTGACAATTTATATAAAAGTTTAAGTAGATCATTAAAATATTTAAATTGGGTTTTTTATTCTGTTCATGCTTGGCTATTCACAGATGCTTCTGAAATGTTCTGATAACTATCAAATATTTATTGGTGTAATTTGAAAATGGAATGTTTACGTTATTTTATTACCGACGTTGTTTACAGCCCACACACTTTACTGTGTTTTGACCGTAGGATTATTGGGGCTTATGTTTGGTTCAGCGTTAGATTTTGTTTTAGTTAATAGGATTTCGAATTTATTGACCCGTAGTGTAATTAATTTATTCATAAAATGTATTGATGTTTGTTGTGTGGGTGTTACTATGTTTTTATGAAAATATATTAAGGTAACAATAAAATGTATGAAGAAATGTATTTTATCAGCAGTCTAGTTTCCACAGTACTAAACTGTGCTAGATTTAAATTATTAGCGATGTGTAAAGTCCATATTTATTTATTATTTTAATCTTAAATAGCTATCATACCATCATAAGCTTATTGCAGCCATATATTTTCCTAAAAACCGAGGCTAGTTGGAGCAAACGGATACTTGAGTGGAGACCGCGTTTAGGCAAGCGTAGTGTAGGACGCCCTCCGGCGAGATGGAGCGACGATCTACGGAGCTGGCAAGCACTGGATGAGAAGAGCAGAAGACCGGGCTTAGTGGCGCGTTTTGGGAACCTACGTCCAGCAGTGGACTGATGATGATTGCAGCCATGTGCTAAAGACACACAAAAACACTTCGTACATTTGGTTCGTATTAAGTCTTCGTTTACACATCCAGTCAGTTACCGCTAACAACAGGTCATTAAGGGGACGTCATCTATTTATATCCACAGAATAAGCTCATATTTCATACTCGACGAGAGGCGTAATAGGCCGCACGTGGCGGCTGGACTGATCGCGTGCTTGATGCCACAAGTCATAATAAGCTTAAGCGATTATAAACATAACTTTACATATTATGCTTTAGATTGTTTAGTACTTTAGGTACTATAATATAAACGGCTATTTTCGAATTACACTGAAATATGACGCAATTATTATATGAATTACTTGTGAGTAATAAAATATTTATTTTCGAATTAAAATCTACCAATACGTTTGGTTGATACAGGGTTTGAATAAAGACGATTAGGCTGAGAAAATAGGTGCAACTCATATCATATTAATGGTGCAGGTATGGTAGCGTTTTGTTTATCGGATATTAGTGACATTTTATAAATCATCTAGATTCGCTTCAAAAAGTATGAGCATTTAGTATAAGAATAAAAAGAAAAAGAAGACATTTAATAGACACAAGGCAATGTTAAAAAAGTTGAAATAAAAAATCTGTTGAACATTTTGATGATTGGTTAAAATACTTGGTACGTCAGCATCTGCCTACATGCACTAAGGGTGCTGGTCTAATGAGAGTAGAACTCGATGAAGACGCGGTTACAGAACGATCAATCTTTGTCATGGTTCTCGTTTAAGTTTGCCGAGTAGCTGACTAAATTTGAGTCAAAAATACATATGAGCGGACAGTACAGAGGGGTGAGCAAGAATTAATATGACATCGTAAACGTACTTTGCAACGAATTCGGTAGAAAAGATAGCGTTAAGTCACACAAATAGGCCACCGTTTCGATACATTTGTGATTGCCAGGTAAATAATTGACAAAAATACACAAACTTATCTATAATCCATAATCCAACTAAATAAACGTATAGTAGATGTACTTTATCTTAAAACTTGGCTAAAAAGAAATAAAACTAGAAAAATTTAATAAGAACAAAGTAAATTATTTTCTAGATTTCATCAGGCCTGTACCTATCTGGGTCCAAATTTACAATGATGGTTATATTTCCAAGCATACAAGATTTATCACAGACTCAAAGAGATGTAGTTTAGTTACTCGACCAGTGTGAACAAGGCTCCACGCACAAAGGCGTGTTTTTGGACAAAATGGAAGAAAGGAGCACTATTTTTGGATTAAATTGGGTTTGTGTTAGAAAGAAAATTCATTGGTAAAACTTTCTTTATTGCGTGAAATTGCGACCGACACTGTTTTTCTTAGAAAGAATTCTGTGTGATGGTTTGTTCTAGTTTTAATACCTCTGAAACATCTTATTAAAAAGCTAGTACTGAAATAAGAACTATAAGCTTTATTACCAAAGAAATAAAGTACATTTTGCTCTAAGAACTAAGTAAAAGCAAATATTTCCTTATTCAGTAAAATCACAAGGGTCATTTAGAATCGTCTTATACAAAATCTTTTGTTACACTTTTGCATAATTTTTAGTTCAACTTAATATTTTTCTTATCCAAGACTTTATTAATAAAGCTGTAACGGAATCTCAATAGACCGTTCTTTGAAAAATGATATTAAAATGTATTGAAGTTTAAAATATGGTTCGGACGAAGGTTCTGATAGAAATATTTGTACTTCTTTATGTTGTAATAATACTGGAACTTTGAAAGCTTAAAAATAAGATTAATGTGTGACTAAAGCTAATAAATTATTACTTTTTTTTTAATATAACTTTAGTATTTTTGAGTCACACATGAGTCTGTTTTGAGTCACGCTTGAATCCATTTTTACTTGAAAGTAAACGTTTAAATCACTTATTAATATATATTTAACTTTATTTTTTATTACAATAAGAGCAAAAAAAGAAGAAAATCACCTAGTTTAAACTAGCCATTTTAAAAATCTCTAGACGAACATATAATTATAATAGAGAAATGGTAATCTGTCACGGTGTTCTATACATTGTAAAAATATTACATTGTAAAATCAATAAGTATAATATTATTCAAAAACTCTTAAACTCTTGAACAAAACTCTAATGGCACTCAATTCTGTAATTTTAAGTATTTAAACCGTCAAAGTTTATTTCATTATCCTTTGCAAGATTTATTATCGTGACTAAGCCTACAAGCTCCACCCAACTCATTGTGATCACTTTTTGCGTTACATGTTACTCATTAAGTATGTAGGGTACAGTTGGCAGCATAAATGTATATTGTAAATTTATTCTTAACATAATATAATATAATCTTAGAACAAAACTTAGGTTCAACACTCTTTTGACTGAACCAATTTTGTTTTTAAACCATAGCCGGCTGCCGATGCAGTCATATTTAAAAAGTGGCGATTGGGCCATCCAAAGACCTCCGGATTTTTTTTTACATGTGATACAAATTATAAACTGCAACATCCTGACGACGCCAAGTAAGTACCTTCTCGTAGATTCATAGACGGTAAAAAAAAATATTTAAGTAATAATTATTAAGAATTTCAAATATTTATTTTAACAAGAGAGAGAGAGTTTTTTTTACTTAATGTCATAATTACGTATAGTAATCAATACATCAAGTCTGCGCTAACTTATTATAATAGACTGTTAGTATTTTTACGTTGACTGTACTTGTATGCCTAAATACTTATACCTCTCAACTGTCTTCCTTCTGCCCAAGCGTTTTTATTTTTACTTTCCCCACTTGTACGGAACTCTTTGTGAGTATATTTATCCCAAACAATGTTCCTTGTGCGAGTGGTGTAGCTGTCTGTTCGACTCAAACAGACAAACAGATTTCTTTGATGCTTTTAGCCGATTATATACAACAGAGATAATACACCATTGATATACGTTTATTGTTTAATTAAACAATCACACACACACACACAACACACAAAAAAAGGAACTTTTATGTGGTCTCAGATAATTTCATTGAATTTATCATACACCTCGATTATAATATTAAAAGATAATGTTAAAGTAAGTACGCTTCCGATTGGTATTGTTTTGTATCAGTTGAGCTATTTATAGATCGTTTGCAACGGTCTGTAGATAGCTCAACTGTTTCTTATATATTTCTATGTACATTTTATAAATACTGTAATAGTCGTAAGTTTGTTTGTGAATAAAGTTCAATATATCAAAAAAAAAACGTTATATAATAATTACAGTAGGTACTTAGTGCTAAATGATCGTATGTTAAAATCAACTTGATTTTTTTTTGTGTTGTGTGATAATATTATATTGGCTGTATGCAGTGTATGTGCACATTTAATTTACAATTAAAACGCTATTTTTAATTGTAAATTAACAAACATTATTTTTTTAATAAAATGGTTAACAATTATTCTGTACGAGTTGACCTTACTTTTATGATTTCCTCATATAAAAATAACGTTTACGCGGAAAAGGTTGGATCCCGGTTTTATTGTTATGAAAATTTACATAAAGCAACAATCATACCTACATATTGAAAATAAAATCCCCAAATGCATTATGTACTTAATGAAAAATAAATGACGCAAATACATTTATAAAAAATAATTAACGTAAATATATTTTTATGAATGACGCAAATAAATCATAACATATGGCAAATGTATACTAAATTAGGGCAAATTAAATAAATCTGGAAAGAAAAACACATTCTACGTGACTGTTATTTTTAGACAGGATTCACTTTCAAAAAAAGATAGTTAAATACCCGGGTTGCGTTCATTTTCAAGCAATTTCTACAAGAAGGTACCTAAGCATTTTCAAAAACCAACGTTGGTAAACCAACTCCTTTCAAATATTTTTCTAAAATGCTTAAACTGATTACGGAAAGTATTACGGAAAGTGCTTAAGAATTTGAAAAGCCACAGAACACAAATAAAAATAAATTACTCTCAATTTTTATCAACGCAAATGAAAGCAATTAAGCTCTCTAGTTTTACATCGTTAATTCCCTGAATAGAAACTCATTTAAGTAAATAAACTTAATTTGACGAAGCTTTTAAAGTCACTATTATAAACAGCGCAGCGGCGTTTTTATAATCTTTTTAAAACATCAAAGTACAATATGAAACGATATCTTTGGTCAAACAATTAACCAGCTTTGAAGATTTCTATGTAAATAAGATTCTTAGAAATCATATAAACAACTTTACGATTGGAAGTTTTCACACAATCTGATACCGACACGATATCAAAGATGTTTGAAAATATGTAAGGGGAAATTCTTAATATCACGGAATAAATAAATCATTCGGAATATTCTCTCTGGTCCCAAAATAAACTATCTATGGGAACTAGATAGTTGATTTATTATATTATGAATAATCCTTGTGATTTTACTTAATAAACAATATTTTTTTGATCTAGGTAAGTATTTAAAAATCTGTTTGCTATACAACCACATCAAACAAAATGTTTACTCGCGAGTACCTACCTAGTACCATTTGTATGACGTTTGCTGTCCTATAATATCGCATGGATGTCGTGTCGTTGGTTGTGTAAAAACATTAAGTGTAGGAATAAGTAAGTACTAAAAAATGTTAATATTTTTAAACTGTTCCGTATACTTTTTTATAAGATGAGTTTCAATAAATGCTTAACACAGATTTAATTTTACAAAGCAATTTGTTGTGGAAAATCTAATAAAAAATCTATCAGATATCAGAAAATTGATACATTATTAAAATTACACGATCTATTATACATTATTATTATCTATTATGTATTTTAATATATTATTATATAACAAGTCTAATAATGAAAATAAATTTATCAGCCGATATAATAAAATGTCAAAATGAAAAAAAAATCACCCGATAATTTTTTAAAATAATTAAACAGAAAACAACAAAAATCAGCCGATTTAAATAATCCACGGACCTCTAAAAACGTGACGGGCTGTCATTCAGTGACAGCCCGAAACCTATAAACGTCACAAAATGCATGGTCCACATGCATCATTAAACATGTTTACGACAAACATGGACACAGCAGAAACGACTGATTTAAGCACTTTCTCGTAACATAAAGAATGCAGCTGTAGACATATTTAGAGGTTAAATAGTGTGTTTGGCTTTTAATGGGTAGTTTTTGTCAGAAAACCTGTTTTTTTTTCGAATAGCTTATTTGAAACGAATTCAGGGACATTTCATATAACAATCTAGTTTATTTATTGAGGCATACAAAACAGTGAATCAAACATATTTTAAAAGTTGGTTAATATTAATATTAACCATTTTTTATAATATAATATTTGGTAACTACAAAATTTAGTTACGCAACAACACAAGTCTAAGACCGGGCTCAGTGGTGGGTCTTGGGAGAGACCTACGTCCAGCAGTGGACTGACGATGATGATGATGATGACAAGTCTAAATAACGGATAGAGGACTATCCCCAAACTATATAAGTCTGCCAGATTACTCAAAGGGGCTACTCCAGTTGCCTCAACATTATTCAACTGAATATTGATGTAGGCAAAGGTCTATCATAAATTTTGAACCTAATCTTACCAAACCGAACTGATGTTCTTGGTTTACCGTAAGCTGTATTTCATAGATCCCTTTGCGCATATGCCTAAAACATTGTTCAAGAGGATCATAGTTGTGATATAGGTATGCAAACATATTTTTACATCGAGCGGGTTACAATTTGTTCCCAAACATTATTGTTACATCGAAGTTAGAGATTGAGAACAATATTAAAGTTATTCTTATCCTTATTTTGACGTGACAACGTCTTATAATTCGATAGAGCCGGCTGCACGCACGAAAAAACATGACTCATGAGGCGTCTTGAGGCGTTCTGAGGCGTTCTGAGGCGTTCCATGAAGTGACGTTGTCACGTTCAACTATCGTCAGTAAACCGACTTTACAGGCAACCATTTTTTTTTTTTATTAAATATGGCGATATGGATTTATCGTACCTACAAGTATAAACACGTTAATCGAATCTTTATAAGACCAAAACTTTACTTAAAACTTTTTATTTAATATCATATGTGGTTATCATTCACTCCTATAGAATTTTACAGTTCATTTATATAAGTTTAAATTATGAACAGCTATATTTATTGTAAAGACAATACGTACATAGACAATTTCAAAGAGACTTTAAAAATTAAAAAAAAGACATGTGACACTCGGGGACTGCCGCGGTAAAGCTATTGCATAGCATTTTTTGCTGGCCGTGTTAGGTTATTTCGTTACGGAATTTCATGATTCGGTCTCCACGCTCAAGGCCCGCGATAGAAGCTCTGCGATAGCTTAAAAACTTAATATTGACGAGAGTTCATCTCACTAGCCTCATCTTAATGCCTTACGATCAAGAAACTTAAGAAACCAGTCGATCAAGTTGGCGGTAACTTAATTTTCCCCACTAACAATACCCATGAGCTCAAAAGTTGGGGCAAACATTTGATTAGAGTTGGCAACCCTACCCATACTTGATTAAGTTTTCTATAGAACTCAACCATGTTTTAAAATGTAGATAGGCAATGTGAGTATAGTAAGCGAAAAGTATGGTTATTGCACATTCAGGCGCACACGCAAGCAGCGTCAATATTTGACTTACCTAATTTAGACCAACCATTAGACAATGCAAGTAGCATTGTCTGACGGCCGGTTTCTCGAACGATGATCAACGAAAAAATCAAATAATTACTATGTGTCAAACTCGGATCAATCGTGATTTGGGTTTCCAGAAACCGGCCGTAACTCTCTTTAGTAACTTTGTATATGTTTTTGTTGAAATTTACAAAATAAACTATGCACAAGCACAAATAACTTCAATATTTTACTGTATGTGGTGGATCACCTTTTTGATCATTTTATTTTATTTTTATAAATAAAAATACTTAAATATTACGAGAAGATTTGAACCGTGAGGGTGAATGTTGGGGACTAGTACAAAACATTTTAAATTATCTTATTTACATTACTGTAACTCAACTTATTTCAATAATGTTTGTATCAATAGCCGTTTCAATAAACTAAAATACTATAAAATTATTATTATTTATCAACCGATATACATAGTTTACAGTAAATATTGTTCTAATCCTCGGCTAATTAATTAATTTTAGTAAAGAGCTCTCGGCACAAGTATTGCACAATATCAACTAGAAGCTGAAACATTTTCGGAATAAAATAATAAAAGCCAAACACTAAAAAACAAAAATTGCTAAATATGTGACACACAATATCAGTATGGGGGGTCTCTCAGATGTAATCAGCTGTGAAGGCCTGGGTCAAAAAATCATGACATGCGTGTGACGTAATTTATTGATGGACCCTAATTATGTATATAAAAATTACATAATAAACAAAACTGATCCTCGATCCTCGGTTTGACAAAATGTTAGACTAAGTCAAACCGAGGATCGTTGTAAAGATAAAACTAGATAAACTAGCTAGTTTGAGAACTAATGCTCAACGAACTCGTTGGCGTGGAAAACTGAAAGTTTTCGTGATTCTGTTTGGCAATCAAGATTTACGATGTGAATAAAATATGAGAGTACGTTGCACTGTCTGCTGTACCAATTCTAGACTACCTCAGAGTTCACGTGAACTTCAGAACTATTTGGTCGTGCGCGGCCATAATGGTCCTCCGTGCTTACTATTTCATTCTGAGCATAAAACATATAATATTGTAGCTTTAATAAAAGTCTTATATGAGCTTTATTTAATTTGATTTTAGAAAATTTAGTGCGATTTTTTGTATTTAATTAACAGAATAGAATAGAATAGAATAGAATAAGTACTTTATTTCAGTTATTATAAAAACTAATTATAATAAAAAAATTAAATTATTTTTAATTAAATTAAAACTAATTAGCTAATTATAAATAAATAAATATTCACGGACATTTCACACATCACACTCTAGCCCCAACCTAAGCAAAGCTTTTAATATGGGAACTAGATTGTTGATAGAATACATACTTACATACATTTTTTTGTAAAAACATAGATATCCAAATACCTGCCCAGTAACAGAACAAATATTAATGTTCATCACACAAACAATTGTTCGGGGTGGCAATCGAACCCACGATCCACAGCATGGAAGGCAGAGCTACTACTAATTGAGCTGTGACGCCTGTCAAACTTCACTACTTCATAAAAACTAGTAAAATTGAGACGGGAATAAGCTACCGCTGAAAAGTCGTGAAGAGAAAACTATCAATCAAAACACATCAAAACCAACAGATCGCTGAGTACTTTTATAGGTTAAAGTATAAATCTTTATAACACCATAAATTATGCAAGCTTGCCAAAGAACTTTAAACTCTACGCAAAGTTCAGAGTGCATGACGTATTACCAAATGAAACTTGGCACAGTTTCAGAACGCGCGGACATCCGCATTGTTGTAACATCTCGATGTATTAGAAGCCTTTTTTGAGGACTTAAGTTACTCGGCAAAGAATGACTGCGACAAATTCGTCAAGTCACGAAATATTGAGTTACAAATACAAAAAATATAAGTAACGAGTATAAGTCTCGACAAAACTTCTAAGAGCAGCCTCCCTATGGGACATACAATCTAAACAATTGTATAATTGGGCAGCTAGTAGGCAAAGTATGACATGTCATTAGTAAGACTGTTCAATTCAGTCGTTAAAAGATAGACCTGTAATGTAACTTTTTGTTTAATTTTTCGTTTTATTTAAATCGGCTTCTCTGAGTACAAAACTGATGATAAATTATTGCTTGTGCTTTATTCAAATTTTACCTATTATATTGGTTTTTCTGCATATTTTTAGCTACATGACCGCAAAATATTTACTGATGACGCACAACTGAATTGAATCAGGTATGTTGCTTTAATGTTTTGTTATAAATGATTTTATAGTAAAATTGTTTATAATTTAACTAGCTGTACCCCGCGGCTTTGTACGCGTTGTATGTTTTGATGAAGCTCGTAAATTATTTTTATTTTATTTTGGGCTGAAGTTGAAGAATCGGGAAATTTTATGAACAAATTGTGTGTTTATATATTTACACTTAATATTTAAGATTTTGTGATGGCAGGTCTTGACGAAATAGTGGCCTAGAGGATATTCAAGAGGCCTTGGCAGACCAACAGCCAGATGGATGGACGATTTCGTTGTCGTATAGGAAAGGACCTGGATGAAAAAGGCCCATTTAAGGAATTAGTGGCGTTTGAGGAAGGAGGCTTATACCCAGCAGTGGGCTAGTATGGCCTATGATGATGATGATATATTTACAATGTTTATCCTGTAAATATACTCTAAATAAAACACAACTATCATATGACTAGGAAACTACAGGCACTCACTTGTTGTTATTTACTTATTTCTATAAAGCAAATAACCGGATCAACCACATAAAATGAGTTATATGTAAGTAACATTAAAACTGAAAATAGTGGAGGATAATAACTAACCACAATTAAGTACATCAAATCTAACTTTATCCTATTTCTGAAGTAAACAACTAATATTAATTTAAATGACTGCATTTTTTTTTCTTTAACAAGTGTCTATATAACCAAGCAGACATTTCAAACCAAACGCAGATCAACATTCAACAACAATGTTGGTGTACGTGGCAGTGTGTGCGTTACTAATAGGGTCTATAGACTGTAAAACCCGACCAACACTAGGACAAGACTATCAACACTTATTGGAAGTGAACGCGGAGAACGAGCAAGTGAGATCAGAAAGAAGCATTTCGGGAACATTTGAGGAGACTTGTCCTGTTGGGTTCGAGTCCAAAACTGAAGAAGGAAAAAGTATTTGCGTACCAGTAAGAGCGAAAGACATTCTACCCACCGAACACTGTCCTCCCAACTACGTCATAAAATCTAAAGCAGGAAGACAATTCTGTGCGCTTGTTTCGACAAATACAAACATAGATGAAAATGTAGATAAAAATGAAGATGTGACTTTAAAAAGAGTTACCAGACACAGTATTATAAACAAACACAGTTGCCCTTATGGTTTTACTAGAATTCGATCGTTTTGCGTGCCAGATGATTATTCAGATTATGAAGATGGTGATGATGACCTTAATAAAAATAACTTAAGAAAAAGGCTAACAAGAAGCAGAAAAGCCAGAGGAGTAATATATGGAAACTGTCCTCCTGGAACCTATTTAGTGGGTAGTTCTTGCTTTGATGTCGATCATGACAACTATAAGGATAACTTTGATGACTTTGATAGCCCAAGTACCTCTGCAGAAGTCAAACCTGATGGACTACAGAGAGAAAAAAGAAGTGGAATACAAATAGCTACATGTCCTCCTGGTTATATAAAGAGAGGAGCATTTTGCGTGCCTGAAAATGACTACTGAAATGACAAAAATTCTACAGTAAAAAATAAATAAATATTTATGTACATTTCATACATCACACTCTAGTCCCAAACTAAGCAAAGCTTGTACTATGGGAATCAAGTACATTTTTTTGTAAAAACATATTTGAAATACATAGAAACACCCAAACACAGAACAAATATTTATGTTCATCACACAAACATTTGCTCTAGGGTGGGAATCTAACCCACGATCTACAGCATTGAAGATAGAGCTACCATCTGAGCTGTGACGCCTGTCAAAGTAATATACCTACAAAGTCGAAACACATTATTTAAGTTTAAAATAAAGTACTAATCACTTACCACAATTACGTTGGCAAGGTACCCAATCCAATATTATCCTGGTCTCGAAATAAACAATTTTAAAACATTCCTATTTATAGTTTTATACATATACTTATCCTATATATTTTTTTCAATATATTAGTAGATTTGCCTGTCGGTCTGTTTCTCTGACTGTCTTTGTGTTTATCTGTAACCCTTTATTGCGAAAATAAAGCGTGTGAGGTTGACAGGAGATGATTATTTTTCTTTTAAATTTTATAATATTCTCCTCCTTTTCCAATAGGTTTCATTCTATTATCATTTATTTTATTACTTTTTAGTGTTTTTATTATTTTTTTATCTATCTACCATGGCCTAATAGGATTTGTAAAATAAACAAAAAATAATCTTTTATTTCAAAAATTATGAACTTAAATTAAATAAATCGGAAAAACCTATGAACATAAATCACGGGTTAGTAATATTTTTTTACCTTAAATAGTGCGTATAAAATGGTAATCACGTAGTCATTTCAAGCCAAACGCAAATCAACATTCAACAACAATGTTGGTGTACGTGGCAGTGTGTGCGTTACTTATAGGGTCTATAGACTGTAAAACCCGACCAACACTAGGACAAGGCTATCAACACTTATTGAAAGTGAACGCGGAGAACGAGCAAGTGAGAGTAGATAGAAGCATTTCGGGAACATTTGAGGAGACTTGTCCTGTTGGATTCGAGTCCAAAACTGAAGAAGGAAAAAGTATTTGCGTACCAGTAAGAGTGAAAGACGTTCTACCAACCCAACGCTGTCCTCTCAACTACGTCATAAAATCTAAGGAAGGAAAACAGTTATGTGCACTTGTTTCAACAAATATAAACGAAGATGAAAACGCAGACTTAAATAATAAAAATGTTATAAGAAAAGTAAGAAACGTTCTACCAATAAACAGAAAAGTCAGAGGAATAATATATGGGAAATGTCCTCCTGGAACCTATTTATTGGGTAGTTCTTGCTTTGATGATGAGAAAGACTTTTATGATGACTTTGAAGACTTGGATAGTCCACATGCAACTACTGATGTCAAACATGATGAACCACAGACAAATAAAGGAAATGGAGTGGGCACTGGTGAATGTTCTTCCGGTTTTATTAAAATTGGAGAAGATTGCGTACCTGAATCTGACAACCAAAATGAAGATGAATTTGAAAGTTATGAAGTATATGATCGAAGATCACCCAAACGCATAAAAGATAGAAAAAGATCATTAACAAGATCTTTACGAACAGGGCCTTGTTCATCTGGTTTTATTAAAATTGAAGATGATTGCGTACCTGAATCTGAAAACCAAAATGAAGATGAATTTGAAAGTTATGAAGTTAATGATAAAAGATCACCCAAACACATAAAACATAGTAAAAGATCAGTTATAGACAAACCAAAAAAAATAATTTATTATTGTCCTCCTGGATATACAAACATAGGATCTTATTGCTTTCCTGAACTGTTTGATTAAATAAACTAAAATAAGATTGTTTAGCCTCGATCAAAATCTCGATGGCGTCAAAAAAAAGAACAATCTCAATATTTTATATAATTTTTTAAGGAGTAGTTTGTGTGTAATTCTTAATTTTTCTGCCCGTGACTTTGTTTTGTCTGTGGTCAAATTTTTGCGATAATAATAAACTTGTGTTATGCATTTCTGTTCATCCAAAGACTGTCTGGAAGAGATCGCTTATAGTGATAAGACGTCCTATTTTTAATTGATCGTTTCTTTGTGTGTCTTTTATTAGTGTAGATACAATAAAATTATATATTTTATTTTATACTTTTTTAATAATGACTAGTCCGCCATTTTGGATTTAAAATGAATAAACCACCCTACACTGTCGTTAAGCAAACCATGCATGCAAAAGCCAAGCGATACGAACTTTGGAAGTCGAATAAAAGCCTTTAAATTAGTGACAGCTTAAGTAATGCCCCGATAATGGTATTTTTCCTACATTTTAATTGAAATAAATCCGACCGGATTTATGCCCAGTCACGTAGGCTTACTGGTGAGGTAGGAAGGTAATTTTGATATACATGGCGTTTTTTTTTTTCTTAACATATTAATAGAGTAAGCAAATGACCCACTTGATGTTAAATAATATATAGTCTATTATTACCTTGTTATAGGCAGTGCTCACCCAGCACGTTTATTTTATACTTGACATACAATATTTATAGTTTAAGAATGCTCGCTACAAACCCTTTAATTTGATGCCAATACTAGTACTATATATGTATATCTATTTATTAGCCTTTATTTTTCGTCATAGCAAACACAGTGACGTAACAAAACTTATGCCACGCGGACAATCAAGGCGCTCATATGTCAACATTTTATAAAATGTTATGAGTAAAGGTTATAGTTGGTTAAAACCATAGTTGGTTAAAAACTCATGCTATTCTCTCTGGTTTTATCGTACAAACGCTTGCACGACAAATCTCGTCAATAACCACCCAAATGGTTGTAATCACCGTGTTTTCTCATAGCAACATAAAAGTTCTGTAATAACACCATCATAATAATTTTCTTTGATTGGTCACTTGGGAAGTTGGAAAGATGGCATTAATTGGATCATTATAATATAGAACGAGATGCTGGAGCTTAGGAAATAAACGGAAATAAGAATAATTAGATGGAAAAGTTCGTAGTCTAATAACATTATTTACAAACAGATTACACAAGAAAGGTGATTCGGAGTTAGTACCTATAATCTCGAAAGAAAACAAAAAACATCTAACGGCCGGTTTCTCGAAACCCAAATCACGATTGATCCGAGTTTGACACATAGTAATTATTTGATTTTTTCGTTGATCATCGTTCGAGAAACCGGCCGTAAGTACATTGATTCAAAAATGCTTACTATATCATATAGGTTTTTAAAATTTCTCTACAGTGCGTATGTGAAAGTACACTTTTTTTTATTTAGCGAGCGAGTGATGCGAGTAATCGCCTCGCTCGCACTCGCTTATAGCCGAGCTACACAAATATCGGAACTACGCAGTCGCTCCCCTAGTAGGTATATGCTTATGTATTAACATTTCTTTCAATAATTCCCATAACTATAGTCTGTAAGAAATCGCGCCAAGCGATAAGACCGCCTTTTGAGAATACTTGTTTTTCGCAATAAAGTTCTTATTTATTATTTATATCAACTATTTAAATAATTATTGTCGGAAAGTGATACAAATGCTCCAATCACCTCATTTCAAACAAAATACATAAAAAGATATATTTTCTGCTGAATTGTCGCAAATGAAACAAAATTTTCTTCAATAATTCATATCGGTACGTACTCGTATAAACCAAATACCTATTTGTGACAAACTCGTGCGTGACGGGAAAGCAAACACGATGACGAAACAAAGACGTATTCTTCAAACTCCTTGAGATTATCAGGTATAGGCGACAAAGAAATTGGTTTACCACTCTAAGGCTGAATATCATTTGCACGTACAAAACATCAAGGGCTATTTTCGCTTGACAGATTAATAACTGCTACGTCAGAATCTGTCAATCTGTAATCCTTTGCGATTAATTATGTTACTAGGAGATGTCATCAGAAGTGGTAAACCAATTTCTTTGTCGCCTATACAAAAGAAAATTAACTTTGAACTCTATTTCGTATTTCGTGCGCACTGTTGTTTGTTATCCAGTAAACAGATTTATATCATGAAGACTTCACTCGTAACTTCATTTGCGCTAGTTCTTCGCAAAGTTTAACAAGGCTGCACTAAGGCTGAATTACAGCATATTTTGAATAATCTTAGTTTGTTGAAGAATTTATTATAATTAGCATTTTGACGTGAATACGTTAGAAATTTCTTCTACATAATAGAGACGCAATCAAAAAAACGAATGATACCAAAATAATTTAATGTTGCAGCTTGATATACCTACACAGCTACATCCCCATCCAAATTTAAATAAAACCACTGAATACCTAAATAATCAAAGAATTAAATTTCAATACGTTAAAGAAGGACTATAACACAGAACTGTACAGAGACGTATTCACGTACAATAAACGATTTTTTTTTATTAAATACACACACATGCACCCTTACGATTGGTGTGATAGCAAAAATATCCTTACCCAGGTTATCAGCACGATACAATGGGAAGGTGGCCACCCAAAGTAGAACCAGCAGGCCCGTTCGTCGCTCCATCTTCGTCTGCTTATCAGTTTGACTCGTAAGGATCACTGAACATGGACATCTTGGAACCTTGGATCACCATTGGATGGTTGGTCTGAAACAATGAAATATAAATTAATATCTGTTATCCACTTCAATAATATTCTTCAAAATTCATCAAACAAAAACAAAATTAAAGTTTAACATTCTTTATTTCGTAAAATCACAAAGATCATTTAGAATCGTCTTATGTACTACGTGATTCTAGGTGCCATTTCCACGGAACGAGGGGGGTATCCTGACAACTGAAATGTTTTTGAACTGTTATTTGATCAAACTGCAGTTCAGTTTTGCAACTGAAAGGATATTCGGTCACGCAAGTTTCCCCTTGCTAGATAGCCCTTCAGAGCCTAGAAGAACGGGCAAGAAAGATACGACAAAAGATCAACGGCGGATCCAGGGGGGGGGTCATGGGGGTCATGACCCCCCCCCCCTGAGCTAGTCCCAGGACCTAGGGTGGACCACTAATTGAACATAATTATTTTATTTATATATTTTGTCACCATACAGAATTAATGTAACTATATATGTAATAACTTTTTATAATGGCAAACGTTTGGGAATTACATTATCAAAATTAAATTATAAGTTTTTGACTTGACCACGACTATGTGACCCCCCCTGGGCACCAAAGCTGGATCGTGACCCCCCCTGGCGCCAAAGCTGGATCCGCCCTTGCAAAAGATACAATAGTTCACGTGCCTGTCATATCATAGGTAAGTGTATTCAAGCTGTGTGCTCGCCGTGCAAACCACTATAACAGTAATCGTATCTGCCAATTCGATTCGAGATTAACGTTTTAACCCGGCGTCAGCACAGTCAAAATGTGCAACAACGACAGTAGGGTTGGGTCGACAGGACCCGTATAAGAAAACGCCATAATTACAAAAGTTAAAATAAATTTGGTTTGTGGTTGTACTATCTGTATAATACGATTATCGTTATAGGTTTTGAGTAGAAAAAAAAACAACATGATACGAAACTATCTTTTTAATTACTTTTTTATAAAAGTATCACAAATAAATAACAAAATAGACAACCTCTGTCTTAAAGTAATAAAATTTTAACAAAACACACTTTTTTCTACAATATAAACTCATTTGTTACATGGTAATCAAGTAATTAATAGACTAATAATATAACACCATTTGTATCAGTCTTATACGTCAGTCATGGTATCCTTATCATTTGCGCAATCTCGGCAGTACATTTAGGATAGTACAATTTTCGTATTCGGAGTCGGATTCTTGCAAAATACTTAAAATTCGCTGCCGTTCACGTTCTTCGATATTCATAATTGCAAAAGTTCTGAAAATAACAAAATAAACAATATTATAAAACCAAAAAACATTTTTTAAAACGGCGCAAAATTACGACACGAATAGTATGGTTGGGTCATATTTACCTTTTTCGCGTTTGACCGTGTCTATCATCCGCTGCGGCCGCAACACGACTTATTGGCGATATCCCGCACTAAGTGGGGACTGTTAGCTCCAGCTACTGAGAAGTTTGGCAACGTCGCACACAAATTCTAAGAAACACGCTCATTTGAAAACTGCTCGGGTCAAATAGACCCAACTGTGCGAACGCCGGGTTAAACAAGCCGATACCGACACGACATATCCCTTACCCCCTTACTTAAAAAAACTTAATCCGGATTAAGTTTTTTTTTTAAACTCTCGCGATCACAACACAAGTTAAAGAGATATGAATACACTTACTTATTATACGGGATTTTATCGTGTACCTAGCTTATTGTTATTTTTTCTGACGTTTCGGCTAAGTTGCAATAGCCGTGATCGCGAGCAGAGTGGAGCTAATTGTTTGAGTTACCACCTGTCAAAAGTGACGGTAGTTTCATCAACTAACCCTCACTTGATCTTTTGTGTCCATACACAACTACACACCACGGTATGCGATAAAATCCCGTAGGTATAATATATCTCTATACCATGAGTTTTGATCGCAAAGGTCGCAAAATTCTATGGTAAACTACCCCCTTTCTTATAAAAAAGTTAGCGCTGACTTTATATCACCATTACATATGGTAATCAATATTATATATGGTAATCATCAAGTCTGCGTTAACTTTTTATAAGATAGACTAAGAATATCGTGATGTCGTATCGGTGGTATAACGAAAACATTGGAAAAGCATTGGTTTAAATTATAATCCTCTCATGAGATTCCGTCGATCGATACCTATTCGCGAGTATAATTTTGCTCACAATCGCAGCAAACGAAGCGAACACCATGTACTTCCCTTATTAATATGCAAATTACTAACAATATTCACAGTAATATCTTGTTTGTAAACCCAATTGTTCTACGTTACTGTGGGTTTGAGAAATACTTAGAATTTAGAAAGCTTATTTATTTTACTAACTTTTCGATTTGAAATTTATGTAGTAGTTTTGACAGGCAATAGCTCAGTTGGTAGTAGCTCTGCTTTCCATGCTATGGGTCGTGAGTTCGATTCCCACATAGAGCAAATGTTTGTGTGATGAACATAAATATTTGTTCTGTGTCTGGGTGTTGTGTATGTAATGACAAAAAAATATTCATAAGTATTCTTACAACAGTCTAGTTTCCATATTACAAGCTTTGCTTAGCTTGGGGCTAGATGATGTTGTGTGGATTGTCCAGCATTATTTATTTATTGAAACGTAGCGTGTACTGTTTTTTAGACTTATTCCTATTCATTTGTATGTCCTCAGGATCGTCATTACGCTTTGTTGTTCCTACTCGTTACTGTCCAAACTACTACTACTAATTAGGTAAAAACACGTCTCATCCCTCAAAATAATTATCATTTTCTCAAAAGAACATTCTTGCGAACGTAAACAGGAAAACGTCGAGACTTCCTTTACGCATTACTTAGTCGCCTTTCTTCTCAACTCATGTAAGGGCCCTTAGCACCAGTTTTCAAGGGTCATTCGTCGCTTGTTCAGTTGAGTTGGTTTTAGCTGTTTTAGGATGATGAAACAAGCGTGCTAACCTGGGGAAAGCTAAATTGCATTTTACAGGGGCTCACTATCCATTTTGACACGTTAAAAAAAGACGTGTGGCACTCGGGGACTGCCGCGGTAAAGCTATTGCATAGCATTTTTGCTGGATTACGCGTGCGCAGTGTTAGGTTATTTTCGTTATGGAATTTCTGGATTCGGTCTCCACGCTCAAGGCCCGCGATAGAAGCTATACAGTAGTTTAAAATTATAAAAAAAACAATAAATTGAAAAATGAAACTGATGTGCATGATCGTAAGCGTTTTAAGAATCATAGTGAGTAAAATAAGAATCAATGTCAACGCACAATTGCTTCTTGACGATTTGGTTTGATGACTGAATAAACTCAAAAACTGAAATCAAAGTACCGACTCAAATACTGAATCAGAATACCGGCTCGCTTATTTTTTATAGTAAAAAATATCATTCGTATACAAAATAATATCTGAATAGAAAAATTCTGTAATAGTCAGAGAGATGACCAAGATTTATAATTGGAACCGAATGTTGTAAGAAAAACCTATCGGTCTGCTGTTTTTTTTTTAAAGCTTGCTAATTAAAGCTATCTAGTTTCAACCTTAGAAATGTCACCAAGATATTATTTTTTTTGTTATCTTTTTTTTTTTTAATTATTTAACCTATTGTGTCCCACTGCAGGGCAAAGGTCTCCCCCAAACTCTTCCATTCATCTCGATCTTCTGCGTCCATCCACCACTCCGTCGCGTATGAGTCGAGATCGTCTACGTTTTCTCAGTGTTTAAAAAACTCATGCTTACATACTGAACTCGAAAACAATAGACTGTTATTAGGAGACATCTTCCTTCCCTCGATGCTCTAGATTTAAAAGTACCGAGATATTGTGGACATAATATTTGCGCCAAAAGTCACGAAAGTCACGCCACGAAAGTCACGCCAAAAGTCACGCCAAAAGTCACCAATCGCCAAAAAAAACTCTACGATACCATTGAAACGGATCCGATAAGGCTCTAAATATTTTTCCTCGTTTTTTTAAATAAATACATCCTTATTTGGAATTGTCGGTATCCCGGATGTGAAAAAAAACATCTAAAGAACCCAAAACATTTATATTTATATAGGCTGTGTTGCTGTGACAAATAAAATCTTATATTTTCATAATAAGTCAATGTTTTTCAGTGAAAATCTTTAAATCCTTGTGGTGTTGTTTAACTGTTTATTTTAGTATAATTAATATTTAAAAAAACATTCATTTTATCATCACTTGTGTACGTATTTCTATTTTAGACTGATTTCGTTTAACTGTTTATTTTAGTATAATTAATATTAAATAAATATTCATCATCATCATCAACCTATATCAATCCACTGCTGGACGTAAGTCTCTTCCGCGCCACTGAGCCCAGTCTTCGGCTCTTCTCTTCCAGTGTAGCTACACTCCGCAAATCGTCGCTCCATCTCGTCGGAGAATATAAAGTTATTTAATCAAGTTCAACAATAACAAACATTCACAAAAATAGTAAAAACAGTAGAATAAACGTCATGACATAATACATTCTCAGCAATAAAAAAGCTTGAAAGGGTATATGGAGCTTCTTTAAGGCAATATCCTCGAAAATCGACCCTTCCACTTCATCCTCTCAAACAAAGAGAAATATAAATAAACAATGTTACTGAATTTAATTTACTATGTACCCTTCTAAGGGCCACTATACATATTGCGGAGCGTTACTTTGCCTTTATGCATATGAATGAATAAATGAATGACTGATTCTATTTATTCCAAGATCTTACATATGTCTGAAAAATTGAAGAACACATGAACAACGAGTTTCAGATACATTCGTAACGTTGTTAAATGTTCATTATAAAATGTTTTATTCTTCTTCTTTTTATGTGGCATCTGCACGTCAATACGACTGACTTTCTGCCAATGTCAAGTGTTCGAATCTACTTCTCAGTCAAGTCAGGTAATCGTCAAGTCGACTTTATACAATACTTATTTTTTTAAAAGAGCAGAATTACAAACAGTATTGCTCTGTAATATTGACATGCGATATATATGTAGGTACCTACATATTTTGAATATTACAATTATTATTTTCATCATAGTTTTATTTGTGAAAAATATATTCAGATTTGATTTTAATTTGCAATGACCTAGCTATGTTTATATAATTCGTTCTTTTACCGCACCGCATTGTGTGTTTACGCCCTAAGCCATTCCACTTTGAGTAAGGTATAAAAGCGCAATTTCCCTAATAAAAGTCTGCGGTGGAATATGATTGCCTTCATTTACTTGTCTCGAGGCAAAAGAGCATACGGCTGCGGTCCCACTTAGCTAATAGTTTGCAGCCGATTGGAACTAACTCGACTCGCTTTCAAAGCGGTATATCAGCGCAGCGAGTCACATAGGCACGATATACCATACATAAAGTGCATGAATTGTGCATTGTTCACTTCTTCATTTTTTATTTGTAATATTATATTACTGATTTGGACCAGTTGAGCTATCTATAGATCGTTTGCAACGGTCGGTGTAGATAGCTAAACTGTTTTTTTATGTATTTTTATAAAAGCTTTTTCGATTAAAATTATTATCCTATATATATATGATATAAAGACGAATAATGAGGAGATATAACTTTTTCAAAATCCCAAAAAATAACTTTTTTTTTGTTGTTTGAAATAGATCATAAAAAGATCTATTAATATTAAGTAAGAATCAAAATAAGAAAACTCAAAACAAAAACAAGAAAACTCCGTTAATATTTTTTTTCGCATACCTAAAATGAGTCTACTTTCTAATTATAAAGATTGCAAATCAATGTTATAGATAAAATTGATTAAATTATTTCATTGATCAAACGTTAGTTGGAAGAAAATGCTAATCAAAATTAAGCCAACCCTTGTTCTATTTTTATTTTAAAGTCAATTTTTCTAATTTAATAAATCCGATCGATCAAAAATAATATTTTTGATAATCAATGCAATCAATTAACGATATTTATTTAAATAATTTTATTGATGTATGCATTGTTAGAAAAAAAAACTCAACTGTTAAATATTATTATGTATTTAGTGATTAATTTAAAGCTCCATTTAATCCTTTAATTTAATTTAAACTCATTTATTAATCAAAATTGTAAATATTGTTTTCTCATTAAAAACCAAAGCAATTATCTTATCAATGTCCTTTATCAGCCTTCCAAATCATATTTATACATCATATCATATTTTGTCAGACAACGTTGTTTATGGACAAAATTATAAAAAATATAAAATATTATGTAGAAAAAATCCGCAACTCGAAAATTCCGAAACATATTTGAAAGAAAAACAAAGATTTATCTTCAAATTCTGTGTTTATAATAATAAACTGCCTTCCTTCACCACATCTGAATTTACGATTCGTATTCAAATGACAGCTCCACTGCTTGTTTTAATTAAACAACTTTGTGTCTTCGTCAAACAAAAGAGTAATGTAAACCAAACTTTTACCTGTGATTCTTAACGTGTCCAATAATGAGAGTCACTGCACTACACTATAAGCCAAGTTTGATTCACAAATACACTGGTACGGTTCACGCGCGTTCGACGAAAATCTGAAATAGAAATTCGAAAGAGGGGTACGCGTGTGTATACCGGCGCTACACAAGACCAACTGCCGATTCATTCAAATCTCTAGCGGTTCAGATCTGCGCAGGGCAGAGCCAGGTACAGTCGCCTTCACAACAAGATGAATATCTTATTTTTAAGAACTTTATTATTAATAATCAACCATGACTGTCCCACTGCAGGGCAAGAGCCTCCCCTCCCTTTTTCCACTCTTTACGATTGAATTCTGCTACAGGCCAAGATGGTAGGTACGCATCTAGTTCGTCGCGCCATCTCCACCTGGGCCTTCCACGACGTCGGGTTGCGTTGGGTGGGATCCAATCTGTAGTAGTTTTAGCCCAAAACTCGCTTGGCATACGGCAGACATGTACAGCCCAGTTCCACTTCAGGTTGGAGAACTTTATACTTACAGAAATATATAATAGACGTATTTAATAATAATAAGAACTTCATATATTCTTAAGAGGTGATTTTATAGCTTAACGTGATTTCTTACAGACTACCTTAATAATTCTTCCCTTAAAACTAATAAGAGATGTGTTACATCTTGTATCACTGCAATTTGTAGCATAATCAATCAGAAACATACATACCTATTTGTTGATATAAATCTTTAATGTATTAAAACAGGCACCTTATTACTGGTGACTGTATTGGTGAGGAAACATATAAACAAGATATTTATTATTATATATTTTTCATTCAACGCATGAAAAAATATCGCATGATTAAAATCGATGCTGAAAAAGTACCGGTACCGACTCTTGAAGAGCTCTTCAGAACCTTTGTTCACCGGTTCTTTAGCGTGGGCGTGGGCATTGCCGGGAGCCTGGGCGTGGGCGTGATTTTTAACATAAGAGATTGCAAATAAACACAAAATAGATAAACTTAATACCTAAGACTGTGATGTTCGTTAAATACCTTAATTATTTTGACTATAATTTTCCTTTTGGTGCTTCATTTCAATACTTACTCGAAAAGACAAACCAACTCGGATTGGACGAATGATAGAAGTGAGTGGAAGAAAAAGACATGTTGTGCCGACCCCACGTAACGTGGGATAAGGGCAGGGGAATGATGATGATGATGAAAGACAAACCAAAAAATTAGTTTTGTTTACTTTTTGGCATCACTGAAAAATATAATTTACGCACAACCATTGTGTTGCTGAGTGTACATTCGTTGCGGGCGACAATTTAATATCTGATCATTTGGTAACTGATTATAATGGTTTATTAATTTATTAAGTTTTAGGGAGTTCTATTTGTTTTTTTACGAGGGTGGTTTTGTGAAATTAGGCTAATTAGTTTTATTTCATTTCATAAAAGTAGGTCAAGCTAAACCTTCGTCCTTCGGTTATTCTTTTCCGATATTTAAAAAAGGTTTTAATCAAAACCGGAAGGAGTCAAAAGGTTTAAAAAGGAGATTGAAGTGTCTGTTACATAATGAATACATACTTCTGCAATATTTGTATTTGTTCCATAAGTTAATTTTTATTTTTACCTATTAGAACATCTACAAGATTTTTAAGGTATATATACTCTACGGACGTGGGAATAAAGGTATTTTTTGTTTAATTTTATTTGATAAAAAACTTGTTGTTATAGTACAAACTTTGTTTGGTTTTAAATTAGATAGCAATAAGTCAAATGTCCGTGTAAAAGGAGAATGGGCACTTTGGGCCACGACTAAAAAAATTGTTGCCAAGGTTGCCACATAGTACGTTTAAAAGAGCTTTTATAAGCCAATATTTTACTATAATTACGGAAAAATCCGTCCCATGGAAATCAAGATAATTCGCTGAAATAGTTTTTCATTTAACATCATATAACTTAGAATTCTAAGGCCCACAAGAATAACTGTGATGGCGTTTAAAAGAGCATTAAAAGGGCTTTAATTATTTTTTAGATTGTTTAAAAATCCAACCTGTGGAAATTGAGTTATTCCTGAAAAAATTTAGTATTGCAAAAAATAAATATACTTTTTCGGAAATATCTCGATTTCCACAGGTTGGATTTTCGAACAATCTAAAAACAAATAAAGCCCGTTTCATGCTCTTTTCGACGAAACTGCAGGCATTTTTGTGGGCCTTCAGAATTCGGAGTAATACGACTGTAAAATAAAAAACTGCTTTTCAAAATATATGGAATTCCATGGGATGGATTTTTTAAATAAAAATAGTAAAAGGTAGGCCTTTAAAAGCCCTTTTAAACATATTATGTGGCAATCCTGAGGGACGAGTTTTTTAGTCGTGGCCCACGCTGCATACAGAATCGCCCATTCTCCATCAATGATTTCTTGCAAAAGAAGTTTTTAGCAATAAGCTTTTGTATAAACTTTATTTTGGTGCACATAATGAATGAAACATAATAAACATAATACAAATTAATACATAATTATATCTATACATAGAACAAATAAAATACTTTTTTGTAGGTACTCTATAATTATATATCTAAATCCATCTTGTAGGTCGGGAAGACGTCTAGCTCGGTCAATTCTAGATCATTAGTATTCTGGAAACGTACAGCAGTCCCTACACGTCAACTGTGTATCTACCATGAGTTGTCACAGTAAAATCGCCTGACTTTACTACAGTAGTTACGTCAATATTAGTATGACGAATTTTAGTACCCAACTATCCGCTAGAGGCGCTGTACAAATCTTCATACATCTTTTTAACTACATACGCTAGCGAGTATACTAAATATATGTAGTATAGTAAAATCTCATGGTAGACCTACTGGTATTTGTTCAATGCTCTGAAACGGATCTTGAAGATTGAGCAAACTGCATTGATTGTAAACTACACTATACTTATCCACACAACTTATAAATACTTATAAATAAATAATAAGTCGGGAACTAAAACCGATCCAAGTAACTACAGGCCGATTTCAGTCTTGCCGGTTTTGTCAAAGGTATTTGAGCGTGTGTTATATAACCGTCTAAATAACTACCTTGAGGAAAAAAATGGTAGCACTCCGGGAGTGCCCGCAGAAGTGAAAACTTCAATATTAACGTTGTGTTTTCACTTTTAAGTTTTCACTTCAAAAATATAACCACAGTCGTGATTGTGTCATGTCATTGTGTCACATTCGCGCAAGCGCGAATGTGACACAACGACGAAGACAACGAAGACACACTGACACAGACACATTCGCGCAAGCGCGAATGTGTCTGTGTCATTGTGATTGTGTCAAGCCAACGAAGACACAGACACATTCGCGCAAGCGCGAATGTGTCTGTGTCTTCGTTGGCTTCGTCGTCATCGTCACGTCACGTCATGTCGCCACGTCATCGTCACGTCATGTCGCCACAACACTATTTAATTGTTTACACACACAGACACATTCGCGCAAGCGCGAATGTGTCTGTGTCTTCGTTGGCTTCGTCGTCATCGTCACGTCACGTCATGTCGCCACGTCATCGTCACGTCATGTCGCCACAACACTATTTAATTGTTTGAGTCATACGTCGCGTGACCGCAAGTGTGTTCTTTTGTCGTCTCTTGTTTTACGAGCAATGTATAAAAATTAAATAAGATCTTACGCTTTTTCGACGTCACGTGACCCTGACGCGAGTTTGAAAGTTTTTACCCACCCAGCGCCGCTAAAGAAGTTTTCACTTCAAAAAGTTTTTTATTGACCAGCAATACGGTTTCAGACCAAAATCGAGTACCCTAACAGCAACTATCGATTTAGTGACTAAAATTAAAACATATATAGATAAAAAAAGCATTGCTTTAGGTATATTTGTTGATTTGAAAAAAGCGTTCGATACTGTGAGTCATAAGAAGCTAATTCAAAAATTATGTAACATTGGTGTGACAGGGACAGCCCTCAATATGTTCGTATCATACTTACAAAACAGAAAACAAGTAGTAAAAATAGATAACTTCGAAAGTACTCCCCAAAACGTGACATGCGGCATTCCTCAAGGTTCCATAATTGGCCCCCTAATTTTTTTAATTTATTTAAATAACATAAATTCAATTGGACTTACAGGACACCTAACACTATACGCGGACGACACATGCCTTTTTTACTTTGATAAATCTATCCATGATATAATAATTGATGCACAGAATGACCTAAACATCCTCAATGAATGGTTTAAATATAACCTACTTACTGTCAACACATTAAAAACATCATTTAATTTTATGATATTTGCAGCCAAAAACAAGACGATACCGGTTTTCACTCCACTTACCATTAATAATGAGGTACTAAAACAATCAAAAAAAGAAAAATATCTTGGACTGTGGGTAGACGACAAACTAACTTGGAACTATCATATTGATCACGTAAAAACAAAACTATCCGCATTACTCGGAGCATTACGAAAAATAACGAACTTAATCCCAACTAAAGTACGCTCCATTATATATAATTCTTTAGTAAAATCGCACCTAGACTACTTAATCGAGGTATGGGGTTCCGCCGCACCAACCAATCTTATCCCATTGCAAAGAACCCAGAACAAAATAATTAAAATACTGCATTGTTATCATTATCTAACGCCAACTAAAACACTATATGAAAAAACTAAACTTTTGAATCTCCATCAACTTTATATATATTCAACTTGTCTTCTTATAAGAAACATTACAACTAACTCAATTAAATCCATTATACAAATACACAAAAAAGAAAATACGCACAATTTAAGAAATAAACACAAACTAAAAACTACAGTACGAACTAATTACGGGAAAAAAACAATATTATTTGAGGGAGTACAACTTTACAATAAATCTTCAAATCCATCTTCAAATCTAAGGTTTACAACCACTACATTTCCTTATCTTCTCAATAGGTTTATTATAATTTCCTCTTTTATAGTATTTATTTATTTTATGTATTATTATATGTAAGTATGTATATTATCTATGAATTGTATGTATTTGTGTAGTAATTATTTACTAGCTATTTTTATAACGTAAGTACTTCATAAAACTTTGTACACCGCCGTCTTATAATAATTCTAATTTCCTGTCCATCCAAAGGTTGCCTGGAAGAGATCGCTTTTAGCGATAAGGCCGCCCATTGTGCTGTTAATTTATTGTTTCTAGTGTGTAAAATCCTTTTCTGTGTACAATAAAGTTTTTATCTATCTATCTATCTATCTATAATTTACCTAATAGCATTAAAGAATGTGAGTCCATAAAAGTATATAAATTAAAATTAAAGGAATATGTAAGCACATTGTCTAAGTAAATAATATAATCTAAGTAAAAATTACAATAGCGCCATCAAGAGGCAAACAAATAAATAGTTTTAAGATTTCATTGTAATCTCATTATAAGTGAACTATGTGTTTTTATGAGAAAATAAATGTCTTTAAACCTAATAATACATCGTAGACCTCATCGTCATTTAACATCAGGTGAGATCGCGGTCAAACGCTTGCCTATAACTTAAAAAAAAAAATATTCATGGACATTACACACATCGCGCTCTAGTCCCAAACTAAGCAAAACTTTTACCTTGGGATCTAGATTGCGTATAGAATACTTATATACCATTTCTTATGTAAATACATACATATAAATAACACTCAGACACAGAACAAATATTTATGTTCATCACACAACCATTTGCTGATTTGTATTGTTTGATAGCCTGATTCGCGCGATCAAGGAGGTTTTTGTTTTAAAGTTTTTTTTTTTGTTTGTCTCCTGATAAATAATGATGATGTTTGTCTCATAGAATTAATTGACTGTATTGAGCCTATATCAGTCCAAATATATATATATCTATATTTGGATATATATATAATGGGTGCATGGAAAGAGCCTCCTCGTGGCGCACACCGGTAACAGCTAGGCACGGTAAAGCAGTGTCTAGTCTGGCTAATCTTTCCAACACGATGTTACAACAAAATACAGTTGTAGCATCGACACGATAAGAAGAAGAAGTCCAAATGACCTTAATATTGCTTTGTTAAGAAGACTTTACAATGCGATCTTTGTGTAACCTCTGGCCGCCTAGTGCGTAGATGAACTTAGTATTTTATAAAATTTAATTAAGCATTCATGCGATGTAAGTTATTTAACTTAGCTACTAATTAAAAGGTTGGTACTTAACTCCGTTCTTATTATAATTTGTAGCTTAGTCATTTAGCTAGCTACTAAATTATTTCTGTACTGAAATTCGTTTAATAAATTATTTGCATTTTTCTCTTCTATAAAAACTTTTTGCTCCTCTCCTTATATTTTACAATATTTGCGATTATAATAAAGGAATATAAATAAGTATATTTACCTTATTGCTTAATTTAACCACGTAACTGAAACGCCGGGTAAACTACAGACAACGAATTATGGTATCACCTATCACATTTATTTCAAAAATGTACTCTTATGCCACAACGCATCATCATCATCATCATCAACCTATATCAGTCCACTGCTGGACGTAGGTCTCTCCCAAAACAAGAGAAGAGCCAAAGATTGGGCTCAGTGGCGTGTCTTAAGAGAGACCTACGTCCAGCAGTGGACTGACAGCAGTAGACTGATATAGGTTGGTCGGTTGATGATGATAATATTTGATGAATTAAAATGCTTTTAAGTATTTATATTAGTATAAGTTCAATTTTGCATGTAGCACACTTAAACTACATCGTATTGCCACTGATCTACACTTGTTCCACTAAGCAATTGAAGACTTCAAATCCAATACAATACAGAAGTTGAAGCTTAAAGTGCACATCTTGGCACAAATGTTTAAGTATTGCATTTATATTGCAGAGACAGACACGGGTTTGATCACTGTCTCGGGAGGACGTGATCAAAGAAACAGCTCGGATAAAGCTAGTCCACTTACAATACCAACCGAGCTGTAAGAACTGAAGCTCAGTTTATATTAGCTCTGCTTTTCATGCTGTAGCGTGTATTGTAGCTTTGTTTCATAAAGTAGAAACAACTTTGTTGAATTTGAGACAAAAATCAACACTTTTTTTGTAAATACATGGTATTTTTAACCAACGAATAAAATTTTTCATAAATTGACATAATAGACTTGTTTTAATTTTTTGTCGAATGTATTATTCCTACCATTTTCAGTTTACACCGAATAACCATATTCAATTCAAGTCCTATTATAGGATTAATTTATAAATATATTAATTAATCCAAAAATAAACCTACTATTTCATAAAAATAAAAATAATTTTCATATAAACAATCTTATTTATAATAATAATAATAGTCAGCTTTACTAATTTTTTTCTGTCGATTTTGCTTGTTTCGAGCTTGTTGCGGTTGGAGTGACCTAGCTCTTAATAAAATCACGTTTACTGCTACCGTCTAGAATACGTGGTTGTCGTAGTATACTATTCACTTTCGACTTGACGACAGATTTTATTGAACAGAAATAAAGATACCTTTAGTACCAACCTTGTCTTTATTAGTGCTCGTAAGCGGCTGTAAGCTTTGGTATCTACTCCGCGAATATATACACGTCTAGCGACCCGTCCCGGCTTCGCACAGGATATTTTCCTGCTTTTCTGTTGAATTTTTCCAGAATTTTCTTTGCTATAAACCTCACGGAGCCCGAGACCTTTCCAACGAATGCAAAACCGTGGAAATCGGTTCGTGCGTTCCGGAGTTATATCGTCAGGAAGGAAAGCCGACTTATTTTTATATAGTAGATAAATGTTTGTTGTGACTTTTGAAATACATTGGTGTGGTATAGCAGAATAATTGATCTGACATTTGATATGGTGTTGCCATTTTGACGTTTTAATGTTATTTTATTGTTTTGTAGAAAATAAAGTATCTTATTACCGGGTGTTCTAAATGTATAATAAAAAAAAAATGGTTGTCTGTAAAGTCGGTTTACTGACGATAGTCGAACGTGACAACGTCACTTCATGGAACGCCTCAGAACGCCGGAACGCCGGAACGCTTCATGAGTCATGTTTTTTCGTGCGTGCAGCCGGCTCTATCGAATTATAAGACGTTGTCACGTCAATCACGTCAAAAAAAAAAATGGTTGTCTGTAAAGTCGGTTTACTGACGATAGTTGAACATGACAACGTCACTTCATGGAACGCCTCAGAACGCCTCAGAACGTCTCATGAGTCATGTTTTTTCGTGCGTGCAGCCGGCTCTATCGAATTATAAGACGCTGTCATGCAAAAATATCAATCTATGTAATGTATTGTTTTAAGTATGTTAATCTTCTAGTACCCATAACACAAGCCCTGCTTTGCTTAGCTTAAATGTTTGGTGGAGTCGAATCCACGACATTTTCGATCCTGTGATATTTGCTGTCAAAACTATCTATAAATAAGCTATTTGACCTCTTTTTATACATTAAAAATATGTTTTTTTTAGTAGTTGTCCTAAAATATAGCTAGTATACACAACACTCAAGTTTATGCCTAACTTGACACATGCTCTTAGCTATGAAAATGTTTATCGCTAGTAAATTATGTTTACTACCTAAGTGCATAATGTAGGCATTTCAGAATATGTCTATAATACCAACTTTAGGTAATATACAGACGAACAGCATTATGTACTAGCTAACCTTTTGGTAGTAGAAATAACAATAGCGTTTGTTGCTTGCTGCTAAACTCATGCTGAGTCAGAGTTCGATTTGCAACACTACAATTTTTTATTTTTCAGTTATGTATATTTTATTCTCGACCGAGTGAGAAACACTATGCTGCGTTCACTCACCGGCATTACAGATGTAGGTAACAAAACCGCAAAACTTAAGTGGGATTGGGCAGGCCATGTTTGCCGCATGGACTCCCGAAAATGGGCTAAAGCCGTTACACCATGGATGCCTGAAGACGGACGAAGGCGTCGAGGCCGACCAAGGAGACGATGGCGGGACGACCTAGACGATTTCGAGGGGAATTGGTGGAAAAAAGCGGAGAATAGGGACGAGTGGAAGGACTTGGGGGAGACCTTTGCCCAGCAGTGGGACGAGATAGGTGAGAGAAAAAAAAAAAATATTTTATTCTATTTTAGTATGTAGATACAATAAATGATAAACTGTATTGGCAAATATTATTTTCTCTCTCTCTATATGTATATATAGGGTAGTGCAAATACGTATTCGGTACTGAAAACTTAAGCTAAATTAGACTTTTTTTTTTCAAAACGTCCAATTTTGCTAAGTACTTAATCTTATAAACATAATAAATGCGAGAAGCTCATGATATACTAATATATAATATAATATGATGAATAAAACATCAACCTATATCTGTCCACTGCTGGACGTAGGTCTCTCCCAAGACACGCCACTGAGCCAGTAAGCCTTCTCATCCAGTTTTTGATATTTGATATTGATTATGATTTAATAATAAATAATAAATAATGCTGGACAATCCACACAACATCATCTAGCCCCAAGCTAAGCAGAGCTTGTGTTATGGGTACTAGAAGACTGACATACTTAATACAATACATTATATAGATAGATATATTTTATTATACATATATACAATACCCAGAACACCCGGAATAAATATTTGCAGATCATACAAACATTTATCCCAAGGCGGGAATCGAACCCCCAACCTTCCGCATCGCAGGCGGACCTTCGCCCGCCGCGCCACATCGGTCGTCATTTATTGATTTATTCATAACAGAAAATCTCACGTTGCTTACAAAGCGAACATTGGTATAGCATATTCTCTTTAACCTTCTAGAACTTACCCTTCTGGACCGAGTTACGTACGAGTAGGTCAGTAATTAAAACAATAATTTACCGATGTCCCGTCGCTAATACGCCCGTCCCGACATAAAGGATAGGTATTACTACATTTTTACTGCGTATATAAATTTTAACGTGCGAACGAAACTGTCGACCCTTATCTGAAGGTGTCTTAACGTCGCTCTCATGATGCTCTGTAAGGGGGATTTTAGACTGCATATTTTTGCTGCAATTTTTTTTCACAATTATTTAATAACATATTCATTTTTTTATTTAAATTAAATTCTATATTGGATGTAACTTCTTCTTCTTATTTAAGAGCTACGCTCTTGTCCGCGTAATGAGTGCAAGTCACGCCATTTATTTCTTTCCAGGACCGTCTCTTTGACCTCCTTATACGACACGAGGGTAACCTTCATCTTTACTTAGCTCATGTAGTTTATCCTTCGCCTTCCTCTTCCTCTCCTACCTTCTACCTTTTCTTCTATGATGTTACTGATGAGGTTGTCGTGTCGTATAAGATGGCTAATCATCTTCCCCCTTCTGTTCTCGACTATTTTCATGAGGGCTCTT
This sequence comes from Ecliptopera silaceata, assembly GCA_932527185.1. NCBI lineage: Eukaryota > Metazoa > Arthropoda > Insecta > Lepidoptera > Geometridae > Ecliptopera > Ecliptopera silaceata. Next base: position 8,354,541 of record OW052202.1, on the reverse strand, counting down.
TCCTCGCCGACTATTCTCAACACTTCTACGTTCGTTATTCTTTTATATATATATATACCTATTGGATGTAAGGCTCACCATAAATGTGTAACTTAAGTTAGATACAAAGATCTGTGGATTTGGTAAAAACAAATAAATAAACAAAATTCTAGTATTTTTTCCAAATGCCCGCCCAATGTTTTTGAACCGCGATAACCCAGCGCGATAAGTATAATCTATATTACTAATACTATAATACTTATAAATAAAATATTAATAACAGACATACCAACATAATAACATTGCGATTGAGTCCCAAACCAAACAAAGCTTGTGATATGATAACTAAATTGCTCTTTGTAAATAACATCCATATATCTATAAAAAATCATCTAGATTACATATACATACCTACATCATTCCCCTGCCCTTATCCCACGCTAATAACATACTTACGAGTATGCGAATACCTTCTTCCTTTCTTCTTTTATGAAATCGGTTGAAAATACCTTGAATACAACAAATACGTCATTTAACTTGAATACACAAAAAAACGCGCGTGAAACACGCCCAGTGTGCAATTGTCTTACTGGTCTTACCCAGGCTGACTTATTGTGGGTAGAAGATTTGGAATTATTATGGCATCCGTTTGTCAGACACCTTTCGTTCTTACAAGTAGGTATAAGTACATTCTAGTGTTATCTTGAAATGTTAACTAATTTTTACTTGACTATGGTGGAGCAAAAGGAGCTTTATAATTATTTGAACATGGGCAGAAATAATTATTAAATATTTTAAATTATAATATGTATCTAATATTTTGAAAACGTAGCTGAGTTGATAACACTATAACTTTTTATAAAAACTAAATCATTAAGTACTTTATATTTTACTTGGCTTTTTAAAATCGACTTTTAATAAAAAGACGTTAAATATGTCTGTTCGTAAACATGTCGTTACGTTATAAAAAATAAATGGAATCTACGGAATAAAAACAGGACGCAAATAGTCGCTGGCTGATGCTTGTTTAGTATTATGACGTTTTATCAAAAACTACTCGCCGTACTTAAGTAATTCAAAACTAAACGAATAAAACATACCTAGCAGTGAGTTAAAACAAAAGACTAGCGACATAAAACACTACAAATAGCACCAACTCCACGTCTTAGAAGTTGGTATCTAAAATGCAAAAACATTTCAAAGTGCAGTCCTAAGCCATAAAGAAGAGTTATACAAGCCACGCAAACTGCGAACTTCGTCTTGCTCTTATGACGTCATCTAGTAAGACGACGTAGACGATTATAAAACTTAGTTTGAAAACACACTGCAAGCATTTGCGAGTTTTTAGACAGGTATCACAGTTGTAACTTCGGTGGGTAAAATTGCACAACTGCACGAAAAAAAATCGTGCAGTTGTGCAATTTTATTAATTCGCAATATTTGTTTCTGGTGTTAATAATAAAATGTAAGTACAAAAAGTATTCTACTAGCAATATTTTTTTGGGAATGTGTAAGGATTTTTATATTTGAATTGTTGTGTCAATATTTATTTTGTTTATTGAAAGCAAATTTGAAAGATGATAATATTTTTTAGGAAATAAGTGCTAAATCGCAACAAAATATGATTGTCAAAAAGACTGTCAACTATTTTATGATATAAAATACAGCATTAATTGAGAGTTGTTTATTGTTCTATACATAATTCAATATTTTTATTCAAAATCATTAAACAATGCGCTTGACACTATGAAGTATTAAGAATTTACAAAGTGAGTAAAACACAGAAAATCCCATTTCAGTTTTATACTCAGAGGTTGTCAAAGTGCTTGAGGATCAAATCCACTTCATCCACCATAGTACCTACGTACTTCTGTGAACCTCTGCTTTTCTAAGAAATAGACACCGTTTTGGCATATATTTTGGTCAATATAATAAAAAAAACTCGTACGCGGATGAATTGCGTGCCTTAATAAGTACTTAAAAGTAATAAGTACTTGGGGCTTAATATTACCCTTTGCCTGCAGAATTCTAAAAATTAACCATTCACAAAAAGTGTTTATAATAACGAGCATTTCTAAAACGTACAACGCAAAAAAAGTTGCTGGTATTAAAGTCTATAAATCACAATTATTAATTTAATTAACTATATAGACAAAGAAATCTTAAAGGGTAATTCTTAACGATTTTTCTGTGTATATTTTCGATTGCAACCTGAGAAATGGGCGAAAATCGTAACTACTTGGGTGTCCGAAACGACATGAGGTGACGTTGACGTTGACATTGGCAAGACGATATCTCCTACGTGACGGAATAGTGGAACAACACAGAAGACCTAGATGAGTAGAAGAGTTTGAAGACATCTGTCCTGCAGTGAGACACAATAGGTTAAAAAAAGATCGCAATAACGTCCACCGCATTTTAGAAAATAAAGGAAAATCTGTTTCACTGGGTTCACCGCAATCGGTTTCTTAAAAGCTTACTCTAATCAAACACCACACAGGTAAATGGGAAATACCGTGCATGCGATTTTTTATTTAAATACAGGGTAAAATACATTTCACATGCCGAACCGGCTCAGTCCTTTGTTGTTATTTTCATTATTGAAATTCCGCATTTTTGAATGAGAGTTGGTACTTTTAACGTTTGCTCTGTACCCCAAGTACGAGTTTGTGCACACACGGATCGCATAGACGCGATCGCCGAGCGCCACTCATTTTGTATGGAAATCCAAGCTTCCCAAGAAATCTGCTAGGGGCGCTGCTTGGATCTCCACACAAAATCGGAGGCGCTCGGCGAATGCGTCTCTGCGATCCGTGTGTGCATAAACTCGTACTTGGGGTACTGTTGAATTTTTGATTACTGTTCTTCAGCCAAGTATTTGCAAGATTATTTCAAAAATAACCCTTATTTATGCGGTTGGGTAAAAAGTTCAGGAATAAAACCTGTATTTTCTTTTTATATAACCACGTAGTTTTCAAACGTAAGAATAGAGTTAAAAGGACAATCTAATTTGAAATAAACTAAACTCATTTCCACCTGCAACCGTTCGAGTTTTTCGTATTTCGTTTATTTTTTTTACGGAATTAAAAGTAACATACGTTTTTAATCTAAAAAACATTTAAATCCAAGCTCTATCTAAATCGGTGCAGTAATAATGAAAAATTTAAACATTGACATTGAACAGTTTAGTAATGCTGAGAAAAATTTTAAAATTTGTTGAGTGTAGTGTCGGTCGGTCCACTCTCCTATTATAATTATTGCATCATCCCAACTGGGTACATTATGTATTACAAAATAATATTTTTAGACTTAAGACCTAACTGAGTAGGTACATAATGAAAATAATAAAGATACTGAATACATTAGAAGGAAACCTAACTTTTTAAGTATTATTATATATTTTATATTATTTATTATATATTTATATATTTTATTATATATTCCATTGTACCAGAAAGAAACTGTATATTGTTGAAATAAATTTATCTTATCTTTATCTTATCTTAAGTGTTTGAACGATTCGTAGTAGGTATATAATATATAGTAGGTATATAATAGATATATAAGCTTTTTTTCTTTTTTCCTGGAACCGTCGTGCAAACACTCCAGTGTAGACTTTGATCGTATTATAAAAGTGCAAACAGAAACAGGTCAGGTACTCGATAGGCTCTTGAACTGAGGTGAAATTGTTCAATATTGATGTCAATACACCTGTATTGAATAGGCAAGCTTGTACTATGGGAACTAGATGGCTGATAGAATACTTATATTTTTTTTTTTGCATATACATATATAGAATATATAGAAACACTAAATATATATTAAATCAAAAATAAAATTCAATATGAAAATGTCTATGAATCAACAATATTTATTTGTTTCAGAAAAAATATTTTTATATAAAAACTTTTTGAATGGTTTAGAATGATATCTCAAAAATAACTTTTTACTGTTTACATACCTACTAGAAAAAGTTTAGTCTGTTTACATACATAGACATTTATTTAGAAAGAAAATAGTATCTCTTATTTCCAGGCCTATGAATAAGTATAATGTTGGAACGGCCTTTATCTGCAAAACTACAGTGTTGCCAGGTCCACCAGTACAGTTTTAACATTACTTAATTTAAATTAAAAACGCGTTTCACATAACTGCCGGATATTAATCTTTAGGTCCACAATCACCAGTAATGGAATCATTTAGCAAATTACAATTCAATCCATTGTACAATCGGGTCACAGTGTTTTACTCGTTCATTTTGATTCAGTATACGAGCAACTTTTGTTGCTTGCATTGAGCAATTTTAATCATACTTAAACGTAAACACAAATATTGAGCTTACCTAATAGTTAATTGTGTGTTTATGTAGAAAATATAATTTATACCTTTTAACTAAAGTTAATATTAAGACATAAATGGCATGCCATATCACCATCAATTTGACGACCGTAAATAAAAATCTGTCGAAATGAGTACCTACTTTGTATTTTGGGACAAAAAGGATGTCATCGTCATTATTAAAATGCCTCCTCACCTACTGACAAGACCTCAAAAAATGTTATTGTAACTCTCCTAAGTCCCAACTCGTATCGGATATAGGTATTGGCATTCTACGAATACATGAATAAATTATTGATATTATTTCTAGAAAATCATGCGAAAGGTCAGATAGCCATTCCTTAGATTAATAATTTCTGGTATCCAGAGATTGTAAAATATAAAGTTGGCTAGAACGGTTATAAACGTCAAATGCGTCGCTCGTTCTAAATTTATCGCTAGTCTGTGACCCCTTCGTTCATTATCGGATATGTTACCGGGTATCGTTTCGTTCCATTTTAATCCATTATACTTAGTACAGGCTTTTTACATTGTTCTGGAAGAAAATGATCAATGTGTTGAAATTTATTTTCCGAAGAAATATTATTACTCCAATGCAAAAAATAATTATCAAAATCAGTTTAAAATGGCGAGTGGTGTCAAAAAAATACGCACTCAAATCGAGAAACTCATTTTTTGAAGTCGGTTGAATAAGACAGGCGTCACACGTCATTTGGTAGTTGCTTTTGATTCTCTAGGTCGTGGGTTCGATTTCCATCGAGAACAAACGTTTGTATGATGAGCACTGATGTTTGTGTGTCTGGGTCTGTGCAATATGTAGGTATGTATAAAAATTATATAGCTTATTATATCATCAATCTAGTTCCTATAGTAATCTCTGCCTAGTTTTTTGGCTTTGGACTAGTGTGATGTGTAAAATGTCCGTGAATATTTATTGAAATAATAATCAATTACAATTTGTTCAGTAAAATCACAAAGATCATTTAGAATCGTCTTATACACTAGGTGATTCTAGGTGCCAGTTCCACGCGACTCATCCTTATAAAAAGTCAATACTAAGTGCATTTTATAATAATAACTAATAATTATAAATATTCATGAACATTTCACACATAACACTCTAGTCCTAAACTAATCAAAGCTTGTACCTACTATGGGAACTAGATTGCTGATAGAATACTTATATATATATTCTTTGTAAATACATTCATAGAATACATAGTGACACCCATACATTATATATACATCTGAGTAACCTATAAATTGAGAAGCTTAAATCAATCCCTGTCAACACAAACTATCAAAGGTTAGTTCTGCCAGATAAGGCATGGTGCGTGATGAAGTCAAACCAACTGGAAGAAGTCAAGATAACATAAGTACTCGTATTCGTAGGCGCTATGAAGCATGTCCTTTGAAATGATAAGTTATTGGTTTAGGGCGTAACGAGCTACTTCTCGGTCTTCTTGGTGTTTTAGTCAAAATAGCAACTTTTATTTTAATAAGTCAAAATAGAGTTTGTAAATAAATTTTTACTTACTTATATATTTTTGTGAATTTAAAAATTTAATCTTAACCCCATATGAGATTTTTTACTCAGCAATATGTTTTTGTAATATTGCAGAATTAACCAATGTTGCAAAAACGTAGAAGTCTGTTCTATCGAATGTTAATCCTATAGTGCGATACGGTTTAATTTATGTTGGTCACTAAAAGTTTGTTTGTTATTGTTTGTGATTATAAAGTTCTGAGGATATAAGACAACAATTAAATTAATAGATACATAAATAATAATTAAAAAAGCTTGTTTCTAAAACAAGACTGCATTTTTCTTATCTACTCAGCTAATAGCCAAAACAAAATAAAACAAAATTTTATTATAAATAAATAAATAAAGTTTTGAGTAGATAAGAAAAACATAGTCCAGTATTAACAAAGCAATTTTTTGTAAAAAAATTTAGTTAAATAGCAAAATAATGCAACGATGTTGTATTATTTGAGTTACAACCATTCACTTTACATAGCTTTCCGTTGAACATTAATGTATTTTAAAATGAAAAGTTTAAAGTGCCATAAAATCGCCAAAAGTACAGTCATAAAGATAAATGACTTTACATAAACAAAAATAAAATAAATTAATGTTGTTGACTATTTGATGTATTTTACAAAGTAATTCAGACAAAACTTTTTGCCTATATTTGAAGAGAAACTTATTTTGAATGTGTTTTGACGAACACGAGAGTTACGCAAAATATTTTATTCTGTTCAAAAAACTTGCGAGTCAAAGAAAACATTTAATCCGAGCACAGCGAGCTTACACCCACAAAATAAATCTTTTCCTTTGACATTTTGAGCGTAGTCTTTTGGCACATGTCTTCAACCTGAATATATACGCTTTACTAAGTAACTGTGTCGATTTTGTTGTAAAACTCGTAGGCTATGAAACTATAAGTGAGCTCAACTCATTCAGACACAAACACTTCAAACAAAAAACTTGCTATTTAATTGATTACCGCAGGACATTGATCTTAAAACTCAATATAAAACTATTTCGTACCTAACTAACATAATGTAGATTTATCTTAATAACTTAATAACTTAGTACCTAATTTAACTTAAACAACGAAACTTTGTTACGGAAGAGCGAGATACCCTAATACAGGTATACACTTACTTAAAGGGTATCTCAAACACCAAATATATGTAAAAAGTAGATTAAGTTAATGAAATAAACATTTTATATTTGTATTGTATTTGTATTAAGATCTTTATAACATAGAAAATATGTAAGAATAAGGCAAATTACTTGGTAATTTGCCTTATTATATTTTTCAAATAAAATTAGTTTAATTTTTTGTAAGAACTATCTTACAAAAACACCATAGAAACCAGCCCGTCAGTTGTCCGATTTTTTGGACTCAGTTCGCGACGAATTGGCACCTAGAATCACATTAATATAAGACTTTGATTCTAAATGATCCTTGTGATTTTACCGAGTAAAGTATATAATGTGACAATAACTATGATTACCTCTCTAGTTTTTATTCACTATCAAAAGTGTTTTTATATGTGGGTGCTTATAATCTTTACTAATATTATGTTATGTTGGCACTAACTTAGATTAGGTATAACATATTATTTGTGTCATTTTATTTGTATTATATTTGCTTTGTGTGAGTGAGTGTACGCGTGTAAACAATTCGAAGTAACACGTAAAAGGCATTCCGATAACATTCAATTTTATTTATTCACAACTAAAAATAAAATATTTTATTTCAGTGGTGGATTTAAAGATATTTCTATATGAATATCGTAAGTTAAATTCTGTTAAATGCTGAAATTCATTTTCTCTGTAACGAATTAAAAATTTTAAAGTTGCGCTTTTTGATGATATTTATGTCAAATTTTTTTTATTAAAAAACGTAGTTCTTAAATGTTTCTAAGTTGCATGTTTTTTTTATTATATTACAATTTTTTTTATAAAATGTCGTATATAAAAACGATTAACTTGATTTCAGAAGTCAATGTATATCCTTGTAGCTCTCTGCCTAATCAAAATAACAACCGCAGCGCGTCTCCACAAACTATTCCAGTTTATTGACGGCTTCAGAGCAGAGCACAGTCTAACTGGCTTCCTCCACATTGGCAACGACTACGCCATCTTTCTTAGAACTCCCAAACCGCACGACAAATATCTCCTCTACGAGTTATACGAAGCCAAAAATATTCCAGATATAGGCACGTATAAACCCAGATTACTAGCTATATCAAAAGTGCCTGTTGACTACATAAAAGATCAGCTCAAGATATATCGCTCTGAGTTGTACAACACGAAGTATGTTGACGATAATGTCGTGCCCGGGACACAAGTGAAGAGCCTCAGAGAATGGCAGATAGACAGGGCGTTGAGTTTCAACAGTAACATACCCGTCTTGGATGAAAAAATGCCTATTTTGCGGACGATTTTGTGATGATATAATCAAAATATTTTTCATTAAAATTTCGTTTTCTTTTCGTCATGTTGCAAGCGGTGAATCTTCACCCATATTTCACCCTGTATTTTAATAAGAAAATTCTATGTCTTAAGAATGATAAGCGTATTTAAGGTTTGAGTTAAATTTATTGCGTGCTTTATATGTAAGTAATCATAAAAAATGCTTCAGAAAAGCAATTAAATATTATTCCTTTAACTTTAGACTTAGAATATATACTTAGACCAACTTACAAGTAGCTACGCCATTTAAATACATGAATGAGTGAATGAATGAATGAAAATAGTGTCATGAATGAAAATACAACGAACTCTCTGTTAAACATACAAAAATAACTCTATAAAGTATCCGCAGCAAAACCACTTTTCTATAAAGGATTTTTCCTTATCGCTCGCTATATAATTCTTATTATTAACTTGAAGCTCATTGATGATCATCCATCATTCTGTGCCGACTGTGAGTCCCTCACCATTCATCTTAGGAAGTTAGTTTAGGGTTACGAAACGATATTTATGTAGTTTACACAACTTATAACTTTACCACGTTTCAATTGGTGCACAAAAAATGTGAATGTGTCTTCAATAACAAAGTCAAAAATGTCTTTATTCAATAAAATCAGAGAGATCATTCAGAATCGTCTTACATATTAGGTGATTTCTTAAACGTTATTATTTGTTTGGAACGATATTGAAATTAAGAATAAGTTTAGGTATTATTTAACCGTAAGTCTGTAACTTAACAACGATAATTACGAAATTAAAAAAAAGGAGTTATAAACTAATAAATAAATAATATTCATTTCACACATCGCACTCTAGTCCCTAACTAAGCAAAGCTTGTAATAAGTCAAGCACAACCCGAACAAGCCATATATATTGGCTAAAATGGTGACTTTCATATGAAAGCAACAAAAATTAATACCTATGTTAATTCTAATGATTTTTTTATACTTTTGCTGCAAACTGTACCAGTTTAATTTAACGTCACAAGTCCATCGCCAAAAAGCTAAATTTTCTGAAGTTACATTCAAATAAAAGTAAGGGCGGTGTGTGCTTAGCCCGACATTTCCCCAGTTGGGACAGCCTCAGTATAATTTCCCAACGGTACAGCTGGTTTGCAGTCGAAAGGCTAAAAAGTTGCTTACTGCTATTCCGAATTGGCTAACCAAAAGTGCCGTCATCCTATCGTTAACTAAACTGCTTATATCTATGCCTAGACTTTTGAGTGCAGCTAGTTATGTAATTGCAGAACGAACATCAGATATTCATACTCACGTATAAAATAAATACGTTATTAATTTCGCTTCTAATTATAAATAAATAAATAATTCTGGACAATCCACACAATATCATCTAGCCCCAAGCTAAGCAGAGCTTGTGTTATGGGTACTAGAAGACTGACATACTTAATATAATACATTACATAGATAGATATTTTTTATTATACATATAATACCCAGAACACCCGGAATAAATATTTGCAGAACATACAAACATTTATCCCAAGGCGGGAATCGGACCCGCAACCTTCCGCGTCGCAGGTGGACCATCGCCCACCGCGCCACATCGGTCGTCAAACTATGTATAAACTTGACAGCAACATTTTTACGCGTTTCATTTACAAACTTGATATCTAAATTATGGCGTTCTATTTACAGATTTGACAGCTAATTATGGTTCTAATAGAAACTGGATTATATTGTTTTTTTATGTTATGAGGACGATAGTTGTTCATTGGTGTACCCATAGAGACCTCATTTACTTTTCCCTTTTTAGCCTGTGAGGTCCCACTGCAGGGCAAAGGCCTCCCTTCCACAGAGACTATCTAATTATTATGTAGACTGAGACAGAATGTCAAAATCTTGAAATCCTACATCTTGATAGCACATAGCAATAAGATAAGATTGATATCAAAAAAGATTTTATTAATTATTTGTTGATTACCATGGTTGTTTTAGAAACTGTAAAAGCATTTTAATTTCGGGTACCTACTTATTTTAGTTAATTATACCTAAGCCTATAACAATATAATAGAAAATAATACAAAAAATCACCAGCTATGATTTCGAGAGTCAAATCGCTCAGTCAAGTTTGTTTGATCAATACAACAACAGATGTCTCATAGCGAATATGATAGAGTATTATTAAAACGACACCAGTCAATATCCAATTTCGGTGTCCAAATTGTGTATCTAGGAAACCTATGCACCGTAGCACCAATAACAAGCTAGATATTATGTATTTGCAGTATTTTGGAGATGTTTCATATACGATACCATTTTTTCTATAAAATAAACTTACGACTAAAATACTACAAATACTTACTAGGTATTTACGATATGTACATTTTACAAAACATTGAAACAATTGAGCTGTCGACGATCTATAGATAGTTCAACTGATCCAATCGAATGCGTACCCACGATACTGGCTGCATTGCAGCGCAGAATTGCAATGCAATAAATAAACATTGTTATTTAATAAGATAAACATATATTAACTCATTTAAAAAACAACAACACTACATTTTGCAGGATCTATTTCAAGTACATTTTAAAGGTAAACAAAGACAGAATAAAATTCCCTTTACTTTTATTTAGACCGTATATACTTACCTATTTGGGAATTCCTCGAAAGTAGAGATGCGGTATAAAGTTAACTTCAAAGCCGGATCTTGTTTAATTTTTTTTTTGATAACCGTTGTGGCGCGGCGGGCGAAAGTTCGTCCGCCTGCGACATGGAGGTTGCGGGTTCGATTTCCGCCTTGGGATAAATGTTTGTATGACTTGCATTATTTATTCCGAGTGTTCTGGGTATATTATATGTATAATAAAAATATCTAAGTACATATTTAATGTATTGTATTAAGTATGTCAGTCTTCTAGTACCCATCCATAACACAAGCTCTGCTTAACTTGGGGCTAGATGATGTTGTGTGGATTGTCCATCATTTATTAATTTTAATCATGTAAGTAGAGAAAGGAATTCTCCGACTTTTCTAATTTATCTGTTCCTTCCCTCACGGACGATGTTACCGCGACGTACAAAAGGTAACACCGCCAATAATGAATACGAACATTTGGATTCATGAGGCCGAGATCACAGCTGCGTAATAAAATAAAAGGTAGAGTACACAATATATCTCTATTGATGAATAAAGAAGGGGCATATTGGGGTGGATTTCGGTTTTATTCTTTTGAGGCGGCACGCTGAACTATGTTCGATTACTTTGGGGGGCGTAAATGCCTGTATTTTGTATTTTCTACTATAGTTTATTTTCCGGGTGGGGAGAGTGGGGATACCGGGAACGCATGGTTGACAGGTGTTACAGGTCAGGTATGTACTCTGTCTTTGTTGAGTCGTGTGTTTGGTCCCCACCAAAAAAATTATGTTTGTTTATCTGAATGTCTTCTTACATCTTTAACTTTTTGACTCGTCGGTTCTGGGTACTGGGTCATATATGGCACGTCCTTAACTACTTAATCTGAACTGTTTATTTTCAACATGAAACACGATAAAATAACATAAACACAAATCAATGGATAAAATAATTAAATTTGCCTAGTGCATTGCAGCTGAGTTCACCATTTGTTTAATATTTGGTATTCTGAGTTTCAAAAGTAGTCTTTATATATACTAAAACTAATAAGCATCTAATATCGGTCAAACCAAAGAAAAACTTCAAAGAAATGTTGCGCATAAAAAAACCATCCAATTCCACTAATTCAATTATCCAGGAAGTCCATCGCTCGGATATTACGGAAGACAAATCGCTTTCTTTCACGCTTCAAACCACAGAAACCAGTCATAAGTCTGAGTAAGAAGGTAGGTATAATCAATGTTGTTTTCAAAAAGTGACGCAAATTTCTTATGCAGGATCATAGTAACTAGAAATGTAGTTCTAGAATAAAATTCCTAAAACAAATTTATAACCTAATAATAATAGATTTCGTGGTTGATCTCGTGGTCCGCCTAAAAAACGTTGGCGAGATTATCTAGACGGCTTCGAAGAGAGATGGTGGGAAGAAGCAAATGAAAGAGAGAGGTGGAGGAATTTGGGAGGCCTTTGCCCAGCAGTGGGACTAAATAGGTTAAAAAAAAATAGATTCCAGACAATAGCCCCTACTAAAATTAAAAAGCAAAACACGTAACAGTGTGAGCAGTTTATCAATAATGTTTTCAAACCTGTATTATTTTTATAATACTCACTATTGCTTGAAATTGACAGTTTCTATTTTAAATATGATAAGAAATTAGTTTAAATGAAATAATATTTGTTTTGTTTTGTTTTTCTACATAAATAGTTGGAAAGTGGTCACCACAGATTTGTTTTTGGCAAATGCTAGATATTTTGATAACGAGACATCAAGATAACCAATACAGGTACTAACCTAGTCTATATTTATGTATTCAATGTGGAACACGATGACGCCATGGCAAATAGCTTTGCAAACCGACTGAAGGTCGCTTACATTCGCGCCAATCATGCATTCGATCTTTCTTTCTGTTACTATTGCCTTGATCACTCGTACCGAGTAAACCGGCGAGACAGTGACGTATTTAAGATAAACTGCGCGCTAACGCTGCAACGTTCAACAGTAAAACTGATGTCGACGCGCAGTGTATCTCAAATACGTCACTGTCTCGCCGGTTTACTCGGTACGTGTGATCAAGGCATAACTGGCGGAAAAAGTATAATACTTTAGTTTGTTGAAATCGCTGCGCGCGAGCGAGCGTGGTGTCTGCGCGATGTTTAAGAAAAAAATAACAATAACATGTGCTATTGTGACCGCGTTAATACTTCTTAATAATGTACACGCAAAATCGTACATAAGTCATTCACATGCCAGTGGTGTATCAACCCATAGCAAGCCATACCACAATGAACCAACTAAATCTGGATATAACAGTGAAAGCTCTGGGTACGGACTCTACGCTAATGAACATTATGGAGATTCGAGATCTTTGTATTCATCGTATCCTTTATCGGAAAGTGGAAAAGATTACACAAGAGATTGGAAAACAACAGGATTAAAAGGTGAAAGCAAAAACAAAAGAAGTTTACATTCTTCATCTAGCTTATCTGGTAGTGGTAAATCAAGAAAACCCAGAAGTAGTAAGCCAAACCGATATCCTTCAGTACAAAAACCTGTGTATCATCCCAAGCCTGTATCTTATCCTAGTTCACGCGGGGGCCTTTCTGGCAGTGGAGGATCAAAACCTAGTACAGCAACTCATAAGCCTGTACATTACCCTAATTCTAATAGTGGCTGGTCGGGCAGTGGAGGATCAAAACCTAGTTCAGCAACTCATAAGCCTGTGCATTACCCTAATTCTAATAGTGGCTGGTCGGGCAGTGGAGGACCAAAACCTAGTACAGCAACTCATAAGCCTGTGCAATACCCTAATTCTAATAGTGGCTTTTCAGGCAGTGGAGGATCAAAAGTTAATACAACAATACACAAACCTGTGGTTTATCCTAACTCAAACAGTGGATTGTCTGGAAGTGGAGTATCCAAAATTAATACAACAATACATAAGCCCGTAATCTATCCTAACTCAAACAGTAGATTGTCTGGCAGCGGAGGATCAAAAATTAATACAACAATACACAAACCTGTGGTTTATCCTAACTCAAACAGTGGTTTGTCTGGCAGCGGAGTATCAAAAATTAATACAACAATACATAAACCTGTGGTTTATCCTAACTCAAACAGTGGCTTGTCTGGCAGTGGAGTATCAAAAATTAATACAACAATACACAAACCTGTGGTTTATCCTAACTCAAACAGTGGTTTATCTGGCAGCGGAGTATCAAAAATTAATACAACAATACATAAACCTGTGGTTTATCCTAACTCAAACAGTGGCTTGTCTGGCAGTGGAGTATCAAAAATTAATACAACAATACATAAACCTGTGGTATATCCTAACTCAAACAGTGGTTTATCTGGCAGCGGAGTATCAAAAATTAATACAACAATACATAAACCTGTGGTTTATCCTAACTCAAACAGTGGCTTGTCTGGAAGTGGAGTATCAAAAATTAATACAACAATACATAAACCTGTGGTTTATCCTAACTCGAATGGTGGCTTGTCTGGAAATCAACCTGGAATAATACACCACCCAAGTCCACCCCATTATACGGCTCCAACCGTACATACTCCAATTCGTTATTGGGAAGTAAATCAAGACCCACATAAAATTCGTCATCACCACCACTATCACTATGATTACAGACCTCCCACTGTGATCCACTATACTCCATCTTACGGAACAGTTACCAGCTATCCGGTTTACACCGGACACCACCTTCCACCGTATGTTTACGAGTACCGAAGATCTGAGAGCAAGTATCGACGATTACTTGCAGGATTGGCTTTATACAATCTAGGTTCAGTATCAAACAGTCACTCTAAACAACGCTATCATGAATCCTACACTCCTAAGCCAGACGAAGTTTGTATATTTGGAGTACGTTATGAAACCGGTAACAACGACGAGATGGCGATTAACTGCCGAACGATAACTAATTTCATTTGGGAAGAAGAATCGAAGCCACAAACTGTTAATTTAAATCAAATACCGAATAGCATTGTCAATCAGGCTATGTTGCCGAATGGCATGGTGGTACCAGGAGTAAACCAAGCTATGAACCAACCTAACACCGCATCGAGTTTAGCACCAAATGAAGTGATGGTTATGTTACCAAATGGAACCCTCGTTTCTGCTGCGGTAGCAGACCTAATCAAATCCAAAGAAGCGATACCTCGCACTCAAGTCTTACTACCCAACGGCACGGTGGTAGACAATATGTATGATACTAAATTCTATGGAAGTGCAGTGAGCGTCAAACCTAGTATGGAGTGCTACGTGAAAAGAGTGACAAGGTATACTGATATGAAGAAGACTGTTCCATGCAACCTGCTCCAGACTTACGCCACGCAATCGTTGCGTAAAAACACTGGTGTTGTCAACAAATCTACGTTTGTTTTAATTCTAGTCTCGATAGTAGGTCGTATTTTGATTTAATAACTATTGTTTTTGATTGTAATGAATTTTGTACTTTTTATATAAAAATGATGTCATATATTACAAACTGCATTACATGATATTTGTTGTTTGTCATTTTTATAGTTATGTAACTTAAAAGTGTAATACATAATACCCCTATACCGTAAATAGACTTATTCCATTTAAACTTTGAATAGTTGGAGTTGCGCAAAAAATTATATTTTTTCATACAAAAGTAAAACTGTTATCTTAAAAATTTGCGCCCGTATTTGTTTACTTTTTGTGTGTATTCAGCTTTGTTAAAACTAGCACACCCGTTCTATCAGGTCATACCTATTCACACATACCTACACTTACGGCCGGTTTCTGGAAACCCAAATCACGATTGATCCGAGTTTGACACATAGTAATTGTTTGATTTTTTTCGTTGATCATCGTTCGAGAAACCGGCCGTTTATTCGTGTACTTATACATTTTGACGGTTTTATAGACATTTCATTAACTTTAAAATTTCTTAAATTATTGTCCGTCGAGACGTACTTATATATTACATTGTGTATTATTAAGTTCATTAATTATTGTTTGTATTTTAGTTTAGTATTTATTTAGTTTGTATTCGATTCATTTTGACTGTCATTTTATTATTTCTCTGTTACAATTTAAATTATTTTGATAATAACTCGTTGTTTACATTTGATTATTCAAAGCATTTAGATAAAAACCAGATGTGATCTTGGCACTCATCGGCTCTCGCATTTTGATCTATAATTTGCTTCAAGGCCAGTTTTAAAGAAGAGCGTTTTGTTATAACTAGACTTACTATGTATTTGCATTTACATATTTGTGTGTCAGATATAGAGAGACGAATACAAAAGATATATTAATTATTATTGTTTAACAAAAAAGTCTTTTATTCAACTAAGTTAATAGATAGAGTCTTGTCTAAAGTGCCACGTATCTTGTCGTGGAGAAGCTTATACGAATTTACACTGTGTAAACTCCTAAGAATTATATGTAATTTTACTTTAATTAGCATTATTTAAATATAACTGTTTAAATACTTAGAATTATTCAAATAGACATTTGAAGTATAGTTAATTTTTTGCTTTACCTCAATACATGAAACCGAGGATAAATTAAATATATATTATGAAAAGCAATTGCAGTTTTAAAGCTTTATCAGTCCACTGCATGACGTAGGTCTCTGCGACGCGCCACTGAGCACAGTCTTCGGCTCTTCTCATCCAGTGTTTACCAGCTACATTCCACAGATCGTCGCTGCATCTCGCCGGAGGGCGTCCTACACTACGCTAGCCTAAACGGTATCTCCACTCCAGTATCCGTTTGCTCCATGTTTGATCCAACATGATTGTTTTCAACGATGCGGCATAAGTAAAAGTATCATAATGTAACGCATTACGAACATTGCGCGGTGATGCAGCGACGCTTTACAACCGACCCGTTGTTATCACGCATTGTAACTCGAAAACGTGATACGACTGCGATCACATCGTTCGTCTCACATCACATTGTACGCAAACACATTATTATATGCATATTATGTAACAGTTCATCCTCTAGCAGTCAAGGTTATATGCAAAAACCATTATGTATAACTTTTGGTTCAAGAAAACTAAGTAATACAAATTGACATTCATAGTTTTTTATATTCTTATTTTTTTAATTAGGTTCTCTTTATATTTTCTATTTATTGTCCTTTTTAGAAGTTTGTCGATTTGATCTGTGTTATTTGTATTTTCTCAACGTTTTTAACATTTCAACCCTCCATTTCTGCTTCCACCGCAACATGATTTATTTCTCAAAAATGGTTTCGTCTATGTGATAATCTACCAAGATGTCGAAATCATTAGACAGTCTTGTAGAGAAAAAAAAATGCTTGAATGTCGTACCGAGGCGCGTCAGTCAACGCGAAGTGTTTTATTACCACGGCTCGACTCTCTTCTTAATTATTTATTTTTGTTTCATCTAGCGTATAAGGTACAGCTAGCTCAATATATAATAGTTATAATATTTGACACTAACATGGTTTTGAACATAGTTTTCATTTTTAACGGGATATTTACCATGATTTGTGAGTTTGATTATTTCCCGATATTTCAGCACAGTTGCATGCGCCATGATCGCGGGTCGAACTGTTCGAACCGTGATCATGGCCGCAACTGTGCCGAAATATCGGGAAATAATCAAACTCACAAATCATGGTCAATATCCCGTTTATAATGAAAAATATATACTTGTGTTGTATTTTTCAAGTCTTAAGACTTGTGGCATCTAAATATAGATTCAAGGACATACTAAACGTGGACTACGTCTGTGTTTGTCTAAATGGATATCTAAACAAAAGCCAATCATCAGATTTGTTCACATTTGGTTTAGTTATTGAATCACATTGTGATTTTATTACTTTTTGGGAAATACGCCTTTATTTACCTACTTTCAATCAATAAATAGCGTTACAAAAAATACGTTATTTATCCTTATTTTAACTATCTATGGCATGATTTGTTAGGAAAACCCAAGTAAGGCAAAACGGTGAATGAAAACATCGTGACTCTTTGCCCAGATCTTTCATATAAAAAGTGCTTGATTCTTCTCTCTTCTGGCTTTATCTTATCGTGTCAATGAGGAAAGTAATTAAATTAAAATTATATAAGATTGTTGATTGCCCAATTCATTATCTTTTCTTCAAACCAATTATTGTCTTCAAAGTGGGTATCTATAACCAACACTGTTATACTAATCTCACCGAATTTAACAAGAAACTAGAAGGATCTATTGTGAGTTTGCGTGTAAAGTTCTTACATCCTATACAAATATTTGGACTGAAAACGTATCCAATGTCTAAGCTTCTCAAAAAGTCCGCTAGAGGCTCTGCAGGTCTATACACCAGTAGGCGCCAAGTGCAGACCCTCTGTCATCAATTTCATCATCTGTCTCTATCCCACTTGTGGTACAACATGTTCTATTTTTCCACTCACTCCTTTCGTTCTTCAACTGCTATTCCTTTCACATAGTCTTTTACACCATCCAACCACTTCTTCGGACTTTCTCTACTTGCCTTACAAGACCCACTTTCTTTTTCTTCTTATTTAAGAGCTACGCTCTTGTCTGCGTAATGAGTGCAAATTACGGCATTTTTTTTCATTTCAATGCAGCCTCCTTGACTTCCTTATACGACACGAAGGCAACCTTCATCTTTATTTGGCCTATGTAAAGACCCGCTGGCTGTAAAAGAAATAAAATCGCATTATAGAAAGTGACCTAGCTGAAATCTCCAAAACCGTCAAGAAAAAAATACTGAACGCGTTTAAGCATCAGATTTAAGATAAATATAGCTCCCCTGTAGAATCTTCTTTACCCACTGGTTTATAATTAACGGGCATGTCTTTATTTTTACAAAATGCATTTCTCCAGTGAAATCAGAGAGGCCTATTTTTATCTTGTCACGAGCTAATTCGTATTGTATTTGGCGTTTGAAATATGCCAATAGGAAGTGAAACAGTTTGAAGAAAAATGTAAAAAATTGCCAACGGAGGTTTTTGTTTTCGACATATTTCTTTACTATTGTTACTAGCCTTGAAAAAAAAATTGTTTTGTGTTGGCGTAGGTGTACCTATATATTACTCGTAGTTTATACATTACATACAGATGTAAAATGAAATGCAGAATTGAAAAAATAACTTTATTTCGGATATCACATAATAGAGATGATAAATATCATATTTGTGAGATCTCTAATAAGTTGAGATCATTTGTAACCTTAACAAAAAACAGTGTTTTCTTATCATATATTCTATTTCTTATCATAATATCACATAATAGAGATCTCATAAATATGATATTTATCATATTTGTGAGTATATATGAGTATATCACATAATAGAGATCTCACAAATATGATATTTATCATCTCTATTATGTGATATCCGAAATAAAGTTATTTTTTTCACAAATATGATATTTATCATATTTGTGAGATCTCTATTATGTGATATTATGATAAGAAATAGAATATATGATAAGAAAACACTGTTTTTTGTTAAGGTTACAAATGATCTCAACAGAACTTAAGCTAAGTTAGTATAACATGCCGTGGTACAATCAAATCGAACGGTGCCAAAGCAGTGCCTTGCATGATCCTCGTATATCAAAGTGGTCGGTTACCAGCACCTGCTAGCCAATAACAGGCGTATCGTTTTTCTTACAGACCGTCCCGTCCAGCTTCTGTGAAATATTGACGTGGGTCTAATCCGTGTGACGCCGCCCTTATTTTGCACGCTTTTGCTTTCGATAAATCATTGTGTGCTAGATAACTTTTTATTGCGTGAAATATAATCGTTTGTCTTTTGTCTTTGAATTTGAATTTCGTAGATTGATTTTTGATGGATATTATCGAGTCGATATTATTTTTATTGATATTTTACTAAGTTGTTTACCTACACCTGTAATGGTACATATATGGTACCTACACATCGTCCTAGATCGTAACAAATTGATTTTTTGATTTCGTTTTTGGATTTCAATTTCAAAAATGTATGATTGTATTGGACAGTGGAAAATTAAAATTGCTCTCAAATGTTATTTTGTAAAACTCTCTTTTAAAATTATGATAAGCGTTATTTTAAGACTATTTTACTCAGTGATTTGAAAACTTTTGTATTTGAAATTCCTCGTAGTGGTTGCTATTATGTTTGTTACAGGCGCAGTAGTGTAAAACTTTCACATTCATCTGCTCACAGTCACACTTTGCATGACTTTTTTTATTTAGATAATATACTAAGTATAAGTTTCTTGCTCGTTCTTCTAGGCTCTGGTCGCGTGGAACTGGCACCTAGAATCAACTAGTATGTAAGTCGATTATAAATTATCCTTGTGATTTTATTGAATAAGGAAATAATTTGACTTTGACTTTATTGCAACGGATATAATTACTGTTATTAACGTACTATACTATTACATGACTGATACCTACTATTGATAATACTGCAAGTAGATACCTCATACATTTAGAGCTATTGTTATTATTATTGTGAGCTTAGTGTTGAATTATCTAACAGAGCACGTCTTTATTGGGAATGTCCTGTGAGTACCTATACATCACTATAAGTTCACGGTCATCTAATCTACATAGGTACTAATCTAAATCATCTAACTAAATAAAAAAAGACGTGTGGCACTCGGGAACTGCCGCGGTAAAGCTATTGCATATTGCATAGCATTTTTTGCTGGATTACGCATGCGCAGTGTTAGGTTATTTTCGTTACGGAATTTCTGAATTCGGTCACCACGCTCAAGGCGCGCGATAGAATCTAGGCAATAGCTTAAAACGTATTATTTATCTTTTAAGTTCACATCTTTAAAATCCAAATTAAAATGAAAAAAAAACATATTTCTTATCTTTACGTCTAAAACCGGTGTTACAGGTACATAAGTAGTCTCATAATTCTAATCTATGTAAATAAAGCCAAGTTTCTTTCATAACTCGCGTGAGGAATTATATAACCAAATTAAATTTTATTTATGAACTTCCAAGCACCGTTGTTAGAATGTACAAAACAACGGAACTTGGAATAAGTTATATTTGTCTAATTTATTAATTATAAAACAAAAAAAGACGTGTAGCACTCGAGGACTGCCGGGGTAAAGCTATTGCATAGCGTTTTTTGCTGGATTACGCATGCGCAGTGTTAGGTTATTTCGTTACGGAATTTCCGGATTCGGTCTCCACGCTCAAGGCCCGCGATAGAAGCTATGCTATAGCTTAAAAGGCTAATGAAACAATTTAATTTTTGCATGAAGCATTGGGAAAGCTTCGGGAAAGCATTTTGTGAAACGTTCGGAGAAATACCGTAGGTACCTACTTATTTCTGCCTCCAGTGATGCAGACTTAACAGTGTTTCGGTTATCGTCATATCAAATACTTACATGCTAATCATAGGTAGGTACCTACAGACTAGACGAAAATATAAAAATTGCGAAATCCGTCCATGGTAATACCCGCCCGCACTAAACATACCTACTTAGTTTAAATTTTTATGATGATAAACAAAAAAAAAAAACAAAAATCTAAATCTTTTAGTATAGCAAGTAGGTAAATCTGGTTGGGATACTTTAAATACTTAGGTAATTAAGCAGATAGTTAATAGAAATGTACTTATTTAAATACATGGAAAAATGCATGAGGAAAGACAGTCGATAAAGTCATGTTACTAATAAGCCAGTGATGTCATATTTTGAAAATTAGAGAGATGTAGGTACATATTAGCAAAACGAAAACGTGCTCGTAAGTGTTTTTAAGAAAGTTAGCACCAGTTAGACGGTATTATAATCATAGCGAAGCAGTTGTTAATTAAATTATCTAGTTAGTATTTCATTTTTTATTGCTCAACCAATTTGGTCAACTTGCGATTAGCACGACTTTTGAGTTTTACTGAAGTCATATACAATGAGGGTTTTTTATATTTTTTCTGCCACTAGGCGGCGCTACGTAGGCGTCAGGTCCAAACATCTGTCAAATAGCACAGAGTCGTAGATACTGAACTTAAATTATAGAAAAAAATTAAAGGAATGATTTTAAGAATAAATAAAGCAAAAAATATATACTTAGAGAATTACAATGAGGGTTTTCTGAAATGATCTCCGTGAGATGGCAGGACTGTAGCGTCAGGTCCAATCTGTCTGTACTGTCAAAACACATACAAAAATTGTAGCGCCGCCTAGTGGCAAAAAAAGTATAGAAAACCCTCATTGTCCTAGCGGACAAGTTGAGAACTATTAGAAATCAGAATATGTATGTAGGTATGTAGTAGATTCCATACAATAGGAAGAAGTCCTTTTCCCGTTTCCCATCCAGTTTCCCCATATAGCTTGCTGTTCTTCACATAAAATATTAATGTATAGTCTAATACCCTAATTTACCTAGTATTAAGTACATGGTAATGTTCCGCTTATACTTTAGAATCTAATGAGGAAACGTATAGGTAATTGACCATACTCAAAGCCTCATCGTTTTTGTTTCTTCTTCTTTAGAATCGCTGTTGGATTCCCAATAAATTAATAAATATACAAACAAACTTTCAACTCAATCCTAGTTAGAACTAGGCTAGTCTTTCATTCTGAGTACCGAATTCGGCGAATTCCCAATGGCATAGTAAATCTATGTTACTAATTAAAGTTTATTGAATACAGCGTTATCTGTCTTTCAACAACTGCACTACGTAGTACGACCATTACCTAAGCAATCTAATTTCTTCCGTAGTTGGGGCTGTGACTACTAGAGGGCGTTGTTGAGTAATATAAAATCAAGCGCATCACTTTTTGCTTAGGCGGAGAAAATATACAGATACAATTAATTATTATTATCCAGGTTTGATTTAACACAGCTTAAGCCAACATTCATAATATATCTAGATACTATTGTCTAACTTCACTTTACCGGTTGAGTATCTTTGAAATGATAATTGTCAAAAAAAATTATCATTTCAAATATAAAAAAAAAAGCTGGCGATTTTAATTTTTTTGACGTCATTCCTTACAATATCTATCTATGCATTTTATTTGGATAATGATGATACCTTCAATACTTACCTATTTCTGTTGTATTTTGGCACAGCTCAATTTATTTAGGTACTAGAAATGTATTGGAAAGTCTGAATCATAGAATAGTTATTATGATTATACTAAAGTTCTCTATAGCAGGTTGATAACGACACAAACTAATGCTAACGTATAAAACTAAGCACCGGTTAGGAACGATTTGAAAAGCTTTTTAGCAAATTGGTTTAGTAGCTATCTTTGTTTATTACTATAATAAAATATAACTGTATTTAAATAGAGGCGTGTTAGACTAGCTTTTGTCAGAGACTTTGCTTTTTTGACACTGAAATAAAACTCAATTATTATACAATACCTCTAACTTCATGTTGTTGTAAAACCATTTGGTTTTATGGAGCAATGAACGTCAATATTTAATTTTTATAGGTGGTAGTGGTAGATACTACCTAGTAACTTTGTTAAACATTTGGTATTGTAGTGTATAATCAGAGACTAGTATAAACAATAGACTGCCAATCTCATACAAAAAAACGTGACTCAGAAAAAGGTGAAATTCCGCGGGTTATACCCAGACGTTTTTTTGTATGAGGTTGGCAGTCTTCTTGTTTATACTAGTCTCTGGTATAATACCTACCTTGAGTTTGGAAGAATTTTGGATTTTTAAAATATCTATAGGATACTTCCAGGCAGTAGGTACTTCTCCAGGGGACTTCCACAACAATAAGGCGATTATATGAACAGTACCTCTACCATGAGTTGTCACAGTCTTCTTCTTCTTATCGTGTCGATGCTACAACTGTATTTTGTTGTAGCATCGTGTTGGAAAGATTAGCCAGACTAGACACTGCTTTACCGTGCCTAGCTGTTACCGGTGTGCGCCACGAGGAGGCTCTTTCCATGCACCTACATATTTGTAGGTGCTAGTGGTAGATAGGTACTACCTAGTAACTTTGTTAAACATTTGGTATTGTTATATGGACGCATTTACAGGTACGATAATTCAGTAGATATTTTTATGTCATATTTTATAATAATAATCTACTAAAAATTTATATATACATACAATAAATACATTCCTATTCTTATAAAAGTATATCTATTATTACATTTTTTTCTTCTTTTTTT
This sequence comes from Ecliptopera silaceata, assembly GCA_932527185.1. Lineage (NCBI taxonomy): Eukaryota > Metazoa > Arthropoda > Insecta > Lepidoptera > Geometridae > Ecliptopera > Ecliptopera silaceata. Next base: position 8,330,519 of record OW052202.1, on the reverse strand, counting down.
TCAAGACTTTTTATCGTCCCACTGCTGGGCAAAGGCCTCCCCCAAACGCTTTCACTTCTCTCTATCCTTGGCAGTGTCCCATCAATCCGTTTCAATTAGATTACCTAATATATGTTGATTAGTTTCCCATCCAGAGCAAATATTTGTATGATGAACATAAATATTTGTTGTCTCTGGGTGGTACCATGTATTATATCTATCAGCAATCTAGTTCCCATAATACAATTGCTTAGTCTGTGACTAGAGTGTGATGTGTGAATTGTCCGTGAATATTTATTTTATTTAATAAACAATATTTATAGTAGTAGGTACAGACTATCGCTATGAACGTTCCCTTCCTGGCAATGCTTCTTTGAGCGAGTTCCACAGCAGGCGATCAAATGAACTGAAAAAAATGTGCAGTGTTATTTCCCCAGACGAGCTTAATCACAAGAGTTTTTTTTTCTTTTTTTGTCGGAGTAAAAATCTGCACACAGGCACCTTCCCGCATTTAGAGGTAACGCGGAAAGGTTGTGTGAGAAGGTCTACTGCAACAAAACTCGTGCTAACAGGCTAGCTAAGTGCCGGAGGCGGTGAAAATTTCATTCGCAAAGTGCGTCCATTACCAGCCGTTTAACTTTAGCCGTTAAACTGTGACGTAGAATTAGGGGCTCGTGGTTTCGTCTTGCAGATTTCGTCTTTTGTGCCTCGGATTTATTTGAGTCTATTTAAACTTGGATTTTGTGATCTACTTTGAGCGCTAAGTTTATACTTATCGAAGTTTTTTTTGTGTGAATGATGAAATGAGTTAGGAGTGAGCATGAGCACTGAAATGACGTCTGATAGAAAGAAAGAAGATAGTGGAAGAAAAAGACGTGTTGTACCTACGGACCCACATAGCGTAAGACCAGACAAATATTAGCGTGGTGGCAATATCAATATTTGCCACCACGCATATATTTGTTTGTGGTGTTCGGTGTCTGGTTGTTAAAATGCATTATGTTAGTTATATCAGAGACTAAATTTTTATTTTATTTTTAGGTGTGAAAAATGTGATCGTAAACAATGATTTATACCATAGGTTTGATCGGAATACAGCGCCATCTAGAAATAAGCCAGGTATATATAGGTAACTCTCGGAATTTCACCTTTTTCCGAGTCACGTTTTTTTGTATGAGGTTAGCAGTCTTCTTGTTTATACTAGTCTCTGGTTATATTTACAAATAAGTTCCTATGTATTTCGTTAGCATTTTAGTATAAAAGCTTTCCTTGACTAAAACGTGATGTGTCCTTGAATATTTATTTTTATATTATGATAAAGATTGACATTGTTAGGTTTCTGCTGTTAGTTATTTATACATTGGCTCGATGGTTCTTATTTTCCTTGTCGACTCACACCTGATAAAAATAGTAAAAATAAATGTACCGAATTCATGTACGCAGTGACGTCACCAAACTTTGTTTGCAATAGTATTATCAACGTATTAGTAATAATATAAAAATATCTTTATAATAGGTAAATTGAGTTAATCCTAAAATTAACACATATTTTAAACCATTATAAATATGTATAAGTGCACATTTTATACCATGGTATGATTTTTATTGATATATGGTATATATTATGGGTACATCATTTCGTTTTAATTGGAATCCAATAATACCTAGTAGGTAAAAAGTGCAATAAAAATATGATTAAGTACCTAATAAAGAATGCTGGACATTCCACACATCATCATCTAGCCTCAAGCTAAGCAGAGCTTGTGTTATGGGTACTAGAAGACTGACATGCTTAAGGGCGCCTTCAAAATAAATACAATACATTACATAAAGAGACATTTTTTATTATAAGTAGTAGTAAAATACCCAGAACACCCGAAATAAATATTTGCAGATCGTACAAACATTTATCCTAAGGCGGAAATCGAACCCTCAACCTCCGCGTCGCAGGCGGACTTTCGCCCGCCGCGCCACATCGGTCGCCAATAATAATATTTTTTAATCAAACACCAATTAGTTTAAAACCAAATGCATAAGCTATTTAATGATGGGTCTTTGAGGCTTATTTAATTCCAATAAATAAATTCTAGTCACGAACGAGGCTCTGTTGGCGCCACACCTTGCCAAAACACCCCAATATTGCTGAAAGAATGAGCTATCATTACTTTTCTTATGATTTAAGGCCTTTTACACCAGGCTGAATCTGAATCACACGGCATAAAACAGTACGTCATCACTAATACGTGATTTTTTTTATATAACCTCTTTCTGTCAATCCTACTAATATTATAAACGCTTATATATTATAAAAGTTTATATAATTACACATGAAACAGTTGAGCCATCTGCAGACCTATAAATAGCTCAACTGATCAGAATCTGTTAAAATCGGAAGCGTATCTCAGATATCATTGTTACAGATATTATTGAGTTCAAAGGGCAGAGCACAAATGTGATAGTAGCAAACGGTGTCGTATTCGAGTGACACTACGCGTTGACGCTACCTCGATTATCGAACGTTGCAGCGTCACCGCGCAGTGTGTACCTACTGCATGTTGTAACGTCGCGATACGTTTGTCACAGTAATCATAATTACAGTCACTAATTATACTTCTATTCTTCTTCTAGCGTGTCAATTATACAAAACAACAATAGTTTTAAACGGAGTTCAAGTGGAACTTTGCCACTAGTATCCCATTATCTGTAGCTTGATAAGGTCATCTCTTGTGCATCTCTTGGTGGTAGGACAAACAACACACGGGACAAACGAGATTTATATTTATTTATAGATATATGTATTTAATTCTATGATATGCCACTAGTATCCCATTATTTGTGGCTTGATAAGGTCATCTCTTCTACAGGTGGTATGACACACGGGACAAACGAGATTTAAATATACATATTTACTTCTATGATATGTATGAGTGTATTGGTTTACAATAAGTCAATTTTATTCGTCATCTGCCAAGCTTTTGTTTTGGGGTTTTACAAGTAGATACGATTAGGTATGCATGCTTGTAATTTCCAATATACAAGCACGTTGCTTTTCTATTATATAATAGGTAGGTAGTCACTAAGGAAAACGGGTAATTTATTTATCCTTAGGTATTAATATACTATAAATATATAATAGCATTGCTATTCAGCGCGGCAATGCAGCCGGTATCTTGGGTGCGCGTATTGGTACTGATTTGGACCTGTTGAGCTATCTATAAGTAAAAAGTATATTTATTTCACACAAAAATGACAACTTATCTTATACAGTCAGTCTGTGTTAAGCTATCTATAGATAGTTTACAACGGTCTGTAGCTCAACCGTTTCTTATGTATTTTATATGCCTATGTACATTTTTAAATACTGTAATAGCCATAAGTTTGTTTATGAATAAATCTAAAATGTACTATAAATCATACACAACTAAATAGAACAAGCGATGGCCCACTTGATACTAAGCGGTAACCACTGCTACATGTAACTTTGTATTCATGAATAATGAATTATCGTGCAGCGCCATCTAGTTTCAGACTTATCAAACATACTGCTATGGGATTTATCACTTACATAATTTTGTTACATTAATTCTTTATGCAATACATACAAAATAGTAACACTTATTCTACATGCAGTCTTACGGCCGGTTTCTGGAAACCCAAATCACGATTGATCCGAGTTTGATACATAGTAATTATTTGATTTTTTCGTTGATCATCGTTCGAGAAACCGGCCGTTAGAGTTATAAATAAAACAATATTTAAAAATAAATGATTACTTACTTAATTTGTTCCCAGTGAAACAGCACCTTTTTCTTTCGGGATATTTCCTGACATGCAACACTAAAATATTATTATTTTTATCGCGTTAATAAAATTAATAGCTCATATTTCACCGTATTAGTTCCACATCATTGACATTGTTGTGGTATTTATGAGATTATATCATTATAGGAACTTTATTTGACCTCATTTCAAAATATTGCTTTAATACTAAACTGGATTGACTTTGACTTACTGCTATTGGACAGTAACGGCCGGTTTCTGGAAACCCAAATCACGATTGATCCGAGTTTGACACATAGTCATTATTTGATTTTTTCGTTGATCATTGTTCGAGAAACCGGCCGTAAGTCAAATATTAGTATGACTACCATCATCAACTTTAATAATTATTTTTATTTCAACTCAAATTTATTTTATTCAGAAAAATATTATAAAGAAAATATAGATTTTTTTATACTAAGTGATTCTAAGAGCCGGAACTATGCAACCTTTTCAGATTATAGTGCTCGTAAATTCGTCAATCAACAATTAATAAATATATATGTCATGCGCTTCAACACTATTTAGCCAAAACTATGTGAACTAGCATAGACAAGAATAACTTTATAGTTTTCTTACTAGGTACATAATACATTCCTAGAGCATTTAATAGCAAAGACAAGGTAAAAGGAAAACTAAAAGACAGGAATACATTTATTATAAACAACTAATTGCAAAACAATAAATGAATCATAAAACATGAAACACGCCTGGAAATCCCAGCGCCAGATAAGAACTAAAAATATAGACGTACCTACCCTTCCTTATCAATCAAATTCATTTACTGATCATGCGAAACAATATGCTAGAATTTCCAATTTGAACCTTCAAATCAAATTAAAATCAAATCAAATCATTTTATTGCTTGTGAGTCCAGGTACATTCATAGATGGAGGGTGTGTAAGGTAGCGTCTCTAGATCCTGCTAATTCATTAATTAAATAAATAATATCAATAATCACAGACAATTCACACATTGCTCTCTAGTCCCAAACTAAGCAAAACTTGTACTGTGGGTACTAGATTGCTGATAGAATACTTATATAAGTACTTTTTTTTTTGTAAATACATACACTGTATAACCCAGACACAGAACAAATATTTATGTTCATCACACAAACATTTGCTCTGAGTGGGAATCGAACCCACGACCCACAGCATGGTAGGCTGTGCTACTTAGCTGTTTAGCTTACCTACTTAGCTGTGACGCCTGGCTAAATCATTTATTCAGAGTCATTTCCATTTTTATATTTTTATTATCATATAAATTCAATGCTCAGATTCTAATTGCAAACAATTTGGATTCCAAAATGTGGTTACTTATAACAAAACAAAAACCTAATAGCAACCATGATCAATGATTTGATCAAGATAGCTGAACTGCTATTGACTGCTTGCACTGTATACTTCTGCAGCACGTAACATGGAACTGCCTTCTTCACGTTTAAAGATTTTAATCTTCCGATAACATAGCATTCCATACTAGAAGTCACTTTTACTGGTTTACCATAGAATATTGGATCAGAGGCGTTTCCTCCAGTAGAAAATATCATATCACCAAATACCGTTTTGTCTACACCATTTGATATATCTGATTCTTTTTTAATCGCATCTACAAATTGTATTTCATTGCTATTAAATGAAAATATATTCTCTGCATTATTAGGTTCATTATTCAGTATAAATTTGTTATGTGTTTTTGTTTCAACCATGTTAGTGTTATGAAGCTTTGTTGGCTCTGTTGGAGCACTAAACAAAGATTGGTTTTCTTTCCTAGGTTGTGCTTTAGCCTTTGAAGATTGCTCTGTCAATATGAAGTGAGTGATAGCTCGGCAGTCAATAATCATTTCATCATTACTTCCGTTCTCATATCTCACACCAAACTTGCATATTTCATCCGGCTGAGGAACATAATATTTGTGATAATTATACATAGATTGGTTTGATGAAATAGCACCCAAGTTGTACAGAGCAAGTCCAGTTAGAAGTTGCCGGTACTTACTACGTGATAATCTGTATTGGTACACATAATATGGTACATTTTTTCCTGTGAACACCGGGCAGTTAGCAAAAGATTCGTTGGATTTAATTTTATTGTTTTTTGGAACTTTTAAGAATGGCTGAGCACTTTTTGTGCCAGTTCGATCTTGTTTTGTTTTCCGATTGCTTCTAGTTGTACTATTCAAAACCTTTGAGTTCACTGCAGAATCTGATATTCTTTTCACATCTTCAATAAATAAACTAATAACACTTTCATTTCTTGAACACGGTTGCGTTGATTTTATCTTCCGAATTTGAGTTCTGTTTTGGTATAAAACCTTTTTTTCTGTAGAATCACTGGTCAAGATACCACTAATCAAACACTTTAGAGCCAGTAAACTGAATCCAAGTACACTGTCATTTGACTCTAAAATAGAAGTATAGTTTTTTTGGAGCTGAGAAATTTCACTGCTGTTGACTAAATACCGCGATGTTTTTTGATAATAATATAATCTTGCATATATATCACTGGATATAATTAATATAGTCATTATTATGCAACTGTAGACACACGTTTTTGTACTAATTCGATACATCAAGTAAAACGTATGGAGTCACTCTTTGTCCTGTTTCTACTGAACATATTATGTTATGTAGTAATCAATACATACGTATATTTAGTAATTGATAAGGAGTCTTGTTCATGTAGTTTAACGCATCGATTTATTATTTTGTTAAATTTCCTCTTTCCTTTACGATGCTCAAGCCATAAAATATTTAATTGTTATTATTAGTATTAATGATTAATTTTTAAATAAAGCACAAGCACAATCTGTTTTGAATATTCAATATTTTCTTGCATATCGTTTATAAAATAAAATACTCATAATTTTTTCGAGTATTTCATTCAAAATCGTGTAAAAATTTTCGTACACTTAATACAAATACGATAAAAAAAAGTGTCAAGGGACACCAGGATGGAACGAACTTCCTTTCGATTAATAAATAATTAATAACATTTATAACTAGCGGCACGCCTTGGCTTCGCAGGGGTAGCCTATATAAAATATAATATTATAATCTTAATATAGCCTATGTTACTCAGTATAAATGTAGCTTAAAATGGTAAAAGATTTTTTAAATCCGCAAACATAACATGTCCGCGTAGTAGGGTAAAAAATAGACCCCCGCATAGGTATACTCCCGTGACCGGCGCCTGCTTGACTCTGCTTGACTTTTTACTAATACATACTTACATTTTTGAACTCGTGATATGTCAAATGATATATCAAAAACTATAAAACTTATGTAAAATGTAAACGTAACTTAACTGAGCAGCCCTATCGCTAAGGTCTTTTCCAGACAACCTTTTAGACAAAACATTATTAGATCTTTTAGATAACATATATTTTTATATACCTATCTACTTTAAGAATAAATATCTATTTAAAAATATGAACAAAAAAGTTTTCCGACGAGTTAACGGGTCGTATTTCAAACTGTTAAAAAGTTGGGTACCTACATCAAGTGTCATTTTAAATTATGCTTGACGCAAGTAAAGAGGGATAATCCTACAAAAGTTGGGCTTCTTTCAAGAGATGGACATTTTAAGCCTTTTTTAGAACAAACAAGAAGCAAAAAACATCAGAAATTTACTGGTTACTGGTAGCTATTTTATATGAATATGCAAGGCTTTGGGCCCATCTTTTGATAAGAATAATCTCTGCATATATCGTTTACCCACCTTTTGATAATCTCTGCATATCAATACATTACCTTACAAAGCACGTGCGTTCAGGATACGTTTTATTAGGGTCTAAGAACAGCGGTGATCTGTGAAATGTAGCTGGCAAACACTGGATGAGAAGAGCCGAAGATCGGGCTCAGTGGCGCGTCTTGGGAGAGACCTATGTCCAGCAGTGCACTGATATAGCATGATGATGATGATGAAGGTACTTTAACTAGAAGTTTAGGTCCTTGAAGGAAGGGTTTGTTTACTTAATCGCGGTGTCTACTCTAGAGGAAACGTCCTAACGATCAGCAAATATGACCGCCTTAACATGCTAATCTTTTCTGCCAAGGTTGACGTCTTCTATACTAATATTTAGAAGTAAAATTTGTGTGTTTGTTAAATTGTAAGGGGTAATCTCGGGATCTACAGGCACGATTTTAAAAATTCTTATGGATATATAAAAAACCGAAAAATCAAAAGGCTTTTACGTGGTACTCCGTTTTGCAGTTTGAAACAGAGAAAAAACCGTGGGCACGGGTCATTTAGTGTTAGATAATTTCATTGATATTTTTTGTATTCTTGTTTTTGCGATGAACATAAATATTTGTCCTGTGTTGGGTTACCATGTATTCCATGTACATATGTATTCACAAAAAAAATTATATATAAGTACTCTATCAGCAGTATAGTTCTTATAGTGATAGCTTTGTTTCGTTTGGGCCTAGAGTGTGATGTATAAAACGTCCGTGTATAATTATTTATTTTATAAATACTGTAATAGTCGTAAGTTTGTTAGTTACCGTTAACTAAGCTCAACGTGTGGTATTCAATTACGTTTGATGTGAGACGAAGTTTGATCCCTTAAGGATCAGTGTTCAAAGACAAGTGCCCGACTTGGGCTATCGATTCAACCAAATCACAAGTAATGAAACTATCGTATCCAAATCCTATAAGATGAGCTTTGTGACATACAATACGATTGAAAATAGTTTAACGCCGAAATTAACTGAATATATTCGTATTAATGTTTTGTATTAAATTAATTCAAATGTTATATAATAATGTGTTCTTATGCATGTTTTATGAAAATCGTCCAAGACAATCGCTATTTTGGACGCCGCCACAATATTATACGAATGTCTTTTAAAATGTTTTTTACAATATGAGTATCAAATAAAAGGGCTTGACAAGTAAAATACGATACACAATACTTCAAATTCATCACAAAATGATGGATAACAATTATTTTTCGCAATTTCCTTCGGGTCTTGAACAATAAAAGGGTCTTGCAGAAAACTACACTGTGACTAATTTTATTTTAAAGTCGGGGCTATTTTTAATTTATATTTGTACCTACTTACTTGTTTTGTATAACACCTGTGCAATGCATATTAAAATATGCATGAATAATATAAATTGAGGCTTTATTTTTTAAATATTAGATCATCATCATCATCTTCCTACCCTTGTCCCACATTATGTGGGGTCGGTACAACGTCCTCTTCTTCCACTCTCCTCTATCAGACGTCATCTCAATGCTCACACCTTTCTTACACATGTCATCATTCACACAGTCCATCCATCTTTTTAAATATTAGATATTTTTTATATTTTTACTACTTTTAAGTTTTCAGTCTTAGGACTTAACTGTGTATACCATAATGATGCCAATAAAACGCACTTCAAAACCTTCTGTTTCATACTCATCAAACTTCTAACTTCCAAATGAACAGCCTATTTCCTAACTTTTGATTGATGCAAACTTCCGCAGTTATCAATTAGGAAGCGAATCTTCTTACTGATACTAGACCAACAGATTCTACTGATTCTATACCGAGATAATATATTTTTTTCTATACACATGATTTCAATGTTTATTTATATGATAATAATGGCGCGAAAATCTAAAATTGTGATAGACTGTAAAGGTCAATAAGCAGTATAAAAGCTTTTCTATAAAAAAGAAAAAATCTAATGAAATAAATAAATACTTCCGGTCTGGTCTATCTTATAAAAAGATAGCGCACACTTGATGTGTTGATTACCATACAACGTAATGTCAACGCTAACTTTTTATAAGATAGGGGTTCTACTTTACTCCAACGAGCAAACGGATACAGAAAACACAGATAATAAATAAATCTATCTACAGACCGTTGCAAACGATCTATAGATAGTTCAACTGGTCCAAATCAGTAGACATAGACAGACATTTATTTATCAGTACCAATCGGAAGCGCACCCAAGATACTGGCTGCATTGCCGCGCTGAATAGCAATGTTGATACGCTGGGCCAGATACCTACGGGCTGTATCTGGCCCAGCGTATCAACATTTCACGTAGGTAGTGTATTGGTAGATAAATATAAACGGTCTATCTTATAAAAAGTTAACGCAGACTTGAAGTATTGATTACCATACGTAATGATGACATAAAGTCAACGCCAACTTTTATAAGATAGGGGGTAATAGTTTATACACTCCACACTACTGTACCTCTACCATGAGTTGTCACAGTAAAATCGCCTGACTTCACTACAGTAGTTACGTAAATATTAGTATTACGAATTTTAGTAGGTACCCAACTATCCGCTAGAGGCGCTGTACAAATCTCCATACATTTTTTTAACTACAGACGTTAGCGAGTATAGTAAATATAGTATAGTTAAAACTCATGGTAGAGCTACTGGTCTAGAAATCATGGCATTGTTTGAAGTGGTCATATAACTTGAGGAATTGAACTATAAATTGCGTTTGGAGCTCTTGACAGAAGTAGCTGGCGTGGATTGATATAGCGAGATATTCCCGAAATAACGACCGACATTTAAATTTATGGTGGGGATAAACAGATGCTTTGGATAATAGAGATATTATCATGGACATATTTCGGAAATTTGAAGAATTTTTAGTTAATAAATAAAATAAATAAAAATTAACAATAAAAAAGCCTTTTATTTCTTGCTTACTTAAATATAACATGACGAATATAAACTAATAGTATTTTTTTTAAAGAAGGAAGTATTATTCTTACTTATATATATATTTTTTAATTGAATTTTTAGTTATGTATTAAGTATATTTATTGTGGTAAGGTCTGGGTGAGCACGATTAAATGTGACAATTGTAAACGTACCTAATCAGTGGCGTACCTATAGATACACTGAGCACATCAGCTTTACTGTTGGACTTTGCAGCGTTAGTGCACAGTGTGTTTTAAATACGTTATGTTTACGATTGTCATATTTATTCGTGGTAAGCATGTTATATAACGGTTTCATGTATTTTATAAATATATATTGTTGAAGTGGTTATAACAATAAATGTTATTATTCATTATATTTTATTAATTAAACAAAACTCTAAGCTCTTATTCAATTATGGAATAAACTTATGAATAAAACATAAATATTTTCATTCACACGAAGTTTTATAGAACTAACTAGTTATGGCCGAATGGTAAGGTTATGATGAGGTTATTTTATTGTAAGTATATTAATGATATACCAGACAGTAGTAAGCACGTGTAGAACGTTTATTTAAAAAACGTTTATTTAAATGAATATCTGACATTAAAATTTTGAATGAAATTTACACGATATGAATAAATAGTTACGGACTATTTCATACATCACATTCTAGCCACTAACTAAGCAAAGCTTGTACTATGGCAACTAGATTGCTGATTACTAGGTTAATAAAAGAAAATGCCTACGGGGTTATAAGCTATCATACCGTGAGTTAGGATGATGGCAAAACATTCTTGACTCAACTCTATCATGGTCTTTGAAAATTACCAACTGTTTAGCCAACTTCACACCAAAGCGGCGAAGTTTGATTGAGAATGTACATTTAGCACGATTTTCTGATAACCATGGATCACCTTGAGAAATTTTGATTGGGAAAAGAATTTTAACTTACAAGTAGATCAAGCCCTGCTCAGTTTGAGACGAGAATGCGGTATGTGAAATGTCCATGAATATATATTTACTTATTTATTGTTGTAAATAAGTCAAAAAATAGTTGTTTCAGTTATAACGGCATCTATCACGGTATATGAAAAACTGCGCCTGAAACTGCGATCAATAGATGGCACTCTAACCAATCGATGCAGAAAAGCCCTAAAGTTATCACGGAGCTTGAGCTATGTAACATTGGAAAAACCGTGAAAGACCTTTTTTTGTAAATGATAAATAATTTAGGAATGATTTTGCAGCTTCATTGACTGCAAGGAGAATAAGATAGACTTTATTCTCGCCTTTTTCTCCTTGCAGTCAATCAAGCTGCTTTAGTTTTAAAATAAAGCAAAAATGTTTCAGATTTTTTATTTCCAAATTTAATACGTTACCTATAATAAATTCCATCAAATAACTGTCTTACTTGACGCTCTCCATTTGAATATTGGATGTCAATCTCATATTTGCTAGTTGGTATACACACCTTCTTCATCGTCATTCCCCTGCTCTTATCCCACGTTAAGTGGGGTCGGCACAACATGTCTTTTTCTTCCACTCACTCCTATAATTCGTCAAATCCGAGTCCACTCCTTTCACATTCATATCCTCTTTAGTAAAGTACTTTCACACAACAAACTTTCACACAACTTATCATCTTATTTATATGTATACAGGTACCTTATTATTCCCAGCATTAACTTTATAAATAATTCCTGACAATCCACACATCATCTAGCCCCAAGCTAAGCAGAGTTTGTGTTATGGGTACTAGAAGACTGACTTACTGAATACAATACATTAGATAGATGTCATAGATGTATAATGAAAAATATCTATCTATGACACCCTTTTTTTTTTTTTTTTTTACGATGGGAAAATGCTTGACGCATCCCCTACAACCCGAGGAGAGTCGCAGGGGTATGTCGGACTCTCCTCCACTGACTAATGCTAATGAGACACTAGCCAGCGGAGGCATACCGACTAAAAACCCATCGATCTTCCCGCTATCACCTCAGAGCTAGTGCGTCGTCGAACTCGTCAATGGACGAACTGTTCGGCGCCACACCAACACTTGACAGGGTCACGGGGTCCCGATAAGATTCTACCGCAGCCCTGTCAGTGATCGTCCGCCTTAAGCGGACACTACGATCTTCCCTATTAGGGGAAGAGAGATGTCCTGGAGAAAGGACATTTCTAGGCATAAGTGGTAATGCAAGGCTGGGGCTCCCCGCACCCAGGCCAAGCTGCCTTTCTTCATTTATAAGTTGACGGTTGAACTCTCGTCGTCTCCTTCCTGTCCTCCGCCGACGGAGCGGGTCGGCATGAGGGTCGTCCTCTCTATCTATGACACCCTACCCAGAACACCCGGGATAAACATTCCCAAGGCGGGTATCGAACCCGCAACCTTCCGCGTCGCAGGCGGACCTTCGCCATCGGTTGTCAGATTATATATCTCTTAACCAGTGCTTAAATATTTTATCTACCTGAAATTTAAACGAGACTTGGCAAGTTATAAAAGTTTGGACACCATTTCATAATAACGAAATGAATGGACGCCGGCTGGTTTGTGCGGTTTCATCAACTGGGCTAAAAGTTTTTGATTCGATTTACTTCCACTAGCTTAGCAACTGACGAGAAAGTTCCAGAATCGAATGCGGATGACCTTGAGCCTGGTAAAAGTGTTAACTATATTATAAGTTTAGTGGAGTTTTGATTGGCTTAGATTTACTTAGTTTCTGAGATTTTGACCCATTGAAACACTATTGGTCAGGAAACAAAGTGGCTATTTAGAAAAACGTATACTTACGGCGCCGGTTTCTCGAACGATGATCAACGAAAAAATCAAATAATTACTATGTGTCAAACTCGGATTAATCGCGATTTGGGTTTCCGGAAACCGGCCGTTAGTGTTGACAATACTTTGCTCCGCCCTGACAACACTCAGGGTCATTTAAACATCACGTTCGAGTAAGCAATGCTTGTACTATGAGAGCTTGATATTTTATTCATTTATAAACAAAGACAAAATTGCTCAGTTCTAGACATCTACCCTTCAATATACGTAGGGGCTGTAAGTACGTCTAATTAATTCAATGGCTCGTTTTACGATCTCAGTTCGTCTCATTAGTAAACGCTTTAATTATTCTGTGGTAGGAGTTAATGAATATTTTATTCCGTTGCGGGTAGTCGTTTAATTTTTATATCGTTTGCGTGTTTTATGATGTCGTTATTTCATGCTACGAACCACTAACAGCAATGTACAGCATTATATACAATGCTAATTGAATCTGTTTTGTTGTGTTTCGCAGTTTTTATGGTGTTTAATAGTTATAATGTTTTATAAAAGATGACTGATGAATTTTCTTCCAGAAACTGATCTTCAGATCAAGATAGAGTAATTAAACCGCGTTATTATTAAGTGCATAGCTTAAGCGACAAGTCGTGTGCCAGTAAGTTCTAAATCAAAGATTTAAGACAATCTCTTGATTCGTCGGTCCCAGGATTTGTGTCCTAACAGATTGCATAGTACTGCCACTAACCAGTAGATCCTGGTATCGCTGCTGTACAAAACTGTAGCTGTTCAAAGGTCTAAGTATGATAGTGGAGGTAATCCATAGTAAATTGAAACGTAACAGCAAATCAGCGGTACGTATTTAGGATGAGATTGTTTACTTTGTACGATTTAATGAGTATTGGATAGTTTTGGAAGATTTTAACATTTACATTTTTTGTGGGCTAGACTACAAAAAAAAAAGACGTGTGGCCCTCGGGAACTGCCGCGGTAAAGCTATTGCATAGCATTTTTTGCTGGATTACGCATGAGTGTTAGGTTATTTTTGTTCAGTTATTTCGTTACGGAATTTCTAGATTCGGTCTCCACGCTCAAGGCCCTCGATAGAAGCTACGCAATAGCTTAAACGTAGGTACCTAAAATTTTATCTAAATTTACATCTGTGCAAGCACAGTATAATTAATAATATTGCAAATTATATACTTATATAAATGTATGTATATAATATGTATGTCGACGCAAGGGGTGCAATTTTATAATCGTTACTATTTAATTTTCACTATAAAATTACTTAATGCTAGAAACGAAAATACGTGCAATATTACAAGATTGTAACTTCATCTCATTTTGTTTTTACTTTCGTTTGTAAAATAATAAAAGTTCATAAACATTTTATTTATTATTTATTTATTTTTTCTTTAGCTATTTCTTCTTGATCGTGACAGTATCGTGTCGGTTCTTCAAAGTAACTTTACCTAATTTATTTGATTGTTAAGTGTAATTAATCATGATTCGCTTAGCATTGAATGTAGGTAGGTACGTTTATATTATTCATCGTAAATACTAAATACATAGTCAACTCCCCACAGACGCTTTTAAGTCTATCGCTTTATTTACATTTATAATTATAATATTAATTAAGATGATAATGATGATCAATTAAGGCATGACAAAAATTTTAACTATTTACAAGCTACAATAGTTTATCTATCTGTAAATCGACGTAAACGATCTATAGATAGCTCAACTGACGCAAACCAGTTAGTTTGATATAAGGTTATTGTTTCGAAATATATTTATGTTGTGATTGACCATATTTAATATTTATTTATGGAAGATCAGCCGTCCATGCTGTGCGTCGTAAGTTCGATTCTCACCCAGAGCAAATGTTTGTTAGATGAACATAAATATTTGTTCTGAGTCTGGGTGTTACTATGAATGCTATGTATTATGTATGTATGTATTTACCAAAAAAAAATATGAATTATTATATACCTATTAGTATTCTATCAGCTATCTAGTAGCCACAGTACAAGCCTTGCTTAGACCCAAGAGCATAATGCATGAAACGTCCATGAAAAGTTTAATTATGAATCTACTTTCAGCTATCTAGTTGCTACAATACAAGCTTTGCCAACCCAAGAGCATAATGCATGAAATATCCATGAAAATTTAGGTATTTAATTATTAATCTAGATTAGTTTTGTATAGCATCGTTTGCATCTAATCCAGCCATCAGTGAGACGTCACAACACGAAGGTAAATCAAGGAGAGCCCGAGGTGCAATCAATCACGCCGATGATCCGGCGTCACTTGCTTGATGCGCCACATCATCAATCAAACTGAAACTATTACGGTAACTTACACTGGAATAGGCATCCAAAATAGTGAAATAAATATTCAAAGACATTTCACTTCCTAGCCAAGCAAAGCATGTAGTATGGGAAAAAAAAATGGTTGTCAGTAAAGTCGGTTTACTGACGATAGTTGAACGTGACAACGAACGCAAAGGCCGATTGTGCTTCTTTGTCGCTCGTTCCGCGCTCTCGCTTGCACTTCATGGAACGCCTCAGAACGCCTCAGAACGCCTCATGAGTCATGTTTTTTGGTGCGTGCAGCCGGTTCTATCGAATTATAAGACGTTGTCACGTCAAAAAATGCTGATAGAATACTTATATTTTTTTCTTTGTTAATACATACCTACATAGAAACACCCTGATACACCCAGACACATTTGACGACCGATGTGGCGCGGCGGGCGAAGATCCGCCTGCGACGCGGAAGGTTGCGGGTTGCACGATCTGCAAATATTTATTCCGGGTGGTATGTGCCTATTTACAAGAATAAAACTATTTTATCAGCAATCAAAGCAATGGGAACTAGCCCATTGCTTTGCTAAGTTCGGGACAAGAGCGTTACTTCTGAAATATCTGAATAAATTTCGTGAAACATTTAAATTTACTGCTAAAATTATTCTTATTTTTTTTAACCTATTGTGTCCCACTGCAGGGCAAAGGTCTCTCCCAAACTCCTCCATTCATCCCGATCTCCTGCATCCATCCACCACTCCGTCGCTTATGAGTCGAGATCGTCCCTCCAACGTCTTCTCGGCCGGCCCGGTATATTACCTTAAAAACTCAAAAAATACCAGCTTACTTGAAAAGTCTCATCCAGTAATAATACAGCTTTAGAAACACATATAATTATAACATGCTCGGTATTGCTCAGAGTGTAGTACCTATTCGTGTAAGCTCCAGACAAGCGATGGATGTCACACCACATTACTGGGTAATTAACCAAATGACGACAATATCGTGATTGTGGTAACTGTCGCGAAACGGAATATGTTGGCTTTCATTACATTTCGTCCGAGTTTTATGCAAATAGCTTCTCGAAACTTTCATGCAACTTTTGAATGCAATTGTGAACTTTTGTATGTTCCCAAAATTGAGATAAGTAAGTCTACCATCAGTTTTTACTATACTATATTTACTATACTCGCTAGCGTCTGTAGTTAAAAAAATGTATGAAGATTTGTACGGCGCCTCTAGCGGATAGTTGGGTACTAAAATTCGTCATACTAATATTGACGTAACTACTGTAGTAAAGTCAGGCGATTATATTGTGACAACTCATGGTAGATACAAAGATAAGAAGAAATAGACAGCCGTGTTACGTAATTCTGAAGTGTTGAAGTCACACTGCTTGTCTGTAGGGTTTTGACTAAAGAACGTTCCAATGTCACCGAGTAATGTACAATCAAATGTGACTAATTCACTTGATGGCAATTTCGCCGTAGTTTCTCTTTAAATGACTTTACGATACTTTGAATTAAAAAGATTTGTTGTTCTTTGTTGTCTTAGGTTTATAAAATAAGTAGGTGTAAGTAATAACAATTAAATAGCAGTTCATTTTGAAGCAATAAAAACTATAACATAATTATCAGATGCAATAGAGAGAACCGCTCCAAATCGAGCGAACTGCCCCAAATGGAGCGAACTGCCCCGACAATTACGTTAGTTTGTGGGTAGCAGTGAATACGGTGTCAAACCGGCGGCACTGTGGCGTTGCCAAATTACCCTCTTTCTAACATAGAAACCTTTTAAAACTAGATACAACACTGAATATAGCTAACGAATGGAAAGAACCTCCTCGTGGCGCACACCGGTAACAGCTAGGCACGGTACCACAGTGTCTAGTCTGGCTAATCTTTCCAACACGATGCTACAACAACTGTTGTAGCATCGACACGATAAGAAGAAGCAAACGAATAGAAAGGTAATTACCCTTTATTTCCTTGTAGACTAAGTTCCGTGTAGATTCTTGGCAATTTTGATGACAAGATTACCACATATCTCAATCAATATGGTGATCTAGTCAACAAAATAATACTGGCAAAATAATAATAATAAACGCTGCAAACATAAATAACAGAGTTTTCTTTAATTAAAAAAAAACTTATCACAAAACTTACAAATAATCTTAAAATTGAGTAAGAATCCTTCGAGTACTGGTTTATATGTCATTATATTCATAATTTGGGTCAGTTTTTGATGTAATAATGTCAGCGTATAGCGCGTCTAGTTATAAATTGTCGTCGCTTTTGATAAATCTTTGCTCTGGGCCGGTCTATGAAATGGTGTAAACGGTACTGGCTGCATTTGTCAGGCTTTTGAGGAAAGTATAATTAAGTAGATTTTGCTTTTCATCGTGTGAATGATCGCATGATAATAAGTTTATAAGTAAAATGTCTTATTACGAAATAATACCTGTAATAAGTAAACAGAGATTAGTTGAATTAGCAATATATTTGCAATATTAAACCGATTCACTATGCCGATATATCAGATATTATAATGGATTCTTGCCGCAAAGTTTATCAGAAAAAAAGTTATAAAGGGTATGCATGTAGGTACATATCAGACAATGCAATAAAATTAAATATATTTCGATACAAACGCCCGCCCCGACTTTGCTCGCATAGACTTATTTTATCCTATTGGGTTTAATGTTTATGATACTAACAACAAAAAGGGCTTTCTATTATAAAAAAAATAAGTTCAGTAGATCCAGAGATTACTTACAACTACAATTTTACTACTTTGTAATATTAGTTCAGTATAATATTTAGTTAGTTTAATATATATAGATTTATTAAGAGAATTGCCCTACCAGACCGCTAGTGACATTAATAGTCATGTGGTTTGACGCTTTTGAAGATCTATTATTTTGTAACCAGAACGTGATTCCGATATTTGGTTTCAGTCCCGACTAGCATAATACCATTTGGACGAACTAAAAACTCGAAGAAACCTTTTTGAATATATTGAATTTTATTTTCCGAATTGCCCAATTTAAGTACCAAATACAAAAAAACCGCTAGAATCACGATTTAGATTTCAGCGAACGTAGGGCTCAGGTGTGGCCCGACCTTTGGGGGCAATTCTACTGGATTGAAAAAGAAAATGACGGTCAGCGACCACTTTAGAACCTACCTCTTATAATCTTATATCTTCAGTAAACGTGATCAATTAAGTCAGTAGTCAGGTAAAGGTTTATGACTTTACTTAAACTTCTGACCAGGGGGGCTATCTTAATAGAAACTTGCGTGACCGAATATCCTTTCAGTTTTAGTTCAGTTTTCGATGATTTTACTATAGTAACTCATCAGTATTCCGTGGCATTTTTATGGATTGACGTGGCTGAGCTTTATAAAATTATGACTGAGCTGTTAAAAATGACAATGTCAAAACTGAACCTGATTTACAGGGTGCCGTGATTACACGACCAAGGAATACACAACCACGGAAAACATAGCCTGGAATTGGTGACCATTTTGTCATCTAATTCCATGGTTGACAAAATGGTCACCAGTTCCTGGCTGCGCTTTTCGTGGTCGTGTTTTACCGAGTTGTGTTTTCCATGGTTGTACATTAACCGGACCCTCGTCAAGTAACAGTTCAAATACATTTCAGTTGTCTGGATACGCCCGCAGATTTTTATTCTTAGAACTCCATCACAAAGTTCCAAAGCACAATGTTGTAAAGTGCATTAGAAACATAATAGTGGAAATAAATTTAAAGACTTAAAAAAACCAGTAACTTTTAAAATCATTTTTTTAAGACATCTCATGTTTGAAACTTTGTTTAAAAAGGAAGGAAGTCATGTTTTTTCTTACTTTCGGTGTATAAATGTACAATCTTTAAATATACATAAACTCACTGTATCGCTCGCCTTTTGTTCTATTTTTTTTATTTCACAGAAGATATATTACCTATGTGTAATCAGTGTATTTAGCTACTTACACAAAGTAATAATTATAGTAATAGTCACTTAGTTTGGCAATCAGCAAAACCTAACTAAGCTCTTCGCAATATTTTGCACAGATGTCTATAGATAGTACCGGCTGCTAATAGGGTCCCATTGATGACGAAACCATAAAGGCGGCAAACGATAATGATAGTGTACTATGCATAGAACGATAGCCACCAAAGCAAACTAGGAACAGAAACTAGAGAGTAATCTCACCTAACGAGCAGAAGCTAATGCCTGGAGAACTACCCCGGAAAATGATCGACAATATCTTCTTGTACATTTGCAGTTACATTGCGTAGCTAAACGGTATCAATCCACGATGCCGCACACAATTCTCTAAGCAACCGAGCAGTGTTCATCGAACTTTAAGCAATGAAGTTTTTGTTGTGTTGCGGAGTAAACTTTCGGTGCTAACGAAGCGGCTATAGATACGACTATATTCATTACACAATCTGCACGGTAAGGTATATTCGAATCTACACTGTATATTTGTTTTAATCCGGAATATCTTTATGAAATACTATGTCGGCGCTCAGTATCTGAACAGGCCTTTAAGCTGGCTTTAGGGTATCATGCACTGTGACGAAATAGGTATTAGTTTTATTTATGCAATCTAGGTCCCATAGTATGTAAAAAATTGCTAAGACTAAAGTGCGATGTGTTAAATGTTTTAAATTAATTCTTGCACATTTTTGATTTAAGGCTATAATATTTTTATTTGCTTTTAAATATTTTACGTTTTTTTTGGACTAGAAAGCTGTTTAAAGTATTTATTTGTTCCTGTAATATCAAAGTTTCTACAATGTGCCGTTCAACATCCATCTTCGAGCGTAGAATAAATAACAGTATCTCTGTTCTAACTATTCACTGACTACAATATGTTATTTATACAATACTAGCATTAAATGTTGGTACAATAAAATTAAAATATATTCATCGACATGTCAAACATCGCACTCTAGTCCCAAACTAAGCAAAGCTTGTACAATGGGAACTAGATTGCTAATAGGTTATGTACTTATATATAGTATAATTTGTACATAATATATACATAAAAAACATAATAACACCCAAACACAGAACAAATATTTATGTTCATCAGACAAACATTTGCTCTGGTGGGAATCGAACCCACGACCCACAGCATGGAAGGCAGAGCTACTACCAACTGAGCTGTGAAGCCTGTACCTCTACCATGAGATGTCACAGTAAAATCGCCTGACTTTACTACAGTAGTTACGTCAATATTAGTATGACGAATTTTAGTACCCAACTATCCGCTAGAGGCGCTGTACAAATCTTCATACATTTTTTTGACTACAGACGCTAGCGAGTATAGTAAATATAGTATAGTAAAAACTCATGGTAGAGCTACTGTAATACTAATATTTACGTAACTACTGTAGTAAAGTCAGGCGATTTTACTGTGTCAACTCATGGTAGAGATGTGATTGCGGCCAAGCGTTTGCCTTTAATGCATAAAAAAAAAAGTTTTACCAGGCCTGTCACCGCAGACGAGCTCGGTATACATCTGTAGCCAAAACATAAGCTTTTTTATAAGATGAAATAGGAGTGACATAGGCCTCCTCAAGTTAGTTTCTGAGTAATATCGATGGTACGCAACAAGAAACCTAGACAAGCAAGACTGATTGTACTTTGTTGAAATTAAGCTTTACTTAAACTGACGCCCAAGAAGCGAACTAAACGGGTTAAGTTTATAAAGTAGTTTATAAAACTTGTGCCAAATCGAATCATTATATTAATAAAAATGTATTTTGTGTATATTTTTCGCGAAGAGCAGTGCTGTAAACAATAAGCTGCCCATAAAAAAGTATTTTATTTTATGAGTTTTAGGAAAACTAACAGATAGGTAGTTACACATTTACCTACAATAAATCTAAAGGCCATTAAAGTTTCCACCAAAAAAATTACTATAAGGGCTCACACTCACTACTAAAATCGTATGTGGCTGTATAAATAAACTATGAAATTCCATAAGCATGAGACAGACTATATTATAAACAATTAAATCAGGGCTTCATTCTTTATCTGTTAAGATCGGCGCAGAGCTTTATTTTTCTTTTTGCGATTTCTTGTCATTTGTCATCTCAAAACCTGCTTCTTCCACATTCGATTCATCTTTTACTTAATTCAATCATTTTATTTCGACATTTCTCTCATAAATACTTAGCTAACGTCTTATAATTCGATAGAGCCGGCTGCACGCACGAAAAAACATGACTCATGAGGCGTTCTGAGGCGTTCTGAGGCGTTCCATGAAGTGCAAGTGAGAGCGCGGAACGAGCGACGTAAAAGCACAATCGGCCTTTGCGTTCGTTGTCACGTTCAACTATCGTCAGTAAACCGACTTTACAGACAACCATTTTTACTGTGTTTTTGATACAGTTATGTTTCACAAGGCCAGATATAAAAAAAAACTTTTAAAATAACAGTTCTACAAATCAAAATGTTACAAAACTTTGCTAACCGGTATAGTTTTGTATGAAAATTTTGTTTTTCATCTCTTATATTATTCTTCGTAAGTTTGTTTTCTTCGAACTTTGAAATAAAATTGGTTCATGATTTACAAACTTGTGTGGGGTGTGCCAAATATCTTTCTAGTTCAATGTACAATATTTTTATCAAATTAGTAATTTCAAAACCATGGTAGTTAACCTTTTAGGAAAATTATTTAATATCTTTTTTTATATTATATATGTAAGTAGTAAGAAACAGGCAAATTTCCGGTAGTAACTTGTTTCTATACAATGTTTCTATACAACTTTATCTAAATATATTTTAAAATTCATAATACGCTTGATAAAAACAAGATAGGTAGGTACGTTTCCTCGACCTCATGTATGAAAATTTAATTTCCGATCTATAACATTTACGGCCGGTTTCTGGAAACCAAAATCACGATTGATCCGAGTTTGACACATAGTAATTATTTGATTTATTCCTTGATCATCGTTCGAGAAACCGACCGTTAAACTTATATATTTTGTACTTATATTTTTGTAGTTATATACATATATATTTTGAAATTTATTAAATAACTGTGTGTTTTATCAGTTCTGAAGGTGTGTATAAAAGAGTATTCATCCATTTATTCCTAGAAACAGGTCAACTCACTATGTCAAAAGAAATCTCCGTAGCGTTGACGTTAGGAGAGTTGTTCAACTTTGGTTCACGACAAACATCCCAAGTGGTTAAGTAAGTGTAAGGTATAATCAACGGAAACAAGGCCTCGGCTTGAGGAAGATTAATTAAACCAATAGAGCATCAATCATTGGGCGGGATTCGGAGCGTAATTCACGAGTTCACTTTAGAGGTTATTTAGTTGTTAGACTTGATATTTCGTACGCACTTGGTTGGCTAAACCTGCGTTTTACACATAAAACCTTAATCTAGATTTTTATTAAATTCATCAACAAATAACACATTTTTCAGTAGTTTGCTCCTGTCTAATGTTTAATGTTTAAAATTACCATTACTATTTTGTACTAACTCTGATAACTACATTAATTGGTTGAAAAGTTTAAAATAGTTTTTGGGGACATTTTTTTCATAATGGAAATTCTATGCTTATTTAGAGTGACTAAAATGTAGACGTGTTAAATAAATATCCATGGTAATTTCACACAACACCATTTAGTCTAGTCTAAAACTGTTGCGATGGTTTTTTATAAATACAAGTGGTTATATCTTAAAAATAGCGTCAATATTCTACTACGATTTGTAGATCCAACAGACAATCAACTAATCGTTTGAAATTTTAATTGTATCACAATTATGTTTATTTGAGAAACGTTCCTTTTTGCAAAGAACATACATGATCATTTAGTAATTAAAATGTCATACTGTTATCAAAGTAATACTACAGGTAAATCATTGTGATCTGTTTCGTTATCTTTGATTTTAATCAGTGAAAAATATATGAATAAAACTTTGTAAAATCGTGCGTTTTTTACAATAGTGCGTACCAAAGTTAATCAAGAGAGGAATTCGATTTTGGGATCACATCACACATCCAACGCACTTTCGTACTAAAAGTTTAGTAACATGTTACAAGTGATGAGTTGGATATATTTTTTGACCCGAAACAGTTAGCTGATCATGCAAACATATGACATAGTCAGAATTAAATTCGCTTATTGTTCACACCGCTTTTTCAGAAAAATCTAGAGCCAATATCGATTTAATATTTTTTAAAAAACATCAAATTACGAATACTCGAAAATTCCAAAGAGTTCAAGTCCTGCTCGGATTTGAATCCACAACCTTCTCTTGATACGGGAGTGCTACAATGGATATTCTGGGCAATTTCTCAAAAAAAAATCTTGCCCGTTCTTCTAAGCTCTGGTCAAGTGGAACTGGTACCTAAGTTCATAAGACGATTCTAGAACGTACTGAAAGTTCAATAGTTTTCGATTTTAAATATCGAGTTTACAAAACAAACAAAGTTTTAATCATGTTGATATGAAATAGTAAAAACTAGTGTAAGTTAATATAAAAATACGTCACTTTTCCATTATTATAAAAGTCAACGCAAAAATAGAGAGAAAGACAATTTCATTAAATTTCGCTACTTTACTAACGCGATTCCAGCGCTGCCTTAATAAAATGTTTGTCTGCGGACGAAGAGAATTTAATTGAGTATTATTGCTTTGAATTCTATAGAAGCTTTGTTTTGAAAATACAAGGAAAGGGAAGACGGAACCACTTTGAATGGAAGACTTAATAAAAATAAAGTAAATGAAAAAGGGCGGATAAATTCGACAGTTCTGTCAAATAATAGTTCTGTGGATTGAAAAAATAATATAAACTTAAGTATTCAACTAACAATCTACACACACGGATCGCAGAGACGCGATCGCCGAGCGCCACCGATTTTGTATGGATATCCAAGCTTCTCAGTTCTCATAGTACAAGTTTTGCGTAGTTTGGGACGAATATTCCGGATTTATAAGGAAAATTATTCTACTATTATTTTTTTATTTTTAACCAAAACATTTTACTCGAGGATAAAAGCCACATTACATCAGATTGATATAAAAATATAGATCATTCTTGCGTAATACATACTTTGTTTTGATAAAACTGGGCCTATTTTTTTGTGAAAAAATTACTAACAATGCATTTTTTTATCTCCGACGGCAGGCGAAGGTCCGCCTGCGTCGCGAAGGTTGCGGGTTCGGTTCCCGCCTTGGGATAAATGTTTGTACGATCTGCAAATATTTATTCCGAGTGGTCTGGGTATTTTATATGTAGGTACAATAAAAATTTTCTATCTATGTAATGTATTGTATTAAGTACTTATGTCAGTCTTCTAGTACCCATAACATAAGCTCTGTTTAGCTTGGGGCTAGATGATTTTGTGTGGATTGTCCAGCATTATATATTTAAGTATTTATTTATCAATATATCTCAATACTTCATTAATTAGGGTAAAGTAAATTTTCAAATGATCGCAAACTTTATTACTCTGATTTCAAAGCATCTTTCAACAGACTTCGTTTCATCATTGTATTCACTATTGTGTAAGATTTAATTTCATTAGACGATCCTTTCAGTTCAGCTTTGGGTTACGAGAACAACCTTCAAAGACCTCAAACCATAGACATAGAGCAAACTGAGACTGATGACATTGACATGTGTCAAAAATCTTTTCAGTAGGTCTACAAGTATAAGTAGGAATAGACAACTATGACATGTATTAGCCGATTGGTAGAAACCAGGCCGTAGTTTCCTGCCCGTTCTTGTAGACTATGGTCACTTCAACTGACACCTAGAAACACCTACGGTCGATCTTATAAAAAGTTAGAGCACACTTGATGTCTTGATTACCTTACGTTATGATGACATAAAGCTAACGCTAACTTTTTATAAGATAGGGGGTTATATAGACGATTCTAAATGATATTTGTGATTTTACAGAATAAAGATGAATTAGATTGGATTTTTTGTCTCTCTCACGCTTTACTTACCGTATTTATAACACATATAATAACGAAGATCGATGTGGCACGGCGGTTGCGGGTTCGATTCCCGCCTTGGGGTAAATGTTTGTACGATCTGCAATTATTTATTCCGGGTGTTCTGGGTATTTTTTATGTATAAAAAAATATATCTATCTATGTAATATTGTATTAAGTATGTCAGTCTTCTAGTACCCATAACACAAGCTCTGCTTAGCTTGGGGCTAGATGATGTTGTGTGGATTGTCCAGCATTATTTATTTATATAGGGAATGCTCAGTCCATTCTCTATGTATGCCTCAAACTCGATGGACGACTGACATTGACGACAAATAATTTGAAACACGACGCGAATTTATGAAAGGAATTTTATTACGACGTCTAATAATAATGAAAACAAGCGAATTTCTGACCAAAAATAATCTTGACATTGACAATCACTTATTAAACACACGTTTAAAAAACTCTAAATCGAAGTATGATCTTGATCAAAGTTAAAAGTTTAGACAATTAGATTAGGAAAAAAATAGCAACAGGTAGCATCTTTAAAAAAAACTCAAAAAGCCATTGCGTACAATAACATCACTAGTTTTCATTAAGTTCTTTTAGACCTACATATTTGTATGAAATTTAAAAAAAAAATGTCTGAAAAATCCCAGTAGGCATTTTACGAAACTATGTGAATCAAACCCTTCAAAAAGAATTCCAATTTTAAAATTTTCATGTTGACATTCTTCTTCAATTCCAATTTCAAACGTTGAGTTTTTTCTTCTGCTGGGGCCACATTAGCGGGCTACGGCGAATATTCGTGTTAACGCGATGTATGTGGCCGGGTACATCGTGTCATCGCGTAGTATTTAGACAAGAAGATCGCCTATACCCGAACACGATGTTTTTGTCGCGCCAACACGATACGAATATTCGCCCGCTAATGTAGCCCAAGCATTAGAAACACTTTTTTGACATGTATGTAGACAACAAATTAAAAAAACAAAGTATAGTAACGATTTCGATTTTTATAAAAATATGAGATTTTTATGTTTATTGCAATGTGATTTACAAGATTTACGGTCTATCTTATAAAAATAGCCTAAATCAGATTGTAAGTGTTGTTTAACACAAGCGAACTTTAGCAGTAAAGCGTGTTCTATAGTAACAAGATAAGAATGTTGTCTTATAATCGAATTTTAACGGTGCAATAACTAAGGTCTCGCTAATTCCGTTTTCATCCAAATAATGGCAACAATTCATTTTTTTTTGGTTTCGGAACTCATCGGTTTTAGTTTTATCTATCATTTTTGACAGCAACTTAAATTGACTTTGGCACAATTGGCATGCTTTTGACATTACAAAAGGTAAACAAAAGATTATTTCGTTTTATTTTACAGAAATCTTGCAAATACATACAACCAAAAATAGAATTTTGTTTTCTGCTGTTTCATATTGGTTATAAAAATGCGACTAGCTGCTATTTCACTGTACAAACACACAATAAAACCCTTCTCTAGAACTTTTTATGGAACCTGAAAATGTAACTGCAGTTGTAAGTATATTTTGTATTATTTATAGTGTTGCTGGTTCTCAGTAGTTTTTTATATTTATAGGAACACGTAGCATGGGCAAACGTAAGATAAAAACAACGAACCATGTAGTGTTTTCCCAGACTTCTGAACCTACCTGTACCGACAACCTCAATGTTATTTGATTTTATCACCATTTGAACCAAATTTGAATCAAAAAAAAAGTTATGACAAACATACAACAACGTTTACCTGAATTGTCTATAAAATCTTTGCTCACTCTTCCCAATATATTCTTACCTATTATTAATTTTATCATTTTTGATCCGTACCATTTTCTTTCTATTCCAGATAGCAAAAGGACAAAGAGAGCTGAAAATTAAAATAGAATGTGTATGTTCTCAATTGAAAAGAAGAGCTGTCACCAATTGTTTGCAGTTTGAAAAGTAATGATAAAAGAAGATTCATAATTGGGACTGGAGTGTGATGTGTAAAATGTCCGTGAATATTTATTTCTAAACAATGAGATCCACGTTCAACTTATATGTGTGTATATATGTGTTATATTTCTAGATGACTTTTATTTAATCCTATCTACATATATATGGGGTATATCATGAATAATCATGGTCAGATTCTAATTATTAATTGGCATAGAGTAAACCAAAATGTTTATCATAAGCTTATTAGAAGCATCAAGACAAGTGTTCTAATTCTAAATGGGGGAATAAGATCTGCACTGACATCCTGCAATGGTGTCTATTGTGCATTGTCCCCCTGCTAACCTCACCCCAGCCAGCCCAACTCCTTAAAGTAGCGGAGAAGGACTTTGGGTTTGTGGAAGCAGTGTTCCCCGATGGTGTGGTGGATGACAATAGTGATGAAAATGACTAGTGTTGTAGAGATATAAGTAATTAGATTATGCATAAGTAGGTAGTAATCAGAGGGTTTCCATAATGGTATCAGGTCAAGTCTTTATTAGGTAGTATATCATGGTGCAGTGATTGCCCGATTATATCCCCGTTGATCAGGTGATCAGATGATCATCTCTGTGCTGATGCAGTTGCATCTCCGTAAACCTGACACTTAAGTAAGGAGGTGAGTAAACATTTACTTATGTAGGTAGACTAGGCAGCTACTTCAGAGACAAATGAAAATGAAAAACCTTATTAACCAACATAATGTACTTGCCTCAGTACATGATGTTTTGGTGGTATATCGGCTCTACGCTAGTCTCTTTCTAGGTCCGAGCGCACCTATTTCCAAGATATTTGATTATTTTTTTTGAAGAATCTTTTTGACAAGAAATCAACAAACAACAAAAATGTTCATCTCATTTCAGCATGTCTGTCCTTTTTATCGGTCGGCATTATTTTTTACTCCTTCGCTGTATACTTTTTGTACCATCTAATGTCTCAATTACTTAGAAAGAACCAAAATAAATTTAAGAATTTATTTTGACATGACGGCCATTTTTAAATATCTGCTAAAGGAGGGTTCTGAGAACTTTAATTTTAGGATACAATATAAGGATACGTTTGGCTTATTGTTCGTTTATAAGACGACAAAAATATCACCGAACCTTTAACAAGTCTTTAATTCTGTCGTAACTTTTTATAAGATAGACCGTTAAACTTCAATCTTATTATTCATTCATTTTTCCCTAATCTTGGAGTCAAAGAACTTTTTTATATTAGAATTTATACATAAATGTGTTTGAAATTCAAACGCATGCGTTAGTCAATATTCTTATGCAAAAGAGTTCAAATCGCAATCATGTTTGAAGAGTTATGCGATGTAAAATCACAGAGACCACGTGGTCTAGGCATGTTGGTACCTAATATTTTTAAAACAATTATACTTACTTAGTTAAATCTCAATTTAATCAACTTAAAATACAAACTATCATAAAACTACGCGAATTGGCTATGTAGAAAGTTTCCAAACATAATAAATAGCAATTGTGTCACAAATTTAATCAAATTACTGTCTTATTTATATAAAAATAAAGCTCTGTTTGTCTTTACATTTCTTTGGTAGCAAATAAATATGAATAAATAATTTTACCTAGCAACCTTTTTTGTGTTGGTAAGGATAACCTTTGGAAATATCTGTTCGTTATTGAAATCACTGTAACGTGTATTGAAGGAAAAAAATTACCCAAATTCTTATATAAAAAAATATTTTGTAAGTTAAGTTAAGAACCTATTCTAGTAGATAATAATAATTATACCTTTTCTTGGAAAAACGTACAAAATGAGGAAAGAAATCGCGAGGGAAAAAGTTTAGACTTAAGGTAGTACTAGGTATCAAGTAGAGCTTTAGCACGATGCCTATCGAATGTATTACGAGAAGGGTTAATAAAAATATGACAATTATTTTTTAACCATCAGTTGGTCTTCGTAAAGTACCTAAACGTAAAGTAAACGTTACGCAGCATACTCGATTTACATTGCGTGTCAAACGCCAGTTCGAGAGCCGATCCTGCGTGTGTGAATCGAATACTCTGAGTACGGTAACTTTACGATTGTCACATTTACTCGTGCTCATCTCTTTGTAATTAGTTTTACTATCAACAATTTTTTGAAGATGAGTGTTTATTGTTTAGAAACAATAAACACTTGCATATTATTAATTATAAAGGGAAAACACAAAAAATTGTCTAAAAAAACTACGCGTTAATGCCAGCTCGACCGTTGCAGCGTCACCGCGCAGTGTATCTCGGATACGATACGTCTACGATTGTCACATTTATTCGTGACTGTTCGAGGCAACCAACAACTACTAGGATATTCAAATATAAAACGTTTGGACGTATTGAGGGTTACAAAGGGCTCACATTAAATTAATTGTTTGTGAAATTGGCAGGTTTGAACTGACAGCTTTGCCCAACTAAATTACGATGATAATTGAAAATGTGGCCTATGCACAGTCATCGTAGAAAATAGTATTAATCTATATCTATAAAAATGAAATCCGTTTTCCGTTGTCACGACATAGCATGAAAACGGCTTGACCGATTTGGCTGATTTTTTTTTGTAGTTTTCTAATACGAGGTTCTAGTACAAGGTTCTTACGAAAAAAAATATTAAGAAAATCTCTCAGAAAAAAAAATCTCTCTAAGGCGGTATAAAGTTCGCCGGGACAGCTAGTTATTTATAATAATTCATTAGAAGTGCGTATTGTTTCGAGTTCACCCGGAGAATATTATAAAATGTTGTAATTTTGGTATTAAGGTACTTTTAACGCTGACAGTACTGATAAATTTATGCATAATACCGGGATAACATAGGTCCAAGACGGCTAGACGGCTATATTAGAAACAACAGACCAACATAACCTTATATATATATATATATACGTTCTTGTGCACACTATCAGCCCCATGTTATGTTCTTCATGATCCTGTATATACTAGGTTGTCTGGTAGAGATCGCTGTTTAGCGATAAGGCCGCCCATTGTATGTCATACTTTAGTTTTAGTTAATTTTTTACATGTTTATTTTAAAGTTGAAGTGTGGAATAAAGTATTTTCTATCTATCTTCTATCTTGTGACCTTATATGCATAATTTAGCTTAATTTAACACTATTGTGCACTGACAAAAAACAAAATTATTCATTGGAAATTCACACTATGCCATCTAGCCCCAAACTAAGCCTCTTGACATGAGGACCCGGAATATAGGTACCATTACAAAATGTAAGGACAACAAATCGTAAACCTCTACAAATCACAAAAGATGTACTACAGTATAGTCACTTAACAAATGTTTGTACGATCTGCAAATATTTATTCCGGGTGTCTGGGTAATTAATATGTACCTATAATAAAAAATATCTAACTATGTAATGTATTGTATTAAGTATGTCAGTCTTCTATTACCCATAACACAAGCTCTGCTTATCTTGGAGCTAGATGATTTTGTGTGGATTTTCCAGCATTATTTACTTATTTAATAGATGGTAATATGGTTGGTTCAATAACCTCAGTGTTTATACTGTGTGTGATATATTGTGATTTGTGACCAAAGAAAGGGGTATAGTATACCTATAAAATAGCAGTAATATTCACATTATATTGAGTTTACGAGCTAAAACGAAGGTGCTGTCTATTAACGGCTCATAAAGCTTTTAAGATTACGAAACGTTCTTGTATGATGTAAAAATGTTAAGTTTAGACTTCTGTTTTTTACTTTATAATATCTTGTTTTATTATGAAACTATGACTATTACAGTATTAACAAAATGTACATGCATATAAAACACAAAAGAAACAGTTGAGCTATCAGTAGGTCCAAAACTGGACTACAGGAACTAATCGGGTCTTTTATACCACCATCACCATCAACCACAACATCGGGGATACTAGAACAATGCTGCCACCAACCCAAAGTCCTTCTCCGCTACTTTAACCCTTTATTTGGCAAGAAAAAAAATGTTTATTTAGATTAAACTATTATTGAAATTGTAATGTGTAGAGCCTAAAGATGCCCAGAAAAATAATAAAAAAATCTAGGGATTACAGTTTTCCTGAAAAACCATGTATGCTACTACATACATTGCCAAGTGGGTAAATAATTTGAATGTATGTTGGGACATACCTTGCCAAAACCAGTAAGAATAAAAATCATAAATATGTATTGTTATTTTAATTGAAAACAAACATAAATCAAACTTTTTTATAAAAATGAGTTGATGGACATACATTATGACAGCAAAGAACCAGGTATAATGTCTCTGCAACATTGTGATTGGCAATAAATCAGTAGCTTGTGATGCAGAAGCGACTTGAGATATAGGATTTAGAGTAACAGGAGTGGCAGGAGTTGCAGGCGTGGCATGGGTTGCAGGCATTGTTGGAATGTCGCTTATTATCGGAATAGCGCTGCAATCGGGCTCAAGTGATGGATTCGGGTATACTTCTTGGAATACAGGCGTAAACCGAAAATTCTCATCGGTTGCAGTTTCATCATCGGAATCGAATATATTCAGTAATTTTACGGATCTCGCGATAGATGGGGCTGGGGAAGATGAGTCTGAATGCGAAACTTGAGCGCCTAATAAGTCACCCCGACCAAGCAAACAAAAACCCATAAATATCAAAAAAAAATATCACAAAAAGAAATCAAATAAATTGGCAATGTATGCTGTGGCATACAGATTTGTTGTGCAGTGATTCATTACTAAGTTGGCAATGTATGTCACGGCATACAAAGTTTATTATCAAATAAAACAACTAATATTCAAAAATATTGCCAAAATTATATAAGTGGTCACTTCACTATAATGTCACGATTGAATTTTATGTGTTTTATTAGAAATTTATGAGGGAAATGTATTAAAAAACAAATAAATACTTTAGTAAGCACAGCCGGCCTCTTTTGAGCAGACATTATGTCAAAAAATGACAGCACCAATGTCGCTAACACTCAAAAACATTTTTTTTCATAAAGATTTACTAGTTTATAAGAATAAATATTAATAATTATATCGAAATCATAATATTTCTTTAACACTTTATATTTTTTTAAAGTTTGTATGGCACAGCATACAATACCAAATTAAGGGTTAAGGAGTTGGGCTGGCTGGGGTGAGGTTAGCAGGGGGATAATGCACAATACACCCCATTGCGGGACGTCAGTGCAGATCTTATTCCCCCAACAAGAATTAGAATTAGTTGAGCTATCTACAGACCATTGCAATCGATCTATAGATACTTAGTTCAACTGGTCCAAATCAGTACCAATCCGAAGCGTACCCAAGATACTGGCTGCATTGCCGCGCTGAATAGCAATGCTGATACGCTGGACCAGATACTCACAAGCCCTCGGGTCACGCGTCGCTGCGAATAGACGCCAGAAATAATTTTAAAAATATTAAATTAAATTAAAACTGCAGTGAATAGTTTTCTCAGTTCCGAGAAAGTTATAGAGATAAAGCATTTTAAAAAACACGCTTCTAGGTTACAGATCCCGCCATTTCTTATAACGTCAAGACGGACTGAACAGTCACTGACAAAAACTGTTTATTTATGTTGTTACTGGGGGGGTATCCTGACAGTTGTTAGAAATGTTTTTGATCTATTATTTGATCGAATTGCAGTTCAGTTTTCTTCTTCGTCTATTATTGATATTTTGAATGATCAATTTTCATACCGTTTGACAGAATTAACAAAAAATCAGGTAGGCCATGCCCAAATCAGGTAGGTCCTGCTTAAATGAGGTAGGTAGGCCATGCTCAAATCGTCATTTTAACAGCTCAGTCATAATTTTATAGCTCAGTCACGTCAGTCCACAAAAATGCTACTATAGTAAAATCATCGAAAACTGAACTGCAACTGAAAGGATATTCGGTCACGCAAGTTTCCCTTTGCTGGATAGCCCTCCTGTACACCATTTTTGCATGTGAATGTAAACGCGGTGAGGGCGCGTACATTTTTAGAATAGTTCACTCATACCATCTTATTTAGTAACCAGTGGACACGAATGGCCCAAGATAGAAAAAAATGGACAAATATGGAGGAGGCCTTCATCCGACAATGGATAGACCCCACTTTACTAGATTAAATAGATATAGGAATACTTAGATATAGAACACTTTAAGGGGAAATAAAGGCTATTTTTATTTTTATTTTTATTTTTACTATTTCATTTACTTCTTGATAATTCTAATTACCGCATTATTTATTAGCATTTTAGTGTATCAACTTATAGAAACAATATCTGTTAACAATATGTGATAATTGTTAACCTATAAATTCATTTATTTATTTAATTTGAACGGCAAAAAAAGCCAGTTACACAAATTAATTAAAAGGAAATTAAAATTAATTTAATTCATAAAACTGTGTAACCTTCCTGGTATTTTATATCCATAAATAAATCCATTTTCAACCATTTTTAATTACTGTGTCCATCGGTGTACCAGAGAGGATAATAAATCTGTAATGACTTTTCCAGAAATCATCAGGATGATGATGATGATGCCCTAGGGCTTATCTGGATTTTATAATTTTCATATAGTATTTTCTTCATATAGTCTTTTTTTTATTATTTATTTTCTACTCTACTTACTGTCAAGACTCTTAAAGTAAACTACAAATATCGCTAATGAATCCATAGAGCAGCATGACAAATAAAACACATTTTACAAAAATATTGTAGATAAGAAATTATTCACATAAAAACGACTGTTACAGCATTTAAAATATGTACATAATATTTATAAAACTTACAAAAACAGTTCAGCTATCTGCATTTTGTTGCAGATTATTGTAATTTTTATACAACATGTAAAACACAAATATAGTAGTGCTAAATAATCGTGTCAAGATCGTTAAGCGGTTTGCAAACCATCCTAAATTGGTAGGATTATCGCCTTTATACCTATCAACACAGACATTCAGACCCAAGTTTCTGTGGTTCCCCAATTACACGTTTGACCAATCTCGATTTAGCTGACTTTGATAGTGTTCAAGTGTGTATTCCGTCAATTCGAAGAATTTCTAGTAGCTAAATTCATAAAATTTAGCCACATATAAACCCTGCGCTATAGGAACCACTGGATTTTATGGTAAATGCTGAGTGGCCTTTTAACTCTTTTGCGATTTAATACAATAGAGCTTTAACATTTGCCTTTTTATATCGAAATAATAATAGCAAATCGATGTTTTTTTTTGTTTTTTTTTTGTATAACCGCTAAAAATAAATATAATATTTCTATACTGTTCGTGTTGAGAACTGCTTTGTGAGACACTACTACTTTGTGAGACACTACAAAAATACAAAAACCATTATTCCAATACACCTCACCATATTTACCTACAAACAATGCTAATTAGAGATGCTACCTTACACAACCTCTATCTATTAATGTACAAGCAATTAATGATTTTATTTGAACAATTTTTTTCTACAAATCTTGTTTCACGAAAATTACATCATCATATTATCACATTTTGGTATAACCCACTGGTACGTACAAGCCTTTTTCACTATATGCCAGCTTCTTTTGTTTTTTGTATCTCACGTCTATACTAGCACTTGCTCTCGACTTAGTTAAGAAATTAAATAAGATTCTATCTAATTTACTTGTTAATTTTTTTTTTGTCATTAGTTCTTATGAGAGAAATTAATAAATACAATTGACAAACCAAAATGACATGACATATTCTATCCTACCTAAAATTCATACTTTTCCTGCAGCAGACTTTAAGGTGCCTACTCAATAAGGAAAGTTATATTACTTTTGTTCGATTTCATCCCAATTTCTGATTAGCTATGACTCCACCCGATCGTTTAATCGGCTTGGAATTTGAATTCGATTCCTTGTTGCCGAAATCTCTCTAATGTTTTGAAAAGTTCGCAAGAATCGTCGCGATTTTCGGAACCAAGTCTGGGAGAAAGACGAAGTTTGTGGCTTAGGGTACGTTCACACGGTCTGCTTTATGACTACTGTTTTTGATCATTGTATAACTTTTATTTACATTGTTATCCGGGTCTAGAAAAAAATATGCGTAAAAACTATAAAAACTACGTTGTTGATATTGTAAATACTTGCCCCTTATCTTATAAAAAGTTGACATTATGTCACCATTACGTATGGTAATCAAGACATCAAGTCTGCTTAACTTTTTATAAGATAGACCGTAGATATTTTTTTGTGATTTCTAAGTACATAAAAATAATGAATTATTTTTTCATTATATTGACATTGTTCTTAGATCTGCAAATACTTTATTAACTAACCTATCTGTTATATTTGTATGAGTACAAAGGTTTTCCCAAATGATATTTAGTCTTCTGACAGTTTTCTTGCTCGTTTTCTTAAAAATATTCTGTTATATTTGTTAGTTTTTAAACGATGACTATTCTGTTTGATATCACGTTGAACATAGATTTTATGTCTTGTTCTGTGCAACGACACGTTCTATCACACAAATATTACCTTTACAAAATGTGCTTGGTCTAATCAGCTATGGACGCCAAAATAATATACATTTAAACAAATCATCGACATTTATGTGACATGTTGCTATTTTTTTTCATTAAAAAAACAATTCACTAAACTCCATACGGTGTGTGTATGGAGTTTAGTATCCACCACACATCACCATTCATCAATATGTATATCCGGACTATGTCTTCAAAGTTTTATTAAAAAAGTATCTAGTATATAAGTTTTTTTATCATAATATTTTTGATTTAGAACTAGAGATTTTCAGGTGAGATCGCGGTCAAACTCTTGCCTATAACTTGTAAAAAAAAAAAATGGTAGCACTCCGGGAGTGCCGGCAGAAGTGAAAACTTCAATATTAACGTTGTGTTTTCACTTTTAAGTTTTCACTTCAAAAATATAACCACAGTCGTCATAATGACAATGACAATCACAATGACACAGACACATTCGCGCAAGCGCGAATGTGTCTGTGTCATTGTGATTGTGTCATGTCATTGTGTCACATTCGCGCAAGCGCGAATGTGTCTGACAAAGACACACTGACACAGACACATTCGCGCAAGCGCGAATGTGTCTGTGTCAGTGTGTCAGAGTGGGAGATACTAGTTCCTCTCCCTTTCCCACGATCTTACGCTTAATTTCGAACGTCACGTGACCCTGACGCGAGTTTGAAAGTTTTTACCCACCCAGCGCCGCTAAAGAAGTTTTCACTTCAAAAAAAAAAACTAGAGCGTGTAGAAATTCTTTAAGTTGATACTATGATGATCTTCGGCATCTGTTCCGTCTGAAAACTAGCGCCACATCATACCACTGAGACAAGGACCAGTTTGCCCCCATAACCCACACGGTAGGCGGTTTGGTTTGCAGGTAGGTATAGGCGACAACGAAATTGGTTTACCACTCTAAGGCTGAATATCATTTGCTCGTACAAAACATCAAAGGTTCTTTTCGCTTGACAGATTTATAACTGCTACGTCAGAATCTGTCAATCTGTAATCCTTAGCGAATAATTATGTTACTGGGAGATGTCATCAAAAGTGGTAAACCAATTTCTTTGTCGCCTATACATGTTAGGTTGTTACATTACTTCATTTATGGTTTTATCTTCTTCTTTTATTATATTGTATCAGCCTAGCATGTGCACATAAACCAACTTATCTTGTATTATTTTTTTTGTTATAAGTTTATATGTAGGTATATTGTGTGTTTTGGGACAAATAAATATTAATCTAATCTAAATTATTATCATCTGAAAAACACAACCCTAAGAGTCCCCACAGACTGCAGAATTTTAATCGGCTGATAGTTTGGTCAGCTTCTTAATCAGTATGAAGACTGAATCACTGTAATTTGCGCATCTGCATACATCTTCATACTGATTAAGAAGCCGACCAAACTATCGGCTGATAAAAAGTCTGCAGTTTGCGGGGGCCCTAAATGTAACTTTTCAGTGAACGATATATCCATAAACCATCTAGCTAATTTAACAGTAGACTCCAGACTTCGTTCCTCTAAGCTACAGCTTCGCACGAAGCATCGGCACGGCACGTAGTAACCGATCGTAAACTCTTAATAAAGAGTCCATTGCACGTCGCCTCTGAATATCTGTGAGAGCTTTTCCAGTCCACACCATTTTCTACCGTTAGTATCTGTCAGGTCCTAGCTTATACACCATCAAGTTTTATGCGATATTAAGCCTTAAAGCAATGTGGTAACGCTCATTTTCGATGATAACAGTGTTAGAATGAACACGTGCTAATGAGGTCTGTGTAGTTCTTTCAAAAATATAACTTAGTTGGTTTTTTGTCATTGTTTGCTAATAATCTGAGCAAAGCTTTCGTTTTAAATTTTGTTTTGGATATGTATTTATTTTCTTATTATTTCAGTAGATTTTTATATTACTAACACAATTTACTTTACCGACCAAGTGTACTATTTATCATTTTTTGACATTATGTTTCGTGCGCTTTACTGATTATTGGCTGCTAATAAAAATAAAAATAAATTAGTAATTGAATAAGAATAAAACATCTATTAGAAAACGACCCGATCTGAACCCACAATCGACACGAGATACCACAAAAATGCTTTGATTGTACTTAGTGTTATAAAAAGTTGGTAACTTACTTAACAGCACTTTTTAATTAATCTTCGCAACTCTTAATCCTGTTACCCTGCACATTAAAACCACACACCAGAAACCAGTGCTAAGAGCTCTATAAACAAACTTTACAAGTTCCTTCCTAACGGCTCGCCTGAGAACACTTATAGGAAAGTGTCGCGGGGACGCGTAATAGGATTACACTGTGTACGGCCGAGTTACTAATAGTTTAAAGGTAATTTGAAGTGATTCCTTTGGTTTGGTTACCTAGTTTTCACTGAGGGTCGTTTACGCGTCGAATTATTATTTGCAACAGGTTTTCAACAAGTTTTATTTGTGTAGGTACTCGATTCTAGATATCGATAACATTTATAAATATTCATGGACATTTCACACATCACACTCCAGTCTCAAATTGAGCAAAGCTTGTATAGGAACTAGATTGCTGATAGAATACTTTTGAAAGTGCATGCATAGAATCCGTAATAACACTCAGACACAAAATAAATATTTATATTCGTCACACAAACAATGGGTGGGAATCGAACCCACGACTCACAGCATGGAAGGCAGAGCTACTACCAACTGAGCTAATCTATGCCTGTCAATTGAATCTATTTCTTATTTCAGCCAAGTATCGATTGGATGAAGACAAGAAGAAATATTGTTTTTGAAAGCGGTGCTAGCATAGTCTAAAACAGTGCAGACGTGAATTCTTTTTAAACCTGGATGTGTTAACGACAATTACCAGAAAATTATACTCGAAGAGCTTGACTCAATTCTGTTCAGGCATAAATCTGTGATCGAGCTTGACGCTAAGCTATTAAACACCATATATCAAGCCGTTGGAACTATTTACTGTAAAATTAATGTAAAACAAATTATACGTTATGTTGTAATAAGTTGCATTCTATTTTTACGTGTATAATAAATTGGCTATTTTTACGTGTTGTCATCTCATTATAAGAATTCATTGATCTTTGCTTATAAAAAAACCGCTATAAAAATGAAATCCATTTTGTGATTCCATTTATCCGAACACCCAGCAACTTTATAGTTGTATCAAAACTATTTTGCTCAGAATATTGGATCCCCGTATACATTATGCAAAGTACGGACCTCCATCCGTTTATAATGCAATATTTCTTTTCACACGAAACTACTTTACTTAGTTAGCTGTTACTTTAAAAGCTTTTTGAAGAAAATAATTTTATTATATCTCTCTTTTGATGCTCGGTTTACATGATGGTATGATACTTTTTAGATTTGTATCATTTTCGTCAGTTGTTTCAATTATTTTAATTAGCAAAAATGCTGAGACAGGAACCTAGTATATTTTACCGATCAAAAAAATCATCTATATCGGTTCATAATTAATCTTAATAAATAAATAATCCTGGACATTTCACACATAACACTCTAGTCCCAAACTATAACTATACTAAGCAAAGCTTGTAGGTACCTACTATTGGAACTAGATTGCTGATTGAATACATATATTATTCTTTTTGTTTGTAAATTCATACAATTAAGTAACACCCAGACCAGAACAAATATTTATGTTCATCACACAAACACTTACTGTGGGTGGAAATCGAACTTACGACCCACAGCATGGAAGGCCTAGCTATTACCAACGACTGTGACGCTTATTGAATTAAGAAATTCGATCGTATATTTTTCTATGTAACACGATTTCTCCGCCATTTATGATATGAATATATTTATGAACCGATTTGGATGATTCTTCTTTTTAAAATAGGTTTAAAAATGGTAATAACCTGGAGATGTCTAATTTCCATGCTTTGAAGTTGACACGGACGCTGTGAGACGCGTCGGTGAAGTTTCAAAAACTTTCCAAAAGGCTTATATTATGAAGTTTTGAACCACGTGCCTGCATGTCTTGAATATAAACAGGGGTGGTATCCAGACCACTGAACTGTATTTGAAATGTTATTTGCTCAAATAACATTTCAGTTTTCTTCTTCGTCTTTTATTGATATAGCGTTTCATAGAATTAACGAAATCAGATAGGCCATGCTCAAATTTGGTTGGTCATGCTTAAATCAAGTAGGCCATGCTCAAATCAGGTAGGCCACGCCCTAAACCGCGGCATTGACGTCATTTTTAACAGCTCAGTCACGTCAGTCCACAAAAATGCCACGGAATACTGGTGAGTTACTATAGTAAAATCATCGAAAACTGAACTGCAACTAAAAGGATATTCGGTCACGCAAGTTTCCCCTTGCTGGATAGCCCTCCAGGAACAAGTCTATCATATCAAAATGTATGAGGACTCAGCACACTTCTAACTTATTATTATGTATGAAATAGGTACTTCAACGAACTAAATTTACGCGTATCTTCGTGTGGCTGTTTAATTTTGTACATTCTTACCTTCTATCTTTATGTGACTTTATGTCGTATGGTTATCAATACATCAAGTTTGCTCTAACTTTTTATAAGACAGTTAAAATATAAGTAGCCCATGTGTTACTCGTGATTCAAATTATAAAAAAAATCTTTGAAATGCCTTTATTTCAAAGATCTAAAGACGTTTCAGCTCAGTTGGTAGTAGCACTGCCTTTTATGCTGCGGGTCGTGGGTTCGATTCCCACTCAGAGTAAATGTTTGTGTGATGAACATAAACATTTGATTATACTTATTATTTACAAAACAAAATGTCTATCTAACAATCACAGTGTCGGAAATATATGTTTAATTATAGTTCAATTATACCAATTGATATTCAAAAACTAGGTAGGAATTAAAAGATTCTATTTGACTATTTAGAATAGAAAATCATTTATAGAATAGAAAATCATTTATTTGCAACACAGAAATATAAAACTTAAATAAGGCACAATAATAAAAAATGAAAAGAAACAATAACTAATTAGAAGAGAATACAATAATACCTTATTTACAAAAACAATCTACTGTGCTGCAAAATGGATCCTAGCTCAGCATAATGTGGATTGAAAAGACAACCCACGCTGGTCTTCCGCTAGGACCAATTTCAATGATGAATGATTTATGGTATTTTTTTAAAAAATTAATAAAGTCTATGGTCTAAATTCTGGCTATCATTCCTCCTTTGATAATATCAGCATTATAATCGTCAAATGCATTGCAAACAAAGAGAATAAAATTTTCATTTTCTAGAAAAGAACAAAATAAAAATGTAGTTATAAAAAGCTAAGAATCCCTAAAGGAAGCATTAGTTTTCCTTTCTAGAAATCGATTCAAAAATCCGGTCCATTTGGCCCTTTTCCATGTCGTTAAGGGTTAGAGATTTATTGTTATAGGATCCATTTGTTTTTATACTATGAATGTAAATCCAAAGGAGATAGGAATGTAGCTCTTTTAGTATTCTTGAATTTAGAGGTTTTTAAAGGCATCATTATCGTAGTCAATTAGCGGAACCGAGTTAATGAGAGTTTACTTTAAAAATATGGGTTAAAGGGTTTATTTTTATTAAAAATTAGACGTATTTAATAAAGTATAAGGGTACGCGTAAAGAAAATTTAAGAACTTAATTATGTTTTATCTTTAAATATTTTTACCTCTTAAATATTTCGTAAATCAATGTTAATTTTTAAGAATTGATAGAAAGGAATGA
This sequence comes from Ecliptopera silaceata, assembly GCA_932527185.1. Lineage (NCBI taxonomy): Eukaryota > Metazoa > Arthropoda > Insecta > Lepidoptera > Geometridae > Ecliptopera > Ecliptopera silaceata. The sequence goes on along the minus strand of OW052202.1, from coordinate 8,288,768 downwards.
CATAGATGACGAAAATACATGATACTAAGTTTTACCGCGAAATTGAACAAAAAGAATCGGATAATATTCAAATTAAAATAATCCTTATTCCTAAAATATTAAAGTTTTCTTTAAATAAATGGCGGTGTATGTTCAACAAATAAAAGGCAATATTTAAGATAATTTATTAAAAAATAATATAAATTACACCAAGCTTTACAATTAATGATAAATCACAGATGAGGAAATAGTGCAGTTTGATATGCAATATTAATTTGTGGGTAATTAGTGCAAGAGTTTTAATAAATTAACTCATATTGATGTTTTCTTTCTTAAAATTAATTTTATACATTAGTACTTTTATGTACTTTAAAATTGCTTATACATTAACTTTCAAATGTGTTATGTCTAATGTCAAATAATGTCGATAGATAAGTTTTGTATTGCATATTTATATTGTAAATTTAAATACATTTTATGAGAAAATATGTATTGATATAAAAATCGTGGTTTATGATTACCATTTAAATTTATTTAAATATTATATAAGCATCGTCTGTGAATTTTAATCCATCCTTTGGGACAGCCGAAAAGTCAATTTAAACTTTAATGATTGCCAGTTACAGTTTCATGAATGTTTATTTAAGTAATGTTGCCATATTGCTATCGTAATATAATTAATATTTAAGTACAACTCTGTAAAATTCATTTAATTAATAGGCTATCTGGGTTGTTTTGTTACTTTGTGATACAGCGTTCAAATTGATAAACGATGTTAAATACATGAACATTTCTAAAATAATCATCATCATCATTTCCCTGCCCTTATCCCACGTCAAGTGGGTCGGCACAACATGTTCTCTTCTTCCACTCAGAGAATAAACTATCATTATTATTATACATAATAATATTTACAAGTAAGTCACTATAACCCATTTTTATACAATCCAACAGAAATAAACTAGAAAACATGACCCGAATCTCTAAGTAGGTACCACTCATTGATTTATAAACTTCGAAGGCTAGCACTTAGAAATCCGATACTTTTAAAGCAAACAGATAGTGTTACATAATAAATAAGTATTACCGTACAGTTGCCAACAGAAGGTTTTAAAATTTAAGTAGAAAAATTACATCCAAGAAGTTTACGAAAAAACATGTTTACCAGTTTCTCTTTGAGTCCTCTGGCGTTTTAGTATCAACATTTTTATAGAACTATTGTTGACTGTCCATTTACTTAAGCATATATGCTTTCACTGAGACACATGAGTACTTGACTTTATTTCATTCAGAAATGTCTCTTAGAATCATTCAGACATCAGCCGTAATAAAACTGAGAGGTCGAATAGGCCCCTAAACTCTTTGGACTGGTCATGACTTCAGGCTCTGTCGGCTCTTCTTCTTTACTTCTACTCCTGGTGAATCTGGCTGGTTCACGCTGAGGCACGTAATCAACGTTTCCGTACATTCTTGCGCCTGCACAAGGGTATATTGTGGACAGCGGTCTCATTGCTCGTAAAGTGTTTCTAGTTCCATCAGCGTCTCTGTAAAGTATCATGTCTGGATGGACGGGATCATAGAACGTTCCAGAAATGTGGCTCACTTCAGCGTCATTGTCCATCTCTGATGCTATATCACTGAAGACGTTCGGAGCCTCAGTCGAGAACATGTCGCCGTTTTTTGCGTGTTCCTTCTCTTTGCGAGTGAAGTAGCAACGGATTCCAATGATGAGGAGAAGCAGAAAGATAATGATTACAATGCCAGCTCCAATGTAGACGAAAATGTTGTAATTCGTTCCTGTGAAAAAAAACAATGATAATAATAGACCTAAACTAAGAAAGGCTATCATGAGAATTAGATTGCTGATGGAATACGTAAATGAGTTCAAATAATACATTTCTACTCCCAGAGACAGAACAAACATGATTATATATTTATTTATTATTATATATTTACTTTGAACTTACGAAGTACCAACTACTTCGTAAGTTCAAAGTCAAGTTTTATAATTATATACTTACATATGTTTATATGTTGTAGAATTAAGTATTATGATAACTGAAATAATATATAATAATATATATACCTTTTCTATATTCTAAGTTCAAAGCTACCAACATAAACAAAGAAACAAAAAATAAATCTAGAGTCCAATCTGACAAATGACTCCAGTAAATAAAAGTCATACTTTTTTCAAGAACTTTCCCAACAACTTCCTGATAAATAAAAAGGATAACATTCCTATACTTTAACTATTTCGAGGCATTACCAAGAAGACCTATAATTGGATTTTGAACGCAACTTTTTGCAGCTTTCAGTCCAGTCGGTGAGTGATTACTGAACTATGATTGGTGAGGTTCTCATGATAAACTGCCCAGAATATGCCATCAATAATGTCAGATAAATCATTTCCGGTACGCAACAGAGATAATGATTATAGAGTGGAGTTTCCAACTATTTATGTGGCGAACGTGACTATTGTACTAGTTTTATGCAGTGGATAAAAATAAAAGGATTGGAAATTGTTAAACGGAAAAGTGTGACTTTTTCTTCTTGTATAAGAGAATGTGCAGTGTAGAGTGAGGGAATGTGTAAGGGTGAGGGTGAGATAGGGGGTGTTTATGTATGTATTATTTATTATCTTATAAAAAATATGTAATTTAATTTAAATCAGTAAGTATGTGAATTGGCTTATTATTGTTTACTTTTTTGACTTTTACTTCTTATTGCCACTGAATTGGATCAGTTAAGCTATCTATAGATCTTTTGCAACAGTCTGTAGATAGCTCAACTACTTATGTATTTTATGTAAAAAATTTGTAAATACTGTAATAGTTGTTACTTTGTTTGTGAATAAATTTTATTTAAATAGTTTATATACAGTTTATTAACGATTTATCTATTGTTTACTTTGGTTTTTATCCCTGCTTGTAGTTTTGTAAACAGCGATCACAGCCTTGCTGGTGGAGCTGATCTCAGCGCCATCTGTTGGTGACTGTAGTGCAGGGTCTGCATATGGAGGTACAACGATTGGCTCCCTCCATTGAACTGCGCCATCTGGTGTAAATATAATGCGTCATTAGACACAATAAAAATCAAAAATATTGGATCACAAGAAACATGTAGAATCGTCTTATATACTAACCACCTATCATATAAAAAGTTAGTGTTGAATTTATATCATCATTACGTTTTGTAATCAATACATCAAGTCTGCGCTAACTTTTTATAAGATAGACCGTAGGTGATTCTAGGTGCCAGTTCCACGCAACCAGAGCCTAGAAGAACGGGCAAGAAACTTACGGCCTGGTTCCTACCGTTTTTTTACATGATCCGTTTATTTTTTCAGATTTTTCCGAAAGTCCATTATTTTATAACTACCTGTCTCAGCATACGGATCTTGATTAGCTCCAGCGCCAGCCACTTCATCATGTTCAGCTGCGCTCTCGTACCGTTCTGTCAGTATACCTAAGGGAACTGTAAAAATTAAATTAAAAATGATTCTGAGCTCCACAACACCCAAACATTTATACAATAAGACAGATGGTAATGGCGCGGCGTGTTTTAGGCGAGATGTCTTGTTATAATATTATGTTAAATCTTTTTTATTTATCATGTTTATACGTTTTTAAATGTTTTGTCACGGCTTTTAAATTATCTTGATTGAAAGATTTTTAGCGCAGAGATTACAGTTAATGTGTGAGTATACCTAAACTCCAGGATTAAAGATTAAAATACCCAAGAGTTGGTTTGTGGCCCAGCGTACCAGCATTTCTAATCAGCGCTGCAGTGCAGCCGGTATCTTGGGTACGCTTCTGATTTGGATAGATCTAGACCAATTAAGCTGTCTTTAGATTGTTTGTTTTTGATTCTTTGTGAATAAAAAGGTTAAAGTTAAAAGAGTTTTACTATCTTACCGCCAAGTCATGAACAAAACATTTCAGTGGACTCAGTTGACTGAGCAGTCACGTCTATCAGGCTATTAAATGCCCAATACCAAATAAAGGAGAATTCCCAATAATTATGGAGAATTACCCGCATTATATATAAGCCGGACCGTGAACTATAAATTATTCGATTGATGGTCCGTGCAAAACGCTGTGGTCAGCTACCGATTCAAACTATAGATGAATTCACACATGAAACTGGATTCTAACTGAATCAGGTCAAATGAGTGACTCAATATTAATAATAAAATTATACGACTTTAGTATTGGTTAAATACTCACGGTCTATCTTATAAAAAGTTAGCGCAGACTTGATGTCTTGATTACCATACGTAATGGTGACATAATGTCAACGCTAACTTTTTATAAGATAGGGGGTCATTGTTGAGAATTTCTTTTAACATCAGTTTAGAAATAAGAGTCATGAATATCAATTAGTTAGTAATCTGTGTCACTTCTAAAAATACAATTGAATCAGAAAAGCTCTTTTTTAGAATAGCTTTTTTAACTTATTTTATTTGAATTATTTTATTACGAGTTTGTCTATTAAAACCATTTTAGTCAAATGTAATGATGGCTGTGCAAATGAAATACCAGCACAGTATTAAAGTGAGTATATTTTTTAAGTGCACTTAGAATAGAATAGAATACAACTTTATTGTACACCACAATTAGTAAAAGAAAAAACAGACAGTGAATAACAATTAGGAGTATGTTACAATGGGCGGTCGATCGCTATAAGCGATCTCTTCCAGACAAACTTTGGATGGACCGAAACATTTCGGTTAAGTAAGAACGGGGTACACAAAAAATAAAAACTCAATAAGTTTTTATTTTTTTTATGCATAAGATTACTATTATTATATATTAATAGGATACCTGATTTATCAAACACCCCATTCTCATTAAACCTCAGCGTCTAGAAATAAAGTGCCTGCTTTCTGCCTAACCGTGTTAAACATCGATACATCGTACTAAAGGTTATACGTCATTTTGGACTGCAAATTATCGAGAATTTATTGGGATTTAGAAAACTGCACATTTCACGCTATTAATATTGCAAGATATTACTATTATATTATTATAATAATTATTATTATAATACTTATATCTTAAGACTCAATTTCTTAGCATTACATCTACAAATCTTGTGGTTTACGAAATGCTACTCAACAAAGTAATTTATGTAAACTTAAAATGGTAAATAAATAAAAATAAAAAAAATACTGAATTTATTGGTATTTGATTTGTGGTTGATAGAATCAAAAGCACGTCATAGATGAATATATTTCAAAGAATTTCCAACAGGTTGGGTCCCTAAAGAGAAGAGTTAGAAATAACCTTTGATCTAATGCCAGAAAAACATATAATATGTGTGATTCTTGGTCTTTTTTCAGTACCTCTACCATGAGTTGTCACAGTAAAATCGCCTGACTTTACTACAGTAGGTATAAATATCAGTATTACGAATTTTAGTACCCAACTATCCGCTAGAAGCGCTCTACAAATCTTCATACATTTTTTTAACTACAGACGCTAGCGAGTGTAATATATATAGTAAAGTAAAAACTCATGGTAGAGCTACTGTAAACAAGAAGAGCATGTGTTATAAATAAACTTTAAGGGCACATCTGTCGATATCGCTTCTAGTCTGATATTAAAAAAACAAGACCTGTGCCACTCGCGGGGACTGCCGCGGTAAAGCTATTGCATAGATTTTTTTTGCTGGATCTTGCATGCGCAGTGTTAGGTTGTTTCGTTACGGAATTTCTGGATCCGGTCTCCACGCTCCAGGCCCGCGATAGAAGCTATGCAATAGCTTAAAATATTGTAATGGACAATGGATATTTAACACATCGCCATCTAGGCTCAAACTAAGCAGAGCACTGAGTTTCTACTATAGGAACTGGGTTATCCACTCTTTTGTAATTAAATATGAGTAATAGATATTAAATCTATTTTCATATCAGTTCAGAAATATTAATAATAACCTTATTTAGGATCTTCAATAAAACTGAGAATTTTCAAGCTCTATTGAAAGTGACTCTTAATTACCTACCCAAAGGAATTTTTCTTTAAACGCGATCCTCCGAAGGCAATTTACAAAATTAAATATAACATCGTCCTGTTCATGAAAAATAAAGATTTATATCCCAAATTACATTAATGTCGACATAATTATGCCAGATTAAGTTTCGCCGTTTATATGACAAAGGTAAAAAGCGTAATAAGTGTAAGATTATTTTTGGATTTTTTCCTAAAAATGCGTACATTATTAGACTAATGGGAATCCCGCTTTGAAAACACTTTTATGTATTTTATTTTTTCTTTGTCGTATTTTATAATAATTACGGAGAAAATAAACTAGTTGCTTCACATAACCATGTGAAGAACAAAAAAACAGTAAAAAAGAAAACACTATACTTATAATGATTTTTAGTTTAAGCAAGCGTAGTGTAGGACGCCCTCCGGCGAGATGGAGCGACGATCTGCGGAGTGTAGCTGGCAAACACAACATGAGAAGAGCTGAAGACCGAGCTCAGTGGCGCGTCTTGGGAGAGACCTACGTCCAGCAGTGGACTGCTATAGGTTGATGATGATAGGTATACCGATTTAGTGTTTGCTTTTTTCAATGCTTTGGATTTATAAAAGATGTTTTCATATTAATTTTTAACGTCATAACTTTTTTCTAGAAAAATCTATGTAGACGATTTTCTATTTGAAAGCTGGGGCTCCTCATGTGCTTTATTAGAATTTGATTAAAGTATGAATTTTACGGCCGGTTTCTGGAAACCCAAATCACGATTGATCCGAGTTTGACATATAGTAATTATTTCATTTTTTCGTTGATCATCGTTCGAGAAACCGGCCGTTAGTGTGTTATTTTGACAGTACGTACGGCGGTACATCTCATTTGGCAGTAGCTCTGCCTTTCATGCGGTGGGACGGTTTGCTGACACCTGTCAAATTATGTGTAACTTTCACTTACCACATGCAAACACAACCTTCATGTAAGGTTTGGAGTAAGACTTGCAGGAAACGTCAAAGGTCTCCCTGTTCGCAGTGAAATGGCATCTTCGTTTCCCATGGCAGAACCTCATGACTGTCTCCACCGCGTATGGAGCTACACATGCTGGGAACAAAAATATGCTTTAATACTTAACGAATAAGGTTTTTAATCAAATAGCTGAGATTTATTTTAGTTCCTTAATATCGGCTTTCAACCAAGATAAAACTGACATTGTTAAATATTTTAGTGCATTGTTTGATCTAAAAACAAACACGTCTAGGAAACGTCTAAATCTTAATTTGAGTAAAGTTGCAAGTACCTACAATGCTTATTAATAAAAAAAGTGTGACTGAGACTCGCGCACGTATAGTACCAAAAAAGAGCCCCCTTAAATAATAATTATATTCTGTTTTTTTTGGTATTACTATAGTAATACTTACATCATCTGTGAAAAAATCTATCTAACTATCACGTTTCATGAGATACAACCTGTACCTCTACCATGAGTTCTCACAGTAAAATCACCTGACTTCACGTAAGTAGTAGTTACGTATATATTAGTATTACGAATTTTAGTACCCAACTATCCGCTAGAGGCGCTGTACAAATCTTCATACATTTCTTAACTACAGACTACAGAGATTGTAAAAACTCATGGTAGAGCTACTGTTGACAAACGGACAGACAGATCGACATACAGACAGCCGAGTCGTAGTAATATTTCACCGTTTAACCTTTTCCCATCACCATAACGAGCAGTGTACTTTGACCTACTAAGCGTGCTCCCTACGAGCTTCTGCAAAAAGGCAAATACATGGATAAAATGAATTTTTATGATATATTTTGGTGAAATTCCCTACGATTGCCCAACACATTCGATAGCCTAATTTTCTTAAAGTGCTGGGAACTAGGGGCACTTCCAATTTTGCCTTTATTACTGTGTTAAGTCGAAGGGTCGTCTAGTAAAAAGTTGGAATACATAATAAATAAGTACCTAAATATATTTTTTTATTTAATCTTTCTCGTTCCACTTCTGGGCAAAGATCTCCCTCAAGTCCTTTTACTCATTCTCTGCATTTTTCCACCAATTTCTCTCGAAAGTGTATAGATCGCCCTTAGGCCTCGACGCCTTAAGACTTATAACAACAAAAAGTTATCAATGAACACTTTTACAATTAAATAACAGCACTAAAATTACGATTTTGATATAAGTTCTTGACAAAACATTTTTTACCTGAATTACGGCCGATTTCTGGAAACCCAAATCACGATTAATTCGAGTTTGACACATAGTAATTATTTGATTTTTTCGTTGATCATTGTTAGAGAAACCGCCCGTTAATGTGTTAATCAAAAAGTTCATGATCGCAATACCTTTTTGGATTTAGATATATAATTTTTAATACAGAATTCTCCGAATAAGAATTTTGTAAGAATCTTTCTATTGATGACATTTACGATTTATATTATATTCTTGCAATTTTCAAATGTTTATATTTCAAAACTTAACGAATTTAGTTACATCATGTTTAAGACTTGTTTTGTTTGTATATTTCGTCTGCAAAAAGTTTCTATTCCGGAAACCACTTTCCTTAAACTAAGTGATGGAATGGATTCGTAGAAATGTCAACGTCACACACAATTCGAAATCCACTCCATCTTCACGAAAAGCCACAAATAAAAGAAGAAGAAGCCGTTTAGAAGAATGAAAGTCATTACAGTCATTATAATAATGAATATTCACGGACATTGTAACACATCACACTCTAGTCCCAAACTAAATAAAGCTTGTACTATGAGAACTAGATTGCTAATGTTAGAAAACTTATATATAATTATTTTTTTGTAAATACATTAGAATACATAGTAACATTATTTTGCGTCTTATAAGCTAAGAGAGATCGCACACCGACGACAAAACGTATTTTAAAATCACGTGACTTGACGTTTCAGTGACGTGTGTGAAAGTGACGTAAAATAAACTATCTAACTACATATATTCTTATTGTCAACAAATTAACTGAGAATCTTGGTTTTTCTTAGAGTTATAGCTCACTTGGGTTTCCTCCTTTCTCCAAAAAAAGATGTCGGTATTTTCTACAGTAAAAATATTTTGACATAATTTTAATTAACTCTAAATATGCCAATGAGTGTTTCATCCGATTGATAACATTGATAACTAAAACTTATTTATATTTAACTAATTTTATATAATTTTGGACACTAATGAAAATCACTAATAACATTTCTGAGATAATCAAATTATTATTGATGACATTTTCATAATCTTTATTCGAGCGTGGAATACAACGGTACACGTATATTCTAAGGAATAGACATCAAAAGAATATCTTCAGAGATATAGAAAATTCAATTTATTTAAGTAGATTAAACTTAAAGGACGAATTAGTGAATCAAGAACAAAACTTTCTAAACAGGAGTAATTTGAGTCATCTAAAGTTAAAACTAAATTAATTTGTTTGAGATGGGACAGAAAAACGGACTTTAATTTAAACCATTATTATTAACCGATAAAGTAAAGTAAAAGAAACAAAATGTGAAATTTGTATATGACTGGTCACGTGATTTTTATTCATATGTAATTCAAAAAAAGATTCAACATTTCTAAGTGACCCTTAATTTGTCTATTTGATCACATCCTAAGCAAAGCAAAGATTATTATTTTTATGTATTTTTTGTACATAACACATACAACACATATCTAATGACATATCTAAACTAGGTTAAAGCTTCAGAAATAGTTAGAATGAGAAAAACCATCATTGTCTCCCAAAGTAAAATAATGACGTACCATGTAGGATTACGAAGATGTCTACGCGATTTCCTATTTCATTTTACAGCTACGTCACAACACAGGACCCATTTAGGACAATGACGTAGTTGTGTTCCCTCTGCGCGCGTTATTAGCGTGACAGATAGGGTTCTGACGTCACACTTTGAAAACGGTTTGTAAAATAAGCTGTTCTGGGAGCTTAGAAGTAAATGTTTATGTTAAAAATAAATTTTCACAAACTTTTATTAACCGCAACGATCAACGTTATCCGAAAATAACGTTTTCGTCGTCTTCGACCTTCAAAATACAGTATTTTTAAGTGATTTTCAGAATATAAACCAAACAAGTCAGCAATGAATTTTTGATGAACGTTTAAAACGCGTAGTATATCGCTACGTTTACGATTAGGTACTCTTATTAGGTCTATCCTTTCTGAACCTCAAAGTAACTTTTAAAACGGCCAAATTAAAAACAAATTTTAAGCTATTGCATAGCTTCTATCGCGGGCCTTGAGCGTGGAGACCGAATCCAGAAATTCCGTAACGAAAACACCTAACGAAAATAACCTAACACTCCGTATGCGTAATCCAGAAAAAATGCTATGCAATAGCTTTACCGCGGCAGTCCCCGAGTGCCACACGTGATCACACGTCTTTTTTTTTTTTTTTCAACAAAATCTCAAGACTTTTTTCATTATGTTTAAAGTCAGTGTTCGTAAGTTTAAAGTATAAACTCCGAACCCCAGAACGTTCTAGTCGGCACGTCCGTAGTTTTTCTCGACGGCTTATTGCTTTTCGACTGTAGACAAGTTAATGACGGTTGTGGAAATGGAACAATTGTGCAAAATAATTTTTGCTGCTGGGTTTTCTAAAACTGGCTCGAATTATATTGTTAGTGTCAAAGTGGATTAGTACTTATGTCATTGTTTGTTTGTTATGTCAAGTTGCTCGTCATTAGTAATAGCAATAATAAACCTTTTTTAATTCCTTAAAAATAATAACAGAATTATAACATTATTGTAATTTAATTAATTAAGAACTATTTAATTTTTAATTAATAACTAATTAATGAAATAAAGCATTCTATTCATACAATAAAGAAACAATAGTGTTTATCATCGAGTAGATAATATTATAAATACATAAATACTCACGGTCGTTTCACATATCACACTCTAGTCCCAAACTAAGCAAAGCTTGTATTAGGGGAACTAAATTTCTGATAAAATAAATAATATACAGTTTTTATTTTGTAAATACATACATTCTTCGAAAGTATATTTTATTTTATGTAAGTCTTTTATTATCGTTAATTGATCTTGGCCGTAGCAGGGAGAACTTGTGCAAATGGGGCTTCCGTGACCCCTCGCTTACTCATTGCAACTGTATGGAGACCCCATCCAAACGATGTCTCACTTGCTCGTTTGCCCCTTGTGTCCTACCACCTGGCACAAGGCTTGACCTCGTTAACGTCACAGGGAAGGGAATTAAAGTAGCGGAATTCTACTCGAATTTGGTGTGGAGCTCTTTGTGTTGGCCATTGACACGCAAGAAGAAGAAGAAGACAATAAAAGCTAGGGATTAGAGTGTGATGTGTGAAATGTCAATATTTATTTATTATTCTTACTTTCATCCGGCACTCCTTGCGGTTGTGGACAGTTATCCGACTCGTGTGCTATCCGTCCGTACCGGACATCGTAGATGGCTATCCTGGAGTTAGGGTTGCAGCTTATCCTCATGTCTTCTTCATCACAACTCTTGAGGCTCCGAAATTCAACTGTGCACAAAAAAAGTTAGATACATAACGAGATCGCATTAGATTTTTAGAGTAATTATTTGTATAGTTATTTTATAGTGGATAATGACGACGGATGTGGTGCGGTGGGCGATGATCCGCCTGCGATGCGGAAGGTTGGGGGTTCGATTCTCGCCTTGGTATAAATGTTTATACAATCTGCAAATATTTATTTGACGACCGATGTGGCGCGGTGGGCGATGGTCCACCTGCGACGCGGAAGGTTGCGGGTTCGATTCCCGCCTTGGGATAAATGTTTGTATGTTCTGCAAATATTTAATCCGGGTGTTCTGGGTATTACATGTATAATAAAAAATATCTATTTGTAATAATATAATTGTATTAAGTATGTCAGTCTTCTAGTACCCATAACACAAGCTCTGCTTAGCTTGGGGCTAGATGATGTTGTGTGGATTGTCCAGCCTTATTTATTTATTTATTTTAGATAATTTATAAATTATAGCCTTTTTGTTATTCCGATATATAAACAACATTATTGCAAGGTTTCATTGAAATCCAATATGTCGTTTTTCCGTGAAAGAACAAACAAACATACATATCTACTCCATCCATACAAACTTTCGCTTTTATTTTCATAATACTTCAATATCTGGTTGGATGACCGGATGACCGCTTCAAAAACAAGATTACTTGGTAAAGAAAGAAATATTTATTTACACCATGACTCGTTATACATATTATATGACAAAAAAATGGTTGTCTGTAAAGTCGGTTTACTGACGATAGTTGAACGTGACAACGTGTTAAGAAAATACTGATAGAATGGTAGCATTTTTCAAAAGAAAATTTTAGGAACGCCTCAGAACGCCGGAACGCCGGAACGCTTCATGAGTCATGTTTTTTTGTGCGTGGAGCCGGCTCTATCGAATTATAAGACGTTGTCACGTCAAAAACATTTAAACGTAAGTGTAAAAATGTCACCACTCAGAATAAGCCATTGGTCCTATAGCGCTGGTTTTCAGTGGGGGCCGATGGTAACAAGAATACCATCACATCTAGGTAGCCCTTCATAAACACGTGCCTACCCTTTGTTTTCGAAACAAACACATTGAAACCGGAAGCTCAACCCTTCCCTGAAAAGCACAAGTATCCAACAGTTACTTCCGTCCATTAGTAACTAGACACCAATCGGTGAGAGCCATCAATTAGTGTCCAAGTGTTCATATTTCGGCGGGAAACTAAGGGCTTGAATCCAGCATCATCATCATCATCATCATCAACCTGTATCAGTCCACAATATACGACATAGATCTCCCCCATGACGCGTGCCACTGAGCCCGGTCTTCTGCTCTTCTCATCCAGAGTTTGCCAGCTACACTCCGCAGATCGTCACTTCATCTCGCCGGAGGTCGTCCTACACTACACTTGCCTAAACGCTGTCTCCACGCCAGTATCCGTTTGCTCCAACAATTGTCGGTTCTTTGACAAACATGGCCAGCTCACTGCTAGTTATTGGCTGTGATTTATCAAAACATAAAAAAAAGTATCTAAGTATCATGCTTTTTTAAAACAAACTTTGATTTCAAGACCACGGCCATTGCAACGTAGCCAAAACGTCGGGTGAAATAACATACTCTGAATCTGTTCATTTTTACATACTTACTTAAAAATATATAGCTACCTGTTGCAAAAAACGCTTCATGTACCACATACCCATACGATTTCAGTAAAAAACAATTGAATGCCTTATCGTATGTTCTATTTTGAACTTTACTACAGTTTATAAGGGTGAGTGTACTGTGCAACTATGTTAAAAAATTATTACTATAGCCTAATTTTCAAACCAGTGTTCTGGACGTAGAATATTCGATGCGTTGTTGTAGCCCCCATTTGCTACTTACAGTCGATAACCGCACCGATTATATTTTCATAGTAAAACCAGGTTTTCAACGCCGTTAAGCTACATCGTACTTGCAAAATCGTAAATCAAATGACTAACGAACGCTTGTACCTGTCTGGGTATCGGTATAGATCGGTGCTATATTATAAAAAGTTAGCGTAGACTTGATGTCTTGATTACCATACGTAATGATGACTTAAAGCCTAAAATGAATTGAGTTTAGTATTGAGTTTACAGCAAAATAGTTTTTTCTTCCAAATGATATAGAATTATAATTAAGTACTTAATTATAATTATTCACTTTACCAACTGGTATAGTAGTATTTTATTTATGATAACGTTAATTTTTGACAGACACAGACTTAATCGTGAAATGAGAAATGAATAAGAAATGTCATAAACAAAGATATCTTCTAGGAGTCAATGGCCCAGTTTTCTATGTGAATGTGGTGTAACTCGCTGCACAATAATGTTGCGATCGCGTCGCCGGCCGTTTGCCATTTACGGCCGATTACCGCACCTTATGCCTCGCCGCTCCTGCATATCCTAGCCGCACCCGGGGCCGGTGACCTCGGGAATTTATTAACGCAGCATAAATCACTTCAATACACTCCATGCCCTCGTAAAAACCGCCGCATCACGCGATTAGAGGATCTGTTTCACCCTCTTTTGTTTTACTAAATAGATTACTGGCCGTTTTCTTTTTGGCGCGCTTATATTTCGGAGCAATAAATAACATTGTTTTAGGCTAAAACCTTTTTGACTACTACACTAACAATATTTTCTGAAAAATGGAGCGCACTTTTTGGTGAAAAACATTACAACCTCATTTGTATTCTTGGTTAAATGAATACTGGCCATATTGAATTTATTCATTCAAAATAGAACGCATTGTTAATACAACTTTTTTTTTAATAAAACGAGGTATTTGCCTTCGGGAATTCGTTGAACCTTTTTATTTGAAAGCTTCGACGCGTTTGAAATATGGAATTTTTCAGATAGGATTTTCACAAGGTTGGTCACACATTTGGTCTGTCGTAGAAAATTCGAGCACGAGCACTGGATTTTGCATGAATTTAGTGCGACTTTTACAAGCCCTTGAGGAGGTATAAAATATGAAAGCACAGTTTGAATAGCTACTTATCCAGTTTCTTTACCCTTTGAAACTTTGCAGAATAATCTAGACTGAAATCGTTCGACCTCAAAATAGCTATTGATGCTATTTATGTGCCTTTCAGAATAAACAATTTTGCGTAAAAACAATGCGAGGGTTTCGTATCTAGCCAGTAACGGTACCAACTGAGCTTTAGTAACTGTTGAATCTCATACCGTTATTCAATTTAATGTTTGTAGAGCAGACAGTATTGTGGCCAAAAAGGGGTTGTACAATCGTTTGTTTATTACCAAAATAACTCATGTCTTAAATAAGTTACTAAGGGTAGTAGAGGCTTATTAGGCAAAAATATAATAAGTACTGACGGCAAAATTCTGATGCAAATAATTTCATTAAACTAAAAAAGCTTCAATGTTCTAAAAATGTTTGTGTATAATACTTATTTTTCTACGCGTAATGCAGACAGGAACGTGTTAGTCATGTGTTGCGTTCACAAAACTTAATCCACCTTGCGAGCGTGCTCATGTATTGTTCTGATGTAAGTTTATTTAAAAATGCACACTATTTTTCCTAATATTATGAGTTTATTGCATACCTAAATATATATATTTACGTGTTCTTAAGTTACTTGTACATTCGTACCTGTCTAAATAGTCAAAGTTATGGTATAAACATAAACCAAAAAAAAAATGAACTGTAATGTTTGTTATCTTAATAAATTTCATATAATTTCACAGGAGGATTTCAATACTTACACAAAAAGTTTCTAAAAAAAACCTTAAACTTTATTTCGAACTAAAAAGCCAAATTGTCTCTTTTTTTTATTCAAACATAAACCAGGAAAAAAATTAAATTTATTTAAGTGGTAATAAAGATGATTATCACCACTTAAATTAATTTTAATATAATTCCTCAGGCAAACAGATTTCAATAAATAGGAATAAATAAAAAGTTTCTTGAAAAATCCTAAACTTACTTTCCAACTAAAAAGCCAAAAAGCATCCTATGCTAATGGTCTCAAACGCTCAATATTTCAAGTCCTGAATTACCGCACTCCTTACTCAAAGCACTCTGCCCTCCCCGGAGTGTTCCCATTAGAGTTACTCAGAGTCTCACTGTACTTCAGACATGTTTTAAAGTTACACATAAAACATACTTACACGGACGACATTTATGCTACCTGAAACTTTCAGGAAGAGAGGGTCAGCGGGTGAAACTTGGTTTAAAAACTGGTTTAAAAAACTAGGTGGTAAACTTAAACAATACGGTCTTTATTTGGTTGTGCTGCCATGTCAAAAAAAACAATACACAAATAATCGATAAATATACTATAACAATATTTTTTTGGATATTGAATTCGACAAACGTAAGTTATATGTACAATAGGCTAAACCGTAGGCCGCATCATTTAACATTAGATGTGATTGCGACCAAGGGTTTGCCTAATTTTTTTTCCTAACCTATCTCGTCCCACTGCTGGGCAATGGTCTCTCCCAAATTCTTTCACTCATCTCTGCTTTCCACTTTCGTCCACCAATCCCTCTCGAAAGCATCGAGGTCGTCCCGCCATTGCCTTTTTGTTCGGCCTCTACCTTCTGTCTTCAGGCAGCCACGGTGTCACGATATTGGCCCATTTCTCTGGGTCCATCCGTGACCATACGTTTTTATTAATATTATGTGTTCATGGGTTTGCCTATAATGCATAAAAAAAAAGAATTTAAGAAAAAAAATACTTACAAGGACGACACTTATACTCGACTAGCACAAACTTCCCTAACGTAGGGCAGGGGTCGCCGGGTCCGGGGTTGGTGCTAAAGGTGCAGTTGTTCTTCTTCTGGCAGACTTCCACGACCCGCTGTAGTAGCATGTACTGTAACAATACGATTATCTTAACATTTGAAACAACGTGTATTTTTCATAATAAACTCGCGGAAATTTCACACATCACGCTCTAGTCCGAAATAAGAAAAGGGAACTAGATTGCTGATGTAGAATACATAGTAACACCACACAAACATTTGCTCTCGGTGGGGATCGAACCCACGACCCACAGCACGGAAGGCAGAACGCCAAGTGAACTGTGACGCCTGTCATTATCGAGGTTATGACGCTTATTACCTACTACTTTTCTTACTCTCGTAGTTTAGAACCTGATTTAGAATCAGGTTTAAAAAAAATGAATAATTATGTCGTAACCTTTGGATGGACAAAGCACGACTGCACATAAAAAGACATGGAGGCTGCAGTATAGTATCAATAAAAAAAAACACAGCATACAATAATATTCCAAAAGTTTCATATTAAATATACGAGATATTTTCAGTAAAATCATAAATTCATTGACTTAACTTTCATTTTATGTTATTGGTTTTGTGATGTAGCACAAATAGTTAAATTTACGGTAACGACAAGCCAACCAACCAAATAACTGATCACGAATGAATTTGACAATCGTAAATGTATCGGAACAGTGATGTATTTGAGATACATTGCGCGTTAATACCAGCTTTACTGTCGAACGTTGCAGCGCTGGCGAGCAGTGTACACGTAACGTTTACGATTGTCACATTTATTATTGCTTAGTCCTCTGGTTCCACAGTTAAATGACGTGTGAGCAAATAAATAGTTTACACTTCGATTCCAGTGCTCTTTAGTTATTAGTTAAGATGCAGTTTTACTATAATATCCCGTTGATTTACTATGATTTTACTATGTTTTACTATAATTACCGTGATAGTTTCAAATATTATATGATTGTAAAATCATATAATATTTGAAACTATCACGGTTTTGAACATAGTTTTCATTATAAACGGAATATTTACCATGATTCAAATCAAACTCACAAATCATGGTAAATATCCCGTTTATAATGAAAACTATAGTGAAATCACTGAAGTAGAGACAGTAGAAAAAATTAAAAGATTATCATATTTGTTTTATGTGTTTCAGTACTTAACCTAAATAGATTTTCTCTCAATATGCTGTTAATTACATCTGTTGTATTAATAGATAGAAACCAATGTAAAAAAACATTCTAACCTGCATTTTATTCGGCAATTTGCACATTTGATCAGCAACCGCCGCGCAGGCGTGACCTTTTGGCGGATCACCACCATATTGGGCGACGAGGATACTGATGGCTGTTCCAGTGGGGCACGCCAAAGCTACTTTCTGGTCATCACACACCGCTATTGATACTGGCTTCAACGTATCCAGTAGAAGACCTGCAACAAGTCATCAATAGTTTTATGGTCAGTTTAATCTAATTATTCTATGTGTAATGTCAAACATCCCTATGATTCTTCCTTCATAGACGCTGTTACTTTTACTTTAAAGTTCTTGTAGAAGAACCAAATTAGCCTATCTTATTTACGGGGATCGGAACAAGTTCTTTTCTTCTAAAATTTTTCACTTCGAGCATCTTTTGTTTTGATATCATCCAAAACAAAAGACGCTCGAAGTGAAAAAAAACTCCTATGTAGGTACTCTGTGCGTTGTATACGTTGTCTAAGCTCGGACATAGTTCTTATATTTCTAGTAAAAAGCTCACTTAATTAAGATAAACAGACTCTCATTTCAGCACTGAAGCAAAAATCCATACTTCCATCTTCGTAACAAGATAACATCATCTAATACAGATAAAATAAGACAAAAGACCGACGAGCCGTCACTCCCGATACAAATGACGCCATCAGGGAAATTGTGTGAAACAATAGCCGGACAGATAATGCGTGTAAAATGTGTTGTTCGTGCCCGGGAGATTTAGGACCTGACCTTTCATCAACCGACACGATATCATCTAAATTAATATTATAAAGATATATATAATATTATATCTATCTATGTAATGTATTGTATTAAGTATGTCAGTCTTCTAGTACCCATAACACAAGCTCTGCTTAGCTTGGGGCTAGATGATGTTGTGTAGATTGTCCAGCATTATTTATTTATTTAAAGAAGAAAGATTTGATTGATTGTTTGTTTGCATCGAATAGGCTCCGAAACTACTGGACCGATTTCAAAAATTCTTTCACTGTTGTGAAGCTACATTATCTGCGCTGAACATAGGCTATATCATAATTGTAGTGTCTACGAAGTAGATGCTTTCGCTGTCTTAGGTGCACAAGTCATGATAAGGTAACCGTCACTGTCAAGCTTCAATCTGTCAATGTCATGTGTACGTTTACGGCGTGGATACGACAGAGGGAGTAGTAGTCTCCAGAGGAAGCAGAGGCGGCCGGTGGACGGGAGTTGCCGGCTTGGTGTAGGTCGGAGTCAGTGTTTGTTAAATACAGGATTTTACAATAATGATATTTTTTATATAGGCTACCCGAGCGAAGCCGGGGCGTATTACTAGTCTAATATAATTCAGTGGGTTTTAACCACAGTCGTAGTGAATAGCTAATACGAATAGGCTCACAAATTGACCACTGTGTGCGGCCAATACCTGGGAAAAAAAACAATCGTGCAGCCTTACAGAAAGTCTGCACGATTGTTTTTTTTCCCACGTTTTGCCGTTTGTACTTCGTATCTGGATAGAAAACGCGCAGTCTATTTCCATGGGATGGATTTTTTTAATAAAAATATTAGACAATATTTGTTTTTTTTAATTACATATTAAATAACTGAGGCTCGAAGGCGAGACGAACTTGATGCTACCCTAACATCTTGGTATGTAACAGCGTTATAACGCGAAGAGTGGGATAAGGGAGGACTTTGCCTAGCTTTGAGACAACACAGGTGAATAAAAACAAAAATTATCGTA
Organism: Ecliptopera silaceata; assembly: GCA_932527185.1. NCBI lineage: Eukaryota > Metazoa > Arthropoda > Insecta > Lepidoptera > Geometridae > Ecliptopera > Ecliptopera silaceata. The sequence goes on along the minus strand of OW052202.1, from coordinate 8,269,501 downwards.
TCGGATGTTCTATTAAGTTTTTAGGAGAGCGATAGTCGTGCAGCTGTCGCGACAGTACAAAAACTAACGAAAATGTTTTATTTATGACCTAACCAGCTATTCCTTTGGAAAAAAATCATGATAGCGGATTTTATTAGTGATGGACAACTTAATTATTATGTATGTGTTCAGTAATTACGTTGGGTAGTCTTTTTGTGTAGTAATAGTAAACAAAAAGATTTTTTTGTTGTTTGTGGTTAATTAAATTAGGAAGGTTCTTTTCGAGTGCTCGCAGCTGTTTAGATTTTGTATCAAAGAAAGAAGAGTTATAGTGAAATGTGAGAAAATAATGTACAAGAAATCCTAAATTTATATTACCTACTACTTGAACAGTAAAAAGGCAAAGTCACTGCACAAAGGCTAATTATAATGTTATAAATCCTTATAGCCACAACATAAAGCTTAATTTCGCTTAAAAGCTTTTTCGCTGTCACAAGTGAAAATCTAGTCAAATATAAGCCAGTAGGTAAATGTAGTGCCCTAGAAAACTCAGCTGGGCGTTCTAGGTTGATCTTATCAACAATGTCTGCCCATGCAGGCGTGATAACGTAAATAGACAGAAGGTTTTGTTAAAAATAGGCCGTATTTTTTGTTTATTACTTATATACGACGACCGATGTGGCGCGGTGGGCGATGGTCCGCCTGCGACGCGGAAGGTTGCGGGTTCGATTCTCGCCTTGGGATCAATATTTGTACGATCTGCAAATATTTATCCCAGGTGCTCTGGGTGTTTTATATGTTTAATAAAAAATATCTATATATGTAATGTATTTTATTAAGTATGTCAGTCTTCTAGTACCCATAACACAAGCTCTGCTGAGTTTGGGGCTAGATGATGTTGTGTGGATTGTCCAGCATTATTTATTATTTATTTATTTATTCTTAAAAACGAATAAAAATAATGCTATAGGTATTTGATTCGAGTTATCTTTATCTGCCTTGCCTGTTTGTTCGATCATGATTGTAGTTACACAACTCTTATGTATAAGATATGGAATTTATGAACATTGATGGTTACGTCAAGAATTCGTTTCCAATTGCCCAAAATAGAACAAACTTAAAAGAAGGAAGGCCTTTGCCCAGCAGTTAGACATAAATAAATAAGACTCATCTAAACTAATATTATAAAGAGGAAAGATTTGATTGTTTGTTTGTTTGTTTGTTTGTTTGTTTGTTTGCATCGAATAGGCTCCGAAACTACTGGACCGATTTCAAAAATTCTTTCACTGTTGTGAAGCTACATTATCTGTGCTGAACATAGGCTATATTATATTTTCAAAAAATTAGGGATCCTTACTAAAACTTCAATTATGTAACCCAAGGTGTATAAGAAATTCCTTACATCGCGTGCGCTGCGGAAACTATTGATGATAGAAAGAAATTATGTACTACAATTTTGTAGAACACATCATCATCCACAAAAAAGTCAGCGACAGCATATGTCTAACTATTATAGATATGTCATAATAAGTGTTTTAATATCAAAAAAATATAATTAAAATGACGACGCCAGAAAACGTTCTATATTTGTACTTAGGTATTAATCCTTATCTAAATAAATTACTTTAAAATTAAGATTCAATACCTTTCTATTACTTTTTAAATTATTGAATTCGGACATTCCATTCGAAAGATATCACGAGTTCAAAAATGTAAGTACTTATTAGAAAAAAGTCAGCGGGCGCCGCGCCGCCGCTGCCGGTCACGGGAGTATATGCGGGGGGGTTACATACTATAGGGTCTATATTTTTTATCATTTCGAAAATACATTTATACTGAGTAACATAATTAGCTATATTATAATGATATTTATTTATATAGGCTACCCGTGCGAAGCCGGGGCGTACTACTAGTAAATAAATAAATAAAAACTTGATTGAAGACTTTTATACACTTTTTGGGCCTAATTAAGAAACCGGAACTAAACTATGGTTTAAACCTAGTCTAGCAAAACCGTGGACTAAAGTTAGACCACACTTAAATCTCGCCGGACCAAAACTCGGCTCTTAACTACAGTGTTAAGCTAAATCTCGGTTTTTTCATATTATGAATGATAGTTCGGCCCAACGATAAACCACCGCCGTGGTCTAACCCTACATTTTAGTTAAACCTAGCTGACCCCTAGTTTAAGGTAGGTTTAAGTCAACATTTGATATGAAAATCGATTTCGTCACTCATGTTCTGATTGAATTACCTATTTTATTAGATATTTTTCTGAACTTCCAAATATAATTTTTGTGGAATTGGTCATTGTTCTTCAATCATTTTCTAAAAATTTTAACTCGCTGTGTGCAAGCACATTTTGTGATCTTGTCGTCTTTGTTTTGTAGTTTTATTCGTTTTTATTGCTTGCAATATTACTTTATATATATATAGATACCTAATGGATTTTCTGAACATCGTGCTGCTCGATTTGGAGGACCGAGAAGGCATGGAGTTGCTTGGGAGTCGGGAGTCGAACTGGCACCGCTAAAGAATTTAGTAAAGTTTTTGGAATAAAATGTTGGTGTTTTTTTTTGTATACTTTTCTTTGTTTCGTAGGGCTTTAGTGCTCAGATGGTATTAGCTCTGCCTTCCATGCTGTGGGTCGTGTGTTCGATTCCCACCCAGAGCAAATGTGATAAACATAAATATTTGTTCTGTGTCTGAATGTTACTATGTATCCTATGTAAGTACCTACGTATTTACAAAAAATATATATAAGTATTCTATCAGAAATCTAGTTCCCATAGTATAAGCTGTTCTTTGTTTGTGACTAGAGTGTGATGTGTGAAATGTCGTTAATTTTTATTTATTATTTTATAAAAATGTTACCAATTTTTATAAAATAATAAATCTTATGAAATGTGCAATTATGGAGCACATAATTTTACATAATTACCTCTATGTGGATATGAAATTAAGGGCTTGACTAGTAAAATACGATGCGGCGATGTGGCGCGGTGGGCGATGGTCCGCCTGCGACGCGGAAGGTTGCGGGTTCGATTCCCGCCTCGGAATAAATGTTTGTATGTTCTGCATATATTTATTCCGGGTGTTCTGGGTATTATATTATGTATAATAAAAAATATCTATCTATGTAATGTATAATATTAAGTATGTCAGTCTTCTAGTACTCATAACACAAGCTCTGCTTAGCTTGGGGCTAGATGATGTTGTGTGGATTGTCCAGCATTATTTATTTATTTTATTTATTTAGGTTTTACAAAGGTACCGTGTACACAAGGTAAATAGGTATATGTATAAATTAGTAGGTACTTTGTACTTACTTTTACGTCCATTATCACTTCTTTTTTATTATTTTCCATTCTGTAGTAGGTACGTATCTTTATTACAAAATGTAAAACATTTTTATTTAAGACCAACTTTTGTGTTTGCTTTGCCACTAAAATCAGAATGACTTTGTTTTCAGACAAACTACTGTTACTCGCTGCTGTTATAAAACGTGTATTAGGCAAGGTTTTAGTAGATCATGGTTCACAATTGTCAGTAAAATGACCCTCGAAAGAATTTGTATTTTAATGTCCCTAATATTATATGCTATCAAAACATTTTAAATGTAGGTATCTTTGAAAGTTTTAGGCGTCATTTATGATTATTAAATAAAGATCTCACCTACCTATCAAGGAAACTAAATAAGTAAAAATACAAGAAAATTAAGTCGAACACTCGTTTTATTTATTTTCTGATTTTTCTCTGCATCGGTACCCGTAGGTATTTATTGGAAGTTGTTTTCAGGAAAGTATGTACACGTACCTTTTAGATACAAACATTAAATTAGGAATAAGCACAGTTCAAGCCGTGTGTTCAAATATTAAGCCGTGCGATAATGTCCATTGCGAAAAAAAAGCACAACAATGAGAATCTCCGGCCGCTAGCACATTATCACTAATTTTGATGTTTAGATATTTCCTTCTTTTCTCATCACTTGTTTTAATTTGTAATGCAACATTGCTACACGAATAAATCATTTCTACACATGATTTACATTCGTTTTGTACATTTTTTTCTGCTTTAGGTAGTGCGAGTTTGCCGCGCTTTTCACTTTTCTTCAGTCATTATAAGCAAAGGTCAGGTTACTATTCTACCAAAATAGAAATATTTTTATGAAAATAATTGCAAAACAATTACAAATAATGATATTTGGGAGTTCAGACACATTATGTGAATGAACACAAGTAACTTAATCGATTTTCATACCCGTTTGATAGATTTAACGAAAAATAAAGTTGAATTGGAGCATGGTCTACCTGCTTTAAACACGGTCGGCTTCAATCAAGTAGGCCATGCTCGGATCTGATTGGTCGTATCAAAACAGGTAGGCCATGCTCGGATCTGATTGGCCGTATCAAATCAGGTAGGCCATGGACTTAGACCGTGTTTGATAATACAAAAAATCGAGTTTTATCGTTAAAGTGGACTTTAACTGCAGCGTTAAGAAGGGTTTTTCGATAACACTGAGATAGATCTGGAAAGATAATAACACGGTTTATGTTTGATTAAATGTCACTGTTTAAATAATAATTATTAAAGAATAACAAATTTTCGAAATCACACACGTTAAGTCTTAATATACTTTAATAAAAATATTATAAATCTTAATACTTTAAAAAAATATAATAGTGATAAAATAAATAGAGACGTTGCCGATGCTGTTCCGAAAAATGTAATCAAAGTGTCAAACCCTAAATTTACTTGTAGTTGGGTCAAATGGGCCGTTTTTATTGGATAAAAGGATAGTAGCGATATAGTAGACAGTTCGTATAGAGTTATGAAACAGAGTTCGAGCGGATTTACATCATATAGTTTCCGATTCGGACAATTTTAGACTGAATTTAGAACCATTGAGCTCTAAAGTTTGCAAAAATAATTGGAAATAAAACAATAGATAAAATATTCATAGGTGTCACACTCAGATGAATGCACTGCCTTCCTTATGGGTCGTGGGTTCGATCCCCACAAACAAAAAGTTTGAGTGAAAACGAACTTCTTTTTTTTTTGCGTTGACAAACAAATATTTATGTTTGTGTATGTGGTACTATGGATAGCAAAAATAAAAGTGACTTTACAAAAATAACAACACAAATATTAGTTGTTGGGGATTGAACCCACAACACCAAGCACGGTAGTCTATACCGACTGAGCTAGTATGAAATCAAGTATAAATAATGGTTTCTATAAAACAGAAAAAAAGAAACTAGAGTGGAGACCGCGTTAGCCATGGGCAGTGTAAGACGCTCTCCGGCGAGATGGAGCGACAATCTGCGGAATGTAGCTGGTAAACATTCGGCTATTGTCATCCAATAGCCGAAGACCGGGCTCAGTGGCACGTCTTGGAATACCTACGTCCAGCAGTAGACAAGCATATGTTGATCTTGATGAAGACATTATATAAAAGAAAATGTTATAAAAGTAAAACAGTACTGCTGTGCTTTTAGTTAAATTAAATTGGCTGGACTCCCCGAAAATTCGGTGAAACTCCTCTGTGAAATAAAATATGACTTCATAATACCTTCCGGTCCTGAAAGCGGCTTGTAATTTGCTGTCCTACATGCTTACCTATACATTTTATGTCTTGCAAACTTTTGTTGCTCATTGCACACAAATATGTAGATGCATAATTTCCTTTCATTTTTAGTAATACTTTACAATGTAAAAAAAATTTCTTAGCAGTAACAAAATTCAATAGTTGTTTTTTTTTACAAAAAATTATAATTTATTCACAAACAAACTTACGACTATAACAATATTTACAAAATGTACATAAGCATTATAAAATACATAAGAAACAGTTGAGCTATCTACCGACCGTTGCAAACGATCTATAGATAGCTCAACTGGTCCAATAAGTCAAAATAACTTGATCAATACAGGGTGTTTTATTATTTTTCAAATCATTCGGGTCGATGAGAGAAAATCAAAGTTCGTTATACAAACAAATAGACACAATTCTATGAATAATAACATTAATATTCATTGAAGTGTAGACTAGATGCAATCCGAAGTTAGCAGAAGTTGATATAACTTAAACTTGATATAACTAAACAGATCTGAGATCTAGCAATTATTTGTATCAAAGTTTAAGTTTACACTTTGAAAACAGATAATTATCTAACGTACACATAAAACTGTTAAACCCTTAATTATTGAGATATGATAAGATGACATAATATTATATTATTTAATATGATTTTTACTGATATATCGTATGGTTTGATAATATCAAAATATAGCTTATACCTATTCATCAAATTACATAAAATGTGTAAATACACAAATGTGGAAAGAAAATCTAATTAGTTTTACCACGTGGTTTGGTTGTTTGGAACACGTTTTTCGGAACCAAATATAAATAAATTAAATAATAAATAATGCTGGACAATCCACACACCATCATCTAGCCCCAAGCTAACCAGAGCTCGTGTTATGTGTACTAGAAGACTCTCATACTTAATGCAATACATTACATAGATAGTTTTTTTTTTTTTTTTGTATTAGGAAAATCCAAGAGCAGTCAAAGAGACTGTTTACGAGGACTGAGCGAGGTTGGGCAATTACTAGCCCCCGAACTAGTTAAGAAACTGTATCTCAAGGGCTAGCTCACACCCACCCACCCAGGCCATCGCCATCAAAGATTGAGTGCTCTTGAATCCTTCAGGTAGCATGTTTTATTATACATATAAAATACCCAGAAAATAATAAGCTAGAAACTTTTAAATATTTTTGTTATAAGCTTTTTGTACCGTGGGTTTTATTATTCTGTGACCATAGATTCAATCCCCAGTTTCAAAGGATCTGAACAAGATTGTGAGATTTCCTATTTATTGGAACTAGATCCTGGAGGCGATGCCGTTGCGAGCCGAGCGAGTATTATGTGGATAAAGTCGCAATTTTGTTCATTTTTATATGTAATACTGTGTTTCACTTACAAAATATATATATTGTGTCATTGATGTACCTATATTTAATAAACTAGCACCTGCTTGTTCCTTTTCTGCTTATCGTGATAATTTATTTGGATTTGGTATACGCAGTTCGAATCATCAAATTAGTTTCACACAAGGTGTTCTAAATACACTGGCCTGCAAAAGTAAGTATCACACTTTTTAAATTGCTATAACTTATGAAGTAAACAAGATATACTTTGATCGCAACCCAATTGAGCACGCCTGGGACGAACTAGGAAGGCTATTCAGAAGCCGCAGACCACCACTTACCATCCTCAGGGCACCAAAACAGGCCCTGATAGAAGAGAATGGGTCCCCAAAATTGGCTCCAAAACCTCGTTTTCAGTATGCCAAACCGGCTTGAAGTTCTAATCAGAGCCCGAGGAGGTAATACCAGTTATTACGAATGAAATAACATGTAAAACATACTTATAAATGTTAGTTTAGACACTAAGCTAAAAATGGCTTTTTTTTATTGTTTTTCATTTTTTTAAGTTAATAATGTTACTCATGTATGCTTAAAAGAAAGCTGATGAAATTTGCTATAAAACATTTTTATTTGAAATCTCTAACTTCTATAGTTTAGAAGAAAAATCAATTCTAAAAGTGTGATACTTAGTTTTGCAGTCCAGTGTATCACTTTTTTACACTGACTGTACCTACTTACTAAGTATATGTATCAACTAGCTTATTTAGATTCCCCCTTTGCTTAATCACTACTAAAGATTCTCCTGTTACTATCTCTCATATCTAAACAAAGCGAGATGGTACTAATTAAATGGCGGTAAACTTTAGATAGAAGTTGGATTGAGATTTGAAGTAAGATCCATAAACTGTATTCTAAACTAATGTTTGAATACATTGTATTTATAAATACATTGACAGGCGTCACAGCTTAGTTGATAGAAGCTAAGCCTTCCATGCTGTGGGTCGTTGGTTCGATTCCCACCCAGAGTAAATGTTTGAGTGATGTACATAAATCGTTTTGTGTCTTGGTGTTACTATGTATTTTATATATTTAGAAAAAATAAAGTAAGTATATAAGCATTATATGAGCAAACTAGTTCCCATAGTACAAGCTTTGCTTAGTCTGGGACTAGAGTGTGAAACGTCCTAGAATATTTATTCATATTTTATTACATATTGAGGCGAAAGTAATAGTTAGTAAAATGGCATATTAATAATACAACTTAGTCCAAACCTTTTTAAAACCGTAGGAAATCATAAAACATCAAAAACCACGAATATATTCGGCTCGACTTAGAAATGTCCGATAAAGGTAACATTTTACGAGTACTCTGAATAAGTAAGCATTATTCACTTTACCTAAAAATGGATGAGACCAATGTCACCCATTTTACAAAAATATAACCGCTTATATATCTTGAGTATTTGATATTGCTGTCACCGTTACAGTACAGTGATAGACGTTTCTCACATATTATTTAATTTAACTTAATAATTTTTAATGTAGGAAAGGTAGGAGAAGAAGAGGAAGGCCGAGGATAAACTACATGAGCCAAGTAAAGATGAAGGTTGCCCTCGTGTCGTATAAGGAAGTCAAGGAGGCGGCCCTGGAAAGGAAAAAATGGCGTGGATTGCATTGATTACGCAGACAAGAGCGTAGCTCTTTAATAAGAATAAGAAGAAGAAGTTATAACATGCGTTTAGGCAAGTGTAGTGTAGAACGCCCGAGATAGAACGACGATCTGCGGAGTGTAGCTGGCAAAGTCTGGATGAGAAGAGCCGAAGACCGGACTCAGTGGCGCGTCTTGGGAGAGACCTACGTCCAGCAGTGGACTGATATAGATTGATGATGATTATGATGAGCGGCTCCAAAATGTGTGCATCCGGTTTATATATGGTCTTAGAAAATATGATCACGTATCTGAGTTTCGTACAAAACTCAAGTGGCTCCCTATACGTCTTCGCCGGAATACTCACATCCTGTCTCTTCTATTCAACATCCTCTTTAGTCCTTCGGCTCCTCTCTATCTGAAGGAACGTTTCGAGTTTCTGCACTGCACGAATGTTCGTAATCTTCGTTCCTCAGATAATCTTCTCCTTAAAACTCCTGTGCATCGAACTAGCTTCTATGCAAATTCTTTTTCTGTCCAAGCTGTCCGCTTATGGAATACATTGCCGGTTTCCATAAGAAAATCCCCTTCATTGACCGTTTTTAAAGATAGGCTCAAAAACTTTTACTTGAGTGAATTATGACATCATTCGCTCATCTGACTTGTCGTAGTTATTTTTTAGTAATTTATATATATATATATATATATATTTATAAATATGTTGTATTTATGTATGTATATATTTGTATTTATCTATGTATAGTATTATAGTAATAAAATTAATGTAATTCTTATTCTATTTTATTCTATAGTGCACCTAGCTGACCCTCTTTTTGTAGGCTTCTTTCCATCCAAAGGTTGTCTGGAAGAAATCGCTCCCTAGCGATAAGACCGCCCATTGTACTGTATTTTGTTAGTTTTTATGTTTTCCTTAATAATTAGTTGTAAGGTGTATTACTAGTACAATAAAGTGTTTTCATTCATTCATTCATTCATTCATTCATTCATTCATTCATTCATGATGACACGAGTATTTGATGACCTGTTTTATGTTGTATACGTTTGACTAGCAGACTAGTAGGACCCACTACCCGTTGTACTATTTAGTAGTACTAGTGACACAAAGCGCACCTTTATCTATTTGATACTAACCAAAATTATTATTGTTCAAAAAAAGCGTTCACCGTTATTTAGAATCCCAACTTTCACCGGAATCCGCGCTTTTAACGAAATTGCAAAGATTTCGTCGTGCCGTTTGAAGAGGGATGTCAAGAAATGAGAGTGACTAATAAATTTTGTTTTATTTAACGCTAATGGATAGCGGCCTTCTAAAGAGACTTGCTTCCCGAGATTAACATTAAAATGAGCTTTACATTACGGACTTATTAAAATTCAAGAGTAAATTTTGTATCAGTTCATTGGAATATCCTTGTATAAAAAATAACTGCAGTTGCTTCTGAGATTTATTTTATAACGAAGTGTTGTGTAAATATAGTCGAAAATTCATTGGAACTGGAATTTAATTAACTTCAAGTCAGTTGGTCAGCCCGTCTATTTTGAAATAGATGGGTGGCGCCTAATGGCATTTACAACTGAGCCCCTTTGATGTCGCACCCGACTATAAAGTGAAGCCTTCGCGGGCAGCGTCAAAACTTGGAATTGGCAACTAACATAATTAAACAAAGTTCGTATGTCATAGATTAATATGAGTATCTGGTGTGACCTTTGTGTGTTTTGATTCCACAAAGCAAATAGAAACATTATTTATTTGACGACCGATGTGGCGCGGCGGACGAAGGTCCGCCTGCGACGCGGAGGTTGCGGGTTTGATTCCCGCCTTGGGATAAATGTTTGTACGATCGTAGAGAAGAAGAAGAATGTCAGTCTTCTAGTACCCATAACATAAGCTCAGCTTAGCTTGGGACTAGATGATGTTGTGTGGATTGCCCAGCATTATTTATTTTAATTATTTATTAAATAATTTTAATACCCTACACATTTCTAACTACTATGTCGACTAACTTTTTGTCAGTGACGGTCTATGACAATGCAGTAGATAATGGTAGTAAAGTTAGGTACTGTATAATACTTCCCCAACTCTTTAACAAAGAGCTTTAGCACAAAGAACTGACAAAGACAAGCTAACGAAGACGTTCGTACGCCAAAGTGTTCGCACCTAATCGTTCCCGTTTTACTTCACATCCTAGTCTTCACATGTTTTAACAACTTCAACATGTGCTACATTTAATTTCAGCAGTATTTTATTAACAAAAGAGAACGTTTTCGACATTAAGAAGATATTAAAAATATATAACATATTAAAAAAACAATAAAAATGAATTATCAATATCAGCTATCGCTAATTCTTTAAGAGAAAACACATCAAAAATTAATTAAAAAAAAGACGTGTGGCATTTGGGGACTGCCGCGGTAAAGCTATTGCATAAAATTTTTTGCTGGATTACGCATGCGCAGTGTTAGGTTATTTCGTTACGGAATTTCTGGGTTCGGTCTCCACGCTCAAGGCCCGCGATAGAAGCTATGCAATAGCTTAAAATTTACTTACTAAATAATGTAATTAATGACCTTTCTAAAATCGACTGAAAAAAGCATTTGCTTTGTTCACGCCAAAACATGACCAATAAAAGTTAAACAATGTTATCGCACGCTTAAGTGCACGCATCAGTCCCAGGCTAGCCTCAGCTCGCCCTAGTTGCCCTGTTTTCGTTGTGCATTAAGTATGAGTGGTCATAGCACTAAAGCGTTAATTGATGAATTTCACACAAGCTGGCATAAAGAGGCCGCACGTGATCCCTGCCTCGCCCTCGTATATTAATTAAAAACGTGACAACCGCGAATTTAGCCCTTTTCATGTCGTGAGTGAGTTGCTGGCGAAACAATAGCCGAGGCCGGGCAACGGAACGAGACGGATGTAGGCCTGATTTAGATCCAGAAATTATAATCTTTTAAAGCTTTTCAAGTTTATTAGCAACATTTTCGTTACGTTTAATGTATAGAACTTAACCCTCTCGTGGTCCATTTTATCTAAAAATATCAGGCTTTTTGTCGCAAAAGAACACTACCTACCCAGTAGAGTTACTATCTATAAGATTCTTGTAGTGACTCAAAGTCAAGTCAAAAATTACTTTATTCAGTAAAATCACAAGGATCATTTAGACTAAAGATCTAAGCTTAGCAAATCAAGGTCTATTACACTATCCCCCTAACTTATAAAAAGTTAGCGCTGACTTTATGTCCTAATTACGTATGGTAACGAATACTTAAAGTCTGCGCTAACTTTTTATAAGATAGACCGTATATCAAATCTCAGAACAATATCCTACCTACTTATAGCTCAGATCGATGTTCAAAAAATTGTAGGAGTGTCTTATTTATTTATTTATGATTGTTTATGTATATTTGAGTAGAAGTGTGCATTATCTAACATAATTAAAAGAAAAAGTATGTCAAAGCCTGAAGTTAATATTCTGCTCTATGTGAAAAATATAGTAACTACTTGTCATTAGTAATATTTTAGATAAAATATAAATGAAATGTAATTAAAATTTCTTTCCCTTTCTGGATTTCGTATTAGGATTCAGCAAGTTATTGCGATTTAAAAATTTAATCATAGGGTTAACGTATGCCCAAGTGCTTTAGATCTGACATGTTATAATTAGAAAAGGCTTCTAATTATAAAATGATAAGCCTTTCCTAATTATAAAATGTCACATCCAAGGCACTTGGGCATACGTTGCTCAGTCAATTTCTATGTTAATAATGTTAGCGACTGGGCTCTCCAAGCGTAGTTCCTAGAATTACTCGCACAATGGGCTGGGCGCTATTTAACTTTCAATAATAAACCTATTTCTGGTGAAAATAGAAACAATGAAAGGGTCGTGTTGACCATAATCTAACCATTATAAGCGTTTAAGTAGTAGGATCGTAAAGGTTGAACCGAGTAATGTAATCAAAAGCACGCATGGTGACAGTCATTTAAAGTTTACGTAATTAAATGATACGACCATGGAAACAAAGTACATTAAGAATTAAAATTTACGCTTTTAGACGCCTATTTTAATACAAACATAAACATATAAACGATATAGTTCCATAATTATGTATTGTGAACTTTGTGTTGTGAATGTGTTGTAAACTTTTTGCACAATTTTAGCTATAAAGAAGTTAAAAACGAGGGAAAATCTGCCTAATGCGTTCATGGATTAAGGTTAGAGCATGAACGCACTAGGCGGTCTACTCCAACAGACACAGCAAAAGGTCTTGCTCTGGTCGCGTGGAACTGGCACCTAGAATCACCTAGTATGAAAGACGATTCTAAATGATCCTTGTGATTTTATTGAATAAAGAAATATTTGACTTGAACTAAAATTTACGTAGCAAGAACCAACTAATGCCTATTTCGGGTTCTATTTCAGCCACAGAAAAGAATAGGCCAAGTAATAAGTACTGGTCGTTGAGAAGCCTATAAGTACCTACACTTTTACGAACTTAAATGTCTCTTTTAAAACTTTTTTATTCTACAACCCGCGTTCACAAGCGCTACACACATTTCCATAACTTTAGCTGTCGTTCAAATAAAAGATGAAGATCTTGTTATAAAAATGTAAATTGCGATGGCCAGTGCCAAAACCATTTACTTCAAATATGACTGTAAAAACTGCACGTAAGTTTGGTTTATAGCTTTGGAATAGTGACGTCAGAATATTTTGATTGTCTATAAAATTTTTGTGATCTATAAATCGTTGGTGAACTTTTTTTAAACGATTACAGTTCATAGTACACTAACATTTGTAGATAAAACATAGCGTTTTATTTTTATTGTTTAAATAATGTTATGTTCTGTTTTGCTTTTAAATTTTGGTGGAATTCTAACCAACAATACTTGGATTCGTAGCATTATTTATAAGCATTGAAAAAAAGTGTATTATGTATTATCGTGATTTAATGAGCGTTTTCCACTAGCAAGTTTTAAACGAAAATTCTCCACTATTTTCATTATGAAACAAATGACAGCCGACTTGACATGATTAAGTATTATTTACAAACAATTTGCCATCGGCAGAATTGCCTGTCGCATTGACGAGCAGAAACTACTTAAAAAATAAGAAGAAGTAGAATAGTTTTTAAGCTTCTATCGCGGGCCTTGAGTGTGGAGACCGAATCCAGAAATTCCGTAACGAAATAACCTAACACTGCGCATGCGTAATCCAGCAAAAAATGCTATGCAATAGCTTTACCGCGGCAGTCCCCGAATGCCACACGTTTTTTTTTTTTGAAGCCGATGTTGACGCATGTTTGGTAACCAATGCCTTTATGCCACTAATTGCTACAGAACATTGATCTTGTTTCAAGCGCTTTGTACTGTACACCAGTTCTGATAACCCACTCAGACCTATTGTGCTCCTACTCCATTTACATGATAATTCTGCAATGTGTTGGCTTAATCTTCAAGTTGCATGCGTATTGATATAACATCAATAGACTGTAATAATAATAATATTGCTGTTGTGCATGTGGACGTTCAAACAGCAGCTGGTACAGCTATAATTGCAGCACGTCTTCAGTAGCTGTACCTACCACATATTCTACTCTAATTTGGTGTAGGGTTGTTAGTGTTGGCCATTGACACGGAAGAAGAAGAAGACCACATATTACTTTAATCACAATATTATGATAACATATTCGAACATTGGAAAACCGTCTTAGACTTTGCGTTTAAATTATGAGAATGACTGTAACTGAAAGTCACGTGACTTTTAACAAGTTTATTAGAAAACTACTTTTTTGTTTTTTGATTTTGATGATCGTTACTTTACTTATATTCGATAAAGGAATCAATAAATTATACTGAAGGGCGATTAGAGTAGAAGAGGTTATGCGCATAGTAAGCTGAAACCCTAATTCCGTAGCACATGGACTTCGGACGTACGGACTAATTTTCAAAAGGCAAAAAGTATTTGACCTAATTTCAGGGGTCCGTAAAAGAAGCAGCTTCCCAAGAAACGACCGCCCATAATGACGTCCATTCAAAGTCGGGTTCCTGGTAATTATTAAATTAAATATCAATGTCTCAATTAGGTAATAAGGAGGCTTATTTCCGGGGTTAATCGGTGTTATCCAAAATGAAATAAGCCGATGTGAGCTAAATTTTGTAGGTGGGTTGATTATAGCTGTTAAATTTGATAAGGATTTTCGAAATATCAAAGCGTTGGCTATCAGCTTGATATTTCGCTTTCAGCATTCTCAATACATAATAAATAAATAAATAATGCTGGACAATTCACACAACATCATCTAGCCCTAGCTAAGCAGAGCCTGTGTTATGGGTACTAGAAGACTGACATATGTTTCTTCACGGAATCTTCGGTAGGGTGCAATTATGAATACTTTTTGTAGTACAAATGCTGATTTATTGTTGTAATGAAAATTATGTACAATTTAGGTGTGCACTGCACAAGAAATCTAAAGGCAATGACGTTTATATTTTAAAGTAGCTTAATGGTTTCGGCGCGCAATGTCGCACTGTTGTTGCTGCTCAGTAGAAACGCGTAGGCGCCGAAACAATATGTAATACAATACATTACATAGATATATATTTTTATTATTCATATAAAATACCCAGAACACCCGGAATAAATATTTTCAGATCTTACAAACATTTATCCCAAGGCGGGAATCGAACCCGCAACCTTCAGTGTCGCAGGCGAACCTTCGCCCACCGACCCACATCGTCGTTTATTTGAGTTGTTTTTATGAGTAATGATCGATTACATGAAATTTTGCTGGTAAGAGGTTACGCTTAGTTTTCAGTAGGTAGGTACATACTAGTAGTTCAAGAGGCGTGGTTTTCAACCTTTAACGATAAAGTTCTCAAGTTCTGAAGAAACTTGGTATACTTAAGTACTCGAGCTATGTTTACTGAACAAACATACAAAATATTCTTGTGTTATACAACGTGTGAAAAAAAAACACTATAGACATACTTTTTGGTCAAGCAAGTGGTCAGTAAATTATTTATTTTTAAATAATGGTGGCTGGTACATATGCGTATAAAATAAATAAAATGAAACGAATAACGATATTACGATTGTCACATTTATTCATCCTCCCCCTCAGTTGTGTAACTACGTCACTGGACATTTTACACATCGCTTCAATTTGTACACTAAGTAACTAAGCAATATAGTAGAAATACTTAGGTAATTTAGTTTGCACAACTCAAACACAATTAGATAGCAAGTTATTCTGAGGACGCAACAGCGTGCAGCGCTTGCATACTGGACGATACTACTCGTTGACAAATTTCGTATCGTATCCCTCTGTCGTATCGTTTTGACCATTTTGACCGAGAGAGAATTCTCTCTGTGTGAGTAAAGTTCCTAACGCGACAGTGTGAACATCTGTATGCAAACTCTTGCTATGCTCTCAGTAGGTTACGTTCAGGGCTTTGCCTGAGCAGAGAGCCTAGTAAGTTTGAATGTCTAACGCAAGTGGTGCCTAGCGTTAGCGTGCGCTGATTTCGTATGCATTGCGTAAGTTTCTTAAAGTATCCGCTTGGAGCGCTGTAGATGTCTCCAATGCTAGGCAATATGATCCTTATCGTTCACGTCATAAGGTTTTTATCGTGAATAAGATGGAGCATGTGTGGTGAAGAGCTTTCGTATAGTGTCGTATCGGAGGTAGTATGGAACTGGGTAAATACTGTATATCATACAGTTACGCTTCTGAGAATATTAATTACATTAACTATTTTATATCAGCAAATAACTTATGATAAAAGCGAGTACCTACGTCTAGTTACAGAGAGTTCTGGCTATCATGTTAGCTACATGCTAGTAAGTAGCGTAAAATATTGTGCAATTTGGTCCAGAAAAGTACATTGTTATTAATTTTATTTTATTATTTACGTACTTATCTTTCTATATAACGGATGCTACAGATAACATGTGAATTAACGCTGTGGTAGTAATTGTCTTTATTAATATTTAAAGAAATTTAAAAAAAATGAAATATTTATTTATTGGGCACAAAAAATTTTAACAGCTATATTTTGAATCCATAGGTTCCCGAACTAGTTGAAACTTTGTTTCATTCAATCATTTTGACAGGCGTCACAGCTCAGTTGGTAGTAGCTCTGCCTTCCATGCTCTGGATCGTGGATTTGATTCTCACTCAGAGCAAATGTTTGTGTGATGAACATAAATATTATGTACCTATTCTATGAACTTACAAAAAAAAATATCTATAAGTATTCTTTCAGCAATCTAGTTCCCATAGTACAAGGTTTGCTTAGTTTGAGTCTTTAATGTGATGTGTGAAATGTCCATGTTTTTTTTTTTATTTGTGACTGTTGTAATATGGCCGTTAATAATGTTGCCTATTTTTATTCATTCTAGTTAATAATTTTCTGTATTCTTGGTATACCTACCATTAAGATTAATCTATCTAATAGTTTTGTTCAAAAAAGAACTAAAGAGTTTCTATAATACATACCTATATACTTCAGAATCCGTTAATATTATGTAGATAGTTCAAAAAGTTAACCATTTAGTTAATTATTATGCAAAATAAACTCAGGTACTGGAACATAAACAGAACTCCGAAACCAACTCTACAGAAATCTATTTGTCATTATTTATCCTACATTTCCATAATAGAAGAAAACTTTAATTGAGTTTGAAACTTGAATACAATTCGAGTTAATAGAACTGCGTTATGCAAGAAGTTGGTGCTACCCTCAATTTGAGTCTGAGTTCAAAGATGCTGTAGAGTAGATTAGAGTGCACTTTAGAGTGAGCGTATCTACATGAGAGTGATAGATATAAGAAGAACTCTTAGCGTGCTCGCTTTGGAAGTAATGCAACTATTTGGGCGCATTGCTATGTGTAGATTCAAAGGACTTAAAGGAAGTAACCCGTCTATTTGGGCACATTGCTATGTGTAGATTCAAAGGACTTAAAGGAAGTAACCCGTCTATTTGGGCACATTGATATGTGTACATTCAAAGGACATCTTTTATTACCTATGACATGATACTACATAGGTAATATCATAGATTTAAATCGTTAGATATGCCCTGACACCAACAACTGTGGCATTGTCTTTATATGTGTATAAACAAAATGCAGACGCACGCACACTAAGGAGTGTTGACTCTTTAGCTAATTTTGTAGTGATTTTGCCAATAAACCTAATTGTTATCATTATCAGTTATTGTGCAATCATATTGCACACACTTTTATGAAAAAACTAAGATCGTAAGAAGCCCTAAAATTGAAAATGGTTTTTTTTATGTCTAAAAAGTGTGCAATCTGTGTTGGTTGGTACGGTCAGCAAACTCATCAGAAAAATAAAACAAATACAATTATAATATTAGAAAAACATCGATGTTTTTGGAAACAAATAAAACTGTCTATTATATTTATAAAATGTTTTAATTATTGAAGTTGTCATTTTTATTCTAGTAACATCGATGTTTCGATGATATCGTAGTCAACCCATCGATGTTAAAACAATGATGTTTTCCAGTAAAACATCGATGTTTGTACAACATCGATGAATCCTTTTTTTTAAGGCGGTTAAAAATATTAAACTAAAATAAGTTCAAAAAATTATGTAGGTATATTTTAGCGTTTTTTTTTATATGTGTGCGGCTGAAACAGTGTAAATTAAATAATTATGTTGCCAAAAATACAATTCCAAGCGAAAGAAATCGCGAACACAGGCTAGTAATTTGTTAATGAATTCGCCCAGACATCCAAATTTAATAATTATATTTTTTGAATCTGCTGACGCTACCTATTTGTGCAGTTGAGTTGACGATCGAAGAGATACCGAGAAAATAGTGTCATCTCTTTTTCTCTAACAATAATTGCAAACATTACTTTCTCTTTCGCGCACTCGCCATATTTGGATTTGTTTATTCTGTCAGCGGAAGAAAAAAATAATTATTTAAGTAAATCGCAATACTAACGAGTGAAATGTTACACCTTTGGCTTTATTTGTATTTTTTGAATTATTGTGGCATTTGCGAAATGCATAAGATGGCATTTTGTGGCACTTATCATAAAAAACAGCAACCTGACAATACGTCCGACTTGCGCTGTGTCTAGATGTACACTGATTCCAAATAAGCGACCTATCCTATTTCGTGTTGGAAACAAACGGCGAGGTTCCAGCTACGGTAAGGGCATATCTAACGATTTAAATCTATGGGTAATATATATGACGACACCAGTGCAATGCTTTACAGCGTAATAAGTTACATATTTTTTTGAAACGAAGTTCCTTATGGCTCGTTGCGAAAGGGGGCTAGACGGAAAAAATTAAGACCAAAAGTTGTAACGACACTTTTTGCTATAATTGTAAGCCGTGCGGCGTGCGCGTGTTTCTCTGTCTCTCTCTCATAGAAAGCAAGCCAGTTTCGCATTAAACAGTGTGGTGTCGCGACGATTATTTTTGTATACATGTTTTTTGTATAGGCCACAAAGAAATTAGTTTAAGTACCACTTTTGATGACATCTCCCAGTAACATAATTATTCGCTAAGGATTGCAGATTGACAGATTCTGACGTAGCAGTTATTAATCTGTCAAGCGAAAATAGCCCTTGACGTTTTGTACGTGCAAATGATATTCAGCCTTAGAGTGGTAAACCAATTTCTTTGTCGCCTATACTTACATAATAAATATGAATAGGTACTAATCAATCGAAAGGAACTTCGTTCCATCCGGGTGTCCCTTGACACCTCTCAATGTGTTTTTTTATAAAATTCGAACGTTTTTTTACAATAATTATTAAACAGTTTGCATTATCTTATTTGTATAAAAGAACCGCTTTAGAAATTAGCAGTAAACAAATAAATTATACTTTCATGAAAGTATCTTTTATTTGCATCCATTTTACCATATTATGCTGATAACTTCGTATATTTTGTGCAAATTTGTTGTAAATGCGGGTAGATGACAAAAAGTTTTACATTGTGAAACATAGTTTGCGATGGTACTCGAATATTGCACATGCGCTGATCACACACGTGGCTAACTTCATTAAAATCATACTAATTACTTCACTATACACTATACATACCTACTATTTTATATAGATACATTATTGTAAGAAAATAATGACTCAATATCAGGTTTCATTTTTATTTAAAAAAAAACTTACGACTATACAGTATTTACAAAATGTACATTGTCATATAAAATACATAAGAAACAGTTAAGCTATCTACAGACCGTTGCAAACGATCTAAAGATAGTTCAACTGATCCAAATCAGTACCAATCGGAAGCGTACCTACCCAAGACATTGGCTGCATTAAATAATTTAGAAAATAATGGTTTTATTTAAATGTAAGTTGGTCACAAGAGTCAATTGACGCATTGCTACTAATGTATTTGTACGCCGTGCGGTGTTTTTCTGTATGTCTCTCTATCATAAAAAGTAAGCCACAATAGACAGTCACCCCCCCTCCCCTTTCTTTATGTTAAATTCTATCCATCCAAAGGTTGCCTGGTGGGAGATCACTGTTGATGAGGCCGCCTATTGCATTACCATTTTTTTTTATCCATTCATGCCGTATCTAAAACAATTTCGAATCTACGTAGACAATTGTTATTAGAACACAATATAAATAGTGCGCCAGAAAAAAAAGAATGCGCTTACTCGCGAGCCGTATTTGTATAAATTTTGAATTTCGAACCGTCATGACTGTCAAACTGTCATGTCGAATGTTTGCATAAAGTGCAGTTTTATTTCAGAACCTACAATTTTGTTACACCAAAACGACCGTATTTTTTTTTATAAATATTGTTATAAATAGTATCTAAATAAAGTCACAAGATTCGTAGCTAAAGCTCGTAGTACTCTGTAGAACTTCGTAGAGCTTCTGATGTAGCAAAAGCATTGTACCTGTGACAGCTCAATGTATTGCGAGATGGTACGATAGGGAAGGTAAACATTTTAACTGAAACGTAGGTAAGTTTCAAATGTAAGTATGCGGGACTAAATTGAAAGGATTGCGAATTGAATGCGAACTGAGATTTCGGAATTGAATTTATTTTGATTATGTAGGTCAATAGCTTATATGTTGATGTTGTACGGTGTATTTGCACCAAATTGATGGATGACTTTCATTGTTGGCTAATAAGATATCTGTAAATACATAATAGTGCTATAAAATACATAAACTAAAGTAGCTTTATTTATAAAATATGGTATTAAAAATGTAATTATTTCTCCTAAAAGTGGTTTACACTATAAAAACATGCAAGTATCTACTAGTAGGTATATATAAGTGCCGTTGTAATACCAACATTACGATAAATAATAAAACAAGTGATTCTATACAACTAGCTAATAAACAACTTGTTACAGAAAGTTGTTGAGTGCGTGCATAAATCAAAACTAAATCCAATTACTCATACAAAACAACCAACAAAACAAGATCCCACTAATTATACTCCACAGATCTCAAACGCCCTGTCAACTAACTGTTATTAAGTTAAAACCATTAGCAGTACCCCATGTAATTATGTTAGTAATAAATCTACCACCGACCTAAATTATCTGAGTTGGTGCAGGAAGGACCCGAAAGCAGGAAACCGACGAGCAGAACAAACGATCTACACATATTTACACTCTACGTTGGAATTTAGAATAATGGTGTTCGCGCGAACTGGCCGGCAAGAAAACGGAAAAAGAAAAAAAAAGTATGTAAACAATACCACGTGACAGGTGTCACGTGGTACCCGCGTGTCAAGCCGTATCCACGATTTACAGGCGTGTGGCCACAGTGAGTACGGTCGTGCAACTGGCGGAGCAAACGATACAAACTCGCGACTATTGGTCACGGACTCACGGCTCACGGCGAGCCCATCTATTTCGCGTGACGTTCAAACGAGAAACCCTTCCTTCTTTCCCTAGAGAGAAATTAGGGTGCCTCTACCCGGGTATAATTAAAAAGTGGGTATCGATTACAGTCTCAATATTTGTTTTATGGAAAAATTTATTGCTCATAAAAAAATATCCTTTTTATACTAAAACATTAATACCATTTTTAATTTTGACAAATAACTAACTTAACAAATAATAATAATTGCTTTCACATATTTTTCACTAGAATTTACAGTCTTGAAATACTTATAGTTAATTATATTTCCACTATCACAAATGAATCTATGGTTAATCTCTTGCAGATATTATAAATTATAAAAATAACGCGAAAGCTGATGAAAGTAGCTTTGAAAAATAAGTATAAATACAAACTCGAGTAACACAACACGACTTTGATGAAAGCCAAATACGCTTTGGATAAGCTTAGTGGTTCTAGAAAGACGATCTTGTTTTCTATTTCAGGGGGAAAATATTTACACTAACTGTTTTCTTACTTTTTTGTAGAAAAAGTACCTACCTAGTTATTTTCAGTGAAAACTGATTGGGTTTCAGTTATATCATTATTTTATATTTAATTTATATTACAAAAATATCAGAACATAAAAAAATAAAATAATTTAAGTTTTCGGAATGCGTTGATTTTTTTTTATATTCTTTATTATACAAACAAATCTACAAATATATAGGAAATTTGAAAAAAGGTCATGTAGGTACAAAGGTTAGCTGAACCCTAATAAAAGTTCCAGTACCAGTAAATCTTCCAACTTTCATAGACTATCATGAAATATCTGTTTTATTAAGACTTTTTTTTTAATGTATCTTTTATATCCTATAAACGAACAGTTTTATAACTTGTATGCAGAAACAACACTAAGATCTGAATCATTTCTGGTAAGTAAACCAAATATTACTTTGATTACGTACGTTAAATACGAAAAAAAATGAAGTACTGAGCGGATGTTATAGTATAAATAAAATGTCTCAAGCGAGGTAATGTTATAAAACAATGCCAGAATATAACATAATTATATGATTTAAGAACACAATAAATGACGTTAAGCATTTAACAAGCATTAAAAACATAATTTTGTTTTAAACAGACAATGTGTGTAAATAAACTGCTATCAATTCAGCACACTTAAATTATATTAATTAAAACCCCAATCAAAGGTCATTGTTTATCAATACGGTTCCGTTGTGAGTAAAGTTGAAAACATTATGCCTACACAACCAATAGTTTTATTTAAACAATTTTGGTTGGAAATTCTTATCAAGCGCTGAGTTTATCGAAACTCAAATGTCAAAAGGGTATTCGATTTTTTAAAAACTTTTTATTCGTATCTTTTTTCTTTTGTTCGATTCGATTGAATCAGCTATTCTATTTTCAAACCTTTAAACATAGCTCTGTTTTTTTTTTAGTTTCGTTTTATTCCATTTCTGGGTTTACATATTTCCAGTACGTAGTATCGAGTAATTTGGTGTGAAGTTTAGTAAGTGATTTTATAGTAGACAACTCGTCCGAGTCGGCTGAAATTGAAAACTCTATGTATTAAAAAAAAGACCTCAAAATGATATTTAAGCACAGTTGCATTGCGATCCTCCTTATAAGTCGTTTGTAAATCTTATATAAAATAATGTCGTGTTAGTTACACTATTTATAACTCAAGAACGGCTGTATACCGATATGGCTAAAAATTGGCGGGTAACTTAGAAGAGACGGACATAGGACTTAATAAATTCAAAAATCTGCTTATTTATTGCCTTTAAGGCGGAACAGATTTCATTTATATATAATATAACCTCAAAATCTTATTTTAATTAGTGTAAAAACATTTTGGAGCTATTTCTTTATAAATAAATCTATGAAAATACTGCATAAATAAATCTATGAAAATACAGCATAAATCAATCTTTGAAAATAGGTAAGGTCAGTGTGGGTAAGTCCGTCTAGGCCCTAAGTCCGTCTAGTGGCAATAACTTCTGTTTTTGAATAGCTAGAGCCATATAACTCGGTTGGTAAAACAGTATCATTGAGTTTGTTCGAACTAGTGATAATAGATGTCTCTAACATCTTAATGTTGGAAAAAATTTGACAACCAATTTTTTCCGCGAATTTAACTTGAAGTTGAAGTTTGACGTCTCGTCGAAAAATGAAAAAAAAGGTGTGAAATCTAAGGAGTTTTCTGAGTATCTGTGATAACATAGGCCATTTACAGATTCGGGAATGTATATCTGGTGTCCGATTCAAAAATAACGCATTAGTTTCGTAATTATAACAAATAGAAAAAATCCAAGCTTCGAATGTTATAGTTGGGAAGTCCGTCTACTACACATAAGGCAAGTCCGTCATATGCCGGTCTTGCCTTAATTCCAGATATTGTCAACCTTTTTAGTAGTTCAAATTTTATAATTATTTTATACTGTTTATCAACTTGTAAGTATTATTGGCCTGTCTACGAAAGTGAACTCTTTTCAGTGTTAAGATTGCCTCTGTAAATCTAATCTATTTACGTTTATTTTTCTGTATTTACTTTGTGTATAATATAATTAAGTGAAAGATGCACTGGTATGTTTGCAAGAGGACTAGCATCACCTATAAGTATTCTTTAAAAGTTTATAAATTGTGAATACATATTTTGAAAGCATGGAACTATCAACTTTTTTTTTAGTTTCTGATTTTTTTATACCTGACTCAATAAGTAATAGTAGCATGGCACATCATGTGAACATTTATCGTTTTAACAAAGATCTGATTTAGAAAATTATCCCATACTTATTTATTTCGTACTGGCAGAAAGTGTTATAAATGTAGCTACATATCCGGCAATAGTTTGCCACACCATTTCTAAATTCATACATTACATTATTAACGATTACTTGTTTACAAATAAAGATTCTTGTGTACTGATAAGTATGTTATTGACAAAAAAATCGTGAGTGGGTACTTTGTGAAAATGTTTACGACCACTGGAAGTACATCATCAGCAAAGATATGCCGGACTTGCCCTTGATTTTAATAATTTTATTTTTCTTTAAAAGTATACCTTATAGTCACACGTTTAAAACACGTATTTCAACGGCAGCTTTTCATCATTTATCGATATGGTTTTCATACATATTGGCTCACTAGTTACGATTTTATTGCTAATAGACGGACTTGCCTCAAACTGGTTGGGAAGTCCGTCTAAATGCCTACTTTACAAAAAAATGCTATAAATCTGAAGACAATTACAATTAACCCTACTTTTAGATAGATATAGAAAGATAAATGTAATACCAATATTTTCCGACTACTTAAAGTAACTAATAAATTTTATTTCGATTTTTAAAGTTAAATTGAAATTCAATTTAAGAAAACTATGCCGGACTTGCCCACACTGACCTTACCAAAAAAACAATAACAAAGTATTTGACATGCCGAGTCAAAGATGAACTTGAAACGAGTCGACGTGACAAAGGCATTTACGATACGATCTCGATTCAATAAACTTGCGTTTGCGGAAAAACTTAGTGGACTTAGGGTTGCCAACTTTACCTACTTGAACCTGTTTGCAATTCTTTTTGAGAGACCCTTAAAAATGTATTGAACAAGTTGTGTAATCCCAGCTGGATTGTTTCGTAAATATTTTAAAAAATAATTTGAAAATAATGTTTTTTGTTAATAAACTTTTTAAGAATTTTCGAATATCCAACGATATAATATAGACCGATTTTAACTTTTCTAATTAAGTACATTTTAGATCAAACCTATTTCGGAGTTTAGATACACATGCTTGTCTCAATATATTTTTCATTTATGTCGACCCCACCTAGTGGGATAAGGGCAGGAAGAAGAAGAAGAGATTCATCTATGGAATTATTAAAACAATTTATTTTTGGGCTTAAGATTATGATTATATAAAATAGAGAATTGCTTTTTCGAAAAAAAGAGATATAAAGAAATTTGTGATACTATTTATTCGTTTATAAAGATCCTCTGATTTATAAGAAGTAGGTAGAAGTCAACCCTAAGTTTATCGAAAATATAGTATGGGATCGAATGTGAATGTAGTGAGGGGTCAAATTGTTTCTTATAGGATGGTAAATCTCTTGGAACGGGGTTTTATCAGCGTTTTCAACCCATGCAAGTATACTTTTTTGTCTGAATAGATCACGTAAGATTTAAGTTTACAGTAGGTAGATTTGGTATTGAATTTATTTTAAAAAGCCTTTTTAATTCATGTTTATAACCTTAAAATCTTATTTAAATTATTATTAAAACATTTTGGAGCTTAAAATATGTATATTTGTAGAATCTCCAATGTAAGTAACAGTATAACAATAACAAAAGTAAAATCTGCGAGGTAAGAAAAAATAAAATCTAAGCTTCTTCAATTGTCTATCAATCTTCCTGGGTGTGCAGAAAGATGATGTGGCGTGTTATAAAAAGAAAAACAAGTTGTAAATATATATTTATGTAGAGTTATGAATGTATAGGCGACAAAGAAAGTGGTTTACCACTTTTAATGACATCTCCCAGTAACATAATTATTCACTAAGGATTACAGATTGACAGATTCTGACGTAGCAGTTATGAATCTGTCAAGCGAAAATAGCCCTTGATGTTTTGTACGTGCAAATGATATTCAACCTTAGAGTGGTAAACCAATTTCTTGGTCGCCTATACATAACCCTCATTTTACTACTTGCAGTGGAGTAAAAAATATGTATAAAATGCTAACATACATTAAGTAGGCAACCAGACACGCGAGCCAACGCCCGCTCACAAAAATTCCATTATTTAATATAATTTAAACTGACATTAGTTCCCCCATTAGTTATGAGGTTATGCCATAGACATGCGATGGAGTACAACCACGGTTTTATTGAAAACAGGTTTTGTATTAGCACAAATGTGAAAAACTTGTTTAAAAAAAAAGACGTGTGACACTCGGGGACTGCCGCGGTAAAGCGGTATTGCATAGCAATTTTGGATTACGCATGCGCAGTGTTAGGTTATTTCGTTATGTCCTTGTATTTTGTATGGATATCCGAGAGACGACTCTTGGCTCGAGAGTAGGTAGTTTTAAAATGCAACTTCGGACTAAGTCCTCTGGATTCGGTCTCCACGCCCAAGGCCTGCGATAGAAGCTATGCAATAGCTTAAAAACGCACGAGGAAACATAACATTTAATAATTTATAATTAGAATACACAACAAAAACTCTATTACACTGTTATATTAAGTATATATCCGCGGTTTATACTATCGGAACTAGATTACTTACATACTTTAAGTCGAATAATATGTACATTAAAAATATATAGAATACCTCATAGGCACTCCTTCTTTAGTCATATTCAGAAAATCATTAAAATCGTCTTAAAGGTAATTTTAGATGCTATTTCTTTATTTTTCTCACTTATTTTAATGCTAGGCCAATACAGTGGGTAACCTTAAATCTAAATAAAGATTAGGATGGTAGATAGAGAGCTGGTGCCCAAAAGGATGCTAGTCCAAGTTCCTCGTCTAGAAAAACGTCTTTAAGGCCAATTAATGCCGATTCTGGCTATCGGCATTTAACGTAAAAGCGTCAATAAGGTAAGTCACAATCCTCGATGTACTTTAGGGGAAAGTTGTCAGGGGGTGAGCACGAATAAACATGACAAGGTAAACGTATCGAAACAGTGAAGTATTTGAGATACACTGCGCGTCGACATCAGCTTTACTGTCGAACGTTGCAGCGTTACCGCGCAGTGTATCTTAAATACGTAACGTTTACGATTGTCAAATTTATTCGTGCTCAGCCCTCTGATAGATGGCCCACCCTCTTAGATGTTTATTGAAAGTTCAAAGTCAATTTTACCAGTCAATTCGGAAACTAAGCTTTGATACCCAATACGCCCGGTAACTTTTAGGTAAGTAGATATAATGATAGAAATACCCAATTTTTATGTTTGCTGTGACGGAATTGACTGAAAATGTGGAAATTTCAATAATATTTATGAATCTGAAAAGGCTGGAATCTACCAATACTTAAATACATATATGAAAAAAAATTGTGGTCACATTAAAAAATTCTTACAAATATTAATGCTTGAAATATACATATATTCCCGCTACAATTTTAAATGAATTTTAAAGTTAAAAGTAGATTTTTGGTTAAATTTCATTTAATAACATACTGAAACAGTTTAAGCCAGCAGGATAAGCTTTCTATTTATAACACATTGGCGAAACTATTTGGAGTTTTGTAGTGAAGTTAGCTTAGTAAGCGAGTGACAGTAACTGTCAAAATTATAACATGGTTTAACTAACTCTGACTATAAACTATTTCAACACTATTTGCTTCATGTCTGTCAATTTGACGGACTTTTCGTCGATAACTCTACTAATTAAATAATGACGACCGATGTGGCGCGGCGGGCGAAGGTTCGATTCCCGCCTTGGGATAAATGTTTGTACGATCTGCAAATATTTATTCCGGGTGTTCTGGGTATTTTATATATATAATAAAAAATATCTATATATGTAAATTGTGTTAAGTATGTCAGTCTTCTAGTACCCATAACACAAGCTCTGCTTAGCTTGGGCATAGAAAAATAAAAATAATTCGTCTATGGCTTGGGGTAGAGGATGTTGTGTGGATTGTCCAGCATTATTTATTTTATTTATTTATTACATTAAATTCTGTTGGTTGTAATAAAAATGAACAAACATGCAATTTATTTCAGTACGTCAATGCAATGCTGTGCATTTTGTGGGATTGCGGAAGCTGCCGTTGGCATCTGATATCCTCGACACGTCTGCTGAACAGCTTTTGTGACTATTGTAGGAAATATTCTTGAGTTATTTCAAGGACATTGCTTTTGTAAATAATTGTGCTTTCATCAGTTTTGTAAGCTGTGTTTATAAACTAAAACAATCATATAATAAATCTTGCTAGAATATTATTATTTAATGCTTTTAAATAATTTAATATTTTTTGAGAACTCAACGTAGGTTATTATTGGTGAAGAAATTGCGGCACTGACGGTAATAAAGTTTGTATATTTAAAAAAGTCACATGTAATATGAATAATAAAGAAAGAAAGAAAAACAGTTTAATAACCCATAGGAAGACATAACAAAATCAGGTAAGATAAAAATAAATAAATAAACAAAAATTGGGTTAGTTAGGTCACTGACTCAGCATACGTGCATCTAGGTAACAATGCAACACTGGTATTCTGTCAGAGCCTAGAGGTTACGATACAAAATAAATAAAAGAACAATTAAATGAAACAAAGTAAGTAAATAAATAAAAGGACAATACCAATTAAAAATCAACCTTTTACCAGCAAATAAAATAAATAATATACTGATTCCATAATTATTTTACCAAAATTAAATTCATGTTTACAATGTGAGCGTGTCTCATGAATACGGGCCGTATTTTGATCACCATGGGGTTATCCTAAGTCAACATATTGAACGGCCGGTTAACGAATGGTATTGATCAGGGTAGATGTAGACGGTTCGCTTACATTTAAGATCGAAAAAAAAACAAAAACGATATATTTTTACTGTTCGTCAGTTCGTAAAGGCCTAATATCAACAGAGTAGAGAATGGTCACTTAAATAAAAGATTGAAAAAAATAATAACAACATAATATTTTCCGTACCTCAGTTTTTACTAAAGGCTTTGTCATCGGTTATTATGTTTTGAAAATCCCATTTTGGGTATGTGATGCCCGAGGTGTACTTGGGTATGTGGTGCCCGCGGTGTACTAGGGTATGTGATGCCCGAGGTGTACTTGGGTATGTGGTGCCCGCGGTGTACTAGGGTATGTGGTGCCCGCGGTGTACAAGGGTATGTGGTGCCCGCGGTGTAGTTGGGTATGTGGTGCCCGCGGTGTACTAGGGTATGTGATGCCCGAGGTGTACTTGGGTATGTGATGCCCGAGGTGTACTTGGGTATGTGGTGCCCGCGGTGTACTAGGGTATGTGATGCCCGAGGTGTACTTGGGTATGTGGTGCCCGCGGTGTACTAGGGTATGTGGTGCCCGCGGTGTACTAGGGTATGTGGTGCCCGCGGTATACTTGGGTATGTGGCGCCCGCGGTGTAGTTCGGTATGTGGTGCCCGCGGTGTACTAGGGTATGTGATGCCTGCGGTGTAGTTGGGTATGTGGTGCCCGCGGTATAGTAGGGTATGTGGTGCCCGCGGTATACTAGGGTATGTGGTGCCCGCGGTGTTCTAGGGTATGTGATGCCCGCGGTGTACTAGGGTATGTGGTGCCCGCGGTGTACTAGGGTATGAGGTGCCCGCGGTATACTTGGTATGTGGTGCCCGCGGTGTTGTTGGGTATGTGATGCCCGCGGTGTACTAGGGTATGAGGTGCCCGCGGTATACTTGGTATGTGGTGCCCGCGGTATAGTTAGGTATGTGATGCCCGCGGTGTACTAGGGTATGTGGTGCCCGCGGTGTACTAGGGTATGTGGTGCCCGCGGTATACTTGGGTATGTGGTGCCCGCGGTGTACTAGGGTATGTGATGCCCGAGGTGTACTTGGGTATGTGGTGCCCGCGGTGTACTAGGGTATGTGATGCCCGAGGTGTACTTGGGTATGTGGTGCCCGCGGTGTACTAGGGTATGTGGTGCCCGCGGTGTACTAGGGTATGTGGTGCCCGCGGTATACTTGGGTATGTGGCGCCCGCGGTGTAGTTCGGTATGTGGTGCCCACGGTGTACTAGGGTATGTGATACCCGCGGTGTAGTTGGGTATGTGGTGCCCGCGGTATAGTAGGGTATGTGGTGCCCGCGGTGTACTAGGGTATGTGGTGCCCGCGGTGTACTAGAGTATGTGATGCCCGCGGTGTACTTGGGACTTGGGTATGTGGTGCCCGCGGTGTAGTGGGGTATGTGGTGCCCGCGGTATACTAGGGTATGTGGTGCCCGCGGTATACTAGGGTGTGTGATGCCCGCGGTGAACTAGGGTATGTGGTGCCCGCGGTGTACTAGGGTATGTGGTGCCCGCGGTATACTTGGGTATGTGGTGCCCGCGGTGTACTAGGGTATGTGATGCCCGACGTGTACTTGGGTATGTGGTGCCCGCGGTGTACTAGGGTATGTGATGCCCGAGGTGTACTTGGGTATGTGGTGCCCGCGGTGTACTAGGGTATGTGGTGCCCGCGGTGTACTAGGGTATGTGGTGCCCGCGGTATACTTGGGTATGTGGCGCCCGCGGTGTAGTTCGGTATGTGGTGCCTGCGGTGTACTAGGGTATGTGGTGCCCGCGGTATACTTGGGTATGTGGCGCCCGCGGTGTAGTTCGGTATGTGGTGCCCGCGGTGTACTAGGGTATGTGATACCCGCGGTGTAGTTGGGTATGTGGTGCCCGCGGTACACTAGGGTATGTGGTGCCCACAGTGTACTAGAGTATATGATGCCCGCGGTGTACTTGGGTATGTGATGCCTGCGGTGTACTAGGGTATGTGGTGCCCGCGGTATACTTGGGTATGTGGCGCCCGCGATGTAGTTCGGTATGTGGTGCCCTCGGTGTACTAGGGTATGTGATGCCCGCGGTGTAGTTGGGTATGTGATGCCCGCGGTATACTAGGGTATGTGGTGCCCGCGGTGTACTAGGGTATGAGGTGCCTGCGGTATACTTGGGTATGTGGTGCCCGCGGTGTACTAGGGTATGTGATGCCCGAGGTGTACTTGGGTATGTGGTGCTCGCGGTGTACTAGGGTATGTGATGCCCGAGGTGTACTTGGGTATGTGGTGCCCGCGGTGTACTAGGGTATGTGGTGCCCGCGGTGTACTAGGGTATGTGGTGCCCGCGGTGTAGTTGGGTATGTGATGCCCGCGGTGTATTAGGGTATGTGGTGCCCGCGGTGTACTAGGGTATGTGGTGCCCGCGGTATACTTGGGTATGTGGTGCCCGCGGTGTACTAAGGTATGTGGTGCCCGCGGTGTAGTTGGGTATGTGATGCCCGCGGTGTACTGGGGTATGTGGTGCCCGCGGTGTACTAAGGTATGTGGTGCCCGCGGTGTAGTTGGGTATGTGGTGCCCGCGGTGTACTAGGGTATGTGATGCCCGAGGTGTACTTGGGTATGTGGTGCCCGCGGTGTACTAGGGTATGTGATGCCCGAGGTGTACATGGGTATGTGGTGCCCGCGGTGTACTAGGGTATGTGGTGCCCGCGGTGTACTAGGGTATGTGGTGCCCGCGGTATACTTGGGTATGTGGCGCCCGCGGTGTAGTTCGGTATGTGGTGCCCACGGTGTACTAGGGTATGTGATGCCCGCGGTGTAGTTGGGTATGTGGTGCCCGCGGTATACTAGGGTATGTGGTGCCCGCAGTGTAGTTGGGTATGTGATGCCCGCGGTGTACTAGGGTATGTGGTGCCCGCAGTGTACTAGGGTATGTGGTGCCCGCGGTATACTTGGGTATGTGGTGCCCGCGGTGTACTAGGGTATGTGATGCCCGAGGTGTACTTGGGTATGTGGTGCCCGCGGTGTACTAGGGTATGTGATGCCCGAGGTGTACTTGGGTATGTGGTGCCCGCGGTGTACTAGGGTATGTGGTGCCCGCGGTGTACTAGGGTATGTGGTGCCCGCGGTATACTTGGGTATGTGGCGCCCGCGGTGTAGTTCGGTATGTGAAGCCTGCGGTGTACTAGGGTATGTGATGCCCGCGGTGTAGTTGGGTATGTGGTGCCCGCGGTATAGTAGGGTATGTGGTGCCCGCGGTGTTCTAGGGTATGCGGTGCCCGCGGTGTACTAGGGTATGTGATGCCCGCGGTGTACTTGGGACTTGGGTATGTTGTGCCCGCGGTGTACTAGGGTATGTGATGCCCGAGGTGTACTTGGGTATGTGGTGCCCGCGGTGTACTAGGGTATGTGATGCCCGAGGTTTACTTGGGTATGTGGTGCCCGCGGTGTACTAGGGTATGTGGTGCCCGCGGTGTACTAGGGTATGTGGTGCCCGCGGTATACTTGGGTATGTGGCGCCCGCGGTGTAGTTCGGTATGTGGTGCCCGCGGTGTACTTGGGTATGTGATGCACGCGGTGTAGTTGGGTATGTGGTGCCCGCGGTATACTAGGGTATGTGGTGCCCGCGGTATACTAGGGTATGTGGTGCCCGCGTTGTACTAGTGTATGTGGTGCCCGCGGTGTACTCCGGTATACTTGGTATGTGGTGCCCGCGGTGTTGTTGGCTATGTGATGCCCGCGGTATACTTGGGTATGTGGTGCCCGCGGTGTAGTTGGGTATGTGATGCCCGCGGTATACTTGGGTATGTGGTGCCCGCGGTGTACTAGGGTATGTGATGCCCGCGGTATACTTGGGTATGTGGCGCCCAAGGTGTAGTTCGGTATGTGGTGCCCGCGGTGTACTAGGGTATGTGATGCCTGCGGTGTAGTTGGGTATGTGGTGCCCGCGGTGTTCTAGGGTATGTGGTGCCCGCGGTGTACTAGGGTATGTGATGCCCGCGGTGTACTTGGGACTTGGGTATGTTGTGCCCGCGGTGTACTAGGGTATGTGATGCCTGAGGTGTACTTGGGTATGTGGTGCCCGCGGTGTACTAGGGTATGTGATGCCCGCGGTGTACTAGGGTATGTGATGCCCGAGGTGTACTTGGGTATGTGGTGCCCGCGGTGTACTAGGGTATGTGATGCCCGAGGTGTACTTGGGTATGTGGTGCCCGCGGTGTACTAGGGTATGTGGTGCCCGCGGTGTACTAGGGTATGTGATGCCCGCGGTGTAGTTGGCTATGTGATGCCCGCGGTGTACTAGGGTATGTGGTGCCCGCGGTATACTTGGGTATGTGGTGCCCGCGGTGTAGTTGGGTATGTGGTGCCCGCGGTGTACTAGGGTATGTGGTGCCCGCGGTATACTTGGGTATGTGGTGCCCGCGGTGTACTAGGGTATGTGATGCCCGAGGTGTACTTGGGTATGTGGTGCCCGCGGTGTACTAGGGTATGTGATGCCCGAGGTGTACTTGGGTATGTGGTGCCCGCGGTGTACTAGGGTATGTGGTGCCCGCGGTGTACTAGGATATGTGGTGCCCGCGGTATACTTGGGTATGTGGCGCCCGCGGTGTAGTTCGGTATGTGGTGCCCACGGTGTACTAGGGTATGTGATGCCCGCGGTGTAGTTGGGTATGTGGTGCCCGCGGTATAGTAGGGTATGTGGTGCCCGCGGTGTACTAGGGTATGTGGTGCCCGCGGTGTACTAGAGTATGTGATGCCCGCGGTGTACTTGGGACTTGGGTATGTGGTGCCCGCGGTGTAGTGGGGTATGTGGTGCCCGCGGTATACTAGGGTATGTGGTGCCCGCGGTATACTAGGGTGTGTGATGCCCGCGGTGAACTAGGGTATGTGGTGCCCGCGGTGTACTAGGGTATGTGGTGCCCGCGGTATACTTGGGTATGTGGTGCCCGCGGTGTACTAGGGTATGTGATGCCCGACGTGTACTTGGGTATGTGGTGCCCGCGGTGTACTAGGGTATGTGATGCCCGAGGTGTACTTGGGTATGTGGTGCCCGCGGTGTACTAGGGTATGTGGTGCCCGCGGTGTACTAGGGTATGTGGTGCCCGCGGTTTACTTGGGTATGTGGCGCCCGCGGTGTAGTTCGGTATGTGGTGCCCGCGGTATACTTGGGTATGTGGCGCCCGCGGTGTAGTTCGGTATGTGGTGCCCGCGGTGTACTAGGGTATGTGATGCCCGCGGTGTAGTTGGGTATGTGGTGCCCGCGGTACACTAGGGTATGTGGTGCCCACAGTGTACTAGAGTATATGATGCCCGCGGTGTACTTGGGTATGTGATGCCTGCGGTGTACTAGGGTATGTGGTGCCCGCGGTATACTTGGGTATGTGGCGCCCGCGATGTAGTTCGGTATGTGGTGCCCTCGGTGTACTAGGGTATGTGATGCCCGCGGTGTAGTTGGGTATGTGATGCCCGCGGTATACTAG
Source organism: Ecliptopera silaceata (assembly GCA_932527185.1). Taxonomy (NCBI): domain Eukaryota; kingdom Metazoa; phylum Arthropoda; class Insecta; order Lepidoptera; family Geometridae; genus Ecliptopera; species Ecliptopera silaceata. Next base: position 8,235,084 of record OW052202.1, on the reverse strand, counting down.
GGTATGTGGTGCCCGCGGTGTACTAGGGTATGAGGTGCCTGCGGTATACTTGGGTATGTGGTGCCCGCGGTGTACTAGGGTATGTGATGCCCGAGGTGTACTTGGGTATGTGGTGCTCGCGGTGTACTAGGGTATGTGATGCCCGAGGTGTACTTGGGTATGTGGTGCCCGCGGTGTACTAGGGTATGTGGTGCCCGCGGTGTACTAGGGTATGTGGTGCCCGCGGTGTAGTTGGGTATGTGATGCCCGCGGTGTATTAGGGTATGTGGTGCCCGCGGTGTACTGGGGCATGTGGTGCCCGCGGTGTACTAAGGTATGTGGTGCCCGCGGTGTAGTTGGGTATGTGGTGCCCGCGGTGTACTAGGGTATGTGGTGCCCGCGGTATACTTGGGTATGTGGCACCCGCGGTGTTGTTTGGTATGTGATGCCCGCGGTGTACTTGGGACTTGGGTATGTGGTGCCCGCGGTGTAGTGGGGTATGTGGTGCCCGCGGTATTTTAAGTTATGTGGTGCCCGCGGTATACTAGGGTGTGTGATGCCCGCGGTGTACTAGGGTATGTGGTGCCCGCGGTGTAGTTGGGTATGTGATGCCCGCGGTATACTTGGGTATGTGGTGCCCGCGGTGTAGTTGTATAGGTGGTGCCCGCGGTATACTAGGGTATGTGGTGCCCGCGGTATACTAGGGTATGTGGTGCCCGCGGTGTACTAGGGTATGTGGTGCCCGCGGTGTACTAGGGTATGTGGTGCCCGCGGTGTACTAGGGTATGTGGTGCCCGCGGTGTACTAAGGTATGTGGTGCCCGCGGAGTAGTTGGGTATGTGGTGCCCGCGGTGTAGTTGGGTATGTGATGCCCGAGGTGTACTTGGGTATGTAGTGCCAGCGGTTTACTAGGGTATGTGATGCCCGCGGTGTACATGGGACTTGGTTATGTGATGCCCGCGGTGTACTAGGGTATGTGGTGCCCGCGGTATACTTGGGTATGTGGTGCCCGCAGTGTACTGGAGTATATGATGCCCGCGTTGTACTTGGGTATGTGATGCCCGCGGTGTACTAGGGTATGTGGTGCCCGCGGTATACTTGGGTATGTGGCACCCGCGGTGTAGTTCGGTATGTGGTGCCCTCGGTGTACTAGGGTATGTGATGCCCGCGGTGTAGTTGGGTATGTGGTGCCCGCGGTATACTAGGGTATGTGGTGCCCGCGGTGTTCTAGGGTATGTGATGCCCGCGGTGTACTAGGGTATGTGGTGCCCGCGGTGTACTAGGGTATGAGGTGCCCGCGGTATACTAAGTATGTGGTGCCCGCGGTGTTGTTGGGTATGTGATGCCCGCGGTGTACTAGGGTATGTGGTGCCCGCGGTATAGTTAGGTATGTGATGCCCGCGGTGTACTAGGGTATGTGGTGCCCGCGGTATTTTAAGTTATGTGGTGCCCGCGGTATACTAGGGTGTGTGATGCCCGCGGTGTACTAGGGTATGTGGTGCCCGCGGTGTAGTTGGGTATGTGATGCCCGCGGTATACTTGGGTATGTGGTGCCCGCGGTGTAGTTGTATAGGTGGTGCCCGCGGTATACTAGGGTATGTGGTGCCCGCGGTATACTAGGGTATGTGGTGCCCGCGGTGTACTAGGGTATGTGGTGCCCGCGGTGTACTAGGGTATGTGGTGCCCGCGGTGTACTAGGGTATGTGGTGCCCGCGGTGTACTAAGGTATGTGGTGCCCGCGGAGTAGTTGGGTATGTGGTGCCCGCGGTGTAGTTGGGTATGTGATGCCCGAGGTGTACTTGGGTATGTAGTGCCCGCGGTTTACTAGGGTATGTGATGCCCGCGGTGTACATGGGACTTGGGTATGTGATGCCCGCGGTGTACTAGGGTATGTGGTGCCCGCGGTATACTTGGGTATGTGGTGCCCGCAGTGTACTGGAGTATGTGATGCCCGCGGTGTACTAGGGTATGTGGTGCCCGCGGTATACTTGGGTATGTGGCACCCGCGGTGTAGTTCGGTATGTGGTGCCCTCGGTGTACTAGGGTATGTGATGCCCGCGGTGTAGTTGGGTATGTGGTGCCCGCGGTTATACTAGGGTATGTGGTGCCCGCGGTGTTCTAGGGTATGTGATGCCCGCGGTGTACTAGGGTATGTGGTGCCCGCGGTGTACTAGGGTATGAGGTGCCCGCGGTATACTAAGTATGTGGTGCCCGCGGTGTTGTTGGGTATGTGATGCCCGCGGTGTACTAGGGTATGTGGTGCCCGCGGTATAGTTAGGTATGTGATGCCCGCGGTGTACTAGGGTATGTGGTGCCTGCGGTATACTTGGGTATGTGGTGCCCGCGGTGTAGTTGGGTATGTGGTGCCCGCGGTGTACTAGGGTATGTGGTGCCCGCGGCGTACTAGGGTATGTGATGCCCGCGGTGTACTTGGGTATGTGATGCCCGCGATGTACATGGGACTTGGGTATGTGATGCCCGCGGTTTACTAGGGTATGTGGTGCCCGCTGTATACTTGGGTATGTGGTGCCCGCGGTATACTTGGGTATGTGGTGCCCGCGGTGTAGTTCAGTATGTGGTGCCCGCGGTGTACTAGGGTATGTGGTGCCCGCTGTATACTTGGGTATGTGGTGCCCGCGGTATACTTGGGTATGTGGTGCCCGCGGTGTAGTTCAGTATGTGGTGCCCGCGGTGTACTAGGGTATGTGATGCCCGCGGTGTAGTTGGGTATGTGGTGCCCGCGGTATACTTGGGTATGTAGTGCCCGCGGTGTACTAGGGTATGTGGTGCCCATGGTGTACTAGGGTATGTGGTGCCCGCGGCGTACTAGGGTATGTGATGCCCGCGGTGTACTTGGGTATGTGATGCCCGCAGTGTACTAGAGTATATGATGCCCGCGGTGAACTTGGGTATGTGATGCCCGCGGTGTACTAGGGTATGTGGTGCCCGCGGTATACTTGGGTATGTGGCGCCCGCGGTGTAGTTCGGTATGTGGTGCCCGCGGTATACTTGGGTATGTGGTGCCCGCGGTGTAGTTCAGTATGTGGTGCCCGCGGAGTACCTACTAAGGTATGTGATGCCCGCGGTGTAGTTGGGTATGTGGTGCCCGCGGTGTACTAGGGTATGTGATGCCCGAGGTGTACTTGGGTATGTGGTGCCCGCGGTGTACTAGGGTATGTGATGCCCGAGGTGTACTTGGGTATGTGGTGCCCGCGGTGTACTAGGGTATGTGGTGCCCGCGGTGTACTAGGGTATGTGGTGCCGGCAGTGTAGTTGGGTATGTGATGCCCGCGGTGTACTAGGGTATGTGGTGCCCGCGGTGTACTAGGGTATGTGGTGCCCGCGGTATACTTGGGTATGTGGTGCCCGCGGTGTACTAGGGTATGTGATGCCCGAGGTGTACTTGGGTATGTGGTGCCCGCGGTGTACTAGGGTATGTGATGCCCGAGGTGTACTTGGGTATGTGGTGCCCGCGGTGTACTAGGGTATGTGGTGCCCGCGGTGTACTAGGGTATGTGGTGCCCGCGGTATACTTGGGTATGTGGCGCCCGCGGTGTAGTTCGGTATGTGGTGCCCGCGGTGTACTAGGGTATGTGATGCCCGCGGTGTACTTGGGACTTGGGTATGTTGTGCCCGCGGTGTACTAGGGTATGTGATGCCCGAGGTGTACTTGGGTATGTGGTGCCCGCGGTGTACTAGGGTATGTGATGCCCGAGGTTTACTTGGGTATGTGGTGCCCGCGGTGTACTAGGGTATGTGGTGCCCGCGGTGTACTAGGGTATGTGGTGCCCGCGGTATACTTGGGTATGTGGCGCCCGCGGTGTAGTTCGGTATGTGGTGCCCGCGGTGTACTTGGGTATGTGATGCCCGCGGTGTAGTTGGGTATGTGGTGCCCGCGGTATACTAGGGTATGTGGTGCCCGCGGTATACTAGGGTATGTGGTGCCCGCGTTGTACTAGTGTATGTGGTGCCCGCGGTGTACTCCGGTATACTTGGTATGTGGTGCCCGCGGTGTTGTTGGCTATGTGATGCCCGCGGTGTACTAGGGTATGTGGTGCCCGCGGTATACTTGGGTATGTGGTGCCCGCGGTGTAGTTGGGTATGTGATGCCCGCGGTATACTTGGGTATGTGGTGCCCGCGGTGTACTAGGGTATGTGGTGCCCGCGGTATACTTGGGTATGTGGCGCCCGCGGTGTAGTTCGGTATGTGGTGCCCGCGGTGTACTAGGGTATGTGATGCCTGCGGTGTAGTTGGGTATGTGGTGCCCGCGGTGTTCTAGGGTATGTGGTGCCCGCGGCGTACTAGGGTATGTGATGCCCGCGGTGTACTTGGGTATGTGGTGCCCGCGGTATACTTGGGTATGTGGTGCCCGCGGTGTAGTTCAGTATGTGGTGCCCGCGGTATACTTGGGTATGTGGCGCCCGCGGTGTAGTTCGGTATGTGGTGCCCGCGGTGTACTAGGGTATGTGATGCCCGCGGTGTAGTTGGGTATGTGGTGCCCGCGGTATAGTAGGGTATGTGGTGCCCGCGGTGTTCTAGGGTATGTGGTGCCCGCGGTGTACTAGGGTATGTGATGCCCGCGGTGTACTTGGGACTTGGGTATGTTGTGCCCGCGGTGTACTAGGGTATGTGATGCCCGAGGTGTACTTGGGTATGTGGTGCCCGCGGTGTACTAGGGTATGTGATGCCCGAGGTTTACTTGGGTATGTGGTGCCCGCGGTGTACTAGGGTATGTGGTGCCCGCGGTGTACTAGGGTATGTGGTGCCCGCGGTATACTTGGGTATGTGGCGCCCGCGGTGTAGTTCGGTATGTGGTGCCCGCGGTGTACTTGGGTATGTGATGCCCGCGGTGTAGTTGGGTATGTGGTGCCCGCGGTATACTAGGGTATGTGGTGCCCGCGGTATACTAGGGTATGTGGTGCCCGCGTTGTACTAGTGTATGTGGTGCCCGCGGTGTACTCCGGTATACTTGGTATGTGGTGCCCGCGGTGTTGTTGGCTATGTGATGCCCGCGGTGTACTAGGGTATGTGGTGCCCGCGGTATACTTGGGTATGTGGTGCCCGCGGTGTAGTTGGGTATGTGATGCCCGCGGTATACTTGGGTATGTGGTGCCCGCGGTGTACTAGGGTATGTGGTGCCCGCGGTATACTTGGGTATGTGGCGCCCGCGGTGTAGTTCGGTATGTGGTGCCCGCGGTGTACTAGGGTATGTGATGCCTGCGGTGTAGTTGGGTATGTGGTGCCCGCGGTGTTCTAGGGTATGTGGTGCCCGCGGTGTACTAGGGTATGTGATGCCCGCGGTGTACTTGGGACTTGGGTATGTTGTGCCCGCGGTGTACTAGGGTATGTGATGCCTGAGGTGTACTTGGGTATGTGGTGCCCACGGTGTACTAGGGTATGTGATGCCCGAGGTTTACTTGGGTATGTGGTGCCCGCGGTGTACTAGGGTATGTGGTGCCCGCGGTGTACTAGGGTATGTGGTGCCCGCGGTATACTTGGGTATGTGGCGCCCGCGGTGTAGTTCGGTATGTGGTGCCCGCGGTGTACTAGGGTATGTGATGCCCGCGGTGTAGTTGGGTATGTGGTGCCCGCGGTATACTAGGGTATGTGGTGCCCGTGATATACTAGGGTATGTGGTGCCCGCGTTGTACTAGTGTATGTGGTGCCCGCGGTGTACTCCGGTATACTTGGTATGTGGTGCCCGCGGTGTTGTTGGCTATGTGATGCCCGCGGTGTACTAGGGTATGTGATGCCCGCGGTGTACTTGGGACTTGGGTATGTTGTGCCCGCGGTGTACTAGGGTATGTGATGCCTGAGGTGTACTTGGGTATGTGGTGCCCACGGTGTACTAGGGTATGTGATGCCCGAGGTTTACTTGGGTATGTGGTGCCCGCGGTGTACTAGGGTATGTGGTGCCCGCGGTGTACTAGGGTATGTGGTGCCCGCGGTATACTTGGGTATGTGGCGCCCGCGGTGTAGTTCGGTATGTGGTGCCCGCGGTGTACTAGGGTATGTGATGCCCGCGGTGTAGTTGGGTATGTGGTGCCCGCGGTATACTAGGGTATGTGGTGCCCGTGATATACTAGGGTATGTGGTGCCCGCGTTGTACTAGTGTATGTGGTGCCCGCGGTGTACTCCGGTATACTTGGTATGTGGTGCCCGCGGTGTTGTTGGCTATGTGATGCCCGCGGTGTACTAGGGTATGTGGTGCCCGCGGTATACTTGGGTATGTGGTGCCCGCGGTGTAGTTGGGTATGTGATGCCCGCGGTATACTTGGGTATGTGGTGCCCGCGGTGTACTAGGGTATGTGGTGCCCGCGGTATACTTGGGTATGTGGCGCCCGCGGTGTAGTAGGGTATGTGATGCCCGCGGTGTACTAGGGTATGTGGTGCCCGCGGTGTACTAGGGTATGAGGTGCCCGCGGTATACTTGGTATGTGGTGCCCGCGGTGTTGTTGGGTATGTGATGCCCGCGGTGTACTAGGGTATGAGGTGCCCGCGGTATACTTGGTATGTGGTGCCCGCGGTATAGTAAGGTATGTGATGCCCGCGGTGTACTAGGGTATGTGGTGCCCGCGGTGTACTAGGGTATGTGGTGCCCGCGGTATACTTGGGTATGTGGTGCCCGCGGTGTACTAGGGTATGTGATGCCCGAGGTGTACTTGGGTATGTGGTGCCCGCGGTGAACTTGGGTATGTGATGCCCGAGGTGTACTTGGGTATGTGGTGCCCGCGGTGTACTAGGGTATGTGGTGCCCGCGGTGTACTAGGGTATGTAGTGCCCGCGGTATACTTGGGTATGTGGCGCCCGCGGTGTAGTTCGGTATGTGGTGCCCACGGTGTACCAGGGTATGTGATGCCCGCGGTGTAGTTGGGTATGTGGTGCCCGCGGTATAGTAGGGTATGTGGTGCCCGCGGTGTACTAGGGTATGTGGTGCCCGCGGTGTACTAGGGTATGTGATGCCCGCGGTGTACTTGGGACTAGGGTATGTGGTGCCCGCGGTGTAGTGGGGTATGTGGTGCCCGCGGTGTAGTGGGGTATGTGGTGCCCGCGGTATACTAGGGTATGTGGTGCCCGCGGTATACTAGGGTATGTGATGCCCGCGGTGTAGTTGGGTATGTGATGCCCGCGGTATACTAGGGTATGTGGTGCCCGCGGTGTTCTAGGGTATGTGATGCCCGCGGTGTACTAGGGTATGTGGTGCCCGTGGTGTACTAAGGTATGAGGTGCCCGCGGTATACTTGGGTATGTGGTGCCCGCGGTGTACTAGGGTATGTGATGCCCGAGGTGTACTTGGGTATGTGGTGCTCGCGGTGTACATGGGACTTGGGTATGTGATGCCCGCGGTTTACTAGGGTATGTGGTGCCCGCGGTATACTTGGGTATGTGGTGCCCGCGGTGTAGTTCAGTATGTGGTGCCAGCGGTGTAGTTGGGTATGTGATGCCCGCGGTGTATAAGGGTATGTGGTGCCCGCGGTGTACTAGGGTATGTGGTGCCCGCGGTGTAGTTGGGAATGTGATGCCCGCGGTGTACTGGGGTATGTGGTGCCCGCGGTATACTAGGGTATGTGGTGCCCGCGGTGTTCTAGGGTATGTGATGCCCGCGGTGTACTAGGGTATGTGGTGCCCGTGGTGTACTAGGGTATGAGGTGCCCGCGGTATACTTGGGTATGTGGTGCCCGCGGTGTACTAGGGTATGTGATGCCCGAGGTGTACTTGGGTATGTGGTGCTCGCGGTGTACTAGGGTATGTGATGCCCGAGGTGTACTTGGGTATGTGATGCCCGCGGTGTAATTGGGTATGTGGTGCCCGCGGTGTACTAGGGTATGTGATGCCCGCGGTGAACTTGGGTATGTGATGCCCGCGGTGTACATGGGACTTGGGTATGTGATGCCCGCGGTTTACTAGGGTATGTGGTGCCCGCGGTATACTTGGGTATGTGGTGCCCGCGGTGTAGTTCAGTATGTGGTGCCCGCGGTGTACTAGGGTATGTGATGCCCGCGGTGTAGTTGGGTATGTGGTGCCCGCGGTATACTTGGGTATGTAGTGCCCGCGGTGTACTAGGGTATGTGGTGCCCATGGTGTACTAGGGTATGTGGTGCCCGCGGCGTACTAGGGTATGTGATGCCCGCGGTGTACTTGGGTATGTGATGCCCGCAGTGTACTAGAGTATATGATGCCCGCGGTGAACTTGGGTATGTGGTGCCCGCGGTGTACTAGGGTATGTGGTGCCCGCGGTATACTTGGGTATGTGGTGCCCGCGGTGTAGTTCAGTATGTGGTGCCCGCGGAGTACTAAGGTATGTGATGCCCGCGGTGTAGTTGGGTATGTGGTGCCCGCGGTATACTAGGGTATGTGGTGCCCGCGGTGTACTAGGGTATGTGGTGCCCGCGGTATACTTGGGTATGTGGCGCCCGCGGTGTAGTTCGGTATGTGGTGCCCGCGGTGTACTAGGGTATGTGATGCCCGCGGTGTAGTTGGGTATGTGGTGCCCGCGGTATAGTAGGGTATGTGGTGCCCGCGGTGTACTAGGGTATGTGGTGCCCGCGGTGTACTAGGGTATGTGATGCCCGCGGTGTACTTGGGACTTGGGTATGTTGTGCCCGCGGTGTACTAGGGTATGTGATGCCCGAGGTGTACTTGGGTATGTGGTGCCCCCGGTGTACTAGGGTATGTGATGCCCGAGGTATACTTGGGTATGTGGCGCCCGCGGTGTAGTTCGGTATGTGGTGCCCGCGGTGTACTAGGGTATGTGATGCCCGCGGTGTAGTTGGGTATGTGGTGCCCGCGGTATAGTAGGGTATGTGGTGCCCGCGGTGTACTAGGGTATGTGGTGCCCGCGGTGTACTAGGGTATGTGATGCCCGAGGTGTACTTGGGTATGTGGTGCCCCCGGTGTACTAGGGTATGTGGCGCCCGCGGTGTAGTTCGGTATGTGGTGCCCGCGGTGTACTAGGGTATGTGATGCCCGCGGTGTAGTTGGGTATGTGGTGCCCGCGGTATAGTAGGGTATGTGGTGCCCGCGGTGTTCTAGTGTATGTGGTGCCCGCGGTGTACTAGGGTATGTGATGCCCGCGGTGTACTTGGGACTTGGGTATGTTGTGCCCGCGGTGTACTAGGGTATGTGATGCCCGAGGTGTACTTGGGTATGTGGTGCCCCCGGTGTACTAGGGTATGTGATGCCCGAGGTATACTTGGGTATGTGGCGCCCGCGGTGTAGTTCGGTATGTGGTGCCCGCGGCGTACTAGGGTATGTGATGCCCGCGGTGAACTTGGGTATGTGATGCCCGCGGTGTACATGGGACTTGGGTATGTGATGCCCGCGGTTTACTAGGGTATGTGGTGCCCGCGGTATACTTGGGTATGTGGTGCCCGCGGTGTAGTTCAGTATGTGGTGCCCGCGGTGTACTAGGGTATGTGATGCCCGCGGTGTAGTTGGGTATGTGGTGCCCGCGGTATACTTGGGTATGTTGTGCCCGCGGTGTACTAGGGTATGTGGTGCCCACGGTGTACTAGGGTATGTGGTGCCCGCGGCGTACTAGGGTATGTGATGCCCGCGGTGTACTTGGGTATGTGATGCCCGCAGTGTACTAGAGTATATGATGCCCGCGGTGAACTTGGGTATGTGATGCCCGCGGTGTACTAGGGTATGTGGTGCCCGCGGTATACTTGGGTATGTGGCGCCCGCGGTGTAGTTCGGTATGTGGTGCCCGCGGTATACTTGGGTATGTGGTGCCCGCGGTGTAGTTCAGTATGTGGTGCCCGCGGAGTACTAAGGTATGTGATGCCCGCGGTGTAGTTGGGTATGTGGTGCCCGCGGTATACTAGGGTATGTGGTGCCCGCGGTGTACTAGGGTATGTGGGGCCCGCGGTATACTTGGGTATGTGGCGCCCGCGGTGTAGTTCGGTATGTGGTGCCCGCGGTGTACTAGGGTATGTGATGCCCGCGGTGTAGTTGGGTATGTGGTGCCCGCGGTATAGTAGGGTATGTGGTGCCCGCGGTGTTCTAGGGTATGTGGTGCCCGCGGTGTACTAGGGTATGTGATGCCCGCGGTGTACTTGGGACTTGGGTATGTTGTGCCCGCGGTGTACTAGGGTATGTGATGCCCGAGGTGTACTTGGGTATGTGGTGCCCCCGGTGTACTAGGGTATGTGATGCCCGAGGTATACTTGGGTATGTGGCGCCCGCGGTGTAGTTCGGTATGTGGTGCCCACGGTGTACTAGGGTATGTGATGCCCGCGGTGTAGTTGGGTATGTGGTGCCCGCGGTATAGTAGGGTATGTGGTGCCCGCGGTGTACTAGGGTATGTGGTGCCCGCGGTGTACTAGGGTATGTGATGCCCGAGGTGTACTTGGGTATGTGGTGCCCCCGGTGTACTAGGGTATGTGATGCCCGAGGTTTACTTGGGTATGTGGTGCCCGCGGTGTAGTTGGGAATGTGATGCCCGCGGTGTACTGGGGTATGTGGTGCCCGCGGTATACTAGGGTATGTGGTGCCCGCGGTGTTCTAGGGTATGTGATGCCCGCGGTGTACTAGGGTATGTGGTGCCCGTGGTGTACTAGGGTATGAGGTGCCCGCGGTATACTTGGGTATGTGGTGCCCGCGGTGTACTAGGGTATGTGATGCCCGAGGTGTACTTGGGTATGTGGTGCTCGCGGTGTACTAGGGTATGTGATGCCCGAGGTGTACTTGGGTATGTGATGCCCGCGGTGTAATTGGGTATGTGGTGCCCGCGGTGTACTAGGGTATGTGATGCCCGCGGTGAACTTGGGTATGTGATGCCCGCGGTGTACATGGGACTTGGGTATGTGATGCCCGCGGTTTACTAGGGTATGTGGTGCCCGCGGTATACTTGGGTATGTGGTGCCCGCGGTGTAGTTCAGTATGTGGTGCCCGCGGTGTACTAGGGTATGTGATGCCCGCGGTGTAGTTGGGTATGTGGTGCCCGCGGTATACTTGGGTATGTAGTGCCCGCGGTGTACTAGGGTATGTGGTGCCCATGGTGTACTAGGGTATGTGGTGCCCGCGGCGTACTAGGGTATGTGATGCCCGCGGTGTACTTGGGTATGTGATGCCCGCAGTGTACTAGAGTATATGATGCCCGCGGTGAACTTGGGTATGTGATGCCCGCGGTGTACTAGGGTATGTGGTGCCCGCGGTATACTTGGGTATGTGGTGCCCGCGGTGTAGTTCAGTATGTGGTGCCCGCGGAGTACTAAGGTATGTGATGCCCGCGGTGTAGTTGGGTATGTGGTGCCCGCGGTATACTAGGGTATGTGGTGCCCGCGGTGTACTAGGGTATGTGGTGCCCGCGGTATACTTGGGTATGTGGCGCCCGCGGTGTAGTTCGGTATGTGGTGCCCGCGGTGTACTAGGGTATGTGATGCCCGCGGTGTAGTTGGGTATGTGGTGCCCGCGGTATAGTAGGGTATGTGGTGCCCGCGGTGTTCTAGGGTATGTGGTGCCCGCGGTGTACTAGGGTATGTGATGCCCGCGGTGTACTTGGGACTTGGGTATGTTGTGCCCGCGGTGTACTAGGGTATGTGATGCCCGAGGTGTACTTGGGTATGTGGTGCCCCCGGTGTACTAGGGTATGTGATGCCCGAGGTATACTTGGGTATGTGGCGCCCGCGGTGTAGTTCGGTATGTGGTGCCCACGGTGTACTAGGGTATGTGATGCCCGCGGTGTAGTTGGGTATGTGGTGCCCGCGGTATAGTAGGGTATGTGGTGCCCGCGGTGTACTAGGGTATGTGGTGCCCGCGGTGTACTAGGGTATGTGATGCCCGAGGTGTACTTGGGTATGTGGTGCCCGCGGTGTACTAGGGTATGTGGCGCCCGCGGTGTAGTTCGGTATGTGGTGCCCGCGGTGTACTAGGGTATGTGATGCCCGCGGTGTAGTTGGGTATGTGGTGCCCGCGGTATAGTAGGGTATGTGGTGCCCGCGGTGTTCTAGTGTATGTGGTGCCCGCGGTGTACTAGGGTATGTGATGCCCGCGGTGTACTTGGGACTTGGGTATGTTGTGCCCGCGGTGTACTAGGGTATGTGATGCCCGAGGTGTACTTGGGTATGTGGTGCCCCCGGTGTACTAGGGTATGTGATGCCCGAGGTATACTTGGGTATGTGGCGCCCGCGGTGTAGTTCGGTATGTGGTGCCCGCGGCGTACTAGGGTATGTGATGCCCGCGGTGAACTTGGGTATGTGATGCCCGCGGTGTACATGGGACTTGGGTATGTGATGCCCGCGGTTTACTAGGGTATGTGGTGCCCGCGGTATACTTGGGTATGTGGTGCCCGCGGTGTAGTTCAGTATGTGGTGCCCGCGGTGTACTAGGGTATGTGATGCCCGCGGTGTAGTTGGGTATGTGGTGCCCGCGGTATACTTGGGTATGTAGTGCCCGCGGTGTACTAGGGTATGTGGTGCCCATGGTGTACTAGGGTATGTGGTGCCCGCGGCGTACTAGGGTATGTGATGCCCGCGGTGTACTTGGGTATGTGATGCCCGCAGTGTACTAGAGTATATGATGCCCGCGGTGAACTTGGGTATGTGATGCCCGCGGTGTACTAGGGTATGTGGTGCCCGCGGTATACTTGGGTATGTGGCGCCCGCGGTGTAGTTCGGTATGTGGTGCCCGCGGTATACTTGGGTATGTGGTGCCCGCGGTGTAGTTCAGTATGTGGTGCCCGCGGTGTACTAGGGTATGTGATGCCCGCGGTGTAGTTGGGTATGTGGTGCCCGCGGTATACTAGGGTATGTGGTGCCCGCGGTGTACTAGGGTATGTGGGGCCCGCGGTATACTTGGGTATGTGGAGCCCGCGGTGTAGTTCGGTATGTGGTGCCCGCGGTGTACTAGGGTATGTGATGCCCGCGGTGTAGTTGGGTATGTGGTGCCCGCGGTATAGTAGGGTATGTGGTGCCCGCGGTGTTCTAGGGTATGTGGTGCCCGCGGTGTACTAGGGTATGTGATGCCCGCGGTGTACTTGGGACTTGGGTATGTTGTGCCCGCGGTGTACTAGGGTATGTGATGCCCGAGGTGTACTTGGGTATGTGGTGCCCCCGGTGTACTAGGGTATGTGATGCCCGAGGTATACTTGGGTATGTGGCGCCCGCGGTGTAGTTCGGTATGTGGTGCCCACGGTGTACTAGGGTATGTGATGCCCGCGGTGTAGTTGGGTATGTGGTGCCCGCGGTATAGTAGGGTATGTGGTGCCCGCGGTGTACTAGGGTATGTGGTGCCCGCGGTGTACTAGGGTATGTGATGCCCGAGGTGTACTTGGGTATGTGGTGCCCCCGGTGTACTAGGGTATGTGATGCCCGAGGTTTACTTGGGTATGTGGTGCCCGCGGTGTACTAGGGTATGTGGTGCCCGCGGTGTACTAGGGTATGTGGTGCCCGCGGTATACTTGGGTATGTGGCGCCCGCGGTGTAGTTTGGTATGTGGTGCCCGCGGTGTACTAGGGTATGTGGTGCCCGCGGTGTACTAGGGTATGTGGTGCCCGCGGTATACTTGGGTATGTGGCGCCCGCGGTGTAGTTCGGTATGTGGTGCCCGCGGTGTACTAGGGTATGTGATGCCTGCGGTGTAGTTGGGTATGTGGTGCCCGCGGTGTTCTAGGGTATGTGGTGCCCGCGGTGTACTAGGGTATGTGATGCCCGCGGTGTACTTGGGACTTGGGTATGTTGTGCCCGCGGTGTACTAGGGTATGTGATGCCTGAGGTGTACTTGGGTATGTGGTGCCCACGGTGTACTAGGGTATGTGATGCCCGAGGTTTACTTGGGTATGTGGTGCCCGCGGTGTACTAGGGTATGTGGTGCCCGCGGTGTACTAGGGTATGTGGTGCCCGCGGTATACTTGGGTATGTGGCGCCCGCGGTGTAGTTCGGTATGTGGTGCCCGCGGTGTACTAGGGTATGTGATGCCCGCGGTGTAGTTGGGTATGTGGTGCCCGCGGTATACTAGGGTATGTGGTGCCCGTGATATACTAGGGTATGTGGTGCCCGCGTTGTACTAGTGTATGTGGTGCCCGCGGTGTACTCCGGTATACTTGGTATGTGGTGCCCGCGGTGTTGTTGGCTATGTGATGCCCGCGGTGTACTAGGGTATGTGATGCCCGCGGTGTACTTGGGACTTGGGTATGTTGTGCCCGCGGTGTACTAGGGTATGTGATGCCTGAGGTGTACTTGGGTATGTGGTGCCCACGGTGTACTAGGGTATGTGATGCCCGAGGTTTACTTGGGTATGTGGTGCCCGCGGTGTACTAGGGTATGTGGTGCCCGCGGTGTACTAGGGTATGTGGTGCCCGCGGTATACTTGGGTATGTGGCGCCCGCGGTGTAGTTCGGTATGTGGTGCCCGCGGTGTACTAGGGTATGTGGTGCCCGCGGTGTAGTTGGGTATGTGGTGCCCGCGGTATACTAGGGTATGTGGTGCCCGTGATATACTAGGGTATGTGGTGCCCGCGTTGTACTAGTGTATGTGGTGCCCGCGGTGTACTCCGGTATACTTGGTATGTGGTGCCCGCGGTGTTGTTGGCTATGTGATGCCCGCGGTGTACTAGGGTATGTGGTGCCCGCGGTGTACTTGGGTATGTGGTGCCCGCGGTGTAGTTGGGTATGTGATGCCCGCGGTATACTTGGGTATGTGGTGCCCGCGGTGTACTAGGGTATGTGGTGCCCGCGGTATACTTGGGTATGTGGCGCCCGCGGTGTAGTAGGGTATGTGATGCCCGCGGTGTACTAGGGTATGTGGTGCCCGCGGTGTACTAGGGTATGAGGTGCCCGCGGTATACTTGGTATGTGGTGCCCGCGGTGTTGTTGGGTATGTGATGCCCGCGGTGTACTAGGGTATGAGGTGCCCGCGGTATACTTGGTATGTGGTGCCCGCGGTATAGTAAGGTATGTGATGCCCGCGGTGTACTAGGGTATGTGGTGCCCGCGGTGTACTAGGGTATGTGGTGCCCGCGGTATACTTGGGTATGTGGTGCCCGCGGTGTACTAGGGTATGTGATGCCCGAGGTGTACTTGGGTATGTGGTGCCCGCGGTGTACTAGGGTATGTGATGCCCGAGGTGTACTTGGGTATGTGGTGCCCGCGGTGTACTAGGGTATGTGGTGCCCGCGGTGTACTAGGGTATGTAGTGCCCGCGGTATACTTGGGTATGTGGCGCCCGCGGTGTAGTTCGGTATGTGGTGCCCACGGTGTACCAGGGTATGTGATGCCCGCGGTGTAGTTGGGTATGTGGTGCCCGCGGTATAGTAGGGTATGTGGTGCCCGCGGTGTACTAGGGTATGTGGTGCCCGCGGTGTACTAGAGTATGTGATGCCCGCGGTGTACTTGGGACTAGGGTATGTGGTGCCCGCGGTGTAGTGGGGTATGTGGTGCCCGCGGTGTAGTGGGGTATGTGGTGCCCGCGGTATACTAGGGTATGTGGTGCCCGCGGTATACTAGGGTATGTGATGCCCGCGGTGTAGTTGGGTATGTGATGCCCGCGGTATACTAGGGTATGTGGTGCCCGCGGTGTTCTAGGGTATGTGATGCCCGCGGTGTACTAGGGTATGTGGTGCCCGTGGTGTACTAAGGTATGAGGTGCCCGCGGTATACTTGGGTATGTGGTGCCCGCGGTGTACTAGGGTATGTGATGCCCGAGGTGTACTTGGGTATGTGGTGCTCGCGGTGTACATGGGACTTGGGTATGTGATGCCCGCGGTTTACTAGGGTATGTGGTGCCCGCGGTATACTTGGGTATGTGGTGCCCGCGGTGTAGTTCAGTATGTGGTGCCAGCGGTGTAGTTGGGTATGTGATGCCCGCGGTGTATAAGGGTATGTGGTGCCCGCGGTGTACTAGGGTATGTGGTGCCCGCGGTGTAGTTGGGAATGTGATGCCCGCGGTGTACTGGGGTATGTGGTGCCCGCGGTATACTAGGGTATGTGGTGCCCGCGGTGTTCTAGGGTATGTGATGCCCGCGGTGTACTAGGGTATGTGGTGCCCGTGGTGTACTAGGGTATGAGGTGCCCGCGGTATACTTGGGTATGTGGTGCCCGCGGTGTACTAGGGTATGTGATGCCCGAGGTGTACTTGGGTATGTGGTGCTCGCGGTGTACTAGGGTATGTGATGCCCGAGGTGTACTTGGGTATGTGATGCCCGCGGTGTAATTGGGTATGTGGTGCCCGCGGTGTACTAGGGTATGTGATGCCCGCGGTGAACTTGGGTATGTGATGCCCGCGGTGTACATGGGACTTGGGTATGTGATGCCCGCGGTTTACTAGGGTATGTGGTGCCCGCGGTATACTTGGGTATGTGGTGCCCGCGGTGTAGTTCAGTATGTGGTGCCCGCGGTGTACTAGGGTATGTGATGCCCGCGGTGTAGTTGGGTATGTGGTGCCCGCGGTATACTTGGGTATGTAGTGCCCGCGGTGTACTAGGGTATGTGGTGCCCATGGTGTACTAGGGTATGTGGTGCCCGCGGCGTTCTAGGGTATGTGATGCCCGCGGTGTACTTGGGTATGTGATGCCCGCAGTGTACTAGAGTATATGATGCCCGCGGTGAACTTGGGTATGTGATGCCCGCGGTGTACTAGGGTATGTGGTGCCCGCGGTATACTTGGGTATGTGGTGCCCGCGGTGTAGTTCAGTATGTGGTGCCCGCGGAGTACTAAGGTATGTGATGCCCGCGGTGTAGTTGGGTATGTGGTGCCCGCGGTGTACTAGGGTATGTGGTGCCCGCGGTGTACTAGGGTATGTGGTGCCCGCGGTGTACTTGGGTATGTGGCGCCCGCGGTGTAGTTCGGTATGTGGTGCCCGCGGTGTACTAGGGTATGTGATGCCCGCGGTGTAGTTGGGTATGTGGTGCCCGCGGTATAGTAGGGTATGTGGTGCCCGCGGTGTTCTAGGGTATGTGGTGCCCGCGGTGTACTAGGGTATGTGATGCCCGCGGTGTACTTGGGACTTGGGTATGTTGTGCCCGCGGTGTACTAGGGTATGTGATGCCCGAGGTGTACTTGGGTATGTGGTGCCCCCGGTGTACTAGGGTATGTGATGCCCGAGGTATACTTGGGTATGTGGCGCCCGCGGTGTAGTTGGGTATGTGGTGCCCACGGTGTACTAGGGTATGTGATGCCCGCGGTGTAGTTGGGTATGTGGTGCCCGCGGTATAGTAGGGTATGTGGTGCCCGCGGTGTACTAGGGTATGTGGTGCCCGCGGTGTACTAGGGTATGTGATGCCCGAGGTGTACTTGGGTATGTGGTGCCCGCGGTGTACTAGGGTATGTGGCGCCCGCGGTGTAGTTCGGTATGTGGTGCCCGCGGTGTACTAGGGTATGTGATGCCCGCGGTGTAGTTGGGTATGTGGTGCCCGCGGTATAGTAGGGTATGTGGTGCCCGCGGTGTTCTAGTGTATGTGGTGCCCGCGGTGTACTAGGGTATGTGATGCCCGCGGTGTACTTGGGACTTGGGTATGTTGTGCCCGCGGTGTACTAGGGTATGTGATGCCCGAGGTGTACTTGGGTATGTGGTGCCCCCGGTGTACTAGGGTATGTGATGCCCGAGGTCTACTTGGGTATGTGGCGCCCGCGGTGTAGTTCGGTATGTGGTGCCCGCGGCGTACTAGGGTATGTGCTGCCCGCGGTGAACTTGGGTATGTGATGCCCGCGGTGTTCATGGGACTTGGGTATGTGTTGCCCGCGGTTTACTAGGGTATGTGGTGCCCGCGGTATACTTGGGTATGTGGTGCCCGCGGTGTAGTTCAGTATGTGGTGCCCGCGGTGTACTAGGGTATGTGATGCCCGCGGTGTAGTTGGGTATGTGGTGCCCGCGGTATACTTGGGTATGTAGTGCCCGCGGTGTACTAGGGTATGTGGTGCCCATGGTGTACTAGGGTATGTGGTGCCCGCGGCGTACTAGGGTATGTGATGCCCGCGGTGTACTTGGGTATGTGATGCCCGCAGTGTACTAGAGTATATGATGCCCGCGGTGAACTTGGGTATGTGATGCCCGCGGTGTACTAGGGTATGTGGTGCCCGCGGTATACTTGGGTATGTGGCGCCCGCGGTGTAGTTGGGTATGTGGTGCCCGCGGTATACTTGGGTATGTGGTGCCCGCGGTGTAGTTCAGTATGTGGTGCCCGCGGAGTACTAAGGTATGTGATGCCCGCGGTGTAGTTGGGTATGTGGTGCCCGCGGTTTACTTGGGTATGTGGTGCCCGCGGTGTACTAGGGTATGTGGGGCCCGCGGTATACTTGGGTATGTGGCGCCCGCGGTGTAGTTCGGTATGTGGTGCCCGCGGTGTACTAGGGTATGTGATGCCCGCGGTGTAGTTGGGTATGTGGTGCCCGCGGTATAGTAGGGTATGTGGTGCCCGCGGTGTTCTAGGGTATGTGGTGCCCGCGGTGTACTAGGGTATGTGATGCCCGCGGTGTACTTGGGACTTGGGTATGTTGTGCCCGCGGTGTACTAGGGTATGTGATGCCCGAGGTGTACTTGGGTATGTGGTGCCCCCGGTGTACTAGGGTATGTGATGCCCGAGGTATACTTGGGTATGTGGCGCCCGCGGTGTAGTTCGGTATGTGGTGCCCACGGTGTACTAGGGTATGTGATGCCCGCGGTGTAGTTGGGTATGTGGTGCCCGCGGTATAGTAGGGTATGTGGTGCCCGCGGTGTACTAGGGTATGTGGTGCCCGCGGTGTACTAGGGTATGTGATGCCCGAGGTGTACTTGGGTATGTGGTGCCCCCAGTGTACTAGGGTATGTGATGCCCGAGGTTTACTTGGGTATGTGGTGCCCGCGGTGTACTAGGGTATGTGGTGCCCGCGGTGTACTAGGGTATGTGGTGCCCGCGGTATACTTGGGTATGTGGCGCCCGCGGTGTAGTTTGGTATGTGGTGCCCGCGGTGTACTAGGGTATGTGATGCCCGCGGTGTAGTTGGGTATGTGGTGCCCGCGGTATACTAGGGTATGTGGTGCCCGCGGTATACTAGGGTATGTGGTGCCCGCGTTGTACTAGTGTATGTGGTGCCCGCGGTGTACTCCGGTATACTTGGTATGTGGTGCCCGCGGTGTTGTTGGCTATGTGATGCCCGCGGTATACTTGGGTATGTGGTGACCGCGGTGTAGTTGGGTATGTGATGCCCGCGGTATACTTGGGTATGTGGTGCCCGCGGTGTACTAGGGTATGTGGTGCCCGCGGTATACTTGGGTATGTGGCGCCCGCGGTGTAGTTCGGTATGTGGTGCCCGCGGTGTACTAGGGTATGTGATGCCTGCGGTGTAGTTGGGTATGTGGTGCCCGCGGTGTTCTAGGGTATGTGGTGCCCGCGGTGTACTAGGGTATGTGATGCCCGCGGTGTACTTGGGATTTGGGTATGTTGTGCCCGCGGTGTACTAGGGTATGTGATGCCTGAGGTGTACTTGGGTATGTGGTGCCCGCGGTGTACTAGGGTATGTGATGCCCGAGGTTTACTTGGGTATGTGGTGCCCGCGGTGTACTAGGGTATGTGGTGCCCGCGGTGTAGTTGGGTATGTGGTGCCCGCGGTATACTAGGGTATGTGGTGCCCGCGGTATACTAGGGTATGTGGTGCCCGCGTTGTACTAGTGTATGTGGTGCCCGCGGTGTACTCCGGTATACTTGGTATGTGGTGCCCGCGGTGTTGTTGGCTATGTGATGCCCGCGGTGTACTAGGGTATGTGGTGCCCGCGGTATACTTGGGTATGTGGTGCCCGCGGTGTAGTTGGGTATGTGATGCCCGCGGTATACTTGGGTATGTGGTGCCCGCGGTGTACTAGGGTATGTGGTGCCCGCGGTATACTTGGGTATGTGGCGCCCGCGGTGTAGTTCGGTATGTGGTGCCCGCGGTGTACTAGGGTATGTGATGCCTGCGGTGTAGTTGGGTATGTGGTGCCCGCGGTATAGTAGGGTATGTGGTGCCCGCGGTATACTAGGGTATGTGGTGCCCGCGGTGTACTAGGGTATGTGATGCCCGCGGTGTACTAGGGTATGTGGTGCCCGCGGTGTACTAGGGTATGAGGTGCCCGCGGTATACTTGGTATGTGGTGCCCGCGGTGTTGTTGGGTATATGATGCCCGCGGTGTACTAGGGTATGTGGTGCCCGCGGTATACTTGGTATGTGGTGCCCGCGGTATAGTTAGGTATGTGATGCCCGCGGTGTACTAGGGTATTAGGTGCCCGCGGTGTACTAGGGTATGTGGTGCCCGCGGTATACTTGGGTATGTGGTGCCCGCGGTGTACTAGGGTATGTGATGCCCGAGGTGTACTTGGGTATGTGGTGCCCGCGGTGTACTAGGGTATGTGATGCCCGAGGTGTACTTGGGTATGTGGTGCCCGCGGTGTACTAGGGTATGTGGTGCCCGCGGTGTACTAGGGTATGTAGTGCCCGCGGTATACTTGGGTATGTGGCGCCCGCGGTGTAGTTCGGTATGTGGTGCCCACGGTGTACTAGGGTATGTGATGCCCGCGGTGTAGTTGGGTATGTGGTGCCCGCGGTATAGTAGGGTATGTGGTGCCCGCGGTGTACTAGGGTATGTGGTGCCCGCGGTGTACTAGAGTATGTGATGCCCGCGGTGTACTTGGGACTTGGGTATAGAATAGAATAGAATAGAATAGAATAAGTACTTTATTTCAGTTATTATAAAAACTTAATGCTAGAACACTTAAACGATATAATTATTATAAGTAAGTAAAAATAACTGAAAAAGGTCATTACTCAGCTTGTGCTGGTGTAGAACCATTGGGCTCTACACCAGCGCTGGTTTTCAGTAATGCCAAAAGATGGAGAAGGTGGGGGAGTAGCATACGCAGACATTGCACATTAATATATTAAATGATGTGGTATGTGGTGCCCGCGGTATAGTAGGGTATGTGGTGCCCGCGGTGTTCTAGGGTATGTGGTGCCCGCGGTGTACTAGGGTATGTGATGCCCGCGGTGTACTTGGGACTTGGGTATGTTGTGCCCGCGGTGTACTAGGGTATGTGATGCCCGAGGTGTACTTGGGTATGTGGT
Source organism: Ecliptopera silaceata (assembly GCA_932527185.1). NCBI lineage: Eukaryota > Metazoa > Arthropoda > Insecta > Lepidoptera > Geometridae > Ecliptopera > Ecliptopera silaceata. Next base: position 8,214,094 of record OW052202.1, on the reverse strand, counting down.
GCCCCCGGTGTACTAGGGTATGTGATGCCCGAGGTATACTTGGGTATGTGGCGCCCGCGGTGTAGTTCGGTATGTGGTGCCCACGGTGTACTAGGGTATGTGATGCCCGCGGTGTAGTTGGGTATGTGGTGCCCGCGGTATAGTAGGGTATGTGGTGCCCGCGGTGTACTAGGGTATGTGGTGCCCGCGGTGTACTAGGGTATGTGATGCCCGAGGTGTACTTGGGTATGTGGTGCCCCCGGTGTACTAGGGTATGTGGCGCCCGCGGTGTAGTTCGGTATGTGGTGCCCGCGGTGTACTAGGGTATGTGATGCCCGCGGTGTAGTTGGGTATGTGGTGCCCGCGGTATAGTAGGGTATGTGGTGCCCGCGGTGTTCTAGGGTATGTGGTGCCCGCGGTGTACTAGGGTATGTGATGCCCGCGGTGTACTTGGGACTTGGGTATGTTGTGCCCGCGGTGTACTAGGGTATGTGATGCCCGAGGTGTACTTGGGTATGTGGTGCCCCCGGTGTACTAGGGTATGTGATGCCCGAGGTATACTTGGGTATGTGGCGCCCGCGGTGTAGTTCGGTATGTGGTGCCCGCGGCGTACTAGGGTATGTGATGCCCGCGGTGAACTTGGGTATGTGATGCCCGCGGTGTACATGGGACTTGGGTATGTGATGCCCGCGGTTTACTAGGGTATGTGGTGCCCGCGGTATACTTGGGTATGTGGTGCCCGCGGTGTAGTTCAGTATGTGGTGCCCGCGGTGTACTAGGGTATGTGATGCCCGCGGTGTAGTTGGGTATGTGGTGCCCGCGGTATACTTGGGTATGTAGTGCCCGCGGTGTACTAGGGTATGTGGTGCCCATGGTGTACTAGGGTATGTGGTGCCCGCGGCGTACTAGGGTATGTGGTGCCCGCGGTGTACTTGGGTATGTGATGCCCGCAGTGTACTAGAGTATATGATGCCCGCGGTGAACTTGGGTATGTGATGCCCGCGGTGTACTAGGGTATGTGGTGCCCGCGGTATACTTGGGTATGTGGCGCCCGCGGTGTAGTTCGGTATGTGGTGCCCGCGGTATACTTGGGTATGTGGTGCCCGCGGTGTAGTTCAGTATGTGGTGCCCGCGGAGTACTAAGGTATGTGATGCCCGCGGTGTAGTTGGGTATGTGGTGCCCGCGGTATACTAGGGTATGTGGTGCCCGCGGTGTACTAGGGTATGTGGTGCCCGCGGTATACTTGGGTATGTGGCGCCCGCGGTGTAGTTCGGTATGTGGTGCCCGCGGTGTACTAGGGTATGTGATGCCCGCGGTGTAGTTGGGTATGTGGTGCCCGCGGTATAGTAGGGTATGTGGTGCCCGCGGTGTTCTAGGGTATGTGGTGCCCGCGGTGTACTAGGGTATGTGATGCCCGCGGTGTACTTGGGACTTGGGTATGTTGTGCCCGCGGTGTACTAGGGTATGTGATGCCCGAGGTGTACTTGGGTATGTGGTGCCCCCGGTGTACTAGGGTATGTGATGCCCGAGGTATACTTGGGTATGTGGCGCCCGCGGTGTAGTTCGGTATGTGGTGCCCACGGTGTACTAGGGTATGTGATGCCCGCGGTGTAGTTGGGTATGTGGTGCCCGCGGTATAGTAGGGTATGTGGTGCCCGCGGTGTACTAGGGTATGTGGTGCCCGCGGTGTACTAGGGTATGTGATGCCCGAGGTGTACTTGGGATTTGGGTATGTTGTGCCCCCGGTGTACTAGGGTATGTGATGCCCGAGGTTTACTTGGGTATGTGGTGCCCGCGGTGTACTAGGGTATGTGGTGCCCGCGGTGTACTAGGGTATGTGGTGCCCGCGGTATACTTGGGTATGTGGCGCCCGCGGTGTAGTTTGGTATGTGGTGCCCGCGGTGTACTAGGGTATGTGATGCCCGCGGTGTAGTTGGGTATGTGGTGCCCGCGGTATACTAGGGTATGTGGTGCCCGCGGTATACTAGGGTATGTGGTGCCCGCGTTGTACTAGTGTATGTGGTGCCCGCGGTGTACTCCGGTATACTTGGTATGTGGTGCCCGCGGTGTTGTTGGCTATGTGATGCCCGCGGTATACTTGGGTATGTGGTGACCGCGGTGTAGTTGGGTATGTGATGCCCGCGGTATACTTGGGTATGTGGTGCCCGCGGTGTACTAGGGTATGTGGTGCCCGCGGTATACTTGGGTATGTGGCGCCCGCGGTGTAGTTCGGTATGTGGTGCCCGCGGTGTACTAGGGTATGTGATGCCTGCGGTGTAGTTGGGTATGTGGTGCCCGCGGTGTTCTAGGGTATGTGGTGCCCGCGGTGTACTAGGGTATGTGATGCCCGCGGTGTACTTGGGATTTGGGTATGTTGTGCCCGCGGTGTACTAGGGTATGTGATGCCTGAGGTGTACTTGGGTATGTGGTGCCCGCGGTGTACTAGGGTATGTGATGCCCGAGGTGTACTTGGGTATGTGGTGCCCGCGGTGTACTAGGGTATGTGGTGCCCGCGGTGTAGTTGGGTATGTGGTGCCCGCGGTATACTAGGGTATGTGGTGCCCGCGGTATACTAGGGTATGTGGTGCCCGCGTTGTACTAGTGTATGTGGTGCCCGCGGTGTACTCCGGTATACTTGGTATGTGGTGCCCGCGGTGTTGTTGGCTATGTGATGCCCGCGGTGTACTAGGGTATGTGGTGCCCGCGGTTTACTTGGGTATGTGGTGCCCGCGGTGTAGTTGGGTATGTGATGCCCGCGGTATACTTGGGTATGTGGTGCCCGCGGTGTACTAGGGTATGTGGTGCCCGCGGTATACTTGGGTATGTGGCGCCCGCGGTGTAGTTCGGTATGTGGTGCCCGCGGTGTACTAGGGTATGTGATGCCTGCGGTGTAGTTGGGTATGTGGTGCCCGCGGTATAGTAGGGTATGTGGTGCCCGCGGTATACTAGGGTATGTGGTGCCCGCGGTGTTCTAGGGTATGTGATGCCCGCGGTGTACTAGGGTATGTGGTGCCCGCGGTGTACTAGGGTATGAGGTGCCCGCGGTATACTTGGTATGTGGTGCCCGCGGTGTTGTTGGGTATATGATGCCCGCGGTGTACTAGGGTATGAGGTGCCCGCGGTATACTTGGTATGTGGTGCCCGCGGTATAGTTAGGTATGTGATGCCCGCGGTGTACTAGGGTATTAGGTGCCCGCGGTGTACTAGGGTATGTGGTGCCCGCGGTATACTTGGGTATGTGGTGCCCGCGGTGTACTAGGGTATGTGATGCCCGAGGTGTACTTGGGTATGTGGTGCCCGCGGTGTACTAGGGTATGTGATGCCCGAGGTGTACTTGGGTATGTGGTGCCCGCGGTGTACTAGGGTATGTGGTGCCCGCGGTGTACTAGGGTATGTAGTGCCCGCGGTATACTTGGGTATGTGGCGCCCGCGGTGTAGTTCGGTATGTGGTGCCCACGGTGTACTAGGGTATGTGATGCCCGCGGTGTAGTTGGGTATGTGGTGCCCGCGGTATAGTAGGGTATGTGGTGCCCGCGGTGTACTAGGGTATGTGGTGCCCGCGGTGTACTAGAGTATGTGATGCCCGCGGTGTACTTGGGACTTGGGTATAGAATAGAATAGAATAGAATAGAATAAGTACTTTATTTCAGTTATTATAAAAACTTAATGCTAGAACACTTAAACGATATAATTATTATAAGTAAGTAAAAATAACTGAAAAAGGTCATTACTCAGCTTGTGCTGGTGTAGAACCATTGGGCTCTACACCAGCGCTGGTTTTCAGTAATGCCAAAAGATGGAGAAGGTGGGGGAGTAGCATACGCAGACATTGCACATTAATATATTAAATGATGTGTTATAACTTAACATTAATCAATTACTTATATCAATGTATGTGTAAAGGTATGTGGTGCCCGCGGTGTAGTGGGGTATGTGGTGCCCGCGGTATACTAGGGTATGTGGTGCCCGCGGTATACTAGGGTGTGTGATGCCCGCGGTGAACTAGGGTATGTGGTGCCCGCGGTGTACTAGGGTATGTGGTGCCCGCGGTATACTTGGGTATGTGGTGCCCGCGGTGTACTAGGGTATGTGATGCCCGAGGTGTACTTGGGTATGTGGTGCCCGCGGTGTACTAGGGTATGTGGTGCCCGCGGTGTACTAGGGTATGTGGTGCCCGCGGTATACTTGGGTATGTGGCGCCCGCGGTGTAGTTCGGTATGTGGTGCCCGCGGTGTACTAGGGTATGTGGTGCCCGCGGTATACTTGGGTATGTGGCGCCCGCGGTGTAGTTCGGTATGTGGTGCCCGCGGTATAGTAGGGTATGTGGTGCCCGCGGTGTTCTAGGGTATGTGGTGCCCGCGGTGTACTAGGGTATGTGATGCCCGCGGTGTACTAGGGTATGTGGTGCCCGCGGTATACTTGGGTATGTGGCGCCCGCGGTGTAGTTCGGTATGTGGTGCCCGCGGTGTACTAGGGTATGTGATGCCTGCGGTGTAGTTGGGTATGTGGTGCCCGCGGTATAGTAGGGTATGTGGTGCCCGCGGTATACTAGGGTATGTGGTGCCCGCGGTGTTCTAGGGTATGTGATGCCCGCGGTGTACTAGGGTATGTGGTGCCCGCGGTGTACTAGGGTATGAGGTGCCCGCGGTATACTTGGTATGTGGTGCCCGCGGTGTTGTTGGGTATATGATGCCCGCGGTGTACTAGGGTATGAGGTGCCCGCGGTATACTTGGTATGTGGTGCCCGCGGTATAGTTAGGTATGTGATGCCCGCGGTGTACTAGGGTATTAGGTGCCCGCGGTGTACTAGGGTATGTGGTGCCCGCGGTATACTTGGGTATGTGGTGCCCGCGGTGTACTAGGGTATGTGATGCCCGAGGTGTACTTGGGTATGTGGTGCCCGCGGTGTACTAGGGTATGTGATGCCCGAGGTGTACTTGGGTATGTGGTGCCCGCGGTGTACTAGGGTATGTGGTGCCCGCGGTGTACTAGGGTATGTAGTGCCCGCGGTATACTTGGGTATGTGGCGCCCGCGGTGTAGTTCGGTATGTGGTGCCCACGGTGTACTAGGGTATGTGATGCCCGCGGTGTAGTTGGGTATGTGGTGCCCGCGGTATAGTAGGGTATGTGGTGCCCGCGGTGTACTAGGGTATGTGGTGCCCGCGGTGTACTAGAGTATGTGATGCCCGCGGTGTACTTGGGACTTGGGTATAGAATAGAATAGAATAGAATAGAATAAGTACTTTATTTCAGTTATTATAAAAACTTAATGCTAGAACACTTAAACGATATAATTATTATAAGTAAGTAAAAATAACTGAAAAAGGTCATTACTCAGCTTGTGCTGGTGTAGAACCATTGGGCTCTACACCAGCGCTGGTTTTCAGTAATGCCAAAAGATGGAGAAGGTGGGGGAGTAGCATACGCAGACATTGCACATTAATATATTAAATGATGTGGTATGTGGTGCCCGCGGTATAGTAGGGTATGTGGTGCCCGCGGTGTTCTAGGGTATGTGGTGCCCGCGGTGTACTAGGGTATGTGATGCCCGCGGTGTACTTGGGACTTGGGTATGTTGTGCCCGCGGTGTACTAGGGTATGTGATGCCCGAGGTGTACTTGGGTATGTGGTGCCCCCGGTGTACTAGGGTATGTGATGCCCGAGGTATACTTGGGTATGTGGCGCCCGCGGTGTAGTTCGGTATGTGGTGCCCACGGTGTACTAGGGTATGTGATGCCCGCGGTGTAGTTGGGTATGTGGTGCCCGCGGTATAGTAGGGTATGTGGTGCCCGCGGTGTACTAGGGTATGTGGTGCCCGCGGTGTACTAGGGTATGTGATGCCCGAGGTGTACTTGGGTATGTGGTGCCCCCGGTGTACTAGGGTATGTGGTGCCCGCGGTGTAGTTGGGTATGTGATGCCCGCGGTGTACTTGGGTATGTGATGCCCGCGGTGTACTAGGGTATGTGATGCCCGCGGTTTAGTTGGGTATGTGGTGCCCGCGGTATAGTAGGGTATGTGGTGCCCGCGGTGTTCTAGGGTATGTGGTGCCCGCGGTGTACTAGGGTATGTGATGCCCGCGGTGTACTTGGGACTTGGGTATGTTGTGCCCGCGGTGTACTAGGGTATGTGATGCCCGAGGTGTACTTGGGTATGTGGTGCCCCCGGTGTACTAGGGTATGTGATGCCCGAGGTATACTTGGGTATGTGGCGCCCGCGGTGTAGTTCGGTATGTGGTGCCCGCGGTGTACTAGGGTATGTGATGCCCGCGGTGAACTTGGGTATGTGATGCCCGCGGTGTACATGGGACTTGGGTATGTGATGCCCGCGGTTTACTAGGGTATGTGGTGCCCGCGGTATACTTGGGTATGTGGTGCCCGCGGTGTAGTTCAGTATGTGGTGCCCGCGGTGTACTAGGGTATGTGATGCCCGCGGTGTAGTTGGGTATGTGGTGCCCGCGGTATACTTGGGTATGTAGTGCCCGCGGTGTACTAGGGTATGTGGTGCCCATGGTGTACTAGGGTATGTGGTGCCCGCGGCGTACTAGGGTATGTGATGCCCGCGGTGTACTTGGGTATGTGATGCCCGCAGTGTACTAGAGTATATGATGCCCGCGGTGAACTTGGGTATGTGATGCCCGCGGTGTACTAGGGTATGTGGTGCCCGCGGTATACTTGGGTATGTGGTGCCCGCGGTGTAGTTCGGTATGTGGTGCCCGCGGTATACTTGGGTATGTGGTGCCCGCGGTGTAGTTCAGTATGTGGTGCCCGCGGAGTACTAAGGTATGTGATGCCCGCGGTGTAGTTGGGTATGTGGTGCCCGCGGTATACTAGGGTATGTGGTGCCCGCGGTGTACTAGGGTATGTGGTGCCCGCGGTATACTTGGGTATGTGGCGCCCGCGGTGTAGTTCGGTATGTGGTGCCCGCGGTGTACTAGGGTATGTGATGCCCGCGGTGTAGTTGGGTATGTGGTGCCCGCGGTATAGTAGGTTATGTGGTGCCCGCGGTGTTCTAGGGTATGTGGTGCCCGCGGTGTACTAGGGTATGTGATGCCCGCGGTGTACTTGGGACTTGGGTATGTTGTGCCCGCGGTGTACTAGGGTATGTGATGCCCGAGGTGTACTTGGGTATGTGGTGCCCCCGGTGTACTAGGGTATGTGATGCCCGAGGTATACTTGGGTATGTGGCGCCCGCGGTGTAGTTCGGTATGTGGTGCCCACGGTGTACTAGGGTATGTGATGCCCGCGGTGTAGTTGGGTATGTGGTGCCCGCGGTATAGTAGGGTATGTGGTGCCCGCGGTGTACTAGGGTATGTGGTGCCCGCGGTGTACTAGGGTATGTGATGCCCGAGGTGTACTTGGGTATGTGGTGCCCCCGGTGTACTAGGGTATGTGATGCCCGAGGTTTACTTGGGTATGTGGTGCCCGCGGTGTACTAGGGTATGTGGTGCCCGCGGTGTACTAGGGTATGTGGTGCCCGCGGTATACTTGGGTATGTGGCGCCCGCGGTGTAGTTTGGTATGTGGTGCCCGCGGTGTACTAGGGTATGTGATGCCCGCGGTGTAGTTGGGTATGTGGTGCCCGCGGTATACTAGGGTATGTGGTGCCCGCGGTATACTAGGGTATGTGGTGCCCGCGTTGTACTAGTGTATGTGGTGCCCGCGGTGTACTCCGGTATACTTGGTATGTGGTGCCCGCGGTGTTGTTGGCTATGTGATGCCCGCGGTATACTTGGGTATGTGGTGACCGCGGTGTAGTTGGGTATGTGATGCCCGCGGTATACTTGGGTATGTGGTGCCCGCGGTGTACTAGGGTATGTGGTGCCCGCGGTGTACTTGGGTATGTGGAGCCCGCGGTGTACTTCGGTATGTGGTGCCCGCGGTGTACTAGGGTATGTGTTGCCTGCGGTGTAGTTGGGTATGTGGTGCCCGCGGTGTTCTAGGGTATGTGGTGCCCGCGGTGTACTAGGGTATGTGATGCCCGCGGTGTACTTGGGATTTGGGTATGTTGTGCCCGCGGTGTACTAGGGTATGTGATGCCTGAGGTGTACTTGGGTATGTGGTGCCCGCGGTGTACTAGGGTATGTGATGCCCGAGGTTTACTTGGGTATGTGGTGCCCGCGGTGTACTAGGGTATGTGGTGCCCGCGGTGTAGTTGGGTATGTGGTGCCCGCGGTATACTAGGGTATGTGGTGCCCGCGGTATACTAGGGTATGTGGTGCCCGCGTTGTACTAGTGTATGTGGTGCCCGCGGTGTACTCCGGTATACTTGGTATGTGGTGCCCGCGGTGTTGTTGGCTATGTGATGCCCGCGGTGTACTAGGGTATGTGGTGCCCGCGGTATACTTGGGTATGTGGTGCCCGCGGTGTAGTTGGGTATGTGATGCCCGCGGTATACTTGGGTATGTGGTGCCCGCGGTGTACTAGGGTATGTGGTGCCCGCGGTATACTTGGGTATGTGGCGCCCGCGGTGTAGTTCGGTATGTGGTGCCCGCGGTGTACTAGGGTATGTGATGCCTGCGGTGTAGTTGGGTATGTGGTGCCCGCGGTATAGTAAGGTATGTGGTGCCCGCGGTATACTAGGGTATGTGGTGCCCGCGGTGTTCTAGGGTATGTGATGCCCGCGGTGTACTAGGGTATGTGGTGCCCGCGGTGTACTAGGGTATGAGGTGCCCGCGGTATACTTGGTATGTGGTGCCCGCGGTGTTGTTGGGTATATGATGCCCGCGGTGTACTAGGGTATGAGGTGCCCGCGGTATACTTGGTATGTGGTGCCCGCGGTATAGTTAGGTATGTGATGCCCGCGGTGTACTAGGGTATTAGGTGCCCGCGGTGTACTAGGGTATGTGGTGCCCGCGGTATACTTGGGTATGTGGTGCCCGCGGTGTACTAGGGTATGTGATGCCCGAGGTGTACTTGGGTATGTGGTGCCCGCGGTGTACTAGGGTATGTGATGCCCGAGGTGTACTTGGGTATGTGGTGCCCGCGGTGTACTAGGGTATGTGGTGCCCGCGGTGTACTAGGGTATGTAGTGCCCGCGGTATACTTGGGTATGTGGCGCCCGCGGTGTAGTTCGGTATGTGGTGCCCACGGTGTACTAGGGTATGTGATGCCCGCGGTGTAGTTGGGTATGTGGTGCCCGCGGTATAGTAGGGTATGTGGTGCCCGCGGTGTACTAGGGTATGTGGTGCCCGCGGTGTACTAGTGTATGTGATGCCCGCGGTGTACTTGGGACTTGGGTATAGAATAGAATAGAATAGAATAGAATAAGTACTTTATTTCAGTTATTATAAAAACTTAATGCTAGAACACTTAAACGATATAATTATTATAAGTAAGTAAAAATAACTGAAAAAGGTCATTACTCAGCTTGTGCTGGTGTAGAACCATTGGGCTCTACACCAGCGCTGGTTTTCAGTAATGCCAAAAGATGGAGAAGGTGGGGGAGTAGCATACGCAGACATTGCACATTAATATATTAAATGATGTGTTATAACTTAACATTAATCAATTACTTATATCAATGTATGTGTAAAGGTATGTGGTGCCCGCGGTGTACTGGGGTATGTGGTGCCCGCGGTGTACTAGGGTATGTGGTGCCCGCGGTATACTAGGGTGTGTGGTGCCCGCGGTGAACTAGGGTATGTGGTGCCCGCGGTGTACTAGGGTATGTGGTGCCCGCGGTATACTTGGGTATGTGGTGCCCGCGGTGTACTAGGGTATGTGATGCCCGAGGTGTACTTGGGTATGTGGTGCCCGCGGTGTACTAGGGTATGTGGTGCCCGCGGTGTACTAGGGTATGTGGTGCCCGCGGTATACTTGGGTATGTGGCGCCCGCGGTGTAGTTCGGTATGTGGTGCCCGCGGTGTACTAGGGTATGTGGTGCCCGCGGTATACTTGGGTATGTGGCGCCCGCGGTGTAGTTCGGTATGTGGTGCCCGCGGTGTACTAGGGTATGTGATGCCCGCGGTGTAGTTGGGTATGTGGTGCCCGCGGTATACTAGGGTATGTGGTGCCCACAGTGTACTAGAGTATATGATGCCCGCGGTGTACTTGGGTATGTGATGCCCGCGGTGTACTAGGGTATGTGGTGCCCGCGGTATACTTGGGTATGTGGCGCCCGCGATGTAGTTCGGTATGTGGTGCCCTCGGTGTACTAGGGTATGTGATGCCCGCGGTGTAGTTGGGTATGTGATGCCCGCGGTATACTAGGGTATGTGGTGCCCGCGGTGTTCTAGGGTATGTGATGCCCGCGGTGTACTAGGGTATGTGGTGCCCGTGGTGTACTAGGGTATGAGGTGCCCGCGGTATACTTGGGTATGTGGTGCCCGCGGTGTACTAGGGTATGTGATGCCCGAGGTGTACTTGGGTATGTGGTGCTCGCGGTGTACTAGGGTATGTGATGCCCGAGGTGTACTTGGGTATGTGGTGCCCGCGGTGTACTAGGGTATGTGGTGCCCGCGGTGTACTAGGGTATGTGGTGCCCGCGGTGTAGTTGGGTATGTGATGCTCGCGGTGTATTAGGGTATGTGGTGCCCGGGGTGTACTAATGTATGTGGTGCCCGCGGTATACTTGGGTATGTGGTGCCCGCGGTGTACTAGGGTATGTGGTGCCCGCGGTGTAGTTGGGTATGTGATGCCCGCGGTGTACTGGGGTATGTGGTGCCCGCGGTGTACTAAGGTATGTGGTGCCCGCGGTGTAGTTGGGTATGTGGTGCCCGCGGTGTACTAGGGTATGTGGTGCCCGCGGTATACTTGGGTATGTGGCGCCCGCGGTGTTGTTTGGTATGTGATGCCCGCGGTGTACTTGGGACTTGGGTATGTGGTGCCCGCGGTGTAGTGGGGTATGTGGTGCCCGCGGTATCTTAAGGTATGTGGTGCCCGCGGTATACTAGGGTATGTGGTGCCCGCGGTGTAGTTGGGTATGTGATGCCCGCGGTATACTTGGGTATGTGGTGCCCGCGGTGTAGTTGTATAGGTGGTGCCCGCGGTATACTAGGGTATGTGGTGCCTGCGGTATACTAGGGTATGTGGTGCCCGCGGTGTACTAGGGTATGTGGTGCCCGCGGTGTACTAGGGTATGTGGTGCCCGCGGTGTACTAGGGTATGTGGTGCCCGCGGTGTACTAGGGTATGTGGTGCCCGCGGTGTACTAGGGTATGTGGTGCCCGCGGTGTACTAGGGTATGTGGTGCCCGCGGTGTACTAGGGTATGTGGTGCCCGCGGTGTATTAGGGTATGTGGTGCCCGCGGTGTACTAAGGTATGTGGTGCCCGCGGTGTAGTTGGGTATGTGGTGCCCGCGGTGTAGTTTGGTATGTGATGCCCGAGGTGTACTTGGGTATGTAGTGCCCGCGGTTTACTAGGGTATGTGATGCCCGCGGTGTACATGGGACTTGGGTATGTGATGCCCGCGGTGTACTAGGGTATGTGGTGCCCGCGGTATACTTGGGTATGTGGTGCCCGCAGTGTACTGGAGTATATGATGCCCGCGTTGTACTTGGGTATGTGATGCCCGCGGTGTACTAGGGTATGTGGTGCCCGCGGTATACTTGGGTATGTGGCACCCGCGGTGTAGTTCGTTATGTGGTGCCCTCGGTGTACTAGGGTATGTGATGCCCGCGGTGTAGTTGGGTATGTGGTGCCCGCGGTATACTAGGGTATGTGGTGCCCGCGGTGTTCTAGGGTATGTGATGCCCGCGGTGTACTAGGGTATGTGGTGCCCGCGGTGTACTAGGGTATGAGGTGCCCGCGGTATACTAAGTATGTGGTGCCCGCGGTTTACTAGGGTATGTGATGCCCGCGGTGTACATGGGACTTGGGTATGTGATGCCCGCGGTGTACTAGGGTATGTGGTGCCCGCGGTATACTTGGGTATGTGGTGCCCGCAGTGTACTGGAGTATATGATGCCCGCGTTGTACTTGGGTATGTGATGCCCGCGGTGTACTAGGGTATGTGGTGCCCGCGGTATACTTGGGTATGTGGCACCCGCGGTGTAGTTCGTTATGTGGTGCCCTCGGTGTACTAGGGTATGTGATGCCCGCGGTGTAGTTGGGTATGTGGTGCCCGCGGTATACTAGGGTATGTGGTGCCCGCGGTGTTCTAGGGTATGTGATGCCCGCGGTGTACTAGGGTATGTGGTGCCCGCGGTGTACTAGGGTATGAGGTGCCCGCGGTATACTAAGTATGTGGTGCCCGCGGTGTTGTTGGGTATGTGATGCCCGCGGTGTACTAGGGTATGTGGTGCACGCGGTATAGTTAGGTATGTGATGCCCGCGGTGTACTAGGGTATGTGGTGCCTGCGGTATACTTGGGTATGTGGTGCCCGCGGTGTAGTTGGGTATGTGATGCCCGCGGTGTAATTGGGTATGTGGTGCCCGCGGTGTACTAGGGTATGTGGTGCCCGCGGCGTACTAGGGTATGTGATGCCCGTGGTGTACTTGGGTATGTGATGCCCGCGGTGTACATGGGACTTGGGTATGTGATGCCCGCGGTTTACTAGGGTATGTGGTGCCCGCGGTATACTTGGGTATGTGGTGCCCGCGGTGTAGTTCAGTATGTGATGCCCGCGGTGTAGTTGGGTATGTGGTGCCCGCGGTATACTTGGGTATGTAGTGCCCGCGGTGTACTAGGGTATGTGGTGCCCATGGTGTACTAGGGTATGTGGTGCCCGCGGCGTACTAGGGTATGTGATGCCCGCGGTGTACTTGGGTATGTGATGCCCGCAGTGTACTAGAGTATATGATGCCAGCGGTGAACTTGGGTATGTGATGCCCGCGGTGTACTAGGGTATGTGGTGCCCGCGGTATACTTGGGTATGTGGCGCCCGCGGTGAAGTTCGGTATGTGGTGCCCGCGGTATACTTGGGTATGTGGTGCCCGCGGTGTAGTTCAGTATGTGGTGCCCGCGGAGTACTAAGGTATGTGATGCCCGCGGTGTAGTTGGGTATGTGGTGCCCGCGGTGTACTAGGGTATGTGATGCCCGAGGTGTACTTGGGTATGTGGTGCCCGCGGTGTACTAGGGTATGTGATGCCCGAGGTGTACTTGGGTATGTGGTGCCCGCGGTGTACTAGGGTATGTGGTGCCCGCGGTGTACTAGGGTATGTGGTGCCCGCGGTATACTTGGGTATGTGGCGCCCGCGGTGTAGTTCGGTATGTGGTGCCCGCGGTGTACTAGGGTATGTGGTAGCCGCGGTATACTTGGGTATGTGGCGCCCGCGGTGTAGTTCGGTATGTGGTGCCCGCGGTGTACTAGGGTATGTGATGCCCGCGGTGTAGTTGGGTATGTGGTGCCCGCGGTATACTAGGGTATGTGGTGCCCACAGTGTACTAGAGTATATGATGCCCGCGGTGTACTTGGGTATGTGATGCCTGCGGTGTACTAGGGTATGTGGTGCCCGCGGTATACTTGGGTATGTGGCGCCCGCGATGTAGTTCGGTATGTGGTGCCCTCGGTGTACTAGGGTATGTGGTGCCCGCGGTATACTTGGGTATGTGGCACCCGCGGTGTAGTTCGGTATGTGGTGCCCTCGGTGTACTAGGGTATGTGATGCCCGCGGTGTAGTTGGGTATGTGGTGCCCGCGGTATACTTGGGTATGTGGCGCCCGCGGTGAAGTTCGGTATGTGGTGCCCGCGGTATACTTGGGTATGTGGTGCCCGCGGTGTAGTTCAGTATGTGGTGCCCGCGGAGTACTAAGGTATGTGATGCCCGCGGTGTAGTTGGGTATGTGGTGCCCGCGGTGTACTAGGGTATGTGATGCCCGAGGTGTACTTGGGTATGTGATGCCCGAGGTGTACTTGGGTATGTGGTGCCCGCGGTGTACTAGGGTATGTGGTGCCCGCGGTGTACTAGGGTATGTGGTGCCCGCGGTATACTTGGGTATGTGGCGCCCGCGGTGTAGTTCGGTATGTGGTGCCCGCGGTGTAGTTGGGTATGTGATGCCCGCGGTGTACTTGGGTATGTGATGCCCGCGGTGTACTAGGGTATGTGATGCCCGCGGTTTAGTTGGGTATGTGGTGCCCGCGGTATAGTAGGGTATGTGGTGCCCGCGGTGTTCTAGGGTATGTGGTGCCCGCGGTGTACTAGGGTATGTGATGCCCGCGGTGTACTTGGGACTTGGGTATGTTGTGCCCGCGGTGTACTAGGGTATGTGATGCCCGAGGTGTACTTGGGTATGTGGTGCCCCCGGTGTACTAGGGTATGTGATGCCCGAGGTATACTTGGGTATGTGGCGCCCGCGGTGTAGTTCGGTATGTGGTGCCCGCGGCGTACTAGGGTATGTGATGCCCGCGGTGAACTTGGGTATGTGATGCCCGCGGTGTACATGGGACTTGGGTATGTGATGCCCGCGGTTTACTAGGGTATGTGGTGCCCGCGGTATACTTGGGTATGTGGTGCCCGCGGTGTAGTTCAGTATGTGGTGCCCGCGGTGTACTAGGGTATGTGATGCCCGCGGTGTAGTTGGGTATGTGGTGCCCGCGGTATACTTGGGTATGTAGTGCCCGCGGTGTACTAGGGTATGTGGTGCCCATGGTGTACTAGGGTATGTGGTGCCCGCGGCGTACTATGGTATGTGATGCCCGCGGTGTACTTGGGTATGTGATGCCCGCAGTGTACTAGAGTATATGATGCCCGCGGTGAACTTGGGTATGTGATGCCCGCGGTGTACTAGGGTATGTGGTGCCCGCGGTATACTTGGGTATGTGGCGCCCGCGGTGTAGTTCGGTATGTGGTGCCCGCGGTATACTTGGGTATGTGGTGCCCGCGGTGTAGTTCAGTATGTGGTGCCCGCGGAGTACTAGGGTATGTGATGCCCGCGGTGTAGTTGGGTATGTGGTGCCCGCGGTATACTAGGGTATGTGGTGCCCGCGGTGTACTAGGGTATGTGGTGCCCGCGGTATACTTGGGTATGTGGCGCCCGCGGTGTAGTTCGGTATGTGGTGCCCGCGGTGTACTAGGGTATGTGATGCCCGCGGTGTAGTTGGGTATGTGGTGCCCGCGGTATAGTAGGGTATGTGGTGCCCGCGGTGTTCTAGGGTATGTGGTGCCCGCGGTGTACTAGGGTATGTGATGCCCGCGGTGTACTTGGGACTTGGGTATGTTGTGCCCGCGGTGTACTAGGGTATGTGATGCCCGAGGTGTACTTGGGTATGTGGTGCCCCCGGTGTACTAGGGTATGTGATGCCCGAGGTATACTTGGGTATGTGGCGCCCGCGGTGTAGTTCGGTATGTGGTGCCCACGGTGTACTAGGGTATGTGATGCCCGCGGTGTAGTTGGGTATGTGGTGCCCGCGGTATAGTAGGGTATGTGGTGCCCGCGGTGTACTAGGGTATGTGGTGCCCGCGGTGTACTAGGGTATGTGATGCCCGAGGTGTACTTGGGTATGTGGTGCCCCCGGTGTAGTTCAGTATGTGGTGCCCGCGGTGTACTAGGGTATGTGGTGCCCGCGGTGTACTAGGGTATGTGGTGCCCGCGGTGTACTAGGGTATGTGGTGCCCGCGGTATACTTGGGTATGTGGCGCCCGCGGTGTAGTTTGGTATGTGGTGCCCGCGGTGTACTAGGGTATGTGATGCCCGCGGTGTAGTTGGGTATGTGGTGCCCGCGGTATACTAGGGTATGTGGTGCCCGCGGTATACTAGGGTATGTGGTGCCCGCGTTGTACTAGTGTATGTGGTGCCCGCGGTGTACTCCGGTATACTTGGTATGTGGTGCCCGC
The DNA here is from genome assembly GCA_932527185.1 of Ecliptopera silaceata. Taxonomy (NCBI): domain Eukaryota; kingdom Metazoa; phylum Arthropoda; class Insecta; order Lepidoptera; family Geometridae; genus Ecliptopera; species Ecliptopera silaceata. The sequence goes on along the minus strand of OW052202.1, from coordinate 8,198,400 downwards.
GGTGTTGTTGGCTATGTGATGCCCGCGGTATACTTGGGTATGTGGTGACCGCGGTGTAGTTGGGTATGTGATGCCCGCGGTATACTTGGGTATGTGGTGCCCGCGGTGTACTAGGGTATGTGGTGCCCGCGGTATACTTGGGTATGTGGCGCCCGCGGTGTAGTTCGGTATGTGGTGCCCGCGGTGTACTAGGGTATGTGATGCCTGCGGTGTAGTTGGGTATGTGGTGCCCGCGGTGTTCTAGGGTATGTGGTGCCCGCGGTGTACTAGGGTATGTGATGCCCGCGGTGTACTTGGGATTTGGGTATGTTGTGCCCGCGGTGTACTAGGGTATGTGATGCCTGAGGTGTACTTGGGTATGTGGTGCCCGCGGTGTACTAGGGTATGTGATGCCCGAGGTTTACTTGGGTATGTGGTGCCCGCGGTGTACTAGGGTATGTGGTGCCCGCGGTGTAGTTGGGTATGTGGTGCCCGCGGTATACTAGGGTATGTGGTGCCCGCGGTATACTTGGGTATGTGGTGCCCGCGTTGTACTAGTGTATGTGGTGCCCGCGGTGTACTCCGGTATACTTGGTATGTGGTGCCCGCGGTGTTGTTGGCTATGTGATGCCCGCGGTGTACTAGGGTATGTGGTGCCCGCGGTATACTTGGGTATGTGGTGCCCGCGGTGTAGTTGGGTATGTGATGCCCGCGGTATACTTGGGTATGTGGTGCCCGCGGTGTACTAGGGTATGTGGTGCCCGCGGTATACTTGGGTATGTGGCGCCCGCGGTGTAGTTCGGTATGTGGTGCCCGCGGTGTACTAGGGTATGTGATGCCTGCGGTGTAGTTGGGTATGTGGTGCCCGCGGTATAGTAGGGTATGTGGTGCCCGCGGTATACTAGGGTATGTGGTGCCCGCGGTGTACTAGGGTATGTGGTGCCCGCGGTGTACTAGGGTATGAGGTGCCCGCGGTATACTTGGTATGTGGTGCCCGCGGTGTTGTTGGGTATATGATGCCCGCGGTGTACTAGGGTATGAGGTGCCCGCGGTATACTTGGTATGTGGTGCCCGCGGTATAGTTAGGTATGTGGTGCCCGCGGTGTACTAGGGTATGTGGTGCCCGCGGTATACTTGGGTATGTGGCGCCCGCGGTGTAGTTCGGTATGTGGTGCCCGCGGTGTACTAGGGTATGTGGTGCCCGCGGTATACTTGGGTATGTGGCGCCCGCGGTGTAGTTCGGTATGTGGTGCCCGCGGTGTACTAGGGTATGTGATGCCCGCGGTGTAGTTGGGTATGTGGTGCCCGCGGTATACTAGGGTATGTGGTGCCCACAGTGTACTAGAGTATATGATGCCCGCGGTGTACTTGGGTATGTGATGCCTGCGGTGTACTAGGGTATGTGGTGCCCGCGGTATACTTGGGTATGTGGCGCCCGCGATGTAGTTCGGTATGTGGTGCCCTCGGCGTACTAGGGTATGTGATGCCCGCGGTGTAGTTGGGTATGTGATGCCCGCGGTATACTAGGGTATGTGGTGCCCGCGGTATACTAGGGTATGTTGGTGCCCGCGGTGTTCTAGGGTATGTGATGCCCGCGGTGTACTAGGGTATGTGGTGCCCGTGGTGTACTAGGGTATGAGGTGCCCGCGGTATACTTGGGTATGTGGTGCCCGCGGTGTACTAGGGTATGTGATGCCCGAGGTGTACTTGGGTATGTGGTGCTCGCGGTGTACTAGGGTATGTGATGCCCGAGGTGTACTTGGGTATGTGGTGCCCGCGGTGTACTAGGGTATGTGGTGCCCGCGGCGTACTAGGGTATGTGATGCCCGCGGTGTACTTGGGTATGTGATGCCCGCAGTGTACTAGAGTATATGATGCCCGCGGTGAACTTGGGTATGTGATGCCCGCGGTGTACTAGGGTATGTGGTGCCCGCGGTGTAGTTGGGTATGTGATGCCCGCGGTGTACTGGGGTATGTGGTGCCCGCGGTGTACTAAGGTATGTGGTGCCCGCGGTGTAGTTGGGTATGTGGTGCCCGCGGTGTACTAGGGTATGTGGTGCCCGCGGTATACTTGGGTATGTGGCGCCCGCGGTGTTGTTTGGTATGTGATGCCCGCGGTGTACTTGGGACTTGGGTATGTGGTGCCCGCGGTGTAGTGGGGTATGTGGTGCCCGCGGTATCTTAAGGTATGTGGTGCCCGCGGTATACTAGGGTATGTGGTGCCCGCGGTGTAGTTGGGTATGTGATGCCCGCGGTATACTTGGGTATGTGGTGCCCGCGGTGTAGTTGTATAGGTGGTGCCCGCGGTATACTAGGGTATGTGGTGCCCGCGGTATACTAGGGTATGTGGTGCCCGCGGTGTACTAGGGTATGTGGTGCCCGCGGTGTACTAGGGTATGTGGTGCCCGCGGTGTACTAGGGTATGTGGTGCCCGCGGTGTACTAGGGTATGTGGTGCCCGCGGTGTACTAGGGTATGTGGTGCCCGCGGTGTACTAGGGTATGTGGTGCCCGCGGTGTACTAGGGTATGTGGTGCCCGCGGTGTATTAGGGTATGTGGTGCCCGCGGTGTACTAAGGTATGTGGTGCCCGCGGTGTAGTTGGGTATGTGGTGCCCGCGGTGTACTTGGGTATGTGATGCCCGCAGTGTACTAGAGTATATGATGCCAGCGGTGAACTTGGGTATGTGATGCCCGCGGTGTACTAGGGTATGTGGTGCCCGCGGTGTACTAGGGTATGTGGTGCCCGCGGTGTACTAGGGTATGTGGTGCCCGCGGTATACTTGGGTATGTGGCGCCCGCGGTGTAGTTCGGTATGTGGTGCCCGCGGTGTAGTTGGGTATGTGATGCCCGCGGTGTACTTGGGTATGTGATGCCCGCGGTGTACTAGGGTATGTGATGCCCGCGGTTTAGTTGGGTATGTGGTGCCCGCGGTATAGTAGGGTATGTGGTGCCCGCGGTGTTCTAGGGTATGTGGTGCCCGCGGTGTACTAGGGTATGTGATGCCCGCGGTGTACTTGGGACTTGGGTATGTTGTGCCCGCGGTGTACTAGGGTATGTGATGCCCGAGGTGTACTTGGGTATGTGGTGCCCCCGGTGTACTAGGGTATGTGATGCCCGAGGTATACTTGGGTATGTGGCGCCCGCGGTGTAGTTCGGTATGTGGTGCCCGCGGCGTACTAGGGTATGTGATGCCCGCGGTGAACTTGGGTATGTGATGCCCGCGGTGTACATGGGACTTGGGTATGTGATGCCCGCGGTGTACTAGGGTATGTGGTGCCCGCGGTATACTTGGGTATGTGGTGCCCGCGGTGTAGTTCAGTATGTGGTGCCCGCGGTGTACTAGGGTATGTGATGCCCGCGGTGTAGTTGGGTATGTGGTGCCCGCGGTATACTTGGGTATGTAGTGCCCGCGGTGTACTAGGGTATGTGGTGCCCATGGTGTACTAGGGTATGTGGTGCCCGCGGCGTACTAGGGTATGTGATGCCCGCGGTGTACTTGGGTATGTGATGCCCGCAGTGTACTAGAGTATATGATGCCCGCGGTGAACTTGGGTATGTGATGCCCGCGGTGTACTAGGGTATGTGGTGCCCGCGGTATACTTGGGTATGTGGCGCCCGCGGTGTAGTTCGGTATGTGGTGCCCGCGGTATACTTGGGTATGTGGTGCCCGCGGTGTAGTTCAGTATGTGGTGCCCGCGGAGTACTAAGGTATGTGATGCCCGCGGTGTAGTTGGGTATGTGGTGCCCGCGGTATACTAGGGTATGTGGTGCCCGCGGTGTACTAGGGTATGTGGTGCCCGCGGTATACTTGGGTATGTGGCGCCCGCGGTGTAGTTCGGTATGTGGTGCCCGCGGTGTACTAGGGTATGTGATGCCCGCGGTGTAGTTGGGTATGTGGTGCCCGCGGTATAGTAGGGTATGTGGTGCCCGCGGTGTTCTAGGGTATGTGGTGCCCGCGGTGTACTAGGGTATGTGATGCCCGCGGTGTACTTGGGACTTGGGTATGTTGTGCCCGCGGTGTACTAGGGTATGTGATGCCCGAGGTGTACTTGGGTATGTGGTGCCCCCGGTGTACTAGGGTATGTGATGCCCGCGGTGTACTTGGGTATGTGGCGCCCGCGGTGTAGTTCGGTATGTGGTGCCCACGGTGTACTAGGGTATGTGATGCCCGCGGTGTAGTTGGGTATGTGGTGCCCGCGGTATAGTAGGGTATGTGGTGCCCGCGGTGTACTAGGGTATGTGGTGCCCGCGGTGTACTAGGGTATGTGATGCCCGAGGTGTACTTGGGTATGTGGTGCCCCCGGTGTACTAGGGTATGTGCTGCCCGCGGTGTACTTGGGTATGTGGTGCCCGCGGTGTACTAGTGTATGTGGTGCCCGCGGTGTACTAGGGTATGTGGTGCCCGCGGTATACTTGGGTATGTGGCGCCCGCGGTGTAGTTTGGTATGTGGTGCCCGCGGTGTACTAGGGTATGTGATGCCCGCGGTGTAGTTGGGTATGTGGTGCCCGCGGTATACTAGGGTATGTGGTGCCCGCGGTATACTAGGGTATGTGGTGCCCGCGTTGTACTAGTGTATGTGGTGCCCGCGGTGTACTCCGGTATACTTGGTATGTGGTGCCCGCGGTGTTGTTGGCTATGTGATGCCCGCGGTATACTTGGGTATGTGGTGACCGCGGTGTAGTTGGGTATGTGATGCCCGCGGTATACTTGGGTATGTGGTGCCCGCGGTGTACTAGGGTATGTGGTGCCCGCGGTATACTTGGGTATGTGGCGCCCGCGGTGTAGTTCGGTATGTGGTGCCCGCGGTGTACTAGGGTATGTGATGCCTGCGGTGTAGTTGGGTATGTGGTGCCCGCGGTGTTCTAAGGTATGTGGTGCCCGCGGTGTACTAGGGTATGTGATGCCCGCGGTGTACTTGGGATTTGGGTATGTTGTGCCCGCGGTGTACTAGGGTATGTGATGCCTGAGGTGTACTTGGGTATGTGGTGCCCGCGGTGTACTAGGGTATGTGATGCCCGAGGTTTACTTGGGTATGTGGTGCCCGCGGTGTACTAGGGTATGTGGTGCCCGCGGTGTAGTTGGGTATGTGGTGCCCGCGGTATACTAGGGTATGTGGTGCCCGCGGTATACTAGGGTATGTGGTGCCCGCGTTGTACTAGTGTATGTGGTGCCCGCGGTGTACTCCGGTATACTTGGTATGTGGTGCCCGCGGTGTTGTTGGCTATGTGATGCCCGCGGTGTACTAGGGTATGTGGTGCCCGCGGTATACTTGGGTATGTGGTGCCCGCGGTGTAGTTGGGTATGTGATGCCCGCGGTATACTTGGGTATGTGGTGCCCGCGGTGTACTAGGGTATGTGGTGCCCGCGGTATACTTGGGTATGTGGCGCCCGCGGTGTAGTTCGGTATGTGGTGCCCGCGGTGTACTAGGGTATGTGATGCCTGCGGTGTAGTTGGGTATGTGGTGCCCGCGGTATAGTAGGGTATGTGGTGCCCGCGGTATACTAGGGTATGTGGTGCCCGCGGTGTTCTAGGGTATGTGATGCCCGCGGTGTACTAGGGTATGTGGTGCCCGCGGTGTACTAGGGTATGAGGTGCCCGCGGTATACTTGGTATGTGGTGCCCGCGGTGTTGTTGGGTATATGATGCCCGCGGTGTACTAGGGTATGAGGTGCCCGCGGTATACTTGGTATGTGGTGCCCGCGGTATAGTTAGGTATGTGATGCCCGCGGTGTACTAGGGTATTAGGTGCCCGCGGTGTACTAGGGTATGTGGTGCCCGCGGTATACTTGGGTATGTGGTGCCCGCGGTGTACTAGGGTATGTGATGCCCGAGGTGTACTTGGGTATGTGGTGCCCGCGGTGTACTAGGGTATGTGATGCCCGAGGTGTACTTGGGTATGTGGTGCCCGCGGTGTACTAGGGTATGTGGTGCCCGCGGTGTACTAGGGTATGTAGTGCCCGCGGTATACTTGGGTATGTGGCGCCCGCGGTGTAGTTCGGTATGTGGTGCCCACGGTGTACTAGGGTATGTGATGCCCGCGGTGTAGTTGGGTATGTGGTGCCCGCGGTATAGTAGGGTATGTGGTGCCCGCGGTGTACTAGGGTATGTGGTGCCCGCGGTGTACTAGAGTATGTGATGCCCGCGGTGTACTTGGGACTTGGGTATAGAATAGAATAGAATAGAATAGAATAAGTACTTTATTTCAGTTATTATAAAAACTTAATGCTAGAACACTTAAACGATATAATTATTATAAGTAAGTAAAAATAACTGAAAAAGGTCATTACTCAGCTTGTGCTGGTGTAGAACCATTGGGCTCTACACCAGCGCTGGTTTTCAGTAATGCCAAAAGATGGAGAAGGTGGGGGAGTAGCATACGCAGACATTGCACATTAATATATTAAATGATGTGTTATAACTTAACATTAATCAATTACTTATATCAATGTATGTGTAAAGGTATGTGGTGCCCGCGGTGTAGTGGGGTATGTGGTGCCCGCGGTATACTAGGGTATGTGGTGCCCGCGGTATACTAGGGTGTGTGATGCCCGCGGTGAACTAGGGTATGTGGTGCCCGCGGTGTACTAGGGTATGTGGTGCCCGCGGTATACTTGGGTATGTGGTGCCCGCGGTATAGTAGGGTATGTGGTGCCCGCGGTGTACTAGGGTATGTGGTGCCCGCGGTGTACTAGAGTATGTGATGCCCGCGGTGTACTTGGGACTTGGGTATAGAATAGAATAGAATAGAATAGAATAAGTACTTTATTTCAGTTATTATAAAAACTTAATGCTAGAACACTTAAACGATATAATTATTATAAGTAAGTAAAAATAACTGAAAAAGGTCATTACTCAGCTTGTGCTGGTGTAGAACCATTGGGCTCTACACCAGCGCTGGTTTTCAGTAATGCCAAAAGATGGAGAAGGTGGGGGAGTAGCATACGCAGACATTGCACATTAATATATTAAATGATGTGTTATAACTTAACATTAATCAATTACTTATATCAATGTATGTGTAAAGGTATGTGGTGCCCGCGGTGTAGTGGGGTATGTGGTGCCCGCGGTATACTAGGGTATGTGGTGCCCGCGGTATACTAGGGTGTGTGATGCCCGCGGTGTACTAGGGTATGTGGTGCCCGCGGTGTACTAGGGTATGTGGTGCCCGCGGTATACTTGGGTATGTGGTGCCCGCGGTGTACTAGGGTATGTGATGCCCGAGGTGTACTTGGGTATGTGGTGCCCGCGGTGTACTAGGGTATGTGGTGCCCGCGGTGTACTAGGGTATGTGGTGCCCGCGGTATACTTGGGTATGTGGCGCCCGCGGTGTAGTTCGGTATGTGGTGCCCGCGGTGTACTAGGGTATGTGGTGCCCGCGGTATACTTGGGTATGTGGCGCCCGCGGTGTAGTTCGGTATGTGGTGCCCGCGGTGTACTAGGGTATGTGATGCCCGCGGTGTAGTTGGGTATGTGGTGCCCGCGGTATACTAGGGTATGTGGTGCCCACAGTGTACTAGAGTATATGATGCCCGCGGTGTACTTGGGTATGTGATGCCTGCGGTGTACTAGGGTATGTGGTGCCCGCGGTATACTTGGGTATGTGGCGCCCGCGATGTAGTTCGGTATGTGGTGCCCTCGGTGTACTAGGGTATGTGATGCCCGCGGTGTAGTTGGGTATGTGATGCCCGCGGTATACTAGGGTATGTGGTGCCCGCGGTGTTCTAGGGTATGTGATGCCCGCGGTGTACTAGGGTATGTGGTGCCCGTGGTGTACTAGGGTATGAGGTGCCCGCGGTATACTTGGGTATGTGGTGCCCGCGGTGTACTAGGGTATGTGATGCCCGAGGTGTACTTGGGTATGTGGTGCTCGCGGTGTACTAGGGTATGTGATGCCCGAGGTGTACTTGGGTATGTGGTGCCCGCGGTGTACTAGGGTATGTGGTGCCCGCGGTGTACTAGGGTATGTGGTGCCCGCGGTGTAGTTGGGTATGTGATGCCCGCGGTGTATTAGGGTATGTGGTGCCCGGGGTGTACTAATGTATGTGGTGCCCGCGGTATACTTGGGTATGTGGTGCCCGCGGTGTACTAGGGTATGTGGTGCCCGCGGTGTAGTTGGGTATGTGATGCCCGCGGTGTACTGGGGTATGTGGTGCCCGCGGTGTACTAAGGTATGTGGTGCCCGCGGTGTAGTTGGGTATGTGGTGCCCGCGGTGTACTAGGGTATGTGGTGCCCGCGGTATACTTGGGTATGTGGCGCCCGCGGTGTTGTTTGGTATGTGATGCCCGCGGTGTACTTGGGACTTGGGTATGTGGTGCCCGCGGTGTAGTGGGGTATGTGGTGCCCGCGGTATCTTAAGGTATGTGGTGCCCGCGGTATACTAGGGTATGTGGTGCCCGCGGTGTAGTTGGGTATGTGATGCCCGCGGTATACTTGGGTATGTGGTGCCCGCGGTGTAGTTGTATAGGTGGTGCCCGCGGTATACTAGGGTATGTGGTGCCCGCGGTATACTAGGGTATGTGGTGCCCGCGGTGTACTAGGGTATGTGGTGCCCGCGGTGTACTAGGGTATGTGGTGCCCGCGGTGTACTAGGGTATGTGGTGCCCGCGGTGTACTAGGGTATGTGGTGCCCGCGGTGTACTAGGGTATGTGGTGCCCGCGGTGTACTAGGGTATGTGGTGCCCGCGGTGTACTAGGGTATGTGGTGCCCGCGGTGTATTAGGGTATGTGGTGCCCGCGGTGTACTAAGGTATGTGGTGCCCGCGGTGTAGTTGGGTATGTGGTGCCCGCGGTGTAGTTGGGTATGTGATGCCCGAGGTGTACTTGGGTATGTAGTGCCCGCGGTTTACTAGGGTATGTGATGCCCGCGGTGTACATGGGACTTGGGTATGTGATGCCCGCGGTGTACTAGGGTATGTGGTGCCCGCGGTATACTTGGGTATGTGGTGCCCGCAGTGTACTGGAGTATATGATGCCCGCGTTGTACTTGGGTATGTGATGCCCGCGGTGTACTAGGGTATGTGGTGCCCGCGGTATACTTGGGTATGTGGCACCCGCGGTGTAGTTCGTTATGTGGTGCCCTCGGTGTACTAGGGTATGTGATGCCCGCGGTGTAGTTGGGTATGTGGTGCCCGCGGTATACTAGGGTATGTGGTGCCCGCGGTGTTCTAGGGTATGTGATGCCCGCGGTGTACTAGGGTATGTGGTGCCCGCGGTGTACTAGGGTATGAGGTGCCCGCGGTATACTAAGTATGTGGTGCCCGCGGTTTACTAGGGTATGTGATGCCCGCGGTGTACATGGGACTTGGGTATGTGATGCCCGCGGTGTACTAGGGTATGTGGTGCCCGCGGTATACTTGGGTATGTGGTGCCCGCAGTGTACTGGAGTATATGATGCCCGCGTTGTACTTGGGTATGTGATGCCCGCGGTGTACTAGGGTATGTGGTGCCCGCGGTATACTTGGGTATGTGGCACCCGCGGTGTAGTTCGTTATGTGGTGCCCTCGGTGTACTAGGGTATGTGATGCCCGCGGTGTAGTTGGGTATGTGGTGCCCGCGGTATACTAGGGTATGTGGTGCCCGCGGTGTTCTAGGGTATGTGATGCCCGCGGTGTACTTGGGTATGTGGTGCCCGCGGTGTACTAGGGTATGAGGTGCCCGCGGTATACTAAGTATGTGGTGCCCGCGGTGTTGTTGGGTATGTGATGCCCGCGGTGTACTAGGGTATGTGGTGCACGCGGTATAGTTAGGTATGTGATGCCCGCGGTGTACTAGGGTATGTGGTGCCTGCGGTATACTTGGGTATGTGGTGCCCGCGGTGTAGTTGGGTATGTGATGCCCGCGGTGTAATTGGGTATGTGGTGCCCGCGGTGTACTAGGGTATGTGGTGCCCGCGGCGTACTAGGGTATGTGATGCCCGCGGTGTACTTGGGTATGTGATGCCCGCGGTGTACATGGGACTTGGGTATGTGATGCCCGCGGTTTACTAGGGTATGTGGTGCCCGCGGTATACTTGGGTATGTGGTGCCCGCGGTGTAGTTCAGTATGTGATGCCCGCGGTGTAGTTGGGTATGTGGTGCCCGCGGTATACTTGGGTATGTAGTGCCCGCGGTGTACTAGGGTATGTGGTGCCCATGGTGTACTAGGGTATGTGGTGCCCGCGGCGTACTAGGGTATGTGATGCCCGCGGTGTACTTGGGTATGTGATGCCCGCAGTGTACTAGAGTATATGATGCCAGCGGTGAACTTGGGTATGTGATGCCCGCGGTGTACTAGGGTATGTGGTGCCCGCGGTATACTTGGGTATGTGGCGCCCGCGGTGAAGTTCGGTATGTGGTGCCCGCGGTATACTTGGGTATGTGGTGCCCGCGGTGTAGTTCAGTATGTGGTGCCCGCGGAGTACTAAGGTATGTGATGCCCGCGGTGTAGTTGGGTATGTGGTGCCCGCGGTGTACTAGGGTATGTGATGCCCGCGGTGTACTTGGGTATGTGGTGCCCGCGGTGTACTAGGGTATGTGATGCCCGAGGTGTACTTGGGTATGTGGTGCCCGCGGTGTACTAGGGTATGTGGTGCCCGCGGTGTACTTGGGTATGTGGTGCCCGCGGTATACTTGGGTATGTGGCGCCCGCGGTGTAGTTCGGTATGTGGTGCCCGCGGTGTACTAGGGTATGTGGTGCCCGCGGTATACTTGGGTATGTGGCGCCCGCGGTGTAGTTCGGTATGTGGTGCCCGCGGTGTACTAGGGTATGTGATGCCCGCGGTGTAGTTGGGTATGTGGTGCCCGCGGTATACTAGGGTATGTGGTGCCCACAGTGTACTAGAGTATATGATGCCCGCGGTGTACTTGGGTATGTGATGCCTGCGGTGTACTAGGGTATGTGGTGCCCGCGGTATACTTGGGTATGTGGCGCCCGCGATGTAGTTCGGTATGTGGTGCCCTCGGTGTACTAGGGTATGTGGTGCCCGCGGTATACTTGGGTATGTGGCACCCGCGGTGTAGTTCGGTATGTGGTGCCCTCGGTGTACTAGGGTATGTGATGCCCGCGGTGTAGTTGGGTATGTGGTGCCCGCGGTATACTAGGGTATGTGGTGCCCGCGGTGTTCTAGGGTATGTGATGCCCGCGGGATACTAGGGTATGTGGTGCCCGCGGTGTACTAGGGTATGAGGTGCCCGCGGTATACTAAGTATGTGGTGCCCGCGGTGTTGTTGGGTATGTGATGCCCGCGGTGTACTAGGGTATGTGGTGCCCGCGGTATAGTTAGGTATGTGATGCCCGCGGTGTACTAGGGTATGTGGTGCCTGCGGTATACTTGGGTATGTGGTGCCCGCGGTGTAGTTGGGTATGTGATGCCCGCGGTGTAATTGGGTATGTGGTGCCCGCGGTGTACTAGGGTATGTGGTGCCCGCGGCGTACTAGGGTATGTGATGCCCGCGGTGTACTTGGGTATGTGATGCCCGCGGTGTACATGGGACTTGGGTATGTGATGCCCGCGGTTTACTAGGGTATGTGGTGCCCGCGGTATACTTGGGTATGTGGTGCCCGCGGTGTAGTTCAGTATGTGGTGCCCGCGGTGTACTAGGGTATGTGATGCCCGCGGTGTAGTTGGGTATGTGGTGCCCGCGGTATACTTGGGTATGTAGTGCCCGCGGTGTACTAGGGTATGTGGTGCCCATGGTGTACTAAGGTATGTGGTGCCCGCGGCGTACTAGGGTATGTGATGCCCGCGGTGTACTTGGGTATGTGATGCCCGCAGTGTACTAGAGTATATGATGCCCGCGGTGAACTTGGGTATGTGATGCCCGCGGTGTACTAGGGTATGTGGTGCCCGCGGTATACTTGGGTATGTGGTGCCCGCGGTGTAGTTCGGTATGTGGTGCCCGCGGTATACTTGGGTATGTGGTGCCCGCGGTGTAGTTCAGTATGTGGTGCCCGCGGAGTACTAAGGTATGTGATGCCCGCGGTGTAGTTGGGTATGTGGTGCCCGCGGTATACTAGGGTATGTGGTGCCCGCGGTGTACTAGGGTATGTGGTGCCCGCGGTGTACTAGGGTATGTGATGCCCGAGGTGTACTTGGGTATGTGGTGCCCGCGGAGTACTAGGGTATGTGATGCCCGAGGTGTACTTGGGTATGTGGTGCCCGCGGTGTACTAGGGTATGTGGTGCCCGCGGTGTACTAGGGTATGTGGTGCCCGCGGTATACTAGGGTATGTGGTGCCCGCGGTGTACTAGGGTATGTGGTGCCCGCGGTGTACTAGGGTATGTGATGCCCGAGGTGTACTTGGGTATGTGGTGCCCGCGGAGTACTAGGGTATGTGATGCCCGAGGTGTACTTGGGTATGTGGTGCCCGCGGTGTACTAGGGTATGTGGTGCCCGCGGTGTACTAGGGTATGTGGTGCCCGCGGTATACTTGGGTATGTGGCGCCCGCGGTGTAGTTCGGTATGTGGTGCCCGCGGTGTACTAGGGTATGTGGTGCCCGCGGTATACTTGGGTATGTGGCGCCCGCGGTGTAGTTCGTTATGTGGTGCCCGCGGTGTACTAGGGTATGTGAACTTGGGTATGTGATGCCCGCGGTGTACTAGGGTATGTGGTGCCCGCGGTATACTTGGGTATGTGGCGCCCGCGGTGAAGTTCGGTATGTGGTGCCCGCGGTATACTTGGGTATGTGGTGCCCGCGGTGTAGTTCAGTATGTGGTGCCCGCGGAGTACTAAGGTATGTGATGCCCGCGGTGTAGTTGGGTATGTGGTGCCCGCGGTGTACTAGGGTATGTGATGCCCGAGGTGTACTTGGGTATGTGGTGCCCGCGGTGTACTAGGGTATGTGATGCCCGAGGTGTACTTGGGTATGTGGTGCCCGCGGTGTACTAGGGTATGTGGTGCCCGCGGTGTACTAGGGTATGTGGTGCCCGCGGTATACTTGGGTATGTGGCGCCCGCGGTGTAGTTCGGTATGTGGTGCCCGCGGTGTACTAGGGTATGTGGTGCCCGCGGTATACTTGGGTATGTGGCGCCCGCGGTGTAGTTCGGTATGTGGTGCCCGCGGTGTACTAGGGTATGTGATGCCCGCGGTGTAGTTGGGTATGTGGTGCCCGCGGTATACTAGGGTATGTGGTGCCCACAGTGTACTAGAGTATATGATGCCCGCGGTGTACTTGGGTATGTGATGCCTGCGGTGTACTAGGGTATGTGGTGCCCGCGGTATACTTGGGTATGTGGCGCCCGCGCTGTAGTTCGGTATGTGGTGCCCTCGGTGTACTAGGGTATGTGGTGCCCGCGGTATACTTGGGTATGTGGCACCCGCGGTGTAGTTCGGTATGTGGTGCCCTCGGTGTACTAGGGTATGTGATGCCCGCGGTGTAGTTGGGTATGTGGTGCCCGCGGTATACTAGGGTATGTGGTGCCCGCGGTGTTCTAGGGTATGTGATGCCCGCGGGGTACTAGGGTATGTGGTGCCCGCGGTGTACTAGGGTATGAGGTGCCCGCGGTATACTAAGTATGTGGTGCCCGCGGTGTTGTTGGGTATGTGATGCCCGCGGTGTACTAGGGTATGTGGTGCCCGCGGTATAGTTAGGTATGTGATGCCCGCGGTGTACTAGGGTATGTGGTGCCTGCGGTATACTTGGGTATGTGGTGCCCGCGGTGTAGTTGGGTATGTGATGCCCGCGGTGTAATTGGGTATGTGGTGCCCGCGGTGTACGAGGGTATGTGGTGCCCGCGGCGTACTAGGGTATGTGATGCCCGCGGTGTACTTGGGTATGTGATGCCCGCGGTGTACATGGGACTTGGGTATGTGATGCCCGCGGTTTACTAGGGTATGTGGTGCCCGCGGTATACTTGGGTATGTGGTGCCCGCGGTGTAGTTCAGTATGTGGTGCCCGCGGTGTACTAGGGTATGTGGTGCCCGCGGTGTAGTTGGGTATGTGGTGCCCGCGGTATACTTGGGTATGTAGTGCCCGCGGTGTACTAGGGTATGTGGTGCCCATGGTGTACTAAGGTATGTGGTGCCCGCGGCGTACTAGGGTATGTGATGCCCGCGGTGTAGTTGGGTATGTGATGCCCGCGGTGTACTAGGGTATATGATGCCCGCGGTGAACTTGGGTATGTGATGCCCGCGGTGTACTAGGGTATGTGGTGCCCGCGGTATACTTGGGTATGTGGTGCCCGCGGTGTAGTTCGGTATGTGGTGCCCGCGGTATACTTGGGTATGTGGTGCCCGCGGTGTAGTTCAGTATGTGGTGCCCGCGGAGTACTAAGGTATGTGATGCCCGCGGTGTAGTTGGGTATGTGGTGCCCGCGGTATACTAGGGTATGTGGTGCCCGCGGTGTACTAGGGTATGTGGTGCCCGCGGTGTACTAGGGTATGTGATGCCCGAGGTGTACTTGGGTATGTGGTGCCCGCGGAGTACTAGGGTATGTGATGCCCGAGGTGTACTTGGGTATGTGGTGCCCGCGGTGTACTAGGGTATGTGGTGCCCGCGGTGTACTAGGGTATGTGGTGCCCGCGGTATACTAGGGTATGTGGTGCCCGCGGTGTACTAGGGTATGTGGTGCCCGCGGTGTACTAGGGTATGTGATGCCCGAGGTGTACTTGGGTATGTGGTGCCCGCGGAGTACTAGGGTATGTGATGCCCGAGGTGTACTTGGGTATGTGGTGCCCGCGGTGTACTAGGGTATGTGGTGCCCGCGGTGTACTAGGGTATGTGGTGCCCGCGGTATACTTGGGTATGTGGCGCCCGCGGTGTAGTTCGGTATGTGGTGCCCGCGGTGTACTAGGGTATGTGGTGCCCGCGGTATACTTGGGTATGTGGCGCCCGCGGTGTAGTTCGTTATGTGGTGCCCGCGGTGTACTAGGGTATGTGATGCCCGCGGTGTAGTTGGGTATGTGGTGCCCGCGGTATACTAGGGTATGTGGTGCCCACAGTGTACTAGAGTATATGATGCCCGCGGTGTACTTGGGTATGTGATGCCTGCGGTGTACTAGGGTATGTGGTGCCCGCGGTATACTTGGGTATGTGGCGCCCGCGATGTAGTTCGGTATGTGGTGCCCTCGGTGTACTAGGGTATGTGATGCCCGCGGTGTAGTTGGGTATGTGGTGCCCGCGGTATACTAGGGTATGTGGTGCCCACAGTGTACTAGAGTATATGATGCCCGCGGTGTACTTGGGTATGTGATGCCTGCGGTGTACTAGGGTATGTGGTGCCCGCGGTATACTTGGGTATGTGGCGCCCGCGATGTAGTTCGGTATGTGGTGCCCTCGGTGTACTAGGGTATGTGGTGCCCGCGGTATACTTGGGTATGTGGCACCCGCGGTGTAGTTCGGTATGTGGTGCCCTCGGTGTACTAGGGTATGTGATGCCCGCGGTGTAGTTGGGTATGTGGTGCCCGCGGTATACTAGGGTATGTGGTGCCCGCGGTGTTCTAGGGTATGTGATGCCCGCGGGGTACTAGGGTATGTGGTGCCCGCGGTGTACTAGGGTATGAGGTGCCCGCGGTATACTAAGTATGTGGTGCCCGCGGTGTTGTTGGGTATGTGATGCCCGCGGTGTACTAGGGTATGTGGTGCCCGCGGTATAGTTAGGTATGTGATGCCCGCGGTGTACTAGGGTATGTGGTGCCTGCGGTATACTTGGGTATGTGGTGCCCGCGGTGTAGTTGGGTATGTGATGCCCGCGGTGTAATTGGGTATGTGGTGCCCGCGGTGTACTAGGGTATGTGGTGCCCGCGGTGTACTAGGGTATGTGATGCCCGCGGTGTACTTGGGTATGTGATGCCCGCGGTGTACATGGGACTTGGGTATGTGATGCCCGCGGTTTACTAGGGTATGTGGTGCCCGCGGTATACTTGGGTATGTGGTGCCCGCGGTGTAGTTCAGTATGTGGTGCCCGCGGTGTACTAGGGTATGTGATGCCCGCGGTGTAGTTGGGTATGTGGTGCCCGCGGTATACTTGGGTATGTAGTGCCCGCGGTGTACTAGGGTATGTGGTGCCCATGGTGTACTAAGGTATGTGGTGCCCGCGGCGTACTAGGGTATGTGATGCCCGCGGTGTACTTGGGTATGTGATGCCCGCAGTGTACTAGAGTATATGATGCCAGCGGTGAACTTGGGTATGTGATGCCCGCGGTGTACTAGGGTATGTGGTGCCCGCGGTATACTTGGGTATGTGGTGCCCGCGGTGTAGTTCGGTATGTGGTGCCCGCGGTATACTTGGGTATGTGGTGCCCGCGGTGTAGTTCAGTATGTGGTGCCCGCGGAGTACTAAGGTATGTGATGCCCGCGGTGTAGTTGGGTATGTGGTGCCCGCGGTATACTAGGGTATGTGATGCCCGCGGTGTACTAGGGTATGTGGTGCCCGCGGTGTACTAGGGTATGTGATGCCCGAGGTGTACTTGGGTATGTGGTGCCCGCGGAGTACTAGGGTATGTGATGCCCGAGGTGTACTTGGGTATGTGGTGCCCGCGGTGTACTAGGGTATGTGGTGCCCGCGGTGTACTAGGGTATGTGGTGCCCGCGGTATACTAGGGTATGTGGTGCCCGCGGTGTACTAGGGTATGTGGTGCCCGCGGTGTACTAGGGTATGTGATGCCCGAGGTGTACTTGGGTATGTGGTGCCCGCGGAGTACTAGGGTATGTGATGCCCGAGGTGTACTTGGGTATGTGGTGCCCGCGGTGTACTAGGGTATGTGGTGCCCGCGGTGTACTAGGGTATGTGGTGCCCGCGGTATACTTGGGTATGTGGCGCCCGCGGTGTAGTTCGGTATGTGGTGCCCGCGGTGTACTAGGGTATGTGGTGCCCGCGGTATACTTGGGTATGTGGCGCCCGCGGTGTAGTTCGTTATGTGGTGCCCGCGGTGTACTAGGGTATGTGATGCCCGCGGTGTAGTTGGGTATGTGGTGCCCGCGGTATACTAGGGTATGTGGTGCCCACAGTGTACTAGAGTATATGATGCCCGCGGTGTACTTGGGTATGTGATGCCTGCGGTGTACTAGGGTATGTGGTGCCCGCGGTATACTTGGGTATGTGGCGCCCGCGATGTAGTTCGGTATGTGGTGCCCTCGGTGTACTAGGGTATGTGATGCCCGCGGTGTAGTTGGGTATGTGATGCCCGCGGTATACTAGGGTATGTGGTGCCCGCGGTGTACTAGGGTATGTGATGCCCGCGGTGTACTAGGGTATGTGGTGCCCGTGGTGTACTAGGGTATGAGGTGCCCGCGGTATACTTGGGTATGTGGTGCCCGCGGTGTACTAGGGTATGTGATGCCCGAGTTGTACTTGGGTATGTGGTGCTCGCGGTGTACTAGGGTATGTGATGCCCGAGATGTACTTGGGTATGTGGTGCCCGCAGTGTACTAGGGTATGTGGTGCCCGCGGTGTACTAGGGTATGTGGTGCCCGCGGTGTAGTTGGGTATGTGATGCCCGCGGTGTATTAGGGTATGTGGTGCCCGCGGTGTACTAGGGTATGTGGTGCCCGCGGTATACTTGGGTATGTGGTGCCCGCGGTGTACTAGGGTATGTGGTGCCCGCGGTGTAGTTGGGTATGACATGCCCGCGGTGTACTGGGGTATGTGGTGCCCGAGGTGTACTTGGGTATGTGGTGCCCGCGGTGTACTAGGGTATGTGGTGCCCGCGGTGTACTAGGGTATGTGGTGCCCGCGGTATACTTGGGTATGTGGCGCCCGCGGTGTTGTTTGGTATGTGATGCCCGCGGTGTACTTGGGACTTGGGTATGTGGTGCCCGCGGTGTAGTGGGGTATGTGGTGCCCGCGGTATTTTAAGGTATGTGGTGCCCGCGGTATACTAGGGTGTGTGATGCCCGCGGTGTACTAGGGTATGTGGTGCCCGCGGTGTAGTTGGGTATGTGATGCCCGCGGTATACTTGGGTATGTGGTGCCCGCGGTGTAGTTGTATAGGTGGTGCCCGCGGTATACTAGGGTATGTGGTGCCCGCGGTATACTAGGGTATGTGGTGCCCGCGGTGTACTAGGGTATGTGGTGCCCGCGGTGTACTAGGGTATGTGGTGCCCGCGGTGTACTAGGGTATGTGGTGCCCGCGGTGTACTAAGGTATGTGGTGCCCGCGGTGTAGTTGGGTATGTGGTGCCCGCGGTGTAGTTGGGTATGTGATGCCCGAGGTGTACTTGGGTATGTAGTGCCCGCGGTTTACTAGGGTATGTGATGCCCGCGGTGTACATGGGACTTGGGTATGTGATGCCCGCGGTGTACTAGGGTATGTGATGCCCGCGGTATACTAGGGTATGTGGTGCCCGCGGTGTACTAGGGTATGTGGTGCCCGCGGTATACTTGGGTATGTGGCGCCCGCGGTGTTGTTTGGTATGTGATGCCCGCGGTGTACTTGGGACTTGGGTATGTGGTGCCCGCGGTGTAGTGGGGTATGTGGTGCCCGCGGTATTTTAAGGTATGTGGTGCCCGCGGTATACTAGGGTGTGTGTTGCCCGCGGTGTACTAGGGTATGTGGTGCCCGCGGTGTAGTTGGGTATGTGATGCCCGCGGTATACTTGGGTATGTGGTGCCCGCGGTGTAGTTGTATAGGTGGTGCCCGCGGTAAACTAGGGTATGTGGTGCCCGCGGTATACTAGGGTATGTGGTGCCCGCGGTGTACTAGGGTATGTGGTGCCCGCGGTGTACTAGGGTATGTGGTGCCCGCGGTGTAATTGGGTATGTGGTTCCCGCGGTGTACTAGGGTATGTGGTGCCCGCGGCGTACTAGGGTATGTGATGCCCGCGGTGTACTTGGGTATGTGATGCCCGCGGTGTATATGGGACTTGGGTATGTGATGCCCGCGGTTTACTAGGGTATGTGGTGCCCGCGGTATACTTGGGTATGTGGTGCCCGCGGTGTAGTTCAGTATGTGGTGCCCGCGGTGTACTAGGGTATGTGATGCCCGCGGTGTAGTTGGGTATGTGGTGCCCGCGGTATACTTGGGTATGTAGTGCCCGCGGTGTACTAGGGTATGTGGTGCCCATGGTGTACTAGGGTATGTGGTGCCCGCGGCGTACTAGGGTATGTGATGCCCGCGGTGTACTTGGGTATGTGATACTTGGGTATGTGGCGCCCGCGGTGTAGTTCGGTATGTGGTGCCCGCGGTATACTTGGGTATGTGGTGCCCGAGGTGTAGTTCAGTATGTGGTGCCCGCGGAGTACTAAGGTATGTGATGCCCGCGGTGTAGTTGGGTATGTGGTGCCCGCGGTATACTAGGGTATGTGATGCCCGCGGTGTATTAGGGTATGTGGTGCCCGCGGTGTACTAGGGTATGTGGTGCCCGCGGTATACTTGGGTATGTGGTGCCCGCGGTGTACTAGGGTATGTGGTGCCCGCGGTGTAGTTGGGTATGACATGCCCGCGGTGTACTGGGGTATGTGGTGCCCGAGGTGTACTTGGGTATGTGGTGCCCGCGGTGTACTAGGGTATGTGGTGCCCGCGGTATACTAGGGTGTGTGTTGCCCGCGGTGTACTAGGGTATGTGGTGCCCGCGGTGTAGTTGGGTATGTGATGCCCGCGGTATACTTGGGTATGTGGTGCCCGCGGTGTAGTTGTATAGGTGGTGCCCGCGGTAAACTAGGGTATGTGGTGCCCGCGGTATACTAGGGTATGTGGTGCCCGCGGTGTACTAGGGTATGTGGTGCCCGCGGTGTACTAGGGTATGTGGTGCCCGCGGTGTAATTGGGTATGTGGTTCCCGCGGTGTACTAGGGTATGTGGTGCCCGCGGCGTACTAGGGTATGTGATGCCCGCGGTGTACTTGGGTATGTGATGCCCGCGGTGTATATGGGACTTGGGTATGTGATGCCCGCGGTTTACTAGGGTATGTGGTGCCCGCGGTATACTTGGGTATGTGGTGCCCGCGGTGTAGTTCAGTATGTGGTGCCCGCGGTGTACTAGGGTATGTGATGCCCGCGGTGTAGTTGGGTATGTGGTGCCCGCGGTATACTTGGGTATGTAGTGCCCGCGGTGTACTAGGGTATGTGGTGCCCATGGTGTACTAGGGTATGTGGTGCCCGCGGCGTACTAGGGTATGTGATGCCCGCGGTGTACTTGGGTATGTGATACTTGGGTATGTGGCGCCCGCGGTGTAGTTCGGTATGTGGTGCCCGCGGTATACTTGGGTATGTGGTGCCCGAGGTGTAGTTCAGTATGTGGTGCCCGCGGAGTACTAAGGTATGTGATGCCCGCGGTGTAGTTGGGTATGTGGTGCCCGCGGTATACTAGGGTATGTGGTGCCCGCGGTGTACTAGGGTATGTGGTGCCCGCGGTGTACTAGGGTATGTGATGCCCGAGGTATACTAGGGTATGTGGTGCCCGCGGTGTTCTAGGGTATGTGATGCCCGCGGTGTACTAGGGTATGTGGTGCCCGCGGTGTACTAGGGTATGAGGTGCCCGCGGTATACTAAGTATGTGGTGCCCGCGGTGTTGTTGGGTATGTGATGCCCGCGGTGTACTAGGGTATGTGGTGCCCGCGGTATAGTTAGGTATCTGATGCCCGCGGTGTACTAGGGTATGTGGTGCCTGCGGTATACTTGGGTATGTGGTGCCCGCGGTGTAGTTGGGTATGTGATGCTCGCGGTGTTATTGGGTATGTGGTGCCCGCAGTGTACTAGGGTATGTGGTGCCCGCGGCGTACTAGGGTATGTGATGCCCGCGGTGTACTTGGGTATGTGATGCCCGCGGTGTACATGGGACTTGGGTATGTGATGCCCGCGGTTTACTAGGGTATGTGGTGCCCGCGGTATACTTGGGTATGTGGTGCCCGCGGTGTAGTTCAGTATGTGGTGCCCGCGGTGTACTAGGGTATGTGATGCCCGCGGTGTAGTTGGGTATGTGGTGCCCGCGGTATACTTGGGTATGTAGTGCCCGCGGTGTACTAGGGTATGTGGTGCCCATGGTGTACTAGGGTATGTGGTGCCCGCGGCGTACTAGGGTATGTGATGCCCGCGGTGTACTTGGGTATGTGATGCCCGCGGTGTACTAGAGTATATGATGCCCGCGGTGAACTTGGGTATGTGATGCCCGCGGTGTACTAGGGTATGTGGTGCCCGCGGTATACTTGGGTATGTGGCGCCCGCGGTGTAGTTCGGTATGTGGTGCCCGCGGTATACTTGGGTATGTGGTGCCCGTGGTGTAGTTCAGTATGTGGTGCCCGCGGAGTACTAAGGTATGTGATGCCCGCGGTGTAGTTGGGTATGTGGTGCCCGCGGTATACTAGGGTATGTGGTGCCCGCGGTGTACTAGGGTATGTGGTGCCCGCGGTGTACTAGGGTATGTGATGCCCGAGGTGTACTTGGGTATGTGGTGCCCGCGGTGTACTAGGGTATGTGATGCCCGAGGTGTACTTGGGTATGTGGTGCCCGCGGTGTACTAGGGTATGTGGTGCCCGCGGTGTACTAGGGTATGTGATGCCCGAGGTGTACTAGGGTATGTGGTGCCCGCGGTGTACTAGGGTATGTGGTGCCCGCGGTGTACTAGGGTATGTGGTGCCCGCGGTGTAGTTGGGTATGTGATGCCCGCGGTGTACTAGGGTATGTGGTGCCCGCGGTGTACTAGGGTATGTGGTGCCCGCGGTATACTTGGGTATGTGGTGCCCGCGGTGTACTAGGGTATGTGATGCCCGAGGTGTACTTGGGTATGTGATGCCCGCGGTGTACTAGGGTATGTGGTGCCCGCGGTGTACTAGGGTATGTGGTGCCCGCGGTATACTTGGGTATGTGGTGCCCGCGGTGTACTAGGGTATGTGATGCCCGAGGTGTACTTGGGTATGTGGTGCCCGCGGTGTACTAGGGTATGTGATGCCCGAGGTGTACTTGGGTATGTGGTGCCCGCGGTGTACTAGGGTATGTGGTGCCCGCGGTGTACTAGGGTATGTGGTGCCCGCGGTTTACTTGGGTATGTGGCGCCCGCGGTGTAGTTCGGTATGTGGTGCCCGCGGTGTACTAGGGTATGTGATGCCCGCGGTGTAGTTGGGTATGTGGTGCCCGCGGTATAGTAGGGTATGTGGTGCCCGCGGTGTTCTAGGGTATGTGGTGCCCGCGGTGTACTAGGGTATGTGATGCCCGCGGTGTATTTGGGACTTGGGTATGTTGTGCCCGCGGTGTAGTTCGGTATGTGGTGCCCGCGGTGTACTAGGGTATGTGATGCCCGCGGTGTAGTTGGGTATGTGGTGCCCGCGGTATACTAGGGTATGTGGTGCCCGCGGTATACTAGGGTATGTGGTGCCCGCGTTGTACTAGTGTATGTGGTGCCCGCGGTGTACTCCGGTATACTTGGTATGTGGTGCCCGCGGTGTTGTTGGCTATGTGATGCCCGCGGTGTACTAGGGTATGTGGTGCCCGCGGTATACTTGGGTATGTGGTGCCCGCGGTGTAGTTGGGTATGTGATGCCCGCGGTATACTTGGGTATGTGGTGCCCGCGATGTAGTTGGGTATGTGGTGCCCGCGGTAAACTAGGGTATGTGGTGCCCGCGGTATACTAGGGTATGTGGTGCCCGCGGTGTACTAGGGTATGTGGTGCCCGCGGTGTACTCAGGTATACTTGGGTATGTGGTGCCCGCGGTGTACTAGGGTATGTGATGCCCAAGGTGTACTTGGGTATGTGGTGCCCGCGGTGTACTAGGGTATGTGATGCCCGAGGTGTACTTGGGTATGTGATGCCCGCGGTGTACTAGGGTATGTAGTGCCCGCGGTGTACTAGGGTATGTGGTGCCCGCGGTGTAGTTCGGTATGTGGTGCCCGCGGTGTACTAGGGTATGTGGTGCCCGCGGTGTACTAGAGTATGTGGTGCCCGCGGTGTAGTTGGGTATGTGATGCCCGCGGTGTACTTGGGTATGTGATGCCCGCGGTGTACTAGGGTATGTGATGCCCGCGGTTTAGTTGGGTATGTGGTGCCCGCGGTATAGTAGGGTATGTGGTGCCCGCGGTGTTCTAGGGTATGTGGTGCCCGCGGTGTACTAGGGTATGTGATGCCCGCGGTGTACTTGGGACTTGGGTATGTTGTGCCCGCGGTGTACTAGGGTATGTGATGCCCGAGGTGTACTTGGGTATGTGGTGCCCGCGGTGTACTAGGGTATGTGATGCACGAGGTTTACTTGGGTATGTGGTGCCCGCGGTGTACTAGGGTATGTGGTGCCCGCGGTATACTTGGGTATGTGGCGCCCGCGGTGTAGTTCGGTATGTGGTGCCCGCGGTGTACTAGGGTATGTGATGCCCGCGGTGTAGTTGGGTATGTGGTGCCCGCGGTATACTAGGGTATGTGATGCCCGCGGTGTACTAGGGTATGTGATGCCCGCGGTTTAGTTGGGTATGTGGTGCCCGCGGTATAGTAGGGTATGTGGTGCCCGCGGTGTTCTAGGGTATGTGGTGCCCGCGGTGTACTAGGGTATGTGATGCCCGCGGTGTACTTGGGACTTGGGTATGTTGTGCCCGCGGTGTACTAGGGTATGTGATGCCCGAGGTGAACTTGGGTATGTGGTGCCCGCGGTGTACTAGGGTATGTGATGCCCGAGGTTTACTTGGGTATGTGGTGCCCGCGGTGTACTAGGGTATGTGGTGCCCGCGGTGTACTAGGGTATGTGGTGCCCGCGGTATACTTGGGTATGTGGCGCCCGCGGTGTAGTTCGGTATGTGGTGCCCGCGGTGTACTAGGGTATGTGATGCCCGCGGTGTAGTTGGGTATGTGGTGCCCGCGGTATACTAGGGTATGTGGTGCCCGCGGTATACTAGGGTATGTGGTGCCCGCGGTGTACTTGGGTATGTGATGCCCGCGGTGTACTTGGGTATGTGATGCCCGCGGTATACTTGGGTATGTGGTGCCCGCGGTGTAGTTGGGTATGTGGTGCCCGCGGTATACTAGGGTATGTGGTGCCCGCGGTATACTAGGGTATGTGGTGCCCGCGTTGTACTAGTGTATGTGGTGCCCGCGGTGTACTAGGGTATGTGATGCCCGCGGTGTACTAGGGTATGTGGTGCCCGCGGTGTACTAAGGTATGTGGTGCCCGCGGTGTAGTTGGGTATGTGATGCCCGCGGTGTACTTGGGTATATGATGCCCGCGGTGTACTTGGGTATGTGGTGCCCGCGGTGTACTAGGGTATGTGATGCCCGAGGTGTACTTGGGTATGTGATGCCCGCGGTGTACTAGGTTATGTAGTGCCCGCGGTGTACTAGGGTATGTGGTGCCCGCGGTGTAGTTCGGTATGTGGTGCCCGCGGTGTACTAGGGTATGTGGTGCCCGCGGTGTACTAGAGTATGTGGTGCCCGCGGTGTAGTTGGGTATGTGATGCCCGCGGTGTACTTGGGTATGTGATGCCCGCGGTGTACTAGGGTATGTGATGCCCGCGGTTTAGTTGGGTATGTGGTGCCCGCGGTATAGTAGGGTATGTGGTGCCCGCGGTGTTCTAGGGTATGTGGTGCCCGCGGTGTACTAGGGTATGTGATGCCCGCGGTGTACTTGGGACTTGGGTATGTTGTGCCCGCGGTGTACTAGGGTATGTGATGCCCGAGGTGTACTTGGGTATGTGGTGCCCGCGGTGTACTAGGGTATGTGATGCCCGAGGTTTACTTGGGTATGTGGTGCCCGCGGTGTACTAGGGTATGTGGTGCCCGCGGTGTAGTTGGGTATGTGATGCCCGCGGTGTAATTGGGTATGTGGTGCCCGCGGTGTACTAGGGTATGTGGTGCCCGCGGCGTACTAGGGTATGTGATGCCCGCGGTGTACTTGGGTATGTGATGCCCGCGGTGTACATGGGACTTGGGTATGTGATGCCCGCGGTTTACTAGGGTATGTGGTGCCCGCGGTATACTTGGGTATGTGGTGCCCGCGGTGTAGTTCAGTATGTGGTGCCCGCGGTGTACTAGGGTATGTGATGCCCGCGGTGTAGTTGGGTATGTGGTGCCCGCGGTATACTTGGGTATGTAGTGCCCGCGGTGTACTAGGGTATGTGGTGCCCATGGTGTACTAGGGTATGTGGTGCCCGCGGCGTACTAGGGTATGTGATGCCCGCGGTGTACTTGGGTATGTGATGCCCGCAGTGTACTAGAGTATATGATGCCAGCGGTGAACTTGGGTATGTGATGCCCGCGGTGTACTAGGGTATGTGGTGCCCGCGGTATACTTGGGTATGTGGCGCCCGCGGTGAAGTTCGGTATGTGGTGCCCGCGGTGTAGTTCAGTATGTGGTGCCCGCGGAGTACTAAGGTATGTGATGCCCGCGGTGTAGTTGGGTATGTGGTGCCCGCGGTGTACTAGGGTATGTGATGCCCGAGGTGTACTTGGGTATGTGGTGCCCGCGGTGTACTAGGGTATGTGATGCCCGAGGTGTACTTGGGTATGTGGTGCCCGCGGTGTACTAGGGTATGTGGTGCCCGCGGTATACTTGGGTATGTGGCGCCCGCGGTGTAGTTCGGTATGTGGTGCCCGCGGTATACTAGGGTATGTGGTGCCCACAGTGTACTAGAGTATATGATGCCCGCGGTGTACTTGGGTATGTGATGCCTGCGGTGTACTAGGGTATGTGGTGCCCGCGGTATACTTGGGTATGTGGCGCCCGCGATGTAGTTCGGTATGTGGTGCCCTCGGTGTACTAGGGTATGTGGTGCCCGCGGTATACTTGGGTATGTGGCACCCGCGGTGTAGTTCGGTATGTGGTGCCCTCGGTGTACTAGGGTATGTGATGCCCGCGGTGTAGTTGGGTATGTGGTGCCCGCGGTATACTAGGGTATGTGGTGCCCGCGGTGTTCTAGGGTATGTGATGCCCGCGGTGTACTAGGGTATGTGGTGCCCGCGGTGTACTAGGGTATGAGGTGCCCGCGGTATACTAAGTATGTGGTGCCCGCGGTGTTGTTGGGTATGTGATGCCCGCGGTGTACTAGGGTATGTGGTGCCCGCGGTGTAGTTAGGTATGTGATGCCCGCGGTGTACTAGGGTATGTGGTGCCTGCGGTATACTTGGGTATGTGGTGCCCGCGGTGTAGTTGGGTATGTGATGCCCGCGGTGTAATTGGGTATGTGGTGCCCGCGGTGTACTAGGGTATGTGGTGCCCGCGGCGTACTAGGGTATGTAGTGCCCGCGGTGTTATAGGGTATGTGATGCCCGCGGTGTACATGGGACTTGGGTATGTGATGCCCGCGGTTTACTAGGGTATGTGGTGCCCGCGGTATACTTGGGTATGTGGTGCCCGCGGTGTAGTTCAGTATGTGGTGCCCGCGGTGTACTAGGGTATGTGATGCCCGCGGTGTAGTTGGGTATGTGGTGCCCGCGGTATACTTGGGTATGTAGTGCCCGCGGTGTACTAGGGTATGTGGTGCCCATGGTGTACTAAGGTATGTGGTGCCCGCGGCGTACTAGGGTATGTGATGCCCGCGGTGTACTTGGGTATGTGATGCCCGCAGTGTACTAGAGTATATGATGCCCGCGGTGAACTTGGGTATGTGATGCCCGCGGTGTACTAGGGTATGTGGTGCCCGCGGTATACTTGGGTATGTGGCGCCCGCGGTGTAGTTCGGTATGTGGTGCCCGCGGTATACTTGGGTATGTGGTGCCCGCGGTGTAGTTCAGTATGTGGTGCCCGCGGAGTACTAAGGTATGTGATGCCCGCGGTGTAGTTGGGTATGTGGTGCCCGCGGTATACTAGGGTATGTGGTGCCCGCGGTGTACTAGGGTATGTGGTGCCCGCGGTGTACTAGGGTATGTGATGCCCGAGGTGTACTTGGGTATGTGGTGCCCGCGGTGTACTAGGGTATGTGATGCCCGAGGTGTACTTGGGTATGTGGTGCCCGCGGTGTACTAGGGTATGTGGTGCCCGCGGTGTACTAGGGTATGTGGTGCCCGCGGTATACTTGGGTATGTGGCGCCCGCGGTGTAGTTCGGTATGTGGTGCCCGCGGTGTACTAGGGTATGTGGTGCCCGCGGTATACTTGGGTATGTGGCGCCCGCGGTGTAGTTCGGTATGTGGTGCCCGCGGTGTACTAGGGTATGTGATGCCCGCGGTGTAGTTGGGTATGTGGTGCCCGCGGTATACTAGGGTATGTGGTGCCCACAGTGTACTAGAGTATATGATGCCCGCGGTGTACTTGGGTATGTGATGCCTGCGGTGTACTAGGGTATGTGGTGCCCGCGGTATACTTGGGTATGTGGCGCCCGCGATGTAGTTCGGTATGTGGTGCCCTCGGTGTACTAGGGTATGTGATGCCCGCGGTGTAGTTGGGTATGTGATGCCCGCGGTATACTAGGGTATGTGGTGCCCGCGGTGTTCTAGGGTATGTGATGCCCGCGGTGTACTA
Source organism: Ecliptopera silaceata (assembly GCA_932527185.1). Classification (NCBI taxonomy): domain Eukaryota; kingdom Metazoa; phylum Arthropoda; class Insecta; order Lepidoptera; family Geometridae; genus Ecliptopera; species Ecliptopera silaceata. The sequence goes on along the minus strand of OW052202.1, from coordinate 8,171,136 downwards.
GGGTATGTGGTGCCCGTGGTGTACTAGGGTATGAGGTGCCCGCGGTATACTTGGGTATGTGGTGCCCGCGGTGTACTAGGGTATGTGATGCCCGAGTTGTACTTGGGTATGTGGTGCTCGCGGTGTACTAGGGTATGTGATGCCCGAGATGTACTTGGGTATGTGGTGCCCGCAGTGTACTAGGGTATGTGGTGCCCGCGGTGTACTAGGGTATGTGGTGCCCGCGGTGTAGTTGGGTATGTGATGCCCGCGGTGTATTAGGGTATGTGGTGCCCGCGGTGTACTAGGGTATGTGGTGCCCGCGGTATACTTGGGTATGTGGTGCCCGCGGTGTACTAGGGTATGTGGTGCCCGCGGTGTAGTTGGGTATGACATGCCCGCGGTGTACTGGGGTATGTGGTGCCCGAGGTGTACTTGGGTATGTGGTGCCCGCGGTGTACTAGGGTATGTGGTGCCCGCGGTGTACTAGGGTATGTGGTGCCCGCGGTATACTTGGGTATGTGGCGCCCGCGGTGTTGTTTGGTATGTGATGCCCGCGGTGTACTTGGGACTTGGGTATGTGGTGCCCGCGGTGTAGTGGGGTATGTGGTGCCCGCGGTATTTTAAGGTATGTGGTGCCCGCGGTATACTAGGGTGTGTGATGCCCGCGGTGTACTAGGGTATGTGGTGCCCGCGGTGTAGTTGGGTATGTGATGCCCGCGGTATACTTGGGTATGTGGTGCCCGCGGTGTAGTTGTATAGGTGGTGCCCGCGGTATACTAGGGTATGTGGTGCCCGCGGTATACTAGGGTATGTGGTGCCCGCGGTGTACTAGGGTATGTGGTGCCCGCGGTGTACTAGGGTATGTGGTGCCCGCGGTGTACTAGGGTATGTGGTGCCCGCGGTGTACTAAGGTATGTGGTGCCCGAGGTGTACTTGGGTATGTAGTGCCCGCGGTTTACTAGGGTATGTGATGCCCGCGGTGTACATGGGACTTGGGTATGTGATGCCCGCGGTGTACTAGGGTATGTGATGCCCGCGGTATACTAGGGTATGTGGTGCCCGCGGTGTACTAGGGTATGTGGTGCCCGCGGTATACTTGGGTATGTGGTGCCCGCGGTGTACTAGGGTATGTGGTGCCCGCGGCGTACTAGGGTATGTGATGCCCGCGGTGTACTTGGGTATGTGATGCCCGCGGTGTATATGGGACTTGGGTATGTGATGCCCGCGGTTTACTAGGGTATGTGGTGCCCGCGGTGTAGTTCAGTATGTGGTGCCCGCGGTGTACTAGGGTATGTGATGCCCGCGGTGTAGTTGGGTATGTGGTGCCCGCGGTATACTTGGGTATGTAGTGCCCGCGGTGTACTAGGGTATGTGGTGCCCATGGTGTACTAGGGTATGTGGTGCCCGCGGCGTACTAGGGTATGTGATGCCCGCGGTGTACTTGGGTATGTGATGCCCGCAGTGTACTAGAGTATATGATGCCCGCGGTGAACTTGGGTATGTGATGCCCGCGGTGTACTAGGGTATGTGGTGCCCGCGGTATACTTGGGTATGTGGCGCCCGCGGTGTAGTTCGGTATGTGGTGCCCGCGGTATACTTGGGTATGTGGTGCCCGCGGTGTAGTTCAGTATGTGGTGCCCGCGGAGTACTAAGGTATGTGATGCCCGCGGTGTAGTTGGGTATGTGGTGCCCGCGGTATACTAGGGTATGTGGTGCCCGCGGTGTACTAGGGTATGTGGTGCCCGCGGTGTACTAGGGTATGTGATGCCCGAGGTATACTAGGGTATGTGGTGCCCGCGGTGTTCTAGGGTATGTGATGCCCGCGGTGTACTAGGGTATGTGGTGCCCGCGGTGTACTAGGGTATGAGGTGCCCGCGGTATACTAAGTATGTGGTGCCCGCGGTGTTGTTGGGTATGTGATGCCCGCGGTGTACTAGGGTATGTGGTGCCCGCGGTATAGTTAGGTATCTGATGCCCGCGGTGTACTAGGGTATGTGGTGCCTGCGGTATACTTGGGTATGTGGTGCCCGCGGTGTAGTTGGGTATGTGATGCCCGCGGTGTTATTGGGTATGTGGTGCCCGCAGTGTACTAGGGTATGTGGTGCCCGCGGCGTACTAGGGTATGTGATGCCCGCGGTGTACTTGGGTATGTGATGCCCGCGGTGTACATGGGACTTGGGTATGTGATGCCCGCGGTTTACTAGGGTATGTGGTGCCCGCGGTATACTTGGGTATGTGGTGCCCGCGGTGTAGTTCAGTATGTGGTGCCCGCGGTGTACTAGGGTATGTGATGCCCGCGGTGTAGTTCGGTATGTGGTGCCCTCGGTGTACTAGGGTATGTGATGCCCGCGGTGTAGTTGGGTATGTGGTGCCCGCGGTATACTAGGGTATGTGGTGCCCGCGGTGTTCTAGGGTATGTGATGCCCGCGGTGTACTAGGGTATGTGGTGCCCGCGGTGTACTAGGGTATGAGGTGCCCGCGGTATACTAAGTATGTGGTGCCCGCGGTGTTGTTGGGTATGTGATGCCCGCGGTGTACTAGGGTATGTGGTGCCCGCGGTATAGTTAGGTATGTGATGCCCGCGGTGTACTAGGGTATGTGGTGCCTGCGGTATACTTGGGTATGTGGTGCCCGCGGTGTAGTTGGGTATGTGATGCCCGCGGTGTAATTGGGTATGTGGTTCCCGCGGTGTACTAGGGTATGTGGTGCCCGCGGCGTACTAGGGTATGTGATGCCCGCGGTGTACTTGGGTATTTGATGCCCGCGGTGTATATGGGACTTGGGTATGTGATGCCCGCGGTTTACTAGGGTATGTGGTGCCCGCGGTATACTTGGGTATGTGGTGCCCGCGGTGTAGTTCAGTATGTGGTGCCCGCGGTGTACTAGGGTATGTGGTGCCCGCGGTATACTTGGGTATGTAGTGCCCGCGGTGTACTAGGGTATGTGGTGCCCATGGTGTACTAGGGTATGTGGTGCCCGCGGCGTACTAGGGTATGTGATGCCCGCGGTGTACTTGGGTATGTGATGCCCGCAGTGTACTAGAGTATATGATGCCCGCGGTGAACTTGGGTATGTGATGCCCGCGGTGTACTAGGGTATGTGGTGCCCGCGGTATACTTGGGTATGTGGCGCCCGCGGTGTAGTTCGGTATGTGGTGCCCGCGGTATACTTGGGTATGTGGTGCCCGCGGTGTAGTTCAGTATGTGGTGCCCGCGGAGTACTAAGGTATGTGATGCCCGCGGTGTAGTTGGGTATGTGGTGCCCGCGGTATACTAGGGTATGTGGTGCCCGCGGTGTACTAGGGTATGTGGTGCCCGCGGTGTACTAGGGTATGTGATGCCCGAGGTATACTAGGGTATGTGGTGCCCGCGGTGTTCTAGGGTATGTGATGCCCGCGGTGTACTAGGGTATGTGGTGCCCGCGGTGTACTAGGGTATGAGGTGCCCGCGGTATACTAAGTATGTGGTGCCCGCGGTGTTGTTGGGTATGTGATGCCCGCGGTGTACTAGGGTATGTGGTGCCCGCGGTATAGTTAGGTATCTGATGCCCGCGGTGTACTAGGGTATGTGGTGCCTGCGGTATACTTGGGTATGTGGTGCCCGCGGTGTAGTTGGGTATGTGATGCCCGCTATGTTATTGGGTATGTGGTGCCCGCAGTGTACTAGGGTATGTGGTGCCCGCGGCGTACTAGGGTATGTGATGCCCGCGGTGTACTTGGGTATGTGATGCCCGCGGTGTACATGGGACTTGGGTATGTGATGCCCGCGGTTTACTAGGGTATGTGGTGCCCGCGGTATACTTGGGTATGTGGTGCCCGCGGTGTAGTTCAGTATGTGGTGCCCGCGGTGTACTAGGGTATGTGATGCCCGCGGTGTAGTTGGGTATGTGGTGCCCGCGGTATACTTGGGTATGTAGTGCCCGCGGTGTACTAGGGTATGTGGTGCCCATGGTGTACTAGGGTATGTGGTGCCCGCGGCGTACTAGGGTATGTGATGCCCGCGGTGTACTTGGGTATGTGATGCCCGCAGTGTACTAGAGTATATGATGCCCGCGGTGAACTTGGGTATGTGATGCCCGCGGTGTACTAGGGTATGTGGTGCCCGCGGTATACTTGGGTATGTGGCGCCCGCGGTGTAGTTCGGTATGTGGTGCCCGCGGTATACTTGGGTATGTGGTGCCCGTGGTGTAGTTCAGTATGTGGTGCCCGCGGAGTACTAAGGTATGTGATGCCCGCGGTGTAGTTGGGTATGTGGTGCCCGCGGTATACTAGGGTATGTGGTGCCCGCGGTGTACTAGGGTATGTGGTGCCCGCGGTGTACTAGGGTATGTGATGCCCGAGGTGTACTTGGGTATGTGGTGCCCGCGGTGTACTAGGGTATGTGATGCCCGAGGTGTACTTGGGTATGTGGTGCCCGCGGTGTACTAGGGTATGTGGTGCCCGCGGTGTACTAGGGTATGTGATGCCCGAGGTGTACTTGGGTATGTGGTGCCCGCGGTGTACTAGGGTATGTGGTGCCCGCGGTGTACTAGGGTATGTGGTGCCCGCGGTGTAGTTGGGTATGTGATGCCCGCGGTGTACTAGGGTATGTGGTGCCCGCGGTGTACTAGGGTATGTGGTGCCCGCGGTATACTTGGGTATGTGGTGCCCGCGGTGTACTAGGGTATGTGATGCCCGAGGTGTACTTGGGTATGTGATGCCCGCGGTGTACTAGGGTATGTGGTGCCCGCGGTGTACTAGGGTATGTGGTGCCCGCGGTATACTTGGGTATGTGGTGCCCGCGGTGTACTAGGGTATGTGATGCCCGAGGTGTACTTGGGTATGTGGTGCCCGCGGTGTCCTAGGGTATGTGATGCCCGAGGTGTACTTGGGTATGTGGTGCCCGCGGTGTACTAGGGTATGTGGTGCCCGCGGTGTACTAGGGTATGTGGTGCCCGCGGTTTACTTGGGTATGTGGCGCCCGCGGTGTAGTTCGGTATGTGGTGCCCGCGGTGTACTAGCGTATGTGATGCCCGCGGTGTAGTTGGGTATGTGGTGCCCGCGGTATAGTAGGGTATGTGGTGCCCGCGGTGTTCTAGGGTATGTGGTGCCCGCGGTGTACTAGGGTATGTGATGCCCGCGGTGTATTTGGGACTTGGGTATGTTGTGCCCGCGGTGTAGTTCGGTATGTGGTGCCCGCGGTGTACTAGGGTATGTGATGCCCGCGGTGTAGTTGGGTATGTGGTGCCCGCGGTATACTAGGGTATGTGGTGCCCGCGGTATACTAGGGTATGTGGTGCCCGCGTTGTACTAGTGTATGTGGTGCCCGCGGTGTACTCCGGTATACTTGGTATGTGGTGCCCGCGGTGTTGTTGGCTATGTGATGCCCGCGGTGTACTAGGGTATGTGGTGCCCGCGGTATACTTGGGTATGTGATGCCCTCGGTGTAGTTGGGTATGTGATGCCCGCGGTATACTTGGGTATGTGGTGCCCGCGATGTAGTTGGGTATGTGGTGCCCGCGGTAAACTAGGGTATGTGGTGCCCGCGGTATACTAGGGTATGTGGTGCCCGCGGTGTACTAGGGTATGTGGTGCCCGCGGTGTACTCAGGTATACTTGGGTATGTGGTGCCCGCGGTGTACTAGGGTATGTGATGCCCAAGGTGTACTTGGGTATGTGGTGCCCGCGGTGTACTAGGGTATGTGATGCCCGAGGTGTACTTGGGTATGTGATGCCCGCGGTGTACTAGGGTATGTAGTGCCCGCGGTGTACTAGGGTATGTGGTGCCCGCGGTGTAGTTCGGTATGTGGTGCCCGCGGTGTACTAGGGTATGTGGTGCCCGCGGTGTACTAGAGTATGTGGTGCCCGCGGTGTAGTTGGGTATGTGATGCCCGCGGTGTACTTGGGTATGTGATGCCCGCGTTGTACTAGGGTATGTGATGCCCGCGGTTTAGTTGGGTATGTGGTGCCCGCGGTATAGTAGGGTATGTGGTGCCCGCGGTGTTCTAGGGTATGTGGTGCCCGCGGTGTACTAGGGTATGTGATGCCCGCGGTGTAATGTGGTGCCCGCGGTGTACTAGGGTATGTGGTGCCCGCGGTGTACTAGGGTATGTGGTGCCCGCGGTATACTTGGGTATGTGGCGCCCGCGGTGTAGTTCGGTATGTGGTGCCCGCGGTGTACTAGGGTATGTGATGCCCGCGGTGTAGTTGGGTATGTGGTGCCCGCGGTATACTAGGGTATGTGATGCCCGCGGTGTACTAGGGTATGTGATGCCCGCGGTTTAGTTGGGTATGTGGTGCCCGCGGTATAGTAGGGTATGTGGTGCCCGCGGTGTTCTAGGGTATGTGGTGCCCGCGGTGTACTAGGGTATGTGATGCCCGCGGTGTACTTGGGACTTGGGTATGTTGTGCCCGCGGTGTACTAGGGTATGTGATGCCCGGGGTGTACTTGGGTATGTGGTGCCCGCGGTGTACTAGGGTATGTGATGCCCGAGGTTTACTTGGGTATGTGGTGCCCGCGGTGTACTAGGGTATGTGGTGCCCGCGGTGTACTAGGGTATGTGGTGCCCGCGGTATACTTGGGTATGTGGCGCCCGCGGTGTAGTTCGGTATGTGGTGCCCGCGGTGTACTAGGGTATGTGATGCCCGCGGTGTAGTTGGGTATGTGGTGCCCGCGGTATACTAGGGTATGTGGTGCCCGCGGTATACTAGGGTATGTGGTGCCCGCGGTGTACTTGGGTATGTGATGCCCGCGGTGTACTTGGGTATGTGATGCCCGCGGTATACTTGGGTATGTGGTGCCCGCGGTGTAGTTGGGTATGTGGTGCCCGCGGTGTAGTTGGGTATGTGGTGCCCGCGGTATACTAGGGTATGTGGTGCCCGCGGTATACTAGGGTATGTGGTGCCCGCGTTGTACTAGTGTATGTGGTGCCCGCGGTGTACTAGGGTATGTGATGCCCGCGGTGTACTAGGGTATGTGGTGCCCGCGGTGTACTAAGGTATGTGGTGCCCGCGGTGTAGTTGGGTATGTGATGCCCGCGGTGTACTTGGGTATATGATGCCCGCGGTGTACTTGGGTATGTGGTGCCCGCGGTGTACTAGGGTATGTGATGCCCGAGGTGTACTTGGGTATGTGATGCCCGCGGTGTACTAGGTTATGTAGTGCCCGCGGTGTACTAGGGTATGTGGTGCCCGCGGTGTAGTTCGGTATGTGGTGCCCGCGGTGTACTAGGGTATGTGGTGCCCGCGGTGTACTAGAGTATGTGGTGCCCGCGGTGTAGTTGGGTATGTGATGCCCGCGGTGTACTTGGGTATGTGATGCCCGCGGTGTACTAGGGTATGTGATGCCCGCGGTTTAGTTGGGTATGTGGTGCCCGCGGTATAGTAGGGTATGTGGTGCCCGCGGTGTTCTAGGGTATGTGGTGCCCGCGGTGTACTAGGGTATGTGATGCCCGCGGTGTACTTGGGACTTGGGTATGTTGTGCCCGCGGTGTACTAGGGTATGTGATGCCCGAGGTGTACTTGGGTATGTGGTGCCCGCGGTGTACTTGGGTATGTGATGCCCGAGGTTTACTTGGGTATGTGGTGCCCGCGGTGTACTAGGGTATGTGGTGCCCGCGGTGTACTAGGGTATGTGGTGCCCGCGCCGTAGTTCGGTATGTGGTGCCCGCGGTGTACTAGGGTATGTGGTGCCCGCGGTGTACTAGAGTATGTGGTGCCCGCGGTGTAGTTGGGTATGTGATGCCCGCGGTGTACTTGGGTATGTGATGCCCGCGGTGTAGTTGGGTATGTGATGCCCGCGGTATACTTGGGTATGTGGTGCCCGCGGTGTAGTTGGGTATGTGGTGCCCGCGGTATACTAGGGTATGTGGTGCCCGCGGTATACTAGGGTATGTGGTGCCCGCGTTGTACTAGTGTATGTGGTGCCCGCGGTGTACTAGGGTATGTGATGCCCGCGGTGTACTAGGGTATGTGGTGCCCGCGGTGTACTAAGGTATGTGGTGCCCGCGGTGTAGTTGGGTATGTGATGCCCGCGGTGTACTTGGGTATATGATGCCCGCGGTGTACTAGGGTATGTGGTGCCCGCGGTGTAGTTGGGTATGTGATGCCCGAGGTGTACTAGGGTATGTAGTGCCCGCGGTGTACTAGGGTATGTGGTGCCCGCGGTGTAGTTGGGTATGTGATGCCCGAGGTGTACTTGGGTATGTAGTGCCCGCGGTGTACTAGGGTATGTGATGCCCGCGATGTACTTGGGACTTGGGTATGTGGTGCCCGCGGTGTAGTTGGGTATGTGATGCCCGCGGTGTACTAGGGTATGAGGTGCCCGCGGTATACTTGGTATGTGGTGCCCGCGGTGTTGTTGGGTATGTGATGCCCGCGGTGTACTAGGGTATGTGGTGCCCGCGGTATAGTTAGGTATGTGATGCCCGCGGTATACTAGGGTATGTGGTGCCTTACATTTAAGATCGAAAAAAAAACAAAAACGATATATTTTTACTGTTCGTCAGTTCGTAAAGGCCTAATATCAACAGAGTAGAGAATGGTCACTTATATAAAAGATTGAAAAAAATAATAACAACATAATATTTTCCGTACCTCAGTTTTTACTAAAGGCTTTGTCATCGGTTATTATGTTTTGAAAATCCCATTTTCCATCAATACATTAGAGTCAGTCTAATTAACATTGAGGATTCTGATCAGGATCATTACCTACATTGCTACTTCAAGAAATGCATTTCTTTTTTTGGAGCCTTGCAGTGGAACTTTCTGTCATTATTTTTTTGAATAAAAACAAAAGGCGAAAAGTCGCATATTTTAACTTAAATGCATTAAATATGAACTCAAGAAACCTCAGTTGAAACTCTCTGACAAACCCAAACTCTTTCAGTGGGGGGTCATTACAAAAATGAAATATTACACCTAGACAAACAATGTTTCAAACTTTTTCATGCATCGCAACCGAAAATAAATCTTAATCAAAACCATTAAAGTTCATATATGTTCAGATTTGAGTTTCAAAATGATGGACATAATCCCTTACAGGGTATCGGTCTATCTTATAAAAAGTTAACGCAGACTTGAAGTATTGATTATACGTAATGATGACATTAAAGTCAACGCTAGCTTTTTATAAGATACGGGGTATGTCTTTAATATATTGTGAGGCAATGCAATATGCATAGGCACTTACATAGGGTTGACCATTTCCTTGTTCCACAACATATTTCCATAAAGGCGTAACCACCATGAGTATGTTAAAGTAAAATGAGCGTTATTGCGTTGGATTTAAGTTCAAATTAATAAGCTTTGTACATAAAAACCCGATCATACAATAGTGCAAATCTAAAGTTAATTAATGATTTACCATCAATTCGCTAATTCGATACAAATGCTCTATTTATACCAATTATCTGTATTTTGCGGTTATTTGTTAAATTAGAATCAGTAGATAATCAATTTTGTAAATTAGTTGAATGTTTATAGAGTAAACATTAGCACACTGTAAACCAGTATTTTAAGTGTATACTTAGTTTTAGACAGCATATTAAAGTTCTGTTTAAATATATAGAGACTCTAATTAGTGGTATTATGGTACTTATTGGTATAATAATTAGAAAAGAATAGGTGATTTTAATCCGTTAATACCGACTGGAAGTGAACTAATGGTTCCTTTATCAACATTTTTTTTGTACAATTTTTTTTTGTTTATGTACCATTTTAAAAGTTAACATAATTACGTAATCTAAAATAGCATCAAGAAAACCACAAGGTTTGTTGATTTAATGCTACATTGAGTCATCACGTATTGTCATTTTAAGTACCTATATTGAGTTTAGATTATTATAATAATGTTAGTATTATTGTTATTTTTTGTTTTTTAATAGGTCTTCTTAATGCAATGAATTTCAAACATAATTATAATGTTATTGTTTCGGAATAAATAAATTGAATAAATTGAATTTTATAACTTGCTGAGTCTGAGATGGCCTTTTCAACCGACAAAAAATGGAGGAGGTTATCATCACACTACACACTATACTTGGTGTAATATAACTCAGAGAATTTATAAACTTTATTCTTGTAAAAATAGAAAATATTGTATTTTCTATTTTTACAATTATGTAGTTTACAGATAATATTATATAGTACACCACCGGTATAGAAAATGCTACCTTTCTGCGTACATATCTCTATTACAAAAAAAAATGTGATTTTCCTAAAATTCACAGTTCATCTAACTATCGGAAGACCCGTAAAAATTACCCGACGATGCAAATATGGCGGAAAAAACCCATGTTTTTTCTTTTTTTACATCGATCATGAACCGGGCAGACAAGACAAATGATCCGTAAACTTGGTACCCTTGCTATGTCTATTGGTTTAGTGGTGTCCGCATATAATAGTTACAGTATCATTTCCTTGACTTTTCAAAGATGGTTTATTTACGGCCGGTTTCTTGAACGATGATCAAAGAAAAAATCAAATAATTACTATGTGTCAAACTCGGATCAATCGTGATTTGGGTTTCCAGAGACCGGCCGATAGTTTGCTAATTTTGGGACTACAGTGTGATGAGAATGTCTATAAAATAAAATGTAATAAGATCATATTAAAAAACCGATAGGATCCAGGCCGTAGTTTCTTGTCCGTTCTAGGTTCTGATCGCGATTAACTGGCACGTATTTAACACATATTGAATTAGTTGTAAGTTAAAATAATTGTACATTGTTAATAAATAAACGTAGTATGTAACACAATTAAAAAAAATCTCGTGATTTTATTGACAAAATAATCTGAGTTTGAATAAATGTATGTTTGAAATATTTGCCTTCGTTTATTTATAAAGACCTAAGCTTTGAAGCCCGAAAGCGCCATCTATCAAGCCCGTTAGAACTACTTTTACAAAAAAAATCTTCATTAGACCGTACTTGTCCTAGAGACAACTGCCAATGTAAATGATGAATAATTCTGTTTTATTATAGCTTCCGTATAAATTCCTCATTTGGTTGGCATCCTTTAGATATGATATATTGTATATACCTACTGTCGGAAATCATGAGTTTGCGACTTACTATTTTTACCACCCTTCGCCAAGAATTACAGCTTACGTTCTTTGCTATGGCACATCTCATTTTACAATTTATATGCAAACGTTTAACCACAATCTCAATTGATGTGCAGAGACGATGGCACACACTTTCCTATAAAATGCTCTTAACTTTTCAGTCTTGAAAATATCCAAAGTATTCACAAATGAAAATATCTGTTCAAGGACATGAGTTGCAAATCTATTTTTAATAAGTTGTTCTATGCTCTTTATTCGTGTTTTGAATAACATGAATGCATTAGTAGACGAAATTTACAAGAAAACTCTTCTCTCAACCAGCTTGCTGCAAATGTTTCTATAAAAACTATCCACGCGAGTACTTTAATCCTCTTTTTGAGTATCCAACGAAAAAACAATTAATTAATAACTTTAAGACATAAAACCATGCATATTTAAACTGCTCTTGATTTTCTAATAAATGAAATAAATTGAAACTTCTTGCATTCGCGAGATAAAATTCACACATAGCTGATTTTATTTTTCGTTTTTTTTAGAGGATATGTTGTGCCACATCAATATCCACCGAGTATACAAGTGTTCGCAGAATATTATTGTAGTAATCTTGTTATTTACTGCCTCTTGGATTGAATGTATTTCTTCTAGTTTCCCGAAGAACTTTTATTCTACATCATATTGGATTGATTCTACTACCTTACCGCCAAGTATTATTTTTTTACACCATCTTACTAAACTGCCCTATAATCTGTACATTTGATGATGTTGTATTAATCACGAATATAGTATATTATGTCAAACACAGATTAAGAAGAGTGCGATTCTAGCTTATTGGCGCATTTGGAAAGTTCTACGTCCACCATACACTGATAGATAATAATAAAGTTTGAACAAAATTTTACCATTATATACACTTAAATCTCCAATAATTTGTATGGGTATTTTACGATTCGTTTACGATTATCACATTGATTTCTGATCCGGCATCTGAATACCCTCAGTTTGACATTACGCTATTAGCCTTGATCAGTCCACTGCTGGGCGTGGGTCTCTCTGCAGACGCGCCACTTAGCCCGGTCTTCGGCTCTTCTCATGTATCTGCCAGCTACAGTCCTGTTATACGTAACCAGGGTCACGTGACTTTCAAAATCATTTTGACGTGGACGCACACTTTACCTAAACGGCAAATCAAGTCAAGTTAAGTCAAACATTTCTTTATTCAATAAAATCACAAGGATCATTTAGAATGATCTTACATACTAGGTGAATCTAGGTGCCAGTTCCACGCGACCAGAGCCTAGAAGAACGGGCAAGAAACTTACGGCTTGGTTCCTACCGTTTTTTATATGATTTCAAATGAGGTAGTCTCTGGGTGTTTCACGCTAAGTGTGCGTTAATAAATTACAGCAAATATATCCAAACATGTATAAGACGTACCGAGAGAAAGATTTTGTCCATTTTTGCCTGAACTGTATAACTTTACCCTTTTCTCCCTCGTTGAATACGTGATTAACATGTAAATAGAGCTTATCCCACCTTTGACCCTGTACCAGGTACTGTCACTGCCACAAACATTTTACAATCATCAAAATAATTTACGACTGAGTATAGTATTTTTTTTTACTCTAGCTTACATTGTCCCACTGCTGGGCAAAGGTATTCCCCAAACATTTCCATTTCTCTCTGTCCAGTATTTAGTATTTAATTTTTTATTGAATTTCCAATGTTATGTTGAGTTTTGTTGTCTAATTTGAAGTATAGTTTTATAGGTTAAGCTTATCTGTTAAATAAGACTGTTACATCATAGTTGTAGTAATAAAAGAAAAACAGGCCCATTTTGTACAATAGACTTTCGACTCATGAATATAACAAAGTATTTTGCGGTGTATTTTGAATGCCCTTTCACATATCTAGATATATAATTTCTAGAGACCCAAGTCTTTCTTTTGCAAGTCGGTATTTTGCAGTTATTAGCATAAAAACCACTTTAATGAAAAAAAATCGGATTATTATTAAAGAATCATTATAACTATTCAAATTTTACAGATTAGATTCAAAATCAAAATAATCTACAATAATAAAACGAGTATTTCAATTTTGAAGCAGTTTTTTTACTTAACACTTTTAGTAACGACTGTACCAGAGAACCTTGGTTTTGTATAAGTAAATCTTAATTACGAACCTAGTTCCCGTCAATGTGATAATGTAGGTTTGTGTGAACAAAGATTTATGTTTTGGAAAGACGCCGACATAACGTAGAGGTTTACGTTTCACATACGGTAGTATCTACCGTGTCTACCGAGTACTTTGGAAAGGATTAGAAAATACTTTTTTTTTGGTAGGTACTATTTTATTATAACCTATTTATACCTTAATATAAATTCAAACTTAAACACTCTTTTTGTAGGGTTTTTTCCATCCAAAGGTTGTCTAGAAGAAATCGCTCCATAGCGATAAGACCGTCCATTGTCCTGAATTTAGTTTGAACTTTTTTATGACTAATTTAATTATACGTGCTTTGTAATGTGTAGCGCCACAGTCTCTTCAATTAGTGTAATTGGTTTAAACGTGTAAATTGAAGTAAATAAAAAAATATTTGAATATGATAATCACTTTTGGATTTTTGTACAACATGTAACGGGCCGCCTAAGATGATGATGATGAAATAAAACCACTTCGGATAAATTCGGGGACTTAAAGTCTCTTCAAATACCTGAATAACTTTTTTTTTATTGATACATGTTTTTTTTAAATTAAATTTAATAAAACATTGAGCGTAACTTTTGCTAAAGGTACAAATGGGGCACAAAAGCCGTCCGTTAACTGCAAAGCTTGTTATCAGAGTGTAATCAGAGAAGCTTATGGTTGAAACGAGTCGAGTTCATTGTCTTACAATCAGTGTAAGTGGTACCTTGTTCTATAAGTACGAAAACCTTTTTAAACAATCATAAGTACTGAATGAAATTGCTTTTTATTTGATAACCTAATTTGACCTACTGAAACTAAATTGAAAGAAGTAACGACCTAGAAAAAATGAGTAATTTTATTTTAAACAAAAAATATTTGTTTTTTACTATTTTGTACAACATTGTTGTTCTTCTTGGGCGGTTATAGCAATTAATATAAGGATAGTATAATGAACATAACTTTTCAAATACTAATAACTGTATCTATCTACATGTTCTTCTTCATAGGTAAAAGCATAACATACTCAGTTTTTGATAGTGACAGCAAACCTAAATAAGAAACCACCAAATAAAATAAACGAAAAAGATTTCACTAGTTTGAAGTGTATTGTGTGTTGTTGTATCTAAAACGGAACATTTGTGCGAATTCAGGTTAACCAAGCTTGACAAGAGTTATTTACAATGTCAGCGATTTTGCAACCAAATAACGGCGGAACGTGCCTAAAAATGATTCCAACGCAAAATACAATATTCATTGCTTACCCATAAACAATGGCTCTTTGTACCTTTAAAAGCCCTTTCAAATATTCATCAAAGGGTAGTTTGCATGGCACTTCAGCGACCATTTGACCGCGTAATCGATGTATCCATGCCCTATTAACCAGTGCTTTAGGGCTCTTAATAGGGATCGGCTGTAACTATGTTAATGGCGAATGAAATATATGTGAAAATAGAATATCTTTGTAAGCATTGGCTCTTTGAAGTGGGTAAGTAACAAATTAAGATTTTTGAGATTGCAACTTTGAGATAAAACACTCGTGTCATATTTTAATTATACTATGCTAGAATGTAGGAAGTATTTATTTACTTTTTGCATCAACACTAAAAAACCACAACCGAGAGCTTTGAAGAGGTACTACGTTTCAATTTCAAACTTCTAGTATAAAAAGACCAGAAAAACGTCTATTTACAAATATATGTCTTACTTGTTTATGTTGTAGTAAAAGTCATTAAATACATCATTTATCAGCTGACAAGAGTAATATAAATTATATTTTTAACAAAACTGACTTCAAATGTCATCGATTATACTAAAAACACATTTCTAAAGATACTCTAAAAATACTAATCAGATCTTAGTTAAAATATAATACCATCTTAGAAGATCTATTAAAGAAAACGTGAACCATTAACAACGGTTTACAATTGAAGTTACCACGTCACATAAAAAAACAAAACTAGAACTTGAATAGTGCATAATTACAAAATAATAAATTAGAACAAAGAGCCAAGACAGGACTAGTGATAGTCTTGCAGACTTCCTGGTCTTGTCGGACAAGTTTTAAGTCCAGATGCTTTCCTAGTTGATGTATTACTCCGTGCTTGCTGCGTTTGGCATGGCTCCAAAATGGCTCCTGTGTGATGTACCTAAGTTCGTACTACGAGCACGACAAAATGTGACTGACAAATTACTTCAAGCTGTGGTTTAGGCGTATGGAACAGCGAATATTTTTTGGTTAAACTGGGTGAATTAAATATACTTGGGTAATTTTTATTTTGCAGATTGCGATTTATAAAATTACAACTTTTTAAGTTTAAAGGTTTTTCGCAGCCTTTCTAAAAAAATTCATGCGAGACAATAATATTCACTTAATATAATTGAACTATAACGTAGGATTTCTCGGTTCTTTATGAACAACACCATCATGTAAAGATTGTTTGTTACAAATAAAATCTTCGAACTTTCAAGAGTCATTTTTACGCTTGTTTGTGGTGCATTGACGCATTGCAATTGCCCCTCAATCCATGCTCAATAAATTATTCAACTCAAGTACATTTTTCATGCTCTCGTTTATCGAAGCTCAAAGCAATCAAATATTTCTTAAAAAAATACCTGTTTCTTTTTTAATTGATTTTTACACTATTTGTAGCGGAAACATGAATAAATAAATAAATAATGCTGGCCAATCCACACAACATCATCTAGCCCCAAGCTAGAGCTTGTGTTATGGGTACTGGAAGACTGACATACCTACTTAATAACATACATTACATAAATAAGTTTTAATTATTATTTACATATTTATTATTTACAGAGCACCCGGAATAAATAAATGTCAAACCATGATCAATAGAAACAGTAAAAATCCCATTACCCCATAACAAATAAGCTAGAAAGCTTCAGAATTTGACTTAGCAACTTCCATCTGTTTGCCGCGGTCACGCCGCGTCGGCTCGAGCCAACATGTTTGTACAGAGCCCTAGCTTTGCTTAGGACAAGTTTCTGACTCAGTTTATTGTAGCCGTGACAAACACGGGCCAAGCTGTGCGCATAAACTTATCTGGTTATGGAGACATTTTGAATGTAATGTGACTAAATTGAAAGGTCAGTAGCTCTACCATGAGTTTTTACTATACTATATTTACTATACTCGCTAGCGTCTGTAGTTAAAAAAATGTATGAAGATTTGTACAGCGCTTCTAGCGGATAGTTGGGTACTAAAATTCGTAATACTAATATTGACGTAACTACTGTAGTAAAGTCAGGCGATTTTAATGTGACAACTCATGGTAGAGGTACAGTTATACTAAACTAGCTTACTCGAGGTCAACTTATTATGTCTAGCTGTGGCCTATTTTAAGAATAAGGTTTTTAGGTTGTCTGGGGCCCTATCCAGAAGGGGCAAACTTGCGTGACGGAATATCCTTTCAGTTGCAGGTCAGTTTTGTAGGCATTTTTTGTGGATTGACGTGGCTGAGCTGTTCAAAATATGACTGAAATGTTTTAAATAATGACTGAAATGTTTTAGATATTATGACTGAACTGTTAAAAATGACGTCAACGAGCTGGCGCATGCATCTCGCTCGCACTTGCAACGGGCTTCGCGGGCGCATATTTCTGTACCGCTCTAACATGTCTTCATACTTGTTCGTTTTAGGGGTGTCCATTTTGAAAAATCATCGTTGTTTTTTTAGATTCGATAAATCAGAACTAACATCGATGTCGTCCAATTGAGTTTAAGAGCTCACACAAAGATGAGATTTTATTGTAATGAGTTGGTATATAAATATAATATAATTATACAATACACAATCTACTTCAATTTTATTTCGTCCACAAAACCAAAATATGTTATTCACAATTCGTTGTTTGTAAACATTGAAGCCCGCCATTTTTTTAGTACACATATTTACATATTTACAGACAATATTTTTATTATATTGTCAGTCCAATAATAAACTTTTCATTTTTAAATAATCAAATAGGAAAAAAATTAGTAAAATTATAATGTTCAAACTGGAATTTTTATGAAATTATTTGGATATAATTATTGACTCGATGTTTTTCTACTAAAAACTGAAAAAACATCGATATTTCGAGTATATCAAAAGCATTTCAAAACATCGGATCGATTCGATGTAGGTATCGCATTGTAAATATCGATGTTTTCGATGCATCGAAGTTTATCGAATATTCCGTCCCTATAGTTTGTTTACATTTATTATTTATAACCTAAAGATTTTGCATTTTCATTGTAACTTTCGTGATTGTTGTATCATAATATTGTTATGTGCCATCATAATATTGCTGGCTGCCTTGGACTCGATTGAGCGAAGAGCCTTCAGGATAATAGGTAATACGCTGCCTGCGTCTGTTTTTCCCAATCATTACAACCTAGATCAATTCAAGGCCAATATAAATAGGTGTCTTCTAGACCATCCTGCTCCATCGTCGGCTTCATCGGCGCTTTCCATCAGGCGAGATTGAAGCCAAAGGATTATAAAAAAAAAAATATGTGAGTATGTGAAAGTTTTAATACATACATAATTGAGAAAATGGTGAAATCTTTGTAAGTATTTCACGGAGAATAAAAACCTCAGCTTTGGCAAACCTACATCGGATTTGCGCATTTCGCAAACAAGTATGTTATTGAAAAGTGAATAAATCAGTGTACTACCTAATTATGGAAGATTTTAATGTCAAATCTAATCATAAACATGAAACGTATGTCGGGATTGTCCTGTTTTTCAATACTAGGAGACTGACATACTTAATACAATACATTACTTATATAGATAGGTATTTTTTATTTTACCTACATATAAAATAACCAGAGCACCCGGAATAAATATTTGCAGATCGTACAAACATTTATTTCAAGGCGGTCATCGAACCCACAACCTCCGCGTCGGAGGTGGACATCTGTTGCAGAGTTTCTAACATGTTTGGTCACCACTTATTCATGTTTCAGATGCACACAAGATGCTGGTGCCCAGTATGGGTTAGCAGATCAGAAATCAGAACACAACAATTTAAGACTAAGACATGAATCATTCTATTTAATCGTCCAGGTAGTTGATTACTTCACTTGATAGGTTCATAAATATACCTATAACAAACTAAATCAATCATTGCAATAGGCATCACAGCTCATTTGGTACTAGTTCTGTCTTCTCTGTGGGTTCCATCCCCACCAAGAATAAATATTTTTTAAAAGTTCAATAAGTCTTTATTGGTAAAACATTTTTTTATTACTATTAGTAAATATTAATGTATGTTCTGCTTTTGGGTGTCAACATGTTACATATCTATGAATTTATTCATAAAACAGTATATGAGTATTCTAGTTGCCATACAAGCTTTGTGAAATGTTCATAAACATTTTTTTAACTTGTTTAAGTGTAATGAAATAAAAGAAAATGATTTATGTTCAGATTTCAAGACTGTAAAATATTTTAGTATTGAACTCTATGCGTATTAACTCTATTTACAATACACTTCATTTTATTTCAGGTATATCTGGGATGTGACACGAGCAAATTTCGGTTGCCAGGAAGAGATCTCTCTCAGCGATAAGGCCACCCATTCTGATGCCTATTACTACTTGTTTAAGCTCTTTGTTTTTATTTATGTGTGATGAACAATAAAGAGTTATCTATCTATTTAGAAATGTTTTAATAAAATAATACTGAAACATGGTTTTATTGAATTACTATATTATTTCACAAATGAAAACAAAGATTAGTTTAATAGTCATAAACAGATTAGGATAGTGAAGTAGTACCATCATGGTAATTTGCATATTCTGAAACAAAATAATATATACTTAATAATATATATATCTCAGCTCAGTATTGGCATTAGTTCTGGCATCTATGCTAGGATGGTGGGTTCAATCCCCACCACAAACAAACATTTATGTGATTACTTGTCATTGGTAAAATATTTATTTATTACTATTTGTGAACATAAATGTGTTCTGCATTTGGGTGTTAATATGTATTAATTTTTAGAATACTTACTTATAATAGTATTCAAGCAATCTATTTCCCATACAAGTTTTGTTTAGTTTGGTTCAAGTGAATGCCTTGGGAAATAAATAAATATTTTTGGACAATTCACACTTCACAGTCTAGTCCCAAACTAAGCAAAGCTCTTTATGTATGGGAACTAGATTGCTGATAGAATACTTACATACTTACATTTTTTTTGTAAACACATTCATAGAAACACCCAGATTCAGAAAAAATATTTATATTCATCACACAAACATTAAAATTTGCTCTGGGTGTGAATCGAACCCACAACCCACAGCATGGAAGGCAGAGCTTACTACCAAATACTTACTGTCAAATGTTCATGAATACTTGTTCAAGTCTAATGAAATAAAGGAAAAAAAAATTAGATTATGTACAGATTTTAATATCATATTATAAACTATGTAATCATTCTTTACCACATATATAAGATATAATAATAATAAAGAATCAAAATGGTTTTATTCCTTGAATTCTAGTCATTTTACAAATTACAACTTGCAGATTAATTTTATATAGTCTTATACTGTCTACTACACAAGTAGAAACTTCATGGTAATCTGCATAGTATTCTGAAACAAAATACCTAATAGGTAAGAAAGTTTTGTAGGTATGTACTATGTGAATGATGACGTGTAAGAAAGGTGTGAACATTGAGATGACGTCTGATAGAAGTGAGTGGAAGAAGAGGACATGTTGTACCGACCCACATAATGTGGGACAAGGGTAGGAAGATGATGATGTACTATATTCTTATCTTATGTTATTGTACCTACATTTTAAATGTAACTTTATGCTACTAATCTCAATGATGGTTTATCTTAGCAAAAATTTATTTCAGGATAGGTACTGAAATTATGTTGTCTCTATATAAATTTGCCATAAATATTTTAAATATGATGAGACTAATAGGATTTATAACTACGATTACATACAACTAGTTAGGCATTTATGTTCCTTGTTGTCTTAGACTATTTAAAAACAAGTGTTAAGTAAGAACTAAAAGGATGAAGCGATGATATTACTTTGAAGTTATCTTGCCCATACCTACTTAGGTTTTTTTCAGAAAATGTGTAGATGGTAGTCCTGAAAACCTATAAAAATTCACAGGTCAGCATTGAAATCGCAGCTAATTGCGTTTTAATTTTAAAACTACTTTGAAATTGTCACAAAACATTATAATTTTCGTGTTTGTATGAATCCATGAATTCTGCAAAATGAAACCAAAACAAACTTCGGCATGTCACAATTCTGTCAAAGTTAATTTACAGTCAAAATATCAATAAAAGACGAAGAAGAAAACTGAAATGTTATTTGATCAAATAAAAGCTCAAAAACATTTCAGCGGTCTGGATAGGCCCCCTGAAAGCTTATAGTATGATTTAGCGAGTGCTAGAACCGAGTGGACAACGTACCGTGCCTTGTAAAGTAAGGAAGAGCTTAAAAAAGACAAGCAGATGCTTTGCACACCAAGATAAATGAAAATACTATTTTTTTATTCTAAGAAAACAAAGTAGATGAAAAATCTCTTTTGATTTTGTTAGAACATAAGACCAACGGTTTTACTAAATAGAAGACGAATAATTATTATTAATAAAAAACATTAGGTGGTTTTCAATTTAACTGTTTTATTTAATTTTCAAATGACAATGTATATGTACGTATCCGTTTTTTTAATTTTTTGTTAAAAACATATTATGATATTTGTTTGTCCACTTCCGTAGCAGTTATAGGTTTACATTTATATTGAGCCGAAGACCGGGCTCAGTGGCGCGTCTTGGGAGAGACCTACGTCCAGCAGTGGATTGATATAGGTCGATGATGATGATGATGATGATGTACATAGTACGTAATAATACACAACGTTGGTTGTGTCCTTGATAAAAACAAAAATAAACCAAAACTGACACATCAATTTCCTACACAGTAAAATGTGGTCAAACTCCTTTGTTACGTGAAGATCATACTAAGTAAGGTCACCAGAGCCAACCCTTTTATTCAAAGTCCTGATAGCATCCAATAAAGCTTGTGGTTACCTGATACAAAGCTCAAATGGTATTTACCTTCACGGTACTAAAGGGAACAACCTTATTCATAATAAAATGAACAGAACCTTACGGGAAATGACAAAAGTATTTTTTTTGTGCTTTTGCATAGCTTCTATAGCGGGCCTGGAGTGTGGAGGCCGATTCCAGAAATTCCGTAACGAAATAACCGAACGAAAATAACCTAACACTGCACATGCGTAATCTAGCTAAAAATGCTATGCGATACCGCTGCAGTCACCGAGTGCAACACGTCATTTTTTATTTATCAGGTGACTGAGTTTTTAAGAACTGAAAGATAGAAAAATTAGCAGCATAGATAGATAGCCCCATTTTGATCAAAATGATTTTGATGGTATGAGGAATTGTGGGTTCGATTCCTACCCAGAACAAATGTTTGTGTGATGAACATAAATTATTTGTTGTGTGTATTATATGTTACTATGTATTATATGTATGCATTTACAAAAAAAAGTACATCTAGTTCCCACAGTACAAGCTTTGCCTAGTTTGTGAGTAGAGTGTGATGTGCGAAATTGCCATGGATATTTATTTTTATTAAAAGAGTAGGTTGACGATCGACGACCATGTGACGGAAGTTAGGTTTATTTGGTTAATTTAAGAGATTTTTAATTTACTAAAGTATCAATGAACTTTTTTTTACTTTACTTATGTAAACGACTACTATAGGTTTCATTGTATCTTTTCGCAGTTAAAAACTAGCTGTGACGCCTGTCAAGTTAAATTTGTTTGTTAACAATATTAAAGTCAAAGTCAAAAATTACTTTATTCAGTAATATCACAAGGATCTTTTAGAATCGTCTTACATACTAGGTGATTCTAGGTGCCAGTTCCACGCGACTAGAGCCTAGAAGATTAGCTGAATTGTTTCGTCAGTTGATACAAAGCTAGTCAATTTATCTTGTCCAAGCAAATGTAGTGGTTACCTCGACAACCCTAAAACGCGAGTTCCACCCTAAGGTACAATATTACTGTGAATTTAGGGTCAGCGCTCTACGGGGAGGCTTTATAGGATTTATTTCCAACACATTCGGTGTTTTTGCCTTAAATATTTGGAAGATTTTCAAAATAAATCGGCTTATTAAGGTTCCCGGAAATATTTTGATGTGGTAAAATTAGAAGGATCTGTGGGTTTAAGAAAAAAATGACTGAAACATGCAAATATTTAAATATTTGTAGTTTAAAGGCATTATTGTTGGAATGAAAATGTTTAGTATAAATACGTACCTACTAATATTATAAACCCAAAAGTTTGTATGTATGGCTGTATGTTTATGTTTGTTTCTATTTCACATAAAAACTACTACTGATTTGGATCAGGTGAGCTATCTATAGATCGTTTGTTTGTAGATAGCTCAACTGTTTCTTATGTATTTTATATGACAATGTACATTTTGTAAATACAGTATAGTCGTAAGTTTGTTTGTGAAAACTACTGAATAATACATAGGCTAGTTTATCAGTCCCTTCAACCTATGGATATTTGAAGTGCGGTGATTCCCAGTGCTAGCAGGGACTCGAACCTTGGACCCAGGAGATTGATGTGATCAGGTTAGTCGCGTCGCACAACAGCCTACTGAAATTCCCGTACATAGTCTTGTATACTGTACCGGAACAGATAATAATAATATTTCGTCGAATGTCCTATGGTTCATTGTAGTATTTACAAAGATATTTCGCGTTTTAGTCTCAACTTATTAAAGCTTATACTAACTTATGTGGACTAGTAGATTTATTAATATTATGAGATCTAGAATGACCTTAAATTTTTCTATTATACCCTTTAAAGTCACTGTCATTTTGTGTTTCTAATTAAACTACGCCATGACAGTATCAAAAGTTGACACTAATCAAAACATTCCGTTTAGGTACTAACTTATATTAGTTTTAGACACGAAACTACGTAACTTATACGGAAATTACTCCGCGGAAGTAAGAGGTAGATAATAGCGAAAATGAGCTTGTATACTACGCAATTATTTAATTAAATACCTGATGAGAAATCCAAATATATCTCACAACCAATAAACCAAAATACATCTCAAAACCAACACAAAAAAATCTCACAAAAATATATCTGAAACATTTATATTATAATATCTTTAGACACAGTTTTGTAATAAATGATTGTTATTTTTATAACCTGAAACGAATGTAATCTATTACCTAAACCAATGATTTACGATTAAGTAACTAATGAAAAAAAGGATATTCGTGACAAGGTACTTAGGCACTGGAAAATCTAGGTTACATACATCGGGGATGCTAGAACACTGCTACCACCAATGTAAAGTCCTTCTCCGTTTCTTGAAGGAACTCGTCTGGCTGGTGAGGTTAGCAGTGGGGCAATGCACAATTCACCCCATTGCAAGACGTAAGTGCAGATGTCATTAGACTAGAATTAAAATTAGATTAGGTTACAGACACATATTTTTGTGTAACAAAATTCTGCATGACGGTGGTATCTACGTTCATTTGTTTGTTATTGAACAATAATAAACAAATGAGTTTGTTCAATGGGCATAGTAGGTACTAGCTACTAGTCTGTTGGCTCAAGTTATGTATTACAATGTTGCTTTCAATTCAATGTGCTGTTCTCACAGTGTTCTAGGCTACAGGGTAAATTGGACAAAGCTGCTGTTGACGCAACAAATGCTGACTGCTACGTTTCAACCAGGATAGGACATGAACCCACTTGTTTTATATGCACCTGAGCCATGGACGTGCCAACTAGTTTTACTTCGTAGTCAGCTCTTAATTAATTAGACCACCTCTGAAGGATGATTTATCAAACAAAAAATAATCATCAAAACTGGTAGTCGAATTTAGAACCTTCTTTTTAGTTGAAAATACAAAAATACCCTTGATCAGACATCATACTGATACGGTAGGTATGCTCAGAGATATAAAAATGAACACAAAAATAAAAACTTCAGAATTAAAAGGAACAGAATTCATAGAAGAAAATATATTCCAAAGAAGTACCTAAACGCAAAGGAAGACTCGAAAGCGGTGTCAAAGCTAGTACTGGAACAATTATAACTGCAAAGCTCTGGTAGTTTAGCGTAGGCCTTTGCCAGCTTGTAATCCTGAGTTTTTTGTTGTAGTAAAGTTTTTTGTCGAAAAATTCACGCAGGTTATCTGCGCCATCATTATTTTTGATGTGATGCTGATGCTCATTTGTTTTAGACAGTTATTCTGTACCTAAACCTTTGTCCATACTACATAACCCTTTGGTTATGACAAAGGTTTGGTAGGTACAGAATGTGACTTTGTAGTCATAACGCCTTTAATGAAGACACGTTATTTGTGCCTTTGTTTTATAAAATTTAATTCGTTCAGTTTGACAGTTAAAAATATAATATGGATCTGAATATAGTATAGCCAAGAATGTATTAGTATCTGTATTAGTAGGCGTAGAACATATGGTAACTTCTTACATAAATTGTTAATTAGGTCGAAGATCCTTTCAGTTTTTCATTTCAAGTTAATCCTAAGGAAACAATGATTAATGGCTTAAAATACAGCAAATTGTAGAAACGAAGAATTACAAGTATTTCGTAGTAACTTCATTTGAGAATTAACCGTCGAATAACTCATCAGAAAATTCAATTTCGTTCGGAATCTCGAAGCGTCGATACAGCCTAAATCCCGCTTACATTCCGAAAATAACTTGAATCCTTCAAGAATTCCGATGAAAAGTTTGGAAAAGCGACCGCAGATTTAATTCCCCATTGCTAATGAAGCAGGAATCCAACAGTTTAAAACCACGATTTCAATCTCCGTTGAGTAAAAGATTTCAAAGAACTTTTATAATTGGAATAAATGCAGGTAGGGTCATTGTGGCCAAGACAATTCGAAATCGGAATGAGATTTTTCAGAGTGCTTAGTCCGAGCTTGCATTTTAAAACTCTCTACTCTCGAGCCGAGAGTCGTCTCTCGGATATCCATACAAAAATAAGAGGATATCCGAGAGACGACTTTCGGCACGAGAGTTAGGAGTTTTAAAATGCAACCTCGGACTAAGCCCTCTGGGGTGCCAGCACAAATAAATGACAGTCGTAAACGTAATGTAACTTTAGCGTATTAGAGATTGCGTGGTGAATCAGCAACACTTCGCAGTCAAGCTGTCTTCACCGCGCAATGTAACTTGTATACGTTGTTTATACGATTCGTTTAGGGATTTAGAAAAAAAAATGTTTCACAAAGATCATTACACCAAAATTGTCCTGCGATTTCACGAGAAAAAACTATACAATACTTGAGTCTTAAAATAAATTGTGTAGGTAAAAAATATAATTTTGATAGTAATATAAACAGAGTATTGTAATATAAATAAAGAAAGAGTAAATAAAACCAAATATATCCGGGTTTTTCTTGACCGTATATGAAATATGACGTTGGTGCAAGTGAAATATCCAAGGTATTTCTACTACGCCAACAATTTCGCATCACTGAAGCCTTCAGCATCAATGCATTTACAAATTGAGAAGCTGACAAGTTATCGGTACCCTATCGAGAGGTAGTTTATATCAAGTTACGTTATCGATACACTAAAGTGCACATGATTTTCAATCACCATACATAAAGGTACAAACACACTAGGGTGGCCAAGTTGCGGTTGTCAGTCAGTGATTTTTTTAACCAAACTGTCGTTGTCAAACCTGTCACACTCACACCGATCACTATCTATTTTAAGAGGTCTTTATTTATCATGTCGCGTTGACTAGGCGTTATGCTGGGGCCACATGAGCGGGCTACGGCGAATATTCGTGTTAACGCGATGTATGTGGCCGGGTACATCGTGTCATCGCGTAGTATTTAGACAAGAACATCGCCTATACCCGAACACGATGTTTTTGTCGCGCCAACACGATACGAATATTCACCCGCTAATGTAGCCGAAGCATTAGAAATGCCCACAGAACATATAAAACAGTTTTTTATATTCTGTGAAAATGCCCGTGAATATTTATTGATCTGGCTTGACGTTTGGGAGTTTTCTGAAGACTAGGCGGTATGGTTCTAAAGTGCCTGCTCTGCCAAATAAATAAATAATTGACGTTTGGCTAAACGTCATAGTGACATTTACTGTGCACAACACAATATGTCACATGAAATAATTAATTGCGCGTGAAATGAAACCAAATGTAGAAACCAAAATAGCTGAGCTATAAGCCACTTATTTTCAAGTTATTTTGTTAGTAATGCTTCGGCTATATTAGCGGGCGAATATTCGTATCGTGTTGGCGCGACAAAAACATCGTGTCGTGTTCGGATATAGGCGATGTTCTTGTCTAAATGCTATGCGATGACACGATGTACCCGGCCACATACATTGCGTTAACACGATTATTCGCCGTAGCCCGCTAATGTGGCCCCAGCATTAAAGAGAGAAATAGCTAGGCCTGGCTGACGTTTAGCAGCACAGCCAAAGAAATAAAAAATCGCTAGCGCCAAGCTACCAGTAAATTGGCTGCCAAGTGTGTTTTAAGCCGAAGGTATATTCCGTGACTATGGGATGTTAAAACCCAAGTTAGTAGTGGAGGCAAGTTTGCCAAGCCAAGACAAACAGTACGAGCCAAAGGTGCGCCTGGATCTATAGCGCAGGAACCCGCCGTGTTATAATTAATTTAGTTGTCAAAGTTTGCTGACTGCGTAGCCCTTAATTATTTAAATGTGATAACGGTATTATTTTAAAGCTACTTTTGTTTTGATCCAGCAAAAGATGATGAAGGCCATGGATAATACATGAGCCAAGTGAAGATGAAGGTTGCCCTCGTGTCGCATAAGGAAGTCAAGGAAGGTCTATTTTGTATGTAAGCTTTGTGTTGTGTGTTTTCCAAATAAATCTTTATCTATCTATTTATGGAGGCGGCCGGGCCCTGGAAAGGAAAAAATAAAAGAAGAAGAAGAAAAGACGACAAAAACTATATGGCTGCTATTAAATATGTGACCTCAACGAAATCGTCGATAAACTGCTGATAATTTTTCACTTCATTCAATTTAATTACTTTTTATATAAATAGGTAGGTACCTACTAAACCCAACCTAACTTTTTTGAAATACATATAAGTTTGATTTTATCTACATTTACGGTTTCACGGTTTGTAGATGTTGTCGGCGGAAAGTATGCAAACGCTTTTAGATCAACGCGGTCCTGATATCTTCTCTGTGTTAGATGTGATATATCTTATCTTTATTAAAAAAAAATACATTATTATTCTTTGTAGGTAATAATAATAATAATTTATTTCAAAAACGTTAGGTCTATACAGAAAATATAAATTTTGCACTAAATCTAATAAAAACAGAAAACATATAAGTCCTAATTTTGCATTGACATCTGAAAAACAACATTTTTTTTTTTATACAATCAACCAATTTGTTAGTCAACACAAAAATTACGAGTTAAAGGCCAAATTAGTTACTTTTTACATATTTATGATTAGATATTATAGACGTTAATTAAAGATAATAGATTTAGTTTCTTCAAGGAATATAAAGTGTAATGTCCAATGTTTTCGGATTCATAGCTAATAAAAAAATAGAAAGTGAATTAAATTTTTCATAATATTTTTTCATTGATATTTTAATCACATCAGAAACACAATTTTTTGTAATGTAAAAAAAGTATCACTAACTCTTTGACTATCCAGGTCTAGTCCTAGGAGGCGTAACGTTCTAGGTATTAAAGGAGTGTTTCACAAAACCATTAGGTGATTGTCCGAGGTATGGTACTAATTTGCAAATTGCTCGTCGTCTAGGTACAGTCAACGACAAATTGATATGAGCGTCTGCAGAGTCAAAATGTCTAACCTAAGGTATTTTTTACATAATTCCATGCCATAACATGTTATCAACCAAATATTGTGTTAATGTAATTTTAAGAATAAACAAATATATTTTTTATCTGGCCCAGCGTATCAGCATTGCTATTCAGCGCGGCAATGCAGCCAGTGTCTTGGGTACGCTTCCGATTGGTACTGATGTGGATCAGTTGAACTATCTATAGATCGTTTGCAACGGTCTGTAGATAGCTCAACTGTTTCTTATGTATTTTATATGACAATGTACATTTTGTAAATACTGTATAGTCGTAAGTTTGTTTGTGAATAAAGTTATATTTATCTTATCTTTATCAAAAAAAGTAATTATTTAATATATTAAATTCGAAACATCAAATTGAAAGCATCTTGTAAACTTGTGTTCAAAATATCTTACTAGGTACTCATTATTTCTAATTAATTTGCGAAGATAAGGTGTTTAAAATGATCTCATTAAAAAAAAAGATATAATTTTAACTTTTTTTTGACACTCATATTAATTGAACGTTGACTGTACACATCGCACCGTAAATAGCTAAACTAGTTTAAGTGTAAAGTGTTTTTCAACTGTATTGGTATTACCAATTTAAACTGGTGTAGTGTAATGTATTCTATGTATGTATTCACAAAAAAATGTATTAAGTATTCTATCAGCTAAGCCAAGCTTTGCTTAGTTAGAGGCTAGAGTGTGAAATATCCCTGAGTATTTATTTATTGCTCAGCTACATGAGCTTATAGAAACAATTTACGTTCAATACCACTAAAATTTCCTGTAGGAATAGATTCGGGAAATTAAAGCTGATTTAATCGCGTCTTACATGATATAACTTTCATGCAATTTGTAAAGGCTTTAAGCTATAAAAGCTACATATATATAATACAACTATATAAGTAAAGTATAGTAGGTATTTGCAGATCGTAAGGCATCATATTTCGTAACTAACAATCCTTAGATTGTGAGTTAATTAAAGCATTTACGAAATATAATACCTCACAGAACACGTCTTCAATGAATGTGTCCAAGATGTCAAGATTTCGTTAAAAACCATTGAATTACAAACAGGAGCCAATACTTCATTACAAATCAACCAAATTTTGATGCTGCGAAATTTCACGATTTCACACTTGTTGCTGTGTGTTTTACATTGCAATTTGGCACTTCAAAATGCACGATGATCCAGCCGTTAATATGTAACAAAAATTGATTTCACACCACTGTTCAATACTCAATACTCAATTTATTTATTGCTCTCATATGCTAAGACCAGGTTGTTACAACATGATTTGGTTACAACATATGAACCCTGTTTGAGGGCACTTCAATACTACAGGATGGTAGGCAGACCGAGGTTTGTTTATAAAATATTAAGAGAATGTTAACATCAAGTGAGATCGCGGTCAAACGCATAACTTGAAAAAAAAAATATTTCCGCTTAAATTTCAAAATGCTAATGTAAGGTCCACTGATTGAAAAAACAACATAACTGTGTCTGGGACCTCATCAGTTTAGGTTCAGGAAAGTCGTATACAAACAGATAAAAAACTTTTGCCATCAATAAAGTTTGAGTAATTAAATATCTTTAGACAGACTTGTCGGCGTCAGAAATAAGTAAGTATTTAATTATGTCCATAGTTTAAAATTATTCATCTATAACGCAATTATCTTGATATTTAAATTTAGCTTGTTTTAGATTACGCGAGGTTGTAAAACCACCTTAAAACATACTCGAACAAAAAAACATTAAAATAAATAACCTTTCTTAAATATATTCATGGAAAAACGCAAAGCCTAGTCCTAAACTAAGCAAATAGTGGTATGAGAACAATGCTGATAGAATAATTACAATTAATATTTTGTTAATAAATAATGTTCAAAAAAAGTAAAACGATAGGCAAACTTGCATATTTCGAACTCATCAAATAAACGTCAAATTAAAAAAAAAACTAATATATTTTTATATAATATGACATATATCTATTCGAAATATGCGAGTTATTGCCTACCTTTTTGTTTAGCAGTATATATACTGTACCTATAATATAGATACTGCTGAGTTGAAGAGGTAATGAATACTCTTAATATAATCTTCACGTAGTCGAGTAATACAATGTATTGTCTATGCTCACACGCGCTGTAAAATGCCTCCAAATTGTGATCACCCATCTCTCTTCCAATGCGTGGGTATAGCGTTGAGTTATCATGTATTGGAATCAACACCTTGTTGAACTTGATGAAATTTTTAGTGAATTTTAGCGAATTGGATGAACCAATATTATAAAAAAATTAAATGCTCTGTGTACTTTGAAGTTACCATAGCTTATAAGATTACAATAATCAAGCATACAAATAAATCCAAAGGCATATGATATATTAAACGCAAAAAAAAATCCGAACGATAAAAATAACTTTTTACCGTCTCTTAAAAGCTTTTTTTTATTTATAGAACCTAGCATAAATAACAAATAGGTAATAAATTAAGGCTATTGAAAATATAGTTAAAAACGTACGTAACGTATCTTTTCACAGCCTGTGTTTGAAGCTTTCAAATTAATCTTCATAATCTAGACTTTACTAGACATATTTTTCTCCTGTCGATTAATCTACATGTCTACAAAATAGAACCTCATTGGTAGAAAGACGTAAATCAGCCTCGACAGACTCTTGTTTTGAAAAGGCACGCTATTTGTCAAACCAAATTATACAAAGGCTTTGCCGCGGGGCGTGTTGATGTGGGTGTATTATTGGTGTATTCTTAACCACACTTTAATAATTATTCAAACAATTAAGTAATTTATTATAGGACAGTACCTCTACCATGAGTTGTCACAGTAAAATCGCCTGACTTTACTACAGTAGTTACGTAAATATTAGTATTACGAATTTTAGCACCCAACTATCCGCTAGAGGCGCTGTACAAATCTTCATACATTTTAACTACAGACGCTAGTGAATATAGTATAGTAAAAACTCATGGTAGAGTTACAGGAAAGAGGAGTGTTAGCCGTCCAGCAGCGAGATGGGCTGACGATATAGCTAGCGTGGCGTAGCGGGTCGCACATGGATGAGACTAGCACAGGACCGTGGAAAGCGGCACAAGAAAAGGAAGGTCTATTCCCAGCGGTGGGCGAAATCTGGCTGCGGATCATAATGATGTAAGTATTTCAGTCATACTGTGGGCGCTTCTGATTGATGCTGGCTTTGATGAATCCAGCTTTCCATAATAGTGAAAATCTGACACCTAGAATCACTCAGTAGGTATGTAAACAATCTAAATTTGCTGAATAAAGAATACATAAATATGGCTAGTTGTCAGGCGTCACAGTTCATTTAGTAGTAGCTCTACCTTACTTGCTGTGGGTCTCAATCTTTTGAAATTTAGATTTCCTCCCCAGCGAAATCAAAATTTTAGGACAGTTTTATGGTCAGGTTAGGAATAAACCTGTTTTTTCCAGTACGTGCAATAATTCTGTAGCCGGCAATAATAATAAAATTGACTTTATTACTGAGTTCGTCAGTCCCCAGTTTGAATGTTTTATTCGTTGCATTTGTACAGATTTGCGATACAGATTGCTTGTTTTATATGCAATGCAGAAACAAAATAAAGCTTTCGATAAAGGAGAAGCTTCGAGAAACTTTACCTACTTAACTACAAGTGGAGGCACTTTAGAATTCTTTTTAGATGTTGAATGTATCTATTGAGTAAACTATCGTACTATTTTACTATTTTAGACAGTATCTTGGGTACGCTTCCGATTGATTCTGATTTGGATCAGTTGAACTATCTTTAGATTGTTTGCAACGGTCTGTAGATAGCTCAAGTGTTTCTTATGTATTTGATATACCTATGTACATTTTGTAAATATTGTAATGGTTTTACTCTCGAATTTATAAACGATGTAGACGATGATGATTGTTTAAGGAGGTATAACGCAGTGGTATCATGATCAAAAAATCATTATCCACAAAAAAAAAGGTTTTTAATGGGTTGGCTTTTAGAACATTTCCATTAATAATACAAAATATATGTGTATATGCACATATATTTTGTATTATTAATGGAAACAAAGGTCTCAAAATAGCAACGACGAATCGAAAGGCCGAGACTAGGTACTCCGCTATTCGTTGGGCTACATTATAAATTATAAAACATCTTGGCTTAGGATTTATCTTTCTGGAAATTTATGGCAGCAGCTACAGGCTGATAATTATAATGATACTCACCATAGTCAAAAACGCGCCCTAGTACGAGTATTCTCAAATTATTTTTTATTTTTATTATTTATTTATTCCAAACACTTATTTTTAGACACAATTTGGTTGGGCACTGATCTCCACCCTAGGAAAAACCTGTATTCTGTACGTTAGTTATAAATATCCAAAAGATATCACTTTAACATTAACGTCATCCATTTCAATTCCTTAAATAACAGTCCCATAGAAGTACGATACGATAAGGCCGGTCTAAGCGAGATCAAAGCCTGAACCATCGAACCGTAAACCTTCACGTTTTTCCAACATTTTCGTGCGTAAACACGAAGCATCATAAGCCGACACTAACACTTCCCGTAACTCCAAATCCGAGGCAAAAAGCCCAACTTTTTGCCTCGCGACGGAGACAAATCGCTCGCAGTATTTACCGCTACGGTTATTCTTACACGTTCACAACTTTGTTGGTAGGTTGTAACTAGGTTAGTGGTACAGTGAGCGGTGGAATTAGATTATCAATTTTGTTCTAGGCGAGTTTATGTAACACGACAGGAAGGTTACTTGGACTGTCACTAAGAATCTTCCTCGAACGAGAATCAACGAAAAAAAACAAATAATTACTATGTGTCAAACTCGGATCAATCGTGATTTGGGTTTCCAGAAACCGGCCGCTAGTATGTAAACATTCTTAATAGTTATGCTCTAACTGAATAAAGTATATAGGACTATTATGCGAGGAAGCTTAGTTTTGCTGTTGTTGGAAGTCTATAAGGAAAAAAAAGACGTGTGGCACTCCAGGACTGCCGCGGTAAAGCTATTATATAGCATTTTTTGCTGGATTACGCATGCGCAGTGTTAGGTTATTTTCGTTCGGTATTTTCGTTACGGAATTTCTGGATTCTGTCTCCACGCTCAAGGCCCGCGATAGATACAAAAACTTTCAACCCAGCATTCGTTTTGTGATGTTGATGATGACTTTTGGTCTAAATAAAAATAAAAATCCTTATCTCAATAGTTATGGAACAAGGTTGGTTGGATTGGATTATCATACTGTTTTCAAAAAGTCTACTCGTTGTTAGTTTCTGTCTTCGTTTTTAGTCCCTTGAGTATTTTCTAAAAAGTTAAAAATGGCAGTTCAGGTCATATGACCCCGTCTAAAATTTTTATTTTAGGATATTACTTGTCAGCAAAAGAACACGTTTTAAAAGTTTTGCGTTATTTTAACCGCATATTGCATTTCCTGAAAGGTGCTGAAGCGTTGTGAGATATCCATCATTTTGACGTTAGTTCTGAGAAAATAGTATTTATTTTACTAAACTCAACTTTTACTTTAGCCGCAGGAAATATAATAAATTCAGTGTTAAAGTAGTGACTTCAATACATGCAATTTATTTATTTGCATATTTTGTATTATTATCTCTTAATATTATAATGCAATACACAGATAAAACCAGTCTATTTAGGTTAAGTTTTATATATCTATTAACCAATAAATTTGACAATCGTAAAATTATCGTAACGTTAGCATATTCAAGACACGGTACGATGATAGTATGG
Organism: Ecliptopera silaceata; assembly: GCA_932527185.1. Lineage (NCBI taxonomy): Eukaryota > Metazoa > Arthropoda > Insecta > Lepidoptera > Geometridae > Ecliptopera > Ecliptopera silaceata. The sequence continues at coordinate 8,137,233 of OW052202.1, read as the reverse complement.
CGAACTCTTTCAAAACACAAATAAAAGCATTTCTTTCTAGAAAAAATAATATAGTAGGTAGGTACTAAGCACAAAAAAATGCCAATGACAAAATGACGACACGGCACTTTTTTTCCTAATTGAAGAACAAGATTGATTGAATATGGAAATGGGGAGGCTTCGGCGAGTCTTTTATTGACTTCATTTCAAACCAAATTGAATTTACTACAGGGTGTCCCAATAAATAGTGTCAAGAGATCGCCTGAAATGGAAAACATTGAGAAGCATTCAAACCACACCATGTATATTCTGGGGGTTTTGTATTTTATATATCTCGTATTTTTAGACATCATTATGATTAAATTGGAAGAGGAAGTGATACGAATTTTTGATTAGAAAAATCTAATAACATCTGAAAAAGGAAAAATTTGTTGATCATACTCGAAAGCAAGAAACGTCCAAGTATTCCACCTTCACATAATTGACTTGGCACACCCTGTATATAATTTGTTTCTTTTTTAAAGTAGCAGTATCAAATAAATCAAATAAATGTCTTATCTATCTATCAGTATTGATGCGATGTGCGTTTAGGGTTGATTTTTATGAGGATGGTAGGTATATATTTTATAAATTAACATTGTATATAATATCTTTATATTCCATAGTACGATATGTATCAAACTGCATATAACAAACAGACAAAACTGCAAATATTTGAAAGACATATCTCAATATTATAAAATATCTAAAGAAATTAGTGAAAAACATGTATTTCGGCTGATTTTGCAAAAATAAGAATTTTCTTTATGCATGTAAACACCAGTTTTCAAATGCCTAATAAATAATGTTGGTCAGTCTAAAAAGTACCTAAAAATCTGAAAATGAATGTAATTATTCAATTTATTCGGACCGTGCGGGAGAATTTTTTGAATATTCATATTATTACTGTAGCAAATGTAGAATGAAAAATTGCTGTAAAATGTTGGCTGGGTAAATGGTAAAAACTAGGTTAAAAGCGTATAAATTTTGCTAAAATAGTTCGGTTTTTAACTACCAAAGAATAATTATTAGACAAATACAAAGACCTACTAGTAGATCCTACCAAGGTAGCTATTATAATGTCAGAAAAAGTAGTATAAAACTTAAACGTGGGAATATTATTTCAAATCAAGGTTTCAAATAGTACCTATTTATTATTAACTGGAGCCATACAGATCATAATTAGTAGCATAGTGTACAGTTACAAAAATAAATTGAAAGTAAAAAAAACTTGATATGTGTCAATGGACACCCGGATGGAATGAAGTTCTTATATTAATTTAATAACAGTACCTCTACCATGAGATGTCACAGTAAAATCGCCTGTACCTCTACCATGAGTTGTCACACTAAAATCGCCTGACTTTACTACAGTAGTTACGTCAATATTAGTATGACGAATTTTAGTACCCAACTATCCGCTAGAGGCGCTGTACAAATCTTCATACATTTTTTTAACTACAGACGCTAGCGAGTATAGTATAAATGGTATAGTCAAAACTCATGGTAGAGCTACTGATTTATTACTACAATTTACTACAGTAGTTACGTCAATATTAGTATGACGAATTTTAGTACCCAACTATCCCCTAGAGGCGCTGTACAAATCTTCATACATTTTTTTAACTACAGACGCTAGCGATTATAGTAAATATGGTATGGTAAAAACTCATGGTAGAGCCACTGATTTATTACTACAATTTACTACAGTAGTTACGTCAATATTAGTATGACGAATTTTAGTACCCAACTATCCCCTAGAGGCGCTGTACAAATCTTCATACATTTTTTTAACTACAGACGCTAGCGATTATAGTAAATATGGTATGGTAAAAACTCATGGTAGAGCCACTGATTTATTACTACAATTTACTACAGTAGTTACGTCAATATTAGTATGACGAATTTTAGTACCCAACTATCCCCTAGAGGCGCTGTACAAATCTTCATACATTTTTTTAACTACAGACGCTAGCGATTATAGTAAATATGGTATGGTAAAAACTCATGGTAGAGCCACTGATTTATTACTACAATTTACTACAGTAGTTACGTCAATATTAGTATTACAAATTTTAGTGCCCAACTATCCGCTAGAGGCGCTGTACAAATCTTCATACATTTTTTTACTACAGACGCTAGCGAGTGTAGTAAATGTACCTAGTATAGTAAAAACTCATGGTAAAGCTACTGGATTGCTTTCTATGAGAGAGAAAGAGAGAGAGATAGAGAAACATACGCATCCCGCACGGCTTACAACTATAGCAAAAAAATTAAGACCAAAAGTGGTAACGACACGTTACAACTTTTAGTATTAATTTTTCCGTCTAGCCCCCTTTCGCAATGCGCGATAAGGCACTTCGTTCCAAAAAATATATAATTTAAGTTTTGAAACAAACTATTGTTACTCTGATGGTGTTTTATGTAGATCATGTCATTAAGACAATGCAGTTAGATCTTCACAACACGTTCATCACTAATTAACGAAGTAAACAGATACATGACACAAGACGAAACAAGATCCGAGGTATCCCACATGTGAACGCAATAAACAACTAAGATTAACAAAGCTATCTGCAACAGATACAAGTTGTTCAAAGCAGCTCTGCAATCTTGAAACTGTTTACATAAATTCGACTGAGGGAACTACTTGGACGAATTATGAGCTAACTTAGCTTAAGTTACGCTAGGTTCGGCCGCAATCAGAAATTCTAAGTAAAAGTGTTGTTTAGTTATAGCTAATTAGTCTGGCTAATCTTTCCAACACGATGCTACAACAAAATACAGTTGTGGCATCGACACGATAAGAAGAAGAAGTTATAGCTCATTAAAAGGGTGCTGTTGTTTTAAAAAAATACTTTGATTGTAAACCCTACTAATATCCTATGTAACCTACAACGACAGTTCATAAACAATTAAATCTCATCATCATCATCCACAGTCGCACTTCACTGCTGGGTATATATATGCTCTTTCCACTCCGCGCGGTTCAATTAATTATATCCGCCAAAAATCTCATTTGAATTGAAATAGCATTCTTTAACACATTAAACAATTGTTTTAATTACGCACCAAACGGTACACCCAAAAATATGGAATATGCGAGTACCTATACATAGTTTGCCGGATTAAAATACCGATAACTTTTTAGTCTTAAAAGTCGAACGATATATTTTTTTAACATTTTATTCCAACAAAAATGTGTTAACTGTGAAACAAATAAGTTCAAAATATAAAATGTAAGCCCACTTATAATCTGTTTCATAAAAGCGGCTTAAAAGTCGAATAACGTTGTAAACAATACAAACTCAATGCTTCAAAAGAACAAGGATTTTTCCCCAATTTTTCATCCAGCGGAACAGAAAGTCCAAAAATATGAATAAACGAATTACTTTCAGCAAAGTTAGAGTTTCATTACCAGTCGACGGGAAGGGTAGCCTGTCAGTAACAAAACAGCCTATTGTATCAATAGCTGGGCAATTATTATAACACATTGTTTTCTAATATTTTAAATAATATGTAACACAAATAAATATTTTCATTTTCATTTCATTTTCAACTTTTACTTTAGCCGCAGGAAATATAATAAAGTACATAATGACTTAATACATGCAATTTATTTATTTGCACATTTTGTATTATTATCTCTTAATATTATAATGCAATACACAGATAAAACCAGTCTATTTAGGTTAAGTTTTATATATCTACTAGCTGACCCGGCGAACTCTGTTCCGCCTTAAAGGCAATGAATAAGCAGGTTTTTGAATTTATAAGGTTTTTTTTTATTAGATTATACGTACATACATACATATTACCCTATGTCCGTTTCCTGGCTCTAAGCTACCTACCCACCAATTTTCAGACACTCGGTACAGCCGTTCTTGAGTTATATATATATATATATATAACTATATATATATAATATATATATATGGAATATAGATATAGATTAACCAATAAATTTGACAATCGTAAAATATCGTAACGTTAGCATATTCAAGACACGGTACGATGATAGTATGGCGAACTCTTTCAAAATACAAATAAAAGCATTTCTTTCTAGAAAAAATAATATAGTAGGTAGGTACTAAGCACAAAAAAATGCCAATGACAAAATGACGACACGGCACTTTTCTTCCTAATTGAAGAACAAGATTGATTGAATATGGAAATGGGGCGGCTTCGGCGAGTCTTTTATTGACTTCATTTCAAGGCAAATTGAATTTACTACAGGGTGTCCCAATAAATAGTGTCAAGATACCGCCTGAAATGGAAAACATTGAGAAGCATTCAAACCACACCATGAATATTCTGGGGGTTTTGTATTTTATATTTCTCGTATTTTTAGACGTCTTTATGATTTAATTGGAAGAGGAAGTGAATTTTTGATTAGAAAAATCTAATAACATCTGAAAAAGGATAAACTGTTGATCATACTTGAAAGAAAAAACGTTCAAGTATTCCACCTTCATATATTTATACAAATGGACTTGGCACATCCTGTATATAAATTTGTTTCTTTTTTAAAGCAGCAGTATTGATGCGATGTGCGTTTAGGGTTGGTTTTTAGGTGGATGGTATATAATTTGTAAATTAACATTTATTTATTTATTTTCTACATATTGTTTAACATTGTATACATACAATATCTTTACTTACATTTCATGCTACGATATTCATGAAAAAACTGCAAATATTTGAAATACATATCTCTATATCGAAAGAAATTAGTGAAAAACATATATTTCGGCTGATTTTGCAAAAATGAGAATTTTCTTTATGCATATGTAAACACCAGTTTTCAAATGCCTAATAAATAATGTTGGTCAGTCTAAAAAGTACCTAAAAATCTGAAAATGAATGTAATTATTCAATTTATTCGTACCGTGCGGGAGAATTTTTTGAATATTCATATTATTACTGTAGCAAATGTAGAATGAAAAATTGCTGTAAAATGTTGGCTGGGTAAATGGTTAAAACTAGGTTAAAAGCGTATAAATTTTGCTAAAATAGTTCGGTTTTTAACTACCAAAGAATAATTATTAGACAAATACAAAGACCTACTAGTAGATCCTACCAAGGTAGCTATTATAATGTCAGAAAAAGTAGTATAAAACTTAAACGTGGGAATATTATTTCAAATCAAGGTTTCAAATAGTACCTATTTATTATTAACTGGAGCCATACAGATCATAATTAGTAGCATAGTGTACAGTTACAAAAATAAATTGAAAGTAAAAAAAACTTGATATGTGTCAATGGACACCCGGATGGAATGAAGTTCTTATATTAATTTAATAACAGTACCTCTACCATGAGATGTCACAGTAAAATCGCCTGTACCTCTACCATGAGTTGTCACACTAAAATCGCCTGACTTTACTACAGTAGTTACGTCAATATTAGTATGACGAATTTTAGTACCCAACTATCCGCTAGAGGCGCTGTACAAATCTTCATACATTTTTTTAACTACAGACGCTAGCGAGTATAGTATAAATGGTATAGTCAAAACTCATGGTAGAGCTACTGATTTATTACTACAATTTACTAAAGTAGTTACGTCAATATTAGTATGACGAATTTTAGTACCCAACTATCCCCTAGAGGCGCTGTACAAATCTTCATACATTTTTTTAACTACAGACGCTAGCGAGTATAGTATAAATGGTATAGTCAAAACTCATGGTAGAGCTACTGATTTATTACTACAATTTACTACAGTAGTTACGTCAATATTAGTATTACAAATTTTAGTGCCCAACTATCCGCTAGAGGCGCTGTACAAATCTTCATACATTTTTTTACTACAGACGCTAGCGAGTGTAGTAAATGTACCTAGTATAGTAAAAACTCATGGTAAAGCTACTGGATTGCTTTCTATGAGAGAGAAAGAGAGAGAGATAGAGAAACATACGCATCCCGCACGGCTTACAACTATAGCAAAAAAATTAAGACCAAAAGTGGTAACGACACGTTACAACTTTTAGTATTAATTTTTCCGTCTAGCCCCCTTTCGCAATGCGCGATAAGGCACTTCGTTCCAAAAAATATATAATTTAAGTTTTGAAACAAACTATTGTTACTCTGATGGTGTTTTATGTAGATCATGTCATTAAGACAATGCAGTTAGATCTTCACAACACGTTCATCACTAATTAACGAAGTAAACAGATACATGACACAAGACGAAACAAGATCCGAGGTATCCCACATGTGAACGCAATAAACAACTAAGATTAACAAAGCTATCTGCAACAGATACAAGTTGTTCAAAGCAGCTCTGCAATCTTGAAACTGTTTACATAAATTCGACTGAGGGAACTACTTGGACGAATTATGAGCTAACTTAGCTTAAGTTACGCTAGGTTCGGCCGCAATCAGAAATTCTAAGTAAAAGTGTTGTTTAGTTATAGCTAATTAGTCTGGCTAATCTTTCCAACACGATGCTACAACAAAATACAGTTGTGGCATCGACACGATAAGAAGAAGAAGTTATAGCTCATTAAAAGGGTGCTGTTGTTTTAAAAAAATACTTTGATTGTAAACCCTACTAATATCCTATGTAACCTACAACGACAGTTCATAAACAATTAAATCTCATCATCATCATCCACAGTCGCACTTCACTGCTGGGTATATATATGCTCTTTCCACTCCGCGCGGTTCAATTAATTATATCCGCCAAAAATCTCATTTGAATTGAAATAGCATTCTTTAACACATTAAACAATTGTTTTAATTACGCACCAAACGGTACACCCAAAAATATGGAATATGCGAGTACCTATACATAGTTTGCCGGATTAAAATACCGATAACTTTTTAGTCTTAAAAGTCGAACGATATATTTTTTTAACATTTTATTCCAACAAAAATGTGTTAACTGTGAAACAAATAAGTTCAAAATATAAAATGTAAGCCCACTTATAATCTGTTTCATAAAAGCGGCTTAAAAGTCGAATAACGTTGTAAACAATACAAACTCAATGCTTCAAAAGAACAAGGATTTTTCCCCAATTTTTCATCCAGCGGAACAGAAAGTCCAAAAATATGAATAAACGAATTACTTTCAGCAAAGTTAGAGTTTCATTACCAGTCGACGGGAAGGGTAGCCTGTCAGTAACAAAACAGCCTATTGTATCAATAGCTGGGCAATTATTATAACACATTGTTTTCTAATATTTTAAATAATATGTAACACAAATAAATATTTTCATTTTCATTTCATTTTCAACTTTTACTTTAGCCGCAGGAAATATAATAAAGTACATAATGACTTAATACATGCAATTTATTTATTTGCACATTTTGTATTATTATCTCTTAATATTATAATGCAATACACAGATAAAACCAGTCTATTTAGGTTAAGTTTTATATATCTACTAGCTGACCCGGCGAACTCTGTTCCGCCTTAAAGGCAATGAATAAGCAGGTTTTTGAATTTATAAGGTTTTTTTTTATTAGATTATACGTACATACATACATATTACCCTATGTCCGTTTCCTGGCTCTAAGCTACCTACCCACCAATTTTCAGACACTCGGTACAGCCGTTCTTGAGTTATATATATATATATAACTATATATATATAATATATATATATGGAATATAGATATAGATTAACCAATAAATTTGACAATCGTAAAATATCGTAACGTTAGCATATTCAAGACACGGTACGATGATAGTATGGCGAACTCTTTCAAAATACAAATAAAAGCATTTCTTTCTAGAAAAAATAATATAGTAGGTAGGTACTAAGCACAAAAAAATGCCAATGACAAAATGACGACACGGCACTTTTCTTCCTAATTGAAGAACAAGATTGATTGAATATGGAAATGGGGCGGCTTCGGCGAGTCTTTTATTGACTTCATTTCAAGGCAAATTGAATTTACTACAGGGTGTCCCAATAAATAGTGTCAAGATACCGCCTGAAATGGAAAACATTGAGAAGCATTCAAACCACACCATGAATATTCTGGGGGTTTTGTATTTTATATTTCTCGTATTTTTAGACGTCTTTATGATTTAATTGGAAGAGGAAGTGAATTTTTGATTAGAAAAATCTAATAACATCTGAAAAAGGATAAACTGTTGATCATACTTGAAAGAAAAAACGTTCAAGTATTCCACCTTCATATATTTATACAAATGGACTTGGCACATCCTGTATATAAATTTGTTTCTTTTTTAAAGCAGCAGTATTGATGCGATGTGCGTTTAGGGTTGGTTTTTAGGTGGATGGTATATAATTTGTAAATTAACATTTATTTATTTATTTTCTACATATTGTTTAACATTGTATACATACAATATCTTTACTTACATTTCATGCTACGATATTCATGAAAAAACTGCAAATATTTGAAATACATATCTCTATATCGAAAGAAATTAGTGAAAAACATATATTTCGGCTGATTTTGCAAAAATGAGAATTTTCTTTATGCATATGTAAACACCAGTTTTCAAATGCCTAATAAATAATGTTGGTCAGTCTAAAAAGTACCTAAAAATCTGAAAATGAATGTAATTATTCAATTTATTCGTACCGTGCGGGAGAATTTTTTGAATATTCATATTATTACTGTAGCAAATGTAGAATGAAAAATTGCTGTAAAATGTTGGCTGGGTAAATGGTTAAAACTAGGTTAAAAGCGTATAAATTTTGCTAAAATAGTTCGGTTTTTAACTACCAAAGAATAATTATTAGACAAATACAAAGACCTACTAGTAGATCCTACCAAGGTAGCTATTATAATGTCAGAAAAAGTAGTATAAAACTTAAACGTGGGAATATTATTTCAAATCAAGGTTTCAAATAGTACCTATTTATTATTAACTGGAGCCATACAGATCATAATTAGTAGCATAGTGTACAGTTACAAAAATAAATTGAAAGTAAAAAAAACTTGATATGTGTCAATGGACACCCGGATGGAATGAAGTTCTTATATTAATTTAATAACAGTACCTCTACCATGAGATGTCACAGTAAAATCGCCTGTACCTCTACCATGAGTTGTCACACTAAAATCGCCTGACTTTACTACAGTAGTTACGTCAATATTAGTATGACGAATTTTAGTACCCAACTATCCGCTAGAGGCGCTGTACAAATCTTCATACATTTTTTTAACTACAGACGCTAGCGAGTATAGTATAAATGGTATAGTCAAAACTCATGGTAGAGCTACTGATTTATTACTACAATTTACTACAGTAGTTACGTCAATATTAGTATTACAAATTTTAGTGCCCAACTATCCGCTAGAGGCGCTGTACAAATCTTCATACATTTTTTTACTACAGACGCTAGCGAGTGTAGTAAATGTACCTAGTATAGTAAAAACTCATGGTAAAGCTACTGGATTGCTTTCTATGAGAGAGAAAGAGAGAGAGATAGAGAAACATACGCATCCCGCACGGCTTACAACTATAGCAAAAAAATTAAGACCAAAAGTGGTAACGACACGTTACAACTTTTAGTATTAATTTTTCCGTCTAGCCCCCTTTCGCAATGCGCGATAAGGCACTTCGTTCCAAAAAATATATAATTTAAGTTTTGAAACAAACTATTGTTACTCTGATGGTGTTTTATGTAGATCATGTCATTAAGACAATGCAGTTAGATCTTCACAACACGTTCATCACTAATTAACGAAGTAAACAGATACATGACACAAGACGAAACAAGATCCGAGGTATCCCACATGTGAACGCAATAAACAACTAAGATTAACAAAGCTATCTGCAACAGATACAAGTTGTTCAAAGCAGCTCTGCAATCTTGAAACTGTTTACATAAATTCGACTGAGGGAACTACTTGGACGAATTATGAGCTAACTTAGCTTAAGTTACGCTAGGTTCGGCCGCAATCAGAAATTCTAAGTAAAAGTGTTGTTTAGTTATAGCTAATTAGTCTGGCTAATCTTTCCAACACGATGCTACAACAAAATACAGTTGTGGCATCGACACGATAAGAAGAAGAAGTTATAGCTCATTAAAAGGGTGCTGTTGTTTTAAAAAAATACTTTGATTGTAAACCCTACTAATATCCTATGTAACCTACAACGACAGTTCATAAACAATTAAATCTCATCATCATCATCCACAGTCGCACTTCACTGCTGGGTATATATATGCTCTTTCCACTCCGCGCGGTTCAATTAATTATATCCGCCAAAAATCTCATTTGAATTGAAATAGCATTCTTTAACACATTAAACAATTGTTTTAATTACGCACCAAACGGTACACCCAAAAATATGGAATATGCGAGTACCTATACATAGTTTGCCGGATTAAAATACCGATAACTTTTTAGTCTTAAAAGTCGAACGATATATTTTTTTAACATTTTATTCCAACAAAAATGTGTTAACTGTGAAACAAATAAGTTCAAAATATAAAATGTAAGCCCACTTATAATCTGTTTCATAAAAGCGGCTTAAAAGTCGAATAACGTTGTAAACAATACAAACTCAATGCTTCAAAAGAACAAGGATTTTTCCCCAATTTTTCATCCAGCGGAACAGAAAGTCCAAAAATATGAATAAACGAATTACTTTCAGCAAAGTTAGAGTTTCATTACCAGTCGACGGGAAGGGTAGCCTGTCAGTAACAAAACAGCCTATTGTATCAATAGCTGGACAATTATTATAACACATTGTTTTCTAATATTTTAAACTACATATCACGGTTTTGAACATAGTTTTCATTGTAATCATGGCGCATGCAACTGTGCCGAAATATCGGGAAATAATCAAACTCACAAATCATGGTAAATATCCCGTTTACAATTAAAATTAAATTGTTTTATATTTTACAGGCTTCTGACGACCGATGTGCGCGGCGAAAGTCTCTCTGCGACGCGGAGGTCACGCGGGTTCGAATCCCGCCTTGGGATAAATGTTTGTACGATCTGCAAATATTTATTCCGGGTGTTTTGGGTATTTTATATGTATAATTAAATATCTATCTATGTAATGTATTGTATTATGTATGTCAGACTTCAAGCCGATTAGGCTGTTTTTTTTTTTAGCTTTCTAATACTCTGTACAAGGGATGGCGATCTGAGATCGATTAATCGAAGAATCGATTTTTCGAGCAGAAAATATCGATTTTTTAAATCGATATGAAGTACTGTGTCGATTCACTGAATCGATATATCACCCTTGAAAATCGACATTCGATTTTTTCTGTTTTGGTTTATAAAAAAAGTTACGTTTGTAGTCTTTGATTTTATGTATCTATAATCTGTGACGATTGATATTGCATTATTCATTCATTCATTTGTTGATGTCGTATAATGAATACTGTTATTAGCGTAATACAAGTATTTTCATGATTGATTTTCATCAGATTTTCATGTAGTGTTTGTTGCGAAATAATAACTAATTGAGAGTAGGTAGGTAAATAAGTAAAGCGCTTCTTATTTTTTACTTTGACGCTCTTATTTTCAGTTTGTTCTGTTAGTTGTGATTATCATTTAAATTTACTTTTACACAGGAATAATCAGCATTGAAATAACTAATAAGTAATATGTGGAATTCTTATTGATGGAAGTGTTCATACTTCATTCACGATTACTTTATGTCCAATTATCTATTCAAAAACATTCAGTATATAAAAATACTTATTTTTTTTTATAGTTGATCTTATAGTTTGATACGGTAATAAAAATAATTGTTATTTTTGAATTCCCTGATTTTATTGATAAGATATGGTTAATTGCAATATTAATCTTGTTTTTAGTAAAATTGATACTTACAAATTTACATTGTAAACGCAAACTTGAAAAAAAGATCGATTTTTTAAGAATCGATTTTGTAGGCCTCGATTTTTTCGTGAATCGATTCATTAGACTACGATTCGAATCGATTCAAAAATCGATCTTTTTCGTAAAGAATCGCCATCCCTAGTACAAGGTTCTTACGGAAAAAAATATTAAGAAAATCTCTCAGTAAAAAAAAATCTCTCTAAGGCGGTACGAAGTTCGCCGTGACAGCTAGTAATACATATTTATATGTACCCTCGGAAATTATATAAATAAATATGACATAAAAATACACTGATACAACTCCAGCTATCCTAACTGAACTGTGATATTGCACAGTTGGAAAAGTCCAGTTTTATTGAGAAACTTCGACTAAGAGATGGGTTCGACGATATATCAACGCACCTTATTGAAACTTTATCCTATTCTTCAGCATTGGTCCAGAAGAGTGATGGCGCGACTGCGAATTAAAAACTAAGTTTTTTGCTGTTTGCTATCTTTTCTACAAGTCTGTTTTAGTATAGACTGAAATAAATAAATTTTAGATAGATAAATAACTCTTTATTACATACAAATAACCCCAAACAGATAAATGGGAAAACACTGTTTGAGTTTGATCATCGACACGAAGAAGAAGAAGATTGCACCTATAAAACTTAAATAAGTAGTAATATGCATCACAATGGGCGACCTTATCGCTGAGATATATTTCTTATAAGCAACCAAAATTATCTAGCATAGATAACATTAATTATTATTAGACCTGTTGTATCCACAGTCTATGACTGTTTTTTTTAAATTAATGCAGATAGCCTAACTGTTTCTTACGTATTTTTTAAAAATATATGCATTATACATTTTGTATTTAAGTTTGTTTGTTGTTTAATTTGTAATTACAAAGTAACTGTTTATTTTTCACTAAATTAGTCAAAAAAATAAAATTTAGAAAATGATATTTTAATTTCACTTTGACAGAGCGGAGCATCTTGACAAATTGTAAATTAATTTCAAATTAGGATGATTCTTAAACGAATCCGGGATAAACCACACGGCGCCATCTGCCGGTGAATGATTTAATTATTCTTAGAATGACAGACACGTATAATATATTCTGTAGCTCTACCATGAGTTTTTACAATCTATACTCGCTAGCGTCTGTAGTAAAAAAAATGTATGAAGTTTTGTACAGCGCCTCTAGCGGATAGTTGGGTACTAAAATTCGTAATACTAATATTTACGTAACTACTGTAGTAAAGTCAGGTGATTTTACTAACAACTCATGGTAGCGGTATTGTAAGCTACTTTGCAATATTATGACATTTTTTTATAATTAAACAGTCTTTAACAGAAACGGCTGAGATCATGGGTCTCTGGCATTTCATAGTTCTGCCTTCCATGCTGTGGGTCGTGGGTTTGATTGATCCGAGAGCAAATGTTTGTGTGATGAAATTCAACGTTTTTTGTCTAGGTTACTATATAATTCTGTGTATATTTACGAAAAAAAGTTTAAGTATTCTATCAGCAATCAAGTACCCATAGGACAAGCTTTGCTTAGTTTGGGACTATTCAATCAATATTTATTTAAAATATAATGTTCTGTCTCTAACTATAATTCTTATTACCTACTATAATTTATATAATTCTGTTTCTAATAAATATAATTATACTAATTTATATTCCCGAGGTATACTCCAGTTTTGATCGATAAAATGTCTAGTTTACAGTCTGAGACACGTAGACAATAAAATTTATCTAGAGTAAGTCAAGTTACTTAATTCATCTTAAGACACAAACGTTTAATTATTCATCTACTTTGGCTTCATTTCGACGTCTGAGGATCTTTATTTTATAGAGCAGTAAAATTGGACTACCTAGGCACTGACAAGAGGCCTGAGCACGAATGAATCTGACAATCGTAAACGTAACCTATTTAAGATACACTGCGCGCTAACGCTGGAATATTCGACAGTGAAGCTGATGTTGACGCGCAGTGTATGTCAAATACGTCACTGTTTCGATACGTTTACGATTGTCACATTTATTCGTGCTTACCACAATGCACTGCTTAAAACGTTGCCTTACAAAGTATCCAATGTATAATTGCTTTATTCCGTGTCAAAGGTATTATACAATGTAAGAAGAATTTAGTAACACTTTAAATAAAAGCGTCATCTAAACGTAGAAAATCTCAAATCTTTAGATTTTTACATTCTTTGTTTAATATTTTCTGATACAGTATTGCATTTTAAACTTCTACTAAACTCTAATGCTGGGGCCACATTAGCGGGCGAATATTCGTATCGTGTTGGCGCGATAAAATCATCGTGTTCGGGTATAGGCGATGTTCTTGTCTACATTAGACGGGCGAAGATTCGTGTCGAGTTGACGCGATGTATCGTGCCAGATAGGGTGACCAGATGTCAGGAATTTTCCTGACATTTCAGGAATTTTAGACATATGTCAGGAATGCGGCCGGAAAAGGGAAATGTCAGGAATTTCTCGGCAAATAAATGGAACAATTTTTTTTTACACTATAATTTTATTTTTGGTCACAATAACAAAAATTGTCATTAATAGTAATTAGCTTTTTACGATGTTGACATCAAACAATCAAAATTGACATATAATATTAAACGTACTAGATTCAAAAAATATTTTTTATTTTGAAATAACTTTTGAATTATTACGGAAAAATAGAATAAAATTAGTTCTGTTATAAAACTTATCCATTTATCACAAAAAATATATATATTCAAAAACCCAATTGAGCTCATGTCTGGAATTTTGTCAGGACTTTTGAAATTTGCATCTGGTAACCCTGTGCCGGATGGTGTTGTTCTAGGCATGGGCGTTTTTGGATTTTTTCACAAACCGATACGAAACCGATTTCAGATTTTGAAACCGATTTCAAAAACCGTTTTTTGAAATCGATTTCAGTAGCGAATATCGGAGCGTATTTACTAGTTATTACGACAAACGCGAAATCGAATTCTTTCGGTTTTTCGTTTTCAATGTGCAATTGGGTATTTGAATTTAAAAAAATATTGTATATTTTTATGTATTTTAAGTTTGGTTTTCGATTCAAAACTAAACTCACGGTTCGGTTTCATTCGGATTAGGTTGTTAGGTTGTGTTGTTAATGCGTTTTCTAAAAACAGTTTTCTCATATTGGAATGGAATATCGGATTGCAGTCAGAAATCATAAAACCGGACAATTCATAAAACCGTCAAAAACTCAAAATCCATAACGATTCGCTTCATTTCTCTTGCTCTTACGACGGTTCACTGAGTTAGAAAAAAAAGGAAATGAAATTAGCTCTGTCTTATACTAAAGTAGTCGTACGGTGGAGTGATAGAGAACGAATGCGTATCAAAACTATAGAAAACTAAAACTTTAGGTAGATTTAGATTTTGTTCGTTTGCAGTTTGTGTTTGGTTTTCGTTTTCGGTGCAAAACTAAACTCACGTCGGTTCGGTTTGGTTTCGTTCGGATAAGATAGTTTGCAGATTGCGTTATCATCGTGCGTTTCCTAAAAACGGTTTTCTCATATTGGAATATCGATGCGATACGATTTCTGACTGCAAACGGATTTCAGTTTCGTTTTGATATATCTGTCTCATGCCTAGAACTTAGTCTAAGGCTAAGTTCATATGGCCGCGCGGTACCACGTGGAACTACGAACCGCGCGGTATAAGATCAATATAAACGGTAATTAGCGTCTACTTTATCGCGCGGTACCGCACGCCGCGGATCATCTGAACTTAGCCTAGGGCTAAGTTCATATGGCCGCGCGGTAACGCGCGGAACTACCAACCGCGCGGTACAAGATCAATATAAACGGTAATTATCGTCTACATTACCGCGCGGTACCGCGCGCCAACGTGCGTCGCGCTCCCATACAAATATCGTCATGTGAATGCTCAAACCGCGCGGCGACGCGCGGCGACGCGCGGTTACGCGCGGTCATCTGAACTTAGCCTAAATAAATTGACGTAGATGTAGCCACCTAAGCGAATATTGGCGCGACAAATTGATTCGCGTCTTCGCCCGAATACTACGCGATGACACGATGTACCCGGCCACATACATCGCGTTAACACGAATATTCGCCGTAGCCCGCTAATGTGGCCCCAGCATAACAAATAATGAACACTTTTGAATAAACTTTGACAGATAACGCCAACGCTTTTCACAATAATTTAATTGTTACTAATTAAAATAATATAAAAGTAAAAAAAACTATTTTTTTTATTTCTAAGGTCTATTTTATGTGTAAGCTTTGTGTTGTTTGTTTGCCAAATATATTTTATATGCAAGAAATAAAAGGCATTTATCTTTTATTTATTTTACTAATTAAAATGTTTAAGTAAATTATACAAAGCTTGCTCAAGTTTTTTATTTTTAAAATTATAACTAACAAATTAAGGTGTATTCTATGTATATTACAATAATTATCGATCATACAATCCTACTAGCAAACCACAAACCTAACATCATCGACAGTGCTCTGTTAAACTAGACCGTTCGTATAATGAAATTACACATGCATGACCAACTTAATTAATTTATAGCTATGCAACTGTCACAGCTTAAAGAACACAGCTCTGTCACTTTGACATTACATTTTTTCTTGAATCATTGAATATTAACAATCGTGATTAATACTCTCAGTAAGAGTCCCCGCAGACTGCAGACTTTTTATCGGCCGATAGTTTGGCCGGCTTCTTAATCAGTATGAAAACTGAATCACTGTAATGTGCGCATCTGCATACATCTTCATACTGATTAAAAAGCCGACCAAACTATCGGCCGATAAAAAGTCTGCGGGGGCCCTAAAGAGATACGGGTTTTTATCGCTTCCCTATAAACATTGTATATGTTGACGTTTCTAAGAGCATGGTACATGTGTAAAGAGAAAATAAATGAAATGAAATAAATTAAGAACTTCGTTCCATCCGGATGTCCGTGACACCAAATTTTGTAATAGTTTTTGAATGTGAACCAGTTATTCTCCAAGTTCTGTGTGCAAAAACGATGAGCGGTACCAATTGACTTTGTTGTTGGAGAGGTACCAGTCAAAGAGATTTAAGTGCAGCTAATATTGTGAGTTCATACTCAGCAGTGCAGTTGGATTTGCCACAGAAGCATCTAAAGCACAAATATTCCGTAGTCAGCTCCATTCATCATCAACCTATAGCAGTCCACTGCTGGACGTAGGTCTCTCCCAAGACGCGCCACTGAGCCCGGTCTTCGGCTCTTTTCATCCAGTGTTTGCCAGCTCCATTAGGAAGTTATAATAAAAAGCTACTCTATTTTAGACGCACTAAAGGTCTGTTTAACTCGCGTAGTACTAGACGCCCAAAATGTACCTCTACCTATATTGATCTTTTTGGTTTCTTTTACGCAATATATTATTAAGTCCTTTTCTAACTGTCTGCGGTGTCTTCTTAAAGCGACGATTCTAAATGATCCTTGTGATTTTATTGAATAAAGAAATCTTTGACTTTGACGATAATGTATCGCCATAATTATCGTAACAAAAAAAACAAAGCACGTTCAAAACATTGACAGTTATTGCGGTACAAAATGGTTATCAAAAATTTAATTAAAATATGTGGAAAACGCATTCATCCGTCATCCCAAACAGTTAATTAAGTATCGTAATTCGTAGTTTAATTTTCTACTTGTTTTTGAGCTGTCAGGGGACTTTGCGGTGCGCCATCAGGGTACCGTTACTCACCAAATTATGAACAAAAATAATGAATTGTTTGCTGTTTATTGGTACTTTAATCAAATTGAAACTCATTTAACGGATTAAAATACATAACTGACAATACACCATTTTTTATTGATATGGGTTATTTCCGTTGAGTCACACCTTTCAGTAACACTGTTACACATTGGAACAAAAATGAATAAGACTATTGATAGACCACTAAATAATTTCATTAATACTCTTGGCCACGTGGCCAGTTAGTTTTGGGAAATGTAATGTTTGAAAGCATCATCGACACGAAGAAGAAGAAATAGAATGAAGAATGAAGAAATCGACCAAAATTAATTTAAGCAACTTGAAGTACTAAAATTGAAACCATTGTAATGTGTACAATGGTTATAGATCAAAATCTATTTTAATCTTTAACTTTAGTAAAATATGTACCTATATTATTCAATCAGCAATCTAGTTCGCATAGTTACAAGCATGGCTCTGGTCGCGTGGAACTGGCACCTAGAATCACCTAGAAGGTATGTAAGACGATTCTAAATGATCCTTGTGATTTGATTGAATGAAGATTTTTTGATACTTTTTACTTACCTACTACTTATTTATATTATTTAATAATAATGGTTGGAAGAGATCTATGATTTTTTTTCATATAATAATGCATAGTCAACATACTTTGTATTTCAAAGAAAACCAGAGAATGTAATTTACATGACATTTGCATGGAGAGCAAGATTTTATAATTAGTCGATGGTAGGATGGCAGGTGATCCCTTTTAAAGGTTTTTGAATAATAAATAAGAAGAGGACGGACGCTCAATGGACTGAAATTAATATTTTATGTTTTGTTTAGAAATGCAAGCGTTTGATAATTATTTATTAGTCTTACATAAATGCAAGTGATTTGTGATGCTCGATCATAAATATTCAATCAAACTGCTAACTAATTTTGCAAATACATATTGAGATCTGATCGCGAAAGCTTAAAAAAATCTCGCCATTGTCCGGATTGCACCCAGACTATAATCTAAACCCCGCCCTGACGCTCCCTGGACGTCTTTAAAACATGAAAAATCCGGGGAAACCCGGACGGATGGCATTTTGTAACTTAGAGATATAGATATGTTGCTAAACTAGGAAATTATGTACTACGAAAGAAATAACAGATAAAGAAGAAATAAAAAACTGATTGTTCTTTAGTAATTGTATCAGTCGTAGGTAACATGCACTCCCATAACACAGTTAATTGTTGTCTCATGTATTTTGTAAAATCCTATAAATTTGATTAAACCAAATAATGCTGATTAAAAAATTAAAATATCATAGTTTTAAATGAGTTTTTAAAAACAAGGCAACAAAAGCATTATATCTGAGAGCATAAGGATTATACTTCAACAATTATCCTATAAGGAAAAAAGTTTATTTCCCAATTAATTCCCGAACAGAACACCAAAAAATACATATATAAGGGAGTCACGAAGTTAAAAACGAGTTAACTCTCTCACGTCGTTACACTGACGCTAGTTATGGCGAACAAAATACTTTTGGGACTTTTTTTTTTTTTTTTTTTTTTTTTTCTATTACATGTTCTATAGGCCAATGCGCCTATACCATTTGTTTATTTAATTTATTACATTTGTTATTTCATTTCTTACGTTTACGTCTATGCTCCTGATATGGAGTACTCATTTAATTCTCTATTTAGGTTTACATTGAATATTATACTTTCCTATTGCATTATACTACATTTATTCTACATATATATTATTATCTATTTAGTATATAATATTATTTTTGTTACAAACTGTTATTTGTCTATCTTATTACTAGGTACACTGTTATAAAGTTCAATTTAATTTTAGTCACAATTTTCGTTATCATTATTTTTCTTTCGTCAGTTTCGTGCCTCGTGCAAATTTACCCTCGCGCTTATTTTATTTTACTGTACTACTACACTACCCCCCGAACGACCCCGGCGACTCGTCGTCCACGACATCCAGCAAAGCGTCCGCGACCACCAGGTTCCGACTGCGGATCGCCATATTGATGTTGTAGTCTTTTATCTGACTGGGCGTGGCGGACAAGGCCCTCTGGATGAACTGAGCCGTTACATCATCTTCACGACGGGCTGTGTAATATACACAGCTGTTTGTGTGTCTTGTGATCGCAACGACTGCGTGGGAGACGCTGCTGTGCAGTGGTGTCTTCTGTTTGACGGTCTTGACAATTATAACGCTTTTGAAAGTGAGTCCCTGTGCCTCATGAATAGTGTGGACCTGCGATCCTTCCATTTTCCCGAAACCCTGGTCGATCAACATGAGTTTCTCAACCTGGGTATGAACAAGGTAGAGTGTGTTCGGTTGCTTCGGGATTTGCGATTCTTCGTAGGTCTTCAGACTCAGGGATCTCACTTTTGGCACCACTGAAAATATGCCGCTGTATACTTCGTTCAAGACGTACGCCACGTCTAGGGGGTTCCTACGGGTGCAGAGCATTTCTTGAGAGATTTGGGTGGCTAAGTTGGGTCGAGTATACTTCATGACAAAGAGGTTATCGCGGTCGATGTAGGGAAGCTGATTGTAGTCTCCGAGGAGTAGGACTTCCGCGGCGCCTGTTAATTTGGCTGCCATCACTACTGCCCCGAAGTGACTGATCAGGGCCTCGTCGATGATCACACGGTTACAGACTCCGTCTCCTTTCTGTCCGTTGACCAGCAACGATGCCATGGTCCGCACTCTGGTGTTTACGGCTGTGCCCATCTTGGGGGTCAACTTCTCTCTCATGTCACGCAACGCCTCTGTGGTGGCCGTCGTCACGATATCCTCGTCCACTTTGATGTTATTAATGACCCATGTAGTTTTACCACAACCTGGAACTCCGTTGATCCAGGTTATCTCGGGAGTTGCCTGTTGCACCGAGGCGCCGCTGGTACCAAGTCCCCCGGATAGACTATCAGCCATTTCCAGGATCCTTTCTTCTAGCATTACCTTCGTGCACTTTGCAACCACCACGATAGGGTCGCTCGGTGGGGTATTAAAAACAAGTCGTCCCATTTCACGGGTTTTGTCCTCCTCCAGCTGCACAAAGCCACACGTGGAGTTGTATGCTGCCATGTATTGTCCGGTCATGTTCCCTCGCAGCACCTGAGAGGTGCCGTTGTCGTACACTGCAGCGTCTGATTCCTCGAGTTCCAACTCTAGCTGTCTTTCTTTGCTCTTCTTGAAGGTTTGCAGAATGGATCTGCAGGTGTCCTTTTTAACAAGAAGTGTAGCTCTTAAGACAGCCTTGTACTCGGTGAATGCATTTGCCAGGCCATTCGCAAACATGGACAGCAGGAAATAAAAGTACAAGAAATGAAGAAATACAATGAGACGATACTTCACCCGAGAGACGAAGACCAAATAGTTTTAAGTAATTATGGATCTTCCAAAAATCCTTTCTCATTATCACCTGCATTGCCTGGGTCAGGATTTGGATCACACAGAAACATCAAACACAGGACTATCAAGAAATACTTCACCCCAGAGAAGACCAAATAGTTTTAATTATGGATCTTCCAGTAATCATTTCTCATTATCACCTGCATTTCCTGGGTCAGGATTTGGATCACACAGAAACATCAAACAAACATCAAACACAGGACTATCAAGAAATACTTCACCCCAGAGTCGAGTACCGAATAGTTTTAATTATGGATCTTCCAGAAATCCTTTCTCATTATCACCTGCATTTCCTGGGTCTGGATTTGGATCATACAGAAACATCAAACACAGGACTATCAAGAAATACTTCACCCCAGAGTCGAGTACCGAATAGTTTTAATTATGGATATTACAAAAATCCTTTCTCATTATCACCTGTATTTCCTGGGTCTGGATTTGGATCACACAGAAACATCAAACACAGGACTATCAAGAAATGCTTCACCCCACAGACGAAGACCAAATAGTTTTAATGATGGATGTAGTTTGTGTATCGAAGAAAACGGAAAACGTTAAGTGAGATACCTTGTGTAACTGTGTCCACTTTACAAAAAAAAGTAATACGGTGGAAAGTGAAATGCGCGATAATACGACAATGTGCAAGTTTAATACAACTGTGGGGCTATCCAGCAAGGGGAAACTTGCGTGACCGAATATCCTTTCACTTGCAGGTCAGTTTTCGATTATTTTACTATAGTAACAAATCAGTATTCCGTGGCATTTTTGTTGACTGAGTTGTAAAAAATGACGTCAATGCCGCGGTTTAGGGCGTGGCCTACCTGATTTGAGCATGGCCTACCTGATTTCGTTAATTATATCAAACGGTATGAAAATCGATCATTCGAAATATCAATAAAAGACGAAGAAGAAAACTGAACTGCAATTTGATCAAATAACAGTTCAAAAACATTTCAGTTTCAGGATACCCCCCTGCAATATTAAAGACGTTTCAAAGCCTCTTGATAGACTATCCATCGCTACGAATGTTACTCGAACACAAACTAACCTGAATAAAAGTGATAGTCCAAACATTACTACAATAGAAAATACTTCAAATGTATACAATGCTCTGGGAGACGGTAAACCACAAAATGATTTTCTGAAATTAACGAACACTATAGAAAACCCTGCTCACGTTACTCCTGGAAATGCGATTACAGAATCTACAATTGCACACACTAACAGTACAGAAGGCAGAAGAACTGTAACAGTTCAAACACCAAAAGAAACGATCGTAAATACCACAGTTTGTACAACTAACAAGCTGAGTCAGGACCTGTTTGGTTGCATCCGATACAGAGCGAGATTAGTTAGTGCCCATACCTACCCCTTAGTTGGCAAAATGTACGTACCTACCACATCATCATTTAACATCAGATGTGATTGCGGCCAAGCGTTTGCCATTAATGCATAAAAAAAACCTATAAGTATTAGTTTAATTTTTGTATTTTTAAAGTCAAATCTTTTTTATTTTTGTATTTTGAAGGCTTTGTTGTTGTGTTAACCAAATAAATAATTATCTATCTAACTACTGAAAATTACACTAAAAATAGTGGTATAGTCAATGTAAGCTCAAAATAATGTTTTATTAATACACTCGAGAGCAATGAATCCGGGTCACTTAAAGAATCCTAAAAATCTCGGAAACTAAAAATGCTAGGTTAATGCAATAAATTGTATTTAATAGACAATGTAATACTCCTTAAATGAAGGTATTAAAACTTCTTAGTTATTGTAAAGTTATATCATAAAAAAATCAAATTTGAAAAAGGGCCACTTTCGAAGATGGAACTACGAAATTACAGCATTTGGTTTTGCTTTTGTTTGTAATCCGTCATTTATGTGGGTACATAAACCATGTTGATAGTGCTCTATATTCATTATTCAAGCTGAAATTATGTCGCTTACGCCTGAAGAATGCACCAGAATACTTACAATGCTGGAAACCGGCCGGAGTCAGCGCGATACAGCCAGGACTGTCAGTGTGTCGCTGTCAACAGTACAAAGAGTTCTCCGACGTTACGAAGAAACTGGTTCTAACCTACGCAGACCAGGAACGGGCAGAACCAGGTGTACCACAGCACGAGAAGACCGATACTTGGTGAACACCATGCTTCGAAATCGCTTTCTCACAGAAACTGAACTCACCAATCAGTTTCGACGCCTCGGAGGAAGTAACCCAAGTGCATGGACAGTAAGACGTTGGCTTGCTGAATCTAACTTAAAACCCCTTAGACCTGCAAACGGCCCTAAACTGGAGCGTGGGCATCGTATTTCGAGACTAAGATATGCCCAGAGCCACGTAAATTGGAGTATTGAAGATTGGTCAAAAGTTATGTTCTCCGACGAATCAAAATTTATGCTCTACAAGCACGATGGAAGACACAGAGTGTATCGAAGACCAGGGGAAAGATTCAAGCAAGCATGCATCGAAGAAAAAGTAGCCTACGGTGGTGGGTCTGTACTTGTGTGGGCCGGAATTTCTACTGAAAATCGCACAGAGCTGGTGATCATAGAAAACGGCTCTTTAACTAGCGTAAGATATGTGGAAGAAATCCTCAATGATCACGTTGGTCCATTTATGGTCAATTTAGGTGAGGATGCTATATTTATGCATGACAATGCCCGACCTCATACAGGTAGGATTGTGAATGACTACCTTCAAGAGATGAACATTACTCGTATGGAGTGGCCAGCGCGCAGCCCGGATATCAACCCGATCGAGCATGCTTGGGACGAGCTAGGCAGATGCGTAAAACAACGAAACCCTCCCCCAATCACGCTTCGTGAGCTCAAAATTGCTCTCACAGAGGAATGGGAGAATATTCCCCAAAATCGTATAAGGAACTTGGTGTACAGCATGCCAAACCGCGTAAACGCAGTAATGAAAGCACGAGGAGGCAATACGAAGTATTAAAATTCAAGAAAATCGTAATAAAGTTCAAAAATTTCATGTTTCCTATTTTTGTTTTAAGGAGAGATCAGCAGTTTTTTTCTTTATGTAATTTTGTGTTGATAAAATGTATGGTGACTCATATTTTTTTTACTTTCATTTAAGGAGTACATTGTCTATTAAATACAATTTATTGCATTAACCTATCATTTTTAGTTTCCGAGATTTTTAACATTCTTTAAGTGACCCGGATTCATTGCTCTCGAGTGTATAAATAAAAGATGTCACTTTGTCCTGAAAAACGAGAAACCAATAATCTTTTAAGCTATCTTTTAAGTATCGTGTAAGTACATCCTCATATTGCTGTGTGTGTTCATCCTTACTAGTTAGTCTTGGAATAAATGTCTGAAAATTCACATAGTGGTTTTATTATTAATTAAAATGAATAAATATTAACATTCATAGACATTTCACACATTACACTCTAATCCTGAACTCTGAATCTGCAGTCTACTTCCAATAGTACAAACTTTGCCTAAAGTTTGTACTATTGGAAGTAGACTGCAGACAGAATACTTATCATACATATTTTTTCGTAAATACTTATATAGCAAGGTAATACACTATCCTACTATTAATAAGATTTTAGATTTAATTTAATATGGAAGCTAATTTAAGTACCTAATAGGCAGGAAGACGACCGGGCCGGCCGAGAAGACGTTGGAGAGACGATGTCAACTCATACGCGACGGAGTGGTGGACAAACGTAGGAAATGGAAGACGACCGGGCCGGCCGAGAAGACGTTGGAGAGACGATGTCGACTCATACGCGACGGAGTGGTGGACAAACGTAGGAAATCGAGATGAATGGAAGAGTTTGGGGGAGACCTTTGCCCTGCAGTGGAACACAATAGGTTAATAAAATAAAAAATAGGCAGGAAGAATGAATTTTTACATTTAGTAAAAACGCAATGCATTCTTCCTGCCTATTATTTATTATATATATAAATATATATAAATCCATCATATCATATCATTAATATAATTAGATATAATATCATTGCAATAAGTCGTTTTTAATTGGTATTTTTAGAGAATCATTAGAATTTCCAAAAAATTGTTATATTAGTAAAGATAAGGAAGGCAGAAATAATAATTAATTACTTTTAAAACGGTAAACACATATTTTATTGATTATCAAAACTTTATAATTAAATTAAAACCTATTATATTATCCTTCCTTATATTTTTTCCTTATATTATGTTGAATCGATACACTGGACTTTAAGCATTTTGTTTTAATTCTTCGTAAGAACATATTGATAATTCACACAAAGCCATCTAGTTAGGTAAGCTAAGTAAAAGTATTAACAGTGTGTACTAAAAGTATAGATCATCAATCAATTTCCTATTTTACGATAAGAAATCTAGGTGAATGATACCAATAAACAAACAAGTAAATAATAATGTTGGACAATCCACACGTCATCTAGCCCCAAGCTAAGCAGAGCTTGTGTTATGGGTCCTAGAAGACTGACATACTTAATACAATACATTACATTGATAGATATTTTTTATTTTACATATAAAATACCGAGAACACCCGGATTAAATATTTGCAGATCGTACAAACATTTATCCCAAGGCGGGGATCGAACCCGCAACCTCCGCGTCGCAAGCAGACCTTCGCCCGCCACGGCACATCAGTCGTCATGACAAACGAAATCATATCGCAACGGTATATACATTGCGCGGTGACGTTTCACATTTACCAGTCGAGTTGGGATTAACGCGCAACGTATCCAGATTACGTAATTGATACAAAATAAACTACATAATGTAGTTTACTTATAAATGTACATAAATTACAATGTATAGATGTATTGATACCTAGATACATGTGGCTAGGCATTATGCTGAGTCGGGGCCCTTTTGCTGCTGTAGCGCACAAAAATGCTTGATGTTTATTTTTTTTTGACGTGACAACGTCTTATAATTCGATAGAGCCGGCTGCACGCACGAAAAAACATGACTCATGCGGCGTTACCTCGCTCTGAGACTCATGCAGCGTTACCTCGCTCTGAGACTCATGCGGCGTTACCTCGCTCTGAGGCGTTCCATGAAGTGCAAGCGAGAGCGCGGAACGCGCGACAAAGAAGCACAATCTTTGCGTTCGTTGTCACGTTCAATATATCATCAGTAAACCGACTTTACAGACAACCATTTTTATTGTTTTGTTTTGTTTTTTTTGGTGTTTTTTATTTTGTGTGTTATGTGTAGTAAATAAATAACTGTCTATCGGCCGGTTTCTGGAAACCCAAATCACGATTGATCCGAGTTTGACACATAGTAATTATTGCATTTTTTCGTTGATCATCGTTCGAGAAACCGGCCATATGTCTATGTATAGTACCTCCAGTGAAAACTGCGTGCCATTTTTCCTGCATTGAACATAGGATACACGCCAGAATTTATGGCAACCTCTATGTGGGTAAAACAAAGATTCTCCAACAAACTTAGACCGTTGTAATTTTTTTTTATATTGGAATATCGTTTGATTAAAATTACAATTAAATTACCATAAAAGTTTAATAAAAGCAGCAAATTTTGGACAGACTGAAATGATATTTTTTTGTTGTAAAAGTATATATATTTATCATCAACCCATCAGTCATGCTAGACATAGGTGTCTTCCGAAGACGCGCCACTGAGACCGGTCTTCGGTTCTACCCAGTGTTTGCCAGCTACATACACTCCTCAGATCGTTGTATCATCCAGCCGGAGGGCATCGAATACTAGGTACACTAAAAACGTTTATTTTTTTATACATAGGTACTTGTGTAAAATTGGTACTTTTGTAAGATTGGCCCCACACTTACTAAATACGTAGTGAACGCCTATCTCCTCTTTAGCAAAGGTTGGGTACCTACTGTAAACTGCAACACAGTTTATACTATAGCAGCATCCAGTGTCCGAATAATGTAACATACGTTCTGTTCACAAATAAATATATATTGAATGATTATTATTATTATTATTCAGCTGTTCCTGTCTCACTGCAGAGCAAAGGCCTCCCTCCTTCCACTCTTCACGATTTATCACCAATAACAATAGGTAAGTAAAATAATTACTTATTGTTTTTTCCGACGTATCGTTACAATAGACGTAGTCAAAAGAAGACTTACAACATTCATATACGATCAGAACATGTTCTAATCACGAACGAAAGTGAAAGAATCACATACTTTTTTTTTCGACATTTCGTTGCAATAGTCGTAGTCACACATAACATTCATATACGATCAGTACCTCTACCATGAGTTGTCACAGTAAAATCGCCTGACTTTACTACAGTAGTTACTTCAATATTAGTAAGTACATATTACGAATTTTAGTACCCAACTATCCGCTAGAGGCGCTGTACAAATCTTCATACATTTTTTTAACTACAGACGCTAGCGAGTATATATTGTAAAAACTCATGGTAGAGCTACTGAACAGGAACAAAACGAAAAAGTTCTACGTCATCTGACGTCTACTGTTTTACAGAAAATCTACAGCTTAAAGCAATAAATCTCAAGACTTGTCTGTAAAACATGGTGTAATTTGTCAGCGTCGTTGAATACTTTACAAGTTTTTGTCGAAGAATGTGTTCTGACACTTACGACGGTAACGCTGAGCGGGCGGGAAAGTTTAAAAAATAATGTTTCTTTTATTCATTGAAACTGGAGCTACCATTAACACACGTGTCTTCTCAAAAAGCATAACTGTATAATGTTTTCAAATAGTGCCTCGATTCAGTTACCTTGGATAGTGACACACCGTAGAGATGGTAATTATTATGCAATAGTTACGGCCGGTTTCTGAAACGTTGATCAACCAAAAAATCTAACGGCCGGTTTCTGGAAACCCAAATCACGATTGATCCGATTTTGACGTATAGTAATTTTATTTGATTTTTTCGTTGATCATCGTTCGAGAAACCGGTCGTAAGTACAATGTGTCAAAACTAGGATCAATCGTGATTAGGGTTGCTCAAACGCTTGATCAACGTTTCAGAAACCGGCCTTTAGAAAAGTTCATTGAGATTGAGCATGAACTTTCTCTAAAAAATTTGCAAGTTGAGAACACTAACAGTAGATTTTTGCTTTTGATCTCTAACATAACTCAGCTGGTAGTAGCTCTGCCTTCCATGCTGTGGGTCGTGGGTTCGATTCCCACTCAGGGCAAATGTTTGTGTGATGAACATAAATATTTAATTTTGTTCTGTGCCTGGGTGATACTATGTATTCTATGTATGTATTTACAACAAAATATGTACATAAGTATTCTATCAGCAATCTAGTTCCCATAGTACAAGCTTTGCTTAGTTTGGGACTAGAGTGTGATGTGTGATTTGTCCGTAAATATTTATTTATGTACCTATAACTTTTTCAAATAAAAAAAGATCACAACACCATGTGTCTCTTATTTAACGCACTGTGAATCTTCTGCTGCGTCCGGAAAATCCCGAACAAGACTCGTAAACACACGAATAAGCAAGTTATACTCATAACAAAACAAATTACGTAGACGAAGGCAACATCCGTCAACAGTGAACCCACACTTAGCTCCCTAAACCCTTTATAGGGGTAATAGTTAACCTCTCTTCATGTTTCAGAAAAATATCCCAACACAAACATAACCCTTCGCTAGCAGTCGGGTAAACAGGGCCTTTCGACGCCGGATGTGCCTGAATAATTTATTAAGAAAAATGCTCTGAACAAAGAACCCGAGTGTTTTATGCCTGCTACTACATAATAGGATTATTATGATACATTTTGATGGTTTAATTTTTTAAAGACCACAAACCGGTTTAACGGGTCTTTGGGCATGTTTGTGACAACAAAGTTATTTTAGAACTAAATAAGAAAAAAACAGGGAATGCTAGCAATTTTTATTATTTTATTTTGATTCGGAAAAATCGTTTTTAAGTTACAGAACAAATCAATTTAAGGCGTCTTCTGAGAGGTTATACGCAGTATACGTTTATTATATTTTTTTGTAAATACATACTTACATAGAATTCCCAGACACAAAACAAACATCTCTGTTCATCCCACAAATTGTTCTTGATGGGAATCAAACCCTCGACCCACAGTATGGAAGACAAAGCTGTGAAGTCTTATACTACAATACAATTAATTAATTACTAATTAATAAACGACGACCGTAAATGTTTGTACGATCTGCAAATATTTATTGCGGGTATTCTGGGTATTTTATATGTATAATAAAAAATATCTATCTATGTAATGTATTGTATTAAGTATATCAGTCTTCTAGTACCCATAACACAAGCTCTGCTTAGCTTGGGGCTAGATGATGTTGTGTGGATTGTCCAGCATTATTTATTTATTTATTAATTAATTATAAATAAATAAATAAATAATAAAAGCTTAAAAACTGTTATTTTATGATTGACACTTGACACCCAAATAACCACATTATTTTATCTTAAAACACAACTCAGCAGAATGCCACTTTGTTTTAACACAGAAATGTTAATGAACAAAGTTTCTGTTTGTTAAGTCTTTCTGTCACTCAACGTATTACTTTTCTTTACCTGAAAATACCTGGAGCAAATGCAAAAATGATTTCACTAAAGTAAAGTAAATTTCTTTATTCAATAAAATCACAAGGATCATTTAGAATCGTCTTACATACTAGGTGATTCTAGGTGCCAGTTCCACGCGACCAGTAGCTCTACCATGAGTTTTTACTATACTATATATACTATACTCGCTAGCGTATGTAGTTAAAATAATGTATGAAGATTCGTACAGCGCCTCTAGCGGCTAGTTGGGTACTAAAATTCGTAATACTAATATTGACGTAACTACTGTAGTAAAGTCAGGCGATTTTACTGTGACAACTCATGGTAGAGATACTGATTCTTATCGTTAGTCCAAATCTACTGCTAAAAAAATACGTATATCCTTATTATATAGTATATCTGAGATATTTTCTTTCACAAGCTGTGGTTTTGTTTTTTCTGTCTGTCAGCTATCTGTAGATAAATAAAATAAGGCTAAAGTAATCACCGAAAGACGAGCTTGAGTAATTACTTTGGTCATTGGTCAAAGTCAAAGTCAATTATAATTTCTTGAGAATCACAAGAATCGTTTACGAAAATTACACATTTATACATATTATCAGAGGAACTTTTTTTTTGAATATTTTTTAATAAAAACAAACTTTTGATTTTTTTTCATCGATTCTATTTTTATCGGCAACCTTTTTCAACTGATTTTAAAAAAGAAGGTTCTTAATTCAGCTTTATGTTTTTAAACGCAATTATCACACCAATTATGAATTGATTTTGATGCTTTTTTATTTTGCAGTTCATATTTAAGAAGTTCTCAGAAATTTTCCCAACAATCTGAATTTTTCTCGAAACATTAATCTTCGAAAATGAGTTTCTTTGTACTATTTTTCGATGACGATTGAAGACAGTTGTTCATTTTTATAAAAAAAATAAGTACTTTTATCTAATTGGTGACGAAGCAAGCAACTGCTTGCTTCAGGTGGACCAACTGGTCCACCTGTTAAATGGTAACTTCTGGCACTGTCTCACCAAGCACGTCCATTGAGTATCACAGCGCCTTCACTGTCAAGACGTAGAGATATTAAGTGTCATGTACTTCTTCTTCTTCTTTTAATTGTTCAGAAACACAGCAATTCTAACTTCACCGTTATTCAACAGAAATAAGCATTTAATCCATAGATATTGAAAGTTTTTTTATTAAACTTAGCCTCTATCACCAATTTATTTTCTTTTATAGCTTGTATTTATCAGAATTGTACGTGCTAAGCCAGATTTACGAGATCGTATAAATTATTTTCTAACAGATATTGCCTCTTGCTCTGAGCCTATTTGTGACGTGCAAATGTATGATAAGATGCGCATAGTGTTTGCTTAGAATTTCATACGATTTACATCTCTATTGTTTATAATCTAAGGTACATTTTACAATGATATACAATGACAGTACAAACATTGATGTAAGACCAGTCGTAGCATCTGCGTAGAGGCTCTACGACATTCGTAGATGTTGTAGAGCATCTACAACAGGTTACTACTAACCGAACTGTGATGCCAAATATTGTTATAAAAGTAGAAAATATACTATAGTCAATCAATCAAATATTTCTTTATTCAATAAAATCACAAGGATCATTTAGAATCGTCTTACATACTAGGTGATTCTAGGTGCCAGTTCCACGCGACCAGAGCCTAGAAGAACGGGCAAGAAACATACGGCCTGGTTCCTACTGTTTTTTTATATGATCCTTCATACAAAGAATTACAATAAAGCTAAATTAAGTATTGAAGTTTCAGTGCGGTGTCAATTAACTTAGTAATGATACACTAATGAGTTAAAAAAAGAAGAATAAAAAAGCTATACGTAAATCAAAAGGACAGCACGCGCTTCGCTTCACAAACAAATATACTACAAAGTACATAAGCAAGGCAAGAGAACATAACTTTAATGTACTGTCTTATTGAAAATATAAAGTCTATTTGATCCCTATTTCTGAGAACAATGAATCCGAAGTTCGCTGATAATGTTTTAAAAATTAAACACTAATTTTGTGGGAGCAAAAAGCGACTCGACGCTTCTCGGTAACAGCTGACACAGAACTAGGAAATTTACTGCTAACTAGAGATGAAAAATGAATTAACGAGTTTGAGCTAAATTCGTCAGATTGTCAGACATGACAAGCTATACAAGAGATTTTAAACTTGTTCTGTGTCTGGGGTCTATATATTCTATGTATATATTTACATAAAAAAAAGTATTCTATCGGCAGTCTAGTTTCTATAGTGCAATCTTTGCTTAGTTGGGACTAGAGTGTGATGTGTGAAATCACACATCACACTCTAGTCCCAAAGTCTAGTTCCCAAAGTCTAGTCTAGTTCATATTTATTAATTTTTACAATAAACCAAAAGAATGAAAAATTACAACCTGGAGTTTACGCGCAGTGTAACTCAAATACGATATACTGGTGGTGATACTGTTTTTTTTTCACGTAGTTTTTAAATTTGAGACACAATACAAAGTCTTTCGTTGCTCTCTTACTAATCTTTATAATGCGATAAGAGTTTAATGAACTTAGGTATCTGGCACGACCTTGATAACCGCTCGGATCTCGGAAGGTCCCGAATAACAGACTTATTAACTTATTGAAGAATATTACGAAACAAAAACCTTGAACTTATTATCTTTTGTTTAATTCAACGTAACGTAGTTTTTTTTTTATAGCTCTTATAACTTCTACTATTTAGTCTTCTTATAGTCTTCTTCTTTGATTGGGTGTTACTTACTATTATATTCTTTGTAAGTACATGTATTTTCCACGTATTTTCCACGTATTTTCCAATATAACAAGCTTTTATTTAGTTCGGCTACATAACGATGTGTGCTATAAATATATACTCGTAATTTACTTTAATTACGTTTTTACGTAGTTTGTATGAACTTTAGCTGAAATAAATAAATAATGATAATTATTTAATAAATAAGTAAACGGCTTTTTTTTCACTGAGTAAATCTAGCTTCTCATTGATATTTGCACTTACTAAGCCTAATATCTCCTCATTACTTATATTAATATTCAATCTACTGGAGATTGAATAAATTAAGCTAATAATTTCACAAATTTATATTAATTTTAGGTAATACCTAATGGAACATGAGGCACTTTAATTTAACAAAGTAATTTTCATGCTCATTTAATCAATGTGAAACACTTAACATAATTTAAATTAATTATCAAAAAAAAACATTAGTATTATAGTCCATTTGGTTTTTTTTACTTTAAAGTAAATTTACACAAAAATAAATAAATTGACCTACAAAAATTAATCATCAAAATATATTCAATTTTAATCATCAAAATATATTCAATTCTAATCATCTATTCAAAATTGGCGAATAATAGCTAAAGCTATTTTACTTTAGGACCACTATAGATTCCACTATAAAATCATTGTCTTTATGCATTTTATTCTGCAAAATTCACAATAATTAATAATATGTGTAAGTAAAACTCCGTTTTTTAACATAAAACAGTATTTTATCTAACTCTTTCAACTAACTCTTTCAGAATAATCATACGAAAAAATATATAAATCTATAGATAATAAGATATTTTGAACAATGTACTTCATTCTTCTTCTCTTATTAAAGAGCTACGCTCTTGTCTGCGTAATCAATGCAAGCTACGCCATTTTTTTCTTTGCAGGGCCGCCTCCTTGACTTCCTTATACGACACGAGGGCAACCTTCATCTTTACTTGGCTCATGTAGTTTATCCTCGGCCTTCCTCTTCCTCTCCTTCCTTCTACCTTTCCTTCTATGATGTTACTGATGAGGTTGTCGTGTCGTATAAGATGGCCAATCATCTTCCCCCTTCTGTTCTCAACCATTTTCATGAGGGCTCTTTGCTCGCCTACTCTTCTCAACACTTCTATGTTCGTTACTTTCTCTGTCCAGCTTATTCTTTCCATCCTTCTCCAACACCACATTTCAAATGCTTCTAGAAGCTCTCTATCCTTTTGCGTCATTGTCCAAGTCAAGAAGGCCGAGGATAAACTACATGAGTCAAGTAAAGATGAAGGTTGCCCTCGTGTCGTATAAGGAAGTCAAAGAGGCGGCCCTGGAAAAGAAAAAATGGCGTGGATTGCATTGATTACGCAGACAAGAGCGTTGCTCTTAAATAATAAGAAGAAGTCCAAGTCTCACATCCATATAGTGCGATGCTCCACACGTATGCTTTTATAATTTTTTTCTTAACTGCTTTTGATATTTCGGAAGTAAAAATATGTTTTTTGTTCTGAAATGCTTGTTTTGCTATGGCTATTCGTGACTTGATATCTGGTGTGCATCTTGAATCTGCTGTTATAAGGCTTCCTAAGTATCTGAAGGTATTGACTCTTTCTATTTTTATGTTATCTAATTAATAACTTCATTACTATTATAATAATAAATAACAATAATTATATTAAATAACTATATTCTACGATCATTGTTCCGATAGTCGTTTCGACGAACGGTCTGATAGCGAAGAGCCTC
This sequence comes from Ecliptopera silaceata, assembly GCA_932527185.1. Taxonomy (NCBI): domain Eukaryota; kingdom Metazoa; phylum Arthropoda; class Insecta; order Lepidoptera; family Geometridae; genus Ecliptopera; species Ecliptopera silaceata. The sequence continues at coordinate 8,103,204 of OW052202.1, read as the reverse complement.
GACCAACATCTAAAGAGGCTCTCGCTAGAAGGTTGGCTCAAGGGGCAGATGCAGAAGGCAGTGATCCTCGACACGGCACGCATTGTCCGGAGGTTCCTCAATTTGTAGCCCTAACCACCGGTAGCTTGGGCCTTGCTCCGCTGCTGGCGGCAACCTAGTTTTAAGTTTTTTATAATATATGTATTTATTTATTTTTTAATCATGTATATTGTAAAAAACTTCTTGCTAAGATCTTAAATAAATGTGTTAATAACAATAATATTTTATTTGGAATTATAACATGGCTGAAATATTTTTTTTGGAACAACGATAAAATTCGCAGTAGTTAAATAAACTGTGTCTTTTCAGTATATCACCTCTTAACCTCTTGTCTAATTCATAAATGAAAAATCCTTATTGCAATAAAATGGAACCAACTGAAACGTAAAGACAGTTCACCAGAAATAGACTATCCTATAATTTCTCTCTGATTACGACCGTCCGTTTCCGAAGGTCGATCCTCAGATCTCCACCATTTCTCCCACTAATTATTACTAGCTCGGAGGCGCCGGCAAATGGCCGTAATAAGATCTTTTGTAATCTCATTTATTAATTTTCGTCTCTCATTATTCTCGGTCCCTTTACAGTGCTTGTAAAACCTAAACATGATGGCGGTGTTCGGGCGGACGTAATTATATTTTAGTGGCAGTTTCCTAAAACAAAATTATAAAGGTGCTGTAGGGCTTATTTTAAAATATAGATTGTGTAAACCGACAAGCGATTGTCCTGTCATTAAATCAGAAATATTTTATTGTTTAACTGTTGTCCATAAAAGATCTTAATTTTAAGTGGTAGGTACAAGTTTATACAGTTTGTCCAATCCGGACGTACAATAAGAGGGTATTTTTTTTCAATTCAAACTAACAGTAATGTCAAACGTGCTTATCTAAAGAGTTTATAACACATATACAAATATACATTAATAAAGTTTGTTATAAAGGTATTCATTAAAGTTTCTGTGCAATTTTCTTAATTCTTCAGATCCTTTTCTTCTGGGACACTTATTTTTGATAAAGTAGGCTTGCCCAGTACCTATACCATTCTCTCAGCCTAGTCGGCCTTATCCACAGGAAAGACAAGATCAATACGTGCGGAGTTGACTAAGCCGCGGGTTTCTAGACGATGTTTTCTTTCACCATTGCGTATCTACTATAACATGTTTGACAGGCGTCACAGCTCAGATGGTAGTAGCTCTGCCTTCCATGCTGTGGGTCGTGGGTTCGATTCCCACCCAGAGCAAATGTTTGTGTGATGAACATAAATATTTGTTCTGTGTCTGGGTGTTACTATGTATTCTATGTATGTATTTACAAAAAATGTATATTAGTATTCTATCAGCAGTCTAGTTCCCATAGTACATAGCTTTGCTTAGTCTGTGACTAGAGTTTGATGTGTGAATTGTCCGTGAATATTTATTTATATATTTATAGTACCTACTTTCAAAGATCCCTCAAAATTCCTTATGCTTATTTATTCATGCTCATGAGCAATTTGTAAAGCGTTTTATGCGAAAGGTTTGGTAATTGTCAAAGAAGATATTTTCTCTTTGCTCAATAGAACTTTACACATAGACGCGGTAGCTATAAAAAAAATATATCAAAAAAAACTTTTATTGATCTCATATTAAATACAAAATTTTGTTTTGTTGAAAATCACTTAACTTTATAAACCAAAATATATAAATTTTCATGATAATTCACCCACTTACAATGTATAGATGAATGAATGAACGAACGAGAATAAATGAGATTTCATGTATCTAATTTTGTTATATGTTGTCTTTAGGTTACGATGGGGCTGGCATACCATGTTTGGCAAAAGCCCCAAATTAAAATTGAAAAAATGTATCTAATTACACAACACAGATACAAAAGAAAAGCACAGATAACACATTAAAACCAACTTCAGTGCATAGATAGTAAATAGATCGGTGATTTGAATCAAACTCATTACGAACTGATTTAATTCAGAATCTACAGATAGAAATCCATCTAGGATTACTCTCTCTCATTTATTTATAGTTGCAGATAGTTGTTTAAGTAGAAAAGCGTTTCTCAAGGAGTTCATTAGAGTACCATTTTCTCACGCTGCCGTTTATATAGCATCAACATGTGTATGCATGTAACATGGCTTTACGACATAAATAATAGAGTTTATAACACTGATTCTTTTCATTTACATGCTTAGACTAAGATTGTACTTAATCAAGTAATTGGCTACACGTTATCACGATCCCAAAATACGTACCTACGTTGGTGAACCTTAGCTGCTGCGTATATACGAAATGTTTACGTTACAATTTTGCACGATCGGGGCCCAGCTCGACACTCGATACGATACAGCGTCATGACGCAGTGTGAATCGAATACGCTGCGTTACGTTTACTTTACGATCGACACTTTTATTCGTGCGCACTCCTCTGCCCGATTTAGATAACAACCAAGTTACCTCATCATCATCATCATCATCAACCTATGTCAGTCCACTGCTGGACGTAGGTCTCTCTCTAGACGCGCCACTGAGCCCGGTCTTCGGCTCTTCTCATACAGTGTTTGCCAGCTTCACTACGCAGATCGTCGCTCCATCTCGCCAAGTTACCTAAAACCTTCAAAATATAAATAAAGCAATATCCTTTTCGGTTGCACAATTTGAAATTTCAATCGGTCCATTTCCAACGTTGTAAAGTTAAGGCTTCTGTAAAGGTGGGTACAGGATAGGGCGGGTTAACGAGGACCCATCTGCATATCGAGTCGGGTTCAAAATCAATTGCCGTCCGGTCGTCCAGAGGCTGTGTGCACTACCCATTAGATTACTTTTCGAACGTGACCCCGTATTCCCTCTAAAATATGGGAATGGTTTGGTCAGGTTTGGCTTTGATCCTTGATCGAATCAAATCGACACAAATTCTTTCTGGGAAAAATATACAAATCTACCTGGCAATTCCATATGTGGAATAAAAACATGGTATGTGTTTGTGTATGTATTTAAAAAAGTATTTAAGTAAGTATTCTTTTAGCAATCAAGTTCATCTTACTTACCATTTTTGTAGTTAGAGCGCGATATGTGAAATGTGCGTGAACATATATTTATTTATCATATTATAAATAAATATTTACGGACATTTCACACATCACACTCTTGTCCCAAACTAAGCAAAGCTTGTACTATGGGAACTAGACTGCTGATACAATACTTATATACATTTAAATACATACATAGAAATACCCAGACACGGAATAAATATTTATGTTCATCACACAAACATTTGCGCTCAGTGGGAATCGAACTCGCGACCCACAGCATTGAAGGTAGAGCGCTAAAGTACCTACTTTATAAATTTAGATTTGAATACGTATAGATTTTAGAAAATGGAATAGGATTTTTTGTTTTTGTGATATAAAGACTAAAATAAAGACATTTCTGCTTGAAAAATATGTTCATTATAGAGATAAATAAGACATTTCTTCAACAATGAAATTCCTTGAAACGAATAATCTCAAGGTAACAACAGAAAACAAAATCGCTTGTTCTAGATAAACATTTCCGAAGTCAAGTGAGTAATTTAAAACAAAATTAGTAACGGAGCACAGAAAAATAGTAAACTAATGTAAAAAATAGTGAAATTATTTAAGCGCGGCAATGCAGCCAGTATCTTGGGCACGCTTCCGATTGGTACTGATGTGGATCAGTTGAACTATCTATAGAACGTTTGCAACGGTCTGTAAATAGCTCAACTGTTTCTTATGTATTTTGTATGCCAATATACATTTTGTAAATACTGTACTGTAAGTTTGTTTGTGATTAAATTCGTTTAGTTACGATTAAGGCACTATAAAGGAGAATGTGCACGTTATCCACAACTAAAAAAAATAATTGCCCATTCTTTATTAGTGAAACAACTAACTTTCTAGAGTCATATTTAAAGCATGAGCTCCTATTATCTTTACATAACAATTTAGAATTAATGACATAGATGTCTACAATTGTTTTTTTTGAAGTGAAAACTTCTTTAGCGGCGCTGGGTGGGTAAAAACTTTCAAACTCGCGTCAGGGTCACGTGACGTCGAAAAAGCGTAAGATCTTATTTAATTTTTATACATTGCTCGTAAAACAAGAGACGACAAAAGAACACACTTGCGGTCACGCGACGTATGACTCAAACAATTAAATAGTGTTGTGGCGACATCGTACAAGGCGAGTACAAGGCGCTGCCAACACGCGGTGCGGTGCGGAGCGCGGGGGCGGAGGACCGAGGAGCGGCACTCGCGCGCCGGCAGCCGACACACGCTTTGAGCACCCTCGCACGGGAAACACGTATCGCTCGCCGCGCGCGCATAACCAGATAGACGCTATTATATCGTACGAATCGTTTCGCCTAACTTGTATTTAACTGTATCGCTTCCATCTTATTGAAGTGAAAACTCAGTCAGGGTCACGTGACTCGTGACGTTCATCGAACGTGACGTTCATCATTCGTTGTCTTCGTCGTTGTGTCAATGTCAATGACATGACACAATCACAATGACACAGACACATTCGCGCTTGCGCGAATGTGTCTGTGTCAGTGTGTCTTCGTTGTCTTCGTCGTTGTGTCACATTCGCGCTTGCGCGAATGTGACACAATCACAATGACACAGACACATTCGCGCAAGCGCGAATTTCATTGTCATTGTCATTGTCGTTGTGTCGACATGACACAATCACACTGACACAGACACATTCGCGCTTGCGCGAATGTGTCTGTGTCAGTGTGTCTTCGTTGTCTTCGTCGTTGTGTCACATTCGCGCTTGCGCGAATGTGACACAATGACATGACACAATCACAATGACACAGACACATTCGCGCTTGCGCGAATGTGTCTGTGTCATTGTCATTATGACGACTGTGGTTATATTTTTGAAGTGAAAACTTAAAAGTGAAAACACATTCGCGCTTGCGCGAATGTGTCTGTGTCATTGTGATTGTCATTGTCATTATGACGACTGTGGTTATATTTTTGAAGTGAAAACTTAAAAGTGAAAACACAACGTTAATATTGAAGTTTTCACTTCTGCCGGCACTCCCGGAGTGCTACCATTTTTTTAATTGTGGTTATTGATCTGTTATAGTTTTGACTTGACAACAACGTGTGATTCCATACATTCATTTACAATCATAAATAGTTTTAGGGAGATACATATTTATGTTTAGTTCAAACATTCGGTACAAGTCCGGAAATGTAATGAAACCTCTAGTTCGTGGTTCAATTATATGCAGATTGGAGAAGTCTCGAAATCTGCGTTTGTGTAGAAAGCATGTTTTACTGATGACTAGTAAAAAAAAATACATAGGTACCTCTAGTATTTTTAAATTATTTCAATAGGTCGAATTCTCATGATTTTTACTTAGTAGTCCATAGAATTTTCATTAGGAGCTGACAATAAATTTTGAGTAGGTAAGCTTTAAAAACGTGATTTTTGCATTATTTGTCGACGACAATTGAAATCGGGTCAGAACATTTGTATTTTTTTTTTATTTATTGAATTTGATGCAGAAGGTTGTACCTCTACCATGAGTTGTCACAGTAAAATCGCCTGACTTTACTACAGTAGTTACGTCAATATTAGTATTACGAATTTTATTACCCAACTATTCGCTAGAGGCGCTGTACAAATCTTCATACATTTTTTTAACTACAGACGACATAACTACAGACATTTTTTTAACGCTAGCGACTGTAGTAAATATAGTATAGTAAAAACTCATGGTAGAGCTACAGAGCACGAAACGGTGACGTATTCGAGTTACTACACTGCGCGGTGACGCTGCAACGTTCGTTAGCCGAGCTGGCGTTGACGCGTCACCGCGCAGTGTATACGTTACGATACGTTTACGATTGTCATATTAATTCGTGTTCAGTACCCCAAGTACGAGTTCAGGGGAGGGTCATGACCCCCCATGATCCCCCTGGATCCGCCGTTGCGTGTGAGCACAAACTCGTACTTGGGGTAAAAGTAGTTTTACCAGTTTCCCATACAAATGCGGCTGGCTCCAACGACAGAGTTACCGGCTCGTTAGCCGCTCTTCATTCGCATATTGCACAGAAATAACAAGATATTGTTAAAAGATTTTAAACTTGAGACTTCATTTATACGATTTATTCAAAAGAAGTTTTTTACTTCGGAATATTGAACACTACTTCTTACATTAAACCCAGGTTTATTTAGATGTAACATTTAAGTTGTTGTCAATACTTTTTGTAAAATACTTTAAATACTTTTTTTTATTAGCTACCTAAGCTTCCTACACTACAATAACTTTTGTCATAGTTTTTACGACGTTTTGTGTAAACTGCACAATTTTGTCGCGTTCACCAACCATCATCATCAACCTATGTCAGTCCACTCCTGGACGTAGGTCTCTCCCAAGACGCGCCACTGAGCCCGGTTTTCGGCTCTTCTCATCCAGTGTTGACCGGGTTCACCAACCGTTACACATAAAAAAAACACATTTTGAGAGCTTTGTCACTATAAAAATATATTAATGTGTTCATAATAATATTATGTTATGTTATAATAATAATATGTTCTTTATCACGATTGGATTCGAACCCACAACCTTCATCAGAAAGCAAGGTTGCTACCACTATACTACCGGGTGTTTTCAGTCATATTATCAAAGTAGCCGTAAATTCAAGGAGATTGGATGTAAAATTCGTCGTAAAACGACAGAGTTCTAAATAATAAAATGAACGCCATCTATCGAATAGGATTGGAACCTTCCAAGAGTTTAAAAAGGATCATCCACAAAATTGCAGGATTTTGATGTCTCGTGAAGTTATTAATAAATTTCTGTATATTCTAGCTTATTTTAAAATCTTAATTATAAACTTATTTTTCATGCACTATTCTGTTTATTAAGCTAACAATGATGTTCTAAGCTATAACGCATCCGATTAGCAATTATTTGGATCAGTTGAGCTATCTATAGATCGTTCGCAACGGTCTGCAGATAGCTAAACTATTTTTTTTATATTAATACACGTATGTATTTACAAAATTACTCATATACATAATTAGTAGTCTATCAGCAATCTAGTTCCCATAGTAAAAGCTTTGCTTAGTTTGGGACTAGAGTGTGGTGCATAAATTGTTCATGAATATTTGTTATTTATTTTTATTTTATAAATGTACAAAAACCACGCACGTTTTAATCAACACGAGCTCATAAGAATTCCGAATAAAACGTGAACAAAATATCCATGGAAACGGTATTAAACAATGGAAACGCGTGTTTTCAAGGTTTCCTTTAAGTGTGTCATTTGAAGCAAATTAATTTAATTTTTACATCCTGCTTTGATGTGCACGAAATGATTTGATTTGAACTTTGATGAATTTCATACCACGTGATTCGTTTTTCTAATTAATATTACACATTTTAACTAACAACCACTTTCAGTTTGGTTTAGTGAAACCTAGCACTCCTAATTACTATAATGTATAATATGACCTTGTCTACAAATTAATTTCTCAGCTGTTAATTGATAAATGATTATTTTTTTCAAAACATACAACTTTTAAAGAATCATACTTTGATATGCATATCTTTTTATAGCCGTGAAACGTTTCTGTTAATAAAAATCGTGTACGAAACCTTGCCAATTTTACAGAATTCATTCTTAAATTATGAACTATATTTGAAATTAAATACAACTTCTTTATTCACAAATTTTATGTATATTTGTGATTTAGAGTTTAATTTGATTTTTTGCATGCTATTTTTATATATATGTAACTGTTTGTTAAAATATGTACTTTCAAATTTGTTAGCGTTAATAACTTTGAAACTTTTTTCAATTTTGCAACAAAAGTTGCGTACAAATCATTTCACACACATACACATACACACACTTTACATATCATTCGTCAACATGCTTCATACACGATTCATTCAACAACCCTTCAAACTTCCAGTATTTTATCGCTTTCGCTATTATAACAATATGATGTATTTATTTTTAAATAACATAACAGGATTTATAGCTTTCCTAACGAAAATAAAATCAAACAACCACCGAGATCTAATTAAAAACAGCAGTCTTATAATTTCTCAGTATGGATAGTTGTATAACTACTTTGAACGAGATAGACGAAATTCAAGTTGCTAGTGCTATTCAATGTGACATTGAGGATCTAACGACTAATATTCTTGTTAAAGATTCTGACCTTACCGTTATCTCTCAAAATATCAGAAGTGTCTACGCTAATATCGACGGTTTTATTGCAAGTTTGAGCATAATAGATTTTGATCCTGATATACTAATTCTAACTGAGTGTCGATTAGACCCTAATAAACCTATTCCATGTCTTAAAAACTACACTTCCTACGCAACTACTTGTCACCTCAATCAAAATGATGGAGTAGTAGCATACGTAAAAAATAGTGTTATAATTATTAATGCTCAAGAAATAAGTCTTGATCATGCCTCATGTTTGCAAATCGATACAGTAAACTACACAATACTTGGTGTGTATCGCTCACCATCTAATGTGAGCACTGATATTTTCATAAACTCCCTAAATCTACATTTGGAAAAATTAAACAATAACAGAAACCTAATACTAACTGGTGATATAAATATTAACCTGATCTCCAAAGAGACTGAACTAGCACATGAGCGTAATAATAAACTAAATTACCTAAATATGCTGGCTATGCACAGCATAATGCCTGGTCACGTAATTCCGACAAGAGAAAGCAATTGTTTAGACCATTTTATGCTAAGAATTGATAAAGGCAAAATATCTGCGCAAATAGCCGTTTTGAATACAACAGTTACCGACCATTTAATGATATTTTTGAATTTAACTTGTTTTAACTATAATAATAAATGTAAAAATATTAAAACTGTTACTGATTTTGAAAAAGCTCTTCTCAGCTTAACGGAAAAAAATCTTCCAGAACTTTTATTTGTCGATGATCCAAATGAGGTCATAGAACGGTTAATTAATAAAATTATAGAATCTTTAAAAGAAAACACCAAAGTAATGCGTATCCCTAGCAATAAGCGTACTATCAAACCATGGATTACTGCTGGTATTCTCCGTTGTATTAGGAACAGAAACAAACTTTATAAAAAGATGCGATTAGATCCATTCAATGATATTTTAATAATTAGCTTCAAAAGGTATAGAAACTATTGTAATAAATTAATAAAAAACCTAAAACGAAACTATGAAAGAAAACAATTAGAAAATTCTACTAGAAACTCAAAACGTCTATGGCAAAATATTAAATCAATAACTCATACAAATCGATCAAAAATAGATAGCGACAACTTATTACGTTTGAAATCTTCTCCTTCCGAATCAGTTAATTACGTTAACAGTTTTTTCTCAAGCATTGGCAGAAGATTGGCTGAAGACATTGTACCTACCACTAATGTTGTAACTGAACTAAGTTCTGAAACATTTTATCCTCAAATTAATTCTTTTGTCCTCTTACATACTGATCCTAACGAAGTGCACAATGTCCTTATGAGTCTCAAAACTGACAGCGCCCCTGGATGGGACAATATTCCAACTAGTTTTCTTAAGCTTGCTAAAAATGAAGTAGTTCCCGTCATTTCTCATTTAGTTAATCTTTGTTTTGATACTGGTATTTTCCCACTCCTATTAAAGCAATCTATTGTTACTCCTGTGTTTAAAGGAGGTGATAAAGACGATATTAACAATTACAGGCCGATATCAGTTTTACCCGCCATATCAAAAATTCTCGAAAAAATATTAAATTCTAGATTATTTAAGTACCTCAATAAATATCAATTATTATCCGACTCACAATATGGGTTCCGAAACGGGAGATCTACAGAGGACGCTGTTACGGAACTAAGCTCTTATATAACTGAGCAGGTAGACCAAGGACAAAAGTGCTTAGGTGTGTATCTTGACATAAAAAAAGCATTTGACACTGTATACGTGCCAAATCTGGTAAAAAAATTAGAAAATATTGGTATTAGAGATGTGCCTCTAGCTTTATTTAGAGATTATTTAAGTGATCGTACACAGTTGGTCAAAATTGGTGAACATCTTAGTGATTATTCTGGTATTTCTTATGGTGGACCGACGCTATTTCTTATTTATATAAATAATTTGTGCAAGCTCAGACTAGACGACGCAAGAATTTTTTCGTATGCAGATGATACAGCTATTATATTCTCTGGAAAATCATGGCCCGAAGCACACGGAAAAGCTGAAGCAGGACTTATCATAATCGATCAATGGCTTAAAATGAACCTATTATCCCTAAATACTTCTAAAACCAATTTTATGTGCTATACAATTTATAACTCAACGCAACCTGATAAAGACTATTTTTTGAAAATACATAATTTAGATAATCTACATGACCAAGTTGCATGTAACTGTCCTAGCATAAGTAAGGTGGCCTCAATGAGGTATTTAGGAGTAGTGATTGACCAAAAACTCACCTGGTATGCGCAAATTGATGTTCTTACCACCAGAATAAGAAAGCTAATATGGATTTTTAAAACGTTACGTCTGGTTGCCTCTCCAATATTATTAAATAGAATATATTCAGCTCTTGCAGAGTCTGTTTTGCGTTATTGTATCCCAGCATGGGGAGGGGCAGCTAAAACCAAATTCCTCGAGATAGAAAGGGCGCAACGATCACTAATTAAAGTTATGTATTTTAAATCATACAGATTTTCTACTGACCACCTCTACTCTACGTGTCAACTGCTCACTGTGCGAAAAATTTATATTGTTCAAGCCATACTAAGAAGGCATAAATCATTATTATTTGATCCGAATATTTTGACACGAAGGAGAAAAGATAAAGCTATTAAAGTTCATGATACAAAATCGTCGTTCGCAAGTAAACAATATAATAAGCAATCAGCACATCTTTATAACCATATCAATAAAATTTTGAACATATATCCAAAACAATATTATGACTGTAAAACTGTTTTAACTAAGTGGCTACTTACTAAGCATTATGAGGAGACTGAAGCTCTTCTACTGTTTTTAACCTAAAATAATTAAAGCTATCGAAAAATTAAAGTTTCAAATAATAAAATCATAAATAGTAAAATCAAAAAACATACTCTATTCACAAACAAACTTACGACTACACAGTATTTACAAAATGTACATTGTCATATATAATACATAAGAAACAGTTGAGCTACCTACAGACCGTTGCAGACGATCTATAGATAGTTCAACTGATCCAAATCAGTACCAATCGGAAGCGTACCCGAGACACTGACTGCATTGCCGTGCTGAATAGCAATGCTGATACGCAATAAATACGCAGTAAAATCAAAATTAACATATCAACTGGACAAAAAAAAATATATATATATATATATATACACTCACCCTCTCACAACACACACACTCACATACACTACCTACATATACTCAGTGGGTTGTCCCTTAATCTTCAGTATCATATGTGACTGGAAGTAGCAGGAAAGTCGACAAAACTCATTCACCCATAAAACACACTCATAACACACATACACACTCATTTACACGCCCTCACAAATCGTACAACTACACAGTGAGTTAGTCTTGTGATACCCAATCTCATTAGAGACAGGGAGTACCAGGAAAGCCCACAAAATCTTTACACACACTATCACACATCATCGCATTTTTAGTACGTAACGTTTGATCATTGATAAGTTTAGTTATTGTCTTTAAACTTTTGTAATATAAGCGCCTGATTGTAACCACACTGTGGATAATTAAGAGCGATGTTCTCTAACACAAGTATTTTTATATTTATAAGAGAACATCCACATTGTCATAACTTTAAGTATTTTTGGTTACAGAAATAAACATTTTTTTCATTTTCATTTTTTCATTTTGAACACATTTTCCATCTTGCTTGCATTATATCATCTTGCATTAGCAAAGGGAACGAGAAATGATACTTTCGTTGCTAAGTTAACTGTATTTGTCTTTCACTAAATCAGCTCCTCTTTCTCCAATCATAGTAGCTGGCGCATTAGTGTTCCCACTAATAATAGAAGGCATAACACTAGCATCTATAACACAAAGGTTATTAACCCCATGCACTTCCAACCTACTATTGACCACCGATGTCTTCGGATCAGGACCCATCATACACGAACCCACAGGATGGTAACACGTCAGTACCATGTTCAAACACACACATTTCCAGTACTCAATACTATCCAACTTCAGCTCATCACATGCAGGCCATCTCATCCTACCTACAAAAGCGTCAATGGACCCGAAATATTTTGTCTTCACAATTTTAGTCAGTTTTTTGATACCAATTGCAGCGGATTGTAAATCTCTAGGATCTTTGAAGTAATTGGGATAAATCAATGGATGGTCTTTAGGGTTATTTGTGTGTAGAGATATGTTTCCTCTTGAATATGGGTGCAAGAGATTAAACAAGAAATCAAAGAGTATGTATTTCTTATTTAACTCCACAACATTATCAGCCACAGTGGCGTTGTATCTAAATTGATTTGAAAAAGCATTTCGAGTGTTCGTAAAGTTTTTCCAAAATATCGAAAGATGGCTTTCATAGTCTGGGTATGTTGAATATTTCGAAGCTTTATAAAATGTTAGAATATCTGAAAAACTATTTAGGGCTAGATATCCTTGGCGGTTGTAGAGATATCTAATCGCATCGAAGTTTCTGGTAGCATTGTCTGGTTGGGTTGGTCCGTTTCCGTAAATCGTTACTGGTATTATGCAATGGTCTTGAAGATTCTGTCCTACCATTGGCGAATCAACTATGCAACTAATATTCTTTGATTCAAGATGCTGTTTTGGTCCAACACCTGATAACATGAGCAGTTGTGGTGAATTTACAGCTCCAGCACTTATGATAACTTCTGACTTCGCAAAGAACGACATATTTTTGCCGTTTCTTTCAACTTTAACACCGACAGCTGTTTTGGTATTTGTATCGATAATTACTTGAGTGCATAGAGTGCTGGTTAATACTTTTAAATTGGGTCTATTTAGTGCTGGTGTTAAGTACGCCACGTCGGAACTCTGTCTGATTCCATTTGCAGCAGACACTGCAGCAATACCTGATCCTATATTACCGGCTGTGTTTAGATCTGGAACATTCGTCATGCCAATCTCACACCACGATTCAAGGACTTTTTTTGTTAATTCTCTATAAGTGCTATTGAATTGATTAATGATCAATGGTCCATCCTCTCCATATTCATTTCTTATTTTAGGGTTCTTCAGCAGTTTTCGGTTTTGGAAGTTTTCTGCTCGTTTATAATACTTTTGGACCACATCTGGATGCCAATCTATATTGCCAGCATCATACCACTTTTTATAGTCGCATGGATTTCCTTTAACGTAAAGCATTGCATTCAAGTTACTCGACCCTCCTAGCATTTTTCCACGTGGCCAAATTATGGAACCGTTGATTTGCGCTTGGTTTGATCTTCCATCGTTGGTAGTTAGGTATTGCCAGTCATATTTTGTTCTGAACATTGCTTTGTCTAACGCTGGTATCTGCAAGAGAGTTTTAGATTAGGATATACGTTATTGTACTTCATTTTATTGTACAAAAAGGATGTTATCACATACTCTGGCTTCAACAGGAGGGCTTTCTCCAGCTTCGATAAGAAGAACAGTTTTGTTTGCATCCTCACTTAGTCTGTTTGCTAACACACAGCCAGATGTTCCCGCTCCAACTATGATGTAGTGAAACTTTTCATTGTCTGAAACATAGATTGCATACTATTGTAGATACTTACAATAAAAAATATTACGAACATTGCAGACTCTAGTCCTAAACTAGTTGAAGTTTAGGACTAGAGTTTAGAACTTACTGTTTACTTCTCCATCAGGTTGTACGTCAACAGAAAGGAGACATTGTGCTGCAGCAAAGAATTGAAGTGCTGATGTGAAAGTTTGAGGAGCAATACCAGTTGAGGGTGTCAGACAAGTAGCATTTGCAGCGCTGAAATATTATTTACATTACTTCCTGTGTCCTAGTAGATGAATAGGTTAAATGAAAATAAAAAATATTCACGGACATTTCACACATACAGTCTAATCCCAAACTAAGCAAAGCTTGTACTATGGGAACTAGACTGCTGATAGAAAACTTGTATACAAAATTTTTATGTAAATATGTACATGACTAGAATACATAGTAACACCCAGACACAGGAAAAATATTTATAAATATTCATCACACAAACATTTGCTCTGGGTGGGAATCGAACCCACGATCCACAGCATGGAAAGCAGAGCTACTACCAACTGAGCTGCGACGCCTGTCAGTTTTATTAAACTGACCCTACACTGGAAATTCAATTTAATTTTTTTGTTTGATAGATCATGTCCATTTTTCTAGGCTCTACTAGAATTGGCAACTAGGACCTAGACAATTAGACACAAAGACGATTCTACGCCTATGACTAGGTAACTAATTACTCTTTACAAGCTGATCTATTTAAATCTTTGTGTGTAAAACAAACTTTATGACAACGCGTAGGTAAAGGGTAGGTATACAAGGGTAGGTACGATGTTAAAATATACCAAATAATGTTTTATGAGTCGTTTCAGGTACTTTAGAAAGCTGAAATTATTCATACTCGCGCTGGGAATTCTCAAAAGGTGCTAAAACTCTACGAACTAAGTAGGTACGTAGATATAATTAAAAGTACCTCTTAGCTAAGTTTACTAATATAAATTCATCTTAGTATTAACTAAAATGAATTTAGTTTTCGTTGCTTACATTACTAACTAATATTTTTATAAACATTTTTATAGAAATCTTTACATAAGCCATGTTATCCCAAACTATGTAATAAATTAATAAAAAATATTCGCGGAGATTTCAGGCGCTCAGTTCAAACTAAGAGAAGCTACTATGGAAACTAAATTGCTGATAGAATATCTACTTCAATACATTGGTTTGAAAATATATACTTACAAAGAAAATACATAGTAACATCCAGACAACAAATATTTATGTACATGACTCTTTATCTAAACTAATATTATAAAGAGGAAAGATTTGATTGTTTGTTTGTTTGTTTGCATCGAATAGGCTCCGAAACTATTGGACCGATTTCAAAAATTATTTCACTGCTGTGAAGCTACATTATCTGTGCTGAACATAGGCTATATTATAATGATATTTTTTATATAGGCTACCCGTGCGAAGCCGGGGCGTATTACTAGTTGATAATAATCATTATATGAAACACATTTAAAAATACAAATACAACGAGTGGCCTTATCGCTTATAACGATCTCTACCAGGCATGATCGCAATTAACTGGTATATTTCCTTCAGATATTTTTTAAGCCAATTAATTGAGCATTTAACATTAAATATTATAATTTAAATAATTATCTACGTACCAAGACATTTTTTAATTGGAAGACCACTTTTCTTCAAAACACTTGTTCAAATGCCAACATATTATATACTACTAATTAAATAAGTTACTTACATGTCTCACATATTTCTTTTTACTTTAAGGAAGTTAATTCAAGGTAAAAAATTCAAGAGCATCTTATCTGTTTCCTTAATTAGGGACATGACTTAAGAAATTAACCTACAATTCCTTGATACATTTTTTATTATGTATCTAGAACACAGAATATACTAGTAAAAATTGTACAGAGTGGTGTTTTGAAAAGGACGGTGATAGCCTAGAGTCTAAGCCATCACCGTCCTTCTAGGTCTAGGCCCTAGACCTACCACGAGATAGAGAAATATCGTGAAATGAGCTCGATTTATAAAGAAATAACTGCATACTTTATTATTTCATAAATCTTTAGAAAAAAATCGAATGGTATGATTTGTAAAAATAATACATCACGTATTATTGAAACAATGAGTTCTGTTGCTGATAAGGATAATTACCTATTAGGTATATAAGTAACAAAATATACATTAAAAAATGTTTCTAAATTGTAACATGAATTTGTAATTAATTAAAACTTCAAGAAAACGCGCCCATATCACATAACATTAATGAGGGGAAAAATCCAGTAGTTCTGTCAACAGAACTACTCAACAGAACAGGTGGGAGTAAACGAACTAAGTGATAGTCAATGATTCAATCGATGTCTTCTTAAACTGCTTTTATTTGATATGGCTTCAAAACTAGACTGTTGTAATAAAATAATATAGCGCCACCTATCCCGCTACATGATGAACTACATTGAAGTCTACGCAACAGACCAACAGATGGCAGACACAAACCCTAGATCGCGCAAACGAAGTTATCACGGAGTTAGAACATAAGTAATAGAACCGATTACTATCCATTGGTCCTCGGACCCCGAGCCAAAGATCTTTCGAAAGAGGGAACCTCCCTTTTCGAAGGAGATCCTACACCTTTCTTCTTACATAATAATAAATATATACTGAATTAATAATCTATATAGAATAATGTAACAGGTCGTTCTAGGCCCTATGATCTAAGTTAACATTGTCACGGCCTAGTTCCCATAACAATGAATTCCCACATAAATCCATAAAATATGATTTGATCTATAAAGGTAACTTCTATCTATAATCTTTACGGCCCCAATCATGTCTTCAAATATTTACTGTCAGGATTACCTGTCAGTAAAAGTTTGTAACACTTTTATAGCCTGTTAGGCCTTTAGACCGAAGGGCCCGGGAGGTCTATGAAGGATTTGCGTGCCCGTGTCAAGATAAAATAACAATTTTGACAGCGGTTTTATTATTCAACAATCTTAAAAAAGAAGAAAATATTATTGACATAACAATGCGAAACTAGATAAACTAATCAAAAAGTCATGTATTAGGTATTAGGATAATAAATAAAAATATCGCAAACGTGTCTAAAAGATGTCGTATACGAGTTACACTACGCGTTGTTTGCAGCTCGACTGCCGAAGGTTACAGCGTCACCGCGCCGTGTATCTTTTATGTGCTAACGTTACGATAAGTTTACGTGCGTCACATCCACACACACATTGAAGATGATGATGGAGGATGCGGGTTCGATTCCCGTCTTGGGATAATGTTTGTACGATCTGCAAATATTTATTCCGGGTGTTCTGGGTATTTTATATGTGTACTTAATAAAAAATATCTATCTTAATGTATTTTGTATTAATTATGTGTCAGTCTTCTAGTACCCATAACACAAGCTCTGCTTAGCTTGAGGCTAGATGATGTTGTGTGGATTGTCCAGCATTATTGATTATTTATTTATCTATTCGTGCTCACCCTTCTGATCACGAATAAATGAGATACACTGCGCGTTAACACTGCAAGGTTCGACAGTAAACTTGACTTCGATGCGCAGTGTATCACTTCACCGCAGTGTAGGTATCACTTACTTTACCGTTTCGACACACCCACGAAAGGCACATTAAAAATCGAGCCTCATGAAATACAACTTACATTATAAAATGCTATCTGACAGTTAGAAAGCAATAAATTCCGAATCCAGGTCATATGACTAAATGCAATTTAAATGGTTTACTGTAAAATGCGCGGAGTAGCTGAAGACACTGTCTTCAACAGAAATAGATTAAACATTCCTGGCTGCACTTGTCTGGGGGTCGTTTAGATATTACCAGTAAATGTCGCTGAGGACAGAAAGTAATGGAGAGACCTGATCAGAGAGAAGGTCATGACGAGAGGTCGCGACCCTCAGTAATGAGGAACCATCAATAGAGAAACCTGAACAGGAACCCACCTTTATTGCCTCGCTCTCTCTCAGTCGATTCCTCATTACTGAGGGTCGCGACCTCTCCTCATGACCTTCTCTCTGATCAGGTCTCTCCATTTCTTTCTGTCCTCAGCGACATCTACTTGTAATATCTAAACGACCCACAGACAGGTAACGGTACGCACTTTATTGCCTACTTCATTTAAAAATAGTTCTTATAGTCCAAGAGCTAGTGAACCCTGCGAGTAACGGTCTTCCTGTAAGGCTAGAAATTTGTACACTTACGATTTATAGCATGCTAAGAGCACTAGCCATGATCTGGCAGGCTTCAGCCCTGTACTTCATCAGCCACTTAATTTTTTAATTGTAAAATAATTTGAGTTTCAAAACTTGTTTCTGTAAGCTTAAAAATTTAATAGGATAGAGTTTATTTATTGTAAATCTTGAAAAAAAAGTTACAGACGATTACAATCAGCAATAGTATATGCCAGATCAATTAGAAAATGCACAGTTGATGAGGTAAAATAAACTTTATCCTGTATACTTAAAATTTTTATATGTTTTCAAGTAAACGTCTCAGAGTAAATATGTACAATGCCAGACGGTTTTGAACAGCATAAGACCTTGCCAGGCGAGGGGACAGCTGCTAAGGGAGTGCAAATAAGAAATGTTAATGTTTCAATTTTATGAACATATTTATTAGCATACAGTAAATGCAATGTATTTTATTGGGTTTTATGCAAAGAAGATGGAACTTTATTCCTCTCAAACCAATTAAAATCGTAAGAACTATCAATTAAGTTCCAACCGTTATTTTCAGGAATAAGAATGGTTCTTTAAAATTACAATTTCGCCATATATTTGTAGGTAATGTAGGCAGTTCTCAATAATTGTTGATGTAGTTCACGTTGGCAGGGTGGTGAATTCGATGAATCATAGCTTACTACTTTTTCATAAGCATTTTAGGATTATTTGTGTTGTAGATAGATAGATAGATAGAAAACACTTTATTGCACACCACTTAATTTATTTTTGTACGTAGTTGTACGTAGTAAGGAACATAAGGAGCATTATTTAATTTTAAACATTTCAAACCATACATTTGGAGCTTCGACATGGGAGCCTTCAAAAGAAGAGTATATCTTTATCTCAAAGGCCGGTAGTGCACCGACAACGCCTCTGGTGTTCGCAAGTGTCCATGGGCGGCGGTGACCACTTCTCATCAGGTGGCCCGCAAGCTAGCTTGCCAGATATGTCATAAAAAATAAGTAAAATCACTGAAACTGAACTAAAACTGAAAGATAGGCATTCACGCAACACCTCTGACTCGCACGCCTTTAGCAGCTGTCCCCTCGCCTGGCAAGGTCTTATGCTGTTCAAAACCGTCTGGCATTGTACATATTTACTCTGAGACGTTTACTTGAAAACATATAAAAATTTTAAGTATACAGGATAAAGTTTATTTTACCTCATCAACTGTGCATTTTCTAATTGATCTGGCATATACTATTGCTGATTGTAATCGTCTGTAACTTTTTTTTCAAGATTTACAATAAATAAACTCTATCCTATTAAATTTTTAAGCTTACAGAAACAAGTTTTGAAACTCAAATTATTTTACAATTAAAAAATTAAGTGGCTGATGAAGTACAGGGCTGAAGCCTGCCAGATCATGGCTAGTGCTCTTAGCATGCTATAAATCGTAAGTGTACAAATTTCTAGCCTTACAGGAAGACCGTTACTCGCAGGGTTCACTAGCTCTCCAGCTATTACTACATATAGATACAAAGTCGGAAATATATTACTTTGAAGTAATAGGGTTAGCGAGACTAGAGGGTAGAGTTATTACAAAACATAAGTTTTTCTAATATTTTTTACTTACAATATTATCAAAATGCGATTTTGTAAATTTCTGAAAGTCGCAGTGGTTACAAGCGAAAAACGCATTCTATTTCGAACTTTATGCAGACGAACATAAGATCGCAATTTGTACCTACACGCACTAAAGTGCTCAGGTTTAGTGGAGTGCCCTCTTAAGTTCTGAGACTACATTAACCCTCCCTATGTAAACAAAGCTCCAAATAGTCTTGTACACCCTTGCGGCTCTGATTTTAAGTTCAATAGCTTTAATGAATGTACAGTCAGTAACATAACATGATGTTCAAAATAATAATTGTACATGTATATTTATGGAACTTATGTCTAAGTAAGTACTTATTTTTCACCGTAAAAAACTAAACATTTAAAAAGTTTGAAGTGAAAATACAATAAGATTTTTTTTTAACTTTTGTGACTTATAGTTAAAACATATTTTAAGTAATATATTTATAAATACAAGATATTTATTTTGCCAAAATAAGTGTTACAAATAACTGCCAAAATGATAACGCGGGTTATATATTACTTAAAACGCGGGTATCTATCACTTACTTTATTAACTTACTAACATTTTGGTTACATTACAATAGTTGGTTACTGACAGATTACTGAAAGAAAATCGAAAGAAATAATAAGGTACGCGATAAATACTCGTGTAACATATCACTAAATAGGAGTAAGAAAATGTTCGTTACATGATCATTTGTGGCCTGGGGGTAAGCAGTAACAGTATCGCAACATCGATGTAATTGAAATACACTACGCGAAAACATCAGCTTTACTATCACGTTGCAGCGTTATAACGCAGTGTATTTTAAACACGTTACGTTTACGATTGTCTCATTTATTCGTGCTCAGCCCCAACACCCATCAGTACGGGTAAACTTCGTGATGAACTGCTATCAGGTGTTCGGAAAGTGTGATCAATAGATGACATACATTGAAGCTATTACTAACAAAGCTTCAGTTCACCTGAAAACGGTCCACGTACCGTAGTTTAGATAAGCAACTTCTCACTTGACCGAGCTTCCATTGTTAGAAGTTTGTGTATCAGACTTGTCATGTTGGAGTATTCCTCTCAACCTAACACTTAATGTAATGTAAGCTCTATGTTGACTACATTAGAGTTCAATTCACGGTAATATAGCAATGGTTTGAGTACTTAAAAGTAAGGATTTGATTTCGCGGAAGAATGGTTTAAGTCTCTGTTGGGACCAGTGGTTTTAGTCAGCTTAAAACAAAGCGAAGCCTCTGAGACCTCTGAGAGTCTAGTATGAGTATTGGTGAACGATCCACTACTGGTATGTCTTTAAAATCATCAGACGATATATGATAGACGCTTAAACTGGTTTTCTACAAAGCTTGATAATTCGGCGTACCTACAAACAAAGCCCGTCTGAGTTTTGATTTTTTAATTGCAATTTTTCATCGATATTTTTATCTATAGCGCAAAATACTGTTGAGCGCAAGTACTTACCTACTAATTACCGATCGCGTGTTAATGCAAAAATTAATGCAACCTTTCAAAAGTATTCAGAAAATATATAAGTGCTGAGTTGATAAACGCAAGAAATGGCTGCGTTCTACAAAGTACTAATTAATACCCGCTCGCGAAAGTAAATGCATTAAACTTCTCAAAATTATTCAGGAATATCTGAACCATTTTCGGCAATCACTATTATTCCATCTGTAATGTTGGATCCTGTGACCGTACACTAAGTTTACATTTGGGTAACTTACCTACTTCGGAACTTCATCCTTAGTTTGCAAGGTAAACAGGGATCGTGTGTATACTAATTGTTTTGTTGTGATTCTCTTACGCAAGCTCCGAGTCAAGGGCAAAGTACGCATTGACTTTGGTTGTTATAGAGGTGAGCTTTTCGCAGTAATGCTAGATACTATAAGACGTGTTGCTGGGTGCTTAAGGGGCGATACATTATACTGGAGCCTTGATCTTGTATTTTTTATCTTCCACACCATTTTTTCACTGAAACATAAGAACTAAAGGGTTATAATTTTATTAATATTATAAATATGTATGAGGGATATTGCCTCGTAGTTCATAAGCACTTTCGTAATTGTATCAAAATGTCGTCATGTATCAAAATCAATCATCTTAAAAATCCGGGTATTATTTTCTTCTTGCTTAGCATATCTCGCATTATCTTGTGCATTTGCGCCTATCAAGTTTTTGATGTGACAACGTCTTATAATTCGATAGAGCCGGCTGCACGCACGAAAAAACATGACTCATGAGGCGTTCTGAGGCGTTCCATGAAGTGACGTTGTCACGTTCAACTATCGTCAGTAAACCGACTTTACAGATAACCATTTTTTTTTTTAAATACGTTTGTTTTTTTTTTACTTTAACAAAAAAAAGGCTTATTGGATTTAGGGTAACATAAAGGGCTTTAACTGTAAGTATTTTTATTATATCTTTGAAGTACATAATTTTGGCATGTGTCTAACTAAAAACTAACAGAGCCGTCATAATTTCACGTCCTTAAAAAACTTGTTTATGTAATTCTTCTTCACCATGTCCCAAAGGATCGTAACCTAGGGAACCCAACTGTTTTAGTTTAGTTTACGAGTGCGTTAAAAGTCTTAAAAGTAATTTAATGTAGGTGCACACCCGACACTCGGTTTAATAATAAACTTCACTCGGCGTAAATTCAACTTTGCTTCACAACAATGCAAATATTTCTGCAAAAGATACAAATATTCAATTGTAGATGATATTCAATAGATGACATACATTGAAGCTATTACTAACAAAGCTTCAGTTCACCTGAAAACGGTCCACGTAGGTACCGTAGTTTAGATAAGCAACTTCTCACTTGACCGAGCTTCCATTGTTAGAAGTTTGTGTATCAGACTTGTCATGTTGGAGTATTCCTCTCCACCTAACACTTAATGTAAAATAAGCTCTATGTTTAGATCATTTGAGTTCAATTCACGGTAATATAGCAATGGTTTGAGTACTTAAAAGTAAGGATTTGATTTCGCGGAAGAATGGTTTAAGTCTCTGTTGGGACCAGTGGTTTTAGTCAGCTTAAAACAAAGCGAAGCCTCTGAGACCTCTGAGAGCCTAGTATGAGTATTGGTGAACAATCCGCTAGTGGTATGTCTTTAAAATCATCAGACGATATATGATAGACGCTTAAACTGGTTTTCTACAAAGCTTGATAATTCGGCGTACCTACAAACAAAGCCCGTCTGAGTTTTGATTTTTTAATTGCAATTTTTCATCGATATTTTGAAGTGAAAACTTCTTTAGCGGCGCTGGGTGGGTAAAAACTTTCAAACTCGCGTCAGGGTCACGTGATGCTGATCGAAAAAGCGTAAGGGAGAGGAACTAGTATCTCCCACTCTTTCTACCGTGCCTGAGTGTGCTGCTCTGTTTAGGCGGCACAGGGCGAAAAATAAAAAATAATAAAAAATAAAAACATAAACATTGTATTCTACCTCATAAATGATAGTACTTTTATACTTATAATTAAACACAACGTTAATATTGAAGTTTTCACTTCTGCCGGCACTCCCGGAGTGCTACCTTTTTTTTTATCTATAGCGCAAAATACTGTTGAGCTGATGAGCGCAAGTACTTACCTACTAATTACCGATCACGTGTGAATGCAAAAATGAATGCAACTTTTCAAAAGTATATAGTAAATATATAAGTGCTGAGTTGATAAACGCAAGAAATGGCTGCGTTCTACAAAGTTCTAACAAATGTCCGCTCGCGAAAGTAAATACATAAAACTTCTCAAAATTATTCAGGAATATCTGAACCATTTTCGGCAATCACTATTATTCCATCTGTAATGTTGGATCCTGTGACCGTACACTAAGTTTACATTTGGGTAACTTACCTACTTCGGAACTTCATCCTTAGTTTGCAAGGTAAACAGGGATCGTGTGTATACTAATTGTTTTGTTGTGATTCTCTTACGCAAGCTCCGAGTCAAGGGCAAAGTACGCATTGACTTTGGTTGTTATAGAGGTGAGCTTTTCGCAGTAATGCTAGATACTTTAAGGCGTGTTGCTGGGTGCTTAAGGGGCGATACACTATATACTGGAGCCTTGATCTTGTATTTTTTATCTTCCACACCATTTTTTCACTGAACCATAAGAACTAAAGTGTTATAAGTTTATTAATATTATAAATATGTATAAGGGATATTGCCACGTAGTTCATAAGCACTTTCGTAATTGTATCAAAATGTCGTCATGTATCAAAATCAATCATCTTAAAAATCCGGGTATTATTTTCTTCTTGCTTAGCATATCTCGCATTATCTTGTGCATTTGCGCCTATCAAGTTTTTGATGTGACAACGTCTTATAATTCGATAGAGCCGGCTGCACGCACGAAAAAACATGACTCATGAGGCGTTCTGAGGCGTTCCATGAAGTGACGTTGTCACGTTCAACTATCGTCAGTAAACCGACTTTACAGATAACCATTTTTTTTTTTAAATACGTTTGTTTTTTTTTTACTTTAACAAAAAAAAGGCTTATTGGATTTAGGGTAACATAAAGGGCTTTAACTGTAAGTATTTTTATTATATCTTTGAAGTACATAATTTTGGCATGTGTCTAACTAAAAACTAACAGAGCCGTCATAATTTCACGTCCTTAAAAAACTTGTTTATGTAATTCTTCTTCACCATGTCCCAAAGGATCGTAACCTAGGGAACCCAACTGTTTTAGTTTAGTTTACGAGTGCGTTAAAAGTCTTAAAAGTAATTTAATGTAGGTGCACACCCGACACTCGGTTTAATAATAAACTTCACTCGGCGTAAATTCAACTTTGCTTCACAACAATGCAAATATTTCTGCAAAAGATACAAATATTCAATTGTACTTGAATTGCTGTAGAAACTTACAGAATTTTCGCAATTGTTTTCTAATTTAATTAGGCACACAACCGTAGAATAAGCATAGGTAAAACAAACTGAAACTTATTGATATATCTCTTTACTAAGTGTAAACTAGTGTAGTATTACAAAAACATCTGATAATCGCCGAATTATGAATTTGAGTTACACTACGCGTCAACAGCTCGACTGATGCACTATCGCTACGACTTTACTATACGCCAAGATTCAGATAACTATAGAAATCATGTACAATTCTTAAATTTATATTTATCTACATAATCACGTACACAAAATGTCCAAGAATATTATTTATTGCTTTATTTATTCACAATCTCACCTGAAGTCAATGGAGCAAAGATCATGTCAATAATCTTTCGCACCTAACGAAAGTTAATATTATTATCGCAGCGAAGTTGCGTTTCTACGCGAACAATTTTATCATTGTTATCGTTGCTACAAGTTTAACAAGCGCTAAGGCTAACTTTGACAAGCCCCTTGTTACGTACGTTTTTCGAATCACATTGCGCGTCATCGGCAGTACAACTGACGAACGTTTTCGCGTCACGGCGCAATGTTTATCGTACACGGTGTTGTTACGATACGCAACATGGTTTTATATTCGTACTAGACCTACAGAACTAAGTTCGAAGAAATAATTTTACTTGCAAACGACGTTCATTTCATTGTATCGTCGGCTATCAAATTAACCGTAACACGATTAAGATTTTATTCTTCTCGGATGGATTTATTCTAATGTTTTCTTCGTAGCTATCTTTTATTATCCTGCTGCTAAGCTTAGAGTAATAAAATGTTTATTGCCGCGTTTCACACGCTCAGTGGAGCGGGAAATCTTTACCTGAAAAATGTTGAGCTTTGTTGACATTTAAAGTCACACTCGTCCGTGAACAGTTATGTCATGTATTATGATAAATTTTATAGGTAGGTTCTAAAATGAATACATTATTTGATACATTGTTGATACTAAGTAAATCTATACATTAAAATATATTATCTTTACTATGTTTTTCCTCGTTTGAGTTATAAGTATTTCTCTTGGATAAAGGACAGGAATAGTGAACCGCGGATCCACAATTCATTTCCATGTTAATAACGACATTTCATTTCCCTAAAAGCGTAAACTCCAAGGGAAAACTTCTCCTTAGTAGGTAAAATTAGCGCAACAAAGTTCAAGCATAAACTTAGAAAATAATTGTAGAGACGTGAGCATTTCTTGTCTTAATTCACCTGATTAATTTAGACGGGCGGCCTTCTGAAGTTCGCGATATCTCTCGTTAACCCAGTGACTTGGGACCAGGGCGAATAAATGCGATAATCGTAAACGTATCGTAACGATACCGCATTTGAAATACATTGCGCGGTGACACTACTACGTTCGTCAGTCGAGCTCGCGTTGACCCGCAGTGTAACTCTAAAACTGTAGGTTTGCATAGCGCAGTGGATGTTAGATTATTCGTGGTTGCCCCTTTGAGCTCATTGGATTAGCGAATTCACTAAGTCCCGTTATAATTAGGCCGCCCTTTTAGATATTAATTATGAAGACACTTCTGGGAAGTGCTTTTTGAATAGTAGTAGAGCCTTTTGGGAAAAAGCTCGTTCGATGAAGTACTACCACTACATCCCCGCTACTAACATTACTAAATGGTTTTAAATTATTGATTTCCACAGATGGTTTCATACGCTTCTGGCACAAAGTACTCCGCACGTCCTCAGTGATGCTGACAAACCAAATTGGAGAATTGTTGTTATTGTTGTTACCTGCTACAAAATCCATGTTATAATGGCGCAACTACTAATACCTGGAAGGTACGCAGAACCTACAACAAGCCTATTTTGGCTTAGTGTAGATTCTGCCTCAAACCAAAATAAATATTATGCCATTACATAATTAGTATCTTAAGTGTACCTACTTGTAGATTAGATCTTATGTAATGTTTTTCATGGAACAATACATTTGATTTGATTCGCACCCTTGCATTACAAAATTAAGTCCTGATAGTCAAATAAAAGATTTTAAATACCATTTTAGCAGAAACATGTAGCAAAAATGTTGAAGTAAAATTTTTGTAAAAGAATTTTTACGATTGGCGCAAAAAATATATGAAAATTCATTGAAAAAGAAGATGAAAAACATACTGGCGCTGTTTTGATGTGTGGAAAATAAGAGCGTGTGAAAAATCTCTTCAAAAAGTCAATGGCTTATGAAACTCGCTTGCTTTTATTAGTCGTGGTAAAATGACTAACAACGTTCAGTAGCTCTACCATGAGTTTTTACAATACTATAATTTACTGTACTCGCTAGCGTCTGTAGTTAAAAAAAAAATGGTAGCACTCCGGGAGTGCCGGCAGAAGTGAAAACTTCAATATTAACGTTGTGTTTTCACTTTTAAGTTTTCACTTCAAAAATATAACCACAGTCGTGATTGTGTCATGTCATTCACGACGAAGACAACGAAGACACACTGACACAGACACATTCGCGCAAGCGCGAATGTGTCATGTCGCCACAACACTATTTAATTGTTTGAGTCATACGTCGCGTGACCGCAAGTGTGTTCTTTTGTCGTCTCTTGTTTTACGAGCAATGTATAAAAATTAAATAAGATCTTACGCTTTTTCGACGTCACGTGACCCTGACGCGAGTTTGAAAGTTTTTACCCACCCAGCGCCGCTAAAGAAGTTTTCACTTCAAAAATGTATGAAGATTTGTACAGCGCCTTTAGCGGATAGTTGGGTACTAAAATTCGTAATACTAATATTGACGTAACTACTATAGTAAAGTCAGGCGATTTTATTGTGATAACTCATGGTAGAGCTACTGAAACATAGTGAACGGAATATGTTCACAATTCCTATTGTGAAGTGAATAAAAGGTTGCAACAACAGCATTTTAACTCCAATAGTTTGTATATTATTGATGTTCAATTTATAGAATAGAATTTATTCAGTGCTTAACTTAATGCTAGAACATATAAAAAGATATAATTATTTATGTTAAAATCCTGAAACTAGTCATCACTCAGCTTGTGCTGGTGTAGAACCATTGGGCTCTACACCAGCGCTGGTTTTCAATGATGCCAAGAGAGGATGAAGAAGGCTGGTGAGTTGCAATAAGCAGAGCTTGTGTTATGGGTACTAGAAGACTGACATACATAATACCATACATTACATAACTCTGCCTGTTTCACTAAGTTTCTGCTTTTATTTCACAAAAGCGTGTTAAACTCACTTGTAAAATGAATTTAAATCAAAAATATTCACCATCAAAAAGTATCGTACGGTGTGGCGCTGACGGCGAGGTTCACGGTAGAATTAATTTCCTGTCTACACTTCGCAAAGCATGCGACATGAGCTAAATTAAAGGTTATTAATAGTCTACCTAGGTACGGAATCTGATTATAATTAAGCTAGTCAATGAGTGTAATTTAGTTCAAAAGGTTCTTAATATATGCCGATAATGGCGTCCTGACATTTTACTGATATTTTAGTGTCTGACATTGCTCCACTGACGCACTCAATGTCGCTAACTATTGGTAGTCTAACCTTAGTGAAATCAATGTTATCAAAAAAATTTTATTCAACGACACGAAGAATAAGAAGGAGAAGTGTCAGGGATTTTAAAATATTTATGATTTTCTTATTCACAAAAAGGTAGGTTATTCTCTACCACCTACACGATTAGGTATATCGTGTAGGTGGAATAGAAATAACAGCCAAGAATAGATAAACAAAAAAAATCATAATAATGACGTTTTTTAAGTGCACATACGTTCGGCTCGTTAATGCACTATTAAGCCAACAGATTCTGAACATCCAATGAGAAAAATCAAATCAATGTGTATTGTATCTGTACACCATATTTCTATTTGAGTGTGAGAAAAATCAAATCAATGTGTATTGTATCTACACACCATATTTCCATTTCTTCATTTAGTGTAAACGCGATGGAAGCGCGTGCAGTCTTAGAATGGTTTATCTTACGTTAACTTTACGTTACTTATTGTAGTGTAAGGAAAACTTCGTATAGCGCAAAATACAATAGCTATTAAATAACACTGTAAGTGAATTACAGTTGATTTATATCGTGTATGTAACATGTTTTTAAACATGCCCATATATTTTAAGAAGCGCTGTAATGCTTTGAATATGATTTAGGTGAAATAGGGCGTTTCAAATTTCAAACAATAAATTAAATTTTAAATTTGTATTTTGATTTACACTGTAGGGGGACACCACAGGCTGAAAATGAAAAGAAATGAATTTTGATGGTTATTTTTATTTAAATACTTTTATTTATATTAAGATACCACTTATTTTCAAATGTGTTTGTTTTATTTGTGTTATATATACTTTTTTAGTATTACTACTATCTCAGCCTGGTAACACCCACTGCAGGGTATAGGCCTCCTTCATGCCATGCCAGCGTCCTCGGTTTTGGGCTTTTCTCACCCAGGTGTTTCCCGCGACCTTAACAATGTGGTCAACCCATCGCGCTTTTGGACGACCCGGACTCCTTTGGCCGAATTTCGCACACCATTCCGTCAAGATTTTATTCCACCGGCCATCACCACGTCTAGCGATTAGCTTTTTAGTATTAGCCGATCAATAAAATATACTGGGTGAATTAATTTGTTTGAAATTTTTGAAGAACAGTAGAAGAAAATACATTTTGTGCGTGGTAGTTTAGATACCGATACAACCGACCGATTATACTTTGATGACTGCTATAGTTTATTATTTTTTAAATAATTATTAAAAAAAAGGATTCAAGCTGCTGAAAAAGATCTGACTAAAACATGATACAAGTGAGGTAATCTGTGTTCCAACACCGATATTGTGTTTTCTGTTTCGTACAAATGTTTGTTCTGTGATAGTGTCTGTAATAAGAATCCTAAACCAACAGTGAATTTACTGGCGAGGACAGCTCAAATCGTGTCGACCTTATTTTATTATTATGACATCTTGTAGATACGTCGAACCCGATGTATCAGGATTTTTAGTTGTTTATTTTGCGTGTAAATGGAAATTTTGTATAATATTTTCAGTATTTTTGGCTCTAAAATAGGTTTAGGTTAGTCATTTCAAGTCATACTTTGCCGGCATTGATTAAATCTAGTGTTGATTAAATATTTTTAATGTTTATCATTTGTTTTATCAAAATCAATATTTGTTGTCACAATATCAACATAAACTCAATAGAATCAAAATTTAGGTAGTTTTGAGTCAATCACTATTCATATCTATATCTTTTTTTTTAATATTAATGGACATTTCATATTATTTTTTATTCTAGCTTCTGCATAGTTAGTAAGTATTTGCCTTTGCATCTTAAATAGATGTTTTATATAGGGTTATAGGCCGATAAACGGTACGTTCAAATCCGGTCGATTTGAACCCACGATCTTCAGATCAGAAGGTTACTACCACTAGACTGGTACACGATTATACCCAGTTTGCATCGTGATTAACAAGTTTTGTAGTACACATAGTATGTACTAAGTAATTACAAGGCGAATAGTAGTTATAAGCAGTAATTACTCAATTAATGATAATCAGTTCACTATAGACATGTAGACCGTGTATCATTTCGTGTAGAGTCTGACCACTCTAAGTTTGCAATGGAGTTTGGATGGCAATTCTGAAAATAGTTCGGATAACAAAAACCTGTCTCACGAAGTGTTTGTCATTTAATTATAATAATTAGACTACTTGGTTTTTTACTAAATAATTATTTATCATTTATTAGTTATGTTACAAAATATAGATTAGTTTTTTTAAATTGCCTAATGAACTACAATAAACAGATAGCTAACAATTGTTTAAACATATATTAATTAATTAATTGTTAACGTATTTATTTTATGAGCAAATAAAATAAGACACCGCGTCTGAATTTATTTTTTTATGTAATCTTTGATAAAAGGTCGGAAAAAACATCGAAGAAGTTCTTGCACGAGGTCACAATCGCCATCAATGAAAAAACGATTTCAAAGAAAGTTGATTTTTTTGATAATGACAACACGCTTAAACGGGTAAATTTAAATTTAATGTTAATAATATTATAAAGAAGTAAAGTTTGGGTGTTTGTATATTTGTTAAATTGTAAGGGGTAATCGCGGGATCTACTGAACCGATTTT
The DNA here is from genome assembly GCA_932527185.1 of Ecliptopera silaceata. Taxonomy (NCBI): domain Eukaryota; kingdom Metazoa; phylum Arthropoda; class Insecta; order Lepidoptera; family Geometridae; genus Ecliptopera; species Ecliptopera silaceata. Next base: position 8,072,559 of record OW052202.1, on the reverse strand, counting down.
AAAAATTCTTTCATCAATAGAAAGCCACATTATTGCTGAGTGTCATAGGTTATATAAAAAACCAAAAAATAAAAAGCTTTTACGTGGTAGTCCGTTTTGTGAATGTGTGTCAAAGTGAATCTGAGAAAAAACGCTCGAATTATGCCCAACAAAGTGGGCACGGGTCAGCAAGTTTATAATTTTTGACTTATTCAATAAAACCTACATATTCCATAGCTATATTCGAGTTGAACGGTGTCGTGTCGACGTCCGCGGCGAGAGCACTTGTACGTCCAAACAAATAGAGCGCCCTCGAACGCACTTCAACTGATGGACCGACGACGAAAGGGCTTTCTGATATTACCTATCTATATGTAAAACCCTTATGTGGACGTGAGTGAGGTTGATGATGTAAAATCAATCATTATCTCGGTTCAAATCTCCTGTTTAGTATTTTACCTCCGTGGTACTCGTATTATAACAGTACAACTAGTAGTAAAAATGACATTTCCATAATTATGTCACTAGCACTACCAGTAGTTCTCGGTCTTGATTAACATGTAATTTTGAAGATAATTTTCCTAAAATTTCTACCTAAAGGGTACATTTACTAAAGGGTTAAAACACAGTTTACACCACTTCGGGAGCCTATGGATTCAATAACTTTGTAAATAACATATGGCAATAAATGATTTTCGTATTTTGTATTTGTATAAATCTTTATAAACTTTATAACCTAAGGTTAAATATTTTATAACCTATTTATAAACTTAGGTTAAAATCAACTACAGATTAAAAAAATATTAACTTACTAATTCGAGTAAATAACTTCTATCTTATAAAAAGTTAGTGCAGACTTGAAGTATTGATTACCATACGTAAAGATGACATAAAGTCAACGATAACTTTTTACTTTTTATAAGATAGGGGGTAGGCCTATAAGTGCATCTATAAGTTCAATAAAGTCAGCAAATCGTTTTTTTTATTAAGTGAAAACAGTATAAAAAAGATACAAAGTTACCCTTGAAACATACTTAAGCTAAAAGTATTATTATTCTGTTCGATCGTAAAATGTAAAGTGATTAGGTACTAGGTTCACGAAACTCGGAAGCTAGTAGTGTTTTACTAACAAAGTCTGTTCATATTAAGTGGGGGAACGGTTCTACGTAATAAAAGAGCGAAGATCCTACAACTATTAAACAATTGGACGGAAATATTTATCTTAATCAGACCTGTACCCCATGCAAGTACGAGTTTGTGCACACACGGATCGCATAGACGCAATCGCCGAGCGCCACCGATTTTGTATGGAGATCCCAACTTCTCGAGAAATCTGACTGTCCAGCAGCGAGATGGGCTGACGATATAGCGTGGCGGGTCGCACATGGATGAGACTATCACAGGACCGTGGAGAATGGCACAAGAAAAGGGAAACCTATGCCTAGCAGTGGGCGAAATCTGGCTGCGGATAATGATGATGAGACTAAATCTAACTGAATATACTACTGTTGCATGTTTTTGCGTCCAGTAGTTGAAGTTTCATCTGGTTTCATATGAGGCACAAAATTTACGGCTAGTTTGACGTTCAGCGCTGCCTCATAATAAAATATTTAAGCTGTCTCGAGTGATTTTGTGAGTACACTACGTACATGTTCTGATAATCTTTGTATTTCATACCAACACTGTATTTTACACTACAATAAATTACTTAGTCGAAGTAAAAAGAATCAATAAAACTATTATGACAGACGTCACAGCTCAGTTGGTAGTTCGATCCCACCCAGACCAAATGTTTGTGTGATGAGCATAAATATTTGTTCTGTGTCTGGTTGTTTTTATGTATTCTACCTATGTATGTACAAAGGAAATGTGTGAATTATCCGTGAATATTTATTTTTTATTTATTAAGAGTCCCCGCAGACTGCAGACTTTTTAACGGCCGATAGTTTGGTGCCGACCAAACTATCAGTATGAAGACTGAATCACTGCATACATCTTCATACTGATAAAGAAGCCGACCAAACTATCGGCCGATAAAAAGTCTGCAGTCTGCGGGGGCCCTTAATGTGTACTTTATAAATTATTATAAAATAATAAATATTCACGGACATTTCACACATGACGCTCTAGCCCCAAACAAAATAAGTTTATATCTGCGGGGAATAAATTACATACTTTTATAATTATTTTCGTAAATTGTTTTAATTTTTTTTGTGTTTTATTCATATTTTAGACACTGTAAAAAAAAATTTTACAATCCTTTGTCAAGTTTGCATCGACTATAAGTAAGATAAGATTCCGCTGGTTTTCCCTCAGGACTGTATCAAGGAATCTGTCTGTGGTTTTTACCCGACAGGAAACAAGAGTGATTCAACGTAAGTATATTATCATGTACCTACCATGTATATTCATTACTAATAAATAAATACTTAGATAATACAGTAGCTTCATTTGTTCAGTAGCTTCCGTAGCTTTATTTTAGCAGAGACTCGTCAGTGAATCAATAAATAAATATTCTTGGACATTTCACAGACTCTAGTCCCAAACTAGGCAAAGCTTGTACTAAGGGAACTAGATTGCTGATATAATTTTTATATAATTTTCGAAATACATACAAAGATTAATAGTTACACCCAGACACAGAATAAATATTTATGTTCATCACACAAACATTTGCTCCGGATGGGAATCGAACCCACGACCCACAGCATGGAAGGCAGAGCTACTATCAACTGAGTTGTGACGCCTGTCAAAGTAGATAATAAGACATAATTATAGTTGAAACGGTGAGTAAGCGTTAATAATCACGATTATGCATAAAAACTAATTTATTCTTCAAATATTTTGTATAAAATTTATAACTCGTTAATTTAATAAAAGGCAATTAAATACGCATTATTGAAGTTATCTTGAAAACTAGTCTTCAGATCTGTATCTAATTTGAGAAGCATTAGTTCGCCTAAAAAAAACATTTCTTTAGACCAAAATACAAGCAAATTCCAAAATGTCTGAGCTGCCAGTTTTGCACAAGAAAAGTACAGTCAAATTAGCCTCCTTATTTTGTAATCTGTTGAATACAGCATTATGCTTAAGTGAAACCAATGGCAAAAGCTAGCTAAGCATAAAGATAACGATAACATTTATATCTCATTCAACGAGAAGCCTCCGAACATTCCTTAGGTATCACTTAACTTTTATTTCTGGTATAAAAATACACTAAAGCTTTTTACTAAAAATACAAGCTATCTAATATGTTACGTTGACCCTCATTTTATTGGTTTGTTTTGAATATATTTACAAACGTTATTTTTCTACAAACAAATATATTACAGATTTTACGTGTTTTATTTTTATATGTCGATTCTATTCATTAATGTTTTTTTATTTAGTTTGTATATCAGCTGCCCCAGAGAAATATACCATATGACATCACACTATGTAAGTAACTGAAATAAACTAACCTAGCTGTCGTTTCATCGGTGACCCATCTTATTATTTAATCATAATTTACCATCGACTAATCAAAGGGGCATAATAATAAGTCCATTGCGTAACAACGAAGGTATATTCTTGAAAGTCACCAGTCTTATTAAGCCGTCCGGGAGACAAATCACCAGGCTTGGTCTGGCTGAGGAAATGAATGAAAGCTTTGAATTTCTCTGCAGGCCTATCCAAGCCTCTCAAAACCTGCCAGGTTCGAAATCAAGTTCAGTTTCTATAGTAACTCGTCAGTATTTTGTGGCACTGATGGAGTGATATGATTGAGCTGTATTAAATCCTATAATAATAAATAATTCAATAATAGATAGCATCATGGTCACATTAGTCTACACGAAATGCCACAGAATACCGATGATTATAATATGATAAAAAAAATGTTATAAGCTATTACATAGCTTCTATCGCGGGCTTTGAGCGTGGAGACCGAATCCATAAATTCCGTAACGAAAAAACCTAACGAAAATAACCTAACACTCCTAACGGTGGTAAAAAAAATGCTCTGCAATAGCTTTACCGCGGCAGTCCCCGAGTGTCACACGTTTTTTTTTTATATATTTTTAATGAATTTGGTAATAACATTCTATTTTAATAATAATGGTAGGGATATGTTTAAGGATTTGAACAATTTTTTTCCATCCAAAACATGCGTGTTATGCTACATCATACGGAAAAATATAAAAAAAAAATTACATGAAACAGCTTTTGGCTCATCAATATTTGAACGATTTTGACTGGTATAACAGCAGCATAGAGCCTATTTTACATTGAACACTAGTTGGAAGTGCCAGATATCTACTGCCCGGCCTACTGCGGTCTCAACAATTAATTCACGGTAATTAGTCCATGTGTCCCCGACACTCGCCTAATTGCTTGTCAAAGTCTGGGTGTCTACTACGATAAACGCAGGACCTTTGGAGTAGATTGCGCGGCGACGCAGTCACTCCACTTAAAACTGCACGCAACGACCAAAGTAGCCACGCAATGTAACTCAAATTAATTGTGTTCTAGGAATCTTTGCTATTGTTTTTTGTAGTAGACGCCCTTGATAAATCTGGGAGTCTTGGAGCCTAGAAATCAAAGCTATTATTCAAGTTTGCCATAGCTACTTCAAAAACTGCTTTTACACATAATTCATTAAATTCAAACCAATATAAGGAAATTCAAATTATTTGTGACAGGCGTCGTCAGCTCAATTGGTAGTAGCTCTGCCTCCCATGCTGTGAGGCGTGGGTTCGATTCCCACTCAGAGCAAATGTTTGTGTGATGTACTTAATATTTGTTCTGGTCTCGGTGTTACCTTGTATTCTATGTATGTATTTACAAAAAAAAATGTTAATACTTATGTAAGTATTCTATCAGCAATCTAGTTTCATAGTACAAGCGTACTTAGTTTAGGACTAGAGCGTGGTGTGTCTATGAATAATTATTTATTTCAGAATAAACATTATATTAAAAAAAACAACATACAATCGAATTGTGAACCTCATTATTCATTTTTTTTTGCAATATTTTTGTTTTTATTATACAATGTTATATAGCTCTGATATATATTAGGAGCTACCTGTGACTATCTTCCTTTTAAACCTATTATTATTTCAACTTTTACAATGAGAAAGCAAATCTTTCGTCGGACATGAATCAACAATTTTAAAATACTATTTTAAAATATTTAAAAGGTTTTATACCTTACTATAATACATAATTAATTCCTATATTTTGTGTGCTTCGTCAAAAATTTTCTGCGAATAGATTTTCTTTACAATTGTACCAATATAGCCAATCTCAACAATAGGGTTGTAACACTTATCTAGGGTCCTATAAATACGAGAATCAACATATTCATTTCATACCCATTATGATAATGCAGATATATATTATATAGAATAACCATTATGCAGATTCGAAGTAGGTTAAAATAAAGTGACGGTTTTCGATGAAGTCAAGATGTCAAAAACGTAAATGCAATTCAGTCGCATTCGTTTTACTTTCAAGCGACCCGTCAGCGTCAGTTAAATTGCGAATAGGTCTACACACACATATTTGTGTGGGTACAGTACATGCATAAACTCGCTTAACGCTCTCATTTCTCACCGCACTCATATCTAGGCGAGAAAATAACTCTATTTCAAAGGAAGAAGTAAAAATTCGGTCTCGGAAATTCCACCGACATCCCCGAAGATCACTCGCAATTACGAGCTTATCTTCTATGCGAATTTTCTGAGCGTCTTTAAATAGCTCATCATTTTCCCTTGCGAGTTCGGAACCGCGGAATGTTGGGCTTAATCCCCAAGAATGGCACTCTTATAAGAGTCATTACTGTTATAGGTGTTAGCGCTTTTGTTATTCTGACGTGCTATTAGATAGGTCGCCATTGTCACGGCTTATACCATTTTTCAGGTCAAGAGAACGCTCATTTTTTGAATTTTTCGTATACCATTTGCAGTGGAATTCATTTGGAATCTTTGATGTATAGGTACGCTTTGCATATTGAATTAAGCTTGATGTAAACAATGGGCATTTGAATAAACAACCAAGTAAAAAAACCCGAAAAAATGAACAAAACTGAAAAAAAATAACCTATATGTGAAATAATATAGATGGAGGCTTTTTGTTATAACTGAGCTTTTTGGATTTAACTACTAAAAATAGGTACATCAAGTATAAATAATTACATACGGTACATAATCTAAGTAATTATTTTCCTAAACCGGTGTATACGAACAAACTATTCAACTTGTACTTAACCATACCTACCTAGTTTGTATATTTTTGAAACATCAAAATAGAACCATTAAATTAATACAAAAAATACATTAATTACGTGACCTAAAATACACCTACTCCTTTACAACATACATGCCTAAACTTACGACGTAGAAAGTAGGAGAAATAAGTAGAAGTATTCAATAAAATCACAAGGATCACTTTGAAACGTCTTACATACTAGATGATTCTAGGCGCCAGTTCGTCGCGACCAGTCTAGACGAACTGGCAAGAAACTAGACCTGGATCCTAGCGTTTTTTTATATGATCTTTCTTACAATTGCGACCATATGTGGTATGTGGACAGTTAACCTGTTAAAGAAATTGGAGCTAATTCGTCCCAAGCTTGCTTGTCATCTCTACCCAAAGCAATATTGTGATTTGTGATGTTTTTGATCTACCTGGGCATCTACTTAGATATCCAAAAATAAATGTTACCCTGGTTTACCCTCCGGATTAGTAGGGTAATGGATTTTTACGCCCTCGCCAGAAACCACTGGAATATTTAAATTCTCATTAAGCAGCAAGTTAACAAGATACAAGTTCAACAAATATTCCCTGTTTATAAACAGAATTATGTGTTATTTATGCTGTGGTTAATGCTCTGTGGACTTGGGACCAGAGATTGAAAGATTACATACTTAGTCTAGAACTTATCTAGTTTGTATGCTAGCAGATGTGACTATGCCGTCTGTAAATTGAAATAAATAAATAAATAATGCTGGACAATCCACACAACATCATCTAGCCCCAAGCTAAGCAGAGCTTGTGTTATGGGTACTAGAAGACTGACATACAATACATTACACAGATAAGTAAATATTTTTTATTATACTTATAAAATACCCAGAACACCCCGAATAAATATTTGCAGATCGTACAAACATTTATCCCAAGGCGGGAATCGAACCTGCGACCTCCGCGTCGCAGGTGGGCCTTCACCCACCGCGCCACATTGGTCGTCATAATCGTAACCTTCCCAATTATTTACAAATTTTCAATAATTAATAAAGTTAAACTTCAAAGTGGACTGGTTTCATGAACATTGTGGTGACTTGTAAATTTTAGATGTCTTTACACGGATTTAAACTCGGATTTAAATGTCGCTACAGTCAGCATCAAAAGCATATCACATTATTTCACATGAAAGCAAAAAAATTACAAAATTAAATAGGAAATGTAAGGGATAAAATATACCTGAGTATCTAATAAATTTCTACTAGATTTTTATCATTGTTTTTTATTCTGACTGTTTATCAAATCACCAATTCTTCGAAACATTAACAAAGCAGTTATTTTACAGAGTGAGTTGGTAATTAATAAAATGCCTTAGAGGTAAATAGGCATGTTTACGTTTTTTTATATTTTTGGAGTCTTTGGGGTCTTTGTTATGAAACCTTACAGAAGAAAAAAGAAAATACAATGTAAAATCAAACACAATAATAGGTATTTAAACTTACAATAACTCATTTTTATCTATGCAATACAAGCAAAGTGGACCAAAGATTGTACATTTTTTAAATCATTTCAAAACCGAACACGTTCTGTTCGAATTTCAAATTTGAACAGTCTTCTCACCTCAATTTAAAAAGCTAAATAAAACGCGTTTGTATTTCAAAATTTGAGAACAGTCTTACTAGAATTTGAAATTATAATTCAAACACGTTCATAATTAAAAATTTTGTTCAGATCTTACCAGATTTTAAAATCCCATTAGAACAAACCACCAAATGACGCGCGAAAACGATTTGACATCTTATAATTAAAATATTATATTATAATTAAAATGACATAGTGTAGAAAATTTCTACTATATTAAGTATGTCAGTCTTCTAGTACCCATAACACAAGCTCTGCTTAGCTTGGGGCTAGATGATGTTGTGTGAATTGTCCAGCATTATTTATTTATTTTATTTATTTCATAATTTAGATTAAGATTTATTTAGACTAAGCGATATCTACGGCCCCTGACACTATTTTTATAAGTGTAAGTACGTATAGTTTTTCTAATTTCGACTGGATCCCACAAAAAATACAGAGTGTGTAAACACAGTCCGCTAGATTTGGTCACGGAATTTAATCAGAGCCTATCGATTAGTATCGGAAGGGCAATAAGGAAAATCAAGGTTTGCCTATACAGGGTGTAATAAGACATCAGCCATTTTGGAGGGTTGAAATATTTAGAATTACAAATTATCGTAATTCTCATATAGATACTATTTTTTTTATAAAAACTTATCTAACAAACCATTTTTTTTTTAAGAAGGCATGTTTTAACGGTATAAGCCTCCACTAGTCTTTATTTTGTAAAAAATACCGACAAACAATTATTTTTAAAGAATTACCAGTATGTGTTTACAATTTTCCTAACTTTACCTGTATGCTCCATAAGACAAGGTGTTCACACTTGTACTCTAACCCCTTCTCCCTTCTGAAATCCCCCTTTATTTTCGGAAGTAGTATTTAAACACCCTGTATAAAAGTAGCTTGTTTATTTATTCCGAGAGAGTGCTCACTGAAATAAGTCTAGATGAAGTCGCCATCGCTTTCGGCTCATAGATGTTGTACAGATAAGACAGTTCATCTTATTTCATGATTTACGCCTGAAACCTGAATACCAATTTATGCAAAATGACAGTTTTTTTCGGCTTTGTACTTTCCTCTTGTAAATACCTTTCTTTGCTATCTCTGTCTCCAAGATTATTATTATTATTATTAACGATTTATTTCAGATTTATAATCCATAGGTAGGTACATCTTATATTAACAATTATTCTTAAAATTAAATTCAATTTATGACACTAGACTCTAGAGTAAAGGAACACTGCCAGATTGTGATAATTAGCCACAAAAACAGTTTAAAAAGAGAAAGTAACGAAATAAGTTTTTAAGACATTTTCAAAACAGACGTCTCAGCTCAGTTGGTAGTAGCTCTGTCTTCCATGCTGTGGGTCGTGGGTTCGATTCCCACCCACAGCAAATGTTTGTGTTATGAACATAAATATTTGTTCTGTGTCTGGATGTTACTATGTATTATATGTAGTAATAAGTGTTCTATCAGTTACCTAGTTCCCATAGTACAAGTTTTGCTTAGTTCGGGACTAGAATGTGATGTGTGAATTGTCCATGAATATTTATTTAAAAGAAATATAGCAATAGCTTCACGAAATTGAAATCTGAAATCTATACCTGTCTCTTTTTTGCAGGTCTGTGGGTATCTATGTAGAAAAAGACAGCATCTCGATTGTTTTGTCTCACTCACGCTTTACCGCCAAATTTCCTTCATACCTGGTAATGGATCGCTCAAACCATTCTCTAGAGAATGGACTGAGGGTATAAAACCTGGATGATTTTCAAAGGGTGACATTCTGTCAAACGCACAAAGTACGGATAATTTAAGCAGTTTTTAACAAAGTTACAGGATCAAAAGAGTCCAATCGGCAAAAGGGTTATAGTCTAAGATCCGGCTGCAGGATTACTGCGCTCATCTGTTTTTTGCTGAAAACCGAATTTTTATGTATATTTATCATTGAGAGAATATATATTTATCAGGTTGCCTACCAAAATTTGGCCGCCAGTATGTTTAATTAAATTATTTTTAATTATTTTTTTGGAAAAATATCGTTCACTTATTTTTTAAATCAAATAACGTCTACATCATGGCAATTAATATGAAGATTCAAAAAAATCAGCAACCCTTATTTGCGGGTAGATTTTATTAAGCAAACAAATATGATAAAAAATAGAAAAAAATTAGATTTAATTTGATATACAATTAATAAATAAACGTTATGCACGTATAAATATATCGAAATCATAGATACCTGTTTACTGCTGGCTGCGAAGAGGTACGGCCAAGTGCGCAACGGCAACCGTGATTTTTTTGAATCTTCATATAAATTGCCATTACGTAGACGTTATTTTATTTAAAAAACAAGTGAACGATATTTTTTCTCAAGAAACAATTAAAAATAATTTAATTAAACATACTGGCGGCCAAATTTTGCTAGGCAACCTGATAAATATATATTCTCCTAATTATAAATATACATAAAAAATCGGTTTTCAGCAAAAAACAGATGAGCGCAGTAATCCTGCAGCCGGATCTCGTACTATTACAATTAGCGTTAGAGCCAAAACTTCTTATTTTTAATTAAAAATTATTCTGTTGGTTGAGTTATGAAAATTATTGTTTATGTTCGCAAAATAGCTTAAACTAGTAAAAGATATAACCGCAATAAAAAAGTAATAAAATTTCCCGCTAGAGCGAGAGGTATCACAAAAAGTATGTTAATTCGTGTAGGTATAATGAATGGTGGCTCTGTTATTTGCATACTCTATGTCCACAATCGTGGCGACAAAGATTAGTGTTTTCTAAGTCCCTGATAAAGACTTCCCGGGGGGTAAGTAACTTAACGTAAGTTTAACTGATTCGAATTACATTGCGTGCTGACGCAGGGTAGACTGCTGAACGTTGCAGCGCCATTGCGCAGTGTACGCGGTACATTTACGATTGTCATAGTTGTTAGTGCCCGCTCCTCTGTAATATGTGTCTATGTCTGTGATTGGTCTTTAGTTTTAAAAACATTGTACACTAGATGAATTGACTCTTTCTTTCTTTTTTTTTAATATATTTTAGGTTTGGGTCGTGGGTTCGATTCCCACCGAGAAAAATCTTTTGTGTGATAAACACTGATGTTTGTCCTGTGTCTGGGTGTGTCTATGTATTAGGTATATGTATGTATTTACAAAATATAGTCGCTCTATAGGTCGCTATTATTAAATTAGGGAAATTATTAAATTATTCGTTCGAGAAATCCGCTTCACAAATACATATACTTATGGATATAAATTCATGTATTTTACTATATGTATTCATCATCATCATCAACCTATATCAGTCCACTGCTGGACGTAGGTCTCTCCCAAGACGCGCCACTGAGCCCGGTCTTCGGCTCTTCTCATGTTGTGTTTGCCAGCTACACTCCGCAGATCGTCGCTCCATTTCGCCGGAGGGCGTCCTATACTACTCTTGCTTACTCAATCCCATACTATAAAACGCTTTTCATATTTATACCTAAAAATAGATCACAGTAGGTACATCTGCTGTTTCTCACATTTACGTAGAGTACAAGGCATCGATTGTAATACCGCTTAATACTGTACTCGTAAGATAATCTGAAGGTTGAACACGAATTCTATTCTATTCTAAATCGTAAACGTAACGTATTTGAAACACACTGCGCGCTACCGCTACAACGTTCTAGTAAGTAAAGTAAAAAAAAATCTTTATTCAATAAAATCACAAGGATCATTTAGAATAGTCTTACATACTAGGTGATTCTAGGTGCCAGTTCTACGCGACCAGAGCCTAGAAGAACGGGCAAGAAAATTACGGCCTGGTTCCTACCGTTTTTTTATATAATCCTTCTTACAAAGAATTACAATCAAACTAAATTAAGTACTTACTGAAGTTCCAGTGCGGTGTCAATTTAACTTAATAATATTATCATGTGTATTATTACTAAGATACAGTCATGTCAGGGACATACTAATGAGTTAAAAAAAAAAAGAATAGAAATACGTAAATCAAAAAGACAGCATAGATTCGCTTCAGAAACAAATATGTAGATATTAACCACCAAGTACATGAGCAGTTCGACAGTAAACCTGTACCCCAAGTACGAGTTTGTGCACACACGGATTGCAGAGACGCGATCGTCTAGCGCCACTGATTTTGTATGGAGATCCAAGCAGCGCCCCTAGCAGATTTCTTGGGAAGCTTGGAATTCCATACAAAATCGGTGGCGCTCGGCGATCGCGTTACTTGGGGTACTGATATTGACGCGCAGTGTATTTTAAATACGTCACTGTTTCGATGCGTTTACGATTGTTACATCTATTCGTGTTTACCCCTGAATGTGTGGTGTGGTGGTACACCGCAACCTTAGATTATCTCCATCGTCTCCTTTGTAAAATTGGAAATGTCGTAAATTGAGAGATATTACATCATGTGGTAGGGAGAGAGTTAACATTGAAAATGAATAATTTTATAGAGTCTTTAGAAAGATTTATCATTGAAAATTAGCATTTTAATTATTTTGCAATATAAGTATATAAGAATATAAATTATGTTAAATAAATGAATTAATATTATAATTTTTTTATTTCCTGAAAAAAATAATGTGTCATGTATTTTTCCTTTTTATGTCAAAAAACGTATCTTGTATATTTCCATAAAATTATATCATATGTATTTGAACCATATTTTTTGGAAAACAAGTCAATATTGTTATTACTTATTTGAAGATCAATTTTCAGCCTAAATAGCATTAACAATTTATAAAACTTATCTATTTAATAATTACATTATTGTGGTGTTGTGTTCTTTTGTAAACGGTATGTATTGTGAAAGTTACAATAAAGTATTATTATTATTATTCATATCAAAAATATCAACAAACCGAAGAATTTACATTCAAGAACGGAATTTAACAATATACTTTTGCGATAGTTTTATCAGAGTCATTACACCACGTGAGAACCATAGAGAATGACAAATATAGATTTTCTAATCTAGAGACGAAATATGTACCTACCTACCTATTTCTAGCACGACTTTTCGTTGCTCCAACAAGATAAATATATTAAAATACGACACAGTCAGAAAGGGTCTTATTCATAACTTTCTAACTAAACTGTGACAGGCGTCACAGCTTAGTTGTTAGTAGCTCTGCAAGGCTGTGGGTCGTGGTTTTGATTCCCACCCAGAGCAAATGTTTGTATAATGAACACAAATATTTGTTCTGTGTCTAGTTATGTTACTATGTATTTACAAAAAAAAGTATTTGAGTCTCTGCTGTCTTGGCACAAACTTGTACTTGGGGTATTGATAGATATAAAAAAAAATAACCAAACCTATCTCTTAAAGCTTTATAATTCTTCTTCTATGCTCTATGACACTGAAAGATGCAACGATGCATTCTTAGAAAGAAGTTATATTATCTTGTTATTTATTAACGTCATAACAATTCTTCAGCTGTCTTAATGGAGTGCTTCGCGCGAAGCAGACTCGCAACAATAGAAGCGAAGCTGGAAAATTGATGGTGAGAAATAAAAGTAATGAAAAACTATTTTTCTCATTAGGTAATTTAACTTAGACTGTTGGTTATTTAATATGACGACCGATGTGGCGCGGCGAGCGAAGGTCCGCCTGCGAAGCGGAGGTTACGGGTTCGATTCCCGCCTTAGGATAAATGTTTGTACGATCTGCAAATATTTATTCCGGATGCTCTGGGTATTTTTTTATTTACAATAAAAAATATCTATCTATGTAGGTAATGTATTGTATTAAGTATGTAAGTCTTCTAGTAAGTACCCATATCATGAACATTTTATTAACTAGGTAGATCATCATCATCATCATCAACCTATCAGTCCACTGCTGGACTAGGTAGATACATAGTGCTAATTTCGAGATATTTGTGAGAAAAATAAGGTTCCGACCGTAACTTCTAAATAAAATTTAAGTAGGTACAACTTGTTGGGCACGTAACTCATAAAAGCATATACGTTAGTCTTTTGCGCATTAATATTATGAGTGTTAATCTGAAACTTGAGTTAAAAGAATTACGGGCTTTTTATATTAATACTACGTGTCCATTTCAATAAAATGTTTTGCGAGAGATTTTCAAAAATTCGCAGAATGCACTGAATACAGATCCTTTGGACGGCCATCATGGAAACTGCATTACTTCTGCCGCAGAGTTTGTTTGAGAGGATTTCCATACTGAATTGGACGAAATGAATGGAAGTACGTTTCTTACGGTTCTGTAGCTAATGGCTAAAACTGCTTTGACTACACCACTCATTATATCTTAAATAGTTAGATAATAAAAATATGAATGGAATCTTCAATGAATGTTTATTTATTAATAGAGAAAATTCTTATTAACTTATAAGTTGCTTTAATATATTTGAATAAAATGCGCAAATATAATTATTATTATCGGAAAAATCTACATGCATAAAAAAAATAAAAAATTACATGGAAATATTTCGAAATAAACACTTTATTTTTTATCACTAAAGAATAGTGTTAGTCGCGTACGAGAAGTACAATTTTGTACGCATTATTCAAGACCTTCTAACGTTGTAACAAACACTAAAATCTTGCCATAAAATTCTTGTAAATTCGCAAAGGTTTGCAAGTATCTCTGACTGGCCAAGCATGGCAGTCAATAAGCTTTGATTCTCCAGACCCACTCCCAAAAGCGACGAATGAAGACTTATACTGGAGTTTTAAGGTACAATGCGGCGCAACAACGGACGTTGCTAACAGCTTGTAAAGCGACCGCGTAATGTAACCCAAATGGACTGTATGAAACTTATCGGTTTTGGTAGGTAGAGCCCTGTTTCCAATGAGCATGAGCAAACGCAAAGGGCACGCGAGCAGTCTTTACATTTATTTGGCAAATAGACAAGATTCGAGTGCCTTCGAGCTCAAAGTGGTTCATATTTTCCTGCATGCCGTTTTTACTTACATTCAAATACGTAGCAATAGTGTTCTGGGAGAATTTACATTTATATTCCTCTTTGGTTGAAATAAAATTGAATTCGTATCGGTATAGAGAGGTGACGGATATATGTATAAACTCACGATTGTGAAATAAATTGGAATTTCAAAATCATTTTTGTTTTATTTTTATAAACGCATGTCGATTACGAGCAATAAAAAAATACTTACATTTATTCGATCAAAAACCTAAAGACAGGCCCAGTTTTTAGGATTTTGTTTTTCCGTCGAGTACCTATAGAGTACCTAAACTATTTTTTTTAACTGAATAATATATGAAAGATGTCGGCCTCGTTGGTTTTATTTATACAATCGCTAGTTAAAAATAAAAATAAATATCCTATATTTCCTCTATTAAAGTGCAATATTTTCTCATATCTATTTACCCCCTATTTACCTATCTTATAAAAAGTTAGCGTTGACTTTAAGACATCATTACGTATGGTAATCAGTACTTCAAGTCTGCGCTAACTTTTTATAAGATAGACCGTTAGTCTGTGTGGTCTATCCATTTTCGGATGAAGGCCTCCTCCATATTTTCCCAGTTGTTCCTATCTTGGGCCATTCATGTTCATTAGTTCCCAGCGATTTAAACGATAATAATAGCTAGTTACCAACTTAAAACTAAATTACAGGTTAAAACTGCAAAAAACGTTCTCTGCTATCTTTTAATTCCAGTTCATAAAGCGACATTTATTGACGAAATTTTAAATGAATCTAAAAGTTTTGTAGTAAACCGTTTTAAGAGGTGAGATAAGAATTTAAAGTCGTTTCAAATAAAAGATTTGATTTATTCTCGCGATGATACTTTGAAAACTTTACAGATTTATTACTGGAATATGTAACGAGCCAGAACTACGTCAGCCTCGTTCTTATTCACAATTATTGACACAGAGATCAATTTTAGATTTGAAGAAATTAATTGATTTATTTAACATTCTTTTATTCTATAAAACTTTCCATTCGAGCATCTGCAGGGCAAAAATGTTATTTTAAACACAATAGACGCAATTTAAAATATCACAAAAAATATATTTTTGTTCATTCGAAATTGGACGTCGCCCATTAAAAACACGTGTCCGTAAAAGTCTTTGTTTTTAAGGATAGGAGCCAGGTCAGGTCATAAATTAAATACAAAAAATATTTCAAGTGAAATGTCTACTTAAGATTGCAAATGTTTCGGGGACTTTCCAGAAACCATTTAATACAAAAAAATCCCTGCACTAACTATAATAAAAAAATATTTAACGTGGAAGGGACGCGTAGGCACCGACGTGATGAGGTTTGAAAGAGGCGTGAGGCAGGACACTAGTTTTCGGGACCCCGTACCGATAGGTTGAACGTTTTGCGTGTAATTCGTGTACCGTATAATTTGAACCTTTGGGACTTAATCCATGGTCAGTTGTCTTGTTCAATTTGCATAAACGTTTGTTTAAGTAATTTTATATTTAACTAATTTAATATATTCGCGAGTGTTGTTAAAGTAGTTCTTCAGAGTAATAAATAAATATTATGTCTTAAATATTTATATTCGCGATTGATTGTTTTGTTAAGCGTTTCAGAAACTGTTAGTATTAGTGTTTAAAGATCTAAAATTAATTTTATAAATAATAATCAAATAAAACTTTCGTTAATAAAATAATAAATTAAGAAGTAGAATCATTCGCAAAACATAAATAAGAGTAAAATAATAGTTTAAAATTAGAGTCATTTGTAAAACATAAATAAAATATAATAACTTCACGCGTTATAAATCCAGAACGGGCTGGTGAGGGACTGGCACCTTACGGTGACAACGGCAAGTCTACTCTTAGGTGATAGGTTCAGGTACCCTGGATCGGGCCTGAAGGTTGATTATACCCTTCGCAGGGATCAACCCAGATCCTCAAGTTAGTTTGACCCTGAGCTCCGTCGTAAGGATATCGCTGAAGAGAATCATGTCATTGACGCTTACTTGTCTGAGAGCAGGGTCATCTAGTTTGAACCTCTATATAATATGTATTTATACACACACATATTTATACACTGTCATGAAATGCCAACCCAATCCCCTCGGCGTTGATTGACAAGCACACGGTTATAGAATTAGGACAAAGTCGAGGTTTACCACCTCGCAACGTCTTAGCAGAATAGTTAGGGAAGTCTATCATTGCACTCCGATAGACTACACGTTTAAATGTAAATATGAAGCTTGCTTCTAGTTTTGCTAACACGTCTAATCAGATTAGGAGGATGTTAGGTACACCTGATAGGTAGGGTGGGAGACTTAGTTAGGTAGGCAAAGTACGTTATGTTAATTTACAAAATCTAATTTTTCAATTTATACTTTATTCATTTATATACTTGAATGCATTTATTACATAATCTTCGGTAGTGCACTATGTTAGAAGAAAAGTAATAGTTCTAACATTACGCCATTTATGACGTCGGATTAAAATATCAAACTTCAATGTAAAACATTTTAACCTAACTTTTACTCATCTATATATTTAACATGTTCTCTTGTTTTAACTTCAGTAGTGCACAATGTTAGAAAGTAAGTAATCTTACTTATATTGTGCTATTAAAAATGTCTGATTAAAATTATATAGCTTTTGACTTAACTTACAATTATCTGTATACTTGACTATAATTTATTACATTAATATCAGTTGTGCACAATGTTAGAAGCAAAGTAATCATTCTAACATTGTGCCATTCAAATGTGAGATTTAAATACCTTATTAAATTTACCAAGTCTTGTAAAGACCTTTTTCATTTAAAGTCGTGTAATGACAAAGATTATGGGAAGTATTGTAAAGACTAATTTTAACGAGTTAGGTTAGGATTCACGCGGGCTGTTTAGTCCAAACTTTAAAGGTAGCCAATGTTTGACTGTTCAAGTGAACTACTTTTGAAGGAGAAGCCTTTGAAAAAGCCTATGTACAACATTCCAGTTAGGGAGTGTATATCAAACTTTGTGAGCGTGTGTCTCGGTATTTATCTGGAATCTATGGAAAGAGGAAAGTATTTACCTACAAAGTTTGAATACATTTTATGTATCGAGTGATACCGTTTGGTCTAACTAGCGGCACAGTAGTTGCCAAGCTTATCCCGGACTTAGAAAAGCGAGGGAGGCTTTCCGCAAATCTAGTTTTTATGACCCATTCTTCGACAACATCTGAGAATGTTCTCAGGGCTTTGACATTGGTTATCCTAATAATCTAGCTCAACTTGTGCCGTTGGACATGGCTTGACCAGGCTGCTTAGCAGTTGACCCCCTAGGGTCTGCTTTGTCTTTGAGTTCTTTTAAAGGGAACTTAAGGAGATTGTAGTCCCATTGAACTCCCTATAGTAGTGCTAGTGTTTGGGTGGGTTAGGTAAACGGTAATAATTAAAAGTTATTCGTTTCTCTAGCTTATTCAAACGCTGGAAAGCCTTCTATGGAAGAGGAAGTCTATTTATGTATTAAGTTACATAGCGTGTGTCGTAGACTACTGGCAGGCACGGGCGAGGGGTGCCTTTGAAGGGCCCTGACATAGCAATGTCAGCTTCCATTATTTATTTCAAGTACATACTTCCTATAAAGTCTATTACACGAAAACCCTTTACATAGTCTTTCATAATGTTCATACATAAGTTATAGAATCTTTAAGAGATCTAGCATAACTATGCTAACTTCCATAACCTTTCATAAATTACATTACATAAAAGTTATTAGTATTTTATAATGTTTCTTTCATATTTTATAGAGGTTCGAGGAATTCTAAAATAGTAATTTAAAGTTACTCATAGTTTAATCGTTGCATTTTCTTACTCATTCTTATAAGTCAATATTCTGCTAACGGATTCCTTTACATACGAGTTAAAATAATCAAAAGATAGTTAAGCTTTACGACGGAAGATAATTTAATTAGATACTTTAGGTAATAATAAGTAAATTAGGTAATAAATTATAATAGATATCGGTTTGAATTCTCAACATGATTCCTTAAGTTCTTGAGTTACTCACGTCACAACAGTAGGGTCCTATAAGAGTTAGACGATCACATGGCCATCTTCGATCTTCAATTAGCATAAATAATTATTTTAGGTTTTTCACGCGTAATTAATATCGCGGGGTTTATTTACCGGGGGGGTCGTTACAAATACTTAAATCCAGAAGTTGAAATCTATTTGTAAGTGTAATTGAAGTACTAAGAATACTTAGGAACCTACTTAATTTATAAACTTTGAGGTATTTTATAGACCAAAATGTGGTTTCAGTTTTAGTTTAAAACATTTTGGTAAGTACATTTCGCTTTCAAAGAATATTTTGATAGAGTAACTAATATAAAGATTAACGAAGTTAGTTGACTCAAAGAAGTAATTTTAGTATAATTTATCTTATAAATTGTTGGAAGGTTACTTAAAAGACGGTTTGGGTCCCAATTTTCAGTTATTTATAAACCATTAATCATCTAACTATAATTTAAGTTATGACGAATTCGCTATGGATTTCACTACGAAAACTGAATTGATGTATGTTGATAAAATCGCAACGCAGTAGCAGTAATATTATAGGTAAATATAATTTTGCTATATTGTAACACATAAATATGAATTGGACTTTATAAAATACTTGTCAAAAAATAAGTAAGTAAGTACGGTAAGAGTTATAGTCCAAACCCCCTATCTTATAAAAAGTTAGCGTTGACTTTATGTCTATGTCATAATTACCTATGGTATACGATATCATATAAAAAGTTAGCGAAGAAGAAGAAAAAGAGGCTTATAAAAGTCTTGATTACGATATGTAATGGTGAAATAATGTCTACGCTAACTTTATCTAAACTAATATTATAAAGAGGAAAGATTTGATTGTTTGTTTGTTTGCATCGAATAGGCTCCGAAACTACTGGACCGATTTCAAAAATTATTTCACTGTTGTGAAGCTACATTATCTGCGCTGAACATAGGCTATATTATAATGATATTTTTTATATAAGCTACCCGTGCGAAGCCGGGGCGTACTACTAGTAAGATATACAGTAACAAAGTAGCTATAGATGTGTGCTAAATACCGGTAACAGTTGAAATCCCTAATCAAATTATGAGAGAAATCCATTAGTGACAATAAAGCTTATGGCCCATTACACGACAGAGCATAATAATAGGCGGATAATATATTACACAACGTGCTTACCCACCTGAGATTAAGTTGTGTGTAGTCTTGTTAGTTTAAGATATATTACACATGACATATCTTTATTATGAATTTTCTTTGCAATTTTTAAATAAAATCTAGTCTTATTATTCATAAACTAAAACCATTGAGCAAAGGGCCTGGTTAACTGTGGTGTATAAAATCGGTGAAACCGGTTCTTCTAGGCACTGGTCGCGAACTGGCACCTAGAATCACATTGTATTTAAGATTATTATACGATTCAAAGTAAACCGTGTGATTTTAGTTGAGGCCTACCTCAACTAAAATCACACGGTTTACTTTGAATATATACGTTTTATAGGATTGATAAAATAATGTTTTTAATTAAAATTATGCCTGTGTTAATTGTTTTTAAGCATCTTTTGAGTGATTGACTTTTTTATGAAAATAGGATGTCATTTACTCACTACAAAAAATGTGACAATCGCAAACGTATGGAAATTGTTGCGTATTTGAATGACACTACGCGTTGACGCTAACTCGACTGCCGAACGTTGCAGCAACACCGCGCAGTGTGTCACGTGCTAACTTTATATACGATTACATTTATTTTATTCGTGCTCACCCTATGGTTACCAGATTAACATTTCTTTCATATAGATAGATAACTCTTTATTGTTACACCAAAAAATAATAATAATTACAGATAATATAATAATCATATATCCCTAATGTCAACAAATCAAAGCGATATCGAATCGGAAACGGGGAAGAGATTGTAAATGTAGTTAATGTTTACGCGCAGCTTTCCAGTGCAAAGTAAATGTTTATCTAGGTACAGTTTAACCGCAGCATGCCGTTTGAGCAAACTGCAGACACGACGTTATGTCACGTTCGATACTCTGCCAGATTATCATTACTGTCCGGTTATTGTGCTGTGGGTTCGATTCCCACCTAGAGCAAATGTTTGTGTGATGAACATAAATATTTGTTCTGAGTCTGGGTGTTACTATGTAGGTATATGTAATGTATTTTATGTATGTATTTACAAAGCGTAATTTACCTACTAGATTGGCTTGGTTTGGGACTATGTGATGTGCGAAATGTCCGTGAATATATTATTCTTTTTATCTAGAATAGACTGGGGAAGAGACTGATGGACATTTAATTTAACTGTTAGATGGCACTTTTTAAGCGACGAAAAAAAATCGGAGGACGTTCTCAAGTCAACGTGTAAGTATTTTTTTTGACATGCGACGATTAACGGAAATTTGTAGTCTACGTGTCAAGAGGTAGGTTTACTCAGTACCTACGCTACCCTCACAAGCAGCCTGTAGTCAACATAGTACAGAAAACACAATGTTAATAATAATGTACCTACAGAGTTGATTCTGCGGTTTTGGAGTTCTTGGAGACGATGACTTTCTTCACCCATTCCAAACACTATGTAAATTTAATAATAATAATAATGCGTTTATTAGAAACCATAACTTAAAGTAAAAGAAAAACATCATGGAAAACGATGACATCTGCAGAAGTTAAAATAACTGTGTCGCAGACATCAACGCCCCCCTCCAGATAAAAAATTGTATAAAAATACGTAAGCTAAGTTCTTTTTAGCAAGGAAACAAAAGTAAAACTAACAAAATACAAAATAAAAGGTATAAACTAGTAAGAAATGTGTGTGTGTGTTGTGAGTGAGAGTAAGGGTGTGTGAGGGTGAGGGTAAGTGTATGTATGTAAATGTGTATGTGTGAATGTAAGTGAGGGTGTGTGGGTATGTGTGTTTGTGTAAGTATTGTGTGAGTGAGTTAGAGAGTTTAGTGTTATGTAAATTATATGAATAATCTAGTTAGGGCACGACTAGATTGGACCCTACGA
The DNA here is from genome assembly GCA_932527185.1 of Ecliptopera silaceata. Lineage (NCBI taxonomy): Eukaryota > Metazoa > Arthropoda > Insecta > Lepidoptera > Geometridae > Ecliptopera > Ecliptopera silaceata. Next base: position 8,050,735 of record OW052202.1, on the reverse strand, counting down.
CTAGTAACTCATGCTTTTTTGAACAAGTTCAGATACAAGGAATACTCAAAAAAAAACTTTTTAACATATTTTTTGCGCCATCCATTTAAATTGATCTCTGCAAGAGGACATTCAGCGACCAGCATTATTTCAAAAATAGTTTTACTAAAGATTTCTATTTGTCAAAGAAAATAAAAGTTATATTACCATTCAATGTACCAACCAATTATCATATCGCTCGGCTGAGTTCTTATGTCTTCTAGAAAGAGTCTCCATACATATTCAGGATGCAAAAAGCATAAAAGCGTGATGAATCACCGAATTTCCGAACCAGCTGCGCTACTGTGCTTATTTTTGCGAGAAATTTGTCGGCGACTAATATTTTCCTTCCATATTAATAATAATATAAACCAGCAAATCCAATTATCCTTAGCCGATACGCTCGCTCAGAAGGACTGTGTGAACGCAAAACATAGGGAATCAATAGACGCTTCCCGACATCACTTGCGTTGATTGGCTTAGCGGGATTATTTCAAACGAAAGATTACAAAATCTATTCAGCTTTTGTTTTTGTATACGAAAAGACGTAAATTCTTTCATATTTCATTTTTACCTGACTACGCGATACAAAGGAGGGTTATGAGTTTTTATTTCTATTTGTTGCCAGGCGTAACAGTAGCTCTACCATGAGTTTTACTATACTATTTATACTATACTCGCTAGCGTCTGTAGTTGAAAAACTGTATGAAGATTTGTACAGCGCCTCTAGCGGATAGTTGGGTACTAAAATTCGTAATACTAATATTTACGTAACCACTGTAGTAAAATCAGGCGATTTTACTATGACAACTCATGGTAGAGGTACAGCTCAGTTGGTAAGTAGTAGCTCTGTTGGTTATGAACCATGTCTATTAAGTTGTGTACAGGTAAAGTCATTTATTTAAACAAAAGACAATCTGATGAATCTACACATACAATCTGACAGCACCTAGTCTTTGGACTCTTGTCTATACCTACCTACCATTAGGTGGCTTTCAGCATCATAGATAGGTGGGTAGGTACTTCTTAAACACCACGGTTTGGTCATCCATTTTATTTAAGCTAACCTCGGACGTAAACTGGAGGAGTAACAGCGGCTACAAACTAAAGAGAGATATGCTTCGACCCGATCATAACTTTGATTTTAAATATATACGAGCGCTGCATACTACTACCAGATTTTATGAAATAAACATAAATACTCGTTATGAAATTGTTCCACGTAAATAGTTAAACGGAATTTGTAAGCAAGATATACCTACATATTAGAAGCTTAATTTTTTTATTTATTATAATTAGTAGATAATGTAATATTAAAAGCGATTAAATTAAACTTTATTACTGTTTGACATTATTCATGATCAGAAAATTAGCAAGCATTTCAAAATTATCATCGTCATATCAGCCTATTGATATTAAGCCTCTGGACCGAGTTTCGATATATATAACCCCGTATAAGATGAATGACGTCTAGAAGCTTCAGAAGCTCCGCTAATGTTACTTTTATACAAAACAGCACGCGCTGTAAACCTAAATGCAGATTCTATAAATCAAAACTGTTACTCGGTCTTTTGAATTAATATGCCGGAAATCGAAATATCTCATAGTCTTAAAAGTGAAATATAGAAAAACACTTAAGTACCTATTTTGACTTTTTTTTAAATCATCGCGCGCTGTGAACCTAAACCCCTAGCACTTTACGCAGATTATGTGAACCAAATCTCTTACTAGGACTTACCCTTTGAAGTAATATAATGGATATTAAAATATCTAGTCAGTCTTTCAAAAGTGAAATATAGAAAAATAATGAATTTATCTTCTTCTTTGTACTAATTCAAAGTTCCAGTGACATCCAGTGACAGGGCTTGTCCAGTATGTACATAAATAATGTTCTCTTAAGTACGTTTTGTTGACACAAGTACCTAGTAATTAGTAAGCAGTCAATCAAGCAACCTGGGATGTTATGACATCGATTATGGGACGTCCCTACCCTTCCCTATTATGGGACACATGAGTTAACGGATAAAACACGCTTTGGTAACTAATCCCGAATATCGATAAGCTTAATATTAGTTATTTATAACTATAAATAATAATAAATAATGCTGGACAATCCACACAACATCATCTAGCCCCAAGTTAGGCAGAGCTTGTGTTATGAGTAGGTACTAGAAGACTAACATACTTACAATATTTGCAGATCGTACAAATACTTATCCCAAGGCGGGAATCGAACCCGCAACCTCCGCGTCGCAGGCAGACCTTCGCCCGCCGCGCCACATCGGTCGTCAAATATAGTATTGTGATTATCATTTTTGCTGGATATAAAAATAATTTTGATGTGGCTATAGTTTTTAATGTACATAATTAATTGTTTAAGTAATAATTAATTTTGATACGCAACCAAACAAATAAATACAAAATTAAAATAAATAACAAATAAACTAAACAGCGGCTTTTAAAATATTTACTTTATCCCTCAAAATAACAAACAGTTTGTATTTACTAAAAATATATCATAATACAAAAATGTACTTAGTTATAAAAATATTTCCTGATTTTTCTAATTATGTATTAGCTCTGATTATGAAAAAATAGAATATTGTCATGCCATTGCCTATATTCGTTGCCGGCCAGTTATTCATTCATAAAATAACTTAACCTACTTATAAAGCACCAGGTGTTTTGGTGCAATTGGAATAATCCAGACTCTATAACAATAATCTACAATGCAATAGACATTCAATTTTATGGTCACAGAAGCTAGATTGTCATTTATTTGATAGTTTACTTGAGACACGTTCAATATGTGATTATAACTGTTTTATGGCGATAATTCAATGAAAGATGACGTTTGTTTGACATTTTATAAATTGTTGCCATACATTTAATAGTTGCCTGTAATTAGTTCATATTTTTATGTTTATTTTCTAAATGACTATGGGATATAGGGCATTAGATTGTGCTACTTGACTAAGCGATTTTTCACAACATTCTTCAATATTCCAAGAACCTGTCTTCTGTCTCAAAACATAGTATCATAAATAAATAAATACTATATACAGGGTGTAACAAATGAGGTGGACCAAAAGCAAAAGGGCGATAGGGGAGGTCAATGGCTATCCATATAACCCCCATGTATGTTCAGCGATATTCAGTCGTTCAAAAGTTATTCCCACTTTTATGTTTTTTTTTTTCATTAACATATTTTAGGTTAGATTTCCCAAGTATACCCAAACTATCAAGGCTACACCCGTAATTTTTTTACACCTTGTAGCTTAATAGTAGACTTTTCGTACTGCAATACCAGTTTGAGTCGTTATTTGATTGATTTCCAAATAAAAAATAATCTTTGCAGAAAAATTCGAAACCTGAACTTCCACGAAAAACTTTAGGAGCAATTTAAAAAAAAAACTTGCTGAATATTTTTTTCCACAACCTATCTTAAAAACTTCCTCCATTTATGGAGAAGTTACCCTGAAAATTTCATAGGGCTAGTACAGAAGGATCATGTTAAAAAGTGAAGTCATGTGTTGTAAAAGTGCTGAAATCGACGGTTCAATCGACCAACACGATGGTCCGAGCAAGGCTCAGATTGTATGCCACCCCTTATAATCAATTGCTCTTGGTATATTCTAGCAGCCTCTCGAACGTTTTCTTGAGCTACAACATGACAATAATACATATCTGCACATCTACGAGGAGAATATGGCATGATACACTAATCGCAAAGTTTGTACAGTCCGTAAACGCGCAGTTTTCGTTAAAGTAAATTAATCCAAATTCAGACTCCTGAGTGGCCGCACTTTTCACAACCTGACTCCGTAATAAAGATTTAAAAACTAAAACCCGACTACGAAAAGCTAGGAAACAAGTTAAACTTTTAGATTTCACACCTAATTTTTCTTTTAAGATTTCACACCACTGTTGGTTTCTTGATTTATTTTACTTCATCACGGGTTTAGTCGGATGCTTAATATTATGTAGTTTAACATAACTAGCATCCGACTACAACCATAAGCAAAAAAATCTGTTTTAAGTAAAAAAAAACAAATTCTGTTTAGGAAAATTTTAAAGTTAAACTTACTTCCTAGCTTTTCGTAGTCGGGTTTTAGTTTTTAAATCTTTATTACGGAGTCAGGTTGTGAAAAGTGCGGCCACTCAGGAGTCTGAATTTGGATTAATTTACTTTAACGAAAACTGCGCGTTTATGGACTGTACAAACTTTGCGATTAGTGTATCATGCCATATTCTCCTCGTAGATGTGCAGATATGTATTATTGTCATGTTGTAGCTCAAGAAAACGTTCGAGAGGCTGCTAGAATATACCAAGAGCAATTGATTAGAGGGGGTGGCATACAATCTGAGCCTTGCCCGGACCATCGTGTTGGTCGATTGAACCGTCGATTTCAGCACTTTTACAACACATGAGTTCACTTTTTAACATGATCCTTCTGTACTAGCCCTATGAAATTTTCAGGGTAACTTCTCCATAAATGGAGAAAGTTTTTAAGATAGGTTGTGGAAAAAAATATTCAGCAAGTTTTTTTTTTAAATTGCTCCTAAAGTTTTTCGTGGAAGTTCAGGTTTCGAATTTTTCTGCAAAGATTATTTTTTATTTGGAAATCAATCAAATAACGACTCAATAGTCCAGTCAAAATAGACATTCCAGTTTGCATTAATTCCCAACAAGCTGGATTTTTGTACAGGCCTTGAATACGTCATTACAAATGATATGTCAAAAGTCCCCATCGATCCCGCTTGTGCGTTGTTTTCAGGGCCGTCTTTACCCGGGGGTGCAAGGGGTGCGGTGCACCCGGGCGCGGAGCGCCCGGGGGCGCCTGCCGAGCGCTAATTAATGAATATTTAGATATTTCATTGAACTTAACGCCATTGCACAGTTTCATATACAGGTTACGACAAACACGTATGCGCAAAAAAATAAAAATTGTCATGCCAAAAAGAGTGTTGACCTTTGACACATTGCCGCCCGGTTGCCCGCACTTGAAGCAAAATGATCTCTAAGTCAATAAAGTGTAAGTTCATTTAAAATGGGCGCGCGGCGCGGCACCTGTGCGTCTGTCATCATAGGCGAGTAATTGCGCCCTTTGACATGGCCGTCTTAGTCCAGTCAAAATAGACATTCCAGCTTGCATTAATTCCCAACAAGCTGGATTTTTGTACAGGCCTTGAATCGTCATTACAAATGATATGTCAAAAGTCCCCATCGATCCCGCTTGTGCGTTGTTTTTTATTCCAGGTTAAAAGTCATAAATTTGCGTTTTTTGCGTATATCTCTGAAACAACGAGAGCTATCGAAAAATGGTTCAGGCAAAGTTTGTAAATCGTAAAATTGTCTACAAAAATATCTAAACACTTTTCTTCTACAAAGCATCGCTTTCGAGATATAGTGACTTTAGACCGCAGGAACATCGTCGAAGATGATGCGTTTTTTTCATTTCAGCCGTTTATCTGCTTCATTGCCACAGAACAAACAGTATTTCTTGAAATTTACTGAAAGGGGTGATGGGTTCGATGGGTTAGTCCGCCTCGTACTAGAGTACGAGGTAATGAATCGTCTTTTTGTTGCAAGAAATACAGTTTGTTATGTAGCAATGAATCAGATAAAACGGCTGAAATGAAAAAAACGCAGCATCTTCGACGATTTTCCTGCGGTCTAAAGTCACTATATCTCAAAAGCGATGCTTTGTAGAAGAAAAGTGTTAAAATATTTTTGTAGACAATTTTACGATCTACAAATTTTGTTTGAACCACTTTTCGATAGCTCTCGTTGTTTCAGAGATATATGCAAAAAACGCAAATTTATGACCTTTGACCTCGAATAAAAAACAACGCACAAGCGGGATCGATGGGGACTTTTGACATAAGTATCATTTGTAATGACGTATTCAAGGCCTGCACAAAAATTCAGCTTGTTGGGAATTAATGCAAACTGGAGTCATAATTTTAGTCTATTTTGACTGGACTATCTGCAGTGTAAAAGAAAACCAGGGCGCAGGCTGAGCCCCGCACCCCGGCGCCGAATAGACTTAAGACGGCACTGGTTGTTTTTTATTCCAGGTTAAAAGTCATAAATTTGCGTTTTTTGCGTATATCTCTGAAACAACGAGAGCTATCGAAAAATGGTTCAGACAAAGTTTGTACATCGTAAAATTGTCTACAAAAATACCTCAACACTTTTCTTGTACAAAGCATCGCTTTCGAGATATGGTGACTTTAGACCGCAGGAAAATCGACGAAGATGCTGCGTTTTTTTCATTTCAGCCGTTTTATCTGCTTCATGGCCACAGAACAAACAGTATTTCTTGAAATTTAGTGAAAGTGGTGATGGGTTCGATGGGTTAGTCCTCCTCCGAGGTAATGAATCGTCTTTTTGTTTCAAGAAATACGGTTCGTTCTATGGCAATGAAGCAGATAAAACGGCTGAAATGAAAAAAACGCAGCATTTTGGTAGATTTTACTGCGGTCTAAAGTCACTATATCTCGAAAGCGATGCTTCGTACAAGAAAAGTGTTGAGGTATTTTTGTAGACAATTTTACGATGTACAAACTTTGCCTGAACTACTTTTCAATAGCTTTCGTTGTTTCAGAGATATACGCAAAAAATGCAAATGTATGACCTTTGACCTCGAATAAAAAACAACGCACAAGCGGGATCGATGGGGACTTTTGACATATCATTCATAGTGACGTATTCAAGGCCTCCACAAAAATCCAGCTTGTTGGGAATTAATGCAAACTGAAGTCATAATTTTAGTCTATTTTGACTGGACTACAAACTGGTATTGCAGTACAAAAAGTCTACTATTAAGCTACAAGGTGTAAAAAAATTACGGGTGTAGCCTTGATAGTTTGGGTATACTTGGGAAATCTAACCTAAAATATGTTAATGAAAAAAAAAACATAAAAGTGGGAATAACTTTTGAACGACTGAATATCGCTGAACATACATGGGGGTTATATGGATAGCCATTGACCTCCCCTATCGCCCTTTTGCTTTTGGTCCACCTCATTTGTTACACCCTGTATAATTGACAAAACTGCCATCTCTGTTAGTCAGCGCGAAACATTTCATAAACAATGCGTTTGTATGTAGCTGAAAACCTACCTCTTTTCATAAAGTTTCTGCGTATCTGCGTTAGAGGGCGCTAAAATTACAATTCCTGTAATTGTAGAGCAATCATATAAATAAATTGAGCTGTATATAGTATAATAATACAAAGTCAAATCGGCAAGGCAACATATTTAAATTATATATTATTATGTATGACGCATAGCGTAATCAGTACTGCTATGTAACGTTCACGCTAAGTCTTTGTCAAGGTTACGCTAAAGTTGAAAACAAAAGTAGTTGATAAGAACAGACTACCTAAACATAATTATTATAAAACTTGAATAATGTTTAGAGCAATCATTTTATTTTATTTTGTAAATTCATTATTTAAAAAATAGTTTCTAATATGTAAATATTTTCTATATCATTTTCATAATTTTTGTTAAGCTGTATCAGGTTTTCACGATTCAAATTATTATTCTGGGCATTATTACAATTAACACATTTTAAGTATAATTATAAAAAATAAATAAACACGATCTAATATTGTTCGTACCAAAGAACATTGCCCAAACCTTGTACCAGATTGCGTCACAAGCTAATTATCATCAAAATTAATATTTTATTTATACGTGTACTTTGTTAATTTTTAACCCTCATATTTAACCGGGTTTAGAAAATTAAAATTAATTATACATAACATAATTATCAATTTCCTACTTCCGAGTGCTTAGTCCGAGCTTGCATTTTAAAACTCCCGACTCTCGAGACGAGAGTCGTCTTTCGGATATCCATACAAAAATACAAGGACATCCGAGAGACGACTGCCGACTCGAGAGTAGGGAGTTTTAAAATGCAAGTTCGGACTAAGCCTTCCGCACGTCAACTATTTTGTTCCGATCATTGAGCATAAAAATCTTGTTTGTCAAGTAAGCTTTAGCTGAGAAGGCAAATATGATATAAAATAAAATACATTTTTAAATATTTTGAAATCCGGTTAAACATTGAAAAAAATATTGTTGGTAGCGAAAAGGTAAATAAAAATTAGGGCTTTGAGAGTAAATTCAAATTGATGCATGTTGGTACAGATTCCCATAGCCCATTGGGCATTGTCCTTTATTGTGGATAAATTATAATTATACTTATAAAAATAAAGCTGTTGTTTTATCACTTACCTAAATAAAAACAATAAATATCTACTTACTTAAATCTATTTAACTACTTATTAAAGGACATTGTGTAGTAGAAAAAAAAACCTATTTATAATTTATCACCATTAGAAGTCAATACGCTTTGTTTATATTTTTCTTCCTGATTACCATTTAATAAGCTTATTTCTACATTTTCCATTTTAATTTCAGATTCCTCCTCATACAGAGACCCTTGCAATTCCATCTGTATTTCCCTTAAGCTCTTGCCTTTGGTCTCAGGGACTGCCCAATACGAGAAGCCTGCTCCAACCAAGCACATACTTGCAAAGAACCAGAATACCCCGGTCAGTCCCCACAAATCTTTAATAATCTGATACCCTCTGATAGTTATAAAAGTGACAACACTTCCAAAAAGGTTCATTGAGGTTATAGCTATAGATTTTACGTTTAAAGGGAATATTTCTGCGGGTACAACAAACATGAGAGTATCGTAACCTATAGTTGAAACGATACTGAAAGCTATTATTCCAAAAAAGATGATATTGCCAAGTAAATTAGCGTTTTCTTCAACGGGAACGACTTCTTGGACGAAGAAGCAGGCGCCGACGACAGCGAATGTGACACAGGAACCGATGTAGGAGAATATAAGAAGTGGGCGACGACCGACCTTGTCTACTATCCCGGAAGACAGCATACCTAAAAATAAAAATGTATTAAATCCTACTAATATTATAGGAAAAGGACCTTTGCCCAGCAGTGGGAAAGTAAAGGTTAATAAAAAATTATAAACGCGAAAGTTTGTAAGGATGAATGTGTGTTTGTTACTCATTCGCGCATAAACTACTGAATAGATTTTAAAGAAACTTTACAAAAATGTAGTTTATACATCATTATATTATATCTATATCTACTAATAATAGGTCTTTACCTATCTCTCTCTTGGCCAAATTAGAACGTATCGGTATTCGAGGCATACCACACAAACTGCTTCAAAGCTACCTTTCTAACAGAAGTCAAGCAGTCATAATAAACGATGTAGTTAGCTCGGACGAAACCGTAACCTATGGTGTCCCACAGGGAAGCATTCTGGGACCCAGTCTTTTCTTAATATATATAAACGAGCTCTGCCAGTACACTCCTTATCATGGAAAGGTGTTTACCTTTGCCGATGATACAGCAATTGTTTTTGAAGGTTCGTCTTGGGAAATAGCTAAAGCTCATGCCGAGCTAGGATTACGTAATGTAATTACATGGCTACGGAAAAATCTACTATCTTTAAATTACTCAAAAACAAAATATGCCTGTTTTAGCATCCGAAAGCGTAACGCCCCACACATAAATAGCTTCAAATTATATGCTCATACATGCTGTGACAACTTAAACACCATTTGTGACTGTTCCTGCCTTGATAGAGTGGATCAAATAAAGTACCTGGGTGTAATATTGGATAGTCAGCTTAACTGGATGCCTCAAATTGAGACAGTAGCCGCACGTCTGAGAAAATTAATATGGGTTTTTAAAACTCTTCGTACCGTCGCCACACCCAATCTTATAAAAACTGTGTATTACTCTTTGTGTCAATCGGTTCTCAGCTATTGTATTTCAGCTTGGGGAGGGGCTTGTAAGTCTAATTTAATAAAACTTGAAAGGGCTCAGCGATCAGTACTAAAAGTTATGAGCTTTAAACCTTTTCGCTTCCCCACTGAGCTCTTATACAAAGACCTAAAAATATTAACTGTACGTCAAGCATTCATTCTCCAAATTATTTTAACATTCCATAAAAAACTCCCTTTTAATCCCAATTTAACTTATCTTACTAGATCAACTAGTAAGGTATGTAGCATCCCAAGATTTAATACATCTTTCGCTATGCGTCACTCAATTTTTCTGGAAGCATATCTGTATAATAAACTAAACAAAATTCTTAAGTTTTACCCACTGACTACCCCGAGATGCAAAACTACCTTAAAATCCTGGTTACTTGAAAAAAACTACACAGAAACTGAAAATATACTCACCCTATTGACTTAGTGCTTTATAATACTATAGTTAACACTTAATACCTTCTAAATATATACATATACATATTCATACAAATTATTATATCTTTACCTATTTATAACTCTTTTTATATTTATTTTACTTGATTTTGTTTTACCAATATTTACAAATCAAATCAATTTATACCTACATAATCTTTTTATTTTTATTGTTTAAAAATAAGTCTTGTATGTAATTTTAGTGCAAATCTATTTCAAATCTGAATGTTAAAAAGTCGCAGTGTTTGACATGCTTATGATACTGGGTATGAATATGCCTAGTATCGCGAGTATGTTAGACCTAGTTCTTAAAACTCGTTCTCCGGCGGAGGGTATAGGTACGCCATCTCACAGGTCTTCCTAGTTTGGGTACCTATGTCATCCATCCTGAATTGTAAACTAAGGAAATATCACATGTTAGATATAATGAACTGTAAAGTTTGTCGTTAACAAATAAAATTTATCTTATCTTACCTATGAAATTGCCGTTTTGTATGAAAAAATTGAAACGAATTTTTTTCATGTATTTTTTATTTGTATTAATCGAAGTAATTACCCATGCAATCAATGCATCTTTGCCAACACAGTGGCAGGTTATTGATGCCCTTCTTAAAGAAACCAGCTGGACGGGAGGCAACAAATTCTTCAAAGGCATTTTGTACTGCCTCTCGGGTATTGAAGTTTTTCCCGCCAAGAAGTTATCCAAATTCTGGAAAAAGTAGTAGTCTGTAGGCGAAAAGTCTGGTGAGTAGGGCGGATGACGGAGAGCTTCCAACCCCAGTTCTTGCAACTTGGAGACCGCGTGCTGTGCGAGTATGAGGTCGCGCGTTGTCGTGCAGGAGCAGCGGAGACGAGCGAGTGACCAATGCTGGTTGGAGATGTGCCAGCTTCTCCATCATTGTGTTCAGTTCTTTACAGTACACATCTGCAGTAATGCTCACCCCGTTTGAAGAGAGCTGTGATGAATCACACCGGCGCTAGACCACCAAACAGTGACCATCACTTTTCTAGGGGTAAGTTTTCGTTTAGGGCATGGTTTAGGTGCTGAACCAGGATCCAACCATCTTGCTGAGCGCTTGCGGTTATCAAACAGAATCCATTTTTCATCGCAGGTAACATGCGGTACAAAATTCCTTCATTTGTGTGTCAATTGAGCAGTGCAAGATACCTACGTCTCGACGCGTACTTCGCGCTGGCGATCATTGAGTTCGTGAGGCACCCATTCGTAAGGCTTTTTTACCTTGCCAATTTGACGCAAATGGACCAATATTGTTTTGACGCTAACGTTAAAAGCTGCTTCTAATTCAGACGTAGATTGTGTATCATCAGCTTCCACAATCGCCTTTAATTCGTCATTGTCGACCAAAGTCTTCGGACGACCGCGAGGTTCATTTTTCAGGTCGAAATTTCAAAAACGGAAGCGAGTAAACCATTAACAGGTGGTGCGTTGGTTTGTAGTGTTAGCTCCGTAAACGTCGTTGATGTTGCGTGCCACTTGTGCCGCGTTGCTGCCACGACGGTACTCATATTCCATAATTACTCGAATTTTTAACGTATCCATGATGACGAAAAAGATTGAAATGCGATGAAAATGTAACACTAATCAATAAACAAATGACTACTTTTGGAAAAAAAATCCATGTTTTTATAATAAAATTAATTAGAAATTATAATTCTTAGCCAAACAAAAAATATTTTGATTTGAAATGGCCAGTACTGCAGAACGGCAATTTCATAGGTAAAGACCTAATATTATAAAGAGGTAAAGTTTGTATATTTGTTCAATTGTAAGGGGTAATCTCGGGATCTACTGAACCGATTTTAAAAATTCTTTCACCAATAGAAAGCCACATTATTTCTGAGTGTCATAGGCTATATTATATTTTCAAAAAAAATAGGGATCCTTACTAAAACTTCAATTATGCTCAACGAAGTGGGCACGGGTCAGCTAGTACTTTATAAAGATAATGTGTGAATCATCCAAATATATAACGATACTAAGATGACGACACGGGCTTCAACTAGTAAAATATAAATCATCATTTGTTACACATATATTTTTTGGTGGGAATCGAACTTTTAGGATTTTCTATGAAAAACGAATTATTTATGATTTGTTACACCAACGGCATATTCACATTCAATACTTACTAATAACAAATCTCAATGCAGCATACAAAATGAGTCCTGAAGATATGGACACTGATGTTTCGGTTTCTTGCATTATTCTTCCTAAATACTGTTGTATTAGGAGCGATCCGGACAGCTGTTGAAATACTTTCAAACCTGAGGAATTAAAATTACTTATAAATGTAGTCTATTCTACAAGTTATCAGCATTATTCACTGTGATAATCAGCTTTATGAGAAACGAATAATGAAGCCAAAACGCTCATCTAAAATAAATATTCATGGACATTTCACACTCTAGTCCCAAATTAAACAAAGCTTATTGATACTAGATGAACTTGATTGCTGATAAAATACCTAAGTATATACTTTTTTTTTGTAAATACATACATACTTAGAATATAGTAACACTCAGACACAGAACAAATATGTTAACTACACAAACATTTGCTCTGGGTGGGAATCGAACCCCGCAGCATGGAAGGCAGAGCTACTACCAACGGAGCTGTGACGCCTGTCAAAAATATTCAGTATCCCTACCATGAGTTTTTACAATTTATACTCGCAAGCGTCTGTAGCAAATTCTCTGTCTGTGGTTCACAATTGTAATGCAAATTGCAGATACGTATGTCTATAGTTTATAAAAATAATTGCTTAGTATATGTAGAGAACAAACCAAAAGATATAAGAAGTGCTTTTCTGTACTGTTTCCCAGTGAAAAGCTCCTTAACAGTCGTCGATCGACGCATATCTTCCTTCACGTGTTTATGCATTTCAGTCAGCTTTTGCTCAAGTACCTGAAAGAATACTACCATCAAAAACCCACAAAGTATGCAATAGTTTAGACATTTTTACATAAACCTTACTTAGAATTATCTCTAAATTGAAACATTATTTGAACATTGCTAGTCCCAAAGTAACATTTATAATTAGTAACCAAAATAATAAAATTACTGAAAGGAAACACTTGACACTAGAAAAGGCAGCTTAATATGAAAACGGAGTATGTAACATCATGTGTGAAAATTTCAACTCTCTATACGGTTCATGAGATACAGCTTCGTGACAGACATACAGACAGACGGACAGCGAAGTTTTAGTAATACAGTCCCGTTTTACTCTTTGGGTACGGAACCCTTAAAATGAACCTGGGTCATATATCTTCATAGAGCATCGGTGCTATCAATTTTACTTCAAAGTTGACATTTATTTTTACGAATAACAATACATATTATATATAACTACAGTAGAGCGTCGATTATCCGAACGTCGATCAACCGAACGACCGCTTATCCGAACAGTAATAAAGCGGGGTCAACGCTCTCCCTGGGGTTCAATTTAACGAAAAACTAGGAGGGACATCTAATTTTCAAGCAAGCACAGGCTGGTTAAAACGATTTAAGTCAAGACATGGCATTTGTGAGCTTCAAATTCAAGGAAAACTAAGCTGAATCATTCAAAATCAAACTAAGGGGATATACTGAACGAAGAAAATTACGCTCTGGAAAACGTTTACAATGCAGACGAAACCGGGCTTAATTGGAAAGCTTTGCCGCTAAAAACTCTTGCTTCACGTCGTGAATTAGCAGCACTACAGCAGGTCTTAAAATAAGCAAGGATCGTATCACTGCCTTAGTATGCGCTAATGCTACTGGAAGCCACCGATTGCCCATGCTTGTAAATGTTCGATTATCCGCAATAACCGGTTTTCCGAACACCCATGTCCCCCAATTAGTTCGGATAATCGACGCTCTACTGTACTTATTGGTATTCGTAAAAGTAAATGCAACTCTCGCTCACTCACTCGCGATTTAAATACTAGGTTTCATTTAAGGGAAAGAGATATATTTTTATATAAATATTAGAGAGATATATGTATATTAGCGAGAGATATTTATTTGACACACAACACACACAGACAGTAGCTCTACCATGAGATTTTACAATCTATAGGTACTCGCTAGCGTCTGTAGTTTAAAAAATGTATGAAGATTTGTACAGCGCCTCTAGCGGATAGTTGGGTACTAAAATTCGTAATACTAATATTTACGTAACTACTGTAGTAAAGTCAGGCGATTACACTGTGACAACTCATGGTAGAGGTACAGATACATACACAAATACTCACCTTTTCATCCTTATAACCATTCAGTTTCATCAGCACAGTCCTAGCAGCATCCACCTTGCCTTCCTTCAGCAAATAATACGGCGTTTCTGATACAAACCAACAGGCGAAGAAATACATGATAGGTAGGGCTATCAGCATGTAACTTAAGGTCTGGTACGATGCGAACGATCCCACAGCCACTACGAGGAATCCTCCAAAGTTGAACATGAAACTGTTACCGACAACAAGACTTCCCCTTATTTCTTTTGAAGCTATTTCTGCTAGGTATATCATTGTAACCTGCAAAAAACAGTGAGTAGGTACGATTATAACGCAGGCAGCTATTTTCAAAAGAGATCGCAGAAAATTCGTTATGTTTGAGAAACTAATAATATGCTCGCTCTATAAAGTAATTTGTGATCAAATAGTGATTTGCATTTATAAATTCGGTTATCATTGTCAGGCGTCAGGCACAGCGTAGATAGTAGCTAGCCTTTCATGATGTGGGTCGTGTGTTCGATTCTCACTCAGAGCAAATGTTTGTGTGATGAACATTAATATTTGTTCTGTGTCTGGTTGTTTCTATGTATTCTATGTTAGTATTTACAAAATAATGTATACTTTTAAGTATTCTATCAGCAATCTAGTTCCCATAGCTTTGTCTAGTTTGGGACTAGAGTGTGATATGTGAATTGTCCGTGAATATTTATTTAATAAGACTTATATAGGAGCAATGCAATACAAATTTAGATCAATAATTTTCCTTATTTTGTTTGTGTGTCGAATAATAAATATTAATTAAGCTTAATTTATTTTAACTTACCGTTTGAATCATAGCAGCTCCGAAGCCCCATAGAAATCTCGCGATATACATCATCCAAACATTAGTCGCAAATAATATAAACAGCTGTAAAACAAAACAAAATTTTTTGTTAAATAAATTATTTATTCACAAACAAACTTACGACTATACAGTATTTACAAAATGTACATTGGCATATAAAATACATAAGAAACAGTTGAGCTATCTACAGACCGTTGCTAACGATCTATAGATAGTTCAACTGATCCAAATCAGTACCAATCGGAATCGTATCCTTGTAAAATGTTTGTTGTATTTAAAGATATAATAATCATTTTAGCTATAAAACATAACATCTTCAACCTCTTGGATCTCTCTTTTTTGAGAGGTGTAAGATTCGTCTAAAAAACTTGACAATTCGTCAGCCAGAACTAATATAAGATCCCTTAATATACAATGATAAAAAATACATAAAACCTATCCCTAGTACGCAACCAAGGCCAAATTTTAGATAAGAATTGAGTAATTTTAATTTGTCAATAAACGGATAAAACTATCTATTCCATGTATGTATTTTTTAATAAATATATATGTACAAGTATTCTATCAGCAGGCAAGTTCTTGGGAATATAAAATACATACCGTTCCAACACAGATAGGAACAGCGCTTGTCAGCAATGTGGGACGCCTTCCGAAGTTATTTAGCTGGTACTGAGTGGTCACGGTTCCTACCATCATGCCTGGTGATATTGTCACTACTACCCATGATATCTCTGTCTGAAAATAAAAAATACACTCACATTGGTTTGCCGCTTTTACTTATAGCCTTCTTAGGCTTAGCCGTCATAGGCTCTTGCTTGTTAGATACGGCTAGACTTTCGATATTTTATAACGGCTGAATGTTTTTCTGTGTGTGTCACCTTTAATTAAGGATGATTAACTACTAGAGTTTGTTCTGTGGCTACTAATAATAACGATGATCTGGACGTCGTAGGCTATGATGCTATTACTTAGAGAGCTTCCCGAAAACTTTTTTCTGTCAGTCCAGATCGAAATCCATAAGTATTCATAGCTATACTAATTATTTACAAGTTTAATTAAGAAAACAACCTTAAAATTAAGAAACATTAAACGAGTGTGAATGGCTAATCAGTATACTTATAATCTGTTTTTTGCAATACTTATATTTCGGGGAATTCCGGGGTTTTATAAGCCGGTTGAGAGTCTCTGGCTTTAGTACGATCCATTTGACGTAAAAACAGATCACAGAAAGCTGCCGATAAACCTCATATTATAGGGTTTTTACAAATGCAGCCTTTAGATAAGATATTTCTGTTACTTCATCGATATAACATGATATAAAAATGCACGCGCTAAGATAATATCTAGTTATGTATCGTTTCCTTTTGATAACGTAGATACTTTAATACTTTTATCTCGATTCAAATACGCTGAAATATCAACTGCATATAAGTGTAAGTACAGCTTACATAGATTCCAAAAAATAAGAGCATGTATTTACGTGTCAGTCTGTCAGCTAGATAATATTTTATCTGTATACGTCATAAACCCGTTAAACCTCACTGGAACTTCAGCATTTAAATTGTTCTAAGAAGTAGAAAATAATAAATTATCTTCATGATTGTACAGAATAAAGATTAATTAATTTTAATTTTGGTTTTTTAGAAGTTCTAAACTCGGTATAATATTTGAAACTATCATGGTTTTGAAACTCACAAATCATGGTAAATATCCCGTTTCTAAACTCGGCTCTACATTTTGGACTTTTATAATGTTTACAATTCATTAAAGTTACAATATTTTACTATTCAACATTACAAGATTCTAATATTTGTCCTTAATAAAATTATCCTTATTTTAACCGAATTAAGGGTAATATAATAATTATGAAAATTCGAGAACTTACATCGGTGACAGTAAGAGCAGTCTCATTATTATGGAATTTCGGTATCACAGGTGTGGTCCACGAGAAAGATGCGTTGGATGTCAGGGACGCTAAGGCCACTGGAAAATAAAATAAAAAAAATTACTTCTTACTACTTTGTTCATCCTGTGATTGAGTATAAAGTATAAATAAGTAAGTAAATTGTTTATAATTAAAGATTAAAATAATTAATTAAAAAATATATACATATGACATGAGAAATAATAATTAATGTGAATTATATTTTTATAACAACATAATTATGTACCGAAACACTATTTTTGTTAAAACAAAATTAAGGTCCAATTAAAGTAGCATATTAAGCATATTAAAATAGTAACATAATTGTAAAAAAAACTTCGTTTCTTTGCAACAATATGTTTGCATCAAGGTCACCAAAGTAATACTAGTATTCACTTACCTATTTCTAAATATATGACACAAACCTGCAAATGCCGCCCAATATTGCACTTTTCTATTGCTTTTTTCCATTTTTCTTTATATATTATTGTTTTATTTTCAACACATCACTTGTTTTTGTTGAGTTCTTTTAATTAAAATGATCAATTGTTTTGTTAAGTGTTATTAATTGCGTACAGACTTCACAGGAGCATTTGAATGTAACTAATGTACACTGTTCGAGATCTGCGAGACAGATGTTTTTAATTCGTTTTTGGCATGTTTTATCTCGCTTTCTCTATAGTTATATGAGAAGGACAGAATGATGCTCTGTATTTTTTTAGCAACCGGTTTCGGCTAGGACTTTATGGTTCTCATAAATAAACATAAACGCGTAGGTTAGATATCTTATCGTGTAAAAATATAAATACTTTATCGCGGTTTTGTATGCATAGCCAAAATCGCTTGCGTATATTATAACTGCACATTTTTTCTATAATAACATATTCATTGGTTATTTTAAGAATATAATGTACCTACGTTAAGTATGGTTTGTCAATAATAATGTAAAAAGAAAATAAAACTAACCTAACATATCTTTGTAGTTTTAATTTTAATGGTTTTGCTTTGTAGGTTCTAAAATTACCAAAAATATTGTTTCTTATTTTAGAATAGCCTAGCTAGAGTAAAATAGTAGTTAGATAGATACTTGTGAGCAGGATACAAATTACTATTATTATTAAAGTTCGCTTAGGTTTTCAGTTCTCACTAGTAGATGCACGAAACCCCAAAAATTACTGAATACTATACGTTTTTTCACCAACATATTAAATTTGATCGAAGAAGATAGTCATATAATAATGCTAATTGTTAACGAGTTCGATACAATATACAATCATTATTTTATCTAAAGAAGCAATAAAAGATCTTATCGTAAACAATTGAAACAGAGAATAAGATAGTACTTAGATATAATTTTTAGTATTGCCGTTATTTAAAAAGCTCGATTATTTCGAGTTTATTGCATAGGTAAATATTTAAAAAAAAATTACGGGTGATATTACTTACTCAAAAATATATTTATTTCTATAAAAAATCATTTCGAATCCCCTTTATATCAGCGAAATGTATACTAAATGTATACGAAATGTATAACTACTTAAGCATATGTAACTTCTTATTATAACTTCTTTGTAAAAAACCCTGAATATGATAGTAAGCTTAAGGTACAATAGAAAATATAGAACTATTAGTTAAATTAGTTATAATAATAAAGTCAAAGTCAAGTCAAGTCAAAAATTACTTTATTCAGTAAAATCACAAGGATCATTTAGAATCGTCTTACATACTAGGTGATTCTAGGTGCCAGTTCTAGGACCATTAATATAAAGTATTGGCCATCTAACTCATCGGAACACTACCTATGTAAGTTTTACTAATACATTCGATTTTTTCTATAAATTCTTGTCTATTAATTCGCTATTAAACTTTATTTAAACTTTTCAGTTCTGTATCTCCAGAACTGTATTTCTCATTAAGGCTAACGCATGTATCATCATAGTTAACACCCTGCAACTCTATTTGAATCTCTCTTAAGCTCTTTCCTTTCGTTTCAGGAACCACAAAATACGAAAAAATACTTCCCAGAAACGATGATGCGGCAAAGAACCAAAACACACCATACAGCCCTGACATGTCCTTAACTTCTTGGTAACCTTTAACCATAACAAATGTGACGCAACCACCAAAGATATTCAAAGCAGTCAACGCTTTAGATTTGACATTGATAGGGAATATTTCAGCTGGAATCACGAAGACTAAAGAATCAAAGCCCATTGTGGAGACAATATTGGCACAAACAATGCCAATTAAAGTGACGTAGCGAAGAGGATTGGTGGATTCGTTGTCGATGCCTATCACTTCTTGGTAGTAGAAGTATGCGCCAACAGTAGTGAGAAACACACAGGTGCCTATGTATGATGTTATGAGGAGAGGTCGACGTCCTATCTTGTCGACAAGCAGAGATGAAATTATGCCTGAAACAAAACAAACAACAGTCTAATTAATAAAGAAATATATAATTAATAATAATTTTGGGTACTGAAAATAACAATTATTCATTAAATATGATCTCTATCAAAGTATTTTTTTTCGCAGGAAAAAAATTTAGGCGTTTTA
The DNA here is from genome assembly GCA_932527185.1 of Ecliptopera silaceata. Taxonomy (NCBI): domain Eukaryota; kingdom Metazoa; phylum Arthropoda; class Insecta; order Lepidoptera; family Geometridae; genus Ecliptopera; species Ecliptopera silaceata. The sequence continues at coordinate 8,030,892 of OW052202.1, read as the reverse complement.
CAGAAAAATTAGGTTCAATCTCGATACAAATAAAATATTCACGGACATTTCACACATAGATCTTTAGTCCCAAATCCCAAAGCTTGTGCAAAGGAAACTAGATTGCTAATAGAATACTTTTATACATTTTTTTTGGATACACATAGTAACACCATTTTCGAATACACGACCTACAACATGGAAGGCAGTACTACTACAGGAGCTGTGACGCCTGTCAAAATAATAAAAGAAAAACACTCACCGACCACAAATCTCACGGCTCCAAATATAATCAACGCGGTGGAAACCTCAATGTCAGTTTTACTTTCTTGCATGATCCGACCCAGGTATTGCAGAATTGGGATCGATCCAGACATTATTTGCGTTAATTTTAACCCTGGATAAAAATGTTATTATTAAAAATCTTGGGTATACTTAGGTACTTCCGATTTGTACTGATTTGGATCAGTTGAGCTATGTGTAGATCGTTTGCAATTGTGCGGATAGCACAAATGTTCTTATGTATTTTGTTATCTAATATTATTCAAACCATTCGAGTTTTTTTTTCTTACTAAAGTAAAAGATTTATGAAAAATCGAATTATTAGTATCTTGGTGACTTGGCTACCACCATCTTTCAGATGAAATTAGTACCCTAAGTGTATACACAAACTCGTACTTGAGGTACTGATGAAAATATAATGTAAGCTGATTAAGATGAAATTATTACCGACGGATATAATAATAGCTCTTTTGTACTGTCGCCTCGTGAATAACTCCTTGACAGAGCCTGAACGACGCATTTCTTTCTTTACGTCTGATTGCATTCGGGTTAGTTGCTCTTCCAAGATCTGAAAACGGAAATAGATCCTAAATCAATCCTTTTTTACTTTATTAATCTGACAATTATGATCTAAGTATAAACAGATTTTATCAATAAATTCTGATTCTGAGGCACCTATAATTTTTTTTATGTTCTTACTTATTTCACACGTTTAGCTTGCAAAATGTGTTCTTTAGCGCAAATCACAGTGCTTATACCTGCTATTGACCATCACAATTTCACTTGTATTTACAAATAAATAATTTGATTTGAAAATCTAGCTTTTTTGAGCTAAGCTACATATGCACTGGAAAAATTGCCTCTGTCTGCTTGAGCAGAAAACATATAAAAAGAAACGTAAATAGTCATAACACATAACTCACAAATTTTCTTCTGATTTTTGTAGCTTTTGTAGCTCTTACCTTATCATCCCTATCCTTGAACCCTCGCAGTTTGATCAGCTCATCCCTAGCATCATCAACCATCCCCTCCTTCAGCAAATAGTACGGAGTCTCTGGTATCCACCAGCATACAGCAAAGTATCCTATCGGTAGAACCAGCAGCATGTAGTTGAGGGTTTCATAAGTCAGGAAGGGCCCAATAGTCATGATCATAAAACTCCCGAAGTTAAACATGAACCTGTTACTAACGGATATCGTTCCTCGTATATCCTTGTCTGCTACTTCAACGAGGTAGATTGCGGAGGACTGGAAATAAACAAGAATTTTAAAACGTTCTATAAACTGTTATTGAAGAAGTGATGGTAGGTACATACCGTAACTAATAAGCCGACGCCACAGCCCCAAGCAAAACGGGTGATGTAGAGCATCCAAGGTTCTACAGCGCATACTAAGACCAACTGGAAAATGAACAACAAATTTATAAAAACAAAAAGGTTTATAAAAGCTTTTGTTCTCATAAAATCTTCAGTTATATTTCAAATTGATTTTACATAGTCATAACCGTTAGAGGATCTAGTCTACATGATCGCAACCGAACCGCTTGCTTACCGTTCCGATAAAGATTGGCAATGCGCTGGTCAGCACTGCGGGTCGTCTACCAAATCTGTCTGCCATAAAACTTGTCGCCAGACTGCCTGTCATGATGCCCGGTGAGCATATCGCAGCCATCCAAGATAGCTCGGCCTGAAGCGCGAATAATATGAGAATTTGAAGTAGGTACGCAAAAGTTGGTAAGTACGTACTTCAAACAGGAGGTTACGTAGCTACCTCCCATTTCAATTAAAAAACATTCCTCACTTCTGTAATATCGATGCCAGTTTCATTATCGTGGAACTTTGGCAGCATGGGAGTGGTCCAGTAAATGGAGACGCCGCAGGTCATTGACGCCATGGATACTACAAAAAGTTGAGGGTAGGTAAGCTGCTGTAGATAAGTAGGAACACGAACTACAATTTGCTTGTTTCGTCACAAGTGATACCAAAAGGTGAGAAGGTTAGTTCATCACCATTAAGATATACTTAATTAGGATCTTGAGTAGGTTCTGTGCAAAAAGTATCTTAACCTTTCTCATGTGTATCGAGATTTGGTAGAAAACCAACTGGTTTTTGACGTTTTTGAGGTGTTAACATTCTCTACTGCTGTAGAGAATGTTAACCTAATCTCAACGAACCCACAGCAAAAGCTCAGGTGCTCCTGAGCTTTTGCTGTGGGTTCGTTGGGATCTATATTTCTTGGCTGTGGGCTATATGGCTTGATCTACGCTTGAAATCAGGCCATTTGATGGTGCAATCGCAAAGGCTGCGTATTCAACGATATTGCCGATAAACGACTATCGACATAATTGTCTAGGAAATAAACTTACCTGCCAAGCACACTAAAAACTGCACTTTTCTACTTTTACTTGCTTCTTCCATTTCACATAATACGAGTATGTAACCGTTTACTCGATAAATCTAGTTTACCACATAAAAACTGGTATAACACTGAATAGACTACAAAACATTTAAGTATTTTATTTTGGCAAAATATTAGCAAGATATTGTGAGATCGTGCGACCTTACTTCACAAAATAGTAGGTGCTATACATCATCTTACTCTTACAAAGTATTGCATTATTTAATAGATATCTATAATGTTTGATTTGAAAAATTGTTGGTTAAACTATCCTAGTGACTAAGGGGAAAAGGAAGGGTAGACAAGAAGACTTCCCCTGAAATCATTTTTTCTAGGAATTAGAAATCTTAAAATATATAAGGAAAAAACGATTTAAGATGTCACTATTTTATTTTAAAATATATTATTCAGTACAAAATTACAATAGAATATGAAAATAGTTTTCCAAGCTACATAAATCTTAGGGTACTTTCATACAGATTTTCCGATTATATGCCCTACCTACTTTTGATCAATAAACTTTTTATTTATGTATGATTTCCATGCAACTATAAGCGCTGCTGGTCCATTATAAACGTAGGTAATTATTTTGATAAAGGGAACAGACGAGGGCTTAGTCCGAGGTTGCATTTTAAAACTCCCTACTCTAGAGGCGAGAGTCGTCTCTCGGATATCCATACAGAAATATAAGGACATCCGAGAGACGACTCTCGGTTCGAGAGTAGGGAGTTTTAAAATGCAACTTCGGACTAAGCCCTCTGGATCGCACCCTTGTAGGTACATTCAAATATTTTCGTCAGTCTTATTCGTAAATTGTGTCTGTTTAACATTCAATGAATCTTTACTAGTATTTTAGCAGTTCTAAATAAGCGCTACGTTTCTAAAGCAAGCATTACACTATGTTAAATGCAGTACGATAATCGAGTCAGCTTAGCTTTTGTTGGTTTTTAAGACATATTTTTTTTAGCTTTGTGTTAGCATGGTGTAATGCGCTCCTAAACCTTGATTCACTCATTAACAATAATAAACTTTCTAAAGTCTAGCCTTTAGAGTAGCATCTACTCTAAAATCGGCTTAAATGTAGAATATATCAAAGTAGTCATTTTTCACAAATCTAAAGTATATTTATATACTTTATATGTATAAACTACTATATATAGTAGTTTATATATGACACGTTATATAAGTAATTACAATTTTAATTTTTAATTACTTAACTATATCTAAAAATACAAAAATAACAATCAAGAAAACATAAAGTAGTTAAAAACAAAATTGTAAAAAACTCGATGGCATAAAATCTGTGATTTTGTGTCCGTAGTAAATGCATTGAAATCGAGATCTCAGTAATATTATTGAATAGCTTATAGGCACAAATGTTTGAGCAATAACCCATAATCCCCGCTTTCGCTCCCCTACTATTAATTAACATACGCATGGTATAAGTAATGTATTGTATATTGTATGTCAGTCTTCTATAGTAGCCATAACACAAGCTTTGCTTAGCATGGGTGGGGCTAGATGTTGTTGTGTGGATTGTTCAGCATTATTTATTTATTTATTTGGTAAATAGTCATGTAATTAATCTAAATAAGAAACGTCGATAATGAGATCTAAAAAATAATAAAAATAACGAGAATTGTGGTTTAAATGCGAGTTTCGTTGAGGTAGAATATACATGAAAGTATAAACGCTAAGTCGAGTTTCCTAAAATATGTATAAGTTGTAAATGTGAGGAGCTGATGAGCTTGCAAAAACTTAAGCTTTAAACTATTTTGTAGGTATAGTATTATTGATCTTATTAAAAATAATGTGATATAAAAAATAAAAAGTTAAATTATATAAAAAATAAAATTAAAAAGTTACAACATAAATGCTTACACCGTTATTAGATACTCTTATAACTGATAGAACCGTATAAAAAGTAATAACCATTTTAATTTATACTAAGACAACTAAGAATATAATTTAAAATATTGTAATTAAAAATTAAAATTAACAAAAATTGTGCGTGGTCGTGATCAAAAAGTTTACAAAATTATAAAGCGTAAGATTATAAAAGATTATAAAAGAATTATAAAATAGAAAGTAATGTGATTAATATTGTGAATATTTGTAAAGATCATTATAAAATCGTCTAACGTAGTCTTGGACGATTTAATACGATCATTGTGATTTTACTTAAAAAAATATTTATCGAAATAAAGTACTATAACTTGTGTAAAAAATATCAAAAATGTCTAGTTGTTAGATAAGCTATTCCTTACATTATTTAGGTTTTATATAGAAAATGGATGGTCCACCTAATACATGAAACTTTTGCAACAGAGTATAATTCACAGAAATACCATTAAGGACGTGCATTGTGAGGTAATAAGCAGCTTCTATCATTCTGAGACGAAACTTAAGTCTGTAGTGCTGGTATATTAGCACCCTATTGTGAGCACTAATAAACGTGACAATCGTAAACGTATCAAAACAGGGACATTATTCTCTATCGTGTTGCAAACCACGCGCGTTACTTGGCTACGACAAGACAACGGCGTGGAATCTGAAAAAAATGTATGGCGTAAGCCTTAGTTGTCATTCCCCACCGCGACACGGTACGGTTTGGCCACGGTTTGAACTGTCAACTAATCGTGCCGACGACGTCTGCCGTGTTATGAAAACTATTCGTTTCATAACGTGTCATGCGCGATTCGAATAATATAAGTAGTACAAATCAATCATTTTTGAAGTTTGCGTTTTGGAACGCGTTGTGACGTAGCACGGTTCGGGGAAGGAATCTTCTATGTCATAGAGAATAAGGCCCCAGATATACCGCGCGTCAACTTCAGCTTTACTGTTGTACATTGCAGGAAGTTAGCGAGCAGTGTATGGTATACGTAACGTTTACGATTGTCACATTTATTCGTAAACCCCTCTAAAACTTAATTTACATAGACAATAATCTAAACTCCTCTCTGTCCTGATTTCTGACTCTGTATATCTGATCTATCAGATTTCAATTCTTCTAACTCAGTGCCCTCATTTTGCCTCAAATCAACTTTTTCCAAACAATTGTCATAATACGCATCACCTTGCAATTCTTTCTGTATCTCATCCAAATTCTTCCCTCTCGTTTCAGGAACTATAAAATACGTGAAAACAGCACCGCAAAACGCTACACCAGCAAATATCCAGAACACAGTATGCTGGCCTAACAGATCCTTTACGTCCTGGTAGCCCTTTCCAACAGTAAAGCCTAGAATCCCTCCAAAAATGCTGAGTGACGTCATAGCCACAGCTTTGATATTCAAAGGGAAAATCTCCGCTGGAACTACAACAGATAATGCAATGAAACCAAATGTAGAGATCACGTTGGATAGTACAATGCCTACGAAAGGTATGACGCCGTAAATTGTTAGGGTAACCTGGTCTATTTCAACTACGTTAAGGAGAAAGAAATATGTTCCAATAGTTGTGAGGGATAAGCCGGTGCCGATGTATGAGCCAATGAGGAGATGACGTCGTCCTACGCGGTCTACTAGTATCGATGATACTATGGCTGAAAAGAAAAATGTTATCTTTAGAACTGCTAAAATGTTTAAAGCGAATAACATTATATGTATTAACAAAAGACAGGCGGATGTGACGCCATCGTCATCATAATCGAATGCTTCTAAACAACAATGATTTAGTTAAAAATAAATTTTCAGAGAAAATTCAAGCGCTGACTTCAGCTTACGTTACGTATTTACGTAAGTACCTACAGTAAAACCCCGTTAAGACGATTTCTCAGGGACCCTACCAAAAACGCGTCTTAAGCGTGAAAGCGTATTATGCGGGATAGACAAAATAAAACGTTCTACATAGTCTAAATTGTTCATAATGTAATATGGAGGTATTAAATTATACATTTATAAATTACATTAAATACGTAGATAGTGTAATAATTATAATTACGTCATTTAAAATAATCGCTTAAGATTTTGATGCATTAGTAATTAAAACATTTTCAACATAATTCAACTTTTGCAGTGCGTCTTTGCTTTGATCCAAAGACGCTACATAGCAGTTAAAAACATTAACAGCTGATAATGCCTGGGCGTTTGACAAAACCGGAGTTGACTCATCTTCATCATCATCATTATCACTCATTTTGTGTGTTATTCACATTCTCAATAAGATCACCGTATGAAAATGATAGAATTTCATACGGTGCCAAAATATCCAGGAAAATCCTGCAGTATCTCGGGTTCTTCTTTTTTCCAACACGGGCGGGGGGCTTTCTAAGGCTCGCCTGCTAGTGACCGACGGCTCGGCTCGGCTCGGCTCGGGCGTATTAAACGGGATGACGAATCGTATTAAGCGTTAAGAAATGTATGAAAATATGTCTCAAGTTGCAGGGACCGGCTTAAAGTGGCGTATTATGCGAGAAATCGTATTAAACGTGATCGTCTTAACGAGGTTCTACTGTATTTATAACTTCATATTTATAAAAAGTACAATTCGAAAATAACTTGTAGTAGTAGTAGTAGGAATCGAACCTACGACCCACATCATGGAAGGCAGAGCTGAGCCAACTGAGCTGTGATCTGCCTTGCTAAACAAGTCACCTATCCTTTTTCCAAGCGGATACTAACTTCGCCTCAAATAGCGGTCACCCATCCACTTTTCAGGCAGGTACTGAGTACGCTGCAAATAAAATACTTACATACAAAAAAACTGATCAAACCAAAGATCAGGAATACTGTCTGCTCGTGTTCTTTCTTCATTTGAGCCTCTTGCATGATAACTCCTAGGTAATGCTTGATGGTAGTGCCACCTGTCATTATTTGTGTGAACTTTATACCTAGGAAAAAAATAAAATATATATATAGTCATGCCAATAACGTAATAATATAATATAATATAATTTAATATGGAAAAATAAAATTACAAAAAAAATAGTGTAGTATCTAATTAGAAAATAATACCTAAAAATTAAGAGTTATATGAATTCCATAAAACAAATATTTTTTATTTATCAAAGTTGTAATGATAAATAAATTAGGATAAACTAAGACTTATTTCAACAGATCAGTAAGTAATTATTAAATAAATAAATATTCGCATACCAGAACTTAGCTGGTTATAATGTATAGTTTCTTGCCCGTTCTTCTAGGCTCTGGTCGCGTGGAACTGGCACCTAGAATCACCTAGTATGTAAGACGATTCTAAATGATCCTTGTGATTTTACTGAATAAAGTAATTTTTGACTTTGACTTTGTATTGATACAACTTTGTTACTCTACCTGTGTTAATTTTACAACATATTATGCGAATAAATGATTCTTATTATTATTCAAAATTTGTATACTTATAGATTTTATTATGAGAATACATATTATTTATTTTGTAGGGACATCTATATCGCTACATGAACTATATCGAAGTCTACGCAATAGACCAACAGATGGCAGAAACAAATCCTAGATCGCGCTTACGAAGTTATCACGGAGTTTGTACAAGTAATACGACCGAATACTATCCATTGGTCTTCGGACCCCGAGCCAAAGGTCGCTCGGCGTGGAAGATCTTCCCTTTTCGCAAAACAAAACATCCTATCTCCTCAATTTGTACTTACAAGCTGCAACAATAATAGCACGTCGATACTGTTTCCCTGAGAATAGCTCTTTGTATGAACTCGAGTGACTCATTTGATTCTTAACTCCAGCTTGTATAGATGCCAGTTCGGTTTCCAACAACTGGAAAAAAAAAAGAAACAATTTCAAAACACAAACAATATCTACTACGGATTAATTCAACTAATTACTCAGTACTATTTTAATATATATAATATATATATAACTTAGCTAAATGGGGATATTCCGGACAATGACATTGTGACTGCGGAGAACTGCCTAGAGTGCACTATGAAAGATCTACGCGATGGTACGGATAGTGCCATCGATGTAGTTCTTCTGAAGGCTTAGTCCGAGGTTGCATTTTAATACTCCCTACTCTAGAGCCGACAGTCGTCTCTCGGTTGTCCTTATATTTTTGTATGGATATCCGAGAGACGACTCTCGGCTCGAGAGTAGGGAGTTTTGCAAATGCAACCTCGGACTAAGCCCTCTGGGCAAAACAAATTTAACAAATTTAAAAAAAAAAAAGGGGAACTATCGACACGAAGAAGAACAAGAAGTACTATTTTATTTTCAAACTTTCTTACCATTTTATCTTTGTGACCACGCAGTCTGGCCAACTCCTTTCTCGCCTTCTCAACCTTTCCTTCTTTCAGTAAAAAGTACGGTGTCTCTGGCATCCAAAAACACGCAGACCAGTAAACAAACGGCAAAGGTAAGAGTAGGAAATTCAACATTGTGTACGATATAAATGGACCGACTGCCATCACTATGAGATTACCAAAGTTGAATGCAAAACGAGTGCATACAGCTAGGGAACCTCTTATCTCCTTGTCGGATATCTCGGCTAGGTATATTCCTATTACCTGAAATAAGAGAGAATAGCTTAGCTTGTTTTTGGAACGAAGTTCCTTATTCATCATCATCATCATCAACCTATGGCAGTCCACTGCTGGACGTAGGTCTCTCCCAAGACGCGCCACTGAGCCCGGTCTTCGGCTCTTCTCATCCAGTGTTTGCCAGCTACATTACGCAGATCGTCGCTCCATCTCGCCGGAGGGCGTCCTACACTACGCTTTCCTAAACGCGGTCTCCACTCCAGTATCCGTTTGCTCCAACGGTTGTCGGTTCTTCGGCAAACATGGCCGGCCCACTGCCACTTCAGCTTGCTAATTCTTTGAGCTATGTCGAACACTTTGGTTTTCTGACGAATAACTTCGTTGCGGATTCTGTCTCGCAAAGAAATTTTAAAGAAGTTCCTTATTGCGCGTTTCGAAAGGGGCTAGGCGGGAAAAATTAAGACCAAAAGTTGTAACGACACTTTTTGCTATAATTGTAAGCCGTGCGGCGTGCGCGTGTTTCTCTGTCTCTCTCTCTCTCTCGTAGAAAGCAAGCCAGTTTCGCATTGAACCATGTGGTGTCGCGACGATTATTTTTGTTGAGTGTATTCAGGTTTTTGACGTGACAACGTCTTATAATTCGATAGAGCCGCAGCGTTGCCGTTAGCGTACATTTTACACATTTGACGTACACATTTAGCCTTCCATGTGTAATGTGTAAAATCGTGGCTGAATGTGTAATATCGTGCACTTATATTACGTACCTATAGTTAGAGACCTTTATACAATATCTGTATATACAGTAAAAATATAGTTTGACACTTTTTCAATGCCGGCCGATGTGCCATTTCGGTTAAAACGAGATAGCGTCTTTAGCAGAAAAGTAAAACGAGTAAAAAATTTGCTCATGTACACTTTCACCCCAAAATGTACACTTTCAGCGCTGGATATGTACCTTTTGGGAACTCAGGTGCGGCAACACTGTAGAGCCCGCACGAAAAAACATGACTCATAAGGCGTTCTGAGGCGTTCCATGAAGTGCAAGCGAGAGCGCGGAACGAGCGACAAAGAAGCACAATCGGCCTTTGCGATCGTTGTCACGTTCAACTATCGTCAGTAAACCGACTTTACAGACAACCATTTTTTTTGTACATAATAAATATTAATACTAATTAATCAAAAAGAACTTCGTTCCATCCGAGTGTCCTTTGACACCTCTTAAGTTTTTTTATTTTTATGCAAGATGAGGAAACAGGTTGTTGCTATGAGGGACTATTTCTGCATATAACAATGTATTATTTGATTGCGGCCTTTTTTAATTCGAAGTAATATAGATACTTACAGTGCTGATCATACTAGTTCCTGTACTCCACAGGAATACCGAAATACAAAGCATCCAGCCCTCCAAAGCAAATGTCACGATCAACTGTAAACCAAATAAAGCGACTTCATTTCATACTCACTTCATGGCAGGCGTCACAGCTCAGTTGGTAGTAGCTCTACCTTCCATGCTGTGGGTCGAGAGCAAATGTTTGTGTAATAAACATTAATAATTGTTCGGAGTCTGGGTGTTTCTATGTATCCTATGTATGTATTTTTTTACAAAAAATGTATTATATAAGTACTCTATCAGCAGTTTAGTACAAGCTTTGCTTAGTTTGGAACTAGAGTGTGATACTGATGTGTGACTTGTCCGTGAATATTTATTATTATTATACTTCATAAATATATTATTATCTCAAACTAATTTTTGATACGTTTTCAACTTTTAATGTTTGCTCCAAACTTCTTTATTCTTAATACCATACGTCAGCATGAATATAAGAGATCATAAAATACACGTTATGACGTATAAGAACAATGAAGACTACTAAGCAGAGTGCCATAACTACACACTTATTAGGACTCAACAGGAAGGAATCGACGACATCGCATTACCTACTCTAAACACGAGTAGCATAGAGTCTATTATTCAATAGTCCTAAAACCCTCGTCACTCAATAATCACCATTTTATTACCATGTTGTGACGTGAATTATTAAATAGGATCTTATTTTTAGAATCTTAAGGGTATGCTCATTATTAGGGTATCCCCCTTTTAAGTTCGGGTCAGAAACTCAAAAGTAGAAAAGATTATTATTTAACAGATGAAGTATTGTTTGTTCTTTGTTATTATTTCGGCCAATGATTAGATTATATTTGACGGTTTGCGTAATGATAATGAGTAATTATTAAAATAACTATTGATAAAAGTTGTACTAAAAACCTTAGTTTTTTTAATGACAATTTTTATCAATTACTTACTACAAAAAATTATCAACCAACCTACTACTAGGTACACATCAAGTTAATCAAATATACATCTTACATCTCATTTTCCCATAGTAAGTACAATCTCGGCTTAGTTTGGGACTGGACGGCGTTGTGTGAAATTTCTCTGAATATTTATTTAATTTATGTATTTTATATATACCTCCTAGGATACTCTCACTTGATTTCGTAGATACTGCAGCTTTGAGTGACTTATTTACATATTGAAACAATGAGTGACTATATATATAGTATATGTATATGCAAATAAGAATAAGAATCATTTATTGTAAAACTGTGTATAAAGAACTTATCATATATGTGTTTCAACAGCCTACCCATGAAATTAAATTGTATGTCATAATGTATATACATAGTATGTACTCAACAAAGGTCAATAAATTTTAATTTCATTCGATAAATCGTTCAACGACTTCGTTCTGTCTCGCATTTTGTTTATATTTACGACCAGCGAATGCGTGGGCTCATAGCCTAAACAATACCTGGAACGTACTTAAGTACCTACTATAAAACCAAACCACTGTTTATTTTACTACAAATAAGTATGTACTTATAACACTAATCATTGATTACTGGTCGAGCAAATCTAAGTGCCAGTTCTTAATAATTAATAACGAACCAATAGCCATAATATTATTCATAAAAGCTGTGTTATGTGTTCTAGCCAAGCTTAATTTTTTGGACGAACCGATTTTGACTTTTTATAATTTATTTGTGCACTTCTCATGCGTTCAAAGGACAATGCCCAGTGGGCTATGGGAATCTGTACCAACTTGCATCAATTTGAATTTACTCTCAAAGGTCTAATTTTTATTTACCTTTTCGCTACCAACAATATTTTTTTCAATGTTTAACCGCATTTCAAAATATTTGAAAATGTATTTTATTTTATTTTTTTATCATGTTTGCCTGCTCAGCTAAAGCTTACTTGGCAAACAAGATTTTTATGCTCAATGTCCACTCAATACTTGAAAATGGCAAATGCACAAAAAGTGCGAGCCACAAAAAAAAAAAAAAAAAATGTCCACTCACGAAAATAGGTGACAGCTGGGATCGGAACAAAATAGTTGACGTGCGTAGGGCTTAGTCCTAAGTTGCATTTTAAAACTTTCGACTCTCGAGCCGACAGTCGTCTCTCGGATGTCCATATATTTTTGTATGGATATCCGAAAGACGACTCTCGGCTCGAGAGTAGGGAGTTTTAAAATGCAAGGTCGGACTAAGCACTCGGAAGTAGGAAATTGATAATCAAGTTTTGTATAATTAATTTTAATTTTCTAAACCCGGTTAAAAAAGACTGTTAAAAATTAACAAAGAACACATATAAGTAAAATATTAATTTTGATGATAATTAGCTTGTGACGCAATCTGGTACAGGGTTTGGGCAATGTTCTTTAAATTTGATCTAAAAATTAGTAAACGTGGGAAATAAAGCTGACACATATGTTTTTAGCCATTAAACATAAACAAAGAAATTTAATTTGCAGCTTTTGATAAAACACATTAAAGCAATTGGTTTTTTTTTATGCATTATGGCAAACTCTTGGCCTCAATCACATCTGATGTTAAATGATGATGCGGCCTACGGTGTAACGCGAAAATTGATAGTTTACATTTTATATTGGACAGGTGCCTAAATACATATAGAAAGAAAGAAAAAAAAAGAAAGAAAAGTGCGTTATAAAAGTAAGATTTTCTTAAAATAATCAAGGTCTTACCGTTCCAATAGCTACAGGTAGAGCGCTATAAAGTATGGTGGCGCGTCTTCCTAGCTTGTCCGAAGTGAAACGGGTCACAAAACTACCGAATATGAACCCTATGGGGTTTACCGCCACCATCCATGATATTCCATTCTGAAAAAAAACAATAGATAGAACAAAAAAAAAGAGTACTTAAGTATTTTTGAACTCGTAATAATTTTAAGTTTTTGGGTAAGTACAGAAATAAACATTTTTTCATTAGCAATTCAAACTCGAAAAAAAAACATAATTAAATTACAAGGATCACTTTGAAACGTCTTACACATTTCAATACTTACATATATTTTTCATATATTTTATTCTCATTGATAAAACTTTTCACATAAAAAAATATTAAAAAGTAACCAAAAATACCTTTGCCCAGCAGTGGAACAGTGTGGATTGATAAAAAAAAACCAAAAAGAAAACTAGCTAATTTTGGTCTCTCATATGAGACAAATGTGACGTGGACAAAATCGCAAGCGAATGTATTAAATAAAAATAATATAAATAGACTTTCATCGAGTAAACTTACGTTTGTAATGTTGACATTGGTTTCGTTGCGTTTGAACTTCGATATCACAGGAGAAGGCCATGCCGAACACGCCCCAAGAACCACAAAAGCCAGTGATACTAAAAAATACATCAGAACTAATTTAAAACTATCACAAGTACAAAAATAATAAATAAATAATGCTGGACAATCCACACAACATCATCTAGCCCCAAGCTAAGCAGAGCTTGTGTTATGGGTACTAGAAGACTGACATACTTAATACAATATAATACATAGATAGATATTTTTTATTATATATATACATATATAATACCCAGAACACCCGGAATAAATATTTGCAGAACATACAAACATTTATCCCGAGGCGGGAATCGAACCCGCAACCTTCCGCGTTGCAGGCCATCGCCCACCGCGCCACATCGGTCGTCAAAATAATAAATATAGAGTGGTTGTAAAACATACCGCTAAAAGTCGCCCAATACTGAACTCTTCGACTTCCAAATTCCACCATTGTTAATACGATATTCAAAATTACGGTGTTCTAACAAAACTCTTGTCACATGACCCAAAGGAGTCTGCATACCAACTGGCCATTGATTAAAATTCGAATTCCTTTTTATAGGGCTCATTCAGTAGGCCCATGTTCTGCCTTGGAGGCATTAATGGGGGAGTACCTGGTAACAAAAATATATTGTAGGTTCTTTACATATAGATAATAAAAAAAAGACGTGTGGCACTCGGGGACTGCCGCGGTAAAGCTATTGCATGGATTACGCATGCGCAGTGTTAGGTTATTTACGTTCGGTATTTTCGTTACGAAATTTCTGGATTCGGTCTCCACGCTCAAGGCCCGCGATAGTAGCTATGCAATAGCTTAAACTATTGTAGGTTCTTTACATATGGATAAGGTGAGCTCCTTCTTAAGAGAAAGCCATTCGACACATCTAATTTTATCGAAGATTTCGAAGATACATGGGTGCTTTAAGATTACACAGGTGCCTTCTTTAGGTACCATTTCTTATGCCTTGATCACACGTACCGAGTAAACCGGCGAGACAGTGACGTATTTAGGATACACTGCGCGCTAACGCTGCAACGTTCAACAGTAAAACTGATGTCGACGCGCAGTGTATCTCAAATACGTCACTGTCTCGCCTGTTTACTCGGTACGTGTGATCAAGGCATTAGACAAGCAGTTCTTATCAGATTTCGTACTAGCGAGATAGATAGGAGAGGTAGAGTTGCAGATTTACCGTTCTTACCTACCGCGCAATGTGACTCTACCTGTACTAGTTTATCAAAACTAGAAACGAAACCACTAAATATTCAGTAGTTAGTTGCATTTAGTAGCTTCTTTCCATGCTGGGTCGTGGGTTCGATGCCCACCATGAACAATTGTGTAAAGGCGAATAGTAGGTAATCTTAGTCCAGTGAATTCTGCGGGTTGTTGTTACTATGTATCCTATCAATGTAATAAATCGGTAATTGTATGTGTTCTTGGATACCTACGAAAATGTACAGCCAAGCTGCCAGTCTGGGCGGCCTGTACCACTACCATGAGTTGTCACAGTAAAATCGCCTGACTTTACTACAGTAGTTACGTAAATATTAGTATTACGAATTTTAATACCCAACTATCCGCTAGAGGCGCTGTACAAATCGACGCTAGCGAGTGTAGTATATTAGTATAGTTAAAACTCATGGTAGAGCTACTGTATAGGTTATTAGAGTAGCTACCTACCTTACTTTATCAAAATTATTATCATTTTTACTATCTACATTCTTTAGCCTACATCTTCAGATTCAATTTTGATATTCTTCCACATCTTTAAAAACGTAAACCTACCACGCTAAAAGTAGTGCGTTCGAAGCTGTCTAGACTTTCTTGTCAGTCAGGTCAACGACTTGTCACGACGTCACTCAAAACAAAACATAACCTCACTTTGTGAAATCTAAATGGTCTCTATAGAAATGATGACTATAAAAACTAAAAATAGTCTAGAGGAATAATGATAATAAATAATGATTCATAAAAAAATACTTAGCGGTTAAATTATTGTGATATCTCTCTGTTGCTCTATAATTATAATTTAACTGTGTAAACATTTTGAATAAGGATAAAAAAAAATAAAAAAATAATGTTAACAAAATATTTCAATAACTTACCCAATAATGCGAAGGAACCAAAGATAAACAAAACAGGCACTGATTTTGCCGGCTATAGTTTTATATACTTTGCTAATCACATGCCTACTAAACTAATAAATAATTGTTTTTATTAGATGAT
Organism: Ecliptopera silaceata; assembly: GCA_932527185.1. NCBI lineage: Eukaryota > Metazoa > Arthropoda > Insecta > Lepidoptera > Geometridae > Ecliptopera > Ecliptopera silaceata. The sequence continues at coordinate 8,014,913 of OW052202.1, read as the reverse complement.
CTAAGTACTTCGTACTTAGATGGCCTCTCATACGACATTTACTTTAGATGGAAGCCGTATGTCGGGTAAACAATACATTGACCGCGGAGCGTCTCTGGCTGGGTCAGGGCCGTCAGGGGCACACAGTTTCGTTCGAAGCCGAAAACCGACTGATGAAATAATAATACTCGCAACACGGAAACGCCTAACCGAAAAATGGAGCAAACTCTCATAAGTGATTGCTAATGAGTTTGCCATATTTATTCATTTACTTTTACTGCACAAAAATAGCTTTTATACAAAGGGAGAGGAGAGCATTCTCTACCAGCCATTCCAACATTGTATTGTTTGTTGTACATAAATTAGGTTTTACTACTATACTTATGTAGGTTAATCATCTCTTTTCGAACACTCAAACTTCTAAAAGTTGAGTACCCATGTAGGAAGGGCATAGGGTAAGGCCGCAGGACCCAAAAGAAGGGTTATAAGCTTTAGGTACTGTAGGTACTAATGTAGTACCTACTAAGTTATTTTCATATGTTTTTAATTTATGTACTGCAAAATGAGTTCAGTGAAATAGGTGGAAATACGTCGATTGATTGTCAATGAGTTGTTTTTTTATCATCGTTTGACGTGGACACGTAAATATCAACCAACACATAGTCTGTGGAACGAACGACCGAACGAACAAAAGAAGAAGAGGTATAGCGAGGGACGGACGGGCACGGCGTTTTCTTGTCAATTTTGCGATTCGAAAGTGTCGTGGCATTCATGTTAAAGATTCAGGAAATCGTTTAAAAACTCTGGAGCTCGTGATGTCAGAGCACGTTTTACCGGCGGAGGAGCCGATTCGATTCGTGGCACCAGCCATTCAAGACAACCCAACAGGATGGGGCCCGTGCGAAATGCCGGAGCAATTCCGGGACATGCCCTACCAGCCCTTCAGCAAAGGAGATCGCTTGGGCAAGATCAGTGATTGGACAATGGTGCAGGACAAAAAGTACCAGAGTAAGTTCACTTATTAAGGACAAGTTTTTTACACAACATTTTTGTGTTGGAGGTTATGATGACGTTGTGTTGGCTTCTGTGCAGCTGTTTATTGACTCTGTGCACATCAGAAAAGACTGTCTTCAAACCTGTATTTTAAACTTGCGACGGCTATAGTTTCCAAGAGGGTTGTAAAATTATAAGCTGGTACCTTCTTTTCAGACAAGTATGCATCCCAATTCGGTGCTGGATCATCCTACGCATACTTTCATGATGAAGATGAGAGCTCATTCCACCTGGTGGACACCACCCGAGACCAGAAGCCTCCGTACCAGCGGGGTCGGGCTCGAGGTCAGAGGGGCCGTGGAGCTAGAGGCGCCCGCACTCCTGGTGGTATGACTACTTTGAACAAGGTATGGAGAAATAATCAGGTGAGATCAGCGAGTAAGGAAAAATTTCCATTCTGGATGGTGGTTCACCCAAATATTACATTTTGAACTTAATTGATACCTTAAATATATTTTTCTTCTCAGAGAAATGCATGTGCAATATCTTTTCTGTTTTTAAAATAGTGTCTGCATGTCTGTCTATTTGGGTGAGGCACCAAGAGTTTGAGTTATTCAGGTAGTTGTAAAATTCATTCATAACTTTAAATAAAAGAATAACTGAACATGATAATTTGTATAATTGATAAATACAGGTTTTTATGTCTCAGGTGATATATAAATGAAGAGTAATATGTTGCAAGATTAAAAACAGCATTTAGTCCAAAATAAAGTTTTATATACAATATTATAGCAGATTCATAGGTGAAATCATGATTTTCCTGGACTATGAACTGTATGAATAAATGAATACTGAATAAATAAAAAAAGTAAACAAGTAAATAAATAAACAAAAATGAAAAAAAATATAGCTCTCTATTTGCTCTCTGTTCAAGGTAACATATTGCTTTTAGAGCATTGTTAAATCATCATCATCAACCTATATATACATGTTTTATATTTAAGTTTTTTCTCTATGTGTGTGCAATAAAGAACCTATATCAGTCCACTGCTGGACATAGGTCACTCCCAAGACACGCTACTAAACACACTCTTCTACACTTCTCATCCAGTGTTTGCCAGCTACATTCCGCAGATTTATTTATTTATTATGGGTATCCAACAGAATAAACACATAAAAATACAATAATACAAACAAAGGACTTAAATCTAAGTGTTATCCCAATTAAAGGACACCACAATTGTTGCTCCGTCTCTCCAGAGGGCATCTGTTGAATGTCTTTAATTGCTTATTATATTCTCCAAAACAGCAACAGAGAGACCGTAAGCTCGGTAAGAGATGGGGACAGCGCGGTGCTCCAATGAAGATCCGTGATGCTTCTGTTACTGTCCGACCCACCTGGTCTACTATTGAGGATATGGACTTCCCACGTCTTGCCAAGCTTTCCTTGCCTGGCATTAAGGAAGGTTGGTTCTTCTATATAGATTTTTTTTTAATCAAAATCACAATCTCTTATTTTTGCATAAAATGTTAAAAACTCAAAAATTCTTATAAATTAATAGATCCTCCATATATTCTACCTCATCAAGCCGTCCAAAATTCCGCCGTCCATTTTATGTTGTTAATAAATTGTTTTAAGTAGTTTTAAAAAAATCAAGTTACCTACTCAATTGTCTAATGTCAAATAAATTTAAAATGTATTAAAGTTACATACAATAATTTTGTTGCATAATCAGTCAAACTTCAGTACAATAATATCATTGGTTAATTCACACAAATTCTGTTGTTTTTTTTAAACGTCTGCGATCAGAATTCATAGTAAAGAGATATGATTAAACTGGTTATTGATAATAATTTACATTGTTAATGGAAATATATCATGGTGTGTATGCAATTATGCATAACATTTTCAATTAAAAGCCATTAGTTTTCTGACTTTATTTATTACTAGCTGACCCGTGCCCACTTCGTTGGGCATAATTGAAGTTTTAGTAAGGATCCCTACTTTTTTTGAAAATATAATATAGCCTATGATACTCAGCAATAATGTGACTTTCTATTGGTGAAAGAATTTTTAAAATCGGTTCAGTAGTAGATCCTGAGATTACCCCTTACAATTGAACAAATATACAAAATTTACCTCTTTATAATATTAGTATAGATTATTTTTTTATTATTTAACTTACAGGTGAAGATATTGCGTGCTGCGGTACTCTCGAGTACTATGACAAGGCTTACGATCGCGTTAATGTGAAACACGAAAAGTCCTTGCAGCGTATTGACCGTATCTTCCATACGGTAAGATATAAATGACATACTATTATATCATATTATTATTGTTATCACTTCAACAACATTGAGTATTTTATTTAGTGCTCATTGTAACTCATAATATCTAAAAATGAGGCAGATTAGTCTATGATATTCAATAACAGCATATCAGCAGTTTTGTTGCTTACCATGAAATTTTAAATTTATTGTGTTACACCTGGATTAACTGATGTTACTTTTATCTCGATAAAAAAGCAGAATGGAATGGAATTTCATTTATTGCTCAAAACATAAACTAAGAAAGTACTTTATTCAAACCACTACCAATATAAAAGAAATTGGTTCCTAAAAATAAAATAAATACTAAATATGTACTTGTTACTAAATAAACAATATTCCTATAACAGGTGACAACTACCGACGACCCAGTGGTCCGTCGGCTCAGTAAGACGACCGGTACTGTGTACGCCACAGATACCATCTTAGCCACCATCATGTGTTGCACCCGCTCCAACTACTCCTGGGATATCGTTATTGAGAAGATTGGTAAGAATATTAGTATATATTTAAGGCAATATATTGGCAGCTACAACTTAACATCAGTCATCTGTCATGTCTGAATTTATTCCTCGCATATTGAGTTATGTCATCATCATCAACCTATATCAGTCAACTGCTCAACGTTGGTCTCTCGCAAGACGCGTCACTAAGACCGGATATTTTGCCATATGGATATTCTGGATATTCTGCCTATTCCTATATACTTGTTGTGTAGGTTCTTAAAAACTAATTTTCCTTTAATTCTGTATAACATACTTAGCTAAGAATTAAGCTTAGTTTAGTTTTGTATACATAATAACTATGATGTATGTAACCTACATATTTGATTGATGAATAAATGATTATTATTATTATCCATGGAGCATACGGCTCCAACTTCTGAAGTTATCTGTCTTCGTATGTTTGTTTATATAGTCGTAATCCAAGTATCCAAGTAATCCAAGTTCGTAATCCAAGGTGACAAGTTATTCCTGGACAAACGCGACAACACGGAGTTCGACTTGCTGACTGTGAACGAGACGTCCGTAGAGCCGCCGGCTGATGACGGCAACTCCATCAACTCGCCGCGCAACCTGGCGCTAGAAGCCACCTTCATCAACCATAACTTCAGCCAGCAGGTACCTTAACATACATGTAGCGCCATCTATATCGCTACATGGTGAACTACATGGTAGATGGCGACAAAATCCTAGATCGCGCTTACGAAGTTATCACGGAGTTTGAACATAAGTAATAGAACCGATAACTATCCATCGGTCCTCGGACCCCGAGCCAAAGGTCGCTCGGCGTGGAAGATCTTCTCTTTTCGTTGGAGAGGAGATACCACACCTATCTCCACATACATAAAAGACGTGTGGCACTCGGGGACTGCCGCTGTAAACCTATTGCACAGCATTTTTTGGTGGATTACGCATGCGCAGTGTTAGGTATTTTCACTACGGAATTCCTGGATTCGGTCTCCACGCTCAAGGCCCGCGATAGAAGCTATGCAATGCAATAGCTTGCTTAAAACTCTGGGTAAATCAATTGCCAAGAATACGCGTATGCTTTTCAGATACGAAGAGCTTTGTCTACGTAAGATCCTTCGAGGATGAGGGAGGGTTAGTTAGGTGCACGTTATTGTGTATGCATTTAGCTCATGTTTTGCCAACGCTGACTTATTTTGATCCCCTAAAATATTTTTTTAAGACACATCATTTCACACATGCCTAGAAAACGCATGAGTACAATTATGTTTTTTAAAAAAATCTTGCAATAAAATTAATGGATAAATACAAGAATCATCATAATTCATCAACCTATATCAGTCCACTGATGGCCGTAGGTCTCTCCCAAGACGCGCCACTGAGCCAGGTTTTCGGCTCTTCTCATCCAGTGTTTGCCAGCTACACTCAGCAGATCGTCGCTCCATCTTACCGGAGGGCGTCCTACTCCACACTACTTGTGTATGTGTTGTGTAGATAAAACGAATTATTTCATTCAGGTTCTGAAATCAGGCGCCACCGAGCCTAAATACAAGTTCCCCGAGCCGAATCCCTTCGTCTCCGAAGAAGAGGGAGAGATTGCTTCTGTCGGCTACCGTTACCGAAAATGGAGCCTTAATAATGGCGTCGTAAGTATTATTTACAAACTCATATAAACTGTTACGTAACGTCATACTTTTCAGTTTACCATACGTCATACGGTCAGTTTTTATAAGCATTACATATTTGTAGTTACTTTTCGCTCTGCTAGGTAAGTACTCAAAAGATTGTATATGTATTCGAACTGCTAGCATTAGAACCAATATTAAGATATGCTGTTACTATAGAAAGAAAACTTCATAAAACTATTAAAATTTTATTTATTTTTGTTTGCAATGTACTAAAGCATAATTCTCATTTTCTTTTCAAGGTTCTAGTAGCACGTTGCGAACATGACGCTGTGATGCTAGGTCCCCAAGGAGAGACTCAGTTCCTCACCATCAAGGCTCTGAACGAGTGGGACTCCAAACTGTCCAACGGAGTCGAGTGGCGACAGAAACTCGACACGCAGCGGGGGGCCGTGCTCGCTAACGAGCTGAGGAATAACTCTTGCAAGCTTGCTAAATGGACTGTTCAGGTATTATACTATAGTAATAATGTGTTGGAACAAGTCTAAGGATATTTAGGTTAGACTGCAACTCATCAAGGCAATAGATTTGATGAGAAAACTCTTTTGTCCTTGGCTTATTTTTTAGCTTTTGTTGAGTGAATTAATGGTATACAATAAGGAATATGTCACGAAATCCTACAAACAAAAATGGTTGTCATGATTGAGTAAAACTAATTATCGAAAATAGAACCTATTTCTAGCATTCCGTTTTATAGTCTTGCCTATACTTTATTGAACACATTGAAACAAAAACATACAAATTGAAAATTATATACAAAGGCGAGCTTAACCCTAAAAGTGTTTTCTTCCAGCAAACCTTAGAGGATAGAGAGAGCTGATTATTACGCTCCTTTTAATATATTGTCACAAAGAAAATAAACTAATCTGCAAATTATCATTGTCCCTAGGCCCTGCTAGCTGGCTCCGATCAGATCAAGTTCGGCTACGTATCTCGAACGCAAGTGCGCGACAACGCACGTCACGTGATTCTCGGAACTCAGCAGTTCAAGCCGCACGAGTTTGCAGCTCAGATCAACTTGTCTATGGATAACGCGTGGGGCATCCTTCGATGCATTATCGACATCTGTATGAAACAGAAAGACGGTAAGGCATTAACTTGTATTCCTTTACGGTTTATCTTATAAAAAGTTAGCTCAGACTTGAAGTATTGATTACCATACGTAATGATGACATAAAGTCAACGCTAACTTTTTATAAGATAGGGGGTTAGCCATTTGGTCGACTTTGGTAACGTTTTTAGAACTATTTAAGGTTATCACCACGAGTCGGAATTAGATGAGTTATTTTACTTAAATAAGTTTAATGCAAGTACTAAGTATATAAATAACTCTACCTGATTCTGACTTCTGGTCACTTATGAGTCCTATGTTAGAAGAATACATGTGTGTTTCAAGTCGCAATAGACTGACTGCACCACCTTTGGTAGGATAATGTAACATGAGTTAGTCCTATCGCCCTATAAACCAAACATCCAAAGTTTTCTACAAAGTAACATGGAGAAAAGTAATAAGACGCGCGTAAATTGTATAATAGAATATCAAGCTCTCTTTATTTAGTTATAGTTAAAAACCAACTGATTTTGAAAATTTTAAACCATTCTCGACGGTCAGCACTTAGTATTGATAGCTATCGAATTATTTAAAATTAGTAACTTGGCTTGTAATATTACTAATCAGAACATATTTCCAGGCAAGTACCTGATCATGAAGGATCCAAACAAGCCTCTGATTCGTCTGTACGACATCCCAGACAACACGTTCGAGTCAGACGCGTCTGAAGAAAGTGGCGACGAGCAAGCAGAAACACCATTTGCACCTCTTTACTCCTACGGGAACACCAAGAGGATTTAGCCATAACCCTACTAGCTAGATTTAGTTATCGAGTGACTAATTCTAGTTACTATCAGACTTCAGACATCAGTTGTACGTAAGGCTAGTAGCAACTCTTTTATAGTCGTAATCGATATTACTTTCATTTATACAGTGGTATTTATCTGTACAATAATACAAGGTTTTCTGGTATATGTATTGCATAATTTTATTCAGCAGATTACAATTTTATAGTCACTTTTTTAGTTTTTTTTTTATATAATGAAACAACTTTCATTCCAGTTCATAAATCATTATCTCACTAATACTCTCATATTTACATAAACTTTTTATATACATAATAATATTTGATTCCCTTTGGCTACATGTTTGACACTTGACTTATTTATTAATGCTACCTTGTACGTATCCCCTTATATTCTACATTTAGTTTTAATTTTCCTCTTGAATTACATGATCAGTCTTCAAATTCTCTTGTTCAGGACTTTTACCGGCATTCTGCACATTATCCAACACTTCTTCCAATGTCTTTCCTTTAGTTTCCGGCACAAAGAAGTATATAAAGAATACCCCTGTATAACCAACAAGAGCGAAACTCCAAAATACAGTGTAGTGTCCAAAAGTATCCTTCACCGTTTGGTAGCTTTTCGTAACAACAAAGCTTAGAATACAAGCTAACATCGTCGCTAGACTTGAAGCGATTCCTTTCACATTTACAGGGAATAACTCCGCCTGCATCACGTATGGTAAGTTTCCTATCCCATTAGCGTAAAACACGTTGAATCCTAATATACCCAGTAGAGGTAAAGCCGCAAGTGATGAGAGTGTTTCGGGACTGACTTTGACAGTATCTTGCAAATAGAAATAAGTTCCAAGTATGGTCATTGATACTGCAACTCCAAGACATGATGTGAACATGAGGATTCTTCGGCCGACATAGCGTGTGAGGAACGTTGCACATATACCTGCAAAAGTTTTACAGAATAAATACAAAATATTCATGGATATTTCTTACGTCATCTATTCTCAATGTACCTACTATAGGAATAATAGAATAAATATCTGAAGATTTTTGAACACACAGACAGAACAAACTTTAATGTTTGCCCGACCTGTTTATTAGTAAGAATCAAACCCAACGCACGGAAAGCTGAGTTGTGACGCCTGCCTAAGTGTAGGTATTAGGTCTACCTATTTATGAAGGTAATGAAAATAACATTGTTACATAAGATTGCTTAATTATGTAGCTAAGCAACACAGGTTGTCATGTTCAATGCCGAATCATTTTATCTGTTTGCTGTACAAACTGATAACAATTATTATCTAAGGTGTAGGTGCACCTAAACCACGATCATAATGTGTACTTTACCTATTTTATTAGTACCTACTCCAATACTGACTGTCTAGGTTCAATTATTAATTCTTTATTGCTCAAAACAATTTTTTTATCCAACGTGGTAGTAGATAATGAAAAGAGATCGTTCATCATAACATCTTGATAAAATATTATGTTACAAGAGCAAGTGGAGCATTATACTTTAGTAACAGGAAAATTACTTTAAAGTATATTGTAGCGATCCAAAAATACTTACGAGTAATACATGGAACTTTTTAAGATCACCTTCCCGAATCGAGTTATGATAACATTATCAGTAAAGTTAATGAACTTACCGGCCGCTAATTGTACGAAGCCGTATACTATGCTAGCAAGTGGTCCGGACACTGAACTGCTCTGTCTGAAGATTACCTCCAAGTATGACTGGATGACTAGAATACCTGTCATATACTGCAGCATTTTTAACCCTGAAACATGACATAATTGATGAGAATTTAATTAGGTTTTTCTTTATCGTTAAAGGTTTAAAATCGTGAAAAGACTGCGGAGATGGCATGAATATCTGTAGCATTTATTTTTATAGATTAAATATAACATTTATAACAAACTTCCTTGTAGACTTAAGACAAAGCTAACTAATAATAAATGCTCATAAAAGAGACACCAGTGATAAAAAACAAGGTTATGAAATTCTAATATCAAGTTTGTATAAGTACATTATAAATCGACTTATTAAATTCATCTCCTAATTAACATGTAGATATATTTGACAAAATACAACACCCAATCACAGAACAAACATCAATGTTTGCTATCACATAAATTCACATTAGTTTGAAGGTCTCATACATACCGACTGAGCTGTGATGTGAACTGTGACGCCTGTCTCACATCAGCAAGAGACCATATTTATAAAAACTTAATACTCTGACAGAACAATTAACTACAATTGCATTGAAAAATGGTTAACTAACCTCCAACAACGTAAAGTGCTTTCCTGTATTTCACATTAGTCAATAGTTCTTTCATTGTTGTTTTATTTTCCATGCTTTCTATCACGTGCGCTCTTATAACCACTAATTCATCATTGATCCACTGTAAAAAAAACAGCATTAATAAATGCAAGAATTTCTTAATTGCAAAACTGCAATCATTTCTTTTGAGAAAACCTATGTCAATGTATCACCTAAACGCACTAACGAGCGTTAGACATTTCTGTATTGATTTAATACATAATAGAGAATGCCTGGACCTGGAAAGGCATTGCACCATCATTCTTACTTAGCTAGGTCTGATAATGTTAACTCGACTTATGTCAATATATTGTCTCACAATCACAAGTCACTGCAACGTGCCGTGTGAGGCATTGCACTGCGTCCATCATGGCGCCAACTAGTTTAATTTCGATTATTTAATACCAAGAACTATTTCTGGTGCCGACTGAACAAGGCCAACAAGTTTTATTTCTACTAATAAATATTTCTTCTGTACGTACTTACCTTCTCATCTTCAGTACATCTAAGCCTCTTAAACTCTTTCTTAGCCGCTTCCAGCCTTCCATCCTTTAAATGGTAGTACGGAGATTCTGGTATCCACGTACAAAGTAGCACATAACATATCGGTATCGACAGAATTATAGAATTCAGTGCTGTGTATGAAACAAAAGGACCTATGCTGTAGATTGTCAGACTGCCTAGGTTGTTCATAACTTGTACTATCATGCCTAAGGAGCCTCGGATCTCTTTGTCCGATATTTCTGTTATGTATATCATAGTTACCTGAAAAATAAACAGGTTACAAGATAGCGAGTTTTCAGAACACCAAAATAATAAAGAAGAAATACAGACAGAGATGAACTTTATAAAGTTAAAAATTCATCATTGACCAATGACAACACTAATGACCAATTTTTAACTAGTCTAGAGTCTGTACTAGTCTAGACTAATGAGTCATTAGTCTAGACTTGTTTTATTTATAGTCCCTTGCTTTAGTCGGCTCACTAAAGAAAGGGATAATAAAAGTGTTACCTAGGTACCTAATGAAATTGTAATCTTACCACGGCAATAATTCCAGTTGCGAGCCCCATTAAGAATCTGGCGACGTACATCAACTCAGGCATTTTTGTGCATATCATGAGGCTCTGAAAAAGAACAAAAAACATCAAACTCAAAACAATTATTTTACCTGACATCTTGCAAAGTCACAGTTTCCAAGCACGAATTAGTATCAACTTAATAACATGTTAGTTGTTTTAATAAAACATGTTCTGCCCTTAAATCTGAGAAATACCCATAAAAATATAATCTAAGGAACTAACGTACCTACCGCACCTAACAAGGCTGGAACAGACGAGCTGAATATAGTTCGTCGACGACCAACACCTTCGTTTAGGACTTGTCCGCAGTAGCATCCGAGTAGTGCACCCAGACCATGCAAAGAAACCACCCATGATGTCTGCGTCTATAAATAATAAAGAAAGAAAGTTCATATATATAATTATTACACATATATATTTATACATATATATATTCATATATATAATGTGACTACCGATGTGGCGCGGCTGGCGAAGGTCCGCCTGCGACGCGTAGGTTGCGGGTTCGATTCCCGCCTTGGGATAAATGTTTGTACGATCTGCAAATATTTATTCTGGGTGTTCTGGGTATTTTATATGTATAATAATAAATATCTATCTATGTAATGTATTGTATTAAGTATGTCAGTCTTCTAGTACCCATAAAACAAGCTCTGCTTAGCTTGGGGCTATATGACGTTGTGTGGATTGTCCAGCATTATTTATTATTTATATATTATAATTAATGCAACTGGTCGCATTGATGTCAAGCTGCTAGTAATGAGTGACGAATTCGAAGTTAGCAGCCGTATTAGTACCTATGTATGGTAACTACTTTTGTGAATCATTGCGGCGAAAATAGATAAGGTTAACGTTTGTGGTGCAGGTTCGAATCCCGAGACGCAACACAGCGCGGTAGTGCATGTAATGTCTACGGAGTGGGTAACATACCAAAACTATTTAAAAATAAATTTAACTTACATCAGTTAGTTCGAGATTTGCTTCTCCGCTTTTAAACTTGGGGATAGCTGGCGATGACCATGCTAGCGTAGCTCCGGTAAATACAAATGCTACGGAGGCTAAAAATGTAAATATATTTTTTTAAATTGATAGTAGGTAAGTATATATCTAAGAAATAGTAAAATAAACGTCGATGAAACAAAGGTGAAGGTCGCAAAATAGCCAATCCAATTCGAGCCTAGGTAGGTACTATTATTTATTCTGTGAACGAACAAAATAAACAAACTACTAGGTTATTCCTGTGATAGCAAAGTAATCAATATTGTAATCACTCACCACAAGCTCCAGCCAAATACTGAACTCTCCTGTTCATTTCCGTAGCCATACTGCAAGTTACGTAAAACCACAGTAAAGTGTTATCGTTATAAATAATGTAACAGATGATTGGACTTCAAAATATCAATACAACACACGACTCACACGAGTCGACGCGAGCGCTACACAATGACAGACGTTTATTACAAAATCTTCAAGCGATACATTATCTACGAACGAATTTAAATAAATACTAAGGTGTCTACGACGTCTACACATGATCTTATCATTTAATTATTCAACAGTTCACTGTTCCTCCAAAATGTGACGACGCGTGTGGCGTGAACAAACAAAGATAAAATTACGATCATGCGACGCTAAACTTCATTCAGTGTAGTCAACACTGCTCGGTAGGTACGCGGTTGTGAATTATGCCTTGATCATACGTACCTACAGAGTAAACCGGCGAGACAATGGCGTATTTGAGATACACTGCGCGTCGACATCAGTTTTACTGTTGAACGTTTCAGCGTTAGCGCGCAGTGTATCTTAAATACGTCACTATCTCGCCGGTTTACTCGGTACGTGTGATCAAGGCATTACTTCCTACGTAAAGCTAAATATAAGTTGGGAAGTGCAAAAGTAGGATACGCGCTGAAAAGTGGGTATTGTTTCTTACATGCGTTATTGGGATTAGAAAATGCGCATTTTCAGCAATCATTATAGATTTCCATAATATAAACATAATTCCTGTATGTTAAACATTGAAAAATACTATGCTTTTAATCCTTTAAAAATAAATAAATTGCTGGACAATCCACACAACATCATCTAGCCCCAAGCTAGAGCTTGTGTTATGTTATGGGTACTAGAAGACTGACATACTTAATATGTACAATACATTTAGCCCAAGGTGGGAATCGAACCCGCAACCTCCGCGTCGCAGGCGGACCTTCGCCCGCCGCGGTCGTCAATATAATTTAGTGAAGGTTACTATTATTAGTGCCTAGCATATTTTCATAGGATATTATGTTTGTATACAATAAAATTAATTTAACATTGTTTAGAGCAAAACATTTATTACAAAACTTAAATGACTACATAAATTAATTAAGATGATTATAATGCAGCATAATTATCACTTACATTCTTTAATAATAATTATAAAATCACACATTATTGTTTGAATTTGAACTAGGTAGTAAATTCTGATTTATTTTGATTCTTAAAAATAAAGTACCTATATCTCAATTATTGAAATAATTGAAATTTTATCTTTATAAAGCCCATTTAGGTTTTTTGGTTTATGTAAACATTGGATAATGGCACAAATACAATCAATATTTTAGAATATAAATTAAGATGAGATAGAAATGAAGATCACTTAGGTTCATAATTATCTGGCATTTTGACAATGAGACTCCTTATTTCCGTTGCTATCAAAGAATTTGTTGTGCAAATGTCCTTTTCCCCGTAAGGAGGTAGTAGAGTGATACCACCAAAAACAACTTTATCCCCATCTTCAGTCACTGGTATACGATTATCCTTTAGCCATGACAGTACTTTTTTCTTTTTCAGTTGCAAATCTTCGTTGGTCAGTGCAGTTGCTGGTTTACGTTCAGGTGGGGTAATACCGCTATCACATGGAACCTCTTTGATTTCAAGTACCGAAGTGCCAGGAATGATTAACGTTTGATAAGTTCCATCTTCTCTGGGTACTGACAGAATTACACTGAAAATAAAAGAAATAATATTGTAATGCCAAGGCAGGCTCATGTTTGGCTCTTATCTTAATTTAAGACCAATGTGATACAATAAATAATTCTATCTATCTAAGTTAATAATTACCTGTGTGAGATTGGATCAATCGAATGAATAAAGCCAGTGTATGTGTAGTTTTTTTCAAGCTTCAACATCATATACTTTTCTATGTAAGGGAGTAGATTGATTGGATCTGTAAGTGCGAATGGTTGGGAATTTTCTTTATCATGTTGTTCTGAATTTTCGGGTTTTCTAGAGTTTTCTGCAGAGCCTACTTGGTCGTTCTCATCAGTACTACATGCATCTCCAGACTTATCATAATTATTATGCTGACTTGTTTCAGTATCGTTTGTATCATCGGAATCTAGTATGGACGATGTTTGAGGTTTCTCTTCGAGACTCATTGCCCCCGTCATATCTTCCGCGTTCATTTCACTAGAACTTTCACTCATTTTACACCTAATTATTTTATGTTGGACACAAAATCACAACAAATAAACACAACAAAATTGACCGGCCGGCAGTGTTGCAAGCCACGGGATTCTTCCCAGTCTATTTTATATTGTAATTTTAAATCCAGCCAGAAGAGAATTTCCGCGTATTCACTGGTTTTCCCAACTTGAAACAATTAGTTAAAATGAAATGTCAGATCAAAAACAAGTAGCCTAAGTTATTTTACTATTTATAACAATAGTAGATTCTTCTCCTGCCGCATTACAGGAGTGTTTACAAAGAGACAACATAAAATAGCAGCATCCCAGCGATTATTGTATACTTTTGGTCGTTTTTTCAAAATAATATATCACTTACCATTCCTTTTCGGTTAAATTCTTTATCGTAAAAACTCCCAATTTAAGGGAGAAACACTCCAAGCTGTGAACACTTTCTTGTTTACTCAGTGTTACCAACACTGAAATACGATATTCCCAAGAAATCGATGGTAGGTTTCTATCGTATTTTCTATCATTTTACAAATAGATAAAAGATTGTTGTCAGAATTAAAAGTTTCCAAGAGCACTTTTTAAACAGAAAAATTCAGAAGTAACAATCACAATTTGTTTCTGCATACTAGCCAATGATACCTAGCCATAGGTATAGTATAAAAAGGTCAGTCAGTAAGTACAAGAAAAGGAGCAGCAACTTGTTTTAATTGTTTATTTTATCTTACAAACTAAATGTTCATTTCTTGGCCTTGGCTTCACGGGTTGCTTTCCTTTCCACTGCCTTTGCAACTTGCTTCTCTGTCTTCAGGTTGCCCTTTTTGCAAAACCTCTGGTTTTTAAGGAACTTAGGGTCCATCTGAAATATTATAGATTCATTTTAGTTACAATCCTGATTTGTATAAACCTATAATAAATATATGTTTATTTTTGTGTAAACCCATGTTGGGTGTACTTTTTAATAAAATAATTTATTATTAACAGCATAATCCAATTTAATTTAAATTTGTTTACAAAATATCATGGATCTATAGAACAATGAAAACAATAAAACAGAAAAGTTATAAGATAGTTTTCAGTTTTAATATTTTTACTGCAATTAATTCATAAACTTATATGGGCTACTATACTTTACTATACTTTAGTGTACTGTACTATATTTTAATTATCACTTGTGTACATCTCCGGGCCATATGTTATGTCTCTCTCAAAACTTTCCCATTAGAATAAATAAATAAGTAATTTAGTAAGGAGGTTAGGTACTTTGTACTTCTCTGAAAACTATCAATATTCAAGTTTTACTTACACCAAGTGTAGATTCATGTCTGAACTTAGTGGGTTTTTTGATGCCGTTCCTGTGGGCTTTGCGGCCTGTAAATGAAAAAAATAGTGAACAACTCGTTACCACGTTAGAACCGAAGACAGATGAATTAACATCGTACCTGTTAGACGTTATTTTAAGAGATAATTTACTAATCCTACACAATGTAAATATTGACGATAGTTGAGTAACATAAACTTTAATAAGTCCTATTGCATTTATTTTGCAATTAAGATTGATAATAGTGCACTAAACCCAAGAAACATTTGTTTGTTTACTTACTTTGGTTATGATTTGTGTGATTCTTTGACTTTGCCATTGTGTCAACACTTGAGTCCTGAAATTAAAAATACCTTTGTAAATCCTTAATATAGAAGAACACTTGTACAACAATCACATTAGAGTTTTATATTTATGCACGATTTTATTGATAATTTTAGATACAAATTTTGGTTGGAAAAACTAACCTAGAACAGCTAGAAATGAATCGTTCAAAGAGAGAAAGAAGCAGAAATTTTCATTCAACTTCACATTATTCTGACAGTTCTGTTACTTGACAGTAACAGAATTTAATTTTATGACACAGGATGTAAAATCTACAAGTCCCTGTGTTATTTGTATGATGAGCTAAAAACCTATAAATTGTGTAGCGTTCTCAAAACAATTGAATTTGAACCTATGATAAACATAAAAACGGCGAAAAAAACCTCACGGTTCACGAACACCTTCAATGGAAATTATTTATATCTACATGTAATCTGTGGCTGTAACTGTCAATCAGACATCCAATCGATGACGTGACGTTCTCTGTGATTTGTAAAATGATCTATTCATTTCTGCTTTTTTCTTTGCAATCAAGTCTATACTATAGGTGTCTCACTTTCTCATGCGATTATTATTAGAACTTCGTCTCTGTTTAAAGTTATTATTCATAAATTTTGTGCGGTGCGGTGCGATGTGGACTTTGTAGATGTGGGAGATCAGATCTAGGATTGGAACAAAACCTACTTCTTGATCTTGTTTTCGTCGTGTCGTGTCCAAAATCGAATTTTTATAACTTGTAGTAGAATCTAACAAGAAATTACTTTAATTAAACCTGGAGGTGTATCCATCATGGTGATACTGGAAGGCCAAGCTGGAGATGCCAAGTCCATAGCTGGCGAAGAAATAGATAAGGAAGAAGTGAAAACCACTGTTCCTCTATCGCTAGAAAGTATCCTTTCCAAACATATTTTAACAGCTGATGTGTCTCAGGCATTTTAGTGAATACTTTTTACATATACTAGTTGCCTACAAAGTTAATTTAATCAATTTTATTGAATAAAACTACTAAAATTTACAAGACCCTAATTAAACTTTGAGAACAGGCCCAAACCTGAGCACTGAATTATAACTTTTTAGGTATCAACCTGTATTCTGAATTATGTAGTCTGCCCACTAAAATAATTGTTAATAAACAATTTCAAAAGAACTATTGCTATAACACTTCATTCAATGTACTCACTCATCCACTAGAATAACAACAGAAATATATATCCTTAACTTGTAGACAGTATTTCGTTTAACCAAGGACTCCCAGCAGCAGCATGGGCTGCGGCATGCAGATTATCAACGTTACCGCGGCTTCTGTTCCCGACGACTCAGAAGACTGCGCAAAGTACTTAAAATACCTCAGGTGAATTAACAATTAAACATATATTTTTATTTTATTTAACCAGTGGGACAAAAGATGTTAAAAAAAAAAGCGACAAAAAGAACAGTAAGCTTATAAAATATCTAGATATTTCAACACTGTGTGACATAGACACATCAGCGAAAGCTGCTCATCTTTAAATTAATGATAAAATAAATTTAAAATTACATCATTTTTGCTGAGTTTCAACAAACCTCTTGAAAAGCTCTTTTAAAATGTAAAAAGCACATTGAAATAAATGCTAATATAAAAGCTATTGCATTAGCAATTTTTGCTGGATTACGCATGCACAGTGTTAGATTATTTTCATATGGTATTTTCGTTACGGAAATTCTGGATTCGGTGTCCACGCTCAAGGCCCGCGATAGAAGCTATGCAATAGCTTAAAACTACAGCTACTTTTTAAGGTCCTTTTCATACAGACATTATTTCTAAAATTATACATCACATCCAGGGTGATCGACGCCATTACCGACGGCGCGATGTGACGTCTGCCCACCTTACCAGCAGCAGTGCTGAGAACCGTCTGCTCTGCGTGCCTTTGCTTCAAGCTGAACGAGCGTGGGCTCATGCAATGCAACTGCGACAGGAAGCTAACACCGAGCCGCGGAAGAAGTTCCATTTGACTTCTAGGCTGAAGAAAGCTCATTCCCATGCCCAGACTCTGCTGCAACTTTGTGAGGTAACATTTTATGTTTCTCTAACTCTAATCACATCTCTAAAGTGATATGAATAGAGCTCATTTATAGATGTGATTCAGATGAAAGTTACTTTAAAAGGTCAAGATGAAATGGACTTAGTCGGCCATGGACATAAGTTCCTAAATCTTAAATAAAAAATACATTCCAAGCAGCCTACTTCAGTTACTTTAAGGGTGAGGCCAAACGAGCGTAATTTTGTGAGTTGTGAGTCGCAGAATTCCGGTCGCGTAATTTTACGACGACTCACAAAATTACGCTCGTTTGGCCTCACCCTATAAGGGCAAGTTGGAATGGACAAAGCCAGCCTTGGACATAAGTTCCTACAACTTGATAAAAAAAATACCTTCCAGCCTTAAACTAGTTTTCTAAGACAAGCGGTATATTGTATTACAGCAAAGTGGAGCCTGCGACGCCCGCACACAATTAGAAGCGGGCGCGTATGCCGCGTGGTTAAACGGCATCCTATTGGTGGAACTGCAGCAATGGCGCGCCGCAGCCGAAAGTCTCCAACGAGCCCATCTGGTCCTGGATAAACTGTGCGCTGCTTTACCCGAAGATGAGAGAACTGTGTACAAGCAAAAGGTAACCTTAGTATAAAACAAACACAGATTTGATTAGCACTAATATTCTTATCATTATTACAACTCGAACAGGCTAAGTCATTGCTCAGTTAGTATAGTAGTAGCTCTGCCTTCCTAAATTTGTGTCACTGTTCTATTTCCATCCAGGGCAAATTTTTGTGTGATGAACATAAATATTTGTTGTGTCCGGGTGTTACTATGTATTCTATCAGGAATCTAGTGCGAATAGTACAAGCTCTGCTTAGTTTGGGACTAGTGTTATTATGTGAAATGTCCATGAATGAAAATTTAAAATGATCTCATCATGTTTTCAGATAGAGGAGTTAAAGCCAAGCTTGCGTTACTGCGCTTACAACATCGGCGATGAATCCGCGGCCGGCGATTTGGTCGCCATGCGCGGTCAGGGACTCATCGAGAATCTGGATTCTCTTATGGCGCAGGCCAAGTGAGTCTATTTTTTTTACTACAGTACTCATTTTCGTCGATTTTCATAATTATTTTTAAAAGGTCATTAAGTGAGAATCTCTTTATAAATGTAGCATGTAATTGTTCACAGGGAATCCCGTTCGGGCGTGATGCACGAAGTAGAATGGCGCGGGCGCCGCGTCACCGTGCGTCCGGAGAAAGTTCGCCTGTTCCTCATCGCGCTGCAAGACTTCGACAAGTCCGTCGCCAACACCGCCGAGGTGCAGGCCAAGATCGACATTCTCGAGAACATCCTCATGGACTGCAAGGACGCCATATCCGCCATCAAGGATGAGATCAAGAACGATCCGAAGCTCAAGGCCGCTTCCGAGACCGCTGGACAACCGAGCGGGATCAACTACCTGCTATCCTATCTGATGTACGTCCGCCTCGTGCGTACCATCAAGCGGAACAATCTGCTCGTGCAGCAGGCGGAGGAAGCTCGCGCCCACAACGCTAACATCGACGGGAAGAAGGTCCGACCGCACGACCTCACGCGCCTCTACGAAATCATCCTGCAGAACTTCACCGAGCTCCAGCAGCTACCTGGCTTCGAAGCCGACGCGGCCTATCAGAAGGAGATCGAACTTCAGATGAAGGCGTACCGCGCCTTCCGCTGCTACTACATCGCTCAGGTCCTGACCGGATTGCGCCGCTTCAGAGAAGCTTTAGCCATGCTCGAGAGAGCCAGCAACTACGCAGCAGAGTCCATCAAGAGCAAGCTCGACGATAAGCAGCTGATGGATAAGCTGCAAGTTTTAAAGAAGGATATCGAGAGCTGCAAGTTTGTCGTCCACGCGGATTCCGTTCTCGAGGACGACGAGGAGGAGGAGATCAGCTACAAGGAGCGAAAGTACAAGGATAAGAAACCCTTGGTGGAACGCCTGGACGAGTACCGCGAGGACAGTCAGATCCTCACCAAGAACCCGAATATCTTCAGGATGCCGCCGCCGATGGAAGCTATCCCTTGCAAGCCGCTGTTCTTCGACTTGGCCTGCAATTTCATCGAGTTTCCGAACCTCGATGATAAGACCGGCGCGGCTGATAGTAAGAAACAGGGCGCGGGACTTACCGGTCTCGTCAAAGGATTCCTGGGCTGGGGCGGCGGTTCTAAGTAAAAACATTTATTCAGACTACCTAAAATGGTTGTATATGGTTCAAATATATGTATGAATTTTACTGCAAATTCACCGCATTTCGTTTTATCAAACCCTTATTGCAGAGCGCTTAGTAACTTTTAGTTATGTATATTATGTAAAATCATTATGGTCCGATCTAGTGCACTAGTGTGTTAATTTAGAGAAAATTGGACAGTGTAGTGTTCAATCCAACTTACTGAATATTTAAAATAAAACTTACACCAATATATGATTGACTTCGTTTAAAAATCAGCTTTTAAAATTTAAGATATAGCAATAATAACAGACATTTAATTATTTGTATTATATCATACAAAATTGTGTTTATTTAAAACAAATTTTATGTTAACAAAGAATATTTAACACAAACAAATTTTCAGTTTGAAGTACAAAAATAAAATAGTTTTTAAACAAAATATTTTTACAATGTGTAACGACCATATTAAATTACAAATCACATTTAACTTGTTAATTGCGATACTGTGAAGTGGGACAGGTTTTATAAAACCCTGAGTGAATGGAAAGTATCATTATTCTTTCACTTATTATTCTAAGCACCTACAAAATTATCTTTTCCATGATAAAGACACTGATGTTTACAACAAACATTATTAAAATGTAGCTATAAATGATATCGTATTGTTTTTTGTTGGCAATTTTATTGATATCTCAATGTGGTGAAAATGAAACTTTATAGTCTATGACTACAAAGTTATACAGCAAATATACAAATAAAGTTATCATTTACAATTTATCAGGAACACATAATTTACTTTGCAAACTATTTTTACAATATAGACTATCCAAAAACTGCCAACAAAGTCAATGTGATTTTATACATCAATCAATACACAATCTTAAATTCTAGTTTTTCGTTTTTTACATTATGTACTTCTACTCAATATTTTTGTTAAATCCGTATTTTGAATTCACAGTTAAGTGCGAACGATCTCTCGGACGCCTGTCATAGGAGGTATTCGTTTCAGACTATTCAGATCGCGGCAAATCAATGTGGTACTCATAAGCGGTCAATCGTTTATTTAATAACATGAGCACAGTGCAAACGAGTAGCAGTATCACAATTAAAAGTTTGGACAAACTAGCGCGGCGCTAGGGGCGGCCAGTGAGCGGAGTCGTGCGCGATCCGATCGGTCGGCGCGACCACCTGCCCGCACGTCGGACAGATCTCCAGCTCCAAGTCCCTGCCGACCACCAACTCCTGCTGCTTCGCGATGTCGGGCAGCAGCGCGACCAGGTCCGTGAACACCGAGTCCAGCTGCGGACCCATCGCCTTCTGGCAGTGCTCGTAGAACTCCGTGGCGCCGATGATGCTGTCGCGGAAGGCTCGCGAGGCCACCTTGAAGTTTTCGACGGCCGCGGCGCCGCCCAGGGCGAGCGCGAACTTCTTCACCAGCGAGCGGTTCCGGGCCTCGAAGTCGGGCGGCGGGATGTAGGCGTGCACGGGCGCCGAGAACGTCTGTCCGGCCGAGTTCGTGAACATCATGCCGTCGCAGGCGGGCCGCGGCTTGAAGCCGGGCGGCGCACCGCCGCCGGTCCCGTTCGGAGTCTTCTTGTTCTCTCTCGGATACTCGATCTTTTGGGCGATCGGCTGATTCTTAGCTTTGGGATTGAGCGAGGGGAACTCCTTGGCGGCGAGCGAGAAGTCGCCGTTGCCCGCGTTCCGGCTCTTCTCCGGGGCGGACGCGGCCGCGACGGTTTCGATCGTCTTTATCTTCCGATCGGCGACTTCGTTGTTGTTGTTGTTGAGATTGGCCTCGGTGAGCGAGGGATCGCGCGCGTATTTTTTGTCGAGTCCGTTCACCTGCACCAAGGGGGCGGTCGGCTCGGAGACGATATTTTCCTTCTTGGCGTTATTTTTCTTCTTTTCTTTTTTGGTAGATTTCGCTTCGGTTATCGCGAACGGGTTCGGCGAGGTTTTGATCGGTTGGGCGAACGGGTTTTTGACGGGTTGCGGGGTGGGTAGCTTCTTCGGCTTGGTTTTGTTGAGGGGCAGGCCGGGGAAGTCGGCCGCCGGGTTGAAGGACAGGTCGCGCGGCGGGGGCGGCTCGGGCTTCATCACCTTCTGTTTCTCCTTAGACTTGGAGACGGTGATCCATTGCGGCGGGTCGGCCGGGGCGGAGCCCGACGAGAGCGCGGGGAAGGCCTCCGCTGACGCGGTTTGAGGTTTCTTGCGCTGCGCCGGGGCCGGGTTGCTTTTCATGGCTTGCATATCTTCCTTGTTTATCATGGCGACCTATCAAAAAAAATATAATAACAATCTATAACACATAAATGTTTTCATCCATATTGTGAAGATTTAACCTATCTCAGTTTAGGTTAATATTCTTAGCCTTCTTCTCACTAAGCCTTAATATTCTTAGCCTTCTTCTCAGCTTCGATTGCAAGAAACTGGCACTTAAAAATATTGTTTTGATTATACAGAATACATATGATTTCTAATCTAAACTACCCTGTTATAGTTTTCATTTAGGCAGTACAAATACCTTAGATGGCTGAGTAGTCCGAGCTCCCAAACTAGGATGGTCATCCTTAGCCAGCGATGGGTATTCATCGTCCATAGGGGAGTAATCATCGTCGCTGGCAGGTCGGCGCGGTACAGAGCGATGCGCACTTGTTTGCGTCAGACGGAAGTTACTGGCACTGGCGGGTTGGCTGTGTAACACTGATACTGGCTTGGCTGAAACATGAACAGAAATATTTACTGGCTAGTACGTATTACTACTATAATCTCGTTTGATATATATAAATGAATGAAAATTATTAAAAATTTAAAAGCGTGTAAGCATATCTATACCGCTACATGATGAACTACATCGAAGTCTACGCAACAGACGATAGATAGTAATCAGAGTGCTTAGTCCGAGTGTGCATTTTAAAACTGCCTACTCTCGAGCCGAGAGTCGTCTCTCGGATATCCCCTCATTTTTGTATGGATGATATGACTCTCGCGCGTCTTGGGAGAGACCTACATCCAGCAGTGGACTAATATAAGCTGATGATGTTAATGTGAATGTGTTTTATAATAGAATGTGGTACATACAGTTCCTAAGTACGGTGGCTGCTACCGAGGGCGCGGGGGCGGCGCGCGGGGGCTGCGAGGGCCCGGGGACTGCGCCGCCCAGCGTCGGGAAGTTCCTATCGTTACGGGTCAGCTGATCTCCGCCTGGAATCACAACACATTTTTAAAATAGAAGCTACAACGGAAAAGTTAGAACAGAGTTATCAACAGCTTCTCCATGTTTAATATTAATAGTTTATTTGGAATTAAAACAAGGCACAAATTAATATTACTT
Organism: Ecliptopera silaceata; assembly: GCA_932527185.1. Classification (NCBI taxonomy): domain Eukaryota; kingdom Metazoa; phylum Arthropoda; class Insecta; order Lepidoptera; family Geometridae; genus Ecliptopera; species Ecliptopera silaceata. The sequence goes on along the minus strand of OW052202.1, from coordinate 7,991,527 downwards.
CCGTATTTTCTACGTCATGTCGACATGTCCAAATGTGAGAAATCGGTGAAGGCAAATGGAGGACAGCACATTCTAACTTAAGCAAAGCCGAAGCTTACTCGTTGCCAGCTTCTGTCTTTCCTGATCACTACAATCTTGGTCTGTCCTGCATCGTCGGCCACAACATCACTTTCCATCAGGTGACTTTGTGGTCAAAGGATGAACTATTCTTTGTAAAAAAAAAAAAATATTGATCTAAATACCTTTGTAAACCTTGGAGGACCCCCCGACGAGGAGGCTGGCGGCCGGCGGCGCGGCGGACAGGCGCGGGAACAGCTCCTCGCTGCGCGTGTCGATGCGCGGCGCGGGCGCCGGGGGCGGCGGCGTCGGGCTCGGCCCGCGCTCCGCCCGCTCGCGGTGGTCACGGTGATCACGGTGCTCTCTCTCTCTGTACACATTAGCATTTATAATTATTAAAAAAAATGGTTGTCTGTAAAGTTGGTTTACTGACGATAGTTGAACGTGACAACATCACTTCATGGAACGCCTCAGAACGCCTCATGAGTCATGTTTTTTCGTGCGTACAGCCGGCTCTAATTATAAGACGTTGTCACGTCAAAAAGTCGAATGAGGAAATGAAATGGGCAAAACTAATACAGACATAATAAAACAGGCCAAAGGGTTCCGTGCTAAAATCACGTTTTTGTATAAGAGCCCCTCTAAATATTTATTTTATTCTATTTATGTAGTTTTTTCGTTATCTCAGGTTTGTTGCTATTTTAGGGTTCCGTACCCAAACAGGTTGGTTTTGGTTTCTTGGTTTGTTCATCTATGTTTAGTGACATTTCGTGAAGTTTCATCGCTAAGATAGATTTCATGATATTACTCTCATTATCTCTGTTTCTTGTTATAAAAATAAGAATGTCTGTATGAAACTTACCTAGGTGTTCTCTGCGCGACCGGATGCGGCGTTATATTGAACTGCAGTTCTAAAGTGCGCGCCTGCCTCGCCGCGACTTTGTTCAGACCGCGACCGTGAACCGTAGCTTTGTGTGCTGGAAAACATTTAAAATTATCACTATGTTATTTCTGACAGCAGCATCACAGCTGATTTGGTAGTAGCTTTCCAAGCTGTATATTTTTTAATATATTATCGTCAAACGCTTGACCGCAATCACACCTGATGTTAAGTGATGATGCGGCCTACAGTGTAGCGCGTTTGCCTAGAAGAAACTTAATCACTCTCCTCTTGAAGGGGTGAGTCCTGTAGGTCGTGAGTTTGATCCTCATCGAGAATAAATGTTTAAGTAATGAGCACTGATGTTGGTTCTGTGTCTGGGTGTTACTACGTATGTATAAGCAAAAAATATAATATGTAAGTCTTCTATCAACTATCTAGTTTGGGACTAGAGCGCGATGTGTGAAATGTCCGTGAATATTTTTTTATGCATTGAACACATGAAATTGAATATTATTAAATCTTATCTTAGTCTTGACGACCGATATGGCGCGGCGGTCGAAGGTCCACCTGCGACGCGGAGGTTGCGGGTTCGATTCCCGCATTAGGATAAATGTTTGTACGATCTGCAAATAGTTATTCCGAGTGTTCTATACCCAGAACACTCGGAATAACTATATGTAAATTAAAATATATCTGTCTATGTAATGTATTGTATTATGTATGTCAGTCTTCTAGTACCCATAACACAAGCTCTGCTTAGCTTGGGGCTAGATGATGTTGTGTGGATTGTCCAACATTATTTATTTATTTATCTAGTTTGGGAGTAGAGCGCGATGTGTGAAATGTCCGTGAATATTGATTTATACATTTAACAAATGAAATTGAGTCTTATCAACGTTACCTTTAAGATCAATTTCGCTTCTAAACACAGCAGTCAGATGTTGCCCCGCGCACTCCCCTTCCTCGCACAAGTAATGGTCCGTTCGGAAGTGATCCGCCAAAGCCGAATGTGATGCATAGTACAAGTTCCTTCCGTCTGCGTCACACAAATGACAGTACAGATGTTCCTTGCGAAGATGGCGGTACAATTCGTCAGCGTCCATAAAGCGTTCTTCGCAAAACTCGCAGAGCGGGTGGCCCCTACAGATATACTATCGTGGGTGATAATCAGATTAAAGCAAATATACCTATACAATTTTTATTTTAAGAATTACTACTACTACATTACCATCATCATCATCAACCTATAGCAGTCAACTGCTGGACGTAGGTCTCTCCCAAGACGCGCCACTGAGCCTGGTCTTCGGCTCTTCTCATCCAGTTTTTGCAATCTACACTTCGTAGATCGTCGCTCCATCTCGCCGGAGGGCGTCCTACACTATGCTTGCCTAAATGCCGTCTCCACTGCAGTATCTGTTTGCTCCAAACAGTATAAAGCTGTTAAAGTCCTCACTTATTGGAGCAAAATTGTTTGAGGATGAACCATTGACAATGAATGAGAAACTACAGTATAAAGTTAACATTAGTACAATATTTGCTTCTGATCACAACACAAATTTATTTTAACATCAAGATAGGCTATTTTCTTAATGACAATTCAGAATCTAATCAGAAAATCAACATGCTCAACTTTCTCTATAGAACTAAGTGACATCAGGAAAAATAAATCTGTTTATACATACTAATGTACATTTTGATGTTGGTAAATATGCATTTTGTTGTAGCTAATCATAGTGTTAGCTATACCTCTACCATGAGTTGTCACAGTAAAATCGCCTGACTTTACTACAGTAGTTACGTCAATATTAGTATTACGAATTTTAGTACCCAACTATCCGCTAGAGGCGCTGTACAAATCTTCATACATTTTTTTAACTACAGACGCTAGCATGTATAGTAAATATAGTATAGTAAAAACTTATGGTAGAGCTACTGATTAGTTTTGGTGATCAAAATATAGTGTACCTATGTGATGTATCATCCAAGTCTCCTTTCCGCCTGTGGTGAGCCAATTCCTGACGGGTGTAGCATTTCCTTTCACTAGTGAAAATCTAATAAAAAAACAATGGTTACAATTTATATGTTGTTAGCATTACAAAGATCGCTCAGTAGCATTAGTTTATAAACATGATATGTAAACAGATCTTTATATCAACACTTCTGCTGTGTAATGGACACAAACTTAAAAAAAAATTGTTTACATTATAGCAACAATTTATGAGAACAATACAGCAGCATTTTTGGTCACTAGTGAAAAAAATTAATAGGTGTATTCATTATGGTAGTTATCACCTTGTTTTAGATATTAACTACAGGGTGTATGATTCAACTCATAGTTGAAACATACACACTCACTGAACATACAATATTTTAGAACTAATAAATACTTTTTTAAGTAGTATTTTAGATAGCTATTTAAGAGAAATGTAAAGGCCTTGATTTACATAATTTATTCCTTGTTATTCAACCAGAAGTCACAACTGGGTCTTAACTACTCCTGGGTCTTAATTACTCCTGGGTCTTAACTACTTCTGGGTCTTAATTACTCCTGGGTCTTAACTACTGCTGGGTCATAACTACTCTTGGGTCATAACTACTCCTGGGTCTTAATTACTCCTGGGTCTTAACTACTTCTGGGTCTTAATTACTCCTGGGTCTTAACTACTCCTGGGTTTTAACTACTCCTGGGTTTTAACTACTCCTGGGTCTTAACTACTCCTGGGTTTTAACTACTCCTGGGTTTTAACTACTCCTGGGTCTTAACTACTCCTGGGTTTTAACTACTCCTGGGTCTTAACTACTCCTGAGTTTTAACTACTGCTGGGTCTACTGGTTGGTTATATGGTTCATCATAATAGTTATAAGTGCCCATGACTTACCCGTAGGTGTTTAACACAAAGATCACAGTAATGTCTCTCGTGAACCTTCCTCATATGGTCACTAAGGGTGGTAAAGTTACGGAACGGTGGTAGTTTATCACAGATATTGCACCGGTTTTCCAGGAGATGTTCATAGGCTTGTTTGATCTCTTCAGTACTGAATACAATCTTGAATTGTCTCTCAAACTGCCTGTCAGTGAACGCCCTGTTACGAAGCTCCTTGTAAGGTAGAACCGAGTCGGTGAACACCACCTGCAAATATAATTGAATAATTCAGTCAGCGAAATCTAGGATCATGTGTTACTATTATCTTTATAAAAGATTAGTTAAACTTGCTAGTGTGTATGTTTTAAAACAACATAGTAGCGCATGTTGTGTCAGTATTAGATAATATTGCACAACCTAAATAAATATCACCTGTTTGGTGTACATTGAAATGTGTGTATAAAATTCATGTAACAAAACATACCCTGGCGAGGTCCTGGCGGCATATAGGACACTCATTTTGGAGGCACAGTACCCGCATCCGAGTAGAACACTCAAAACATACGGGATGGTCACATTCTCCAATCGAATAGAACTCAACGTTCTTGAAACACACCACGCAAGTGTTTTCAGTCGTATGGTCGGTCATTGTTGACGATTGGCACAGGGAACTGGAAAATTAACTGATTGATAAAAACCTTCAAGTTAATGCTTTTATGTATGAAATTACAATATTTTTATTGCACCTGCTGTGAAAAGAAAGGATGAAAATTCGCAGGGAGAGATGGATTGGGAAATGGGTTTTTTTTGACAGCAAAGCAAAGTAATGACCGAATGATTTTGAATTTGACGTAGAGTGAACTACAATCTTCGGTGCTGCCAGTAAGGTCCTTTCATCCGGCTTCGTTTCATTTTCAGTGTTTTTGTAATTGAAAACAGACTTGGCTTGGCCTTGCATCTGTGATAATGTCAAATCAAATTTGAATCCAATATTGTCTATGAATTGGCTAACGACGACGGTTTGTTTGAAAGTCATTTAGATTGAATTATTTCCAAAATACACGAAACGGTATCTATTTGTGTCGTTATTTTGTATTTTGTGTAATAAAATAAACTAAAATGTTGTGAACGTAGTGATTGTGACCCTTTTATTACCGAAAGTTGTGAACAAACGGTGAACATGTTTTTCCAGGTAATAGACACTATTTTTTTAATCATAACGACCGTTTGTTTTGCATACAGACAAATTAATCATTACAACTTTTATCGTCAGATTGAGAATACTCCAGAGCATATCAGGAAAGCTCGAAGGTCTGAAAAAGCCCCAAAAGAGTCACCTATAGAAGAATGCCCTCGACTCATTTTGGGCCCCTTCTCCAGACCACCTCAAGTAGTTTTTGACGATGTCCTTATAGGATCTACTTGTGAAAGAAACTTGGAACTCTTCAATCCTTCCAAACAAATTCAACAGGTATGAACATAGAAAATATTCTGCATAGTACAACCATGGTTTTGAAAATAAACAGACAAACTGGCTGTTTATGCTTGTTTGCAGTATAGCTGTTGTTGTTGCATACAAGTGTATGCTTCCATGGATTAAAATTTCAAAGTTTTAAGTGCTAGCATTTTGGTTTATGTATCTCTACAGTATTATTCCTTACTTTTTCTTGATTGTTTAACATACAAGCTTAATAAAGTAAGTGTACACAGATAAAGTTTATTACATAACTAAAAAGATGCAGTAGCATCTACATACAGCAATTTTTGCATTGTCTTATCAGATAACACTTGGAAAGTCTCTTCCGCCTGGTCTGGTGATACAGCTACCAGGAGAATGGCTGGAACTGGAACCGGAGACATGCTACTGCATGTCACTACAATGGACTCCGACGCAGCCCACCGCTATGCGAGAAACCATACGCTTCACAAATGAGAATAGAGGCAGATATGATGTTATTGTAGTGCTGAAGTCTATCATGGTAAAAACCTGCATTTATTCATATGTTTATAATAAAAAAGAAATTACAGCAAAGAAAAATTCTATAGGAAAAATTTGGTATGTTTAAAAATTGGTTCCTATACATATAATCATTCAGGCCAGTCCACTGATGAGTCAAGTTCTATTCACAGACCAAGTCTTTTAATACATTTTTTTTCATTATTTTCAGCACATAAAGGGTAAAAATCAGTCCAAAGGTTTCAAGACTTCTCCAGGTAAAATAAAGAAAAAGGTAGTTTCCAAAAAATCTCCAGGTTCAATCTATAAAAAGAAATCTGAAATAATATACAATACTACAACTAGGATCCAGAAAACTGTTAATATAGTAAAGTCAACCCATAAATTCTACCAAACATCAAACAAAGAAAATATATCAAATATCAATGATTATTCAATTGATACTAATAAGTGCCCTTTTGACTCTCCTTCAAGCAATGACATGAAATTTGACACATCGGAGATTTTTTCTAACATGAGAAAAAACATCTTGCAAGAAACCTATGACAAATCCAATAATGTTACTCTCAACAGCAATGATATCCCTCAAAATGTTTTGAAACCATCTTCCAAACAAAATGAATCAGCATCAGATATTTTTGACAACCTAACATTCACACCACTAAAAAGCTTACCACCTAAAACTGATAAACTTAACCAAGGACCAAAAATTATCATGAGTGTGAACTCGGACAGTGATTTTGATGATAGTTTGGATTTAAAAAATTCTAACAAAGAAAACCAGACACACTCTATAATCAGTATAACGACGTCACAGCCCCCCAATAAATGGCTAACAGTAAACCATCAATCACAAGTTGACAGTCAGTTTGCTGAAACTCCAACTGTGCTGAACAAAAAACATCCTAACACTTCCTCTCCCAAAGAATTCAACAGCCCTAACTTTTCTATCAATACTGACTTTTCCCGCATCAGCGATCTTTCATTCTTACCACAAAGATTTTCAACTGAGCGCAAATGTTTTGCGAAAATCAACGAAACTCAAGAAATGATCGATGAAAAGCTGAGTTCTGATACTTACACCAAAGAGTCTCCAAACACGCCCATGGAACGCAACGCCTATCAGATGATGGAGAGACCACCTCACTTTTTTATGAGAGAACAGCCTAAGATGTGCCGCCAGTCGCTTTTCAGGGAGTATCATCACAATCAACAAACGCAGCATCAGGTCTTTGACAAGAACTACTTGAATCCTTATGAACACAATGTTTGGCAATCTGAACTGCGCACTGACTTAAGAGAAGGCAGATCTCCCCCTCGATCGATAACGCCGCCCCTCCAATCGATCCCTGAAGAGAGCGTCCAGTGTTTCGAAACACAAGTTCTCGACAAAACCGACCAGCAAATGAGTACCTTCACAATAAACCGTACCTTTGATAAACACGATAGATCGTCGATGAATACGACTTGTAGACAGACGTGGGCGAAGAAAGCGGTTAGATGTGAGCCTGACCTTTGGAAGATGCCAATTGCTTTAGGAAAGAAGTCAATGAAATCGAAGGTTTCCGCCAAGCTTAAGGAATCTCTTGGCTCTAAGATAAACACCACTTTCGAATGCAATACAACAATTAATCAGAATCTTACGCTAAATCAATTCGGGAATGTCTACTCGCAATCATTGACTGTAGATCCCTTCCTGTCTTCCACTTATTTTTACGACGAAGAAGCAGTGGACAAATTTGAAAATGAGTTCAAGAGGTGGCTGAACTGCATATTGACACCCCCTGCTGATCTCGACAGTAATGTTGAACAAAAGATCGACGTTGGAAAAGCCTGGATCGAAAACAGAAATAAAGAGGTTCCACTCGCCCCTACCAAGGAACACGTATCTAATATGTACCACAACAGCCATAGATTGGTTAGTCTACGCAAATCTGCCCGAGCTTTACTTATGAGCCCCGAAATAGCTACAGTTTTCCAAAAACTGAACGCACAAATTGAAAAGAAACTAATAGCAATTCGAAATGATAGAAATCTTCATTTGGATGTTGGTTTACAGAAGATGATTATGGAACTGATTTTATCCTACAACCCTTTATGGCTCCGCATTGGTCTTGAAGCTATTTACGGCATTATTCTACCTCTTAAATCAAACAACGATATTGAAGGATTGACGACGTTTGTTATCCAGAGAATGTTCAAAAACCCGCACTTAAAAAACAAGCATTCCAAGTCAAATGCGCCTAATATTCTCTCACCCGCGTACATGGAGGCGATAAAGAAATTCACTCTGAAAAAGATTTTCATGCTTGTATTCTTCTTAGACCAAGCTAAGCAAAGGAAGCTTATTCAACACGATCCTTGTTTGTTCTGCCGCAACGCAATATGCAAGGAGAGTCGAGAAGTTGTCATACGATTCACGAGAGAAGTCATTGCCGGTATCGGTGATATTACAAAACATCTACGACCTCTCGGATACGTAGTCTGCCACAAACAATCGTATCTAGACGAATATAAATACGCTGTGCACAATCTAGCATTGGACATCAAAGATGGTGTCAGACTGACAAAAGTAATGGAGATAATTATGATGAAGAATGGTTTGTTGAACCAACTTCGAACGCCGGCGATTTCGCGATTGCAGAAGATACATAACGTGCAAGTTGCGTTGAACGCGCTAAAAGACTCCAACTTCACTATTGTTGGCGACATCACCGCAGTTGATATAGCAGATGGCCACAGAGAAAAGACCCTGTCATTACTCTGGCAGTTGATCCACGTTTTCCGAGCTCCACTGTTTGAGAAAGCCGCTAACGTTATACAAACTTGGTGGAAAAAGAAGTACGAAGTGATCGTAGAGAAGAGAAAGGAAGAAGAAAAGTCACGGTTGAGACTTACCAATGCCGCTAGTATCATACAACACTGGTGGCGTCAAGTCCAATACAATCGGCAGGCCGAATGGCAGATGCAACGCGTGACTACCGCTACCATCATCGTACAAAAATACTGTCGAATGTGGCTGTGTCGTACGCGTCTACGGAAAGTCAAAACTAGTGTGCTTAAGATTGAAACTTGGTACAGATCGATAAAGATGATGAGAGAAGCTAGGATGGTCCTCGAAAAACTTTGGATAGAACGACAAGAATTGATGCGAAAGTCTGCTGTGATCATACAGAGTTATGTCAGGCGCTGGCTGTGCGTGAAACGATACAACATCACACGACGCAAAGTGGTGCACCTTCAAAGTGCAATCCGAAGGTTCCTTGTAAGAACACAATTCTTACGATTGAAGCACTCTGTTATCACCATCCAAAAAAGATACAGAGGCAAGCTTCTAATGAAGCTTGAAATGCTAAAGCTCGCTGAACAAAAACACAGCGCGATTATACTACAGAGTCAGTATAGAATGATCAGACAGCGCAGAAATTTCCTGAACCTGAAAAAGTCCGTCCGCGTATTAGAAGATCGCTACACAGCTTTGTTGAAAATGCGACAACAAAAAAAGGCTTATTCAGAGCTAAAGACAAACGCAGTAAAGATTCAAGCTTTATATCGGAGCAAGAAATGCCAAACTGACTACATGCGACAGAGGAATTTGATTATTACTTTGCAACGTAAATACAGGGCAAAGTTACTGATGAGAATTCAAAGATCTAATTATTTAGAAACCAGAAAAGCTGTTATAATTTTGCAAACGTATACAAGAGCATATTTGACAATGAGAAAGATAAGAGCAGTATACACAACACAACGCCGATCAGTGGTTTTAATTCAACGTCACTTCCGATCTTACTTACTAACGAAATCGCAGAGACACAACTATCTTAAACTACAAAACGCATCAATCACTTTGCAGAAGAGATACAGGTCTTTGCTTTTGATGCGTAGAGAAAGATCATCTTTCTTGAAATTGAAAAACGCTACAGTCACTATCCAAAGACAGTACAGAGCAGTAGTAGAAATGAGAAAATGCAAGGAGAGTTATAATAAGCTTCGCCTTGCCACTTTGTCCATCCAACATAAATATCGTGCTCTGATACAAATGCGCGAGCAAAGATCTAAATATTTGAAACTTAAACTATCCTGCATTAAAGTTCAAAATGTATTCCGAGCGCTTACGCTTGGAAAAAAAGAGAGAACGAATTACTTGAAACACAAAGAAGCCGCAATCAAAGTCCAAAACTGGTTCAGAAATTGCAAGAAAGGAAAAGAGGTGAAGGAACATTTCCAGCAGACAAAACAGGCTTGCGTTACCATCCAAACATATTACAAAGCTTACATCACTGGGAAAAAAGTGAGACAGGATTTCATAAGAATTAAAACTTCAGTGATATACATTCAGAAATTCTTCAGATCTTACATCGAAACCAGAACTATCAGGCAACAGTTCATACAAATAAAAACATCCACTATCAAAATTCAGCGATTCTACAAATCTCGTCTAGAAATGAAAAAACAACGAGCAGCGTATTTGAAAATGAAATCTGCTGTATCGTACATAGAAACATGCTACAAACGTTACAGAGAATATAAAATCACAAGAACACAGTACTTAGAACTACGTCAAAGAACTATTTATGTTCAGAGAAGATACCGCAGTATAATTGCTATGAGATTGCAAAAAGAAAAATATTTATCCCTAAAACATGCGTCGATTGTAATCCAACAAAAATATAAAGCATTGCTAGCAATGAGAGCTCAAAGGAAATCGTACGTAACCTTACGCAAGGCTACTATAACCCTTCAAACCAGATTCAAGGCTCAGCTTCTCATGAAAGAAACTAGAACAACGTACAAAAAGACTTTAAAAGCTTGTATCTACATCCAAAAGTTCTATAGAGCTTATGTCACAGGCTCAAAACAAAGGCAAGATTATCTGAATCTGAAACAATCCACAGTGAACTTGCAAATACGTTATAGAGCTTTGCTTGCTATGAGACGAGAGAGAAATCTATATGTTACAAAACGCAAAGCTGCTCTTTGCATTCAGAAAAGATTCAGAGCTCAGAAGCTTATGTTGCAAACGAAGCAAGAATACTCGGAAATATTATCTGCTACCAAGATTCTACAGAGCCGATACAGGGCGTATAGAGCTGCCAAGTTACAAAGAGGAGAATTTTTGACGATGAAAGCTGCTACCATTCTCATCCAAACTAGGTATAGAATGTTGATGGAAACCAGAAGAATCCGATGCCAGTATCTTGTCCTAAGAAGTGTGGCTATTATGATCCAACGACGGTTCCGAGCTAACATTCTAGCACGTTCCATACGACAGAATGCAGCAGCAACAAAAATACAAATATGGTATAAATCAGTGCTCAAGCGCAACTCATGTCGCCAAGAATACTTGCACACGAGAAAGTCGATTATAAAAATACAATCTGTAATTCGAATGTTCATCCATAGTAACAGATTCCTTGAACTAAAAAGTGCAACTTTGACAATACAGAGATACTACCGCTCTTACAGAAAGACCCAAAACGAAAGGCAAAGCTACTTACAAATCAGAACCTCCATAATACATCTCCAAAGCCATGTAAGAAGTTTTATTCACCGAAAACGTTATTTAAAAATACGCTCGGCCGCATTGGTCATACAAGCAGTATACCGACTGAAACGTCAAAGAGCTTTGACTCACCAGATAAAAGAATCTGCTGCAACATGCATACAGAAATACGTTCGACGATATCTTATCCAATCTTCGTACATAAGATACAAAGCATCAGTAGTAAAAATACAAAAGATTTGGAAAGGAAAACTGCTGACAAGACTTTTACGCTATGAGTACTTGCACAAGAGGAAGCTAATTATAGGAATCCAGAGCGTTGCGAGAGGATACATATTGAGAAAGCTGTTGGTGATCAAGAAGGAGTATGCTTTGAAGATAAAGGAAGAGAAAAGGCTGTTTTGGGCTGCTTCAAAGATTCAAGTGAGTAATTAAACCATTCGTTATTCCGTGGACACCATCGTATGACATGCACGATTGTTAAACCATTGCATTGTTTTTTTTATTCAATTTTTATTGGAGATTTACCAAACAATGGTATGCCAGTCCCATCATACCCTAAAGATCAATACCATTTTTTTTTTATGCTAAAATGGGTGTGCTCTTGACCTCGAAACTCACACAAGTGCAAGGATGAGGTCTACGATGGAGCGAGCCCACCCAGAATATCAACAAAAAATTAAGTATATAACAACAACAACTATTATAAAAGATCAATTCAGCTGCGTCTGAGGTAGTTTCATCTTATGGAAATTAATGTATTTTTGAAGTGAAAACTTCTTTAGCGGCGCTGGGTGGGTAAAAACTTTCAAACTCGCGTCAGGGTCACGTGACGTTGATCGAAAAAGCGTAAGATCGAGGGGAAGGGAGAGGAACTAGTATCTCCCATTCTTTCTACCGTGCCTGAGTGTGCTGCTCTGTTTAGGCGGCACAGGGCGAAAAATAATAAAAAATAAAAACATAAACATTGTATTCTACCTCATAAATGATAGTACTTTTATACTTATAACACAACGTTAATATTGAAGTTTTCACTTCTGCCGGCACTCCCGGAGTGCTACCTTTTTTTACTGATTGAATAATTTTTCAGGCATTATTCCGTGGACACAAAGCTCGTATGACGTTAGCTCACGACTTCCGCGTGTCAGAACTCCGTCGGCGATGGCGCGAGGGCGCCTTGCAATCCACGCAAGAGTCGCTGAAGCAACGCAACGAGCAAGCTATGGAGGTGCTCAGAAATATGTCTGGGATTGAGATGGTCATAAATGCGTTTAGATCACTTGGTAAGCTATTGAATAAAAAAAAAGACGTGTGGCACTCGGGGACTGCCGCGGTAAAGGTAGTGCATAGCATTTTTGCCGCTGTTCGGAGTGTTAGGTTATTTCGTTACGGAATTTCTGGATTCGGTCTCCACGCTCAAGCCCCCCAAAGGAGCAATGCAGTAGCTTAAAAATACTCGTTATATTATTCATGAACATATTTTTTCGACTAGCCCATTAAAACTTATAGGGGAGAGGGGGGCATAATGGGGACGCTAAGGAAAACACACATTAAATTGGTTAAAGCAATGTATTTATTAATTAATACTAATCACAACACTTTGGTTACTTATTAATCTATCATTTGGCATAGAATTTGGTGATATAAATAATCATAAGAAGTTGTAATTCTATTTTTTTTTTACTTTTATAAAAACTCCATCGTGCCCCAGGGTAGGGGCAGTATGGGGTACGTGTTCATTTTACGTCACAGTATAAGCAGATGTGGATTTCTTCTTTATTGTCGTCGTCTAGACCAGCACAAGCTGTATGAGCCCACCGTTCACATAGTTCATCTGAAGACTTTAAATAAGTGTTGTTCACGTCGAGGCAGTACAGGCACATGGCTTCGTCGGTATTCTCTACACCAGAGAGAGCTTTTTGGGTCTTCCGTTTCTTAGAGTTCTTCTTAAACTTGGGGTCATTCGGATTAGAACACTTCTTCGTTCTCTTAAGTTATTCTCGTTCTTCTAACTTAATTTTGTACCCCATCGTACCCCGCAGTCATGTCCCCGTCATGCCCCATTTCTCACATTATCTAAAATAAAAGACCAAATGAAATTAGTGACGGTGGGAGTATTTTTGTTCCAAACATATCAATAAATAATATATCTGCTAAAACAAAATAAATACATGATAGTAGCGACATAAACACTTACCTTTTTATATGCGTATTCGTTGTCACTCGAAATTGCATGGAATGACGTTGAAAATCGGTTTTTGTTTTTAAAAACAAACGCGCGCAGTCTTATCAACGGTCACTGTCAGGCTCAAGATAGATACAACATGGCTACCTATTAGCGAAAACAAAACACATCTAGATCGTATAGTTTTCTGTAAGTGTGGGTGGCCCCGTCGTGCCTCGCGACCCCGTTATGCCCCCCTCTCCCCTATACCGTTTTAATGATTCTTCTATTATTTATCTAAATAGACATGTCATGTTATCAAAAAAAGTTAAATAATAATACTTTTACATACCTTTCCTCTGAGCTATGTATTGGTATTTTTGTATTATGCACTTTTTATTTTAACTTATTAAACATCAGTCGGTACAAGGTAAACGAGTCTAGTGTCAGTACGCATTACTTATCTATATTTAAAGTTAATCTATTTTAAATGAGACATTTCTAGTTTTACTTTTACTTTACTGGGATTCCCCGAAAATGTTGCTAGCACAAGATTATAAATTTCAAATGTTAGCCCCTGATTCTCAACATTACTAATTGATAAAAAAATATTTGTATAATACTTTAATAACACACAGACACACCAATGAACAAAGACCCAAAGCACAAAAGGTAGAGCTTATACTGAACTACTGTCAAAATAATAGAAGAGTGATTTTAAACTTTGCAAGTCATTATGTATTTTTGTGTTACAGAAATTCTAACTGAAGTATTTCCAATGTTGTATAACAACAACGCCTCGTCGATCGTGCGTCGTGTGTACGTCTACATGTCTGTCACAAATCGCTCCATTTCAAGCATTGAAGTGCTCAAATCTGCAGCCGCTATACTTGTCAATCTGACCCGCTACAGAATCACAGGACCCATTATTTATGACGTAAGTCTTTTGGTTTGCATTGACTTAAATACTTATACATCTATACTAATATTCTAAAGAAGTAAAGTTAGTGTTTTTGTATATTTGTTAAATTGTAGGGGGTAATCTCGGAATCTACTGAAATGATTTAAAAAAATCTTTCACCAATAGAAAGCCACATTATTGCTGAGTGTCATAGGTAATATAAAAAACCGAAAAACAAAAAGGCTTTTACGTGGTAGTCCGTTTTGCAAAGTGAATCGGAGAAAAAACGGTCGAATTATGCCCAACGAAGTGGGCACGGGTCAGCTAGTAATACAGAAGTATTATGTATTTATTTTTTTCCTAACCTATCTCGTCCCACTGCTGGGCAAAGGTCTCCCCCAAATCTTTCCACTCATCCCTGCTTTCCGCTTTCGTCCATCAGTCCCTTTCGAAAGCATCGAGGTCGTCCCGCTATCGCCTTCTTGGTCGGCCCCTACGCCGCCTTGCGTCTTCAATTATAATTTAAGTGTGTCGCTATCGATAATTTATATGTAGACTGTTACAAATTATTGAGTCACACTTGAAATTATCGCATATACAGAATGTCCCATTAATAGGAAAGGAAAGACATAGGGTAATTCAAATGCTGAAGGTGTAAACTTCAGGATTTGGCTTAGCTCGAACTAATGTGACACCCTGTATATTATATTATGACGACCGATGTGGCGCGGTGGACGATGGTCTGCCTGCGACGCAGAAGGTTGCGGGTTCGATTCCCGCCTTGGGATAAATGTTTGTACGATCTGCAAATATTTATTCCGGGTGTTCTGGGTATTTTATATGTATAATAAAAAATATCTATCTATGTAATGTATTGTATTAAGTATGTCAGTCTTCTAGTACCCATAACACAAGCTCTGCTTAGCTTGGGGCTAGATGATATTGTGTGGATTGTCCAGCATTTATTTATTTATTATTTATGTGTAGTTTGATTTACTATTTTTGTTTGCAGAGAGAACGAATCTCACCTATTTTGAAATTTTTGTGGCGATTCAGCAATACTGAGATACAACTGTTCTGCATATTATCGACTTATTTATGGCTCTTTTCGAAGTATGATTGCGTAAAAGAAGTAAGTACCTACCAATTTTTGATAATTTTGCTAGTCCATTTCGACTAATGCTCGGAGAAGATTTAACCTACCTAGTTAGTAGAATTATCTATTATCATTTATATTTATTATCGTATTTAAACGTTATTAAGATTTTTAATTTCCAATATCTGACATATTTAAAAAAAGGTTTCATACACTATTAAAAATAATATTTATTGCTTCAGGATTTGACAGAATTCCTTCATATGCCCGAAAACCACAAAATGCTCGTGACTATAAAAGGCAACGTCGAGAGAGTGAAACGAATGACCGATAATACTAGCCGGAACAAATTCAACACTCCTCAACCATCGAAGTTTATGTCACATACAAATTCTAGAAACCTTAGCATGTCGTGTACTGCTACTAGCAGTAGTATTGTACTGCCATCTCTTGAACCCGATTATGGAATTGTGCGAGAAGATAGACCCAGATATTTCGAAGACGCCCATCAAGCAATAACTTGTCTGTTCCGTACATTTAAGTTGTAAATTAGATTGTTAATTAAATTAGATGTTGTGTGACCATGAATTTGTAATTATGTCTAGATTTATGAAAGATTTTTTAGTATAAAGTTGAACTACTCTTTATTTTATTTATGTATTGTGTTTGTGACAGTCTCCTTGGGGTTCTGTTGACAATTAGTTAATTTATGATAATTATGGTTGTTTCATTTTAGTGTAGGTACTTACTTACTAACTATTGAATTTTAACGTAAATTTTAATATATTGGAGCTTATTTTAACAATTATGTACCTACTGACTAATGTTGAGTTAAGTTTAATATAAAGTTTTTATGTAATAAAATCTGTTTACTTTATTTACCCTTTAGGTATTTCAATTTAGTTTAAATTTGCGGTCATGATAGTAGGGGAGCCCACGATGCTAAGTGTGGATTTACTCGAGCGTCATAGAGACCTATTGGGTTGCAAAGCTTAGATGATAAGAAGAAAAAAATTTTATATAACATATACCTTTCATCGGTGGGGGAAGCGGCTATAGATTTATAAATATGTAAAAAAAAACTGCCGCATGGACATTCTCGAGCGCGTCAGATTAAGGTAGGGTAAGTTAATTACATGCTAAATAGTGTATATTCCACTAATCTGACAATTTGAGAGTGACGAAAAGAAAGGGGAGTGCAGCAAAGTTACAAAAAAACACAAAAATTTCATCGAGCTCGTCAGATTTTCTAAGGGAGTGTTAAGTGCACCAAAAAAAGCTCTAGTTCACTAATCTGACGATTTCGATGTGACGCAAACTCGCGGCCATTATTATAATGTACAAATAAAATTCGCCGATTTGACATATCATCCTCTTCCCCCGGACCTCGTTACTGAGTAGACGTGAGCCGAGACATTTAGGCGTTAATTTTTAATTTAAATTCATATTTCACGTCAAAAAATCAAGTTTAAAAAATAGGAGAGCAGAAGCACGTAAGGGATACGCAAGACCCCGCCATCGAGTCACTCACACACCGTCGGCTACTACGCCGCCGTGGTCTTCGTCTACAGCGAGTAAGATACTGTATTATCTGCACCCACACACACACGCGAGCCGGCAAACGAGTTCCTGGTACTACTGTCCGTCGCATCGACGCACACACGCAACGGATCTGCAACTCACGCACGCACACGCGCTCACACTTACCTCCTTTCATAACTTGTTACGAGTTAGACACGTTCCGCACGCTATATCGCTAATCGCTACACTGCAACTCGTTCACGGACCTCCGTACGCTAGCTGCTCGCCTGGTACTGCTGACGACTTTATGAAACGCGCCTTATAGCCGTTATTAGCTACTCTTGCAGACACACGCTTGCTTTGCTGACCAGCTTTTGAAAGTGATTTAAATTTATTGTGATGCCGCTAAATAGGACACCGCCTACGGATTCACCTGCGATTTTTGTTTCACCACTGCATCATTACGCTTCAGAACCTAATATTACGGACTCTCCATTGCTGGAAGAAAGGGCAAGTGCAACTTTCTCGCTATTTAATGCTCCAACCCGCATTACGAAGAGACGTAAGCGCTGCGACACTGATGATATTAGTAGAGAAGACTTACTAGAATTGTTTTCCTCCTTTAAAGAAGATCAGGACGCTAAGTTTACTGCTATCCTTAACTCTATCAAGGATGTCAAGACGGCGATGGATGTTATGTCTCTAAACTACGAGAAAACATTGAACCGTATTGAAATTCTAGAAGAACAGAAGAAAGTTTCTGACAGCAAAATAACTTTCTTAGAGAGTAAAATTGAGTCCCTGGAGAAGCAAACCAAAGGAACTAGTATTGAAATAAGAAATATCCCTCAGAAACCAAATGAAAGCAAGGAGGACCTACGAAATACCTTGAAAAAGACTGCTGACTCTCTTGACGTCCTACTCTACAACTCTGATGTCAAGGACGTCTATCGTGTTAACACGAAATCGAACAACAAACCGCTAATTGCCGACTTTACAACGGTTTTCAAGAGAGACGAATTTATTAGCGCTGTTAAAAAATACAATAAGGAAAACAGAGACAACAAGTTCAATTCCGGATGCCTAGGAATAAGTGGGCCGAGTATTCCTGTATACGTTTCCGAAAATTTGACACAGAGAAGCAAGAGGCTGTTTTTCCTGGCTCGGGAGTTTATAAAGAATAGCGACTATTCGTTTTGCTGGACCTCGTACGGTCGCATATTTATTCGCAAAGCGGAGGGTGCCCCTCTGATTCGCATCAATTGTGAAGGTGATATTGATAGCTTAAAACGACAATAGGTAGGCCTAGTTAGGTCTCATTTAGTAATCGTAGCCTAAATATCTTTTGTTGTTTTATGTGATTACTTAGTGGTTTTTGCACTGTCTTACTTTATTTTATACCTTTCGTTTTGTATTTTTCTAAAGCTATTGTATTGTTTTTGGGGTTATTACCTTGTTACACCATTCATTTGTTATTTCTTACATACACTTGTAAACGCAATATTAATCACTCAAAATTCATACACTTACGGCCGGTTTCTGGAAACCCAAATCACGATTGACCCGAGTTTGACACATAGTAATTATTGCATTTTTTCGTTGATCATCGTTCGAGAAACCAGACGTTATAAACACAATATTCATCTCAACATATTTACAACAATAGACATTAAATTTGAACACAAATACATAAACAAAATAGAATTAGTACGGAATAGCATAACTCTATTGAACTAAAATTCCAAAAATGTCGGATCTCTTGGGGATATGCAATGATATAGATGCTGTTGGAACGTCACCCTCTTACAGTTGCCCGCCTGAAGAATGCCCTGACTTTTTAAATAAAAATAAGAAATCTTTTAAAATTTTGCACCTGAATATTCGTAGTATAAACTCTAATTTCTCCGCGTTCCTTCCTCTTCTTGCGTTGATAAAAACTGAATGTGAAATAATTGTTCTTTCGGAGTGCTGGCTACAGAAGGTGACAAATATTCCTATTATTCCGGGTTTTGTTTCGTATGCCACCAAAAATAACATCAACCAGAATGATGGAGTAGTACTATATGTGAGAGATAATATTATATGTAGCATTACTGAACCCGAATTTCACGATGGATCATGCCTTGTCTGTCGCATAGGTCATTTTACAGCCATAGTGTCAGTTTATAGGTCTCCCTCTTTTAAGAACATAGACCGATTTATTACAAGCCTGAGTGACGTACTCCAGTCACTGTCTAACTTCAGAGATATTGTTTTAACGGGAGACTTGAATATTGACATTAGGGCTGACTCAAACGAACAACATAAACGAGATGAGCTTCTGAACATGTCGGCACTGTATGGCCTGCTGCCAACTCATTTAATGCCTACAAGACAAAATAGTCTAAAATGCATAGACCATCTATTACTCAAAAGTAACCGTGACTCTATGACTCTAGTTCTACAATTTTACCTTACTGACCACTGCCCGATCCTTTTTTGCCTATATAAGTCTTTAGATAAGGATAAAACTGCCCAAACTGCACTAAAATTAAACTATGAAGCAATCACTAGAGAAATAAACGTAACTGATTTCACACGTCTTCTGATCACGACCAACACTAACGAAGTTACAACTGAGCTCATCCTGCTTCTGAGATCAATCATTGAGAAACATTCCAAAAAACTCACTGTAAAAAAGTATAAGCCTCTTAAACCCTGGATTACCCACGGTCTTCTCCGATGCATTCGACATCGCGATAAATTACACAAAAACTTACGCAAAAACCCTAGCAATTCCGATAAAAAACTTATATACACCCGATATCGTAACTTTCTAAATAATCTTCTAAAAAAGCTAAAGCGAGAACATGAGCAAAAGGAGTTTGCCAAAGCCGCAGCCAACCCTAAACAAACATGGAAAATTATCAAAAGTATCGTTCATACTCCAACCACTAAACCTCCATCTCCAGAACTATTAAAACTAGATTTAAACCCAGAGTCTTCAGTTAATAAAATCAATGACTTTTTTTCTAACATCGGCCGCTCTCTCGCCAACAAAATTAATACTTCAGTGACCCCACATGCTTTCCCTTTACATTCATCTCCTCAGAACTCTTTTGCAGTCTACCCAACTGATTACTCAGAAGTAGATAGCATTATACTAAGTTTACGCAGCGATTGCGCAGTTGGCTGGGATGGCATATCATCCAGAATTCTCAAACTTAATAGACAAGTGCTGGTGCCCGTCATAACTCACTTGTGTAATAATGCTATTACAAATGGGGAATTCCCGAAAGACTTTAAAAAAGCCCTGGTCCACCCAATTTTTAAATCTGGTGACAAATACAATGTCAACAACTATCGACCCATTTCGATTCTTACTTCCCTATCAAAAATCTTAGAAAAAATACTGAATAAAAGGCTCACTAACTTTCTAGAAAGAAATTGCATTCTATCTAATAATCAATTTGGGTTCAGAAGAGGTAGGTCAACAGAAGATGCAGTGGTGGGACTGACTAATGAGATTGCCCGAAATTTGGATGTTAAGAACAAATGTCTTGTAATATTCCTGGACATCTCAAAGGCATTTGACACTGTCTCTGTCCCACTACTACTAAATAAAATGTCTAGCCTGGGAATCAGAGGAGTGGCGCTAGATATGTTCAGCAGCTATCTGACAAACCGTCAACAGTTTGTTAAACTCGGTGATTTCTCTAGCGAGGAGGTGTCTCTTGAGTACGGTGTTCCGCAGGGTAGTATACTGGGTCCAACGTTGTTTCAGATATACGTCAATGAACTTTGTGACCTTTCTCTAACCAACTGTAAACTGTTTTGTTATGCCGACGATACAGCTATATTGGTACATGGAAGCAGCTGGGAAGAGGTTAAAACTACTACTGAGGAAACGCTGAAGACGGTTATGACCTGGCTAGATAGCAACCTACTCACACTTAACGTAGAGAAAACAAAATATATTACTTTCTCACTCACTCTGGACAGTCAGCCTCCGAAGGATACTTTCAACATTAAAAGTCACAAATGTTCAAGCTCGTCAATGAGCTGCAACTGTCCACATCTTGCTAGGACTGATAATATTAAGTACCTTGGAGTATACATCGACCAGTTATTAAATTGGAATATCCACATTGATTGCTTGACATCACGGATACGAAAACTAATTTTTATATTTAAAAATCTTAGATCTAGTGCAAACATTAAAACTTTACAACTTGTTTACTCTACGCTTACCGAGTCACTACTGAGATACTGCATCGCTGCATGGGGGGGCGCAACCAAAACTAGGATGCTACAGTTGGAAAGAGCACAAAGATCCGTACTCAAAGTGCTGATGAAAAAACCCTTCCGGTATCCCACTGAGTCTCTATTCAACGACTCAAAAGTTCTCTCAGTGAGGCAACTATTTGTTTTCCAAATCCTAATACGGATGCACACCTCCATAACTTTTGACCCTACGATAAATGAGAGGAAACGAAGATCTGACCGTGTCTGCATAATAGTTAAACACAGAACTTCAACCTACAGTCGTTTCTTTCCCATAGTAGGGCCGCAACTATACAATCGTGCTAATAAAATAATTGATATTTATAGCCTTAATAGATACGAATTGAAAGTGGCACTAAAAAAATGGCTCTTGCAATTAAACTATAAAAGCACTGAAGAGCTGCTTCAGTTCTGAATTTCTCTACAATTGTTAAAACATACTGCTCACACTCAACACTTGCACATTCTTCAACATACACATCTTCTTAACTGAAATTTTACATCATGACTAACTTACAGTAAATACGACTACGACGACCCACTTGCACTCTTTTAAATACTTTCTCTCAAAACGCACACATCTGTACGACTCACCCACATACACTCTCAATAACACCTCACCCTCACTCACAATACACACACATCCTTGTACACTCTTTTTCCCTTAAACATCCTCATCCGATACATTTTCACTGAGTATCGATAATAATGTGGATACAATGGTGACTATCAGGAGCACTCAATCACTGGTGGTTGATGGCGAGGTTTGGGTGCGTTGGGTGTAAGCCAACCCCTGAGATACAGTTCTTCAACTAGTTCAGGGGCTGGTAAGTGCCCAACCATTGCTCAACCTCGTATCGAATGACGGCCGGTGATGGGCGCTCTGGATGGACACTATTTTTATAAAAGCTGTGCCATTAGTTTAAGATCATTGTTTTAGTTTTTAAGTTTAGTATTAGTAACGGTAGTCTGTAAGAGATCGCGCCAAGCGATAAGGCCGCCTTTTAAAAATTACTTTTTGTGTTTTTTTTTTAATAAAGTTCTTTTTTATTTTTTTTTTTATTTTTTATTTTTTATACTCGAGATACATATGGTTCATCTTTACGTTCTAAATGTGCTGCCTCTTAATCTGACGATTATCTAGAAGGATTCGCCTAATCTGACGAAAACAAATTTTTTTTTTTAGCTTTCTTTATAAATTATTCACACATCACACTCTAGTCCCAAACTAAGCAAAGCTTGTACTATGGAAACTAGATTGCTGATAGAATACTTATATACATTTTTTTTGTAAATACATATTTACATAGTAAAACCCATATATGAAGTGCTCATGTGGGTTTATATCACAAGACAACGTGACGCAAAAAAACTCTTATCATTTCAAACGCGAGGGTCTTATGGTCTTTATCGATGAATTTTTCTTACTTCGGCTTGCGGAAATCGCCAGAATATATATTTTTCGTTATCCTTGAATTGTATACTACAATATAAAAAAAAAATTAGCTACGCTGGAGAATGTCGAGACTTTTTTTACAATTTTGCTGCGCTCCCCTTTCTTTTCGTCACTCTCAAATTGTCAGATTAGTGGAATATACACTATTCAGCATGTAATTAACCTACCCTAACTTAATCTGACGCGCTCGAGAATGTCAGATGATCAATTTTTTTTTACAAATCTAATCCTTTATAATTCATGCGCGGCCATACATAGGAAGCTCATATTTGGTGGAGGTACTTAACCGGGTACAAGGTACCCCCTGTATGCTTATCTACCGCGCTCGAGTAAATCCCGAAATCCCCTCTTGGGCTCCCCTACTATGAGCAATTCTTGGTCGCGGTTTATGGGTCTTGTCTTGGAGTTGGCGCGGCGCCCTTGTTCGCTCCCTTAAAGGAGACGTGGACACTTTATGTACTTTGCATTCCTGGACGGTGAAGCCTAAGTTTTGTGACCAGCCTCTTCCATTCATACTTTATTAAAATATTTTATATAAAAAAATGTTCACTTTGGCACTTTTTGACAGAGGTTCTAGTTTTTTATCTGTGGTTATAGCTTCACGTCAATCCGACCTTACATGACATAAATAAATTTCATATTGACAACTGAACGGTTTGTTTTGTTCTGGTGTGGCTAGGTTATGTGTAAATGTAAACTAAAAAGCCACCCTAAAATAAGAAAGGAAGCGAACAGAGGCCAGCAAACTTTTTCTAATTTATATTTTGGCTACTACGGTGGTGAATGCTGTATTGGTGATTGTGTGGTCTTCCACTAAGTTATTCCTGAACTTTGTTTTCATATTACATTATGGTTACTAGAAATCTCAGGAGTTTGAGAAAGAGATTCTAAAACTAGAAATGGATGAATATGTGATTTACATGTTGCTGATATTGATAATACTCCCAGTGGTGCTATTTATTAACCTATGGTCTGGTATTGGTTGGGAGTTGTTTGTAAACAACTGAAAGTCCATAATGAAAATTGAATAGAAATATTCTTACATGTAACATAATAAGAATTATAATGGCTAAGAAAACATGTTATTATTATTCAATAAATAAATAATAAATAAAATAAATGTTATATGTAGCTGTGTGATACCTACTGATTACAATATTATCTACAGGAAAAACAAAAAGTAGGAAAACCATTGGATAAACTCTTTATTATTTCTTATTAAACTTAATAATCTACATAATATCACATGATGTCATATAAAAGTACATAATTATATAGAAATAAATGTTTTATCAATTTACTCATGTTTCATTATTTAAACTATAATCTAATTACAAACAATAAGAATAATTAACAAGATCTCAATCATAATAATATACATTACTTATTAAATTATCTATGTAGCCCGTTTATATTTTTGGTCTTTAGTTAGTAATTTACAAATACAGACAATACTTTTTGATTTATAACCTAATAATCATTTATCTACATATTATACAAACAAAATAATGCAGATTAATGTCTAAAATTGAACATCTGTGCTCAACATTGAATATCTGTGATAAATTGATTATTCTCTCATGTAATTGTTTTTACTAACTAGAAACAGATTTACCACTCAGATTTGAAGTTGGTTTAAATATACTTTTTTCTATAGTCTACCTGATATATGGTCTGTTCATGGATCCATGGTTCTGACCGTTAAAATAAATCCAGCTTTTTTTGTAGAGTAGAATCAGAACTTATTGGCATAGTAGGTTACCAGTTCCAATGAGAAGGTTGCGGGTTCAAATCCTGCTTGACTCCAGCATTTAGGGGATGCTAGAACACTGCTGCCACCAAACCAAAGTCCTTCTCCGATACTTTAAGGAGTTGGGCTGGCTGGGGTGAGGTTAGCAGGAGGACAATGCACAATATTTAGGATATTAAAATCTTTGTATGGTTAACTTTTTTTGACATTAAGTCTTAAATTTCACTAGATAGGATAAGTTCTTCCATGCCCATATGTCCGCGATGCCTCCAGACTCGGTACCGAGCGATGTCTTTGCGTGTCACCATGCCCACAACCTATGAACATAAATGTACATAATTAGATATCTACATTGAACAAGGAAAAATACAGGGATAAAAAAAATGCACATAATCATCATCATTCTCCTGCCGTTATCCGACGCTAAGTGGAGTCAACATGTTTTCTTCTTCCATTCACATCCAGCCACACTTACATTTATAACTGACTTTGTTACACGGATTTGATTTTTTATTACATGCCATACATATAGGAACGAAAAATAAAAGGTGAAAATAACCATAACAGTTTTTTATCCAACAAACGGATACTGGAGTGGAGACCGCGTTTAGGCAAGCGTAGTGTAGGACGCCCTCCGGCGAGATTGAGCGACGATTTGCGGAGTGTAGCTGGCAAACACTGGATGAGAAGAGCCGAAGACCGGGCTCAGTGGCGCGTCTTGGGAGAGACCTACGTCCAGTAGTGGACTGATATAGGTTGATGATGAGTTTTTTTATCTTACCTCGTTCACGTCGTTGACAATAGGTAAGTGCCTCAACCCCAGTGCCCGAAACAATCGAAACATTCGCGGTAAGGATGCGCGGTGAGGTAGCGTGTACGGCGCTGGATTCATGAATGGACGTAGATCTATGGTGCAGGTTTTTTCCCACTCAGATAAATTCAACTGCAAAAAAAAAATAATTGAATAGTTTGGAAAACTTTGCCCTGCAGTTGGACAAAATAGATTTAAAAAAAAATGAACTAATTATGTTATACAAAATTATAGGAAAATTAGTTTTTAAAAACCTACACAACAAGTGGTAAGATGTGTTGGGGTCAGAGGACAGGAAGAAGAAGAATATTTAGGTACCTACTAAGAGACCTTTTGTAACCAACTATAAACAATGAATAAATATATTATATATTATTAAATATGAATAAATATCTACTTGTGATGCAGTTTGTACCTGATCAATAGAAGGAAACCGCGGGTACTCGTTCCGAAACATGTTCATATCGACGTTCGTGTTGGACCACGTCGTGTTTGCATTCTCATTGTAAATCTTATGTTGCAGCAGTACGATCAGCTGGGATCGTAGTATGAGGCCGCGGAGACGCTTGTACGTTGTTATTTCTGCCTGTGTTAAGGTAAAATGTAGACAAATCAGTATAATTAAAAAGTAAAAACGGCCAAGTCGAGTCGGAGATGAAGACTGCCCTACCCAAAAATTACGGTTTTGACCCTTACTTATTGATTTTATTGTTTTTTTTTTTAGTATTTGTTAATACAGCGGCAAACAAATACATCATTTATATTTCAACTCCATAACACGGTTCATGAGATACAGCCTGATGACAGACAGACACACAGACAGATAGCGGAGTCCCTGTAATAGGATTTTACTCTTTGGGTATGGAACAAGCAAATGTAGGACGCCGACTCTGCCTTAACTATTAACTATCAGTAGCTCTACCATGAGTTTTTAAAATCTATACTCGCTAGCGTCTGTAGTTAAAAAATGTATGAAGATTTGTAGCGCCTCTAGCGGATAGCTGGGTACTAAAATTCGTAATACTAATATTTACGTAACTACTGTAGTAAAGTCAGGCGATTTTACTGTGACAACTCATGGTAGAGGGGCTGAATGAAATAAAAGTCAGCGTCACAGCTCGGGTGACAAAAACAAATTCCTAGATTCCTAAATCTAAACAAGTGAATCTCTTCAATTTTATTTACGTCTCAACGATATATTTAACAGATGATTCTTTGATTTATATGGTGATTGAGTTATACTTACATCATCAGCTAAAGGTGGGTCTACAACCGGAAATCCGTTGTACGACACAAGTTTGAGAATCTCAACAATATGGCCGACGTTCTCGTTAGTTCGCAAAGTGAACACCGGATGTGACATGACTTCCGATGCGTAGATATTGTGCGCGAGTGGTGGGGGCTCCCAGGGGAGGAATGGAACCGCTGCTAGTTGGATATGAATGTCGTAGATACCCTACGGAGAATAAAACAAAAAATAAAAACATATGTTCTTAAATTCTTTACAATACATATAAAAGCTTACAAACTAGTATGACGAAAGATATGTACAAAAGACGAACTTAACCCTACTAAGAGTTTATGTTGCATAGTTTTTAAGATGTTTGTGTGTTGTTTTCATAAGAGTTACATAGGCAAATGAACACAAATGCACATGACAAAATAAACTGGCAAAAAATAAAGGAGGCTTTATTTGACGGATGTTACAGCTCGGTTGGCATTAGCTCTGCCTTCCATGCTGTTGGTCACGTATTCGATTCCAATACAGTGGCGTAGCTACCAAGGGGCGAGGCGGGGCAGTGCCCCGGGGCCCTCGAGCTCAGGGGGGCCCCCTCAGCTCTATTACTAGAAATCTCGATCGAACTGAACTTTTAGAAAGGAGATAGGGCAATCCTCTACGGAGCGTGGGCCACGACTTAAAAACTCGTCCCTCAAGGTTGCCACATAATACATATTAAAGGGCTTTTACAGGCCTATTTCTTGCTATTTTTATAATAAAATCGGTCCCATTGAAATCGAAAAATTTGAAAAAATTCTCGCGTGAAAAATTAAGCTTTTTGCTTTTCAGACTGTTTGAAAATCCAACCAGTGGGAATCGAGATACTTCCGAATAACTGTATTTTTTTTGTACAATACCACATGCTTTTCAGTAACAACTCACTTTCCACAGGTTGGATTTTCAAACAATCCGAGAAATTAATAAAGCCCGTTTAATGTTAATTATATTTACAATTTTTTCCTAGCATTAGTTTTTGCAATAACTTCGTTAAAATCCAGGTTTGATGCGGTTTTGTTTTCAATTGCTATTAGCGATAAATGTCGGAGTCGAGTTTGGCCCATACCATTTCTTAAATGATCTTTTAGCTGCTGCAGAAGTGACATAGTCCAGTCAAAATAGACATTCCAGTTTGCATTAATTCCCAACCAACAAGCTGGATTTTTGTGCAGGCCTTGAATACGTCATTACAAACGATATGCCAAAAATCCCCATCGATCCCGCCTGTGCGTTGTTTTTTATTCGAGATCAAAGGTCATACATTTGCGTTTTTTGCGTATATCTCTGAAACAACGAGAGCTATCGAAAAATGGTTCAGACAAAGCTTGTAGATCGTAAAATTGTCTACAAAAATATAGAAACACTTTTCTTCGCATCGCTTTCGAGATACCGCAGAAAAATCGTCGAAGATGCTGCGTTTTTTCTTCATTTCAACCGTTTTATTTTCAATAGTTATAATTTTTCAATAGTTATAAAAAATCATACTTAACAAATTAATTAACTTTTATGAAAATTTACCGCAGGATCTTATAAAGTACATACATCAGCAGGGCTCCACGAAGTTTGAGATTTTAAGGCCAATTATTTATACCTTTAATTCCATTGTTTAAACCAATGGATATTACGAAACAAATTGTCAGTTAAAAATTGAATAACTTTTTGAAAAATGATGATTAAGCTTTTTTTTCTTCAGGGCTCGGTTCTTTCAAGTGTTAAGAATATACAACAATTTTTTCAAATTTTTAAAATCACATTTTATGTTATAAAATATTATTTTTATTGCTGAACTCTCTTTAGCGGCTTGCTGTAACAGCCGCGCGGAGCTCTATTTTCAACGTATGATTAAAGTTATAAATAATGGAGATAGAGTTCCGAAAGATAGGACTTTTTTATTGGAAATTTCCTCTTCTTTAACGAGCTTTTTTCAAAATTGCTTAAATGTTCATATTTTTCAAGTTATTAACAAAAAATGGTATATCATTTTTTTTAAATCTTATTTTGTTAATAACTATTGCAATTTTTAACCTGCACCAAAATCCTTCAAAAACATTTTTCTATAGGTGATTCCGAATCGAATGAGCCATCGCTCATATTTTTAAGTTTTTGAACTTGTTGACTAGTCTAAATCAGTTTACATAGCAGTGGGGCCCCATTTTTTAATTTGCCCCAGGGCCCTTGGTTACCTAGCTACGCCACTGTTCCAATAAAACTAAAAACTAACAGACGGGATGGATTTATTATTAATAATAATCTCAACTCTCAACTTATCATATTTCTTCTGATTCTACTGATTTACTTTTAATCTTCAAAGTATATCGCTTGAATATTCCTATATATCTATAGGAATATTCAATTGACTTATGTACTTACTTTTAGTTAGTTAGATCAAACAAACTACTTTTTGCATCACGAACGACATAACTTTCTATACCTAATAACAATAGTGAAACAAACTTACCTCATTGAAGAAATCGCCGACCCATTTAGCGACCACCAAAGTGACAATGATCGGAAGTGCGTTGGAAATCTGTCCGGTCGTCTCTATGATGATGACTGTGAGAGATATCGTCATTCGAACTACGCCGCCTAACTGAGCCGCTGCGCCGATCAGAGCGTACTTAGCTGGGTTCACTGGCTGAGGATAATTCATTTGAATGACTTAGAGCCGGTTTCTCCAACGATGATCAACGAAAAAATCAAATAACAATGTGTCAAAACTCGGATCAATCGTGATTTGGGTTGTTCATTGCTTGTCATCTGCGAAATACCTATATAACAACAGTTCAGATGACAAGCAATGAACAACCCAAATCACGATTGATCCGAGTTTTGACACATTGTTATTTGATTTTTTCGTTGATCATCGTACGAGAAACCGGCCCTTAGTGCTAAACTTGATATTAAGGTACTATGTGGCCTTAAAATATACATGCGACTTAGTCTTGCTATCGTTATATTTTTGACAATTCATACAATATCTTTATAATCTATAGCCTGTGTTATTCTGATGTATAAACTACTAAATATTATTGTAAAGTTTCATTAAAATCCATTCGGTACTTGTTGCTTATTGTACTTGTTGCTTGAGAGTAACAAACATACATGTGATCTTATGATTTTAATGAATAACTTCTATGTTACTAGAATAAATGTGTGACTATCGTAAACGTATCGTAACGTAAGCACATTTGAGACACACTGCGCGGTATCGCAGCAGTCGAGATAACGTCAACGCGTAGTGTCTCTCAAATACGCCACCTTTATTCGTGCTTGGGCCACTGATGGGACAGATAGAAAAACATTACTCACATAAGAAGGCAGTATATACTGGATCCCAATAGCAAGTAATCTGCCCCAAGCAGCTCCAGTCAACAAATTCGGTATGAACAGTCCACTTGATACAGCCAATCCGAAGGTCCAACTCGATAGTAAGAAGTAACAAACTACAAATAACATAATTGATAGCGGTTTGTAAGACCCCATCGAGTCGTGGAGAAATGAGCGGACGGAAGCTTCCGGTGTTTGGAACCAGATGGCAGCTAGAGCGTTGTATTCCCCATCGGCGCAGAATAACTGAAAATAAATTGTTGTAACTATTCATTCGGCATTTTTAAATGCATGCGCCTCTACCGTGGTTACTCAAATGCAATAACCGTGCAAGGGTTCCGTACCTCGATAAAAATTTCGCGTGCGAGTCCGACTCGCACTTGGCAGATTTTTTTGTATCATCATCTATCTCGGTTCATGAGATACGGCCTAGTGACAGACGGACATACAGTAATACGATCCCGTTTTAAACTTTGTGTATGGATATAAAATGGTGCACATATACAATATAAATAACTTGGTTTTTACCCGACCACGCGAAGCAAAAGGAGAGTTATGTGTTTAACAGTCATTAATCATTGGTTGTTCAGTCACATCTACATGCGTTACTATAAAGGCTATATTTCACCGGGACACCATGGCAGCGCAACCAGTCGCCGCTACCAACAAAATGTACGTTTGGTTGCGCAACCAAACGGACACCAGGTGAGTAACTCTATAGACCTGTATACATTTTGTTGATGGCGGCGGCTGGTTGCGCCGCCATGGCGTCCCGGTGAAATATAGCCCTAAGAATGGCTAGATATGTCGGTCAACACATACTTGCAAAGGAACTTTAGTAGGATCTTCTCCCAACGGCCGGCAGTCATTCAGCAGGAACATCATGAGGAAGCCGCAAGTAGCACTTGATGCTGCGACTAGACAAGCTTCTACAACGCGAAGCCAGGGCGATGATACGTGCCTGTATTAAAAAAAAACTTTAAAATACTTACATGAATACTCCATACTCCATTATAATAATAAAAATCTATTGTGTTATAATTAGGTAATTGAACTTTGTAATTCTAAATTTTTCATGGTTTGTATCCCAGCTATGGAGAACGTGTGCCTCTTATTCTAGCTTAAGATCTTGATTATACTATATAGGTATTATAAAATCAGGAGCATTTACCTTATTCTAAAAACAGCTAGTTTGTAATTAATGTAATTCCATAGAGCGCCTAGTAATCCACCCACAGCGCCGAAAAACATGAACACTGGCAGTTCGTAGAATTGAAATGGGAACGGTTCCATTTTTCCCAAGTTTAAGAGACCTGAAAGAATCAACCAATAAATTAATCAATTCAATAAATCACAAGAAACACATTATTGATATTATTATCAATTATACATATTTATATGGTATTATTATTAAACTACAATAAAAACCAGTCATTGTAAAAATTCATTTTTTTTTTTTTATTCTAGCCTACATTGTCCCACTGCTGGGCAAAGGCCTCCCCCAAACACTTCCAAAAATTCATACTCAACAAAATTATTGCCTATACATTAAATTTTAATATACTTAATTGACATACCTGGATAGCTCATCTCTCCAAGTCGTCCGTGATACGCTGAGAGTGCAAAGTTCAAAGTAAAAGTTGACACAACAGTACCGAAGAACGTTCGCCATGTCAGCGCTTGGTTCCAGAAACTAGTGCCTTCTTCTAATGAGAATAGTACTCCACCTAAGTAAAATAAAGTTTGACACTGTAATGATAGCTGCAAAAGAAGCTAATACTTTAACCCCGATACATATTGAGAATTCTCTGGATCTTTAGGCTTTTATGTCCGGTATCTGCGGTCAAAGTTTATGGGACTCTTCTGTTGAATTCCTTATAAGCGTTACACCAAAGAAACTGGGCTAACATTAATCCAATGCTCATCACAAGTAAAATGCTAAGAAAAGCTGGAAACGTACATAACCACGAAGCGATGAAGAAATAACGATATTACGCACTTTTCTGACTTACTCTAAGTAGTAGAGCGTTCTAGTCTTGTCTTAAAACGAGAATAACTATTTTTTTTCATTGACTTTGGATTACTGCCTAATGTGTGTCGCAATTACACCTGCTTTCTCACCAATAGGAGCTCCAAAAGCTGCAGAAACACCAGCTGCAGCTCCAGCAGATACGAAGTCACGCTTCTCATGATCCTCGCGAAAGTACTGGAATATCTTGAAGTCCTTGTTGAAGGTTGTGCTTTTGCCTTGTGAGATACCAGCCGCGACTACCGCTCCACTATGAATCATGGGCCCTTCCTACAGAAATAACGATTTATGAGCTAGTCATTTTGGGAAACGATACAGCTGTAGCGATGTTGGTAGATCTATCTTCTTAAGGTAGACTTAACTACACAGAAGGACGTAGAACATCTATTTAATCCAAGACTAGTAGACTACTTTTGCGTGTCTTGAAAAGTTTGGAAAATGAATCAAACAGCTAATAAATATCATAGCAAATCCTTTTCATATGGGAAGGTTTTCTGGCAATCAATATTTAGCTATTCGTCATAAAAAAACATTACATCATAACATACCAATGCTAACTAAAATAAAATAGCTAATTTTATCAGTGTCAATCTAAACGCAAGGGCAAGACATCGACATCTTAATAAAAATAATCTTTAGTAGAGACTATGGGTAATTCAATTTTGTATTAATTAATATTATGATGTCAACCGCGTTAGGTATTGTTAAAATTGCCATAATAATTCAACAAATGCATGCACTAAGTAGAAATCAATGTAGATGGTAAACTACATGCATTAGCTTTACATTTTCCGCACGCTATTTCCTAGTTTTCATTAAAATAATATTAACTTCATTACTATTTAACACGAACGTCTGAAAATCACCGATGTGAAATGTTCTCCCTTTTGGCGTTGCTCTTATTTACGACTGCGAACGTTTTTGGAGCGAGAGTGAATCCAGATGGACCAACAGTGGTGCTTGACTTCGCAAATTGCATTAACGAATTAATAAAAATAAACTTTAAAGATCCCGGAGTACTTATATTCGCAAATGTTAATAACTACAGCACATCTGTGTCGAAGATTCAATCTGAACTATTAAAGAGGATCAACGATATGTCAAACTATGCAGTAGAAATCCTAAACCCTGAAGATGAAGACATTAATATTTGTGATAGTTACGACAGAAGATTTGGTGTGTTGCATATTGATAACTATGATGCAAGACCAATGCCAGCCTACTTTGTGATCATCATCGACAGTTATCAAGAATTCCCATTTCTAGTAGGAAGGTTGCTTCGATCACGAAGTTGGAACCCTAGTGCAAAGTTTATTATTGTACTGTTTAATTTTGCCGATGACTCCATTAACATACAATTGATAGAAAAAATGCTGACATGTCTTTTTAGGTACAACGCTACTAAAGTCATAGTCGTTGTGCCTCAAGCGAATAACATTCGCAAAGCGGCTATTTACAGTTGGAAGCCCTATAATCCTCCCAAATACTGCGGTTATTTCAACGAAACAGCAGAAAATAGAGTTTACCTACAAAACACGTGCGAAAAAGGCTCCTTGAAGTCCCATAGAATTTTCACGCTAGAATTACCTACGGATATGAAGGGATGTATTATAGACATAATTGCTTTAGAGAGGCAGCCATTTGTAAGCGCAGACAAAATGGACGCGAATGTGGAAAAAATACTGTTCAATGAACTGGTGAAGACTATAAACTTCAAAACTAATTATGATATCGTCGATTCGTACAGAAGAGGTGAGAGAGAAAATGGCCAATGGGATGGAGCATTACATTTACTAACATTGAAGAGAGGACACGTTCTTTTAGGAGGAATATTTCCAGACTTTGATGTCCATGAAGACTTTGACTATAGCTCATCATATCTTTCTGATTCGTACACTTGGGTAGTTCCGAGAGCTTACCGTTCAGCTCCTTGGGTAGCTCTTGCCATAATCTTCAAAAGAGAAGTGTGGTACTCTGTCATTGCTGCATTTATAATCTCGGTTTTATCGTGGAGAATGTTGGGACAACTTGACCAGGATTCGGTAAAAAATAAGTCCTTGGGCCACAATTTTATGAACTCATGGATATGTTCCTTAGGGTTCTCATGTTACATCCGTCCGACTAGACAGAGTTTACGAGTATTCTTCTCGTTCTTTAATATCTACTGTATCTTAGTCATAACTGCTTATCAGACAAAACTGATCGATGTCTTGAAAAACCCGCGGTTTGATTATCAAATACAAAATGTCGAGGAGCTGGTCGAGAGCGAGCTAACGTTCGGTGGATTCGAAGAGCTGCGTGATCTGTTTTTGAACTCATCAGATAAATTCGATAACATCATCTATGAGCAATGGATTGTCGTCGATAATATAACAAATGCCATGATAGATGTAGCTGTTAATAGAAACTTTTCTATACTTTGCAGTCGACTTGAATTGGCACACCTAACGGCTGTCATTCCTGATCTAAGCGACAGTTTTGGGGTTTATAAATACTATGCCTACGGTATGAACATGTTTTCCGTTCCTGTAGAGATGTTAGCATTGAGGGGATTTGCGTTTATGGATATATTTTCGCAAACGTTAGGTATTTTCCAGCAGATGGGGTTATCTGACGCTCTCCGACGCAGATATGTATGGTTTAACGAAAGACGTAGAGCAAAGTTATTACGTGCTATATTGAAGGAGAAATCTGACGTAAACTCGTTATCTCTCGCACACCTTGAAGCCGGATTTCTGGTGCTAGTTTTAGGATATATGTGTGGATTTGTAGTGTTCATGTTAGAAATCTTAGCTAGCACCAAATGGGTGAAAGACAAATACGCTCAGATAGTTTCGCAGAAAAAAATTGTAACTCGAAAAAATTGAACTTTTAGCATTCAAAATGTTTTGACTGAAATCACCTGCTCACAACTTTTAGTTCTAATAGAGGCAAGTAGCATGTCACTAACCTTTCCACCAGCTAATCCTCCGACTACCGCCGTGATGACTCCAATGGCTTTCACAAGGAGTGTTTTGATGCGGACAACTCTTGGGACTTTCACTCCGTTCAGATAACATTTCACTTGAGGGATACCACTTCCTGCTGCGACAGGCTGTAATCATTTACTTAATAAAAATGGTGTATAGACCCTGAATGTTTTATGTTTAGTTTCATGACCCTACAGTTTGTGTTATGTGTGATTCACTCATTTATTCAATAATAACTTAATAAGGTTTATTGGACAGGCTTCAGTCACAGTCACAGATCAATTGGTGTAGTTTTCCAAAATTATACCCAATCGAAAACCTCCTTCTTGAAGTTGGTTAAGATAACATTTGCTAACGTTATTAGTTCTAATAGTATTAGATGGAACTAGACAGCTATGTCATCACATTGTGTGTCCATAAATATGTAAGTAATTTATGTCAGCGAGATATGAAGTACCTTCGTGTTTCGTCATAAAGGTGATACCAAAATAGTTTTTTTTTATATTCATTCACAATATTGTCAATATTATGACATTATTATTTATACATTATTCAGTTTTAGATTATTGATGTTATAAAGTAATTACAGAATTATTAATTATAATGAAAACAACACACATTGATAAGTTTATCAGCGTCTGAACACCAGACAACTTCTAGATAACTACAATTATCAGGATAAAACTGGTTCTTACTTCTACATAGGCAACTAAGACGGAGCCGATGAACACTATGCATATGTTTGATAACACCCACAGGAGATATGGAATGTAGAGGCGATCTTCTAGTACATATTTGTCAACAGCTGTTAGGAACTGGTTAAGAAATTATATGGCTAATGATGCACTCCAAATATTGTAATTGAGTAACATAACCTTAGTAGTATTTACTCAAGTTTCGGTTTCGGCAAAAGTTACGGCCAATTTTGGCCAAAACCGAAACTTGAATTGTGACCGAAACTCGGTTGAAACCGAAACCAAAATTTCGGTCGGATACTAATTTATATGTACATCCATATGCCTATACTGAGTAAACATAATACATATAAGTTATATTTATAAAGGAAATATTTTAAATAATATGAATCTCTTTGATATGGTTAGTTCGCACTTATCTGAGTTGTAAAGAAATATGATATTTCTTTGTCTGAAAATTTCTATATAAATATTTTGCAAAGGATACATTTCTTTAACTCTCTGTATTTGATTTTCGAAAATTCTTCTATACATATGTTTATGAAGAACGCAATAAGAGCTGTGGCAACTCCAATAAGGAATATAATGAACCAACGCAGTATATCCTTCCATATTATGAATGGGTACCCGCGTTTTCTCTCTTCATCCAAAAGTAGGTGGTTTTCACAAGTAT
The DNA here is from genome assembly GCA_932527185.1 of Ecliptopera silaceata. Classification (NCBI taxonomy): domain Eukaryota; kingdom Metazoa; phylum Arthropoda; class Insecta; order Lepidoptera; family Geometridae; genus Ecliptopera; species Ecliptopera silaceata. The sequence continues at coordinate 7,955,329 of OW052202.1, read as the reverse complement.
CATAATCTAAACTCTGAAAAAATTATTGGCAAAATTAGTTTGGTGGTTGTCAAAGAAATAGGGTCACATTTTCAACTTAGTTCCCAGATCTCAAGATCAGAACAGAAAATCTCAAAGTTATCGAGTCAAGCAGGATTTGAGATAACCTTCTTCTTGATAATCCTGCTTGACTCAATTGCCTTTGGTATTTTTTATTTTTATATTTCTTAGTGCACTTTAATGAGTATATTAATGGATCTATCTGTTATACACTTCCCATAATGTTTGCTATGATTATTAGTTCATATTGTAATACCTATAATAATGCGGCTGACCGGAAGTACTGGAAGAGTAGGGGGAGACCTTTGCCCAGCAGTGGGAAAGAGTAGGTTAATAAAAATAATGCTAATACCTATACTTATATGTACTTACCTCATACTTAGCAGAGAGAATGTTCATAGAACCAGGTTCTATCTTTTGTACTGGATGTCTCCGTCTGATTCCATGACTCCCATGCCATTCATCATCTGACTCCTAAAATTAAATAAAAATATTTGGTTGGAAATTTTTTCACCCATCGTTTCAATTTTCCAGGACACTTGTACACTTCACTTTTTAAGATACTGCATTACTATTGCTAGCCAAGACGCAGATACTTACATTAGAAGACCCTGATCTGTTAAGTTGTGCAACATTAGAAGTACTAGCTTCTTCATTACTGACTAGCTGAGCAGTATCTGACGTGGGGATATCACTGAAAGTCCCTTCTGCGTGAGACGTTGATGAGTCGTCCATTTCAGCCTCGTTCTAATCAACAGTAGGTGCATGAACAATGATTCACTGGAACTTGGTGAAACAACTAGATGAACTCAGATATAAATGTTTCAGCGCACCGTATTAGTAATAAACTGTTCTTGTTTTAGTATACATAAGAGCATTTGTCGAATGAATAAATAATCCAACAAAAAATAAATAATAACAATACTATGTTATTTTAATTGAATTGAATTATGCTTTGTATTCGTTTGCTTGCCCGCATGCCCGCTCGCTGGCTCGCTCAACAACACCTAAAACTTCAAATACGTCATAGTTATATGTCTGTCAATGCCAACTTCAACATGACATTTAAAAACCCAAAGAAAATCTATATTCATCACAAAGATACAGATGCAATTTATAAGAAAAAATATGTATTTACGTTTTTCTTAGTGTCTTCGAAATAAATAAATACAAACCCCGCATGCTATGCACAAGTCTTCTCACCACTCCCACTTTGAAATTAAAGTACCAACGACAACACAATACTTGCATAGTTTTACTCGCTTTCTTTATAATTGTTAGTTTTTCTAGTTGTTATACGGCGTTCATACCCATGAATGTCTAAAGTTTATCTCAAACGTGCTTTTTAACAGTATTTTAGCTACACAAAATCAAAGCAATGCAAATGATAATCAGTTTGATAAGCTATTATCGTTATCATTTTATCAGCGCGCAAACAAGAACAAACCTCTGACACACACATGCACAGATTGACAGCGTTCTGTAAACAACAATAGAAAATGTAAATGTGTGTGTGGCTTGCTCGTTCGTTTGGTTGACAATCGCGATGTGATGTAGGTATTTCTACATCATCGCATGCTGAGTTATATTTTCATCAAAACCCTTTAGTTTTTAATTAAGTTACTGTGTTTGTTTTTAAATGTTTTCAATCGTTGTGATATCTTTCCTCTGTTTTAATTTCTAAATATGTGTAATTTGCCGCCGAAGTTCCATTCAGTGTGTCGCCTTTGTTTATCATTCTGTGGCGATAATTGCAGTGATGTTAGACTTCCAATTTTCGACCGTGATAAGGATAAATCACGACTTTCCGAGATGATAATGACACATCTATCACTAATGGTAATAATTTTGCAGTATTTTGATCTGAATTCGCCAGGAAGGCGGAGTTTTCTCGTGTGAAAGTTTAGCGTAAGCGTACGAGATTGTGGATGCTGATAAGCGCCATTAACTTTCTCGCGGGTGTTGGGTATTTTCGCATTGTGATATCATGTTACGGCCCACGCGACGAGTGCCCGGAGGTATGACTAATGTCATTCGTGGAAATGATGTGCGACCGTGCGGCATGCGCCTAGTATCAGTAGAGGTGCGCGCGGGCGCTCCGCTGCTGATAACAAAGGATAGCGAGCGGCGGCGCCTCCGCCTCGCTCTCCCCTCGCCGCCTCCTGCTGCGCCCTCGACCCTCGCCCCGCGCCCTGCGCCCTGCGCCCTACACTACACAAATACACTACCAATGCACGGTGCACTGTGCTCATCCATTACACTGCACTGCTATTTTGAGAATTCAATATTTTCTAAAATTAGATTTACATTTTATGGGAATCAATGTGCTATGGGCTTATCTCTTTCCTGTCTTTGTTTAATCTAGAACATGGGTAAGAACATTAACTAGTTTATTTCAATGATTCTTGTTATCATATCAAGTTGTCTGAAATGACTCATCATTTGAGATTAGGCTTGTAAAAGGTCACTGGCCACATCATCTCTCATCATGATGTGGTGAAACTAAAGTAGTGAATTATATTTTTAGGTTTCCCCAGCAGACTTGTTGCCCCAAGTTTTGTGTGGAAGCTGTGCACGGAAACTTGAAGATATTCACACCTTCAGAGAGTTGACACACAAGTCAGAAAGACTGTTGGAACAATTTCTACAGTATGCCAATTCACTGTCAGGTCCAAAAGAGGTGAGTAGCTTTCTAATTCTAACTAGAAATAAACAGATATGATATCATAAAAACATTTCCTTGTAACTGTAACAACTGTACTTTATTTACATTTATTTTATCACTAACTAATAATACAAGATTAGAATACATTACATAACTTATGGTATACTAAAGTGAATAGTTTGCCTGCACACTTAAATGAATAAAATGATAAGGGAAATGTGTTATGCAAATGTCACGTCTGCATTGATGTTTCTGTAGCGAATGGGCTGAGTTCTTATCTTTTTATTGTAGAATGCTTTCACAGCTTTTACAAAGAGTCCCAGCAGCATTCCTATAGCCACAACTGTGGCAACACCCAGAATGCTCCACAGAACATGCTTAGGTTTCAAATCTGAAAGACTGAACCTTTTCTTAGCACCAAATGTAGAGTCTAGTGTAGGGCAGAATGGCAGGGTAATGTTTGTAATGTCTGCTCCAGCAAATCTCATTGGTGCTGTACAGCTGAAAATACCAAACCAGTAATAAAATATCTATAAATTATATTTCTCAGCTAACTTTTAATAGCATATAACAGACACCAAGTTTTATGGCGCTCATTGGTCTTAAGCCAGATGTATTTATTAATGTTGCATTCCATTTTGGAAGCTCATTATCATATTATTGCATTTTTAAATCATACAAAAGTTTGAAGTCAAGGCTATTTTACTATATTCATTGTAGATGGATACATTTTTTAAATTAACAATTTGGAAAGTTACCAAAGCTAAATTCATAATGATGGCATTTTTGTGAGTTTGAGTAAGTCAACATGCATGTCATTTATTGACACTAAACAGTTGTTCATGTCTTGAAATGAAAAAAAAAAGATCAACAGGTGACCAACCTGTGGCTCTCTAAACTTGGCACAATACCTACTTTCCTTTTCATTCATCATGAGATAAAACTATCGTATTTACGTTCTTAGTTTTATCATTTCTAAAATTATCTGTATCAGTAAAACCATGAGCTACTTACAAAGGTATTTCTCCAGTTTTGAACTTATCACTAGCCCCCTGGTTGGTCACAATACTGACAAGATCACAGTTGCATAGCCATTTGTTGCCAGTCATGCCAAGAACTTCGAGTTTGCCCCACGGCATCAAATCTGTTGACAGCTCGCTCAGATTGTTATCATCCAGGTACACCTGCCAAAAAAACATGCAGTAAACACAACAGTAATGATATGCGTCTCGTAAATGTCCACATATTTAATTTTGTCGTAAATATCGCTGCATTTGGATCGATGACTATTGCTTTTACAGTAAGTTTTTCTGCGGCTTTCATTATTTACCTTCCTACTATTTGTATTCTCTCCAAATAAAACACAGACAGTTGAACAATCCATACTTCATAAGTAGTGAATATCGCGTCGTATAAGATTTTAGTTTGGTAAATTCTGTAATTTCATCCGACCTCTAAAAATAATCTTGATATTATGCAATCATTTATTTTTCCACATAAACAAACCTAGTTAGTAGTCTTCGACCGAGGGTTTCGAAACTAAAGTAACGCCTTCGAAATTCCCGGTCGATAAAGTTTACATGACCGAGAGATGGAGATAATTTAAACACAATCATAGTCGGATGGTGTAGTTACAGAGCTCTTCATTTTTGTGAGTGCCATAATGTTTTCTCTTAGTGGTTTTTATTTATAGTGCGAACCCTTATTATTTTCTCTGATAGGTATTGATGGAAATTTACAAAAATATTAGCTTAATTAAAACGGGAAGCATTATTAAATTTTTCAACGAAACAACGTGTTTTCGAGGTTGATTATTATGTTTTCTTGTGTTTACGTCAAGTAATTTTATGTATGCAAGTCTGGGTTTGCAATGCCCAACGCCATTATGCTTCAGCGTAGTTTATTTTACAATGATATTACCGTATGAAACACAATGGTACACATCAAAATAACACTAAAGAGGCAATCGCTATCAGCATAGATATTACTAGATATCTATATTGTCGTAGGTACCTAGTTCAGTTGTAAGATAGTAGATACTCGTATATTGACATTAGTGACATACTTGAAAAAGCTACTATTTATTTAGCACTTGCAGTAGCCATGTTATATTTACGTATCAAACTCAAACATTATTTCAAAGAAACTATGATTCAAGTTTTGGGATAATTTGCAATCAGTGATTGATTATCATATCATAACAAAGTGATTAATCAGCTGGCCTAGTTTTATCCGACTGTCGTGTAAGCGGCGTGATCTGGGCCAATCGAATTGCACATGATGATGCGTTATGATTATACCTACCTACTAGTTTATTTAAAACAGTAAACGCGATGATAAGATGTTACTACGACCTAATATTAGAAACACAGTTACAACACTCGCGGTGTCGTCATTCCGAATAACATACTTTTGTAAAAAATATACGTTTGACGTATTAGATCATCCGCCGAGATACGATTACTTACAAAATGCACTGATATTATCAGTTTGCTCGCAATAGTTGCGTTTAATTATGAGGGTTTTTCCTTGTTTATCGTGTACGTCAGCTGTGTTACACTCACCTCCTTCAAGGTCCACTTGTCTTTGAGTCCTCTGAACGCGTTGTGACTTATGTATCTCAGGTTGGAGTTGTGGCACAGATGCAGCACCCTCAGGTTTTTGAGTGGTGTAAATGTACTGCGTTTCACTTCCTCTAAGAAGTCGTTTTCGCCGACTTCTAATTCCTTCAATCGGTGTAAACCTGCAAATAGGTGATTAGTGTTAGATAACAATCCTCCACGTATAGTAACGTAAACTGTTCGCATCCGATATCCATAAGTTTACAGTTATCTTTGTTTTTGCAAGTATCTTTTGTTTATTCACACTCACTCGATATCCAATACCATGTTTGCTAATATTAAATGCTCTTTGTGCATCGATATATTCCTACTAGTGATAATTGGATCTGTCATAAATAGGTACATACTTTATCTTATCCATACGTTTGATATTGTCCAATAATTTGTTATGATTACTTTATCAGTTAATAATAATAAAACAGTTTATCATACCAACAAAGCTGTCATCGTTAAGCTCCACTATAGGGTTGTTATTGAAAGTGAGATACTCCAGAGTTTTGCCTACTAGGGATAAGCTTTCTGGCACGGTGACAAAGCGGTTGTCTGACAAATCTATTTGCTGTAATTGTACCAGTCCCCTGAACGCGTCCAGTGGGATACTATCGATGTCTGTTTTGGACAGATCTAGAACCTAGAGAAATAATGAAGGCAAATTTATTTGCGTATTTCATAAGCACAACAAGTTTTTATGGTTCAAGAATAAAAAATGTGAATATTAAGCCTTAGTAAGCAGACCTTGCTTTTAATATATAGATTTGTACGAAACGCTGCCTGAGACGTTTTTTTATACGAGTAGGTTTGACAAGCACCTACACTATCCTTTCAGCTAGAAGATACGGGTTTTCTCACGATGTTTCCTTCACTGTTTACGACCGCTTGAGCACCTTTTTTATGAATTGTTTTTTAAACTAATTCAAATAGATTGTAGATTTTCTAAAGTAGCAAATTACTTGGCATTTACCTGTAGATTAACAGCACTGGACAACGCCAATAAGGTGACATGGTCAAGTATTTCAATCGGGTTATTGTTCAGATACAATCTGGTCAAGTTTGGGGTATGTTGGAACAGGTATTTGTCCAGGGAATGGATCTCATTGTAACCTAGGTTGAGGGTCTCAAGTGCTATGTCACTGTATACACCATCTGTGTATGGTCCTTGAAAGATCTCGCTTCTGAGAACTTCGCCTGAAATAAGTCGTTATGAAAAAACTTGATTCAAAGGCAATTTTTATCACTGTCTTACCACCGACTACGGTCATCTTATGTCGTGAAAATTGAAAAAAAATGGTCCTTACCTTTCTATGCATTTTGGTTAGTTTTGTTTATTATATCCCTAGTATTCAGTTAAAATACGACTAAAAATATGTAGATGTAATACTAATCAATATTTAGATATCTGATCTGTTGCATATTAATACAGAGCAAACTGCTATTCGACTTATTGTCATATCAGTAGGTAGTTCTTTTTTCATGATATCATGCGCTTACCGCGCAGGTTTTTAGCAGTAGCACTATTTACATAGATACCTATTTTACATTAATTATTCAAGAATAATAATATGTTAAATCTGTTTTTTATTGCAATGTTTGCACACTGAAGTAAGTTAATGACCAAAGGAGAATGGGCGATTTTATATGGAGCGTGGGCCACAAATAAAAATGATGTCCCTCAGGGTTGCCATATAATACGTTTGATAGAGCTTTAAAAGGCCTACGCTTCACAATATTTATAAAAAAAATCCGTCCTGTGGAAATTGAGATATTTTGAAAAAACTGTTTTTTACTTAATATCGAATTGCCACGAATTCTGAGAGTCCTCACAAATGACTAAGGTGTCGTTTGAAAGGGCATTTAAAGGACTTCATTTGGTTCTAGAAGTGTCAAAAAATCAAACCTATGGAAATAGAGTTATTCCTGAAAAACATGATTTTTTATAAAACTGACGTTTGGCTCACCTCCAGCGTTACCACAAATATGGCCGATACGGCATTTAAAAGAGCGTGTAAAGGACATTTTTTTAGGACATGTAAATCAAAAATCCATCCTATAAAAATAAAGTTATAGTGGAAACACTGTTGAATTTATACTATTCGATTTTGCTTGGTTCTCTGAAACCCCACATCAATTAGATATAATACGTTGAAAAGAGCATTTACAGGGCATCATTTGGTTCTAGAAGTGTCAAAAAATCCAACCTGTGGAAATAGAGTTATTCCTGATAAACATGATTTTTTATAAAACTGTCGTTTGGCTCACATCCAGCGTTACCACAAATATGGCCGATACGGCATTTAAAAGAGCATATGAAGGACATTTTTTAAGACATGTAAATCAAAAATCCATCCTATAAAAATAAAGTTATAGTGGAAACACTTTTGAATTTATACTATTCGATTTTGCTTGGTTCTCTGAAACCCCACATCAATTAGATATAATACGTTTGAAAGAACATTTACAGGGCATCATTTAGTTCTAGAAGTGTTAAAAAATCCAACCTATGGAAATAGAGTTATTCCTGAAAAACATGATTTTTTATAAAACTGACGTTTGGCTCACATCCAGCGTTACCACAAGTATGACCGATACGGCATTTAAAAGAGCGTATAAAGGACATTTTTTTAAGACATGTAAATCAAAAATCCATCCTATAAAAATAAGTAATAATAATAAAATAATATTGATTTATTTCAAACCTTAGTCCATATTTGTTTGTATCATAAGAGCTAACTGATGTTAGTTATTGATAATGACATTTCTATATTTACAATCTGGTGTGCTGCTCCATCCCATAATTAAGGATCGAGCAGTCCCATCTGTTTGACAATGCGCTCACGATGCTGTTCCCGTTATGACCTATGCTTCTGAAACGTAGACACTGACAGTGGGGTTGGTCCACAAGCTGAAAGTCGCTCAGCGCGCTATGGAGAGAGCTATGCTCGGAATTTCTTTTCGTAACAGAATCCGCAACGAAGTTATTCGTCAGAAAACCAAAGTGTTCGACATAGCTCAAAAAATTAGCAAGCTGAAGTGGCAGTGAGCCGGCCATGTTTGCCGAAGAATCGACAACCGTTGGAGCAAATGGATACTGGAGTGGAGACCGCGTTTAGGCAAGCTTAGTGTAGGACGCCCTCCGGCGAGATGGAGCGACGATCTGCGTAGTGTAGCTGGAAAACACTGGATGAAAAGAGCCGAAGACCGGGCTCAGTGGCGCGTCTTGGGAGAGACCTACGTCCAGCAGTGGACTGAAATAGGTTGATGATGATGATGATGCTGTTCGGGCTGCCACGAATCCGATGATGTTGATCTTAATGATGCGCATCTCTTGCGCATGATGGCATGAAAGCCGTCTCTATTTTCAGCAAACATGCCAGATGCGCTGCAGAAACGTGGCAGCCCCATCATCATCATGCCTTTCGAGTGTATCTGAGTGTACCAGGTGTAGAAGGACTGACAATATGCTCCAAAGAGGGTTATTTTTACCTGTGGACTGGTCGCTGCGAACCTCCGGACCAACACCGGCACTTAGAATCACCTAGTATGTAAGACGATTCTAAATGATCCTTGTGATTTTACAGAATAAAATAATTTTTGACTTTTGACTTTGACTTAATAAACACGATTTTTATAAAAAAATCCAACTTGTGCAAACTCCAACAAAACAAGTTGGATTTTTTGACACTTCTAGAACCAAATGATGCCCTGTAAATGCTCTTTCAAACGTATTATTTCTAAGTGATGTGGGGTTTCAGAGAACCAAGCCAAATCGAATAGTATAAATTCAAAAGTGTTTCCACTATAACTTTATTTTTATAGGATAGATTTTTGATTTACATGTCTTAAAAAATGTCCACCATACGCTCATTTTAATGCCGTATCAGTCATACTTGTGGTAACGCTGGATGTGAGCCAAACGTCAGTTTTATAAAAAATCGTGTTTTTTAGGAATAACTCTATTTCCACAGGTTGGATTTTTTAACACTTCTAGAACTAAATGATGCCCTGTAAATGCTCTTTCAAACGTATTATATCTAATTGATGCGGGGTTTCAGAGAACCAAGCAAAATCGAATAGTATAAATTCAACAGTGTTTCCACTATAACTTTATTTTTATAGGATGGATTTTTGATTTACATGTCTTAAAAAATGTCCACCATACGCTCATTTTAATGCCGTATCGGTCATACTTGTGGTAACGCTGGATGTGAGCCAAACGTCAGTTTTATAAAAAATCGTGTTTTTTAGGAATAACTCTATTTCCACAGGTTGGATTTTTTAACACTTCTAGAACTAAATGATGCCCTGTAAATGCTCTTTCAAACGTATTATATCTAATTGATGTGGGGTTTCAGAGAACCAAGCAAAATCGAATAGTATAAATTCAACAGTGTTTCCACTATAACTTTATTTTTATAGGATGGATTTTTGATTTACATGTCTTAAAAAAATGTCCTTTACACGCTCTTTTAAATGCCGTATCGGCCATATTTGTGGTAACGCTGGAGGTGAGCCAAACGTCAGTTTTATAAAAAATCATGTTTTTCAGGAATAACTCTATTTCCATAGGTTGGATTTTTTGACACTTCTAGAACCAAATGAAGTCCTTTAAATGTCCTTTCTAACGACACCTTAGTCATTTGTGAGGACTCTCAGAATTCGTGGCAATTCGATATTAAGTAAAAAACAGTTTTTTCAAAATATCTCAATTTCCACAGGACGGATTTTTTTTGTAAATAAAGTGGAACGTAGGCCTTTTGAAGCTCTTTCAAACGTATTATGTGGCAACCCTGAGGGGCGTCTTTTAAAGTCGTGGCCCAAAACGCCCATTCTCCTTTAGTGGCATTTTAGACTATTCAACATTTTTACCTTCAATTTTAAATTGTCTCATTCATATTATATGCAAATATTATTTAGCAAATTTTGTTTTCGAAGTTGTTACACAAGGAGAAAAAGAGGTTTTAATTTATTTTAAACATTTAAGATTAATTTTTAAAATATTCTCAATTTATTTTATTGCCTATGAAGGTGAGGTATTCGCGTATGCATAAGTTGTCTAACGGAGTTCGGTAGTTTAGGATTCTGTTAGGCAATAAATATCATAACTCGTCTGACTCATATTTATTTCCTAAGATCGAATTTATTCCAATACCAAATACGTCAACATTGAGCTTTCTAGTTTTTGGTCGATCGGAAAAAAACACGCGTCATTCTTAGGTAAAGTTAAAAAAAACCTAGGACATTTGATTTTGCGCCGACAAGGATTAGTCATAAATGAGTTACTTTTGAACACTCAAATGCTGTATATATGTGTGTGTGTTGCCCTCCAGCTTACATCAAGAGCAGGAAACGTAATCCACTTTGCTGTAAATCTGGCCAAATGCCAATTTGAGGATCGACTATCATAATAATGTATTTAGCATTCGTTATACAGGCTAGCATTATGTTTTCCTTCAGCGTTAACGAATATTTCATTTGAGAATCACGATTCAAAAATCGGTTAATTTATTTTTACGGTTCAAATAACGTAAATATGTTTTTATTGATAAAATATTGTACAGAACAACTTTAATCCATGGGCTCCTGGATTAGGCTAGTTATAAAAACTGTGTTACAGGAGTTTGTGGCTAAATATTATTGGTGTTTCTTAAATATGTTTTTCAAATCGGCCAGTTTTGTCACTAGTTTAATAACGATTACTTTGATAAAGATTTAACTAGAAAAAGCTTTAGAATTCGATGCAAAAAGCCCAAAATCATTTTAAGCAGTTATGTACATTTCTTTACTACTTCTGTTGGCTTGTGTGACGTCTGCGTCTTCGAAAGAAACGCGAATCGACATTCATCAACGATGTAACTAAGTTTTATAAAAATAACCCGTTGAATTACTCAATTTAAAATATGTAGTTTGATCGAAGTTTAATGGTATCTTTGTACCTTTGTATTATTTACGCTCAGTGGCGCGTCTTGGGTCAGGTTGATGATGATGATTATCATTTACATTACAGTGTGTGAATGTGTGAATACAGTTATGAATCAAAATATTGCTTACCTGAAATACGATTATTGCTCAGATCCAAATATACTAATCTGTCTAGATTCCTGAAAGCATCGTCCTCTATTTCGATAATGTCGTTAGATTTGAAACTGATCGCGATCCGTTTGCCCGGCAGTCGCGCTAGCTGACTCACGTTTGTGATGCTGTTGTTGAAGAATGTTATCAGGACGTGCCCATCTGAAAATAAACAAAATAATTATATACCGTTTTTCATGAGGTTTTTTCCAACTAGAGAATGAATTAGATACCTAAAATCGTGATGTTTGATAAACTTGGATTTGGTTCAAGATCGACCTTAGTAGGTCTGCTCTTTTTTAAATTACTAAGCAAAGTGGAGTTGATGTTTCTACATGTATTATATTCACATTGTAAATGTTATATACCACAAATTATACTATTAGCTTTGACATTTCGTATTCACTTAAAGTGCTGCACTTTAAGTAAATACGAAATGTTTTACCCAAGCTATATTTTAAGTAGGTTTATATTTTAAAGCTAGGCTCATATTATATGAGTAGATAATCCCATTATCTTGTGATAAAAGTAATTTAGTGGCGCTTGTCGTTCTGGGAATGCATTTATTGTGTGAGTTTTTAAGGTGACAAAACAATGTAGTTTACTTTGTTTATGATTTTACCTACTTTCATTTTCTGTACTTTGATGGTACATTATATAATTTTTTATTCGCTGATCTTTAAGATCAAATTAACAGGATACCTATTAAAATTGAATAATATTGCATCATAGAAAACCAAGTCATGCTGTATTCGTGCTCTATTTTTCTTCTCTATCATTCTAATGGCATAGTAACAGCGTATTTTCTTAAAATATGAAGTAATGTTTGCTAGATATTTAAATATGTTTTAGAATATTATAGAAACCGTGCATTAGTCATAGAGATGTCATCACTCAGGTGAAGGATTAGTTTACAAAAGCACTCCCAGCTCAATGCTATTCTGACATAAAATGTTATCTATATGCATAGGTATTACAGATACCGCCAGTAAGATAATAGTTACGATAATTGTAATGCACTAGTTGAATTCAAAGGAGCGACAGCCGGTAAATTATTACAAAACATGATAGTTTTCCATTGCAAAGTTTAAAAATAAAATAGCAACTTGATTGGAGCACAGTCATTTGTTTTGCGTCATGTTTTCGCGTGATAGCATGGTGATAAATTAACCTGTTTTGATAATTTTTACCTTTTGAGAAGTCGTCAATCTGCTTCGGCCAATTGGGTATTTTGTCGATGTCACGCCGCGAACAGTTCAATGTGAGAGACAAATTGTTCGAGTCTTGGATGAAGAGATCACAAGGAGCGGCCTCATCGGCCTTTTGCGCGCCACTCCACGAAACTAGGACGCACAATATCATTAACACCTACAACAAAGAAACACCGAAACTTATGTAACCTCGCGTAAACAAATGAACCGATATTCGCTTCATTCACTATCTGATCACTCACTTTGCATACTGCTTGGTACATTTTCCACAATTTCAATAAAGCTACTGCGGGCCCACCTGTTGATCTCGTTTCAGTTCTATCTTATCAGTTGGACTCGAGTGCTATCACGGTGACATGAAAACGAGCGAGCACCTCATTGGTCGCTTAATATTTGTCTTATCACGTAACTTGTATCTATATTCAATCGTTGATCAAACAATATTTCATTTGTAGGAAGTCTTGAACGTAACGGCGGCAAAATTAGAAGAGATAATAAAGCCACTGAACGAGGCCGAGTATGAGCACGCGTCAAAAAACAGTTATGCGGAAGTCGGATCGCCCGACTCCACGGAGGAGATGAAAAATCTGGAGAGCCGGCAGGCCGCTGTCACGCTGCTGCAGATTAAGAATTACGATCCCAGTAAATATGCAGTCAAACCTGAAGAGGAGCCGCACATTGTGTACAACAGCGGACCGAGCTTACCGCCCGCAGACCGAGCGAGGGAGGTGATGCACTGCAACGCCGTCATCGACATTATCAGCAAGGCAGTGGCGGTGGCGCAGAGAGAGAACGAGGAAACTCAGAAGTACCCGCCGAGCTACGAGAGCGTCATAGACCGATCGCACGCTCCCCCCAACACGCACACCGAAGCCAACTACCCGCCGGAATACCCGGAGGAGCGATACGCGTACGGAACCACGCAGACCACCAGCCCCTGCAGCAACGACGACCACGACAAGGAGATGGATCTCTCGCTCTACACCTCCGTCAAGAACGAACCGAACGAGCACGCGGGGGAGCAGGACGATCAGAACGCGTACTTCCATAGGACCGCGGCACAGAACAACGCGAACTACTCAGAGGAATACAAGCAACACGTCTTAGACAGAACCACGATCAAATCGAAAATGACCAAGGAGTGCTCTCTGTTTTACGAGGAGTGCACCCAGAGCAGTAGCGGCTCCGACCCCGACAGATTGCAAATGGATATTTCTCAGATGTCGCAGGTAAACGAATGCGGAAATACTGTAACGTTTCCGTTAGCTGTTGTCGCTTTTGTACTGATCACATGATATTTCAGGACGACCCTGAGGAGACGCAATCTGCACGGTCCAACCAGTCATCACCTCAGCCGCAGCCAGACGAGCACGAGACGAAGGAGTCCTTATGGCAGGCTCTTCACAGAAATAATGGTAAGTGTTTTATCTAAACTACATACTGCACTAGCGCTGTATTATTCTCAACTGTTTGAGATGTCGTTACTAGAAAAACAGCAAAAAATTTACGATTCCTTTATTAATATATTCATTATCAAATATAATTATTTTACACTATACACATACATTACATATTATTTTACAAAAAATCGCAAAAACAAAAGCAAATGGCAATTTAAAGGTCAAATGTGTGGTCTTATCGTAAACATAACTCACCAGTTTTTTCGAGATATATTTTATTTATCCTAATCATCTATTTTTCTGTAATACGAATATTTTAAATGGCTTACAGCATCGTAATCCTAACGGCGGTATATAATATATGATTTAAGTTATGGCATAAAAATATAAGATTTACATTTAAATTGTGCTTTAATGATTTAAATTTCATAATAATCACTATAAATGTCAACATGACTTATGTTAGGCAGTAAATTTGCTACATTAATGAATAAAATGTGCATTTTTTTACACCTATAGGCTACTATGTTTTAGTTAGAACATCTAAAACAGTGGTTCCCAAACTTATTTTGTCTACTGCCCACTTTGAGAATAAATATTTTTTTAGCGCCCCCATTTTTTCACCTATTTAAAAACGAGCAATCTTTTAATTCATATTAGTTGATGTTCACAAGTTGTTGTTGAAAGTCGAGAGCTCTTGCAGTCGTTGTTTAAGAGGCCTCCTAGCTAAATAAAATTACAAATCACCCCCCCCCCCCCCTCTCTACACAACGCCTCCATTTTCTTTCTGGGTCTCTTACCGCCCCCCTTGAGACCTGCAGCGCCCACAAGGGGCGTTATCGCCCACTTTGGGAAACACTGATCTAAAACATAGTATATCTAACTAGCTTTCGCTCGCGACTACGTCCGCGTCCGTTCGTTTTCGGTTTATTTTACAGAATAAAAAGTAGTATGTGTGTAATTTCAGATTATTAACTATATTTCAAGTTACTGTTCTCTAGTAACGATTATTTGGGGACCAAAACTTTTTTTAAATGATTTAAATATAAAATCACTAAAATTGTGTTAAAGAAAATTATGGAAAGTATTTTCATATTTTATCAAAGTGTAATCTGTGTTGTACTAGTTTAATTGAGATAACTCTTATCAGAATGATGTTTGTTCATAATTATTTAAGCGTTATCTAGCTCATTTGACGTATCTACTGCACTTATAAATAGTAATTAGGATCATAAAACTAACAGACATTGATGTTAAAACAGTGGGAAGTAGGACTTTTTTTTTGCTACTTAAGATTAGTTTTGGAAGAAAAAAAAATGATAGGTGTTATGTATTCTATGTATGTATATATTTCATCATCATCATCATCATCCACAGCCTGACTTGACCCACTGCTGGGTATGTGTATATTTACAAGAAAAAAATATAAATGTATTATATCAGCAATCTACTTCCCATACTACAAGTTTTGCTTAGTTCGGGACTGGAGTGTGATGTCTGAAGTGTCCATGAATATTTATTTGTATGCATTTTAGTGATCATCATCATCTTCCTACCCTTGTCCAACATTATGTGGGGTCGGTACAACACGTCTTCTTCCACTCTCCTCTATCAGACGTCATCTCAATGCTCACACCTTTCTTACACATGTCATCATTCACACAGTCCATCCATCTTTTCTTTGGCCTCCCTCTACTTCTACATCTAACACTCTTGTTATATGACTTTCTTCGTTTTAGTGATATCAATGTATATATTACAGGACGCAGCGGGGAGGCAACACAATTGCTCCGGCGGTTGATAAACAGCAAACACCTCGGTATGACAGTCTCACCATTACGTCCAGCCACTTCGCCTCTACCGAACCCGACGCCACCACCACCAAACGGCTCTGTCTCCCCGGTAAGTTGGTTTTTATTTAATTATTTAAAGAAAACCAATATTGGTATAATATTTATACTAAATTGTGCGTTAAAAAACAGACAGCCAATTGCAGATCTTTACGTGTAAAAAACAAAATATTCACACTAAGCCTGATAGGGCACACAACTAAAAAAGTACTAAGAATTTAAAAAAATATATATAAATAACAGAATAACAATATATTCTATGTATGTATTTACAAAAAAAAAATAAGTATTTAAGTATTATATCAGTAGTCTTTCCATTCCCATTGTACAAGCTTTGATTGGTTTGGGACTAGAGTGTGATGTGTGAAAAAAAAATCATTATTTATAATACATATTCAAGTAAGTAAATAACATGGATACAAAAATGTAACTATTTACTCTAAGATCTGCTGGCTAGATCAATAAATGCCATAATTATTTTAATCTAAATGACCTCAAGAGACTTGCAGAAACTACGTTGGAACCAGTTTTTTGCTAACTATACTTACTATATGCACTAATAATTAGTGTTTCCTTTTGTCTATGAAAACAATTAACTATCCTAACTGTAATACTGGATTTTTGCTTGATCTAAAATTAAAATTGTGCCCGTGAGTGACAGTGACTTCGTTCACGTGTCTCCTCGGTAACGGCAACACTACACAATATTTACTACGAACTGTCTTTTTTTATATATACATAGTTCATTTTATATGTATTTCAAATGCTGTCGGACCGGTCTGCATTATTAAAAAAACAATCTTAATTATTAAAAATACGTATAACTTCCTCTCAATACCTCAAAGTGTGGCTTTGATCTTATTATGATAATAAAATACAAGTAATATTTAGTGACCATAACTTAGTAATATAGTTAGTTTATTTTAATTTTTATTATGTTTAAAAGCATCATCGACACGAAGAAGAATAAATCACCTCTGGCAACACTAAGTATAAATCAAACGAGAGTTTATGTCTGTGGTAGATTAATCAATCACGGATTGTCCTTTTTTCTCCTTAAGAAGATAATTTGAATCATACACTTACTAAGTAATAAAGCTCCATTGAGATAGTAATTAACTTGTTCTAGCGAATATTTTAAAAAAATATCTAAATATGTACCACCTAGACCGATTTAATACCAACGATACCGGATAAAGGTATCGTTATGATTTAAATCTTCGCAGCGAAAACGAAAACAACCAATTATGCTATTATTATACTTTTATTGTGTTCATAAAACGACACTTACGAAGCGAAACTTCGTACTTGAAGTAACTTCAAATGACTGGTCATTAAACTACCACAATAAACATAAGTATCGTTTTAGAAAACTAAGTAGATGTGAGCACGAATAAATGATACAATCGTAAACGTAACGTATTTCACACACACTGCGCTTTACCGCTGCAACTTTCGGACAGTTCATGTTGCAAAGCTCATGTTGAAGCGCAGTGTATATCAAATACGTCACTGATTCGATACGATCCCCCTGATTTGGTGATTCTACAACATAAAGCGTGAGTAACTGACACTTATAAACGCGCGCCTTTTTTGCTCCGTGTCATTGACCCTTATAAAAGTTCAAATTGAAGAAAAATTCAAATACTAACTTGATGGTCCGTTCGACGAAACTTCGACATCACTTTATTTCGCTTTATATTTTCTCGAATTACTTCTGTCGCTTGAAGTCACCGTCTATCCTCAATGAATACTATGTACAGGACTGAGGAACCGCATACATTAGGTGCTTTGTACAATACAAATGTTATGTTAATGAATTGTGGCGGCAAATATACGAATATTTTTCCTTGAGAACAAGCGTGCGATGGTTTTATGAACGGTCTTGAGAGGAATAAAGTTATCCTTGTTTTTTTTATGAGCGACCTCGAAGCGTTTGTTGTTGTTTATATTTTTTATCTGTTGTATGAACGAACTGACAACGATGACGTCAGTTTATTTACGTCATGAGTACGAAACGAATCGATAGAATATTTATTTATTTATTTATTTATAAAAATAATATTATAAGTCAAATTACAAGTCAAGCAGGATTCGAACCCGCTACCTTCCCTTGATGTGAAGCAGAACTTACATTACTTACATAAAATTTCAAATATTGCTTAACTCATATCTTTTGGTATGTAAACTTAGTTTTTTTCTTAAATTCTTATGAAAAATAGAAAATCTTATACTATTTCAAAACATGTCCTTTCTCGTTAATCCTTTATTACAGAACGTTGGAAATAAATATTATTTTTTCCTATACTTGCAAATGCAAAAAAATGCAAAACTAAAGAGCAGCTAAGATAGCATTATCTTCCAAATAATCTATGGATTTACAATTTACTAGTGTTGTTCCCTAGCTATAGTTCTTAAAGTGACAACAAAAATAATAACTATTTACTGGGTTCTCTTTAGGGTTTGTGTAGTCCCATTTAAAACTCAAAAATTAATTATATAAATCTAAATATGTAAATTAATAAAATTAAATAAATTCTATTTTTCAGAACGGCAAATGGCAGTTAGTAGACCGCGGCGCCAATGTAGCAGGAACCGCGCGTAGGAAACAAAGCTTTCCGGCGCGAGCTCAACCTGTGTCGGCCACGGAACCCGCCGGTAACGCATCCTGGCCGCCTGCCACTGACAACGTGAGTGTTTTGACGTGACAACGTCTTATAATTCGATAAAGCCGGCTGCACGCACGAAAAAACATGACTCATGCGGCGTTACCTCGCTCTGAGGCGTTCCATGAAGTTCAAGCGCGAGCGCGGAACGAGCGACAAAGAAGCACAATCGGCCTTTGCGTTCGTCGTCACGTTCAACTATCGTCAGTAAACCGACTTTACAGACAACCATTTTTTTTTCTTTATTTCGTACTAGCGGCCCAGAATTTTTTACAACTTAGGTTACGTTGCTAAAGTTTTAGTAAGGATCCCTAATCTTTTGTAGCAATGAATATAGTCTATGTTACTGAGAGTGAATGTAGCTTTCTAATGGTAAAAGTATATTTGAAATCGGCGCAGTAGTTTTTGAGATTATTATATACAAATCACACAAAAAAATACAAATCTTGACATGTTGTACCGACCCCACACAGCAAGGGTAGGAAGATGTTGATGAATTCCCGAATCACAACAAAGCGGTGACTAATGCAACATGCTTGTTATTGCTTATCCCTATATCCTTTAATTTCATTATATGTAGATATTCCTCTCCGTTCAAGGTTGTCTGGTAGAGATCGCTTTTTAGCGATAAGGCCGCCCATTGTATAACATAGTTTAGTTGTTAAGTTCCCATAATGTTTAAATTTAAGTTGTGGTGTGCAATAAAGTATTTTCTATCTTCTATCTATGTTAAACATAGGGGGGCAAATACTTAGATCGGCTCCAGTCTCATTCTAACCCATTGGCCAGAGCACTCCTAGTAAACCCTACGATAACAGTACGCTTGAAAAGGAGCCACATCCTAGACAATTTATCGCAATGAAGGGAAAAAAAAAGACTACTGGGTCTGAATACCAAAAGCCAAATAAATTTCAACCCATCTGCCCATAGTACTCCAACTGATTGCAGATTAAAGAACAACAAAAAAAGAAAAAAATCTTCTATCTATGTATCCTTCCAGCAAGAGGCATCGGATCCATCATCAGCGAGCACTCGGTCCGGCCCTCGCGTGGAGATATCGTGCACCAACTGCGGCACGCACACTACGACGATATGGCGTCGCGACGCGCGCGGCGAGATGGTGTGCAACGCGTGCGGCTTGTACTACAAGTTGCACGGCGTGCCGCGCCCCACCGCCATGCGGCGCGACACCATACACACCAGGCGGCGCCGGCCCAGGCATGACGGCAAGCATTCCCGGACCAGTGAGTTACTCACACTCTATTTTGTATTAGCGGCTCATTTTGGCATTTTTTAAATCCTATTGGGATAATTAAATTACCAGTGAGTATATAGTATAACTCCTACTATATTTTGTGCTTGTGATTCGTTCCGGTTTCACACGGGTAGACTTTTTATCCTGTCGGTATAGAATGAAAACGTCAACTGAAAATGAAATGAAAAAATCATCATCATCAACCTATATCAGTCCATGACGATATCCGACCAGTTTATATGAGTCCTTAAAAATATGTACTATGGCCATACAAATCAGTATATCTCTTTAACTTGTTTTAGAAAACCGTCGCAGCGGCGCGTGCCCCGAGCCCAGCGAGACGGCATCGCCCGCCGCCGCCGCCGGGGCCAACGCGGCCAGTGCCGCCGCCAGCGACGCGCCCGAGGAGGCCGTGCTGGCCGCGCTGCGCCGCCAGCTGCAGCCGCACCTGCTGGCCGCGCTGCACGCGCACACGCGCACGCACCGCCCGCAGGTACTATACACTGTCAGGTCGAGGAGGCCGTGCTGGCCGCGCTTCGCCGCCAGCTGCAGCCGCACCTGCTGGCCGCGCTGCACGCGCACACGCGCACGCACCGCCCGCAGGTACTATACACTGTCAGGTCGAGGAGGCCGTGCTGGCCGCGCTTCGCCGCCAGCTGCAGCCGCACCTGCTGGCCGCGCTGCACGCGCACACGCGCACGCACCGCCCGCAGGTACTATACACTGTCAGGTCGAGGAGGCCGTGCTGGCCGCGCTGCGCCGCCAGCTGCAGCCGCACCTGCTGGCCGCGCTGCACGCGCACACGCGCACGCACCGCCCGCAGGTACTATACACTGTCAGGTCGAAGAGGCCGTGCTGGCCGCGCTTCGCCGCCAGCTGCAGCCGCACCTGCTGGCCGCGCTGCACGCGCATACGCGCACGCACCGCCCGCAGGTACTATACACTGTCAGGTCGAGGAGGCCGTGCTGGCCGCGCTTCGCCGCCAGCTGCAGCCGCACCTGCTGGCCGCGCTGCACGCGCACACGCGCACGCACCGCCCGCAGGTAGCTGCAGCCGCAAAGTCAAAGTCAAATATTCCTTTATTCAATAAAATCACAAGGATCATTTAGGATCGTCTTACATACTAGGTGATTCTAGGTGCCAGTTCCACGCGACCAGAGCCTAGAAGATCGGGCAAGAAACTTACGGCCTGGTTCCTACCGTTTTTTTATATGATCCTTCGTACAAAATTAAACTAAATTAAGTACTGAAGTTTCAGTGCGGTGTCAATTTAACTTACCTATACACTCCACGCTAACGCTACAACGATCGACCCTGATGCTGATGTTGACGCGCAGTGTATCTCAAATACGTCACTGTTTCGATACGCTTACGATTGTCACATATAAACTATTGAGTACGATAGCCTGCAGAATGCGCCTAATACGACTCTGGCATACAAAGCTCGTACACCAAGAAATCAATTGAAGCTAAATTCTTAATATATTTTTTTCAGGGAGGAAGTCTTAACGCCCCAGAATACGACGAGGCTCCACTTAACTTGGTGGCCAGTCACGTGGCTGCTGAAGAAACGCACTGACTGTCGCGCTGTGATAATACATCCGACTAACTTAAGAAGATCGCACGATTATATCGTATCGCAGCTGCAAAGGTATTGATAACTGCGCAAGCCCCCTTTTCGGATCTCTCTATTGCTCTCGTGTAGACTGAAGTCTCTCTCACTTACTCGTATTATAGAGGATGAGATAAGCGCCATTATATAATTTTCGTTCGAATTTTTAAATATATGTGTCAATGAGAATGTTTTCTCAGCGTCGAAGCAACTTGTATTTACATCTAGGGATAGATACACTTTGATAAAATAGTCTCTTATACACATTTTTACATCTTCCATTTTCAAAGTAATAAAAGCAATATAAACTTAGTATAAAAATTAAAAGCAATAATATTATAACGATTTTGAATAATTATTATTAAATAGTGATAGTGAGGCCAGTGTTTGAAGACAGATATTCAATTTACATTTATCTAGTACGAGGTTATATACCGTTTTCAGTAGAATTTTGAAATGTTCAATAGAATTAAGGGTAAAAAATATGGTTGGTGTCAGTATACATTATAAATAGTTGCAAAACAAGTATTGATTCTATCATTATTACTCATAATTAATAATATAATAACGGAAAGCAATAATGTATTTTTTACCCATTTGCGAAATAGAATTATGTCGCAGCTAGTAAATAATGTTCTAATCTTCACATGTGATATATTTGGCATCAATATTATATTATTCCTGTTCTATTAAAAATGTAATCAATACATTTGCAACAAAAAATAAATGAACACAAGTATTTCCAAGGTTATACCGAGTTCTATACAAATATGTATGATACATGAATATTTTAAAAAATGTGATGTTGATTTTTTTTATTTAATTAATAATACTGGGTATTTTTGACCTTGCCTTATAATGCTCTCTCGATTTATTTCGATTTTATATTTACGGTTACCTAATACCAGGAAGAAAAGTATTCGTTTAGATTTAGGAATTATTGTAAATTTTATTATTTACTTACATAGTAATAACATAGATGTTAGTTTGATACGTTATAAGTACCTTATCTAATTTATTTCCCGTTTCGGTCAGTATTTAAAATGTAAGTATTTTTTTTTATTCTGTCGAGTATTTTTTATACAGTTAAGTTATAGTGTGGAATGAAAGCAATAATAATGTATGGTAAATATTAGAGTAATTTGATCAAAAACATGAGTTGTCTACGAAATACACTTGAGAGAATTATTTCTTGTAGAAAATTATATGGTAAGGAATATACTGCTTTGCGTAATACAGCAGTTCGAATTTAGCAATGAGCAATAATTTGTAGCCCCTAACTTTTTAACCATACATTTTTCCGAATAGTATTTACGAATCGTTGCCTTTACACATAACTTATATTAACTTTTGACATTATTATAGTAATATACATAATAAATAGATGAAAGATTTATTTTAAGATATAATATTTCGATCAATAACATAATTTATAATCGGGCATTTTGGTCGTGCATTCTACGCATTCGACCGGAAGAACGCTGTGGCATTATTTTGAGTATTTTTTTTACCGAAATCACCTCATGATGGTCAGTCTTTGTGTATATTGTAACAGAATGCATTTATGTTACGTCTTATGTTCTCTAGCCTGGTTATTTTGCTTCCACGGAGCTGTTTTTGCCGTCCCTTTTCGATGTTCTACTTAATTAAGCATAAGTTCGTTTACCTACCCCCCCACGGGCCAGTAATGCAGTCTTTGAGACATTGTGATACTTTACTTACGGTTTTCTGGCAGTCGAGACCTCGTGAATCTGTGTTGCACTCTTCACTTTATTCATAATCGTTTGATAACGTCATTTTAGCTATCAATTTGAATGCTCACGACACTATCAAGGGATTAAGACTAAGGTATCCCGTCAAGCTTATTCGTATTCAAAAGCTTTAAAATTGAGATTATTTATTCATTTATTAGATAGCTGCATTCGTATGTGTTGTTTAGATTTACTTATTGTTTTAGCAGTTTCAACGGTGATGTTTTATGTATAACGTTACACCACAGAATGTGTTTTATATAAAAATAGCTCTCTATAAAGTTCTTGCTCTCTTTCATAATATATTGACCTCTGTACTGCTGTTGCATTTTCATAAACTCACCTAATTTGTTGCTATCCTTTTTTCAAAAACAGAAACGACAGACAGCTATAATTTTAGTGCAGTCAAATTAGTTTGATGCAAAAAATGTAACAGATCAGGGGTCATTGTATCCATTATTCTTACTTAAAACGCAAATATATTAAGCTTATCTCTCATATTGATAGTATTATGTAATAAATGCTCATATTTTTTATTAAAATTGTACTAAAAGTTCTGTGTTATGTAGGCTTAGTCGATTCGTGTATTTTTCCTTATGAAACCGAGCAGCTTATTTACAAAATACGTTTAGTATACTGCAAATCCAGTTGATAATCTCTTATTGCAACAAAGCAATATATTATTAACTTTCATGAATTTAATAATCACTGCTCGCGGTAGTGTAACAGTATTATTTTATTCTACTTGTATATTTGTGTTAGGTTTATTATTTTTATATTTTTGGTAGGATTTACCTAGTTGACGTCCGACGTAGGTTTTTGAAGCAGAATCTCTATAAAACGTAACAGGAGTGACATAAATAAATGTAACAACCGTAATCCTAGATACACTGCGCGGTGCCGCCACAACGTTCGACAGACGAGATGCTGTTGACGCGCAGTGTGAATGGAATATTCTAACTTTACGACTATTGTCACATTTATTTGTAATCACCCCTCTGTACTTCTGAATCTCGTGATCATTCGATTTTAATACTCCATGACATTCTGATGGGAAAACAAATAGTTACGTAATTAGATCTTCCAATTTGTTTTTATATTATTTTTAGGTTTACGGATTTATATTAATAAGAGTTGAAGAACAAAATGTATATTGTCGTAGTTACTAACAAACCGGTTGTGTTGTGTGCTTACGATCTAACTAGCATGTGTTTGTGATTTAGTTTTTTTTTTAATCGACTTGTCTGTTCACACGGACTGTACCAATTCTGTTGTTATTATAATTTATGCTGGAATGCAGGCTTATTTTTAAAATTCCATTTGTTTAAAAATCATTTTTTGAATTCTGAAAGACTGACACACGATCTACTTCAACGTCTTTTAATTACATTCAAGAATTGTATGCGAATTCACGTCGAAAAATGATAAAACTGTAAAGTATTTTTATTAAAATGTGATAATTATGTATTTCGTTTGAGAATGTACTCGTAGTGTGTATCCGAAAAGCAATAATATTGTGATAAGTGAGGATGTGAATGTACTAATGAAAATATTAATCTCGATTTATATAAAGAGTATTGTCAATTATATATTTATCGTGCTGTATTTTTGAACTCAAATCTTGGTAAATAAAGTCACTTAGCTTACAAAATAAGGTATCCAAGATTCAGATTTGCATCGTTCTGAGTTCAAACACACAGCGTGGACTCATCTCAAATTCTCAATTCAATATATTAATCTTGTAGACGGATTTTAATACTCCTTGTAAAATTATTCGAAATTTAGACGTGTATTCTTAGTGCGAAAGCAATAATTTCCAATGTAGAATGCTTATGGACCATTTGTTGTTTAATTGTTGTAACAGAATTAAGGTTTCAGCATAAATTATCTGATTTTAGATTGTATCAGTGCGTCCAGTTTCACCTTTTAAAATACAGTATCTACCTTATATTTATCATTTTTTCTTTTGTTCAGTATGTATATGCTATGGATATAAAAGTCAGTGAACTAATTTGCAATGTAAAATGTAATTATAATTCCATATAATTATGTGATATAAAGTATTTTCACGCCACAGCTCAGTCGGTTATCGGTTTCATGTTGTGAATCGTGATTCGTGGGTTCGATTCTAACCTAAAACAAACATTTGTAATTTAGAATTGTTGTGACTGAGTGTTATAATGTTAAAAATAATATCATAAAGTCAATACCGTCAGCAATCTAGTTCCCATACGCTATGCTTAATTTGAGATTTGATGGCGTTGTGTGTGTTCTCGAATATTTATTTAACCAGATTATTTTTTTTTGTGATCTGGAAGCACTGTGAATGGACTCGAGGCCGGAATACTCATTGTGAAACATTTAGTTATTGTTGTATAGATGATAAATAATGTGACTTACGCAGGGATGGATACTTAAATTATTAAAGTTTTAACTGATATATTGGCTATGTAGTGAGTAGACTATTTTTTTACAAATAAATTATAGCTGCTATTTGGTGTTTCTTTTATAAATTCACCCAATAATCTGATAGGTAAGTTACAGCGCAGAAAAATAATAGACAATAGAGCAGTCAACATGTGTTTCACAATTTATCAAAGAAAAGGTAAGAATGTTGATTTACATCAGGTAGATTTTAGAACATTAGTGTATCAATAAATTTATATAAAGAAAAAGGTACTTACTTAAATGCAAAGTTATAACTTATCTTAAACGTAGCGCGTATATAGATTCCAGCAACATAAATTTACAAAGACTGTATTTGGCGGAGATAATATAAGCCTAGGATTTGATAATTTTCGCGTTTTGACGGAACTTGCCTAAGTTCGCAGCGCGTAAATCGATTTACCATCATGACAGTTTATAAATTGAGGTAAGGTAAGGGCTTATAAAATTGATCTTGTGTTCTATTGACACCTAAGAAGAAAGATAGTAGGATGGGAAATATTTAGTGTAGCATATAAATAAAACAAATGCATAACAATTTAAAGTATATTTAATCTAAGTAACAGTAACAATTGGTCTCTTGACCGCTTGTCGCGTTCGTCGACGTTTATCTCGAACGTTTCGCGCGACTGTCGCCTCTCGGAACAGTTGCTCATTCTCTGACGTTTCAGCTTCGCGTCTCATCCATTGCAGGGCGTGGAGGTTGTAGCCTACCATATCCTGCAACAAATAAAATAAGAGTTAGTACGTGTAATGTGATTGGGAAGATGATTGGCCATCTTATACGACACGACAACCACATCAGTAACATCATAGAAGGAAAGATAGAAGGAAGAAGAGGAAGTGGAAGGCCGAGGATAAACTACATGAGCCAAGTAAAGATGAAGGTTGCCCTCGTGTCGTATAAGGAAGTCAAGGAGGCGGCCCTGCAAAGGAAAAAATGGCGTGGCTTGCATTGATTACGCAGACAAGAGCGTAGCTCTTTAATAATAAGAAGAAGACGTGTAATGTGTACATTGAAAGCTGAAAAAGGGTTCATTCCGAGCATATGTTTTACGTGGAATAATGTTGAATACGTACTACGAATATTAATATATCATGCAAAAGTATAATTATTGTATCACGTTTACGCGTATTCCGTTTATTTTTTTGCGGGGTTTTATCACGCATAGACACTTTTAACTTCATGTTATTTTATGAATGAACAAATAGGGGACATTGTTCGCCTTGATGTTTAGATACATCCGTTGAGGGTTACAAGAATATTATAAGATTTGTATGTTTAGTAATGTCGTTGAGTTATAGCTTACCCGTAATTCAGAAAGTTTCAATGCCGCCTTTGCCTGTATCTGTATCATATGTTTCAAGAGCGCTTGATTGGCCACTATAGACGCGTGATGCACTTTTAGAAGGAATATCGACAGTCGACATAGTAGCTCAGTGTTGTCACCGCGTTCGAGTAGAGATGGCAACATTTTTATTATCTCGCACGCTACGCTGAATGGAATTAGTAGTAGCGCCTCTTCTAGATCGCTGAAACAAACAAAAAATAATTATATTAGAAAAATCGAATACGTGGCTGCTACTATTCGGAAAAAAGTATTAATAAAACAAATTGGGTGTATCTTCGGCAATCGCTGATTTTGGATAGATGAAAATAAATATAAATATTTACGGACATTTTATCAGCAATCTAGTTCCCATAGTACAGTCACGAGCTTTAATTTGGGACCCTTTTCCATTAAATGTTGTTAGAACATTCATAATGCAATAAGATCGAAACTTCAGTATGACGTATGACATACGTTAGAATATTAGCACTAAATAACGTCAGTTTGCCACACGATATTCAACCTTAGGTGGGTCCCAAATTAAAACTCGTGACTGTACAAGCTTTGCTTAGTTTGGGACTAGAGTATGATGTGTGATTTGTCCATGAATATTTATTTATTAACAATACAAAATTATTTACTTACATATTTTTTGTAACATCTACGTACGATGTTTGTCGAACAAATTATATTTCTAATTTCTTAACACTCTGAAGTGGAAAGAGAGGGAGACCCTTGCCAAGCAGTGGGCATTATGGGTTATAAAAAAAAAAAAAAGCTAGCACTCCGGGAGTGCCGGCAGAAGTGAAAACTTCAATATTAACGTTGTGTTTTCACTTTTAAGTTTTCACTTCAAGACGAAGACAACGAAGACACACTGACACAGACACATTCGCGCAAGCGCGAATGTGTCTGTGTCATTGTGATTGTGTCATGTCGTTGTGTCACATTCGCGCAAGCGCGAATGTGACACAACGACGAAGCCAACGAAGACACAGACACATTCGCGCTTGCGCGAATGTGTCTGTGTCTTCGTTGGCTTCGTCGTCATCGTCACGTCACGTCATGTCGCCACGTCATCGTCACGTGACGATGACGTGGCGACATGACGTGACGATGACGTGGCGACATGACGTGACGTGACGATGACGACGAAGCCAACGAAGACACAGACACATTCGCGCAAGCGCGAATGTGTCTGTGTCATTGTGATTGTGTCATGTCGTTGTGTCACATTCGCGCTTGCGCGAATGTGACACAACGACATGACACATTCGCGCAAGCGCGAATGTGTCTGTGTCTTCGTTGGCTTCGTCGTCATCGTCACGTCACGTCATGTCGCCACGTCATCGTCACGTCATCGCGCAAGCGCGAATGTGTCTGTGTCTTCGTTGGCTTCGTCGTCATCGTCACGTCACGTCATGTCGCCACGTCATCGTCACGTCATGTCGCCACAACACTATTTAATTGTTTGAGTCATACGTCGCGTGACCGCAAGTGTGTTCTTTTGTCGTCTCTTGTTTTACGAGCAATGTATAAAAATTAAATAAGATCTTACGCTTTTTCGACGTCACGTGACCCTGACGCGAGTTTGAAAGTTTTTACCCACCCAGCGCCGCTAAAGAAGTTTTCACTTCAAAATACAAAATAAAATTCAAAATAAAATGCAAAACAAAATTCAATATAAAATTCAACAATAAATTACTAACTTCGATGGACAATGATCTACAAGATATCACGGAAGGAACGCGTTACTAACTTGTGAAACGGTAATAAAGCAGGCTTAGGCGACCAAACTAGACTCACCACGCGCACGCTTGCGCTAACGCTGGGATCCGGCGGAGTCGAGCGATCACAATTATTATTACCACTTGTCACAGATTTTATAATAGTGTTCCTCCGCCCCCGCGCTCCGCACCGCACCGCGTGTTGGCAGCGCCTTGTACTCGCCTTGTACGATGTCGCCACAACACTATTTAATTGTTTGAGTCATACGTCGCGTGACCGCAAGTGTGTTCTTTTGTCGTCTCTTGTTTTACGAGCAATGTATAAAAATTAAATAAGATCTTACGCTTTTTCGACGTCACGTGACCCTGACGCGAGTTTGATAGTTTTTACCCACCCAGCGCCGCTAAAGAAGTTTTCACTTCAAAAAAGCTAGCACTCCGGGAGTGCCGGCAGAAGTGAAAACTTCAATATTAACGTTGTGTTTTCACTTTTAAGTTTTCACTTCAAAAATATAACCACAGTCGTGATTGTGTCATGTCATTGTGTCACATTCGCGCAAGCGCGAATGTGACACAACGACGAAGACAACGAAGACACAGACACATTCGCGCAAGCGCGAATGTGTCTGTGTCTTCGTTGGCTTCGTCGTCATCGTCACGTCACGTCATGTCGCCACGTCATCGTCACGTGACGATGACGTGGCGACATGACGTGACGATGACGTGGCGACATGACGTGACGTGACGATGACGACGAAGCCAACGAAGACACAGACACATTCGCGCAAGCGCGAATGTGTCTGTGTCATTGTGATTGTGTCATGTCGTTGTGTCACATTCGCGCAAGCGCGAATGTGACACAACGACGAAGCCAACGAAGACACAGACACATTCGCGCAAGCGCGAATGTGTCTGTGTCTTCGTTGGCTTCGTCGTCATCGTCACGTCACGTCATGTCGCCACGTCATCGTCACGTCATCGCGCAAGCGCGAATGTGTCTGTGTCTTCGTTGGCTTCGTCGTCATCGTCACGTCACGTCATGTCGCCACGTCATCGTCACGTCATGTCGCCACAACACTATAATTGTTTGAGTCATACGTCGCGTGACCGCAAGTGTGTTCTTTTGTCGTCTCTTGTTTTACGAGCAATGTATAAAAATTAAATAAGATCTTACGCTTTTTCGACGTCACGTGACCCTGACGCGAGTTTGAAAGTTTTTACCCACCCAGCGCCGCTAAAGAAGTTTTCACTTCAAAAACACTAGGTTTAATTTGTGTGGGGGACTGACCTCGATCGTATCCGTCTAACAGTTTCAAGTAAGAAGTCCTGCGGTGAAGAGCAGTTGTAAGCGGCCATCAATGGCGGCGGCTGCACAGGCTGACCTCGAGCCTCGGCCAACTCCCGAGCGTAGTCTGAGCCTACTTGTAAGCTTTCTAGTATTGAGTCCGCCTAGAATAAACACTAGATCTTAGATAGATAGAAAATACTTTATTGCACACCACAACTTAATTTAAGGTGATAACTCTCGTTCCTAGAGGTAGTACAGAAACTGTTTTGTATAGTTTCTGCACTTTCCCAGCAAATAAAAAGAACCAATCTCAAAAATGGATACGGGGTTACACAGAAAATTATTCGTTATGTTCGCAAAATAGCTTAAACTTGTAAAAGATATAACAGTTCAGCCGCAATAAAAAAAAACTCTAAAAAATTGTAAATATTTTTATTGAATTTCCCGCTAAAGCGAGAGGTATCACCTTAAAACATGTAAGAACTTAACAACCAATCTCTATGATGTATGATATACTTAGGGCGGCCTTATCGCTAAGAAGCGATCGCTAATCACTACCAGTAGCAGTGTTTAGTACGAATTGATAACATTTCACTTACCGCTTTTTCAGCTCCAATAGTTTTCTTTGTCGGCATATTTAGTCCTGGCAAACC
This sequence comes from Ecliptopera silaceata, assembly GCA_932527185.1. Taxonomy (NCBI): domain Eukaryota; kingdom Metazoa; phylum Arthropoda; class Insecta; order Lepidoptera; family Geometridae; genus Ecliptopera; species Ecliptopera silaceata. The sequence goes on along the minus strand of OW052202.1, from coordinate 7,924,749 downwards.
CGGTACCGGAGCCTGTAAACAAAATATATCCGCGTTATGTATGATTCCTATACTCAATATTCAATATACATACTATATATATGGGGGACGATTATGCTCGCGTCCGCAGGAGTTACCTTCTTACAACCCTGCACGAGTCCCCTGGGTGGTGCTAAACGAGCTCAGAAACCGACTAAATAGGCGTTAAAAAAAATGATTTGTAACAACGCCTAAAAATGTCATACGATTAAATAAATAAATATACACATACTCAATATTTATTGCTCATATGATACATATCAGGTGTTTCAATTGTTGGTAATGTTAGTTATCACACATGAACCCTATTTAAGGGTATTGCAAAAGGGTTAAAGGCAGAACCTAGTCGAATTTAAAATTAAACGTACGTCGATCTACGTCCTGTATATGAGACCTACGTCCAGCAGTGGACTGATATAGGTCGATGATGATAAATAAAGTAATCAATCGAGCTATTCATAATAAACCATCAATTCATCAATGTTAATTGCTGTGAGTCGAGTCGAGAGTTCGATCCCCACCAAGAGCAAAATGTGGGTCTGATAAACATTTTTTACAAAATATTATGTATACCTATGTGTTCTATCAGCAGTCTAGTTCCCATAGTACAAGTTTCGCTTAGTTTGGAACTATTGTGTTATGTGTGAAATGTCCGTGAATAAACAATAAATAAATAAATAACGCTGGACAATCCACACAACATTATCTAGCCCCAAGCTAAGCAGAGCTTGTGTTATGGGTACTAGAAGACTGACATATATAATACAATACATTACATAGATAGATATTTATTTTTATTATACATATAAAATACCCAGAACACCCGGAATAAATATTTGCAGATCGTACAAACATTTATCCCAAGGCGGGAATCGAACCCGCAACCTTCCGTGTCGCAGGCGGACCTTTGCCTGCCGCGCCACATTAGTCGTCGAATATTTATTCATCAGTCGCACGCAGGCACCAGCTAGTTTTCTATAAAGCTATTGATAAGAAATGCTTACATGTGTATCGCCCGTAGCAAGTCCTTCATCTTGTTCGTCGGTGTCGTTCAATACGATAGGTTCCTCAGTGCGCGTGTAGAGCCGTAAGGCCGCGTCGCCGCCGCACGAGGCCGCGTGGAGGCCTCCAGCGCCCACGCATAGTCCCCAACACTCGCCTGCGTGACCCTAATACCATAATTCAAATTGAAATTTATCAATATGTTTTAAAATGACGAAATATCAATATTCAAATTGAAATTCATCAATATGTTTTAAAATGATGTATTTTATTTCAGCTGTGTATGTACCAAAAATCAGTTTAATGGTTAAAAAGTCTGGGAAATTAGAAATAGTATATTTCATTACTAGTTCGGAAAGGCTGTCATTACAACGAGTTCCGACAAATGTCTGCACGAGCCGAGGCGCAGCCGAAGGCGAGTGTTGACAGTCGGAACAAGTTGCAATGACGGTTCCGAACGTGTACTGAACGACTATTTTTAATACAGTTGCGAAAAAATGAAGTAATTTTATAAAATAATAATAAAAACAACGAAACTCGCAAAGAAAATTTCTACAAAATGGCGCCACCGTAGATTTTTTTTTTATTTGCTCTTCGGAGCAGGCTAAAGTTTTAGAACCATACCGCCTAGTCTTACGTAAATTTTTTTCTCTTAAATTAGTTTATTTTCTTTATTATTATTTTATTTACAACGTCTTCCCGCCATGTTGGAGATGGCCTTAGAATATAAGAAGAGATTTTTTTTTTCATTCATTCTGGTAGGCAAAGGTAACTATGCCCATACAGCCAAGTCTTCAGTAGAATTTTTTTATTGATATGAAATGAAAATGAAATTTAATGAGATGAAATCAAATGAAACCCAACCTAACTCATTCAATCAAATCATTAAATCTGGTAATGAAACAAATTAGTAGCTTCTTTTTAGAAATACACGTATTTGCATGAATCATAAAAACTTCTTTGATTTTTTTTTAGTAAAAACTTCATGGTTGGTTTTTCTTTTTAATAGACATTATTTTGACAGTTGGTAAAGAAAAAGCACTAGTGCGGTAATGGTAAAGAAAAAGCACTAGTGCGTAATAGCCCACTTCCCGAACGCTAAACGTCCCTGCAATATGCCACTTTTTGAGCAACTGTATTAAAATAGTATATTTCATTACTAGTTCGGAAAGGCTGTCATTACAACGAGTTCCGACAAATGTCTGCACGAGCCGAGGCGCAGCCGAAGGCGAGTGTTGACAGTCGGAACAAGTTGCAATGACGGTTCCGAACGTGTACTGAACGACTATTTTTAATACAGTTGCGAAAAAATGAACTAATTTTATAAAATAATAATAAAAACAACTAAACTCGCAAAGAAAATTTCTACAAAATGGCGCCAACCGTAGATTTTTTTTTTTATTTGCTCTTCGGAGCAGGCTAAAGTTTTAGAACCATACCGCCTAGTCTTACGTAAATGTTTTTCTCTTAAATTAGTTTATTTTCTTTATTATTATTTTATTTACAACGTCTTCCTGCCATCTTGGAGATGGCCGTAGAATATAAGAAGAGATTTTTTTTTTCATTCATTCTGGTAGGCAAAGGTAATTATGCCCATACAGCCAAGTCTTCAGTAGATTTTTTTTATTGATATGAAATGAAAATGAAATTTAATGAGATGAAATCAAATGAAACCCAACCTAACTCATTCAATCAAATCATTAAATCTGATAATGAAACAAATTAGTAGCTTCTTTTTAGAAATATACGTATTTGCATGAATCATAAAAACTTCTTTGATTTTTTTTAGTAAAAACTTCATGGTTGGTTTTTCTTTTTAATAGACATTATTTTGACAGTTGGTAAAGAAAAAGCACTAGTGCGGTAATGGTAAAAAAAAAGCACTAGTGCGTAATAGCCCACTTCCCGAACGCTAAACGTCCCTGCAATATGCCACTTTTTGAGCAACTGTATTAAAAAATAATAAACATACCAGATGAGACATCAAACTTTCGTTTGACACTATTTCAAGACACAAATTCATGATCCTTGATTACACATACAGTCATACATCTGTATAAATCTTTTTTTGTTATCAGCTATTTAAAAATGTCAAACTAATTATATAAAAGATGCGCTTTCTTTCCTAAAGAGCCACACTTTCATTAAAAAATATACTTACATCCAAAGTAATAATGTTATCATAGCTATCTGCATCCCACTGCTTGACCTTTCCATCTTTCGAAGCAGTGAAGAAGTAATGCGTGCTCGGTACAAACTGCAGAGCGGTCACCGAGTCGTTATGGGCAAATATAGACTTGTGACAATCTCCAAAATCCATGCCCCAAAGTTTAACGTTCCGATCCGCTGAGCCGGTTGCGATGATGTTTGAGTCGTAACTTATGTCGAGACAGAGCACTGGGAGTTTATGTCCGTAGAGTGATAAGTAGAACTGCAAAGAGAAAATGCCTTTTGATTTTTTATGATGAAGCTAATAAATAGCTCACTTATATTAAAAGGTAGAAGTTTAATTTTAAAATAAACTTTGACGACGAAGAATGACGGCAAAATATCTCATTTCAGATATTTTGATCAAAATTATGTATTGAAGGCCGATTTTGAAGTCTGTTTTTCACCGAAATTTATGAAAAAGTTTTTCACATTTTCTGGCGTTTCTATTTTTACATGCTTACCTTAAATGTTTTTTACAAAATCTTTTGATTTTGGAATAGAAACGATTAAACATTTTTTATGCGTATTTTACAATTTTTTTGACGACTCCACATTTTTCCAAAATATCCTTTTAAAAAAAATCTAAATAAACATAGCTAAACATGGCCTTTTCTTATATTATTCCCCGATAGCTGTTTTTTATATTAACGAGCCTGCACCAAATGTCACCTCACCTTCGTACCTTGAAAGTATCCAGAAAGAATATCTTCACAGTAGAGTCCATCAGTGCGACCGCTATAAACTTGTTGTTCGGACTTATTTTGACTACCAACACTCCTTCTTCTAACTCTAGAGTCCTTGTATGTAGTATTGATAGCACCTGAAACATTCTCACTGGTTATTTTATAGTCACTCTTTCTTCAGTGTGAGGTTTTGTATTTAACTTTTTTTATAAAGTCGCTCTACTTTTTAAAAAAAGGTGAATCCAAAACCTCTATTAATTAATAGATTTCTCAGTTCTTTTTAGTGTATATTAAATAAATTCAATACATACAACTAACAAAGCAACAAACTTTTATTTTTATTTATTTTTGTAATAAAGATCTTATTTAGAAAAACGTATCTCATAATAATAGCATTTTGGTAATCTTATTGCTCTTAGCTTACCTTAGCTTTAGATTCTCCTGTAGGGTCAGGTATGAGTTCAAATGTCCAAAGTTTAACAGTCTTGTCTGCGCCACCAGAGAAACAGCCACGCTGAAAAAGTTACAGGTGAACGAAACTGATAGCAGTTACTCAAGACGTTTTTATTATTTGGTAAAGTAATTGGCCGTATATATCATCCTGACATAAAACTACAGATATCTATAAGACTCGCTCCATTCAATTTGTTCTCATAGACTTGGCGGGGCGTTCAAAGTAATGGGCCTGGGGCGCTAAATTTGTAAATACGGCCCTGTGTGTAACTATGTGTACTCACCATATCCGGAGTGAGTCCTACAGTGTTACAAGAGCCCTGGTGAGCCGGAACTTGTTCCAGCACCCTACCGGCGCCGATATCCACTACGAGTAGAGAACCGTCGGAGCACCCCACTAAAGCGTGTCTATCGCCAGGCGCGAAGCAAATAGACGTCGGCCGGCCTGACGGTAGATCGATCGACCGAAGACACGTTTGGTTTGGCCTGAAAGATTTTGATAAATTCATGGACATTTCACACATCAGACTCTAGTATCAAACTAAGCAAAGTTATGTGTTGTACAATGTAAACAGCGCCATCTAGTTATGTATGGTGTAAACTTAAATTTATTAGACACTATCATAGTTTCTACTATAGATTGCCATAAGACTTTCTGCTGCATAAACTCTCCCTAAACAGCCAATATTTAAATATATATGGGTAGTAACATTTTATGAGTACAAAAATCCCTTACCGGTTCCAAAGTTTGATGGAGTCAGCGGAGGCAGAAAGCAACGCTAGGTTGTCAGAACTGATGGCAACACATTTAGGGTCCTTCCTGTGTCCGTATAGTGTGAGTTGCTTTAGACATTGCACTGAAAGTTAATAGAAAATTTATCAATGTCAAATCAGTTTTTACTTATCTTTATCATCTATCCGTCCATCTATCTATCCATCTATCTATCCGTCCATTGAATAGGATGTCTATTGTTGGAAATTTAGGAGGGATGTGTATTTCTTAACTGTTGTTTTCAACACAATAGTTATTTTTATTTTATTTAACGCCACTGCAGGGCAAAGGTCTTCCCCAAACTCTTCCACACATCTCACGGCCGGTTTCTGGAAACCCAAATCACGATTGATCCGAGTTTGACACATTTGATTTTTTCGTTGATCATCATTCGAGAAACCGGCCGTCAGTCTTCTACTTCACCATTCGTTAATAATGTATTTGTAATTAGATCATATTTTCGCGTATTTACCTTCATTACTATCATGTATCCTCATGCTATGCAACTCCACAGTGTTATTAGCAAGTGACGCTCCAACACGAAGCTCGCCAGTCGTGCCTAGCAATAATGATGATGACTTGATTTTGGCGCCCAACTTTATAGAAGTTAATCTTTTAACTTCATCACTTAAAGTAAGGATTTCAGCAATGTCCGATGATTCAGGGGGCACTTCGCCTGATTCTTTTTGCTTCCTATAAAGAATAAAAGTTTATTAAGGATCTTTTTGCTTTCTATAATGAAGAATAAAGTTACAAAAGGATCTTTTTGCTTTCTATAATGAAGAATAAAAGTTAATTAAGGATTTTAGAGACGATTATAAATAAATGAATGGTGACTGAGACATGATTATTAAACTGACGTCTGGCGTTGGGATGGGTTAAAATCGTGGGTCAGAATTGGATGAAAATATGGTATAAATGCGTAATGTTAGAAGTTCTTGCCAGTAGTAGAGAATGGAGGGCTATGGAATTAATACATAGAAAAATACATCGAATTCGACCACGACAATACAGTACACGATAGGGAAAGTCGCAAACGTGAATTAACAAAACAAAAACAGCATTATACTCACGCCAATTTCTTCCTTTGTTTCTTGACTCGTTTATTCATCCGTTCCTTCGCCTCTTCATCTGAACAGAACTCGAACAGCTCCAGCAAGGAGTCAGTTCCATGACAAGCTAGCACAGTCTGTCCTAGGTCAGTTGTAAGGCTGACCACGCGACCTTTGCCTCCTCGAACTAGAGTACCGACTTGATGACATTGTAGTACCTAAGATATCAAAAGGTTTTATTTATTAACCTGTTCCTTCCCACAGTTGTGCAACGGCCCCTCACTCGTCAAACTGTTACGCTAAGTAAGACCAGTCAGTCATAAATACATCAAGAATGTTCAACAATTATTTAGTCTACTTAGGCAATTTCAAATGAAAAGGTACACAATAAATAACATAAAAATAGCTTCGTTAAATATAATAAACATTTATCAGTAGACTTCTTTTATTACATTTGAAAGATAAAATATGGTAGTACTATCCTAAGAAAAAAGTAAAATATTATTTATTGAACCTCCAGTATACCTACATATATGTACAAAAATACAGAAAAAAAAATAGTTAAAATATGATATAAATAAGCTTTTTAGAAATAATGTTTAGGTTAAATAAGGTTTAATACCGTGAGGGCACGAAAAAAAAAAAAACACTTACAGAACTATCTTCAAGTTCAGTCTCCTCAAGTTTGACAATCTCAAGCTGTCGAGATAGTTTCTCTTCATCCTTCACATCATCGGTCCAGTTCAACTTCCACACCCTCAGCTCTTGGTCCATGCTACCAGTCACAAGATATCTCTCTTCTTTTAGAAGTACCGCAGACCATACCTAAAAACAATGACAGATTATTCAAGTGACATGTGATATTATTAATATAAAATAGGAAAAAAAAAAATTGGTATTACATTTTTATGCCTTAGCTGGCAGACAAGTTTGCAGTCTATGTGACATTCTTTTAACTAATCTTTTTCAGGCAAAGTTCTACAATACCATTTTTTATCTCTTGGCTGGTTCCTGCAACTTTGGCTTACTCTACTTATATTTTTGGCAATTCACACAATATCTTATATGTGTTATTCTGATGTATAAACTACATTATAGTAAATTTTCATTAAAATCCATTCAGTAGTTTTTGTGTTGAAGAGTAACAAACATACATTAACACATTCATACAAATTTTTGCAAGTATAATATTAGTAGGATAAATGATTGATTAATGAGACATTTGCCCAGCAGTGGGACAGCATAGGTTGTTTAAAACAAATGATTATTAAAGTAAGTACCTCCATTTGGTGTCCACCTAAAGTTTTAAAGCAATGCTTAGTCTCAATATCCCAGAACTTGATAAATGTGTCCTTTGAAGAGCTAACCACACAGTTTTTGCTATTTAGGAACAGAACACTGGTGATGGCTCCCTTGTGGCCGCTGAACCTGGCTTTGCCAGTTTCTGACACCACATCCCAGAGAATAACTTCTGTGTCCTGTAAAAGGTGACATAAATACAATAATTATTTTAGTTTGTTTTGAATATTTGTTTGTTTGTTTCTTTAATAATAACTTTAGTGTCCTGGAAAATGTGGCAGAAATATTATCTTTTAGTCTTATGAAACTGAATATTAGCTTGTTTGTTTTATAGGTTTTTGTGATATACATCTTGTTCTATGTTTATTATATTATACATGTGTAATAATTAGGTAATTGCTTTACTTCTGTGTTTGGTTTCTTAGATAATGCTATGTTAAATAAACAGATTGAATTTGTGATAGTAAATTTAAGTAGTGTGGGAAAAATAGTACTTATATAAAACAAACCTTTGAGCCGGAAACCAATCTATGACCATGCTCATCATACTGCAGACAGGATACAGCCGTCTTGTGACCAGCAAACACACACACTATGTCATTGTTGGCCAGTTCAAACACATTTATATTGCCATCCACATAACCAACTGCTACGTGATTGCCAGACGGGCTAGCCGCTATCTGAGACACTACTGTGGTTTCACCTGGTAAGACTTGAGCCTGAAAAGTAGGGTTATTTTTGAATAACAATTTGTAAAGATTATGTACAATTTAAAGATAAAGCAATATAGAGGAGGTTCTTCTTGAAATGTATTTGTAATTACCTTTTCCCCGAGCCGCATATCCCAAATAAAAACATGCTCACACGCTCCGACAGCGATGTATCTGCCGCTGATTCCATTTAACGAGACATGAGCGCAGTTACAGTCGCCACTAGCTATCACATTGAAAGTTCCACTCGGCGCATAGCGTAAATACTGCTTAGTAAGACCCATTTCATTTAAAACTACGTTTTATTTCATAAAATATTTCCTATTGACTAAAAATAGAAAACAACACGCACGTTGTTATGACATTTGTATGACAGACACACAGAACATGACAGACATCATGACAGGCATTGTCCTGACATGCAAAGCATGGCTATCAAGATGGCTATGGAAGTTGTCCCAAGACATGTGCATTTTGATCTGTTTTTTTCTTGTCTATGGTGTTTATTTATCTGTCTGTCTGTCTGTCGTTCGTTTTCTGTGGTCGTTTTGTTAGTTGATAGCACTTGATGGTGTTCTGAGTTTTTCTTCTTTTTCACATAATTTAAGCGTATTATATCACGTATTATAAGCGTTTTGAAATACTATTCCTGAATTCAAAGGCGTTCCGTGGTGTAACTCAATGTAATTGTGGCTTTCTGACCAGCTATTTTTTGTAGAACGAAACCGCCTTCAGGTTATTATGTTTCTCAACAAAACCAGGTTTCATTGTTTTTCTTCTTGATCCAACGTGATGCCCCTTTCCCAAATTTATTATTTACTAGTTAGACTGGTTATCGACTCGTTGAGTGAGTGTATAACTCTAATTTCAGGTTGGTGGGTTTCACCAATAGATCTAGGAAACGCAATATGGAGGGTAACCCTACGTCTGATATTGTTATCTTGAGCGGTAACTCTCATCCCGAGCTGGCTGAATTGATCGCGAAGTAAGTATAGTAGAGAATAGGAGTAAAAGTGGCAATCCGATTCAATTGCTTATTTATAACCTATAACATCTTAGTATGTTTATGTACCTATAGGTTAAGTGATTTGACCTAATTTCCTTGGAGGTTTTGAACAATTTACTGTGACAGCCTTGTACCCATTCAATGTTTTAAAATTGATAGCTCAACACTAGGTTATAACAAATAAACATGATTTTTTCACAGCCGACTCGGAGTGCATAAGGGAGGATGCTCGGTATATCACAAAACCAACCGTGAAACCATTGTAGAAATTGGTGACTCCATCCGAGGAAAAAACATTTACATAATACAGACTGGCACCAAGTAAGACATACACTGTAGTATACTATCCTAAAACAGGCATGTACATTAAGTACATTGTTTTTATAAGTACATAATATTTATAGAATTTTAATTTTAATGAGAATACTAAAATTACAAAGCATGTCTCATTCCTTTCCAAATCAAAACACATAAATAATCTTCTTTGTAATCAAATTCCAATTTTATGATAAAATAATACAAATTACACTTAGACATGCTATGTTATGTATCAGTTGAAATTTTTATCCGTTTTCATTGCAGGGATGTGAATAATAATATAATGGAGTTGCTAATAATGGCCTATGCTTGTAAGACTTCATCTGCAAGGTCTATTGTTGGTGTAATCCCATACCTACCGTACAGCAAGCAATGTAAGATGCGTAAACGTGGGTGCATTGTCACAAAACTCTTGGCTAAAATGATGTGCAAATCTGGACTGACTCATATCATTACGATGGATCTGCATCAGAAGGAAATCCAAGGGTTTTATGAATGCCCAGTTGACAATCTTAGGGCTTCTCCGTTCTTGCTGCAGTATATTCAGGAAAGTGTAAGTATAAAAAACTTAGCACATAAAATCACTTAGCTTACATTATAAATACTCCGATTGTCAAAATACACACTCAAGTATCAATAAAACATGTGAATTACTTATATAAAGAAGCTGACCTTGATCTTGAACACATACAAATTGGTAGTTACAATAAAATCATCAACATGACTACATGACTTTTAAACAGGTTTTCAGGTAATGTAATTTTTTGTTTCTTATATATGTATCATGTTTATAAAATACTCAATTATATTGTATTGCTTGAAAACGACTGTAAATACAGTAAATGTAAATACACATTCAACATGTAAACAATTTATGTAGATTTGCTTTACCATTAATATTCAAAATATTTATTGAACCTAAAGATACCATAAATAAGTGAAAATATTATAAGGAATACATAGTTTATTATCCAGCATTTCATAAATTTCGGCACTGTAGTAGGTAGTAGAAGTTACCTACATAAGCAAAGTATGTATAAATTCAGCCTGTATGAAGTCGACATGTGTACAGATCTCTGAATTTGATACAATTACAGATTCCAGACTACAGAAACTCGGTGATAGTGGCTCGCAACCCTGGCTCAGCTAAGAAGGCCACATCTTATGCTGAACGTCTGCGACTAGCCATTGCTGTCATACATGGAGAACAAAAGGAAGCTGAAAGTGATGAGGTTGATGGGCGCTATTCGCCACCATGCATACCAAGGTTAGTTTTATAAGCTTGAAAGCAGAGCTTTGATATCTAACATCTAATAAACCTACATCAATTTATACAGCTATCTTAATTCGAATTTTGTCTACTAAGATTCCAATTCCATATGTGCAATGTTTAAAGTATATGCCATAAATGTTATGTGATGATGAGTAATTGATATTTAAAAGTATTGTATTAGTATTTTTTTGTGTTGTGACATTTATTCTAACATGTATCTTGTTAGAATCTAGATTGTTTTTATGGGAGAATTAGCTGACCCGACAGACGTTGTCCTGTCTTAACGATTAATGTTTTGGATTTTCTAATTTTCCGCGAAATTTTTATAATTTTTTCTTTCATAAGATCGTTCTGCTGACAATAAAAAACACAACAAAAAAAATGTAAAAACGATCCAGCCGTTCACGCGTGATGGCGTGACCAAGGAAAATAGGGATTCATTTTTATATTTATGAGAGAATTAATGATTAAAATGCTTTACACTCATACTATTGTTTTTGATACTTCTTTAAAATAAAAGTTTGAATAGTTTAAGCATGGTAGTAGTCTGTACCAACTGATAAATATATTCTAACCTTTATCCAGTACTTTTTATGTATAGATTTGCATGTGCATGCCTATCACAGAAAACGCAATATCTACGTAAGTCAATGCAACTGCTTTTGAATCCACAAACTCTTTAGAACCCTTAGTAAAATGTATGAATTCTCTTACAGTGCTCGGTCTCGCACCATTTCATACAGTGTTGACAGGTCTCGCACTATGGATGTTTCTGTCGGAGTACCATCTCATCCGGCTAAGGAGAAACCACCAATCAACGTTGTCGGCGATGTGGGGGGAAGGATTGCTATCATGGTGGTTAGTATTACATTTCTAATTAGCAATGGAGTATAATTTCTGATAACTTGAATTTCAGTTATCTTCAGTCGTCTAGGTAATGTAATAACCCTTGTTGTCTTGTTGCCCCCATAACGCTTTTGTGAGGTCAATGTTTTTTATTTTTTCTGCTATCTGCGATTATTACGGTAGTCACGTCTGCATCCCTCCTTCTTTTTCTTGACCTCCCACGCAAATTCATATCTATTCTCATTTTTCTCTCCAAATGCCAAAATCTATTGCCTTTTTCAACTCACGTAGTTGTGAATCCACTATTCCACTTTTGTCACTCCGCTCCTCACATCCACCTAATTGGCACCTCCGCCGCATATACTGTTATTCATCTGTCCCCTAACTTATTCAATTATTTGAATGATCTCAATAATTCCAGGACGATATGATTGACGATGTCCAATCATTTGTGGCGGCCGCAGAAGTTCTCAAAGAATGTGGCGCTTACAAGATATACGTTCTCGCGACTCACGGCCTTCTTTCATCGGACGCGCCACGTCTCATCGAAGATTCGCCCATTGACGAAGTCGTCGTAACAAACACGGTACCACACGAGCTGCAAAAAATGCAGTGCAACAAAATCAAAACGATCGACATATCAGTTCTTCTCAGCGAGGCGATTCGGCGCATACATAATAAGGAATCCATGTCGTATCTTTTCAAAAACGTCACTCTCGAAGATTAGACCTTCTGCTTTCCACGGTATTTGTAAGTATTAACTAAGTATTCTTGCTAGAATTTTATAATCAACCGGCTTACTGTACAGTCAGGCAATCTTAACTGTAGACTACAGTGGAGCGTTTTTGAACTAGAACATATTTAATGCATCACTATTGAAGTACCAAGCTTTGATTAATTGTTTTAAAAGGTTTAACTGTGGGCTCCAGTTAAGTTTGGCAGATTAGATACAAGTTAATATGGCGATCGGTCGTGCGTGGTGGATTTTAACTAAGTATTCAAATTTGTTACTTTTGTAAAAATTAATCGCCACAACATCTAAGGCCTACATTACAGACAGAAGATCTATAGATAATTATTGGTTATAATAATCTAGAAAGACATTAATAAAGATTTCCCATACCTGTATTATTCCTTAGTTTAATTTTATTTCAATATATTTTTATGGGATATTGTCGAAATATAAAATAATGGTAATAGTTAGATATACAAAATTATATATGTACAAGAAATTAGAGCATTTGAAATATTAAAACTTACATTTATGTATAGATGCATTTGAATTAAAGTTTGTTAAATTTTGTTGAGATTTCATGTTTTCTAGACTTTTATTTTTTTCTAGAATCAAATTGAAAGTTATACCAAATTAGGAATTGTGAAAATGTTAACAATTGTAGGTAATTTATCTACTATGTCATGAAAGTATCTTCAATGTAGAAAATCACAACTTAAGTGATTGAAAAGTGTGTTATAAAGTTAATCAGAATGTAAAACGTTGTATGTGATAGCAATATAAGAAAACTTACATATTTAATATATATATTTTGGTATCCTTATTCAAGCCCGCTCGAAAATAATTAACCTGTTGTTTATATTAAGTACTGTACCTATACCTACCTAAAATTATTTTAACTATTGTATTGTTGGTAAGTATATTAGGTATTTTAGCAACCCATAAGTATACCTACTGCTAAGTGTAATTATCAATAAATCGTATTGTGGCAAACAATTGCATTTTATTTTATTAGCCAATTTTACATAATGACGTGAATTAATGACACTAAGTACTAAAAATACATATTTTGATTGAAATCGTCGGATAATAAAATTTCAGGAATCTGAGGAAACTAGCATTGTAGGAGTGAAATAAGAAATTAAGAATATTTGGTAGGTAGACGTACAAGTATTTTTAGGTAGGTACGTAGTTATCCACTGGTACTCATAGAACATATTTAAAAAAAATGGCTAAGGTTCTTGTCTCCCATAAATAGGTTAGGTTCAAATTGCAACAAACGCCATCTACATATTGGCAAAAAATTAAGTTTAAATTCATAAAGCTGACATAAATATATACTTGACAGTGACAGGACAGACGACAGTCAAAATTAAATCAGATCAGCTGTTGTACAAAAGGGAAGAGAAGATTTCCAAATGTAAATAAAATTCTTCGGTCGATTCCCGTTTATTTCTAGTACAACTCGGTTATATTATTGTTTAGTATCAATAATTATTTAGTAGTTTATTTTTCTCCTCTATAACATTCAACAGTGCTTAGAAAAAGCTCTTCAATGGTTTGAGGTTAACTTTGGTGCCGCTATTTACAGCTAAATATTCGTATCTAAAATGAATTTTGTAAAACAGACATCAAGCTTTTCAAAGCTTTATTGGTCATGGTTGTCTAAACGGCACCACGCCACTAGGAATATTCTCAAACTGAGTGACCGAGGAATGTACCAGGACTTGTTTCCAAATATTGCTGGGTATGTACCTATTCTCTAAATTATGAACTTTTCTCAATGATTTTATCATCTTTATTTGAGTACATTTAATCTTCTAAATTGTTGATTTTGTTTTTTACAGAAATGATATACTGAACTTGCTAAATAAGGGTCCCCAATGTGTGTATGCTGGTTTTGACCCTACTGCAAATAGTCTTCATGTTGGAAATCTCTTAGTTATTATCAATTTACTGCACTGGCAGAGAGGAGGTCACAATGTTATAGCTCTAGTAAGAAATTATTGCTATATCATTCAAGAAACAATTTGGATCCGTTGCGCTAACTACAGATTGTTTGCAACAATGTGCAGATGGCTCAACTGTTTCTTATATATTTTATATATACCTATGTACATTTTGTTAATACTGTTAGAGCCATAAATTTTATTGTAAATAAATACATTTTTCAGTCACAATTCTATAATCAGAGCATTTACATATTTAAAAAAACAGCAGTGGGTAGTAACTTACTTGAGTAAATCTTCATATTTCCAGCTAGGTGGAGCCACGGGACACATAGGAGATCCTAGTGGAAGGAGCACAGAGAGAGTTACACTAGACAAAGATACAATACACAATAATATTAGCTGCATAGAGAAGAACCTACAAACAGTATTTGATAACCATAAGAAATATATTTGGGATGGTGATGAGAGCAAGCTTCAACCTATAAGGTATTGAATGCCTCATGCATTGAATAGTCCAAAAGCTCAGGTGTGGGCTTCAGGTGATTTTCTACCAAAACTTGTGTATCAAAATTAAGATCTACTGATAACTTTCTTTAACCTAATAAATAAAATAAAACTCTTATTTAAAAATTCATTATTAGCTACTGAATGGCTAGAAATAATTAAAAACATAAACTAGACAAGTATAATTTAAAATTCAAACTTAAATAAGAAAATGAATTTTGTTAAAAAAACTTGTCAGAATCCGATTTTAAACTTTCCTTTTATTTTGCAGAATAGTCAACAATGTGTCATGGTACAAAGATATAAACTCAATACAATTTGTGAGTGAAATCGGTCGTAACTTTAGAATGGGCACTATGCTATTAAAACAGACTGTCCAGACCAAATTGAACTCCGAAGTGGGAATGAGCTTCACTGAGTTCACTTATCAGATATTCCAGTCTTATGATTGGTGGCATTTGCTGAAGGAATATGATTGCCGGTTTCAGGTAAATGTATAATCCATAGATCTAGAGAATGTAATGCGCGTCCCCATCCAGGTATAAAGTAAATAGAGACGGCAAAGCGTGATTAAACGCAAAAGCTTGATGAAACCAAAAAACGATCGTGCGTCAGTAGTTGTCACCGCACCTTTGTCATTAACAGTACAGAAAATAGATAGGTATTGGTTGCACAGAGTGGTCAATTTAGTGAGGATATAGGCTCAATCAATCCATCATTTTCTATGTCTAACCTTTTGATTAGGTCCAAATCTACTATACATTTTCTTAACACAAGTCACCCATGTCATTAAATAGATAAGTACCTACAAAAGGCTCTAGTTGTTAAGTAAACACAAATCAAACAAAAATATTTTAATCATTGATTTCATTTGATTCTGAGAAAAAAAACAGCAATTTATATATTTTCAGATAGGTGGAAGTGATCAAATGGGCAACATAACAGCAGGACATGAGTTGATAAGCAGAACCGTTAAGGAACCAGTTTATGGTAGGTATAAATTATAATTTCCGCTACCATTTGTGTCCAAATATCACAAACTACGATCGAGCGTAGTTTTTTTGTATTATTTTTATTTGCGCTTGTCTTCAATAGACATGCTCATAACTTCGTCACATAACATTAGGTGGACCATCATTGTTTACCATCGCTATTTAAACTTGTTTTCTTGCAGGGTTAACTCTACCTTTAGTAACAACAGAAGAAGGCGACAAATTCGGCAAATCAGCAGGAAATGCTCTCTGGCTAGATGCTGAAAAAACCAGTCCATTTGGTCTCTACCAATACTTTCTTAGAACTAAGGACTCTGACGTGGAAAGACTGTTGAAACTCTTCACATTTTACAGTCTCGGAGAAATAAAAGATATTATGTATAAGCATATGCAGCATCCAGACCAGAGATATCCGCAAACGTGCTTGGCGGAGCATCTTACTAAATTGGTGCATGGAGGTAAGTCAAGCACGAATAGTGACACCAACTTAACTGTTCAGGTGGACAAAATTGGAACTACATTCCACTGTCACTTTCTGTCTAGTGTGAGTGCTTATTGTTCGATTTAATAATGAAAAGTGCGAATAAAAAGCTGAAGTCTCTCAAAAGTGATGCGCAGGAAGTTATTCTAAAAGTTTTATTTTATGTGAAAGAAGAAAAACGCCTGCGACAATATCGACGCCGTCAACTGAACAGATAAGATGGTGGGACTGTAACACTGCATCGATATTTAATCTAGAGTTGTTACAACATTCAATTATGTACATAAACTTTTTTGTTATGGTGTAATACGGCATTAACAATCCATATCCCATTCCAAATATGTATATTTTTTCAGAGGAAGGTTTAAACCGCGCATTGAAATCCACAAAAGCGATTTACAGTAAAGATGTAAAGGCACTTGTCAGTCTTACCCAGTCAGATATGGAGCAAGTTTTCGACGGAGCGCCTGTCGTTGATCTACTTTTATCACCGGGCATCACTGTTTTAGAGCTAGGAATGAAAGCCAAATGTTTCCCCACTGAAAGTAAGCAAACATTATAGTTTATTTTATTTAATTTTGAATTTCAATGCAGGACCAAATGATGTAATTGTAAACGTTTGATCACAGTAGCACGTGTTACATTGCTCGGTGACTAAAAAACAGTCGATCTTGAGGCGACGCGTAGTGTGAATTAATTGTCAGGTATATTTATACCCTTAGATAATAACGACCATAAAATAATAAAACAAGAATTAAATAAGAAAATGTGTTTGCTGCTGCATTCACCTAGTCTGTGTAGTAGTTGTTAATTTAAATTTGGGGCAGTTTAAATTGTCTTAAAAAATATTCCATGACTAGTTAAGGATTTTGGCTTTCTACATTATAGATAATCTTGTTTCAGATGACGCTATCAGAATTATTAAAGCCGGAGGATTCTACATTAACCAGCAAAGAATAAACAAAGTAGACGAAGTGATCACACAATCTGCTCATATCCTACCGAATCTAGTCTCATTGCTTAGGGTCGGTAAACGCAATAATTACATTGTAAAATGGCAGACATAGAAATAAGAAAATAAATAGTTTTTAAAATGATCATTGTTTGATTTTCACACCTGTTCGGCAATATTTTTAATAGCATGATAGATTATGCAGTGTAGTATTGAAGAAAATACTTGAATATGTTTTGGTACATTATAATTACTTACAACAGAAGCTTTATTGTATACTTGTAGTATAATAAAAATGCATATCACATAAAACGTTATAAATACTACATAACATACTTAAGCCTAAAATAATATTCACTGAAATAGCATCGCTAAACTACTAACGCATTGTCAAATATAATTATGATAAAAATATGGCTAGTTGTAATGTTCTATGATATTTATTTTGTGCTTTCACTCAGCCCGGTCACTAGGCCATGTGATTATGTAATTTTCTTTTCTAATATCACAAATATCAATTGCAATATTTAAATTGTACATTTCAATTTATCTTAGTTTTGTAAATATTTAGCCTAAAGTTAAAAGCCTATCGATCGGTGACGAACGGTGAAAGCGAAATTGACGTAGTAGTAAAATGTCTCTCGGCGTGTTCAGCTTGAATCTCTCATAATTAAAGCGAAAGCGTTACTCATATCCTTAGTACGGTAATGATATCTATCACAAAATACCTTAGTAGCAAACATTTTTATAAAAATAAATACATAATACTCGTTTGATGCAAATAAAACATTCGATCGTTAAATACATAGCCGATCGGTTAATCGCTCTCATTAGTAAAGGGCAAATATCAGTCTCGTTACGATTTCAAATCGCGGGCGCGATGCGCGGACGCACGAGTTCGATCTGGCCTCCGTCCGGACGCACGGACGCAACGTGGCGCGTGGCGCGTGGCGCGTGGCGTGCCATGCCGCATGCCGCGGCATGGCACGCGTGCCTGGAGGGGTCTCTGTGACGCACACGCAGCGCAACTAGAGGTCCGTGCTCTCGTGCTGCGCGAGCGGCGCGGGCGGCGCCACGGGGGGCGGCGGCGCCGGCATGAGGGGGCGCGGGGGGCGCGCCGGCTGCGGCCGCGGCGACGGCGCCTCCGTTATACTCCCCTCCGACTGGGAGAGCTGGCGACTCGCGACGGTCAAGCCCTTCGGCTCGTCCAGCTCGGCGTCCTTCCCGCCCGAGCTGTGCGTGCGCTGCACCGTGACCCGCGGGCCCTCGATCTCGGGCTCGGCGTCGGGCGCGGCGCCCACCTGGATCATCGTCGGGTGCTGCTTGTCGACGGTGTACATGTGGGTGCGCTCCAGCACGGTCGGCGTCGGCTCCGCGTTGTCGGAGCCGCGCGGGCCGCGGAAGCTCTGCGGCCGCAGCGTGGCGGGCCGCTCGGGCACCGCCGGCTTGTTTCGGAGCTGCACCTCGGCGGCGTCCGGCTCGGCGGGCGCCACCAGCGCGGGCAGCACGGTGCGCGGCGCGGCCACAGGACGCGGCGGCGGCTGGCCGGCCGGCTTGCCGCTCGCCGGGAGCCGCTGCAGGGCCGCGCGGTCGAGGGGCACGGCGCCGAGCGAGGCGGGCCCGTCGCCCCCCACCTTCATCCGGCCGACGACGCCGCTCTGCGCCGTGACGCTCTTCACGACGAGCGTGGTCTCCCTGTCGCTGGCCCTCGGCGCGTCGAGCTTGTCCTTGTCCAGCTCGAGGCTCTGGCGGCGCGTGTCGGAGAGGTTGTCCCGGCTGCCCATGCCCATCCGCGCGATCTCCTCCTTGAGCGCCTTGCTCTGCCTGTACGTGGATCGGTTGATGGTCTGCACTCCCGTGATGAGCTTCCCGCTGTCGGATATGACCGGTCGCGGCGGTTTCGCCGGCTTCTCGGCCTCCGCCTTGGCCGGGTCGGGCGTTTGCGTCTGACTTTCGACCTTCCTGCTCTTGTCGGGGGTGAAGTTGGGGGGGACGGGCGCCAGCGGCTTGTTCTTCCGGCGCAGGATCGGCTTGGGGCTGCCGTGCGGCGGGCTGGACTGGTCGGAGAGCGAGCTGTTCGACTGCGCCTTCTTCATCTCGCCGTCGAGGAGGATGAGGCTGGTATCGTGACTGTTGCTGCGCGAGTGGCGGCCGGGCCCGTCCACCTTGCAGCCGGCGGGGTGGTTGTAGTCGAACATCGACTTGCTCATGCCGCCGTAGTCCCCGTTCGATTGCTCCTGGTTCATGGCGGCCGTTTGGTATCCGTGCGCGAAGTTCGACGAGAACCCGAAGTCGCACTGATCGGGAAGCAGGTCCTCCTTCGTGAAGGTGATGAAAAAGTTGACTTCGTCGGCGAAGAACCAATCCGCATGCTTGATGAGCAGCTCGACGACGCAGTTGACGGCGGTGGTGATGTTCATGTCGAACGTGCTCTCGTCCGCCGCCCACAGCAGGTTGGGCGCGATCACGATGGCCAGGTTGGACGGGGTCATCTTGTTCGTGCTTTGATTTTGCGTCAAAGTAGACAGGAACTTGATCAGGTACCTGAGGTTTTGGAAGTTGGCGTCCGGCAGAAGATGGATCGCTTCCCAGACCGCGTTGAGGCGCAGCTGGTCGGTGGGGCACCGCGAGGCGTTGACGAAGGTCTCGTAGAGACGGAACGTGAGCAGCGGCTCGGGCAGCTCGCGCAGGTAGCACTTCAGCACGGACGCCACCACGTGCATGTCCTTGTACTCCGACGTCACCGGCACGTTGAACAGTCCCGCGTCCAGCGATAGTTTCATTCTACGGACTTTGGATGAACCTGGAACAAATCATGAACAATTGGACTATAGAACTAATACCCCTGGAAATCGAGCGAAACCTACTGGTTTTCTGCTGGCTAATATTATGATGATGCACTTGGATTAATCAGTATGACTAACTAAAAATCGATTCAGTTTTTCCGAATTTGTATAAGGTAAAACTAAATATACCAATAATAAGTCATAATTCTGTGTATATAGTGCTCATAATAGGGATAACAACCTTAATTATACTTCCATATTCAGTATTATTTTCAAAAGTTCAACTTAAAAATAATAGAATCAAAATTCATGGAAAATTTACACAGCGCCATCAAGTTCCTAACTAAGAAAATGTAATATAATACATATTTTTGTCAATATTTATGTATATTCCATCTATGTAATGAATTTCTACGTTTAGACTTACCGCCAGCAATCCTGAATAAGCCCTCCTCATTTAAAGCCAGCTCATGAAGAGTGCACACGCAAAGTTCTAAAGGGAAGGCTATAGTACGACCGGCGACTCGGAGATGTTCTTCTAATGGAAATCCGAACACTGGCTTTACTGAACTGTCATCTGTAATAACGAAATTTAATATTAAATAACTAAATTTGGACCATATTGATATAAAAAATATTATGAAAAGTAAGGTACCTACCTATAGTGTTTATATTCCTAGTATCGGAAACTTGTAAAGTGAAAATGTGATTATTTACAAATAAAATTGACCTATCAAAGAGCACAATAAAGAACCCATTAATGTTTGCTCAACATCCTCTCAACATTTTTTCAAGTGACTGACATTGTGGCATTATTATCATGAGTTTCCGTTTTAAGAGGGATAAGTTAGTACTTCAGCCAATGTATTATTGTAGAGATTATACAATTAATTAGTATGTATTATGATTTAAATCTTAGCCAGGTTCTGCCTGGGACTTCGTTCACATTACTTCGACCTTCGATTCGACGACCGATGTGGCGCGGCGGGAGAAGGTCCGCCTGCGACGCGAAGGTTGCGGGTTCGATTCCCGCCTTCGGATTTGTTTGTATGATCTGCAAATATTTATTCTAGGTGTTCTGAGTATTTTATATGTATAATAAAAATATCTATCTATGTAATGTATTGTATTAAGTATGTCAGTCTTCTAGTACCCATAACAAAAGCTCTGCTTAGCTTGGGGCTAGATGATGTTGTTTGGATTGTCCAGCATTATTTATTTATGATTACTTAAATGGGTATTGGAATCACATTTACATATAAGATTTTATTGACTTATTTTGAGGTACTTACTTATCTACATATTTAAATAAAATATTTGATAAGCCAAACCATTAAAATATATTTGTCTACTATTTATATCCTCAATGACTGTGTGGTAATGTGATGTCTCTGTTTATTCAATTAAGGATAAGCAGTTAAGTTATAAAAATAGTATATTAATTAATACAATTTTGAATACTGCAACATTATATGACTTGTTGACAAGTATCACAGCCTAGCTGGTAGTTCGGGACTAGAAGGCGATCTGTGCCTTCCTTGAATATATCTATAAAATCTATTAAAAGATCATACCCTTTCCATGACTCTCTCATTAAAAATTGGTTAAATAAATTAATGAAGTTATGGAAATGTCATTGTTGGCAATGGCGATAGTTGGACCTAAGCTTTTCCTTTTATTGGAAAAAAAAAAAAAAAAAAAACTTGGACACTTGGCACATGGGCTGTTACTATGTTACATCGCTAAGAGTGGAAGGGGGTAAGGGAGGCATTTGCCCTGCAGTGGGATGAGAATGGCTGAATAATCTTATTTTTGTAGTTTATTTATATATAAATGGATCATCTCTAATTAGACAATTTACAATGTAACAAGTCATACTTACTTATAAACCTTTCCAACTCTGGCACAGTATCTTGTAATGAATGTAATGCAGACTCATGATAGGCTCTTTGTAGTTTCACATACTGTAATAGTGTATGTGCTAACTGCGCTTCTTTGGCTACTAGTGCAAACATATCCGCTGCTAAAAGGTCTCTCGCAGCTTCTACTTTGTTACCCGCATCTTCTAATTCCTCTCGAGCTGATGTGAGTTTTGTTGGATTCTCTTCTTTCTGCCTTTCCAAATGCTGAAAAATTAACCGATAATTTTCAGATGGATTGAAGATAAGATCAAGAATTTAGATATCTTTAAAAATGTGATGCAATGTGTGACTATATAAGAATATGGTCACACAACTTGACATTGTAAAACAGTAGTGATATTATAGCCGCAATAAGCACATTATTAAAAACTGGGCAGAAGTATGTTTAAACCTTACTGTAGTATATTATACATTTAAGTTTTTATTTACAAAATAAATGTAAGTATATTATTATTCAACCAGCTATCTACTTCAAATATTAGAAGCTCTGCTCAGTTTGGGACTAGAGTGTGACAAGTGAAATGTCTGTAAACATTTATTTAATTTATCTTGCATGTATCTACATTTGTAGTAATTTGTATTCAATGTGAGGTTCCATACATAGCCGCTGTTAGAATACTAACTGGTATTCTCATCTAGGTTAATATCACTCTTGATACAAACAACACATCTACATATTTGATTGGATGCAGTCAACAGAAGTTTGTTGAAGATAAATAATTGGATCATTTGGTTAGTTCATTAGTTAAATATGATCTGTTATATTGGTAAATACCATCTGAGGTCATTTTATAAAATGTTTGATACAAGTTATTTTATCTTTTCCCTAACAATAATGTTAGTTGTCCGGGTAGTATGTATTGTATGTAGGTGTTAGCAAATTTATTTATAATTATGTATTAGTATTCTATCAGCATACCAATTTCAATACTACAGTTCTTGCTTAGTTTGGGGCTAGATAGTGCTATGTGAAATATTCATGAATATTTATTTCTAGATTTAAGTCACTTTGATTGTAAATCATTGTGATAAGGGAGATTTTGTTGCTTTGGACTGCTTATTTGAATAGCACGACAATTCCTAAACATTTTAGATAATAACCAAATAGTTATCTAAACCTATATCTTGGTTTCAGAGGAGCATTAGTCATATTATGTGATGTTGATACAGCTATCTAAACAGATAAGGTATGCTCACATTATATCTACTGGCTGCTGATTCTTTTTCACTGATCAATCTACTGAGTTGTTTCTTTGCTTTCATAATAGCTGGCAGGTCTTGATCATGGATGGTTGTCAGCGGACTGACGACTAGTTGTTCTACTTTTAATTCATGTTCAGCTATTTCATTTGCAAGAAACTTCTCTGTTTTTCCTGCAAGAAAATATAAACAAATTGTAGGTTGATAGGTTGAATTATTAGGGCGGAAAATACTACTAAAGTATAAATATGAAAATAACATTACCACATTCATATAAAATGTATTTTAGAATACTGTCATCATCATCATAATTGCTAGCTTCACACATAGCAAGTCCGAGGATGTACTCAGGAAGTTTCTTTAGTCTTTTTTCTCTGGCAGCAGGGTCTTGCCCCTGAGTGCTGCCTGCACCAGTTGTGAGCTTTTTACTGACTAGTTGCAATGCATTGCGAAGGTGCTCGACCTTCTTATCGGCCGTTTGTAGTTCATCACTCAAAGTCTCTGCTTTACCAGACCTGAACATATATATACATTTTTAGTAACATTTTCACCGCTATTTGAGTAGGAGGTAAGTATGGATCGGTCCAAGAGATATAAGCAGGTTTCCGGCAAGCAAAATTCTTATCTGATAAAAATAATGCATACCTTGAAAATGTCTGGTCGGCGAGCTGTTTCACCCTATAAAATTGTTTCTTCATGGTGATAGAGAATCCTTGTAAATATTTCTAAGCTACAAGGTCATTGGACTCTATCGCAAATTACAAAACGACAAGATATCTGTATTGTCAGTACGTCAATGAGATCATCCTCAACAATAATGATGCACCACACATCTAGGACCACAACGCACAATTATTGAACAAGGCACTACATTCTCAGACATATACCATTTTATAGTAAATCAGAGAATACACGAATTACGGCTAAATTGCAACAAAACACAATAAACCCACGAACTTGAAGATGAATCAGAGAGAAAAATAAAATAACCATAGAATAGACCATAGACAAATTAAAGTAATTTCGTATAGAAACTGCCATAGACAAGTAAATTTGGAAGAGCTTGCTTCTGTCATTGTCAAGTAAACTTCCGCATGGCACTGACAGTCTGGCAAGATGAGTTAGCATTGTTATAGTCTGTGCTGGCATGGCATTGGCTCTCAGTTGGCGTATGAAATCTGGCAAGCGTAAGTCAAGCTAGTCCTAATATAGAGTTCCGTAGTCAATCAACATACAGACAGGTTCAGCATAAACCTACTGATTGTATTTAATTTAAATTAAATGTATTACCTTAGCAGCAGATAAGATGCCAAGACAATATCAACTATCACATTGAAAAATAATTATACTTACAGAAATATGTTGAATGTTAGTTATGTAAAACTAGGCACCATAATAACACAAATACTATTAAATAAACGAAATAATAATCCTCTTAAAATAATTATTGGATGAGAAGATTAACATTAACAAGAATCACATACATATAATTCTTAAGTATTAAAACAATACAAAATATGCCCATGCTACTGCGGAACCCTAAAACATAACAACAAACAAACAGGCGAAGTTGTGAGCGAAATTCTTTCAGAGGTTTTTGTTTTACTTTGTTTATTGGCTGATTGATAATCTGAAGATAGATTCTTTTATAAATTGATCGGACAATTCGAACAGCTGGGCTGGCTGAAGTCACGTCACAGAAACTGGTCGTTGAAGAATCTTTAAGGAGGGAGGGAGTCCAATACAAAAATGTTATCATCGGTTAAAGAGAGCGTAAAATAAATATTGCGTGCTGCTTGCTGCAGTAGTGTGTCGTTTGTCGAAGGTTTACGACGTGTTTTTTTTATCTCAGAGACGTACGCAATAACAAAAATAATGGAGCGAAAGTTTATGAACGTAATCCTTCTGGGATTTGGATTCATGTTTGTTTTCACCGCTTTCCAGACAATGGGAAACATTGAGGTGAGTTGCGTAGTTTTATCCTCAGATTTTACATTCATTTAGCTATTCAAGAATTAATCTAAGTTTTATTTATTTGGTAAAAGTATGTAGGTACTCAAATAATTACCATATGGAGGGCTATATTTCCTAGCTATGGCTGAAGTCAGACTTTGGATGATGTTGCTAAATGTATAATATATTGTTATATTGTTTTAATAATATGTATAAAAATATACAAACAATAAAAAATATTTATAACCAGGCCACATACTAATAAGAATGTGTTTTTATTATTTCTACTTAAATTATGTTCATGTTTTTCTTATTTTAAAAGTGCTTCAAGTTATTAGTAAGTAAATACTTGAACAAAACTTGATATATTATATTATACAATAGCTTCTTATCATTCCATTTGTTAAGTTTCATAACAAACTATATTTATACATATAACATTAATAAATTTTTAATAAAAACCATAACTTTCACATCCTTAATTTTTTATCTTTTTCTTCTTACTTTATATATTCTTTATTTGAACTTTACCACAACCTCTTTAAGTACAATTTTGATTTGTATGACTGGTAATGAAGTAATGTTCAAGGCAATATTTTAGTAAATTTTTGTTCACTTGGTTGTTGTCTATGATCAATTAATTTATTAACATATGCATTAATTACTTGGATCGCCATTATAATTTAACATTTAGCTAAAATTTGGGTGTTATGATGAGCAAGTTCGAAACCATGTATTTAGCCCTTTATACTTTACATCAGACTAAAGTAGACAGTAGGTATCCAAGAATTTTATAGATTTCAAGAAAAAACTGACTACTAGCCTTTGTCACCTGTCTAATACAGTTTTTAAGCACAGTCGCCGGAAAAATCTAACGAAAACTCTCAAAAAGCATTGCAATATGAATCTAACTGCCACAGAAACAAATACTAAAGATTATAATATTTTTCCAAGATAGTTACATATTTTAAAAACTTTTTAATAATAAAATTATTATAAGTGTACCTTTTTGTAAAACGTAAAAATAGTCATTATTACATATTGATTTACACTTACGTTGCCATGTTATTGATACAAATTACCATTAAATATATTATTTACGACTCTGTCACAGTCCTGCTACAATTTACTGTCGTGGCCCAGAGTGGGCATGGGTCAGTCGAGTCCATAACCAGTTTATTTGCAAAGTAACAGTTGCATAATAAGTTGAGATCATCGGCCGAGATGGACAACGGTATTATCTATCCACCTACAAAGTTACATAAGTTTAAGTGGCACCTAAATATCAGACATTATTTTATAGTCATTATAAATCTCGTTTCATAATGAGAGGTGCCAGTATGCCACATGCACAAAGGATAGATCAATCTGTTGTGATTCAGTACAATAATTATATTCAAAGATCTTTCCAATTGTTTCCGTACTAAATAATCCTGACAAGATAGTAAGTAGTTTATTTTTAAATTTATTGTTTTAGAAAATGATCATTCTTAACTATTTCATTATTTTTTAAATATTTTAAGCATTTTATGAATTCTATTATTAAAAAAGTGGCTTTTGAGCATGTCATATGACGATACGGAGAAGCTTTTTTCTATTTTACAGTAGTTAATAATAATAAAGAAACGCTACAATCGCACAAAACTTTACTTACCAAACTTTACCTACATCAAACACTATTCAAATCCTTCCAAGCTCTCTCCCTAGACACTTCGCCCCCTACCAACTACATTACACTACATTTTACACCGAACCCTCCACTAACTTACTCTAACTAGTAGGAACTACTACTAATCAATATACTTATTTACAGTTTCACCCTATCCTCTCACACTGCACTTGTACTACACTATATTTTATTTTTACTCTTTCACCCCTACCAACTCCCCCTCATTAGTTACACTATAATATTATCACTTATTTGCACTAACTTACTAATAACTACACTACACTAAACTATATAACTTTACAGCGTCATCTTACTTACCCTGCCTTACCGCGTATCAATGGTCTAATTATAAAGTTCTGAGTTTGTATGTTTTTGCATCAATTCTTGTGTAAATTGGTATTAATTTAAACTCCTGTCGATCGAGTCGATAGACCAAATCTTAAGATTTGTATCAGTGTAGACTCGATCGATAGGGTAAATTTCTACCTATGAATTAGATGTGTTCGCAGGAGGGCACTACGCACCGGGGCACAGATAATCTAGTCCGGTTCGTAGTGCACCATACTTTAGTTATGTGCTTTATGTAACATGCTGTCGATGTCAACGGACAGGCTGAGCTCCCGTCTGTTGCTACTGATAATGTAGGCTAATTAGATTAAGCACTGTATGTTTGAGAGTCAAAATAAACATTTCATTTCATATTATTAATAACTACTGTGTTCGGTTTTTTAAAAAGCTATGTTTCCTTCAAAATATCACCAGGTATATTCCTGTGTCGTACAATAAACCTTCTACTATTTGCTCTCTCACTATATAAACTAAAGCAGTTTTTAGAGAGCAGAGCCCACACTATTCTGAAATATTAGCAAAGACTTCATTAAAAACTGCTTTACTGTCTATATAAAGTAGCTTTTATATAGTAAAAGTGTAAAGAGTTATTGCCTTGACAAAACTCTTTAGTTTCAGAACAATGAACTTAGTTATTATAAAGACGATTGTTTAAAAATGTTTACACATATTGACGAACACGTACCTACTTAGAAGGAGATTATAGCCACGATAGCGTGGCAAAATATATTAATTAGTCTTTCTCAATGTAGTTAAGGTTATCCTCGGCAACCTGTGCTAGTTTTTCTACTGATGTCTGAAAGCCGGATGTAGGTATATACTTAAACAAACTCCTACTTTGACAAAAAGCTTTCTGAGCCCTTAGTCCGAAGGTGCATTTTAGAACTTCCTACTCTCGAGCCGACAGTCGTCTCTCGGATAGCCATACAAAAATGTATGGACATACGAGAGACTGTCGGCTCAAAAGTAGGGAGTTTTTAAATGCGTCTTCGGACTAAGGGCTCTAATGTCTAAAAGCCGTATGTAGGTATATCGCGGTTGAGCGAGAGTACTAAACAAACTCATACTTTGATAAAAAACTTTCTGTTCTACCCGCAAAATAATTATACAAAGGGTATTACTGCGTTACTTCAATTCAATTCAATTTTTATTTAATGGCTTATGGGGGTTAGCCAACTTCGCCAATGTCACGTTGCAAGTTAGGCCTTAACACGAAGGAGTAGTTTAAACCGGTGGACTGATATGACAAATAAGCAATAATATTCGGTTAGTTATCCAATACCTGTAACAATAGGACAGCACAAACTAACTACAGACATCACAAACAATAATATACAATACTTTTTTTTTTTTTTTCTTTTTAAATTAAATTATAGGATGTGGGAAAGAGTTAAAGTTTAATGTGATATTTATCTATATATTTACATAAAACAATTATAAATGGACTATATACAGGGTGGCGCAAAAGAAAAGGCCCTATTTGGTTCAGCTATAACTTTTTTTCTAAATTAGAAAACTAGATTTGGGTTTTTTTAAATGTATATATATGTCATTAAGTTTCGTACCATTCGGATTTAAAGATGATATCTTTTAAATGGTGACCTCCAGAGTTGATGCACGTTTGAGCCCTATTTATGACATTTTGCATAACTTGCCGTAACACTTCATGCGATATGTTCCTTATTTCTTGATGAATGATTGCTTTTAGAGCTGCGAGAGTCTGTGGCTTGTTCACATACACCCGAGATTTCAAAAAACCCCAAAGAAAGAAGTCTGCACTGGTCAGATCGGGTGATCTTGCAGGCCAAGGCAAATCGCCAAAACGAGAGATAACTCGGCCTGGAAAAGCGTCCCTCACTAAGTCTTTATTGTTTTATAAAATAAGTGTTTTTACGAAATTCACGTTGTGTTTTTATCACTGATGAATTATTTCGTAAGGACATTAACTCGATTATTCCACGTTCTTGGGGAGTAAAACGTCCCATGTTTATTTTCAGTGTATTTTACATTTGTTCACTACACAATTTTCAACAATAGAATGACAGGAGATGTCATATAAAAAAAAAAACAGTGTTTTCTTTAGTGCCATTACTTTTGCGCCACCCGTTACAAGGGAGAGGAGGGAATTAAAGGTAATCGGACGGGGGATACCAGATTCGGGAGGGACAAAGTCATATAAAGATGTTGGATGACAATTAAAGAATATATGATTAACTGTTCCTATATCAAGTCCACATTCACAAAGTGAATACTGCGTTACTTCTACAATCTTTCGATATTGTCTCTACAAATCACACTCTTTTGTTATTAAACAGTTGTGACGTTTTAAAATTGTGTTTGTCTCCCATTCGATAAACTCAAGGATTCGTTTGCGTTCGATTTGGGTCAGGCAGATCTACTAATAAGATATTTTGTTTCAAGGGTTTTTATTCAATGGCATTGCTATCAAGATCATTGTTAAAAAGCTAATCAGGTGCTTACTAAATAATGACGTTATTTTGTTGATTATTTTTACTACTAAAAATGTATTGTATTTATTTTTAATATTTAAATTGTATACTTGATTATTATCTACAACTTGTCTTCACTTTGTTGGGTCTCTACATGTATCCTTTATATCATCCCATACCACTTTATGTCCACCATAACATTTATGTCGTTTTAATCTTGCTGATTTTACCTGTCCTGTCCAAAGCACTTAAAAAATGTGGACAGCATTCTTCTTCATGAACTTTTTTCGTGTAACTTAAATTTTGTTTAGTGCTTCTTGGTACGACTATACCTAAAATTAGGTGTAGTCGTACCAAGAAGCACTAAATAAATTCTAAAACCGGCGAGTAAATGTGTGCATAATACTAAGAGTATGACATTAACGGCCGGTTTCTGGAAACCCAAATCACTATTGATCCGAGTTTGACACATAGTAATTATTTGATTTTTTCGTTGATCATCGTTCGAGAAACCGGCCGTTAGTTTGTTAATTATCTACCTCTCAATAGTCACCTTTTACTGGTATTTATTAGTAGTATTCGTTATTTATACATAATTCAAGTTCTGATTGAATTCAAGATGTAAGGAATCGAAAGTATCATTAAACATATATACCTACATGTAAGTTACGTGTGTTGCAATATAGTATTTGCCGATATTTTATGTAACTTTTCGAATCTCTACTTGGACATAAACATTATTGAACATCCTACCTACTAAGCTTAATAAAAATATCGAAAGATATGGAATTGTGTACGGTCATAATAAAAAATCTCTCACTTCAACTATGAAAGTTCATGAAGATACGCGTTTTACTTGTAATCATAACAACACAGGTCGTATCCTTGATCTTAGAATTCAAGATAACTCGAACTGTTCTAAGGTCTCAAGTCCTGACCTTGGTAATGATACCTACCTATCTAATCATTGGTTGTCTGCAGAAAACGATATTGGATAGCATAACACAAGATGACAACACGTTCTCGGGAGATGGGTACACGTCTTTGGCTATCATCTACGCAACCCTGGCTATATGTAATTGGATGTCGCCATCCATGATCACTATAACTGGACCCAGGGGCGCTATGGTGATAGGAGGTTTCACTTACCTGTAAGTACACAATGATATGCAAGGTTACAAACTGTGCCTAATATGCACGAATAATAATGGTAGAGTCAGTATGTTAAAAAAGTTTAAGAACAGTACCTATAATTAGGTCCAAAACTATTCATACATAGCAAAATGAAATAAATAGACAATTAAACGATGACAAAGAGGAGAAGAATTTGTGAAAATAAATATTTTCCGAACAAACCAACTCTTTTTCGCAAAACTAGTAGCCTATGGCTGCGTATGTTTCTACATAAGTTCATGGCAAGAAAATACTTTCACTGCTGGTCACTTGAGCAAAAGAAGTATTATTGTACGTACACATAGGCTGTGTGGCCTGTGTCTGTGTGTTACCGGTTCAGGCGAGACGATGCGTGCAAAATGGCCATATCGGCCAGCGTATTGTCTCTAATTGCTTTATCAAACCAACTCTGAAACCGGCTCTGTAATTTCACTATTACGTCTATACTTGTGGCTCTTTCTTTTTGAGAATTGTTGATAAATCTTTACATTGAGGCTTCGTATGCGGAACGATAGAGACATCATTTTCGATTCACGTCACTTACTGAGGCCTTAGTCCGAGCTTGTATTTTATAAATTCCCTACTCTCGAGCCGAGAGTCGTCTCTCGGATAGCCATACAAAAATGTATGGACATCCGAGAGATGACTGTCGGCTCGAGAGTAGGGAGTTTTAAAATACAAGCTCGGACTACGCCCTGTCTCTCTTACTTTGAGCATTTTTCAAAATACCATAGATAGTAATTTGTGACATATCACAAACAACAAAGTTTGTTTTCTTTTATTTAGTTGGCACATGCTGTTTGGGTAGTGAAATAAATGACGGTTGGGTAGAGGAACACGAAAATGTTCTTTACTTACTTAAAACGTGGACCTCTATGGCAGAACCTACATAGATTTTCAATTGTTCAATTGCAATCTGCCACACATCATGCTCCTCACGCCACTCCCTCGCTTCTTGATCTTATCCTTGTTTCCGACGTTGAACGGGTGGCTACGTATGGTCAGTTACCTTCATCTTTTTCTTACCATGACCTTCTCTTTCTCTCTTATAAGATACGTTGCCCTAGGCGTAAGCCTAAAACTCTTTTGCTTCGCAGTTTCAGGGATATTAACTTGAAGCAGTTGAAGTTGGATGCGGGTAGTGTCGACTGGTCGCGGGTGATTAATGCTGGTTGTATCGATGATAAAGTTTCAGAATTTAATTCAATTATCACTGACCTCTTTGACGTTCATGCTCCATTGAAACGCGTCACGATCAAACACAAACCTGCTCCTTGGTTGACAAACCCCATTAAAGTGATGATGTCTAAGCGAGACAAAGCAAAGAGAGTGTATAGGAAATGTTCCACTGAAGTAAACTTGGCAGCATATAAGAAGCTTCGCAATCGCTGCAGCAAAATGTGTCGGGATGCTAAAAAATTCCACATACATAATTCTATTCAAAATAGTAGTCCAGTTTTAATGTGGAAGTTTCTGAATTCCCTCGGCTTAGGTAAAATGTCAAATGATGCCCATATTCCTTTTGATCTAAACATTATCAACTCTAATTTCTCTAAATCTCCACTTTGTTTAGATCATAATGTTAAATCTTCTACGCTTAACTACTTATCTAACCTACCTAAGCCTGATTGCTCTTCTTTTGAACTTGTTGAGATAACTGAGGGTGAGGTATTGAAACTTTTGAGGTCCATTTCCACTAAAGCCGTAGGTTTTGATGGAATCCATATCCAAATGCTTCAACTCATATCTTTTGAGGTCATTTCATGTATCACTCATATCATAAACTATTCTTTTAATACTAGCACCTTTCCTTCCATTTGGAAAAAAGCCTTCGTCATCCCCCTCCCTAAGGTATCTAATCCTTCTGCTATTTCACAACTTCGGCCCATCTCCATCTTACCAGTTTTGTCTAAAATCTTGGAACATGCAGTTCACGATCAACTCTCTTTCTTTCTCTCCAAACATTTCTTACTGAGTCCATATCAGTCCGGTTTTCGCCCAGGCCACAGTACTGTGAGTGCGTTAACTAAAGTTTCAGATGACATTCGCTGGGGCATGGACAACAAACTCCTTACAGTCCTAGTACTTTTAGATTTCAGTAGCGCCTTTAATTCTATTGACTATGATATCCTTCTTGCCGTTCTTTCTTCCCTCAATATGTCCCCCGTAGTGGTCTCTTGGTTTGGTTCGTACCTGACTGGTCGCTCTCAGTGTGTCCGCTCAGATGATTCTTGCTCGGACTGGTGCGACATTGTTGCTGGTGTGCCTCAAGGTGGAGTTCTTTCTCCCCTTCTCTTCTCAGTTTTTATTAATTCTATCACGCAAGTTCTTTCCACGCAGTTTCACCTTTACGCGGACGACCTTCAAATTTATTGTCAGTTTAAAGCTGATGAGATTTCTGAAGGAATCCATCGTATTAACTGTGATCTCAACTCTATTTCTTCTTGGGCTAAAGATTTTGGCCTTTTAGTCAATCCTCTCAAGTCTCAGTCTATCATTTTCGGGAGCCCTTATATGTTGAACTTAGTAAATCGGTCAACTGTTCCTCCGATTACCTATGATGGCATTCCAATCTGTTTTTCTGCCAATGCCAAGAATTTAGGTGTGATTTTTGACAGTCAGCTTTCATGGGTAAATCATGTTAACTCTATAAGTCAGCGGGTCCATTATACATTCCAATCTCTCAAGCGTCTCCAAAAGTTCTTACCCTTCGAAACGAAAACTACTCTAGCTCAAACCCTTATGCTTCCCCTTTTGGACTATGCTGATGTCTGCTTCCTTGATATTACGGAGGAGTTGTTGAACAAACTGGAACGTCTTCAAAATCTTTGTATCCGCTTTATCTTCGGTCTGCGGAAGTTTGACCACGTTTCACAATTCAGATCTCAGTTAAAGTGGCTTCCAATCCGTCGCAGACGGGATCTCCACGTTCTTTCGCTTCTTTTTAACGTTTTATATAACCCTCTTTCTCCTTCTTACCTCCGTGAGCGCTTTGTTTTTCTAGTTCCTCGTGAAGACCTTTGCAGAACTTCCAAATCCTTACTCCTTAAAACTCCTTCCTACTCCACCAGTCGTTATGGTGACTCCTTCACAGCTCGCGCAGTAAAGCTTTGGAATATCCTTCCTCATTCTATTCGAGCAAGTCCATCTCTTGGTATTTTTAAGCATAGAGTTAAAGAGCACTATCTATCCTTATAATATATTATTATTGTTTGTATTTAGTACTTATATTTTAGCATATGTATCTTTGTTTCTAATAGTATGTATATTTGTATGTATTATATCTATTTATTTAGCATAATTTTATTTATATTTGTATGTTAGTTATAAAATTTTTTTTATCTTTCCTTTTTCATTCTTGTATACACCTATACCCACTTAATAATCAGCTCTCTCTATCCTCTAAGGTTTGCTGGTAGAAAACTCTTTTAGGGTTAAGCTCGCCTTTGTATATAATTTTCCATATGTATTTTTTTGTCTCAATGTGTACAATAAAGTATAAATAAAATTGTTTTTTTTTTCTGCTCCAAATTGTTCAATACTATAGTAGAAGGTGACCGATGCAGGATCCGTTATGTACGTGATCTGCATTTATTGTACCTTCTCTTTTGTACAACGAAATGTAAGCGTAGGTGTTATGACTATAACTATGTTCTAACCCCCTATCTTATAAAAAGTGAGCGTTGACTAGATATATGTAAACATTACGTATGGTAATAAATACATCAAGTCTGTGCTAACTTTTTATAAGATTGACCGTAAATCTAAACGTTTCTATTTCATAATTACAGTTGAATACATTAACGCGTTATATTTGGTACATTCACTTGAATGAACTTATCAAGGTTGTAATAAATAGTTTTGGTTGCACGCGTTAATATCATACGCATTAAATGTCGGTCATTTTCTTTTACTTTTAATTGAATTATGAATTAACCTTGTTTTGAGTTCACAAAACATTTATACCGCCCCGAATAAAGTAAATATAACTTCCAACTTTGGAATTTATTTTATAAAGGAATGTAATAAATTAATTAAAAAGAACTGCACTATAATGCGGACGGGTAATATCGACAAAATTGATACCGGTATTCCATTTCCATACCGGCAGCCATTTTGTCAAAATCAAAACTGTTCCAACAAATCACAGCTCTTTAATGAGTGAATTCCTCAAGATGTATTTTATTAATTAATTTCTTTATTGATGCTACAGTAGGTACCTAGATAGGTACTTGTAACTGATTGTGGTACTCTACTTACTCCGTTTTGTTTATTAATGGAATATTACTTCTTTTAATCATGTCAATTAACATCGTTACCTGGTTTACTTTTAAATCTTTTATTATTGATTTATTGTATTTGTTGAGATGCGTAAGATTTTTAAGTCAGTACTTCCGATTGATAATATACTTGATTGAAAAGTATAGCTTTGAAAATATTGTAGTAGTGTATAATAAAAATTGTTTTGTTGTGAAATCATCAAATAACATGCTTCTGTTTGCAAGTTTATAAAGAAAAGGTGGGACCTGGGCTCCATATATTCTTGCCCCAGTACCTTTTTGAAACCGTTTCCTTGAGTATTTAAACTCAGTATTCTATATCCTACGATCGGCGGATCTTAAACGTGCTTGCGATTTTAAATATTTGAACCATCACAAAGGAATTAAACTAGAGTATTCAGAGTATGATATGATTACGTTAGGTAGAGAAGAATGGTCAAAACCATACTTTGAACCTTAACCAAAAAGATTTTGCAAGGATAGCTAGCAGTGGTTATTCCAAGCCCTTGATGCAGTTTGATATAATAAGGGGTTTGATCATCCTCATTTGTTTGATAACATAATGAGCTGTGTAAAAGGATAAGTATACAGCAACCTTAATAAATGTCCTCGTCGGGTCCTCTTGACCTGCATATAAATATTTATATTCTTGGATAACTGGTTTGGGAGTTTTATTGATTTGAAAATGGTATTTTGGTCATATGCAACCAAAAGGTGGGCGTTTATTGCATTGTATTAAAATTTATGGTCATGTTTTGCAATAGTTTTCGCGGTTTTGTAATCTTGTGTATTATTAATGTTGTCTTTATTTGTTCTTTCTTATCTTTGTTGCAGTAAAGAGACAGATTGAGACTTTTTCATACAAGGATATAGTTACATATTGTATAGAACATGTTGTCAAAGTGAAAGTGCTTACATAATAGCATAACTTCATTTCGAATAGTCTTCTTCATCTTTTTATGTTATTATGAACTCTTCCGGTCAATAATAATAAAAAAAACGGAATCCATTCAATTGTTTTTCGTTGTCAGTTAAATATTTTGTTTTGAATATGTTTACTTATTTACTAAAAATCGACTGAAGGAGTCGAAAAAGCAGCCTGAGAAAGTAGCTCAACAAGTAATATGATTACGTACGTTCTTTCACGGAGTTTTTTACCAGCAAGTTTTACAAGTCTGATGCTATTTAGTCCATACTTTAAGAATAAGAATAAACTTTATAACAAGACAGACATGACACTTAACATTCTTACGTCTCAGCGCAGGGGTGATGCATTGATATCGGGACAGGTTACTTAACATAAGACCCATGTTATGTTAAGTCACCTATGCCTAGGTATAACAATGCCTTCAGATTATTACAACACTTAATAAAAAATAAAATAAAAAAGCCTTTATTGCTACTGCTTATATACTACTGCGTAAATATATAAAACTTGTTAACTTACATTAGTTTACTCCTCTACTTATGTCTAATTCCTTAACTATCAGGAGTCTTTGCCTCGGCGGCGTATAGGTTACAACACTAACGGCCGGTTTCTCGAACGATGATCAACGAAAAAATCCAATAATTACTATGTGTCAAACTCGTATAACTACTGCTAAAGCTTACTTACTGTGTGACTTTCAGATTCTTCATAGTATCATTTCTATTTCCCCGAACATGGCTTCTATACGTGGCGAGTGTGATGATAGGCGCTGGTGCCGCAGCCATATGGACCGGTCAAGGAAACTATCTGACTATGAACAGCGATGCTGATACTATATCCAGGAATTCTGGAATATTCTGGGCTATGTTACAGTGCAGGTTAGTTATATCTTTAGTTTAAGAAGAAAGAAGAAGAAGATATCTTAAGTATTATCGTTGACGTGAAAAAGTATGTATCTTTTTGAACAAGTTTGAATTTTATTTCATTTTGAAGAAAAACATCAAAAGCCACTTACTTTTGAAACACAATTCAAACTAATTTAGACCACTGAGGAACTTTGAAAATGTTTGAATGTGTTAAATATTCCTTTTATTTTACAGCATGTTCTTCGGCAATCTATTCGTATTCATAAAGTTCCAAGGAAAAACTCACATTGACGTGGAAACCCGTAACGTAGTTTTTGGCGCCCTAGCTGGGGTTTGTGCTGTGGGCATTGTATTTCTCGTACTTTTGAGGCCTATTCGACGAGCACCAGTTCTTGATGACACTGTCAAGGTAAACAGGACTTTGTTTTGTAGACGATAAGAACCAATATAGGTTAAAAGTGATTGGTATCTATGATACTTTCAAACGGAACATGACTCTGTTGCGTACTTTATAAGATTTATAGTATTTGCTAAGAAAAGCGGATTGGCGCTTAAACAAGAGACACATTAGGAAATTAGGAGTACCTACTTAATCAATAAAATATGATTTTTGTTTATAATTTTAAACATCGCTAATCTCAGTTTCCAGTGTTCCTTAACATTATTTAACATAATGTTTAGTTTACTAACAAATACATTTAATTTCATCTTCTTATTGCATTCAAGATATTAATTGAATTTTTTTGTTGAAATATTTGTAATCCAACAAAGTTTGAGAGAAATTAGAGCAAGAAGTGCCGTATGTGTTGAAAAACATTGCATTCCTTACTCACATTATGGCAAATGAAACTGAACTTCAATACCGTTTGAATAGAGCTCAATTTCAAACTCATACGTGGCGACAACTAGTCAGATAGAATACTAAGCGCTATGTTCGTCTATTGAGCGGAAAGCAGAAAACTTTACCTTATACGATTTGGAACTGATATTTGATAGTATATTTGTCTCTTCGTGTCTTGATGTCGAATAAAAAGTGCGAGACTTTCTTAAGACTTAGAAAGCTCTATTGATTTATTAATATTGCATCACAAATTATAATATTTCAACAAAAATCTTTGATCGTTGATTTACACAATGAAAATAAGAAAAAAATCCGGACTAGAACTTTCGCATTACAATCTATATTGATTTCAGAAATTTGATCAATAAGTATGCATACATTAAGGTCCAAATTAGTAATACCTTCCTTCTTCCAGGTGGAAACCCTCACATCAGACACGGAAGGACCTTTAGCAGCGTTCAAAGGAGCCTTGAAATTATTCTGTACCCGAGACATGCTATTTCTAAGCGTCACCTTTATTTACACCGGTGAGACACACCTCCATACTTCACCACAAACCATTCTCAACCCTATCGCTAAAGCATAGTAAACAATATAGCATGAACAGTATGACATCAAACATACAATCTAATTTCAACTTTATGCCCTTGAGTATGAGATTGAATTTTCTATAACATTGCATAGTTCTGAGATCGTTGGCATTTGCGCCAGGTGAATGATAATGAGCAAGGCTGGGTGAACGCGGTTTCGCAATTTTTTTGTTGTAAAATACAAGTAAATAATGAAAGGAATTTGAGGCGTTTTAGCTGTACTTGTAATTTGAAATATATAATCCCATAGTTTTATTTTAATGCGAGTGTATGCGATAATTTTTAAACCTTATATAGATAAAGTATGTTTGAAATACCCGTGTTTGCGAAGCAAAATATCTTTGTGAAAACTTTATTTTTAGCAGCAATATGCTTGCACATTTCACGTGTAGAATACTAATGTATTCTACATTAGTGTATTAGTGGGCATGTGCCAACAAATGATATATTTGGACGTGTCACTGTCTACCCTCATAGCGTGTCACTGACTACTAGTAGCACTGACCGTACTTATGCCTTGATCACACGTACCGAGTAAACCGGCGAGACAGTGACATATTTGAGATACACTGCGCGTCGACATCAGTTTTACTGATGAACGTTGCAGCCTTAGCGCGCAGTGTATCTTAAATACGTCATTGTCTCGCCGGTTTACTCGGTACGTGTGATCAAGGCATAACGAGTTAATAATGTTCTACTGTAACATCAATCATCACACAAAATAATTAGTATTTGTATGAATCGAATCCGCTTCAATCAATCTATACAGAACTCTAGTATTTTTGACTTTATCTTGCAAAATTCATGTTTTTTTTAATGACATATTATTATATTTTCAAAGCCACTTTGCCGTATATTACAGTATATAAGTGTGTTCTGTTGTAGAAAAGAACGAACTCTTATAACACAGGTTAAACTTAAAGAATAATTTCCATCCCAACTATATTTATAACTTGCTCTTTAAATCCATAAAAACTATTTGTTTCTCTGTGTCCCATTTATTTGCTAAAAAGGGTTTATATGGAATTCCAGGTGTGGAGCTATCTTTCTTCAGTGGAGTGTATAGTCCAAGTATTGGATTCACTTTGGGGATGGGTGAAAACGCAAAGCAACTCGTTGGTCTGTCAGGAGTCTTTATTGGAATGGGAGAAGTACTTGGTAAGTCAATTACTACAAAACTATTTCAATATTTTTTTTATTCTTTAAACCTGATAAGGAAGAACTATCTAGATGGCTTTTTTATTATGATTAAGAAGAAGAATTATGATTTAGAAATACTGGCCTAATTTAGTGATGTGTGGATAGAATTTAAGTTATTTATGGATGTCTTTACATAGTTAAAAAAGTATTTCTAAGATCGACAATCTAGTCTATGTATATTAAATTCATAGTTTGTGACTAGGATGGCGTAGTGTGAAATATTCATTAATTATAAATGATTGAATATAGAGAGGATATAACGCTAATTTTTAATAATAAATGCACACTGAAAAATAATATCAAATAGTGAAAAAAAAACAAAAGGAGACGAATAGATGCATACATTTCAGTAAAAAATCCATTTATTTAACTGTTATGATCATCAGCTATAACAACACACATTGGAATCGAAACTTCCGTTTCGATAAACAATCACAAACAGAGAGATATTCGGAATAATCGTCACATTATACTTATTTTAGTCGGGGTTTAAAATATATGTTTTTTTTAATCTGACGTAGTAACTTTACGCGGGGTTACTAACTTCTAGTTTTAACAAATTGAGTGGCAATAGTGGCCCATATCGCTCACAGAACTGACAAGCGCTAATTAAATTTTTCGAATGGAACACGCAACAGGATAGCAGAAAGTAAAGTTATACGGTCTACTACTCGATCAATCAATAAAAAGTGAAGGACAATTTTCTGGAAAAATATGAGGGCTAATAGTCTTCTATTTATGACGTTTATGTAGGAAGGCTACGATCCTAAGCTATTCTAAATGATCCTTGTGATTCTACATAATAAAATAACTTATATATAACTGGCTATTTATCAACTAGGCCTATAAAACTGACAATACGGGCAAAGCCTCTGCACATAGAATTAGTAGGTAAATTAATGTTCTAAGCGTATGTCGTAACAAACACGTTCATGTTGCAACCTACACTGTTATCGATCGATCAAGAGTGCTGTTTACCTATCGGCTATGTAACTAGACCTAGTTCAGTTACCTATTTGTAAATATATAGATTAGTGTGTAACAAACAAAAGACTTACTTACAGTCACCGACAAAAGTCAATTTTGTATGCAATGTTGATTTTATCCGTGAAATGATGTGTTGTTTTTAGGCCTATGAAATACGGCAGACGTAACCTTTAAACTCGTAGTAATTAAGTACTGAAATAATACACTAACGGCCGGTTTCTGGAAACCCAAATCTCGATTGATCCGAGTTTGACACATAGTAATTATTTGATTTTTTTGTTGATCATCGTTCGAGAAACCGGCCGTAAATGTAATAATGAAATAAATCTCATCATCATCATCATCAACCTATGGCAGTCCACTGCTGGACGTCACGTTGGTCTCTTCTAAAATATTTTGCATTTTTTTTTATTCTAAACTATGTTAAACTTTTGATTGTGACTGTACATAGTTTAATGTGCGTTATCATGAATCAATCGGCAATGAAATACTATTACAAAATGCATTCTTGATAACACACACTTATCCATTACTTGTCTTGTTTTGTGTATCTTTCTAATCAAATGTTAATGACCCAGTTTTCAATCAATAGATTATTAATTAGAACTATAATTAAGTACTTAATTAATTAATGGTTTACTTAAAAAACTTGTTGAAAATAAGTCTTATGTATAGTTTTCGAAAAATATATAAATAGATTGGTGTGCGGAATGTGAAGTTGAAACTTTTAACTGACTTGGAAGGAATATTACAGGCACATATGTGGCTAAAAAACTCGTAACTTCGTGTTAGTAAGGTTGTTTGAAAGAAATAGCGCTATGTGATAAAACCCACCGATTTTTTTAAAATCCTGCCGAAACTGCTAAAGCACCGATACCATTGAAATCGGAACACAGCAATGCAACTTAATGCAAAGGTAATGGCGCCAGAAATAGGCCTGGCTTAAATTGTCCGAATCAACAATACTTTCAGATTATTTTATTGTCAAACCTAGTAAATATTATGAATTGTACATGTCACATATAATTGTAAAATCTTTTATTTTATAAATTGTCTCGTCTTATTATAACCCGACAAAAAGGCTAACAATTATTCGTTTTGAAATAATGTCTTATTATTTTTACGTTGTATGATAAAATATTCTGTTTAATTTCAGGTGGAGCTCTCTTCGGTATTCTCGGCAATAAAACCACGCGCTACGGCCGAGACCCCATCGTTATTATGGGATATATCATTCATCTCACATCTTTCTTCCTAGTCTTCATAAACCTACCGAATGTTGCGCCTTTTGGGGACACTACAGATGTTTCATACATAACTCCTTCGCCATACCTGGCTATGTTCTGCAGTTTTCTGCTCGGGTTTGGTGATGCGTGCTTCAATACGCAAATCTATTCGATTCTTGGAGGAAACTATTCGGATAATAGTACATCGGCTTTCGCTCTCTTCAAGTTTACTCAGGTGAGTTATATATGTATAGTACTTAGTTAGATATGTTAGTTCATTGATAAGACAAATTGATAAGACTTAATTAAAAATTGTTAGTATGAAAAAAAAGTGGGAAACTATGAAAGCTTTTCGTAGTTTCCCAATATTTTTTTCAAAATAGCGCTCGCTATTTGGTTTGCGTTGGTTTTGTATTTATTTATTTATTTAGTAGTAGGTATAAGAAATTTCTTTACAAACAAAAATTGATTTCGACAATTAAAACTAGTTTTTAACATAACTTGACTGATATCAATCAAATAAAAAAACCTTATAAGGTTTTTTTATTTGATTGATAATAATAAAAAAACCTTATAAGGTTTTTTTATTTGATTGATATCAGTCAAGTTATGTTAAAAACTAGTTTTAATTGTCGACTAC
This sequence comes from Ecliptopera silaceata, assembly GCA_932527185.1. Classification (NCBI taxonomy): domain Eukaryota; kingdom Metazoa; phylum Arthropoda; class Insecta; order Lepidoptera; family Geometridae; genus Ecliptopera; species Ecliptopera silaceata. Next base: position 7,882,433 of record OW052202.1, on the reverse strand, counting down.
TAAGTACTACTAAGTAGCCTGTTCAGTGGTTTTTTTTTTACCACAGAACGAGTTTATGTTAAAAATGTATTATACCTACCTACTATAATATTAAGAATTTTTCAAGAATAGCTGAATTCCGTACAAATGCAAATAATAGTTCAGTGACAAAACTCTCACCCCCTATCTTATAAAAAGTTAGCGTTGACTTTATGTCATCATTACGTATGGTAATCAATACTTTAAGTCTGCGCTAACTTTTTATAAGATAGTAAATAACTCGAACTTTGTGATTTCATATTATCATTTATTTCCCCAGTCAATGGCAGCTGCTGCGTGTTTCTTCTACTCGTCCAAAGCGCTGCTCTCCGTGCAACTGATAATCCTCGGAGTCCTAGCCACACTCGGCACGGCTACATTCTGTCGTGTAGAATGGGCGGGAAAAGCGAGAGCTAGAGCCGCCGCCTTAGCCGCTATAGACGACAAGTCACCTGCCTCTCACTCATTAGCCGATAATTTTCATTACGATTGAGGGTAGTCTGACATTTTAAGGTAGATATTTAAGGCGATGAAACTGTTGAGCACAAATGGTAGATGTTTTGAAGTAATTTTTAAGCGTTACATGGATACCTATCAAAATTGTAGTAATGTATGTAAATTATATCTCGGCTGACAGTCGATTAGAAGTAAATGATACATTCCATTCAATATTGTAAAGTATTAATTAAATCCAATTTGCAGTAGAAAGCAAAGTATGTACATATTTCGTTCAGTTATTCGCTTTATTTGTGTGCGTAATTTTTGCAGCTTTCTGACATATCAAGATAGAAAGAGAAGGGAATACAAAGTGTGGATACTAAATGTTACTACATGCACACATTGTTAAAATAAAGCAGCTATACTTGTCATAGATATATTGTACATTAAATAAATAAATGTTTAAATTTCATGTTGATATTATAATTATAAATTTGTAATAATAGTTAATGATGTTGTAAGAACCAACTGTATCCATTTGATTCCATTCCAGAACATTTGAGGTTAAATTAATTATAATATTTTAAAATGTAGATTGTGAGAGTAAAAACAATCTGTCCATACATTTTGCATTTGATGAACTGTTTTGATTGACTGAAGTTGAGTGTTACAGGGTTATGATAATTAATGCTTTTCTTAATTAATTTTCAATTAAATTGAGATTTTGAATAGATCTCTTGAATAAATTGCTTGATGAATATTTAAATAATTTTACTTATAAGAGTTGACTAAGATAGGTGCTGTGTTGATTATGCTTTTTTGTAAATATTTGTAAGAACATTTTTTTTATTATATTATAAATATCAGATGCACTAAAGTTTATACATATATATATTTAAAAGAGTGTGAATGTTTTAAATGAATGACATAAAACATTCCGTATATTTTTGTATTTATTTAGCTATAAGTGAAATTGCAGTTTCAAAAGATGTTATAAAATATTAATTTCTCAAATACTTTCAAAGTCTTTAGTAATCAGAAATGGTTCCCTAGTCATTAATTCTGCTTTACAATACATACTTTTGTTTTATATTAATTCTTTTTTATTACCTAACAGAAATACTTTGAAAATAAATAACTCTAAAACATGTTACTCGTCTGTTTTACTTTGTAATGATTTTAAAGGTATTCTGTGTACCACTATTTAGGTCTTCTTCTGGTACTATGTAGGTACAAATTATGTGCAAAATTCAAAATTATTGCACTTACACTTATGTTCTTGTCTAGCTTTACCAACAGAATGATGGTTATTAAAAATAAAGGTATGATTAATATAAAAACAAATAAAGACAAGATATTCATAAATATTTATATAATTAAATAACAGCTATGTACTATAATAACCTACAAACATTTTATTTATTTTCATCCTCTTGTGGATTACCCATTTTGAAATCCAAGGGTTTGTCATATCCCATTATTTTTGCATAGTGCATCGGGTCAGAAAAGAATCTAGCTTCTATAAAGAGAGGGACGCCTTTCACTTTCATTGTGGTAAACATTCCAGGAACATCGGGAACTTCCACATCTCCGGATTTGAATTCATGCTGCAAAAATAAAATATATATATATTAGGAGACTCAAACTGCTACTCGTTTACTAAAGAAAATACTGATAGTTATTAACATACCTGTTTTCTTGCTAAGAAGAAAGTAATAGTGGTTGCTTTGTATGTAGCGGTTTCGGGGTTATAATTAATTTCAGTCACATATTTCTTTGTGATTATGTGCAGTAGTATAGGAGTGACGAATGTGAAGAAGCCGACTACTGAGCACATAGCTACAAGTAGAGAGGTACTGCCTATACTGGCTGCTTCCCGAATAATGATGGGTTGTGCTATTAGACCAGCTATACTCGAACTTAATGAAAATACTTTGACGCCCTTGATCTGTGGTGTGAGAGGGCCATTGTATATAGTTTCTAGCTTACTATCGGCATCTTCTGTTACTTTAATAGCGTAATTTCTCGACAAAATGTTATTGCAAACACTGATGCATTTTACATGGGAGGTTATTTGCCGAAGAGCTGGATTCAGCTGAGTTTGTAAGCTCACACTTCGCACACATAAACGAAGCATAACGAATACGCTATGGTAGCAATTCCGTGTTATTTATTTAAATAATTCTGCAAGAAAATGCTCCGCTCATTGCAAAACAATGTTATTCATCGCGAACTGAATGATATGACACTGACATCAAACATGACAGAAAAATCCCAAAGACGCTGCAGTCAATGTCAGTTAATTTGACAGTACATCTTAAAATATACGCTAGCAGGGCAACAAAAATAACCGCTTTTTTATCTGTGTTTACTATTTATTATAGGTTTGTAGCGAATTTAAATAATTCTTTAAGATTCTGCATGCTTTGTTGGGCAGTTATCTACTTCGTAGCAGTAACCTGTCTCCGTGTCGAGCACCAATGATTCAGGGCAGTCGCATCGTGAAAAGCCGCACACAGTACCGACCAGCATTTGCTCAGGATGTTCACATGTCCTCTGAGCACTCCAATAGGTTTTCCTGCAGTCACTATTTCTCACCACCATCCATTCTGGACACATTTCTACACCTGTAAAATAAATGTGTAGTTGCACAAACTGTTTTTAGTTATATAGGACTTTTCAAATAGTACCTACAATCTGATAGAATTGGTCTTGTCATCGGATTACCGATAAATATTAGACGTTATAGTTAAATATTACAGGGTTGATCCCTTTGGAGGTATAAGAAGCTTAAAATTAACTTCATCGGCAGCTATGTTATAGGTAGGTACCAACTTCGAATCCAAAAAACGTTTAAGTTACCAAGGTACCTGGTTACATAGTACCTACCTAAGTATCTAATCACTGACTCATTTGTCTACAAGACATGAACAAATTCGACTCAGCGTCTAGTTTAATTTGTTAACCTCTGCTATCATCATATTTGAGTCATTAGTACTTACATGAGTTATTGTGCCACAAGCAATTAGAGACCGTAGATTTCTCGTAAGCGGCGCTTGCGCTTATCCAGAATATAATCGTCCACTTTATCATGATGATAGAAACATTTAAAACTTGTCTAGTTGTAAAGAAAGACGATTTTCTTTGGATATTATTATACTTAGTATCAGTACTAAAATACGTGTTGTCTATGAAAGGTACATATGCTAAACGAACTGGATGTTCGTCTAGCTCAAACCTTTATGCTAAGTGAGTGGCAGACAAGTATCAGTTTAGTTTATAACAATGATGTAACGGCGAATCGATATGGCAGAAGGAATAATATTTTTGTCGTCGGATCAAAACATTATCAATGTTATTGTTAACAGCACGTCCGTTTCTATGTAGCTTCCTACCTGCTATAAGAACCTACCTACTGTTTTAAAAAAATAAATGACTTATTCGTAAAATTTATCGCTACCAGTTGTAAAAAGCTAAAAACTAAAACTTTCGAACAGATCTCAAAATACTTTTCTGATAATAAAGTTTTGAATGATCTTTGTTTTTTTTTTATCTTTGAATATTTTATCTAAATGTTTCCATACAAAAGACATAAACGCGTGCGCAAGTGGCGCGTAGGCTGTGCGTAGTAGACGTAGCTTATTAGTTCTTCACCACGTAGCTATTAAGTATAAGTACTTACTACGCAGTGTAATAGCTTTGTTTTATTTCATACATATTTCAATTTTGAGTAGGTATTCAGCAGAAACTTTTTAAGCTTAAAATATTTTTGTCTCAAAAAAAACAATTTAAAATTATTTATTAACTCAAAAGTTGTGGTTAGTTAAGCCTATTTTGTATACTACAAAAAAGTAGAGCATTTGTCACAAAATTGATACTCAAGCATTATTTCGTAAGAACTAAGATCTAACAGGAAAGTTTCGCTCAAGATAAGAAGCGAATCAACGTCCCTAAACAAGCATAGTGAATGGGCACAAACGCACAAAGCGAGTATTTATCGGGCTGCAAACACCGGCTATTGATACAGTTTATCTCAAAACAAACAACTCGCGACACGTAGGATAAGATGGCCATTTCTATTCAAAAGGTTACCGAGAAAAATAATGTGATGAGTCGCCACTCAGTTATTAGATATCAGTTAAGACCTCTTTAAATATTGTTGAAGATAACTCAAGTAAAAATATATATTACTCAGATGTTTATCGCGTACACGTACACCTATACCATATTGTTTTCTATTTATTTTTACAGTTGTAGCTACGTTGGCATAGCGAAATACTGGTGGTTTCGACATTGGGTAACTTTGGGAATGGTTGGAATCTGAGCTTCATACCTACTGAACTAGGCTTAGCATCAACAAAAGTCTTAGTAAAGTAAAGGATATATCAGGTTCGTAGCATATCAGACTAGTAAAGACATAATATAGCAAATCTTACTGATCTGAGACTAAGTATTAAAAAAAAACCCAGGGATACGATCGGAATAGGCAAAACGGCCGCTGTGCGGATTCTAACAAAAAAAACACAAGTCATGATAGAAAAAAAACTAAAAGGGCATAAAGTGTGAGCAATTAAACTGTTTTCTACAATCATATTATCCCCATATTAAATTCCCGATGGCCATAGCTTGCAGTTTTTTGTGCATTCTACCTGCTGCTATGTTCCTAAAACACGGGTTCCTTCATAAGTTGAACGCTGAGGTCGACCATTTAAGAGTAAGCCATTTCTATCTTTATTAACAACAGTTTAATAAAATAAGTATTTTTATTTCGTGCGATCAAGGTTGACGTTCTGAAAACCTATTATTGGATACCTAATTATGAATTTACTTGATTCACAAACTAATTTACGACTAATATAGTCGTACCTACAGTATTTACAAATAAATTTAAAAATAAAATAAAATCACACTCTAGCCCCAAACTAAGCAAAGTTTGTATTAGCCCACAGAAAATAAAAAACTGTTTTTTATGTTCTGTGTACTATGGAAACTATTTGATGCGCCGCTAAGTTATGATGTAACATGACGGTAGCAGTTTGTAAGAAAATTTTGAAGGAAAAGTTAAAAGTGGTTTTGAAATATGATGGTGTCCCTAATGCCTATTATTAAACAAATACATCGTATTAATAAAAAATGATTTATCATGTGTAACCAGTGTAACACAATATTTAAAAGCCAATACATAGCACTAAACAAAACCAGCTAGGAAGGATCATCATAAAAAAAATATTTAACACAGCTTTTTGGAAACTAGATTTACTAAACTTAACCAAAACAAAATCATCGTCGCCTTCGGACTCAAAAAAATTGCGTATGATAAACCTTTCCCGCCAATTTGAAAGCTCAGCAAGCTATATTTTATTATATCAAACGAGTTTCATCTGTATTTTTATGGTCCTACAGTTCAATTTCGCACGGCCCAAGCAGGCCGTTACAGTTTTTTTCAGTTACGTATGCGCAATGTTTTATCTCGCTTTAACAAAAGAGTTTTGACGGCTATCTCACTCACGCTTGATTGCTACTGTCTCTCTCAGTTCCTAGCAACTTAGTTCAGTCGTGTTTCAGAGTTGTTGAGAGATCGTAGCTCGTTCGACCCACTTCGCGAGTTTGTTTACATTTTTGTAAACACTGATAAACTACGAACTGAACCTAGACAAATAACATTATGATGTGAGCATTTTGGAAAGTGACTATTGTTTAAAGTTTTTGTTTTTCAAAATGCAGACTGATGGAGTGTTTTGGATATTTTTGGGAGTACTATGGCTTGCGGAGGCGGCTATGATGGGTGACCAGTGCGACTGGACTGGCAGGTATGTAAATATTGAAAGTTCTATTATTCTTTGTGACATACTTTTTTAAACCTTTTTCTTTACCTGCACAAAACACATAAATACATATATCTTATATTTGATGGATATCGGATCAAATTCTTCAACATCCATTGTAAATCCCATATCTACTTATTTATCTACTTTTTGTGACTAAAAGTTTTTCACCGATTATTGAGCATAGTAACTAATACTTTCATGTTGTTAAAATACTTTTCTGTAAAACTGGTTAGTTTTAACCTTCCTATACAAAAAAAATCTTAGCAAATACCTACTTGTTTTTTTGTACCGATAGTAGGTAAATGTACCTATATGTGATAATAAGAAATTATAATTAGTATTATGAGTACTTTATTTAAAAAAATACTGGGGTACTGATTAGCTTAACTGCCAAAACATTTACTACCAACTACAAGATAAATTACTTTCCAACTTATTGGAATTTACTCAGAACGATAACATCTCAAACCTTCCAAAAAAAAGTATCAAGTATGACTCAAGATTTGAAATCCAAGATCGCGTTTAAACGATTGCAAAGACCCCGAGGCAGGATTCCTTCATCATCATCTTCGAGAAGATTGCTTATAAACTGCTATTTCCATAATATACCGTGATTGCGTGCCTCAAATTGTTAGCATCCAAATCGTACTTTAGATTTAGCATTCTATGAATTCCTTGATTGGCTTTGTGTCCCTAATTGGACTGATTTGAATAATAACGTGTCGTGCATCTAGTTGAAGAGGTCAAGTAAGTGGGTGTATGTAAAATCCTTAGGTATGTTGTGTAGGCAATTAATTTGCGTGTCTCGCATACTTACATTTATGTTTTTATGTAGCAGTTCTTATACTTAATAGGAGCTATTACATAACTACTGGTATAGAATAGAATATATCTTTATTGTAAGTACACCAAGTAAATAATACTAAATACAAAATATAACAGATTAGGGTATGGTACAATGGGCGGTCCTATCGCTATAATGCCTTGATCACACGTACCGAGTAAACCGGCGAGACAGTGACGTATTTGAGATACACTGCGCGTCGACATCAGTTTTACTGTTGAACGTTGCAGCGTTAGCGCGCAGTGTATCTTAAATACGTCACTGTCTCGCCGGTTTACTCGGTACGTGTGATCAAGGCATAAGCGATCTCTTCCAGACATCGCTTCTGGTATTACACATACATATCTACCCATATAAGTTTTGGTTTATACTTACTTAGTGGAATTTCTAAATTAACATACTCAAGTGCATACTACCTGAGTAAGTTAATCTAGCTAATCTAACTCTGACTTCTTTTAGTTCCTACTCGGTAGCCACCGGTAGATATATTGGAATGGGGTAATAAAAGAGTTACGTCTTTGATAGTCAAAAAAGTACTTGCACAGTACCTAGGTATGTAAAATAGGTACCTACCAATCTATACGGTACATATTAGATTTGGCGCCTTTTATACTTATTTGTATAGGTACTCAATTGTTTGTTTACAATACTACCTATACTAGGGATGACCTTATCAATTCTACAGACTTTGGCATAACTAACGCAATTCTACCTTAAAAAAATTAGTAGTTGTTGTGACACGCAAGAAGAAGAATAGGTATCCTCAATAATTCTCACACATTAATAAGTCAACAAGCTAATAAAAATTAAAAGAAATAATCATCATATCGTCCGGCCCGGAAATGATATCAGAGGGCTCGATTACGGAACAGAATCAACAAGGGTTTCCCATCGGGGTGGCGTGGGAAAGCACGGTGGAAACTATTCTCGTCATCCCCCGTGTCCACACGTGACCATTCCGCCCCAATATAGGGTTAGGACTATAGGGCTACGCTCATTGACGAATCGCTGTTTCTGTACCGTCAACATTAAGAGGATAAAAAAAGTTCATATTTCAAAAGTTTTTAATTGAAAGTAGAAACATTAAAAAAAACACTGTTGAGTAAAGCTCAAGAGTGATTATTTTTTAAATGTCCACTTGAAAATTGAACTTTTACTTATTAGAATAGTTTTTCTGAAGATCATTGTATGTATGCAATTATTTTAAATACAATAAATAAAAACACTAGAACAATAGGAAATAGTCTTATAACAATATATCATTGTATGCAAATAACTTAATTACAATAAATAAAAACACTAGAACAATAAAGAAAGAAATAGTATTATAACAATCTAGAAATTCAGAAAAAGAAATCAATTTTTGATGTCGTCTGTACTTCACGTAACTGTAGGGTACTATAGGTATTGATTATTGTACTTATGTAGCTTTAAGGAAGATAAAGCTTTATCGGAGCATTATGATAATACTTGAAGTTGTTTTGCTAAGTATTTCCTGAGGAAATGGTTTGCTTGTCATTAGTCACGACGCGAGCAAAGGGTAGGGTCAGGTGGACAATGAATGTTTTTAGATAAGAAACGCTTAAGTGCCTAAGAACTTTGGTGGAACTTACACAAGAGCCAGTTTGACTAATCTAATCATCACAAATGGTTTTAACTTTAACCCTTTTTTCTTACTTTCAATCCTTTTTTCTAAACTGAGCTTTATTAACATTAATGTACTTATGTATTATGCAAGCATGAGCATGTAGTTATCAAGGTAAAAACAAGATAATCGTACAGAAAGAAAGATACTTATCCAGAGAAGGGTATCAACCGTGTCCGCGGCTGCAAAAAAATCCAATTGAGTGTCAATGTACCAGCATCACTCGGGGCATTGTCGAGCATTCAAGTTCATACATTAATATGTATTAGGGAGGGAGGCATGCGAGGGGACCGAGATCTGTTTATTATAATATCCTCCTCCATTATAACGCGTTCGCACGATATGCGCTCTGATTGACAAAGTGCCTTCGAATGATTTACGGTCTACTTTACGCTGCACCTTCATGAACAACATAATAATATTAGGAGACAAGGAAAAGGAAGTTAGTATGATATATAAAAGCTCTATTTAGGTTACTCTCATTAAATCCTAGATTGAACACGGTATTCTTCTTCTTCTTCGTCGTGTCGATGATCAAACAGTGTCTTTCCAAAATTTAGCCACCTCTATGGCGTTATCAGTGGCAACGTACAAATCGACCAAAGAACAAGTTTTTAGGCACTGCGGGCAGGTCAATAGGTGGGACATGGTCTGAGGATCCAGACCGCAATCGCACCTATTACGATATTGCGACTTTACGATAGTTTGCAAACTGCATCATTACTGTGGATTGATTTAGCCCCAAATTACTGCTAAGAATCGAAATTGGAGACTTCCTGCTTCATTCTTTAGGCTGTCTCCCCTTCGCTTAGACACTAGGTTGGATTAAATTGTAGTGACCTAGAGTTGTCTGACCGTTCAGAACAACGACCAAGAACCTGTTACTTACATAATCAAACAGCTAGATAAGTATAGTATCTACCTAACAATATTTCTTATACAAACAATAATAATAATGTGAATAGCGTGATCTATGGTAGAAGCGCTCAGCACAGCACAGGATATGAATGTACAATCAGTTGCAATGAGCTCTGGTTTGATGACGTCAGTAATTAATTGTCTTATTAGATTGCCCCACGCAACTGCATGAGAACGACGGATGTGCGTAACACCAACATGAAAAAAAAGCCAACACACTTGCTGTAAACAGGATACACTTCCTAAGTTATGCAGAATTTTTGACCCTTGATCTGCAGTCATCATCATCATCTTCCTACCCTTGTCCCACATTATGTGGGGTCGGTACAACACGTCCTCTTCTTCCACTCACTTCTATCAGACGTCATCTCAATGCTCACACCTTTCTTACACATGTCATCATTCACACAGTCCTTTTTTGACCCTTGATCTGCAGTATTGTGAGAATTTCTAAAGAAACGTACAAAGCTTGCAAAAACGCAAGGTTCTCTGCAAGCCTGGCGCCAAAGTTACAAAGGCATACAAAGATGCTTGGAGGTACAAAAGACTTTACGTTAATTTCACTTGCACAGAGCCACAGGTTGTATTGTTCATCTAAACTTTTTTCAACTTAAGCACAATACTTTGGGTAAAACTTAGTGCGGAAGCAATTTATTCAATAAATATTGCATATTAATGGTGTGAATGTGCTAATACTTAATGCAAAATCGTCATCACTGATGAGAAGCGGATGTTCTAGACATATCCCTCACATTAATAAACACGAAGGCGTCTTATATGGTGACAAATTGCATTCCTTTATTTGTAATATCAGAAAATTATGCACTGCACCCATAGTAAAACTATAATGAATTAACATGAAATCAGTTCAAATATTTCTTAACTAACCAAATTTAGTTTATAATATCTGAAAAACATAATCATCGGGTTGCGAAACGCCAAAGGATGTTCCACACTCGCCGATACCGAAACGACGCGATACATTCTATACCGACACGGTGTGAAAGCGTCCACTACTGTACTAAATGTGAGGCATTCTTATCTATCGAGTAGGTATCGTGTCGGCGGCAGTATATAAAACAGCCAAACAGTGTGAACTATGTTTGCGGTTCTACTTCCTGAATTTGACCTATATCGAACAGCCACCGGTAGCGGATGTCGCTATCACATTAGTTGTGGTTACGATAAAACATCAGATGGTATTCCGCTCGCAAGCAGTCTCACGCCTCCCATATGGTGCACACCGCACCATGCTTCTGGACGTTTATATCGTGCTAAAGAAGCTCTGTAACTTTAGATCCTCTGGAAATAAGATTCTGTTCAACGGAAGCGCTTCAACAAACTTTAATTAAGTACCTATCTGTCAATTAAATCCGACCTGATACGTTGATGACAAGATTTTCTAAGAAACCCAATCTTGTTTTTACTACAAGAGAATTCTGTACATCTGCTTCCACATTTCAAGGATACAGAGAACACATACGTTCAAGATCATTAGCAGTTTAGGCGATTCAGCAGCGCCCTGGGATCGTTCAGCTTGGACATTTCACATGCCTTGTGGGAACTGGGAGCTCCACACTTCGTTACACTAAGAGAAAACAACCATCACATGTTGTGGATGAAATCACGGTTATTTTTGTGTGCTCGATTGTTTTTATTCGCTCGCCAATTGGGGGCAATCAACGACACGTGTTCGGTCCGAGACGCCCGAACGCAGCCATTGAGCTCGTTTAGTTTAGTAGATCATAGCTGTGTGTCTAGGCAAATGATGCCTAGAGCTAACTTTATAACAAAATATAGCTTATGTGAAGCTAGTGTCTTAAACTCTTAATGAGATTCCCATGACACTCGAGCGTTACTCCCATGTCAAATCGAATGTACTCGCAAAGATATATTTTTATAACGCTTTCAAGCCCCAATTACAAGAGATAATGTGTCTGTTCGTTACTAGCATAGGGTAATTCAATGCCTCTGCCATGTGTCCACTTACATTATCTTTTTATCGTTAAGTAAGACCGTGTACTCAACTATCTACTCCCTTCGATAGTTTACACAGTTTTCGGCGTTGATTGTTGTAACGATTATGACCTACTTCGGCAGAGCAAGTTGCAACACAGCTGTCGTGCTTTATTTGAATTTATACCGTCAATGTATCTGAGTACTTGGCGTTTCTAAGTGCTGGCCGAGGTTTGTTAGCACGAGATGTTGATTCCGAGAACATTCGAGCTAATTGTTTCATTTCATCGAACACGGCGTTCCTTGAATGAAGTGAACTAACTAATTAACGGAGAATAGTAGGTCGGTATTGTATCGGCGGCGCCTGGCGGGTCAGATGAAGGAACTCTTTGTGTCGCTGTGTTTATTTTTTCAATTCTTTCTCGGAGTTCCTTCCACGCCAATTACGACGTGATAATTTCAACGCGCAAGCGCCGCCGCCCGCTCTCATCAAACTCCATTTTATTATTTCTTTGGATTTTAATTACTAACCAACTTTATGATCAAAGCTATCTTCTCAAATATATTTTACTAGCATCATTTAGAGAATCCTAATCAAATCTTTGTATTGGAACGCTTTCATTCCTTTTATTTTATTTCTGTTTTATAGAATAGGACCCTTCTAAGAATCTATTACCGTGAAACGAGTTGTATAAGCCAAAAATATAGGAATTGGGATGATCGCAGCTCATGCATAATGCATGAGCCGTCGCTGGTCCATCATTACGGCGAGGCGCGGGCGCGGGCCGTCTCGTCGCACGAGCTGCATTCTAATGTGCCACAATTTGGTCGACACGATGTTAAATTACAATGTTCCATACTCATAGTTCCGAAATATATTCCGATCTATGATTTGTATTGTCATGAACCATTGTCCTTCCGATTTTGAGACATGCGTAGAATAAGTGATGCGGCGCAACTACTTCTAGTTTCCTTCTGGTATTACTAAGAAATGGAAAAAACGGGCTTTTTTTATTTATTGATTTATTATGTACTTAGAAAACCGATTGATTGTTTGAACATACATTTTTACCTGAAGTGCGGTTAAAAAGAGTTTTTAATATGGAAATACAATCTCGAGATGGGGTTTAAAATGTAAATTTAATGAAGCTTGACCGCTAATGAGGCGGCACGGGCCTTCGTAACCTGAGTCTTTGCTGGTACGGACGGCTTGACGGGACCCGCCTCGACGCGACGTCCGGATAAGAGCAAGCCCCATCAAATCAAGCATACTGTGTCCACCCATCCATCATGATATTCGCAGGAAGTAAGCCTACACCAGAGTAAGCCCGAGTCATAAAAAGAAAGGGCATTTTTATTTAAATAAAGGACTATAAATTACCACCACTGCATACGTAATGGTGGCTGCATGAGCATGTCTGTATCCTTGGCCATTTTGGACAACCATAGCTTATCTGGATCGCAAAAAGAGGAGAGTGGCGCGGCGACCGACCGATTATAATGTAAAAAGAGGTTCGCAGTCGTTCCATAACCGATTGCAAATGGCAACTGCCGCAGGCCTCGCCATTTATAGCGTCGCAATCTCGACTGCTAAAAAATAATCATGCAACGATTTTCCTCTCCGGTCCATTCCTATCTATCGGTTTCGATACCTAATATAAAACGAAGGGAGATAGGAGGCCTTCAGACAGCAAACGACAAAAAACGGTCTGACGGCGCGGCGACGCGGTCCCTCTTCAAAATGCCTGCGCGTACCTCTCTTTTTACTATTATCGAATTTGGACAGCCTTGTTCTGTATTTTCTGACCGACGTTTGATTCTAACTGGTAATGGCAAATCTCTGGAATTTCATATCGTTATGCGATGCGACACATAATGCCATGATGATCTGAATTACGACCTGGCTTATGTCGCTTGCCGAGACAAGAATGCCATAAAAGAGCCTCGGGTCTCATATTATAACTCGTTTTGTTTACACCACGGCCCCAGCATGGAGTCCATAACCGAGTCGACACAACAATGGCTGCCTTACGGGTTTACTACGGCGTTTGTTAAAGATTTTACCGGATAAAGGCTAAATTGGCTTATAGCAGTATACCAGCTTAATAAGGTGTACTTGCTTTTATGTCGGTGACAATCGCTGTATATCGCGATTCTCGATTATATTCGCTCGCAATCTCTAACTCCATCGCTTTGTACAGTTACAACTTGGATTTTATTATAATGGTACTTATACTTCCTTTTTGATTTACATTTTAAATTGCTTAATTCCAGCCGACTGGGCATATGCTACGCTTGAAGAATATTGTAACTTTATAGGTAAACACGCAAAATGATATTCGATACGTTCGACGTATCGAGGCGATGGATTTTGATGCAGTGCTTCATAAATTGCCTATAAAAACCTCAATGGATTTAATAACAGTGGGGTATTCAACAAGAAACTTTAGCTTTATGATTAAAATTATGAGCGGTGATGACTTAGAAATCAAAGTTTCATTTTTACAAGTTTTAGATCAAACGGCGTAGCATCGAAATGACTTTCAACGAGTACAAACGAAAAAGCGTCGTATTGCTTCATTATTAACTTTCTCGTTTAAGATATTTTTCGTTTTGTGTTGTGAATCACCCTGTATTGTACAAAGTGCAAGATTACTGGCGACTGCCAAAGGTTTTATGAGTGGGGTTCGGTAAGCGGCTTACCGGCTACCACAATAAGAGAGCCACGATCGAAGCTTTTCACACCTCGATATTTGGACTACGAGTTAGCTTCAACGCCTCGTGTGTGCCTACCTACCCTTAAAGTTCGCACCTCATCGTACATAACACGTTCCCATTAGATATGTAAAGTTATACCTTAAGGAAGGTATGTCCACCTCCTTTACTTTAAAAAAAAGTGACTCAAAATCGGTATAAGAAATGGCTTTTAATAAATGCCATTAAAAAAATTCTGCCTATATTCCTTGATAAAAACCGATAGTATCAATTCATCAAGTGTAAGTTATGTTGTAAAAGTTTAGTTCAGGCCAAATAAATGGAACGTGTATATTTTAATTATTTATTTTAAAATATAATAAAATAAGTGTTCATCTTAATACAACGGGGTATTCACATTTTTGTAAGTAAGCACTTTAATTTGAAAGAAAAAAACAATTATATGTTTGTAAGTTACTACTTACTAACACTACTTACACTACAGTGTAAGTACGTTCTATATTGAAAGTAAATCAAAATGACCTTTCCACCAAACATTCATCAATAAGACGGAGTACAATGAGTCTTGATAGGTACAGTCCCTGCGTGACTAGAGATCGTGTTCTACGAGCTCTATTATCCAAGTGAAAGTTGGTTTACGACCGTCTTGCGTGTTACGAAAACGCTTTGCGACAGTTAGTTATCTAGGGTCTCATACGATGAGTTTCAGGTATCGAGCTAATCAAATTTTAGTACTTACTTAAATTACTAAGGATTTATAACTTGTGTTTATTCATTCAAATGTTGTTATCAAACACTATTCAGACTAGTTAGCTTAGTTACTTAAACAAATGCAGATTAAATTCGCCAAAGAATTATTGTACTTAGTCAATGAACCAAAACAGTCTTATTATTAAAAAATATTTAATGTCTTTATAGAGTCCAATGTAATTGCGTCCAGCTTTTGTCAAAGTGCTGAAGTTAATCAAAATTGCATTACGCGTTTCGTCACGGGCTCGGCCCGACAATGGACGAGCTCTGGGGCAAAAACCCATACATTGCAAATGCCACACCTTCATATCGCGTCCTTTGATTGATGGAACAATTTATGTGGGCGATGTTGTATTATGTATTTGTGAAAGAGGTTCACTTTTTCACTCTTTAAAGTGGCAATTCTTAACTTATCGCAGTTGTAAGTTATTAAACGTTTTGAAAACTGCCAAAACGAATTTACACTTAACACAAGCACCACTCCTTAGTAAAGTGTAGTTTTTTTAGCAAACAAGGTGGCCTACTATTAATATTAATCTTACTGTTCCATAAAGAAAAGTTCCTTAAAATCTGTCGCTCAAATAATGAACGTGTTTAAGCTAACATATTTAGAAGCATCGCTTCCGAATGTTATGATAATCCCCGGCCGGTAAGTGCACCTGCACATAACAATGGACCATCATTGAATGTTGGTATATATTACCTATGTTAATGGAATATATTCGTGAGTACATCCAAGCGTAGGCGTAGCCGTGGCGTCTAACTAGTTATGTAAACATAGTTGACCACTACCGATACTGGCAAGCTAAACACACAAGAGTGGAAAGGTACACTTTCTGTTGGGTTAGGTGTCATTTCTAAGGTGGAATGCGTGACTTAGGTGGTGGAGTTCGTCTGTGTTACTTCAGTAAATAGTATGTAGACATGAAATTGCTTGTACAGTTTACCTTCTAATGTATACTGCACTACACCAAATCTGTTTGCTTCTTTTTTACTAAGATTTTTGATTTATTCATGATCTGGCGATGTTTTGTTCACGGTTATAACGATAAATATGTGGAAACTGTAAACTTGCTTATATCCTGATAAATCAAGCATATGCAAGATCAAAATGCGATGTTTAAACAGGACAGAGGCGTCGCGGTCAAAATATTTTATTTGCACGCGCCGCGGACAAAAGAACGTTTGTGGTCGCCCATTGTTGAGGTTTTGTGGTTTCTAAACAACGTTCACGTACGAATGAACATTTTTAAACTGTGTTATGTTGCAAGGTAAAAAGTAAAGTATAAAAAAACAATTGAAGATCAACTATGCTGTGGCTTTTATTATACTCCGGAGGTAAATAGCATACTAATAGGTAGAATATAAAATAATAATTATCAACAATATAACTCAATATTTATGCATCCATTATCAATACGGCGGACCACTGCCATAAATATCTACCTTAAAAGAAATCAAGACCCGAGTTTTAAGATAAGAATAAAGCCGTCGAAGAGGTTCAGAGAAATAATAAAGCTGTTATTTTAACGCCATAAAGCTATAAACTCGACATTGACTCGTAATTACTGCCTATGGATGTAAATTTTATACAGGCCCTAAGTGAATTCTTTCTTGTATATATTTTGTCCACTGTTGTCAGAATATTTTTTCAGCAAAAACGAAGATTAATGTGTAGTTCCAATAAAAGGAATCACATGTTTCGGTCATCCTTGAACGTCAAAATGCGTCACCACGCCTTATTTATGAGTTGGCTCATGTGCATGGTCCCTCGCTAATTGGCTCGAGCTACCCAACTTTATATTTTAAATGTTCCTTATTTGAATAAAATTCCGATTGGCAACACAACCAATTTATTTTTTATACTTTTTGATTCTGATTGAGCTTATGGACGGACGTGTCTTGGGGGCATCATTTGTGCCGCGCGCGCTAAATGACTATAATATTTTGTACCGTACGATATAAAACTTTGTGTTTAATGTCACCGATTGAAAAATGTTTATAAATGGTTGTAAAATAGCAACATTTTAATAGAAGTATCAACTTTTTTTATGGCCAGCAATTAACGTCCATGGAGGAGTAGCTTTATTTGGCTCGCGTGTTCGAGCGGTATCTATTATATCCATGCGATTGTACTAGGTGGTTATAATCTCTGCTAAATAAATAACAGAAATCTTAGGTACAGAATTGTATTGTAGGCACAATGAGTACAGCTATAGCTTGTCTATAAAGCCTTTGTGATGTCAACGGCCGCAGGCTCTCTCTACGCGCAGAAATAAACCAGTCAAGACGCCGAGGCACTTTGGTTTTCGACTTTGTTCCTTTCTAGACTTGTGGGCACTAATCTCGATTCGTGGGTGTAGCCGGCAATGTAAAGTTATTTTAAATGACGTCGATAAATCTAATGGAACAGTAGGTAGTGGTGGGTGAAGGCGCGGCGCGGCGCGTGCCACAAGGCCGGTCAACTGAAGGAGTCAGATATCCTAAGGTTCTCGCTCGCTCCGACCCGCTCGCTCTATATGGCGCAAGTTGATATTACGATTATGCCTATACCAGTTCAGCAATCATGGTGTGTTCGTCATTGCAGCTTCGTCGTTTCGCCATTTCGCATGCATCGGACACCGCTAATACCTTATTCAAATTAAACGCCAGATAAAAAATGCTACAACCAAATTTAGAATCCGCGATGTCGATTTCAATGACCGATTTGGTAACGTATCGGTTTTGGTGCTCATTTACCTACTTACAGTTTTTGCGCTTGGGACATTTATTCGTATGCTTAATTTGATTTCTTGTATTGCAAAATTCTTGGTGGACGTTTTCGCTCATAAAGTAATACACGTTTTAGCAGGATCGCATTTGCAGTGGCCGAGGGCGGTTTTGTCCAAGTTTCTGAGGTCCACCGTTAAATAATAACAAGCGTGTAGCAGTCCATGGTTCCAGTTGGTTATAAATTGTCCGCTGCCGGCGGGCACGCGGCACGCAATCTCAATGCGGAAAATATGCTCGAGCCAGAGAGCAGTGCCTACTTTACCTAGGTATATACCAGCTATATAGACAAGGCTAATACAAGCCGCAAGAGCACGGGCTGCGGTGCCGCCGGCTACGTTCAACCTAGCTTTGTTTGAGATCAATTCTCTCAAACCACTGGTCTGGCTAGGCGAATAAACAGTTTACCTACATAATCAGTGAGCTTAGAAAATTGCCGTTTTGTTTCTTATTCCCAATCTAGTACAGGTATTATACTAAATTGTCCAATTCTTTACTATTTTTTACCAATAAGGCTTCTTTCCTTAGATCTCAGTAAATGCGTTTACCGCATTTACTACATAAGTAGTCACAAAAATTGTGTTTGAAAAAACCGGTTCCAGGGTTTTCAACTACAATATTCTCCTATCGGTATAGTATAATGGCCGCAACATTATAGACAAAACATCAGTCAACTCTGTACTTCTATTTCTGAGAATCAACGTATTGGCTCTCGATATAAGTTTTCACTTCATCTAGCCAACATGATTTGTGGTGCTTGTAATGAGCCCGCAGCCTAATTGTAATATGCAACCTTTTTGTATTATTACGTATCTTATTATTCTTTTGTTATGTGTGTTGTTTATATTCCTTTTCATAATTTTCTTGTCGTGATAGCGGTCACCGTATTTCGGAAGTAGAGGTTTGTGAAGTCAATCCGGGAGGTTTGCTTCTAGGCGGGCGAGCATTACGGTGCGCATTCCAGCGCATTGTCGCAACCGACCGCTGGATTACAGCTTATTGATTCCCTTGTTTTTATAGTCGTTCATTACTGGAATAATGACGAAACCGTTGCTTGATTCTGTCAAAAAAGTTTTTGAATAAATCAAAACTCTCAATAACGGTTGCATCATCTGATCAGATTAGCAATCTTAATAGCTTTACAATTTTTTATCTATAAGTTTATGTCTTTACGAAACTAAGAAATAAAACAAAATCAATTCTGATTATAATATAGCTTATTTTGGATGTTCTTTGAAAAAAAAACAATAAAAGGGGTGCGCGTTTACGTCTTTCGTACTAAAACTTTAAGTTAACCTAATATAAACAGCGGTAATTTCACACGGTCTTGCTCTTGGCAGACACATGGCAGACGTTCCAAAACAATGAACCTAGAAAAATAAATAAATAGGTCATTGAAACTGTAAGTGAATGGAGTTAGTATTCAGCTCAAACCACACGAGAGCTTCTCACGGCTCTTTGCTTATTCCTGCTGCGTGCTGCGTGAGAACTGCGCTCATGCGGGTCTTCAGGACTTAATCTTACGTAGATCTGCCCTGTTTAATATTCATTGCTTGCCAACCAAACCTAGATACAATCCTCACACAACGGCGACAGCAATCTAATACCTTTACGTAATTAAATCACATTTTTACTACGCTCTAACTCATGTTTATTCATGATTCTCATTGCGATATTTCCTCGGACAATTTCAACATACCTGATCTGGATCAGTTTAGCGAAGTGTCTGCTATAAATAAGTACACCTACTTTCCTACCATTTACATAACGCAGTTGCAAATGTTACAATCGTTTCTATCATAATAAATAATCGGTTTTTAAGACACTTGAATTACCAGTTTCTAACGGCTAATGGTTATTCGTTTCATAATTGCATCGAAAGTGCTTACTAGATAATGGCTGTTAGATATTTATCTTTTTAATAGTGACAATATAAGCGATTATTGTGGGTAATTTATTATTATAAACATGAGTGATTAATTTTATAAAATTTACTACACCCGTGATTTGTATTCGAGAGAGTGACTATTAATTTTATGAGGTTGGCTGACTGATCAATCATTAAACGAGTTTAGAGAAAGATTGTAATTCATTATTATCATAGTTGCATGTGTTTGAAAGAAAAACTATAAAAATGTATTGAAAATATCTCATTCACAGGTTGAATCACATCTATCGATTCATATTTGTTTATATTGATATCATAACATGGACAAATATCAGTTGTAGTATCACAGATAAGTCCTAGTGATCTGATGTGAACAGCTCTTATCAGTACCATAGATGGTGCTGAAGAGGAATGACCTAATTGCTATGGGAAAATCATGGGGATAAATTCACATCGTCAGGTGTCGAATCGATATCAAACATATCAGACATACATGTGTCAGTGATAAGATTTTTTGATAAGACTACTTACTAGTTTACGTCTGCGATTTTGTGAGCGTTCGTTTTCTGTTAACAAAATAAATATTTATGATTTCACATAACGCTATCTAATCCCAAACTGAAAAAGCTATGGTTATGGAAACTAGATAGCTAATTTAATTTTTTTGTTTCTGTTATATTCTTGTCTTCCCATGAATCTTAAGATGTGCAATAAATAATTTCCAATCATTTACATTGCACCACATAGTAGGTAATAAATAGCAGTTAGGTATATTAAAAATAGGTAATAAAAAGTCAACACAAACAAACCTTGTGGTTATTTTTTGTGTACATAATTTAATTACAGTTTGATTAATAATACAAAAAGTATCAAGGTGACTATAGCCATTTGAAAATAATTATCTCTATTTACATTCACAATCGAAGGCTGTGTGAATCAAATTCTTATCTTTACGATTGGTGTTTAAAGGATAAGGATTGTTTGATCACTGTTCCCAGCCTGACCGCCAAGTATAAGCGCTTTCACAACTGATCATAATTTTTATAACATCACCCAAATTATGGAGTATAGTCATCACATCAACAGCTAGTCGGATGGCGGCAAGTATACAAAATACTGTAGATATATGTACTAGAATAGTGTGCTGGGCTCTTAACCTATCTAAAATGAAACGTCGGTATGGTTCGAAAAACTACCAACTTGTATTATCAAAGTTAGATGCTTTGTTTACCGTGTCTTGTTGACAAACTAACAGAGCGCTTGTGCCAATAAACTTAATAATCCGTTCTTATTATTAAATTTAAAATAAAATCGTACCAAGTTTAGCATTTATATTCACCAAATATACTTGGCGGTTAGACTGAAAGAGTTTATGTGAAAGTGCTCATCGAAGTCCAAATTATTCCTTATCGCGTGTTCCCGAAGATTGGTGTTCCCATGGTTTACATTCGTCAAATATTTGCATGTTTTTTATATAATGTTTGTATCTCACGATCAAGTGTATTTGATTTTGATAATAATAATAACAAACAAACACTTTACTTTCACACGTATTCACTATAATTGCATGTATTTAAATGAATAACTAAACATTATTTTAACTAGTTCCTCTTTGTTTGTGTTTTGTCCAAAAATGGGCTGCATCAATGTCACTTTCTTGACTGTCGCAAAGATATTTTTTAGTGCAGGTGCACCTTGAAAATAAGCTAGTCTAACTGATAATTTTCATTCGACGTAGAATATTTATCCTATTTCATATACAGAGTGTTTTTAAACCACACGAGTTAGAGAAATGTCGCGAAAGTTTTTATACCATACGTTTATTAGTAAAAAAAATTTCTTTAACAGCAAAATAATTTATATAATAAGTCTTATTTTTTTCAAATAATTCGTGTCGTATTTCTCCTAAACTGAAATATTTATAAAAAACGAAGTATGCAGCTACTGTTTTTAGGGCATGGTTCCTTTCACATTTATCTAACAGTTATGGTTTCGGAATTGACCATCAAGTCCATCACCGCTCTTTTTAAAACACCTTATATAGCAAAAAACCTTGCGTGCTGGCACAGGACAATGATTATATTTAGATCAGAAGTCTATAAGGCTGGTATGCACTAGATACAAAGAACGATGTCGCCGCAGGCCTTAATAATTACATACTTACTAAATTACACGTAATTGAAGTGTTCCACGACTCGCTCGCCAGCTTTTGTCTCAGACATCTTTTTTATATTCTTCTCAAAATAACGTGCACTAAAGTTTTCGCAATTAGTGTAGTTATGATTTTTATAATTAACTTGATAAAAAGCGGTAAGATATAAACCAAAATGTTGTTAAAAGAGACCAATTTTTGCCGTTACCTACAGCCACTTGAGGTTGAAATTTATTTTTTTAAGTCATTGTAAATATATTTTCTAATATGAAAAACAAGCGCAGTAAAAAATATACAAAAATTTTGCAAAATAGCCAGCTTTTTTGCCGTTACCTACAAAGAATTCTATTAGCCACTTGAAATTGACATTGCTATTTTTTATTCAAAGGTCAGCAGTTTGTTTTGAATGGAGCGTATTATTTAGTGTCTGTCAGCATTTGGTATGTAACATGTGCTGCGCTGGCGCCGATGACGTAGGCGGCTCGCATGTGCGCACTCAGCTTAATTCATGGCCCAAAATACTGTCATAAAACAAAATATTATTTTTTATATCTTCCAAGATTTATGGAGAGGCATTAGTCTTTTAAATATATTTGGCTTAGAGCAACATAAACTGCTCAATAAAAAACTCTTAAGTAATAAACAACGCAATTACAAATAATACCTATATATCTAGCTTAACAACTTATCATACAATTATACTACATAAAGCTCAATTTTGAATATATCAATATAACGTATAATAAAAACAAACGCATTTATAGACAAAATAGTTCCAAACTATAAGCAAAGCTTGTACTATGGGAAATAGACTGTTTTTTTTTGTAACTACATACATAGATATGGAAACACCCAGACACAGAACAAATGTTTATGTTCATCGCACAAACATTAGCTCTGGGTGGGAATCGAACCCACGTCCCACAACATGGAAGGCAGAGCTACTACAAACTGAGCTGTAACGCCTGTCAAATAATGTAAATGATCGTTGTGATTTTACTGAAGAAAGTAAATGACTATATCAATCGTAGCACTTGAACTTTAGAAGTTGGTAAAATCGTATGTATAATGAAGTCAGTACAAGTGGCTTAGTCATGGCGAAACTGTTGGTACAAGTAATTGTATTGCTTGTTTGCACAGCTAGTTAGCAGCATCGACTCAGCACTGATTGGGCATTTCAGACGATGTTTACAGATGTATACCTACTTTTTTTGTATATGAGAACAGCAAAATACCCAACGTATTACTGAGAACCAGTATTATGATTTGTTACACATGTTTATGAGCGCTTTTTAAAACTACTTAGTGAATAATATATAGTGGGTTTTTTATCTCGAAATATGGTTTAGATTGTATTCTAGGTATTTTACATGCCCGTTTATATAAATATTACAGATGATACTAATTAATAAAATACATTCTAAGTATAGTTTAATTTTATACAAACGTTTGTTTTTAATTAATAAATAATTACATACATCATGAATTAGCAATATGTATATGGATTGGGCTTAGGGACTGGTAATACGGATAAGTAGAAAACCTAGTGGCATGCATTGTATTTAATTACTTAATTATCGATATAAAATACCTTGTCAAATTTAAAATGTAAAATAACGATATATTTCGTATGATATGTTCACAAGGATATAAGGTGCTGAGAGGCAATTACCTCCGTATATCTGCGCAGTGACAGAGGGTCACCCACGCGCACTCCGCACGCTCCATCATTATACAATCAAAACGAATCAGCACTTTATACAGCAACCACTACGGCTGAAACAGCCTGCGCGCAATGCAACTCTAGCTTCATACTAAACAAAACTAACAACACAGAATTAAACCAACGGTGGATACGCAACAAAAGTATGCGCTCGCAACCGCATATAACCTACGATCGCGAGCGATGAGGAGCATACACTATCGTTGCATAAGCGAGGAATTTAAACAGCAATGAATCGGGCTACCGATGTGTCAGGAGCAATAAACTACCCACTGCACTTATCAGATCAACGAATCTACTTCCTAGGTCTGCCTACGTCAATTACTACTTCATAGTTCAATAGATTCAAACTTCGACATAGTTTCCGGCTTGATGCAGCAGTCTATACCTAATGGATTTATTGCAAGCAGTTAGCTGACTAGTATAAATCAAAATTGAATGGGAGTAAGTGGCAGCTAGTTTTCTATTTTATTAGATTATTACGGCCCTTTCAATAGTTTATTGGTGGATATTTCCATATAAGAGGATTTGGCCCACAATAAAAGGTCAAAATCGTTTTTGGAGAATAAATTAAATTAAGGTATCATATTGAATGAACTGGGCCCATGTGGTGTTTTGACATTGATTATAAGTTGCGTTCAATATGCTGCTAATAATTTCACGACCAAAAAGAAATAAAAACGGATTTCATTTGATCGTTATCATTTTGGATTTAAAGACATTGTAAATATGTATTAAAAATATTATACACGCAAGTTAAATAAAGATCTTCATTAGATGTTTATGTCACTAGTAAATGAATTTATAACTATTACCCATAATATATACTTAATTCAAAATCTTTTTTTATTGTCTCGATTCGAGTCGGGGTAAATCACAGTACTTTATTTTATAATATCTTATCTTATTGGTATGAATACAATGGGCACGCACGTGCGTCGCCCGCAGCGTCCGCTCGACCATTGTCCGACCAACACCAAGCCATTGTTTCATGGAAATCCTTTTAAATTTTTGACATTACTCAATTAAATACTATTACATATAATAAACCATTTTATTCGACCTTCATCATTTGTATATCTTATAAGAATGGGGTTTACTCGTATCTGTTATTTAGTTTCGTGTAAAAGTGCGGTTATAGCAGCCTTCTTTCTTAAGGTACACATTGTATATTTCCCGCCAAATGACGTCAAGTTATCACAACTTTTACTAAGTATTTATAAATTTAGTGCCATTAAGAGAAAACTCGCTCTCCTATATTGAAGTACAAATAGAATAGGCCGCGTTCTATAATCACAAAGCAAAACCTACCAATCTGTACATACAACAATCAAGAGAATCTGAATACAATAGGTTCGCCAAAGTCACGTACCCAGCTAAATATTACCGATTAGATTCCTGTTTGTTTTACAAACTGGTCAGGCGAAGTAGATCACGGAACTGCTTAGATCCTATTATCTATAGACACGACTTCGAATCTGACCTAGAAATGAAAAAACGAACCGAGAACCGCCTTTGTGTGCTTATAAGAATGTGTGGGTGAGTTTGAAAGCTTATAAATCTTGTTTGTGCCTGTGTGGGTATCTGACAAGAGCAAGAGCAAAGGAACCCGATAGCGACACAATGCCTTGAGCGCGTTTTCATTCCTTATTGGAGCTTGGAACGAAACTTACGAAAGCTGTATTAGGAGAAAGTCGGGGCTTGGACAAAGAAAATGCAAATCTTATTCGATTTCATTTTGAAAGCTTGACGCAAGCCTTTATTTTACAAGTTCAAACTGTTAAATAACAGTTTTAATACTAAAATTACCAGCTTTATTCAAACTTCAGCAAAATTTCATTACACAACAGCTTTAAAGCTTCGTAGAACTTCTGATAATACTCTCAGATCCACATAAAGTGTATAAATAACGTTAGTATGTAGTATATAAAATACAAAACCAGAGACAATGAACAATGACCAGTCTGAAAGGTAAATGGACAAACGCGTTATGACAATACACGGGCATGCGCGTGGGCAAGCTAGCTTTCGTTCATGTCTTTTAGGGCTGGCTGTATACCACAAACCGTTTTATTTATACATTATTATACAAATATTTATATTTTTTGGCCTAGTCTAGACTATAATAGTCCAAGTAAACTGTTATAAAACCTAAACTGTTATAAGACGACCGATGTGGCGCGGTGGGCGATGGTCCACCTGCGACGCGGAAGGTTGCGGGTTCGATTCCCGCCTTGGGATAAATGTTTGTATGTTCTGCAAATATTTATTCCGGGTGTTCTGGGTATTATATGTATAATAAAAAAATATCTATCTGTAATGTATTATGTAATGTATTATATTAAGTATGTCAGTCTTCTAGTACCCATAACACAAGCTCTGCTTAGCTTGGGGCTAGATGATGTTGTGTGGATTGTCCAGCATTATTTATTTATTTATTTATTTTATAAGTATAGATTTACTCGTTTATACACAGAAGAGAGCTTTTCCGCTGGTATGAGTTTTAGTATGCTAGTTACTGTAGTATAGTATAAGTAATTTGTTTTATTTTTGGTGAGATCTTTTTGCTGCGAATCTAATCTAAGATCATAATTATGATGCGCATTTAATAATAGAGTAAAATTTGTATTCTTTTTTTGATGAAAAGCTATGAAAAATAAGACAGCCCTGTACCAACAGATAAAGATGCTGAATACGCACGCGACTGTTATCTCAAATAGTCAAGTTTGAAGAATACATTTCCTTCGTAGAAACATATCTATTTTATTATGGTGATGATGGTTTTATCGCGATGGCGTTTTATGGGACCTGTATCTTGCACTTTCTACGCAACAGTCGAGAGAAAAGATTTCGAAATGTTGATTTTTTAATTTCACGGAAAAATGTTTTTTTTTTGTAATTGAGGTGATTAAAAACGTTTAGATTGAATTTTGAAATTCGAAATGGAATTTAGAGACTATTAAAATATTAGCATAACTTGTTTTAATGCTTTTTCTAGATTGAGACCTAATGGAACAGTAATGTCCATAGCTCATTCTACGTATTAGCATGAATACGCTAAATTTGATATTTATTACACAATATTAATCTAAACACAACAATAAAAATGCCATTAAGTTTGTTCTTTGAAGTTTAAGGCTATCGTAAAATTGTGGTCGAGAGCTGTTGTATCTTTATTCTTTACATACCTATCTGCATTTATATGATTGTAACCGCAAATTGCTTTGCGTCCTAGGTATTTCTTGTTGAACAACAAAAGCAAAAACCCCCGGTCCTAATTGGGTAGCGCGCGTGACAGCATTTTAGCGGTGATTCTTCAAATTCATCGGAAAAGAGACGAAACATTTGTTTGTGTATGTGTGTGAAAGAGTGCGGAGATATGTCGAAGGGTGACTCCGGGTACATTAGCGGCTCTTAGCTTGGTATCGGGCCGCGTCATTTACCACCATTCGTATCGTAATGGTCGGGATTGCCTCAATTTGAATCTGCCGATAATCTTCAGGACGCTCTTTTCATAATGGATCACGACTGCTCAGGCTCATTATACTTTTATCAAAACAATGACACGATGCATTTTAATAAAACTACACAGTATCACACTTACAACAATTTTTCCGTTCCACTAAACAATATTAAAAGTTGAATTACAAAGCAACCAATAATAATTCCCTAATAGGTCAAATATTATTCGTATTTACATTACAAAGATCGACTGTTAAGAGTCCATCCTACCTTCTCCATTAACACAACGTAATTAAACAATTTTGTCTAACTAATTAATTCTCGTGGTACAAAATTAACAAGTAGAGGTAAAAAATATATAATTTGGTTCAACGTACCAGCGCAAAAACGTTGCCACCATGAAAACAAAACGCAACAACTCGTTACAGTTAACACCCTGTATTTTTTGTCTAAAGTCTATG
This sequence comes from Ecliptopera silaceata, assembly GCA_932527185.1. Taxonomy (NCBI): domain Eukaryota; kingdom Metazoa; phylum Arthropoda; class Insecta; order Lepidoptera; family Geometridae; genus Ecliptopera; species Ecliptopera silaceata. Next base: position 7,854,866 of record OW052202.1, on the reverse strand, counting down.
TTTGGTAACAAAAACTATGCGGTTTTTATATGGGGCTGTTTCTATGTGTTTGCCTTGGCGCGCGTTGATGTCTTTGCCATGCACTGTACTGTAGTGCCTTTACTGTTACATATTATTTATTCTGTGTATGAACTTATATCATATGCATGTGTAGAAAACATTTTCATGTATAACCTCTTCCTGAAGAAATCATTCATTCAGAGGTTTTAATTTAATTAATACTTTACCTACTTATTTCTGAAGATCCAGAATAAAAGTAAACTCAATAAAGTTGCCACAACAAAAAAACTATTCCAAAACAAATGGCCTAAACAAATAAATGTGTGAATATGGTATTTATTTTGTCTTGACACCAAGATAGACGTCAAAAAACCAAATCCGTCAGGTAGATTAACCCTCTGAAGAAAGGTTGTTCACCCCACAAGGGTAGTCCACGTGCACCACAAGCCCACAAACTCGCACTTACGGAACCCACACTTGTTCCATTAGCTCGTAATTTACTGCACCAACATATTTCAACATCACCATTAGTAGGGATTAGGGGATTCCTCCATCGCTAGGAAATGACGCGACTAAATTCCAGGCTTAGAAAACAGATTTTCTATAATCAACATAACATTTCAACCCTGTTCTGGCTCATAGCTTGATTAATGTTGTTTTTAAGAAAATCATGTATAATTTGTTGTTATTGCTTAGAATAAATTGTTTACGTAGGAGGAGAAAGGCTTTATTTTTACAACACATCTAATAAAACCTACACAAAAGCTGTTTGGAAATTGAAATTATGAGTCAAAACTTGTTTTATCGTTTGGGCTTTGTTGTGGTCATTGTTTCTTATGGCTAGCTTAAAATAATCTTGCTGTTCCATCAGTGGAGATGACCATCTTAGCTAGTCCAGAAACACTTAAATTTAACGTCACCTCGCTCGTCAAGCTGTTGGCTAGTGGCTACAGCACGATATAAACGCAGACGAGACGAGACAAGGTTGTCGTCGCTCAGCGCGGTTGATAAAAGGCGTCAGGCGCGGCCACACATACAATACGTTATAACATAAAAGCCTCGCCTTCGTTTTATTGCCACGGCTTTAGACTCTGTAAAATCTCAACGTGGCATCTTTTATAGTGGTATGTGTCGTATATTTTAGCTTTATGTCGTGTGTTTCTGCCTCGCCGTGGGCTGGCGTGGGCGCTACTCCAGAATCGCGGCCCACGTGCCGTTGATCGCAGATACAATTGTCTGCTCTCGGCTTGTTTATGGGAGCACTCCAAGATATCACGAGAAATGACACCAGCTCGTGCCGTAATTTAATTTGCGCCCACTGAGGAGCATCGATCAATTCAATGTTATTGCACAGAATCACATGTTATGTTCATAAAAACCGTTTATTCGAACTTATAACGCCCGGACAATAAAACGAGCGATACAAAAGTGGTCCTATAAACGCGTATTGACTCGTGAGCGGTAGCAATTTGAAAATATTTTTAGTGTCTTCATTGGAGCCGGTTACACAGTGTCGCAGCAGGCAATGAATACTAAATGAGCTTTCTTCTCTAATTAATGGCTCCGGTCCGGTAGTATCGGGAGCCAATCGCGGGGCAATCAAATTGTTCAAATATAATTTTGTCACGGTGCGATATTAATTAAAACCTCTGCATGCTTGATCAAAATATTAAAGTAGAACCTGTATGGTAAACGCTACGATCGATACCAATACCCAGTAATATAAATCGATCAGAAATTCAAATAACTTTATCGCATTTAACAGTTTTATTTTATTTTCTTACAGCGGACTATCTTCCAACGCGGATCGAGGCGTGACTCCAGTGTACCTGCGATGCCGAGAAGGCAGCGTCTCCTGGCTCTACCCTCGAGGAGCCCTGCGGCTGCTGTTCGGCCCGCCCCTGCCGGCCGATGAGAGAGACTTCAAAGTGTGCATACGAGTCATCAGGAGACCGGACCCACCTGATCTGTTCCACACGCTGCGGCTAAATGACTCAGGTAATAGAGACAATTTCAACTAATTGGCCTGTCAAGGATAAAATAATGCCCTTCGTGTACCTGCATTATTACATAATTATACCAACTAGATAAAACCTTGAAGAACAATGAACATGTTTTAGTTGCCGCAGAGCGATTCCCCGCTCGCATCTTCGTGGAAGGAGCTAAGAGATTGGTGCCGTTGTACGCGCCCAACGACGGCGACCCTCGCGAGCTTCGATGCTTCCGAAGCAGGCACGGCCGCGCCGCGCTGTACGTCGAAGCCGAGCCCGAGGAGGGACCGAAGCGGCGAGTGGCGACATTCAAATACGAAGCGAAGCCCTTGCAGCGGAGGCATTACGACCCTAGCACGGCTGACTGCCGGCCCTGCACCGAGTCCGAGCTGGAGCTTGCATTCTGCACGAGCGACCTCGGTAAGTCCTCGCGATACTTATCCCGAAACGTTATTAGACCGCCCGCCATTACGCTCATAATAAGTAAGAAGAAAACAAGAAGCGGCGTCCCTGAATGTTAATAGACGCCGAGACAGCCGACCGCACGGTAATTTGTCGCCATAATCGAGATTCCTCGCGCCTGAAATTAAAATAAACCTCATTTTACCGGAATAAACCTAATTAACTTTAGCGTAAACACAAAGTATTCGCGCGACCGCAACGATTTATCATTCCGAGAACCTTTTATGCGAGTATTTCGAAATGGACAAAAAGTAAAAATGCAATCTGCTAATTGTTCCTATTGTCCACTCTTGCCTTTTGTGGCATACCGCTAAGTGGTAACAAGATAAGAGCTGAGATAATAAGATTGCAATTTCATTCCGATCATGAGTCACGGAAGCTGGTACGAGATGGACGGAGCGCAGCTATTTAGATTCAATTTACGGGCATGACGGCCGATACCGGATAGGCGAGTATGGAGACGGCACGCGACGCGGCGGGGAGCTAATGTTCAAGTTTTTCTTTGATAAATTATAATAGTCGAGAAGTTATGTCACCGGAGAGACGGTTCCTTCTACGCCCCGCGGAGCCGTGGGCGGCCCTGTATTAGCCCTGCGTTATTAGCCGCCTCCACCACGATCATTGAAATTTTTGTTTGTCATGCTATATAATAATTTATCGATATTAGTGCCAGTCTCACTTTGTACTAAAAATAGAACAAGAGAATATGATTTACAATAATGTTCAAAGAAATTTTGATATTGACTTTTCAATCCCTATAAAACGATATCCAAATAAATTTCAATAAACCCCATTCTGTTAATTACCTCTCGTATTGGTGCTAACGAAATTAACAGAGCCCGTAGTCTGAAGGTACATTTTAGAACTCCCTACTCTCGAGCCGAGAGTCGTCTCTCGGATGTCCTTATATTTTTGTAAGAAGTAGAGAGAGAGATCCGAGAGACGACTGTCGGCTCGAGAGTAGGGAGTTTTAAAATGTGTCTTCGGACTAAGGGCTCTGTTGTCTGGGGCTCGGGATCGAATAGCCGGTCATCGTTAGTCAAATCTTCTCTATAATTATCAGCCTTCGGAATGGTTGATGACCGTTTACGGAGCCTTCACTATTCACTTATCTATCTCAAACAAAAGACCGGGAAAAAATACGACTACATTTTGCGCTTACTCACAAACCGGACAAAAAGCTTCGCGGTAACAAAGGCGACACAGTGATTAATATCTAATCTACATAAGAAATAAATGCTTTTGATAGTGTCACGACGAATGCGGATCTAAGAAATAATGACTAGTTTTTACGGACCTATTGTTTGGCAGTAGGTAGGTATAGCTCAACGTTTGCCGATGATAAACTGTTTAAAATTATGCGTCGACTATTATAAATGATGGAGCCAAATTCTCAGATTATAGAGCGTACGCGGATATTACAATAGACAACTTTATTTTGAGCTTTCTGATCCTTCTTTTAAACATAGTCAAATTGTGTGAATTTTTACGATGATAACAGGACTAATAAAATTCTTTCTTGGATTTCAGTATCCCGAGGCGAGTTTATTGGTATCGAAAACCGCGCAGATTTAGATTCCACGCAGCTAACTCTTCGGCTGACGAAGCTTATCCGAGCTACTCATGAAGCGGATTCTAGAGAGACGCCTGATTTAGAAGATAGTGAATATTATAGGTAAGTGTTTAACATGAAAAAAAACATTTTTTTAAGTTTTAATTACATTTAAGCTCTTCCTTAGATGAAAATTCGATGTCCTTTTTTTATTTTTACATAAATGTTTGTCCCGTGTTGCTATGTTTTAGAACTACAAAATTATTTTACATAATTTTGTTCTTATAGTTTTGCAGTTTTTCATTAGCAATCTGGCTATATCTAGAGTAAGCAATGCTTTGCTTAGCTTAGTAGATATATTGGAACATTTTCGTAATATTTCTGTCTTTAAAACCTAAGTTATTCTTTATTTAATGATATAAATACGCAAATATGCAATACATACCGCCTACCTTAACCAAACTTCGTAAATGAATAGGTACTTACCAACTCATCTTAGCTAGACCGTAATCAAAATTCTAAGAAAAGCTAAAATGACAGAAACGATTTAACTCAAGTTTTCCTTGTTTCGAGTGGGTCTTGATAATATCTAGTCAATTGAGACTTTAGATGAACATCTAAATCATCATGCTTGAACAGCGGTCAACAAACTGATAGCAAACCGGTTTTGGCTCTAGATTATTACTATCTCAAAGAATGATCACGAAATGTAAACTTTCTTGGCAAACACAAAACCACAGTTTTATTGTACCTAGCAATTACCGTTACTTGGGTTATAGAGATATTAAAATAATTGTTTTATTGGGATAGTTTTTCTACACGACTATCAACGTTCAGTAAGGTGACATATTCTTGGTTATATGTGACCCTAGTGGGTAGGCTGCCGTATTTAGAAATGCAAAAGTGTGTTAGACTCTAATATGTGCTCATTTTAAGTTGCGACCACCTGTCTTCTAAATAATCCTTTTATAATCTTACAAGCTGTTTATTGCTATTAAATCGTTTATTACGATAAAAATTACCGCAACGTCACTTTTTTATAAACTGAAAACTTACGTAATGAGATTTGATATTATTTATGTGTGTGCTAAACCACTTTATGCAGGATCTGAGTAGGGTTTTACTCGTATTTTAAAAGTTGGGTGGTTTTGAATCGATGAGAAATTATCTTCATCATTTTTTCTCGCTCGCACTCGTTTACTAGAGTTATTAGAAAAACATTTACTATATTTATATTTTATTATATTAAGACCTAACTACGCGGAGCAAAAATAGGGTTATGAGTTTAACATTTTATCTATGTAAGATGTTAATCTGTTCTACTGTAGCTCTTATCACTTTCAGTTCTAAACGAACTTAGTTTACATAAAACCCTTAAAATTTCGAGAATCTATTTCTAACTAAGTTATCTCTTCCAGGTATGATGTAGACAATACATTAGAACGGACTTCCCATCGCAGCCACAAGCGACGAAAGCCGCGAAGTCTCCACGCCCACATCCACGTATCCTCAGTCTGTGAAGCATCAGCCGGAGCTGGTGAGTTCCTCGTCATGGCTCGGAGACGACTGGGAAGGTACTCCTTAGTCTGTGCTCCGAGGATCGAGGATTGGGTGCAGTTGGTTGAAAGAAGAAATGCTGATGGAACCGCTCATTGCTTGCTTCAACATTGATATAAACTTACGCTAAGTTTTATCAAGCTTGAAGGACTTTTTGTGAAAGAAATCATCAGGAATGATACCACTATTTTGAAGCTAAGTTTGATCAAGATTGATTAAAAAATCAAACACAGCTTGAAGGAATTCTGTGTTCCGATTTTGTATGTAACTTTGATCAAGTAAAGATGAAGTAAGTTTAATCAAGCTTATTGGAAAAGCAAACATAGCTTGATGGACTTTTACAAAAGAACTTGTCCGTGATACCGATGGTTACGCTAAGTTTGATCCAAAACTGAAACATAGATTCAAGGACTCTTTGTGAAAGAATTAATCCGTGGTGATACTACCACCGTACCGTCTGCAGACAAGTAATACTTCGTGTTGTGTTGTGCTATGGTCCGTTTGAAGGATATGGGTGCTTGAAGGTACATGGAACTTATATTTTGTATATAGACGTTGTGCATTAGCGAAACAAATAGTGTAGTCTTAAGAACTAATTTTGGTGATGTAAAAACTATTCTACCTACTATAAACTATTGATTACACATTTTTTGTTAATAGTGTAGGTACACATTTGATTAAGAGTTTAAAAATTTTTTAGTGTTCTAATTTTTTATTTTGACTTCAAAAACTTCAATAAATATATCAAAACGTGAAATAGATCCTTTTGGATTAAATATTCAAGAAATTGTGAGATCATATTTAGCTTGCCATAATTCTTAGAAATAATATATTGGTATTGTAAATAATGTTGTTGTATATAGTAAACGAGAAATGTGGACCAGAGTGCCAAAATATATAAGATCTTCATAGTAATAAGGTTGATCTCAAGTCTGTACATATTACTTGTAAGGAAATGAATTACCTATGTAGCCCACAATAACTTGTTTATATAAGTTTCTAAAAAACTTTATACAAGCTATCTTGATACTGTATATTTATAACAAATTCATATAGTTCGTGAATTTGTTAAAGATTCTATAAAATGTGAATATTAGGAACTTTTTTTTTATATTTCACCTGAAAAGATTAATCATGGTCATATTTCTATAGACTTTGTAGAATAAAAACGAGTATTTTAGAAGATTTATAAGGTGCTTAAAATCAGTATAAACAGGTCTTCCAGTATCAATAGTAGAAAACAGATATTTATATAACAATTCAGATAAGTTATACTGTAAATATACATATAAAAAGTATATAATGTAATACATTTACCATAGTATATGAAAAATGTGAATGCTTAGTAATATATTGTATAAATATTATATTAGTTAGTTGTCAATGTGATATAGTTTACAACGAGATGATATATTGAAGTGCCTTAATATATTGTATATATTATTATAAATATAGTCGCGTTTTCATACCTATGAGTGTTTATATTTTATTTTACGTAAAAACAAAACTTGAATAAAATACTTTACAAATTATAACTTTTTTTATTTAAACCTATATTTTTAACATACCTAGGTACCTATATATCATATGGATAGCTTATGATAGCTTGAATTCATCCGAGTTGTGTTTACCAAGATGTTAAGTTTAGGGTAAAAAGAAGCCTAACATAGCTATACATCAACAAACACATTTAAGATTTTTGATTATTGAACAAAGATTTACGAATTTGCCTACATTTTTGAGTGCTCATACACAATGTTGCATCAAAATAGATTCCAAAGTAAATCCAAGTAAAACCGATTTTCAAGTAGGTAAATTAATTGAAGGCTTTGAAAATTGTCGATATTTTTTTACATTTTGACAGAACTTGCCTACATTGTTGATTGCTTATACATAATGTAGCATTAAACTTATTTCCAGTGAAACATATTTACAAAGACGGATTTACTCGAGAACAAATTGAAGCCTTTGAAAAAATCTACAATCATAAAGCAACACTATACCCACATTCAGCCGTTTGGCCTAAACAAAATGTGTATGTCAGAGACATGGGTACACGCTTACACGTTGATTTTACCTTATAACTCTGAAAGTATGCCTATTATGTCAATAATATGGAAAGGATTAGATGCATAAAAGGGTGGAAGAGATTTTTAAATATAAAAAACATAGTTTATTATAGCCATTCATTTATTTGAAAAAATCACAACTGATACCACATAGAAAAACTACTCGGCACGGTTTAACTCTTAACTATACATAATATCACATAAAAACACCTCATAATTTAATAAACTATATACAAAAGACATTCATTTGGTACACTTTGTGAGCTAACAACCACTAAGTGATAAAATAAAATTGAAAAAAAAAACATTCTTCAAATAAAATTAAACATAAAATGATAACAAAAAAACAGGTTTGCTAAAATATACATTTAAAATATGTTTATATTATGAAGGCAGTTCACAAAATTATTATATAGGAAAGAAATAGGACAGGAAAATGACGAATTTTAATTATCTCAATGTTAATAAGTTTATAACCAATTAGTATTGTCTTTTGTAAGTCCCAAAACGAAGGGTGTAGAGGGTGTAAGGGTGTAGACTTTATGAAAATACTTTTTTATGTGAAAACTATGTCTAATGTACAAATTGTTATAACATTGAATAGGTCAAAAACAGGTACTTACGTATTTTATACACTGATATGTAATGGCTATTGACTGACAAAATAAATGATTAACTTATTAATGACAAAATAATGAAATCTATTCATATATCATTTATATTCATTGAAAACTTATGAAAACGCAAACAATAATTAAATACACAGCATTTTAAAAAATACAACCATTTCCGCTCTAATATCATTACTTCTAAATTCGTTAAGGCTATAGTCGAAGCCAGACTATTTGAAAAAACAAATATTTGTTATCAAAAACTACGTAGTACTGACATAATCCTATTTTAGTCCAAATATCAACTACTTTTGGGATTCAAACTTTTTGCTATCTATAAAACTACCAATTTAAAATTTTCAGTTATTCGACAACCAGTCTACGTATGCGTGTGAAAAGGAAAGGTATATGATTTGTCAGTGGATAAAAAGAGACAACACTATTTCTTCTAGTTTTAAATAGCAGCAAGTCTGGCATCGACTACGAACAAGCTTATAGCATCATTCCGATAACTCCATACATGAGCAAGTTATGGATTTAATATCATTTCAAAAGGAATAGCTCATTATTCTTTGTCTCCTTGTTTCGTAAAGTCGAAGAATGAACTTAGGATCTATCAGAATAAAACTTTCTTTTTTTTTTCTTGGCTAATCGTTTTCGCACATGTTGTAAATTTGTCATGAAAACTTTTTAGATTGTTATTTGAAATTGGAATCCGTTTAACAAATTGCTTGGATATAAAATTTGATTTGAAATTTGTTAACGCTTCACATACAAAAATCATTTAGAACTTGACTGGCATAGTGAATTTGAATACTCTTCCAATTTCAGCTCTACAGAAATGGTTCTGGTAACTCTGTAAACAAAATCGAATTTTGTATGAAAGCTATTCCGTTTGAAATGCTAGTGTATCCTCTCGTTTCTTTCACACAAATCAGCCTTCATAGTTACAACGTTGACACCAATTACACGCAATCTTAAAAAAACAAATAATAATAACTACTTAACTAATACAATAATACATAGTCTGCTATACATAGTAGCCGTATAATATAAGCACACCAAGAGCGAATAAAACTATTATATAAATTCATAAGAATAAAATGTGATGCTTATGCCAATAAATTGTGCGACTTATAAAAAGTATTACATAGATCGAATTTTAGTTAGTAGAAAATTATTAGTTTACCGATTCTAAAAATACAAATTTTTATTATAATCGAGTCGAGGGTATATTTTCAAAATAGTTTTTCGACAATAATTTTATATACATTTCTCATAAATTTTATAACGTTTTTGAGTGTAATAATGTTTTATGAAGGAATTATTGTCTAGAACGATTATAGTGCTGCAACTAGATTGGAGCCTCAAACTTTCAGGACTTCAAAAAAACTTATTCGCTCATTATAGTAATATACTTCTTTTATAAATGACTTCTGCGCCAAGTTTTCTTTTTTTTTTTAATTTTAAGTCAAACCCGTCGGCTGAAGGCTGTCGGTTAAAGGCAAAATGGTGGAGGTTGAGGCTTGAAGTGAACTGTTTGTATATTTATTTTACACATAAACAAACATTATATTTAACAAAAGATTTTAAGCCTAGTGTTCCCATAATTATGATCAATAAGAGTTCAGAATGTGATATTATAATTTGATGGAATTAGTTAGAAATATGCGATAGAAGTATTGAATCTACTTCTAAGGAAGGAACGGGTTACCGTTTTTTTTTATTTAATGTGTCGTAAGGTCTACAGTTTAGTTGCTCGCACTATTTAATGACTTAATGAAGCTCATTACATATATAAATATATAAACTTTGAATATTTGTTCACATTTAACTTTCCATTAATGATGAATATGGATTGTTTGATATTTTTACTACTTCTAAATGTTCAACAAAGTATTATTTAGTTTAAAATAGTGAATATCTATTTAATATTTAATTTTATTCAATATCTTTATTATTTCGTGAGATATTATAATAATTAGACATACTAAAAATACATTAAAATAAATAAACTAATTTATAAAAGCTTGAGTTAATTTCACAGCTCATTAATACATAATAATTACATTAACAAAATCACTTTGCGCAATTTTTATTATTTTTAAGTGATTAAACTAAAACCCACTGTAATATTATATTTAAACATAATACTACTTATTCTTATTGATTTTATTTCATCAATACTATAATCTAATATAATTTCAAACTCATTGTAAATACTTTTAAATATCTTTTTTATACCATATAAGATTATACATTTAATTCTAAAAAAATAAAATTATTAACTCCAACAAAACATAAATATTTGTCCCTTTTCGACGTACAAATTCTAAAATCTTATACAATTCTTAATTATAACATATTTAAATAGTGATTTATTTATAAGAAATCTCTTAAACACGGTTTATCCACAGAGCAATGAATATGTAGATAGACCACGGCCTCAAGATTACCTACACTTCTTCAATAAAACTAAAAAATGCTAAACTATTTTTAGCAAGAATATCTAACACGCACGGTACAAATATAACAAAATAGTACTGTAAAATGCTAATATCTAACTTAATAAATACATTTAAAATAGAGTAAGACTTGGTCAAGGTTAATGGTGGTGACGATAGAAATACACAGCTTTTTATCCCGCTAGATGCCTGTACCTCTACCATGAGATGTCACGTAAAGTAAAATCGCCTGACTTTACTACAGTAGTTACGTCAATATTAGTATGACGAATTTTAGTACCCAACTATCCGCTAGAGGCGTCTCATAATCTTCAATCTCGGCAAATCTTCATACATTTTTTTAACTACAGACGCTAGCGAGTATAGTAAATATAGTATAGTAAAAACTCATGGTAGACATTCTGTTTTGGCCATTAATGTGAAAAAAGAAGGTGCATGTAATTTTTCAGTAAACGATAAGTTACATAATTTTCCTTCACTCACGGTTTTACTGATATATTATCAACTGAACTTTAACATAATATGATCGGTATAATATAAGCTTTATAATTTTCCGTTTATTCGCAAAGTTATGTCAAATTATGTCGACTCATTCGGATACTCTACTTCAAACACACATATTTCTTTTACAGAAAGATATTTCTTTTACTTTTGAGATACATTTTAAGGGTTTTTATCGTGTACCCAAAACTGACTTTCCTACAAGTGCTGATCGGAAAAGTTAGAAAAAAGTCCATATATTTTATGCTAATGAAATTGTACCTCTTTTCCGAAAACATAGTGGACAAGCCTAAAGATAATTCTGTGACCACTGTGACCAGTAAACGATAATCGCAGTAAAACTGGATTGAACGATCTCTTTAAAAGTCCTTAAAGTTTAACTTAAACAGTCACAATTACCTGACTTTATTCAAAATGCACCGGCGTGGGTGTCATAACATCGATAATAATGTCCTCCATATTAGGCAGTACTAGAACTTTCTCGAACTCCTTGCTGAGTTTTTGCTCGATCCAGTTCGAGATGTGAGCGAATCGGAGCGTTCTGGCGCCGACCGCCGGCCGGGCTTTTAGCACCAGTTGCGGGTTTGTTCTGAATCTGGAATTAAAACATAATTTGAATTGACAGGCGTCACAGCTCTGTTAGTAGTAGCTCTGCTTTTCATGCTGTGGGTCGTGGGTTCGATTCCCACCTAGAGCAAATGTTTGTGTGATGAACTTAAATAATTGTTCTGTGTCTGGGTATTTCTATGCATTCATGCAATCATTTTATTTATTTCATTTATTTTTTCATACTTAAAAGAAAATGAATGTATATAAGTAGAATATCAGCTGTAAAGTTCCCATAGTACAAACAAAGACGGACGGAGTCTCACTAATAAGGTCCCGTTTTACCCATAGGACCTTTGAGTATTAAAATAACTAATAAAAATGGCAAATGCACCAGATGTGCAAGCCAGAAAGAAAAACTAGTAAAATGACTAACCCGATCCAAACTCGGTCGTGCGGCGGCGGCGGAAGATTCAAAGCGAGTCTCCCTTCCAGTCCGTGTATCTCTAAATGCAGCTTTATATCCGTGTTGGACAGCCCCTCCATAGCGCGCTTCACGTACTTGTAGTCTGTTACCTGAAGTTACGAAAACCAGAGACAAACATTAAATGAGCGTTCCTTATATAGGTGTGAAGTAAATATGGGCGTAAAAGTAAATAAAGCGAGAGAAAAAAACAATCAATCGCCATTTTGGAATTTACAAAAATTCTGATAGCGGAGACTTTAGTGATTTTTGTAAGATTTTTTGAAGTTTTTAAATTTTAATCCTAAAATTTACAAAGTTCGATAATAATATTAACAGTCAAGAAAACTACGAGTTTAATAAAATATGATTGATAATAAAATAAATATGGGTTAGTAATATTGTGAATATTTAAATGAAACATATATGTTTACCTGTTGGAAATATTTATTTGTTGCAATCTTATCGACCATTCTTAGGAACTTTTTCTTAGACGATCCACCCTCTGTTGTTGTTGATCTAAAACAAATAAAAATGATTACTTCCTTATTGTTAGGTTTGTCAACTGAAACAGTGTTAAATTAGGCAACCTAGACGTAACTATGTAACCCAGGTTAAGACATCAGTACAAGTGCGAATCGGACACTGCCACGAAGGGTTTCGTACCACGAGCAAAAATTCGTCCGCAAACACAACTCGCACTTGGTCTGTCTTAGGGCGCCTTCAAATTAGCCGCAAATTGTCGCGCGGAGGCAGCGCGGCTGCAGCGTTGCTGGCTAAATCCATACAAATTAAAACGCGCGACTGCAGCGCTGTAGTCGCGCGTTTTTTATTTTTTTTTTAATTTATATGGATTTAGACAACAGCGCGGTCACAGCGCTGCAGCCGCGCTGCCTCCGCGCGACAATTTGCGGCTAATTTGAAGGCGCCCTTAGTGTTTGATGTTATAGCGGCAACATAAATATATAATTTGAGTCAATTTCAAGTATATTTTAACGTTTAATTATCACGGTTTGTGGGATATAGCCTGACAGACGGGCAGACAGACTGACAAACTAACAGAAGGACAGCGAAGTCTCAGTAATAGGGTCCCGTTTAACCTTTAGGATAAGGAGAAGGTATGGAACCTTGACGACCCGAGAGGGGTCCTAACGCAATTAAGAAAAAAAAAACTATACAAAATCATTAAACAAATAAACGATATTAATTAAAAAAAAAAATTAGTTATATAAAAATAAAATAAAATTATTATTAATTAAATTATTAATAAAATTAAAATATTATAATATAAATATTTTTTTTAAATCTTCTATTTATGTTCTAAATAAAAATGCATGATAAGTTTAAAATGTTAAGAATTTAAAGTTATGGAATAAATGAGTTTTAATATTTTATTTATTTATGGGACCTTGAAAATGGTATACTCACGCAACTTCTTGTAAGGGAATGTTTTCAGCGCTGTCAACTGGTTGGACGGGAGGACTTTCATCATCACTACTCGATTCTGCAGAATCTTCAACGTCTGAATCGTATATCGCTGGCTTTTTCTTCTGCAAACAAATTCACCCATATAAATATGTTTACTAATACAGTACATTTTTTGTTAGGTATTTATTTAACAGATAGAATATTAGTTTAATATGTAAAATATTTTGTGTAATTTATTTATTTTTATGTATTCTTAGGTATTTTATTGTACCTAGTAGGATTAGGTATTTTATTTAGGTAAGTACATCTTGATTTATCTATATAACACGCCTCACCATCTTTCTGCACATCCAGGAAGACTGGCAGACAATGCTCATAGCATTAAGTCCTCCTAGCACTAAGCTTTGTGTGAAATTTTAAAATAAATACTTAAATAAATAAATTTATCGATACAAAAACGATACTAAGATACTAATAGTCAAAAGTCAAAGTCAAAATTACTTTATTCAGTAAAATCACAAGGATCATTTAGAATAGTTTGTTCAATACGTTTAAAACTGTTAAGCAAAGTAACTGATACAAGAATATTGTTGTTAAAAAAATGCATTTAATTTCAAAACTAAACAAAAAAACTATGAATCGCCATTTGCTCAAAGTATTCAAACTATAATTTAAATTATTTATTCCCAAACACTAAATCCACCTTACTAAGTTTCTTACGGCGAACTACGAGTATGATTTTTGTTATGTATTTACTGAAAAAGTTAATACTTTTTTACCTTGCACATTCGATCGACGAAGTAATTGCTTGCAGTAGGCGAACCACTTGCTTCGTTTTCGACGACATTTTCATTTGTTACTAACAACTGGTCTTCTAATGTTATATCTGGAATATAATAATTATAGGACATTAGCGAGATTCAATGGGTAAAAATTTCTTAAAACGTCTGGAGTTTCTGGAGTAGAGTAGACATATTAAACATTTTGATAAATAAACAAATAAAACCTTTACTTTAAGTAAAAAACCGTAATATTTACTAGTTTCTAATTTGAAATAAAAATTTTAATTAGTGTATGCGTTAATATTCAATGAGCCAAACTAGCCGCAATCTAATTTTACTAGAACGCAATACATTACTGGCTACTCCCACTTTTCCCTCAGCTTCAATAGTGTAGATAGAGCGATGTATGCACCTTCATCGTAAATCTGCACTAAACTAAACTATCCGCAAACTATTTATACTAGAACGCAATACATTACTGGCTACTCACTCTTTTCCTTCAGCTTCAAGAGATTTATCTGTGTAGATAGAGCGATGTATGCGCCTCCATCGTACCGCAAATCTGCGTCAAGCCAAACGCCCCTTGCGTCACAAGATACTGGTAGGACCCTTTCTACTAATGGACAGGCCCCAGCTAAGGATAATTCTGTGACCACTAGCGGTGACATAAATGAAGGTAGCTGAAACAATAAAAATGAATTTATTGGAGTTACATTTTGTTTTGTATTTCATTATTTATATGACAGGCGTCACAGCTCATTTGGTAGTAGTCTGCCTTCCATGCTGTGAGTCGTGAGTTCGATCCCCACTGAGAGCAATGTTTGTGTGATGAACATCAATATTTGTTCTGTTGTCTCGATCTAGGAATCAGCGATAGTAGCGACTAGCGACATATAGTTGTCAAATTTGCCATATCACATTAAGGTTGGTTTTGTTTGATTTTAAAACTAATCAATTTTATATGTTTTATCTTGTTTATTTTACTAAAATATATATTTAAAATAAATTATTTACCTTCAGAGTGTTAAGTTTTCTTTGAATCCGATGTTGTACTCGAGTTATCATAGCGGGGTCCCGTGTGACGTCATACATAAGTCGTGCAAGCGCTGTATTCACCCAAGTCACTTCCGCCGGAAGTAAGCGACAGTCGCATTCCGGTGTCGGCGATTTATTCTGAAAATATTATTAAAATATAGTTTTAATTAACTTACACTTTTTATTGATTAACTATTTTATTTTACACACTAAATACGATAACAACGAGTTTTAAGATACAATACATAAATGTTCTTGTTATTTTACAAAATAAATACTGCAGTATTTTCAACGAAATATATAAAAAGCGATTTGATAATTTTCAAACAGAATTTTTGGTTTCATAATATCATATAATACAATAACTAATACTAATAGTTATTTTCATAATACTGGTAACTAGGTAAAGTACCGTCAAATCATCTGCTCAATTTAGTTGATCAGAATTTTGTGTCTAAATGAAACGATACAGTACTATTTTTAAGTTTAAATTTTTTTTACAACTAGTACACTATATTATTTTGTTAATAACGTACACTAATATAATAACAATCCAGCTACAACATGGGCTAATGACTAATTAATTATTATTATAAAACAAATAAGGCAGATAAGTTGACGGCTAAGCTCAAAGCTACATAAAACTTTCGAGAACGAACATCACATTTTCTCTTCTTCTTGTGCTTAGAGCGAACGTGTGGTGTGGGTTCGATTTGACACATCACGCCGATCTCAGCCGTGTGCTTCGCGAATGTTAGTTCATGAGTCTGGTGTGTTTCAAATCAGTTTAATTTTTTTTCTAAACTATAAAATCAATCTTTATTAGAAAATAAGTTAAAATAAAAAGGCGTCACAGCTCAGTCGGTGTTAGCTCTGCCTTCAATGCTTATGATTATGGGTTCGATTTTTGGGGTTACTTATTACTTGATGATTTCAAAGTAGGTATTTCTTATTTTTTCTCCTATTTAAGTAGGTACCTATAGAATTTTCTAATAGTATTTTTTCTATAGAAACCAAGTCTGCATTTTTATAAATATGTAGGTGTTATTAAGAACTAACAGAGAGACCAAATTCAAAACCGAGCCTAACAAGATACGATAATATACTAACTCTTATTACTAATACATAAGGTCTATAATTACCTGAATAATTTTGAATAAATAAGGCCAGAAGTTCTTCTCGTACGATTCAGAGTTATGAGGCAGGGGCTGCGATAGCGATGTTATAGTCACACCTTCTGATATCGAGTCTTCTGTTTTACTCTGAAATATAATGTTTACGTTACTATGATATTTTGTATTTATAATTAATTATATACAAATTCGGCGTATCAGGGCCACTATCTTATCCTAAACCATAAAAATATACGTTAAACAAGCGCACCTAGTTAAATAGATCAAAAAGATAGGGATACCTGGAAATCGGGCAGAGCGTGCTGTCTCGCGAAATTGTCTTCGCTATAAACACTACAAAAATCCACTATGACAATTTTTTTAAGCTATTGCATAGCTTCTATCGCGGGCCATGAGCGTGGAGACCGAATCCAGAAATTCCGTAACGAAATGACCTAACACTGCTCATGCGGAATCCAGCAAAAAATGCTATGCAATTGCTTTACCGCGGCAGTCCCCGAGTGCCACACGTCTTTTTTTTTAAGATTCTATTTTTTTTCACCTATTGTGTCCAACTGCAGAGCAAAGGTGTTTCAAAATTCTCCAAATGGTGAGATTGTAACAATAAATAATGAAGGGAAACTTACAGTATTCTTCGCAAATGCAACAGTATCTTTCTCAGATAGTTTGTAGACAGCTAGTTCAATGTTGTCCTTATTATCTCCCGGCGTTTCAGCGCCAGACTTTTCTTCCGACGTTGAGGATTCTGTTGATGCTGAAGTAGCTTCAGACACCGCTGTTACTAACCGTCGAAACCTGGAGCAAAATGAATAAATCTTATAGTATAGAATTTATACTGATGTAGCGTACGAAGTTATCACGGAGTTTGAACATAAGTAATAGAACCGATTACTATCCATCGGTCCTCGGACCCCGAGCCAAAAGGTCGCTCGGCGTGGAAGATCTTCCCTTTTCGTAGGAGATGCCACACCTATCTCTTCAGTGGTGACCCCGACGTCATATACTATACTATAAGATTTATTCCATTTACAGGGTGGCCAAAAAGTCGTGGATCAAACGAAACTAGGGGTTAGATGGGGCCATCAGCTGCAAAAAATTGTTCTACGAGAGGTCCTTAAGGTCAACTCCTGCAGGGTAATAATTTATTTTGGGTTTTTATGGGAAAATTGTCTTTTTTTACAAATACTTATCAAAATTTGAAAAAATCTACACCTATATCTTTTTTATAATTTTCACTAGATTGGTACTGATGAGTCCTTGTGTTAGACATGCTATTTATGGTTGTTTATTGGGTGCTTTGAAGATAATATTAAGTTTTACGAAAAAAAAAATCTCAATCATAACTTTTTATTTAATTCGGACCCCACTGTGAAAAAAAAATACTCTACCGAAAAGTGACCCTGTATTACAAGTTTTGGCGCATTTAATAGGGATTCTAAAAAGGTATTACACATGGCTATGCGTGGCTTCGATATCTTTCGAGGACGATCATTCGTAGCAAGGCCAAAGTTAACCCAACCATAAAACTCGGTTAAGCCTATTTAAAAATAAACTGGAACTAATTTCGCAGTTCTTCAACAAGGTATTATGGACAGATGAGTCAAATTTTAGAAGAATGGGAGTATTCAATATCCACAACCTTCATTTTTACTCCAGAGTGAACCCCCATATCATAAGAAATGATCGAACGAGCGCTTCCCCAACCGGTGGATTGGTCGAGGCGGACCTATTGCGTGGCCACCCCGGTCGCCCGATTTAAATCCATTAGATTTTTTTCTTTGGGGCTATTTCAAAGAAACAGTTTATCAAGGAGAGAATAATAGCGAACAAGAACTACGACAAAAGCTCGAATTTGCTAGGCTACAAGTTATTAACAACAGAGGTGCATTCCGTAGGTTACGTAAGAATTTTATTAGACGGTGCAGATTATGTATTACGGTCAGAGGCAGGAATTTTGAGCATTTATTGTAAAATGTTTTGTTTTATTAAAACAATTATTTCACAATCGTTATTTTGTTTTTTCGTCCTAGAAAGATATCGAAGCCACGCATAGCCATGTGTAATACCTTTTTAGAATCCCTATTAAATGCGCAAAAACTTGAAATACAGGGTCACTTTTCGGTAGAGTATTTTTTTTTCACAGTGGTGTCCGAAGTAAATACAAAGTTATGATTTGAGAATATTTTTTTTCGTAAAACTTAATATTATCTTCAACACACCCAATAAACAACCATAAATAGCATGTCTAACGCAAGGACTCATCAGTACCAATCTAGTAAAAAATAAAAAAAAGATACAGGGTGTAGATTTTTTCGAATTTTAATAAGAATTAGTACAAAAAGACAATTTTCCCATAAAAACACAAAATAAATTATAACTCTGCAGGGGTTGACCTTAAGGTCCTCTCGTAGAACATTTTTTTGCAGCTGATGTGCCCATCTAACTCCTAGTTGCGTTTGATCCACGACTTTTTGGCCACCCTGTATACTATAGATTGTATGCTATTATCAAATATCAAAATGAATTCGGTAATTTATTCAGTAAAATCACAAGGATCATCGTCTTATATATTAGGTGATTCTAGGTGCTAGTTCCCCGCGACCAAAGCATAGTTATAAAACTGTGATAGTGTTTGTAGCGCCATCTAACTTGCTACATGGTAAGCTGTCTACGCAACAGACCAACAATTAGCCGAACATTTTTAACCAATTTTAACAACCTTTTATAATTGAATAATGAATAATATTTTTTAGTTTCACACATGGGCTACACTTTTTTTGCGATCAAGAACTCGCTTTCTGAGATACAGCTTGATCTTTCTTAACCAAATGCTAATCAAATACTAATGCTTTTGGTCACTTACACAAATTACACATGTTTGTTTTTAGTGAGGATCGAACCCACGACCTAGAAGGCAGAGCTACTACCAACTGAGAATTTTTTTTTATGAATTTTAAATAAATGTTGCGTGGAAGAGATCGCTTTTAGCGATAAGGCCGCCCATTGTGCTTTAGATTTAATGTTTCTTGTGCGTAAAATCCTCTTCTGTGTGCAATAAAGTTTTTATCTATCTATCTATTCGGGAGGGCACTGTTCACCATCAATCGTGTAAGACTTCACTGTTACGTATGAGTGTGTTCTCCATGGCGCCTATCATTTATAACCATATTCCATTGTCAATTCGTACGGTCGACAATTTGAGTGCATTCAAGAAGTTACTGACTAAGCTATTGGAAGAAAAGGCATACTATTCAATTGACGAATTTTTAAATGACATATTCTAATAAATATAAAACTAGCGCCTTTGATTATATATATATATTTTTTTTTCATTGGACATATAGTTTGTTGACATTATTAATTTGAAATCATTTTTATTGTTTATTAATTTCTATAAATTCCTTGTTATTATTATCTGTGCATGACGTTTGTAAGCCTCAGGTTGAACTAGTGATATGAAGATTAATTTAAGACCAAATGTAATTACCTAGTTTCTACAAACAATAAATATCATTTATTTATCATTTTAAACTTACCACTCATGTTTATCCCTGCCGGTCCGAGCGAATAAATATAGATGAGAATGTTTGTCCCTAGATTGCTTTACGTGGACGCTCCATTCGCCCTCCACTGTTCCGTCTACGCTCATATCCAGTTCCTGTAACAAAAAATATTATTTATCGTAGTTGCATTTAAAATACATATACATATATGAAAATAACTTGCGTTACTTGGCATGCCACAAATCATGGGTATAAACACGTAGAAGCTAAAAAAGCTTTTACATAGTAAATATTCTCGGATATTTCACATATTGCTCTCATTGTCCCAAACTAAGCTATGCTTGTATACTATAGTAATTAGACTGCTGATAGAATACATATTACATTTTTTTTTGTAAATACATTCATACATAGTAACACCCAGAAACATAACAAAATATTTATGTTCATCACACAAAAATTTTCCCCGCGTGGGAATCGAACCCAAGACCCACAGCATGGAAGGCAGAGCTACTACCAACTGAGCTGTGACGCCTGTCAAACTGCTACAAATACTCTAAAGTCTCAATACAAACAAATGCCGGCTACTAACCGCTTCTTCCAAAAACTCCTTTATCCTCGACATTTCATTATCATCGAAGTCGTCTTCGTCGTCTTTATTGCTTGTAATCGACTTCGTAGTAAGTTCCATTTCGTCTGGGAAGGGTTCCTCGATCTTATCGCTTCTCTTATCGTCTTGACCCTGCGTTTCTGACACGGGCTCAGTGCAAGTAGACACACTGTCTGTTTTCTTATCTGTAATAAATAAATAATGCTGGACAATTCACACAACATTATCTAGCCCCAAGCTAAGCCAGAGCTTGTGTTATAGGTACTAGAGGACTGACATACTTAATACAATACATTACATGAAAAAATGAAATGAAATGAAATGAAAATATTTATTCGTGTAACATATAGGTACATACATATTAACAAGGTAGGGACCTTCTTTTAAGTATATGTACTTGTGTTAGAAGGCCCCGCTCTTCCATATCCATGGAATGTTACAATAAGGTACGTTCGTTTACTTATAACATTATACAAATTATTTTATGTATTTAAGTTAGGTTAAGTTTAATTTTCAGTATAAATTTAAGTACTAGTATTAATCAAAGCAAACAGAGTGTGTTAGTAAAAGAGGGTGAGTTAGTATGTAATTAAAGCAATACTTTGTGAGGATGTCAATCCGGTTTTCATAGGTATTGCTCAAGTGTAGAGTGTGTGTGTAGGGGAGGGCTCTCCTGGTACGCCAGCCTCGTAAGAGTCTGGTTATAGAGGAGAAACCCTCCGGTGTGTAATGTGGGTGTGTGTGTTGTGAGTAGGGTGTGAGGGTGTGTGCGTGTGGGGTGAGGGAGAGGGTGTGTGAGGTGTGTGTGTGTGTGTGTGTGTGTGTGTGTGTGTGTGTGTGGTGAGTGTGTTGGTGAGGGTGTGTATATGTGAGAGGGGGGTGTGGGGGTATGTGTATATGTGAGAGGGGGTGTGGAGGTTTGAGAGGGTGTGTGTACGTGTGACTAATGAGTGTGAGATAGTATGCAAATTTATGTAGTGGTGGGTTCAAAGCAAATGTATTTTGTAGCGAAGTACTATCAAGAAACAACTTTTAAAAATTCTTCAATTTCCTCATAATTTTTTGCTAGTATCCAATCGGTCAGAGTTTTCTTACAGTCATAATGTTTCATTGGATATATATTTAGAATTCTGTTAACAATATTAAAGAGATGTGCGGATTGTATTGAGTATTGACTCCGTGCAAAAGATGTTTTGGTGCCAATGACCTTGGCGATCTTATCCTTTCTTCTACGTTTAACCAATCCATTACATAGATAGATATTTTTTAATAATGTATTTTAATGTAATGTAAACAGATTGTAGATTATATTAACGAGATTTTAATGTTATATTATGATGTAAATAAGTATAAACGTCACCTAATAAGTGATTGTTATAATTATAAGTGTTAGTAAGATATAAATCCAATAATATGGCTGTAAAATTAATTTATAAGTATTAATATAGTTTAAGAGCTGTGGATTTTGTTTAAGTAATAAATGAATACGGAACTACTATTTCCGGGAATCCTTTTAAACTAGGTATAAAAATACATTGTTTTTGTAATAAGTCGAAACTGTTCTATCATTATCAACCTATAAATAAATCAAATAAATAATGCTGGACAATCCACACAACAGTAGTATACGTATATCAGTCTACTACGATACGAATTGATACGTCGATTGTCGGTTCTTCGACAAACATGGCCGGCCAATCGCCACTACAGTTTGCTATTACTCTATATCGAACACCTTATCTAAACGCCGTCTACTTGTCTACCTGTTATAAACTCTATGAATATAATCTTACCTCTATGCATTTTTCGAACTAATCTATGCCTGAGCCCTTCCCTCCCTGTTTCGCCATCCGAGTGTACACTAAAAACAAATAAAGTGCATATCAATTTCTTGTATTTATTATATAATTCTATAAATGCTTTTATACAAATAATAAATATAATAAATGCTTTTGTAATTTATAGTTATGTTTTAATAGGTAAATACAGAATAATTTCAATAATACTAAATTACATATTTATGAATAAATCAAGGGAATATTAAAATCAGTTTATAAACCGTGCATAATGGACTGATTAGAACGCTTTATAATAATAAAAACCTAAACATATCGACACACATTTTATACGTTTTCATTAAACAAGTAGAAACAACCATTCTAAAAATTAACGCGCCACCACCGCAGTATATTATGTACAGGCAAAAATATTGTACACAGGGATTAGCACGAGTAAATGTGACGTTATATTAACGTAACGCAGCGTAATATCGTGTATCTGACACAAAACACGAATAGCTTCACAAACAATAATATCATTTTATGTTTTTTTTTTATTTTTCAGATATATATTTCATAATATTTACAAAATGTACATTGTCATATAAAATACATAAGAAACAGTTGAGCTATCTACAGACCGTTGCAAACGATCTATAAATAGTTCAACTGATCCAAATCAGTACCAATCGGAAGCGTACAAGCGTGTTTTTTACCCAAGACACTGGCTGCATTGCCGCGCTGAATAGCAATGCTGATACGCTGGGCCAGATACTCACCAGCCCTCGGGTCACGCGTCGCTTCGCTACATATGTTGTTGATTAATAAACGTACCTTTTCTCCTTTCTTCTCCACACAAACTTTTTCTTCTTCTCGGGACTGGTGTTAGTCTCAGTACTTTCTGTCTCATGTTGTTGTTCCCGTTTCTTTTCCGCAACAGCTTCTGAAATCTTTTTTTCAGCCTGAGCTGCGTTTTCTTTCTCTAACACTTGTATTTTCTCTTTTTCGTTTAGAATAACGCAGATGGGATATTTTTTGCTCCATTGCCTGGAAAAATAGAGCGATTATTGATAAGATATGATATTAGTGAGTGTAGGCCTATTAGTAACTATGTATCTATGTATTTTAAATATTGAAATTCATGCTACGATTGTTCATAAAATAGAAAGTTTTTAAGTTTTTTATCTTACATAAGCTAAAAACTTACTAATTAGGATAGAATAAAAAGGATTATTTTTTGATTTTCAGTTTTTGATGGGGTTTAATTTTTTTGTTAACGATATTTATTACATATTTTTGATGCGTTACATTTTACCTACTCAAGATACCTTGTAAACCGTAACTCTAAGTTATTTATATACTTACATAAATCATGTAAATGTTGTTTGTGAGTATAATAAAATACAAATGTATTCTGCATAATTCTCTTAGCTTAGAGGTTTGCATCCGTAATCTGTATTATTAATCAGCGAATGCGCAAACAAACATTCTAATCTGAGCTAAAAATAGAAATCGAACCATATTAAACGGATTGTTATTTTATTAACGAAAGTCCAACTCTTGATTATATCACTCTTCTAAATTTTTTTGCCTGTTTTCTGTACATACACGCAATTCTGTCTAAGTCAAGTTTTTTTTTCAAAGGGCAATTTTCATTCCATTTGATTGTCAGATTTTGAGACAAAAAAAAAATATAATTATTCCGTTTAGATCTGGCATACAAGAGATCAATCATAGGTTTATACTAAGTTCTGTATTTTGGCATACAACTATATGATGTAACAACTCAATGGCCTTGATTTAATAGCAACTACTTATAATAAGGCATTATTTTGCTGAGCATGTCTACATTATTTATTAGTCTCAATATGTAATATATAAAATAAATAAATATTCATGGACATTTCACACATCACACTCTAGTCCCAAACTAAGCTAAGCTTGTACTATGATAACTAGAGTGCTGATAGAATAATTAATTACGTATATACACATTTTTTTGTAAATACATAGAATATAAATATGAACATAAATATTTGTTATGTGTCTGGGTGTCACTATGGACACCCAGACACATAACAAATATTTATGTTCATCACAAAAACATTTGCCCGGTTGGGAATAGAACCCACGACCACGAGAGCATGAAAGGCAGACAGAGCTACAGCCAACTGAGCTATGGACGCCTGTCAATCAAGTTTAAGTTTTTTTTTCTCAATATCAGCACTATATTGAGAAAAATATATCTAGTATTTAGTTTTGGTACAAATTGCTTTGCTCATTAGTATGCTAGTATTAGAGGTAATGCGGGCATTGCCCTAATTCTTTTATCACAAGACGAAAGCTGCGATATTCGGAGACAAAAGCAAATTACAAAGGTAAAATACTTTGTTCTGTTGAAACGACCTTAGTCATATAACGTTTACTTTGTGACGCGGTGAACGGATATCTAAATGTATCTATCGAAACCAGTTGTTAATGCTAGATTGTGATATACAGGGCTATTAACATTGTAATATACGCAGGTAAAGATATAGTATAATAACAACCCCAAACTAAGCGAAGTTTCAATTCGAAAAAATATTGGAAGAAAATGCTTGTTAGCATTCAACTCGCCTCAACAATTTTTATAACTAACTAGCTGACCCATGCCCACTTCGTTAGGCATAATTGGAGTTTTAGTAAGGATCCCTATTTTTTTTTAAAATATAATATAGCCTATGACACTCAGCAATAATATGGCTTACTATTGGTGAAAGAATTTTTAAAATCGGTTCAGTAGATCCCGGGATTACCCCTTACAATTGAACAAATATACAAACTTTACCCTTTTTGAAATCAAATTATGTAATTCATCCCTTGAGAGCTCGCTTCTATGCATATAACTTACAAGTATAGAAGGCAGAGCTTATACTAACTGAGCTGAATTCACTACTAATTCATAAAAAACAAGAAAAAAATAAAAATATAATGCATGTGACCACTTACCTTCGTTTAACGAGTCCTTTGGGTAGTAATATGACTCTCGCTCCCGCCAAATTGTACAATCTATGTTGATAGAATATTACTTTGTCTATCTTCTCATCCCACAATGCCCGTTTTGCAACTTTCGTTCTGGTGTACGAAATTCTTAAATTGTAACCTGGAATTCGTAATGGTATTAAAATATCGTAATTGTGTAATAATTTTTTTTGGAAATTAATTATTTGTATACTAAGACCACATAACAAGGGTAGAATGAATAATTGTTTTTACTACATCAGATGTTTTTATTAATTAAATGTTTCTCCAATATAAATGACTAACTAATAGAATTAAATAATACTAGTAGTACGCCCCGGCTTCGCACGGGTAGCCTAAGTATATAAAAATAAAATTATAATATAGCCTATGTTACTTAGTATAAATGTAGTTTCCAAATGATAAAAAATAAAGACCCCCGCATATATAGGTACTCCCGTGACCGGCGGCGGCGCCCGCTTGAGTCCGCTTGACTTTTTTCTAATACTTACATTTTTGAACTCGTGATATCTTTCGAATGGGATGTCCAAAATAAATAATTTAAAAAGTCATTTAAAGGTATTGAAACAGTCTTAATTATGAAAATATTTAGATAAGGATTAATACCAAAGCACAAATAAAGAACGTTTTCTAGCAGCGTCATTTTAATCATATTTTTTTCGATATTAAAACACTTGTAGTGACATATCTGTAATAGTTAGACATAATGCTGTCGCCGACTTTTTTGTGGATGATAATGTGTGCTACAAAATCGTAGTAAATAATTTCTTTCTATCATCAATAGTTTTTGCAGCGCACGCGATGAAAGGAATCTCTTAGGTATTTTTTTTACACCTTGGGTTACATAATTGAAGTTTTAGTAAGGATCCCTAATTTTTTTGAAAATATAATATAGCCTATGTTCAGCGCAGATAGTGTAGCTTCACAACAGTGAAAGAGTTTTTGAAATCGGTCCAGTAGTTTTGGAGCCTATTCGATGCAAACAAACAAACAATCAAATCTTTCCTCTTTATATGTAATATTAGTTTAGATAACTAGCAAAAACGCGTATTTTATGTAAAGTAGGTATGTTTATCTATGCGTTCTTCTAGTTAAAAGGTCATTGACGCAAAACGCAAACAAAGGTGTGAAAATGAGTAATAGAAAAGTAATCAGCGCGATAAAAACATTTTACCTTCGAGTTTCATGAACGCTGTTGTAGTTTTGTTGATGTGATATGTGTATGGATCGTAATCGGGAAACCTGAAGTGGTTAATCCATCCCTAAAATAGAACATAATATCAGGAATGTTTGTATACCTACTTTAATATTTTTTTATCTTTGTGTTACCGGGAAAATATATGGTATACTTTTTATATTTCTATCTTGAATTAACGGGCAAATATATGAAACTATTATATATTCGAAAAGTCTGTGACTGCGTAATAGTTCCGAGTTTCAAGGTCGGTGTGTTGAGGAAAAGGTCATGGGTTCGATTCTTATTAGCGGTTTTTAGTGTATGAATCAATATTATGCATTTTGTATGTTTAAATCATTCAATACTCACCTCATATTTCTTCAAAGGTTGATGTTCTTTCACTGATGGAATTGTATAAGCAGTTGGCATAACACTACTTCGTTTCAACTGAAATATGCTGCCTTTCTGCGGCTCCCAATGACTAAAATAATTGTCCAAAAGCCAATGCTTCAAATTACTCGCCAGACTAAAGCACCAGATACCCAATAGAAAACCATTCCACACATTTGAATTAGGAAACAGTAAATAGTTAACAATGAGAAAAACCGTCAAAAAATACATGGTAAAGTTTAGGAAATATGTTTTGGACTCTAACGCCTTGCATTTTAGGTTGGATTTGCTTGGGGGAAGGCCGAAGTTTGTTTGTGTGGGTGGGATTGAATGTGTGGGGCTGTCTGAAGGCTTGTTGTTTTGGAAACTTGAGGGTAGGTTGTTCACATCCCCAAAACCGTCCATTGTGTCTTCTAAGGCTTCTATTCCGGATTCTATGTCCAATAGACTATCGGTGAGATCATCTTTCACATCAGCCATTTCACTGTGAGCTGTACAAAAGAAATTACCATCAATATACACTCAACAATCACACAATCCTGAAATATGTATAAATTATGAATATAAACTATCACAGATGCAGGATTATCTCTAGACAGTAAAAACAGAGAAAAGTCTTCTTTGGACAATTAATAAAAAAAACAAAATAGGATCACTTGTTTTCCTTCAAGCAAGGTACCTCGTGGATTTGTAAGGGATGATTAAGATGTGTTCCTATTACAAGGTTGCCTACAGAGGATCACCTAAACATTACACTTGAACCAACAAATGAACTGAAGGCAGGGCCAATAGACCACCATTGCTCTCACTAATAAAAAATTGAATGAATAAATATCATTATTTTCTACAGTAGAAATAAACATACAGGTACTTATACTAGAAATAACTAGCTAGAGGTTGATTTGGATTCTGAACTTTACTGCTAATGTTTTAAAGATAGGAATCACTTACTCATATTCTTATGTGTATCATCACTTGAATCTGAATGGTTTCTTTCTACTGGAAGACTAAGTTCGCGCTCTGTGGCTTTGGCTGTGATTGGCTGGGTCAGTTCTGATAGATTTTGCATACTACTGTCTAGTGAAGAAACCTGATAGAAAAAAATAATTATGTATTAGTCTGGCCTTGAAAGTTTATTTACATTGAAACATAAACTGGTTTTTTGTTAAATTAGCTTTTTTATTAGCATTATCTTATAAACAAAATGGAAATGAGTTTATCTACAGAATAATTGAATAATATTATTTTTTTAGTTGTAGCTATCTTAATATGTAAAAGTTATGCTCGAATGATTGTGAACTTATCAAACTATCAGTAATTAAGACATAATAAGTCTATAAACATTTTTTAGAAGATAAAACAAAAAAAATGTATTGTATTGTTATTTGACTGAAGTTACCTGATTATCTGTATCTCCAACGCTTTGCTGATCAATATCTTTGATAGCTGAGTTTTCTTCAGAGTCTGATGTGGAATTTTCTCTGGGCAAAGATTTCTTCTCTTCTTTTGTTTCTGTTAATAAAGTATAAATAGTTCAACAATATGCTTAGGGCATGTTTATGTGGAGGGTGATGTAAAAAAGTTTTTTGCAATGAGATTGAGATTATCAGGTAAGGCTCTTTAAATTGCGTATGAAAGAACTACCATACCTCTTTCTGACACTAAGCAGTTATGCCTATATTGCTGTATTCTAATTTAAATGATTCTGAATTTAGTTACATGAGAATTTGTCATCCTCAGTACACAGTGATGTAGTGCAATGTTTTAGGTAACAATCAGCACTTAACATTAAATAATAATTAATATTCATGGACATTTGACACATCACACTCTAAGCTAAGCTTGCAATATGGGAACCATATAGTAATGGCTAGTAATGGTTAATGGATGTCAGTGTTATAAAAAATTACCTTCTAAGGACCTAGTTTTCATATCCTCTACAGCCTGAGCAATTTTAAACTTGAAATCGTGGAATATTTTCCAAGTCTCATTGTTGCCTTCCTTCACTTCAGGGTTCACTTCTGGAGTACTCCGTTTCCCGAGTCTATTCAAATACTCTTTCATAGGCGATGATGTTATTTCCTTCGGTGTACTTGAGCGACTATCTTTATCCTCCTTATCTTTACTGTCCGAGGGTTTAGCATCTTCCGGTTTTTCTTTGTCTGGTTTTTCAGAACGCATTGACTTGAAGTACTTGTCAATGATTGAGGGTGTCCGATCCCCTCTTTTAGGACTTGCATTCTCACTCGGGATAGTCGGAGGATCACATTGAGGAGTAGGTGGATCATCCTCACAAGCATTGAATAGTTCTTCTAACTCCTCATTATTGGCATTGTATCTGAAGGATAATGTTGTGTTTGGAGATTTCCCTGTAAGATGTAAGGTGCAAAAAAATCCTTAAAGTTGTAAAATTTTAATCAGCTGTTAAAACAAATACTGTATCATACTGTCTTAGTAGGTATTGTCTGACAATCTATTTTAAATATATGTATAGCAGTAGCCCTAGAGAAGGGTTGGCTATAGATATCCGGTACCTGCGCCGGGAGTCGTGACTAGGTGGAAAGGGAAGGGTAGACAACAAGAAGTCTTCCCCTGAAACCAGTTTTTCTAGGAAAGCTATAGTTTTTGAGTTATAACACTTTTTAGGTGCCAAAATCTTCATTTTTAGGTTAGTTTTTGATGAACTTCACACTAATTTCTGGCACTTGAACTAGTGTATGTCAGTTTGGGAGTGTCAGGAGGCCTAAATGTAAACAATAATAAAAAGAAAAGTGTAATTTAAATTTAAATAATTTTTTTTCGCGGCAAATTTCTGAATTTTAATTCAATTTATTTTTTTCAATTGCTTTTGAACTCAGAAAGGTGATTTGTGACAGAATACTAGAATAGGTGCGAGGAGCGAAGCGACGAGCGTTAGTTTGATATAAAAAACCGCGCACGAGCCGAGCGAGCAAAGCGAGCGTGCCGCGGCAGCGGCCGGCGAGTGCCAGAACCGACATGCACAAGATGAAGTGCCAGTGACAGGAATTAGTGTTTAATGCATAAAAAACTAACCTAAAAATGAAGATTTTGGCTCCAAAAATGTCATAACTCAAAAACTATAGCTTTCCTAGAAAAACTGATTTCAGGGGAAGACTTCTAGTTGTCTACCCTTCCTTTTCCCCCTAGTCGCGACTCCCGGCGCAGGTACCGGATATCTATAGTTTAACCCTAGAGAAACTAAAATACAGAGCATTCATTTATGTTTACAAATATAGACCCAAAAGTTTTTAATAAAACAGCTGGAAGAGCTGCTGGCCTACCCTATCATAATTATAGTAAGAATAAATAGTAACAGCTACTTTAGCTACCAATATTTTTGGTACTGGAGTTATAATTTGTTTATATGACTATAATTATGTGTCCGACGGGACTTCCCACAGTAACCTCATGGCTGTAGGTAAGTCTTTGTTTTCAAAGTACCTACGACGAATTAATCGTAGTTCAAAGAAAGGCGTAGTGCTGAAATTGTAATCAAATAGAAAGTAATGAGAGGTACCTAAATAATTTATTCTTTTAAGGGGATATTATATACGTTTATTGTGATACAGCTTTAAAATGAATAGGTACATACCCGAACCGGAGACCTCCATTGTAGCGAACAAAATTAAGTTCTACTCATTACTGTTACATGTGAATGGATTGTAACTTCCTGATTTATTTTCAGTCGCTTATATTTAACCAGCTTAATTGAAAACATTTAGAAATATCGCACGCACGTATTGTATTTTATTTTGCAGAACACCTTCACGATTCGCGAACTTAACATGAAAATAAAATAATATGAAGAATGACGATTTCATTGAAATTGAGATAAACAATTGACATTGGCTTTTTGACTTAGACAGATGTATAAAAAGTGACATATGACATTTAGGAGTGTTGGGTTAGACAATGACATAGCAGAACAGACAAAAAAACCCTATGTCAGGGTCTCTCTCTCTCTTTTAAGTACGTGTTTGCAATCAAAAACCAGTGTTCACAGCAACAGGTGTTTTCCTTTCAACTATGAGTATTTTAGCGTGTCTAAATTATTTTTAAGGTAAATATTTTATATCATGTGCAGGATGAATACGCATGTTAATAATTAAAAAAAACGTTTACATGACAATGCACAATGCAGAAGTTTTGTTCAACCTCTTACCGAATTTAGTTTAAGGGTGCAATATACCATATGTAAAGTAAGTACCTTATTGTATATCATGTTTTTTATAAATGTTATTATAATTACATACATTTTCAAATACTTTTCACCTTGACAGGCGTTGTAAGGTTCTAACTGTAAAGAGTATAAAGTAGAGGTTTATCATTAGTGTTTAATTCAAGTTTGCAATCCGAGCTAAAAATATGCAAATATAGTAAAGAAATATATTGGAACCTTTGTTACTTATATGTATATCTTTACGGTTGGATATATAGGTTTTTTTTTATTGAGATTGAGGAAGGAAAATAAGAATTCAGAGCTGGCAAGACTAATCACGTCAAATGAAAGAAAAGGATACAAAAGCAGTGCAAGGGGGACATGGCATTGTTGTCTAATGTTTTGCTTGTATTTATATTTTTGTGCTAATTGCGTTGTTTTACACGATTATTGGGATGTAAACCCATTTTATTTTTGTGAAAAATCAAGTGAACACTGAACATGATACCGAAATTAGCGGTAATATTATTATTTTGTGCGTGTGGCCTCGGTTCCATTGCGGACAAAGATGAAAAGGTGAGACGTGATACCGCACCGAATGCGGTGCATTGATTTCTAGATCTATTGAAATAACCTTTATGTTATCTTTATACCTGTAATTAAGTAGCTATATTATTTTGTTTATAAGATTACGGAATTGGTTCGTTCTTTGGAAGAGCGGCCTCTTCTCTTTGCCACGTTAGGAGGTGGTATGGTAGCTGTTGAACCTCTAGCAGGAAATATTATTTGGAAACTGAAAGATGGTGAGTTACATTTATTTTATTTCTATATAAACCTTCTTTACTTGATATAAATTTTGTTATAGTCTTTTGTGTCATCAGATTTCATCATACACAATTTGTAAATAAAAACAATCTTATGATTCATCAAGTGAATAAAAGTTTTAAATGCGCTTTTAATGAATGTCTGTATTGAATAGGTTGAGCTTTTATGATGGCGTTACAGATGCTATACTATGCTGTACTTTTTTATTTAATTGAACTGCTACGGATTGAACGTGTCGTATGATAAATATAAGAAGATTAATTAAAATGTAATAAAACAAATTTAATAATTATTATTAATCCACACCATATTCATCACCATCTCCTTGCTGTTACCCTTCGCTAGGTGATGTCGTCACATAATTACTTCTTCGACTCTCACTACATCAACTCTTAAATATTTACTCTCACATAGTAACAAATGTATACAGTTTTACTTATATTATATAAGTAATTGTATTTTATTATTGTGTTATCAATGCAATGGGGTTTTTATCAAATAATCTGTTGTGAGTAATTAACGGAGATAACATACTAGCCTCAATAAACACTTGTTTTAGTCTTTTAGTTACCTTTAAAAGTAATCTGATAACAGAATTAAGATAAATACTCATAGCAAATAGATTTTTCAAACTTTTGCAATCAGAAATCTTGGTACAGAGGTTATATAAATAACAATATAGTATGTTATTGTTAACTTAATCTTTTTAATATTAAATAAATAGTAATCAAATCATATTAATGTTTGTAGAAAAAATTACTACAAACTCATTACCTTAAGTACAATGTAATTATATAAATGAATAGTAGAAAACCATCCCTTAATAGATTGTTGTAGGTACTCTATACCTCTTAATATTGATCATATCTAACATACTTTGTCATTCTGAGACAGGCTTTCGTTGCAAATGTTTGTGTGATGACATACATATTTGTTGTGTCTTGGTGTAGGTGTAACTATGTATTCTATTTAGTTCCACATAATGTTTCAGAGAGTTTCATGTACCTCCATTTTATTCTAGTGTCAAAGGCACTGTTAGAATTATGACAATAAGCCAAAAAAGCCATAAAAAAATATGGAACTACACAAAGTCCTCATCTGCTCTATTAGCATAATTCTACAAAAATATGGTAGATAACTTTCTATAGATAATGGATTTAAATATGATAAAAATGCAGCCATGTGCTTAACATGTGGTGCTCTTTACCTACACATTCAATGAATCCTACTAATATTATAAATGCGAAAGTTTGTATGATGTTGCTCTTTTCTGCCAAAACTAATGAATGTATTTTGATGAAACTTTACAATAATTTTGTTTATACATCAGAATAACACAGGCATATTCATAAAAATATAGTGTGAATTATATCCAAAATAGAAAAAGAAAGATGCGAGCAGGCACCAGTATTTCATAAATTATTTAACTTGTCAATATTGGAATCTAGAATGCAGTACAAAAATAGCTACACTGATTTACCTTACAACATTGATGTTATCGGCCACACTTATGTGACCTTTGATGTTTATCATACCTTTTTTTTTATTTGAGTATGTGGTGGAACGAGCAGATTATTATTCAACATATTTTATAACAATCTTTTTTTTTTTGTTTTCTTATTAAAGTTCTTTTATTATTTTTTATTTTTTATCTAACATTGAAAAGGTTGTACGCCTGTTTTTGCTATGAATATATGTAGTATTTTTGCTACTGAATATTTCTCTATCACTACTTACGTGCATATTAATACCTGATATAGTTTGACCTTGATTTGAGACTGTTTAATGACAAGTTTGAAGCTGTTTAGTGTTACATTGCGCGGTTTGCAACAGCGCTCTACAATCGAGTGGTCATGACACGTAGTGTAACTCTAGTTCGCTACTATACTTGCACAAGTATAACTATCGTATGGCAATAAAACCGTCATCTTTCATCTTTGGTCATCATAAAACCATTGTTGGTAACAAATATCAATGATTAAATCATCGTTTGGAACATTACAAATATCTATCTATCTGTATCTACATTAATAAAATAAAAAACCCTTTCTACTGCATACATACTAAAATATACAAAACTAGTTACCTACATTATATATCTCTACTTACATACGCCTGAATGCCCACCCCAATCACTTGGCTACACAGCTCACAACAATCAGCTACCCTAAGAGGCTTAGAAGACAACATATCATTGACCTGGATGGGCAATAATTTTCTAAAAAAGGAAAAGTTCTCACTGGAATTCTTATCCTACAAGCCAGACTGCTCTCACCAAACCTGCTTATAGTCTGAAGACTGATTGCAGATTAAAATACAAAAAAAAAAAAAAAAAAAAAAAAATATATCTCTACTTATATATAATTCATCAACTATCAGCAGTAGTCGCCTAACTCCAAACTCCCTCCATACGTCTCTTTCTCTACTACATTAGGCTTATATATTCTAGAACCAGCTGTCAAAGTTCCGGGAAACCAACACGAGAATCTGATGCCGCAATTCTTGCCCGATCCGCGACATGGTTTCCTCTACATGTATGGTCCTAGGGGAGATCAGCAGAGACTGAAGAAGCTACCGTTTACGATCCCTGAACTGGTAGCTAATGCGCCATGTCGGTCCACCGATGGCATACTATATACTGGGAAAAAGAGCGACACGTGGTTTATGCTTGATCCTTTGACAGGGTCCAGAGAACATGTATCAGGTATGACTTAATTTTATTTAGTGTTAAACACAGGTCAAGTGGAACTAATGACATAACTTCCACTCATTACGCTGATAAGATCGCTCTTGTTCTGCTACGTATTTAAGAGCTCTTCTCATTTGAGAGATGCGCGGATCTTAAATATGAAGAAGAATATGAACCGAAAAATGATTTGAATTGATTTGATCGAAGTTACTGCGTTTTTTACGCCTAGCGAGTTTGTTTTACTCGCAATCAACTTTTTTAATGTGTATTGCTAAACCGAATACGCAAGTTTGATTAACGTATACCTATCATAAAATCACGTCGTCAGTGACGTGTGGTTCTACGAATTGCATTATTATTCCTGCGTTTCTAAATATAAAAAAACCCACTATTATGTGCTAATAGTTGGGGTTTTCGGTGAATAAAAAAAAACCATTCTATACTTAACGTCGACTTGTGGATATTAATTGTTTTTTTAACTTCTTCCACCAAACTTTTCGCGGTTATTACAATACCTTTGCATATAATAATAAGATAAATACATACCTACCTCATGATATGATATGACTTGATAGGTACATATATTATGTGTTTTTTTTTTATGTGTCTAAGATGAATAAATCGGTAACATGTGCATATTGGTAATTTACTAGAATGTATTTTTTCAGGTTTTGATAAATCGAAAATATTCCAAAGTGATGATAATACTTGCGAACCTGATAAGAAGAGAGGGATCTACATAGCTCGGACTGAGTACAATATTCTGATGCATGATTCTAAGAACTACAACCATAAATGGAATGTGACATTCTTTGACTACACATCTCATGCGATGGGGAAGGAGTTGCTGAATGATTATGGTATGTACTAGCTGATGCAAATCAATTCATTTATTGATGCCCGCGACATCTCGTAATATTTTGGACAGTTCACACAATATCTTTATAAATTACAGCTTATATGACTTATATGCTTATCATTTTCTGATGTATAAGCTAAGTTATTGGATCACGCAGATTTCGTATGATGGAATCGATTAGGGAGTAACTCGAATTTTTTTTTTTTTATTTTATTTTATCGATACAAAAAGGTCAGTCCATCTGGTCAGTGTCATATTTCGTGCGATCCTTTCGCTTCTTGGTAAAAATGATAATTCTATTCAAAACCATAATAAACAAGCCACATATTGAAAAACCCATCGTAATTCTTTATCAGTAACATCTGTTCCGACAGTTAATAACAGGGCGTCAACGTCAATCGGTAAATGGTATCGATTGGTGGCATACCTAGCTGTTTTAATCTTTGTTTATTTTGTGTTTTAAAATCATCATCAATAGCATGTAAAAGGTCACCTAAGATTTTACTTAATATACATCTTAGGTCTTCTTTAATCTTATTCAAATTGTATTGAATTAAATTTAGTTTCATGAGGAAAATGAAAATAAAATTTAAAAAAATCGGACAAGGGATAAATCTAAAAAATATATTCTAAACGAATTTATACATAGTTATCGTTATATTTAGTAGTATCATTTACCTCATTAGCGTTAATTAGTATAATCATATTATTTATTATTTGTATTGGTTAACTTATACTGTTTATCTTAGTAAACAGTCCTATTCACATTTAAGTATTATTGTCATCCATTGCCGCCCCGCAGTGTAACTCAAATTTCAATTTGAATATATTACGAAAGCTATTATTTATTATTAAAGCTATATACGCGTTTAGTGAGAGATATCTCCATCTGTCCCTGTTCTGGACAGTGACTAGGTATATGCGTATTAAATTGAACGCCCACTGCTTTGGTCTTTTGCCTCTTGTACAAAAATTAATAATCGAATATTTTCTGGTACCTCCAATTTTTTTTACTAGTTTAGGAGCTATGGATTAAACATTTTCTGTACAATTCTTATTATCACAACTTTTTTTACTTTTATATATCGAAGTGTGAATGTCCGTGTATATTTATTTATATATCTTGTTAACAGGTATTATTCATTTTACTTCAACATCCAGCGGTCGGGTTATGTCTTTCGACCGCAAAACTGGCGACCTCGTTTGGTCTCACAATTTTGAAACTCCAGTTGTAGCCGCTTACTTATTAGACAGAGACGGCCTGATATCTGTCCCCTTCAACTCGATTGGAGATGACACGCTTGACCATATAATGGAAGATGCGACTACCCTCAGTAATGGACATGGGATTAAGAATTCTAACATCGAATTGTAGTAAGTAGCTTTTGAAAGTTTTGAAACACAAACTACTATCGGTTAATGGTTCATGGAAATTAGGTGTACAATACACTAAAAAAGAAAATTTTAATGTTATGCGGGTAGATAAGATTCCAGTTTGCGGATTTCTAATAAATTCTAGGTTTGTATCAACTTAACACTGAAATTCTACATATGTCACTATGTCCATTAATAAATACAAATTAAATAATAAAAGTGCGAGTCGAACTTACGCACAAAGAGTTCCTTACCAAAAAACAACGTTATTGTGTAAAAACCTCCCTATATATTTATTTTATTTTGTATTTGTTGCTATAGCGGCAACAAAAATACTTACATAATCTGTGAAAATTTCACATTTCTAACTATCTCATTAGATAGATACAGTCCGGTGACAAACAAGCAAACTGACAGACGGACAGCGGAGTTTAAGTAATAGGGTCCCGTTGAACTTTGGGTATGGAATCCTAAAAATCCACCATCTGGTATAAATTAACATAGATAAGGATGTGTAATACAAGTCATGCTAATGAGATGGATGTAGACTTATTTTTCTATCCAATTAATAAACCCTTTATACTTTCAGCCCAACATTATACGTCGGCGAGCATAATCATGGACTCTACGCGTTATCGTCTCTCGTCGATAAAAACACAATAACTATATCCACAGGCCACACCCGGCCATTACTTCTCGAAGGACCAACAGAAGTGATAACTAACGAGAACAGTTACGAGCCTTTCAAGAACGTACACTACAAACTGAATGATTTAAACATCCACGTATCAGCGCCGTATCTTCTACTAGGACACTATAAAGTGCCCGAGCTCACTACATCGTGGATGCCAAAGCTACCAAATACAGAAGTCATAAACCGAGATACGCCGAGTATTAAGCTGATAAATGGAGAAGTACACACAGGAACTGAGAATGACGTTGAGAACGAAACCAATCTTAAATCTAACTCTATTTCTGTGTCGGTTCAAACTGAAGATTTGTTCGACGGTCTCATTATAAGACCAGATTTGTGGTACAAGACCGCGCACAGTTGGTTCCATCAGCAAGAAAATCAAGTGTTGAAAGTAGCGTTGATTATATTAGTCGGATTGGTGATCACCATGTTTTGGTACTTAAGATATCAGGTAACTATTCTAGACGCTAATTGCTTATCTACCCACATAGATAAATTTGTTTGTTGAAACTTTCCATAAACGGATTCTAGTGATATGACGTCACCATCTAACTGTCAGAGCATACAAAAAACTTGTATAGGACAACAACCCTAAAAAGATATACAGATCAAGACCATTTTATAGAAAATTAGTGCACGTGACTAACAGATAAATAAAAATTATAGGCCTATGTGTATAAATACTGATGTGTAAATTACATTATTGTAAAGTTACATTAAAATCCATTCAGTAGTTCTTGCGTGAAAGAGTAACAAATATACATACACACTTTCGAATTTATATTATGTCTTATTATACGGTAGAATTATAAAACTCGAAAAATAAGTAGGTGAGCCAAAACACCTAAAATATCAGTAAATACATGAAATTTTTCATACACTTTGATAAAAGCACGCCTGTTTACACGTGACTGGCCGGCTGGGCAAATAACTTCATAATTAGCTATCGATTCAATGAAATTTTTATCTCGATTATTACCGCACATTGCATAAACAACCTTATATTACAAGGTTATAAAGTTGGGTTTCTGTTGGCTTCGATTGTAGGGCAATGCATTTGTTTGTTTGAAATCCATTCGACTTGTTGCAAAAGCAATTTTCATCGGCTTGTTTGCATAGTTTGAATTTTCTAGTATACCGTGAATTTATGTTTACTTC
Source organism: Ecliptopera silaceata (assembly GCA_932527185.1). Lineage (NCBI taxonomy): Eukaryota > Metazoa > Arthropoda > Insecta > Lepidoptera > Geometridae > Ecliptopera > Ecliptopera silaceata. The sequence goes on along the minus strand of OW052202.1, from coordinate 7,816,013 downwards.
GTACTTGCATTGCAAAAATGTCCTTTGTTTTCCTTCGTATTGTATTCAAGGTTACGTCGACGTATTTAACGCATATATAAGTAAGTATAAGCTTATATGTCTATGTGTATGTTGTTCTTCTAGTAGTTTATTTGCCCGTTCTTCTAGGTTCTGGTCGCGTGTAGTTGGCACCTTTATGGATGGGCACGCACCCGTATATTTACCCAGTACTGGGTATATTCCCATTTATGCACCCGGTATATACCCGTATGCACCCATTTGGTGGGTGCATTCAATTTTCATTTTCAAGAAAAAAATTGTTATAAACAAAGTATGCAAATCTGTTCTAACCATCATTTCCTACAAAAAGTACCTTATAACATTTTTTGATTAAACGTATATTTTCAAAGTTATTATAGATTTAGTATTTTTTTGTATGGAAATCAATGTTTAAGTAGCTTTTTATTCAAACATTGAACTTTTAAAGACTGGTAAAATAGATTTTCTATAAATAACACTTTTAATCATTAAAGTTAGAGGAGAATTGTTAACGGCCAACCATCAAAAGTGTCAGAAATAGTAGTTCGCAATACTTAATTAGATTTGAGGATCTTGAACTGTAATCTCGAAAGCAATTTGATGTTTTGATTATGAGCCTACTATACCTGAGTGCCTCCTATAGTCACCAGTTTGAAATTATCCTCATCGTCATCAATGTAAACCATTCCACTGCTAAAAGTAGGTTTTTTTTAAGAGTATTTTATAAAATTACTCAGTTTAACATAACCTACTATTTTAACAAGCAGTAGGTAACAATGACAGAATAGTCACAGGTAAAAAATAAAAGACAAGCGAATTGTAGGACGCCCTTTGCCAAAATGGAACGACATGCGATGGATGATGCGTCGTATTTCACTGAGTGTGAATTAAAGTTTATTGCGTTTGTTTATCACAATCGCATCTTCAGGTGTGGATTTGTGAATTCTACTGTCAGTGTCCACGTTTCAGCAACAAACGTTCAAGCACGATTGTATGTGACACTGAGGAATGGGCGACAAGAAAACTTGACGAAGTTTCCCAAAAGCAGTACAGCCCAGCTGAATTCTCTGGCTGACCTATTACTCAAAGTTGTGTCTACCTAGTTGCAGCATCTGAGTGTGCAAAACGACTCAAAAAGCAGACATCACCATCATCATTTCAGTTGCCAACGAACTGCTGAGTTTAGGCCTCCTCTTTACTATGCCATTCGTTACGGTCCCTTTCGTCGCGACTCTCATCCACTGATTCCCGGCTCGTTCATAAATGTCTTAGGACCATCGAGCTGTAGGTCTGCCTCTTAGTCTACGAGCATCCCTTGGCGACCATTCCGTTATCGCCTTACTCCACATTCCATCGTCTCTTCTTGCTAAGTGGCCCGCCTATCTCCACTTACCACTTCAGCTTCGCGATTTGCGAACCTACGTCCACAACTTTTGTGCGACGTTGGATTTCTGTATTCGGTATGTGGTCTAGAAGTGTTATTCCTTGCATGGCTTGCTCCATTGCCCGTTGCGCAACTCTGATCTTATGCATGTATTCCTTGGCCATGTCTCGGAGCCATAGGTGAGTATGGGCAGAATACATTGATTAAAAACATGGCCTAGATAAAAATCAGACATAGTATTTTTTGTCTTGCGTAATCGAAAGTATAATGATAATATTTGTTATAAAATAATGTTTGGGTGCACGAAATAAGCCTCCTCGTGGCGCATCCCGGAAACAGATAGGGCACGGTAACGCAGTGTCCTAGGCTGGCTAATTCTTTCACCACAATATTACTTTCAAGTTCGATAACTCAAATCCATCAAAGACTTCCTCCTGTGCGTTCTATCTCCATAATCATCATAGCTAGACGAACCCTTAACATATCACGGACGGCGTACCTATAGAACACTCAACAAAACCAAAATACGGGTGTGTAATATGGGTGTCACCCTGGATCGAGCCCTCATGTTCAAGGATCATTGCCAAAAGACCAAAGAAAAAGTCAGTACAAGGAACAATCTTCTTCGCCGCCTAACATCAACACGTTGGGGGGCCGCTCCGCATGTGTTACGTACTACGGGTCTTGCACTCAACTACTCCGCTGGTAAGTTTACCGGTACTGTATTTCATCGGAGTGCGTTTTCATGCGCCGTGGATGTTGCTCTAAATGTCACCAGCAGAATCATAACGGGTTGCCTAAAACCGCCGCCTCTTAATCTGCTATACCCTCTGGCACGCATAGCTCCTCTAAGTATTAGAATGGAGGTTGCCTGCTCGAATGAGAAGCGTAAGCAGGAATCCGACCCCCGACATCCTCTACATGGCTATAATGTGGTTCCGAGTAGGCTCAAAAGTCGCAAGAGTTTCCTGAGGTGCACTTTGACGTTGCAGGGTCACCCCCTTGAGAACAGACTGGATTTGTGGAAGAGTAAATGGCCACCTCCCTCAGACTTCTTGGATCCTGAAGAGCACTTACCGCCTGGAGATGATTTACCATATGCTATTTGGAAATCTCTTAACAGGTTGCGAGCACAAGTGGGTCGGTGTAAAACTAACCTGTGTAAGTGGGGAATGTTAAACCAGTCTCAAGTGCAGTGTGACTGCGGTGCTGCTCCCCAAACCATGCAGCACCTAATGAACTGCCCCTCTACATGTACTGAGGCCGACTTGATCTCCGCTACGGTATCTGTCATAGTATTTGCAACCTTCTGGGCGGATTCAATTTGAAGGAATGTTGACACGAAAGAAGAATATTTGTTATGCCTCATCTAGAAACATGTCATATGATATCGAATATAGCAGTTAGTTGATTTTCTAGCATGCCATAACTGAAACTTAAAAACATTATTTCCATAAAAGTTACTTTTATTAGGGAATTCTATAAAATCATAGAAAAAAACAGAAATCATAGCTCGAGAAATTTCAGAAAATCAGAAATGAATTGAACTTTGGGAACTCCCAAAATTCAAGCATAAGCCAGAAAATGGCTTATGCTTTCGATTAAGAAAATAAAAAAGCGATGTCTGATTTTCGGGTCATTTAGCACACAGTGCAAGGTAGACAGATCCTACACAACTTTGAGAGGGATTTCAGCAACATTGATTGGCTGTGGCTGTGTAATATCCCATTGGATAATACGAAAATCCGGATGAACGATCATATTCGATCGTTGGGTGCTTGGTCGATATCAATTCTCTTCAAATTTAAATGATTCAAAGTACCACTTCAAGAAAAGCTATTTTATCAGTCACGAAAAGTTCAATATTCGAATACAAAGCTACTTGAACATTGATTTCCATACAAAAAAAATACTAAATCTGTAATAACTTTCAAAATATACGTTTAATCCAAAAATGTTATAAGGCACTTTTCGTAGGAAATAATGGTTAGAACAGATTTGCATACTTTGTTTTTATTTTTTTTGTTCTTGAAAATCGAAATTGAATGCACCCACCCAAATGGGTGCATACGGGTATATACCCTCAATGCACCCAATGACCCAGGTATATACCCAAATGGGTAGATTGGGTGTATACTCTCCGCCCATCCATAGGCACCTTGTCTGGTATATAAAACTTTACGGAATAAATGATTGGATTGTAGTCAAATTCTTATTCATAGATTTTTAGCCAAATACCGACGACGACCGATGTGACGCGGTGGGCGAAGGTCCGCCTGCGACGCGGAAGGTTGCGGGTTCGATTCCCACCTTGGGATAAATGTTTGTACGATCTGCAAATATTTATTCCGGGTGTTCTGGGTATTTTATATGTATAATAAAAAATATCTATCTATGTAATGTATTGTATTAAATATGTCAGCCTTCTAGTAGTAGAGCTAGATGATGTGTGGATTGTCCAGCATTATTTATTTATACCGAATAATTGGGACCAACCAATCTTAATTGTCATAATATACTTCTATTTTTGTACATACTACTGCTATAAAATCAGCTATACAACACCTTTATAACTTTAGTTAGATTCTGTTACAAATAATCATGATTATAACTTTTGATGTGACTAATCTTTATCGTGTTTTGACACTTTGCGTTGTGTGAATTGTTATTCCTTCGCAATTTCTTCAAGGTTTTTGGTTAAGGTCAATGGCCGATTTAATTATATTGCATAGAAGATAACGCAGTAGAATAAATTATGCTTTCGTAGTTTTACGATGGTATAGTTCTATCTAAGGGTTAGTCAGAGGCAAGTCAAAAACAAGTTTTAATACGACTAAGCCTGGACCTTAAACGCCTGGTGAATTAATATGATAGATGCAACTAGATAAACGAGCAGAGTACTATTCAAATTCATGCACAGGTTGCCTGAAAAAACTTAGCGATTAGGCCGGCCATTATACTACTTGTTGTTATTCTACGGTCCAATCTATCTTTCTATATTCTATCTTATAAAAAGTTAGTTCAGACTTGATGATTCTTGATTACCATACGTAATTACGTTATTTTATTCACTAAGAAGTTTTTTAATTCATTTCAGGCCCGAGAATTCCAACAACTATCTCAAGGCGGATCTCGTACTTCGAACACGTCCACATCATCACACGGCGAAGTGACCGGACAACTAATGGACATCGGTGATGGGGAAGTCAAAATTGGCAAGATCAGCTTTTTTACTGATCAAGTTCTGGGCAAGGGGTGTGAAGGGACTTTTGTTTACAAGTAAGTAAAACAGACAGTACAGGTGTAATTGGTATAAAATTCCGCGCTATGGATCATAGGTTTTATCCCCACTAAAAAAACTGTTGTAAGTCAAAGTCAAAGATTTATTTTACAATTATTATAAGATGTTATAAACATAGCATTGGCCATTGTAATGTTACCCTGTTAGGGTGTGCAAAAAAGTAAACACATATTTTTTTAAATAAGGCTTTCTTTTATTCTCGCTTTATTCTCCAACACAGCACAACTTTTTAAAACAACTTTATTTTATGTATGTATATTTTTCAAAATTACTGTATTGTATCAGTAATTCAGTTCCAATAGTAACTTTTGCTTTATTTGGAAGAAGAGCGTGATGTGTAAAAAGCCCGTAACTTGCTATTTATTATTATTATTATTACTGACGGTGATGTGATTGACTTTTTTTTCTTTTTTCAGAGGAGTGTTCGATAAACGCGACGTGGCGGTAAAGAGGTTGCTACCGGAATGCTTTACGTTCGCGGACCGCGAGGTGGCGCTACTGCGCGAATCGGACGCACACGCGCATGTAGTACGGTATTATTGTACTGAGCGGGATAAACAATTCAGGTAAATCAAACTTATTTTCCGAACCGGACGATTGCCATTAAAAAAAAAAAAAAAAAACTTATTTAAAAAGTTCTTCCCTTTTGCAGTGGGACGATACTGGCTAAATAATAATAATAATGACCTAATTCATTATTATTATTATTTAGCCAGTATCGTCCCACTGCAGGGCAAAGGCATCCCTTCCCTCCTTTCACTCTTTGCAATATAAAGCAGTGACAGGCCACGTTCTTAGATGCGAGTCCAGCTCGTCCCGCCATCTCATCCTGGGTCTTCCACGCCGTCGCTTTGCATGTCGAGGGATCCACTCTGTAGTTTGCTTAGACCATAAATTCATATGTAACAAAATTAAATAAGGATGCGACTTTTTCCATCCACCGAGATCTCTTACAGGGGTAGTTAGAGCACGTTACTGGAACATGCTGACGATTCTGTTTTAAAATAAGCCGTAATTTCAACCCGTAACAATGCATTTCCACACAGAGTATTGTGGACGTATTCTATAAATGCGTCCATCACTTTTAAGACATAAAAGTACACAAAATTACATGCTTTACTGCTTGGCGGCAGATATGTATATATTTACGGTAGTACTACCTCTAACGAGATCTTTCACAAATCCTACTACTATTCACTACTTTTTTAATTGATTTCAGGTACATAGCCCTGGAACTATGTTCAGCTACACTACAAGACTATGTTGAGAAGAAACTGAATTTTGAATGCAAAATCGACGCGGTTGAAGTACTGAGACAAGCTACTATGGGACTTTCGCATTTACACTCGATGGATATTGGTAAGTTGCATAGACGAGGTTCGTTATGTATAAAATAATCAAAAATTATTGAAAAACAAACTATAGGTACACAGAAAAACGAGATGATAAGTGCGACTCAGAGCACTTGAACTGAGACAAATATTTACTACCGGTCTATCTTATAAAAAGCTAGTGCAGCCTTGAAGTACTGATTACTACACATAATGATGACTTAAAGTCAACGCTAACTTTTTATAAGATAGGGGGTAAATATCTAACTAAATAACTAAGCTTCTTTTGACGTGACAACGTCTTATAATTCGAAAGAGCCGGCTGCACGCACGAAAAAACATGACTCATGACATAAGGCATTCTGAGGCGTTCCATGAAGTGACGTTGTCACGTTCAACTGTCGTCAGTAAACCGATTTTACAGACAACCATTTTATTTATTTTTACAGTACATCGAGACATAAAACCCCACAACGTGCTACTCTCAATGCCGACCGGCACTGGAGAAGTGAGAGCCATGATATCCGACTTCGGGCTGTCGAAGAAGTTGAATATCGGGCGGGTTAGCTTCTCGCGACGGTCGGGCGTCACCGGCACCGACGGGTGGATCGCACCCGAGATGATCAACGCTGAAAGAACGGTACTTACTTACGGTCTATGGCAGGGGTAGCCAACTTGATTAGACCCTTGATTAGAAGATCTCCGGTTTACTAACGACGAAACCCTGTGCGATCTGAACTGAAACAGCATAGTTCAGTAGAAAATCATATGGTTTTTTTTGTTGTGCAGTCAGGTATGTACAATTTTTGCCTAGCCACGATCGACTGGACTAATAGTCGCGATCGACCTGTTGGCCACCCCTGGTCTATGGTATAAAATGTTAGCGCAGACTTGATGTCTTGATTACCATACGTAATGTAGACATAATATCAACGCTAACTTAATAAAATAGGGGGTAAAACATTTTATGATTTTTTTATACCTTGGGTATTGAAGTTTTTGGAGTGATCCCTAATTTTTCGTTTTTGTATTTTGGAAGAAAATGTACGTGTACGTGCTTATATAATTGAAATACGTTGGTTCAATAAAACCGAACCTCTTTTCTACTATTCTTGATTTTTCCCAAAAAGACGCACCGCTATACACTAAGTATAAATAATAATATTATTTATACTATGTATTATATGGTATATAATATATACCTAGTGTAAATAAATATCGAAGTAGTTTATAAAAAGTTGACTTTATGTCATCATTACGTAACTAAACGTAAACGTAACGTAACTTTTTATAAGATAGATTGTTATATTGTAAAACAGAAAACAGCTACTCGAAGTACCTACTTACTATTTCAGCGTAGGCGAAGTCCCTAGCATCTAAATTATTAAAAAAACTAAACATACATTTGTTGTTTTCAAAAGCATGGCCTTTGTGCTTTCACGACTAATTCTCGTAGTTTCGGATAAAAATGCATTCTGTTAAAATACGTAACTTGTTTACAGACGACATCTGTGGATATATTTTCTCTGGGCTGCGTGTTCTACTACGTGATTTCTAAAGGACAACATCCCTTCGGCGATGTATTGCGACGACAAGCCAACATACTTACTGGAGAATATAATTTGGACCAAATCGAGTAAGTACTTGCAATTAAATATATTCTTTGATGCACAAAAAAACTTTAAAATAGAACATGTTCATTTAAGCGAGCTTAACCCTAAAGAGAGTTCTCTTCTAGCAAACCTTTAAATGATTGAGGTCAAAAGAGATAATACAGTAATACCCCGACTTACGCTACCCCGTCTTACGCGAATTCGGAGATACGCGGTTTTTCATTTTCATTGTCGCGCATCATTTTGATCTCAGTGTTCGGTTTGCGACAGGTTTAAACGTATTCCGCGTCGAATTGTTGTACGTTCGTAGTGCGTTTTACATAAAATATCCAATTATGTCATCTAGAAGATGGGTTACAAATTTAAGAAAAAATAGATTCTAATGAAGTTCGTGTTTCTACTACAAAACGGGCGATAAAACAATGGTATGCTACGGGAAATTTTGTGTGAGAAGAAGAAAAACTGAACTCGTCTAATATATGAAGCGTTCAACTTTAAAATAACTTCTGTTTACGTTACTTTATTCATATTATTTTACACTTTATTAGACATTTTTCATCTAAATTATTGTTTTTTTTTTTAAACTCTGGTCCCGACTATACATACTTTATATGTATTTATATGCAAAGTTGAACCCCGACTTACGCGAATTCGACTTACACGGCAATCGCTCGGTCCCACCTATCGCGTAAGTCCGGGGTATTACTAGCAATTTAAAATTTAATACATCCCCCAATATTTTTTGTCATTTTGTCTCTTTTCATTTCGAATTTTGTTTTTATTTTATGTTTCAATTATTTTTTTAAATTCCATTCCGAGTTCCCCGGCTAATGATCAAACAGAAGTTAAATAAAAAATACTTCAATAAACATAATACTTTTGTAAGATATGGCATTAATCTCAGCTTTGATTTTATCATATTACTATTGTGATTTGTGTTATTATACACTCGAGAGCATAGAAATCGCACACCCCCTACATTTTCATTTTGACCCTTATTATTTTTTAAACTAAAGTTTGGTTGCAAATATTACTTAAATTAAATTAAAGTACACACTGTTAGCTTCCTAAAAACCCATAATGTCTAGCCTTGACCTTCGAAATCATAACAATGGCAACTTAACAACAGAATGGCCTAAATTAGCTCGTTTCAAGTAGCTCGGTTTGTGGAACTTTGAGCAGGTATAAAAGGTTAAAAAAACAATAAATTTGTGAATTTTACGATTTATTAATACAAGGTATTGCCTCCCCTAGCCTTAATAACAGCTTCCATTCGATGTTTCATTGAAGAAATCATTTTTTTTACGAAATCCTGCGGTATGCTGTCCCATTCTTCCTTGATCGCGGTTTGGAGCTCTCTGAGACTCGTAGGCGCTGTGTTTCTGGCTCTTACTCGTTTCTTTAGTTCGTCCCATAAGTGCTCAATGGGATTGAGATCTGGGCTTCGAGCAGGCCACGCCATAACGGTTACATCAACCTCCTCCAAGTACTGTCGGACTATAGCAGCGGTGTGTGGTCTAGCGTTATCCTGCATAAAAACGAAATTTTCGCCGATAAATCCCGAAAAGGGCACAACATGTTCTTCCAGGATCTCCTCGACGTAACGTTGAGAAGTTAATCCACCCGATCGACGGTTGGTATCGGGCCCTGTGATGAAGACAAGTTCAGTTTTCGCTTCCAGTGAAATGCCTCCCCAGAACATACAGGAACCACCGCCATATGCGACCCGTTCGGAGATGCAGCATTGAGCGAAACGCTCACCGGATCTTCGGTAGACTCTACCACGTCCGTCGTTACCATGGAGACACATCCTGCACTCGTCAGAGAAGAGGACTGTCTGCCATTGACCCATAGTCCAACTGACGTGATTTCGAGCAAACTGAAGGCGTGCTTGTCTGTGCGCTGGGGTCAATTTGGGGCCAGTTGCTGGTCTGTGCGCTGTCAGGCCTCCTTCGGCTAGTCTTCTTCTGACCGTCCACCGACTGACTTCCACTTCTCTAACTTCCTGGAGCTGCTGTCCGAGTTGAACTGCATTCAACCGGCGATTTCGTAGTGATGTATTCACAAGAAAACGGTCATCGCGCTGTGTTGTCGCACGTTTTCGGCCTGTTCCTGGTCTCCTGGTATAGCCACCAGTTTGCTGATATCGCTGGTATACACGTCGAACAGCATATCTGCTCAAATTAAATTGACGAGCCACTTGACTTTGGTTCTGTCCAGCTTCGATTAGTGCAATCACTTGAGACGCTGCTTCCGGTGTGGTATCCATTTTCTTGTTTAGAGTGATGACGTATTCGATAAAGGACCTTTCTGACTGAGAGTTGGTATGCAAATGATGTCATTTCAATCATCCCTTATCCATTTATACCTGCTCAAAGTCCCGCAAACCGAGCTACCTGAAACGAGCAAATTTAGGCCACTCTATTGTTAAGTTGCCATTGTTATGATTTTTAAGGTCAAGGCTAGACATTATGGATTTTTAGGAAGCTAACAGTGTGTACTTCAATTTAATTCAAGTTATATTTGCAACCAAACTTTAATTTAAAAAATAATAAGGGTCAAAATGAAAATGTAGGGGGTGTGCGATTTCTATGCTCTCGAGTGTATGTATGAAAATGGTCCGATTGTGTGTCTAACCCTAATATTATTTGTACAGAAAAGTGTTGCCAGAAGACGAGGTCCTGATAACGAAGATCTTGATTCGAGCGATGATATCGTCGCGGCCCCAAACTCGGCCGCCTTGCGAAACTGTTCTAAAATACCCCATGTTTTGGGGCAAGCAGTCTATTCTCAACTTTATGCAGGTAAGTCGCTAAAAGCATTTTAGCCAAGCCAAGTATACTTTATTCAGTAAATTTACAATCGTTTAGAATCAACTAGATAATTCTAGGTGTCAATTCTCGCGACTAGAGCCTAGAACGTGCAAGAAACTTACGCCTTGGTTAGGTTAGCACGAGTAAACATTGAGTTGGGTGATTGACTCTGTGCCTCAACTAACGTACTAAAACTTTTCAACATTGCTACTTTGCTTTTTAAAATATGTTTCAACCGACTTTTTACTCCACAGGATGTCAGCGACCAAGTAGAAAGCTGCACCGTACCAGACATAGAACATCTGTTAGAAAAGGGCGCGCGATCCGTTATTAAAGGCGATTGGCGCGCGCACGTTTGCACCAAAGTCGCCGGTGACCTCCGGACGCGACGGACTTACAGGGGCGATCGACTCACTCACCTACTCCGAGCCATCAGAAATAAAAAACACCACTACAGAGAATTAGAGACAGATGTCCGAAACAGTCTCGGGAAACTACCGGACGGTTTCGTCACCTACTGGCTGAGACGATTCCCCCTTTTACTGCCCCACGTCTGGCTACAGATGCAACAGTACAGACAGGAAGACATCTTACAAGCGTACTACCCTCACTCGTTCACATTCAACCGGGATGACGTCACCGAACTAGACGATATAGATTACCAACAGTTACCGTCAGAAATGTGCGATCCGGACAAAAACGAACTGTTTGTCAGAAGCAGAGTGTTCTACGATGAAAGCAATCAAGAAGTTAAAAATAGAAAAGACGGATCGCCTCGAAAGTTTACCAACTGGAGGACGGAGGGATCAGACTATAGAATAAGACAGGATGATGTTAGAATGAGAGACCGTCATTACAAGAAGAAGGAAAAGAAACGGGAGGAGATTCCGGTGTGGACGCTACCCCCGCAGTGAAAGCACAAAGTCTAAGCACTGGTTTAGTATCATACATAGTTCTATTCGAACTTTGTTTGAAGTTGTTGTCGTTTACCTACTGACACGCAAGAAGTATCGTATACAAATTGGGCTGAGCCCTTACACGTCCCGATACCACGCTAACATTGTAAGGGATGTTAGTACTGAATAAGCATAATAAGTGTAATTGCCTACTTAATGCGTATGAAATCGAAATGAATGCAAATGACGCCATTTACAAACCGGTCTACAATTGGCATTTCAATGTAAACTTCAAGTTTTAATTTGATGCTATCATTCAAGGATATTGCACAAGTTATTCGATAGTTATCTAAATGAATTTATAGTTAGATTTAAAGTAATATATTGACATTAGGTGTAAGTATGAGCTATGAAATAGTATTATTTTAAAATGTAAATAGATCTATGAAAACCAGTGACATTAATATTTAAGGCTTACGTTAGGTTATTTATGAAATTAATATTAAAAAAAAAACTTCTTTTTGGGACTAACCAAAATACCAATACCTAATATTATTTATGGTTTAAAAATATCTCATATTAAAATAAGAGCAAGCAAAGCACAAAATGTTAGACTTATGAACTTTTATCTACATATTTGTGGTCATATTATATAATTCTAGCTGTTTGTATTTATTATATATTTGTATTGATCTAGTATAAGTTTAGTTTGTGACTACTGTAATAAAGATTCGCTACAATGATAGATAGATTTGTATTTAAAAAGTCTTACGTAGCGTCACCCGCCGTGTGCAGTTACGGTAGGCTTTTTTTGTAAGAATCATGTTATCGATCACATAGCGAAATAACTTCTATACATTCCGTACTTTAAATATGATTAAGACCATATGCAAATATAAATTTTTTAGTTCCTTTTTGGATCCTTCAAAAAGTCGTACTTTGTATGATGTCTATAACTGAGCATTTTATATGAAGGTTGTTGTTTCGCGGGTATAGTTGTGGCAAATAAAACCAGAATGTTTTCTATGTGATATGGCAGTATATTAAATTATTTGAGAACTTGTAATTTAATCAAGGTTTGCTGGTTTGAGATTTAGGTCTATCTCAACCGCAAACACCTTAACCCAATAAGAGTTCATTTTACTACTTGGTTAATGGCCTATTATAAATACCTACCTACTTGTATTCATGAACGTTACACATATTTTTATGACCACAATTTCATTTTATCTTAATTTTTAGTCCCTACCTTATGAAGTTTTATTTAATGTTTGGGTGCTATAAGATATTTTTGTACTTATGAATTTATCAATAAGTAAAATATGCATTGAATATCTAGGAAGATATTATATTTTCCGAAACGCGGTTGCAATTCTTGTCACTATTGAGAATGTCATAAAGCTCGTAAGCCGTAATTGGTTCCTGTTTTGTTTCTATAGTTTTATTTTTAGTAGTGTTACAAATTATTAACGTATCTACTTACATACCTAATGAACTATAGGTTAATTGTACACATAAAATTGGAATTTATATTAATAAAAGTGATATTTTAAAATCAATTACCTACATAGACCTAGTAATGAGAAAGTAGTTCTAGTGGGTTATAAATCGTAAAGCTCAAATTGTTTGTACATTTATAAAAAATTGTAAATAATAAATTTTCTTGAAATAAAATCAGATTTCATAAACATTTTTTTTATTTAAATTAGTCACTGTGCCTCGACCGCTAACGGAATGGACTGGTTTATCAACTTATAATGATATTTCGCAATAAATAATCTAGTCTTTGTCAAGGTCTGTCAATGCAGATAATAATAGTCTGATCCAATCCAACAGCGGCCAAGAAAAAACATTATTTTCAATATCAAAAATAAACAAAATTAAATTTGATTAGTTTTAAGCATTAAATAAAACTAATAATGACAGATAGTATATTATGCGGCAACATAGTATAAAAGTAAAAAAAAAACATGTAAAGGCATACATTCAGTCTTATAAAAATATTTTGTATTGTAAAACATTAGATAAAAACAAGATAATAACATGGCACAGTTACTTTAAACTACCTAATTATAGTATATTCAGCTAAACCCATCTAGGTAAATAATTTAATTGTAAGTCCAAACTTACAATTAAATTATACAAAAAATCGGTATCAGCGTTGGGGTGACTTCCCGCCAAAATTAGGATGCCTGACCATGTTGGTACCTACTTCCTCAATGGAATGCATAGTTGTGACTTAATTCAATTATTACATCTTTGATTACCATATTAGTGCAAATGAAATGATTAAACCTTAGAACTTCATTGTAATGGCAGTGATAAAAATAATAGTCTTATAATCTAATGAGTATTACAAAAATAAGGTTACCTATATGCCTACCTATAGCTTACATTATAGCTTACTGGCATAATTTTCGATCAAATCAATGATAGTCAAATGTACTTTATCTTTGGCCAGTCCTAAAGCTGTTTTCTCTGAACCATTCAACATTGTTATATCAGGTTTGTAGCTAATAAGTATTTTGATAGCACCTATATTGCCCATTTGGCTAGCGTCATGTAATGCAGTGTTGCCTGCTGAATCTATAGCGTTAACATATGCTCCATTGTCTAGCAAAACACGCAGAACCAATGTCTTGTTGTTTAAAGCTGCTAAGTGCAAAGGAGTTTGGCCTTTCTTATTAGCACTGTTCACATCAACTTTATGATAGACCAATATGTTGCATAGTTCATCCAACCCATGTCTTGCAGCATAATGCAATGCAGTAAAACCATTTGTATCTGCAAAGTTAACGTCATAACCTGAGGAGTGAGAAGTTACTTTCATCTTGCATAGCTGGCATTCACAAAGTGGATGACATTTTGCATCGTCAGCTTTTCCATTTGATTCTAGATAAGCGGCATAGTCAATGTTCATATAAAAACAAGCAAGTTTCACATCACCATAAGAGATTGCTTTTAGAATTCTATCTATCAACTTTAAGTTCTCAACTGTATTAGAAGCATTGTTTGTATCATGTTTCATGGTCTGAAGTTTAATAGTAACAGGGTTTTCAAGTTTGCAATTTATAGCTTGAACTTCAGAACTTGTTATGTGTATATACTCATAAAGACTTGGACTGCTGGATTTCAGGACTTGTAATATTCTCAAATTATGAGCATTATCAAAAGCAGTTTGATTTTGTTTATTCTGCAAGGAGGGCTCTGCTCCATTCTCTATCAAGAGCTTGGCTATACCTTCATAGCCCCATTTAGAAGCTAAATGCAAAGGTGTGTTACCACTCTCATTTATGCAATTTATCTTTATCTTCCATCGGCTATGCTCTGCAAAGTATATCAAGGCTTTTACGCAGTTCAAATGGCCATTGTTGACAGACATGTGTAATGGAGTATTCTTATCTATGTTTGCGCGATTAATATCAGCACCAGCATGTAGCAATAATAATAATGCATTTTGATGTCCTCTTGAAGCTGCATAGTGTAATGGTGTGCATTCATTGAGGTCGGTGGCATTTACTTCAGCGCTCATGTCTATGAGGAATTCTACAATGTTTGTTTTTCCATGTATGCAAGCTACATGCAGTGGTGTGAGACCATGGCTGTCCCTGGACGCTACTGTAGGGGAGGTTCTAAGTAAATTCTTTGATATTTTAGAACAGCACTTTTTACAACTGCAAAGGGGGTGGCAAAGCTTTTGGTATATCTCCAAGCCTTCATCTTCATCTTCATTAGATGAATCGTCATCAAGAGTTAGTTTCAGAAAGTTATCATTTTGAATGCTCGAGAGTTGCTTTTGATTTTTTTGCAGAATCGTTTGCACCTGTTCACAATGATTGGCTTTGATCAGCTCAAAAATGTATTCTAAAGTTTCTTCTCTGCTATTTGTGTCTGAAGTTGAGATGGATTCTGTTAAGCTGCTTTTTCTCTGTCTGCCATTCAAGTTTTCTTCTGTAAGGTTGCTCTCATAGTAGTAAGATTCAGGATCAGGTGGTCCTGCTAAAGCGCCTGATTGAATATGCTCTATCACAGCTTCAAGCGTAGTTATAAGAAATGCGCTTTCATCACTGTCACCCTTACCAATACCACTGAATCTAAACTCCTTCATGTAAGTCAGTTGACTGTACCAGTTTGGCAACCCAGATTTGATGACTAGAAACACAAAAACCGGCAGCAAATCATCTGCAGTCAGTAACACAACATTGTCATACTCATCCTTTTTGTTGATAGCATTTAGTGCTTGTTTGATACACAAAACCTTTTCTAAAACTGTGTGAAATGTATCTATCTTTGAAAGTATTTGTTTTGCTTTAGGGACAGCATGATACAGATCTTTCTTGATATCTAGATCTCTCAACTGAATGTCACACATATTTCTTATCTTTTTGTTGAGATGAGCATCTTCGTAGGCACATGATGTGCAAATTGGTTTGAATAAATATTCAAACAATCTATGCTGCATGTAACTTTCTACAGCTAGCTTAACATTCTCAAGTATTTGCTTACAGGATTTAGATTTGTCTCTCAGTCGTCTGTTTTGAAGTGCAATTTGAAGGCAATGAGTGTAAAGTTCACCGACTGTGTCCCGGAGTGATGAAATAGCCACCGGCAAGGTTGAATGTTTCTTTACAAATAGTTGCACAGAATGCTCGATTTGATCTAGCACTTGCCTTCCTGCTGCTTGAGTCCAGAGGAGGTCTATGCAGTCGTTTATACAAGAAAGGTATTCTTTGGAGATAGCATTGTCTTCAGCCGTTGCTGAAGGTTCTAAAGGAGTTTCTTTGCACCATACCTTGTACTTGATATAATCTTCGGTATAGAAAGTTTCTTCAAACAATATGTGGCTTTGTAATGGCAAACCTTTTGTAACTTCGAGTGTGATCACTTTATTTGTGACCGTAACTTGCTTTTCGGTGAGTGTGCTGTAGTGAGTTTCCGGTAACTCGTCACTTGGCACTAGTATGTGGGCACAGAAGTCCTCGACAGTAAATACTCGCGTATTCAAGCTACCAATACGAGGCACGCAAATAACCCACGATTGCGTTAGACAGTGTTGAAACAGATTTGAATATTCATTTTTAAATTCCACAAAAAATGGATTATCTGAAATTATTTCGTCATAGGACCCGTCCATTGCTGCAACCAATGAAGAAATAAATGAGTTATTAAGTTATTTTACTCGAGATGTATAAGTTACATTTTATGTAACAAGCGTAATAATTTATTACTTTCTGTACCAAAATATTGTGAATAGAATAAACTACTTTTTTTTTTTTTTTTTTATTTGCTCTTCGGAGCAGGCTAAAGTTTTAGAACCATACCGCCTAGTCTTACGTAAATGTTTTTCTCTTAAATTAGTTTATTTTCTTTATTATTTTATTTACAACGTCTTCCCGTTCACTTTACACTTCTATCATAAAGCATTCACTTTACAGTTATGTTTTTCCCGCCATCCCCAAGATGGCGGGAAATCCACTTATATTTCGTACGTTATGTTTTTCTCTTATGTTAATTTGTTTTCTTCAATATTTCATGCATTCACTTCACAGTTATGTTTTTCTCTTGAGTTAGTTTGTTTTCTTCAGTATTTTATGCATTCACTTTACAACTTTACAGTTGTGTTTTTCCCGCCATCCTCAAGACGGGAAGTCCACTCATTTTTCGTACGTTATGTTTCTCTCCTATGTTAACCCGTTTTCTTCAGTATTTCATGCATTCACTTCACAGTTATGTTTTTCTCATAAGTTAGTTTGTTACAGTAAATGTTTTTCTCTTAAATTAGTTTATTTTCTTTATTATTTTATTTACAGCGTCTAGTATTCTAATCCCATAGAATACTACTTCACTTTCCTACTTTTCACTTCGTCGTCTTTTCCACAGAGTACTATTGTATATCTTCCATTCCACCCACGGGTCCGGTTAATGTACAACCATGGAAAGCACGACCCGGAAAACACAATCACGGAGAGCACAGCCAGGAATACGCAGCCAGGAATTCGTAGCCAAAATTTACATGAAATACGTGTTGGGAATGTCCAACCGCGGAATGAAACCTTGGAAAACACAACCATGGAATTGGATGCCAAAATGGTCACCAATTCCTGGCTGCGTATTCCGTGGCTGTGTTTTCCATGGTTGTGTAATCACGGCACCCCCATTTTTCTACCACTCAGTGCTGCCAGCCGTGTAATTATTTTTTCCTCAATTTCGGTACAAAATAATCAAAATTCAACCATACATTTGTTATTTGGTAAAGTTAAATTTTGGCCTGAAGATTTTAGTACCAAAATTAAGTTTTACTGCCTTGTACCCAAAACAAATATTTAGATTCTTATTACACAAATTCGACCATAGATTACGTGCAATCATTGTTCCTCTCTACACTACACATCAATCATGTGTACAGAGGGATTAGTCCGAGTCCGAGGTTGCATTTTAAAACTCCCTTCTCTCGAGCCGAGAGTGGTCTCTCGGATATCCATACAAAAATATAAGGACATCCTAGAGACGGATGCTCGGCTCGAGAGTAGGGAGTTTTAAAATGCAACCTCGGACTATGCCCTCTGGTTTCCAATAAAGTTTTGACAATGACATTTACTTTTCATGTATTTTTGCAAGGGTATTTATAAACTGGCTACTTTCCCTACCTACCGTCCGGGAATACCCTCAACGTATTTTATTTATGCTTGCTCTTTTCATATTACATTGAAATTTCAACCTTATCTCAACGTGTCAAGTCTAAAAATAATTGCACCGCTATTTATAACTAGCGCTATCCAATGCAGCCAGTGTTTTGCCATTTGCCAATTGCCACGCAGTGTGATGTGCTTGCTGGTTTGTGTAGGAAGTTAGCTTCGCCGTTCGCACAAAATACAAGTGAGTACATATTAATTATCGTCGCGATCACCACCCTACGGTATGAAATATATGATAGCGTTCTGTGTGTGATCCGCCTACTGCTACATCCTGTCGCTTGATTTGAAACCTAGCAAGTAGTGTGGTTTTGTGATTGAACCTCAATTTTATCCTTTGTTCACAAACTCACTTTCGTGCTTATACACGTAAGTTAACAAGTTATTACTTATTAAAACTAACTACTATACTTACCTACTTTTCTTTTGCGGTTATTAAATACGGACTACCATTTTTAGGTAGGTCAGACATAGCAGCTTACTACACATAATTATTTGTAATCATTATTTCTTTCTATTCTTAAAACATGCACCGGCGGCACCGGCTCTTGGTTTTTTATAATAATTAATAACCAAGAACCAACCTATTTAGGTATTATGTAAGGCTCTCATGTAATGCCTAGATTGTGTAGGATCACGTAACAATGATCACCTTGTCGCCATTTTATCATGCCGATACCTCAATAACTAAAGTGTATTATATTGGTGAGAATTATTGATATTTTTGTCTATAAGGTATGAGGTGGACCAGGCTTAAAAAGGAAAAGAGGTCGACCTAGAGAAAAATGGTCGGATGAAATTAATGCATTGGCAGGTGAAGACTGGATGTACAAGGCAAAAGATAGAGACAGTTGGAGTAAAATGGAGGAGACCTTTACTCGTTGAGAGGTCCTTTTAAAATTAAACAAAATAGCATCTTAGAAATATTAATGTTTATTTTATATTCAATTATTATTACTTAAATTAGATTAATTTATTTTGCATGCTCATAAATAAGTATATTGTATGTTTGATTTTATTAAGGAAATAAAAAGGTTATAATATAATATAAGGTATGAGGTGAACTAGCTAAATTTTCATATCATTGCTCCCTACACCTACCTACTACCTACCAAAACTTATGTTCTGTGTTTCTCAAATTTCAGTTCAGACTGAGAGTCCAGTTTCAGACTGTTCACATCAACTCCTGTTCCAAGAACTACGCGAGTATTATGGCTTCGGCGAAGGCGAACAAAAAGTAAGTTTTACCCTTGGTTTTACCTGTGAAGTGTCAAGAAATCTAGTGCATTGCTATTTCTAGGTTATTTTACGTGAAAAGTAATGAAACAAGCAAGTCTTTCATTTGATGTTGAAATATAAATCTATTTCTTTCTTTTTTCATAACATAACTACCTACTACCTACTAGTATGTACTGGATCAAAAAGGTAGGGCATCTCTTCCGCATAGTACTAGAAATAACGATTAAGAGGAGTCTACCGAATCATAAAATCATGCAAAATAACTATGCGCCATTAAAAAAAACAGCAGGGACATATGGCAGTGCCACAATACTTCTAGAATCTTTATTCTTTGGTTGCAGAGCGTCAGCGGTGGCAGTGAACCTGCCAGAATGTCCCGTATGCTTGGAGACGATGACAGCACCGATATTCCAATGCCAATCGGGGCATAGCCTCTGCAACACATGCACGACCAGCCTGATGCCGCCCGTGTGCCCTATCTGCAGACTCGCCATGACGCAGATGAGGAACTGGCAACTTGAGGATATAGCGCAGAAGGTAACTTGTAGTATTGAGGTGCATAACAAGAAGTTTCTGATAGTAGGTACCTTACCGGTAATTCAATGTGTAATTTGTTTACCTACTTATTAATTTATTTGTTTTAACTTGTTAACTTATTTACGTGTTTATTGCAAGAAGTTTCTTATGGTAGGTATCTTTTTCGTAATGCAAAGTACTACACTCGTACTATCCTACCCGATTACCTGAATATCCACTTATTACCTAATCTTATCTATATAGTCTGGGGCATTCTTCAACATGATTTTATTTTGATTAATATGACGCAATTTCTTCGTTTTAAAACATAAACAAAAATGTATGTAGAATTGATACTCTGGAGAGAGATTCTAAGTAGGTACCTACTAAAATTTACCTACTTAATTAACTTTAAGTAAAGGTACCTATAAAAGTTGTATGTGTTTGGTACAGCGGGTATTTACCGACTCAATGTAGGTATATGCGATTTTATTTAGCTTCAACTGTTTACATAAATAATAGATATGCATTTTGTTAGTAAAGTTTGGAGAGTATAAGTAGGTATCAACTTCGACTTCATTGAATTATTAGCTAGTTTGCCATAGTTGATCTAAACATAAAAAAACAAGAGAAGGGCGGTCTTTACCCTGCAATGGGACAATATAAAGCAGATAAGTTGTGTAAAGGAAGCCGGGCTGGGTAGATACTTCTCGATGAGATGTGAGTGATGTGACTATGAAAGGGGCATCCCCATTTCACGTAATTGAAAGAAACTATAATTAAATATGTCCTTGTCCTTTTATTGTCTTTATTTTTGATTCGTGTTTGTTTGTGTTTCAGGCGAAAGTGCCATGTCCTAACAAACCCAACGGCTGCGTGTATGTTATGCTGGCGTTGGAAATGGACGACCACATGAAGGAATGCATCTTTCGAGACATGGAATGTCCTCTTGGAGCCGTGTTTGGTCGATGCTCTTGGCAAGGTTAGCGAAATATTCCTACCACTTTACTTTTTTACTTTAGGCGGGTTCGATTCCCGCCTTGGGTTAAATATTTGTACGATCTGCAAATATTTATTCCGGGTGTTCTGGGTATTTTATATGTACTTATAAGAAAAATATCTATCTATGTAATGTATTGTATTAAGTATGTCAGTCTTCTAGTACCCATAACACAAGCTCTGCTTAGCTTGGGGCTAGATGATGTTGTGTGGATTGTCCAGCATTATTTATTTATTTATTTATTTTTTTCTACGTCTTGATTAGTGAATTTATGTGAAGTTCTATAAAAGTAATACATGATGGATTCTAAAGGTTTTCAATGTGTACCAGATTGTATTGATTTTAGAATCTTACTGGTTTTTTGTTAACTGTAAAAAAATATAATTCAATTGTCTCGCCACAGTAGGAATAAAAGTTAAACATTAACAGTAAATAAATAACATTTCACGTTTCATAATATGGATGTCAGAGCCTATGCCTAAGCCTAGCCTAACTATATCAGAGCCCAACTGAACAATGGCGTTATCAATTAGTTGAAGTTGAGATTTTACTTCGTTTCTAATGCTGAGTAGGTTATATGGTATCTAATTAATGTATTCCAGGAAAACTGAAGGAAATGGTGGACCACTTCAAGGACCGCCACGCGGAGCATTGTGACGTCAATTCAGATGTCGATGTCGTCCTCAAAAACATCAGCATCACTACCGATGACCGTCACTTCTTCCTCGTAGCTCAAGGCAAGATGCTCTTCATCATCACCATGAAGATTGACACTCTGCAGAAAATGGCGTACTGGACCATCCAGCATATTGGTAGCAAGAAGGTTGCAAGACAACATGTCTACGAGATCCATGTTACTAGTAATCTGGAGGCCCGGCGTAAAGTCATCTTCATGGAGCATTGTTATAATGATGCTATTAAAGCCGATGAAGTGTTCCGTCGAGGTGAATGCGCTGTTTTGCCTCTTGAGCTCCTAACCCACTTCATCAAGGACAAGATGTTAACTTTCCGTTTCTTTATCAAGAGAATCACGCCTCAGCCTAAAGTCCCAAAGAACTCAGGGGACGATGGAAATGATAATAGGCCACCAAACCAGGGACCAAAAGGCCCTGGCCCAAAAGGCCCTGGTCCGAAGGGTCCGGGACCTAAGCCAAAAGGTCCAAATGGACCGAATGGTCCGCAAAATAACCAGCAAAACAACCCGCACAATGGTCCTGGTAAGGGTATAAAAAACAAGAAAGTCCAATCTTAATTTCTGACTATGACGAAATGTTCGACAACTTTATTTTAGTTTGAACCTTTTGAGTAGTTTTTTAGATAAGATTAAGATTTAGTGGCGTTTATAATATAAATTTATCGGCCCTTACAGTGGCCACTGTGTTTTGTGAAGTCCAAGTTAAGTTACAGATGTAATTTTTATTATAACGCGGATCACACAGCCACTTTTTACTGTGATATTTCAGAAGTTGTGCGTAAGTACTTTCGTTTATCAGCGAAATATTCTGATTCGAGACTTACTGCCTTTCTGTGAATGCCGATTAAGGTTAGGAAAGAAATAGGAAACCGAGAGAAATTTCTCTGATGATTATTTCCGTGGTACCTTGATAATTCTGATAACGAAAATGAGGTGATTTTTATCGATCTAATCTCCATTTCAGAAGAAAATATATGATCATCCACTCCACAGAGATGATTATATATCTAACTTTGACGAAAATAAGAAAATATCTACGGCGTTTTCGATTTTTAGGGATTCTTCTAACACTTTAGTAATCTGTTCCTAACTACAAGTTATAGATCGAATAACTCAAGGTAGTTATTCGATCTAGCATAGTAAGCTAGCTAGAGCAAATCTCACTAATCGAATTTATAAAACTAGTCACAACACTTCTTCTTCTGTCGTGTCGAACTGTATTTTGTTGTAGCATCGTATTGGAAAGATAAGCCAGACTAGACACTGCTTTGCCGTGCCTAGCTGTTACCGGTGTGCGCCACGAGAAGGCTCTTTCCATGCACAACACTAAAACAACTAAAAACCAAATCGCCCACTAGAAATATCCTTTATATAATCAGTTTATTTTATTAATATAAAACAGCTTAAAATAATAAAAAAAACAGCTTTAAAGATCTACAATTCATATTATAAAGAATTGACTCTGGACGATAGTTACCACATTTTTGTCTCATCATTTCATGCGTCCGTGTTTCCAGAGTCCTATAATTTGGATATTTTTAAGAGACGAGTGAATGGGTATCTTCTAGGCAAGTGTGCTACATCGTAGACCGCATCGTCACTTAACATCAGGTGAGATCGCGGTCAAACGCTTGCCTATAACTTGTAAAAAAAAATAAAAATTGACCGGATAAAAGTAAACAATAGGTGCTTAGCTTATTGACATAATATGGCACTGAACACGCACGCTGTACGTGCAAAGTGCATCCTGGATCTATTTGGAGAAACACTAGATGGTCCAGTATAGTCACGTTGATATTTTATTGAAAAGTTTGAACGGAATCCTATACATATATTCGTTTTATGGCAAAGTTTCTTCATAATATTTTTGATGTCAGAATCTTGATATGTTTAGGACAATTGTGTTTTGTAACGGTCAACATACAGGGTGTTCTTTTAAGGGGGGCGCTACCTATAGATTTTGTTGCTAATAAGGATCATTATTTGATAAAAAAAAAACTAAAAATGAAAGGTAATAGCAAATAAGGTTTTCTTACCTTGTAAGCACGAAATATGTGACAATCTTAAATGTTTTGAAACAGTTACTTATTTAAGATACACTGCGCGCCAACATCAGCTTTACTGTCGAATGTTGCAGCGGTAGCGCGCATTGTGGCTTAAATACTTAACGTTTACAATTATTGTTACATTTATTCGTTCTCGGACCTTTGATGACTTGTGGCTTTTTCGATGATTTTACGATTAGTGGGTGACCTGACAGCTTACATCGACTATCTTGTCATGTTCACATATTACTGATGAGGATTTGCTAATTATATTCTTATCGGCTATAAACACATGTGGAACAGATAGGCATAACAGTAAAAGTCGTTGTTGCGATGAGCGGAAAATAAAAGTACAATTTGTAATTATGAGCTTGGACAGTACACAACTCACAAATATACTTCTCTATGATATTTAAGTGTAGTTATGCTGTAAGGCATTTTATAGTGTAGTTGTCAAGTTGAGTAGGTACCGATCGCACCTAGAACCTACCGATATGTCAGTTTCTCGAATAAATATGAAAACGATAATAATTCGTTCTCGACAGTGTTCAATCATCTAGCAGATGAGTTTTGGTCATGTTTTGGTATACGATCGGTGTGAAATGCTGCGCCTAGCGAAACACTGACAGTGCCTAAGCTTCTCAATACATCCGCTAGAAGCTCTGCTGGTATCGCCGTAAAAACACCTTTTACACAAAACTTTTATTAGGCTTTCTGTAAGATTAACTTTCCACGACTTTGTGTAAATGTCCAGACCGAATTCGTGGGTTTGGATCCGGGATCCTTATGCCGTTTCTATTTAAAAAGTAACGGTAGGTAAACTCATGACAAAACTCGCTGCCTGAGACGGTTCAACACGTGTTAAATATAAGTATTTCTTACCATTAGGTATAAAAGGCTGCTTATACACGTTTGATTAATTAGACTGACAAGATGGTGTGGTCGTAGAGGTTATAAAGGATGCCTGGTGATTTAGCCAGGTTATCGCCACTTTTAGCGATAAGGTCACCTACTTACTTCTTATTTTTATTTTTAAATTGTATCTGTATACTATAATTAATTAAACCTGTCCTCCATATATCTGTCTATAGGTACAGTAAAATAAAACAACAAAAACATGTCTTAAAATATATTAATAATATTAGCTGTAAAGATTTTAAGTGGTTTTGGATACTGCCAATAAAAATAATAAACATAAACTAGTTATTATTTTCAAGAGATTTTAACTATTATATATCTAGAGAGTTACATAAAAGTAAAAGGTATTACGTAGCTAAATCCTATTACCCTTTGACGAACCACATCTGAGGGCTTAGTCCGAGGTTGCATTTGCAAAATTCCTTACTCTCGAGCCGAGAGTCATCTCTCGGATATCCATACAAAAATATAAGGACATCCGAGAGACGACTATCGGCTCGAGAGTTTTAAAGAAAGAGGAAGTTTTAAAATGCAAGCACGAACTAAGCCATCTGTATTCTTTTATCCCCTGCCACCTCGACCGCCGCCGAATCCTCCGCCGAATCCTCCGCCGCGACCGCCAAAACCTCTGCCGCCGAATCCACCACCACGACCTCCAAAACCTCTGCCACCTCCGAATCCTCCACCGCCAAAACCTCTGCCGCCGAAACCTCTGCCGCCGAAACCCCTGCCGTAGCCTCCTCCGTAACCACCAAAACCACCTATTATGATAGGTATAGGAATGCGGTAGTAGCCAGGGTAACCTGAAAATAAATAAAGCTTACTTTTTCACATTTTGTCTTATATCTAAAAACTAGAGAATATTTTGGGGCGTTAATTATACGCCCACGGCGTATAATTAACGCCCCAAAATATTTAAACAAATTTATATTTTTTAATATCAACGCGTTTTGCCGAAATGTTGCGATAATGCGCATTTAGTACCTAAGTAAATGAGTGAGATATGTATCAGTCTTGAGAGTAGGTATTTCGTCATCCCGACGAGTCACTGTGACAGCTGTGACTGGATTTCCCACCCTATCTATGGTGCCAACTAAGTAAGGCTAATTTTCTGGATAATCAAAGAACTTTGTATCTACATGAATTTTGTATTGTAAAAAAACTTACACTAGAAATTAATTACAACGGGTAAAATACACGCGGAAGAGTCGGCATCTTCAAGTAAAATATAATCTGTTAATACAGTAGAACTTCGATAACTCAAACCTCGGTAACTTAAAAACTTCTATAACATCAAAAAATAATGTGTTCCCCTTTTCCATCAGAGCCCTAAACTTCTACTTGATAAGTTAACATCTCTATAACTTAAAATATTTTTGTTTCCCTTGGACTAACTTATCGAGGTTCTACTGTATTCAGAATTTTAATCTAATTGATGTAAATTGTATAGTTTTTGAAAGTGTAGGTACTTATGTTGACAGGCGTCATACCTCCTATGGTAGTAGCTCTGTCTTCCATGCTGTGGGTCGTGGGGTTCGATCCCCACTGACAGCAAATGTTGGTTTTGATGAACATAATTATTTGCTCTGGTCTGGGTGTTAGTATTCTATCATCAATCTAGTTTCTGTGTTACAAGCTTTGCTCAGTTTAGGACTAGAGTGTGATGTGTGTAGGTATTGTCCATTGAATATTGTTTTTTTTTTTTTTTTTTTTTTTTTTTTAAATAATTTATTTATAGGTAAGTAAGATACTGACCGTAACCGTATTGTCTTTTCACACGTACATGATCACTTTTCAATCCATTTGTTTTTTGATTTAAAATCAAGTCCTCCAGTGGGTTAAATGGTGGTTTAGTAGTGTCTTCAGCATGATTTTCTTCGGCATTTAGCATATGTATTGATAGTGTTAATGCGAAGAGAACCAAAAGAATATTCTGAAAATGTTATCATAAAATTTAGTTCTAAACTTGTTAATAAATAGATATACTTAGTATAATAAGTAACACTTCGTATGTACCTACCTATTAAAAAGTTCATCAATAACAGTGTTAAACGGTTAAGTCCAAAAAAGGAGCACTTCGAGAGGTTTCTGAATTCTCCCCCGTTTCGCGATCCTAAGTTTTCTAAGTCCGATGTCCAAATCCACATTTTTTTTTACAGAATCTAAACTAATATAATACATACTAAATGTCTAAATAATAGGAAGCGTAGCAGCTCCATAGTTAACAATTTCACACTTATAATCCTCATATTCTTAACATAACTAAAAAAATATTCTAAAAAAAAGTAACCCGATAACCATATAAAATAAATTCAAACACTCACAGTCATTTCCATAGTGTTATCCTCTCATGTGTTTTCTATAACTGATTGAAATCTTCGTAAACTTGTGATAAATATAGATTTTTTCTGAACTTGTTAATTGATGACTAGTACATCAAACTGTGGTCGGAAAGAATCTGTTTTGCATGTGTAATACTAGGTATTTCCCATTCGATGACCATTTGGTATTGAGTAGGTACCTACTTGTGTGCACAGTGATGTTTGTTATCTGAACTAAGTACGTAATCTGATCTCAGAGGCGTGTTTATTAAAATAGAATGGATAGTATTCAGCTATAGGTATTTTCGATAAAATTTGATATTCAAAACAATTGTGTAGGTTAACTTTTTAGGCACAAATTATTATCTATTGTAATTCTTTGTAAGAAAGATTATATAAAAAACCGTAGTAACCAGGGCGTAAGTTTCTTGCCCGTTCTTCCGAATCACCTAGTTTGTAAGACGATTCTAAATGATCCTTGTGATTTTACTGAATAAAGTATTTTTTTTTATATTATTACGTTTTTGATTAAGCGAGAATTTTTGCGAGTTGCGAGCGAGGTGATTGGTGATCAAATTTATGGTACCATCTTAGTTGCAGCTTGGGCAAATCAGAATTGTATGCTTATGTATGACTTGTGAAGTTGTGGGCATACTTCGAAACGTTTATATAGTATTTAACATATATTCTGTACCAACCTATGATCAATGATCTTCAGTTCATTGTTTCTATAAACAGTGCTAAAACTTACTGTAGGTAGGTTATAAATATTCCACGTTTGTGTAAATAGCACTAAAAAAATTAAGTACTTTACTTACCTGACGTGTTATATGACATTGTTTTTGCTTTAGAATAAAAAATTAGAACTTGTTTACCCATAGGACATTCACACAGGCCGATATATCACGATGTCGGTTGCTCAAAAATATTTATTACTTACATTACAACATAATAAAATCGACTTAAGTCAATATCGACAAATATTATTCAATCATCTATCATACCCACGATTAAAATCTTATACCCCAAATAGAGTTTTTGCCCAGCAAACCTTAGAGTATAAAGATAGCTGTTTGTATGACTCCACCGATATCGTGTAGGTGTCGTATCGGTAGCAGTATGAAATAATCTTAGGCTTCTACTGGTCATTGACACATTATTATATTCGTCATACAGAAGAAATATTAGTATAGCAATGTCAAATAAAGACCTGCCAAGTTGACCTTCTTCAATCATTAGGTAATAAAAAACTAATAAAATATTTAATTATATTTATTTAGTTTCATTAGACGATACAAGCAATCAAGGGGCCTATCCAGACCGCTGAAATGTTTTTGAGCTTTTATTTGATCAAATAACATTTCAGTTTTCTTCTTCGTCTTTTATTGATATTTTGACTGTAAATTAACTTTGACAGAATTGTGACATGCCGAAGTTTGTTTTGGTTTCATTTTGCAGAATTCATGGATTCAAACACGAAAATTATAATGTTTTGTGACAATTTCAAAGTAGTTTTAAAATTAAAACGCAATTAGCTGCGATTTCAATGCTGACCTGTGAATTTTTATAGGTTTTCAGGACTACCATCTACACATTTTCTGAAAAAAACCTAAGTAGGTATGGGCAAGATAACTTCAAAGTAATATCATCGCTTCATCCTTTTAGTTCTTATTTAACACTTGTTTTTAAATAGTCTAAGACAACAAGGAACATAAATGCCTAACTAGTTGTATGTAATCGTAGTTATAAATCCTATTAGTCTCATCATATTTAAAATATTTATGGCAAATTTATATAGAGACAACATAATTTCAGTACCTATCCTGAAATAATTTTTTGCTAAGATAAACCATCATTGAGATTAGTAGCATAAAGTTACATCTAAAATGTAGGTACAATAACATAAGATAAGAATATAGTACATCATCATCTTCCTACCCTTGTCCCACATTATGTGGGTCGGTACAACATGTCCTCTTCTTCCACTCACTTCTATCAGACGTCATCTCAATGTTCACACCTTTCTTACACGTCATCATTCACATTCACATAGTACATACCTACAAAACTTTCTTACCTATTATTTTGTTTCAGAATACTATGCAGATTACCATGAAGTTTCTACTTGTGTAGTAGACAGTATAAGACTATATAAAATTAATCTGCAAGTTGTAATTTGTAAAATGACTAGAATTCAAGGAATAAAACCATTTTGATTCTTAATTATTATTATATCTTATTTATGTGGTAAAGAATGATTACATAGTTTATAATATGATATTAAAATCTATACATAATCTAATTTTTTTTTCCTTTATTTCACTAGACTTGAACAAGTATTCATGAACATTTGACAGTAAGCTCTGCCTTCCATGCTGTGGGTCGTGGGTTCGATTCACACCCATAGCAAATTTTAATGTTTGTGTGATGAATATAAATATTTTTTCTGAATCTGGGTGTTTCTATGTATGTGTTTACAAAAAAAATGTAAGTATTCTATCAGCAATCTAGTTCCCATACATATAGAGCTTTGCTTAGTTTGGGACTAGAGTGTGAAGTGTGAATTGTCCAAAAATATTTATTTATTTCCCAAGGCATGCACTTGAACCAAACTAAACAAAACTTGTATGGGAAATAGATTGCTTGAATACTTTTCTAAGTAAGTATTCTAAAAATTAATACATATTAACACCCAAATGCAGAACACATATTTATGTTCACAAATAGTAATAAATAAATATTTTACCAATGACAACTAATCACATAAATGTTTGTTTGTGGTGGGGATTGAACCCACCATCCTAGCATAGATGCCAGAACTAATGCCAATACTGAGCTGAGATATATATATTATTAAGTATATATTATTTTGTTTCAGAATATGCAAATTACCATGATGGTACTACTTCACTATCCTAATCTGTTTATGACTATTAAACTAATCTTTGTTTTCATTTGTGAAATAATATAGTAATTCAATAAAACCATGTTTCAGTATTATTTTATTAAAACATTTCTAAATAGATAGATAACTCTTTATTGTTCATCACACATAAATAAAAACAAAGAGCTTAAACAAGTAGTAATAGGCATCAGAATGGGTGGCCTTATCGCTGAGAGAGATCTCTTCCTGGCAACCGAAATTTGCTCGTGTCGCATCCCAGATATACCTGAAATAAAATGAAGTGTATTGTAAATAGAGTTAATAGGCATAGAGTTCAATACTAAAATATTTTACAGTCTTGAAATCTGAACATAAATAATTTTCTTGTATGGCAACTAGAATACTCATATACTGTTTTATCAATAAATTCATAGATAGGTAACATGTTGACACCCAAAAGCAGAACATACATTAATATTTACTAATAGTAATAAAAAAATGTTTTACCAATAAAGACTTATTGAACTTTTAAAAAAATATTTATTCTTGGCGGGGATCGAACCCACAGAGAAGACAGAACTAGTACCAAATGAGCTGTGATGCCTATTGCAATGATTGATTTAGTTTGTTATAGGTATATTTATGAACCTATCAAGTGAAGTAATCAACTACCTGGACGATTAAATAGAATGATTCATGTCTTAGTCTTAAATTGTTGTGTTCTGATTTCTGATCTGCTAACCCATACTGGGCACCGGCATCTTGTGTGCATCTGAAACATGAATAAGTGGTGACCAAACATGTTAGAAACTCTGCAACAGATGTCCACCTCCGACGCGGAGGTTGTGGGTTCGATTACCGCCTTGAAATAAATGTTTGTACGATCTGCAAATATTTATTCCGGGTGCTCTGGTTATTTTATATGTAGGTAAAATAAAAAATACCTATCTATATAAGTAATGTATTGTATTAAGTATGTCAGTCTCCTAGTATTGAAAAACAGGACAAGCCCGACATACTTTTTTTTTCTTTGGTTTGCCAAAGCTGAGGTTTTTATTCTCCGTGAAATACCTACAAAGATTTCACCATTTTCTCAATTATGTATTAAAACTTTCACATACTCACATAATTTTTTTTTTTTTTTTATAATCTATAGACTATCCTTTGGCTTCAATCTCGCCTGATGGAAAGCGCCGATGAAGCCGACGATGGAGCAGGATGGTCTAGAAGACACCTATTTATATTGGCCT
Source organism: Ecliptopera silaceata (assembly GCA_932527185.1). Taxonomy (NCBI): domain Eukaryota; kingdom Metazoa; phylum Arthropoda; class Insecta; order Lepidoptera; family Geometridae; genus Ecliptopera; species Ecliptopera silaceata. The sequence continues at coordinate 7,785,098 of OW052202.1, read as the reverse complement.
TGAATTGATCTAGGTTGTAATGATTGGGAAAAACAGACGCAGACAGCGTATTCCATTCCTTGGCAGTTCGCACCAAAACGTTTGGTGCGAATGGATGGTAATATTACTGGGCCGTGCGTCTGCTTGTACGGTTATAGAAAGGAGATGGCGGTATCAAGTCGTGCAGTTCCTGGGCACATTCCCCGAAATGTATCCTATAGAAAATGGATAGGCAAGCAACTTTACGACGGTGTTCGAGACTCTGGATCTTAGTCTCCGCCATATGTTGCTCACCTATTATCCTGAAGGCTCTTCGCTCAATCGAGTCCAAGGCAGCCAGCAATATTATGATGGCACATAACAATATTATGATACAACAATCACGAAAGTTACAATGAAAATGCAAAATCTTTAGGTTATTTATAATAAATGTAAACAAACTATAGGGACGGAATATTCGATAAACTTCGATGCATCGAAAACATCGATATTTACAATGCGATACCTACATCGAATCGATCCGATGTTTTGAAATGCTTTTGATATACTCGAAATATCGATGGTTTTTCAGTTTTTAGTAGAAAAACATCGAGTCAATAATTATATCCAAATAATTTCATAAAAATTCAAGTTTGAACACTAAAATTTTACTAATTTTTTTCCTATTTGATTATTTAAAAATGAAAAGTTTATTATTGGACTGACAATATAATAAAAATATTGTCTGTAAATATGTAAATATGTGTACTAAAAAAATGGCGGGCTTCAATGTTTACAAACAACGAATTGTGAATAACATTTGGTTTTGTGGACGAAATAAAATTGAAGTAGATTGTGTATTGTATAATTATATTATATTTATATACCAACTCATTACAATAAAATCTCATCTTTGTGTGAGCTCTTAAACTCAATTGGACTACATCGATGTTAGTTCTGATTTATCGAATCTAAAAAAACAACGATGATTTTTCAAAATGGACACCCCTAAAACGAACAAGTATGAAGACATGTTAGAGCGGTACAGAAATATGCGCCCGCGAAGCCCCGTTGCAAGTGCGAGCGAGATGCATGCGCCAGCTCGTTGACGTCATTTTTAACAGTTCAGTCATATCTAAAACATTTCAGTCATTATTTAAAACATTTCAGTCATATTTTGAACAGCTCAGCCACGTCAATCCACAAAAAATGCCTACAAAACTGACCTGCAACTGAAAGGATATTCCGTCACGCAAGTTTGCCCCTTCTGGATAGGGCCCCGGTCTTACTTCACTCGTGAAGTTCATTTGATCATAATATTTATAATTATTATTTGTAAAATACACAAGAAACAGTTGGGCTACTTGTCTTTAAAGAACTGATTAAAATCAGTTCAATCATCAAAAATTAATACAATTTTTTTTTAACATTGACAGTTTGGTAGGTTCCTATTTGTCAAATTTCAGAAAGTTTTTTTAAAAAAAGTCGCGAGTACCTTGTAGCAATAAAAAAAAAAAATAAAAAAAATAAAGTTTTCGGACAAAAATAATTGGCAAAAGAAACTGTCGACACGACAAAGAAGAAGAAGCAATATCAAGAAGAAAAACGTGCGAAAAAGAAAACAAATGTCATAAAGGAAGATCTTCCACCGTTTAACCCTAATTTGATTAAACGTGAATCCCCACAAGCTTATAAATTATTGTATCAATATACAGGTTGATGTGTGTGTTGCCCTGCGGTCGTATAAATATTTCATAGCACGCGAGCCGGAATATGAAGTGGTTAATTTAAATTCTGGCAGTCTGCGTGCCGGCTGAACACCCTGTATCATGAGATACACGTGATACAGTTGCTGGAATAACATTACTGTCCTTATACTTACAATCTTAAACCATAGCACTTACCTATCACATTTTTTAAAGGGATGTTTATATTATATTAATTTTAATTATTTGCATTTTGTGGTGTCCTATAATTGGGGAAACATTTGACTCCTTTGTTTGTATTTTGTCCGTTGGATACTCTTAATAAATAAATAAAATATAAAATATATTATGTAGAAAACCCTATATATTTTCTACATTATTTTTTACGTGATATTGTATTTTATCTATTTACTTACTATTTTAGTTGTTAGTTGATTCTCTGTGCATGCTGTGATGCCGTATAATTATGGGAACACTAGGCTCAAAACCCTATGTTAAATATTGTTTGTTTTTGTGTAAAAACCGTCCTTGGGTAAGGGTGTCCTATTTAATAAAATAAAATAGAAAATATTATTAAAAAAATATAAGTAAGTACATAAATATTTTCTGTATATTCTACGACTGCTATGTTGTTAGATATAAAAGTATATTTTATTATTTTTGTATTTTCTAATGACTTATGAAGTAGAGACAAACAGTTTTATTATTCGTATATTCATACATTAATATGTTCTGCTGTCTATTTTATTTGCTACTAAGCTATAAAAGAAAACACTAATTTCACATTAATGCTTTTCTATGCTATTGATTTATAGTCTAAATTAACTCCTGCTATTTTGTTAAGTGCTCTGCAACTCTACCGTTCCAGTAACAGCTGTATCAGTGTAGCTCCGGCATATTTTGCGTTTTTTCATCCCAATTCCTTTCAAAATGTACAAGTGGACGGTGCTTTTATTACTGAAGTTTCAGCGAAACGTAACAGAAATGATTTCCCGCGCCCCTTGAGACCTCGGGGTTATTTATTCATGAACGTATGATTTTGTTTGTTCAGTTAAATAGGTGATGAAAATGAGAGGAGTGGTGTGTCTGATGGTGCTTAGACTTTAAGCAAACACTACCGTATTAAAAAACAAATTTCATTTTATAGAGCTATGATTTTTTTTTTCCAAAAGTGTTACCTATCTACCTAGTACCTAAGTTTCTTGCCCGTTCTTCTAAGCTCTGGTCGCGTGGAACTGACACCTAGAATCATATAGTATGTAAGACGATTCTAAACAATAGAAAAATAAAGAAATATTTGATTTGATGTCCATTAGTACCTCTTTTGCTAAAAAAAGTCCTAATGGACTTAAAAATAATAAAAAATACCAATTTACTATTAAAATGCACTGCGAGTGCACTTGAATATGTGTAAGCGAAATCAACAAAGAACAAAGGCGCCTGGCAGTTCACAACGAGCAATTCTTCAGGCGTCAGCTTTCAGGCGCTTTGTGACAAAGGTTTGCATTTCCTATGCGGTTGCTTACTTGCGTTGTATGAGTACGTCCGAAAATTCTATCCGCAAAAGTTGAATTGATGTAGATTTTTACGGTCTATCTTATAAAAAGTTAGCGCAGACTTGAAGTATTGATTACCATACGTAATGATGACATAAAGTCAACGCTAACTTGTTATAAGATAGGGGGTTAATCAATAGGTACGCAACACACGCGTCAGTATTTATATACTTAGGTAAGTATATCAATATTTTAACAATGCTTTTATTTTAACCACCCAGAGAAAAATATATTCGTTTCTTCGTTGTGATGATCGAACCCATGACCCTACGCAGAAAGCAGCGCCACAACGACGAAGATGTTATGACAACATGTGGATAATCACATCACACGATAAGCGGCGGCATCAATATTACTATGATATTATCGTTATACTTAATAGTCTAACAGACAAATCTTTCGCGAACTTTAACAATTTACTTATATAATAAAAAAAAAAATTGTTAAATGAGCTTTGTTTAATACATGTTTATTTACTTCTTAATCAAAAGTGGCACTTTATTTCTGCCTTTATACCAACAAAAGAAACACACACAGAAAGTTATTTCTCTCATATTTATAAAAATGTATGTTTAGTTTAATGAAACAATATTGTAAAACACGATGTACAATTTCTACATAGAGTCTGCAAAGCTATAGCTCTTTGTGAGTTCCCCAGTCAATATCTGAAGATATTCCGCAGATTTACCCGGGGCGCGCGCCATGTTGTGGCTCTTGAACATTGAGGCCACTCTACTCTGAAACTAAGACTTAGATATTCAAATAAAATCATATATTAGAACTATTTGTACGAGCAAGTTATAAATAAGAACAATGTGCCTGCGAATGTTATAAAAACTGTCTACAACGAATCTCCTTGAACACTTTATTTATTTAGGTAAAGAATCTTGCTGCATGCATACTTTTAGATAAATTCTAATTTGTTTATTATTTATGCAAACTGTATAATCAGTAACAAATTATTTTGAATATTTTGAAAAAATATTATAAAATATGGTTTTGAAAATGGGTGCAAACGCTATATGCAGCTCTGTATCACTATAAAAACTCTCAGCATAGACGTTAATAGAAAACTATTTATCACAATAAAAAAAAAAAAGAATTTTAATATTATAATTAATAAACAATGAATAATGCTGGACAGTCCACACAACATCATCTAGCCCTTAGCTAAGCAGAGCTTGTGTTATGGGTACTAGAAGACTGACATACTTAGGTAATACAATACATTACAAATTAAAATTTTACAAAAAAACAAACTATTAATATTTAGTAAGTGTAGAAAATGATGCTAGTTTCAGAGTGCATCCGAGACTTGCGGTTGCGGTGCACAGGGCTCTAATGGCCCCATTCACGCGCCGAGTGACACTTGGGGAAAACGCTACATTGTTGCACGTATGGACTATCAGTACATCATACTAACACATGCATAGGATATAAGTGTGCTCTAAAGGCTCCAGTACACAATGGCGTATGCTGGGCCACGCTTTGCAATGCACCACTGTAGGCCACGATCACTTGGTGTTCACACAATGGCGCATGTCTCATTGCTGCCTGGCAATCCACTTGCGATGGACGTAGAAGAAATGTCTCTTTTTTTAAAATATGTGTTTTCAGGGAGTCTACTATACGATTAAATGCATCATTCATCTGAAAACATCGTACCTAAAATACTACAATTATTATAAATCAATAAACTTGAAAGTTGTAGGTGACAAACTAAACAATGGCCCATTGTGTGAACACCACAGGCCACGCTACGCCACGATTCCTTTGAAGTGTGCCCGAAAAACCGACAACTTTCCGATTGCGCACCACGATCGGCAATTGTCCGCCATCATACGCCATTGCCCCGTGTACACAATGGCGATGGCCTGTCGTGGGCCAGCATACGCCATTGTGTACTGGGGACTTAAAGTAGTTTTCTCGAACTAGAATACGACATAGTTCATAATTTGCTCATAATTCTTAATGTACAACACAGGATAGGCAAACATTTGTATCTAGGGCAAAGTTTTAGAAAATGTACGTGTACGTTCTACTTACACGTTACTTCAAAGTTAATATATTTTGCATCTATTTCTGATATATTCTTTATTAAGCCGTTATTACTTACACTGATAATTTTAGATATAATTACGTTGTAATTTATCATTGGGATGGGGATTATGAAACTAACCCTGTAATTTAATTAGATAAAAGTTGTTTTTTTCTAGTAGCTCTCCTTTTTTGTTGCTTGTATTTTTGCTTCATTTGTTCAGACTGATCCTCTAATGAGGTACAACCCATATAACATTGTAATCCGTAATAATGATGACCAATTTCGTAATATCTTTATTTATTATTAAAAAGATTTTATAAGTAAAATAAGTACACTTACACAACACTATCTAGTCGCAAAATAACCAAAGTTATGGGAACTAGATTGCGTAGTAATTAAGTATTTATGTAGTAAAATACACAACAAACACCAGTTCCTAACATAGTTTGTTCTCTGTAGGGGAACAGGGGAACGAACGCACGACCCATTACCCCAAGGATGGAAGGCAGAGCTACTACCAACTGAGCTGTGAGTTCTATGATATATCGCCTTTCTAAATGATATATCGAAGCTAGTGTAATAAATACTTACTTACTATTATGGCGCATCAACCTCCTTGGTCTTGACCCCCGACACGATAGAACGCCACCGATCTCAGTCTTGCGCCGTCTCTATCCAATCCGACACTTGGAGACCTTTCATACGACCTTTCATGGACGACCCAGATACCGGTGGAGAGAAGTGGTAGAGAAGGGTTAGTTTCATAATACCCATGATTTTGAAAACATCAAAATCATGGGGATTATGGGACTCAAAACACCATAATCCCCATGATGGGGATCGTTCAATGGGGATTATGAAACTAACCCTTCTCTACCACTTCTCTCCACCGGTATCTGGGTCGTCCGACTGGTCGCCGGCCGACTGACACTCCTAGCAGATCTCTTGACTGACGATCCTCCTCCATTCGAAGCACAACTTGTAATATTACAACTTGAAAATCTATAAAGCTTGATACTTAACTTGAATATTCCAGCTAGCACTTACAAACTCTCGGGTACATAAAAGCCTAGCGGGTAAGCCTTTTTACGGGGCTTCACGTAACCTTTTTGTTGTCCATTTCTATTCAATATTCATTCAGTTTCCCTTTGATGAAGATGAAAGTGACTGATGGATTACTGCAGAAAAACGTTGTAAATTATTTTAAACGTTTTTTCAGTTTCTTGTAAGAAATAGAGCTATGTATATCTTTAGAAATAAAGTCATGAAGGTGTTTTTAAACTGAAAACTGTTATAAGAACGAAATTTTTGATTAATCATTATTTTTTGGGTTACCATTATAGGTAACTTGTTCGTATTTAAACCCATTTTGATGATTTATTCTTTTTATTTGGATTACAAGAGAAGTATAGGTGTAATCAATTTAAATTTGATCATTATCTGATTATATTGACTCAGTTTCAAAGTCAAAATTATGTACTTTATTCTATAAAATCACTAGGATCATTTAGAATCGTCTTACATACTAGGTGATTCCTAGGTGCCAGTTCCACTCGACCAGAAGAACGGGCAAAAAACGTATGGTTCCTACCGTTTCTCCTATTCAAATTGCATAAAAAAGAATTATAAAAAAAAACTGTATTTGAATAAAAAATGTGGGATTCAGTCGATAGATGTAGTAGTAGGTATCTTGTTTGGCCTATTTGCTTGTTTTGGCCGTCAAGTGCGCAGCGAATTGCTACCATACCAGCAGGTTTCATTTTAAAATGCGCTCTGCATTTGTTTGTTCCAATCGAGAAAGAGCCTCTTCGTGGCAAAAATAAGGTTAAAAGTATATCATGGTTTGGGAGCTTTCTATTCCAACCGCACGTTGGCTGCAGTTGCACTTCCATCATCCTCTGAGGCTTGAGCCAGCTGTGATGTATGGAATCGCACTTATCTGGTTAGATAGTAGTTCTAATTTACCTACAACTCTAGGTTTAGAGTTATAATTTGAAGACAACTTGAAATATATTTTTATATGAAAATGGTGTATTCTTTATTCTTAATATTATTTTAAGTACATATATTTATTTATATACTCCCGTCGAATAATGAATAATTTCAAAATTATGCAAAATAATTATCCACATTTCTTTATGCAAAATGCAAAATATGTTTTGGCTATAACAACAATTACAATATAAATGATGTACCTACTTAGCTTTAAAATCTTTCATCTTTTTCTTTTATTTATTTTCTATACAAGTTTATTAGTGTGTGTTAAATGTCCAATAAGTTCATTTAAAACGAGCTTAAAGTGACGTTGCATGCACCGTGTAATAGTTTTCAAATTGTGTAAAACAATTGTCATTTGAATCGTGCAATGAATAGTAAAGTGCGATTGTGTGCGGGTGTATAGCATTGAAGGTTAAAAGCGTATTCATGTATAAAGTTTGCGCGATGCGTCAATATAGCCATTTCGCTTTAGTTTTAAGAAAGCTTCGCCTAAATAGGCTAGTAGGCGGTTTCCTTAATAGATAAACTTAAAAAAAGTATTTAATTTATTTAATTTATAAATTAATAGCAGATTGTTTTGTTTGTTGTACCTTAACCTCAAAACTTTAGTAAAGTGTCTTTAGGTTTGTATTTAACTTACCTAAATACAAATTACAAAAAACCTATACTTTCAAATTCATTTATTTTATGTATCCACATTCCACGATAATTAATATTTTTTTTCAAAAACTATAATATAGGTCTATATAAGCTTTGCTTAGTTTGAGACTGGCATGTGTTTAATTATATTTTATATCTGATATAGATATTACGATAAAGTCTACCTTTAATTATTATTTTTATCATATGTCGTCAGAGTAGGAACACAAGACCTCAATTTAAAATTGTGTTCCAATTTCATCAACAAAACTGGTACTCTGTCATGCAAGATTTATCCGGACAAAGGGAAAATAATCCGAAAAAAATCCGGATTTCCGGCTCTACCGGGCCATAGGATGTGGGTAACCCGATGTGCGTTAAATTTTTCAACTGGTTGCAATTTGATTTCCTAAAAAACTGATAATAAACTTTGATGGTTCACAACACCATCGAGAAGCCAAGTTTGGGTAGATTTATTGATGGAATATGTAGGTATTGCTTACTTATCTTATTTTTGTTAAAACATAAACAGACTGACAGAGCAAACTTCAATGCGCCATCACACAAATAATTATTCTTGATGAGAATCGAACTCACAACTCACATCAAGGCAAAGCTACTACCAACTGATCTGTGACGCCTTTCATATAAAAGATGTATGATCACTTTAATTTGTATAATTTTACTCATACGGCATTTGATTCAACGATCTACGATCAGAATAAAATATATGCAAAATAATACCGTAATGTGACGGAAACTGCTTTTAGAAACTTCTGTTGGATGCTCACTATTATTATGTAGAACAGTTCTAGGTAACAGAAATTTAATTAGCAGTCCTCAACTAATCCGAGGTTGCAACTGAATAAAATATAATAAAAAACACCGTGGCTTCAGCTTTACATTTTAAATCCGTTTTTAATTAATAATTGCTGAATTGTGAAATGTTTTTCAATGGTCTTTTAAGAATTATCTTAGAATTCTGTGTCTGAGTGTCTATGTATATAATAGCGCACAGCACAAGCGAAAAAAAACAGTTAAATAATAAATCGTAAATATAAATAAGACCTGTATTTTATACATTTTTTACATATTCGAACCAACAATTTTTGTATTAAAAAGTCCTTTAATGATTATTGGCACAGTATTCATGAAATCCCGATTAACATTGTAATTACTTACTCATATCACGATTCGTCATTATTATCGTGATTGTCATCAAAATATCTGAATTGCTATTTGGATTGCGTTCGTCACATTAACTGCAACGACTCACCATTATTAAAATGCTTTGAAATGAGTGATTTTATACAGTTACTTACAAGATATCGGATATAATAATCTCTTCTGTTCTGTTCTGTTGTGCTCTGCACTGTTCTGCTCTGCACTGTTCTGCTCTGTTTTGTTTTGTTCTATTCTGTTTGTAGTAGTGTGTTGTACTCGAATTCATGTAGCACTTTTGTGCAAAGTACAAAATATCCACAAAAAAATAGAGTCAAATAATATAATCAATTGTAAACCAAAACGGTAATATAGCTGTGAAAAAAGGGTTTTTAAATTCAGTTTATAACAGGATAATGGGTTTATAAATTCAATTTATAACCGGATAATGGTAGTTAATACGGTTCAGAACATGACGGGCGAGATAACGGGAAAACCGGAAGTAGAGGAAGGTGTCCCAGCCGGATGTGGCGTTCCACTGCGTTATCGTCCGGCGAACGTTCGATCGGGGCTTGTCGTGCAGGCTTTGTTAAATGTCGGATTGAATAAAGGTACACGAGAATTCTAAAACTTTATCATTTAACAGCAAATCTGTTAAATGATAAAATTCTTAGAATAAAAATATAATGTAAAAAAAATATAAACAAGCCTCAATTATAAAATTCCAATATAGATTTTCAACTCAGCATTCTCGGTCTGTTTTTAAGTGTTCTATTTTTTATAAATAAATTATTTTTATACTTACCCGTCAAGCAAGATTATTTTTACACAATTTACCCATGTAGTTGAAGTTACTGTCTAATGTTAATGTCACATGCAAACATTATCCAAGGAGTGTGAATGCAGGAATTCCAGAACTATATTTAATGCAAACATTATCCAAGGAGTGTAAATGCAGGAATTCCAGAACTATATTTAAAAGGTTATAAATACAGGCAACGCGAAGGAAGCTCTGGCAAGGCTCGCAAAATTTGCAAAATGTCAAGTTAAATAACAATTTCGTACAATGCAGCTTCAAATAATTATAGAACTACTAGCTGATGCCCGCTACTTCGTCTTATTATCGTTATATTTTAGAGAATTCACAGTATCCTAAAAGTATATAGCCTATGTGTTATTCTGATGTAAAAACTACATTATTGTAAAGTTCCATTAAAATCCATTCATTGGTTTTACAAGTCAAGTCAAATATTTTTTTTACTCAATAAAATCACAAGGATCATTTAGAATCGTCTTACATACTAGGTGATTCTAGGTGCCAGTTCCACGCGACCAACTTTGCGTCAAAGAGTAACAAACACACATACAAACTTTCTCATTTATAATATTAGTATGATCCCAGTTATTCCTGGTTCCTCGTGCCCTCGCTTTGCACGTTGCATTTTCGCACTAGAATTATTGAGGTTCATTAAAATGTACCCCTTTGCTTAATATTCAGTTCTGTTGCGGGCTTATCCGCTCGCGTTCGACACTAATAACAGGTTAATGCAGTAACCTACATTGCGCTAACTCATTTTGTTTGATTGTCATTTGGAGCATTGTCATTAGTGGAACTGTGTTAAGTAGGTACTTATGTTGGATTATGGAAATAAAGTTTGTGAGGGCTTATGTTGTCAGCTTCGGCAAGGGTTCGAAAAGCTTTAGTTACTAATAAATAAACAGACTTTTGCATCTAATAAAGGCTTACTGGCTCTTGGTTGCTACTTTGTCCGAGTTCTGTTCGTCCTTATTTGTATCTAGTTTATGTTTGGGATGAAAGATAAAAAAAACATTTACTATATAATAGGATAGTAAACATATTTGTACCCAGTTTGCCACGTGTGTGTAGTAAGTAATTGGCATGAAGGACACAATAAATATATAGTAAAAATATAATTCCAAATAAAATAATCTACAATTGTTCTAAATATAAATATAATTTTATTGAAGTTTCTATCAGTAATGTTAAACAGTCTTTCTAAATATATTTTAACCCTTGACAGTGTTAATATATTTTATAGTAAAAACAAATGTTGAAAAAGTAAGATATATTTTAATATGAGAAAGTATAGTATAGTAATTTTAATGCACTGCTTTAACGTAGTAGGTACTCGTACATTTATCGTCTAACATGTATTTATTTATACATTATTACACCGTATTCTACACACATTTATACGCAAAATGCTAAAAGTAATGCGGTAATTAAGTATCATACTAACAAATTCGACTACGAATCACTGCTGCTCTGCCAAGTATCTAGTTCACCTTTACTGTACTATAGATACTTTACTCTCATTCTGTATAAAGGGTGTATAAATCGACTGCATTGAGAGGAAGCACAGTAATCGGCAATCGCTTATTATCCCGCTTGTCGCGTTTCCGAGTGCACCGGACCGCGCGGCGGAATCGGACGTTCCGGCCGTTATCCGTGCACCATGTCCGGCGACTCGTGCTACTTCCGGACAGCTATCGTGCACGGCACGTAATACCCACAGATAATATACATTTTATCCTGTATTTCATCCATTAAGGCCTGCGTGCCAGATAGTTACTTCATACTCATAGTGCCCCTTCGTAGAGTCATGTTTGGATCACAATTTAATTCAAGAGCTTTTGTAACCAACATGAAGTAATAAATGAATCTATTATATTATGATACTTATGTTATGTGTACGAGTATTTTATAATTTACGGTTAAGAATATTTTTATTATGTAAAGGTATAGGCGACAAAGAAATTGGTTTACCACTTTTGATGACATCTCCCAGTAACATAATTATTCGCTAAGGATTACAGATTGACAGAATCTGACGTAGCAGTTATTAATCTGTCAAGCGAAAATAGCCCTTGATGTTTTGTACGTGGAAATGATATTCAGCCGAGTGGTAAACTAATTTCTTTGTCGCCTATACATAAAGATGTTATAGAAAAGAGCCAACGGGTTTATCTGTTTCGGACGTACAATATATCTACTACATAAAATTATTTATACAGAAACATGATACAGAGAAATTACAAAAAAAGTCACAAAGAAAGAAGGAGAATACTTAATTTTATTTTTTATTTTTTTAATTTCCAATATCTTTCTAATTTTCAAATCAAACAACAATCTACCTGCAACACGTCAAAACATCCGTCTTTTGAGAACCTAGGGGTGTTTATTCTAAAAACATAATTCCACAAAACAAGCTGTCAAGAGTCAAGTTGACAAAGACGGGCGGGAACAATGGGTAGGGTCGCCCCTTCCTTGGCAATCAGCTAAAACGGAGGGTCGACATAAACACCTCTTTACACCTCGCTCTCACGCTGTTATTCTCATTTTCAAGCAAATATTGGTCTTGGGATATTAGGCGGGCTAGTTTTTGCTTTTGTCTATTTAAGTGATCGAAAATATCTTACATTTAGATCCAAATGATTAAACTTTTGCATCATCTCAAATGAATAAATCCGTTCATTGCATAGGTTTGAATGGTTCTAACACTAGTTTTTATTGAAGTTAAAGCTATTCCAATAATCATGTGAGAATAAAGGTTTTCGATTTGTACCATCTAAAATAAAAAGTTTATAGCCTTATTTCCAGACACGGTAGACATTATACATCTCTTGATTGCCTAGCAACCTATAATTATTTACCAAAAACGTATAATGTATTTGCAACTGTAAAATACTAACCTGATTTATTGCCCAGAAGCCGAGTTATGTATTACACACTTTCAATGCCTAATTCATCACCATTTCAGCCTATTGAAAAGCTCCAGAGTAAGTTATTATTCTCCCCTATCATCTATCACAAAATTATCAGCAACAAAAGTAGTGCCAAATCAGGGGTAGAAAACACAGGATCGATAGGTTTCCTGCAAGTGGCCATTAGTAGGAGAGTCCTCATGGTGTGACGTGAAGTGCCCTCCACTGTCCTCAGTTCGAGGGTTCCACTGCAGTCATGACATGTCATGTTTTGCACCAGCGCAGGTTTATGGGACCTCCTGAGACAAAGGATTATTTATGAGGATTCTGTTTGCTATAGGAATTTGTTAACGCGTTATTCAACTCCGAACTAAGCCAAGGATATTATTAGTAGCTAGTAGATTATTTTGCCAGGTGTCAAAGCTCAGTTGCTCTGCCATCCATGCTGTGGGTTCGATCCCCACTGAGACCAAATGTTTGTGTGATGAACATAAATACTTGTTCTGGTATAAGTTTTACTATGTACGTATTTATATAAAAATGTAATAGCCATCTAGTTCCCATAGTTTTGCTTAGTTTGGGATTAGAGTGTGATGTGTGAATTGTTCATAAATATTTATTTATTATTATTGTTCCGAAAGAGCTATTCCAAGGAAGTCCTATCGCCATACATATTTCTGCAGTGATACTCACACTGCTGTTTTCTGGCTTAAGAGATGCTGACGCAATCACAGGGACATGGTAAATTATCCTCGCGTTTCAGAGTGATAGACGCGGTGTGGTGTGATGCTCCACAGGACATTTAATTAATAGACAAGCTTGTTTGGGCAATGCATTGTTATTAGAGATACAACTTAACGTCAATTGGCCATCTGTAGGGCGGCTGTTTGTTTATTTATTTATTTTATTATGAAATTCAAAAACTGACTGAAGACAAGTTTTCTTTCTAAAAAGTTGCACAACGAATACTTTACACAAGTCCTTTAGACTCGATGCGAATACTGGTTTTAACTAGATTATTAAATAGCTAATTACTCTCACATGTATTGCAGTTGCGTAAATAACTTGCATAACTTGGGCCCACTCTCATGTTTCAGTTGAAGCCCACTTCTCCTAACAACTCTATGAGCCCAGCTGCATATTACTCATAATTTTGCATATTTTTGCGGCAAAGTGTTCTTATTATAATTTATGCGCATTCGTTATGAGCAAAGAATCGGAAACGCTGAATGGCTGGAAATCCCTTCGAAAGAAGGTTCTCTGAATGGAGTACTAAAATGTCGGGTGGAGTGGTTCACTATTTTTATGGTTCGTTTTTTACGGGAGCTGTTTCGCTTATTTTATGAGGTCAAAGCGTATTCATACAATTTGTTCTGCAGCTTTTCTTTATGAAAAAATAAGTACTCACCTCTTTACAATTAACTGTACATACGTAAGTTAAAACAGTATCGCCATCAACTTATTTTAAACTAACTGAATCAAAATAAACACAAAGCAAAATAATGGCAATTTTTGTTAAAAAAATATCATGCATTTTTAAAACGAGTTCTTTGTTTATTGGTTGCCCAATTTGTGAAGCCCAATCCACTGTTTCGAGTTCGACAAGAGCTTTCGATGTAGATAGGGCACGCTACCCACTGCCTCGACGGTAGTCGCAAGGGGAGCAAGCAATGCACTTCAATTTAACAGGAATATTTCTATTGACTAGAGCTTTTATTTAGGTCAAAAAGTTAAAGCTGGAAATTCAGTTAACTATAAAATTCTCTCAAGCTTCAGTTTTCATAGTCTTGCCAAAAATACCTTTAGTAGCGGCTCTTTGTAACAGTTTGCTTGTGGAAGTACTACCACCGTACCTTTTCTGCCGCAAACCAGTGATGATTAAAATGCTGTTCATGTTTGAAGGGTAAGTCTAAGTAAGGTTCTAAGTCTCAAGTGATCTCTGAGTAATAAGCGCAGTGCATTGTTTGTATGGATGTCTTCACTGGATATGCTTACTGAGATATTGCTGTTTTAAACAATCAAGTCGCATTAGGTCGGCTATCGAGTTATTCTTTTATCATTTTTTTTTTTAAATAATTTGGAAAGCTATGGCAATCATTCGTTTAATCAAACTTTGTAACTTTAGGTTTATTTCTCGCTCTGTTATTGTGAAAAGCTTATACCAACGAGTTTCTACACCAATTTGGAGAAAACAACGTTACAATTGTTGTCACCGATTCAGCTATTCGGAAAATGAGTATGTGGGAATTGCTACCGCAACAATCTCTGTTAAACTACGATAAAGAGTTTGCACACTAGCCGATACTACAGGTTACATGATATCGTTTATAAAATAGAAACAAAAAAAAATTATCGCCCATAAATTATTATCGCCTATAAACATAAACTAGATAGGTACATAATATTTAAACATTAAATCAAAATATATACATGTTAAATTGTATCGTAAACGGTTTGTCTAAGCAGCAGCTAAGGTTCACAAACGCTCATCTTTTTTCCGTTAGGGTGACAGCGTTTATGTCACAATCTTCGGCTCACTCGTTCGAATGTTGAACTTGTTTGGCTACACGCTTATCGCGTACGTTGGTGAACCTTAACTGCTGCTTAGATGAACCGTTTATGTTACAATTTAGCACGATTAGGGCTCTGGTGATCCTAAATAACCATTCAAGAGTCGAAGAGTCATAAGGTAACGATATAGTTTTATTCTGCCGTGTCGGTATCAGAATAAAACCAGTCATACTGTAGAATATAATAATTGGTACTCGTGTACCGCAGTGAGCATCCTATAAAATCTATTGTATTGCTATCCACAGAATGAAGCTCGCAGATACACAACTAAGCTCTAAACTTAATGAAGTTCCTAGCAACATTGCATCATGATTTAATTATGCAATATTTGCTCCACTGGGCACCTGGTAGTGTTCGGTTTATGTAGACTCTCATTGGATTTGTTCATGTTTCAATTGTAAATTATAACATAAAAGTAAAGATCAGTGATCGTTTATTTGTTGAGTATGCAGATTTGCGGCCATAAAAATACCAAAATATACTGTGTTTTTATTTCATTAATCGGATTAAAATTGACCGAGATACAGAGATTTTAGTTTATAAACCTGAACAACGCGCGCTAGCGTACTTTTAAACCCATAGTAAAATGCAAATTATTAAAAAAATGTTAAAGTTACTCAGAATGTCATAGCGCATAGGTACGCCCTCATTATTAGAATTCCAATGTTTGATTATGTGACTGATCCTCATTGTATATTATGCTTAGTATTTGGACTAAGACAGTATTCAATGGGATTAGGAATTTAGGAATTATGAACAAAGATCATTGTTGCGAAACCTGTTTTAGTAATATGCTCAATTCGTTAATTATTAGTTTAGTGTGTAAGCTGTACGTATTAAAAATCTGCACCTTATGTTGGGGCCCAAATAGTGCTGCTATTAGTTAAGATTAAATAAAAGGGGGCGTTTTACAGAAAAGTTTATTGTAGTACAATCGTGAAACTGTGTCAAAAGCACGTCCCGGCGTATATTCACAAAAACTTTATCTATGCTAGTACTTTTGTAGTTAGCTGTACCGAACAGGAATTAATGGGCATATTTGGAATCTTACCCGACCAAATAGCACGATTGGTATTCGAGATAAAATCTCATTGACTAGAATTGAATAAGGCATTTCCAATTAGCACAACAGTCAGCCGTCAGGTAGACGAAGGATTGAGGTTTGCCTTTGAGATTTGGAGATAGATCTGTGGAGTAGGGCATCCTATTTACTTAGTGGTTTTGGTAATTGATTTTTAGTATTAGCCGTTTAAAACTTGATATTAATTAAGTAGTAGCGCGCTGATCTTTGTTGATAAAAATTTGAAGTATTTTTATAAATTTATTACGTCAACGTGATCTTTGAAAGCTCAATTAAAAGGCATTCAAAGAATGAAGGAAGATTAATTATTTTCTTGTTTAAATAATAAAATCTGAATCTTCTTTTAGTATTGAGGTATATATCCGAATAAAAATTCAACTGCCGAAATATTTTTGATAAATATTTTATATCCGATAAATAATATTTTATAGGAATATTTTTATATCCAGTATCTTGTCTGAATTCGATGTCCTGTGACGTCACTACACGGATTGCACGCCCGTATTCTGCGTATCTGATTTAACGATCCAATCAGTTAGGATATTGTTTTCAAGGATTTGTCTGCTGCGTTTTATTCGACCCAACAACCCGGTTTGAGTATGTTTAATGAAAATATAAACCTTCTTGGACCAGTTAAAACTATTTATTAACATTATAAACAAAATATAGCTCCTTAAACTTACAGCTGTCATCATTCTTTTAGTACTACATTTAAGTTTAAGTCTATCGGCCGGTTTCTGGAAACCCAAATCACGATTGATCCGAGTTTGACACATAGTAATTATTTGATTTTTTCGTTGATCATCATTCGAGAAACCGGCCGTATGACTTTTTTAAAGGTTTGATGAGTTTGATGAGAAACTTTGATGAGTTGTAAAAGAAACAATTATTACTTTAATAATCGAAAAGTAATATAAAATCATGTGGCTTGATATGATATGTCGCTTAACCCGGCGTTCGCACAGTTGGGTCTATTTGACCCGAGCAATTTTCAAATGAGCGTGTTTCTTAGAATTTGTGTGCGACGTTGCCAAACTTCTCAGTAGCTGGAGCTAACAGTCCCCACTTAGTGCTGGATATCGCCAATTAGTCGTGTTGCGGCTGCAGCGGGTGATAGACACGGTCAAACGCGAAAAAGGTAAATATGACCCAACCATACTATTCGTGTCGTAATTTTGCGCCGTTTTAAAAAATGTTTTTTGGTTTTATAATATTGTTTATTTTGTTATTTTCTGAACTTTTGCAATTATGGATCGCGAAGAACATGAACGGCAGCGAATTTTAAGTATTTTGCGAGAATCCGACTCCGAATACGAAAATTGTACATCCTAAATGTACTGCCGAGATTGCGCAAATGATAAGGATACCATGACTGACGTATAAGACTGATACAAATGGTGTTATATTATTAGTCTATTAATTACTTGATTACCATGTAACAAATTAGTTTATATTGTAGAAAAAAGTTTGTTTTGTTAAAATTTTATTACTTTAAGACAGAGGTTGTCTATTTTGTTATTTATTTGTGCTACTTTTATAAAAAAGTCATTAAAAAGATAGTTTCGTATCAAGTTGTTTTTTTTTCTACTCAGAAGCTATAACGATAATCGTATTATACAGATAGTACAACCACAAACCAAATTTATTTTAAGTTTTGTAATTATGGCGTTTTCTTATACGGGTCCCGTCGACCCAACCCTACTGTCGTTGTTGCTTTTATTGACTGTGCTGACGCCGGGTTAAAAAATAGAAAGATATTTTACTCAATTACCATAGTAGCTAATATCTTAATATATTCGATCTATCAATATCTCCAATTAGGAAAACTACATTATAATAATTTGGAAAGAACCATTCCAACCAGCATTCAAATGTTAGATTTTTATATTTCATCGTTGATGGATGAAAGTGGCCCAGAACCGCGTGGAATGGAACGAAAAGAAAAAGGCCTATACCCAGCAATGGGTAAGGTCAGGCTGTGGATGATGATGATGATTAAAATATTCCCATCGGTGTGTAACTTCATATGAGAGAGAGAGAGCGAAGTCCTTACCGGAAAGTGAACGAACCTTAATCCACCACTTGCGATAGCCGGGTCCAGTCCATTGCCATAAAACAGCGAACGAGCAAGTATTAGGAGTCCAAATACTATCCAACTACAACGTTAAACCCCTTCGAGACGGCTCTTTACGGCCAGCCGGATTATCCTAGCCTCTCAAAACCTGCCAGGTTTTAAATCACATTCAGTTTTTATAGTAACTCATCGGTATTCTGTGGCATTTCTTGTGGACTGATATGAAATCCTATTATAGCCCAGTCATATTAGGTAAAAAAAGGGGTCAACCTCGGAATGAAAGATAATAAGCTGCAAATTGGTATGAACCTTCATTTTGTCATTCTAAATGTTGTCTCAAAAGTCACAATCGTTATCGTGTCCGCGTCTCAAGATATTCAAGGTCAAAGATCACAAAAATCGGTTTTTCGCGAATATCTGGCTTCCTATCGGTTAAATGAGATTTGCATTTATTATAAAAGTTGTAGGCTATAAAATTCCCTACAACTTTTGTTTAAACTTTTTTTTCATACGACCAACCGTTTTGAAGGTAGAGCGAAAAAACTTACAAACAAAAAAAATGTGGGTAGTTGGTAAAATGAATGCCTTAAAGCAAATGCTGGTCTAAGACAAGCAGATACTGGTCCCGGACATGTGCTTAACTCATTTTGAACAAGTGTGGGTACTTGTAAAGTCAACTAAAAACATCGCCCTTCAAGAATCGAACTGTCCGGGACCAGTATCTGCTTGTCTTAGACCAGCATTTGCTTTAAGGCGTTCATTTTACCAACTACCCACATTTTTTTTGTTTGTAAGTTTTTTCGCTCTACCTTCAAAACGGTTGGTCGTATGAAAAAAAAGTTTAAACAAAAGTTGTAGGGAATTTTATAGCCTACAACTTTTATAATAAATGCAAATCTCATTTAACCGATAGGAAGCCAGATATTCGCGAAAAACCGATTTTTGTGACCTTTGACCTTGAATATCTTGAGACGCGGACACGATAACGATTGTGACTTTTGAGACAACATTTAGAATGACAAAATGAAGGTTCATACCAATTTGCAGCTTATTATCTTTCATTCCGAGGTGAAAGCCCTAATATGACTGGGCTATTAATAATGACGTGACAATCACATCTGTCTACAAGAAATGCCACAGAATACCTATGCGTTACTATAGAAAAGCATGATTTAAAACTTGGCAGGCTTTGAGAGGCTAGGATAAGCCTACAGTTTATTCTCCTAGCAGCGGTCACTGTCGTATTTTTGTGGATGTATTTTTTGAACCAAAAAATAATACTCAAAAGAATATTCCACGAACTCAATCCGCGGATGTCCCACGAATCGAATAACCTTTCTAATACAGTATCGAACCGAACCATCAACCATTGATCATCATCATCGAATCATCGTCGACAGTGGGGAGTATCATCACAGTTTGGCGATCACACACACCCTGCACACACCCTTACCTCAAATTGATTGGCAGTAAATTTAGTTTATTTTCTTCTGTAAAATTGTTTTATGATTTTACGTAAGTTATGTAACCCTAGGGTTAGTTTTGTCACTCTATTTATTTTACTATTGAGAGACCTGTTCAATTGGTACCCATTTATTTTATAAGAAGGTTGCTACTTGCGACCCAGTGATTTTTACTTCTGTTTTGGATTTATATAGTTTTTTTTTTCTAAATAAATACTGATTTGATTTGAAAGAGTAACAAACATACATCCGTCCATATAAACCTCTGTGTTTATAATACACTGGCCTGCAAAAGTAAGTATCACACTTTTAGAATCATTATTTTTTCTAAACTATACAAGTTAGAGATTTCAAATAAAAAAATGGTAGCACTCCGGGAGTGCCGGCAGAAGTGAAAACTTCAATATTAACGTTGTGTTTTCACTTTTAAGTTTTCACTTCAAAAATATAACCACAGTCGTCATAATGACAATGACAATCACAATGACACAGACACATTCGCGCAAGCGCGAATGTGTTTTCACTTTTAAGTTTTCACTTCAAAAATATAACCACAGTCGTCATAATGACAATGACAATCACAATGACACAGACACATTCGCGCAAGCGCGAATGTGTCTGTGTCATTGTGATTGTGTCATGTCATTGTGTAACATTCGCGCAAGCGCGAATGTGACACAACGACGAAGACAACGAAGACACACTGACACAGACACATTCGCGCAAGCGCGAATGTGTCTGTGTCAGTGTGATTGTGTCATGTCGACACAACGACAATGACAATGACAATGACACATTCGCGCAAGCGCGAATGTGTCTGTGTTTTCACTTTTAAGTTTTCACTTCAAAAATATAACCACAGTCGTCATAATGACAATGACACAGACACATTCGCGCAAGCGCGAATGTGTCTGTGTCATTGTGATTGTGTCATGTCATTGTGTCACATTCGCGCAAGCGCGAATGTGACACAACGACGTGTTGGCAGCGCCTTGTACTCGCCTTGTACGATGTCGCCACAACACTATTTAATTGTTTGAGTCATACGTCGCGTGACCGCAAGTGTGTTCTTTTGTCGTCTCTTGTTTTACGAGCAATGTATAAAAATTAAATAAGATCTTACGCTTTTTCGACGTTACGTGACCCTGACGCGAGTTTGAAAGTTTTTACCCACCCAGCGCCGCTAAAGAAGTTTTCACTTCAAAAATGTTTTATAGCACATTTTATCAGCTTTCTGAATAGCCTTCCTAGCTCGTCCCAGGCACGCTCAATTGGGTTAAGATCAAGGTATATCTTGTTTACTTAAAAAGTTATAGCAATTTAAAAAGTGTGATACTTAGTTTTGCAGGCCAGTGTATTAGTAGGAAGAAAGTAGGATATGACG
Organism: Ecliptopera silaceata; assembly: GCA_932527185.1. Lineage (NCBI taxonomy): Eukaryota > Metazoa > Arthropoda > Insecta > Lepidoptera > Geometridae > Ecliptopera > Ecliptopera silaceata. Next base: position 7,763,740 of record OW052202.1, on the reverse strand, counting down.
GTCGCCGTTTGTTATAGAACCTAAGCTTTTCCGGGTGATATTTCGCCTTTCTGTTAAAATAGGATAGGTAAGAATAATACCTGTTCTTCATATCACCGACGTAACTTGAAACGACCTGACCCTTCCACTCGAGCCTCGCATACTTCAAGACGTAAAAAGAGCTGAAAGTGCCCGGAGCCAGTGCTCAAACTTCAATGGCTGGGACAAACGATTCTGGAGAGTACTGGTTACCAACTTCAACTGTTCGGTGTGAATTATACACTTGTTGCGAAGGGTTAGAACAATTAACTGATAATGCATGTGTATAAACAAAGGACCCTTAATGCCAAAGTACTTTTTACTCTGACCAGTGTCAAAGGAATTAACTACCTTTTTTTCTAATTTCTCACTTTAATAACAGTACCTACATATAATACTAAAACACTGAAATTACTTCTATTTGACAAAGCCTATTATGATATAAAGGAATACCTAGAACAAATATAAAGACATGCATAATATATCTACTAATGATTTATTTATTTATTATCTACTATCTAATACTTTGACGAACCTCGGTCTGCCTCCCTTCCAGCTACGAGTTATATTGTAATGCCCTATAAACAGGGTTCATGTGTGACACCTACCTACATTGTATTACCATGTTATGTACCACCATATGAAAAACAATAAATGTATTGAGTATTGAGTATACTACGTATGAAAAGACTAGTCTTTTTATAATTTATTATGTTTTAAATTGATATATTCTGCGCGAAATAATCATGCTTTAGATTTTCTGGTCGTGTGTTAATATTAGATTTTCCTGTGATTGCCTTTTGGCGCTGGATTGAATGAAATTATCTTAAACAAAATCACTACAAGATAATTCAATTTCACAGATGTAAAAATCTATTGAAGCTTTTCCCATATCGAATGAACGACTCGTTAGAGTATTGTGCCACAGAGGCGAGTAGGCGAGCGCTCGGAGCGATGCATTCGAATCATTCGGACGATTGAATCGATTAATCGGATGGTGTCGGCAAACAACGACGCTATACGCATGGCCACCTCGATGGAGCTGCCGATTGAGAGCTAATTTACTATCTGTAGACGGTTAAATGCCTGATGTAATGTGCTGAGAGACTTTATTACTTTTTTTCAAAGTGACGATAAACAAATCCTCGAATTTTGAGAGTCAAACCCAATAAAATTCAGATTTTCGATTCAAATAAATGAACTTTTATTGATTTTGATTTTTTCAAAATTAACTATTGGTTAATAGGTAATAATACCTATTAACCAATAACTAATAATAATAATTCATTAATGGTTAATAGGTAATAATACCTATTAACCAATAACTCAATTACTCAATATTAACTCAATTTACATGATAATTGATGGTCCGATAGTAAAACGAGTTTTCCAATATAACATCGACCTTTTAAAATAAGTTGTTCGTAAAATGATATAATCTATGAAACCGTAACTTTGAGTAAACCTGGGAACAAGATGAATCTAAGGCACGACCGAGATATCTCAAACTTGACAGAAACAGATAAAACTAGCTCAGAAAACTGCAATTTCATTATTACAGCGAGTGAGTTATAAAATAGAAATTATTTCAAGGAAATGGGTAAGGTTGCGATATTATTCTTATTCTGTTTGCGAGAAAAATAAAGAAGACTTGTTATTATAATTCCTCATTTTTCAAGAACTGTAAGTTATAATAATTGCTTATGATTCGAGTAGGTACTGTAAGTTTTTCAATAAATAAATAATTACGCATTATTACGCTAAAGCTCTTATCTTTATAGTTATAAATGAGAGCACACGAGAAATGCGTATTACCAATAGCTAATAATGTCGTAATCTCTAGATTATTTAAAACGGGTCCGTGAGGAGTGATATGTACCAGGAATACATGAATAAGTAAGAATGCTTAGAGTTGGGCGAAGCGACTTATTTGTAATTCATACACTGCGGATATGCGGCCGCCAAATGGACCTGTTCATGAAATTCAACTTTTAAAATTACGTTTGAATATCATATTTGAAAAATGTTTATGTTAATAAAACATTCAGGTTAACAGTAATATAATGTAATTTGAATTTAGTAAACGAAATATAAAGACAAAAACATTGTAACGTCGAAGCTATACGTAATATTGGAGGTAGTCGTTAGATATAATACAATATAAGCATAATCACGTAAATTGACGACCTATGTGGCGATTGTGGCGCGGCGGACAAAGGTCACCACAAATTGTATATAATTGTTTAGGTTGGATATGATATGTAATACGACGCAGGCGTTAACAATTAACGCTGCCAGTTCAGAAGAATACTCTAATATTCTTCGCGTAAGTAAAAGAATCTAGAGCGAGATACAATAGCTCGATTGTTCTTTCAACAATTTTGCGGCAATCTTAATAGATCCATACTTGGTATTACTATCACACCTTAAAGGGAAGTGAGTTCATTTATTCCAAACATTCCTAACAGTCCTGGTCAAAATCTCAAAACGCAACGTTCTAGGAATAGACCAAACTTAACAGCACCATCTAGTTCTAAAACTAAATGACTTTGTCGATAACACCTTTAACAAGATCTTATAATACCTAATACCTCTGCTTAGCTTGGGGCTAGATGATGTTGTGTGTATTGAGCATTATTTATTTATTTATAATTAATTTTAACGTTAATTCTGAAAAACTATACAAAGAGGGGATAAAAATACATGGGTGAAATAGCAGGATCGATGAGTTCCCTAATTGAGTAGTTAAACTAAAAAAATAAATTCCTAATCAATGTTTATGAACCTTTTCACACGACACTTTCTAGGCCTAAATTGACGAAAGCCTGGCTTACCCTTTAGGGTGCTTCGTCTTCTTCATCTTCTTCTTCGTGTTGATGATGCTTTTAAACGTTATGTGGGTGCTAAAGACATAGGATACTTATTATATGTATAAGTAGTTATAAGTATTGTATAGCATTCATAAATAAGTACAATTGAAAATCAATATAACAAATGTGCCATGGAAGCTACGACTGATAGAATACCTACTAAATACAAGTAGAAAACTATCGAAACATAATCCATTACACTCGGAACACCTAATGATAATAGTTATTGTTGATTAAGCCTATGTTTAATTATAGAATCCACTCGTCCATAACGTCAAAGCGCTTTAGCGAGGATTGACCTAAATACTGTACTATGTTATTTATAACATCATTATTATCTATCTATTGAAGTTTATAGACTTCCAGAAAGAACTTTAATAATTAATTGCGATTATATTATTTCTTCTAAATTATATTATTAATATTATATATAATAATATTATAAAGAGGAAAGATTTGATTGTTTGTTTGTTTGCATCGAATAGGCTCCGAAACTACTGGACCGATTTCAAAAATTCTTTCACTGTTGTGAAGCTGCATTATCTGCTCTGAACATAGGCTATATTATAATGATATTTTTATATAGGCTACCCGTGCGAAGCCGGGGCGTACTACTAGTATGAAATACATTTATTTTGCCCCTACTTTAGTTTTCCGAGCTTTATTTGTAATCGACTTAAAAAAGGAAGGAATCGAACCCACGGCCAACGACGCGGAAGGTAGAGCTTATAACAACTGAGCTGTGACGCTTTTCATTTCAATTCATTATGTCTGTACCCACACTGTCAATTTTGTGGTCACGATGTGATATCATGCTGATTATAATTTCGAGTATATTTGACATATAAAACCACATAATTATTTAGAAATCCCATATTACAATCATAGTTTTGTTTAGTTTAGGACTAGAGTATGAAATGTAGAGTATAAAGAGACATTTTTATACCTACCTATACAGCTCAACCGAACTAGATATTTTTTTGCGAGAACAAAGGTTTATTTGGGAGGTAGAAGATCAGAGATCTATATCCTAGCTTAGCTGAAAATAGCTCTATTTTTCAGCATTTTCGTTCACCCCACCATTAGTCCTCGAGATATCTCCCAGTCGTTGCTCTCTACAAATAAAGATTTCCTTTTCTTGAAAACTTTTGATTAGAATTGAAAACCAATCATAAAATTTATAGGGCAGGGTTCTTTGGTTTACTTTATTTTAATTTACATTTGTGTTAAAAATTCGTTAAAACAAGAAACCCAAACCACCTAACCTTACAAGTTGGGGATATGTTTGTCTTTCCTAACCACAACAATCCGTACTTATCTCAAAGTAAAAGTAATTAGGTGTCCTCTAGACCGTTTTCATTTTCATTTCATTTTCATTTTCAGCCTGTGGTGTCCCACTGCAGGGCAAAGGCCTCCCTTCCTTTTCTCCAGTTTACTCTGTCCTGGGCTATTGTGGTCCAATCTTTTGTATGAGCATCAAATTCGTCCCTCCATCTGCGCCGTGGTCTACCGCGAGGTCGTTTTGCGTTTTTGGGCGTCCAATCTGTTGTGACCGTCCAAACCGTTTTCATTATTGTAAAAAAAATAATTATAGACCGTTTTCCACCGTCAGTTTTATCGCCACCAAGGCGGATTAAAGTCAAGTCAAACGATTGTCTATAAAATGAAAAGACCTAAATGCTTGTTTTTTTTTCATGATAAATAATCATATGAACAATTTGTACATCTAAAACTACGCGGACATCAATTAGTCTTGAAAAACATCACGGATCTAAGTACTTACATCATGAGTAGGTACTAAAATTTAGGAAAACATTTTATGTCGTCGGATGGTGTATTTATTTTTTTTGCTTAACTTCGTTATATTTAATAATTTTATTTCATTCTAAACATATTTTTTTTAGTTCGACAAGAGGGCGTGGACGTGGACGTGGACGCGCAAATAGAGAAGGACGCGGGCGTGGACAAGGACGCGGGCGTAGCACCACGGAGGAGTCGTTACCGTAAATACCTATATATTATTAAATATAGGTACTTTTTGAAACGTGATGGTTAGGTTATTTATAATTCATAATATTTTTTTTTTCATTTTAGTTCAGCAACTGCAGCAAGTAGACGTGGACAAGGACGCGGGCGTAGCACCACGGAGAAGTTGTTACCGTAAATATATATTATTAAATATAGGTACTTTTTGAAATGTGATGGTTAGGTTATTCATAATACATAATAATTTATTTTCATTTTAGTTCAGCAACTGCAGCAAGTACAAGCGGGCGGGGTGGAAGACGAGAACAAAAACCAGTGGAACCGTGAGTGTAAATTATTTTTATGGCTTATGTTTAGACTCAAATACATTCTTCTTGCAATTCTCTCACACTCTTCCAGCCAGTATGGTGACTCGTTGTACAGGCTGTCAGACAGTGGAACACTATTCCCCGTGAGATTCGTTCCTGTAAATCTCTTAACACTTTAAGTTTTTTGTAATATGTACCTTTAGTTTAATAGTTGTTTGTGTACAATACAAAAAGAATTACATTTTTGCAGTCTGGAGCTAGTTCAGGTCAGGGCGGAGAGGGCAGTAACCAAGCGCCTCAACGCCATGTCTGTCTAATGAAGTGCGGAAAGACTTCATTAGACGTAAAAGAATATCTGAACTTCAGAGATTTCTACTCCCGGACGCGCCTCCGTGTAAAAGACAAACATGATAATTTCTCATTTTTTCAACTTTTCATTATGTTAATGAGTTTGATATTCCTGTAATTTTTTTATATAATACACTCGAGAGCAATGAATCCGGGTCACTTAAAGAATCCTAAAAATCTCGGAAACTAAAAATGCTAGGTTAATGCAATAAATTGTATTTAATAGACAATGTAATACTCCTTAAATGAAGGTATTAAAACTTCTTAGTTATTGTAAAGTTATATCATAAAAAAATCAAATTTGAAAAAGGGCCACTTTCGAAGATAGAACTACGAAATTACAGCATTTGGTTTTGCTTTTGTTTGTAATCTGTCATTTATGTGGGTACATAAACCATGTTGATAGTACTCTATATTCATTATTCAAGCTGAAATTATGTCGCTTACGCCTGAAGAATGCACCAGAATACTTACAATGCTGGAAACCGGCCGGAGTCAGCGCGATACAGCCAGGACTGTCGGTGTGTCGCTGTCAACAGTACAAAGAGTTCTCCGACGTTACGAAGAAACTGGTTCTAACCTACGCAGACCAGGAACGGGCAGAACCAGGTGTACCACAGCACGAGAAGACCGATACTTGGTGAACACCATGCTTCGAAATCGCTTTCTCACAGGAACTGAACTCACCAATCAGTTTCGACGCCTCGGAGGAAGTAGCCCAAGTGCATGGACAGTAAGACGTCGGCTTGCTGAATCTAACTTAAAACCCCTTAGACCTGCAAACGGCCCTAAACTGGAGCGTGGGCATCGTATTTCGAGACTAAGATATGCCCAGAGCCACGTAAATTGGAGTATTGAAGATTGGTCAAAAGTTATGTTCTCCGACGAATCAAAATTTATGCTCTACAAGCACGATGGAAGACACAGAGTGTATCGAAGACCAGGGGAAAGATTCAAGCAAGCATGCATCGAAGAAAAAGTAGCCTACGGTGGTGGGTCTGTACTTGTGTGGGCCGGAATTTCTTCTGAAAGTCGCACAGAGCTGGTGATCATAGAAAACGGCTCTTTAACTAGCGTAAGATATGTGGAAGAAATCCTCAATGATCACGTTGGTCCATTTATGGTCAATTTAGGTGAGGATGCTATATTTATGCATGACAATGCCCGACCTCATACAGGTAGGATTGTGAATGACTACCTTCAAGAGATGAACATTACTCGTATGGAGTGGCCAGCGCGCAGCCCGGATATCAACCCGATCGAGCATGCTTGGGACGAGCTAGGCAGATGCGTAAAACAACGAAACCCTCCCCCAATCACGCTTCGTGAGCTCAAAATTGCTCTCACAGAGGAATGGGAGAATATTCCCCAAAATCGTATAAGGAACTTGGTGTACAGCATGCCAAACCGCGTAAACGCAGTAATGGAAGCACGAGGAGGCAATACGAAGTATTAAAATTCAAGAAAATCGTAATAAAGTTCAAAAATTTCATGTTTCCTATTTTTGTTTTAAGGAGAGATCAGCAGTTTTTTTCTTTATGTAATTTTGTGTTAATAAAATGTATGGTGACTCATATTTTTTTTACTTTCATTTAAGGAGTATTACATTGTCTATTAAATACAATTTATTGCATTAACCTATCATTTTTAGTTTCCGAGATTTTTAACATTCTTTAAGTGACCCGGATTCATTGCTCTCGAGTGTATGTTGGGATATATAATAACTTTACCTTGCAGGCCCTCCCCAGCGCGCGATATATGCCCCATGGTGGCAAATGAACCAGAGCCTGAGCCCCAGCGCGAGCCCGAGCCCCAACGCGAGCCCGAGCCCCAGCGCGAGCCCGAGCCCCAGCGCGAGCCCGAGCCCCAGCGCGAGCCCGAGCCCCAGCGCGAGCCCGAGCCCCAGCGCGAGCCCGAGCCCCAGCGCGAGCTCGAACTTGCACACTTCGACTTCGCAAATATGGGTACGCCCGAAGCACTGTTCCCAATTCCCATAGCAGTTCCCCAAGCCGCCTCACCACCATTTAAAATCGTGAGTGGGCTTCGAAGACACCAAAAAAGTAAAAATATATTAATAGATCGTCTTCGTCCAAATAGGTTATTATGGTTTACGTGAATGCGTATATAAATAAAAAACAATATAATAAATACAATTATACTCATTTTCTTTACACAGATGTCGTGGTCGTGGGGCAAGAGGAGGAGGTGGAGACTTCAAGGGCTATACCAGAGGAAGAAAAGTATTTTTCTTTTAATGGTTTTGGTACTATGCCCTACTTTTCGAAGATCATGTCATACAATCGATTCACACTGTTAAAATCGATGTATCATTTTATTTATAACCAGACCACTAACGACAAGACTAAACTTTGTAAAATACAACCAGTACAGGACTATATTTTTTTTTTTGCTAACCTATCTCGTCCCACTGCTGGACTATATGAATGAAAAATTTTCCACATTGTACATGCCTGCTCAAGAAATCGCCATCGACGAGTCACTTTTGAAATGGCATGGGCGATTGAGCTTTGCTCAGAAAATAGCCACCAAAGCTGCTCAAATAGGTGTCAAAACTTACGAGCTTTGTGAGTCTCGCAGTGGCTACTTGTGGAATTTTTTTGTTTATGTAAGGAAAAAGACTAACGCGACTGAACCGAACAATGACCGGCCTTATCTGACTGACGAAGTACATGACGAACAACTCGACGACGTGGCAGTTGGCCGAATCGACGAGACGATTGACCAGCTCAACGACCAGACTATTGACCGACCCGACGATGAGAGGATTGACCGACCCGAAGAAGAGACGATTGACCGACAGGATGACAGTTTGGCTCGGCCCACCAACGCTACTTCCAAAATTGTACTTGACTTGGTAGGACCCTTACTTGACCGCGGACACACTTTGATTATGGAAAATTTTTATAACAGACCACTTTTATTACGATTTAAAAAAAAACGGAAAACTGACTGGTACGGAACTTTACGCTTGAATCGGGAATTGATTCACTCAAGTCTATGACCAAGACAGACATTCGACAGGGTGAGGTAGTGGCGACCTATAGTTCCGATTTGTCGGTGATGATGTGGCGAGATTCTAACTTGGTTCTAGCATGATCTCGACGTATCATCATCTACAAGTTGGAGCTCAAAACAAATACAACAGACTGACTTACAAACCTGATATTGTGCTCGACTACAACAAATCCATGGGGGGAGTAGACAGGAAAGACCAATTTCTGTCTGCTCATCCCGTGGAAAGACTACGCAACAAAGTTTGGTATAAGAAGGTCTTCAGCGTCTTTTTATTTCATTATAGCCATTGTAGTTTTTAAGTTATAGACGATTTTGTTGAAGAGGTCGCGTCCGCCCGATGCCGCATTATGCGACGATAACGCGCTGACAGGTGAGGCTATTGTCGCTCGCGCGCTCCGGACGGTTGAGTGGATAAGTAATCTATATGAAAACTGAAAATTCTGTACAATCAGACATTTTTATTCAAAGTCCCACAAACTACTGTATCTCCCCGTGGGAATCGAATGGTTTAATTTACATAAAACAGTCGTATTCTCGATTATGTGGTTGTTCGAATGTTTTGATCGTGGAATCTCGATAGAGCCAGAATAAACCGATATAGATCGCTATGGATCGGTATAAATCTCGCTTTGAGCTCGGCCGGCATTCCTGGCAAGTTACCGAACAACAGTAATGAAGGTTTAATCCGCTAAATTCCTGCATAATCCGCTGGGATCCGCTCGAGACTCGGCTTAGCTCTCTGTATCTGTAATTATAGGCATATGACGATAAATTGTATTCATGTTGCTAATTCCCGCGACTTTGTCCACGTCTGTTCTCATTATTATCTCTTTAATATGAACAACTTATCCTACAAAAACTAATACGGTATTATTTTCGAGTTAGCACGGTTGAAAAAGTTATATCTACTTACATATTGTTAGTATCTCTAAATTGGTTTGAAGCATGGAAAACAGACTTATACTAGAAAACATCAACAGGTTCTAGGTATATCTAGTTTATATAGTTATAGCAGTATTACAAATTAAAAATTCTAGCCAGCATTAACACCTTTCAGCCTTCACCATTTTTCAGCGGGAATTCGCAAAGATGTCATAAAATTTTAATTTTTCATAGCGCCCATTACGTTTTGCTGAAACGACATCGCATTACGGGGTGGCTAAAAGCACAATTTAAAAAGCCCGTTAAGTTATTTCTTCATGGTTGTGTTAACAAGAGCGATGGAAATTGCTCGAACGATTTTTAGAGAGTTGTTTGCTGAATTTTGAAGTATCCATCAGTATTGTTAGTTTTAGAAATTTTTAATAAACTGCCATTAGACATTAAATCTGTTATTTATAAATTACCACTACTTAAAAAGTACCTGAAAACTTACCTGTTAGATAAATGTATCTTTTGGACATTGTGTTTTTATATTTTATGAATTCTTATTTTAATTTTAATTATTATTTTCTGACAATTGTATTTTATGATTTCTGTATTTTGAATATTTCCGCATACAATGTAATTTTGTTTTCTGGAATAAATGACTATGACTAGAGAGACTAGAGAAATTTTGGTAGTCCGTTATAGCACCTTGTTTGACAGATTCAGACTTGCACATCGTTAAAACTCATTTTAAGAGAAATGAAACATAAATAAAAAATCATCCAACTTCGAGGAACTCCAAATACAACACGTAAGTATTTGTATCTGGTGCGCGAAGAAGTCGAGATGTCACAAAACTACAACTCGACTACGTAACGTGCTGTGTACTCAGATTAAGGGTATGTAAAATATACGCGATACGTATATTTTATATGCTCGTTTTGTATGCTAAGTCGCTTAGTCTCCTTGCCTTGACGCGCGAAGTAGCAGGTCTATGTTTATGTTTAATCAAACATCTAGTTTGAAAGTTTATGTACGATGATGCCATAAGCTGACAATTGAAAAGACAAATCCATTTAAAAAGAAAGGAAACTAGATTTTCGCTCAGGAAAAATATACTGAAATATAACTCTAGCAACTGACTTCGTAAATCCGCGTCGACACCTAGGGAGGCTCGCATTTAGATAATTGCGGGATAGCGGTGGAACTTTGCTGGCGCGCTTTTGTAGTGGTCTCAGTTCGCGCTCTTTGAAGTACATAATGGCAGTCCGCGTCGCAACCACATTGTTCGATGATGGCGCTTTCTGTGATACGCATGTTTGATGATGCCTTGTCGACTCCTGTTCGTAGGTTCATTACAATAATGAGTCTGCTATTGCTTTAGATAGACTGACACAGGCATAAAAAAAGATCACAGATATTTAAGGGCTCTGTATAATAATGATGTATGCTGAACAAATAACGAGCAGCGATCACTCATAATCAGCAAACAAAAAAGATCTAGGATTTTACCGATATGGAAATAAGGTACCTACTTGTTTGTTGTATGATTCAATTCTGATATTGTGCTGATTTTAACGCAATTTCAAATTTACTGACTAATTCAATAACCACTACAGAATGACCACAAATGAGATTAGATGCTCGGTTAGGTACTAACTATTCTATCAAAGCATTTGATGACAGCACAACAGAATAAACACAGTATGTACATAGACCTCTATCGCGTCCATTAAAATAATGAGTGTGATCGCTTTCGATTAACGCCACAATGCGTCCACATTTGCGATCTATTTGCGCTCTCTGCGCAAATTGGATGGTGTTTGCTTTGAATGTGGTTTGTAAACAAATTTAGACTTCAGTACCGTTGAAAAATAGGCGTCGGCAGTTCCAAATAAAACCTAAAGGCTCCAGTACACAATGGCGTATGCTGGGCCACGCTTTGCAATGCACCACTGTAGGCCACGATCACTTGGTGTTCACACAATGGCGCATGTCTCATTACTGCCTGGCAATCCACTTGCGATGGACGTAGAAGAAATGTCTCTTTTTTTTAAATAGGTATTTTCAGGGAGTCTACTATACGATTAAATGCATCCTTCATCTGAAAATATCGTACCTAAAATACTACAATTATTATAAATCAATAAACTTGAAAGTTGTAGGTGACAAACTAAACAATGGCCCATTGTGTGAACACCACAGGCCACGCTACGCCACGATTCCTTTGAAGTGTGCCCGAAAAACCGATTGCGCGCCACGGTTGACAATTGTCCGCCATCATACGCCATTGCCCCCTGTACACAATAGCGATGGCCTGTCGTGGGCCAGCATACGCCATTGTGTACTGGGGACTTAAAAAGGCTTGTTTGCTATTTCTATAGAACGAACAAATACGAACGAAATATTTTTTGATTCATAATTATTGTAGCTGTGATTGAGGCTTTTGAAAATCAACCAAATATAAAGCCAAAGTCAAAATTACTTTATTCAATAAAGTAATTTTGACTTTGGACTTATCACTAGGATCATTTAGAATCGTCTTACATACTAAGTGATTCTAGGTGCCAGTTCCACACGACCAGAGCCTAGAAGAACGGGCATGAAACTTACGGTCTACCGTTTTTTTATATGATCCAAGCAGAGTTTGTTGCGATATGAAAATTTTGCGTGAGTCTCAATGATGTTTCGCATCACATGTGTAATAGTTATTACTACGAAATGTTACATAACTTCTATCTAAGCCGTTGTGATCTCACACTACAACTTGTACAAGACACGTTCACGGAAATCCGGCACAAGTTTAACAACTCAAAGAGCAGTGCCATATATCGATTAAACTAGAATGGCATTTGCAAGTGTGAATGGGACAATACACGTGTTCCGCGCAGTTGGGTGCATTGAATCGATGAGTGGACTGATTTCCCGCCCATTGAGCCCGCAGTGTATAATAAATAGTCTATAAGATTTAGCGTCGGAAATAATGTTTGGGGCTACTACACTACGTCACATTTCAGAGTCAACTCAATGAGAATTGATGGTAAAATGTTAATGGTTTAGTCAGGAATTGATGATTTTTAAACATAAACTGACGGAAAAGCGCTTGACTAATGTTACTTGGACTTATTGATCGTTCTGCTGAAATTTTTGAACATGCAAAAAATCCTCAGGTGTGCTTAGAAAATATTTGGGTTAATTCTATTATATGCCGCACGGATTGTGACTTATTATGTACCTGTCAAATAGATATTACTTATTTATGAGACACGCAGAAATCGATCGTTAAATCTACTACCATCAAACCACAAACACAAAGACAGTAGAGATATTTATCACGCGAGAATGAGATTCTACGAGAGACTATGAGAGACCACGAGAGACTACAAGAGACCTCAAGCCCTTATCTTCCTTTTCTATCATTGACATAAGCAGCTCATATCGTACACTTTTTATTTAACAAAATATGTGTAATCACAATCTGTGTCCGATGAGTATATAGGTTTGCAGAATAATTGGAAATCCGATTACCATTGACTGGGCCGTTGATGTTTACCTTCATCAACTGCTAGCAGACAATCGTGTTAACCATGTTTTATAAATACATTCTGTGATAAACCTACGATTTTGACGCGCCATTTGTTTTGTGTTTTTTATTAACTTCATATACATAGTGAGTTTCTGATCTGACCAACTTTCATAGTGACTGTAGAAATAGCAAATCTATCTAACTTATTTTATTTAGTAATGCAGTTCTCGCCTGTGTTTTTGATGCCTTGACAATTTGTAGATATTAATTAGAAACTGGTGACCTATCACATTGATGATGATTGCCTGGGTCAAGCATGTTTATTTTTAATTTAGCACGGATTGTTACACAGAAAGCACAGATCACAACACAGATCGTGTTAAATAAAAAAAAACATGTTCCTTGCAAACTGTATAAACAACGTGCATAAAACGGTATGCAGATTAATCTATTTTGGACGTTGATATTTCTAAATTCTGTATTAAATAATGAGGACGATGTATCATACTGAATGATTGCGGTTTTATTAATTCATAATAGTCCAGCTCAACTTTAGGCATGCCTTTGTTACTGCGAGCATCCCGAAACAATGCGACTGAAATTGAATTCCTGGATTAGGGATATTGGGTTCACGGCCTGGAGGTATTCATCATTCCGATTATGGGCTTCAATTGTTTCAAATTGCCATAAATGCAGTCATGAGTTGTAAATAAACGGTCTATCTTATAAAAAGTTAGCGCAGACTTGATGTCTTGATTACCATACGTAATGGTGACATAATGTCAAGGCTAATTTTTTATATATAGAGGATATAGTTTAGAAAAATTGCATTGATTTGACGAAAAGCTGATCGTCGTTTTTTTTCGATGCTCTGGCAAAACATGGTGATTCTAAAAATACCTTATGATTTTACAGAATAAATTGTTATCTTTGTGTGTCTATGTTTAGTTTCTCATAGTGTCACAGGCTGACACTAACTAGGTTATTTACAGATCGAAGATTCCGTCCGATGATAGCGTTAGCTACTTTGCAAATTAAGGGTTGCTACTAGTCAAATAAAAAAACTACGGATATTATTTAAAATTATTATTTAAATAAACTACAGTTTTGTGTCAGTAAATAAATTCAAACTTTAGTTTTATACGTTTCTTTTTTGAAATAGAATAAGAATAAATATCAACTTTATTTCACCTTTGGACTTCGATAGGACTAAGATATTTTGTGAAGATAAAAAGTTTTCTGCTTTAAAAAGGTCCTTTTTGACATTTTTCCCGTATGTTTATGATTTTGTGAATTTTTTGATGTCAATTTATAAACGGGACTTGTTGACTTGTTGCAACCATATTTTAAATAGACGAATATTACCGATCTACTTAAAATGTTATCGAATTTATTTTTAGGCTTTTGTTAGAATTAGCATTATACTATAAACTATGTGGTTTTCTTGAATGCTATGTATTATGTATCATGTACTTACATTTTAAAATGGTAAATAAATAATAGTTATGAATATTATGCTGTGGATCATGGGTTTTATTCCCACCCAGAGAAAATGTTTGTGTAATGAACATAACATATTTGTTCTGTGTTAGGGTGTTACTATGTTTTCTATGTATGTATTTACAATTAAAAAAAATGATCTAGTTCGCATAGTACAAGCTTTGCTTAGGTTGGGACGACTGTGATGTGTGAATTGTCCATGAATATTATAAAATCGATGTCACACTAACGGCCGGTTTCTGGAAACCCAAATCAAGATTGATTCGAGTTTGACACATAGTAATTATTTGATTTTTTCGTTTATCATCGTTCGAGAAACCGGCCGTAACTCTGCTAAATTATTTTTTATTATTGTAATTTGTGTAAGTCCCTACATCTTTGTTAATAAATGAAATTCTATTCTATATTAAAGGGGTTAGTGTGGTAACCCTATGATTCAATTTGAAGGCAACTCGTAAAGCTCAGTATAGGTTCCTAGGCGTCCGTCAGGAATCGGATTTGCGGAGTGGGCCCAGTTCTACTGCGGTAATGGAAAACGGATTACGTGAGCTCTCTAACTAAAGCCGTGTACCAACGACTATCGAGTATTTGCATTGTTATTTATTTTAATTTGATGGTACAGTCGCCATTCAAAATAAGTGATATTTTATTTAATTTATTTTTAGAAAACTTACAGCTATGAACATAATAAGTATATGTTGGTTATAAATATGTACTGAGGGCCAATTACAAATATTCACATGATTTTCACAAATGACAAATTTTCAGATTTTCATATGATTGTATATATCAAAAGAATGTAACTGGAATGTCAAGCAAAAAGCTTCAAGCATCATCAAGCAGACGGAGTTATTTTCTTGAGACTGTTATTTTCTTCACACAAACATTTGCTCTCCGTGAAAATCGAGCCCGCGACCCACAGCGTGGAAGGTAGAACTACTATATAAATATAAATTCTTGTATAAGCATACATAAACAAAGTCGAAAAACTTTTAAGCTACATACAATATACATTGCGCGGGGTTAATAAATCGCGTAATGGGCAGCAACCAAGCAAGTTGCCATATAATTCACACGCAAAGTGCCATAATGGCCTGTAGCGGCGCACGTAAACAATATACCATGTAAAAGTACAATGGAAAAGTGATTTTATCCTGACTCCCACGCCATTATTGTTTTTTACACTTTTAGAGGGTTGTTCAAAACTCGCGGTAAAACATGTTTTGTTGGACATTAATTTTATCAGTTCTACTTTATTTCGGTCGTAAATGATAAACTGATTTTATTGTCAAATAAATAAATCATTAATATTTTGTAATACTTAAGTTGTTTATGTCACAATAACAAATTTTGTTTATTTCAGATAATATTAAGTTTGAATCGTAAATTAATTAAAAAAAAAAACGAAAATCTCATTTCATAAAGTTGTAACTAAAATCTAAAATTATATAAATTTTTTAACCAGTCCTGGAAAAGCGCAAGAAAAAATAAGGATAGCGGTTTTCTTTGTGTTGAAATGTTGACACATCTTAGCGGTTTATAAAGATTTACTGTGGCTTAACAAGATTATCTTTTAATGAGACGAATTTCTAAAAAAAAACTATTTTTTTTGCTACGAAAAAAATAAAACAAAGGATCAGAAAGTTCAGCAGTAACTTAGTATGCAAGTGAGGCGCTCGAAAAATTATTCTCATTAGCTTATCTGGCAGGGAAATTCGGATTTACCTTATCTCACAGTGGAGCTAAACACCGCTACGAGCTCTACGGCGCTACGCCGTAGCAGATATCAGCTACGGCAATTCTACGAGAAGTGGTAAAACGAGTACGTGCTTCGCGAACATGACTCAAATAGAGTTTACTTCGGTAACATTTTAATCAATTGAGCGCCTGTTATCTATTGCAAATAAATATTTTAATTTAGAATAGGTTTGGGATTAAACAGTACACTAGGCGATACATTTTGCACATTTGGTATTAATAATTTATTCACAAAGAAATTTACGAAATACAGTATTTAAAAAATGTACATTTACATATAAAATACATAAGAAGCAGTTGAGCTATCTACAGACCATTGCAAACGATCTATAGATAGTTCAACTGATCCAAATCAGTACACATTTGGTGAAAGATAGTTTGGTATAACAAAGAAAAATTAGGAAAACATCTTCTGTGTATTAATTATGCAACGTTTACTTTAAGAATTTGCATCGTGTAAACGTACTTCCACGCGTAAAGAATCGTGGTTTAAATTCAACTATACCCTTATATCTATACCTTCCCGACTAATGTGACGTCATAAGCGAATGCTCGCGCGATAAATTCGATCATAACCTCAATAGCATTCCCAACGCTTGCAGTAATTACTGTTTCATCAGACCACACCGCAGACCAATTAAGAAGCTGACAGAGATATATTTGTCTCTGTCTTTTTCGTAAGGTTTATTAATAAGATTTTTTTGTCTTTGTTGTTTTTAGAGGCGATGGTAGATTTCTAGATGAAAACTCAGGTATAGTTTTAATAATTGTAGTTTTAGTTTTTGTATTTATTAACAGTTTTTCAGAAAATACAACTTATTAAGATTTATAAGAAAACACTCAGTTATTTTATTTACACTTATTTTGATGTTATCTATGTGTAAAATAATATTTTATAAGTTATTATTGTTTATTAACCATTTATGTTATTTTAGATTTGTGAAAACTATTGTTACGATTAGCCACAAAATCCATTAAACGCATTTTTGATTCATTTAGGAATACCTAAATGAATCAATAGGTATCGGGAGTACTACTGAGCTGTGACGCATCATTAAAACCTTTTTAGTGTATCCACTTAAACCTGATAACTGAAATAGCAACCCCAGCATTTATTGGCCACTAAGCATTTCCCTCGATGTTTCCGGCACGCGTTTACGTAGTGCTAGATTTTATCTGTGGCGGCACTTTACCGCTTCGATAAAAACCTCCTTTCACCCCGAACACGTTAGGTTGTAACCAACCTTGTCTGCACTCGTACTAAAGAAGAAGTCTAACACAACACAATTTACTAAAAAAAAAAAAACACGGTATTATCTATTATAATTATTAATAATAGCACTTCATACAAAGACATTAAGAATTCTCGTAATATCAAATAATTTTAAGTTATTCGAGATAAGTTTATTATCTATAAAATTTATTTCAAATTTATTCAATAGTAAGATAGATAAAAATTTCAATTAAGAATCAATTAGTTACAAAAATAAAAACTATAAAAACTGAAAAAAAATATCAACCAATAAACGTAATTTAATAATGGTCGATTTGTTTAAAGTGACAAATACAAAAAGTGAATTGATACGGGTATATGGGAATATAGCCAGTGCCAATGGGCGTACGAGAAATGAATTCCCGACGTGTCGGTTCGTTTTGTGAGGTTTCCCGCGCTTTGTTTGCGATACTACCTGTCAATGTTATAGAGCTTTTTGCTCTTTTCATGATATTTCTTATCTATTGATTATTGGTTTGTATTTTTGAGGTTTTTTTTAAATATTGTTACAGTTTCCATATACAAAAGAGCGTTTATGTTAATACCACAGCGAAGGCAGAAAAAGTTGTGAACTAGAAGTTTGCTCAGAACTGACGTCTTGAGATACACCAAAAAAAAAATAGTATAAGTAAAAAAAAAAGGCACGTAGCACTCGGGGACTGCCGCGGTAAAGCTATTGATAGCATTTTTTGCTGGATTACGCATGCGCAGTGTTAGGTTAATTTCGTTCGGTTATTTCGTTACTGAATTTCTGGATACGGTCTCCACGCTCAAGGCCTAAAAAATTGAACAGTTCCATAAGAACTAAAGTGCTTTCTCTACTACTTCCGAGTGCAAATTTCCAGATTATATCGTTGTAACCTACTTAGCGGTATTCATCGTATGTCAGATTCTATTTGTGGCCTCCAACGGCTGGCGATAAAAGGCTCTTTGTGTCCTTCTGTACTCTAGAGTAACTCTTTCAATGCAAGATTGCAAGCGCGGGATGTGAGGTTTTGAATAATATATTCTTTTGGAGAAATCGTTTGGTAATAGAGGTTATTGAGAAATAGAAAAAGAGGTAAGTAATTTTTTTTAGTAAAGTTTAGTGAAATATAATCGAGGTTTTGTTGGATATACAAAGATGACACGCAGCTTAATTTTAATGGCTATTTTTGTTCCTCACACCATGTAACTTAGTACCTAAGTGATTATGGTTACAAAGACTTATGTTACGTATTTTTTCTGGAAATAAATTTAATTTTATCTCTTTCATCATCTTTGTATATTTATCGAATGTCTAACATTGCTTTTTGTCCAGTCATTTATAGATTTTGAAAACCTTCGTTTATAATTTTGTTTTGCGAATTACGTAGAATAATAGCTAGTTTGTAAAAACTAAACTCTACACAAACAAATTCGCGAGAATCCCTCAAGTCCCCAAGTTTTAAAACGTTTAAACTCAAAGTCATCAAAGTTTTATGCAACAAGTAAACCTAACGAAGTATTGTGTAGGAAAGTTTAAAAATATTCTATCTCCACCAACCATTTTGATGCATTTTTGACGATGTAAACTCTCTAGCGATTTAACTAACTCAGTCAGCTAAACTAACAGACTGGTAATAAAAAATATCATAATTTAAATCGTCTTGCAAAATAATACAGTTATATGAAAGTTAATCAAAAACATACTTTCATTTTATTCCTTTTCAATCCACTACGCGCTTTCTATCCCACTTCTGAAATTCATTCAGTCACCTTCACACTGACCGCGCAATGTAACCGCAGCAGATAGGGTGGATGACTTATCTTATACAGAAATAACCCTGTGTGACCCTGTAACTCTACCATGAGTTTTTACTATACTATATTTACTACACTCGCTAGCGTCTGTAGTTAAAAAAATGTATGAAGATTTGTACAGCGCCTCTAGCGGATAGTTGGGTACTAAAATTCGTCATACTAATATTGACGTAACTACTGTAGTAAAGTCAGGCGATTTTACTGTGACATCTCATGGTAGAGGTACTGTATTTCAATCTCCTTGCAAAGTAAAACACGTCCGAATACTTTTATGTGGCAGAACTAAAAAGCTGCTTAGTTAAGTGTAATGTATGCGGCGTATAGCGATGATAAATGCTGGAGCTCCGCCGCGAAACACGGATAGGCTTTTAGTGCTGTCCACCTGTGACCTCGTTCTGCAGATCGTCGAGTTTCGTGAAACTTCAACTGCATGCCGGTTTTGAACTACGTTGGTTAAACTATGCTAAAACTTTATCAGAAATGTAAATATACGTAGCATTGTTTTTTGAGCTAGAGTTTAGGCTAAAGTGATCAACCTCTGAATTAAATATAAACTGAATTTTCATGTAATTCCCTCATTGTATTTCAATTAAAATGCTCTTTCACAAGAAGCTCTAACTACTACTGAAAACAGCCTATTTATTACCTATGTTTTCCTACTTGTTTTATTTAGTTTTAATATAAGTAGTATAAGTTGCTGCTTGATTCTGTACGCATGCTATGGTACCCTTTAATGATGGAAGCACTTTGTTCTTAATATTGCACATTATCTTTTAAATGTATAGCGTTGAGTATCCAATCTTTTAAAATAAAAAAATAAATAGTGCTGAGGATGAAGTAGACTTACCAAGACTAACCGATTTTAGCTAAATTCAATTTATCCAGTTAAATCGATAAAAATTACAAGGATCACGTTGATTGTCTTGATAACTGCAAGTTCGCTCCCGTTCTACGGTAATTATAATAAAAGTCAGTGAAATGGAAATGATATCCTAAGTGTTCTAAGATAAAATGCTATAAAATCTGCGGAGCCAACTTCTAAGCTTTCTAAAGGTAATTGTGTAAAAGCAAAGTTCAACCATTACAGAAATGAGAGTTTTGAGCACTTCTTGTTAGAATTATTATTTTAAATTGAAATGCACTGGCTACTTTCCTTATTTCCCACTGGTTTTCCTTTGGAATACAATAAATGGTATGAAAGCATTGGTAATATTCAATACTCTAGCGGCTAACCTATTTGAATATGAAACCTTTTTGAACAAATAGAAAGTATTTTTTGTTTGAAATGCAGTAAGCGGTTTTTTTTATTTTGTTCCATGTATGAATTTTTATTCATAATCTTCTATAGATTTTCTATAGTTTTAGAGTCTAAAACTATAGAAAATCTCAAAAAAGAACAGTATGAAACGGATGGTCAACATGTGAAATGTGTTCCATACAAAACGACAAATATACATCATTCTGAGATAGGAGTGGTTACATCTTCGCTGAAATATGCCTACATCACTTCCATCTAAACTCACAATCATACTGATGTTTTAATTTTATTAAAAAAACGTAAGTATTTAAAGTTGAAAAATACTATAATATGATTTTTAACTGGAAATATTTAATTTCAGCATTTGATGTAGTCTATGTATATGTGAATAGAATATTTGAATTTTATATCAAATGGTGGGTATCATAAAAGAAAGAAAGAAAGAAAGAAATATTTACTTATTGGGCACAAAAAAATTTTACACCTATATTTTGTATCCATAGGTTCCCGAACTAGTTGAAACTGTGTTTCGGTTCGGGAACCAGTGGCTTCTCACAAATGGGTTCTTATTATTATTTAAAAAAAAAAAACAAACAAATGCGAGAATTTATTCAAAAGTTATGCTACAAACTCCGCTTGGAGGACGTAGATAGAAGGAAGCCGTCAGGTTACACATTTTCATACATTTTCGTTTAACTTTCATATAACTGTATTTTCACTTGAGCATAAACAAGCGTAAGAACCGCGGGCACGTAGCACATTGTTTTAGAAGTAGCGTACTTTGTAAAATACTTAACATTATAATATTTGAAACTATCATGGTTTTGAACATAGTTTTCATTATAAACGGGATATTTACCATGATTTGTGAGTTTGATTATTTCCCGATATTTCGGCACAGTTGCATGCGCCATGATCACGGGTCGAACTGAAGTCTTTGCAAGTAGATATAAAAGTCATTGGCAGACATACCGGTCTACCCTCTTTCGCACTCTTTTATTACGAACGATACTACATATCAGGGCATATCAGGGCGGTCAAAAACATTGATACGCATAAATCTGCCATAGCGGAGCATTTGCTGGAATCGGGCCCAAACCATTGGATCGAGTTACACAACCCACAGGTAATCTCAACTGAGCGTCATTATATACCAAGACTGGTTCAAGAAGCAATTGAGATTACCAAGTACAGGAATTTTAACCGGGAAGATGGTTTTCAACTATCTGGAGTCTGGAATCCGGTTATAAGGATGTGCCGTGATCCAAAAACTCGTGAACGAACGGAGTGTCCGGACATAGTGAGCGTAGTATGTCGTAATCGAGTTGAAAGTGAGAGTGAAACCGATGGTAGTATCGTTCGTAATAAAAGAGTGCGAAAGAGGGTAGACCGGTATGTCTGCCAATGACTTTTATATCTACTTGCAAAGACTTCAGTTCGACCCGTGATCATGGCGCATGCAACTGTGCCGAAATATCGGGAAATAATCAAACTCACAAATCATGGTAAATATCCCGTTTATAATGAAAACTATACTTAACATTAATTTAGAAATGTACCTTTTATACGAGAATTTTGCATTATCTTCTATAATGCTACATGCATTATAAAAAAAAATATATCATGGTCTATGTATTGTGTATGCAAAACTGTCAACTTTGCAAGAATATGAAATTCTAAAGCAAAAATAAAACAAGTACAGTTGACATCAGAAATACACTGAGAAAACTAATAGTTGAATTTCTGAATGTTGATTCCTTAACAGTTGAGTCAACAATAAATTACGTTGTGACAACCGTAGTACTACATTTAATAGAACAAATTAAAAAAAGTTAAAATCTAATTGTTGTTACAACCAAAAAAATGGGTTAAGCTAACATATTTTTTCATGTATAATCGCATAGCGGTCAATTTAACTAATAATTCGGTAATGTCAACATAATGTTAAGTTGAATCAGCAAATGAACTTAGTCAAAGTTACAAAATTAATTCAACTATTTGCAAATATTTTAAACAACAAAGCAAATTGGTTAAAATAACTATTGTGAATAGTTGTCAACACCTAACATTTCATTACATAGTAGAATCAACAGATACATTTAGTCAAAATAACAAAAATATTTTAACCTTTTGCTAGAAATGTATACAACCAATAAATAATGTTTAATTCAACCATATTGCAAAAGTTGTATCAACAAGCGAACGTAGCTAAATTTACAAAATTGATTCAACTATTTGCAAATATTTTAAACAACAAAGCAAATTGGTTAAAATAACTATTGTGAATAGTTGTCAACCCCTAACATTTCATTACATAATAGAATCAACAGATACATTTAGTCAAAATAACAAAAACATTTTAACCTTTTGCTAGAAATGTATACAACCAATAAATAATGTTTAATTCAACCATATTGCAAAAGTCGTGTCAACAAGCGAACGTAGCTAAATTTACACAATTGATTCAACTATTTGCAAATATTTTAATAACCAAAGCAAATTGGTTAAAATGACTATTGTGAATAGTTGTTAACACCTAACATTTCATTACATAGTAGATTTAACAGATAATTTAGTCAAAATAACAAAAATATTTTAACCTTTTGCTAGAAATTTATACAACCAATAAATAATGTTTGATTCAACCATATTGCAAAAGTTGTATCAACAAGCGAACGTAGCTAAATTTACAAAATTGATTCAACTATTTGCAAATATTTTAATAAACAAAGCAAATTGGTTAAAATGACTATTGTGAGTAGTTGTTAACACCTAACATTTCATTACATAGTAGAATCAACAGATACGTTTAGTCAAAATAACAAAAATATTTTAACCTTTTGCTAGAAATTAAAAAAAACAATAAATAATGTTTAATTCAACCATATTGCAAAAGTTGTATCAACAAGCGAACGTAGCTAAATTTACAAAATTGATTCAACTATTTGCAAATATTTTAAACAACAAAGCAAATTGGTTAAAATGACTATTGTGAACAGTTGTCAACACCTAACATTTCATTACATAGTAGATTTAACAGATAAATTTAGTCAAAATAACAAAAATATTTTAACCTTTTGCTAGAAATTTATACAACCAATAAATAATGTTTGATTCAACCATATTGCTAAAGTTGTATCAACAAGCGAACGTAGCTAAATTTACAAAATTGATTCAACTATTTGCAAATATTTTAATAAACAAAGCAAATTGGTTAAAATGACTATTGTGAGTAGTTGTCAACACCTAACATTTCATTACATAGTAGAATCAACAGATACATTTAGTCAAAATAACAAAAATATTTTAACCTTTTGCTAGAAATGTATACAACCAATAAATAATGTTTAATTCAACCATATTGCAAAAGTTGTATCAACAAGCGAACGTAGCTAAATTTACAAAATTGATTGCAAAAACAGACTCGCAAGGTTCTAGCAAATTGCTCTGGAAAATCATCTTGTCTATAATCTCAACAAGTGCACAATGCACTCTTCCAATGTAAAACAAAAATGATAGGAAAGACCGGGGGGCTCTCTCCAAAGATTACTATATGGCTATACAAAGCGGTGATCAGGCCAAGGTTGGCATATGGCGTTCTGGTTTGGTGAACGGGGACAGAACTCTCAACCACCATCACCGGACTCCAATGGTTCCAGCGACAAGCCTTTTCAGCTATCACTGGCTGCATGAAAACCACCCCAACAGCAACCATGGAGATAGCCCTATAAATAACTCCACTTGACCTGTACATACAACAAGTGGACAGCTAGCTGCCATCAGGTTAAAGCATCTAGGCATATGGTGTAAAAACCTGACCACTTCACACGCTAAAATCCTGGACCGGGCAATTTCTTTTTCAATTTCAATTTCAATTTCAATAGGTAATTTCAGATTTTTCTCTATGCAAACTTCGGAGATAAGAGACGGTATTTTTTTTAAATTTTTCGTCAAAATTAAAAAACTACTTTATATTTTATACGCTCTATGCAGCGTAAAAAAAATAAGTGCTTGAGAATGTGCAAATAGCGCTCTTTCATATGATACCCCACATACCATAGTAGCCCCACTTCGATTTAATAGGCAAAAACTGTTCCTCAAGTTGATAGCATTAGCATTAGTAGTTCGTGAGATTTACGGCTGAATTGGTTATGTTGTAAGCTATATGTCTATATCTATATATTACGATGTGGGTATGCCAATAAAAGTTAGTTGTTTCTCAGTACTTGAATGAACGTGTTTTACATAAATTACCTAAAATACTACAGGTTAGGTTTCCTTTGCCGCTGCCGCGGAGCCGCATAGCAAAATTAAAACCCAAACAGGTTTCCCAACTAAAGGGTATTCCCCCCAAATTTAGGCGGTAAATAAGTAGAATGGGATTTTTTAAGGGGCTTTATATTCATATCTTCATTTGCATTCCATAACGTGTGAAGATCTTATAATGAATGGGCTTAAAGCTGTGGTACAGTTACGGACCCTGTATAGTTTTAGGTTTTTTTTTTATTTACAAGTATTGGCCCTGAAATAACCCAATTTAGCTAATCTACTTTATTTATTGACCAAGCGACACGATAATGACAATGACAACTAGAGCAATTGATAAAATATAGCTGATTATTTGCTGTGTGATTGTGAATTTTAATACATATTTTTCCTTGTTCTTACTTAGTTTTCTTTAAGGCCTAAACATTCATTGCGAAAACAATCGTTGTTTTAGAAACATCGATGTATTTCTCAATACATTATATTTAATGTATTTTTTCAAAATTATACAGAATCTAGGGTAAATTGAACCCAAGCCAAGGGTACTGTAAAAATGTGACCTGGCAACACTGTTGACTTCAAATCCAACCGCAACTCCGCAAGTGCGCGTTCGTTGCGTTTGTTTAGTTTAGTCTGCCCGGCACCGGCGCCCGCGACGTACCTAGGTACCTACTATACGTTAGACTATAATTGAAATAATAAAAGTTACTGCTAAAAGTGGTTTAATAGAACAAACCAAATAAAAGGTGAGTTTAGTGATACGTATCGTTGATTCAGTGGTACCTTAAGTAAATATGGAAGATTTTGAGAAATCACTGGTGCCAGTATATCTCCGAGACTGGGGTTTATCTGAAGAGACAATTAAAAATTTTTGTGGTAAGTACTTACCTTAGTTACCTTACATAGAATGTATGAAACGCCAGACTGATCATGATGAAATAACTAATTGTAGCTAAATAAGTAATTTATCTACAAGTAGGTAAGTAACATAACATAGATTTTATCTAGCTCAGTTTAGTAGGTAGTAGTTTTATGTACTCAGTACATAAAACAGCACTGAGTACCTACTCAGTGCTGTTACCTACCTAGGTAACCTAATACGAACAAGAGGTAATAAGTTAAATTAACCTAGATTTTATGTAGATTGCACCTAGATTATGTGGTATTGTTTCTACCACATATTCTAGGTGCAATCTACATAAAATCTAGGTTAATAGTAGCAGGGTCTTTACCCGGGGGTGCAAGGGGTGCGGTGCACCCGGGTGCGGAGCGCCCGTGGGCGCCTGCCGAGCGCTGATTAATGAATATTTAGATATTTTATTGAACTTAACGCTATTGCACAGTTTCATATACAGGTTACGACAAACACGTACCTACCTATGCGCAAAATTAAATAAAAAAAAATTGTCATCAACAATAATCATTGTTCGTTTTACTTTTATTACGCTTTCGGTGCTTGTCATACTGCTCATGATGTGCAAGTTAAAATGACTCTTATTACCTACTACACAAATAACAATTTTATTTAATAATACGCGCGCGGCAAATTCTCTAAGCCTTTGACACTTTGCCGCCCGGTCGCCCGCACTTGAAGCAAAATGATCTCTAAGTCAAAGTCAATAAAGTGTAAGTTCATTTAAAATGGGCGCGCGGCGCGGCAACTGTGCGTCCGCCTTTTGACAAAGCCGTCCGGGCGCTCGCACCTAAAGAAAAATGATCTCTATAACACTACAATTAGGTATAAGTTCATTTGAATTTACAGTGCGGCGCGCGTCGCGTATGTAGGTAGGTATGTGTCGGTGAGTAGAAAACCAGGGCGGTAGACATAAGACGGCACTGCAACGTAGGTAGGTAGGTATACCTACACATAATACTACAAGTATAGGTACCTAGTAGTAGCCAGTAGGTAAGGTACCAAGGTACCTAGTTATTTTTTATAGTAAACTACCGAGATCGTGTACCGAAACTACGATAGGTTAGGTGGTAGGTTGGTAGGTACCTAAGGAACTTAATAATATTTGTTTTGTTTTTCAGATAATGAAATCACTATAGATTTACTCACAGAAATACAGGATAACGATCTAAAAGAATTAGTGCCGCTTATAAAAGAAAGAATATTATTCAGAGTCGGTGTGAGGAAGCTGGAAAAAATAACCCATGTAAGTAAACCTATCTCTATTATTTTTATTAGGTATTTTAATCTCACTTGTTAATTAATTATAGGTACTAAATTTAATCTCTAATTATAGGTAATTAGTATTATAAATTTTTTAATCACCTATTTATTTAGGTAGGTACCTACTTACCATAGGTTATGGAAGCACTAACAAAATGTAGTGGGTATATCAAATACGTCACAAAATGTTATTTTAACACAAAAATAATGTTAACTTATACCTACGCGTAGTAAGGTACGTACGTACTACCACAGAATAAGTAATAGTACAAGTACAGAAAGTCGACTCTAAGAGAAAAAAAATGCGAATTTAAACCTACTTACAACGCCACTAAAGTTCATGCGCGACAAGCTTTTATTTATATCAATATAAATTTTATAATTTAATATAATGGTGGGTTTGATTGCATTCAAAATTTATTTTGTTCGTTTTAGAGCATTTAAATAAAAGCTTGTTTAAAAAAATGATTTTTAATTAGTATTTTATTGGTACCTACCTAGTTTTGAATCATACGATAATATTTCTGTTGAGTTTTTATTGTTGACGTCACAGCGTGAAGTCTCTAGTTAAGTCGCACGGAGAGAAAACTAGAAAATCTAAAGTTTTAACTTGGTTTATTATTTTACAGGAAACTGCATCGGAAGACACAAATTCTGCTCCTGCAAGCCCTACAACGTGCTCTAGTCATAGTAGCTTATGCTGTAGCGTAAAAACGAATGCTGACCCAAAGCAAATACTTAATGTAAGTTTGGATTCTTCATAATTTTATTATGACACACACGTTTTCCTTATGTTTTTTTACTTTTTTTTGTACACATGTTTCTTACTTTTTTTGTACTGTTCTATTTTAGAGTATAGATATACCCACCATTCTTAATGAGAACAGTTATGGAAAACTGGTTCTGGCCCGTCTGAAATCAAGCTATAAGCTTGATGCGACTAGCAGATCATATCTAACAAAAAGCATTGTGGAGTGGTATATTAACAAATATCAGTGCATGAAAAAAGAAGACTTCATTGTTTTATCAGATGCTATCACTCGCTTTGTTCCAACAGAACATAAGGTTTATATACCTACCAGCCTATTTATGATACCTATAGATACATTCTTCTTTCTAGTAGATACATTCTTTACCAAGTACCCTACCTACCTAGTATAAATAAATAATAGTAGTGCGACGTACCTAGTTAGTGACAATAGTGAGCGATATGTAGGTATCTATGATGTGTATCTCCGTTATATTACTTATACCTACCTATTATATATTTTTCATCTTTAAAGTCGTCGTAGTCGTAGAAAGCGTAGTTATCGTAGTGCGACGTAGTTAGTGACAATAGTGAGCGTCATGTTCCTGTCTATGTATATGTATCTGTATCTCCGTTATATTATATATATATATACCTATATCTTTCATCTTTAAAGTCATACAGTAGTCGTAGAAGCGTAGTTATGATTCCTTTCAAAAAATGGTCATAATTTGACACATACTAGTGTGTTTACAAAATTGATTCAAGTTCATACCACTATTCATGTTCACTATCCTTGCATAAATTTCTTTTTTTCTAGGAAACCTACTACATCCCGGCCATAGTAACAAATAAAAAAACGATTCCTGCCAGAGGAAAACTAGTGGACAGGTATAACAATCAAAGACGCGTCCTTAAAAAAGAGGGGGTCATATCAAGGAAACGCAAATATAATGATGATGAAAAACAAGATTCTGAGGTCGAAGAGAACATAATCATCGGTAATACTTTTGTTTATTAGGTATTATGTTAGTTTAATATACCTACACATCGCTTTGCAATTATTTATCATACCTCTGCTTTTTGGTTTCAGAAAATGATGAGCTGGTCATCTGGCTAAAATACCATAAAGAACCGTTCCAAGAGGTGCGCGAAAACTGGCTGGCAACAAGAGCGTACCGGGTCGAGAAAGACTATAATGATAAAACGAAACAACTGCAAGAAATATTACAAAAATATCCTATTTTGAAACAAAACTTTGGATATAAACTGGTAAATTACATTCAGATCATTACTCACAGACGAGACTTTTGCATTTATATATGTCTATATAGGCCTATATTCTATTATTTTCTTGTTCCTAAATCTAACATCATCCTATGTTTTTATAATATTTTTTAGATTGACATTGACTTCGAATATCGGTATCCGGATAAAGAAGTCGTTCTGTTTGAGAAATTTGATAACTTCATGGAAAAAGCATACACAATTTTCAAAAATGACGTTAAGACGTTCAAAGAGTACAATGCAGTTTTCGAGAAAAATCCAAATGAAGGTTAGTTTGTAAATGCACTAAGTATTTTTACTTTGGCATTGACTGTATGATAATTCAAACACCCATGGCTGACTTGACACCCTATTTTTTGGTCAGATATTTCCTTAAAAGTACGTCTCCGATACGATGACGATACCTCATCGATACGATGAACTTACGTATAGGCGACAAAGAAATTGGTTTACCACTTTTGATGACATCTCCCAGTAACATAATTATTCGCTAAGGATTACAGATTGACAGATTCTGACGTAGCAGTTATTAATCTGTCAAGCGAAAATAGCCCTTGACGTTTTGTACGTGCAAATGATATTCAACCTTAGAGTGGTAAACCAATTTCTTTGTCGACTATACATACAAACATACATAAATAGACTGTTAAACTCCCCTCCCTCCTTTAGCTTTGCCGTAATCGGGTAATTAATATATTATTTTACATAGATTAATTTAATTTCAGATACCAAAGTATTCATAATACTGTCTCTCCTGTGCGGCAAACTAGTCCCTTCAGTTGCACGAGGTCGTGCAGCCTCTACAAAGAAATTTACGAAACCATCTATCTTGGAAGCCCGGGACAATTTGGTCCTGCATGTTAAGGTAAAATGGAATAATAATAAAATAAATAATGCTGGACATATTTTTTCACCCAGCACTATCTAGCCCCAAAATACGCAGAGCTTGTGTTGTATGAACCTATATATACTATACATAGATATTTTTTTTTGTAAATACATAGGGACTTATTAAACACAGAGAACAAATTAATATTAACTTCAATGAGAACACAAAATATTAAGTAGATACGGATACTTAAATAACAAAAAGTTCCTACCTAGTTTACAAAAGTCATCTGTCTTTGTGTTTGATGGTTTTTTTTTCTTTTCAGACACAAACTGACATAACAAACGTCCTGGTCAAACGGCGAGAAGTCCATCTCGAAAAAAAGTTGACCTGTCAACCCATTGTGGTTTGCGTCGGGCAGTCAGTAGAAGAATTGGAAGCATTTTACGTGAATTACAACGATGTGACCTACCACATGTCAACACTTCTACAGGCCGT
Source organism: Ecliptopera silaceata (assembly GCA_932527185.1). Lineage (NCBI taxonomy): Eukaryota > Metazoa > Arthropoda > Insecta > Lepidoptera > Geometridae > Ecliptopera > Ecliptopera silaceata. The sequence continues at coordinate 7,733,406 of OW052202.1, read as the reverse complement.
GGATATATGTTTCAAGATCTTCCAGGTATTTGACGTCCAATACCCCTCTGAATGCCTACAGCAGTGGATGTTCATTCAACACTATTTCTACAAAATTACAACGCCCCATGACGTCAAATTTCCAAGCGTTTGCTCGTTGATCGCCGACCTAAAGTGATGTTGAGGTAATTAACGTGTTTATAATAATGGTATTGCATTATCGCTGTTATGTTTGTGCTAGTGACTTAGAGTCAATTAAAGGTTTGTTCCTCCACTTTACATACATACATAATGGTTTGTCAGAATATCATTGCGCACAGCATACATGTCGTAGACTATTTCAAAATGAAAAAAGCTTCAAACGCCATCTTCTGATACACAAAGAACAATTTGTTAAATCATTAGAATCTCCGAACGATAGCGTAATAAATAATAGTGAGTGCGAGATCTTATTGCAAGAACACAGTCGTAATTTAGTTGGTGCAGACCAACTAAATTACGACTGCGTTGAAAAGCCTCAGTCACAAAATAACAATGTTCAACTGGAGAATGCTTGTAGTACTTTAGCAAAAAGTGATATATCGCTGCAACACTGTGGCATTTCACAATTTTCAAAACAATTGCCATTGGATGAAACCATAAATAATTATTCTAAACCATTTTCTGTAGATGGATGTTTAAAAGATTTGCAAGATTCAGCAACAGGTTTTGCTTTATCTCTTTATAGCAATCCAAACTTAAATAGAGCTACAGCAAAAAATATTTTACTTGAAGTTACAGATAATATTACAAAAGTGATTGGAAATACTATACGACATTGTATCTCAAATACTCCACAAGGTAGTTCTGCTATTGAATCAGTATTAGACGCATGTTCGTCTCCATTTAAAAACGTAAATACAGAATTTAAATTGTTAAGATATTTTGAGTCAACTGAGTACTACATAAAACCTACGCAATTTGTTATAAACTCATCTGTGAGAACATGCGTACAACATTCTCTGAATGCCATGCAAACTAAAACAGTGACAGGTACAATCATCTCATTAAGGGCTATGTTCAAATCTTTTTTTGAAATTCCGGGCATCTTTGAAGCTACTTTAGCAAATATGCACGTATTAAAATCTCAAACTGATGGAAATATTTCCAATTTCATCCAAGGAACTCTATGGAAATCGAAAATTTCTAAAATGATTGGATTATGTATCCCATACTTTTTGTATTTTGATGACTTTGAGACAGGTAATGCTTTAGGTAGCCATGCTGGAAAACAGTCTATAGCAGCCACATACGTTAGCTTTCCAACAGTTCCTTCCGAATACAACGCGTTATTAGAAAATATATTCGTTGTTACATTATTTAATACTTCATTGAAAGGATTCGGTAAAGATTCATTATTTCATTCACTTGTCAGTCAACTTACAAATTTAGAAACAAATGGTGTTGAAATTGTTATTGAAAATGAGAAGCACACAGTATTTTTTGTTCTTGGATTAATTACAGGCGATAACTTGGGCTTAAATTATCTGTTAGGGTTTAGTCAATCTTTTTCCAGCAACTATTATTGTAGATTTTGTAAAAACCACAAGTCAATTATGTGTAAGCAAACTGTGCAAAAAGCTCATGATATTTTAAGGGATAAAGACAATTATACTGCCGATTTGCTTTCAAATGACTCTACTATGACTGGTTTATACGCGGAAGGCGACAACATTTTTAATACAATACCTTCATTTCATGTCACTGAAAACATGGCTGTTGATATAATGCATGACTTATTGGAAGGAGTTTGTCATTACGATATCTGTAACATGTTATTACACTTTATAGATGTTTCTAAATTTTTCAGTCTAATCACATTAAACAATCGCTTGTCATCATTTGATTATTCTGGCCCGGAACTTCAAAATAAAATTGTAACTGAAATAACATACAAAAATTTAAAAAATAAAAAACTTAAGGTGAGTGCATCTGAAATGTTAGGTTTCGTAAGCATTTTACCATTTCTTATTGGTGATCTTATTCCTGAAGATGATGGCATTTGGAGCTTATTTTTGAATTTATCAATGATAATTGATGTCTTAATGATGCCTGAGCTCAACTATTCAACAATAAAATATTTACAATCTATAATTCAAGAGCACCACGAGCAATATCTTCATTATTTTACCGATAACCTTAAACCAAAACATCATTTTATGGTGCACTATCCACATATTATTCAATGCGTAGGACCTTTGAAACACATTTGGTGTATGCGGTATGAAGCAAAACACAAACAACTGAAACAAACAGCTAATAATACTGCATCAAAGCGCAACTTACCATTAACTTTACTAATTAAACAACAATTAGTATTTGCACAAAGAATTTTTTTGAAGCAAGGATTCGTTAATAGAATTGTCTGTGGTGGTATTGATGATAAACCTTTAACTCCTGAATGTTCTCTTCTGACAGTGAATGGTGTTAGTATAGAAAATTATCGAATAAAGTGGGTTAGAAACTGCGGGACGTTATTTAAACCAGGCTTCGTTGTCCCTATTGTTGAAGATACTGTTATTCTATTTTATAAAATAATTTATATACTCAAGTTGGTCACAGGTATATTTTTGTTTTGTAAACCACTAAACTATATAGGCTTTAATCAACATCTTCAAGCCCATAATGTTGTTATTGAAAGTGTCCCGAACACTCAATTCAAATGTATAGATATTGACGATATATCAAGTTTTCCAACGGTTTGTCATATAATTTGTAATGGAGAAGTTTACTGCAAGATAAAACAATATTTTTCAACAGATAATGAATGACTTGCAGCCTTACAGTAATAACTTAATGTACGTAACATTGCGCGTGTAGGTAATAGTCGTTAGACTTTGATTTAAAAAAAAACAGTAGGTACGATAAATATAAATAGTCAAGTCAGCCATGTGTTGTTTAGAAATAGAGTCTGTCATTGTAAAAAAGTGTCGCTACCGGTAGGTCTAGTCTGTCATGCAAATAAAATTACTACCTACCGTTTTTTGGATCTTAGCAATTAATAGCAAATAATTAATAACAACTAATGGCAAATGGGCTTTACGCTCGATCCAAAAAACGGTAATTACATTTGCATGACAGACTAGACCTAAAGGACGTTTAAAGTCGGGCCTTGCAACATAGGTTCCGCAGCTGGTTAGTTTTAGGCTAGCGTTCATAATGAACGAGCTATAAGTTAAGTTAAGTTTATGAGTCTGTCAACTGTAATGGTTAAGTTTTATTCTGGCGTTAATGCAGGTACATACTGATTGTTGGCCTTAGGCATTTTTTTAAATATAGCAGAGTATGTCCTGTAGGTAACTACCCTTAAATTCTATTATTTATATAAAAAAAGTGTCGCTACCGGTAGGTCTAGTCTGGCATGCAAATGTAATTACTACCGTTTTTTGGATCGTAGCGATTACGATTATTGGTTGTTAGGCCTAACAACTAATGGCAATTGGCCATTACGCTACAATCCAGAAAACGGTAATTACATTTGAAAACTTAGGTACTAAACGTATTTGTTAAATCTACTAATAATTGTTAGTTTGTTTAGCAAACTTTGACATTCTCTCGCTAAATGTCCATACGTATTGAACGATTTGCTAGTTACTTCATTTGAATAATATAAGTTTTATTATGTGTTTATTATGTTTTTTTATGTTTAAATAAATGTGTAATAATGATCTATAACTTTTTTATTTAATTGTCTATAATTAGATTTCCTTTATAGGTAGGTAAGTATTTTCATGAAAGTGTATTGTAGAATAAGCCTGCATTGAGTGGTGTCAATATTATATTGGTATTTTATAATTAGCTAAGTAATAAGTTCACCTGAAATGTAAAAATACTTGTTTATACAGAATTTACTTTAATATTATGTTTGTAAAATCAATCTGCATTTTCACGGAAGAAGTAGGTATAATGTTGAATTAGGCTTTGTTGTAAAACTACATTACATACATACACCTAGAGGTGTATGTATGTAATGTAGCGATAGGTTAGAATAGCATTTGCACTTATCATGCCGGCATAGTCCAGTTTCAAACCATAATGATCACCGGACAGATCATTTATCATAGCCTACATGGTAAGTACAAAAGTAAGAGATTGCTTTAAGCGATAATACCGCCAATTGTATTACCCTAGTTTAAGTTTCTTTTTTTTTATGTACCTACTATGTCTGTGGTATATGCAATAAAGAGATTTGTATTGTATAGTATGTTATTCTAATCTATTGAGGCGTATCGTTTCAACATTACGCTTTTGTCAAAAATACTTTATATTGTAGGTAGATATTACTAATAAATGCAGGTTGATTTTACCAATAACAAGTAATTTTAACTAAATGTCACATGTCAATACTACATTTACAACAGTCAAGAATACCAATATGCACAGGTTAATTTTACCACCTAATTTAGGTTATTCTAACCTATTGCTACGTGTCGAATCTACATTACACCTTTGTCAAAAATACTATTATGATCTAGGTAGATTTTACCACAAAGCAGAGGTTCATTTAACAAAACACCACAAGTTGTTTCAACTTAAAAATACAGGTTAAGTTTATCATGAAAATTAGGTTGTTACAACTTAATTTCACATGTTAATACTACATTTACAACAGTCAAGAATACCAATATACACAGGTTAATTTTACCACCTAATTTAGGTTATTCTAACCTATTGCTACGTGTCGAATCTACATTACACCTTTGTCAAAAATACTATTATGATCTAGGTAGATTTTACCACAAAGCAGAGGTTCATTTAACAAAACACCACAAGTTGTTTCAACTTAAAAATACAGGTTAAGTTTATCATAAAAATTAGGTTGTTACAACTTAATTTCACATGTTAATACTACATTTACAACAGTCAAGAATACCAATATACACAGGTTAATTTTACCACCTAATTTAGGTTATTCTAACCTATTGCTACGTGTCGAATCTACATTACACCTTTGTCAAAAATACTATTATGATCTAGGTAGATTTTACCACAAAGCAGAGGTTCATTTAATAAAAACACCACAAGTTGTTTCAACTTAAAAATACAGGTTAAGTTTATCATAAAAATTAGGTTATTACAACTTAATTTCACATGTTAATACTACATTTACAACAGTCAAGAATACCAATATACACAGGTTAATTTTACCACCTAATTTAGGTTATTCTAACCTATTGCTACGTGTCGAATCTACATTACACCTTTGTCAAAAATACTATTATGATCTAGGTAGATTTTACCACAAAGCAGAGGTTCATTTAACAAAACACCACAAATTGTTTCAACTTAAAAATACAGGTTAAGTTTATCATGAAAATTAGGTTGTTACAACTTAGGCACTATGTATTTAAAAATACAGGTTTAATAATATAGTTAAAATAACTATTTCAAAATAGTGTTAAAACAACCTAACTGGTGATTTGGTTAAATTTACCTGTTACAAGTAATTGTTAAACTAACTTAGCTCATGGTTTGGTTAAATTTACCCTACAAGCAACATATTTAAGGTTAATTGATTCAACTATTTATTAAAGGTAGGTTCTATATCAACAAAAAAAAATTGTTAAAAAGTTGAATGTTCTGATAACCTATAATAAACTAGTTGATATTACCATTTCAAAACAGTGTTGAAACAACCTCACTGGGTTTGGTTAAATTTACCTTTTAAAAGTAACAATTTCGGTTTGTTTGATTTAACAAATATTCTATGTAGGTTCTATATTAACACAAAAAATAGGTTGAATAAATGTTGATTCAACTAAATAATTTTTTCAGTGTAGATTGCGGATTAATATAATTATTCATTGTTTTTATCTTTATGCTACTGCTAAGTTATATGGTTGTATATTTCTAAAAAATTGAAATTAAAAAAATGCTTTTCTTTAGTTAGCATAGCAACACAATTTAGTTATAAGAACTTCATAACACCTTATTTTAAGTATACACTACTGAACCTATTTGTATTGTTACAATAATTTGACCATTAGCAGTTTTTATAATTAACAAATGTAATATGCAAAACCAGCCATGCTAACGTTTTCTACATAAGTGATAAACGAAGCGTCAGCACCAGTGAATGTGCAGATTAGCACCAAAGGTTCTGCAAAAGGACTACTCAGGAAATGAAGGTTGTCTGCGCGGAGCTCCATTTCCGGCCGGTCCGGCCCGGAAGCTCAGTCGCTAAACAGGGAGCCAAGCACGAATACATCTGACAATCACAATCGTATTACAACAGCACTTTATTCAAGTTACATTGCGCGCTAACACTACATAGTTCAGCAGTCTGCTATAGTAAACGCGCAATGTGACTAAAACATGTCAAATTTACGTTGTGCCTAAATTTTCGTGATAACTACAGAGCTCTATTATCCCCAGTGCTGCCATCTACGATGCTCTTTCACATCTCGCCTCTATTGTCAAGTATGCTTTTGTCTATGCTTCCCCTTTCTGTAAGTTAAGCTCTAGTGTTGGATAGAGTTTCTCAGCAAAATATCTAGATTACCTACTAAAATATAAGCTTGTATAGATACTATAAGGTTATGAAACTATTTTAAATAGATATAATAGATAATGATTTATTTGACGTACACCCTACACAAAACGGGTAGTGCAAATCGGCGCTTAATTTTTCGAAACTAGTTTGATATAAACTCAGACTACGTCTCTGAAACTTATATCTGTAGGTATTGGAATATGAACGAAGTATAGCAGCGAAGTGCACTGGAGCTTAATATGTCCCTTTGCACCGCTCTATGTGCTGTAAACAAACGTTTCCTTGCCCGTGATAGCTGTGATCTGTGTAGTGTTGAGTAAACTCCTTCTCTTTGGTTATATTTAGATGAAGATGCAGCTAATTATAATAATTTGGGTAGTAGCTCATTATAATAATTTAATGATAAAAACGTTACATTGCTCAGCTTAATATTGAATTAAACGATAAAATATAATTTTATTTAATTGATTTATTAATCAGTGTAATTATAAAAACATATATTATTTATAATTATAGATTATTTCATAGTTTAGCAAAAGCTTATTGCTATTTGCGGCTTTCGTATCACTGCAGCCTTGATGGCCTATTGTGATCGTACAGCAAAAGCTTACTTGTTTTAAGTATTTGTTTGAGTAATAACATTAACATCAAACTAAGTTTCTGCACCAAAATTATATATCTTCTTAAGTTATTTTTTCATTTCGAAGATAAGGTTAATAAAGAAAATCCATATTGAAACGCTACATATCAAACAAGGATGTGTGTAAAGGTTGACGGTCAAAATGAATTCATATTCAATGGGTTCTATTCACATCGTATTGATCTACAAATGTGTAAGAAGGTCCTAATCTTACAATATTTCCAAAAAGGTTCGTGTATTTAATCTTTTACAGCTAAGGAACGTTTATTTTTATAAAACTGCGTTTTGATAAAAATAACGATATTTTCAACAGGTACATATAAATTTATGGACATTTCACACATCACACTCTAGTCCCAAACTGAGCAAAGCTTGTATGATGGATTGTTTTATGGGGTTTAAACTTATAACCTACAACAGGCATGGCGAACCTTTTTTTTCATATAGGTTTCATACGACCATAAATGTGCTATCAAATTATTTATTTACTGCGAAACACTTCATTTTATAACTATTAAAACCGTTTCGATAAAGGCCATACGCAAAATTTTGTCAACACTAACGACAAAACTGCACCAACTGAGTTAGTTTTGGCTATCCGTTCGTCTATATCGCAGTTCTATAAGAGAAGTGTCGAAGAGAAACGGATACAAGGGTAGCTTATCGTTCCGGACGTCGTACGCGGTCGATTCAGCCTCCGGCAATACTTATTGGACATCAGCCTTTTGTAGATCCTTTGCCGTTTAATCGGGGATTACGGATAGATTCGCTTTCGTTGTTTACTTTTGTCGCAAATAGTGTTTTATTTTTTTATTTTTTTAAGCTTGCTTGTATTACTAACATCGTATCATTCTTTGGAAGATCAAAAAGATGACGTGACGACATTATTGTTACTATTTTTGCCGCCAAGTATGTTACGTATTTGAGATATGTTAAAGTGATATTAATATCTAATGATGTCTTATTAGAATTTCAAATATAATCGAAAACAATTTAATATCAACAAAATATTCAGCATTTATCTATTAATGCCGAGATCGTTCGCAGCATCGCGTTCTCTCATTACGTAAATACCCTTTTGATCTCTTTGTTTTATAAACCTTCAAGCTTTACGCACTCTTTAAATAAACTGGTACTTTTATAAATCTTGTAAAAAATACAATCATTAAAAAAAACTTTGTTGTAGTTATAGTAAAGCTTATTTTTAAAGAGCTCGTCTGTAGAAGTACTGTCACCGTATCTTTTTGCCCATCGTACAGCCGGCAGTACAACGAATACCTACGAACAAAAAAAAAACCTCTTTAATTCTGTAAAGAGGTATTTTTTTTAATTTTAAGCTATTGCATAGCTTCTACCGCAGCCTGCGGTAGAAAACCTGTCCGCAGGCCTTGAGCGTGGAGACCGAATCCAGAAATTCCATAACGAAATAACCTAACGAAAATAAATAACTTAACCATAAATCCCAATACAACTTTAGAACTTCTCAGTAATTACCATCTCAATTACTGAGAAGTACAATGTCCGTGTGTGTCAATGACAATGTCCGGACGTCGCCGAGGTGATAGTCCTCAGCGTAGATGGCGGCGCTGTGGAAAAGCCTGAAGCGACTGAAGGACTGCCCCTTCTGCGGGTCCCCCATCTCAGAAGCCTTACGCTTCTCTTGGCCCTTTTTTTTTAGAAATTTCGTAACGACATACCCTAACGAAACTAAATAACTTAACCATAAATCCCAATACAACTTTAGAACTTCTCAGTAATTACCATCTTAATTACAGATATTATCGCAAACAACTTCGCTGTCAGCGATTCGCGCTTAAGAGCACTGGAGAGCGCTGGAGAGCGCCCACCGAGGCGAGCAAGAGAAAGATCATTTTTTAGGACAACAGTGGTTACTAATAATGAAAGAGCCCTCGAAAGGGGAATAATAACCCTTCGAGCGTCCTTGGTGGCGACAAGTCGTCTACTGACGATTTCTGTAAATGATATAGGAATCGTTAGTGACGATGTCCCGGACGTCGCCGAAGAGGTAGTCCTCGGCGAAGATGGCGGCGCTGTGGAAGAGCCTGAAATTGTCCCAGAAGTCCCTCGGGCTATTCCAGCAGCGTCACTGGTCCCTATTATAACATGTCAAATATGCACGGAATAACAAATAACATTAATTCTCCGGCCATGCGGACACCGCATGTGTTCGTATTGCCGCGCGTGAGTGGAGGACTGCCCCTTCTGCGGGTCCCCCATCTCAGAAGCCTTACGCTTCTCTCGGTTCTTTTTAGCGAAATTGATCTCGGACGAAAAAAGGGCGAGATCTCGCAAGATAAACGAGATTGCACACGAACAGTCATATTCGAAGCGCGTTTACTTGTACATTATTGGTATAATTTGTTAATTAATAATAATATCTCAGTTTAATAGTCAACTCAAATTACATCGACAATGACGACATCGTCATTGACGATTCCTATGTCATTCATAGAAATCGTCAATGACAATGTCCCGGACGTCGCCGAGAAGATAGTCCTCGGCGTAGATGGCGGCGCTGTGGAAAAGCCTGAAATTGTCCCAGACGTCCCTCGGGCTATTCCAGCAGCGTCGCCGGTTATAACATGTCAAATATGCACGGAATATCAAATTACATTAATTCTCCAACTATGCGGACACCGCATGTGTTCGTATTGCCGCGCGCGACTGGAGGACTGCCTCTTCTGCGGTTCCCCCATCTCAGAAGCCTTACGCTTTTATCGGCCCTTTTTTTTTTTTAGAAATTCCGTAACGAAATACCCTAACGAAAATAAATAACTTAACCATAAATCCCAATAGAACTTTAGAACTTCTCAGTAATTACAGATATTAATTACAGATATTATCGCAAACAAATTCACTGTCAGCGATTCGCGCTTAAGAGCACTGCGCGCTGGAGAGCGCCCACCGAGGCGAGCAAGAGAAAGATAATTTTTTAGGACAACAGTGGTTACTAATAATGAAAGAGCCCTCGAAAGGGGAATGATAACCCTTCGAGCGTTCTTGGTGGCGACAAGTCGTCTACTGACGATTTCTGTAAATGATATAGGAATCGTTAGTGACGATGTTCCGGACGTCGCCGAGGAGATAGCCCTCGGCGAAAATGGCAGCGCTGTGGAAGAACCTGAAATTGTCCCAGAAGTCCCTCGGGCTATTCCAGCAGCGTCGCCTGTTATAACATGTCAAATATGCACGGAATATCAAATTACATTAATTCTCCGGCCATGCGGACCCCTCCTGTGTTGCTATTGCCGCGCGCGAGTGGAGGACTGCCCCTTCTGCGGGTCCCCCATCTCAGAAGCCTTACGCTTCTATATTGTAGGCTTCTGGGTGGGTCACTAGTCACACTGTGACTCGTTGGGATTTCAAGGAGTTTTTCTGACTAATAAGTATATTTTCTAAATAAATCTGTAATTAATGGATCTACTGAAAAAAGGGTCATAATTACCTTTCGAGAGTTCTTGGTGGCGACAAGTCGTCTACTGACGATTTCTATGAATGATATAGGAATCGTCAGTGACGATGTCCCTGGACGTCGCCGAGGAGATAGCCCTCGGCGTAGATGGCGGCGCTGTGGAAGAGCCTGAAATTGTTGAAACACTGCGCATGCGTAATCCAGCAAAAAATGTTATACAATAGCTTTACCGCGGCAGTCCCCGAGTGCCACACGTCTTTTTTTTTTAACCAAATCATAACAAAGAACAATCGTTTGCAAAGAACGTGAAGATAAAAAAAACATGACCTTATTACTCAAACGTGATATATATTTATTTTTTTTGTAATAACTAGTGCACATTTATTAGTTCCTAATTACGTACCCTAATATAATTACAATCTAGCCACAACAAGGGCTAATAAGTAATTTTTTATTGACTTAATTTGCTAGCGTATCTAATACTAAGAAAGTGAATGAATCGTTTGCAAAGAACGTGAAGATAAAAAACATGACCTTATTACTCAAACGTGATGTATTAGTTAGGTAATACGACCTACTTTTAATTCATCTAATAATTCGTGACTTGTGCTGTACTGTGGCACTGAACTGTCGTACCGGTAGCTGGTAACACTTGGCCGAAGTTACTATCAGCCAAGTGGCCTGCTCTCGAGTAGAGAGAAGGTACAGATGACCCGACATTGCACCCAATTTTTTATGCAATAGGATGATGTAAAAACGTTTGATAGCGAAATTTGTTGTAACAATGAAATAATAAAATTGCATGTATCTCATGTTCTGGATTTCTCTCTATAGGAATAATAAAAAAAAGGCTCGCTACCATCTTTTTTTACATCTAAGTATGTCTAATTCATACCCTACAGAAAACATAATCAGACATGATTTTATTATAAAGATTGCAAATTGCTAAGCGAAAGTGAGCAGCGAAGAAAGAGTGTGTAGCGAAGTGCATATTTTTGCATGATTTAAGATGGCTACAACGTTCAGTTCATTTCTTTTTAGTCATAAATAAAGGACAACTTACAAAATATCCTATAAATTCTATACGTGATTGGCCCGTCTGTAGATGCTTTCACCCCATTTTGGTACCGAAAAGCCCGACATCGAAGCGTTCAAATTCGAATGTTCAGCGCATGTCTGCATGAAGTCTGTTGGGAGTTATTGCGGCGGATTTGGGGCTTTCTCAACACATTTCCAGTCAAAGCATTTCAATATGAAACACCTTAGGTTAACGTGTGTTGGAGCTATTTTATTTTATGTACTTACAGAATATGTTATCTAAGACACGGTAAATAAAATACCCATCACCAATGGACCGTTATACTAACAAAATTTGGATATTATCATTTTGATTCATTATAGCAATGCTTTATGAAATGAAATGAAATGAAATGATTTATTATTTTGTTTGAAGTGCGGTAGGTACATATATGTTGATTTAAAGAATAATGTCAAGTTTCACGCACTTCGCCGTTGAATACAGCGTACAAAAATCACATAATTTATATTATAGGTACATGTCAGAATATTGAATTATAATGTCAAGTTAAAATACATTTAAAATTATATTATCAATCATGGTTTAAAAATTCTGTCACAGTGTAGATTTATTATAGATGATATGAGATACATTTAGATGGGTTTGTATCGTCAGTTAGTAATTATATAGAGGAACTTAGATAGAAGTCTCATACATAATACATATGGTGCAAAATAACTAACAATGTTATTTATTTAGAAAAATAAAACAATATTTTTTCCTCGCACAGCACATTTACCGTTATACTAACAAAATTTGGATATTATCATTTTGATTCATTATAGCAATGCCTTAGATGGGTTTGTAACGTCAGTTAGTAATTATATAGAGGAACTTAGAAGTCTCATACATAATACATATGGTGCAAAATAACTAACAATGTTATTTATTTAGAAAAATAAAACAATATTTTTTCATCGCACATTTTAAAAGCTTTTAAAGTCAACATCACAAATCAACGGAAATTACAAAAAAAATACTAACCTCGGTGTAACTATCTTCTAAAACGACATCGGTTTTAGACCAAGTCCAAGTTCAGTCAGATAGAAGTCCAAAAATTATGACCAAAGTTTTAGAGCTCTATTATACTCGGCGGTCAGACCGTTTGACTATACATACTTGGGCTTAGTCCTTGTGTTCATAATAAAACTAAAAAAAAACTACTTAAGTTGAGTCTTAATTTTTTGTACGAAATATTTGCCGTTATGTATAAAAACGAGTAGTACAATAATTGATGATTTATTTAGTGCTCACACGAAAACCATATAAAAGTAGAAATAATATTGCAATTAGCTTCATACAAAATGTTAATTTACTAAAAAAGAATAAAAGTAATATAAGTATACTTAGATATAATGCTAGTCAGAAAAAAATTGTCGACATGTTAATTTACTAAAAAAGAATAAAAGTAATATATACTTAGATATAATGCTAGTCAGAAAAAAATGTCGACAAATGCAATAAGTAAAGTGTCTGTTGGAAGTTATAATAGTAATCGTCACCACCTCAAACTAACTAGGACACATTACAAAGTTTCTCAAAAGTGGAACTTTGAAATTTAAATGGAACATGATTGCAGCACAAGTTGGCAAACTGCTTCCATACGGAAAGAACTTCACTCTAACTAACTAGACTTGCTCTGACGAGAATTCACACGCGTTCAAAATATCTTGGAAGTTCATGTACCTACGCGAAACTTTTGATGGGAAATTGCCTTTTGTTTTATCTGAATTGCTATGAATAAAACCTCTTTTATATTATATAGAGACTCTTTGTAAGCCGTAATGGAAAAAAAACCTCTTTAATCTTTTTGAATTTCGAAATTGGAACACGCACCACTAACTTTTCGAAACTTGTAAAGAGAATATCAATATCGATCGTCTTTTGTTTCGAAATGTTGGCTCATATAATTTGTGTGCATATAATTTTGAGAAAAATAAGCAAATAATACTGTGAGTAAGATAAAACTTAGCTAAAGTTTCATTAATTTATTATAAGTAATTAAAATACACGATGGACACAGCTGCACCTAAAAACTGTAAGTAAAATAAACCTGTTTACTTATTTTTACACTTCTAAGTTAACTCATCAAAATAAATAGGAATATTTTACGTATAGTATCGTGACCCTCGTAAGTTAAAAAGTTTTGGCCTTTATTTGATTGAAAAGTTATGTCGTTGAGACAAAACTTTGAGATAATAAACAATTCAGTTCACCCGCGATGACGGTGTAATTTTTTTATCATTTCGAAGCTTCGGAAATAAATTCGTTCTGTAAGTGCGATTCAACAAGCTTGATAAAATGTTTTATTACATAAATAAATTCGAGGCTCAATATGTATTAACCTCAACTAGACTTGCGAAGGTTTCAGCGACATTATGCATTATTAGTGTGTAATAATGTACACCAAAAATAATGGTATCAACTAAAACATGAGCGTTAAATTAACTACGACAGATACTCGTACAATAAATTATTTACGTGCATAGTACATTCTATAGGTAAGGGTCGTTACGTCACTGTAATGTAGTGGATGGTACAATGTGGTCGCTGACACAGCCCGTTTGATGCAGCAAATGTGAGGCTGGAATCCGCTTTGCTAGTACACTGCAAGTCTGCAAGTGGTTGCATACTCACATCCTGCCTCATAGCATTGTTACGTATATAAAGTACTCGAAGGCGTGTTAGGTATTTCAGTAGGAAATATATACTACTTTTGACAAACAATACAATAATTATGGAAAAATATATTAAACTACATTCAAACAAAATTCTTGCCCGTTCTTTTCTGCGTGGAAAATCATCTAGTAGGCGTATAGCGTTTATGACTATTCTCAATGACGTTTGTGATTTTACAGATTAAATATTAATTGATTATGATTTTAAAGATCATATTATGAAACTGAGTTTTAATAATAACAAATAGATAGTTACGAATCGCTTATTTTTCTTACTGTCTCTTACTTAAACTATTTATTTTTGTTCTCTTCGAATAGTGTTTAATCTATATTATATATCAGGTTCAAAACTGTATAAAAAGGTGAAACGGATCAGCGTCCCGCATTTAGTTCTCGAAAATCAACCTAAAATTGTAAAGGTATCATCACATCGGTTTGGGTTCTATTCCCACTTCAAGGGTAAGTAGGGATCCTAATTTTATTCGTTTACACACACACAAGTCCCAATTCTAGTAATTTTAGTAATTTCAACATGTCCGTAGTTATGGTACAACACACATAAGTACTGCAATATTAAGGCTCATTAACTTGAAGCCGGCTGGTAGTTTGCATGAAATCTCGTCGACGAATCCCAGAGTTGACAGTGCGTCTAATGAGACATGTGATTACCAAGAGTATTCTATTGTGAGACACAGTGTTATAACAAGAGCTAGCACACTCCATAGACCCTTGAGTCATTAGAGCTGTTCAATAATTCAGTAGCTGGCCAACTGAAGGACTCAATGAGGAAAAAAAAGTTTTTTAATTTGAGTTTATTTAAAATGATCCTACTAGTCAGATCTTAATTACGGACTACTGATGTAAGATATACGAAACAAAGAGTAATCATATCGATTAATTAAATTACTGTTTACCATAATATGGTAAACAGTAATTTACGTACTACTTACATCCGAGTTAGGCATGAGACAGATATATCAAAACGAAACTGAAATCCGTTTGCAGTCAGAAATCGTATCGCATCGATATTCCAATATGAAAAAACCGTTTTTAGAAAACGCACGATGTTAACGCAAACTGCAAACAATCTTATCCGAACGAAACCAAACCGAGCCGACGTGAGTTTAGTTTTGCACCGAAAACGAAAACCAAACTCAAACTGCAAACGAACAAAATCTAAATCTACCTAAAGTTTTAGTTTTCTATAGTTTTGATACGCATTCGTGATTTTAGTTTTGCACCGAAAACGAAAACCAAACTCAAACTGCAAACGAACGAAATCTAAATCTACCTAAAGTTATAGTTTTCTTTAGTTTTGATACGCATTCGTGATTTTAGTTTTGCACCGAAAACTAAAAACCGAAAGAATTCGATTTTGCGTTTGTCGTAATAACTAGTAAATACGCTCCGATATTCGCTACTGAAATCGATTTCTAAAAACAGTTTTTGAAATCGATTTCAAAATCTGAAATCGGTTTTGTATCGGTTTGTGAAAAAATCCAAAAACGCCCATGCCTAATCCGAGTTCTTATACAGCAAACATCGCCACTATCATTTTGTTAGCTAATTAAAATTTTGGTTTAATAATAATTTGGTATGCTAAGTTTAGATTACGAATAAAAACAACGAAACAAACCACTTATTTACTATGGTTTATATAAATTCCAAGTAAAATTTTCAACGTTCTTTTTTGGTAAAAACCATTCCAGTTATTCTCAATTTACAATACAGTACTACGCCTCGTTAGAACGTTAAATGGGCTTTAGAACTTCGGCACAAGGTATAAAATTACTTTTGACATACTTGATGAATTGTAGAGGTTTCTTACTTGAATATATTAGGCGTTTTAATTATAGCTACACGATACAGACATAAATGTCAGTTTTTATTTTCGTTAAAAGCTCAGAGAGCTCTTGTTGGTGTAATTAATGCAACACTCGCTAGGTGTTCCTTTTAAGGGTCCTCCTTGACCTCCTTATACGAGGGTGGCCTTTTTACTTGGCTCATGTTACTTAAATTCAGTCTACCCCTTTTTTCCTTCCTTTTCACTTCCTATACTATATTATATTACAGATAAGGTTGCCATATAAGAAAAACACGAAGTACCTATTAGTATATACAAAATATCGTGTTTGGGTATGAGCCGTATCGGCAGTGTGAAAACGCTTATTGTTGCAAACAATAAAGTTTTGTGACTTAAATTAGGCTCATGTACAAAGCCTTATATTATATGCATTGAGAATCTTGATTGATGTCTTTGATGTCAAATTGTACGAAGTTTAGTAGTTACAAGGTTCGAGATTTGAGGCGCGTATGACAAAGGCGATATTAGCAGTACATACATACCTTCCTGTCTGTTGTAACAAGTATTAACTCTGAAGCTTATGATGAGCGATTACATTGACACATCACATCAAAGGTTATAGGCATAAACTAAATCAAAATGTAGAATCAGTTGAACTTTCTGCTGTAGGACTAAGTCTAAAGTTTATTCCAAGGTTTGCTGGAAGAGAACTCGCGTTAGCGTTTTAGCGATGCATTTTATTGCGTAGTATACTGTAATATAAAAGTATCAATTCTTTTGCTAACGCATTTGCACCAGTAGTACTTTTCCAAGCACTATCCCGTACTATTTTAAAGTTTCCAGCATAAGCTGCGGGGTGAGCACGAATAATTGTGACAACCGTAAACGTATCGAAACAGTGACGTATTTGAGATACACTTCGCGTTATACATCGAACGTTGCAACGTTAGCGTGTGTTTAAAAACGTTACGTTTACGATTGCCACATTTATTCGTGCTCAACCCCCAGTACAGTTTTTTGAAATTGGTGGCGCTTTTCAGGATTTTGATCCCATCGTTTAGAATTTCTCCTCGCTGACCCACCTCAATAGCATACCCGGTATAGCCATGCAATTTAATTGCATTCACCATTCATGAGGCAAAACAAAGTGCGTCCGGTAAGCACCGGTATTAGGTCATTACATTGCAACTGTGCTGGCCGTTTTCAATTAAATACTTCCATTTCAATAGATCTACGGAACAAGACTAGCCGTTCATTGTTAAAATGGTTTCTATTCAAAGGCTTTTAAGCACCGTGTTTACCAGGGCCGGACTTTAATATAAATGTCACAAAAACCCTTTTAAGTTCCTTGGACAGGTGGTTCCGGCGACCGCACGTAACGTAGAATCAAATATGTAATCTAAATTCAACGCTGAGAAGCTTATTTTACTTTGCAAGCTAAAAATCTATATTCAACTGTTATTATTCCGTGAATATTTACCAATGTATATGAATCTGAAATTAGGTACATTATAGTTATTAACCTGGATTGACACATAAATCAAGGCTACATCAAATAGCATGCGCATAATATAAATGTTAATTTAGTACTTTGTTACTTTTCATGTAAATTTATGTATTTTGTACTTACATAAATTTACATGTATATTTTTCTCGATCAAACTAACAACCTATAGCGTAGAAGCAGAGCTGCTCCCAACTAAGCTGCAAAGTCAACTAAATGTAGTGTTTATAAAAACTGATCTTCACTTTCCTTTGTCCCGCTCTGTCCTACATTGAAAGCTTTTAACCCAGTATTACTTTATTGCGGTGAAAATGGCTTTTCGATATTGTTTTCTTTGTTGGTTCACCGAGCTGCTTTGAAACTTCCACCCACCTACTCCTTAAAAAGTTTTCAATAAGTAAGGAAACAAAATTATTTATTACTAGAGTCCGCCTGCGAGTTTATCCGCGTCACAATCATATTGACCTAACGATCTTGTTTTTGGTTCAAAGGTAGTTTGTATTTTAAAAAGCTTTATTCATTCCAAGTTTAGTAGCGTAAAATCAAAAAGATTACATTTTACTTACGAGAATTAAACTGGTTTTTTAAGTTTAAAATATATTTACTTAAAAAATTATATTTCCATAATATGGGATGGAAGCGTGTAACCTATCCTAGTAGTTTCCCCTTTGTGTAAACTATCAAACTTTTGTCGATGAGAACCTAAATTCACCCAGACAAAACGTGCCATTGCATATGTTAACTAAGTAGAAATCCCAAACTGTACCTAGCGGTCAACCTCAATGAACTCAACTAGCTCATAAAATCTAGTATAAGTTGCTATTACGCTACGCGAATAGCCTATCCAGGAATACGGAATGGGTGCTGAGATCTCAGTATTCTCAGTCTGCGCGAAGCTCTCTACCGGGTAACACGTATCCACACTTCCCCCGATTTGGAGGGAAAACTTCGAACGATCGTCTTCAATTTACAAAGTGGTGCTTTGGACTTGCAGTGTGAAAATGTGGTTGATGAGTGGGGCAAACGCGCGTGTAGGACTGCTAGGGGTTTTGTGAAGTGATTGGAGTTAAAAATGAAAGGTTAGTTTAAAAAAAAAAAGAGATAGCATAAAGATATAATAAAATTGAAAAATAAGTAGGTAATGAAGATATATATTTATAAGTATCTTATTATTTTCGGAAAAAAAATAGTTGTATTACGTAAAAAAATATTATTGATTAATAACAATCTCATTTCTCTCCTTGTACCTAATATTACTAAAGTAGTAGTAGTTTTTGTAAAAAAAAAATACATAGATTCTACATAAACTTTGTAAATTTCGGAATAATGCGAGGTTTTCGAGCTTCAAAATATTAGGTATCTACGATACCAGGTGTTAATTTCAACAGGAAAATAATGTTGAACTTATCTAGATAATATTAAGTTAGGTGGTTTTAAGTCAATAATACAAACTGAACTTAGTTACGCTGATTTTAGAATGAGAGTAAGCTAGGCGCACATGGCGTTTAAACTTTATATAAAAAATGACCGGTAAAGCCGTGGACTATAGCACGAAAAAATTGGTGGGGTTTTGAGGAATTAAATTTTTCTAATACTCACAAAGTTTAAAAAAGTAGATAGTAGGTGCATACTTAAACTAGATGGCTGTGCCTGGGTGTGAAATATCCACAAATAAAATTATTTATTTACAATATTTTATTAACTGTAAACCCACGGTTAAAAATACTTACTTCTAACATTTTTATTAAAAGTAAGTTTCATAAACAAAAGTCAAAAGAGCAATATTTGCAATTACTGCAGTTTTGTAGCTGCTCCGAAACCACGTTGCATAAATAACTAGCAACGACGTCGCAACGCAACTTTTAATGATATGCGCATAATTGCAACAAACTAATTTGAATTTCATTTGTTACTTGTTTGAAAATATTTTTTTTTTAGTGCATGCTTTGACTGTTCTTTCGTTCAAGTGGGTCGCCAGCAGTAATAAATAAAGCCGGCAGCAGTCCAGCAGTAAATAAGCCGGCAGCGAGACGATGGACGTTCTGCACTGATTTATGTTATGGACCACTATGAACGACATCGCAGTAAATCTTAAAAATTAACTACACCAGTAAACGCGATAAAATGTTTTTATGCGAGGTGAACGTTGGAACGGCTATTTTTTGCAGAAAATATCAATTTTTGCTGGGTGGCTTTAAATTCTCCTCGCTGGACGAGTAAATAGGTCAGTCGAAGTGTTGAGAGTAAACTACAAGTGTTACTACAAAGGGGAATGGCCCCCGCACCTGTCATGTTTGGATTAACAATTATGGATATTTTCATACAAAATATTTCAATGTTAACATAGCTAACCTGTGAGTAGAGTAATAGATTACCAGTAAAATTTGCCAAGCGCTGGGTTTATTGATACAAATGTTCGAACATGTAGGCTACCTAGTTCCTACCTATTTATTTCTACACAATTTCTTATAACTAGATTACCTACATACTTATCTTATGTGTATCTAGTCCTACCTATTTGTACATTGGTATTTACGTGCCTAGTATCTATTTTATCGATTAAGTTTAATCATTATTATATTGAAGCAATATTGCATCTAAATTACTTATTTACAAATAACTACAAATGAATAATAAAACCTATATTTATGTACAATAGCACGTACGATAATTTTATCGTCGCGCAAACATCCGAACTTGCTGTGCAATGAAAAACACTTTTCGCGGCGCCCGCGCAGCCGCACTACCTTCAGTATACGACTGACCTCGAACGGTGTGTCCGTGTGGCGTGAGCCCTTACGCTATTGGAATATTTACGCTTGCTTTTACCTACTGGGCTAAACCTGTCGAACTTTCATACATCTATTCATAATGTTGCTATCTATATTTTCTCCTTCTAAAAACTTTTGGTATACCTATGCTGTTTAATACAAACTGTGTGCTACTATCCTGACTATACTACGCAGGTACCGGCCTTACGCATATTACTATTACATAGTGCACATAGGTGCGTGTGGCACCTATAAACATATCTCTGACTATCCGTCTTAGACATTCTCAAAAGATTCGTACGCAAGATTATTATGAGAAGCATGAGAGATGGTAAGAGATGGTGGCTGATGAGATATGGTAGCGGTAGCGATAAAAATATGTTTTAATCGAATGTAGTCCGTTCTTTTGATAAGTAACTCAACTGGGTTTTAAGAAGTGATGAAGTCAATGATGGATGATACATTTCATTTATTGCAAGTTATTCTTTTAAACTATAGCCATTCATTTAGAACTTACTCGTTAGCAAGAAAAACAACGTATTTTATCGCAGGATTATTACAATGCATCCTTGCGACTCTCGCGTGTGTGAACGCGAGCGACAAGCGACCGCATTTCGCGACAGAGCCTCCGTCCCGGTTGCTTTGGCCGGCGACCCGCGGCGCCTACGCGTCGTGTCGCGCGACTGGCCATCCTACCCCCGATATACACTGGGTCACCAATGAGGGACAGCTGTTCACTACGATACCTGGATTAAGGTAAGGATGCATGCAAATCGAATCAAACATTTTTGATGAGAAAGACTATAAATACAACATTATTTTATCTTTATTTCACTAATGTACACAGATTTGACCGGAAGTACCATCGATATTTCAATTCTAATGGCCACAGAATGACATCAACATCACATCAAAAGTTTGGTACTTTCCGAACATTCGTTATTTCCCAACCCTCTTTTCCTTCCCTTCACAAAACACCGAAAGATCCATTTCAAGATTCGCTTTGAATTGGGTGCTAGTGAACTTCGGGAGAAAGTCGACGACGGTTCCATTAAATAAACTACCAACTTCACCTATATTTTACAAGAAAGCGATACGGGAAGTTAATATTTACTGCCAATACTCTGAAACTTATTATAAAGCTTGAATATGAGACTGTATAGCTAGGATTACGGCTTTGACATAAATTAGAAAAGTTGCTAATGCAAGCGTGCTTCCGCTGCGATGAATATGTGCTTTTCGCAACTCTTTACAACTTTTATGGAACTATGTTTTAGGATTTATATTTCAAACTGTGCATTTGTTCTGAGTACCCAGTTAACTTAAATTAAGTTAAAAAATACATTTAGTACATTAAAAGGTGAACAGACTTACAGGATCCATAATAAACAAACATACTCCGTTAACTCAAATTTCATAAAAAAAATCCGCTAATCCCTACATTTAAAGCTCATAATAATAATCTTTATTTATCTTTAGACATGTCACATGTAACTTAGATACGTCAATAACCATTTTCAATAAAATAAAATTAAATTAATTTAAATTTTAAACATAAATATAAATGAAAAATAATAAATTAAATTAATTAAAAATGTCAAATATACAATAGTAATTCATTTCCATAAAAATAATAATAATTAATCGGTAGGTATGTCATTACAAAATATAAATTTATCAGTCAGGGCTTCGTCAATTTTATAATAGCTTTTAAGCATAAGACGTTTTTTGATATATTTAAAGAATTCGATGTCATCCATATTTCTTATGTCAATTGGAATACTATTGTATAATTGAATAGATACAAAGACAAAGCTTTTTTTTGTTTTTGCTAGTCTAACACTAGGTGCCACTATATTATTCTTATGTCTAGTATTATAAGTATGAGTATCTTGTTTTAGTGGCATATGGCTTAAGTTTTCCCTAACATATACAATATTTTGATAAATAAATTCACAGGTCATTGTCATAATATTAAGCTCTTTAAATCTATCTCTACATGAGTCCATTTTTTTCATGCCTAAAATATACCTAATACAACGTTTTTGAAGAACAAATATCCTATTAGCTTCAGCTGCTGTGCCCCAGAATAATATCCCATATGTCATTAATGAGTGAAAGTATGCAAAGTATACATCTCTTGCAGCTTTTATACCCCCCAGTTCTTTAATTTTTTTTATTGCGTATGTCGCTGAACCTAATTTCTTTGACAATTCATCAATATGAACTGCCCAAGTTAATTTAGTGTCTAACCATACTCCTAAGAACTTAATACAATTAGTACTGGGCAAAGACAAGTTACTTAATGTATCTTGTATTGAAGTACTAGTACTAGACAGTTTGTTATTTCCTAGACAAAAGTTCATTATATGTGTTTTATCAATATTCAATAATAAGTTATTTACAGAGAACCACCTTTCTATATTTGGTATAACATTCCTAAGCTTAAGACTAACACCATCATTGGTTTTGTCCTTAACAATTAAACTTGTATCGTCAGCAAATTATATTATTATAATTATAGCATAGATTCTCTTCTTTTCTCAAAAATCTCAGAGACAAAGTTAAATAATTAATTTGGGCTTAACTGTTTACGGAAAAATGTAGGTAACATTAAAGCAAGCGCCGGGTGTTGAGAAGTTTTTGTGCTTGGATTTTCTGAGTGAGTCTAATGACCGACAGCAGGGACTACGAGTTTTGTATTTTTAATAAGTTCTTGTATTAGCGTATCCCAACTTTTGCAATAACTTTGCGATGCAAACGTTGTTCGTAAGTTTTAAAAGGGAAATTTGGCCATCATGAATCTCGAGCATAATAACGGTACTGTATCCATTGTGTGGTCACGGGCAGGTCTCATTGATATCATAAAAATTAAATAAATGCTAAAATACTAGTTCCATTATTTAGTACACTTATTATTATTTATTTTAATAACTATAGCAAATAAGATTTAATACTTCTAAATAAATTGTCAGGATTTCCGGTAAAAGTAGCTGCAAAATTTTCAAGCGACGCCGTGTCATTTCGATGTAACTATGTGCTGAAAGGAACTTCAGAGATCTTCGATCACAGATAGCTCCGGGGTGCAATTACTGAGTTCTGATGTACACTTGGCAAGTTGTCAGTATTGCTTCTAGTTTGTTATAAAAGAAAATACTGTTAGTGTGTTCACTTTCTTCTTTTACGAGATCCTTTCAACCGTTTTTTTACGGATTATTAACTCCAGGCTAATAATTATATCATATTGTATTTACAAACAACGGTAAAAAAAACGGTTGAAAGGACCTCGTAAATATGGAAAGCGGCAAATCAGCAATTTCTAACAAACAAATATTAATTAGTATATTTATCACAAGCCATAAACGGTTTGGCAAGCTGCCTTGCCGATAAAAATATCAAATTACATCTCCAAATCTTTATTTATTATCTAGAAGCCAATAAAATAATTAAAGTAGCTCTAAATTAGCTAATGTCTTCCGAAGTAATAAATAAAAACATAGCTGACTCTATACTCTAGTAACTAGAGTCTAGTTTGTACTAAAAGCAAAGTAATAAATTATTCCCCGCTGAAACCATTTTCAGCAGATTTGTACATTGACATGCGCTGCGATACGAGCCCGCTGTGAGACATACGAGCGAAACTTTCCCCATTCACAGCTCAGCGAAACACCCTAAAGAGTATTGAATAAAACGACTTAGCAATGTGCTGCCCATTTAAACTTTTTAAATTGAATTGTTGAAAGACTTGGTTTCGCGTCTCCTTTTAAAAAGCTTTTGGAAAGTTTTAGTAGGTTTATTTCGCAGCTGATGTCTTTTGGAGACTTATATTTATTACTGATGAAACTCATAACTGAAATATCCAGTAACTTAAAGTACAGTTTTTTTAGACTAAGACAACGCAGCTTAATAAAACCAACAAATAAATTCATCTAATGGAGTTCCTTATTCATGAGCGTCTTAGCAACCCTTTGAAGTAGGGCCGGCCCTTTAGTGGGTCTACTAAAGAAAACGGCAAAGTGGGCACAAAACAAACGATTATTGTGAAGGCTGACTTACGGCGTGTGAAAGCTCGTAAATAAAGCCACGTTCTGCTAATATAGGTAACGACTTCCTTATCTTACAACCAAGGGGAATCTTGAAATACTGCAGCTGCTTACATAAGATTTTGAACTAAAATATTGTATACCTACATTAATATTTATTTTGACGATTTATGACTCTTATCTTGTTGTCTTACCTAAATGAAATAAAATCGATCTATACCTGTATTATATATACATATATATTTTTTTGGTACATTGTTTTTTTCGTTATCTAAATATTTTTTAAAAAATTAGTGAAGTTCAGACCTCGAAAAGTTATGGTTTCCTATGAACGTTTTGTAGTAAGTACCTATAACGGTGTCTTAAAAAACCCTGCATAAACTTCAAATTAGACTAAGTACACGAATGCTTATAAGGATATTTTAGTATAAAAGTTATTAGTAAAAATGCGAGTAAAACTAAAGAAGCCAGTAATGACTAGTGGGATCGAAATGATAACGATCCCACTGAACATACCGAGTGGGGCTCGTTTAACGTGACTCGACATTCCATTAGCGAGGTGATTGCTCTGGCTATCCTACTACCCAGGGATTTGTTCCGCGAACCAAAGGGCTGGCTGAGATGTTTATCTTAGATTGGTATAATTTGAACTGAACAATAGAAACAATAATGTTGTGTAATTACTGATAGTAACTAATATGTCACACTGTTTGAAACTAGCGATCTCAGAATGAATAAATGGTTCCGAGAAGAGTTACTAAGTTTGAACACCTTCAGAATTATGCTTTTATGCCATACATATGTTACAGTTACGTTATTAAACCTATCATCGCAAAGGTATATGCTAAACATTATGCTTATTATATGATAAGAATTTTCCAACTAGTATCTTCAAATATTTTCAACGGAAAGAGTATTATCTAATGCATAAAACTATTTGTAAAAACAAACATTGCCCGGGATAGTCTTCAGTAACACCTTGTCTTGTCACCGGCCAAAGTTTTCACATACAGGATCTCAGCAAACAACTCCCCAGCGTTGCATTATTTACGACTCTATAACAAAGACATAAAAGCCATCTTCGTACTTTATAAAATAAACATTGCTGCGGTATCACGTTCGTCCTGTCAGCACAAACACACTTTTGTTTACTTACGTGCGACAAACCTCGGACAGTGAACATAAAGTATAAGGTTTGCATTTGCTCCTTTTTTGTTAAAAAATAAAGCAAAGTGAACAGATTTATGTATGACTCAAATCAAAACTCACTCCAAAAAAAACATATATCCTACTCTCTTTATGTGCCATTTTTTTTTCAGCGCTCTTTATTTATAGTTATAATGAAAGTTAGAAATGATGAAAAAGTTGTTTTGTGCAGAGCATTCAAATTACACAAGGTATTTTCTAGTTCCACTCATTTTTCTTCAGCATTATAATTTGAATGCTATCGTATTTGAGAAAACATTGAAGCGGAAAATTACATTTCCATAGCTATAAGTACAACATGGGCCTCGATATTAATGTTTATGTCAGCGGAAAATTGGCAATGATCGAGCATCGAAAATCTTCGATGAATGGATGGAACGAGTATTCTCCTATAGGTAAATGTATTTTCCAAATACAGCTTTTCTTGTTAATACAAATACTATTCATCGAAACTGGAACAATGATTATATTAAAAGTGGTTTGAGTAGCGTCAGGCATGAAGAGACTTATGCCCTGTGGTTAAAAAATAGTTAGCATCATCCAGCAGTACTCGTATATGATGATAGTGACGACCATACTTAGCAGGTGTGAATTTTTCTTCTACCTATATGCGCAGTAGAATTTTCCGGACAAGCTTATTTAATAAGTCTATTGTGTCTTTGAAAATATGAGCATTATTAAAGTGTTTTACAGTTTCTCGTATCGATTGAAGACACAACTTATGTACCTTCATCGAAGTGTGCCTTCGTTTTTAAAAAATGCTTGATTTAAATGAATTTTTTTTTGTTAGGCATGTGCTAAGCGACGGCAGACTGGTGGTGGGTGCGAGAAGGTCGCTACTCGACGTGGGAAGTGGCGGTAGTCAAGCAGTTCTCCGCTGCAAAGCTTCCAATCGAGCTGGAACAGTGCTGTCAAGACCAATGTTGTTGCATCCAGGTATTGTAGAAATTAATGTCACTGTTTTTATCTTTGGCATTATTTACACGTACATATAGATACGATTGTGGTTAAAAATTCATAATAAACAGAGTAGGTACTTAAATAATTTAGAACGTTATAAATAATACGCACCATTCTGCTATATTATTTATATAAGTAATAAATGTTCTCGTCAAAATTAATTTAGACCTTAAGTAAAACTGTAGTATACTTTATATTTGAGATAAATTTTCTAAAAGCTTGATTAAGATACTTTTAACGTAGTAAAGTTGAACCTTTTAGGCACTACTCTCAACACAATTCTCTATGGAGATCGTTAAGTAATTTTATACAAACCGTAAATTCTATAATAATTTATAAAGTCTGCAGGTACTGAGTGCCAAGCCATTTACCTAATGGATAATGCTCTGCAAACATTTTAACGTAACGTGCAAAGGTACTATACCTGATGAGTGAGATTTTACACACATCATGCATCTAGTGTACCTAAGTGCGCTAAGTACTAACTCAACTTTGTATATAAATGTCAAGGGTAAAATTACATACTTTGCTACGGTAAAATATATTAAAGTACTAGAGCTCGATTGTTTTATATTCAACTGCTAAACGCTTTATCATTAATATGTATAATAAACATTTAAATTTTTGCGTATTGTTTGCTTATCTCTGTGTCTTATATTTTTTATAATATCTTTGTGTTATTATGTTTGCAAATTCATATTTATATGAATTGAAACTGAACAATATTTGATCTGTATTAAAAAATTCGGACTAATATAAGTCGTATCCGGACTCCTTGCGAGTATCGCGAACAAAAGGAAGCTTACCTTGTTGCGAACCCGCTCTAATGTCATTTTTAATCCCTTAATTAAAAGTTTTCCGTGTAAAAACTCGGGCCGTGGGCTGTTTTTCATTTTATTCCATATTTCCCTCGCTGTAACGGAAAGTTAATTGGTCCAACTCGGTCCGAAGTTGTAATTTGTTTTGCTCTCTTCTTTACATCTGTTTATTGCAAGTCTGTTACATTGTATACATTTTTAAAATATTTTTCACTCCATTACGGCTGTGGTTAATTATTGAACTGCCAAAGTTACGGCTAGTTAAATATGACCACGTTTCCGAGTTTCGCAGAAAGCTCAAATGGTTGCCGATACGACTTCGCCGGAATACTCACATTCTTAGTTTGCTGTACAACATCCTTTTTAATCCGACTTCTCCTCTCTATCTTAAATCTCGCTTTCAATTCCTTCATCAATCCAATCCTCGATCTTTGCGTTCTTCTGACACCCTTCAACTTAAGACTCCTGTTCATTCATCCTCCTACTATGACCATTCTTTTACAGTGCAGGCTGCTCGTCTTTGGAATGCATTGCCTGTTGCTATCAGACGTGCTAAATCACTACCAATTTTCAAATCAATGCTCAAGGAACACTATCTGTCCTGTTGTCACTAATTCGTGCTTGGTTCTTTACATTTATATTAGGAGTAAGTAATTATTTATATTTATTTTTAGGTGTATGTAGGTATATAACATAATTATTTATATTATATTGGTATGTAGGTTTATGTATGTTATATAATTATTAGTAGGTACATATTTAGTTACACATCAATTTTTGTTTATTTAATTTAACATTTTACTAAGCACACTATCAGCCCCATGTTTTGTTCTTTATGATCCTGTCCATACTAGGTTGTCTGGTAGAGATCGCTGTTTAGCGATAAGGCCGCCCATTGTATGTCATACTCTAGTTTTAGTTAATTTTTACATGTTTATTTTTAAGTTGTGGTGTGCAATAAAGTATTTTCTATCTTCTATCTATCTATCTAGTTAACCTAACAATATTCAGTAGCTAATTAAGTAGGCTGTTGTTGTTATTTTCGTGTAATCAATAGGCTAAAATATTTAAAAAACGTTGGCGTGATGACTTGGACACGTTTCACGTAGACTGGGAAACAGCGGTTGACCGAAAGTACTGGAAAAGTAGGGGGGAGATCTTTGCCCAGCAGTGGGAAAGTATAGGTTAAATAAAAAATAAAAAAAAATATTTGAGTTTTTCTATTTTAATGGACTTATTCTTGTCAATTATATCGTTTACGTAATAGTTTTCAAATGATTGTAGAAAATTGTTTTAAGCGGTCAATCCATGCAAAGCTCTTAAAATAAATCACTAAGTATATTTTTACAAAATATTATTTTAAGCTGATAAACACTTAAACACCTTATTATCATAACTTAAACTCACGTTTTCAATTCCAACCACGTTTTCTTGGGATTTTTGTAAAATTAATGGTCTCTCAATTAAAATATACTCAAGAGGAGATTGTTAACACTGATAGACAAGCGAAAATTAATTATCTATTCTTAATTTAATTAATATTCATAATTAACAGTGAAATTGTGATCGAGTCCCTTTACACAATCCGAAGTTTATACAGCTGGTTAACTCAAATATATTTAAAATTTAAATACGTTTTAAAATGTTTTCAATGCAGCTAAGTATTTTTTTGTATTCACCTTAATTTTGCAAAAAATCATATTAATTTGCAAATTTTCATTTTTTAATAAACTATAAACACGCCACGCAATCAGATTGGTGACAACTTTTTAACATTAGTTTTATCTAGATTTGAAGTAATATTATAATTTCCTAACTCAAAGTTAATTTGTAAGAATTTTACAGTGGGTATTCTTTGAACTGAAACTACATCAAGTGACTCAGCTGATTTAGAAGCGCTGCTTATGCTAAAATAAAGTTAATATTAGATATTTGTAAAGATGAATTTCTGTCCAATTACTTTTTCCTTCGTCTTCGCGGCCGAAGAAAGTTTTAATTAAAGATTGAGGGACATTTTGTCTTCCATCTTTGAAAAATAGCCTTATTACAGCGGGCGGCGTGCCTTTATTGTTCAAAATATTTTACATTAAAATACAGCTTCTGTATTTAGCCCCAAGAAATATTTTCATTACTTTGAAATTTAGACAGAAACCCTCGCCTTATGATCAAACTAAGAATTCACTCTTGGGATCAAATTATATATAATTTTATAAATCATGCCTTATTTTACGCATGTTTTATTCCTAAAGTTGTAAAGAACAATAGCCAGTTAATGTCAGAACCGTTGTCTATGATAAACAAAGAAGACGTTCGTTTGTGTCGAAGAAAATATATATTTACCGTCTTATTGTTTTTTTATCATTGCTTTTATATTTCAAGGAAGGTTAATCTATTATACCTGACAGGGGAAGCCTCTCTGAAATCATACTCCGTTGGTTTAGATATCAATACGGACACATTAAAAAAATAACGTAAGATAAGAATTTTATTTTAATAAATGTTTTTTTTTGGATTGATTTGGTTGCTGATAAGGAATTTTTGATAAGGATCTTTGCAAAAAAAATAATAATTTAAAATTAAAGGAAATATTTTGCCATCTTCATTTTACTATTTTATGATTTCATGGCTTTGCTTAGAGTGGGACTAGATAGCATTGCGTGAGAGGTCAATGTTTATTATTGTATATTAGCTGAGATTTACCTAGAACTTGATTCTACAGTTGATAGCAGAACCAATACCTACGACTAATTCCGGTGATGAACTTTGTGAATGAATTGTTAAATGACTAGATGAAATATCTATATGTTAACGACCTTTATAATAGAGTTCTTAGAAGCTGTATCTAAATGAAGCTCAAACAACTAGGGTTCAAGTTACTTACTACCATATTTTAATATTTTCCGCTACAATGAAGGCACAAAGGGAAAATTGAAAGGCAAGAAATGGGGTACAGTAGCTTATTCTCATTCAAATGAGTTCCGAAGAAAGTATTCGACACTTTGATGTTGTTCATTGGACGCGCTTTGTAATATCTAAAGAGTTATCATCAGAAAAGCTCTCGAGAATAACAGATGGTGTTGTAAAACAATTCAAAAGTAATTTCGAACTCAATATAATTTATTCGAAACAAAAATAACTAAGTTATTTAATGAGCTATTTATATTTTACAATTTCTTATTTAATTTCTCTTCATTCAACATCAAATTATTAATTGTACAAAAGTAATTACATTTTTATTAAATGTCGGAGTTATTATGGATACAAATTCGTAACCAGGATATGAAATATCTCTAATTTACATTATTTATTATGCTTTGTAGGTAATTTTCGTTGCTTATTTCTTTTCGTATAGTACTGAAGCTACGCAATATTAAAATGAGCGAGGATCTCGAAAACGGAATTTGATGAATGGCTTTCTGAGTAGACGCAACTGTTCCATAGCCAACGAGCGCTATATTCTTATATTATTACTAAAAAGAGATTAGGTATGGACACTTATATAAAATAATCAAAATATTTTTACTTTCTTTTTATACATACCTACAAAAATACAAAAACAAAATATTAATAAAAAGACGTATAAAAAGGATGTATTTATATTACTTACCTGTAATAATAAAACCTACACCTATTTTGTCTCAAAAAATCAGCAAGAAAATTAATGCAATACGTACAAAAGAGACCATTATGAGGCGATGCAAATTTTCGCATGTTACAAGCTTTGCTTAGTTTGGGATTAAAGTGTGATGTGTGAATTTTCCCTGAATATTTATTTATTTACAGACAATAAGGGACCTATCCGGAACGAAACCCAATAACTAGTATGCGCTTTATTGGTTGTTGGTAAGCAAAAAATTTGTCCACAGTTGATGACAATGCAATATCTCATACTGTAAGACAACTGAGTCCGGCAAAGCTAGGAGGATCAGTCGTGCTGAGATGTGAGGTCTCACCTCAAGTCGGTCTGACAGACATCACGTGGCTACAAGACGGTCTACCACTCTCTTCTGGATATCTGAGCAGTGGTAAGAATGGTTTTTCGGTTGGTATTCACTGCCTTCCAAAGTTTGGGTATTGAGTTCAGTCTCCACTACGATAAGACTTGAAATTTTTGTGATGCCAAAAATAAATGTTTGTTCTGTTATACCTGAATTTTATGAGTGTATTTCCAAATAAATATTTAAAGTTTTTATTGCGGTTAGTCAATAGCGAAGTGTGAAATGCCTTTACATATTCTATATATTATTTATTTTTTTTTCAACAATAAACCTTTGTATATAATCTCGATGTACTTTACCGACTATACAGAATCAAAAGCTATGTTTTATTTATTTGTCGAAAACCCGTCGATTAAAATACGATCCGAAACCGGAAAGACGTTGAGATGTCACATAAATGTTGAATACAGTTGAACCAGTTGCTTTGACTGGAATTCTCTTGAGATCAACCTTTATTTACCTAAGTAAAAATGTCTGTACAGGATGCCGGAAAAGTAAAATATTAGAAATTCTTGCAACATCATTTCGTTTTATTGTGTTCTGTTACAAAATATTTGTGACTATGTGTAAAAAAAAATTGTTTTCTTAACTATTTTGCTCTGGAACAAAAAAAAATATCCCAAGCACCTTAAGGAAAAAGTATTCTGACGGGCTACTAGTAAAACAACATTTCCACCAAAGAATTCAGATAAAAGCGTCCATAAATTGCGTGGTTTATGGTTCTAACAGAACATGAATTTGTGTCTTTATTCGCAGATTCTCGTTGGATATCAGGTGCGGGCGGATTGTTGCTCGGCTCTGATTTAACACAAGCGGATATACAAGCGGAATATTCCTGCTTAGCACTCGATTTTCCGAGCTCACCCTTAAAACTTACCACTGACGGTCAGTATACTGTTTAAAATATAAATAACAACTATAAATTCAGGATCAAACTCCTGAAAATATCCTTGCTCATTTATTTTATTTGAATAATGTTAAGTATAATATTAATAGTAACTAAATCTCACAACTTTAAATTTCACATCATTGGATGTGAAAGTTACAACGAATCTTAAAAAGCTAAATATTTTGAAATCAAATTAAGTTTCAACCACTAACGTCATGATCAGATCACGCCATTTCCAGAATGAATTGTATCTGAATCCATTTCAGACAGCAGTTGGTTAGAAAACATAGAGTTGACAACACTAGAATCTAAAGCTGGCAACACAGTCGTCCTGCCTTGTATCCTGCGGCACATCACTAGCCACGCAGTTACGTAAGTTATTTATCGCTGCAGCATTTCATACTAAATGTTACTGCCTGCCGAATTAATTGCCCAGCCCAAATCCAATAATCTCAGATTTGGAAGTCGTTTAACTTTTGAATTTTGTTAATTAAATGGAAGATCAGAAATGTTTATATTTATTATAAGCGTGTGGAAGTTTATCTAAAATATCCGGATGTAGGTACTGTATTTAACAGACGTCTTTGCATTAGACTTACTCCAAGTTAGTTAGTTCCATCAGTTTAAAAAAATAGTTTCTAAATATATTATGTAGATAAGCTTTATAGTTCATGGTTAGTTAGAATTTTGACATACTCGTAGACACTAGTACACTGTATCCATTACAGCAATAAAATATTTTGAACATATCGTTATAAAGTCAGGTTATGCTTTAAAGGAATATGTAAAGTCACTGGTACAGTTGAAGACAAACGACTTCGAGCTACGAAATAAAGGTCCAAAAGCACCATTGTTGAAGTAAAGTTGCGTGCCATAATAGGTAGCTGGTCATGATGGTACAAATTGTCACGGAGAAAATGACTCTTGAAGTAAGCATCAGCATTAATAAGAGTCCATTACTAAACTTCAACAACTATAACTAGTTTAATCCAACTAGGTGGCAACGTCAAGACCTGGCGGGGTCTTGGACACCTGCAACTGATGGCACAGTTAGAAGTGGAGCACTAATCTTGCCCAACGTGAGGACACATCACACGTCCAGATATGCGTGCTCTGCTGGCCCTGAGACTTCGCCTAGGGTTCTCATTCGACTGGTTGTGTTTGAACCGCTAACTGTTTCGGTTTCACCTAACCCTTTGGTATGATTACAATTTACACACGTTATCATCATATATAAACATTAAATTTGCCTGCTTTTACCATGCTTGTGACGCAACAACGAATTTGTGTAATAAATAAGTTCGCACTTTTGCTAATCCCGAAAAACACACTCCTCATCATAGTCACAGATTCACAGATTTGTAACCTGTCACTTAAAAATTAGATCAATCTAGATCAGTGATTAGGTATTGCTTTATAGAAGCTACTGCAGCTTGTAAAACAAAATACCATCATATCACTGAAGTAATCAAATACATTATACGTTATCGTAAGACGCGATGAAACCCTTGTTGACTTTTAAATCGGTGTAATTACGTAAAGGCTAGAAACACTAACTTCAAATAATTTACAACACGTCTAAATTACCCAAGTAAATATTAGCTTTAGTCAATGGCACAATCGCGACTGCTTTGCTTGATATAACCCTCATCATTATAGATGATAGGCACAGGCGGCACGGGTCACCTCAACTGCTCTGTGCACGGCGGTAGGGGCGGTGGTATCACAATAAGTTGGGTTCACGAAGGCAGGCCCCTTCACGCTCCTCAAGCAAGACTATCGCTTGGTCCCGTCAGGGCTCACCACGGAGGGTTGTACCAATGCACTGCACATGATACTACTGAATCTGCTGTAGCGGGAGCCGAGGTTATTATTGCTGGTAAGATTTTTATTTTATTTACCGTGTTTACTCCATTCACCTGGAAAGTTTAACAATACAAACTTCTTGGAAGCTTAGCTTTGACTTTGTAAAACTTTTTGTAATTTATTTTCAAGGTCACAATATTCGCAATTTATCTTCCTAACTATTTTAATAACGTTAAACTTCAAGATTTCTAACGACGAGACTGGATTTCAGACAGACCGCCAAGACTGGAGTCGACATTCAGCGAAGCTGTCGCTAGGATAGGGCAGAGTATAGCTTTGCGTTGCGCGGCTACTGGCCTTCCTTCTCCACGAATACTTTGGACTTTAGATGACAGACCTTTGCCAGCCGCTCCAGACAAGTAAGTGAAAACCGCCATAACATTCCATTGCTGGACATAAGCAGTGAACCTGTTCGTGTTAGTTTTGAAAACTTGTCAATGTGCAGTGGATAACTGCACAAAAATATTTAAAAGAAGAAAATTATTTTAAGGTATACAGTAAATACAAGAGCGGAGCCAATTCCTGGCGCAGAAGAAGGAGCGATAGTTTCCACTTTGAGTGTAACTATAAGAACAGCTGATGAAGGTGGCAGATATGGTTGTAATGCTACTAATTCTCGAGGATCACATTCTCATCAAGCGCGACTGAATGTTTTTGGTAACTATTTGTACATATTTAAACTAACTTGTAGATAGATAAAAATTGATTCTAATTTTATGGTTTTGTAGGTCCACCAAATATTAGATATTTATCGGCATTACATGTCAAGACTGATACAGATGTAGTTATATACTGCCCTTACTCCGGGTACCCAATAAAGTGAGTATCATTATTCAATTAAAAGACATCACATAAAAAATTGGATCAAATATTAACTTCATCTGGTTTTTGTAGAGAAGTAGTATGGCGTCGAGAAGACGGTAATCTGGTTGAAGGTAATGTAGAGCCTGGAGATGAGAGAGGAGTACTAAGACTGAATACAATCAGAAGTTCATCAGCAGGAAGCTATACTTGTGAAGTAAGAGCTGAAAGTGGAGAACTGGCTCGAAGAACTATTCGCATTGATGTTCATAGTAAGTTTTATTTTATTTCAAGAGAACATAATAATTCTTTAACTGAGAAATACACCGTGTGATTTGTCGACAGAACCACCAAAAATTGCAGCATTTCAATTCCCTGAAGAACTTGAGGTCGGAGGTAGCACACAAGCCACTTGCAGTTTAGTTTCTGGAGACAAACCTATTCAATTCAATTGGTTGAAGGATAATCTTCCTGTACCATCAGGGCTTAAGGTATTTTAGCTTAAAATTATTTTAACGGCATAATTTTTATATCAACTGCTTTACTGATTTGTACTTTTCGTATAGGTTGAACAGAAGAACATGGACTTCTTCACTATTCTGATTATTCAAGATCTTACATCAGCCCATAGCGGGGAATATACTTGCAAAGCCACCAATGACTTTGGCACAGTTAGCCATAGTGCTTCACTTATTGTCAAAGGTACTATTGAACTGTGTATTGGTAATACAGTAGACTAGTGCGTTGAAGAGTATTTGGTTTGGAAATAGCATAACATATAAAACAGTTTCATCATCTAGAGGTTCCAACGTGGGTATGGCGCGCACAGAATACTTCAGTCTCTGCTGGAGCAGCTTTACTCTTACCGTGCTCGGCTAAAGGACAACCAACTCCAAGGATTTCTTGGGAATATTCTACAGGTAAGATTTTTGATTCTTTAACATCAGCAGCAGCTGAACAATTATGAATAGTTTTCTGTGTTTCGCTGCAAGGAACCCAATTAAACTACACACATCGCGAAGTGACAGGTCCATGTATTTAGTTATAGAGTTTTTTATTGTGCGAGTGTCGATGCCGATATTTTTGTTGGAGCTACTGGCATATCAGTGTCGTGTAGTTTTCAGCTAGTGTGCAAAGGCCTTTCATGTTCTAGATGGTGACAATTGGCGCCATGTTCTCTGGGGTCAGTCAGAAGCCACAGACGTCAGTGGAGGATCAGTGCTATCAGATGGCACGGTCTGGCTCAGAGCTGCTACTCCAGAACATGAAGGATGGTATCGGTGTACTGCCAGAGTACAACACTCGTTTTTACATCATTCATTTTATCTTGATGTACGAGGTAAGTAAAATGTATGGTTTTTAAAATATTAGCGTTGGATATGTAATGAGGAGGAATGAAATCATATAACAAAAAAGTTATGACTTAAGTGTGGCAGGATAAGCGAGTAGAAGAAAGTGGTAGTTGAAAAAAGGAGAATGTAAAGTGGTTGTGTGAAAGATGATTTGTACGAGTATGTATGTAAAGGGAATAGTTTTAGAGTTGACAAATGATAAGAGTGAAAAGCTAAAAAAACATGTTGTGCCCACTCCACTTCCAGTGACCATAAGGGAAGGAGATGATTTTTTGGAATGAAAATTATTTTTACTGGATCACCGTTGTTGTTTCTGTTCTTAAATTCATGAAATGTTTCTTGCAATGGAACCCCTAAAGTTAGTGAAAGCTTCTTGTGGTTAGATGTTCATTAAATGTTGCTAATAGAACCCCCAAGGTTGACAAGAACGGGAGGTGGCGGTGAAACCCGATGGGTGGTGCGAGGGACCACGGCCCGGCTCACCTGCGCCGTGCGAGGGGAGCCAGAGATCCACGTCCACTGGACCCACGATTCTAGACCCCTGGCTTTGCAGTAAGTTGCTTATATTTTGCGTGACTTCACGGAGTATGTTCTTTGTACATTAATTTGCTTCATAGATAGGCTTTAAATTATTTTATTTATTATTATTTATTCGCATTTTCGTCGTAAAAACATCATACATTAAAACCACAAAATTTGGTTTTTTGAATTCTGGTACTTGTGTTATGTTTATCTTAGTATTTAATGTCAAACGGTCAATATAAAAAATTGAAGTTTAAATAACTAAATGTACCTACATCACCAACAAATAAAGTAGATCTAGGAGTACTGGCCAATTCCACTCGAAGCCACGTTGATAAATAACCACCCAACCCAAACCAAAAAATCCCACATAACACGTTTGTAATGACATTTATATGGAACACTAATAAGGCAGGGACATTCGGTCCCACATGTAATTTGAAAATCAATTCTTTTTACAAAATCTTTATATTTTAAAATATGTATTGGAAGGTAAAATGCTCCCATCTTATCTTAGTGGTGGCGGGGTAGAAACAAGGGACTCGAGCAATGGATTGAGCACTTCTGAAGTGACTATACCGCATGCAGGGCCGGAGCACGCAGGGGAATACAAATGTCTTGCAAGAAATTTGTATGGAAGTGATGAACTGCTATTCCGACTGTTTGTCAAAGGTAAGAAAGAAATGTTGATGTCTTGATTTCTTTGGAAGTGTGGAGCACAAAATTGCGTATAAATATTACAGAATTATGAGAATATTCATGTTGTGACCTAAAATAATTTTTAAAAGTAGTTACGCTTATAAGGTAAACAAGATTTTTGCCAAAGAAAGCAACTAGGTATATACTGTATTGGTCTTAACGAAGGTCATTTGTACAAATTTTTTCGCCCATCATCTCTCA
The DNA here is from genome assembly GCA_932527185.1 of Ecliptopera silaceata. Lineage (NCBI taxonomy): Eukaryota > Metazoa > Arthropoda > Insecta > Lepidoptera > Geometridae > Ecliptopera > Ecliptopera silaceata. The sequence goes on along the minus strand of OW052202.1, from coordinate 7,695,632 downwards.
AAAAATATTAAATAATCATAAATTATTTTAATTCATGGATCTGTCAGGAAACAATGGAGTAATTAACATCTAAAATTTTATTACACAATAAACAAAATTTAGCACATTAACACAAGCAATATGGATGCCCCTGGTACAAATGGTACAAGTGAAAAAGGACAGGGGAAAGACATTCTTGTGGATCCTGTATAAAGAGGATTTACCAAAATAACCACATATAATTAAACAAAACAAGAAATTAAGGTTTGATTCAGGTGTAAAATGACCTGTGATTAACTACTTGGTTGTAATTATTTAATTGAAATCCAATTACCTGCTGAGGTCTGCTGAATTAGGCCCTACAAATTATTTTGTTGAGATAACTAAAACTGGTTTCAAAAAATTGGTTTATATACTCAACAATTCATGAGAAACAAGGTAAAAAATAAATAAAACTATTTTAACAGAACGTCCAAACATCCCCGAAGAAGTCCGCATATCCGAGGTTTGGTCACGGCGAGCGCGGGTCACGTGGCGCATAGCGAGAGGTGCACTAGTCTCGCACTATTCGCTACAATACCGCGCCTTAACAAGAGACCTCGCTAACGCTCCGCTAGACGCTCCGCTGCCCGCACTGCTCGACACTTGGGACACACCTGAAGTACTCAACATTACGTTGGCTAACTCGGATTTGCTTCATGTTGCGTGAGTTCTATTGTCTGTTATGGCTTATTACATTTGTAGTTAGAGTTATGTGGTTTGAGAATGCGTGGTTTTGGAACTATGCTAGAACTAGGACGTAATGTGTAGCAAATTACAGTAATAACACTTGCCTTAATGTTAAAACAGAAATGTCACCAAACTACTCGTAACATTAAGTATACCCGTCCTTTTTTACTAATACTCTATTACAAACTCTAAACTAAAGAATTTTTTTATTATCTTTTCATTTTTTTGATGTCAACTTTTATTGATGTACCTATACATCAATAAAAGTTGGGAAAAATTGGATTAGGTTGTAAAATTTATCACCAATCACAGCATCATGGCGAGCGCTATTAAAATAAATAATTAGGTGCTAAGCATAAACATTACTTTTCAGTAGACTATTTGTGTGTTTCTGTAAGTCTTCAACATCATATTATTTAAATTTACTATTCCAAACTTGTTATTATAGCTAATATCCCATATTATCGTACTTACTGCTAATGAAGGTTGGATTAGTGTAGTAGTTGAAAGCTTCCCCAACTTCGGCAACTAGTTACCTAAGTAGTCCTATCTATATTGGCCAAGTTGCCTCGAATGGTTCATTACCAAAGTCGGTTAGGTCAAAGGAGCAAGGCTTTTGTAGTCGCTACCTTCTCGCTACAAAGGAATAAAGTTAGCCGCAAATAATAAGGTATTGAAAACTCTCCAAAACTTATTTCGCTGCAAACAAAAGAGCTCGATCTATTTTCAGAAAAGTTTAGGTAAAGTTAAAGATGCGAGGCATAATTATGTTTTTGGTTAACACATTAATATCCATCAGAGTTTTGATTGAATAATTCTCAAGAATAATGGTGGGTTGGCTATAGATATCCGGTACCTGCATTGAAGGTTGAGACTAGGGGGGGGGGAGGAAAGGAGTGATATATTTTTTGAGGGAGGTATTTACCTGAAAACCGTTTTTCTAGGAAATGTATAGTTTATGAGATATGACATTTTAATAATATTTTGAACAAGTTAAATTACAGTACATATTATCTACTTTAAAAGTTTTGGTTGTAAAGTGAACAATAACGAAGCGGTCGCGGGACCATCTTCGGCGCCTGACCCACAATTATTCAACGCCCAAAACTATCATCAGGATGGCGAATATGTACGGAGGCAACTGTATGTATCTGAAGTTTTCACAATGTGGAATCTCACCGATATCGTGCGTGAACTGGGTACCACAGAGCAAGGTGTGGCATACAGCGAAGAACAAAGATAGGTTCTAAAAGAAATGAAATGTGAGATTCATTGGACTGCAATGAAAATTACATAAGTACCTGCAGTGACTGCAAATCGTTTGGTACCTTTGTTTGTTCCAAAGGGATATGCAAAAAGAAGGCTAATGCCCGGATTACACGAGGCTAGTTTTTCAAGCCAGGATAGCAAGCTAGTGTCAGTAAGCTAGCAAGCTAGTACTTCTGGCTTCGTGTAGACAAAACTAGCTTCATTTCTAAACTAGTAAGGTAGTTGACAAGCCAGGACAGTTTTTAATAGGATGGAGTTTACAGAAATACTCATTTTGTAAGTATATGTGTCATAATATCTTTTTTTATTGCCATAAACACTATATTTACACACTTTGCTAACTAAAACTAACCTAAAAGTAAGAAATTTAGTCAAGTTTTTGGTTTACAAAAAATTTCATATCAAAAACTATACATTTCCTCGACAAACGGATTTCAGATAAATACTTCGTTGTATCCCCCCTTTTCTCCCCCCCTAGTCTCAACCTTCAATGCAGGTACCGGATATCTATAGTTTAACCATAATGGTTTCAAGAATAATTTGCATAAAAGGCAAATCCGCGAGAGCTAAGAATAAAAAAAAAAGGTATATTTTGTAGATTTTATCGTACCTATCAGTATCTGAGTTCGACCTCATAACAGAGTAAAAATAGACTATACACATGAACCTTTAAGACACAAAGGACCAATAAAGCTTTGTCTAGTACCTATAGTGTAATTGTATCATAGGTCTGAAGGACCCGGTCGAGCCGGCGCGTCCATTTCGGGCTTGTCCCCCGACACGCGATACGCACTCCGAATGGCGGCTCACAACGACGTAGGCGCGTCATCCTACACCACGCCATTACACTTCACCACTAGAGAAGAGGGTAAGACGATACGACGTAATTTGTGTCCAAGTATTTGTGTCCTCGTTTATTAACTTGTTTCATACTAGCATCTACTTGCTACTTTGTTTGCCTCCCGTTTATTTTATTTTTGTGATAAAAATAGCTTTGTGTTAATCAAAATTACATCAAAAAATATGTTATGAAAATCGGACCGTTTGCAACGCGGTTGAGGAAACATATATCAAATTTTCTATTTGTAATATGAATAGGCTATAAGATTATGAAAACAGCTAACAGGCACTGCAAACAAGTAGCATACTTATAACTTTGCATTATCAGCATACCTTGACTTAACATATGAAGCAAAGTTCAAGCATTAGTTTTAAGCTCAAACTATTTGACGCAGCACCCGGCGGCGCGCCGCGTGACATCACAGTGCGAGCTATGAGGGCGAGAGAACTTCATGTCATTTGGCAAGTAAGTTTTAAAACATGCTTTATATTATTCAGCAAACTTTTAAAATTATATTAGAATTTTTACGAAAATATCGTTATCTTATGTCTTAAAACCTTTTATGATCTTAAGACCATTGGTTTCCATCCAACCAATTTCAAAATTTTGAGCATCCATCCAAATGTACCTTAAAGTGCTTTTTCTATAAACTATTTGGAATTACTCGAGGTACTCCGTTGAGTCTTGCTCATAAATGTAACATAGACTCATTTTTAGCCACCTCCAAGAGAAACATGGCACGGAACCCTGCTAGGATACACGATCCGTTGGTGGGAGGTTTCTGAAGAGAAAGGATCCATCAGCGACAGTCCTGGCTCTGAAAGTGGGGCAAGTGCTGATGCCACTAGCACTACCCTCAGAGGGTTGAAGGCAGCAACTAGATATGGGGTAACTGTGAGAGCATATAATGCCGCAGGAACTGGACCATTATCACCACCACACTATCGACATACTCTAGAATCCCGTAAGTTTTTAGTTTTGTAATTTTTTTTGTGTCATGGTCACATGGATAATTAAAAAAAACTACAAAAACAATAATTGAAAAAGTTATCTCATCATAAAAAATCTGCGAATTGCACAACCTTATCAAAACAACGGTTTTCAACCATTTTATTGCTCAGTTTGTAACATATTTTCTAGAGAGTGTATTAAACTTTCCAAATTAATAAAGTACCCAACTTTTGCAAAGAAACATAAATTTTAGTTATGCACTGGCACTGGTTGTTGCAATAACACAAAACTACTAACAAAGTTACAATAAAACTGCTCCGTAAACCTGGAAATTAATGCATGAAACTTATTGCTCACAGCAAGTAATTTATAACAGCTACTACGAAGAAACTTGAACTCGACAAACCAGGCATAAGTTCCGTCAAAGTGTCGCGTAAATAAATCTGCAACGGTCCGCTATCGACGTGAAGCGACGATCGTAAATTTTCCCATCAAAATGCAAAATGGCTTAATTGGGACTGTGGCCTTTGGATCTAGGCCAGGCGATTCAGAACAAATTGATGACTCTTTTGTGAGGTTGTTTCATTTTTGTGCAATAAATATGGATATTTGGTGTAGCGCCGACCGGTGGGCCTGAGAGTGTATCGTGCGTTTCGAGCGGGTCCACGTCATTCAGGGTGTCATGGCGGCCTCCCGCCATCGACGCGAGGGGAGGTCTTATCACACACTACACGCTGCAATATACCAGACGTGATGTTGACCCGTTACTGCCTACTCAGGATGCCTATCTTCGAGTTCAGGTTAGTGACACTCTTTTAATACATATAGTGTGTGTTTTTGACTATGCTATGTGTTTGACTATAATTATTTAATTTGTAGTAACTGTATTAATTCATGTAAACCATATTACCGTTGCTACTTTAATGTGAACCGTATTACCGTTGCTACATGCGTCACAGAATTTTTCTCTACTACAAGTATCATAGTTAAGTTCATTATGTTTAAGATTTATATTGTTTTTATTTCCTACATAAATACTGATTTGATTTACTGATTAATTGATTAAATAAATAAATAGTGTTCAACAGTAGCTTTGTTTTTGAAGCTTTGTTAACAGTAAAAGTGTGATTTTATTCTGACAGGGTGAAGATGCAACAGTTTCTAGATTAACGTCATACGCCGAATATGAAATACGAGTGAGAGCCCATAATGCTGTCGGTGATGGACCTCTATCAGTGCCAGAACTTTGCAGAACTGATGAAGATGGTACTTACTATGATTGACCTTAAATTCAGCAACTTTTTGGAAGTATGAGACATGTTTTTTGATATTTGTTTTAGTACCAAGTGCTCCCGGAGGTATGAAACTGATTGCTCTCGGTGAAAGGTCCCTTAGAGCCTCATGGCTACCACCACCAGAACCAAATGGAAAACTGACTCATTACATTCTTTACGTAAAAGATCTTTCAGGGTAAGTCTGCTCCTTCCACCTCAGAAAGACCTTTTCATATTTTTTTTGTCTTTTACTACTTTTTCTTTTTTTCTTTAGGTCCCAAGAACCGAACATTACCAGGATAAACGTATGCACGGAAGCTGATGGTAGCGTATCAGAATGTATGAGGTCCCTCAGAGGTCTTCGAGCTGGCAGGACGTATGAGGCATGGGTGCGAGCCGCCACTTCAGCGGGAGAAGGCCCACCTTCAACTGCTGTTGCTTGTCAAACCAGTTCCTTAGGTAAGTTTTTTTAAAGGCCTGAAGACGACATCGTAAATATCGCAATCATAACTGCCTGCAAAAACCAGACTCCTTACATATAAAATTATTGGTACTACTTGAATTTTCATTCGTCCAGCTCCAGCAAGGATTTCATCCTTTGGAGGAATAGCGGTGGGTGCAGCTAGTGCTGCGTTGTCAATACGCTGTGTTGTTGGAGGTGCTCCACCACCGGCCAAGCGTTGGCTACGAGCCGGGAATCCACTGCATCCTCGACCGCCTTTTCATCTGGATGGAGATGCTTTATTAATAAGAGGTACTGCTTTAGTTTACCAAGACGATCAGTTTATTTCTTTGGACTAAAGTGTTTTCTCACCAAATAATCTTCCGGACAGGATTAGAATTATCACATGCTGACAATTACACCTGTGTGGCGGAAAACCCACATGGATCCGATTCTGCTACATGGCGGGTTATAGTGCTTCGACCACCTGCGGCACCAGGCTTGGCTTTATTAGAAGCCAGGTCGAGAGAATTGGAACTGGAGCTTAGACCAGCGCCTCGGGCACCTGGTCATGCATTGCCAAAAGCTTACACTTTGCACTGGCGACTAGCTTCACCTGAGGTAAGTAATACTAAACTGATTTTTAAAGCTGTTAACACGCTAACATACAATTAAATATTTCAGTACATCTTTTTTTTGCTTTGTCATTATTAGTAGATACTTCTTCGTCATTAGTAAAATCTATTTTTTTTATGTTATGGTTTGACCAGTCAACGAAATATTTTTATATAGGGGGAATGGCGAATCCAATCTGCCGCTCCTGGGCCCGTTACTCTCGCAAGCCTTAGATGCGGTTCCCCTTACCGAGCGTACAGCTCAGCTGGAGGGGCCCCGGGGGCTGAACTAGCTGTGCGAACATCAGGGGGGCCCCCCGCAGCCCCTACTGATTCGAGATGGATCAAGGCAAACGCGACGCACGCTAGTTTTGACACAAGCGTGTGGAGTGATGGGGGCTGTGGCCCGGTGGCACTCAAACTGGAGTGGGCGGGTTCAGGAATCGCTGGTGCTAGGGATGTGCCAGTTGGTGGGGAAGTTATACTTGGTGGTGAGTGGAACGTGTATTTTCATAGTCACATTGCTTTTTTGTTTGGTTCTCAAGTGTTCAGCTTAGAGCCGTTAAATTTCTTGTTTCTAGACTCTTAGATCAGAAATGAATGCTTGAATTTTAATATTCTTATTTATGTAGTTGTAAGAGAAATGACAGTTAGTATATTTCACTGTTTCTATAAAAATGGGTCGGGTCATTTTCACGTTCTAATAAAGTCATTAATTCTTATTTTAATTTTTTGAAGGGATTTTTCGTTTACCCTAAAACATTTCAATTCGACTAGCAAACTTAGCAGGTTCTTAAAGCATTTAGGTATTTTAAATCTCAACCCTTGTAGGTCTATCCCCTGGATCAAGATACCGCGTAGCAGCTCGCGCGTCAAACGAAGCGGGTTGGTCGCGCGAGGTGTATGAGTTCACCACGATGCCGTCTGAAGGAGGCTTCGCTGAAGAAGTGGACGCACCATTCCCAGCAACTGCTGGGGAGTTAGCGTTGTTGCTGGCACTTTGTGCGGCGCTATCGTTAGCGGCATTGACAATATTAGCTATATTGCTGAGGAGGAAACGGTAAGATTGGAACGAAGTATATTTAGGTGATTACTATCTAGGTGTATTCGATTACTAAAAATATGGTTGGTTATTTAGAGGAATGAACAGGTTTATTTATAAAAGTAAAACTCAATTTTTGTCTTAAAAATCGTTTGCTTAGTGTTTCTGCATAATTACTTGTTCCATATCTTCATTTTTATTATTTAGCTCTTTTACAGTTTTATTGAATTATCATAGGTGTATCAGATAAGTGATAAATAAAGATCTGTTTATTATTCAGACTAACGAGATAAAATAAGATCCTTGCAGTATTGTTGTTCCGTTTCGCGTAATGTATAGTTTTAAAATCTACCAATGTGACTCCACATTTTCGTACCAATTTTAATTAAAACCGAACACTGATAGGAATAAAAAAAAACTCTTCAGCTAGAAAGAATACGAGTGAAATAAAAGTCCCGGTTCGTTAGCAGTGCGAGTGACACGGCTGACACAAGCACTCTTTACAATCGACATAATACGTTGTACATCGACCCTTTTCAATCGTCAGCGATTCTGACGTGTGATCCCGGCCGTCGTGTGTTTGTACAAATATTCCAAGCATTAAATGATTAGATTATTATCGATTCAATCTAAAAATAAATTGAATACGCAATAGCTCGTTGGATCACAGTTTTTTTTTTCAATTAAACTGAAATTAAAACTGACTACCTAAAACATTACAGTCTGTCGGGCACTTTTGCCAACCAGAATGCGCATTTGTATCCTTCTACAGGATACGACCTCAACAGATTTACTGAGTTAATGTATTGTAATACTAGTGTATAGTAAACAAAATAAATATACAATTATCTGGTTCCTTCTCTCTTTCCAATAAAAATATCAAAATCGGACTACTCTAAGAAAGTTATGCGTGAAAACACAAAAAAATCAAATATACACGTTTACTTGAGAACCTCCTCTGTTTTTTTCGTTAGTTAACAAAAAAACAATTTGACTCATAAAAAAACTGCACCTTTACCTGAAAGCCTCTTACATTATAAATACAGGTCGGATGCCGGTGTAGCTCGCGTATCCACAAATGCTGAAAAGCCATCCTGTGGCACTTACAGGGCACCTCCTCATCAGACACCGAAGTTACCACCAGATCCTCCAGGTAAGTCATCATCAAAAAATCTCTGAATGAAGGATGAAGGTGATGGATGATATGGATGGAAATGTTTTAAAATTATGAATATTATTATTATTTTATATCTTATAGTAAAACTTGAGAAATGATAATGTTGATGTGAACGAAAGTTGTTCATACAAAAGTCATAACATTACAAGCGTTTAATTATTAACAAAAATGCGTAAAATTAAGTGGCGAAGCTTGCAAAGCTTTATTGGCGATGTAGCGACTAAATTGAATTACAAAAGCTTATTATTCTTGAAGTAGGTATACAGGGTTACATGGAAAGTCGTGCTAGATCCGTTAAGAGCGTGGAGTACCCATCATTTCTGACTTATTTTACTATGAAACACCCCACCCTAAACTTAACCCATTTCGAGATATTCGACTTTTAAATTTTTATTGAAAATTGCTGATTTTTTGGCTACTAAATTTATTTTTGTTTTTTCTGTGCATCTTATTATTATTATTATTGCATTTTTACATGGGTAATAAGATGCTTTAGGACGTCAATCATTAAAATAGTGCATAAGTTAATTGAATAGATCGTAGTAGACGAGTGAAACTTATGAAATAAAAAAATATCTTATAAGGTTTAAATTTCTCTAAGGGATATCTAAAAAATAATATATGGCACTTGTTCGGCGGATGTTATAATAAATATCTACGTTTCAACAGCTATCTAACGACGTATAATAATCTAGGGTTTGTATTACATTTCGTGGAAAAAAAGTAGTTGGGACGCTCCAGGTTGCAGTTCTAACGGTCCCGCGCGAGCAAGACAAGTGAAGATTTAGGTAGGTGCGAATGATAAGAAAAAAATGGTTGTCTGTAAAGTCGGTTTACTGACGATAGTTCAACGTGACAACAAACGCAAAGGCCGATTGTGCTTCTTTGTCGCTCGTTCCGCGCTCTCGCTTGCACTTCATGGAACGCCTCAGAACGCCTCATGAGTCATGTTTTTTCGTGCGTGCAGCCGGCTCTATCGAATTATAAGACGTTGTCACGTCAAAATGTGTAGAGACCGGCTAAGGCTTGGAATACAATAGGGGATATTGTTTGTTGTCAGTCTGTTTTTGTACTTCGTACATAATGAATATGATATCGTTTTGCTCTTTTTCTCAACTTGGCTGTGATTCTGAACTATTTCTTCTGATTTTTGACTACTGTGCTCGTTAACCGGACTCTGATTTGTACCTGTGATACGGAAGTGTTGAAAATGACGTCCTACACATCTGAAGAATATGCTGATATGCTTAACAGTAGTCAAAAATCAGAAGAAATAGTTCAGAATCACAGCCAAGTTGAGAAAAAGAGCAAAACGATATCATATTCATTATGTACGAAGTACAAAAACAGACTGACAACAAACAATATCCCCTATTGTATTCCAAGCCTTAGCCGGTCTCTACACATTTTGACGTGACAACGTCTTATAATTCGATAGAGCCGGCTGCACGCACGAAAAAACATGACTCATGAGGCGTTCTGAGGCGTTCCATGAAGTGCAAGCGAGAGCGCGGAACGAGCGACAAAGAAGCACAATCGGCCTTTGCGTTTGTTGTCACGTTGAACTATCGTCAGTAAACCGACTTTACAGACAACCATTTTTTTCTTATCATTCGCACCTACCTAAATCTTCACTTGTCTTGCTCGCGCGGGACCGTTAGAACTGCAACCTGGAGCGTCCCAACTACTTTTTTTCCACGAAATGTAATACAAACCCTAGATTATTATACGTCGTTAGATAGCTGTTGAAACGTAGATATTTATTATAACATCCGCCGAACAAGTGCCATATATTATTTTTTAGATATCCCTTAGAGAAATTTAAACCTTATAAGATATTTTTTTATTTCATAAGTTTCACTCGTCTACTACGATCTATTCAATTAACTTATGCACTATTTTAATGATTGACGTCCTAAAGCATCTTATTACCCATGTAAAAATGCAATAATAATAATAATAAGATGCACAGAAAAAACAAAAATAAATTTAGTAGCCAAAAAATCAGCAATTTTCAATAAAAATTTAAAAGTCGAATATCTCGAAATGGGTTAAGTTTAGGGTGGGGTGTTTCATAGTAAAATAAGTCAGAAATGATGGGTACTCCACGCTCTTAACGGATCTAGCACGACTTTCCATGTAACCCTGTATAATGATGGTTACAACGAAAACCTTTTATTACTTTTAAAAGTAGGAATGTAACTTGCTTATGGGATTTAACTAATTTGAAAGTCTTACTTCAAAATAAACTTGGCGTATTATTACTTTAATAAAATAGATATGCATACGAAAAAAATATACTGAGTCTAAACTAACCTTAATAAACATATTTAATCAGAGGACGATAGATAGTATAGCACAAAAACTAAGCAAAGAGTAGAAATTAGAGAAAAATTTAGTTGTTTCGTGGCATTAAGACACTTTTTATTACATTTATAATACAGAAACTGTTTCCACTAGATCTTTTTATAGCAGTTTTTAACCTTAAGTTGTATTATCTTTACAAATAAATACACTTATGCATTTTGATAATTTTAATGCAACACATAGATTTACACTAACACGCTTAATCTACGCACTGTCGAATAAGTATAAATTGTAAATACTATACTTAATAATAATCGTAAGTATGTTTGTGATTCACAGTATTTAAAAAAACATTTAATAAGTTACTAAAGTATATTATTAAACTGCAACGCTATGACAGTGTAAGAAGTGCAGAAGCCGATCCAAGCCGGCAGAAGCGCCATGTCCACGGCGATGGAGCCGAGCGCGCGGGTGCGCACCGGGCTCGTGGACACCTGCCGCAGGAAGTCGCGCGTCGCCTTGTATTCCTCATCGCCTGGAAACATTTTGTGGAAACACGACATTTAATATAGACTAGCATCTATTGTAATACTTACAACACACCCGTTAAAGTTTTTATGTGTGAGCGTGGTGCGATGCAAGTGGAAAACTTTTTTTAAATTTTGTTATATCGCATTTTTATATCGTGGTAGGAACTTAAAAACAAACGTATTCAACTTTTGCGCAAGTCAAATGTATATTTAAAAGCATTGTTTCTTTATTTTATTGAAGTCTAGCTTGACTTAATCCACGAATAAATGAAATTGTAAATCTTTTTTAAAATTTAATTTTAGAGATTTTCTCGGTTTTGTTTTGGCTTTAAATGATGGTAGAGGAGTATTCGTTTTCGCTACTATCTTTTATAAGAACGTGATTCGCTCTACTTACATTCAATCGTGTGCAAAAAAAGTGTTGCCAGCCTGCGCCGTAGCAGTGCTACACTATTACACGCTTTCTGTGCAGCTTTAGAAATAATGAAGAGAGCATTCACATACTCAACCAGATATAACAGATTGGTGAGTCCAGAAACGGTTGTAAACATATCCTAAAAAAGGCATTTTTAAAAAGAGGAAATAATATGGCACCTACTATGATTAAAAATAAACTTCAAGTTTACAAAACACACTGACTCATGATTTACAAGTTTTTTAACTTAAATTTAAATTTTTCACATTTCTCACCTTCATACTTAACGCAATTATTGCGTATATCAGCACAATGTAAAAAAAAGTAATAATGCCGATCATTACAGCTAACTGAAACCAATGTATTTCTTATTAATTAAATATATATTTTTTTAAAGTTGATATGATTAAAAATAATTATACCTGAAAACCAAAAATAACGTTGCATAGCTGAGAAACTTTTGTGATTGTAGCATAAGCTGCGGACCATTTATCAACCAGATGAAGTTTAGATTGGGAGCAAGAGCTTCTGGCTTCTGATCGAAGAGCTGCCCTTCGGACTACTTCGCAGTTAACCGATCGAATAATACAATTAATTTGTTCAGACATTAATGATAGAAAACAATAAATTACAGAAAACTCATTAAGATACCGTGCAAACCCGATGTAAAGAACTAACTCAAACATCCAATATATAAAAGAAGAATGTTTTATGCTATTATTTATGTATCCACCAAAAACACTATAGTAATTAATGTCTATGCAAAAGTTAAATGCGTTGTAAATAATGTAAATTATTATAAGTTTCTTCTCATTGCGGTTCGTATGAATGGAGTAAAACTCATCCGTGGGGAAATAGGACATGAATAAATTGAGATGCAACAACATGATCTGGAACTTTTTTGAATGATATATAGTTATTATCAACATAGCTACGGAAAAAAAGTTTGTTATCAAGTAATACAGCGATGCAGATTCTAGAGAAAGATCCAAAAAACCGTCATAATAATAAAAACTTGCTAAAATAACTGCTATTTCTACGACTGCCCGGAAAACTATAAAACTTTTATATATTCTGCTGAATAACGAAAAATTTCTGTAAAATCCAGCAATATTCTCAATTATAAGAATTAATTTTATTGGTTGTCTGATCATCATGTCTAACAAAACGTGCAACTTGTTCGGAAATAGAATATGCTATGAACTATCGTAATTACTGCAGTGTATAACGATAGTTTATCGTAATTACTTCAGTGGCAAAAATAATTAAACAGAAATGTTTGTTTGTATTAAACAAAAGATAAATAAATAAATAATGAGATGCAACTTGACTATGTTACCAAAAAAATGGTTGGCGACAAAGGTATAGACGAAGATTTATATTTTTCTACTTATAAAAAAAACCTTTTAATCATTGAAATATGTAAAAATTAATAAAACAAAACTACTTAGATAGGTAAGCACTTAGATAAGTAATGGATGCTACATAATACAAACACAAAAATAATTAGTTTTCACATCTATAATAATATCAATAGTATTATTTTTGCTTTTCACGCAGTGGTTTTCATTAAACTAAGTAAGTAATTACTCCACTGAAGTAATTACGATAATTCATAGCATATTCTATTTCCGAACAAGTTACACGTTTTGTTAGATACGATGATCAGACAACCAATAAAATTAATTCTTATAATTGAGAATATTGCTGGATTTTATAGAAATTTTTCGTTATTCAGTGGAATGTTTAAAAGTTTTATAGTTTTTCGAACAGGCATAGAAATGGCAGTTATTTTAGCAAGTTTTTATTTTTATGATGGTTTTTTGGATCTTTCTCTAGAATCTTCATCGTTGTTTTACTTATTAAGCAACTTTTTTTCCGTAGCAATGTTGATTGTAACTATATTTCATTCAAAAAAGTTCAAGATCATGCTGTTGCATCTCAATTTATTCATGTCCTATTTCCCCACGGATGAGTTTTACTCCATTCATACGAACCGCAATGAGAAGAAGCTAATAATAATTTATATTATTTACAACGCATTTAACTTTTGCGTAGACATTGCATTCTATAGTGTTTTTGGTGAATACATAGTCAGTAGTATAGTACATTCTGCTTTCGTCAATTGGATGTTCGAGTTTGCTCTTTATATCGGTTTCGCGCGTTATCTAAACGAGTTTTCTGTAATTTACTGTTTCTTATCATTGATATCTGATCAAATTAATTGTATTATTAGATCAGTTAACTGCGAAGTAGACCGAAGGACAGCTCTTCGCTCAGAAGACAGAAGCTCTTGCTCTCATTCTAAACTTCAGCTTGTTGATAAATGGTCCGCAGCCTTTGCGACAGTTACAAAGGTTTCTCAGCTATGCAATGTTATTTTTGGTTTGCAGGTACTTTAATTAGTTTTTTTATCGTATTATTATAAACTATTTTTATATTAGAAAAAATGGTTTCTGTTGATTCAATTGGTTTCAGTTAATCATAATGATCGGCGTTGCTACCTGTTATTACATTGTATTGATATACGCATTAATTGCGTTGAGTATGAAGGTATAATTGGAATAAATAAATATATTCAACAGAATCATTCATATAAAAATTACCAGAATACATAGTCAGTGTGATTTAAAAATAATCTTCTAATATTAGTTTTCATTATTCACATTTATGTGTTCTCTTACTCTGAAAGTGTGTTCGCTAATTTTTTAATTAAGTTAAATAAATATAACTTTCAGGATATGTTCTCAACTGTTTTGGCAGTAAACAATCTGTTTTGTCTGGCTGAGTGTGGTGCTGCTCTCTTCATTATTTCTAAAGCTGCACAGCAGGCGTGTAATAGTGCAGAACTGCTAAGGCGCAGACTGGCAACACTTCTTTTACACACGATCGAATGTAAGTGTCACGTTTTTGTGAAGGAAAGTGACAAGTCCATGGTCAGAAATAAAACTTATATTATACAACGAATATTCCACATTTAAAACCGATACTATACTGTGAAAACTACATCAAAAGAACGCAATCAGTCTTAACTTAGTTAAGATCTACGATACAGTTATTTGTGGATTAAAATGGGCCAGGCTGATCTTCAATTCATCTTCTTCAAGAAGAAGAATAAGATCTCAATGAATAATGATAAATAAAGAACACATTTTATTTTTAAATATTACACCCTTTTACGCAAAAAAGATTTTTTCTAGTACAACATATTTTGACTTATATAAAAGTTTTATTCATTCTATTTTAAGTACCAACCACAATATCATAGATTAATTATAAAAAAGTGTTTTTGAGTAAGTTGCATCGTATCACGCTCACACATAATAAACACGCATTACAACAGATACTAGTCGATATAAAATGTCGCGTTTCCACAAAATGTTTCCAGGCGAGAAGGAATACAAGGCGACGCGCGACTTCCTGCGGCAGGTGTCCACGAGCCCGGTGCGCACCCGCGCGCTCGGCTCCATCGCCGTGGACATGGCGCTTCTGCCGGCTTGGATCGGCTTCTGCACTTCTTACACCGTCATAGCGTTGCAGTTCAATAATATTCTTTAGTTACTTATTTCGAATTGTTTATAATTACTGAGATGTTTTATTCATTAACTTACAATTATTACAGTATTCATTCGACAATACATAGAGTAAGCGTATATGCGTAAATCTTTGAGTTACAATAAAAGTATAAAATGCATTTAAGTGTATTTCTTTGTAAAGATCAAACAACTTAAGGTAGATCCCAGATCGCTTGTATGTCTAAACTAAAAAAAACGGCTATTAAAAGATCTGGTGGAAACAGTTTCTGTACCTATTATAATGTAATAAGAAGTTGTAATGCCACTGAACAACTTGGTATCTTTTCTAATATTGGGCTATTTTTTGCATGATTATTATCCAGTTAGTATTATCTAATTAAACATACTTGGAGTTTACTCAGTTCACACTTTTTTTAATGAATATTTATTTTATTAAGTACACTTAGATATGTTTATATTTTGTTTAGATTTTTTCTTTTACACTTACGGCCGGTTTCTGGAAACCCAAATCACGATTGATCCGAGTTTGACACATAGTAATTATTTGATTTTTGCGTTGATCATCGTTCGAGAAACCGGCCGTTAGTGTTATTGGTTTTCCTAAGAGTTAATAAATAAATCATGTAAACCTAAAAACTCTTCATACAAGAACTAATTTCATTTTACTAAGTGGAGGAAAAAATACGCCAAGTTTATTTCGAAGTAAGAATTTCAAATTAGTTAAATCCCATAAGCAAATACTTTTAAAAGTAATAAAAGGTTTTCGTTGTAACCATCATTATACCTACTTCAGGAGTATTAAGCTTTTGTAATTCAATTTAGTAGCTACATCGCCAATAAAGCTTTGCGAGCTTCGCCACTTAGGTTTACGCATTTTTGTGAATAATTAAACGCCTGTAATTTTTTTAAGACGTTTTTGTAAAAACAATTTTCGTTGACATCAATATTATCGTTTTGTAGTTTCATCGTCAAGATAAAATAATTATTGTCTTATGTATAATTCTAATACATTCCTAAAATTAAAAAATGTTATTGTCGACCTTCATGAAAGAATACTGTAGAGAATACGTGCTTGTTAAATTTCTATACCTACTATATTATAAAACTCTAGTCAATGTTTGCAAGAACATTACGCCTAAACTTGGTTAAGTAACCAATTTAATAGAACTTATATAATTTACATGGACTAAAACAATAGTTTCTGAGCCAACGATTCAGTTGGCAATGATAATATAATATATTTACGCAAAATACTATTTTGCGTGTTCATCAGACAATAACAGGCGTCACAGCTCAGTTGGTATTAACTTTGTTTTCCATACGGTCGGGAGTTCGATTCCATCGGAGCAAATGTTTGAGTGATGACTATAAATATTTGTTCTGTGTCTGGGAAGAAGACTATATATTCTACCAGCAATCTAGTTTGAGACTAGTCTCAAACTAAGCAAAGCTTGAACTAACTCATTAAACTCTAGATCTAGTGTGTGAAATGTCCGTGACTATTTATGTATTTATCAGATGTGTATGAGATAAGTCCATACGCAACATTCGCGGGCGCGGTAGGCACGGCCGGGAACGGATCGCGCGCCTACACGCTGCAGCTGCGAGCGCTCGCCAGACACGACGACGACGCCGCGCCGCCCGCACTGCCCGCCTGCTGCGACGGTAAACATATGCTAACGATCTTACAATACGGTTCGATTTTGTCAATTGAGTACATCTTAATGACATAAGACTAGACGCCAAGGCACTCGTTAGATACCACGCCACCGCGACGCTGCGCCGCCCGCACTGCCCGTCTGCTGCGACGGTAAACACGACGCTACCTTACAATACGGTTACAATACGGTTCACTTTTGTTAGTCACATGTTTATGGCGTAATATAAATATATATTTTCTATACATTTTAGAAGTTCTTGTTTCGTAGAGCTAGACAATACAAAGTCAATGCAATAGAGCGTTATTTCAGGCAATGTATTGTTTCACAGAAGAAACGTGCGTAGACGCATGCGACGCGCAACGACGACGGAGACGCCGAAGACATTACTGCCCGGACCACGGTAATAATATAACGATATTTTGAACACCCTTTGTATTCAACGAATTTGATGATACCAATTAGGATTTTTGCACTGAATCAGTAAGGTTTAGTTTTATTATTAGCCGTAATTTTATTTGATTTACAACAAAAACTAGAAAAAAAATTCTAAAAAATATTGTCTAAAATCACTGAACTTGATTATATAAATTAAATATTCAAAAATGTATTCCCAAAGAGGCTGTCTAACTAATCTGTTGCATAACAGTTCAATTTGCACTAAACCGTTTTTTTTATTCACAGGTTGCTCACAAGACTCTGGGAGTTGAGAAAAGAAATTGCCAAATCATTTAGCAAAAATATCTAGTCAGTGTAATTAGGAAATTCCGTTATACATATTATTAATGTGTACAAAACTTTATACAATAATATTGTTTATATTATACTGTGTTTATTTACATTCCACCCCATAACTTTATTTATTAAATAAACTTGAAGCCTTCATAAAGTTAAGTAAGAATTTACATACAAACCTTTTCAGAGGAAATAAAACGAAAGTAGGTTTGGCTATGAATGCGCGCGGCTCAAATTTGGAGAGTGTTTCATGAAATGTTGCAAAAAATTGTAGAATAAGTGCTTTACAAGTTGCATATTCTGTATGGCATCGCATATAAAATAACCAAACATATTTTTTTATGTAATATATAAATTTTCCATTAACCACTTTAACTTAGTTATTTAGAGGGCTATGTCAGTGATAGAATTGTAAAGAGATATATTATACGCAAAATATAAGAGAGAATACGCTATAAAATCCCGTAAAGATCTTTAATCAGTGATCTTGTTTTTTATCAGGTCTATAATGATATGCGTATACGAAAAAACCTTAATTTATTCAATTAATCTACAAAGCCAAAGATTATAAATTAAGTCTAAATCAAAAAGCATCAATGCTAAATAACAGATTACTTGTTCCTGGCTGAATGTATAACGAATCAATTAGTTCGTGATCCGATTATATCAGTCAGGGTGAAAGCTGCTTACAGGTTATTTTAGAATTTACAAACGAGCTTATATCAGTACTGTGAAACAGCTACACAGGATTGATTGAAGATTTAACTTGTAACTACGAGTAAATATCTCTTGCAATAGTCTTATTTCACCTTAATATGTCTACTTTTTTTGTGGAAATTATTTTTTGACAATTCCCCTGCTAACATTTAAGTAACTCCTCACATATACCCTAAGTAGCTCAATGGTGAGACGAACATAGTCAAGGGCATCACATTTTATCAAATTTTATATAGGAAAAGTAAATACCTTCTATTACTATTTCACATCTATTGGTTTACAGAAAGGGTTATTTAAAACATTTAAAAGTTAAAGAATAATGTTATATTATTATTTACACATTTATTTAAAGTCTTAGCAAAAAGTTTTTTACAATATACATGATTTAAAATAAAATACATATATTATAAAAAACTTAAAACTAGGTTGCCGCCGGCAGCGGGGCAAGGCCCAAGCTACCGGTGGTTAGGGCTACAGATTGAGGAACCTCCGGACAATGCGTGCCGTATTAAGGATCACTGCCTTCTGCATCTGCCCCTTGAGCCAACCTTCTAGCGAGAGCCTCTTTAGATGTTGGTCGAGGCTCTTCGCTATCAGACCGTTCACCGAAACGACTATCGGAACAATGATCGTAGAATCAACATCCCACATGGCGGTCACCTCGAAGGCCAAGTCAAGGTACTTGCTAAGCTTTTCCTTCTCGGCCTTTACGACGTTTTCGTCATGCGGGATGGTGATGTCTACGAGCATTGCCTTACGTTGGGACCGGTCTATCACCACGATATCAGGCTTATTGCAAACAATAGTCCTGTCCGTGATGATAGAGCGATCCCAATAGAGCAATGCACGACCATTTTCGAGAACTGGCACCGGCGTGTACTGATAATATGGCACCTCAGACTCAACAAGGCCGTATTGAAGAGCAAGTTGCTGATGGATGATTATGGCTACTAGGTTGTGCCTGTGCAAGTACTCACCGTTAGCAAGATGCGAACAACCGGAAATAATTATATTATTGTATTATTTATTAGTTATAAGAAAAAATATAAAAAAGTACAGTACACCTAGTCCCTACACTATGATAAGTCTAGCCCATTACAACAAACGACCAACTTCACATACTCAGTACTAACATAATACGATGGGTAGAGAAGTTCCTGAAATTATACCGCATCGTGGTCCAACCCCACAAAGGGTTTGCAGTAACAATTAAGACCACACTATGTGGGTTCACTGGCAACATATGGTACGGCAACAAAAATGTGAGTAAATTGCCCTCTGGTCCCACTAGCTTGTATGAGGATAATTTTGTGACGAAATGCTTTTATTTTAATACTGTGGTTTTATCATGGAATAATACACTAATAGTGAACACATAAAAAAAACATAATTCAAAATTCAAAATTCTTTATTATCTAATAACAGAATAACATTACAGATGCTTATCTAGTACGTTATTCTATTTAAAATTAAGTATTTACAAACATAAAAATAATAAAATGAGATCAATTTATAACCTTAAAAATAGACTTAAAATAATATATTAAAACTAGAAAACATAGGTGATAGTGTAATGAATAATTTAGGAGGGGGGAAGGTATTGCAAAGAAAAAAAGAAATCTTACAAAATTTAAATTTAATCAGATAAGACAAACAATATTATTGCAGCAGGGTGTAAGATTCACCGTCTTAAAGTAGGTAAGCAAACGTTATAATCCACCGTCTTAAAGTAGGTAAGCGAATATGATAAAATCCATCGTCTTAAAGTAGGTAAATGAATATATATTAAAATCTACCGTCTTAAAGTAGGTAAACGAATATATGTTAAAGAAAAAGGGGTTTGAAGGTTCGTTTGGCTGGCCAGAATTTTAGTATAACAATTGTTCTTACTTATATAATAATCTTACAGACAAATAACAATAAAAAGAAGTAAACGCAGGTTGGTTGACCTAAGCGGGCCAACTTGGTACCGTAAAGCCGTGCCACACTGTGGACAGAAAGTAATTTACTCTGCTTGTACTTGGTTCCGGGAAGCCTGTATCACACAGCGGTCAGATACTGGCCGGATGCAGAAAAGCTCGCACAGCAAAGCGGCTGGTTCCGGAAAGCCCGTGCCACACAGCAGCGGTTACCATACAATTCTGCCCGTACTAAACACCTCCTGGTGATCAACAAAAATCTTGGTTCAAACTAATGTTTACACCGAAACTCACCAACAAACCATATGCGACTGAAGGCCGATAAAGTAGTACATTGAAACTAACATTAAGTACTAAATACAAAATACATTATGAATTTACATTTAATCATAACCAAATCACTACCCGCTCGGTGTACTTTATGAACCACATTGTACCAATAGTGATTATTAAATACCCAACAACTCAATTTGGTGCAAAATGAAAAGTTAATCATCATTATTGGATAAGTAGTAGATTTAGCTTTATCTTACAACGTTCAACAAACTTTTATCAATTTAATCCAACATACCTTTTGGAGGGAAATCAACCAGATGCCACCGATCACACCAAAACACTTCCAACATCAAATGTGAGATTCACTACGACAAAAAAAACCACATGGTTAACAAAATGACGCAACAAATCGACAGCAGATATCCGCTTTAAAGTTGAGATTTTCCACATACCTTTTAAGAAAATACGCCCAGGCGTGGACAGGGAGATGTCCACACGAATAATCACAGCAGCACTCCAACAATGTAGAAAAAAGTAGAAAGTCCAAGAACCGAAGCGGCGTCTCCGCTGCGCTCCATCAAAAAAGGCCCGTCATCCCAAGATAACCATCGTTCAGAAACACGACTCCGTCCGAAATTCAATCATCGAACCGAACAAAAATAGAAATATTTATAATTCACCTCGACCACTTTAAACAAAAGATTAAATTGACGATTTACATAGTTAATGACTGAAACTACAGAAAGTTAATTATTCCTAATAAAAACATTATTTATTTACCTAACTCAATTCCACGCTATAACTCCTTCATACACACATAACCTAGTATTGAACGAAACTTTGATTACCGCTCCGTTACACGCCATACTCATTCAATGACAAAAATACAAGTAGGAAAATAACATTTATATTTATGAACGACAGACATCACGATCCACGTTGACACTTATTTCGGAATCATAACTTGTACCAAAATTTAATCCACGTAAGTAAATAGAAATATAAAATATTTAATTTCTAATAAAAATGCAGTCAAACAAAATTATGGAAAATAAGTAAAACGGAACGTACCGAGGGTCGGCGATCGAAATGTCAAAAATCACAACAACATCATACGAAAACAAACATTGTTTGGTTATTAAATATTAGGACTTTTCAGCCAAATTATGTACATAAAAACTATGGAAAACAATCGGCCTTCCCTATGGAATGAAGGGAACACAGTATTGTGGTCTTACCAACGCAAAACAAGTACAATAATGGTTAAAAGGAACCAATCTAAAGGGAATAATGTGAAACCCTATTGCAGGTTTGGTAAATCATCTAAACTCTCTGTAAATCATCTAAACTACAAAAAAAACAATGTTACAGTACTCCCTTGCCCAACAGAATTTTGCGTCAGAACAAGCAAAATTCCAACTGGCCCACCAGTGTCTATATACAAGAAAATGTCTATATACAATAAAATACTACCACCACCAGTTTTAACCTTGGCTTCGATGACAGACTCGAAAAGGGAGTATGACATCACATCCGTGGATGGCCTACGGTTGCAACCAGAAAATAAAAAAAGATAATAATAGAATTAATCAGCTCCCTTAATATCCTTTACGTGACATTCACTCCTCCTACCATTCTCATCTTCCAATACGTACACTAGCTTTGATAGCTTTTGTACGACAGTACACCTCTCAAAACGCGGCGCTAATTTATATGAGAAGTGCTTTGCAGCATCACTACGAATATGAGTGCGACGCCAAACCACATCACCATCCTCAAACTCTACGTCCTTTTTATGTCGGTTATAATATTTAGCATTTCGATCGTGTGATTTCTTTAGTGCCTGATCAACCTTTAGAAACACATCCTTCAATTCTCCTAACTTGTCCACGTATTCAAAACGAGAACTTAAAACAACTTCATCGAGATCTTCACTGTCACCATAAATCCTACCATTCGCAATAGCCTCACGCCCATGAACAATCAAGAAAGGGGTAAAGGAAGTAGAAACATTAACAGCGGTATTAATAGCGAATTGAACTTGACAAATATTTGTATCCCAGGTACGTTGATCTGTGTCAACAAGTGCAGCAATAGATGTGATGATAGTACGGTTATACCGTTCCACAGTATTAACTTGAGGGCAGTAAGTAGGGGTGTAGTGAATTTGAGGGACATTATACTTTTGAAACAAAGCCTTAATTTCACGACCAATAAACTGCGGCCCGTTATCGGCGATGACAGTCTGCGGGATACCGTGAACAAGGAACACCTGTTCTTCTAGACGCTGAGCGACTATTTTACTAGTGGCTCGTCGGAGCGGAAACAATAAGCAGTATTTGGAGAAGCAACACACCACCACGAGAAGATACTCATTTTGTTGTCGAGACTTTGGCAGTGGACCAACTAAATCTACGCTGATACACTGGAAGGGTCTACGGCAAACCTTTGGATTTCCGAACAATCCAGCCGTGGGTTGGTTTGGGTGCTTATAGGCTTTACACGTCGAACACTTAGAAACATAATCAACAACGTCCTGATACATTCCAGGCCAATAGAATCGAAGACGCAAACGCTTGTAGGACTTTTCGACCCCCAAGTGAGCACCCAAAGGCGTATCATGGCAATCAAAAATATGGCCCTGCCTGGCATCGGAAGGAACGACCTCTTTCCAATCGAAGTCACCAGTCAATGACGACTTACCTTTAGTATAGCGGTAAAGTTTACCATCAATAATTTGAAAGTTAGGACATGTCTGGGGGCGATCCCGACAACGTGAATGAATGTTATTAAACCAGGGATCGTTAACAGACGTATGAATAGCGGAAACTGGCACGGAACGGGAAAGTGCATCCGGCACTATATTTTCAGAGCCCCGTCGATGTTCGATGATAAAATTATACGGAGACAGTCGACATCCCCAGCGTTCCAAACGCCCAGTGGGATTCTTCAAATTGAGGAACCACTTCAAACTCGCGTGATCGGTGATAATCTTAAAAGGTTTATGACCTTCAAGGTAAGGTCTAAAATGTTCCACAACATTTACCACCGCCAAGGCCTCTTTTTCAGTGGCAGAATAGTTACGCTCTTGTCGGTTGAGGGACCGGCTATAATATGCAATTGGGTGCTCCTCACCGTCAAAGATCTGAGTTAACATTCCTCCAATTCCAACATCAGAAGCATCAGTGTGAACACTGAAGGGGAGAGTAAAATCAGGACACGCTAATATAGGTGCAGATGTTAGAGCACTTTTTAGTTCGAGAAACGCGGATTCAGCTTCTTGCGACCATACAAAGGGAGGGCGATTTTTACGCGTCGAAGTTAGGGCATTTAGAGGCGCAGCAATTGTGCTGAAACCTCGAATAAACCGTCGATAGTAAGATGCTGTTCCCAAGAATCGCTTTACTTCTTTGGAACAGGTAGGCACGGGAAAATCGGTGATAGCCGTTATTTTAGTGGGGTCCGTCCGCAGACCCAACTCGTCAACGACATAACCTAAATATTTTAATTGTTTGCGAAAAAAGCAACACTTCGGCAAACTGATCGTAAGGTTTGCAGAACGCAAACGATCAACCACCTTCAACAATAAATCAATATGCTCTTCAAAAGTTTTACTAACTACAACAATATCATCTAAATAAATAAACACACGCCCATTAAACTCTGGGCCAAACAACTGATCCATCAATCGCTGCTGGGTAGCGGGCGCTGAGGTCAGACCAAAACACATAACTTTAAATTGAAACAACCCTCGTGACGGCACAGTGAACGCAGTTTTTTCCTTAGAAGAAGGCGTTAGAGGAATCTGCCAAAAGGCGGATTTTAAATCGATGGAAGACAAAAAACGGGCATCTCGAAGCTGATCTAGAATATTATTTATATACGGAAGAGGATATGCATCATGCTTGGATACTTGATTGAGTTTTCTGCTATCCAGGCAGAAACGCATCTCCCCATTCGCCTTCGGAGCCATCGTGATAGGGTTGTTCCATGGACTACAACTGGGCTCGACTACATCCATTTCCAACATTTCATCTAGTTGACGATTTAATTCAGCAAGCTTATCTGGTGACATGATATAATATCGCTGTTTGACGGGCACGGCGTCCCCCGTCTCAATATGGTGTGAGATGAGTTGAGTTCTACCTAGACCTTTATTTTCAGCCGATATCTCTTCAAACTTTTTATACACCCCATCCGCTAGCTTTTTTTGCTCAACCGTCAAAGCATCAAAAGGATGTAATCGATTTACCTGACACACAACAGCTTCATCACGTTTTTGAAAGAAAACCCGATTATTAGGGTCAGTTAAACTTAATACGTCAGGTGCAATATGGAATGCCTTCCAAAAATCTATTCCAAACAACAAGGAAGACGACACACCAGGAATCACAAAAAATTTTACAACACGCAGAACTTCATTTACTGTAACCGGCAAATACATATAGCCGGTGACAGGAGAAGTTGAACCATTTGCAGTTACCACTGAGCAAATATCATCGGGCTTGTGCAACTCAGCCAAGTCCGAGAAAAACTTCACAGCAGAACCACCAATAATGGATATCGTCGATCCAGAATCTAACAGACCGCAAAATGGTAAACCACCAATCTCAACATTCAAATAAGGACAAACATCATTAAAATTATTATTAGAACGGACCACAGCAACTTTATTAGTTTTATAAGAGTTGAAAAATACACGCACATAGTCGCACCACTCATTCCACTCACTAGTATTTTCGTAACGATGGCCCGGGTCTACTCGTTTTTTGACTCGACAATGGGTTCACCTTTGGGCACACATTTCGGGCAATTGGCAGACGTCACTCCCTTTTCCCCACATCGATAACAAATTACAATACGAGGCGCCTTGCACTCAAGAAGCGCATGTCCTTTTACACGACAACGTACACAAAATTTTTCATTGTCGCTTACCACCATATCACAACGTGGACGTAAGACCTTCCCTTTGTACGCGAGATCCTGAGCCACAGCACTCGGTCCACAACGCGGAGGCTCATTAAAAAACTCGGCTCTCTGCTTGGCTGCTTCCAACAGGCGACCCCTACTTTTCAAATCGGACCACGAAGTAATATTGACTAAGGCCAGTTGAGTGGCGTAAAATGGCCTGATATTGAATTGCACTATTTCTAATTTTTCACGGGCGTCCATCGGTCGCCGTAACCGAGAAAAATAATTCTCCATCACGCTCAGATAATGCGTAATGGATTCATCAGAACCTTGAGTCCTTGAACGAATCTCCTGAAGCAAACGATGATCATAATCATACGGAAGGTACTCCTCCAGCAGCAAAGCTTTTAATTGCGGCCAATCGCTGACTTCATTTTTCACAGCACGGTACCAAATCAACGCATCCTCCACGAACAATTCAGCGGCAGAATGAAACAATTTTTTATCCGAAATATCACGAGACAAACACAATTCTTCCAACCTTTGAATAAAAGCTATAACGCTATCCCTACCATTAAATTTCCAATTAAGTGTATGAATTTTTGAATGACGATCGCACGTCACTACAGATTTCACATGAGGACCAATATTAGCATCCACAAACTCCTCCTCGACAGGACCAGATCCACCAGACGCATCCTCCACCAACGACTCAAAGTTACTGCTAAACGTGTGCAACAGTTTGTCAATGCGTTGCAAGATTTCCAAGAGACGATCCTCTAACTGTTTCTTTAAGGTTTCATCATCTAGCGCAACAGGTTCGACACGGCTCAATCTATGAAACAAATGATTGGCTAAAGCTTGCATGCGATATAACCTTTTAAGTAGCAGGGGCTTCTTGTCACAAATTTCTATTAATTCAGCCAATTTAGATTTCACGGTAAGTAATTCCGCAGTAACATCACCTTCAAAAGTGTTTACTTCATCGGTGGGTATTTCTGATACTAATTTCCGAATTTGGGTACGTAAACGCTCGACCGTATTCTCTGGTACACCATCGCGGATAGCCACTTCGTAAATTAATTCATCTTTGTTCAAAAGATGAAAACGTATGGGGCGTTCCTCCATACTTAAGTATAACACGCACAATTAACGTCCTTAAATAATAGGTTTAAATATATGTATTTATAATAATACCAAGGGAAATTATATAATAAAAAGGGTAATATAACTAACACACACAAATTGACCAGCCAATCCGTCACTGAGCGAAAGACCAGTGCCGGGGATAAAATCCACGAAACCTTCAACGTCCCTGTTCGGGCGCCATTGTAATGAATAATTTAGGAGGGGGGAAGGTATTGCAAAGAAAAAAAGAAATCTTACAAAATTTAAATTTAATCAGATAAGACAAACAATATTATTGCAGCAGGGTGTAAGATTCACCGTCTTAAAGTAGGTAAGCAAACGTTATAATCCACCGTCTTAAAGTAGGTAAGCGAATATGATAAAATCCATCGTCTTAAAGTAGGTAAATGAATATATATTAAAATCTACCGTCTTAAAGTAGGTAAACGAATATATGTTAAAGAAAAAGGGGTTTGAAGGTTCGTTTGGCTGGCCAGAATTTTAGTATAACAATTGTTCTTACTTATATAATAATCTTACAGACAAATAACAATAAAAAGAAGTAAACGCAGGTTGGTTGACCTAAGCGGGCCAACTTGGTACCGTAAAGCCGTGCCACACTGTGGACAGAAAGTAATTTACTCTGCTTGTACTTGGTTCCGGGAAGCCTGTATCACACAGCGGTCAGATACTGGCCGGATGCAGAAAAGCTCGCACAGCAAAGCGGCTGGTTCCGGAAAGCCCGTGCCACACAGCAGCGGTTACCATACAATTCTGCCCGTACTAAACACCTCCTGGTGATCAACAAAAATCTTGGTTCAAACTAATGTTTACACCGAAACTCACCAACAAACCATATGCGACTGAAGGCCGATAAAGTAGTACATTGAAACTAACATTAAGTACTAAATACAAAATACATTATGAATTTACATTTAATCATAACCAAATCACTACCCGCTCGGTGTACTTTATGAACCACATTGTACCAATAGTGATTATTAAATACCCAACAACTCAATTTGGTGCAAAATGAAAAGTTAATCATCATTATTGGATAAGTAGTAGATTTAGCTTTATCTTACAACGTTCAACAAACTTTTATCAATTTAATCCAACATACCTTTTGGAGGGAAATCAACCAGATGCCACCGATCACACCAAAACACTTCCAACATCAAATGTGAGATTCACTACGACAAAAAAAACCACATGGTTAACAAAATGACGCAACAAATCGACAGCAGATATCCGCTTTAAAGTTGAGATTTTCCACATACCTTTTAAGAAAATACGCCCAGGCGTGGACAGGGAGATGTCCACACGAATAATCACAGCAGCACTCCAACAATGTAGAAAAAAGTAGAAAGTCCAAGAACCGAAGCGGCGTCTCCGCTGCGCTCCATCAAAAAAGGCCCGTCATCCCAAGATAACCATCGTTCAGAAACACGACTCCGTCCGAAATTCAATCATCGAACCGAACAAAAATAGAAATATTTATAATTCACCTCGACCACTTTAAACAAAAGATTAAATTGACGATTTACATAGTTAATGACTGAAACTACAGAAAGTTAATTATTCCTAATAAAAACATTATTTATTTACCTAACTCAATTCCACGCTATAACTCCTTCATACACACATAACCTAGTATTGAACGAAACTTTGATTACCGCTCCGTTACACGCCATACTCATTCAATGACAAAAATACAAGTAGGAAAATAACATTTATATTTATGAACGACAGACATCACGATCCACGTTGACACTTATTTCGGAATCATAACTTGTACCAAAATTTAATCCACGTAAGTAAATAGAAATATAAAATATTTAATTTCTAATAAAAATGCAGTCAAACAAAATTATGGAAAATAAGTAAAACGGAACGTACCGAGGGTCGGCGATCGAAATGTCAAAAATCACAACAACATCATACGAAAACAAACATTGTTTGGTTATTAAATATTAGGACTTTTCAGCCAAATTATGTACATAAAAACTATGGAAAACAATCGGCCTTCCCTATGGAATGAAGGGAACACAGTATTGTGGTCTTACCAACGCAAAACAAGTACAATAATGGTTAAAAGGAACCAATCTAAAGGGAATAATGTGAAACCCTATTGCAGGTTTGGTAAATCATCTAAACTCTCTGTAAATCATCTAAACTACAAAAAAAACAATGTTACAATAGGTACCTATATACAACGCTTACAAATTACCATGGCGAAAGAGAGCTTGGATCTTCACAGTAACTTAAGCCGACTCTTTCAATTACTGCCCATCTGTCAGCAAACAGATCAAACTGTGGGTTGGCAGTGACTAGAGCGTTGAGGTGACGTTGTGCGCGACAGACTGGGGATTGTTGGCGGGCTACAGTGCGTTGGGTTCTAGGTGAAAAAAAAAGGTGAAAAAAAGCGGAACTCTACCAGGGCGAAATCTAGAGCGATTATCCGGGACACAGAGTCTACTCATCTCGGATAACAGATCAGGGCAATCAATGTATCCACGAACAATGCGACACAATATGACTAACTGATTGCGGAGTCTTTGCGTCTCAAGCGAGTGGAATCCTAGTGTACCCTGAAGGTATTTGGTTGGGTACAAGAGAGGATAGTAACCATATACCTTTTTGTATAAAAAGCGCAAAAACCGTTTTTGCAACTTTTCATTCATGAGTGTATAGGTTACTTCATGGGGATTCCACACGCACGCACTCGACTCCAATTTTGATCTTATAAGTGATGTGAATAATAGTTTAATAGCGCTTATATTTGTGAAGTTTCTACAGTTTCTAATGACGAATCCTAGTTTTTTAAAGCTATTGATTGTAAGTTTTCTGTGATGGTTATGAAAAGTAAGTTCAGAATCAAATGTAACGCCTAAATCCTTCGCAGTTTGTGGTCTGATAAGGATTTTAACATTTAATGTTTAAAGCATGGTGAAAGGTTTTGCTGATCTGGTGAAACTCATTACTTGGCATTTGGAGATATTTATGTTTAGTTTGTTTTCTTTACTCCAAGATTGCACTGCTTCTAAGTCTAATAATAAAATAAAATTATATTCGGTCGTGATTTTATTTCCAGATACGGTAACTATTCCCTCACCTCTTGATTCATAATTTTTGATTGTTTCTCAAACAATCAAATCTTGAAATTAAATATTTCTCTGTTCAGTTTCAATATAATTTAATTATGGAATATTAAAGTTGCATCCAAGAATAAAAGGATTCAAGAAGGAGAAAGATGTCAGGACGAGGTAGTAGAGATGGCAGGCAAAACATAAATATATCTGGTTTGGATAACTGTATTAATAGTTCAATCAAGCCAAGTAGCTTTTTAGTGCTGTAAAACTACTTGTCTAGCTATTTTTCTTTCGTATCTAAATTAATCCTATTTACTGAACTTCTTAAATTTTAATCTAACTCACGTACTGTAGTATTTCGTCTTCAATAAAGATTTTTTTCAACACTTCTTGTCCAAGCTTTGTTCATTACCTTCATTTAAATAATCGCAATCTGCACAAACCTCAGCATCATAAACGATAAACAAACATTAATCATGAAACTCCAAGTTCTGATATAGTTCCGAGCGGTTTCCACTTTATTACCGCATCTAACACGTTTGTATGCTAATTTTATTCCCAGAACCCAGTCTGATGGAAACTGGTCCCAGAAGGAGGTATTATCAGGGTAGTCGGGGCAAACGACGAACTTTTGGGTCACCACGATAACAAAATCACTGCGTATTACGTTATCATGTGAACGGGATTATAAGATTCACAATTTGCATAATCTTGAATGAACTGCATTTTATTTTATACCGAAGATAATATTAATATTTGTAAGGATTTTGTCCGTCTTGTATATCAAGTTTCAAATTTGGTACTAGAAGTAGATAAGGAATAGGTTCTTCGGTAAAATGCAGTTATAGCAAAGTACTTATCCTTTACGTAACACAGCTTATAGTCTACTTTTCAAACTATTTATTTTATCCTCAAACATTTGAAAACTTGATCAGCTGCTCCTTGCAATAAATCATCGGATTTGAAATTTCACCTCCAGCCAACCTGTCGCGAAATATTATTTTGGATTTATATGAAAAGGTCGACGGCAGAGTTGCGCAACAAAATCTTTATTCAAATAGAAAATGTTATCGTAATTTAAGATTTGTTATTTCTTCCGTTTGAAACATATCTAGCATATGTTTCAAACGCATTCGTCTAGTACCAATGGTGAGAAAGGCGTCAAAACTCTAATATTGTGTTATTACCCTCACAATACTAAAGCTGTAATAAAGGACTCGTATAAATAAATCCGGGGCAATTCGTGCGCTTCCCGGCAAAGGCACTCGAAGCTAACTAGAAATGTATCTACAGAAATCCTTCCTCTGTACGGATTTCGAGATGATTTATTCAGGTAGTGGTGAAAGCGGACGGTGGTCATAAATACAGCTGAAGGGAAACCAAATATTGTGAACTGAATGGCTCTTTTCATTGCCGCAACATTAAATATGAAAGGTCCGCGGCAAATGTCCAGCCACATTCTATAAGGACAGTGAAGCAGAAAAACAGCGTTTTTACTTAGAAGTGTTTTTATTTTTATCCTGTTCGCTCAAACCAATATTGAAAAAGCCAACGTATAATATTTTATACTAATTACTCTTATTTCTGCGATATTTTTTTTTCGTTTTAACTTCTTTGTATATCGATGTCCAATACAGAAAAATAAATCACTTGACTATTTTTATTATATGTATTCTATGTATTTACAAAAAAAACGTATATAAGTATTAGCAGTCTAGTTCTTATAGTACCTACCTACAGCTTTGCTTAGTTCAAGACAAGAGTGTGGTGTCTGAATTGTTCATATTTATTTTTTTGTTTATATTTAGGTATTCACAAAACCGACGCACTACATAGTAAGTACTTAAGTAAGTACTTAGTATAAATCGATATATTAAGGTTATGAAATCGATAAAAAGGATAAACAATTTCGGTCCTAGGTGTCGCAATGTCTCTCGACTGGGATGAGAGTATAATTAGATCGACACAGCGCGGACGCCTCGCTTCGTCTTTCAATCAATTTACCATCAATTTGTCGCCTTTTATCCAACCGCTGCGCCACTTCGCCATTTTTATTCTTTTATGAAATTGTATTGATGAATATGAAAATTTAGTAAGTAAAAGGTTCTGCTTAGTGATCGTTATTTAAAAAAATTACATAGTAGGTTGAGCTTTATCAGTCTTTAAGCTTGTTTTTGTAGCATGATATTTACTTAATGGGTAATAGATACAGTATTTATATTTGAATTAAGAAATGTGCAGAAAAAATATTTTATAAATAAATAAGTAACTATG
Source organism: Ecliptopera silaceata (assembly GCA_932527185.1). Taxonomy (NCBI): domain Eukaryota; kingdom Metazoa; phylum Arthropoda; class Insecta; order Lepidoptera; family Geometridae; genus Ecliptopera; species Ecliptopera silaceata. The sequence goes on along the minus strand of OW052202.1, from coordinate 7,663,816 downwards.
TACCTACTTACAAAATATTTTTAATATCAATACAAAATAATCTATAAATATCTTGCTATATTAAGTGACGTTATGATGAAAAGTAAGAAAGTAAAGTATTTCCCATTTAAATATTCTCTAAATACTTTATATCTGGAAGAGATCGCTCAAAGCGATAAGGCCGCCCATTGTACTTCACTTAACAAATACTGTTTTTTGTATATTCTGATATTTCCTTATAATGTGTCCAATAAACAATTTCTATCTATCTATGTCGATATCATTGTTGATCATAATGATCATACCACATCCCTTCCGAGATTTTCACATATAAGTACTCATACTACGTACACTCGTACTAGACAAGGTTGCTGCACTTTACCAGGTGACCTAGTTCACAAAAAACTAATTCAACATCTCAGTATACATTTTCATTAGGTAGCATACTAAAGTAAAGAGGTGTGGTAACTTAAAGCATTAAGGTAAGTGCATACTACACCCTAAGTACGTACCACCAACGACGAGTAGGAGTCTTCGCTAAGTGTAGACTATGTATTATGCATGGACGTGAAAGATAACTTCTGCAAAAGTAATTTTGAAACTCAAATATAGACCAAATACCTATATAATATCAATACATCATATGCAACGGTATGCAGATAGCTCAAATGTTTTATGTGTAATTTATAAATATAATGAAAGTACAGTAAATGGCTTTATCTGTGACCACATAAATGTATTATGAATTAATTAATTAAATTCATTTAAAAACACAATAAACACTGGAGTTCGGAACCAAAACATATCAAATATATATATACCTAAATATAACGAACTACAAAATATTAAAAAAAATATTTACTATTTTAATAATAGTTTAAAGTAAATATTTTTTTTAATATTTAGTAGTTCGTTATATTTGTCATGTTTTAGTTGCATATACATATATCGTTGAAGATGCGATATTGTCGATGCAAAGCCAACGGAGTTAGCTAGTCTAGCTTTACAGTATACTTTCCAGTTCGCGCTTATGTCACTTCACCGGGAAAGTCTGGAAAGATTAATTACAGGATCGACAGTTTTAATTAGTTTCGTAATTAACAGCCGCATAGTCCGCCTCCGAGGCAAACTAAAATAAATTACCTTTTAATACAATCAGCGACTGGATTAAACCGGTTACGGTGTTGCCATTCCACTGAAATTCCACAAAATGTCAACTCAAGTGTACCTAAGGCTTATGTCGCTTAATTTACTAGTGTACAAAGAGCCACGTCATAAATATCTGATGAAATATTATAATTTGGTCTTCAAATCCCTCAAAAGGAATCGCTAATTTCTATTTCATTTATTCAGAAGGAGATGCGCTACGGAACGCTGTTCGGAGCGTAATTCGTCACAATCGGAATTGTGACAATTCCCTCGGCAAAGCTTTGAGAAAAATTGTCGCTAACGAGCTTGTTCCCTCCCGCATCCCTCCTACTTTTAATCCACACCAACCCCCTCCTCTTTATCCATAGCACTTTAAAACCCTTTTTGCAATTTTCCGCGCGGAGGAATTATCAAGAAAGAGTGAAAGGAACACTTCATTGTCTATCGTTTTTAATTATTCGACTGTAATCCGAAATTGAAAATGTACCCAATGAGTAAAATTCTGCGTTTACTTTAAGCTTTCCTTTGTGTTCTGTAGAATTAAATTGTTTTTATATTTTGTCTTCAGTTAATCACGGGTGGGCGTTTTAGTACCAAAATAAAGACGTTATAAAATTGATTATTTTTCTATTTTTGTAAGCCAGTATTAAATTTTAAATAATTTACAGTACAGAGATTCGCTCCAAATGTCCCTTTTTGAGTAGCATTCGCTCTCATTAGCGATTTTCCAGCCGAACGGTTTGTGAAAAGATGAGAAAAGCGTTGAAAGCTCCAACAATAACCTCGGTACTTCATACTCTCATTTTATTGAATTTTATATTATTTATTTAACTATAAAAATATGAATCCTAATGAAACTTGCTAAAGTTGTGAGTGGATGAAATATTGAGGAATATGAGTGTAATTATCTAAAAACCAGCTATAGTTAATGTAAATTGTGTTTGAATATCATTACTTTGTAAACAAGCTTAGTAAAATATTAGTTAACTAGCTGACACATGCCCACTTCGTTGGACATTATTTTTTATTTTATTAAATATAGCTGACACGTGCCCACTACGTTGGGCATAATTTTTATTAAATATAAAAGTAAGACATATGCTGTCGTTGACTTTTTTGTAAGCATTATCAAGCTCCACATTTTTTCTCTAGAACACAAAAATATATCATAGTTAAGGCAGAGTTCGTAAAAAACGCTTTCATTCGACCGTTTTTTCTCCGATTCACTTTGCAAAACGGACAACCACGTAAAAGCCTTTTTTTCGGTTTTTTATAAAGCGACACTCAGCAATAATGTAACTTTTTATTGGTAAAAGAATTTTTAAAAATCGGTTCAGTAGATCCCACCCAAGATTACCCCTTACAATTTAACAAATACACAAACTTTACCTCTTCGTAATATTAGTATAGATTTATAAAATATTATTTAAAACAAACCATCTAAATAAATTATGTTTTTGTATGAGACTATGAGCGCCCCCTTGATTATTTAACATTTTGTTTTAAATATTTATTCGTCATAAAAGCGGTAATCGGGTACGCAACACTAAATAACCTATCAAAATAACTCAATTTAACGAAACTGTTGCTAAATACCGACCGACCTATAACACATTGCCAAAACGCACCGATAGCGCGATCTAGGTTTTTAATTTCAAACTTTACTCGATTTGAGTATTCACGTGCGACGGCGCGATGGCTTATTTCATGTATAAGTTTGGTGTTTCTATACCGATTTCTATGATTCTTTTTTTATTGAATAGGTAATTATGTTAACTTTTTTAAATTAGGGATGAGTGAGAGTATTATAAACGTAAGAGTAAAGAAATATAATCAGAATGCTCCGAACTGCTAAGCTATCGAAAGTTACACGTGTTATTGTGAGTCAACCATAAAAGATAGAAATATGCTGTTGTGGGATATTTTTTAGACAATTTTATGTAGAATATTTCCGTCATACATGATTTCTATGTAACTTTAACCATTAAGGCTGCACACGCGACGGAAAAAATGGAGTAACTTCTCCCGTTTTCCCAACATTTTCCTTCACTACTCTGCTCCTAGTGATTGTAGCGTAATGAAAAGTATCCTATAACCTGCCCAGGAGTATGAAGAATAATTGTACCAAGTTTCGTTAAAATCGGTCGAGTAGTTTTTGTTTCTATAAGGAACATACAGACAGACAGACAGACAGACAGACAGACAGACAGACAGACAAAAATTTTACTGATTGCATTTTTGGCATCAGTATCGATCACTAATCACCCCCTGGTAGTTTTTTTTCAAATATATTTCATGTACAGAATTGACCTCTCTACAGTTTTATTATAAGTATAGATGATTTCATCATACTTCTTAATGGTTCTCGGATTTTTAAATAAACGTATAATCATGTGATGTAAAGTTATTATTCGACCTCACCTAGTATAGGATAAGGGCAGGGAGATGATGTTGAGTTATCATTTGTTCGACGATGATACATTAAAAAACCCTATTAATTAATCTTCCTCTTGAAAAATCCAAATCGTGAACTTCTATGCATTATCATAATTAACATCTTGATTGTAACTAGTCGGCTAACAACAAGGCACTTTCGTAGTCTTAGAAATAAACTGAATTATAGGTAGATATATATTAGGTATAGTTTGGGACTAGAGTGTGATGTGAATTGTCACGGACAATAATTATTTCTTGTCCATGAATTTAATAATTAATTTACTTATAAATTTATTTTTAAAGATATGATTCCGTTCTATTTGATAAAGAGTGTTTAAGTTGCAACTTTATATGTTTTATTTAGGACGCTCTAAGAAGGTGCCTAACCTATTACTAAGCGATATTTTATACAAATTGCACAAACCTTTACATTAAAACCGCAGTTAATAATCTAAATGAAAACGTATATTTTAACGATTGGACCCGTTGATGTCATAAAAGCTCAACTTTCCACTCAGTAGCTCGTAATTGTAATCGGCCACTTTCCCTCCATTAGTGCGGAGTAAGGATGGGTTAACCATGGAATTGAGAAGGAACAGAGAAGACGTATTGAAGAAAACGTGAAGAATTAATCTACTCTTAGCTACTTTGTTCATCTTATCTAATTCATCATCATCATTTTAGCCTGGTAACAGTTGCAGGGTATAAGCCTTCTTCATGCCATGCTAGCATCTTCGAGTTAGGGTTTTTTTAAGTTTTCTTATCTAATTAGTGTAGTTCAACCTAGTACTTAAGTATTTATATAATGATATTTTTTATGAACTACCTAAGTCCACCTAAAAACTAAGAATAGGTGCTAAACCAAAGGTCTAATTAAGGCACATAATTCAGTAAAATTACTGTCTGATAGAATTTTACGCTAGTTTTATTAATTTATAAAAGTACTAAAAAGTTATAAAATCTAAATATATTTGAGCTCTCTGGTATATCATAAGCTGTAGAAAACAATGACAGGACTGTAACCAGTTTAGATTAAGGTCATAAACCTATAAATGTTATGTATTGCCATATCCATTTTTGTCAACTCTTCGTTGGGTAATAGCCACCCAGGCACTTTGGACCGAATGCCCGAGTCATGGCCCACAGGCACGGAGCACAAAACCAGTGGAGAGAGCATCGGCACGTTTTTGTTCTAAATCTAAGTCACTAATAAACGGCGGGGGGAGAGGCAAGCTTCGGCCGCTGTGATTGGGTGACGAATTGACAACTGATTCTCTAGGGATTCCAAAAGAGTAATTTTAAAAATATCGATATCGATATTTTATTGTTTGATTGAGTAGTCTACGGATTTAGTGTTAAGTTTTAGTGCGGTGTCAATTTAACTTAGTAATAATACACCAATGAGTTAAAAAAGAAGAATAAAAAAGCTATAAGTACATAAATCAAAAAGACAGCACACGCTTCGCTTCAGAAACAAAAATACTACAAAGTACATTAGCAAAGCAAGAGAACATTACTAACATTACAAATTGTCAAATGTGCTGTTGACGGGTGGAGCGACATCAGGCCATGCTGATTTGTCATTAATATAGCTGTCTAATAGTCCAGTCAAAATAGACTAAAATTATGACTTCAGTTTGCATTAATTCCCAACAAGCTGGATTTTTGTGCAGGCCTTGAATACGTCTTTATAAATGATATGTCAAAAGTCCCCATCGATCCCGCTTGTGCGTTGTTTTTTATTCGAGGTCAAAGGTCATAAATTTGCGTTTTTTGCATATATCTCTGAAAATACGAGAGCTATCGAAAAGTGGTTCAGGCAAAGTTTGTACATCGTAAAATTGTCTACAAAAATACCTCAACACTTTTCTTCTACAAAGCATTGCTTTTGAGATATAGTGACTTTAGACCGCAGGAAAATCGTCGAAGATGCTGCGTTTTTTTCATTTCAACCGTTTTATCTGCTTTATTGCCACAGAATAAACAGTATTTTTTTAAATTTACTGAACGGGGTGATGGGTTCGATGGGTTAGTCCTCCTCCGAGGTAATGAATCGTCTTTTTGTCTCAAGAAATACTGTTTGTTCTGTAGCAATGAAGCAGATAAAACGGCTGAAATGAAAAAAACGCAACATTTTAGTAGATTTTTCTGCGGTTTTAAGTCACTATATCTCAAAAGCGATGCTTTGTAGAAGAAAGGTGTTGAAATATTTTTGTACACAATTTTACGATCTACAAACTTTGTCGGAATCATTTTTCGATAGCTCTCGTTTATGACTTTTAAACGCAAATTTATGACTTTAACCTGGGTATTTGCGTTTTTCGCATATATCTCTGAAACAACGAAAGCTATCGAAAAATAGTTCCGACAAAGTTTGTAGATCATAAAATTGTCTACAAAAATATCTCAATACTTTTCTTCTACAAAGCATCGCTTTTGAGATAAAGTGATTTTAAACCGCAGGAAAATCTACTAAAATTCTGCGTTTTTTTCACTTCAGCCGTTTTATCTCCTTCATTGCCATAGAACGAACAGTATTTCTTGAAACAAAAAGATGATTCATTACCTCGGAGGAGGACTAACCCATCGAACCCATCACCCCTTTCAGTAAATTTCAAGAAATACTGTTTGTTCTGTGGCAATGAAGCAGATAAAACGGCTGAAATGAAAAAAACGCAGCATCTTCGACGATTCTCCTGCGGTCTAAAGTCACTATATCTCAAAAGCGATGCTTTGTAGAAGAAAAGTGTTGAAGTATTTTTGTAGACAATTTTACGATCTACAAACTTTGCCTGAACCATTTTTCGATAGCTCTCGTTGTTTCAGAGATATACGCAAAAAACGCAAATTTATGACTTTTAACCTGGAATAAAAAACAACGCACAAGCGGGATCGATGGGGACTTTTGACATATCATTTGTAATGACGTATTCAAGGCCTGTACAAAAATCCAGCTTGTTGGGAATTAATGCAAGCTGGAATGTCTATTTTGACTGGACTATAATGTATACTACGCCTTTTTTATAAGATTATTCTTAATGTATGTTTTAAATTTTCTAACTGAGAGTTTTGTTGCATTTTCGGGGAGCTTATTATAAAAACTTTTAAAATATCTCCATTTTCTTGACTTAATAATGATGTTTTAGTAAGCGTATTTAAAATTTCTTGTAAACTTGCGACTTTTTTTTTCAATTTCCTTGTTTTGTCTTGAAGTCTCTTCACATCCTTTTTCTTTTTATTCAAACTATATATAAGACGATCTATGTTTCGTTTCATTTTTCGTTTTCTTGGTGTTAAATCGTATTGTTCTTCAGGGGTCTTAAAATTGTGTTCATCTAAACTCTGAAAAAATAGTTTTAAAAAATACAATTTTATAATTGCTTCATAGAAAATAGTATTACACAGGATAATAATAAAATTCACGAAAATTACCTTGCTTGTAGAAGGTTGATTCTCTACATTTCCTGATGAAGAATGTTGAGCTTGGACATTAGTTAAATCTGCTGATGGCGCCTGCAAAATTATCATATTTAGTAAGTAGACATTTATTCACAAACAAACTTACGACTATACAGTATTTACAAAATGTACATTGTCATATAAAATACATAAGAAACAGTTGAGCTATCTACAGACCGTTGCAACGATCTATAGATAGCTCAACTGGGGCATTATTCTCTATTGTATTGCTAACCACGCGCGTTACTTGGCTTAGGCAAGACAAGAGCGTGTAATCTGAAAAAACTGTATGGCGTAAGCCTTAGTTGTTATTCCCCACCGCGACACGTTACGTTTTGGCCACAATTTGAACTGTCAACTAATCGGGCCGACGTCTGCCGTGTTATGAAAACTATTCGTTTCAAAACGTGTCATGCGCGATTCGAATAATTTATATACAAATCAATCATTTTTGAAGTTTGCGTTTTGGAACGCGTTGTGACGTAGCACGTTTGGGGAAGGAATCTCCTATGTCATAGAGAATAAGGCCCCTGATCCAAATCAGTTCCGTGGGAGGCGGGAAGGCCTTTGGTGTGCGACGCAACCTGTGTCGACACCCTTGCGCCTTCACACCTGTCACAGACATCCGTTCGGGCTGGTGCGGCGGCGGATTCGGCCGAGGATCTCAAGAGACGCAAATATGCAGGTCTCGACAGGGCCTACATATTTGCTCCTCTTGGGGTCGAGACTCTAGGTCCGTGGGGTACCGAGGCCCACCGGATTTCCAAAATTATTTCTGGGCGTCTAATCGAAGCGACGCGTGACCCGAGGGCTGGTGAGTATCTGGCCCAGCGTATCAGCATTGCTATTCAGCGCGGCAATGCAGCCAGTATCTTGGGTACGCTTCCGATTGGTACTGATTTGGATCAGGTAAGTAGATACTCAAAAAATGCACACTGACTGAATATATAAAAATTAAGATATTGATTATTTCGTTCTTAATTCTGTAAATTCCAAGTATTAAAAATACATAATTATGATCAGTTACGGATAATTACAGAAAAAGTCAAGATTAAAATAATAATCATTGTTATTTGTGAATATTACCGTGCTTTTAGAAGATTCATTCTTATCTTTTAATAGAGACGATTGATCTTGGGTGTTTTTTGAATCATCTGGAAGTGTCTGTAAAAAATAAATATAATTGAATATAACAAAAAGTGAATGACTAACCCATGTAAAAGTAAGTAATACACTATTTATAAAAATACCTACCAGAGCAGGTAAATATAAAGTAGGCACTGATGACCTATATAATCGGCGTCTATTATTTTTTAAACTTTCATAGCAATCTGTCGTGAAATGCCTAGAACATACGACACTAGATTTTGTTGGAAAAAAATTGTCTCTATGTGTAGCTTTAATCCAAATTTCTTTCTTCTCGGTGTCATCGTTGGGAAACCTGCAAATTTAAAAACAAATTAAAAAAAAAAAATAAAAAAAAATAAGGCAAATATCTATATTTTAAACTAGCTGTGCCCCGCGACTTCGTTCGCGACTCGCGTAGAAGTCGTAAGATACTAGCAGCCATATTTTAATAAAACTCCCTCGTCCACCGACCCGCCGCGTTGCATCTCCCACTCGCGCTATTTATTCACGATTTCATGGCGCGGAACCCTAATATTTTTCTAAAATAAAAACAGCCTAAGTTATTCCTTATAATATCAGCTATCTGCCAGTGAAAATCCCGTCAAAATCAGTCCAGCCGTTTCGGAGATTTGCCGGACCATACAGACATACAGACAAAAATCTTACTTTTTTTGTTTGTTATAAGTACCGTATATACTTTTATAAAAATTACATTTAGTAAAAAGCTATTATTTTGACATTACAAACAGACACTTATATTTTATTTATTTGTATTGATTACATCGATAAAAACGTCGCGATGCTGCGAACAGCACTATCGAGAAAAAAAGAGACAACTGCTAATGAGCAAATCAGTGTAGCAGAAAGAGACAGCAACACGAACATTCCAGAACTTAAAATATTTTTAATTTTTAATCAAATTGAATAAATGGAGTAGAAAACCACTTACCTGTGAAATGTTATCCCATCTTTTGTGTAACTTGAAGTAGTAGTACACTTTCCACACCATTTAATGGCACAACTAGGCATTACTTTTTGTTTTATTTGCCTTAAAAACGGGAGCGCGTGATGTTCGTACGTAAGCCTACCTCTGCTGCGACTGACGAAAATTCCGCCGCATACGCTTGATATAGCGTATGTTTAGTGACCACGGTATCCCCCGCACGCGCTCTCCACGTTATGTGCTCCGTGCCCACAGGCCTCTGTCAATATTGTACTAATGTTCGGCGAATGCATGTTACGAGCAACCAAGATTATCCAATAATAAAAGTCTAAGTTGACTGCTTATGAAACGAAGACGTTCTATCATCGAACGAAATGTAAGATTTTTTTCGAAAGTTACTTTGACAATGAAAGTTGATAGGATATGTCGTGTATTATAATAATATTGTTATGATAAAAACATTCGTGCTAACCTCCCAGTGTGTAGAAATACGTTCTAATAAACTTAAAAACTAGCTGATTGAACTTTTACATAATAAATAAATTTATTGATTGATTGTACTGATTTAATACACATATACTTTTTTATTTACTGACTACTGTTTTATATTGATTCACTTTATAAATCAATATATTAATAATGTTTTCATTGGACTATTTTTGAATTAATTTGCTTTTACATGATTGTTAATCTTTTTACTTCGTTTACTTTTATAAATAATTTAAGAACTGGAGGAAAATTTTAATATAGTATGTTTGCAAACAGCCCTTTTCCAAAATTTATCAATAAAAAGTATGAACTATTATATTTTTTATCTACATCAATCATTTTATCGGTAGAGGGACAAATTAGAGGAAAATATGAAGATGTCTAAGAATGGCATGTGTAACAAATGGCAAGCAGGCCGTTTGTTACACAAAAACATATTTCACTACTTTCTACAAATTCCAAAGAAACTGACTTATCGAAACAATAACATAGATAACAGACAAAACCTGAATAAATTGTGTTTTTTTTTCTAGCAAATAAAAAACAAAGTCATTATTTTGTAATAAAAAATCGTTGAACAATATTTTCATTTTGGTTTCGTTCAACTCAAAAGATTTTTTCAAAGGAAATCAAGTTGGTGGTTTTTTATTGATAACAAAAACTGTGAGCTCTCTGCCACTTCAATATCCATTACCGCGTGACAGCGGCTGCAGTGCTGCGCAAACAGCGGCGACAGCGCCGTCAGCACGCTACACGGCGCAAAACACAGGCGTCCGAGACAGCAGTCGGAGTTTAAGCAAACGAGTCTCTAAAACATGAACGCAAATTTAATATGAAGCAAAACGAAATGGGTCAAAACATCCTTTCCTCCATTTTGTGCTTTGAAATATCGTTTTGCTCCAGAATTCTGAAGAAACTTGTCAGATCTTTAAAACTGGACGTTAAACGAGAATTAAAATCTTACAAAACTGTGAGAATTATACATGAGTACGGCCTTCTACATGAAAATATTGCATGTAAGTTATATGTTTTAGACATAAATGATTGTAAAAAAAAATGCATGCCCTCGGCTAAGTACGTGCATTGTAGACAGCCATGAACCCAAGCTTCTCAAGAAATCCGCTAGAGACTGCAGGTGCTAGTCAGCATCTCCATGCAAAATATCCTATACCTACACACTGTCATTCTTAGTGCCAGGCTATACGTGTGGCCAATCTACACGTATTATTCTACAACCATTTAATCTAAGCCGCGTCTTGGGAGAGACCTACGTCTAGCAGTGGACTGATCTAGTTTGATGATGATGATGAATCTAAGCTCTTTGGACATATTTACTAGTTTCCTTAACCTTTACGCTGATATTTACGAGTTTCGTTTTATTAGTTAATTTGGACCACAACCTAAATTCTGATGAGTTACGCATCTGACTTCCATAAAATAATTGCGTTATCATATGCAGATAAAATTAATATCCGTTTTTTGTACAATAAAGATTTGATAATCAAAAGTAATTAAGAAGACCAAATACTTGATATTTATTACGATAAGGTAAGAAAATAACATTCTATGAATCTAGTTCTATTATCTACTAATATTATAAACGCGTATTGTAAACTTTGTATGTCTGTTTGATACTCTTTCATACACTCAATGGAAACTACTAAATAAAATTTAATGTCACTTTACAAAAATATATTCATAAAAAACATAATAGGCTATACAATAAAAACAAAACACTAGATAATGTATAACTGATCTATAAGTAGGTACATTTGGAAATTTCATCATTGTTGCATTACTTTATTTGGTCAATAGATGCCTCATTTAATTTATACCTCATTAGGTTAATTCATGGGTGCCTACTATTCAAATATACCCGATATTATTAGACAAAAGATCGGTGATTCCGATAACTCATACTTTTCAGTGTTAGAACAAGTAGCACGTTACTGTACAATGATCAGACAACCAATAAAATTAATTCTTGTACTTGAGAATATTATTGGTTACTATAGAAATTTCACGTTATTCGGTAGAATGTGTCAAAGTGTGATAGTTCTCCGAACTATTTTCGAAATAGCACTGATTATATCAAGTTTCTTTTACTTTGAAGGTTTTTCAGATCATTCTCTAGAATCCGTTTCGTTATATTACTTCATGATCAACGTGTTTTCTGTAATTACGTTGATTTTAACAATATATTATTCAAGTCATTTTAAGATGATTTTATTGCTCTTTAATTTATTCATGTCCTATTTTCCAACGGATGAGTTTTATTCTATCAATGCAAACCGCGCTGAAAGGAAACTTATTCATTTTTTTATGTGTTACAGTGGCGTATGCCTATGTGTAGATATTATATATTATTCCTCTTATATTAGTATTATACACTATGTCAAAAATTCTCCTTTAGTATTTTGGTTCTTTGAACTTACTCTCTACATTGGGTTTGAGCGATTTCTTTGGGAATTCTGTGTAATCTACTGTTTCCTATCATTGATATCTGAGCAAATCGCTTGTATTATTCGATCGGTTAACTGCGAAGTAGACCGAAGAGCTGCTCTTCGCGCAGAAGACAGAAGCGCCTGCTCCCAATCTAAACTACAACTCGTTGATAAATGGTCCGCAGCTTATGCTACAGTCACAAAGATTTCCAAACTATTTAATATTATTTTTGCGTTACAGGTAGATATTATTTTTGTTTTATTGTCGTATTAATGTAGTGAGAAAAATTAAACAAAAAGTATTTTTTTCAGTTAATAATAATGATCTGCGCTGTAACCTGTTTCTACATCTTACTGATATACGCAATAACTGCATTGAGTATCAAGAGAGTAAGATTATAAATACAATTAAACATAAATACTCTTCGTTACTTTAGTAAATTTAATTTAATGAAATTGTTTTGCTATAATATTTTTATTTTCAGGGTGGATTCGTCATAGAAGGTGTTTTAGGGGTAACTTATTTAATAACGCTGGCTGAGTTTATGACTGCTCTCTTTATTATTTGTAAAGCTGCACAGAAGGCGTGTAATAATGCAGAACTACTAAAATGCAGGCTGGCAACACTTCTTGTACTAACAGTTGAATGTAAGTTAGAACTGGGGGTTCAATCATGCTATATTTATATTGTCCCATAAACTACAAGTCAAGAGTTATTTTGAGCTCAGAACGACGCCTGGTGACCTATAATACAGATATTAAAAATCTGTATTCGACTTGATTTTCTCCTAAACTAAACTATTTGCTTTACTTGGTACCTACTTTTCACTACATTTTTCTTATTCTCGTGGTTAAGATTTGCCATCGGCCATAATCGCCTTTCTTTAATAACCACCCTGTATAAAATGCCGTGTTTCCACAAAATGTTTTTTTTTTTTTTAATATGCCAAAGCAGGCAGACGAGCTTGCGGGCCACCTGATGGGAAGTGGTCACCGCCGCCCATGGACACCTGCAACACCAGAGGCATTGTCGGTGCGCTGCCGGCCTTTTAAGTAGAGATATACCCTTCTTTTGAAGGCCCCCATATCAAAATTTATGTTTCCAGGTGAGAAGGAATACAAGGCGACGCGCGACTTCCTGCGGCAAGTGTCCACGAGCCCGGTGCGCACCCGCGCGCTCGGCTCCATCGCCGTAGACATGGCGCTTCTGCCGGCTTGGATCGGCTTCTGTACTTCTTACACTGTCATAGCGTTGCAGTTCAATAATATACTTTAGAACAACTTTGAGGAGAAACCAATTGTACATAGAATTGCAATAAAGTTATTTAAATATGAGGAGAAGGTTTTTAGGGTTAACTGTATACATAATAGAAATGCAAGTACTTTAATCTCAAATATCAAATTCGAACACATGATTATTATAGATTCTTTAACAGACGTATACGTGTTTTTCTCTCCTCACCTCCTTTATGTCAGAAAACCCAGGTAATTGTTGGCGGGACGTGTGGCGTCTTGCGAGCTGGAGCACATGATGGGAGTTCCGCAAGGGTCATGTCTGTCTAACACTTTCTTCAGCCTGCTGCTGAACGATCTACCAAAAATTGTCGATAACGCCGAAGCATACATGTATGCGGATGCCCAATACAAAAAAAATAAGCCAGACGATTTAGTCGGGGTTTTAACATTGCCAGACGCGTGCAAAATTATTTTGCAAAAAATTATAAAATATATATTTGAGGCAGCTTGAAATTTTAATAGAGTATTATTTATAACTAAACAAAGATATTCTCAAAAGGACAGATCATTTTGGTGGGACTTTCCACCTGCCAGGTGATCTAACAAATTATGGATAGGTGCGAGTGAGTAGCGCTATAGGCAAGCTGTAGTGTGAGAGAGAGCGTTTATCGGCCAAACTAGGCCTACAGATTTCATGAAAGAATTAAAAAACATTCATTTTAAGCAGAGTTTTGTCAAGTTTTTAATGGAATATTGGGCTACAGATGAAATGGCAACATTTATTGGTAATACATTAATTAGGTTGAACTATGATTCGCGGGAAGTCGCGGGAACAGCTAGTGATTAATATTATTAAAAACCTCTGTTTCACTTAAGTTAACTCTTTAAACTTTTAATAACTACGGAAATGACATTAATCAATATTTCATTATACCAAATGTTTTAGGGATGTTATTAGACAAAAGGTTTTTTTCAAAGTCATTTCTTTAATTAAATAATTATGATAATTCATAGCACATTCGTTTCTACAATAAGTAACACGTTTTGACTAAGTCGTTATGATCAGACAACCAATAAAATTAATTCTTTTAGTTGAAAATATTTCTGGATTCTACAGAAATTTTTCGTTATTCGGTAAAATGTATCAAAATGTAATAATACTTCGAACGGTTTTGGAAATAGCAATTATTGTATCAAGTTTTTTTTTCTACGAAGGTTTTTTAAACTTTTCTCTAGAATCCGTGTCGTTATTTTACTTACCAGTCAGCATATTTTCCCTATTTATGTTGATTTTAATAATATATCATTCTAATAACTTCAAGCTGATATTATTGCACTTTAATTTATTCAAGTCCTATTTTCCCGCGAATGAGTTTTACTCCACGAGCCGCAATGAGAAAAAGCTGATAATATTTTTTGTATTCTACAACTTATTGAATCTGACTATAGATATGGTTTACTATTGTGTTTACATTAAATACACATTTATAAATGATTCTGCTGCTGTATTTTGGATGTATGATTTTTTTCTATACAATGGGTTTGCGCGGTTTATTCGCGAGTTTTCTGTAATTTACTGTTTCCTATCATTGATATCTGAGCAAATCGGTTGTATTATTCGATCGGTTAACTGCGAAGTAGACCGAAGAGCAGCTCTTCGCGCAGAAGACAGAAGCGCCTGCTCCCAATCTAAACTGCATCTTGTTGATAAATGGTCGGCAGCTTATGCAACAGTTACAAAGATTTCCAAACTATTCAACGTTATTTTTGGTTTTCAGGTATCATATTTTTTGTTAGAGTTTTCATATAACAAATTTTATATTAATGTTCAGGTACTCAACAAAGAAATTGGTTTCAGTTGATAATAATGATCAGCGTTGTAACTTATTTTTACATTGTAATGATATATGCAGTGATTGCATTAAGTATTGTTACCTATAAAAATCTAGACCTACCTATACATGGGATTTAAATAAAAAGCAGGCCTATAATATATTATAAATTTTGTATTGTATTAAATTTAGAAAACAAATGGATTAATTACTTAAAACTAGGTACACAAGTTACACTAACTAAAAGACAATTTAAAAGTAATGCTCCGGCTAAGGGCTTAGGTCTTATAATTAAAGTTTGGGTTTCTCGGAATGAATTGCATACGGTGGTGTCAATATTTAAGTTTGAGTTATGTGGTTAAGTTGTTGAAGTAAAATTAAGTTGAGCGCCATCCACTTGAAAGTGGAAATAAAAAAAATGAGTAATGTTTTCCCTACCTATCTGCTTAGGGTCTACCAACACAGGACACAGAAGCGCCTGTCCTTCGGTAAACAGAAGCCCCCTTGGCTTCGTCAGCAGAACCCTGTCTAACGCTGTGACACTATCTTACTTGTACAGCGGACAGAAGAATAGTTCCAAACCAGGTGAGCTCCAAACTCTCCGATGTGGGATGGTCGAGCTCTCAAACACTGGTATGGTGTAAAATTATGTTTGTATGGCCTAAACCAAATAGCTGGCCTTATCCAAACTTGTTGGCCTACACAGACTGGTTGGCCCAAGCCAAACTCCCTGTAAAAGAAAGAAAATCTAGTAAAAAAACAAAGTATGAAACCGTTCTACGACGATGAATGACAACTTAAAATTGGGTAAAAAATGAACTTTTACTGGTCGGACAGCTCTGAAATTTTGTAGGCATATAGGCTGCACATGGGGGAAACGTTTTACAAAGTATTTAGTTGAATTTACTAATAAAAATTATAATTTTGATAAATGTGCTAAGAAAAAAACATGTGTTAGAAAGTTGAATTTTTTAACAGAAATTGTGTGCAGAACCCTAATCCACAGGAATAAATGCTTACCTGGGGTTTAAGTCCAGGGATTGCTTGGATTTACAACGATAAAAATCGGCAGCCGGCGTCGCGTCGATTGTAAAAAAACAAGTGTCGTGTACACCAAAATTCACCAATCTGAAAATATCCTTCTAATTACAATACTGCCATCGATCACTGATGCTAATTTAGCCACTATTTAATGTAAAACTTACAGTTTTATTAAAATAAGAAAGTTTGCGACGCTAGGCTAGCGGCGAATTCAGCCAAAATGAAAAATGTCGATTTGACAGATGAACGAACAAAAAAAAACTTGATGGGGTTGCCAGCCGGAACTCTGAAATCCGCCAACAAAACTACAGACAAAAAAACCGAGTAACGCGAAATATAGTTGTTACAATACCCCCCCAATCAGAAGAATTTTGCGCCAGAAACGCGAAATTCGAGCTGGTCCCCCAGCCACTAAAGTACGACGGAGTCTGAAAAAAAATTGAAACTGTGAAAACAGGAAAACGATAAGTTAGATTATTCTAACATCTGCAAAGAAAACTAAGATCCTATCCTTATCCTATAAGAATAGAATTTAACCAAAAGGTTAAATAAAAAAAACTTCATGACAAAGTATGTAAAAGGTACAACACAATATTATCAGTAGAACATAAGCTCTAAAGAGATACTCCGCTATCAGCGCGTCGCACTCCGACTCTGAAAATAACAACAACAATGAATTTACAATTTATTGGAATAAGGCTTTTGGTAAGAGTTTCCAAGGAACCGCTCTATACAAGTACAAATGAAAAGAATTGGAATAAGGCTTTTGGTAAGAGTTTCCAAGGAACCGCTCTATACAAGTACAAATGAAAAGAATTGGAATAAGGCTTTTGGTAAGAGTTTCCAAGGAACCGCTCTATACAAGTACAAATGAAAAGAATTGGAATAAGGCTTTTGGTAAGAGTTTCCAAGGAACCGCTCTATACAAGTACAAATGAAAAGAATTGGAATAAGGCTTTTGGTAAGAGTTTCCAACGAACCGCTCTATAGGTAGAAAGAAAAATAATTGAGATAACGCCGCTATCAACGCGTCGCACTCGAATATTGGAAAAACAAACTGTACAAAACACAAACAACGTTTTGGCAAGCAAGCGGAATATGGCTTTTGGTAAGGGTTTCCAACCGCCCTGGCATTGGCTTATTTTTGTAAAGGAGTTACCTCGACCGCTCCTCTTTGCTGCCAAAAACTCCTGAAAGAAAAGACGAACAAAAACAAGGACAAAATTTTGATAAGCATTTGGAATAAGGCTTATTGTATGGGTTTCCAAAAAACCGCCCTGGCATAGGCTTATTTTTGTGAAGGAGTTACCGCAACCGCTCCCCTTTGCTTTGAAAACAAAAACCGAAATGACAACATGCACCTTTATGTTGGTCATGCATAAAAGTACTGTCGACGACATAAACTGAAAACAAACAATAATTTACAAAATATACAAAACTTAAAATAAAACATTCTTCAACGAGATAAACAAACCAAATCAATAACCAACCGCCAGGACCTGATAAAACAAACCTAGTAAAACTCTCCCGTCCGGGCGCTGGTTATTACATACCAAAGTATGTAAAATCAATCTATTCTGTAAGCATCATTCCATGTTTAATCCTTCTGCCAGGACTTGGTACTACAATCCAAGTTTATCTCTCCCGTCCGGGCGCTGACCATCTCACACACATGAAGTCAAGTATGCGAGGACAAAATCTTATCAATCTAGCAAATCATTCCTAATATTTCCAACTGCCGGGACCTGTTAACACAAACCAAAGTAATCTCTCCCGTCCGGGCGCTGGTTATTACACACCTGAAGTATGTAATCAATCTTTTCTGTAAGCAATCATTCCATGTTTAATCCGACTGCCAGGACTCGTTAATACAAACAAAGTTATCTCTCCCGTCCGGGCGCTGGTTATTACATACCAAAGTATGTAAAATCAATCTATTCTGTAAGCATCATTCCATGTTTAATCCTTCTGCCAGGACTCGTTAATACAAACAAAGTTATCTCTCCCGTCCGGGCGCTGACCGATGGAACATCAAACATTTACTCAACCATGGGGACCAGTCCATAGTTGAGGAAAAAAAACAAAACAAAAGTACAAAAAGGCAAAGCTGCACACAAAAATATCACCGACGGCGTGAAACCGTAGTGAAAAAGTCTCAACTATGGGGCTCAATCCATAGTTGAGGGAAAACAAACGAATTACACCCACGGGGTAGACGTGGTGTAATTCATAACTCACCAACGGGGTAGACCGTAGTGAAGAAAAATCTTAACCATGGGGGTAGATCCATGATTAAGGGTAAAAGTGAATTATACACACGGGGTAGACGCGGTATAATTCAACTCACAAACGGGGTAGACCGTAGTGAAGAAAAATCTCAACCATGGGGGTAGATCCACGATTGAGGGTAAAAGTAACATGTTCATTCGTGATCGAACCCACTAAAGGCCCAACACGAACAACAACGTGCTTCTGAAACATGGAAAAGAACACACTACCAGTGAATTGCGTAATATCCGCAACCACTGTACGTGGTTCACCACGGGTCAGAAACACTCCTTCCAACATCAATAACAAAATTGCCAACTATTCTCCAAAAGGAGAACAGTCAACAACAAACAATACAAACAACAAACCTGCTAATCATTCTCCGAAAAGAAAACAACTAACATCAACTACAAACAACACAAAAAAAATGAAACCTAACAATGATTTCAACAAAACTAGAAGTAAGCTTTGGATTTCTCGAAATGGCAAGCTCTGCGAGAGCTTATAAGAGGACCAAGTCTAACAAACTTTCACAAAACCAGCCATGCTCGATTAACCTTCAGCTAAGAAGCTACACAAGAAAACTTGTTTAAATAATTTTAAAATAAATACCGTAGCGTGGTGCCGAAAATAAAAATTGTATAAGTAATAAAAGAATATGCATGGCACCACACACAGCTAAAAATGTTTTATAAAACTATTGGTGAATTGAACAAAACAACAAAAACATCGAAGCACGGGAATTCGTCGCAGAACTGCGGCGAAGGGTAGCTCCCGTCTTCAAGAATAAGGACAAGTCCAGACCATGTAAAGGGTGGTCATGAACCTTGACAAACAAAAAAACATGATGATTGAGAACCGTCGAGACATTTCTATAAAAAAGTATAAAATAGTAAAAAGTGCCAAAAGGCTTTAATAAAAGTAAAAGAACTGTCTCGATGGCTTGAACATTCTATTATTTATTTCTAATATTCGCCTGAGGTGCAGACGGTGGTGAAGGTTATGTAACCGGAACATAACAGAACAGCTGGTTGAACCTGTATCTGAAAACTGAAACAAACAATGATCGAAAAACAAGTGATACAATAATGCCTGAATGTAAGTTAAGTTCTCCTGAACTTCGGCTGACCAAAGCTTTCAAAAGTTGTGAAAACTTCTTGAGCTAATCTCCGAGTATCATCAAAGCATCTGACACATTCTCTTCTAATGAAACGAAGGAGTCAGAAGATGTCACATTGGCTAAAGTTTCAATTAATACTCTATAGGAAGACATTACGGCGGCGCCTATAGCATCTCTCGCTTGGATCCTACGAACGAGTTTGTTATTGTGTAGCATTCAGAAAGGTCTAACGTATCCTAAAATGTCAAAAAAAAACCAAAAAAAAATGTCTGAAAAAAAAATTAAGTTTGAAAAAAAATTAAGTTTGGAATTATTTTTTTAAAGATCTAGAAGATTAAGGTTATTGGAATGTTAATGAATAAGCAGCTAAAGAATAGACATATTTGAAACAGAACAACAAAAAAAAAATGCAAGAAAAACTTTTTTTTGTGCCCGAGGAGATAACCTAAAAATTATTAATTTTGTTTTTAGTTTTAAAAGTTGAAATTAATGTTTAAGATTAAGATTCATAGTTGTTTAGATATGATTGATAAGTTTATACCACCAATTATGCAAATCACCTCAAGTTTACATGATAAAAATATTTTTCAAATGTTCTTAAAAATAATCATCACATTGTAAAAAGTAAAACAGTGAGCAGTTACACATAATGATAAAAAGTAACAATAAGGTACTTACTCACCTAACGTAAGCTATTTTGCTATAACACAAAATAAAAAATAGAACACACATAACTCAAATGACACATTATAAAAAAAATGCAATTTTTATCACAGCTGATTCGACATGACAACCATTCCGAGAAAAGCCCCACGTTGGGCCGCCACTGTTACCTATAAAAATCTAGACCTACCTATACATGGGATTTAAATAAAAAGCAGGCCTATAATATATTATAAATTTTGTATTGTATTAAATTTAGAAAACAAATGGATTAATTACTTAAAACTAGGTACACAAGTTACACTAACTAAAAGACAATTTAAAAGTAATGCTCCGGCTAAGGGCTTAGGTCTTATAATTAAAGTTTGGGTTTCTCGGAATGAATTGCATACGGTGGTGTCAATATTTAAGTTTGAGTTATGTGGTTAAGTTGTTGAAGTAAAATTAAGTTGAGCGCCATCCACTTGAAAGTGGAAATAAAAAAAATGAGTAATGTTTTCCCTACCTATCTGCTTAGGGTCTACCAACACAGGACACAGAAGCGCCTGTCCTTCGGTAAACAGAAGCCCCCTTGGCTTCGTCAGCAGAACCCTGTCTAACGCTGTGACACTATCTTACTTGTACAGCGGACAGAAGAATAGTTCCAAACCAGGTGAGCTCCAAACTCTCCGATGTGGGATGGTCGAGCTCTCAAACACTGGTATGGTGTAAAATTATGTTTGTATGGCCTAAACCAAATAGCTGGCCTTATCCAAACTTGTTGGCCTACACAGACTGGTTGGCCCAAGCCAAACTCCCTGTAAAAGAAAGAAAATCTAGTAAAAAAACAAAGTATGAAACCGTTCTACGACGATGAATGACAACTTAAAATTGGGTAAAAAATGAACTTTTACTGGTCGGACAGCTCTGAAATTTTGTAGGCATATAGGCTGCACATGGGGGAAACGTTTTACAAAGTATTTAGTTGAATTTACTAATAAAAATTATAATTTTGATAAATGTGCTAAGAAAAAAACATGTGTTAGAAAGTTGAATTTTTTAACAGAAATTGTGTGCAGAACCCTAATCCACAGGAATAAATGCTTACCTGGGGTTTAAGTCCAGGGATTGCTTGGATTTACAACGATAAAAATCGGCAGCCGGCGTCGCGTCGATTGTAAAAAAACAAGTGTCGTGTACACCAAAATTCACCAATCTGAAAATATCCTTCTAATTACAATACTGCCATCGATCACTGATGCTAATTTAGCCACTATTTAATGTAAAACTTACAGTTTTATTAAAATAAGAAAGTTTGCGACGCTAGGCTAGCGGCGAATTCAGCCAAAATGAAAAATGTCGATTTGACAGATGAACGAACAAAAAAAAACTTGATGGGGTTGCCAGCCGGAACTCTGAAATCCGCCAACAAAACTACAGACAAAAAAACCGAGTAACGCGAAATATAGTTGTTACAGTATCAAGGTAAATAAATATGAATTATGATAAATAAATTACTTATGCAATGCTTTACGTCAACATGTAAAATATCATTAGTTAAGGCAACAATTGTAAGTATATTTAATTTATCATCTTTACATAATTAAACTATTTTATTTATATATACATTTTGCGGTCGTTTTATTGTTTTATATTTTACAGGGTATTTTCGTATTCTCTACTGTTATGAATATGGTGAATCTCATGTCTCTAGCTGAGTATGTGACTGCTCTATACCTTATAGCTACGGGTGCACAGAAGGCGTGTAATAATGTAGAAATGCTACGGCGCAGGCTGGGAACACTTCTATTACATACAGTAGAATGTAAGTATATTTTTAAGGGATTGTGCTATTTCGACAGTTTCAACAAAATCAAGTTTTGACAAGAAGACTTGTATTTCTGTTAAGTAATGTATAGTAAACCAATACGCAAAAATAATCATAATTGATTTTGATTTTCAACACGTCCAGTTATAATGGACAGCTAAGTTGGTAGTAGCTTTGCCTTCCATGCTGTGGTCCGTGGATTCGATTCCCACGATAAAAAAATGTTTGATGAACACTGATATTTATTCTGTACCTACTACTTGGGTGTTACTATGTATGTTACAAAAACAATATATGAGTATTCTATCAGCAATTAAATCAAGATAATATTTAAATTTTAATATTATTCCTCCTAATGCGTTTCCACAAAATGTTTCCAGGTGAAAAGGAATACAAGGCGACGCACGACTTCCTGCGGCAAGTGTCCACGAGCCCGGTGCAGACTTCCGCGCTCGGCTCCATCGCCGTGGACATGGCGCTTCTGCCGGCTTGGATCGGCTTCTGCACTTCTTACACCGTCATAGCGTTGCAGTTCAATAATGTACTTTAGAACTTTGAGGAGATACCAATTGCAATAAAGTTATAAAATTATTGTATGTTCTTATTTGTTATAGTAAAAGCATTTAAAACACAAGTTCGTTAGTACATCCATATGGTTATAACTCGAGACCGGATTATGTGTAAAAAGCTTGTTGTTGAGATATGCTTGAAGTATGCACGAAAATTGGCAGAATATGCGAAATTAAATGATATTATGGACTTTATATTATTTTCTAGTAGCAAGGAACTTGTATATAAAACAATTCTTAACAAAAATCTTAAGCTTCTTTACTTTATAAAACTCTTATCATATAAAAAAAGGGTTTTTACTTGGGAATCGAGCCCGCGACCTACATTATTATATTTATAAATTACCATCGTACATATACAGTAATATAATTAACATGCTACGAGTATGTTATTAGTGTTCCATGTCAATCAATCGTTATCATTAATGAGATTACCTGATTATCAATTATTTCTGAAAATAAATTAATATTATGCAATTGTTTTTATTAGGAAATAATAAAAATATATGTAAACAAACAAACTAGACTATTGCAATATTTACGAAATGTACAAAGGTATGTTATGTATAAATACCCCAGTACACAATGGCGTATGCTGGCCCACGACAGGCCATCGCCATTGTGTACACGGGGCAATGGCGTATGATGGCGGACAATTGTCAACCGTGGCGCGCAATCGGAAAGTTGTCGGTTTTTCGGGCACACTTCAAAGGAATCGTGGCGTAGCGTGGCCTGTGGTGTTCACACAATGGGCCATTGTTTAGTTTGTCACCTACAATTTTCAAGTTTATTGATTTATAATAATTGTAGTATTTTAGGTACGATGTTTTCAGATGAATGATGCATTTAATCGTATAGTAGACTCCCTGAAAATACCTATTTAAAAAAAAGAGACATTTCTTCTACGTCCATCGCAAGTGGATTGCCAGACAGCAATGAGACATGCGCCATTGTGTGAACACCAAGTGATCGTGGCCTACAGTGGTGCATTGCAAAGCGTGGCCCAGCATACGCCATTGTGTACTGGAGCCTTTAGGTCTTGTTAGCTCAAATAAAATATCTCCATCGGTGATTGACTGGTTTCGCAGATAAATGCACGGACGCCGGCAACAAGTACCCACCCACGCGTTGGTGATATTTACTCATCTTGGTGCGGTACATCTGCTGGTGTAAATCAGGGCGGCGCGGCGTGCTACCTTCTCTTCTATTAACCTTTTCAGTATCTCTGTCTCTCGTCAACTCACTTCTTCCTACCACCTACATGCAGACGATTTGCAAATTTACAACCAAGCTCCGCTAAATTAAATAAATAAATTGAGAAATAAGTATGGGCGTCGTCACAGTCTGCCACACGCAACCACTTATTTTTTTGCATTAAAGTTAAGTTAGTAACTGCTGCCACGCGTATTTTGTCTTCTTGTTTAAATTTTAATTACGTTTATTATTATTATTTTATTTATATTTAGGCTTCTCCGTGTTGTAGTCTCTAGGTTCTGACAGAATACCACTGCACAACAGTGCAGTGGTATTCTGTTACTTAGGTAACCTAGGTTGTTACCTAGGTTACCTAAGTAACAGAATAAAAATAAAATAAATAAGTGCACGTATGCTGAGTCAGAGACCTAATTAACCCTGTTCCCTGGTTGCACATATTTTTATCTCTTACCTGTTTGTTTAGGGTTTAATAAACGTTTTTTATTCTGTAGGCGACTTTCCTACACATCATATTAACAACGTAAAATATTTACATTAATTTTATTTCACAGAACTCTTTATTTAGGTACATGTTTATTTACATAATTTATACGTTTATTTACACTTATACACTACTTACTATATACAAATATATTTCATTTCATTCCTCTGCCAGTCGGATTGTGATACTTATTTTATCGATAATCTATTCAGATTAGCGACCCTTACCCCATCACTATTCCGTCTAGTAAATAACAACTTGTTTACCTGCCGGCGATGCCCGGCGCTCGCGCAGAGGTCAAGCCAGTCACACCTTAGACGCGACGCGAGACGCACGCTCCTTTGCTCCGCTAAATTAACTTACGCGAACAGTTGTGCCGACTTGCTTTCTTAAGCATCGGCGGTGAGCTCCCAGGCATCGGTAGCGATTTCTCAAGCATCGGCGGTGAGCTCCCAGGCATCGGTAGCGATTTCTCAAACATCGGTAGCGATTTCTCAAGCATTGGCGGTGAGCTCCCAGGCATCGGTAGCGATTTCTCAAGCATCGGCGGTGAGCTCTCAAGCATCGGCGGTGAGCTCTCAGGCATCGGCGGTGAGCTCTCAGGCATCGGCGGTGAGCTCTCAGCCATTGGCAGCGAACTCTGCACTGGGTTTTTTATCATCGACAAGAAGTCTTCAACTGGCAAGCTCACAAACACGGTCAGTGACTGAGAATGCACAAGTTTCTTCTCCCGTAGCCTCATTTGTGTCGGAGGCGTCGTAAAATACGCCTCACAAATGAGCCTCGCAACCTGCGGGCTCGTTAGCTTCGGGAACGCCAAAAGCGGCAGTAGGTGATGCGATTTTGATACCTACAAATCAAGCTCATCGCCGCCGCTTACACTCGGGATGAAGTTCGACGTACATTAATCGATCTAGCACGATATCGAGCAGAAACTGAACGAAGAAATAATGTTGCGTTAGAATACGCCTCACAAATGAGCCTCGCAACCTGCGGGCTCTTTAGCTTCAGGAACGCCAAAAGCGGCAGTAGGTGGTGTGATTTTGAGACCTACGAATCAAGCTCATCGCCGTACTCCTTACACTCGGGATGAAGTTCGACGTACATTAATCGATCTAGCACGATATCGAGCTGAAACTGAACGAAGAAATAATGTTGCGTTAGAAGGTATTCAAGAAATTCTCAGAAATATACAGAACGAATTACGCGATAGGCCATAGTGAACTAGTAGTTCATCCCGTAGCTCGCCTGCCCGTAGCAAATGTAAAATATCTTGCTTCTAAATCAATCTAACCTTAAGATCTAATATTTTGTAGTTTTTACTTTACTGAATAAAGTATATTATGACTTGATTGTATTAACGGCAATGTCATACAACATACTTTATTAAACAACCATAATATTATTTCTTATCAGTGGTAGTTACTCTATACTTGATACACAAGGTACAAAACTAAGCACTTAACCGTATTAATTGACTTTTCAATAATAAACACATAACATCAACGAAGTCAAAACACATTTGAATTTAAAGGAGTGCGCACACGTTATACCTACAATGATCCCTAAAATAATAAGAGGCATTCTTATTTTCGAAAATGTTGTGGGGTTAGTTATATAGAAATTTTATGTTGTTCGGAAAAATACATCAGAGTTTGATTATAGTCCGAACTGTCATCGAAATGACATTGACGTTGCTGACGCTGTTATTTTATAACAGCGTTAATGATATTTCTTTATTAGACATTCAAATGATATATTGTTACGTGACAACCATACATTCTTTCGTTTTTTTCCTTTCACCGATATACTCTTCAGACGATCGAGACATTGTAGAAACAAAAGCGAAAAGAGATTGAATAAGAAACTTCAATGATCCTTTTTTAGATGCAAAAAATATTTTTATTAAACGATTTCTCAAGCATCGGCGGTGAGCTCCCAGGCATCGGTAGCGATTTCTCAAGCATCGGCGGTGAGCATCGGCGGTGAGCTCTCAGGCATCGGCGGTGAGCCTCAGGCATCGGCGGTGAGCTCTCAGCAATTGGCAGCGAACTCTGCACTGGGTTTTTTATCATCGACAAGAAGTCTTCAACTGGCAAGCTCACAAACACGGTCAGTGACTGAGAATGCACAAGTTTCTTCTCCCGTAGCCTCAGAAAGAGCCTCGCAACCTGCGGGCTCGTTAGCTTCAGGAACGCCAAAAGCGGCAGTAGGTGATGCGATTTTGAGACCTACGAATCAAGCTTATCGCCGCTTACACTCGGGATGAAGTTCGACGTACATTAATCGATCTAGCACGATATCGAGCAGAAACTGAACGAAGAAATAATGTTGCGTTAGAATACGCCTCACACATGAGCCTCGCAACCTGCGGGCTCGTTAGCTTCAGGAACGCCAAAAGCGGCAGTAGGTGGTGCGATTTTGAGACCTACGAATCAAGCTTATCGCCGCTTACACTCGGGATGAAGTTCGACGTACATTAATCGATCTAGCACGATATCGAGCAGAAACTGAACGAAGAAATAATGTTGCGTTAGAATATGCCTCACAAATGAGCCTCGCAACCTGCGGGCTCGTTAGCTTCAGGAACGCCAAAAGCGGCAGTAGGTGGTGGGATTTTGAGACCTACGAATCAAGTTTATCGCCGCTTACACTCGGGATGAAGTTCGACGTACATTAATCGATCTAGCACGATATCGAGCAGAAACTGAACGAAGAAATAATGTTGCGTTAGAATACGCCTCACAAATGAGCCTCGCAACCTGCGGGCTCGTTAGCTTCAGGAACGCCAAAAGCGGCAGTAGGTGGTGCGATTTTGAGACCTACGAATCAAGCTTATCGCCGCTTACACTCGGGATGAAGTTCGACGTACATTAATCGATCTAGCACGATATCGAGCAGAAACTGAACGAAGAAATAATGTTGCGTTAGAATACGCCTCACAAATGAGCCTCGCAACCTGCGGGCTCGTTAGCTTCAGGAACGCCAAAAGCGGCAGTAGGTGGTGCGATTTTGAGACCTACGAATCAAGCTTATCGCCGCTTACACTCGGGATGAAGTTCGACGTACATTAATCGATCTAGCACGATATCGAGCAGAAACTGAACGAAGAAATAATGTTGCGTTAGAATATGCCTCACAAATGAGCCTCGCAACCTGCGGGCTCGTTAGCTTCAGGAACGCCAAAAGCGGCAGTAGGTGGTGCTATTTTGAGACCTACGAATCAAGCTCATCGCCGTACTCCTTACACTCGGGATGAAGTTCGACGTACATTAATCGATCTAGCACGATATCGAGCTGAAACTGAACGAAGAAATAATGTTGCGTTAGAAGGTATTCAAGAAATTCTCAGATATATACAGAACGAATTACGCGATAGGCCATAGTGAACTAGTAGTTCATCCCGTAGCTCGCCTGTCCCGTAGCAAATGTAAAATATCTTGCTTCTAAATCATCTAAAATCTAATCATCAAAAGTAGTTGATCATTATGTGTACTTAGGGCATATTTTATCTTTCAGCAAGGAGCTTCCGAATAAAGAAATATCTAGGAGAATTCAGCTTGGCTGGGCAGCATTTGGCAAACTGGAGGACGTCTTCCGGTCAAGAAAGATACCACAGTGCTTGAAAACACGTCTCTATAACCAGTGTGTTCTGCCAACTTTGACATACGGTGCAGAGACATGGACGCTTACTAAAGAGACTGTGCACCGAGTACGAGTTGCACAAAGGGCCATGGAGCGAGCCATGCTCGCTCCATGGCCCTAAATAAAGTACCTAAATAAAGAGTTCTGTGAAATAAAATTAATGTAAATATTTTACGTTGTTAATATGATGTGTAGGAAAGTCGCCTACAGAATAAAAAACGTTTATTAAACCCTAAACAAACAGGTAAGAGATAAAAATATGTGCAACCAGGGAACAGGGTTAATTAGGTCTCTGACTCAGCATACGTGCACTTATTTATTTTATTTTTATTCTGTTACTTAGGTAACCTAGTCTGCATGTAGGTGGTAGGAAGAAGTGAGTTGACGAGAGACAGAGATACTGAATGTTCCACTTTGTTCAATGGCCTTAAATCTGTCATTAATGCCCGATTTCAATAGCAAAACCACATCCAGAACATCTGATGTTAAACCTCCTCTTTCAATTATTTTGTTGCAGGCTTCGGTGAGACAGCGCGTCATTATTATAACGTAACTGCCAGTAAAGTATTTCTGCCCGCTCATGGTCCGGGTCACTTCCTCGAAGGGTTCCAACACCTGGCATAATTGTTCAAATGTTATCCAGTCATCTGAACTAATCCTTGGCAAGTCTTTATCTGCTAGAGCCACTGTCGAAATGACGGCCTCTTTTATTTCTACAACTCGCTTCAACATGTAGTATTTTGAGTTCCACCTTGTTTCAACGTCCAGAAGTGGCCGTTTCGGTTCTTTATTAAATGTTCTTTATTAAAAACATGCATAAAAAGACAAAAAAAAGAAAAAACAAAAAAAACTGTTCATACAAAAAAATACAAAAATGCATAAAAATACAAAAAAAAGATATGTATATAAAAAAATACTAATGTATATAAAATGAAATGAACTTCTAAGTGCGCCTGGACATTAATAAATACTTTGAGACCCAGCCAGTCCTAAGCCTGGAAAAAGTACGAAGGGAAGCTCATTTTACTCTAAAAAATCGTTAACATTATACATTTTTCATGCTTAGTTAAGAAATTACGAAAACGTTAATATTCAAGTGTTAGCATAACTTTCAATGCATTAACAGGTCGTTAGAACCTGTTGACGAATTAACAGCTTTTTCAACCTGTTCGCCATTGATGAAAAACTGTTACGTTAAATTAATATAAAAACCTTCAATGACACACCTCTACCGTAGACTACCAAAGTCGTTAACATGCTAATGTTTTGAATATGTAACTAAAGTGTATGTTTCCGAGATAAAAAAAATAGTAATATCTGGACTACCGTAGATTTGGGGGGGCTTTCAAAACACGGGGCGAGTTTGATGATAGGGAAAAAAATATAGTTTTTGCTTAATAACTTGCGTAAAACGGAACGTAGCTGATTTTTTTTTGCAATGTTGTCAGGCCTGATTGTTCGGCCATTTTCTCATTCAGATAAGAGTGCGCCGGACCATGTGCTTTTTCAAAAAAAAATTATTAAAGTTGAAGGTGAAAAGAGCTATGTAATTATTAGCTGAATAACTCTGAATGTGTAGACTAAACTAATGAAGCTAAACATACATAACTTGTATGATTCATTGTTCGTTTTCTTGTGATTAGAAATCATGTTATGTTTTTTCAAAATTCACATACATGTTTGGACCATTCGAAGTTTTGTTTCATGGGGTTACTTTGATATTTGGTATGGGGTTACATTGATACTTATCAAAGTGGCCTTTCGGGCCAATATTATGTTACACTATGATTTTAACATAGTTTTCAATCTCACCCCAGATTCTCTGACGAAGATTCTCAGATGTCTCTATAATAGAAGAGAAGGATATTGAAATGTTTCTTCTGTTGGAAAGGTTCTAGGTGGGAGGAACCATTTTTACATATTTTCAAGTGATGTTCCAGTAGTAGAGCTTTAACTTTTATAAGGGTATAGAACATTATAGAGCAGTTGATTATTATTTTAATATTTATTATATTATATATATTTTAATAGTCTGATTTATTATGAGAATGTTATGCTCGATTTCATCAACAAATAGTTACCTCATGCATAATTACATATCTGTTTGTGAAATCAGGCTTTTTATAATTAAGTGTCATAAATCAATAGATCATATTTTAGAATTGTTTTTTTTTACGCTTTGAGGCTATTTTGACTACAAAATAGCCTCAAAGCGTAAAAAAAAACAATTCTAAAATATGCCTTATAAATGCAGTCTGGAAACTATTCCAGACTGCATTTATAAGAAGATTATGGTTCGATTATTAAGTATAAAAATACTGTCAATTTCTAGAGTTATTAAACTTTCACATACTTATTGATTTGTTTTGTTTTAGTTAGTTTTTGTTAATAAATCAAAGTATCTAATAATAATAATAATAGTAATCTATCAAAGTAGCCCCTCCGAACCAAAATGTGTCATAACTCATAAAATAACCAGTGGAAATTAATGTTTTTTTTGTAATATGTTCCTAATAGGGAGGACTACTTTCGATTTCGATACTAAAAACAGGGGGTATCAAAGTGACCCCACATCAAGTATAAAGTTGATAGGAGAGAAAAAAAAATTTTTCTCGGAAAGTAGTGAAGCAATTTTTTTTTGGATTTTAAATTATTAATTTATTAATGGTTCCCATTACTTATGATTTTTTTTGGATTTTAATACAAAGAATCAAAAAAATTACATGTAGTTGAATTTCAAAATCTATCAATCTATCTACGGTACTGACTTTTTTCAGTAAAAACACAAGGATCATTTAAAATAGTCTTATATACAAGGTGATTTCTAGGCGCCAGTTAACGAAACTATGTTCTCAGTTGTATCAAACATATTTAATTTTAGTGTTTGTGGTAATTTGTCTCTACTGAATTTTACACAGATATTTTCATCTCATCAATATAAATCAATATACCTACATTATTTCATTTTTCATCATATATATTTTCATATTTTTGTGTATATTTGTCTGATTTTTATACGAAAGCTGTATTTTTTTACTTTTAATTTATTTATTATTTAAGTGGCGGGTAAGAACAATTAACACCCTCATTCATTCTGATAAAATTACTCGTATAATTATTTTGATAACATCAGCCATTGGTCTGTTCAACACATCAAGTTACAGGGTGGTTTTTTGAGATGGGTGGTGATGACCAAGTCCATAACCAACAAGAATTAGGGACAAATCGTGAAAAAAAATGATTAAATTAAAATGGTAACCTTGATAAAAACGACTTTCCTCTGACTTTCATGGTGTCGGTCTTGGACATCAGCTTTTTGAAAACCATCCTGTATACCCACAATATTAAAAATATATGTCAAGCCCAAGCCAATCAATTAGCTATAGCAAAGTCAATAATTTGCCTTTGCTTCGTAACCATCAATTAGAAATATTTTCCGATAGATTTCCGATTAATCGAATAACTTTAGATGTTCAAAGCAATATCGTACTGAACTGTATCGGAAGTGATACGTCTTTACACCATGATCACACAACCAATTCGATACATACTGATGGCTGAAAACATTTTGGGTATACACAGAAATTATTTGTTGTTCAATAAAAAGTTTAAAAAGTTGATTATTTTACGAACAATAGTCGAAATTGCGTTGTTATTCGGAAGTTTTTATTTTCGCTATTTTTTTATTAAAACGTATACTATAAACACTGAGCTTTGGTATTACAATGTTTTGAATTTATTTTCTTTGAATGTGTTAGTTTTATCAATGTATCATGCTATGAACTTTAAAGAAACGTTAGTGCATTTAAAAATATTCACGACATATTTCCCGCACGATAATATTTACTCAAAGAAGACAAAGAATAAAAAAAAAAGTACTCAAATATTTTTTTATAATTTATTATATTTTTAAGTTTTCTGGAGATTTCGTGTTTTACATTTACGACAGTGATTTCGACTTGGAACATGTTTATTTTTATCTTTACTATTTGTTTGAAGTGAACACATTTATTTGTTACCAGCGACTTATGAACCAATATGCCGTAATTTATTGTTACTTATTTTTGATTGCTGAACAAATTGATTGTATAATTAGATCAGTTACTGAAAATATAAAAAGATTAAAGCAAAATCAAATAGAATTGAGACTACGCAGTAAAATTGAACCTCAACTGTTTCAAAAATGGTCAGCATCATATACTACAATTGAAAAGATATCTAAATTGTTCAACGCTATGTTTGGTTTTCAGGTACGTATAATAATGTTCTTTTAAAATAAAACGTATAATGAAAATTCCTAAATAAATTGAATTATTTTTTATTTTTAGGCCACGATACTAATCGCTATAGTAATTTTATTTTATGTAATTCAGACGACAACATTTATAAGGAGAATTCATGACGTAAGTTTAATAATAAAAACTTGTATTATATTAATACTTATGTTTAAAATTTGTAGGATATAATTGTGTTATTCTTTCAGGGTAGTTTCAGCCCGTCTTATTTCCTCATGTTCTCTCTCTTTATGATTGAATTTGTCCTTGCTCTGTACGCTGTAGCGAGCGCCGCGCAGAGAGCAAGCAATCGCGCAGAAGAATTGAGACAAATACTAGCTAGGCTTCTTCTTCACTCTATTGGATGTAAGTAATTAGAATAATTTATAAAAGAATATGCTAAGAACCAAATATTAAACAAACAAAATGTATGTAATTAGATTTTACGAGTCATAACCTGAACTATTTTAAGCAAAATGAGAATGTTTTCGAGATTTTTTGATAACAAAACATTTTAAGAAACCTTCAATATTCTAAAAGATTTTTTATAAAAGTCAAGCCAATTACGAACGTTACTAAAAATATAATGCATAATAATCAGAGGGCTTGTTGCTAGTTTTGATGTATTTTGACTAACGATCTTTTGATATTAACCAATCTAACAATGCCTTCGATGTGTTTTAGTAGAAGAACAATATCATTCAACAAGGGATCTGTTACGCCTGGTCATCACCTGCCCTATACAGATGCAAGCCTTCGGTTTAATGGTCGTGAACATGTCGTTAATGCCGACTTTTGTCTCCATTTGTACTTCTTACACGACCGCGGTGCTGCAGTTGAAAAATATTATATAAAGAGATATTTTTACCTATTTTTCGTGTGTATCACATTCGTTTAATATTACCCTAAAGGTTTTCTGGTCACGACTCTTATACAAAATGTTAATGTATTTTATTCAAATGAATAAGTTTTAATATAGTAATTATTATGATACCTTTGCTCAGCAGTGGGACTATAGGTAAAAAATAATAATTAAAATATGTATTTTAGTGATTACCATATTCGAAAATTTTATATAAGTTTTGAAACTAGTGTAGATTTAGGCTTTATATCTCTTTACCCTAGAATCTTTACTTATATAAAATAACTAACAATTTTCTTCATAGTTCAAACGAAAAACACTTTTAACAATAGTGTGCAAAACTGGCAAAAATATTCTCGGTAAAAATAGAATTTGTTACTAAGTTTAATAGAACGTTTCAAAAATGGTCTGCAAGTTCGTTAGCGCTGGACGAAGTGCGGCGTCAGCAACCCCTATCATTTCTCCCTCAGTCCTTCTTCAAGTTTGAGCACAATTTGCACGTTTTCTCGTAGTAAGTAGTAAGATTCGTTCAGTAGCTATAGCATCGCAATCGCATTGAAAGCTTATTTGAGCTGAAATGTGCGCTATTGATAGCGCGATTGCGGAATGTTGCCGCGTCACCGCGCAGTGTATTTCGTAAACTTTACCGCAACGATAGTCTCATTTATTTGTAGTTTTGTGCATCTGACTTATTCGAGTGAATTTGTAAAATCACACTATTGAGTGATTAAAATCTTTTTTAGTTAATCTGTAATTTGAAATAGAAAATTATACTTATTATAAGCCTTAAGTGTATTTACTTACTGTATTGTGTGCGTGTGTGTGTGTGTTAGTATTAAAAACTATGACATAACTTTGCATTTTTTTTTAACCTGAGACAAAGGTTTAGAAAATGAAACAAGAAAATAGGCAGATGAAAGATACATAATCCATTTTTACTATCAAAAAGAGCTTTCATACTCCACACGCTACTAAAATATTATACAGACGCTCTTCATTTGAATATTACAAAATGAGATACTTGCCTTTTGACAGTCTTGCAAAAAAAAACTTTAAATAGTAGCCGAGAGCGGCAACGATAAAATGAAAATGAGGGGAGGGGGCTCGTTAGCCAGCAGTCTTCTCACCGCTCCACACCAATTGTCGCCAGCTCAATATTTACAATCACCCATTAGGAAAACCAACCTTAAATACTTAAAGTTATGGTCTAAAGTACCTCGGCACAATGCCCGCATTTAAAAATGCCATCGGAACAAAGAACGCATGAAACTCTGCAGTACAAAGGATTTTCAGAAATGTAACAGACGTAATATCTAATTAGATGATTCGTTTCTCGCTTTCCAAAGTGGTTAATAAAGTAACGTTAATAGATTCTGAAAATCTAAATATTTTAACAATATGTAGTAGGAGCGACCTACGTCCAGCAGTACTCCGATGATGTTGATGATAAGGTAGTGGTATGCAGGTTCGTTAAAACCTTCTCTCTTACAAGTATTTTTTAAGCACAGAAAGCTGATGTTATGCAGCAGGATCGAAATGTCAAAAAATGAAGCCATTTGCTGTAAACCAAATTCTTGACTAAAATATTATACTTTTAAGGTGTCTGAACCTATAAAATCTCATCAAATTTTTAACACCCTTTATAATTCAACCATCAGTGTTATCAAAGTAATTATTCCAAGCCGCTGAATCCGCTGACACATCGCACTTCATCTTGAGTTATCATCTAGCGAAAGCGCAATTCAATCTCGCAAGTTCGTATCTGTATGCCATCTGTGTGAGCCGGTATGAATGGGGTGTACAAACAAGCGCTATAGTGTCCCATCTCTAGTCAGGTGTCGTATCGCGCACACAGCCCGCTAAGCATGTCATGACTCAGCACGAAGCTGCGAATACGAGGATATGGTACTTCGAAGAAACTGATAAAGGAATTATTCAACATCTTGTATATTTTTTGTTGAATACTACCTTTATTAGCCAAGAAGACGAGATATAATAACATTATTAGAAAATATTAATCAATAATTATTGTTAATAATAATTAATGTTATTCAGACGAATCATTAGATTACCTACAGCATAGAAGTAGGTTAAAGTTAAAAACCTAAAAAATCTTCACTCGTAACACTTCTAAAAACCCTTTTCAGTCTGTATTGTACATAAAAGAGATACGAAAATAAACCATTCATGTTAACCCAAAGCCTTGCCAAAGTAAAAATAAGTAATTAATATACAAACTCATACTTCTTTCGTAGTTGTAGTACACTCACACCATCACACGCGCCGGTCTACTGAAAGAGCACTCTCGGGGCAAACGTCAGACCTTTAATGGTAACTGCTCGCTCCGTGTTTGAATGAAAAATATGAACGAAAGGAACGAAAATAGTCCAGCAGAACAGCGAACAGAATGCGGAGATTTTAAGCATATAGTTATATGTGCACACGTATATAAAATAAAGAGCCTTATATTTTTCTAGCTGGTGCCCGCAGCTTCGTCTTATTATCGTTATATTTTGATCACACACAATATTTTTAAATTATAACATGTGTTATTCTGGTGTATAGCTACATTATTGTACAGTTTCATTGAAATCCTGTGAGTTGTTTTTGTGTGAAGGAGTAACAGAACCAGTACCAAAGTCTTGAGTATCGGAACCGACGATCTATGGAAGACCGAGCTAATAGCAACAGAGTATATTTGTAGTGTTTACTAAAATACTATAAATAACAACTAGTAAATGTAACGTAGGTCTGTTAAGTATTATTGTACAGCAAAATAAGTTTCCAAATGTCATAATAAAGAAAATCAACCTTTAGAAATATAATTCTAAGACTTTTCCAATTATTTACTGTCAAGAAATGTAGGTTACCGCAGTTCCATTTTATAAACCTTAGATCTAATTAACGTTTTCAGACATGAAGGATGAAAAGTGGTTTTCCTCGCTCTCGCCTTATGAAAGTGCTAGAAGAATCAAAAGCCTTATTTAGTTGATAGAAATGTATTTTTTCGTCATATACAGATTTAATAAATATTTGTTACGTGCATAAATATTTTATGTGCTATATAGTATAACATTTGATTAGTTCAATGATCGATTTAAATTCAATTTGATATAAATGATCTAAATATTTGTTTATATTTTGAATTTTAATTAAATTGTGATGATTGCGAAAAACTTGTGCGATTAAAATAATATTTTTTAAGCGCCACAAAGCGGGTTGCAGACGCTCGTAGCAATGTGCTACGTCACGTACAAAATACAACGCTACAACTCGCCTCGCATTTTAACATTATTACTGTTTAAATGAGAATCACATTTCCACATTCACTGTATGGAAAAGTTTACTTAATTGACAATGAATAAAGACAACATTTTGTTAGCCCATTTTTCATTCGGTTCAGCCGTCAATACAAATTAGGTTATCCGCCATGGCCGTGTGAACGCGTTATGCAAATCTAGTTATGTGTTCCAGCGTCCAGTTAATTCAGTTCTTTCCTTCGCTCTGGCTGCACGTAATAGTCCTGTTTTGCATTTTGATGGATAATTTTGTTAGCAACTAACATGATTGGTAGTGACGTTCCGACGTCTCGACGAGTATTGATAAATTTTAATACATCCTTATTTGGTTAACTTTAAGGTTCATATTGAAACGTCTCGGTGAATTGAAACACCAGTTCTTGGCCACTGTAAACGGACCTTTGTACTCTAACCAAGTTGCCTTATTATTAAAGAAGTCAGGTGCCACACAAATTTCAACGCCATTTCAATAAAAATTAAAACTGTGAAGCAACAATGTTATTTATTTATCTAAAGATATTTAAAACACTAGTTATACTATTAAAAATAAGGGTAGTTTATCGTGTAACGAGTGCGCCACATTACAACCATAAAGCCAGCAGTAAAGCCTTCGGACCGTGGCGGGTGGCGGCCATTATGCCCGCAGATGTTATCACAACATAAAATTCCGAAATTAAAACCTATAAAATATCACGCCCAAACATGATTTATCTCGACAAATTATTTCCAGCTTCGATATTGGACGTCGTAAAGAGGATTGCTGTTTTATAGCAGTAACAGATGATTGGGATTAAAGTTAGAACGGCTCACGCGAGATAAGAAAACTGTTGTTATACACGAACTTATAATATACAGTTAAACTTATGAGAAAATAGTATATAACAGATAATAGTATCTTTACTAACGGGAACGGGAGGTATTTTCGTAATAACTATTGAGTAAAATCAGTGTATCTTTGAGCTGGACAGTTTATTATTAATTAATTAGTTTTATTAAAACAACACTATTTAAATGTGTAATAGAATTCCATGTATTTTTTTTGTATCCGACTGTACTCTATGTGGGTCACGTTACCTATACGTTTATTTAGGTTATAAAAATCATTCGTAAAATATTTTCCGGTCTGCGAACTCATTACACTAATGGGTATTACTCACAATCGGAAAAGTTCATTTTCTCACTACGTTGCAGTTTATTTAGCACAGGAATTCACAAATACATTTCGGTGAAAATATTAATTAATTTTGTAGGTAGTAATTATCTGTATTTCAGGTCTGTTAAATAAAAAAATATTATGTTGGCAGACTGATCTAAGTCAGTACTAGTCATTGAGTCAAATTAGTATAAAAAACGTCGAAAACACAATCGAACCCCAATATACTGAGGTGTGTTAAGAATCAGATGTGATAATCGTAATTGTATCGTAGAGCCATCGCATGCGTGGTACACTGCGCGGTAAAGCTGCAACTTTCAGGAGTGCAACAGGCGTTGACGCGCAATATAGCTTGAACATATTAACGTTTCGATACTTTTACAATCGGCATGTTTATTTGTAATCAGCCATCTAGCATTGCGATAAAATCAATCACAAATTACTTAACTACGCTACGTTTGATTCTATAAATTGTAAAATAAATCAAATGCAAAGAAACTTGGTAAAAGCAAAATACAGACTTCCAGCGCGGCTTTAACTTGGAGACTTCGTAAAAACTTGATGAGTCGCCCAAGACCGCATAGAATCCATTACTTAAATAAGCGTTGGCGTTCAAACTGCTAATTTCGCTAAGTGGACCAAAAGCACCGTTGAGCTTTTCTTTTATGTATTAAAAAGATGTATTTGAATTGGGGTATATTTTCATGATCTGATTTTATCAACATTAATGATCAGGTCAGTAGAGACATATTTGTTTTGATTATTAAATATTCAAATTAGGAAGGCTCAGGAAAACCAAATTAAAAAGGTGGCGCTGTATAATATGCACTAGCTTGCTGTGTATTGTGCACTAGTTGGTGCAATTAATATTTTTTGACTTTTTTTCTAAAAAGATAAATCAATTCCTATAATTTGTATGTTTTTCAAAAATAACAAAACGCCACTGAAGTGCTTTTTCATGCAAATTTCTCCTACACACAATTTTCATACAATGTACTAAGAGATTTCACACCAATCTGAATAAATATGAGTGTGGCTCGCTTTGCATAACATAGTTGATATTATTAAGAATTCATAGCTTTGTAATGATCATGTATAGAGCTAAGTGCGAAATATTAACCACACAATATATTTACATATTTTAATGGACCCGGAGTGTTTACATTAATGCTTGCTATTAAGGGTTCATCAACCTATATCAGTAGGTACCTACACTGCTGGTAGGTACCTACTGATAAAGGTTGATCAAGACTCGCCACTAAGCCCGGTCCTCAGCTTTTCTCATTAAGGGGTTAACAACTTTTTTTTTCGTATCAGTCGTACGTAGCTCAACCTACTATGCGAAGCTATGCTACTAAACGATAGAAGATACCTATTACCAATTTCAAAGGAAAGGTGGAAACCCTTTACCCCAGTCATAGACTTCTTAGACAATGTGACAATCATATAATCAATTCGTTGTATTGATTAAACCAATTAAGTATCTTCAAGTCATATTAAAATCCCCTACAGCGTATTTTTTTTTTTAATATTGTTAATATTTTTGACGCATACATAAATATGCGTCAATAGAATAATCTATCAGTACCTATGCGTATAATAATATATAAAAAAAACAAATAATTTATTTCGTTGAATATAAAAGAGAAAGCACAAAATATTATCATACACCTTTGTGTACGATATTTTAAAAGCAAAAGACCTAGTAAATCGTAGGACCTAAGTTAAAATGTCGTACTCTAAGCTATATTTTACGGCTAGCTTGTTGAGATTGCGTGCCAAGTGGCATTGGCAGATATGAGCATTACGTACAGCGTTTATGTAAATGTTCCCTGCAGTAGTTCCATAAGCATATTATTCAACTGAGCAGTTTTCATTCCTAACTTGAGCTTCCAAATATAATTATGATTTACGAAAAATTCAAATTAACTTATTTTTAAAACATATTTTAGTAGAAGTTTTTCTTAGATTTATACAGAGCTTTCCAACAAGGTTATTTAAAAAAAGCGTTAACGCTACAAACTTTGCCTGAAACTAATTGACTAATTTCGAATACATGTTGGAACTGAAAGTCTCACATCGACTAAAGTTAAATTGGTAGATATGTTATTTAGTAAAATCACAAAATGAAGCATCATATAAAACGTACGATGAAATAAAAATAAAGATTTACTAGCGTAACGTAATTTTGTCAAAATTTGCATGTCATATCAAATTGGTTAAAAATCCAATTTAAAGGTTTTTTCGGTTACCACTTAACATCACCTGGACTATCAGCTCTGGGTGCTTAGCCTACAAAGGATAAAATCGTTAGCACCCAAACTGCTTACTTCAACGGACACGTGACTGCAAACTCATCTCAGCATAGAGATAGTTCGCAAGTAGATTAGCAACTTAGGCTTCAAGTGTCGCTATGATGTTAAAACTGCCCAACTCTGCTCTAGGTCGGACATTGTGGGTTTATCAATTTCACTTTGAGCACATCCTATATTCCGATACTGAGAGAACTAGATTATTCTGTGAGGTCAAATATACCAGTCTGTACTAAAAACACATCTGTACTAATAAATAATTATTGAAATTTTAGTTAATTGTCGTGTGTTTGTCGAAATCTGCTTTACCTGGTGTGATAAATCATAAATTGTGGTTAATCGGAAGGTTCACTCACACATGGTTTACGTATGATTAAGAAGCACGAGGTTACGATTCAGTGAGAAATCATATGCGATTGGTGAGGTTTCTGGCCC
This sequence comes from Ecliptopera silaceata, assembly GCA_932527185.1. Classification (NCBI taxonomy): domain Eukaryota; kingdom Metazoa; phylum Arthropoda; class Insecta; order Lepidoptera; family Geometridae; genus Ecliptopera; species Ecliptopera silaceata. The sequence continues at coordinate 7,623,577 of OW052202.1, read as the reverse complement.
CGAAGAAATTGGTTTAAAATGCTCGTAATCATGCCATGGGTTTGTCTCACAATCAATTCAACGCTATGACTAATACTATGTGTGGATCGATGAGGCGTTAATTAAACATGCTTGGGAAATTTTCCTTATTTTTATGTATTCGGGATGTTCAAACTTGCTTACATTTAATAGGAAGATGTTCAAGTTAAACTCTAGAATAGGAACAGAATATATCGAACATTTCAATGTGCGACAAACAAGACTATTGCAAAATAGTTCCGAAGTAGCATGATCCGGACTAATGAGATTACAGAGTTGACTTGGTGCATACTCTCAGAGGGAAATCAATGCGAGGACTGCGGGAACTTTGGCCGGGAGGGACGACTGCTCAATCAACTTCGTTCAGCGTTTAAGTTGCTGAAAATATATTGAATGTAGATGTACAGGATTCTGATTCATACAAAAATCTTGTGGATCAAAATTTGTTACTTGAACAAGTGACTTTTAAGTAAGAACTAAAACAAACGAATGACAACTGCTACAGCAATTATTCTGAATGTTGAATCAGTTCAATTGCCATCCTAAGCTAACGTTTGCATGGGCATTTGTCTACAGACCCTGATTTTTAAATATCGTGCAATATTGAAAATTCAGTTTAGTAAGGGTAAAAAATCACTCATTCGCAGACCTCTGCTTGCTCTGTTTTTTAATATATATAATAAGTAGATAAGTAAGTAAATACATGAGTAAGTAACCTATTTAATTTAGCTATACTAATCGTTATGCTCCAGTAAAGCTCTTAGGATTATGTATGGAATTCTGTACTTGCTCATAGCAAGGTCATATTACCTTGCTTTCTTTTAACAAGAAGCAATGATATTTCAATATAATTGCAATATGCAATACATTCTATAGAGTTTCACCGCAAGGGTGTTTAAAATTGAAATCTGTAAAATTGTAGAATCTTAAAAAGAAAAATAAAGCTTGTCGCAACGTGCACATTTTACTTTTCCCTATTTCCATTTTACTCTTTCCATTTTCTTTCTCAGTGGACGTCAGCTCTGTAATGCGGACTCCTGTCGTAATTAGAATCCTTGCGTAGGTCAGCAAACAGAAAAGTTTTTATTAACCCAAAGATTATATACATATTACATTTTTTGTAATAACGGAACTTAACAATGACAAACAGATGTGCCGTTTCAGTTGGCTGATTTATACAATCTACTCATAGAAAATAATAGATTTTGGTTAATTTTATATTTTTACTTTTTGTTTAAGAGTTCCTACGCATATATTTTGTACTTGTCATAGGTACAATAGTTATAATATAAAAACCTGGATAGTTTTCTGCGGATTAAACAATATTTTATTTCCAATAAAAGCCTGGGTTATCACGTTCCTAGTCATTTATCGACATGTTTCACGCAGGTTTTCTCCGAGCGTGTTTGTACCAAGTTAAGCTTTTTTTCTGCCACATTTTATCGTGAAAACTCTATCTTTTGATATGTTATCATATAAAAGGCGTCAATAAATGTTTTTTCTGCACTGTATATTAAAAAGAATCAACTAAATATGAATAAATATTATTTTGTTATGTTTAGGAAAAAGTAGGCTGTAGCAATATAAATCGCAAAGATGGTTCAATCATCGCTTTAACGAGAAATATCCGTCGAAGTTCCAAACTCAGGTGATTTTTCATCGTCAGCTCGGCCACCTTATTTCAATCAGGACCTTATTTAATTCCGCCCCTGTGATTTTTATCCAAGATGGGAACGTAAATATAGCAATAAGTCTCCGAAATCCCTTATCAAGTTCAATTTGATTCCTACGACCCACAGAACTTTGAATATCGTTTTCTTTCTAAACATTTTTTTTCCCACACAATTTTTCTCAGAATAATTTCTCAACCGAGCTGGTATGTAATGACTAGCATTTTTTATGAGCCACTTGAATGAACGTCGATTTAATTTCACCAGAGAACAGACCGTCGTCGCACGGGCTTGAAATAATGCTCAACTAAATAACGCGGACATCCACCACCCCACCCCCTCTGTCTCCTCTGAAGCGTCGCCCGTGTTCTGCGCTCCCAGATTAATCTTCCACATGCTTCAATGTCATCTAGCGTAGCAAATGACGCAAAAAATAATGATAAACATAAGAAAACGTGGAGCTCGTTGCAGCATGAATAACTCGGTTCCATTCTTTAAGTTTCTTTGTTTCTTGAAAACGTGAATAATTTAGCTCGCGGATCGTGCTTACAAAGTATCGGGTGAATAGCGTTAGTTATTCCCTCGGTAGAATTAAGCGGCTCGATTCACCTCACGGGTCTACATGCGCATCGATTTGAATCTACGCCAGACCAATATTCAGCGGAGCGACAAATCAGCACTTCGATATTGCCTCCATTTGGGTACCACCTCAATATATGGAAAATCTGATTTTTCATTGCCGCCGCCAAACGACACACGCGGCCCTCCCTCCGCCGCAAAACGTTTTAATATTTACACAGCCCCTTCTGCTTTTAAATCACGCAAATTATAGGTGTTCAATTAAATGAACGCTTTGAACTTTATAATAGGCCATTCGAGGTCTTATCGGCTGAGGCAAATGGCGATTAAATAACATTGTAAATTAAAGTTCAGGCAGTTAAGTAACGACTCATTTTTGCGAATATACGAGCCACCTTTTCGTAAAAGTATTTATATTATATTGAGGAAAATGGTATTAGTAGGCAGGTAAAGGTGGTTGGGCAAAGGACACTTTTATTGAAGCCCCAGCACATTTCCTACGAGAACCTAAGTAGTTACGGGAGCAATAGCTGTGGACATGAGGTGGCAGTGTATCTACGAGCATCGTCGTGACTTTTATTAGGTTGTTGGTTTATCAAGTGCCGCCCTTTCTCTGTTTTGTTCATTATTAGTGCGGCTCGGATTTACAAGACCTTTGCCTCACAAGGAAACCTCACGTTGCTTAACCTGTCGAAATGACCTTTTGTAAACCATTGAGGAATCAGGTTGGAATAGACTTCAGCAAAACGACAACATACGATTTTTAAAGGAAACCTTTTCCCTGAAAATCCTAGACGCTAATAGATCAGTCATCGCATACTAAATCTAAACATAACATGATACAATATTATATTACAATGATTTCAATTTATTTTATTTAATTAAAAATTTTACAAAAATGAAATTAAAAAAAGAAAACAGAAAAGTTTCTTTTGTAGGTTTGTAGATACAAAAAAATATATTTTAAAAATATAAGTACAAAAATATACAATTATCTCCTAATTTAATGGTTCATGATAAGAATTATTGCATAGTAAGCTCTAGCTAAATTCCATCAGCAGGAATCACAATAATAAGCCAAGTTATCTCTCTCTAAGGCTTTGGGTGTTAGACGATAATTACGCATTCTCTGTGCCTAAAACAATATTGCTTCCATGTCAGGAGCATCAACTCTACCTACCTCTTGTAGTGGGTACCTATACTAAGATTAATATCTTAGGAGCCCTGTAGTCAGAAGTCACCTGCAAATCATGTTTAACAGATAATACTTGCATAGGTACTGCATGTATTTGATGGTTACAAATTTCGTTTTAGAAATAAATCTTTTGTTAAGTTAAATACAAAATAGATACTGTTCGATTGCTATAAGTTGTCTCCAATCCAGTACTGGTTTACTCATAAGAGGTCAATCAAATCATATCATCTGATTGACCTCTTAAAGCCTGGAGGTTTTAATCTAAGAAAATGGTCATCCAATGAGAAGGCATTTTTGGAACAAAAAGACAATGATCAGATAAAATCATCATAATCAGCATTCGACAAAGCACTTGGAATTCAGTGGGATCTACGAAAATATGTTTTCACATACAAACTGTAGACCAACACATCATCATCAAAACCAGCCACCAAACGATAACTTTTATCAGAGATATCAACAATCTTCCACTGAAGTTATATATATTTATTTCAGTTAGTTTGGCAACAAAACATTGAATGGGATGTCCATTAGCACTAAATGAATGGTCAAATATCAAGCAAGATCTGGGAGAAATCAATACTCTCAAGATACCAATGTGGCTAGAAAGTCACAAAAATAATAGCATAGAGCTACACGGATTCTGCGATGTTTTCGAGAGCGCGTATGCCCGTGTTATTTTCAGGAAAATCAAATAACAGAAAAAAATGTGATCATAGCATCAAAATCGAGATTAGTGCCTAAAAAGAATAGCGTATCACTTCCAAGACTTAGACAAGAACCCTGGGCAGCACCACAACAATAAAACTCTATCAACTATCTATCAAGATACAATATCACAACACACGAATTGTCTTGACCATTCGTGTGGTGTGATACAATATCACATCACACGAATGGTCTTGACCATTCGTGTGATGTGATATTGTATCTTACTCATCTTATGATGATGATGATAATACTGATGATAATGATAGTGTGGTGTAACGCGACAACTTTAAGATCGTGTGGCTGACATAAAGGACCAGTCATAAACAAGAGCCCCTTCGTAAGGATCGTAGAGTTAAAGCATTCCATATCTTACTCAGATTTAATTAATTCCACTATAATTCAATCTCGGGTACAGGAGTCGCTCAGCCAATTTAGTGCCTGACGACAGTTTGTGAGTGCCCCATCGGCTTAGCAGCTGAAATCCTATGGGAAATACACTCGAGAGCAATGAATCCCGGTCACTTAAAGAATGTTAAAAATCTCGGAAACTAAAAATGATAGGTTAATGCAATAAATTGTATTTAATTGACAATGTAATACTCCTTAAATGAAAGTAAAAAAAATATGAGTCACCATACATTTTATTAACACAAAATTACATAAAGAAAAAAACTGCTGATCTCTCCTTAAAACAAAAATAGGAAACATGAAATTTTTGAACTTTATTCCGATTTTCTTGAATTTTAATACTTCGTATTGCCTCCTCGTGCTTCCATTACTGCGTTTACGCGGTTTGGCATGCTGTACACCAAGTTCCTTATACGATTTTGGGGAATATTCTCCCATTCCTCTGTGAGAGCAATTTTGAGCTCACGAAGCGTGATTGGGGGAGGGTTTCGTTGTTTTACGCATCTGCCTAGCTCGTCCCAAGCATGCTCGATCGGGTTGATATCCGGGCTGCGCGCTGGCCACTCCATACGAGTAATGTTCATCTCTTGAAGGTAGTCATTCACAATCCTACCTGTATGAGGTCGGGCATTGTCATGCATAAATATACCTAAATTGACCATAAATGGACCAACGTGATCATTGAGGATTTCTTCCACATATCTTACGCTAGTTAAAGAGCCGTTTTCTATGATCACCAGCTCTGTGCGACTTTCAGAAGAAATTCCGGCCCACACAAGTACAGACCCACCACCGTAGGCTACTTTTTCTTCGATGCATGCTTGCTTGAATCTTTCCCCTGGTCTTCGATACACTCTGTGTCTTCCATCGTGCTTGTAGAGCATAAATTTTGATTCGTCGGAGAACATAACTTTTGACCAATCTTCAATACTCCAATTTACGTGGCTCTGGGCATATCTTAGTCTCGAAATACGATGCCCACGCTCCAGTTTAGGGCCGTTTGCAGGTCTAAGGGGTTTTAAGTTAGATTCAGCAAGCCGACGTCTTACTGTCCATGCACTTGGGTTACTTCCTCCGAGGCGTCGAAACTGATTGGTGAGTTCAGTTCCTGTGAGAAAGCGATTTCGAAGCATGGTGTTCACCAAGTATCGGTCTTCTCGTGCTGTGGTACACCTGGTTCTGCCCGTTCCTGGTCTGCGTAGGTTAGAACCAGTTTCTTCGTAACGTCGGAGAACTCTTTGTACTGTTGACAGCGACACACCGACAGTCCTGGCTGTATCGCGCTGACTCCGGCCGGTTTCCAGCATTGTAAGTATTCTAATGCATTCTTCAGGCGTAAGCGACATAATTTCAGCTTGAATAATGAATATAGAGCACTATCAACATGGTTTATGTACCCACATAAATGACGGATTACAAACAAAAGCAAAACCAAATGCTGTAATTTCGTAGTTCCATCTTCGAAAGTGGCCCTTTTTCAAATTTGATTTTTTTATGATATAACTTTACAATAACTAAGAAGTTTTAATACCTTCATTTAAGGAGTATTACATTGTCTATTAAATACAATTTATTGCATTAACCTAGCATTTTTAGTTTCCGAGATTTTTAGGATTCTTTAAGTGACCCGGATTCATTGCTCTCGAGTGTAGTTTGCTGAGAGGCAAAGACCAAACGTTTAATGGTTATCAATTTAAGCCTTTGTAGGCATGAGACAGATATATCAAAACGAAACTGAAATCCGTTTGCAGTCAGAAATCGTATCGCATCGATATTCCAATAAGAGAAAACCGTTTTTAGAAAACGCACGATGATAACGCAAACTGCAAACTATCTTATCCGAACGAAACCAAACCGAACCGACGTGAGTTTAGTTTTGCACCGAAAACGAAAACCAAACACAAACTGCAAACGAACAAAATCTAAATCTACCTAAAGTTTTAGTTTTCTATGGTTTTGATACGCATTCGTGATTTTAGTTTTGCACCGAAAACGAAAACCAAACTCAAACTGCAAACGAACGAAATCTAAATCTACCTAAAGTTTTAGTTTTCTATAGTTTTGATACGCATTCGTGATTTTAGTTTTGCACCGAAAACTAAAAACCGTTTTTTAAAAACGGTTTTTGAAATCGATTTCAAAATCTGAAATCGGTTTTGTATCGGTTTGTGAAAAAATCCAAAAACGCCCATGCCTAAGCCTTTGGTCTTTACATTTCATCGTGATAAGTTATTACCTGTTTTTGACAACAGGCGTCACAGATAGCTGGCTATCTTCTTCATAAAATCATCAATAATATTATATGTTGATTGGTCTTCTAACAAATTAAGGTGGTAATCTATTATAAATCTATTTAAGAATAGATATATAATAGATTACCAGCTTAATTAATTTCTATAAGTAGAACACAGTTATTTATATAAGTAAATTTAATAATTTCTATTTGGTGAAACAGATTTAAAAGCTAACATGTAGGTATGATAATAGACACCTACGTAGGCATATACAAATATATCTAAGATAGAACATATTTAAGAAACAATAAAACAGCTTGAGAATACGTATATTTTTATATTTGCGCAAACAAAACTTCAGATCTATTTGTGATCATCGTTTTTGCTTCAGGAAAGAAAGGTAGGATGTTTATCCAGGAATCCAAGCTCAGTGTCAATATGCTTACCTGAATAAAAATTGGAAATAATATTATATTTGTTTTATATCAAAAAGCTTATACAAAAAAATATTTTCTAGAGATTTAAAAATATGTTTTCGTTAAAAGGAATAACAATAGTATTTTCTTTAATACTGTCAAAAAATTAGGTTAGACATATGTTGTATTTCACAAATAGCTTTGTTTTCCTTTTCTGATCAAAAAATACGAGGTTGTATTATGATAAAAGTGAATAAAAGTAACCAAAAAAAAAACACCGAATTTCCTGTAGCAAAACTTGAGCTCGTACTCTTTGATCAGAACAAGAGACCATCACCACTGTTTACACCTGAAAAACACTGTTAATGTTGTAATTTTTCGATATGCGTTATAGCTTACAGTAGTTAGTAGTTCTGCCCTTCATGCTGTGGGTATCGGGTTCGATTCCCATCCAGAGCAAAATATTCGTCGTGTCTGGGTGCTACTATGTATTCTTTATCTATTTACAAAAATAAGAAAATATATTTATGTATTCGATCAGCAATCTTGTTCCCATAGTAAAAGTTTGCATAGTTTGGGACTAGCATGCGATGTGTGAGTTGTCCATGAATATTTCTTACTTTAGTCTCAGCTCTATAAGAAAAGCAGTGTGCAATTCCTCTGTTCAGTCCTTGCAGGATTCCAAACACGTCGCCAGGTCCTAACAGCTCATGCGTCGTCTCCGTCAGATCAGCTCGCACAGACACCACGGACACAGAGCCTGAAGCTACCCAGTACATGCGAGCTTCACTGTTCCCGGCCACTACTATGTAGTTGCCTATAAACGGACATTGACTAGATAGACTAGATAGAAAAACACTTTATTATACACAATGAATAAAAGATACAAAGATATAAAATAATAAAAACATTCAGAACAATGGGCGGTCTTATCTCAAATCGATCTTTTCCAGACAATCTTTCTAGATTATATTAAGACTAAAAAAATATAAAAGTAAGTGTGTATCAGCAATAAGGTCACGTCAATACTGGCCTACCTAGCGTGGTTGGGGTAAAGAACGATTGTAAAAAAAAAACTTAAAAGGAAAAAAAACTTTGTAACTTTTTTTTGTGGTAACCTTATTTTACCCCTCGCTAATGAGAGAAAGCACGAAAAAACATGCATGTCTTTTTAAGTTAAAAAAATACAAAAGATGTGCGAAGCCAGGAAATAAACACCTTATTTAAATAATAAAAATATACTACAGGTAAATAACGTAAGTACATAAAAGCTTAACACATAGCTAACAACTATATAAGTACGTTACTTGATCAAGTTTTCTTATAAAAACATGTTTACTTCAGGCGACTCACCACGGGAAAAGTTTAAAAGTAACATTTTTGTATAAATAATTGGGAGTTTTCATTAATTTTCCAAAGCAAAAGCGGTTTTGAAAATAAGTATGACGTATGCTCAAAGAAGCTTATTTCACAACTTTTCGAAACGTTAAATAAAGGACGACTTACTTTTTAAAAAATAACCTATTATTTGGAACAATTGAGTGCAAAATTCTTTTTTTTTTTTAGTTTTGTACCTACTATGTGTAAGCAAATCCGTTTCTAATCAAATAAAAACCGATTGGTCTTCCCGCCCAAACGTACGGATGCTGTTTACATAAAACATTGTTATCTCTAGATATTTTTTATACAAATCTAAAAGAAAATACATGATACAAACACCACAATAAATATACGTTAGGAATGATTTACCTTGAAAATAAACTGTGTACTCCAAGACACCTGTTACTTGCCGAAGAAACGGCTCGCCGGTGTCAGCGAATAGGTAACAATTTCTAAGGTGCTGACTGAACATCGCCGACATGAGATCACATCTCTTCACATACGGCGTTTGCTCCAATAATGCTGGTAGCTGTGGATAAAAATAATATCTTATAGTCCAGTCAAAATAGACTAAAATTATGACTTCAGTTTGCATTAATTCCCAACAAGCTGGATTTTTGTGCAGGCCTTGAATACGTCATTACAAATGATATGTCAAAAGTCCCCATCGATCCCGCTTGTGCGTTGTTTTTTATTCGAGGTCAAAGGTCATAAATTTGCATTTTTTGCGTATATCTCTGAAACAACGAAAGCTATTGGAAAGTGGTTCAGGCAAAGTTTGTACATCGTAAAATTGTCTACAAAAATATCTCAACACTTTTCTTCTACAAAACATCGTTTTCGAGATAAAGTGACTTTAGTCCGCAGGAAAATCGTCGAAGATGCTGCGTTTTTTTCATTTCAGCCGTTTTATCTGCTTCATTGCCACAGAACAAACAGTATTTCTTGAAATTTACTGAAAGGGGTGATGGGTTCGATGGGTTAGTCCTCCTCCAAGGTAATGAATCGTCTTTTTGTTTCAAGAAATACTGTTTGTTCTATGGCAATGAAGCAGATAAAACGGCTGAAATGAAAAAAACGCAGCATTTTAGTAGATTTTCCTGCGGTCTAAAGTCACTATATCTCGAAAGCGATGCTTTGTAGGAGAAAAGTGTTGAGATATTTTTGTAGACAATTTTACTATCTACAAACTTTGTCGGAACTATTTTTCGATAGCTCTCGTTTATGACTTTTAAACGCAAATTTATGACTTTAACCTGGGTATTTGCGTTTTTCGCGTATATCTCTGAAACAACGAGAGCTATTGAAAAATGCTTCAGACAAAGTTTGTAGATCGTAAAATTGTCTACAAAAATATTTTAACACTTTTCTTCTACAAAGCATCGCTTTCAAGATATAGTGACTTTAGACCGCAGGAAAATCCACTAAAATGCTGCGTTTTTTTCATTTCAGCCGTTTTATCTGCCTCATTGCCATAGAACGAACAGTATTTCTTGAAACAAAAAGACGATTCATTACCTTGGAGGAGGACTAACCCATCGAACCCATCACCCCTTTCAGTAAATTTCAAGAAATACTGTTTGTTCTGTGGCAATGAAGCAGATAAAACGGTTGAAATGAAAAAAACGCAATATCTTCGACGACTTTCCTGCGGTCTAAAGTCACTTTATCTCGAAAACGATGCTTTGTAGAAGAAAAGTGTTGAGGTATTTTTGTAGACAATTTTACGATGTACAAACTTTGCCTGAACCACTTTCCAATAGCTTTCGTTGTTTCAGAGATATACGCAAAAAATGCAAATTTATGACCTTTGACCTCGAATAAAAAACAACGCACAAGCGGGATCGATGGGGACTTTTGACATATCATTTGTAATGACGTATTCAAGGCCTGCACAAAAATCCAGCTTGTTGGGAATTAATGCAAACTGGAATGTCTATTTTGACTGGACTATTAGTAAGTTTATTCAATTGTCAATTAATATTTTATTAGGGTTCCGTACCCAAAGGTAAAATGCATTTTATTACTAAGATTCAACTGTCCGTTTATTTGTCTATCTGTCCGTCCGTTTGTCTTTAGCCTGTATCTCGTGAACTATCATTTTCACAAGAAATGTCAACTCTCTAACTATCACGGTAAATAAAATAAATCATCTGTGTGATGTATTTATATTGTCGCAATAATAACAAATACAAATAACCGAACAAAATATAAAATATTTAGGCCGGTTTATTTGGAACTCGTCCCTCGTTACCGTAAGGCGTCGTACGCTACGCTTGCCTAAACGTGGCCTACTCGCACTACCTACACACCAATGTCAGTTAGTGCCAAATATTATCGTATGTACGACAAACATGGCCGCTACTAATTCAGTTTGTTAAGCCTCTGAGCTATGCCTTAGTTCTCTGATGGATAATCTCGGATTTTATCCCCAAGGAATACTTCGAATGTCAAGCTCATTGAGAGACTATTGTGTCTCAGAACACACTCACTGATTCGGAAAGTTATCTCCGAAGTCAATGTCAGAGAAAAGAACTAATGTTCAACTCAAATCAAAGTGTGGTGGAGTCGAGATATCAAAATAAATTATAAATTTTGGAGTACTTTTTGTACTTAAAAATATATAATTATTTTGATATCTCGACTCCACCAGACTTTGATACACAAAGTACAATAAGTACTCAAAAATATACAATACAAATAGTACTAAAAAATATGGTCTTCTGCAAGCATTACTACCTCAATGGCAATATATAATTTTAAGAAATTATTTGTTGGATATTTAAAAAAAGTGAAATTGATTTTTCATCATTTTCGTTTTTTTATTCTTGATATTTTTATGAAATCAAATCTACAGCGATCAAACTTATCCAGCTCGATAGCTGTTGATTTGATTTATTTTAGGTAATATTGTTATTGTTATTGGAAGAAAAGGGGGAAGACCTCTGTCCAGCAGTGGAAAAGTACAGGTTAATAAAAAAAAATACTTTTATTGTTATTAATAGTAAGTAAACATACTTGTCTCCCTCGCTCCGTCACCCAAAGCTGGTGAACGTATATCCACAGCTTTTTTAGTTGATATCCTGAAAAATATATTGTAATATCATATTACAAAGTCAGAATTTGATTACATATTAGTAAATGAAATGAAATGAAATGAAATGAAATGAAATGAAATGAAATGAAATGAAATGAAATGAAATGAAATATTTATTGTTTGTAAAACTAGGTTAGCCATAGATGTTAGTCATATTTTAAGTTTCGTACTCTAGTTCCTACCGATTGGTGTACAAACATGATTACACAATATATACTTAGCAAACAGAACAATTAACAACTTTGTCGTGCAAAAATTCGTCAGTCGAATAGTACGCCTTTTCAATAAGAAACAAGTTGAGGGTACGCTTAAATTCGACTGTGTTGTCTATAGCACGTATTGCCGGTGGTATTTTATTATAAATAATTGGTGCCATACACAGAACACTCATACGCAAGAAATGAGTTTTACACGGATGATGATACAGATAACCGGCTCTTCGACTACCAGGTTGGTGGACATCAAACAAATTTAAATTGTCCCTTACAAATATTGCAACTTCACTGATGTATAAGGAAGGCAAGGTGAGAATTTTGAGATTCCTAAAATACTCTTTGCAGGAGTCAGTTGGTTTGAGATGGCACATTGATCGTATGCAGCGTTTTTGAGCTATAAAAGCTTTTGTCTTGTTGGTAGAATTACCCCAAAAAATAACACCAAATCGTAATACCGATGCTACATGACCATGGTAGGCAGTCATCAACGCAGATTGGTTGACTATTCGACTTAGTTTGTATAGTGCGTAAGAAAACTTGTTTAATTTTTTAGAAACAGTGTCAATATGAGCTTTCCATGTCAACTTTTTGTCAATTGTTACACCTAGAAACCGTGTTATGTTAATTTCATTAATCATAGTACCTAAATAATTTATGTCCATTGCTATTTGATTCCTATCCCTTTGTTCAAATGTCATAATATTTGTTTTATCTAAATTAATTTTTAAATTATTAAATTGAAGCCATTTTATTAGAGATGTCAAAGTGCTATTAATGTCATTGTTAAGATTACGAAAATTGTCAATATTAAATAAAATAGTGCTGTCATCTGCAAATAATGTCATAGGGTGTCTGGTTATAGTCGGAAAGTCATTTATATATACTAAAAATAAAAGCGGGCCTAAAACACTACCCTGTGGGACCCCATAACGAACATTCCTAGTACTCGATTCATAAGTTTTTTCAATATGGCTCTTAGGGCAAATTCTCTTAATATGGGTTACTTGTGTTCGATTTGTGAGATAAGACCGTATTAAGTTGTTGGCATTTCCTCTAACTCCGTAGTTCTCTAGTTTACAGAGAAGTGTTTCATGCTCAACATGATCAAAAGCTTTTGTCATATCCATAAAAAGTGCGACAGCTGGTTTTCTTGAATCAACATACGACATTACATTGGATAAAAAGTCAAAAATTGCCATATTGATCGTTTTATTTTTCCTAAAGCCGTACTGAGATTTTGACAGAATACTATTTGTTTCTAGAAAATTATTTAACTTATTATAAATAACTTTTTCAAACACTTTAGACAAAATCGAGATTAGGGCAACTGGACGGTAGTTGCTTAACAAACCTTTATTACCTTTTTTATGAAGTGGTATAATTATAGATTTTTTCAGGTGTTCTGGGAACTGACCTTGCTCAATGCATTTATTTATTAAATGACTAATAATTGGTGAAATTATGGATGCCACTTCCTTAAGTATTTTGGTTGAGATGCCATCCCAACCTACGCTATTAGTGTTTTTTAGGGATATTATTACATTGAAAACATCCAATGGTGACGTCGGTGTTAAGTACATCGAATTTGATTTATTGTGATTAATTGTATATTTATTGTCTGTTGTATTAGGTTTGTTATATTGAATCGTGTCTATGAAAAAATTATTGAATGAATTGGCAATTTCAAATGGGTTAGTTAATGTATTGTCAGATATTATTAGTTTATTAATGTTATCTTTTGGTAAGTTATATTTGTGTTTGTTTATTATGCTCCACGTGGCTTTTGATTTGTTAGTTGAATTATTAATTAAGTAATTATTTTGAGATTTTTGGGTCAGACTAATTATTGTCCTAAAACGCCTAGTGTATTTTTTAAAATTATTTTTATTTTGTTTGTTGGGGTTTAGTCTGTATGTCCATAGTAATTCCCTTTTTTTCTTAGAACACAGCTTCAAGCCTTTAGATACCCATGCTGGTTTCTTTTGAGTTGTAACTTTGATTTTTATTAGGGGAAAACATAGGTTATATAGCAGTATAAATATATCATAAAATCTATCAAATGCATCATTCAGATGATCGGTTTCGTAAGCATCTGCAAAAGTAATCCTGTTTAAGTTCTCTTTGAATTTTTTCCGATTTTCAGTACTGTAGTCCCGTTTTATGCTATACCAAAATTTTAAACAGCACGATTTCTGAACTGGACTTTTCAGAATCTGTGCTTTATGATCTGACAAAGCTAGTTCGATTATCTCACCTTTGCTACCCTTGATATTATGAAGAATATTGTCAATTGCAGTTCCACTAGATGGCCTAGTTACCTCCCTAAATTCAAAATGCAAGTTATATCCATCTACAAAAGTTTCAAAATCCGCTGATAATTTAGTTTTATTAAGTAAATCTATATTAAAATCTCCACAAATTATAACTTTGTAGCAATTTTTAAAACACACAAGATGAAGGACGTCAACCATTTTTTTAAAAAATATATCTATTTTTTGAGACAGACTGTGTGGTGGCCTGTATATGCATATGACGTAAATGTTGTGGTTTAGTAGTTTAATTGCTGAGCATTCTATGATATTTGGTACTGATAGATCTACTATTTCTTCAACATTTTGTGTGATGTGATGGTTTTTAATAAGAATGCATGATCCACCATAGTGTTTGTCCCTACAAAAGTATGATACTAGTTTGTAGTTTTGTAAAGTCAGCTGTTCAATATCGTCTTGCGTCATGTTGTGTTCTGTAATGCACACAATATCTATATGTTTACCTTGATTATTTAAACTTTCCAAGCATACCGTCAACATGTCTGATTTATTGATAAGGCCGTTAATATTTTGATGCAGAACATTTATAAAATTATACACGAAAAAGATTATTGTAATTGTCATTAATATTTTCAGTGGAAATGTCATTAAGTAATATGTAATACTGAAATAAAATGTATTTTTCATAACAAGTAAGTACTTCCTCAAAAATTATCAATCCTTTAACTGTATTAAATGATTATATAGTTTAATGTAAAGGCTCCAGTACACAATGGCGTATGCTGGGCCACGCTTTGCAATGCACCACTGTAGGCCACGATCACTTGGTGTTCACACAATGGCGCATGTCTCATTGCTGCCTGACAATCCACTTGCGATGGGCGTAGAAGAAATGTCTTTTTATTAAATAGGAATTTTCAGGGAGTCTACTATACGTTTCAATGCATCATTCACCTGAAAACATCGTACCTAAAATACTACAATTATTATAAATCAATAAACTTGAAAGTTGTAGGTGACAAACTAAACAATGGGCCATTGTGTGAACACCACAGGCCACGCTACGCCACGATTCCTTTGAAGTGTGCCCGAAAAACCGACAACTCCCCGATTGCGCGCCACGATCGGCAATTGTTTGCTATCATATACCATTGCCCCCTGTACACAATGGCGATGGCCTGTCGTGGGCCAGCATGGGCCATTGTGTACTGGGGCCTTTATAGAACCACAAACTTTCACAAAGAAATAATAAATAAATATTCACGGACATTTTAGACATCAAGTCTAGGCCCAAACTAAGCAAAGCTTGTACTATGGGAACTAGAAACATGAACCTCCAATAAAAACTATGCCACTGTTAATCGTTATTACTTTAAGATCGAAAGTTCAAACATCTGAAATCTACCTCAGATTAAATCAACTAACTTGATAGTCCTTGATTTTTCAAAAAGTCAATAAGCACGCCAGTATTTCTTTCATAGCAAGTCAGTGCATGTTTAGTGGCGTATGCCACTTGTATCGCTGTGGCTACCACCAAAGCTGCGAGCATCTTGCCGCAGATCAGAATGATGGCTAGAATGACCATCGGGAGAACATCGTTTATGACGAACTCATCGCCTCCTGTCATCGTCAGTTCGGAGACCACGACGTAGAAGGATGTGGTATAGTCCCATTCGTCTTGAGGTGTCACTCTGAGACAAAGGTTGCCAGATATAATTTATTGTCGTTTTTTTAGAATTACTAAAAAAAAATTGGGGAGACCTTTGTACTGCAGTGAAATACTATTAATAAAAAAAGACTATTGTATTGAGTTTTTATTTGTTATCAGAACACATAGACAAATGTGAAATTATTGGCAAAGTTAATACCTATTATATTTTTCTGTAATTTGTAAATTTATTTATCGTAAGTATGTCTTTCTTTGTTTATCATCTATTAAAAAAAAGTGAAAATTGTTTATGACAATTTTAGGCTGAGAATATCACGATAATTTAAGACAAATTGGTATCTGGAATATTCTAGAAGTTGACAATTGCAAGCAAAAGAAGTTTTTTTACAGAAAATTTAACAATAATATCGTTCAGTAAATTTGCTAACTCAAAAACTTTATGCAGTAGCAGATCGTTAGAGACGACAGAGAAACGAACTTGAAAAGTTTCCAGCTACAAGCTAAATTGGAACAAGTTGTTTCTGCTAGTTTTTTCTGCTGGTATTTGTGTTATTTTTACAATTCACTATAAAACATTGATTGAGCAAAATTTTAAACGAATTTATGATAAAAATACTATTTTATCTAACTATTTTAAGTCTATTTAACTCTTCAAACACATTAAGTCTAATTCTCTATTTTCGGGCAGCATTCGATAACAAAGCCAGCATTCCATATATTTTTTTATTAGAAAGAATAATGGAATTCTACCAGTTCGCGATATCCGTTAAAAAATAAATAAATCACAAGAATCATTTAGAATCGTTTTCAATACTAGGCATTACGAGGATTTTAAGTACAAAAGCCTAGAAGTTCTACCTATAGAATTACTTCTTCTATCGAGCTCTTGCAGAAAACCCTAGTGTTGAAAAACCTACATGCTACCAAAAGTATTACTTGCACAGTCGAGTAGAAAATAGGTATCTTCTTTATGAAAATGAGTTTCAATACAAGTTACATATACTTTAAAATCTACGTATATATTCCCGCATAGGAAATTTATTATGAATAAAAAAATACAGTTCTACGAATGCGATTTGCAATGTGCAGATATTTCCGATATAACGAATGGAGAGCCGACACAATAAATCGTAGAGTGATTAATTTGCGAGTGTTTTCATTGGAGCGGCATGGACATTTGAATAGCGAAATGTTTCAACATTTTTAAATAAAGTTTTATTATACAAGAAATTCAGAAACTAAATTGAAACCCGAAAATTATAATGGAAGAGATTGCTTCCCACAATCTGCCTCTTGTATTATTATTAAGAAACCTGTTCCAAATTTAACAAATTTTCTTACAATAGCATATCGCTTGGGCGATTTCTTCCAGACAACCTTACTAAGTCTAAAGTAATTTTTTTTACTTACTCATCAATAAGATGCATTTTTAATGTCCGTATATAGCTTATAGGTGCCGTTGCTATTAATGTTAGTAGCCACACGCACGTGAATGTGTGAATCAAAAGTATCACTACAATCACCGTCATCACCAACTAAAATAGACAACGATGTTATTAAGAAAATAATAATTTGATACTGCGAAATCCAGGGTACCTACTCGATGTATGAATTAGTAATACATTTAATATGTGTAAAAAATAAAAAAATACTTGTTAAAGAATTTAATGAAATAAGGAGACGTCTCAAACTCCAAATACGTTAAACAAGTCTTCAGATGTCTTAATAATAATAATAAAAAGTTTAAGTTTTTTATAATATGTATATTTTTTTTAGAAACATGTATATTGTAAAAAACTTTTTGCTAAGATTTTAAATAAATGTATAAATAATAAAAACAAGTGATAGATCAAACAGATGGCTCAAGTAAGTACTTTGCTGCACTTTTCAACCTTACTGTCTTACAGAGAAAATCTAATGAGAACGAAAGTGAGTGAGTTGTAAAGAAGTTCAAGTTTGATTTCAAAGTTCTAGGCAGAAACTAATAACTTTAATCTAGTAGTGATACAAACTTGTAGTAATGTCAAGTTGTTTGTAAGCTCTGCTGAAGTCTTGTGGTAAAACTCGAACAAATACTTGACTCTGAACAACTTGTTGGCGCGTAAGTAATGCATCAACCTTAGAGGGCTCCTGAAAGGGTTATTAATTATAATAATATTACTATTTAATGGGCACACTGAATAATAAAGTATTTTTTTTTGTAAATGATATTAATGATTAATCATTTAATGTACACAATCTCACTAAACTTTTTGGTGTATGCTCTGCACTTCGCTCTAAGGGTTTAATCCTATAGATTTTAGTTGGGATTTTTAAATTCACGAAAAAACGTATATAGTATTCTTAGCAATCTCGTTTTTAGTTAGTAGGAATAAGTATTGATTTATTTTGTACTAGTTGGCATTGTTTGTTATGTCCATAAACATTTAATAAACTTACGCAAAGAACAAAGCAATAAGTTCGACAGGTACGTTCACCAAAAAATCGGTCCAAACCGAGAGTTTGTGCTTGAAGTAACGTCGCCGGCACCTTGAACCGTCCATTATGAAATCACCGTGTTTGTTGACGTAACCCTTATAAACAATATATACAATGTAATGAAATTCTAAATAAATTTTCGATAACGCTTACCTATATAAAATAACATTAAGCGCTCTAAAAGTATAAGGAAAATACAGGAAAATAAGCACAGACATCATTTGCCGTGAACAGAAGAAAAATATTTTTTCAACTATGGCTACGCTCACGTTATACTGGATTTTGAAAGAAGAAAACAGAGGTTCCCTAAAAAATGAGGCAATAGTATCGGTATCGGTGCAATACACATTGCGCGGTGATGTTGCAACATTCGGCTGTCAGTCAAGCTGGCGTGAAACGCGCAATGTGAATCGACATTTACGATTATCACATCCATTTATGATTCTTCAAGTATACGTTCTTACTTGATGCATAGTTAGATAAGTCTTCAAGTAGAAGAATATATCAAAGAACCCTGCCAGCCAGAACACCACGGAACAATCGTTCAGCGTCACGATCTCGTAAAGTGATAGCACGTAATTGCCCGTCGCCATCATTGAGGTTATGTAGCCGAAAATCTGGAAATGTTTATGTATTTTAAAGAGACATTAAAATTTAATGAATTACGCGAATCGAGTTTCTGGAACTACGAGGAAGATAATAAGCGTCGTTGTCCTTTTTTTGTTATATAAAATAACAAAAATGTGTTTTGTCCGTTTAGTCTAGTTTACCGTTAGGTCCAGTAGACAAAAGAGTAATTGGACTAAAAAGGAAATAGACAAAAGAGGAATAAGACCAACAGGGAAGTTGACGAAACCGGTAACTAGACGCAACTATCAAACTTGACCAAACGGGAAACTGGTCCAAACGGACCTGATGGAACTAATTTTCGTGGGAAAAAGTGAATGAACGCGCAGATGGCCTATCAAATGTGGTGCGATTCCCTCTCTCTCTCTCTCTCGTCACTATTTGTTTTTAAACTTGTAGCTATGGAGGTCGGTCGTTGGACCTTGTGAGAAGCGGACACGTACAACTTTGCTCTAATAACTTTTAAGGAAAAAAATAGTAAAAAGTGTGTTATATGACTGTCACTGTGCGTCAAAAGATTCGGAATAACATTACCCACCTAATAGTGCAAATTACAGAACGTAACTCAGTGATTCTGTGCCAAAATTTGTGAAAAAACTTCAAAACTAAAACGTTAAAAAGTGAATATCATTGTGCGTATGACCCTGAGTCATGAGCGGTCAGTAAACTTTGCCGGTCACCCGCCTGTTGCTAAACAAGTTTATGCTTACTCCTTGTAGTAGCTTAATTCGACCACTGAAGTAACAGTCTCCGTAGCCGAGCGATCGAAGCGTCCGATTCAAGTGGGCACTGTATGCGTCAGTTCAAATCTCTGCATAGACCTTAAATTTTGCTTTTTGCTTTTTGTTTTTTTTGCATTTCTGGCCATGGATTACAAGAAGGCTTCATGTAAGGGGTGTCTAAGAGCAATCACAGGAAAGGACTTTTTTAAATGTTCTTTCTGTTTAGATCCATACGACTTGGAATGTGCCAATGTTACCCAGCGCTCGTTTAACACTATGCGCCAAGCATCAAAGGATAGTTGGAAATGTCAGGCGTGCCGGAACAAAGAGCGGAAAGGGGATAATAGCAACACACCAGTTCGTACGGCATCACAGGTGTGTCCCCAAGACAATTCTGTGGTCCAGGATGAAGGTTATGATGTAAATGTAACCAAGCGTCGGCAACAGTCTGCACCAATTCTAAAGGACGACACCGATGAAGAAGTATGCCTGACCAAAGGGGACCTGCGGTCTATTATAAAGGCGGAAGTGGGCAAGGCCATAACAGAATCCATGGAGCGAGTTGTAAAGGAGCAGCTGCGAGCCATGGGTGATATTTTAGGAGGTTTTCGGATCTCCTTATCATCGATTGACACGCAGTTGGAAGATCTTAAGGTCTCGATAAAAGAGAAAACAGAAACAATCACTGCACTGAAAAAGGAAAATGGAAATCTCCGGGAGAGTGTGCAGCGTCTTGAGGAGCACATCCGTTATTCTGAGCAGCAATCTTTGGCGAACGACGTAGACATCGTGGGAGTCCCGGAGGCTAAAGGAGAGGCCGTCACTCACGTCGTGATGGCCCTGGCGCGAAAACTCGGAGTGCCACTCAGCGAGGCCGATGTCGTCAGTGCTGAACGGGTCGGTGTGGCGCGCGATGAGGCGACGGGAAGGGTGCGAGCACGGCCAATTGCCGTGCGGATGGTGCGCCGCGCCACACGCGACGCTCTACTACATGCTGCGAGGGTTCGACGCGGCACTACTACTGCAGAGACTGGCTTGACCGGTGAGGCCCGCCGTTTCTACGTCAACGAGCGCCTTACGCGAGAGAATAGGCAACTTTTCTTGAGGGCGCGCGAAATCGGGCAACGTCTGAAGTGGAGGTTCGTTTGGTCTAAGGAAGGCCGAGTGTATGCCCGGCAGAGCCAGAGCGAAGACTCTCCTCGACACCGGCTGCGATCTGAGGCAGACCTCAGGAGGGTTTTTGGCGCAGAAGCGGTTGGCTCCTCCGACAGTAACTTACTATAATAACTTCTTGTCTAAAGCTTATTGCATGTTTATTTTGACTTATATTATTGTTTTAAATGCTAGTCTTATTGTTTTTAAATTAAATGTCGAATGTTTTGTTAAAACTATACTCATGGTTATATTTCTAATTCAGTGTCGCCTAAACAATTTGTGTACGTGTATGTGTGTGCTACAATTCAATCATTTCATGTTAGCTTAATCATATTTACAATTAACCTTATTTTAATTTTTCTATTTGATTTTACTTTACTGACATTTATTTTTATACACATTTTATTTTTACAATGCGATACTATATTCATTTTACAAATTGCAAATTATTTTATTATACATATTTTACAATTAATGACATATTTTACAATAATTGTCATTTCATCTATTTATTCTCATTTCTATGCTCAGATTATACATCACCAATGCGTTTTTTCTGTTGACAATGGGTTTTAAATCTAAATACTGTACGTTGGGTCTTTATAATGCTGGTTCTTTATGTACGGGACAAAACGACTTCATTGTTGCTATGGAAAATTATAAAAACGACATTGTTGCAATTAATGAAACTTGGATTAGGCAGGGTGAGATTGGACGTGCGCCTCGGGTGCCTGGCTACAGGCTGCGTTGCACCCCGCGACCGCAGCACATGCGCCGCGGCAGAGGCGGAGGTGTAGGCTTCTACATTAGGCGTGGTATAACTGCTCGCACGATCACGCATCCTGATGCAGATATAGAGCAAATGTGGTTATTGGTAACCATAAATGGGTCACGTATTGCGATTGGCACCGCATACCGGCCACAGTGGGTGAATTTAGATGTTTTCATTGACGCGTTGACTGACTCTATTACTACTTTTTCAAATTATGACGGTATTGTTATACTAGGAGATTTTAATGTCAATTTACTAGACTCTAACAACGGTTTAACCAGAAAATTGAATGAGTTTTTGGACTATACGGGACTGTCTCAAATAGTGATGACCCCAACTCACTTTACAGATACTACAGAGACACTCATTGACGTTATTTGTACAGACTGTCGTACGCGTGACGTTAGTGTCCACAACATCACAGCTTCGTTGGGCCATGCTTTTGTCACTACGACACTTAATATAAAACGTGAGAAGGCACTTCCGAAACATATAGTGTACAGACCCTTAAAAAACATTTGTCTCGACGATTTTAATCTCGATCTAATAAATGTCGAATGGAATATTTTAGAAGGTGCAACCACTGTTGACGATATGGTAGACGCTTTTACATCTGCTGTCACAAATTTGATTGACATGCATGCACCGATAAAATCGATCAAAATTAAAGGTAAGCCTACTCCATGGATCACAGAGACTGTTAGAATGATGATCAGTTGTCGAAACAAAGCACATGATAGATATCGTGAAACAAAACTAGAAAGTCACAAAAAATATTATAAAGAATTAAAATCACTTGTAAATGAGAGTATATATTATGAAACTCGTGCTTATTATGACTATCGCATTAATTCGGAACTGCGCAATGAAAAAAAACTCTGGAAAAATTTAAAAGACGATGTTTTACAACCTAAAAACGAACATGATTTGCCTGACTATTTTGACAACCCTGATGATATAAATAAGGAATTTTTGAATGTTCCAGGTGAAAACAAAATTCCGATTTCCAATTTGACATATTTTGAATTCAATAGACATAACAATGACATATTTACTTTGATGACTGTTAGTGAACACGAGGTTGCTAAAATACTTTTAGGAATTAAAACAAACGCTCGAGGGATAGACGGGCTATCCATGGACATGATATTATTAACGCTGCCTCATACGCTGAAATTGATAACTGCAATAATAAATAAGTCGATCATTACTTCTACTTTTCCTAGTCAATGGAAAGTTGCCGCTGTAAACCCTTTACCAAAAATTCCGAACCCTACTGACATCAAGGATCTTAGACCAATAAGCATACTCCCAGTGCTCTCTAAAGTTATTGAAAAAGTTGTTTATAATCAGTTGAGTAAGTTTATTGAACGAAACCAAATTTTACCAGATGTTCAGTCGGGTTTCCGGAAAGGTAGAGGGACCACAACGGCCTTACTAGATGTTGTGGATAACATCCTGACGAATCAAGATCAGGGTCTGGGTTCAGTATTGGTATTGCTAGACTTCTCTCGGGCGTTTGACTCTATAAGTATTCCTTTACTTCTTTCTAAGTTGTCATACTATGGCGTTGATCAGTCAACCATTAGATGGTTTGATAGCTATTTAAGTAACCGATCTCAGTACGTGAAAATTACCCGAGAAAATGGCTCACATCTTGAATCAGCATCTAGAGGGATTGAACGTGGTGTGCCGCAAGGCTCTATTCTTGGGCCACTGCTTTTTATTATTTATAGTGCTGACATATGTTGGGGAATCAAACATTGTAAATATCATTTATATGCGGATGACGTTCAATTATTTCTGCCTATTGATCCTAACATTTTAAGCCACGACATATCTAAGATAAACGACGATTTAGGGACTATAGCTCTTTGGTCGCGGAACAATGCTTTGGTATTGAATCCATCAAAATCAAAGTTTATGGTGTTGGGTACAAAGCGACTTGTAGATGAAATTACAAAGCATAGTCTAGATATAAACATACTCGGCCAGGTCATTGAACAGGTTACCGAATCCAAGAATCTCGGAATAATATTCGATAGCACACTTCGATTCGAAAGCCACATACTAAGCCTAGTTAAGACTTGTTTTTATAGATTGAAGCTATTATACAAGATTAGAAACTTCATCAATACAGATATTCGTATAAAAATATGTGAATCTCTAATTTTGTCAAAACTCAATTATGGTGACTTAGTATACGGTCCACGTTTAACGGCGAAGTCATCGCGCCTTGTTCAAAGAATCCAAAATGCATGTTGTAGGTTTTGTTACGATATTCCGCCACGGACGCACATCACTCCTTATCTGAACAAATCAAGTACACTCAACATGGCATCACGGAGACTGTTACACATGGCAGTGTTAGTCCACTCCGTTGTTACCTCTGAAATGCCAGAATATCTCTTTTCGAAACTTAATCGTTCTCAGACCAAATATAGTTCTAGGCCGACAAGAGATTTGCTTCATTACAGCAAACACAAGACAGTAGCGTTTAGGGGCAGCTTTCGGTACCAGGCAACCAAGTGCTGGAATAACATTCCACCACCACTGCGTGTTTTAAAATCAAAAATAACTTTTAAAAAAAAATTTAGACTACTGTTGATAGCACAACAAAAAACTGGGTTGCCTGGTACAAATAGCTATAGCGCACCCTTTACCTGCTGAGAAAAAAGGTTTATAGGCAGTTGTTGATTAAATTCTTTAAATTCTATGAATATTTTTGTTACCCTTATATTATCATTTTTTAGCATACACTTTTTGACATTACAATTTGTTATACAATTTTCACTATTTTATATCATACTTGACATTTAATTTGACATACTTACAATTATAGTTTTATTTTTACTGACATTTTTTTTTTTTTTTTTTTTAACTGAATATTTATACTGAATAACTTGACATTTATTTTTTCCATAAGTTGCATATTTATGTTATTCTCACAAGGTTTAGGGACAGAATGATGGCTTCGGCAGAATACCAGCGTCTGCTGCTAAAACAGTAGACATAATGCTGAGTCGAAGCCATTTTGCTGCTGTAGCACACACATTCACTGTAGGTAGGTAATAAAGCTAAAATTGGTGTTTAGTATTTTTTATATATTTTAAATTTTCTTTGTTATTATTGTTTTTATTTTCTTTAAATGTAATTAGTTTAGTTAGCAATTTTTTTTTTTTTTTTTTTTATTTAATTTATATTATGCCTGCCTATTTTATATAATGTGTCTAAATTGTAATTATGTGTGTTGTGGTTGCAAATAAAAATATGTCTATGTCTATGTCTATGTCTATAGTCTGATTGTAAATACCAGAGCGACGAGATTTTAGAAAAACGATCTAGTTCAGACTTTTTTTCTTAAAACTTTAAGGCAATAAGTTCCAATGTGGTGTGATTTTAACATTCGCAAGTATCAATATGAATATTCAAGTATAAAAGGCACGATTTTAATAATATGGAAAAGTCACAAGGACTTCGTTTGCATAAATACAGCTTCAGTATATTCAACGGCCATGTTTTTATTCACGCTTTATTATCGTCCGCTGTGGCCTACATGTTTTCACATTTTAATCAATGCTCTATAATTACCCGAAAATTGCCAAATCCCCATTAATCAACTGAGCGCGGTCAACTACGCCCCGTATTGACTATTATTTACTGCTGGTGTCTCCACCCCGTAAAAAAGTGTTTTGGGGTTGTAAAAGACCAAATAGAATAGTTACTTGAAATAATCTTACTAATTAAATAAATGGTTACATGTAAGGTCAATAACGTCGTGCTCGTAATCAATGAATCCATTTGAATAAAAATATGATTGATGAAAAATGTTTCATATGATGTATAAATAGCTAAATTTATGAAATTATGACTACACTATTGCATAAGAATAAGCCTATAATAATACATGTAAGTCATGTAAGTAAATGAAATAATTAAAAAGTATCGTTCCAACATCGAAATATCACATAGAACCAACCCATTTTTCATACATCTAGGTTCGATTTGTTTAGGATTTTTTTGTCCGATTTTACTCGTAATTCATCAAATTACCTGAAACATGAGTGAACCAGGCCGGAGTAAATTAGCTGGTCCTATTTGACTTTGATTTGTCAACGTGCTCGTCCCGGACTTGGCTTGGCTCACGTTTGATTGTGACTGCGAGCTTCGAACCGGCATCTGTGCTGCAATCACTGAGAAAACTAATAGTTGAATTTCTGAATGTTGATTCCTTAACAGTTGAGGCAACAATAAATTACGTTGTGACAACCGTAGTACTACATTTAATAGAACAAATTAAAAAAAGTTAAAATCTAATTGTTGTTACAACCAAAAAAATGGGTTAAGCTAACATATTTTTTCATGTATAATCGCATAGCGGTCAATTTAACTAATAATTCGGTAATGTCAACATAATGTTAAGTTGAATCAGCAAATGAACTTAGTCAAAGTTACAAAATTAATTCAACTATTTGCAAATATTTTAAACAACAAAGCAAATTGGTTAAAATGACTATTGTGAATAGTTGTCAACACCTAACATTTCATTACATAGAAGAATCAACAGATAAATTTAGTCAAAATAACAAAAATATTTTAACCTTTTGCTAGAAATTTATACAACCAATAAATAATGTTTGATTCAACCATATTGCAAAAGTTGTATCAACAAGCGAACGTAGCTAAATTTACACAATTGATTCAACTATTTGCAAATATTTTAATAAACAAAGCAAATTGGTTAAAATAACTATTGTGAATAGTTGTCAACACCTAACATTTCATTACATAGTAGAATCAACAGATAAATTTAGTCAAAATAACAAAAATATTTTAACCTTTTGCTAGAAATTTATACAACCAATAAATAATGTTTGATTCAACCATATTGCAAAAGTTGTATCAACAAGCGAATGTAGCTAAATTTACACAATTGATTCAACTATTTGCAAATATTTTAATAAACAAAGCAAATTGGTTAAAATAACTATTGTGAATAGTTGTCAACACCTAACATTTCATTACATAGTAGAATCAACAGATAAATTTAGTCAAAATAACAAAAATATTTTAACCTTTTGCTAGAAATTTATACAACCAATAAATAATGTTTGATTCAACCATATTGCAAAAGTTGTATCAACAAGCGAATGTAGCTAAATTTACGCAATTGATTCAACTATTTGCAAATATTTTAATAAACAAAGCAAATTGGTTAAAATAACTATTGTGAATAGTTGTCAACACCTAACATTTCATTACATAGTAGAATCAACAGATAAATTTAGTCAAAATAACAAAAATATTTTAACCTTTTGCTAGAAATTTATACAACCAATAAATAATGTTTGATTCAACCATATTGCAAAAGTTGTATCAACAAGCGAACGTAGCTAAATTTACAAAATTGATTCAACTATTTGCAAATATTTTAATAAACAAAGCAAATTGGTTAAAATGACTATTGTGAGTAGTTGTCAACACCTAACATTTCATTACATAGTAGAATCAACAGATACATTTAGTCAAAATAACATAAATATTTTAACCTTTTGCTAGAAATTAAAAAATCAATAAATAATGTTTAATTCAACTATATTGCATAAGTCGTATCAACAAGCGAACGTAGCTAAATTTACAAAATTGATTGCAAAAACAGACTCGCAAGGTCCTCGGGGAAATTCGAGGGCATCTTAAGTGATCTCATGAGAAAATCAAAAACAAGCGCGAGCTTGGTGTTCAAAGCACTAGCTATCGGCTAATCCCGAAAAGCGAAACTGATAATATTCAAGAAGAGGTCAACTACTTATTCTTGATAGCAAATTGCTCTGGAAAATCATCTTGACTATAATCTCAACAAGTGCACAATGCACTCTTCCAATGTAAAACAAAAATGTTAGGAAAGACCGGGGGGCTCTCTCCAAAGATTACTATATGGCTATACAAAGCGGTGATCAGGCCAAGGTTGGCATATTATGGCGTTCTGGTTTGGTGAACGAGGACAGAACTCTCGACCACCATCACCGGACTCCAATGGTTCCAGCGACAAGCCTTTTAAGCTATCACTGGCTGCATGAAAACCACCCCAACAGCAGCCATGGAGATAGCCCTATAAATAACTCCACTTGACCTGTACATACAACAAGAGGCCAGCTAGCTGCCATGGTGTAAAAACCTCACCACTTCACACGCTAAAATCCTGGACCGGGCAATTTTTTTTTTTCATTTTTTTAAATATCAGCCTCTCATCGCCGCCCCATGTGCCATGAAATAATTTCAGTTTTTTTTCTATGCAAACTTCGGAGATAAGGGACGGTTTTTTTTTTAATTTTTCGTCAAAACTCAAAAACTACTTATATTTTATACGCTATATGCAGCGTAAAAAAAATAAGTGCTTGAGAATGTGCAAATAGCGCTCTTTCATATGATACCCCACATACCATAGTAGCCCCACTTCGATTTTTTAGACAAAAACTGTTCCAAATTTCAAGTTGATAGCATTAGTACCTAGTTCGTGAGAAATACGGTTGAATTGGTTAGGTTTCCTTTGCCGCTGCCGCGGAGCCGCATAGCAAAATTAAAACCAAAACAGGGTTCCCAACTAAAGGGTATTAATATATATAACCCCCCAAATTTAGGCGGTAAATAAGTGGAATGGGATTTTTAAGGGGCTTTATATTCATATCTTTATTTGCATTCCATAACGTGTGAAGATCTTATAATGAATGGGCTACAGTACTATACTATACTATACAGTTACGGACCCTGTATAGTTTTAGGTTTTTTTTTATTAATTTTATTTACAAGTATTGGCCCTGAAATAACCCAATTTAGCTAATCTACTTAATTTATTGACCAAGCGACACTATAATGACAATGACAACTAGAGCAATTAATAAAATATAGCTGGTTATTTGCTGTGTGATCGTGAATTTTAATACATATTTTTCCTTGTTCTTACTTAGTTTTCTTTAAGGCCTAAACATTCATTGCGAAAACAATCGATGTTTTAGGAACATCGATGTATTTCTCAATACATTACATTTAATGTTTATTTTCAAAATTATACAGAATCTAGGGTAAATTGAAACCAAGCCAAGGGTACTGTAAAAATGTGACCTGGCAACACTGTTGACTTCAATCAAATCCAACCGCAACTCCGCAAGTGCGCGTTCGTTGCGTTTGTTTAGTCTGCCCGGCGCCGCCGGCGCCGGCGCCCGCGACGTACCTACTATACGTTAGACTTTATTAATTTTAATTAATAAATGCCACTGCTAAAAGTGGTTTAATAGAACAAACCAAATAAAAGGTGAGTTTAGTGATACGTATCGTTGATTCAGTGGTACCTTAAGTAAATATGGAAGATTTTGAGAAATCACTGGTGCCAGTATATCTCCGAGACTGGGGTTTATCTGAAGAGACAATTAAAATTTTTTGTGGTAAGTACTTACCTTACATAATATAATGTATGAAACGCCAGTCTGATCATGATGAAATTACTAATTGTAGCTAAATAAGTAATTTATCTACAAGTAGGTAAGTAACATAACATAGATTTTATGTAGCTCGTAGTAGTTTTATGTACTCAGTACATAAAACAGCACTGAGTACCTACTCAGTGCTGTTACCTACCTAGGTAACCTAATACGAACAAGAAGTAATAAGTTAAATTAACCTAGATTTTATGTAGATTGCACCTAGAATATGTGGTATTGTTTCTACCACATATTCTAGGTGCAATCTACATAAAATCTAGGTTAATAGTAGCAGGGTCTTTACCCGGGGGTGCAAGGGGTGCGGTGCACCCGGGTGCGGAGCGCCCGTGGGCGCCTGCCGAGCGCTGATTAATGAATATTTAGATATTTCATTGAACTTAACGCCATTGCACAGTTTCATATACAGGTTACGACAAACACGTACCTACCTATGCGCAAAATTAAATAAAAAAAAATTGTCATCAACAATAATCATTGTTCGTTTTACTTTTATTACGCTTTCGGTGCTTGTCATACTGCTCATGATGTGCAAGTTAAAATGACTCTTATTACCTACTACACAAATAACAATTTTATTTAATAATACGCGCGCGGCAAATTCTCTAAGCCTTTGACACTTTGCCGCCCGGTCGCCCGCACTTGAAGCAAAATGATCTCTAAGTCAAAGTCAATAAAGTGTAAGTTCATTTAAAATGGGCGCGCGGCGCGGCAACTGTGCGTCCGCCTTTTGACAAAGCCGTCCGGGCGCTCGCACCTAAAGAAAAATGATCTCTATAACACTACAATTAGGTATAAGTTAATTTGAATTTACAGTGCGGCGCGCGTCGCGTATGTAGGTAGGTATGTGTCGGTGAGTAGAAAACCAGGGCGGTAGACATAAGACGGCACTGCAACGTAGGTAGGTAGGTATACCTACACATAATACTACAAGTATAGGTACCTAGTAGTAGCCAGTAGGTAAGGTACCTAGTTATTTTTTATAGTAAACTACCGAGATCGTGTACCGAAACTACGATAGGTTAGGTGGTAGGTTGGTAGGTACCTAAGGAACTTACGTAGGTATCTAAGTAATAATATTTGTTTTGTTTTTCAGATAATGAAATCACTATAGATTTACTCACAGAAATACAGGATAACGAAATAAAAAAGAATTAGTGCCGCTTATAAAAGAAAGAATATTATTCAGAGTCGGTGTGAGGAAGCTGGAAAAAATAACCCATGTAAGTAAACCTATCTCTATTATTTTTATTAGGTATTTTAATCTCACTTGTTAATTAATTATAGGTACTAAATTTAATCTCTAATTATAGGTAATTAGTATTATAAATTTTTTAATCACCTATTTATTTAGGTAGGTACCTACTTACCATAGGTTATGGAAGCACTAACAAAATGTAGTGGGTATATCAAATACGTCACAAAATGTTATTTTAACACAAAAATAATGTTAACTTATACCTACGCGTAGTAAGGTACGTACGTACTACCACAGAATAAGTAATAGTACAAGTACAGAAAGTCGACTCTAAGAGAAAAAAAATGCGAATTTAAACCTACTTACAACGCCACTAAAGTTCATGCGCGACAAGCTTTTATTTATATCAATATAAATTTTATAATTTAATATAATGGTGGGTTTGATTGCATTCAAAATTTATTTTGTTCGTTTTAGAGCATTTAAATAAAAGCTTGTTTAAAAAAATGATTTTTAATTAGTATTTTATTGGTACCTACCTAGTTTTGAATCATACGATAATATTTCTGTTGAGTTTTTATTGTTGACGTCACAGCGTGAAGTCTCTAGTTAAGTCGCACGGAGAGAAAACTAGAAAATCTAAAGTTTTAACTTGGTTTATTATTTTACAGGAAACTGCATCGGAAGACACAAATTCTGCTCCTGCAAGCCCTACAACGTGCTCTAGTCATAGTAGCTTATGCTGTAGCGTAAAAACGGATGCTGACCCAAAGCAAATACTTAATGTAAGTTTGGATTCTTCATAATTTTATTATGACACACACGTTTTCCTTATGTTTTTTTACTTTTTTTTGTACACATGTTTCTTACTTTTTTTGTACTGTTCTATTTTAGAGTATAGATATACCCACCATTCTTAATGAGAACAGTTATGGAAAACTGGTTCTGGCCCGTCTGAAATCAAGCTATAAGCTTGATGCGACTAGCAGATCATATCTAACAAAAAGCATTGTGGAGTGGTATATTAACAAATATCAGTGCATAAAAAAAGAAGACTTCATTGTTTTATCAGAGGCTATCACTCGCTTTGTTCCAACAGAACATAAGGTTTATATACCTACCAGCCTATTTATGATACCTATAGTACATTCTTTGCCAAGTACCCTACCTACCTAGTATAAATAAATAATAGTAGTGCGACGTACCTAGTTAGTGACAATAGTGAGCGATATGTAGGTATCTATGATGTGTATCTCCGTTATATTACTTATACCTACCTATTATATATTTTTCATCTTTAAAGTCGTCGTAGTCGTAGAAAGCGTAGTTATCGTAGTGCGACGTAGTTAGTGACAATAGTGAGCGTCATGTTCCTGTCTATGTATATGTATCTGTATCTCCGTTATGTTATATACCTATATGTTTCATCTTTAAAGTCATACAGTAGTAGTAGAAGCATAGTTATGATTCCTTTCAAAAAAATGGTCATAATTGGACACATACTAGTGTGTTTACAAAATTGATTCAAGTTCATACCACTATTCATGTTCACTATCCTTGCATAATTTTTTTTTTCTAGGAAACCTACTACATCCCGGCCATAGTAACAAACAAAAAAACGATTCCTGCCAGAGGAAAACTAGTGGACAGGTATAACAATCAAAGACGCGTCCTAAAAAAAGAGGGGGTCATATCAAGGAAACGCAAATATAATGATGATGAAAAACAAGATTCTGAGGTCGAAGAGAACATAATCATCGGTAATACTTTAGTATAATAGGTATTATGTTTGTTTAATATACCTACACATCGCTTTGCAATTATTTATCATACCTCTGCTTTTTGGTTTCAGAAAATGATGAGCTGGTCATCTGGCTAAAATACCATAAAGAACCGTTCCAAGAGGTGCGCAACTGGCTGGCAACAGGAGCGTACCGGGTCGAGAAAGACTATAATGATAAAACGAAACAACTGCAAGAAATATTACAAAATATCCTATTTTGAAACAAAACTTTGGATATAAACTGGTAAATTACATTCAGATCTATTACTCACAGATTTTTGTGCTAGTGATGTGTTGTTTAGAAATAGAGTCTGTCATTGTTAGGTATGGTTAGGTTTTTCTGGTGTTAATGCAGGTACATACTGTTTGTTGGCCTTAGGCATTTTTTTTAAATATAGCAGAGTATGTCCTGTAGGTAACTACCCTTAAATTCTATTATTTATATAAAAAAAAATGTCGCTACCGGTAGGTCTAGTCTGGCATGCAAATGTAATTACTACCGTTTTTTGGATCGTAGCGATTACGATTATTGGTTGTTAGGCCTAACAAAGTTTTATCACTATGGTGATTAAACTATTGTTAGGCCTAACAACTAATGGCGAATGGGCTTTACGCTATGATCCAAAAAACGGTAATTACATTTGCATGACAGACTAGACCTACAGGACGTTTAAAGTCGGGCCTTGCAACATAGGTTCCGCAGCTGGTTAGTTTTAGGCTAGTGTTCATAATGAACAAGCTATAAGTTAAGTTAAGTTTGTGAGTCTGTCAACTGTAATGGTTAAGTTTTATTCTGGCGTTAATGCAGGTACATACTGTTTGTTGGCCTTAGGCATTTTTTTTAAATATAGCAGAGTATGTCCTGTAGGTAACTACCCTTAAATTCTATTATTTATATAAAAAAGTGTCGCTACCGGTAGGTCTAGTCTGGCATGCAAATGTAATTACTACCGTTTTTTGGATCGTAGCGATTACGATTATTGGTTGTTAGGCCTAAAAAAGTGATATTCACTCGATTGTTAGGCCTAACAACTAATGGCAAATGGCCATTACGCTACGATCCAGAAAACGGTAATTACATTTGAAAACATAGGTACTAAACGTATTTGTTAAATCTACTAATAATTGTTAGTTTGTTTGGCAAACTTTGACATTCTCTCGCTAAATGTCTATACGTATTGGACGATTTGCTAGTTACTTCATTTGAATAATATAAGTTGTATTATGTGTTTATTATGTTTTTTTATGGTTAAATAAATGTGTAATAATGATCTATAACTTTTTTATTTAATTGTCTATAATTAGATTTCCTTTATAGGTAGGTAAGTATTTTCATGAGAGTGTATTGTAGAATAAGCCTGCATTGAGTGGTGTCAATATTATATTAGTATTTTGTAATTAGCTAAGTAATAAGTTAACCTGAAATGTAAAAATACTTGTTTATACAGAATTTACTTTAATATTATGTTTGTAAAATCAATCTGCATGCACGGAAGAAGTCGGTATAATGTTGAATTAGGCTTTGTTGTAAAGCTACATTACATGCATACACCTAGAGGTGTATGTATGTAATGTAGCGATAGGTTAGAATAGCATTTGCACTTATCATGCCGGCATAGTCCAGTTTCAAACCATAATGATCACCGGACAGATCATTTTTCATAGCCTACATGGTAAGTACAAAAGTAAGAGATTGCTTTAAGCGATAATACCGCCAATTGTATTACTCTAGTTTAAGTTTCTTTTTTTTTGTACCTACTATGTCTGTGGTATATGCAATAAAGAGATTTGTATTGTATAGTATGTTATTCTAATCTATTGAGGCGTATCGTTTCAACATTACACCTTTGTCAAAAATACTTTATATTGTAGGTAGATATTACTAATAAATGCAGGTTGATTTTACCAATAACAAGTAATTTTAACTAAATGTCACATGTCAATACTACCTTTACAACAGTCAAGAATGCCAATATCGAAGGTTAATTTTACCACTAAATTTAGTTTATTCTAACCTATTGTTACATGTAGATTCTACATTACACTTTCGTCAAAAATACTATTATGATCTAGGTAGATTTTACCACAAAGCAGAGGTTCATTTAACAAAACACCACAAGTTGTTTCAACTTAAAAATACAGGTTAAGTTTATCATGAAAATTAGGTTGTTATAACTTAATTTCACATGTTAATACTACATTTACAACAGTCAAGAATACCAATATACACAGGTTAATTTTACCACCTAATTTAGGTTATTCTAACCTATTGCTACGTGTCGAATCTACATTACACCTATGTCAAAAATACTATTATGACCTAGGTAGATTTTACCACAAAGCAGAGGTTCATTTAACAAAACACCACAAGTTGTTTCAACTTAAAAATACAGGTTAAGTTTATCATGAAAATTAGGTTGTTACAACTTAATTTCACATGTTAATACTACATTTACAACAGTCAAGAATACCAATATACACAGGTTAATTTTACCACCTAATTTAAGTTATTCTAACCTATTGCTACGTGTCGAATCTACATTACACCTATGTCAAAAATACTATTATGACCTAGGTAGATTTTACCACAAAGCAGAGGTTCATTTAACAAAACACCACCAGTTGTTTCAACTTAAAAATACAGGTTAAGTTTATCATGAAAATTAGGTTGTTACAACTTAGGCACTATATACTTAAAAATACAGGTTTAATAATATAGTTAAAATAACTATTTCAAAATAGTGTTAAAACAACCTAACTGGTGGTTTGGTTAAATTTACCTGTTACAAGTAGGTGTTAAACTAACTTAGCTCATGGTTTGGTTAAATTTACCCTACAAGCAACACATTTAAGGTTAATTGATTCAACTATTTATTAAAGGTAGGTTCTATATCAACAAAAAAAAATAGTTGAAAAGTTGAATGTTCTGATAACCTATAATAAACTAGTTGATATTACCATTTCAAAACAGTGTTGAAACAACCTCACTGGGTTTGGTTAAATTTACCTTTTAAAAGTAACAATTTCGGTTTGTTTGATTTAACAAATATTCTATGTAGGTTCTATATTAACACAAAAAATAGGTTGAATAAATGTTGATTCAACTAAATAATTTTTTCAGTGATGTGATAACTTGATCACAGAGCTGAGACCTATCATTCGGATAGTGGTAGCAAAGTTGCTAGAGTATTAACAGTTTTGTTAGTAGCTAAATCCGGTTGTATTGGGACACAGGTTGAAAATAAAAAGAATTAAAAGAAGACGTAGGACCCGTATTTGGGAATTTAGGTGGATGTATTTTATCTGACCGAAATGAGTGTTAGGTTTTTTAAAAAAAAATATAATTATAGCTGTTTAATTTAGTTTTGCCAAGGAATATTTTTGAAAACAAAAATCTATTTAGTTGGTGAATTTTGCAAAAGATCGTTCAAAATATCTATAGTTAATACTAATTAAAAATCATTTAATTACTTACTCGCAGCTTCAGATCGACTTGTATCACTTCTAGAATCTACTGCGGAGTCCAGTGATATTATCTCCGCTTCTGAATCTTCTGCATAAAATAAATTGTACATACATACAAACCTTTCGATCAATGAGCTAATTACAAGAATAGAGAAAAACAAATAAGAACAAGGAAAACATTAGTAAAAATATTGTTGGTGGACAACAAAAATTAACTTTCGTGTGCTCGCCAGTTTTGAAAAAACTACGCCCCAGACATTTACATTGTTTTTTTTTAATGAACAACATTCAAACCTGCTTCGAAACATTTTTAGTTATTATTCGTTGAAATTCAAAGTCGGTGCCTTTGTGTAAGTATCCAAGTAAGTAGGTAAACTTTAACATTGCAGGTTCGAATTCTGCTCGACTTGCTACTTTTAAGAATTAACTTTAAAAAAAAATTGTAGGATAACTTAGCACAACCTAATACCATAACAAAAACAGTAAGAATAAGAAGCAATTTTTTTCCAATTTAACCTTAGCTTAAAGAGTTTTTGTCAATTTAACCTTAGCTTAAAGAGTTAAACCCAAACTCGATGATGTTCATATTGAAATCTTCCAAAAGCAATAAACCTACCTGAAGAGCTATCTTCCCCGACGTCCATAGTTATCGGCAAAATGTAATTTCTCGACATTTCGAAAGCCTTGCTCAGAGGCTCTTGTATCTTCGGATAATACTTGACTAAGTTGAAGAACGTTTGGCTCGGAATCATAAGTAAATCTAGACTTCGACTGGCGTATACTGTTACCTCGGACGAGGAAATAGGTTGCTGGAATACATAAATTGAATTGTGAAAATAGATAAATAGATAAACTCTTACACAAAGAATATTACACAAGGAAACACATTACAACAGTTTTGTACAATGGACGGTCTTATCGCTAATAGCGATCTCTTCCAGATAACCTTTGGATAGAGAGGATAGACATAAACAAAGAGACGGCAATGTACAAAAGTTCAAAAAAAGGAAACTCCAAATGAAAAATATTGGTTCAAAACACAATCCGAAGTTTGAGTAACATTTAGTTTGACTCTCTAAAAGATAGTAATATCGTAAATTTTGTGCATAAAAAATAGTTTACGTGTTAGAAATAAGTACATACTCCTGTGAAGTTCCCAAACATGCCGCCTGGTCCCATACAAGTTATCATTTCATTGTAAGATGTAAGAACATCCACCTAAAAAAAATACCATTAAACAATAAGTAGCTTACATAATTATTATTTACTCTTTAAGGAAAAAGACGGGTGTGTTAAGTTTGAGTCCTTGAGTACTTGACGTCCTTTATCTTTAATAGTAGTGATAACATATTTTAATAATTTTAATTCTACTTTTTGACAATTTTAAACATATAATTTGACATCTATTTTTACCTTTCCCCTATAAATAATATAAATGCTAGACTGCACATCTCTGCATTGTATCACAGTGTCCCCTTTCAAGAAGTACATTTCTTTCAAATGCTGCGTGATGACTCTAATAAATGATCTCTCGACTTTGCCGAAAAGTGGCACTTCGCGGAGTGCTCGCTCGTACATGAAGACTAACGTGTCTTCCATCAGGGCTGAGTTTAAACGACGGCAGATTTGCTGTAATTAAACACATTTTTATGGACTATACTAGAGAAAAAATAATCATGCCATTAAATGATTCATTTAACCATCAACATTAATCCAACATAATCATTAACATGCAGACATATGGGAAGCGCTATTGAACCAAGGAGTACACAAAAAATACATCCGAATTATAAAATATATATACAGTAATATGACTGCAAAAATTAAAACAGAGCGTTTTGGAGAACGATTCAGAATAAGAAAAGGTGTGAGACAGGGAGACCCTATGTCACCAAAACTTTTCTCCGCAACACTAGAACATGTATTTAGAAACCTCAATTGGGATATGTATGGAGTTCAAATAAACGGAACACCATTTAATCACCTACGCTTCGCAGATGATCTCATACTGGTATCTGACAATGCAAGCAACCTAAAAATTATGTTAGAACAACTTCTGAAGGAAAGTTGTAACGTGGGTCTTCATATGAATGCACTGAAAACTAAATTAATGACAAATGATACGAAAATACCTATTCGAGTTAATAACTGTGATATACAATATGTAGAAGAGTACAATTACCTTGGACAGGTTATTTCTACTATGCAACTTAACAGTAAAGAAATAGATAATAGAATCAATTCATCTTGGAGAAGGTATTGGTCTTTGAAAGAAATTGTAAAAAATAAAGATGTGCCAATTAGAATAAAGAAACACATATTCAATTCCTGTATTCTTCCATGTATGACTTATGGCTGCCAGACCTGGTCTTTAACTAAAGACAACATTACAAGACTAGAAACTTGCCAGCACGATATGGAGAGAAGTTTGTTGAACATAAAAAGAAAAGACAAGATAAACCTAAACCAAATAAGGTCAAGAACAAATGTTGCTGATGTGACTTACACTATTAAATCTTTAAAATGGAAGTGGGCAGGTCATACCATCAGAAGCAAAACCGATAAATGGTCCAAAGATATTACAGAATGGTACCCAAGACAAGGAAAAAGAAAAAGAGGCAGACCCTTCCGAAGATGGGAAGATGATATAAAAGCTGCTGCCGGTGCCTTTTGGTTGAGAAAAGCCCGTGATCGCGAACTATGGAAAAGGCTGGGGGAGGCCTATGCTGGAAAGCAAAACAAATCTTTAATTACCGATGTCTAAATTATATAAATATTGTTAAACTAGGTTAAGATTGTTAATAAAGGCTATTTGAAATTGAAATTGAAATTGAATCATTAACATTAATTTGTAGGTGTACTAATACCTTTATTATAAGGACCTTATTTTTGTAAACATGAAATAAATAAATAAGTAAATAAAAAATAAATATTCAGAAATAAAATCACCCGAAATCAGTATCGAATTTGGGATTTCCGATTTCGATAACCACTTTTGCGAAAGTTGGAATTAAACAAAAATGGTATTTGATTTTTGTTAACACGAAAGTAGAGGCCGAGTAGAAAGAGGAATTCGTCCAATAAATAAATGACCAATATTACATTATTGAAAAACCAACACAATTTGAACCAATTACAATTAGAAGGTATTGTGATTCAACATGCAATTTGAATCATGATGGAACATTAATTATGGGAATATAATTTCTTTGCGGCAGAATAAAGTACGGTAATAGGGACTTCTCTGAACTCTTTCCCAGATAAACTTGTAACTATAAGTTTTATTTAGTCAGTACCAGAAACAAAACACGGTGCTACTTCGAAGCTATGTTGGATTAATTGAAAACGTATTTTCTACTTTCACGATCATTAAAAATCACTGCTCAAACTTCAGATACGTAAACTAAAATAAACTTTGTAAACTAAAAAAAAAACGATACGAACTTGCGGGTTGCTCCCATTCGTCCTTTTCCACACATATTCAAAATATTTCAGAGTTTTTGCAGTCAACATCGGGTCCACGTTCTCTTGGTACAGAAAGTTCGCTAGGTCTCTTGTTTTTTCCTGTGAGCATACAAACTCGTTAAAACTAAATAATTAGGAAACTGAACATAAACCTGTACGATTTTTAATGGTGGAACTTAGGAATCGTTCGTTACAGTCAGCGACAAAAGTATGTATATGAACTGGGTAATAAAAAGAACGAACAAACCGCAAGTATATTTGACTGAATTTTGGTTGCGAACTGTATTTATCACGCTAGCGTGGTATGAAGTTATACTATAAGGCCCCTGACTGACGTTGCATTTTTGTATCAATTTCCAAATTGGAGCGACTATCTGCGGTATGTAGCTGGCAAACACTACATGAGGAGAGCCGAAGACCAGACCAGACCGTGTCAGTGGCGCGTCTTGGAAGAGACCTACGTCCAGCAGTGGACTGATGTGGGATGAATGCTCCAGTTATCAAATCATCAACAAATTGATTTACTTGTTACCACAAATAATGCACAAACATCCAAACATCAAATTTTTCACATTTCTTACAATAGACATCAATATAATATATCCAGTTGTTGCAAAATGTATATTAGAAGTTCGTTGCTGTGGTCGTCGCCTGTAATTGAAACAGCATTCTTTGTAATTTTGTGTATCTGTTATAGGCAATCCCCAACATACATAAAAATAAACTGATCGTCTATTACAGTCCTTACAGGCTCTAGTGATATCGTTTATGGCCAGCGCCGTCCAGTCCTTTATGAAGCTTTTATTTAGACAACAAACAACTTCAGAGCCATATTTACTCATATCAGTTTAATGGTGCACTTACAACACTATGCCGCGGTATTAAAATGATTTAGGGTCAGCACAGCAAGCGTAATGTCGTAATGGGATACGTCATAAAAAATTGCTGAGTCGGATGTTGCAACATTGTATGAATAGAGACAATGGACCAATTTAGCTTCGACTTTATTATGTGTTGTACGATGCTACTTAAATAGAAACAAGTAGGTTTAAAGGATATGGGTGATACCGCTACCACAGTCACATGTTCTAGTCGTTCTTTTAGACAACGCATCATATACACTGGCCTGCAAAAGTAAGTATCACACTTTTTAAACACTTTTTAACTTGCTATAACCTATGAAGTAAACAAGATATACTTTGATCGCAACCCTAGGAAGGCTATTCAGAAGCCGCAGACCACCACTTACCATCCTCAGGGCACCAAAACAGGCCCTGATTAGAAGAGAATGGGTCCCCAAAATCGGCTCCAAAACCTCGTTTTCAGTATGCCGAACCGGCTAGAAACTCTAATCAGAGCCCGAGGAGGTAATACCAGTTATTACGAATGAAATAACATGTAAAACATACTTAGAAAATGTTAGATGAGTTTTTAGACACTAAGCTAAAAAATACTTTTTTATTGTTTATCATTTTTTTAAGTTAACAATGTTACTCATGTATGCTTAAAAGAAAGCTGATGAAATTTGCTATAAAACATTTTTTATTTGAAATCTCTAACTTCTATAGTTTAGAAGAAAAATAAATTCTAAAAGTGTGATACTTAGTATTGCAGTCCAGTGTAGTTCCATAAAAAAGTGAGAAATTACCAATTACAATATGTATACGCGATTGGACGCAACGTATCCGAATAAGCAAACGCGAAGTAAATACTCCTTCGGTTCAACTATTACCGTATGGTCCAATAGAGCATGCGCGGCGGCCGATCGCGTAGACGCAACATATCCGAACATAAACGCGAAGTACAGCAGTCCAGTCAACTGAAGAGTTGTCATCAGCCACACGTTCACTAAACCAGATACCACCACTGGAGTGCATCCTACACCTAGGAAGCCAAAATAATTGAAGAACGTATAAAATTAAAAGAACTGAGTGTTGCCCCTACAAAAGTAAATAGTCGACAGAAAAAAACTTCTACATCAAGTAGATGCTTAACTGTAAAGTTCTATGGGATATTTGTTAAGAGTTTAAGCATAAGTTGCAGGAAATGAAATAGATTTAATTATTGATATTAAATTAGCTTTGCTCATTAATAAGAATAATTGATTTTGACTTACCTACTGAAAAAATGTAAAGGGCACGAGTCTGCGATTGATTAATTTTATTTAAAATATGATCAAAAAGTAAAAACTTTACTGAAAGCGATAAATGTTCTCTGCTCAGCATAAGTAAGAAACAATCTAAGCATATTTGTACTCATTAATGGCCTAGTGATAAAAAATGACCTTATGGTTTTTCAGACACAAATCTATTATTGAAAATAAATTCACAAATGGGGCAAGAGTAAATCAAAAGCAAGAAGCCTGGGACCAAATAAGTGTAACATTTAATGCCACTGCCGAAGTCCCACGTGAAAAAATACAGATGCATACTTACACATACCTAAACCTGAAAAGAACAACCAGAAAAAAGGTCGCTGATGATAACGTATATTCTCAATAAAAGAAAACCCTGAAAACTTTTATAAATTAACCTGTTCAATTTTTTTTAACTGTAAATATATATCCTACCATACAGTATAACTTTATGGTAAAATAATCGCTAAGGAATTTTCCCAACAAATTTCGAGAAAATACCTTCTTGTGACACGATTTACTCGATTACAGCCTACTTACAGCCATAAGCCTTGGCAACCGTCTTGAGAAGGTATATAATAATTTAATACCACACCAGAACGCTTATAACTCCCACATGAGAATGGTACCTATATTAAGCAAAACTCCGCAATAAAATCTTTGCCGAGTTAATTTCGAGATGTCGGCTTTTACGAATACATTTAAAGTATCTTAAAGCTTGAACGCATTATACGTCTAAAGTAATCACATAAATGTGACAATCGTAAACGTATCCTAATGGTAGCCTCTTGACACTGCACTATGACCTTTGATATTAGAACTGGCGTCAACAATTATGTGCGGCTTCAACCATGAATAGCTAACAACAAAATCCAAACTTAGTTTTATTCTTTGGATACTCATGTAACTACCGATGTTTGTTGTAAATATTTTTTTTCTTTATCTTTATTGTCATACATATTTGTCACTACAAGCACTCTGGGTCACGACGACCACCCTATAATTATTTTAATGTTTTTTTTTATTAATTGCCTTTCATTTTGAATTTGACAAGCAACAATTTTAAAGCACGTTAAGAGCTTAAAATAAATTTTGTACTAACCGACAAATATTTCAAATACCCAGTAGAATGTGTATACGTATTCTGACAAAGCATCTGTAACAAGGTAACAATGGGATCGTGATAGGGAGCACCGCTTAACATCAGATGGGCCAATGGATCGTTTCATCATTTAGTCTACAGCATCACTCAGTAGTTACAAAAATTACAAACAAATATTTATTCAAGTCCATCTCCAACATTAATGATACGAGTAAACGTAAACTAGCAGAATTGTACAAGAAACGTAAGAAAACAAAGGTTTTTTTTACGTTGTTGTTGGATGTTAAACTTGACCACTCACATTTCACCTCATGCTTGCTCCCCGTCTGTATCATAGCCCTTGTACAATTGACCATGACGTAATGCGAATCGTCCGTCAAGAACGGCCGGCACGAATGAATGAACACAAAAGCAGTGGCTACATTCACGACAGCCATCGCTATTGGCAGAAACTTCAGGAGAATAACGACAGGACTCACTCGCATTATGTTGCTTTCCCAGTATGAAAAAGCGCCGGTTACTCTTGCCACCTAAACAAAAGCCTGTCTTTTCATTTTGCCTTTGTCGACTGCCGTCTATACGGCACACAACTACTACTACAACTATGCTATTTACTATAACTAACTTATTGATCGCCACCAACAGGGGATAAGAATATAATCTACTATCACGGTTTTGAACATAGTTTTCTTTATAAACACATGCAACTGTGACGAAATATCGGGAAATAATGAAATACGCAAATCATGGTAAATATCGCGTTTATAAAGAAAACTATGGGATAACAATTACTACGGCGACAGTCATACGATCTTTATGTCAACGACGTTATGTTGTGATAAATTATTTAAATAGCCAATTTAGGCTCCAATCAAAATTGTCTTTGCTATTCCAATCATCTTAGAGCATATCAGATGCATCAACCAGAAACAATATCACTGTATCTAACATCGACCAGCTAAACGTTCAATTAATAACAAACAATTTTGTAGCTTTTTTAAAAATTCTTTTTTGTAGTTTTTTTTAAAATACTTGGTTATAAGTTTTTGTGTTGATTGAGCAGATTTATTTATTTCTTGAGAGCCTCTTATATAGATGTTATATCCGGATACATGTTAAACAGCTTTTGATGAGCGTATTGTGCATAACTCGATCCTTTCAGGCTCGATTTCAGGAGAACTGTCTTTGACGGCACGCGCTTTGTTCTTTTGTTTTTGTTAAATTCTATATTGATGAATTAATACTATTTTGATTAGAAACTGAATTTTGATCTAGTGGGTTCAAGCCCAGGTTTATTTATAGATGTAGGTGATATAGGTTCACGATTGCCAAAACTATCAATAGGTTAATTAAAATTACATTAATATTTTAAGATACAAAAACTTGAAAACAGATCGAAGAAATAGGTTGCCAAGAAAGAGTCGCATCATATTGTATACTTTTCGAAATTTCCCATGAAACTAGAGCATAAAAAACTCATATCCAATGAGTTTTTTGTGAGCGCTCTCGCTGGAGTGAGAAAGTTTCGGAAACATTTGATTGCTTCGGATAACTACTTTACGGAATGATATAGCAACTATTGTCATTTAAACCAACTGCTAGATTTCAAAATAACCAACAGAATAACTATTCTATATGATTTTGTAACTATTGATCTCATATTTTGTATATGTATTTTGTAACTAGATACCATGGAAGACAATCAAGAAAAAGTGTAAATAAATAAAAA
Source organism: Ecliptopera silaceata (assembly GCA_932527185.1). Lineage (NCBI taxonomy): Eukaryota > Metazoa > Arthropoda > Insecta > Lepidoptera > Geometridae > Ecliptopera > Ecliptopera silaceata. Next base: position 7,579,592 of record OW052202.1, on the reverse strand, counting down.
TGATAGACGGAATATAACCTACATAAGTTTTCTGACGGGCCCAATAACGAATTTGATTTATGCTTAACTACACTGAAGAGCAATGAATTCGGGCCAATTTATTTAACATTTAAATAAAAGAACAGCTTTATAATCAAAATGGTTTTCACTCAAATGAGCTGGCGCTCTTTTCAACGATATTGTGGTTTGTGGTGGGTAAAACTTTACTAAAACCGTTGATAACCAACTCTTTGCTCGTAAGTGTATTTTGGTTACTTACAAGTAAAATCCTATTCATCCTGTAGATATCCAAATCGGTGCTGTCATTCACGATCCTAACCTAGAAAAAAAGTACCCGAGCATCAAAGCCTGGTTTTTAATTCCGCAAAAAGCTAGTGAACTCAGAGAGCTTAGACTACGGCTTATACGTGTTTGTTTAAACTTAAGGCGAACGCACCGTGCGACGCGGTTGCTGTACGAAATTTGTGGAGAGCGAAAAACCTCCACCTATTGCAATTTATTACTTACAATTGAATATTACTATTTGGACTACCAAATATATATTAAAAAAACAACGAGCTTCCTGTTTTTATCAATAATAAAAACGAATAAAAAAATAAACTTTCGAGTTGGTTGACAACTTTTTGTTCGACAGCATCCAATCCAACTATGCGCACTAACCTAAACACACTTTTGAAGCTGCAAGCTGATACTTTTCCAGTAATTTAAACCGATACTATACCGCGTGGTCTCCCCTTTACAATTATCTATGTATGGACAGCAAGCGTCATCCGCTTACCTCACTATTGTTTACTATCTAAGGCGAGCAGAGTATCGGTTCACACATAGGTATCAAACTACCAATAAATAACTACCCTTATGTTTATGTAGACTTAATACAGCGAAGGATTTAAAGTTTTTTAAATAAATACGCAAAAATCATAGGTATAATACGGGTCGTAGTGTTAGTATAATAGCACTTTTTAAAAGGAATTGCACGAGAAAGTACAACTTTACATCGTACAGCTGCTCATCGAATTGAATTAAGTAGATATTATAATTAAAAATAGATAAATACCCAATAAAAGCTACAGAAACATTGAACAACTCTTTTGACATTTGACATATCGTCAAATAATGAGGCTCACCAGTTGTTCAAACGGAAAAACGCTGATGATATCCAAAATGAAGCCATGCTTCAAGTACCGGGTCACGATCAACAATGGATGTGTCACCAACAGAGATTTCTCGTTGTAAAATGCAACATACGACATAACAATAATGTCGGTATACAGAAACAAATCCGACCAGTTGTAGATCCCGAAGTGCTTGTGTTGTTTCGACTGGAAGAGAAGATTACAATTGTTTTTTAAATTGACTTTGCTATAATGTAATGACTATTCAAATACACTTACAGCAATATCATAGGGCACCACCATAATGTAGAACAAGGCCGTTAATAGTCGCATAGCACACCAAAACTTCAGAAAAATGCCGTGTGGAGTGATACATCCTGGCAGAAACATATATCTTAGATGTCTGTAAAATAAATAAGAATTTCTGAACGTAGAGGTTATAAACAATCCGTTGTAAGAGAAGAACAGAATAAGACTGGATTTCGATCATTACAAAAAAAATAAAATAAAGAAACATTCATTATATTATATATAAACTACCAATTAATTAAGGTCACTACTACTCAGCTTATGTTGGGTTATGGGCGCTCTACACATAGTCCGCGGATCACGGCGCGATTTCGCGGCGCGAACTTGCCGCGAATTTAACAATGACTCTACACTCGCAATGGTTCGCGTAATTTTCACAGTTACGTTCGCAACGTTGAATGAAATGGACGTTGAAGTAGTTGTTGCTGCGTCCCTAACAATGCGCGCGTTAGCGTACTATAATTTTGTACACATTAAAAATGAAACGCAAATTAAGAATCGGTGGAGAAAACGAAGGTGGTGGATGACAAGTATCCATCGTAACCGATCAAGATTATTAAAGTCAAAATTTAGCTCGAACAATACTGACCGTCGCGGACTGCGAGTGGAGTCATGCACGTTCGCGTCGCGTTCACCTTGAAGCCAGGGTCCTTGCGGCGGTTTACCGGCAGATTGTACAGGTGAAACTAGGTGGTGGATGGCCAATGCCCGAGGAGATCTAGCGGTGGAGAGAGCTGGGCCGTGATGATCTCTTCAGGCATTGGCGAGATAGATTGGAGGACCCGACAGCGAGACTAGAGGTGGTGGCCGCGGTTAAACCTAATTTACAAGAGTGGATCGACCGCAGACATGGCGCTCCGACGTTTCGCCTGACGCAGATCCTCTCGGGCCATGACTGTTTTGGGAGGTATTTGTGTCGGGAGCCCACCATGGAATGCCATCCACTGCGGGGCGGCAGAGGACACGGCGCAGCACACCCGCGCCGTGTGTCCAGCGTGGTCAACGCAACGGGCGGAACTTATATGGGTTATTGGAGGAGATCTTTGGCTGATAGTGAGACACATTGGAGGGCGGTCACCGTCTTCGTAGAAGCGGTGATGCGCGAGAAGGAGACGGCGGAGAGGGAGCGAGAGGATAACATCCTCTCGGACCCAATCCGTCGTAGGCGTACGGACCGCAGGCGACTGGCTTACGCCAGCCGCATGCCGCTCTGATGGGGACCTTCAGGTAAAGAATCGGGGGATTCTTTACCTGATCCAAACGGTTCCGGGCAGAAAGTCTCGGAATGCGGGGTGTTGATCGCTAGACATAGCGAATGCCTTTAACACCGTGCCTTTCGAGACCGTCATGGAGGCCTTCAGGTACCATAACGGGACGGGCTATTTATGGGCAATATGCAATGGGGTCTCTGGCGCGGTTGTTTTCGAGAACCTGGAGTCTCCCGTCAAGCATTGAGGGTGTGTTTAGGTGTGTAGGTGACACACTATCTTTACGCGTTCTCTCAAAACGCGGGAAGATGTCTTAGTACAGATTTTCACCCTAACAACAAAATAAGGTAATTACTTCTATCAATATAATCAGTCACATAGTAAATACGTCTATAAATACCCTTTTGAAGTTGAACAAAGCATTACTATTGAATGAATTTTGCGCCAAAAATAAAAACGGGTAGAACTCTGCTGGCCGAACAAAGATCCGTATTACTTCAATATATTTACTACTATCCCATTACCCTTGTACAAAAGCGATATCTCGGAAAGTAATCGAACTATTTCCTAAGTAGGATCCCAATTACCGGAGGAATGTTGAAACGAGAAAACTGCTAACTTTTCTTTCGAACAAGAAAGATTAAGGATATCTCTTTTTCAACAAACTCCAACTTTCACCAATTAATCCTACGGATGATACGGTCATCCCTTGGATTAATTGGTGATAGTGCTAACCTAACCTAACGTTACACAGACGAGAGTTGAAAATTTCAGAGATATATTTCTGTTGCCACTATAAAAACAATACAAAAAAACAATATACAATTATAAAAGGATTGGTAAAGAACCTTTCGTGCTCGAGTAAGACTCGCGCATTTGGCCGGTTTAATTGTAAATACATTCCATACAACCCGTGCAATTTAACCGTGGACTCCACGTTGTGAAGTCATCGTGCGACGACTCGCTTGCCCTCGTGCAATAAGGACAAGGGCAAGAGAGCGAGGATACACTTCAGCGAGGTACGCAGTTAAGTTGAACGTGTTCGTGTTGTACAGTTTAAGTTGTTTAAACCATTCTTACTTCATGACGCCGAGTCTATCGTAAGTTTTCACGTATTGGGCTCTCTCATCGCGTCCGTTTAGAACAACAAAACTTTCTTTTATCTCTTGCTGAAAACACAATTTATATATTTAGAATATATTTATGTAAGTACAGTTTAATACGGCCATACAAAAAGCTGCATTAGCGGATTTTAATACTCAAAAAGTAGTACGTAGTTGATTACAAAATAAAAAAAGATAACGTAGCTGATAGGTATAGTTTTTTAATATGTATTCATTTACCGCAATTCTATTTGTTTTGGCATCCAATCGTCCAGTCAGCGGTCTTGCTTCCTCGTACATTTTTGTTCTCGAAAGGAGTTCAGGATCAGACATGACCTTTGAAAAATATTTTTATTAGTTATTTTAAACTATAATATTTATCGCCTTATTGCTATTTTTACCAACGTTATGGCTAAGTTGCAATCGCAGTGAAAATAATCGGTATTACTATGACGTACCTCTTTACTATGAGTTCTGATTAAAAAAATTAACTTCGGTCCTAAAAATAGATACATAACGCTCTATTGCACAATGGAAAACCAAAAAAAAAATCTTATAACTTACTTAATTTAATACAGTGGGCGGTCTTATCGCTCAAAGCGATTTCTTCCAGGCAACCGTAAACCAAATGATCCAAAACTTTATTTGAAAGTACTATCATACTAATGAATAACATAAGTTGGATTGTGTGAATGATGATATATATACAAAGTTGACGAATGATAGGAGTGAGTAGAAGAAAAAAACAAATTGTGCCGTCCGCAATTAGCGCGAAATACTCGTAAGAACAAGGATATTATAATGATGATGATTATATTAAGTAATAAATGCAAAAATACTTATGCTACAGTTTTTATAAGAGAATTACATACAAAAACGAGACTTTATGCCAAAGTAACTATTACAAGTGTAGACAATATTAGATTATTTCAATGCGTGGACCATTTTAATTACCAAAGTAATTTGCGCACATTGCAATTGAAGCTCATTTCAGTCACCACAAAGCGCGCTGGTTAGAACATTCATCGCGCAATGCTACTGTTCTGACCTCAACAATATCCTAGCTTATAAATAAAAGCTGGATTTCTACATACACATTTAAAATCAACATTTAATCTGACTTTAATGCAATTTCTTTTTAAATTCTTTATTGTACACACAGATAAAATTTACAGACTAGATATTACAGAGCTATGTACAAAGGCGAGCCCTTCTTCCCTTCATTTTTAGTAATACGTTACTTTGTAAAAAATGGTCCTTATCTGCAACGTAATTATTTAGTTTTATAAAACAGACTTATTATTTTTTTCAAATCGATACTAATTCACTGCTATTGTTTTTTATAAATCGAATGCCTTATTCAGGACGTTTCTCTAACTCTCGTGGTTTCAGACTTGGCCAACACCGCCCTTTTCAAAAAACACCCAGTAAAAGAAGGGCCTTAGCCTCCAAAGGTTTGCTGAACGAAAACTCTTCGTAGGCTTAAGCTCGCCTTTGTACATATTTTTTGTTAAACTAGTTTATAAGTTTTGGTGTAAAATAAGGAACTAAGAAATTTAAGAACCAGCTCTAGTAATCTAGACTGTGTCAACAATATTAAATGCATGAATCACCGTTATAATAGGATGACTAATGTCAGGGAATGTTCCCCAGCACTGCACCAGGGCGGTGTATTCCACGTGAAGCAATATGCAGTTTGTCGACGTCAGAGCGGTGTGTACCTGTTAAATTAAACCTTTTGTGATTCCGAAAGGAATAAACGACTTTCCACTGTAACGATACGAATTGTTACGAAAACTTATACAGGCATAAAGTCCTTCTATAAAGAATACCCGTGCGAAGCCGGGACGGGCCGCTAATTTATAATAATCAGTAAAAAGCTAAAAGATAAAATAAAAATCACTCCTTGGACACATAAATAAACCACCATTACTTATCTGACAAACGGCCGGTTTCTCGAACGATGATCAACGAAAAAATCTAATAATTACTATGTGTCAAACTCGGATCAATCGTGATATGAGTTTCCAGAAACCGGCCGAAAGTGTTTCAAAGAGTAATTATTATTTAACACGTGATTTAAATAATAATTACTCTTTGAAACACTCCGATAAAAATAACCTTATTCTGCTATCTTTCAGATTGGTTTACTAATTTACCTTTGGTAGTCCAAACAGCATTTCCACTACGCCGAAGTCACTCCCGGGGCCTATAGACTTGACAACTTTTCCTAAGTGGTTCATCAAGTTACAATGCCCCTGAAAAATACATTCCCTCTATCTTATAAAAAGTTAGCGTTGACTTTAAGTCATCATTACGTATGGTTATCAGTACTTCAAGTCGGCGCTAACTTTTTATACGATAGACCGATTATCTTTAACATTTATTAATTTCTGAAGCTTAGCTCTGAATTTCGCCCTGTGGGTTCAATCACCACTAAGGAAATACAGGGAATAATAGATGGCCTGAAATGTCTAAAACTTGCTTTTATCAAGCCAAGTAATTATTTTTTTATTGGGATGTGATCGGAGTAAATGCTGATATAACAGATGATAGAGGAGAATTGAAGAATACAACATCTAATGGAGAAAGTGCCGGAACAAGCAGTAGTGTTATATATTTTGCTGCATACCTAACTCATATCAAATCGGTAGGTTTCTATTAAAACTACTCAGTAAATAAAACTGTAAACATAAATTCGCTGTTATACATCTCCATTCTTCTTAAAAAAACAACGTATCTTTGATAAAAATAAATATTGTGTAACACGTAAAACTAGCCCATGGAAAAGCGATCTCTATTTATCTCCACTGTAAACGTAATAAAAAAAGCTCATTGGCACGGAATAGCTCGTTTTAAAAACATTGCAACCAATCGCACGAGTGTCTCAGACTGTGCCAATATTTTCTTCCACTTGGCATTTAAACGAATTGTAAGGACAAGCAACAAACAAGGCTGAAAGGACTGGTTTTAAATAAATAAGGAAAAGTTGTAGCATAAAACAATACGTAAAGTTTATAGGCCTTTACATACAAATAGCATTTCTGTGTTCCGGTATACCAACTTTTTGTCTACCAACTACCATGGCTGGCAGAAAATGCTTTTTGCATTAAACTAAACTCTCCTTTTGTACAAATTTGGTATTACTGCAGCTTAGTATTAATTTTATTATTTTGAATTGCATAAGAATGTAATTTAAATAAAGAACGATTTATAGCCCGTATTTCCCACCATTTTAACGATGAACCGAATGTAGACGACGCACCTCGCGTACCCGTATAATAGTAATAGTTTGTAGGTACTTTTATTTCTTTTAATAAATAAATCTGGATTCTACCGCCCGCTCGCGCGCAGACAGACAAGTTTCAGTTGCGCGGCGAACCGAAAGAGAACAGTACTTGTCCACGCGCGATCGGCCGGTATTTTCATTTAAAAAGTCAAATTGTGTTTCTATCAACCCACGACCTTCACCACTCCACGCCCCTATCAGCTACACCGAATGTCGATGATGATGAACGAAGAACCTTAGTTCATAAACACTACTCCCCCCCTAAAATAGAGGTTCATAATAACTTTTTGCAGAATATACATGTCCCGTCCTATATCCGCCGCGTGTTGAACGATCTCGTTGTCAGGCAAGACTATTGTCCTCGTGCTCGCTGCGACTGTTTGAAGAAAATCCCGATTGCATTCCTGCAAAATAATTGAAAATGTTTCCACTGAGAGAATACACGCGACGTATTTAGTGTTTGAAAGTAGAAACAGTAGTCGTGCTGCGTGTCGTTGTTTCACTTCCGAGGCCGTCGTTTTATTTGGTGCCCGTTTCTTGCCCGTTCTTCTAGGTTCTGGTCGCGTGGAACTGGCACCTACAATGACCTAGTATGTAAGACGATTCTAAATGATCCTTGTGATTTTACGGAATAAAGCAATTTTGACTTTGACTTTGGTGTGATTTTCGAAAAGTGAAATCGAAAAACTCGCAAACATAATGAGAAAAATAATATTTCAGTCAGTCTTTCTTCGAAAATTATTTTACCGCTTTACCTACTGCGACTGAGCTTCTGAATTGAATCAAGATAAGAAGTTTTGTATATCTGTTTACCAGTATATACCCAAATATCTTTGTTTATATATTCTACTTAAATATCATTGGATAAAAAATGTGCCACGTTTTAGGATTAAAAACAATAAAATATAATTCGATTCGAAGTGAAACAAGTTGGAATCAGCGAAAAACAAACGACTTGGACGTGAGAATGCGATGTATTGTTACTAAATGCCGTGAGCGAACTCGAGTTGTGACATGAATGGATAGCATTTTATTGCATTCTTCATTCCGTTTTACGATTAACATTTTATATATTTTGGAGATTTTTTATGACAGGAAATATTTTTATTTACGGTATATGATTTCTCAGATTCTCTTTCAGAACGGTTTCAAATGAAGAGTATAAATATACATAGGTACAGTGATAATTCAAGTTGAATATGAAAGACTGAGTTATATCAAACTGAACTGAAACTGACTAAAGTCAAGTAGGTAAATAAATATAACAAAACAAAATAAACAATATAAAATGTACTTACAAGAAATTGTCAGAAAATAGTTTCATTTTACTTTATATTAGTTAACTAAAACAACACTTGTATAAGTACAGAAAGATACAATCTATGAAAAATGTCTGACCTGAAATAACGGACAGAAAAGCAAAGACTCCACCATCTCTATAGAGAGCACTTCTTGCTGTATATTTGCAGACATATCTTTGAACAGCTCATGTGTTGAAACAGCATTATTATAATACCTTAAATCAAACAGACATTAAAAAAACTTATTTAATTCAGGCACAGAAATAAGTATTTTTTTTTATCTTAAATTTATTCGATAAGAAATTCTAATATGGGATGAGTGGAAGACTTTGGGGAAAACCTTTGCTCAACAGTGGGACAATATAGGTTAAGGAAAAAATGAAATTCTAACTAAGTAAATAAACTAAATGTAGTGTCTTTATTTCAGTACAGAGCAACTATATTATATTATTTTTATTATACAGTTGCTGGCTTCTCTTTTAAATTTATTAATGTAACGTAACCAAGTCTTTATAACATAACAAAAGCGTAACCAAAAAAATACTTACAAAAATTAACTTACCATTGTACACAAAAAAACTTTTTCACCCTCGCCTTGATTTTGCTGCTGACGTGATTAACAGAGAGAAAATAGAAGAGCTCTCTCATCGATTCCTGCGAGGAAAAGTCGATAACGAAGTTACTCAGAATTTTATGTCACAGAAACATACGAGTAGCTACGAAAGTGTAACAGTAACTTATATTACGGATATGCATACGTGTAACCGGCTTAGAGAATATTACAGTTATTTATTTATCAGTTTATTGTATTTAATTGTGAAAAATAATAAGAATAGAATTCTGGGTGTTTCTCACAACTACAACATGCTTAAACATATTTTAGAAAAAACTCTATATCTACTCAATTCTGTAACCGGTCTTTTAATTATGTTGAACTGCGTTTGTTGAATTTGGGAAAAATGGATTACGAATCTACTGTTTTAATTATAATAATTAAAAACTTTACAGGGCGATGTGAGGTACGAGTACTAGAAACTACTGCGTGCATTAACATTTTACAGAATTAGTGAAACTACTCTTGTTAGTAAATAAACTTTTGTAATGTAAACCCTAAATAAACACGTTAGACGCGGCTAGCTCACACTTTATACATAGAATAATACTCATAGGATATAAGATAGCCTGTATTAATTAAAAAGCTAAGGTAACAAAGCTTATGTGTAAAGTTGCGCAGCGCACTTTTAAGCATACCTTGAATTTCTGCTTCCTTTGTGTCAAAAGCAGGTATATGCTGCACATTTTAGCAGTGTAAAAGCAACTCAGGTACGCTCCGAAAACAAAAATGAGTGCCACCTGCAAACAAATAAAACTACTACACTTTTCCTTTATTTATTTTTGACTGTCACAATTTTCTTATTTTTTTTATAAGAATAGAAGATTGCAATTTGTAACAAACTCATTTTTTAATTTTGAATTGTTTTTGTTTCTCATAACTCAACTTTTACAATTATAAAAGCAGAGTTTAGTCACGTCATCGTCAGTAAGGTGTATCTATAGATATCACATATAACACTTACATACAAAACTTGCAAAACTACAATGCACTATTAAAATAAAAATGCTTCGTTTTATCAAAAAATTACGGCACTCGTATTCCAGCTACACGTTTATTTCTCATCTATCACCGCTTATGATGAATTGCGGTTTAACTTGACAGTTTGATGTTTGTTTGAAATATTCAGTTTATCTGGTTGTACCTGTCCGGAACAATGTGGCATATGAGGCTTTACCGCCATGTTATGTTAATGGGAATCAAAAGCAATCTCAAGCGTTTTCTGATTTCAATTGACCATTACACTAGGTGGAAAACCCGCCTTTCCACCTAGTGTAATGGTCAGATCAAAAGACCTAAAGGATTTAACGCACAGAATTTATACCACGTAATATTACGTTCACTACATAAACAAAAAAAGTAATAGTTGGCATCCATGACATTGATTATAAAAAAAACAAGCATCATCATCACTTCAAAACCGACGTAGAAATAGTTGTACGTAGTAACTTCTAAGTACCTCGCTATAATTAATTATAATATCAGTATAATTGAGTACTGATAAATACGAGTTGTCTATCGTGTTTAAAGGCAATGATATGAAACAATAACGTAATCCAAAATAGACGTGAACTGTTTAACGACTACAGAGATACAACCAAAATTCAATGAATAAAATTAAAACCCAAAAATAGAAGATATAAGCCCAGAAAAGTCGACTCTCAAAAACATATCAAAGCTGTTTTATGCCGGAAACTCGGAAAAACAAATGAAGGTCTAGTAAGTTCAGTACCTCTACCATGAGATTTTACAATCTACACTCGCTAGCGTCTGTAGTTAAAAAAATGTATGAAGATTTGTACAGCGCCTCTAGCGGATAGTTGGGTACTAAAATTCGCAGCATGGGTCATGTAGTTAACTATCCTACGTCACAGTGTAGTAAACTATACTACATCGACTGTAGTTTAGGCTTCATTTACTTAGAAATTGGCACCATGGGTTAGTAATTTGACAGATGTCATAGTAACGTACTATTACTACTGTAGTAACGGCACTCACCGTCATTTTGCTTCGTGAAAAGGCTATAGTTTGTGATAGATTTCGTGATTTTTGAATTAAAAATGTTTAATAGGGCACATTTTGTCATGGAAATGTTGGCTACTGCCGAATTAGAAGATGTGCGACGCGAACAAAAAAAGTTTCAAAGTGGGATGCGTGTTCTTGTTGGAAATCCACTTGAAACTATTAGTGACTCCAAATTTGTGCAACTTTATAGACTAAGTAAAGATGCTTTTGAGAATATATGTGATTTATTGCGGCAACATACGGATTTAAAATCTACACAGAGAGTTTCATTAGAATCCAAGGTTAGCCGTTTGTTTTATTTAGGTTTGAATTGTTTTGCTTAATGAAACAACTAAGTTTTATTTAATTTAGTATTTTTTGTAGGTGTTATGTGCTCTATTATTCTACGCTCACGGTGATTATCAACGTGTTGTTGGAGAGGCGAACCATTTTTCTCAAGAAGCGATGAGTTCATATATTGAAGAAGTAACTGCAGCCCTAAACCATCCAATTGTTGTGAACATGTTTATTAAGTTTCCAGCAAATCGGCAGGAAAGGGATTTAATTAAACAAAGGTAAACAAAACTGAAATAATCATCTATAGTTACCTAGTGTGATTTCATGTACCTATATAAATCTGTCTTTATAATATACAATTTTTATTTGCTTAGTTATTAAACAAATTTTTGTTTCAGTTTTTACAGTAAGTATCGAATCCCTGGAGTAGTAGGCTGTGTAGATGGCAGCCACTTCAAAATCTTCAAACCAGAGAATGCAGTGGAGCATCTTTATTACTGCAGGAAACACTATCACTCATTGAATGTGCAAATGGTAATAATTGTCCTACCATTCTTTACTGTATTGGAATTGTTAAGTTTACATTACATTACAAATACAATAAAAATTTAACACTTTCAGATATGTGATGCGGACTGTAAAATTTTGTCTGTAAATAGCAAGTTTGGAGGCGCAACCCATGATGCATTTATATGGGACAATAGCATCATCAATAACTACATGAAATCTTTGCATAGGAATAATGAAACTGTGTGGCTCTTGGGTAGGTATATAAAATATTAATCTATCGGTTAATAAAATGAGTTGATTGTTTCTCCTAAAAGTAGCACTAACAGAATAATATTAACTTATTTTAGGTGATTCTGGATACCCTCAAAGACCCTGGATGATGACCCCATACAGGGAAACACAACCACATTCCATGGAAGAGTCATTTAATAAAAAGCACAGCACTGCAAGGGTTGTAATTGAGAACACTTTTGGGAGGTTGAAAAATAGATGGAGGTGTGTGTGTAAGGACAGGGTCTTACATTATAAACCCACTAAATGTGCTAGGATCATTGTTGCATGTTGCGTCTTGCATAACATTGCATTGCAATATCACATTCCAGACCCTGATGACCATACGAATGAAACTGCTTCCACCGGTTTGTTAATTTACTTAATATATGGTGCTTAATATTTTTTGTAGGTTATTTCTATTGTGCATAATAATTATTTTCTTTATTTGCAGAAACATTGGAAATAATTGATGTAGATGAAAATGAGATCAGCAATGAGTTATTGATGGGAAGGGCTATAAGAGATCAACTGGCAAGAAGAATTTTTGTGTGAAGATTATTTTAAATAAAACAAATAATAAATAACTTATGTATTTCTATTCCTAATGCATTCTAGGGCAGCATTGCATGTCACGAGAAATGCCGCAAACAAATCTTGCCACCTTGCTTGCTGTGCAAGCTCCATTTCCCGTAATCTGTCCGCCTGTTGCTCCCTATTCATATAAAAAGCTCTCCACTCGCGGTCAGACTCCATAAACTCTAGACGAGCACGCTCCGCTTGGGTTTGTAAGCGAGCCCTTCGCCGCGGAACAGGCGAGGTCTCATTTTCTTGAGACGCTAAGCCGCGCCGACGGCCCTGTCTTGGCGAAAGGCGCCTGCGGGGTGTGATGAGCCTTCTGGAGGTTCGCGTTAGAGGGCTGCCAGCCGGCTCATGCATGATGACAACTGGCTCTTGCAGGCTGCCACCCGGCTGATGCTGGCTGCCACTCGGCTGATGCTGGCTGCCATCCGCTGGGGACTGATGCAAGTCTTCAAGAACTGAAATTTAATTAATTTAATGCATATCCAAATGGAATGTATCTTAGCTGCAACTAAAAAGTATTCCTATTAAGGATATGTGTTCACGCGTCACTGCAGAGGGCGCTGCACTGGTTCAATATAAGGCTGCGCAAGCATCACTCGCCCCTTCACTTCGCATTGCGACTCCTACAACTTACACGGCTGCATAAATATATTTTGAATAAAAAGCACCTATACTTAAAACCAGTCGTTTTTACTTAAATTGGTCAGCTAGATAGCAACAGAAATAGGCTATAAATAAATACCAAGTAGATCCTAGACTATCAGGCTACCCCCAAGCACGGCCGCATCACTGCCGTAGCAAACATTGGACCTTCGGAACCGGATCATCATCAATCATCGTGGGATCTACAAGGAAGGGTCTGGCCAAATCGTTCCAATTCCATCTCCAACTTCTTGTCCTTACTTCAATTGTACTAAAACTGTTTTTCTCCGCAGTAAGAAGCCAGTACGCGTGGTGTGTCAGAAAAAACAGTGAGTACCCCCTTTTCACAACTTGCCATAATGAGTGTCGATAAAGTGTCTCAACGTAGCAAATCTCCTAATCCAACCTTTCTAGGTTCAGATCTTAATCACGATATTATTCTTGAATTTAACAAAAAACGTGGTACGATCAAGGGCAGGTTGACCTTGTTCGTAAAATTTGTAAACTCGTTGGTAGGTAGTAGTCATTTAACTGAAAAACAATTAGCAGAACTTAAATTGCGTAGTGATGTAGCCAAAACGTTATTAAATGAATTTAATAGCATTCAAAGCTCGATCGAAGAGCTAGTGTCGGAAAGTGATATTTTTCAGCAGCTAGAAAATCGAGAAGCTTTCGAAAGTTCGTACTATCAGATTCAGGCTACTGTCATTAGTATGTTAGCTCAGTCTAGTACTTCTAGTAGCACTAGTAGCGAGACTAAACATAACTGTTCTAAATGCAATGTTCAGTCGTTAGTAAAATTACCAACCATACAACTACCTTCATTTGACGGTTCATACGATAACTGGCTCGAGTTTAGAGATTCCTTTCTTTCTATGATTCACAAGTCTAAACAACTCTACGATATTCAGAAATTTCATTACTTGCGATCATCCCTAAAAGGTAATGCGGCACAGGTTATCAAATCGGTAGAATTCACGCAGGATAACTACACGGTAGCTTGGGATCTGCTTACCAATAGGTATGATAATTCGAAATTATTAGTGCATAATCATTTGAAATCTCTGTTTTCAATGCAGGCGACGAAAGAGTCTTCGTTTCATATTAGGAAGTTAATTGATACAGTTCTTAGGAATTTACGTGCTTTGAAGACTTTAGGCGAACCCACCGACACGTGGGATACTCTCGTCATATACATCGTTGCATCGAAGTTAGACTCACTTGTAGAAAAAGATTGGGAACAATATAAAAGTACCATTCAGAGTTCTCAGTCAAATAGGCGTATTACGTTAGACGACTTACTTAGTTTTCTCAAGGACAAGGCAGACACGTTGGAAATGATAAAAGCGCATCACGCTTCACAGGTTATAGGTAACAAGGTAGCATATGAACCTACTAAAAAATCTACTCAACAAAGTAGTGTTCAAAGTTTCGTGTCGACACGAAACCACCCAGCGCACAAAACTACCCGCATTTGTATATTGTGCGATTCGGGCCACGCCATATACGCATGTTACAAGTTTCACAATATGTCTATTCAGGATAGATTAGCATTTGTAAGGAGTCATGGGCTGTGCGTGAACTGTCTACGATCAGGTCACAAGTGTGACCGCTGGTTAGGGAGAGGTCTTGAAATTAAACTCAAGGTTGATGGTCACGTCTCGTTCGGGCAGAGCTTCGCCTTTGGATCCAAACTTTATTAAAGAAGTGAACTAAATTATCTTAGGCTACCGCTTTTATACAATTCCAAGACAGTTTTTTATATAAAACAATATTTCGTACTTCCGGGATATAATATTAAATAAATAAGTTTATGCTGTAAATAAATACTTCTCAATACATGATAATTATTAAATCAATTTATGGTGAATTAAGATGATGAATATAATTCAACTTTATAATGAATTTAATTTAAATTATAATGGCAACTGCTTGCTACTTCCGGCTGTTTATTATTAATCAATTAATTGCAACAACTGTACCTAAATTCATTTTAAATATAAATATGATTTTACAATATTATTTGGATATTATTAATAGATCTATTATTCAATATTTTTATATTATTAAATCACCTCAACTTTTTAGCGGGACTTTCAAAATGATCTTTATGATACACATTACTTAACTAAAGGTATAGCTAATGGACAATGCTTGATATAAATAAAATCAAGTATATTATAACTAATATGATAATATATAACTAGTGAGGGGTATTATTCTCTAACACTCGGCCATCCTGCAAGGGCCGTGACCCACGGCGCTCCACCGAGGATGATGTCTTAGCTCCCATGTTTCCCATGCTTCCTATGCTGTTTGTCACCTGGAAAAAGAGATAAGCAGTAACTTGTATGTAAGATGTTCTAAAAGTGTTACATAAACGTTTGTAATGTTACTTATACTGGAGCAGCAATATGTACCTCGGTAAGTATTTTTTTAACGTATGCATTTGTATTAAATCTGCAGCAAAATATTATTTTTATCAACAGCTTCTAGTTTGTTAATTGTAAACAAGAGAAAGAGACAAGCAAAGCAGGCTCGTAAGTCACACAGACTATATTATGTTTGTCACACAGACTGTATGTTTGTCACACAGACTATATTAAGAATACGTCACACAGACAAAACATAATATGGGTCACACAGACTGTTAGAGCAAAGACATAAAATATGAATAATCGATAACATATGTCACACAGACTATTATCAGGAAAATATTATGTCACGATTTCTACGATTTTTAACAACATCATTTTTGTTTCAGCTCACCAAGATACCGTTTCATCACGAGAGATTATACTTTACTTCGCATCACATCAGCTACTTACTATCTACCTACTCTCAATTTATGTCAATGTTTTATTTAGAAAGTAAATAACTGCATAACTACGAGTATACGAGTTTTATTTACAGATAATTTACAATTTACAAGTAAATAGACTTCTAATTATAAATAATCTACTTATTTACATTCAAATTTCAGGCAACTATCTCGAACATCCATAGTTATATAAGTAAGTAGGTACATAGGATAGTTATTTAACTTTCTAGAAGATCTATGAGATCGTCTCTGTCTACTTCCACGTCACTAGCTGAACTATCTGCATCAGACACAATAGATTTATAGGGTCTTAACACTTCACCTCTTACAACAGCGCTAAATTTTTTATAACCTTTCATTCCTTTAACGCTACTAATTGTATACCGATCTATATTCGATTCCGCCTTACTAACCTTATATGGACCCGTATAAGGACTCTTTAATTTTTGTGAAACTTTAGCAGATGGGTCCCTACTAGCTCCGTCTTTCCACAAAACTAATTGTCCTACTGAATACTTTATACATTTTTTTCGGGATCTGTCAAATTGTTTTTTCATGAGGGTCATGTTTTTATCGATATGTAATTTTGCGCTTTGTCTCCTATCCTGCAGTGCTAATTCTTGTTCAGCAAAATCTTGAACTTGTCCAGCGGGATAAGCGGGTAAACGGGAATTTTCGTGCCCAAACATGAGTTTAAACGGGGGAAACTTGGTAGTTGAATTGGGAGTATTGTTTATTCCCCATACGACATCAGAAAGTTTCTCATCCCATGTACTCTCATTTTCAGACATTGTGTTTAGACCATCTATTATTGTTCGATTTACACGCTCGACCTGACCATTAGATCTAGGACTGGCTATAGCGTTTAAAACGTGCCTAAATTGAGATTCTTCAGCAAACTGTTTGAAATAGCGGCTAGTGAAAGCTTTACCTCGATCTGTAATAATTCTAGTTGGACTACCAAATAATTTTATGATTTCTTTCAAATGCTTAATTGTCTCTACTGAACTACAATTTTTTACTGCTCTAGCAAATACGAACTTAGTGAAAGAGTCTATAGCGACCAGAACGTATGTGTTACCTTTCCTAGTTTTAACGAAAGGACCTAAATGATCAGCATGCAAGGTATGCATAGGCACTGGTACTTTTTCGATTGGATAAAGCTCTCCTTGCGACCTACCATACCCTGATTTTCCGAACGCACATTGTAAACAAGAGTTAATGTATTTTCTAATAAATCGTGTCATTCCGTTAAACCAAAACTGAGATTTTATAGTTTTCTCACATCTTTCAAATCCTGGGTGTCCTATCTGGTCGTGGTATTTCTGCAAGAGGCCGTATTTTGCCAATTTTGGTATAACAAAACGTTCACCATGCAATGTTTTCCTAAACAAACTACCATCTTTTACAACATAATTATTTACAATATCTGGGTTAGTTGTTTGTTCATTTAATTGAGTAAGAATTTGTTGAATGTTACCATCTTGTAATTGGAGTGTAATTAACCAATCAGATTCTTCAATTTGGAAAATAGGTTCTGTAATAGGGTTCCTACTTAACGCATCTACATGTTTCATTCTTTCTCCCGCACGATATTCTATTTGTAAATCGTAATCCTGTATTGCTAACCACCACCTAGCTATACGCGGGATAAGATCTTTCTTAACTAATGTAGTACGTAAGGCTGCGCAATCAGTCACAACTTTAACAGGAATTCCTGTTAAATAGATCCGAAAACGCTTCAGTGATTCTACGACCGCGAGAGTCTCCAGTTCATAACTATGGTAGAACTGTTCCTCTTTAGAAGTTACCCTACTGAAATATGCTATTGGTTTTATTGAACCATCTAACTGATGCTGCATAAGGATACCACCTAGACCTAACTTACTAGCGTCTGTATGTAATTCCGTAACAGCTTTACTATCATAAATACTAAGGACTGGTCTCTCGACTAATCTTTGCTTTAATGTTTGAAATGCTCTTTCTTGTTCAGGTCCCCAAACCCAGACTACCCCCTGCCTGGTAAGTTTTGTTAAGGGTAGAGCTAGTTCAGCAAAACCCCGTATGAACTTCCTGAAATATGAAGTTAACCCAATAAATTGCCGAATCTCATGAACGTTTTTAGGTCTTCTATATTCTGAAACGCAATTAATTTTTGTTTGACCTGGTCGTATCGTACCTTCAGCTATTTCATGGCCCAAGTAATTTACGCTTGTTTTCAGGAAAGAACACTTGGACAAGTTTAATTTTAAATTGGCCTTTTGCAATAGTTGTAATACATGTTCTAACAACATCATACCTTCTTCTATAGTAACTGTAGGTAACATGACGTCATCAAGGTATGTTGCCACATCATTCCGAACATCATTTAGAGCTATGCGTATCAACCGAGAGAACACTGCAGGTGCATTGGCTAACCCAAACGGCATTTTTAAAAATTCGTATTGTCCTGTAGGAATTACGAATGCACTTTTATGAATTGAATCATCAGCAAGCCTAACTTGATAATAACCTTGGGCTAAGTCGAGTGTGGTAAAATAACTTTTACCTGCCAATTTAGAGACTTGATCATCTATATGCGGTAAAGGGTATCGGTCTTTAACGGTTTGCGTGTTAAGGGCCCTATAATCTACGCATAATCGATAATCCCCGGTTTTCTTTTTTATAAGTATAACTGGACTTGCATATTCAGACATCGATTCACGAACTATTCCTGCATCAACTAAATCCTGAACTTTTTCTTCGAGAATCTCGTTCTCTTTATGAGACACCCTGTATGGCTTAAAGTGAACAGGCTTGTCAATCGTGGTCTGAATGTGCATTTCTATAAGATCTGTGCAACCTAAATCCTTTGTACTCTTAGCAAATGAATGTTCATAGTTATTCAGTAAAGTCAAGAGCTTATCGCAGTTTGCACTGTCTAATTCTCCTACATCTATATCAGCTTTACTAAATGCTCTACGGCCACCAGCGGAGCTAATGCACGTTTCAAGAGTCATAACATCATGAACGTGATCAGATGCAAGAGCGACTAGTTCAGCACGAGCTATTAATTTATGAGCTGGAAGAATGATAGTCAAGTCACCCATATTAAGAAACTTCAAACGCCCTTCTATGCAGATAATTCCTCCAGGGATATCATAACACAACTTGCCTAATTGTACATGAACCGGTTTGGTTAAAAAGTAAAACTCGCCATTAGTTTCTATATCAACAAACACATCAACTAAGCAAAGACTGCGTGGCGGAATAGTCACATCACATTTAAGGCAGACACCGTACTTTGAATTGAAATCCGAATTTTCTAGTTTAATAGGCTTTAAACAATCATTTATAACAGACGTTTCAATAATTCTAGCAGAGTTTGTAGTCGTTACTAAACTAATACCAGGCTGATTAATCATAGTTTGACCTATAATTAAGTCTACATCTGACAGATCGTAATCGGTGATTTCGGCGTAACCTTTCAAGCATACATTATCCAAACATACTTCTATTTCAGTCGTACCTAATGACTGCATGTGAGCACCGCCAAACCCTTTCATAACAACAACAGAGGGTTGAATTACCACTCCTAACATTTGTGCTTTAGTGTGCGTTAGGATATTGAGCTTACTACCAGTATCAATAAAAGCAACAAGTTCTACCGTGCCTATGTGAGCTAAACGTTTATAGATGCTTACAGAATTATTAGAAGGGGTGTACATTATGCGACTCACCCGAGAGGTATGGACGTCTTGCCCCGTCGTCTTCGAGGAGGCCCCGAACCAACACGTAGCAGCCGTATGCCCGATGCGCTGGCAGGTGTCGCAGCGCTGCTGGGCTCTGCAGTCTCGTGCTTCGTGTCCAACCCGGCGGCAGAAGTAGCATCGCTTAACTCCTGGTAGTTGAGACGTCGTGGTTTGGTTTCCATTGGCGGTGCCTCTTCTCCAAGTAGACTTGCGTGTCGATGTTGAAGATTCTTGTGAAGTTTTGTAGTCTTCCAAAGACGACAGGTACCCGCAGTAAAGTAGCTCAGGTGTTTCGCACTGGAATGCTTTTGCGTTCGCACGTAGCTCGACGGGTAGGCCTCTTATGATGCATGATATCGCTTCTTCTCCGTAGATGTTGCATTTCTTGAGTAAAGATACCTTGTCATGGTAATATTTGGTCATGGTCTCCGAATCCTTTTTTGTTCTTGCCAGCATACCCTCAAGCTTATCTACGTGGTCAGTGGATCGAGGAAAAGCGGTTTCAATGAGTCTTTCCAACCTTCCCAATCGAGATCATAGTCCTCCAGCTCGTCGTACCAGCGTCGAGCAGAACCACGTAGGCGTAGTTGCATGATGAACTGTTTCTCGGTAGAGTTCCATCCGTAAACTGCACCAAGCTGATCGATCTTGTGAAGCCAGCTACAGATATTGCTGGTGCAATCCTCGGGCCGAAACTTTGGAATAACTTCCGCATCAGTGTGAGTTATACGATGCCGTTTTCTCGGTGTGGGCGCAGCGTCAGAAGAAAAAAAAATTCGGTCTACCTCAGCCTCATCTTCATCGTTGGACGCAGAATTTTCGCAGTATTTTCTTTTTACGCCAAGGCCGGATGCATACGGGCCAGACATCCTTCAGTATCCCACTTCTGAGATGTGACCGCTGGTTAGGGAGAGGTCTTGAAATTAAACTCAAGGTTGATGGTCACGTCTCGTTCGGGCAGAGCTTCGCCTTTGGATCCAAACTTTATTAAAGAAGTGAACTAAATTATCTTAGGCTACCGCTTTTATACAATTCCAAGACAGTTTTTTATATAAAACAATATTTCGTACTTCCGGGATATAATATTAAATAAATAAGTTTATGCTGTAAATAAATACTTCTCAATACATGATAATTATTAAATCAATTTATGGTGAATTAAGATGATGAATATAATTCAACTTTATAATGAATTTAATTTAAATTATAATGGCAACTGCTTGCTACTTCCGGCTGTTTATTATTAATCAATTAATTGCAACAACTGTACCTAAATTCATTTTAAATATAAATATGATTTTACAATATTATTTGGATATTATTAATAGATCTATTATTCAATATTTTTATATTATTAAATCACCTCAACTTTTTAGCGGGACTTTCAAAATGATCTTTATGATACACATTACTTAACTAAAGGTATAGCTAATGGACAATGCTTGATATAAATAAAATCAAGTATATTATAACTAATATGATAATATATAACTAGTGAGGGGTATTATTCTCTAACACAAGTTATCTGATTGTAGTTTCGGTCCGTGCAGGCAATGCAATGAGAGGCACAACAGCTTGCTTCATGGTGGAGAATTCGCGTCACTATCGGTCACGGCGCAGCAGCTAGAACCGAACTCCACACCGAACATGAGTACAGCTACGGTTTTACATACGGTCGAGCATTCACGCATTAATATTGATTGCAACGAACCCGTATTAGACACCGTCCTATTATCTACAGCAATAGTCGAGGTAGCCGGTGATGACAATGGTCACTATTTTAGAGCTCGTGCGCTCTTAGATAGTGGAAGTCAGCATTGCATCATTACCGAAGCATTACGTAATAAATTAAACGCTAAATCCATACAGTCCACTGTTCAAATCACAGGAATAGGTCAATTAGTCAGTCAGTCTAACCAGTCCTGTGATATACATTTAAAATCGTTACACGGAAATTATAATACACGCATAAATTGTATTATTTTAAACCGTATCACAAACTCGTTGCCGTCAGTCAGTTTAGGTCATGAATCGTTGGACGTGCCAACGAACGTAGACCTAGCTGACCCAACGTTTCATTCTCCGTCGCAAATCGACCTTATCATAGGCGCAGATTACTTCTGGGATTTATTACTTGATGGTAGGATTCGCCTACCAGAAGGGCCATACTTGCAAAATACTACTATAGGGTGGATTATTTCAGGTGTCGTTTACAATAACAAGTCGCGCATAAATCGACTTGAATGTAATTTTGCCCAAACGTTAGAAAAAAACGATCAGTTAAACGAAACATTAGGTGATAGTTTTAAAGTAGATTCTTATCGCTAGAACGTCGCTTATAAAAAATAACCTCAATATAAAAGTTTGTATAGCGGCTTTATGCAGGAATACTTTAAGCTTAGGACACATGACGCATTGATAACTTCGTTTTAGCTTCGCCTCATTACTTTTATCACATCATGGTGTAATAATTTAAAATTTTTAATTAAAGTTTATTACAGAATAAACGTTTATTTTATTATTTATTTATTACGTGTACAAAGTACAACAACTAAGTTGAGCGTAGTTTTCAATGCAAGTTCAAAATCGTCGTCCGGTACATCGCTTAACGATGTTATTTCAATAACATGTGACGTCATTTGTTATGTTCGAGAAGTCGACTCGCTCCTCTAATCTAAAGCCCGTCAGTATCCTTAGGCTCGAGCTTTGCGGCGCATTAGTACGGTGCTAAATTATATGAAAAAAAATAATCAAATCATTGCATTTACAGTTCGATAGTGTAGTTTTCTAGTCAGATTCGACTATCGTACTTAAGTGGTTACGTACGTCTCTTCAACTGTTAAAAACGTTTGTTTTGAATCGTGTAGTAGAAATAAATGATTCAACTGGTAATGCGATTTGGTAAGATGTACGTACCAAACAAAATCCCGCCGATTTAGTGTCAAGCAGTACAAGTTTGAGTGAGTTATATATACATTGTTTGGTGGTGGGACGGACCCACATTTTTATGCGAATAGGTAATAATAATAAATTAGTCACAAAATCATAAAGATAGTTCGCATAATTAACTACCTTGCCTGATTGAAACCATTTGTTAGTTAGTATAACTAGTACAGAGGTTTTAAGTAGGTTAATTGATTTTGTAAGATTTTCTAATTTAAATCGTTTACTTTATAGCGTGCGTGTGCATATGTGATGCGTTTTATACACAATGCCCGTACATAAAATAGGGACGAGCGATATACAGGTTCGCTTAGCGTCCAGGAGTTAGATAGGTCTTTAGGTTATCTAACTAGGTAGGCACAAATAGAATCGTTTCAAATAATAATGCGTTAATTAAAATTTTAATTTAAAATCAAATCGTTGTCTGTCTAGTATAAATAATGTTTAGACAAAATATATACATATAAATAATCATGCGTGTCGGTGGTAGATTAGGTAACTTTAAGTTTACATAGGTAGGTACGGTAAAACTTCCCAAGTTATTGTGTAGTAAACATAATTTTACCTTGCCTTTATTTAGACGTGAACATAACAGTTTGTTTATTTGTGTGTTTTACAATTCGAGCATTGCATTTAGAACTTGTTATCTACTAGTCTATCATCAGAAAGTTACATATTAGCTTTAAAAATATTTATTTCTCGCAGAGGTAAACCTTTACAGATTTTCTCTGATCATTTGTAGGAGCCGCTCGGGAATTTACGGATTTTATACGAAACAATAGTCAACCTATTCTTGATTATACTTCAGATAATCAAATAGTTTTTAGATTCATTCTTCCTTATATAAAACATAAAATAATCGTTTATTTTACTCGCCTCATTTTGGCGGATTGTGGAAATCAGGGGTAAATCCTGTAAACACCACATTTCTCGCGTGATAGGAAATGTGAATTTAACTAATGAGGAATTCAATACAGTTTTGGTACAATTGAAGCTGTCCTGAATTCCCGCCCTATGTATCCTATGTCTTCAGATCCGTCCGACTTTACTCCACTCACACCAGCTCATTTCCTGATTGGCCGACCTCTGACTACCCCGCCGAGCGAGATGTCACGAGCGCGGCGCTGCCCGCTTTGTCGCGCTTCAAGCGACTCGAGCAGCTGCGGCAAGCCTTCTGGAAACGCGCTGGTCTATGGACTACATGCATGTCGGAGCTTCAAACACGCACTAAACGGCAGGATCAACAAGAAGACATAACGGCTGGAACTATGGTTCTCATTAAAGAAGATGGTCTACCTCCCCTCAAGTGGAGGTTGGGCCGGGTCACAGGAACTCTATTCCCCGGACGAGATGGAGTTACCAGGGTGGCGGAGATTCGTACGACGAACGGATTGGTGAAGAGGGCATTATCACGAATATGCCCGCTCGAGGTCAACGTCCATGGTGCAGCCGGAGGAGCGGACCGGGAGCCAGCATCACAGGAGTACCTACCTATTCATTGAGAGGTGCTCTCAAGGCCGCCGGGATGTTCACGCGTCACTGCAGAGGGCGCTGCACTGGTTCAATATAAGGCTGCGCAAGCATCACTCGCCCTTTCACTTCGCATTGCGACTCCTACAACTTACACGGCTGCATAAATATATTTTGAATAAAAAGCACCTATACTTAAAACCAGTCGTTTTTACTTAAATTGGTCAGCTAGATAGCAACAGAAATAGGCTATAAATAAATACCAAGTAGATCCTAGACTATCAGGCTACCCCCAAGCACGGCCGCATCACTGCCGTAGCAAACAATATGGATTATGTTATAAACACAGCTACTTTTAGTAGCCTACATTTAGTCTGTGGATAAGGTAGTGGGTTGTACATTTAATCAAACGAACCTAGGTACTGATATGTGTATCAACTGTTTGTTGTTGCCAATAAAGTAAAATAAAATACATTGCAGGTAAGGAATGCAAACAAAGCAATCTTGTTCTTCCTTCATGTTGATGTAACATCAGTCTAGAAACCCTTAGAAAATTATCTATTAGATAGTATAATAATCATGGATTAAAATTCTAATAAATGTTTACTTTATGTCTAGAACTCACAGGGTTCGTATGTTTCTTGAGCTACTGGTGATGGGGGTAGCAGCTGTGATGGACCTGCTGGTATTATTTCCTGTAAAACAAGAAAGCAAGTTATAAACTGCCTTATAAAAAATATACAATAATAATATGGCAAAGGCATGAAACTCTGAAAGACTAGGCTACTTTTCATCATCATATTACAGACTAGCTGTTCCCGACGCGGCTTCGTCCGCGTGCCGTTTTAAGAGATTTTGCGATAACCCATTACTATCTTCTTATGAAAGAAATTGACGGTAAAGTGCAGTCTAAGAAGAAAAACTTAGTATACTTATTAATAAAACTGGGCAAGTGCGCACGAAGAGTTCCTATAGTAGTATATCTATTGGTCTAGGTTCTAGAATGGAAAATAGTAGGTATAAAAGAAAATAGTAGGTAGGAAATAAGGTAAGCAAAATAAAACCTCAGTTAAGCCAACTTCAGGCACCTCTGGAATACCAGTGGCTGCTTGAGGACCAACAATGTTGAGGACTCGGTCCTCAAGCTCAGTCAGCTGTAATTTTGAAGCTGGCCCACCACCAGTTCCAAATGCCCTTTGCAGTATTCGTGCTTGTTTACGTTTCGTGTTATTTTTCAGGTCACTCCAAACCTAATTTTATTGAAATGTATGAAAAATAATTATTTTCAAAGTTATGCTCAAGAAAAGGACAGGTAAATAAATCAACCACACCCAACATCATACAAAGACAACAACAAAAACGAACCTTCCTCCACTTCTCCGTGGTTTTAGTGTCCCCGGTGGCATCTGCGTTTAGAAGGTTGGCCAGTTCCTCCCAGCGGTTTATGTTGGTAAGCCTACCGCTAGGCCCTGTCGTCGGCTTGCTGAGGTCTCCGTTCCTTTCGAATTAAATGTCACTATTTAGGTATTATACCTACACGGTAGAAATTTACCTATTGAAGTAAATAATGAATACGATATATGAAAAAATTATGTAACAATATTGTTTCTTGACTGCGTATTACTACACTCTTTTGCAAAAAAAACGGGCACTTTAGATTTTTTTCTCTACTTCAATGAATATTACAAGAAAGTGGTTTTATTAATTTGACAAAGTATTGGCATGTTATTTGAAGCATCCCGGCATGTTTCAAATTTAAAATTTAAAATTAAATAAGGTAAAATAAAGATTATTGTGGATTATTGTAAAATTGCTTTATTATTGGCGCGGACTGCTGTAACGATTCTTTACTGATTCCTAAAATTTAAAAAGTTTTAGGATAATTGCAGCAAATTACACCATTTAATCTTTCTTTTTACATTAAATACCACTTTCCGATATGAGTGATAAAGCGATAAGGGCCGGTAAAATTAAAGCCCTACTTGAAGAAGGTTATTCGCAAACTTACGTGTCTCAGCGGCTAAATGTAAGTCGTTCAACTGTCCAGAGGACTTGGAAACGGTATCTAGAGACTTTTTCGGTGAAAAGAAGATCCGGTTAGGGAAGAAACCGATGCACAGAACCGAGAGATGACCGCTTTTTGGTGAGTAAGGCGTTACGGAATCGCAAGGCGTCAAGTGTGGACTTGAAATAGAGCCTTGATGAGGTAAGAGGAGTACAAGTTAGCTTATGGACGGGCAGGCGGAGGCTTTTGGCTGCCAATATCAAGAGTTACCACCCGGCCCGGGGCCCTAAATTACTCCGTGTGCACCCTGTTGCTCGACTTCAGTTTGCTCGAAACTGTGCTTCATGGACTCTGAGGACTGGAATAAAGTATTGTTTTCTGATGAAGCTAGAATCTCTTTGTGTGGAGAGGACCAACGCCGGAGAGTGCTGCGAAGACCACTGAAACGCTATGTGGAAGTGAGTTTCGAAGAAATCACTCCCTATGGCGGAGGCTCCGTTATGTTTTGGGCTGCAATAAATTTAATGGAGCGTACGGAGTTAGTTTTCATAGAAAATGGAACACTCAATGCACACAGGTACATAACGGAAGTCCTAATTCCATATGCACAACCCGCATTGACTGCACTTGAAGAAGATTCCATTTTTATGGACGACAATGCTCGCCCGCACCGTTCTGGCGACTTGTAAGCGTACATGCAAGAAGTTGGAATCCGCCTTTTAGATTGGCCAGCTCAAAGTCCTGACCTCAATTCAATCGAGCATGTCTGGGATGTTCTTCAGAGACGGGTAAGATCAGTGCTACCTGCTCCACAAAACATCAGGAAGCTAAAAAGATCGTTGCAGAAGAGTGGGATCGTATTTCTCAAAAAGTTATAAAAAACATCGTGAAAAGCATGCCCAGAAGGATCCAAGCTGTGATTTTGGCAAGAGGAGGTCACACTCGTTATTAGATTTTACATTTGTAACCTTATTTAATTAAAAAAGTAAAGAAATCTTCTTGTCTTTATTGCCGACCACTTTTTATTGTTTGGCCGTGTACATCGGTTTGAAAGAAATCATCGATAATTAACAAAAAAAATGCCAGAATTCACTTCACGCGTATTAATTTACTCGATTATAAGGATACAGACGACGTCAAACAACTAAATCTAATTTAATTAACTAAAATCAACCTTAGAACGTAAATTTGCTTAGGTGCCCGTTTTTTTTGCAAAAGAGTTTAGTTGTGGTAACTAGGTCCAAACGAAATTCAAACTCCGGCCCTTCTTCTTCTTCTCTTTCTTATTTATTTGAGGCCCTTATAGATTGCGACAATAAACAACTAATGAATTTACATACCTTTCCATACAATCCACCAGCATTTCATACTGCGAAGCACTTGTTTTCGGCATTATAATGCACGCAAAAGTAAATAAAATTCGAGCACAAAATGTCAGTGGAACCGTTATAACACGAATAAATTTGGGCTGCATTAGATTTTATTCAAATGAGTGAGTCAGGTGACTTTCCTTATTTGCCGGATAAAAGTACTTTGTCATCCACTTCTGTCTCTACCATTGTGCATTACTTAAAAAGAGATGAAAATATGCAATGTGAAGTGAGCATCGTTTTGTAATGATGCCAACCTAACAACTTAAATCTACACGGTGTGTAGTTGTAACTATAACGTAAGTAGTAAGCACCAACACTGCTCATGGTACCGCTCTGTAGGCTAACTATACTATCTGCGTATTTACGTAACTACTGTAGTAAAGTCAGGCGATTTTACTGTGACATCTCATGGTAGAGCTACAGAAGTTTCCAAACAATGAATAAACTGTAGGCTTTATTATAATGGTATCAGATTCGCACTAAGGGGTTACTATTGCCGGTGCTTATTGGGGCAAGTTTTAAACAAAATTAATTAACATTCAGTTCTGAAGTAACATAATGCAGTTAATAAAAAAAAACGTACGTGTGCAAGCGGTCAGGTATTTGTCAGCGGTTAACTTACGATTAGTGAATGTCATCGCAATAGTTTTTAGTTGAAACACACCGCTTAAAAGCAAATGTATTGGGTTTTAATGTTACGAGTAAATGAGAAATAGCAGTAATTAGCGTAATTAAATTATATAAGTACTTATGTAAATATCAATAAAGAAAATATCATTTGCTTCCCAATGGTTGACCTAGCTAAGTAAGAGGCACTTGAGATATGGTACAAGTTCAAAATTTGGAATACTAGCTCAAAACCATTATAACAAGTTTACTGTAATCATATGGCAACACTGCACAAAACTGGGTACGACACTGCCAGACATTTTACTGCTTTTACGTAGTAAACTGTTTTACTGAGTTTACTGTTATGTGAGCGTTCCAACTACGAGAAATATGATTTTTCATTCCGTTATTGAAGTTACTGCTTGAACGCCAGCGAGTCGAACTAAACTTTGGACACTTTGTGCTTTTTTGCTGTAATGTCGTGTTCATTTGGTTGGTAACAAAAGTCATAATTAGCAGTAAAACATAGAAGACTCATTAGCAATTTTTAAAATACATACACCTAGAAGTTTGGCTAGATGTATAATATAAATATAAAAATTATTTTTTGTTTATAAGGTTTACCCCGAGCCAAAGGTCGTTCGGTGTGGAAACTTCCTATCTCACAGAAGATAAGCCTCATTTCTCAACTTTAATAGAAAGCATTACCATTTGTTACACGTTGAATTGGTGAGAATTTGTAAGTGTACTAATAAATGGCTCAAAAAGCTAAGGAAGTTTCATGAGCCATATATTAGTACGGGGCAAGGTGGTCTTTC
Source organism: Ecliptopera silaceata (assembly GCA_932527185.1). Classification (NCBI taxonomy): domain Eukaryota; kingdom Metazoa; phylum Arthropoda; class Insecta; order Lepidoptera; family Geometridae; genus Ecliptopera; species Ecliptopera silaceata. The sequence continues at coordinate 7,550,576 of OW052202.1, read as the reverse complement.
GGAACATCAGCTAAAGTCACGCTTGCTTTTGTTTTTATAACTCTCCAAACTTCGCTGGTAGATAACGCTTTAGCATTAAGTCTTTTGCATAGTTTTATTTCTGTGCAATAAATAAATAAACTTTTAACTAAATATTTAATTATTCCAATCCAAATCGGTTTTATTCGTTTACAAAAAATGTTACCAGCAATTGGTCGTTGAATCCAGGAGAGATGTCGGACATTCCCGAGTTAGTGAAAACTGCCGAGCCGAACGAGAAAGAGGACATCGTAGGCCGCTCGTGTTTCGCTTCATTTGTCATGAACACTTTCGTCTCCCAGTATATAAGTAGAGACATCCATGTGTTCTGCGAAAATAATTTTAAAATAATAAATTTAATTAATATTTTAAAATGTTAGCTAAACGCTAATTTTTTGGACTATATTATCAAAATTACAAAAAATGCTTTTCAAGTAACACTGTCCAATAAAGGTGTACTAGCAGGCCAGCACGCCAGCGAAAGACGAGTAAATCTGCACGAAATTGCGTTTATTTTATAAGCTGTTTTTTTAAAATCGGATAGTCAAAAGCGGATTGTAAAAAACTTAATGACACGAGGCGAGTTTACAAGCTGCTAGCGAATTCGCTGGCTTGTAGCTAGTAACTAGCCCCGTGTCATCGAGACTTAAATAAATATTTATAGACTTATCACACAACGCTACACACAAATTAAGGAATGTAAATAACCTCGCGGCAGAGTTTTCTTGGACATGCAAAAAGGTATAGCAAGCACCCTGACCAGTAGCAGAATATCAAGAAAATGATGCTGTATTTCAACAGGCTTAGGAACTGAAACATAAAATAATTCAATTTTAATTGTGTAATATTATGTCATACTGATATACATAATATCAGTTTAAATGTAGTTATTTCCATCAGAAAGAAAATACCGTCACATATAGCCTATCGGTCTTTCAAACTGTCTAGCCAATTCGTCTATCAAAGTATGTCATTTGACATCTCAGTTTTCAAAATTAAAACTTGTAAAATAAAAAATAGAATAAGGTAACTTTTAAGTCACAGGTAAGTGCAGAGAGCGGTCAACATACTTCAGATACTTGTATGTAAACAAAAGAACTTGATCACGTCGATTTAAACGTAGCTTAACTTAAGCTCACTTCACGTCACTACGAGCATTTTATTACAAGGAAAATATGTAGTGGCTGCGATGCTCTTGAAAAATAAGCAAAGCAAAAGCGAGCTCCTCTGACTGTGCTACTAGGGTTTATTTTTAATGGAATAAATAAACAACATCATTCGGTATACCCTTAACTCGGTCAGAAGCAATTTAAAACATTGATTTTTATGTATTCGAAAACGATAAGATCAAGGATGCAATAGATGTTAAGAATAAAATAGATATTAATAATGATTCTCGCAGTTTCAAAAAACAATAATACTTGTCATAGTTTGCTGTTTCTAAACAATTTGCACTGAAACTGTCAAGTCCACATGACAACGAGATCAAATTGGCGGAAGATAGTGTTATCAAGATTTAATGCTTTTGTAGATAGTGCCCGCAGTTATAAACCGAGTCGCCGCTTGTTTCTGCTGTTACCTGAGCCTATTAGTATAAATCCCATCACAGAACGACCTTCACCGGGCTGGTTATTGGATGAGAAGTATTTTATTTAAAATTAAATGTGTCAGTAAATGTATTGTAAATGGGTTGCCCAAAAAAATTCAATCCAAAATATTAATAAAAACTTTAATTTTTTTTTAACTTCAAACGGGTTGGATTTTTTAACATTTACATAATGAAATGAAGCCCTGTCTGCCCAGTTCCCTTTTCAACAAAACCTTAAATATTTTTGTGCAACTTCATAATGTGAAGTAATACGACGTAAGGTAAAAAAAATGATATTCCAAAATAACTCTATTTTCACGGAACCAATTTTTTTCATCCAATGTCCAGCGCGGTGTAGGTCATTCTATGGGGGATCTTAGACTATAAAGAAACTCGATTACTAAAACTCTAACGACGCGGCGACGAGTATAATTACAAGGTTTCCTTTCCGAATTACATAAAGTACCTTTAAATTGGCATTGAAATTCCTCTCCCATTTGCCAATATAGTCCCAGATATGCCAAACTTGCAATGCAGGCAGCAGTTTAGCAATCTGACCGGACACCGACTCGCTCGTAGGGTCCAAAGTGTCCGTGAATATGTGTGCAGGAAAAACTGACATTATATCTATGTAGAATCCTGGCGACGACATTTTCACTTCGGCTATTTCTTTTACCGTAACTTTCTTTGTGTTCTAAAATGTAATGATTTATATTTAAGAGCCAATAATTATTTTGAGGTATTGCTAATAAAATATATTTTTGCGATTGTCACATTTATTCGTGCTCGGGCCTCGGCCGTCGTGTAACACCCATGCAAACTGAAAGTTCACTATTTTTCTTTTCGATAAAACCGTTTTAAAAATAAACAAAAACAATAGGTGACAAACGGGACGCAGTCGAAGGTCGCGAGCAGACGCTAAAGTAAATAAAGATAAGTTTAAACGTACATATTATTTTACCCCTTATTATTATCCTTATATATTCTATTTCCAATACTAAATGGCTGTACCACGAATCGGTACAACAGCAAAGAATCAATTTATAAACTCCCAAACAACGATTACTCGCGTCGTCGTTAAATTGGAACAGAGCAAAAATAAATTGCTTATAAACATTTCTTATGAAATTGTAAGTTATCGCAGCTTCAATACATTTCCGAGAAATATTTTCTCGTCAGTCATCCGTTGATCGAATTATTGAGAGAAATATTCAATATTAAACGTAATTAAAGTTATAAGTGATGTTGGAAACGGAGGCAGTCTCTTGAGGTCATTCTCATCTTTGGTAATAAAATACGTAGATGTGACACGTAGATAAATTTTGCTAACAATGAAAGAACATTTTAATTAAATTGTACTTACAGCAGCAAAGGTAAGACGAGAAGAGGTATAGAAGTCATAAGAATTAGGCTTTGGAAAATAACCTTAGGTATCATTATTAGTAGTAAAAAGCTGATTCTGCACCAAGCAGTGATTCTTAGATTTAATTTAGGTATAATAACATAAAGATTACTGAATAAAGTCTGTTTCTTTAAATAAGAGTCTGTCTAACCTTCTCAATAATAGCAGTAGTCAGCTGAATGTAGATATTGAGCAAAAGTCCAGCCATAACAACAATGCAGACGACTTTTTCAGAATCTGTTTGGAAGTTTTGTATTGCGATGTGAGGTGCCATCACGCACAGATACAGAACCATAGCGAAGTGTGCCAAGTCGAACATGTGAATCTAGAAATATGGAGAGAAACAAATGAAAAACTAAATTTAACCGTTCTTTGTTTTGTCACCAAAGTTGGTAAAACCTAGAACAGATTCATAAAATAATCTTGTACATCCCATAGCTTTGGTAAATTTAGGACTACCTATAATAGTCTAATAAATATTATGCCAACTATGACAGTTCAGACATTCACACTCATTTCAAAATATCAAATAAAAATACTCCTTAGTAAGCAAATTGCGGAATTAGCGTTCGGTTATTTTATTTCATTGACTTCTTGATCATTTCAATTATCTTACAATAAATTTTATTGAAATAGCGGTCACGTTATCTGTGAAAGTAAGATTAAAGCAGAAAATGTTCATTTCTTTATAACTTACCTACTAATTTAACATACGAATAATGTGATACACAATGTATCTTATGTTGAATGAAAAATAAATAATCTGTTTTTATTTAAAATTATCAGTAAAATAAAGTAAATAAAAGTAAGAAGTTATAAAAACAAACGCGTGTTACGTACTCCATACTAGATAGTTTTATATCCACAAACAGTTACTAGAATGTTCAATTGCCTAGTAAAACGGAAGATGGTTATGGCAAAATACCAGCCACTCGAGATGTGAAAAACATGGCACGCTACACGTTTTTACTATGATTGGGTTTCACAGATAAAATGTTCCGGGCACTAAAATTTTATCACTACAGAACGCTACTGAGTTGCCAAGAAAAGTTCCATCTACTATTGAAAGCTTATTAATTTATTCTTCAAAGAAAATTATTATACTAATTTTCTTTTCTTGGAGATTTTTAAGAATTATGAAAGTTTTCTTTCCTCATGTAACGATTGAAGCGCGTCAAACTTCTCGGAAAACGAAACTTCAAGGCGAAAAATTAAACTCACAAAGTCTGTATTAGGCTCCAATATCCAAGGGAAAGTAGACCTCAGACAGATCCGGGGCGAGTCAATAGTCGTTACATTATTCGTCATTTGATACAGCTCCAAAAACTCTGAAGTGAACTTTGGCTGTCGGACATTATTCTGATCTGGAAAATTAAATATCTACACCGAAATTCTCCGACCAAAAACGCCAAGATAATTTGGACTTTGTTACCTTTGTAATACATGTGAGAATCGTCCACGAAAGTAGGGTCTTCGTCCTCGACGCCTGCCAAATTATCTTTGAGCACTTTCATGGGTCGGTACCGAGTTCGAATTAGTCTCGAATCGTCTTTATCGTATTTCATTATTGCCTCCTAAAGTGAATATTGATAAGTAAATAGAGGGGACCCTGTCTCTAAAAATGGCCATCTGATGAAGATATATTTTTAGAGCTTAATGGAAGATTATAAATTTTCCTTATTTATAAGGTTACTTTTCGTTCCGAAATCGTTACTAAGACTCGTCTCTGTACATACATTAAAGTTTTCTTGATGTAATTTACATTGCATTATGCATTTTTGCAACTTCTTTAATATGCTATTTTCTATAGTTTTCTTTACCTGTCTCAGTCGAGTATTTTTAAGTCTTCTTTCTATTTTTCCCCGTATACGCTCGAGCATAAAAGGATGTTCAGATATTACTCTCATGAAATCTGTTCTTCGTAATACCTAAAAGTGATTTTATTACAGTAGTAAGGCATAATAGCTTTTATGAAAACTCTTAGTTCGTTCAAAGTACTAGAAAACGCAAAAGAAATGAATCTAACTTAAACAACGTTTCCCGATCCATTAATAGATCAACGATATATTTAAGTGTTAATCGAATGTTAGTGTCGTCTAAAGTCCCCAGTACACAATGGCGTATGCTGGCCCACGACACGCCATCGCCATTGTGTACAGGGGGCAATGGCGTATGATGGTGGACAATTGTCAACCGTGGCGCGCAATCGGAAAGTTGTCGGTTTTTCGGGCACACTTCAAAGGAATCGTGGCGTAGCGTGGCCTGTGGTGTTCACACAATGGGCCATTGTTTAGTTTGTCACCTACAACTTTCAAGTTTATTGATTTATAATAATTGTAGTATTTTAGGTACGATGTTTTCAGATGAATGATGCATTTAATCGTATAGTAGACTCCCTGAAAATACCTATTTAAAAAAAAGAGACATTTCTTTTACGTCCATCGCAAGTGGATTGCCAGGCAGCAATGAGACATGCGCCATTGTGTGAACACCAAGTGATCGTGGCCTACAGTGGTGCATTGCAAAGCGTGGCCCAGCATACGCCATTGTGTACTGGAGCCTTAACAGATAACACAATTTAATACGAGCCCTGTGAGGGATGCCCTGTGGGCACGTCTTAAATTTGCAGTGACGACTCTACCTACGTCACTTAAACAACAAAGGCATGTTGTGCCCTGTTACTTCCCGATCGGAAGCGTTCCCAAGATACTGGCTGCATTTCTACGCTTAACAATATTAATTTTTTGACTCAGATACTCAGCTCTTTGATTACGGGTCATTTAACAACTTTGTTTTTTTTATTCACCTGTATTTCGACGTAAGTAGCCGCTCGCACCGTAACCTTTGACGGGATTGAATAGAACAAACTCAATTCACCCAGTACCTTTAAATTAAATAAATTTAACAACTGAAAATGTAGCACAGAATATAAACAAGTTATGGTATGCCAAATTAAAGGTAAAATTCGAAGGAAAATCCTTGCACCTCTAGGTCACGTAAACGAGTAATAATGAAAGTTATTGCCCGTGCGTGGAGCTCAATTCATGAAATCATATCTGTTTAAGGCAATGGCGTTCACTTAAATTTTAGAGGCCATAATCTGAGTTTTATTCGAACTGATTCTCGAAAACTGACACGTAAATGTGATACGATAATGTGATATGTATACGGAGCAATATGATACGTCAATTTTCTAGAATCAATTCAAATAAAACAAACGCAGGCTAAGGTTCAGTAGCAGAACTCGACCAACATAAGTTTTGTGAAGATAAATTGGCTTTATTCCAAATAATGTCCAATAATATGACTGTTTCAATTTGGGCCTAGCTGTGCGGAAATATATTTACTCGTACAGTAGTACTCGTAAGTACTGGAACTTTGGCATGACTACTACAGTAGAATGACCACAAATTAACATCTTAGAAAAACAACTTTATGTTGTCGAAAACCGAAACAAAAATACTGTTTTTGATTTCGGTTTGACTGATGGTTTTATTAGAAGTTTAGAAATGTGATTTAAGATTTTTTCAAAGTTTTTAGTCTTATATTGTTCACACTCTTAGCATATAAAAAAGTGGTGGCTTTATTGATTGCACCAATTGTACAATTAGTGATGCCACTTTTTAGTAAAAAGTGTAATATGATTTTGTTCTGTGTCTTTGCACCCACTAGGTACTTATAAAAAGTGTATATTTATAAAATACACACTTTTATATATATTGCTGATAAAATACTCAACAATATATTTACGGCAGTTCAAGCTTAGCTTATTTGGACTTGATGGCGCGGAGTGTATATCCATGAATATTGATAACTAACGGTTCCCTCCTTGAAAGCTATCATAGGACTCTCATCGTCTTCATCAGACAACATCTCCACTACTCCTCGTTTGATGCAGATCATGCCGCTCTTTACCACACCCTGATTCCATATATACTGACCACTTAAAAATAGTTGATGCGTCATTAGCAAAGAGATTTGACGCATAAATGCTTCATCTGTAAGGACAGTTTCATTTAAACGATAAATAGTTTAGTTTATCAACATCAATGATATCTTTCTAGGGTTTAGCTAGATAAAAGAAAGAGAAAGAATCTTCCATACGAGCAACCTTTGGCTCACCCTTGCTTAAGAACTGCCAGTTAGTTAGCATTAACAAATTTACACATGTCATTTAGATTAAGCTATTACTAGATAGAACAGACATCTTCACAAAATGAATAAAGCAATTCTTAAAAATTAAAAAGAATGCAAAAAAAATATCACGCAAGTCGTCACGGGTTGCGATACGAAAAAAGGTTATTACATAGTTTACCCAGTGTTTTGGGTGATAAGAAAACTTACAAAAATCATGGACACCCTAATGGACATACGTGCGTAATGATAATTAGGAAGAATCTTACCCGTATCTCTAAATAATAGCGTTTTATGAAAATGACCGATGTTTATATCAAAGATTAGTTCCATCTGCAAAGGTAGCGGCAGTTTCTGAAGTTCACGAGTAGTTAATATCCCGTTTTTCATGTGCCAGAGTCGTTGCTTGTACTGGATAGCTTGTTGTACCAGCCAGATAGGGGCTCCGCGGTGTTGGAGATAACTTATCATATGGTGGTACTGTAGAATGAGATTATACTTTATATTTAGAATCTATTTCACCTCTAGCATTCACGCTCATTAACATTGATTTAGTTTTAATTACATGTCATAATTAAAGGAGAATGAGGGACTCATGGATCGGAAATATCTGTAGTTATTATGAAAAGAAAGTCGAAGATCTTCTTTGACAAGAAAAAATATTGATGTTCTTTCACTTTTCTTTTATAAACTTTGATCATAATTAGAATATAAATTAGATGCGACTAGTAGTTAACTTTTGTTTATTCATATGTGCCACATATTTGTGTAAACATTTGATTTTTAAGAATTTTTTATGGTGCGTGAGCCACGACTAAATAAAACCTAAACGAAAAAGTTAGGGATTGGGTCTCATTAGATGAGGGATGGTTTTCGAACCTGTAGGCTCGAAAACCATCCAAAAAAATCCTCGCTTTATATAAACGCTGTGGTTGTGGTACATGTTTTTGAGTAGGTTTGAGGCAAGAGTAAAATACTAACGCGATCCACAAAGTTGCACATTCTATTGTCAAGAAGGAAAAGCTCCCAAGCGATGTTGCCAACAAACTTGAAGCGGAAAAATACGTAACCGATAAGCATCAGCCCAGATGTTAACCATTTATCCATATCTCGCTGAAATAATGACCAATTATTATATTTTATTATTTCAAATAAATGTGTCACATTTATCCTAGTGATGATCCATGTGTAAATAAAAAAAACCGATTCCATATCAGCGTAGCGACATGCTACGAGTGTAGGCAACTACGTAGCGTCTACGAACAAAGCTACGAAGAATCACAACAGACATAACATATTCCAAAACGAATAAACAGATTGTAATGAGGAATTTACGAAAACATATATATATTAAAAAAGTCTTACCAAGGGAAATGAATCGCCAAATATAACATTGAAAAATCGGCACGTGCAGAAGTACCAACATGACGAATAACTGAAAATAAAATATCAACCAACCAAATATCTAATCAATAACTTTTGGTGTCAATAAGGCTTCATCACTTTTACAGACCACCAACAGATATATATATAAGATGGATATGTTGGTGGGCTGTAAAAGTGATAAAGAAATAAAAACTCTACAAGCAATTTTCGACTTTATCTCAAAATAAAATGTTATTTACGTGTCAATTATGTTTATGGGTGTCATAAAACGGTCACCCTAAAAGGTGTCCCGTCGTTCAACGGCTGTTTGGCTAAGCCGATTCAACAAACATTGTTTTATACTTTTACATTAATATCCATTAACCTTTCTAATAGTCACTAATTAGTTTAATATGACCCTAAAACTTTCACATTATAGGGGTTATAAATGGCGCTTTGATGAGTTAAAATGATAAATTCTGTTATATTAAAGCTTGAAAGTATTAGGTAAAATAGCTAATAATTACATAGTACACAACTGGATTGATTTGCAAAATTGTATGTTTATAACATGCAATTCTGTTTTTAGTTTTGTATGGTTATGCTCTACAAGTTTATAATTTACGCTTTTTAGACACAGTATTTCACAATGATTTTGTATTCCTCAGCTTTAATTAAATATTTGCACGTAACTTAATCACTTCGGAAGAGATCGTCATTTATTACATACAATATAAATTATTTACTTAATATAATACTTTTTAAGTTAAATTAATTGACATGTAACTTGGTGTCATAAATAAATGATTGTATTGTATGTAAAAACTTACTCTGCGGCAAGAAACAGTAATCTAGTATAAAAAATACCTATCGAAATTCATCCTTCTAGAATCCACATGATCAGGAAACCCAAGATGAGTCCACGACTCAGCAGTTTTTTTGTTAAATTGTATGTTATACCACAGGCAAGTGCCAGCGTGAAGGATCAGCGCGACAGAAACCATGTGCTCGATGAGGTATAGCATCATGCGAGAAGTACGCATCTGTGGAAATTAATAAGAACAGTCTTCAACTGTGACAAAACTGACAGAATAATTACATAAGATACACACGTTCTCATTCTCAAACTCAATCTAAAACTCAAATAAAATTTATTCAGTAAAATCTCAAGGATCACTTTACATACTAGGTGCCAGTTCGTCGCGACCAGAGTTCAGAAGGACAGGCAAGAAACTAAACCTGGATCCTAGCAGTTTTTTATAAGATCCTTATTACAATTGATTTGTTCATAAAGAAGTTGGAGATAGTTCGTCCTAAGCTTGTTTGTCTTTTAAATAATCAAATATTTAAAATACAAACAAGCTTTCATAGGATTTTTCGTTTTATTACGTTTTTGAACTTGCTAATCGGCAATTAACCAACATTGCTTGGGACTTAGTTATAGTAGCGCACACATTTTGAGACCCCCTCTTAAAATGTGTGCGTCTACAAAATACCACGCTTTTTCACACAGGGATTAGGTTTAAGTCATGCAAGGCGTCTGAGTAATGAAAACCGCATCGAAGACATGATTTTGCAGATAGAAAATGCCATCAACTGACTATACCTTTGAATGCTGTTATTATAATAAAATATTCAAAAATAATTGATTATTTTCGGAAGAACTTCGTAGCGATTTCACATTACTTGGATATTATTCTTGTAAATGTCTCACAAAATGTTATGTTATATGAGGTATAAATGACTAAAAACTTACATTTTCATTTATTTCTCGAAAAAAGTAGAAGAGTCTGTATATTCGTAAAATTCCCAACCATCGTCCAAATAAAACGACACTTTCAGAACCTTTGCGCGATTGAACTGGAAAATATAAATATAAAAATAAATATTTCAACTGTCACATTAAGAACCACAACTACGTAAAGAATTTCTTGACTTCTGTATTTATATATTTTTTTTTTTTATTCATTTATAGTTTATGAAAAAATAAAAGAAAATGATAATGATATAATGAAAAAAGGTAATGATATTTAGTAACAACTTACATGCGTAAACGAAAGGAAACAGTGTCACAGCATCGAAGATCAAAAGCCCCAAGTTTCGTCTATACACTTTCATGTGCACACGCACAAGAGGCCAGAAAGCATGCAAAAGATGAACTACCACATCGAAACCAAACACTATCTCTCCGATAAAAGTGGTTACATCTAGAAAGAATATATGCTCCCTGAAATAGTACGCCTTCAGAAAATGCACTATGAACTTGTAAACCACGATTAAAAGGACCAGACTCTGGAATAAAGAAAGCATCGTAAGAGTACAAACTTTACTAATGAAATGGTATCTTGGTGTATATAAGTAAATGATAGTTTAAAATAGAATAAATGAAAATAAAATAATCAAGTATCCACTAGGCCCTAGTGAATACTTGATTATTTTATTTTCATTTATCATTTAGGTTACCATTCTTAAAATCCTAGTGACTAGGGTATTAAGAGTGGTAGGCTAAAATGATCCTAGAAATCCCAAAAAATAAAAATTGATATTCAATAGTTTTAAAAAAGCTTTTTAGTAATCGTACTTTTAACCAGGCGTTCCATGGCTCCGAGAGGATTAAACGAGTTACTTTTCCTAAGCGACCTTCGAAAAAGAAAGTGCCTCTTATACGCTTTGTAATGCTCTGTTTCTCACGCAATGTTAGACCGATGGTACTGGCGCGACTTGCAGCTGTTGCTATCGTGCTGCAAAAAAATACTGTTCAATGCAAAGTTTTATTCCACTCAGCTAACAGGTACAGATTACCATATAGGTTGGATTACAGAAATCTTTTCAGAAACATATTTTTGATAAGTTTAAAAAAAAAATACATTGAACCTTTTATAAAGCCTCATTAAATAAACAAAACCAACTACGAATCCATTAGCAGGTAAGTAATATCTAAGTATCTCACCCAGTGATAGTCCCTAAGGACGGTTCGCTTACGCTTCTGTGCATTTATTATTATTTTCAAAGCAATTTGTTTATTTTTAGTGCTCTCGTATCGACCAAGTTCTAAGCCAACTCGATTTGAAACATAATGATTATTCATTAGGCAGGCTTCTAACCATATTCAAACTAGTCACATACACGATTATACAAAAAGTTCTTACAACTGACACTATACTTCGTTTAGAACGGAAGGTATAAAACATTGTATAAGTACCAAAAAGCTTAGCAAGAACATGAACATGACTAATGAAACGAAACGTTTTCTCATTCAACGTGATTTATTCCCCGAACATTCAACCACCTATGCTCCTTTTAAAACTGATAAGTATAATTCAGGAGGAAGATCCGCTCTCGCAATTCTATTAAGTACATAAATAATTAGAATGAAAGCCATTACATTTTTACGTTCCTTTTTGGCATTTCAGCAAGCAGCCCAAATGAAATGCCATATTTTGACGGATATTGAAATTTTACTGCGGGCTGTCTCGAGCTCGACGATGGTCGTAAAGCAGCTAAGCGGAGGCAAGGACGGGTGGTGATAAACCGAGAACGAGCTAAAAGCGAGAAAGTATTCAGAGATGGATTTGTAATAAAACCCTACACCGACCCGTTCCTACTCTGGCGGAAATTGCTTAAAAATACAGCCTCTTGGTAAGCAAGAGTGATGACTGCTCAAAAAATGGAACAGAAATCGAACAAAAACGCACCGTGGCGCCGCAAAAACGCTAACCCAGTGAAATGGGCACGTACAGCGTAGCAGGCGCTCATATAAAATGTAAATATGCGTCCAAGCTGTAGCTACGAAAGAATAATTCATATTCACGAGGTGCGGGGCGGGCGGCCATCCATTTTGCATGGCTATTTTGGTGAAATCCCTACATATCCTGCTCTCATGTAATTAAGAGATTAAAAGATCAGCGAGCGCGTGGAACAAATTCAGCGGAGCGAGATTTTTATGAAAACATTTTTCAGCGCAATGTGCAAACACTACACGAGCATTATTTAGTCCATGCTTATGGCTTAGCTCTACTTTGTTTGCAGCGTAAGACTTGGACTGCTTTATGAGGCGCTTATGTAGTTCAACGTATATCGAGAATACCTACTATTTATATGATTTATGTAGTTTTTTCCGTCCTTTTTTAACCATGCTTTCTCTTCAATAAGCAATATAGTCCATTAAATCTTTTTATTTCTATAAATAAGTGCTACTAGATGATGAGACAAACGACCTAAAATATGGTTCTCCTTGAAAATTATATCAGATCCACAACTGCGTCGAAAACTTTTGCATAAATAAAAATTAATAATGTAAGTACCTAGTAAATGTAATGAACCACAAAGTATAAAGTTCCATAACATGAACAACACAATTTTACAGTATAAAAGTTGCAGGTAACAAGGCTACGTTGTAAACGAAAAACTACAGTTAGGACACACAGGCACTACGAACAGCATTAAATTACAATAACAAAAGCAACTAGTTCGAATGTTTTGTTTTTATTTTCATTTGATCGAATTATAATGATTTTCTACAAGCTATAATCCAGCAATACTCAGATAATTAAAGACTTTTATGATTCTGGATTGTTTATTACAACAAAGAACGTCAAATAAATAAAGCAAAGCATATCGATTATAAATATGCTGATATAAAAAATATGTAGGCATAAAATATATACTCAAATATCAATATAAAATAAATATTTCGTCGTAATCGTAGAACAAAGACGGATGTGCAAAACTGCAGGTTAACATTTTATGTCATAACTTTAAAACGGTTACGCCTATCAACGCGAAATTTAGACAAGTTGATATATATGTGTATGACCTTTACAATTTAATACAAATTTAAGTTGCATACAAAATAAATAATAGGTTAATTAATTGAATAAAAAGATGGCCAAAAATCACATCCGTCTTTGTTCTACGATCATGACGATTTATCCAGGAACATCGAAATTCCAAATAAAACAAACTAAACGGACCGTGTGTATATCACATAACGCAACTAACTAGCGAGCGAAGAGCAAAACGACGGCACGACCCTCCGCTCGCGTAAAAATGTTTCTGAGCAAAGAACTTGCATGAAAGGTAGCAACTTGCAATACTAGCAATATGGCTGCCAGTTGCTCACTTCTAATTAGCAATGTTCGTGCTTTGAACTGAGCGTGAGTTTTTGTTTAAAAAACAATAATAAACTTTTGTGTCACGTCTGTGATGTTTGCTTCATTGGAGTTTGTAATTACTATTCTTTGTGCATGATGTTCATTATGAAGCTGGTTTTTGTTTACGCTTTTACATCAGACTTTTAATTAGAAAATGTATCTAGAAAGCTCGTCAATAAAATTAATGTTGTTATACTAAAAGCTTCATATTACACCTGATTCGTGCATTCACCGCACGAATAAATGTGAGAAGCGTAAACATATCGTATTCGATTCACGATGAGTGTCATGCTACGTTCACACGCGCGCGTTCAACTCTACATTCAACGTGCACATGCACGCCCGAGCCCGTAAACGCGCCTGTGCCCGTGAATGCCACGAACCGGGCGAGTGTCGGTTTTTTGGCAAAGTTCAAAGGATGAATGTGCGGGCGCCCGCTGACTGTTCACACGCGCGCGGGCAGTCAGTCTCTTTCGCGCTTTCGTGACGAGTGCACTGCACATGCTAAAAAAAGTCGCTACGATCGAAGATTGCAGCATGGAACGGTCAAACGAGATAATTTTGACGTTCCTGGAATATTTATACCCCACAACCTACACCACCAAAGACAACTTCTCATCATATAACCAACAGCTATCAAAACCTGCAAATATGTAAATCTAGACTTTCCTTTCTTTATCTCAATGCTCGCAGTATTCTGAAACAAGGAAAACTAGACGAATTAAAATGCATAGTACACGCTATACCAACAACTACACATGCTATCCTAGTGACGGAAACTTGGATAAAAGACGAGAAACAAGCCCTAGAAACAAACCTTCCAAACTACACTCATTACTACAATTATCGGACCGACAAAAGAGGAGGTGGAGTCTCAGCATTCATACACAACAACCTAAAACACAGTCTAATTGAATCAAAATACACAGATGGAAACAACTATCTATGGGTTCGGCTTGAGAACTTTGCACTGGAGGTGGGCGTTGTCTATAATCCTGGCGATACAAATTATAACAAATTTTTGGAAGTTTATGATTCACAATTACAACAAAAAAAACGGGCAATTATATTCGGTGATTTTAATATTGACTTACTAATGCATGGCACAGAAGTAAAAAAATACAAAGCAATCATTCAAGAAGCTGGCTTTGAATTACTCAACAAGGTTAGCAAGAAATATTGCACCAGACATTCAACAACAAGACAATCTATACTCGACCATGTTAGCTCCAACTTGAAGAACAACAACTTTGCTATGACAATAATCAATTCGTCGATGTCTGATCATAAACAAATATACCTAGAACTAAAAAAATTTAAACCAATACCAAGAATTAAGAAAGAATACCAAGCAATAGACTATACAAAACTATTTACATCAATACAAGAGGCTAAACTAGAAGAAATGGATAATGACTTAACATTACTACAAAATTACATTAAATACCACATAAATAACAGCAAAATTACGAAGATCAAAATACTCAACGAACCACAAAAAGACTGGATAAACAAAGATATAATATCTGAAATAAATCAACGAAACTACCTATGGACAGAACATAAACAAAATCCAGACGATGAATCCATAGAAACGAAATTCACAACGAAGAGAAACTACACAACAAAGCTTATCCAGGATACCAAAGATACCTACTATTACAAAGAATTTACAAAGTGTAATAATAAACCAAAAAATATGTGGAAGCTTATTAACAACCTAGCTAACAACAAAACAAAAGTAAGTTGTGCGCCTTCAAAACTTATTAGCGAATCAAAAGATATAACTAATACAAATGACATATGCGAAGTATTCAACCAATACTTTTCAACCATTGGCTCGGTTTTAGCAAACAAAGTCCCAAAAAGCTGTCACGATAATTTTCAAAAAGCACTTCCATTTACAGTAACAGACACAACCGAGCTATTAACTCTAGCTCCATGTAGCATCGTTGAAGTTGACAAAATAATAATTAAGCTTGACTCCAATTCAAGCACAGGTCTCGACGGAATTAGTACCAAATCACTAAAATGTTTAAAACCCCTCATAATCGAAAAACTAACTAAATGTCTTAATAAACATATACACAATGGTGAATTCCCTGACATTCTAAAAATATCAAAAGTTACTCCTATTTACAAATCAGGTGTCAGAACTGAACCAGGAAACTACAGACCTATTTCAGTTCTTCCGGTATTATCAAAAGTCCTCGAAAAAATTTTACACAAACAACTAGAATCCTATCTCAAATCAATAGATTTTTTGTACGAAAAACAATATGGGTTTAGACCCCAAAGCAACACTCTATCAGCTACAATAGACCTAATAACTAAAATAAAATCAAACATAGACGATAAAAAGATTGCACTAGGCGTATTCATAGATTTAAAAAAAGCTTTCGATACTGTTAGCCACACATTATTACTTAAAAAACTAGAAGCTATAGGTATTAAAGAAACTGCACTGAAAATGTTTACATCCTACCTAACTAATAGATCCCAAGTAGTTAAAATTGAAAATAACCAAAGCACAGCCAGCAAGATAACCTGTGGAATACCACAAGGATCCATATTAGGACCCCTCCTTTTCTTAATTTACATAAATAATATTCATGAAATAGGTTTGCAGGGTCACATATCTCTTTATGCGGACGACACTTGTTTATTTTACTTTGGGCCATCACTTCCTGATTTGATCATGCAAGCACAAACAGACTTAAACCTATTACATTCTTGGTTTCAACATAACCTTCTAACAATCAATATTGAAAAGACAAGTTACATTATATTTAGAGCAAAAAACAAATTAATAAATCCTTGCAATCCTCTATTCATTAACAATGAACCTATACAACTTAAAACAAACGAAAAATATCTCGGGCTGAGAATGGATAGCCGATTGTCGTGGCATGCGCATATCGAGCATATCAAATCCAAGTTGTCCTCACTTGTTGGATCACTGCGTAATATCGCTCGATGCATTCCGAGACAAGTACGCTATACCATCTATAACTCCTTGGTAAAATCACATCTACTTTATCTTATAGAAATTTGGGGCAGCGCAACAAAAACGAAATTAATGGAACTACAAATTATCCAAAACAAAATTATTAAATTACTTTTCCAATATCCCTACTTAACATCCACTATACAAATTTACAAAGAAACTAAGATAATGACCATTAAACAACTTTATATTTACAACACATGCATTCTTGTTCGAAAAATATTGAAACACTCTCTCCATACTAACTTAGCCTTCACTACAAAGCGACAAATAGCCAAACGTAGCACTCGTCGTGCCAGCTTTCTGGTGCTACCGCGGGTACGCACAAATTATGGCAAAAAAATGTTCACTTTTGAAGGCGCACAAATTTATAACAAAATACCTTCAATTATAAAAAATATAGACTCGTTTAATGTATTCAAATCAAAATTACAACAACATATTATTGAAAACTACTTTTAAAAAACAAATCGAATTGTTAACTTACTGTACCTATTTACATCATTTACTTAACTATACAATTTTCACATTATACTTGTTTACTAACCTACTTTAAAGGAACGACATACTAACCTACCTACTATTAGATATTTTTTTCATGTAAGTGACAACATGTCTTTATGAAAATAAATTCTTTAAACCTAAACCTAAACCTATTACCAGGAAGAAGATATCTTGTGGAACCCTAAAAATAAATACCATAAGGACAAAAAAAAAAAAAATGGTAGCACTCCGGGAGTGCCGGCAGAAGTGAAAACTTCAATATTAACGTTGTGTTTTCACTTTTAAGTTTTCACTTCAAAAATATAACCACAGTCGTGATTGTGTCATGTCATTGTGTCACATTCGCGCAAGCGCGAATGTGACACAAGCGTGAATGTGTGTCATCGTCACGTCACGTCATGTCGCCACGTCATCGTCACGTCATGTCGCCACAACACTATTTAATTGTTTGAGTCATACGTCGCGTGACCGCAAGTGTGTTCTTTTGTCGTCTCTTGTTTTACGAGCAATGTATAAAAATTAAATAAGATCTTACGCTTTTTCGACGTCACGTGACCCTGACGCGAGTTTGAAAGTTTTTACCCACCCAGCGCCGCTAAAGAAGTTTTCACTTCAAAAATCACGATGCTTGGACGAAAATTTCAGGCTTTTTATCCGTCGTTCATCATTTTGTTTCTTTTTCCAATAAAAATAAGTTAAGCCAAAGGATATGGCAGCAACAACACCGAGATCCTCGCTGCTCGCCATGCTGGCACTGACTGACACGACGGCGTGCGTGTGAACAGCTTGAATTTTCGCCGGCCTGGGACGGGCTGCACGGCGTGCATGTGAACATAGCATCAAACGCCAGACTCGCCGGCCGTGCCTTGCAGCGTCGTCGCGGAGTGTGAATCGAATACGCTGCGTTACGTTAAGTTTAAGATTGTCACATTCATTCGTGCTCGCCTCTCTGCTAGATCATTAAGTTTGTTAATTGCTTATTCATTATAACGTACCTTTTTCCAAATAAGGTCATGAAGAATAAAAGTCTCATGTCAACAGGGACGAAAATAAGGAAAAACTTACCACGGACACGTTCAGTGTCGAGAATTCACTGAGGGGGAAAAATCGCGTCGAGCGCTGATTGAGTTAGTTCGTTCACAGTCAATACTTTCAAAAACAGTGTCACAACATGTATCTAAACTATAAGATATTTTTTTGCCGAGGTGCATTTCTAGAAATTCTAACAGATTACTCTTTTCTCGGAATGAACCTAATTCCCGTTTTTCATTACCATAGTCCAGGAAGAACAAAAGATGAGGTCTCGTAAAAGCAAATGGTCGTATGACTGCACAGTCTCATACCCAAGAGACGGCAAGAGTAGCAGCAAGAAGCAGCTGATGGGAAAATTGTGGAGTGGCAGAGGTCATATGCTCAGACCACATAAAGTAAAAAGCTATCTGTAGTGCCCACTCCTAGGCCAAGGTTAGTACTAGAATACTAGATCGTCACAGGTTCGTCAACATGCGGTAAGTGCAAACAGCACGCCTACTCTCGCCCACGGCCTCGTAACACTGGCGCGCTGTCCTACCTCACTCGCATGCCCGAGTCTGTGTATGTATTACTTAAATATCTTTAATACAAACACTACCCTATCTTATAAAAAGTTAGCGTTGACTTCAAGTCATCATTACGTATGGTAATCTATACATCAAGTCTGCGCTAACTTTTTATAAGATTGACCGTACTCTATCTTATTAAATTTATTTAATTGAGATACTTCTCTTTGCATCGTTGCCCTTGTTCGTTGAATATTGCATTGCGTTGTGCAACGAGTCATGGTGATTAAATTGAACTTTAGAGGTGTGCTGATTATTATAATTTAAATATCTACCCTTCGACTGGCGAAGAGCCAGCTAGTGGTCGCGTTCAAAACTCACACATCTGCGCATCGGCCAGCTCCTATTAAGGGTAGAAACCGATAGCTGCACTTCTCTAACTTATTCCCTGGCTTCGTAGTGAAACAGAGAGAGGTAGCATTAGTTTATACAATTACGACCAAAGGAGAAAAAGTTCACATGTTCATTCGATTTGCGCGCGCTAACGCGGCCGGTTGACGTGTTTTTTAGTTTGTGTTTTGTGGTGATATTACAGTATAAAAAGTGAATATTATTGTTGTTGGTGCTATATCAACGATGAACAGGTAAGTTTTTAATGTTTTTTCAATCATTGGTGTCGGTTTTGATAACGTTTACATTTAAAATCTTGCTAATTTCTTCAGACACCCATTTTTTTTTTTTTTGCGATGTACTCTCAAAATCCCTTTGTTTTAACCTAAAATCTAACTGTTCTTACTAAAAAAACCAATGAAATAGGTCAACAATACATATTTTTATGTTATTTCGGTGTTATATTCATACGGCCTATCTTATAAAAAGTTAGCGCAGACTTGATGTATTGAATACCATACGTAATTATGACTTAAAGTCAACGCTAACTTTTTATAAGATAGGGGGTTAGAATGTAATTGTATTTCATCAAAATAGTGAAATAAATACTAGCACTCCACGCGTGAGTCAGGAGCTGGCCGATGCGCAGTCCGATAAACGCGCTCAAAGGTCAACGTACCGACCATTTTGCCGGATCTAAATAGGAATGGATGCGGCATTTCAGTATGTCATCCATCATCATCATCATCATTTCGATTTTAATGTTTCATTTTTTTATCATTAGGTAAATATTACAAACACTACATCTCGATCTTAAAAGATAATCAAATAAATAATCAAGAAGTAGTTGAGTGAGTGCTGTTGGTTTAATGTTAAGTGTACCTCTCCTTTCCTACTTTCCTACCATTCCCTAGCTTGTCTACCTATTTAACCTCCCGCATAAAACCTACAAATTCGAACGACGAATCCCTACGTTCTTTATTACTTTGAACATACTGTTAAAATAGTTAAAAATAAACAGATACCTATACTATTGTAAATAACTATTCGCATGTAAGTAATAATTATGTCTTTATGTGAATAACATTCTTGAAACCTATCTTATTAAATTTATTTAATTGAGATACTTCTCTTTACAGGGGAATCGTTGCCCATGTTCGTTGAATATTGCATTGCGTTGTGCTACGAGTCATGGTGATTAAATTGAACTATAGAGATGTGCTGATGTTATCAGCGGTTATCAGCCTGATAACCGCGAAACAGTATCGCGATATAGCAAACAGTTTATCGAATAAAAACTTTATACATTTTTCCATTCCGAAGTCAAAGGATTAAGTCGCAGGCTATCTTGACAATTTCTGGGATATCCAAATAGCATTAACATAGTTGTATGCAACGAAGGTCATGACATTAAAATCGTTAGTATTCGCAGCTCTATTAGTTGATCTGCGCGATCATAATTTACCTATGAGTGAGGGCGGAGTATACGATCTCTTCCATGAACTCCTATATGGCATGAACACAAGAATTAGAATATGCAATGAAATCAGATCGGTATTGGCGGAATTTATTTATTTATTTATTAAACAAAATCCACAGCTCTTAATTTATAATTTACAAAACTTATAGACAATACATAAAGCCAATTATGGATTTACATTTTATAATATAATAGAATTATTCCCACATCGTTGGTGTGGTGCAGAGGCAGAATCCATTTTCCATCCAAAGATGTATGAAAATGCTACGGAAATCACTGGGAATGCACCTCCTGGTTAAGGTGACGGGTATAGCCAAATGCGTGTTTTTGGGGAAACTGAAAACTGTTTTCAGAAAAAGTGATAGCATGTGGAGTTGTGAAACTTATTATTTCCTATAACACCTATATTGAACTAGTGTATTGTTACTCAGAATTTGTGCTCTTGGATATAGTTTACTTTTAAATGTAAGTTTAGTACCAACACCTTTTGCAAAAGTGTGGTTTAAGATCCCATTTTTTATGGGTTTGGCAGATTTGTTTGGTACCAAACTCAGCACAGCTATTCTTATGGTTCGTATCTTGTGACTCTAAAGAAAACATTTCTACATTAAGGTGTTTAAAGAAGAAGAAGAGTAGCGCCTTAGGAATTATAAGTGTTTGATTGCTGTGTGCTCGCAAATATACATAAGGCACTGCTTTAGAGTTTGACTATCCGAACTGTGCGCGGCTCATTATGTGTTTTGCGCCGTTGTCAGCATTTTTGTTGAAATTGAAATTGTGACGTTGCCATGCTGACTGTCTAGAGTTTAACCACCACGGCAAAAACTATGCCGTGTTACAAGTTTAACGTGTGTATAGATATAATAAATAAATAATAAACTTGGAAGTTATTGACATTTTTATTTATTATGAAAAATTTCACCCTACCCGTCGCCTTAACAAGACTTATCAATATCCGACTACTCTGTAAAAAGTAACTTGAGAACCTGTTTTATCGTCGGTTAAAAATCTGATCAACTTTAAGTATCACAATACGCTACAGCTTTGAAGATGTAGCATCTTTTCAAAAATTTTTCCTACTGGTTCTTTTTCACTATGGCATAGTCTCGGCAACGGAAATGGACGTCCCCTGTCGTCTGTGTCGCCTCTGTAACGCAATACCGTCCACAGAATAATAGAGCTTAAATGGCAACCGGCCATTTGTACTCTTCTAACTTAGCTACCGAACTAAGTACCGAATGATGAAACTATTTACGCGATAAATGTCCGTCTAATTGTATTTTCTAAAGACAATCATAAGAATTATCAGCATTTCAATACAAAACACATTTGCGTAACTCGATTTAAATATTTATTTAAATTCTTAAAATTCGGATTTGATAATCTGTTTTTGAAAATCTATGTAATTATTAAGCTTTTTGTGGCATGTTTAATAAAGAATATAGGGTATATATTATAATAATAGAATTCTCATTATATCTATCTCAAGTTAATTTCTTTATTATTTTCAAAAACTTTTAGGTATGGAGTACTATTAAGTATTAACTTTCTTAATAAGAGATAATAAGAATATAATATTTGGAGCAGACGCACAACTAACTTGCACATTCAAATCAATTAACTTCGGTTAAAATTCTAACTAGAAGCTACACTGGAGAGACAACTTCCACTAGTTCTAGTAGAATTAGTTCCAACTAAATCCAGAACAAAGTTACAAACCATTTAACGTTGAGAGTCAAACTTTCGTTTGAACCGAGTCAATTAGAATACTGTTTGAACTTCGCAACACCGCGGATCGCTACTTATCTAGCAGCTTTTGAATCTAGGCTAAACTTTTGACTAATCCCAGTAATTCACAGATAAACTATTATAGTATACCTATATATTACAATTAATCCTTTATGATTTTAAGGATTCTAATCCAAGGCATTCGAAATCTTCGAATGCCTAGTTTAGAAGGACAATTCAATGTGGAAATCTCTGATTACAATCACAAATAATATTATGGTAACACGAAACACGTTTCATAACTGATATTCCTGAGGCTGATATAGTTTATTTGCACTTGATAAAACCAACCTATCAGTGCTTTAGGTCGTCTGACTACCCGGACCTGGTAAAAACCGCTCAGGTCATTGACGAGATCGAGCATCCTGAGATCAAAACTCTTACTAATTACCTACAAGGCCAAAACAACGGGGGCGACGTGCAACGAGAGTCAAATCCGCCAATTCTTACGAGCACAACACACGAGATCCGGCTTAAAGATTGATGACAGCTCGAGAACAAGAATAAGCACCTTGATGGGAGAAGCGACAGACTCGATTTACGAAGAAGCAAGACAAATCCTCGAAATAATTAGGAAGAAGAATCAAAACAACGAGTAAAACGAGTCATAGGGATCAAATTCAGCATAAGTTCAGTTCTTTAATTTAATAACCAGTTGCGAGAAAAGAATTAATTCTTCAAAGAAAAAATTGAAACTGGTGGAGGTGTCTTCTGATATGCAGACCGAAGAGAAAACTGAGGTTTCCAAGAGGAAGCCTCAGAAGAACAAACGTTATATGTGTAGAAGTGATGATGAGAATGATGATAATTTTACCAGACCGACACCCTTTAAAAAACAAGGTTAGACAATGCACTTCTTTTCTTTGGCGATGATTATGTATGCATGACCTATTAAATGCTAGGTTTTTGATTCACAGATAAAAGAACGCCGCAATACATGAATAAGTCTGATGATCCCTCAAATGATCTTACATCGGATCTACTAATTCTGTCTGCCAGTTTGTTGCAGGGTATGTATAGCTAATAATATGATTTGAAAAAAAAGTTGATTTAAGTAAAGTTAGCATAATAATTTAAATAGGTATAATTTAATACATTAATAGAAGACAGCTTTCATTTAATTTAATTTGCAGGTTTGGAACAGGAGGCAGCTTCAACTGCATGGCCCGAAGATATCCATGTTCTAAAAAATGGTTGTTTCTTTGTCTATGGACGTGAGTTTGTGAACTATCTATATAAGTATAAGCCATTTTATGAATATGCATTTAATTCTGTAACTATTGATGTAATAGAAGTAAAAGAACTTTCTAATTTTAAACTGATCCCTTTCAGTGAAATATGTACCAAATGTGTTGTAATTCCTGATGAAAGTTATACTGTAAGTATCCCATTACTCCATAACTAATTATTATTTATAATTAAAGTACTGTCAGCTGCACTGGAATGTATACAATTCCTGACTTTCAGGGAAGTATATAACAGCACTGCAATAGACATTTACAGGGCAAATGATGATGTGAACTAATGGGCTGAATTTCATAATTTTTTAGTTTATGTGTTTTACATGTATTTTGCAATGCCGCACACTGAAAATCAGGTATTGTATATATTCCACTGCAGCTGACTGTAACACTTGGGTTTAAGAGAGGCAACTCTATAATGACATGTACATGCCTATTTTGTGCCTAGGTTAAATTTTCAATAAATGTTATAATTGCATGTATTTCTATTTTTTATAAACCTAGGTGTAACTACCTACCTTCTGACGTCGGCAGATCGGTCCCAGATTCGTCCTCAGGACGCTACCAAAGTACGTTCTATGGACGTTATTATAGGGTCAATAGCTAGGGCCCAAACTAGTCTCTATTGGCGTACGAAGTACGTCAGCAAAATTCGTCCTCAGGACGCTACCAAAGTACGTTCTATGGACGTCATTATAGGGTCAATAGGTAGGGCCCAAACTAGTCTCTATTGACGTACGAAGTACGTTATTCCAACATATCATTTCGGCCGTCACTCTGTGACAGCCATAAAACGTCAGCAAATGACGTCGTATGGCTGTGACAAATTGACGTCATCTGCGGAGGCTCCCGACGTAGTAAAATGACGTCAGATACGTCTAAAATGACTGTAAGCGGACGTCAAACTGACGTAAAATTCCTACCTGGGTTACCTTGCCTAGAGTGTACCAGCGCCTGCACTATAAAGGATCTTTGCGAAGCCACGGAGAGTGCCATTGACGTGGCCTGTTTTTGGGCAAGACACATTTGACTAGGGGGAAATTGTCGACACGAAGAAGAAGATAGACTCCTTAATTTTTTTGTCTTTGTGCGATATAAAAATTAAATGTTACGCATTATTGTTCCGCTTCAATCCACTTTCCTTCGTGGACCTCCTACAATAATTACCCTAGACTTCGAATTAGCAGCAATAAATGCAATCCAAAACGTGTTTACGAAATGAAAATTTTAAGAGTTTCAAGCTCCACAAATAAAAACAAGTTCAAACTAGCTCGATAAGAATTTTTAAATGTGATCCTATATTTTGTATATATTGTTTTTTTTTTAAACTCTTTACAGTTGAGGCTTGCCCCAATTAGAAAATATAATAAATACTTTAACAAACAATGCGTTAAACAAGACGAAATTCTAAAGTAGATATTGTTGCTGTAAAAAATATTTAAAATAACAAATAATAAGCCTATATCGTCCCAGCAGTTGCACGATAAGTATAGGTTAAGGAAAAAAAAAATGAACAAATAATAACATAGACAATACTAACCAGTATTCAAAAATAAATAAATAATTGGTTACAATAACCCAACGCAAGTTTTTTTTTACTTTGCATGAAGAAGTAAATGTAAATATTATATAATGTTATTAATTTAGGTTATGTATCTATATATTTAGGTGTACATAAAAAAAAAAAAACTGTCACTGAGCGAACTAACATTTGTTTGTATTTTTTCAGAAATTATTTTTGGGAGCCTTTGGGGACGTGTGGTGGTGCCTAGGGGCCGGGAGACCACCTCGAGGGGCGCTTCAGGTATTGTTTTCCAGACCGAGGGCGGTCTGAGCGCGCCAGAAATTGAAAAGGTGGTTTCTCTCTTTGTAGTTTGTTTTCGTAGTTTTTGACAGTAGCTAAGCTGTTGTTATTTTGTGTCAACAGGCAGGAGCGCGGTTGCCGTGGTGCCGCTCACGGCTGCGCCGGCCTGTCATCGTGTTAGCTTATTATTATTTACATTACATAAGAATAAATTGTGATGGCACAATGCACACAACCGTCGATTGCAATTAGGAATGTCACTGGGATCCATTCTATCGTGTCTGTGCCTCTTGTAGAGTGCACACAGTGTCCCCAGGCCCGCTTCTTCAAGGGACAGAGGCCTCAAAATGAATGAATAGTGACCCTGTTATCCCGCTGACTGCTCCGGAGGCAGGAGCGGTAGATGTTTCGGTACAAAATTCAAATTCAACGCCAATTATACCATTTTGGAAAGTGATAAGTCAGTGCAAAAATACAACCCCTGTTTTGAAACGTATTCCTCGAGGTGCCCGCATCTCTGTCGCTACCGCCCTATCACAGGCTATTCAAACGCTGTATCAAAAAATACGAAGCAAGCCTGGGAACATTTGCTAATTTTTCCTTACAGAGTACTTCATGTACAGCATGATTTAGGCAACAAATTATCATTGACGGTTCGAATTAAACAAAATTGTGTTAGGTACAGTGCGCGTGGAGAGTACTCTAGTATGGATACAGATCAGTTTTCACAAATAAATTCTAAATCACATAAACCAATGGCTGAGTCTACTATCTACAAACTTGTGGAGAGTAAACTCAGCGATGGTGATATCAAGGGTGCCTCCCGTATTTTATTTTCTAGCGACACGATAGCACCAAATTCCAGTGAAACTCTCATTTCTCTTGAGAGTAAGCATCCGCAAGCAGGTCCAAACCTGCACCTCCCCGATCCACCGCAGGAGAGTGACGTCGCCGTGGACACGACCAGCCAGGATGTGCTTGGGGCTGTCATGTCCTTCCAGAGTGGCTCTGCCGGCGGGCTGGATGCTGTGACCCCACAGCATCTAAAGGACCTGCTTTCGGGTGGGTCTGGTCATGCCGGCGAAGTCCTTCTGGAAGACATGACGTCTCTGATCAACCTGATGTTGTCAGGTCGGGTCAATAGCGAGATCACTGAGCTTCTGTACGGTGCGAATCTTTGCGCGCTCAATAAGAAGGATGGTGGTATAAGACCCATAGCTGTGGGAACCACGTACCGCCGCCTCGCGGCTAAAGTCTGCTGTCGGAAAGAAGCCGATTACCTAGGCGAGTATTTCCGACCCGTTCAGTTGGGCTTTGGCTCGCGAGGCGGTTGTGAGGCTGCGGTACATTCCCTTCGAACATTTTTGGATCAAAATTACGGGGAGGTTGTTTTGAAAGTAGATATCAAAAATGCATTTAATTCGGTAGATAGGGGTGCCTTGCTTGATCAAATTAAAGAAAAAATTCCCGAAATTTACCCCTTTCTTTGGCAATGCTATGCCTCACCCTCTAAATTAATTTACCGGAACAATGTTATTTCGTCTGCTGTTGGCTGTCAGCAAGGTGACCCCCTAGGCCCAGCCATTTTTAGCCTCGCCATGCATCCAATTATTCAACGTCTCCAATCTAAGCTCAATGTTTGGTATTTGGATGACGGAACTTTAGGTGGGGATGTGAACACAGTTTTTGGCGATCTAAAACTTATCATTGATGAATTTCAAAAAATAGGTTTAGAATTAAATTTTGCTAAATGCGAACTTTTTGTTTCCGATACTTGTTTGGATAAAAATTCTATAATTAACAAATTCAACATTTTGGCATCAAACATTACAGTAGTAGATAAATGTTCACTCCGCCTCCTTGGTTCACCTATATTTGATGAGTCTCTTCCGGTTTTCATTGCAGAGAAAATTCAAAATTTTAATAAAACTTCGGATAGATTACTCAAAATTAATAGTCTTAAGGCTTTTACAATTATTAGATTTTGTCTTTTTGTACCTAAATTTAAATACTCTTTAGGATGTTGTCAACTGTGGAAACACAGCGAGCTGGTGGAAGGCTTGGACAACATAATAAAGAATACATTATCATCAGTTTTGAATATTTATTTGGATGACAGGGCATGGCTGCAGGCCTCTCTACCGATCAAATTAGGAGGTTTAGGTATTCGCAAAATTTCTAGTGTCGCCTTACCAGCTTTCCTGTCTTCCGTCTATAGCACTCATTCGTTGGTAGAAAAAATTCTAAATCCGTCTCTTTTGGCTCCTACTAGTTTCGATCTCAAAATTTCATATCTAGACGAAGCTCGAAATGCTTGGCATAGTGCTTGCCCTGATTCTGCTCCCCCTACCTCTCTTTCGTCTCAACGGCAATGGGACGGGCCTCTGTGCGAGTTATCACGGAACTGTCTGTTACAAACGTGTTCTAGCTCCGCAGATCGTGCCCGTCTTCTTGCCGTCTCTAAAAAGGAGTCAGGATTTTGGCTGCAAGCACTTCCTTCATATCATATTGGTACCCTAATGGATCCTGTCACGTTCCGTATTGCAGCAAGTCTACGGTTGGGCGCGCGGTGCTGCGCACCTCATCTGTGCCAGTGCGGTACTGCTGTCGAACAGCTTGGTCACCACGGATTATCGTGCACTAGAGCCGCCGGTCGGATATCCCGTCATGCTAGCCTCAACGACATCATCCGGCGAGCTTTTACCAGCGTGAACGTGCCAGCCATTCTAGAGCCGAATGGTCTGATGCGTGACGATGGTAAACGGCCTGACGGTATGACGCTTGTTCCGTGGGAGGCGGGAAGGCCTTTGGTGTGGGACGCAACTTGTGTCGATACCCTTGCACCTTCTCACCTGTCACAGACATCCGTTCGGGCTGGAGCGGCGGCGGATTCGGCCGAGGATCTCAAGAGACGCAAATATGCAGGTCTCGACAGGGCATACATATTTGCTCCTCTTGGGGTCGAGACTCTAGGTCCGTGGGGTACCGAGGCCCACCGCGTTTTCAAAATTATTTCTGGGCGTCTAGTCGAAGCGACGCGTGACTCGAGGGCTGGTGAGTATCTGGCCCAACGTATCAGCATTGCTATTCAGCGCGGCAATGCAGCCAGTGTCTTGGGTACGCTTCCGATTGGTACTGATTTGGATCAGTTGAGCTATCTATAGATCGTTTGCAACGGTCTGTAGATAACTCAACTGTTTCTTATGTATTTTATATGACTATGTACATTTTGTAAATACTGTATAGTCGTAAGTTTGTTTGTACATAAGTATATTTTTGATATAATGTTATATGTTTGCCTTTTTTATTATTTATTTTTCTGTTTCTAGTTTCATTTACTCTTTTAAGCACTACCTTTATTTCCACACTACAAGGTTAGCTGGAGAGCTGGTTAAACTCGGCTATGTACGATTTATTTTATGTGCAATAAAGAATTTTCTAATCTAATCTTAGAAGAAACTCATTTTTATCTATCCTAATTAAAAAATAACAACAAAAAACAAATAGTTTGTAAGTTTAATCTCATTGTAAGTGGACTATGTTTTTATGAGAAATAAATGTCTTTAAACCTTTAGAACACCGCACTACCGGAGCTTTCTTTAGTGGGTCAATTGCGATGGCGACCATGAATGAAAGTTGCATGCGCGCTTGAGACCAAGGTTATCTTTGCTAGAAGATTGGCTTAAGGTAGCGAATTTTTTGCTCGACACGGCGCGCATTGTTTGAATCCCTAATCTGCAGCCTTGACGGTAACACAAATAACATAATCAATGCATGACGTCATGGTACAGTTTCGACTTTTGAATGGGTAAATTCTAGCGTAACCTACAGAGACTCGTTAGCTCAGCGGTGAGAGCGCCCATTTTATTATTAATAGTGGTGGTCGGGGGTTCAAATCCCTCACGAGTTGAAAGTCGATTTTTGTTTTTTTTTTTATTCAAATAAAAGTATTAAATAATATTTCTTTTGAATATAATAGTTTTGTACGTAGTTTTACAACAATTACACTAATTTTGATAAAGATGGGAAAATCACATTTATCAAAATTAGTGTAATTGTATACTTTGTAGCACCACTACTCGTATGTTAAGGCGGGTACAGACTGCTGCAACGCAACATGCAATGCAACACGAAACGAGCATTGCATCAGTGTAGACGCGGGGCGCGCACAACGTGCGCACGAACCGCGCATGTACCTACTCACATCTGTTTCCGAGATGCGCGCGAACGGATCGCTCAGTCTGCAAAAGAACACGCAAAGGAATGGATCGTGACGACCAATTGCGGGCTCTGATGATAGTCAGTGCTTCATTATTAATAGTGAATCATGTGATAAAACGCAGAAGACATCGACGTTGGTGGCGTACAGAGTTGTCTTTTTCTTCACTCCACGTAAATGTAACCGCCTCCTCCGCCGCAGTAGCGTCGTCTTGTTCCATGTTCGCGCGCGTCTAGCCGTACACACCACACAACCTGTCCACACTGACGCTCCGCGCATACTGCGCGCCTCTTTGTGTTCGGGGAAAAAACCGACAAATTTCGGGTCGCTACGCGCAAGAGTTGCAACAATCTGTTCGTGCGCGTAGTAGACGCGGTTCGTGCGCGCAAGGCGTCTACACTATGGGAATTCTGTTACTTTACATGATACATTGCAGCAATGTGGACGTCAAATTCTTGCATTGCATGTTGCATTACATGTTACATTGCACCAATGTGTACCCGGCTTTATACATACATAGTAACATAGTGATGATGTCATTGTATTACTATAAATAATCTTAATCACCTTAACTTAAAAACGTTTCTCCTTTTTTTAATCTCTGGTGTGTTCAAATTACTATCGAAAATATTTTAATATTTTTTTTAATGTATTAATATTAACAAGAATATTAAACCAATATGTGGTTACACCATTTGAATTCCAGATAAATATCTCCTATACAAAGCGAATTTTAATTAGATTCAATAAAATAATCTTAATTCTGACCAGTTTGCTTTTTTATTTACTTACTTGTATTTTTCATACATACTATACATTTTCAGATGTTTTGCTACAAGATAATTTATACATTTTCTAAATGTTCTGTTCTGGTACCCCTTGTGGTTGATACACAGCCAAACAACTCCGATTAGATAAAAATCAGCCAAAAGAAAAAAAATATAAATGGTGGCAAACCCAATTAGTGCCAGCATTTGCTAGGAAATCGAAAAACAACTTTTACAGAAATCTTCTGCCATCAGATCGGCCAATTGCAATAAATGAGCGAGTCTGATTGGAATCCGATGGGATGAAATTTTTTGCTCCATTCCTGCTCCACAGTCGCCACTGAACAGCTGCTTGAATTATCAGGGATAGATTTTTAAGACGAGGCAGTTAAAAAGGACCCTTACCGCGCTTTCGCAGCCAAAAGAACTGACGGAAACCAATAAAATGTGAAGCAATATAAAGAGAAAAAATACTATGATGATAATTCTTCTTGCAATAAAACCAATCCTCAAGTATAATCGTATTGGTATAGCTGTTCTAACATTTGCTGTTTCTGGGCTTGTCAATCCCCAAGCATCCGAGATACCGCCGAGCCAATTTCCCGGTTCCATTTATCAAAAAACCATTATTGTGTTTTGTTATATTGCTCTTGGTGCGCCTCAATTCATTATAATAGTTGTGGTTATCTTTGATTGGGTAAAGTTTGACCCGTTTTGTCGGTATACGACCTATTTACGGTAGAATGGGTTTATGCTTTACGGCTATCGGATGCTTTGCAGAGGTGTTGAGTTATTGTATAATGTAGTTACAAAACTATATGGTACGATTCACATTTGATGTGGGGTATGAAGTAGAATTTAGACAGAATTAAGTAAACATACCTCACATATATTCTATTTAATATGATTATATTATGCTTACTTACTCTTAGATAGCAATTAGGTAGTATGTATTTCAATTTAGTGAAACATTTAATGATGCATCATGATGGTATGAATCTGTACATGTCAGACCGCATTTTACTGTGTAATAAAGGGAATTGTCACACGGAAATGATGTTGAAATGAACATTTAACTGGTGTGGTTGGTTCCAAATTGCTTCTCAATAAAATCCGTCGTAATAACATATGCCTATGTATTTTATGTCAGATATTATTGTTTCGTATGTTTGCGATAGACTATTATATTTAAGTAAGTACATGGGGTTTCCATCAATTAGCATCCGTAATAAATACCATAGTAGGTACGTACTAATGATTCGCAACGGGTAACTGTTGTTTCCATTAACACTAATGGAGTTAATCTGCGCGCACTAATGGCGAATTGGATTTCCGCCGCTACGCGATTATCTGAAAAATATATACTTATCACGTTCTAGTTTTTATTGGCTTTCTTTGCTTTTGCCATTAATTCTCAAGCGTCTATCTAGTTTTGTACTAAATGCAACCTGTATTTATCTAGCTTTCTTTGATCTGGAAATTGATATTGAAAATATTTATGTATCTCTTCTTCGTATAATATTATCTTTGTTTTGGAATTGAAAATCTACAGATAACATAAACCTATACAAGAAATTGAATTAAACTACATTTATGTTCAAATCCATCCATGTACAAAATAAGATGCATTTTGTTTGTGACATATTTTAAAAACAGAAAAGCATCTTAAGAAAATGTAAAGGCAGATTTACCGATACCGATTTAAGACGTGTTCTCTTCTTTGTAGAAGTTTTAAGGAAAAGCGTTTATAGAAGTTAACACAGCACTAAATATAAAGAAAAAAAAATTCTAGAGACTGTAATAGCGCTTATAACGATGCATTATAGGCACTATTTCAAATTGAACACGTTCACTGATCACATGTTCAGTGATCCATTGCACCCGCCCATTACTCTGAGACACAAAGGTGTTGAGTCACATGTGCCTATAGTTACACGAGCACTCATATCCTTCAAATCGGAACACAGCAATTCAAGCGTCACTGCTTTGCCGC
The DNA here is from genome assembly GCA_932527185.1 of Ecliptopera silaceata. Classification (NCBI taxonomy): domain Eukaryota; kingdom Metazoa; phylum Arthropoda; class Insecta; order Lepidoptera; family Geometridae; genus Ecliptopera; species Ecliptopera silaceata. Next base: position 7,518,185 of record OW052202.1, on the reverse strand, counting down.
CAAGCTAGGTAGTAGTAAAAGTAGTAGGTAGCAGCAGGCTTCCCATTATTACATAGTAAAATGCAGTCTGACATGTACACTTTCATTCATACCTTTGAGAATTCCGACTAACTAGAAAAGCCTCTGCTATTCTTCTCCAATACGAACAAAAATATAGAAATCCTTTTATGTCTGAGTAGTAAAAAACACTTGTTAACTGTAAAAGTAAACTGCACATTCTTGAAAGTTTAACTCAAATTTGTAGAAAGGTGAAAAGCAAATATTAAGTTTCATTAAAAGCTCATCAGACAGAGAAGCAAAATTACTGTTAATTAATATTAGGGAACAGACAACTTTAATGAACGGGAACCTTGAAAGTCTTTGGACTTGTCAAAATAAATTTGAAAGTTTGAGTTGAGAGATTGGGAGTGAAAGTACCTACATATTTACAATAATAAAACTAGCAGCGCGATGTGTGAAATGTCTTCGAAAAATTCAACAACCAATTGACGCAACAGTACGATTTACTACTTCATAGTGTTGATAGAAAGAAAAACGGCAACTTACCAACTTTAGGAATATTTCCGTCGTCATTCTACCACGCCACGTCTAATTTGAAAATGGGTAGTAACCGCTAATTAAGAAGTTCTTGAAAAGTAGGTTGAGGTTTACTAAGAAGCTGCAAGTTTGTGGCCTTTTTTAATTTCCAGTGAAGAGTTCATCTCAGGTTAAGTATAAAGATTTAAATGAAATTCCAACAGTGGTCTTACAGACTATCGATAGTGATTTATAGTCGTTACTTTGTGTTAGAAGTTTTTTACGGTTAAATGATCGAACAAACTGGTGGCCCAACTCATGTTAAGTGCTAAACACTACATTGCCTCACTGAGCACGTTTTCAGAGGACTTACGTTTATCATTCGAAGTTCTTTTATACGATTTAATTCACATAAAATAAATATTTGTAAGTATACATGTTTGCTCTAATACTTTATGGATCCTGTTAGATCTCAAGGGAATCTGGATCTTGAAAGCGAAGAAAAATAAAAATAATTTATGTTTTAAGGTAATATACGAACGCCCTAATCTTTTCATAAATATTAAGATAATAGAGGGAAACCGGCACCTTTCAGGCATCTTATCAGTGTCTGAGCGAGATCGTGGGGATACGTATGCTGTCTGCTCAGTCTGCACTTTCTAGAAAACACTAGAGAGTGGTTACTAATACTTACCAGGTAAGTGGTAGAAAAGGACCATACATTACCGTAAGTATTGTAGTTGTTTGAATAGATTTTACATGCTTTCTGTTTAAGTCGTTCATCAACTTTTTAAGTTTAATTTCTTCAAGCACTGGCGCTCAATACCTTTTCATGGATACCAAATACTTACCAAATCTTACAAAATGTCCATTACAGTAAGTATCTAAAATTTGTTCCAGATAATATTGATTGATGAAAAACTTTGCTACATTTCAGGGATCACATTTTTACCTAGATCCAGCCAAAAATGAAGCATTTTTAAGTGTTTTATGAAATTTGTATCCCTAAGGAAAAATTTAATAAATTACTTACAAGTAGGTAATCTAAAGCAAAGATAATTAAATAAACCCATCAACAATCGGATTATATTCTGTCAAAACAAAGAGCCCGTACCTAAACGTTTTCATCCGTAATGAATCGTCTCTTGGGGCATCAATCAACTTGATCAAACTGCTTGTTAGGAGAGACTCGAAAATACCCATAATTAATAATCTACCATGATTTATTTCGTATATTTTTTACGAACTACAGAATGGATCTTTATCCATTTTTGGAAACGACTCGACTCGGCTTAAAAACATAAATTTCGAGAAGCCTGACTGACAAATGTGTCAGAAGATTGTTGGAAAATCTGTCTTAAGTATATTTACATGTTGTTTTTGTAACGCACCCTAACCAAAGAAACAATACATACTTACATACTATTAAGGAGAGCTTCGTTAGTTGAAGAGGCGAAAGATAAGTCTAGAGCTCAGCAAAGATCCAAAAGTCTTGAGCTAAGTTCTTCTTGTTTTTCATACCTATCTAAATTATAGTCAAAGACATTGTAATCCACCGTCGACATAAATGGCCGTCCCTCCTACCTAGCCCCATACAAACGATCCTCTATAAATCAAGGTAGACAGATTTTTCGCTAAGGCCGTTTTAACAGATATAGTTGAGCTCAGTTTCGAGGGAGGCAATTACTCGTCTCGTCGACGTAATCCTAGCGAAGAAAAACTCCCATAATTAATAGTGCAGCAGCCCTCGGTTTAATTAGCGGGCTTCCGGAAGAGACGCTCATTATTTGAAGTTCATTAGTTTTATCTTGAATGAGTAACAAGTTGAAAGATTCAGAAATCTATATGAAATATTTCACCTAATAAAAATATACATTAATAACACAAGTTGAGCCTACTCTTTTATTTCAACTAAAACATAACGAAAATACTGACAGTTAATAGCAAATAATGTTGCGAATAATCGACAAATAGACGTATTTTCCATCAACAGTCAACAAAAAGAAAACAGGAAACTAAGATAATATTTTCCTTACAACACCAATACGAAACGAGACGCACCTGTCGTAAGCCATTTCAAAGATCGTCATGAACGAACGGAGCTGTCAGGAGCAATTACCTGCTACGTAGGTAGGTACAAACAAAATAATACTTGTATAAAACGTTTTTGATATTGATATATAAAGGAAGACTTATTAATAATAACACTGCCAATAACAAAATAGAAAAAGGAGTAATCTAACCATTTTAAGGTAAAGTAGATAAAGTAGGCTGAATGAAATAGAAAAACAGCACCTATTTGATTAATAGATGAACAATATGGACATTTTCAGGAGATATATAATATATTACACTGATCCACCTTATTTCAGTCCATTAAATCTTTATTCCCACCGCACCGCTTGAGGCACTTGTATTTTGTGTTGAATCGGTTTTCATTGCCACCACATCCACCGTAGATAAACTTCTTACAAGTTCCCATGTTGATGTCATAATAATACCTCGAAAGTACCAAATAAAATTATTTATATTTCTGTATTTTTTAGGACTTTTTGGATCTGAAATAGGCCGTTCGAGAATGGGCAATTACACAATTAACGCAACGGTTTATTTCATATCCTAATGTATAGCAAAGATACCAAGGCTACAGACCCGAGTTGATATCTGCTGTAATATAGTTCTTACTTAGTAAAAGTAGCTACGCATAATCCAGCATTAGGTTGCAAGGCGCATAAAGCTGATTCATCAATTTCTTTCAGTTCCATGAACGCCGCACCTTAAATATTAATCAAGCTGAGTAGATTCATGACATTTTAAAGGATTAGAATATGACCAAGCTGGTGAAGTCGTTACCTTTACAATGTCGTTCACATTCCACCAAAGTATCAAAATTGTTTTTATTTCCATTGCAACCTCGGTATGTAAACTTTACGCATTGATCCAACTGAGCGTCGTAGTAAAATCTAAAAAAATATCTCTAAGAAGTTGATCACAACATAGTTTTTCTATAAATAGGGCGATAAAGAAAAACAAAGTGGAGGAGAGAGCGTTATCGATCCGAAAAAGAATTGAATAGGATGTCCAATTTCAATGGATAAAACTTTCATTACCGATGAAATCGAATGCTTCTTTTAATGTTCACCGAAACGAGACATCCCGCAAAATAGGAAAAAAATCCGATGGACGAAAGACTCAATTGGTTAACTTTTCTTTGATAATAAAACAAACGAAGGATTTACTTTTGTAGTTTCTTGGAACAGCTACCCATTTTCGGTTGCAGTTGACACCAGTAATCCCATTTCCATATTTCTGAACGACCTAAAAACAATGTAAAATAAAAATATTACACTTGATTTGATCGTTGTATTTAGATATTGTTGCAACACTAACTTTTCAAATTGTGGTCTCTAGATCGTAAAAAGATTGATGGAGTGTTTTGTGTTTTTTCGACGTTCGGATTTACGTGTATTCTTCTGTATAAAGATGTTGGTTTTAGGCAGTCATTGTCACACACAGTGGCCGTGGTAAGAGTCTGTTTCACTCCGTTTACAAATAGTATGACACTCGATAATATTTTCGAAACGAGGAAGTATTTCATTTCAATAGATGAGATTTCTTTTTTATTTTGTAACGATAATGTAGCCAGCGAAAACCCATAAAAGCAATGTGAGGAACTTTATACTGCGCATAAAACATTATCGCCTTCGCAAATGGTCCACAGCGCGAACCGATCGATTCAATCTAGATGGTTTCATGTTGCATACCGAAATATCCACTTCACCTAGTTTTTTATATTATTTAGAATTAAATAACATTTCCAAAAACAATATCTTTAACGCAGAAACAATAAACGTTCTATTAACGAAGCTGCCCCAATGGATTCACCACCACGCAACGAATAATTATTTCTCGGTAACAGAAACACAATGCAACGTTTGATAGGGAAGCTGAATGTTTGCTGATCTAATGGTATTTTCAATTTGCATTCAAATTCCTGAGCTCGCATTGCAAAGCGTGGATGGGGTCGGTGGCTGAATGCCTAGAGTCCGAGCGGGCACTCTGATGCCCCAATACCCAAATTGGATTAACGCTAACGACGCACCATTCTGTCCGGCACCGCAGCTGGCCGCATTCTAGCTGCGTGTCCTACAGACACTGATAAACGGTGCTGACCATGGAATGGGCAGCACCTGTATATTACGGCCATACATTTTAACTTTATGAGCCTGAGTAGGCTTTACGATCCCTTGATAAATAAGACTGTAATTTGTTTAGATTAGAATATTCATTTCAACAATATTGGAGACTTACGGTTTATCTTATAAAAAGTTAGCGCAGCCTTGATGTATTGATTACCATACGCAATGATGACATAAAGTCAACGGTAACTTTTTATAAGATAGGGGGTTAAAATCCAAAGATTTTATTATCACAACATTTGCACAATGACAACATATCTATGAATGTCTTCGATGTAGCGAATTATCATCGCTATTACCACTGAAAAATCTACAGGTGTAAGAGTGATATTTCGACAAAAAGAATAGTCTGTGAAATCACAATCAACAAAACAAAATTATACGACTTTAGATTTGTTAAATCCATTACGCTTTTGGCATACTATTAGAATGTCACTATTAAATAATGTAATTTCAAAGTGGTTTGCACAAAGCTTTTTAAATGTACAATTCGAAGCTTCATCCAGGATTAATTACTGTAGTTTTTCATCGTGCCTGGACCTCTTCGCTCCTCGTTCTATGTCGCATCTTCCTGGTCACAGTGTAATAAAATACAGTAAACACTCAACGTGAACACTGTAAAAAATGTCCATGTTATAACTTAATATATATACGTTGGTATTAAACATGGCAAAACGTTCGATTCAAACGTGAGATATTATGTTTCTTATGTATCTAAACAGTTATTTTGTAGTTTGTAGTGGTCGTTCATCATAGACAGCACTAGAAATTACAAAATAATGTTATAATAGGTGTGTACTCGATCCACTAACTAAATTAACGGAAGGAATGGCTCGCTAAATAAAATCAAGACTCAAGAACTTTCACATAATCAATATTCTAATTCTTTTTAAAGATCTATGCTTGGAGTTTGTCATAAAACACCGCAATTAGAGAAAAAAGAATAAGTATACACAATAGTTCGATGACCAACGTTATCAGATAATTTACTGCAGATGAACTGCACTGTGGCTGAACAAAGGATTACGGGTGGATTCCGCCGTCGACGGTAAATAATTGATTGTCATTATGGTTATGGCTCCGGAGCCAATTGCCTTTTCGGATTACGTTGGAATTATTGCTTCTTATGGGCCTTATGACCGATGGCGTAGTTATCGGAGCTTGATACTACTGATTTTTATTTCTACTTAAAAACCACTTAGATATTCAACCGATAAGACTCATCATCGATTTTAAAGACAGAGGCAAAAGTAAAACCATTTCAATAGATAGCACTGTATTGGTGAATTGTTTATAAGTCTAGTGCAAGAAAGCTCTTTCATTTTTAAGAGTTGGACGACCATTGTAATCGAGACCAACATAACTTGACAAATAGCAATATTTATATAATAAATACAGTTGACACGACAACATTATCAACCGAGAGAATATTGCAAAAATAAGAGTTATAAAGAAAAGGAAGCGTTTCTCGTGACCGCGTAAAAAATTCAATCATTCCAAGAGCTCTGCCAAGTTGTAGGTAGGTCTCTCCAGCGAGGATTTAAATGTAATTACGTCATTGTTTTTCGCAAGGACTGCGAGTTGGAAGACTAAAATATGAGCGCTAGTAAAATGCGGAGTTTATTTTTGCAAAAAACGAAGAATATAGCTGGATATCCATATCCAGCTATAATTTTCGTTTTTTGAGAAAGAGCTACCTTAAAGTGACTGCTCTGTCACATAAATTAAATAGCATTGTTAATTAGTGAACGGCCCACATGATAAAGCGAACACCAAAGCTGATGAACAACGTAGGTATAAACCCAGAGGTTTTTAAAATCAATTTAGAAGCCATTGATGTGTAATAAGGATAAATTAATTTCAAGAGCAGGCTGTTAAAAAAAGCCTTGTAGTAGATTTACGACACAGAAATCGTTACGACATTGACAGAGAAGTCGTATCGCAATAAGAATAATATAAGATGTATAGAAGACCATCGATCCATTAACCGCAGCGAATTCCACATCGACATAAAAATAGTAGAAATATAAATAATATGGTGTAAGATTGTGCATTATAGAGATCTGTAAAAAGTAGTAAAATAAAAAAAGATCTAAATTAAAAATTAGGGTGTGGTCATAAAACAAACCAAAATAAACAAATATAGGATTATATTCAGCGAAACATTAAAATCCAACATGTTTACTATACTCGTTCGTAGCCTTATCTTCACCAGACTTTGCTTGATGTTTGAACAGTAAAACAAAACTTATAATCCCATTGCCTGAACAATATCGGCATGTTAAAGCCACTTTTCATACTATCCTCTCAAATACCGCAAACCGTGTTAATGTAAGTAGCGCAATCAACACACAATGTTAAAAAAAATTGGAGTAACATCGCAATACATCGAGCGAGCGACATCATCCTACATGACTATTATGTAAATAAGTTAATTGTTATCAAAACTAAAGGGTACACATTATTTCAAAATGCTAAGCTCGTATTTCTAAAATAATCAAGCATCAATCGAAACAAAAGCACATTTTTTAATGATAAATCTGCGCGGAGTCTCGATTCATATTTGAGGAATTATTAAAGAATACAAGCCTAAGGCCTCTTACACAGCAAACTGATATGAGATAACGCAGTAAAAAACAAATGGCAGATTAATATATGATCATCTGTCAAAAATATTCAACTATGTTACCAAAATCCAAAAATGCTGTAGAAGTACCTAACATCTTATAACATCTAAGGCAACTTATTGAATTTTTATCTTAATTTATTACATCATTATATACATAATTTTCACGTATTTACTTTAAATAACGTAACATTCTCTGGCAGGTCAAGTAAAAAAAACTAAATATTACAATTTTCACATGCTCGTGGTGTTGAGTGGCTTTCAGCCTGAATTAACATAAAGTGCTAGTTACAATTAACATATGTGCAAGTGCTACCGACGTGCACTTGAAGCTAACATCATGCCATCATAAATGATTATAATACAAAATCTCCCCAAATGCACGACCGAATTTTGGTAATTCGACGATTAAAACATTTATTTTAAATTATTGTATAATTTCCATAAAACACAGGTTACTCCGAATTTTTCAGCATAAGCTAGCCTTTCTCGATAGACAACTTCATAAATAATTCAAATCTTTCCATGATTTTGATTATTTTCGATAATCAAATAGTAAGTGCAACAGCTATAGCTATTTACAAGCTCCGCTAATATGATTACTTTACTATCACAATACCATCAAAATAAATGTTATTTTCCAACGCGAAATAATTCGATACGATCCTTAAGAAAATTACCAAAATATTATATTAGTATTGAGTACTGCCAAGTAAGTAAGAACTTTAGCTAAAAACAGTATATTTCTACCGATACAAATATATTTATAGCAATACCATAAAGTTACAAGTACAACCAACTTACGGGAATTTCCTTTCTGCACTTATTTAACATGATATTACACACTTACATTTGTATTTACACAATCAAGGGTGGATTAAGAAACGTTCGATAAATGTCTCTTGGTACAATAAAGCATTGTAAATCAATATGTACATGTTTACGTAGTACTACGGAAATCCACTATTTTCTCGCATTTCAGGCATCTGTTTTTTGACAAACAGAGATGTTTGATGTGTGGGAAACTACATACATCTATCGCAGGTTTAAGAATTTGGCCCTAGTTGTCAAACATATTGCCAGCAACTATTCTGCAAATATTAGAAACAGTCCCTTGTTTTTCATGTCCACCGTATGTTGTATTAATTTTAATCCTACACCATTTTGGTCCTTACCGGTTCGCCTTTTTATGATTTACAAATAAGAATATGTAAATTAAAAATCTTGTCTGTGAGCTCTTAGAACAGAATTCGAATATTAAAAGGAGACTTTTTTGTTCATATGACTATGATCGATATTATCTGATAGTCGAATTCTATTCTATTGATTTCCACATCAAATTCTAAGACCAATGTCCCAGTCACAATGAAACATAAACCTAGAATATTTAAAACGATTAGGACAGAGTATAATAACAAGCTTAAATAGTATAAGAATAAATAACCACAAATAATTTTATAGATCGAGAGACTCGTAGGTTAAAAAAAGAGCTTTGAAGAACATTTTATAATTATTTTGTAGTCGAACATAAGACCACACAAAAATAACTAGTTACATAAATAACACGCATATAATAAAATAAATAAAAAAAACTATTATTTCTAGAGTTTAACAATGCCGAATCACCAAAGTTAAATAACTGTAAATGATCTTGGCACAGCCTTCGCTACATCAAATTGAATATACAATAATTGAATTCTATAAGAAACTTCATCTTTTAGATTCATTTGTTTCAACTCAACAACAATACTCAAGCAGGCATTTGATCCACATGATCAAACTACTAATGGACTAACTACAATGCGTTTATAAATACTTAGATGCCTTATGTATTAGCGAGCGAACAACACGACCGGTTCGAGTGTGAATCAAACTAAAACCTATTTAGGAATAGAAATTCCAATCAACCATAACAGGTTTATGTCCAAAGAAAACTCTAGCTTATGCTCTTACAATCGATAGAAATAGATAGTAAGGTAACGAATAAATCTGGCAGTCGACGCGTTACGTAAACATAACGAATCGTACCGTACGTCAACACGAGAGGTGATCACTAAATTAATGTGCCAATCGTAAACGTATCGTAACGAGATAATGTGTTTCAAATATTGACTCATGCTCGACTGACGAACGTTGCAATATCTCCGCGCAATGTGTTTTGAATAACTTAGCGTTACGATACGACAATGATTGTCACATTCATCTCTCGTCTCGACTGCCAAACGGCAGCTGTATCGCGCAGTGTATTTCAAATAACCGCAACGATACTTTTACGCTTGTCACATTTATTAGTGACCAATATTATCACGCGATATGCCGTAATGAAATAAATTTGTGTATTTTATAATGTTGCATTTTCTTAAACCTAATTTGACAGCACTAAATAGCTCTAACGGTATAGATGATGAAAAACTTTAGGAAAATGAAACAAAAGAATTGCTTTAATTCAATACTATAGCGGAGGTATTAAGGTCCACGCTACTTGGATCGCGATTTTGATAGTGTAACCAGCGCTTAAAGCCTATCACACATTCGTAAGTTCTATAAACTCGGGTAAACTGAACTGGCTCTGTAAGAGTCGCGTAAAATAAAAATATGTATCAGCGACATTTTAAATAGTTTATATTACTAGCAACACTATCTTAGGCTACAAAACATCGAATAAGTGCATGAAAGGAACATCTAAAGGCGCATCGAATCTCTTTCACCGCATCATTAGAAAAACGGCATGATGATATTAGAGTTTACGATGTAGGTACAATATATTACGAGATAAGGCTAGTATTGCGAGTCCTTGCTATAGTAAAATCACGATAATTTCAAAGCTGTTTCCACCTTTAGAACTTACTTATGCAAAGAGACGTAGATGGTCAATCAATTCAAACTATTTCACTGGAAATTCGACTTACATATTTTTATTTAGATATTACTTAGTTTTAAGTTCTTACCAGTTTTGTCGTCGAACCCGCTAGACCAATCATCGCTGTCAGAATAAAGCAAAACTCGCCAAGTTAACTTGCACTTACAGCAAGAAGAGTAGCGTAGGTTCCTGGTACCAAGTTAATATGGCGCGTTTGTTTATTTCGTATATTTTACTATTGCAAGGTTTTATTCTGTCGCCCGTCGGCACAGCCAATGTTATAAAGCTAACCAGGGCGAGTTGACACTCAGTTGTAGATCTTGATAGCTTTCTCCAAGTAGTTAACCCGGGATCTCTTCGGAGTTTTGTTAATGTGCTCCAGGCCAAGCCATGGCCGACCCGTTGGGTCTGAAAGAGATGTATCTACATTACATTTTAGCACGAATTCTTATAAGTCATCGTATTTTAAAACAGACGTCACAATCATACAATTTGTTTATTTCAAGCTTTATCTCAAATATCTCTGACGTTGGTGTAAATTTGGAGAATACTTTCGCGGTGACTGGTTTGAACATTATTATTGCGAGTTCGATCTCTAACAATAATAAAATATGTATAAAAGAAAATAAGAGATAAAAAAAGTATATTTACATCTTACAAGTTATGCTTAGTTTAAACTAGACTTTAATGAGAGTGGAGTGATAAATAGGTATGTGACTTTGGTCTTTAACATTTAGAAAGCAAAATTATTGTTTTCACTGCCCCAAATCATTTCTTTATTACAATTTCTTTGCCGATATATAAACGCAATATATAAGTAACGATACCATGAGACACTCACTTGTATTACTACTCGTTCTGAAGTCGTAAATGTTCACTGTCGCTCCTTCACTTATGTAGTTAGGTCTGCCGTTCGTTACGACGGCAAAATTGTACTGAAAACAAAAATTTAGAGCTTAGAAATTAAATATTAATGTTGTGCAACTTTATCGTTCGTTCATAATATTTATATATTATGAAGTATTCTATATTATATATTTGAATAAACTACTGCTTATAAATTCATACATATTCTAACTTAATATAACATGGATTGCATTTTTATTATTTTTGAACAAAACTCGATCAAAACTATGTATATAACGGCACTGATTGTGGTCATAATAATTAACATTAATGAATCACGCACGACATAAGGGTTGAATATCTCTATTGATTACTGATATCAAAAAACTCTCCAGTATCAATTGGCCCAAGTGTCAAAATTTCAATTGCTAGGTCGTCAAGAATTTTAGCTCAAAAACGTTAAACATCAACCGGTTTTCTCTCGAAACATGAAAATCACGGAAAAGGTTACAGATGTCACAGTTACTTATAGTCCAGTCAAAATAGACATTCCAGCTTGCATTAATTCCCAACAAGCTGGATTTTTGTGCAGGCCTTGAATACGTCATTACAAATGATATGTCAAAAGTCCCCATCGATCCCGCTTGTGCGTTGTTTTTTATTCGAGGTCAAAGGTCATAAATTTGTATTTTTTGCGTATATCTCTGAAACAACGAAAGCTATCGAAAAGTGGTTCAGGCAAAGTTTGTACATCGTAAAATTGTCTACAAAAATACCTCAACATTTTTCTTCTACAAAGCATCGTTTTCGAGATACAGTGACTTTAGACCGCAAGAAAATCGTCGAAGATGCTGCGTTTTTTTCATTTCAGCCGTTTTATCTGCTGTCGGAACTATTTTTCGATAGCTCTCGTTTATGATTTTTAAACGCAAATTTATGACTTTAACCTGGGTATTTGCGTTTTTCGCGTATATCTCTGAAACAACGAGAGCTATCGAAAAGTAGTTCAGGCAAAGTTTGTAGATCGTAAAATTGTCTACAAAAATATCTCAACACTTTTCTTCTACAAAGCATCGCTTTCGAGATATAGTGACTTTAGACCGCAAGCAAATCTACTAAAATACTGCGTTTTTTTCATTTCAGCCGTTTTATCTGCTTCATTGCCATAGAACGAACAGTATTTCTTAAAACAAAAAGACGATTCATTACCTCGGAGGAGAACTAACCCATCGAACCCATCACCCCTTTCAGTAAATTTCAAGAAATACTGTTTGTTATGTGGCAATGAAGCAGATAAAACGGCTGAAATGAAAAAAACGCAGCATCTTCGACGATTTTCCTGCGGTCTAAAGTCACTGTATCTCGAAAACGATGCTTTGTAGAAGAAAAATGTTGAGGTATTTTTGTAGACAATTTTACGATGTACAAACTTTGCCTGAACCACTTTTCGATAGCTTTCGTTGTTTCAGAGATATACGCAAAAAATACAAATTTATGACCTTTGACCTCGAATAAAAAACAACGCACAAGCGGGATCGATGGGGACTTTTGACATATCATTTGTAATGACGTATTCAAGGCCTGCACAAAAATCCAGCTTGTTGGGAATTAATGCAAGCTGAAGTCATAATTTTAGTCTATTTTGACTGGACTATTACTACAGAATTCCAAGTGCAAATCATATTATAGAAAGTTTTATCGGAGATATTTACTAGTTAAAAATAAAGTTATCACACACCTTTTCCCACTCCTTATCAGGTATATCCAGTTTCCTCTGCAGTCTGTCCTTGACGGCTTGGAACGGCTCGTTGTGTTTGACGCGCGTGAAGAATGGTATTCCGAACGTCGAGTAAACTTGCTTGTGGTAATGCGCGCATGGGATCACTATTTCATCCTCCTGTATAGGGAAAATCTTTTTAGGATGTTTTTATTTTATAGTTTACAGGCAACCGAGCTCAGTTGGCAGTAGCTCTGCCCTTCCATTGTGTCGTGGGCTCGATTCCCACCGAGAACAAGCTTTGCGTGTTTTTTCATATTACCTGTAAGTGTAGTTCGTCTCTAGGAATCTCCTCTATTCTGTACAATCTCGGAGGCGATATAATGACTTGGTCCAACGTGAGTTCTGCGTCGGGGCCGGCTATTACTTTGTGACACGACACTTCGACAATCCTTAACCTGAAAACCGATCACTTTTAGATGTCACTTGAACGTGTCCCTAAACAAAACGGTACTAAAATTATTTTATATACAATACATCGCTTTTTATTTTAGAACGCGATTATTTATCAGGTAATGTTTATTTAGGTTCGTATTGTACGTAGCTTCAACGGGCGTAGACAAAGCGTTTGGGCGTTGAAACTGACAGTTGCACTCACTAGACAGCTCGGATTACATTACACTTTTCAACGAGAACTTTGAGTAAGTAAATTGTGTTAACATACCTGCCAGAGCCCTCTGGGGACAATTCTACAACCTTTGCTGCCTCTTCCAGGATGTCTGCTACTTTGCCATCTTTGTTTGGATATAAAATAAGTTCCTTATCTTCTTTATAATTAGGACCAACCTGAAAAACAGCATCACAAATTTAAAGTAAGTAAATAATTAAAATTTTGAAACTTATTTAACTAAACTATTTTAATTAGGAATATGGTTTTGAAAACAATCCATTATGATACTAGGATGTATAAAGTGAAAATTAAATGTTAATTATACCATATTATTTTATTACATTCCGTCATATCTCATGATTAATAATTAATATTTTGTTTAAAAAGGGCAAACTAATACACTCTAAATAAAAGAAAAATGTAGAAAGTGGCATTAAAACTAAAACTTACCCATAAACATTTAAACTGCTTCTTGTTGTCCAATTCGTTAACTTTAATAGATAATATTTGATAGAACAGTTTCTTAGGGCACTTTGGTTTACAGTACACTAGCAAATCCTTCAGGATTCCGTCGTAGGAGTACCTTAGAGGCAATCCTGGTGTGTCCTTGTAGCTGCAAACAAAATTAAACATAAATATTCATTTCTAGGTTGTCTGGTAGAGATCGCTGTTTAGCGATAAGGTCGCCCATTGTATGTCATACTCTAGGTTTTGTTTTTTTTTTACGTTTATTATTTAAGTTGTGACACCACAACAAAAATTGACACAAATTGATAGATAGATAGAAAATATTTTAATTTTAATGCACACGCAATGAAGTATTTTATATCTATCTATCTATTCACGGATTTCACAGCAAATACATCAACTATTGATAAAATTACAAAATAATATTAGTAACAGAGACATTTGTTTTCTTGACATAAAAACATGACAGGCAACTTTAGAAGCACTTTGTAACCTGTCTTGACTCCTAGTCTATGTCTTAGAGAAAAAAAAAATTATTCATTTGATAATTGGACTGATAAATAGTTTGCATAGACAGACAACTGAATACACACGGTAGGCAGGGGATCCCTGTAAAATAATCACTTACTTTTGACACTTGAAGAACTGTATTAGATAAGGATCCACGTTGAGCCTTTGACCGACGGCGCGCGCCATTTGATCATATCTCATTTGCATTGACAATTCCATTGTGAATCTGTGAAAACGTATCAGTTATTATTGTTACGGCAAAGCAGTGTCTAGTCTGGCTAATCTTTCCAACACGATGCTACATCAAAATACAGTTGTAGCATCGACACGATAAGAAGAAGAAGTTATTGTTGTTTGTTACGTAATATTGTCATTGATTTGTTGATCGTCATATTCCACTCACCCGGGATCATTCGGCAGAGTCTTATCCACAAACTGCACCTCGACCTTGTAGAAGATGTACTTGAAGTAGTCCTGGCAGGTTGGCAGCTCCAGATCCTCATGCCGCAGATCGGCGCGTTCGAACACGATGATGTCTCCATCCATGAGCTCGTCCAGTACCTGACACGTGCACACGACTCAATCCAAGAGAAGGTAGGGGTAAGCGCAAAGGCGATGGACAAAGGCCCTATGTGGATGGAATCATACCGAGCTTACGTGTAATAAGTGACGTTCAAAGTTATAAGTAGAAACAGTTAAAAGCTACTGTTGTCGTCCCAAGAGATAAATAAATATATATATTCTGCTATATCATAGTGATATCTAGCTCAGTTTTATGCTCAATTTTTAAACGTTATGTACACCGTTGGCTTTCAGATTGTCTATCCTCTCAAGCCAAAGGTTGTTTAGATCGCTTTTAGCAAAAAGAGCGCCTATTTTAAATGCTTTTAATTTTATTCATGTGTCGGGCATTTTTGTATAAAATAAAGAGTTCAAATACATGTATCTTTCACAAGGATTCTTTAGTAGAATAATGTTGAGCATTATTGATTTTAGGTTCCAGTTCTTTGCAGATAATATAATGAAGTTAAAAGTATATTCGATTAAAAAATATTTGGTGCTATTACAAGTATGTGTAATAGCAAAGTAGAAAATGTAATCCTGTTTATAAGACACGTAAACTCAGTTTGATTATGTTGTCTTCTTAATATCAGCAAATGATACGTTAAATGCAAATAAATACTTACTCAATAGTATGAAATACTTTTAATATGTAGACAGGGAATATGTAATAGATTATTATTTAGCGCGTGTATATGATTGAAATCGTCTGAATATTAAGATAGACAACAATGTCCCTGACTTATGAATATATTACATAAATATAATAATACTTATAATGTAACACACAAAGCTAATGAATGAATGACGAACTATTCCACAAAAACTACCGAAATAAAGAAAAGAAATCTGCCCTTTTTTGTTTTCATTTTCCCTGAATTTCTATTTTACCTTACCTTAGTGACCTTCAACTGCCTTCTAAGGTCGGATTTTCTCAAATCAGAATAACCGTATAAATCAGATAATATAAGTCAGTTTTTTAAGTAATCCAGAGCCCTTAGGAAATCATAAAGGTAAAGATTATTTATACTACCTATATTATGTATTTCGAAACCTTTACTGAACCCAATGTTAGAGAACTAACTACATGAATGAACCACCAAATTAAATGATAATTCTACATAAATATCTAAAATTATATAATAATTTAAATAAGGTATGAGGTGTAAGAGCAGTAAACCACAAAGTGGTGTTTTTGGATAAAACTCGTTAATTTTACCTTTTCCAGAGGCTCGTTGAAATTGGCGATCTTTTCGACGAAGTCAGGTTTGATTTCTTCGTACAAGTTGAGCGGAGTATCTGGTGGGAATCCTGCAAATATTACAAAAACATATTTAAAAGACAGAAAAATCACTTTTTTGTACGGTTTTAGTACTTGGAAGGATTAAAACGCATGAATCAAAGTGAAATTTATAGGAGATCTATGTATAGCTTTCCTGCTTTCTTTACCCTTAGTGGGTTTCTATGACATTACCTGCCCGCTTGTTCAAAATCGGTATCAAATCCGTAGGCTTGCTCGCGATCGGCAAGTAATGATGTCCGCAGTAATGAATGCGTTTCTGTTTCGGATCATAGAGTTTGAAGAACAAGGCCACATCATTCTCCTTGTCGAAATTCGGCAGAGCGCAGAAGCCAGAATCGGGATGAAGCATTTCCAAGAATATGTTCCAAGGGTTCATATTTTCTGAGATATCTGAGACGGTCTTATGCTGATCGCTGTTGATGTCCAAGCAAGTTGGTCTGCATGTCTGAGGAAAACATAATATACACTTGAATAACGCAGAACACGTATTACTCTGGATCGTATATTGATTTCGACTATAGTTCAACAAACAATCAGATGTAACTCTCAGTAAAAATTGTAAAAAAACGACATGGTTGGCTTATTGCTGAATTAGCACTACTTTTTGATAAACTACAATATTAAATTGAAGCACTACCTGTCAAAGTTTGAATTAGATCTTTTAAATTATAATAAGGCCGATAAGTGACTATGGACTAATTAGTGCTTTTCTAAATTCTTCAACGCAGAAATAAACTTACCTGATTGGAGCGCGCGCTGAATGGCCAAGGCCGCAACTGCTTCAATGGAAACTTGAAGTTCTCCGCCAACATTTCCATCAGTTCGGAGACAGTCGCTTGTTTCCTGACGCGGAACACGCGGTAATGAGCTCTTTCGGGGTCATAGAGGTCATTGCCCTGATGGCCGTCGAACGCCTCTTCCAAAACCACGTTTACGTTCATGTAGAGATGGGCTTCGTTGCGTTCTTTGCGGCGTATCTGTGGATATGATTCGTATATTTATATTCGTTATGGTTTTCATAAAGTTGGAACTGCAGCATGTAGAGAAGGTGAACAACATGTTCTTTAAGAAACAGAATCGGCATCATCAACCTGTATCATCCTTTTCAGCTGACACGCAAGAAGTTCATGGTTGGACGTAGGTCTTTCCTAAGACGTGCCACTGAGCTGATCTTCGGCTCTTCTCAAGTTGCGTTTGCCAGCTACACTCCTTATATCATCGCTCCATCTCCCACACTACGCTTGCCCAAAAAGCGGTCTCCACAACCACAGAATCAAAGATGAGTGAAAAGAGTATGCTTACCGTTTCGATTCTCTTTTCTTCGGCCAGTCGCTCGCTCAGTTCACTCGGGATATCTACTTGCGCTACTTCTTGTAGTACATTCTTTAGCTGCGAATCCCTGAAACATAAAACCCCATAAAAATAGAATATTCAAAAATGATCGCAATGAAAAAGTAATGGTACAATTAAATCCCTAGTCTAAACTTCTGCCGAAAGACAGAAGATTACTGTATGTGTATGTAATTAGATTATGCCCGAAAGTTTTTTGGCAACAATCGAGGTCTTGTTATTATGTATGTATTTACAAAAAACTAATTATATTCTATCAGCATCTATTTAGTACAAGCTTCGCTTAGACTGGGACTAAAGCATGAAGTTTTGAAAAAAATATTTATCGTAGTGTATTTAGAAGGGGAATATTCAGACTCACCTAATGTAAACCAACATGTAGGCATTGGTGCAATGACGAACAGTCAATGCCATATCTTCATCATGTCCCCCGTAGTTATACTCGATTGCTTCTTGTTTCGTGCATCGAGACACAACGTCGTCATCGAATTTACACCACTGCTTTGGACAAAACACAGTTGATCAATAAGAGAGAGAGCTCAAATAAAAGCACTTCTATAAAGCTAAATTCATACAAAATAAAAAGAGCAGAACTAAAGGAAAACTATTATCTTTCCAAGCTCTGCTATTGGATGTAAAAGAAGTATCTTATAGAGACTTGTTAAATGGAAAATAATATTTTCGATTCATACATGCATTATATGTTCCAGCCAAATATTGATTAGTTACTCAAAATATACACATTCTACTAATACGTCACTACATTCTAAACTGTAATCATAATGACTACAATATAAAGACAAAAAGCAGAATGCACTACAAAGCTGTAAAATGAAAATCTTTAAAACACTTTATGCGTGGTGCACAGACTATGTTTTTCCCGAGTACCGCATGTAAGAATAAATATAATAATTTCAGCGAACGGTCTGATAGCGAAGAGCCTCGACCAACATCTAAAGAGGCTCTCGCTACAAGGTTGGCTCAAGGGGCAGATGCAGAAGGCAGTGATCCTCGACACGGCACGCATTGTCCGGAGGTTCCTCAATCTGTAGCCCTAACCACCGGTAGCTTGGACCATGCCCTGCTGCCGTAGGCAGCCTAGTTTTAAGTTTTTTATAATACTTATATGTATTTTTTTTAGAAATCATGTACTTATATTGTAAAAAACTTTTTGCTAGGATTTTAAATAAATGTGTAAATATAATAAGTATGGTACCTTTCCATCGCCTTTAGGATTGATGAACACAACATAATGCCCTCCGTGATTGTCACCAGAATGTACTAAAACAGCGTGTAATGTATAATCCGCGGGCGTTTCAGGTTTCTCTTGCAGATATTGATCCAAATTGATGTGCTCGTAGAATTCGAATCTAGAATGGGAAGTTTCATTTGCCAGTTATTCGAATTTCGAACAGAAAATTTCACTACAAATGTTTGAAAATAGAATTTTCCAAAGAATATAAATAGAATTTTTATTTGGCTCTTCGGAGAAGTATCCAGACTATAAAACAAGTTTCATTTTTGTCACATCTTTTGCTATTCAGGCAAATGCAAAAGATGTGCGAAACCAAAAAAAAAAGATGGTTTAACTTAGAGAAAAAAATTACGGAAGATTACCTAATATTGGCTTCATTCTACCACCATAGAAATTATATTTGTTAATAAACTCATCAATGTAAAGGAAAAAAGTTGCAATTGCAAATTGTATACCTGTACCGAATTATGATATGACCTACTGAATACTCGTATAGATATCACACAAAGAGCTCAAGCTAAATGGATACCTATCATGATTAATAAACCTTACTATTATAAAGACCTTATAAATAATCCTTTTTAGTAACTTACCTGTCATTAAACTTGACCGAGCTATCCGTGATAGGATCGTATTGGAACCTCATCAGATGAAGATGCAATACTGGCGGGAAAGAAGCGAATATAACCCCCTTCTCGGCTTCTTGCAAGCCATGTTCACCGGCGTCGTACTTATTCTCGCCGTCCAGAGTTTCAGTGCTTATGTAGTCTTTAAACGACTCTTCAACTGTCGAAAAACAAACATTGTTAGAGTATTGATACCTATTTAGCAAAAGCCAGAAATACATGGAACTAGTTCTCTTAGGGTTTAGAATACTGGAGGTTTCTGCTCATATCAAAATTAAACATATTTAAAAAAAAGCTGATCAGCATAGAAAAAAAGATATAAATAAACCAGAGTTTATTACTACTACAGAGAAACGTCTAGAACATACAAAGTACTAACTAAATAAGCAATAACTCGTCGATTAAAATGTTTATTAGAACCGCCTTTTGTCGGAAAATGTCATCTTATCGACATCTTCCGACAAAAGGCGGTTCTAAAGCATAGCTCGGTTTTGTCCAGGCAAAAACTATTACAAAACTTACTGTTTTTCTTTCCTTTAATATTGAGCTGTATGTCGTAGAAAGTTTCCACGCGGGTACTGGAGACATTGACGTTCTTGCATTTAATGTACGATGTCATCTTGCCTTCGAACAGTCGCGGCACAGTGCCTTCCACACATGTACCTTTCATTTTACTCTCCAATTTGTCCAGGAGAACCTAGAAAATATTTTATCAAATTATATTTATTGTTAATCTAGGTTGTACTGTAGTTATGATTAGTAGAAGATTTTGTAGATATCCAGATCCTGAATATTAGCATTCTTAGTTAAATAAAGTTAACTTTTATTAATATGTGTCATGTGTCACAACACAGTATTCTGCTAGCTCTGTGGATGTTCAATCTCCATCGAGACTAAACATTTATTTGATGGCAAACATTGTTAGGTTTGTCATTAAAAAAATATTGTATAGGCAATCTAGTACTATGTAGTTGGATTGGAACCAGATGACGTTGTGTAAAATGTTCATTAATATTTAATTGAATGTTTGCAAATCATCATTATCATCATCATCAACCTATATCAGTCCACTTCTGGATCTTGGTATGCAAATAAAACTTACCCTCAAAAATTCCTGCACATCATGTTGCATGAACGAATCCAAAGTCTCCCATCCAAAACTTTTAGTAAGCTTTTTAGTGCCGACTGGTTTATCTGAGAACTGCAGTTCGTAGAAAACTCTTTGCAATGCCAATGCAACTGACCTGGAATAAATTCATAAATTAACATCCAGACGCGTACACAAAGCTATTTGAAATTGTAACGGTAAATGTAGTCACTTATAGTAGTTACTAAAGTAAAGTAAAATACACGGGTTTTCATGGCTTATTGTTACTATTGAAACATAGCCGAAACGTTGGGAAAAATAACAATAAGTTACGCGATTAAAACCTGTGTAATTTAACTCTTCACCATGAGTTCTGATCGCGAAAGATTAAAATATTCTATTGTGATAACTTACTTGGTACTATCGTCAGATTCTGTTGGCATTTTGTAGACAGCTTTCCTCAATTCATTTGTGAAGTAAAGAGTCTGAAGTAAAGAGTTCATATAACATGTTGCGCCTTGATTTTTCAATCCTGAAATGAGTTTACCAGTTAATTTACCAAACGTTATTTTGCACAATAGTTTAAGTAGGCGGTCTTTAAATATAACGTTACATTTGTGCTCAAAAAAGGGCAATAGCACATTTTTAGTTGCACATAGTTTGATCAAATTTAAAGGAGTTAAAAGCTAATCCGCAATATGCAACAAACATACTAGAATGCTAGTTTTAACATATACGATAACTCACGAAGGGGTGCCAAAAACGCTATTGCTAAGTAAATATAAGTTGCGAAATACAAAACAAACATGCAATCTGTAGTCATAGATTTATAAGCCAAACATAAAATACGAAAAGATTTTGATCAACATCAGGTATAAAATGTCAAGAATAAAAAGGTCAGCTTGTAAAAATAGATCGAAGAAACCTTAGATGGATAACCTACACCTTTTACGTATAGGGTTTATTTTGGCATGAGACAGTTATGCGTATGCATTACCGATTAATTGAGTTTAGTCACTCTAGAAGTCTAGAACAT
This sequence comes from Ecliptopera silaceata, assembly GCA_932527185.1. Taxonomy (NCBI): domain Eukaryota; kingdom Metazoa; phylum Arthropoda; class Insecta; order Lepidoptera; family Geometridae; genus Ecliptopera; species Ecliptopera silaceata. Next base: position 7,496,555 of record OW052202.1, on the reverse strand, counting down.
CAATGTGCTACTTTGTCAAACATAGTAGATAATAGAACACCATAACTAGTACAGAACGCACGTACAAATAGTCTATAGGTTATAACACATATCACGTAAACGCGTTAATTAAAATTTATCACATAAACTATAGTTCTAAGGATATAGGAAGTCGTTTTCTCATATAGGACCGGAATTACTCCATATGACATTAATTTCTATATTATACTTTTAACAGTTAATTAAGTCTTTAAAATAATGCTTCCGGAATAGGTGCACCTTCTAGACTTAGAAAAGATGCTAGATATGAATGAAATCACGTTTAATATGCTTTGTTGTAGCCGTCTTTTGTTTCTACATCACCATAAAAATTGCAAAGTTTACCAGAACTTATGTTAAAGAAAAAGTAGTCACTATTTCGTCGAAATAAATCGCTGCCAATCCGCTTATAACATAACTCAAATTAAAGAGAGATTTGGTTCAAAATTGAGTTGCAAGATTACAACTTTAACATAACAAACTTTGCTAGTTTAAGTTAAATAAAAGCTTTTAAAAAAATAACTTCTTTTAAGACTTCAGTTGGGACAAGATAGGATGATTAAAGACTCGATGATTTGATTGAACTTACCAACAAAACCAGTATGTTTCTTGGAGTCCCATGAAACGCCGTGAGGTGCTTCCGCAGTGACGTGCACTTCCAGAGTTATAGCATCGTCCTTCACGTAACCCTTGTCGGGGTCTAGGACATCACCCCACGACATGAAGTGAGAGAAACCCCAATCGTTCTCCTTGCTGTAGGAATCACATGTATAGTTTAAAAAAAGTTTTACTCATGAAGATGTATTCAAACTGAATATAACAGACATAGAAGTTTATTCTGCACCTGAGGTTGATCTGATAGTGGAGCAGGAGAGTGAAAAAGGATGACGTGTTGTAAATGTGGGCATGGCGTAGAATCAGGGTGGAAATATTAAGATGATGATTTGCCGTACCATTTTCCCTTACGATTTGTTTATATCTATTTAACCTTCATCTTTCAAATATGTAGTTTGAAATGCCCACAATTTATAATCCTAATAAAACGGAATAAATAACCAAACTAACCTGTAGAACAAATGCTGGATCTTTCTAGAAAATGACTCAGTATCAAGCTTGTGAGAGACGAGTCTCAGCTCAGCCATGGCGTAACACGACCAGCTCGATGACTCGCTCTCTCCGTTACATTGAAGGAAGAAGCCCAAAGACTTCTGCTGTTGCCTGTCCGGAGAAGGCGCCTGGCGAGGCATCACCATAATCTTCCATGGCAAATTTCGAACGTAACAAGGAGGAGATAGTACAGAGTCCTTGAGAGTTTTGAAGTTGTGGACGACGTAGCGGAAGGTAGCTTCTGAACGCGCCTCGTCATCCTCCATTTCCGCGTCGAGACATGCCATCTGGAACAAATTTTTTACTGAATGTCGGATGTTGTGATACATATTTTGACCGGTTTCTCGCTGAGCTCAGTGATATAGATTATCAGTAGCGCGCACGATGACTCTGATTTAAATAAACCCTTAGGCTTAGGTCAACCATCGGCATTATGAATCCATAGTAAAGGACAATAGGTATGTAACGGAGCTTAGTATGTCTCTTTTTTTCTGTTCATGCTACAAAATAATATTCTCTACAACACAGTGACCGCACCTTAATCTAAACCCAGCTGGCACGATTTATATCATGCATTTTAACGACGTGCGTGGGCAACGCAGAAAATTCATGTAAATGCAGTTGTATGTAACTTGGCAAGTCTATTTTTAATTTCATACAGAAAATTTAACACCTAGAAACGGTAGTCTACTTAGTTGAATAATTAATTATGTTTGTACATTCAAATGTTTGAGAATAAACGTCACGAACTGAGACGGGATTGAATTTGGCATGTGTTTTACGCCTCACACTAGACGTGTTTAACATCAATAGTCATATTAACAAACACAGAAATCAGTAACAAATCTTTTAACTTGCGAACATGCCTTTGCCGGATCGGCATCCGGCAAATGGATTAGCTTTATTATGAAGCATATTTACAATCAAAGTTATTACAACAGCCTTATTAGCTGTTAAAATAACTTCTCAGCCTGTAAAAAAGTACCAATAAGGTACAAAATATTATGTTTTGACACTTACAGGCATGTCCGCAGATGTTGTTTCCTGGTTCTTCGTCAAATCTGTCATGACCACTTCACCATTAGGCCCCTTCATAAGATTATCTTCCCAAGTTTTTTCTGTGGCGGATTCGACAGTTTCCACTGGAACAATCAATAAGTAGAACAATATTATTATAAAACAATGCATATAAATATTCTATAAGCAATCTAGTTCCCATAGTACATAGCTTTGCTTAGTTTGGGACCTGTTATGTGTGAATGAAATGTTAAATGCGAAAAAATTCACAGACAATTCACAAATCATTATTTATTTAAATTCTTCAAAATAATAGTTTTTATTATGTGTAGGGTAATGGTAGAGAGAGGAAATATTACTGATAAGTTACAGCAGAAGCTAAATATGTAACAAATGGCAACTCAAAGCCCTGCCTGATATTCAACTGCCTGGCATAATTCTCACTATGACAGGTAGCATCGAGATGAGTCAGAATGTTTGGTCTACACAGGACTGGTGAGTAGATATCCTTTAGATAACCTTGGGCACCTGTGTTAGTTTATGTGGTATTCTTTTTTTTTTTTTGTTTCATCGGCACAATGGTCCTGATTGTGGTGTTTGTCAAACAGATCAAGATCGATTTACCAATTACAAGTATCATACTACATATTTGCAAATTTTTGTTTAGATGTATGTACATGGAAAGTTAGCGTGAAACACTATAACAGAATCTAAATCTTTGTAGGTAAGTACTTACTAAGATATTTAATAATTTACCTTTGCTAGCTTAAAATATTATTAAAACAAGATTCACAGTTTTATGATTCAAAATTTATCAACCATTATTTTCTTATGACATTTTTACTTATTTTGACATAGACAACTATCATAAAGTAAAACAGCAAAGCATAGCCTGCCAGTTATTTGCTCAGTTGAATGACCTCTTTTATATTAAAAAAACTTGACTCATGATATTTAATAATTAATTATTTTTATTAGCATTGCTATTCAGCACAGCAATGCAGCCAGTATCTTGGGTATGCTTCCGATTGGTACTGATTTGGATCAATAACTCAATAGAGTTATGAGTTTGTATAAAATATTTCCGAATACAATAGAATATGTAGGTATGATTTTGAATGTAGCGGTAATTTTTTTTTTCTAGGTTTCAATAACTGTTATGAAAAGAGTTTGATTATATGAGCATTTAGCATCAATTTCAGTTATAGTACATGATGTATGTCTGAAATGAAACTTATGCTATTGCCAACTTCTCTGATAATGGAGTAAATTGCTGTTTAATCCATTAAACAACTCCTCAGTGAATAACTGTTACATTTCCATGTTAGAGCTAATTTCTATAAAAACACAATATCAACTCATTTCAATTGAAACGAAATTATATTTATTGGTGAACTAAACAAATATTATGTACATAATGTTAAGTTAACAAACACTGGAAATTGCTATAGTATAATCTGTGTTGCACTTTCCAGATCCAGACAGGTGTTCACTGTATGTAGTATGTATGGGGTACCACATTTTTTGTTCCAAATCTCCCCTACCTCCTACAATCTGCCTGTAAAAGCAGTTTGAACTATTAAAATAAACGTCAAATTATTATTTTTAATTAATCCAGTATAATCAGTTTACTTTATTATCATTTAGGTACCATATGAATTTTATTGTTTAATTTCCAGGTAATTTCTTTCATTTCTGAACAGTTTCATATTATTATCTCTACACCTTTCAAGTGTTTATTTCAAACTTTATCATGTTGTTGACTTATAAACTTTATCATGTTGAAGACAGGCTTAGAGCCTGTCTTTAATCCTCTACATATGTAGTATGGAGCAACCATGCATTCCAATTTCAAGCTCCCCGGCTCTAACTTCAAAACATGGATGAAGAGAATGTAGCTTAGTTTTCATTATAAACGGGATATTTACCATGATTTGTGAGTTTGATTATTTCCCGATATTTCGGCACAGTTTTCAGCTTCAGTTCGACCCGTGATCATGGCGCATGCAACTGTGCCGAGATATAGGGAAATAATCAAACTCACAAATCATGGTAAATATCCCGTTTATAATTAAAACTATGTTCAAAACCATGATACTTTCAAATATTAGAATGTAGCTTAGTTATTATTATAAGAATAATTCTTGTTGAAATTGAAAACTAAAGATTAGTAACAGTTTAATTGGATACCTGTTTTTAATAGATAATAAGATACTCAATCAAGCAGAAATCTGATTACTTATGCATAGCATGAATCAAACTGATAATGAACAGATAACCTTCTCTCACTGTTATTTGCTACAACTTCCCTATTTAGAAGATACTATAACTAGAAAAACATAAATATACAGGTGCTTATTAAATCATTTAGATATGTGCCTATAAACAGTTGAACTTAGACTAAAGGATGCAGGAAGTCTTAAAAATTCTTACTGAATATACATATTTATAAATTAAGATCTATCTATCATTAAAGGTAATAAACAGATAGTTGGGTCAAGTAGACTAAACTAACACTAAAATTCATCAAAATAACACAATGAAGCAAATGTAGGTAGGTACACACCTATTTTTAGAACTGTATTTTTGTGTAACAACTTGCACTTTTCAAACAAAGAACTAAATGCACTCAATTATCTAAGCTCTGGGCATTGAATATGTATGAAGCTGAACTTTTACAAAGCGTTTAGCCGTGCCGTGTGGGACAATAGCACGCAAATAATCGGCGTCAGCAAAAACACCAAGTCATATAACATTTGAGGTTATTGACAACAATTAACTTTTAGATGGTACGTAAATTGGTACACAATCATTTGTAAGCACTTCTATTGGTCACAAACACGAAAATTACAGTCGAAAACAATAATTAGGTAGACCAGTAATCGGGTAGATTACCGATGATGTCGCGACTGTCAATATCATGAGTAAATGAGTGTTGCAAGGAAGTAAATAGAGTTATAATGTGACTGACCGTCTTGTGTCTCCATCTCCTCAACTTGGTTCACATTAGATTCGTTGTGCGGCCTGTCTGGTGCAGGCGTGTGGTTCATGTTAGCCGGACGCGCCACTGGAGTCTCTCGTACGCTTCCCTTCGTTATATCCTAAACAAACAGTCCACTACACGTTAAATCACATCACCAATTTAATTCCACTACTAGCATCTCGGAAGATCCAGTGGTACCTTTATCGGAGGGGGATTGCTCCCTTTGCACTTGCTAAAAATCCGTTGGACGAACCTCAACGAAGCTTTCTCATCGGTTCGGTTACCCTGCGTACTTGAGTTCTTAATTTTCTTTGAGGATACGGTGCTAGTTTTCAGAGAATGTTTACTTGCGGCGCGGCCGATGTCTGCGATTTTCTTCAACACACGAGCCCAAGTACAGATGCAGCTAGGTACGCTTGTGGCACATTCCTGATCTTAGAAGATCATTGCCAGATTTGCAGCAGCTCTATTTCGTAGGGCAGGCAGATATGATGTATTTTAGGATGATATTTGAGTTTTAATCGCGAAAATAAACAAAATGGTGGATGATAATTTAATTTTTAGCTTCGGATGTGTGGTGTGGTCCGGTTTTTTGATCGACGACGAATACACTTTTTTTTTCTTTTCTTTTTTGTGCAAGTTGAAGTTATAATGTTATACTACCGTTTTCGTTTTCCGTTTTTCAATATTTAATTAATTCAAATTTAAATTGTATTTAATTTAAATATTATTTAAGCTAAAAAAAATATTATAATTTTGGTTCAGTTTTGAAAAGAAACATATTTTGCATGGCCCTGTCCTGTTGTTTGTTAGTTCGTTTACCGAGTTTCTATGATTAATGATCTTTGTCAGATTATTGTGTATTATATCATATGTATTTCAAAGTATCTATTTAACATAATTGGTGATTTGTAAGCAATGCAAATTCATCCTATTCATCATAGTATAATAATACATACATAAAATTGAAATGGAGGGGACGAGCTATTTGTGTGTCATTTCAATTTTACTGTCGTCTAAGCTTTTGAAAATAAAAATCAAGAAACCATCATAGAATTAGGAAACGAACGCGAAAAAGCTATAATAAGACAAGGAGTAAGACAAGGTTGTTCTCTTTCGCCACTCATCTTTAACATTTTCATTGAAGCAGCCATAAAGACAATAAATGATAAAACCAATGTAGGAGTAAAATTTAACGGCCAAATTGTAAGATATATAAGATTTGCAGATGACATAGCGGCTGTCGCAAATTCACAAACGGATTTACAAACATTACTGAACACAATGGATAGTGTGTTTAAAGATTTTTCGCTTAAAATTAACATCAATAAAACAAAAACATTAATTACATCCAAGACCGAAAACACCACAAGAAACACAATAACACTAGATAACAGAAAAATTGAAAGAGTTAATACCTTCAGATACTTGGGAAGCCTAATAACAGCAGATTCAAGATGCACGCCAGATATCAAGTCAAGAATAGCCATAGCAAAACAAGCATTTAACAACAAAAAACATATTTTTACCTCCAGAATATCAAAAACAGTAAAGAAGAAATTTATAAAAGCATACGTGTGGAGCATCGCTCTGTATGGATGTGAAACGTGGACAATGACACAAAGGGATAGAGAGTTTTTAGAAGCATTTGAAATGTGGTGTTGGAGGAGGATGGAAAAGATAAGTTGGACGGAGAAAATAACAAACGTAGAAGTGTTGAGAAGAGTCGGAGAGGAAAGAGCCCTCATGAAAATGGTTGAGAACAGAAGGGGGAAGATGATTGGCCATCTTATACGACACGACAACCTCATCAATAACATCATAGAAGGAAAGGTAGAAGGAAGGAGAGGAAGAGGAAGACCGAGGATAAACTACATGAGCCAAGTAAAGATGAAGGTTGCCCTCGTGTCGTATAAGGAAGTCAAGGAGGCGGCCCTGGAAAGGAAAAAATGGCGTGGATTGCATTGATTACGCAGACAAGAGCGTTGCTCTTAAATAATAAGAAGAAGAAGCTTTTGAAATCGAATTTTGAATTTGACTTTATAAAGACACTAGCAGATCTGTGACAATCAGCCAAATAAAAAAGAAAACTAAAATGATTTTTTCTTTTTCAAAAACTGAAAAAAAAAGAAAAAGTTGTTGAGTTGAGTTAAGAGTTGAGTGAGTTGAGAAAGAGCCAGCTAGAATAACAAAACAATGTAATTTTCACTTGTTTGCTGATTGAAACTGGAAAATGTATTCCACTAATCATAAAACTATATTTGTATTAGATCATACACTTTATTTCGGCCTGTCTTCAGACAATCCAATTGATTTCGATTTGTCAAAAAGCCGGGGCCCAGGTTACGTGCCGCTTCCACCTATTTGCAAGTCCTTGTGGACATGCAGCGTGGAGGCAGCTGTAGAATATTGTAGAATTGTGTGGGACTTGTTTCCCGAAGGAAAATTGGTAAGGAAATATTAAAATGATATGATATTTAGGCGGTGCCTATTCAAGATTCTGCTCTGTTGTTTATCTTATCTACAAAATATAATTGATGTACTTAACAGTTTAAAATATTTGTTTTAGGTGCGGTTTATTGTAAGCGATGCATCGGCACACATACTGAATACCTGGGTTTTTTCTCAACAAAATTTAGCTCATGTAAGTTACCTGTAGAATATGTTTATAATAGATTGCCTTCTATAGACAAGGTTTTTTGTGCATTCTCCATGTTACTGGTCAATTCAATTTTGCCTTTTCAACTTAGCCAACTTATTCTTCAACATTCCCAATGTGTTAGTAACACATGCTACTCTTGTTAAGATAACCAATGGACTCTGCCTTGTTGGACCAGTTCGCCGTGGGGCCGGGGGTGACGTAGTAGGCTTGTGTGCTGCTATAGAGTCTCTTGGAGAACCTTCACCCCAGCAAATTGACAATCCTGATACTGAGAGACAAGTACAAAACAGGTAAATTTTGATTTTTAAGTATAATTGACCACAACATCAGATGGCTACTTATAAACGGTCCAGAAAAAAATTACTACTTATAACAATGATGATCTTACAAAAATCATCTTGTCTCTAAAGGTTGTCTGGAAGAGATCGCTTTTAACGATAAGGCCGCCCATTGTACATATAAGTTCTGTGTTTTCTGCATTGTATTTTTCTGATTGGTGTGTACAATAAAGTTGTTATCTATCTATCTATCTTGTGATTGATGTCAATATTCCTTCTTCTGAAAACTTCTCTAAAAACTCTGCTGGCTATGCCTGTAATGGTGCATCAATGGTGTATATTTACTATGTGTGAACATGCACTTGTTGCGTTAATGAAACAACATGTCATTTAAATTCAAATCAACAATTCATTAAAAATGCAGCTCAATTTTCTTCTGCACAATAAATCAAAACTCATTTATATTTTTCTTATTAACTTATTTCAGAGGCCGTATAATATGCATAACAAGTGCAAGAGATGATGACTCGATAAGAAGTCTTGCTGAAATAGCTCTCAACACACTTCTGCAGCAAAATAAAAAAGCCTCAATGTCTAGCCAGCCCAATCAAACAGGTGGTGAAAGTACTTCGCAGAATGAAGAGTAAGTCTTGGGGAATATTATTTATACATATTTATTATTATATAAGTTCATATCTAATGTAGCGTTAAAAAAAAAAATACATGCATACTTATTTTTTTCCGGTAGACCATGCTGATATTTCAGGACAAAAAGTAGTTAAGTGCAATCATGGTTTATGAGGATGTAACCTTACATTTATAATAAGTATTAGTAATAAAAATATATTTATGAAGATAGCTCAAAGTTCTTTTTGAGTCCTAAGCAACTAATTTTACTTCTGTTTATAACAAACACTGTTTTTAACTGTTTTTATTACAGATGTTTGCAAATACATTATTGTCATCTGGTTATAATAAATGTGACACCAGAGAATGCTGAAACAATGGTCAACAGCCAGCCAGTTACAGAGGTATGTGTATCTAAAACACATTCATAAAAGATATTGTTAAGAAAGAAGTATATTTGCATGTTTTTGTCATATGCAAACATTTTATGATATATTTATATCACACAATATATTTTAGATAAAAAAATATATTCGCTGATTTACATACTTGGTTCTATGAAGTAGGTACGAGGATCTGTCTAAACTATTATTAAACCGTTAAAAGAGCCAAAAATTAAAAATGATGATATGGGAAAAGTAAATACGCAGATCCACTCGGTAAACTACATATTCTGAATCCAAAAATGTTTGTCTGTTTGTTTGTAACAGCGTTATACCGAAACAACTGGACAGATTTAGGTGAAACTTATGCAGTTTAGAAGCCTGTTTTCGGGATCAAAACATGAGCTAGATCTTATTGTAATCAAAGACTTGAATTTTGAGTTACAGCTTCATCTTTATAAACTAACTCCAGTCATACACTAGAAGGATAAAGTGGTGACAGATATATTCGTCCACGCGTAAGAACATTGTGGGCGCACTTACCAGGGTTTCAGAATATTTATATTTATTTATTTGTTTCAGATGGGAGGTGGTATAATGGGCGTGGAGGTGATCGTTACTCGAGCAAGCAACCTAGCTACACTATTAGGAAGACTCGTCTTGCCGCATTACAAGCTAGCAGTGACCACAGTTACTGGTATACCTATGAAGGTAATCTAAATAAATAAATATTCAAGGACATTGCACAGATAACATTATAGCCTCAAACTAAGCAAAGCAGCAAAGCTTGTACTATGGGAACTAGATTGATGATAGAATACTTAGATTTTTATAAATGTGTACATACATAGTAACACCCAGACAACAAAATATTTCATCAGACAAACATTTGCTCTGGGTGGGAATCGAAAACACGACGCACAGCATGACCTACCAACTGAGCTGTGATGCGTGTCAAATATTCTGAAAACATATTCCAACATTATTTCTGTCGCCTAGCTGCAATTCTGTTTCTGTTTTGTGAGCGAAATTACGACTAAACATCATGTCTCCGAGTTTTTAATGCAGTGCGTCACAGAGTCTTTTCTTTCACAAGCAAGTCTTCGAAGAACGTGCTCAATCATTTTCATTTCATTTTCATTTTCAGCCTGTGGTGTCCCACTGCAGGGCAAAGGCCTCCCTTCCTTTTCTCCAGTTCACTCTGTCAATGTTCAATCAGTGCTCAATCGCATGCTAATAATTATTATGTAATCAATCTACAAGTAGTGGCTACAAAAGTGAGAAGTGACCAAAACTAAATTACAGGAAGAACAAAATGCCAGTTCAAGCGCAAACTACGACGTAGAAATCATTCATTCCGCTGAAGCACACGCCGGATTGAGAGCGGCACAATCAGCTGCTGAAGCTTTAGAATCAGTAAGTTTTAACTAAAATAATATAAGTACAATTTTACCTACAATGTAAATAAATAAATAAATATTCACGGACAATTCACACATCACACTCTAGTCCCAAACTAAGCGCAAAGCTTGTACTATGGGTACTAGATATATATTACATAGTAATAAGACTATGCGTTCCTGAAAACTCAAGGATGTTAAAATACTTAGACACTTTTTAGAACCGACCCCACCACCTATTGGGTTTTTTTTTTGGGCAGGAAGAAAAAGAAAATGGATATTTTATCTCATTAATTTCTATAGGTAGTACTTCGTTGGTGGACGCCTAGAGGCGCCGAGGGCGGCGCTGGAGGCTGTAACGGCCCTCTGTGGCGAGTTACACCTTCCGACGTCGCATCACGCCCTTCTGCTTGCCTAGTCAACTTCTTACTCAACGGACGGTCCGTCACACTTGAAGTACCCAGGTATGTATTTTTAGGTTATACCTACAAGCTTTGTTTATAAACGAATCGGAAGAAATTGAAGTATGAATTTTCATACTCAAGTAAGTAGCCTTTTTAAACAATCTTAATCCAGTTTAACAATATTGTTATTTAGACACCGGTATCTATAGGTTAGCGTGGTATGGGCATGTCATGTGGAGGGAAGAAAGCCATATAACAAGGAGAGTGATAGATGAATGATGAATGTGGATGGATGTAGAAGTAGAGGGAGGCCAAATAAAAGATGGATGGACTGTGTGAATGATGATATGGGTAAGATAGGAGTGAGCATTGAGATGACGTCTGATAGAGGAGAATGGAAGAAGAAGAAGTGTAGTACCGACCCCACTTAATGTGGGACAATGGTAGGAAGATGATGATTAATGTTCTAACAATATGTTGGTTCTAGCTTTAGAGGCATATATATTTTAGTGTCTTAGCGAGCAGGGTTATGTTTTGGATCACAAATCTAATGCTTACAACATATTATACTAACTTTTTTTTTTACATGAATCTACCGTTAAAAAACCATGTTTCAGGAAAGGAGGAGGTAAATCAGCATCTCACATCCTAGCGGCTCAAGGCGGTGAGCTGTGGATCGGCGCTCTTGGAGGACGGACGTCTTACGACGATCCGCCAGCACTTTCTGAAGGCGCTGGAGGCAGGGTGACTGACTATAGGTACTTATCTTTATAATTTATAGACAAACGGTATAATTAGCAGGCTGAAATTAAAATTAACGAAATTATAACTCAAATTAATGTATTTCTGAATACCAAATTCATGTATTCAGAAACACAGTCACACATCCCTATATTGTATTATTTATACAAGCATTATCAAAATTGCATTATTATAAGTGGCGATTATTACTTTTGTGATGTAACTGTGAACTGGTAGCTGTTTCTAATTCCGCCAAACAAAAATATAAATTTTTACCCTATTCTTTGATAGAAGCAATGGCCGCCTTGTGCTTTGATAGCTTAAAATGAGCGCTAAGATTGCTCTGTTATTTTCAGGATAAAAGAATTCGGTGCGCTAATGCATCAAAACAAACTTCATCCTCTGCGTGGTTCGGGAAGCAATGCAAAAGCGCGGGCGAAATTACAACGACACACAACTTACTGGCCACTGACAATATCATCTACTCTCATATTCAACCTAGGATCGGTAAGTAACGACGTTAATATAAACTAAACTATATAAGATAAACTTCGCCACGATATTTTGATGTGAAATTGTTTGTAAAAAATCTAAAAAGAGGCTGAAATAAATCCAGAATTGGAAAGTGTTCTCTTCAATAAAATGACAAACAATTAATTTTCTCTGATAATGCTTTAGAAATGAATAAAACTTTAAAAAGCTGATGAAAGGCTGATTAATCAAATGAGCTGTCTCAAGCTTGACATATCAATAAATATACTCTTAATAATCTTTCAAACTTTACCGGGTGAGCTACTCATTTATTTACTATACTATAAAACGCCAGGTTTTATAGTATTATTAAAATATCTTAAAAAATATTACTGTTTCTACAGGTAATAGAACCTCTAACCAGGCTAGTTGTCCAAGAGACGCTGAATGATGAAGAATTGGAGACATGTCGAAACGTGTTACTATCTCTACTAGGGATGGAATCAAGGCATGAGTTCCCTACTCCCCCACTGTCCACTAATATAAGGTAAGGAACACTTGCATCAAGGTTTATAGTTGCTTATCCAGCCTTCCAATCCTAAGGTCATTCAAAAAAAAGTCGTACTATGATTTTTATTTGATAAATTTATGCGCAATGCTCCAATCAGTTAATAAAAATTACGTATTGTTATTTTCCTGACATTTCGGCTACGTTGTAGTAGCCGTGTTCGCGGTATATACAATATATCTGGTTGCAAAAATATTATATAGAGAACATTGTAGAGTTTAGTAGGCATAAGTAAAAAGTAAGCCCCAGACCAGCCTCCGTCACCAACAGATGTTGATCTGTAGCATAGCAGTTAATTCATCAATTTGTACGCGCGAATGCGGTTGAATGAACCTAAAACTTCAAGCTGTTGACCACATGTTGTGTACAAAGTACAGAACTACAGACACAGCAGTTAATATTTAAAAGATTAACTCATGATCATAGGAAGAACGGTTTTAACCTTCAATACAAATCCTTCCTTCCTTCTATACAATGTTAAAAACTTATTTTTTGCCGATAAAAGTATACTTTTATCGGCAAAAAATATAATTAATATATAATTTGCATATATGCAAATTATTTTAATAAGTTCACTGTACATTAGTGTACATACGCGCACATCACGCTCTTCTGTTTTCTGTCGATTTTTTAGAATAATATCGAAAATCCCTTATAGGATAAAGTCTAGCGGTCGTCGCGAAGAGCAATGGCGCCAGGCGTGGACGGAATTAGAGGCACTAATCCGAGCTCATTCTGCTTCGAGTGCACACCGCACTTTACTGAGAGTGCTACTCGAGTGTCGTTCACACAACCACAGCGATGGTAATTAGTTATATTATAACTAATAAAGTGTCGAAAGTAATAGACAGGCGTAACATTTCAGTTGGTGTTAACTCTACCTCCCATGTGGGTCGAGGGTTCGATCCCCAACACAAATATGATGGCAAATATTAATGTTTGTTCTGTGTATGTTTTGTATTAAAAAAAACAAATATGCAAGGATGTAATTTCGTATACTAGCTTCCACCTGCGACTTTATCCGTTTTCATTCGTGGTTTTTGGGAATTTAAAATCGGATGTTTATGAGTTGAAAAAGCTGATGTGTTTATCCAAATAACGTAGAATCTCCAAGTTCCATCATAAAAGGCTCATTCGTTGTGACGTGATTGAGGACCAACTATCTAAATACTCAACATTCACTTCTCACTTTATTAGTGGCATTTTGTATCTAACTCAACATCCAACATTTTCCAGGTGAATCTCGAGCCACAGTTATCAGAGCGACTACCGACTCCCCACTATCCCCTGTTGGGTCTGGGAATGGCAGTAGCAGTGATGTATGGGCGCCTAGAAATGTTCTAGACGCATTACTAGGCGCGCCCAGACCTTCGAGACGACCAGACTTCGCTGGCAGACTTACTGCTGGAACTAGAATCGCTAATCTGTATCCTCAACTAAATCAGGATATTGAAGCTCAACATTAGATATTATTAATGTCCATGAACGATTCTGAGCCTAAAAATTTGACAGTGTGAAGATAATTTCTAAGTGATAGTGCCAAGTAACACAGAGACTTGAAGATTGTGTGTTTATGCATGGATAACAAGGTCTATAGTTTTTTTATTCAAGTTATTGTTCTGTTTCTGACAACTGAGTATATTTTATAATACTATCTCTTGTGAAAAAAAGTAAATCTGTGACTCAGCATCCTTGAACTTATGTAAATAAATATTCGTAAGGAAATTGTTGATTTTGATTACGAATTATTTCTTACAATGATAGGCATGGTGAATTATATGCGTTCTACTGTTTAAAAACTTGTTAGAAATCAAGGGTTGGGTACAGGTTTTGAAATAAAAAAACGCCACATTATAAAATTAATATCTTATATTTGTTCCATAAAAACTACATTGTGGGCCGGTGTGCCCGGTGGCCGGGTAACACGACCTTTGTATTATCTTGTATCATTAAACTCTGCGGGCAGACTGTGTCATATCATAAGGCATTGGTGAGTGACGGCCGTAAGACCTCGTCAAGGCATCTGGTCCGGAACTATGCGGCGGGATGCATCCCTGAACCCACGCCTCGCCGCTAAATGTTTACAATTATTGGAATGTCTCGCGGGATGCGAACCTTCAAACATTAAAAAACTTAAACAAACCTAACAGGCCCGATGGCCACCCAAAACACACTGAATTGTACAATCTCAAGTTCGCGCGTCGAGTCCATGCATCCAAAATATTAATACCCTATAAAACTTACAAAACCGATCGGTATACTTAAACTTAATGCTAAGTTAAAATTAAACGGAATTGAAAAATAAATTACCTAGGTACAATATTTTAGTCTAGAAAGCTATTTATAGGCGCTCGAGGGTTGGTGGGTGCGCGAATGTCAGTGTGTCGCTTCTCGCAGCTTTTTGGGCGCCGGCGCCTCCGACGAGTCGCCGAGAGAGTTCTCTTCTGCTGAACTCGCTTCCTCTATTTGTCTGCAATCAAACAAAACAAATTAGTTAAACGGACCCATTCCAATAGTACAGTGGAACACGTTTGTTACGTATTAGATTTACAAGAAAGCTTCTTTATAGTGCGAGTTTTTAGTGTAAAAATAATTCTCAAAGTATTACACAATAACTCTCTAAAAAATATCTGCTACGAACAATTTGAGCTCCCAATAAAAAAAGCAAATTAACAACTCCAACTATGAGAGCCGCCCAAAGCCATTCGACATGTACTCGTTAGTTGAAGTGTTGCAACACAAAACGACTTGCGAAAGATTCATCAAAGTTCGATCGATCAGTCAAGCGGTACTTTTTGAAGGCGGTATCTCATAATGGTTCGTTATGTTCGTTTGTCCGATCTATAGATGTTAACGTGTTGGTTGGTTTCGCTTTGGAACTACATTTACATAAAGTTTCAATTTAAAAAGATAGCCGTTCAACAGAAAGAGTTATAATAAATGATTCTAAATTTGTTATTCATAAAATCTGTTTTCTTAAGTTAAAATACCGTGTAATGTGAAAATATCATTCTATATCATTGTGGTTATCTCTGTTTGGCATTTATTAATCTAATCTGAAACGTTGGCATCTTAAATGTTCAAACACAGGTTTTCGCCAATGTTAAACAGTTTTGGCATTCGAAAACAGGTTTTTGCCATTTTAAAATACACAAAAACCACACATCGCATAAATGTACCTTTTTACACGAATAAAGGTAACACTCGTAAACGTAGCGTAACAATAGCACACTGCGCGGTGACGCTGCGGTACTCGGCTCGTTCTAACGCATAGTGTCACTGGAATACGCCACAGTTTCGTTACATTTGCGATAGTCACATTTATTCCTGCTCAAACCTCTGACTAAATAACTTACCGTTTAGCTCTCGGCGTGCTAAGCGCTGAATCTGAGTTATCTGAGGGTGAGAGGGGCGTCGCTGGTGTGGCCGGTGAAGTGGCCTTGGCGTCCATTGAGTCTTCAGTACATGACGTTGTTGTGTCCTCAGTTATTGAGTCCACTGTTATTTTACCTGCAACAAACAAGGCAACAGTTAAAAAAATATTTCTCACTAACTCGAAAATTTAAAGAGTGTAAACAAGGGATGGACCAAAAGTGGCAGGGCGATGGGGGAGCTCAATGCCTATCGATATAACCCCCATGTATGTTCTGCGATATTTAGTCGTTTGTTATTTATTTACTTTATCCACCCGCAACCACGGTTTTTCCGTCGAAACATCGAGAAATAACCGTGGTAATTTAAATTAACTTTAAGAGAGGAACTGGCGTAGATTAACCTAGAATATCAAATTATTTTTAAGTAAGAACCGGATATTGCTCCCACGTTAGCTTCGTTCCTCGAATCGGAAGGCGCTCAACCGGAAGACGCAGTGTATTGGTAACCCCTACGCATATTTCAATCAACAAGTCAGTATTTTTCCATCCGAATCCAATAAGCAACTTATTCTATATTCAAACCCCAAATTTCCAATATCTAAATCATTAATTTTATCTTTGAGCGAATGGTACTGGATTATATTTCGAAAATATGAATAGCTTTTATCCATGCATAGTATAACTGAGTGTATAGATAACGTGTTTATCACTCGTGCTTTTTTGATAATAAATAGTCTAGGACTTGTCACATATACGCTCTAGGTCCTAAACTAAACAAAGCTATGATGCTGATAGGATACTTGAATAAAGTGTTCATTATGATGGCCAGTATTTTTATCACGCAAATGATTAAGTTATTTTATATTTCAAATTAAGTACATGTTATTTTTGTTTATGAAGCAAAAAAGGTTTTTCTAATTGTCTTACCATTGCCATTCGTGGGTGGTTCTAAATTACTCTCATCGCTCGGCAGTGGAGATCCCCCGTTGGATTGTGAAACGGCTCTTTGTAAGGGTTCTTTCCCTAGAAGTTGCGGTGACAAGTCTGAGAGAATGTTGTGTGTCCATATCGCAAGCTCGACGTTGTGTGGTGACCATTTCTTGGCGCAGCCGTTTTGGTCCTGAAACCACAAGACATTAGAAACGATTTCTTTCATTGTGAATATTGCTTGAATGCTACAAATATCAGGGGAACTAAGTTTTCTATACTCCACATCGCACTCGTAAACCTTATCTGAAATAATGTAAACCATAGTTTGATAACAGTCGAAGCTTATGATATCATGATATGATATCCCGCTGAAGCAGAAATCTAAAAGATTTTCTGAGCCTACGTATTCTAAGTTAATTTAATATTTTAGTTTAGTATTCCTTAGTCCTCTTAGATAATTTTTCTTCGTTAAGGTCTAGTTAAATTAAATATTTCTTTAACTTTCTGTTACTTAAAAGGCGGCATACAGCCACAGCGTAACATATTTATTCGATAAAACAACATGAATTGCATTATGTAAATTATTATCTAAATATGAATGAAACAACACGGCCGTTATGTGATACTAAAAATGGGTTGATGTATCTTGAAATTTGTTTACATTGAAAGTTACGACCGGTAGCACTTCTTCTTCTTCTTATCGTGTCGATGCTACAACTGTAGCACTAAAACTGTGAGATTAATAATGGTATTCTCACTTCATTGAACTGTTTCAACATTGACTATGTCATGGCCATAATGACATGCGAAGCCATAGCGTGGGTTCAAGTTATTATGTAGATTTGCCGTTGTTACATTCATACATATTTTATGGCTTAAAAAGTACAATTTAATACACTTTTTCAGACATTTAGTGATGATATTAGGTAGGTACCTAGCAATAGGTACCTACCTAATAATTAATATGTTCAGTTTAAGAGTTTGGTTGCCAATTTGGGTGAGATGGACAGGGTCAAAGAGATGCTATAGTTATAAACTAAGAAAATGCTAAGGCGTTGTTAATCGCTGGAACTAACGTTCCGGTTTGATTATATCGTTCTTAATTTTACCTTAAACTCACTGTCCATCTCACCCATGACTCATCTATCTAAAACTCACCTTATTTACATTTAACCTATCACAGACTTTGTTTATATAGTTTACAAAATTGAGGTATTCCTTGGTAGTGAAATCGCTCCCTTCCATCTCTGGAATCGCTTGGACGCACTCATCAGCCATGAAGGGTGCTATCTCTGGTCTCGCCGCTGCTAGTAGAGCAGACGCCGTGGCCGTGCCTACACCCTTCAGGTTACTTAGTGCGGCCATTGCTAATTCTATATTAGGCAGTTTCTTAAAAGCTTTCTTTGTCTCTGCCATTACTGCTCGTGGTGTGTTCACCTTAATGAGGTAGGATAGTTGTGGGTATGACTTCCCTCTCTGTAAAGAATATGTCAGAAATTCAGGATACTTTTTTCAGGATATTGGTTAGGCTAGAAATATGAGTCAATTGCATTTATTAGTCTGATTGCTCTCAAAATACCATTGATTGAGCTTGATAAATACACGTCATGACATTACTTTCAAAACCGCAATCAAGGGCACGATTCAGACGGTCTCAGTTGATATGGTCAGTTGCATTAATTGGGTGTATTATAATCGCGTATACACACGTTTTGAAACTCTCCACGCGCATGTGTCACTTTAACAAGCTCATTATTGCGCGATTCGAATGTGAAAATATACGCAGCAAAAACGCACAATCCTGCTTTATTGTAATGATATTGTTGCAGTCTAAAAATGCACAAAACCTAGCTAAACTAAAGTTTCAAAGTCAATTAATATTCTTGACACGTGGATAACATTCCTACTAGTTCTAGGTTTTCAGCTTATGTTAGCGTTAGATTGATTTTCCACATCAGCTGTTTAGGCGTACGCTGGACAGGCAAACCTATTCTGCAGGATTTTATCTTATTAGACCACCCCGACGACGGAATTCTAGACGTCCGATGTTCCCCGAGTTCGCCTAGTCGGGGAACTTCGGAGAAGAGTTTAATAAAGTAGTTATAATAATAATTACCAGCTGTTTCCATTTCATGAGTTGTACCAACTCTTCATGCACCATGTGTGCATCTTTGCCCCGCGATTTGATCTTCTTTGGTAGTTCATTCTGGTACCTTTAACAATAAAAATGATTTATATTAGGTTTTTTTTTTAGGTTAGGTAGGTACATATTAAAAGTAGCATTTTATCTCATCATGAACATCTCACTGCCCTTATCCCACGTTAAGTGGGGTTGGAACAACATATTCTCTTCTTCCACTCACTCCTATCATTCGTTAACTCTGCGTATCATCAAAAAACATGAACATCCATGACGACCTTAACGGTAGGTACCTACATGAAAAATATTATTGACTTTACCAAGTACGAGTACTTATAATGAATTAAATTTTAAAATAGGTACCTATTGTAACTAACCTACTTCAAATGCTTTGCGAAAAGTAAGTACCTATTTATTACGTTATTCAAATGTTTCAAATCATAGTAAGTAACACGTGCTTTTTATAATAGGTAAGTACAGTCAGCATGAAAATTTACTATGTTTTAGGTACAATCGTTGTCACAAGTAGACATTGACTAGTTGGCAAGAATTTATTGAAAATTAACAAAATATTAACAGAACATACAGATATTGTGCCCATACAAACTAACTAAAATAAAAAACCAATGGTTATGGTCCTGTGATTTTATAATAATGTAAAAAGAGATCCCAAAGTTACGAACCGGTTAGTTAGGTAGGTAGTTGGTAACACTAACTAGGCTGAACCAACGAAAAAAAACTTTCATCCGAGTTTTCGTAGAGGTAATTTAAAAGTTTCCTAAAGATACAATACAACCCTAAACGATACGTTTTTTCTGACGTTTCATGGAAAAAAACGCAACCATTAAAATAAATTAGGTCAAAACTTATTTAGGTAAGTACCTACATAAGTACATAAGTACTTACCTATATATTCTATTTAAATATTTCCGATCAATATTTATTTACCAACTTATATACTTACTTACTTAAGTAAATATTCCTGGGCATTTAACACGACTTGAATAAATACTTGGATAAGTAAATTCCTGTTTTTTTATTAATAATTGATATTTAAGTACTTACTTATGTTATCTAATTAAAGAAATAAAGCATTTTCTATGTGAATACTCTAGAAAGCTCTATGCTATGTTTTATTTATTAATTAATGAAGTATACCTAAGTACCTACCTGATTTTATAAAAATAAAAATTGAAGTAGGTAGGTACTAACGAATAACGAAATATTTTTATAAATAATTAAAATAACTATACCTAGTTAAAAGCGTCCTAAAAAACTTTAGATTAATACAAAAAGTACCATAACTAGCATATTGGTTCTTCGTTCATAACCTAAATGAAGATGACAGTAAATAATGTACTTACTTACTTTTAAAAGTATATTTTTATAAATAAACTAGTCATTCCTTTAATTAAATCAATAACAAATAATGTCAAATAAAAAACAGTAAAAAATATCGTATTGTATGAAGACTTGAAGTGAAGTCACCATTTTGAACGGATGTGACTTGTACTCAACAAAGCATTGTGTTATTCGCTATAAAATAGCAGTTATTTATGTATGTGACACTTGAATACACTAGACGTTGTTATTTAGATATGGCATAACTTGGATTATGCGCCCTAAAGCTCCTAAACATCGCAGAAAATTCATTAAAAACGAGTCATTCGTTAAGGACAGCCACCATTTTATAACGCCCGAGCGCGCCGCGATATTTTCCCTCAGAGGCTTTAGGAAAATGATCGTGTCAATTTGACATCGATCCCACGTGACGCAGTGGTTTTAATGAGCCGACCGCGGACTAGAGATGCAGTCCGCGAGGGAGGTAAGGTAGCTATCAAATCAGTTTGCACGGATACACACACAATACAAGTTCATTGACACGCCACGGCCGCATTTTCTCCTTTCAAAGGCGTTTGTACTTACCAAGTGTCCAATTTTAGGAGCTCATCGGGTTTCTTGATTTTCTGTTCAGATTTAATTTTAATCGCGTCTGGATATAACTTCAAAACACTGTCAAAATCGTCTGCATTCGCCTCAAGGAAGAAAGTAGACGTGTCTTTCGCGGTAGCCATTGTGAACGTTCTAAATGTACACCACTGCGTAGTTTAGCTATAGCGCCGAACTCAACGCGGCGGCAGCACCTGGCCAACTGGGCGCGCTCTCCCCACTAGCGGCCATCTTGTGCCGATTGAACCTCGTTGTGACGTTCGATATTATTATTAAAATTGAAATTACAGCTTATTTCTTGCTTATTTAGGCAGATTTTACTTATTTATTTCGATATACTGCTATAAAAATAATGTATGTCCACCTAAAAGCCCTTTAAAAAGCCATTTTGCCTCTAGAAAGTCTCTATCTAGAACAAAAAATGTACTCACTCGACATCACAAGGTTACATCGGGCATACGGTGACTCGACCGCCCGACATTTGTCTGGCCTCCACCCACAGGGAGAAATGGGATAAGACAAAATAAATTCAATTTTGTGGTTAAATCACTGCACAGTTTGAACATTTAAATACAAAAATTCTAAAATCAGCAAAAATTTAACACAATAACGATAATGCTGGTCACGCCGACCTCGGTTCTCTATCAATTTCCTCAATGTGACGCAACACACGACACCGTTCTACCGAAACGACTTTGGTAAACACGCATATTTTCCGTTGCATTGCAGTACACACTGAGCTCGGAGTAGTCATGAAGTAGTAACTAGCGGTGTACATAAGGCATTTAGGTAGTAGGACGTACATATCACCGGGGTTGGAACGTCACACCAATCGGCTTTGTTGTTTTGATAGATAGATCGCCATTTCGCCATGTAGCATTGATCCCTCTAATTGGGCGTGTTGTTGTTTGTAGATTAGATTGTAATCAGTCGGTTCATTGTTCCTTATTTTTTAATCGTTTAGGATTTGTAAATCTTTCTAAATCTCTAAAGGGATTATTAAATTCCGGAACATTATAAGTACCTACGTTCATTATTATTTGCGTTTTCTTACATCGATCCCTTACACAGCATAACATTTTCATAACATGCGTCTAATTATTTATTTATACTTAAGTAGGTACTTACCTAGTTTTCCAATTATATTTTAGGCAAATAATCTGTTCTAATCTACATAGGTAAAGGATCCTCAAACTTTTCGTCCCAACATGCGTTTCAGAAGTATTTTAATGATCCTAAAGTACCTATTTTTGCAGTCTTACAAATAGTACTCCTCTGTAATTTCATAATACCATCATTAATGTATTTCTGTACTCAATCAAAAACTCACAGATGGAGTCAGAAATAATATAATTAAGTAACTTTACGTGTAGAAAAGAAAACAACTTGATATTTGTTGGGGTGGGTTTTAATAAACAATAGGTACGTAGTTTGTATTGTACCTTGGTATTTCCAACCAATCAATTACAATTGAAAATGTTGAGTTATTTTCAGTTTGTTTTTGTAACTACATTTGAAAGTAATTTATTGAATATTAACCGAAAACAATTGAAACACTGAATGGAATAGCAGCGTAGTAATTAACGCTTTGAAAGCCAACCAATTGGTAATAAATAAACAAGTTATTTATTGTGTCCAAGCGTATTAAATAATAATTTATATATGGAGCAAAATATGAGACAAAATAAAATACACATTATGCGAAATAGTATATCTGTAGGTATTTTGTTAGAATTCCTACTTCTAGGTAGGTAGGTAGGTACTTAATATTTTTCGGAAGTTATGGAATAGATACTTATTACGGAATAGTTAGTTGCTAATAATAAACAATACGATAGGTACTAATAACAAAATGTAAGTAGGTAATCATAGTTTCATTTGACTAATTACTTTTATAATTAATCATTTTGTGTTCTCTACAATTAAACACATTTAAATATAATATAGAAACTTCATGATCGAAGTATAGAAACCAAAATAGCAAAATACGCGTTTGTTTGTTCAGTGCGCATAAAAATGTTGCGATAACCAGTAAGCCGAACGACGGTTTACAACATGATACCAACAGAATATTTTATAACATAATAATATCTTGGGTACGGCTTCAATGCCGCTCTGCGTTCAATACTCAGAGGGCAGAACACGAATAAATGTAACAATCGTAAACGTATCGCAACAGTGACGGACTTGATATACACTGCGCGTCAACATCAGCTTTACTTACAAACGTTGCAACGGTAGCGCGCAGTGTGTTTTAAATACGATACGTTTACGATAGTCACATTTATTCGTGCTTAGTCCTCAACGCGTGAATGCAGGGCCAGACGGGCCCCGGCCCCAACCCAACATAAAACGATTCGAGGGTTCGGCCGGTCGACACAAAAAGCACGAAGGGAGTCGAGCGGTTTCAAAAGGTTTATTTTTTATACCGATACGGTGGTGCGCGTTAGGAAACTGACTGCCTGCTATCCGAATAAAAATGCACAGTAAATTGATGTTTATTTTTATGTTATTCGAGTTCGACTATACACTTTAATGTTATGCTGCTAGAAATATGAGTTTAATATATTATTCTGTCGTGCACTACATAAGATAAGTTATTAAGATAAAGTTTTGTTAGGTACTTAAATAACTTATTCGTGCGTTATTACTATGATCATAATAATCACAAAATAAAATACAAAATGGTTAGTAAGTATTCAGTTTGTTGAGTTATGTGTTTTATTTTATTAATCTTCTACTACAAAATTTTAAAATCCCACTAATTTAGGATTAGTAAGTACTTACCTAATTAAACGTTATTTTATTTTTATTTATATTTCTTGCCAACCATTTTTTACAACCGATTCTATCAACAATTTAACTGATAAATGTGTTGTTTGTTACACAAGGAAAATATTAAAATGTATGCTACTGGCATTTTACGCAAAACATAAGCCCGTAATTGAATTGGTTTATATTTAAATTCTTCGTATTTACTTTAACCGCGGTATTATTAGAAGGTCAAAGATGACCTAGTTTAAAGGTTTAAACCAAAAAGATTCTACATATTTAAATTAATTATGAAGCCTGTTGAGCTGAATAAAATTAAAGATTTTGCTCATTGCCCGTGATGTTAAGTGGAAAATATTAACTAATATTTCCAATATAAAACCCGCCTGTTATGGCGCTTATTTTATATTTACAAGTTTCTGTTTTGATCTAACATCACTCTTTTAGTCAGCGTCAGTCAGCATAATAGCGGCAAATATACAGGGTGTAACAGGAGAAGTGGACCAAAATATACATGAATGTAATGTAACATATCCGGTTACATCTTGCATCGATAGGCTCTGAGGTCCCCCATCATCGCCCTGCCACTTTTGGTCCACCCCTCCTGTTACACCCTGTATAGCTAGCTACTTGGGTGTAAGGGTCTGTAGCCGGTAGCCCTTATAATCCTACAGGTACAATGAAATGCTAGTATAACAAGTCTCCTTGTCGAATTCCGGTCATTTACGGTAAATAAAGCCTGTCCGTCATACAATGGCTTGTTCACTTCTTGGAAGCTGCTTATAATGCAGTGAGTGGCTTGGTCGTTCTAGATATTCGGCACATTCAGCCTGACGAAAAAATCAAGTGTGAGGCAAATAATAATATACATTTATTTAGTTGGTTCATTACATGTACATACGTATAACTAAACAAAAAAAAACTGTGACTCGGACAGTGACTCAAACTGTAAATTCGACATCGACAAGTAATATCTAAATAAACACTACATATTAAGTATAACTGGTCAGTGGGCTTAGTTTGAGTTTTGCACATGTTTTGAACGTATCGCCTTCGCAGTGTAAGCCACCAATTTTGTATGGAGATCTAAGCAGAGCCCCCTATAAGATTTTTTGAGAAGCTTGCATTGCGAGTATTTGGGTAGCCTACGTAGCGAAGTCGCCACGTAATCGCAAGATGACCATCGCATGCGATGATGTTTGACCGTTACGCTGTTTTATGCGAGTTTGAGCGACAGTTAGACGCCTCTGCGATTGCGTCTCCGGCTTGCTCGGCGATATCGCAGCAACACCGCAAATTTCTTGGTGTGGCAGTACTAACTATTAGCCTATCTGTGCGAAATGGTTCGAGTTTGAACCAAAATAGGGTTCATATCTAAAATTATATTGGAATAGGAACCAATATTTATAGTAACAACTCACATAATAATTATAAATAAATTTGCAAATTATATTAATTGCAGTGTTTATAACTTCTAAGAAGTAAAAACATAGTGAAAGTGGTGACTCATAAGTTTTATTTGTGCTAGTGTAGTTTTGCAAAAATCAAACGAGAAACGGAGCTCCCAAAGCACCAAGCGACTCTGTTGATGGTCATTCCAAGGCCGAGCTGCTTTTGGATCTCCATCCAAGCAAAGACACTTTGCTTATATATTTCGCAAAGACTGGAACACGCTTGCCTGCTCCTTCTCTGTTATGATACTCCTATGGTAAAGGTGAGTTATTTTTTTTGCTAAACTGTCTTTGCAGGTTGTTTCTTACCATTGCTTTTATTTACAAAAGGTCTCAAGATTATATTTATTAGATCTCATTATCTAACCACCCAAACAAGAAAGGATAGGTTAGAATGGTAATTTCAGTAAAAATCTAGATAAAATGTACTACCTGAGAATTGGTATTTTGTGAATGTCTCATATTGTCATTTAGGTATATTGATTATCCTACTTTCTGTATCTATAGGATCATTGATGGAATTGACTAAGTACTCAATCTTTCAGAATTACAAATTCTTTTTGTCTTTTCCTGTTACTTTTGTCACCTAATCACTTACCAATAACTTCCATAAAGGAAACATAACTTATCTAAACAGCTTATACACCACCTACTCAGCGAATGACACTTACTACCATAACTAAATTACTGTTTTTATTCATTCAGGTCAGGATAAAGGTGGTACCGATGGAAGTGTAAAGAATGAAGGATGTGTGATCAACTGGTCCGGAGAACAGTTTTGAGAGCAAGCTAATCGGTCAGTTTAATCTTATTGAAACTGTTTATATATTATTGTGTACTTTTAATTTATCCTACTTTCTGTACAACCATCAGTCAGGGAATTGACTAAGTACTCAATCTTTCAAGGACATTTTTACTTCTTGTACCTAATCACTTACCAATAGCTTAACTAAGCACTCAATCTTTCAAGGACATTTTTACTTCTTGTACCTAATCACTTACCAATAGCTTTCATAAAAAAAACATTACATACTCTCACCTTGCTGTATAACTTATAATATTTTCCATAGTTTATTCAGTACTATCTACTGTAAAGCCAAGCATAAGTAGAGAATAAAAACTCTGATTTTTATACCTAAAATCTGATACCGATGAACCTTATGATTTATCTAATCAGCTTTTACACCACCTACTCAGTGAATGACATTTACTATCATAACTAAATTAGTGTTCATATTCATTCAGGTCAGGATGGTACCGATGGAAGTGTGAAGAATGAAGACAAGGATGTGTAATCAACTGGTCCGGAGAACAACTTCAGAGCAAGTTATTCAACTTGGTCAGTTTAGTTTTATTGATACTGTTTGTATATTATTGTGTAGTTCTAAATTATTTAATAATATGTCTAAAACATTCATTTGTTGTAAACAATTGAGTATTCAAAGACAGACCTTTATATTCTTTAATTTTGGTGCATCTACTGATATTTTTGTCTTTGTTACAGATTATTGAAAGCAGAGCTGCACTACTCGGAAAGCTCAAAAGTCAACCAAAATTTAAACTCTATGTTACTGCTACACTAACTTTGAGTTGCTCAAAACACTACAATGGTGATATTATCAGATCGAATTCCAATCTCATGTTTCTTGAACCAATTTATAAATATTTCAAAGATTTTAATAATGTTATAGGTAGTAAGTATTATTCACTTCAAATACACACACTTATTCAAATAAATATGTAGCTGTTTTAATTTTATTCCAAAAAAAAAACCAGTAAGCCAACAAAGAACTAATTTATATATATTTGGTATGTACTGTACATCAACTAAACTTTAAATATTATTATCTGTTGAAACTATATGTATTGAAGGCAGTTCGCTGAACTTGTCTCAGTGTATCTGACTGTGTTCCTTGTTCAGCCAAGTGTTGTTGCAGTGCCACTGCCAAGATAGTACTAGATGACAACTTCAGATCTGGCCCCAGCGGCTGAAATAGTATTTGATAGTTATATTACTATGAATATATTAGTGGCCTCCTAGTTTCTCACAGGTAGCCTTTATAAAAAACATAAACTTTAAATACCCTATATTACTCGGCTTCATTCCTTCAAGAATTTTTAATATCAGAGTTTTTACTTTAATCCAAACAAACAAAGCTATCTTCATTATAATATTAGTATAGAGAAGGAATAAGAATTATCATAAAGAATTAGGAATAGAATTTTTATTTCAGTTGTCAAAAAATCTAAATATCAGCTTCAAGTTCTACCACCGATGCAGCTAGCAGCTAGTTAAGTGGATTGACTTCAGCCTCATGCCAATCTAGAAGCATAGCATTAGTTGAAAACAATGCATTTGAAAAGAAGTCACATCCCGGACAACATAATATAATGTTATACTCATAGTTTGAATAGCTGTCTCATATAAAATATTTTTATTTATCTATTGAGCATGCAAGTTTATTATGAAGTACAAACCTGTGACCAATTGGCTTCGAATACAAGGACTCAAACTGAACAAGCTTGTAGGAAAAACAATAGTTTTGAAACATATTGAGTGTGCGAGTTCTCCTAAACCTCAAAGCTGTGACAGGGCTCCTACCCGTCAATTACGTATAATCTTTTAAGTTACTGATCAGTTACTGATATTGTTTTCTTCGTGCCTGAAATGAGTAACATTAGATATTAAGTAAGATAAAGCATTCAAAGGTATTATTAGGTATATTTTAAACAAGGTGTTTGTTTCTGATAATCTGAGTTTACATAGACTTATCCATCCAGTTTGAAACACTCTCAATAATATATTATAAACAGTGATAAAATTAGATACATACTCATTTAAAAAGATCGTTCATTACATTTTCATATATCGTATCTTGATATTAGTTTCAACTATTACAACTTTCTCACTGATAAAGTGTTTTTTAATGTTCAAGACATAAACTACATGTTATTTTATTATTGTATTTGATTAAATAACCTGCAAAATCTGCAAATAGAACTTTTTTATTCATAAAGTAGGGTGCCGTGATTACACAACCAAGGAAAACACAGCCACGGAATGTACAGCCCGGAATCGGTGACCATTTTGGCATCCAATTCCGGGCTGTGCATTCCGTGGCTGTGTTTTCCTACTGTGTTGTACATTCCCGACACGTGTTGGGAATTTGATGCCAAATGACGTCATAGCATATGCTTCGTTTGCACTTACTCAAATTTTTCGTTTAGCCGATCATGTACAAGTAGCTAACTATGCCACTGTCAAAATATTATTTTTAAACTTATTTTTTTTCATGCGTGATGCGTCACAGTAGGTGCGAGGAGCGAAGCGACGAGCGTTAGTTTGATATAGAAAACCGCGCCAGAACCTACATGCGTTTAACCATTTGCCAGACAACAATCAGAAAAACGAAGTTAGGAACTGTAATGATCGGTTGTTGGACCTAGTGTTAGTTTCAGAGGTCATGGATGATGTGAGTGTGTGCACCGCAGACGAGGCATTGGTGCCAGTGGACACACAACACCCACCACTAACGATCATGGTGACGCGCGCATCTCGTCCTGTAGTTTTGGCTGAGTCAAAACCCGTTCTTAATGATTGGAACTTCTCAAAAGCTGACTATCACTCGCTGTACTCGTCGATAGCGTCAGCAAATTGGACCCCATTATATGAGATGCGGGACTCAGAAGAAGCTTTAGATTATTTCTACGGATCGCTTAATAATATTTTTGACATGTGGGTACCTAAGAAACGACAAAAACGGGAAAACTCGAGGTATAGCTATCCAAATTGGTATACGGCTGATTTAATACGTGGAATAGAACGCAAAGCTAGACTGCATAAGAGGTATAAGACAAGCGGAACCAGGAAGGACTATTTGGCATTCTCAGAAAGCAGATCAGAAATAAAAGTCATGATACATGCAGCTCAGGAGCATCATCAAGAGCAAATTCAGAGTAATATAGTCAGTGACCCCAAATCATTCTGGAACTACGTGAGATCAAGACAGGGAGCGACGAGTCGTAACAAAATTACTCATAATGGAATTACATTACCTGATGCGGATTGTGCGGAAGAATTCGCGAAATACTTCCACTCGGTATATGGCAGTACCCCAGCAAAACTAGATGTGGCTGAGGCGGAGGCACATAGTCGCGCCGGTGCTGCACGCCTGCATATTCCTCAGCTCTCGCTCGTCGAAGTCACAAAGGCGCTGGCGAAGCTGAAGCCTAAACGCTCCGCGGGACCTGATGGTTTTCCAGTTTTCATATTTAAAGATTGTAGGATGGCATTGGCTGAGCCGCTAGCGCATATTTACAACCTTTGTTTGCAGCTCTCTTATTTTCCACAACGCTGGAAAGTAACCCGAGTAATCCCGATACCTAAAAGTGGAACCGGTTCAGAAGTTAGCGGCTTTAGGCCCATAGCTATCCTTTCCACACCAGCAAAGGTCTTTGAATCGGCGGTGCAGCGGTGTATGCAGGAACAGGTGGCTCCCCAATTGTCGGATGCGCAACATGGCTTTCGAGCAGCACGCAGTACAACGAGCAATCTTCTTGACGCCATGGCCCATGTGATACCTCATGTGGATGCAGGAGTGCAAGTCGATGTAGCCTACTTTGATTTTAAAAAAGCTTTCGATCTAGTTGACAACGATATTTTGCTGACAAAGCTGGCGACAGTTGGCTGCACAACCAAGTTATTGCAGTTCTTTGCTAGCTATATGAGGGATAGGCAACAGTTTGTGGAGTACGCGGGATATAGATCTCAACCCTACTACACCAGAACGGGAGTAAGCCAAGGCAGTAACTTAGGCCCATTGGAATTCATCATTATGATTAATGATTTGCCTGAGGTTGTTAGGAATGCAAAATGTCTTCTGTTCGCGGATGACCTAAAGTTGCTCTTACCTGTTCAAGAAGAGGAAGACTGCAGTCGCTTTCAGCAAGACGTAGATAGAGTGGTTCAGTGGAGCCATAGCAACAAACTGCAGTTTAATAACGATAAATGCTCAGTATTAAGCTTCAGCGGAGCTAAAACACCGGAACGTTACAAGTATAGAGTAGACGGAACGTTGTTGAAGCGCGTTGACTCAGTCAGAGATTTGGGAGTTCGTATGGACTCTGAGCTGAGATTCCGGGACCAGGCTGTTAGTGTTTGTAAAAAGGCATTTAGAAGCCTGGGTTTTATATTGCGTCGAGCACACTCCTTTACGAACATAAGAGCACTGACAGCCCTGTACAATGCGTTAGTCAGAAGTCAGTTAGAGTGTAATATTGCTGCGTGGACTCCTCATGAAACTAAGTACAGTCTCATGTTGGAGCGCATACAAAACAAATTCACTCGTTACCTATACTGGAAGCGGTACGGCGTCTATCCCTTCTACCCGTTAATGTATCCGACCTTGTTCGTTCTGGGTATGGTTGGATACAATAAGCTGGAAACACGTCGGGATCTTGCACTGGCTGTTTACGTCGTGAGGGTGCTTCGGGGAGACGTCACTAACCCAGGCGTCTTGAAGACTATTAATTTGTGCGTACCCGACGAATACGTGCTGCGGCGAAAGCGGCCGCGCCTGTTCAGTGTGCTGCGCGGCAGAACCAACTTGTTGGCTAAATCGCCTCTTATCCGCGCCATGCACACACTCAATCTAGTAGCAGAGAATGTTGACGTGTTTTATGTTTCTCTGAATGAATTTACAAAGGCCACAATGTTTATTTTATGTTATTCTTGACAATGAGTTTGTGTTGTGTTGTATGTTTGTTTTTAATTTTTTTTTTATTAGTATAAAATTTGATTTGCATGAAATAATTAATGACATATTATTATTATTGACATATATTATTATTATTGTAATTGTATAATTTATTTGAGCACAATGACAACGAGTAATTTATTAATTATTAATTTTATAAAATATAACTACACTATTACATTAGGATAACCCTGTTAAAATAGATGTAAGTAAATGAAATAAATAAATAAAAAATTATTGAATTGGATTGTTTTCTTTTCATATTATAATCTGTGCAGTTTATCTTTATCAAAATGGGATAGTAACATTTTAATCTTTGGTTTCATCTAAACGAAACATAGGCTAGGCTTTCGACCAATCAGAGCAATGGTCGCCAATTCCATGGTCGTGTTTTCCACGGCTGTACATTCCGTGGTTGGACATTCCCAACACATGTCGGGAATGCGTAGCCCGTATATCATGCACATTTTGGCTGCGAATTCCTGGTTGCGTATTCCTGGCTGTGCTTTCCGTGGTCGTACATTCCGGGTCGTGCTTTCCATGGTTGTACATTAACCGGACCCATAAAGTAGACAACAGTGTTGCCAAGTCTAGCAAATTTAAAGTACCACAAAAATCATAAAATAATAATTCAAAAAAAAGTATTTATTGCAGATCTCGCTTTCTATGGATTTTAGGCAATATGAATATAAAACATAGGTATAATGTAGAAAATTAAATTCTCTATAACTTTCGTTGAGACGTTTTTTTAAATATTTGGAATCATTTTCGAGATAGCTAAATTGATATGTAAAAATCGTTATTTTACACTTTATTGAAAATGTCTGACTTGCCATGGGTTTTTTTTATGCTACATTATATTATATAATATATTTATTATTATCGAATACTAATGTTTAAAACTGCGCGTGCTCTGCCCTCATATCTCAAAAATAGTTAAAGATATAAAAAAAAAGTTTGTACAAAAGTTGTAGAGATTTTAATTCTCTATGATGTATATTCTACATCTATATAGCATAAAACCAATAAGAAACGATATATCTACAATAAATGTGTAAAATAACGAATTTTCACTTTTGACTTTGACTATCTTGACAATGGTACATGCTATAAAAAAAATGTCTTTACAAAAGTGGTAGAGAGTTTAATTCTCTATGATATATATTCTACATTTATATAGCATAAAACCAATGAAAAACGATATATCTACAATAAATGTGTAAAATAACGAAATTTTCACTTTTGACTTTGACTATCATACAAATGGTACAAGTTATAAAAAAAGACCTTGGCAAAAGTGGTAGAGAGTTGTGGAGATAGGTGTGGTATCTCCAACGAAAGGGGAAGATCTTCCACGCCGAGCGACCTTTGGCTCGGGGTCCTAGGACCGATGGATAGTCATCGGTTCTATTACTTATGTTCAAACTCCGTGATAACTTCGTAAGCGCGATCTAGGATTTTGTCGCCATCTGTTGGTCGGTTTCGTAGACTACGATGTAGTTCACCATGTAGCGATATAGATGGCGCTACAGAGTGTTATTTCCTACAATTATATGAAATATTTTTGAAGTGAAAACTTCTTTAGCGGCGCTGGGTGGGTAAAAACTTTCAAACTCGCGTCAGGGTCACGTGACGTCGAAAAAGCGTAAGATCTTATTTAATTTTTATACATTGCTCGTAAAACAAGAGACGACAAAAGAACACACTTGCGGTCACGCGACGTATGACTCAAACAATTGAATAGTGTTGTGGCGACATGACGTGACGATGACGTGGCGACATGACGTGACGTGACGATGACGACGAATGTGTCTGTGTCTTCGTTGGCTTCGTCGTTGTTGACACATGTACAGTGTAGACACATTCGCGCTTGCGCGAATGTGTCTGTGTCAGTGTGTCTTCGTTGTCTTCGTCGTTGTGTCACATTCGCGCTTGCGCGAATGTGACACAATGACATGACACAATCACGACTGTGGTTATATTTTTGAAGTGAAAACTTAAAAGTGAAAACTCAACGTTAATATTGAAGTTTTCACTTCTGCCGGCACTCCCGGAGTGCTACCATTTTTTTTTTTTTATTATTATCAGAAAAGCCTAAGTTTTTATATAGTTGGTATATTTCAACTGTAGTCCCTATAATCTTCGTAGAAATAACGGTTTTAATGAAGGATAACATTTTATAATATGCTTTTTTTGTAGGTACTACTCACGGCAAAGTGTTCTTTCATACTTCATTTTTTAAATTACATCCTTATTATTATTTTGACCACAACATACACGATCGAAAGTACGCTATTTTTGCTAATATTCGAAAACCTTGTCTACAATTAATAAATTTCTCAGTTGTTAATTAATAAATCGTTTTTTTTAATACATACAACTGGACAGGGATGCTCGTATGTCGTAGCCCGATGGTCCAAAGACATTATGGAGCGAGCCGGGAATCAGTGGATGAGAGTCACAAGGGACCGTAAAGAATGGCATAATAAATAGGAGGCCTATAATCAGCAGTGGGTGCCAACGGGCTGAAATGATGATGATGATGACATACAACTTTTGAAGAATCATTCTTTGATATGTATATCTTTTTATAACCGTGAAACGTTTCTGTTTATAAAAATCTTATTTGAAAGCTCGCCAATTTCACAGAACTCAACGAAGGGACTCTACTCACAGTATTTTACTCAAACATTTTGAAGCCTATTATTTTTGTTTGTTTCTTAATCACCTATTTATTGTGAAAATATTTTCCCATAACAATTACCCTAAGCATCCAATAATAAATTTAGTTGTGCACACTGAATCCGGCTAATTTCGTTTAGAACTATCTGTAACTTTTTTTACAAAAGTGATAATATAACATTAATATTTCTTTTAAAAATATTATAAATATAATTTTCATACGAATTTTCATGTTTGAGCATATTTATATAAATAACCTAATTTTAAGAATAGCATTATTGGGAAAATGACGTTGACTCTTTGATATTGAATGACAAGACACTAACATTGACATTTTAACACATAGTTCGGTTTCAAATCAGTCAAAATCGAATGAAATGAACGAAACAAACATCAAAACAGCCAAGGACCAACTAAACAAACCTAATCTGTCAATTTCAAATACTATTTCCGGTATCGCAGGGGCGATACCTGGCAGAAGCTGCTACGTATGTACTCGTACTCGCTAGGTAACGTGGCGTAGGCTTCGTAGCGACTGCGTCTAATTTAGCTATCGTATATGCGACAGATAAAAGTGAGCGAAGTCGCACTTGGGGTACAGATCTTGATCAAATGAAGAACAAGAGAAGCACCCGTAAAAAAAAAATATTAGGTGGACAGATTCCAACAAAAAATTTATTCGATTAGAGTTAAAAAATAATATATGTACCTAGTTGAATTGAGAATCTTCCTCTTTCAAAACTGTTTATTATTGATAAATTATCTTATGAAACTGTTTATTTACTTACGCACCTTTTCAACTGGTTTCGAAATAAATTCTCAAAAGAACGGACCACTGCTGACTACGTAACGGGCCTCAGAAAGAACATTCATATAATAATACAAGTTACTTCAATTTACGCACGTATTTTGTGCTAACATTATACTGCATAAGTGTTTTACAGATACTACGAGTAGGTATCACTAAAATGTAACACCTTAGTAAAGTACAACTTTTTTAAAAATTTTACGCATAATAATTTTGTATTGAACAGGTTGAAAGGATTCCTCTTCGCGGACCGGTTTTTTTACACGCATTATCTAATCCAGGAACACCTTAATAAATTCGAACTTTAAAAAAATGTGAAACAATCGCTAGATAAAAACGGCAAAGATGCTACTTACTTAACTTTTTTAGGATTAAAGACATTTAAAAAAACTATGATAAGTAGGTAGGTACTTGAATGAATTAATTAAACATTTTTTTACGGTAAAATATTTCAATACTTACGTATTTTATAACATTTTATACTTTTATCTAGAATACTATGATTTATGTACCCACTTGACAATCCGCTACTAAGAATATCTAATAGCTAAGTTCAAGTCAAAGTATTTTCTTAACGCTAACGATAATTTCTAAGAATAAGTCTTGCATTAGTATTCTCGAGTAGAAAAACACCGCAGATGGAATTAAAATTGTTTCTGCTTTTTGCCTCAAGGTTAGTGAGTTGAGTTGTGACTTGTGATTATCACAACGTGCGCTCGCCGCGTGGTCGGGCTGGGTCGGGTTGGGTCGGCGGCACTCGGCCGCGATACCGAGAACCAAGATATTTATAAAACCACATACCGCGATTGATACAACGTACTGTGATCAGCGCCATCTCGTAGAGTCTTGATGAACTAAGTTTCTATTGTTATTAATCAAATATTTTTGTAGGTCGGAGGCGTTTAGTTTTTACTTAGCGTTCCTTTGTTCAACTGGCAGACCGTAAGTATATAATTTTATGCAACGGTGTGACGTTAACATAAATAATGCCGATAACACATCTGTTTCAAATGTTTTTGTATAAAGTTTTAGGATTGAATAGAAAAAAATCTTGTACAATTTTTTTTTATTTAATTTTCTTAATTATTTATATTATCTACTTTTATTATGAATTGTTTGCATCCGCTAAGTTAGAATTAGTAGCTTGCCTACATCTGGGCTTTTGGAAACCTTCCTAGTGCGTATTCAAACATACTTGTCTAACTATTTTTTTTTATATTTTTGGGTTTCTACTCGTACTTATAATTCGATCATATTTATAAATTAAGCCTTTTCGTGTAATTTGTACAGAATTCCACTCACTATAAAACTTGGTCATCGAAAATAAATGCGTAAATGCAAAATTAGGTGTTTTCATAACTTTTCGAGAGACTTTTTTTTGCTTAAGGTCACTTTAAGGTCCTTTAATTGCTGTTTGATTGTGAGTAATGTGATGTGGATGTGACACAAGTAAAAGTACTACATACAGTAAAATATTAATGTTCATATTGTAACGTTTTATTGATTCGTATTAGAATTGCAGCGCAAGCATTCGAAAGATCATTTATTGAGTAAAATCACAACAAATGACGAAACGATCAAACTCATTGAAGTTTGTAAAGTTTATGAATGAAGTGACGTCACTTACTCTGTGTGTAACTATACCTATACCATCAGCTGTGCCCGTAGATATACAAATAGGTAGGTGAGGTATATACTGCGGATCTACGTAGTAAGTGGATCATTGGGCTCTTTCTTTCTTACGTCAGCTGACCGCGGGGATATTCTGCAATTTAAACAAATGCGTTATGGCACCGCAATAGAGACACAAAATTAACCTAACCTGTCTATTTAATTTAGTGCGTTTTTTTATGTCAATCTGCACTTTGTATTATCACTAGTATTTTTTATTATTGACAGAGAATATGGCTATTAATAAAAAATAGTTCACATTCCTCATCAAAGAGATACCTTGAAATGAGCAGTAAGATATATTTTGTACTCTTATAACGTTGACTGTACCAATTATGTTGCCATGCCGACCACCGATGAAATTATATTCAGTTCCTTCAAAGTTGGGGTAGAGATTTACATAAAGAAATGTATTTATCTGTCATCACATGATCATACGAAAAAATATAAATAGAAAACTACTTATCTTCGTCGTTATTACTATTTTCTATGAATGTATATATCGTACATTGCTAGTAATGTAAATATTGTACGGCAATTTTATAACGTAGATGAATTGAGAATATCCCTCCTATTTTATCGCTTGAGTTAAACAGTCTCAACTTCAGGAGTACATAGTCAGTCGGTAGCGATGTGAGGCGGTCGCTACACCCTCGTTTGCCTCGCTTCGCGCTCTTTCGCGTCACGATTTGGGCCACGCTTGTAAATCTTTCTTCTTTTACGCACGCAGTTTAAACTCTAAGGCTGTCCCTCTCGTGATTATTTATGTAACAAGTTCAATGTTTACATTCTGTTCAGTTCACTATCAGGTGATGAATCTGAAAAAAATAATAATATTGTGGAGAATAGAGATAAGCTATCAAAGTCAACAATTCAAGCATCAATTTTAGGTTGGTATTAATTTATTGGTATTCAAATGTAACAGTTATATACAACGTGTATTTATGGTCAATATTTCAATATTTTTAAAACAGTATAATCAATCTAGTTTTATCAGTATATGCGACACCTGTCATCGTCCTAATGTACATTTTTATACATTTGTATAGACGGTAAATGATAATAGTCATTAGTAGACTTATGTATTTATTTTGGTAACAATTCAATGTTAAAACTAACATCCGCGCGAGCCAAGTTTATTTGACCTTGAACATAAAAATTACTTTGAGTGGAAGTAGTTTAAAGTTGTTCAAATAAACCTTACATATCAACTTCAGTAGGTATTTTATATTTTAAACAACTTTAATAAATACAGTTCATAAAAAAAGTTATAAGCATGGACATTTTCTATCAAAACGATGGGTGCCTCTTTTAAGCTTTTTACGAGGCCATCCTCGTAATCGAATATCGAGGAGTCTGTCAAGGCTACGAGGCGTCACTAGGTCGCCAAAATTAGGTCACCTTAGAAACCATGGCAGGTTGTTTTAAAATGACACCAAAAATGGATAAAAAAAAATAAAACAAATGAAAATTTTGATGCACTCGTTGTATAAGTATGAACTGCAAGAAAACATTTCCTACACTCAGTAGGCAATGTTGATAAAATCAAAGTATTTTCATAACAGAAGTCGTTAACAATCGATGGAAATACGATTGTAGATATTTCCTTTGAATAACAAACTTCTGCTTGCAGACTGCATGCAAAGGCCAGTGTTTGAATCACGTTGTTTCAACTAGGTAATGTAGTAATGTACATTTATCTATATCTATATTTTTATGAACCTTAGTTTAAGATTTATTTTATATTACCTTTACTATAAAACAGACATAATATAGTTGAACCATCTGCAGATTTTTTAAATAACATTGATCAAATCATAAAACCTAAAACTACACGAAAGTGTTCATTTCATAAACACGAGCATATTATACACGTATAACAATATTTTGTGAGTTGAAAACCTCTGAGTCAGATGTGACAGTGAAATAGTTAACCTAATCTAGTAACTTACTAGAAAAATTTTGGTACCGCTTCAAAACCCGCATATTATTCTGAACTCTGAAGCTTAGCAGACCTTTATTTTAGTTTAATTTCAACAAGCTAACATCTTTTCGTGTTATTATATAAGTGAGTAAGTAAGTGAATTTATTTATAACTAACCAGTATTTTGAATATTTTTTTACGCTGTGCATATTTCTATATATCATTATTTATATTATTTATTTTTAAAGAAAACTACGTGTTCTACAGTATTTGTAATATAATATTTAAATTATGTGATTGCATTTGTCAATAAATAGGCACTTGTAGGTCACCTTATTGCATTGCTGTATACCGTTATAGACATTATTGATATATCGATAACCTAACTATGCGTATCACTCAATAAAATATCTGATAACATATTTATGTTGCTTGTGTCACCCACCGAGATAAAATTGGTTGCCATCTGTAAATTCAATTAGGAGTTGTATGGCCTTTTTTTTATCTAACCTATCTCGTCCCACTGCTGGGCAACGGTCTTCCCATGTCCTCACTCGTCCCAATTCTCTCATATCAATCTAGCAATCTAGTTTAGTGCTTCGCTTAGTGGGACTAAGGTGTGATGTGTGAAATGTCCGTGAATATTTATTTATTATTATTGAATAAAGTTATTTAACGCTAATTGTTCAAATATAAGTTTATTTATTAATTAAGACAACCAACAAAGCAATAACAAAATCTAAACATAAAAGTGATTGAGATCATTGTTTTCTTTTAACAAATAGTTTAACGTTTTTATTCTTTAATTAATTTTATAATGAACTAGTAAAAAAACAAGGTTCTACATAGTGTATTTAATTCAGTAAAAAATGTGTGAGCTAGTTTGAGTTACTCATTTATTTGTAAAAAATAAGTGTGTAAAAATCACGTATCATCAGTTTTCTGATAAATAATCAATATCCGTCTATAGGTATGCAACAACTAAAATATCCAATCAGATCTAAAATATGCCTTTTCATGGCATGAAATATCAATTTGCGACATTAATACATGCTAGTAAGTATTTAGCTTTGTAACACGCGAAACTATCTTGCAAATCAGTTGCGCTTGTCCTTCTTCTGAGTTAACACATACATAAATTTCTAGAAATAACGACATTGTGAAAAATATTAAATTTATGTTTATATGAGGTATGTTTCTTATTGTCGTAAGTTTTATTTTAATTATTTCATAATTTTAAATGCTATATTGTCTTGACAATGTAATATTTATTACAGCTTTATCAATTATAGCTTTTTGGGTGACAGATTCTTTTTCACACACATAAGAAGGTGATTCGCTGTCTAACGTATAAAATCACAAAAATGCGTTTATGTCGTTATTCATCTCGTGCCTAAAAAAAGTGATAATACATCAACAAGGACATACTAATTCGAAACCTGGGGTTTTGTTTGCGTCATATTTTTCTTTTTTACCCATGTGTGGGTGATGGCAAAGATTAATGTTAGTTCTGTCTCTAGTGACTGTGTGCAATCAAGCTTCTAAGATGTCAAACTAGTTCGGGACTTGAGCGTGTTGTGTGTCTCAACAAAGTACATACTTATTTTATGTCATATAAATATTTGCAGGTATTATGGAAACATCATCATTTCCCTGGCCTATGTTAACCCATTAGAGGCCAAATTAAACTCAGGTATATTTTTAGTAAAACAACTTTATTTTTATATTAAGAAGGGTAATTAGAAATATAATCGAGAACGTGATATTTTTTATTATTATTATTTTTTAAATTAGGGGGCTGTACTCAATTGAGTACAATGGCCATTCATAGGTGGTACTTTTCAAAATATGACCTTGCTAAACAAAGCGTCTGCAGATACTTTTTGCACTCCCAACGCACCCTAGAATGGCATATTACGCACCGTAATTGCTTTTCAAGTTTTTTTGGAAATATTCCTGTCCCATTTTGAAGCAAACCTTGAACCAAAGAGGACGATGGCCGACTTTTTCGCACCTTCTTGTCGTAAATAGTACCTTGCGTCAAATCTGAAATCATATGCAGCTCTTTCTTTCTTGTTCATATCATATCATAGCATGTACTTGTTAGAAGACATGATATCTTGTCATTCGTGACGTAAAAATACTTCGTGACTACTACGTTTTGGTAGGTATGATGGCTATATCATACTGGTTATCATCATCACTGTCGTCCAATACGGCAGCAAGGGCTTTTCAAGGCCAATGTAATTGAAAGCCACTGCAAAAGATCTACGATTCATAATGAACAGTCTGAAAAAGAAAGGTATTTTTTGATACCATTAGTTGCCGTTGTACTCAATTGAGTACAGAAGAAAATAACTCACAATATTTACACAAAAACAATTTATTCACTCAATTATTTATTACTTATATCAAAGATAACATTTCACTGTACTAAAATAATATCGAAAACTGGAACTTTTTCAGGATAAACACGACATAAATAAATAAAAACTTCACTTACCCGTACGTCGCCATCACGATGAATTTTCGAACTACCCTCTCTAACAAAAAATAAGTAATCACTCAAAACTTTTATTGGATTAATATAAATAGTTATTTTATGTATCAAAATAGTAAATTGTATTTTCAAAAACGTTATTTATAATCAAACTAAAAATTTATGTTTACCTGTACTCAATCGAGTACAGCGACCTCTAATGGGTTAAGTGGGGTCGGCACAACATGTACCTACTCTTTCTTCACTCACCCCTATTCGTCAGTTATGAATCTACTCCTCTCAAGGGCGGATCCAGCTTTGGCTCCAGGGGGGGGTCACGATCACGTTTTGGCGCCAGGGGGGGGGGGTCACGATCAAGTTTTGGCGCCAGGGGGGGGTCACGATCATGTTTTGACGCCAGGGGTGGGTCACACAGTCGTGGTCAAGTCAAGAACTTATATACTTAAATAAAAAAAAAATATGTTCAATTAGTGGTCCACCTAAGTCCTGGAACCAGCTCAGGGGGGGGTCATGACCCCCATGACCCCCCCCCCCCTGGATCCGCCGTTGACTCCTCTCACATTCATATCCTCTTTCACATAACCCAAACCATAGATTTAAATCTATGACCCAAACATAATCCAAAACCCAATAATAACTTTCTTCGTAATATGATTTTCATCCCTCCTCATAACACGTTCATACCACGCTAATCTATGAATTATTTGCAGGTATTATGGGAACAGCTGTCACCAACTGGATGTGACTGAACCACAATGCCAGTGCTCCGCAATGCTGACCACCCTGCCTCGCAGACGACAGATTCAGTCGCTGCTAGGTACGCCGTCGCAGTACTAGGTGCTTGGGCTGCTGAAGGAGGTACCAAAACAGTTTATCTACATTACGTACATATTGAGTACCTAATAATCATCAAAAAATATAAGTAAGTATGTACTTACTTAGATAAAATAAAAAATCACGCGTTGACGAATGTAAAATGCAGAATGTATTGTATTAATTGTACCTAAGAACTAGTTCTAACTACGTTCTATTTTTCAGACAAACAGACAAACATTTCATCATGAAAAATGAGGCAATGCATCTTCATAGGCAGTGGTTAGGAATGTTACCATCAATTAAATCACGTTAGATGTAAAACAAATAGATGCAAAAAAAACATCTCATTCGGTTTCATTACATTTTGCAGCTCATCACATCTTACAACTGACCAAAAAATAGGGGTATTGTTAGCCTGGGAAACGATGTTAAATTTAAACCAAATTAACAAAGCAAGGCAAGTTATAAACAAACAAACAAAAAACAAACTTTTCTTGTTCATTTATAACCATTTTGTATAATGTTTCACAATGTACAACAAAAGAACGTCCTTACGGTATAAGCAGTATTTTTCTCCATTATTAACGCGCAGTGTAACTCCGCCTCGAATATGTAAATCTGTACTTAGATCTATACTGACATAGATCTAACAAAAATCATCTACAAACTTTGACTGATAATGTGGCCGATTATTTACGTTTTAATAGTGTAATTAAAATGATCAAGTGATTAAAATGAAACTAAATATTTGCTAGTCAAGAGTTTTTTATTTGATAATTTTAATCGAGTGAGAACTGCCAACTTTGCACTTGTTTATTTGTTAGACTACCTATTTACTAATTTTACTATAGTTATGTACTTACGTACTTTACTTTAGGAATGTAATAATTTCAGCCACCTATCCATTCGACTTGACGAAGACAAGACTGCAGATCCAGTCGGAAGTGGCAGCAGCTAAACATGGATACAAGGTAACATTAAACTTAATATAAAACTATACAATAAATTAAATCAGTTGTGTTATGTATGAAATCCCAGAAATAATATAGTTTGCTTACTTCTTACCATCAAAAGGTCACCTCACTTAACATGTGCGTTTGTATGTAGATTTTATAATTTTTTTTACTTACCGTGTCAGTCTATTTATTATTTTAAACGTAACTGTAGAACAAAGCAATAAGAGTACAGTAGGTACAATCAATAGCATAGTACAACTCGGTACAAATTGATCACAAACATTGTTTTTAATGATTGCTAACAAGTACAATGAAATGAAACCATATCAATATGCATGCCACCATTGGACCCCTCGCACGCAAGCGTAAACAAAGGTTGGGAACGGTACGGTACACACT
Source organism: Ecliptopera silaceata (assembly GCA_932527185.1). Taxonomy (NCBI): domain Eukaryota; kingdom Metazoa; phylum Arthropoda; class Insecta; order Lepidoptera; family Geometridae; genus Ecliptopera; species Ecliptopera silaceata. The sequence continues at coordinate 7,453,767 of OW052202.1, read as the reverse complement.
ACGTCCTGTTTGTATAAGTGTAGGTCAGAACCTTCGTGGGTACCTGTACCTACGTTATTAATTTGTTGTGCTTTGTTCGCAAGAATGTAAAGTAGTTACTATTTTTTATAATAAACTAGTAGTACGCTCCGGCTTCGCACGGGTAGGGTGGTATATAATATAGCCTATGTTCAGCGCAGATAATGTAGCTTCACAACAGTGAAAGAATTTTTGAAATCGGTCCAGTAGTTTCGGAGCCTATTCGATGCAAACAAACAAACAATCAAATCTTTCCTCTTTATATTATTAGTTTAGATATTCACGGATATTTCACATATCGCGATCTAGTCCCAAACTAAAAGCTCGTAATATGAGAACTAAATTGCTGATAGAATACTTATAAAACTTTTTTTTGTAAATACTTTCCTAAACATAGTAGTTACACTCCGACACAGAACAAACATGTGTTGTTGTTTATTTAGATGAAAACAGCTCAATCAATCTTTTTAAATACTTTGTTAATACGTTTTTGAGTGCAATTAGTATTTTTTCTATAGCCTAACTTGCCCCACTGGGCCTTTAACCTTTCCACTTCTCGCAATCCTTGGCTGTGTCTGTGTCCCACTCCATGGCAAACAATTAGTTATGTTACTAAAATAGATGAGGACAAGTGACATCAATTATGTATATCCTTTGCTAGCTGAAAACTACGCATTCATATGTAGGTATATAATAAGCGCGTTATGTATGTGACTGTAATAGTTAAATTACTTAGTTGGTGATCGCAAACAAACTCATCTCGTCATCAAATACCACCGGTACTAAGTTCAATTTGTGCGTATTCATGGTACAAGCATAGAATAACTTGCTTTAAGGTTGTCGTAAGAGCAAGTATTACACGGATAAATAAAGTTTACAAAAAGAAATAATATATCTATCAAAGAAGCCCGTACATATAGGTTGGTTGTAGGCAATAATAAACTCGTTATAGGTACCTAAGTACGTTATCCTTACTATACTACATATGTAATATGTAAACACTTTGAAAATTTTGAAATCCTTTAGAAATAATATAAGGATCCAGGTATAAAGAATAGAAACCTAAGGATCTAGGTAATAGCAATAGGCTTCCTAGCCTTTTCTAATTCTAGATAGGTAAAGGGCTTGCAAAATACATACACTTATATACAAACTTTCATAGACTGTTAAACTCCTAACCCTCCTTTTGCTTCGCGTAGTCAGGTAAAAAGCAGCTGAACATATCTAAAGTCTAATTTTCAATTCTAGCTAGAAAACCATGGCATGTTGAAGACGGTAGCCGGCATAGCGAAGCAGGAAGGCGTGCTGAAGCTATGGACCGGCCTGATGCCCATGTTCCAACGCCATGCCATCTACTCCGGCTGTCGACTGATATTCTATGAGCAGTTCCGAAACGCGTTCAAAGATGACTATGGGAAGGTGTCTCTGGGTGTTGCTTCATTGGGTGAGTTGATATAAGTAGAAAACAATAGTTCATAGTTGTTTATTCGCCATTTGGACCATGATATGGGACGCTTGGCTTTGTAAGTAATTTACAATTTACACTAAACTTTAGCGGCTGTACATAGTGGCCTTGTTAGGATAAGTGTTATAAAATGTATATATATAGGTATTCACGGACAATTCACACATCACTCTAGTCGCAAACTAAGCAAAGCTTGTACTATGGAAACCAGATTACATATTTTTTTAGTAAATACATACTTAAGTACTTACATAGAATACATAGCAACACCCAGACATAGAACAAATATTTATGTTCATCACACAAACATTTGCATTCGCTCTGGGTAGGAATCGAACCCACGACCCACAGCGTGGAAAGCAGTACTACCAATTGAGCTGTGACTGTCAAATATAACAAAATTGTATATGATCACATAATATAAAAGAATATCATTATTCTGTTTCTGTTGTGCAGGTTAGTGTTTTAAGTTAATTAGGTAGGTACTAAGTATAACAAGTTTTGTTTTAATTGGATATAACATTAAATGTTCTGCCACTATATATAGATTCAGTTATTATAATAAAATACTTCTTTAAGATCGAAAGCCAGTCTAGTGAAATGATGTATCGCACGATTTCCTTTCAAGCACGATTTAACTTCAAAGGACACTTGTTCAGCTCAGCTCCGGTTTTACAATATAAGTAAAACGGAGTTAATTGATTAAAAATGGCACTATTATTCACAGATCACTTACCAACCATATATTTATTTGGCATAATCTTCAATCTTCATATCGCACAATCGGTCATCATCATCAACCTGTAGCAGTCCACTACTGGACGTAGGACTCTCCTAACTTAAGACGCGTCAAAAGTACCTATCTATGCTTGGCATAATCAAAATATCTAAAAGACTTCAACTAGAAGAACTCAGACACCCTTCAACCTACAGCTAGATTGAAAAACTTCTTTCGAAGTTCTTTTGTTTCAAAGTTTAGTTAGGTTTCATAAATATATAAAAACTGTAACGTTTCTATATGAAACTGTCCACTTTTTCGCATCCCATTTGTGCGATGAATTAAGTTCTAACACTCTACTGCTAAATGTATTCTCACGGCCTCGTTACTTGACAGCTTTATGGCCTACTTAGACTAATTTTATGACCAAAAATAGAGGTCACTAAGAAAATTACATACAAAGAAATTATTTTGGCTGACAACCAAATAGGAATATGAAAACGTAGAACAGTCTGTTATTAGATTTTGGCCGACACTTGCGTAAGGACTTGACCTAAATTGCTGAGTCCTGACATAAATAAAAAGACAAGTGAACATGTCTTTTGGTCAATAAATTATGATCATATATAAATAATTAATTTCACAAGGTAGGAGTCTCTTGTAGTTTAGAAATGTTTTGATGCGCAAAACACACCAAATATCATCAAAATATCGTAGTTTTTTTTATGAAAGTCATCTGATTTGAACAACCGAATGTTTGAAAACCGTGAATGCCACCTCAGTTATATTATATCGGCATCACTGTCAATGTTATCAACAAGACCATCAACTTGTTTCACACCACACAAAAACGTTGATTCCTGTTCGTCCCACTGGGTTGTCCCTCTGATGGGACTAATGAATGTCTACTGAATGATTTCAAAATAACTTCCCACTCGTCCCATATCCGACTTCTATAAAACTAGGCTGTAATCTAACGTAATGTCGAAGTCCTCAGGTGGGCTGGCAGCGGGGTCCTTGGCCCAGTTGATCGCATCTCCAACGGACCTGGTGAAGGTTCAGATGCAGGCTGAAGGCAGGCGTTTACTGCAGGGGAAGAAACCAAGATTCACCAACTGTCGACAAGCGTACGCGATGCTGTATAGAGAGAGCGGAATCAAAGGGTTTTGGAGAGGTAAGTGTTTCTTTAATCTTTAGGGTCTCAGCACACATATGGGATCGGAAAGGGATCGTCACCGTATCGCCTCGAGCCGTTCAGAATGGTTTGTATTAAACTCTCTACTGCAACGCACACTAATCGGAATAATAACGTAATCGCCTCGCCTCGGAACAGGCTCCGAACTTGAATTCCCGCGCTTACGGCTCATCGTCCCCGCGCTTACGTTTCTCCGTCCCCGCGCTTACGTCTCTCCGTACCCGAGCTCACATCTCTTCGTCCACCCTTTCCCCTTTCCCCTCCCGCGACTTGCCTGCTAAAGACGCCGCCATTCGCAAGGAGTATTTCATTCAAACTGATCTGGTGCCAACCAGGTCAGCCAGGGGGCGGCGAGGCGTAAGCGCGGTGTCGCCTAGCCGTAGCCGAGTTGACGTACAGGCGCTGCTGATACGCTTTCGTTACGTGCATACGGTAGGTTGACGCCTGGTTGACAGCGAGGCGAAAGGCGTTACGGTTACGATCCCTTTCCGATCCCATATGTGTGCTGAGACCTTGCGACTGATTTACATAAGTAATTTGAGGAGTTACGTAGGTAGCGGTAGAGTTACACTGGTAACTGGAAACACGACCATACTAGTCAGCAATAATAAGTTACAGGTGGAATTAATTTGCCAATAGTAACTATGAAGTTTTTTGCAATAGTTTCAAAAGCTCAAAAATCAGTAGGCATTACAGAACATTTATTGTAAGCCACCAACATTTACCGAATGTCGGTATATGTATGTACCCAATATAAGAGAATTCTAAAGTGGTGTCAATGAACTTGATTAGGGCGTGTTATCAACTAACGTGCCAAAATTGACATTCTTATATTTGCGGCTTGTTTCTACCCTTGTTTTATAACTTTTTTTTCTCTAAAAAACATATCCATAAAAAAGTCCGTCAGATCGGAGAAGCGCTATTAAATTTGGTCTTAGATAAAGAATTAATGACACTCCATCCCAAAAATCAAACCAATAACGCTATTTTGTAATGTCTTAGGAGTATTATCTAAGTCTGACTGCATCACTCTTATACAGGGGCGATACCAAACGTACAACGAGCAGCTCTAGTCAATATGGGAGATCTAGCAGCATACGATTACACCAAACAGTTTCTGAAGCGGGAGTTTGGGATGGCTGACAACGCGATTGTTCACTCGATAGCGGCTTTTGCAGCGGGATTCGTTGCCGCTGTTCTTGGGACGCCTGCTGATGTTATGAAGACCAGGCTCATGAACCAGCCTGTTGGACCTGATGGAAGGTAATAATGCTCTCAACTAAAATCTGTATTATAAGTTTTACAATAAATGATTCTTATTCTTATTCTACTATCACTGCGTACTGCAGCCGTGTTCATTCGATAGGGTAAACAGAAATAACGAACAAAAATTTTTGATAAATGTCAAGCTCTTGTTATTATGAAACATATTGATTAGAGGCTGATTGAATGAACTAGAAGAATACAATAAGTAGGAACCTACTTATCACTGAACAATAATAAAATCAATACTGACGATTGTACCATTTGTACCTAAACCATAACTTATATTCGTTCAGTTAAGTTGCGTAGGTATTTTAATGGCGGGAAAATACAGCCGGCAGATTCGACACTATTGTGGGATATTAAAAATAATCAACATTGTAACTGTAAGATGTAGTAAAAGAAAGATTTAATAAAGCTAAATCATTTAGTCTACGTACCTAGGTAGTAACTACGTAAACCTATTTACCTATAATCCGAATAGATACGGTCGAGGTTAAAGGAATGGGGTCAAAGTCGGAGCTCGTGTAGAACAAACCCAATAATAACAAACCAGTACGCCCTACCTCCCTTTCTAATGCTATGGAAACGAGAGAGATGTTCTTCTGATCCCAATAAAAAGTGAAAGTTATTCACTTACAGTTACGAATACGCACATTCGAAAACGAACTTTATTTTATTTGTATAAAGTTGATAGTTATTTAGTTGTCTCTAGTCTTTTGTGAATGTGCTTACATTATATTTATAACCCCATGGGAACGTACCTACATGTTACGACTTATTTGTGTATGGAATATGTTTGCGCAAATTCACTGAGCTGCCTTTGAGGAAAATAAGCTTAAAACGAGTTACGTCTCTACCGGTCTACCCACTATGCTGCTGTACCCATATCGTTTCTAATGATTATCTTGAACTTTATGTTGATTATATTAAAGTCCAAATTATACTCCTAAAACCACAATCTCAAACCCGGTTAGGGAAGATGTTATAATAGATTTACATGGGTAAAATGTGTATAGAATTACAGAATGTTGTGGTTGTGGGTTACAGGATTACCGGGAAAGACGGATTCGAGCCCTCGTGTCCACTGATCACCTCAGTTCAGTAATAACTGCCTAGACGCTCGATGAGTTTACTTACTAAACTAATGACTAACTATGATTATCTTTTGGAAATGTAGGATTATTTGAGTCACGTTAGGCGTTCCTTGTCTGATACAGTGATTCATAATCATTTAAAACTCGGTATTTACCTACATTTTTTTGCATAGGTATAATTTTGTTTCTGACATTTTTGACAAAGTTGAAAATACGAACTTTCTTTTCAGGGGAACGTTATACAAAGGAATGATAGACTGTCTGCAACAATCCGTGAAGAATGAAGGGATTTTATCGCTGTACAAAGGGTTCCTGCCTTTGTGGATGCGATTAGGACCTTGGGCCCTCATCAACTGGATAGCTTTTGAAAACATCATGCTTGCTATTGGAGGGAAGACATTTTAAACATATTTATGTTACAGGACTTAATTTTTATAACATGGATATATACTTAAGTGAAGATTGTCTTTTATAGAACGTAAAGGTACTTAAAAATGTTTAAAAATGATTTATACTAACAGCTTGAAGTAAACGAATCCAGGCGCACAGCTGAATATTTAAAAAAGATTGAGATATTTAAATCAACTTTTTATAACGTGGCCATCAATTTTAGATTAGGTCTCTACCATGATTTTGTGACTTAATTAATCCCCATATTTATGAAGTTGCATGCGTGATTAAATATAGATAGTATCATTCAATGCTTAAGCCTAATTATCAGTTTTGTTTAACCTAGGTGCTTAAAAATGTGGATTAGAAAGCATTGAAAAGACATGGTTTTATGTAACGACCAAGTAATGAATGTATGCGTATTTGTAAGAATCAGTAGCTTAGTAGGTATTTATTTTGTTTTATAAATTAGTGCAATATATCATGTTCCTAGGTAATCTAACAATATAAATGAAGTGTATAAAAAAATAATTGTACTTATTGGTAAATAAGCACATTTCTCTACTCGTATCTACCATTTTTAGTTTTCTTTATGTATACTGTGTCTGAGATTCTGTATCTATTTTACAATATTTTTTACTCTTGTCCATATTTCGTATGTTCTTATAAACATGACGTTTCTAGAACTTAGGATATATGAATAAGCTATAATACGTGAATAAAGGTGCTATTTGCAAATTTATATACATACTTCATATTCTCACTAAATTAATTTTCATGTTTTTATTTTGAACATAATCACATTACGTAGTATTAGATTGTTACTATATTGATCATTGTTAAGAATAAAATGTTATTTATTTTAATCATAAATAAATTATATTGAACTGTTCGATATTGTTTTATAAAGTCCCTACAAATAAAACGCCCAAATACAATATTAAATTTATTAGTAAAAAATATCATACATCTTCCACAATATTGGAGAATCGTAACTTAAATTATTTAAATATTTGAATATTATAATGATTATAGCACTTTTCATTTCTGATTACTCGCTTGCCATCATGCATTACTGCTCACTACAGCGAGAAGCACAAATATATGGACAATATTTATTTATTGGTATTTTAATGTTCACAACATGCTTCATACAGATGTACCTACCTCTTATTCTATATTACACACACTTTTAAATGCTTCGCAGAAAGTTAATTCCATTGATACAATAAACGAAAGTTTAAAATATTCAGTGATACATCGATCAAATAGTAGATTAAAAATTAAAATTATTACGTTGCTTTAATAAAATAGTAATTTTGGGTACAATACAATAACAAAAATAAATATCTACATTGTGTCAACGAGCACTCAATTTATTAATTCCAAGTCTTGACTAATTGTTAAACTCTAACTAAGTACAATGACACGAGTGCCATAACACCTTCATAAGATCGAGTCCTAACTGGCATAGTTTGTACGACCATCTGGTGCTAGATTTACCTTCCATTGACAAGCTTATGTATACTGGTCTGCTCATACCCGTAATAGGACCGGTTGATTGCCTACAACGCTTGTCAGAATAAACCTACGTTGGTGACGTAACAATTTAGTGAGATTAACTAAAGGAGTTTTTATACGTAACTGGAAGGATCATTAATACCAAACGCGGTTTGTTAGTAAATAAGTGGTCACGTATAAGCGGCCAAAGTGACGTTTCATTTGAATATAAATACTAGCGTCTGTGAAATAATAAATAAATACCCACAAGGTGTGCGTGCAATCCCAGAAAATAATAGAAAAATATTCATGAATATTTTACACAATCTAGTAATATTGATTTAAAAAAATTACGTTATTTAATTTATGACTTTCCAGTAAACAGTTACATAGCATAAAAAATCCTTAGTTTTACATTCTGGTATGGTCCCATTCCGGTATTTGAGTTAGTGTAGTCGAATCTTAGTAGTAAAAACGTAAAAACGAAAGATCGAATCGAACGAACAACCAATCAGGACATTATTTCAGTTTAGTCATCGTAGTCAAACACTACACCCGCATATAACATAAAATCCAATATGTTTACGTTATACATCTTCGGACAATTTACAGTACGTACTATTGAAGGAACTAAACCGCTTTGAAGTTGGCTGAATATTGCTGAACACAGCAAACTTCAAAATGATCAAGATACAAAGCGCGTACTGTATTTTATATAAGGTTTACACAACGGATTATCTAAGCATCAAATTAAACACGTCAAAAGCAATTAAAAGCAAAATACTTCACTGTACATACAAATTTTATAAAAACTTATTACAATAAAAGTAATTTATAAAATAGATAATGGGCATTTCAAATTGTGCGTAACACAAATTTCCCAAGCTGAGCGTACCGTCTAGCCTACCAGCTTACGAAGGACGATAGAATGACTATGGTACCTGATAAAACATACCAATTTTTAAAACTATCATCAAAAATTTACGTCAAACCTATAATATTTTTTTCTAAACTTAAAATGGTATAATATATTTTTAAAATGAGCATTTAAGACTATTACAGCCAGAGCTCACCAACATAAACAGATTTGAATAAACTATTATTGACAGTTTTTTAAATAGTCTAATCTGTGGGTGAACTACTAGCTAGGGTAAATAAAATGTTCATAATTTTAAAATCACATCAAAAAAATCTACATGATCGGCGTTGGAGTATGGGAGCACTTTTATTAATAATATTTCGATACAGCCATTTATGTAAATACAAATGCCACGGAAGTACGAAACATACGAGTTAAGAAATCACTATCAATAGTTTTTCTTTGCAAATACATCCGTTATGTAATTAAAATAATAAAGTGTAATATTACACCAAAATAATTACGACAAAATAGTAAGCCGTGACATTTGTCTTCCAGTAACATTGCTGGAGGGGCTAGCACGAATAAATCTGTGCGTCGCGTTCTGTAAACCTACTTGAATACTAAAATTCAAATCACACTGCGCGTCAACGCCAGCTCAAATGCAGAACGTTGCGGTGAAGCTGCAACATTCTACATTTGAGCTTCACCGCGCAATGTACCTAATTTATTGCATTATACGATACGTTTGTCATATTTATTCGTGTTAGCCCCCCTGTATTATAAATTCTGGCACTTTTTAAAGGATAAAAAATCACTATCCTTTCAACAAACGCAAGTAAGTAACTTCGCTTACTTTACAACTGATGATAAGACAATAAATTCGTTACAGAACATCGAAACGGCAAAAACTCCACATGATTAATTTTTTGTACTACCAAATAACATCCTTAGAGTTGAGCAGCATATAACAGCACGCTTCAGCAATACTTGATTTCGTTATACAATACAACATTACAAAATAATGTATTGTAATTATGAAATTCGCATGCGACACGCATGGTGCAGGAAATATTCCACACAAAACTCTTGGTTGAAAGTTAGTGCTGAAACGTGCAATGATATGTAGCAACCAAATCGCGTATTGCAAAAAAAAGGCAGTAGCTATGACGCATCCATTACAGTACTACAAAATAATGATTAAAATATTCGTAATCAGACAGCAGTAGGAAATAAAGCACCTTATTACTCTCCGGACATAATATGTTGAATTCACTTGACGTACGCTAAGCGAGCGCGTACAAAGCTAGTACAATAACTTGCACTATCCTTAAAATATTGTACCTTTATTTTCATATGTTCAAAACTTTTTCATCCTTATTCTTAGAATAGGATTCGGCTATTGGATAAAAAATGGTTGTCTGTAAAGTCGGTTTACTGACGATAATTGAACGTGACAACGTCACTTCATGGAACGCCCCAGAACGCCTCATGAGTCATTTTTTTTCGTGCGTGCAGCCTGCTCTATCGAATTATAAGACGTTGTCACGTCAAAAACATATTCATAATAAAAAAGATGGCGACCGTGATTATTTTATGAAATCACAATGAAGCTCAACACAACTTGAATAACTCAAAGTTCAATAATAAGTAAAGTTAAAATAAAAAGTTAAAACAATAAACACAATAGCAATGTGTACAATAAATAAATGTGTAGGTACAATAAGTAAAGGTTTATTTTGCATTACGGTTTTATTAGAACTTATTATTAAAAAAATATCTTCAAAGTGCTTACGTATTGGCTGTATTTATTTTAACTAAAATATTTGTAGAAGTAACAGCTTGTCATGATTAAGGTCAGTGTGGGCAAGTCCGGCATAGTTTTCTTAAATTGAATTTCAATTTAACTTTAAAAATCGAAATAAAATTTATTAGTTACTTTAAGTAGTCGGAAAATATTGGTATTACATTTATCTTTCTATATCTATCTAAAAGTAGGGTTAATTGTAATTGTCTTCAGATTTATAGCATTTTTTTGTAAAGTAGGCATTTAGACGGACTTCCCAACCAGTTTGAGGCAAGTCCGTCTAGTAGCAATAAAATCGTAACTAGTGAGCCAATATGTATGAAAACCTTATCGATAAATGATGAAAAGCTGCCGTTGAAATACGTGTTTTAAACGTGTGACTATAAGGTATACTTTTAAAGAAAAATAAAATTATTAAAATCAAGGGCAAGTCCGGCATATCTTTGCTGATGATGTACTTTCAGTGGTTGTAAACATTTTCACAAAGTACCCACTTACGATTTTTTTTGTCAATAACATACAAATCAATACACAAGAATCTTTATTTGTAAACAAGTGATCGTTAATAATGTAATGTATAAATTTAGAAATGGTGTGGCAAACTATTGCCGGATCTGTAGCTGCATTTATAACACTTTCTGCCAGTACGAAATAAATGAATATGGAATAATTTTCTAAATCAGATCTTTGTTAAAACGATAAATGTTCACAAAGTCCGACATGATGTGCCATGCTACATGAGTCAGGTATAAAAAATCAGAAACTAAAAAAAGGTTGGATAGTTCCATGCTTTCAAAATATGTATTCACAATTTATAAACTTTTAAAGAATACTTATAGGTGATGCTAGTCCTCTTGCAAACATACCAGTGCATCTTTCACTTAATTATTTATTATACACAAAGTAAATACAGAAAAATAAACTTAAATAGATTAGATTTACAGAGGCAAGCTTAACCCTGAAAAGAGTTCACTTTCGTAGACAGGCGAATAATACTTACAAGTTGAATAAACAGTATAAAATAATTATAAAATTTGAACTACTAAAAAGGTTGACAATATCTGGAATTAAGGCAAGACCGGCATATGACGGACTTGCCTTATGTAAAGTAGACGGACTTCCCAACTATAACATTCAAAGCTTGGATTTTTTCTATTTGTTATAATTACGAAACTAATGCGTTATTTTTGAATCGGACACCAGATATACATTTCCGAATCTGTAAATGGCCTACGTTATCACAGATACTCAGAAAACTCCTTAGATTTCACACATTTTTTTTCGTTTTTCGACGAGACGTCAAACTTCAACTTCAAGTTAAATTCGCGGAAAAAATTGGTTGTCAATTTTTTTCCAACATAAAGATGTTAGCGACATCTATTATCCCTAGTTCGAACAAACTCAATGATACTGTTTTACCAACCGAGTTATATGGCTCTAGCTATTCAAAAACGGAAGTTATTGCCACTAGACGGACTTAGGGCCTAGACGAACTTACCCACACTGACCTTATACAAAATTAAGGTACAACTTCTATAAGTCACATTTTTGGCCAATAAAAATGGACTTATCATTTGAAATATGTATCAGCTTTGTACGAACTCGCCCTAAAGCTTCAATAACTCGTAAATTAACAGCTATTAGACCTCATCCACTGTATTGCAGACCCTAATATTTTAGCTCTATAAATTACTCGAATATTGTGTAGACAAGGCCTTACTAACACGCACCGAGCGTAACTTAGAAAACTACGTTTTCGACTGTTAATGTCACTTAATTATTCGATGTCGACTGTAGACGAGTTATTGATGTGATGATATATTAAGATCTCAATCATACATGCCACAATCACCTTTAAAATCTGAAAACGCATCATTATTAAGATAATTATTTGCTTATTAGTTATTTGCCTTTAAATCACAACTGTACTAAACACTAAAAAAACTATCCAAAATCTGTGCCAAATTCCATCGAAATCGGTACAGCGATTTAGTGTATCATCAGATACACTTTTGTACTACGAATACAGGCAGTTAATTGCTATAAGTTTTTAAGATAAGTTATTGTGTTTAGAATAAACGCGTATCTGACAATTAAAGCAATTGGCATGTATGATAGTTTTGTAAGCGGGCTAGTTAGATTACAATTTTTAGTTGCAATCATATAGTTCTCCGAAGTCCTTTGAGTGAGCGGGACGGCTATAGAATTGCTACAACTAGCCCGTTTACAAGTAACTTCCAGATCTGTGTTGTCCGTCGAGCAGAGCAGACGTGTCGAGGCAAGGCGCGACCACTATGAGTGGTAGGCGGTGACGTAAGACGACGGGAACAAACCGCGTCGATGTGCTATCTCACCCTGAAATAATACAAAAGATGCTTGTCTTCAATGTTGTTGATTATTTTTGACAGGCGTGATAGTTCAATTGGTAGTAGCTCTGCCTTCCATGCTATGGGTCGTGGGTTCGATTCCCGCCCAGAGCATTGAGCCCCGATAGGCATTGAGCTTCCCCATCGCCCTGTTGCTTTTGTTCCACCCCTTTTGTTGCACCCTGTATATCAGCAGTTTAGTTCCCATAGTACAAACTTTGCTTAGTTTGGGACTTAGTGTGATGTGTGAAACGTCTGTGAATATTTATTATTATTAATCTAATTCCCATAGTACAAGCTTTGCTTTGAGTGTAATGTGTGAAATGTCCATTAATATATTTATATTTTATAACTTGTAATAAAACATTATCTCCGTATGGGGATCCCCACGCGGTTTTATTTGATCAAACAGAACTCTATCAAGCTTTTATAAATAAAATAACTATGGATTTTAATTCTGAAATAGCTTTAAAGACACTAGAAATTAGATACTATCATTATATTTACATAAGTAAATAAAACAATACTCAGGCAATTTCAAAATTTTTGCTTACCTGCCACCAATGTTGATCGGAACGGTCGAGAACGGTCAGGATATCTCCGCGCCTGAACTCCAGTTCACCTGCTTCTTGCGGAGTGAAGTCATACAGCGCTTGTACGAGCACCTGGAAATGAACAACACGCTTATATTTTACAAATTACAGTTATTTCTTATTTATTATGTTATTTCTCATTTATATTTTTATTATGAGCCTGTAGTGTCTCACTGCAGGGCAAAGGACTCTCTTCTCTCGATTTTTTTTCCGTTTTAGGCAACTATGGACCAATTCATTACAACGTTAATGGCTATTAAAGCTGTAAGCCAGCATTTGCATGACTCAGCATGACTTAGCAATTTTTATAAGACAGGTGGCTTGTGGTTTCCTATGTCTAGAATCTCTCGGCATTATTTAACACTCTTAAAGTAGCAGACTCGCCCAATCTATTCCTTATTAAGTAAAAGTAAACCTAGTGTTTATGGCAATAGTATTCTATTTCGAGCAAGTCCTATTATACCATCTTATTGGCCTCTGCGCTTTTCGCGACAGGTGCAACTTCATTGTCGCATGACTTCGTCAAAGTCAAATTACTCATTGACCTACTTGGCTTGAATGTAATTTTGTATGGGTGTAATATATTAATATATGTACTTCTTCTTCTTATCGTGTCGATGCTAAAACTTTATTTTGTTAAATATATGTACTAGAAAACGGTAAACCCTGTATATGGTTGAAATCTCTTTACAATAGCTAAATTGAAAAATTGAACATTATATGGCATAGGCCAAATAAATAGGTCGAGAATGAATGATAGATGTGGAAAGCCGAAGAGCATTTATTATAGATAATTATTACGATAGCGGGGTCAAAGATATTTCAAGATTGAGTTCAAAATTCGACTGTCCTAAATAAATAAATCCTAGATGATTACACAGATTGTTCCTTGAACAAGGAAAACAAAAACCGACTACGTAAAGTATAATTTTAGACAATGACTTTATTTTCAGTCATAGGCAAATGAACAAAACATCACACAACGTATCACCGAGACTAAAAAGACTTGTTAACTAATACCCAATTTGTCAAAGGAATAGGAGGGTTATGGAATGTTTAACTGATAAATATCCTTTCTCATCCCTACTTTAACGATAACGCATGCTATCAGCGTTATCTGTGGGAACTCTGCGAGAAATACCAAGTACAATGCAGAAAATATTTTGTATGCTAGCTTTAAGCCCTCGTATTCGTCCGCATAGCGTTCATGTTTATTAACATGTAAATTATGTGTGTAGTTTTATTGTGTGTAGTTTTATTGTAGGATAATAATGTATGTATATTGTTTTATTTTTAAATTATCACTGCTTATTTATTTTTATTGATGTATGTAATTTTAATGATATATATATATTCTAATACGATTTATAATTGTTTAAGAATACATAAATGAAATGAAATATTGCGAGATAGTAACGTGTAATGAATGTATTTGATGTATTTCAAGATTCATTTAAATTGGAAAAGTATTTCTCACGTGATTGGGGTCTAGTATGTTGGCATCTCATCTATTATTGCTAGTATGATAGTTAGTATAACAGCGTTAATAACCATTTTTACCTATTTCCCACACATATTTTAGATGGGAGTAGGCTTGCCCAGAACTATGAAATTTTAAGTAGATGTAGAACCGTACAGGGAATGTTTAATAGTTAATAAAGCCGCGTACATACCGTCCTAAAAGAAATGACGTAGAATACGTTGGTTTTACACGCTCAATGAGATCTAGCCCTTGCTATTTGCTCTGCAACTATAGAACTATAGATTATAGGAACAACGCTGAGTTATTTTGGTTAGTTTATCAGGGTCACGCCCGTACTATTTACACAGACATATCGGTTGGCCGTGCGGTTTTCATAGTATTTAACGTTCCACAGCTAATGGAAATTGGAAGTGATGAAATATTTTATTTTTAATAAACTAGTTTTATAACTACGTAGTTTCCGTACAAAACTTTGACTGCATTATTCTCAAAGGACCTTTCTTCTCTAAGAAAGTTTCTGTCTTGTAGATCCTATTAGACCCTGACATTGGATCCTGATACTTTGAAAAAGTAGCTTATACAAAGTTTAACATAATATAATTTGCTTTAGAAGCTGAAAAGGGGGAAATTTAGTATAAGCTCGTGAATAGTTTAACGTGTGATTCACGTGTGCTTAAGATAAATTATACATATTAATTACTTATACCAAAATAACTTAATATAAATACTTAATAAACATATTTGCGACAGCCCTGAGTGTTTGTTTACTTTGTGTGTATGCAGCTTGTTACTCGCACACGCATGTTTTTATATCGCGTAGCTTCTGCACAACCATTCCACACATAGCATTTTTGAGGAAAAATTTTGATGGAAAATTCATCAAAAAATTTACAGTCGTGAACTTAACGTGGGTCGCTCGAAAGTTTGATATCCCTTACATAAGGAATTTCCTCTTTTCTTATTCTGTAAGAATTATGAGTCATACATTTATATTTCGAATTATGCAGTTGTCAAGGATAATGATACTTATAGGATTTCTGCGTGTAAATATTTCAGTGACTTTAACAGAAATATTACCTCACCTTACAATGACATGCCCTGTGATACACTACATTCATTACTCATAGTTATAGTATTAATATGATTATAAATAAATTAAATGGTGTTTATTTAATCATGACGTATAAATACATGAGGTTAATGAGACTTCGATGAGCATGATGGGATGACAAATGAGAAAATTTCGTTTTTCATGTTTCGCAAGTCGGTGTCAGACAGTGCTAGGACATGTTTATTTTTATTAGATGAGGTGATGAACCAGACGGTTGATGAAATTATCAATATATCAAACAATTACATATATGTATAATAAAAAGTATCTATCTATGTAATGTATTGTATTAAGTATGTCAGTCTTCTAGTACCCATAACACAAGCTCTGCTTAGCTTGGGGCTAGATGATGTTGTGTGGATTGTCCAGCATTATTTTTTTTTTATTTTTTTAATGTAAATAATTGACAACCAAGTGCGTTTCAGTCTCTCCAAATAATTTCTTTCGTTAAGTTTATCAAAAATCCATGTTTGGATTTCTTGATTAGCGATTCAGTTGAGTATTGGATCTTGATCTGTGCTTGAACTCAAAGTCTTAGAATTAGCTCCATCTGTCGATTCATTTGGAACTTTTTCGCGAAAATGATAAGCTCGCATTATATATATAAACATATAATAGATACAACGTGAAACCCATAATATTATAATAACTATTATAAATAATACCTACTATTTTCTCTGATGCTGGCAAGACCTGCAGCAATACAAAGAATAGGTAAGTTACGATTATCAAATAATTAGGTTTAAAAATAAAATTTGCGACTGGAATTGTGAATGTTATTTGTTGTTACATCCTTATATTTACAAAGGAATTGCTAAATACATGTTTGCTAACTCCCATGCAGGTGAGTATAGTAAAAACGCATTTTCTTGCTTTTACAAATATAAGTAGATCAGAATTTTTAACCCATAGAGCCACCAAACTGTTCAATCGACTACAGATAACTTATCCCCGGTCGAATTAGCTCAAAATGTAGGGGTACCATTTTTCTTTTGCACATATTATATCAATTCGGGCTGTTTTGGGTTATATTAGAGTGGTAATTTAATTATCCCAAAAATAGGTGTACAAACAAAATTTTAGCACAGGGGATCAATTCGAACTTTTCAGGATTGTATTAGAACCTATTATATATGTGCCTGTAAATTTTCAGCTTATGAATTAATGCAAAAATCAATATTTATTTTGACCAGGCTGTTTTATATACTACTGTATTATTTTACTAATACAATTTCACAAGTCAATGTTTTTCACTGATATTCATTTGTTTTACAAGTTTCCTTCTTCGTTTATTTGGGGCTGTTCATGTTTACCCCTTTTTATGATCAAATGAATTGGCGACACATAAAACTGAAGGCCATAAAGACTCGAGCGTAACTCAATCAGTATTAATTTTTCCGACGTTCCTCAATAAGATCCGTCATAAATCTATACTTTTGCGTCATTTAAGATGGAGATGGAGGGTTGTCAGGAATGTCAACGTTTTGATGTACAAATCAAAGAAAGTTACAAAATATTGATCCGAAATTTAGCAGTTTCGCGACTAGAGTAAAGGGCAAGTTATTTGTGGATTGAATCAAGATACGACCCTTATTTATTGTTCGGCAAAATAGTGAAAGATAAAGTTATGAACAAGGTATCTATAATAAAATGTAAAGTGTGTTTGTATAACTCACTTCTTCAGGCACGACATCCTTCAGTTTGACGTCTTGAAGTCGGCTGACTGACGCGGTACGGTGGTAGTCTACCAACTCATTCAAGGAGTTGAACTTCACAACCCATAGGAAGAACTTGCTTGACGCGTCTCTTAGTACTTTGAAGTGCTGAACGCCGTCTGGACATCTGAGGATATAGACAGAAATTAGACATAATAGAGGACATACAAAAGTTTAGAGAACACAGATGAGACATAAAACAAGCCTTAGTTTCGGGTCGCTTTGGAGCAACGATCTGCGAAAATGTGCGATGAGATGAGAAGAGCCAAAGACCGGGCTCAGTGGCGCGTATTGGGAGAGATTTACGTCCAGCAGTAGACTGATATAGGTCGCTGATGAAAAGCTCTGGTCGCATGGAAATAACCACCCATGTGATTTCATTCAATAAAGTATATAATCATATTAATCATTAAGACTATGACATGGACATTGAACATCACTCTCAGTTTGTACGAAACATTTTTGAGATGGCAAACATTGATCGTTGTCCTGTGTCTATTTAGTATTTATTCTATGTATTTACAAAAATGTATTTAAGTATTCTATCAGCAATCTTGTTTCCATAGTTCAAGCTTTGCATAGTTTAGGACTATGCACAGCGTTGTGTGAAATGTCCATGAATATTTATTATTTATTCAGAACTTTCCTATAACGTACTATGTATTCGCATTAATGTATCTTTTTGTATCTCGCTATAATCTAGAATTATAGATTGAATGACCATACTAAACTAATTTTAAGTAGTTTTGAAGTCGACGGAGAAACTATTGATTGAGCTTTGACCCATACGAGTAGGTATATTAATTTTAGAAAACATTCTAAGAAATTACCTAACTCCTGATACGGAATACTACAAAAATATCGAGTGTCCAATCATCTTGTCCTATGATTCAGCCGCGGCCCCTCTCACTAAAAACCAGTTCCATACAGCCGAAGGCATGAATCACAAAATATAATTTACGTGACAAGCAACTGGTTCAACTATATTGAAAACTATCTAAATAAGAAGAGGAAACCCATAATTTCGTCATTCGACAGTAGGTGTAATGAGATAACCGGTATTTTAATAACCAGTGATACCCTTTTTAATTGTAAAACAATCCGCGCTTTGTACGCAATTCTAATATGGACAGACGTGTGTATGAGTCATTATGGTTAAACTTTTTTTACCAATTTAAGTGAATTAGTCAGCTTTGCACGTATTGACTATATTTTACTCCTAACTTCAAATAGATTGATAGGACGATGCTGAGCAAGCTAAATCATCAACAACTCGAGGAAGTCCAAACAGTCTAAGCACAGATCACTCGCGTACAAGTTTAATTTTATTTAGAGCGAGGTGTCAATACATAGACTCTACAAAGGTTTAGTCACGTATGTACAATAAGGTTAATCTTCTAAGTACCTATTTTTATAACTAGTGTTTTTCTTTAACTCTTTTAGATAAATTAAAGTTGTTGATTTTAACATTGCATTTTCGCTTCTTTTAATCAACTTTTGAAAGAACTGTAAGACTTCTTAAGGGCCAACATAGGGCCATATTTTCAGTGTATGTATTGGGCACAATGTTGATGGGTATTTTGCACAGTTCCCACGAGGAAATACTTGTATTGTGTCGTTCGTTACAGCTGAGTCACTCCGCAAACTCGAGCCTCGACATCAATCAATGAACTTGACTGTCATATATGCCAATTTGTTGGCGTTATTGGATAATTGGGGTTTGGTATTTTTACTCTTTACAGCTTGCTTGTACCTAAAGCTCTTAAACAGTTTGTTATCCGAGAACATTTATTCTCGTGTGGAAGACATCACTATCAAAACTAAGGCCGTCCATTGTACTAAACTTAGTTTCTATTTTTTTTTGCCATAAAGAGTTATAATATATATTTATCCTCCAGCGGTTGGTTCTGCGAGCTAATGGCGTTTAGACATTTAACTTGCTAAGTAGTATGTACATGGAAAAAGGGTAGAAAGGGTAGAAAAAGGGTAGAAACCTTTAATGACATTTGTAAAGATCGCGAAATATCTTTGCACAGATTTTTCCCAAACACAGATTTTTGCAAACTCTCAATTCGTTAATTGTGAATGAAAAACGATTGCGGCCATGACTATAAGCTGTTCAACAAAAGCAGGAAAACGTCGCCAATTCGTTCAGATTATTCATTATAGGTAACATGCTACTGTAATTCGGTTTTTGACAACCGCAATGCGTAATGCTTACCCCGCAGTCAATTACAGCGTAAATCACTAACGCATCATAAACCTACCCTACCCTACATAGCCATGTGTATTTTATCCTGTACTTTCCAGTTTAATGTATTATCCTAAAACATTTGAAAATACCTAGTACCTGCACACATGTGTCCTAACGTACAATAACGTAAATAGGAAAAGGATCATCAGATGACATGAATGTGAAAAGAGTAGACGAATGTTAGGAGTGAGTGGAAGAAAACATGTTGCGCCGA
Organism: Ecliptopera silaceata; assembly: GCA_932527185.1. NCBI lineage: Eukaryota > Metazoa > Arthropoda > Insecta > Lepidoptera > Geometridae > Ecliptopera > Ecliptopera silaceata. Next base: position 7,433,719 of record OW052202.1, on the reverse strand, counting down.
CCCCACCTAGCGTGGGATAAGGGGAATGATTAGGAGCAGGGGAATGATGAGGAATGGGATGAGGTTTTTATTTCTTACATGATGCGATCTAATTGAGAACTCGTTAAAAGAACAGCAGAGAGTTAGATAAGGGCTGATTCAACTATGAATTTGTTATGACGTGGAGGAATACACTCAAATCATTGCACATGAGGAAAACAATAATGCATCTACAAAATACCTTAAATAGATACACGCAACCATTGACTGTTGAATTATGTTTTTTTCCCTAGTTATACATGGACAAGGTAAAGTGTGAATAATGTAGCGGTAAACTCTAATTACATAGGTAATATTTGCGACGCCTGACATAATAGCAATAAGTATTCGAGTCACACTGAGCTTCAACGCCAGCTCAATCGAGAAATGTTGCAGCGTCGTCGCGCATTGTATCTCGAAGGCGCTACTATATGTTTACGATTGTCGCATTTAATCGTACAAATAGGCAGCAGGATTCTGCAGCAATCGAAGACAAAGGGTGACCCATCATACGTTGCTTACACCATTTATTTATTTTTTGATAATCTAGTAGGTATATAACTATATTGGTGATAAAGTCTCCTCAGGCCTATAATAAACCCAAATTCCAACACAAGGCGTATTATTGCCAATGTTTATGACAAGGGCATTAGAGCTAGGGGATTATTCTTGCGACAGACTTTTAATCTATTTATGATAGTCAAACTTTTTCGTAGTAACTTTTCTCGCAAAGACGCATTTTTTGAAGTGAAAACTTCTTTAGCGGCGCTGGGTGGGTAAAAACTTTCAAACTCGCGTCAGGGTCACGTGACGTCGAAAAAGCGTAAGATCTTATTTAATTTTTATACATTGCTCGTAAAACAAGAGACGACAAAAGAACACACTTGCGGTCACGCGACGTATGACTCAAACAATTAAATAGTGTTGTGGCGACATGACGTGACGTGACGATGACGACGAAGCCAACGAAGACACAGTCACATTCGCGCAAGCGCGAATGTGACACAACGACATGACACAATCACAATGACACAGACACATTCGCGCTTGCGCGAATGTGTCTTCGTTGGCTTCGTCGTCATCGTCACGTCACGTCATGTCGCCACGTCATCGTCACGTCATGTCGCCACGTCATCGTCACGTGACGATGACGTGGCGACATGACGTGACGTGACGATGACGACGAAGCCAACGAAGACACAGACACATTCGCGCTTGCGCGAATGTGTCTGACACAATCACAATGACACAGACACATTCGCGCTTGCGCGAATGTGTCTGTGTCAGTGTGTCTTCGTTGTCTTCGTCGTTGTGTCACATTCGCGCTTGCGCGAATGTGACACAATGACATGACACAATCACGACTGTGGTTATATTTTTGAAGTGAAAACTTAAAAGTGAAAACACAACGTTAATATTGAAGTTTTCACTTCTGCCGGCACTCCCGGAGTGCTAGCTTTTTTTTTAAACTGGAATCTTATTATTGACACGTTTATGTTAAGAATTCAAATGGGAATAGTTGAGTCTGCTTTAGAAAAGAAAGTAGAATAATAATGTATATATATAATATAGTATCTAGATAGTTTGTCAACACACAAATGTTAGTTTTAGTAGGGGGTCAAACCTAGAAACCAATAGGCAATACAGATATACTAAGCCTCTCTATGTATCTTTAAATAAATACATAATAAAAACCACACACGTCAATGATATCTATTAATAATAACATAGAACTGATAATGAAATACCAGGAATATTGTTTGTTTATTATAATTACTGATTGAAAAATGTACTCACTTTACAGATAAAGAGAAGTCGCCTGGACTTGATTCACTGATCCTAATTAGAAAACCTCCCTCTGGTTTACTCATTAACAATTTCTCAGCGTCTGCTCTTGTGATTCTTCCGTAATACCAACTGAAATATAATATTTCTGTCAATTTCTTATTGTCAATACTATAAATTAAACAGGTTATAATTTCATCCCCAGATATCCTCCCAGATGTATCTGTAAAAAAGATTTTTTAAAAATTTCAAATCTCTTATACCCTTACCACCTTTAATTTTAAACATACATTAATTAAGTACCAAGTACAATCATGATATCATATCTCATGATATATTAATCATGTATGTATAAGGAGGTATGGGTAGCACTTCTTCTTCTTCTTCTTTTTGTGTCGATGCTATATCCAGATTAGTTTTGAAAGGTGTTTTGACAGCTCTACAGCACCACAAGGTAGCTTACAAACCCTGATGACCATACTTCCGACATTTATAAAGAACCAAGTAGGTACTTATTTGTATTTGACCAAATTTATTGCTTTAATAGTAACTTTTATGCCTAACCAAAAAGCACTCTTGCAAAGAGAAGAATCTAACATCACTGTTCACAATTCCTTCATTACAAAAGTAGATAAATGAACTTAATTAATTTACTTATAAAATCAATGTAACAATTTAATAAACACAACATAAGCTGCAACAATATTTGTTTCAGTTTAGTATCATTTCTAGAAATATAACATAAAATTAAGCATTGTTATGTGAGTTACTTTCCATTAATTACGGAATTGTTGATAGTATGTGTTATAATTGTTCATTTGGTAATGGGTATAAGCCCATAGTCAGGGGTTACAAAAGTATTAGAGAAGTAGGTCAAGGAGTGTTCTCGGAATGTTCGTGTAAACAAATTGTTGATTGATAGCTTGTTGACACAAATAGAATAAAATAGAATTGTTCGCTCGGAGAATCTTGGGTAAGACTTATTTAAAAATTATTGAGTTTTACAATTTCATTGATTTATTTTTATAGATCTGAATCCGAATAGATAGGTAATTAATAAAAGAACAAGAAACATGCTTCACATTAGGTAAAGAAACTGCTATCTTGTACAAAATTAATTAGTTCTGAAAATAAAAGTTCAAACTATAATCATAACAACTAAACTTTATGAAATAAACAGTGACTCCAGACTTGAGCCAGAATAAGCCAAAGCTCTATTAAAGTTCTAGTTTCATACAGAACTCCATGAAAACAGATCTAGAATAAGCATAGTTGGTTCATCTTGTTCTATAGATAGTTCCATACACTTTTTATGAGTTGGTATAATATGTAATTAGTCATTTGTAGCTTCATGTACTAGTTAGTAGCAAACCTGTGACTTTTCATTTGGATGTAGTTGCTAGGTATGAGTCCTTCTTTGCCTTCCAATTCAGCTCTGTACCAGTTCATATCATCCTCCATATTTAGTATCTGCAATAACATTTTTTTTTAGTAAGGATATGCTACCAAACAAATTTTCTCTAAATTTTACAGGAAAAAGTGCAGAAGACGTACCTTAAGAACTTGATTTTTCTTGAAACTGAGCTCATCATCAGCAGTAGCAGTAAAATCGTGTTTTGCTATAGCCTCCATTGTAGGCACTTCACAGGAATGTCACCGAATTCCAAAATAACTCACAAAGTATAAACTATATACACAACGGTAGAGGTCAGGGATATAATGTAATCATAATGCATGTATTTCTATCACAAATTCAATAAAACCAATGCTTTGCTGGGTAATTTTATAGAAAAACCGATCACAGGACACACATCACATCAGCCCGTCGCAGATGAAACCAGAGACAACTGACTGACTGAATGAACAAACTAGCTCTAAACTGACAAAAAACTCACATTCATTCTGTTCATATAACAGTGCTTCCAGCTCGGTCCAGTCCAAACAGTGTAGAAATCTCTGCGTGCGTCACAATGAGCGATTTTCCAGGGAGTGTTCTTAAAATACACGATAGATGGCGCTCAGCGTCAAATGCATTTCAATGTCAATTGTCAACACAAAAAGTTTTTAAATTTTATCTGTGGTGTGAAATTTTTGGTCTAGAAAAAATTCAAAACTGTTTGACAAAAGCTAAAAGTCTTCAATCGTGGCAGAAATCAGAAACCAGTATACAGTCTGTTGTCGTCAAAAGTAAAATCCACAAGAAGGTACACGAATGCTAAAAGAAAAGCAAACAAAATTTATCAAAACGCTGAATACACCGAAACGGACGTGACAGGATGATAATGACAGCTATACGACAGAGCTACCAATAGATTAAACAGATAAAAAAGAGAGGTATTTTGATATACACTATGTGTCCAGCGCCATCTCTCGACTCTTTTTGAATTATTATTTTTTTAAAAAAGCTATTTGGAAAATCGCTCATTAATATCTTATATGATAGTGAGATATGTATATTGGTCTGTTGCCATAAGTCTTAGGGTCTAAGACGAAATAAATGTGGCTTTATTTAAATAGTTGTTATTTTATGTCTGTAAATACTAGGCACTTTTAATACAATAGATTTTACAGTACTCGTAAAATACCTTGTTTAGATATATAATAACGCTTTGAAACTGTCTGTTATGTTATTTTATTAAATAATAAATATTTAAAAAAATTCCGGCTACCGCAGCTCTTTCACCTTCGTTGACATGTTTTTAATAGTCAAAGGATTGCAGTTCATCAACCATGCCATGTAATGTACATACTAAAATATTAATAAAATCACATCAAAATTGATTTTATTTTTGGTAACTCGTGGGAAGCCGAGGCGTGCTGCTAGTTATTTAATACAGAATTTTAATTAAAACTTTACGTTTGACAACTTTAAAGGTCATTTCGCGATCAATAGACGGACGAAGAAGGTTTTCTTTCTTTTTTTTTGACCAAACATCATTATTTATTAAAAAAAAAACTTATTAGACAAAATATCCACCATAGTTATAAGCAAATAATAATTTGACATTGAAGCTAAAACAAGACGACTTTGAAAGAACGATAACATTGATGTTGACATACATCATAAAATTTTTGACGTCTAACGACATAATTTTTATCTGTTCTACATCTTTCTTTTTATGTCCAATCGCCCTCCCAGTGGCATTATACGCGTAAGAATTTTTAAATCTTTAATTATTCTAGTAATCTTTGACTTTTCTAATAATCTATAAACCAATACCCAACATGTGGTAAATTTGATTACTAAGTTTGTGTTTATTTGTTTGGCTCAGTGTGGAAATAATCGTCTAAAGTTGTGCCGGTGTGTGATGTTTCAGGTTTAGTCGTAACTCAAATAAACGCAACGATGTCGGGAGGATTAGACATACTCGCCCTCAACGAGGAGGATGTCACCAAGATGCTGGCAGCGACGACCCACCTTGGGTCCGAGAATGTCCACTTCCAGGCAAGTTTCTGGCTCCTAACCCTAACCTTACTTTGTTTACATACGTTAACATGATGATATTGAATCCGTTCCACTATATTATGCTGATTTCTTATGACGATCGATTCTCCCAACTGATTTTGTGTGCATTATTATTCTAACGACTTCAACAAAAATCAGTTTCTTACTGTAATGTGCTTTTGTAGATGGAAACGTACGTTTACAAGCGCCGTCCTGATGGAACCCACGTGATCAATCTGCGCCGTACTTGGGAGAAGTTGGTGCTTGCCGCCCGCGCTGTGGTCGCTATTGAGAACCCGGCTGATGTGTTCGTCATCTCGTCCCGTGCCTTTGGTCAGCGCGCTGTGCTGAAGTTTGCCGCTCATACTGGCGCTACTCCCATTGCTGGACGTTTCACACCTGGTGCTTTCACTAACCAGGTAAACAAATGAACCATCAACTTATTTCATTTTCTTACCCATGATATAGAATAGAAGATTTAGAAGACAATTTCTTGACAAACAATAACCTTTCGTCTGCAAATCGTCTGCGCGCGAAAACGGCGGATGTGCGACATGCGTTTTTTTGTGGTCGGCGCGCGCACGCCGCTTGGTAAATGATGGATGATTGTACTTTATTTTACTACTGTTAATATGTATTATTATACCTTTTTGAAATCAGCTTGAAATACTCTAACTACTTGAACAATCATTATTACTTATTTACAAACGTACATTTTGCTACTCGAAGTCAAAGATTTAGTAAAGGGAAAAATTACAAGTTCATGTACGAAAACCTCTAAATAATTCAAATAAGAAGTTTTTTAAATCTAATAAGAATTTGATTTAAAAGTTTATGCACCATTATATGATATAAATTCAACAGAAACAACATTTCAATACATTTTTGACAAAAAAAAACAATCACAAAAAAGGTTCGTTATCGGCAATCTTAGCGCACAGCTGTAAAGAGTTCCACTTTCAAAGATTGTTTATAAATTCCACGAACTTCAAGTGGCCCTTTTAATGGCTTAAGCCACTAGAGTGGTTCATAAACTCTGTTTTAAACAAAGAATCTCACATCTCAAGCATATTATTTACGATCTGTGAAATAAATACCAGACCTATTAAAAATCACCATCAAATACACACTTTCAATTTGCGCGATGTAGTACAAAGTAGGTTCAATAAGTTAGACAAAATCATTAGTATCCAAAAACTGTAATATATTTACAATAGATTCGTGATAAAATAATCACCTGTTACCATACAAAAACATTTAGAAATAAAACAATCAAATCTTTAAAAAACTTGCCATTTTTTATGATTACAGTGCCAAGGATCAACCAATGAAACTGGATGTGGCATTTTAGTATGTATCGTCAATTCGTTTTTGTTCATACTGTACGAGTTTGGCTATTGAACAAAAAGAAGTACTTAACAAGAAATCAATAATAATTAAGAAAAACATTAAGAAAAACATTAAGAAAAAATAATAAACATTAAAATCGAAATGATGATGATGATTATCCGAAGGAATAGGTAATAACGTAGTACATACCTACTCAGTTACTTATTTATCTAATAATAAAACATTAAAATCGAAATTATGATGATGGATGACATACTGAAATGCCACTTCCATTCCTATTTAGATCCGGCAAAATGGTCGGTACGTTGACCTTTGAGCGCGTGTATCGGGCTGTCCGTCGGTCAGCTCCTGATTCATGCGTGGAGTGCTTGTATTTATTTCCCTATTTTGAAGAAATACAATTACATTCTAACAATATAACACCGAAATAACATAAAAATATGTATTGTTGACCTATTTCATTAGTTTTTTTAGTAAAAACAGTTAGATATTAGGTTAAAACAAAGGGATTTTGTTAGAGTACTTCGCAAAAAAAAATTGGGTGTCTGTAGAAATTAGCAAGATTTTATATCTAAAAGTTATCAAAACCGAAACCAATGAATGAAAAAACATTAAAAACTTATCTGTTCATCGTTATTTATGCGCCAACAACAATAACATTCACTTTTCACACTGAAATACCACAACAAAACACACACTTGACACACGACAACCGGCCGCGACAGCGCGCGCATTTCGACTGGCCATGTGAACTTTTTCTCCTTTGGTCGTAACTGTTTATACTAATGTTACCTGTCTCTGTTTCACTACGAAGCTAGGGAATAAGTTAGAGAAGTGCAGATATCTGTTTCTACCCTTAATTTTGTACTTAAAACTGAGACTGCGGGATCGGTCAGGAGCTGATCACGCGACAGATTTGCGAGTTTTGATCGTGATCAGGACCTGTGTTTTCGACAGTCGAAGGGATAAATAAAATTTATAGCAAATTTACTCTAACACATTTATCTGATTATAGAAAATCATACTAAGATTTATTATAAGTGAAAAGTTTAATCCATTTGAATCCAATCCATAAGGGTGGTCCATTAGAATAATTGAAAATAAAGTGTTTCATGATGACAAACAAACTAAGGAACCACTGACTGCTAAGCAGAATTGATTACAAACCTTTCTGATTTTGTCCAAATTATCTATCAGCATTTTAATTAAATTAATCCTGTACTAAAAGCATATGATTTTCTGATAGATTCAAGCGGCTTTCCGTGAACCTCGTCTGCTGATTGTGTTGGACCCTGCTCAGGACCACCAGCCTATCACTGAGGCTTCATATGTCAACATTCCTGTTATTGCTCTGTGCAACACTGACTCACCTCTGAGATTCGTCGATATCGCTATCCCATGCAACACCAAGGTAATTATTTATCTTCCATATAAAAGTTACAGTAATTTTAGATCAGAAAAAAAAAATAATATTTAACATGTGTCAACTAAGATAACAAACATAATTTCTAGGAGACAGACAACATGCTTTTCCATCACTGGTGTGCAAATTGAGATGGCACGGTAGTGTAGGTATTTGTCTAAATATAAATAAATTTCAATTTTGTTGTAATCCGAGATTAAGTTGTTATATTTGTTCTGAATATCAAATTATGTCTCTTTTGCAGTCATCCCACTCAATTGGTCTGATGTGGTGGCTGCTTGCCCGTGAGGTGCTCCGTCTTCGTGGAGTCCTTGCCCGCGACCAGAAATGGGATGTGGTTGTTGATCTGTTCTTCTACAGAGACCCTGAAGAGAGTGAGAAGGAAGAACAACAGGCTAAGGAACAGGTAAATTAATATTAATAAAATAATCTTATTAAAAACAAAATCAATTAAACTTTATTCAGTAAAATCATAATAAAGCACTCAGAGAATTGTAATTAACTAATGACAGGTGAGGTGTTTAAGCATATGTTTCAAATTGAATTTATTTTCCTAATTAAGAAATATCTACTACACCTGACAATAGCCTGCCAAAATGCTTTCTTGTAAAATATATTGATAAACCAAAAATTTTAAGACTAGCCTAAATTGATCTTCTTTTTTTGAAAACTTGTAAATTATAGCTTGTATAAATATTTATAAACTTTAATCTAGATTTTTATTTTACTTTCTGTTTCAGCAAGCTGTAGTGGCACCTAAAGCTGAAGCACCAGCACCGGTTCACGAGGACCTGTATGATGCTGCTGTGGAGCCCGTGGCCTCCTGGGCTGAAGATAGCGCTGCGCCGCCACCAGCCGCCGCCTTTGGCGCACCACCAGCCCAAGAAGACTGGGCTGCTCAGGTAAATATCATTCTTAAAATAGCCAACAGATATATGTAATAAGTTGTGAAGATTCTAGATAATGATTTTTCTGAGATATTTCAGTCAGTCAGTTCAATTTTGCTTTTTTTAAAAGTATTTTTTTTTCTAATGTTTTTCAAATAAATAAACTTAATTTATTAACTCCCTATCTCATAAAAAGTTAGCATAAACATTGTCACATGGTGTCAGATGGTAATCTAGACTTAATATCTGTGCTAACGTTTTATACGATGGACCGTATATCTACACTTCAATGATGATATAGAATCCGTTCCAAAAATCTTCTGATTGCCTCTGACGATCGATTCTCCCAACTGATTTCCTCTCACAAATTCCTGTATAGGTTTTCCAGGCCAAGTTTCAACTGTGTTCTCTCTAGGTTCAAGATGAATGGAGCACTGCTGCCCCCGCCGCGGCCGCCCCAGCCGGCGCCCCCGCCCCCGCTGCCCCCGCTGCAACCCCATCTTGGGGAGGCTCTGCTCAGGACTGGAGTTCTGCATAAACTATGTTTCATTGGTTAATATAAGTTGAAACTTTTTTCTTTGTTTCTATTACCTATCACATATCCAATCCGCATCACATTGATATGATTATTTCTGCTGGGTTCTGGATTATAAGTAGACTGTGTTCTAGCAGTGGCTGCACTAAAGCTATCTATGACAGAATCATTATAATTTGGTTGCTATAAGCATATGTAATGGTTCCAAGTTATGATTTCTGACTTAAAAGCAGGCAGAGAAATAAAGAGGCATTTTTCAGTTGTGGGTTGGGTAGAGACTGCATGCTGTATAGTAGATAACTAAGTTAATTGGATTAGGTTTTGGGTAGTCTTAGCTTGAAATATTTAGTGGTGTATAGATTTTAATAACTTCTTTTGTTCCTATATAAAATAACTGAAAATATCGTAAATATTTCAAAGATATTGATGACCTTTTCATACATTTCTCTACCATACAAATTCCAAACATAAAGCTAAACGTAAAAGGTTACCAAAATAAAACTACATTAAAATTATACATACAATTTAATATATAAATAACAGGCAAAATAGCAAAATTACATCTCACCAAGAAACCTATAAAGCGCCCCTACCATTATTACCGTACAAGTGTATTCTGTAAATACACGTGTATTTTACATTTCCGTGGTTCGAAAGTACCCTGAAAATAATACTGCTCATTGCTGCGTTAGTACCGAGTGTGTAGTATTGCTTTGCCGGCCCATTCCGTTTGTATTGATTGTCCATTACCTTCACCAGAGTATTGTTTGCAAGGATACCCTGTTGATTAGAAAGCAAAATTCATGAAACTTTCGGCCGGTTTCTCGAACGATGATCAACGAAAAAATCAAATAATTACTATGTGTCAAACTCGGATCAATAGTGATTTGGGTTTCCAGAAACCGGCCGTTTAAGCTGTATCTTACGATTTGACCTAAAACATGGCAGGCAGCTTAGTTAGGTTTAAGAGTTCATTCAAATTATTGTCTTGGGAGATAAAAGCCTCCGACGTCCAATGATACGACGTTAGCATATAATTATAAACACATTAAAATAGTTATGTTTATGTAGAAAAGTAATGGTTTTAGTCTTACGTAAATTGTGAAAAGCTTCGGTGCGCTTTTGGCAGTGTCTGGTCGGACATGCTCGAGGCTAAGGCTCGATACCAGCTGAGTTTTCGGCAATTGAATGATCAGTTCTCCGGAATATCCACTAAAAATAGTGACTCGAAATTAGTTTAAGCATTACCTTAGTATAGGTAGTTTAGTTTGTACTGACAGACGCTAAAGTAAACTTAGGTAGGTCGTGCGCTTTCTTTACTTACAAATGAAACATGCAACCGAGTTACGGTACAAGCTTTTGATACTAAAAATTCAATATTCTAGGTAATCATTTAATGTTACAGCGTCGCCATATCGTCTACTTTCGTTTACAAACTGAACCCACTAGCATTCACTCTTACAATGGAATACTCACCTAAAAGGCCAACAATCCGCAGGTGTAGGAGTTCTCAAAGATAATACAGTATCGGGTGGCGGTGCAGCTTTCCACAACGGTATTACACCCCACAAAGCGACTCGGCCACCCCATTCAATGGTGTCACTGCTCTTTGAAGCAATCGCGCCTTCTATGTATCGCCTGTCTTTTGAATCTGTTGCTAAAGAGGGCATTACGATATATTTAGAAATGTGGTTTGTATTTGCTCGATTGCACTAAAATGGTATGGATTTTTGGAACGATACAAAAATACTATAGAGTCGCATTGATCAAAATATCTATCTTTGTAGCTATATATCATTGTAGGATGACTGTTTTTTGCTAAGAATCCAAGTTCTTGTGAAACATAGCCCATGTTTGAATCCAGATTATGATAAATTAAACTAAAGTATAACTTATTCAAATTAGAAGCAGTAAACTTAGCACTTAGTTTGTTTCATCGTAATAGGTTCGTTAATCAAAGTGATATGGCGAATTATATGGAAATACAAAATTAAATTCAACCTAATTAAATCATACCTGGGATCCGCGTCAAACGGCGTAATAGTGTTCTCCTGTAATTATAATAACAACGAATTAATCCAATATATGTAGATACATACATACGTCTGCATCGCTATGTAATTAAATTAATTTTAAAGACGAAAAAAAGCAGCTATAAGTATTTCATATTCCAAAGTCGTAGTCAAGCTAATGTTGACGTGCAGTGTGATTCGATTATGTTAAGTGTACCTAACGCAGTCTCTGTAGATAGGTATGTGCTTAACTCTAGTCTTTGAAAACACCTAGCGCCAAAACTCTAGAGGAACCTATATTTATGAATTCCAGGGCAGGACTTCTATAAAGTGAAATGTATTTAAAACTACATAAGGATCATTTTCTAACTTCCCGTTCTACAACAACTTAGACAGAGGATCGTACAGCTTCAGATTAGCCAATACTTATTTGGTACTAGATTCCGCACGCGTTTGCTTTCTGTTGAACTAATAGATAATCTTATGTTTTATTTAGGTAAGTAGGTATGTACCCATTTGGGACTAAGCTTGTTCTTGACAGCTTAGCCAAGGTTTTAAAGTTCTGGATTGAACATTAGAGATACGATTTAACTTGTTAAGCTAAGAACTTTATATACTTCATAAAACGTTTGGACGACAATATACCGGTAGAGCGTTTATCGAGGCAAAGTTTTAGTACCAAATAAAACATTTTACTCTCACGATACGGGCGGAGTCACAAACGAAAGCTAGTGTAACTAAGTAAAGCGTTATATAGTTATATGGACTGGTGTAATATGCTGGTGTTTTAGTAAATTTGCAGTGCATTGTTTTTCAGCATAAGAGAACTCTAAAGTTCATAAATTCAGACTAAATTACAAAGATGACTTTGAAATGCGCGTTTTGCCTAAGCCTAAATGCTTAAGCTCCCTAGCACAGAATATCTATGTACGGAATTTAAACCTTACATAAATCTACCGACTAACTTTGTTGAATAAATACATTTCTAGACGTCACACTATAGGCTAGAACAGTGTTTCCCAAACATTGTTCTGCCATGGCCCGGTAATTTTCACATTGCCCCTTCGTGACCTACTGAACACTTTAATGCACCTAGCTTGGGTTTTACCCAAGCTAGGTGCATTAAAGTTAAATAATAGATACACATTATTAATAGTATTTTTAAAATAAAGCTAGAATGTTGCGAACTAGTATTTTATTTTGATGATCCGGTACCGGGTCGCGACCCGGCAAATGGGAAACACTGGGCTATAGACATTTATGGATCTTAGAATATAGCATTAAGTCGAGATCTAATTTATTTCTATCGGAACCGGAAACGCGGACAAAAACTAGTGTTATAAAAAACCAAAATAAATAAAAGCGTTATAATTACAATGTCGGCCAATCCGATAATTGAGAGCAAGGCTTAAAATATAACCTACATCGAATATTTAATTTTATTTAGTAACATTTTGTTTTTAGTGTAAGCAAAAAAGCAAAACAAGAATTTCCATCGACGATAAAATAAAATGTAGCGTTTATAATTATTTAAACTTGTGAAATTCACGCGACTTGGCTCGTGTAAAAATTAATTCGTTATTCAACCTTTGAGACGTATATTGTTTCATTTGAATTCTTTTATACCATGAAACCACAAAACGAAGGACTAAGCGTCACTCCCTTTCACGGTAAACCGAAAAAAGTTTTGAATGCTTAATTAACATTGTTTTATAATTAATTCTGGAAACCTATGGCTGCCTCTTTGTGTGGCAATTCTAGTTTCTAGAATCTGTGGTTTAGTTTGCGTCAGTCAGTCACTCTGACCATTAAATGTAGATATATTTATTTAAAAAAGCTGAATCGATACGAACGTGTTAGTTGAGCGTTATTGTATGCATGTCAAGGGCATGCATATGATTAATGTTTGCTGTAGTTTTTTTTATGATTTTACTTAAATTTTCTCGTCAAATGTGTCAATTGAAAATATGTACTTAGTACGTTTTGAAAGTGTTATAGAGATACTCGCTCGCATCGCTGAGTTCCGGTATGAAGGGTCGCATTAGACTTAAAATCCTTACGTACGACTGTTGGACGCAGTGTTATGTCCCACAAAGCACTTCCTCAACAAATGTGCTCACTGAGACATTTTAATTTTTTCTATTTAATTTTAATTCATATAACGTATACTATTTTCTATTACATGTTCATTAGTGTAATTGGCTGTTCTAATTGAATAAATTAAATAAATATGTACTTAAAAAAAAATATCCATGCTATCATAAAACAATCTAAGGGAATGGATATTTACCTAACATACACAAGATTTAGAATTTGAAAGTTTCTAAATATTATATGATTATTTTTAAAATTAGTTAAATCTATCAACAGTTTGCTATCTATTTCAGACTAACAAGGTTTTACCAGTTTCTTAATTACTTTTACCTTAGATTATGTTCGGCTCTAGAAAGTTCCACCGTTAGATATCTCATCTTATGACAGCATTCTTCGTTCACTGATGGTTTCCAGTCTACTAGAATAATAGCATAAAGTTAGGCCGCATTTACATAGCAAGCTCATAAATGTACACATAAACTTTATATATGTTAGCGTAAATAACAAAACTTCCGTTTTAAATATTCAAGATTGATTTTCAAAACTTCGTGGGCGTCTGTCTGGGTGAGACGCAGAGAATAGAATAATAGTACGTAATCAGGAATTCAAAAGGTTAGGCTAGTTTAATATGCGATTTGGGTCTGGGTTTAATAGTATCGTTGTTAATATCAGAAGTAATTATCTTTTGAAAAATATTTATAAGTAGGTAGTAGTAGGTACCTACTTGGAATCATTAAAGTTTTGACTAGAAGTAGTAGAAAAATAAAACAATTTAAAAAGAGACACGGAAGGTTTGTATATCATCATTAGTAATTTGGTGTTGTAATGTGTATTTGGTAAGGTACATAAGGTAAATGTAAGCGCAAGTAAACCTGCTTTCTACATAAATGTGCCCTTACAAAAGAAATTTCATGTTTTTCGTAAAATACGGCTGAGCAAAGTTAGGAGGGGCTTTTTCAGTTCTTCATTATGTTGGGGATTCTAGTAGATTAGCTATTACGAGAACGCTTTTTGCATAGGTATAGGTAGGTATCTAGTTTAGGGTCGTGTCTTTATTTTCGACTATACAGGGAGTCCCAAAATACTTTAAACAGGCCTGTGACAGGCATCACAGCTCAGTTGGAAGTAGCTCTGCCTTTCATGCTGTGGGTCGTGAGTTCGATCCTCACCCAAAGCAAATGTTCGTGTAATGAACATAAATATTTGTTCTATGTAGGTAATCTATGTATGTACATATTTACAAAATCAAAAAATGCAGTATGAAAATATCCTATCAACAATCTAGTTTCCATAGTACAAGCTTTGCTTAGTTTGGGACTAGAGTGTGATGTATGAAATGTCCATGAATATTTATTTATTTTTTACTTTTTAAAAGAAATGACCAAAACGTTTATGCGATGCCTGTGGGAGGAGCAATGCAACATATTCATCATCATACTTTAAAGTTATAAAGTTAATTAGGTATTTCAACTGCTTTCTTGTCCTTTGATATAATAAGTATATTTGATATTAAACTATCTGTCTAGAAACCACGTAATGTGACATAATATAAGACATTTATACAAAAGTGTAGGTAAAATAGGGTTATAGTGATGGCATGTTTTATGACACCCTGTATAAATCAATTCTTGGTAAGTAGACAAACTTTTTTGAAGCTTTTGTTTCTCATTTTAGGTCCTTTGCTTGTTTAGGTGTAGGTAGTATCTATACATGAGATTTTCACTCGTGCGAATAGTTTTTTAAGTAGGTCAACTGTATTTTTTTAACAATTATTGTAGTAGGTACTTTATGATAATATAGATGAGTACCTACATATTGAATACACGTGTATTTGTTTGAATAAATATAGGCTTATTTAATTATAGGATAGGCCCTTTACATACTGGAAGTACAATATTGACAGGCTCTCCAGCTCAGTTGGTAGTAACTCTGCCTTTATTGCTGTGAGTCGTGGGTTCGATTCCCAACAAGAGCAAATGTTTACGTGATGTACATAAATATTTGTTCTGTTTATGGGTGTTTCTATGTAGGTATAATATGTATTTAATTCCAAAAAAAAACAAAATGTACTTACTTATTTTTGTATTCTATCAGCAATCTAGTTGCCATATTATAAGATTTGCTTAGTTTGGGACTAGAGCGCGATGTGTGATATGTCCAAGAATATTAATTACCTACTAATACGAATGTTTCCTTTATTTTCTTATAAATATAAAAGAGTTTTGTCGGGTTACTAGTTGCATTACTACGTTTAAAATATTACCACGATTATGTCTCGAATCCCTGTACCAAACTTAATAGATATTGCAACAGTGACATCGTAATTTGCATACGCAATACGATATTAATACTAATTGGACTTATAAATCTGACACTTTTCAAGCCCGATTAAGTCTAGGTCTTACCAAATGATAATTTAGTTCGTGAGATGAGATTGTCTATCAAACTCTGCGCTCTTGGTACAGCGTTAATCCTCCAGAGATACGCTGAAAATAATTAAAAAGCTATTAAAGTTCGGCTGGGAGGTTTAATTCGGATTATTCTTTTTTAACACAAAAAGGTTTGAAATTGATATTTATAATCTTTTTGATCTTTCTAAAGTTTTGGGAGCTTTGGGACTTAGTTATCTTAAAATTAAAGACAGACGTCACAGTTGAATTGGTTATATCTCAGTATTCAGCGTCGTTGATTGCGGGTTCGATCCCCACCGAAAATAGAAGTAAACTAAATGCAACATCAATATACAAAAATGTCAGACTAAAATTATTTCGTGTAAGATTTAGATTTCCTTTTTAGTGGATGTGTCCATAGTGAACGTGTCCTTAGTGGACGTGTAGAAAATGCCTTATATGGCAACAAAACACATACCTAATCCAGCGATCAGCAACACAAATATTATTCCAAGCAGCTGGTATGCTCCTCTTTTCTTTGCATACACATTCCTACGCCTTTTACCGCTCTTGAAGTTTTCACCGTCGTGCAAGTATTCCCATATGTTTTCTCGTAGAGGATATGAGGATTGTATTTCGCACTTCGGCACTAGTTTTCTTCGGGAGACTTTTCCTAGATAATAAGAGTGTAGAAGTGAAATTTCTGAACATTGAAAATTGTGTTCATCATTATTATTACAAATTGCGGAATGTTCGTGGCCTTACAGTATCACTCATTTTATCCCATTTTCTAAAACGTTATAGAAACATTTTTTACAGATGGTAGAACTACTTGTATGTAGGTATGGTATGCGGAGTGACGTACATTTATGTTTTGTAAGTGTATAAAGGTAAATAGAGCCACATATTGATTTGACTACAAACTATTTCCGAAAATACCTCTTGCTTTGAAGGTTAGGTGCAATTTATAAAGAAGAAGATTCAATGATATTGATACTGATATTGCGAGGATATAAGATGCTTAGATTCGTATCTGCACTTTGACTATTCTTATGTAGTTGGGTAAATGGACGGCTACCTGAGTTGTGTAATTTGCTAGCGTGTAACGAGATTGCACTAATTAATGATGTAGAACAGGGGATTGTATGGTAATGTTGGTTATACTGACATGCTTCGATTATATTTTAGTTACCTACCTTTTTAAACAAAGAAGTTTTTATGTAGATTGGTAAGTAATCAAGAAAGAAATTTTCGAAATAGCTTGCGTACTTTTTGTTTAGTTCGACCACAACACTCGTTATCTAGGCTTTTTAGCACAGCATTACCTAACTAGTCTAAAATGCCTTGGCGAAAATACACAGTAATACGAGTATTATAGTGAGAATTTATATGAAAATAGCACATTGTCATCGTACCGTTCATAATAGCAAGCTAAAAACTTCACACTCTCCCCGCTATTTTCATGAAACTACCTAAAACACTGACGCAGGCATTTAAAGCCAGTACTCATATTCAGCAGAGGCTAGGCGTCTAGGTAATTACTCGTATTTTGGATGGAATTGACCTAAATATAACAGAAAAAGTTTTACGGTAGTGAACAAACAAACCACTGAAACTATAATACGTTTTGATAAATGGTGATTGTTTCGTTGTCGAATTCTGTGACTTTTAAATCTGTTACAAATGCTCTATTAGTTTAATAGGAAAACAAATGACAGTTGATATAGGATTTCACCCGTAAAATCGGGTGAATTTGGTTATTTAGCTATTATTATCTGCTTTTAAAGCTTTACGACCCATTTACTAATTTTAGTGTGTATTCCATATTTGTAACATTTGATTCTAAATATCTGTGTAACGCAGAACGGTAAATTAATGTTTGTGGAAATCCTTGTTTTTATTTAAAAATAGTGTGCAAGAGTTTTGTTTTATAAACCTGCTACCACACTCTACTCCTCTTCTGTCCCTGTCATATGTTTCACAAGGAAATGTACATTATAATAACAAAATTGAGCTTTTAAAATAAGATTGTTCTCAATTAGTCAGTTAATAGAGTTCGTTTGATATTTGTGCAACGGTCGGTGGCCATTATTCACGGCATGGCAGGTGGTAGCACGCTCCAATTGCATTATGCAAGCTGTTCAGACTCGCCAAATCTGTTTTTGGGTCGGACTGCCAGATTATAGTATTAATATAGCTTGAAGAACATAGCTAGCGTATTTCGGCGTTTTAGACCGTCTTATCAGTCAATTATTTAAATTAGTTTTAATGATTAGTTAAAATTCCATGTTTTCTCTTATATACAATGTATCTTGTGTAATGTAAAGCTTGCATTTAAGCCTATGAAGTTAGATTGAGATATAGTTGAATGTTTAGAACGAGCTACTTTTTAAGCTCAGCTGTTGCCGGGAAGTTAGGAAATTAATCGCGACTCATTAAGTAAGCATTCTAGTTCAATCAGTTAATCTATACTAAATTCACGGCTCGTGGCCTAGTTGCACGCTACCTAGATGAACTTTGTCTAAGCAGTTGCTTATTTTATTGCTAGGTGATAGAGTTTGAGACAATAAGATTGAGAATTATCGTATTTTTTCTGTTTTATTGTGGAATTATTGCGTATTATCGGTAGTACATTACATTTTTTATTTCTTGCCTTTTATCGGTGTAAAAGCTTTGATCATTCGCAACTTGTCTTATATGTCTAAATGCTTTAATATCTACATTGCTTTATTCTTCAGAACTGTGAACTTTCTGTTTCAGGTCAAACAGCTTTTCAATAATCATCTCATTATACCGATCCACTTACCTCCCCTTTTTAGTTAAGCTGCCAACTCCAGCGTTCAGTTGAAACGTGGTTGAAGCTGTAGTTAAGCATTCTTAAACTAAGAATACCTAACTACAGCTTGTATAATAAATGGTAACGTAAACAGGTCAGCCAGTTCACGCTGACCATGCGAACGCTTGGAAATTACTTAGCTTTGCGAAAACTCTAGGTAGGTACCTAAATTAAATACATAGCTTGAATGCGGAATTAAGTTTGTTTATCAACACACACCAACTGGGCAGCTATGAAAGTGTTTGTTTAATAATTTGCCAGATGTTTTTGTTAAAGAATATTGCCGCTTTTTGACGAAGAGGTCGTCTCTACATTTAGTAGGTTATTTAATAAGGGTAATGTAAAGTCGGAATAATAATAAATATTTACAAGTCGCTTTTTAAACCCTCACAAAGTTAAGCTTGTAATATGGAATCAAGGAAATTTTAAGTAAGAGGTACCTCAAGTCTTAAGTAATTTGAGTTCAATTTTCGAACTTACCTTATTTGAATTCCTAGTCTTGATTTAAACTTAAAAGCTTGGAATCTTGTTAGATCTATTTCGTCTTATAAGACAAAAAGCGGCGGACTGAAACTGAACTAATTAATGTTCAAACACAAACTTAAGGTAATTTCCTCACCTAGTTACACTTTGATGTCTGACAGATTTTCAGGTTTCACACATTTCAAGAGCTTCATGACGGTAGCCGTAGGTATAGAGAAAACCTGAGTAACGTAGATTCGGCTCCACAAATTGGATAAATCTGATATTCGTGTAGGTGTGTAATAACATTCTGGTTTATAGCGCAAATTGACTTTAATTCTATGCATAAATTTATCAATCTAAAATGATTATTTATATTGTCTTTTAGTAAGTCGTTCAACTTTGATAAATGCGCTGCGCGTTAAATAGCGCCGTGTGACATGACAGCTATAGAAGTCAAAGTAAAATAATCATTTATTTAGAAGTTGACTCAATTGACTTGAAAATAAATTACTGTTAAGATAAATTTAAATATAGGTATAAAGGCTACACGATAGATAGGTTGCGTTTTGTTAAAATTACGCATAGATTATTGAATTATGATAAGATAAATCGATATTAAATATTTTTTTCGGTTTAAAATGTATCAGCAGGAACGCAAAGCTCGACAAATGCACAGTAGGCAGCATTTATTGGGAAAAACGAAAACGCATGATTTACGATCGGTATTTAATATTTTTGAGTTAATAAAGAATAGGATAACTAAGGGTTTAAAACTATAGTATCAGATTGCTTACGTCATCCCTAACTTTGTTCAGAACTTTACCAGTACCAGGTTTGTCCCTATGCCCACGCAAAACGACGCAAGGTCATGTGTCTAGTCTACGTTTTGTGTTATACTTTACTTACATACACATCTTTATATCAGTTTAATTTCATAAAGTTATTTCCAAGATAATTTCGTAAATTTTTCGACATTTACTTTTTGTCTATTAAAATAATTGAGCTGAGCTTTACATTGTTACGAGGACCTCAAGTTGTTTGATTTCCTATTATTCTGAATTTACCCGTGATATTCAATCTAAATTTTGTTTAACATTTAAATGAAATTGCCCTGTGGGTAAAGGTTTTATTTCACCTTCTAGATACAAAACTTTGTACGTTTACAAAAGGGCTTTGTCGATCAAATAGATTGGTAATTTTTGTAGACTTACCTGAGGAACACCACGGAGGGATATTCGTATCGGATTTACTACTGATGAAACTTTCCCAGGCTTTTTTCTTTATGTTTCTCATTTTACGATAAAACGTATAAACTTTATAAAAAGACTTTTTAATGACAAAAAATCATGTGAAACTTTTCCCGCCTTTTTTTCTTTTTTTCTTTGTGACATAACACCTATGTGACATAAATCTTCGCATTCTACCATTTTGGTAGAATGCGAAGTTTTACATTTGTAGTAAGTGGTAGGCAAGCTGTTTTGTGACTTTTATACAAACAACATCAAGCCAGAAAAAAAACAAAGAATAGTTTCAGTTATGATATATTGTCAACTTTTTATGTTATTTTTGTAATGTGATCAACTTCTAGCTGACTGTACCTACTGAATCTTGATAGTCTTTTTGTTCTCAATTTTAAACAGACACGGTTGGTAGAGGTACCTAAAAATACTTTCATTTGAAAGGTCTCGTTCTCAAAATTAAATGACCTGACCCTTGTACCGTTGTTCTAAATTACACGGAGATAATTATTTGATCTCGCGCATTATAACTTGAAATTAAAATTTCATGGGGGAGGTATTAAATGGAGTCGAATATTTCAAGTGGAACAGTTCGTGAACTATGTTCGTAGCCCTCGCTGTACTTTTCGCGGTGTTGAAGACCAGTGCTCAAGAGCAGTCTCTGTCTCAGCAGTCTCTGAGCACAGTGCCTCCACAGCGCGCACCCATGCCGTTTCTGGATTTATTCAGCAGTGCATCAAATTATTTCTCGGAACCTATTCGTAAATCGTACTCGGATTCCGAACATTACGTTTCGTGTCCAAAAACGGATTCGCTATCATCATTCGCAAATGTTTTAGGAAGCGCCGCTAAGATCATGATATCTGCAGCCGTAATTTTGATCCTGAAAGTATTGGCGGGAAAACTTCTATTCATGCCCGTTGTTTTCGTTGTGCTCGTAAAGTTGGGATTAAAAGCGTTTCTCCTATGGCCAATGGTAACAAAAATGGTGAAATATTTCAAGAAGAAGAAGCGAAAGGGTCATAAATCGAGGATTATCACAGATTGTTCGCCGAGAATAGCGTGCGTCATACAAAGGGCGACTCACGGAGGGTGGAGAAGCAACTTGGGAGCAGCGGCTACTTTCTTACTAATCGACGATATCGAAGAGGACAATTTGTTCGCTAAAAGTATGTTGACGATTTTAGCTGGAGATAAAGTTGCAGAGTGCATGTCGCTCGAGTGTACTTCCGGAATCGATATTAGCTGACAGTTTAGTGTTTACCAACATACGAGTATGTGGGACAATGCGGTTTAGAAACGCGACCTAGATATTTTGCCAAACACTAATAAAAGTGCTAAATTGCATTGTGATTCGATAACTTTATAAATATCACATGTGTGATATTCCTCAGTTCGTACACAATAGTCATGAATCGTGCTCACGTTTTTATTGCGGTCTTGCTGAATCTGGTTTCAGTCCAGGTGACGTTTGGTGGGCCCGGAGAGCCCATGATGTATTACGCACCATCGAGCTATGAGACGCGTTCGGTGAGCGCACAGCCACTTATACAAGCACAATATCATCCTGCAAGTGGGACTATACAGCAAGGAATTATGATACCACAAGAGCATCGCGTGCCACTGGAGCGTGTTCCGGAAGAACTTTACTACCAGGAGCGTATAGTACCTCAAGAGAGCTTGCTGCCCTCCGAACGTATGGGGCCACAAGGAAGTTTACAGGAAAGTTGGGTCCCTCTTAGTAACAGCATGCCTCAAGAACGTATGATGCTATCATCCCAAGTAAATAAGGTACCGGCACCCCAAGAGCGTATGGTGTCTCAAGAAAATGTGCAGAAAATAGTTCACACTAGTCCAACCCATCCTCAACCAGCTCAAAAAGAAAAACAAATCAACAGCGACCTAGTGGATGCGCAAAACCTACGTTCGGAGGAAGACCCGCGAGCGGTGAAAAATGGGTACGAGTACCCGCATCAACAGACGTACCCTGCGGCTCCATCGTATGGATACAACACGCCGGCCTCTAGCTACAACCCTGCATCACCAGCTCCCTCTTATTCCTCATCATCAGTAGCATCATATCCCTCACATGCCGACCACTCCAGCCCAACTACTAAGTTCCTTCTAAAGCCTGACCTCACGGAACTTATCACACCAGCTCAAGGAAAAATGGCCGGAAAACTGAGTGGCTTAGCTGGACTAGCACTATCTCTACTTGGATCTGGAAAAGGATTGGAACTGACTGGTATGAAAGATCTCTTGATTGATGGGATACTGAAGCCGCTTCTGGTCGCGAAGGGTGGTTTGAAAGCGTTGATAAGCAAGCTGTCTATACCAGTCATTGCTTTGATTCTGATCAATGTTGAAGTTCTTATTACTGTGTGGTGGCTGTGGGAAGAATGTCCAGAACAGAAGCCGGCAGTTGAGTATACGAAGCCTACATATCCTGCAGGAGTAGCAGCCAATAACTATAATAATAGCTACAGATAGTTTACATAGATTTAAACCCAGTTTTAATTTAGGTACGATTTTGAGACTGAAATTACGTGACGTTGTATAAAATAAGATTGAAAATAAATTATTTATTTGTTGGTTTACGTTATTTTTTATTGTTACTGTAATAATATAATACTTTAAAATACAGTTTGTAGGCGAAGGCAAAGCCTTCAAGTACATAAATCCATAAAAGGATTTCATTTAATTTTTCATAAATTCACTATTTAATAAGAAATATAATTACTTATCAAACTCAGTACTCAGCAAATACCTTACGCTGTGGCTAAATAGTATCTAACTTTTGTTTTACCTACTTTTATTACCCTAACAAAGTCACGACATAAAGAGTGTAACTAATAAGATTATTTCGCTCAATTTCTTACGTGCGTATCTACTACGAGTATATCAGTTGACAGGTGTCTGCATTCGTTACGTCAAACCGCCCTATTACAGCTAATTGGGTAAGCTAAGGACAACCAGACACTGGCGAGCGTTAGGGTGCCGAAGAATATGGAACGTCCCGACCTTATTCAATAGGGATAGATGAACAAGTACCTGCCTCTGTAGATCGGGAGTTACTCATAGCTTTTTGACATCAAGTAATGAAACCTTGGACGTGAATGATGATCAAATAACAGCTCGGTGAAAAACAGTTACTGAAGCTGACTTATAACCGTGGCATACCTACTTACGTTTTAGGCTCACTTCATGATTATAAAGAAACAAATGCTTGTCGTTTTATATAGGAACTCAACTAGCGAACAAAGCCGCAATCAAACTTTGATGAGCAATAAGTGGTCTATATTTTATTTGGAGAATGACGTGACAAAATATTCGCTAGCTCTTTCACTATAAGTCGTACCTTTATTTAGAGTATTATTAGCCCTAAAGGTCGATTGATCCCAGTTGTTTCTTAAAATATCCATAATAGTCCATGTTATAAACGTTTACTTATTATAAGCTGCTCTTCAATATTCGGAATATTAAATCCTTTCAAATTCATGCGTTTAGAAATAGGGATGCCAAATAAAAGGTGGATTGATTGTATGAAATCCGATATGGGTGAGTTGAGACAGACAGAGTACCGAGACGGCTGAGAGAGCAAAGTACACAGTCTAGAATTGTTCATTTTATCATCCTGTAAAAGCGAAATGGACGTAAGTTTCATACATAATATATTTAAAAAACTAACTTTTGGGTTTCTTCATCTACAAGCTAGAAAAAGAAAACTATCAGTAATTTATTTATCTGTCCATCGATCCTACCTTTCCAGGGAAAATGTTTTTTTTCATTGATTGTCAGTTCGATAAACTACATGGCTGGCGCAGCGCATTTATTTTTTAATTCTGTGAGATGTGTCAGTGACCTAAGTTCTAGTGATTTTCTACTTTCAGTTTTTAAACTGGAAGTAAAAATTTTCATGAAATAGGTTTGACGGAAGCAGAAATTGAGTTCACATGCATTTAAAAATCTACTTAAGCTTTTAATCATGTTGAAATCACAGGCCGCTTCGTGCTACCTCGTTACTCGAAGCGCCTACGTTCATTAACTTTATCTAATTGTCTGTACGACTGACCGAGGTGTTCGTTAGCAGCTAACCTGAATTATTGTTTTGTTGCCAACACACAATTTTGACCATAGTAGGAGAAACTTTGAAAGCTTTAAAACTGGCAACGAAAATAACACGAGGTGACTGGACTTGTAATATTTCACGTGTGAATGTCAATTGCTTACCTATTGCTTAGATGTAGTGTAGTAGTGGTGTTGAATTCATCTTTAATATCATGAGTAGAATAAAAAAGAAAAACTAACCTCTAAATGATATAAACCAATCAAAAAAAAATTCAAATAAAACAAATAGGTAATACCTACCTACGTATAAAATCATTGCAACTGGCCATAAAACATCAGTTCTAAATATAAACTATAAAAACGTGTAGAAAAGCCCCAATCACGTACCGAAAGCATGAACAAATTGCGATTACCTACTGCTTCAAATGATGCTGGACGGTTGTTAACCGCTGGCTCTAAAAAAACACTATTGCTTCCAAATTCAAACTACGAATGCGTTCATTTGATTGATTCTTTCTTTTTTTCTGCTCTGTTTATTTTTTAGACAACGGTAATGAAATCGTGTGAATTCTATCACAGATTCTGTCACAGACATAGTTCGATTAAGTTTTTAAATTATAAATAGATACATTATAATATGAAGCGCATTTTATTCTAATGTATTACTGATAAATACGCTGAAACAACTAATTATTTAGTGAATATCACAAATACTCGAAGTAAAAATCTTGTGCATTTTATCTTATAAAATAGTTTTATTGCTGAATTATTACGTAGGTGCTTGGCTGCACTAGAAAGAAATTATGAGCAGTGCAAGCAATTATAATTAAACTAGGTCAATAGAAATAATGGCGCTCGTTTTTTTCACACAAAAAGCTAGTTCGGAGTTTGACATAGTTTTAATAAGTAGGTACATGTAGCTTGATCATGGAACTACCCGATGGCTAGCATGGTGTTAAGTGGTACCTAATCACTGCCTATAACAATACATTACTTCATTGAACACTTCCAGTGAGGATGTACCTACTTCTGTACACTGCATTGCGATCATCACTTTGACACAACATTGTGTATTAAAACCGAAAATATACATTAAAGGTACGGTGGTAGTACTTCCCTAGAGATAAAAATGATATATTTTCCGAAGATGTAATACGATACTTGTTATTTTGATTACTATTTTTTCAGACTTATATTGTATGACATGTGTAAACTATCACCGATTTTATTCTATAAGCTTTTATACAGAAAATTTAAAAGTAAAGTTTTTGCTTGACTAATTTACTAGGACTTTTAGAACTTTACTCGTTCAAATACTGTCTAAGTAAATACTTTAGACTTCTAAGAACGATGGCAGAACTTAAATGGAAACTTTTCTGAAGATTCTGTGATCCTCACCTCAAGTTTAGTTTACACATTAAAGGACAAAAAGTGAGAAGAACAGCGAAAAACTACACAATATAGTTATTGTAAAGCGTTTGTGTGAATTTGTTTCTTGATTATACCACGCCACGTAACAGATTTATAAAAGCATTGAAGCTAATCAAGATAAATATTTAAAAATGTTTTATTAAAGACATTCAATTTTTGTATTATTTCCAGCAACCTTAAATTTGATACCTTAATTGCACAAAAAGTAATTAGCCATCTTGGGCCATATTGTGTCTGCCATATTGTATTTTCAATGACGTCACTTGGAAGTAATTAATCCAAAGTAACACTAAATTTAATCTCAATTAGTTACTGCTCAGTTTAAAGATTTTCCCAAACATAAATGCATATTATATGCGTATACCAGTGGTAGCTTACCAAAGCTCGTTGTTTTATCTGTATCCCAAGCACTAAACTGCAAAGCTAAGGCCTGAATAAAGTCCATAATAAAATACGCTTTTGATTTTCAAAGAATCCTTTCAAAGCTTTTGCAGTTTATTCGGATTTCACAGTAAATGATCAGACGATTTGGCAGAAAACAAGGATTTATCTCAAATCTCCTGTAATAGGGCCGTGAAATTCTACATACTAGGTACTAACGATATCACGTTGCTTATATAATAAGGATTATGAGGAGTAGTTGTTAGACCGCCGTTGCTCAAGGTCGTGGGTTCTTACTTCTTTACTGGTCTAGCCTCATTAGACTTTTCTATTCGAAAAAATATTGCGTCATGCTAATGCTTTGCAACGGTGAAGTAAAAATATTAGTTATCTCAAAATTAGTAGATACTTACCTGTAGTTTTTTTTTGGAAAGGTGATCCGAGCAAACATCGTATCCAAAACATTTACCGGCACTACATCACTCTATACATCGACATGGTAATAAGTTAAAAGTAGAAATAAACAAGCTGGGAAACGGTAGCCTGTTGTTAAAAATGTCTAAGTTTTTATTCCGTAAAATAAGCGACCTCTGCGTAGGTACAACATATTGCATTACTAAGCGACATAAAGTCGGGCAATTACCGCATTATTCACTTACTAAGCTTGTCACGCGTCACAGCTCAGTTGGTAATGGCTCTGTCTTCCATGCTGTGGGTCGTGGGTTCGATTCCCACCCAGAGCAAATGTTTGTGTGATGAACATAAATATTTGTTCTGTGTCTAGGTGTTTCTATGTATTCTATGTAAGTATTTACAAAAAGAAAATGTACCTATTTATGTATTCTATAAGCAGTCTAGGTACCATTGTACAAGCTTTGCTTAGTTTGGGACTAGAGTGTGATGTGTGAATTGTCCGTGAATACCTATATCTAATGTAGACACATTATACACCCTAGTGCTGGTTGTAGCAGAAGTAGTTTACGACCACATCTTATAAGTTCGGACTAACTACCTAGGTAATAAAAAAGAAATCCAGTTTTACCTTGGGCAGTTTTACGAGTTATGTTCTGTTGGATTATTTTCTCTGACGGTTTTAGTGCTTTTGTGACGATGTGAAAATGTAATTAAAAAATTGATGACATGCTCTAGAAACCTGAATACAACGTATTACGTAATACTCCTATAAGCCCAAATACTGCTCATTGAGAACAAGTAGGTATGTAAGTAAGTAAATACACATATTTTGCTAAATTAATTATTTGAAGATCTTTAAAACAAAGGGTTTTGACATATCTCTGAATTTGCAAAAACAAATATAATTAAAAAACAACTCAAACTTAATAACTTCTTAAACTAAAACATAACTAAAAGAAGTTTCTAAGTAGTCAGTGAGAGCGGTGCGCGTACGCATCCATGTCGCAGTATGTAAACAGGTTATGTACCTACATAGATAAATAAATAAATAATGCTGGACAATCCACACAACATCATCATCAGCCCCAAGCTAAGCAGAGCTTGTGTTATGGGTACTAGAAGACTGACATACTTAATACAATAACATTACATAGATAGATATTTTTTATTATACCTACATATACTATACCCAGAACACCCGGAATAAATATTTGCAGATCGAACCCGCAACCTTCCGCGTCGCAGGCGGACCTTCGCCTGCCGCGCCACATCGGTCGTCAAATGTATGTGTGCATTATATTTATATGTACGTCTCATGTAATAATCTTATAATGGCTCTATATAGGACTGCATTTTTATTTCATTTTTTAAAATTCCTTTTACAGAGACTACTTTGAATGCTAATCAAGCCATGATAGTAATACATTCATAGCGACGATTGTGACCGGGGCAAAGGTTCACAGAGCTATGTAAATTCAAGCCCAGCCAAAGGAGTTCATACAATTCTACTATACGAGTAACGTAGCGAAAGCTCAAAGATACGGCGGCATGTCGCAGTTTTAGTATTAAAACAGATGTTATTAAAAACAGCTAACATTTAATATGACTAGATTGAGTATCACTTTTGTAATGAAAGCGAACAAAAGTTTGTATAATAGTTAAGATTGTAGGTTCTGTTCTGGCGGTACATTGTACTTACAAAGTCTTCTTCTTAGTCGGACGCTCATAGTAGAGTGGTCGTGGTCATGAGTGGCACGAATCACTGCTCTAGCTATGCGCTTCCAGCTATCCCTGTTAGCGGCGTTGTACGAACATTCGCAAAGTATATTGGTAATATTATTAATCTAGTTCCCATAGTAACTTTAGTTAGTTCGGGTGAATGGGCGTTATGTGAAGTACTTATATGTATTAAAAAAAAATATTTAGTTTTTTTCTCTCTATAAGTCTATGAATTTGTGAGATAGAAAAGGACTTTATTTTGAAAAATAATAAACAACATTTAATTTACAGAATAAACTTTATTTGTTACCATATTACACTTATCTACGTATTGAAAGAAAATTGTTATCTATTATTTTGGGTACGTCACACAGCACAGATCATACTATTATTATTCACCAGTAATAACATTGGTCTATTTCCTAGCACTATTACAATATGCTAGTTTTGGCAACAGCCTGCAACGTGTCTATTGTGTCAAATTCAGTTTCGAGTTCCGTGTGACATCGGCCGACTATGAAGGGTTCCGGACCCATGAGAATAAGCTTCTATTGGTTGTCTATCAACGTTGAATTCCCTTCCTTAAGGTAGACTTTCGACCAGAGCGGCTCCGGCGTCAGTGACGCAGCGATAGTAACGCGGCGATAGAGCGATAGTATTATGCAGTACGGTGTCGCGGCGACAGTGACGCCACGTGCGAACGCTAGTTCATACGTTTCCGTACTGCATAATACTATCGCTCTATCGCCGCGTTACTACCGCTGCGTCAGTGACGCCGGAGCCGCTCTGGTCGAAAGTCTACCTTAATGTTTCGAAATGAATATTGGAGCACTTACGCAATGAGTTTTGGCGTTTCATCAATACCAAAAAGCTATTTCTCGTTACAGGACAGAATTTCCGCTTACTAAAATTATTTGTTTTAGGTTTTAGAATTTATTAGATATCATCATCGGTTAGCAATTCTAATGATGTGACGATCTCAAACTTCAATTGTATTTATTCAATAATCACAAGGATCACTTTGAAACGTCTTACAAACTAGCTACATCTGCGGAGTGTAGCTGGCAAAAACTGGATGAGAAGAGTCGAAGACCGGGCTCAGTGGCGCGTCTTGAGAGAGACCTACATACAGCAGTGGACTGATATAGGTTGATGAGATGACTCAAGTACTCAAGTTAAGCATTACTTGCTCGTTCTTTTTCAAATTGTTTTATTATGCATTTTTTTGGTTTTGAAGAAGGTATGATCTCTCCCATAGATTTCTAATATTTGCAGACTTCCCGGCTAATCCGAAAGTAGATTTAATATAAAAAGCTCGATGTACATTTCGTGTGCTATTTTCTTTTTCTTCTTTATTAATTTTTGACGATGTTATTAAGTAGGTACTTACATGAATAAATATTTATCTGGAAAGATGTGGCTTTATTGATGATGATATTCTTTGTAAACAACATTGCGATAAAATAATAACACCAATACGTAAATATTCACGGACATTTCACATATGACGCTCTAGCCCTAAGCATAGCTTGTACTATGGGAACTAGATTTAGATGAAACTTGGGATATACCTACGAGTACATAGTTGGTCGTGGACCAGCACATACATTTTGTTACAAATCTTGATAAAAGACGCACAAAATGTATTTATATTAGCAATCTGAATCGCTGACCTTAAAAGAAAAGTAAAAATAAGTAAGTACCTAATAAAAATGTCCACGAATATTTATATATCAATTTAGGTTTCAAAAGCAACTTTTTACCGTAGTTGCTTCTATTTACCTACGGGAAGCTGTGATGCCTGACTTACAAGATGGATTGTATAAAGTCGCGTGACCTCATTTCGTTTGAATCAGCCTTGAAATTACCTTGTACCTACCATACCACCGCAGAATACCTGAGTAGAAGATTATCGGATGGTGATGACGTTTCACGTAATATAGGGAAAAAGGATGCCATAGAACGGCTTCAAAATATTTTAAAGAAAATTGTTTGGGTTTTTTATCTAGTATCTTGCAAATGAACTCTTATCCAAAGGCTCTATCGAGCCGCTGTAGCTAAGTGAATCAACCAAGCAATTATTATTAACAAGAACAGAATTCCGTAACGAAAATACCGAACGAAAATAACCTAACACTGCGCATGCGTAATCCAGCAAAAAAATCCTATGTAATAGCTTTACCACGGCAGTCCCCGAGTGCCATACGTTTTTTGAAGTGAAAACTTCTTTAGCGGCGCTGGGTGGGTAAAAACTTTCAAACTCGCGTTAGGGTCACGTGACGTCGAAAAAGCGTAAGATCTTATTTAATTTTCATACATTGCTCGTAAAACAAGAGACGACAAAAGAACACACTTGCGGTCACGCGACGTATGACTCAAACAATTAAATAGTGTTGTGGCGCAGACACATTCGCGCTTGCGCGAATGTGTCTGTGTCTTCGTTGTCTTCGTCGTGAAAACACAACGTTAATATTGAAGTTTTCACTTCTGCCGGCACTCCCGGAGTGCTACCATTTTTTTATTATTATTTTAATCCAACCGATTACTAAAATCTTGTGTTGACTAACATACGCGGGCGAAGTCATAGATGTACATAAACAAGTTAACTAACACATATACGTCTTACCTGTTATCAATCGTGCGTAATACAGCTCAAAGTAACTTCTCTTTGTGAATAACTACGTATCTCATATCTAGCAAATGTCAATACAAGATGCGTGCTATACGACACACGCTGAATAATACATACAAGTTAGCATTATAAGATGTATTTCCTAGACGGATGTGAGAATCCAATTGAGATATAATATAATACAGTTATGAAAATAATGCAATTCAAATGAATGCCCTTAAGTGCGCGGGTTTTATTGTTATTTTTAATTATAGTATAATTATGCTAGTGCTTAGTTATACAATTTAGTGCCTGAAATATTCTTTTTATTTGAATATGCGTGGCGTCACTACTCAATTGGTATTTTGCTGTATTTAGGTATTATTTGTAGCTTATAAAATATTTATGTGTCAAAATACGTGTTACATCTTCTTCTTTACTTCGTCTTTACTTTATTTTGGGTAAAGCATTTTTATTGTTAGTTTAATAAGGTCTTCAACAAAGTGAAGCTGATTAATTGAACAGCAAGATAAATTGTAATCTCACTGAAGACAAGAAAAAATAGGTCAATATTTGCGAGCGAGCACAAAAACTTTATTCTAAAAATCTGTTGCTGCGTAATACGCTTTTATCTTTTAGCTTTTTTTTTATTATATTTTCTTTACCATTCTAGGCCTTTTACGCAAGAAAATAGCCTTAACGCTATGACCTGTAAGTAATTTCAAGACCTCTGTGTAAGAAATATGTAGATAGTAAATTAAAAATTAGATAAACAATGTTCATATTTTATACATTAGTCTTCATATTTTTATTATTTTTTGTCAACCTATATTTTTGTTCTTCGGACCAAATTTCATTAAATCGCTAATTGTCCTCTCACTTCTATAAAACCCTCCTTTTGCTACGTTTAGTTGGGTAATAAGGGATACGTTTTACGAAAATGAAATCAGTATAAACTGGGAATCGGTTAGGTTATTCAATCAATTCTGATACTATTTAGGTTTAGACGAGATCCCTATCTAAGTACCTACTAAGAATAAAAGTAGGCTATGGTTGTTTCGCAGTGGAGTGTTTGTGTCCGTTCGGCGTGAAGCGAGGCGCGGGCCCGCCAGCGCAGTGGAGAGCGCGCAGCTTCGGGAGTCGATCCGCGCACCGGCCTGACGTCGGCGCGGGCCGGCGCACTCCGCACTCCGCCGAGAGCCTCGGCACCCTCGCACCTCGCACCTCCGCTGGTGCGCCGACCGCTGCCATCGATACCACCGCGACGCGGGACCTCTAGTGATTGTCGGTGACTGTTTATTGTGATATACAAGGTGACCGATCCTTCCAGTGGTGAACCATCGACCGTTTTATATCCTGACCAAGTGAAAACAAACAGATCGCAGAGCTTAGCGCAGGCGCGACGTCCGCGAACACCATGATAGCGGCCATCTTGGTCGAGGACGCACTTTCGCCTCGCCCAAGCCTCGGAGCTTGATCTGAAACCCCGTTCACGATCGCCGAGGGCTCCGCGATGCGTCGAGGACGAGGTTCCGCGTCGAGCGCCCAGTGAGGCCGCTATCGATCCGGTGGCGTCAGCGTCATGGCGCTCGCGGAGTGAATGCGGACATTGGGAGCGCGCCGCAGCCTCGGCTCGCCGAGACCGGCCGCGGCGGCCAGCGACAGCGTCGGCTCGGTCGCGCGGCATGTGAGGGGGAGCGCGCCCGTGGACGGCAGGGCGCGCGGCAGGCGGCGGGTCGGCTCCACGGCGCGCCATGGCCGAGGAGTACGCGCGCTCCCCGTGCGAACGCTTCCCCACTGCGGGCGCGTTCAGCGTGGCGCCGCCGGAGCGGCTCAGCCCGCCGCCGCCCGCGCCGCTGCCGGACCGCTTCGGTGCGTCACCGCGCCGCGTGCGCCGCTGCGCCGAGGCGGAGCGCGCGCGCCGGCCGCGCTACGTGCCGCCGGCGGCGCACGTGCCCGTCGAGCGGTACGTGCCGCGCCCGCCGGCGCCCACGCCGCACCGCCCGCCTCCGCCCGGCTACTGCTCGCTGCAGTGCAGGCCTCCACCGGCGCGCAAGTGCTGCGGGCCGCAGTGCCGCGAGGATATCGTTGCGTCCCCGCCGCCCTCGCGCTATGTGGAGTACGTGGGTGCCGTGGCGGCGCGCCGGCTCGCGTGCACGCCTCCGCCGCCGCCGCCGCCTCAGCTGCAGCTGCCATGCGACCAGCAGGAGCCGCCGTGCTGCGTGCAGGCTCGCAGGCGACCTCAGCCACCGCATGATTGGTGAGTGCTTCTCATTACCTCGCACTTAAACAACACATTTAAGACTACCGATCCACCTACTGACTCAAAAGTCAAAAGCTCTTACTAATGTCCTAAAAAATGTTATTCTCTACTGAACTTTTTCTTAAATGTACTCGGTCTCGACTCGCTCATGCGGTATTTTCTCGAGTAAATCTACTTTTCGCAAAGTGGAACGGTTTCATATTTTTCTCATCTATTTTCTAACACTCCATAATGCCTACTTGACATGAAAACGGTGCTGGCTTGAGTAAGCGAAAGCGTATTATTATATTACCCACGGAAATATTATAAAATTCTTGTCACAACCGCTGTAGGCTTTTCTCGAAATAAGAACTTTGAGAAAAACTGACGCAGCTACGACGTGTTATTCTAACAAAGACGAGGTTTAAGCTGAATTTTGGTTATGAAAGTGTTAAGTACTCATTGATTAATCGGTAGCGAACTTTTAAAGAATTTAATAATTCATGATGATGGTGGCGGCTTCCATTATAATTGGTTAATATTTCGTGGATAGAATTGATAACGTGTGATTGATGACGGTGTAACGATCGCGGCGCACATTCGCAAAACGACTGACATTTAAGAACTGATTGCTTTTTCCGTACCCTCGCTGGAGTTATCCTGTTTCGGGTTTTGGTGAAATCTTTTCCGAAAATGTTGAGTTTCGTGACGTACCTATTTTGTTGATGTGTTAAATAATTTTGTTACATAGGCGTTTCTGCTATATCTAAGGAGAACAAAATGTCATGTATGAGATTGTATAGGTCGATACGCACAAATGCTGCTATTTTAAGAGCTACTACCTACTTTTCAAATGAAATTAGTTTTGGGTACCTACCCCCTGACGTACTTCACGTATTATTTGTGAATAAAGGTTTGCTTTATGAATTAAATTTATGTTTACGTGTATGTATCTACTCTAGTTATTTATAGTAACACTTACTCAAATGTAATTTAAACTGTCTTTAGAGGTGTTTGACAATTGAGTAAAGTGCTAGATAGGTATGTCCGATCAATGATTAATACAAATTCATGAACATTTTCACACAACATCATCTAATCTCAAATTAAAAAAGATTGCTAAAATATTTTTTTTTTGCTTACTACGCAGAATAAACGATGACGATAGATGTAATGTTTGTCATTATACAAATGTTTGTTCTTGTCGCGGGTTGAACCACATCAGACCCACAGCATGGAAGGCAGAACAAATATCTACTAACAAATTTGTGACATCTGCTAATATGGATGGGTTGACAGACGTCACAGCTCAGTTGGTAGTAGCTCTGCCTTCCGTGCTGTAAGTCATGTGTTCGATTACAACCCAGAGCAAATGTTTGTGTGGCCTTTCGCCATCACCAAGATGGCGGAAGGACGTTGTAAATAAAATACGAAAGAAAAAAAATAACAAAAATACCGTCCAACGTTGCCCATAAACTTAAAAAAAGAAAAAAAATTAACAATTTACCGTCCAACGTTGCCCACAAACATAAACAAGCCTTGCAACGTGACATTGGCGAAATTGGCTAACCCCCAGACGCCATTAAATAAAAATTGAATTGAAATGTTTGTGTGACGAACAAAAATATTTCTTCTGAGTTGGGTGTTAGGTACTATGCATTCTACGTTGTATTTACAAAAAAATAAAGTATATAAGTATTCTATCAGCAATCTAGTTCCCATAGTACAAGCTCTGCTTAGTTTGGGACTAGAGTGTGATGTGTGAAATGTTCGAGAATATTTATTTATTTAAGTACATATATTTATATCAGATAAAATGACACGATGATAGGAATTAATGCTGAAAAGACAAGAAATACTTACAATATCATATCATGTCATCCAGCTGAGAGAGATAATGGATTTTCTTTGAAAAATCTGTATAAGGCTCGCCCATGTTCGGAATGTTTTTGTTACCAAAACACCATTCAATACGCACAGTCAATGGGCTGTTGGGAAAATTAGCCCTAATAATAATCTATAAAACAGAACCGTCACAATCTGGCAACCCTACTTAAAAGCATTAAAACCTTTGTTCTCTATAAAGGTTAAGCCAATGATGTACAGTGCAGTATAAAAATATTATGGCAGTTTTAAGCATTTGGAAATGTACCAACAACCCAACGTCCTACATGTCTTTGTTTTATATTGTTGTTCGTAAATTCAAATACCTAAGTATCCGTTTTATTACTTTGTATTGAGATTCTGCTTTGTCTTATTGCCAGAATTTTGTAACTATCTCTTCCCTTCTTGAGTTTCTAGACAAAATAGGGTTGGTTGGCAAATAAATAAATAAATATGTACGAACAATTCACACATCACACTAGTCCCAAACTGAGCAAAGCTTAATTATGGAAACTAAGCAAAGCCTAATTATGGGAACTAGATTGCTGATATAATACTTTATACGTTTTTCTTTTGCAAATACATACATAGAATACATAGTAACACCCAGACACAAAACAAATATTTATATTCATCACACAAACATTTGTTCTGGGTAATGATCGAAGACATAGTTACTACTAACTGAGCTGTGACGCCTGTCAAATTTCGACAATGTAATGAATACTCTTTTGATGCTTACTAAAATATTAACGCTAAAATAACTGTTATATTTGTAAACAAAACTCTTTGGAACTTGATAACGTGACGTGTTAGTAAAAGTATTACATTTCCGTTACACATCAATGTTTCCATTCTTTATTTCGCGGAAAATAACAAAAAATGGGTAAAACGTCGATAGTCAAGTAATATGTTAGTAAATAAAATATTATATTTATACTATTCTCTTTAATACATTCATCTAGACTACCTTATTTTCAAAAAGTATCTAGTGTAGTATCTAAGATAAATGTGAAAAAAAAATGACTAATAATTTGACGTATTTTATGATTTTTCTTTTTTCTTTCATTATGTTAATCTTCCTCTTCATTTAATAAAAATTGTTCATTGCCGAGAGCGTTATTTATTTATACGAAAACCAACAGTAAAAACAAAACAGAATAAAACAAAAAAAACATAAGACTAACTTATTATGTGAACTAATGAAATATAAATTAATATATTATGATAAATCTTAAAGTTGGCAGTACACTATTAACTTTGTAAAAGCTTCTTTCAAGTGCTTTTAAGTTTTCCTGTCATTCTCACTACTAATGTAAACAATATAATTTATTCCCTCATTACATCTTTTTAATGGTAGATACTTTACTTATTATGTTATACTCGTATATAGGATGAAGATAAACATATATTTTGCAAATGCAACACGCATTAATATTGTTATTATTTAAAATCTTAGCAAAAAGGTCTTTACAATATATGTCTATCTTTATCTATATATATAAAAATCAATGCCACTTTTCGTTGTTATTTTATAACTCAAGAACGGGCTCACCTATCCAAACCAAATTTGTAGGCTTTATTTGGACTTATTAGCAGATGGTTTATGTGAAGTTTGCTTATAATCTGTCGAGTGGTTCTTCATTTGTCACATTTTTTCGCGGAACAGAGTTCGCCGGGACAGCTAGTAGATTATAAAAAAAAACATATTATAGAAAACCTAGTTATTATTAGTATTCCCAGAACCCCTCTGTTCTGGAGAGAAAGAAGGGAGGGTTTTGCCCTGCAGTGGGACACCACAGGCTAAAAATGAATGAATGAATGAATTAATATACTTACACAAATTAAATTAAATAGGCATGATGTGTTTTGGCATACACGGTTGAATTAAATGTGTTTAATTACTCTATGATCAGTCTTTAACGTTTTAATGGCAATCTAGATATTTGAATACACTATGAAATATCATCATTCTAAAAAAAAACTTCAATCAAAGTTTTTGCAGCATGTGAGCTAGCTCTCAGTTTTGAGATCATTATACGCTTGACCTACTTTCGCTTGTAGGTCCTTAGGCTTGTAGGTGTATTTACTCGTGCTTAGTCTATGGCGTCAGTGGCACCAAAATCTTTCAGTCGTTCTTAAAACTGTCATTATTACTGAGTAGGTATATACTTTTAGACATGTCGGTAATACTGAGTGCCCTTAAATATTTTTTACATTTGATGCGATCTGGCATTTTTATTTAATTTTTGTTCCGAGTTTATTTATGTAACATCTGTTATGTATTTATGGTCCTCTCAAGAAATATTTTCAGCAGACTAAAGTTATTATTTTGCCGCAAATGATAAATGGATCTTGGAATGTCTAAGATCTAAAATAAAATAAAGTCATGATTTTTAGCTACTCAACATTATTTTTCTAAAAACTGCATTGTTATAATATTGTTAAAATATATTGTTTCTATAGTGCAAGTAAGAAAAACTGCGAGCCTTCATACAATTTTGTTCCAGAACCTTTTAGAGTTCTAATTACATGACTGATGTCTTCGTTTACTGAAAGATTTAATAAATCACACAAGAAACATTTTAGTTGGCACAAACTTAATATGATTACTGAACAAAGCGCTTTCTGAACTCATAATTTAATTCTCAGAAAATATGGTAATTATTCACGTTAATTATTACCAGTTTGCCTTTGTGTTAAAAAGTCGAGTTACTTTGGAATTTTCTTATCAAAGTGCTTTATAAAAACTTTAGTTTCAAACAATCTACAGAGTGGGTTTTCAAAAGAGTACTTTTATGCCAAAGAAAAAAGAAGACAATTATTATAGCTATTAAATAAACTTATACCTTTATGTATTCTTGAGGATTTCATGGAGTAATATTATTGAAAAAAAAAACTCATTTTAAAATTCTGTATGGACGTTATGAATTTACAGTGCAGGAGCATTCCTAGATACCTTTTCTCAATGTATATTATATATTTTATAGTATAGTATATATTTTAATACATGTAATTATTAAACATGTGTCGGTTTGTGTTATCTTAATTTTCTGTACATTTTTGCGTTACGTATATGATATTTATTATTTTGTAATGACTAGTTTTATCCCGCCATACAAAGTGCTATCTCGTCACATCCTGTAAAATTCTGATGTCATCTTTCCTGAAGATCCAGGTCACAATAGTTCACTATCAACAAAGTACTGATTACCGACAATGTCAATAGATATTTTCATTATTCCCTTATCAGTGTGACTGTAATCGTGATAAGATGTGGGTGTAGCTATGCTCACCATTGTAGAATACTGACTGAGTTTTGTCAACATTTTTGTATTTAAATAAATATAGTTTTGAATTGTGGTTTGTTTATCTGTGTGTGGCTGCTGCTATATAAGTTAAACACAAAATGGATAAAAAGTAAGTCTTTTCTGAATCTACAAACCTACCTGTGTTGTATATGAATCATCACATCGGTAGACATATAGTTAAGTCGAAAATCTTTAGTTAAATGCTGACTAGGATACTCATTTTACTTTCTTTGGTTAGTGATACTAAAATAATATAAAAACAAAAGAAGTATGAAATTATACCTCAAATTCCAATGATTTCCAAACATGCGCATCGTTCATGTAGGTTATGATATACCCTATAACAAAAATACTGTAGTGTTTTCATTATATGACTATATAAGAATGCCCTATGGCATGATTATTATTACTATGGTACTACCCCGGACGTACTGAGCTATACTAATAGAAATTACCAACAACATTGTACTAGAAATTATCTAGGTACCCATTCAAAATCACATTTGTCAGTTACGATGAAAAAGAATGAAATTACGAGTAGCGAGGTTCAGGTTTTCTATCAAAAACATTGAATTAATGTGTGATCAAGCGAGTTTGAGAAGCATGTCAGATTTCTTCACAAGCTTGATATTTCTCGAGGGAAATCGGGCTACAGCTAAACTAGTAGGGACATACAAGCAAATATGTTTCATTCTATTTTTATTTTGGATTTTGTTCATGACAAGTTTGGATTTTGATAATGTAATAGACTTCTTGAAACGATTTGTCGAATCTTTTCGTAATTTGGATAAATTTCACATACATCAACACGTACATCTCACGTACATCTTCCTCTTCTTCTTCTTCTTGCCGTTATCCCAGGAGGAAAAGTATCAATAACATATTTTTATACAACGCCATCTAGTTAGCCAGTAGTTTCTGTTACTAAACTACAAAGAAATAATATATTCCCAACACAAAAACTCCCAATGACAAGTAATGTAATTTACTCGCAAATCCTAAGCTCACAATAACTTGTAGGTCTAGAAATAAAACACTTTTATCGCAACCATACTTTGTGTGGGTCGGCAAAAACCCTGGGTTGTTTTTCTGCAAATGTTGAATGTGACATTATCATAACAAACATGCCTTTGCCTAATCTGTATGATTTATACATCATCGACCACTTTTTATTCACGCCTCTATAGGACGCTGGGACACTTCTAGTAAATAAGTAATGCTGGACAATCCACACAACATCATCCAGTCCCAAGCTAAGCAGAGCTTGTGTTATGGGCACTAGAAGACTGACATACTTAATACAATACATTACATAGATAGATATTTTTTTACATATAAAATACCCAGAATACCCGGAATAAATATTTGCAGATCGTACAAACATTTATCCAAAGGCGGGAATCGAACCCGCAACCTTCGCCCGCCGCGCCATATCTGTTGTAAAATAGGGTAAATTAGGGTATAGGATTGGCTAGTCAAGTCAATACGTGCTGACTACACCAAAGGTTTCCTCACCATTTAGTCATTCACAGTTTGAGTTTTGCTCATGTAAGTTTACTGAAAAAAAAACGATCGGTTTTCAACACGCGACCTAACAGTATCCTATTCAAAAAGAAATAAAACGGTGTCTTTTTCTAAACTCGCAAAAACGGCAACATTGAACAAAATATGATATAATACCAATCTATATTCATATTTCTTCTAGTTACTTTGAAGATGAAGATCAAAAAGAAGCACGGTTTCAAATAGATTTAATTTCCATTCATACTTTGATAAAAAATATCTTGCCGGTGACTTTTCGATCTTTGTTTTGTGTCGAAAAAAATTAAGATCATCATTATTTGCAGACGTTTCGTAATTGCTTTTTGCGTAGGTAGATACTGGACGCGGAAATGGAGGTCAGGTAGGTTCGAACTTGAGCAAGATATTTTATGATTTTTATATTATGAGTATTTTGATTCAATTTAGGTAAAAATCGGAAGCGTACCTACCCAAGATACTGGCTGCATTAGCAATGCTGATACGCTGGGCCAGATACTCACCAGCCCTCGGGTCACGCGTCGCTGCGACTAGACGCCCAGAAATAATTTTGAAAACCCGGAGTGCCTCGGTATCCCACGGACCTAGAGTCTCGACCCCAAGAGGAGCAAATATGTAGGCCTGTTTTTGACGTGACAACGTCTTATAATTCGATAGAGCCGGCTGCACGCACGAAAAAACATGACTCATGAAGCGTTCCGGCGTTCCGGCGTTCTGAGGCGTTCCAAGATGTTTCGAACGACGATTTATTTTGCAGAACCGCTTACAATACCGTTCGTTGACGTTGTCACGTTCAACTATCGTCAGTAAACCGACTTTACAGACAACCATTTTTTTTTTAGGCCTTACATTTTGTAAATACTGTAATAGTCGTAAGTTTGTTTGTGAATTAAGTTTTACAAATATTTAGTTAAATCACTTATAACTGCGCTACGCCCGTCGTGTTTATAAAGGATATAATTTCAAATATAAGGACTTAATTTCAATTTGTTTACCTCAAACCATTGGTAAGCATTAATTTAAATGACACATAGATTCTTACACTAACTTTTAGTGAGAGCGCTATATGTACTAGCCTCACTAAAAGCATCTTCTGATAACTATTTTTGTTACAAAATATTGTTGTATACCCATCATAACAAGGTATATAACCTTGTGTAGTATATATAGTACATATAAATAATTATGTAACAAGTGTATTTTTAATTATAATTAAAAATACATTTGTTACATTTGCTTAGTTTTAACCACCACAAAGTGACATGGTATTGAGAACGGCAAGCAAATGAGAACGAATTTCTAGGTAAAGTTAATTTTGTCTGAACTTCAATACGAATATCAACTAATACTTACAATATTGCATGCTTACGTCATTTCACACCTACCACAGTGAAATACACACAGTTTTTATAAAAATAATTACCCCGTATTTACCGCATTTCAGTATTATCTTCTTCTTCTTCTTATCGTGTCGATGCTACAACTGTACTTTGTTGTAGCATCGTGTTGGAAAGATTAGCCAGACTAGACACTGCTTTACCGTGCCTAGCTGTTACCGGTGTGCGCCACGAGGAGGCTATTATTTATTATATATATTATATTATTTCAGTATTATGATAAAATGTGAAGCTAAAGTATCTAGGTATAATACAACTAAAAAGACTGCAAATTAATTTTAAAGTTTAAATATGCATTTATTTTCCGTCCGATCAAATAAATAATGACGTCACATAAAAAATATACTAAACGATACTAAAGTTAACAGGCATCGGTAGAATCTTGAAAGCCACAAAAAAAAGAAAACACACATTTATTCATTCGTATTAATTTTTAAACTAATAACATTCCTTTTGCTCCATGTAGTCTATCAAAAACTTTCGGTTCGAATCCCACATGAATAATGTGCAAAATAACTCAAATCAATTAGTCTGACAACCCAATCACTAGCATCAATTACTTGTGCTCTGGTAGCGACAGAAACAACTAGACTGTCAATAATATAGATGGAGATTATCATCATCATCAATATATCCGTCGACTGCTGGACATAGGTCTCTCCCAAGACGCGCCACAGAGCTAGGACTTCTGCTCTTCTCATCCAGTGTTTACCAACTACACTCCGCAAATCGTCGCTCCATCTCGACGTAGGGCGTACTACAGTCCCCACTCCAGTATACGTTTGCCTAACGGTAGTCAGTTCCTCGGAAAACATACAAACTTCAGTAAACATAGTCGGTAGTACGACTTAAGGTGATACCTCTCGTATTTAACTGTTTTGTACAGTAATTTAATTAAGTAAGTTAATATAAAGAACGAATCTCAAAAATTGATACAGGGCTACACAGAAAATTATTGTTTATGTTCGCAAAATAGCTTAAACTAGTAAAAGATATAACAGTTCAGCCGCAATAAAAAAAAGCCTTAAAAATTTGAATTTCCCGCTATAGCGAGAGGTATCACCTTAAACATAACAACTTTTGAAGTCCGTTGCACAGACTCTCTGAATTTGAATTAAACAAGACACTTGATATCGAGACGGCTAACTTAACCCTTGAGCAATACAGCTCTAATGCAATCAGGTAGAATTGTCTCCCAATATTGCTACAATAGCAACGCTGACGGCATTGCTATGCAGCGCTACGTTCCGCCCATAAGAGCTCTCCGACATCCAGTCGTATTATTCTCCGTGGTATTTGTATTTATACAAAAAATATTAATAAACTTTAGTTTGTTTTTTTGCATTTAGTGGTGTTAGACAATGTGCTGCTATGTTTTCGTCAATATAGTTGAATTTTATAAAAAAAAAGGTACAAAAAAATCTATTATGTGTGTGAAAACGGTGATCGTTGTTGACAGTTTTTCCTATATCTTAGATAGAAAACATTATTATTACTAGGTTATTGACCTAGAACGTTCTATAAAGCACCTTTCCGTCGAATGAATATCTACATTGAGGTTATAGCTCCACGTATGAAAGCATTAACCCTTGCATTGGGATCGATGGAGCAAACATAATCTGTTATATAACATGAGCTTAGCAGCTGATGCGCAGCTCGCTCGATTATACGGCTAATGGTGCTGTATAAACATGTTTACTGTTTTGAACGGCTGTTTTGGTAGAACAATGATGGTGGTCGCGTCAGCTTTGCGGAAGAGTAGCTCGAATTTTAGAATAAACCTCGATTTACAATTAAAAACAGTAATAATTATTAATTCATCAAAAATAACGATATCATACGTATAGAAGACAAGTTACAAAATTACACAACAATGTAAACCATATTATATTTTAATTCATAAGTTTTGGTAAGACGCAACGCGAATTTTAAATTATATTTCGAGTGGAGGTCGCTGTGCCCTTAACATTTTATTTCTTACCTACGTTACAGCGA
This sequence comes from Ecliptopera silaceata, assembly GCA_932527185.1. Classification (NCBI taxonomy): domain Eukaryota; kingdom Metazoa; phylum Arthropoda; class Insecta; order Lepidoptera; family Geometridae; genus Ecliptopera; species Ecliptopera silaceata. Next base: position 7,390,249 of record OW052202.1, on the reverse strand, counting down.
ACTAGAACAAGAGTTTTTTTACTGTTTTATTATAGAAGCATTTTAGAGAGAAGGTACAAAGGGAAATAACTTATGAACAAATAAAGTACGGCCGTTTCAGAGGTGAAAATTACTTTTTCAAGTATATTTTAGCCGTGCGGTTTTTCAACGCAATCTGAATATTTTTATTTCCGCGAAATTAAGGCGCACCGTAGAATTTTAATTAAGGGCAGCATAAACGAGTGGTAGTGGATGGGTTAAGTGTAGGTATGTCATTATTAAGTGGCGGTTAGACGGCTGCCAAGGGCACGAGGCGATTTGGGTGAAAGCCAACGTCTTGAAGCTTCGAAACGCCTTAAGATAAACCTAACTATATTATACACTTTTTTTAAAGTAATTAATAACGTTCTATAAAGTTTACGAAAGTTGATATTTACATTGAGCTGAAGTTTTTTCCTTTAAATGTTTTTAATTATTGGCATGTATTTTGAAAAAAATCTGGAATTCCACAAAACATCTCATGATAAAATATTCTTACAAAAGAAACCTTATTGAAACGGGAGTTTCTGTTTCTCATTATAACATCCCGAACGAAAATTCATCGGAAGTTAAAAATGAGGGGTTTTTCCACGAAAAGTAAGCCACCATTATACCAATACACCATTAAAAACTAATAATGCTGTTAAATTAGCATGTTACTATTAGGGTCCCCATTTTCTTTGTATATAAACCATTATATACAAAGAAAATGGGGACCCTAATAGTCGTGTACTTTCATTTTTAAGCTATTGCACAGCTTCTATCGCGGGCCTTGAGCGTGAAGACCGAATCCAGAAATTCCGTAACGAAATAACCGAACAAAAATAACTAATTCTGCGCATGCGTAATCCAGCAAAAAATGCTATGAAATAGTTTTATCGCGGCAGTCCCCGAGTGCCACACGTCTTTTTTTTATATAGGTAATGCATTGCCTCAACGAACACGTCCTTTGTAAAATTATACTAAAATCTATTATTTTATATATACAGGTTTTTTCTAGGGTGTAGGCTAATGCCCAATCAAATGATATCTACCATTTTGAATTTTTGTATATATAGTGATAAAATTGACAGTGATTGACTGTTGTTTCTTTACTTTCAGTACTTAAATCAAATTAATTTGTTCTTACTTGAGGATGAACTTTTTACTGGCTGATTTGATGATTTCATAACTGAATATTAATGTAGCTTGACCTTAAACTAGGTGTTTTATTTGAATAGTATCTATAATCTGCTGCGTAATTTTATTTTAAACGGCTAACCTATAAAATTTTATGCACGGCAAAAGATCATTGACCCTAATCAAATTTTTATCCGGCCTTTTTCCTAAGCACATTTAATTTAACGATTTGAGTGCCAACACGTGGAGCGATTTTGAAGTCTGCTTACGTAATTAATTAAATTTTAAATTGGAAGTTCATTGTTACTGCGAGAATATCGTTCGCTTTTATGATTCTAATGTAATGAGAAGAGACACTATGGCTAAGTGACTTTTTTTACAAGCCATAGAAAAATCATGTGGACCCTTACGTGGACGAAACTTAATTGCATTTGCTCACTTCTGTTCTTAAGGTCGATTTTCGCCAAATGAAAAGCATTTTGCTGATTTTTAGAATTTAGTAAGTATTTATTTTATCAAATGTAGAAAATGTTTGTCGTCGAATCAATTAATCGTTTCGAACAATGATTTTTGTTTTTGGTAATTAAATATAATTTATGAATAGAAATATCAAAGACATCATTTACCTACTTTGTATCGAAACAATCTAATTTTGCGTAACAAATACGAAGTATATTCTATCGGAGTACAAAGTGTCACGAACAAAGTTTTCAACTTTCCTGCTGCGATTAACCATAAACTATGTCTTATAACCTGGCGTTTTATTAAACTTTATTATTTATTTACGCAAACAATAATAAGCTTGTAAAGTTTCTGTCTTCGTTGCGTGGAACTTGTGATTAATTTTCTTTTGTAAAGATAGATGAAAATACTAAAAGAATGGTCATGCTATGACACAATATTCAATTAGTGTGTAATCATAATAAATATTGATTGCGCATTGAACCTTAGCGCAAATAAATATAATTACAAAAAAGACTAAAGTCTTTTTTGTAATTATATTTATTTGCGCTTTACTTTTACTTCGCTGATAGCATTTAAGATTTCAGTCTCGAATTTAGCAAAAAGGTTTTATGCATTCTATAAACTTTGAAAGCCATTAACTATAACGGCATTTACCGAAAATACGAGTAACTAATGACCGACGTCAATGCCTACATTATAAACAGCATAAAAATAAATGACTTGTGGTTTTACTGCCCAATAAATAATGTTAAAGACACTTGGAAAATTGACTAATCTTAATAAAAAAATGGTTGTCTGTAAAGTCGGTTTACTGACGATAGTTGAACGTGACTACGAACGCAAAGACCGATTGTGCTTCTTTGTCGCTCGTTTCGCGCTCTCGCTTGCACTTCAAGCCTTACATGGAACACCTCAGAGCGAGGTAACGCCGCATGAGTCATGTTTTTTTCGTGCGTGCAGCCGCCGGCTCTATCGAATTATAAGACGTTGTCACGTCAAAAATAGAAATGAGAAAGTTTTTACAGCACAATTAAATATTTTCTTTATGAAAAGCTTTCAATAATTTATTACGGACGTTTTGAAATGTTATGATCATAACCTGAAGGTATCATTGACGTCCTTCATTGGTATTGAGGACCTAAGCAATATCAGCAGATCTGAGTTCTATTCCTTTAAAGATGGGACGAACGAATTCGAAACCACGACGATAAATCAATCTGCTGAGCCCGTGGTCCGAGTTTTATCTTAGCCTACGCATTCTGGTCATATAAGTAAATTCTTATTTGCCAAAATTTACTAGTAAATTGATTTTAACGCGTGCGTGTAATTATTATTACTGATGCGTGTAACTGAGTTACTCACGGTCTGTCTTATAAAAAGTTACACTATAATAAGATGAAACAAGCAAATGGTTCAAGTCAATAGTGGACGTGCCATGAGAGGTCCACGCCATAAACTTAATATTATAATCCTATAATCATTGCAGTTTCAGCTCAAATAAAAAACTGGTTGACAAAAAGGTTTTCGATAAGAATATTAACAGTTTTGAGCCTTTCCATTTAAAATTAGTTCTGATCTTTTACCTAGAAATGTATTTTATGTTGCGGGTTCGATTCCTGCCTTGGGACAAATGTTTGTACGATCTGCAAATATTTATTCCAGGTGTTCTGGGTATTTTATATATGTAATTAAAAAATATCTATCTATGTAATGTATTTTATTAAGTAAGTCAGTCTTCTAGTACCCATAACACAAGCTCTGCTTAGCTTGGGGCAAGATTATGTTGTGTGGATTGTCTAGCATTATTTATTTATTATTTATTCTAGCAGTTTCAAACAAAAGCTTTAGCAAGCCTTAAATCTCAATCTCGATTGAAATGCTATCTTTAATTAGAGATCAGCGTCTTGTTTCAATGCGCATTAAAACTATTCCTTTTAAGCTCTCTGCGATTTGATTTGTATTCTAGCAGAATTAACTAATCTTTTCAGAACATTTTCAATTAGCTTTTCTTCTTTAGCATTACATATAAATAAAATAAGTACTTAAAGTAATGTAAATATTGATCCTTATCAATAGCCAGATCTTTTATTTAGTATATTTTTTTGAAACTATTTAGTACGTTCTCTATTATTGTTTAATGATAGTTCTAAGGGTTGAGCACGAATAAATTTGACTATCGTATACGTCACGTATTTAAGACACACTGCGCGCTACCGCTGCAACGTTTGACGGTAAAGCTGATGTTGATGCGCAGTGTAGGTATGTTTTATGTTTAACTAGGCTTTTATTATTCCACTTTGGTCAGCCTCTTTGTATTTATGCGCGTCTTTGATAGGACAAAGCACCTATATTACCTACCTTACCTCCTACGAGCAGGAGAGCCCACATCCATTCTTGCACATAATATTCTTCACACTATTGAGTCTCACTCACACATTCCTCACTCTCGCATATCCCTGTTAACACACAACCCCTTTTTCTTTTCTATTTTACACTGCATGCATTTTTGTACTTTTTTTTACACCTTTTTAAACTATTATGATGTACACACTTATCTTTAACACATTATAGCTTTTACCGAAAGAGTACTGATACCCACAACACAGGATTTACTCCTAGAGTGGGCAAAGTGAAACCTATACTCCAGTTTCATTCTTAAAATAAGCACCACTAATGTATCATTAATAAGAACATTGTATAATTATATAGTTTTAAGTGTGTGTTTTTATGAAAAAAATTTATTATTATTATTATTATATTTTTCATTTAGATATTTTACGAAAATACATTTAATAAAGAAAATAAGCCTGCTATTAATATAAAGCAACAATAAAGTACCTAATGCTTGCTGGTAAACTAAAATTTAATATTCTAGCTTTTAATTGCTCTGTGTTCAAACCTAACAAAATAATTAAAACAAAGTTATAACTTAAATAAAGTGTGGGTAACTGTTAGTAGACTAATTAACATCTCTCATTAGGTTTCAGTGTATAGGTAATTGTAAACAAAATGTAATTAGAATTTGCCTAATTGTATAATTTTCACCTACACTTCTATCGTTTAGGCTCATATCAGTCTGCAAATGAAGATTAATGGATTAAAACAATGTACTTGTACCTATTTTAGATGTCATTTATCAGTGGAAGAGTTTAAGTTGGTAAAGCTTTTCCCAGCAGTGGGATGAAATTATCAACTCAGGATCTCTGCAGCAAATACATACGATACCTATATTACCTACATTTTAAAATCATCTTTAAAATTTCGTTAGATGCTAAACGCAAATTGAATACTAGCATGATTTTAAACCTAAAAATAAACTGTTACAAGAGAAATACAAAACAGCAACATTTATTGTACCATGCATTTATTTATACAAATGGTACAATAGTGAGAATCTCTCAAAGAAAGACGTCCAGGTGGAACTTCACAAAGAGCTATATTGGCTTTCGGGAATACCCAAGTATTTACTACGAGCGTCACAATGTTTGCCGGAGAACGTTGCACATCGTTGGAATTTTATTGGATCACTGTAGCCACTCGCGTGTTTTCCACAAAACTGTACTTTTGAGGTCACTGTACGAAATGTCAGTTAGTTTTAACTTTATGTAAAACACAATGCATTCTGTTAAAGTTTATAGACCTAAACTCACATTAAGTTTGAGTTGATTTATGATATTTTTTATGTTGTTATGACTACTCTTATAGTGTAACTTATAAAAAGTTAGCGTTGACTTTATGTCATAATTACGTATGGTAATCAACACATCAAGTCTGCGCTAACTATTTATAAGATAGACCGTATATATTTACGATACCAAAGGTTTTTTTTACTTTTGATATTCGTCATTTAGGAGGCTATCAGCTTATTCCATTTTGTACAAAAACAAGTGTCCCACAAATGTATAGATAGATAGAAAATTCTATTGCACTTCAAAGTAGTGTACAGGTATTTAATGTTAAAAAACATTATCTTCGTTTGAGTATTGGGAATAACAAGGGTAGTGCCAATAAATAAATAATGCTGGACAATCCACACAATATCATCTAGCCACTAGCTAAGTAGAGCTTGTGTTATGGGTACTAGAAGACTGACATATTTAATACAATACATTACATAGATAGATATTTTTTTATTATACGTAAGTAGGTAGGTACATATAAAATACCCAGAACAATGTTTGATATTCTTGCATTCTAACATTGATAAATCTGTTACCGTATACAAAATAGGACTTAGTTACAAATACTAATAGTGTAATATTTCAGCTGAACACTAGAACCTTCGGTTGCAATCTGAGACAGATATAGCAAGACGAATCTATCGACTACTTTGAAGCCATATCTTGACAAATGGGATACCTAGCGCTCCGTTCTGTTTAGCTTTCTCAACACTATTCAAGATTAAATACTTTGTTTATTTCGTTTTTGTAAGAAGGGACAAAAAACCGTAGGAACCAAGACGTAGTTTCTTGCCTGTTCACAGGTCAGTTGGTAGTATATAACTCTGCCTTCCAAGCTGGGTTTGATTCCCACCCTGAGCAAATGTTAGTGTGATGAACATTAATATTTTTTCAATGTCTGGGTGTTACTATACTATGTATTCTATTTTATTAGATAATAAAGATTTCGAATTTGAATATTAATGTAAATTTTTAAAAAATATATCAGTAGGTATTCTAGTTCCCATTGTATAGGTAAGCACTGATTAGTTTGGGACTAGAGCGCCTTATGTGAAATGTCCGTGAACACTAATATACATATATGTCTAATATTAGTGTAACAACAGTATTATATTATATTGAAAGGTTACCTTGAAATCAAGATTCCCAATCCAAAATAGTTGAAATATTGACAAGCTATTAATAGTGAGACCTAAATACACCTGTGTTATATTCAAACAATTCGTACACCAACTATTAGATTACAGTTCTAAGAACAGATGGAGCAATCGAACACTCAGTTTCATACATGTGAATATGTACCAAGGCATCTTTGCTTTGTAAAAACATTTGTATTGACCTACATACAGACTAGGATTTTGGTTAGTAACTTCAGCGCGTGATGCACTATAAACATTTATTTGTGTACAGAACTATTCCCGTCTCTTTTTATCTCAAACAGAAGTAAGAGACGGACTATGGATATGAGTTCTTGATAAAAACCTTGTCTAATATTTACACAGATTAGTCGAATACACAGAATTTTAATTAATTATGTTAGTACTAAACTTCTTCTGTATAAATGCAAATAAATAAGTGCTGCCAAGGACCAAAATAAGTGGAAAAGTTGAGAGCCTTTGCCCAGCAGTGGGACGATTCAGGCTAGAACAAAAAAAATATTTCAAACGTATCGTAATGGCGGCGTGTTCGAGATACACTGCAATATTTAAGTATTTGTTTATTTTATCTACGTTTTGACTTGTATGAGTTTTATTATTTCAAACTGAAGTTCCTGGCGTCTAACACTGACTTGGTATAGAAACACTTGCATCCCTTAGGGGATTCTTTGAGACTCTTGCGAAATCACATCCACAACATGTCTAAACCTGTACTGATAATTATTACATAATTTTACACTCAGTATTTTGTATGACGACTACGACCACTCTGTCAAGAGTGACACGAATAAGAAGAAGAAGATTTTGTATCTGTGTGCTTTCTTTTACTCTTCTTCTTGATTCAATCAAAGACTATATTCGCGATTACAGATTTTTTTGATAAAATAATGTTAGTGTAATTCAACAATCACAAGAAGTTCTTTGACTTTGTTGTATTAATTCACAAAGGATTGATAGAAAATAACTAAAAGGTTTTATTAAGTGCCCTAGAGGCTTTTCTGCAGTCAAAAAACATTCAGTTAGCGTTCGGCAAATGGATTCGCTCAAAACGAAAGTAGTTCATTTATCTTCCTTATTCGCTTGTTTTGCTAACGTTATCTATAAATCACAATGTTTCCTTACCTACATGGATAATTCTTTTACCTGTTTGTAGTGCGTATTGTTTTAAAGCTTACTTATGCGATTAGAATAAGAAAATACTTTATTGTACCTACATAAATTGTTGTACAGAGGCGAGCTTATTAATTATAGAGCTATATTGTTATATTACCTACATAACCTAAATTAAATATATAACAATTATAATACATATACATATGCGATGAGTTTGTTGTATCTTTATCTGGAAATCGTATGTTGTTTTAAAACCTTGTTCCGTGTGTTGTTACTTTTATGTAAGTATATAAGTATTTTATCTATTTTGTTTATGTAGATTTGCTTAATTGAGGACTAAAGTGTATTATATGAAATGTCCGCAAATATCTATTTCAAATGCTATTTTTAATTTATTTTTGAATTTATATGTGCTTTAGTCTTAAGGTACAAAGATTTATATCTAATGACTTTTGTGTTATCCATGACACGTTATATAAACGTTGACGTTTGTATACGCTTTAAACGAGTGTACTAGGTTTGGCACGCGGTTTGGCACGCCGTTCGAAGCATGATATGCGAGAGCGTGACCTCTCTGTGTTTTTTGATTCTATAATTATCCAGTGTTTAATAATTTGTCTATAAAATCTTATGTCTTATACATGTGTCTGAATAGCATAAGCGTGTATCAAAATTACCTATATCCAGTATAGCAGAAACTATACAGTAGAGCAGCTTGTATTTTAATATGAATTATCATAACATTATGTAAACGAAGGTGCCGAGTAAAATCAACTTCGCACATTAGGCGTATTCCTGTAGCCGTGAATATTGAAGTGAATTGCTCAACTTTCTAGACAAACTTAGAACTGATATAACGGAAACTACAGTGATTGTGTTAAGTAGAATACCATCTTATTTGAAACTTTTGTATGCGGTAACCGAGAGCTGGCCTTTTATCTTCAGTGCGTGTTAAAAGTTTTTATTGTAGTACTTTTATGAAATACTCCTGCATTTTCCAGCGTTTCATTATTATCTCTTGCAAACAACGTCGAAACGTGCCATACCATAAATAAACAAACTAATGCAGGCTTTTTCGAAATAAAATGTTCATGGACGCGTTTTTCTCATGCCTCGCAAAGGAAGTGACATATTTAATTTCCTAAACACCGTCCGCGTCCTGTACTTCCTTTCCAGATGACTTTAAACGGAATAGTCGACGTGAACTAGAATAGGAGCGAGTTTCGGGTCGAGTGCGGCGACCGACCCAGTTGCGGCCCGAGCTGAGTTGAGTACGTCGATATGCTGTCACAGCAGCGCTGCCACCGCTTCACGTCTCACCTCTTTTAAAAACACCTTAGCGCTTTGACGTAAAACACAAAATGGCTTGGCAATCCATTTAGCGGGTGTCGCCGCAATTTCGCTCGCGTGCTCGTTTTGAAGTTAATTTGACGCTCATGTTGCATTTTATTTATTTGACACGATTCTCGCGTATAAAAATTGCAGCGGCAGCTGTGCCGCGTGACCTCTGCACTTACATATATATTTTAAAACATTATGCGACAAAGTTTATACCAACTAAGCTACTTGTTATGAAATTCTGAAATTACATTTCGCAACGCTAGCACTAAAAATTCATGCATACCTACTACTATGTGTGTATTTGATAACTTTTGCAGCTACTACAAGTTTGCACATATATATATGTGTCAAAAACCTTGCTTTGTTCTTTTGAAGTCGTGAAACCTTTAGATTTAAACCCGAATTCTATAGAAATGGTCCAGATAATATTCTCTAAAAAATTTCGAATCCCGACAAAAAACCAATATCTAAACAAACCAACTTATCAAAAACGTCATCAGCATCCTATAAAATTGTGCTCGAATGTTCTGGTAACGTCGGTTCAGCTATGCGCATTTGGCTTGCAACCCGCACACAGCTCACAGTACAACCAGCTTGGTCACTACGATCCGATTCTATGTTTATTTATTTAAGATACACAAAACACAGTAGGTACAATCAAATACAACTTTATTTATAAAATAGTAAAAGTAAATTAAAATGAGTTAATACATAAATTATGAGCTAGATAGCACTCTAAACACAGCACATGATTCAGTAAGCTTCTTTACAATCCGTAGCAGTAAAATTGAAATTGTTATGCATATTTTAAGATATGACGGGTTTTATAATCGCACAGTTGAATACCGTTGCGACCAAAGACAGTAAATAATAAATCATTTAAAATTAAATAACAAAGTTAAAAAAAAATGTATTTTTAATTTGGCCTTTTTTAACTGAAGCACTACGCTTGAAACTTAATTATAAAAGCGTAACATTTACTGAATTTATACAAAACTTTTTCTAGACAGGAGACTGTAGAAGCATACGAATGAAATAAATAAATCTAGTCCCAAACTAAGTAAAACTTGTATGGGATCTATCGCAGTTTTTTTTTGTGTATTTTATTTAGAAATTTTTGATCCTTTTTTATAAGGATAATAGAATTTAGTTAAAATTAACCTAGTTATACATCCCTTACCTGTGGTCTGAGTTCTGGGCGTCGGCCAACCTAGCTGAACGCGGCCTATCGTGATCTCACAGATAACACCCTTGACTGATTTTAAATTAACCCCCTAGGTACTAGTAATTTTGATTTTGCTTTGTGTATACTACTTAAAGTTTTTTCATCATTTTTAGTGTCTTATATGAGAGCGTTGCATTGTCAACAGACTTCAAAAACGCAGGTTTTTAGTTTGAGGTCCCTTGTAAATTTAATTAAGATATTATCAGTACTTTTTGAGTAACTTTTAGAAAAATATTCTTAGTGGTTGTCGACGACGATGTCGAATCGGATTATTTATTTTAACATAGGTAAGTACATACATATTTTTGTTAGTTAGTGCCTTTAAGCCTATGTTAGGTTTGTCTAGGCACTAGGTTCTCATACAAAATAATCAGAGCAATAAACATTGATGTTTACTGATAAAGTAGCTGAGCGATATTTATACTTAAATTAATAATTTTGTATAAAATATATTACAGAACGTATAGCTATATTCATATACTTTGTAAGATCATAAAATCAATTTCAGTCGCCAAAAACAGACGAAGATTGTAAACAATGTGACCTAGTGACCTATATGAACATTCTCATCCGGCATCATTCGATAATTACGTATTTAAATTAAGATTGAATGAACCAAGGGATCCACGTGCCGTCACGTCACCAACGGTTACGTAGAGACCCTCGTTTTGGCTTAATCAAAACTCAATTAAGACATCTTTAGTTCGCGTTTGAAAACAAAAACGGATAAAGTTTTAACATAGTTCTGAATGACATCCACGTGGTATTATATTTTTGAAAGTAAAATAGGCGTGGCAAATTCTAAAGCCTTAGTAAAATAAACAAACATCTACAATAATAGAATAGAACTTAGAATACAATAGAATATTTTATTTCAGTACTTTACTTAATGCTAGAACATATAAAAAGATACAATTACTTAATGCTAAGTAAGTACTTACACTTCTCTACTTCAATATTTCGTAATGGTGGATAGAAAATCAATGTTTTTGTGTTTAAATATGAAGTCACCTATCAACCCTATTTATTATTTATATATTATTTAACTATTAGTATCGCCTTCATATGGGTTGTGGGTTTGGTCACCACCAAACGCAAACATTCTTGTGATGCCAAACATTAATGTTTGTCCTGTTTTGCTACGGTATGTATTTGAAATAAAAGCATTCGAAGAATTCTTTATATAATCTAGTTTTCATACCTAGCTTTGCTTAATTCAGGACTAGATGGCGTTGTGTACTTTTCAACTAGATAATAACTTAACGTACAACCACTAACTACATGTAAGTATGTTGGTAAGACGTGATTAATTATCAGTTTGCAATTGTAGCGGCCGGCGGAATAAATTTTGCAACTTTTGACAGGAAGTTTTTAATTAAGTTTAAAGATGAAGCCTTTGTAGCCTCGCTTTTAACAAATCAAAGAATATTTCAACGGATGACAATTACGATGGTTCAACTCGAAATAAAGGACATAGTGCTCATTTTTTTATGATATAGGTTAACAGGTTAATGGATGTAATAGCGTTGACTCCAATTTAGATATGAGATAAATAATAAATTGTATATCATACTTATTTCAATTTCGAAAGCAATAGCCCCCCTGTTGTGTTCTAGAAAAGTAATACACTGGTGTAGTTCAGGCACACGAGATTTAATATTTTTTTGCCTCGGATTGACGTGATGTCTTGCCTCACATGAATTATTCTCAATGGACTTGCTCTGTGACGTAAGTACAACATCAAGTAGATTGTCAGCTTTTTAAAGGACTATGTCGTATATAAATAACAGTAATAATAATCTAGAGCAGGGAGTAGTTTTAGGGGAAATATGTGCTATTATTCGGGTACTTTCATAATAACTTACTCTATTATGGGATATGTTTCTCTTTGCCATTTCATTATGAGCTTTCTGCCCCACAAAGTATGACCTACATTCTTTGTTATGTCAATGCGAGTGAAAATAACATCTTTGGTAGGACATCGACCTGACCTATAACCAAGCGAAAGTGGGTATACTAAAGCCAGACTATTGACTATTCTGAATTAGCAATCTAGATCTCGATAGTATACAATATTATCGAGATTGCTTATACATAGACCTTACTGCGCGAAATGCGTATCTTGAAGACGCGTCCGCGTCGGTTTGCAATCATGTAGCAGTTATAATTAAGGGAGTACGATTATGAAATTAATTTATTACCTAATTTATAAACAAGGTAGTGGTGAGATGACATGTTTCGATGTTGGTTTATACTGAATACATTAATCAAACTGTGACTATTAAATAGGACAGGAAAATATATTTGTACTATACTATATTTTAAAAGCAAAAGTAAAAACGGCACAACGCCTAAGTAGGTTAACTCTAAAATGAACGCGACTCATCGATTTACGAAACAGATTTCGAACATTTAACCCTCGAGTTCGGGTATTCCGGGACACAGTTACGAAGGAAACTTTTGTAAGGAGAGGGTCCCTGGGCTACACTTTCCTGTAATCACGTCACAATTTAATTTTTGAATGCCCGAAGCTCGTGGGGTGCATGCTAAACCTAATCATGTTCAGGATTTCATTGAATTTTGTTCGGTTCAAATAGGATTAAATTCGAACTGCTAACTTTGAAAGGGGCATCGTTGAGGGGTTTCACTTACTGCTCATATTTTTAAAATGACTGCGGAGACCTATTTTTTAATTTGCTTGCATTTTTAAGTCACCCAACCGTTTTAGAACGCTGTTCGCCTTTTGAAACCTTTTTAAAAAGTAAAGCTGTATTCCAATTATTTGACAGGGATCACAGTTCTGTTGGTAGTAGCTCTACCTTCCATGCTGTAGGTCGTGGGTTCGATTCCCACCCAGAGCAAATGTTTGTGTGATGAACATTAATATTTGTTCTGTGTCTGGGTTACTATGTATTCCATGTTATACATGGAACAAAAAAAAATGTATATAAGTATTCTATCAGCAATCTAGCTCCCATAGTACAAGCATTGCTTTGATTGGGACTAGTATGATGTGTGAAATGTCCGTGAATATTTTATTATTTTATTTTTCGCACACATTGTAAATCACTTAAATACTAAGTGTGCATGTTTAACATTCGTTTTGTGCTTCAATACCTTTCACTAAAGTTGGTTTATTGCTTCAGACCGGTACGAGACTGGAAATAAAACAAAGGATTAGGTACACACATCTGTGCTAACTTGTTACAGTATTGCTTACAGCTAAACTTTATATCACGTATTCCAAAGTCTTTTCGTATAAAACTCGATGACTGGATTCTGAATCTCGGAAACGCTGCAAACGATAAAGGATCTTATCTTCCATCTGTAAAGCTTAGATTTCTGTCTCATTTGTATGTACTTGTTTCTTATTTATTTAAAGAGTTTTATTTTAGTTTTTTCTTTGAAAAAATTGTGCTATACTGATTAAAATTTACACTTCAGTTGCGATAGACCTAGACGTTCATCAAGTTTTAAATTAAAAGTATACAATAATAAATTTTATAACATTTTATTGTATTTTTGTATACATATAGGTGTACTGATACTGTAGTGTTTTTGCTACATGTACGGTGGTGGACTATACCATTTTATATGATTATTTCTGTATAAAAACATTTTCGAAAAATATATTATTCCGTCGTAAAAATGTTTACAATGTCTGAATCTAGATATTTGCATAACGCTCGAGTTCAAGTTCTTTTCTAACTTTGCAGACTTTTTATCAAGCATCTATAGAAGCAGTTTACTAGGACTAATGTATAAAGACTTATATCATCATTATCATCAGCCTGATGAAGCATTAGGCGCCTTCTTAGCGATAGTCTAGCTTTTATCCAAAGGTTTCATCTTACTTTATCTTGATTGAACTTGTTCTATATATATATATTTTCTTTATTTTTATTGTATTGACGCCTTTAGTTACATTGTTTAATTTTGTAGTTGTTATTTATATAATCTTCTTCTTCGTTGATAACGTGTATAACGTATATACTTCGTATATAATGTTGATAACGAAACATAAATTAAACGACGTAAATAAAAGCTTCAACAATCTCTAAAGACAAAACCTTCAAAAATCGACACATTTCTACTTTCACGTAATATTAGCTGGGTAAAACATTCCTGGTTTTACATAAGTCGATCTCCCTAAGGTTTATAATGATGGTATCTCCTGGCGTTTGTTCCGTAACCGCGCCGCGCCACTAATTGTGCTCCGCAGAAAGGAAATACTCCGATCAATGCGAGCCGAGCCATCTTATTTGGTTTAGCTATACAAACAAGCTGTCTGTGGCTTAACTTAGCAGTCTACGCTAGATTAAAGACTATTTATTTTGTAAAACTACAGTCTACAAGCATGTAAAGATTTTCTAGGAGATGGAGGTTACTTGAGGTTTATAAGCTGATTCTATTTCTATTTTGAAATACATTTTTCGATCAAAAGAATAAATGTTTACATGCTTTTCTTAGTTTGGGACTAGGCGTGATGTGTTAAATGCCTGTGAATAGGTATATGTTATTCATTTATTTGATCTATATAAAAACACTGAAAGATTGGGTTTTATCTCAGTAAGACGAAATCTTGATACATAATTTTGTATAGTTATAGAAGTCCTTAGGCAGTTTGTTATCCACAATTTCTATGCTTTTCAACGTAGACGTGTTTCCCCCTAATGGGTCAAATAGTCCCTATTTGCAAGATTTGCGGTAAGCTAACAGCAAAGTGAGAATTCTCTCGCAGCTGTCAGCGCGGCTCAGTCTGCGGGTACTGCGACGTAGCAACCCCTCGCTAGGTGAAAGTAGGTCGACCCTCCCCTCTTGTCGCTTTCACTCGGGATTGGGGATTGAGCCTAATTTTATTGCGTTCGATCGTCTCTTACCCGTTTGATATGAATGAAACTAATAACCTGATTTCACGCGCAATTTCACAACGATCACTGTGTATTAGGCGGCCAATCTTCCGCAGTTTACATGCACGTTGTAATTGCGTGCGCCTTCACTTTGCACGTTTGAGACGGTTTACATTTTATGGGGATGATTTTCCGGGAGATAAATAATCTTTTGCTCTCATGTAATATATGAGAGATACATATCTAAAATATACGCTTTAAAGTCTTGAAATATTTGGTCTATAAGAGTAGATGTGTTGGTTCTTTATATTTGAATGCAAAGCTTGGTTTACAAGCTAAAATATTCGTGATTTTACAGTTGCATTTTAAAAAGTGCGCTGAAAATTAATAAATAAATAAATATTCACGGACATTTCACACATCACACTCTAGTTCCAAACTAAGCAAAGCTTGTACTATAGGAACTAGATTGCTGATAAAATAATTAAATACATTTTTCACAAGAAAGTATTTACAAAATAATAAAAGCTTTACTCAGTTCTCAACTAGATGGCGCTCTGTAAAAGTGTCAAGTGCTTACACTTGACACTTTTACAGAGCGCCATCTTTTAGACTTTTAGACCGATAATTTGGTCGGCTTCTTAATCAGTATGAAGATGTATGCAGATGCGCACATTACAGTGATTCAGTCTTCATACTGATTAAGAAGCCGACCAAACTATCGGCCGATAAAAAGTCTGCAGTCTGCGGAGACTCTAAGAGGAACGGTTTATCGTGTCTAAGGATTATGTACAGTTGAAATGCAAACTCGACTTTTCCCCAAGATAAAAGAACCAGAACACGTAGAAAGTTCGGAGCGAACGTTTCAAAATGTCGCGGGAATGATTCATGGGTACATTACTATGACATTTTAAAAAAAACCTTCGATGTTTAATGTGTAATTTACAAAAACGTACACCTTCATGTGAAAGTTTATAGTACAGTTTACTGTTGCTAATACCCGAAGTGAAGTTTTATGTACAGCTAACACGAATTTACAGGCGTCACAGCTCAGTTGGTAGTAGGTCTGACTACCATGCTGTGGGTCGTGGGTTCGATTCCCACCCAGAGCAAATGTTTGTGTCATGAACGTGAATATTTGTTCTGTGTCTGGGTGTTAATATGTATTCTATGTCTGTATTTCAAAAATAAACATTTATTTGTGTACTGGCTAATTTTGATGTTTGTTCTGTATTTGAGTAATATTATTTGATGTGTATAATTTTACAAAGAATGTATTTAGTGTTTGAAATATTCATTTAGCAATATAGTTCTTATAGTACAAGTTTTGCTTTGTTTGCGGACTTAAAGCGCGATGGGTGAATTGCGTGTGAATATTTATTTGTTTTTGTATTCAAGCTTTGGGGGAGGTACATTACTTAACTTTAAATTGTTTTTAAAAAGGATTTTTTTTTAATAATACAATAATCCAATAGGTTTTTCTGTCTGTTTATATAAGGTCTTATCACAAGAAGCTAATGCTAGTCACCTTTCACAAAGATACCTACTAATTCCGTTCTGATCTGCAACATGATATCGATTGCAGCTGATTGGATTGAATAGATAAGATCGAATGGGCTATAAGGCGAGAGGAACCAAGCTTCGCTTAGTCTTTGCAGTTAGATAACATTCGGATAACTCGATGTTGATTAACGAAATGGTATTTTAAAAGTACCTGACTATGAACTTTAGAAGGTAAAAAAAATGAAAATATTATTTTATTGTAATTTCTATATATACGAATATTTTCACTGTAAAACTAAATTTTGTCTCTATTTTTCAGCATAAAATACAGTTTTTAAATTTAAATATTATCATGCCAAAGTTAGTTTATAAATGAACACCAACATAGTGCCGCCAACGCTATTTCACATTTTAGAATCATTTTTTGCCAAAAGTATTTTATACAAGTATTTTAGTATTCTTGTTAGATAAGTTTCACAATTCTTTTTTTCTAATGTATTGTAAAGTAAGCCTACTTCAGTTCTTATAGTAGTCGTCATGCGTAGTGCGAAATAGTCCACTCTGCATGCAAGCTGGCTCCATCATTACCATAATTGATTATTTTGTTGTTCCTCGTCCACAATTTCCTTAAACAAACCAAAACAGGATACCGACACCTACTGGAAGCTTACAAGCTATTCTTTGTAAGAAGGATCATATAAAAAAACGGTAGGAACCAGGCCGTAAGTTTCTTGCCCGTTCTTCTGGGCTCTGGTCGCGTGGAACTAGCACCTAGAATCACCTAGTATGTAAGACAATTCTAAATGATCCTTGTGATTTAATTGAATTAAGATTTTTTTTACTTTACTTTACCTACGCAGACAGAAATATCACGGGTTCAGCACGAATAAATGTGACAATCGTAAACGTATCGAAAAAGTAAAGTATTTGAGATACACTGCGCGTCAACATCAGCTTCACTATCGAACGTTGCAGCGGTAGCACGCAGCGTATCTTAAACAAGTTACGTTAAAGATCACATTTATTCCTGTTCAGCCTTCAGATGCTCTAAAATATGTAGTCTCGGCGTCAGCCCGAAGGCGACTAGTAAGAGATAGGTATATGATGTTAACTATCGTCATTATTGTATTGTCGTGTCGGTAACAGTGTAAAGTCATTCAGTATTTTTATTATCATCATTATGTACTTTGCTTTGAGATTTTGATATAATTATTTGCGTTGGTTTTGAAATGTATGATCTATGCCAGGATCTGGATTCATTATTGGCAGTGGCCCATGCAACTAAATCTGGCATGTGCTCGCTCACACTAATACGATTTCCTCGTTTCTTCTCGCTCACACTAATACTGTGAACGTGCCAGCTTTAGTAGCACAGGCTATAACGCACATCACACACCAATAATAGATGGATCTCGATACAAAGGCATGTGTTGGAAAATGAGCCTACTACCCGCATGTTTGATTTCCCCTCACGTTCGCGTTATCAATGATTTGGGTGGATTTATTGATGCCGGTGCGAATCTCTAGTAATTGTTTCTACTGTTTTTTATTTATTGGAACAAAGTTTCTTATCGCTATCTTATCGTTGCGAAAGGGGCTAACGGAAAAAAAACTAAGATCAAAAGTCGTAACGACACTTTTATAGTTGTAAGCCGTGCGGTGTGCGCGTGTTTCTTACTGTCTCTTTCTAAACTAAGATCTAAGACTAGACTAGACTAACGGCCGGTTTCTCGAACGATAATCAACGAAAAAATCAAATAATTACTATGTGTCAAACTCGGATCAATCGTGATTTGGGTTTCCAGAAACCGGCCGTAAGACTAGATGGGACTTCGTTCCATCCGGGTGTCCCTTGACACCTCTCAAGTTTTTTTTATCAAGTAGAAAGCAATCACTTAAGACCAATTATTTTGGCGGTTTTAAAAAGCTTTCAAAAAGCTTCTAAAAAGTGAATCGGGTTAACAAAGTATTTGTGTCACGTAGTGCGGCTTTTAACCCTTATTACCTCCATGAAAAAGAACAGCACCACCATAAAACACTGTCGCGTCGTTAAAAATGAAATGTGTTCCCTTCAACATGGCTGCAAAGTGCTATCAAAATATGAGAGACAGTTGCGGTGTAATATGTAACGACTTCCTTTAATGTTTTTAGCTGCATGAAGCTATCTTGCACTTTCAATGTTGCCATTTCAAATTATCTACATTTTATATAAGTTTAATATTTTTACACCGAACTGCGAATATAAATATAGGGATAGAGATACATTTATGTAACATACAACACAGTCATTTCAATAATTAGCATAATATAATGTTAATATGCATGATTATAATATTAGTGAAAAAAAACTGACTTCAATCGTCATCAACAAGTAACAAAATATAATAATAAGTCAAATCTTAAATCAGATTGGGCGCTCTGAAGTATAATAATCTACCAAAAAATAATAATATAATCAAATCGTTTCATAATTAACATACAAAACAAAGGGCTTACTTCCTTTTTTGCAGTTTGTTTAAATAAGTTTTTTATTTATTTATTTACCATTAAATAAGTTAACATAGTAACTTAATATAAAATAGCATTAAGAAAACCGCAAGCTTCGTAGAGGTAATGCTAAAAGTATGTGGAATACTCAGAGAAAATAAATACATAAATAACAAATGGACAAGTATCTAGTGAAATGTTATCAAGCATGTAAAGGGGTTAGAATCATGTCAACAGAGGTCATAAAACACGTACCAGTACTGAAACAACTCTGTTAATAATATACCGGCCTGTTACTTTTAGAGTAGGTACCTATGACTCAATGACGTAACTCTTTTTTTTTAAATAACGGGATCAGCACTGAGAGCATCCTACTATTCTACTTATATGATTAATGTCAAAGTAAGATGTTTGAGTTTGATTCACGTCCCAACGAAATAAAATAACCAATTTGGATGAAACTTAGGATATGTATGGTCCATAACCTGGATTAACGCATGGGCTACTCAAACTTGACACGTACGAAGGCAGGTAACAACATGTATTAAGGCAAACTCCGTATCGAGAAATTACGTCAAATTATGTCTATCGATACTGTTAGGTTTGATTAATTTAATTGTGATTTTATGAATAATTTTCGGGTTTTATATTATTTTAGAAAGTAATCTTTATTTTTATTAACTGTTTTGTTCATTCTTTATTTTAAAAGAAGGAACTTTGTGCTCAATTGATTTTTATGTAAATATGTTTCAAAATTAATATTTAATTGAAATTACTAATTTATAATTATTGTGTAATTTAATGACTAATTTAGAAGTCGATAATTGAATTATGTCTCTAATAGAATCATTTTTGTATAGAATATGTAAGCCCCGCCTACCAACGACACTTCCGTACAAGATGGCTCATTTTTAGACGGGGGATTTTTCGGAAGCTCGGTAGGGCAGTCTGAAAGTAGCGCTTGGAAGTGTTGGTGGTATGAGAGGTCTTAGTCCTGCCACGAAGTTAGTTGTTTTAAGGTTTCTTTGGAAATAATATAATTTCGCGAAAGTGAAGTTTAAAGCTGGAATAGCTGAAGTTCTATTACAGTATAAAGTGGTGTAAACTGGATACAAATTAAAGAAAAAGTGTAACCGTAATAAAGGAGTTTTTCTTACAAGTCAGAAATGGTAAGTACACGCCCAATTTTTAAAAAAAATTTAGAATATTTTCTGATTGTGATCGCTTGGTTTAAAGTTATAATTGTTAGCGATTATTTATTTTATTATTAATTACCATCATTGTCCCATTATTTTACAATGACTATTAAACATAAACTACACGGAAGTTCTCCATGAAACTCGCGGTTTATGTGAAATGACTTATTGTTTAATATAATAGTTTGGTAAATCAATTTAAGAATTATAAAATATTGTTTGCTATTTAAATGAAGAGATTTCTAAAGATTTTAGAAAATAATAAATGTCACATCCGGCAGTCCGCTGCCATCTTGTTGTTTACGCCTATGCGGCGATATAAAAGCAAGAGGTAGCAGCCACCTCATACTAAATAAATGTTACTAAATAAATCAATGTATTACTAATTAAATGATAATCAATTAATGTAAATACTATTAAATAAAAGAGTCATTTACATAATGAATGTCTATAACAGTTTTCATGGCAATTCTTATATTGTCAGTTTTAAATTGTGTGTCAATGTGTCAATCAAGTTTTTGTGAAACTACCCGCAATTCTTTTTATTTTTTATCTGGCTTCTTCAAACCTTAATTAAACAAAATTTATGAAAACATTTCATTGTCGTTAGTCGTTCTGTCTCGTAATTATAAATTCTAAATGTTGTCTACTTAATGGTACCATGTCTTCTGTGTTTGTGCTTGCTACAATATAAAATTAACATCGATCTCCGTAAGTAATAACATGTAATTTATGAGAGTTCTAGAAAATGGTGAATTCGCAACAAATGCTACGTCATCGATGCTGATGACAAAAGACAAGTGTGGCTTCCTGGGTCACTCGTCCCATCAGCACGGTTTCCAGCGGCGCCGGTTGCAGAGCGCGTGATCGCCAGCGTGATTGCGACTTGCCGTGCCAGCACGTCGTGTCAGCCTTTAGAGTGCTGACTCATCAAATGTCTTCGAAACGTTGAGCACGTTGTGCAAGGTTAGATCCAACCATTTACTTTGATTTTGTATATCGATTATCAATGTGGGTAGTCCTATCTACCCACATTAATTCTAACTTAACTACTTACTTTGATACTTTTTTTAAGATATCAAAAGCAAATGCTGATTTATGACAAGCAAATGCTTGTCCTGGACAGTTCAATTCTAGAAGGGTGATGTTGGTAGTCCATTTTTTGACGAGTGCGTTATTAACGCCACACTTGATCGAAGCCGAAATGACTTTTAAGTTATTGTGCTATATAATCGATAAAAGTAGCTATGCCCGCATATAATATTATGTAGATTATACTTATTATATGTGGCATGGTGGTGGTGTATTATAGTTGGCAATAATGTAGCGAAATAAATAACGTTTTATTATTTTATTGAGAATAATTTATTATTATTATCATTAACTATAAATCAACAAGTCCTATGATATCGTAACTTGGGGTTACTGGGTAACACAGGGGGTTGAAAATGTTGTTATTTTAGCGATACGATGCACCGTTTTTGAGATACCCTCATATTTGTATTTTTTCTTTGTTGATAAAGTTTTGCCATAGTTTTATTTTCTTGCCGTTGATAGTATTAACGCCTTTTTCTCTGAGTTTCAGACAATGGTACTGGATGATGAAAAGCCAAGACGCCTGAAGTGCTGTCGTGTTGAAGAGTTATCTAAGGGAACTACGAGGCCAAGCAGTCAACGCAACCGTGACTGCCTGAGCAGCTTCTATGGCAGGCGAAATCGAAGCGTCCAGAGAAGTCGTAGCCGACATCGCAGCCGGGCGCGTTCGCGCAGTGGAGGTCACAGTCGCGCGGCTACCAGAGCAGAAGCCACGCTGTCCACCTTCCGTTCAACGTGCAAGCCACATGCCCAGTCCATCTTCCTTTAAGTTTGTAAGCAAGTGGAGTTGTAGTTTAGTTTGGTTCTCTCTTAGGGTAGTATTTCTGATAGGGTCTCTCGGTTTTACATCCAGCGTGCTTCTTTCGATTACTCGTTGGAAGATTTGTATTTTCGTAATGATCCTTTTTGAGAGAGAGCTCAGTGTTGACCCCCGTCGGCATCGCCGTTAATTCCATGGCTTTCTTTGTGACTTTGATTGGAATTCAATATTTTTAGCCTCTAAAATATGCTTAAGAGACCAGTAATTTTATTCTTCACCGTACTTATTCAAGTGATTGGTTCTGACATAAAATGTGTTGACCAAGGTAGACATACTCATAGTGTTTCAACAGTTGGCCCTGAACATAAACAGATGTTTTTAGCTGTTCGTCAAAAGGCATGTTTCTCGGCTTTCTTTTTAAGACCACAGTTTTTGTTTTCGGGAGTTTAGTGTCTGAATCGTATATATGATACTATGAATATGTTATCTGCGAAGCACAAATGAGTGAAGTGCTGTCCATTGATGTTGATTCTCATTCCTTCGCAGCCGAGTTTGTTGAAGACTCTGAAAGTGCTGTGAAATGGTTTAGAGATCGGGTTGCCTTGTTTCACTCCTCGCGTTATCTGGAATGGTCTTCCAGTTTAGTCCATTCTCACTGTTGCTGTGCAGCGATTGTATATCTCGACATTCTCGACACACTGTGACTCGTGATGTTTTCCATAACGCTTGATGTAAACTGGTCTCGAATGTTTTTGAGTGATCAATGAAAGCTATATATATAAAATATAAACTTTATTACACAAAAGGTAGATGATTTAGATAGCCGAATAGACAGAAAATGAAAATGTGATCCATGGTTGAGTGCCATGATTCAGAGCCAGCTTGCTCTGATTCTGGTTCTGGTTGGTTCTTATGTAAAGTGTTTGTTATTCTTCGTAGTAATACGCTTGTGAATTATTGTATATTATTTGTAGGAAACTTATTGGTAGTCGCCGATGCCCAGATACCTTTAATTCGTGAAGCTGAGTTAATTCTCATTTTTGTTATTGAGCATAGGTCAAAGATATTATTCAAAATATCAGTTAATATGGCTGTTTTTGGGTATATAATTGCTATTATTCTTCCAGGTCTTCTCCTGAGCTTTTTGCCCAGGTCTCTAAGATTAAATTTTGAAGTAAAACGGAAAGCGTTTCATGTGATCCCTGACACAACTAGGTGTTGTGGTTCCCTAAGGTTACTGTGTTTTATGTTGCTGTATAGCTTTTCATGTTCCGTTGCAATATTCCCTATTTCGTCTCTGTAGATAGTAATTTGGTTGTCGTTATGTTTTAGGGAAGTAATCTCTCGTTTTGAGGACTTAAAGCCACTTTTGACTGATCCTCTTGTTTTGTTTACGTTTTTTTTTTAACTCTCTAGTAGAGTAGTTTCTTGTAGGGCCTACTCAGATTTGTTTTAATTCCTTAAGATTTCAATTCTGTGCTCCAGTGTACTAATTTTACGATTTCAGGACTAAATGTGTAGGTTGGTCAGTTAATTCTTATTTAAACATCCGTCATCAAGGTACTCGGTGAGAGAGCAGTCGATGCCTTTCAATGAGTATAATATCCTTCAATTTTAGTTCATAATATGATAATTTTCTTGTGTCTTTATTCTTTCGGGGAACTTATCCTATATTTTTACTTTTATATCCTACATTTGTGCCCAAACTGTGGACGTTTAGCGTTGATGTAGGTGGTATAAGGTTATGTACGTGTGTCTAGCACGTCTCGTTTGGTAATTTGATTCTTAGAAGTAGTCGAGCACGAACTTACATATATCTAAAATATTTGTTGAAGTTTAAGGCAATTTTTTTAAAATTTAATAAAATATGGTTTTCAACTGTCTGGTAGGTAGGTACTCTGATGTTAGTTCGAACTCGGAAGCAATTTTTCTGCGATATAAACAAGTCTTTAGCGTCAAACTCTTGCCTCAAAGGATAATCCTATAAAGGATCCATGCATCAGCGTACACGTAGTGCGAACATATCGTGGTATTTAAGTCTGTTGCTTTACGCAACTCTCAGCGCATACGAGAAGTTCGATAGTTTTGATTTCATCGATTCTATTTCAAATTTATATTCGCGTCGATATTTAATCCAAGCAATGGATTTACCAATGCATTCAATTTCGGTGTTCTTGTATGTGAAATTTATGTTAAGATTATTTTTGGTTTTTGAATACTTTGTGTCAAAATTATGTTGAATCATCTAGTTGGCGATAGTATTTGGCAAATTTTTATTTAAATTAATATCAGGTTAATATGACGTCGAAAGAGAAATGTCGTTACCAAATGGTACACATGCATTATTGTGGCTTTAGTGGTCTGTAGAGGTTGGACAACATCGTCATAGAACTTTTCTATTTTTTCATAAAATGCTGTTGGTATACTGGGATAAGGTTTATTATAGTTTTTCTTCCGAAGGTCAAATCCAATCGGCAAACGGTAGTAGATTTAAAGTCTGTGTCCCAAAGCCAGCAAACGGTAGTAGTTGATATAAGTTCATGTCACAATGCCTCTGAACTTGTATCTAAGTATATTGTATGGATCAGTTCATGTCACAATGCCTCTGAACTTGTATCCAAGTATGTTGTATGGATCAGTTCATGTCACAATGCCTCTGAACTGTTATCCAAGTATGTTTTATGGATCAGTTCATGTCACAATGCCTCTGAACTTGTATCCAAGTGTGTTGTATGGATCAGTTCATGTCACAATGCCTCTGAACTTGTATCTAAGTATGTTGTATGATTCAGTTCATGTCACAATGCCTCTGAACTTGTATCTAAGTATATTGTATGTAAAAACGGATCAGTTCATGTCACAATGCCTCTGAACTTATATCCAAGTGTGTTATATGGATCAGTTCATGTCACAATGCCTCTGAACTTGTATCCAAGTGTGTTATATGGATCAGTTCATGTCACAATGCCTCTGAACTTGTATCCAAGTATGTTGTATGATTCAGTTCATGTCACAATGCCTCTGAACTATCGTCCAAGTATTTTGTATGAAAGAATGGATAGGTTCATGTCACAAAGCCTCTGAACCAGTATCCAAGTATTCATTTATTTTATCATCATCATCATCGACCTGTGTCGGTCCGCTGCTGGACGTGAGTCTCTCCCGGGACGCGCCGCTGGGCCCGGTCTTCGGGTCTTCTCATCCAGCGTCTGCCGGCTGCGCTACGTGGATCGTCGCTCCATCTCGCTGGAGGGCGTCCTGCACTGCGCTTGCCTGAGCGCGGTCTCCACTCCGATGTCCGTTTGCTCCAGCGGTTGTCGGTTCTTCGGCGGACATGGCCGGCCCGCTGCCGCTTCAGCTTGCTAATCCTTTGAGATATGTCGAGCACCTTTGTTTTCTGACGAGTGACTTCGTGGCGAATTCTGTCTCGCAAAGATTGAATCCGCAACGAACTTGTTATTTATTTATTTATTACGAATTGTATATCTATAAGTATGGGCCTAGTGTTAGGTGTTCACTTGATACGTGTATGAGGACATACACGTTGTCAGGATGGACGAGTGTTAGGTTTGATTAATTTAATTGTGATTTTATGAATAATTTTCGGGTTTTATATTATTTTAGAAAGTAATCTTTATTTTTATTAACTGTTTTGTTCATTCTTTATTTTAAAAGAAGGAACTTTGTGCTCAATTGATTTTTATGTAAATATGTTTCAAAATTAATATTTAATTGAAATTACTAATTTATAATTATTGTGTAATTTAATGACTAATTTAGAAGTCGATAATTGAATTATGTCTCTAATAGAATCATTTTTGTATAGAATATGTAAGCCCCGCCTACCAACGACACTTCCGTACAAGATGGCTCATTTTTAGACGGGGGATTTTTCGGAAGCTCGGTAGGGCAGTCTGAAAGTAGCGCTTGGAAGTGTTGGTGGTATGAGAGGTCTTAGTCCTGCCACGAAGTTAGTTGTTTTAAGGTTTCTTTGGAAATAATATAATTTCGCGAAAGTGAAGTTTAAAGCTGGAATAGCTGAAGTTCTATTACAGTATAAAGTGGTGTAAACTGGATACAAATTAAAGAAAAAGTGTAACCGTAATAAAGGAGTTTTTCTTACAATACAGCCATTATAATAAATCAATATTTTTTAATTTTTTTTACGACTTCGACTAGGAGAGGGACTGATTAAATTGTTGATAGATTGCTGATAGAACACTTACCTGTATACATGTTTTACACATACATAGGAAAGATATGAGGGTGATTTACAAAATGAAACAAAACAAAAGCTATAATTAAATGAAACTTTGAAGCTATATGTAAGCCACAAATTTACACATCATTACTTAAACAGGTAACCGCATATTTTAAGCGTCAGACTGAACAGATGGCGGTATATAAAAGCAGTAAAATACGCGTATTTTTTTAACTCGTTAATTTACGTACCTTTTGAACCCTCCAACTGCAGTTTACTGCATGCCACATAAAATGTTTATTCGCAAAAAACGGCTCATTGGACCCGAAGCCGAGGGTAATTCTGACGCAAGCCACCGCGGCCCACCATTTAAATCAGGCGTCATTCAACTCATTTGACGTGTAATTATTTTCATTTCACCCAGTTTTCGAAGCCAGTCAGGGTTGAGCGGATTTGCGACATTTTTTGTCACTTACCAACCCTATGTTTTTCGACGCTAATAAATTCTGGGTTCCCTCAGATGCGAATAATGAGGTCAATTTATTGTGGGGGCGTTGTATATAGCAACAAAGTGATCTATTTGACTAGCCTTACTCGGTCTTTAACAAGTTTTTTACTCGAATAAATATATACTTAATAATATACTAATATAACATACTAATATAATATTCTTACTGATTTGGATCAGTTGAACTATCTATAGATCGTTTGCAACGGTATGTAGATAGCTCAACTGTTTCTTATGTATTTTAAATGACAATGTACATTTTGTAAATACTGTATAGTCGTAAGTTTGTTTGTGAATAAATATATCTATATATTCTTAATAATATAATGTGTAGTAGTAGTAGAAAGACTACTCAAAAAATGTTTATACGTATTCTAACAGCAATCTAGTTCCTATATATAATAAATAAATATTCACGGACATTTCACACATCACCCCTACTCACAAACTAAGCAAAGCTTATACTATGAGGAACTAGACTGCTGATAGGATACTTATATAATTTTTTTTGTAAATACATACATAGAAACATTAAATACAATCGTTAATTTTTCAAAATGATGTGTTTGCTTTTCTACAAAAAATGACATGCTTAGTTACTGATAAATCTTGGCACAAGTTGCATGTGAAGGAAAATAAGGGGCCTTATTCTCTATTTTCCTTCCCCAAACCGTGCTACGTCACAACGCGTTCCAGAGGGCATAGTCCGAGGTTGCATTTTAAAACTCCCTACTCTCGAGCCGAGAGTCGTCTCTCGGATATCCATACAAAAATATATGGACATCCGAGAGACGACTGTCGGCTCGAGAGTAGGGAGTTTTAAAATGCAACCTCGGACTAAGCCCTCTGGAACGCAAACTTCAAAAATGATTGATTTGTATCTATATTATTCGAATCGCGCATGACACGTTTTGAAACGAATAGTTTTCATAACGCGGCAGACTTCGACACGTTTAGTTGACAGTTCAAACCGTACCGTGTCGCGGTAGGGAATGACAACTAAGGCTTACGCCATACATTTTTTTCAGATTCCATGCCCTTTGTCTTGCCTAAGCCAAGTAACGCGCGTGGTTTGCAATACAATAGAGAATAAAGCCCAAGGAAAAGCAAATGCCGTTTTTACCCTGAGTTATCTTACTTATGACTATTACTTACGCCATTGTTTGTTTAGTACTGATATTTGTTTGTTCAGTAAATAATTTCTATCGCAAAAGTTTAGTACATCAAAATTATGACATTGTTTTATTGGCAGCTATTTTTTATTGGAAAAGTGTTTAAACGAACGGCACTAGAACTAATGCTAGGTGATAATCTGTGATGTGGGTTCGATTCCCACCTAGAGCAAATGTATGTGTGATGAACATAAATATTTGTTCTGTGTCTGGATGCTAATATGTATGTATTTACAAGAATGTAATCTATCAGCGATCTAGTTCCCATAGTACAATCTTTGCTTAGTTTGTGACTAGAGTGTGATGTGTGAATTGTATATCTATGTTATAGTATTACGGTCTATCTTATAAAAAGTTATCGCGCAATTGATGTATTGATTACCATACGTAATGGTGACATAATGTCAACGCTTTTTTTATAATATAGACCGAAATAGTATAAATACATACGGACAATTCACACATCACACTCTAGTCACAAACTAAGCAAAGCTTGTACCGCCGATGACAAAACTGTAGTAAGACAGTTTAGTTAATCACCAAGACACGACTTTAAAGACGTTTTGTGGGTGTGCACTCTCAATATTAAAAAAATGGTTGTCTGTAAAGTCGGTTTACTGACGATAGTTGAACGTGACAACGAACGCAAAGGCCGATTGTGCTTCTTTGTCGCTCGTTCCGCGCTCTCGCTTGCACTTCATGGAACGCCTCATGAGTCATGTTTTTTCGTGCGTGCAGCCGGCTCTATCGAATTATAAGACGTTGTCACGTCAAAAAATGGTTGTCTGTAAAGTCGGTTTACTGACGATAGTTGAACGTGACAACGAACGCAAAGGCCGATTGTGCTTCTTTGTCGCTCGTTCCGCGCTCTCGCTTGCACTTCAAGCCTTACATGGAACGCCTCAGATCGAGGTAACGCCGCATGAGTCATGTTTTTTCGTGCGTGCAGCCGGCTCTATCGAATTATAAGACGTTGTCACGTCAAAAAAGACGTGTTACATTCGGGGACTGCCGCGGTTAATAATTACGTTAATACTGCAACTATGTAAGAATAACAATAAGAATAAGAAATTATTTATTTGACAAACACTTAACACTAACAAAACGGAAAAATAATAAAATATAATGATAAAACAGAAATAAAACAATACAATAAAATAATAAGTAAAAACAATATAGAAGAAGAAAATAAATGATATCATTGTGCCAGTGCTGTCAAATAGGTCCAATCTCAGCTTAATGCCACTTCCGAACTGAGAGTAAGGAAGCAGCGCTGGTTTTCAGACTAGACCTCAGCAGGGTAACATCACGGGCGCAACTACACACCAACATATATAAAATGTCAATTAACATAGCGGCCTGTGTCCGTCCGCGTCGTGGTTCAACCCTACCCTGCCCATACCATTATTTTACTCTAGTTTATGTTATGGTAACAATAAATCGTTTCACGCCCCCTTTACCGTGTGATATACCTCGTGCATGCCTGAGTGAGCCCTTAAAGGTGACCGCGCACTTGACCGTGGTGAATATGAATAAAATGTTTAAATTTCTTTTTTACGCTTACTGGTCTTAGTGGGTTATGAGTTTTACAGTCTATATACGGAGATTTATAAAAACTTAGATTAGATGTGACATCGATCGTCATAATAAAATATGACATCAACTGAGATGTGACAGGCGTCACAGCTTAGTTAGTAGTAGTTCTGCCTTTCATGCTGTGGGTCCTGGATTCGATTCCTACCCAGAGCAAATGTTTGTCTGATGAACATAAATAATTATTGTGTCTGGGTGTTTTCTATGTATGTATTTACAAAAAACATGTATTTAAGTATTATATCAGCAGTCTAGTTCCTTAGTACAAGCTTTTCTTAGTTTGGGACTAGAGTATGATGTGTAAAATGTCCATAAATATTTATTGGTTATTATTTATATAATACCTACTTCACACGAGTTTTGAGATCGGTGACTATCTCTTGACTATACGATGTTATTTTTTCTATGATATCTATATGAAAATGAAACCCGTTTTTTGTTGTCAAGACATACCACGAAAACGGCTTGATCGAATTAACTGATTTTTTTTTGTAGTTTTTAATACTCTGTACATGGTTCTTACGGAAAAAAAATTAAAAAAATCTCTCAGAAAAAAAATCTCTCTAAGGCGGTACGAAGTTCGCGGGGACAGCTAGTAACGTAAAATAAATGGATATTTCTATCTTAACAAAAATAAAAATAAGCTTAGTTTTTGTATTATAAATATAGTTATTGAATCATGGTGTATAGTTTCGGAGAAGGTACCTTTATATTATGTTTTCGTTTCGATTGTATTGCAACAATAGTCGCTGACTTCTCGGAACTGCTTTGTTCTATTAAAACCTTTCTGAATTTATACAATTTTTTTTATACAATAAAATAATTGTGCATGCTATGTGAAGGAACTATTTAATTTCATAGTTTTTAATAACTATTTCGCTGAATGCTAGTTTTTTATGCGTAAATTGCTCTATGCTATTTTATACACTAGCATTGTATAAGTCCTTTGAAATCTGAACAATCTAAATTTCGCTTAGTTAATAGCCGGGATGGGCAGAGTTAGCCAGGGTTAGAGAAAAATGGAAAGAGAGGGGAGAGACCTTTGCCCAGCAGTGGGATAGCATAGTTTGAATAAAAAATAGTGCGAGTGTAGTTTTTGATTAATATATTTGATTATTGAACACTTTGAATGGCTAAAATGCCAATCGGTAATACACTGCAAAGAAATAAAACGCATTTAAAAAGTACTAATCTTGTGCCTTTTTTTTTATTATTTATTGTGTAACAAAATCCACAGCTCTTAAATTAAAATAAAATAAACTTAATTACAATACAGGTAGCCAAAAACGGATTTACATTTAAGAAATAAAATTAAATAAAATAAAATAAAGTCTCCATTTTTGTATCTCAATAGTGAATAAAAGTTTCTTTTTCCTCTAGTTAGTAAAGTTATTTGACCAAAAGGTAACTCGTAAAAAGAAAACGTGAATACTTATACCACTTTTCGAGGTAATAAAAACAAGTTACGTATACCTTATGTCACCTCTGTATTAAGGAAGTGACCTACATTTTTTCTTTGAACGAGACGATCTCCATTAACTTGTAGGCTTTTTGGAATCAGGTATAATAAATGTACCAATCGATATATATTGCGGCGCGGCGGGCGAAGGTTCGCCTGCGACGCGGAGGTTGCGGGTTCGATTCCCGCCTTGGGATAAATGTTTGTACGATCTGCAAACATTTATTCCGAGTGTTCTAGGTACCTATTTTATATGTCAGTCTTCTAGTACCCATAACACAAGCTCTGCTTAGCTTGGGGTTAGATGATGTTTTGTGGATTGTCCAGCATTATTTATTTATTTATTTATGTATAGCATGAACGAATTCAAGTTTATTCAGTAATTTGATTATTATTAACAGTGCAAAGCATACACATAGAAAAAGAAGCCGAAACCTTTTATTTTGAATTTGGTTAAAAATTCAGGTCAGTGGAAAGAAATGCGATGACGTAGGCAATGCTACGCGCTACGCCGTAGACCCAAACTGCCGTAGAGGGTTACGGCGTAGACCCTTTGCCAATAAGGTGAAAGCTGCGAATGGTGGGTTCTGTAATGATATGACAAACAATGTTGTTCTATTTGTTTTTTGTGTTCGGAAAAAGGTTGTTTTTATTTCAATTTATTGTTTAGAGTAAATTACTGCATTTCTTTTATTCCTCTATTATACTCTTCTATTTATAATTTACCGCCATACAGCCATTATAATAAATCAATATTTTTTAATTTTTTTTACGACTTCGACTAGGAGAGGGACTGATTAAATTGTTGATAGATTGCTGATAGAACACTTACCTGTATACATGTTTTACACATACATAGGAAAGATATGAGGGTGATTTACAAAATGAAACAAAACAAAAGCTATAATTAAATGAAACTTTGAAGCTATATGTAAGCCACAAATTTACACATCATTACTTAAACAGGTAACCGCATATTTTAAGCGTCAGACTGAACAGATGGCGGTATATAAAAGCAGTAAAATACGCGTATTTTTTTAACTCGTTAATTTACGTACCTTTTGAACCCTCCAACTGCAGTTTACTGCATGCCACATAAAATGTTTATTCGCAAAAAACGGCTCATTGGACCCGAAGCCGAGGGTAATTCTGACGCAAGCCACCGCGGCCCACCATTTAAATCAGGCGTCATTCAACTCATTTGACGTGTAATTATTTTCATTTCACCCAGTTTTCGAAGCCAGTCAGGGTTGAGCGGATTTGCGACATTTTTTGTCACTTACCAACCCTATGTTTTTCGACGCTAATAAATTCTGGGTTCCCTCAGATGCGAATAATGAGGTCAATTTATTGTGGGGGCGTTGTATATAGCAACAAAGTGATCTATTTGACTAGCCTTACTCGGTCTTTAACAAGTTTTTTACTCGAATAAATATATACTTAATAATATACTAATATAACATACTAATATAATATTCTTACTGATTTGGATCAGTTGAACTATCTATAGATCGTTTGCAACGGTATGTAGATAGCTCAACTGTTTCTTATGTATTTTAAATGACAATGTACATTTTGTAAATACTGTATAGTCGTAAGTTTGTTTGTGAATAAATATATCTATATATTCTTAATAATATAATGTGTAGTAGTAGTAGAAAGACTACTCAAAAAATGTTTATACGTATTCTAACAGCAATCTAGTTCCTATATATAATAAATAAATATTCACGGACATTTCACACATCACCCCTACTCACAAACTAAGCAAAGCTTATACTATGAGGAACTAGACTGCTGATAGGATACTTATATAATTTTTTTTGTAAATACATACATAGAAACATTAAATACAATCGTTAATTTTTCAAAATGATGTGTTTGCTTTTCTACAAAAAATGACATGCTTAGTTACTGATAAATCTTGGCACAAGTTGCATGTGAAGGAAAATAAGGGGCCTTATTCTCTATTTTCCTTCCCCAAACCGTGCTACGTCACAACGCGTTCCAGAGGGCATAGTCCGAGGTTGCATTTTAAAACTCCCTACTCTCGAGCCGAGAGTCGTCTCTCGGATATCCATACAAAAATATATGGACATCCGAGAGACGACTGTCGGCTCGAGAGTAGGGAGTTTTAAAATGCAACCTCGGACTAAGCCCTCTGGAACGCAAACTTCAAAAATGATTGATTTGTATCTATATTATTCGAATCGCGCATGACACGTTTTGAAACGAATAGTTTTCATAACGCGGCAGACTTCGACACGTTTAGTTGACAGTTCAAACCGTACCGTGTCGCGGTAGGGAATGACAACTAAGGCTTACGCCATACATTTTTTTCAGATTCCATGCCCTTTGTCTTGCCTAAGCCAAGTAACGCGCGTGGTTTGCAATACAATAGAGAATAAAGCCCAAGGAAAAGCAAATGCCGTTTTTACCCTGAGTTATCTTACTTATGACTATTACTTACGCCATTGTTTGTTTAGTACTGATATTTGTTTGTTCAGTAAATAATTTCTATCGCAAAAGTTTAGTACATCAAAATTATGACATTGTTTTATTGGCAGCTATTTTTTATTGGAAAAGTGTTTAAACGAACGGCACTAGAACTAATGCTAGGTGATAATCTGTGATGTGGGTTCGATTCCCACCTAGAGCAAATGTATGTGTGATGAACATAAATATTTGTTCTGTGTCTGGATGCTAATATGTATGTATTTACAAGAATGTAATCTATCAGCGATCTAGTTCCCATAGTACAATCTTTGCTTAGTTTGTGACTAGAGTGTGATGTGTGAATTGTATATCTATGTTATAGTATTACGGTCTATCTTATAAAAAGTTATCGCGCAATTGATGTATTGATTACCATACGTAATGGTGACATAATGTCAACGCTTTTTTTATAATATAGACCGAAATAGTATAAATACATACGGACAATTCACACATCACACTCTAGTCACAAACTAAGCAAAGCTTGTACCGCCGATGACAAAACTGTAGTAAGACAGTTTAGTTAATCACCAAGACACGACTTTAAAGACGTTTTGTGGGTGTGCACTCTCAATATTAAAAAAATGGTTGTCTGTAAAGTCGGTTTACTGACGATAGTTGAACGTGACAACGAACGCAAAGGCCGATTGTGCTTCTTTGTCGCTCGTTCCGCGCTCTCGCTTGCACTTCATGGAACGCCTCATGAGTCATGTTTTTTCGTGCGTGCAGCCGGCTCTATCGAATTATAAGACGTTGTCACGTCAAAAAATGGTTGTCTGTAAAGTCGGTTTACTGACGATAGTTGAACGTGACAACGAACGCAAAGGCCGATTGTGCTTCTTTGTCGCTCGTTCCGCGCTCTCGCTTGCACTTCAAGCCTTACATGGAACGCCTCAGATCGAGGTAACGCCGCATGAGTCATGTTTTTTCGTGCGTGCAGCCGGCTCTATCGAATTATAAGACGTTGTCACGTCAAAAAAGACGTGTTACATTCGGGGACTGCCGCGGTTAATAATTACGTTAATACTGCAACTATGTAAGAATAACAATAAGAATAAGAAATTATTTATTTGACAAACACTTAACACTAACAAAACGGAAAAATAATAAAATATAATGATAAAACAGAAATAAAACAATACAATAAAATAATAAGTAAAAACAATATAGAAGAAGAAAATAAATGATATCATTGTGCCAGTGCTGTCAAATAGGTCCAATCTCAGCTTAATGCCACTTCCGAACTGAGAGTAAGGAAGCAGCGCTGGTTTTCAGACTAGACCTCAGCAGGGTAACATCACGGGCGCAACTACACACCAACATATATAAAATGTCAATTAACATAGCGGCCTGTGTCCGTCCGCGTCGTGGTTCAACCCTACCCTGCCCATACCATTATTTTACTCTAGTTTATGTTATGGTAACAATAAATCGTTTCACGCCCCCTTTACCGTGTGATATACCTCGTGCATGCCTGAGTGAGCCCTTAAAGGTGACCGCGCACTTGACCGTGGTGAATATGAATAAAATGTTTAAATTTCTTTTTTACGCTTACTGGTCTTAGTGGGTTATGAGTTTTACAGTCTATATACGGAGATTTATAAAAACTTAGATTAGATGTGACATCGATCGTCATAATAAAATATGACATCAACTGAGATGTGACAGGCGTCACAGCTTAGTTAGTAGTAGTTCTGCCTTTCATGCTGTGGGTCCTGGATTCGATTCCTACCCAGAGCAAATGTTTGTCTGATGAACATAAATAATTATTGTGTCTGGGTGTTTTCTATGTATGTATTTACAAAAAACATGTATTTAAGTATTATATCAGCAGTCTAGTTCCTTAGTACAAGCTTTTCTTAGTTTGGGACTAGAGTATGATGTGTAAAATGTCCATAAATATTTATTGGTTATTATTTATATAATACCTACTTCACACGAGTTTTGAGATCGGTGACTATCTCTTGACTATACGATGTTATTTTTTCTATGATATCTATATGAAAATGAAACCCGTTTTTTGTTGTCAAGACATACCACGAAAACGGCTTGATCGAATTAACTGATTTTTTTTTGTAGTTTTTAATACTCTGTACATGGTTCTTACGGAAAAAAAATTAAAAAAATCTCTCAGAAAAAAAATCTCTCTAAGGCGGTACGAAGTTCGCGGGGACAGCTAGTAACGTAAAATAAATGGATATTTCTATCTTAACAAAAATAAAAATAAGCTTAGTTTTTGTATTATAAATATAGTTATTGAATCATGGTGTATAGTTTCGGAGAAGGTACCTTTATATTATGTTTTCGTTTCGATTGTATTGCAACAATAGTCGCTGACTTCTCGGAACTGCTTTGTTCTATTAAAACCTTTCTGAATTTATACAATTTTTTTTATACAATAAAATAATTGTGCATGCTATGTGAAGGAACTATTTAATTTCATAGTTTTTAATAACTATTTCGCTGAATGCTAGTTTTTTATGCGTAAATTGCTCTATGCTATTTTATACACTAGCATTGTATAAGTCCTTTGAAATCGGAACAATCTAAATTTCGCTTAGTTAATAGCCGGGATGGGCAGAGTTAGCCAGGGTTAGAGAAAAATGGAAAGAGAGGGGAGAGACCTTTGCCCAGCAGTGGGATAGCATAGTTTGAATAAAAAATAGTGCGAGTGTAGTTTTTGATTAATATATTTGATTATTGAACACTTTGAATGGCTAAAATGCCAATCGGTAATACACTGCAAAGAAATAAAACGCATTTAAAAAGTACTAATCTTGTGCCTTTTTTTTTATTATTTATTGTGTAACAAAATCCACAGCTCTTAAATTAAAATAAAATAAACTTAATTACAATACAGGTAGCCAAAAACGGATTTACATTTAAGAAATAAAATTAAATAAAATAAAATAAAGTCTCCATTTTTGTATCTCAATAGTGAATAAAAGTTTCTTTTTCCTCTAGTTAGTAAAGTTATTTGACCAAAAGGTAACTCGTAAAAAGAAAACGTGAATACTTATACCACTTTTCGAGGTAATAAAAACAAGTTACGTATACCTTATGTCACCTCTGTATTAAGGAAGTGACCTACATTTTTTCTTTGAACGAGACGATCTCCATTAACTTGTAGGCTTTTTGGAATCAGGTATAATAAATGTACCAATCGATATATATTGCGGCGCGGCGGGCGAAGGTTCGCCTGCGACGCGGAGGTTGCGGGTTCGATTCCCGCCTTGGGATAAATGTTTGTACGATCTGCAAACATTTATTCCGAGTGTTCTAGGTACCTATTTTATATGTCAGTCTTCTAGTACCCATAACACAAGCTCTGCTTAGCTTGGGGTTAGATGATGTTTTGTGGATTGTCCAGCATTATTTATTTATTTATTTATGTATAGCATGAACGAATTCAAGTTTATTCAGTAATTTGATTATTATTAACAGTGCAAAGCATACACATAGAAAAAGAAGCCGAAACCTTTTATTTTGAATTTGGTTAAAAATTCAGGTCAGTGGAAAGAAATGCGATGACGTAGGCAATGCTACGCGCTACGCCGTAGACCCAAACTGCCGTAGAGGGTTACGGCGTAGACCCTTTGCCAATAAGGTGAAAGCTGCGAATGGTGGGTTCTGTAATGATATGACAAACAATGTTGTTCTATTTGTTTTTTGTGTTCGGAAAAAGGTTGTTTTTATTTCAATTTATTGTTTAGAGTAAATTACTGCATTTCTTTTATTCCTCTATTATACTCTTCTATTTATAATTTACCTAATTCACCGCTAGCGCCTATCTACTTAAGAACCACCTGATAGATCTTATTTTAAGTGATTTTAAGTAACCAACTTATTAGAAAGTGGTATTTTAAAAATAAATATCTGGTTCTTTTTTATTTATTAAATTAAATGTATTCACCAACACACTAAGTAACGGTCACCGAAAAACTATGTTTTTTACTTTTCTATGCAAATGTAAACTAAATACAACTCAATGGGCAAAAGTAAAAAATAGTAAGTAAAATAAATAAAAATAAAAATAAATAAAAACTATTTTTTTTCTTTTCAGTCCGTTAACTTGGAAATAAACGTATTTATATCAGTATTTTAATTCCAATTTAAGCCATTGTACAAACTGTGGTTAGTTCGGCACTTGATATGTCAAATTTCCATCAATATTTATTATTTATTTATTCAACACTTAACTGTCCTACGTATGATATTTGACTTAATACATTGTGTTTATAAAAATAAATGTTTTATTGGAACTACAATGTTACAGGTATTCAGTACTATTCCAAATATTTGACAAAGAAAAAAAAACCATTAAAAAGTCATCAACTCCAACTACTGACTGTATACCTACTATGCAGCGGTGTTTGTGTCTTCTTAGTGTGAGCGCACACCGACGACATAACACCTTTTAGAGCCGTTCCGCACTGTCGACTTGGTCGCTGGCGACTGTGACTTACTACAGACTACTACTTAAATAGGTGTTTACGCACTTATTCGTCGTTCGACTTATTTTTTACTATAGATATCGGGAAGTAACTGTGCAGTAACATACTCGTACGTCTATTTAAAAATCAGGATATTTATTATGGTTTGTTATAAATAAAAATATTTGTTATTATGATTAAATTTAACTGTGCCAAAATATCGGGAAATAATTCAATTCACAAATCATAGGTAATATCCTATTTTAAAGAAAACGAACGCGATATGGTGGCCAAAGTTTGGGAACGCATTGATTGAAATCATCGACCAAAGAAGAAGAAAAATCAAATACTTATATGACTTAACTTAGGTACGATGTACAATATAGATGTCCTAGAAGGAAAAACACTATTCCCAAAACCGTGATGATTTCAAACGTTATCTTTAAAATCGTGACAGTTTATAGTATATATTTATAGTTCTGGGTATTTTGTATAATAAAAACTATATATCTATGTAATGTATTGTATTAAGTATGTCAGTCTTCTAGTACCCATAACACAAGCTCTGCTTAGCTTGGGGCTAGATGATGTTGTGTAGATTGTCCAGCATCGTTTATTATTTCATTTCTTACAGTCTTGTCGTTGGTGTGCGCACATCCTAAGCGACAACATTGCCGGTGAAATAGCTACCTACGCTTTTGTGGGGAAGTTCGTGCCTACCTACTTAAAACAGAATGTTTGTGATCACACTAATGAGCGCCTCGCGACTCTTCAGCGGAAAGTTGACTCTGTATCTGAAACTTTGCACTGTGGTTTGTAAAGTTCTTCATGTATATTACTCGTACTTTCTGAATGTTCGTTTTTGAAAGGTACAGGAGAAGTTAGAGCGGTATTGCTTTTTTTGTCTCCTGCTGGGATACTAGTGGGTGTTACTATAATGTTCTATGTATCTATGTTCTATGTATCTATGTTCTATGTATCTATGTTCTATGTATCTATGTTCTATGTATCTATGTTCTATGTATCTATGTTATATGTAATTAATTAAAAAACGGGGACGGTAAAGCTCTTGCTTAGCATTTGTTGCTGGATTACGCATGTGCAGTGTTAGAATGTTTTCGTTCGGTTATTTCGTTACGGAATTTCTGGATTCAGTCTCCACGGTCAAAGCCCGCGACAGAAGGTATGCAATAGCTTAAAAAATCTATATAAGTATTTTATCGGCAATCTACTTCCCATAGTACAAGCTTTGCTTAGTTTCAGACTACAGCGTGATATGTGAAATGTCCGTGAATTTGCATACTATATATTGTCAGATTTTCGGTGAAAATTACAAACCTTTACGCTCTAGAATACTAACTATTTGGTATATAACTTAGATTTTGCTACACCAATATAAAAAAATAGTTTTGCTTACTGTATTTATTCTTTCGATGTTTATTTCAGTAGCATTGTCTCAATTCTCGAAATATTCGAAAAAATCGAACCGTCCTCGAATACCTCACACCTGTCGCTTGCATGTCACTGCAATGCACTTCTGATGTCGGCAATAGTCTAGCCCTCTGAGAGGCTTTCTGACTATTCACATACCTACGTCCTATTTTCACGTTTTTATTCTCTATATATATCTTATCTAATAAAATGTCAAAGGAATCCCATTTTATTGTACTTTTCTAGAAACATGTATCAGCACGACGAGGAAAATCAAAATGAGACGTACTTTATTTAGTTAAACCGCAAGGATGTTTTTACCAGAAGGATGATTAAAATCACCCTTTTGGTAAAAAAGGGTGATTTTACCTAAAGGAACATTTTGTTACATGGGTAATTTAAGGTGTTGATTTTTCGCTATTAGTGTACAAAGACGATTTTGCGAATTACACTTCTATCAATTTGCTTTTATTAACTACCGTTGTTCTTTTTATTTGTAAACAATGCAGTAGTAACATTTAAAAGCTTGAATTGCCATAAAATAACATTTAAAAAACTCTGAATAATATATCAATATAAAGAGTTCCATGAACCTAAAAAACTCTAAAAAAGTAATTTACAAATTGAATTCGAGCGAATCTCTCACATTGAAAGCAAATGTATTTTGTTCAAGTGGATATTCGTTCACTTACCCCTCAAAGCCACCCCTTGTGTTATGAAATGCACAACCACAATCCTTCTACACTACAGCTTCAAAAGGAATATACAATCCTACATCTTATTTTGAATAAGTTCAGCATTAGTAAGTACAAGCTGATGCCCGCGACTTATTAACGTTATATTTTGAACAATTCACGCAATATCATTATAAATTATAACCTCTATATTAACATTTAGGTTTATTAAATACTAGTTTTAATTGTTGTTTTATATCGGAAGCATAATATAGCCTACATTTTAAGAAAGTATTGCCGAATTTGCAACTAGATAAAATGTCAAAATGTTTATGTAATTTTTTTATATCATCATTCTTTAATATATCACAAACTAGCTGTCCCGGCGAACTTTGTTCCGCCTTAAAGGCAATAAATAAGCAGATTTTTGAATTTATTAAGTGTTTTTATTTGAAAATACATACATACATACATAAATACATCATCTTACGTCCGTCTCCTGGCTCTAAGCTACCTACCCACCAATTTTCAGCCATATCGGTACAGCCGTTCTTGAGTTATAAATAGTGTATCTAACACGACTTTCTTTTATATATATACTTATATAAGATATAAGATTAAAACTGAACTTAAAAAGCTATATTGCTCAGTGCTTTTACACTGAAAATAAGAACAGTTAACGCAGGTAAAATAGAGTTTCATAATTATATGATTTCGTATATAGGTAGTAGAATAATAACAACTCTTAACTTTTTATAACACTGCATTGTCTATAACACAGAAAGGTATGTGGATGTTTCTGAAAGTATACAGTGAAATAATGAGCTAGCGTTTGTCAGTTGTTTTTCTATCAAAGACCTTTTCTAGAATCTCTGGAGTGAATTGCTTCGACTGTATAAATGCGTATGCTTTGTTTACATCCAAAAGATTGGTATTTTTAATATATCATACTTCATTTTGTTAGGTTTCTTGTGAGAAAATATGTTTTTAACCCAAAAAGAGGCATGAAAATGAATACCCTGATTGTGTTATTTTATTTGTGTGGAAATGTTTAATGATTTCAAAGTGGAACTACGCTTACGAAATGTACAAATATTTTTGTTATTTGTTTAACAAAACATCGAAATAACAACGTGTAATTTTCATGTTTGTTGACATAAAAAATATCGCAAAGGGTCAAAGCCTCGGTGCAGAGTGCGTTGACCTACAACTCTTGTTATTCTGTGTTCGTGAGGGTTCCTCTCGATGAATTTCTATATTCTAGAAAGTTTCGCAATACGTAACGTGCTTTCCCGATTACTGCTTTTGTTATGCTATCGTGTTTTGCGACCATATTATGCAAGCTTTTGTTGAATGCTCTTTGTTATGTGTTCGGATTTAAGTTATAATGTAGACTACATATCACGAGTAGCAAAGTCTAGTTCTATTTTTTTGACGTGACAACGTCTTATAATTCGATAGAGCCGGCTGCACGCACGAAAAAACATGACTCATGCGGCGTTACCTCGCTCTGAGGCGTTCCATGTAAGACTTGAAGTGCAAGCGAGAGCGCGGAACGAGCGACAAAGAAGCACAATCGGCCTTTGCGTTCGTTGTCACGTTCAACTATCGTCAGTTAACCGACTTTACAGACAATCATTTTTAATAACATGTACTTTTTCACTGCTGGGCAAAGGTCTTCCCCCTTTTCCTCCATTCTTTTCTATCAGCCGCTTCACACCAGGCTCCGTCATAAGTATCCCAGTCGTCACGCCGTTTTCTTGGTCTGCCTCGGTTTCGTCGTCCATCCGCAGGCACCCATTGTGTGACGACTGTGGCCCATCTATCTTCATATAGCTTATGTGTCCAGCCCAATCTCATTTCAGCTTAGCTGCCTTTTTGCTAATAGTAGTTCTAATAATTAAAAAAAAAATTGTTTCGTCATAATGTAAAACAAACGGGAGTAATAATGCAAAGAACTTGTGTTTAATCTTCTTCAAAGTACGTTAGTCACCAGAAAAGCGAGTGTCAAAAAACTCTTGAATATATTTAAAATCGCTGTTTAAGAATATATGTTTTGTGATACCTACATGTGTATATAACATCAAAACATTTTCTGTGAAAGCAAAGCCGTCACAACATCAAACGCGTACCTACCGCTTTATATACGGCGAGATAATGAAAAAAATAATACGAGCCGTGAAACGCAATTCGACGAGCAATGGCGCAATAGCCGCTGCCCAACCGTAAAAAGAATTAAAAAAAACCAAACATACATTTCCCTAATCCACGGATTAGGTTCAGCGTTTCTGAGAGCCCTCCACTTTCTGGGTTAATGAGTCGTTTCAATGTAACGGTGGTGGATACATGATACTAGTGGAGGGGGGATGGGGGAAATAAGGCTGAACTGTGTTAGTTTTGAAGAGAAACGAACGATAATCTTAGATGAGATCAGTCTGTATCAGAGTAACTTATAAACTTAGGTACGAAAAACTCAAAGTAATGAGATAAATATCTGTATTATACTCACATTATAAAACACCATGTTATTAGATAAGACTTGCCTACTTTCCAATTATTTACAATCAAATTCTTCCTTTCATTATAATA
Source organism: Ecliptopera silaceata (assembly GCA_932527185.1). Lineage (NCBI taxonomy): Eukaryota > Metazoa > Arthropoda > Insecta > Lepidoptera > Geometridae > Ecliptopera > Ecliptopera silaceata. The sequence goes on along the minus strand of OW052202.1, from coordinate 7,347,684 downwards.
ATTGAAACATTTATTGGATTGGATTGGATTTAAAAAATACTTTTTTAAATCCAAATAGTTTTTAATGTACAAATTTTAAAATTGGAATGAAACTCTTTGGTAAAAGTTTAACAACCTGCTTGAAGATTGAATGAACAAAAGAAAAAAAACACTTGTTTTTACTTATGTACGATGGAAAACCTCATTCCAAATGTATTAGAAAAACAACATGTTCTATTGAATTTCAACGGAATTATTTTTTCTTACGAACCAATGAACTTCGGTAATATCTTCTTATGAAAACATAATTAGAAATATCTCTTATTTGGGACTAACAGGGATTAGGTAAACGTAAAAATTCACAGAACATAAACGATAAAATAATTCATGGATATTTGATACAACGCCATCTTGTTTTAAAACTATTCAAAGCTTGTATAAGAGAACTAGATGGTTGATAGAATACTTTAAATACTTCGACCATACTGACAACCAGCGCTATAGGTAGATAGAAACCAATGGTTTCTATATTTGGCAGCGCACCGACAACGCCTCTGGTGTTGCAGGTGTCCATGGGCGGCGGTGACCAGCTAGTCTGCCAGCTATAGCATAAAAAAAAATAGCTAATGCTGAGAGGTGGCCTTTTTACACTTCTTTGTTTTAATGTTATATCGTGTTATGGTGTTAATAAATATTGTCGTTCTTTCTTTCATTCTTTCTTCTTTTATTGTTCTATTTTCTTTAGAAACTCTGTACCCGTGGGTAGTTAAATCAAATGTAAAGGTTCATTTAGCAAAATACCGAATTAATTTCAAACTAATTTCATTTTAGATTTGGAGTCACACAAAGCCACGGCATGTTGCATGCATAGAATTCATGTAACTGTGACCTTGGAACATAATTTACGGCGACAACACTGACCTTGTTCCACAAGAATATTAATTACTTAACCCATACTGATTTCTATTTAGATTTCTATAACAATAAATAATTTTTGTCGTGAATTTTATACCTACATATTTTTGGTATAAAAGTTGAATATTATTATAATAGATACAGTAATATTTGTAGTCGTTCGATATTATTATACTTCTGCAATTTCATCTGAAGTTTATTTGAGTGATAATAATTTTGTATTGTGAATAGAATTTTCTAGTCTACTGCTTTTATTATAATGTTCCAATTGTCGATTATGATTTTTTATTCTGTCGAGATTTCATCGTATTTATATGGAAACCATGGAACCATTACTGTTGAATTGGATATTCGTAGATGTATAACATTGGGCGACCCACGCGTTGAGTGAAGGCAAGTTACCAGTTCCTTCCATTGTTAGGAACGCGCCTACGTGTTTCTCGCGTCAAAAGAAATATAAAGAAAGTACCTACTTGATTATTTATGAAACTCCTGACCCAGAACTTTCTAGCTTCCTTAGGGTCTACTATTGTTTAGATTAGGTAATCGTGATTACGCGTTGACTTCATTTCGCTAATTTTATGACTTCTATTTTGTGATACGGATTATATTAATTAGTGTATCTTGACCATTTAATCAACACTGAAAATGAAATTTAGAATAAAAAAAAACAAATCGCGTCTCCAACACAAATATAATAAGTTAATTTAATAAAACCTACGAAGTTTAATTTAATAAAACCTAAAAAGTTTGTTTAATAGAAGACTTGGAATTAAATACTTTTTGATAAAAGTTCTCAAACCATTAATGAGAACACATTGTACGAGATCGCTTTTCTCAAAAGCATCACGTAGCATATTAAATTATAAAAATATGACAAAATTTAAAAACTACAAATAAAAGTATTGTCCGAGCTTTTGTTCGTCTAGTTTTGTTTGAGTTAGGTCGCAATTCTTAGCACTAAGCTTTATACAATGATCATAATTTATCAGTTTTATGATTTTAATCTTTTGTTGCTAACATAAAACTAATCTAGCGAATCTTATCTATTGTATTTCTAATCGTCTGACCAACGACCTGTAACCATTGACCTCTTTGACCTCGTCGACCTCCTTGGATAAGAAACGATTAGATGTCTAAATAGTGCTATGATGAAAGTGAAAAATTAAACATTAGATTAACTTTATAGATTATTCAAAATCAATTTTCAGAGCAACGAGCGGTAACAAGAGTTAATCAAAAAGTATTTAAAATTAGAATAATGTAAATATTGAAATAATGTATATTGGCTACTTGATGTTATAATATTCTAAGAAAATCTCAGCATCTTCATCAGTGAACTGATAAGACATTTTATAATAATTAGATAGTATTTCAATATATACTGAATATCGTTGTGTGAATAACATTTCTAATATAAGATACTTTTCGACATTAATAGTGTTGCCACGGTTTCTCAAATATTTCCTAAAACACCATAATCATCATAAACTCATATCAGTCCACTGCTGGAAGAAGGTCTCTCCCAAGACGCATCACTGAGCCCGGTCTTCGGCTATTCTCATCCTGTTTGCCAGCTACACTCTGCAGATCGTCGCTCCATCTCGCCGGAGGGCGTCCTACATTACGCTTGCCTAAAGTATCCGTTTCTCCTAAAACAAATACCCAATAAATCTCGATGTGTACATTGTACCTACGCTACAAATAACAACCTTATATCAACAAAGCGACCCTCCAAAATTCTTCAATGCCGCAAACTTCTTTATGAGAATTCTCATTGTTAATTAATATTGGTAGAACTATTCCTCTGAAGCCGGTGAACAGTAAAGTAACAATACAAGTTTGACTCTTTGAAATGACTTTTCTTGATGAGTTCCTAATTAAGCAAATAGCTAGTTGTTTATATAACCACTGTGGCGTGTCTGTGCATTTCAAGTTTGTGTGCATTCTGTGTTGAAGTGTTTGGAATGTTTCGATGAGAGAATTTCACAAGCTGTTGGGTTATTTAGAGCAATAAATGTTAAATTTTTCTGTAAGTATTTATAAAATAAAAGATGCTTAGACCATTTTTATCAATCATATTTTACCTCTGAATTGATTTAGATGACTTTGTCACATCAATTAAGAGATTTCAAGGGGAGAAAGGTGACGCGGACAAAGTCACAAGTGAAAGGTAGTCGTTATAACTTTGAACATCTCAAAAATGTTTTAAATGTTTTGGCATAACTGTAAAGAATGTTATTACTGCGTGTATTACTGAGAATAGCGTGACGAATGATTTATTTATTCATTGTACCATAGACAAAATCATAAAAAAAGTAAAACGGACCTGTCGTGGACAAAATAATACATAATTAAATTGTCAGACGTAAGGAAAAGACACGACAAGCAAGTTTGTTTTATAAAAATATTAAAAAAGGTATAAGTAGTATAGGCGACAAAGAAATTGGTTTACCACTTTTGATGACATCTCCCAGTAACATAATTATTCGCTAAGGATTACAGATTGACAGATTCTGACGTAGCAGTTATTAATCTGTCAAGCGAAAATAGCCCTTGACGTTTTGTACGTGCAAATGATATTCAACCTTAGAGTGGTAAACCAATTTCTTTGTCGCCTATACATAAAATCCATGCTAAACTGTACATTTTATAAGTTCGTAAAATCCAGAGCCTATCTGATTATATCGTTCTTTCTCATGTGTGGTTATAGCTATTTCGGACATAAGCTGTTTTCCGGACCGTTAACCAATTAGGTCTCAAATAAAAGGCCGAATTTACGCCTTAAGTCCTTAAGCCCACGCTTACCTTAGGCTAAAGGTCATTCGCGTGACTCAAAGTCAGTTAAAGCGTGATTACATTTGCGTATTTGTTTAGCTTAAGGTGACTGCGGTACATGAATTTAAATAATAAATAAATATTCATGGACATATCACATCACACTGTAGTCCCAAACTAAGCAAAGCTTGTACTATGGGAACTAGATTACTTGATAGAATACTTTTATACATTTTTTTTGTAAATTCAAACATGGAATACATAGAATTGCTTATACAAACATGATATTGCTATCGTTTTTATATCAAACGTACATCCTATCCTACACAACGTAACATATAATACGATCATGTTACAAAATAATATTAGGTCTTTACCTATGAAATTGCCGTTCTGCAGTACTGGCCATTTCAAATCAAAATATTTTTTGTTTGGCTAAAAATTATAATTTCTAATTAATTTTATTTTAAAAACATGGATTTTTTTTTCAAAAAGTAGTCATTTGTTTATTGATTAGTGTTACATTTTCATCGCATTTCAATCTTTTTCGTCATCATGAATTCGTTAAAAATTCGAGTAAATATGGAATATGAGTACCGTCGTGGCAGCAACGCGGCACAAGCGGCATGCAACATCAACGACGTTTACGGAGCTAACACTACAAACCAACGCACCACCTGTTATTGGTTTGCTCGCTTCCGTTTTGGAAATTTCGACCTGAAAAATGAACCTCGCGGTCGTCCGAAGACTTTGGTCGACAAAGGCGATTGTGGAAGCTGATGATACACAATCTACGGCTGAATTAGCAGCAGCTTTCGACGTTAGCGTCAAAACAATATTGGTCCATTTGCGTCAAATTGGCAAGGTAAAAAAGCCTTACGAATGGGTGCCCCACGAACTCAATGATCGCCAACGCGAAGTACGCGTCGAGACGAGCCTTGCACTGCTCAACAGACACACAAATGAAGGAATTTTAAACCGCATTGTTACCTGCGATTAAAAATGGATTCTGTTTGATAACTGCAAGCGCTCAGCAAGTTGGTTGGATAACTTCTTGACGGGAAAAAAATTCAATACCCGAGAGGCAGTACTAAATGCCTTTGAAGAATTTGTTGCCTCCCGTCCAGCTGATTTCTTTAAGAAGGGCATCAATAACCTGCCACTGTGTTGGCAAAGATGCATTGATTGCATGGGTAATTACTTCGATTAATACAAATAAAAAATGCATGAAAAAAAATCGTTCAAATTTTTTCATACAAAACGGCAATTTCATAGGTAAAGACCTATTATTACAACCCAAAAAATAAATTTACGTTTCATAATTTTTTAGTATAACGAAACACGGATATAATAGAAAATGAGGTTGCGAGCGGATGTCAAAGGGATCTTGTAATTTGTTTTATAAATATGTATGATATTCATAAGTCCTGATATTCATTTATTTATTTAAATTGATTTTGCGAGCAAACAATTATATAAGAAATATTATCAGATATAAATGGTTTCTTTTGTAAACAATTTTATAAAATATATATATGTTGTTATTTTATATACGTTTATAAGTATCTGCAAGATTTGAAATCGGATTAAAGTTACATATAATATGAATACACGTAGATGTATTTTTTGTTTTTCTCAATAAGAAGATTGTGAGGTAATCGAGCGATTCGTCTTGCCCGTGACAGCTGATGGTGTAATTGCCTAACTTGTATCGAAAGTTCGAGAAGGATTGACAACGGATTGGTCGATTTTATTCGTAGATGACGTCATGACTCAAGCTGTCACGTGACCGTTTTGTAGCTATTGAAAAAATATTAAAATGGTTTACATGAGGTTTTATTTTTTACGGCACAAATACTTACATAAATAATCACGGGCTATTCACATAATCAATGTTATTGGTTTTGCAAACCATTCTACTTATTAATTAATAAATAACATCGCCTTAGTCCAAATACATGCATAGAACTCACATATCACATTTGTTGTTGACACCACAAAATTGTTCTTGGTGAGGATCGAAGAAAGTACTACTTTTCAAGAAAGGATTGCTAAAATAATATTACCTAAGCTGAGACTTCTGTCTAAAAGTTGGTTGTTTCCGATTTGTGTGTAGACATTGATACAGGGGGCTTTATAATGTTGTAGCTTAAAATAAATAATGATGCGAAGTATTTATAACTTTAAATTGAGAAACAGAATAGTTAAACCCTTGTGTTCGTTAACCCTCATCAAAACAGTAAGTCAGTGGCATCGTAAAGTTCAAATCGTAAAACCCAAATAATTCGTTTACAAAACTTGGGCAGTAAATCTCGGTATTTTTGCGGTAATAGCTCTTTTTGATTTTAGCGGTAACTTATAGTTTGTATCGTAAAAATGTGCCACTTTTGTATTTGCGATGTTTTGTATTCGAAACTACTCACAAAAATAGATTACTATTTTCTTCTAAAACAACTAAGATATAGATAAATGTATCTTTGATTTTTATTCTTTTGTTATCTTATCTCATTTATATATATCTACAGATACAACAATGATATTTTTACAGCTTTTTAGTATCCATTATGTAAAAAATCAGAAAACGATACAGCCAAAATACCAGCTCTCTCTGGTAATTTTCAAGCATTATTTCAATTTATTTTACTTATCTTCGTGTAAGCACTGCAGTGTTTCTTTCTAGACGACTATTAAAAAAAGTACCTACACTAGAACCTCGATAACTCAAACCTCGGTAACTTAAAAACCTCTATAACATCAAAAAATAATGTGTTCCCTTGCCATCAGAGCTCAATCGTCTACCCTTGATAACTTAAAACCTCTATAACTTAAAATATTTTGTGTTTCCCTTGGACTTTAACTTATTGAGGTTCTACTGTATTCACACTGGTTTTGTACAAATAAAATAAGTTATGTTAAATAAAGATATAGCTGGAGAGCTAGTGAACCCTGCGAGTAACGGTCTTCCTGTAAGGCTAGAAATTTGTACACTTACGATTTATAGCATGCTAAGAGCACTAGCCATGATCTGGCAGGCTTCAGCCCTGTACTTTATCAGCCACTTAATTTTTTAATTGTAAAATAATTTGAGTTTCAAAACTTGTTTCTGTAAGCTTAAAAATTTAATAGGATGGAGTTTATTTATTGTAAATCTTGAAAAAAAAGTTACAGACGATTACAATCAGCAATAGTATATGCCAGATCAATTAGAAAATGCACAGTTGATGAGGTAAAATAAACTTTATCCTGTATACTTCAAATTTTTATATGTTTTCAAGTAAACGTCTCAGAGTAAATATGTACAATGCCAGACGGTTTTGAACAGCATAAGACCTTGCCAGGCGAGGGGACAGCTGCTAAGGGCGTGCGAGTCAGAGGTGTTGCGTGAATGCCTATCTTTCAGTTTTAGTTCAGTTTTCAGTGATTTTACTTATTTTTTATGACATATCTGGCAAGCTAGCTTGCGGGCCACCTGATGAGAAGTGGTCACCGCCGCCCATGGACACTTGCGAACACCAGGGGCGTTGTCGGTGCACTACCGGCCTTTGAGATAAAGATATACCCTTCTTTTGAAGGCTCCCATGTCGAAGCTCCAAATGTATGGTTTGAAATGTTCAAAATTAAATAATGCACGTTATGAAAATTTCCTTACTACGTACAACTACGTACAAAAATAAATTAAGTGGTGTGCAATAAAGTGTTTTCTATCTATCTATCTATCTATCTACTTCACAAATAATCCTAAAGTGCTTATGAAAAAGTAGTAAGCTATGATTCATCGAATTCACCACCCTGCCAACGTGAACTACATCAACAATTATTGAGAACTGCCTACATTACCTACAAATATATGGCGAAATTGTAATTTTAAAGAACCATTCTTATTCCTGAAAATAACGGTTGGAACTTAATTGATAGTTCTTACGATTTAAATTGGTTTGAGAGGAATAAAGTTCCATCTTCTATACCTATACGACATACTTTTACAAGGACCTGCTGATACTGCCACAGCACAATCGCCTGAAACTGAGGAATACATATCAGGTAACATACAACTATTTTATCCGTAACATTTAATATGCAGTCCTATGTAATAGAGCTTGATATTTAATTCTTAACAACCTTATTCAAAAAATACTAAAAATTATTACGGTAGGTACATTAAAATATTTTTTCACTATTTTCAGATGAGGAAAACATTGTTAAAGAATCAGATGATGATGCAAACAGTAGTGCAATCTCGGATGATGCTGAAGAAAATGAATGTTAAAAATAATGTAGATTGCATAAAACCCAATAAAATACATTGCATTTACTGTATGCTAATAAATATGTTCATAAAATTGAAACATTAACATTTCTTATTTGCACTCCCTTAGCAGCTGTCCCCTCGCCTGGCAAGGTCTTATGCTGTTCAAAACCGTCTGGCATTGTACATATTTACTCTGAGACGTTTACTTGAAAACATATAAAAATTTGAAGTATACAGGATAAAGTTTATTTTACCTCATCAACTGTGCATTTTCTAATTGATCTGGCATATACTATTGCTGATTGTAATCGTCTGTAACTTTTTTTTCAAGATTTACAATAAATAAACTCCATCCTATTAAATTTTTAAGCTTACAGAAACAAGTTTTGAAACTCAAATTATTTTACAATTAAAAAATTAAGTGGCTGATAAAGTACAGGGCTGAAGCCTGCCAGATCATGGCTAGTGCTCTTAGCATGCTATAAATCGTAAGTGTACAAATTTCTAGCCTTACAGGAAGACCGTTACTCGCAGGGTTCACTAGCTCTTGGACTAATATTTTAAAATTGAAATTGACTGTATGACAATTCTTTGTTGAGGTCACAAATTCTCGCACCATTACGCAATGTATTGAACTAGACATTCAAAAACAATGGTGGTTGGAACGTGAATTCCATTCCCTGTTTCCACACGGGTATGTTTGCTGGCTCGATGTCAAAAGCTCATGTTTTCAAGCTGTTTGTGTAATTGGTGTTATTTATTTGCCTTTTAGCTAGGTTTTCAGAGGCGGTCATTGTACGCGTCCGTTTGTTTATTTATTAAACAAAATCTACAGCTCTTAATATATGATACACAAAACTAACAAACAACTCATAAAGCCAATTATAAGCTTATTATAAGCCGTTACATAGATGATATGTTTAAGGTAGCTAGTGTGTTCCTTGGGTACCTTCTTTCTATGTAATATAACGCATGGCGTTCATATTTATAAAATTACACATAAATTGGTCAAAATAAGTGATAATAATAAATAAATTTGGACATTTCACACATCACACTCTAGTCCCAAACTAAGCAAAGCTTATACTATGGGAACAAGATGCTGATAGAATACTTTTATACATTTTTTTGTATATCTATACATTAAATACATACCTACTACATACCCAGACACAGAACAAATATTTATGTTCATCTCACAAACATTTGCTCTGGGTGAGATCTTTATTGAAAAGCTATCTTTATTGTATTATTAGAACGTCGTCAAGATTACCCTTAACAATAAGATGTATGAGCCCTTACGAGTCGAAGAATACGATTGACCTAATTTATTCTCTCAGACTAGAGAGATAATATCTTCTACACTATCATCTCAGTCTAGTTGGCATCTTCAGGAAATATATGTTCTCCTAGTAGTAATCTTCTCTGCTTTGTCACAAAGTCATTTCAAAATTAATTTATATTGTAACTTTTGATGTTTTGTGTAGTGTTTGAGTGGGAGTCTTTGGGAGGGACCTTTGTTTCTAATCAACTTGGACAATTAACTTTTGATACTAGTTATATTAATTAAGGGCTTAGTTTCTAGTGATCCCCAGAGCTTGAATGAGCACAATTGTTGGTTTTATAAATATAATTTGAACTTAGTAATTAACCTCTATATAAGTCAGTCAACTTGATGTTGACGTTGTATTTCGAAGAAAAATATTTGAATGAAAAAGTAATTTACAGGGTGTCTCAGAACTAGTCCCGAGTTAATATGATTATTGAGTTCGAAAGAGCCTCCTCGTGGCGCACACCGGTAACAGCTAGGCACGGTAGAGCAGTGTCTAGTCTGGCAAATCTTTCCAACACGATGCTACAACAAAATACAGTTGTAGCATCGACACGATAAGAAGAAGAAGAAGATTTAGAACTAGAAACTTGACTGGTGTTCACGACTTTGGTTAATCTAATGGTTTTTATTCAAGAATATAGGTTTTTTCTTAAATGAAACAAATATTAAAAAAACCCTCAGAAGTTTTAAATTCACACTCTGTTTGGCGGTCAGAATTACTCTGTACAGAGTTCGCAAGTTTGCATAAATTTTGGGACACCTTGTAGACACGAAAATAGTGAAATTAGTCATTACTATTCCTTTCTATGAAAATAAACTAAAATGAATATTATTTGGTTGAATTGCTAATTAACTTACCCAAATTAGAATAATGGAAGAATAAAAGGTAACCAAAAATAGCTTAATTAACATAGGTATACTTTAGGTATTTAGGATAAGACTAGGTTTTAAAATTCGTACCTACTTTCTATCGTTGGTAAATGTAATAATTATATATATTTGTTTCAGGTATGTATCTGCACATTCACAATATACTAGAAACGAGGTATTGTAACCCGGAAATCGAAATTACATAAAGTGTAAAAATTAATAATGTAACACCACGGAAATAGAAAAAAAGTCGCATAAATAAGGGCCCAAAAAGCTTACAAAATGTAAGAAAGATACTGCATTTTTGAGTGAGATGAATATTTGATGTATCATTTCGCAGTCCCGACGAATTCATCTCCACTCGAAAGATTTATATCGACTGAAATCTCGAGTTTACGGTACACTTAAAAACAGCTCAAAATGCAAGCAGCTAGTTAAGTTATGTTTATTTATTTATTTATTTAGGACAACCAACAAAGAAATCACAATTAGAATTAAAAATTAAAGTAAGTGGGCTTATAGCTATGTGTTTCTTGTTTTCTATGTTGATGGAGACTTAGTTTAATAATTTACAATCATCATCATCATCATCATCCCATATCAGACCGCTGATGGATAGGTCTCTCCCAAGACGCGCCACTGAGCCCTCTCATCCAATTTACAATCAAAAATAAAGATTAAATAATTCTTTAAAGTCTCCAGATCTTATTTTGTGTATAAATATGTTATTCAAATAATATTAAGATCGTTTGATGTTTTACTGGCCTAAGTACTACCTACTGTTGCTTTCGGAACGTAATAAAAGCTTTTTAAAAAAACTTGAAAATCATTTAATTAAGTAAAATTAAAACTTATACGCTATACCGATTTGGAGGTAACTTAACTAATGAATCTAAAATGACAAGAGCGGATGAGCCCGTCTCGAGACGCCAGACGGCTCGTCAGCAAAAACAATCTAATTCTATGAAATGCATTGAAGATGCATTTCAGCAAAATATTATAAACTATCTTAAGCTAAGGCAGAGGGAAGAGGGTGTAACATAACTCCTCCATCCCTAAGAGGAAAATTATCGGTACGATCGATTTGAGATTGGTTCCGATAATTTTTCACACACGGTATGCTATTCAACAATTTGAGTCGAAACACATAAAACACAAATGCAATAAAACTTAAGATTACTAAGCTTAAAGATACATATCCTAAATTTTCACTGAATTTAAAATCATTTCTTTCATTTAAAACACTTTCGATCACTGAAGAATGTTTTAAGGAGTACGCCATATACTTCACTTCATCTAGATTAACGCCGTTGAGATTGAGTGCGCGTGCACTGGATAGATTTGCGCCCACACGTAGCTGTGGTAAGGTAACTAGTGGAATTGGCTCCACAACGTCCGTCTCTATGTAGATACGGTGGCTTATGCGAATTCCATTGATTTCCAAATCACATGGTTCATCGATTGTCACGAGGTATGTGCCGAATATTGACAGTTTGCTGACGTCACTGTCACAATGCTTGGTAAGCGTCGTCTTCAGTCTGCTATACAGGATCCAACTGTCAGAGTTGACTTGCTGGATCTTAAGTTCTTCAATTTGAACCTGATGTTGCGTGCAATGAGTGGGGTCATCGTCGAATCTCATGAGCTGTTCGATACAGGTAAGCTCATGGTACAAAGCTCGGTGATCTGCGTTACACAGGAAATGGTCGCCAGCTGATAACGGGCGGCACGGTTTCACGATCGGTAAGTATTTCGTTCCTTTCGCCAAAAGGTACGGGTATTTAGGAAATATGGATAAGGTCTTATTCTCGGATTCATGGAAAATTGGTAAGGAGTACAATTTGTAATAATTATAAATATCTCTATCTGTTAAAGGAATTTCCATAATAAACGTAATTTGATTTTTCTTAATATAAGATTTTACACAAATAGTTTCCTCTAATTTCAATAAGTTTTCTTCTATAGGTGGGTATACTAAGGTTTGAGAGTTAGAAATCAATTTCAAATGATACAAGAGTTCTGTAGAGTTCACGATAGATGGATGTAATATAGAGACTTTACTCAATGCTAGAGCTGTTTCAATTTCACTAAGTCTAATAAATATAGTGTGGAAACTGCTTGTATAAACGTTAAATAATCCTATTACAAATGTATAAAAAGTCCTATTATTTTGCGTAACGGCTAAATCACTTAACATTTTTTCAGTGATTTTTAAACGGTTATCCAATTTTAATGTATTTTGATCAATAGTTCCGGTTACATTTATAAAGCTGTCAAACATTTTAGAGACCAGGGTTAATTTTTTAGATATTACGATATCATTTTGATTCAAATGAGAAGTAAGATTGTCAATTCTAATCGCGTCTTGGTGATCAAGATTTCCTGTAATAATTTTTATAAGAGAACCCAAAGGATTAAGGAGACCTCTCCTAAAACGCTGTTGTGGAACAAGTTGTCGATATTTTTCTTTAGTTATATGGCGAATAAACTCTGTATGTAATTTCACACTCTTAAAATCGTGAGAGTAAGAAACATTCCAGTTAATTAGTTTACATAGTTGTTCATAATTCGTAGATACGTAATTAAAGTCATCGTAAATCTTTTCCAAACTAATAACCTTAATTATAGTCCAATGATCGGTTTGTACATAAGCTTGTCCTTCTTTAATTGGAAGTAATCCTGGATTTTCATCAAGTTTTTGAAGATGAAGGGCCAGCGACGGCATTACTATCAGCAGTAGACTGCACCTGTGAAGGGCGTTTGATGTTTTTAATAGGAGCTTTAGTTTTTCTTTCTCCTACCTGTATAGGCAATACATTTCTTTCTGGTTCACCTACTACTTTCGCTTTTACATAACGTGCCGTATCCTTACTCTTACATTTGTTAACGTCCTTAGCGTAAACTCTGGGCAACTCTACGTCATTTTCACCACCTTTCTTTCCTTTATTCTTTTTCTTTTCAGCTGTTAGCTTTCCTACCTGTTCAACTACATCAAGTAAATGTTCTTTAAGCTTTTCTTCCTTCTCGTCACCGTTAACTGTTATTGATTGATTTTCGTCACCAGAAATATTATTTTTTATTCCAGATAAGGCATCGAAGGGTTTGTCATAGTCCGGGTAATGCAATAAAGGGGCATGCGTCAAAAGTTCTTTGCATTTATTAAATGCGTCAATGTATGTTTGATTAATTAATATTCTGTTGCGTTTTTTTAAACAGGCTGTCAATGGTTGAGTAATTTTAGCGAAGTCTTTTATGAATCGTTTATAGTATCCTACAAGTCCTAAGAAGGTCTTAATCTCAGAAGTCGTTTTAGATATAGGATATTTTAATACCGCTTCAATTTCGTCATTGTTAGGTTTCAGTCCATCTTTAGTAATCGTATGTCCTAAGTCTTCTTTACGTGAAACTTCCGATTTGTCTAGCTGTATTTTTAATTTGGGCTGTCTTAGTCTGATTTTATTTAAGTTTTTCTGTAACAGTTGATCAATTTCAATGTCGTTAGTTGGTCTAATAAAATTTAAGTCACAGTTTGTTACGTCATTTTCGAATCTAGTCACAGTAAAGGGTTGTTTGACCGTCAGTTCGTTTGGTTCATCTAATGTGTTCTGAATGACTGTAGTTTCGTAACCGTTTATGCAGTTTACTAATGCACTAGGCATTTTTAAATCATTTGCGTCAAGGATAGCCTCACCTGGATACTGATCAATTGGTAATTTTACTCTTTTTTCTGTCTGAGCTGGTATGTCAATTGTATAATTTAGGTTGTTACTGATTATTGGAATGCAAGTAGCATTCGTCTTTAAAACATTAGCTTTCAAATCAATAATTGCGCCTAATTGTTCAAGAAGGTCATTTCCTATTAAACCTTCATAACGTGGGTCGACGTCATATATATAGAATTTATGCCAATCGTTAGATGCAAAAGTAGGCAAGAGAGGGATTTTAATTACTTCATCGTGTCTACTTGTTGCGTGGGTGCTAACCACATGAAATGGTTCTTTTTGAACAGAGTCATTGAAATATTCATTCGCAATTCGAGGGCTTAAAAAGGATCTCATACTTCCGGTATCTATTATCATATTTGCGTTTATTTCTTTTATGTGAACATAAGGAAGTTTTAAAGTTGGATCGCAATTTAATTCTAAGATTTTAGGATACTCAGTTTCATCAGTTTGTTCAATTTCATAATTTTTTACGTTACTTTCCGAGTTATCATAATCATCATCATAGTCCTTAAACTCGTTCACGTCATTATAATTATTACTGTCATCATAATAAGGTTCATATTCTATAGTGGTCAGTTCATTCAATTTAAAACCTTGCTCTGGTGCCTTAGGGGCTGCTGTTCGCATCGTAACGTCACTTGTCTGTGTGCGTGGAGGCTGAACATATGGTTTAGCTTCCGGTCTATAACCAAATGGCTGTGGTGGTCTATAACCGAATTGTTGAGGGGGCTTATAGCCGAATTGTTGAGGGGGCCTATAGCCGAATTGTTGAGGGGGCCTATAGCCGAATTGTTGAGGAGGCCTATAGCCGAATTGCTGAAGGCCAGTTTGTTGTTGTGGCTGAAGACCAAATTGAGGTTTATATCCTAATGTTGGTGGGCGGAATGTACCGTTATTTTGTTGTTGACCTAGCGTCCTAATCTGTGTATTTTGGGGTATACCAAAATTAAATTTGGGCTGGTTATTGTTATTACCTTGTAACATTGGTTTGAACCCAGTTGGCTGAGTTGTTAATGGCCTTGAACCTGGTGTAGGTTCAATCTGTCTACTACCATGAATTTTATTCCTCATATTATACTGTTCTAAGAAGTTCACTTCCTCAAGTACGACAGTCAATGCTGCTTCCAATGTTGCTGGAGCTTTTAGTCTCACTACGCGAACCATATTTTCCGGTAGATTGTATAAAAATACATTCAGAGCTGTATTGTTGTAAATGATTAACTTAGCGCGCTTTAAGTCACTGTCCGCAATCACGTTTACCTTTGACATCAAAAGCGATCGAACGCTTTGGATTCGGTTGCAAAAATCAAGAAAACTTTCACCGGATTTAATTTTTAAAGATTCTAACTCGATATTAATACACGCTTCACTACGCGGGTCTCCAAAATGCTGGATGAGTAGTTCTTTCAATTCTGACCAAGTCACAATATCTTCCCGTTCTGATAAAAGAGCAGCTGCCTCCTCTGTTAATCTACTCGTCAGAACATTATAAACATAAAGATTCTGATTTTCATCACCTGCTTTACCATAACGATCGATTATATACTGACATTTTCTCAAATATAAATTTAATTGTCTTTTATCGCCTTTAAAAAGCGGGATTAATTGAGAGACTTCTCTAGGAATAAGTTTAATCACTGGTTCCGACATCGCGAGCTACTAAGTAATTCGGAGGTGGCAACTCACTTTTACACAAAAATACACAAAATTAAAACACACAAAAATACAATAAGTAAAAGAAACAAGCAATATAAAAATAGGAATGATAAAATTAAATTTTAAAATTAAATTTATTTTTTATTAAAATTATATATATTTTTTTTTATATTTCTATAAAATGATTAGATCGATTTTTAGATCAATAATCTTTAATTAACACATTTATTTATCTTGTAAAAAGCAGATCGATTTTTAGATCAATAATCTTTAATTAACACATTTATTTATCTTGTTAAAAGCAGATCGATTTTTAGATCAATAATCTTAAACATTTATTTATCTTATAAAAAGCAGATCGATTTGAGATCGAATATACCGCATCAATTTTTCTTAACTCTATGTTTGTTCTATTTTGAGAACACGGTTTAACCTTGTAGAATTTTATACAAGATTACCCAATAGTTACAATGAGAGAGTTCCAATCTCAAGTATAACAAAATTACATTAAACGCACAATATAGGAGGATGAGGGAAAGGAATGGCGAAAAGTTTTACTCACCAACCGACCGTTACTCTCATACTGCTTGCTTTTTCCGTATAGCGAGTTATTTATTTGGTTCGTCGGATTCACTCTACACGAAATTTTATTTTAACGATTTTCTGACGGATTTTGACATCGGAAAACGCGAAAAACTCCGTGATTTTCAAGAAAATCCGCGCCGGCTGCGCCACTGTTGCTTTCGGAACGTAATAAAAGCTTTTTAAAAAAACTTGAAAATCATTTAATTAAGTAAAATTAAAACTTATACGCTATACCGATTTGGAGGTAACTTAACTAATGAATCTAAAATGACAAGAGCGGATGAGCCCGTCTCGAGACGCCAGACGGCTCGTCAGCAAAAACAATCTAATTCTATGAAATGCATTGAAGATGCATTTCAGCAAAATATTATAAACTATCTTAAGCTAAGGCAGAGGGAAGAGGGTGTAACATAACTACCTACATGTTGATAAAAATATTTACCTAAGTCGTATCATAAACAGCTTATTACACTGATTTTATTTTTATATTCTAAACAGTAATACGATAAGCTAATTGAAGTTTTGGCATAGTCTTCAGATAGAACAAGGCTATTCAGCAACAAAAACAAATGAGCCATCGGTTCATCGTTTCGAAAAAACTAAAAACACAAATATTTTGAAAAGTTAAATTATTGAACAGATTGGTATTTTATATATAGATAGTAAATTTATATGGTACCTTTCTATACTCTTTCAAATAAAAAAAAAAATCTAAATCGGAGTAAGTAGGTACTCGACTCTGTAAAAAGTTATACTTGAACACACATAAAAAAATATACATTTTGACTTGAGAACCTGCTCCGTTTTTTTTCTTCAGTTAAAAATCTACACGAAGACAGATATGTCCAAATTATAATTCATTCAATATATGCGGCTGTGGTTGATAAAAAGTTGCTCGTTTGTAAACATACCAACTGCTGCTAGTATGGGCTATGTTCCCCAGATATATTTGAATAAAATGTAGAAATACGTTGCAATTTACCCTCGAATGCATACTGCGGTGCCCACTCCGAGTCCAATGAATTCGACACGCGCCGATACCGACAGCCATCGCACTATTTTACGTTTCTATTTTATTATTTGTTTGCGTCTGCCGATATATTTATGGTTTTTCATTCTTTCGCACCAATCCAGTTATCCTGACATGAAAGATCGAATGTTTTGCGAGTATTTTTTCTGAATTTTGAATTAAAAAATACTTTGTGTTTAACGAAAATGTTATAGTAAATCTTAGTTTCAAATTTTTTTAATAATTTCGCAAAAGTTTAAATAGTCATAATTTTGATAAACAAAGTTAAACTTTCAGAAATCCTAAGTACGAGAGAAAACCATTGTCAATAACTTCTATTTTTATAATTATTGTGTCTTGTTACTGATAAAAAAATATTAACTTCTCAATTTTCATACTTAAGATAACATTTCTTCAAATATATTATTATTATTGAAGGTTTAGTTGGTTATCGTACCCCTATTTCAAGGGAAGTTCGGGGGTTCAAATCTTGCTCGACAAAATAAATAACTTTAGAATTTAACTTCTGTTTAAGTTTCTTTTATAGAAAAGGTAATACTAATTACAATGGCCAAACTCTTTACAATCACGTTCATCATTAGCATTTTTATATTTTACACAAATTTTGGAGAGCGCGTCTACTTTGAAATTCAATGTGCATTCAGGAAAAGGAATTGAGGTGCGGATTTTTAAAGCACCTTTTCCGTTTGGTAGAAGTAGACTTTAACTTCAAAGTATCAAAGTTTAAAACACATTCTACCGTTTTGAGTTTTAATTTCAGTTTTATAACTAGACCGGAAACTTTTACGTTCGCTTTCGATGCAAGGGCCATTGCTAATGTCATGTTTTTATTGAAATTGGTGTATGATAATATAATTATATTAAATTGATATTATTATTAAATTGAATTGAGTGAAAAATATTTACTACTAACTTAAAATAAGTAACTAATATTATTATTCATTTGTAATAATTGTGTACTTAAATATTATTAATAAAAAATAATAGTTAATGTTATTTGTAAAAAAAAACGCGCTTTGCTTAGTTTGGGATTAGATTGCGTAGTTTGAAATGTCCATGAATATTTACTAATTAAATTCTTTCCTCCACGCTTCACCACTGCCAGTTGTTAATTATTTCGTTTTAAAAAGCTATTTTTAATCAAAAAGAAGAAAACGCTTTGAACAGAAAACAATATGTTGTTAGTGTTTACTTTGAAGCTAAAGTCTATGGAATTCTTCTGAATACTATAGATATACTTACTTACTTTGTAAAGAACTTTTCTGAAAGAAACCTCCTTTGGAAGCTGTCTTTTTTGTGATTTCTCTTTGTACTTTTGTTTTTGTGAGTGAGCTTTTTCACACAGCGCCATCTAGCGCTAAACATCTCAACTATGGATCAGCATTGACACGCAGCAATTTTTAGCTACTATCATGATATAAAAATCTGTACAGGTGAGTGCACCTGTACAGATTTTTATATCATGATAGTTGATTTTGGATATTTACTAGCATACCTAGTGAGGTATGCTAGTAAATATCCAAAATCAACTAAATGTATCCAAATCGAATCAGTAGTCAACGTGATTCAGAGACAAAATAATGCGACAATATATTATTTGAATAGATAGGTGACGTTAAAATATATTTTATTAAAAACTTGTGAAACTGAGCGGACCTTGACCTGTCAAAGTCACAGAAAACACAAGACCGAGAAGACTGGCATTGCATATGACAGTAAAATCACAAACATCATTTAGAATCGTATATATTAGAAGACTAGCGGCCGGTTTCTGGAAACCCAAATCACGATTGATCCGAGTTTGACACATAGTAATTATTTGATTTTTTCGTTGATCATCGTTCGAGAAACCGGCCGTAGGTGTCAGTTCCTCATGACAAGATCTTGAGCAGAAGATTATATTAGGCTAAGATAATGATGATACTGAAACTCTATAGTATGTTCTGTCCTAGATTCTGGTGGATACTAGATATTACTACATGTGTGTGTGTGTATATTTGTATGTGTAGTATGAGCGTCTATCGCGAATGTTGTCGACTTGTGGAATAATTGGATTGTGTGGCGGTTTAATTATGAAATAACAAATTGCTATTTCGAGTTTGTTTTGTGTTGTTTTGTCAGAAAAATGACTGATGAAAATGCATGCGGTTCATTGTTTTTGATAAAACAAAACCGTATAGCGATTTGTGTCTTCAATAACTTAGACATAGACAGCTCGCATCAGCCCACTGCTGGGTTTAATTAAACCTCCTCCCTCAAACACCACTTTTTCCTTTATTATTTATTGCCAATAACTCATTAAGTTTATAAGTATTATATCTTAGGAACATCAGGTAAAATCGCTTGTTTTATTACAAACTAAAGTACTTTGGGAAATGTTAAACCGATGCTGAAATTAAAATCAGAACTGTTGAAACTATCAAAGTGTTTGAACAAAGTTGAAGATATTGAGCCAGACGCTAGAATGCGACTATTTGGAAATTTTATGCGGAATCGCATATTTTCGAGTTACATTTTTATCCACGTAAGCAAGCTAACTTTAAATAAATAAATTAATATTAGCGAACATTTCACACATCACAGTCTAGTCCCAAACTAAGCAAAGTTTGTGCTACGAATTACTCTGAGAATGACTTACTTCTTTTGGCAGTAGGGACAGTCTATTTTGGACCAAAAATTGAAATTATTATAAATATCAAATCAAAAATATAATTTTATTTTGGCGTAATTGGGATTCTGTCGCAGGAGGACTTAGCGGAAAGCTTCTAAAATCATTCTTAATGGCATTATAAGCGGTTTTCTTGAGGTAGGTATCCAATTTATTTGGGAAAGATAACTCGTTCGTGAAATTAAACGAAAATATTGAAAGGCGGGCTCAAGAAATGGTAAATTATGGAAACTGTTTTCTTTGTATTTCTTATCTGTTTACTTGAGCTATTAGGTATACTTGTAGATGTAAAAAACTCAAAGCCCTATCAAAAGATTAACAAACAATCCATGTTGGCTAAGTATAATGTATTTGACAGGCGTCACAGCTCAGTTGGTAGTAGCTCTGCCTTCCATGCTTTGAGTCGTGGCTTTGATTCCCACCCAGAGTTTGTGTGATGAACATAATATATTTATTGTGTCTGGGTGTTTCTACGTATTCTAAGTATGTATTTACAAAAAAAATGTAGGTATAATAATAAACATTCATTCAGCATTCTAGTTCCCATGACACAAGCTTTGCTTAGTTTGGGACTAGAGTGTGACGTGTGATATGTCCGTGAACATTTATTTAGATACAAAAATTAGCTTGGCTGGGCTAAAAGCTCAAATATAATTTATTCTACGACTAATTGAATTATAAACACAGTAATGATCTATTAACTTTGTTAAATAATTTCAAGGTAAATATTAAAGAGAAGCATATATTTGACGTAGAATTTTGTATCTATAAATATCTCAAAGCGATATTTTCGTTTGTTAATTATATCTTTGAAATAAAACAATGCCTAGAAATTTCTGGCAACTGATACTTACATGTAATTTACTTTTTAATTTAAAAAATGACTGAAAATATAACAAGTGTGAGCAAATTCCTTGAGTTAAAATGAAAATGCTTTGCCAGAGTTTTCTAAGTATAAAAGCTCGTTTGTGAAAGTAGTAAACGTCACATACTCAAAGGTTAAATAATTAAATAAAAAACACGTCTGTAATCATCGCATCTCATCGTTAATTATTCTGCATTATGCTTCACAAAATTACAAAGTGCGTGAGTAAGGAGCATACACAGATTGTTATGATTCGAAGGAACGTCGTGGCTCTGCGGCGCGGCGTTGAGACTGCTATCGATTTTCCGCAGTCGAGGGGGAGGGGAGCTCAGCTGAGAGCTGCCTCCCCACTTCCCCCCACCCAGGGGGGAAGGGGTACCCCTGTAAACATAAACACGGGCCCAGTCTCCACTCACCAGTCTCCACAGGATCGACATCCGTCGAGGTGAAATAACGACACTGAATATTTATGAAAACCCGTATCAGAGATTAAAATTCGACTTTTCTAGGTCATCAATTCGAAAGCAACGATGAACCGCGGACGATACCAACTGTGTTTGAATAGAAATATTTTTTTCGAATATAAATTGGTGTTTAGTCGCGGTTATTGGACTTAAACTTTGATTTTGCGACAGGAAATTCTATGAGAAGGCGAGCGAGATTGTTCACAAAAGTTAGGACATATTTATGAATTTAATGAAGGGGAATTTTCTAGCGATAAATTACCATTATACATTATCACAAAATGAAATGAGTAAATACAACGTAATGTTTTTTGTATTCTAGTATTATCTTAAACCATGAGCAGATATTTGAGCGTGGTTTTGAATAACATAAAGTTATTTTACACATCAAAAGCGCAATATTCCAAACCGTGCACTTGAAATAATTCCTAGATCCTACGCTTTAGCTTTTCAAACGTGCTGCAGTGGCCTCCCATAAATTATATCAGTCGAGGCACTATGATCCATAGCGGATGTGGTAGAAATCTCTGCCATTTCAAAATAGAATGGTTCATTCAAACGACGCACTGTAATCATATATCGCTTTGAGTTTTTTGAGCCTCCTGGGAACGATTTCTTTTGATATTGGTAATGTGTTTGGTTATTACTAATAAAAAAATACTTTCATACCTTGTAGGTACTTGTACGAGCCTTGTACTGGCTATGGATGATATTTTGGGACAAGATTTCTAGATTGATCATTTTTTATTTGTCCCCAAAAACACACAAACTTTAACCAAAAATAAATAAAAATAAGTACAAGATCAGTTAGATGGGTCTGAAAAGTCCATAGATATTTATTTAATTTTATCTTTATGCCGATGATAGACTAAAAACCGCAAAGATAATGTCAGTGTGAATACGGACAGTCTGAGGGAAAAAAATGATAAATGTTCCACAGAACTTTGCATCATCTATCCGAGTCTTTGGATCGTATAAAATAATAGTCACAACATTGTTATTGCGTATTAGTTTTGATACAAACATCAAATTGGTTCGGCTTAGGAAGAGTTGTAATTATTTTTAAATTTTCGTTGAAGATTGTTTAAGAGTCAAACGACACGACCTTTAATATTTATATAGACTGGTTATTTTATTATGTTAGTTTTCAAAGGACCAGTGGTCTCCCGATGTCTCTGTATTTTATTTATGGCATCAAACAGGAAAATTACTAGTACAATTACACTTCAAACAATGTACGCGAGTACAGAAAAAAGAAAGATGATACGCTGAGATCAAACCGCGTCCGTTATTACACGTTGCAAAAAGAAAGTCTTGATGAGAATCAAACAATGGGTCGAAATGCGTCTTCTCACTGCAAGGCATAATGTAACCTAACTATAACTCTATAGAGTGCAGATTTGACTTTACGAAGATGCACAGACAGTCTGCTGCAGTATGAAGCTGCTATGATATCTGGGAACGTTCCAACGATAGTTTTTCACAAATAGTTCACCTGCTGTGCGATAACTTTCAGAATTCTTGCAGTTGAAGCGGTTTCGAATAAACCTATTTCGATTTAAGAATTCTTACCAAAAGACAAGCTTTTATAAGCATATTTATTTATGGTGTGTTCATTATCATTTCATTTAGTTTGTTTTTATAAGTAACTACATTTTTATATTCTTCAGCGCCATCGAAATGTCTATACGTAAAATAAAAAAGGCATTG
The DNA here is from genome assembly GCA_932527185.1 of Ecliptopera silaceata. Lineage (NCBI taxonomy): Eukaryota > Metazoa > Arthropoda > Insecta > Lepidoptera > Geometridae > Ecliptopera > Ecliptopera silaceata. Next base: position 7,324,857 of record OW052202.1, on the reverse strand, counting down.
TGCCATATAATACTTAAATGAAATAAAAATATTTTAAACAAGTATTGGTTTTACCTGTATTTTATACCAAAGTTTCGTTTAAACACCACATAAATGCTTTTTCGAAAGTTAAAATAAACTACAGCGGGCTTTGGAACCGTGGCGTATCTCTACAAATTTAATACCTAATATTTCACGCAAAGTACCGCGCGCTGCGTGGAAAAAACACGGTAGAGTCTACTTTAATAATATATATTTCTGAACTGAGTAGAGGCACTAGTACCAAAGTGCCTAAAATTTTGTAGAGTTACGTAGCTGACGTCGTGGGCTAGAGTCTAACTGCGCTATGATTTTTGAAATACTTAATTATAATAATTATTTTTAAACCTTGTTCCTAGACAAAATTAATGTTACAATTAGATAGACTAGAATCTAGTCTAGTCTAGTCTAGTCTAGCTGTTCCTGTCCTATGATCTAGTCACTAGATCATAGGACAGGAACAGCTGTTGATTTTGCTTATAGTAAAGACATACTTATATTAATCATTCTGTCAACGACGATAAATAAATATATCTAATATATTTTATATACTTATTATAACGTAGCCGAATCGTCACGAATATAGCATTAAGGTACGTGATAACACTCCCTGCAATTTATCTCTTTGTCTTGTTTGAACAACAGCAAATAACAATGTGACAAGTATAATTTGAAGTAGCTAACCTCATAAAAAGACTGAATGATTGTGACTATTTGAATCTATATTTTAAAAGTTTTGCTTTCAAACGGCTGAGTTAAAAATAATTTATGTTCTTAATTTGTTGAGCCGAGGAATAAGAATTTATTTATGTAAAGTAAAGTTAATGTAAATGTTTTATTTTAGTACTTATTTATGAAAAAATATTCAGCCATGCTGTAAGCTCGATTAGTAAAAATATTACAGACTTATACTTTCCAGTCATACAAATTCACTACTAGATTTGATCCTGATACCTTAATATCGATGTTGGGTTATTATATGCTGGGTTGCTGCTACTAGACCTTCAGCGTGTATTTTCAAGGTACAACAATTTGATTTCACTAAAGTGCATTCAATTTTAGTTCGCTGATGAGCTAAATTAATTCCAACCATTATTCGAGTAGAGGTTTATTTTGTTCTGATACGGTGTAGAGTTACGGTGTGGTACATTTTTGCCGATAAATTAATACTTTGTTTGTTTAAAGTTAAACTGTTTACCATTTGTAGTTTTTCTATTTAAAACTCCTTAATAGTATATAAGTATTCTATCAGCAATCTAGTTTCTATGGTATGTACCTACAAGCTTTGTTGAAACAAGTTTCAATAGTACAAGCTTTACTTAAAGATAAAAATGTACATAAAAAGATATATATATATGTACACGAGACATTCTTATCGCTAGGGAGCGATTTCTTCCAAAGTCTCTGACCAGATGTTTTATTAATAGTTTTTGTAGTTAAACTTTACTTTAATGAAGCTTAATGAAGCTTATAGTAGCTACATATCTAGATAAGCAGCATATTATAACTCAATTTGCATATTAAGGCAATCAGTCAGCATTGGCCGAAATTAATATGCCTGCAAGCCATTGAGGGATTATGGCCGAGCTACATACTATTGCATGATTCATTAGCATTCGCGAAGTATTGCAACAAGCGCTCATCATGTGACCCATGCTGGAGTAAATCTTTTTCCTAAATCAAGCTTTCTAAACTATTAAATAAATTTATGACTTTAAATCAAATTCAACCTGATGAATGACCAATGTATGAATTTGATTTAAAGTCATAGTTAAAGCCAAGTTGTAAACTACTTATTGTGGTTTTACCAATGAGGTATAAGTGAGCGTAGTAAGAATGAAAGTCCGTTTAAGAAAAATTATATTCTGCGAGTCACCTTTATTTAGCTCGGGTCCAAGGAACAATGGACCTTTCCTCGACCTTCGAACGTCACTTGTTTATTACGATGTTTTGCGTCATTCTGAGGGCTGAGCGCGAATAAATGTGACTATCGTTAACTTAACGTATTTAAGATACACTGCTCGCTAACGCTACAACGTTCGTCAGCAAAGCTGATGTCGACTCGCAGTGTATCTAAAATAAGTCACTGTTTTGATACGTTTTCGGTTGTCACATTAATTCGTGACAAAACAGTCTGCCCTACAGTTATTATGTTACTTATTAACACAACTATTGTTTTTTTGTTGGTAGTCTGAAGCCTCTATGTAAACTATAGACTATTAATCTGTCCAGACTCATCTCCGTCAGTTATCAAATCCTGTCCGCTCCACTTGAACTACATAATACGATTTCAATATCCCAAATGTCAACATAGAGTTATTTTCCTTTGTATTTATAAGTTTAAGGACATTGCTTCTACTTCCTTCTAAAATTATCGAGGGACCTTCAGTAGGCGTGACTTCGTTTAAAGCCTTTCTTACTTCAAAGTCAATTTTTGAAAATTACGTCATACAAAATGGCTCTTTGTGTACTTAAAATATAAGTAGAAAAAGGTTTTCATATATGCTAAAATAGTGCTTAATTTATTTAACCTTTAAAATTTAGGAATCTATCATACTATAATGACGTGAAGTCTGCCAGACAGATCTTTGATATAAATAGGTGAAATAAAATAGGATAATAATATTTCATTGAAGATATTAAAATTTATGGAGCATTTTACGGAGCTTGAATAAGATGGAATTATATCTAACACACGGCACGTACAATCCAATCTGAAATGTAAACGATAGATGGCATTGTCACCCAAAAAAAAACCAAAAAGTTGGTGGCCGAGCCAATGGTAACGGCGGCAGATCATTATTTTTCACAAACACACTTTCGTATTCTCCTTTTCATTTAATATTTGAAAAATACCAAAATTTTTATTCCACCTCGCTGCTGTTTCGCTTATCAATTATTTTATTACTTGCTATTCGTACAAATATGATTACCCCCGCTTTGTTGGAGTAGGTACCTGTGACTCAAAATTAATGTTTATTGAGGCATATAGTTTTAGTAAGGTTCGATTTCCACCCAGAGCAAATGTTTGTGTGATATTCGTTCTGTGTCTGGGTGTTACTATGTATTCTATGTATGTGTTTACAAAAAAAAGTATATAAGTATTCAGCAATTTAGTTCCCATTGTAGAAGCTTTGCTAAGTTTGGGACTAGAGTGTGATGTCTGAATTGTCTGTGAATAGATATAGATAGGTACTTGTACTATAAGTAGTGGATACAAAAACAATGCTAGAGAGAACTACTGGGAGTAGCTATAGCTATGTTTAAACGGAGCCCTGTATATGCCAAGCCACAGATAGAAGCTAATTGTTTTACCAAATTCTAGTTAGACATACGCATTGCGGTTTCATTGTCAGCATTGTTATCAAAATAGTGCGGTTTGCGTCACAATATTTTGTATAAATGCACTGGTTCGTTTAGTGAGCATTTTATACAATAATGAACTCTATTACGATAAAATCAAAGTTTAATTGACAAATAAGTCGCGCATGAGGTTACATTAAGCAACCATGTGTATTAACACGTATACTTACCTATTTGATTATTATACCTTTACTATATTGTAATAGAGTTCATTATTGTAAAGTGTTAAATGCGCTACACGTTGCATCTGATAGTGTTAAATGTAACACGACCTAAACACACATAACACAAACTACGAAAATATATAATGATGTTTAAGTGTCAATACCAAGAAACATAATTATAGCTTTCACCAAATTTCCTAGAAAATACGAATTTTCATTAGAAATTGTCTGTGTAGGGTTTTATCAATAAAATTATTCTGTTCGACAGATATAAGCTGATTGAATACTTAGGTTTCTTTTGCTAGGAGATTTACTTGTCTATTCTATTAGAGTTATAAAAACCAAGGTCTTAATAATTTTACAAATTGCTGCCATAAATCGAGTTACCAAACAACACTTTAAAATAAAAAAATGAAAACTTACAACTTATTACTCATTTTTCGTGGTATTAACGGTAGATTTCTATAAGTCTAGATTTTATCTAAGCACATAAAATTGATGTCTGGGTTCGAGTTTCAATCCACACTTAAGGAGCATGCCACGAATGTAGGTAATAATTCACAAGTTGATTTCGTTTAGATAAGGGGAGGTGCTGCAATAAGTGAAATAACATCCCCGAGAGGGTAGTTTACAACGTGTTTTTCAGCTATATATTATTTGCGTTTACTTATTGCGCAGTATTTGTTTAAGGCTCGCTAGTGAGTGCCCGGTTTTTCTGGCGGTCGAGTTCTATCAAGAATGGCACGTTGAAAATGCTTTTAGCATTAATCTATATTTTTTCCGACTGCTTTGCAATGAAGTTATTACTTTTGTGATAACTGTAATGTAACAAATATGTTGTCGTCAAATAAGATAAATAAAAAGATGGATCTACATATTGCAGGCTTTCTTATGTTCTTTATTGTACACTTAAGCTTACAAACTAAGTTTAACAAAATATATTATATACAAAGAATTTTACGAAAAGTTTTCTTTCAGCAAACCTTGAAGAGTGTGAGTTTAAAGAGTGGTTAGAATAATTATCTTTATTTTATTGTTTTTCTTTTCAAACGATTTTAATGCTGCGTACTATTCGACAATATACTATTTGAATCCTAATAAAATTAATACCTTATTAATAATACCTTCGAAGCGTTGGAGGGATGACCTTGACGTATTCGACTTGGATTGGTGGGACACTGCCAAGGACAGAGAGAAGTGGAACTGTTTGGGGGAGGCCTTTGCCCAGCAGTGGGACAATATAAGCTAGAATAAAAAAAAAAAATTAATACCTTCAAATATTGTGTCAAAAATGTGAGTTCTAAGCTAGAACTTTTAGCACGTTATTAGGGTGCTTACTCACACAAAACATATACAAAAACATAAAACAAAAAGTGAAACGCTGTAGATATGATTCCAACAGTAAAGTGCCATCGTAAAGGTGCCTTAAAAGCTTGTGATCATAAAAAAGTTATTGTAAACCTTTCTATTGTTAGTCTTGGTGACTATTTTTCTGAACTTTCTAGGACGTTTATGAGAATTATTTTAATAAAAACATGTGTAACAGTAAAGAAAATATACACAAAAATATCAGATATAATTTTATTGGAAAGTAACTGTTACAAAATATGTAGCCGCTTTTGAAAGTGGCTGTAAATATTTTTTTCTTTTCCTAACCTATCTCGTCTCACTGCTGGGCAAAGGTCTCCCCCAAATCCTTCCACTCATCTCTGCCACGATTTTGGCCCATTTCTCTTAGTCCATCCGGCTTATATGGTTTTAAATATTTATGTACTTATTGTTTTTTTTGCAAACAGAATATATATTACATTTATTTATTTATTTTACACTTAAAATTATAACATACACTTGATAGCAAATTTTTTTCCACTTTGGAGATGAACGTTTCTTGAAAATTTTCACAAATGTTCGCATTTTCAAAGATAAATATATTATATATTTATTAATAGAAATGCAAATCAATTTCAATACAACAGCTAGAATAAAATACGATTTACGGCAAAATTATCTGAATCGGTAGCTTTCAAGGCTCGTTAGATATTTACGACAGAACCAAATACTACCTTTATTTATATCTAGATCAATTTGATACGTAAACGATTTACTCTCGATCTTGATAGCAAAATCAATTTTTGTTAGTGGTAATCAATTTTAAATTAGTATTGTATGCTGGAGCAATTATTTAACTTTCATTTTTTTATGATATTAAACTGAAATTAGTATGTACTTAATGATTAAAGTGTACACAATGTGATTATTTTTATTTTTTTCCCCCAAAAATGTTACGTCTAAATTTAATAAAATATAAAGAAATGAAAGTTAAAAGTAATGAGATAAAGCCTTTAGAAATAGAAAGAAGATAAATATTAAGTTATAAAAATAAAAAAAATTGCGTTTAACGTAGGTATATTCAGTAGGTACAAACTTTTGTATAAGTAGTCATTTATTATATGGTGAAGTAAATCTATAAAGGCATGTAAGTCCTTAGAGTAGATATAAAAACAATACAAAATAATACTCCTGATTGTATTATGAAGTAAGTACGAGTACTTACTTACATACGTACTTCAAAGATCATTCATCCAAGGTTCAGTATTTTATTATATTTCAATTAAACTGAGGTGTGATATCTCCTATAATTAAAATTTCTTAATTTCAAGCTTCGCCGGTGCGGTGGAATTGAAAAAAAACGTAGGCTTATTTATTTGCAGTTCGCGACCACAGGGCAGAGAAGAAATCGAGGTCAGTTCATACAAAACGGCTCTTTTTACATTTTCGCGAATGGTGCCTGCATTTCTGATTAGTTTTGTGCTATTTGCGTGTGTTCTAAATATATGTAGCTGGTTTCGAACTTAAAACAAAATTGTTAACACAAATAACATTTCTATGAACCATAAAATATAGTGTAAAAAACAAACTGTGAAAGTTTTGGTGAGTTTTATTTTTATATTTAAAACTTTTATATCTTTTTATTTAAAAAAAAGGGCCGAGCAAGCGTTGGAGGGTTGACCTTGACGTGTTTGAATTGGATTGGTGGGACACTGCCAAAGATGGAGAGAAGTGGAAATGTTTGGCCTTTGCCCAGCAGTGGGACAATAAAAAAAATTAAAACTAATTAATACTAAATTCAGGGAACGCGATAATACGCGATGAAGTCAATTGCGTGTACATAAATAAATATTCACGGACAATGCATAAACATATGAAATTGCGTGAACATAAACATGAAATCTATTCTTTTTTTTATGAATTTGATTGCGACGGGTGCTGGTTCTAGACTGTGTTGAGTCAACCTACTGGTTTTTTTGAGCTGTGATATTGTACGGTTGAAATTGAAAAGACAGTCGGCCGAATTGTTTCCCGATGAAAGCAACGTCGGAATGATTGTAAAGCGAATTGATGGACAAACCAGAACCGCTATTAGACGGCTCGTTTTATCCACTCCCTAATATTTTGAGCAGGTAATTCCAATGAAATTGTTGTGCTTGAATTGAGGTAATATTTATAAAGAATTTTGCTGAAAATTTCTTTTTACTTGCAATTTTTTTTTTTTTTATTCTAATAACAAAAGAAGGTTGTATTTGCTCTGAAATGAGTACAATCCTTTTTTGAGTCGACAAAATGAGTAAACCTCATTTGTTTAAATTTTGAATTAGGAACGGACAAAGTCATGTCTTCATTTTGTAGCCTGTGTAAACTACTGCAAGATGACGATTTAGTTTGTTACAATTTTAAAATTTCAAAAATTCTTTGCCTGCTTGTTTTTCTGTAAAAAGCTGATAGTCTGCTTTTGAAAGTCCAGCATTTCTAGATAAAGCATTTGTCTTCCCATTTCTAGGTCGTCTGATAAAACAATAGGTACAAGATACGAGATAAATAGCCTGCTAAAAGACTTACTAGTGAACTTCAATTAAGGTTTTCCATTACTGAACATTCTCTCGATTCAATTGCTGAATCTAGATAGAAGAAAGCGAATCAGAGTTTAAGTCTCGGTTTAGCGCAAAGTTTTAAATGTCTTTTTTTCTTATTGTTCTGATTAAATCCTTTTGTTTATTGATGAGATTAGATTTTGCGTGATTTATTTAACGATATCGTTAAAGCATTGTACAGTTTTCTAAAACATCTTAGATAATGGTTCTGAAAAACAATGTTAGTATGACATCAAGGCGAAATTGGAACTTTATTTTGACTACAAAATTTTATTACGAGAATTGAGTTTCTAGTACTAATCTATAAAATAGCTGGCAAGTTTTCAGTAAACAGCGTGGTTGAAAAGACGCCTAGATTAAAAGGTTGCTAAAGCGTTCAACACTCAGTTAGTAGTACTTGCAATTGTCAGATAATCTTAAAGTACAACTTATCGGATAGTATTATGTTGGAGCTATCAAAAGTACATTTTCATTTATGACTTTATACATAATCATTCATTAATATAATATGCTAGTTGTTTAGTGCAATAAAAGGGTATATTGTTATTAAGTTGAAAAAAATGATATTATGATGATAATAAGTAATAGAAAATTGAGCTAGTAGTAAACCACCACCTCCATTGCCTAACAGAGCATGTTCATTGAGAACGTACGTACGTTGATGCGTTGCGCTGGTCGTCACTATGCAGTGCTTTTGCAGTTAAATAAGTACGGCGGTACGGAAAGTGCTCGTCTCTGGAAGTACTTCCAGAGACGAGCACTTTCACATATCGCTCTACTATAACCCCTTTTCTTATAAAAAGTTAGCATTGACTTTAAGTCATCGTTACGTATGATAAATCAATACTTCAAGTCTGCGCTAAGTTTTTATAAGATAGTCTATATCTCTTTATTCGTGTTTGTGTGCGCAACTTTATCAATGTAACAGTCACAAAGGACGAAAATCTCACACACTTTTTCTATTTGTTTTTTTTATGCGTCGATCTATCGAATGATCCGATAGACATAGAAGTTTTGCAATCACATTATTCTTTGTGCGCTGTATTGAATAAGGATATCGAATTCTGATTTTCTCTGTGGATTATATTTTATTGAAATGGATTTCGATAGCGATTGAGTTTGTAAATGCTGTCATACTTATTTATGATTTGATTTTAGACGACCGATGTGGCGCGGCGGGCGAAGGTCCGCCTGCGACGCGGAGGTTGCGGGTTCGATTCCCGCCCTGGGATAAATGTTTGTACGATCTGCAATTATTATTTATTCTCGACTATTAATACAATTTGTGTACTTATCGATGATTAATTATTTTGAAAAAGCTTAAGAATAATTGGTCCTGTGTTGATTTTGATTTGTTGCTATTAACATTTTGGTTAATCATTTTAGACTGCCAAATTAAAAGTCTCAAGAATCCGACTTTTTAAAATGACCGGTTAATAGAGTTTGCAGTATAGACAATCCAACTTTAACTACTTTTAAATGGTCCTTCTGAAAGTTCAAGTTTTAACTAGAAGAGTTTCGGTTGATAACGAAGATCCAAGTTGTCTTGAGTTAGGAAACCTAAGCAAGTAACAAAGTGCTTAAATTGTGTATTTTTCATCTTCACGTCTTCGACAGACTTAGACTTGGAAGTTTGTCGGTTTGTCGCTGTTTTCTTTGTTATTTTTAACTCGCTGTGTTGCGGATTTTGTGGAGGACCCGAGACTGGAATTTCTACTAGAAAGTATTGAAAACTAGGTATAGGTATACAATGAATTTAAATGTGCTTGTTTTGTTGTAAATTTGTCAAGTGTTAGTTTAAATTGAGACGCTATTCTTAATTTTTTATAGCTATTATGTTTCAAAAATCGCTAAAAAAAACAATTTTTACTGTGAAATTTCAAGATTTGATTTCAAGAAAATTCAGGGTTTGACTGTTTTTAGTTTAAGCTCCCTATTAACATATACAGATTTTATTCAAAAAATCCTACGGGTCGTGAATAAAGTCGCGGGCGAAAACGAGATTTCTATCAATTATTTTATTTTAATCTTTCGTCTGATAACTGGCTTATCTGTTTCAAGGACAAACCTTCTACTTAGTATTCCTTGTAAGAAAACAGACGTCGAATTCTAAAAGAAAGGTCTTAGCGAGCTTTGCCAAGTTTTTTATAGGTCGTTTTGTGGGCACTATTTTTCGAGAAAAAGTATTTATTAAGTTTCAGGTTTTTGCAATAAAACGTGACCATTGAGGGACAATGGACTTCTCGAATTGACTGTTTTCAAATTAAAAAAAATGGACTTTGAGGGGTGAATTTCTTGATATTTTTAAAGTTTAACCATTGATGGAAATTAAACACATGGCGATCTCGTTCCAAACTGTAGTCCTAAGCAAAGCTTGTACTATTGGACGTAAATGATAGTTTTGATACAAACAAACAATACATAGAACCACCCAGATACAGAACAAACATCAATGTCTGCCAGCACACAAATGTGAACGTTATTATATTATATATCATTTGAAGCAATTCTTCAAATAACTTTTAAATATAATAAAAAAATATCTACGAACATTTTACACGTCACACTCTAGTCTCAAACTAAGCAAAGCTTGTACTGTGGTAACTAGATTGCTGATAGAATACTTACATAATTCCCAAAGTCATCGTAATCTGTCTTTATCTCCACACAGTTCTTCGAAAGTTCTAGAACAAGGGTCACCAATTAGTTTCGCTCGGGGTCCATTTTAAGAAATGAAAAGACCCTCGCGGTCCGCACATTTCATAAAAAAAAATTATTAAACAAAGGTAATTACGGAAATTACAAAGGTTTATTTACATATCAATGAGAAAAGTGTCATTTTTTATTATTGATTTATCTGTCTCAATTTTGGAGTTGGTGCAAACTATTGACATTATTCGTTACTTCTCCCGGAATTTTAGAATTAACGTCAACAAAAATATTGCGTGGGATATATTTTTTTCGGTCCGCATACAATGGGTCGGCGGTCCGCATGCGGACCGCGGTCCGCCATTTGGTGGCCCCTGTTCCAGAAAGAGAACTCTCAACTCCCCACCTCCGTTCACTAATCTGACTAAAAGGTTCAGCATCTTACGTCACAGAGTTCGTTCGCACCGTTTCTATGTAAATTGCACTCGTAATTTGTACCGGTTTGTTTTGGCTTAGAAAAATGTGGAGGGTAAACCAACATTTATGTATGTAACTTGTGTAACTGGGTTAATAAGTTAAGAGGGATTGGAACGACGATGTTTGTGGATGGTAATGTTTATTTTGGTGCAGTGGATTCTCGGAGTTAAAAACTTGCTACTATCAAAAAAGGTTGTAGTATTATTTATTTTGTAAATAATGCGAATAATGTTGTAAATAAATAATAGTGTTTGCAGTCCATCACTTTGTAAGTATTTAAAATAGTTTTAGGTTTAAGTTAATGTTTATTTTGGTGCAGTGGATTCTCGAAGTGAAAAGCTTTGTTAGTATCAAAAAAGGTAGTATTATTTGTAAATAAAGCGAGTAATATTGTAAATAATAGTGTTTACAGTCCATCTCTTTGTAGTAAAAATAGTTTTAGGACAATAACAAGTTTATTTCAAGATGTAACAACAAAGAGACGCTTTCAATGTTAATGGGAGCCTATTAATAGTTTTAGTGTATAAAAACGAGGTAAAGTGCCTGATACTTAAACCAATAACGTTTTTCTTTGACTATTTTTATAAACTTGGTACTAACTTACTACAACCTAACGTATAAATAAACCTGTGTCTCACCATTACACCTGCCAGTATTGTTCAGGTTTCAATTCAGTGTCAGTAACGCTCGATCTATAGTCATAGTCATAGTCATAGAGCATCCTATATAGTTTACACGTACCTATACGTGTTGACTCAGCTGACGTCAACAACTACGTCATTCACCGCAGATGTAGTAAATTATAAACGCGAACACAAGTTGCAGCAATCTTAGTCCTCAGATAGTCAAATACATGTTTGCAAGTTAGGAAATAAGTTTCGCAACACTCGAGACAAAGCCCCGGGACATGGCTTATGACGGGTCATATAAATGGAAATAGTCACGGTTTAAGTTTCTTGTACGAGTGTATTGCTGGGGCGGATACGCTGTGCCTCGCTTAAATGTTTGCTTGATTTATTTCTATTCAACTGAATAATTTTGTGACGAAACTTTTGCTGGCTTACTGTATCATGTAATTGTGCTTAAAATTGTTTTACTACAGATGTTATAACATCAGAAATGTTGATAATTCGTATCTACCTGATCACGATACAATTTCGTGGGAAGCTAATCCACTAGACTTGTTTATTAAGTACAAGTAAAATCAGCCCACGTTCTTTTATATTAATGTAAAAAACCACGCTATCCGAAAGCCTAAACCAAATATAATTTAACTTATGCCGCTATAACGCTCTCGGAAAAGCGTGTCACAGTAAACTAAAGTTATATCCATCAAAATGTCAAACACAGTGATTAATATATTGATGTCTTGTAGCGTTACATAACACAGAAACAGTGAATGTGGATACAACTTGTACAGTAGCTCTACCATGAGTTTTTACTATACTATATATACTATACTCGCTAGCGTCTGTAGTTAAAAAAATGTATGAAAATTTGTACAGCGCCTCTAGCGGATAGTTGGGTACTAAAATTCTTCATACTAATATTGACGTAACTACTGTAGTAAAGTCAGGCGATTTTACTGTGACAGCTCATGGTAGAGCTACTGAAACATTCGCTATTTCAAAACTTATGTTAAAGTATTACTGAAGCGCAAAAAACAGTCATAAAATTCAAGTAAAATGTTCATGCTTCTTACGTTTTGAAGTTTCAGAAGACAAAGTAAGTTTTGAAACTTGCAGCTTTAAAGCGAGTGCCCTCCGACGCCCTCGATGTCTTGCCCTCTTGAGTGGTTTGTGCTAAGTCAAGTATTTTAAAATATACCCTCTAAAGATGGAAAAAACGATGCACACTGAGCTTGGATGAGCTTTCAGGTAAATGCACCTTCAATTCCACGAAAATATTTAAAATAACAAGTGTTTACTTAGAAACTAAGTTTAAAAAATTTTGATATTTTAATTCCAATTCAAGGTTTTATAAATGGTAAAATTCTTCAAGTTAAAAGTTTTGCATTATAATTTGCAAAGGGTATTAAAAGTAAACATACATTATTTTGTTTAGACAACAATATAGGATAAATGTATAGTACAAAACAGTCTACGTATTCAGTATAAAGTTGTTTAAGCTATGTTAGTTGCAGGATTAAATGCAAATTGTGATGAAGTTGGTTTTGAAAACGCTAAACATGAGTTGGATTCGCAACCGAATGTTCAAACGTTCAAAAACGGTTTAAACTTAATTCAAAGGAACTTTTTATCTATATGTATTGCTTTGATTGCAAGTGATAATAAACAAATAAATAATGAAATAAATATTCATGGACATTTCACAAATCGCGCTCTAATCTCAAACTTTGAAAAGCTTGTACTATGGAAACTAGGTTGCTGACCATTTTGTAAATAGAATATAAGAGAAGAATACAATATATTATAGTAGTAAAAAGTTTTGGTAATTGTTGCTATATTCAGTGACATTAGTATTAACTGCAAATGAGTTGTGTAGCCTCACAAACAAAGCGAGACCCCACTGCATGAATTAGTTTTCGCTTAATTAAGGCGAAGACAAAAAGCGGTAGTTTTTAACAATGAAGGGGATAAATTCGCAGCAGCCGTACTCATTTACATTGAGAACAGTTTATGCTCGGACTGTGAGATCCTCGCATTTGCATTCCATAGCAATTAGTTCTACAAGTTCTATTTGGAAAGATTTTAATGGGAAACAGGCTGTTAGAACCGCCGGAATGGTAGCGCGATGCGTTTCGACCCTATTATCCTTCGCGGTCCAAATTACAATTCCAAATAAATAAATAAATAAAATGTATTTATTTGAAATACAAGGCATGCTCAAAACGATAACAACTAAGACAAAACAAAAGTAGTTAACTAAAAACCTTGTTCTACACAAGTATATTGTCCAACGGCATAATTTACTACCTACTAGTAAATAGAAAAAAAAGCCATATACAGTAAAACCCGCTTAAGACGATTTCTTCGGGACCCTACCGGAGTTGACTCATCTTCATCATCATCATTATCATTCATTTTATGCCTCATTTTGTGTGTTATTCACATTCTCAATAAGATCGCCGTATGTATAAATGATAGAATTTCATACGGTGCCAAAATCTCATCAATGGAAACATATCCAGGAAAATCCTACAGTATTTTGGGTTCTTCTTCTTCCAACGCGGGCGGGGGGCTTTCTGAGGCTCGCGTTAGAGCGCTCTGCTAGTGACCTGACGGCTCGGCTCGGGCGTATTAAACGGGATGGCGAATCGTATTAAGCGTTACGAAATGTATGGAAATATGTCTCAAGTTGCAGGGACTGACGTAAAGTGGCGTATTATGCGAGAAATCGTATTAAGCGTGATCGTCTTAACGAGGTTCTACTGTACTTGTATCATCACTTACTCAAATAAAAAAAAACAATTATATTTAACAAGTTTATATTGAAACTATTGGCTTTATCATAGAAAATTCTAATTTAGCAATATATTGTCCAGACGATTGTGTGAGAGAAATATATTTGTGACTTTCTTCATAAGTGAAAAAGTTACATACACAAGTTGTGTGTAACTTGTATTCAATTAACTTGACTAAGTTAACTTAAGTTTTTTCAAGTTATTACGTTTGCTGTCTCTCTCAGGCCATATAATACTCGAATTCAATTTTCTAAGTTTCAAATTGTTATAACTTTGTGTACCAACCAAACAAAGGTCATATTTGTTTAACACACATGTTGGTATATTACAGTTATATATGTTACTATGTATTAAATATTATATCATACAGTTCCTACAGCAATTTCATTATCAAAGGATAAGTTTTTTTATGACAAGATGGACTGGATGGCATTGTATTAAATGTTTATTTATTATATCTAACATTGGCAGATAATAGACTTACCTATTAATGAAAAAATAATAAAATTACCTAGAAATATTAAAACTCTAGCGAATAAAAGAACAAAAACTCCTTAAGTCAATACACTATCTAATTTAGGAGCAATTTTATGGGAAAATTGTATGAAGAGCTTTAGTGGATTAACCCCAGCCTGCCTAAAGAGGGGATTAAACCGCCAACTGTTTAAATAATCTCTATACACTGCTATGTTGGCAATAAACTCTGAATTTATTTAGGTCGCTACCTGGCGATAGACAAAGGATAGTGGGGCGTGCCATAGATCAGGAAAACGGCTGGTTCACTGCACCCGAGCACGAATAACATGTGACAATCGAAAACGTATCGAAACGGTGGTGTATTTGAGTGAAACTAATGCGCAAGTAAAAACTTACATCGAGTTTCTGCAGTTTCTGATTGGTTGAACTGCGACCAATCAGAGACTGCAGAAACTCGATCATTTTCCATGGTGATCCAAAGGTGATTTCTGATTGGATGATGGACTATCGACTTTTACTGCTGTCAAAGAAGATACTTAAAAGTAGCGATGTTATTTATTTAAAAACCAATAAGAAACCACATCCTAAAGATGTTTTTTCTTATTGGTTTTTAAATAAATGACTTTAAGTATATTAAAGATGCGTAGGAAAGAACAATGGTTTTGTTTGTTGATTGTGAGTAGAAAGTGAAGCGTAAAACGGCTCGGTCTTTATCGAAGTGAACTAGCTAGTGTCGTTGGCTATACTCCGCTGAATGGTTGGGTTAATTCGTTAAACTGTCAAAAGTTCCTGGTTCGACGACTAAAAAAGTTTGAGAAACATGTTGTTGCTTACAAACATTAGTTTGTTTATAAAAAAAAAAAAATACGTTGAATTAAGTTTGCTTTGAAAAAGAATTTAGTTTTTATTAATTTTCATCTGTTTTTTTTCGAAATTCATTTTGTTCCATACAAAGTTTACGTTTTTGTTTTCGAGATTCCTTCAAGTAAAATTCAAACTACGGGATCTGACGTTGACATTAGTTAAAACACGACAGTAAATACACTTCGAGCGCATGTAGTCAGTCGGCAAGAAATTATAAGGAAAAGTCGAAAGATGTTGAGTACTTATAATATGCTTTTATCAATAAGTTTGATGAACACGACGCTTTCAGATGCCAAAGCTTACTAAAAGCTTTGGGTAAAGTTTGTTTGTACTTATGTTATAATAATTTGTAGTACGTACTTGTCTGGTAAAGGTGTGTTATACGTATTCTTTAAAAATTAGATATAAGGGGTTAAAGTACCCATTGACGTGAGGCTCTTTATAGAAAAGATCGTCCGAAATAGTACCTACCAATATTTTGCACCGCAATGCTATGAGCAAGATTTAATTAATTAATTTATAAATCAATAATATAATTAAAACAACAAAACAAAAAATTCATATTTAGTTCATATTTAGAGAGTGCTTATTAATACAAACAAGCACTCTCAGTTTAAATATGAACACTTAAAGTAATATTTACTTATAATGTTAAGACTCTATGATCAATTCTAATAAAACTTGTGTGGAGATTTTTTTTATCGCTTGAACAGTTTTTTAAACGAATTTATATACATAAATATAAAGTCTCTTGACATAAAATAAATAACATAAAAAGTATAACGTAACGTATAAGTAAATAACGTAAAATATCACAACGTTAAACCCGACCAAAGGAATCGCACTTATTTATTTACATATTTTTCTAAAATCTTTCGTTAGACGCAGATTCTAGGTCTAGGCTTACCATTTAATACCATATATCAGACGCTACATTATCATTAAGCTATCTAAAGTATTTTGAGGGATAATTTATTGCGTGGTAAATTATTTTAACATATTCCTAGAAGAGCAAAGGTTAAAAGCTAACGCGTATAAATCATCTTAAATTAGATGAAAGTTGTTTTTATAGCATCTAAATCATATTTCTAGATGTAGCATGTTTTTGACGTTAATTAAATTATCTAGGATGCCTAGATCTGTAAAGGTTACCTAGTTAGTGAAAACCTTTTATTGGTATTGTTTCTATTTTGTTCTGTCTCATTCTGTATTGTTTGTTCTATTGGTTTTCCTATAAATAAATAGTTTTCTTTTTGGACCTCTGTTTTATGATGAAGATGAGAGATTACATAAAATTATTTTCACTTTTCCTTTTAGCAAGATGTTTTGAAAGTTGTTTAGCTAAATCAATACGTCACGGATATTTAAGAAATCACGCTCTAGTCCTGAACTGTTTGTTAAAATAACAACACCCAATCACAGAACAAGCATGAGCGTTTATCTCACAAATGATTGCTCTTAGTGGGTATCGAACCTGCGAAATGGAAAGGAGAGCTACAAACTGAACTGTAACGCCTGACGCTTCGAATAGACTTGAACTTATCTTTACAGACTCGATAAAATATACTATAAATTCTCTGCAGTTTAATGTCATATTCTTTTATTTTTATCTAGAAAGCCTTTTGGTTTGGACGTTAGACCTTATGATGACATTTGCAATATTCCTGACCCTAAGGTCATGCTTCAAATGTTTTTTTACATGTTATAGGCAAGCGTTTGACCGCGATCACGTCTCTCTGAATGTCATTGATTTCATTTGTTTTAAATGTCACTCGTTTTTGTTTCAACTAATAATCGATTTTATTTGTACACCTTACAAAGCTTTCTCTGCAAGATACCAGTGGCTCTACCATGAGTTTTTACTATACCTACCATATTTACTATACTCGCTAGCGTCTGTATATAAAAAAATGTATGAAGATTTGTACAGCGCCTCTAGCGGATAGTTGGGTACTAAAATTCGTAATACTAATATTGACGTAACTACTGTAGTAAAGTCAGGCAATTTTACTGTGACAACTCATGGTAGAGGTACAGTAGTTATTTGACAAGGGCGGTGATGGCCAACCGAAGCGAGATTTTTTTTCAACCTTCGCTGTTCCACTGCTGAGCAAAGGTCCCCCTCTCTTTTTACTTAAAAGAAACGTTAAAGACTAAAAACTAAACAAAAAGATTTGTAAATAAAGTAAGTTTTCAGTTTTTTTTATAAATTGAGGGCATGGTTCTTTTCACGACATTGCTCTCTCATTGTTAGTCCTTCATGATCACCCTGTATAAATATTACTACTAATTGCTTATTTAGTATATATACATTGGCCACGCTTTAAGTAAAGTTATTTACGTAGTTTAGTTATGTATAAAAGTTGTATAAAAGGAGTGAATACTAAGATAGCGGATGATAGAGGAAAATGGAAGAAAATAACATGTTGTGCCGACCACACCTAGTGGGATAAGGGCAGGAAGAAGAAGAAGAAGAAATCGATTGGGTATCCTTCTGCTGAAGCAGGTTTATTTAGATGTCCATCATTCACGATAAGTTGGTATGTCTTGGATATAATCACAGAGTTTATCTACTGAATAGTTTTTTTGTGCCTCAATTTTATATAATGTTTTCTACAATCAAAACAAATCATGTAGCATGTCATGTTTGTGCAACAATTACGAGATCGGTCAGAAACTTTCTCATCAACTCGTGTTCAAAAGATCTTATTGAAAAACTTTGGTCGTATGGAGGTGTTGTTTCTAGGTCAACGAATCTTCATTGCGGACGCATTTACACAACTTACTTGAATCCAAGCTTTGTTGTGAACCTGAAAACTTAATTTTCAGGTTAATTGTTAACATATTCTTAAGTTCCCAAATATTGTTCATCATCTTCCTACCCTTGTCCCACATTATGTGGGGTCGGTACAACACGTCCACTTCTTCCACTCTCCTCTATCAGACGTCATCTCAATGCTCACACCTTTCTTACACATGTAAATATTGTTATAATTGTTTATTGTTTTATTCTGTTTTGGTGTGCTATGTAAATAAATAAATGAATTTATATGTCTAAATGTTTTTACCTCTCATAGACAGATATCCTTTATAGATTTCGGGAGTAATATCTAAGGAATCTCTTGTGATTGAATTCGAAAAGTACAAAAAGTTTTCTGTATTATAAAAAAAACTTTCACCCATAAGTCAACGCGATGCGGCTAAAATCAGTGTAAACTTTTTGTTTTTTTTTTTAACTTAACCTCAGGCGAGATTGTGGTCAAACGCTTTCCTATAATTTGTAAAGAAACTATCAGCTTTCTATGTAAATGCGTCGTAACTTTGGGAATGACAAACTTCGTCTTTGTGATTTAGATCGGTTCTTCCCCGCCTTTTAAACCTGAATGTCTTCGGTAAATGCGTTTAAGAGAATAGTTCACTGAGCTTTATTTAACGTTACAAGATTGATGTAGTCTCTGCAAACTTTGTCCTATCTTTGAAAGGTAAATATTTATTGAATTTCATTGGTTTACATAAAGGTACTATGTGCTATGTACACTCGAGAGCAATGAATCCGGGTCACTTAAAGAATCCTAAAAATCTCGGAAACTAAAAATGCTAGGTTAATGCAATAAATTGTATTTAATAGACAATGTAATACTCCTTAAATGAAGGTATTAAAACTTCTTAGTTATTGTAAAGTTATATCATAAAAAAATCAAATTTGAAAAAGGGCCACTTTCGAAGATGGAACTACGAAATTACAGCATTTGGTTTTGCTTTTGTTTGTAATCTGTCATTTATGTGGGTACATAAACCATGTTGATAGTGCTCTATATTCATTATTCAAGCTGAAATTATGTCGCTTACGCCTGAAGAATGCACCAGAATACTTACAATGCTGGAAACCGGCCGGAGTCAGCGCGATACAGCCAGGACTGTCGGTGTGTCGCTGTCAACAGTACAAAGAGTTCTCCGACGTTACGAAGAAACTGGTTCTAACCTACGCAGACCAGGAACGGGCAGAACCAGGTGTACCACAGCACGAGAAGACCGATACTTGGTGAACACCATGCTTCGAAATCGCTTTCTCACAGGAACTGAACTCACCAATCAGTTTCGACGCCTCGGAGGAAGTAACCCAAGTGCATGGACAGTAAGACGTCGGCTTGCTGAATCTAACTTAAAACCCCTTAGACCTGCAAACGGCCCTAAACTGGAGCGTGGGCATCGTATTTCGAGACTAAGATATGCCCAGAGCCACGTAAATTGGAGTATTGAAGATTGGTCAAAAGTTATGTTCTCCGACGAATCAAAATTTATGCTCTACAAGCACGATGGAAGACACAGAGTGTATCGAAGACCAGGGGAAAGATTCAAGCAAGCATGCATCGAAGAAAAAGTAGCCTACGGTGGTGGGTCTGTACTTGTGTGGGCCGGAATTTCTTCTGAAAGTCGCACAGAGCTGGTGATCATAGAAAACGGCTCTTTAACTAGCGTAAGATATGTGGAAGAAATCCTCAATGATCACGTTGGTCCATTTATGGTCAATTTAGGTGAGGATGCTATATTTATGCATGACAATGCCCGACCTCATACAGGTAGGATTGTGAATGACTACCTTCAAGAGATGAACATTACTCGTATGGAGTGGCCAGCGCGCAGCCCGGATATCAACCCGATCGAGCATGCTTGGGACGAGCTAGGCAGATGCGTAAAACAACGAAACCCTCCCCCAATCACGCTTCGTGAGCTCAAAATTGCTCTCACAGAGGAATGGGAGAATATTCCCCAAAATCGTATAAGGAACTTGGTGTACAGCATGCCAAACCGCGTAAACGCAGTAATGGAAGCACGAGGAGGCAATACGAAATATTAAAATTCAAGAAAATCGTAATAAAGTTCAAAAATTTCATGTTTCCTATTTTTGTTTTAAGGAGAGATCAGCAGTTTTTTTCTTTATGTAATTTTGTGTTAATAAAATGTATGGTGACTCATATTTTTTTTACTTTCATTTAAGGAGTATTACATTGTCTATTAAATACAATTTATTGCATTAACCTATCATTTTTAGTTTCCGAGATTTTTAACATTCTTTAAGTGACCCGGATTCATTGCTCTCGAGTGTATATTAAAACGAATTTACTATAATGTTGCTAACAAAATAAATTCATACATGGAAATTATTGGTCTATAAATAAACTATCTTAAGTTTACACTTAACTTTTTATAATATATTTTTGCCTTTCTTCACACTGATCTCTTACTATTTACATTCATCAGACGAGAACGAAACAGAAGAACAAAAAACTGGTAATAAAGCTTTATGTAAAGGAACTCTTTTGCGGAAGTAGTTCCATCGTACACAACATTTTATTACGAAACAATTTAGCAACATAAGTGAGTTATGTTGCTTAATTGTTTCGTAATAAAATGTTCCAAATCTGATTTAAAAAAACAATATGTTTTAAGCAACAGTCTAAATAACAAGCTCTGCTTAGCTTGGGGTTAGATGATGTTGTGTGGATTGTCCTGCATTAATTATTTATTTAGGTAAGTCTGCCCTAGTTAAACCATCTAAAGGCCAGAACTGCTCCATCTTTCATTTATCGTTTTAAGACGAAGTTTTAAGGCGGTTTTAATTGCTTTTGACCTATGAACAGATAGACGCCATTGTTTGGTTCAGATCGGCCTGATAGCAATTATGCTCTTATCTGTACTACGGACAGAATTGTTATTAACGTAATAAAATTATACTGTTGTTGTTTGAAAGTATGGGAAATGAATTCTACGTTGTTTTGGTTTAAAAATAGTAAAATAAGTTGTTATGCTATTGCATATCTTTTATCGCGGGCCTTGAGCGTGGAAACCGCATCCAGAAATTCCGTAACGAAATAACCTAACACTCCGACCGGCGGCAAAAAATGCTATGCAATAGCTCTACCGCGGCAGTCCCCGAGTACCACACGTAATTTTTTATTAGTCTTGCGTCACGGATCAGTTGTCTCTACCTATGTATGCTGTGAGTTTATACATATACGTATTTTTGTTAGCAACCGTAATACACATAAATACAAGTTAAAGAAAATTAGGCACGCATAACAATATTAATTAAAATCAAATTTGCGAAATAAGCTAATTATATGTAAAATAAAATTAATTAATTTTAAAATAAATTTATTAGGTAAGTATATTAATCGCCATTCACAACCAAATGGCTAAACAATTTACAATAATTGCCCTTATCCGAAAACAAATAAGCAAAAGTATTTACTTGATGTTACCAAAATACTTGTCGTAGATAACTTTGAAAATGAAATAAGTTAGATAATATTTATTTATGAATGTTTCAGCATACTTCATTCGTAACATAAGCGAACAATAAGGCACAGAAACAGGAAAAAAACGCGTGAAATATGAATAAATGCTTTTAGAGTTGTTACTCACAAAGGTACAGTTGACAGCAAAAGTTGAGATCACATAAAGTATCATTTAAAACTTCACCTTTCTTATATTACAACCTAAAACTAATTTTAAGATGAGTTCTTATTATTATGCAATCATTACTCAGTGTTTTACAAAAAAATATATAAGTATTTCCATTTATTTATTTTTTATTTTATGTTTGCTTAATTTAGGACTAAAGCGTGATGTGTGAAATTTTCGTGATAAATAATTTACTACTAATGATGAGGTATTGGTAGATGGAGCGACGATCTGCGGAGTGTAGCTGGCAAACACTGGATGAGAAGAGCCGAAGACCGGGCTCAGTGAGAGAGCCCGGGAGAGACCTACGTCCAGCAGTGGACTGATATAGGTTGATGATGATGATGATGATGATGATGATGAGGTATTATGATGTTGACCGTACTTTCTTGTCACTGTTCACTTGACAAGTAATGACGATCGCTCAACCAAAATTTTTCTACATTTTTGTATTGGTTTTAGTAAGACATGAAAGTTATTGAACATGAAACTTTGTTGTGTAAAATATCTATGAATATTTATTTATTATTGTACTGAAAGCACGTGCTACAAATAATAGTAACCAACATGAATAAAAGATACAGTAGAATACAAAGAACAGTTCAAAAAAGCTTAAAAAAAATATATTTACGAACATTTTTCATATTTCACGGTCTAGTCCCAAACCAAGCAATACATATATAGTATACGAACTAGATGGTCTAGCTCTAAAATATAAAATTAAAATAGTTGACATTACTCAAACATTTTGACGAAACTTTATTACTCGGGATTAATTGTTTATTTTATAAATGTTGATTATTTTATTTAAAGTGACCGCACAGTTCTACGAATCAACCACACTCAATGCTTTTATTAAAGCTCTTGAATTCTCGCAAACATATTACAAATAAATACGATATTTATAAATTAATACGATATGACATCTACTCGTCAATTCCAATAAAAATAAATAAAATACTTTAAATGAAAACATTGACTGCGTTGCAATTTGAATGATAAAATTACGTAGTCATATTTGATTTAATTACGCTTTCTATAATAATCGCAACACCATATTTTTATAAGGTAACATCTATTTGTTGTTTATTATTTCTTATATTTCTTTTTTTTAAAGAAAGAAAGAAAGAAATATTTATTGGACATAAAAATAATAACAGCAAAATTTTGAATCCATAGGTTCCCGAACTAGTCGAAACTGTGTTTATTAAAAGCTATGTTAAACTATGTTTTATTAATAAATTTTATTCTTTGTTTCAGGTATGTATTGAAACCACTATCCGCAAATGAAAGTTTTCACTTCATATTGCCCTTGTACAGGTATAAGTATTACAGCGTATATTTTATTTAAGAGTAGGTACTTCTTCCTGACCTTATCTCTTATCTTATTTAAGAGTACACAAGGCTGAAAAAAGAGGTCGAATTCAGAGGTGACAAGGGAGGTCTTTAATAAACTGACTTGTTTTTATGACGTCTGTGTGAGATCTCGCTTCTGTCGTAACAATACGGTGACCCCATAAATAATATAGCTCCTCTATATGAAAAACTTTTTCAGGTTAATATAAAGTTTTTTGACTGAACGAAGTGCCTCGAGTATAGTTCTTATAGCTATGTTAAAACAAAGCTCAAATTTGAGATGAGACTTGATACTTACACGTGTCTTATTTAGGTCGCAATGTTCTGCCTCAAGCGTTCGTAATAATTCTATTAGGAACTATTATAGGTTCAGGTATCCACCAGTATAAACTGATTAAATTGTTTTGCACATTGTTGGCAAAAAAAAAAAACAAACGTATTATACTTCAAGCTTTGATCAGTTTTTTATGCGATACCTCTGAAAGCCAGAGTTTTTTTTATGAGATATTTTTAGTGTACTTATTCAAAGTAACATCTAGCGAGACAAAAAACAAAAAAAAGTATTATTGTTTGCCATCATACAGATATAGTTTTTTGTTCCCCACCACCCATGACTGGCAGAATTACTTGCTAACTGTGACGCCTGAAATCAACTAACGAGTATATATGTGTATATATTCGCATTTATTTGTATAAAGAAAATGTAGAAGTAGAAGTTTAGAATACATGTACATGAAATTATCAGTTCATTAAGCCTTACGGCGTTAATGAACAACTTTGATGTGCAAAGCTTTTAAAGGCAACAGTAAGTACCCTAACGGGGTCATGTTCGCATCACTTTTTAAAATAAAACGTATTGTCATTTGTATGGAGCAATAAATCTATCTAGTTACAAAAATATTCGTTTTCAAAGTTATTTCTGGGCGTCTAGTCGAAGCGACGCGTGACCCGAGGGCTGCTGAGTATCTGGCCCAGCGTATCAGCATTGCTATTCAGCACGGCAATGCAGCCAGTATCTTGGGTACGCTTCCGATTGGTACTGATTTGGATCAGTTGAGCTATCTATAGATCGTTTGCAACGGTCTGTAGATAGCTCAACTGTTTCTTATGTATTTTATATGACAATGTACATTTTGTAAATACTGTATAGTTACAAAA
This sequence comes from Ecliptopera silaceata, assembly GCA_932527185.1. Taxonomy (NCBI): domain Eukaryota; kingdom Metazoa; phylum Arthropoda; class Insecta; order Lepidoptera; family Geometridae; genus Ecliptopera; species Ecliptopera silaceata. The sequence continues at coordinate 7,300,513 of OW052202.1, read as the reverse complement.
ATTAAATTGTGTCAAGTTTCTGGCATATTTGTGGTGACCCAGCGCCGTCCACATTATGACAAGAGGATTGTGAGATAAAGCGACCAGACGTTCTCGTTTAGATGCCCGTTTTTACAGGAAACGACCTTAGCTAAGGGTTGTTATTAATCCGGCTAGTTTAACTTTTTTACACATTAACGGAACACAAAAATAACCTAATAGGTACCCATATAATATTACCATATTTTTCATTCATTCATTCATAGGCAGCCGGTACTAGCCCACCGCTGGGTATAAGCCTCCTCCTTCAAACTTACCATGTAGTAAGTGATTAATCAATTAAAAATGCATGTGCGTAAAAGAAACTGGGGATTTATTTGTGTTTGATTTGTTTTGTGTGTAAAGTTTAAAATTGAAAAGTTATCTAAGCACATTGGACTAATCCTTAAATATGATCTGCATTTTAAGTAGGTACATGTCTAATATAATTTGTGTTTGTCTTTAGATGTTACATATAAAATCCAGAGCCTGTTTTCTGGATCACAATATTGGCTAGGTCTTATTACAATCAAAAAATTTAAATCTTAGTTAAGAGTTTGACCTTTGCAACCAAAAGTCAAAGTCAAGTCAAAGTCAAAAGTCAAAGTCAAAAATTACTTTATTCGGTAAAATCACAAGGATCATTTAGAATCGTCTTACATACTAAGTGATTCTAGGTGCCAGTTCCACGCGACCAGAGCCTAGAAGAACGGGCAAGAAACTTACGGCCTGGTTCCTACCGTTTTTTTATATGATCCTTCTTACAAAGAATTACAATTAAACTAAATTAAGTACTGAAGTTTCAGTGCGGTGTCAATTTAACTTAGTAATGATACACTAATGAGTTTAACACAAAAGCAGCTATTTAGCTATAAGGATCATCTTGTAATGGTTATGTATTTATATGCGTTCGAACGGTGTTTCCAGCTAGCGTACTATAGACTGCAAATATACCTAGGGGTACCAACCTGCTGCTTAAAACAATGCATAAATAAAAACACCAACAAAACCAAATTAAAGTTGCAAGATATTCCGTCTTTTCTATTTATTTTTCTCTTTACGGTCTGTATAATATCTCTCTTTGTACGCGCGGGAATGAAAAAAAAAATGGTAGCACTCCGGGAGTGCCGGCAGAAGTGAAAACTTCAATATTAACGTTGTGTTTTCACTTCAAAAATATAACCACAGTCGTCATAATGACAATTGTGAAGCGCGAATGTGACACAACGACGAAGACAACGAAGACACAGACACATTCGCGCAAGCGCGAATGTGTCTGCGCCACAACACTATTTAATTGTTTGAGTCATACGTCGCGTGACCGCAAGTGTGTTCTTTTGTCGTCTCTTGTTTTACGAGCAATGTATGAAAATTAAATAAGATCTTACGCTTTTTCGACGTCACGTGACCCTGACGCGAGTTTGAAAGTTTTTACCCACCCAGCGCCGCTAAAGAAGTTTTCACTTCAAAAATAAATAGGTACGTACTAAGTACAACCCTACCTATTATTACCATAGAACGGGCTATTGTTAGAAGTCTCCGTTTAAATTTAAATAAGCCGTGATAAATTGTTTTTTTTACCTGACTGATTTATTTAAAAAAAATTAGATTAGCTGCATCCTTTGTCTGTATTCGGTACTTGAGTTCACCTACATTAAAATAGGTTAACCGCTCTAAAAGCCTCTTTCAGATAAATAACATTTGTAAGATGTTGTTCAATATGGTAACAAAAAATAAATACATATATATAGTAGGCATTATATTACTTAGCATGTATTAGTGTATAATTATATCGTAAATGTATTTGATTTCGATTTAAAATACATAATTCTATATTTCACAAACAGTTACAACTTGCTAAATTAACTCTGTTACATCATGAAAGCAGTAGGTCTACCATAAGTTTTTACTATACTATATTTACTATACTCGCTAGCGTCTGTAGTTAAAAAAATGTATGAAGATTTGTACAGCGCCTCTAGCGGATAGTTGGGTTCTAAAATTCGTCATACTAATATTGACGTAACTACTGTAGTAAAGTCAGGCGATTTTACTGTGACAACTCATGGTAGATACACAGTACTAGAAATATCTCTTTTGTGATTGATTCCTGTCATTTGGTATGCCGATATATAGAATGACAAGTCAATTTTCTACTCTAATATCAGCTAACAAGGTTCACAATTGATTTAACTTGTAAATCCACTTTTTAGGTAAGTTACTACGTGTATGTTGTGGAAATTATACGTCAGTAGCAGAAGCTAAATTACTTAGTTAGCTGGTTATGTTATAGTTTGAGTTACTTGCGATGAGACTACTAACTTAAATTATCTAAGTTAATTTTGAACGATTTTGTTTATAATACTGGTATTTTATACAATATTGCTTTTTGGAATAAAAATACAGTAGATAGAAGTACCTATATCCGTGAATACATTTCACAACTATTATACAATTTGTCCGCAATCGATTTTCATATTTTTAAATTCAGGAGCCTGTTGCTACGCCTGCCAAACTTGCTGCAAAAGTAACATTTAAATAAGAATAAGAATTAATTTTTTTGACATACACACAATTTTTACAGACAAAAACTCACTTAAAAATAAATATAATACCATGTGAACCTACCTAGAACCCCATGGCAAGAAGCAAGGACAAACATTTGAAAAAAACATGAAAAATAACATTGTATATGTGCTGTCAAACTGGTTCAGTCTCAGCTTAATACCACTTTCACTGGTGTGGAAGCAGCACTGGTATAGCGAATAGCACTAGTAGCGCTATTCGCTATACCAGATTAAAACATATCATAAAATAAAAAGGGTCTTCAAAATGCGGAAACCAATCAAAATGAACACCTAGAACTAAGGTTGATTTACAGCACTGCAGCGCCAAACTAATGAACCAATTTCTGCCGTTGACGTAAAGTAATTAAAGTAAACGTTTTTACCAGAGTTGGATCTTTTTTGTGCTAATAGTTTCCAGTGGTTCTGTTTGATTTAAAAACAATATACAATAAGTATTTAAATAAAAATATTAAGGCAGTACAGTAACGTAGATAACGTAGCAAGTTTCTTGCCCGTTCTTCTAGGCTCTGGTCGCGTGGAACTGGCACCTAGAATCACCTAGTATGTAAGACGATGCTAAATGATTCTTGTGATTTTATTGAATAAAGAAATATTTTATTTGGTTTAATCGCAAAATATTTAACCATTTCATTGGCAAATATGAAAAACTATCTTACAGGTTTGTTTATTTGTTATTGAATTTACTAACGTAAAACTAGCCAACTCGTTAAACAACTATAGCAAAATATATTTTTAATGAATAAACTTACGACTATTCAGTATTTACAAAATGTACATTGTCATATAAAATACATAAGAAACAGTTGAACTATCTACAGACCGTTGCAAACGATCTATAGATAGTTCAACTGATCTAAATCAGTACCAATCGGAAGCGACTACCACTGGCTGCATTGCCGCGCTGAATAGCAATGCTGATACGCTGGGCCAGATACTCACCAATTAATTTAATGAATTAATTTAGTAAAGAAAATACCTCTTAAAGTGGAACGTTTTTGACGTGTAGTTTTTCAGTGGAGTTGTTATCGTGTTATATATATTGTATATGTCCCTTGAGTGAGATAGTTTGCATTCTGAAGATAAACTAAGATAATTCCGATTACGTGAAAATAGGTACCTATCTACATTAGTTCGAGGTTGAAGTCACGCACTGACAAACGAGGGTAAAACCCATAAAAGCCATTGAAGACCCAATTGATAGACTGATAGTTGATAGTTTGAACTGACTGTTCTTTTCTCGATCTATTAGGAACCACTAAAATAAATGTTATGTTTACAAATCTAGAGAATAATCATGAATTAAACTCAACATATTTGGCTTATAGGTCTTGGCTCCCCTGTTTGCTCCCCTGGAGACATGGAAACTTTTTAGTGTACATGAGTCCCCCAGGCGGTGGAGTTAAACAGCCTAACATTTTGCTTTATTAGCGTAAGGGCCTGATGAGAAGAGCCGAAGGCTGGGGTCAGTGACGCGTCTTGGGAGAGACCTACGTCCAGCAGTGGACTAATATTGGTCGATGATGATGAGTCTAAGGGCCTTGCTAGTAATTTTGGCTTTCACTACAACACTCTGAGTCAACACAGTGTTGAAGCTTTCAGTTGTCAAAAAGGTGATCACGAATAAATATGACAATCGCAAACGTATCGTATTCGAGATATGCCTACTGGCAGTGGCGTTGCAACGATTGGCAGTCAAAATGGCGTTTGACGCAATGTGTATCAAATACGTTGTTGGTACGATACGTTTACGATTGTAACATTTGTTTGTAATCCTTGAGTACCTCTACCATGAGTTGTCACAGTAAAATCGCCTGACTTTACTACAGTAGTTACGTATAATATTAGTATTACGAATTTTAGTACCCAACTATCCGCTAGAGGCGCTGTACAAATCTTCATACATTTTGTTAACTACAGACGCTAGTGAGTACAGTAAATATAGTATAGTAAAAACTCATGGTAGAGCTACAGAAGTCGCAATTAGTGAAACTTCAATTTACTGAAATGGAAACACTGTCACAAGTGTACGCCAAAAATGGACGCATGAAATATGGCTGTAATCAAATGAGTTTTGTCGCGTTGAGGTCCCGACCGCGGGACTATACCCTATTCTGTGACTTTCAGCTCATTCAACTTTTAATTTAATACTATTTTTAGATTTGATTATTTTTACATTTTTTATTGTAGTTGTTACGTTGTGATTTTATGTATTTGCGAAATACAATCACCACATTCTTACTGAAACGCCTAAACGCGATTATAAGAAAGTACGTTATGCTTAAATTAAATTGTGAAATCTTAAACTGATAAATCCATACCTGAACTCATACAATTTTTTTTATAAATCACTTCTCTTATCTACTGATACATAATCATGTGATTTGATAGATTGTTTTCCTAGTGATAGGATAAAACGAGATCCGATAAAACAGACCCCAAAACATAGAGCCTATATCGAAAAGCGTTCGTACAATTTATTTCAAGAGAACCTTAAAACTCATAGCAATTATAAATCCTATCCCCTTAATTTAAATACGTTACACTCACTTTCGCAACTTAAAAAATAACGACCCGAGGCACCTTTGCGAATAAAGTAGGTTACTTTCATAATCACATTTTCTTTCACAGAGTTCTCTAGGTTCCTTCAAAGAGCATTCAAGATACAAAGGCTTTTCGAGTTAATTAATTGCAATTAGTGACCTTATATCCACGGAGCTAGAATAGGTTTTCAGGTACATTTAATTAATTTCAGCTTTTCTATTCTATTTGAGAAAGGAAACTGGATTCTCTAAGTTCTTATGTGGATACTTAAGTTTATAATGTGCTTTGTGTTAAGGAAATTAAAACTAATTTTAAACAATTCATATTTAAGCAATTTAGTGGATTATGGAAAAATATAATATTAATTTAAGCTTAGGTAGCAAACTACAATACATAAACTCCCTAGCAAAATGATTTTGTTTTTACCTAAATGGACTGACATAGAACTAGATTCTAAAAGAGTTACCTAAATTAAAGTAACGGAAATAATCAGTTATACTTTGACAAATACCGTGTTTCTAGGTTGGTTGTATGTCGGGATTTAAAAAGCCCTAGCAAATAGTATAGATTGTTCATTCCAAAACAACAACACAAAAAAAAGGCACCTATACGCTGTAGTACGCTGATAAACCGCATTTTTCACACGATTTAAACGTCTAACGGTCTATCTTATAAAAAGTTAGCGCAGACTTGAAGTACTGATTACCATACGTAATGATGACTTAAAGTCAACGCTAACTACGTATATAAATTTGTACTCAAAAATATTTCATCGCGTAACAAAATTAAAAAACTGATCAACAAAGCAAAGTCAAGAGGCACCCACTAGTTATTATTATTAAAATGGGCGTCAGTCTACGTTTTGTTGGCATGGTGCCCGCACAATCACAGCCTCGAAATCTTACCGAGTCACCAGTAATTGTTGGATTCTAGACTGTAAGCTCCAATGTTAATTAATTTACAATTTTCACGCCAACTTTTCACTCAATTCCCGAAAGTAGTTTCTACTTTTGTCTAATTTAGTACAAAGTTGTTACTTTGCTGAAGTATGTAATTTTACTTGACATTTACGTGAGGCGTGACTTTGAACTTAATAAAGTTTGCTTCAAGCCACGCGTGCTTTTGGGTGACCTGCTTTGTACATTTTGTAATTTTTAAAATATACCCTATGAAACCCAACTGGTATCTCTATACACAAACTCATCTCAATCAATCCACTCGTTGCGACGTGTATGAGGAACAAAAGTCCAAATACCTCATCAGAGTTGGTATTAAAACATAATAATCTACTCCACTTTTATAATGATAACCCTGTATTTTTTTTCATTTAATCTAAGTATACAAAAAAGTATTATATAAGCAATCTAGTTTCTAGAGCTTGAGACTAGGACTTGAGAATAGGATTGGATAATAAATAAATATTCACAGACATTTCACACATCACGAACTAGTCTCAAACTAAGCAAGGCTTGTGATATGAGAACTTAATTACGTATAAATGTGTGTGCACAAAGGATATGTTTAAACATAGCTTAAAACTTCATTGGAGAGTTTTCGTGATAGTTATAACCTAACAGGGGTCACCAAATGGCGGACCGCGGTCCGCATGCGGACCGCCGACCCATTGTATGCGGACCGAAAAATATATCCCACGCAGTATTTTTGTTGACGTTAATTCGAAAAATTCCGGGCGAAGTAACGAGTAAAGTCAATGGTTTGCACCAATTCCACTCCAAACATCAAACAGATAATCAACAATAAAAAATGTTACTCTTCTCATTGATAAATAATACCTTTGTAATTCCCGTAATTACCTTTGTTCAATATTTTTTTTTTTATAAAATTTGCGGACCGCGAAGTTCATTTTATTTCTTAAAACGGACCCCGAGCGAAACTAATTGGTGACCCTGACCTAACAGATAGTCAACTAATGCTAAGTGGTATCAGATTACAACAATGCATTATCTTACTGAACATAAGCACGTAGATCGTGGATATTTGAGATTGAAATGCAAATGCCCCATAGTTCATGTCGGTCTGCGAGCCGTAACTAAACAGTTATTGGGTCGCTCGATACTAGGGCGGACTCTATGAATTATTTCATAGTCATGCGAAGTTGAAGCATGCTTTTAAGATTAAATATGCTGTACTAAACATAAAAAAATGCCGTTGTTTAATTCATTTGATTTTTCGAATTATATTAGGACTTATTTTGTGTATAATTTTAGAGGCAAAGCGCACACTTAAGTTAATTTTCCAACACTCATATTGTTTTGATCTTCTTGGTAATCGAATCTACAACCCACAGCATAAATGCAGAGCTGTATAAACTACGAGCAATTTCACGACCTGCTTTGAACCATCTTTCGTAAACGTAACTATACAAATACATAATTGAAAAGTACTTTTTCTCGACAAAAAACTAAATCCAAATTATAAAATATGTACTTACGTCACGATTGACTGAATGAACTATTTAGCATTTTCAGGTAGGCAAATATACAATCAAGCAATTTTCATTTCACCAAGGCTTTACTAAAATGGCTGACGTATTTATAAATTATCATTTATAGCAACATAAACCGTGAAAATTGTAATATCTTATAGCTAATCATAATTGGTAAGTAGGTACAGGATTTATGGAGCAATATGGGGTCCTTTAACGTTCAAGCCATAAGTCAAGAAGTTACGATGGGGGACTCACGAAATTGGAGAACAACTTTATTGATAAAATAATGTCACTTAAAACAAATATGTATATAAATAGGTGTTTCTACAGTTAACTTCTTTACATTGAAATAATAGCAATATACTGCTAGCAAAAACCATAACTTAGCAAAAAAAATAAGAAAATCAATTATTCAACCTACCACCAACAAAAAAAATAATAACAAAATAAATAAAAAAAAAATGGTTGTCTGTAAAGTCGGTTTACTGACGATAGTTGAACGTGACAACGTCAACGAACGGGATTGTAAGCGGTTCTGCAAAATAATCCGCGCTCTCGCTTGCACTTCATGGAACGCCTCAGAACGCCTCAGAACGGCTCTATCGAATTATAAGACGTTGTCACGTCAAAAATAAAGTAATGTTTTTATCTTGTCAATAAGTCTAATCAATAAAAATCTTTCTCAAATAATTCAAAATTTTAGTGAAAATGTCAATAAAATCAAAATTTACGGTCCGGAAAGTTCCACAAAACCTTCGATCAAATACTAGAGGACAGATGTTGAGAGATGGGCCTGCGTACCTTGTCGGCCATTAGCCTGAGAGCTGTCCCAAATAACATCGTCATTCAGGGCTCTAAACTCAGTAACGTTCGAAAAGCATTAGAGATGACGTAATTCCGATCGACCTACGTAAAAGTATGCAGAATAGAACTATATTTGTCCTTGTGTTGTTGGTATGTCACCGTGACAGCAAATGCAGATTGATACGTTTTGACTGAAAAAAGTGTTAAGTAGCAGCTTTGCTAGAGCTTTTGCTATTTATAGATGAGTAGTAAATCGCCTGTCAATAGTAAAACTTTTCTCAATCTCAAGCGAAGTATAAATCATTTAAATTACAATTACCATCTAATCAATCATACGAAAGTGCTGTTTGGTATAAAAATGATTGAACCGCTGCCAGCTGTCACCAATAATGCCGTGGAATATACCTGTTTTAACATGACATTTGACGTCGTCTCTCTCGATGGTATTTATCGAAGGATTTCAAGCATAAACCCCCGCTAGCTTGCTAATGACAGCCCGTCACGTTGTGGAAATATCATAACCACCCGGAACTCGACGTGAACTTTTATAAGATTCCATTCAATTTTAGATGAAAAACTCCTTTATTTGTTCGTTTGTATAAAAATGGTTACAGTTTTGTATGGTAAAAGTGGTTGCTTTGTTTGCAACTATGAAAAAAATGACAAATCATTGATAGATGTTACTAATGTTTATGTTAAAGTCATTGTCACTTCTTCTTCTTATCGTTTCGATGCTACAACAGTTGTTGTAGCATCGTGTTGGAAAAAATAGCCAGACTAGACACTGTGTTACCGTGCCTAGCTGTTACCAGTGTGCGCCACGAGGAGGCTCTTTCCATGCACCAATTGTCACTGATAGATAAGTAATAGCTCTACTTTATCTAAATAGATGCTGAAAACTTACGTAAGCAAACTAAAATGATTAACTAAAAGTCCCGAAAAAAAAGGCAGTGACATTGTGACTGGTTTAGGAGGGTGGCTAGGAACCTTTAAAAAAGTATCTACCATGATAGTTTTAATAAGCATTTTTGTTAACTGTTTGCTAATGAAGTTGTGATGAAAGTCCACGTTTGATTACTTTGCAAGACAAAGATATCTAGATAGGTACATATATTTGATTGAGTAATTATTCGTATTAGATTATGTATTTAATAGCAATACTAGTCACAACTCAATTTTCTCGAACAGCAAACAAACATTGAAATGTATTTGAACACAAAATTACAATGCCTATTTTGGCACTGATTGGAAAGCAAAATATCTACATAGATAGCATTAGCTGTGAATTATAACTATGTAGATATTGGCAAATTCTATTTGATGCAAAACGTGGGTAATGAGCCCATGGAATACATTAACCGTATAATGACTCACTTTACATTTTTAATTCATGACCGTATTAAAACTAAAAGCCGTTTTAAATTTCAAATAGTTCTAATATAAAGTAAACTAATCCTTGTTTTTATAACTAAGCGCGGGCTGCTTGCTGATAAGGCCTAATCAAAATGCAAGTTTTGTGCAATTACTAAACTTAATTGTTTAATGTCAATGACAAAATAAAATTTTCAGTGAATTTACAAGTATAAATAAACTGAGATAACTTTCGTAACGTAATAAAATTATTTTGTTTTAATTCTGTAATGAAGAGTACCGTAGTCTATGTAGTTATGCGAGTACAGTTGTAGAAGAAATCAATTACAATTAACAACGTGCATACATTTTGATTTAACGAAAGCTAAACGTAAATTCTCGCTAATTCAGTAATTCTATCAGTTATCTTGTTAAAGCTGCGCTTTGGTAGTCCTGCTTCAGCAGGCTAAGGTTACAAATGCATTGCGGTAGCCAAATCGCAGCGGTAAGCAGTTTGAGCTCGACTAGAGATCTTTTTTCCCCTACAACCTACATACCCCCTACATCAGTAGCAGTTCCTGTGACTTATATAGAGACAGCTCAGCACTGCAATCATAGGTGACACATAGAGTACCCACAGTCACAGCTAGGTAGACATAATTTCTTGATACATTTATCATTAACATGATCGCAGAACTATTCTGGTTGACTGACTGTTGACCGCGGTAAAGTCAACTAGTATCAGCATCATACTGGATTACTGAGTTGAGTTACCTAAAATATTATTTGGTGTTGTCATTATTGTCTGTAGGTCGGGGGCAATAAATACAAAAAAAGTAAAAAAGATAAGACTTATGCTCCTAGAAGTCTTGCCGCCCGGTCGATTGACATAAAAAACTAGAATATGGTCCGCGACTTAGCAGCTAAATGCGTTTGCAACTTTATAATGCCGAATTCCATGCGTGATCAGTTAATGAGGTTGATCAGAATTTAGATTGGAGCCATTGCGGAAATGGTGACGTGAAATGGAAATCTAAATTGGCCATTTGGGGGAATATCTGAACAAATTGTGTTAGAGCTTCACAATCATGTAACATTACACAGAGAAAGATGAGATTGTATCTGCAGAATAAAAAACTTATAAGATTTTTTGTGTACTTATGTAAACATTATTTAGTAATAGTCATGTTTAAAATAGTCTACGGATACGCTAAGTGATTTTAAGTGCTAATTCATCGCGAGTGGAGTCTAGAAGAACGGGCCGGAAACTCAAGGCCTGGTTCTTACAGTTTTCTTTGTATGATCCATTTAGCCGCTTGTAGTTACAGCTAGTACATTTTAAAAACCGTTAAGTATATAAAATAGGTCGACAAAATAAGATGTGTAGATAAGGAATTTTCAAAATACACCTACAATATCCCCACTGGGTAGATAGGTACATAAACTTGCTTACAAGTTATACTTTCTTGCGAACGTGCCGATGTCGCAAAGTATCATGTCTGCACAGAGAGCACATTAATAATTCAGTAGGTAGAAAAATAAATAATAAATCTGGCGAGTAGGAATGAAACTCGAGCAAATCCTTGTACCGACAAAATAAGAGCCAATACTAGTAGGGAATGAATTTACTGTACTACTTTACTCCGATTTTTGAGTATGAATTTTTACTTTATTTTTAAGAAAAATACAAAAGATACGTGTAGCAATTAACCTTGTAGTGTGCTTGAAGAAATAATTTTATAAAAGTTGCTAGACCCATTTTGAGCGTGATTTGTTTCGTTTGTGTTACAATAGAGTTTTGTTTCTATACACAACCTTTATTATTTATTTTACGGTACAACCTAACGCCATTAAGATTCGTTTTCACGTGACATTAGAAAAATGTAGTTCCTTGGAGAGCTGTTTTGTTACGAAATAATGTATCTAGGTTTTGTAATTTAATTCTGTAGTGTCACGGTAAAGTGTTGTTTTTACAAACTAAAATAATTCAGTTTTATATTTTCTAAGTGTTCTCTTAGTTCGGTTTTGCAGTTTCAAATTTCTCTAAAATTATTATATTTAATTGCAGGTATGATAATTAAGTTCGAAGCTCGATTATAACTGTGAAATTTAACAAAAATGTTCCAAAACTATTGATAGTTCTCGACGTAGCTACTTAGTAGACCTCACAATGTTTATCACTCGGTACACGTCCGTACAACTTACTGACACATAACTCTTTCAGAGTGCATAACAGCAGCAAACTTGGACAGTTTGTGGAATTTTCTAGCAACATTTCACTCAGGCAGCCAACGAAATAACCTCTATAATGCATTTCCTACGCGAACTTTGTAGTCCCGATGCGCACATGGCGTGATGCACATTGCACTGCACACCCAGTTTACAAACAGAAACAGCAATCTCTAGTTTCATTATTATAACAATGTAAATCGTTTTATTATACGTTTCCATAATAAATCATCCAATATCAAAGATTTTTCTTGAACTAATTGAGTCGCACTACAGGGCAAAGGTCTCTCCCAATTGTTTTCATAAATCTCGGTCTCTAGAGGTTCTCCAAATAGAACATTTAAAAAAATTAAACTATGCCGAAACAAACTTAACAATTCTAGCACGACCTAGTTTTATTCCAGGTTTATATTAACTACAAAATCTTCAAATTCTTAGAAGTAGAATGTAACTTTATGAAAAAGTGTTTTTAAAATGTGAAAAATATCCCTCGACGACGAACGAATCTACCTCATAATCTAACTAATACATTTTAATACTCGTACATACAATCTAAGAGTACGAAGTTACTACACATTTAAAACGGTTTCCAAGTTATGCTTTAGCAAACACGCCTGCATATAAAGTCTATTTGCCCAAGTTTACAGTGAGATCTTTGCTCGTTTCGCTCGCTTAATCGAATATGCAACTTGGGGTGTTTGATATGATTGAAAAAAGCTATTTTAAGTTCTTTAAACTGGTGTCAACGAACTATTTAAAAGGTATATTTTAAAAAGTTTTCGATCTAAATCGAGTTTTGTTGATCTGTTTCAAAGTTCTTAGTATAAGTCGATTTGCATCGGTGATATGATGCTGAGTCTCCCGTAATGTATTGCTACGCTACGATTACACTAAGCTTAGGTATTAGAATTTCTGAATCATTTTGGCTCTTAATTTTGCGAATTTAAATAATACGGTTTAGTATAGTAAGTATATAAATATAAGTAGTTTTTATTAATCCAAAAGAAATTAAAGTATTTTTAAACTTATTTTTTGCTAATAATATAGAATTTAAGAATGTCTTTGATTATTTAAAAATTAAGGATTAATCACTAATAATGGATCGACTGGGATAAAACTTACAAATTTAAAATAAAACAACAAGGTAGAAAAAGCTAAAATAAAAATTAAATCGATTACCCCAGGTTTTACTCAAGCTTAAGTAAACCATTACTTTTTTGGGTTTTTTTACAATGCACCAAAAGTTTAAAAATTACATCGAGGTTTAACTCAAGCTTAACCATTACTTTTTTTGGGTTTTTTTACAATGCACCAAAAGTAGTAAAGCAGCCTACTCAAGTGTTTTCGTTTTATTTTTGTTAGTAAACAGTAGGACAGTAGTAAACAGAAGGTAGTTGCGGAAGAGATACCGTCGATAAGCATGACCCTTATCCTTTGTTATTATTGCTTCAAAACACGCGACGAACAGTTCAGTCTTTTGTACGTAAAAGAGCTTTTTGAAATGACTGTCTAATTCTATGTGGTCTAGTGAAAATAGGCAGGAAACCTAGCTTAGTTGAGTTTTATTATAGTGTCTTTATAAAATACTACTTAACTACATAATCATAATCTCTTTTAATAAATACAATTTTACACACAAACTACGGCCTGCCTGTTGTATTGTAAAATTTTATTGTAACAACTTACTTTACCATATGAATGCAATAAATTAATTTCGGGTTTATTTATTTAATACATTTAAAATCTAATATGTTAATTTGAATGGATCAATTATCTAACTGTATCTAAATTGATATACCTGAGATAGTGCCGAAATTCCAGGTAGGATATGATTTTTAATTTGTGCAGTATACTAAATAACAAAAATACGTAACTTAATTAAATGACTTATTTTATTATATAGACTGCGGTGTTGGTTTGTAAAAAATAAACAACACGCGAACAAACTCAGCAGCGTGTCGCTAGTTCTACATACTCAAATACTCAATAATGTGGAAGTAACGAAGGCTTTGCATGCGAGCTAGTATTTTTCTTCCTGTGAAAAAATGGGAAAAATGTCACGTAGGACATACTTTCTATCGCGTGGTGAATTCAAATTTTATAGCGAATTGCTACGTTGCATTGTATTATTTTTATATGCAGAGTATGAGAGTTTGTCTAAACGGATATTTAGATCATTCTTTTCAAATTTATAAATTCTAAGCTATACCTTTTTTATTATATAATTATGTTAGTTAAAAATTTACAAATACAGTATTTATAAAATACATACGACATAGTTGAGCTATCTATAGATCGTTTGCAATGGTCCAATCAGTACCCATCAGAACCGTGCTCTCAGGCTGTATTGTCGCGCTAAATAGCAATGTTGTTAGGTACGCTGGGCCAGATACTCACCAGGCCAGGAGTCCGAAATAATTTAAAATATAAAAATATTTTAAAAGATACCCTACTTAACATTTAAGGCGCCAACTTTACACCGTTTTTAACCCAAACAGCGCTTGTAATTAATTGAAAAAAAGTTTTTAATTTAAAACGTCTGCCGGCCGTAAGTTATTGCAATAAATAATGGCAGAGATATGCTGAAAATAAATTATGAAAACACGAGTCTCGTGCCGAGTGTAAATAATTTACATTCCGTAGGAACCCTTGAAGCATTTAAGCATAAGTATTATTTGGTAATGGCTTCCGCCCACTGCTTCGCTCGCTTCATACCCGAATACAAAGTAGGTAACCTATAATCAAATGGTATATTCAAGCTCGTGTAGCTGCGAAATATTAAAACTTGGAAGTATGGAAGGTTGCAACGCCTACGAAGACTTGGATTGAACTCATTTTGTACTGAAACAATTTAATGTATCAACGTTTGTTTAAGTTGATATTCCACGCGGCATTGAGAGTAAGAAGCGCTTTCCGCAATGATAAATGCAATATGCTAGATGACTTAGCTTGCTGCTTTAATGTGGTGTAATAGGCTACTATATCACACTGAACCAGCAAGGTTCTAGAATCTAGAATGTTGTTATGCGAACTTTAATAATAACTTAGAGCTGTAAGCATAGTGTTGAAGGTTTCTCAAAAATCTCATTGGTACAAACATAGCTTGCATGATTGCAAAAGATTCTAACCCAACTTAGTGCTGCTCCACCGAGGCGTACTTTCACTGGCTTTTAGTTAAAATTGAAATGTAGCCGAAAGAGCTAATTCAATCCAAATCACTTGAATTTAACCAACCACACCTTTCAATACAGCAGATTAGTATTTCTGAATGAAATGAAATCTATTGCAATTGAATGCGAAAAGATTTTTAAATGTATGTTTTGTTTTTGAAATTCATTTGAACATAACCTTTGTTACGTGAATTTGGCAAATCCCAGCATTTATAAAAACCATTGATACAGGCTAGATAATGACACTCAACACATGGCCTCCTTCACCAAATATCGTCTATTTTAAATCTAGGTTAGTCTCTTCGTAAAAAACATATTTTATATATTACGCAATAGTTGTAATCGAAAATAATGAAAAGATTAAAAAAAGAAGCTTACTATATAAATAAATATTCATGGAAATTTCACACATTACATTAATTACTAAATAATATATTTATAAATCATGCGTTGAACTTAAAAAGACTTATGTCGAACGATGTGTTGCTTACAGTCTACACCATGATATAGAGGGCAAGTAAAGTTGGCAATATTAGTAAATTTCGTTGAAAAGTTAAATGAACGAAGAAGAAGTAGAATGAATCAGCAAATATTCTTTATGCTTCAGCTACATTAGCGGGCGAATATTCGTATCGTGTTGGCGCGACAAAAACATCGTGTTCGGGTATAGGCGATCTTCTTGTCTAAATACTACGCGATGACACGATGTACCCAGCCACATACATCGCGTTAACACGAATATTCGCCGTAGCCCGCTAATGTGGCCCCAGCATTAGAAGCTTTGGTCTCATTTCGGTCGTTCAAAGAAAATAAATGTATTGTCTCTGTGATCGATGTCCCCGCCAATGATTGCTCACTAAGCTTACTTTGTCCCTATATTTAACTTGTCCGGAAAGCACTCAAGGTTAAGATTCCGTTTGTTTAGGGTTTTGGAACTGCAAAATTATCTTGTACTAAGAAACTTGAACTTTGTAAATATCGCTACCAGTTACAAGGCTCTGATGGGTTAATCGGAAAACCTTTTCTTGTTTATGTATGTTATTTATGTATGTATGTTATTTTTAAGAGGAGAGTGAATAGGTTCTATCTAGGTAAACGCGTTACACCGTAGGCCGCATCATCATTTAACATCAGATGTGATTGCGGCCAAGCGTTAGCCTATAATGAATAAAAAAAAAAAAAAAAAGATAAACTAATTACTACTTGGTGACCAACCAACTAGTAAAAAAATATAAAATAAGATAATTTTCGACTTTGTTGCCAAAATTTGATTTAGAAAGTCGAAATTTGATACCAAATACATTCTCTAGTTACTGTATGGCTGTGTAAAGTACGTATGACATGCACACGCTCATAAGTTGTCGTCAAAACTATAGTTTTTTTTTATTTTTTTCTAGTTAATTTCTATGAACTTCAAAAAAACCACGAACGGACAATAATTCAATAGTTTATTTCATAAAAAAGCAGCTTTAATAAGTCCAAACTTTGGACTTATTCAAGCTGCTGATACGGAGGTCGGGGAAAGATAAGGAGTATGTCACAGCAATTTGTAATAGCTTTTTCACACGACTTTGCTCGGTTCTACTTTGTTTCCTGATGATGTTGTTTGTATCTATAATCTGTCAATCGAAACTATGAACTGTATGTATTCCAAGTTTCATCAGTTCACTGGCTTCGAAGTGATTGATGATCAAAGATTTATAATATTAGCAACAACTTACACCTCACTTATCTTGCACCTGATCTATCAAAGTTTTTACTATTGGTACATTGATTTAATGAAAGGCGATTACCAATAAATGTGACAATCGTAAACGTATCGTAACGGTAGCGTATTTGAGACTGCGCGATGACGCTGCAACGTTCGGCAGTCGAGCTGGCATCGACGAACAGTGACAGATTTAAACATGTAGCGTATTTGCTTCGTTTTGCTACATTGTTGTCGTATTTTTTGTGATCAGGTTCTTCTGAACTGAGTCAGAGCATTGATAGAACTGGCCGCGTTATACCAGCACTTAGAATCAAATAGTATATAAAACGATTCTAAATAGACTTTGTGATTTTACAGAATATTTGAACATTAGCTATTGTGTTATAATTAAAAACAAGGCTACACAAGTTTGAGTAGGTATTCGTCTAGGCAAATATACCTATATATTAGTTGGTAACACCCGCCTGGACTACAGTTGGAGCATTCGTTATTAGGATTTTGAAACTAATAGCGTAGTTTACAACAGCTTTCCTCTAAAACTAAACAAAGTTGCTCGCTGTTTAGAAAAGTTGTTGAAGTTATTATTGCTTTTAAATATCAAATAGCTTATCAATATATTTTTGGATAGATTATTTTGATGTAATTTTTAAATTCATTTAATAAATAATAAATAAATATTCATGGACATTTTACACATAATCTACACTCTAGTCCCGAACTAAACAAAGTTTGTACTAAGGTAATTAGATTCTCGATACAATATTTATATTTTTTTTTTTTGTAAATATATACGTAAAATAAATCGTAACATCCAGACACAGAACAAATATTTATGCTAAGCTAATCACACCAACATTTGCTTTGGGTGGAAATCAAACACAGAGCATGGAAGGTAGAGCTACTACTATCTGAGCTGTGACGCCAAATTTAAATTTAAACGTGCCAAACTATAATGCAATTAATAATAAAAACACTGGTAGGTATTGTTATATGAAACCTGTAATATTGACTCGTCCTAAAAATACAAAAACCGGGTCCAATGCAAGTTATTTGGCTGAATACCAATGAATGCATCAATTCATATTTAGTTGCAATGTTTTTCAATGCCTATTATGCCTACTCACTGGTGTTCGGAAGGTTCATAAATTTGTTATTTTTTTTATAATGCTGGACAATCCACACAACATCATCTAGCCCCAAGCAAAACAGAGCTTGTTTTATGGGTACTAGAAGACTGACATACTTAATACAGTATATTACATAGATAGATATTTTTTATTATACATATAAACACCCAGAACACCCGAAATAAATATTTGCAGATCGTACAAACATTGATCCCAAGGCGGGAATCGAACCCGCAACCTCCGTGTCGCAGGCGGACCATCGCCCACCGCGCCACATCGGTCGTCGGTGGTGATGGTGTGTTAAGCATTATGGAAGTTGCAAATGCTGCAATGTTAATTACTCTAGCCTCCTTTTAATATATCCTGGCTTCGAGTCAGCAACTTGAGTTATTGCGTTCGTGTACAGAATTACAAATTACTCGTTTTCGTCTACGGTAAGTACTTCTTCTTCTTCTTCTTATCGGGTCGATGCTACAACCTTACTTGGTTGTAGCATCGTGTTGGAAAGATTAGCCAGACTAGACACTGCTTTACCGTGCCTAGCTGTTACCGGTGTGCGCCACGAGGAGGCTCTTTCCATGCACCCGAAAGTACTGAAAAAAGTTTTAATTACCTTTTGTGGTTTTGGTAGGTCTGCAAGGCGACAAACAAAATGCAAAATGTTAATTTACCAAATAAATCTCTAAAAATTAAAAACGTTTCTGGTGGTCCTCGTACTAGAAAAAACCTATATCGTTTGAGATCTAGAAATATTGATACCTACCAATGCCAATGGGTATTATAAAATAAAGAAAAATTAATTGAAAAATAAAATGTAATTAATAAACTCATGTATAAATAGGTAATACCGAATATGTATTTGGAACGTAGTCTCCAAAGCATGTGCTGTTTTGTGGATAAGAAGTTAAGTGAGTAGATATCTTTTTTTATGTCGACTGTATATTGTTTATTTTTATAGTTGAAGCAAGGGCCCGTTCAAGTTTCGTTATTGTTCACGCGAAAATTCAATAAACGTCGGATCTCATGAATTTTAGAACGATAGTACGGGTGTGTTTAGGTATGCCTGCGGGTGTACTAGGGAACTAGATTGCCTTTTACCCTGTATTTGAAAATAGGGTTGGACATCGATGAAAACAGTTATTTTGTTTACAAGCAAAAGCATATTTTGCCCCAACTTTTAGTATTGAACTAAGTAACTAACAACTTTTAGTAGAAATTGTACTAAAAAACCGTACAAAGTTTAGGGAACAAATTTGAATTTGAAAAATCCCTCATATACCTAAATCACGTTCTGAATTCACAATTTCACTGGAAAAGTTTCCAGAATAAATATAGGTCTGCCAAAAAATAAAAAGGCTTCGCTTTAATTCCAATAGGATCAGAAAAGGAAAGATTTGTGTTGATAAAACCGTGAAGTTGGTCGACAACGAGATTACAGCTGCAAACTGAGAGATAAAATGAGCATCTAGCTCCTGAGAATTTTTCATTGTACTTTTAGAAAATAAAACACGATACAAAATGAGTATTAAATCTTCTTTTACAGTGTACCAATAAATAAATAAAAACATATTTACGTGTAATATATATTCTTACAACGTTATCTTAAGCTTAGCTAGTACGAGTCTGATAGAAACTGATGTATATTACAGATAAGGATAAGTAAGTATGTACCCTACAAAGTATTTTTTGTTGAACGTAGAATACAACAATGTTTTCTATCACACAAATGTTTGTTTGACTTGTCAAAAACAAGTCTACTAGAGATCGCAGCCACAACCCCACAATTTGGAAGGCAAATCTTATACTAATTGAACTGTCGAATCATTTTCAATCATTTTTCTGAATGTATTATCAAAAATATGAACTTAATTCTGCTCAAATCAGATTATACTTGAAACGTTCGCACGTGTGGACGCAGTATTTTGCAGTATTTCACTTTGCTAATGTACCTTGAACAAAAGCTTTATTTATGGCGTCCTTTTCCAAAACAGTCTCAATTACTTAATCTTGCTAAATTAGTTCGAGGAAGTTTGTTCTAAAGATCTGCCAATACGGTCTTTTGGGAGGTAAATACATAAGTAAGTTTTCAGTGAAGTTTATAATGTTATTTTATAGCATTATAAGTATCTTAAGTTTTAATTAACCAGTTTTATCGTATGAGAAGATAGTTTCCGTTTTTGTATACTCTCTTCGTGAAACTTTCAAAAACATGATTTTTATTATATTAGTAGGTATCAATCATTTCCTAACGTAAAAAAAGTGTGATATATATGATATATACTATCATTTTTTTTTGTAAAGGTTTTATGTGCATTACATGAGTTAACCTAAAAATTGATGTTTATAGAATCCATTCAGTTCTGAACCAGTTTGTCTCTAACTCCAACTTACAAACCATTTGAAAGTATGTTCTTATTCCAAATCATTTATTGCAATTAGATGACTTATTCGTCATCTTGCGTATCTGATACAGCGAGTTGAACCTTCCACTTTTTCCTAATTTTTATGTTAAGTTTACGAATAACTCAATTAAACTGGCTTCCAAAACTGCTCTCAGTAATTGAAAAAAAGCTGCAGTACCTACAGTTATTATTGCTTAATACTTTGAAAGAATAAAAAATGAATTTATTCAAACTTTCATATCGTTTTCGATTCTCTCGAGGGGCATGAATCGAATGCAATAATATTTACTCAGCAATTTATTTAAAGGCTTTGTTTGATTCAAATATTACATTTTATCTGAAATGTTATTTTAAATAAAAGTGACACGTGTTGTGGCAGTAAAATACATTTTTATGTACATTTTAATAAAAATCATATATATGTTATATATAGACAAGTTTTAGTATTTTGAATCTCGTTGTCTTGTAAAACGTTGTTTAGTTTAATTGTTTTTTTTCATGAAT
Source organism: Ecliptopera silaceata (assembly GCA_932527185.1). Lineage (NCBI taxonomy): Eukaryota > Metazoa > Arthropoda > Insecta > Lepidoptera > Geometridae > Ecliptopera > Ecliptopera silaceata. The sequence goes on along the minus strand of OW052202.1, from coordinate 7,279,620 downwards.
TAGTTAATGAATCAGTAAACAGCTCATCTAAGCACTTCCGTTTATACAACGAAATCAACAGCTGCAAAATCAAACGTCTTTTGTATATTTTAGACAGAACATCATAGATGTACGAGTATATTAATTATAATTTAAAAAATATTAAATTTCCAACTAAAAATTGTGGATTATTTTAAAATGAATATAAACAAAAACCATATGAAAATATAAGATACCACAGTATTTAAATCTATATTAACCCTAATAATTTATTTCAAAGTGACATTTTAACTATAAGATCTATGTCAACTTGGTCCTCGACATGGACGTGCAATATCGGCTGAAATTGGACAAGCGGTAAGAATAGCAATCAGATGGGTACACAGGCGGAGTCACATTGCCTAGCACCAGTTCAAAACTTGCCAAGTGAGAATAAATCATTTTCAAACATGGCAACTTTGTCAATTTTCAAACAAGGTTTGATGATTCCAAAAAAAATGAAACTATTACGGACGACCGATGTGGCGCGGCGCGGCGGGCGAAGGACCGCCTGCGACGCGGAGGTTGCGGGTTCGATTCCCGCCTTGGGATAAATGTTTGTACGATCTGCAAATATTTATTCAGGTGTTCTGGGTATTTGATATGTATAATAAAAAATATCTATCTATGCAATGTATTGTATTAAGTATGTCAGTCTTCTAGTACCTATAACACAAGCTCTGCTTAGCTTGGGGCTAGATGATGTTGTGTGGATTGTCCAGCATTATTTATTTATATTTAATTATGTTCAGTATTTAAAATTACTCATGAGGACAGTTAAACTATCTGTAGATTGTTAAATCTATATACATACAATGATAGCTAATTGTTGCAATTAAAAAAATATGACAAGTGGTCTTTGGACGAACTGATATTTACTTAATCACTCAAGAAAGTTCATTAAGACAACTACCGTCGTTATTTTTACAAGGTCAGAGAACATTTTACTTATATTTTTTTAGCCACTCAAAATAATAAATAATAAATCAATATTCACGGACAATTCACACATCACACTCCAGTCCCAAACAAAGCAAAGCTTGTACTATGGGAACTAGACTGCTGATATAATACTTACATACATTTTTTTTGTAAATACATACATAGAATACATAGTAACACCCAGACACAGAACAAATATTTATGTTCATCACACAAACATTTGCCGGGTGGGAATTGAACCCATCACCCACAGCATGGAATGACATGACTTGTCAAAAACTGGTGCTGATACAGATACACGGAGTATCTGCATTATTGCTTCAATGACGTGAGGCGGGTACCGAAAGTTGAGACAGATCGGGAGCGAAGAATAACATTGGAATAGTAGACCCTCTATCTTTATAATAAGAGAAAAAAAAATGTCAATAAAGTTTTAAATTATATTAAAATGATCCTCTTGGACGATAAGTTATGGAAACAGACAAAAGTATTAAACAAACATCATTTTGGTTGTGAACCTCCCTCTCGTAAAACCTCACGCTGTCACATAGCACTGCGTTTATGCTAGTTGTCACGCGTCGAAATAATTTTGGAAACCCGGAGGTCCGTGGTATCCTACAGACCTAGAGTCTTGACCCCAAGAGAAGCAATTATGTAGGCCCTGTCTTTGTTTGAAAGAAATTTTCAAAATTGCCCTACTGTTCAGAATAAAGCTTTTGTTGATTTATAACGTACCTTTTTGATATAACTTTTGCGTGGCTTTAGATTTGTTTGTCAGCTATTCTGCTTTTTAATTTTATATTTAATTTAATTTTATCTGCATTGCTATTCAGCGCGGCAATGCAGCCAGTATCTTGGGTTCGCTTCCGATTGGTACTGATTTGGATCAGTTGAGCTATCTATAGATCTTTCGCAGCGGTTTGTAGATAGCTCAACTGTTTCTTATGTATTTTATATGCCTATGTACATTTTGTGGGAAAATATATAACTCTGTGCCGATTCATATTAAAAATCTTCCTATGAATAGGTTTGTTAAACATTTTAAGGAATGGCTAATTGAAAAATCATTTTACACTGTGACAGAATTTTTAAACCATGATCGATAATATAATTTTAAATGTATTTTAACTTGACATTATAATTCAATACTTTGACATGTACCTATAATATAAATAATAAATAACTTATGTAATTTTTGTACGCTGTATTCAACGGCGAAGTGCGTGAAACTTGACATTATTCTTGTAAATTAACATATATGTACCTACCGCACTTCAAACAAAATAATAAATCATTTCATTGTAAATACTGTAATAGCCGTAAGTTTATTTTATATTAGTTTCAAACTTAAGCCTTGAATATTATAGGTTCACCTCACGTCAGCTATGTTTGTGAAACTAGAATTACTCGTCTAGTAACCCCATGCTCTTATTACGCGAACAAAAGCATAACAATCCTTTATTCAGCTACCGTCTGCTTAATACGGCACAATAATAAGGTGTATTTATCAAAGACTTTGCTTACCTTGAATACGAATCTCGGATATTAATGTGGCACATATATGAAAGCTGTTGCATTCTACATATTTGTATAACTTTAGACTTTGTAACTGTACCTCGCCTTCTAGTCTCACTAGAATTATTTTTTTGATATTTTTTTAATATGTACTTACCTACTCGGTATTTAGTTTTTTAAATGCATCTCAAAGGATAGTATAATTTTTAGCTCTAAGACCAAAATACCAAGTTTCTTATTGAGTATAAAAATTAATATTGAAGAATATTCTTTAAATACTAACTAACTAAATATCTCTATAATTTTTATTACCTGTAATAAGAGATGATTATTATTTTTTTTATTAAATCATTACAAATTATCTTTGAGGTCGATAAAACACAAGAACTAAACAGAAATTTAATCTTGATTTTGTTCATATAAATGATAGAAAAGGTCGTCGACCTCCCCAATGTGCCATGGCAACACCATCTAAGTCCCAGCTGTATCTTGATTTACGTGTGCCGTTTATGCTGCGTGCAAATTATTACCGTGTGGGGCGCACCTGCGACTCAAGAATACGTTAATACACTGAGGCAATTCCTATAGAGGCTATAGACGCATTAATAATACGGATTGCTATTGAATACGTAATGAGGCAGATTTGAACACGCTATTGGAGAGAATCTGTAATTTGATTTCTATTTTGTGACGTCCTATGGATCTAGAATAAGTTGTTGGGTTTTGTGTAGACGTCGATTTGGAATTGAAAAGATTTTTGAAGGTTTTTTTATTATACAAAGTAAGACTTTGTAACGGTAATATAAATTTGAGGTACAAATACCCTTCAATTTATAAAATTTTCTGAGGTTGTACCTTGATCGTCTCAAAATCCGGTACTATACTTTGGACACTGAAAGCTCTTATAATCAGCTGGTATATACGATGATTTTAATGATCCATGCGATCGAATAATTTATTTTTAGTAATCATCATGGAAACACGCATCATACTCTCGTCAAACTAACAATTACTGAGATTGCGGGTTCGATTCCCGCCTTAGGATAAACGTTTGTACGATCTGCAAATATTCATTCCGGGTTTTCTGGGTGTTTTATAAAAAATATCTATCTATGTAGTGTATTGTTTTAAGTATGTCAGACTTCTAGTACCTACACATAACACAAGATTTGCTTAGCATGGGGCTAGATGACGTTGGGTGGATTGTCCATTATTTATTTATTTATTTTTATTTTTTTATTGTTCCAGGAGATCAAGTGCAGGTCTGCTGGCGCCGCAGCTGGCCTGCCAGTCTTCACCAGCCAGCGCCCCTCCCCCACCCACCTCCCCGCAGCGAGCTTCCGCGCCCCCCGCACCACCCGACCCTGTTCCACAACCCGCGCAAGAAGACGGCGTGCGGTTGCGAAGGTACTTCTTCTTCGTCTTATCGTGTCGATGCTACAACTGTATTTTGTTGTAGCATCGTGTTGGAAAGATTAGCCAGACTAGACACTGCGAAGGTACTAATCATTATACACCAAGTTGGGTATCCATTTGCGTAGCCTCGAGACGAGCGGCTGCCTCAGCCCGAGACAGATCTAGTGGAGACCGTGCCGCGAGTCGAGGCTTGCCGCGACTTGAACCAAACGAGGCGGCCGCGCAGCGAGCCAAATCGTGTCGGTAAATGGCCATGCTCAAAGACGCCTCAGAGTGAGGCGTGCGTTCAGTGGAGACGAAAGTACGTGTGATCGGCTATCGTGGCTCGGGTTGAGGCTTGCCGCTCGATACGAAATTATGTGTGCTCAAGTGGAGAAGCATGCACTTTCCGCAGCCCGTAGCACGCTCAGGATGATGCAGCTCGCCACGAGGCTGCGCAAATGGATACCCAGCTTTAGAGTGAAACCGATGGTAGTATCGTTCGTAATAAAAGAGTGCGAAAGAGGGTAGACCGGTATGTCTGCCAATGACTTTTATATCTACTTGCAAAGACTTCATTTCGACCCGTGATCATGACGCATGCAACTGTGCCGAAATATCGGGAAATAATCAAACTCACAAATCATGGTAAATATCCCGTTTATAATGAGAACTGTGTTAAAAGTATTCGTATTACAGGGTCCACACCGTCGCTGTTCGAGATTACCTTAAAAGAGAGACGCAAACATTCTTCGGAGTGCAACGCGACAATGAGCGAGAGCAGCGGAGGTTGTGGTATGAGAGGCGGCGAAGACACGCGGCGCGGACGATGGGTGACCTCCGGACCGACCTGCCGCCCGACCATCACCCCGATGATGATGATATTAGGTAAGTTTATTCACCTATTTGACGTGACAACGTCTTATAATTCGATAGAGCCGGCTGCACGCACGAAAAAACATGACTCATGAGGCGTTCTGAGGCGTTCCATGAAGTGACGTTGTCACGTTCAACTATCGTCAGTAAACCGACTTTACAGACAACCATTTTTTTTTCTGCAGTAGGTATAGGTAATAATTATAATGATACCTTTTTTATTTCCTTACAAATACTAACAGAATAACGGTCTATCTTATAAAAAGTTAGCGCAGACTTGAAGTACTGATTACCATACACGTAATGATTACTTAAATCAACGCTAACTTTTTTTAAGATAGGGGGTTAGACACTTCATAATACTGAAAATGAATTAATTAAATAAGAATGATGAAGATTTGAATAAATGAAAATAAATTAACATAATATTACAAATAAAAATAATTAGCTCAACATACACAAAAAATATTTAGTTCTTCTTTCTGTTATTCATTAAGGACCTCTCAACGAGTAAAGGCCTCCTCCATTTTCCTACAAGCAATACTTTCTTTTCTGCAGTAACCTACCAAAATGATGATCTTTGACATATAATACAAAGTTTCTTCAGCTGAGCAGCAACGTCTCATTGTCAAAGAAATTCCAAACAATTCAAATACTGTACTCTCATATACACAATATCATATTATATACAGGGTGTAACAAATGAGGTGGACCAAAATCAAAAGGGCGATAGGGGAGCTCAATGGCTATCCATATAACCCCCATGTATGTTCAGCGATATTCAGTCGTTCAAAAGTTATTCCCACTTTTATGATTTTTTTTTTCATTAACAAATTTTAGGTTAGATTTTCCAAGTACACCCAAACTATTAGGGCTACAAGCGTAATTTTTTTACACCTTGTATCTTAATAGTAGACCTTTCGTATTACAATACCAGTTTGAGACGTTATTTGATTGATTTCCAAATAAAAAATAATCTTTACAGAAAAATCCGAAATCTGAACTTCCGCGAGAAACTTTAGGAGCAATTTAAAAAAAAAACTTGCTGAATATTTTTTTTTACAACCTATCTTAAAAACTTTCTCCATTTATGGAGCAGTTACCCTGAAAATTTCATAAGGCTAGTACAGAAGCATCATGTTAAAAGGTGAACTCAAGTGTTGTAAAAGTGCTGAAATCAACGGTTCAATCGACCAACACGATGGTCCGGGCAAGTCTCAGATTGTATGCCACTCCTTCTAATCAATTGCTCTTGGTATATTCTAGCAGCCTCTCGAGCGTTTCTTTGAGCTACACCATGACAATAATACATTTCTGCATATCTACGAGGAGAATATGGCATGATACACTAATCGCAAAGTTTGTACAGTCCGTAAGCGCGCCGTTTTCGTTAAAGTACAGATAATCCAAATTCAGACTCCTGAGTGGCCGTACTTTTTTAACCTCTGACTCCAAAATAAGATTTAAAAACTAAAACCCGACTACCAAAAGCTAGGAAAGAACTTTAAAATTTTTTTTTTTAAACTTTTCTTCTTTAAAAACAGAATTTGTTATATTTTTACCTAAAACAGATATTTTTAATTAACATGGTTGTAGTCGGAGGCTAGTTATGTAAAAGTACATAATACTAAGCATCCGACTAAACCCGTGATGAAGTAAAATAAGTCAAGAAACCAACAGTAGATTAGGTGTGATATTTAAAAAGTTAAACTTGTTATCTAGCTTTTCGTAGTCGGGTTTTAGTTTATAATCATAATTTTTGTATCAGGGGTTAAAAGAAGCGCGGCCACTCAGGGGTCTTAATTAGGATGATTTTTACTTTAACGAAAACGGCGCGCTTACGGACTATACAAACTTTGCGATTAGTGTATCATGCCACATTCTCCTCGTAGATATGCAGAAATGTGTTATTGTCATGGTGTAGCTCAAAGAAACGCTCGAGAGGCTGCTAGAATATACCAAGAGCAATTGATTAGAAGGAGTGGCATACAATCTGAGACTTGCCCGGACCATCGTGTTGGTCGATTGAACCGTTGATTTCAGCACTTTTACAACACTTGAGTTCACCTTTTAACATGATGCTTCTGTACTAGCCTTATGAAATTTTCAGGGTAACTGCTCCATAAATGGAGGAAGTTTTTAAGATAGGTTGTAAAAAAAAATATTCAGCAAGTTTTTTTTTTAAATTGCTCCTAAAGTTTCTCGCGGAAGTTCAGATTTCGGATTTTTCTGTAAAGATTATTTTTTATTTGGAAATCAATCAAATAACGTCTCAAACTGGTATTGTAATACGAAAGGTCTACTATTAAGCTACAAGGTGTAAAAAAATTACGCTTGTAGCCCTAATAGTTTGGGTGTACTTGGGAAATCTAACCTAAAATTTGTTAATGAAAAAAAAAATCATAAAAGTGGGAATAACTTTTGAACGACTGAATATCGCTGAACATACATGGGGGTTATATGGATAGCCATTGAGCTCCCCTATCGCCCTTTTGCTTTTGGTCCACCTCATTTGTTACACCCTGTATACATATAATATCATATAAACAACAGAGATCCTGTCTAATTTAAATCATATATTTCACAAAAGTAAAGTTTCACAAATGAATTGAAATAGCTTGCATGTAACAGTCAGAACTGAACGAAACGGATACAAAATTCAATTTCCTGTTTACGTTCCGTTGTTTTCTCAACATTCAGCTTGTTTAACGTGTTACTACGTAATTGGAAGATAGATTGCGGAAGAAAAACATTGCAAGGAAACCTGTTAGTAGGCACTATGTATATATGCAATTTTTAAGCTATTGCATAGCTTATGCGGGCCTTGAGCGTGGAGACAGAATCCAGAAATTCCGTAACGAAAATAACCTAACACTGCGCATGCGTAATCCAGCAAAAAATGCTATGCAATAGCTCTAACGCGGCAGTCCCCGAGTGCCACACGTCTTTTTTTTTTTTAGGTTTGTAAAACTCGTCGTACACTAGGAAAGACATTTACATAAATAAAACAGTGTAAATGACAGTATATTATATGGATAAATGTACGGCCTTCTAAGGATTGGATCGCCTATAACCACTTGTAATTGAACTTGTTGTAAGAGCTTGTATCTACTAGGCTAGGAAGTACTTACTACACTCTCTGACTATGTAATAATAAATAAACATTATCTGAGGGTCATTCCGAGATCGAATGTGATTCTAAAATACTGCATTCAAGTCTACTGAGCTATGGCGCAAAAAGTATTTGATCAATTGAAACAAAATATTTCAAACAAAAAGTGCAAGGGCGTTATTTAAGTACGCTCCTATGCTCGTCTCCTTGCGTATATAAATAAATAAATAATGCTGGACAATCCACACAACATCATCTAGCCCCAAGCTAAGCAGAGCTTGTGTTATGGGTACCTACTAGAAGACTGACATAAGTACTTAATATAATACATTACATACATACTTAGATATTTTTTATATATTTTGCTGAAAGCAGTATAATGTTTATTTATAAGCTGTTTTATGTTGAAACAATCTTGAAACTGCCTTAGCCTATCAATTCATATGTAAATCAGTTCTTTGGTTCCAGAACGATACCGCAAACGATAGACATGATAATCCGCGTGCTTATAAATAATAAAAATATTTCACTGTTATGCTCCAATCTACGAACATTTACACAACCGTACACGACACCGACTTGTCAGCGAAGCTAGAACATTCTCGTAAATATCGGTGTCTGCGCTAACATGGTGTAAATGCGTCTATAGTCTTACAAATAATCATGTGCAAACTTTGACAGATAGTGTCTATAGATCAAGAAAGAAATAAACTGAAATAACTTCATTTATTCATTTTAAAGTTAATAAAGGTGATTCAGCATTTTGAGAGCTTACCTATTAATTTGATATTTTGAGCTGAGTATGAACTGTAAATGCACATGATTATTGTTAGACTATAGTACAAATTCGTTCTCTGACGGGTTTTTATTTATTTCTTGGAAAACATACAGTAGTACAAGCATAATAAATATTAAACAATACATACATAAGACTAATAACAAGTTTTTACCTAAAGTATCGTATCGATGTCGTGTCGACAGTGTATAAACAGTCGATGTCGTTAGCTATCTTGGCTGGTATAATCCTAGTTTCGATAGGAATGTTCACCAATACCGCTCTTGGTATTTATTTAGCTGACTAAAATAACTGCGATGTTTCGACGGTCGGACAGATGCCTATGTAATTATTTGTGGAATCCACTGTAATTATATTCCAAGACGATGGGTTTTTAAACTATTGTTTATTTGTAAAAAAATGTTTCTTGTATTGTTTTATTGTCTTTGATATCACTATAATTTGAAAACTTGTGTTAAAGTACATACCAATTAAACCGTGGTAAAGTGAAAAATTGTTTTTGGAACCTTTGAGGCATTAATATATAACTAAACGTAAGAGGTATGAATTTCATACATTTTGAGGCTTATGACCGAATACTTCTGATGGTATGATACATAAATAAATAAAAAAAAATGTCTTTATTTTCCCTAAAAAAATGTGTTATCTGTTCCTATATCTATTTTGACTAGTGATAATTAGATGGACCAATAATATGAGATCTCTAAAAATGAACCAATCTCGTGCAGCTATTGTATCTATTTCAAAACTAAGTTGCTCAGCCTTGGGACTCTGTGTTTGAAAAATTATGCAGATACATTATGACGATTTGAGTTACATTGCGCTGTGACGTGGACACTCCCCAAAACTCCTCACGATACGCATAAAGTAACCGCGCAAGGTAAACCAAATGTTACGAACAAGTCTTTGTTTTGTGTAGAGGTCTATATGATGGTATTTGTATGCTGGTTGTCTGTAGCATTCAACGACAAAGTTCCTTGTCTAAACAAGGACATTAATAAGCTTGCGGCGGTCTCGACAGAAACCTCTAGTGAGCTAACAGCCACTTGAACTGCTAGCACAAGCTCGAACAATCTGGAAGAAGTTTATAGACATGGAGTATAAATGCTTGAATCAAACTATTTGAGATTATAGGACTGCTATTAAATATACTAATATTATAAATAAGTAAAGTTTGTGTGTTTGTATATTTGTTAAATTGTAAGAGGTAATTTCGGGATCTACTGAACCGATTTTAAAAATTCTTTTACCAATAGCCAAGCCACATTATTGCCGATTGTCATAAGCTATATAAAAAACCGAAAAATAAAAATGCTTTTACGTGGTAGTCCGTTTTGCAAAGTGAATCGGAGAAAAAACGGTCTAATTATGCCCAACGCAGTGGGCACGGTTCAGCTACTATATTATTAACTTTAAGTTTATAAGAAATTTAAAGAAATTATATTTAAGTAGGTATAAGATTAATATTTTTTTTAAAGGAAATTTTAAAGATTTTTTTTTCAAATAATTACAGAATGAATACAATTCTAAACGCACTCTACTAAATTTATATATAGTAATTATTTGAATAGAACATCTTTAGAATCTCTCTTTTTGTTAAGGTCAAGAAGTAGGTCTAATAAGTATCTCAAGAGAGAAGGTATAATTACTTTAGATACCTGACAGATTCATATCGTCTGTCATTTATCGTTCATAATCCTTAATTTAGAAAAAATGGTTCGATTTTAGTAAAACTTTCAGTAAGATCTACCCCTCGAAATGTTACCAGTATCGGAAAACAAAGACAGACTCATTAATTATTAATCAAAAGTCTCAGTAACTTCATCGAATGCATAATTTTTTGCTGTACAAAAAAGGGTTTCATATTTGACTTTTAAAATAGAACTGATTATACTTAACATTTGGAATTGAAAATTAAACATTTATGTACTTGATATTATGTATGATATTTAAATACTGGCCAGTAAGAAATAAAAAAAAATAGTTTGTTTGATAATGAGTGATGAAATTGAAATACTGGCCAGTAAGAAATAAAAAAATATGTTTCATATTGAGTAGCTTCTGAATTCTAAATTTAAATTTAGAAGCACTTTCGTATTAAGCATGTGTTCACATTACACCAACATGTAAGACGAATTATCACAATTTATTTCCCTTTGAGTTTCCGTCTTCTATTTTTAAAACATCTGAAAAATCTCGAGACACTTTAAAAATATAACTCTTGTAAGATTTAAAACGAGACATAAGCACCTCGTTCCAAAAAGTCAAAGTAAATGGTATTCCAAGCAAAAAGGAGCAATTTATTTTACCGTTCTTATTTACAGAAGTCGTAAAATGTTGTTTGTTTTTACGAGTGCCTTTTGTAACCGTCTTTGATGTCGCCACGTTTTAAATTAAAGATGAGTAGATGTTGGGGTATATAATAATACCGAAATATTTTATTTTTCGATAGATATTCCACATCTATAGCATATAAATTAAGTTTACTTACTTACTTAATTCACTAACATACTCCATGAATACCATTCTGTCGTAAAATGTACAATAAAGACTTTTCATTCATTCATTCACTCACTCTTTACTAGGAGTTCTAAACACGAAAATTAAAAAAAAATGTTTTGTTGTAGTATGTATGGAGCATCAGGCGCGGCCCCCAGAGAGGCGCGGGGGCGCGTGCGCGAGCGACCCGACGTGCTGCCTGCGCCGGCCTCGCTCGAGGACCCCCCCCTGCCCCCGCTGCCGCGGCCGGGGAAGGACAGCGTGGCCAGGCTCACGCTCACTGGCCTCTCTTATGTTGTTACTGTGAGTATACTGCACTACCACTAAGAATTATGTTGTTACTGTGAGTATACTGCACTACTACTTCTTCTTCTTGTCGTGTCGATGCTACAACTGTTTTGATGCACTACTACTAAGAATTATGTTGTTACTGTGAGTATACTGCACTACCACTAAGAATTATGTTGTTACTGTGAGTATACTCCACTACCACTAAGAATTATGTCGTTACTGTGAGTATACTGCACTACCACTAAGAATTATGTTGTTACTGTGAGTATACTGCACTACCACTAAGAATTATGTCGTTACTGTGAGTATACTGCACTACCACTAAGAATTATGTTGTTACTGTGAGTATACTCCACTATCTTAAAGCATGTATTACACCATGCTAAATGTAACACGCTATGTTAGCTTGGTACTTTAGTGCAGTGTATGTTTATAACACTAAACTAAACAAACATTTTAACTTATCTAGCGTTCTGCATCTTGCATAGTGTATCAAGTTTGAATCAGTATGGACCTAGGCCGGCGTCGGTGGATGATTTTCATAGTTTCGTTTCCGCTGCCAGGGAAGGAAAGAAAGGAAACGTGCAGAAGAAAGCGTGCTGAGAAAAAAGTGATACTCTAAACTTGAATTGAATGAATCGAATGATATTACAGCATCGACATTGATCTGTGTATATTTTATTTCAAACAATAACTACACGATATTTACAAATAGTCAGAAAATAAAGTTCCATTCTCATTCAAGAAAATTCAAAATGAATAAATTAGATACATCTTCAACAAATATGTTTTAGTTCAAATGAAATTTATTAACTGAAATATACGACAAAAGGGCGGGGCACAGTGTAATAAATTTCAACAGTATCGACGTACTATGAAACCGAGAAGATACATGAGTTGAAATCATGTTTCGTATAAATTGAACCATGCATGGCCACAAAATGTTTGAATTTACAACTCGTTGCGTGCCACCAATGCACGCCAAAAACTTGACAACAAAGAAACTGATGAAATCGAAGCTTTACGTAGAATTTATGGTCTTAATCCAGTCTGGTCTGAGTTCAATGAACTACATCTAACATACTGTTTTCTGTGTTTTGCGCGACTGTGATTTCAGCCAAAGTGCCTTCAAGTTAATGGTTTAAAAAATCTCCTGATTAAATATAAATCAGTTAACCTTATTCATCTACTGCTTCAGATATTCACAATGGAATCTTTAGGTCGATTGATTAAGTCTAGCCTAGGGTTTCTAGCGTTTTTATAATTCTATATGATATCTGACTGGGGTCAAAGCTCAGCCCATGCAATATGCCCGGTATCTGTGTTTTACTCGAACAAGTCTCTTAAATACTTGTATAAAGTAAAACTATATAACGAGATGCAAAACGATTTTACGACCCGAAAATTCGTTTTGTTATATCATTTGACGACCGATGTGGCACGGCGGGCGAAGGTTCGCCTGCGACGCGGAAGGTTGCGGGTTCGATTCCCGCCTTGGGATAAATGTTTGTATGATCTGCAAATATTTATTCCGGGTTTTCTGGGTATTGTATATATGTATAATAAAAATATCTATCTATGTAATGTTATTGTATTAAGTATGTCAGTTCTCTAGTACCCATAACACAAGCTCTGCTTAATTTGGGGCTAGATGATGTTGTGTGGATTGTTCAGCATTATTTATTTATTATTTATTTAACATTCTAAAGTTCGACCAAGATCTCACATTTGTGTGTTTGTAAACATAGATATTTGTTCTGTGTCTGTATTAATTATAACGAGCATACAAAACCAAAATTGCTTTGCCAAGTGTTTTGTTAAATGTTCAACAATATGTATTTCTCGCGTATTCCTTTCTACTCCAATAGTTATTATGTAACTAACCCTATAATTAAATTTGTTTTGATGAAAACATGATAAAATAAATAAATAAAGCTGGACAATCCACACAACATCATCTAGCCCCAAGCTAAGCAGAGCTTGTGTTATGGGTAGGTACTAGAAGACTGACATACTTAATACAATACATTACATAGATAGATATTTTTTTATTATAAGTACATATAAAATACCCAGAACACCCGGAATAAATATTTGCAGATCGTACAAACATTTATCCCGAGGCGGGAATCGAACCCACAACTTCCACGTCGCAGGCGGACCTTCGCCCGCCGCGCCACATCGGTCGTCCGATGATGAAACGTTTTGCTGAATCTGTTGCAATTATTTACGACGAGATATCCTTTCCTAGATTAGTTATGCTAGTATGCTAATCTAGGTCCTAAGCTGTGTTTAGTCCAGTCCATTCATTATAGCAGACTCAATTTGTCCAGTCTGCTCGGGTCCAAGAAATATGTCTCTAGGTAATACCAAGCTTACATAGTTCCTAGAACCTAGAACTATGTTGACTAAGTACGGTGGAATCTTTAAGACTTTCGATCGTGTAATAGAACTCCAACGATTAAAATAAAAATTACGTGTAATTTCCACTTACGTTACTTACTACTTATGTATTATATGTGTAAAAAAAAACTATTTTTGCTCTATCGGGAATCAGGGAACATAATGGCGCAACAGCAAGAGTCCTGCATTATGACATATTTTATTTACAATCTGTACCTCTACCATGAGCTGTCACAGTAAAATCGCCTGACTTTACTACAGTAGTTACGTCAATATTAGTATGACGAATTTTAGTACCCAACTATCCGCCAGAGGCGCTGTACAAATCTTCATACATTTTTTTAACTACAGACGCTAGCGAGTATAGTAAATATAGTATAGTAAAAACTTATGGTAGACCTACAGAAGTAAAGTCAGGCGATTTTACTACAGTAGTTACGTCAATATTAGTATGACGAATTTTAGTACCCAACTATCCGCCAGAGGCGCTGTACAAATCTTCATACATTTTTTTAACTACAGACGCTAGCGAGTATAGTAAATATAGTATAGTAAAAACTCATGGTAGACCTACTGAAACATTATCAAATATGTTTCAGATTGTAAATATTACAACAGTATTACAGCTTTGATTATTTGAGTTTTACAACAAAGTCGTTTAGTTTTATATGAAATATGATGTTATTATATATTTGAAACTTTCACGGTTTTGATCATAGGTTTTCATCATAAATATCGGGAAATAATCAAACTCATAAATCATGTAAATATCCCGTTTATTAATAAAACTATGATGTTATTTAATTCATATTTGATACAAAACTAACAAAGTCATTTATTTTTTTATGAAATACTAGTAGTACGCCCCGGCTTCGCACGGGTAGCGGGTAAGGAATTTCTTAGGTATTTTTTTACATTTTGGGTTACATAATTGAAGTTTTAGTAAGGATCCCTATTTTTTCTTAAATATAATATAGCCTATGTTCATCGCAGATAGTGTAGCTTCACAACGGTGAAAGTTTTTTTTAAATCGTTCCAGTGTTTTCGGAGCCTATTCGATGCAAACAAACAAACAATCAAAATTATTTAATGCATGTTTACTTTATGGCTACCTACCAAATGACCTCATGAGAACTGTGGTAGTACCAGTCCCTAAAAATAAAACGGGTGACCTGTCTAAATTAAATAATTTTAGACCCATATCTCTTGGCACTATAATAGGTAAAATACTAGAAAGACTTTTGCAACCTGCACTGGTGAGTGAACTGAAAATAGACGATGCACAATTTGGGTTTCGTCCTGGTCTCGGAACAGACTCTGCAATATTTAGCTTGAAACATGCTGTTAAATATTACAATATACGTGAAACTTCTGTTTACGCATGCTTCCTAGACCTAAGCCGTGCTTTTGACCTGGTAAACTATGATTTATTATGGAAGAAACTTTACGAATCTAACGTCAACGGCAGTATTGTGGAGCTGTTCCGGTACTGGTACGAAAACCAAATTAACAATGTAAGATGGGCGAATACGCTGTCTAGCGACTACAGGTTAGGCTGCGGTGTTCGGCAGGGGGGGTTGACCTCTCCGGACCTCTTTAACTTGTATATGAATGACTTGATTGTTGAGCTGAGTGGAACCAGGATAGGTTGCCATATTGGCAATACTTGTTTTAATAACTTAAGCTACGCAGATGACATGGTTCTACTCAGCCCATCGATCAAGGGCATAAGAACACTATTGAACATTTGTGTTCAATATGCAGAACTACATGGCCTTAAATATAACAATAAAAAGACCGAAATGGTTATATTTAAGTGGAAGAGAGGCCCGGACAGGGTTCCCCCAGTGTTCCTGGATGGATCGCCAGTGCGGGTTGTAAAAAGTTTTAAATATCTAGGACACATTCTGACAAACGATATGAGGGACGACGACGACATGGAGCGGGAGCGGCGAGCCCTAGCCGTGCGGTGCAACATGCTTGCGCGCAGATTTGCTAAATGTACTAATCAGGTTAAGCATACTCTTTTTACTACCTATTGTCAAAATTTCTACACCTGTCAACTTTGGATCTCTTATAATAAAAAGTCTTACAGCACACTTAGAATTCAATACAATAACGCCTTCCGCATATTAATGAAAAAGCCCCGGTTTTGTAGTGCGTCGAGTATGTTCGCCGAGGCTAGGGTTCCCGATTTTTACGCTATCATACGAGCCCGCATCATGTCGTTCTGGTCTCGCATACGTGCGTCCAACAATGTCATTTTAAAGACCATCGCTGAATGTCCAGACAATTCCTTCTTTCGTCATTGGTTGTCTGTGCACCACAGTGGGAATCTGAAATAGATAATGCTAACTACCTTCAGTAGTTTTTATTATTTTACTTATTTATTGACTAGGTCTTCGGACGACTATACCTATACGTCTACTTTAGATTAAAATTACAATTATTATTATTATGTATTATATATTTCTGTATGGACCTGTTCTGAAATAAAGACATTTTATTTATTTATTTTTTTTTATTTTTTAAATCATTCCTCTTTATAATATTAGTTAAAATGATGTTATTTAATTCATATTTCACTCACTAGTCTATTTCACTGTCATTTTTAACAGATATGTGCTTGATTAAAAAAACTATGATTAAACACTACATAATTCTGGTAAGCTAGGTAACCTGCCTCTGACATCGCAAAAGATATTTTAGTAAAGGCTTACGAACTTTCTAAAGCTCATCTAAGCCGTTGGACTTATTCACTGAAAACTGCCATGTTTAACCGAAGCTCAGTAAGGTTAATGCAAAAGGAACCTTATACTATCGACTTAAAGACTACATTATGTAAGACTGACCTCTCTAGTTAGGTAAGTAACTAGAAATTAAATATTTGCATCAATTTTACAACATGATGTTTCCATATTTGTATTTTATTGGTTTATGTAATACGACATAGTGTGGTCATGTTAAGTCTGCTAGGAAACTTTAAATAGATCGACATATTGTTGCACAGTGAAGGTACATCAGTCAACATAGGTTTAGTAGTTTTTGCATACTAAATTCTGTTATACTGAAACAATGAAAAATTAAAGTCAAAGTCAAAGTCAAAACTACTTTATTCAGTAAAATCACAAGGATCATTTAGAATCGTCTTACATACTAGGTGATTCTAGGTGCCAGTTCCACGCGACCAGAGCCTAGAAAAACGGGCAAGAAACTTACTTAAAATTAATACAATCAATATAAAAAAAGAATAAGCTGCTAGCAGTGAAATATCGATATATCGTTATATAGCGTTTTCGTCATCACGTATAGTTATCAATACATCAAATCTGCGCTAACTTTTTATAAGATAGACCGATAGCCTTTATCTTAATATATTCTTATACTCGGAACACGTGGTACAATTTTCATTTTTGGCTAAAAGCTATGTATTATCCCTCTTGGGTGTTTATTATTATTAATCAGCACTCGCATTCAGAGTTTTCCCTATCCACTGTTAGACAAACACGTTTCGAAAAGGGGATATGTATTGTGTTTTGTTTTACTTATTCAATGCTCACAAAAGGAAAACATCGTGAGGAACTACAGTTTTACTATTTAAAGTATATCTAGCTTATATTTTTAAAACCTTGTTTTAAATTGGGGGCTGTGAAGTGTTGAAATAAGTTTAATTAACTTAATTTGGTAAACAATGAAAAAACTGACTGATGTCCAAGTTGAGCTTTTATCTAGCGGCATTCGAGAAACCATTTTAAAATGTAAGCGCTTTCTACTTATTTACTAGTTAACTGACAGTTTATTTTTTAATGTGTTGAACAACCAATGACAAAAAGTTAAAACTAAAGAACTAAACTGCCGTTGAATACTTACCTGCATTTTGTTTGTGAATAAAGATACAAAATACATAGTGTTGGTAATAAGCATATGCCTATAATGCATAGCATAAGCCTATAATGCATAGCATATGCCTATAATGCATAGCCTATGCCTATGTCTTAGTAGCGCAGTTGACAAACTGTTTCTTCTGAATGCTGGTGGCATTCAATTTAGGAGTTAAGTCCGTGATTAAAAGGATTGTATTGTTTTTCTAAGTGAGTTACGTTGTTTATTCGTTGTCACATAATTTCCGGGCTGTGCCTTACCTGCTTCGCCGTGAACGTCCCCCAAGGCCACAGGTGGCATAGTTAGCTGTTAACCCAGTTTCAACCCATTTAAAAGTTAGGTAAACATCCGACAAAGTTGGTAGATATTTTAACTAGTACGCTAAAAGAACTTGACGCTTGTGAAATTCTAGATGGTCCTAGCTTTTAACAGCTTTTTTACTAACTTAATGTTAATACATGCTAATGTCTCGTCTTATGTAACGTGGTTAATCTCTTGAAAGAAGTGTAATGCAATGTCTCGCTGAGCACGTCTTCTGAGGTCGTGCATTGTGATGTCATCTAGAGACTTAAAGTTGTGAAATCTCTTGTCCATCTCTATAACATCACTGCTTGATTGCAGATATTAGTACTTAGGATGTTTTATTAAAAGTCATATTACTTTTAGCTAAGTTATCAATTGGCAAAAGTGTATGAAAAAAAACGTCTCGCAACGGTAGTGTAACTGAAACATAACTCTGCCATGTATGGCAGTCAAGCTATAGAATAGTGTGTGACTCAAATACTCTAAACTTGACTAGTGAGAAATACTCCTTTGTACTATTTAAAATAGAAAACCGTCAAGGACCACAGACAAAAACCGATGATCCAACAAACAAAAGAACCTTCAACTTCGACATAATTTGATTATTCTAAGGATAAAATATAACTCCAGTAATAATCACGTATCCAAAAGTCGGGAGAGCGAATGATCGTAGCCAAGTCGCTCGTAGCTTCGTAGCTCCGTAGAGCCCTCGTAGCACTCGTAGCAGCGGCGGAAGTTAGTTCATAAGTAACAAGATTATGATTGTATATTGTAACATAAACTGTGGAAATCGTGCGAGGAATAATATGAATGCACGAGTACGAGAAATATTACGAAGTTAGGAAATTAGGATTTTGTGTTGATTTTGCTTACAAATATATTAGTTTATAACTTTGTTTGAATATTAATTTTAATTTATCAAAGAGTCACAGCAGCTTAAAGCACTATTATTAACTTAAGGTGTCTAAGGGTAACCTAATTCGTTTATTTCATAAATTGACCAACGATTTTTTAAGGGAAAAATTATCTTTGAATATTAAGTACGTAAGAACAAAGTATGAAGTAAGAACAATTTTTATTTAATTTTTTTATTTTATACATGCCTATTTATAATATATATATATATATATGTAAATTGTTATTATGTGTATTGTGGTTGCAAATGTCTAAGTGGAGTCATCATTGAGAATATTATAATTATCAACATTCATAATTATGATAAAACATGTTTAATTGCATGTGTAAATGCTAAAATGTATAACTCTTCAAACAAAAATACAGCATTACTTGTTTGGCGGTAAAAAAAGTCATGGTTGTTCGTTTTACTTTACAAAAAAGATTACTGCAACCAGCTTATAATCTAACAAAATCAGAGTTCAGTACCTCTTCCATGAGTTGTCACAGTAAAATCGCCTGACTTTACTACAGTAGTTACGTCAATATTAGTATTACGAATTTTAGTACCCAACTATCCGGAGGCGCTGTACAAATCTTCATACGTTTTATTTATTTATTGTGTAACAAAATCCACAGCTCTTAAATTAAAATAAACTTAATTACAATACAGGTAGCCAATAACGGATTTACATTTTAAGAATAAAACATGCACTTAACTAAAAAATCAACCGACATTTTTTTAACTACAGACGCTAGCAAGTTTAGATCGTAAAAACTCATGGTAGAGCTACCGTTTGCTACAAATATACGCTACACGTGTTACGTCAGGGACCCTTAACCCCAAGAATTTTTTTATTGTAATATACGAGGGACGAATTAGGCTAAGATATTTCCACGCGATAAATTATAAAAACGATGTCTTTCGGGATCGACTCGCCCGTTATGGCGTCGTAAATAATCGTGACGTTTTGTCGTGTAGCTGGGGAAGAGAAATCAACTTCTTCTTCTTTATTGAAAGAAATTTAAAATATAGGTAGGTACAATGGGCGGCCTAATTTCTAAACGCGATCTCTTCGAGGCAACCTTTGGATATAATTATTTCAATTCATTTAATTTATTCAATAAAAATTTAAATCTTATTTGAAATCATTACATTAATAAAACAGCACAAAGCATAAAACAAAAACATAATTATAAAATAGTAATAAGTGTCAAATCATCATCATCATTTCAGCCCGTTGGCACCCACTGCTGAATAGGCTTCCTCTTTATTATGCCATTCTTTTCGGTCCCTTGCGACTCCCATCCAATTAATTCCCGGCTCGCTAAATGTCAAATAGATAAATTAAAATATTGTTAATACATTATTGTTGTTACTAGAATAAATATGGTGTAAGACTAACTCGTAATGCACCAGCTTTTTTCTATAGCCTGTGACATCGAGTTCCGCCAAGCTATCCGAGGAAGGAACTAGCTACGACATCGAAATACTAGTGCTTCCGAGAAAACCCTATCGTGTATTTTTTCGATCTCTCAGACGATCTGAAGAGTTATGTGTAAAGAGAAATGTTGGCACGATTTAGGATCATTCTAGATCTAGATTTATACGGCATGTGTATTTACGTTTCGATTGGTGGATTTGTATAAAATAAAACAGGATTTTTATTTTGTTGAACATTTTAATAAAAAACACTTTATATTGTAATAAGAACAATCCATCATTTATAAATAAATACCGACTTGATGATTGACTCAACTGATTAGACGCAATATTTGTATAAGCTCTGCTTAGCTTGGGGCTAGATGATGTTGTGTAGATTGTCCAGCATTATTTATTTATTACATATTATTTTTATTTTATTATTAATTATATCCAGCAGACAACACTTAATTATTATTTTTTTACTTAAGTAGGTACATGTTTTATCCCTATAATGTAAATAGCTAGAGAGCTAGTGAACCCTGCGAGTAACGGTCTTCCAGTAAGGTTAGAAATTTGTACACTTACGGTTTATAGCATGCTAAGAGCACTAGCCATGCCACTACCTGGCAGGCTTCAGTCCTGCACGTCATCAGCCCCTTAATTTTTTGAATTCTAAAATAATTTGAGTTGCAAAACTTGTTTCTGTATTTTGTAGCTGTAATTTAATTTTGTTTTTAACGTGACAACGTCTTATAATTCGATAGAGCCGGCTTCACGCACGAAAAAACATGACTCATGAGGCGTTCTGAGGCGTTCCATAAAGTGCAAGCGAGAGCGCGGATTATTTTGCAGAACCGCTTACGATCCCGTTCGTTGACGTTGTCACGTTCAACTATCGTCAGTTAACCGACTTTACAGACAACCATTTTTTTCCCAGGCGGTGACAAGAAAGTCGCGGCAATCCACCTCGGCGCAATGGTCGCGGTCATTCCGCGGCAGTGCGTCCACACCTCAGGATGACGTTGAAGTTGATGACGTGTTTTTCTCGCCACCAACTTCGAGCTCACCACTCACTCATCAGGACGAGGGCGACGTCACTGATGGAGCGAAAGGGTATGACATAAATATAAATGAGTTACAAAATATATGTCGAGAGGAACCGGTTTAAAAATTTATTTATTTTATTTACTTAGTTTTCTTACATCTTTTATTACAGAATTATCCTAATGTATTGCATTTTTATAATTGTTTATCGCTATAATGTTTTGTAACTAAAACAAAAGTGTGCAAAGTGTGCGTTAACTAAAGTAAGTAACTCAATAATCTTTAAAATAATAACAAAATAAAATACAATTTAATTTGTCACATGTTGTTTTCAACTTTTATGATTAAATTGGCTTTGAGTTTTATCTACCCTGCTGTCAAAAATCATGCTTTTATTAGAAAAAAATGTATATACAGTAAGGTCTCCCTGTTTTTACAGAATGGTGAATAACACCCTAAAGTTCAGTATTAAAGTTTGACGCAATTCAAATTCCTTTTTCGCAACGGAAAGTATGGCCCGACCCTAAATGAGTGAAAATTTTGCTCAAGGGCGAAACCCATGTTTATGCTTCCCTGAAACATTCAAGCAAATAGTTGAATACATAAAGTTCAGTATAGAAACGAGTTTTTCGTTCACCTGAGTTTTATGCATGAGTATTTTGATAACAATAGAATGTTAGCGGTGTTTGCGTACCTTGTTTGCTTCAGGGGCTACGGACTACCCACATTTTTATAAAAAAAGAAACTGACCTCAATCGACATCAACACGTTATATTATAATTAAATACTCATTATTAATGATAACAAGAGATATTATTATAATCTTGATTAAATTTAAAATTGAGTAATCACAATTTATATAGGAAAAAAATATAAATATCTATAGTCAAATGGAACCTCCACCTTTCTAAAAATTGGTCTTTAAAGATAATGTTTGAATATCAATGCATTTCATATTATATTTTACTTTAGATCTTTCTAAAATACTTTTTAGATTGCCTAATAAGCTAAATTTCATTTTATAAATTTTCATGTTATACAAAGTCATGTTTTACTTTAAAAAGCATCACTGTCTTACTTAATGAAAACGAGTTTTTTAGTTTTGAAATGTGCGCTTGCCCCTTTTTACAAAGACTACTTTCAAAACTCATTAGTTCGATAATTATTTTGTAACTTTGGTGTATTTTTAAATGTGAATAATACAGCGTTTCATATCGTGTCGTATTCACGTCGTATCAGAGGCAGTCAAAGTGCTTATTCATGTACCTAGTTAGTTAACGTGGTTTTCTCAGATCAAGGAGCAAAGTTAGGCTAATTACCTTCACAGAGCACTCCAACGTTAGTTCGACATGACAGAATAATTAGTCTAGTACTTTGGATACAAGTAGATAAATCTAATGTTTTGAATACATATTATAAAAAGGTTTATGTACTTACTTACCTAGGTTTATGTAAGTACGACGGCCGATGTGGTGCGGTAGGCGAAGGTCCGCCTACGACGCGGAGTTTGCGTGTTCGATTCCCGCCTTGGTATAAATGTTTGTACGATGTATAAATATTTATTCCGGGTGTTCTGGGTATTTAATATGTATATTAATGTATTGTATTAAGTATATCAGTCTTCTAATACCCATAACACAAGCTCTGCTTAGCTTGGGGCTAGATGATGTTGTGTGGATTGTCCAGAATTATTTATCTTTTTATTTATTGATGTTAATTCTAACCTCAAAATACATGCCGTAGAACGTATCATTGCTAGGTTATAGAAACAAGTATATCGCAGTGATGTTCAAACTACTGTATTCTCTTATGAATAATATGGAATAATTACAAGCTCATCTTATACATGTTCAGTTATATACATAGTATGAGAGGACATTCACCTTTTTTCATCGTATTATAATTTTAACCCGCTGGCACCCTGTATAACACCATAGGTACGTTATTGTTCGTTGCGATCTTTTTTTTTCCTTATCTATTTGGTCCCACTGCTGGGCAAAGGTCCCAACTCCTTCTACTCATCCCTGCTCTCCGCTTTCGTCCACCATTCCTCTTCGTATTATATTAAAAATAAATAAATGTTTACGGATAATTCGCGCATTACACTCTAGTCCCAAACTAATAATAAATAAACTAATTTTTATAATATATGTATTTTTATAATGTATATTGTAAAAAGCTTATTGCTAAGATTTTAAATAAATGTGTAAAAAAATTAACTAATTATAGTTAGTTGTCTCAAAAATTGAACTATACAAAGAAAATCAAAAGAATCACTAGATTTATTTCATACACCAGTAAATCAGCTACGTGACCTAGAACAAGAACAAAGCTTAGCCAGATTTCTCGTAAGATATCTAGGTATGTCTGAGATATCACTACACCCAAATCCATCTGACATGGGTCTCTAAAATCGAGGACTCAGCTATCTCTGAAATCACTATTTCGTATTGATTTTCGGCTTTAAGTAGGTACTTAACAGAGAAAGTCTAGTAAAATGTATATTTTATACTTAGATTATACGATAGCCTTAATAAATAAATACTAAATAGCTACATTATTACTAACATACTTGATTTTTCTGTGTTATATACTTAATGTTTCTACCATGATATTCTACAAAAACGTATAACTAATCAAACAACACTATTCTATTTTATTTCCAAGTATTTTTGTCCTAGTGGTTGTCTATAGAGGTTAATCTCAGACACGTCCAGACTTTGGTGCATGTCGATAGCAAATAACAATTATTAAACAGTCTCTATAGGAACGAAAGTACAAAGAGCGCTAATAAAAAGTTTTGTAAGAAAAATCACTCTTACACATGATGATGGCGTACACAATGCGCCATCGTTCATATTCTATAGCACTTAAATCAGGGTTAGGTCAAGTGAGAACAGACCACTTTTATATCTTAGTATTATTGGATCTCGAGCACTTGCAAACATGCGACATACTAGATAAGTCTATAGACATAGAGAATGGACGGAACGTTTTCTATCCAGAGCCCGAAGTCGAATTACTTTGTTCGAGTAATTCGCAGACTTGTAGATTCTTGTCTTAAAAATTTAAACGTAAATTTTGTATGGAGCAAAACGATATAGTAATCCGAAAATTAGTTTTGCTCATTACAATATTTAAATTTAAGTCTTCGAGATACGTTCGTGTAAAACTCAGATGATGTCCTCTAGTAGTATTATGAAAATATGAGAGTAAAAGTGTGATAGAAGCAAAAAAATCGTGCGACAAGCAGTTGTATCATTCTAGTTGAATATTACAAATCTACAGCAAAGAGACAGGTATTAACTGCATAGTAACATTATATATTATAGTGGTTTATTATATTAGGGTATTGCTCAGTCCACCCTTCTCTTTGTCTATAAGTAAACCGAAGTTTTTTATTGACAGATGTCACAGCTCAGTTGGTTAGTAGCTTTACCTTTCACGCTGTAGGTCGTGGGGACGATCGTTTGTTCCGAGCATTTTATTTTGTCTTGTAATCTATGTATATAAAATGATCTGTATAAATGAAAAAAACCTCTCAGATCTTAAGACATCTAAGGCAGCTCAAAATCTCAAACTCCCAGAGATCTTTTTGAATAAGCTTTACTAATTTATTGTATAAAATGTTCTACTTTTACACTTCCGCTTGACACTGTTTGTGGACAACCTGTATATCTGTGTGTGTTCATCAAAGTGTACAAATAGGACAATAGGGCTCTTTGCAAAGCGCTCTTAATTATTTCACCGCACTGGTTCACAAGTGGACCTTTTTAGGGTCACCATTACGTAGCGTAAAACGTACGTTAACACAGTGACCTAAAAAAACGGGACTTTCTAAACATTTTAATGTACGTTATTGTTAAATAAACGAACTTTGTTTTCTACGATAAAAAAAGTGGTAACATTGTCATTAAAAATGCTACAGTCATTGCTGAACTTTGGTATCTTTCTCTGGGTAGATTTGGATTGTTTTAATTGAAAGTGTTATGCACGACGCCGTATTTAAAAAATTTGGTCATATTTTTGGTTAGATGTGTTTTTTGTTAGGTGGGCAATTAAAAATGAAATAAAAGTCACAGTCAAAATTTATTTTGAAATTTTATGACTGAACATAAATTCCCTTTTTGCTAATGACTGAAAAAGATACTATCACGAAATTGTTCCTTCATCATCATCTTCCTACCCTTGTCCCACATTATGTGGAGTCGGTACAACATGTCTTCTTCTTCCACTCTCCTCTATCAGACGTCATCTCAATGCTTATATAAATCTTAGTACATATAATTATAAGATTACTAGTAGCATGTTTTAAGTCTGTTATACTCTTGGTTGCACAAGAGTATGTGTGTGTGTCTGTAACAATGTTTACTACACAAGTGTGTATGTGTTTGCAGGGCGAGGTCACCCATCGTCGTGGAGTATCGAAGGCCGGAGCGGAGTGTGTCTTGGGGCGCGGGGGGCGCCAGGATACACACTCCAATGTTGGAACCTTTGGCTGACAACTCCAATCGAAGGCAGTTTGGCATGGGCGTTGTGGGGAGATTTTTTCGGTAAGACTTTTTTGCAACATTTTGTTAAAATTTTGTACTTCTTCTTCTTTTTCGTGTCGATGTTACAACTGTGTTATATATATTTACATAAATATTTGGCCAACTCTACAGCACGACCTATACTGTAATTTTGTACTTAAAAGGTAAAACGGGACGCTATGACTAAAACTCCGCTGTTCGTCTGTTTTGTTAATTTAAATCCAGTCCATCCAAAGGTTGTCTGGAAGAGATCGCTCAAAGCAATAAGGCCACCCCTTGTATTCACTGTTTTTCTGTATTTTCTGTTTATTTATTTATTTCATTTACTTACATATTTTTTAACAGGGTTATCCTAATGTAATAGTGTAGTTATATTTTATACATTTAATAATTAATACATTACTTGTTGTCATTATGCTCAAATAAATTAAACAATTACAATAATAATAATAATATATGTCAATAATAATAATATGTCATTAATTATTTCATGCAAATCAAATTGTATACTTAATTACTGTTATTTCCCTGTGTGTACAATAAAGCGTTTTCTATCTATCTATCTATTTCTAAAACTCCGCTGTTCGTCTCTATGTCGGTATATATGTCTGTCACCAGGTTAAAAGAACAGACGATGTATTTGTTGTTATGCTGGGGCCACATTAGCGGGCTACGGCGAATATTCGTGTTAACGCGATGTATGTGGCCGGGTACATCGTGTCATCGCGTAGTATTTATACAAGAACATCGCCTATACCCGAACACGATGTTTTTGTCGCGCCAACACGATACGAATATTCGCCCGCTAATGTAGCCGAAGCATTACAAATACTAAAAAAAACATTAAAATTCATATTTAAGATATTTACGGAAGTTCTCATACATAAACGTTATTTTTTTTTATGTTTTGGCCGATATTGATATCGGCAACGATATGGTACAGAATATTTCGTGCGCGAGTCGTACTCACACTTGGCTGATTTTAGTTATTTTGATTTAAATTCACAGTCAATTAGTAAATCCTCTGGGGTCGTCAACATTTGGTTCTTTAAGGGTGTTGACCGTATAAATACCGTTTATTTCACTTTATAAGCTTCTGTTTAAACTAAGGCTAAAGACAGGTCAACGAATCTGTCACAATACAAACTTAATTAAGTAAAATTTTGGATATAAAAGTTTATTGATAATCCCTAGAATTTTTTATCTATACTTATAATAAAACTGTAGAGAGGTCAATTCTGTACATGAAATATATTTAAAAAAAAACTATCAGGGGGTGATTAGTGATCGATACTGATGCCAAAAATGCAATCAGTAAAATTTTTGTCTGTCTGTCTGTCTGTCTGTCTGTCTGTCTGTCTGTCTGTATGTTCCTTATAGAAACAAAAACTACTCGACGGATTTTAACGAAACTTGGTACAATTATTCTTCATACTTCTGGGCAGGTTATAGGATACTTTTCATCACGCTACAATCAATAGGAGCTGAGTAGTGAAGGGAAATGTCGGGAAGTTACTCCGTTTTTTATGCTTCCGTCGCGTTTGCAGCCTTAATGATTAAAGTTACATAGAAATCATGTATGACGGAAATATTCTACATTAAATTGTCTAAAAAATATTCCACATCAGCATATGTCTATCTTTTATGGTTGACTCACAATAACACGTGTAACTCCTGATAGCTTAGCAGTTCGGAGCATTCTGATTATATTGGTTTACTCTTACGTTTATAAGACTCTCAGTCATCCCAAATTTAAAAAAGTTAACATTATTACCTATTCAATAAAAAAAGAATCATAGAAATCGGTATAGAAACACCAAACTTATACATGAAATAAGCCATCGCGCCGTCGCACTTGAATACTCAAATCGAGTAAAGTTTGAAATTTGTTGTGTTTACCACTAGATGGCGCTACTGTGCACAAATCCTAGATCGCGCTATCGGTGCGTTTTGGCAATGTGTTATAAGTCGGTCGGTATTTAGCAAGAGTTTCGTTAAATTGAGTTATCTTGATAAGTTATTTAGGGTTGCGTATCCGATTACCGCTTGAATGAAGAATAAATATTTAAAAACAAAATATTAAATATTCAAGGGGGTGCTCATAATCTCATACAAAAACATAATTTACTTAGATGGGTTGTTTTTTTTATATATAATATTTTATAAAAAATATATTGTTGTTGATGAGTACATTTACTTGGGCCAGTTAGCGAGCTTCGAAAACAGGCAGGATAAGGAGATCGATCGCCGCATCGAGAACTCCTGGAAGAGCTACTGGTCCATGAAGCAACACATTAAAGGCGACCTTCCACTTACGCTTAAACGCCAACTCATCGACATGTGCATCCTGCACGTCCTAACATACGGTGCGCAGACATGGTCACTGACTGAAGCACAGAAATACAGACTCAAGATTTGCCAAAGAGCAATGGAACGTAGCATCTTTGGTTTCAAGCGCATCGATCGAGTGCGAAACACTACGCTGCGTCCGCTCACTGGTATTGCAGATGTAGGCAATAAAACCGCGAGGCTTAAGTGGGACTGGGCAGGTCATATTAGCCGGATGGACCCAAAGAAATGGTCCAAAATCGTGACACCGTGGCTGCCTGAAGACGGAAGACGTAGAGGCCGACCAAAGAGGCGATGGCGGGACGACCTCGATGCTTTCGAGAGGGATTGGTGGACGAAAGCGGAAAGCAGAGAGTAGGATTTGGGGGAGACCTTTGCCCAGCAGTGGGACGAGATAGGTTAGGAAAAAAAATATATATAATATACTTACTTAATCTATACTAATACATATTATAAAGAGGTAAAGTTTGTGTAGGTATTTGTTAAATTGTAAGGGGTAATCTCGGGATCTACTGAATCGATTTTAAAAATTCTTTCACCAATAGAAAGTAAAAAGGCTTTTACGTGGTAGTCCGTTTTGCAAAATGAATCGGAGAAAAAACGGTCGAATGAAAGCGTTTCTTACGAAAAGATGTGGAGCTTGATAATGCCTACAAAAAAGCCACAAGTCAACGACAGCATATGTCTTACTTTTTTATTTAATAAAAATTATCCCCAACGAAGTGGGCACGTGTCAGCTAGTCCATAAATAAATAAGAACGTTTGACATTAAGATTTTTTAAATTGTATTATTATTTTTTTATTTTATTTTTTACTGTCAATTGAATTAAGATAACCATTATAAAAGATTCACTTTTTCATATTAAGGTGCTTTAGGACAAGCTTTTGACATTTCAAATGGTTTTTTTTTAACTAAACCATACTAGGATTGAAATATACATTAAGATATCTGGTTTCACACTATCTTGAAGATAGTTTTCATTATAAACGGGATATTTACCATGATTTGTGAGTTTGAAGAGTTCGACCCGTGATCATGGCGCATGCAACTGTGCCGAAATATCGGGAAATAATCAAACTCACAAATCATGGTAAATATCCCGTTTATAATGAAAACTATGTTCAAAACCATGATAGTTTCAAATATTATATCTTGAAGATGTATTTTGGCTGCAGTTTTTAATAAACTAACAATCAATATGCTGCAATATTTGTGACTATAACAAGTGTAATAAAGACGACTATTGAAAAAAAGTCTGGTGAATTTTGCGTTACTGTGTAACATCCAAAAAACATTATCATTTGCGAAGATGAACGCCTACAAACCAGGAAATTAACGAGAGGAAAATTAATAAAGGACAGATTCATAATTAGGGTCAAACCCGATAGGTCATTAAGCGCACTGATGACTTGTTGGATTAACATGATAAGTGTTCTAAGTTTCGAATGAAGTATTCTGAAGTTCTATTAATGACTTTGCATTAGACTTTGTCTACTAATTGTGTAATTTATATATATTTAAAGACATTTTACACGTCCTAGTTCCAATATAAGTTTTTGTTATTTTTTTAGAAATTTATACAAAACATACCTACATAATTTATTTCTTTATTTCTTTTTTTGGTAATTACGTCTGGACGTAAAGGTTTTTGATAATCATTAATTATTTATGTTTGTTTTCACTAAACATTTTTTTTTATTGCGGATAACTCCTTTGCAATCAGTATAAGGCAGAGCTAACATTTACTAAGCTGCAACGTCGTCAGAATAAAATAATCTAGTCAATCTTAACTCAAGAATTTACTCCAAGTACCAGCTAGCTAGCCTGCGAGAGAATTGAAATTAATTTTGATTATCAATAATCAAATCAAGTACGTTTGAATAAACCATTTGTAATCGATAGCAACAAAGTCACGTAATTGCTATCATGATAACCAAATGTCCAAATCTCGAGTTAATATTCGTAGATTACTAAAACTTGACTACTGAATCGAACAGGAGTTTTTCTTAGCCTGTCACCTTCTACTACAAAATTATATCATTTATTAATTAATAACATTTGACAGGCGTCACAGTTTGAGTAAGTCAGCTCTGCCTTTCATGTTGTGGGTCGTGGGTTCGATTCCCACTCAGAACAAATGTTTCTGTGATGAACATAAATATTTGTTCAGTGTTACTATGTATTCTTCGTATGTAAAAACAAACAAAAATGTTTTTAAGTATTCTATTAGCAGTTTAATTCCCAGAGTACAAGCTTTGCTTAGTTTGGTACTAGAGTGTGATATTCCCGTGAATATTTATTCATTTATTTATACAATGATACTTCTCAGTTTTCTATAGAAAATTGATCCGTATGATTGTAGCTGGCAGTATATAATTTGCTGCTTCTTGCTAGTGAATAATGAGTAAATTGGCTTCTTCAAAGAGCTTGCGAGCGGTCGCAGTTGTTCAATAACTTGGTAATTACTTGGTTCACTTCTGGTTTCCTGAACTAAACTTAACCGTTACTTAGTTGTGACTTTAGTACAAAGAATTAACTTTAGTATAATGAGTAGTATTATAAAAGCGTACTTAATTTAAGTAATATACTTGTTTTCATATATTTAAATGTGATGTTTATGTATCTCATTAAGAAACTCGTCTATATGGATATTGTAGATTACATAGTTTTTTAATTAATATACTTACATAAAAAACGTACAAAAATAAAATTAATATTTGATTTTCATGTAGACTGCTTATAAAAATAAAATAAAATGCATTTAGAAGTAAACTTATTTAAAAACATAGGTACCTAATAGGTTGACAGGCGTCACAGCTCAGTTGGAAGTAGCTCTGATTTCCTTGCTCTGGGTCGTGGATTCGATTCCCACCCAGTGTAAATGTTTGTGTGAAGAATATAAATATTTGTACTGTCTGTATTCTATGTACGTATGTTTTAACAAAAATCTATAAACGTATTCTATCAGCAATCTAGGCATAGCAATATGTGAACTTGGCAATGAATTTTATTTATAAAAAAATATTGGTAATAACTTTATACTCATAATAAATACCTACCAACAACAACAAAGTATGTATAAAAACATTTATTTTTTACTATAGTTGTATTAAATAAACTATTTGCTTTAACAGTTAATTACCGCGAGCTAATTATTCAACAACTCTGGCACATTATTTTGCTTTTACCATCGAAAATAAATAATATTGGCTGTTACGTATTATTGACTCGTTTAAAATTGTTTGAGAAGAATTTATGATGATATTTCAGTAATTTTGAAATTTTCAGTTTTGCTTTTATTTATACAGTTTGGCATTAAAAAGTGCTTTTATTTACTATTATTTTTAGTTTGGCAACAAGGATTAAAAAGGATTATTTGCTTACCCCGTTTAATTAAAATATCCTTAAACGTAATAAAAAACAATTGAATGCACAACTTTATCCCAAAACACAGATCATTTCAGATCTGTGCTCAAAATATTATGTAGATGTTTGGGAAGGGGTAGTCTGAGGCAGGACTTGATGAAACATGACGTCATTGATCATGACGCTTGGGATTTGCCCACATTTTGCAGTAGTATGTATATAGATGTGTCTCTTTCGAAATAGTCAATGGCAGTAGATAGATAGATGGATTTATTTATTATATCACGTTAAAATATATAGGTACTTAATATCAATTCTATTACTTCGAAATGAAAAAAGGTTACGCAAAAACAGAAAGAGTATTTCTATTAATACAGCTATATTCATAGATGAACAATTTTCTGAGCGATCACTCAACTAACGTCTATCGCAAATTGATTATACTTAAGGCCATTGACTGGTATCGATCCGCATCAGTAATAATTAAACCGCGCGAAGTGCTCGCGAGCCCGCACGATAAACGTTTTTATTTTATTACCCTATTTAGCTTACCGGCTTGTATTCTGCTTATCGATTTACTTATTCAAACGTACGGGGAAGTGCAAAACGAAATTCTGCGAAAGCTCTTTTATTTACGCCTTGACGACTTCAGCCGCTCGTGTTGTGTCGTGACTGTTCGGAGTAAGTCGGCATTCATTTGTTTGTGTATCGATATTTTTGCGCGCGAGTTTTAGCAATGAGGATTTGCGGTTATGTTTTGACAGGTGGCGCTAGGAGATCTAAAATGTTCTAGTCAAGCTGTCAGTAATTTTCAAAAACTTTGAAAATATATTATTTAATCATTCAGTGGTGTTAGTTTCTCTTTTAGTGTAAACCATTCATATTTTTTTGTAAGCTGTTTTCTATTTATCAAACTGTAGGTAGGTAAGTAGATGCCTAAGTAGATGCTCAAAGTGCTTAAATTTTGTGACTACCATTTGACGTTGATATGTCTTCAAATATCTACTAAAACATCTATACCACTTATCCTATACAGTGAAGTAAGTGGTAGAGCATCGGTTTTATACAAGCGATTGAACGGGTGACAGACCATGCAAACACATAATTTGGTATGCATAGTAATTAGTTTTGGAAATTATTGGGTACAAACAAACTAATTAATAAATTACGTGAATATGTGATCGATTTTAGCGATATATGGATTTCTGCGAATAACACAAAGCGTTGTTAGCTGTTTACATTACAACATATTAGTTTATTTCAGTAGTATTTGGATTCTACTAAGTATACGTAGCATTGTGAAAATATTGACAACCAATCAAATCAACATATTGAATTATTTGTTGTGAATTATTTCAAATTATTAATTTATCAATATTTTGTGCACAATTAGTGTTTCACATTTAGGAGTTCCCTTAGCGAGCCTAATTGGCTAAAATGACTTTTTATTATTTTTTTGAATGAAATTAATAATTTTGTTGATATAAAACTACTGTTTGATTGTTGCCTGACTTACAAGGCCTAAAAACAGAGTCACTCTCACTTACTACCTCTCTACACAATAAGTGCTCTAGGTAGGTACCTACTTCAAATTCAAACAAATTTTCTTTCAATAATTTTCTAAAAAAAGGCTATTGATGTTAGATGATATCAAAGAGAGTAGATTAGATTACTTATCCCAAAACATGTTTTGTAAAAAAAAAAAAAATAAGTAACATTTTGTTGTTCGAAGTTTTGCAAATGCTACTAAAATATTAACGTAGGTATATAATCAATTTCAGTGACATTTGAGTAGTACGTAATTTAATCGAAAAGCAAATTGCTCTTTCATTTACCAAATTGCTTAATCGAACTTCAATTTGCTTAATTAATTTCAATTTGAATAAAACTTGGTCCAATGGATATTTCCCTATAGTTATAACTTATTATGTAACATTATGTTTATATGGTATTATGGTATTATAACTTATTATGGTATATTGGTATTTTTTATTAATAATTAATTTCGTTTATATTCATGTCTATTTACTAATCCATCATTACAAAAATATACCTAACATAGTGTACCTACTAGCTGATACCCAAGACTTCTTCGAATTATAAACAATTATTCTGATAATTAAATCTATATCATAGTAAAATTGCATTAAAATAAATCACGTACTTTTTGTGTGAAACAGTAGAAAACTCTTAACTGAAACATTTTTATAGCAAAAATGTTTCATAAATGCAACTTACTTAAAGTTTGAAGTCTCCTAAGTGGTTTTATTTCACCCTGTATAACTACCTCCGTTTAAAAGTTTATGTAATGGGCTCAGAATGAAAGCCCTGGAAATGACATGGGTCGTTATTTATGGCTTGATACGCTATTGCCTCCGGACATCCTGTATCCTCGTTTTGTAAAGTATCAATGGTATAACAATAACAAATCATTCCCATTTCTTGTTATTGTAGATTCGTGTTGTGTTAACGATTAGGATTTCAGCGGTCTACGTTATTTGATTGTATCGTGGAAATTGCTTTGAAAGCGAAGTAATGTAATGAATGTTGGTTGCTTTTCATTGAACAAAAACAAAGGAACCATTATTTTATTAAAAAAAAACGCATTTTAACAACATTTTTGTTATAGTAGTATAAACGGGATATTTACGATGATTTGTGAGTTTGATTATTTCGTTTAAGGCGACGGGTAGGGTGAAATTTTTCATAATAAATAAAAAATTCAATAACTTCCAAGTTTATTATTTATTTATTATATCTATACACACGTTAAACTTGTAACACGGCATAGTTTTTGCCGTGGTGGTTAAACTCTAGACAGTCAGCGTGGCAACGTCACAATTTCAATTTCAACAAAAATGCTGACAACGGCGCAAAACACATAATGAGCCCGCGCACAGTTCGGATAGTCAAACTCTAAAGCAGTGCCTTATGTATATTTGCGAGCACACAGCAATCAAACACTTATAATTCCTAAGGCGCTACTCTTCTTCTTCTTTAAACACCTTAATGTAGAAATGTTTTCTTTAGAGTCACAAGATACGAACCATAAGAATAGCTGTGCTGAGTTTGGTACCAAACAAATCTGCCAAACCCATAAAAAATGGGATCTTAAACCACACTTTTGCAAAAGGTGTTGGTACTAAACTTACATTTAAAAGTAAACTATATCCAAGAGCACAAATTTTGAGTAACAATACACTAGTTCAATATATGTGTTATAGGAAATAATAAGTTTCACAACTCCACATGCTATCACTTTTTCTGAAAACAGTTTTCGGTTTCCCCAAAAACACGCATTTGGCTATACCCGTCACCTTAAAAAGAAAACTTCGTTCAAAACCATAATAGTTTCAAATATTATTATATTTGTCATAGTTTGCCGATTAACACTCAAGTATTTTATATCGACGAGCAAAATTCAATACGTTTTGTTTTGGATCACTCAAAAGTACAAGTTTGATCTTGATCAAATATAAATCAGACACCAAAAGTACCAGCTATAAAAATAATAATTGTAAAGTGTTTTTGTACATTCGAATTAAAAAGCTCCTCTTTTTTAAATTGGTGGACAATGCTCTCTTTTGGCGGAACTATACCGTTTTTCCATGCTCTTTACGGTAATATTATGATATTGGTTGCTAACAAGTTTTTTTCACATTTCAGACGATCTCTTCGAAAATCAGTGACACGACAAGAAGAAGTAGCTAGACAGTTGGACGAGCTTACTGACTACCGACCATACTTCACGTGGTGGGTGAGCACAGTCCAGACACTGGTTCTGTTGTTGTCACTACTGTGTTACGGGTTCGGGCCCGTCGGCTTTGGGAGGCACACGCACTCTGGACAAGTTTTAGTGAAAAGTTTGAGTTTACAACAGGTGAGATATTTTTTTTATAACACTAATCTCTAATACCTATCTAGTTACACTATTTATGGCTGAAAATTGGTGGGTAGGTAGCTTAGAGCCAGGAGACGGACATAGGACAATATATAATATAGACAATATATATAATGTATCTAATAAAAAAACTTAATAAATTCAAAAATCTGCTTAAAGGCGGAACAGAGTTCGCCAAGACAGCTAGTATCTGAATACATCCCTGAATCTAAATTCAAAACTGAATGTAAAAAGAATAATGAAAGAAGAATGGGTGATGATTGTCTTCAAGTGATGATTCTAGAATGGTGATTTTTAAATGAAAAATTGCCTAAATATGGCCCAAAGTAGCCCATGCCTAGCAGTGTACTTCTACAAACTGTTAAAATGATTTGATGATGACAAATCACGTGACTAATTCTAGTTAAAACGGAGTTATTTAGTCTATCTGAACGCTATTTTTTCACATATTCCATAAATACAAATGGAAATGCTATAGGTACTTCTACCGAGGACGTTCACTTTAAGCTAAGTTACGACAAAACCAAGTCACCGTAAAGTTATTTTTACATCAGTTGTGATGTATTATGTAGCAGAATTTGTAAAAACTTTGTCTTTTATTTGTATGTTTTATCTTTTTAATAAAAACACGATCTTCAGACCACGAAAAGTCTCGTAAACAAGCTATTTGGACCCAGAGATAGACGCTTCGCACGAGCAGCATTTAATATTGAGCCACAAAACGTACGTCGACCTCAAATAAATTATAGACAGGCAGCCGGTCATTTGTTCCGAAGGCTTGTTTACACGAACCAAGTTACTTGTATTGAATACTTGAATGCAAAATTATTACACGTAACGTAAATATATTTATTGTTAAAATCAATAAATAACTAGTCAGCAGTTATTTTTATCAAATTATTTTTTATTATATGCTATAAATATATCATGCCTTTGCGTGTTGTATTACATTTTTCTCTATAGAATATTCTTTTTATGAGGTTTATTAAAGGAACCAGCCAATATCTCCTTATGTGTTATAAGTGATATTGGCTTGAGCATTGACTCACAGGGTTAGACCACTATATAATATACATAATATATATTCACGGACAATTCACGCATCACACTCTAGTCCCAAACTAAGCAAAGCTTGTATTAAGGGAGCTAGATTGCTGATATAATATTTATATACTTACTTTTTTTATAAATACTTACATAGAATACATAGTGACACCCAGACACAGGATAAATATTTATGTTCATCACACAAAAAATTGCACAGGGTGGGAATCGAACCCACGACCCACAACATGGAAAGCAGAGCTACTACCAAATGAGCTGTGACGTCTGTCATTGTAACTATGAAATTATTAAATAATTACTGGTCTATAAGCGTGTGCCATACAACGGGCAAGTACCTGCTATAGTGTAAACGGGCCTTAAAAGATGGCTCATCACGAAAGACTGCGCTAAGCAGCGTAAACTAGACAAAAGGGAGGTTTCACAAAGCTTGAGCGACCTACATTTCAGCGCTCGCTAATACTTTTACTTTATATCATTTTGTAAAACCCTTTTGGGATTGGTCAACTTTTGAATACAAAATAATATTCGGCGTAAATAATCGTGGTATAATCTCATCAGCACAAAAATGTTTGATGAAAAACATTAATGTTTGTTTTGTTTGTGTCCTAATGTTACAATTTATGTAATTAAATTACTTGTAGCAAACGTAGGTAAAAGTTCTATAAATAATGTTATTACTATAGTTCCCGATTATGCTTTAATTACTTTGAGACTAGTTGCCGTTCTTTTACTGCCCATAAATCTTAATTTATTAACTTTAGCTTAAGTAAAACAAGTCTAATAAATAAACAGAATTATAAAGGTTTTCTTGCAATCTAATATTTGCATATTATTTTGCTTTTAAAATCAAAAGTTTAGTAAAAAAATTTAGATTTCAAAATCAATGTAACAGTGTACCTACCCGTTATTTAATCTTATAATGCTTTTAACAGGCGTCACAGCTCAATTGGTAGTAGCTCTGCTTTCCATGCTGTGGGTTGTAGGTTCAATTCCCACCCAGAGCAAATATTCGTGTGATGAACATAAATATTTGTTCTGAGTCTGGGTGTTACTATGTATGTATTTACACAAAAAATGATATAAGTATTCTATCAGCAGTCTAGTTCCCATAGTACAAGCTTTGCTTAGTTTGGGACTAGAGTGATGTGTGAAATGCCCTTTAATGAATAATTATTTATAGTAATATTTCACCTTGACGTGAGGTTTTTGTGAACAACGAAATCATAGCTGAAAGTCACGAGAGTTGAGTTGGTAAATCCCGAGAGTAAATATTGTGGACTGTTGTCTAAGGTTCTCAGACATTAAATCTGGCGTAATGTGCTCTGTCTAAAAGCTTTATCTCATTAAGCCTATTAAGTAGCTGAAGAAACGAAAGTTTTCGTTTTTGCGGTCCCCGAACGCAAATCAAGCTTGTCTTTTAAATTATCTTAGAAAAAAACACCGTATTATTCAAGATTTATCGTACTCCCCTTAAAAATAGCTTTCATATTTCTTGAAGCAAATGAGGCTAGTGAAATTTATAATTTGAGGGGTCTTAAGGTGAACCCCGTAACATTTTATGATCAGAACGCGGCAAGTTTATTCATGTGAAAATAAAAATGAGTGTTATCAAATTATTCATGATTTAGTTTAATTTTTTATGGCATGTCGTAAAAAATAATGGACTTGTCTGGATCTCACTTTAAAACCTAGTCTAGTTTTAAAAGCTCAAATTATGATGACTGCGATTTCATAGCCAACAAAAAACTGTGTATATCACTTCGCGACACCAAATGGTGGAATTATCTGTAATTTCAGCTAGTGTTACTTAACTTATCATAAGCAACAAAACCACATTTTCCTGTCCGTTACAAGGATAGTTGTAAAGTCGCAGGCGGACATTCGTCCGCCGCGCCACATCGCTCGTCAAATAAATCGTTTTATTCTTTTCAAGGTGGAGTGGGAAGAACCTGCATCATTTTGGCTGGGGCCGAGGGCGGCGGATCTGATTCATTTGGGGGCCAAGTTTGCGCCTTGCATGAGGCGAGACGTGAGGATAGCTCGGGCGATAGCTGCGTCTGCGCGGCGGGAACGGGATACCGCTTGCTGCATACGGAATGACGATTCCGGATGTGTGCAATCTTCAAAGGCTGATTGTTCTGTAAGTTAACACACATTTTTAAAGAGTATTGCTATGAATTCTGACTACTCACAGCAGCTCTGCTCTCTATCGAGCCCACCATGAACAAACATTGAATAAATATAAATAAATAAATATTCATGACGTTTTAAACATACACTAAAGTCACAAACTAAGCAAAGCTTGTACTATAGGTATAAGATTGCTGAATACTTATAGGTACATTTTTTTGTAAATATATTCATAGAATACATAGTAATACACAGACACAGAACAAATATTTATGTTCACCACACAAACATTTGCTCTGGGTGGGAATCGAACCCACGACCCACAGCAAGGAAAGCAGAGCTACTACCAACCGAGTTGTGACGCCTGTCACATGAACAGACATTTGAATGAATGAATGAAATGAATGAATGAATGAAAGATACTTTATTGTACACTTAACCAAACATTATAAAGTAAAATAACAAAAGAAAGACAAATATATAAATAAAATGTACAATGGGCGGTCTTATCGCTGAAAGCGATCTCTTCCAGACAACCTTTGGATGGAGAGGTATCAGACATATGAAGATTGGTCGGGGGTGCACGAATATAATTAAAAATTTAAATTACGTAAAAAATAAAAATACTGAATTCAAATAACACACATTATCATACATTTAATAAAAATTACATAAATTAGACAATAAAAACTATACAAATATAAACATATGTTGATTCTTCACGGAATCTTCGGTAGGGTGCAATTATGAATACTTTTTGTAGTACAAATGCTGGTTTATTTCGTTAAATATAAATTATGTACAATTTAGGTGTGCACTGCACAATAAATCTAAAAGCAATGACGTTTATATTTCTAAGTAGCTTATTGGTTTCGGCGCGCAATATCGCACTGTTGTTGCTGCTCAGTAGAAACGCGTAGGCGCCGTAACATACTGCCTCCGTTGAAAAAACCCTTTTTTCAACAAGCTTCTTCTTCTTCTTCTTCTCTCTTTTCTTGTTGTTTTTTTTGTTCTTCTAGGCTCTGGTCGCGTGGAACTGGCACCTAGAATCACCTAGTATGTAAGACGATTCTAAATGATCCTTGTGATTTTACTGAATAAAGTAATTTTTGACTTTGACTTTGACTTTGACTTTGACTCTCATTAGCGGACAAAGGCGAACCAATGCCCTTCTTACACATCCTCGAGTAGTGACGACATCCGCTACACGATTGATCCCGTCAGGTCCGGTATATAATCTGGATATTCTACCGAGGCGCCAATTTAGAGGTGGAGTATGTTCTTCGTGGAGCAAGACTAGATCCCCGATGTTCAGACAGCCTTTGTTCGTCTTCCATTTTCTACGAAGTTGCAGTTCAGAGATATATTCTTGCTGCCATCTTTGCCAGAAGTGCTGGCGTATCCTTTCCACTCGTGCGTATCGCTGAAAGTTGCTGTCTTTAGCGTCCAGCAGGTCATGCGGTCAGCTGTCTCCCAGTCAGAAAATGCCCTGGGGAGAGGAAAAGGAGATCGTTTGGTGAGGAAGAGAAAGGACACAAGGGAAGACTATTTAAGATGGCCTCCACTTGCGTAAATAAAGTTCCTATTTCTTCAAAAGTTAAGTTAGTATTTAGTTATTATATAAGATAAGATAAAGATATGTTAAGTTATTATTTTTTAAGTTAAGTTAGTATTTAATTATTTATTTTAAGTATATAGTTATTTATTAAGTTATTATTTTTTAAGTTAAGATAGTATTTAGATATTTATTTTAGGTAGATATTTAGATATTTATTAATTAAGTTAGTTTTTCGCATTATTCCACGAATACGATGTTTAGCGGATTTGACACCGGCTTCCCAGATCCCACCAAAATGAGGAGCGTGGTATAGGTGAGAATGTAAAATTGATGCCTTCTTGAGATGCAAGGTCAGCCAGAGAGTCTGAATTTTGTTTAAGAAAGGTACCTAGCTCTTTAGCGGATGCTATAAAATTACCTCCATTGTCACTGAAAACCTCAATCGGCCTACCCCGCTGTGCTACAAATCTGCGAAGACATTATAAACATTTACATCTCAAGCACACAATATACCTATAGGTATACATTTCATATTCATCAGGAAATTATTTTACCCTATGAGCAACAGAGTACAAGTAATGAAAAAAATCATTTAATTCTTTGTATTTTGTATTTTTGTAATTCTAGGACAGATAAAAGATCTGACAATTTAGATTTTGAACTTTTCAAATTATGTATAAATCTTTTGACATTTGAATTTTACTCAATTTAAAATATTCATTATTATAAATGTATATTATTTTACCAGAATTTAGTTAGCATTTCATCTGCATTATTATTTTGAAAACCATCTGAAACATATGCGTGAGTACAGTGGACATTATTATGCGATTTAGAGTTTGTGGTGTAGATTGGGCCAGCTAACAACCAACCAAATTTAGACAACCTCAGTTTCGGGTTGTTGGGACCCAACGAACGTTGATCACATTCGAGGATATCCCAGAATAGGTCTGCACCAATTAAGACATCAATTGGTGCAGGCTGGTCGAGGTCTGGATCGGCCAATCTTATGGATGATGGAATC
Organism: Ecliptopera silaceata; assembly: GCA_932527185.1. Lineage (NCBI taxonomy): Eukaryota > Metazoa > Arthropoda > Insecta > Lepidoptera > Geometridae > Ecliptopera > Ecliptopera silaceata. The sequence continues at coordinate 7,238,298 of OW052202.1, read as the reverse complement.
TTTAGATTCTTGATGTCAATCGGAGACTTTGGAATGTCACCTGTCAATTCATCAAGAACAAGGCATGACATAGTCACGTTGAATTTAGTATTTAGTGAATTTAGCTTAGCGACACAACTTTCGGTCACACAGTTTTTACAATTATTACCTATACCGATAACATTAATTGTATCTATAGGACTAGTTTTTAAACCTAATCTTTCTTGTAATGATTTAGTTACGAATGACGATTGGCTGCCGCAGTCCAACAAGGCGCGCACCTTTTCGCATCGATTCGTAATTGGATTTTGAACCTCAATTAAGGCTGTAGATAAAATTACCTGACGACTAGCCACAACGGCTTCATCTTTAGAAAAGTTTGCAACTGTTTGTTGCGATTGATCTGATTGGTGCAATAACGAGTTATGCCGATCTTTGCAGCCTCGCTCCCGACAAGATCCCATACGGCACTCGCTTTCCGGATGACCCTGCCTGAGACAATTGACACACAATTTATACCTATTTACGTCAGCCATTCGCTCCTGAATACTTTTAGATTTAAACGTAGGACAATCATAGATCCTATGATTAGAGCTACAAATGATGCAAACGAAGACGCCTGTACCATGAGCAACATATGATTTTGTTTGATTATAATTTGGACGATGATTGTTTTGATAATTATTATTGGAGCGATTTTGTTGGTTGCTGTTAGACGATGATTGTGCTTGACTGGAATAATTAGGTTTATTATTATTATTAAATGATTTCGCATTATTGTTATTGAGTTTTGATCGATTTAAAGCTTCAATTACGTCCGCGCGATCAGTAAGAAATTTATTAAAGTTTTGCAAAGTAGGTACGTCATTGAAACTGTTGCGCATTTCTTCCCACTTCTCAAGAGAACGACTATCCAGCTTTGCAGACAGCATGTAGATTAACAAGGTGTCCCAGTGAGTGGTGGGTTGACCCAAGCTTGATAAAGCTCGCAAGTTCTTCGTGACGTGGTCAACGAGGAAACGCAACGATTTCTCAGACTCGCGAGTAATCGGCTGTATGTTAAATAATGACTTTAAATGATGATTTACTAATAATCTCTTATTATCGTACCGCTCCAAAAGTAACTTCCAAGCGATATCGTAGTTTTTAGAAGAGACTTCCAAGTTAGAGACAATCCGGGCCGAATCACCTTCAAGATACGAAATCAAATAATGAAACTTTTGAATAGACGACAATCGCTCGTTTTTGTGCACGAGAGATGTAAATGTATCACGAAAATCCAACCAGCGAAAGTAAGCACCATCGAATTTTGCAATTTCAATTTTTGGTAATTTAACACCTAACACCTGATGGTCGTGACCACAATGAGCGCGGGATTCCCTTCGGGACATATCCATATTGTATTGTTTTTCTTGATCTAAAAAATCTTTAGCCAAAGCCATTAGTTTTATTATGTCACTCTCAATGAGGTCTCGAGCATCAATTTCCACATCAATGCAATCAGGATTTAGAATTTCTAGCTCACTTTGCACCTCTTCGAATTTAGAAGACAGCATCTCGAATTTTCCAAGCTTAAGAGTCAATTCTGATAATTCTAAGTGATCTAAGTCGGTACCTTTAGCTACCAAATCGTCTAAGTACCTCTTAAACTTGGTTATTTGTCCTTTTATTGAGCTTCGCCTAAGCGATAACATTTTGAATTTATCTGATTTTTCTGACATTTTAATTTTATTTTATTTACTTTAGAAACTAAGTAGGTACGTTTTAAGAAGGATATCTACTTATTTATAATAAACAAAACACTTTACAAAGCTCAACAAATAGGTACGAGATGATTAAATGTAAAATAATAAATTCTCACGCTCCTTATCTGGCGAAATCTGCAGGTATCGTGTGGAAGCCGGCGCCGGGCAGGGCAGTAGGCTCGCAAACAGCTGATCGCTTTTGTTCCGCAGCGATATCGATAAGCAAGCGAGTTCAACGCTCTCGCTATATGCGCCCGCACAGCAATCCTGGAATTGTTTCGGCAAGAAAACGCGTTAATTTTACAAAATAATGATTATATTTTATTGAATTTACTATTATTAGAGATAAGTGAAAGTCAATTTAGTTAATATAAGTTTTTTAAGTAATGATATTTTTAACTATGTACTTTGTTTATTAGTTTAGGCTAACACAAATTTAGGTACATAGGTAGTTATTTTTTTTTATTATTAAATTAAGTTGATTGCAAGTGGAGAAATTAGGCGATAAGTAGTTTATTTAGAGTTTAATTTAGATATAAATAGCTTGTAAATAGGCAAGTATTTTGTAGAAATCTTATGTTTAGTTATTTAGATTTTAATAGTAATTTTATCTATGTATTTTAGTTATGTATGAATCACTTTAGCACTTGATTCTGTACATATAAAAATAATTAACAATTAGTTGTAGAATTCATGTATTTACCTACTGCAATGTTAGGCTTTAGATACATAAAGTTCTTAGGTAATTTAGTATTTTGTTATGCAATTTAGACAAATATTTTATTACAATATGTAATTAGCTAAGTATTTAGACACGCATTTGGATTTAGAATGATTAATTTAATTGTTTATTATTTCAGCTATGTATGAATCACTTTAGCATTTGATTCTGTACATGTAAAAACAACAAACAATTAGTTGTAGAATTTATGTATTTACCTACTGCAATGTTAGGCTTTAGATACATAAAGTTCTTATGTATTTCGTATTTTGTTATGCAATTTAGACAAATATTTTGTTAGGATATGTATTTAGCTACGTGTTTAGGCACGCATTTGGATTTAGAATGATTACCTTTAGACTTTTGTGAGTATTTTAGATTTTGCACTTGATTTAGAGAGGTTAGGATGACGTGGTGGGATGGAAATACGGAAGAATTTTGAAGGAATTAATTAAAGGAAGGGCACTTAGCTTTCATGAGTTCTTGCTTCGCAGGCGTGGGACTTTAGATGTTCCACTAGACCATTCAAACAAGCTCCAGTCCAAGTACAAATGTCCAATATTGTCCAATGAGTTCCAATTGCGTATTTAGATTTTGCAAATTCCAGTGTCATCCAGCCAGTGATTGAGGTGGCAATTAGGGTCCAGGTGTCCAGATTTCCAAGCAAAGTGATTTCTTGCAATAATAATCGCGATCACTTCTGTATTTCTTGTGGAAAAATACTCCGCGTCCTTTGACCGGCCGGCAACAGCCACGCTCGTGCAAGATGGTGGACAAACCGCGTGTTTTTTCCAATTGCAGCTTTGTCCTGTCACGGTCGCCAATGTTGATTCTTCACGGAATCTTCGGTAGGGTGCAATTATGAATACTTTTTGTAGTACAAATGCTGGTTTATTTCGTTAAATATAAATTATGTACAATTTAGGTGTGCACTGCACAAGAAATCTAAAAGCAATGACGTTTATATTTCTAAGTAGCTTATTGGTTTCGGCGCGCAATATCGCACTGTTGTTGCTGCTCAGTAGAAACGCGTAGGCGCCGTAACAACATACACATAATATTATATTTACAAATTTACACATTAAAAAGTACTTATAATACATAAACTACATTTATTATATATACATACATAGATAAAAATATAACTTTTATTTACTATTATTATAATAATATATATACAAAAAACAACCAAACAAACTATTCAAGATGACTTATCATTTGTTCTGTATATAGGGGATACTATGTATTCTTTTTAATGAAAAAATATATCTAATTATGTTAATTATGAAATTAGATCAATCATAAAATTATTTGAAAATTACATTAAAATTAAGTATAATATGTGATTAATTGTAATAAGTTAATAATTATTTTCATATTTTGTTACAATAAATAATTTAAATATAAATTTTGCGCACGCTCACGAACAGATAAGAGGATTAATACCAAAGGTAAGCTGGATTATGAGTTATTGCAACATTTATATATTTTGTATTATTAATTCACAATTTATAAAGACTCAATTTGCTGGTTTTAGTACAAATAAGCTCAATATTATTATAAATGTAAAACATGTAGCAAATAACTAGATGAAAATTGGTTATCTCGCACGCGTTACCGAAATGTAAATACATTTTGTTAAGCCAGGATTTCGTTACAAAATTGTATTGTTTATTGAGCGTAAATAACGATAATATTTCAATAAAAAATTGTTAATTTTGAGCATCAATATTGCAGCGTTCATATATTTTTAAATATTTCAGAACACAATATCAACGTGGAAAAAGTGGTCTTCTGGTGAATCGGGTCCGGGGGGTCGGATATCAGGGTCAGTTTGTGGATTAGATCCAAAGTAAGTAATTGTTTTCGTAAATATTTAGACAAACATTATTTAATCTAGATATTATCATGATGATCAACATGTGAAGTCTTCATTTTCATACTAGGCCTCTCCAATATAGGCATCCAGATTTCTAATTACGATTGTAATATTCTGTTATTAAGCTCCAGCTATTTTTACTAGCTTTCCAGCAAATGATAAACAATAAATATACTTAATTTTTTGCTTATTTTAGACTATTTACACTTGATTTATTGACTTGCAATATATCAATTGCAAGTCAATAAATCAAGTCCTATAACCTACACAACCACACGGAAAAGTGACAATCATTTCAATCCAAAACAAAGTAAATAAATGCTGTCTCAAGAAATAAGTGTGAAAACTATAAGTGCTAACATGATCTTCGAACAAATCTTTCAGATTTTGTGAAGCGCCCCGCTCAATAGCGCCGCACGAATGGCCGGACGACATAACAAAATGGCCGATCTGTCGGAAGAACGTTCTAGACGGCTCGGCCGCGGTCGGCCGCGCGGGGCATGCGGCTGAACACATGGCGTGCGAGGTCATCGGACACCCATGCTGCATAGGGGTGCATGGACAATGTGTCATCACGACGAGAGAACACTGTGACTTTGTGAAAGGGCATTTTCACGAAGAGGCGTCGTTGTGCTCACAGGTGAGTATGGTTTCCAACCTGGAGTAATTAGATAAGATAAGGATCAAACGTTGGAGTACATGGATACTGGATGAATACCTACCGGGTTTAGGCAAACGTAGCTCGATCAGATAGAACGACGATCTGCTAAATGTAACTGGAAAACAATAGAAGAACAGGCTCAGTAGTATGTCTGAGGAGAAACCGACGTCCAGAAGTATAAGTTGTAGTGTTGATGGAGCTGATATTTGATCTTATGCACTTCCTTTAACTGATGCATCTTGCCAGTTTGTTTTAAGCGTTTTAAAATCTTTGTGAGGCTCAAATTACTAGGGACACACGTCTAAGCTGTGATCAATAACTACTTGTTCGTGGTTCCAGGTGTCCTGTCTAGACGACGTCTGCGGAATGCTCCCATTCATGCGGCGCCGTCGTCCAGACCAGCTCTACCGGGCGTGGACATCACTATTCGTTCACGCTGGTCTCCTTCACCTGGCTATGACGCTAGCTTTACAGTGGCTTTTTATGAGAGACCTAGAAAAGATGGCTGGTCCTGTGAGAATAGCAGTCGTGTATTTAGGAAGTGGGGTCATCGGTAACATGGCGTCAGCCATTTTTGAGCCTTATAGAGCAGAAGTAAGTGTATTCAATGTTCGTACACTCTGATTCAGGAATTCCAAATACGTAGTTATGTCACCAAAATGTAATTTATCTAAATTCCAGGTGGGGCCAGCAGGATCACAATTCGGCCTCCTTGCGTGCCTCATGGTGGAAGTGATAGGTGCATGGCATCTCCTAAAACAACCGTTTTGGGCGATGTACAAACTAGTCGGTGTTGCACTCACTCTGTTCACTCTCGGCCTTCTTCCATGGATAGACAATTTTGCCCACTTATTCGGGTTTGTGTTCGGTTTCCTATTATCATACGCGCTGATGCCGTTCATAACTTTCGGGCCATACGAGAGGCGGAGAAAGATTGTGCTAGTGTGGGTGTGTATGGTGTCCGCGGGGGCGATGACCTGCGCGCTGGTCGCGTTGTTCTACGTCGCTCCGGCGTACGAGTGTGAGTCGTGTCAGCTGTTTACGTGTTTGCCTTTCGCGCCGGACATGTGTGCGTCGCAGGACGTGCGAGTGAGACAGATGGACGGGGTATGACGGCGCGCGGCCCGGGCGCCCCCGCCGCCGCCCCCTCGCCCCCCGTGCCCCCCGCGCCCCCCGCGCCCCCCCACTTCCAAGTGCCCACTGTGCCCAGTGCCCCGCCGAGCCGCATAAGTCCCTCACTGTACATACACAGCTATGATTGACATTCAGTAAAAAAAACTGTCGATATCTTATGTAACTAGTATTTTAAGCGATTGGTTTGGTGCATAAGTCCTCCATGCTGGCATGTTTGAGTCGCACTATGCAGACATAAATATAGTGCTGCAGTGCAATGGGCATTGATGATGCTTTTATGAAAAATGTGCCTCTGTACCTTCACTCTTGAAAACAAGAATGGAAAAACTCATAGCTGTGTTTTCGTACTGTGACGTCGCTGAAACATTTACTGAATGTGAGAGTGCGCGCTCTAACTACGCGTTAATTTAACTTTCGGAATAGAACTTGTAAAAGTGTAACAGTATGAATATTTCATCAATTTGTTTAATGATTAAGATCCAACGTTGCGTGTTAAAGTTGTTATGCGTGTTTGTTTTTAAACGTTATCTGGACTAGTATTGTGTGGAAGGGTCGAATTTATTTTTGCTACCTTTAAAAAACATCATGCAACTACTTACCAACTAGATATTACTGTAACAATAACAGAACTTTGCCAATTTTTGAAGTAGGAACGGAAAAAACTAAAACTTAAGTTACCGAGGTACAAAAATCAATTCGATCTAACGAACTCATAAATAAAAAGTGAAATGTGCTAAATCTACGGGTAAATAATCTCGCGGACACAGTAATATTAATTGTAAATATTTTGTAATATAGTATGATACTTTATGATAATTAAGTAGGTACGTTTGCGTGTGATGATTTTGTCTCTACATTTTACGGGAAGGAGATGAAGGTTTAAAAATATTGTTTACGAATTGTGTATCAGCATTTTCCCGTATTTGTGTCAAAATAATACATAATTTAGTATATTACTAAATAATGTAAATATCACCTTATTTAAATTATAAATTAATATTATTTTCACTGTAAGCTAACGAGTTCTTATCTATAAGTCTCACTTATTTATTTTTTGAATTTATTATAGCTGCTATAAAGTCTGCGTAGGCTACCTGCATATAATTATATTATTTTATAATACTATGCTAGTGATAATACAACATAATAATAATTTAAACATATTTAGATGTAATATAATTTATTTTAATACAAAGTTCAATTTTCGGGCTGTACAATTTTCTCTGTCGTTTCTTGTAACCTTTTCATGATTTAATACGAATTTAAAATTATTTCGATTAAATTTAGTATAATCATGCAATTATGTTTTCCAACACGATGTAAATACGAATCAAGATTGAATACTTAACAGTCATTTTGTTAATATTTAAGAGAATATTAATCGAGATACAGAGATAAAGTAACAAAATTCAACTCTTAATGAAACTATAAAAATATAGTTACTTATTTTGGTAGTTTAGGTTTTTTTAGATGGAAATATTTGATTATTTCGTCTTTGTTGCGCACATTTTGATTTCAAATACAAAATATATATAAAGATCAATAACCTCTAATTTGTTCTTTGATCAAAACCAAAAATTTCAAGTAAAATTTCAGTAACTTTTTACTTATTCTTGTCTTGTAAATGTCTTACATTTATCAAGCATAAAATATTAAGAAATCAAATGTTTACTTACGCCTGAGTTAAAGCACAATTTTACTGTTTCTCTGAATAACTTATTTATTTATATCTATTCTTAGATCCACTAGGTGCTTATTGCCTGTCACTGCCAATTCAATTCCGTGTAACATTAACTTTTAAGCTTAAATATCAATAAAAATCATATTCTAAATGTAGACAACAAAATGAGAGAAATTTGAGTAAAGTTAACTTGCAATAAGGGGATGAATACTGAAATATATTTTAATTACTTAGATATCGGGTTATTGTGCAACTATATTGAAAAATTTATACAAGTTCTGCATAAGTTTCTAAAATATTAGTAACTATTTGCTCTGTACTTTTTTTTATATGGCATCTGCACGTCAGTACGAGGCCAGTGTCGAGAGATTGCATAACGACCTACTCTTAAACTTACATTTGACAGCCGAATTTGTGACAGCTATCGAAACATTTGGTCTGAAATAAGTTTCTTAACACGTTGACTGTCCATGCATTACACGTAATTAATTTCGGATTCGACTGTGACGTTTCGTGCATTAGCCAATAGCAATTTAATCGTGTTTCCTGGGCTGGACGTGTAAGCTAAAGCATTGATTTACGTGGAACGTATGAACAATGAATTGTTGAAAATAAAACAAAAATGTCACATCAATTTTTTTATTTGAATAAAAACACATTTGAAACAAAATAGGACGTACCACGTTATTTCCCAAAATAGGCGGGACAGTTAACGTGTTAAAATCATGCCGATTGGATTATTCAAATGAAAAATCTCTTGTCATCAAACAATAGATGTATGACAACTCAAAAAAATCCACTGGTCTAGTTGCGGAAACTATTATATTTTACAAGTAAAACTATAAACATCTTTCACAGTAAAATGTCTTTAATTTATCTTGATTGATTATAAGAATATCACGGAAGATACACACACTATAGTTTATTTAAAGTATATTGCCATTCTTGTTATATTTTTAAGCACAACCTGAAAATAATGGTTTTCTCCTTTTCGATCTACGCAAATAACTTGAATCATTGTACAAACAAAATGTATAGTTGTTATTTTAACATAAATGTGTATGTAATACCTCAGTGTTAAGCAATAAAGTATAATATAATTATTTTTACTTACTAATAATATGTTGGATATTTTTACTTAATAGTATGTTATTATATTTTTTATGAATACCTGTTATTTTTCTTGTTTTTTTTGATGTTACATTGCTTTATACGATGACTTGTCGAATTGTTTTGTAAAAAAGACAAATCCTTTCAGAAAACCTTTTAAGAGCTTCGCTGTCGTATTTTGCTTTTGATTACTTATTTGTGATTATTTATAACTTGATTTGTGTAATTCAAAGCATTCGCAAACTATATCATGCAAATGTCCTAAATTGTAAACTTTTTAGCAAATCATGCACAATTTGTACCCAATTTTATGTGTAAAATGTATCTATTGTACATAAATGTATTATTACGACTCTGTAAAATAATTCTCGATTGATTTCTCTATTATAATCTTATGTTAAATACAGACCAAGTGAACGAGTTAAAGAAAAGGATAGCAGATGATCAGGAGACGTGCGAGTAAAAAAGACGGCTATCGTTTTCTCGGTTTGTATTTGGTATTAACAGAAGTTAACTCGAAGTGCCCTTTTGCCCTGTGGCTAGAAGGACTGTTTTGAAACATAATTCTAAGACAAACTTACATAACATAAATTGTACATTGTGAACATACACTAATATTACTGTAATGATAAGGAATAACGTAATCTTATTGTAAATTAGTAATAATCGAAAATGAAACCTTATTATCATAAAAGTTTTGTTTTATTTGCACCTCTAATGTTCGTTACTAAATTGAATCAGTTCAAATAGAAAAAAAAACAAATTTTAGTATTGTATCTTCATTAACATTAATTCTCGAAAGAATACCCGACAAACATCACTTTTTTCACACGTTTCTTATAAGTTGTTACTTCTGCTACTTTTGCACTTCAGCTGATTGCAACAAGGATCCTATTGAGTAATGCTGGATTAGTATGGAAATTCAATTAGTTGGTATAAGTTGATAATTGATCATCATCATCATTATCATCATCGACCTATATTAGTCCACTGCTGGACGTAGGTCTCTCCCAAGACGCGCCACTGAGCCCGGTCTTCGGCTCCTCTCATCCAGTGTTTGCCAGCTACACTCCGCAGATCGTCGCTCCATCTCGCCGGAGGGCGTCCTACACTACGCTTTCCTAAACGCGGTCTCCACTCCAGTATCCGTTTGCTCCAACGGTTGTCCGTTCTTATTGTTGATAATACTTTTTATAAAATAATTTAGGTACCGGTAGAGTCGTATGACTTTGACCCAATATTCTGCAATATTTTCATTTTCACCTTACAGTTGAAACAGGGTTTGTCTATTTTATTATTTTATTGAATTAGTTGCATTTTTGGGGATATAAGGAAACTATACACATAAATATTTGGTAGCCATTTAAAAGATTTACTTAGTAAAATTTTTTTTGTCAAACTTTGGGCCAAGGTGTCCCTAGGCCTTACCTAATTTAATATGGTCTAAAATTATAAAGTACATTTTATTATTTATCATGAAAAAAGTCCATGGCTGTTTTAAATTTGAAACACTAACCCGCTTAAATCTGCTATATTTTTGTGACTTACGGAACTAAAAATCTCTTGCTCATAATTGTAAATCAAGCCATCTAGAGTCAAAGCATTGAACTATTAGAGCCTGAGAAGATTTCTACAGTCTAAATAGTGCGACACTATTACAAGAGATGGCGTTCGTGTTGCCATTATTATCTGTCAGTACTTTATTAAAAACCCTCTTGGGAAATAAATGCTTCTGGAAATCTGATATCCATCGTTATCCCATCTAGCGGCATCGTTATAAAATATTAATTACTTAATATAAACAAAGATTTTGAATTATGATTAAAAACGGTGGCTTCGTAGAAGGGAGTTTTATTAATTTACGAACCTATTCCTTATACCCTTATCTGTTTAATTTTTGGTTAGTTAAGCTGCATTTTAACCAAAAATTTAACAACGAGAAAAAAAACCTGTACAAAATATGATCTTTTAATTTTTTTCTGAAATAGCTCAATGGTACATTGTGCTATTTTGGTAGAAATATTTTCAAGTCAGACAATAAAATTTTGAGATAAAATAATATCCTATTCAATTCATATTTTAGTAGGTATAATCTTGATATAGATCTTGAATGAAAAGTGACGGAAAAACTGCAACTTTCAAGCATGTAGACATCTTGAAACGAGATTAGTATCTAGATCTTTGACGCACGTCAGGTTATCTAGCTCGTGAACGGTATTAAATATAAATAAATAATAATATAAATAATGTTGGACAATCCACACAACATCATCTAGCCCCAAGCTAAGCAGAGCTTGTGTTATGGGTACTAGAAGACTGACATACTTAATACAATACATTACATAGATAGATATTTTTATTATACATATAAAATACCCAGAACACCCAGAATAAATATTTGCAGATCATACAAACATTTATCCCAAGGCGGGAATCGAACCCGCAACCTCCGCGTCGCAGGCGGACCTTCGCCCGCCGCGCCACATCGGTCGTCAAATCATCGGTCGGTATTTGTATCTAAAAAAAGGTATTATGATATAATAATAACACAGGTTTTTCATAAGTATCAGGGATATTATGGAGATCCATATGGATATGGAGTAACCGTAACCGTATCCGTTTCAGATAGTTTTGGGAAGGTATATAATAGGTAATTATTTAAATAACTGATTTTATAATACAAAACGATAACGTAACGAAAAGAAGAATTCAATAAAACCACATTATTACATACAATTTGTATCAATATTTTATTTCTATCATCGTATAATCCGAAATAATTGTGTAAATATCCGTACCGAAACCGATATAATTTTATTCTCATATCCATATCCGTAATATTCATATCCATCCGTCATATCCATTACATCCCTAATAAGATAATTGGGCTTATAACTTTATGCAAGCAATAGTTTGTAATAAATTGATATAATCCTTTTTGTCAATTCTAATGCAGGTCTTTTTTACCTATCTGAGAAAGTATCATTATGTGACCTAAATACCTGATAATCCTTTTTGTTATTGTCAATTCTAATGCAGGTCTTTTTTACCTATCTGACAAAGAATCATTATGTGACCTAAATACCTGAGCTACAGGATGATGTTAATTTAAAATAATGTCCAAGACAACTCACACTTGCTGTTAATAAGCTATATGTGTCTTTTAACCTACTGATTCCTGTTTGAGCCATGGAAGATCAACACTAGGCTTTAATTATAAAGATACTACTACTAATACAGGGTGATCTGAAGCTAGTATGTTAAGTTTAAACAAGATAATCAAGCATGATAGAAGTTTTTTTTTAAGATGTTTTGTATGTAAATACATAAAATTTACAACCCTATTAGCGACAATATTGCCTAAGTGCTGTGTTATCATATACATTTATATATTTGAATCAAAATCCATATTTAATGATATCCATAAAGATTGTTTTTTTTTCAACAAACAAGTTACATTAGTAAATACATTATTTTTTAAAAATTATTGAATTTGTTGCATTTATTATACATAATTTTACAACTACTTAGATTACAATTTAAATATTATACCCAATCATGTAAAGACTGTTCCTGTTAAGTCTCAAATATATCACTAATTTTGAGACACCCAGTATATCATATCTATCTATCGTTTTATGATGTATTCAGATTCCAATTTTAAAGTCTTATTTCATACGTGTAGATTTAAGAGTGTTCTGTCGCACCTTGTACCTAAAACCTTGTACCTTGTAAACTCAGCTCAGCGTCTCTAGAGCTGATCTGTTAATACCCAAAACTATGTGCCCCCCATTGAATAATCAAAGGTTTATGTACTTACCGGTTCCAACTTACCTCAAGATAAAGTTATCAGTACTTACGGTTGATAATGTCAATCACTTGTGCCAGCCCTGACAGGATCTGAAAATGTGATCAACAATTTTCTGTCAGTGTTGCCTAATGTATTGTGAAGTTAGTGATACCTACTCAAGAACACATAGGTATGTATTTTTAAACATTTAAACAGCCTTTTTATAAAAATACTATGTATTTTTAAACATTTCATATTAACAACTTTTTCACTGTTATGCTCCAATATTCAGCTGTTGATAAAATTAAATACATAATTAGGTATTAAATACATAATACAAATAAAGTATTGTGTAACTTAAAATTTTTCTTCGATATAGCAGAAATATTACATTTTAATATTGTACTGTTCAGAATGTTTTCTAATAAAAATAAAGAACCAGATCGACTTATTTAAAAAAAAAATTATGACTGTAACTCTAAAGTTACTAAGTTTATATAAATACAGGATATATTGTAATCAGTTTCAAAGAAATGAAGATGGAGAATAAGCTATAAGGATATATTATGCTTGTTTTATATTAATTTAATAATTAGTCGCTCATATAACATCGTAAAATCTAATTACTTTTCCTAGTTCCGACTGTCCTTCCATAGAAGATTCCGTATATATGACCAACTTTTCTAAAATATTACTTTTAATCTTACTTATTGAATAACACAAGACCAACAACTTCATTTAGACGTATGAATTGTCAAGGCTACCATATAAATATTTAACGAAAGTGAAGGAAACGATAAGATTAATTTCACACCTTGTTCATACGAAATATAATATTTGCTTATGCTATGTCAATGTTTTTTTACAAATGATAAACATGATTCTATTATGTTTAAGTTTTTAAGTACATAACCGCAAGTAAAGCCGCAGACCAGGATATTATGATGATCATGATGATCATGTTTTTATTTCATTAGGTACCTATGTATATTTCAGTGGTTGAATATTTGAAACTATCACGGTTTTGAACATAGTTTTCATTATAAACGGGATATTTACCATGATTTGTGAGTTTGATTATTTCCCGATATTTCGGCACAGTTGCATGCGCCATGATCACGGGTCGACTCACAAATCATGGTAAATATCCCGTTTATAATGAAAACTATATTTCAGTGGTTTCTTGAATTAGTATGGTTAAGAAAAATATACTGTCAGGAGAAGACTTCTGTCATAGTAACGCCGAGTTGCTGACAAACATTCGATGAGAATAGCGAAAGACCGGACTCAGTGGCGCGTCTTGGGAACGACCTACGTCCAGCAGTGGACGGATATAGGTTGATGATGATGATGAACGAAGAAACATAAGAGATAAATGTTTAGTATTACTCCTTTTTATTAAAAACACTAGCTTTCTGTTAAAAATACATTATTGAACTTATTTTTTAATTGGTTACTAAAATAAATGTAATAAGAATACCGAAAATAATGTACTAATGTATCGTTATTTCTATTCTTTATATATTATATTATTAAATATTTATGTGTACAAAGTAAATAAAAATATAAACCAACTTCGCTACAAATCTATAAAAACTTAATGATAAAGTAATTTTGCACATCTAACGTATATAAAAATAAATTGGACATTGTTTCTTAATACTTATTCTTAACAAATCGACGTTTCACTGAACATTATAAGTACTCGTATTATTATGTTCTTTATTTTTACGATATGGCCAGTAAAAATATAAAATACTCTTCAAGAAATAATTTAAAAATGGAGAAATTATTTAATGCATGTCACACAAAACACAATTATATAAACTCAATATTTTAACACTAGATACATCTTACTCATGTTCGTCTTATATTTGTTCTCATGCCATTCGTTATTGCTTTGCAAATAATTTTTAGGATATATCGATATTTACCTTCTTAATAACATGCATAAATCATGATTTGTGCTTGCACAGACAGACAGACAGACGGACAACAGAGTCTTAGTTATAGGGACCCGTGTTACCCTTTGGATACGAAGCCCTGAAATAATAATCGCATTTATGTATAGCTGGTAAATCGCAAAAGAGTTATTGAGTTCAATATTAAAAAACATAAAACCTATTCTTACAAACATGAAACAAATAAATCTATCTATCATCTTTAGACTGTATTTTTACTTCTACAAGTATAATCGTTTTCATTGTTTTTAATTTCAAATTCAAATAAATATACACTCTAGAGCCTGCTTTAGATAAGTATCTCGAGGGTCAGTAGAAATGTTTTCATAAAACGTGTCTTATTTTAAAATTTGTAAAAGCCGCACCTTTTAACAATACTGTCTAAGTGCCATCGAAACTAGTTTAGCGATAGAATTTTTATTCTTATTATAATTTTTCCCGACGTTTCGGCTAAGTTGCAATAACCAACTCAATAATATATATACCTTCTATGAGTTCTGATCGCGAAACTGTAAAATTTACTACCATTCAAATTTTGCACGTCTAACCCCGTCTAGCAAAAATTTTACTTCCATTACCATTTCGCACGTCTAACCCCGTCTAACAAAAATTCTATTACCATTAAAATTTCGAACGTCTAACAAAAATTCTAAACCATTAAAATTTCGAACGTCTAACCCCGACGGAGTCAATCGTGCAACACCTGAAGATGCTTTGTCCTTGACTGTAATCCGGTAGTACAGTTTCAATAAAACACCTTACTCAATAGTTACAGAACGTTTTCCTGATAACACTCTGAATTGTCGGGTCGTGTCTACCGCGCGCAAATGTGATTCACAAGACAAGTGAAATTGAACAAGTGTTCTTTTGTTTTTAGGTTGTGGAATCATGCTGACAGGATGGAGACTTGTTTTGTCAAAATGTAAGTAAATATTTATCTCATCATTTTATAAAGATCCTGAAGATTTATGACTCTGGCACGAAAGCCTCAAAAATATATAAAATAGGGATCTTAAAAATTATTCGTGTACTAAAGTGAGAATATTTTTAAGAGAGTAATTTATTAATGTTTGAGATAGTAAATAATGTCTTGGCTTGTCAGTTTTCAGGTAATACTAAGATGATTTACATATATATTTATAGATAAGTTAAATATTTAGGAATTAAATTATCATTGTATTTTTTAATCCGTTTGATAATTAAAGTAAGTTTGTGTAACAATTATGTTAGAAGATAAACATACTATTTTTTACTAACAATTTTTTGATTGTGAGGTTCTTGCATATTTTTTGCATATTTTTATAAACATACATTATAAATCTTAATCATACTTCATAGCAATATGACATACCTAACCAATACTTACCTCACATTCATTCCCAAACAAAACCACGGTAAGTTCGAAAGTTATTATATACATTATTATTATAATACATGCAGTATAGCATATTTTATGATATTAAAATGAAACATAACTGAACATAATTATTATTTACTGACAAGTAAATAATAGTAAATACTTCTACTATAATTTAAATGTTGAAATGATAACAATACTTAATTGTACTAAGTAATAAGTGGCGCTATTATTAGCAAATTCAAAACCATTGTTTTCATTCACTTCTTGGTTTTAAAGTCAAGTTTCATAGAAAATTGTTTAAGCAACATTTCATGCTGTTCAAATGTATAGTGCCACAAACTTACCAGGCTCGACAGTTAAAACAGTACGTCTACCATGAGCTGTCACAGTAAAATCGCCTGACTTTACTACAGTAGTTACGTCAATATTAGTATGAAGAATTTTAGTACCCAACTATCCGCTAGAGGCGCTGTACAAATCTTCATACATTTTTGAAGTGAAAACTTCTTTAGCGGCGCTGGGTGGGTAAAAACTTTCAAACTCGCGTCAGGGTCACGTGACGTCGAAAAAGCGTAAGATCTTATTTAATTTTTATACATTGCTCGTAAAACAAGAGACGACAAAAGAACACACTTGCGGTCACGCGACGTATGACTCAAACAATTAAATAGTGTTGTGGCGCAGACACATTCGCGCTTGCGCGAATGTGTCTGTGTCTTCGTTGTCTTCGTTGTGTCACATTCGCGCTTGCGCGAATGTGACACAATGACATGACACAATCACAATGACACAGACACATTCGCGCTTGCGCGAATGTGTCTGTGTCATTGTGATTGTCATTGTCATTATGACGACTGTGGTTATATCACAGACAAATTCGCGCTTGCGCGAATGTGTCTGTGTCATTGTGATTGTCATTGTCATTATGACGACTGTGGTTATATTTTTGAAGTGAAAACTTAAAAGTGAAAACACATTCGCGCTTGCGCGAATGTGTCTGTGTCATTGTGATTGTCATTGTCATTATGACGACTGTGGTTATATTTTTGAAGTGAAAACTTAAAAGTGAAAACACAACGTTAATATTGAAGTTTTCACTTCTGCCGGCACTCCCGGAGTGCTACCATTTTTTTTTTACTACAGACGCTAGCGAGTATAGTAAATATAGTATAGTAAAAACTTATGGTAGACCTACAGGAAGTAACTTTAGAGCTACATCTCTCATCTGTTAAGTGCCATCATCATAAGAAAAGTCATAGTTCTGAAGTCATGCACTAGCTAGGCCATAATATATTATTCTACACAGTACTGGAGGGTAAGCACGAATAAATGGGACAATCTTAAACGTATCGAAATAGTGACGTATTTAAATTACATTGCGCGTCAACAACAGCTTTAATGTCGAAATTTGTAGTGTTAGTGCGCAGTGTATCTTATATACATTTACGATTCACACACATCTATAAACATCAGGTCGTCACCGGCTCAGCTATGTTTGTAGCACTCTAGTTTTTTATAGACCGAGTCGGTCAATTTGTTCGTCAATTTTAGCAGTTTCAAACACGCGACTAGGTCTAATTTTTAGATAGACTACAATATTTTTGTCATTGATAGTGGTGGATTTATCTGTTTTTTTTTAATTCAAAGTTGATAATCGTATCGAAATGATATTAAGTTTAGTGGGTGACTTGGAAAGCCAATATACCTCATATTATGTACACAAATACGATCACGAATACAATCTTCGATTTCCAAACGCCAACATCCTTAGAGGACGTGCTCAGTGAGGAAAGCATTATTATAAGTATTGTCAGTTAACCTCAGCTCTTTTCATCAAATAAAAAATCATAAAAAAAAACTCAAGATTGAAACTAATTAAATTGCAATTTTAAATCAAATCTTAGATCACCAAAAATTATAAACTCAGTTTCGGTAGAAATCGTGATACAAAATGAAATCTCTGTAATAATCATGAAATCATGCAACTATCAAATCTTACCCATGAACTTCTGCGAGGAAAGGCAAGGTTGGCTAGTATGGAGAGAGACTAATTACCTCTTATCTTGAACCTAGAATTCTCATTAAAGTTTTACAATCAAACCGGGATTGCTTGGTCAAACACGTAAGATTTCTTGATTCGCAAATTATATATAGGCGTCACAGCTCTACCTTTCATGCCATTCCTTGTGGGTCGCGGGTTCGATTTCCTCCAAAAACAAACATTTTACACAGACAAAAGTTTTCTTATTACGTGACATAAGTATTAAACACATCTATGTCTGGGTGTAACTTTTTTTAGTAAAACGTTTTTTCAGTCTTCTATCAGCAGTATGCTTCATAAACAAGCTTTGTTTAGTTTGGGACTAGATGACGATTTGTCTATGATTTATTTATCTCACACGTTACTTATGCAAAGAACACTACCTTTATATAAAAAATACTGAAACAGTATTTAAGTATCTGGTTCCTTTATTAATTTTATATTTGCTATATTCTTAAATCGCGTGAACCTTGTATTTGGACCAAACCCGAACTCGTGCTACAACAAAGTCATTCAGACAATCAATTCGCCGACTAACTACCAAATAATATTTTGAAATTCACAAAGAAATATTTAATTTCAATGTTCATAATAAACGTAGTATATCATTTGTTATGGTTTTTTAGATAGATTGATTTATACGGATAGTATTTGTATGAATGTTAATTTATATAGAATATCTCATAAGGATTTATTCTTTGCCGTATTAATTGTTAAAATAAATAAATGATATAATACGAAGTTATTTTATGAATTGCATAAAAATCAATAAATAAAAAAACAATAGCATCAACTTTTTACTCCTGCCCCAAACGGGAAACTACAGTATTACCTACTACTACTCTTCTGGCACTCCTTTGGCGATATTACCGACATTTAGTAGTAAAATAGTTACTAAATATACCTTGTTTTGAATTTAATACTTTGTTTTGTTTTTGCAAAAATATAATGTTTTGTTTCAGTGTTTATAATACCACAGCGGTATGTCCTAGCTATAATGGGTCTGTTGGCTATAGCTAACGCCTACACCATGCGGGTATGTCTTAACCTGGCGATCACACAAATGGTTAAGAAAACCGTATTAGTCGAAGGTGATGAGCACTTCGACCCTTTGGCATGTGAAGACACCAGTTTATTAGGAACTACATCTGTTTCAAACTCAACAACTGTTCTAGTAGATGAGGTGAGTCAAGCTTGCGGTATGGTAATGTTAATGCGTTTTTCTATTTGAAAAATGTAAGAGTGACGAGATACGATTGTGAACAAAAACACAGCATTTAGAGTCCCCGTAGACTGCAGACTTATTATCGGCCGATAGTTTGGTCGGCTTCTTAATCAGTATGAAGACTGAATCACTGTAATGTG
Source organism: Ecliptopera silaceata (assembly GCA_932527185.1). Lineage (NCBI taxonomy): Eukaryota > Metazoa > Arthropoda > Insecta > Lepidoptera > Geometridae > Ecliptopera > Ecliptopera silaceata. Next base: position 7,218,871 of record OW052202.1, on the reverse strand, counting down.
CGCATCTGCATACATCTTCATACTGATTAAGAAGCCGACCAAACTATCGGCCGATAAAAAGTCTGCAGTTTGCAGACAAAAAGGCACTTAAACTTGGTCGGCTCCGCAGGTATGACACTTTGTCTATTTTGTGTGTAGTATTGACTAGGCTGAGACATAGTAGAGGGCTGTTAGATCTGTATGCATTTGTTTTAAATAAATTTATAAATACAGATAGTTTTATAACAAATGCATACAAATGCACGTATGCGTACAGAGCCGACCAAGTTTTATTGCTGCTTTTCGTTCATCGCACATTTTCTAACAGAAAATACATTGATGCGTTTATGTTTGCTACCTGGTTCGTTTTCACCTCTAAGCCACCATTCAGTAGTATGATAACTAGTCTTTGTCACCATAGTAGCGAACGCAAACTCAAAATTCATTTATTCAATAAAATCTCACAGATCACGTGTATATAACATACACGTGTTCCATTGTAATATTTTTATATCAATTATGATAGTAGTTTTTTGGACATTAATATTTATTTTGGAGAAGCAGCTCAAATGATTCTTTTGGTATTACTTATTTCACAGTTATATGAATTGTATTTTAATATGTTAAGAATGCACAAAAACGTGAGATTTACTTTTTTTGTTGAATGTGAATGTTATTTTTTTCTTTCAGATGTTCTACGGTAAAATTGCACGTTTTAGAAATTGAAATAGGAAATATTTAAATTTTCAAACGTTTGTTTGAATTAGTGGATATTTTCTCGGTTTTTTATGAATACATTTTGATTTTACAACAATAAACACTTATACATAGCATATTTTAATGACTTTTTATAGTAAATATTTAACAACCTCTGCACGAGTCATTTCCACGGTAACAGTTATTATACTTCTAACGTTTCTTCACATAACATTTTTAATATAAAACAATGTATGATACAAAAACAAATAACTTCTTTGTAATATAATATTATATTACAATGATTAATTATATGTCCTAGTCAGTATTTTTAGAATGTGAAAAATATAATAGATTACAAAATGATCAGTCTTTTTTATACAAGTCTTTTTTAGATGGAGTAGGCTTGCCATACATATGCCATCTTGGCCCCGATCGTGCTAAATTGTAACGTAAACGGTTCGTCTAAGCAGCAGCTTCGCTTCACCAACGGAACGTGTTCGAAGCGTGTGCAAATTCGTACCGCTGTGAACGGTGAACAGCCTAGTCAGTACTACTCAGAGTAGATAGGATTGACTTGGCTGAGAGAATGGCATATCTGCTAGACAAGCCATCTAAAAAATATCCCCAGCTTGTGCACCGGTCTATGACGCTGTCAAAATTGTGTTTTTAATATGCTTGTCACTTTTTGTATCTTTTAAATCTATAAAGTCCATTTTGATCACCAGTCTCTGCTCTACGAATGGAGTGAAGTAACTCAAGGGATCCTGCTCGGATCATTCTACTACGGATACATCCTCACTCACATTCCTGGTGGAATGCTCGCGGAGAGGTTTGGTGGCAAATGGGTCCTTGGTCTTGGACTTCTATCGACTGCTGTTTGCACTTTGATCACGCCAATCACTGTCAGGCTGGGTGGTGCTACTGGACTTTTCATTCTGCGAGTTATTGAAGGACTTGGCGAGGTATGAAAATTTGGTTATCAGATTACATAAATTATTTGAAATTAGGAAAAAGAAAAAATGATATTTTTTTAATATATTGAACTTGATAGTAACTATCATTCATGATTACTACTATCAAGTTAGATTTTATGAATCAATCTCGCAAATATATTTTGGTTGCATGACATACCTAGTTAATATGCAATACTTGTTTATTAATGTGACATTAGAACAGTCAAAAGTGATCCTATAAACTAATAGCAAAGGTAATAAAATATGCTGAACATGTTTTATGGCATGCCATGTTTGTTTTGCTAAAACTGCTTCTTTACAGGGTCCAACAATGCCTGGTCTTATGGCAATGTTATCGAAATGGGCACCTAAAGCAGAGAGAGCTAGAATAGGAGCAATCGTGTTCGGTGGTGCTCAGATCGGAAATATAGCAGGTTCCGTCTTCTCTGGACTGATCATGCATGAAGGAAGCTGGGAAAATGTATTTTATATGTTTGGCGGACTCGGAATTATTTGGTTTTTGTTGTGGGTAAGTACTTTAAAATTGTTTGAAAAACTCAAAAATTAATGTGTGTTTTTATTAAAAATTGTACTCAGTGTAAAAGATTATTATACTGGAGTTGTAGATATTCATGGTTTTATATTACTTTTGCTCATAATTTTAAAACATAGTTTAGCAAAATAATTAGTTAAAGAGCTTCGTATGTTTTTCCAGGTTATAAACTTGATATATTTTAGTAAAAACAAAAATAGTCACATTGGTTAATAAATTACAATTCATTACCTACAAAAAATATTATTTATAGATATAGGTATTTGATTACTTCTAACAGTAAGTTTGTAAAGATTTCTTACAAACCTTACTTAATTCAAGTGCCTTATTAGTAGTATCAACGTTTCTCACCAATAACGGCGTCATAAGCGGGTTTTAATTATATTATTATTAACTATCAAGGATTCACTATTGATCCACCTATTATAGCCGATTTTATTGGTCTACTTTTGTCAATCGTATCAATCACCTGCAGGAAATTTGTAGCTATATTGTTATAGACATCTAAACCACAAAAATATATATTGTTTCATGAGAAATATTATTGACTTAAGGAAGGTGTAAGCATTGAGATGACGTCTGATAGAGGAGAGTGAAAGAAGAAGACGTGTTGTACAGACCCCACATAAGGTAGGAAGATGATGATGATGATGAGAAATATTATTGTTTCTTTTTTCAGACGGTTCTCTGCTACAGTACACCGAACACACATCCATACATATCAGACGCTGAGAAAGAGTTTTTGAACCAGAATGTCGATGCACTTCTCCATAGCAAGAAACAAGCTCTTGACCCGACTCCTTGGAAGGCTTTGCTGCGTTCAGTACCGCTATGGGCTCTTATTATTGCTGCGGTAAGATTAAAAACGTTTTCACACCTGTTTGAAATAGATTTTGTTATAAAATTAACCAATGAGTGTAGTTTCATCGTTTATTAGTCATTAGGTTTTAGCTGATAAACACTAAAATTGCCCTCTAAACAGAAGACATTATTTGGATTTGGGCTTTAAATTGTAGCACAGACACATTTTATATAGGTGCTGGCCAAATTTTTTACAGATTTAAGTCATTATTAACCTAAGCACTAATGCTTAGGTTAATTATTAGGTATTTAAGTGAAATTGAGTAGGCCACATATTTTCATAAAAAAAGGAACTCAAAAAGTAACCACAATATGAAAAGAACGGATTTCTATTCGATAGACTCGATGGAAGGCATTTTTGGTAAAAAAATACTGACTTATTTGCCCCCTTACAGATTGGTCACGATTGGGGCTATTTCACAATGGTTACAGATCTGCCTAAGTATATGACAGACGTGTTGAAGTTCAACATCAAGTCCACTGGCACCTTATCCGCTCTACCGTACGTTTCTATGTGGATTGCTTCCTTCTTCTTCGGACTTGTCTGCGATTTCTGTATCAAGAGAAAATGGCACAGTATTACTACAGCTAGGAAGATTTACACAACTATTGGTATGTTTTTTTATTACTAAAGTTTTGTTAAGTAGGTCCATCTGATCTACAGCGGTTACCTTTCCCGACTGAATGAAAAGAGCCGAAGACCGGGCTCAGTGGCGTGTCTTGGGAGAGACCTACGTCCAGTAGTGGACTGATATTGGTTGATGATGATGATGACCTTTCCCCAAAACAATACGATATTTCTCAGCAGGACGCGCGCTGTGAGGTAATTCACTGCATTCAAGCATAGTCTAAGTCTGAACCATATCAACATTTAAATAAAAAAAAGTCAAGTATAATATTCGTGTAATAAAAACTTAGCCAAATATTAACAAAAGCAAAAAACAATCATCATAGATAAATACTCAAATACTATAAAACTTTTATCAGTTCGTTGCACGTGCGTGATTGCACCATAGCATCTTCATTCTTCACATTGTTTCACTTAGTTTTTCTTCAAATATTATTTATTTGAGAGTTTTCGAATGGAATCGTGTTGTCGAAATTGTTCGTAGAAGTTTATTTTATGGTGGACCTTAATAAGTTTGATGATTTATTAATTATATACATGGTCTGCTAGCATTTTTTATGAGTCTAAAAATTCTGGTATTTTGGCACTCGATTACTGATAATAGTTTATATAAACTTTAAGATACAGATCACTCAAATAGGTATTTGTTCTGATAAAAAGATCTAGAATTATATCAGCCATCAATTTAGTTCCTGTACAAGTCTTGATTACTTAGGGGCTAGCATCGTGTGCAAATGTCCATGTACTTTGTGTTATTTATAGAACATTATCTGTTTCTCAGCTGCAACGGGTCCGGGTATCTGCATCCTTCTAGCCTCATACTCCGGCTGCGACACCACCCTTGCCGTCTTCTGGTTCGTCTTCGCCATGACGCTGATGGGAGCCTACTACAGCGGCATGAAAATCAACCCGTTGGATATCACGCCCAACTATGCTGGAACTACCACTGCCATGGTTAACGGAATCGCTGCAATTTCGGGGATAATATCACCGTATTTGATTGGATTTTTAACGCCTGATGTAAGATTTTTGTAGCTTTCTCATAACATGTAATATTTAGAATAGAATAGAAGAAATTTCTTTCTGTAACGTACAAAATAAAAAAGTTGATGTTATAATAAAAAATGCAAAACGTAGAAGTAAAAACGTCAGTGGTTCCTACAAAGATATTTTTCAGTGACCCCAAAACATTATCTTTTGGCGTCTCTACTATACGCGTTTCTTTTTCACAATTAAACTTTCAATAACAAGCAACCCATTATAAAAACTATAATTACAAGGATGATGTTTGTTGCCAGAGGGCTAGTCCTTCAGCTCTTTTGTCACGGAGGAAAAACATTTTTTGTCAATATACCGTTTCTTTTCAGTCTACACTCCGACAATGGCGTGTGGCATTCTGGGTATGTCTCGGCGTGCTTGTCTTTACAAACGTAGTCTACATCATATTCGCACAAGGCGAACAAGTATGGTGGGACGATGTGAAGAAACATGGATACCCCCCTGGATGGAAGCACGGACCTCTGCCAATGAAGAACCAGGACACCGAAGAACCAACCAAAGAAGAAAAAGAAAATAAATGATACTGTTGACTGAGAATAAAATATTTATTAATTAAATTATTAAACAAGTTGTGTTTATTGATATTTTAACTTTAATCATCTAAGTATAAAATAGTAGGTACTATGAATATGAATATGAATTACTAGGTAATTTAAGCGTCAAAGAAAACACATTGACGAAACCATTTAAGTGTTTACAGCTCTTTTTATCGTAAATGAAATTTGATGAGAGAATCTATAGATATTCCCAAAATTAAAATGTCGTGTTTTAACTATCCCTTAGCTTAGTTTTCGAACGAGACCCGTTCGACCCGTGATCATGGCGCATGCAACTGTGCCGAAATATCGGGAAATAATCAAACTCACAAATCATGGTAAATATCCCGTTTATAATGAAAACATAACCAACATTTTCATAAGACCGTTTTGGTAGGCTCGGTCGGTGAGTAAGTAGGCCCAGAAGGTTGTAAGAAATTCGTTCCTTAGTACTTTTTGTTGTCTCTTTAATATCTTCATTTTTTTGTTGTTAAAGTACTTAAGTAACCTAGAGCATCAAGATGTTTTATGACGCTGCATTTATAACCCAATCACGCGGTAGCAGACGGTTCAGTTTAGATAAAACTACATCTTATCAACGAGCTAAGTCGTAGGTGGGTACTAGCCTTAACTAAATAAATAAAACGTTAGATATTTGCCGTATCATATAATTCCTGCTCTTGACATGATATACAAAAACGATGTCATTTTATAAATAGACACGTTATACGCCTTATAATGGCTATCCCATAGAACACTGCACTTACAAAACTATACTATTAAATGCACATTGATTAATTCAGTTGCTGTGATAAAAAAAGGGCTGCAAAATAAGAAACATGTAACTAAGCATTTAGCAGACATAGAAAGACATAAACATAGACAAAGACATAGAATAGACACAAATAGTTGTAGAGACGAGTAGTCGGGTCGATGCCACTTAGTGTGCACTCAAGGGAGTCGGACAATAATCTTAGTCATTTATATCTTGCAAATGATGCATCTAATACTGTAAAAACCTCTTAGAATAAAGAGAGTTTGACTTGAAGAGATATGCGTGGTATTCATTGCCATTTCATTGTACGTGTATTTCAAAATGGTGGTACAATTTTAAGATTCAGTTAATTCTCTGTCATTATCTCTCTGTTGTTCGTGTTGCTAAGTCGTTGAATTGAAATTATATTTACGGAAAATAATTAAATACACAAAATGAGTGACGACATTGTTCAGACAAGTTTAAAACCGAATTAAAGTTTTAAAGTAATTATGAGAGATAAAAATACTGTATTAAACAATAACTAAATCAACATAACACATTATTAATAATACGTATAACTAAAAATAAGTGTACTCGAAGCAAACAAAGCTACACTAAACGATTAAACGGTAAAAATATATATTATGAAACTACAAGTAATTGTGTACAGACTACACAATTTATTGATACAAAACCCATCACATGAATTTTGAGTTCCTACCTTGTTAAAAGTGTGTCAATTTATCAGATGCGGTAGTAAAATTGAAGAGATTTCGTTATCTCATCTACAATAGGTATCTAAAGTCGTGCAGAGGCGGTCTGCTGTTCAGAAGTTATGTCACAATCATGCATTTCCGATAAATTGCCAAAATTTTAAACAAAACAATAGGATGGTGCTGAAAGGATGGAGGTTATTCTTAAACCGGGGTAAGTTATAGAATTGTAATCTAACTCACAAATCTTAGTAGTAGGTACTTTACACTGACGTTTTGATAAAAACGCGTTAAGTGTATTTATATATATATCTTTCATCAATTTCCTTTCATTATCCTTTTTTTATCAATTATTCTAGCTAGCCACGTCACTAGTCGCCATAAACATTACCTATATTTGCTGAAAAATAAGTTTTCTAAGAGGCCTTGCTAATCCTAATAAATTAATTCACAAAACTAAATATATACTATTTCTTTTACTTAATTATGCACATGATTAGAAAGTTATTTAGTAATACTGTACCTAATTAATTGTGTTAATTTAAAATGTGGAACAAGTGAGTATAATCTTTTAGTGGATTATCTCAGGCTGAAATATATTTACTTACAAAAATGGCTTACAAACTCATCAAAATATACCAGATACATAATAATAGTTTAAAACATTATATAATAGCCGATTTTTTTTCCTGGTGGTGTCTTTATAGTTAAATATAATATAAAAATATTTTTTTTGCTTAAAAGTTTATAATTTAATGCAGATCCCAATCTAACCTTTCTAAAGGTTGCATAATACAGATAAACACAATATTGATAAGTCTCAGCTTGCACCTTATAACCAAGACATCTGAAATTAACTTGTAATTTTCACCGATTCTATAAACTATTTCACAAATATAATTCCATCGTACCAGAAAACTTAAATACTTACTTTCTGATTTAATATTATTTATTTCAATGACATTTATTTACTTAAAAACTGGCAGCCTGGGCCAAAATATTTAAGAGATATTTTACACAAATAGGGTAGAGGTATAAATAAACAGTAAAATTAAGAAATATATATTTTTCAGCGCTCATAATACCCCAAAGGTATGTCCTGGGTGTTCTGGGTCTGTTTGCGTTGGCAAATTCATTCACCATGCGAGTATGTCTCAGTATGACAATCACTCAAATGGTGTTACATCCGGAGTCTTCGGAGCACATCGTTGGAGAGACTTGTCCGGATATTAGTGTTGCACAGAGCAACAGCTCAATATTGCTGAAAACTACTGCTGAAGCTGTGTTTGAGGTCAGTACCTACGTGATATCGTTTTCGAATAGGTACTGTTTGTTTTATAATGACAAGCTAAAAAACAAAACCCTCATCACTATTGAACTCATGAGCTTGGTGTCTAGTGCTGGTTGCATAGATGAATGTGATTTTCAATGGGGTAATTTGGCGGACCACGCATATAAATTCAGTATCTCTAGCTCTCTTTACAAAACTCATAAAAAAGGTGGAATTTTCTAAATCAAAGGGTTTATAATAAGTTTGAGAAGCTCACTTTCGAGCAGTTTTGGATATGATGGTATCTCAACAAAGATATTAAAAATTGTAGCTGATTATGTGAGCCCACCTATATCTCATATTGTTAATCTGAGTCTGAGTACAGGAGTATTCCCGGATGCACTCAAGATCGCAATTATAAAGCCTGTACATAAAAAACAAAAAAAGGATTGCATTGAGAATTATAGACCAATATCGCTTATACCTGTTATTTCTAAAATATTTGAAAGGTATATATATAAATTAATTAATAACTATTTCGAAAAAAACAAAATACTCTGTAGTGAACAAAAAGGATTTAGACAAAACAAAACAATAAACATGGCTCTATATGACTTTCTCTACCGAGTGATGAATAATATTGACCAGAAAACACCAGTTTGCTCAATTTTTTGTGACATGACCCAAGCTTTTGATTATGTGGACCATAATATTTTAATTAGAAAACTAGAGCTATATGGTATTAGGGGTAGCTCTCAACAATTAATTAAATCTTATTTAGGTAATAGAAAACAAATAACGCAAATAACTAAAATTGACATTAAAACAAAATTTGAGCAAATTCATGAGTCTGACACACGTATTGTAAGGTATGGCGTTCCCCAAGGGAGTGTACTGGGCCCACTACTATTTATAATATATATAAACGACCTGCCAAAATGTACTATCCAACCAATGTCATTATTCGCAGATGACAGCACTGTAACCATTTCATGCAATAATATTGACACATACAAATATGACATTAATTTAGCACTCGAATATATAGTCACCTGGTTAGATAATAATAATTTAAAAATTAATATTAGTAAAACTAAAATAATTCATTTTCGACAACGCGATACTGCAGCTTCTAATGATTTTGACATACAATATAATAATAATACAATTGAGGAAGTTGATACAACAAAATTTCTAGGGATTCATATAGATAAAAAGCTAAACTGGAAGGCTCATATTGAACATTTATGCAAAAAAGTGAATAGCCTTGCATATGTTTTGTATAAACTATCTACATTAGTTAATGAGAATGCTCTTCTGACTGCCTACCACGGCTTGATTGCCTCAAATATCAGATACGGTGTAATTTTTTGGGGCAATTCCACTGATATTGAAACAATCTTCAAACACCAAAAAAGATGCATAAGAGCTATGTTCCACTTGAGAGTCACAGACTCATGCAGACCTTATTTTATTAAATATAGCCTCTTGACTTTACCTTCGCTGTATATTTTTGAAACGGCTATGTTTGTCAGACAAAACCCTGAGCTATTCTGTCGGCTGTCTGATGTCGTTATTCGTAATAGACGAGATCAAAACAAAGTGTGCACTCGTAACTCTAGAACTACATTTATGCGCAAAAGTATTTTTTGCATGGCTCCATTTGTTTACAACAAATTACCATTATCGTGGAGAGAACTTCCAACGTCGTTGTTTCAGAGAAAGCTGAGAACAATTCTACTTAGCAAATGTTATTATAGTGTTAGTGAATTTATGTGCGATAACGATACACATTGACATAATTTAGTTTATTATTATTATTAGTTTGTATAAATTGCTCATATTTAATTTAATTTAATAACATTTAGGTCTTTATTTTTAATTTATGTACTACTTGTCATTCTTTACTTTTTCTCTTTTTCTTAGTTTCTATTATTATATTGTAATTGTATTTAATTTTGATTTGCACACCCCAAAAGGGTAGAATTACAATGATACTTTCTTATATATATGACATCTTTTTACATGTAATTCTGTAAATAAATACACTTTGACTTTGACTTTGACTTTGACTCAAGGATATTATTGACGACCGATGTGGCGCGGTGGGCGAAGGTCCGCCTGCGACGCGGAAGGTTGCGGGTTCGATTCCCGCCTTGGGATAAATGTTTGTACGATCTGCAAATATTTATTCCGGGTGTTCTGGGTGTTTATATGTATAATAAAAAATATCTATTTATGTAATGTATTGTATTAAGTATGTCAGTCTTCTAGTACCCATAACACAAGCTCTGCTTAGCTTGGGGCTAGATGATGTTGTGTGGATTGTCCAGCATTATTTATTATTTATTTATTTTATTTATTATCACAAGAACATTATGGTTTTCTAAGTTATCTAAATCAAAGAGAGAGTTTAAGTAGTGTAAAGTGGAAATACCTACAGTAGTGTGATTTAGTTCCCTGCTACGTACAGCTTATTTTATTTTACCTTCTTTTTCATTCTGTATACCCATTTAGACATTCAGGTAGTTTTTTTTCTTTATTACAGGGTCGAGAACGTTATGACTGGAATGAAGCAACCCAAGGATTCCTCCTCAGCGCATTTTACTATGGCTACGTCCTCACCCACTTACCTGGTGGTCTACTAGCTGAGAAATTTGGGGGGAAGTGGACTATCGGGATAGGTCTGCTTGTTACGTCAGTGGCCACAACTTTGACGCCTCTAGCAGTACACTATGGAGGAGCTACAGGGTTGTTCATCATAAGAGTGATAGAAGGATTTGGTGAGGTACATTTAGAATCCAATACATTTTCCAATCTATTTTTCCAATTGATTCCTGCGTGAAACACTCAACAATAACACATAAAAAATATAGATAACTAAATAGGTAATTTGTAAATGAAAACTGGTATTTTGAATTGGGACAAACACGGAAAGTAGGTATACGATACAGATATAAGTTTTAGCTTGAAGTATTTTAAATTCTTGTAGAAAATACCTTCGTTGATGAGAAATATTTTGAGGTGAATACACAATTTGGCAAGCTTCATCATTGTTAATGTATTTACAGGGTCCAGTAACGCCTGCTTTTGTTCTACTTATGGCTAGATGGGTTCCTCCATCAGAACGGTCGAGGTTCGGTGCCATGATTTTCGGTGGAGCACAGATAGGGAACATATTTGGTCCCTACATCTCCGGACTGATTCTACACGATGGAGGAGACTGGGCTCATGTATTTTACTTCTTTGGGGGACTTGGAGTAATATGGTTCTTCTTTTGGGTATGTGAAATAATACTTTTACTTTTTATACGAACTATAATTTATTTATTTATTATTCAGCCATTGTCGTCCCACTGCAGGGCAAAGGCCTTCCTTCCCTCCTTCCACTCCTCGCGATTTAACGCAGTGACAGGCCACGTGCTTAGGTGCGAGTCCAGCTCGTCCCGTCATCTCATCCTGGGTCTTCTACGTCGTTATATTTTTATATGAACTAAGGAAAAAATAATTGACTGTATTTCAATTAGTAAGTCAAAAACCATAACGAGAATATACATTATGGACTTTTATTTGGCTGTAAAAAATACAAACTTGTATTTATTATCTAGTATGTTAATAGTAGATAAATACTAAGGACATCTTAAAATAGAAGACTTTACATTTTCCAAGGTTCTGAAAAAACCATTTTATTTATTTATTTAAACAATAATACGGTTTACTTACACCAAATACATTCATTACAGTTGGGTATTAAAAAATATATTCCAAAACATAGTCAAAAACACAAGTCATAAGAAGTTTTAGAAGTTGCTACCAATTTAATCACCTAATATTTCGTTACTTTACTTTTTATTTCAGATATTCCTCTGCTACAGCACTCCGAACCTCCATCCATTTATAACCGACGAGGAAAAGGACTATCTCAACAAAAACGTTATTGCATCGGGGCTTCACAGAAAACTAGACCCTGTACCATTCAAAGCGCTTCTGAGATCTCCTGCGTTATGGGTCCTTATTTTCGCTGCAGTGAGTATAAAAAAGATATTTTTAATGATCATTCACTCACGACATTATAAATAGAAGCTGCACAATTACCTAATTGAAAAAAACGCGACATTGACTCGCGCATGGCCTGAATTTTAGCCTGAAAATAGAATCACAATCAACACGATTTTGTAAATTCGTGTGATTCTTTGAGGCAATCAAAAAAGTACACAAAGGTCAGATTTTTTCAAAATCTAAAATTGCTATGTAAATGCGCTGGGTGATGAACCCGAGTTTTTTACCACTGACGGTTTTTATTCCGTTTTTGCTTTACTACGACGAAACTGTCTTTGTTCTTATCGTTTGAGATGATGAGAAAGAGACGAGAATATTTTTAATGTTGTTAAAAGGTCAGTTTAGGAAAATCACTGCTACATATTTTTGATGTCGTTATTTAAGCCTAGTTTCTTGTTTTTCTCAATTTTATCATAATATCTTAATAAACTTGTAAGAGCCATCCTTTATTGAAGTGAAGGAAAAATCACTAGAGTTGAAGCCTATGCATTTACATATAATAATTGACCAAATTAAGCCTATCTAATAATTGATCTTTTTAATTTCTAAGAATATTTTAAAGCCACAGCGGGGTCATGTTCGGCTCTAATCCTAATTTAAGACCTCTAATTATAACCAACATGATGAAATAAATGAATCTATCTAGTAGGTTTTAAAGGTACAATAGCCTTTAGCATAGGTACTAGTTATAATAATACGGTTGAGATCATGAGTTTCAGACAAAGAAGACAATATCACGCTTATTAGTGATACTCATTTAGTTACAAAACAACGAACTACTTTGTTCTTTTGATTTTATGATTGTTTTGACGAAAGCAGTAAAATAATATTGCTACATAAAATAAAATCATAGAGTTACGAAAAACATAAAATACAAGAACGATTTAAATTCTTAAGTAGTAATGCACTTGACAAATAAGTGTTTTGTTTTTTTCATAACTCGCTATCATGGTTAAGTAGGTATCTAGACGACTTCTTCTTGATAATGATATAAACTAGTGTTAACCTTCTGAGTTCTGTATAAAAAATGATATTGCAAATATTAATAAAGTTAATTCTTATTTCTTTTTTTTCTATGAAGTTGAACATTTTTATTTTTTACTTTATTTACGTACTTTAAGGCCATTGACTTTAAAGCATATTAGTACTTATTATCAATCATATTTGATTTTATCGATAAATGCAGATTCTTTGAGAAGTGCGAATATTTTTGCCTTGTTAGAAAATTGCTCCGATGTAAAAAAAAACTATGATCACATATTGAACTAATGGATTCTGTTGCTAAAATGAATCATTTTTTGCAAAGATACACATTACTTAAATTAAATGTAAAAACAAATAACTCTCGTGGTATCAAACTAAGCCATTACCGCTCTTCTAAAAAAAACACCCTGTTTATATGTTACCTACATATAAACAGGGTGTTTTTTTTGAGAATCTCATATTTGAAAATCTCTTTCAGGTGGGTCACGACTGGGGTTATTTCACTATGATCACGGACCTTCCCAAATACTTTTCTGATGTACTGAAGTTCAATATAAAAGAAACTGGACTGATGTCTGCCCTTCCATATATTGCCATGTATATTTGCTCGTTCATATTTGCAGCATTATGCGATATGTGTGTAAAGATGAAATGGCATAATATTACTACTGGAAGGAAGATATATACCACAATATGTAAGATATTTTTAGTTTTTTTGTTTTAGTAAGAATATTATGAGATAACTTAAAATTACATTTGGAAATATATGTCACGTAGGTAAGTAGTAAAAACTAAAATCAATGAAGATGAATGAATGAATGAAAAGTAAACACATCCATCACACAAATTTAATGTTTGAGCTTGATAGAGATCGAATCCACCATTATTAAAACGAATTCCTACAGTCACACAAAAATGTACTGTGAATACAGAGTGGAGTTGCAAACATTTAACAAAGAACAGGAAATCAATTCGGTATAACAAATCCGGAAAAAATCTTTTCCAACTCGTTTCAACCCATTTCCTCAAGTTATAGTATTTTGATCAACAGCGTCCAAGCAATACGATTGATTATTGAACTCAAGCAAATGGTTCACGGTTAAGGTCATTTTTTTTCAGCGTCTTCCGTGCCTGCTGTTTTTATAATCCTGGCCTCGTATTCTGGCTGCAATCGACTGGAAGCTGTGAGTTTCTTCATAGCTTCCATGGCTTTTATGGCGGGCTTCTACAGCAGCGTCAAGATCAATGCTATGGACATTGCTCCGAATTACGCAGGAACTTGTTCGGCTTTTGTTAACGGAATCGCAGCGATATCTGGGATGGTCACACCTTATTTGATTGGACTACTTACACCTGATGTAAGTATTTTGCACCTGTGTTTAATGCAAAGCGGTGGTGGTCGCAGTTGTGTTTTAAGTGTTAAAGATGATGTAGCAATAAAAATTAACACCTTCACCTTGTTTTAAGCTCAGTGCAATATCTATATCTAAGAACTTTATATGGGCCATTGGCTTGTTCCATAAAAATATTTGTATAAAATACAAACTTCTAAAAAAATGATCTACTAAACAATAATAATCATCAAAATCGATTTATAATTGACTAAGTAATCGCGTGTTATAGGTACATGAAAAAAAGTATTCAATCGAATTTATCGAAATTGATACTTCACGACAAAAAGTTTGCATTCGCCAAATGTTTGGACGTACTTAGGACCTCTGACTACTATAATCTATGGCGTATTAATTTTTGACTAATCTATCTGTAATGATACTATTGTTCATCGGTTATTATCGGTCTATAAAACGCAAAGTGAGTAATTAGCATGATTGCATAAATAAACTTGAAACAGAAATTTGCTTTCATAAAAATCACAATTCAAAGCAATAAATGGCCACTGACAGTTTAATTAACTATCATCCTCTTTTTATTTCCTGTTCGTCTGTATCTACCATAGACATAGAAAATAAACTGTGTAAATAAAATGACGACAGATGTGGCGCGGCGGGCGATTATCCGCCTGCGACGCGGAAGGTTGCGGGTTCGATTCCCGCCTTGGGATAAATGTTGGTACGATCTGCAAATATTTATTCCTGGTGTTCTGGGTATTTTATATGTATAATAAAAAATATCTATCTATGTAAGGTATCGTATTAAGTATGTCAGTCTTCTAGTACCCATAACATAAGCTCTCCTTAGCTTGGGGCTAGATGATGTTGTGTGGATTGTCCAACTTTATTATTATTTATTTTATTAAAAAATTAAGCGTTCCCTATCCAAGTAAATAAGTCACAGTGAGAGAGACAAAACAACCGTGCGGCCATAAGTCTCTCTCTAGATGATTATTACAGACCTACAGAAAAGAGACGGACATTGGCGTTGTCTCTTTTTATAGAGTACTTAGTCAATATTGAGAGGCTATTAGTATTCAGTCCACCATACTACTGCTAGTTAAAATGACACAGAAGTTGTAATTTGTACTACCAGTTGTACTATTTAGTAAGACTAGTGACACGGAGCGCACCGTTCTTTATGTCTATGGTATCTACCGTTGTGAAAAAAATAAAAAAACAGTATAGCGAGCGGGACGTGACGTTCAATTTCCGAATTCCCTTTGACTACACGTGAGCTGAGGACTAAGCACGAATGAACGTGAGACTCGTAAACGTAACGTATTTAAGATACACTGCGTGCTACCGATGCAACTTTTGTCAGTAAAGCAGATGTTGACGCGCAATGTATCACAACTACGACTGTGTTTTGATACGTTCACAATTGTCACATTAATTCGTGATCATCCCTCTAACTTCACTAAAGTCACGATCTCGAAGCATGTATCGAATGATCACGAATATTGTGATCCATTTTACTTTGAGCTATCGTATTGAACATTTTCAGTATTAGCTGTTAATAAATATATTCAAGTATTGTATTACTAGCAATACACAATATTGTACGAATTTCCATCTTTTCTATACTTAAGCTTATTGAGATGTCAAGAGGAGGTAGTCAGAGGCTCATAATTATTTTCTTTGTATCTAAATATCCTATTAAAAGGGATTATATCCAGCAATTAGTAAAATTATCTAATGGGTAAGAATTCACATGCTTTATGGTAAATCAAAAGATAACAGTAACTATAGTATGTCTATATTTTCTTTCAGCAAACCATCGAACAATGGCGCATAGCATTTTGGCTCGTATTTGTAGTACTCGTAGGTACTAATATCCTGTACATCATTTGGGGATCTGGAGAGCAGCAATGGTGGGACGACGTGGACAAGTTTGGCTACCCATCTGATTGGAAACATGGACCCCTTAAGAAAAGACATGACACTGTTGAAAAAAAGAAAAAAGTTGTAAATCCAGTGCATGATCATTCCCCGGTTTCAAACGATTGATTTGATGTGTTCAATTGCTTATCATTTTTCAATTAAAACTACTCTGTTTATGTTTTTATAGTATTTCTATGACACAATCCTTAGGTACAACTTCCTTAGGTAAACTTTTTGGACACCGTTGTCTAATACTAACTATAGAAAGAATATGTTTTTAAATAGAGTTTGTGAAGTTTATTATAGCGATGTTTTGTCAGATATTGATATTTTTAATGTAACATTACCTTTATATCGTCATAGAGTTATGTCAAGCATTGCCATTAAATAAATAAATAATTATATATATGTACTTCTTTCTTGAGTATTTTTATAAGCAACTCATATAGTCTATGTTTCTGGTTATATTTTCTTTGTTTTAATGTAGTAATCAACAACTGCATTTTAATCTGTTCGTTCAAATTTAATATTTTTATCTTTAGCTTCTGTTCACATTTATTGTGTAATGCAATGGAGGAAACTTTACTGGTTTGTGTGTTATCTTAAGTTCTTTTTGTATTTAGTATATAATAACTGTTTGTTTCCCAAATAAAATAAAATAAAATAGTACAACAAAATAAAGTGCTATTAAAATAAAATTAAATAGAGTTTTTAATCCTACATACATTATCTCTCACATATATTTAGTTCCCACAATTTTACATGTTTGTTTTTCTAACGTTTGATTTAACATGTTATTTTTTAAGTCTAAGTTTATTTTTGTTAGTTTTGTAAGTTTGGTACCCCATACGTACTAAACACGTAGTGAACGCCTGTCTCCTCTTTGTCAAAGGTTGGGTACTGGAAACTGCAACACAGTTTACACTACAGCAGTTTCCAGTGTTCGTTAAATAACTTGTAACAAATGTTCAGTTCACCAATAAATTTCATTTCATTTCATTTCATCAAAGATCTTTTAATAGATAATACAATATTACCTATTTTAGTATATAGTCACATTGTAAGTACATATTTTTACATAATAGGCAATTGAAATTGCTGGAAAACCGTTAAAGATTAGTAATGAAAAGCTCTTTTAGGATTAGTCCAAAGACAAAATATTAACAGCAATTGATTTGTATTGCTTTAATATTTTTGCAGGAGTTTTACCGTGTTTTTACATTATAGTAAATAAATGCAAAGAATATTTAAGTAAGGCTCTAATCTAAAAAAATAGCTGACGTTTTGTAACGATAAACATAATTTTATAAGTAACAATTATCAACTCTTCAGCAATCAACAATGTAAACTATATAATAGGGCCTTGGCTGGCAAACCAGCATGCGAGCCATCTGGTGGAATTTAAACTATATAATAGGTAAAAGTCATCAAAATATATATAAATATATATATTTTGATGCCTTAGCTGGCAGACCAGCATGCGAGCCATTGGGTGGAAAGTGATCACCACCGCCTATGGACCATCATGGAACACCAGTTGTTGGTGCTTCTGGCCTTTTAGTGGTAATCCCGTTTTGTGAAAGTCAAAAAATTAAGGACTTGCAATGTGTCTAAATGTACTACCAGATTTCTTGATACCTACCTCCTTATTAGAGAAATTCTGTAAAATAGTCTGGAAAGCCTGCAACTTCAATGTGTCTAAATGTACTACCAGATTTCTTGGTACCTACCTCCTTATTAGAGAAATTATGTAAAATAGTCTGGAAAGCCTGCAACTTCACAATACATTAAAATAATAACATGTAGTTGGCTACTCTTAAATACTTATAATAGTCTGTAAAGTGCCTACTGAAAATGTAAAAGCAACGCTTAAGGGATCATGCTATGATTTTAGCAACACTTGAAATATCAAGTTGAAATGACCAGATATATTTTTTGACGTCTAGGTATTTTCCATATCTTTATGACGAAATATAGACGTCAATCTCAGAATGATATAGTTTTAGTTAACAAGTACAAACTAAGATTACTATTTTAAAGATGTTGTGTACATACTAGTTTTAGTCTTCGACTTCATCCGCGTCTCATTTTTTCTTTTCTGTTTGTTCATCCTTGTAAATATATATTATTTACAGAAAAGAAGTAACCGATTTTTTTGAAACTTTTTGTACATTTTGTTGGTTTACATAATATTTTGTCGATAACATTGTAAATGCTTGTATGCACAAGAGACGCTATTTATATATTTCAGGTACGCTATAAAATACGCTCTTCTTCTTAACGTGTCGATGCTACAACTGTATTTTGTTGTAGCATCGTGTTGGAAAGATTAGCCAGACTAGACACTGCTTTACCGTGAAAATAAAATAAATTAAATACGCTCTGAATCCTATCTATGCAGTACCTCTCTTTCTATAACGTAGTTACCTTACACTTACCCTTTCCGGCAAGACACGAGCAACCCGCCGAATTTATTAACAGCCAAACCTGAGATAAATAAATAAATAATATTGATTTAACAAAATATGTCCTGTATATAATCATCATGAGAATCAAACAAGCGATCAACAATAGGCACTTTGTATAATAAAAACATAAATGATTACGTCACAAGCCAACGACACCTCAATCGGAAACAAAATAGAGCGTAAAAATTTCAGGGTGTCTACTCTGTAAAACGGAAAACGAATGTACGGTGAAGTTTTAACGCATCGTTGCTTTGCATTGTTCTCAAGGTGCGTACGGATAGCGCGTACCCTGGTACGCGTTGTCAGTTTACGCGTGTCCGGAACGCCATGTCCGTACGGGCAGCTACGCGTACACTCAGGGGTACACGTACCGCGCGAGCTAGCTCGCAGCGCGAGCCAGCTCGCAGCGCGAGCCGCCGTTTGTCGGTTTTTGGTCGCGCGTCAAAAATGACGCACGCGACCAGGTACGCTGTATTTGGACGGCAAAATGAATAGTTCTTTGACGGACTGGGGCTCGCGGAGCGCTCTGGATCGATTACCTCGAGAACAGGTTCGCGGCGGTTTGTACAGGAGGCCGTACGCGTATCCAATGTACGCGTGGACAGTGTTTTCCAACTACGCGTTCCCAGGGTACGCGCTATCCGTACGCACCTTCAGCCGCACCAAGCAAAGATACGTATCGACACTTTGAGTTACACTGTGAGGCAACGGCCGATTAAGGCGATCATTCAAAAAATTCAAGGAAGAGCAATGACGCCCGTCCGTCATACAGTGAAAACTAGTACGGAGGGTAGTCACTTAATTAAATCAATGACTTTGTTTACAAACTTACATTTTAATAAAGTCTCTTTTAGGTTGATCAGCACTTGATTAGTTTAGTTAACTATTGGTGTATAGGAATTTATAATTTACGCACTTCGATATTTTCTTGTTTTAGACAATTACGTGTCCAATTTAAAACCTACCTACACTCTTATCCATCTAATTATAGTAAGTACTTAATTCAGTTTGTAAAATTTGGGAAAATAAATAAATAAAATTCACAAGGCAACCGCGCTGCCATATCAAATGTCACTCGCGGAACTTCATTTGTTTTGCGGAGTAAACCTATTGTCGGAGGTAATCAATCAAACAAAACAATGCTATTAAGACAAAATATTCGATACCTAGGTCGTATTGTATTGTAACGAGCAACTTGTTCTAATCTACTTTCATGAACGCAACAGGTTATTATATCGTTGATAAATTGTATTTATTTATCACTGTTGTCTATTCAGTATTCTTGTTACTGAGCATTTTCCTAACTACTGCAAACAAATAAACATTTATAGGCCTAGTTTAGCCTAATTATTATGTTTTGGATCACTGTTACTAGGTTAAACTGTATATCTTTAAACTGTATGTCTATTAATGTTTTACTGGTATGTTTAACACTCAAATATAACAATATATATATTGTAAAAAACGATTGAAGTAAGTCTGGGATAGGTATTTGTTGGATTAAAAAAAAAGACCGTGCACAGTAGGTACCTATAACATTCTGCAGTCGACCACACAAAAAAACCGTACAATTAAGTGCGTGGATTTTTAACAACGTTTTCCTTTGTCGTTTGATAGCATAAGCATTAATATTTTTTTTAATTATTAATATTTTATTATTAAAAACCTAAAAAAAGGTACACGACCGGATTTTAACCCAGCTTGTGTGTCACTCTTGTACATATCAAAGATTGAAAAAAGTAGTGTGAATAATAGTTCAAGGGTAAATACCCTTTTTAAGCAATCCGGTGTTGTGCACGTTATAAATAAGTAATTCTAACACGCTTTGAGTAGGTCAAACAGACAACATTAAATCTAATAAGTCGATAAAATATTAATTGAAAACCATCGCTACATCTGCTAAGGTACATTATGACGGTCAAGATCTAAAGACGGCTGCGCGCGCGCAGTTCGACACCTTGCCGTTCACCAGTCACTCGTCTCTGTGTCACCTTGCAAACAAGTGCAATAAAAACGTGAATGGAAAACAAAAATATATAATAGCAGTCAGAAGAAATACATATAAAGCAGCAGTTTGAAGATTTACCAAAATTTCGGTTTAATCTGTGAGTATTTTTTTTTATTACTGTATCGATTTTTACGTGAAATTATAATTTATGTGTGATGCAAGTGCTTGCATTTTTAGAGTAATAAGGAAAAAATACAAAATATACAAAAATATTTTAAAGGTGATCTTTTAAGGTGGCTTGTTTCCGGTTTATGCCATTCAAATTCTTTTTAATTAGTATTAGATTTATTTGATAACTAAGTACTTATTCCCTGCAATTTTGTTAATATAATACTAATGTTCTATTTCACCAAACGAGCTGATCATCACTGCTCACTTTACTTATATCTACGTATAGAATACAATAAACATAAAACTCAAAACATTTAGGTATGTATTTGCAAGTTTTAATGAACAAAAATGGATTAGTTACAGTTTTTCAGGTTTATTATTATCGTATATGTATTTGCGTCATAGAAAATTGTAGAGCTGACTTCAGTTGTCTTTATACTCGGTATGTTACTAACCAGAGTAGAATGAACTGTTAACATGTGTAAAGAAAGTCAATACAATAATACAATACAACATTTTCTGGTAAATCGAAGGAGCCTTTAGAATCTTATATTTAGCGTCTTATTAATGTAATATCTGAGGTCCATGCGACCAGAGCCATGAAAACAGGGTACAGTAAAGACGATCTTTACTGTACCCTCTACCCTTTTTGTGAATAAGGTCACGAAGAAGATCGGGCCGGCACAACATGTTATCTTCCTACATTCTCCCTTATCACCTGTCATCTCAGTATTCACTCCCTTCACACAGTCCATTCATCTTTTCTTCCTGTATACATTAATACCTAACACTCTTTTGTAGAGTAAAGACCATCATTATAATAATAAATGTATATAATAAAATCGCGAAATTTTAGGTATCACGAGGTAATGAAATTATCCGACATTACCGGTGTTTACGATTCTATTGTACCTACTACTATTCGTTTTTTAACTAAAGGTTTGAAGTTCCGCGATAGTACTTTACGATGTTTTTTTACAAGGACGGGATGGAAAAAGATTGCACACTAGGTAACCTCTGCCTAACAATGCATAGCCCCATAGAGTAAGTTTATTTGAGGACGTACCCTGTGTACCCTGTGTAAGTAACATTTAATCGTGAGATTAATATATAGTAGTACATACATCCCCACTATATATAAGACAGGTATTTTGATTTGATACGCATGTGGCGCTCGTGTGAATATTTTTGAGTACCTCGCATTGTTGTTAGTAAATGGGTAGGTAGGTATTTAAAACAGTCTGCAAGATAATACAAAATATAAACTAATGGAAGGTACAAGAGAATGTCGTGTACTTCCTAGGTACAGCTAAAGCAAGTTAATATTAGTTTTTTCTTATACATTTCTCTAAATGTTTTTTTTTATAGAAATGCAACATTTCTATGCAATAATTAATAAGTCAATCGTTAACGAAGGAAACGTACTGACACAACGCAGTCTATTGACTATTTCACTCGAACGAGTCTTGAAAACTAAAACGCAATTTTTATTTAGAGCAAAACGATATTTCGAGCCGTAGGCAAGTAGTGGAAATGAGAAATATTGTATTGCTTAGCTGTGGAAAAGAGCATATAATATATATAATTATAATAATGATAATTATAATTATTCATTCACGGACAATTCACACAAGTCCTAAACAAAGCAAAAGTTGTACTATGGGAGCTAGATTGTTAAAAGAACTACTACTACTACTTAGATACATTTTTTTGTAAATACATACTTAGAAAACATAGCTATAATAATATACAGCTATAAGTTTCAAAAAATGTACATCTTTTTTATGACCTTAAGTCATAATTAATTCTCAGTCATAAAGTTTTAGTCATTTTTTTATTTAAGTATTGTTCAAATAGTATATAGTAATGCAGAAAAAACAATCTGCTTGTTGTTTAAAAAAAAGTACAAATGGCAAATTAAATGACGCGACGATGATTTTTATGTGTTTTTATTAACATAACATAGATTGATAATTAGAAAACTCTTTATTGCACACACAAGGAAAAAACAGGAAATACAAAAAACAGTGTTTGCAGTAAGTAAATACAATGGGCTGCCTTATCGCTTTGAGCGGTCTCTTCCAGACAAACTTTGAATGGACTAAATACAACATAGGTACCTACAGGTTTTGAATTAAATTAATTGATTAATTACCATCAAACATATAAACTTTCACATTGTTTTTATAATTATGAAGTGAGATCAAGATCACAATGGACAATGAGATACATATTTTTTAACTAACTCATTTTAATAATACCGTAAAATCATAATTTAAATGTAAAACAAGTAATTTTTGTGCCTTTTTTTATTAGGATTTTGTAAAAAAACAGCGATACCTAGAATATAAAAACATTCATTTTGTGACGTATTAAAGGAGGAAAAACGTACGTATGCTTAGAACATCACAACATACTAACATGCAAGTTTATCTAGATTTAATATGAAATAAATATATATATATATATACTTAGTCAATACTGACCGCAAATCATCATAAAAGATTTGCGGTTAGCTAAATGAACTAGTTAATATTTTTAAATCAATATTTAAAATTACAATATTCACAAGCATCAGACATATGCATAGTTTGTTACTCCATAACATTTTTATTTTTAATTTATCCTACAAATTATTATTTCATAAAAATTAACCTATTCATTAAATTTTTGATTTCGTTGTATTATACAAATGACAAAACTAAGTTACCAAAAATAGAATTAATTACAAAAAAATGGTAATAATTATAGCACATAACCTTATTTCGTTTAATATTTATGCTTTATGTATAAAAACATTGCAAACATTACGTAAAAATAATGGCAACAGGTTGAAATTCGTAGATATCCGGTCAGCAAGAGATTGTGTAACTTAAGTATAGCTAATATAGATAAATACAAGCCTTATGGCTTACTGATCTAATTATTACCGGTTTTATTGGGTCCTTAATAAATTATACTCATGGACATTTTTACAAATAACATTTCTTACATCAAACTCTAGTCCCAAAGTAAGCAAAGCTTGTGTTATGGGAACTTGACTGCTGATTAAATACTTTTATACGTTTTTCTTTTGTAAACACATACATAGAATACATAGAAACACCCAGACAGAACAAATATTTATGTTCATCACACAAACATTTGCTCTGTGGGCACCGAACCCACGACCGAATACATGCATGGAAGGTCGAACTACTAACAATTGAGCTGTGTGACGCCTGTCAGTTTATTTATGCTGATAGAATAATATTTTTGTAGACACATTTACTTAGTACATAGGTTGTTTTCAATTGAAGGTTAAAATAAAAAAAAAAACAGATTTTGCATATCTAATACTTGAAAAGATAATGGGAGATGATAACAGTATCTAACATAAAAGATGAGCGTCTTTGAAGTAATCCTAACTATCTTCAAAGATAAGAGTATGTCAGAATAAACTTGAGTTAAGTATCCTGCGCTGAATACATAAACCAAATAATATAAAAAAATATATGATTACTTATAACTTCGACTCTATTATTTTATAATATCAAACTTACGACTATACAGTATATACAAAATGTACATTGTCATTTAAAATACTTACATAAGAAACAGTTGAGCTATCTACAGACCGTTGCAAACGATCTATAGATAGTTCAACTGATCCAAATCAGTACCAATCGGAAGCGTACCCAAGACACTGGCTGCATTGCCGCGCTGAATAGCAATGCTGATACGTTGGGCCAGATACTCACCAGCCCTCGGGTCACGCGTCGCTTTTATATTATTACTAGACCTATAAAAATATATTGCAAAATATTTTCGGCCTTCTCTTTGTTATTAAAAATTTGAAGATATATTCTTATTTAATCTTCGTGATCACTCATTATTAATTATCGATAGCATATTCGCTTAAAATCTTTATTTACAATTAAAAATCACCATAATTCTGCCATTAGTGTTTTAGTACGATTCGATACGTCTAAATATCACGCTTTGGGTCAAGTTGAACCAGTTCGTTGTGCAAATTCGAAACACCACGTGGTTTTAGCTAGTTGGTAACAGAAATATAATTCACTGCTTAATAACATTTATACGTAATTTATATTTATAATGACTGAAAATACTTTTGTATATGGAATATTAAAATTTGACGACCGATGTGGCGCGATTTTTTTTTGAAAATTTTTATTTTAACCTAGATAGTACAGGACAAGAAGAAGAAGAAATGTTTTATTTAAAAAATAATGCGTTTTTATCGCTAGGCAAAGATTTTTCCCATTGATTTTTTTTTTGAAAATTTTTATTTTATCCTAGATAGTACAGGACATGGAAAGAATAAGCTGAACAGAGAAAGTAACGAACGTAGAAGTGTTGAGAAGAGTAGGCGAGCAACGAGCCCTCATGAAAATGGTTGAGAACAGAAGGGGGAAGATGATTGGCCATCTTATACGACACGACAACCTCATCAGTAACATCATAGAAGGAAAGATAGAAGGAAGAAGAGGAAGAGGAAGGCCGAGGATAAACTACATGAGCCAAGTAAAGATGAAGGTTGCCCTCGTGTCATATAAGGAAGTCCAGAAGGCGGCCCTGCAAAGGAAAAAAATGGCGTGGCTTGCATTGATTACGCAGACAAGAGCGTAGCTCTTTAATAAGAAGAAGAGAGTACAGGACAAGAAGAAGAAGAAATGTTTTATTTAAAAAATAATGCGTTTTTATCGCTAGGCAAAGATTTTTCCCAGACAACCTTTGGATTGTGATAATGTCACTTTTCCTGTGAATAGCGAAAAATTAATGACAACATATTAAATGAAAAAGAACACATGAAAAAACTATGAGGTATAAATTTCTCTTTGCTATCTTTATATGCCAATTTTGCATTCCGCGCTCTAAAGCGTACCTACCAAAGTACTTATTATATTTTTTTTAGTTCTATAGTTTGTTTTGAAGTAATATGATAAATCTAGGTTAGCGTAGTAAAGCGTGAGAGTCTTTTGTTTTGTTCTTTGAATCTGCTATGATGACAATAATTACTCGGAACGTGATTTGCTTCGTATTCAATTCTCACACGTATTTACAAATTAATTCGCTGTCTTAGTAAAATATTTAGCTTTAAATTTAAAAACGGTAGATAATAACATGAACTTCAAATATAGTCTCTGGTGTATCGTATTATAAACTTTGATGCTAAAATAAGATCCAGACGAAAGCAAGTTAAAAAAAATTCAGGTCTCTCAGCACTCTTGAAACAATACCTACTACAAATTTTGCTTACTTCGGGACTAGATCACGTTGTGTTAAATGTTTTGTTTTAGTAAAAAACATGATCAAGTTGACCAATAAACTGCAGAGTTTTATCCTTAAGCAAGTCTTATTAATATTCAAAAGACTAGCCAGGAAGTATATGTCTCCAAGATATAATGACCTCGATACTTACTAAAAAGAAGAGGAAGACAACTGAACTGTACATTTAAAGCCTACAACAAAAAGATTAAAACGGATGGAGAGAAAAAGCGACGGCCGATCCATTGTAATATTATAATATTGAACGCTAGAATTTTCAAATAATTATCTTCTAATTAGAACCATTTATTATAATCTGAAATAAAAGGTTCAATACATGCTATGTATGCTTTAAATAAAACGTATACAAGTATATAGGTATTATGTCACCATCCCAGTTATAATACGAGATTTGCTTAGTTTGAGACTAGCGAAAATTTCCGTGAATATTGATTTATTTATAAATGAGCTATGATCAAAAATATAAAAACTGAGTAAAACTCTATCTCAAAGTTCGTTTATCTCACGCATTACTTTTAATATTCATTTGAAATATTTCTGTAATTATCATATATTTGTATTAATATTATCATCTTGTAAACAGTATAATATTTTCTTCCGTAATGTTAAACTTCGCAATGCTAATAAATTCAGTATTGCGTGATCTATCTATTTAAATAACGAGGCTATTTATTGCAGTAACAAAGGATTTTAAATCAATGTTTACAGGTGTTTTCTAAGAAAATTACACTGCAAACTGGTTATTGAAAATCATTCAAATGTTTATTTAAATTAAATATGAATACATTGTTACTAACCTAAATAAAAAAAGTTGTCAATGGATAAATATACATATATTAAAAAAAGACGTGTGGCATTCGGGGACTGCCGCGGTAAAGCTAGTGCATAGCGTTTTTTGCTGGATTACGCATGCGCAGTGTTAGGTTATTTCGTTACGGAATTTCTGGATTCGGTCTCCACGCTTGAGGCCCGCGATAGAAGCTATGCTATAGCCTAATAAAATCAAAAGAGTAACTGAAAACCGGCCAGTCGAACTTCTGGTTCCGTACCAAAAATAACGTTTTTTTTAGTATTTTTTATAACAGCGGCGACAAAAATACATCAGACGATGATGTGAAAATTTAAACTAACTAATACGCTTCATGAGATAGACTGCGGAGCCTCAGTTAGGACCCTGTTTCATCATTTAGCTACGGATGCCTAAAAAGCACCTTTCTAGTTTTTTTAGCATATTTAAATATTTCATTTCTATTGTTATTATTTCGATAAATAACTTCAAGAAATGTAAGATTCTTTAAATAGCAATGTCCTCGAAGTTAGAACTTTCAAATTCTTGATTTAACATTCACAACTCTCCGTGCGTTCATTAAAATTGGTGTTACAGCCATGAAGCTAACGAAGGTAGCATTTTAATTGAGATATAATTGGTCAAGGGAGTTAGATACTAATCTACATAAATTATTAGGTACATTGTAAATATAATGAAGGAGAATAAACCAGCAAAAAAGATTAACTATTTGTCATAATCATAGGTATACATGAAAATGTACTGAGCCAATGCAGGTATTAAGTAAAGAGAAAAATCATCGGGACCATTTTTATAGAGAATTTTAAGATCTACAACATTACTCTAAGGTACTTTGTCCATAAAACTAACCGTTTTCGAGAAAAATCCAAAAAACCTAAAATTTTGACGTTGGTCCCTAAGCTCACATGGGATTGATGGGGACTTTTGACACTTTATTCCTTGTGGTAAACCTAAGGTCTCTACGAAGATTTGGCTCTGTCGGAATTTTCTTTATTTGATCACTATTTTTATGTCTAAATTGACCGGACTATAAAGTGTGAGAGAGACGAAACGATTGTGCTGCTAGTAGTCTATTTCTACGTAGACTTAAATACTAACAGAAAAGAATCAGGTATTGACCGCACATATTGATTACGTGAGGCTATTGCTCAGTCCATTCTGATTCTAAATAAATAGTATTAGAATTAGAGTTTTGAGTGTTATCATTTTGTGATATTCAACATAAGAATAACATAAAAGTAAGTCACATGACTATTGACGATTCATTATCGAGTGATCTCGACAATGTGCGATTGTTGTTTGTAAAAAAGTGTTTTTGAAATTGAAAGTGTTAAAGGCAAAAATGCATCAAACTCGAAACAAAATATACTGAGTGGGTTTTTTATTCGAGCAGGCTGTTGAACTGTTAAATTGTTTCAATTGAGCAAGCGACCTCGACATTATCAGCGTTGATAATGACCTTGATATTACGTTTTTATTCAATTATTTATTTATAATTATAGTTATAAAGTGCAATAGATTTGATGTAAAATTTAATAACTATTAAAATTTGTGATGGTGCTCTATTTTGAAAATACATGTTTTAAAATTGAATAAAATCATAATTTTATTAAATATACATTTTTTAACCAATTGGTAAACTTTGTTTGCAACAGTTAAAATTATATCTCGTTGTTTTTTTACGTGCTCTTTTATAAGACCCATATTTGATTAGAATAGTGTCAATAATTAAATGAACAGATATGTTTCTACATAATAAATAAATTTTAAATCTTCTTTATAAAAATAACTTGTAGGCGTTTTATCTGGTTCATACCGATTTACCGTCATCGAAGCCAACTTTTACGCAATAATGCCAAAATTTCCGCAACACCATTACTGGTTTTTTTGTAAGATCTGTATGTAAGAGATCTTGCAACAAGAAATAAGCAATTATATCGATAGTCACAGCTCAGTTGGTAACGAGATCTTCCCCGCGTTGTGGGTTCGAACATCACTAATAAAAAGCATACATATACTTAGAAATAAACAGTTTTTTTTCTAAAAGTAGATATGCTACAAATTGCTTTGCAAAATGATGGCTCTTGGTTAGGATAAAACCTATTTCCTATAGTATATATCAGACTAAGCTAAAACCAAGGGGGGTAAATATGATAATCGTAAACGTATCGAAACAGTGACGTATTTGAAATACACTGCGCGTCGACATCAGCTACACTGTCGAACGTTGTAACGTTAGCGCGTAGTGTATCTTAAATATGTACGTTACGTTTACGATTGTCACATTTATTCGTACTCAGGCTTCTTAGTTGTGACTCTTATCAGCATAGTGTGAAATGTTCATACATTTTATGATTATTTATTTATCTGTTGATTGACCAACCGCAGTTCCGAAGAAATTCGGTCAAACCTTATCAGATCGTAGTTATCAACAAACGAGTTTTTTAAAACAACGGAAACACTGAAAACCGCAGATTCATATTAAGATGAGATTTTATAAGATAAGATAAAAAGAAAAATGACTAGGTAATCATTATCAATAAAAAAAAAGTATTTATGTATCTGAGTATTATGTCAGCAATCTATGTAGTTCCCATGGTACAAGTTATGCATAGTTTGGGACTAGAGCGCGATGTGTAAAATGTCAATTAAGTACTATAATATTTACTTCATATAAATAGATTTATAAACGTATAAAATTGGGTTACGTACGTAAATTGAGTTTCCATGATATTGTATAAAAAATACTTAAAGGAGCTAAAAACCTCTTTGTCAATCCATTATTCTCGAACGAAGTATATTATCGTTATCTACAGTAAACAGCATAAATGAACATCTATTGCAGTAATCACGTTTATCTTTATAAATAGAGCAACTTAAGTGTTTGACAAGTATTTAGCTTCCTTACAAAAGATTCACAAGATTGTACAATAATGTAGCAGAAGTAGATTATTTATTTATTATTTAGCCACTGTCGTCCCACTACAGGGCAAAGGCCTCCCTACACTCCTTCCACTCTTTGCGATTTAACGCATTGACAGGCCCTTGCTTAGGTGCGAGTCCAGCTCGTCTCGCCATCTCATCCTGGGTCTTCCACGCCGTCGCCTTGCATGTCGAGGGATCCACTCTGTGGTTTGCTTAGCTCACAAGTCATCGGGCATGCGACAGATATGTCCGGCCCAGTTCCACTTTAGGCCGGCGACTTTTTGACGTGACAACGTCTTATAATTCGATAGAGCCGGCTGCACGCACGAAAAAACATGACTCATGAGGCGTTCTGAGGCGTTCTGAGGCGTTCCATGAAGTGCAAGCGAGAGCGCGGATTATTTTGCAGAACCGCTTACAATCCCGTTCGTTGACGTTGTCACGTTCAACTATCGTCAGTAAACCGACTTTACAGACAACCATTTTTTGACCAACGTCAACGATGTGTGGTTTGGAGCGCAGTATACTATTTAACACAACGTGAAAGCAGAAGAAGATAGGACTCTATAAACCATTCTATAAATTGCCTTCACCGTGGTTACAATCACATGCAACGTATACAATACAAGTTTGTATTTTTGATTGTTCAGTCACCGTCTTGACGTTACCATTTTTTTGTATTGATTCTGGTTAGATACTATACAATTATGAATGTTAAAAATTACGAATCAACGAAAAATATTGCATATATTTACTTCTTTTAAATATAAATTGAACGGCATTCGTGCTTTTAGCATTCGTCTCGAAACAGGAAGTATTGCAGACAGAAAAAAACAATTATTGTTTCCTGGACTTTTAGTATTTTATCACATACTTGATTGTGATAGTACTTATAGTATAGCAATTGTATATATGTAGTAGGTATATAGTATAGCAAATGAATGAAAATTCTTTATTTTACACCCTTAAAACTAAATGAAAATACAGATTGGAAAATTAAATTAACAAAATGTACAATGGGCGGCCTTATTGCTAAGTAAGCGATTTCTTCCAGACAACCTTTAGATGAAGAAGAATCGGAAGCTTGGGATTATATAATGGCATACTTAGTACAAATTAGCAGCGATGGCTCTTTGTAAAGTGAGCACAATTTATGGTAATGTAGATTTACCTACATGGATAAATACAGTTAAAAAAAATCTTTTTAAACACTATTAGGTAAAATTTCAAAGTTTGATAATAATGTGTTTTATTTAATGCTTGAATTTATTGTCTTTGCTAGGATTACCATTTTTCCGTTGTCAAAGATTGACTGTATATACATATATGTGAAAAATTGGAGTAGGTAGAAAAGTGTGTTTATTCTGTCAA
The DNA here is from genome assembly GCA_932527185.1 of Ecliptopera silaceata. NCBI lineage: Eukaryota > Metazoa > Arthropoda > Insecta > Lepidoptera > Geometridae > Ecliptopera > Ecliptopera silaceata. Next base: position 7,187,563 of record OW052202.1, on the reverse strand, counting down.
GTCCAACTATTCAAATCAATTTCCGCACGTTTTGACAGTTTGATTACGAACTAGATTTATGATTGTTTTGTGTTTAGTAATTATATAGTATGACCAAACTAAGTTTGCTTTAAGCAAACAGATAACTCATAAAAAAAACATCTTTGCTTCATTTTAGCTGGCATGGGTTGTCAAATCGTGATCACGATTTTGGCGTTAACATTATTATTGATGGTGCAAAATTAGCGTAGTCTGACTTTATAAAATAAATAGGTACTAGTGCTTAAATCTTCTGTTTCATTTCCAGGTAATAAAGTATCGTCCTTGCAATGATACCAAGATGGCGGAAAACACTGTCAAAACGTAAGTACCTGCCAATAAAAACTAACGTTTATTTAAGATTCTCGTATATATTTTCCTTCCTGTTTGATAAAACTGAGGATACACTAAGAAAATCTGTTGAATTAACTCAACATACCAAAAACGTTTACGACCACATATAGACTCTTAAATCGACATTATATCATAATAATATAGATACTCATATCATAAGTTATCTAGATAATTATCTCACTTTTTCTTGGTAAATGAATTATTTCTCAGTGTATCCCTGGTTTTATGATCCTTTTGTCATTTGTTTACATATTACAATAAGGATTAACCTTTATATGACCGCAAATGTTTGTATGTTGTCTCACAATATGTTCTTATTATCTGTGATATATATTGTCGACCGATGTGGCGCGGTGGGCGAAGGTCCGCCTGCGACGCGGAGGTTGCGGGTTCAATTCCCGCCTTGGGATAAATGTTTGCACGATCTGCAAATATTTATTCCGGGTGTTCTGGGTATTGTATATGTATAATAAAAAATATCTATCTATGTAATGTATTGTATTAAATATGTCAGTCTTCTAGTACCCATACCACAAGCTTGGGGCTATGATGTTGTGTGGATTGTCCAGCATTATTATTTATTTATTTATCTTCGGTCTTGAAAGTATGTGTGAGGTAAATAATGATTAACACTACAATGTGTCCTCTAGGTACATTATTTTTGGGGAGTGTGTGTGACAGCTTTATATTGATGAAGCATGCAGAAAGAATGCTTGAAATCGAAACAGCAAATCTTGAGTAGCGTAAAACTATTAAAAATTCAAAGTATCATTGTGTTGAATTGGCTAGAAGCGTACATAAGCGCAAATATTTAAATGTGGACTATTATCTCAACAGAAAAATACATTCCAAAGTCTTTCAAAACATAATGTCTTGTGAATATTTTTTAAAATTATATTTCTACTTGTTAGGTATACCTATTTATATTATAACGTTTATTGGAAACAAATGCATGCATACTTAGATATATTGTTTAGTATCTAGGTATATAGGAATGTGATTTTTTTACAACCAGCACGTAGGTAAATCACAGTAAAATTACAGTAGGTACATTCAACTAATTTTCCTCATATACTTTATATGTATGTAGTTTTATACATATATATGGTCATCATACCGCGCTTCCCCCTTTATATCCTTCCGTCTATTAAAAAAGATAACAATGCAAATGGAACTGTAAATAAATAATGATACGATCCACTTTCTCCAGTGTTCATAATTCCCCAGCGGTACGTCCTGGGCATCATGGGCCTTCTGGCGGTTTGCAACGCGTACACGATGCGAGTTTGTTTGAACCTTGCGGTCACGCAAATGGTGTATGACAACAAGAACTCAGAATCGCATTATGAGGACCCGAATGCATGCCCAGATGACAGCGAGATTCTAGTAAACGGAACTGTCAGTTTGAAACCGGTAAGTGACACTAGTAAACTCCATAGACATCTAGAATGGACTGAGGCCCTAGCACGAATAAATGTGACAATTGCTTACGTATCTAATGCTGGGGCCACATTAGCGGGCTACGGCGAATATTCGTGTTACCGCGATGTATGTGGCCGGGTACATCGTGTCATCGCGTAATATTCGGGCGAAGACGATGTAGTATCGGGGAGTTGTCGGTAAACTGGCGCGATCAAAGGGATTTGTCCCGCCATTATGGCTTAGGTGGCTACATCTACGTCAATTCAAAGATCATTCAACAAACTGAACAACACAATGCGGCACGATGCATCGCGTCAACTCGACACGAATCTTCGCCCTTCTAATGTAGACAAGAACATCGCCTATACCCGAACACGATGTTTTTGTCGCGCCAACACGATACGACTATTCGCCCGCTAATGTAGCCGAAGCATAAACGGTAGCGTATTCGAGAAGCACTACGCGTTGACGTCAGCTCGACTGCCGAACGCCGCACGCAGCGTCTTGAATGTAGGTAGATACTACCGTTTCGATACGTTAGCGATTGTCACATTTATTCGTGCGAGGTTCTTTGAGCGTTCTCTCAGAAATAAATACGACAGAAACGTAATGTAATGAACAATCGTTGACGTGACGAAACAAAAGTAGTTGTCCATTTTTACAAAGACGGGTATCGGCCGCATATGCCAATATTGTGAAGGTAGGTTATTCTACTTCATTTCCTATGTGAAGGACACTAGTAGAAGTGTGACAGATTAATGTTTGTCTTAATTTTACCGCAAAGTGCTTCAAAGATCGTTGTTAGTACCTAATAGGAAAAATATTCAGGTTTTCTTTTGAGTTGGTAACTGGAATGCAGGAAAAAGTAGTTGAGTTGTGTAGTTGAAGAAAAAAAGGAGGTATTTTGTTCCACATTCGATTTGAAAAGAACCAACCTTAAAAATAGAAAAAAAACAGAACAGTTGCTATTTTGATCTAGCTATTTTGTTAGTAAACAAACAAAATAGCTAGATCAAAGTCATAAAAAATGCGACGTAGATTTTACTTTGTTCAACCCGTGCCTAATTTACCTTATCTGAGTTTTAATTTGTGAAAAATGATTCGCAGTATTTCTGCAGAGAAAAATAGTTTCCAATTCATTGTTAAACATTTTAATTGAAAACTATACAGGGTTAGTAGCAAGAAAAATCAGTAGAAATAATCTGATAACAAAATGTTGTCAGCTACAACAAAAGTCAGTACACATTTTAAAATGAATTTCCTTACAAAAAGTATAATAAAAGGATATTATTTAATTCATGTACCTACCTCATTTTTTTTATTTTTTTTTATTTCTACAATCATTTTGTTTACTTGATTTTTCAAAACCTGTTTAAATATAAGGTAATATTTGGATTAAAACATTGATAATGTCCCTGATAAAAAAACTGCAGTCTTGGCTTTCCTCAAGTGTATTTTGTAAGGAAAAGTCACAAGAATATTAATTCAAACATTATTTAATCCCACTAAATGTAGTTTTTTTCTATCTCTGCAAGAGATCTCTTTTAGTGGTCTTACCACTCACTGAATATCTCAATACTGATCTATACTTTGTTATTTTTAAGCTATTGCATAGCGTCTATCGGGCTATCTAGTGTGTAGACCGAATTCATAAATTCCGTAAAGAAATAACCTAACACTGTGCATGCGTAATCCAGCCAAAAATGCTATGCAATAGCTTTACCGCGGCAGTCCCCGAATGCCACACGTCTTTTTTTATTTTAGTAGTGTGTAATAAATCTTCTATAATTTAATAACCTAATAACAAAAAAACAATATTCGTTACTAACACAGCTGCTATTTTAAAAAATATTGTTTCAACCTTAGATCAGAAAATCAATTTATACGGCGAAGACGACATGCTCTGATAAATTACAGCCTCGATGAAACTTAAATAAAAACATTGACATCTTTTTTTTAATATCAAATAAAGTACTTCGTCGTCGGCCTTTTCGTCTATTACAGACCGTATAAACAGTGTCACTGTACTTACATAACATTACTGTAAAAAATAAATGTGTACACATTTCTACATCAGATAGAAAAGCTTACAGTAAAAATAACACAAGATAAATTTTTACTATGGGAATAATCCATGGAACACAGCAAAAGTTGATGGCAACTTAAACTACACGTGCTTAAGTTTATTATTTTAGCAATACACTGTTTATACACCTCTAAAACAGTTAAATATTGAGTTTCAGCGTTCAAAATGTAGCATAACAAAATTTAAAGTTATTGATGAAAACGCTGATACAGTTTTCCGCTTTGTGTATCTTTTCTAGTTTTGTCTTCTAGGAACTGCAGAGAGATATTATTAATTTTATTTTTATATACGAGTTAAAATAACTTGGCATGGAAAACACCTGCCAATTATCGATAAAAACGATGTACCTATAAGTATTTATTTACTATGGAATTTTACCAAGTACCTGTCGTAATGTATAAAATTGAAACACACGTAATAACGTAAGTGCGTGTGAGTATAAGTGAGAATGTGAGCGTAAATTTGAGCCATGAATAAATAATTTTGACGGAATTCGCAACACTTGTAAAGTGATAAAATAAATGTTTTTTTTTACATTCGACATTTTCATTAGTCCATTGAAAGAAAATATCGTATTTAATTGAAAAGAAATAATGAAGATAATTCAAGGTGAAGTTATTTTTGGCTTATTGATAAGGTACTTGAGGTTCACTTGAAGGTTTTTCAGACAAGACGAGTAACCGAATCTTTCCATATTAATATTTATATGACTCATTCTGATGAATTTACTTCTTATAATCGATTCCTACCTATTATTATCATCCCGTAAGAACAATTCAATTAAAATTTACATAGCTCTCTAAAAATCAAAATCAATTCATTAAAAATGAATTTGTAATTTCCAGCATGCAATATTCGACTGGTCCGAATCAACGCAAGGATTAATCCTCAGTGGATTCTACTATGGATATGCAATCACTCACATCCCTGGAGGGTACCTCGCTGAGAGGTATGGAGGGAAATGGACTCTCGGCATCGGGTTATTAAGTACGGCTATCTTCACACTCCTAACTCCTGTAGTCGTGAAAGCTGGAGGAGCTACATGGCTATTCATACTACGAGTACTGCAAGGAATGGGCGAGGTATATTTTGCTTATATTCTACACTTGTGCAAATACTGTTATGCTAACGTCATTTAATCAGGTGTGAATACATGCCTTTCAATCTTTACAGACGTATTTTATTTATTCGCGATTTAACATGTGAAACTGACAAGGAGATATTATGAGACCGTTTTTAGAGTCCATGCTGTTCATGGCACCAGTTGTTCTGTACCTCTACCATGAGATGTCACAGTAATATCGCCTGACTTTACTACAGTAGTTACGTCAATATTAGTACATATTACGAATTTTAGTACCCAACTATCCGCTGGAGGCGCTGTACAAATCTTTATAAATTTTTTTAACTACAGACGCTAGCGAGTGTAGTAAATATAGTATAGTAAAAACTCATGGTAGAGCTACTGCTGGTAAATATTGACAGTACAAAAACAGCAAAAGCTTACGAAGACGTTTGCTTTGTATGACATTAAACTCATTACTAAGAAACAGTATGGCAGTAAATAGATACTATGCTTCATATTGCAATCAGTAGTTACCTTTAAAATCTCGACTCGATTTTAGATCGAAACATTAATCCGAATGTTTTACTACATAACTAATGTTTTTTTTTTACAAGTTATATGCAAGCGTTTGACCGCGATCTCACCTGATGTTAAGTGGCGCGGTCGACGATGTAGCACGCTACTAGAAAATACCCATTCATTCTATTGTTGCTTAATCTTAATGTTGTAATCGGCCTGAAATTAGTTATACCACTATTAGTTATAATACTAGATATACCACAAATTACGAGTACCTATTTGTAAAAGCTCACTAAGCTTGTATTTTGTTTTTTATTACAATTGTACATTACCAAACGAGTAAAAAGATGATGCAACCACGGATTTACTATCTAATTTCATATAACTATGATGACTTAGTTGCCAAACAGGTAAAAAGAGAAGAACTTTACTGAATTACATATTATGCAGTCCATTTGGCAAATTACTTGAGTTTTTTAAGTTCCTTTCACTACCTATTGCAAAACTTTTAACCTAATAAGTAGATAGAAACATTTTTTATGTACACAAAGATATAACAGAAAATACAAAAACACAGTATTTGTTAAGTGAAGTACAAGGGGCGGCTCATTCAAAATCAAAATCAATAAAAGTTTATTCAATAAAATCACAAAGATCATTTAAAATCCTCAGATTTACTAGGCGATTCTAAGTGCCACGTTCCACGCGACCAGAGCCAACGGGCAAAAAACTATGACCTGGTTCCTACTGTTTTTTTGTATGATCCTTCTTACAAAGAATTACAACTAAATACTGAAGTTCCAGTGCGGTGTCAATTAAACTTAGTACCGTTTAAAAATGCAACATAACTATGATAGTCATGTCGTTGCTATGAGCGATCTCTTCCAGGCTTAATTTCATCATCATCAACCGCAGCCTGACTTGACCCACTGCTGGGTATAGGCCTCTCTTTGCTCTTTCCATTCCGCACGGTTCTGAGCTGCTCTCAACCAATGCGGATTGACGATATCGTCAATACCGTGGGCAGGCTTAATTTAAACCAATATAATTTTATATAAAAGATGCATCTCATTTAGGGTTAGTCAAATCAAAGCTTAACCTTTGTTTAGATTCTGATTTTGGCGAACGCTTAAATACTTAGTTATCTCAGCCTAAGAGCTGTACCTAATACTAAAAACCTAAGTCTAGAATATTATTATTACGTGACCAAAAAGTGGATAGCGTTGCTGTTTGATGCATATCAGTTTAGTTGTCATAACAGGAAAACACAAAGATTGCAATAGGTATTATGTTCAAAAATTATCTTGCTGCTTTTATTTTAGGTAGATTTATCTACCTTATTTTTTAGTACATATATAACTAGGTATACAGTATGAATATACGTTCTAAGTACCACTCTACATTTGCTTGTTTTTTGTTATCTGTTTGTATCTTAGTATTTTCCTAAGATACAAGTCTTTTATCTATCATAAGAGGAAAGTAAACTCTTGAGAAAAATATTAAGAAATACTTGCAAACAAGGACGGAGTAACTGAGATGAATGGCAAAAGTGATCGATCTGAGGGTTGAGCACGAATAAATGACTATCGTAAACGTATCGAAACAGTATTTGAGATACACTGCGCGTCAACATCAGCTTTACTGTCGAACTTTGTAGCGGTAGCGCGCAGTGTGTGTTCAATACGTTTACGATTGTCACATTTATTCATGCTCAGCCCTAAGACCTTCGCATATTAATAGGGTTCATTATAAAGCTGTTGCTCTCGTATATTGATAGAATAATGAAGATTTGGTGAAAGAAAATCTGAATAATAATCTTTACCTGAATAAGAAATTGCTTTATAATATAACCTTTGCTTTGTAGCAGGTTTATGAATAAAACTCATTAATATTGATTGATTGCTGTATACAAAAGATTATCATCAATCAGAATAAATTTTATAAGGCTATACAATAAATAAATATGTTAATTACACAATAGTGCATAATCTTACATGTGTAAAGCTACATTGGAATTTTAACGTTTTCCTTTTTCAGATTAATTTACTGACATCAAATAATGAAAAGATTGCATTTCAAAGTGTAATCGCAAATAAATAATGATTAACTATTGCAGTACTTAAGCACCTTAATGAACGATTTTTTTTTTACTAATGCCAAAATAACTTAACAATATTAAAAAAGTTACAAGTATGGTAACAGTTTGAAATAGTCATTCGTACCGAATAAAAAGACCGAAATTTGAATAGTTTTTTTTTTATTTTCAGGGTCCAACAATGCCAGCCTTGATGATAGTCCTAGCTCGTTGGGTTCCTCCACACGAGAGGTCTCGCCAGGGTGCCTTGGTCTTTGGAGGAGCACAGATAGGAAACATCTTCGGTTCATTTATGTCTGGTTTCCTGATGGCTGGTGACGGAGACTGGGCCAATGTGTTCTACTTCTTCGGCTGCTTCGGGATCTTGTGGTTTTTAGCTTGGGTGAGTTTCACCAAAGTCTGAATGGATGTCATGTTTTAGTTGGTTCTACCTTCCACGCTATGCGCTATGTTATGGGTTCGATTCCCACTAAGAACAAGAACTAAAAGTAAGTACCTACCTCGTACTAAGTTAAATACCTATATAAGTGGTAAGACACATTGATATTAGTTGAGTTTGGGTATAACGACTCTGCTGGGGATTCCCCTTTGTAATGATGAACCTAACTTTATTATTATGATATTTTTTCGTGATAATCTTATTTTTTATTGCAATTAGCAATTTGATATTTTCCTTAAAATATCGAATTCGGGGTTTTGCTACGTTTAAAATATAATATTTAGTTCCCTGGTGGTTATTAGTATAGTTATTAGGGCAGGTCAGTAAGTATTACCTGCCCTAATTCCTGTTCTTTAGCCGACTAATATGCTGCCACCAAAAACGCCATAAGTCTAGCCAAATTTTGGCAAGATATTGTTTTAAGTCACCGATAAAACGAAGAAAAAGATTGGTATATATTTCTAAGACTTGTTTACCATAAATACTCTTTTATTTCCAGAGTATTCTCTGCTTCAGCACACCGAACACTCACCCTTACATATCAGAAGAGGAACTAAAGTATTTGAATGAGACAGTAGACAGTGCTGATACGAAAAGTGTTAGAGATCCTGTACCATGGAAGGCCATCGTCAGATCTGTTCCAGTCTGGGCCTTGCTATTCGCTGCTGTAAGTCTAATTAAATGTTTGTTGTTATGTCATTGGGTTGAAAGATTTGGCCAGCCTAGACCCTGCGTTACCGAATCTAGCTGTTACCATAGTGCACCACGTGAGGGTTTCTTCCGTAGTCTCATCAGATAACATAAAAACTTGAATACTTTTTTCATATTTGCAGTCAGAAAAACAGCAACTGTTATGCAAATCAACTGCACTTATAATAGAAGTAAATATATATCTTTATGTGAACCGATAAAAGGTGTAATTATCTTTTTACACCGGAAAAACGTGATAAAGTAACAAAGGGAAGTCCCTTGCGTATAGAAGTAAATTTTACACATATTATGTATAAAGAGGCAGCAAATAAGTAGGTTTTAATCTAAGTGGATGGTACTAGGGACAAGCTTTATCCATGTCTCGTTAAAAAGGATACTGAAGACTATTCAGATCGAAAGACCTGAATAGTCTTGCATCTGTTATCCTCTTAGTCTGGTTGGGTCCAGAAAAAATATAGCCAATAAAACGCAGACTTGGCCAAGCCGCATGCGTTCTTATAGGATGTTTTCGTTAAACAACTCAGAACTCACGCTCTTAAAATGAACAAGCGATACTTCTGGGATACTTCTGGTTCCCAACGTTCGATAAAATATTTGAAACTATCACGATTTTGAATATAGTTTTTGCAAAGACTTCAGTTCGGCCCGTGATTATGACGCATGAAACTGTACCGATATGTCGGGAAATAATCAAATTCACAAATCATGGTAAATATCTCAACGTACGTTGTTAGTAATCCAAGGTTTCTGTTGATGGAAAACAGGCGTAACAAATTATGTCCGTGATGCATGTGGATAATGAATCAGTACTTACTTTTGCAATCACCAATCAAACAGTATAGAACTTCTGTTTATTGAACTTTGTTATTTCGAGTGTGGCACTTATATGTAGACCACTTCACAACTCCGCATTAAACTGTTGACCTGAATAAAGAAGGCATAAAAAGGACTTAAAACTCGCAACCAAGGTCTAGAGAGAAACAGTCTTTCAACCTTCGAAGTAATTTAATGCTTATGACTTCATTCTCCATCCACATCCATTGAACTATGTGTAAACCATTGCAAACGATCTAAAGATAGCTTAACTAATCCAAAACAATACCAGATGCAAGCATGATGTTAGCATATTACCGTGCAGAATGGCATTACTGAGTCACTAGGGATGTGACCCAGTAATGCCGTCGAAACAGTGACGTATTTGAGATACACTGCGCGTCGGCATCAGTTTTACTATCGAACGCTGCAGTTGTACCGAACAGTGTATCTTAAATACGTCGTGTTTACGATTGTCACATATATTCGTGCTCAGCCCTCAAGATCTCGGGTGGGTCGCTGCAACTAGATGCTCTTGTCATAGCAAAAAATTATCTGAGCAATGTTCTATCACTTTCAGGTGGGCCACGATTGGGGCTACTACACAATGGTGACAGATCTGCCAAAATACATGACAGACGTGTTAAAGTTCAACATAGCTACCACGGGCACGCTCACTGCTATTCCTTACCTGGCGATGTGGATAAGCTCTTTCATATTCGGCTGGGCTTGTGACTTCTGTGTTAAGAGGAAGTGGCATTCTATCAGGACTGGAAGGATCATCCATACCACAATAGGTAATCTAACTATTCAATGTTATTTCTGCCACTACAATACTTTTATTGCTGTGCGTCGAAGATGCTGGAGCTAATTACAGGCACTGGAAACGTAACATCATTAATAGTCCAGTCAAAATAGACTAAAATTATGACTTCAGTTTGCATTAATTCCCAACAAGCTGGATTTTTGTTCAGGCCTTGAATACGTCATTACAAATGATATGTCTTATTGTGAAATTGAAATAAAAATAAAGATATCAGCTGGTTTTATCATCCTGGTTACGGCACCAATACGATAGAAACAAAAAAAAGTACTTTGATTGGTATAAAGGCTGTCTTAAGTAAACTTACACGTTGCAGTTATGAAAGCACTTTTCATTCTATATTCGTCCTAAAATACCTGCATCTCTCAACTATATAAATATTTATCGTAGCAGCAGCAGCATCGATTTATCTAGCAAAAACTATCTATTCGTATATTTTTCGTATAAAAATACTCTCGTCCCTTTGAAACCATTTCCATATTGGATCCATCAAATATCTTGCTTCTCAGCATTCGCCAATAATGTTATTTCAAGTTCCAATAAATTGCATTCCATAATCGACAACTGCTGTTCAGCATTTTATAAAGTATCTCACTCGTTTCACTTTGTAGTAAAAACATTTTTAGTGATCGATTTCAATGTTTCATGAACATCTTGTCTCTATGTGTAAAAATTGTACTTCTGAAACAGAACTAGTACGCATGAACAAATACTGCCAAACAAGAACTTATGAAACGTTTTAAACGTTCTTATGAAGTTATTATAATGGTTTTTCGCAATACCTACCCTTAGAATACTATAGGTACAATATGACAAATTTGTCAGAGGTATTTTTAAGCTATTGCATAGCTTCTATCGCGGGTCTTGAACGTGGAGACCGAATTAAGAAATTCCGTAACGAAAATAACCTAACACTGCGCATGCGTAATCCAGCAAAAAATGCTATGCAATAGCTTGACCGCGGCAGTCCCCGAGTGCCACACGTCTTTTTTTTTATTTATAGGTACCTGTTACTTGTACAATAAAGGTTGTTATAATTCAATCTGTTTATTTCGTTCCAGCTGCGACAGGTCCTGCTATCTGCATCATCCTAGCTTCGTATGCCGGCTGTGATCGTTTCGCCGCGGTCGCTTACTTCATCGCTTCTATGGCTCTCATGGGAGGATTTTATAGTGGGATGAAGGTAGGAATAAGAATTTATTAAAAAAATATTTATATTTATCTTGAGGTATTCTCTTGAGAATTTTACATGAGCATAAAAGTGATAAAGTAACTTTTATTATCGTTTTTGGATGTTAGTTCTAGCTACCAACATTGCTACCAAATTTTGAGCAGGCGATATACATTTTTACCAGTAATTTGCTTGAAAATTTGCGAAATATGTGAAACTTTTTGTTATTTTTACAAAAAGGTTTTAAATTCCGTTTCAGGTCAACGCGTTGGACTTGGCACCTAACTACGCCGGTTCTCTAACAGCCATGATCAACGGAACATCAACTATATCAGGCATCATCACACCATACCTGATAGGGTTGTTGACCCCAGATGTAAGTATTTTTATTTTGAAATAATAATTACCGTATTGTATGGGCGAACAAAATGTTTGTTTTGTTTTAAACTTTTAAGAAGATCGAACTAAAACAAAAGAGCGTAAAGAAGTTAAACTCTGTCAACAATATTGAAATATTTTTAAAAGTCATATCATAGTACACGTTTTTAATGACAATAATAATTTGATCAAATACTTACAGATATTACATTATTGTTTTATTCCGTTAAGTAAGTTCCTAGTTTCACTTTTTTCGAAGACGAAGAAACTATTAGTATATTGAATGGAAAACTTTCGTGTTTTCTAAGTAACTGCGCACAACGCAGCGCTTAACTTAATTAACGATAACTATTTTCCTACTATCATATATATTATTATATTATTAGGATTTTCGTCGAGAGATGTATCGAAATACATCCCTCGACAAAAATCCTAATAGTTAGTAATAGACGTGCGTCAGAGGGGTTAAAATATATTTAACGAAGTTCAGAAAAATAATAAATATTTTTGTAGAATATTATGAGGTCGTAGCAAAAAGTAAAATCGAAATTAAAGTATAGGTATATAATATAAGTGATATCGGGATTTGATGGAACTCGTTTCCTATAATATTTGAAGTGAACATTTACCACCATATTATGTCCTATAAAACAAACGACAGCCGACTTGACGATTGTCGGAAATGACTAAGAATTATTTAGTTTTACAAACATTTGATATTGGCAGAATTGCCCGTCATATTGACGGACAGGAGCCACATAAAAAAGACGAAGAAGAAGATACGTTCTGTGCTTTTCACTCGTACTTATACAGCCGCTAATACTATATAGGTACTTTTATTGATAAAAAATAAGGCGGTTTCTCTAATATGTATAATGAATGACGTCTATCATTGTGGAAGTTTGAGTTTGACTATTATAGTATTCTTTGACTTGTGGTCTCCAAACCACAAATACCCAACCACGATAGTATTTTCTGTAAACAATTTTACTATTCGATTCTAAATCGATTAGTTACTAATGTTATTATTATATTAAAATACTTAGGTTATTTTCTACTTATATTATTAAAGATTCAAATATTGGATCCATAAAACGATTCAATTTGTGACTTAAAAATTTATTTTTAAGTTTGAAATTGAATTGTAAATTGATCCTCGTTTTTCTGTATTCGAGCGAGTAAAACAATTTAAAACATACTAAGAAAGTGTACAAAAGACTTAAAGTTTTTATTTTATATTTCCATCTATATCTAAGAAGGTAAATTTTCCCTGAGTTTGTTTACAAGAAGCCTATACAAAACATACTTACTAAATAAAATAAATTTTAGCTTTCCCTACCAGTAGATACACTTCTCATATAATATTTATTTGTGTTCAATTTCATTAACTTTTTATACTTGTGACTGCGTTTTCTTATTGATTCAATTTGATAATCGTGTTCGAATTGATTCATTCTTTTGTATATTTTTAAATTATTTATTAGAAATCAAATTATCTCAATTTCACCAAGTTTTTTGTGGAACGATGTTTTGTTTGTGTGCTATTTTAAACAAGTGTGCATTTACTGTAAAAGAAAACTTACTGTTATTTTACTTTAATAATACGCTTTTGAACATAAAATGCTTTCAAGTTGGTGTCAAGTTCCTTTCAAGTTAGCGGTTCAATATCGTTGAAATTTGTTTTTATCAAGGTATCGAAATTATATTGAATATTCAAAACCTTTGATGTCTGAAAACACTCAAGGCTTCTGTTTTAATAATAATTCTAATTTCCAAATCAGGGCGTAATCATGATAAGTAACTTTTGAAAATGTAAATTTTATCAATTTGAAAAATTCCAATTTACAAATGAAATGTAATATTTGGACGATTTTTTCAAACAACCACAAGAAATCAAAAGTACATACTTGTATACTAATTTATAACATAAAATTTGAAATGTAGGTTCATGTTAATCCATGGTAAAAATCAGAAGACAATGTTTGCCCTAACATAAATTTATGTTTCATTTAAATAGGGATCTAACCTACAGCATAGAAGGCAGAGCAATACCAATTGAGTTGTGACACTTGTGACGCTTGTTAAGTGTTGCGTATGGCACTATCCCATGGTTATCTAAAGAACAACTAATCAAAATTAATTGTCATTTTTACGCACTCACACGCAGTTAATTAAAATTTCAGCACTATTACACGATCTAGCGGACTATTTGCCAATTGACACTGTTAATTTTGGTCAATTGCTGGGTTAATGTGTCAGTATTATAAATACTTATTTAAAATAAGGATATAATCACATGACTGACCTCATTTAGAATTTTGCACACTTTTTATTTAGTTACAAGGTTTTGACGTTCTGAAAAAAAGGTGAAATTTGTGGTTAGACAATGCCATAGATATAATTTGCGTTATTCATTGCTGTTCGTCCATCGAATATTTAAAAGGGTTATGACTATTATAAATATGATATAGTATCTATATACTATTGACACGCCAAATACATATAACACAAACCTTAAGTATTTTTTAATGTAATATATACACAAATAATTAAAACTGCAACAAATTGCAGCTTGTATGGCAAAACATAAGAACTATAATTTCTATATTTTATTCTAATGTAAAAACTCCTTACAAAAATGCATTACCTCGAAGCACGTTCATTAAATTGGTTATTCTTTTGTTTCAGTCAACACTAGCACAATGGCGAGTAGCGTTTTGGGTGTGCTTTGCTGTACTAGTGGGCACCAACGTCATATACATCTTCTGGGCAGACGGCAAGCGACAATGGTGGGACGATGTAAGACAGTATGGATACCCTGAAGACTGGAAGCATGGTCCTTTAAGCATGGCTAGTGAAGACAAAGAGAAAAACAAACAGGCTGAAGCTGAAACTACTAAGTGATTGACAGAAAAAAAGCGCGAAAATGGATAGTAAAAATTGTGGTAAAAATTGATTGTTCAATAATACGAAAATCACTGGAAATTAAGATTAAAGTTATTAAACATGATCGTAATTCCAGTAAATTTTTACATATGAATAATACATAGTAGACAACACGGGTGCTACTGATTTATAATTTAAATGGTTTATTTTAATTTATAAGAAATAGCTATGAAAATAGTAGATTTCGAATAACAGTATCGAATTTATTATTAGCAGTGCGAGTTAAATTTAATTAATATTATTTGTTTATTAGTACTATATTTATTTATGAAGTGATATCCAAACTAAGTTTTACCATAATTTCCAAAACTATTACCAAATGTAAACCTAAATACGAAGAGCTGTATTATTCTGTTGTTTAGTTCACATTATATCTGTTTAATTGGATAATACGTATCTACTTGTTTATAAAACTGTGCCATACGCACTTTTATACAGTTATTGAATGTCCCATCACTATTGATTTTTGCTACAATTCAAAAGTACAAATTTATTCGTAAAAAATGTGAATATAAACATATTTGTAATTTAGCTCTTTTGTTGGTAGTTTAAATTACACCTATATATATATTGTGTTATAGTAGAGGCTCTTATAACTTGGTGTATTTCTTTGTACTGAGTATTTACCATTCAAAAATATAAATAATGTTACAATGTAAAATGTAGAATTACGAGCCGGTAGTAATTAGTAGAGATAACTCTAACTGCATCACGTAGAGAAAAGAAGAGTATCTGCCTAGTTGTAGAAACAAATCTGCTCTACAAGAATGATACTGTCTCATAGTTCTCCATTTTCCAGCCAGTTCTTCACTGTTGAGAATCGTGGCTAAATTGGAATGGGTGGCTTGATAGAGCGCCTTATGCTGGCCACACACGATCCTTCCTATCGTCCAATCGGCATGACACTGCAGGCTTGATCCAATCTGCAGTACGTCCATATACACCATACACGATCCTTCCTATCGTCCAATCGGCATGACACTGCAGGCTTGATCCAATCTGCAGTACGTCCATATACACCATACACGATCCTTCCTATCGTCCAATCGGCATGACACTGCAGGCTTGATCCAATCTGCAGTACGTCCATATACACCATACACGATCCTTCCTATCGTTCAATCGGCATGACACTGCAGGCTTGACGACGATAATGACGTCACATACACATCACATAGCCGTTTTGGGCATTGTAAAAGTGAAAATTAAGCAAAAAAAAATAAAATTGAGCAGAATGGTGCAAGCATTGGTTAATGAAAAGAAAAAAGTTTACTCATACAAATTTAATAGAAGAATTGAGAATTAAGCCAATAGATTACAGTAATTATTTACGAACTGAACTGCCAATCGCCAACAGCCATACACGGTCCAATCGGCAGTATCCAATCGATGTGATCAAGCCAAAAGAATCGAAATTCGATCATGCCATCCATTCTAACTGTCATGCCAATCCACTCCCACACACGGTCAATTCTAACTGATCCAATCAGTAGCGTCATGCCGATTGGACGATAGAAAGGATGGTGTGTGGCCAGCAATAAGACAGGCATTTTAATGCTCTGATATTTTATTCAGTCAAGCGTATTTTATTCAGCGCCTTGTAATTTGTTTTCTTTTCACCAAATGTATTTTCTTTCACTTATTTCTTCAGACAATATGGTAAAAGAAGACCCGCATTAGATGTTGAAAAAATATTCACGGACAATTCACACATTACACTCTAGTCCCAAACTAAGCAAAGCTTGTACTATGGGAACTAGATTGCTGATAAAATACTTATAAGTATACATTTTTTGTTGTAAATACCTAGGATAGATAGTAACACACAGAACAAATATTTATGTTCATCACACAAACATTTGCTCTGGGCGGAGATCGAACCCACGACCCACAGCATGGAAGGCAGAGCTACTACCAACTGAGTCGTGAGGCCTGTCATATAAATACTTTGTTTTACTCGATACATAACTCCGACAGATTTTTTCTGGCGCAGGAATATGTTACCAACTCGCAATTATACTCGACGAATAATTATGTTAATTACGTATTTTGACGATCCTGTCTAAATATAATTAAATTTAGTATTATAATTTATAATGATTAACATGTCTATAAAACGTTTCGTAAACATCGTGATTGTGAGGTATTAAGTTATTTTTATAGATTACTTGTTAATACATATTAAGTTAATTTAAAAACAAAACTAGTGACGTATTTTAAGTTATAAAACAACAAATTTAAGTGATCATAAATCTAGTTACCAAGTAGTTTAGAATAAAGTGATGTTGATAAGTTAAATAATGCAATAAAAACATGCTTATTCAATTTTGTATTTTTTATTGCCTTGAAATTATTATTTTGCTGAATCTGTAGCATCTATTAATAAAAAATTACGTAAATTTATATAGTAACACATTGGTGAAGCACGTTGTTTTTTTGATTTCGGATATAAAAACATTTTAGTGAAAAGTTAGAATATAGCATTTCTAAATTGAATTTACAAACACTATTTGACTTTTGAAAATAGTCTTCATACTCATTTTTATTAACTTGACACAACATGATGGCGTTTATCGAGTAATAAATAAAATATTCACTAAGATTTTCACAAGTCACATTCTTGTCCCTACTTATCTTGTATAGGAACTAGATTACAAATAAAATACTTACTTAATTATTTTCATGATTACGAATAGAATAGCTACACATAAGTACTTTTATATAATCCATAGTGAATCCCAGCCTTAAAACAAATATCAATTTCTGCCATCACACAAATGGGGTATAGAAAATACCTTGGAGGGGACCGAACTCTCAACCCATAGCATGGAAGGCAGAGCTAATACCAACTGAGCAGTAACACATAAGTAGTAGCAAAATTATGTATGTAGTATATTAGCACCTTTGATCACAATGTAGGCATAATAAGTATTCAAATTGATTGATTAGTACGTATCATATCGCGCCTAGATCAATCTACTCAACATGTATGGAATATCAAACAGTTGTTTAACCTTAGTACTGTCTGCTATGTAAATCTAATACTTATTGTTGGCGTCGGTTTGACAACATCGTCAATGGTTTTGTATTTGCATATCAATTAGATTTATGATTAGCAACTAAATAAAGATTTTTTATGGTATAGTTAAATAAATAAATAAATCATGCTGGACAATCCACGCCAGAGCTTGTGTTATGGGTAGGTACTAGAAGACTGACATACTTAATACAATACATTACATAGATAGATATTTTTTATTAATACATATAAAATACCCAGATTACCCGGAATAAATATTTGCAGATAAACTATTATGTCAAACCATATGACTGGTTCCAAAATCATTCAATTTCTGTCTATGACACAAATTGTTATCTGTACCTCTACCATGAGCTGTCATAGTAAAATCGCCTGACTTTACTACAGTAGTTACGTAAATATTAGTATGACAAATTTTAGTACCCAACTATCCGCTAGAGGCGCTGTACAAATCTTCATACATTTTTTTAACTACAGACGCAAGCGAGTGTAGTAAATATAGTATAGTAAAAACTCATGGTAGAGCCACTGGCCTTGACTAAGCGTTAAATATTGGTTTAACATTACAAGTTGAAAGATATTGCCAATTTAAGTAAGTTTGAGCATAAACTTTTAATCTTCGGAGCTTCCCCTTTGAATTAAGACGAACCGACATTGAACCCATTTCGAAGTTTGGTGGTTTCTCTTCAGCTTTTGGTTTATTGAAACTTTGACAGGGTAAAGGATTATTAGAGGAGTTTTGAACGAAGCCGTTGGCCATGACATCACTTACCTACTTACGAGTAGAATCTTGTCTTGTAAGTTTTCATATAGTAGGTACCTACTCCAAAACAGAACAAAGGAGAATGGGCAATTCTCTATGAAGCTTGGGCCACGACTAAAAAACTCGTCCCTCAGGGTTGCCACATAATATGTTTTAAAGGGCACAATTTTTTAGTCGTGGCCCAAAGTGCCCATTCTCCTTTACACTTTGATGTAAATGCAATAATATTAGTATTTATATAATGAACAATTTACTACGACAACAAATATTACAGGTTTTTTCAGACAATAATATGTATATTATGTTATGTATGCTTATATGTTTCATAAGGAGTTTTGATTATAAATATATTTGTTATTATTGCACTATTGTATGAATGATTAAAGTAAGAAATTGGCTTTGAAAATACTATTGCCACAATAAGTAAAAGAATAAAAAAAAAAATGTTGTTCTCCCACTACAACATAATATAATATGAAGTCTATGATCAGCTCTACATTGCAAACTTATCAAATGATTCGTGGGAAACGATACGCTCTGTTTGATTTAGAAGTCATGATCCTGCAATTTCTGCAGAATGATATGATAGACAAATTAATTTATGAGCTGTTATTAGAATAGAATATTCTTTATTGCACACCACATAATACGAAAATAACAAACAAAAAATACCTTAAGGTAATATAAATAATTATTAGTAAAATTCTTATTATACTTATCAAACTTATATATATATATATATATATACATACATATATAGTATAATATATAATAAACTTAAGAATATATAATTACTACAAGATTACAAAATATAATAATACATATAAATATACATACATCTATATATTACACTAATTTACGATGATGATAGCGAAAGTGTAGACAGGTAGTGTTGAGTCACCATGTTTTTAAAAATAGGAAGAGATTTAGCGTGCCTTATAGGGACAGGTAGTGCATTCCAGAGTTTGATAGCTTGAAGTGTGAAGGACTGACTATAGAACTGGGAGGAATGGATAGGAGTTTTTAACTGCAGGGTTTCTGAGGAGCGCAAGGAACGGGGATTGGTACAGTGAAGGAACTGAAAGCGTTCTTTGAGATAGGAAGGAGTGGAGGGAAGAAACAGGACATTATAAAGCAGTGAAAGGGTATGAGCATTCCGGCGAAGACGTATCGGTAACCATTTAAGCCTATTACGTAACTCGGATATGTGATCATATTTACGCAAGCCAAATATAAATCTAATGGACAAGTTCTGAAGACAATATTATATTTTATTAGACAATATAATACCAACTGATCATATTTTTTAGTTAAATTAAAATAATACTTTTCAAAAGGTCTGCGGAGTAAATTATTAAACTTAAATAGTACTAAAAATAGAGCTGTTAATAGGTATACAATACAGTACAACAGATCAATGAAAATATACTGAATTGTAACTTAATTAGGATAATCATATGAAGTGTGTCAGAGCATTAATTAGACAGTTTAGAGTTAGACAGACCATCAAACTAAGAGTTTTGTTTATAAAAAAAGAACAGAAATATATATTTTAACAGAAAACGAGCAATGAGTCATAATAATAATCAGTTTAGAATTTCGTGCGCTAGGTAAGAACCTATGGTGCTCTATTAGAGTACCATTATACATTATTTGTCGCTACTAAAGAGGCCCTGTGGCTTTGGAATTACGGCTGGGCGACTAGACGTTTTTGTGGTTATAAATAAACACAAAAAATGCCTTCTAAACATACGCCCAATACGAAGGTTTTAGTATCAAGGTCACAAAACCGCCATCTTAATGTGATACCTGATAGTTTACTAGAGGACTACATTTTAATTTATCAACGACAATTAAATATTATTGATAAAATAATGAAAACTGACTTAAATTTTCAGAAACACATTTTTTTAGAATGAATCCACTAATCAGATCCGAATCAAATTTATTTAAGACCTCTGAAGATCTGCTGACCAAAAATCAAAAATGATAGATATAAACTTAACCAAAAATTATAAAAGTCGATTAATGTGGCGGAATGATCACGAAATATACTACAAGTACACAAAATAAAACAGTAGCCAACTTGCTAATTTGAAGTAATTCCAATAAAACTGCTTTGAATAGGTTAACGTAATAGAATATTAACCTAAATGATAAAGATATCGGATAACTATCTTAGACTTGGCTTCCACTACAACCAATAAATATATTTTATTAGTTTCCATCGAACCAATTTCATTTTATCTGTCTTAGTTCATTTTAGATTATATCTGTAATGATTTTACCAAATAATAGTTTCACTACTTTTTATTCATATTTTTAAACCTAAGGTTTAGTTATGAGTAGGTATGTTTAGTTTTTATCTATTTATCGAAAGAAAGATACAGCTTGGGCCGCATCATCACGTGTTAAGTGATGATGCGGCCATGATTTGCCTGTAGGTAATGTTAAAAAAAAATCACTGCAAGAGGAAATATTCAAATGCAGCGACAAATCGCACTATTTTGCTAACTAGCCAAGTAAACAAATTTGAAGACAGTTGTAGCATCAATACGAAAGAAGAAAAAAACTACAAATCTATGAAAAAAACCGGTTACTCATGCTGATACGAGTACCTACCTTTTTATCTTTAGCAGCCATCTACTGGCATATCTTTTAGTGGTCACAGGTTGAAAACCTGTTTATTCTTAGTAGCTGGTTTGTTATCTGTATCTATTACATGTTTTTTGGGTTCTATTGATGTGGAGTCTATAAGTGATAGTTATTTTTAACAACCACAAAAAGGAAGGTTCTCGTTTCGACTGTATGTTGTTTTTTAATAAATGTATTATGCGATTATTCTGCTAACTATGAACCGTTTTGTTCTTTTTTGTTTGGTAGATTCATTCAGAAGTGGTCACATTAAATTGAATCAAGAACTGGCCGGTATGTTTTTCAATATCCTTTAAAATGTGTAATTAGTATATACTTGATGATGACTAATGAAGATTTTGTTCACTTTTGTAAAAATATCTACTTAATTATGGTTCTTGTGTTTTAGATCTTTAAATAATAAATTAAAACATAAAAGGGTGAAATGAAAATGTTGAAAATAATTATTGTTTATTTACTTTGTAATAAAAAAACTTCAGTAAAATGCCGACTTAAAGGCATGTACACGCATGTCCTAGATACTCAGAAGTTATTCCGAAGCACGAAGCGGATAGCTTAGCCTAGGAATGTAAGTACATTATTAAAAATACATTATTTGAATTCTCTCGACACAAATACCACAAGTTTCATGCAAATATTCAATGAAATTTGCTCATTTTAAAAAGAACATACTCAAGCAGTCAATAGTCATAGCAAGTAGGAATAGATAAATTCTTTTATTTTTAGTCCATCATTTTCCATTGTTCGTCACAATATTCTAAGAATTTGGATACAAAACACAGTTGTTTTTTTACTTAATTACCGGAATAATAGAATAAACATTGAAATCTCATTGCTATCTATAAACAAATATGTTTTTGTTGCAAACATTAAACACAAATATACCTTTAACAATATACAGATGTATTTACAAAAAAATGCATATGAGTACTCCATCAGCATCTAGTTCCAAGCTTTACTTAGTTTGGTACTAGTGTGAATTGTCCATGAACATTTATTTATTTATATATATGACTTTGTTTAGGAATTATACGTTAATTTACCAGTTTTTTTCAAGTTTTTTGCTAGCGATAATCGGTTGAGCCATGCGTATTTAAATATTATACAACACAACTGATTCCACATACAACAGGTATCGCCAGTTCGCGTAAGCATGTATAATGTTTGTGCCTCCAAGGCCGACAACCTTAGCCAGTTGCTACAGTAAACGGGCTTGAGCTACAGGCTACAGATGACAATATTCGCCAATCGCCATAAACCGGCGCGGGAGCATGGTAATGCTCGTCTAACAATCAAAGCATTGATAAAATATATTGTAAACTAAAATAGCGAATTTATCACTACACGCGGTCGCCGCATTATATGTGGTCGCTGAATTTTTGCTGTGAATAGGATATGTGGAAACAGTGGTTTTAATATTGTTTTTTGTTGGAATATTAAAAAGGTAAATATTCTTTTTTAATAAATTTTTACCATAAGTAAACATTAGAACTTTAATTATTTTTAATTACTACCATCAGGCTATTTCTAACTATTAATGTTCTTAAATCATTATTTCTTTAAAAATTACTATAACCAAATATTTTTTTAACTTATTACTTTGTTATATTTTCAGTTTAATTATTAAAATAATAAATACTTATATAATTTTATATTTTTGATATTGTAACAATTAGGTCGATATGAAAATCTGAAATTAAAAAATATATTTTGATTAATACAATCATAATTTTGCTAATTAACATATGAATTATAGTTCCGATAACGGTTTGATCTCAGACTTTAAATCAAAAGGTCCAATTAAAGTTCACCGCTATCAGTTGTTCAATTGATAAAAGTTACATTAAGATATAACAAGGAAGAATTATCGATTTACTTATATTTTAACTATTAATACTTTCATATGAATATAATACATTGAGATAGTAAACGCTAATGTTCGTACAACGTCTGGGTGTTGCTATGTATTTAAAAATAATGTTTTTAAGTATGTTTTAGTTAGGGGCTAGATAGCGTTATTATCTCTACTATTTATTTCTTTTTTTATCAGCAATCTGGTTCCCATAGCGCAAGCTCTCCTTAGCTAAGGACTAAATGACGTCATGTAAAATGTTGTTAAATAAGTATTTTTTACAAAATTTTACTTAAATACAATGTAAAACGAATTATCTACTTTATTCGTACTCGCAGTAAATCCAAAGTGTCAATGAATAATTTATCAAAAACCGGTTATGTATTTGAATATTTACTACTGCATTAGCCAAAACTCTACAAAAAATATCAAAGTAACTCTACAAATAAACTGACTTACATACAAAGTACAACACAATTTTAGATAAACATTATTGTAAAGGTTGATGTTGTGTCTTAGTGTCTCTATGGACTAACGGCCTGTTTCTGGAAACCCAAATCACGATTGATCCGAGTTTGACACATAGTAATTATTTGATTTTTTCGATGATCATCGTTCGAGAAACCGGCCGTTAATGTATTTTCAGTAAAAACCAATCAGTAATTTAATGTCCACATTGTATTCCTCGGAGCCTGGTGGGAAGCGGCGGCTGCTAGAAAAGAATGGAGGAAAAGGGGGGAGACCTTTGCCCAGCAGTGGGACAGTACAGGTTAAATAAAAAAAATGTATTCCTCGTACTTAGTTTGGAAGTGTAGAAGCAACAGGTTAGCGGTATGCTCAGCGAAGATTTAATGTAATGTAACGAAGAGTTTGAATGTGGATGGATATACAGGAAGAAGTAGGCTTAAAAAAAAGATAAATAGATTGCGTGGAAAATTATATACATGATAATGGACTAAATGCTGTGATGACGAATAATAGGGAAGAGAGGAGAAAGAAAACAAGTGCCGATCTAACCTTATGGGAGTAGGGCAAGAAGAAGACTTAGGTTCGGAGGCGTTGACGTTGTATGAAAAGTTCATAAATAATTTTCAAATTAATATCATCATCATTATTAATATAGTGTTATATAATCACTTGTAGTCAAATTTTATATTCATTATGTATGACCATTAAACAGTTTAAGTATTCACTCCACTTAGTATTCAGAAGTGTATCTACTTAATGTACAATTTTTATGGTGTACGATTAGTCATCGCTTAGTTATTTTTAGCCGCTCTTCGCGAACTCTCAACTGGTTTTTTAGTATTTTGTTATGTGCACTAAAGTTTAACATATTTTCTTCATTTAAAAACCGAAGGATCTTAAATTAAACATATAATCAATATTTTTATATATAATTTATTTATGAACATTTGATAAAACGCAATCTAATTCCAAACTGAGTAAAATCTAGGCTATCTAGCAAATATGAAATACTAACTAGACAGAAAAAAACTGTTTTTACTTTAGAGTTTTGAAAAAAAAAACTTTTTTAAAACTTTGTGTATCAGATATCATAAAAAAATCATATCAGTTATCAGAAAACTGAGTATTACGCGAGAATTAAAAACTTCGCCAGAACTACTTTACTGATCATAAAACTAGAAATAGTTATTTTCCTCGCATACCATTAACTGCCTCATACATCATGTGATATGTAATCACCTACAAATGGTACTCAATCTATCAACAATCTAGTTCACAATCAAGTTTTGCTTAGTTTGGGACTAGAGCGTGATGTGTAAAATGTCCGATAATATTTATTTTTTTAATAATGGGACACAACTAGCCAAGTTCAACTTGAACTTCGTTTAAAGTTGATGTGATCAATCGACACGCAAAAAGGAGACTTATCAATTTTACGGCCGGTTTCTTGAACGATGATGATCAACGAAAAAATAAAATATATGTGTCAAACTCGGATCAATCGTGATTTGGGTTTCAAGAAACCGGCCGTTAAAGTTATAAATATTTTATCAATATTTTGTCACACTCATACTTTATTTTTGTACTTATCAGTAACTGAAAAAAGAGATACCTACACAAACATGAATGATGACGGTGTGCCAGCGCAAGCGCATAAACTACTCGGGCAGAAGACGGAAACTCCCAGAAAATACGATAACGCATTAACCAGGACTTTACGATCATGTGAGTATACTACTTATATTATTCTAATGTTTAAATATTATGTGACAGGCGTCACAGCTCAGTTGGTAGTAGTTCTGCCTTCCATGCTGTGGGTCGTGGGTTCGATTCCCACCCAGAGCAAATGTTTGTGTGATGAACAAGTGGGGTTTCCTCGCAAGTTCTGTGACTGGGTGTTACTATGTATTCTATGAAAGTATGTATTTACATAATATGTAAATATTCTATCAGCAATCTATGTAGCTCCCAAGTTCCCATAGCTTTGATTGTTTAACATTTTTATTTGATAGCTTAAAATTTACTCCCTTTTAAACTCTTTGAACAAACAATGTAAAATACCCCTTTTTATATATTTATAACTCTGTTTGTATAGAATAAATCTCAGAACATAAAAAACCAGGAATAAATGAATATTCAAAATGCAAATTACCTACTTACCAATCTCTTGAATACAACGATGTCAATACATTCACACCCATTTTTTACCGAATTTACACATTCATACAAAATTAAATTGTTTAATTATTTAAAATATAAATTATTATTATCTAATATTTATAATATATTACAATAAAGATATTTTTTTCTGAATCTGTTAAACATTAGTTTTACAAAAGCAACAAAGTTAAAGTTAAAACGAGCTAGTATTTGCACAATTGTTAGATATTCTTTGTATTACTCATTCAATTGAATGGGGTCACCCAACGAATGAAGTCCATGTGTTTTTGCGATGATAACAAAACAACGTAGCTTTAGCGAAATAATGTCATACATACAGTGTGTATTCCGAACAATTTATTTATTCAAGAAAACAAAATCATCTCTCTAATAATATCTACACATTTACAAAGTCGATAGAAGATAGATTTAGTTGATAAAAAATAACAAAAGAATCGTTCAGCTAATTGCAGATTAATTAATATCAGCAGTAAATTTTTTTGTAGATAAACTTGCACTTGGTCCTATTTTTTATATAGTAGACTTACATAGCAGTGCATAGCAGCCTAGTCGGCCTTACCTACAAGAAAATGGATGTAGAGCTGACAAACGGTGTTTCCTCACGATGCTTTCCTTCACCGTTTGATCCATTGGCTGGACATTGGCAACCGGTATATGCCTACGTTAATACCACAATGGTAATGTACGAGAAAGTCGTGTGTGGGAAGCTTATTGTCGCTGGTTACGGAACTTTATATAACTTATCAGACGCGATTGTATTGGGATTCAATTTACAAAAATACTCAGTTTCAAAAAATATCGTTAAGTCTAACTTTATTAAAAGTTTTA
The DNA here is from genome assembly GCA_932527185.1 of Ecliptopera silaceata. NCBI lineage: Eukaryota > Metazoa > Arthropoda > Insecta > Lepidoptera > Geometridae > Ecliptopera > Ecliptopera silaceata. Next base: position 7,160,935 of record OW052202.1, on the reverse strand, counting down.
TTTCTGAGAACGTTTCTAGTAAAGTTTTTAACTATTAAGAACTAAATACTCGTCACATAAACTGTAGGTACTAGTAACAGCTTTATTACTAAGAACTATTATTCTTTCCAGAAAAGTTACCAAATTGTAAAAATAAAATTTAGTTTTTGAACTGTTGAGTCATTCACGAACCAACAAGTTCAAAAAACGCTTTACGATACAACGACAAAATTTAATTATAAAATTTAATTATAATTATATTGACTTCTTATTTAAATTTTGGGGACAGCAATATAGTAACAGAAAATATGAGCACACTTAACTAGCGCGACAAAAAGTCGCGTCTTTAGGTAAATAATTAGATTAAGAAACTCACGCAACCATGCCAGCTGGTAACTGTAAACCTGATCTAGACTTTAACCGCAGGCATAATGTTGATTGAGCTCGATTTCCGCAGGTATTTTACCTACAATCTTATATAGGTTACCTTCTATAACTTATTTCTATTGAGGACTAGATAATGGTAGAGAAGCAATAACAGTCAAGAGCAAATCAGTCGGTAGCGAATTTGGTCACACAATATGAAGAAGGACGCGAGTCTTGCTTCGAAATAAAACTTAAAAATAATAGAAAACTATACATTTTTTAATAAAATTTGAAATGTTAATGTAATTATAGTAATTGGTTTTTCAAGCCAATTTAAAAATAAAGAATAAATATTTTTATATATGAACTTCTAAAATTGCCTCAAAAGTGTGCGATACCTGATATCTTTTTCTTTTTGTGCCTAGCATATATCAGAAAAAAAATACTTCACATTAAAAATAAAACATTTTTATATTGGCACTATTAATAAACATCTTTCACATAACTTTTGGAAAGCAATTTATTTTAATTTTATTTTTTTGCAGGTTGCGTCATACCTCAGCGGTACATCCTAGGTGTAATGGGTCTCCTTGGGGTCTGCAATGCGTACACCATGCGGGTGTGTTTGAACCTCGCTATCACGCAGATGGTCTATAGAAACAAGACGGATGGAACGCATTACATAGACCCCGACGCATGTCCCAGTGACAATGTCACTGCAAGCCACGTGAACACCACCGTTTCTGTACAACCGGTAAGTTAGTTTTGTAAGTTAGCTTTTTCTATACATATAATTTTGACATTTTCAAGAGGAGAGTGAATAGGTTCTATCGGCAAACGCGTTACATCGTAGGCCACATCATCATTTAACATCAGATGTGATTGCCAAGCGTTTGTCGATAATGCATTAAAAAAAAGTGGGCATGGTATTTACAAAAAATATAATTATCAGCAATCTTGTTTCATAGCGTGTGGTACCTATGACTTATGCATTTATACTTGTCTCTATTTCAGATTACTTTTATATAGATGGAGTTACTATAAAAATAACATAAAACTAATTAAAATTTAAAATCAAATGGTCATATAATCCTAGGTCTAAGTATATTGATAATTCTAATCGTGTATTTATATAACCTTGAATAATAAAAATAGTTTGTTGTGATGTATACTTCCGTTAGTTTAAGCCTTATATAAATAACATTATTATTTATGGTCTAGGCAAATAAGGAAGATAGATTCATTTTATTAAATTATATGTTATTTAAAAAAATATTGCTAAAGTGCAACATAACATTATATAAAAACTTGTTGTTTTTATGCCAAATGAGGTTAACCAATTTTGCGAAACCCCCTAATACACACAAACCAACTAAGTACGATGTTTTTTGAAAAAAAAAATATTTTTGTTATTTTTTTGGATGAGTAGTGTTTTTATTTATCGCAGCTACATATTGTTTGATTTATATATTGTATAATACAAATAATAAAGATTAACTAATAAAAATAATCAATTCACCTACAAACTACCAGACAAGATAAAACAATACAATATTACATGAGTTTCATTATATAGTTGACTTCTTGATTACAATTGTCGTAAATAAAGTGACATCTGCTAAATGATGTCACTACAGTGCTGTGACAGATAAACACAGTAGGTCTCTAAGGTCGAGGCTACATGAATAGTACAAAATGTACCTACAAGCTTTGCTTAGTTTGGGACTACAGTGTAACGTGTGAACTGTCCATGAAAATGTCCATGTATGGTCGACAAAACTGTTGTTCCGTTCATGGCTATGAAGGTTCCTCATTTAATTCCTCAAGGTTCCTCGTTTTCAGTATCTAGATTCAACCCACAAAACCGTTTGAAACCTATCTTGCTGATAATGAGTACAAAAAATAAAATAATATATTTATTTATACTTATTATATACTCGTAATCAGGACTTTGCTTAGGCATTACAATATAAATTTAAAAAATGAGCTTCTATTCCTAAAAGATTTAATGATTTTACAGTTCAAGTAAGACTGGTCAGGCCGAGAAGTTTATGTCAGCTATAGTTAACAAAAATGTTCTTAGTGTTATTATTTTATTTCTGAGAAACGCCGCGATATCTCAGTTCGGGCGAATTACTAGTTACAATGTTAATTAAGTATATTATTATTATGATTTTAGCTTGATAAATTTATTGAACCTTACTTAGTATTTCAATTTTTAATTATTTCAATAATATTGCTAATTATTGTAATTCTTAAGTTATACAAATTATGACCAAAATTTTGAGTTATATTTTCACAAACCCATTTGCCAGTTTATTCGTTAATACGTCATGTTTAATATTTTTAATTCTACTACAATTTTAAACTTCAACATACTCATGGCAAGATCTTTTATCTCTGCCTCCAACCTGACCTTGTTTAAAACTAGACCTAATATATGATAATACATAAGACCTATAAATAAATAAATAATTATGGACAATCCACGCAACATCATCTAGCCCCAAGCTTGTGTTATGGGTACTAGAAGACTGACATACTTAATACAATACATTACATAGATATTTCTTTATTATACATTTAAAATACCCAGACCACCCGGAATAAATATGTGCAGATCGTACAAACATTTATCCCGAGGCGGGAATCGAGCCCGTAACCTCCGTGTCGCAGACCTTCGCATCGGTCGTCATCTTATATCTTCTATGTCCGGTATATCTTATATGTTCTAGAAAAGTCATCTATTCAATTTAATTTCCAGCATGAAATGTTTGACTGGGACGAGAAGACCCAAGGTCTGATCCTCAGTGGCTTCTACTACGGGTACGCGGCAACCCAAGTCCCTGGGGGATACTTGGCTGAGAAGTTTGGAGGAAAGTGGACTTTGGGTGTTGGACTCCTTAGTACTGCTCTCTTTACTTTCCTCACCCCATTCGTGATCGGTATTGGAGGTGCAACTGGACTGTTCATCTTGCGAGTTCTACAAGGAATGGGTGAAGTAAGAAACGATATATTAATATCTTACACTATTCCGAATATTGCTGATTAAAGTTATACCTCTCGCTCTAGCGGGAAATTCAAGTTTTTTACATAAACTGTTTTGTACAGTTTCTGCACTTTTACAGCAAATAATAAAGAACCAATCACCTTAAACAACTTCTTCTAGTTTTTTACACTCATAAGTTTGTAAGAAGAACACTAGATTACTAACCATTTTGTAATTTGCTGAACTCTACGTGTTCTTACAGCTTCGAAAGAACCACTACTTCCAGCTCATTGTACTCAAAGTTTCTTAAAAAAAATTGACCAAGGTCAAAATCGACTTTGTGTACGATTTGTGTGAATGTGTGTAGAATAAAAATAATGATCAAATATTTAGTACACGTGATTTGTCAACAACAATCTATTAGCAAATTATGTAGTTTTATTAACATACAAGCTCATATTTGAAGTTGTCCATAGATATTTATTTGAAGAGCCAACTCCAAGTTTTTTTATGTAAATATTTTGACTGTATACTTAGTAAAATATTTAAGTAATGTTTGTCTTTACTGGAAGTCTCTTACTAAATTCAAATAATTTTTTCTCAATCAGCAATATAATTGACGATGTATGAAATATTTATTTTTATCTGTATTTTGTAACTCACATCAAGTACCTTAAAACAAACAGCGGATGAAGAGCTTTCTGTAAAGATCACTATCTAATTGTGGGTAGATTACTTCAGATTTTGGAACTCACCTTCTTTTATTTTAGGGTCCAACAATGCCAGCTCTGATGATAATGCTGGCACGATGGGTTCCACCTCATGAGCGATCACTGCAAGGTGCGCTTGTGTTCGGAGGAGCACAGATTGGCAACATTTTCGGGTCTTTCATGTCAGGCATCTTGCTCTCTGATGGGAGAGACTGGGCGTATGTCTTTTACTTCTTCGGAGGCTTTGGAATCTTGTGGTTTGTTATGTGGGTAAGTAAACGTTGCAATACTTATACCCTTATAATTAATTATATTTCAATTCTACTATAAAAAATGTGCTTCAAGACTCTCTTGTATAGATTTTTTCTGTTTTTTGGCAGGATATGCAAGAATTATAAATACTTATAGTTGGATATAGTTTGTAGCATAATTTTATTAAATAAGCACACAATACTATATGACAGATATCATATGTACATTATTTGTTTTTTACTTTCTGCATTCTTGATGAGATATTATTGAGAATAGTTTTATCAGTTACTATTTAGTAACGGTAAACATTGTGTTATTTAGTTTGCGGTTGTAAGTAGCTGAAAACCTTCATAATAATTTAGATAAGATTGCGCTATGCATTTGTATTAATAACCGATGTGATAGATACTTAATATGTATACCTAATGGTTATTAGGATTAGTTATGAATAGTAATCAAGCTTAACAAATTTATAGTAAACTAGTTGTTCCCGTGACTTCGTCCGCGTGCTGTTATAAACACCTTGGGGTACGTTACTAGAGTTTTGGTAAAGATCCCTAATCTCTTATAGCAATTAATATAGCCTTCATTATGCAGGGTAAATGTAGCTAAGTAATGGTAAAAGAAATGTTTAAACCGTAGTTTTTTTAGTTTATTCATTACATACATAAAAACAAATCTTTCCTCTTTATAATATTAATGTAGATATAGCTAAAACTATAACCTCTTTGCTTGATTTCAGAGTCTCTTCTGCTACAGCACGCCAAACACTCATCCATTTATTACAAAGAAGGAACTAAGTTATTTGAACAAAAATGTCACAACTGCTGACGTCCAGTGTAAGAAGGACCCTGTGCCTTGGAAGGGTATATTGAGGTCAGCACCTGCTTGGGCTCTTGTTATGGCTGCGGTAAGTTTAAAGAACCAGAGGGCTGAGCACAATGAATGTGACAATCGTAAATGTAATGTATTTAAAATACACTGCGCGATAACGCTGCAACATTCGACAGTATAGCTCTTGTCGACGCGCAATGTACCTCAAATTCGTCAATGTTTTGATACGTTTACGATTTTCGCATTTTCGTGATAACGTCCCTGTATAATGAAGTAGAGATCACATTTCGGCAAGTGTTTTGTATAACGCTCTCTGGCCTACCTATAAAGCCAACCTATAATATCTATAAAGCGACACTTTGCGAATTTTGCTGGTAAAGGCTGGATGAGAAGAGACAAAGACCGGGCTTCGGTGGTGCATATCGGCCCACTGCAGACTTTGTTCAGCAGTGGATATAGGATGATGATTATGAAATTTATAGTAGAATAGTGGTAGGTACTTATTTCTACAACTAAGCATTGGTACATGCTGTGCAGTCGTTTGCAGGCATTTAATTAACTCGTTTTGTGCGAATTTATTCATTTATAAACACATGGCATTATTGTATTTAAACCATTGATATTAAAGCCACTAACTTAGAGCAGTGACGTCATTAGTTACCTAAACCACAAACACGTGTTAGGTCAACTTATCCGTACTTATTGAACTTTAATTCTTTGTTTAAACTCATTTTTATGAACAAGATTATAACTACGAACTCAACTACGACCTATCTGCTTTACAAAAGTATTTCATAAAGAAACTATTTCATTATCCCTCTCAAATAATTAGAAACAATTGATGAAATAAAAATAACAATAGTCAATACGACAAGTTCTGCCAGTTCGAGTGTTTATTTGAAACCTATTTGAGTTCAAAACCTATGGGAAACGAGTTCTAGCATACAGATAACCCATAATACTTACACTTGTATATCAAATGTTCATACATTATGCTACGTGTGTTGTGTTGTTTCTATTGTTGTTTAAATTTCATCATCATTAGACAGCTAAACTCAATATATCATTAAACTATTGAAATTCTACGTTGTTTCAAAAAAAGGATAAAACTTAAAATACATTTTTATTTAAAGTTAACTATTATTTGGCTAGATGATGTTGTGTGGATTGTCCAGCATTATTTATTTATTTATTTATTTGACTTTTACGGGTTTCAAATAGTCATTCTATCTTATTCAGTTCAAGTGTTCTACCCTCTTGTAAATGGTCGACAATTTAATATTTTTATTCTTGAGTTATAAGGTCGCTTCAAGTTTTTCTAAGGGGGCGTCTAAACGGGCCACACATCACGGCAATTTGTGGCTGCAATACTGTGGCCGGCAACATTGCTACCAATACCAGCCACACTATGCAATATTTTAAGGAAGGCCCGGCATTATAGCCACATATTTTTTGACATTTCGTCGGTCATTGTTGCTGGATTGTGTGGCTTATTAAAGGGTTCTGAATCAAAGGCCATACTATTGCAGCCATATTGCAACATGTTGCCTGCAATTGATTGCTCAGCCATAAAATGTTTTATTGATGGCTGGGCAATGTTTGCCAATAATTGCAGCCACAAATCGCCGCAAAACATTGCCCGTTTAGACGCCCCATAACATAAATTGTTTTGTTTCCAGGTTGGTCACGATTGGGGCTACTACACAATGGTGACAGATCTGCCAAAATACTCCCACGATGTCCTGAAGTTTGACATTGCAACAACTGGCACACTGACAGCGTTGCCGTACATAGCCATGTGGTTTAGCTCCTTTTTGTTCGGATTTATCTGCGATTTGTGTATCAAGAAGAAGTGGCACACGATCAAAACTGGACGAATTATACACACGACTATTGGTGAGTGGTTTCTTTAGTGCAGACTAGCTGACCCGTGCCCACTTCGTTGGGCATAATTCGCCCGTTTTTCTCCGATTCACTTTGCAAAACGGACTACCACGTAGAAACCTTTTTATATTTCGTTTTTTTATATAATTTATGACACTCAGCAATAAAGTTGTTTTTTATTGGTGAAATAATTTTTGAAATCGGTTCAGTAAATCCCGAGATTACCCCTTACAATTTAACAAATATACAAACACACAAACTTTACCTCTTTATAATATTAGTGTAGATTAGAAAATCTGTGTACTGGTGTTCTCATCATCAAAGGCCGCATCCTAACCTCTCAAAACCTGCCAGGATTTAAATCACGTTTAGTTTCTATAGTAACTCATCGGTATTCTGTGGCATTTCTCATGGATTGAAGACTGAATTATATTAAATCCTATCAATAATAACGTCACAGACATAACAGTTTACGCAGAATACCTATGAGTTACTATAGAAACAGAACGTCATATAAAACCTGACAAGTTTTGAGAAGCTAGGATACGGCCACAGTCTGTAGAATTTGAACCTTATTCTTTACAACCTATAGTTGAAACTGTAAAAAAACATGTGAACTAGTCGGGTCATAGAATACTTACATGAAGATTTTTTACTGTTAAAAACTTACAGTATACACAATGATCCAGCTTTGCTTCAAGACATTATACTACAGAAAGTTACTTATACATATATCTTAATGTATTTCCAGCTGCCACTGGTCCAGCTATCTGCATCATCTTAGCGTCATACGCTGGTTGTGATCGTACTGCTGCGATGGTCTACTTTGTGCTTTCTATGGCTCTCATGGGAGGATTCTACCCTGGCATGAAAGTAAGTACTACATTAAATACCCAATAACATTATTAACCATGAAAATTGAAATTGAATGAGACTACACTCTGGTCTGGAGCACTATTATAAACGGTAATTTATATTTGACAGACGATTCTAAGTAAACCCTGTAATTATTCCCGTTTTGCATATTGTCTTGATTTCTGAAATTGAATTAAAATCACATGCATACAATTTACATAATTAAAATGGTAATTAAACTAACTGCTATTATTGTTATGCAAATAGATTCAAATGCATTTATTTCGTTACTTATTTGTTTTTACTATTAACATAACTTTACTGTATTTGTTACAATAAGTTTCACAACATTGTAAATAGAAATAATTCCTTTCTATACTTTTTCAAAGCTATACATATGTCTATCAATTTATTTTCTCTTTCATCATGTTTATTCAATTTATTTTAAAAAATGCAATGTCATAAACAGATACCAGAATGCTGCTCAGCCGTGGGGATGTACAAAATCTAATAAGCTTTTTGAAGAGGCTCTCCCGACATCTCTTGTGCCCATTTTGTCTGACCTTATCAGATCTCATGATGCTCTGAGGGCTAAGCACGAATGCTCAGCCCTCAATGTGACATTCGTAAATGTAAATTATTTAAAATACACTACTCGGTAACGCTGCATCGTTTGAAAGTAAAGCAGATGCCGACGCGCAGTGTATCTCAAAAACGTCACTGTTTCGATACGTTTATGATTGTCACATATTATCGTGTTCACATCCCCGAAATGGCTTTACCGTCCCGTATATTAAGATTTGTTCGCAGAGAAATGAAATGAAAACGCAAAATGTTTGTGAATTTCAAAAATATTCTTAAGAGCTGCTTGCAGCAAGCAGCTCTTAAGAATATTTTAGGCCTGCCTTTTAGTAGAATATTAAATATTCTACTAAAAGGCAGGCCTAAAATATTGAACTTGTAGCAAGCAGCTTGCTACAAGTTCAAAGGATATGAAAAATAAATTACATGCCATTACAATTCACTGCGTAAAAGGAAAATATTTGATAAATAAATAAAAACATAAATATAATTAGTTGGAGATTTTTGTTTACATTCGATTCTGAATAAGCAGACGAAGTGTAACCTACTAATAGGTGCTACTATTGATGTTTCTCTCATACTCGTATTTAATTGTGGTTTATCTAAACTGCTGTGCTCAGTTATAATACTTTAATTTTTTAATCGTAAAAAAAATTAAATATTTCGTCTGGTAAAAAAAATATACGGCTGGTTTCTGGAAACCCAAATCACGATTGATCCGAGTTTGACACATAGTAATTATTTGATTTTTTCGTTCGAGAAACCGGCCGTTACTTCTACATCTGTAGAGTCAAGTGTCAAATCCCGCATTCCGGCTAGTTAGTCGCAAGAAAATGGTGATTAAATTTTGTTATTTTTTTCCAGGTAAACGCATTAGATTTGTCTCCAAACTACGCAGGATCGCTGACATCTCTTGTCAACACAACATCGACATTCGCTGGTATCATCACACCATACCTTATCGGGTTGTTGACTCCTGATGTAAGTGGTTTATCTACCTACATGCTTCGTGATTGATTAGTAGTCTGCTAAAAAGTATAAAGCGTTTTAAGACTGAAAATAAATTGTGGTAGAATGTAAATGGTCGCACTCGTATTAGTTAAAAAAAATGATTTTAAAGGTGCCATGCTAATTTATTTTTTATTTTGATGATTGGGTTTTAATGAGTATTTAATTTGTATACTATTTTATACCCATAACAGGTGCCGATCTCATTTCACTTTTTTTTTCTTTCTATCCTATCTCGTCCCACTGGGTAAAGGTCTCCCCAATACCTTCCACTCGTCATTATCTATTCTTATCCTAAATTAATTACAAACAACGTTACACTATAGTTCTAGCTTGTTGCTTATAGTTTAAATGCTAGTTAAAATTAAATAGATAGAACTCTTATTCTTTAGGATTTTTACAGAAATATGTCTTATCTTTAAAAATACATTTATCATGAATAGACATGTATTCTAGACACTGTTTTTGTAGACTTCATTATCTTATCATTGCTTTAATGCCTACTTGTGAAATATGTGTAACAATACTTTGAGTGCTATACACATCTTTAGATGTAGCCGCGTAAATAATGTGAAACACTTTACGTATGCGTTTACAACATAATGTTTTTTTCCTATATATATATTTTTGTTATAAATAAAGAAATTAATTATATGATTCTCATGAAAATGATGTATTGAAGGCCTACTTAGATGTTCAAACGTTTTTGTTCATAACAATTTAAAATATGAATTTCATCATCAGATGTTACATATTTTTAAATATTTTATTGGCCTATAGACGTCGAGGCAATGAATAGTGTTAGCAACTGTAGGTACGCTATTGTTAGCAATATACACTGATCTGGTTTATAAATTATATTAAACTCTGTAAATTTAGGGTTATCGGCAATTTTCTATCATATAAAGTCGCATAAATACAACGTTGTATCAACTTCTATCAGGTTGAAACTCAGTAGAACTGTAGCTCTACCATGAGTTGTCACAGTAAAATCGCCTGACTTTACTACAGTAGTTACGTCAATATTAGTATAACGAATTTTAGTACCCAACTATCCGCTAGAGGCGCTGTACAAATCTTCATACATATTATTAACTACAGACGCTAGCGATTATAGTAAATATAGTATAGTAAAAACTCATGGTAGAGCTACTGATACTAAGGGATGTTGTTGGGCTGTGGTTAATTATATTCTTTTTTTTTCAGTCAACGTTAGCCCAGTGGCGAATAGCATTCTGGGTGTGCTTCGTAGTGTTAGTCGGAACCAATATAATCTACATTATTTGGGCCGACGGTAAGCAGCAATGGTGGGATGACGTCAGACAGTACGGATACCCTGAGGGTTGGAAGCATGGATCGCTCGTAAACGAGACTAACGCTGAACAACCAGAAGCCGTAGTTCTATCAGACCACAAAAAACTTGATGACCAATACTGATATAAAACCTATTTGACAGAAACTTAAAACCTCCTTGGTAAACCAGTGGAAAGACCAGTGTTCTTTAGAAAACCAGTGCAACTAGTCAGTGTGGAAATTACTTTGTGTAAAAATATTAGACTAACGGCCGGTTTCTCGAACGATGATCAACGAAAAAAACAAATAATTACTATGTGTCAAACTCGGATCAATCGTGATTTGGGTTTCCAGAAACCGGCCGTTAGTGCAGGTTATATTAAGCTATTATTTTGAAAAAAAAATCTGAAATTGCGCTGCCATGATGACTGTCTATCTTATAAAAAAGTTAGCGCAGATATGATGTCGTGATTATCATACGTAAAGGTGACAAAATGTCAATGCTAACTTTCATATGATGGTGTATCTTTAGAATCTTTGATATACTTTTCGCTAAAGGTAAAATTAAGTTTTATCGAAAAGTTATGTCAAATTATGTATTCAATACATCCAGTATCGCATTTCTGTTTTGTTGTAAAGAATGATTGTTCATGATAATAATTGATGATTCTTTTTTGAATTAATTATGAAGTGAAATCTGTGTTCAAGAATATTGTAAGATCTTTAGTTGTGCATATGAATTTAACTTAGTATACACTTACTAATTACTCGATTGTTTTATTTTTACTTTTAATAGTTGATTGGTTCTAGGTAGAGAAAGAGGATGTTTGAACTAAATAAATAAGTACACGATTACTTGAAAATAGAAGTTTATTTTTGAATATACAAGTCACACTCGTAACAATTGAGTAGATAATTTTGATGTATACTTTTAAAAACTATATGTAAATATCCAGTTTCGAAATAGTCCATATAAGGAAATCACAATACATTCGAAGGTCTTTGTGTGGGTGCTCGTTGGATTTGCATGCGCCTACGCGCCTCACGCAATTCTTTCGTAGTTTTAGCTATCTGAGCTTCTAAAAACGCCTTTTTCTCGCGAAGTTTTATAACCTTATAAAATAATGAACTATTATATAAAATAAAATGTGTTTCGCCATCTAATCTACCAATTGACGTCGATAGATTAATATGATTACGATAAATTTCTCGAAAGATCGTTAGAGAATCGTTTAGAAAGTTATAAACAACAACCCGGCACTTAAAATCTTTTAATTTAGGATAATAACCCAAAAATCAGTTCTATGGTCGATTTGTACTGCCACAGAAAACGCCATAGAAGTGCCCAAATTTTGGGAAAACACTGTTTGAGACCATTATTGACACATCACCACACGAAGAAGAAGAAGAATCATCATTTAATTTAGGACACCATTCAAAATGTACCTAAACATTAAATAACTTTACGTCAAAGTAATAATGGAACTTACAGAGTATTTATGGGTACTAATTTGATTACCTCATCAGTGCCGTCTTGAAAATCTCGCAACAAATCCTTTCTTGTAAGTAATCCTGCTTTCAGTCTTTCAGCTTCCAAAGACCAGCGTAGTTTGTCACGTCGGTTCTGTACACAAATTTTAAATATCAATTATAAGACCGAAGATTCTATAACCTGCATCACCGTGATGTCTACTTGTAATGAAAATCCATGATTTTGGTTGCTATAAGCTATATGTAATTGTAGATAGTATTTTATAATTAAACGTTATTTTATAAATGGACTTAAAATTGCACCTAGAAAATGGGATAGTCCTATTATAGCTATACAAAGGACTGTGCTCAGTTTTTTACTTACTTAATTGAAAAAAATAATTAGGTAAGTAAAAAGTAATACTATTACAATGAACAGGATCTAGAGACTCTACTTTACAAACCCACCATCTATTAATGTACTTACCGAGATTCACAAATAATAAAATTATTTGATAAAAGTTAGTATACTGCAAATTAAGGTGCAGTACCTATATAAATTAAGTATATAAATTTTGTCGTTGATCATAATTTAATTGGTTTCACGTCCGTTCTGCCTAAACAGAAAATAATAAAAAAAACTTACTTTGACTAGTCCAAGTTCCTCTCTGACCCTCAAGTAGTCAATCTCAGCGTCCCCAAGGTCGCACTCTGCGAAGTCAATGACCTCGTCAGTGTGATGCATTTTCTCTCTAATGTGAGCTAGGATCTGATTATGTTCGGTGCATTTAGCTCGGTTCTTGATTAATTCGTCTTCGCGCTCTGTTGAGTTCAGATAAGTTTGCTAAGTAAAAGTTCACTAACTATATAAATAAAAGTTCAATAACTACTGTTCTCTAACACAAGTATTTATACTTATAAGAGGACATCCACATTGTTATAATTTTAAGTATTTTTGGTAGTAACAGAAAAAAACATTTTTTTCAGTTTTCAACTATAACTAGTCATTGATAATGATAACTGTTTACAAAAGACTTGAGTTTGGAAAGTTCAATGAACTTGCAAATATTAATTATCAAATCTCTAATGAAGTAGCAAATACAGTCTTAGAAAAGTCACTCAAATCTAGACAGTGTGCCTGATAAATGTGAAATAATCGCATTCCACATTGCTCTTCCAATTTAGTTAACAAAACCAAACCAATGAATAAACAAGCTAGTGAGACGATGTTACTATAAGATGTGAGCGAGCTTTGGTACGCCCGTACTCTACTTAACTGCATTAATTGGTTCCTAACAAGTTGGAAAAACTTGGTCAATTAGCAAACTTCAAACTTCAATTGCATTTGCTCAATAAAATCACAAGGATCACTTTGAAACTTCTTACATAGGTACTAGATGATTCTAGGCGCCAGTTAATCGCGACCAGAGTCTTGAAGAACTGGCAAGAAACTAGATGTGGATTCTAGCATTTTTTTTATATGATCCTTCTTACAAAAATTCTACATCCAATATTTGATGTCTGCAATATCTGCGATTGCATCTCACCCACCTCCTTCATCCTCTCTTGGCATCACTGAAAACCAGCGCTGGTGTAGAGCCCAATGGTTCTACACCAGCACAAGCTAAGTGATGACCATTTTCAGTATTTTAGCATTAAGTAATTGTATCTTTTTATATGTTCTAGCATTAAGTAAAGTACTAAAATAAAGTATTCTATTACAATTAATTGTGGTTGCATCTCAGTAAATAAAATACCAATTACCTTCAATCTTAGTCATATAGTTCTGATTGTCAATGTTGAGCTGCTCAAACTGGGCTACGTACAACCCTGGACCCAACATCTCCAGTTTCCTGGTTATAGCGTCCAACTCAGCCACGGCATTTCTGGCTCGGACGTAGCGAAGGCACAATGCTGAGGATTGTTCCTGTTTTCGTCTTTGAAGAGTGAGGAATCTTTGTACAGTCTGTTAGGTAAATAAATAAATATTTATAAATAAATATGACCTTTGCCCAGCAGTGGGGCGAGATAGGCTAGGAAAAAAAATATGGAAGGCAGAACTACTACCAACTGAGCAGTGACACCTGTCAAAAACAGAGGCAAATAACACAAAATTACAAAAAAATTACAAGTTTTTCTTCTTAATTATGAACAAACAGGTTATTATCAAACATTAAATTAATAGAACAATCTTAATTGTATATTTTTAAATAAAGGATACATTCGATTTTAATTTCGTAACAAATAATAATTACTGTCGGAAATGCTTTTGTATCATCAAATTTGGCTTGTAAACATAGTATATCAGAATCTGTATTTTATGTAAATATGATATATCTACAGTTATATAATTAGCTAAACTTACTTTATCTGCAATAGGTTTTCCTTTGGCCGAGTAGATGAGGCCTGAGCCAGTATTTTTTTCTAGAGCCTGAAGCGCGTCAAACTTCTCCTCAGCATGCGCTAAGCGATCTTCATACGTAACCTCGACTGCTTGGACTTTCGTCTTTATCTGAAAATTAGATTTTACTAGAATCCTCTTTTCATGCCAAATTGTTTCGGGCAATATTTTAATAAGAAGAGTTAAAGTAACGCGTCTGTAGAAAATGTGTTTTATACATCACGAAGAATTTTTTTTTTTTTTTTGATAATGTGAGGGGTACCTGTCGACCTGGGAGTCCTGATGCTAAACGCAAATCTTTTTGATGAAAATGCTAGTTTGTACTTATAAATATCTACGTAAATATAAAAATACATGGTCATATCACACATTACATTTATGTCCCAAATTAAGCTATGGGAACTACAATACTGATTAAATACTTATGTATTTTTTTTTTTTAACTAAATACAAACATAGAATACAATATTTCAATATTTTCTTTCAATAACTTTTAACAACCGCTTTTATCAAACGAGTATTTATTTACTCTTCTTAGGTCTTAAAAATTCTATAAATAGCAGATGAGAGAAGACGTCACTTATGACAGCGGGTACTGTGAGATAACTTACATCAGCAATCTCTCTCTCTTCTTTCTCTTTCAACTCTTCATATGAAAATAGTTTTTGTTGATACTTCTCTTCCAAATCCATGGAATTTTCCAAAGGTTTTAAAACATGATCCAATTTACGTTTCCTGCAAAGTGAGACTTCAGCTTTGATCGCTAGAGGGGTATAAAAATGGCAGTAAACAGTCGTTTTATTGTTCAACGTAAAACGCAGCACTTAGAGGATAGGACAATAAATAGTTGAATTAATCTCTTGAGAATTCAACTGTTTTAAATCGATAAAGTGATTATGCAGGTCAATGACACAGGTAGGTCATTGTAATTACCTAGTCTAGACTAATTTATCTGTTCTATATTAATGAGTCCAATCCATTAAAAACATTATCATGGTCGTGTTGTGTTTGTAATTTTTAAAAGGTTTTAGTAACTAATATTGGTGTAAATATTATGAAACATCAAACTAGGCTTTTTACACAAACTGTATTAAAGTTGATTCAGTAGTTTAGGCGTGATGTTCTAATAAACTGAAACTTTTATTATAGCAATGATTTAGTGCATCACCGCTCAGGAAATACGTATAAAAGTTTAGCAAGTACTAGACTTAGTTGTAGTCACATGTTGAAATCATTTAAACATTCAGTAGGTAAGACCTTGCCAAAAGACTAGTGCAGTATTTTTCTACGATGCTAAGAAAACCTCACCGTATTTTCTTTCACTACAAACGAGCTATGCCGTATGCCAAGCATGTTGACATAGCGCTGGCAGATAAATAAATACTACATCGTTCCATTTTATTACTCGAGCTTGATTGAACTGTTTGGTGAAGCAGTATAAACAATAATTTTTACTGACAGTTATTTATGAAACGATAATTTTATACACTGAAAACTAGAAGACTTCCGTGGCCTAGAAGGTTACTAACTAATTTGGGCTAACAGAAAATTATAGATTTGTTTATTCAAAAATAAACCTATAATTACTTATTAATGCAGAATAGCTTTTTGGGTATGGATGCCGGTGTAGTTAGCGGTTTAAAAGACGTAATCTTTCGTCTCAGAGAGATGGACGTAGTGTGAATACTTTCAGGGCACATCTTTTATGTATGTACTCGGTATGATGATGTATTGTTATAGGCAGAGGTTACAACATAAAATCATAAAATCACAAATATCCACAGCTACTTATAAATCATAGAAGATTGAATCAAGAAATAAGAGTAATAATCTTGAAACTTTTAGCACGTCTATACTAAATGCGTCATCATACAAAGCTCAAAGTACGCACTTATAATACTCAGCCAGTCTACGATGCAGTATGTTGTTCTTCATCTGTAACTGGTTCCGATCAAACGTTAGGTCTCTGTGCGCTTGCAGGTATTCATCTCGGTCCACGGTTATAGCAGCTGTTCCTACGCCGCGACCGATTTGACCTGCACCTGGTTCTTCTAAGTCATCTCCAACGCTCACTGTAGATCATCATCAATACATATCATCATCATTATTCGCAGCCAGATTTTACCCACTGCTGGGCATAGGCCTCCCTATTCTTGTGCCACTCTCCACGGTCATGTGCTGTTTCGCACATGATAAATAAATCTTATAGGTTAGGATTGACAAGATACATATACATACATATACACATGGATATTTCACAAACCACACTCAAATCCCAAACAAAGCAAATGTTTTAAAAGGGTAACGATATTTTTGAATACCTAGAAAGATATTTAAAAGGACTTGTGGCTAACATTGCCCAGCTAGCATGAAATGTGAGATCAAATAAAAAGGAAACCCGTGTTGTGTCAGTGTTTTGATTGATGATTTGAAGAGCCGAGAACAAAGGCTGCCCTCCCAATTACTGACCGGTACTTTGACCAAGCAGTTGTTGAAATTCAACAAATATTTTTCGTTTCTTTGTTTCGTGATTTTTATTATGTTTTGATATCCATACCACTTGAACCGCTCGAGCTATCCTCATCCGCAGTTTCACTCGGTGCTTTGTCTCCTTTCTTTCCTTTCTTTCCTTTTGAACCTTTGCTGGAAGCCTATAAATGAAAATAGACTACATAATAACTGAACCTTCATAATAGGAACTTCATGTTTCTCTTTACATTCATACTAGGATAAAACTACTGTGCTATTGTAGGTTTTACTAAGGTAGGTACTTAAAATGACAGTACATTGTATACGTAAAAAAGCGTAATTATGAAACGAAACTTTACTCGGTACGTTGTATGTTTATTTTAATTATCAGAATTATCAATACTTTGAGTGTATGTGTAAAATTTGTCCTTGGAGGTAACATGTCGTTACCTTTTCGAAAAAGGTAAGTTTCACGCATGCTGTTGTAGATTTAATCTCTCCTGCTTTGCAAACTTAGCATTCCATAAACCTTTTATAACTAGCCAAAATATTACAAAAGAACCATTATTAGTTAAATTTCTATTCGCTGTTGCTGAAATTCTTTGCCATACCAAAGGGTTCGGGTACAAAGGCTGACGTAAGCATCGCATGTCAAGTAAACCACATTAATTAAACTGAAAGGGACAGGCCTTACCTTAGATTCCGCCATATCGCGTGTTTTCCTTGAATCACAGAGTTTATTGATCTGGTTAGGGTTACAGCCGAAATTATTTTATTCCATTATCCCAATGACAACGTCATGCAAGACTGAAATGAAGGTTGCTATGGTGATATGTAAACTGATATCGAGCGGTGCACAGCTACATTAATAAAAGTGTTTTTAGTCTATTTTTGTCGGATTGAGGCCCGACAATTTTTGACAAACATAATATAAGTCATCTCATTTTTTTAACCAATAGTAGATCTTTAGGTTTTTTAAATAAACTTTGAATTGCTCAAGTTTTATCATAAAACCTTCAGCATTTACTATATCATCGACACCAACATCATAATTCAGCTTGTTCATTTGATTTGTCACCATCATCCGTAGGTTATTTAATACCTATGTGTTAGCAATATAAATATTATGAGATATTGTGATTTATAGACCTAAGTAGTTCTCGCGGATTTTTTCAGGTGGCAGCGTTTATTTCCTGAAAGTTCTGGAAAACGGAGCTTTTTTGAGCAAATGACATCATAGACACTAGTAGGTTGAGTATTTTGGTATAAAGTAAATTATTAAACATCGTATTCATGTCCATAGATAGATAGATAGATAACACTTTATTGCATAAAGGAAAATACAAAAAATCTTAGAACTAACTTAATTTAGTACAATGGACGGCCTTATCGCTAATAGCGATTTCTTCCAGGTCCATGAACAAGTTTTGATTCTATAGCCTAATTTATACTGTTTATCAGTGCAAAAGACAAAACAAGATATTTTTGTATTATCTCGCCGGTTTTATAATTTTTTTTGGTTAATAGGTAAATGGCTAAGAATGCAGCCCTTTCGAAATGTTTAGCACTTAATTAGTATCGGCCTTTTCCCTCAACAGTTTTTTTTAGGACACTAACCTCTGTTGACGTTGGCAGTGTCACAGCTTGCTGCTGGGTATCTGCCAGACTTTATACAATGCTCTTCCCAAAATAGATTCACCGAAATGTATACGACATTTTTTAAATCTGTATTAATGTTAAAGACCGCGGAGACGCAACACGGGAATATTAGTTCCGGCTTCTTTGATTCTCTTTCCAGATAATGTTTATATCAAATTCTGGTTTTTATGTTTATTCTTAACGATGTCACCTCCGGTCGTTATAAACGAATATTTAGTAAACAAGGTTGATACATTTTTAGTTGATGTTTTTATTGATATGAAACGTTATGATTTTTTCAAATTTGTTAATGTTTGTTTCATTGGCAACACAGTTTTAAAGTATGTTGATGACATTTGTGGAAATGTTAAGGTACAATTACATTGTGATCATTTTTTTTCTTAGAAATAAGTAAATCAAAATCAGAGTAGGTAACTGAGATCAGATGCTAGAATGCTAAAACGATAAAAGTTCAACCAACATCTTTCACTTTTGTCTGGGTCTAGTAATGTATTCTATGTATGTACAATGTATGTAGGTACAGTGTAAACTCTTAATAACGATATCCTTTATAACGATAAACTCCCTATAACGTTGGTTTTCCCAAATTTGGTTGTTTTTTTTGTTCACTCCATATAACGATAACTCTCTATAACGACAAAAAATGCTCAGTCCCTTGAGTTTCGTTATAAAGAGTTTACACTGTATTTAAGTATTCTATCAGCATAGAGATTGGGATAGTGATAGATTTAGAGATTGTGAGATATGTCTGTTAATTATTTTATTTGCTTTTGCAATTTATTTTTGGAACATAACTTGTAAATACTCTTGTTTTAAAATAGAGGATAAGAAGTTAAAGACAAAAGTAAGTTCAAAGAGTTTATTCAATAAAAAAGAATTATAAATAGAAAGAACGCACTTATCATCAAATACCTACACATGATAATGCAAAATGGAATAAACAATACCACTCAGATACATTCCGTAAGTAGCTAGCTGTCTTTGAAATTCAAACTCTAATCCTATGGCATTACTTCACAGTTTTGCATTGTCCAACATCAATCCGGACCGTGAACATTTGTACTTATTTCAAGAAGATGTAATCATGTTGTCTAGAAGGCATTAATAACGTTCTATTGGTCCCATATCTATTGTTATGTACTTCATAGTGTATCAATTATTACATATAACAAAACAAAGCTACAGTTAATTCTCACAGCACAGAAGAACTTTTTATTTTGAAATCACCCTTTATACGCTGTACAAGGTGGTTAAGAAATGTTTGCGAAACCTTGTATAAATATAAGACCTATCAGAGTCTTGGTTGTCTGAAAATGTATAAATTTATTTTATTAAAAATTTATTGTTTTTGGCAAAATTTTACAGTTTATAATAATGATCTGTTTTATTGATCAGATTTTATTTTATTATACGCAAAATATTTAAATTTAGAGTCTTGGAATCTAAATAAAAATGATGTTTCTTATTTCAATTTGTGCATGTTTATAGTTTGAGCATATTTGAATTTGATTTGTTATATTATATTTTAACAAATAATATACAACAACTAGACAATTTTTTATAATTTTAAAGTTATAAACTGAGCGCAATTTTGACATAGTATTTTTAGTTTTAGTTCTCAGCTTTTTAGATCTGCGTATTTAGCCGACAATTTAATTAACCCGTCACAAAACAGTTGCATGAAATGAAACGCGTCGTCATGTGTTAGTTTTGTTTATTTACGTCTGTTCGCTTCGCATCACTTGGTCAAAGAAAACTGTTTATATCTTGTGCAATATTTCTTTTGTATCAGTACTTGCTAAGTAAAGTCTGTTTTATAGTTTAAGATAAAGTTTTCAGTGCTGTGAGAAAGGCTTTGAAGTTAATGTAGTGTTAAGTATTTGTTTTCTGAATTGTACGTAAACCTGATGACATACGTTGTAACAAGACTGGGTTAAGTATTTATGATTTTAATTTTTTGAGAGAACTTAATTTCTCTATGTTTTTGATTATAGTTAACATTTTCGCAATAATTTCAAGTAATCTAAGAAGAGTTTGATAAATTTCACTTTAAATATACCTACGGAAGTTTTCCACACACATTACGCGTATTATAATATAATTATGACTAGAATTAAGTTGCTTGTTCTTATGGCAGCTTAGAATATAACATAGTATAGGTAGATATAACAACATGGGAATACACAGACGAACAAACAGCATAACCATTTCGGTAACAAGTCTGAGGCAAAAGTTTAAATACGTTGCGCATGAAACATTGCAAGACGGTAATAAAAAATGTCGCTATAAAGATATTTTACCGTCGCTAAAAAAATTAACAATAATAAAACGTAAAGGAAGGCACTGACTTGCAGCAAGCACGTATATTGATATTCCGAATATTTTTACTTCTACAGTCGATCTTTCATTTTCATTAGTTATTAGAGTTAATTTAAATTAGCAGACGATTAATGACAAATCTTCGTATACCAAGACAATATTTATATTCAAAATGAATTAAAAGAAACATGCAGTCAAGTGCATTTATTTTTGGAGCTCAGATGTAACAACTATTGATGTGATTCTAAAAACATCGCAGACAGAAAAGATTTCTAACAATGCTGTGGATATATAATATACTCGTATCAACATTCTTGCAACATTCAGAAGCTCGCTTTCAGTCAAACTCTGGCTTTACGTCAAACATTCGAGATGAAATGGATCAGTCAGTCGTCTAAAGTTAAATCAGACGAAGCGGGCTGTTAACGCGATGGAAGACATGACTACAGCTATTGGTCATTTGAGCACTGTTCAGTAAAGAATTGAGGAAGCGATCCAGCAACGACGATTGCTTGGAAGCAGTTAGGTAAAGACGTCATCGGCCGATTATAGTCGGCTCATCAGCCATCGCAAGCTCGTCGGTCGCAGCTTTGTTGCCTTTCCTCTTGCGGGAGTACCAGAGGAAAGACGCTGATGCGTAGAAGTTGACAAGCACCACGAACCAAGCCATGTAGAAACTAATGTGGTAGCTGTTGAAACAAAAATACATTTTAAAAATACAGGCCAAAAAAAAATTTAAACCTCAAACCTATAGGTACTTCAGATACAGCCAAACACTAATGAGTCATAAAAATCACTGGACACTATCAAAATAAGGTGAATGAATCTTGACTCTAATTGGTTTATTTAACGGTGATAAAGATAAAAGATAATTCAATAAAGCGGTATATTAACTCAGTAAAAATTCACCTACATATAAATAGCCAGACCAAAGGCGCTTAACTCGCATGCAATATCATTTTGGAACATCTGCCAATCTGATATGGCTCATTATAAATTGTAGTTAGTATTTATTAGTTAATAATTGTAAATTATTTAAAAAAAATGCTTGCTCTTTTATGCATCGTTCAAAAAACATTCGAACATCATCTCAGCGTAAAACATTTAATAGAATCTACTCTATATATCTAGGTACATCTATACCAATATTTGTACTGTAGGTACGTACCTAACACGAGTGCAACAATAACTGTAGCAGTGTAAAGTTTCTGCTTTATTTCCTAGATTTATTTAATCTGCTCAGGACTTGAAGCCCGCTCAACGTCTTACTTAGTCAGTCTCTCTGTTTATCTCAAGAGAAAGTATATCTTGAGATAAACTGAGAGATAAAGACTCTGGCGGAAGATAAGTACCAACAAGTATCACAAAACGGACTCTGACTCAGGTTAGAATCCGTTTTGTGTGTTGTTTGTATGATAATTTTAGGCACCTTTAGTAATTCGTTTTTGTATCGCAAATAAATAATTTCTTTCTTTCTTTATTTCTTTCTTTCTTTCTTTCTTTCTTTCTTTCTTTCTTTCTTTCTTTCTTTCTTTCTTTCTTTCTTTCTTTCTTCCTTTTTACTTTCTTTCTTTATTTCTGTTGCTTATTTCCTACCTTTTACAATGTCTACGCTGTGTCGTTACGAGCTCATGCCAAGTAGTCTGTGTTGTCACACATAGTTATCGATGAGAGCTTGTGTTTAGTAGTTTTATTGTCAAAGTAGTTTATCAAACTAGTGTTGTTAAACATTAATAGGTTTATGCCGGCCACAAATATTATTATCTAGAGTATATTTGGATTAGCGGTTGGAATATAATTGCAAAAGCTTTCGTAATTTACAAATTTTGAGCGAATAGGTTACTGGTGTAAACTTAAAGTAGCGCAATATTGATACGACTATAACAGAAATAACCTGTGATCCCCGAGGCAGTGATAATTCTTGTCTTTATTGAAATTAGTATTTTAATGGGTGCATGGAAAGAGCCTCCTCGTGGCGCACACCGGTAACAACTAGGCACGGTAAAGCAGTGTCTAGTCTGGCTAATCTTTCCAACACGATGCTACAACAAAATACAGTTGTAGCATCGACACGATAAGAAGAAGAAGTATTTTAATGTAGTTATTCAACTTGAAGTAGTGACAAGCAAGTAGGTAAATCATGCTTGAAACTATCAACGACAACAGATATAATTTTTAACGAATAAATAAAATAATGAACTTACTAATGGTAGGCCCCAACAGGATATATAAACTTCACATTCTTCTTCATATGGTCTACAGAAGTCATCATGACCTGCACCACCACAAATGTACATGAAGCTGAAAGAAAAAGTATTTTTAGCTGTCTTCATAGCTTGATTCTTGACTTGGATAATTAATAAGTATAAAGGTTTGGTGGTATGAAAGTGCAAAACATGTACCCCCTATCTTATAAAAAGTTAACGTTGACTTTAAGTCATCATTACGTATGGTAATCAGTACCTCATGTCTGCGCTAACTTCTTATAAGATAGACCGTATAGCTATACTAATTATAGAATATATATAATTATAAAACTATACTAATTATAAAATAGCACTAATTCAATCTTTATTTAAAAGTAAGTTTAATAAATAATAATAATAAATAATGCTGGACAATTCACACAACATCATCTAGCCACAAGCTAAGCAGAGCTTGTGTTATGGGTACTAGAAGACTGACATATTTACTCAATATAATACATTACATAGGTAGATATGTTTTACTTATATAAAAAACCCAGAACACCTGGAACATATATTTGCAGATCGCACAAACACTTATTCCAAGGCGGGAATCGAACCCGCAACCTCCGCGTCGCAGGCGAACCATCGCCCGCCGCGCCACGTTGTCGGTCGTCTAAAAATGCTATTTTAACAAACTATAAAACTTGCGTCAGAAGTTTAATTAAACAGAGAGTAGACCTCTATTTTCCGAATTTTCCGAATTATTAATTTTACTTTTATTTTTCTCAAACTATTAAAATAGTGTTAACATATTTATCATAGTTTGAATGTGTTTTATGTTTTCAGTAGTGAAACTGTACATAAAAGAGTATGAACTTACTGCTTATAAAATGTATGCCGGCAGCAAGTCGCTTGAACATATAGCGCGGATTTTGAAACGTGTATACGGAGAATCCACAGCCCATTGCCATCACGAATAAGCTTATAATACCGAAGGAGATCATAGTGCGGACGTAATCTGAAACAAAAGAGTTTTTAATTAAAACATTAAAAAAAAGATTGCTATGTAAACCTGTATCAATCGCAAGACATTTCTGTTTTATTGATCTAGTGATCTATCTACGAATATGTGGTTTGTAATAAGGTAAATCTTCTTATTATTCATTAACTCTAAACAAATTAATATTCAAGAATTTCAAAGGTATAGAAAGAGCACTCAGTACACAACGAACCTTATTTGGTTCAAAAGGAACCAAGGTTTTTAAGATAAGTTACTTAGACAAACATAGCCATAAACTTTAAAAGGCATTAACATAACGAGTTTTAAAGCTTGTGAACTGTAAACCTACACCTAGTATGTAAGACGATTTTAAATGATCCTTGTGATTTTATTGAATAAAGTAATTTTGACTTTTTTGAAAATAATGTGATTTCCAAAAGTTTTCACATACTTGCTATATTGACTTCATAAGCAGGGTCCACTGACTTGCCGTGTTCCATGATAGGCTGGGATAAGTAGTTTGTACATTCTGTAACAATAAATCAATGCTACACATTCTATTTTGAGGTTAAACAAAACAAATTTAAAAATTTATAAAATTAATGGTCTTTTTGTTTAAATGTTTGAAAAATAACTAAGTCTACAATAAAACCAACATGTTTAAAAAAAGTTTAAAAATTAAAGTCATCTTTCGTATTACCTATTCAGAGACTTTTTGACTTGGCCAAATATTTATGTAAACAATAACAATAAATAACACAGTTGTAGCATCGACATGATAAGAATAAGAGCCTGTTTAACCTGATCCAAAACTAGGTACTCTTACTTATGTATGCTGTCCAACACACTGTTTGTTCCTAGTAGAAATTGAGCCCACAAACCCAACTAAGTTGAGCTTATCCGATTGAACTAAGTAGTAAGATAAGTGCTTAATGATGTAAACAAAATAATATACCCAAAATCTAAGCATTAACAACATCACGGAGCAATATCTCGTAAAAGCACAACCATGTTCAAAAGTTTCTTACACAATTTTCATTATAACTTGCACTCTGTAACAAAGGAAACATCTATATATAGAACCACCTTTGTTCGGAGTAACTTTCTACAACGATTTTCTATTAAAGTGTACGAGGTACGAGGTCGTTACTGTGGTATCTAGGATAGTGTAGACTGTAGGTATTTTATGTGGTGTAGGTTTCCTTTCCGACGTCCGAGCTTATCTGTACGCTGGTTTGCATTAAGATTAAATATTTTCATATAATGATTTGAATAAAAAGTACATTAAAATACTTCAAAATGATACAATTATGCAATTGTGTTATACTGGGGTCTTATAATTTTATTACGTTTTGATATGTTGTTATTTTATTTAGTAATATTGTTTCAATTAATTAATGATTTGAATAACATTCTAAAACTTATGACTGGAGCAAAATTTGAAAAATTCTAAAGTGCACGTTAATACAACAAAATAATATAAATAAATTCGATATTACATGCAAATTGAATCTGAACAAAGTAAAATTAGATTCTTTTATAAATTTATTCGTAAAAACCTATATTTAAAAAACCATGAATGAAAAAGAGCTTTAATTAAAGGATTACCAAAAGCACTATAACGACAACAAGCGAAAATTTAACTGAGAACAAAATATATAATCCTGGCTGTTCAAAATAAGCAGGTGGATAACAAAGCCATTTTGGCGATAAACCTCGGACGTGGAATAAAATATACCACAGTGAGATAAATGTATAAAAGATGCAATGGAATATCATGTAAGGTAAAAATACTTTCTGAAATACTTTTTATATTTTTTTTTAATATAAGTTATGTATAAAAAAAACTATTTGACGGATTATTTTGGGTATTTTTTTGTACAAAAACATGATGTATAATACTATCATAATAGAATAAAATTTAACAGAAATTTGGTTCTTATAATAGCTTTGCAAGCTTTGCTTAGTTTGGGGCTAGATATCGTTGTGTAATATACCTACTCATAATATATGAATATTTATTATTATGTGCTAAAAATGACTACTCTTCACAAAAAAACAGTAAGTGGTTTAAAAAAATAAAGGATACATGTTTGTACTTTAAAATACTAAGAAAACAGTTGAGCTATCTGCAGGCCGTTTTCCAAATGATTCATAGAGCTAAAAAAATTAGTGGCAACTTTGTGGAAACTCGAAACAGTAACGCCGATATTTTGTCTTTTGCGATCTACACTTACATGATACAACCGTTACTAACTTTCGTAACAGTTCATGAAATTATTTTCAGCCATCGACACTGTTTTCCGTCACCGACATTATTGTAGTGACGTCAGCGATTACAAAACCGTACAAAAACGTATGTTTATTTACACACGACGTTTCGGATAAAGATATTAAACTGGAACATTTTTAACGAATTTGGCAGACTAAATGTAGATTGTTTTAAAATAAATTAATATCTAGTCATGGACATTAAGCAAAGGTAGCAAACTATAGGAACTAGATCGCTGATAGAATACTCCATTTTTCTGTCGATACATACATACATGGAACACATATTAACATCCAGACACAGAACAAACATGTGTTCATTATACAATATTCTGGATGGGGATCGATCCCACGACCCGTACGGCAGAGCATGCTTGGTATGGATGGCTTGATAAGTATTAAAATTTGATAGTAAAACCAAATAAGGTATTTAGATAACTGTTTCAATGAGAGTGAAACGGAGAAAAGATTATGTTACAGGCTGTAACATAAGTGTGTTAACAAAGAATTAAAAATGGTATAAATTAAGAATTTTCTATCTATCAATCTATCTTACAGCTGACAAAAGAACGAAGGGAACACATTGTAATAGTCTACATCTGAAACAGGGGTAGTAGGAGCTCTGTTAGAATAATACATTTTCTATCAGTTGACGACACAAAAAACCAACGCGGTATTTTTACAGAGTAATATAAATCTTTTTGTGTGGGCAGACTCGGTGTTTATTCATTGTTGGAAAAATGTTGACGGTTCCCGAAACACACCTCTCGATATTCAACGTGATTTCGAGTTAAACAAAATAAATAATGGACAAAACATGTGGAGATTTTCCAAACATTTTCTTAGTTAAATCATGTTAGTTATCGCTCACTAGTCTAGTCTGTAATGATTTAATGAACCAAGCTAGCATCTCTATTACTAGAATAGATAAGTATGTAGGTACCGAGCACAAAAACTAACTTGCATATTTTTTTGTTGAATGTGATTTTCTATCCAGTGCTACGCCTTTGAGCTTCAGCAGTTCAGGTACACTATAATGTTTCAAGCTCACTAGTATTTGCATAAAGATATCTTTACTTACTTTTGATTTATGGGTGTTTATATGTAAGTATTATAAAAAATATCTATCTATGTAATGTTTTGTATTAAATATGTCAGTCTTCTAGTACCCATAACACAAGCTCTGCTTAGCTTGGGGCTAGATGATGTTGTGTGGATTGTCCAGCATTATTTATTTATTATTTATTTATTTATGAAAATATTAAGTAAGTATGTAAAAGGAATTTGTTGCTTTGTTTCTTCCAGTAACCTCCGGTCATGTTATACTTTATCTTGAAAAAATGATTTATTTCAAATATAAAATGAAGCTGCAATTATATATACATATTTTTTTCTTAACCTATACTGTACCACTGCTGGACAAAGGTCTCCAACAAAGCCTTCCACGTATCCCGGTCTTTGGCGACACTCTATAGAGATTATATTTTAAATATGTATTAAAAAGAGTATTTTTGAGATTTTCCCCTAAAATAACAATAACTAATATTTAGATGTAGGTATTTTCTTTATTCATGTGTAATTAAGATTTGGGAGTAATTTCGAGTATTTTACTCATAGTTTGTGAACTGAATCTTTCCAACAGAACCTACGTTTCATCCTAAAATCAACATGAAACAAGCAGACTATACAAAATGTACGATGATTGTTACATATTCATTTATATTTTTAATTCTCAGACACATAATCTAACATCGTGTTATCTGTCAACGGTACATTCCTCTAGCTACAAGTCGCCACTCTCGGTAGTTCCCGCTGTGACTGTACTATGAGTTTAATCTGTGGTATAACTACACAATGATTTCAGAACCAGCATCGTTGGATATGAACCAGAAGAGGCATTAGTGCAACAACATGTCTCTTTTTACTCGACTAAGCGGAGCGTAGTAGGTACACTAATATGCACTATGAGCATAGTGAATGTAGTGATGTATGTATTGATTTGCTGTACGAAAATTAAAAGCATATTTTCTATCTGAAAAAACGTATACTTAAGTAGTAATATGTTGTATTTGGTATCAAACAAATAATATAATTAGTAATTAGCTGTTTTTTGCTAAACATCTACACGCCTACGGGTTTGCAAAAAAAAATTAGGTCAAAATATTTCTAAGACGATACCTGTCTGATGACTGTGATCTATATGTAAGTAGATAATTTAAAAAAATAAAAGATTTTTTGCTCTATTTCTCATATTTCTTATACCCGCGATACAAATATCCTTGCGTATCTATCTACTCATCATTGACTTACAACGTTGACTGTACACGTATTTGCTCATAAACAAGTCTATACGAATTATGATGTAGGTTGTCTTTATTAAAATATCCGGGAAAATATTTCCTAATATAATAAAGCATGTGACGTGACTATCACCCCCGCAATATTGGGGCGAGACATGTCATGCTTATGTATGATGGATACACGTGCCGTCGATTATATTTGCAGAACAAATTAATGCTTCGAAAGAAATAATAAGTTTGTACTAAAATTCTTTATGAAAAAAAATGAGGGTAAACACGGACTTTGATAACCGCCGCGTTACCTAAGCCTAATCTATCTATTATTTGAATCATTTCTGAAGTCGGTTAAAAAAACTGGTTTAACTGTTTTTGATGTTGTTTTTTTCAGCAGTAAGTTTTTTTTTTATAATTTTGTTGTTAGTGATAACTAGGTACATCTAGTTTATAAATTATTGACTAAAATAAAGTTGTTTCTAAACTTAAATTTAGTTTCATTTAATTTAACTAATTACCAGCAAAACTAAACATGATAAACGTTTAGTGCAGAACAATAATACGGTAATGCGTTAATGTTTATGCGTTTAAATAATAAACAAACGCGAGCGACCAAGAGTTTAATTTACGGTTACAATGGTGAATATTTCATACCGACGAAACTTCACACGCGATACTTTTGTAGGCGGTTTTCTATTGTTTTCTTGAATTATTTAGGAAAAAAACATGGGCTGGTCTTTGACAGAAAAATATTTCAAGAGGTATTAATCCAGAACGTTAAAAACTATTATAATATATGTCTCTATAAATACTCTCCTGGACTTGTCCATGACTACCCATCAAAAAACCATACTGTTAAATAAGTTTAGCAAATACCCTAAGGTACCTACAGCCTTATATAAAATACATAACAACATTCAGATACAAAACAAAAAAACAATGTTTGTCATCAAACCCACGACCCACAGGACGAAAGGAAACATCATCATCATTCTGTTCTCTTTTATTTCTAAATAACAATCATTTACTTAAAAAGTAACACAGAATACAATGCCCGTAGCTCCTACTTATAAAGCGAGTAATGGGTCTTTAACCACGGCTCAAAGGCATTACACTACAATGTACGGTTTTGTTTGACGTTAACGTTAACAGACGGACACGTAAATTACAAGACAATGGGCGGTAAAACGGCTAATTATAAATAGGTTTCAGGCAGAAACTTTGTACTCGCCAAAACAGCGGATGAGGATGAAAAAATGGTATAAAGTTTAGAATAGTATAAAGTGTGAATAGTGTTAATGGTATAAAGTGTAGAATTATAAACTAGAATATCTTAGAAGATCTATAGAGTTATAAAATGAATATTTAGTTTTTTCTTTCTGCCCAATTGGCTAAAAAAAAATCTTGGTTGTGAAAAATTGTAAATATAACTTTTTCACATGAAATAAAAAGCCCAGTCTCCGTAGGCCTTTTATTTAATAAAATCCCGTTACTTTATCTGGAGACTTATTATATTTAACATAGCATCACAACTGAGTCACACATAAGCCCTGCTGTCCGATGTTGAGCCCTTGGATTAGCTGGCTCAGTCAGAGCGTAGCCAGTCGTTTAAAAAGAAAATATAAAAAGGTAGGTTTATTTTCTGTTTTTTTTTCATTTCCCTAAAATATTTTTTTACGTTAGTAAATCCATCATGGATACCAACAACTGTGTACTTTTAAAATTTTGTCAATAAAGTTATTCTTATTCTTAAAAAAAAAAAAAAACTGCTTGTTATAGCAGAAGGATTATGTCAGACTTGGTCCATCGTACTATACCAATTTTGATTGCAAATTCTGACTCAATTATTTTTGTAAAGACTCTTATAATGGATACTAAACGTAGTTAACAAAATGATTGTAGGTAAATTTAGACTTAAGTAGATCATCAAGACAGTTTCCGCTATCTAATGGTACAGTAATCTACAGTAGTAATTACCAGTATTTATTAGTCTCAAACCACGTAACGAAAACAGAGGGATAATATAAAGCTCTGTTGTTAATGGACATACTGAGTGAGCTAAAACAGAAGGTGCTACGAAAAATAAACCGAGAAGTATCTTCACGTGATCATTTCACTAAATAAACACTAGTTTCTGATGTAAATAAATGAGGCTCAAAGGATAAATACCTGAGCTCCTCATCTGTAGTTCTGTAATTAAACCTCTATGAAGGGCGCGCTCATTGAATAATTAAATTTATTGTACTAATTTATTGAACCTTTTTAAAGGGTGCGTTAATAGAATAATAAAAATTAAACATTGGTATTTTTTATTTATTAAATTCTTGTTTCGAATCGAATTGTTTAGTTTTTCTGGCTAAAATACAAAAATGCGATGATTGAAACTTTTTAATTAGCATTTTTTTTGTATCATATTCGCACAAAAATATAAAAAATAAGATTTTATTTAAAAATCTGTACTTAAGTGCTTGTGGGATTCATTAATCGAACTTTTGGAAATATTAATTGATTTTCTTTTGTTATGTTCTGCATTATATCAGTACTTATACAATTATAAAAAGATCTTGCTTGACACTTTTTTGACTAATGCAAAACACATTTTACAGAAAAGTGGGTGTTATAAGCACAAATATTTTTATATTTAGTCGAGAATACAATCTAGCTGTCAGTTGTCTTGTATTCGACGAGGACAGATTGACAGTATGGGGTACATCTTGTTTGGTACGGCTATTTTAACATTTTCGAGTTATACAATAAAATATTTTTACGTATATTTTTAGCTTAGTTTAGCTTTTTTTTGTAAGTATGTTATATATGTATAATAAAGCTATTTTGGAGTGTTTTTTTTAGTTTAGTTTTAGCTTCTTGGGAAGGACCTCGTCCAAATAATTTACTTATTTCTACCGCCGACCAGTGATGAGACAAATCACGTCTTGAATTTGGCTTTTGCATTATAACTGTAAATAAATAATGCTGGACAATCCACACAAGATAAATAAATAAATAATTAAACGGCGCTTGTGTTAGGGGTAGGTACTAGGTACTTAATACAATACATTACAAAGATAGATATTTTTTATTATACAAAAAATACCCAGAACACCCGGAATAAATATTTGCAGGAATCGAACCCGCAACCTCCGCGTCGCAGGCGGACCATCACCCGCCGCGCCACATCGGTAGTAAAAGTAGTATGAGATTATCTTTGCGTGATCCACTTACTGGAAAAGTATTGTCCCATCAATCCAACGGTGTCAGGCCTCGGTGTCGTCGTGGTAATCTTGTCTGCCGGTGACGTCACATTGGATGAAGTTACAATCGATGACGTCACATTCAATGAAGTCACAATCGATGACGTCACATTGGATGAAGTCACATTCGATGACGTCACATCAGTTGACGTCATATTTGGCTGGAACACGTACCGACAGATCTCCCATACGCCTGAGTCACTGTACATAAGGTACCGCCCCTTTACAGGTAGGTATATACCTGAAACAATTTGAAAAACGTCTCAAAATATGATTTTAATTATAACTTTTGGATTTATTTACGTATATTTTCATGTTTCAGTTTTTTATTTTAGCTTTTATGACAGTTTTGTTTCTTCAGTAATGCTGGGGCCACATTAGCGGGCGAATATTCGTATCGTGTTGGCGCGATAAAATCATCGTGTTCGGGTATAGGCGATGTTCTTGTCTACATTAGACGGGCGAAGATTCGTGTCGAGTTGACGCGATGTATCGTGCCGGATAGGGTGACCAGATGTCAGGAATTTTCCTGACATTTCAGGAATTTTAGACATGTCAGGAATGTGGCCGGAAAAGGGAAATGTCAGGAATTTCTCGGCAAATAAATGGAACAATTTTTTTTTTACACTATAATTTTATTTTTGGTCACAATAACAAAAAGGAAATTGTCATTAATAGTAATTAGCTTTTTACGATTTTGACATCAAACAATTAAAATTGACATATAATATTAAACGTACTAGATTCAAAAAATATTTTTTATTTTGAAATAACTTTTGAATTATTACGGAAAAATAGAATAAAATTAGTTGTGTTATAAAACTTATCCATTTATCACAAAAAATATATATATTCAAAAACCCAATTGAGCTCATGTCTGGAATTTTGTCAGGACTTTTGAAATTTGCATCTGGTAACCCTGTGCCGGATGGTGTTGTTCTAGGCATGGGCGTTTTTGGATTTTTTCACAAACCGATACGAAACCGATTTCAGATTTTGAAACCGATTTCAAAAACCGTTTTTTGAAATCGATTTCAGTAGCGAATATCGGAGCGTATTTACTAGTTATTACGACAAACGCAAAATCGAATTCTTTCGGTTTTTCGTTTTCAATGTGCAATTGGGTATTTAAATTAAAAAAAATATTGTATATTTTTATGTATTTTAAGTTTGGTTTTCGATGCAAAACTAAACTCACGGTTCGGTTTCATTCGGATTAGGTTGTTAGGTTGTATTGTTAATGCGTTTTCTAAAAACAGTTTTCTCATATTGGAATGGAATATCGGATTGCAGTCAGAAATCATAAAACCGGACAATTCATAAAACCGTCAAAAACTCAAAATCCATAACGATTCGCTTCATTTCTCTTGCTCTTACGACGGTTCACTGAGTTAGAAAAAAAAGGAAATGAAATTAGCTCTGTCTTATTCTAACTAAAGTAGTCGTACGGTGGAGTGATAGAGAACGAATGCGTATCAAAACTATAGAAAACTAAAACTTTAGGTAGATTTAGATTTTGTTCGTTTGCAGTTTGTGTTTGGTTTTCGTTTTCGGTGCAAAACTAAACTCACGTCGGTTCGGTTTGGTTTCGTTCGGATAAGATAGTTTGCAGTTTGCGTTATCATCGTGCGTTTCCTAAAAACGGTTTTCTCATATTGGAATATCGATGCGATACGATTTCTGACTGCAAACGGATTTCAGTTTCGTTTTGATATATCTGTCTCATGCCTAGAACTTAGCCTAAGGCTAAGTTCATATGGCCGCGCGGTACCGCGTGGAACTACGAACCGCGCGGTATAAGATCAATATAAACGGTAATTAGCGTCTACATTATCGCGCGGTACCGCACGCCGCGGATCATCTGAACTTAGCCTAGGGCTAAGTTCATATGGCCGCGCGGTAACGCGCGGAACTACCAACCGCGCGGTACAAGATCAATATAAACGGTAATTATCGTCTACATTACCGCGCGGTACCGCGCGCCAACGTGCGTCGCGCTCCCATACAAATATCGTCATGTGAATGCTCAAACCGCGCGGCGACGCGCGGTTACGCGCGGTCATCTGAACTTAGCCTAAATAAATTGACGTAGATGTAGCCACCTAAGCGAATATTGGCGCGACAAATTGATTCGCGTCTTCGCCCGAATACTACGCGATGACACGATGTACCCGGCCACATACATCGCGTTAACACGAATATTCGCCGTAGCCCGCTAATGTGGCCCCAGCATAACAGTCATAAGTTATTATTATGCTTTGGCTACATTAGCGGGCGAATATTCGTATCGTGTTGGCGCGACAAAAACATCGTGTTCGGGTATAGGCGATGTTCTTGTCTACATTAGACAGGCGAAGATTCGTGTCGAGTTGACGCGATGTATCGTGCCGAATTAGGGTGACCAGATGTCAGGAATTTTCCTGACATTTCAGGAATATTAGACATATGTGAGGAATGCGGCCGGAAAAGGGGAATGTCAGGAATTTCTCGGCAAATAAATGAAACAATATTTTTTTTTACACTTTAACCTTTTATTTATAGTAACAATAACAAAAAGGAAATTGTCATTAATCGTAATTAACTTTTTACGATTTTGACATCAATCAATCAACATTGACATACTAGGTAGATATAATATTAAATGTACTGGATTCAAAAAATAATTTTTATTTTGAAATAAATTTGAATTATTGCAGAAAAATAGAATAAAATTAGTTTTGTTATAAAACGAATAAATTCTAACGGTCTATCTTATAAAAAGTAAGCGCAGACTTGAAGTATTGATTACCATACGTAATGATGAGATAAAGTCAACACTAACTTTTTATTTATTTATTTATTTATTTATTTAAAGGAAAACCAACAGCACAAATAATAAAGAATGAGACAGAACAAAATAGAAAACATAAGGCCAATAAAAGGTTTTCACGAGTAGTAAAGAAGTAGAAAAAGTGTGTGAACATAGCAAACACATAACAGAAAGATAGATATTACATACTTAGATATATAAATAGACTAACAAAAGAGTGATAAAAGAAGAAGTCGCGTTATAATATATACATAAATAGGTAAATTAGTTGAGAAGATATGGTGATTCCTTCTCTTCCCAGTGGAAACTAAGAAGAGAAAAAATCATCCGTCAGCCGCCGCCTCACGGATGCAACACTGGTGCAAAAGAGATCCAGGTTGACTTGCTTTGACAGCTTATTAAAATTATCACTGGCTCGCCATAAAAATGAATTTTGTCGGTAGTTCGTCCCAACTATAGGAATGTAGATAAGTGGATTGTATCTTATTTGCTTGCGTGGTACAGCCAACCCTATTTTACTGAGAAGATCAGGACTATTTATTTCGCTTTTCGCAATTTTACATAAGAATGTTAAATCAGCTATCTCACGCCTCTTGCTGAGTGGTAGAAAATGAAACTGTTTACATAAGTTTATGTAGTTAGAAGAATCATACGGGATCTTTAAAGATAGGGGGTAACACTCTTTCGTTACTTCACTCCATAAGGCTAGGTTCAGATGACCGCGCGTAGCCGCGCGTCGCCGCGCGGTTGGAGCATTCACTTGACGGTAAATGTACCGCGCGGTCACGTAGACGATAATTACCGTTTATATTGATCTTGTACCGCGCGATCATCTGAACCTAGCCTTAGGCTAAGTTCAGATGGCCGCGCAGTACCGCGCGGAACTACGAACCGCGCGGTACAAGATTAATATAAACGGTAATTATCGTCTACCTACATGACCGCGCGGTACCGCGCGACGCGCTCCCATACATTTACCGTCAAGTGAATGCTCCAACCGCGCGGCGACGCGCGGTCATCTGAACTTAGCCTAATAAATTGACGTAGATGTAGCCACCTCGAATATTGGCGCGACAAATTGATTCGCGTCTTCGCCCGAATACTACGCGATGACACGATGTACCCGGCCACATACATCGCGTTAACACGAATATTCGCCGTAGCCCGCTAATGTGGCCCCAGCATTAGAGATCTATCGTTTTCAGTGTCATCAAAATGCTGTTTTATTTTGAGGAAAATAAACCAAACACTCAAACATACGAGCCAGACATATTGACAGACGGACAGTCACATTCTTAAAGTGTTACTAAACAATATTTCACAACGAATTCAAGATAGTTTGCGTCATACTATTACATAAATGTAAAGTACATAATCATAGAAAGTAATCTTGAAGAATACATAGTCTAATGTGCCTGAAGATAACCAGCCCTCATCATTATCATCATTAACCTATATCAGTCCACTGTTGAACGTAGGTCTCTCCCAAGACGCGCCACTGAGCATGGATTTTGGCTCTTCTCATCCAGTGTTTGCCGGCTACATTCCGTAGATCTTAACACACCGGAGGGCTAGCCCTGAGTCAATATAGCGTATTCTATAATAGTCAAAGTCACGTTTTCACGCAAATGCAGAGCAAAATAAAGTGTCTAGCCGTTGATGACGTTGGGCGCCAAAATATTTATCGAATTATACATAACACTAAAATATTTCATACTAAATGAATCCACCTGGAGATTGGCACGCAAGTCGGATTACTGCCTTCTTACCACGAAACGATTATAAAAATAAACATCAATTTCAAGTTTTTTTTTCAATTATCCCTCATATTTATCTGCTTGAATATTGTGACTACTATTTTTGTTATGTAGTGCACTCATATTACTGATAGGTATTTTCTGTTTTAATATATTTGCTTATTCATAGATATTTTTTTTATTAATATCTAAATAAATATTCACGGACGTTTCACACATCAGACTCTAGTCCCAAACTAAGCAAAGCTTGTACCTACTATGGAAACTATATTGCTGATATAATTATATACATATTTTTTTTGTAAATACATACATAGGATACATAGAAACACTCAGACACAGAAAACATATTTATGTTCATCACACGTACATTTGCTCTGGCTGGGAATTGAACCCACGACCCACAGCAAGGAAGGCAGAGGTACTACCAACTGAGCTGTGACGCCTGTCAATCTAAGCGTTCTTACCGCGAAACTAAATATCAAACACTCTTCATATATTAGTTTCGCGGTAAGAGATATGAATTACGCAGAGTGTACTGTTTGGCACGCGGCCAGGAAACGTCATAGGTCATTACGAAGTCATTAACACTCTCAAATCGTTTCCAGGTATAGGTGCGACCTAAAACTGTGTTTTTAAACAACGCGGTGGGCGTGTTTGACCCAAGCATTTATAAGGGTTAAGTTTCACATACATGGTGTGTTTTTACATCATGCAACACCTTTCAATTTTTTACTGACTTCACGGAAAGAGGTTCTCAGTTCGTCAATGTTATTCGCGATTACTCTGCTTTTAATCGGTTTATGATTGTAGCTTGATGAATGAGTACCTTATCGCAAAATTATGAAACGATAATGATTTTTATAATTGATATTGCACAACCAAATAAAAAAAACTATTAGGTGTGATTGTATCTAAATAAAATAATAAAACTTATGCTCGAAGTGGTTAAAAAAATATATTTTATCTTAATCATTGGACTGGACTTAACAAACAACAATTATGAAAACTATAATAATATGGTGTAAATAAATATTTTATTTTTTTCTTTATAACTTATTTCTAATGAGTAAGTACCTATGAGTTTTATGACTAAAGTGTCAAATTCTAAAACACAACACACTACCTACGCTACGCGAGTATTAATAATTACAACTGCATGGCATTCAGCCCCCTTATTCACAAACGCCGTCTCTAGAAATTGAAGAAGACTAACGTCATCCAATTTTATTATTCTAAGAAAATGTAAATTGTTGCTGTAAAATATGAAATATTATGAGAATGAAGGAAACGGAAACTCAAATTAGGGAACCATAAAAAATATTTCTGGAAATAAAAATGTGAGAATATTTTTGACAAATGACCCTAGAGACATAATATAAATTGGTCATTAAGAACATTAGTTATAATATAACTGTTAATAATAGTGAAGATATTTAATGTAGGTACCTTTATGTTTCAATCATGTCGTGACAAGTAACTTTTTGAATAAAACAAAAAAAAATCCCTCTACTTTTTATTCACAAAACACAACAGACGAACGAAACGATACCGCCAGAGTGATTCTCGTGTCATTGTGTTCCTGTTTACACAAAGATGATATTACACATTATTCTTATTATTTTATCATTAATTCATTTATCTAGAAAATATATGACACATAATTTATCATTATTATTGCATTATTTATTGTTATGTTTCATTGGAATGAGTTCACTGTCACGACGTGATTCGTACATAAACATCTTCCAATTGACATTTGACACTTATGTCTTAAAGTGATAGGCGCGGTACTTGATATTGGCTGAAATGTCTATCGTATTGACAGGCAGAGGCCATTTTAAATATAAGAAGAAAAGCATGATTCCAGTACTGACATTTTATGGTAAAACATAGTATTTTTACTTTTATTGTTTTTTTAATGTTATGTTAAGTTTTGTTGTCTAATTTTAGTGTGACCAACAATACCTGAGGTCATACCATAATGATTAAGTCGTTGAAATAATAGTTAATTATGTGATATGGAACTCGTTTTCTTTTTAAGAAAAAAATCTTTACCACTTTTCCTTTAAAACAAATGACAGTCGACTTACGATTCACTGACATGACTTAGATATATTTCAAAATAAATACTTGACTGTCTACCAGTGTCAAGTATTTGTACTTATTTTTATGTCGTATTTACGGGCAGAAGCCATATAAAGGAAGAAGAAGAAATTCATTACAGACTAGTTTTGAGGTGAGCCATTGTATTGTAAATAGTATAAATCAAAACTTTATAAAATTATTAACAAATGGGGTATTTACAAAAATCCTGGAGCAGATTCTTTTTGAATTAGAACTCAGGTCGTTGGCCGGTCGTCTATTTCTGTGCATCGCATGGCCATCTATATACGGTAGGTAATCAATAATAGACACCATGTTTGTTAATTTGAACTATTTGCAGTTATGTTTTAGAGCGAAATTGGTGTGAAACAAAATTCCCGACTGAAGCGATTTCAATTCAATCAAGTGATTTAGTTTTTAAATATGAAATTGAAAATATTGTGAACTCTGCAGCTTAGTCAGTTTTATGTCGAACGAATATGTATTTTCTGTAGATATGGCTAACTAACCTGAGATGTCGGATTATTACCGTTTACATTCATGCGAGCGATCATTCTTAGATTATTCCATAGAACATTGCGAACGTTGAAAAAACAATGAAAAAACGTCTACGCCTGTTTGCACTAAAATAATTGTATACAGGAAATATAACGAGCATTAGAAAGTCTGATGTAAATCTTCTAACAAAGACCTAAGAATCAAACTTGCCTACTTTTATACAGAAACGTGTAAACTAGCAACAATAAGCAACTATATAAAACTATCGATATATCAAATTTTAATAAGTACTAAACATGTAATGCCTGAGTAGCAACATTCATCAGTAATATTAGCTGTTAGAATTGCTTATTTATTCAGCGTTCCGAAATTTCACGGTTAATTTAAATTGGAAATTACGTCGACGGCTGAAGACAAAGTCATTAGAACGCGTTTAGATCTAGACGTAGTGTTGGCAACGTCTAGGCAACTACCTATAGCTGAGAACCAAACATAAATAAATGTGACAATTGCAAACATATCCAAACAGTGGCGTATTTGAGTATACGCGTTAACGCTAGTTTGTCTGAACATTGCAACGTGCGACGTTACGATACGTTTATTTGTGTTAGATTGTCACATTTATTAGTATTTATTAACCCTCCTTTATCTAAGTATATTTCCGAGAATGATTTGTAAAAGTGTAATCATTAATATTATAATCTTTCAATTTATAATTGCTCTTGTGACTTTGAGCTAAGAATAAACTTAAATTTAACTAAAAAATAGAAAAAAAATAAAAAGAAAAGTAAAAAAAAAAATTAAACAGTATTTTGGTCACGAGCAGGAAAGTTATCACGCCAGAGTAATCTATATAAGTTAATCTATTTACTCGTAATAGGTGACCCGAGGGCTGGTGAGTATCTGGCCCAGCGTATCAGCATTGCTATTCAGCGCGGCAATGCAGCCAGTATCTTGGGTACGCGACGATTGTTACTAATTTGGATCAGTTGAACTATCTATAGATCGTTTCCAACGGTCTGTAGACAGCTCAACGGTTTCTTATGTATTTTATATGCCTATGTACATTTTGTAAATACTGTAATAGTCGTAAGTTTGTTCGTAATAGGTATGCTAGTCATCTCAACGCAGTCAAAGGGAGTACTTATCACTTTATTTACAAAGCTGTGCCAGTTCGGCCTAATTCAGAATGACATGATCAATACGCACGGAACTGACTAAGCTGTGGGTTTCCTCAGGATGTTTTCCTACACTGTTTCACAGCATTGATATTACGCACATTTAACAAATAGATCATATTTTTTTATTTTTGAACAATTTAAATGAAATTGTTATACAAATCGAGTAAGTATGTAAATGGACTTTGAATATTTTTTTTTTCTCTAACCTATCTCGTCCCACTGCTGGGCAAAGGTCTCCCCCAAGTCTTTCCACTCGTCCCTATTCTCCGCTTTTTTCCACCAATTCCCCTCGAAAGTGTCTAGGTCGTCCCGCCATCGTCTCCTTGGTCGACCTCGACGCCTTCGTCCGTCTCCAGGCATCCATGGTGTAACGGCTTTAGCCCATTTTCGGGAGTCCATGCGGCAAACATGACCTGCCCAATCCCACTTAAGTTCTGCGGTTTTGTTACCTACATCTGTAATACCGGTGAGCGAACGCAGCATTGTGTTTCGCACAATATATACTTCAGTACTATTGACTTTGAATATATTTCAGTTAATTTTTCACTCGGAGATACCCACATAAAAACATGTCTGAACATGATCATGGGACACATTCCTAAAGTACAAAATAAGAATCAATTATTTTGCTTTAAAAAAAGTCTCAAGACGTATCTTCAGTTATACAAAAAAACTCTTTTGTATCCAAAATATCAAAGTACCTAAATCAGTATTTATTTAGACACAAAAACAATACCTTAAACATAAAAAACGTTGATACTTGCAGAAGTAGAAAATACTGTGTCGCACGTAGTAACGCCCTCTTCCTTATAAAAGAAATGGGTTCCAATTGAATGACATGAAATGAACGAATAAAAAAAGTTGACTTACCCATCCCTCCTTCTATATGCACCCATTTCTCCGTGCAAACCGCAATGAGCCAAACAAAGCAGCAAAGGCCAACGAGGATGGTGCATGCAAAAAGTGTTCGTCTCTCGATGACCAAGGCTTGCATCAGGGGCCGACGCTCCGCCGCCCCCACTGATGACGCCGTGGACATCTTGTCTGTCTCCATTTTTTCTAAAACAAACAAAAGCAATAGGTATTATTTTTTCTGCTTCGTCTGCGTAATTTTGCCTAGTACAACTAGTAGTGAATATTAGACAATTATTACTTAACAGTATTACTATTAGTAAAAGTGACACTTATAACTTAATAGTACAATTAGTAGTAAAAATGACACAGTGGTGTGCCACGAGTACTACCAGTAGTACTAATTTTATGTTAAGTTGATACTTATCGGCTAGCCATAAAAACTGGGCAAGCTTACTTCATCTACTAAAATATTAAAGAACTCCTACTATTATAAAATAGGTAGGTAAGTTTATAAGTGTAATAAAAGAGTTAGTTAAAAACGGTTTTTAAAAACTTTTTTACTGTCAAAGTCACTTTCCTTTTAATATGATTAAAACCTAAGTGGCACTAAAAGTACTTTTAAATTGTAACGTATTTTATTTTCCTTTTCGGCGATTAAAAACTCATTTGTGGATTATTTTCTGGTCAACGTTTTCCGATAGAGCCGTCGATATTTATAAGAGCTTTGCGCCACAACGTGACCTATCTACGATCAGCTGCTTGCCGACTACGGTTTATAGCGTCTAAAGTAGTCTATGATTACACAGATTTTATAGTACCTACACAATAATAATTTTACCTCTATAGCTACATAATAATAGCCTTTCAAGTAAAGTTGACATTTTATAATCACTCATGGAAACATGTCATAGCTTGTTATACTTATATAAAGAAGAAATTTGTTTGTTTGTTAGAAAAAACGCTTTACTGTATACACAAGGAAATACAGAAAAATATTGTTTGCAGTAAGTGAATACAAAGGGCAGCCTTATCGCTTTGAGCGATCTCTTCCAGACAACCTTTGGATGGACTAGATTTAAATTAACAAAAGTGACGGGGTGTACCTAATAAAACATGTACATCTTTAACATG
Source organism: Ecliptopera silaceata (assembly GCA_932527185.1). Lineage (NCBI taxonomy): Eukaryota > Metazoa > Arthropoda > Insecta > Lepidoptera > Geometridae > Ecliptopera > Ecliptopera silaceata. Next base: position 7,118,523 of record OW052202.1, on the reverse strand, counting down.
TACGACGTATAATATATAAATTGGTAGATATGGTTTGTTTTAAAAACTACTCGGTCTTAATATATCTTTCACTATTAGCAAGCTTCAGGTTTATTGAGTAAGATAAACCTATATATTAGGTTTATAATTTTATATATACCATGCGAAGACGTGCTTAGACGTGAATTTATTTATGAATTTATATTACCTTTAATTATTTGGTTAAATATGATTTTTAGACAGTCAATCATAATAATTTAAAACACGGAATTGTATAAAAATATATACCACATTAATTTAGACATTAAAAATATGTCATAATAAATTTCTGTATTTTTTTTAATGACATCATTTTATTTCCAACTGGCAAGTTTTCAATTTATTAAATCAAGATTTTATAACCATTAAATAAATCTATTAAGATGTAAATAAATTATTATTATTTATTAATTTGATATAAGAATAATAAATTACCATTAACCTACGCTAAGCGATGGACATTAAAAATGATGATGATAGTGGTGTTGAAACATATACAATTATAAAACACTAGTAGTACGCCCCGGCTTCGCACGGGTAGCCTGTATAAAAAATATCATTATAATATAGCCTATGATACTCAGTATAAATGTATTTTCCAAATGATGTAACCCCCCGCATATACTCCCGTGACCGGCAGCGGCGCGGCGCCCGCTGACTTTTTTCTAGTACTCACATTTTTGAACTCGTGATATCTTTCGAATGGAATGTCCGAATTCAATAATTTAAAAAGTAATAGTAAGGTATTGAAGCAGTCTTAATTTTAAAGTAATTTATTTAGATAAGGATTAATACCTAAGTACAAATATAGAACGTTTTCTGGCGTCGTCATTTTAATTATATTTTTTTGATATTAAAACACTTATTATGACATATCTATAATAGTTAGACATATGCTGTCGCTGACTTTTTTGTGGATGATGATGTGTTCTACAAAATTGTACTACATAATTTCTTTCTATCATCAATAGTTTCCGCAGCGCACGCGATGTAAGGAATTTCTTTTACACCTTGGGTTACATAATTGAAATTTTAGTAAGGATCCCTAATTTTTTTGAAAATATAATATAGCCTATGTTCAGCACAGATAATGTAGCTCCACAACAGTGAAAGAATTTTTGAAATCGGTCCAGTAGTTTCGGAGCCTATTCGATGCAAACAAACAAACAAACAAACAAACAATCAAATCTTTCCTCTTTATAATATTAGTTTAGATAAATTGTTAAGTGTAAATGTTTATTCTACTAATATCCATAACATAAATATTAAACATTCATGGACAATTCACACATCACAATCTAGTCCCAAACTAAGCAGAGCTTGTGTTACGGGAACTAGATTGCTGATAGAATATCTACTTATATACTATAGTAAATACATACTTATAAACTCCCAGACACAGAACAAATGGTTATATTCATCACACAAATATTTGATCTGGGTGGGAATCGAACCAACGACCCACAGCACGGAAGGCAAAGCTACTACCAACTGTGCTGTGACGCCTGTTATACAAAACAAGAGGCAATATCACAAACATTTAAAAAATGAAAAGATTGTTTTAGACTGATGGATCATAAATACCGGAAGTTTTACGTATACTTTGAGTATTTTGAGAGCTAATGGACACTCTGTTTACGAGAATACTAATAGGCAACCCTTCATTGTTCTATTTTCATTTATTTGAGAAATCACGAATTATACTTAACACCTATTCTACTACAGTAAATATTTGTCACAGGATTCATTTGAGCAAAACAAGAATATTGTTAGCTAAAGGTATATTTTTCGACGAAGAAGTGAATATAAATAAATATGACAATCGTAAACGTATTTAAAGGCGTATTCGGTTTACACTGCGCGTCAATTTTGGGTTAAATGTTGTAGCGTCACGGCACAATATTACAGTGCTTTAAAAATAATCACATTGATTTAAGACTGCTGCCTTAAATCGTCTAGTATGTAATCCGTTTTAAAGTGATCCTTGGGATTTTATTGAATGTTTTTTATTGAGTTTGAGATAATTACTTAGATTATTCAGTTAACAATACGATCTTAAAACCTTTCTGCATACATTTTAAATTGTAAATGCACGAAATAAACCTGAACGTGAATCATCGAGTTATTTACCAATCAATTGTAATCAATCGATAAATTATTTATTTGATGTTTGCTTTTTAATCTTTTATCGGGTTTAATATTTCTTTAGTAATAAAAGTTGCTTAACAAGAACATAAAGACACGCATAAAAAATTAAATTTTATATCTTAAATAATATTAGTTTAATATTAATACTATTACACATTAACATAAATACACTTTTGTCATAATTTGGTTATACCTAATTTTTTTATTATGTACCTATATTGTAATGCAATTAACTCTATTATGATTCTGAAGCCCTAAATATATTTAGATAATGGTTCAAACTAAACGAGGAACGAAATGGGTTCAAAGGAAAGTGCTCAAGAGAGGACATGTATTGTCTTTGTAATGAAAAGGACGCCAGGAGTCCTGACGCCCCGATATCTCAATTACGCATTGCTTATCTTCCCTTTGTTCCGGTTTCGGTATGCTATACAGTATCCTATGTACAACTATGGGCTTGGCTTAAACACATTACTCAAACCAAATCATAATATATCATACATTGCACAACTAACCTGATATCAAGCAGATTTTATCGTTTTGAGCTTTTTTCGATTCTTTTGTGATTACAATACATGATTAAATAAAACAGAGTTAATTTGTATTATTTTAATTTGTAAAATTAACAAAATAATGAATTTTACTAGTACTTGATTTTTTTGGTTTATAATAAACAAAATGAAGGAGGATTATTCTTTCACAAAAATATAGTAAAATATCTTATCATTGTTTTTGTAAAATTCCCCATTGCTCTTAATCAACGAATATAATTCACCGAGTTTGCCAAATATTATTTTTATAGCACAATAAATCAGTGCGTCACTAAAATTATAAACAAAAATACAATAAACAAATTAGTTATACAATGCGGCTCGGAGTCATGGACGTTAGCCAAATAAACTGTGAAAATCCGCGATAGAATGCGAATTTACACGTGCTCTCTCGCATCTTGACATCTTTGTTATCATAGTGGTGTGATGAGTAATACCTCTGGTATTTTGTGATCACGTTATTATTTAAACACTTATCGTTTAAAACTTAGAACGAAAATGATGTAGAATATACAAACCACGTGGTCAATCACAATTATAACTAGAGACAGCCGATTAGATACTTCATGGAACTTCTCTGAGACACTACAGACGTCTAATATACTCTGTGTGCTTTGAAATAAAATTCAAATTTGTATGTGCTAAATTGGTGCTACGAATATTTACGCTGTGGGTTAATAAATATAACTTTTCTTTCTTAAATTATTATCGATCACATATATCATGTCACACGCAAATTTTTGTAAGACCTTAATTTTTTTACGTTTTGACAATTGAGGCTTGGTGCTCTTATTAATTCGACGAATAAAATGCTAGAATGCTTTGAAACAGTTGACATCAAGTTGCGTGTAAGCTTACGAGAGCCACGTATTGTTATATGATAATACCGTAAAATAAAATAAGTCTATACAATTGTCTGGTTTAATTACGAGTGGTTTATCAAGTGTTACCGTAAAATCACATGTCGGAGTATGATAGGGTGTATCGATACCGTATCTCGATATGAGTTATCCACTTCATATCGGCGAATTCGAAGCGATTGATTGTAGCTTTTAGTGCATGCTGCCCAATACTGTTTGAGCAACGTTTGTATTTACAAAACAAACTGCTTTATGTATTCATTGTCCTTTTTTTATTGACTGACAATAATAATAAAATAAATGTATATAAATATATCTAATACTTAAGAGCTAATAGCTTATTCTAAAGTAATAAGCCATGCTTTAAGTAAAATGTAACTTCTAGGTTCCGAAGGGTACCTACTTCGGTGGTGACCGGAGTAGGTAGGTACTGGCTTTGAAGGTTTTTTTTTAATGATGGTTTATTAAGAAAACTGATGACCTGACAGATGTGAACTTTTAATAAATGTTTGATGGAATAAAGTTATTCCTCACATGATGTAAAATTATAAAGTTTACCCATATACCTTCTCGTCCTTAGGACGTGCCTTGTAATGCATTGCAGTGCATTCATCACTTTGAGACATAAAGGTTGTTTTAGTGGCTGGGTTTTTGAGTTTGCCCAATTTAAATTATTGTATAAAAATCCATAACATATAGAATCAACTTCTTCTACTTCTACTTTGTGGTGAATATAAGTATTAAAACTTTTTATTGTATAAAATAAAATAAAAAGACATTACAAGTGCTTAAAGCAATATCAAACAGTGAGCTCAGCAACATTAAAGTCTAAATGCCCTCAATGAAATGGGTCAGCGACAAGACAAACATAGGGTCTGATCAAACACTTGGCTGGTATCAGGGATCCTCATCATTTGTGTCTACAAACTAAGCTCAGAGTTATAATGCTACTTTTCAAATTAGAGGGCAAGAATAGAAGACAAAATCGACCGATAATTTCATGTAATTTTTATTACTTATTTAGTTTTAATTTTGGTGTTTTATTTTATTACCTATCTAAGTAAATAATGTATTTATACTCATAATAATATTGAGATAATAATTATGTCTTTATAAAATATTCAGACTTTAAAATACAAGATCAGAGAAAATGTGTAAAACCTAGAGATTTAATTTGTACTCCATTTAATTTCGGTGTTTTCTTTTATTTATATCTAATCTCTATCTAAAATAAATGAAATAATTACAATACATTTTTTTCCAATAATATTTTTTTTACTTTACCTACTAGACGTAAGACGTAACCGCAATTTCTAAAAATACCTGAGTATTATCTTAATGTTCCATTATGCTAATCTCTTTGTAATACAAGCCCTATTACTAATTTACATTCTACGGCTTATCGTCCCTTCAGACTCTTGAGAAGGGATCTTATTATCTAACAACCCTTTGGTAAGCTTTTGATGGATGTCTGTAATTTACACTCCGTAGTTTGTAAAATAGTTTTTTTTTAATTGTATACATACATACATACATGGAATACATTGGTATATTAACCTATGTATTCCATGTATGTATGTATGTATGTAAAAAAATGTATAATAAGTATTCTATCAGCAGTCTTGTTTCCATAGTACAAGCTTTGCTTAGTTTGGGATCAGCGCGTGTTGTGTGAAATGTCCGTAAATATTTTATTATTATTATAATAAAATATGTATGTCAGTAAATAAAGTATTAGAGAATGAGTATAATCAATGGGCGGCCTTATTGTTAAAAGCAATCTAATTTAGGCAACCTTGATTGAACCGGATCATGCACCATACATTGACGAGGGCGTAATATGCATAAAATCAATAGTTTACTTAATTAACATAATAGAAATGTGTAAGTACCTACTTACTATCTTATCTCCTTTCTTAAGTTTCAAATTAGTCATTGTATTCTGTGGTAGTGCGTTATGTAGATCTATATTAAACAAGAAACGAGTAAAAAACTTGATAAATAGTACCCGAAATTCGTAAATTCCTTTATACATAGTTTAAAAAAAATGTAGGAATCAAAATTTAAAAGTCTGTTTTTTTATTAATATTTTAACCTATTTCCCAGTAAGGATGTTTATAGTAAACATTCTACGTACCTACCAAATTCTAAACAGATCAAATTAGTTATCAAAAGTTATGGCTTTAAAATACTGTGAAAATTTACTAAAAAAATAGATTGCAAATTCAATAAATCTATCGAAAAGTTGTACGTAGGTTTCATGAAATTAATAATGATAGTTTAAATTACAAGTTGGTGCATATTACTTTTTAGATATTTAAAACCTAATATAAGAACAATCATATATGTACCTATTTAACATCATTTGCTTATTTTGATGGCCAGAGAAAACTTTAACTACGGGTAAATATTGTAAATAATACTTAATATAATAATGTATTATATTAAGTATGTCAGTCTTCTAGTACCCATAACACAAGCTCTGCTTAGCTTGGGGCTAGATGATGTTGTGTGGATTGTCCAGCATTATTTATTATTATTTTATTTTATTAAATTTACTTTCTTTAGCAAAAAAATACTAGTTTTAGTAAAAGTAGTAGATACTTTGGATACATTCATGACCAATAAAACATCAAAAGCATAACTCACATATTGAAACAACTTGTAAAAATCTGACCTGTTGATGAGCGCCGAACACAGAGTCATGAATATTTCACTCTGAGCATTTTCACGCCGATTATGCTAAACACGTTTCACAAGCCATTAACATTTCTTTATCACAAACGATCGTAGTTTCGTATCGAGTTGGGAGCGCGAGTGACGTACTAACTCCGGAGCGGTGAGCTTGCAACTGAAAATAAAATTTGAAAGTGTTCGCGTGAAGCTGACTGCGTGACTGGGCGGGCAACAGGCCTGGCCGGGCTAGAAGCTTCAGTCAACCAATAAAAGCTCAGTACGTCACGCTTTTATCTGTGAAACTTCTGAAATGAAATCTCGCGGTGAACTTTTGTGAGGTCATTTGGAATATATCATGTGTTAAGTGTACGTGGTCCTTGCCACGTACACTACTGCACAGCTTTAATAGGTACAATATAACACAGCGAACTATTTCCAAATTTAAGTAGGTCTTAACTTATGTACCTACCTCTTTTTTTGACCGATATAAATTGCCTTACCGCCGCCTACGCTTTAATGAAATGAAAGGAATCATCAGAAAAGTTTATCATTCTTATTGAATTAGACATTTTTGTTCGTGTTTTTTCTAACATGATAAAATACAACTTAATCGCTAATAACTTTTCCTTACTTATGTTTCAAAAGATTTTAATAATAAAAATAAAATATATTGCAATAACTACCTCTCATACGGTAGTTGTTTTTGGTGTAAATAACATGTCACTACTTTCTTTCTCACCAAAATGATAACATAATTATTATTCAAAGAAACTTTACACCAACAAACTTTAAATACTCTGTTGAGTATCTGAGGAACTTTTTTAGGTGAACCTTCATTTACATTTTTAAAAAGAATAAACAAATTCGAATTTGGAAAATTATTTTGTCATTGACAAAACTGGCAGATACTAGTCTTGAGTGGCAGAGCTAAGAAGAAAAGTGCTCGGCCGATGGTTTTGCCATCATTATTTGAATCAGCGGAAGAATAAGTAATCCTTCGCCAAGATGCTGTAAGTACATATTTTTATACATATTTCGCTAACAAAACGATGATATTACTCCTCAAGGCTGACATAAAAAAGTGACCATAGTTATTTATCTGAGCTATCTAGAGTTAATTTTATGAAGGCATCCGATTAGGCCATTAAAGTTGCCACTCACGGAATAAAATAGTTTGAGAATGAACCCTTGACGCGACGAATGAATGAGCTATGACTATCAACATCTATAGGCCTAAGATTGGAAACTTCTAGAAATAAAAAAATAAACTGACTTGTAGATAATATTCTGCGACAGTAAAGTAATAAGTGGGCCGCAGATGGATGAGAGTGGCTCAGAACCGCGCGGAATGAAAGAGCAGAGAGACCCCTATACCCAGCAGTGGGTCAAATCAGGCTGTAGATTATGATGATGAAGTAATCAAACAAACAATGTAGCGATATATAGACACAGTAACAGCAGTCTAATAGACGAACGTGGTTGTCTTAACAGGGGCAGAAAAGAAGAACCAGATATGGAATTTAAGACCAGACTAAAGCTCTTCTTGGCAGCACATTGGAGAGGAGTTTTATGCATCATTACTCCGATAATTTTGATAGCACTACTGGTTCCATTCCCACCTCAGGTATTTTTTACATATTTACGGACATTTCTCACATCATGTTCTAGTCTCAAATTAAGCAGAGCTTGTGCTATGGATATTAGATTGCTGATAGATATCTATATATTTTTGTAAATGTACATAGAATACATAGAACACCCAGACCCGGAACAAACATCATTGTTCATCACACAAACATTTGATCTTAGTGGGGATCAAACGACGCAGAATGGAAAACAGAGCTACCACCAACAGAACTGTGACGTCTGTTCTGTATTTTTGATTATAAATAAGGTGATAGTTGCACCTTGGACCACGACGCCTGTTCTCTAGAGTGATAGAATTATTGTCTTTAAACTTTTGTAATATAAGCGCCTGATTGTTACCACACTGTGGATAATTAAGAGCGATGTTCTCTAACACAAGTATTTTTATACTTATAGGAGAAAATCCACATTGTCATAACTTTAAGTATTTTTGGTTACAGAAATAAACATTTTTTCATTTTTCATTTTCAATTAACTCTTTCAAAACCAGGTTAAATGTTGAGATGATGAAGTTCTCAACAGCCAGTACTTGAACTTTGAAATAAAATGAAATTTATTGAACTTTTGATAGCTAGTTTCAATAGTCGGGTCTTTGTCTTGGTCAAACCGTTAGGGTTTTATTGAAAACCTTGTTTTTTGTAAAATTTACTTGTGTTACAAAAAAAAAACGGTTAGACCAAGATAAAGGCCGGCCGTAGTTTTCTGCCCGTTCGTTTAGGATCGGTCGCATGGAACTGGCACCTAAAATCACTTACGGTCTATCTTATAAAAAGTTAGCGCAGACTTAAAGTATTGAATACGTAATGATGACATAAAGTCTGCGCTAACTTTTTATAAGATAGGGGGTAAGTATATGAGACGATTCTTAGTGATCTTAGTTATTTTACTGAATAAGTTATAACTTTGTCATTAAAATTTAACAAATATGTATAATATATTTCAGCCATGGCAGTGGTGCGCGTTCACTTTGATATTGATGGCTATTTTTTGGGTGTCCGAATGTATACCTCTGGCAGTCACTTCGTTCTTTCCCGTCGTGATATTTCCCACGACAGGAGTAATGAGTACTTCGCAAACTTGCAAATGCTATATCAATGTAAGTTTACTTTTAATATTGTGTAATACAGAAACTTATTCGTAGTGTATCATATTTTTTAGATAAGTGCATTGCTTTGTTTGTTCATTGTCAATTAAATAACTGTCATTAAAGCTAGCATCTACCTAATTCATCATCTAATCTATTGTTATGTCTTTCATTTGTTATTTTCTTTGTGTACAATAAAGGGTTTATCTATCTATCTATCTATCTACCTACTGATTATATGCAATGTACTTTTTAGATTAAGCAATTTGCCAAGGTTGTGGCAAATAAAATATTTCATTTTATTTTATTCATTGTAATACATCAAAACAATGTTATTGTCATGCAGTAGGTAACATTATACCTAATTTAGAGACGTAGAAATGGTAGGCTGTTTTCATTTGTCATCTTTCTTACATATGCGTCATAAATGGGTAAATACAAATATTTAAACATGGTAATTGGTAAACAGGAAAATATTTGCTTACTTAAGCAACTTTTATCATAATTTAGCTAAAAAAGTCCTAAAATATACCTACTACCAGGTAATAAAAACTCTTACATAATGAAAAAATTTAGTTAAATTATAAATTCTCAAATCAAACTTTTTGCTCTCAAAGTAAATGTTTTTACATGTCATTACTGAAAGAAAACGATGTAATGCTAGTTTCTATCAATAAAACGTTTTTAAAACCTAAACGTTTCATCATTTTAAAACGAGGGTAGTCTTTTTTTTTTGTTTTTTGAAGTGAAAACTTCTTTAGCGGCGCTGGGTGGGTAAAAACTTTCAAACTCGCGTCAGGGTCACGTGACGTCGAAAAAGCGTAAGATCTTATTTAATTTTTATACATTGCTCGTAAAACAAGAGACGACAAAAGAACACACTTGCGGTCACGCGACGTATGACTCAAACAATTAAATAGTGTTGTGGCGACATGACACATTCGCGCGTTGTCTTCGTCGTTGTGTCACATTCGCGCTTGCGCGAATGTGACACAATGACATGACACAATCACGACTGTGGTTATATTTTTGAAGTGAAAACTTAAAAGTGAAAACACAACGTTAATATTGAAGTTTTCACTTCTGCCGGCACTCCCGGAGTGCTACCATTTTTTTTTTTATTGTAATTAGTGCCGACGCTGCTTTCAACTATAGATTTTAACATGTTTTAGTACTGCATACTTGACGGGGTCGTACTATGGTTGTTGGTAAACTACAATAACTATAATACTAGAACTTATACATAAATATAATTCATTCGATAATTACCAATACGACGATAGTACGACGTTATTTTATACTTAGTACAAAATCTGATATTTTTGTTATTGGACTAGGTACATTAACACGATAAGAAGAAGAAGGTAGTTTTAATCATTGGTTTAAATTTCTATCTTCTTTCAGGACTCTATCATGATGTTTTTGGGAAGCTTGATGCTGGCATACTCGGTCGAACAGTCTGGTTTGCACAAGAGATTAGCATATTGTGCTATCAAAGCAATCGGCTATTCCCACTACAAGTAAGTTAAAGTAAACAATTTTCCCGCTGGTCTAATAAATATCTTAAGATCCATTGTGGGCTCAAATCTGGTTCGATAAATTGATTTTGAAAAAATGAAAATATTGTCTCACCATATCCTAGATAGTTAGGAAAATCATATTAAAACTAAGTAAGATACTCGAGTCATTTTAAAAATTGCATTTTGAGTCTTTTTTTTTTTGTTTTTTTTTTTAGATTATTGTTGGCAATGTGTGGAGTAACAACCTTCGTATCGATGTGGATCACTAACACTGCAGCCACCACTATGATGATTCCCATTAACTTTGCGTTACTAAAAGTATTTGAAGACGTAAGTTAAGAAATTAATTATTTTTTTACTTATTCATAAAAAAATGGTTTAATAAATAAATAAGAAAAGTAGCTTTGAACTAGGTAGCTGGTTGAATATTATAAACAATTATTTTATTCGTTAAACAATTTTTTATAAAACCATGTGACCATTCTCAAAACATTTTTAGTAAAAATAGTTGAGATATAATATATTTACTAAAACATGTTTAGCTTTTTCTTATGCTGGGGCCACATTAGCGGGCTAGGGCGAATATTCGTGCTGACGCGATGTATGTGGCCGGTACATCGTGTCATCGCGTAGTATTTAGACAAGAAGATCGCCTATACCCGAACACGATGTTTTTGTCGCGCCAACACGATACGAATATTCGCCCGCTAATGTAGCTGAAGCATTAGATTAACTTATAATTAATGTAAAAAAACTATTATACGAAGAAAAAAAAAAACTTGTTGACACTTAATCGACGTGATAATTAAATATAAAATTAAGGATAATCAGTCAAATGATTTTTCAGCAAGGAATATTACAAGTCTATGAAAAGAACAGTGATGGAGAGAAACAGGCTAGTGATATCACCAGTTGCTACTTTTGCGCTGCTACTTATTCTGCTACTATTGGTAAAGTTTACTATAAATTAATTATTCCTGGCAAAATTAACTTTATTTTAAATAAGCTATTGCATCGACTACCGATGACCGATGTGGCGCGGCGGGCGAAGGTCCGCAGCGACGCGGAGGTTGCGGGTTCGATTCTCGCCTTGGGATAAATGTTTGTTCGATCTGCAAACATATTTTATTCCGCGTGCTCTGGGTATTTTATATGTATAATAAAAATACCTATCTGTAATTATATTGTATTAAGTATGTCAGTCTTCTAGTACCCATAACACAGCTCTACTTAGCTTGGGGCTAGATGATGTTGTGTGGATTGTCCAGCATTTTTTATTTATTATATATTTGTGTATTTAAATTTAATTACAGGAGGAATTGGAACTTTAGTCGGCACTGCAACCAATTTAGTGTTCAAAGGACTCTTCGTAAGGTATTTTTTTTTTTTTTTACAAAGAATAGGTCGTCCTTTGGCCACAAACTCACCTGGTGGAAAGTGATGTTGTGGTATGCTTTTACGAAGCTGGAATTATTGCTTACGGACATCGCTTTTAACAATAAGACCACCTTGTTGTACAAAAACATGTTTCCTTTTGTTTGTTTTAGTATTATAATCATTTTGTAGGTATAATAATTATGTAAATCTTTGTTTTGTGAGAAAGAAAATATTCTTTCAGTGCGTACCCTGATGCTCCCGAATACTTGTCTTTCCCCAAATTTTCTGCATTTGCTGTTCCGTACATGATCATCATTGAATCTTTACTCTACGTTTATCTGTGCATCGTGTACTTTGGATTGTTTCGGTAAGTCATCATTTAATGTTTAGATACTTTTTACAAGCGTCCACAGCTCAATTGGAAGTAGCCCTGCCTTCCATGCTGTGGGTCGTGCGTGGGTTCGATTCCCACCCAGAGCAAATGTGTGATGAACATAAATATTTGTACTTTGTCTGGGTGTTACTATATATTCTATGTATTTACAAAAAAAAATGTATAAAAGTAAAGTATTCTATCAGCAATCTAGTTTCCAAAGTACAAGCTTTGCTTAGTTTGGGACTAGACTGTGATGTGTGAAATGTCCGTGAATACTTATTTATTTTAAAATATTTTCTCATAATTACTCATAAATTGCTCAAATTTATGCATATTTAGAAAATGTTAATGTTAGTGTTTCAAATGTTTTTGTTTATTTGCAAAAATATATTTTTAAAACTTTAGAGCTGGGAGCGATGCCGCAAAATCTTCAGTAATAAGTGATGCAGGAAAAGAAGCGGCTAAGAAGACTATTAATGATGATTGGAAAAGGATGGGGAAACTAACGATTTGGGAAATAGTAAGTGAACTAAGAGAGTTTTTTCAGAAAGTAGAGTATATTGAACTTGGCAGCCTAGCCTCTCAAACCTGACAGGTTTTACAAACATTTGCTCTGAGTGAGAATGGATCCCATGTCCCAACAGCATTGAAGGCATAGCTACTATCAACTGAGCTGTAACGTGTCTTTGTTTTTCTGTGACTGGGTGTTACTATGTACTCTATATAAGTATTTACAAAAAAAATGTACGTAAAGTATTCTATCACCAATCATAGTACAGGCATTGCTTAATTTGGGACTAGTTTGATGTGTGAAATGTCCGTGAATATTTATTATTTGATTTATTTATGATGTTTTGTTTTAATGACAGATGGTAATCATCCTATTCGGTGGAGCAATGATAGCATTTTTCTGTCGCTCGCCTCAGATATTTACAGGCTGGGGAGATATTATTTCTAATCATTTTGAGATCGAGGATATGAAATTGTAAGTTATCTATACTATCTATACTAATATTATAAAGAGGTAAAGTTTGTGTTTGTATATTTGTTAAATTGTAGGGGTAATCACGGGATCTACTGAACCGATTTTAAAAATTATTTCACCAATAGAAAGCCACATTATTGCTGAGTGTCATAGGCTATATAAAAAACCGAAAAATAAAAAGGCTTCTGACGTGGTAGTCCGTTTTGCAAGGTGAATCGGAGAAAAATCGGTCGAATTATGCCCAACGAAATGGGCACGGGTCAGCTAGTTTATAATATTTTAGTCAACAGAACATGATTGAAAAATCCTGAAAGCTATGAAAGCTATCGAGTAGATCAGGATTTGAACCCACGACCTTACCGGGGTGCGAGAATCAACTCTGCCACCGACTCCTAATTTTGCTCCATTGCTATTTTTATAAAAAAAAAAATCATGCAGGAGGCACTATAAAATACAAAAAAAGTATTATTACGTATTAAAATTATTTTCTTTATATTCTATCATTTTTTTCAGCGTTCGCGACTCTGGTCTAGCAATGTTTGTTGCATTTTTGATGTTTCTCTTTCCAGCAAGTTTAGATATATTAAAAAATTGCAAGGCTAAGTGTAAGTTTTATTTAATTTTCTGTAATTTATTTATTGTACCTTTGTTCAATAATATCCTTTAAATTGAAAAAAAAAATATATTTACAATAAATTAAGTACATTAACGTTACTAACGGCCGGTTTCTGGAAACCCAAATCACGATTGATCCGAGTTTGACACTTAGTAATTATTTGTTTTTTTCGTTGATCATCGTTCGAGAAACCGGCCGTTAGGCTAGCTTACATATTTATTTACTTGACTATTTTATACCTATTTATATACTTATTTTTTAGCAGTTATACTCTAACAAAGACATGAAAACTATTTTTTTTCTATCTAATAATTATAATAATAATCTATATAATTAATATACTTTACGTGACTACTAATGATATTTTCAGTTCATGAAGAATTGCCGAAAAAACCAGTAGCTTCAGTACTGATCTGGAAACCAATGAATGCTAACATGCCGTACAGTTTTATGTTTTTGTTGGGTATGTGTGTTAATGCAATAAAAATATCAGTATAATATCTATTGAACTAGTGTGTTAATATTTCAAGTTGAAACGTAATTCAAGTATACACAAACTTCAAATGTTTGTATCAAAAATGCTTATGTCAATAAAATTTCTCTTTTAATTTGGGGGCGCAATAATTAAATGGTACTTATAGTAAACATTGTATGCATCCAAACTTCTAAATTTTAGCTTAGACTAACTTACATTAATAACAGAATACATTTTCCCAATTTTTACTGACTTTTTGTTTTTTCAGGTGGTGGTTTTGCTCTTTCTGAGGCTGCAAAGCACTCTGGTCTGAACGCTAAGCTCGGAGAATATCTTCAAGCTTTGAAAGGGATGCCAAACTTTCTGATTTTATTCCTTATCATTTTATTCACTTGTTTCGTCACTAACTTTGCGTCCAACGTCGCTGTGTGCAATGTATTTGCTCCTATTGCTATGCAACTGGTTAGAGCTTTTGAGTTTTTGAATATAATTAATTAATATGCTAACAATCAACCAACAAGGTCATAGGTTACAAAATATGTTAAGATCGATCCGGATGCTAACGTTCCTTTCGCGAAATGCGTGCTTAAAAAAATCATAAAAAGGCCACATTCTGCGACACGGAAGGTTGCGGGTTCGATTCCCGCCTTGGGATAAATGTTTGTACGATCTGCAAATATTTATTCCGGGTGTTCTGGGTATTTTATATGTATAATAAAAATATCTATCCATGTAATGTATTGTATTATGTATGTCAGTCTTCTAGTACCCATAACACAAGCTCTGCTTAGCTTGGGGCTAGATGATGTTGTGTGGACTGTCCAGCTTTATTTATTTATTTTATTTATTTATTCTCTTGTTGTCCGTGAATATTTATTATTATTATTTTCAGGCTAAAGAGATCAACCAGAATCCGTTGTGGTACAACATAGCAGCTGGCTTCACTGCATCTTACTGCTTCATGATTCCCGTGGGAACGCCGGGCAATCTCATCGTGCAGAGTGCCGCTTCAGTTCCAACTAAAAAAATGGTAAGCGCATTTTTTTAAGCTATTGCATAGCTTATATCAGGCTTCGAGCATGGAGACCGAATCCAGAAATTCCGTAACGAAAATAACCTAACACTGCGCATGCGTAGTCCAACAAAAAATGCTATGCAATAGCTTTACCGCGGCAGTCCCCGAGTGCCACACGTATTTTTTTTATTACGTTTCTCACCTCACACTCTAGTCCCTAACTAAGCAAAGCTTGTACTATGGGAACAAGATTTCTGATAGAATATAGGTACTATTTTTTTTTTGTTGTAAATATTTAACAAATATTTATATTCATCACACAAACATTTGCTTTGGGCGACTTCAACAGGAGGTTCTCAATTCAATTATTTTTAGTAGGTATGTAACACGATTTCTCCGCCAATTATCAACCGATGAATAGCTCAAATTAAAAATGTAGATCTGAAATATGTTAGGACAAAAAAAAATACACACTTTGGATCAGTTTAGACTCAGTATTATTTCTGCTGTTTGGTATTTCTTACGTGCTTGTTCATTTTCAACTTAACTTAAGTTAATACAAGGGTATCTCTTATCAGGCTGATTTGACCGAGAGATTTGTCAACTTTATTTATAACATACTAGCTGGCCCGTGCCCACTTCGCTGGGCATATTTCGACCGTTTTTTTGGTTCTGTCCGATTCACTTTGCAATATAACACACAAACTTTACTTCTTTATAATATTAGTATAGATTATGACTAGGTATAATATATATTTGCAAAGTGCCAGTCTGAGCTAAAAAAATTCTTGTTTCCAGGTGATAGCGGGTGCTGGGCCCACGGTCACCACTATCATCGTGACTTGGGTGGCCATATACTTTTATGCACCAGTCATTTGGCCGGACCTTTTGAAGATGCCTGATTGGGTAACCACCGCCGATTAGTGTATCTATTTGTGCAAAAAAACGCGATAATACTATCGTTTTTATTTAGTTTATATAGAAAATTGAAAGCTGTAGTTGGTATTTTAACACAAAACATTTAAATCAAAGACAAAGAAAGCGTAGTCCATAATCCCTAATATGTATAATTTAGTTTAACATATTTTTTTATTATTTTGTTCCAATTTTTTATAGAAGAAAAAAGTTTTTGTTTGTTTTTAAGTTACTTATAGTTATCCATTGTTTTAAGTTTCGATTGTCGTTAATGATAATTAAATAAACTTTTCATAAATAATTTCTTTTATTTTTTTGTGATTAGAGACCACTTTTTTATACCTGATATTGATTTAATAATCTCGATGCTATGCCCACCTGTCAAGACATGACCGGCTAGACTAAAAATAGGTAGTCGGTTACTATAAAATAATAAATAAATAAGCTGTAAAAATGGCAGAAGCTACTGAAGAAGTTGCTGAAGAAACAATTGAACCTCTCGAACCAGAACGAGATGCATTTAGTTTTCTGTAAGTACACACTGATGAATGAAAACGCAATGAACCCTTAGGCTTTTTACTTCCCGAGAGAAAAAATGTGTGCTCTTGGCACATTTTTTGAGGATTCTCCTCTCTTCGCTCCCCTAGGGTGCTTGGCTCCCCCGTTCGATTAAGTCGGCCCTAACTGTAACACTCTGATTTATCTTAAGAAACCCGAACTGCACAACCTGCCTTTCTTGAATGATCCACGTTCCTGTTACAATGATTATTATTGCTTCCCTTAAACCGTAATAATAATTTATATAATCATAATTACCTATAGTCAAAGTTACAGCCCACGCAAAAATAAGACTGGAGTTATTGAATTATCTGATCGTTTATTAACAAAATCGTTTGCAGATAGCAGTTTCAATTGTGTTTGATAAATTATTATACATGAAATTAGATAAACTATAATATTTGTATTTTTTGTAACCAATATGAAATAAGAAGTGGTTATTTCAGTGGAGATGACTCACCGGTCACTAAGAAGGAAAAAGCCAAATTGTTTCTTCAAGCACATTGGAGTGGTATTGTTTGCTTTGTTGCACCAATTGTGCTGATTTGCATACTTATCCCATTCCCACCACAGGTATGTTAGGGCAAACACACTTTTGATATGCAACTTTTTTTAATTAAAATAATATCCGGCTTAGGTGACTTGGTTCCCCTGTTCGCTCCCCTAGGGGATACATGGAAATTGTTTAGTGGACTTGGCTTCCCTGGGCGGTAGAACCAAAGTTTTTTACCCACACTATAATTCGAGTTTAGCACATAGAAATAGTAACTGAGAAACGTATGTTTTCAAATTGTAACCACTTACGGAAAACATTGAATGCCTTCCTCATGGATTCATTCGTTGGTTTTACCAACTGCATTAAGTATATTAACTATCTATAAAAAAATATTTGCAGTGATTCGTAATAATGTTGATAATTATCTGTTTGCTATATAACTTACAGAAATACCAATGGTGTGCGTACACACTGATGGTGATGGCCGTGTTTTGGGTGACCGAGTGTATTCCTCTGCCTGTTACTTCTTTTCTACCAATTCTTATATTTCCAATGACTGGTGTGATGAATACTAGACAGACTTGCAACTGCTACATCAATGTATGTATTAATTTGTGAATGTTACCGTAGTAGAAGCGCGTGCATTCTTAGAATGGTTTATCTCTACAAAAGACAACATGAAAACTGAGAAGCAGAGTCAGCGCTCTCTTCCAGTACTTCTACCATGAGTTGTTACAGTAAAATCGCCTGACTTTACTACAGTAGTTACGTAAATATTAGTACATATTACGAATTTTAGTACCCAACTATCCGCTAGAGGCACTGTACAAATCTTCATACATTTTTTTAACTACAGACTCTAGCGAGTATAGTATAGTAAAAACTCATGGTAGAGCTACAGAATAGAACTAAGGTTATGTTTCACGACATACTAGTAGACAAACAAGATTGTTTGTTACTCGAAGATTGTGTTAGTGTATTTAGCTCCACAGGGCGTTTTAATAAACAAAATAATGTTGACAAGTTTCTTTAACAGGATACAATAGTCATGTTTCTGGGAAGTTTAATTCTTGCGTATGCTGTGGAGCAATCTGGACTTCACAAAAGATTGGCACTATGCGTAATCAGAGCTATCGGATACTCGCATTATAGGTAACTAAAAACACTACAATTCAAGCTCCACATCTTATAAACTTACTATAAGTACCGATGTTACATTACGCGGTAACAACGAAGTCGTCAGCGCTGAGGCGCAGTGTAACTCTAATTCTGCTACCATACTTCAGAGTGTAGTAGGTTCTATGCTCAATATTAGCTTCAAATTGCGATAGCATTGCAAGACCTATTTTACATACGCAAGTTGAGATTCAGTACGGCATACAAATCATGTTTTAAAAGTAGAGTCTTGACTTGACTTCTTGGTTTATGAAAAGTAGAGTCTAACAAATAATTATGGGCAAATTTTGACAGTTCACATTCAGCTCAAAATACTAAAAAAACAAGAAAATTGCAGAATCTGCTTTGTTTTCATTCGGATAATTTCATTTTATTAATTTTTTGATCGTTTTTAATTACCTAGTGAGGTAATTAAAAACGATCAAAAAATTAATAAATTAATCAAATTTAAAAATAATTAATCAAATTTTCTTTCAAAAACAGCCACATTATTTATCAAAGAGACATGATACTTTGTCAAACTATACAAATATATTTTTTATTAGCTGTCCCGGCGAACTTCATTAGAGAGATTTTTATTTTTTTCTGAGAGATCTTCTTCATATTTTTTTTCGTAAGAACCTTGTACAGAGTATTAGAAAACTACAAAAAAAAATCAGCCTAATCGGTCAAGCCGTTTTCATGCTATGCCGTGACAACGGAAAACGGGTTTCATTTTTATATATGTATTATGATTTATATTATGTAGACTAATTTTTAAAATTATAAAGATTAATATTTTCAGGCTATTGTTCGCCATGTCATTCACTACAATGTTTATTTCGATGTGGATAACTAATACAGCAGCCACTACAATGATGGTCCCAATAACTTTTGCTATACTGAAAGTGTTTGAAGATGTTAGTCAAATGTATCAAAAAAATGTTACTTTATACTGACAAGCATCACAGCTCAGTTAGTAGTAGCTCTGTCTTCCATGCTGCGGGTCGTGGGTTCGATTCCCACCCAGAGCAAATGTTGTTTATACAATTATTTGTTCTGGTCCGAGTCTTACTATGCATTCTATGTATGTATTTACAAAAAAGAAATATTAGTATTCTAACAGCAATCTAGTTCCCATAGTACAAGCTTTGCTTAGTTTGGTACTAGAGTGTGATGTGTGAATTGTTTGTGAATATTTATACTGTAATAAGTATTATTTTAATTATATTTGTTTGCAGCAAAATCTACTGCGTATTTATGAGACCGACAGTAATGGAAATACAATAGCATCAGATATAGCTACTTGTTACTTTTGTTCAGCTACGTTTTCTGCGACAATAGGTAAACTATCTACATTATAATAATAGCTAAAGGTAAAATTGTGAACAAAGTCCACTGTCAGGAGAAAATAATTAAAATAATAATTTTGATGTATAGTATATCGCAATCACTTACTACCGATTGTGAATCGATTTAAATGATTCTTATTGTTCAATATAACATAGATACTTAAATGTTCTCATATAATAATATATTTATTCCCAATAATAATATATTTAATTAATATCTGTCTTAGTATTTTTTATTATTTTAAAATGTTTACTTGTAGGTGACGATTGAAGTCGGTTTGGTATTTTTTTATATTTTGTTACAAATACACAAAACGTTAAATTATATTATCTGCAGAAAGTTGCAAATGACCTATGGATAGCCTTTCCATTCTCAATCGCAAGCGTTTTTAAGATAGTGACTGCATTGTTGTGCTGAATGTCTGCAATTTTATAAATAAATAACGCTGGACAATCTACGCAACATCATCTAGCCCCAAGCTAAGCAGCGCTTGTGTTACTAGAAGACTGATATACTTAGTACAATACATTACATAGATAGATATTTTTTATTAAGCATATAAAATACCCAGGACACCCGGAATAAATACTTGCAGATCGTACAAATATTTATCCCAAGGCGGGAATTGAACTCGCAACCTCCGCGTCGCAGGCAGACCTTCGCCCGCCGCGCCACATCGATCGTCAATATATATTTCGTTATATATCTTATTTATATAATATTTTGTTTTTTTAACGAATGTTTAATATCTATACGCGACACATTCTAAGCCTATCATTACGTACTTACTTTATATATTTACCAAGACTTGCGCTTTCCCATCTATCTCAGATAGTAGGGCTGGTGCGTCGGTAGATTCAGCCGAAGTTCACAAGAGGCGCCAATATGCAGGTAACAAGGAACAAATGTCTTTCTTTTATGGTCGAGACTCTAGGTCCGTGGGATACCGAGGCAGTTTGTGTACTAAAAATATTTCAAGACTTCTCGTCCCACTGATACATGACCCGAACACTGTTGAATTGATAACCCAGAGTATTGTTATTTGCTAAGTATATCAGTGGGTATTTCCATTCAGCATGACAATCCAACAAGTAATAAATAAAACATCCAATAATAAATAAATAAATATTCACTGACATTTCACAAATCGTTCTTTAGTCCCAAACTATGTATCTTAGAGACGCATCCGATTGCTACAAATGTGTGTCAGTGAAGTTATCTATAGATAGTTTTCAACGGTGTACAGATAGCTTATTCGGTTAAGCTGTGTTATCTAGGCTTACCTAGACTTATCTATATTTACGTCTACAGGTGGTATCGGGACATTAGTGGGAACGGCCACTAATTTGGTGTTTAAAGGACTTTTTACTAGGTAACTAATTTATTTTTTATTTTAAAATGCTACATAGTGACATAATAAGTATTTTTTATTATTTTATATGTATGGTCACGTAAAAATTACTACACGCTAAAATCTAAAATCAAATTAGGTGATTGCGTGGCCTTATTAATGTGTTGCCATACGTTCAAAAACAGAACACAGTAATGCGAATAAGAAAATCAATTTATGCAAAAATAATGCTGCAGTTATAACCTGAACGATCTCTTTCACAAGATAAAACCCCGTGTAAAATATAATTTAAAGAATTTATCTTAAGTCCTGGTAGTACATTTTACCTTTTAATATTTTTAATAATGACTTTATTACATAATTGTGTTTCTATTTTAGAGCTTATCATGATGCACCCGAATATTTATCATTTCCTAATTTCTCTGCGTTCGCAATACCGTACATGCTGGCTATGGAAGCATGTCTATACTTGGCGATGTTGATCATGTACTTAGGGTTTTTGAGGTAAAATTATTTACACATTTGTTTAAAAGTTTGTGTTAAAGTTAAGACTTTAACACAAACTTTTTTTTTTATATTCTACATTGTAAAAAACTTTTATTACTAAGGTAATAAAAGTTTTTTACAATGTAGAATATAAAAAAAATATATAAATATGAAAAAACTTAAGAACTAGATTGCCGCCAGCTGGGTAAGGCCCACGCTATGAGGTAAAACTTTTATTATTAAATGGTAACACTAACGTTTAAATTCTATGTTACTACTAAAAATCGTCGTGATCGTCGAACAAAGACTTATGTGACTTTACGTCATTTTTTTTTTATTTCATTAATTTACTTACAATTTTGTACTACGTCGAATAGTGAAACAATTTTTTCATTTTTCCTAATAGTTATCGAAATACGCAGTTGAACATAGGCGCATTTGATTTTATGAGCGTAGTACAACGACCTATGTGTAGATCCGCCGTTGTTCGGCGCTTTACTCTGCCCCCCGCAACCCTCTCGCACGTGACGTATCGTTCAATCCGTCTGTGTTCTAGGCAGCGTATTACAAGGTTGCGAAAAATCATTGTATGTTTTATACTAAATTAATTTTATATATTGTGTATTTTAACAAGTTAAATAGCTCTAGATGGCTAGTCGGTGGAACAACGACGGTCTGTCAGATCCGTCGTTGTTCTTGGTTATTTAAAATTGTTAGTTTCCCGAGTCTCGATTAGGCCGTAACTATAATTGGAATTACATTTTAAGTTTATACAGTGACGAAAGAGTGATTTTAGTTTGTTGTATTATTTGGTGACGGATCACACAATGCGTCGTTGTTCTATGCACTGATTGAAGACGGTTGGGACAATCCGTCGGTGTTTTACGGACAAACGGATGTCGGATGTACCAAACCGACGTTACTCTTCGGACTGATTTTCAAATCCGCCGTTTTTGCTTTAAATTTACCCGATTAAAATTAGTTTTAGATATTTTTTTTGTTGTATAGTATGTATTTTTGATTATCATTGCCATATAAAGATACCTAGCCTACTTACTTATTATTTTTTCAAAGGAACGAGGTTTTTCGCCGTTACCATTTTATATGTAAGCGAAATATGCGAGATAATATGTGGATACCCCAGTTTCCGATGAAAATTTTTCATGTTTTGCAAAAGTGTGGTTGTGATGTTTTTCAAGAAAGGCAACAAATCTTTACTGAAAAACTACAGACCGATTTCACTCTTGAGCCATGTTTACAAACTGTTTTCCAGGGTTATTTTGAAAAGTCTCGCGCGAAGACTTAATGAGTTCCAAACCCCAGAGCAGGCAGGGTTTCGCAGAGGATTTGGCACCATAGACCACATTCACACAGTGCGGCAGGTTATACAGCCATTGTGCTTAGCGTTTGTGGACTATGAGAAAGCCTTTGACTCTATTGAAACCTTAGCTGTTCTACAGTCTCTGCAACGATGCCAGATAGATTGACGATACAAATGCGCCGCGGAGTAGGACAAGAAGATGTCATATGAATGGGCAATTAACATCAATGGCGAATATATCTCACACTTACGATTTGCTGACGACATCGTCATATTAGCGGAATCGTTGCAGGATTTACAACAGAAGTCAAAAAAGCCAGAAGTCAAAATTCACGTCAGTAAAATCACAAGGATCATTTAGAATCGTCATACATACTAGGTGCCAGTTCCACGCAACCAGAGCCTAGAAGAACGGGCAAGAAACTTACGGCCTGGTTCCTACCGTTTTTTTATATGATCCTTCTTACAAAGAATTACTATTAAACTAAATTTAGTACTGAAGTTCCAGTGCGGTGTCAATTTAACTTAGTTATATTACAAATAATATACAGTCATGTCAGGGACATGTTAATGATTTAAAAAATAGAATAAGAAAGCTATACGTAAATCAAAATACAGCACACGCTTCGCTTCAGATACAAATATACTACAATCTATTAGATGAATTGAGATGATTCAGATGCTGAACAGTCTAGCTGAAGCCTCACGACGGATGGGTCTGGGCATGAACTTGGATAAAACGAAGATCATGGTTAATGATCGTATTAACCCAGAGCCAATAACCGTTGCCGGAATGCCTCTTGAATTTATGCAGGAGTATGTTTACCTCGGACAGACACTGCGGCTTGGTAGACACAACTTCGAGAAAGACTTAGACCCGAGAATTCAGCTGGGCTGGGCTGCGATTGGGAAACTTCGTCAAGTCTTATCATCATCCATCCCTTAATGTCTGAGAACGAAAGTTTTCAACCAGTGCGTCCTACCCGTTATGACCTATGCTGCTGAAACGTGGACACTAACAGTGGGGTTGGACCACAAGCTGAAAGTCGCTCAGCGCTATGATCGAAATTTCTTTGCGAGATAGAATCCGGAACGAAGTTATTCGCCAGAAAACAAAGGTGTTCGACATAGCTCAAAGAATTAGCACGCTAAAGTAGCAGTGGGCCGGCCATGTTCCATTTGCCGAAGAACCGACAACCGTTGGAGAAAACGGATACTGGAGTGGAGAACGTATTCAGGTAAACGTAGTGTAGGACGCCCTCCGGCGAGATGGAGCGACGATCTACGGAGTGAAGCTGGCAAACACTGAAAGAGAAGAGCCGAAGATCGGGCTCAGTGGCGCGTCTTGGGAGAGACCTACGTCCAGCAGTGGACTGATATAGGTTGATGATGATGATGATGATAATGATATAAAAAAACTATTAGAAATAAGAAACATTATATTAAAAATGTATCCTTAAAAGACTGGCTGGTACATAGAATGTGTCTACCTACCTAATTATATAATTTTCTTGGAGACCCACTCATTTTTGCAAGTTTTTGCGCAGTTTTTTTATTATATTTACATTACCTATGTGTTATTATGATAAAAACAATATCTGTGTCCCTTAATTTTTCCAATAAAATAAATTATTTTATAAAATACTAACGCTGTTTTTAATCAATATTCTAACATGCGTCAATTAGTTTCATACAAATCACCAAGAACAACGGCGTATAATACGATGCGCCACGTATTCTGCTAAAATTGTCCGAAGAATAACGTCGTATATATAGATACGTCAAATTTGTGTGCGCAAAACAATGACGCATCTGACTTTTTAGAAAATTTAGGCATCTTAGGAATTTATTTTGTATGATATTTTGTAAAAGCCTATACACATAGCAACTTGTCCAATTTTCATGATGATAGGAGTAACCGTTTTAAAGTTATGACATAAAATGTAATAAAAAAACTTTAAACTGCTCTCCTGTAAACCTAGCGTTTTCCACATCCGTCTTTGTTCGACGATCACGACGAAATGAACTTGACCGAGTTCATTTTTACAGGGACTTTTCTAACATCATATAAAGACACTAAACTTTTTTAATTAATTTAATGAAAAATCGGACCAAAACCATATTTGAATAGTAAATATGTTTTGTCTTTATTGTATATCTTTTTTGTATAGCTCTATGTGTGTGATAAAAGAAATAAAACATATTAATTACAGACCAAACAGTAACATAGCAAAGAGTTCGAAAATATCAAAAGAAGGAATGGATGCTGCAAAAGCCACGGTGGAAGAAGACTGGAAAAAACTTGGCAAAATTACGTTTTGGGAAATCGTAAGTGTCTTGTAACAAAAAATTTTTGCTAAAGAGTCAAAATAAAATACAGTGACCTTGTTCCACACTTTTTGTGGCAGCAGACATGACCTGAAAAAAATCGCTTTCAGCGATAATGCCGCCCATTCAAAATTCGACTGTTTTACCGCCTTATTCTCTAGTTTGTAACCCACAAAAAACGGAGGATGTTCTCAAGTCAACGCGTATATTTTTTAAGAATGCTGGTAAACCATTAATCAATTCGAATAAGAAAAAATTAGGTTACCTAGTTATTATGACGTATTTTCGCAACTTATAATATTTTAAACTATCACGGTTTTGAACATATTATAAACGGGATATTTAAACTCAAAAATCATGGTAAATATCCCAGATTTATATATATATCCCAATATAGTGGCAGCAGACATGACCTGAAAAAAATCGCTTTCAGCGATAATGCCGCTCATTCAAAATTCGACTGTTTTACCGCCTTATTCTCTAGTTTGTAACCCACAAAAAACGGAGGATGTTCTCAAGTCAACGCGTATATTTTTTAAGAATGCTGGTAAACCATTAATCAATTCGAATAAGAAAAAATTAGGTTACCTAGTTAATAAGACGTATTTTCGCAACTTATAATATTTTAAACTATCACGGTTTTGAACATATTATAAACGGGATATTAAAAATTCAAAAATCATGGTAAATATCCCGTTTATAATGAAAACTATTTTCGCAACTTCTTTTTTTTCAGATGGTAATAATCCTGTTTTGCGGTGCAATGATATTGTTCTTCTGTCGTTCGCCTCAAATATTTATCGGATGGGGTGATCAAATCGAGTCTCATTTTGGATTATCGAATAAATTGTAAGCTCTATTAGTTTTGCGTCACTTTTTAATGTGAAACATATTTACGAAAATTTTACGATATAAGTAAATAAAGTTAAAGTCGTTTAAGTCCCTCAGATCCGTTTCGACCAGTTTCCCGTTTGGTCAAGTCTGTTCGTTACGTCTAATTCCCGATTAGGCAAATCCTGTTAAGTCTATGTTAAGTTTATAAAGGGAACTTTATAAAGATTATTTTAGGATTTTGGACAAAAAACTTTGATAAAACTTTAAAGGAGAATGGGCGATTCTGTATGGAGCGTGGGCCACGACTAAAAAGCTCGTCCCTCAGGGTTGCCACATAATATGTTTAAAAGGGCTTTTAAAAGCCTACCTTTTACTATTTTTATTTAAAAAATCCATCCCATGAAAATCGATATATTTTGATAAACAGTTTTTTATTTTAACGTCGTATTACTCCGAATTCTGAAGGCCCACAAAAATGCCTGCAGTTGCGTTGAAAAGGACATAAAACGGGCTTTATTTGTTATTAGATTGTTTGAAAATCCAACCTGTGCGAATCGAGATATATCCGAAAAACTGTATTTATTTTTTGAAATACTACAGTTTTTCAGGAATAACTTAATTGCCACAGGTTGGATTTTTAAACAGTCTGAGAAATAATTAAAGCCCTTTTAATGCTCTTTTAAACGCAATCACAGTTATTCTTGTGGGCCTTCAAAATTCTGAGTAATATGATGTTAAATGAAAAATAATTCAATTGAAATATCTCGATTTCCATGAGACGGATTTTTTCCGTAATTATAGTAAAATATTGGCTTATAAAAGCCCTTTTAAACGT
Organism: Ecliptopera silaceata; assembly: GCA_932527185.1. NCBI lineage: Eukaryota > Metazoa > Arthropoda > Insecta > Lepidoptera > Geometridae > Ecliptopera > Ecliptopera silaceata. The sequence goes on along the minus strand of OW052202.1, from coordinate 7,091,543 downwards.
ACTATGTCGCAACCTTGAGGGACAATTTTTTTAGTCGTGGCCCAAAGTGCCCATTCTCCTTTTATTTTGATTACAGTGTTCAAGATTCAGCGGCAGCAATGTTTGTATCTTTCCTCATGTTTCTCCTTCCGTCTACATTGGATTTTTTCAAGAACTTTAATGAAGGTAACCTTGTCTTTAATTGATTCGGAATATAAGCCATGGTGCTCGATAAACATACTTATATATGTTTATTGGTTTGTGCATAATAGTGCTCGATAAATACTTATATATATTGGTTTGTGCATCTAATCTACAAGTAGATCATTTATAAGCTTTAGTTGCGTGGCGCTGGCACCTAGAATCATCTAGTACTTACCTATATAAGACGATTCTAATAAATGATCCTTGTGATTTTGCTGAATAAACTATTTTTGATTCAGTTTGATTTTGATACGGTATAACTTGTTAGAATGACTTCTTGACCCACGTCCCGAAATACGAGATGCTATAGTTCCTGGACTTTTTTTTTAAAACGGTACGTACCTACTTAGGTACTTCATATTTTCTTCTTTATTTTTCTCTTTTATATAAGCAGTTTGTATTCCAAGTAACATAAAAATAAAATAAAATAAAATAAATAAAATAATTTCAACTGGCACCTAGAGTCACCTAGTATATACCTAAGACAATTCTGAATGATCTTGATTTTACAAAATAATGTTTGATTTTGATTTCATCTTTACTTCAAAGTATACTACTTGATAAAAAATTGTCTTATTCTCTAAAATATAACTTCTGATTTTAATACCTCCTCCATGCGCCGTAGGTACTCCTCATGGCTGAGGGTTGTGATAGAATTTTTCTGAGAACAATGTCACGTAAACCTCTTATGTCTTTGGCGTCGTGTATTTTACTATAAAATGCTTATAAACTGCCGATAAACTTTACAGAAATTGAAGATTTGCCGGACAAGCCAGTACGATCAATACTAGACTGGAAAATAATGAACGATGCAATGCCTTACAGCTTCATGTTTCTTTTAGGTAATCAACAAAAAGTAAAGTAAAACAACCTCTTTCAAAGTATTTACATAGAAACTAAGTTATGTGAAATATTAGGCAATAAATTCAATGTATCTTTCAAGTATTCAGTAGTCAAGAAATACATAAATGTCTACTTTATTATTACTTAATACAAAAAACTTCTTAAAACACAGCATATTCTTAGATGCTCATATCTCATATAAGATCATAAAGCTATTTTTCTTGTGTGTTGTAAAGTTGGAACATACTATAATCACAATGAAATCTTTTAAAATATTGTAAAAAATAAAATATTTATTTTATTATGTTTAGACAATTTTTATGAATTGATCTAAAATCATAAAAACTATTTCAAAGAAAACGCTTTTTTTATGAAATGAATGAATTCGAAATGTAAATATCTAATCAAAGGTATGCCTTCACCATAAATATGTTTTTGAATTAAATGGACTAGAAGCCACAGTTAATAAAAAGTAAGTTAAAAGTTTAATCTTCTGTTTTAGGTGGAGGTTTTGCTTTATCGGAAGCTGCTAAGCCAGAATACTCTGACTTAAATGGAAAGATTGGTGAACTACTGAAAGGTTTAAGTAGCTTGCCAACCTACTTTATAATCCTTTTGGTTATAATATTCACGGTCTTTATAACCAACTTTGCTTCAAATGTTGCAGTTTGCAACGTATTGACGCCTATAGTGATGCAATTGGTTAGTTGTACATTATTTTCTACAGGAATACAATCCTACATAAGGTATCGTATTATATTGAAGTGAGGCAGCGTTGGTATACCAGATTTCACACCAAAGGATGATCACAAACAAATCTGAACATCGTATACGATAATGTAGCTTAATCGTAAACATGGGTGTGTGGCGATTCCATACGCCATAAATCGCTTTCCGCTCCGCCTGTAAATGTTAGACCAAACCTCAAGAGACTGGTTTCCTTGCACCCCGCGCATTACTTATAAATGTGACAACCTTAAACGTATCGTTATGGTAGCGTACACAGGACACAATTATTGTGACGGTACCTACAACCTTTAGTAATCACGAACTCAAGGAATTATAAGAGCACTTGTTTAATTTTAGGCTAAAGAAATATACGCAAACCCATTGTGGTTCAACATCGCGGCCGGTTTTTCAGCATCTTACTGTTTCTGCTTGCCCGTGGGAACACCAGGAAATCTGATTGTTCAAGGTGCAGCTAGTATTCCAACTGGTAAAATGGTAAGATCCATTCCCCTGCCCTTATAAAGTGGTAAGACCCGTTTTTTAGAATTAAGAACTCATTGTAACTTAGTCTAGTCGATTGTACATCTGCCATGCGGAATGTCCGTACTGAGACAGAAATATCTAAGTGTTATTTGTTTGGCATTCAGCATTAAATCATGAAAGCACTAAAACATTTTTTTTTCATTCTCAGTTAAACCCATTCAAAGGGTTGTTGGTTCAAACGTAACCACAGCGAAAATAATCATGCCCAAACCCTGTACCAGATTGCATCAAAAGCTAATTATCATCAAAATTAATATTTTATTTATACGTGTACTTTGTTAATTTTTAACAGTCTTTTTTAACCGGGTTTAGAAAATTAAAATTAATTATACATAACATGAATATCAATTTCCTACTTCCGAGTGCTTAGTCCGAGCTTGCATTTTAAAACTCCCGATTCTCGAGTCGAGAGTCGTTTTTCGGATATCCATACAAAAATACAAGGACATCCTTGAACTAAGCCTTCCGCACGTCAACTATTTTGTTCCGATCCCAGCTGTCACCTATTTCCGTGAGTGGACATTGAGCATAAAAATCTTGTTTGCCAAGTAAGCTTTAGCCGAAAAGGCAAACATGATATAAAATAAAATACATTTTTAAATATTTTGAAATGCGGTTAAACATTGAAAAAAATATTGTTGGTAGCGAAAAGGTAAATAAAAATTAGGGCTTTGAGAGTAAATTCAAATTGATGCAAGTTGGTACAGATTCCCATAGCCCATTGGGCATTGTCCTTTATGTACTTTACCAATATTTGTGGTAAATACCCCGTTTATAAACTATGTTTAATATCGTGATGAAAAAATGCTGATTAGTGTACCTAATGACTGGCATTCCAAAATGATCTAGAATCACTATATGCCCCTTTAATGGTGCAAATTTTACTATAATTGTCTTAATAAGTCTTATCTATTTAATATTTATGTTGCAGATAAAAGCTGGAATACTTCCCACAATCTCTTCCATTTTCTTGACATGGTTATGTATTTGTTTCTGGGCTCCTGTAATCTGGCCCGATATTACCACTCTGCCAACCTGGACCCAAAAATAGGTGCCAGCTTACTTAATAAAATAGGAAACTATGGTCACTGAAACTAAATAAAAGCATACATAAGATACAACATTTTTTAATCTGACTTTTCTGTAAGCACCTACTTACGTAAGCTTCGAAACAACTCGCCAAAGGTAAATAAAAAATAACTTCTGGTCTTAGACAATCTTAGAAGTAAAAAATTAACTACAACTAAGGTGAAGAAAACAATTGTGCTCCGTGTCTAGTACTACTAGACAGTAAAAATGAAATAATTATGTTTAAGTTCAACTAGTAGTAAATATGATACAAACAGAGACATGGATACTTTTTAGTTGACTTTTTTAAGTGACACGGAGCGCAAATACGTAGGTAAATATTGAAAAATATTAGTGCATCCTGCAATCCAGTGAAACTGACAAATGCCAGAAAATTATAATCAGATATTGGGAGCGATTTAACTTTGTGTATACTAAAAATAATATCGGACAAAAATCTTAATCTTAATTCTTTAAAAATCGCTCCCATGACTATTTGACACTCACTTATGGTGTCAAATAACAAATTAATCAAAAATACGTCACCAATGTTGCATTTGACATTAAGAACGTGCTGGTCATAGAGAAACAAGCTCTTGCTTGTTAGAGGCGAGCAGGAGGTTCTGGTGTTGTATCTGCTGATTCTGCTTCTGTTGTGGTGACGGGGGTGCCTGCCAAAATAGGTGCCTCCACCCATTCGATGCCAGCGCCGTTGGGGTCCCACACAAAAGGCGCCCAGAGGCACAGTGAAATCCACAGAATAAGTAGGCAGATTACCGCAGAGCCAAAGCCATATTTTGCCTGTAAATAAAAGAGCTGTTAATGACCCCCACATCGGCCAATGCGTGGAAAGTTTGTATAAGTATACAGGGTGATTGGTAGATGGATGCAAAGCTGAAAAGGGAAGGTAGTCTAGACCATTTAGAACCATTTAGGCCATAGTTATGTTAGGCGAAGTCCGACCATTTTTTTTTTATCGATTTATTTTTGTTTTTGCTGATAACACCCAAATTTGTACAGTTAATTGCTTATAACTGCCAGTTTGATTGATAAAGGCTTTTTTTTAATTTTTTTTTTCATTAAAGTAATGTGTAAGCAATCTAAAAAATCATGGTTTAAGCGTCTGCGTCATCAGGTATTTTTAGTACATACACTTTGAGTTCACAAAAAATTTCAAAGATTTCAAGAATCAGGTTTTTGACGCTTTGTTAAAAAAAAACTAATGGTGTTTTTTTTGTTCAAACCTTTTTGAAAACATGCTTGGTTATTAATCTTTGATTCGAAGTATCATTTACGCGGATATGTTACAAATTGATAAAATTAGGACCTACAAACCAGGTTGAGGGAGAAAATTAAACATTTTAGGTATTTGTTTTATTAGACAAATACGGGTTCAAAATCAGTACTCAGGTACTCAATTCTAAGAATTAGTGCACGTGCTAGAACCAAATTGACAGTATTGTCCAATCAAAGACCGCCATGGGCAGTGCCACGGCCATAAAGCATTTCCAGGTAGCTTGCCCCCCCTCATGATTAGAGAATAGGGATACATTGGTTTATTTTACAGCAAATCCGTCTTAGTTCGTATTCGCACTAATTCTCTATTAATCGTGTCCAGTTGTAGCCCTTAGCGCTCCTGCATGTGTTAATCTTTATTTTAGACAGTTTTGTTTTACCGTGTCCAGTCGTAGCCAGCTTTGCGCTCCTGCACGTGTTTTTCCAACAGGGTACAACTGGACACGATTAATAGAGAATTAGCGCGAATACGAACTAAGACGGATTTGCTGTAAAATAAACCAATGTATCCCTATTCTCTAATCATGAGGGGGGGCAAGCTACCTGGAAATGCTTTATGGCCGTGGCACTGCCCATGGCGGTCTTTGATTGGACAATACTGTCAATTTGGTTCTAGCACGTGCACTAATTCTTAGAATTGAGTACCTGAGTACTGATTTTGAACCCGTATTTGTCTAATAAAACAAATACCTAAAATGTTTAATTTTCTCCCTCAACCTGGTTTGTAGGTCCTAATTTTATCAATTTGTAACATATCCGCGTAAATGATACTTCGAATCAAAGATTAATAACCAAGCATGCTTTCAAAAAGGTTTGAACAAAAAAAACACCATTAGTTTTTTTTTAACAAAGCGTCAAAAACCTGATTCTTGTAATCTTTGAAATTTTTTGTGAACTCAATGTACTAAAAATACCTGATGACGCAGACGCTTAAACCATGATTTTTTAGATTGCTTACACATTACTTTATTGAAAAAATTTTTAAAAAAAAGCCTTTATCAATCAAACTGGCAGTTATAAGCAATTAACTGTACAAATTTGGGTGTTATCAGCAAAAACAAAAATAAATCGATAAAAAAAAAATGGTCGGACTTCGCCTAACATAACTATGGCCTAAATGGTTCTAAATGGTCTAGACTACCTTCCCTTTTCAGCTTTGCATCCATCTACCAATCACCCTGTATATTGTTTTTCGAGCGAAGCATAAGGATTACCAAAAACAAGTGAATTCTTCTTACCATTCGTTTCTTTGGAACTTTTCCCGTGTAGTGGCAGAAATAGGCGGGCGTGAACAGAAACGGGAACATAAAGCCGAGAGAGGACCCAACGCCTACTCCAAGCGCGCCAAGGTATGTCTTGCTTTGCCAGTCAGCTGGTGCATCCGGAGCTATACTCTAAAACGTAATATTAAGCATTATTTATCAACTGTTTAGCTTTCCAAGCAAAATAGACATTGCGATCACCCTGGTAGATTTTGTCCTATGTTCTGGCAAACTATATCAAAAATAATAAGATTAAATAAGTCTTAAACCAAGGCACGACCGCTCACTATGCAGTATCTATCTAAAAATGTATATTTCTACTGCTTCGCGGCTATTATTCTGTTTATAAGTATGTCTAATCACACCAATTAGGTAGTCATAACAATATATTCAGCTCATGATTACTCACCATATTTAATATAAAAGGTAATGCAGTATCTATCTAAAAATGTATATTTCTACTGCTTCGCGGCTATTATTCTGTTTATAAGTATGTCTAATCACACCAATTAGGTAGTCATAACAATATATTCAGCTCATGATTACTCACCATATTTAATATAAAAGGTAACCACACAGCGCATGCTGCCACGCCAGACATGATGTTCGCAAAGATAACGGTAAAAAAGCAGACGAGAAATATCGACCCATTCCAACTGTGGTCTGAGATTTTCTTGCCAAAGTTCGCAGAAAGATGTTGTCCAAGGCCGCTATCTCGAGCTGCACATGATATGGCTACTCCGCATCCTGAAAATATTTTAGTATGTGATAGGACACCATCATTTGTTTATCATTATATAAATAAATAAATATTCATGCACATTTCACACACTCTAGTCCCAAATAAAGTTCTTACTATGGGAACTAGATTGCTGATAGAATACTTGAATAGATTTTTTTTATTTAAACACATCACAAACATTTGCTCTTGTAAGGAATCGAACCCACTGCCGACAGCAATGAAAGCAGAGCTACTACCAACTGAGCTGTAAGCCTGTAGGTATAAGGGAAGAGTATTCTTTCAATATTGTTTCCCCTCATTTTATAGCAAATCTCGGATAACTCAAGCCGCGTCTTCATTGATGAGATATATACTGGAGTCACATCACACCTTTGTTGGTACTATCTCTGGCTTTCATGTTCTTTCAGCGCTTCTACGAGTAGGTATGTGTTCCCAAAGTATAAACTTTGCTTAGTTTGTGGTTTAGACAGCGTTCGTGTAAAACATTCATGTAAGTAGGTACCTACTTATATAATATTTTGTTTAATATTTTTACTAAGTAATACAATTGTTGCAATTCATAAAGGAAGGGGTTTGGACCATATCCCACCACGCTGGTCCAGTGCAAGTTGGTGGAGGGACAAATTTGATTCCCATGCAAAAGATTGGTTCACAATAGCCCAAGACAGAGTGAACTACAGAGAAGGAAGGGAGGCTTTTGCCCTGCAGTGGGACACCACAGGCTGAAAATGATGTAATACCCATAAATGAATGACTAACCGAGCATAAAAATATAGCCATAGTTCATGTTCTTGTCAACAAAACGCCAAAACAGGATCCCAGATTCTGGTTTTATAGGTGGCAGTTCACTTCTTTCTAAAACACACATGCAAGATTCAAGTTAACATATTTTACACATTTATTTTACGCAATATATAGATAGACATGACGTGACACCTACCATGTTATGTACCGCCATATGACAACAATAAATGTATTGAGTATGGAGATAAACAGATAAACATTCATTTCAATTTATGCAATCGCATCATTGCATTATCGTTCGTCCAAAATATCCATTATATTTAAATATGTCATATAAATACTATTATAAGTATTTAAATACTGTGTTAAAATATAAAAATCTTACTATCAGCGTTAAAAAATTTACAAAATCCAAATCCTTTCGGCAATGTATGGAGCAATATGACGAATATTGCAGCTACCGTCGCATCTTTTAACCTGAAACAAAAAATGAAAATATTAAAAAAAATTATAATATTCACTGATATGCACTGTTGCATCATCTCAAGTATTTAATTTATCGTATAAACATATAACTTTGGAAAAAAAAAATATAAAAAATATTATATTCATGGACATTCCACACATCACACTCTAGTCCCAAACTAAGCATAGCTTGTACTATGGGAACTAGATTGCTAATAGTATACCTATAATACATAAAATGAAATGTCCGTATATATTTTATAAAGAAATCTAAAAAAAAAAAAATTTTGTCAGATTAGTCGAATCCCTCTACATAATCGTCAAATAAGAGAACACGTTTAGAACATAAAGATGAACCATACCTTCCGGCCGTTTTCGCAACTAATTTTCGTAACCAGTTGCGAAAACGGAAATATTATTCTTTACCCGCAACTGGTTGCGGCAGAAGAATTTTAATTCTTTTTTCGCAACCAGTTGCGAATAAGGAATTCATATTTTAATATTTATATTTTATAATTTAAGAAAAATATTGTTATACCTAGGATAGGTCAAAAATGAGTTTCACACATAACAACCAAGAGGTTTGAATGGGAGGTGAGTTGTTTTCTTCATGTTAAGTAAAATAAATCTAAAAAATATTTTTTTATGAAATAACGAAAGTCAAGTTACTAAAATATAAGAATAATTTCTAATTAAACAATTACTTAATCTTATTTCTTGTTAGTGAGCTGGCGTAAATTTATTTTTAGTTATTGAGCTAGGCCTCTACACATACAACGTAACTGTTTTTGGACTTTTTTTTTACACGTTATAGGCTAGCGCTTGACCGCGATCTCACCTGATGTTAAGTGACGATGCGGTCTACGATGTAGCAGACTTGCCAAGAAAATACCCATTCACTCGTTTCTTAAAAATATCCAAATCATAGGACTCGGGAAACACAGACGTCGGTAACGAGTTCCACTCTTTGACTGACCGCATTATAAAAGTAGAACTATAAAAGTAGACTTGTTTATATTTGTGAATTTTATACTTAAAAGAAATCATTTGTAAACACTTTTTGGGTTGCATGGATTGCTGCTCAAAATGTAGGGTAATTTTTGTAGGGGGGGCCACAAAGGAATAGATGATAGAAGCGAAAAAATAATTGATTCAGAGAAAATATCGCAGAAAGACAAAACCACATTGGTATTGTGAAAAGAAAAAATCATGAAAAGAAGGTGCGAAACAAGAAATAAATTCTTTTTTCGCAACTGGTTGTGAAACATAAAAGCGTTACTATCTAGTTGCGAAAAAAGAATTAAAATTCTTCTGCCGCAACCAGTTGCGGGTAAAGAATAATATTTCCGTTTTCGCAACTGGTTACGAAAATTAGTTGCGAAAACGGCCGGAAGGGAACCATATATATCTCGAGTATGTCAAATCGGCGAATTTTTAATGTACATTACAAAAATGGCCGCGAGTTTGCGTCACATCGAAATCGTCAGATTAGTGAACTAGATCTTTTTTTGGTGCACTTAACACTTCCATAGAAAAAAGAGTTCGATGAAATTTTTGTTGTTTTTTGTATCTTTGCTGCGCTCCCCTTTCTTTTCGTCACTCTCAAATTGTCAGATTAGTGGAATATACACTATTTAGCATGTAATTAACCTACCCTACCTTAATCTGACGCGCTCGAGAATGTCCATGCGGCAGTTTTTTTTTTACATATTTATAAATCTATAGCCGCTTCCCCCACCGATGAAAGGTATATTATGTTATATAACATTTTTTTCTTCTTATCATCTAAGCTTTGCAACCCAATAGGTCTCTATGACGCTCGAGTAAATCCACACTTAGCATCGTGGGCTCCCCTACTATCTGTGACATGTAAAGTATTTAAATATTTTAATATTATGTAATACTTACCCAGGTATTTCAGGAGAGTTTTCTTCAGCTCTAAAATCAGCCCAACCCTTATCCAAATACCTACTCCAGCGTAAGAACGCTGCGAGCAAGTAGAAAAAAGAAAATAGAACTGAAATCTGGAACAACAATAAAATAATATAAAGCTAAAATATTTATTTAAATATAGGATTCAAATATAAAAAAATAATCTTTGATAGGACAGTCAGTGCAGGAGAAAAGTAATGAATGACCGTGAACCTAATAGAAAAGACAAGAAAATAACATAAGAAAAATAATAAAATGTACAACTAGCGGTCTTTCGCTAAGTAAGCGATTACTTCCAGTCGATTTCTTCAGGCTGTTTGCTCGAGATTTGCGTGGTAAAAACTTTGCTTAATTTAAAACAAGATCCAGTTAAAAAAAGTAACAGAAGTTTTAAATATAATAAAAATAAATCATTTTTTTTTTATAGGTAAGCGTTTGTAAATAATCTTACCTTTTCATGAAGAGTAACTCGCTTTGGCATGCCTTGTTTGTACTTTAGCATATCTGATCTTAGTTGATTCATGCTGCCACTACTCATCGCCTTTCCAACAAAACTAAAAGAAACAACCTTATGTAGGCTCATGAATTATATGTAGACTTCTATGCTTGGTTGATATAAAAAGCCCAAAGAATAAAGACGTGGCGTTTGAGGGAGGAGGCCTCATCATTATCATCATAGCCAGCCCGTAATAGCGTACATCTGAGTGTACGCTATTACGGGCTGGCTATGATGATGATAATGATGATGATGTCTGGTTTTCTATGTACACTTACCAATTGACTAAAATCATGTGGTAAGCAAAGTTTAAAATGTGCATAATAAAAGCAACAGGGAACGCATAGACACAGTACTGGAAGTAGTTGAAAATATCCGGATACTCCTTCCCTTTTGGTGGGCTCCTGTAAATTGACACATTAAGGTTGTGAGATATTTATTAGATAGAACATACTAATCTTGCTAATTAATTATCTAGAACAAGCAACTTTTAGATATTTATATGTATATAGCCTTAAATTCTACGTAATTAACTACCAACACAATAATTACGCAGTAATAAACGCAATAATTTAATAAAATCTTACTCATAAAACATAGCTCGAAAAGCTAATGTAGCTAACGCCGAATGAGGTATCGCGATGCTGCCTGAAAAAAAGATACCAAAAATTTCATTCTTAACTTATTTCGTTCTCTATAAATATATTGCTTGATTTTTTGAAATATAACGATAATAGGACGAAGTCAGCAAGTATAAAGATAATTCAGTAAATTGATAATTTGAAAATTTTATGCGTTTTTCGTTTCTAAAACTTAAATAAAATAAAAATAAAAAAGCCTTTTATTTCTTGCTTAAAAATTACTTAACATACTTAAATAAAGCTAAATAAAACAGATTTGAGGCGTTTAAGAAGAGTATATTGCTCACCAATAGCAGATGCAGTTTGTATAGATTGGCAGATAATGTATCGCATCTCATTGTAGTTGGGCTCTGCTTTATTTTTAGCATGTGCAGCCTGAAAAGTAATAGACATGTTATAAATACTTTTTAATTACTACGCCTATAATACATTTTTATTAAAAGCGAAGCGAAGTGTGTGCTGTCTTTAAGACTTATGTAAATACTTTTTTATTCATTAATATTTGCATTTAAACGTTAAACGTTACTAGGTTAAAATTGACACCTCACTAGAACTTCGGCATATAATTGTAATTCTTTGATAGAAGAATTATACAAAAAGAACGGTATGAACCAGGCCGTAATTTTTTGCCAGTTCTTCTAGGCTCTGGTCGCGTGAACTGGCACTTGAATCACCTAGTATATGAGCCGATTTCAAATGATCTTTTTGATTTTACGGAATAAAGAATATTTGAGTTTTAATTAATAAATTATTTGCTAACCTGCAAAGCCATTAGCGGCGGCGTCACAAATTGTGTTAAAGTGGATGCCACAATTAGTCTGCTGCTGAACATTGACAAGAAGAAAGCCGCTGTTGTACATTTGAAGACAAGCCTGAAACCACCAAAAATGTTTTCTGATAACTATTTGTCACATGTTTATAGATAAATGAATATTCATGGACACTTCACACATCGCTCTAGTCCCAAGCATGAACAAGATTACTAATATACATAATATAAGGATTGCTATGATAGCCAGTTTTTAGATAAAGTTTAAAGGTAGACTTTCGACCTGCGTTCCCCACGTTCGAATGCTAGTTCATAAGTTTCCGTACTGCATAATACTGTCGCTCTATCGCCGCGTTACTATCGCTGCGTCAGTGACGCCGGAGCCGCTCTACTCGAAAGTCTACCTTTAAAGGGACGATTCAGGTATTCAAAAAAGAATACCTTTTCGCAGCAAACTGACAAGAATCACCGGAACAGAGTAGCCAGAGCGCTATCCGACGATCTGCACCAGAGTTGTTAAGTAACAATATAAGCATTCCAGTTAGAATGAACAGAATCACGTTCTCCTGAAAAATAAGACATTTTTATTACAGGTGTGACCTGATATAGGCTGAGGCGCCAACTTCCCAACTTCCCACCATCCAAACAGCCTACTCAATATTATGTCTTTAGAGTATTTATCTGATAAGATGTCACGAAAAATATGTATAAGTAATTCAAGTGTTAGGTCTGTGGAGATTGTGGTTTCTCCTACGAAAATCTTTCTCGCCGAGCGACCTTTGGCTCGGTGTCCAAGGACCGATGATGGTTCTATGTCTTATGTTCGAACTCCGTGATAACTTCGTTTGCGCTTCGTCTCTGCCATCTGTTGGTCTAATCATAGACTTCGATGTAGTTCATCATGTAGCCAAATAGATGGCGCTACAGGTCTTATAATTTGAAGGGTTATTTCGTAACATTGTTTATAACATACGTTCATATAGCACTTGCAGGTATCTACGCTGCCCCTGACGCCGGCCATCGGCAGCAAGAAGATCGGTACAAGCGCGGTGACAGGCACGTTCACCGGTTGTAGTAAGAAGAACCAAAACATCATCATCCACATGCATTGCACTGTTAAATGATGCTGAAAAAAAACGAAAGTACACGCAAGCATTCCTTTTTATTATCTAAGTTTCTTGCCCGTTCCTCTAGGCTCTGGTCGCGTGGAACTGGCACCTGGAATCACCTAGTATGTAAGACCATTCTAAATGATCCTTGTGATTTTATTGAATAAAGTAATTTTTAACTTTGACTTAACAATCTGTTTTTCTAAAATTGTTAGATTTGTAATATATTACCACTCCTTTTTTTCCTTGCCAGCTGAGTAAGAAAAGAGGCACGAAAAAGCCTAGAAGACCTCTAAAGTTGTAACGGAGCACATTTTTTATTCTTGGAAAACAACCTTTCACTGGAGTGCGTGGATCTTTACGGCGACTGAAACGTAAGAAAAATATGCTTATGATACTTTTTTGTACTGCAAAAACCCTATTTTCGGTGGAAATGACCACTATATACAACGCCATCTGCTAAGTTCCAAACTAAGGAACAGACTTTGCTATTGCAGCCAAACAGAAAAATTAACATAAATGCTTGCTCTCGGTTGGATTATGGTATTCTACTTAGTTTAATTTCATGCAGGCGAGGTCATGAAATACTTACAACAGCGCAAAAAATCTGGAAGGGTATCTGAAATAAAATAAAATAAAAATGAAAGGAAATAGGTATATAAAGTTTATTAAAATATTAGAATCAGCTACTAACTAATACTACATTGTGATATTAATAGACCCATAACACAAACTCTGCTTAGCTTGGGGCTAGATGAAGTGTGGATTGTCCAGCATTATTTATTATTATTTATTTATTTAAATAATAATTCAATTCTGATTTTCTTATTTCGCTAGGAGCTGCTGTTTTCTACTTCAGATTTTTCGAGCACTGGTTTTGCATACACAAATATATTTTCTATAGAAAAGTGTAGCAAGTATCTATATATTTCAAAATATTAAATCTATTAACAACCTTTTTATAAAATTAAATACAGTTTATTCAGTAATTATTACTTACCCTCCCATATTGGCACAATTTTTCACAAATTTATTTTTTCTGCATAATTAGACAACCATGCATGACAGTTCAATGTTCCAATGAACGTATAAAAACAAAGTAGTTACATGTTGTCTATATTTAAATTTGAAAATAATATAATTTGATAAAAAAGTTTTGAATTCAATGTCCAAAGAGATTTTATAGTATTATATATTATTTGTATCAATTATTATATTATCGTCTATGGATTTATTTCCGTAAATATAGTAAAATATTCGCCTGTTAAAGCGTGTAGTCGTGACCCACGCTCCATAGAGCATTGCCCATTCTCCTTTGCTGGCTTTCCACAACTATCAAGGGCTAAGCAAAACAATGTTTTCATTTCAAATGAATTGATATGACAAAATGCACCTTTTACGGATCCACATATAATGTGATTTTCAGTATTCGGGACACGCTGGTATTGCAAGTCTGAAGGAAAGTCTGCAGTTATCTTAAAAAAATAGTAAAATATTCGCCTGTTAAAGCGTGTAGTCGTGACCCACGCTCCATAGAGCATTGCCCATTCTCCTTTGCTTTCATTCATTCATTCATTTCATTATAATGTGATTTTCAGTATTCGGGACACGCTGGTATTGCAAGTCTGAAGGAAAGTCTGCAGTTATCTTATGTTACCTAGACTAGTTGCTCAAAGTGTTTGAGCAACTATACGGCTTCATAACTATGTAGGAATAAAATGCTGCACACCTCAAATTACATAGGCAAATCGGTAATTCAAAACTAATTGTTTAATTTAGGTATTCCAATTGTATAAATATATAAATATTTACAAACGGACAAATCACACATTACACTCTAGTCGCAGACTAAGCAAAGTTTGTACTATGGGAACTAAATTGCGGATAGAATACTTATAAAATGTCCATAACACAAACATTTACTCTGGGTGGGAATCGAACTCACAACCTACAGCATGGAAGGCAAAGCCTACCAACTGAGCTGTAACGCCTGTCAAATATTGTTTATGTTTCTATATGACGAAAAAAGTATTCAGTAGTAGTTACCACTTTATAGTTCGGCCGTTCAGAGAATGCGTTCCTTACACCTATCAGAACCACCAATCAGAACACCTATACAAATATAAAGCGCTGACATAACCTTGTAATAGCGCAGTATAGATTTAGAAAAATATTGTTTACCAAGTTATTTAACACTCAGTTTGGCACAAAATAGTAACATTCATTGATTATTGATAAAATAATGTTGTTTTAATGCTCATCAATTGTTAAAACGGTAAACAACCAGCAAAGATATTTTTATCGTAACTGCAACGCCATTACAAAGTTACGTCGTCAGTTCAATCGCGACGTGTCAGGAACGCATTCTCTGAACGGCCGAACTATAATAATACAGCAATAAAAAAACAATCGTATAGAATTAAAGTTTTTATTGTTACTTTTTTTCAGCTGAGTTAAGGACAACTGAAAAAAATAAGTATCTAAAATATTTTAGGTACAAACTAAGTGTAAGACAAAATAAACAATTAAGTCTGGCATAAGTAAAAAACTACAGCTCAGTAAAAATTTAAAATCATTCATGCTTCTAAGTCCGTGATATCGATTAGCCAGCAATGTTTTATTTAATCTTAGTATGAATTTTATTACAAAAAATAAACGAAATAAGATTATAAATTATAATCATTTTGATACTCTCATATAAAAAATAATTAACAAATTGTATGTAAAAGTCGTATGTTGAATATTTTAGAAGAAATCTGGCGCTGGTGTGGTGGTGGTAGTCGCGCCTGCCAACACTGGTGCATCCACCCACACTATGCCAACGTCGTTCGGATCAAATACATAAGGCGCCCAAAAATGTAGCGAAAGCGACAGGATCCCCATGCATAATGCTGTAGCCATAATGCCATAGGATGCCTATGAAATAAAATATTTTTATTTAGCATGCAGAATAACAAATATTCATGGATATTTCACACATCACACTCTAGTACCGAACTAAGCAAAGCTTGTACTATGGGAACTAGATTGCTGATAGAATACTTATATACATATTTTTTTTGTAAATACATACATAGAATACATAGTATTACCCAGACACAGAACAAATTTTAAGTTCATTACATAAACATAAAATCAATACAGATGATATGAGCTATTTGACTGGCTAAATTGTCAATTGGCACATAACAGATTTTTGTACATTAGGTACTATATAAGGTTCAAGGAAGGTTTATTTTGAAAACAATAGATATATCCGGGGCGTTCAAATAAAAATGAAATGAATGACGATGATGATGAAACAACCCAGGGATACGCTCATGGGTGAGTCGATGAACAAACTATTATTTGACGTTATTTCTCATACAAAAAATTATATCCCGACTATTACTACTTGGGACTAGAGTATGATGTGTGAAATGTCAATGAACATGTTATTTATTTATTATATAAATGAAAAATCTAATTTATAGTATTAAAGGAAGCTTACCATTCGGTCTATTGGCACTTTACCAGTGTAGTGGCAGAAATAGGCAGGTGTGAACAGAAATGGGAACATGAAGCCGAATGAGGACCCAACGCCCACTCCAAGTGCGCCAATGTACGTCCTGGTTTGCCAGACAGCTGGCGCATCTGGACCTAAAGTCTGTAACATGAAACGAAGAAAAAAAACAGTGTAACGTGGGCTTCATCTATGGACCACATAGTTGTGAACGAAACGCGTTTTGGCGGGCGGCGCTAGTTTGCCGTCCGTCAAAACTCCCGTCTGTCAAAGGATGATGTTGACCCGAGACTCGTTCACCGGCCGCATCACGAGCCGACGCATTTTAGTGTTTTAATTAGTTTTACATGTCTTTACCTCATTGTTTGCAATTCCCTGTGTTTCTAATATAGTTTGTTGACAGGATTGAACTGTGCATCGAACTTATTTACCCCAAAACCTAGCTTAAGAAATTTGCATCCTTTTATCACTTTATTTTATTAATACAGTTAAAAAAAACAGTACATTATTAATTTTAACTACGAATTTAAAAACCACTTAGGTAGTTTTTTTAAATCATTAAACCTTATGGCCAATACTTTATATAAGCTGCCTATTTATGTATTGTATTGTATTAAGTATGTCAGTCTTCTAATACCCATAGCACAAGGTTTGCTTAGCATGGGGCTAGATGACGTTGTGTATTTATTTATATATTTATTTAAGCAAAAAAAAAGATATTATAATTAATTAGTTGTCATACAACAAATTTTGCTTAGTTTGGGACTTTTCAAGTGTATAAGAGTAATTTCGTAAAGATCGTACCATATTCAATATAAAAGGAAGCCACACTGCGCATGCCGCCACGCCGGACATTATGTTTGCCAAAAAAACGGCTATCATGCACACTATCGTTACGGAAAATTCAAAATTGTAGTCAGAAATTTTTTTGCCAAAATTTGCAGAGAGATGTTGTCCAAGGCCACTATCTCGAGCTGCACATGTTATAGCTACACCGCACCCTGAAAAAAATATCCGTCTATTAATTTTATTGTGTTTAAATCATGCAAAAGAGAATGAACACACTGAATTGTGTGAAGTCTGGACCAAAAAGATAAAAATTAAAATATTATAAAAATTTCATTCTATTATTTAGTTGGTTTTTTAACTTTTAAGAATTAGGCTACATAAAAATTTGAAAGGACTTCTATTATTTAGTTCATTTTTAAACTTGTGAAATAAAGCTATTTTGGTCTTTCAAACACAACATTAATCATTTCTGTAGGTCTTCAGAATTCGAAAATACGAGGTTAAGGTGATACCTCTCGTTCTAGCGGGAAATTCATTTTTTTAGGGTTTTCTTTTTTATTGCGGCTGAACTGTTATGTCCTCTACTAGTTTAAGCTATTTGCAATATTTTTGGAAAGGTGCAGAAACTGTACAGAAACTGTTTTTTATCGTTTCTGCATCTTTACAACAAACGAATAAACGAATAAAGAACCAATATCAAAAATTGATACAGTGTTACACATGTTCGCAAAATAGCATAAACTAGTAAAAGATATAACAGTTCAGCCGCAATAAAAAAGAAAACCCAAAAAAAAAAAAATTCCCGCTAGAGCGAGAGGTATCACCTTAAATAAAAACAACAAACACATCAGATATTTTGAATATCTTAATAATTTCTGGACAGTTTTTCCAAAACATAGTGCAATGTAGGCCTTATCTTATCCTTATCCAAGTTCTTTCAACCGTGAGGTATAAATTTTAAGTGACGATCCTGGCTTCCCATTCTTCAATATTATTCTTCAATAATTTCAAGAAAATGGATTTTTGACCCGTACGTGACACAATACCTACCAGTTTTACTCACCGAGAGTTTTACTCACCGAGCATAAAAATGTAACCGTAATTCAAATTCTTGTCTACAAATCGCCAGAATAAGATTGCAGACTCCGGTTTGGTTGGAGGCGATTCAACACCAGCTGTAATGCATTTTTTTTTATTTATAATTTATCATTTCCTTCTATAAAAACAATAAAAAAATTATCTATAGGTATGCAATCGATCAGAAAACGGACCCGAATATGATTTTAATATTAATCATTATTTTAAAATCATGATCGGTCAAGTATACTAACATTTGAAATATTGCAAAAATCCAAAACCTTTCGGCAACGTGTGAAGTAATATTACGAAAATTGCTGCTACCGTAGCATCTTTCATCCTGAAAAATAAAAAAATTATACAACCATGTGACTAAAATATTAAGAAGTAATAAATTATGTGTATCGAACCCAGGTATTTCAGGGGATGTTTTTTCTGCTCTAAAATCGCCCCAACCCATGCTCAAAAATCTGCTCCACCGTGTGAAAACTGCGATCAGGTAAAGAACAGCGAACAGGATTGAGAGCTGAAATAAAATGCTCTTGATGAATCCAAGGAGCAATTTAAAAATTTCTAATAAAATCATATAGATATTTCCTGGTGAAAATAGTGACAACAATACTCATGCAGAGTCATTTCATTCCCAAAGTAGCAAAGTGTGTATACTCTAAACACAGTATTGTTTTAAAAGGATATTTCATATTGATGCTACAGCACTAGCCATGTGTCCTTGAAGTTTTAAAAAATTTTAATTCAATAAAACATATCAATACCACTTCATGAAGAGTAATTTTCTTTGGTATATCCTCTTTGTATTTTAACATATCCGATTTTAGTTGAGCCATACTGCCGCTGCTCATTCGCTTTCCTCCATAACTGAAACAAAGCGTGTTGTTGGTAAAATAAGGTATTTGATAACTTCTTAAATCTCAAACTTTAAGAGTAAACAAACTTACTTATTTAAGTAAAACTTAAATATTATTTTTCCGTAAAATCACAAAGATCATTTAAAATTGTCTTATACTAAGTGATTCTAGGTGCCCGTCCTACGCAACCAGAGTCTAGAAAAACGGGCAAGAAACTACGACCAACCGTTTATTTATATGATCCTTCTCACAAATAAACACAATAATTAAATACTGAAGTTCCAGTGAGGTGTCAATTTAACTAAGTAGGTACTTACCAAGTGAGTAACAATATGTGGTAGGCAAAGTTTACGATGTTCATAAGAATTGCGACTGGAAAAGCATAAACACAGTACTGGAAGTAGTTGAAAATATCCGGATACTCCTTCCCTTTTGGTGGGCTTCTGTAAAAAGAAAATAGACTTTGACATAATCAGGTATCTACATAGACTAGGCTGTGTATTAGTTTAATTTAAACTTTATTTATATGATCATACGAGCGAAACGCAACTGGCATGGTAGAATGTCACGGAGTAGCATAAACCACATTCGAATTAGGTAAAGAAGGAATCTTACTCATAATACATAGCTCGGAAAGCTAATGTAGCTAGCGCTGAATGTGGTATCGCAATACTACCTGAAAAGATCATATCACATACTTATTTCATAATATTTTATAAATATATTATTTTATAAATTATTTGTATTCACGGACAATCACTCATCACTTCTTAAACCCAAACTAAGCAAAGTTTGTACTATGGGAACTAGATTGCTGATAGAATACTTGTACCTATACAGTTTTTTTTGTGAATACATACATAGAATACATGGGTCAGACACAGAACAAATAAATTATGTTCATCACACAAATATTTGGGTGGGAATCGAACCCAAGACCCACGACATGGAAGGCAGAGCTCAATATACACAAATTATTTTAATATTTAATAACAGCAACATTTTATTTTAATTGTAAGAAATAACTCACCAATAGACGATGCTGTTTGTATTGATTGGCAGATAATGTATCGCACTTCATTAAAGTCTGCGTCGGCTTTATTATCAGCATTTGCAGCCTGAAAAATAACGAAAATATGTTTTAAAAGTGATAAATTTGAGAGGAGTAGATTCAGAATTGACTTCTTCTTCTAGCGTGTCAATACACAACAACACTAATCTCAAACAAAGTTCAAGTAGAACCTTGCTACTTGTATCCCATTATCTGTGGCATTGGTAGTATAAAAGCGATACTTGGGTATTCATTATTCATTGGCAAGCATCACAGCTCAGTTGGTAGTAGCTCAGCCTTCCATGCTGTGGGTCGTGGATTCGATTCCCACCCAGAGTAAATGTTTGTGTGATGAACAAATATTTGTTCTGTGTCTGGGTGTAACTATGTATTCTATGTATGGATTTACAAAATAAATGTATATATAAGTATACTATCAGCAATCTAGTTCCCATAGTACAAGCTTTGCATAGTTTGTGACTAGAGTGGGATGTGTGATATGTCCATGAATATTTATTAATTTATTATTGAAGTACTATCAGTAAAACTATACCTGCAAGGCCATAAGCGGTGGCGTCATGAATTCTATCAGAGTGGATGTAACTATCAACCTGCTGCTGAACATCGACAAGAAGAATGCTGCTGTAGTGCATTTGAAGATCATCCTGAAATCATAAAAAAAAATGCTGTAGAAAATAATTTTGACTATTACGTAATTTCGATTTATTCAGTTTAACCTAAATTAGATTTTTTTTAAGTATATTTAAAGACATACATAAAAACACCCAGACTCAAGACAATTATTTTTCATTCTCGTTCATTTTTTGTTTATCACACAAACACTTGCTTTGGGTGGGAAACGAACCCAGGACCACAGCATAGAAGGC
This sequence comes from Ecliptopera silaceata, assembly GCA_932527185.1. NCBI lineage: Eukaryota > Metazoa > Arthropoda > Insecta > Lepidoptera > Geometridae > Ecliptopera > Ecliptopera silaceata. Next base: position 7,070,549 of record OW052202.1, on the reverse strand, counting down.
GAAGCTACTGAGCTGTGACACCTGTCAATTGAATCAAAAAGTAATAAGTGTCGTTACGAGGTTTGTTTTAGTGTTAATTATGACCAACCTTCTTCCAGAAAACTGACATGCATCTCCCGAACAGAGCAGCCAGAGTGCTATCCGACGGTCCGCGCCAGAATTATTTAGCAACAATATCAACATTCCAGTCAATATGAACAGTACCACATTTTCCTGAAATGCATAATTAAGTTGTCGTTTAAATTTTATATTTAAAGTTGATTTACTTACTGGTTTATTAAAAAACTAAGACAAAAATAGTAACTGAATCAAAATATTATCTGCTACAATGTTTTATGTAAGTAATAGATATTATTATAAAATACAGTCAAAATATAACGACATCGCATACAGCGACATATCGCTTAAAACGACGAAACTTTATCGATATTACGGCTATAACGACCAACCGTTAACAAATAAGTTATACTTACTACAAACGTACATTATTATTATGTACTTTGCAATTATATTTATTATTTTAAAAATTGCATTGTTTTATATTTTACTCACATTCATATAGCACCTGCAGGTCGCTACGCTGCTCATGACGCCGGCCATCGGCAGCACGAAGATCGGTACAAGCGCGGTGACAGGCACGTTTACAGGTTGCCATAAGAAGAACCAAAACATCATCAACCACATGCATTGAACTGTTAAATGATGCTGAAACAAACAAACGACGATGATAGCACATTTTTATACGACACGGATAAGAAGAAAAAGAAGATATACCAGGTAATTCAAGATGGCAGTTTCTCGCGATCATTCTTTCTCAGTGGTCTGGTCTGAATGGGCGTGTTTTATATCAGGTTATTAAATTGTACATAATTTTATATACATGTCGATTTAACGAGTTGATAGTAAGATATCTTACCTCTCCTTTTTTCCCTTGCCAGCTCAGTAAAAAAAGTGGCACAAAAAAGCCTACCAGGCCTCTGTAATTGTTTTTTGCCACATTTGTAATCCTAGGTAAGATACCTTTTACTGGAGTACCTGGATCTTTGGGATGCCTGTTATAAAAAAAACTTTTAAAATTATCGTTATTTACACAAACACCTGTGTGTTAAACCTTTTTATGTTTCATTCACACGTCATAAAATTTTAAGCAATATGTACGTCGTCGTATCTTGCATTTAAATTGCTAGTGGAGAGCTACTAGCCACGCAATCCACACATAAAAATTTGCTTTTCAAATGCATCAAAAGCTTTATAAATATAGAAGTTAATATCTACAATGCCACGAAGTACACATGCAAATAGTAGCATCAGTAGCAAAAAGCTACTTATTTATACATATGTTGACACTTGGAGCATACAGGCGCATTGAAGTAGGACAATACTTACAAAAACCCAACACAACTGGAAAACAACCTGAAAAATAAAGACATTTATTATGTTCATTATACTGTAAATATTTTTTCTTTAATGAAAAAATAATACGATATTTAAGTTACCTATCTATGAATTTAAGAATCAAAAGTATCTTCTTATAAGAAGATACTTTTGATTCTTAAATTCAAGATTGCAGATCTACGGACATAAATATATGTGAAAAACTAAGGTAACCTACAATATTATAGTAATGTTAATGATAAACACCAATTAAGTAGTAGGAACTTACCCTCCCATCTCGCCACTGTCTTTATATAAAGTTTATTATATTTTCTGCATATTTGTTCACAATAAATCCAACAATTCACAACAGTTCAATATCCTGCTAGAGTAAAAACAAACTACCTACATGCTGTCTATTTTCAAATTTTAAAAGTAAAAAAACTAGACCAAGAAGTTTTAATATAAACTAATAAGGATGATAAGATTTCACATACTAAAAGTAAAAATTATTGCTAAATTATTTTTTCTCATAATTTTACATTTAACAACTGTTGTTTTTGAAGATATATATATTTACTTGACACGATTTGTGAGTAAATGAAATTAGAATAGACAAATGGCAGTGTTTATTAAAGGAATTAGTAACAATTTAAAATTTCATAACACAAGGTCACCGTACTTTCATAAATTCGAAAGACACTTATCTTTAACTGTCTACGTACAATTATAACTAAGTACACAGCACATGAATTTCACAGCGTCACTTATCACTTGTAGATATGCTTTAACGGGGGTGGAGACCCGAGGGTGTGGATCAGACGGGAGTCGTTCTACGGTAGGGGTCAGTGCCAACGGCTCGGTCGTGGCGAGTCTGTTCCTCATGGATCGCAGCTCGTGTCCCGACACCAAACGTCACGAGCTCTTCCTCTCTTGACGGCGGTGGTTCTACCGCAGAAGTGTCTAAGAACCTCCCACTAGCGACGGAAGCCTGCGACTGGAATATCGACGCACTTCTCAATCCACTCAAAGTGTTTGCACTCTGAGGCACCTCTTTAAACTCATCAAAGTAGTTTTCGCATGCTGTCGGCCGAGGCGCCGCTGGGAACCCGTACAGCGTTGATGAAGACAAGTCTTTGAGTGATGCTGAACTTAGATTTACTCTTCTATTTTTGGTATGGATCGAACAGTGAGGTATATCGTCGCCGTCGAATATGAACCTTCGCCGTTCACGTGGAGTAGCTGCGGATGAACCAGTCGGAGGATACGTATCTCGTTTCATCATTCTTCTCTCGAGCAACGTAGAATCTCTTTCCCGGAACTCTGAGAAGGCGTATTCTCTATCCCACGCTCGGCAGTCCGCTTTAGCCTTTTCAGAGAGTTCTGTTATCCAGTCTTTTTGGTACCATTGTAGGAATAGAAATATTGCAGATGTGCCTGCTAGTTCACACGCAAGGAACCCGCCAAGATACAGTCCGAAAGAGTATCCGTAACTATATGACATTCTTGGCGTGTCAAAAACTAGCATGTAGCGAAGTTTGTGTCCCAACTGTGATTTGAATACCGATATGTACATGACGATCCCAGTCAGCATGATAAGACCTGGAATACAAAAATAAATGGGCATTAACATAAAATAGACCACCAATTATTTTAAGCTAGTAATATTACTGTTATTCATATAAAAAACCGTAGCTAAGAATAAGGCACTTTACTTTTATTATTGAACTTTTCAACTTTTCAAGGTGTAACTTTCTTATATATGAATGATTTGTCTTATTTATAGCATTGTGTTCTATCGTTGAAACGAAAAAATATTAATCAAAGTATGACCTTAAAAGTACGAACAATACCGTGTTCATACTTCTTTAACATTTTCTATTCCCTATATTATTCTGCTATTTTAGAACGTCAACTTGGCTAAAGAGCCTTACCTGAGATAATAAACATGACTCCAGCGACAAATGTGCAAACTCGACGCCCCTTCACACAGTGGCCAAGCACGCAGCACAATGCGCCAACACACTGCGTAAACACCGCCAGAAGCAAAGGAGCAGCTGATCGGGTCACCACATCTGAAAATGTTTACCAATTAGTTAGTATGGAGGTAAATGGCGTTCTGTTAATTGTTAATCCTTATGTAATGGATTTCAAGAATTTGCTTAGCCTGTTCATCGTATCATCATCACTTTAGAGAATATTTTTATCTGAAAGCATGACTTAAGTTGTTCGAAAAACGAATTTCAAAGAAACTACATCTACAATCTTGAATGCTTTTTATCATTTGTTCAATGGTTTTTAGATTTTTTTGTTTAAACTTTTACGATACGTTTTGGCAATATTGCTAATGGTATATACCAAAAGATATACGAAAAAACATGTGAAACTTACATGGTATAGCGTCAGTGGAGTCATGCAGATCTGGCGTGTACTGTGATAATGGAAAATATGGTATGTCCAAACACTTGAATACTGTGCCACCAGCTGAAAAAAATAGATAAATTTGGATAAGTGAAAATGCAATACAATTTTAGTTCAACAGTTTGTAATTATATAAAAAAGGGGGGAGACCTTTGCCCAGCAGTGAGAAAGCAAAGGTTAAAAAGAAAAAAGTTGGTTGTTAAGTGGAGACCAAGCATCGTACAACCATTAACTGAAGACCAACGATTCGTTCAGTACAACACAGATCAGGCGTTTGATAGATTAGTGAGAAAAAGAAAAAAGTACTGAATCAAGCAGATGGCTCACTTAATGATAAGTTGTAAGTTGGTTGAAACAAATCAGTACGGTGGTGATATATCTCTGGGTGGGCTTAAAATAAAACTACTACGCCATATTGCCAATAAAATAGGCAATAGAATAGAGTATTTTTAAAGTATGGATGATTTAATTTGCAATGTAAAGATGCAATAAATCTATAAAACTTTTGAGCAACATTTTTGTTGGAAAATAGCGCAACGCAACAATTTAATTCAGTGATAGAAAAGGTAATTAGACTTAAAATCGTATTTCAAACACAATAATTCGAATTCAAATATAAAACATCATTTAATTCTGCTCTCGTTTCAAACGCAAAACCACTGCCGCTTTTACCGTCCAATGCGAAACAGACTCACAAAGAGACGAAAGTACGAAGGTAGATAATAGGGCTGTAACGAAATTCCACTTTGACTTCTGTTACTGCGAGACTTCCGCACAGAACCAACAACTTCTCTTCCGCTTTTGCATATAAAGTTTTGGACAAAGGTTCACTTATTTTGTATCGCGTACGCTTTTTTTTACTTATGTTATATAACAAACAGAGATGGCCTTTTGTGTTTTTAATTGGAAACCTCTTGTTATAATTATTTTTACGGCTTGTCTAAAATAAGCAAACACATTTCATTTACATAACATTGTTATTTCTAATATGAGTGCTAATGGGTATTTAATTGTTTTATTTTGTATTGACTGTACCTTTCTCTCTACTGTTATATTCTATACTGATCATATCTGTGGATGTAAAATTGGACTATTCGTATGTATAGTCCAATTTTAGTAGGTACTATTAGTACCAAAAATTTTCAAAACGAATCTGGTATTTCCATATTTATTTCCAACTCCGCTTCCGTTTCCGTTTTAACTTTTCATCGAGTTTATGTAACTTTGCATTTGTAGTTCAAGTACAAAAATCTATGTTTAAGTTAAATAAGCTCTCATCACATCCCTAGCAGTACATTATAATGAAGGAATCGGAATAACTAGCCATAATAAGTACGGAGGCAATGTGACCACGTTGGTTACAAAATGCAGCATCATTTTCAGTGAAATTTATATTATTGCTCCTTCGATTGTTTTAAAATGTTGCTATTTTTTTTTACAACTATTATAAACTTTTTAGACTTAAAATATGTAATGCTATTCATTATTAGATATAATTAAATAAATGGGCCTTTGACCAGCTGTGTGGCAATGTACTGGAAGTTTACAAAATATCATTATAATAAAAAAAATATGAGTTGGGATGCGAAATAATTTCCATAGTGATTAAGTTTTTCATTTTTTAGTTAGTACTATTGAAGTTTACAGACAAAATATTAAACCAAAACGAGTGTAATTACTACTACCATACTACTAAACAGTAGAACTAGTAAGCATTAAATGTCCTAATAGCCGAAGATGCTAAATCTTACATATTCTGAAATATTACGTGTAACGTTTAGGCTTCACGACCGCTTAATAAATAAGGTAATATTCAACACATCGTAAACAAAGTTATATTCAAAATCAATGCCTTTCGGCGCGTCAATGTCTTTTCACCAGTATATCACGACATAGTAAAATGAAAGTGGGCCGAGCGAGCCGCCAGTACAATGCGTTTCCCGCAGCGCGGCGCCGGAAGCAGCAATGTATTGTACGCGGCGACACACGCGGAAGTTTCGTCCCCATTGTACCTACTGGGTTACGTACTCCAATACCATTGATGTAAAATAGCTTTGTGTGGACATGAAGGTGCTACTGTAGGCATCTGGCAGTATTACTAATCGAAATAAACACATTGAACAGTATTTTGTAAAGTTAATTAAGCGTTACTAGGTGTAGTAAGTACTCATTACATTTTCTTTATGACAGGCGTCACAGCTCAGTGGGTAGTAGCTCTGCCTGCCATGCTGCTGGTCGTGGGTTCCATTCCCACTCAGAGCAAATGTTTGTGCGATGAACATAAATATTTGTTCTGTGTTTGTATTACTATGTAGGTATGTATTCTATGTAAGTTTTTATAAAAAAAATGTATGTTATTATTCTATAAGCAGTCTAGTTCCCAAAGCTTTACTTTTGGGACTAGAGTGTGTTATGTGAGATGTCCATGAATATTTATTTTGGATTCTTTATTAATCACTATCTACCGTATTTTATTTTGACGTTATAGAAAGAATACTTACGATCAGTATGACATATCCTCCACAATCCTGAAACTGTCTGCTTAGCCACTACCCCGTGCTTCCCCGTGCCGTTGTACGATGGATTCATCATATTCTCTTCAGTGTGAAGCCAGTTGTTAGTGGTCACTGCTATCAACACTGCTGCCACAGCTGTGCCAGCGGATAAAGGCGTTAGAATCCAGAGGTACGCAACCGACGAGTCTATTTTGGCAACCAGAGCAGGAGATGGCGGGGTCGGCCTGGAAATCACAATATTGCTAGTCAAGACAACGAAACAATAAAAAAATCAATTAATTTTTCTATCTGTATATAAATAAAAAGAGCAGAAAGAAGTCTTTACGCAGCAGTGGAGTTTTTTTATGCATTATAGGCAAACGCTTGGCCGCAATCACATGTGATGCAAAATGATGATGCGGCCTCGGTGTAACACGTTTACCTAGATAGAACCTATTCACTCTCCTTTTGAAAACGTCCAAATTTTATGTATCTGGAAACACTGACGCCGGCAAGGAATTCCATTCTTTCGCGGTCCTCAAAATGAAAGTTGATGAGGTCGTAGTTGTTAATGGTAATTTATAAATAATATTTAAAGCTTGGGTGGTCATAGTTAAAGAATTAAATATATTGCGGGATGTGGTTGTGATTGTGGCTTTTGCAACGTAACTAAATTGTCGGAAAGATATCAACAAGGTACCTGATTAATACTAGTGTGATATATCTCTTTGGGCTAGTATTTTTTAATGAAACATGTTCAATATTATTTATTTTCAGATGTATTCAAAAACGTATTCAAACAACTTAAAACAAAGGGTGGGTATTTTACATCGCAGAAAAATAAATTCAACTTAACCATAAGTTAGGCTATAAACGGGAGACAGACGGAGATTCAAAAGACTCTAGAATGACTATAATTGCTTTATTGTTTTGAACGAGCACTCATTACTTCTTAAACGACGTCATTAGTAGAATCTACAATTAAATTCTTAGCTCAAAAACGTATTTTCTATAAGTTATTTTAGATTTTATTCTCATAGTAAGTTTTTCCCCTGAGACTGAAATCCTACCCATTACTGAAATCAGAGGCATTTCCCTATTCAGTAGACTCGTAAAAGCGCAACTCCTTCGAAGATAAGAGTATAAATCTGCACCTTACTCAACCTACTTATTTAAAACTGGGTATAGGGTTGAATAAATTTGTCATAAAGACTGTTTAGGGGTCGAATTTTTTATGAGCCTCGTCTATAAATCTGGAGCTGGGAAGTAAAGTTGTTTATTCACGCAGAATGACGTCGTCACACCGCGAAGCCGGAATAAACTATACAGCGGTGTTTCTTTCTTCTGTTTTAGTGGGACTTTTTATTATTTTTGACTACATTATTTACAAAATGTACATAGGGATATGTAAAAAACCTAAGAAACAGTTTTATTTGATATTTCCTATTTACTTGTTACTACTATTTATATGTATAGGTACGTGTAAGATTATACTGCCTGGCTAAATCGTTTTGAATGTTTATCTTATACACCTACATTTGACAGGCTTCTCAACTCTGCCTAGTCAGTGGTACCTACCAAATATATGTGGTAAGTAGACCACTAGGTGAGGAAGGTATAGATACATATAAAATATACCTTCCACAGAGACTTACGTCCGGAAGTAAACTGATATAGGTTGATGATGATGATACCTTCCAAGCTGTGGGTCGTAGGGTCGATCCCGACCGATTTTACGAACATTTGACGAACATTTTATATCTATGTAATGTATAGTATGTAAGTCTTCTAGTACCTATAAAACCAACTCAGCTTAGCTTGGGGCTAGATGATGTTGTGTGGATTGTACCTACAGCATTATTTATTTTATTTAAATTAATATTAAGTCTAAACTAATATTATAAAGAGGAAATTGATTGTTTGTTTGTTTGCATCGAATAGGCTCCGAAACTACTGGACCGATTTCAAAAATTCTTTCACTGTTGTGAGGCTACATTATCTGCGCTGAACATAGGCTATATTATAATGATAGCTTATATAGGCTACCCGTGCGAAGCCGGGGCGTACTACTAGTATAAAATAAATTATAAAATTAGTAACATTAACAATAGTATATGTAATAATAATAGTTGGATAAAATTAAGTTAGATACGTTTACAACCCCTCAACATTGTAAGGTACCTCAATTTTTTAGTAACTGCACTCTTGAAGTTTAAAATACAAGCTTAAAGCTTAGTTTGGACTTCGCTGACAAACCATTTAAAAAAAAAACCTGTACATTACAATAGTTTTATTAATATCCTTTGTAAATATCCTGTGTTGATTGGTAAATAAAGAATTTTATGTCTTTTTCGAGGCAGACCAAGAAAACGTTGGCGTGACGACTTGGATAGGTACTTATGACGGAGCCTGGTGGAAAGCGGCGCCTGATAGTAAGGAATGGAAGAAAAGGGGGGAGACCTTTGCCCAGCAGTGGGACAGTATAGATTAATTTAAAAAAAATGTCTTTTTATGTTTATGTAATTTGATAAGAAGGTTTATTAAAACTATACCTTGGTGGTCGTCTAGCAGAGATGGCGCATGGCGCCGCTGAGCGTTGAGGCAGCTTTTTATTATTTTTGACTACATTATTTACAAAATGTACATAGGGATGTAAAATACCTAAGAAACAGTTTTATTTGATATAGTTGTTACTACTATTTATATGTATAGGTACGTGTACGATTATACTACCTGGCTAAATCGTTTTGAATGTTTATACAATTTGAAAAGTTTATCTTATACACTTGAATTTTATGTTTTTTTATGTTTATGTAATTTGATAAGAAGGTTTATTAAAACTATACCTTGGTGGTCGTCTAGCAGAGATGGCGCCGCTGAGCGTTGGGGCGGGTTGCGAATGCGCGCCGCGCGGCAGCGAGCCGTGCACGCACTGCGCCTGCGCACCCCCACCCCACATACCTCCCTTCGGTTTTACTGTAACAAACAAATGAATAAATAATGCTGGACAATCCACACAACATCATCTAGCCCCAAGCTAAGCAGAGCTTGTATTATGGGTACTAGAAGACTGACATACTTAATACAATAACGTTACATAGATAGATATTTTTTATTATATACATATAAATACCCAGAACACCCAGAATAAATGTTTGCAGATCATACAAACATTTATTCCAAGGCGGGAATTGAACCCGCAACCTTCCGCGTCGCAGGCGGACCTTCGCCCGCCGCGCCACATCGGTCGTCAAACAAAATTATAGTAGTCTTCTTCTTCTTTTTATAGTGTCGATGCTACAACTGTATTTTGTTGTAGCATCGTGTTGGAAAGATTAGCCAGACTAGACACTGCTTTACCGCGCCTAGCTAGTAGTAGTCACATACTACATTCTATTTATCTTGGGTATACATCGTGGTCAGTGGTAATATTAATGGCTTATATTCTGTATTAATTTATTGTGTGTTAATTTAATTTTTACTTAATTTAATTTATTTATTAATTCATTGAGACATAGAAATTAATTAATATTTATTTTACATTTTGTTATTTTTAATGCATGTGCTATTTTAATTTTCCGCATACAATGTATTTTGTTCATGGAAATTAATAAACTGAAACTATTTATTTACACTATTTGAAATGAATTACTTCAAAAGTCACATATCAACAAGCGAAATTGAACTCTAGAGATTTTAGAATGATCAATCAACAGCTTTGCTAAAACTAAACGTCACCACAAACAGATATATTACACGGGCATTTATCGCGTATCGCATTGCGTGCATAATAGTATAAATTAAAATGTACTACTATACTGTTGATGGATATATTTCTGATTAAATATTATTATTTTAAACTACGTATAAAATCAATCAAAATTAAATTGAACATAAATTCTACTGGAGACCTTTAATTCAACCAATAAAAAATATCAAACTCTTTGTATTCAGCCTTGCCCAATTCATATCAAAGTAAAACCAATATGGACTTATATAAACTGTAAGTTTAAAATATGCGTGTTCATGTTTTCATTCAAATATTATGAATAGATTTGTACTTTAAAGCTCAGTGACTCTGCCCTACACTTGTATTCAAAGTAAGGGCCCTAAACAAACAAACCGTTACATAGATAGCTATCACAATGGAATAGCAAAACTCAATAGATCAATTAAATTAAAGGGATACCTACGCATATAATTTAACCTACATAATGTAATCAATGTTTGAGGATGGCTACTACCGTTTGCATTTACATAAATAGTACATTGAGTTTTCAACTCGCTTTGACAGTTTTTATGTATAACAATAAATGCAATAATTTTTCATATTTTTTTTTCAAAAACAACTACATCTTGACTACTATTGTCATGTAATGACGTCATTAGATTAGCAAATTTCCAATCTTTTCATTAGTCTGAAAAAGGAATTTACGTACAGATAAAAGATAAATTGATGGGACAAAAAAGTCCAAGCATTATTTTTATTAGTAGCATCACGGTCTATATTAAAGCCAAACGGTCTATCTGAAAGCCTAACGGTCTTTCTTAAAGCCTAACGGTCTATCTTAAAGCCTAATAGTCTATCTTATAACAAGTTAGAGCAGACATGATGTCTTGATTACGATACGTAATGGTGACATAATGTCAACGCTTTTTATAAGATAGGGGGTAAGTTAGGTTATAAGAAAGATATAGATATAAATTATAGAGGATAAGTCTTGTTTGATGCTATATCAACTATAACTCTGAATCTCGAAAGAGAGTAACGGCTTAAAATATGTTGGATCTGGCAGGTAAATTCTATGAGGAAATTAAAGTGTCTCATTCGTTTCTGTAGACAAGATAAATGGTACATGGTCCCTTGAGATTTGAAGGTCGACTGACCTGAACCCAATTCACCCCTACGATATTTTTCCAGTACATTGGCTGAATAGAACTGGCCCTGTATTCCGTTTTATATTTTTTTCTAGGGATTTTATGGAATACATTTTTATTTAATCTGGCTGGGTCGGTATTTATATCTCTTATTAAGTGATCCATGTTTTTAGCCTTTTGATAAAAAAGACAAAACACATTTATTTCCATTTATGTTTTAGCGAGATAAACCAACGCAATATCAACAGTTGATTATTTTAATGTGCAAACAAAGAGCATAGAAAGTGGAGCTTGTTATTCAAAACCCTATTAAAAATGTTCACAAAGCATAACAAACAATTATCCATGGATAGTCCGGTATCCAACGGAATAAAAGAATTAAAAACTGCATCAGTCCGACAAAAGAATTACCATTACAAAGCAGAGCTCGAAAAGTGACTTTGGCTAAAACAATGGTTCACGAAAAGGTCAAAAAACCTAAAGAAATAAGGATTAGAATATTAATACAAAAATAAACGGAATTTAAGACGTAAACCCTGTGAAAGAGCACCATAGCTCGTGCTATTACAAACTGCGGTTTTTTCTTATTTAAGAACTTTAATCTTGTGTGCGTTGTTACGAATTAAAAAAGAAAAGAAGTTAGACCTTACTGTTACGAATTAAAAAGATATAGAAGACCTACCTAAAGTGGCATGTTTAAATAAAATACTGGATCAATCAGTACATGTTATTTTATTTTATAAATTTCCTATTTTACAACTATAGGTACAGGTAAATACTTAATTATTACACACCCTATCAGACTACAACAATAAAACTTCCTATCAAACTACCATAATAAAACTTTCTATCAAAACCAACGGTATTTAACTATAGTATTTTACCTGACACAAAATGTTGAAATATGGATTATATAAGGTTAACGCTAAAGTAAATACATCATTTTTCTAAGTACATAAATTAAAGTTTGCCGACTCGCTCTATAGAGCTCTCTCTAGGGTACAAAGTATGTGGGAACGTCTTTCGGTGAGCAATGATTATCCTTCTACTACAGAAAACTTATATTTATTTACTAAATAAATTCCTCAATTATTCAACGTTAGGTAAAATAATTATGATCCACGTGGAACGTGCTTCAGATTAAAGTGGGCGCCAGGATTTACATCCGATAATAAAAATGGAACCCCGAAGGGTGTATAAATACCGACTTTTGATACGGAGGGGGCTAGTAATCGTGGCCGACCGGAGAAGTGGCTGGCCACGTGGTGAGGACCGCAATCGCAGCCTCACGCTTGGTCGACACGCGGCGGCACGGGTTTGCGCCACGCGGCTGCTGGCACACACAGCAGGCCTGCACGAGCTGGGCGCGTGGTCAGCGGCGGAGCTAGGCACGCGGCAAGCGGAGCTGAGCGCTGTACTGAGCAGGTGTAGCCCGTACCATGCAGGTGTCGCTCGTACCAAGCCTGTACTAAGCCGGTGTGGCCCGTACCAAGCAGTGTAGCTCGTACCAAGCACCTCCTGATTTTGGAGGTTAAACGAAGTATCTCCTTTTCAGAGATAATAGCGAAGCTATGTAAGCTTGAAAATGGCAGGCTGCAGGCGGCAGGCTTACGGCTTTTCTGCTGAACTCAGCGGTCCTGAAAATCACATAATTCCGCACTTGATGACACTGGCTAGAGAATCGCTGACGAATTAGAATAGCGCGTACCTCCAGCGACTTCGACTGTAACTTGTCAGCCCGACAACGATGTACAACAGGAAAGAATGAGCCTCCGGCGAGGGCTTCTATTTATACCCTCTGCCTCTCCCACTGCTATGACCGTGATACGACCTCTAGAGTCCACAAATGTCCTTATTTGGGCATAAAATCAAATGTCCGAACAACTAAAAAAAACTCCATTGAAAATGTAAATGTTGAGGGTGTCCGATGACGTCAGACAAATCTGTAATGGCGGATTTACCATCGACAATTAAAAATGAATCATAGAATGAACGATAGACAATTTCTTCTACAAAAAAAAATGACGGATAGCGCCATCTAGTGAATCTCTGTAAAAATAAAGTAACAATAATATTGGTAAAATCGAGTTAGTTCCTGGAAAAGAAACTAGATCGAGCCACCAGTTGAGAAAAATCGTAACAGCGTAGTGAGTGCAAATCACGGCATTTTTTTCTTTCCTGGGCAGCTTCCTTGACTTCCTATTTTACTTTTATACGACATGAGGGCAGCTTTCATCTTTATTTGGCTCATGTTGTTTATTCTAGGGCTTTCTCTTCCTCTCCTACCTTCTACCTTTCGAAAACACGAAAGGTGCGCGTGCGCGTATCCCGTAAGGCGTATGACAGCAATGCTATTGTCCGTTTCAAAAGACAGAGCTTCACACCGCAACAACTAATAAAAAAATCTAAAGTGGTTTGATTTGCCCATTATATTGGGTCTACCCTCATTAATGCTTCATACAATGAACAATAGACAAAATATTACCTATTATCATCTGTTTCGGTACGGAACACTAATTATATTATAAAATATAATCAGCAAACTAAAATCTAAACAAAAAAAAAGTATGTAAGTACCTAAATGTTCTTAATCATGTGTGTTATTTGTTACTTTGTAATTTTTTTTATACATTCTAACGAACTTTGACTTCAATTTATAATTACAGAAAATACTTGCAAAACCCTTGCCATTTCATGTTATACCTCCTCTTAATGCAACATCCGAACAATTTACAGTAGGCACAATCGCTTTGTTTACTGTGTAATCAAACCAACTCTCGTACACCGTTCGTAAAATGTTGCTAATTTTATGTAGCAGTTCACTTTTAATTGCTACGTTTTGCTGGTCGAATCAAAATGTCAGTTTCATTCGTATTTTGTTTACTTGCAAATATTGTATAAGCAAGTATTATTTATTAAAAAAACCAACCCCAATCTACATCGTCAAAAAAGCTTAATGATCAGATCATGAATACCTTATAGAAGATAGAAGAAAAAAAAGGCTTTTTTTAGTTGGTTCAGATAGCCGAGTAATCAGTGAACATTCATGAAAATAAACTAAGAAAAAGAACTTCGTCCTTTTTTTAAAGCCGGTTTATATAAGTCTACTCATATCGACTTCTGAAAACGTAGATCGCATAGAATCTATAAGAAATGGCTGAGGCAAAACAATCGACTAGTGGGTGTGAGAACGCTTTGGAATTCTGAGCATGCATAAGGGCGAATCCGCAACCTTTTTTAGCAGAGGGCCTAGCACGAATGAATGTGACAATATTAAACGTAACGTATTTAAGATACACTGCGCGCTAACGCTGCAACGTTTGTCAGTAAAGCTGATGTTGTCGCACAGTGTATCTCAAATACGTCACTGGTCCTATACGTTTACGATTGTCACATTTATTCGTGCTCACCCCGCTCTTCAAATTTCGTCACAGGTGGACATTGGTATTCGACTATCGTGTCTTACGCTTCTTTGGAGGATACAGCGTCAGCTTTCTCACCGTACTTGCCATTTCTCAACCCAAAACCCGCAATGTAATAATGTTAACGGACGTCTACACTAAAATTCAATTATTTCCTTTTCTTTGTCCAGTTTTTGTTACGTTTCAGATGTTTTTTATTATTAATGGGAAAGTTTGTTGTTATTTTTCAACTAATTTATTTAATCATTCATTGTTTCTATGAGAATTCAGTTTGTATCTTGTTCTGATTTTATCTTTGTTGGTTTTGTTTTACTATTGAATAAACAAAATAGAACAGTATTCTTTATAATGGTTTTTACACATTTCAAATTAATTAAGTATGCAAATAGGTGCTGGACAACTGTTTAATGTAAAATATACTAGGTTGTATGTTTCTACATCTCACTTAGCAAATAGATCAACTTAATAAAGTATTTTGGATGTATTTCTGTTTATTCTGTTTTATTCCAAGAATAAAAACAATTTGCTTTAGCCGCAACGTAATTGGAAATACAATCTCTAATCAAGTAGCATTAATGTAGACCTCGGGCTTTTTAGCAATTAGCTTTAACAAAATAGATTTATCATAAGCCATTACATTTTCTTAATCCTGGATTACGCATGCGCAGGTTAGGTTATTTTTGTTAGGATATTTCGTTACGGAATTTCTGGATTCGGTCTCCACGCTCAAGGCCCGCGATAGAAGCTATGCAAGATTAAATATTCACATACGAGCTTAGCCCAAGAGTTCTCTTCCAGCAAACCTCAGAAGAAAAGTAGAGGGGACGTGTAGGTACAAAGAAAGATATTAGAAATGAATAATTAAAACTAGCTACTGTAAAATATAGCTAACTTCTGACAAATATAAATACTTGATTCTGACACGAGGTCAAATAGACCATCAAGACAATCAAGCTTAAAGAGCTTCTATAGGCATCATTTTAGAAGTTCGCGCTTGACGAATACAAAGTTTCTAATTGTAACGACGTCGATAAACGCCCCCATTATACATAATTACGTTTTGGGACGTCCCAGTGAAGCTGGGAAAGTCGTATCATGGTTGACGCTTATAAAAGTTATGAAACTCGTTTCGGACGGTCGCTTCCAAAACCAATTTTTAGTATTCGGTGGTGTTTTTATAGAAAATCTCTGTTTAATATCATGGGGAGGCGTGGTCCACTGACCGGCCGACGGCTGAAGTGATATAAACTTTTCATATTAACTTTGGAGCTTGTTCTTTTTGAGATCAAATCACGTGCGAGGAAAATGTTTAAGACATCGGTTTCCTCAACACATTGGCCATGATAGAAACAATTAGCCAGTACGTGTATCGATATATTGGATATAATCTTCTTTATAGCTATTTATTTTTCATGGTTTTAGCAATCTACATTGTTCCCATAGTACAAGCTTTACTTAGTGTGATATATTTTTGAATATTTTATTTTTATTTTTTATGGTCTATGTAAATAGGTGAAGTGGATATTATAGCTGAAAAGCAACATATGTTGACCACAAGCTCATAAAGTCGGTATAAATTATTTTATACTGTAACTGCGATAACACTATTATAATTTACATATTCATGATCATTTCACAAAACGTAATTATTTTAGTGTTAAACTTAGCTGTTAACAGATACTTTGTAACACCCAGACACATCTATATTTATATCATAACACATATTTTACCATTGGGGCCGTTGATAAACTAAACTGAGACACAATCATATAATAATAACTACATGTAACAATATTTCTCAAAAAATGATTTTTCAAGTAAGCACGAGCTCGCATACTTAAAAAGCTTTTAAGCTTCGAACACACTGACAAGACAATTCACATGACGCAAAAGTGTTTGTACAAAGGCACGTAATATTCATAAGTAGGTCCCTATCCTAAGCCGGGGAGCAAACCTCGGGTGTAGTTAGCAGGCGCCGCAGATGTCGTGGCGAGCGGTATTCCCGTGCAATTTATTTAATGTGGCCCCGCCTACGTTTTACGACGTTTTTTCACGATGATGATACCGTCTCATCTTATTGAGCCGTTTGCTTCACTTCCCCTGGGAGATCTTTTATTAAGTGACGATGCTTTACTGCCTCAGCGCACCGTTTATTTTGCGTGCCCCACGTTTTTTGCGTCTCTGTCAATAAAAGCATAATATTTTTATGTTGTAGTGAGGTGTGACACGGCATAAATCCTCGTAGCTTTGACGCGAGTTTATTTCGACTTGTGTCTGTAATATTTTAGGGTTCCGGACTCACTGAAAATAGTGCGTGGGTTGCAAAAGGTTTTAGATTTCGTTTTTACGAGTGCGCGGCGTGAGTGGAGTTTCAATACATGAATAAGCTTTATGTTTACTTTTCAGTTTAGCTATTTATCAAAAGGCTATACAAAGCTACGAAACATTTTTATAATTATTTATTTACTTACGTCAAAAAGCTATAAATAAACCTGTTTGAATCATGGTTCATACCATATACCTGTCTTTATCTCTATGTTGGAAACAGATTCACATCGTGTTTCAGCACTGGCTATTATAAATTTTATTATAACAAATTACGTTAGCTTCCTTCAATTTTGTCCGCGTACCCTTTGTTTTTTGTAATTTATTTTCTAAATTAAAAATTCTTAAGGATCAAAATTATTCTATGAACACATAGAATACCTTGCATGAACTATCTTGGAATATGTTTAGTTCTAAGCTGAATTTGTTAATCTAGATAGGTTATACTGGGTCGTGGGTTCGATTCCAACCCAGAGCAAATGTTTGTGTGATGAACATACAAATTTGTTCTGTCTGGGTGTTATTGTATTCTTTGTATGTATTTACAAAAAAAAGTACTTATATGAGTATCCTATCAGCTATCCTAGTACCCAAAGTACAAGCTTTGCTAAGTTTGCGATTAGTGTGCGATGTGTGAATTGTCCATAAATATTTGGCTTATGACCTAAGAACTCAGGTAGTCCTTGAGTACATCCAACGCTGGTGTCTCTTCACCAAAGTCTTTGATAACCACGCATGAGCAGCCGACGATTTTTCTGGCTTTGCCGTCCTTGTCGATTTTACAGAGCCCTTTTTATTTTTTATTTATATATGTAGTTATGTTCATACTTCAAGCCTCGCTAAAGATTAGATAGCGCTGTGGTAAATGACCATGAATATATTTATGTTATGTAATATATATCAAAACATTTAATATATACAGTTGTATCAGCAACGTCTAAGTTATTTACAACATCAGAAGTAAACGTTATCAATATTGAATTAGCATAAGTCATAAAGTTAAGAGCCTACTGCCCGGTATTTGCATTATTCTATAGATGCATTTATATAGAAAGCCGGTTGATTTTGTATAAGTCGGCAACTATGCATGAAAACTAAGAACTAAAAATAAAAAAATAAAACTGACTGCAATCGTTATTAACAAGAAAAAACAATTATTTTAACTTTTTTAAATTACTTAAATTAAATCAAATATGTATTTATTCAATAAAATCACAAGGATCATTTAGAATCGTCTTTCATACTAGGTGATTCTAGGTAACTGGCTCTTCGATTGAAAATTGGCAGAATTACTGCGTAACATACAAACAAATGAACCAAAACACTAGAGAATTGTTTTTTTAAGTCGTGTAGAAACCTATAAGCATCATCAATAACTTTACAGAAAGACTTGATATTTTAATAACTCAATACATTTTTAATATTTTAATAAGATACAAATCAATCTCTTTAATCAAGTCAACCCGAACGGTTGTCCCAAACTAAGATAATTCAAAAAATTAAATATTATATTAGCTTAGCTGTTATCTCGGCCAGAATTAATAATAATTATTAATTTAAGAAATTTTGCATGTTTTAAAGTAAATAAGTTATTTCTTGTCCTATTTTCTATGTAACTGTGGTCTATGTAAATCGAAACGGACGTTATTATTCGAGATAATCTATGATTTAATATTTATGGTCCCGGGAACACTTGGTCGGCTCGTTTAACTGATTCAACTGCTTGCTCCTAAATAATATTACAGTAGATTATTTGAATTTGATAAAACAATAGTGTAATCAATAATAAATACATTTTAATCTATACACTTCAGTACGTTCCAAACTAGGCAAAGGTTGCAATATGGCGACCAAACTGATGATAAAATAATTATACTTACACATTTTAGCAAGCACTTACATAGTAACACATTATTTTTTCAAATAATAGTATTTCTGATATTCATGTGTTACGAAAATATGCTTAGTATGAAATGAAATCAAATTTAGTAGTAAAAAACTTTCCGACGTGTGCCCCAGTTTTGAAGCGACAAATAGATTTGGTTTTTACAAAAATGAAAACTCATTTTTATATTTTTGGGTTACATTGATGAGTTTTGGCTAAAATATAAAATAATGTTTTACAAACATATTTGTGGTATTATTTTATGTTATAGGTAGGTATATGAAATAACAATTAACGTTAAACTCCCTAATTGACTGATTCCTAGTACACAACGATACGATTTATTGTAACGTATTTGTGGCCTCAAAAGTTTTATGAAGAAAATATTTTTTGAGTTCAACTTGTACTTGTACTAACATTAATGTAGTTAAAGTAATTGAAATGAAAGTAAGATTACTGTAAAATATAATGTACGGAAAAAAGGTAGTTTAATCAAAAACGAATAGGTCAGATATTCCCAATAAGCTTGTAAAAGAATTCAGTTTATTACAATCATAAACATGCAATTTTAGATTTTATACCGGTGAAATAGAGTTCAAAAGTAATAAAACATCGGTATCTACGGTTGCAGAAGAAATATGTTTTCATATTGTTGAGTGCTGCAAAGTATCCCTTAGCCTTGGTTATTGTTGTTTGTTCAGCTAGAAAAATTACAATTTCTTCATGGTTTACCTTTTTTAAGATTTTGCATAGCGCCATTGGAAAATAATCGTTCTTATATTTACTGCTCATGAGCATATTCTCCAAAAGCAAAAATATTTCATAATCTTTAATATTTTTACAAGGAAATGGCATCTGTTTAGATATAGGTAGGTACATTTAAGTTAAGGTTTCAGTGTGAAATTGCATCAGTACATAGCAACGCGAGCAACAAATAATTATTACAGATACGTAGATAGGAGTTCCACAAACGAGTGTTTTCACAAAGATTACTAGATATTTTCATTACGACGACCGATGTGGCGCGACGGGCGAAGGTCCGCCTGCGACGCGGAGGTTGCGGGTTTGATTCCCACCTTGGGTTAACTGTTTGTACGATCTGCAAATATTTATTCCGGGTGTTCTGAGTATTTTATATGTATCATAAAAAAAATATCTAAGTATCTATGTAATGTATTGTATTAAGTAGGTATGTCAGTCTTAGTACCCATAACACAAGCACTGCTTAGCTTGGGGCTAGATGATGTTGTGTGGATCGTCCAGCATTATTTATCATTTATTTTATTATTATAACACGAAAATAAATATTTTAAGTAACGCTCAATCACGCTCCGTCTATTATCACACAATCCTACCTAAGCTGGGATTAAATATTACAAGCTAAGGAGAAAATAGCGGTCCCTGATCAGCATAGGGGCATGGAGTAGACTTTGATCGATGATTCTGGGCTCAAGTTTAAGTAGCTACATGTGTAATAGACGTTAGAGAAAATAATATTGAATAATATTGATGTAGTACCCATTATTGTATTGTATTTCTTATTTACTTCGCTAAGACAAGCTTTTTGCTAGATTGCCAACGAACAAAGCCTATAAGAAAAGTTACGAACTCTAACAGAAATATAACAAAAGAGAAAACAATTGGGATTTTATTAATAAAGGATTATCGTAATTAACAAGTTTAAGCCTGGAACTAGGTACTAGGTACAGTACTAGGAACTAGGTACAGTAAAATAGTTATCTAAATTAACTAAAAAAAAAGTAGTAATAATATGAGCTTCATTTTCTTTGTAAGGCAGGTAGAGTACGTGTCGAATTTCCTAAAAAAATCACATGGATTTTTTTAGAAAATTCAACTGCATTTACGAGTTTTTTGTCGAGAATTGAATCGAGATCGGAACTATATGCGAATTTAAAAAAAAGAAAAAAGGATTTTCGCTTTGTGAAAAGAATAAGTAAAATAACGTTAATTATTTAAATTCTCAAATAAATAACTTCTGCACCCTCAAGCGGAACAAAGGTAGCACCAACTAAATCAATGTGAAATTCCTGAATCGCATTCAATAAACCGTTACGGGCTTAGCTCACGGCTTTTCCGTCGTAAAAACTTTCATCTCGAAAAGGGGTCGAAAACATTTGATTTCATTTTGAGTTTCTGTTTTAAATTTAAAACCAGAGAAAACATGCCATTTGTTACACAATGTTTTACACGGTGTATCAGAAAAAGAGGTCGCCTTTGCTAAAAAAAATTAAAAACAAAAAACGTAAAATCCTTTTTTTTTTTATCTCTACGTTAAGAGCACGCCACACTTAGGCTAGTTTATGCCGACAAAAACGCATATTATGTTGGCGCACACTAACGACAAAACGTCTTTTGAAAGTCGAGTAATTTGTCTAACTGAACTCGTGTCGTAGATGTGCGCCCTTCTTGTTCTAAACTCTCTCAACTCTTAATATAGCGCTGTCTATATTGTTTATGCGTCACACGACAAAAGAGTTAAATGAAAAGTCTGCAATAGAAAAATGCCGTCAACTTCACTAAGTTAGTTCCTGGGGTTAGTTAGTCAGATATGTATTTTAATTGAATACATTTGTGAATAATTAATCTGCGACTCTTGCGTGTACTGTGCTCCGTATTATTTATTTATTTATTTATTTATTTATTTATTTATTTATTTATTTATTTATTTATTGCACACATGGTATTAGTAATAGCTCAGGTGTTATTTATTGCTAATTGTACAATCATGTACCCTGTTAGGGCGCAGCAATTTTGTTATATACAATGTTTTAATTTATTACAAAAAAAAAAAAATTAATAATAATCGAATAAGATGTCAAAGTAGCAAATCAATTAAGTAAATATACAGTCCAAAATAAATCTATCAATGTCAAAAAAAATAAATTGATTCTATATAATGTCAAAACTTAAAATAAATTATACTAAACTAATTATTATCATTAACACATTTATCAGTCAAGAATTCATGAACGGAGTAATAACATTTTGATACAAGGAATTTACGAAGTTGATTGCGAAAAGAAGATTCATTTTCTTGGTTCTTGATAAAAGTGGGTATTTTGTTAAATATTCCTATTAGTCGGCTGTAGGGGCTATTGTCAAATGTATTTAAAGTGGTTTGGGGCCTAATCAACATATCTTTGTTTCGTCTATTATAGTTTCCGTCATTTTCAAATTTGGATTTAAATAAGTATCTGTATTTTCTTACGAATATCGTCATTTGCATAATATAGATACAAGGTAATGTTAATATTTTCATTGATTTGAAGTGCGGTCTACAGCTTTGTCTTTCCTTAATGTTAAGTAGGATTCTAACAAGTTTCTTTTGTTTGATAAAAATGTCATTAAAGTCTACACTATCCCCCCATAGAATAATGGAATAGTTAAACCAAGAAAAGGCGTTGGCATAATATGCAGACAGAGCGGTTTGATAGTCAGTATTGCTTTTTAATATACCTAGGGCATATGTGAATCTGGCAAGTTTAGTTTTAAGTTTGTCAATATGTTTTTTCCAGTTTAAATGGCTGTCTAGTGTCGTTCCCAGCAAGTTAAACTCAGATGTTTCTGCAATACCTAGATTAGCTTTCAGATAACTCAGGTCTAAAGGTGTCCTTTGACTGGTTTTAAATTGAACTAATTTTGTTTTGGTCAGATTTATTTCTAAATTGTTATCAGCTAACCATTGTTTTGTGGTGTCGAAGGTAGATTTTATTAATTTAAGGTCAGAGCTTGGTGAAATTTTAAACAGCAAAGATACATCATCTGCAAAAAGTACGCATTTAGCATTTATTGCTTTCGGTAAATTATTGATGTACACTAAGAACAGTAAACATCCGGTCACGCTTCCTTGGGGAATAGACGCATTAGTTATTACTGTAAACTGTGCGTAAAGATAAGCAGAGATTTGTAATAAACCCCAAAAAGCTAATATCGTCAGTAAAATGCAATTGGGTAATGTTATCTGTTCCCGCAGGAATTCTTATAAAAATGGACAGATAGGCAGCAGAGCGCTCAGACAATCAATCAAGGGAGCCTCAGGCGCCTCGCCTTACGAGTGCTTGGATTGATCATTACCCTAAAATGAGTAATAATATCTCTTTTTGATATGAGATTTTCGCTGATCGACGAAAAATGTTACATTTTATGATCAAACTCATAAAATTTTGTTGCCGAATATTTAAAAATAGCTACAAAAACGTTTCATCGATATTAATTGACGCACTGCGCTTTTTAGAATATTTTTACTATAAATAAAAGCTTAGCGCTATCGTAATAAAAATCAAAATAAAATCATGCCATCTGTCCTTAGTGTCCTATGTTTGATAATTTTTGGGTCAATAAGTGTTTCATCCTTGTTTCGTTAAATGTAATAGTTTAAAAACTTTTTTTTTAAATTCAAAGTAAGAAGTTGTTTAAAAACAGGTAAAGAAAAATAACGCGGTACAATTTCATGAATACAATGAATAAACTACGCAATTTATTCGATTTTCACAATACTCGCCTAAATACAAAGCCCTTTAGATAGAACCCGATAACCTGAATCAGATAACAATAAGGCTAGGTTCAGATGATCGCGCGGTGCCGCGCGGTACAAGATCTATATACACTGAAAAAATTATTTAGTTGAATCAACATTTATTCAACCTATTTTTTGTGTTAATATAGAACCTACATAGAATATTTGTTAAATCAAACAAACCGAAATTGTTACTTTTTAAAGGTAAATTTAACCAAACCCAGTGAGGTTGTTTCAACACTGTTTTGAAATGGTAATATCAACTAGTTTATTATAGGTTGATATAGAACCTACCTTTATTAAATAGTTGAATCAATCAACCTTAAATATGTTGCTTGTAGGGTAAATTTAACCAAACCATGAGCTAAGTTAGTTTAACAATTACTTGTAACAGGTAAATTTAACCAAACCACCAGTTAGGTTGTTTTAACACTATTTTGAAATAGTTATTTTAACTATATTATTAAACCTGTATTTTTAAGTACATAGTGCTTAAGTTGTAACAACCTAATTTTCATGATAAACTTAACCTGTATTTTTAAGTTGAAACAACTTGTGGTGTTTTGTTAAATGAACCTCTGCTTTGTGATAAAATCTACCTAGATCATAATAGTATTTTTGACAAAGGTGTAATGTAGATTCGACAAGTAGCAATAGGTTAGAATAACCTAAATTAGGTGGTAAAATTAACCTGTGTATATTGGTATTCTTGACTGTTGTAAATGTAGTATTAACATGTGAAATTAAGTTGAAACAACCTAATTTTTATGATAAACTTACCCTGTATTTTTAAGTTTAAACAACTTGTGGTGTTTTGTTAAATGAACCTCTGCTTTGTGGTAAAATCTACCTAGATCATAATAGTATTTTTGACAAAGGTGTAATGTAGATTCGACACGTAGCAATAGGTTAGAATAACCTAAATTAGGTGGTAAAATTAACCTGTGTATATTGGTATTATTGACTGTTGTAAATGTAGTATTAACATGTGAAATTAAGTTGTAACAACCTAATTTTCATGATAAACTTAACCTGTATTTTTAAGTTGAAACAACTTGTGGTGTTTTGTTAAATGAACCTCTGCTCTGTGGTAAAATCTACCTAGATCATAATAGTATTTTTGACGAAAGTGTAATGTAGAATCGACAAGTAACAATAGGTTAGAATAAACTAAATTTAGTGGTAAAATTAACCTTCGATATTGGCATTCTTGACTGTTGTTAATGTAGTATTGACATGTGACATTTAGTTAAAATTACTTGTTATTGGTAAAATCAACCTGCATTTATTAGTAATATCTACCTACAATATAAAGTATTTTTGACAAAGGTGTAATGTTGAAACGATACGCCTCAATAGATTAGAATAACATACTATACAATACAAATCTCTTTATTGCATATACCACAGACATAGTAAGTACATAAAAAAAAAGAAACTTAAACTAGGGTAATACAATTGGCGGTATTATCGCTTAAAGCAATCTCTTACTTTTGTACTTACCATGTAGGCTATGATAAATGATCTGTCCGGTGATCATTATGGTTTGATACTGGACTATGCCGGCATGATAAGTGCAAATGCTATTCTAACCTATCACTACATTACATACATACACCTAGAGGTGTATGTATGTAATGTAGTGATAGGTTTACAACAAAGCCTAATTCAACATTATACCTATTTCTTCCGTGAAAATGCAGATTGATTTTACAAACATAATATTAAAGTAAATTCTGTATAAACAAGTATTTTTTACATTTCAGGTTAACTTATTACTTAGCTAATTACAAAATACCAATATAATATTGACACCACTCAATGCAGGCTTATTCTACAATACACTTTCATGAAAATACTTACCTACCTATAAAGGAAATCTAATTATAGACAGTTAAATAAAAAAGTTATAGATCATTATTAAACATTTATTTAAACATAATAAACACATAATACAACTTATAGTATTCAAATGAAGCAACTAGCAAATCGTCCAATACGTATAGACATTTAGCGAGAGAATGTCAAAGTTTGCCAAACAAACTAACAATTATTAGTAGATTTAACAAATACGTTTAGTACCTAAGTTTTCAAATGTAATTACCGTTTTCTGGATCGTAGCGTAATGGCCATTTGCCATTAGTTGTTAGGCCTAACAACCAATAATCGTAATCGCTACGATCCAAAAAACGGTAGTAATTACATTTGCATGCCAGACTAGACCTACCGGTAGCGACACTTTTTTATATAAATAATAGAATTTAAGGGTAGTTACCTACAGGACATACTCTGCTATATTTAAAAAAAATGCCTAAGGCCAACAAACAGTATGTACCTGCATTAACGCCAGAATAAAACTTAACCATTACAGTTGACAGACTCACAAACTTAACTTAACTTATAGCTTGTTCATTATGAACGCTAGCCTAAAACTAACCAGCTGCGGAACCTATGTTGCAAGGCCCGACTTTAAACGTCCTGTAGGTCTAGTCTGTCATGCAAATGTAATTACCGTTTTTTGGATCATAGCGTAAAGCCCATTCGCCATTAGTTGTTAGGCCTAACAATAGTTTAATCACCATAGTGATAAAACTTTGTTAGGCCTAACAACCAATAATCGTAATCGCTACGATCCAAAAAACGGTAGTAATTACATTTGCATGCCAGACTAGACCTACCGGTAGCGACACTTTTTTATATAAATAATAGAATTTAAGGGTAGTTACCTACAGGACATACTCTGCTATATTTAAAAAAAATGCCTAAGGCCAACAAACAGTATGTACCTGCATTAACACCAGAAAAACCTAACCATACCTAACAATGACAGACTCTATTTCTAAACAACACATCACTAGCACAAAAATCTGTGAGTAATAGATCTGAATGTAATTTACCAGTTTATATCCAAAGTTTTGTTTCAAAATAGGATATTTTTGTAATATTTCTTGCAGTTGTTTCGTTTTATCATTATAGTCTTTCTCGACCCGGTACGCTCTTGTTGCCAGCCAGTTGCGCACCTCTTGGAACGGTTCTTTATGGTATTTTAGCCAGATGACCAGCTCATCATTTTCTGAAACCAAAAAGCAGAGGTATGATAAATAATTGCAAAGCGATGTGTAGGTATATTAAACAAACATAATATCTATTATACTAAAGTATTACCGATGATTATGTTCTCTTCGACCTCAGAATCTTGTTTTTCATCATCATTATATTTGCGTTTCCTTGATATGACCCCCTCTTTTTTTAGGACGCGTCTTTGATTGTTATACCTGTCCACTAGTTTTCCTCTGGCAGGAATCGTTTTTTTGTTTGTTACTATGGCCGGGATGTAGTAGGTTTCCTAAAAAATCATGCAAGGATAGTGAACATGAGTAGTGGTATAAACTTGAATCAATTTTGTAAACACACTAGTATGTGTCAAATTATGACCATTTTTTTGAAAGGAATCATAACTACGCTTCTACTACTACTGTATGACTTTAAAGATGAAAGATATAGGTATATAATATAACGGAGATACAGATACATATACATAGACAGGAACATGACGCTCACTATTGTCACTAACTACGTCGCACTACGATAACTACGCTTTCTACGACTACGACGACTTTAAAGATGAAAAATATATAATAGGTAGGTATAAGTAATATAACGGAGATACACATCATAGATACATACCTACATATCGCTCACTATTGTCACTAACTAGGTACGTCGCACTACTATTATTTTTTATACTAGGTAGGTAGGGTACTTGGTAAAGAATGTACTATAGGTATCATAAATAGGCTAGTAGGTATATAAACCTTATGTTCTGTTGGAACAAAGCGAGTGATAGCCTCTGATAAAACAATGAAGTCTTCTTTTTTCATGCACTGATATTTGTTAATATACCACGCCACAATGCTTTTTGTTAGATATGATCGCTAGTCGTAGCTTGATTTCAGACGGGCCAGAACCAGTTTTCCATATCTGTTCTCATTATGAATGGTGGGTATATCTATACTCTAAAATAGAACAGTACAAAAAAAGTAAGAAACATGTGTACAAAAAAAAGTAAAAAAACATAAGGAAAACGTGTGTGTCATAATAAAATTATGAAGAATCCAAACTTACATTAAGTATTTGCTTTAGGTCAGCATTCGTTTTTACGCTACAGCATAAGCTACTATGACTAGAGCACGTTGTAGGGTTTGCAGGAGCAGAATTAGTGTCTTCCGATGCAGTTTCCTGTAAAATAATAAACCAAGTTAAAACTTTAGATTTTCTAGTTTGCTATCCGTGCGACTTAACTAGAGACTTCACGCTGTGACAATAAAAACTCAACAGAAATATTATCGAATGATTCAAAACTAGGTACTAATAAAATATTAATTAAAAATCATTTTTTAAAACAAGCTTTTATTTAAATGCTCTAAAACGAACAAAATAAATTTTGAATGCAATCAAACCCATCATTATATTAAATTATAAAATGTATATTGATATAAATAAAAGCTTGTCGCGCATGAACTTTAGCCGCGTTGTAAGTAGGTTTAAATTCGCATTTTTTTTCTCTTAGAGTCGACCTCTGTACTTGTACTATTACTTATTCTGTGGTAGTACGTACGTACCTTACTACGCGTAGGTATAAGTTAACATTACTTTTGTGTTAAAATAACATTTTGTGACGTATTTGATATACCTACCCACTACATTTTGTTAGTGCTTCCATAACCTATGGTAAGTACCTACCTAAATAAATAGGTAATTAAAAATTAATAATACTAATTACCTATAAATAGAGATTAAATTTAGTACCTATAATTAATTAACAAGTGAGATTAAAATAATAGAGATAGGTTTACTTACATGGGTTATTTTTTCCAGCTTCCTCACACCGACTCTGAATAATAAGCGGCACTAATATTTCTGGGAGTAAATCTATAGTGATTTCATTATCTGAAAAACAAAGCAAATATTATTACTTAGATACGTAAGTTCCTCAGGTACCTACCAACCTACCACCTAACCTATCGTAGTTTTGGGTACGCGATCTTGGTAGTTTACTATAAAAAATAACTAGGTACCTTGGTACCTTACCTACTGGCTAGTGGCTACTACTAGGTACCTAAACTTGTAGTATTATGTGTAGGTATACCTACCTACATACGTTGCAGTGCCGTCTTATGTCTACCGCCCTGGTTTTCTACTCACCGACACATACCTACATACGCGACGCGCGCCGCACTGTAAATTCAAATGAACTTATACCTAATTGTAGTGTTATAGAGATCATTTTTCTTTAAGTGCGGCTTTGTCAAAGGGCGGACGAAAAGTTGTCGCGCCGTGCGCCCATTTTTAATGAACTTACACTTTATTGACTTTGACTTAGAGATCATTTTGCTTCAAGTGCGGGCGACCGGGCGGCACAGGTCAAAGACTCTCTTTGGATTAGAGAATTTGCCGCGCGCGTATTATTAAATAAAATTGTTACATATTTGTGTAGTAGGTAATAAGAGTCATTTTAACTTGCACATCATGAGCAGTATGACAAGCACCGAAAGCGCAATAAAAGTAAAACGAACAATGATTATTGTTGATGACAATTTTTTTTATATTTAATGTTGCGTATTTGTCGTACGTAACCTGTATTATGAAGCTGTGCAATGGCGTTAAATTCAATGAAATATCTAAATATTCATTAATCAGCGCTCGGCAGGCGCCCACGGGCGCTCCGCACCCGGGTGCACCGCACCCCTTGCACCCCCGGGTAAAGACCCTGCTACTATTAACCTAGATTTTATGTAGATTTCACCTAGAATATGTGGTAGAAACAATACCACATATTCTAGGTGCAATCTACATAAAATCTAGGTTAATTTAACTTATTACTTCTTGTTCGTATTAGGTTACCTAGGTAGGTAACAGCACTGAGTAGGTACTCAGTGCTGTTTTATGTACTGAGTACATAAAACTACTACGAGCTAGATAAAATCTATGTTATGTTACTTACCTACTTGTAGATAAATTACTTATTTAGCTACAATTAGTAATTTCATCATGATCAGACTGGCGTTTCATACATTATATTATGTAAGGTAAGTACTTACCACAAAAAATTTTAATTGTCTCTTCAGATAAACCCCAGTCTCGGAGATATACTGGCACCAGTGATTTCTCAAAATCTTCCATATTTACTTAAGGTACCACTGAATCAACGATACGTATCACTAAACTCACCTTTTATTTGGTTTGTTCTATTAAACCACTTTTAGCAGTGAGTTTTTAATAATTCAAATAAAAGTCTAACGTTTAGTAGGTACGTCGCGGGCGCCGGCGCCGGCGGCGCCGGGCAAACTAAACAAACGCAACGAACGCGCACTTGCGGAGATGCGGTTGGATTTGATTGAAGTCAACAGTGTTGCCAGGTCACATTTTACAGTACCATAACTTAACATAATTTTGAAAAAATACATTAAATATAATGTATTGAGAAATACATCGATGTTTCTAAAACATCGATTGTTTTCGCAATGAATGTTTAGGCCTTAAAGAAAACTAAGTAAGAACAAGGAAAAATATGTATTAAAATTCACGATCACACAGCAACTAACCAGCTATATTTTATTAATTGCTTTAGTTGTCATTGTCATTATAGTGTCGCTTGGTCAATAAATTAAGTAGATTAGCTAAATTGGGTTATTTCAGGGCCAATACTTGTAAATAAAATAAATAAAAAAAAACCTAAAACTATACAGGGTCCGTAACTGTACCTCAGCTTTAAGCCCATTCATTATAAGATATTCACACGTTATGGAATGCAAATAAAGATATGAATATAAAGCCCCTTAAAAAATCCCATTCCACTTATTTACCGCCAAAATTTGGGGGAAATACCCTTTAGTTGGGAACCCTGTTTTGGTTTTAATTTTGCTATGCGGCTCCGCGGCAGCGGCAAAGGAAACCTAACCAAATCAACCGTATATCTCACGAACTAGGTACTAATGCTATCAACTTGAAATTTGGAACAGTTTTTGTCTAAAAAATCGAAGTGGGGCTACTATGGTATGTGGGGTATCATATGAAAGAGCGCTATTTGCACATTCTCAAGCACTTATTTTTTTTACGCTGCTTAAAGCGTATAAAATATAAGTAGTTTTTGAGTTTTGACGAAAAATGTAAAAAAAAAACCGTCCCTTATCTCCGAAGTTTGCATAGAAAAAAAACTGAAATTATTTCATGGCACATGGGGCGGAGTTGAGAGGCTGATATTTAAAAAAATAAAAAATTGCCCTTTAATGAATAAATTTTAGCGTGTGAAGTGGTGAGGTTTTTACACCATATGCCTAGATGCTTTAACCTGATGGCAGCTAGCTGGCCTCTTGTTGTATGTACAGGTCAAGTGGAGTTATTTATAGGGCTATCTCCATGGTTGCTGTTGGGGTGGTTTTCATGCAGCCAGTGATAGCTAAAAAGGCTTGTCGCTGGAACCATTGGAGTCCGGTGATGGTGATCGAGAGTTCTGTCTTCGTTCACCAGACCAGAACGCCATATGCCAACCTTGGCCTGATCACCGCTTTGTATAGCCATATAGTAATCTTTAGAGAGAACCTCCCGGTCTTTCCTATCATTTTTGTTTTACATTGGAAGAGTGCATTGTGCACTTGTTGAGATTATAGACAAGATGATATTCCAGAGCAATTTGCTAGAACCTTGCGAGTCTGTTTTTGCAATCAATTTTGTAAATTTAGCTACGTTCGCTTGTTGATACAACTTTTGCAATATGGTTGAATTAAACATTATTTATTGGTTGTATACATTTCTAGCAAAAGGTTAAAATATTTTTGTTATTTTGACTAAATGTATCTGTTGATTCTACTATGTAATGAAATGTTAGGTGTTGACAACTACTCACAATAGTCATTTTAACCAATTTGCTTTGTTTATTAAAATATTTGCAAATAGTTGAATCAATTTTGTAAATTTAGCTAAGATCGCTTGTTGATACAACTTTTGCAATATGGTTGAATCAAACATTATTTATTGGTTGTATAAATTTCTAGCAAAAGGTTAAAATATTTTTGTTATTTTGACTAAATTTATCTGTTAAATCTACTATGTAATGAAATGTTAGGTGTTGACAACTGTTCACAATAGTCATTTTAACCAATTTGCTTTGTTGTTTAAAATATTTGCAAATAGTTGAATCAATTTTGTAAATTTAGCTACGTTCGCTTGTTGATACAACTTTTGCGATATGGTTGAATTAAACATAATTTATTGTTTTTTTTTAAATTTCTAGCAAAAGGTTAAAATATTTTTGTTATTTTGACTAAACGTATCTGTTGATTCTACTATGTAATGAAATGTTAGGTGTTGACAACTACTCACAATAGTCATTTTAACCAAGTTGCTTTGTTTATTAAAATATTTGCAAATAGTTGAATCAATTTTGTAAATTTAGCTACGTTCGCTTGTTGATACAAATTTTGCAATATGGTTGAATCAAACATTATTTATTGGTTGTATAAATTTCTAGCAAAAGGTTAAAATATTTTTGTTATTTTGACTAAATTATCTGTTAAATCTACTATGTAATGAAATGTTAGGTGTTAACAACTATTCACAATAGTCATTTTAACCAATTTGCTTTGGTTATTAAAATATTTGCAAATAGTTGAATCAATTGTGTAAATTTAGCTACGTTCGCTTGTTGATACGACTTTTGCAATATGGTTGAATTAAACATTATTTATTGGTTGTATACATTTATAGCAAAAGGTTAAAAAGGTTTTTGTTATTTTGACTAAATGTATCTGTTGATTCTACTATGTAATTAAATGTTAGGGGTTGACAACTATTCACAATAGTTATTTTAACCAATTTGCTTTGTTGTTTAAAATATTTGCAAATAGTTGAATCAATTTTGTAAATTTAGCTACGATCGCTTGTTGATACAACTTTTGCAATATGGTTGAATTAAACATTATTTATTGGTTGTATACATTTCTAGCAAAAGGTTAAAATATTTTTGTTATTTTGACTAAATGTATCTGTTGATTCTACTATGTAATGAAATGTTAGGTGTTGACAACTATTCACGTATAGTTATTTTAACCAATTTGCTTTGTTGTTTAAAATATTTGCAAATAGTTGAATTAATTTTGTAACTTTGACTAAGTTCATTTGCTGATTCAACTTAGCATTATGTTGACATTACCGAATTATTAGTTAAATTGACCGCTATGCGATTATACATGAAAAAATATGTTAGCTTAACCCATTTTTTTGGTTGTAACAA
Organism: Ecliptopera silaceata; assembly: GCA_932527185.1. NCBI lineage: Eukaryota > Metazoa > Arthropoda > Insecta > Lepidoptera > Geometridae > Ecliptopera > Ecliptopera silaceata. The sequence goes on along the minus strand of OW052202.1, from coordinate 7,037,920 downwards.
CAATTAGATTTTAACTTTTTTTAATTTGTTCTATTAAATGTAGTACTACGGTTGTCACAACGTAATTTATTGTTGACTCAACTGTTAAGGAATCAACATTCAGAAATTCAACTATTAGTTTTCTCAGTGTAAACGGTAATTATCGTCTACATGACCGCGGCAACGCGCGGCGCGCTCCCATACATTTACCGTCATGTGAATGCTCCAACCGCGCGGCGACGCGCGGCTACGCGCGGTCATCTGTTCCTAGCCTTAGTCTTAAAATAAATAAGAAATGAAAAAAGAGTCAAAAACTAGTATTAAAGTCTATATCAAAATGTTTCTTTTTATATTCACAAAACAAACATAAATTGTTTAAAATCCACCATAAAAGTACGTACCTTCATTTTCCCGACAGTAATAGCCCAAAAGATTAACTTCTCGGAAACTTTTACGAAAGATAAACTTTGCCTCTTTATATTAAATTATGCTATAACTTCTAAGGTAAGATCCAATAATCATTTTCAGGAGTGCTAACTAATTGTTTGTTGTCATTATCCACGATCATAAAAGAACCTTGCGTTTGAGTTGATCCTTGTACAAAATAAAGTACTTACATTTGACATTGATTTCAAAAGGTCAATTTTTTGGCTTACAATTTTTTTTCTTATTTTTCTTTGGTAGGTATAGGTCCTGCTCGTTTAGAGCAGTGCTTAAAGCTTTTGCATAAAATCCTACTAATATTATAAACACAAAAGTTTGCATGGATGGATAGATATAATGTGTGGATGTATGTTTGCTACTTCTTTCATGCAAAAACTGCTAAATGGATGTTAATAAAACTTTGCAGTAATATAGCTTATATATACATAAAAATAAAACAGGCCATAACTTATAAAGATATTGTTTCGTCTTGTAGTGTCATCGTCTATAGAATAAACCGTAAAGTATTTATTATTTTTATCTCGTGAACCTATCAAGCCTTGAAAGGCCTAAGTATCTATAGATATATCTATAGATATCGACACCTGTGTAACTTAATTAATATCCACTGATATTATCAGCAGCAAATATTGTTTTAGGGTACGAAGCCTAATCAACTTACACCCATCAAGATATAGATCGATCCACCTATACACATATACTGAACAGGTAAAAGTATAGACCAAATAAAATATATTAAGGTATAAGTAGCCCTTCAAATCTGCTTCAGAATTGTTTTAGGCATTACGAAAGATCAGCGTTGTAGTAGTACACATACTACTGCTACTATATCAATATGTAATGACTAGTTTGATATTTTATATTGTTTGTGACGCAAGTAAAGTTTATATTAAATACAGAAATAAATGAGTACTTAGTATGAATCCAATCTGGTTCTAAACAGTTATCTCTGCTGCGTTTTATATCAAAGACCATCACTTTGAGATATTTCACTCTATTCAATATTTCAAATATTTTTTTTTTTTAATTTAAATGACAGTTGTCCGTATGAAATTTGGAAAGTTTAGCTATTGACCTGTTACTGTAGCATTTCCTCAAACGCTTTGTTAAGAGCTTCCACTAACATGACTTCGTATAAGTTGAATACTAGCTACTAATTAAGAGAGGGTAAGGAGGGGCTATGAGCCTTTTTCCACCCTGTGTTTGACCGCTGGGCGTATCTAATTTCTAAAAGTGTTTTGCTAACATCGCGCGGCTGGCTGTAAGTGGACACTTAACCCTGTCTGCAGCACGAGTGAATGGTCACTCAATTGGACGATCAAAGGAACGAGGCATGCGAGAGAACAACGTAAGTTTTAAATAAAGTGTTTTAAGGTTAAAAAGCTATTTTGATAAATACTGTTCGAGCGAGATCTTCAGCTTTATTTTTCCTTTTTCGAACACAAAAAAACACAATGAAGCAGTCGGTTAGTCGGTTAAAAAAGTGTTTTTGAAATATTACACGATGCATATTTTGCTTGAAAATCCTCTTAATATAGAACAGAAAGTCATGACTTTTGCAAGTGTGACGGTAATAACTTGCCGTAAAAACCAAGTTTAGTGTTTATGAATCAAAGCAGTTTCTGCCTCATAACCAATCCCCACATAAACTCACAGCTACAAACACGCGCTGGCACAAAAACTATCCATGTTATACTACCAACATAAACTGACCCGCGCAGGCTGCCTATTTCACAAGATTTTACGCTGTTTTACGCATTAGCAATAAAACCCACCATAAATATGGCCAGATATCGGTCACGCTGCCACATGCAAGCGACATAAGGTCCTTTAACTACTTGACCATTTTTTTCCTCCATAGCTTTGTAGGTGTTCCAGAATTTTTCCAAACATAATCCAAACTGTTCCCAGTCATAGAAGAACAGTAAAAAAAGTGTTTGATTGTCGTTCTTTAGTAGGTTCGCAGAGTATGCGTCTTATCACTTGCGCCTAGTTACTGAGGCTCGTGTTTGTATGAAAATCGTGGTTAAGTTGACACTTGGCTAAGAATTTTATAAACGAAGTAGGTAAATGATAGTCGCAGCTTTTAGCAACCGAGCTTGTTGAGTTGAGCATTGTTTCAAACACGAGTTTTTTGTTTGCGTTTTCTTCTTGCTATATGAAAGGTTAAATTTCCAGTTTGTATAACATTAAATGATTAGATGATAAACAAATTACGAAGATATTTTCCGAGAAAAAATAGATCCTTAGAGATTTTCACTGACCTGAATATCACTTTGTACGTCAAAATTCAGGTCAGCGGATATTTTGACTAACTTGAAGATCGCTGAATAAAAATATATATTTAAACTGACCTATGTACTTATTTATAATAAAAATATTTAAAATGTCCGAATACGGCTTCAATAATCAAAATTTGTTAATTATCAATTGGTGTAGACCAAAATACTAGGTAAATCTACGTGACCTAGAATCGAGTTTTGATGTATAAAACGGTATCTCATACGTTGGCCTGCAAATTTGTAAGCAGAGTTAATTTTCTTACAGAATCCTAGCGGCCTAGAATAAATCAAAGCATGCAGTTTCACGCTCAAAAAGTTTCTCTTTGTTCCTATATCTGTCCGATTTATTTCCACACCTTTCCTCATTATAAATCACCGTTGTTTTTAAGGTGTATAAAATCCCAGCATTTGACAAGCTACGCGCGGGTAGGTTGATTCATGACATACTTGGGCCAAGAGGGCGCCACTCTCATTGGCGACATAAAAATCGCTGTAATCCTCACCCAATTGCTTGATTATAGCTGTTAATCTCCCAAGATAGCAGTTTACGCATTGCTTTTTGAACAGCTGGTACACTTTTTAGTACCAACCACTTTAAACCAGTCTTCAATGACATGTGACATTCATGACATTATCCTGACACATGACATGTAATATCTGTTTGACTTAGGGAAAAACTTGGCTACATGAAAAATGAATATTTACAACAAACTAAATGTAAAGATAGCATTAATGAAAATGAGTGCTGCTAAAACTATGTTAAGTTTGTAGTGACATCTATCTCGCTCCATGAAATACTACGCCTAAGTCTGCGCAACAAATCAACAGACGGTAGGTACTGACAATCCTAGACCGAACAAACGAAGTTATCACGGAGTTTAAACATACGTAATACAACCGAGTATCCATAGGTCGTCCACCCCGTGCCAAAGGTTGCTCGGCGTGGAAGATCTTTCCTTCTCAGAGAAGATATATTCTCCTCAAGTTGACTAGCTGTCATCTCTCTAGTCTGTGTCTAAGACCTCATCAGCCCCTTTTTTAACGCTCTTGTTTATTCTCACGCACAAATTCGTGGACATTCGCGATTACTTAAGAAAATTGGAACGGGATAGTAGGTACTTACATTACGCAATATGTCTCTGTCTCAACTAAAAGTCCATTTAATGACCCTTGGAGAAGTGTATTGTTCCAAGTTTAGCGAGTGCCGTAAAACAGAAAGAATAACAATTTATCAGTTGACACAAAAAACCTTAGGCCAAATAATACAGGCAAAGTTGAAGTAATACACATAATTCTTATGTAAATAAATATTCACGGACATTTTTTTTTTCACGCTCTAGTCTCAAGCTAAGCAAAGCCATTTTTGAAGTGAAAACTTCTTTAGCGGCGCTGGGTGGGTAAAAACTTTCAAACTCGCGTCAGGGTCACGTGACGTCGAAAAAGCGTAAGATCTTATTTAATTTTTATACATTGCTCGTAAAACAAGAGACGACAAAAGAACACACTTGCGGTCACGCGACGTATGACTCAAACAATTAAATAGTGTTGTGGCGACTTGACGTGACGATGACGTGGCGACATGACGTGACGTGACGATGACGACGCGCGAATGTGTCTGTGTCTTCGTTGGCTTCGTCGTTGTGTCACATTCGCGCTTGCGCGAATGTGACACAACGACATGACACAATCACAATGACACAGACACGTTCGCGCTTGCGCGAATGTGTCTGTGTCAGTGTGTCTTCGTTGTCTTCGTCGTTGTGTCATATTCGCGCAAGCGCGAATGTGACACAATGACATGACACAATCACGACTGTGATTATATTTTTGAAGTGAAAACTTAAAAGTGAAAACACAACGTTAATATTGAAGTTTTCACTTCTGCCGGCACTCCCGGAGTGCTAGCTTTTTTTTTTCACGCTCTAGTCTCAAGCTAAGCAAAGCTATGGGAACTTTATTGCAGAAAACTTATAACCATGTTTTTTGTAAATACAGACATATAGAATACTTTAGTTACTTGTCCAGTGTCAAGTAAAGTCAAAACTCTATTCATTGTTACATGTTAGATAAAGGGAAATAAACAATTTAATCTTATTTCATATTCTTGGTTCCTAGTACTATAAGTTTTGCTTAGTTTGGGACTAGAGCGCGATTTGTGTGTAAATGTCCAAGTCCATTCTTAGCGTAACTTAATAACTTTAAACAATAATCAAGTATAAACACTACAGATGCCATTATTGTAAAGTTATTGATTTTATGGTGGTAGGGCGGTTTGTTCTATAACTTGATAGATAATCTCGTTCAAGGAAGAGTATGGCATTTACATGAAAATTCCAAAGGAATTTTACAAAAGAATGTCAATAAACTGGAATAAGACTACTATATATAGAAATATTGAAATTTTACTTCGGAGTTCTGAAAATGGAGCGTATACATTGCCACATATGACTAGATCAAACCTTGAAATGCTAGTGAAAAACAGCAGTGTACAACATTCTCAGAAAAACATATTAAATTGATTTAATCTTCGTGTATAGTTTTAGTTATATTTATGGTTAAAAGCTATCATTTACCTATACATATTAGAAATAAACAATTTTTAAATATTTTTTTCTTAGGATGACTGACTTAATAAGTAAATGGGAAATGGTCAAGTACTCAAAAGAGTTTACGTAACAAGGTTTATGAAATTGTAATACACTTAACATATATTTTTATTCGTAGCCTAACATCAAAGTGAGTTTTGAGGAAAAACTCCAAAGAATTATTATCTATATAACGTCCGGTACATCCTTATTACATCGAAGAGCCACAAAATATGTGGCCTCGTCAAAATTTCTTACAAGATAATAAAAAACCACCGTAATAAAGCGAAGGTTTTACTTACAAAATAAATTTGACTAAGTGCGAGTCGGAACGCGTTTTGTGGGTAGATCATAATACCTTGCGGCTGTTTTATTTACATGCACATTTTATCGTGGAAATGTGAATAACACAGATTACAATCTTTTGGTTTTGCTCTTGTTAACTCTTTCTTTGTTTTAATTTTAAGAACCCCTTTTTTTTGTATAATACGTTTACGTTATAATTTAATTTCTAAATCAACAATTCCGATAAACAAAATATATTTTACTCATCAACAAATGATTAATTTAATTATGTGTTAGATTACTATGCCAAAAATGAGTGTTAAATTCTCGTCACAAACGTGTTAACGTTTAATTTATGCGTAGTGTTCATTCAAATAAAAATAATATGAAAAATCAATCAGTTTTTGATGTCGATGTGTACACAATTACTTTGTCGTATCTCTATTTATAGTACAAGTATTAATTAAATAATTAAGTATTAAATAAGTATTTTTTTATTTTTTTTACATTTGAGTTTTTAGTTTACTTACTGATAACGAGGGTTTAGACGAATGTGAGGAATTAGATTTAGATTATTTTTGTCGTGTGAGTTTAATTTTTTAAGTCTAACTTTTTACAAGTGTACCCACACAAACCTTGCGTGGTTTATAGGGTACAATATTATAATTGTATTTTGTGTTTAAGAGTATGGAAATAAATAATAAAAAATAAGATAAGATAAAGATACTTACATTTTATTAGTTAACGACTTACTTTACAGGATCGTATGTATAACATGAGGTGTATATATGTACTTAGTGTTGGCTTATATTCTAAACTCATGCAATTCTAACTGAAAGTTCTTGTTTGTACGATTAACGAAATAAGTAAACTGTTTGTCTACTTAGTATTCATGGCACTTCACTCATTGTTATTCTAGTGGCGGATTGAAATGAAATATGGTGAATTCAGCGTGAATTTTGAACACTAGTTGACTTGGCAATACTCGGGTTAAATAACGAGTTACTTTGTTTGTACAACCTATTTTTTCAACCCACAGTTTTGGACAATCGTATTTTATGTTATACTAGCTGACACGTGCCCACTTCGTTGGGGATAATTTTCATTAAATAAAAAAGTAAGACATATGCTGTCGTTGACTTGTGGCTTTTTTGTAGGCATTATTAAGCTCCACATCTTTTCTCTAGAACACTTCTTTCATAGTTAAGGCAGCGTTCGTAAGAAACGCTTTCATTCGACCGTTTTTTCTCCGATTCATTTTGCAAAACGGACTACCACGTAAAAGCCTTTTTATTTTTCAGCCATAATGTAACTTTCTATTGGTGAAAGAATTTTTAAAATAAGTTCAGTAGATCCCGAGATTACCCCTTAAAATTTAACAAATACACAAACTTTACCTCTTTATAATATTAGTATAGATTAAATAAGTATATTACAGATATATATATATTTTTCCTAACCTATCTCGTCCCACTGCTGGGCAAAGGTCTCCCCCAAATCCTTTTCTCTGCTTTCCGCTTTCGTCCACCAATCCCTCTCGAAAGCATCGAGGTCGTCCCGCCATCGCCTTTTTGGTCGGCCTCTACGCCGCCTTCCGTCTTCAGGCAGCCACGGTGTGACGATTTTGGACCATTTCTCTGGGTCCATCCGGCTAATATGACCTGCCCAGTCCCACTTAAGCCTCGCGGTTTTATTGCCTACATCTGCAATACCAGTGAGCGAACGCAGCGTAGTGTTTCGCACTCGATCGATGCGCTTGAAACCAAAGATGCTACGTTCCATTGCTCTTTGGCAAATCTTGAGTCTGGATTTCTGTGCTTCAGTCAGTGACCATGTCTGCGCACCGTACATGCACATGTCGATGAGTTGGCGTTTAAGCGTAAGTGGAAGGTTCATGTGTTCCTTCATGGACCAGTAGCTCTTCCAGGCGTTCTCGATGCGGCGATCGATCTCCTTATCCTGCCTGTTTTCAAAGCTCGCTAATTGGCCCAAGTAAATGTATCTACCTACTCATCAACAACAATATATTTTTTATAAAATATTATATATAAAAAAAAACAAACCATCTAAGTAAATTATGTTTTTGTATGAGATTATGAGCACCCCCTTATATATTTAATTTTTAATTTTTAAATATTTATTCGTCATTAAAGCGGTAATCGGATAGGCAACCCTAAATAACTTATCAAGATAACTCAATTTAACGGAACTATTGCTAAATACCGACCGACTTATAACACATTGCCAAAACGCACCGATAGCGCGATCTAGGATTTGTGCACAGTAACGCCATCTAGTGGTAAACACAACAAAGGAGAATGGGCATTTTGGGCCACGACTTTAAAAGACGCCCCTCAGGGTTGCCACATAATACGTTTGAAAGAGCTTCAAAAGGCCTACGTTTTACTATAATTACGAAAAAAATCCGTCCTGTGGAAATTGAGGTATATTAAAAAAACTGTTTTTTACTTAATATCGAATTGCCACGAATTCTGACAGTCCTCACAAATGACTAAGGTGTCGTTTGAAAGGACATTTAAAGGACTTCATTTGGTTCTAGAAGTGTCAAAAAATCCAACCTGTGGAAATAGAGTTATACCCGATAAACATGATTTTAAAAAAAACTGACGTTTGGCTCACATCCAGCGTTACCACAAATATGGCCGATACGGCGTTTAAAAGAGCATTTAAAGGATATTTTTTTAAGACATGTAAATTAAAAATCCATCCTATAAAAATAAAGTTATAGTGGAAACACTTTTGAATTTATACTATACTATTTTGCTTCGTTCTCTGTAACCCCACATCTATTAGATATAATACGTTTGAAAGAGCATTTACAGGCCATCATTTGGTTCTAGAAGTGTCAAAAAATCCAACCTGTGGAAATAGAGTTATTCCTGATAAACATGTTTTTTTATAAAACTGACGTTTGGTTCACATCCAGCGTTACCACAAATATGGCCGATACGGCGTTTGAAAGAGCATATAAAGCATATAATTTTTAATGTTACAAAAATCAAAAATCCATTTTATAAAAATAAAGTTATAGTTGAAACACTTTTGACAATTTCAACAGCTTTTTACATTTTATCGAAATGTTTCGCCCATCTGCAGGTGAAGTAGACACACTTCACCTGCAGATGGGCGAAGATGGGTGATGCCCTGGGGCCTTATTCTCTATATTCCTTCCCCAAACCGTGCTACGTCACAACGCGTTCCAGAGGGCTTAGTCCGAGGTTGCATTTTAAAACTTCCTACTCTCGAGCCGAGAGTCGTCTCTCGGATATCCATACAAAAATATATGGACATCCGAGAGACTATTTTCGGCTCGAGAGTAGGGAGTTTTAAAATGCAACCTCGGACTAAGCCCTCAAAACGCAAACTTCAAAAATGATTGATTTGTATCTATATTATTCGAATCACGCATGACACGTTTTGAAACGAATAGTTTTCATAACGCGGCAGACTTCGACACGTTTAGTTGACAGTTCAAACCGTACCGTGTCGCGGTAGGGAATGACAACTAAGGCTTACGCCATACATTTTTTTCAGATTCCACGCCCGTTGTCTTGCCTAAGCCAAGTAACGTGCGTGGTTTGCAATACAATAGAGAATAAGGCCCCTGTTTATGCTTTTTCAAACGTATTATATCTAATTGATGTGGGGTCTCAGAGAACGAAGCAAAATAGAATAATATAAATTCAAAAGTGTTTCAACTATAACTTTATTTATAGAGGATGGATTTTTGATTGACATGCCTTAAAAAATGTCCTTCATACGCTCTTTTAAACGCCGTATCGGCCATATTTGTGGTAACGCTGGATGTGAGCCAAACGTCAGTTTTTGAAGTGAAAACTTCTTTAGCGGCGCTGGGTGGGTAAAAACTTTCAAACTCGCGTCAGGGTCACGTGACGTCGAAAAAGCGTAAGATCTTATTTAATTTTTATACATTGCTCGTAAAACAAGAGACGACAAAAGAACACACTTGCGGTCACGCGACGTATGACTCAAACAATTAAATAGTGTTGTGGCGACATGACACATTCGCGCTTGCGCGAATGTGTCTGTGTCAGTGTGTCTTCGTTGTCTTCGTCGTTGTGTCACATTCGCGCTTGCGCGAATGTGACACAATGACATGACACAATCACGACTGTGGTTATATTTTTGAAGTGAAAACTTAAAAGTGAAAACACAACGTTAATATTGAAGTTTTCACTTCTGCCGGCACTCCCGGAGTGCTACCATTTTTTTTTTAAATCATGTTTATCGGGTATAACTCTATTTCCACAGGTTGGATTTTTTGACACTTCTAGAACCAAATGATGCCCTGTAAATGCTCTTTCAAACGTATTATAACTAATTTATGTGGGGTTTCAGAAAACGAAGCAAAATAGAATAGTATAAATTCAAAAGTGTTTCAACTATAACTTTATTTTTATAGGATGGATTTTTGATTGACATGCCTTAAAAAAATGTCCTTCATACGCTCTTTTAAATGCCGTATCGGCCATATTTGTGGTAACGCAGGATTTGAGCCAAACGGTAGTTTTATAAAAAATCATGTTTATCAGGAATAACTCTATTTCCACAGGTTGGATTTTTTGACACTTCTAGAACCAAATGATGCCCTGTAAATGCTCTTTCAAACGTATTATAACTAATTGATGTGGGGTTTCAGAGAACAAAGCAAAATCGAATAGTATAAATTCAAAAGTGTTTCCACTATAACTTTATTTTTATAGGATGGATTTTTGATTGACATGCCTTAAAAAAATGTCCTTTATACGCTCTTTCAAATGCCGTATCGGCCATATTTGTGGTAACGCTGGATGTGAGCCAAACGTCAGTTTTTTTGAAGTGAAAACTTCTTTAGCGGCGCTGGGTGGGTAAAAACTTTCAAACTCGCGTCAGGGTCACGTGACGTCGAAAAAGCGTAAGATCTTATTTAATTTTTATACATTGCTCGTAAAACAAGAGACGACAAAAGAACACACTTGCGGTCACGCGACGTATGACTCAAACAATTAAATAGTGTTGTGGCGACATGACGTGACGATGACGTGGCGACATGACGTGACGTGACGATGACGACGAAGCCAACGAAGACACAGACACATTCGCGCTTGCGCGATGACGTGACGATGACGTGGCGACATGACGTGACGTGACGATGACGACGAAGCCAACGAAGACACAGACACATTCGCGCTTGCGCGAATGTGTCTGTGTCTTCGTTGGCTTCGTCGTTGTGTCACATTCGCGCTTGCGCGAATGTGACACAACGACATGACACAATCACAATGACACAGACACATTCGCGCTTGCGCGAATGTGTCTGTGTCAGTGTGTCTTCGTTGTCTTCGTCGTTGTGTCACATTCGCGCTTGCGCGAATGTGACACAATGACATGACACAATCACGACTGTGGTTATATTTTTGAAGTGAAAACTTAAAAGTGAAAACACAACGTTAATATTGAAGTTTTCACTTCTGCCGGCACTCCCGGAGTGCTAGCTTTTTTTTTAAATGATGTTTATCGGGTATAACTCTATTTCCACAGGTTGGATTTTTTGACACTTCTAGAACGAAATGATGTCCTGTAAATGCTCTTTCAAACGTATTATATCTAATAGATGTGGGGTTACAGAGAACGAAGCAAAATAGTATAATATAAATTCAAAAGTGTTTCCACTATAACTTTATTTTTATAGGATGGATTTTTAATTTACATGTCTTAAAAAAATGTCCTTTAAATGCTCTTTTAAACGCCGTATCGGCCATATTTGTGGTAACGCTGGATGTGAGCCAAACGTCAGTTTTTTTTAAAATCATGTTTATCGGGTATAACTCTATTTCCACAGGTTGGATTTTTTGACACTTCTAGAACCAAATGAAGTCCTTTAAATGTCCTTTCAAACGACACCTTAGTCATTTGTGAGGACTGTCAGAATTCGTGGCAATTCGATATTAAGTAAAAAACAGTTTTTTCAATATACCTCAATTTCCACAGGACGGATTTTTTTCGTAATTATAGTAAAACGTAGGCCTTTTGAAGCTCTTTCAAACGTATTATGTGGCAACCCTGAGGGACATAATTTTTTTCGTGGCCCACGCTCCATACAGAATCGCCCATTCTCCTTTCAAACTTTACTCGATTTGAGTATTCAAGTGCGACGGCGCGATGGCTTATTTCATGTATAAGTTTGGTGTTTCTATACCGATTTCTATGATTCTTTTTTTATTGAATAGGTAATAATGTTAACTTTTTTAAATTAGGAATGAGTGAGAGTATTGTAAACGTAAGAGTAAACAAATATAATCAGAATGCTCCGAACTGCTAAGCTATCGAAAGTTACACGTGTTATTGTGAGTCAACCATAAAAGATAGAAATATGCTGTTGTGGGATATTTTTTAGACAATTTTATGTAGAATATTTCCGTCATACATGATTTCTATGTAACTTCAACCATTAAGGCTGCACACGCGACGGAAGCTTAAAAAATAGAGTAACTTCTCCCGTTTTCCCTTCACTACTCTGCTCCTATTGATTGTAGCGTAATGAAAAGTATCCTATAACCTGCCCAGGAGTATAAAGAATAATTGTACCAAGTTTCGTTAAAATCCGTCGAGTAGTTTTTGTTTCTATAAGGAACATACAGACAGACAGACAGACAGACAGACAGACAGACAAAAATTTTACTGATTGCATTTTTGGCATCAGTATCGATCACTAATCACCCCCTGATAGTTTTTTTTTTAATATATTTCATGTACAGAATTGACCTCTCTACAGTTTTATTATAAGTATAGAAGATTATAAGTGCAAACCATTGTTATTTGATAGATAAAGATATGAGAAAATATTATCACCCTGTATTGTTTTCAAAATTTTTAATTTGTAAATTCATTTTTTTTATAAATGAGTTAAAATGTATGTATTGCTGTAATTTCAAATAAATAAGATGAAATCGTTGATGAGTATTTATTATTATTTTTAATTTTATTTGTGTTTTATAGAATACCCTTTGTGCTGTTAATAACGATCTTAACATAATTAATTCTTATGACCATTCAGAAGAGAGAAAAATCAACAATATTCTCGTAAAAATAACACAATTCAATTTTAACTTTATGTGATAAGGCCAAAACCTATTATAGAAAAGTAGGTTCCTATTGCTTTTCTATATGTACGTGATGCTAAGGACTTCCGAAAATGTCGTCATAAAACCATGGGATGGATATAAAATGAATAAGCGTAAAAAATATCCTACGGCTGACCCAAGGATTGAATCTTGGCGTGTAAAATCAATAACTGACAAGGTAGAAAAACTCACAGCAGATTTTCTGTATATACTGAACAGTATATTTATTTTTGTTTATTTTTTTATATTGTAAATGGCTTTACGATTACCGTAACATGACATAATTTCATGTTAAGTAAAATAAAAGTCTAAATATTAGAACATAATTTATAATTTTTCCAGATTTCGCCCACTGCTGGGCATAGGCCTCCCTTTTCTTGTGCCACTCGGTCCGGCACGGACTGTGACGTGGATTCGGACATGCACGGTCCTGTGTAAGTCTCATCCATGTGCTCTAAATAAATAAATAATTACTTAAACATTTACGGACACTTCACGCATCGCTCTAGTTTCTTGGTGGGGATCACACCCACGACTTACGGCTAGGAAGGCAAAACTACTACCAACGTGAGCTGCGCCTTTCTATATAGAATCAGAAAACGAGAAATATTTTTTAATATGTAGTAAATTATTTTAAATATCGTATGAGTGACGCCGCTGGCAACAGGTGCCTAATAATAAATTATTGTCACTGTTTATTTTTATTTGGTGTAAGTAATTTAATAAGACATTTTAATACAATTTATAATTGTTCAAGAATAAATAAATAAAATGAAATGAAATAAAATATTTCTTTAATTCTTTATAAAATAATGTAGCGAGATAAATGACGCCACATCACTGGTAATTGATTAGCTTTTCAATGAAAAACATAATTGAATATAAACGGGCGACTTTGTTATAAACAACACAATACAAAAACATTTATTTATACAAAATAGGTATACATGACAGGTGACACTTAAACAAAAATACAGAAGAAGAAAGAACAAGTAAAAGTAGGTATCTTAAATTTAACTATGATCTTATTATTTTGATCAATAAAATACTTCTATGTAAGTGATAGATAGATATATAATTATTTATTTGGCTAACACACAACACAAAGCCTTAAAAATACAAGAAATATAGAAGTGATCTAAGACGTTCACTTAACAGTATGAAAAATACCGTGAAAATACATTTCGATAGGCTGAATTCCGAAAAGAAAACATTTCTACCTCATTGCTGGTTCCATTCCACAACACAATGAACTTAGGGGAAAAATTCTGTTGCCATTGAAGGTAGAAAACAGTCAGCATGATAACTCACGACTTTTTCCTTGAAATAAGGTTCAGTTTGCAACAGAAAAGTGCGGTTAGAAAACAATGTTTTGCTATAACTCGATTGGAGTACTGCTTTCTGAATCTTCTTTTCTCCAAATGGATACCTAACCATTGTTTTCCTCCGCAAAAAGCATCAAGGAAAATTGTTTGTACATGATTACGAAAGAGTGGCGAATTGCCGCTGCTGTATTATTTGTAAACTGTAGAATATAAATAAACAATTATTTTTAACTCCGAAATAATAGTATTTTTTGTACATTATCTACAGATTATAATGGTAAAGGTTACGTTCTTAAAAGTGGGTAGGTAAATGTAGTAGGTAAGTCTAAAAATAAAAACAGGAAATACCTGAATCTCTAATATCAGTTACTATACTTTTAACAATATTATTCATGGTTAGTTCAATTGTTTGGTTGATCGTTCAGTGAGTTTGATAAGTTAAACAAATGTGCTTATTTCAAGCATGCTACACTTGCAACATCATGTGCAAGAGCCTTACGGATGAGAATACAAAACGTAGCACTCAGTTTCTTCTCAGCCGAGCGAGAATACGATATGTCTCCATCACATTTACATCTTGAAGTCGACGTAGATAGATACGTATTCAACGGCGATGCGTGACGATGGAATTTCATTTTTGCCGACTCTTTGTGTTCCTGAATTGCTATTTAATTTGAGAATTGAATATAAAGATATTCATTTCTTATTTCATATTCATTATTATTTATAACCCAGAAGTTTCTCACTGCAGGGCAAAGAGAGTTTAAGGGAGATCTTTATCTTGTAGTGGGACAAATAGGACAACTAAAATAAAAAAAAAACTGTAAGTACATGTATTAGTATGTATCGTAAACCTGTGTTTGATTTTGATTCTTAGTTGGTACATTATGACCAAAATAGCCTGACAACCGGTTTATTTTGTTATTTGTGGTTTAAAAATAAGGTACATAATATTTTTTTGGCAGCTCTTTGTATTCCTGAATATATATTTAATTTTAAAATTGAATACAACAATATTTATTTACTTAAAAACTTTTAGTTGATACAATAATAACAAAAATAGCCACTACAGTGGCGGTTAATTATGTTATTCGTGGTTTCATTAAAGAGTATGAAATTTAATTTTTACCATCTCTTTGTGCTACTGAATTGTTTTTTAATTTTAAAATTGATCACAAAAATATTTATTTACTTACCTAGTATTTTTTTTGTTAGTATAATAAAAACTTGTATACAACGGCTACAAGTTAGAATGAGTCCAGGGACTTACATTTATACTACACCTGCTCGGAAAGTACCTTGATACTTTATCAAATTTACGGTAGAAAGTACGTCATTGCATATCGAACAAATATGCGGCGAGAAAACGCATCTGAGCGGGAGAGAAAAGTGTATGAAAATCCATTTCTTACGTGGTTTTTCTTTTTTAATTTTGGGTAAGACTATGCGCTGGTAACCTAAATATCAAAAGCCAAAAAGTTTTTACAGTGAGTTTTTATCTCCAAGTTCGCAAAATGACACTGGCCACTAGCTGTGTGTTGGATGGTGTCAAACAATTTGAAAAAAGAACATGTGAAAATTTTAGTTTTTTATTTTCCTCGTAGGTGTAGTATAAAGCACTATGTATCACTCAAGAGAAAGTGCGATTCCCGATCTCGGGTGTTTTAAAGCCCTCGCCTGCGGCTCGGGCTTCAAACGACACCCTCGACGGTAATCGGTCACTTTCTCCTCTCGGTGAACAATGTACTATTTTATACTTCTATTTTATATCGGACAAACAACAGAGATTATTGTCAACCAACTACAAAAACAAAAACAGCTGTTTTTTTCTTCCCTTTTAGCGCTATAAAGAAACAATACTATCGCATAAGCAAAACCTTTTTATCTTTATAAGAACTTTCTTTCGAGTAAAAAATATTATCAAGGAGTAAAATGTTCAGTTTTCATTACGCCGAGGTTAACCACAACTTATATAAATATAAGTTTTTTTAACAAAACGTGAGACAAAATTAAAAGTTGAAGTGGTAGGAGCGAAGTAACTTCGGCGTCATCCTCTCAAGTGGCAATTTGGGCGACGCAGCGGAAACCGTAGTCCTCACCACCGTGAAATTAGAAAAAAAATCTCACCTGAATGTAGGCATAGCAGGCGAGCTTTTTATAAACCTACGTTAACCTAGAAATCAGCAGTTTTTGATTATTTTGCGTTTTGCTGGTTGTGCTTTCTGTGTTCTTTACAGTTTTTGTGTGATAATACGTTTTTTTTAAAGTATACTCCTTGTTAGGCCAGTGAGTTTGGTTTATCTACAGACCGCTGCAAACGATCTATAAATAACTCAACTGATCTAAATCAGTACCTTAAATTAATTAATTGTCTCAATCTTAGTAAACAAGTTAACAAAAATCAAAACCAATAAAAGTTTATTCAGTATAATCACAATGATCATTTAGAATCGTCCTATATTCTAGGTGATTCTAGCTGCCAGTTCCACGCGACCAATGTCCGCGACCTAATGTTATATTTTATAAAATAATGCAATTAGAAAGATGATCTTACTATCACATTAATCAAATCTGAACTTTTAATATCAAAGACATGTAAGATCGTTATATCCTGAAACCTCATTTTGATCGATGAAAAGCGATTCGTAACTTGATTGATGTGACAAGATTTACCGAATTTTCCTCCAGCGTCTTTAGCCGAGTCTTTATTTTAACATACTACGAGCTAGCTGTCAAATAATGACATTGTCGTGCATAATTATTAAGACAAATATAAATTTTTGCAGCCCATATTCAGGCTCAGTGTCTACCTACTATATCTCCGATTTATTAAGACAGTGATTTGAAGCAGGAAATAGATCAGGGGTTGAAAGTCCTCATTTAATAGTATTAAATAAATTAGACATAAAATAAACCAAAGATAAATACATATATCTTATCACAAGTGTCAATCGTTGCACAACTCTCATACAAAATAAACATTAAAATATAACCTAAGACTTGCAAAACAATATGACAACACAGTTCATTTATTTGTTTTTTTTATGCATTATAGGCAAACGCTTGGCCGCAATCACATCTGATGGTAAATGATGATGCGGCCTACGGTGTAACGCGTTTGCCTAGATAGAACCTATTCACTCTCCTCTTGAAAGCGTCCAAATTATATTCAACTGGAAACACCGACGCCGGCAACAAATTCCATTTCCAATTGTAAATATATATATATGTATATATCGTCGGGGATAGTGCAAATCTGCGAATCAACCATACGTAAAGGCCGCGTATCTGCAACAGATCCAGTTTTACACAAGAAGGTTAGAACTTAATAACTTTATTAATTCAATGAATTTTAAGCTTATTTTTTCTGGGCGATTCCTGGCTTCCGATTAAATGATTTCATCAGCGCTAGAACTCAGGCAGCAGCTTAATCAGAGTAACCTTTTGTACCTTTTTGCAAAACACAATACAATAGACAAAAGAAAGCTTACGACTGTGATAGTAAACATCCCTCTTGATCTAGATTAGTTAAGAACTAATCATAATATCTAATGCCTTGATCACACGTACCGAGTAAACCGGCGAGACAGTGACGCATTTGAGATACACTGCGCGCTAACGCTGCAACGTTCAACAGTAAAACTGATGTCGACGCGCAGTGTATCTCAAATACGTCACTGTCTCGCCGGTTTACTGGGTACGTGTGATCAAGGCATAAGCTTCGTGAGATGGGCTACTTTTCCTTATATTTATTTTTGTGCCACTTTCTTTCTATTTCCGTTGTGTTAATAATAATTGATTACTAACGTTTAAGATTAATTGTAGCACCCGTCGTGTAATGGTAGCAATTTTGTATTCAGATTTTTAGGTCGTAGGTTCACATTCGGTCGTGCATGCCGGATTTTTTCAGAACATTTATGTGCGCAATGTTGTGTGAAAAATATAAAAACTAAAAAAAGGTCGTGAGGAAACCCAGCAGTGATCAGGTCTGCACGTATAAACCTTGTCTTTCAGTGAATATACCGAATATGCTGCAAAGGTTGTCTAGAAGAAATCGCTCACTTAGCGATAAGGCCGCCCGTTATACATTTTGTTTATTTACATTTCTTTAATCTGTATTTTCATTAAGTTGTAAGGTGTACAATAAAGAATTTTGATAGTCATATTTCAAATCAAATGTTTCTTTATTCAATAAAATCACAAGGATCATTTAGAATATGTAAGTGTAGAATATGTAATCGTCTTACAGTATGTAAGACGATTCTAAATGGTGATTCAAAGTGCCCGTTTCACGCGACCAGAGCCTAGAAGAAACTTACGTCCTGGTTCCTACCGTTTTTTATGATCCTTCTTACAAAGAATTACAATTTTATTAAATTTAATAGAACAACATGGGTAACATGTATTTATTTAAAAATAATCTTTTTTTTGCTTTATTTATGCAATTTTCATAGTGATAACAATTCAGGTCGCTTCACAAACTTTTCCCACAAAACAACAATGACACGTAAATGTGTGAATTATAGGTACACGAGCGGATGAAAACGGCGATGTAAGACACATAATGCGATTTTTGTCGAGGTTTTTTCCCCTTTTATTGGCCAAGTTCCATTTTTGCTCTGCCTCTTTGTATTTTAGTTGTTTAGAGAAAATAATGTGTTCGGTTTACTTGTACTTTAGTAAAGACATGATAGTAGTAATAGTAGAGGAGTAGGCGAAGCGACGAATGATAGGAGTGAGTGGAACAAGAAAACATGTTGTGCCCAGTACTGGGGTCCCTACTTAGCGTGGGTTAAGGAGAATCTTTATAAATGTATATTTTAATGGATTTAATGAGTTATATTTAGTAGCATTATTTTAAAAGGTTTTACTCACGACTTTGTCTTATTAATTGATTAATTGTTCTAAAACAGTCTTTCCCAAAGTGGGCGATAACGCCCCCTTGTGGGCGCTGCAGGTCTCAAGGGGGGCGGTAAGAGACCCAGAAAGAAAATGGAGGCGTTGTGTAGAGGGGGGGGGGGGGGGGGGTGATTTGTAATTTTATTTAGCTAGGAGGCCTCTTAAACAACGACTGCAAGAGCTCTCGACAACAACAACTTGTGAACCAACTAATATGAATTAAAAAATTGCTCAAACTCAAATTAATTAATTTAATTTGAAGTTATTGTAGTTTTTAAATAGGTGAAAAAATGGGGGCGCTAAAAAAATATTTATTCTCAAAGTGGGCAGTAGACAAAATAAGTTTGGGAACCACTGTTCTAAAATGATAGCAACATAGCGTTATAACAATTTTAAATAATGGTAATAGTATTAGTTTTCTATAATTTGATAAAACAAATATGATTTTTCTAGAATAATAGATACTTAATTAAAGCCACTTTTCATTTAAGATTGTATTCAAATTGAATATTTTACAGTGAAAATCAAATATATCTCATGTTTATCATGCACCATCTCATGTGTATCATATACATAACAATCTAATGTCAATACTCATTAGTAAATATGTTTAAGTAAATAATTGAAATCCATTGAAAATGCGAAAGAACTTATGAAAACAATTTGAATGTAAATAGACCGAAATAACTACAAACTTTCCATGCAAGTTGCCAAATGGACCAATTGAGCGAGGAATTTTGATTGTATGGTTTGAAGGTAGGCCATTAAACCAAGGTATATATATATATACTTAAAAACAGGAACAGAAAAAACAGTGTTGAATTAATCCCATTTCTCACAGCGTTCTTACTCACAAGGACTCACTATGGCCTTTTTAAAAAAAGGTGTACCTACTTTTGATTTTTCTACTATGTTATAGCAGAACCAATAATATAAGTTCATAGAATTAAGAATATGAATTGGTACTGATTTGGATCAGTTGAACTATCTATAGATCGTTTGCAACGGTCTGTAGATAGTTCAACTGTTTCTTATGTATTTTATATGACTATGTACATTTTGTAAATACTGTATAGCCGTAAGTTTGTTTGTAAATAAATACATAGTGAGAATATGAATACATGCATGTTAAATTAAAAAGCTGTAAATCCACATGCCATACCTAGCTTTTGCTTAGTGATGTATTCTTTGTATTTACAAAAAAATATAGTTCCATCAGAAATTTAGTTACTTACCTATTATTCGTTTCAGAGCGTAGTAAAATGTCCATGAATATATATTTATATAACCGAGCGAAAGTTACCCGTGGACACACAAAGGCTCTTAAAAATCACGACATTGCACTTCCATTTTGATATTACTAAGAATTAGTTTTGCACAGTGTTTCAACACCACTCAACCTAGTAGCTTTCGAAAGAATACATTATTAATTGATTTACTTGCAACAACCTAAAATAAATAATCTTCCGCGCCAAGCCCAAAGTAATAAGTTAATATACAATAGGAATCAAGTTTCCCTAATTTCATTGTTGATAGCAGCATTAACTTCAAAAAGCAATTAATTAACGTGGGACAATTTACTTAAGACATAAAAACTTTTTGCGAGGCTATTATCCTGAAACTTGAGAAATATTAGAACACTGGTGGTCTAAGTAGTAATGTTGCCTTTCAATATACAAAGCAAAAAAAATGTAATTAACGAAAAAAATTGTTTTTTTACGTGCCTAAGTTAAATACAGAATGCGTTAGTATTCTTCAAAAATAAGTTAATAACATACCATTTTATATTTTTTTTGTAATTTATTTTAAAACAATTTAAATTAATTACCAAACTAAATAAAAATGCAGCAAAAGTGTTTATAAAAACACTTTAAAAATATTGAAAGTGGCAAAGCGGATAGAGTCTGAAAAGCAAACTTTATTTCAGAATTTCATACGTTAAAAATTCAAGCAACATGCATTTTATTATTTCTACGCGGTGGAAACCGCACTTGGATATTTTCAGAGTACTTTGAGTGGTCGCCACATACATTCGAATAAGTGTAGTGCCAGCGGAAGTTCACTTTGGAAGCGCAGTTTTAAAAAGTTACATAATTATGTAAAATATTAAATATACAATAAATTATCATGGACACATTGGACACATCACACTCTAGTCCCAAATTCAGCAAAGCTTGTACCATGGAAACTATATTGCTGATAGAATACTTATATATTATTTTTTGGAAATACATACGTAGATTCAGAATTTATTGCTCTTTATATAAATTTTGATTTTGTAGAACATTATACGACTATAATATAGAAAATATTGTCCTCAATGTGAGGTTAAAAAATCAGCTGTTATATTTGTATATGTAAGCAGATTTGAGTGATTTTTTCATTGATGTATAAATAATAATCCCAAGGTTGCGCTATATTATGTTTATTCCTAAGGATATAATAATATACATTCTCTATAAAAAATAAACATCGTATTTTTACGACTTTTCCTGTCTGCCTGCGGCGTCGTAAATCCAATACATACTAGAGTTTCGATTTTTATGTTGTGAATGTGATATACCCATTTATCTTCAAAGGTTTGTTGATAAATAAGAACATTAAGTTAAAGGTACACATCATTAAGTAGGTATTATAGGGATTGTAGGGATCATATTAAAAACGTTAAGAACCAGGCGGTAAGTTTCTTGCCCGTTCTTCTAGGTTCTGGTCGCGTGGAACTGGCATCTAGAATCTTCGAGTATGTAAGACGATTCAAATGATCATTGTGATTTTATATTTTTTAAATTTACATATCTAATTATCTTATAATTGAGCCAATAAGTGATAAGTCGTTATTCAGTGGCTTATGATTGAAAGTGATAGGTACTAAAAAAAGTTTTGACTAAAATAGATGAACGATTAATCATATTTTGACGGTCAATGAATAATAAAAAAAATATTTAGTGCTGACTATAATACACAAACTTTTGTGTTAGTAGGTACAATGATGTCCTAGGTGCATGTAATCTCTTGGCTAAATAACTATACGCTAAGCTAGATGAAACAAGAGTCTTAGTCCTCGAGTCACGCGTCGCTTCGACCAGACGCCACAAAAGAAATTCTAAATGCCCAGAGGGCTTCGTAATTACTTTCAAAGTTTTATCTGAAACCTAGGTCGCCCACGCCTGTCAAAATCAAAGCCTCTTTTTTAAACTTGTACATTTTTAGAAGACAATTGCGAGTGAAACCAGAAAAGTTTTTAATTATCCTATTGCATAGCGGTACAAGCGCCCTACAAATGCTATCATAATGATTTTTATTTATATGGTTTCATTTGGTTAGTTATCAAGAACTTTGAGGAATACTACCTCAGTTTTACAACCTTTTTATACTCGACCTCTTTTTATCTAATAAAAGTACAACACATACAGATCTACGTCATAGTTTAAAAAATCTGAACAGATTTTGGGGTTGTGGTTAAATTTATAAATATTTTTAAATTTTGCCATCAATATTCTGTTTTACTGTTTATTTGCTCAATGTATTTCAATACTCTTAAAAAAAAAAACAAAACGTTAGTTTATTTTTTTAGGTTTTGTAAAGTAAAAACTGAATGCACTAACAGTTTAGTTTTTTAAAATATTGAGTTCTTTGTAATAGAGTTCGTCCGGAAAAGTAGTGCCTATTTCCGCTGCCAAACAGAAAAGCTCTTATTGCTGTGTCTCGGTCGGAAGGTCATAAAGGCTGGTGATTTTTATATAATACATAGAAACCACAGGCTATTTGCACACTGACATAATAAACTACACAATCATATCAGTTGCTCAATAGTTTCGTGACAGAGTCGACGACGTTTAGCTAATTAACAAAAGCTAATTATCACTCTTTTTTTTATTCAACCTCTGCTGGGCAAAGGTTTCCCCCCTTTTTTCCATCTCTCTCTATCCCTGGCTAACTCTGCCCATTCATCAAGATCTGCAATATTAATCAGAAGATGACATAAATAAAATAAACTATGGCTATAGAAATCCCGCCGAGAAACTAACTAAATATGGAATTCAGTAATCTTATACAGAAGATTATTGACGAAACTTGTAGAATGGAGTTGCTAGCATACCCAGTTCAATAATCCACTTCGTAATTAACTCTAATATAACTTGAAATGTCTGCTAACAAACATTCAACGCAATATAAGACAAAGGTAATGAAATAGTAGCAAAGAGATGATTATTGTATTCCAAGACACTTCTCGTACCATCTCACTTGAAAGTTTTTTTATTTTCATAACGAAAGAACTTTATACCTTATAAAGTTTAATATAAGGTCTATTATATTGCCGATAACCTTGACTTGTGACCTTTATTCTGCTATCCGATACGTCTCTGAGTATGAGTAAAAGCCTACTTTTGTAATGGTTTCGAATTACTTTTAGTGGTTTGGTTTCAGTGTATCTTGAATTATTGCTTGTATTCGGAATTTTTTTTAGTACTTTATTACTTTATCGTACGAAAATTTGATGAAAAAGAGTAATTCAGTTATTCGAATATAATCCTGCTTCCAAAACCTATTCAGATTTCGAGCTGTGATTTGAAAATATATTATATTTAAAAAGTTTTCAATGAATCAATATTGGTTACCGCTACTATTCAAATTAAAAAAATATGAAATTTTGTATTTCCATTTCACCATTTTAATTAGGTGATAACGAACATAAAAAGTAAACTAGATAAATTTAAAAGTGATGTTGCTCTGTTTTCCAGGAAATAACTGTAACTTGTAAATTATTTTGCAATATCTTCCATTTCCACTGCAAAAATCCTCTGATCATATATTTTTATTCAGAAAGACTGTAGAAAATGCCTCCAGGGTATGTAATATCCATAAAATGTACGTTTTTCCGAACACAAAGCAACAGGGCTCGCTGTTCCGCGCTGAGGTATTTCAATATAGCAAGTAAACTACAAAAAATAATTAAACTGACCTAGGTATTGCATGTTGGAAAATAATAAATTATAGTTACACTCAGCTTATGCTTGCTATGTGATATTATATGAATAAAAATCATAAAAACAATAGATTAACGGGGAATTTTTATAATGTATATAGTACATACTTGATGGTTAGAAATATTCATATATTGCATGATGTGGCTGAAGGTTCTCATCAAACAATCATCAAAGGCAAAACACCCATCCATCTTATCTTTTTGCTCTTTGTGTTTTTTTTCGGAGCCCATATTATTTGTCATAAAAGTGTAAAAAAATTGCTTATTTTCTTTAATATCTAAATCAGTGTTTATAATGTTATTAAATTATAATTTTTGTTTAGTTTATTAAACTTATTCTGTATACTAGCTTATGTTCGCGACTTCGCCCGCGTGTAAATTTAGTATAGTTTATAAAACGTATTATATAATATCGTTTAATCTTTGGCTTATCTTATACAAAGGAATAACATAATATGAAAAGGGTAATTTTTTGTTAATAGTTTTCAATAAGAAACAAAAACCTTTCACCCCCACCATTTGGCACCCTGTTTTATGTTCATAGTTTTTGACGGGAAAATGTTGTGTGCACTTTGTCGTATAAGCTGACATAAGAGTAGTTACAGGCTTACACAATAATACAGATCCGTACTTAAACTTATTTTTAGTGATGGTCATTTTTATGTCACGCAAACATTAATATTAAGTTTATATGTTTAAAATTTTACGTGATTTGTATTTATGTTTTGTTACAAAAATATAGATTTTCTAGTCTAAAATAAAGTTTTTTAAATCATCTAACTTAAGAAAGAGTATAAAAATAAAAAAATACCTCATAAATAAAAATTTTTGTTCATGTAAATCGATGTTACTTGATGTTGAAACGGAACAGTATTCCAGTAGGTCTACCATGAGTTTTTACTATACTATATTTACAATACTCGCTAGCGTCTGTAGTTAAAAAAATGTATGAAGATTTGTACAGCGCCTCTAGCGGATAGTTGGGTACTAAAATTCGTCATACTAATATTGACGTAACTACTGTAGTAAAGTCAGGCGATTTTACTGTGACAACTCATGCGTCTACATACTGCGTCTAAATAGTCCATGCGTTGTGTTTGACTGTATTTTACACGTCTCCGTACTGTAAACTTGCAAAGATAAAGCAAGTTTCAGAACGGCTCCAGCATTGAGTTACGGTTTAATAACGCGCTGGCTGGCTGTAATTAGCTACCTATGTACGTACGGCTTTAATTATCTCGGGACAAAGAGATGTTGGGTACTCTTGTGCAGTAAAGAATAATAATTTGGATAATTTGGAGTGTAATATCCAGTGGTGGTCCAGTGTTAACCATGATAATGTGTCATGGGTCGTGTAATAAAATGTGTGTGCACTATGAAATAAAGATCCAGCAACCGTAGGATAGAGTCCAAACTTTATGTTTACATGTAAACTTTATAGAAAAATGCTTGTTTTTTTAAATCAAATAAGAGTTTTGCAATATTAATTAAATGCTGTTACGAATTGTAAAACGTAGTTTAGCATGAATATTGGTTTATAAAAATCTACTTACACTTTGGAACAGTACTTATCAAAAGCTCCCAATATATAGTTGGATAATCTTAGGTAATTCTTGAGTATAGGTACACTTAAGCCGTAGTTTTTGGCCTATTTTTCTAGGCTCTGGTCGCATGAAACTTGCACCTATTAGAATCACCTTGTATGTAACACGACTCAAATATACCTTGTGATCTGTTGTGTTTGTATCGAAATACAAAGTACTAGCACTAATACTAATTACACTAAGTGCAGTATATAGATACTCTGAAATCTTCACATGTTAGTTTTGTAACTCCTGCTGGAATACCAACTAATTCACTAATTCATTTCAAGACGCATACGTCAAAGATCTTCAAAGTAATGAAATGTAAACTGTTTTGGTTAAATAAACTACCGTCTGCTTTTGCAAGTCAAGCGGGCTGATGGCAAATAAATAGAATTCAGATCTATAGTCAAGTAAATAGAATTCAAATCCATTTCTAAGAGCAAAGTCGTCTTGCGTAGTTTTGATAAGAAATGTGTTGGCTTTTTGTTTGATTATTTTTGTAGATCGATTTTTTTCTTTTGATATCATTTTTATAATGTATCTTACGCAATTACTCCGCTGATAAACCGATTATATCAATGAAAATGTATTATTATCAAAAAAATGTATGTAAGTATGCTATCAACAATCAAATTCCCACATCACAGCCTTGCTTAGTTTGGGGTTAGAGTGTGATGTGTGGGATGTCCGTGAATAATTATTCATTTATTTATATATTTCCTCTTTATAATATTAGTTTAGATGAACTTCCTGTCAGGTATGTGCTGAAACGACCTAGGTGGAGGCGATTCACAAACGAAAAATTCAAAGTTTTGCTGAAAAAAATCCTTTTAGGATTTAGCTCGCCGTTGTACATGTCCTATTTTTTTTTTATTTAACAGGTTTACATTATAGAATATAATAAATAATAATGGACGCAAAAATTCATACGCAATTTTTGCGTACTTAATTAACGCGTATCCGATACCTGGCTTCGCAAAATTTCAATTAATAGATTATAATTTTAATCATACCTACCTTTTAATTAACCCTTTGAGCTGTCTAAAATAGCAATACGGGTTTATACACTTCAATAAACATGAATGACACTTATCAAATACTGAATAGAGGTAAATATCTATAGCTATTTCTAAAATAATCAACTACTGGCAGTACGATTGTTGTCTCTCTCACGCTTCGCCGCCCATATTTACTACATGCCTAGATAAGGAACGCTCAGTCAGTTCTATGTCTATGGTCGCTATGCATAGGCCACGTCTGCCGCATGTCCGATGTGTTATGGGCAAAATCAACAACAGATTGATGGACGCCCAAAAATGGGAAACGACCTCGCGGTAGACCATGGCGCAGATGGAGGGACGAACTCGATGCCCATACAAAAGATTGGTTCACAATAGCCCATGACAGAGTGAACTGGAGAAAAGGAAGGGAGGCCTTTGCCCTGCAGTGGGACACCACAGGTTGAAAATGAAATGAAAATGGTCACTATGTATCGAGAACCGTGGGCTTGATTCCAGCTAAGTACTACAAATTTTGTGATGGCAAATATTGAGGTCTGTTCTTGTCGCAGTTAAACAATATATTGCCAATACAGTTGAGCTGATACCTGTCATAACTTAGATGATATTTGGTGACTTTGACATCCAACCAAAACCCCATACATTTTTATTTGATTTTATCAAGAGAACGAATCTGTTTTGCGATATTAAATTCGGAACAGATGAGAGGACATTTTTTATTGCTTTAACGACATTTATGGCTAAGTAGTCAAGTTGTAGGCTATGTATGTAAGGTGTCAGTTCGATTGTTGTCAAAGTCAAAGTCAAAGTTGTAGATAGATACATATAGAGCATTTTATTTGTATACTGTAACACACACAAATTACAATTAAATGGCAGGTAAGAAAAGATAATGGTAACCTAATCTATGAAATAAACTTAAAAAATAAGACCAAATTACAATTAAATGGCGGTAAGAAGAGATAATGGTAACCTAATCTATGAAATAAACTTTAAAAAAAAGACAAACATACCATCCATTACTAATACAAACATATATGCAGTTCTGTGTGTTGTGGTACTACAAAAAGGTATTATCGAGACACAAGTTGTATCAAGACACGGTAAAAGTTTAAAACATTCCTTGGTTAAATAAATGTAGGACTACAATTTTATAACAATATTGTCTTGAATATTCTTGAACATAAACTTCAAAATTTTAATGATCAAAAATGTTAAATTTTTACTATTATAATTAAACATAATAGTGTTCTGTTAGCTATATTACCTTATCTTAAAAATTACTAGCCAGTAAAGCTATTCATAAAATGTACAAAAAAAAGGCTCGATGAAAAGAGATTAGTCAAAGGCACGTCCATTCGATTTGGCACATAAAATGAATATAATAAGGTTAAAATTCTTCTCCTAGGCACTGTAAGCATACCCAGATTATCTATAGTACCTAGTACCTACTGAAGATACCTATAGTACCTACTTACATTAATTATTATTTTAAGAGTAAAGTTTTTTTATTTGAACAGAATTAGGTTGCTAGCCAAAACTATTTAAACATACAATTTTATAAATAATAGAAAGCATACAATCAAGCGAAAACTTATTTCGAAATCCTCCGAAACCACAAATCCCTGATACGTCAATTGACGTAAAAATGCGAAAAAATACAAGCGTTTATTCGTCAAAGGTCTGAAGGTTTTACTCGGAAAAATAAAAATGGAATAGTACACGCCAAGAAAAAGAAATAAGTGTCCCGTCAAATGTCAACCCTAACTTAACAAGCGTCTCACACCAACACTACTGTACAATAAATACGAGTTTTATGTTACATAACGATAACAGCTATCAAAAAATTGGATAGCCTGAAATTAAAGTTATAATTCTCAATAAAATTTAACTACAGCGCTTAATTGAATTTAATAACGCACTGAAGCTGAAAGGGTTCAAATTGTACTTACCATAAAATGACTGTAAAAAACGTTTGAATCGGGAAGTTATCCTTGAACGGTTTAATTCACCATATCCTCACTCAATTTTCACATACGTAAATCACGAAAGTTAGTTATACACTTCACGCTACGAGATTCGTAGATGCTCAAACGAACGACGAGACGGATACGTCACACGTGCGACCCTCGTAGCAGCGTAGACTCACTGGAGTACAGTCGCCGCGAACTGTACTTCCGAAGTTTACCGATCTTAGCCGAGCGCAACCGAGTCATGTAAGCTGTGATTGATATCAAATGAAATGTGAGGAATGAGTAGTTGGAGAGCTCTTTGTTTTAAGGATTACATTTTTTGCGTCATGATCACGGATCTCTGGAGGAGGAAAAGCTATGCCACAACTGCAGAGCCTTGATAAAAATCCTCATTTTTTTCAGCAATTGCTATACCCCTGAGCTATTGTTTAATGACGCGAATAACTAACCGGCCTTTTCCTGATATCTTTGACCGAAAAGCGCTTGAAGTATTTCGTTTTATTTTGCGACGCGTTCAGCTGGAACTATGTTTCGGCCAGTAAGCTTTTCATCTTGATAATCGCTTTAAACTTATACGCTCCATGGTATTTTTCATTTTACAGAGGACTGATAGTTCCTAGGTATTGGACATGGATACAACCATGCACTAATATTTTTTTTTACTTTAGAAAATCTGGTGCGCAAAATCCAAAGCACTCAAACAATAGATTAAATAATCGTGTGGAAACCCGTGGGTTAGATTATTCGGCAGCATTAGCTTTGTCTTTTTTTTAAGATAAAGATGGCTAAGCTGAGGTAATGGTGCTTATTGTTTTATTTCCATACATGAGTAAAAAGTGACCCCTGACCAGCAAAAGATGAAAAAATATTTTTCAATATGTATTTTTAAAACAATAATGTACTGGTACAAATGATGTTAATATAAATCATGTACGGTTTCAAATAACCGTTAATGTAATAACTGAATAAATAATTTTGCGAGTGACTGTACCGTAATAATATTAATGAAACTCTGATGTCAATGGACTAGGTAAATATTTTTGCAAATTTTCCATGTCATTGAGCCCATAATAACTTCTGCGAAGGGAGACTTATTGACCTTATATTCTCTCGATGGGTATTATACGCCATCATGCTAAATTGTATTATCCCTGTAGTCCATGATTTGCGGATATTGAATTTATTATCATTACGGACCCGAGCGAAAGGGTTAGGTGATTAAACCATCCCTAGATAATGCCTATCCATTTAGCCATTGGTTTTCTAGGAAGCAGAGGCCGCCATGGACCATAAATTTTTAAACCAAAGTTTTATTTTACAAAATAATCACGCTATGCATTCGTAAGCTTGAATAAATGTCTTTTGAAACACGACTCTAAATCAAAGAAGAATATGTTTCACTTAAAATTATGTCTGAACTTAAAAATATATGTAGCTAAAGTTTGACGTCTATGTGTAGCGATATTTTGCTTAGTTCGGTAGCGCGTAAAATTACCGCCAATATGTATTTTTAAGACGAAATAAAAATAAGTTTGTCACGTTATATAACGCTCACTTCATTTCACAAACTAAGTCTCTAGGTAATTCGAGACACTCCAAGGCTGTCGCTAGTCGAGAGACCTACTGAAAGTTTCCAAGATAGATAGTTACACATTACTACCGACACGATACCTACACGACGTTGACAATGGTAACACACTTTTAGATTATAAATTACACATAGAAATAAAAATACTTGAAAGATATATTGAGTGCGCAACCGCAGCATATCATTATCAAGATACTATATTCACAAACTTACGACTATTACAGTATTTAGAAAATGTACTTATTTATAAAATACATAATTAAGAAACAGTTGAGCTACCTGCAGAACATTGCAAACGGTCTTTAGATAGCTCAATTAATCCAAATCAGGACCAATCGGAAGCATAACGAAGATATTGGCTGCATTGCCGCCAGAAGATAGTAGTTTAGCTTAAAGTATAAACTGTGTGCATTATCCGTGAAAAAAAAACCTTTATATATTTACAATATAAAATAAAGGTGTCTGGAAGAAATCGTCCATTGTACTGTATTTTGTGTATTTTTTTCATGTATTTTTCAGTAGTTGTAAGGTGTACATGTACAATAAAGTATTTGCATTTCATTTCATATCAGGAACGGCTTTATTGCTAAGAGCGATCTCTCCAAGACTATCTTTAATAACTCGACTCTCCACGTTATTCTTGAATTTTAATATCGGCATCGGTCAGTATGCGATCGTCTAATGGCGAATTGTATGACGGTAGGTACTTGTTGAGTAACGGCATAAAGACGTAATAGTATCTTACACCTCCACTTGACACTGTATGCTACATGTATGACTGTCCTTGACAAGGGCTACTTGACTTGACCCTTCATAATCAAGCATCTAATAAACTTAAACAATAAGATTGAGACTTAAAAACAAAACTAAACGTGGAAAGCTGAGTAAAGTATACTTTACTCAGTAAAATAACAAGGATAATTTTATGAGCAAATAAATATAGATTAGGAATAATTAGGATATTAAAATGTGGACTACGATAACTGTATTGTTGGCCTCAGCGAGTTTTTGGCGAAAATTAGTTTCGAAATAATATATTTTAAAAGGAATATTTTTGCGGTTTTCTTATCCACATTGCCAGGGTTGTCAGGAGAAAAAATTAAAAACGTATATAGCTTATGAATAAATGTCTTTATCTTAATAATGGTTCATAAGTGATCATTAGAAAGTTCAGTTTTCGTAACAGCATTCCACGCTTAGTTTTGTCTTTAAATCTTAATATTATTGTTTAACGAGTAATTTTTTGTTATGTTAATAACAAAAAAAAACAAAATTACTGACATAGCGCTCTGCAATTGGCCGACAAGAACGAATGAAAAAATACTTATTATCATATTAAATAACAAACGCACTTTTTTTTCAAATCGACTAAGATAAAATCGATTATAATTATGAAAACAATAGTTATACCTACTATCAACAACCTTCGGAACTTAAACCTTGAAAACCAATTTTGCGTTTCTCATTAAGCGACACAGAATTATCTAATTTGCTAACTACAAGTGTTAAGCACGTAAGTTTATTTCGGTGATTAGGTAGAACTGGCAAAGTTAACGCTTAGTATAAACTTACTTAATTATTAACGTTATAAATCTGTAGTTTCGATTACTTTGAAAGTTTGTAGCGCGTGTGAAATTGAATCTAATGCCGTTAGCACTAGGTTCAGGGTAGGTTAGGCTAGGTTAGTTTTGGCGCTATCGATTCACTCACTTTGTAACTTATAACCTTTAAAATAATGTTCACATTATGGTTTGATATTATGATTTTTGACAGGCGTTACATCTGTCTGCTTTCCATACTGTGGGTCGTTGATTCGATTCCCTCCTAGAGCAAATGTTTGTGTTGAAAATAAATATTTATTCTAATTTCAATCTAGTTACCATAGTACAAGCTTTGAGAGTGTGTTGTGTGAATTGTCTGTGAATATTTATTTATTTATTTATAATACATTCGTGCGTCACATTCTCATAATATCAACTACGTTTACCACACATAAAACAAAGTATAATTTACGTTGAAAACCACTAACTGCCAAAATTAAGCAAACTGAAGTTCAAACTAAGCTCAGCTATCGACAGACAGCAAATACGGAACCATTGGTATTGAAAATCATAATTCCCAAAACAATTGCAGGTGCTTTGAACTATCCAGTAAAGCCAGAACGTCCGCCATGTGAACGACAAAGACTAAAAATATAGATAATCCAAATCATCGAAGAATACATAGTAACACCCGCACACTGATCAGGTATTTATGTTCATCACACAAACATTTGCTCTGGGTGGGAATCGAACCCACAACCTTCAGCATGGAAAGCAGAGCTACTACCAACTGACACAGCTCAGTTGGTAGTAGCTCTGACGCCTGCCATGTGAGACTGACGTGTGAATGACAGTTATTTGTATCGATGGAAGCATAGTATGTATACTTTTTGCACCATCTGTATGTAATCTTTGACAGCAGTTAAACGTACAATACCATTTTCAGGGCCGTTCCGCCCGACCATAGCCGTTACCATTAGTGGACACTAACTAATGAACACAAACGATCCTCGTCCTCTCGCCCAGAATTTAGGATTATACTTTTATGTGTTTTGGACACATAAATATTAGGGCATTGGTGTATTATATCCTCATATAGTTGAATATGATTGAGTGTTTTCAACCACTTTCAAAAGAAGAGTTTCTCAATTTAACTGTGTTTTTTTTGTTACGCGATTTCACTACTCTTTAAATAATTGAGTACTCCAATAATAAGACCTATAAAATAAGTACTAAATCAAAAGTTTCAGGGAAGATTTTTCTACACAGTATTAGATTCTACAATAAAGCCCGAAAGGTAAAAATATGTAAAATTAAATGACATGCAGTGTGAATAACAGCGTATTTCCATTTTCATAAAGAAAACCCGCGGAAGTCGAATTGATATGTAAAGTGGTCCTGACCCTTTGTGTGGCGACAGAAAAAAGGTGCATCCATACTTTAATAGGAAATTCTCGCTACTGGGGTATATTTAACGAGTAAATAACTTGTCGATATTACCTTTATTGACAGAATTCATTCTAGTTTAATTTATTAATTTAATTAATTCATTTTGTCTAGTCGAAGCGACGCGTGACCCGAGGGCTGGTGAGTATCTGGCCCAACGTATCAGCATTGCTATTCAGCGCGGCAATGCAGCCAGTGTCTTGGGTACGCTTCCGATTGGTACTGATTTGGATCAGTTGAACTATCTATAGATCGTTTGCAACGGTCTGTAGATAGCTCAACTGTTTCTTATGTATTTTATATGACAAGGTACATTTTGTAAATACTGTATAGTCGTAAGTTTGTTTATTCATTCTTAACAAAGGACTTTGAAACCACGCCGCGGCATTATTTACTAAGCTCTCATGCATTTTTTAGATTTTATTTTTTTGTCTACTGAATTGCTTTAATATTGTGTTTTTTGAATTACAAAATAAATATAATAAACCCTACTAAAAATGTTAACGATAACATCGATGTTCTACATGAAACATCGACGTCATTATTTTACTACAGACGTTTTTTCTACGTTTTATTCACATTATTTAAAAATAATACTTAATGTGTACGAATAAGTGACACAATAGTGAATAATTGTTGTTGTGACATTGTGTTGACGACGATTTCTCACCTTCTCGGTTGTCCCTTGTGCCCTACCTGCACAAGGCTTGACCTCATCAACGCCACAAACGAGGGAAAAGAAGTTGCCAAGTTCTATTGTAACTTGGTTTGAAGTTGATATTGTGACCCATTGACACGCAAGAAAAAGAAGTGAATAATGAAACATTATAGGAACAATGTAGTTTTAGACTGGACAATCTCAACACAGGTAACATTGGGTCATTCAGCAGGAAATGGATGGAATGTACCAACTGGGCGATGCTCCGCTGCTAACGATATTTAAACCTGAAGTGCGAACAGGTACGACTATATGGTCGGTGTCGTTCTGTGCTAACAACTTTGGGGCTACGATAGAGCGGGAAACTGAGAGGGAGCGAGCAAGAAAGAACGACAGAGAGAAATAGTTAAAAGTCAAATAGGTATGGAGGTAGTTGGAACAATTATCTGATTACTGCTTTCTGCTTGGTTTTTCAGAACTATAATAAGAAGAATAGTTTTTTTTTGTTATCCAGCCATTTAAAAAAATCAGAAGTAACAGATGTATAACAGGAAAATGTCGAGTGCTTACGCGTCTTGACTATATAATTATGTAATAATATATTGAATATAACATTTTCAATATATGTGATTGTTTGTTGAAAATTGTACTTTCTATACTTCTACATTCATTTGCATTGATTTATATTTTTTAGCGGATGTAGTAAGTCAGCTAGCGGGTGCTGATAGCTTACAGCTAAAATGACGCTACGCGTTTTAAACATGAGGCACCAATTATTTTCACAACCAAGTTATTTTGTTTGGCAAATAACACGGACATCGTAAACAGCCAAATATTGTCAAGATTGCTCATCAGAGGGATTAGTTCATTAAATACACACTGCGCGGTGACGCTGATAATAATGTTCGGCAGACGAACTGACGTCAACAAATGTCACTCGAATACGACACCGTTTCGATACGTTTTCGATAGTCACATCATGCTCAGTAGCTCTACCATGAGTTTTTACTATACTATATATACTATACTCGCTAGCGTCTGTAGTTAAAAAAATGTATGAAGATTTGTACAGCGCCTCTAGCGGATAGTTGGGTACTAAAATTCGTAATACTAATATTGACATAACTACTGTAGTAAAGTCAGGCGATTTTACTGTGGCAACTCATGGTAGAGGTACAGTACCCAGAAACTAAGATGTTGCAATCGCAAGTTTCCTAGCCCCATTGTCACAGCATACGACTTGCAACGACCTCACCGCAAGTATTCCCCGTTTTATTGCATCCAATTTTATTTTACGTTCTCACATTGATCGTTTGAATTGATCTCAAATGCATCAAAATCTTTATTTGACGACCCGTGTTATTTGAATGGAAGTGATGAAGGTTTTTAGGTCGCGTACTTTATTCCTCGCTTATTGTTAACACACATCATAATGTGATATGATAAGGGTCAAACCGTGGTGTAGAAATTGTATGAGCATGCATTCAAAATATATATTTATGAAATTGTTAAACTGTTAATATATTTAGATATTTTTTGCACCTGCGTTTTACTGGCTGGTGAAATTTACTGTATTACATGGTTTTTTTAAGCGGAATAATTATCATAAAGATAAAGATTATTTATTTGCTTAACATGTGTTAATTAAGATGACAAACAATAATTTACGAGACAAACATGCTTTACCATAGGTGTATTTTATTGAGAGGAATAATGTACGAGTATCAGTATAGTAAGTCTCGCCAGTAAATGGTAGTGTTCATAAACACGACCATTTTATTTGACCATTGTATCCGATTGTTGTTGAAACAATAGTTATGTATTACGAATAAAAAGAGAAGATTAGTTTTTGCACGACTTTGATCAAACAAGAAGATAATATAAGGAATACGTTATTAAATGCTGCTGGTAAATGTCAATTTAAACAAAAACCAAACAACAAACTCTAGTTGATTGGCATGAAGCTTTCCTTAAAATCTCTCATGATAAAAGCAAATTTACTCAAATAGCTATGTTGGCCTTAGCACGGGTCTAAAACAAATCAAAAACTCCGTTCTCCACATTTTCACTTCAAATTGTTCAAACACTCAAACAAAAGGCTCCCGCATTTCTTTTCTTAATTTGAAAAGGTCGCAATCTGGTGAGATAGAAGCTCTGAAAGAACTCTTGCTTACTATCTGCAAAACAAATTGCAATAACAGGCACACCTTACCTCCTCGGTGATAAATCCTAGGGCTGCGAGTGACGAGCTTTGCTCATATTTATGCTCTCTCATTTTGAATGCATAGTGTTTTGGACAGTAGTTTACGATGTGAAAGTAAGTTATACCATGAAATATTTTCAATACTCTTTGATAAGTATCTAGTACTTATTACCCACCCAGGACAAATGTTTGTGTGATGAATAAAAATATTTGTTCTGTGTCTGGGTGTTACTATGTTCCTACTCCATGTATGTATTTACAAAAAAAATGTATTTAAGTATTCTATCAGCAGTCTAGTTCAATAGTGCAAGCTTTGTTTTGTTTGGGACTAGAGTGTGATGTGTAAAATGTCGTTAAATATTTACTCTTTTTTATTTATTTAAATCATTTTAAGGGTAGGTAGTAGTTATTCAAAAGCGTTCAGCAGACGAAATGAGGCCATTTTATTTGTTTGTTTTATAGTTTTCAAATATAATGTATGTTTGTCGCCCTAACACAAAAGTTGGCACGCGACACAAAGCAACGGTAAACACCACAAGCCGCGTAATCCTTATATTTGAATGCTTTACAAATTATGGCGACTTCCTTTGTAATAAACAGCATTGAATAAAGGGTGAGCAGGTTTAAGATAAGATTTTATTCCACGGGCTCAAAGCAACAGCCTTTCAACCCACTTGTAATATTAAAACGAATGGCGTTATTAAAATAAACAGTAACTTTATCCCGCCGTCTTAAAAACTTTTTCATAAAAGTCTGCTTTGTTTTAATTCATGAGATAAAGTTGATGTCCTAAGATAAGGAATAAAAAGACGGACATACTTTTTGTGAAATTGTTTCAGAAAAGGTAAAACGCAATCTCCAACATCAACACCAATCGAAACCGCTTGGGGACTTCAAATTATGTTTTTGTTGGTTCCAATTGTTTCACTTTGATTCCAACTTTTCTTTTGTTTTGTATTTAAATTTCAGGTTTTTCTCTCATCGGTACGTACTAGACTATCTATATTGTTTTGTGTACACTCTTTGAAACAAACTCGTTAAAACGCAGACGCTGATGAACAAACAATATTACTCCTTAATTAGATTTCTCATTAAATGGAAAAAGAAAACATTAGAGTTTCTTTACAGCAGTTTTCTTTATGCAAGCGGCGTGCAAGACCGTTTAGAATGCAAATATAACCGACTCTGGCGCCAATTACTTGCAAATTCATGACATTGAAACCCACAGAAATCATTTAAATGAATCTACACCTTGCATACGAATTGATAGTTATAAGAGGAGATATTTTAGACACGTCTAATCGGATTACAAAAGGTGTTTTTACAAAGCAGTTGGGTTAACTAGGGTGCCTTCAAATGGTTCGCTTTTATCTGCACAGCTGGTATATTTTACTGATTTATTAATAGATAGCGTAGCCATAAGAACTAAACATTAGTTAAAAAAAAAATGGCCGCTGACTGTAGAGTAGGACCGGAAGTAGGTACTGGACCAGTGGGAAAGTATAGGTTTAAAAAAAAATCTTTAACTTTTGTTTTCGGCATGAAAATAGCATGCTTATTCGAGCTAGAAATGTATACACATATTTAAACTACACACATATTTAAATTTTACCATAAATCATATTCATACTTATCATTAATGGCAGGACAGGATAAAACATACGATCTTTTTATAGTCCCTGGTAAGTCCTCAGATCATCTCGTTTTGATAAAGTTCAATCTAAAATAAAATATTTTAAGATAACCGCGTTCGATTACAAATTGGGGTAAAATAAAAATGTGAAAGGAAATGAAAATAATAAAATTAAGCTCTAAAAAGCTAAAAAAATTAAGCTCATTTGCTCTAAAAATAACCTTTACCTTGTTAAATTATTTTATCAAAGAAATAAAAACTTGATATTTTGGGGAAAATAATATTTTTGAATACAAAATGTTCAAAAATTGCTTGTGGGTATGGTTACGAACATGACAGAAACGTGTCACTTTTATCATTCTTTTTTTTTATGAAGCCACCGAATATATAATACCTTATACTTGTTCTATTTTCTTTTTGTAGTAAAAATGTTGCTGTAATTATTATTATTTTGTTTTAAATAATGGTTCTTTATTTATAGTGAGTTAAAACACTTAGTTCAGACTCTAAAATGTTTCTAAATTCCGACGTAAAGTTATGAACTGTTGCCTTTATTCGAAAACTTCCACAACCTAATTTCAAACAAACTATTCTCGAAAACTTTAAACAAATGCATGATACATAAACGCCCCATGTCAAAGTTCTATTCTGCAAAATAGTTTGACCTTATGTCTTATACAATAAGCCTAAACTTTATTTTAAATCAAAGCCCGTATTAAACTTGCTTTTATGCATACAACTAAATACAAATCAAGAAATAAAGGCATGCTATCATAATCGTACAACCCCTTATAACTCCTATGTACAAACTGGACACGGCATATAAAAATAGTAATAGTATATTATGTAAAAATGAACATGGTTTGTCGCCATAAGAATACAACAAGGTCCAGTTAGAGCCGGTGATGATATTTTATTAACTGTGTGTATGCACGCAGACTTGAAGTATTGATTACCATACGTAATGATGACATAAAGTCAACGTTATCTTATTGTAAGATAGGGGGTTAGTATTGAATATACTTATCTGTAAATAGAGTCATAATGACACTACGAGACAGTGTGGTTAGTTTTGTGTGTTTTGCTTACTTGCTAAAGTATGAAAAGAACAGATTTTAGAGATCAAATTGTGATGCGCGGTTAAATATCAACCACGAGAAACAACACACTAGAATTTAATAACACCCACGCTGAGATTTTCTTCTAGATTCATAGCAAAACTAAAAAGAAAGTTATGCGGGAAAGTTTAACGTTGAATAAACCAATTATGCGCTGAAACTCAACATTTGAGATTCAAATAGATTGAACTTCAAGCTGGAAGGTCTAACACGAGATTATGTAAGTTTTGGATCATGCTGCGCGGAGTGTTTGCTTTCTTTGCAGATTCTAACGGAAACTTTACTTTGTGAAATCACATTTTTTGTACACCAAAATGATTATAAACTTGACTGAAACTTCAGTATTTCATTGTGATTCTTTGAAAAAAGGATCATACAAAAGACGGTCGGAACCAGGTCGTACTTTCTTCTCCGTTCTTCTAGGCTATGATCGCGTGGAACGGGCACCTAGATTCACCTAAATCATGTTACAGAATAAAGAATATTTGACCATGATTTTGAACTTTGACTGTCAAACGAACATTATGATTTTAAAATTATTTGCATTTTATTATTGGAATTACTTTTTCTTTCTTTTAGTACTTATCGAGTTCGAAATGATCAGCGTTTTCAAAACCAAATTTCTGCAAAAATCTCTACTTGACCATTTCTACAACAAAGTCCTTTAAATTGGTTCATGTAGGTACACTGTTCGATTCCGGTGGGTTTTAGGTGCGTTTTTATGGATATTACACCGATTCCAATCTTTCTAACAACTTTTCTGATTTATTTTACGGTGTATCTGTAATGTTTCTGTATCGGTAAAATACTGGGTATGCCTTCCTGTGCCGATAGTTTGGACGATAGTATACAAAGTGATTCAGAATCGAGTACTTAGTGAATGTGTATATATTTCTAAATCTTCATTTTTAATTTTTAGTTCTCTCTCCCTCTCTCTCTTTTTAAAAAAGTAATATCTCTAATCTGAACCCCATATTTGTGGCAGTAATATGTATATTTATTTTCGCCATAATCACACGCAGTGATATAGGTAATGTATCGAGATTGATGTGTTTAGCAGCTGTTTCCGTGGTTCATTCGATTGATTGGCTATTTTGAGTATGTTAAGACGATCAGCTGCGTCAGTATACTCAATGACACACATTCTAGAATATTTAACCTCAATTCTTTTGGTGTTTCCAACATAAATTTCTTTACGACCGTGCTTTTAGTAAACGACAACTTATTACATTTTTATTTTTTAAGGTTATTTTCTCTGCCAACTGAAATGACAGTGACAACTATTATCAGTGCTGTCACATTCGGTTGGAAGATAAATACAGTAATGAAACCACTGTATCATGTTGCATATTAAAAAGCATCTTGCTTAAAACAATGCAGGCTAAACTTTGGCTAGATTTTATACATGGGTGCCGGCGCCAGAAAATTATCAGCCAAGCGAGAAATTAAAATAGCCGTGAACAGCATAAAATTAACTTAGTCTCCAAACACAGGGTTGAACTCAGGACAAAGAATATTCATTGGGGAAAAATAAAATGTTTCTGAAAAGTGGCGTCGTGATTTATTCAGTCTCTGAAATTCTGGAGCAGTCTCTAAGGAGCTTGAGGAATATTCTAGAGGGGAAAATAAAATGTTTTAAAATTGGTGCAGTGATTTATCTATCGGTACCTGGTAAGGTTTATGGAGCCTGTCATCATTTAATTACATAAGCCTACATTATTAAATACAGAATATTTTACTGAAAAAAATCCGTTTAA
Source organism: Ecliptopera silaceata (assembly GCA_932527185.1). Taxonomy (NCBI): domain Eukaryota; kingdom Metazoa; phylum Arthropoda; class Insecta; order Lepidoptera; family Geometridae; genus Ecliptopera; species Ecliptopera silaceata. The sequence goes on along the minus strand of OW052202.1, from coordinate 6,997,467 downwards.
TTGAAAACATAATTTTCAGTAGAAATAAAATGTGTAGGTACTTTATATTGGATTGAATAGAAAGTACCCTTTAAGCAGCATATTCAGTTTATTTATAACGCGTTTAATATTGCCCGCGGAAATTAAACTTTATTCTAAGTCTAACCTTAATCCTTAAAACACTTAATTTGTAAATACTAGGGGATTTTAATTCCTTGAGATAACATTTAAAAAGGTATAAATTACTGATTTATTTTCATCCATTATTCTCCTTTGAAATCAAAACACAGTAACGTTATAAAAAAACTTGAAATACCTCCCCTGCACCCAGTCGGTATAGGTCTTAAGGTGCCGTCGGATTTACTCGTCTTTCACCCGCCGCTTCCCTTCCATGCATTTGGATTTGCACGCCTAATTAAATTAAACTTTATTAATTTAACACCTATAATTTATGAAGCACGGGCGAAGGCGGTGTTTCGAGAGACTGCTTCTTAAAGGACACACCGGCCAATGGTGACATCTACTCGTGGCCAAAGTTATATATTATGTGTGACTATGTAGGTATTCAATGTATGTTTAAAAAATGGTGTGTTCTATCTAGTTTCCATAGTAAAATCTTTGCCTAGTTTGAGACTAAAGTGTGATGTGTAAAATGTCCAAGAATATTTATATATAACGTTTGTAATATAGTGAATAATGTGTCCACCACTTTAATTAGAGCAAAAGCTTTCAAGTAAACTTACCTACGTACGAAAAAAAAGTAGACAACACTTTGTTATTGTAAAAGAAAATAAAACAGTGATATGTAGTTGTGAACCTATTTTTACTTTTTTACAGTCTACAGACCCAAAAAACATTTCCTTGGACCTTGCTCTGACCTAAAAATCCTTAAAGATATTTCATTATTTGTAGGGTAATAAAATTACATCCGCCACAGACACTGTAAACATTTTACAGTTGCTGACTGGGTGCGATGACGAAACTTTTAAGAAATACGATCGAAACGAAAACAGTCTATTGGCAATGAGATTTAAGAGAATCAGATTCATAGAAGGCGAACGTTCAAACGGTAGGTACCAAGCCCAAAACCAAAAATTGTAACAGTGAAAACCAAATAATCCTGTCGCTTTTCGGTTAAGTGAGCAAGCGGTTAAAAACGACAGTGGGTACTGGGGGTTCAGCATGAAAAGAGCTGATGGTCACAGTTATACCGCAATATCATTTTATTTCAGTTACACTGCGCGTCTACAACAGTCGATCTACCAAACATTGCAGCGTCAGCACGCAATGAAATCCAAAAACAGTACCTATACGATAGAATTGTATTGTCAGATAACTCAGTGTGTTCCCTTTTGTGACGGTAGAAGATCGGATGTGGATTGAAGTGCGTTCACTTGTCCGGAACAGGGAGTCGAATTCATTTCGTCCGGATCGAAACGGTTTTTAAAAGTGAGGTTTTACTTTTTGGTTTGGTTTAATTGAACCAGTGAAGCGAGTGTTTCGTAATGGGTTTATGATGATCATGGAGATAAAACATCGTAAAGAAATTACAATTACTTCTAATCTAAAACTTAAATTGAAAGAAGACTATCGAAACATATACTATTCCGAGACCATAAACAACAGAATTAAAAAAAAAAAGCTAGCACTCCGGGAGTGCCGGCAGAAGTGAAAACTTCAATATTAACGTTGTGTTTTCACTTTTAAGTTTTCACTTAAAAAATATAACCACAGTCGTGATTGTGTCATGTCATTGTGTCACATTCGCGCAAGCGCGAATGTGTCTGTGTCTTCGTTGGCTTCGTCGTCATCGTCACGTCACGTCATGTCGCCACGTCATCGTCACGTCATGTCGCCACAACACTATTTAATTGTTTGAGTCATACGTCGCGTGACCGCAAGTGTGTTCTTTTGTCGTCTCTTGTTTTACGAGCAATGTATAAAAATTAAATAAGATCTTACGCTTTTTCGACGTCACGTGACCCTGACGCGAGTTTGAAAGTTTTTACCCACCCAGCGCCGCTAAAGAAGTTTTCACTTCAAAAAAACTATAGTTCATTAAATATTTTGTTTCTGGACAGTAAGTCACGTGACTAAATCCATTCTTTTGACGTTCTGTACGTCAAAAGAATACGACAAACTTGACAATGAAAAGGTAGTGAGTTTATTTAATTAACTAAAAACTACTCAGTAACCTAAAAAGGTTCTTATTTAGACTCAAAAAACTCATTCTATCAAACTCGACAACAAATACCCAAGTAAAAAATATTCATGTAAGAAATACCTTTGAAGCATTAAAGTAAATAGAATCAGCAATTTAAATTAAACTCAATGAATACTTGGAAAATATTTGCCTACCAACGCCGAACTGGACTAGAAATGCTTCTCATAATTAATTTAGGTACCTATTGACTGGTATTGGATCGAACCCTACGATTCTCGCCATTAAAATCTTGGGTTTTTAATAAACCAAGACCGGTATAATGACGGCCGGAAGTAAAGTCTATTCACATAAACGTTTGCAGTAAACGTACGTAAAAACGCATCCTTACAAATCATCATAGATAAATAAAATATTCTTTATTGTACACCAACACAAAAAAAGATCAAATCAGACGTCATCTCAATGCTCACTCCTTTCTGACACATGTCATCATTCACAAAGAAAAACACAGTTAAGTAAAGTGTATTCACATAAACGTATGCAGTAAACGTAAGTAAAAACGCACCCTTACACATAATATGTAAATAAAGTACCCGTAATTTTCCCGGAAAAAAACTAACTTTTACTTATGGTAAGTAATAGATCCAAGATAAAATATTCGACAACATTTCACACAACGCCATTTGTTTGAAATTACATTAACGACAAGATTTTTTATGAATAAATTTATAATTTAATAAATTACGAATTAAAAGTTTTATTTTCTTCGTAAATATAGCGACTGCAGTTTTCCAAGCAAGTGTATCTTTTGCAATTGGAAAGGTAAAATACGCAGATATCTGAATAGGAAACTCAATTAGGAAATACCTATCCCCGCTATTGAGGAATTATTTCAGTATAATCAGCTGTAGTGAATTTTCTTTTTATGTGTACATTTTGGATTTTAGTTTTTAGCGTTTGGCAAATTGGTAATATAGTATAGTTAGTTTATTTATATAGTATATTTACACGGTAGAGATAGACTATTATATGATATGATTTGCTCTCTTTAAACGACAGCTAAATTGAATCTACTGTATCAGTTGGATCAAATGAAATAAGTGATTTAGATTTTAGACTTCAAATTAGAGTAAGTAGGTATATCTTGATATTCACTATACTTACTGATAAATTTTATCTAACCCAAATATAGCCAAATTAAAGTTCTTGCGCGTTTTCAAAATTTGCTTTAAGACTCTTACATATTATTATATTTTATCTCTATCGGCTCATTCATTATTTTATTGAATTGACTTGACGACCGATGTAGCGCGGCGGGCGAAGGTCCGCCTGCGACGCGGAGGTTGCGGGTTTGATATACCGCCTTGGGATAAATGTTTATACGATCTGCAAATATTTATATGTATATGTATAATAAAAAATATCTATCTTTGTAATGTATTGTAACCATAACACAAGCTCTGTTTATCTTGGGGCTAGATGATGTTGTGTGGATTGTCCAGCATTATTTATTTTTATTATTTAATTATTCATGAACATTTTTTAACACAATAATGATCCAATCCTACTGTTTCAGATACACTGTGTAGTCGTTTATTATATTACCCACACTGTTGCCGCAAATGTTCTCGATGGTACCAATAGCGTAATCCGATTTTAATTGAACTCGCCTTTGCTTGTTTAGATGAGTCGAACGCTGTAATGGAAGTTCGTTTAGGGCTCGTTCATACTGCGGTTTATTAGATAACAGTGCAGGTGTAAAAGTGGTTATACAGTGGACACACTGTGATTTAGTGAACAGTGTTGTCGAATGCGAGACTAATTAGCGCTATTGTATCAATCCTTTTACATATCGATTCATAAAGACATAATAATAGATATATAGATAATTTTATTTTATCAACTGTTTTTACAGAGTGGCCGTTTATTTGCATATCGATTCATAATAAGGTAGAATTTTAATAGTCAATAGGTACTCAATTCATTTATTGCATCCATATGGTAAAGTTAGGTTTTTTATGCAATTTTTATATAAACTATTCTTATTTTACATACTTACTATATATTATCGAGTATTACAGTAATCACAAAATGTACATAGGCATATGAAATAGTTGAGCTATCTACAGATCGTTGCAAACGATCTATAGATAGTTAGTTTTATATACTTGTATCTTAAACATTATATCGTTAACGGCAAAAATGAATTGAATAAAAGAGTTTTGTAGAACCATTTTTTTTACGAGCACTTACGCTATGCAATTTTCACGACAATTCTATACATTTTATTTTAAGCTTTCAACCAAAAAGCCAATAATCATTCGCGCTTATATTTTGCAAAACCAAACCAATTCAGCCGTAAAAGTACCTAGTCAATTGAATTGTGGTCTCAGCGGATACAATCATTGATTCGTGTAATTTCCCTTCGAAAGAACAAACGAGTTTACATGAAATTATTTCGTGCGTATTAACCTAATGAGTCATATATGCAATTACGTGTGTTTACATTATGGATATTGGATAATTTGTTTTTCATGATTGTTTTTTTATTCGAGATTTTTATCTCGACTGTAATGTAGCTTTTTGTGTAGAATAAGCCTATTTTGGTGTATTTTGTTATTATGTAGTCATGTATACTTTATTTAGTAAAAAATTACATGCTAGGTAATTCTATGTGTCCTATCTCGCAACCAGACCAGAGAACTCGATTTTTGTATGATTCTTCTTACAAAAAATTAAATTATTAAATGCTGGTGGTTCCAGTGAAGTGCGTTCATTTGAATAAGTATCTTACATAGTCAATAAAACAAAATATATAAATCGAATAATATAGCTACTCACTAAAAAAAAAATAACTTAGTTTACTTACTCTTGGGGTAATCTATTTCCCGTTTCTCCCTGTATGTTGACCTGCATGGCGCGGTGTATGAACTACTTGTATGATTAAACATTATTTCACAGTTGTACTAGATATAGCTATATGTATGGATTTTTTACAGTTTATTTTACAGCACTTTATTTCAATTTCACTCGATCATATTTTGTCTCATATTATTATGATTGTACTATAATTTTATTACATTTATTGAAGTCACTTTCACAACTTTAAAAAATCAATACAAAATCTCCATCTTAAATCAAGAATAAATGTTTTTTTCAAGCTTTTATATAATAACATATTAACAACTAATAACATTATAAGGTTTCGGCTAAAACTATTTTCTTTCACAATCCTCACTATTTCTGATAATTTCGCACTGAAATCCCACGAAACTGTGCACTAATTTCGATTCATTCGCGCATCGTATGCGTTGAATTGAGACTGGCGAACGCTCCGAATGCTAGCGTTATTTTTGTTCCACCACATGCTGTGTTTATCCAAAATATTTTCGCATGGTACTCGACATTTTGCAGCTGTTGTAAAAAGTAATACAATCTGATAGTTAATATTACAAAAAGTCATATTTTAACACGTAGCGTCCACCATGATTATGAAAATATTAACTGTTTCTTTTAAAAGTATTTTTAAAAACAGAGTAAATTGCCCTATATTTCAGGGATTTTGAGACGAAATTCAGGAAATTGTCGCTCAAAAAAACAAAATTGTCTGCTCATGAAGAACTTGCAAGGAAGAAGTCGTCCATGTGTAAGTAGATCAATATGTAGAAATATAATATGTGGAATAAAAAACAGTCTTTCAGCAAATTAACAGGCGTCACAGCTCAGTTGGTGGTAGCTCTGCCTTCCATGCTGTGGGTCGTGGATTCGATTCTCCCTCAGAGCAAATGTTTGTGTGATGTGAAGATGATATATAGGTATTTGTTTTGTATCTGGGTGTTTCTATTTATTCTATGTAATGTATATAAGTAAACTATCAGCAGCCTAGTTCCCATATTTCAAGCTTTGCTTAGTTTGGGACTAGAGTGTGATGTGTGAAATGTGCTATACTTTACTTAACTTAAAAATAAGTAGCGGTTAAGTTTAAGTTAACAAAGTTACCACAAATCAACCACTAAATAAGATCTCAAAAGATGAGGTACGCGACTTAAGCCTACTTAATACAGTCTAATTGATTTTAATTATTGTTTGTTATTGTTTCCGAGCTAAGTATTTGAGATAGCGATCCAATTTATTTGTTTTGTTTTTGTTTAGAAGGTAGAAATTTTACTAGAATTAAGTGTTTATTCATTTTATTGAGGTCAAACTTGGAGAAATAGGGCAGAAATCTGTTGAAGATATATTGTGATTATACTAACAAATGTTTTTGAAACTCAATTTGAACAAGCTTGGTGATAATTTTAACTTGATGACCCCGATAGACTATTAAGTTACATAGATTCTTAACTGATTTCTAAATTGTCGCATAAAATTAAAAAATACTTATGTATCTGCGTGGCTGCGTGCTCTCGTGCTAAAAACACCTTAAACCGGTTCTTTACACCAAAACTCGTACTAATCCCTCTGGTTATAACTCTCAGTGTGTAATTGTTTATTTCAGTACGCTTTGGCAACATTTTTAACGATTGCACAAATAAATGGTAATAAAAACGTTGAAAAATAAAACAGAGCAATGTAGCGCAAGATAGTGCTCTAGATTTTAAATGAATGTTTACTGTATTGAAAACGTTTTTTTTATAAAATAAATAAACAAAATTGAAGACTGTTTTTTTGTGCTATACCTGGTATAATAAAACAACTTGAAAACTTCAGATATCAAAGTTTAATAATAACAACTTTTTCTACTGAATCAATAAAAATAGCTTGAAAAATGTACTGTTGCATACATTTCTAAGTATAGGCAATTTGTACCTTTTTTGGCTTCTGATGATGCCAATTCTATTTATCAATCATTATCATCAACCTATATCAGTCCACTGCTGGACGTAGGTCACAAGACGCGCCACTGAGCCCGGTTTTCAGCGTTTCTCATCCAGTTTTTGTCAGCTACATTCCGCAGATCGTCACTCCATCTCCATCTTGCCGATCATATTAATTAGTTGAAAAACCAATATTCAGTAGTTGTAGACTTATCGTGTAAATTATAAAAAGTTAGCGCAGTATTGATTACCATACATAATGATGACATAAAGTCCACGCTAACTTTTTATAAGATAGGGGGTTAAAATTTATGATTAAAATGGTCCAGAAACTATCCAAACATATGTAAGGGCAAACTCAAATCAATAATGATCGAACTATCCCGACAAACTTCGTACACATGTGAAGTTCATTAGTTCACTATAACTAGCTAGACGGTCCCTTCAATATCAAATTTAAACTTTACCGGTAAGACATAGCTGGATTTGCTTTGGGTATGTCTTTGGCTATTGAAGAAGTTTATTGTTGATCGTCCCTTATACGCTGCTTTGCAAGTAATATTAGAATGTGATCCTTTGAACAAACTTATTCATTTCTCAAGTTAGATATTAGTTATTTTCAAGGCTATTTTCGAAGTGGCAAATTCTTAGAATATTAGATCGGTCTCCTCACTCCCACTTTAGTAAGTAATAATCTGTAACGACCCCCCCCGGTAAATAAACCCCCGCTGAATTTAACTACGCGTGAAAAACCTAAAATAATTATTTAAGATAATTGAAGATCGAAGATGGCCATGTGATCGTCTAACTCTTATAGGACCCTACTGTTGTGACGTAAGTAACTCAAGAACTTAAGGAATCATGTTGAGAATTCAAACCGATATCTATTATAATTCATTACTTAATTTACTTATTATTACCTAAAGTATCTAATTCAATTATCTTACGCCGTAAAGTTTAACTATCTTCTGATTATTTTATCTCGTATGTAAAGGAATCTGTTAAAAGAATATTGGCTTATAAGAAAGAGTAAGAGAATGCAACGATTAAACTATGAGTAACCTTAAATTACTATTTTAGAATTCCTCGAACCTCTATAAAATATGAAAGAAACATTATAAAATACTAATAACTTTTATGTAATGTGTTTTATGAAAAGTAAAGCAAGTTAGCATAGTTATGCTAGATCTCTTAAAGGTTTTGTGGATTATGTATGAACATTATGAAGGACTATGTAAAGAGTTTTCGTGTAATAGACTTTATAGGAAGTATGTACTTGGAATAAATAATGGAAGCTGACATTGCTATGTCAGGGCCCTTCAAAGGCACCCCTCGCCCGTGCCTGCCAGTAGTCTACGACACACGCTATGTAACTTAATACATAAATAGACTTCCTCTTCCATAGAAGGCTTTCCAGCGTTTGAATAAGCTAGAGAAACGAATAACTTTTAATTATTACCGTTTACCTAACCCACCCAAACACTAGCACTACTATAGGGAGTTCAATGGGACTACAATCTCCTTAAGTTCCCTTTAAAAGAACTCAAAGACAAAGCAGACCCTAGGGGGTCAACTGCTAAGCAGCCTGGTCGAGCCATGTCCAACGGCACAAGTTGAGCTAGATTATTAGGATAACCAATGTCAAAGCCTTGAGAACATTCTCAGATGTTGTCGAAGAATGGGTCATAAAAACTAGATTTGCGGAAAGCCTCCCTCGCTTTACTAAGTCCGGGATAAGCTTGGCAACTACTGTGCCGCTAGTTAGACCAAACGGTATCACTCGATACATAAAATGTATTCAAACTTTGTAGGTAAATACTTTCCTCTTTCCATAGATTCCAGATAAATACCGAGACACACGCTCACAAAGTTTGATATACACTCCCTAACTGGAATGTTGTACATAGGCTTTTCCAAAGGATTTTCCTTCAAAAGTAGTTCACTTGAACAGTCAAACACTGGCTACCTTTAAAGTTTGGACGAAAATAGTCCACGCGTGAATTTAAATCTACGAATCGTTAAAACTAGTCTTTACAAGACTTCCCATAATTTTAGTCATTACACGACATTAAATAAAATAAGTCCTTACAAGACTTGGTAAATTTAAGTATTTTTATCTCACATTTTAAAAGGCACAATGCTAGTAAGTTTACTTTACTTCTAACATTGTGCTCTACTGGGTTTAATAATAATAAAATGTATTCAAGTATAAAGGTAATTGAAGAAAGATCAAAAATAGTTTACATCAAAAGTTATATATTTTAATCTGACATTCTAAATGACACAATGTTAGTAAGGTTACTTTACTACTAACATTGTGCACTCCTGAAGTCAATTTAATAAAATAGATTAAAGAGTTTATATCAGCAAAAGATAGATTAAATGTTTGCATAACTTAACGTCATTATAATCGGTCTAGTCTACCTAACGGTTCAGAGTGCTACCTATCTAACTAAGCCTTACGCTCTACCTATAATATGTCACTAATATCCCTAATAATAATATTCCTACGAGCGAATCAATTATTTTTATAAATTAATTTAACCGAATGGAAATTTAACACAGACTTAATTAAATATTATTATGAAGCAGAAATGTAACATACATAAATTAAATATTAAAAGACTTACAGGATTACTCGTACAAACCACATTTTTACAAACAAATAATATTTAGATATATAACACAATCAAACCCCTAGGAATTTTAAAACTAATCTTTGCTCAAATTTAAACCCCATAATCGACCGTGAATTTAAATCTTAAAACCCCAATATTAATAATTTCTGAAAGACACTGCACAACACAACGATCGCGAATCTAAATCTTAAAAACCTTAGTATTAATATTATTTCAAAATTCACTTAACCAACACTACCGAACGCGAATTTATTACTTAATATTACTTTTTCTCAAAACACTTTAAGCAAAACAATCGACTTTCAATCCGTAAACCGACCGAGGATTCAAAGTACCCGATACGCGAATTACATGTTCAATCGCTGAACCTATCGGACCGAGAGCCCGAAATTCAGTGTCCTGCCTCCTGCCTCTTTCAAACCTCATAATCTCCGTGCCTACGCGTCCCTTCCACGTTAAATATTTTTTTATTATAGTTAGTGCAAGGATTTTTTTGTATTCAATGGTTTCTGGAAAGTCCTCGAAACATTTGCGATCTTAAGTAGACATTTCACTTGAAATATTTTTTTGTATTTAATTTACGATCTGACCTGGCCCCAACCCTTAAAAACAAAGACTTTTTCGGACATGTGTTTTTAATGGGCAACGTCTAACTTCGAATAAGCAAAAATATATTTTTTGTGATATTTTAAATTGCGTCTATTGTGCTTAAAATAACATTGTTGCCTTGCAGATGTTCGAATGTAAAGTTTTAAAGAATAAAATAATGTTAAATAAATCAATTAATTTCTTCAAATCTAAAAATGATCTCTGTGTCAATAATTGTGAATAAGAACGAGGCTGACGTAGTTCTGGCTCGTTACAGCCGACCCTCAATATTTACGCAGGTTGATGCTAATTAGTCCGTAGTAAATATTTCAAAGTAAAATAAATTTCACAATTATTATATAATGTAAAATAATCAATGTGATTACAAATTATCCCTCTTAATTATAAAGTACTAAATTTTGGTTATTCTTATATTCAAATATTTTGAGTTTAATGTGTAATAAGCATATTTTTCAATATGCGGTGCAAGTATATAAATGTATATTATATAATCATAAAATGAGAAGTGTATTTTAGACCGAAGTGCAAACTGTCGTCATTGTGACTTCAACCTCTTGCTATAAATGAAAGTCATCATGGGTTTTTATACTCTTCAGCTAGGACAATCTATCTGTGCAAAGGAACCAAGTTGTGAATTTGATCAACCCTAATGGTTTGGTGTAGACCTTTCTTCAGTCCTTGTATTGACTACCGCAATGTTGGTACTGGAAATGCAAACACCACCTTTCACAATATAGATTAAATCCGTCTACGCTTTCAAAGTCTAAATGTTATCCCACGAGAACGACATTCAGTCAGAAACCAACCTCAAAATAACAACATTTTACAGAACGGAGAGTGTATAGTGTGCTTAGTCATGGCCTAATAGGTGCAGTGTGAACTTGTATGAAATCGGCCTAGACCGATGATTGTCTTCTGACTTAACCTAACACCAATGTCTCCTTCATACAAGTCGATTGTGTAATGTAGTGCTTATTTGAATTTATAAAAACAACCAAAATTGTCTCATCCTCAGTTACAGTTGAAATCTTAGGCCCCTCAAACCGTTAAATCTATCACCATTATTTCATTCAATCCCTTTCTTTAAATCGACTTCATACTTATTAAAACTCATACATCACTTCCACAAACTTCGACATACGTAGTCTTTCATTATACCTGCAATATCAACAGATCATTTTGAAATGAGACTGTAAAACGATGTACTCTATATATATATATATATTTTTTTTTTTTTTTTAATACTGTCATGTTTTTTTTTTTTTATTAAAAGGGAAAACTTGTTTTAATTTCAGGAGCTTATTAAGTATATTATGTGAAATATATTTTATTTATTTATGCAACATGCAAAACTTATTTCATAATATTAAAACTAAATGTTTTATAACCATTACGCCAAACGCTAAATATTATACGCTGAATTTCAATTAATTACGCATGTCTATTTAAAAATAACAACTTGCTATTATTCTTATAAGAAACATTTACGCCAAATGCAAAACTGAACTATCGCCAACTTCAAATAATGCCAAATGTACTTATATTGACACTATTTTTATTTAACTATGCCAAATGCTCAAGCTGTTTTACGCTAACTGCTAATTATTACGCCAAATCCTTAACCTAATTATAAAATATAAGAATAAAATTAACAAGGTAATGCACTTGTAAATAATATTACTTCACCCTTCGCCAATATCTATAAAAAATGAAAGTCTGTTAAAATCTAGTTAGAATAACATGCATAATAAGACTATTATATTAGAAATCATAAAATAAGGGCGCCGCGCACCACACCATTTTTTCTAAAATCTGTAAAATTGAACTTTATAAAATCTAATGAGATTAACATATTTTGTTTTTAATAACCGTCAGCGCACCACCCAACCTACTTATCTGAATTTAAAACGTCTACAAGGTTCGTAATATGTAGGTATGGAGTAAGTAACATGCTAGATATTATGAAATCTATTGTTCGCCATACGATCTATCCAAGCCTCATACCTGTAAAAATGACACGTTAGTTAAATATAAACTTAATTGTTCGAAGACTAATTAGAATAACATGCTGGATCCTTTAAAAGAAATGTCAGCGCACCACCTTGACCTATCTAACATATCTATAAAATTGGAATGTTAATGATATGTTAAGAGTAACATGCTAGATGTTTCAAAATCTATTCCGTTCGCCATACGACCTATTTAAATCTAATACCTGTAGAAATGGAAAGTTAATTACTTAAATATAACCTTAATTTTTCGAAGTTTAATGAGACTAACATGTTGAATTTTTTTTAATAAATCTGCGCACCACAGTACCTACATTTATCTCCGATATCTATAAACATTAGAATGTTAGTAATATGTATCTAGTAAAAATAACATGCTAGATATTTTAAAAGTAATATCTATTCTGTCTTCTACACGAACTATTAAACTCGAATACCTGTAGGAATGGAACGTTAATTTCATTCAATAAAATATAGATTTTACCTTTTTTCAAAACTAATGTCTAGTCCTAGTATCACCTGATCTATATAAATTTCTTGAAGACAGCTGCTTCTGCTTTATCACACGTAGTTAATACCTAGCTGCAAAAGGATACACAATAAACACATACGTAACACAACACCATAAAATAATACATACTAATTCTAATCAAATATGTGTTCTGATTTCCATCAACCGAAAGTGTAGTAAAAGTTTCGCTCAAAGAGATAAATGCACGACTACCTACTTCTTTATCTGCCTAACGACAAACAATTATACAACAGACGTCTGTTATAAATCCTCAACCTTAGCATAAACATAGACATACCTATGGCTAACGGAAAAAACGTTAACTTATTACAATGTTATCTAGTTTCAGTTCAAAACCCAAAATAACCATTAAGGGTCATAAGTGGGTCGACGTTATCAATAACTGTCAACTCAAAAAATAAAATATTATTTTGAAAATGATTTTAGTCGTCATTTAAGCCATAATGTGCACGTCACTTAGCGGATCTCTCAAGTGCTAGCATATTTTTGCCCTAGTCAATAAATTTAACATTTAACTATCGAATATCTGTCAACCCAAAGTAATATTTAGTACACACTTGAGGAACCAAACACTTTAACTAAGTTCTCAAATAAATTCGTTTAAAAGTTTTATCTAATGGCTCCCCTTTTTTTTCATGGCCGTTAAGATATAGTTTCGCTATTTTTAAGTCGTACGCTTTATAACAACCAATTTAATAATTACTGTGAGGATTGAACTCACACTCTAATTGTACCATCAGACAATGACTTACTTTATGGTAAAGATCTAAACAATAAAGTAGTGCATATTGACTATAAATGACTTCTCTCTACCTAGCTATCAAGTAACTATAATTGTTAAATAGCTTTAATTTATAATACTATCCGACCCTCCGACTTTAAAACTACGACCTAGGTTTTGGTAGACATTAATAACGAAATGAATCTATGTGTACAATAGATTTTATTATCATGACTATCGAATCAATGAAACTTAGCGACTCGCATAAGATCAAATTTTTGATTGATTGCAATTAGCCAATCCGTGAGGTTGGTAACTTAACAGCTGCAAAACTTACATCACAAAATAACGTATCTTCCTGGTACCTGTGCTTAATAACTCACTTAATTACCTAGTCTATAAAATTACGGGTTATGATTTATTCCATATCGACCCTCAGCCTGTACGATTATAAAACCTTCTGTAACATCTATAATTAATATACCTACTAAATCAGATTGTGAGTCAAACGGGATTCGAACCCGCGATCTTCATTTAGTCAGCGCGACCTTTAAACCTCCGTGGTAGTTGAATATTTAAATTCTGGAAAGTTATTAGCTAAGCAGGATTCGAACCTGCATCCTCAATCAATTCTTCACAATCTTAAAATTGTCGTCCTATTTATTTGTATGTTTAACGTATCATATATCAGTCAACCAGGACTCGAACCTGTAGTATTCAGTTAGTCTACACGATTTTAAAATCGTGGTATGGTTAATATTTTCCAAAGTTATTAACCAAGCAGGGATCGAACCCGCACGCTTCTGTTTTATTTATTGTACCGTAACATTTGTCTTACTATTTTCAACTTAAAATACACCAAGTCCGACCTATATTATAAAAGCGAAGCTTGTATGGACGGACGTATGCCCGTTACTTTTCCACGCAAAACCACCGAAAGGACTCCAATGAAACTTTACAACAACGTAGTTCATTCATTGAAACAACACACAGCCTACAACTGACAAAGGTATTATGAGAAATGTCAAAACCATAACGATAGCACGACGAAGTCGCGAACATCAGCTATTAATTATTTTAATATGCTTAAAATAATGATAAAGTCAAGCAGGAATCGAACCTGTGACTTTTCACCACAAAATAACCAACCAAACAGGATTCGAACCAGTCCAGATCCGTCCGCATTGCAATACTGTAAAATATGTATATTACCTACTCTAGTTTTTATTAACGATACACTTTATATTGTTATATTCCTAAAGTACTAAGTCGAGCAGGAACTGAACCTGCGATTTCCGCCACAAAATTATTAATCAGGACTCGAACCTGCGCAATTCTATTTTGTTTACAATATTGTCTCCTAATTCTAATTTTACTAACGATACAATACATATTTTTAATATTCTTAAACTGATAAATCGAGCAGGAATCGAACCCGCTATTTCCCAGCAAAACTATTTATCAAACAGGAGTCGAACCTGCGAGATTCTAAGAACTGCTATTTATATTATTAACAAACGTTCTAAGGTTCATACAAATATTTTGACCTAATCTACCTACGCATTATCAACCCCTAAATATCTTGTAAAACCAAAGAACCTATTTTTACAACGACTTGACGATTTGCCTCGTAGGTACACTTTAAGACCAGGGAGATCCAAGATCACAAACCCTAGATCCCAGTTAAAATACATAGCGACGAACCATATTTACCTTTTATCTATTAAATTTATAACAATCTATCATTGGAAATATACTAAAATACTGCAATTAGTAGTTACATTTCGGTCTGCCTTTTTTTGCTGCTATGTGCCACCTACCTACAATATATGAGACACCTACCTACAGTATATGTGACACCTACCTAAATTATATGTGTGATACCTACCTAGATCATTATGTGACACCTATCTACAGTATATTACCATGTTTGTACTACCAAATAACGCCAATAACCGCATTTAGTAATGAGACAAAACAGTTTTACGACCCTCGCTTTATGAAACTGTTCATCATATAGTGATAAAACTATTTATCTATACCTGACTAATAAATGACTTAAATTAATAATAGTTATTACACACAATTTTCTATCTCCAACAGTTATCCAACAGTTACTTTTATACCTACTCACGACCCTCGGAGTGTAAAACTGATAGACCAAAGCTTATATTCTATTTATAAAAATAATCTTATAAAACCCTACGGATAAAACAAGCTATCATCGACGCGACCCTCCGTGTCTGAGTTAAATAAAATTTTGTAAATCAAGACTACTAAATCAAGTTTGAAATCTCAACACAATTCCCCTACCCTATATATACGGCAGCAAATTGTGCGAATTTAATCGCACGTACCCTACCTATAAAAATAATCTAATTAAAAGTTAAATTAATTACCTAATATTTCAATAATAAGCAAGAATCGAAGTAATCCAAGTTCATCCTGGTCACGGAACTTTCAAATCGTAACGACCCCCCCCGGTAAATAAACCCCCGCTGAATTTAACTACGCGTGAAAAACCTAAAATAATTATTTAAGATAATTGAAGATCGAAGATGGCCATGTGATCGTCTAACTCTTATAGGACCCTACTGTTGTGACGTAAGTAACTCAAGAACTTAAGGAATCATGTTGAGAATTCAAACCGATATCTATTATAATTCATTACTTAATTTACTTATTATTACCTAAAGTATCTAATTCAATTATCTTACGCCGTAAAGTTTAACTATCTTCTGATTATTTATCTCGTATGTAAAGGAATCTGTTAAAAGAATATTGGCTTATAAGAAAGAGTAAGAGAATGCAACGATTAAACTATGAGTAACCTTAAATTACTATTTTAGAATTCCTCGAACCTCTATAAAATATGAAAGAAACATTATAAAATACTAATAACTTTTATGTAATGTGTTTTATGAAAAGTAAAGCAAGTTAGCATAGTTATGCTAGATCTCTTAAAGGTTTTGTGGATTATGTATGAACATTATGAAGGACTATGTAAAGAGTTTTCGTGTAATAGACTTTATAGGAAGTATGTACTTGGAATAAATAATGGAAGCTGACATTGCTATGTCAGGGCCCTTCAAAGGCACCCCTCGCCCGTGCCTGCCAGTAGTCTACGACACACGCTATGTAACTTAATACATAAATAGACTTCCTCTTCCATAGAAGGCTTTCCAGCGTTTGAATAAGCTAGAGAAACGAATAACTTTTAATTATTACCGTTTACCTAACCCACCCAAACACTAGCACTACTATAGGGAGTTCAATGGGACTACAATCTCCTTAAGTTCCCTTTAAAAGAACTCAAAGACAAAGCAGACCCTAGGGGGTCAACTGCTAAGCAGCCTGGTCGAGCCATGTCCAACGGCACAAGTTGAGCTAGATTATTAGGATAACCAATGTCAAAGCCTTGAGAACATTCTCAGATGTTGTCGAAGAATGGGTCATAAAAACTAGATTTGCGGAAAGCCTCCCTCGCTTTACTAAGTCCGGGATAAGCTTGGCAACTACTGTGCCGCTAGTTAGACCAAACGGTATCACTCGATACATAAAATGTATTCAAACTTTGTAGGTAAATACTTTCCTCTTTCCATAGATTCCAGATAAATACCGAGACACACGCTCACAAAGTTTGATATACACTCCCTAACTGGAATGTTGTACATAGGCTTTTCCAAAGGATTTTCCTTCAAAAGTAGTTCACTTGAACAGTCAAACACTGGCTACCTTTAAAGTTTGGACGAAAATAGTCCACGCGTGAATTTAAATCTACGAATCGTTAAAACTAGTCTTTACAAGACTTCCCATAATTTTAGTCATTACACGACATTAAATAAAATAAGTCCTTACAAGACTTGGTAAATTTAAGTATTTTTATCTCACATTTTAAAAGGCACAATGCTAGTAAGTTTACTTTACTTCTAACATTGTGCTCTACTGGGTTTAATAATAATAAAATGTATTCAAGTATAAAGGTAATTGAAGAAAGATCAAAAATAGTTTACATCAAAAGTTATATATTTTAATCTGACATTCTAAATGACACAATGTTAGTAAGGTTACTTTACTACTAACATTGTGCACTCCTGAAGTCAATTTAATAAAATAGATTAAAGAGTTTATATCAGCAAAAGATAGATTAAATGTTTGCATAACTTAACGTCATTATAATCGGTCTAGTCTACCTAACGGTTCAGAGTGCTACCTATCTAACTAAGCCTTACGCTCTACCTATAATATGTCACTAATATCCCTAATAATAATATTCCTACGAGCGAATCAATTATTTTTATAAATTAATTTAACCGAATGGAAATTTAACACAGACTTAATTAAATATTATTATGAAGCAGAAATGTAACATACATAAATTAAATATTAAAAGACTTACAGGATTACTCGTACAAACCACATTTTTACAAACAAATAATATTTAGATATATAACACAATCAAACCCCTAGGAATTTTAAAACTAATCTTTGCTCAAATTTAAACCCCATAATCGACCGTGAATTTAAATCTTAAAACCCCAATATTAATAATTTCTGAAAGACACTGCACAACACAACGATCGCGAATCTAAATCTTAAAAACCTTAGTATTAATATTATTTCAAAATTCACTTAACCAACACTACCGAACGCGAATTTATTACTTAATATTACTTTTTCTCAAAACACTTTAAGCAAAACAATCGACTTTCAATCCGTAAACCGACCGAGGATTCAAAGTACCCGATACGCGAATTACATGTTCAATCGCTGAACCTATCGGACCGAGAGCCCGAAATTCAGTGTCCTGCCTCCTGCCTCTTTCAAACCTCATAATCTCCGTGCCTACGCGTCCCTTCCACGTTAAATATTTTTTTATTATAGTTAGTGCAAGGATTTTTTTGTATTCAATGGTTTCTGGAAAGTCCTCGAAACATTTGCGATCTTAAGTAGACATTTCACTTGAAATATTTTTTTGTATTTAATTTACGATCTGACCTGGCCCCAACCCTTAAAAACAAAGACTTTTTCGGACATGTGTTTTTAATGGGCAACGTCTAACTTCGAATAAGCAAAAATATATTTTTTGTGATATTTTAAATTGCGTCTATTGTGCTTAAAATAACATTGTTGCCTTGCAGATGTTCGAATGTAAAGTTTTAAAGAATAAAATAATGTTAAATAAATCAATTAATTTCTTCAAATCTAAAAATGATCTCTGTGTCAATAATTGTGAATAAGAACGAGGCTGACGTAGTTCTGGCTCGTTACAAATCGTTTTCATTAATACTAAAATATCAGAATAAAAACTTGATTTGATTTTTAAATAGTAGTTTGATTTTGTAATGGTCAAGTTCTCACACGTCAAAATTTGTAAAAATCGTATTGTTACATTTTGCAAAGTACTTAATTTGTAAATTTACAACTTCATGATTTATTAATGTTTACTACACTGAGAAAACTAATAGTTGAATTTCTGAATGTTGATTCCTTAACAGTTGAGGCAACAATAAATTACGTTGTGACAACCGTAGTACTACATTTAATAGAACAAATTAAAAAAAGTTAAAATCTAATTGTTGTTACAACCAAAAAAATGGGTTAAGCTAACATATTTTTTCATGTATAATCGCATAGCGGTCAATTTAACTAATAATTCGGTAATGTCAACATAATGTTAAGTTGAATCAGCAAATGAACTTAGTCAAAGTTACAAAATTAATTCAACTATTTGCAAATATTTTAAACAACAAAGCAAATTGGTTAAAATGACTATTGTGAATAGTTGTCAACACCTAACATTTCATTACATAGAAGAATCAACAGATAAATTTAGTCAAAATAACAAAAATATTTTAACCTTTTGCTAGAAATTTATACAACCAATAAATAATGTTTGATTCAACCATATTGCAAAAGTTGTATCAACAAGCGAACGTAGCTAAATTTACACAATTGATTCAACTATTTGCAAATATTTTAATAAACAAAGCAAATTGGTTAAAATAACTATTGTGAATAGTTGTCAACACCTAACATTTCATTACATAGTAGAATCAACAGATAAATTTAGTCAAAATAACAAAAATATTTTAACCTTTTGCTAGAAATTTATACAACCAATAAATAATGTTTGATTCAACCATATTGCAAAAGTTGTATCAACAAGCGAATGTAGCTAAATTTACACAATTGATTCAACTATTTGCAAATATTTTAATAAACAAAGCAAATTGGTTAAAATAACTATTGTGAATAGTTGTCAACACCTAACATTTCATTACATAGTAGAATCAACAGATAAATTTAGTCAAAATAACAAAAATATTTTAACCTTTTGCTAGAAATTTATACAACCAATAAATAATGTTTGATTCAACCATATTGCAAAAGTTGTATCAACAAGCGAATGTAGCTAAATTTACGCAATTGATTCAACTATTTGCAAATATTTTAATAAACAAAGCAAATTGGTTAAAATAACTATTGTGAATAGTTGTCAACACCTAACATTTCATTACATAGTAGAATCAACAGATAAATTTAGTCAAAATAACAAAAATATTTTAACCTTTTGCTAGAAATTTATACAACCAATAAATAATGTTTGATTCAACCATATTGCAAAAGTTGTATCAACAAGCGAATGTAGCTAAATTTACGCAATTGATTCAACTATTTGCAAATATTTTAATAAACAAAGCAAATTGGTTAAAATAACTATTGTGAATAGTTGTCAACACCTAACATTTCATTACATAGTAGAATCAACAGATAAATTTAGTCAAAATAACAAAAATATTTTAACCTTTTGCTAGAAATTTATACAACCAATAAATAATGTTTGATTCAACCATATTGCAAAAGTTGTATCAACAAGCGAATGTAGCTAAATTTACACAATTGATTCAACTATTTGCAAATATTTTAATAAACAAAGCAAATTGGTTAAAATAACTATTGTGAATAGTTGTCAACACCTAACATTTCATTACATAGTAGAATCAACAGATAAATTTAGTCAAAATAACAAAAATATTTTAACCTTTTGCTAGAAATTTATACAACCAATAAATAATGTTTGATTCAACCATATTGCAAAAGTTGTATCAACAAGCGAATGTAGCTAAATTTACGCAATTGATTCAACTATTTGCAAATATTTTAATAAACAAAGCAAATTGGTTAAAATAACTATTGTGAATAGTTGTCAACACCTAACATTTCATTACATAGTAGAATCAACAGATAAATTTAGTCAAAATAACAAAAATATTTTAACCTTTTGCTAGAAATTTATACAACCAATAAATAATGTTTGATTCAACCATATTGCAAAAGTTGTATCAACAAGCGAACGTAGCTAAATTTACAAAATTGATTCAACTATTTGCAAATATTTTAATAAACAAAGCAAATTGGTTAAAATGACTATTGTGAGTAGTTGTCAACACCTAACATTTCATTACATAGTAGAATCAACAGATACATTTAGTCAAAATAACATAAATATTTTAACCTTTTGCTAGAAATTAAAAAAAAACAATAAATAATGTTTAATTCAACTATATTGCATAAGTCGTATCAACAAGCGAACGTAGCTAAATTTACAAAATTGATTGCAAAAACAGACTCGCAAGGTCCTCGGGGAAATTCGAGGGCATCTTAAGTGATCTCATGAGAAAATCAAAAACAAGCGCGAGCTTGGTGTTCAAAGCACTAGCTATCGGCTAATCCCGAAAAGCGAAACTGATAATATTCAAGAAGAGGTCAACTACTTATTCTTGATAGCAAATTGCTCTGGAAAATCATCTTGACTATAATCTCAACAAGTGCACAATGCACTCTTCCAATGTAAAACAAAAATGTTAGGAAAGACCGGGGGGCTCTCTCCAAAGATTACTATATGGCTATACAAAGCGGTGATCAGGCCAAGGTTGGCATATTATGGCGTTCTGGTTTGGTGAACGAGGACAGAACTCTCGACCACCATCATCGGACTCCAATGGTTCCAGCGACAAGCCTTTTAAGCTATCACTGGCTGCATGAAAACCACCCCAACAGCAGCCATGGAGATAGCCCTATAAATAACTCCACTTGACCTGTACATACAACAAGAGGCCAGCTAGCTGCCATGGTGTAAAAACCTCACCACTTCACACGCTAAAATCCTGGACCGGGCAATTTTTTTTTTTCATTTTTTTAAATATCAGCCTCTCATCGCCGCCCCATGTGCCATGAAATAATTTCAGTTTTTTTTCTATGCAAACTTCGGAGATAAGGGACGGTTTTTTTTTAATTTTTCGTCAAAACTCAAAAACTACTTATATTTTATACGCTATATGCAGCGTAAAAAAAATAAGTGCTTGAGAATGTGCAAATAGCGCTCTTTCATATGATACCCCACATACCATAGTAGCCCCACTTCGATTTTTTAGACAAAAACTGTTCCAAATTTCAAGTTGATAGCATTAGTACCTAGTTCGTGAGAAATACGGTTGAATTGGTTAGGTTTCCTTTGCCGCTGCCGCGGAGCCGCATAGCAAAATTAAAACCAAAACAGGGTTCCCAACTAAAGGGTATTAATATATATAACCCCCCAAATTTAGGCGGTAAATAAGTGGAATGGGATTTTTAAGGGGCTTTATATTCATATCTTTATTTGCATTCCATAACGTGTGAAGATCTTATAATGAATGGGCTACAGTACTATACTATACTATACAGTTACGGACCCTGTATAGTTTTAGGTTTTTTTTTATTAATTTTATTTACAAGTATTGGCCCTGAAATAACCCAATTTAGCTAATCTACTTAATTTATTGACCAAGCGACACTATAATGACAATGACAACTAGAGCAATTAATAAAATATAGCTGGTTATTTGCTGTGTGATCGTGAATTTTAATACATATTTTTCCTTGTTCTTACTTAGTTTTCTTTAAGGCCTAAACATTCATTGCGAAAACAATCGATGTTTTAGGAACATCGATGTATTTCTCAATACATTACATTTAATGTTTATTTTCAAAATTATACAGAATCTAGGGTAAATTGAAACCAAGCCAAGGGTACTGTAAAAATGTGACCTGGCAACACTGTTGACTTCAATCAAATCCAACCGCAACTCCGCAAGTGCGCGTTCGTTGCGTTTGTTTAGTCTGCCCGGCGCCGCCGGCGCCGGCGCCCGCGACGTACCTACTATACGTTAGACTTTATTAATTTTAATTAATAAATGCCACTGCTAAAAGTGGTTTAATAGAACAAACCAAATAAAAGGTGAGTTTAGTGATACGTATCGTTGATTCAGTGGTACCTTAAGTAAATATGGAAGATTTTGAGAAATCACTGGTGTCAGTATATCTCCGAGACTGGGGTTTATCTGAAGAGACAATTAAAATTTTTTGTGGTAAGTACTTACCTTACATAATATAATGTATGAAACGCCAGTCTGATCATGATGAAATTACTAATTGTAGCTAAATAAGTAATTTATCTACAAGTAGGTAAGTAACATAACATAGATTTTATGTAGCTCGTAGTAGTTTTATGTACTCAGTACATAAAACAGCACTGAGTACCTACTCAGTGCTGTTACCTACCTAGGTAACCTAATACGAACAAGAAGTAATAAGTTAAATTAACCTAGATTTTATGTAGATTGCACCTAGAATATGTGGTATTGTTTCTACCACATATTCTAGGTGCAATCTACATAAAATCTAGGTTAATAGTAGCAGGGTCTTTACCCGGGGGTGCAAGGGGTGCGGTGCACCCGGGTGCGGAGCGCCCGTGGGCGCCTGCCGAGCGCTGATTAATGAATATTTAGATATTTCATTGAACTTAACGCCATTGCACAGTTTCATATACAGGTTACGACAAACACGTACCTACCTATGCGCAAAATTAAATAAAAAAAAATTGTCATCAACAATAATCATTGTTCGTTTTACTTTTATTACGCTTTCGGTGCTTGTCATACTGCTCATGATGTGCAAGTTAAAATGACTCTTATTACCTACTACACAAATAACAATTTTATTTAATAATACGCGCGCGGCAAATTCTCTAAGCCTTTGACACTTTGCCGCCCGGTCGCCCGCACTTGAAGCAAAATGATCTCTAAGTCAAAGTCAATAAAGTGTAAGTTCATTTAAAATGGGCGCGCGGCGCGGCAACTGTGCGTCCGCCTTTTGACAAAGCCGTCCGGGCGCTCGCACCTAAAGAAAAATGATCTCTATAACACTACAATTAGGTATAAGTTCATTTGAATTTACAGTGCGGCGCGCGTCGCGTATGTGGGTAGGTATGTGTCGGTGAGTAGAAAACCAGGGCGGTAGACATAAGACGGCACTGCAACGTAGGTAGGTAGGTATACCTACACATAATACTACAAGTATAGGTACCTAGTAGTAGCCAGTAGGTAAGGTACCAAGGTACCTAGTTATTTTTTATAGTAAACTACCGAGATCGTGTACCGAAACTACGATAGGTTAGGTGGTAGGTTGGTAGGTACCTAAGGAACTTACGTAGGTATCTAAGTAATAATATTTGTTTTGTTTTTCAGATAATGAAATCACTATAGATTTACTCACAGAAATACAGGATAACGAAATAAAAAAGAATTAGTGCCGCTTATAAAAGAAAGAATATTATTCAGAGTCGGTGTGAGGAAGCTGGAAAAAATAACCCATGTAAGTAAACCTATCTCTATTATTTTTATTAGGTATTTTAATCTCACTTGTTAATTAATTATAGGTACTAAATTTAATCTCTAATTATAGGTAATTAGTATTATAAATTTTTTAATCACCTATTTATTTAGGTAGGTACCTACTTACCATAGGTTATGGAAGCACTAACAAAATGTAGTGGGTATATCAAATACGTCACAAAATGTTATTTTAACACAAAAATAATGTTAACTTATACCTACGCGTAGTAATTTACGTACGTACTACCACAGAATAAGTAATAGTACAAGTACAGAAAGTCGACTCTAAGAGAAAAAAAATGCGAATTTAAACCTACTTACAACGCCACTAAAGTTCATGCGCGACAAGCTTTTATTTATATCAATATAAATTTTATAATTTAATATAATGGTGGGTTTGATTGCATTCAAAATTTATTTTGTTCGTTTTAGAGCATTTAAATAAAAGCTTGTTTAAAAAAATGATTTTTAATTAGTATTTTATTGGTACCTACCTAGTTTTGAATCATACGATAATATTTCTGTTGAGTTTTTATTGTTGACGTCACAGCGTGAAGTCTCTAGTTAAGTCGCACGGAGAGAAAACTAGAAAATCTAAAGTTTTAACTTGGTTTATTATTTTACAGGAAACTGCATCGGAAGACACAAATTCTGCTCCTGCAAGCCCTACAACGTGCTCTAGTCATAGTAGCTTATGCTGTAGCGTAAAAACGGATGCTGACCCAAAGCAAATACTTAATGTAAGTTTGGATTCTTCATAATTTTATTATGACACACACGTTTTCCTTATGTTTTTTTACTTTTTTTTGTACACATGTTTCTTACTTTTTTTGTACTGTTCTATTTTAGAGTATAGATATACCCACCATTCTTAATGAGAACAGTTATGGAAAACTGGTTCTGGCCCGTCTGAAATCAAGCTATAAGCTTGATGCGACTAGCAGATCATATCTAACAAAAAGCATTGTGGAGTGGTATATTAACAAATATCAGTGCATAAAAAAAGAAGACTTCGTTGTTTTATCAGAGGCTATCACTCGCTTTGTTCCAACAGAACATAAGGTTTATATACCTACCAGCCTATTTATGATACCTATAGTACATTCTTTGCCAAGTACCCTACCTACCTAGTATAAATAAATAATAGTAGTGCGACGTACCTAGTTAGTGACAATAGTGAGCGATATGTAGGTATCTATGATGTGTATCTCCGTTATATTACTTATACCTACCTATTATATATTTTTCATCTTTAAAGTCGTCGTAGTCGTAGAAAGCGTAGTTATCGTAGTGCGACGTAGTTAGTGACAATAGTGAGCGTCATGTTCCTGTCTATGTATATGTATCTGTATCTCCGTTATGTTATATACCTATATGTTTCATCTTTAAAGTCATACAGTAGTAGTAGAAGCATAGTTATGATTCCTTTCAAAAAAATGGTCATAATTGGACACATACTAGTGTGTTTACAAAATTGATTCAAGTTCATACCACTATTCATGTTCACTATCCTTGCATAATTTTTTTTTTCTAGGAAACCTACTACATCCCGGCCATAGTAACAAACAAAAAAACGATTCCTGCCAGAGGAAAACTAGTGGACAGGTATAACAATCAAAGACGCGTCCTAAAAAAAGAGGGGGTCATATCAAGGAAACGCAAATATAATGATGATGAAAAACAAGATTCTGAGGTCGAAGAGAACATAATCATCGGTAATACTTTAGTATAATAGGTATTATGTTTGTTTAATATACCTACACATCGCTTTGCAATTATTTATCATACCTCTGCTTTTTGGTTTCAGAAAATGATGAGCTGGTCATCTGGCTAAAATACCATAAAGAACCGTTCCAAGAGGTGCGCAACTGGCTGGCAACAGGAGCGTACCGGGTCGAGAAAGACTATAATGATAAAACGAAACAACTGCAAGAAATATTACAAAATATCCTATTTTGAAACAAAACTTTGGATATAAACTGGTAAATTACATTCAGATCTATTACTCACAGATTTTTGTGCTAGTGATGTGTTGTTTAGAAATAGAGTCTGTCATTGTTAGGTATGGTTAGGTTTTTCTGGTGTTAATGCAGGTACATACTGTTTGTTGGCCTTAGGCATTTTTTTTAAATATAGCAGAGTATGTCCTGTAGGTAACTACCCTTAAATTCTATTATTTATATAAAAAAAAATGTCGCTACCGGTAGGTCTAGTCTGGCATGCAAATGTAATTACTACCGTTTTTTGGATCGTAGCGATTACGATTATTGGTTGTTAGGCCTAACAAAGTTTTATCACTATGGTGATTAAACTATTGTTAGGCCTAACAACTAATGGCGAATGGGCTTTACGCTATGATCCAAAAAACGGTAATTACATTTGCATGACAGACTAGACCTACAGGACGTTTAAAGTCGGGCCTTGCAACATAGGTTCCGCAGCTGGTTAGTTTTAGGCTAGTGTTCATAATGAACAAGCTATAAGTTAAGTTAAGTTTGTGAGTCTGTCAACTGTAATGGTTAAGTTTTATTCTGGCGTTAATGCAGGTACATACTGTTTGTTGGCCTTAGGCATTTTTTTTAAATATAGCAGAGTATGTCCTGTAGGTAACTACCCTTAAATTCTATTATTTATATAAAAAAGTGTCGCTACCGGTAGGTCTAGTCTGGCATGCAAATGTAATTACTACCGTTTTTTGGATCGTAGCGATTACGATTATTGGTTGTTAGGCCTAAAAAAGTGATATTCACTCGATTGTTAGGCCTAACAACTAATGGCAAATGGCCATTACGCTACGATCCAGAAAACGGTAATTACATTTGAAAACATAGGTACTAAACGTATTTGTTAAATCTACTAATAATTGTTAGTTTGTTTGGCAAACTTTGACATTCTCTCGCTAAATGTCTATACGTATTGGACGATTTGCTAGTTACTTCATTTGAATAATATAAGTTGTATTATGTGTTTATTATGTTTTTTTATGGTTAAATAAATGTGTAATAATGATCTATAACTTTTTTATTTAATTGTCTATAATTAGATTTCCTTTATAGGTAGGTAAGTATTTTCATGAGAGTGTATTGTAGAATAAGCCTGCATTGAGTGGTGTCAATATTATATTAGTATTTTGTAATTAGCTAAGTAATAAGTTAACCTGAAATGTAAAAATACTTGTTTATACAGAATTTACTTTAATATTATGTTTGTAAAATCAATCTGCATGCACGGAAGAAGTCGGTATAATGTTGAATTAGGCTTTGTTGTAAAGCTACATTACATGCATACACCTAGAGGTGTATGTATGTAATGTAGCGATAGGTTAGAATAGCATTTGCACTTATCATGCCGGCATAGTCCAGTTTCAAACCATAATGATCACCGGACAGATCATTTTTCATAGCCTACATGGTAAGTACAAAAGTAAGAGATTGCTTTAAGCGATAATACCGCCAATTGTATTACTCTAGTTTAAGTTTCTTTTTTGTACCTACTATGTCTGTGGTATATGCAATAAAGAGATTTGTATTGTATAGTATGTTATTCTAATCTATTGAGGCGTATCGTTTCAACATTACACCTTTGTCAAAAATACTTTATATTGTAGGTAGATATTACTAATAAATGCAGGTTGATTTTACCAATAACAAGTAATTTTAACTAAATGTCACATGTCAATACTACCTTTACAACAGTCAAGAATGCCAATATCGAAGGTTAATTTTACCACTAAATTTAGTTTATTCTAACCTATTGTTACATGTAGATTCTACATTACACTTTCGTCAAAAATACTATTATGATCTAGGTAGATTTTACCACAAAGCAGAGGTTCATTTAACAAAACACCACAAGTTGTTTCAACTTAAAAATACAGGTTAAGTTTATCATGAAAATTAGGTTGTTATAACTTAATTTCACATGTTAATACTACATTTACAACAGTCAAGAATACCAATATACACAGGTTAATTTTACCACCTAATTTAGGTTATTCTAACCTATTGCTACGTGTCGAATCTACATTACACCTATGTCAAAAATACTATTATGACCTAGGTAGATTTTACCACAAAGCAGAGGTTCATTTAACAAAACACCACAAGTTGTTTCAACTTAAAAATACAGGTTAAGTTTATCATGAAAATTAGGTTGTTACAACTTAATTTCACATGTTAATACTACATTTACAACAGTCAAGAATACCAATATACACAGGTTAATTTTACCACCTAATTTAAGTTATTCTAACCTATTGCTACGTGTCGAATCTACATTACACCTATGTCAAAAATACTATTATGACCTAGGTAGATTTTACCACAAAGCAGAGGTTCATTTAACAAAACACCACAAGTTGTTTCAACTTAAAAATACAGGTTAAGTTTATCATGAAAATTAGGTTGTTACAACTTAGGCACTATATACTTAAAAATACAGGTTTAATAATATAGTTAAAATAACTATTTCAAAATAGTGTTAAAACAACCTAACTGGTGGTTTGGTTAAATTTACCTGTTACAAGTAGGTGTTAAACTAACTTAGCTCATGGTTTGGTTAAATTTACCCTACAAGCAACACATTTAAGGTTAATTGAT
Source organism: Ecliptopera silaceata (assembly GCA_932527185.1). NCBI lineage: Eukaryota > Metazoa > Arthropoda > Insecta > Lepidoptera > Geometridae > Ecliptopera > Ecliptopera silaceata. The sequence goes on along the minus strand of OW052202.1, from coordinate 6,968,684 downwards.
TCAACTATTTATTAAAGGTAGGTTCTATATCAACAAAAAAAAATAGTTGAAAAGTTGAATGTTCTGATAACCTATAATAAACTAGTTGATATTACCATTTCAAAACAGTGTTGAAACAACCTCACTGGGTTTGGTTAAATTTACCTTTTAAAAGTAACAATTTCGGTTTGTTTGATTTAACAAATATTCTATGTAGGTTCTATATTAACACAAAAAATAGGTTGAATAAATGTTGATTCAACTAAATAATTTTTTCAGTGTAACTGTATGAAACCGGCGAAATATATGTGTCAATTATGCATAACAGCGGTTTAATATGACGTAGTTTACTAGAGCACAAAGTTTTCAAAAATTGGTGAGCGATAGTAAGCAGAATTTTCGCGTGACCAAAAAATAACATCAACTAAGTAGATACAATAAACAAGTAACCTCGAGGCCAAATTAAAAGCATTATAAATAACTTTTAAACGCGCTACGAGCTGCATAATCAAGCTAAAGATATCCACTATTATTTAGGCTGGCTGAGCAAAGCAAAGGCTAGGGGTGCGAAAGAGGTCACCACAGTCCGACGACCATCATTTTTCATCTCATTAACTTGGCTCACGTGTCCTGAATGAGCATGGGGCTCATTAACCGCACTCGATTTACCCATCGACCTGTTTCTTCATCTATAAGGATATTGTTATTTTAAACCTCAAGGGTCTTGATATAAGGTATCAAAGTTGAATGATGAAGAAACTCGAGGGTCTAAAGAGACTTTTGACATCGGTCATCGTTTAATTTAAACATGTACTTACTTATTGATGAATATATTTTTACGGGTTAGAAAGTATAATTAAGTAAAGGATGTGTATTTTTTTGTAGATTTCCTCATTATTTTTATAATTTGAATCTCTTCAGATATCAATATTAATTGACATATATAAATCATGGCAATTAAAGGAACTAAACACTTGTATACAAACTTTAGTAACCTCTTTTGAATACAGCGTCAGAGATTTTTTTTTGATCTTTGCATCATTCATATCACAGATTATAAAATGTGTAAATGATTCATCTACCAATGTGTGATCTTTAGCTGTTTTGGATATCAAATGAACGCTAATATAACGCAAACGTAAAGTAGATAGGTATTTGAAATGTTTAGGTAAAAGTTGGCAAAATGCCAGAAAGACATCAGCGCAAATACACTATCGAATCAACAGCATTTATTGTGATGTGATAGTATTTTTTAAAGCACTTCTCAACTTAAATTTCTACTTTCTATTAAATAAATAAATATACACGGACAATTCACACATCACATTCTAGCTAAGCAATAATTGTATTATGGGAGCTGGATTGCTGATATAATACTTATATACATTTTATTTGTAAATATATACATACAATACATAGTGACCACACAAAACAAATATTTATGTACATCACACAAACATTTGCTCTGGTGGGAATCGAAACCACGACCCACAGCATGGAAGCATATGGATAATTATCTCTTTTTATGATAAAGTCATGTAGTTACTATGAAGGTTTATACATCTATACTTATAATAAAACTGTAGAGAGGTCAATTCTGTACATGAAATATATTTAAAAAAAAACTATCAGGGGGTGATTAGTGATCGATACTGATGCCAAAAATGCAATCAGTAAAATTTTTGTCTGTCTGTCTGTCTGTCTGTCTGTCTGTCTGTATGTATGTTCCTTATAGAAACAAAAACTACTCGACGGATTTTAACGAAACTTGGTACAATTATTCTTCATACTCCTGAGCAACATATAGGATACTTTTCATCACGCTACAATCAATAGGAGCAGAGTAGTGAAGGGAAATGTTGGGAAAACGGGAGAAGTTACTGTTAGGAATAGATACTCCTTTAATATCTATCACCAGCCTTAGATGTAACCATAGCAACCAAACGTTGTTGATTGTCATCAATGTCACTATCTTCACTCTTGACTAATATATTCTTTACAGTATACGTTAATAATATTCGTTTATTTATTGTAACTGGTTTTATTCGATCCTACAGTACTTATATCTACTTTAACATGGTAGCAGAGCATGGTTAAGGTACCCTGATGGTTCTATTTTACTGCATCCATCGCTCGCATATTGCAAAGGTTTGGCATGGAGAAATGTAAGCCAGTGCCGACACCAATTTTAAAAGCAAATAATGCTCAAGATGTTAATGAAGTTTCAATGAACTTCCCGTACCGTGAAGCTGTTGATCACTAGCTTATTTGATGACAAGCACGAGGCCTGACATAGCCTTTGCTGTCAGTGTTGTATCTCGAAATTTAGATAAACCTGCAAGGGAGAACATCATCAATATCATCAAGAGGATAATGCGTTACTTGAAAGGGACCACTGAGTCTTTGATTTCTGTCTATTTTCAATTTTATAACTATCACGAATAATTAATATTAAAGGGGGCTTATACATAAACGTGATTTTTATTTATTCGATATTGATAAAGGCAACGGGAGATAGATACGGTACGGAACTCTTCGTGCGCACTTGCCCGGTTTTATTAATAAGTAGGTACAGATACTAAGTTTTCCGTCATAGACTGCTCTTTACCATCAATTTCCCTCTTATGAAGATAGTAATGGGTTATAGCAAAATCTCTTAAAACGGCACGCGGACGAAGTCGCGGCGGGAACAGCTAGTCCTAAATAAAATACTCTAGTATATCGTTCCGACGGGTGCAAATGGTGCGACTCATGCGTTCTTGTACTAGTAACTTATTACTAATACAAAGTATCAATAACTGACCTATATTGATATATACTTACTCTACTTTGAGAGTCCGACTAAGAAGAATAAGAAGATATATATCTTAAAGACTAACATACATATAAATATATAAAAAATTCATAACACTCAATAGTCAGGGTTTTTTGTTCGTGGGCGCCTCCCTGTAGCGTCGGTACACTACCCCGGCAGGCCAAAAGTCCGGAGAGTTTTCGTCAGTCGGTTATTCTGCTACAGCAAAGGTTGGACCAACTTTAATTCAAATTTGCCTACAATAAAGTCGCAGGCACTACCTGTCCACATCATAAACGAGGAAACAGCTACTAAAGTTATTCCCAACTTTTCTTGGCAAGCCAACGCAAAATGACAAATCGCAAAACACAAACCATTGGATGTTTTTACAACTGTCACCGATACGACACTTACACAATATTAGTAGATAAGCCTTTCTAAAAATGCATTCACCTCCATCGTGGTTATTTATTCACATGCAAAAATACTGTACAAATATAATATTACATCGAGAATTCATTATTTTTTTTCATCATTCTTTTTTTTATAATTATAATACCTATATTTATGATTGTGTACCTATAATGGATTGTGAGAAGGTAATACAATACTCTGTGAATAGATCTATGAATTACTTTAAGCAGTGACCTTTGTTTCGTTATTGAACTACCACGTAGACTACATCTCCACGGCGTTTTAGTGCTAACACCGGTATTCTGTTCGAGGTAAGCTTGAAATGGAACTGAGCTGGACACGTTTCCTGCATGCTTTCACGACAAAGAGGGCTATAAAGCAAATCCCACAGAGCGCAAGGCAGCAGCGTGGTAGATTTAAAATGAGATCAGGTGACGAGCTAGGCACCTGACCTATCACAGCGGTAAATCTTGAAGGCTCTAAATTCTTTTAGTTACTTTTAATCTTAGACTTATAAACTTTAAACTAACAAGTTCACGTTTCATTTAACTTGTTACTTTTAAATCTAAGTTCATTTTTGTTATTTTTGTAAGTTTGGTACCCACACGTACTATACACGTGTTGAACGTCTGTCTTCTCTTTGTCAAAGGCACTGGAAACTGTAACACAGTTTATACTATAGCACAATATAGCAGTTTCTAATGTTCGTTAAAAAGTTTTGTAACAAATATTCAGTTCACTAATAAATTTAATTTTTAATTCATTTCATTTTCAGCCTGTGGTGTCCCACTGCAGGGCAAAGGCCTCCCTTCCTTTTCTCCAGTTTTCTCTGTAATTTTTAATTACTTAATAATAAATTCTAATAAAATATTACTTTTGATATCTCGTTATCGGTATCGTGTAGGTTAGTATTGCCCAGTTTGAATCCCCAAAGCGCAGATAATAAAACGCAGAAGGCTAACTCCGCAGAACTTATCTAAACAGCGCAGAAATGCTAACTGTTACATTTCTGTGTATTTAGCACCAGTTCGAACGAATTGGAAAAACTGAATTGCTATCCGTGAAACTATGTTTTGACTAGTTTGGTGAATCAACCGAACTTTTTGTTTGAGCTTTCAAACCAATGAAAGCGCGAATGTTATACACAACCTACAAAAAAAACAACATTTTTTGTGCAATCTGTAAAAAGTGAATGATAAAAGGTCTAACCATCCTTACTGAGCGAATAAATATAACTTTGTTAGCTTTTAAACAAATACAGCCACTTAAACTTAATGCAGGAATTAGTAGATCTATATTTCCTAGTATTTTTTGACCATTTTATTAGTCTCTATCGTAAGCTGAACTGCATCACGTGGTACTAATAATTCCATAAAATTAAAACGCGCACACGCTCACAACATACCTATGAACAATATAAAGTTGACATAAGTATTAAGATGACCATTTTATTACAGCTCTGAGGGCTAAGCACGAATACATGTGACAATCGTTAATATAACGTATTTAAGATACACTGCGCGCTATCGCTTCAACGTTCGACAGTAAAGCTGGTGTTGATGCGCAGTGTATATCAAATACGTCATTATGTCGATAAGTTTACGATTGTCACATTTATTCGTGGTCGCCTGTACTTAACTAGTGCTCGCTTTCTGTAATTTTGTGGATAATGGTGACCACGAGCACAGGGTCGCAAGGCCAAGTGCATTACCGATTACGTTCATTTGTTCTCCAGGAGCGCTGCCAAAATTTCTCCACGAAACGAATTAGTCCCGTAATTTCTGGTTTTACCTGCACTATTGCCATTAAGATAATTTCGCGAAGTCCTTTGTACTGAAGTTGCCATCTACATAGTTTCGAAAGCAAAATTCTGTAAGTTCAATTATAGCGCTATATAGAAACGGGAGATGGCATTGGCCAAGCACTTGTAAAATAAAAAAGTAATAAATATTTTTTTTTATCAATCGGTTTTTTTTGCAATAGATATGCGTCGGTTTATGCAGTAGTAAATATTTAATATCACTGAAAATAAATAAAAGTTTCAATTCAAATATACCTTCTTTGCCCAGCTATAGGTGATCGATATAGGTTAGTAAAAAAGTCGTCAAAGTCGTACATTGATTATATTATTATGACAAATTAGGTTTTCAAGGTATACATAATTACTGCTGTGTTTCGCTCGACTCTGTTTAAATTAACTTCCGGAATTCCAATTTCTATGTACAAATAGATATACAATACACAGTCAATCAAAAAACATTTTGTCTTCCTGTACGTACGTATTGCAAACTAACGTCAGTCGCGCGGAAAATTAGAAACGCCGTTGATATCTTCAATACCGTCCCAGAACCCTTTGAGATCTTGATGTGAAATATTATTTTGGATCCATATTTTGATTTATAATAAATAATATGTATTGATATTTAGCATAATACCGTCAATTTTGTACATGCAGTAGGCTACAGCGCTTTGTTTATTAGATAGCGTTATGTAAGTTTATAAAATTGATAAAAAACCAGTTGAGCTATCTATAAATCGTTTGCAACGGTCTGTAGATAGCTCAACTGCTCTTTCTGTATTTTATATGCCTATGTAGATTTTGTAATAATTGTAAGTTTGTTTGTGAATTAATTTTAATAAACCAGTTCATAAATATTTATCTATGTTTAAGTTAGTCAAAATCTGGATTTATTCCAAAACTGAAAGATCTACTAAATTCTAAATTGTCGTAATTGTTCCCCTGCTTCCGCGATCTTACATTTCCGACCGAATTATTCCCTTGCAAAATTTTACATAAAGTTACTCGCTTCAAGTAGCGAAATTCCATGTTAAATGAGGCACAATAAAATTGGCTGTTCATTACGATGTGTTGTTTCTCACACGTCGGGGATATTGGCTATAGACGGTAAAGTAGGGGCCATAGAAGGGAGGTGGAAGAATTATTCATGTGAGAAACGACGGATTCAGGGGGGGGTCATGGGGTTATGACCCCCCCCCCCCCCTGAGCTGGTTCCAGGTCTTAGGTGGACCATTAATTGAACATTAATAAACCAGTTTAGAAATTTATATTCAGTTTATAAATCAGTTTTTTTATAATTTTATAAATATTTATCATTTTATAGATACTTTATAAATATTTATTATTCTAAAATAGGTACTCAAGATCGGAATTTATTCCAAAACTGAGGGATCTACCAAATTCTAAATGGTCGTAATTGTTCCTTAATTATATATTTTGTCACCATACAGAATTAATGTAACTACATTTGTAATAACTTTGTATAATGGCAAACGTTTGGGAATTACATTATCAAAATTAAATTATAAGTTCTTGACTTGACCACGACTATGTGACCCCCTGACGCTAAAGCTGGATCGTGACCCCCCCTGGCGCCAAAGCTGGATCCGCCCTTGCATGTGAGAATGGGTTCTTTGGGAGCTAGAGAGGTGAGTTTTCGTATTTTTAAAGAGAGCGAAGGATTTTGATGAACGCGTTATGGGGAATAAAATGTTACGTAATGAATATCTTAGGGCGGAGCGTGAGATACGAGGATACTTATTTTTGTTAACATCCCACTTTTAGGTACAGACAGCATCATAAGTCTCTTTTACATATTTATATTTTTGCATATATTTTAGTCTTATTTTTTTGATTACTTTCAATTATATTTTTTGCATATCAATAATGCACTTTATGTTGAAAAAAAAGAACAATTGCCTAATACATAGTTAAATGATTATATTTGGCCAATATACAAATAAAATTTAATCGAAGTTATTAAAATGAGTGCTGTATGAAATCACTTAATAAAACAAATCTAATTTAATTTATTCAAGAACAATTAAAATCGTATCTGAAATTAGTAGGTACATTCATAAACAACCCAAAACATAACGTAAAAACAAAAATAATAAATACCTAACTCAGTCTGATAATAATTATTACACACAAAAAGCTAATATTAATGAGTTTGAACTGCAATCTTGTCGTTGGTGTACACCCTAACTAAAGATCACGTTAAATAATCTTTTTTACTGTCTTATTCTCACTTTTAGAGTCCCCGCAGACTGCAGACTTTTTATCGGCCGATAGTTTGGTCGGCTTCTTAATCAGTATGAAGACTGAATCACTGTAATGTGCGCATCTTCATACTGATTAAGAAGCCGACCAAACTATCTGCCGATAAAAAGTCTGCAGTTTGCGGGCCCTTACAGTACAAAACCTCAAACAGACGTACCTACATCTCAACCTCAGAGCTGAGTAATCAAAACCATCTCATCCATCCATCTCCACAACCCGCAGTGTATAAGAAACCCTTCAAAAGCACAATGCACCCTAATATTTTTACAGATAGCACTGTCGTAAAACAAAACCAGATACACTTCCAATAATAGGTTTTGCTTGTAACATAACTTCGGAATTGGATGGAATTACCCGGTTTTGCATCACTGGGGCTTCGAATGGCTCCGGGATGGGCTGGGAGTTTGATTGGGTACGGGGATAAATATTGGCGTAGTGCAGGCTATGTGTCATTGATTTGCCACTGAATATTTCTGAAGATTAATTTAGATGGTGCATCAAAGGATTCTGATAGAGGAGAGTGGAAAAAGAAGACGTGTTGTACCGACCCCACATAATGTGAGACAAGGGTAGGAAGATGATGATGATGGTGCATCAAAGGATCCAACGTATGAAGACATTTATTAAAGAAAAATAATACTTGTTTATGAATACGAACGACGTTTCAGCAAAATATCCAATTTTTACAAATCTGTATTTATACAAAAGTTTATTCACATACAAACTTACGACTATTACAGTATTTACATATATTTTGTAACCATTATAACATAATATTATGAGTTTACTTTATATCCTAAAAAACGAATTTTACACCCAAAATGAACGGAACTTGGACGAATAATAAAAAGTTTATTGTCAGTAAAACTGACATAGAGACAACGTGTACAGTTCACAATTATTTATAAATTGTACTGTACAATAGTACAACATAAACAAACAATATTAGTCCCTAAACTCCATAACTAAGTTTAGAACTTGTATTTTAGGAGCTAGTGTTCCGAAGTTGTAAGCGGACATTAGTTTTACATAACTCTATTTTTCTTTTTCATCATCATCATCACAATTTTGTCCACTGTTGGGCCCTTTTTGTGCCACTCTTTACGATCTTGGTTTAGCCTCATTCATGTGAAATCCGAGATGCTAGAAATATCATTAACTCCTTGCAACTGGACGATACTTATCTTCCCTCTCTACGTCGTAAACTCTTCTTCTTCCTTCATCACCACTCACCTTCCCGACTCTACTTGAGTGCAATATTATTTTTAAGTTAATGCAAAATGCAAGGGGTAAAGATTGGAAGTTTTGCTATCCCTAGCATGTAAACCCGCATGTTAGCTCTACACCGTATCGTCGATAGTGTTTGTATAGTGGTATATGCAGCTTGTCTGCTGTAATCAGAATAGGATTTGCGGATAAAAGAAAACTAGTCGATCCTATCTTTATAAAACGTTGTTCATTTTCTAGGTTATCCCACCATATACCTTAGAATAAGCGGCAATATTGGTTATATTATGTGTGCCAGTGCAAACCAAAAATTGCTATATTTTACTTTAGTAGAGTTTTATTTTATTTTTGTATCTTGAGGCCTTTCTTGTTTAAGCCTTTTTGTTTCCTATTTATTGTGATAGAATTTACTCAAACGAGATGGGACGCTTTATAAATGCATTAAAAAAGAAAAGTCTATAAATATTATACAATGTTTTCCAAAAAAATGTATTAGACTTTACCGTACATAAAAGCATCATTCTACTTCAAAACTAGCTGCCTCACAGACTTTTTAAATTAGTACACCGTATAATTAAGAAGTAGATTTGTTAATAGATAGATACATTACGGGCTGACATAGTCGCTAAGCGACTCAAAGCCTTTCAATTTTAAGAAATAAATAAATTCTTCAAAACTAATTCTTATGGTATACTGAATAAAAACTGTTTTCGCTTCTAACAAAGAAAGTATATCATAAACCCATCATTCCAAAAGTACTAAGCAATCGTAAACAAAAAACTCTATGTACATAAAAGGCAACGAGTGAAAAGAGTAATTTTCTCCTCCATAAAAACAGTTACGAAGTTATTTATGGTGATACCGCAATCTATACAAGGGATTTGGCCTGTGGCAGAGCATTAACGATTATCCAAGATTTTCCTACAAAGAAATATTACTTTGACAAGTAAATTATGTGAAGGTATTCCTTTTCATATTTTCTTCTCAATTATAAAGAGGTTTTGAAAGAGTTTGAGACAAGAGTTTTTACGTATTTCGTGGTAGTAGGTATTACGCAATATCCAATATTATTTTACAAATCTCATTTGTGAAGAAATATTGTATTCTTTGTAAGTACCTTAATATTCAACTACGTACACTCGTTCATCTTACACGATAAAATACACGTATTAATTATTTTGCTTGTTTTCAAGTAAGAAAAGGGTTTTTTAAATAAAATGTAAATGTTTAAAAAAACAAATATTTATGGACTTGACCCAGAAAATTCAAAACCGAACAAAACTTATAAAATAGTAACTAGATTGTTGATCTGATTCGTTAATCTACATTTTGAAAATACATGCATAGTATCACAGTACCTTCTATGTTCTATGGGAATCGAACCCACGAGCCACAGTATGGAAATGCAGTGCTAAAGCCAACTAAGTTGCGATACTTATATTACGATACTATAGTCGATACAACCTTTACAGGGGGACAAAACATGCAAACTAACAACCCGCAGTTTGAAAACAGCTTAAAAAGTTTTAAAAATGTCTCTGTAGATTATTTTAACAATTCAATTCAAACTCCGATAAGTTTTTTAAAAGAAAACTGAAAACAAATGAGCTAAGTTTGCGTAGTAAATAAATACTTATCAATAGTTAAGGTAATATTTTTTCACAAAGAGAACTGAAGTTTTCTTTGTGAAAAAGTTTTTCCAAGGAAATACTACTGATATTCTGACTTGAAAAGAATGAAGGTTGTTAAAATGCAACAAACATGATAATAAACATGTCCCACTCACTCAGTGCTTTGTTTCACTGGGCACTGCCTCAATAACCTTTTTAAATTGTTCTGTGTCTGGACGTTTCTATATATTTATGTGTTATATGTACATACTTAATTTTCATTTACTTTAAAGTTTTTGGTCAATTAACTTTGTACTGTATAACTGTATGTAACTTATATATGTGCCTCTGTATAAAAAAATATATAAATATTCTATCAGCATTCACAGTACAGGTTTTGCTTAGTTTAGTGTTGGTTCAATGACTAAATGGCATTGTGTAAAATGCTATGAGTAAATCATCCTATCCTAAGATATTAGAAACGCGAAAGTTTGCATGGATAGATGTATGTTACTTTTTCACGCAAAAACTGCTCAATGAATTTTAATGAAACTTTACAATAGTGTAGTTTATACATCAGAATAACACATAGGCATTTACTAAGATACTTTGCTGCTTGTCAATAATAACGAAAGCCAGACAAAGTCGCGGGCACCAGCTAGTTATTTAATGTGTCCATGAGCGGGGACCACTTTCCATCAGTAAGTTGGCTCGCATTTTTGTCGTATAAAAGAGAAAAAAAAAGTTGGGTCATTAGACCGTTTCAACCATTTTTTGCTACAAAAAATGTAACACAAGTTGAAGGTACAAACAAAATTAAATGCATGTTTTAAATTACCAGTTGAGGGTGAATGCAAAAATCTTGCCACAATGTAGAGCTAAATGTTAACAATCTGTATGCAAATCTCACGACGGTTCTCACGCGCACGATAATGTCAGGCGTTTTTAACGCCACTGCTCGGTTTTTCAGGTGAGTGTAAACTAAAGCCGCGTTTACTTTTACCATATTACGACTTAGAATAAGGTAAATTACTATACAGATCGCAACAAGGATACTAGTACAAAATTCATGAAAAACATGCAAATTACGCGATACTGCAAGACTATGTCATGATCTCAGTGCGCTAGCAAAGCATAGTTGAATGTACCTACTGGTTACCTGTCATGAGCGTTTAAAGCGTATTTCACTGTAAGGCATAAAGTAAACTTTCATATGCCTAAATATTTAAGCAGCCTTCAAACTACATAGAACATAGGAAAGGCCGTATCCTAGCCTCTCAAAACCTGTCAGGTTCTTAATGACGTTCAGTTCTTTGTAACTTATCGGTATTACTTAAGCAAAATTAGGATAAAATAATGTACGCTGCAGTGTCTGCCGGCCTTTACACGCAAATTGTTGCCAACTACGCCTCTGTTCCTTTGTTCAAATCGTCTCCCAGTTAGCATATTTTAAGGGCTCACTTTACGAAAGACCACCTTTTATTGTTCATACCTACTTTCCTACTTTTAATCAAAATAGAGGTACTCAACATGACTGTATTTTTTTTTCATTTTAATGACTTATGTATACGAAGCTTACTGTTTATTTAATCTAATCAATCAAATCATCGCTTGTATCTGTACATCATGACAATACTATTATTGTTATTATTCACAAATTATTTATAAATTTTGTATGTATTACATAAACTCAAACATAACACACTAACATTTAACAAAGATTTTTATTACTTTTTAATAACGAAAATAATGAGAGCTTTTTTGAAAACAAGTTTCAGATCCGTGCAATAAAAGTGCAGTAAAAATATATAAATTCGGCACTGTTCTGTTTTGCATTCGCAATTTGGTGCTTTGTTTAAGTTTATTTGTGCACGAAAATTGTTGTATTGAAAATTTTGGTATTGCAAAAATATATTCACAAACCTACAAAGACATAGGTACAATTATAAAGTTCACGCGTACAATTATCTTAAATTAAATAGTCTTATTATGCCAGCATTAGGATAACTAATCAAGCTATTAGTTTTTAATAACATATTAGGTACTTATAGAAAAAACACGTATTTTTTTAATATTCATTGATTTCAATTCGTATAACTCTTAATGGTATTAGGAGTTATACGAATTTCTAATCAAGCTATTAGTAAATTTTAATAACATAATTATTACTTGAAGATTTTTTTACATATTTATACCTATACTAGAATTGTCTCCCGTTTCATAAATAACGGAGGTCGAAGCTTGAAGTCAAAATCAAAAACAAAGTTTCAGCACTCTTTAGTAAACCTACATCATCCTCATTGTTTCTCACTTATTTGTACCACATCTGATGACAAAGTAACATTACGGTTAGACAATAGACATTGATTAGGAACACAAGAATCTTGTTACAATTTACTACACCCAATTTGATGATACAGCTTCATTCGACTTAACACATCTCGAAATCCAAACATTAGAATACTGACCACGTCTTTATTGTCTTCAGTCATCTTGTTTGAATCAGTCCAATACACTTCCTAATAGTATGCTGCGTACACACATTCTGTCAATCAATTTTCTACACTGGGTCGAATTATTACAGTCTATTTTTTGGTTTACTAAAACTTGATACACGTTGAAAATAATCAATTTTTTTTGGGGCCCATAATTTTCTGTATAACCCTGTAAAAATATTTGAGATTGGTTTTAAATTAACTTTATATTAACTTACTTAATCCTAAAACTGTTTAAAACACTTTTATAATTTAGTTGTTTTTGTTACCTTAAACTATCAAAGACTCTGTTTGGTTGTGATAAATTTGTAATTTTGTTCGCCTTTTGGAGATTTAAAAAAAAACAAACTTACAAAACTACTAAATCACGATGACATTATGTTTTAGCTTTATCGTCATAAAAATGATGCACTTGTACTTATACAATATTCGAAAAAAGTTACGGCATTACATTTGTAAAATACTACATAATTAAGATATATTGAATAAATATTTGATCAAATTAAGTAACACTAAATAACTAAAAAAAAATTATTAAATAATACATCTAAAATATAAATTTGATATACTATTACTAGAACTAAAACCCTAGTTTAAGTCGACTTATAAAGTGTTCGAAATTCTGGAACAATTTAGAAAAGTCTTCTCACTATCGGGAACGCTGCCGGCTTTTTCGAGTAATTTGGATTCTATTCACAACAGCACTCGTCGGAGAGCAAGATGTGCCAAATGAACCAGAGCAGCTGCATCACGAAGCTTTGATCTTAGATCTTTTGTAGAAAAGATGCGCTCTTGTTGGTCTATAGCAGAGAAAAATATGGTAATTGCCTTACTTCTATGTCCCGAAACGAATCACTGCATGCAGCAATTATAAAAACAATTAAGGGCACTTCATTGTTTTTATAGAACAGTCGTTTGGTTAAAGAAGGGGTTACCTGGAAATTTTACATTAGTTGAAAATAGGTGATATTTAGAGGTTTTGAGATAATCTTTCTGAACTTTGCCACCCCGTATTTTTGCCGCTAGCGCCGCCATATTGAAAAAATGGCGTCGCAAGCAGTTTTTTGGAATATCTCCCGGAAAACTTTCCAGATAAAACTATGAGATGACTGTGCTATGCCTTTGTTTTAAATAAATTTAAGCTGTCGCATTACGACTTTTACTATAAAATTCTTCTTGTACATTTACTTACCAACTGTTCCGTTTTATTTGTCAGTGCATACTGGTATAACGCATCTATGTATAAAATATCGATGGTTTTAGAAGATAGGTAAGCTTTTGACTGCTGTTGTTTGAACTTACTAAATGTTCTAGCTTCAAAGACTAGTAATAATCCTACCGGTTTTGAGAAAATCATTGATATGGAGGAATAAGGATAAAATGTAATGTGACTAGACTAACATAAATTTTTTTAAAACTTTCGATTAAATTTCATTGTAAAGATTTAAAGCGATTATACGGGATATTAACGCGTCGCGTTATTTTTTCGAACGTTTAAAGATAAAAAAAGTTCCGTGTATTATATCTGCTTTCTGTGAATTACATAGTTTGTTTTTATTATGCCTAGTTTTGTTTTTGTAGTTATTCGAAATAACGTTTAATAAGTTTGCATAACTTTGCGAACCAAGCAGTGACCGCGCAAAATGCACGTTTCGCGTAAACGCCCCATTATGGCGGCAGTAATTTTGGATTTGCTGCAAAACTTGTACACTAAATACGTTTTGGCTTTACAGTTTACTTTGTTGTTTCTAATTACTGTTTTACAGTGAATTATTATACGGCTTTTATTAAAACAATTAAATTTCTAGGTACCTAACTCTTATATACATAAATAAGCATCATAACCTGTTACATTAGTAGAAAATTTCAAACACATTTTACGCAGCGCTATCTTGGTCCAAACAAACTTAAGCAAACCTCTATTTAAACTCAAATACAATAGAATATTTAAAACTATTTTTTAAATACAGACGAACTAAAATCAAAATCAAACATCAATATTTGCCATCACAATAATATTATTTCTTTGATCTCACTCGATCCCATAACACGGAAAACTATAAGTGTGACGTGTGTCATTATCCATAGTTGTTCGGATCATTACCTTAAAAGACATTATTATCATAATAGAATACTAGATAATATCCAATAACTATTTTGTTTAAAACACCTGTATTATACCAAAAATAGGTACGAAATATTGAATTACGAAACAAAGAGCGGTGAGTCTCGCATTCTTTGCAAAACTTAAATTGCATTATCAAGTTAAGGTCTAAGTTCCAAGAAATGCCAGAGAATTTTATAAAGTGGATGCTGGGAGAATGTCCAAAAGTAAAGTTCATTTTGCGCTGCTTAATTTTGTGAATATAATTAGTGGATGAGTTGAATAATCTGTTTGTTAATGAATGAAAATAGAGAGATAATTTTATATTATTTATAACATACATAATACACTATGATCAACACTTTCATACTGCAATACACTGTGTCACTTTGTAGTAATAGGCATTAGTTTTTATTAATTAGATATTAAATAAGTAATTCTTTAAAAGCAATGTAATACCACTGTATTACAATTACTTAAGAAACATAAAAGTCTCAATGATGATTTAACGGCTGCAAAGAATCCTTATTTTTTTTAATTATGTAAAGTAGGTAGATAAATTCAAATAAACCGCGCTATAAGCGATGGAGTTCGAAGTAATCAATGGAAAACCACACATTCCAGACAGACTAGTGATTGATTGTTCTAATGCGTAGGCACAGAAGATGTAAGATACGGCACTGCAATATAAAATATCCACACAAAATACAATCCACGATCCCTGATAATTTATAAATGTTACTGTTTAGATGTTGGATATTTTTAGGCTTGGCCTTCAAAATCCACACAGTAAACGAATTCCAATAAAACTTGGTTTTTTATATATAAGTAAAGGTTTTACATAGGCGTATATCATCGAAATCAACATAAGATTTTTCATAATTCGTTCATCAACGTAAGCACGTTCAGAATGCACTTAGTATGTAATGCAACATTGATATCGTAAGCGTATCGTAACGTTAACACATTCAAGACACACTGCACGGTGACGCTGAAATTTCGTATGTTCAAGTCAAGCTAGCATCAACACGTTGTAGGTACTTGAATACACCACCGGTTCGATAAGCTTGCTATTGTCACATTTGTCCGTGCTCGGGCCTCTGTTTATTGAACAAGTAGCTCCATGTAGCATCTCTATTCATACCCGCAGCGTAGGCACCAGATCCCATGACTGGAGCACTGAACAAAGGCGTAGGGTGCGGGACAAAAGAAATTCCAATATGACGCCGCGAAGCTTTGGACAATCAGAAGCACTGTTGTGGTTTAATCGATCTACCCTTGATAGAATGACTGTTTTTACTATGTCAGTGATACGAAGTCTATATCAAGAAAAATGTAACGCTAAAGCTATTTCCGTCTAAATGCGCAGTTAAATGACGTGTCACGCGCACACGCACATATTAACTTTAATTCACTGGGAGATGATCACGAATAATTGTGATAATCGTAAACGTATCGAAACAGTTACGTATTTGCGTCACTATTTTGATACTGCTGCGCGTCAACATCAGCTTTAATCTTGAACGTTGCAGCGACAGCGTGCAGTGTGTTTTAAAATACGTTACGTTTAGGATTGTCACATTTATTCGAGCTCAGTCCTCAGAGTGTCTAACTATTATATAAATTGTCTGTTTATGTGTTCTATTACGTAACTCTTATCCTATCTACAGCAGCACAAATGATATCTTGCGGAACCTACCGATGTACGTACATGCCGATACAGATTCATAGGTACATAAATCGCAGAGACCTGGTGCAAGATATATATTTGGTTTGAGCAACTGGCAGGTAAAGTATCGTGTAGGAATCGGTATCGGCCAGTGTATAAAGACCTATCCTTGTTTGAATCTGCCGATGGCTTTAATACTGCAATGCGTTTGTACGTGCTTGACGATCGTCTTTTTTTCTTTGAATAAATTGAAACGCTTGTGAAATTGGTAATATTTTGTGTCTTTGATATCCTTTATTCACACGATTGGTATAATACGGAAGATATTTAGCTTAGTTTTACTTCAAAGTTAAAATATATTTATTGTAGCTTAGCTAATAGGTAGATATTTAATCATGTATACACCTGTATAGGTATACCCAGAAACAAAGAAAAGTTTCATGAAACACACTGTGCACCTATCACAAGTAAACTACATAGGTAGTCATAAACATTTGCACTTTTTGGTTACAATTAAAATAATAGTGACCACTACATAACAACTCATTCAATATAGGAACATAGAAAATGGTATTTGTATTTATTACTAGAGCTATTTAATTAATATTGCTTAATCCATCTCCTATCAATTGGGATTACCATTAAAAAAGAGTGAACATTTATAAAGCGACAGGTGGTCATAATTTAAAACGTAAAAGTTCGAATACGGAGGTACAGACGGGTCGCCAATTACCGTGCAGATTAATACTGTAACACATATTAAAAATTTAACGGACTACAGATTTTTTGGAATGTTTTCAGTGGGAAATTTACCGTTTTTCACGAGTCACTAAGTACTCAATATCTTGGATATTCAATGTTGTTCTTATTTCACTGTGGTTTTAATACACGAGAACCTGCTGTACCTATTTATTTCTGCACGCAGATGGTTTGAGGTCAGCTTTCCAAGTTTTTTGTATCAGTTTTTATTAGAACTATTCTTAGACGGAGTAAAATTTTTACTATATTCATTAAAATAAGTCCACTCAGACCGCTTTCAAATTCATATAATCTAACTTAAAGTTTAGTTGAATATTTTAATGATTGCATTTTGTAGATGAAAACACAGTAGTTCATAAAAAGTTTCGAACTTCCACAAAACATCGCATAACGATAAACAAGTAGGTGCCTCGCAGATATGTACGCAGTTTATGTTCGGTAAGGCGGATTTTATTGCAATGTAACGAAGCAAAAACTGCCAGTGAGTTGGATTATTTCCAAGCATCTACCCTCATTTGGAATTGCACTTTATTTATTGCTCGCCATCGCTGTGTGGATTGAATCTAAATTACTGCAAAAAATCTTTGGAACTTTTTTTCTGGCATGGCAGCAATATCATGCTTTTCAATAGGAATTTCCTACCTTCACTCGTTAAAGCTCAACAAAGCTGGACTATTTGTTCTAAGCAGTTTGCTGTAAGCACTAAGTTATTTGAATTGCGCAAGTTATTGCACTATACAGCAGAATTGCAGTTGAAAAATATATGAAACAATCAAAATTGAAATATACGCATTTTAGTCCGATGCTCGTAAAATGAAATTTAGTTATCAATTTCCCTACACTGACATAAATCTACATCGGATGCGCGTTGGTTTCCACCCCGCAGCCGCCGCCAAACGCCAGCCCAAACCAATTTTTCGCCAACTATCGAGTTATCAACAAAATTCACTATGCGCGAAATATTTCTGTTAAACCAATTCCTCTAGTTAATATTTTTCTTCGGGGTAAAAAGTATCGACTATATATTCCAATATAGGTTTTCAGGTGAAAATATGCCGCGGCGACCGATCGCGCTCGCTATTGAACCCCTTTTGACCCATATCAAAGGTTCGGAACAGTTTGACAGTAACATTATTAACACGTGGCATGAGGTACGGACCAGGTACAACATACCTGGGTAATGTTCGTTGTAATAACTTTTAAAAATCCCTTTTTTCCTTGTTTTTCTTTGACCCTGTTTATATTACACCGTGGTTTTCCTACAAAAGGTTTACTGTAGGCAGGTAAGAAGCAAAGTTAGGTATTTAAGATAAATAGATAATTCGTTATTGTATACGAAAAAACAGAAAACCACTAACCTAAATTAATGAAAAAAGGCAACCCGAAAGATTAAGGACTTCCAGGCAACCCGAAAAGTTTACCTATTGATCGAGTATTTTGTACCAAGCAACACTTGAAAAGTCTACAAATAAATTTTCAGAACTATTTTGAACCTTTTCAATCCGCTGAGTTTAACCCACCCTAAAACACGAACTCCGTTTGCTTGGCACAAGCAGAAGCGTCTAATGCAAGCAAAATTCCTTTGAACTTTTGTGCACCAATCTAAAAATTTTAAGATATTCGCTTGCCGACGTCGTCGAACGAAAGAAAATTATCGGTTGCGTCGTGAATCGCGGCTGATGCGACCAGCCATTTGGCGAACGGCCAAGTGCTCACTCCCGATCTTGTAATTTACTCGCGTGGAATGAGATTAACACGACATCTGGACCTGCATTTAGTGAATTTACACATCGTGAAATGAATAAGGCTGGACATTCTGTGAAACATGAACTAAATGCGGATAAATAACAACCTTGTTAATTCTTTTACGCGATATTTTAAAAAATATAAGTCAGTTTCTTTGCATGTAAATTATTTGTTAGATACGTTCCATTGTTAACTTGATAGCAACCTGATATGGCCAACCGAGATATTTTAATTTACTGGTGTGATTTTTATATTTTTTTTATCTACTTCTAGAAAAAAACTACCGAAATGTTAGTATATCACAGTATCAAATAAGTAACATTGTTAATGTTACTTACGTACTATCGGATCGTGAATTAAAACATTTACTATGATTTGATTCACTATAATACGACTATATTTGAATTGAAATGGAGCAAGCAGCTAAAAGTCCCCCGCGCTGCGCCGCACGGTGCGGTGAACCGAACGCCACGTTCTAGCGTCATTTATTTGCATAGAACCTACTTAGTATGATGCCCGCTTAATCGAGAAATGCTTGGCAAAATGTCACCAGCTTGAGATGGATCCATTCGTGTCTCGTGTGAGCACCTAATTTCCTTGAAACGGAAGTTTGAATTCTTGGCAAATTCTCGGAATACCAAATAGGTATAAAACCCCTCAGTTCTGCTATTCGTTCTAGAATCTACTCATTTCCTTGAGCGTCTGTTTCCGTTAAAAAGGTAAGTAAAGATAATCGTAAAAATGTTGTTAGTTTTATTCCAGTACACGTGACTAAATACATTTATTTGACAAGTCGATTAAAACGTATTAAATTCACAAAAGGATCCTTCATATTATGCATAAGTAGGTTACGAGAAAGTTACACCATTAAATACTTAACTAATCTACTGAATAGTTGAGAGAACTCATCATTAAGGATAAACTAAGTTCTACCAGGACCGCGAACTTATCGAATGTTCACATGCTTCCGAGTAGGTACCTATTATAAGGTTTCGGATACCTATCTTAAGGTTGCGTGAAGTTTGGGAACTTTATTTATGACTACGCACGTGTAGATAAATTTTACAATAGGTATATGTGTATACATCAACTAAAACTCTATAGATTTTGAACTCACAGTATACTTCTTGATTTTTATAAACATATTTTAATTTGCTACTAAGACATACATTTATTTATTTAATCGTATGACAGGCGTTACATAAATACATACATAATAACTATTTTTGTAACACAAATTAAATCAAATAGGCTGATTAAAATTCAAAAGGAAACACACAAGTACCTATATAATGTCAAATTAACCAACCCTGAATATTGTATTTCTGAGTAGCTTCATATTACTACCACTATCATGTTTTGGTTTGTCAACGATGCCATCTTACAATATAATATTATTATATCCACATTCAGAAATGAAATTTGCTGAAAAGCTCTACTATATAAAAAAGTCCATCAGACATAAACATGCATCAGATAACCATCAAAAAGAATACAAGAAAAACGAATTCTTATACAAAGTGGCTGAAAATGTTTGAAACGCTTATCATTTCCAAACCATTGAGCCCGTTCCGGACTTGGCTCTCACCATAATAAGAAATCATTCGTCGATAGAAAATGATTCGATTGTCAAGTTTGTGATATATCGTTGTGGACGGACGCAATAAGACTTATTTCGATACATATATTGTGTTCTGTAGACATGTACGTACAAGTGGATATACACGCTTAACAACTTTCCCTAATACTACGTCTCCCGCTAAACTATTTTGGCTTTCTCACATATGTATTCGGACCTTTATTTGATTGAATTTGGGAAAGTTTTTTTTTCTTTTGTTATTCATTTATATCTTACCTATAACAAGTACAAAGATTATTCCTGGTACATTATTAAATGTAAATTTCTTAGTTATGAAATATCTCTAACTTTACGAATTAGGTCCAACTTCTTGTAATTAGGATCATAAAAAAAACATTTAGAATCCAATCTAGTGTCTTGCTTAATCTGGACTCTGGTCACCGAGTATGTAAGACGTTTCAAAGTGATCCTTGTGATTACATTGAATAAATTTTATTTAAGTTTGAGTTTTATTAGATTTAACTATGAAAAACATTCTTAAATGATGATTTGAAGAAATAAAAGAGAACCGAACATTACACAGATATAAGAGAGAACAAAATGCATTCGCCATGAAGTGCAGCAACTTTAGGAATGCGAATGTCCGCTAAGAATGTAGTCTGGTGCCCTAAACAAACGTACATAGCTGACGCGCCTCGGACCCACACGGCATAGCACCAAAATGCCGAATTCTACACAACTCCTATCACAAATTCTTGCTAAAGTATTTTTGCTACAGGAATCATAAGGTATTAAGAAATATAGAAATTGTAAATCAAGTACGTAAAGTTATTGGAATTATGAAATTACTATAACAATAATTAATAAATAAATAAATATTCATGAACATTTCACACATCACACATCTAGTCCCAAACTAAGCAGAGCTATGGTACTATGGGAACTAGATTGCTGATAGATTACTTTATATGTTCACACAAACATTTGCTCTGGGTGGGAATCGAACCCATGACCCACAGCATGAAGGCAATGGAAGGCAGAGCTGTGACGCCTGTCAATAATACTTATTGAAATGAATGATAGGAGTTGGATTAAATAAATCCATTACCATTATATCGAGCGTTCGATTTAAATGTTGCAATTATTAAGACATTCTATCACAACTGCTAAAATTCAAAAGCTACTTAATTTTCATGTTATGTAACTAAAAAATAACAAAATAAGCATCAACATCTAACATTATATTACACGATAAAGTACCAAAGTATGGATTAAAAACTTGTTAAAATAAAATAAGAAGACATTATCTCACTATTACGTCGAATGAATAGGTACAATTAATGTTGAGCATGATTAAAATTAAGCATTAGAAACACCGATCTGCCGTCTGATAGCAACGCACAAAGACCATCCAAACAACCCAATGGTGATCTATACACAAGTATTTAGTACTTAACAAGTGAGTCGACTAATTAGAGATCATTCCGAAAGAGATAAAAAGTAAATGAAGCCTTTTATGGCCACTTGGGGTAATAAATGGAGACAAATTAACGATATAAATACAAAAGCGATACGACGTAATCTTTCACGTAAAGTATTCTTGTTTCACCAAAAATATACGAGAAGCTATAACATTTTATGTTTACGACTATGGTATTTTATGCAGTTGAATATTTAAATAAACACTTTGTCCTAATTCAGCTTGAAAATCTAGCTCCAGGTGGGCTAGTTTCACTCAATTAGACCTGGAGCATGTCGTTATAATTTATCTAATGAAGCTAGCTGGCGCTGACTGCAATCTGGCTAGCTGAATTTATTCACACCAAAAAATCGGGCGAACCCGAGAGCCGCGAGAAAAAAGTATTTAATTGCTCCCAAGGAACGGAGAGAATGGTGAAAATTCGGGTAGCGAATTTATAGGAGCTATTTGGATGCAAATGATGAGCTCGGAGCGCCCCCGCCAGTCACGGCATAACCCCAAAAGAATAAGTGAGAAACGTCTTACGAGAAAAAAGCCTCGTGAATACTGCTTCTCTATTTATTCGCAAAGGATCTCGGCTCAGAGTCAAGTAATAGAATAATGTGGGATGCTTTTGATTTATTTCGATGTGTAGTGGACTTGCATTATTCATTGTGCTTCTCGTTTTAAAGGTCAAACTGTGACTTTTACAGATGTAAGAGTCTTTGTTTAATAACGATGGAGAGAATCTTTGCTATTTTTTTATGCAAATCTAGAAATAGCTGGCGGCATGTTCACCGATGTTACCACGACTAAGTATTTGCATATCGCACAAGCATTCTCCCAACTTTTACGTCTAAACTAAACGCTTTTCTTTGTAAACTTGTTGTTATCTATTCTGAATAGTTCTGCTGTCTGCTTACGAGTCAATTTCTTTACAAAGGCTTATGTAAGACTGAAAATCCATTATTTATACTTTTGAATTCTATTACGGTATTATGATATTAACAATTATACTATACGCCGTATTCTAGGTTATTTAAAAAACTTATAAAGCTTATTCGTATGACCGCAGTACGCTATATCTACTTTATTTGTAGAAGTGTCGGAAAATGCACTCCAGCTCTGCCTTTTGTTTGGCAAAGTTGCGGTAAACAAGTTCGACATTCAATCCTTTGTGGGATACTTTGAAAGTTCGAAGGAGGCCGAGACTTAGCGCAAGTGACGGGACCCACTTCCGAAGCCACGACGCGAAGCGAGCCAACAAAGCGAAGATGAACATTTTATTTTTGCAAAATATATAAACCGGGAACATGTATTGAGATAACTTTGCGGGCTAATCTTGCTGCGGATGTTGGATAAGGAAAGAAAAACTACAAAACAAATCGTACAATAAAACGATAGGGCTCTTTTGTGTGAAATAGTAACGACACGTGTTTTGTTACATTTTATCACTCGTTCCGAAGTCTAGACGCAGGTGTTTTGGAAGTAATGTTTATTAAAATGGATTTAGACACGTAGCTTATTACAGAAAACATTACATATTAGTTTTAGAGTAAAATCACTTCTATTTCGACGAAATAAGCAGTCAATCTAAGACGTTTCTTTAGAACAGAACTTTATAAAAAAGCTCATCTGATTTAAATCGCTGCCGAACGAAAGAATTCCCAAGACGTGGACCTTATTGCCTCGCTGAATGGCAATGTCTAATACACTGAAAAACACTTTACGAAAACTATCTACTAGTTTGATAAAACTATTTTTGTTAAACAAGTCTTGCAAGGACCACACTTAAAACTTCTTCTTCTTTTCATGTCGATGCTACAACTGTGTTATATATATTTACATACATATTTGGCCAACTCTACAGCACGACGAGTGGCACGACTATAACAGTATTTACAAAATATACATACAGTTGAGCTATCTACAGACCGTTGCAAACGATCTATAGATTTTATATCTATAGACAAGTTAAGGACTATTGTAGGTACTATTGTAACTAAATCCTCAACTTAAAGTCATTTAAGTAATGAAAAGGTTGTAATTACGATAAAAAATTATGAACTCGACCACTATCGCACTTGGTGATGGAGATGCTGATATTCAAACGATGATGTGCGATACAGCACGTGAACTTATTATCTAACTAGAAAATCTTTGAATTTATAAAATTGTGTCAAAATCCTACAGTTTTAGAATAGAATCGAATAGAAAAACGTTTATTGACACATGGAACACATACATTTTAAAACAAATTATACAAGAACAGATGTGTAAAAAGATCACCACTCAGCATATGCTATAGGAACAGTAAGGTTCCTATAGCGCTGGTTTTCAGTAGGATCGAGAGAAGTTATAGTTTTAGCCGAGTAGTTAGTAATTTAGCAAACAAAATGGCGCTATTTTGCGCTTCTATGAAAACCTGCTTCCGCGAAATATATTGGTTTTAACAGCACTCATTTACCTTCGGTTCAAAGGCTTTAGGTTGTTTAGTCCAATAGATTAATTGCCGACCAAAATAATTAGGGTTGGTGGTTAGGAACCGCCTTGTGAAATAACGTTTTGACGTTTACGAGCTCCACAACACACCACGATCTGAATTTGTGTTTGGTGAACACATTTAAATGTAAATTCATTCTGTAATAAATATACACAGCTATAATCCAATATTCATAGGCTGGGCTTTTATTGTAAATTCTAGATGTTATCAGTACTAAGAGAAGTGAGGTAAGCGTGGATAAGAACCTCTAATGTCTTTGCTTGTCTCTACCACGTTAAGTGTAAATAGCGTTGCATAAGTTATAGAATCTGTCGCTAGCTTTAATATAAACTCTTGGAATGTTGTCTTTACAAATAAACAGCGATATTTTGTGATCGTAAGTACCTATAAATATAAAACCGGCCAAGTCCGAGTAGGACTCGCGCACGAAAGTATTCGTACTGAATAAATAGTTGTGGCTATACAACAGATATGCCTACATCTTCAAAAATTTCAACTCTCTATCACGGTACATGAGACATTGTTCATGACAACGTGATGACAGACGGACAGACAGACAGACGGACGAACAGCAAAGTCTTAGTAAAGGGATACTACTTAGTACGTTTTGGGTACGGAACCCTAAAAATAGCGACGTTATTTCATAGAATTTCCTGTGTCAATAAAAATAATAAACAAAACCCCAGAATTCCTGCAAACGTAGACCCAAGTGCTTCTATTGCAAGCCTCACAGAAATAAGACATGACACGTTAAAAGGCTGAGCGGACAGCCTTCCGGCACTTCGGTCAGGAGATGGGCTATTCATCTCGTATCGATGTGTTAGCTTGCTTTGCGGACCGTGCAAGCTGCATTCTATCGACCTTACTCGGTTAGACAAATGGCATTGGAATAGTGTGCAGAAAATCTTCATTTTCAGTAGTTTCCTAACCGTTGCCAGTCTTATTTATAAAAAAAAAAACACTTTCTACGAGTTGTGCTACCTATCATAACACATCACATAACAAAAAAACATTGTCTAAACTAAGCTTAACAAAATTATATTACTGGCTTTATTTTTTCTAAAATATAAAACAAACAAATAAACCTATATAAAGGTATAGAAATAAGTTTAAAACGCTGACAATTCTGATTTCTGAAATATCAGGCATTTTTGTCTAAAAGCTTACTTGCATTTTACACCACCAATAATTTAAACAGCTGGAAATCGTCCCCGGAAGACGGTCTAATAAATTTGATGACGTTATAAACGACATCGTTAACTTATCCAAAATATTGTCGAAACTCAACAATTTAAATACCAAAATCTGTTTCAACGCAAAAGTGGCCTCTCGGAGATTTGAAAAAATTAAATGGATTCATTTATCAATATGGCATGATTTATGATTTGAACTCTTTCAGTAAATACAAATGAGAGGGAAGTAACGTTGGGTCACTGCCAAAGTGAAGCCTGATTAATGATTTTTGAGGCAAACGGAATGTTTCGTGGGAATACATTTCTAAAAGTTGCCGGCACTCAGTTATATTGTGCCATGTGCTTTGCGTTTTTTAATTTTGATTGACCTTACACTTTAAATAACCAAGTTTTTCTTTGCTGAAATTTGAAGATTAAATACAAGAAACGCGCCTTTTATTATGTAACATCAAGATTATTTTATCATCGTCAGGATCCACTTTTTACTCCAATGGGACCTCTTACACGGAGTATGTAAAGATAATTATTGAATAACACTTTTACTATGAACTCCGATATATAATTTAATTATTATTACTTTCTAATTCTTAGCAAAAATGTTTCCATTTAAAATTTAGTAATTTCCACTTTTTAGTCATACATCTACAAACTACTCTTCAAACTAACTTAAAATAAGGAATATAAAAATGTTTTAACAGTAGGTATAAAGTGTGTGTTTTAGCGATACCATTACCTGTTAAAGTCGTACCAAAAGAAACGGATAAAATGTAATTGCATAAACTATGTAGAAACATTCATGAAAAGGGAAAACCTTTCATGCTCTCCTCCCACCTCACGTAAGTACGTCCATTGGGAAGTGGGACCATAGGGAGCGTACTGAACTACCACAGTGTGAATCAAAACAGAAGGCGTTAACCACGGGAATTTTTCGTCCCAATGTCGTTGGTGTAACTGGCAGATGTGACTCAACGGGAACAAAATTATTTAAAAGTTATAAGGTCTATCTTATCAAAAGTTAGCGCAGACTTGAAGTATTGATTACCATACGTAATGATGACTTAAAGTCAACGCTAACTTTTTATAAGATAGAGGGATGATGTATTGCGCTAGCTTTTCAAAACTTAAAAAACTTTTAGTTAAGAGATATATTTGTTCCGTACCTTATTATTATTTTGTCGCGGTTGTACTGATGATAAGGTGACCGATAAAAAACCCTTGTAAGTTATTTATTTACTATAGGTATAGTGCTATTATGATGAACGCGCGTTAACCTAGCTTAATGTAAATTAAAAACAAAATATTTTTCTATCTAGTAACTAACCCTACTTTGTATATTTTATAAATACTGTATCAGTCTGCATTTTGTTTGTGAATTTTGAGTTTATTTACTGTTTTGTATGAACTATGACAACACTCTTCCAGCGGGCTGTTTCACGAAAAGTTGAACAAGTTGCCAGCGGTCCGAGCGTTTCAGTTTGTTAACTCTAATTCTATCGGAGAGGTCGTTCTCAGTTTTTGTAGCTGCGAGTACAACTTAGCAACACTCGTTCAATCGGGGCTGCTAATCCTTTGTTTTTAGAGCTGATTGCAATATTGAAGGTTTTATTTCACTCTGCTTGTTTCCTGGTTTAGTTAATAAAGTTTGTTTTGTATGTAGATATTTCTGTCTGAGTAGCTGAAAAACATGGTTTTTAAAAATGTTGAACATTTAATAAATATACTACGATTCTATATTATGAAAACTTTAGGTTAACACAATATACTTAACAAATATTATCTTTATTTATCTATCTTGAAACCTTGATCCTGATCTCGTGATCGGTTGATAGATATCTAAGAATTCTCTGAATACTACAAATTACTTACGAGAACTAAACTAGAATTTTAAGGTAAATGTGGGTCATAATGTATAGGTACCTACTAATATTCTGAGAAACTGATCTTAATCAGTTGACAAAATTGTCAATTATTTATTGCTACTTCAAACAGATAGTAGCCAGAAACCCACTGTAGCATGTCAACTAGCTAGAGGATTGTTTTGTTGAGCATTGACCCGTTGAGCTTTAATTCGACTGTTTAATTTCCCTAAAAGCCTCTGTGCTACTAATAATCGAATGAGCTTCCAGCTATACACTGTTTGAATTAATCCATAATTTGTATTCCCTTGTGGCGTCCGCAAGGGGTTATTGCATGGAAAATAATTAATCATTTTACTATGTACTGTAACCGAATCGTAACCAATAACCAACGACATTTTACGACACAGCATTTCTGCTCTGAAATTGGATTTCTTTTTTACTATTTCATTTACAAATTATTTTGGTTTTAACATCATTTTTTGGTGGATATTGTAGAGTATGTTTTAGGAGCGAATCTTTATTTATTATGTCATTTTTTACGTCGTCATCGTTTATTTTTAGACTACCTAGATGACATTGAGATATAAAGTACCTACCTACATCAAAGATAGAACTGCTAAACTGAACTTTTACATATTGTATATACATTGTATAAATTACAATTAACACACTTTGTAATCTCATTAATCGTCCTCCAACAACTCTAATCTCTTTGCCAAATAATAACTATAAAGAAAACCAGTTTTAGTCTTAATAGTATTATTCAGGGTTAATTACGAGTAAACCACATTATATTATACTTACCAATTCAAACGCGTCTAAAATTATAACGGAGAACAACAAAGTTATAGAACACAGATGATTTATACTCGTTGGGGTAACCCGCGGGGCGTTCGAGTAATATTCGGAGTACGTGTGTAGTATAGATTCTCTTATGTACCTGATACTGAGTACTACCGATATTGCGTGATGTCACAGTCCTTTGTAGAGTATGGCTGGTTTCTATAATCAAAACAAAAACCAAAATCAAATCAAAACTGTACCATTATTTCGTAACTCTGGTCGACTTGTATTGCCACAGAAAACTCCGTAGAATTGGCTTTTTGAAAAAACATTGTTCAATCTACTTCATCGACATGAAGTAAAATGATTAAAACTTGAGTGCATGATCGCAAGACATGACTATCTTATGGTCCAGCGTAATTTAACTGCTAGTAAGCACCTCTATTTTTTGAACACTTATGATCGAATCACCTTACATCAGACCAGCGTTGTCAAACACCTGGCTATAACTAGTACAAAACAACATTATTTGAGCAATATAAGAATGGTTTTGAATAATTTGCAGATATATCTATCAACCGTGTATTTTGTAATTATAAACAAGACGTCATTTATTTTGTAAAGTTACAAGTTTTTTTTCAATTTTTTCAAATAAGTCTGATAGTTATTTTGAGTAATTTCTAGTTGCTAAAATATATGTTAGTACGCATTGTTAGAAAGTATGAAATAAGATGTTAGCTAGGACTCGGAATTTGCCATTTTCTGGACACCAGCTGTGTTTTACGACTAAGTTAATGCTGTGACAAGCATACGTACTAAGTACGTGTGATACGAACGAAATACGTGTACGTGTGCTACGCGTCGCAGCGCATGGAATCATACAAGCATTATCATCATCATCATCATCATCATCATCATCCACAACCTGACTTGACCCACTGCTGGGTATAGGCCTCCCTTTGCTCTTTCCATTCCGCACGGAACAAGTATGCTCGTACTTAAAGCTGTTGCTTATTGATTTTGTTTAGACGTAGTTTTTTTTATAAAAAAGTACGTATATAATGCTGGACAATCCACACAACATCATCTAGCCCCAAGCTAAGCAGAGCTTGTGTTATGGGTACTAGAAGACTGACATACTTAATACAATACATTATAGATAGATATTTTTATTATAAAGGTATTAAAGTGCTTCCTTTACTAAGACTTTATTAATACGGTATATTTTACAGTTCATACGCTTTTCTTTTGATTGTATTATTCATTTAATAGATACAACTAGCAGATCTATGTTAATTGCTATTCACTGCCTAAATAATACATTGCTTCATTAAGCGTGAATATTAAACATGTAATAAAAAACATTACAAGTACATTAGAGAAACATCCTTAAATGTAATATTATTTATTTATTTGCCTCATGGCTATAATTGTGCTAAGATCCACAGTCATACATTTTTTATACGATGTAAATGCTCAACCATTTTTTCGTCGGTTTTATAAACATACAACTGCAGCTACTCGTGACGATTTTACAGTAATATTAGTTAACATGAATCTAAATTAATTATGTTCAATATTTCAGTGAAAAAATGTTTATCTCCTTAGAGCGTTTTCACATTATCCGATCCGATATCCGTGTCACACGCCGATCCGATATCGGGGTAAGTAAAATGTATGAAATATGTACCTGTCTTTCATATTGTCCGACCCGATATCGGAGGTACTTATTTCATACATTTTAACTACCCCGATATCGGATTAACGTTCGACACCGATATCAGATCGGATAATGTGAAAACGCTCTTAGGATTATGACATGCACGGACTTTATTGTGACAGAAAATCAAAATGTTGTAAAAATTATTGTGAATTCACTCGAGTGTAATATAAGTGAACTAGTTATCGTTCTTGCTCTATAATGAAGTGTCAAATTGAGTCAATATACCTAGGTAGATTGCCTCCCGGGAAATAGTTTAAGTTGCTTGGTTTAATTTAGAGGTAGGTATCGATAACTACGCTATATATACCACGGCGTGGTTGTTATTTAATTACTCACAATCCATAAAGCAAATTAATATCCTTACTTCACTCATTAATATTAATCGATAAACATGTACTGTACAAAATTTTGATCATTTTCTGTAAACCTGATATTTTAACGAAGTTAACTTTTATCTTTTATAATTGAAGAAATTTGAATAAAAATAACTAAATCTAGTCCCAATTATTAATTTTCAGAAACTGCTCTGTTTAGGTACTTGGGTGTTGTTTTTCTGCGCTCTATAACAGACATTTTTATACAGGGTGTACAAAACTACTCATCGCTCAAAATCTAGCATCATTCAATAAAAAAAATTCAAAAACATCAGTGCTAGC
Source organism: Ecliptopera silaceata (assembly GCA_932527185.1). NCBI lineage: Eukaryota > Metazoa > Arthropoda > Insecta > Lepidoptera > Geometridae > Ecliptopera > Ecliptopera silaceata. The sequence continues at coordinate 6,938,051 of OW052202.1, read as the reverse complement.
AATATTGATTATTCAAAATCAACATAATATATTTTGATAAGTTGTAATTCTACCTTTTATTTGTAAAGGCGTTAAAAATCCCCATAAAATACCTACTTAGCAGACATTAGCTTATATATGCGTCCAGGAGGATTTTTTATATATTCCTGTACTACATTCAATAGTTTTCAAGACATAACTATTAACACCCTGTATAAGCGTTGGTACAGAGTCGTTTTAACTTCCGCTCGTGTCACATAAGTCAGATGAAAACTATATATCTTGGAGCAACATTCGATGGGGAAAACACGCCGGAAACTGTATCGGAGGTAACTTTAGAAACGGTTACGATAATTTTATACAAACATGGAAATTATTTATACAAATTCTAGCTTATATATAAGTTTATATACAATTCGTAATCAAAACTAAGCGCGAACTTACGCTTCCGTTTCTCAAAATTGTTTTCAATACAATAAAACAAAATAAACAAATAAAATAACATAATATAAATAAAATACTCAGCTTGCATTGACAAACGAAAGTCCATCCATGCTTTGATTCGTGAACCTTTACCTAAATTACTAAACTAAATAATAACATCAGTTTACAAAGATTAGGCATAACTTACCACTCAATTTCAAAAAATTATAATATTCTAATTATTACTATATTTATAAAGTCTTCTTCGTCATTACTTGCAGACTAGCAAATATACAAGTTTTTTTTGTTTTAATATAACAATATACGCTTATTGAGTAAAGTGCCGCCCAAAGCTACGATCCGTTTTCGTCTTAATACAGCGATTCAAAGCTTTATTGTCAGCATTCATCAGAATGTTACAGAGCTATAGAGGATACACCTACCTAGGTGTATCCTCTATAGCTCTACGTACCTACGTATGAAAAAAACTGACAAACGTTACGTTACGTAATCTTAAAGTGTTCGAGTTACGTTGCGCGGCGACTCTTCAACGTTTTACACTCTCGCTGTCGATAGCGCGCAGTGTGTCACGGGAACTTTAGTTTTGCGCAGCGCAACGATTTTCAAGTTTATTCATGTAGGATGCGGTAAATTACGATCGCTGTCGGCAGATTCGTCACGTCTGCAATACTTCACGTCGACAAGTTTACGTTGCAATTCAGCAGCGAAATCTGCTCCTGTCCGTAATACTTCAGTCAATATGGCATTTTTATCATGGACTGGGGTAGGTGTTGAAATTATGCCGTCAACAGCAAAATTGCTCTTTTAAGAGATTATTTGTGAAGAAACTCATCCGGAAACGAACTAATATACTGTATTTATTTCTGTCTAGTAGTGATGCTCGGATTGCTGTGCTGGTTTTTAGGTGCTCGGTTTATTATAAACAATATATGTACTCTTTATCTTATAATATTTATCTTTATAAGGTTAAAACCGCCTTATGTTCTAAAGTTCTAAGGCGCCTTATGTTCTAAAAGTGAAGAACTCTGGGACAATATCATCTTAACACATCCTTAGTGGATGTGCTTAGTGAGGGTATGTCTACATAGTGGTTACCTCTTAACAACAGGTGAGCAGTTGGATTGTACGTTTTGATAATAAATTTTCATTATTTGTTTCATATTGCATCTAAGCTTATTATTTTATTTACGTTTTCTAAAACGTTAAACTATAAAATTAAATAAAACGTTGCGGGAACTAGATATAATACAAACTTTAAACAAATATTATGAAACTACTTAAAACTAACCCTAAAATTATTGAAAAACCGTCCTAAAGTTAACAGAATCGCATTATATCTTTTAGAATTATCGAGAGAATTATCCCTCACGAGTAATCATAATCAGTAATACTTTATTTTTAAAACAAACTTCGGATTTAAAACCTTTTGAAACTTTCAACTGTTTTTAAATTAATCGCTTTTGAGAGCCCAAAAGCTCAAAGCAAAGGGTATCGAAACAATGTCGAAATTTCGATGTTTGTACTGAAAGCAAAAAGGATAAAGCGATGTGATTCGTACATCCATTTTGCACTGACGTACGTTCTTTGTTGAAGAGATTAATTCCATGATGCAATTTACAGTACTATACATATTACCTACACGCGTCAGCTTTACTTTTTCCTGCGATAAACAACATTTTTGAACTTTTTTGAAAGGATGTTGCGTTTTTATTTGTTCTCATTAGGTTACATAACCTTTTTTTCATAAAAGAAATACTATGAGTAAATTACTTCCTACTAGCTACAGGTTTTAATGAGGAACTAAGAACTGAAGTGGGGTGACATTTACAAAAGTAGCGATTACAACTTTAAAAAATTAATAATACTTCATGCTCAGGAATAACAAAAATCCTTCTTCCTTCTTATAATAAAAATGCGAAACTTTTATGGATGGAGGGATGTGTATTACTTTTTCTCGGAAAAAACTACTCAATGAATTTTAATGAAACTTTACAATAAAGTAGTTTATGCATCAGAATAACACATAATCTAGAACTTATAAAGAAATTGTTTAAATTATCCAAAATTAACGATTTTGATCGTATATCGTATCGTATTTCGCCGAAATCGTTGTTCCGAACTCCTTTGCATAATTACAAACCAATTTGGTCTAATTATTTGTCAATTTAACTTTACAACAAACTATTTTATAAATAAAACTACTGAGGCCAGTTTTAATAAACTTGTTTTTAAAAACTCTATTAGCCATAAAAACAAGTTTTCAACAAAGATTGTGCAACTTTTATGAAGATGTTTACAAAGATGTTCATCGTAAAGCAAAGTACGCTACTGTTTCTTTCATTGTGGAGTTAATTAATTCTTTTGATCATTTTTATAGTAGTTTTCATATAAAAACTTAAAAACGCTGCACCGTTTCAGAGAAAAAAGTGTTACATGATAATATTATTTTCAGTAACAGATTTTGCAATATTTGTGTTTTTGAATATTTAAAATTACTTATAAATAATTAATTTACTGAAAATATTTCGAATTCTCTGCTGGTATTTTTTGATTAATGAAATATTTTATCGATACGCAAAAAAGCTTTCAGGCTTCCAAATTCGGTTAATGACTAAGCGATTTTATTTACATTTAAATGCAAATATTTAAATTGACGATCTTTGAATATAAAAGACATTTCGATTGCTAGAAATGATTACTTCTCTCCTTCGAGGATCGACAAGTGGATACTACGTGACAACCACAGATCATATCTTTCTCTGACACGCATAGATATGTCATTAATACACAAAAAATACCAGATTCAAGTCTTATTTCGACAAATAACATTGTTGACTTCAAGCTTATTTATATGACAAAATACATTATTTTTAGTTAAGGTTATATTATATACGATAACATTATGTCACCATTACGTATGGTAATCAAGACATCAAGTAGGTTTGCGCTAACTTTTTAAAAGATAGACAGTACTATCTTTTAAAAAGTTAGCGCATACCTACTTGATGTCTTGATTACCATACGTAATGGTAAGCGCACACTTGATGTCTTAATTACCATACGTAATGGTGACATAATGTCATCGCTAACTTTTTATAAGATAGGGGGTTAAAAACGTGAATTTAATCAAAACTTGGGTTTAAAATTATAGATAAATTATAACAAAAGCGTTTATAATCAATCAGTAGCGTTCTACGAAGTTCATATCTACAAGAGCGCCGCAAAAAAACATTCTCTACGCTATGACGACATCGGAAAATTGTAAAATTGTTATTCCAACCATGCTGAAGAACCCGTCCGGAATTACAAAAATAGTATCATAGATAAATATGTATCCACAGTTGTCAAAACCACAGGAGTTCCAATATCATTTTTCTACTCTACTGTATTGCCTGTGAGCATGTCTTAGGCTAGTACACTTGGGTGGTCAAGTGCCAACAGAATAAATAACAAAATAATGCTGGACAATCAACACAACATCATCTAGCCCCAAGCTAAGCAGAGCTTGTGTTATGGGTACTAGAAGACTGACATACTTAATACAATACATTACATAGATAGATATTTTACTAGCTGTTTTTCTCTTATTATCGTTATATTTTTAATCATTTACACAATATCTTTACAAATTATAGCTTTTTAATTATAATTATACGTTGTTCTGATGTATAAGCTGTATTATTTAAAAGTTTAATTATAAGGTATTTAGTAGTATATTTTGCGTGAAAGAGTAAAAAACATCCACACATCCATCCATACAAAGAAAAAACATACATCCATGCATGTATTTATAATGTAAGAAGGAAGAAGGAAGTATTTTTTTTTTATCATGTGATTATGATAGGACAAAGACAGAATTGTCAGGTTGTCAGACCTGTCAGAATTAGTCTATGTAACCTCTCTGACTCGTCCTTTGGTCGTTCAGCTGCCACAACCAACATTTTGAAGGAAAATAAAGATTTTTATTCGCTTTGATTAAGGGCCCAATTCATTTTGCCCTTATTATTTTGTATCTGATCAAAAATGTTGATATGGTCTCTTTTAACAATTTTTTTTTCCGTTAGAAAGATCGTCATCATTTTTATTTTTAGTTAATTACTGCTGTTTTTGATCTTAGCCTTTGAAATTTTATTAATGAAGGACACGAATCATCATGGGCTATCTGCTAGTTAAATCGCTTGGTCAAATAAAAACAAACGATCGATGTGGCGCGGTGGGCGATGGTCCGCCTGCGACGCGGAAGGTTGCGGGTTCGATTCCCGCCCCGGGATAAATGTTTGTATGTTCTGCAAATATTTATTCCGGGTGTTCTGGGTATTATATGTATAATAAAAAATATCTATCTATGTAATGTATTATATTAAGTATGTCAGTCTTCTAGTACCCATAACACAAGCTCTGCTTAGCTTGGGGCTAGATGATGTTGTGTGGATTGTCCAGCATTATTTATTTATTTATTTATTTAAACAAAGTTAAAACATTTTTTTTTAATTTAAAATTGAATGCGTTACTCGTGAAATAGTATCATGTAATGTTCATTTTGGGCACTGTTTTGTTTTTATATTAGCACTATTAGATATTGAATGAATGAATGAACTTGAACTGAATAAAATTACTTTAATGACTGTTGCCAAAAAATTAAGAAAATAATTAATTAGTACGTCGTTTTTACTTTAACTTACATGAATAACAGAGCAGCTGTAATGAATGTAACATGAGTATTATGGCTGTCGGCCGAGAAAATGAGTAGGCTTCAAAACCTTGTTCAGCTTGTTTTGTGGAATTAATTGGCAAACTCCACAATGTAAATGTGAGGTACGAGACTTTACTGGGTTTTTACAAGGTTTAAAAGCTTTTTACACACGCTACCGCTTTCTATGTATCTTTCTACATCGCGAGACGAGCAAACTGATAATTTTATTTATTGCTTGTTTCAGGTAACAACGGAAAACGACCTCGCGGCAGACTACGGCAGAGATGGAGGGACGAGATAGACGTCTTTGCGAAGACTGGCAAAACAGTTGCTCACAATAGAGACGACTGGGGAGAAGTAAAGAATTTTGAAACCGTCGTTTACTGATACAATTTGGTTCGTCGATCGATATATAATACGATTCTTAATGATCTTTGTGATTTTACTGAATTGTTTCTTTTATATTTTATCTGCACTATAATACCAAAAACGTTTAATTCTATTACAACAAACAACTTTGTTTATGATTCCACTTAAAAAAAAGAATAATATTTTGTGCATTTGTGTTATTACATCAAACGAATTAAAACTTCACAGCGCGTTGCGTTGCGTCAAGCGACGCCGTGTGTAAATCGCCTTACCATACTTTTGATGCTTGTTTAACGCGATGTCTGTTTAAATCTAACAAGCAAGTAACCCTGCTGTTTATTTATTAAAAATATGCTATTTAATGCAACAAACCGTAACCATTTTATTCATTTTCTATTCACATTATTTTGTATAAATTCTATAAGTACATATACATATAAGTAGCCGCAATATCTTTGAAACTGATGTACTTAGTTTATTTAGGTTTAGGTAGATATATTGAATTTCAATGACAAAATAAAAGTTAGGTAATTGCCTGACTCTTACGACCAACACTAAGAAAGTGTCATTATTTTCAAACAGTAAACAGTTTCAAAATAATGTGAAGTTTTTTTGAATTTACGATCTATAGTATCGTAGTCATTATGTCAAACGTTTCTCTCTTTAGCAAACTACTTTACTATGTAAGTAAAACCAGATTTTTATTTTTGTGCATCTATTTAACCTAACCCTTCTTATGATAATATATCATTGAATAAACTAAAGTTTGCGTTACCGCAGCAATTATAGTTTTAGGTAAGCATGTCCAAAAGCTTTACTAGCCAAAGGTCGGTAAATATGAAAGTTGGTGACTACTGCCGGCATGGACCACGCTGATAGTGCAAATTAGGGAGTTTCCACGATTTTAATTCAGCATTTTCAGTATTTAACCCGTGTTTATGAAAAAAACTGGAACCCTAGTACTTATTTTAAACGGCTTCAAACATAAATATTAAAATATTTAGTTTATAAGCTGCACATTAGACAAATATGCGGCAAGCGACTTCTCCAAAGCTTCATTAATTAATGAATTGAGCTGTCTATAGATCTTTTTCTACGTAGATAGCTACTTATGTATTTTATAAATACGTAAATTTAATAAATACGAGTAGTGTAATTTTGTTTGTAAAGAAAGTAATTTTTAATTATTAGATACAAATTCAATAAAAAGTACCAATTTACAGGGTAATTAAAATCGGGTTTTACCTTTAAATTAGACTTTATGTCACCTGCAATTTTTTTTAGTTTCTCAGATATTTGTGTAAACATTAAAAAAGTAAGAGATATTTTATGTCTGAATTAGCATACTTGCACCTGCTTAATACGAAACAGACCTTTTTACAAAAAAATATCAGCAATACAGCTTTAAATAAGATTTCTATAATAAAGAAAATCTATAAAATACACCTGCATGAATAACTCGCCCAAAGTGGTAAAAGGCTAACGTTCTCAAGTTCACAAAAGGGTTGGCAACTTAACTAACCCACACCCAATACTAAGCACGGCCCTCTCAAATGACCACATAATCAACTTTGCAACTTTCTACAAAGTCACTAAGGGCAAGTTAGGGACATTGTCGAATCGTTCAACTTGGGTTTCGCATTGAAATAGTTTGAATTTGTTGGAGAATGTAGTGTTCAATTTCAATTAAGTAAGCAATATTTCCTTGACTACTTTTTTGTTTTACTGCCTGTCCGTCTGTCACCAGGCTGTATCTCATAAACCATGATAAGATAAAGAAATACAACGTCTGTGCAGGTGATAAATTTATTTCCGCTAAAACATAAAATATTAAAAAACAGAAAATAAGTTAGTTGAACTATCTATAGATCGTTTGCAACGGTCTGTAGATAGCTCAACTGTTTCTTATGTATTTTATATGCCAACGTACATTTTGTAAATACTGAATAGTCGTAAGTTTGACTGCACTTTTCATAATGTTTTTAATCATTCTTTATTATATTGTATTCACCTTACGTTTACTTTGCACTATAACTATACTCTCAATATTTTAATAAAGAAGAAGAAATACTACCACTCACTCAATATGTCAATAGCAGAATTTTCAGCAGATTTGCTTAGTCCCGAACAGTCCCCGATAGTCCCCAACTAAAACTATTCAATTGATCGACATCGTAAACCCCAATCGCACAACTTTTCATGTCATTACAAGGTGACAAGGCGCAACTTGTCCTCGGCAGCCCTTTGAAGGGTGCTGACAAGAGCAATATAGCTGATTTCTGGCTGTCTTTATGGCCCTTAAATCACTTACTTGACCCAACGCTATCGGGACATTAAAGGGTTTGATTTATATAAGAACTTGGAGCATTCGCCATCTGTTGGTAAGTGCACTAAAATAGTTTATTGGTAAGGTAGGATTTGAACTTGTTGTAGTTGAAGTAACACTTTTACAATTAACTGCCTTGGAAGTGAAATTTATGTGGTATTTCAAGTATTTATTTGTTTGATAGTTAATTTTACATTATTATACGACTTATATAGCTACATTTATTTGATTGATCATCATTATGTACTGTAATAATTTGATATGTATTTCTACTCCAAAAACAAATATATATTATTACGCAAACAAGTGATATGCACAGTATTTGGTATGGACTTATATAAGCAAACAAAATGTAAGGTAAAAAGGTGCACACTTTGTAAGGACTGTGTTATATTTGCATAATATATTTTGAAACAAGACAAACTTTTTAAAGGCACTTATTTTTAACTTTCCAACAGCTCCATGAAGGCAGTGCATGCATTATTGATTAGCTAGGAGCATGACACTATAGGTTTTGCTGTGTACTAGAAAACAAGTCGAAGTTTCTCGTTTCTCGCATAAAGTGAAGTCAAACTTTGAGATGCTCCGCGACACTGCCAGCATTGTTTCTATATTAGCTTTGAAAGTTGAAATGCATGACAACTTTTGTAGAATCTCTAGAAAGTAAGATGAGACACCGAAACTTGTAAATTAAAACTACTACTCAAATATGGCTTTGGTATTTAACGGTGGAACGAAAATGTCTGCTTTTATGTATTTAAATTCCATTACTACTTATTTTATAGAACTTAAACTGCACTGTAGTTTTTAAGCCTTTAAGAGATCTGCATCTAGCAGCAGACCCATATAGTCTGTACCCGAAAAATATAAATAGGCAAACTCCAAATTTTACACTAACAAAACTAAATTTATCACCTAATAGTTTTTAGAAAGGTTTCGGTAGGCTTAAAGAGTCTCAGAATTAATACCTTTTGGGGTAAAAGACGTAGCAAACGCCTAAAGCTGATGTAACGACCTTGACTCCAACGAATGGGAACGGAAAATAAAAGTAAAGGAATAATAACATCCGTTAAATTAGATAATACTTATATAATTATGTTTTACCTAATTTAACGGATGTCCGCTCTAAGTACCTAACCCAGACAAAAAATATCAACAAAAAATTTAAAAGAAGTACTTATTATAAAACGAGAATAAAAATAACCATCTCATTATGAACTCGTAAAACTTAAAGCCTAAGAAGGATTCGCCCGGTCAAGTTGTAAGCCGCTTAGCTAGATCCGCTATCCTCTGGCGCGAACAGTCGCAACAAGTTTTGATTTTAAACAACCCTTGCTAGTTTCGGGTCATTGTTTTGCTTAAAAACTTTACGTTATTACATTTTATTATGGAAATGGCAAAGTTGGAAGATATGGATTATTCGCTAACGTTTAAAATGAAAATGTAGAGTGATGAAAAATCTATAACACGTCTAAAACACTAAGCTCGTTCGTTCTCTCGTGTATATTGAATGAAAATCCAATTTTACTCTCAAATAAATTTGATAAAAAACCTTATTTACCCTACACTTGGTTATCAAAATTAACCTTCAGTGAAAAAGCTAATAGCTACGCTTGTCCTTACTCAAATAGTCGACCTTGTTGGCAAATTTAGATTGGGTGGTTAGGGTTATTTTGCGAACATAATTCATGATTAAAGCTGAATAATTATTTTTTTATTTAAAAATTATCTACTTTTTATTTTAATAATTAATATCATGGACTTACAATAACTTCTACTCCCTAACTAAGCTTGTTCTATGGATTTTAGAATCAATTTCCCAGAATCTAAAGAAAGGCGAACAAAGTTCGTAAGAAACTTAAGCAAAGTCAGATTTATAAGAGCACAATAAAATAACAAAGACTCTAGGTCCTAATGCTATGAATCATTCATAGAATAATATTTCTTAAAACAAATGTCCCCTTGTTTCACGATCGAAATTCTGAAGGAAAAAGCAATAAGAGTTGGCAAAAGTTTCCTGTACGGGTATATAGGTAATTTTCTGAGGGTCCCTTCAGTTCGTTTACTTAGTATTAGGGAAGTTTGCTTAGGAACGGCCACTACACAAGATAATAGCGAAATATAAATATATCATCGATAAACGGAAATCGGTGACTGACGAAAACTATTGACTTCTTAGGTCGATTTTACTCTCGACTGAGTTCAGAGCGTTATTATCAAACAAAACATAATCTTCAGGACTATATTAAGGTGATAAGTGTTATATAATAATTCGATATTAAGTTGATTATTAAAATAAAACTCAATTTTATTTTTTATTTTAGAGAATGTAATGAAATCTTTATTTTTACTATCAAATAATTTATTGATCTGTTTTAAAGCGGAATGATAATAAATTGGTAATCTTTTTCTAAATTGCATTAAGTATATTTAGTCCAGAAATACTTGTAATACGAATACAAATAAAAGTCTGTAAATTAATTTAGACAAACTATAACAAACATTTCAGCTAGTTCCAAAAACTTATTTGATTTATAGGAGCTAACAGATTTTGGTAACGCTTAAATTATATAACCAATATTCTGTAGAAGGCAATTCAAATCGTGTAATTAATTAGTGTTGCTCTAAAAGTAGTTAATGTATCGCTTAATTGTAATTGTTTTAAGTGTTTTTACTTAAAATAATTATCATTTATTTATTTATTACGTAAAGCTTTTTCTAAAGCAGCAATGCAAGCAGAGAATCAAGAACGTGAAGTTAAAAATGCCGTGAAAATCAGCGGGAAAGCGGGAAAGCGGGAAAACGAAAGAAAGCGATAGAACAAGCAAAATCATCATCCTAAGTTTTCAAATTCTGTGTGGCAACGGCAACCACACAGAATTTGAAAACTTCCAAATGAATAAATAAATCAATATTCACGGACATTTCACACATCACACTTTAGTCCCGAACTAAGCAAAGCTTGTACTTCTTCTTCTTATCGTGTCGATGCTACAACTGTATTTTGTTGTAGCATCGTGTTGGAAAGATTAGCCAGACTAGACACTGCTTATACTATGGGAACAAGATTGCTGATAGAATACTTAAATGTTTATTTTTTTAGCAACAACTATCGTGAAAACGTTGCTGTTAAATCGATAGGTACTGTTACTTTTACAGATACAACACTAGTATCTACAATATTTACCGATGCTGAGGAACTGATGAGCTGCATCGCTCCAATGTTTAATTTCCGCTAAAAATCCATTATTGGCGAATACTGAAATTGCAAAACTTTCCACCATCAAAGCTTACGTGAGTTCAGGGGCATTATTCTCTATTGTATTGCTAACCACGCGCGTTACTTGACTTAGGCAAGACAAGAGCGTGTAATCTGAAAAAACTGTATGGCGTAAGCCTTAGTTGTCATTCCCCACCGCGACACGTTACGTTTTGGCCACAATTTGAACTGTCAACTAATCGGGCCGACGTCTGTCGTGTTATGAAAACTATTCGTTTCAAAACGTGTCATGCGCGATTCGAATAATTTATATACAAATCAATCATTTTTGAAGTTTGCGTTTTGGAACGCGTTGTGACGTAGCACGTTTGGGGAAGGAATCTCCTATGTCATAGAGAATAAGGCCCCAGTTTGATTTATAGTCTTTAATAAAACGTGATTCATTTTAGCGACTTTTGAAACTGACAACACCTCGAGGCTAAATACGACAGAGCTTTTGTGATACAAATTCATCATAAATTAATTTTATTTGATAATTTTTTTGAATACAAAATGTACAATAAAACAGCTTATTTTTTTTTACACTTACAACGAAGCTAGAGCCTCTCTTACCTAGTGGTAAATATTTTAATATACTTGTAGTTAATTAGTTTTAATAGTAAGTACCTAGTGAGGATCAAAGTTCGACAGTATGATGTTCTATACGGCTTTGTCAGCTTAGCACATATTTCCTTTCCTGTAAAAAAAGCTGACTAGGCTGAAGGGTAGCATGAATTCTAGACAAGCTTTGTCTACTCCGACAATAATTTCAATTTCCACAGGTATCGTCATCATGATCATCATAGCCCGTATTAGCCCACTGCTGGGTATAAGCCTCGACCCTCAAACACCATCGTGGCATACATAAAATAGCCATAAATTTAGGTACATTTAACACACTTACAACCCCCACTGCCTCTTTTGTATTTGTAAATATCGTGCATTGAATAGAGTACAAGTTAAGAGAAACAATATCATAAACTTCTGGTGCCCAAAAAATACAAATTTTGTTACAACTTTAAGAACACTTTATTAAATTCTTCAATGACAAAATCTTTGAAAGTGGAATCAAGCGGAAGCCAAAACAAAGGAATAAAAACTTTATCACAGAAGAAATTCATCAACTCTAAATTAACTTGAAAATTTGAATTGGTAATTTTATTTGGCGCACCTCTTGCCCTAATTATGGTGACAGCATTTGGTTACAGAAATATCTTGGCTCTATTGGTAACCCGAGCTTTGAGTGGTTTTTTCATTACCTTGTGCTAAAAAATGTTTCGAAGTAATTTTATTGTGATGAAACGTACGGAGTATACAAATGATGATATCACTCATCATGATTTGGAAAAAACATAAGTTTTTTTAGTTTTTTGTCGTGTTTTAGGATTAAGTTTATTGTTATTAGTTATGTGTATTAATTAAAATATTTGTAGAAGAGTTTGTGTACAAAGATCTTACATAATTAATTCCTATTTATCAATAAAAGTTTTTTGCGCTACTAGATGCCAAGACACCTAAGACTATGTCTATTTGATCTGATAATGAACTTATCATGACACTATTTGAGAGTCAAAACCAATTACACATTATTCAATAAGATCTCAAGAATTATTTAGTACCGTATATTCTTGCAGACTTTAAAGAACAGTGTGAAGAGCTCACGGCCTAGTATTTTTTATTTTAATATTTCTTTAAATATATTCAAATGATCATGCACTAAGTACGCACTCTTAATGCAAACGAGTAAAGCTCGTATGTAACAAGTTCCTCTACGTAAGTTTGATGAACTCAAATTTAAATTTCAAATCGGTTGGAATAAATTTGCAACCGATAACCAGTTACATGATACCAATAGACGGGCTATAGATGCATCAAATATAGCACATAATATTACTTACATACACAATGCATAAAATTGAATAACAATATTACATAAAAATATTTCTTTAGTTTGTATGTAATCTCTCAGTTGTAATGTATAACGGTTTTAGTTTTTAGTACGTCCCTCTTCATGTCCCATTTTATAAAAATGGGACATAACATAAGTTAAATACTATAGTATAAATAGACTATACTATAGACTCTATAGTATAGAGTATAATATAAGATAAGACCGAAGACCGGGCTCAGCGGCGCGTCTTGGGAGAGACCTACGTCCAGCAGTAGACAAATATAGATTGATGATGATGATGATGACGACAAGTCAGGCAATTGTCGTACTTTTCTAATATTTTTTTACCAGTGATAGATATCGGTTAACGCATCTAATACCAAAAACATCTCAGTCCTCTGAGCCGTATGATTTGCATAAAAGATTTTACAGAAGTGAAAATGATTCTGAATTTTTAGGTTCATTTGCTTTGTAATAGAAATTTTCCTTTGATCTATCGATCTTCAATTCTAGTAGATTTTAAGCTCGAAACTTATTTTTTACGATTAAAGATTTAGTAAACAGTTGGAGAGACATTTGGTCAAGCTCAATTCATATATTTATTTGCAAAGAATTGTAAATCTGGTCATATTCATGTATTTATTCAGTAAAATCACGAGGTCAATCAAGGAACATTTATGATTGTCTTACTACTTATTAGATATAGATTCTAGTAGAAACTAGTGTCAATTCCTCGCAAAATGTACAGATAATTGTAAATTTAAACTTAGTAGTGATTTTACAATATTAGGTGATTAGGCCTATATTTTAAAAATAGCATAACTCAATAACATTCAATAACATAATATCAGGGGACACAATAGCTTTTATAAAATAACATTGGACGTTATACGATAGAGACGTTACTCTCATCCATTTGATATTGATTACCCACATATAGTCCAGTCAAATTACGAAATAAATAAACATGAGCTAACACAGTTTGGGGATTTTGAGGATCGATAGGAGGGTGTATTCTGATCATAAATTCCAATTTGAGGGGTTGTACTGAGGTCAGCTCAAGGTCATTTCGATGGAAACGCGTTTAATTCGATATCTCGAGAATGGTTAGTGTTAGGCGAAAAATTGTTGAGACCTTTTCTTTTCCAAACAAAATTTACAAACTTTTTTATTTGAAACTTTTTTTTATAACATTAATATTTTCCAACTTATTACTCCCGCAAGGCAAAAATTTTACTTTTTTTCCATTTTTCATCGTTTTCTCCCCAACCATTCAATTTTATTAAATTTTACCGATCATCGTAGTGTAGATCTTTCAATTATGAACAATTTTGTTTTTAAACTTTTTTCCGTAATGCCAATACCTTTGGAGTTATAGATGACTGTACCGAGCGAAATCCGCGCCACTGTCTCAATATAAAAGGTCAATCGATTAAACTATTTAAAAATTAGGTATTTAATTTGGGTAAATTTTTGGGTTAGTTTGGGTAAGAAGTAAATTAACAATTAAAACTGATTCACACATTTATTGATAGAAAAATAGGTTATAAAACTCGGTTTACGCTCGGTAAAGTAATATATAACTCCGAAGGTATTGGCATTACGGAAAAAAAATTAAGAACAAAACTGTTCATAATTAAAAGATCTACACTTCGATGATCGGTAAAATTCAACAAAATTGAATGGTTGGGGAGAAAACGATGAAAAATGGAAAAAAAAGTAAAATTTTTGCCTTGCGGGAGTAATAAGTTGGAAAATATTAATGTTATAAAAAAAAGTTTCAAATAAAAAAGTTTGTAAATTTTGTTTGGAAAAGAAAAGGTCTCAACAATTTTTCGCCTAACACTAACCATTCTCGAGATATCGAATTAAACGCGTTTCAATCGAAATGACCTTGAGCTGACCTCAGTACAACCCCTCAAATTGGAATTTATGCTCAGAATACACCCCCCTATCGATCCTAAAAATCCTCAAACTGTGTTAGCTCATGTTTATTTAACCCGTTTTTAGCCATAATTTGACTGGACTAATATAATAAAACACAGGTGCGATAGCCTCTGTCAAAGGCTTTGATACATTATCAAGATAGAACAAGCGTCAAAGTCACAGCGTTAAGCCTGAGTTAATTGTACAAATACGTTTTATAAATATATACAGTATTTATTATAGCATTTCATTATATATCAACTTATTTCATAATAACAAAAATAGGACATGTACAAAGGCGAGCTTAACCCTAAAAAGAGCTTTTCTTCCAGCAAACCTTTATGAAAAAGAAATTTAGTTCTAACTCTACCAAAATTAATGTATAAAACGTCAAAGATCATTCATTTCGTTTCGGAAAAGCGTCAGTGCATTTTAAAAGATTGAATATTATTATCATTTATCAGTTACATCAAAATGATTGTTAAAGGCAATCTTAAAAACACATAATTTAGTTATTCATTTAACGTTGAAGTTGTGTTAAATAGTTGATAACACCAAATGTACCATAAAATAATTCCCGCTATTTTAAAGTTTAAAAAAAAAAACGTCTTTTTACAGTTCTGCCCAAATAGTTCGAGAGTTTTGTCGGAATGTCTTTATCATAGAATTTAATTAGACAATTGTGAGTTCTATTCTGCCTCTAACACTCAGCATCTTAACAATGTAGTCTATCAAGTATTGTTGAGAGACAATTAATCATTACTGCATAATTAGTGGCATTTCATTGGCAATGCTATGTCTAAGTGGTACACAACGCCTACCTAATTTTCAGATACGGCGTACGTGCCAACGTGTATAGGGCTTTGAATTCTGGAATCACCTAGTATATAGACTATTGGTTTCGTCTTACACCGCAGTCTTGTCTACCTACTGAAATTGAGCCAGTATCATAAGTGTTCTCAGACTATTATTAGACTATTATTCTTTGTAAGAAGGATCATATAAAAAAACGGTAGGAACCAGGCCGTAAGTTTCTTGTCCGTTCTTCTGGTCGCGTGGAACTGGCACCTAGAATCACCTAGTATGTAAGACGATTCTAAATGATCCTTGTGATTTTACTGAATAAAGTAATTTTTGACTTTGACTTTGACTTGACTTTACTGATTAGATCTAATGTCGACTAATAGAAATCGTGTTTATGAATATTATATTTTCGCTGTCGTTTCTGCTCCACATCTTATTTGATTTTCAAGTAACTGAGCCATGATTGGTATAAGATTCTCATTTTTGTTAGTAATAAAGATGAACTTAAATTTAGACGAAACAGAGTCCAGAATATTTTATTATAGCAGAATATTATTTCAGTTTTATTATACATTTATGTTTTATCTAGATTGATCTATATAAAAGACAAATATACAGTAAAGCTTTTAAAGTAATAACAGATATAAAAATAATATAATGCAGCGGCCAGATCAGTCGCCGCGCTTGAGCAATTCAAACTCTGAAACTAAAACAGTTAACCGCAGATTTCGGTGCGTTTAAGCCTATTTATAAATTATTTAGGTTCTAAACTTGAGCGCCAAAAAATGGTTAAAGCCACTAATGTTAATTGCACGTTGACTTCTATATATTTTAGTTATAACTAAAATCTTCTAAAATTTCACCAACAAAATATTTTCCGCCGGATAAATCTGTTAAATTAAGGACTAAATATTCTTAGGAGTAGGAGGAGATTGTTTTGGTATATAAAGAGAAGTTTCTAATATTGGGCAAAGTACTGAAGATATATTTTGACTACATTAGTGTATTACGGAAAAGTTAAGGAAGATAAGTATAGGAAGACTTCAAAAAGTCAATTAGTTTATGATAAAGTGTATAAATAATATCAAGCTTTGATTGATCACTTTTGTCTTAGCTATATAATTCTTATGATTAACATAGGCCACTTCTTAGCTTTGAGTCTTAGCAACCATTCAAACCACGGAGCCTACCACGCTAGGTACGCCAAGGTACATGAAATTAATAGCACTTGATGTAATTATCGAAGGTCCCGAATTAAATAAGGGAACCATTAGCGCCTCGCTCCCTTAAGATTATCAAAATTATTTCAGAAATGTCACCTTAAAAGCTCTATTATTGATGGAAAACCGAATGGAAAATTTTAATCGGCTATGGTTAATATAATTTAGCTTATGTTTTCTATAGGATTATGAACTTTATAAAATTGAGCTTTACATACTTTTTTTAACCTGTGATTTCCCACTGCTGGGCAAAGGTCTCCCCCCTTTTCTTCCATTGTTTCCTATTAGTCAACGCTTCCTACCAGGCTCCGTCATAAGTATCTAAGTCGTCACTCCAACGTTTTCTTGGTCTGCCTCGGTTTCGTCGTCCATCCGCAGGCATCCATTGTGTGACGACTGTGGCCCATCTATCCTCATGCTCACATCTCGATGAGTTTTAGAGATAGAGGAAGGTATATTTATGTACAGTACATATAAGCCACTGGCCAGGTAATTATATTTTTCCTGGTAAACTCTTACAAAAGTTTTGCCAATACTGGTCATTTAATACCCAACAACTTCCGAACACTTTATACAATTCTGTGATCGATCGACCGCACCTGAGCTCTTGTACTGTGAATCATTTTCATATGTGGAATATTGTTATATTTATTAGGCTGTAAATATTTGTTTTTATTAAATCTATCAGGTTTCAGATAACTAACTTTACGTATAGTTGTGTCTTGATTATCATCAAATCTATTCAAGAGCTGCCACTGAGTCCGGACTTAAGCTTTTCTCAGTGTTTAGTTACATTTCGCAGATCGTCATTTGTCTTCAATCAAGTCCAGTGTCTTTTGTGTTTGTTAGTTACATTTCGAAGATCGTCATTTGTCTTTTCAATCAAGTCCAGTCTCTTTTGTGTTTGTTAGTTACATTTCGAAGATCGTCATTTGTCTTTTCAATCAAGTCCAGTCTCTTTTGTGTTTGTTAGTTACATTTCGAAGATCGTCATTTGTCTTTTCAATCAAGTCCAGTCTCTTTTGTGTTTGTTAGTTACATTTCGAAGATCGTCATTTGTCTTTTCAATCAAGTCCAGTCTCTTTTGTGTTTGTTAGTTACATTTCACAGATCGTCATTTGTCTTCAATCAAATATTTGTTGTCTTTAACGATAGAGTTTTATGCGAGCATGGTCAACTCACTGCGATATCTTGCTAACTTTCTGAGTATTTGCGACCGCCTTGATACTTTGTCACATTACTTTTATCATTTAGAGAGATTTTGAGCATAGCTCTCTTCATAACTTGCTGAGAAACTTTTAAGTTGTGGTCCGATCTCATTGTCATAGTCAGCGCAGTTTTAGCAGGATAGTTCAAAGCAAGTAAAGAGAAGTTATTAATTGAAAACTTTTGACTTCAGATATTGAAGAATAGGTAGCCAGCAGGATTAATTCAACGTTGTTTATTACAACTTTGGCCTCTCAAAACTGTATACTAATTTTCAGCTTGGAGATAATATGTACAACAATTAATTATATGCTCTTTAGTATAAAACTGAAACATTTTTAGATCTATTGCGGTAAATCCAACGAGGCAGTTAGTGTGAGATTTGCTTCAGGTTAATCTTAATCACAGCGCAAACAATTGAGCAATAAGTATAAAAAACCACAAATATTGGAAATAACACTGATGCTTAGAGCAAACAAATAATATTCATTAAATAACCGTTTCTTATACCATCGACCTAGAAAATAATACTCAACAATATCGCCCGCTATGTAAGTTAATTCAATAAAAACAGTAATTTCAGCACCCCACTGTAAGTAATTGAGGTTATTACCTTACTGTGAGCGCAAGGCATATTGAATTATTCCCTCCGTCTTCCAGTACGTGGAACTAAGAGCATAGTAAAGCTTAACCAGTACGTAATAAGGTTTATTATCCAATCAGCAGAAAGTTGATGGACCAAACTCAGTAAGTCAGATGCAAATGTGAACTTTGACAACTGTATCAATTTACGGTATTCGTGTTTATTAGCTGTTTGTGTGCTTTGATTTTTGAAAACAAAAACCTACACTTTCGCTCAAGCCTTAACTTTCCACTTTAGTAAGTAAAATTAAATTTTGAAATTTAATTCTATTGGTGAACTAAATATGTGTTCAACGAAATTTTAACGGACACGCACTGGTTTCTAGTGACAATTACTTAGTTCCTATTGTCATTACTAATCATACTGATTATAAAACTCTCGAGGTTTTGCAGTATTTTAGATATGGTATTTGCAAAGTTAACTATGTTTGTTTTAATCGATTAAAATCGATTAATCTGATCAATTTAAAGTAAACGAATACTAGTTAAACAATTTATATGAAAATGAATCACTGCCTTAAGCACTCTGTTCTACAAAGGAGACAGGTGTACTTAGCGATTAATTTATTAAAGCAGCCCCATGATTCAATTTGCGAGACAAAGGCCGTTCGCATGAAGTGCCGACTTAGTGCTAGCTGCTGAACAGGTTAATAGAGCGTCGACAATTTGGATTACACTTGTCAGACTTTTTTCGAGCAAATCTGACATAACGTTAGATTATAAATTAAGTGTTATTAGTGAAAATGGACCAAGATATTTCCTACTTTTGAAGAAACAGAGTGTAATAAGATTACACATCTTTTTTGAAGGTATATCCAAAACAAAAAAATTATAACATAATTTGTGTATTATATTATATATTTAGTATATAAGTCTGTAATTTTGCCATCTATCTATATCTATACTTATAATAAAACTGTAGAGAGGTCAATTCTGTACATGAAATATATTTAAAAAAAAACTATCAGGGGGTGATTAGTGATCGATACTGATGTCAAAAATGCAATCAGTAAAATTTTTGTCTGTCTGTCTGTCTGTCTGTCTGTCTGTATGTTCCTTATAGAAACAAAAACTACTCGACGGATTTTAATGAAACTTGGTACGATTATTCTTCATACTTCTGGGCAGGTTATAGGATACTTTTCATCACGCTACAATCAATAGGAGCTGAGTAGTGAAGGGAAATGTCGGGAAAACGGGAGAAGTTACTCCGTTTTTTAAGCTTCCGTCGCGTGTGCAGCCTTAATGGTTAAAGTTACATAGAAATCATGTATGACGGAAATATTCTACATTAAATTGTCTAAAAAATATCCCTGAACAGCATATGTCTATCTTTTATGGTTGACTCGCAATAACACGTGTAACTCCTGATAGCTTAGCAGTTCGGAGCATTCTGATTATATTTGTTTACTCTTACGTTTATAAGACTCTCAGTCATCCCAAATTTAAAAAAGTTAACATTATTACCCATTCAATAAAAAAAAAATCATAGAAATCGGTATAGAAACACCAAACTTATACATGAAATAAGCCATCGCGCCGTCGCAAAATACTCAAATCGAGTAAAGTTTGAAATTTGTTGTGTTTACCGCTAGATGGCGCTACTGTGCACAAATCCTAGATCGCGCTATCGGTGCGTTTTGGCAATGTGTTATAAGTCGGTCGGTATTTAGCAATAGTTTCGTTAAATTGAGTTATTTTGATAGGTTATTTAGTGTTGCGTACCCGATTACCGCTTTAATGACGAATAAATATTTTAAAACAAAATGTTAAATAATAATATATACTTAATCTATACTAATATTACGAAGAGGTAAAGTTTGTGTATTTGTTAAATTGTAAGGGGTAATCTCGGGATCTACTGAACCGATTTTAAAAATTCTTTCACCAATAGAAAGTTACATTATTGCTGAGTGTCATAGGCTTTATAAAAACCCGAAAAGGCTTTTACGTGGTTGTCTGTTTTGCAAAGTGAATCGGAGAAAAAACGGTCGAATGAAAGCGTTTTTACGAACTCTGCCTTAACTATGATATATTTTTGTGTTCTAGAGAAAAAATGTGGAGCTTGATAATGCTTACAAATTATACAAGTCAACGACAGCATATGTCTTACTTTTATATTTAATAAAAATTATGCCCAACGTAGTGGGCACGTGTCAGCTAGTATTTAATAAATAAATGATGTTACTAGTTCTCACACAGGTTAATGAACTTTCTATAGTATTTCAGGAGTGACTTCGAATTTCTGAAGGCAACTTTAAGAAATAATTTTGACTGGATTAGTTCGTAGGTTTTACTGCCTACAAACAGAAGACTAATGTTACTGGTTGTGAACAAAGTCGCAGGCGGAAACTAGTCAAAAATACTCATCATAAACTTTAGATTATAAATGTATTTTAGCCCCCTATTAAAATCATTGAAGTACCTTTGTTTGTGAATGTATAAGCCGATTGATATTGAGTATTCGCAAAGCACATTTAATATTGCAATCAGTACAATTTGTGCATGAGATGACATCTCTATTTAGCTTTTAATGATTAATAGCTAAAACATCGTACCATCCAAAATAGCTTGGCAATTGCCATCATTTATGTATTTTGCTATACAGTTCGTTCGTGATTCTAATAAAAAATACATAAATATATTTTTTTTGGTTTCAAGAAACTCAGTTTGAATATACCTGTTAATAGACCTGAGGCCCTTGACACAGAATACCGATGAGTTACAAAGAAACTGAACGTGATTTAAAACCTGGCAGGTTTTGAGAGGCTAGGATATTGGATGTACCTACCTACCTTCTATGTATGATGATGATAATAATTGTATTTACAATAGAAAGTCTAAAAAGTGTTTTATCAGCATTTTAGTATAAAGTGTTGGATCCAATGTCTCAGTGTCAATTTACATTAGTAAAATATTTTCTCTCTCTGGAAAAATACGGTTCTTTTCTCTCAAGCAAAACTGCTCGCTTTTACTTGTAGAGACTAAGTAATTATCATGCTGATTGCGGGACACTTACTGTTAGTGCTCTAGGGAGGTACACACAGATAAATCTTACAGTCGCTGTGTTTTTAAACCTAATGTTTGAGGCTTAATGCGCGTCAAGGCCCGACCAACTGACGATCGTTGCAGTTTCACCGTGTAGTGTACCGATACAGTTACGATATGCTTGCGATTGTCATATTTCACTCGTCTTAAGATTTTTACACACATTTTGTGGATTGATTCAGTCAGTGTTGTGCAACTGGAACTCACTTTGAACCAGTTACAATTATTATTATCATCTTTTTTTGATAATAAAAGTGCTGTCAAATTAGTATCTATTGTTTAAGATAATAAAACAAATTGTATAAGTACCAAAGTCTTTCAAAATAAACAATCAACAACTATAGTGACCAGTTGAGGGCAGATTGAGCCTTAAAGCATCTTGATAAGATGCATATTTGTACGCCACTGGTTCTACTAACTATTGACAACCACGGATTATCGCACACTCAATACAGAGGCAGTTTTCGTTCAAACTTCAGTATTTTAGCATTAATATTCTGCGGTCAGTATTATATTGCTTTGTTTGATTAATCCTCGATAATCAACGGATTACCGTGTCGTTTGCAGATACCTAATTATATGAGATTGGCTGTATCAAACCCAGTGTTCAAATAGTTAGAATCTTTTGAAGTTATTGTTTTACACAAGGCACCTATAACACATAAATTTAACAATGAAAATATAGCCTTACCGGTAGGTAGAAACATACGTGGAAAAATATGGTTTAGTTTAAAAAAAAGTTATTTTTTTTATTTTATATTCATGGATATTACTTTCAACATCATTTCAATATACGATTTGTTGTGTATTAAAACGACTCAAATATTGCATTATAAATTGTCCCAAACTAAGCAATAAAAGACCTTACGCTTGCGAGTATATGCTTAGCTAAATGTAGGTACTATGAGAACTAGATTGTAAAATACTTATTTTCATTACATAGTTGTACACAAAGCACTTATAACTCAAAAAAACTAATCATAAAATGACTGCTTTTGAAAAGAAAACTAATATGTAATATAAACTAATAGAAGAAAGTGAATAGGTATATTTATTAAATTATATAAACAACTAATATCACGTTATAAAATAACTACTTTGTTAGAAAGTAATTGGTTTATCTGCTTTGAGAAAACGTTATAAACAATTTCTCCTATTTATATTAATACAAGGTTACACAGATTAACGTCAACGCTCATAATTACTTTTTCAACTTCCAAATCCTTGCCGCCATTCCTCTCCGTTAAAAAATGTTTTATGGCCTCTAAGTGTATTTATTCAAGTTGAATTGTATTTCTTGAGAGTTGTAAGGCTTTTGAAGTTATTTTGACTGAATTCACACCAAAGATATGACAGTAACAATACTGTTGTCTTGTTTTTTTATTTTGATTGTAATAAGATAATCTTATCTGCATTGATTCAGAGTGATTTGTTATTAAAATCTAAGTGTTTTTTGATATCATCGTTACATTTTGTTATTGTGTATTCTGTTTTAAGTTCCGAAATAAAAAACTTTTGAATTGATTTGATATGTTGTGTTTGTTCAAATATCGGTATTATGGACTCGGGTATTATAGACGCAGGTATTATAGACGCGGGTATTATAGACCCGGGTATTATATACCCGGGTATTATAGACCCGGGTATTATAGACACGGGTATGATAGACTTGAGAAGTAATCCACGGTTTAAGCAAGACATGGTGTGACTGAGACCTGTGAAATCAACGTTTACGGATGTAAAACTTTTGCGACGTCGAAAATTGTTGCAGAAACAGTTTTATTCTCATTCGACGATGTAGACTCAAGATGAATTTTACAGTCCATTTACCAAGTTTCTTACAGTTTAAATGAACCCTAACTACCCGCCGCATTATCATGAAACTTGCGTACACAAATTTTCCTTTTCGAACTTTTGTAATCTTTATAAATATTTTCTTCTTATTGCTAGCTACGAGAGTACTAAAAAATCTTTACACCGTGACTATTTTATATTTATTAAAAAAGAAATATCTTTGGTCTAAATATCTATGATGTCTAGTCCCAAACAAAGCAAAGTTTGTTCTATACAAACCAGGCTACCTACTGATACATTTCTTAGACATTTTTTTAACAAAGTAAGGAGTTTTTTAAACTTCCGTCGTATTTATTGGTTAAGTAAAACAGCCTATGTTAGAAAGTTGCTTGTGTTATTAATATGCGATCATTTTATTGAATTCACAATAACAGATTTTTGGATGTATTGTTGGTGAACCTAAATAAACAGACAAATAAAAATCTTGTTTATTTTGTAAATTAAGTTAAAGTAACTAAAAACTACGGCTATATTTTTATCATAAACATCCGACATTTTAGCCGGTTGCCGTTTGAATAAAACTCATTTGCCGCTAAACGACTCCATGGGGAGTTGAATTAAAAATGAACCTAAACATCACTTGCAGTCTTATTTATAAATATACTTTATTTTTAGAAAATATTATACACTTTTTCATGAGACTTTGTTTTATACCTACCTTCTTTTACTCCCGCTCGACTTTTCTGCGTTCTGTAGTTTATTTCTATTGTATTCGTAATAGTAAAGCTCTTTTTGACGGAGGTTATCCGAATAAATACCTACTACTACCGTACCAGCCCAGGTGATAATTGCAATGTTCCAGTTTAGACAACTGTCTCATATTACATGAGCAATCAACTAGCTCTAAAATATTTCTTAAGTAAATTAAAATTTAATTTTACGGAAATTATAATTTTTATTTCAATCTGTAGCGTCTTCAAGATATAGGCAATCGGACGGGTAAGATGTTTGTTTTAATACTAACGTTCATAAAAATATGTCGCGCTGAACGACAAAGCTGATATGCTGAACATTTAATAATAATCCTGGACAATCCACACAACATCATATGAAATACCCAGAACACTCGGAATACATATTATCATTTTCAAACATTTATCCCAAGGCGGGAATTGAACCCGCAACCTCCGCGTCGCAGGCGGACCTTCGCCCGCCGCGCCACTTAGGTCGTCAATACTTTACTTAAGATACTACAATATCATTGTTTGAGAACTTCAAGGTTATCTTTGAAAAGCCCAAAGTGAAATGCTCTCTCATATTGAAATGGAATACCACCTCCAGACAAACTTTCCCTACAACTTTTTCAATCATTCCTGAGTTGAGAACTACAGACTCATCGGCGGATTCCATCTTAATAATGCGTCGTAACTCAAAACGAACGGAAGATATTTGACTTGTATTTTAAGCTGAAATTACTAAAAAATCATTTAGCCAATTTTTGTGCCATAAGTTGTGTTTACAGTAGAGCATCTTGTAACCTATTTCTGCCGCCAAGCAGTAATGCTTGTATTTCTGTGATTAGTTTCTTATTCACATTTTACGTTCCAGAGTGACGGATGCAATGTGACAAAGGAATGTGCACTGTGAAGCAAGCCATTGATGTAGACAAATATTATTTCTTGTCAAATCATATCTGCTCTTTGTTTTCACATTAAAAATCAGCTTGGCGGTAAAAAGCTTAGACAAATTCTTGCATACTTCGTTCGTTAGTGTAGTATTTTCCCAAACGAAGAGCTCTACGAACGACGTGCCAAAAACTTGACGGATTACCTACACAGTGCAGTGCAAATCTGGATCCGCGGTGCCGTAAATTATACGCTGAGCTGTCAACCAGTATTGACTTTCTGAACCACTGCTGGTTCAGCATGGAAGGTTCTATTATTGATACTTGAATAGAAGCCAGTGAATGCATTTAAATTGCCTTCTATATTATCCGTGTTTGCGACCGGTTCAGTGAATAGGACCAATAAACTTTCCTTCATCATGTTCCTGTGAAATTGATAACTATGGGTTCCTGTTTTTCTTAAATTGTTTTTATAAGATTTATTATTTGGTGCGAAAACTTTTTATGAAAGAGTTCGAGAGTTCCAATTTTTACTAAGTACTAAGCAGTGAAGCTCACATTATGTGTGATCTAGTTAAAAGGGGTGTCTGCACAGGTACATAAGATTTAACACTTGTATGTCTACAGTAATAGGTGCAGTAAATTACCCTAGTACCTCCATGGACTTACTCTGTGAGGTAATTCATTGTTATACTAAGGGTAAACACTATATATAAAAGTGGGCTATGTTTATTTTATTTAATAAAGTGGTGGAACGTTCAGCCGGCTTACCTGATGTTAAGCTGTATCCCATAATTTTAGCTATTATGTAAGACCAACTGTAACCAACATGAAATAATAGATAAATTAATATTTTTATAGATTCTTTGCATTTTTCATTTTTATATCATAAAAATATCCTATATGTACTTATATAAAGTAAAGTAAAATGATAAGATTCATGTTCAAAAATGGTTAAAATGGTTAGAATATAAATAAAACTTAAAAGTCGTGTGTCGTAAAGAGACTGAAGTATAAAAGTATATCACGTTCATTGTTTCCAAAAATGTTTCACTATTTTAATTATAATGGGAACAATAAAAAGATTTTACAACAGCAATGCTGACAACTGGTACCATTTAAACAAACAACATTATGCATTATTCATAAAATGTTAATTTCTTCGTGTCCTCATATGAATTTATTTTAGAAACGGTATTACCAACATCCTTTAAAAAGAATTCATTGAAATGAATAAGACAAAAATCGTAAAGCAGGGAACAAATCGTCAATATACCAATCCGCTGGTATTAGATTGATATGTACTTATAGTAAAAAAATTGTTTAACATTATATTATCTATCCCCAAAACTTTTAATGAGGAAACTAGATTCCTATATTTTTTTAAACTCGTCATATTCGGTTTCATTTTTCTGTGTATTCTATGGTATGTATCAAAAAAAATGTGTATAAGTATTTCATCAGCAGTAGTAGTTCCCATAGTACAAGCTTTGCTTAGTTGGAGACTAGAGTGTGATGTGTGAAATGTCCGTGAATATATTTATATGCAATAGTAAGAGGCTCTGCATAGCCGTCTATCTACGTCATACATCACTAACCGACATGAAACTAGGCCATTACTCAGGAGCACATTTCTTGACCTATCTATGCATTGTAATAGCTTTGCATTACACCATATATTCTTCATAAGTCTTTATACAACTGGTCCCCTACCACTGCAACTTTTTGTTTGCTCTATGAAAGTATGGGATATTCATAAATCAAAACCCTGACCCAATATAAAAGTTTTATTCTTATAATCAGTGCCATTTCCTCGCCACCAATAGATCACGCGACACTTTATGTGGATAGGATCAAAGTTAGAGTTGTAATATTGTATAGAGCCAAACAAAACACTGCAAACGTACGATATTACTGTGCCTTTCAAAAGACGAAGAATTTTCTTAGACATTAGATAGATTATAATATGTATATTCAAAATTAGTACCTATGTAAAATTGAATATTTTTTTTCTTCTACTTCTCTTATGGTTCTTCAAGCTAAGTGTCATACCATTACTACAAGTGAGGGAACCTCCTTTAGGAGCAAAATGGCGGGTGTTATGATAATCAGCTGATTAAGAACGATATTTGTGGTGTTTGTCCCTCATTGCCCATTAAAAAGAGATAGCATTAGTAAGCTGCTGAAACTATTAACAAAATGATTTGTCAAAATGGTTTCAGCGTTATTCACTGTGCACCTCTTATCACTTCACGAACGGTATAGTTTTTTTGTGTTGACATAAATCGTTTGCCCTGTGGGAGTGAGAAGAGTTCCGGAAACGACCGAAGGAGGCTCTCGTTCGTTTAATTTATGTATCTCTATGCAATACTGTATGATGAAGGGCGCGATAGTGTAAATAGATGTAAATGTCAAGCCTCAAGATAGATGGATCGAAGCGCTAGTGCGTATAGCAAACTTCGAAAGTATATCTATTTTTTTGGTTTATTTTCTAAAGTAATTATAGCGTTTTCTCACTGATGCGATACCGGTAAGGTGAAAAAGTGCAAAAGATATTGTAATTAAAATCATAGTACCATTTTTCCTTTTTTTAGAGCTGGTTTATATTTGCCGGAAATTCACTTGAAGCTACGCGGTTTTCTACCTCAAAGTTTGTTATAACGAAGCCAGCTTAAATTAAAATATTCACCAACTATGAATATCATCTTAATTATAACACAAATTAACACCTACTGTTTTTGAGTTATAAAAAATCTGCACAGAAATTTTCACCAAAGTATTAATAAGTAGAATGGTTTAATCTAGTCTCGCGTATACTTTTTATGAGGGTGGAATTTATTTTCTAAAAACATTTTCCTAACATCATCACGTAAACAAAATTTTGGCGAAACATAAATTCTGCGAACCTTATTCCTGAAAACACTCCCTGTTGTAGGTAACACACAAGTTTTATATCGATTTTATAACGAAAACACGAAAGCATCTTTCGAGGAAAGTCGCAGTAGTGTGCAGAGCCACAACTAGGATAAGATATAAAAAGCCTTATTAAAATAGTGTGCTCATACATAGTTCATAGTTATTTATTCACCATTTGGGACACTATGGGACACTTGGCTTTGTAAGAAATTAACATAGAACTTTAACGGCTGTACATAGGCCTTGTCAGGTGATGTGTGAAATGTCTTTGAATTTAACAAAAAAATATTCACATATAGTGTTGTATTTGAAAACAATTTCAGTTAACCTGTTATTTAAATTTATTTACGCCAGTAACCTTCAATACAGGATAGAGGCGGTGCAAACTGACTGCAAAAATAAGTACAATTTTCCTATAGAAAACTAGAAAAAAATACTCCTTACTTTTCTCTTAGAGTACGTCCCTTTCTAAGCTCTGAGTACGACCCTGGCGGGTAGGTGTATCACCCCCGGGACAATACATCTAACGTTTTCCCGCGATAAGTAGCTCATACAAGATATACTGATTTATATGGGGCGAAAAAGTATTGCCACCGATATAGAAATCAGAGGTCGTAATACTCCAGGCGTGAATGAATTGAAAAATATATCTAGTCTAGTGATAGGGGCTTACACTTGTTTATTTATTTATGCGATGGATCTCGTGATTTCGTATCGGCAGTGAGCATTTGGTTTGTTATTTTATTTAGAACTTAACTTAGTTTTTGCTCGCGGTTTTGTCAGCATCCCTTTTGTTATTATTTATGACATTTTTTTGCTGAATTTTGCTTTTGAGATTATTTTTCTGAACAGTATCATTTAATGCATTAGGCCATAGTCAATTAGATCACAGACACAGAATGTAAAGAATATATATATGCAGCTATGTACCGATAATTTTTAGATAGACAATGCTCTTTAGTTAGCATTAGTTTCTCCTAGCACTAAGATTTCATGTGAAATTTTAAAATAAATATATTATTGTTAAACGTAATAAACCAACTACTCAATGAATTAAGAATTTAGGCTACCGCGTATTATATTACTCTATACCCGCTCTACATTATTACTTTTCCCAGAACAGGGCAGTCGTTTAATCTCTGCTACTGTAGCTAATGTGCCACATTATTTTGGTAGAAGAAAGCAAGGAAAAATATAGCTAGGATGAACTAATACAAAATATTATAGCTACTATTAGTTTTAGTAAGTCAGCGGACGGTGTGATACGCTGAGACCACAATTTGTCTATTAGTTTCTTGCTTTATTTGGGGCTTTATTGAGACGTACGGCCTTTGACAGGCGACGCAGCTTAGTTGGTAGTAGCTATGCATATACGTTATTTACAAAAGAATACTGTTTTAATTCAATATTACGAGTATTAGCTGTGTATTATGTGGGTGTTCTGGGTATTATATGTATAATAAAAAATATCTATCTATGTAATGTATTATATTAAGTATTTCAGTCTTCTAGTACCCATAACACAAGCTCTGCTTAGCTTGGGGCTAGATGATGTTGTGTGGATTGTCCAGCATTATTTATTATTTATTTATTTATTATTAGCCATCTTATTATGTCGCTTAGCATATATCAATAAATGAATTGAAATTAATTTTAAAACATAATTATATTTGATAAAATTTTAATACAAATAGTTTTTTGAAAACAAAATTATGAGCCATCTTGGTTTGTTGCTTATTTTGATAATATAACGGCCGGTTTCTGGAAACCCAAATCACGATTGATCCGAGTTTGACACATAGTAATTATTAGATTTTTTCGTTGATCATCGTTCGAGAAACCGGCTGTAAGTGTTCATTATAGTTTCATTCTTACTCCAAATTCCTTACTAGTTTACTATTTATACCACAAAGAGCCAGATTCAATCTACAAAGCGTAAATCAATGTTTATGAAAACCTCGGAGATATCGGCCGGCCATGCCAAAGCCGGCTCGTTGTTCGTTTGCACATTAATTACGTCACAGGGAGCTGTCCTGTGAAATATGAACCTGCACCGATACCCCATTGCATTGATGCTTTTGAATTATTTATGAACATAACTGTAGCAAAGGAATGGGAGCAAAATCTGGGGTTCATTACGTTGCACATTATTCAACATTTTGTGACGTCACACGTAGGTATGTGAAGTGGAGCAAGTACCTGTGCCGCCCTTGCTCAACGATCTTCTTCTTCTTGCGTGTCAACAACTCAACAACCTTCAATACTCAATTTAATTTTATTTATTGCTCTCTTATGATAAGGCTAGGTTGTTACAATAAGATTTGGATACAACAAAATAACTTTGTTTGAGGGCACTAGGTACAATATTACAGGATGGTAGGCAGACCGAGGTTTGTTTATAAAATATTATTGATTAGATTAGATTAGACCTTACACTCGACCTGAGTAGAACTCTGCTACTCTTATCCCCTCAACGATATAAATAAAACAAATCCATACACCGAAAATGTGAAAGTTAGCTATTTCATACGTTTTTGCTGACAACTTACTTGGTTGCATTTTGTGTAGAATTGCTGATTTATGTTGTGTTAGTTGGTGTAAAGTAGAATAATTACAATTAGAGTATTTTTTTTTGATAGCTTGTATTACGATCTAGCCTACTGTATTCTAATATTATTTATTATTCATTATTATTTATTTAATAAGTAAGTAATTACATTTCAGGTGTGCGCACATCGTTGACAAGACAGCAGTAAGAAAATTCATCAAGTTAGTTATATATGGTAGTCAAGTGACTTTAAAGACGTTTTGTCGTTGCTGTGCGCTTTCGCTTACCTGTATTTATCAGATTATTTATTTATCGACAATAATTGACGTTAAAATCTATCTCCACTAGAAATCCTCAGTTTTTTGTCAGTCAAAGTCTAGAATAAAGTCAAAAGCAATATGTCAAATATGACTAAACCAAAACCATAGTTCACAGTCACGTACCACTTTGTACAAATGATGATATACTGGTGCCAGCGCTGCATCATATTTCCATATTTAATACGCAAAACGCCATGAAATGTTCTTCCAATCAAACTTTATCGACTTGTTTCGGGGAAATACGACCGATAAAAAAATAAATGTTTCATTAACCCGGCTGATACACGATACAGTACCAACATAAGGTATAAAGTTTCAAAGTTATGATTAACTGGTTTCCTGTGTCGAAGATAAGATAAAAAAATTGACAATGCAGAATGCGTCATGGGACCACTTTGGACTGAGAATATTTTAGATCGAAAAGCTAAAAAAGACGTGTGGCACTCGGGGACTGCCACGGTAAAGCTACAGCATTACATAGCATTTTAGCTGGATTACGCATGCGCAGTGTTAGGTTATTTTCGTTACGGAATTTCTGGATTCGGTCTCCACGCTCAAGGACCGCGATAGAAGCTATGCAATAGCTTAAAAATAAAGCTCAACTTTTTTGTATTTTTTAACATGTTAATTTTGCGCGCTCTTCAATGTACATTTAGGTAATATTCTAAAGTTACATACAATACGAGTGAAACAGACTCCGTAAAACGGACAATCCCTATAAATCTGTACAGATTAAATCAAGCCTACAGTTTCATTATCAAAGTATGCGATGCGAAATCTCACCTAATAATTAACGGAGCCATCAAAAGAGAAAATCTTATAAGGATTACCGTTGCCTTAGTGCACAGCTCAAACAGGACAGCTTTAACACTTTGTTTTAAGTCAAGTTTATCATTAGCTCGTTCCATGAGTTTTTTAGAAAATAATACATATAAATTTTGTTAGGAATCAGATCTTAGACTACAGATTTAATTTTAAAACACCCCAGATATTTTTTGTGATAATTGAAATAATAATAATAAATAAATATATCAGTGGATATTTTACTTAACGCGCTTTGGTCCCAAACTAAGCAAAGCTTGTGTAGAATACTTGTATTTGAATCAATGAATAACTTTATTGTACACACAAAATACAAGAAGAACAATAGTTGTAAAATAAATGCACAATGGGCGGCCTTATCGTTCAATAGCGATCTCTTCCAGGCATTATTTGTTACTCTAAATAAACTTTATTCAGTTTTACCTTTACTATCAATATTTAATATCAATATTTAAAACAAAACACGATTATTTAAGAAAAACCGGTACAGAAAATGTATTTCATACAGAAAACTAGCCGTTACACCGCCAACTATGCGTCTGATACCGGCTCAAACAAGTCTCGCAACTCCAGGAGCAGAGATTAACGGAATAGAGTTGGCCACGATTAAGGAGTGGATCAGCAAAGTATCGAAACTTTGAACTTTAACACGTGGTGGCACGGCTCACGTTCGCGCTGCGAAGTTCGATGCCCCGGGCGTTATTAGCTAAGAAGTCTTATACATGTCTTACAGAATCTTTAGTAAAGTTCGTCTTTTTCGAAAATAGTGGTATGTCCGTGATATGCACACAAATAAATAAGTAAATATTCATGTACTTTTCACAGATCACACTCTAAGCAGAGCTTGTATTATGGGAACTAGATTGCTGATAGAATACTTAAAAACAATTTTTTTTGTAAATACATACACCAAGACACAGAACAAATATTTATGTTCATCACACAAACATTCTCTGGGTGGGAATCGAACCCACGACCCACAGAATGAAATGTAGAGCTATTACCAACTGTGAGGCCTGGCAAACATTACTAAACCTGTATCAAAATATAGTGATAAAGGACTTTTCATTTCTTTGAAAATCATAAATGTTTTCTATAGTAGGTATATAAAAAAATTGCAAGCACACTGTGGCGATAGAAATAGTTAAGATTGGAAGATAG
This sequence comes from Ecliptopera silaceata, assembly GCA_932527185.1. Taxonomy (NCBI): domain Eukaryota; kingdom Metazoa; phylum Arthropoda; class Insecta; order Lepidoptera; family Geometridae; genus Ecliptopera; species Ecliptopera silaceata. Next base: position 6,905,059 of record OW052202.1, on the reverse strand, counting down.
TACGAATTCCATTACTATCATCATTCTCTGTCTAATGTCTAATCGTGTTAATGTTATTCAGTTCTTTCTCATTTTATAAAATTAAATGTTTTCTTCTTTCTTCCATTTAAGTTTATAAAACATTTTTTTTTCTTATTAAGACATCAACATAAAAGTTAAATACCACCCATAACACCGCAGTTTCGTGCAGGCACTTTGTAAGGCAAAGCTTTCTCCAGCCATTCCAGCTAGTAACATAATAAAATCTCTACTATCACAACCTTAAGTGGAACGTACTGGGCTTTTTGCTGCGACGACGCGTAATGGGCGACTGCTATAATGTTTTCAATCTCAGTGTAAGTGAATTTCTGTACAACGAAAAAACTCGTTTACAGACCTTTTCCACTCAAATAACTCTTTTTTATACAGAGATAGAATAATATTTATAAATAAAGTTGCGACTAATACAGTATTTACTTAATGTACTTACATAAGAAACAGTTTATGTTTAGCGAACGATCTATAGATAGCTCAACTGTTCAATTATGTTGTTTTATGTTCTTGTATTGACACAAAAAATATATTATTATACCTACATTATATAAAAAAATAAAATAATTTTTCATTTGTACAATAATATAAGCATAGAGTAAGTTGTATTCTTAAACATGCCAAATAGATTATTAGGTTCAAAAATAATAATACTTTTTATCAACCCAGATAAAGAACAAACATCAAACTTAATACCACTGTGACGTTGTTAGAGTATTAGTACAATTATATTATGTGTTAGTATTTTGAATAATTATGATGATAGGAAATTAATGACTAGCACAAATTCACTAAAATATTTATTATTTGTTACCTAAGTGTCACAATTTGAAATGTATAAATGATGTGACAACAACAAATGTGAAACTAATAAGTTTTGTGACCAACACAATGTTTTTTGATATATGTAAGTATGTGTATTGTTGGTTTGCGGGTTATACGGACACGGTTCTTGCACTATGTTTGTGGTTGATTGTGGCAATCGATAGCACACATGCATTCAATAATAGATTCAATTGGCCTCGACACAAGAGCGTAATTGGATAATATTACACCGTCTACAATGCACAATAAGGAAAAACGAGGCTCCGTCTAAAACATATTTTAAAAACTTGTTTTCCGAGCAGGAAGAAAACTTCCCGTTTACACAAACACCTAATTTACCAATAAGTGTTTCGGAAGGAAAGTTGAAAATTTTTGCCATTTATATCTGCGTAAAAGTTCCCGGGGCATTTTCATTAGGTGAAGTTGTAAAACGTATATAAATTTTAATGATTTCAACAACTTTGGGGAGTAATGAGTTTTCGGATCGGTTCCATGCCCCTTCCAGGCTCATGAACGATGTGAAAACTCGACGAAGTTTGAAGTGACGAATTACCCGAACCCATAAATATTGGGTGTGATAATGACTTTGTAAAAATGATTACTGCTTACGAGTGCCGTGTGCCTGCCAATATAAAAAATTTGAACTTATATGCTATATAAATTTATATAGAAATCGTTTAAAACAGAAAGGTATTTTATAACAAAATGATTGCATCATTTCATACCCTATGCTATGACAAACAGTCCCACATCGTAAAATATGTAAACTAAACAATTCAACGGAACGGAAGCAATAAAATATTTTCCGTATTTTCTAAACGGGCCACTGTGTTTGTTGTACCGCAGAAAAATATATCACTGCGTCCCTCTGAGCGTCGCTTGGCTTCAGAAACCAGAGCTATATAACATTTCATTAGCGGTCAGCCGAGACGTTCCGGTTACACAGACAATAAATTTTCATTTTTGCAAGAGGACAAGTGAAAGAAAAAGATAAATAGTGAAGCTTTTGAAGAGTACCTTACCTTACAGATCACATAGACGCTTAGTGGCATTTTAGTTTTGTTAAGACCGACCCTAATGCAGATTCTAGTATATTTTGATAGCTGCATTACTGCATTGCAAGTTTATAACAATTTTACGTGAAACTATATAAGCTGAGCAGTATATTGTACCTAAATATGTTTCTTATTTTTATCTCAATAAGCGCTAAATTTGCCTCGGGCACTCATAACTATTCGTAACACACGCCGACCAAAAGCGACCTCTGCAAGGGCGAAATATTTGATTAAAAGAATATGAGAGACGAACCAAGTCAATGTTCACAATATCGTATTGAACCTATTCAATTTCTTTGTTGAGTTGGCGAAACAATTTGTCTTTATTGTTTTTGATTGATTTATACAATATTTTTAAGAGAATTAAATAATCGACCTCATTTTGTTAAATACAACTTAATATAAAAAAATGCTTTTGTTTCAAACATAGTCATAATAAATTCTAAAAATGAGAGGGGCGTTTGACATTTTAAGGAAGAGCCTCCTGAAACTACAATAAAGTTCAACTTACGAGTATAACTAACCCAATCAATTGAAGCCGTGTCAGTTGTCACGACCACAATCCGCCTTATTGCCCCACATCTCAGAACCCTCACACATCCATTAGGGAACAGGAAAACCTCTAATTACATCGAAGTTTAATTATATTTCATCTCAGATGCCGCAAAGGCTTTGAATGAAAAGTTAGCCGCAGACTAAGTTTTATGACGTTATGTACCACCCGAGGCCAGATGAAGGATTACCCGACAACTTGCAACCGTCTGAGATTACCTTCCACCTCTGCTGACTGCTTTAATATCCAAAGCGATAAATTGGCGTCTACTATGTACGTAATAAGTGCTAACTTGTAATAGTTTGTTATCGTTTATTTTCACAATTTACGAGCTTATTCCACGCCGCAAAATTGAACCCTATTGTCTACAGAATAAGGGGCTGCAGCAAAACGGCAATTTACCACCGACGTTTGCGGCTATAGAATCCGGATTGTGAAACATTTAAACCTTATGGTGGGTACACACGTACGTACTTGCTCGATAAACTTGCTCGATCTCGAGCAAGTACGAACGTGTGTACCATGCAAGTCTCAAGACAAATGCTCGAAGCCAACCAAAATGTTCGATTCGAACAAGATTCAAACGTCCATAATTCTTGCTCGATGTTCGATGCAAGCATGTTTGTACATGTAGCCGCGAGGTCGAGCATGTTAGTCGTGATTGATATTTTTGTGAAGAGGGTGCGAGTGCGCTGTTAAAATGTCGGACTTTCGTTCATTTTCTCGGGATTTTGTGGAACAATTTAATATAATAGTTTTATTTTTTATTTTTATTTTTAATTATAATAGTTACGAAACTCTTCAGGTTCTAACTCTTTTATCAAATTAACATGACTGTGACGTTCTCTTCTTTGCAACATTGGCCTAACCCAGCGACGACGACGCCTTCTTCGCGTAGTTTTCCCTGACAGTAAATGTAGCAGGCGATGCCCACCAAACACAACAACGAATCGTCCATTGCTCGAAGAGTTTCAACGCACACTGAACATGTTCTTCGAGCAAGCTTTTACGTGTAGACGCAGGATCGAGCATGTTTGTAGATAGTCATGCTCGAATGAAACATGCTCATCGCACATGTACGTGCGTGTGTACCCACCATTACAGGAATTGGTCTGCAGCCAATAATAATCGTCCGACAAAGAATCATTCATGCGAGTACGTGAAGGACATTATTATTTGAAAATTTTCAACGTTAGCCGCATTTGTTAGTCTAGTCAGTTTTGTGTAATACTCATAGGGGTAGTAAAAACAGTGACAAAGTATTTGGAATGAGTACAAGAATCTACATTTTAATAACTTTATAAAGTTCATTTCTGTGGAGCTCTGGAGCCATAACGGTCCCTGAAGTCGTTCAAGTTTTATTGCTGCGTGTCATCAAAGAGATAGCGGGTGGCCAATCCTCTTAGGATTTACATCCCTGACAACCTATCGGCTTTGAGGTATCAAGTTGGGCAACCGTAGCTTGCTAGTAGGTACAAAACATAATAGCTAGGCTATTTAATTTTTTTATTCTATTGAAGAAAAAGTGCTTGGTACTCAGGGATAATGTAAAAATATTTTTTCCTAAACCTAAACTTTAGCCTTTTAAATGGAATAGTGTATTTATTACAATTAGTATTCAAATTTCAGACAATTGTTACTTTACTTTGTTAAATCCAAACCCAAGATGAAAAGTTTACAAGGCTGGGGTTAATATTTTGTTAGTTTTTGTTTTATATCAAAATTCATCGCCAGCCTAATATCACTCACCTATGCGGAACCCTTAGTTCCACAGTGGTCAGAACCCTTTTCAAGGCCGTGTCTTAATGGTTACCGCTGACATTTTAGAAAAGGGTCACTAATTTATCTAAACAGAGTTGGTTACAGTTCCCTTAATTATAGTTTAACTTATTTGTGGCGCAGCTGCCCCCATTCACTCATTACTCAGAGTAGTAATTAAACAAGTATGAAGCTAATTTTAGTGCCGGTACGTAAAGTTTGTACTAGTTCGTGGAGCGGAATAGTCTAGCTGTAGCGACTCAGTTAAAATTCTGAAATATCCTTATAGTTGGGCTCGCATTCACTCATGCATGGGGTTGGCTGGCGACAAAAAATTATATCCTGAGTTAAATGTGTATTTTTGTTCACAAAACATGGACTTCTGATGGTGATGACAGAACGTAAACTTACTAATATATTGATGAAAATAAAATATTGAATCAGAACCAGTATGATTCACAGAAGGGTTAATGTTGATGTTCGCTTGAAATAATGAAATAATGAAATATTTATTTGCTTGTTTGGGATAAATGTTTGTACGATCTGCAAATATTTATTTCGGGTGTTCTGCATATTTTATATGTATAATAAAAAATATCTATCTATGTAACGTATTGTATTAATAATGTCAGTCTTCTAGTACCCATAACACAAGCTCTGATTGAATGGGTGCATGGAAAGAGCCTCCTCGTGGAGCACACCGGTAACAGCTACGCAGTGTCTAGTCTGGCTAATCTTTCCAACTCGATGCTACAACAAAGTCCAGTTGTAGCATCGACACGATAAGAAGAAGAAGAAGAAGAAGCTCTGATTAGCTTGGGGCCAGATGATTTTGTGTGGCTTGTCCAGCATTATTTATTTATTTTATTTAGCCATACTGCCATGGAAATATTTGTTCATACTTATTATTGACCTTGCTTATGGTATGTAAAGTCGTTACACTAATTTGTTACTCTCATCGTCGTCCACTCTAGAGTAATTACGTAGATAGATGTTCACAATATAAACAATAGTTGGATGGATGTCAAAACTGTTCAGTTCCTAATTGGGTTCCATGGGTCTGATTTCAGGCCATTAGTTGACTTGAATAGGTACGTTTTTAATGAGATAAAAGGATTGTGCTCGTTAAAACCAGACAGTTCTGGGAAAAAGATAAGATTACTTTTTGAACTTTTAGCTAGAACATTAGAAGAAAAAACCAGTCACAACGCCGACCTTAATTCGGTTCACAGGGAGTTAAAAATAAATTATCACATAACGCCATCTAGTACCAAACTATGCAAAGTTTTCTCAGTGGGAACTAGAATACGAGAACTTGAATATTTACATAACTACAAACAACAGTGATAAGGCCGCCCATTGTGATGCCTATGGTTACTAATTTATCTTCTTTTGTTTTATATGTGTGGGGTCCATCTATCGTGCAAATGTTTGCATGAAAGCAAAGTTCAACAGAGTTGAAACGCGAGTGATTTTAAATTTTCCCTATGTATATAAAAATTTTGAAATTTGTTTAAACCAATGATAAAATTTCAACAAAATCTATATCTTGTTAAATGTAATATCTATCGAAACTAGATTTTATGTAAGTAAACGTAAAGATCAATTTCGTCGATATCTAGAGACTTTGTTTTTCTTGTTGTCTAAACATACTTGATTTCATGTACCAAAATAATTCTTGTGACATTTCACCTAGAAATTCACGGACATTGAATTTTGAATACAGGTGAAAATCACGGGTATTTTGTACCCGGCTCCTACCGTGAAATCGTAATAATACATCAGCATACGAATTTCCGTGGAAATAGGCCGATACAAATTTCCCCTGAAGCAACAATTTCGAAGCATTTGTACCTTTATACATGCCATCTGAAGCTGTTTATTCCTGATTACGGAACAGAACGAAAAAATAATAGAATTGGGTATCACGGAATGAGATCTTTCCGCGATATAATTTTGGATTTTACTTTCAAAAAGTGTTTCGTGATTTGCATTTTTGGTCATTTTTTTACCCTAAAGAACAAAAAATAGTCTAAGAAATCAGTTGTTGTCCGGACCCTTGTTGACCCATTGACCTACGATCACCTAGTTTACTTGTAGTATAAATTACCATAATTTAAATTTTTCTTTTCGTGTCGATGCTACAACTGTGTTCTGTTATTTTGTTGTAGCATCGTGTTGGAAAGATTAGCCAGACTAGACACTGGGTTACCGTGCCTAGCTGTTACCATAATTTAACAAGAGTCAACGATAAGCTACGAACCAATTGCCGATACGAAAATGCTATCTGATTTTGTTCATTGGAACGAGCATTTGGCGCTAACGTGGTTGAAAGGTAAGAGCCTTGCAGTAAATGCGGGATAAAACCACGGTCGAAAGGGTTAACGCAGCGAACATCGCAAACAATCGGCCTCTGGGGGCGGCGGCACGAAGCGTCAAGTACTATATTTTCAACATGTTGACACTGTTAAATGTTGTTAAATACTGACGTCATGGAAGATACGGAATTCTTAAACATTAATAACATTAACAATTCTACTTTTTTAGATTTATTTTAGAATGTAATGGGTTTCTTAGTTAGATATATTTGGAAAACTTAAAAGAAGAGTTCCCACCCCAACTATGTATATTTATCTTGTTATAAAAAAAAAAAGATTTTTGTTTTTTTTTTATTAAATTTTGTAATTTAGGTAAGTACTCACTCTATAAACTGGCTCAACAAACGCTTTGGTTTTATTGTAAGTTTATTTAGCATTTGTAAATAAATATGTTAATTACTCTGAGGTATGTTATATCAAAATTTCATAATATTAAATATTAGTAATTATATTATGATCTCAAGATGTCTATCACTAATGATAGACATTTGAATATGGCGGTGAAAGATTTTTGGAAACTAGGCTTCAACGTTAACCTAATCCAATATTTTACACGCCGAGAGCCTTTAATGTCGTTGGGAAATCGGAGACGCAGTTTGGGAGATATTTAACCTACTTTGATAATAATAGTTTAAAATACCTGGTTGGTACATAAAGTAACCAAGCACCAGTACCTAAATTAAATCGATCATAAAAACCCAGCTTTTTATGATCGGACTGAAATTGTTAAAAGCGTTGCGAATCAAACGATCCCAATACAGCCAGTATTTAAAAAAATGTTAAATTCTAAATTAAAGTAAAAAATGTTTTTTTATTGACAGAATATTTTATTACAAAACAATTTGAAACCGCTCCTGAGCTAGTTATAAAAACTCTGTTACAGGAGCCAGAATAAATATTAGTAAATAGAGATCGTTAAGGCGACTAGATTTGCAACACATGGCGAAGACTAAAAACAAGGGCCTCGAACATCGTTAGTTGCTTGTCTATCGATCTTCTGTGTTGGTATAGCCTGTTGAAATGTGCCTAGGAATAACACGATCCAATAGGTGCTTTCAACGGAAATTCTAGTAGACGCATAGCTCCGTACCTTACTGATAACATAGAATATTGTTGCCTACATAAATGAGGCATATTTTGTTACATTTTGATATATAAATAAATATAATAATAAATTCATGGACATTTCACACATCACACTCTAGTCCCAAACTAAGCAAAGCTTGTACGATGGGAACTAGACTGCTGACAGAATACTTATATACTTACAGTTTTTTTTTGTAAATACTTACATTCATAGAATATAATATAGTAACACCCAGACTCAGAACAAATATTTATGTTCATCACAGGGTGGGGATCGAACCCACAACCCACAGCATGGAAGTCAGAGATACTACCAACTGAGCTGTGACGCCTGTCGAATATAAACACAGCGCAAACAATTTGTTTTGTTATGATTGTTCAAGGAAGTTTTCGAAACTTTATTTAATTATGTAGCGTAATTTTATTTTTAAAAACAATGGAACCAGCGGATGGTTGACCTAGTGTTATGTAGTAAATTAAGAAAAGGTATACTAAAAATGGGGAAATTAAAAAAATATATATTTTTATTAGGATCAATTAAGTTAGGTGGGACTAATAAATCCTGATTGTATCAATTTTTCTGTGAACTCGTTTCATAAATACTATTTAGTTATCACCTCAGCTTTCTTTGCTACAAATTACTTATCCGCTCCCAAACGATGAAGAAACTTTCCAGAATCGAAATTAAATTGCTAATTTCGGTACTAAACCACAGATAAAGTAATAGTATGAATAAACCCCAGAAAGTTATCGATCCCTTCTCTAGAAAGTTCTACTCAATTCTCAGTGAAAGTAGAATTAATTTGAATTTGTCCGAACATTTACGTAACGGTTATTTTTATTCGCCTCTTGAAAAGGAGCGCTGTATCAACGTAAAATCTATCGTTAGCCTTTTCAATGGATTAATTTATTTTGGTAGGAGTAAGCAGGAGTTTTATAAGCGCATTTTAAGTCAGGCTTCGACTCTCGGGAGGCTTCCTAAGACCGGATAATAACTCTGCATAATGTAATTTTGTTTGAAAAACGCCGGCTCGTATCGGCTTATAATATCGGGAAGTTTGAACGGTTAAATTCCAAATCCAATATAAACTGTCTACTGGCTGGCACCCCGAAACTTTGTCGTATGTACTTATCTGGGAAGTTTTTGGCAGTGCCGCGTCATGATCCACTTTAGATCATGTAATCACGCACTGGCAATCTGTGGCGTAGCGGACGACCAACGGGCCGACACGGTGTGGAGAGTGTGGAGTTTGATTTTAAATAAATAATTATGTATATTATTTTATCAAGATATTATTTTAGATAGATTTTTAGCAAGATAATTATGCAAACTGAGATGAATTATGTTATTATTCATTACACGTAGAAAGTTTGCATACGGATTTTGTAAAGAGAGCCATTCATGCAAAAAATATTTTAAAAATTTGGCAAACTGGAACATTTACATTCCTGTCATTAAACTTTGTTTATGTAAATTAATAAATATTTATTGACATTTTACAACATAGGTACATATCTAAACTAATATTATAAAGAGATTTAATTGTTTGTTTGCATCGAATAGGCTCCGAAACTACTGGACCGATTTCAACAAAACTCTTTCACTGTTGTGAAGCTACATTATTTGTGCTGAACATAGGCTATACTACATATTAAAAAAAAATAGGGATCCTTACTAAAACTTCAATTATGTATCCCAAAGTGTATAATTTTTTTTTATGTAGGCTACCCGTGCGAAGCCGGGGCGTACTACTAGTCTCCAAATAAAGCTTCACACTTTGACTATGCATTTTAGTAGGAATTGTTTTTCTCTTCATTTTATAATAAGTGTGATATTTTGTTATCATTATTAAATGCGACTTTTGACGATTATATTTTATGTCAAATTCCTATTTCTTGTTCCGTTATGAAAATCATCATCAACAATATTTTCGTGACTCATGAAAATGAAGCTTATATTATGCAGTTTTATTATTTAAGACAAAAGAAAGACACATTTAGCTAATAAAATACAATATGAGTCTCAGTGTGAGGTCAACTTTAGGGGTGTTTTGGCTGGAGTGACAGCCTCCGTGTTGGGCACGTGACATGACTTGCGAGGTCAAGAGTCGCGTATTATACGCAACACATGTAAGTGGCAGGGCTTCAATGTTTATCTACCAAAGAAGTTAGATCCCAAAATATTACTTACATCTTTTTTATCAAGTCTTGTGAGGAATTACTTAGAAACATTTCCTATCTTGTAAAAAGTTAGCGCTGACATTATGTCACCATTACGATTTGTACCAATAGTAATCAAGGCATTATGTCTGCGCTAACTTTTTAAAAGTTACACCGCTCTTATATTTCATAGATGTTTTTATTGATATTTCTTCTTTCTATATTATGTAAGGCATAAAGCAATGTGCAACAAAAAATAGCGTATTAGCACTACGAAGACAGATAGAAGCTAAAACGAAAAAAAATACGTGATTGATTATTATTTTATTATTTATTTTTTGCTGGATTACGCATGCGCAGAGTTAGGTTATTTCGTTACGGAATTTCTGGATTCGGTCTCCACGCTCAAGGCCCGCGATAGAAGCTATGCAATAGCTTAAAAAGAATTTCAGCTTGCAACATCGTAAGTGCAATTGATTAGGTAATTTAAATTACACAGTCAGCAATTTTATAGCTCGTACAATCGAAATATTTTTCGTACCATTTTATTACTGGACTTTATTTATAACAGCTCTCAAGCAAACAAAAAACCTTTTCTGAGACCGACTCAAGGCACTCTTCGGGCCCTTATAACTTCGTTATGGATCTATTACAACGAAAATTGAATTAGTTTTCCATGGCAATTCCTATGGCGCGTGAGAGCCAAGTGAAAAGTGGTGTGTTGATTCAATTGCAGGACAAAAAATTGTGCCATAGTTCTTTTCTTCATATAGAATGAGATTTGTGCGGCCATTTCTGGCATGGTGTTTCCAGGTGGCGTTGACCGTAGTTCTAAGGATTGTAATCCAATCTGTAAGTCAATGCCGAAAAAATGTTCCTATTACAGTGTTATTGTTATAAGCTTATCTTAGATTCATTATTATTATTTTTTCCTCTTTATTATCGAGTCATTTGGAAAAAAACACCGATATAATTTGAAATCTAATCTTATTGAAAAAATAGAAGTAAGTACGCATATAATTGCCACACAATTGTCAATAGATATCCAATCAGGTTACACAGAAGAAGTGAAAAACTACTTAAAGAATTAGGTAAGTAAAAATAAGAGTTCATTCTTTCATAAGTTATAAAATGAAAATTCCATTTATAGTACAAGGGGTACATAACGTAGTTTTAGGGGATAACACGTCGCCATTAGGCGCGTGTCGTTGAGATGGGTCAGCGGTCCCTGAAGGGCTCAGCGCTAGGGAACACTTTCTTCATCGTCTTTTGAACTATATACATATATAAGATTACGCAAGCGTTGATTTTTCACTGAAGTATCATGCAGTCTTTGATTACGCAAACGTTGATTTTTATTCACTGAAGTATCATGCAGTCGTTGATTACGCAAGCGTTGATTTTTCACTGAAGTATCATGCAGTCTTTGATTACGCAAGCGTTGATTTTTCACTGAAGTATCATGCAGTCGTTGATTACGCAAGCGTTGATTTTTCACTGAAGTATCATGCAGTCTTTGATTACGCAAACGTTGATTTTTATTCACTGAAGTATCATGCAGTCGTTGATTACGCAAGCGTTGATTTTTCACTGAAGTATCATGCAGTCTTTGATTACGCAAACTTTGATTTTTATTCACTGAAGTATCATGCAGTCTTTGATTACGCAAACGTTGATTTTTATTCACTGAAGTAGCATGCAGTCTTTGAATACGCAAGCGTTGAGTTTTCTTCACTGAAGTTTCATGGAGTCTTTTATAAAGATTTTTTTAATTACGAAATAGTGAACCATTATACAGTTTATTCTCAGTATATTTGTGTAATCTCGCCGTATTTGCAAATGGATACTGAATACAGTTAAATACCAAACTTATATTCTTATACAAAGTCCGTTATATTAATAGGTATTACTACTATTCACTTGTTAATCCTCACTCACACAAAGCGTCAAAATACAGTACAAATAAAAAAAGTTATTCAACTCCATATCGACATCCTACAACGCACATCAGGTTTTTATTTAATAAGTACCTACTTACCTATCATTGTTAATGCCATATTTGACAAACATTTACGTCGTATGCAATATGAATGCTTATCTCATACACTAATCTAAGAAACTATGCTATAACTAAGCGAGAACTTAGGCTTGCTTTTGATTGAAGCTGGCGTAAGTCATTTTTTGATTTTTGTTTCATCTCAGATTATCATCTATCTCAGAATTGCCTTCAAGGGTATTTTTATTCGAACAAGCGACACGATAATAATATATGATTTTATATATTTAAACGTAGTTTTTGGTATGTAAAATTCACTATCAATATTCACTATAACGTAGTAAAATCATCAAATTGCGGTAGGACTATTTACGAGTATCCAGTGTTATGAGCGCACGAGGCATAATCACCAGCGCTTTACTCGGAATACATTAATTGATAGCGTTGGTTCGCGACGAGCGCCATAATTCACTAAAAACACTCATATTTCATCGCTGGAGAAGTTTCATTAAACGCGGTTACAAAGCACAGGTTAATTTTGCATTTTGTCGCGTGTACCGGGAGCAAACTCTAATTCACAGCTCATTTTAAGTAAGCTTACTCTTCGTAAATTCGTTATTGTACACATTTAACTTCGGTCTATCTCATAAAAAGTTAGCGCCGAATTGATGTCTTGATTACCATACGTAAAAGTGACATAAATTTGTCTCCACAGACGTTCTTATAGTTCAATTAGTAAAATCTATCAAGAATGGCATAAATTAGAAAAAAAAATAAAGTTAATTAAAAGCCTAAGCTAAGTTATGCGGATATAAGTATTACAGTATTGTAATATTGTTATGCCGTCTCTTGCAACTTCGCTATGTATTAATAGGCGTCCCAGCTTAATTAGTAATGTTTATGGGCTGTCGGTTCAATCTGTGTGTTCGCAGACATATTTTTTACTGTATCTAAATATTACATTAATTAATTAATATTATATGCACAAAATTGGATTAATCACTAATTTGTTATTATTTTCCATAATGCTTTGCTTAGATTGAAACTAGATGGCGTTGTTTGAAATAACGTAAACCGTAGCTCTGAGCCAACTGTCCTTTACCTCCTGTGTCTGTTTGCTTTTCACAGAATATGTTTACTCGAAATATGTTTTAATCCGTTACCTGTTTCTTGTTTACTGCGTATAATTTTAGGTTCATAATTACAGACCGACACAACGCTATGAATTTCAAGCGTTATTTAGTTCTACCAATTAAGACTATGCTTTGATTACAGTTATTAATTACGGTTACATTGATTTAGAGTGGCAGATAATTGTTTTGATCTTTAATACTGATTATATAGTGATTTATATGATGTACCAACCGCTGCTAGGGCCAAATTGAAAACAAAAAAGTCAATAATATATATTGGGTTTTGCATCAAATCTAAATGATTTATAGAAACACGGCCTCAATAAATGAACCTTAATACTCTATGGCGAAGACTACACGCATGATCCATATTGTGATCCGTCAAAGTATACTATCGGATTACGATATTTATTGACGTGTAGGGTAATGTATTGACGGATCACAATATACACTACATACAAAAACCAAGATACATAAGTAAATATCATGATAATTATCACAATATTTATTGACGTGTAGCGTTCGCCTATGACCGTGCTAAAGTAAATAAGTAAACAAAAGAATCATTATTTTTACTTACGCTGCATGAGTTACGTTTTCGTTCGTAAATAAACAAAGGCGGTAATGTGACAAAATACCCACCACAGTAGATTGGGTGTGAAATGGCATGAAAGATCAACAACTAACTCTTAGGGCGTTTTCTTATAAAGCAGCGTTTACACGTTCAGTTTGAGCACAAAGAAACATAAAAGCTCAAGAGGGCTGCAAGTGTCCTGCTTTTGTCAGCATAAGCAGGGCTTGGATTACCGATACTTTTACATACCGGTATCGACAAAGGACCTGTACTTATTTGATATCGGTATATTTTTTGAAAACAGTTATACTTTACAGATGTCACGAAACCAGTTCTTTCACTAGTATCGGTATGACAATAACAATAAATTAATCCGTTTCTTTTTAAAACAAGCTTATAGAAATTCACTTGTTTGTAATATAGGTACTGTTAATTTAAGAAAGAAAAAGTTATTTCGGGAAAATGGATCTCTAATCTTATTAAAATAAAGTACAAATAGGTTCAAATTAACTGTATCATTTCTGGTTGCCTGCCGACTCGCGAACATGCAGGCAACTGGTGAAAACTGAAATACCGGTACATGGAGCTTTAAGAAGACGCAGGAAATAATGATACGCAAAAACCTATCACTTCCCGCTACGTACCTACTGCCATTTTAATACCGGTATAAAGTACTTTGTGTCTCACAAAGTCAGATTTCAAGGCAAGTGGCGTGTTTACACCGTCAAAGTACACACAGGAAACCCTTCAAAGTCTCTACCTTTCATAGACGTGTGCACACGCCCCAACACTTCACTACAGATTAAATAATATTCACTACGTAATCTTACTGTGTGTGAAGTGAACCCAAATATTCCAGCGGGCTTAATATTCTCAAACATTTCCTATCATTTCCGAGACCCAACCCTTCTTAGCGTTGTTATGAAGGAAGTTTAATGAAATTAATTGTAATTATTATTAGATCCAGTGTACGAAGGCTTTTACTAATTTTAAGAAGATTGACTGATACTTGTGGTTTTGTTTATATTCGATTTGTATTTAATTAAATTGATTACAAGCTTTTCCAATCACCTACTGAAATATATCCCTTAATTAAAGATAAGATAAAAAATATTTACTTATTTCTTAGTCTTAAAATTACATAATTACAATTTTGTGTAAGTTAGAAGTAAAAACAGACCTTTAGTTAAACATAACATAGAGTTAATCGCTCTAACTAAGCTAACTATTTATTGTTTGATATAAACACCAAGAAATACTGAGTAGGCGAAGCGCTATATACTGAAAGTTGGTTGCTGTTTTGACACTATAGAAGAATGTCGCAAGATGATGCAATTTCTGAGTCGAAATAGTAAGACAATAATTAAAAGCTAGCAAACTAGCAGCTTTGGCTTCGTTCAATGAAAAAATGAACGTAATCACTTTTACATGAAGCCATAACTGAAAACTTATTGTCACTATCTTGCTATCCTAGCTTGGAAAACTAGTTTTTTATGTTAAGACTCAGTCGAGAAAAAATACACCACAAGCTTTAAATGTAAAGTGCTTTTAAAAAAGACCTCAACCGACGCTGCGGCTTGATCAGAATCATACAAAAAATTAAAAATACATTATTTTTCATCATCTTTCGATCATGAGATACGTAATTCATTACTATACATAATTCATTCGTCGTGTCAATTGAAGGGTTCATCAATATATTCATTTATTCCAGTGAATGGCAACTTTAATGACATGATAATATAAATAATCTGATTTAATATTTCAATCACAAGCAGAACTCAAGCAGGGAGAAGCAGTTTTTTATCAATTTTTTTATTGTTTTTGATTTAAATATATTCACGGACAATTCACACATCACTCTCTTGTCCGAAACTAAGCAAAGCTTGTATTATGGGAACTAGATTGCTGATAAAATACTTATATACTGTTTTTTTACAGTTCACCAAAGGATCTGAAATCTAGATTATATCAGAACTGGACTCCGGTTTGAGATGAAAATAACGCACGAATCTAACATTAGTTACCCGCCTTACTTTGGATTTACATATTCGATTCAAGTATTTTGTTAGCAGACCTAAAAACTACAAACCTTGGTGTATTTCTACGATCAAAGGGTATATACAATGTAATATAATAAGTTACAATTAAATTAATCTTTGAGTCGTCGTCCTATAAATTTCTACTCCATCGAATACTGATACATAATTACAAGATAGGGTGTAATTGTACTCTAAATTAGTCTCGTATACGTTTTGTACGAAACTTAGACATGGTTCAGATTTTTTACATGTAAAACATTACCTAAAAATGTATAAAAATATGAAAAATATTTTTTCTATTTTTTGCTTCACGTTTTCGATAGGAAGTTAAAATAAGTACCTATTAGTTAACTTTTATTAAAATTACACTTTTTATTCGTATTTTTTACTTATTTGATTAAATCTGGGTAATAGCGACTTCCTTGTTCGTAAAATTTAAGTTATGTAGGTATACAAAGTAGGTATATTGTACGAATTCGGTCGGTAGGTTCCGTCGAAATTAATAAACTTTCTTACTTTAATTTGAAGAAATTGTAGAAATTGCTTGTAATACACGACATTTTTCTCTGAAACCAAATTGTCTAGTACTCACATTTGATATTACATTATATTTAGCGAAATATACATAGATCCTTCTCTAGCTTGCATACTTGTTCTATCTTACAACTTCAATATTTTCTAGCAATGATATCAATTTGGCAATCAATTCGATCGATAACACAAGCTTACCCAACGAAAATTGACAGTGCTATGAATAAAACAGTGAGTGAGATCGTGTCGTTGAACTGATACAAATCGAAATTTTTCCAAGTTCTTGATACAAGTACAATCAAGAACTTTATTGTATTTTTACGTACTTACATTGATCTGATCACCGCTGCATTTTGAATCGATACAAAAAGCCTACACTGAATAACTCAAGAATACAAATAAATCAGTACTGTATGTATTTGACAGTTATAAGCCTAATGTCCAAATACGGCGAATATTCGCAAAGTAAATTCGGTTACGGTTGCGAGGTTGCGAGAGACCGATCCCTTTTTGCGTTAGTCCAGCTGTGTCCTTAAGATAATATCAACTAGTCAACTAGGTACCTATAAAACAATAGACAGCATCTGAGAGATAAGAGCTCGTATACATAACAATATCCATTAAGCTACAACTGTCCTCCAAAACCCCATATTTTCAACTTTAAATCCAACCCGAGCGTCCCCAGCTTAAATATAAACAACTATAATGAGGTCACAGGGAAGAAAACTATAGTTGGTTTTATTTTTGGCATTTACGATACCGCGTTGGGGTTAAAGTATTGACTATTCGGCAACAATTGTTTTTATGGCGAACATTAATTAAAATCGTAAAAATGCTTATTCTCCATTAACAGGTTGAAACATCATTAATTTGGAAACTTTCATGCTTGGTTAAAAATAGTGGTTAGGGGTTTGAATAAGCGTTCGACAATGCAATAAAACTATAACTATACGTAACAAGTCTGTAATTAAAACATCTTGTGCGTAGAATGTACGAGAGCTTTTAGAATTTGAAACGTTCATTTTGGGATCAGTCATCTTGAGTCTAAATTTTTATCACGTTATGGAAAGGCGGTATACAGAAAACATTTTATGTGGTTGAAGTTGAGTAAACCAGCTGTAAGCTTTTAGCTGTGACTGAGGACAAGCGTGTGTTCAAAGTAAATTGGATCTAGGTGCCGATAGTCGGAAGTCCCTCATTTCCGTGCATTTGTTGTCGCCCTAGCTGGTAGGCATTAAATTTTCTTCAGCGTCCCATCGTACTCCCGTTTCCTGGTATGGTGTCCGGTTCGAACTGGTTGACAAAAGTGAATTAAGTTTGTACCTTTCCCATCGACCTTTACAGCGTCGTTATAGAAAATCGATACAACTAGTTACCGGCAATTGAACGGCCGCGCACGAAAAGATTCGCTACAATCACGTTTAATACCATTTTCTTTACCTTATTTTTACGCTGTTTTTTCAGCCTTGCCAGCCAAATTGACATTCTACATCGCATGTATAAAAATAATCACGCGAAATTTAGTTCAGAAATAAAATTATATATTTTTTAAATAAGTTTCATACGAATGTCAGTATGAAAAAAAACAACTTTAAAAAAAGCCAAAAATATACTAAGATGTGCCTCAAACTACTCCACTGCAAACAATGTGCGCAATATATCTAGTACATTACCACATTTGGAAACACTAGAAAAACTATGTATTGGTACTTTGTTTACCAACATTTTCCAGAGAACAGTTCGACTGAAATGAAAGTTTAACTTAAATGAGTTCCGTTCTATCAAGACTCAGTTTCAAAACCACAAGGGTCACATGTAGGAAGTCAAGACTCATCAAATTTTTCAGGTCTTGTCAAGAATGATAAGTAAGGAGGTTCAAAGAATTATGATAATGTTTATGTACTTTATGCTATACAATGCTATGCTAATGCTTAAAATAAAGTAATTTACGAGTAGTAAAGAGATATAAAATACGAGATTTTATCGCGTACCTACCTATACCTTATCTATAAATAACTGTGAGTTCTGATCGCGAAAGTTTACAAAATTCTAATTTACGACTAGTACTAAAACAGGTGATCTATCCGCATACCGTTGCAAATGATCTACCTTAACAGATCCAAATCGGTACCTATTGCGCACCCAAGATACTGACTACGCTGTTATGTGATACAAGATAATTTTCTAACTATCGTGGTTCGGATTTCAACGCTCTTCTTAAAAAACCACGCTGTATAAGAAGGAATAAAATAAAAAGTAAAGCCACACCCTTACCAACACCGCGTACAAAAGAAAAGATTCCAATTCCACTCATGATTCAAAAAGGAATCACGGAACTAATTCAGGTGGTCCAAGTATCCGATAGCCATCCCAAGTTGCCAATAACTGAAGGACATCGAACTAGGCCCAAGGGATGATGATAACGATGAAAACGGTTTATAACACCCTTAAATAAAGTTAATAGCTGCCGGGAAGTTTTCGCCGGTACCCCTTAGAACCATTACGCAGTGTAACGGTACGATTTATTCTAAGTTTGTAGTATTAGGCTGGTGTTTTTGTACAAGGAAAAGCGGAAGCTGAAAAGTATTTCCACTTTGCACTTAAATGTGAAATTATATCTTATTTTATTCTTTCATGTTTTTAGGCGCGGTGGTACCAGAAATCTAATAATATAATCAGACATATTTTATTTCAACTGGATCCAAATTGGTTATACTAATCAGATATTGATTACTTTTTTAGATAGTCTTTAATAATGCATTTTAATTGACCGAGCGAGGAAAGCGTTTTTTTTTCTAGATTAGTGAAAATGCTTTTCTCTTTCTGTCAGAAAAATAAGACCAGTAAGCGAGCAGAGACCTTTTCAACCGATTTTCACAAAATTGGAACACATGTCGATTTTATCGGTTTTTTAAAGTCGATCACGATTTTTGATTGTGAGAGAAGGTAGAGAAAAAAGAGGTGAAGTTTGCTGTAACATTATTTATCGAAGAATTAAAGTTAAAAAGCGGCATACTAAAGGATTTTATTCTACACAAAATGTTTCAAAAGTGTCTGCTATATTTATATCGCTTAGCAGGGTTCTCGTGCTCTCCTGCTTCACAAAACAACTTGTGTTTTTTATCAAACAAGTATTAAATATCTTCTTGTCAATCTATTTTATCGATTTTTTGTTCAAAAAATACACTTACTAATGCTACCTATAATTCAAACAAACAAATACAAATACACTCTAACACCATCTATATGTTATTAGTTTCTCATATAGCAAAATATTTTGTGTGTAAAACTAGCATGTAATCATGAAGAAGCTGTTGTTAGACCTAATAAATAAATATGGCCTAAAGATTGCTTGCATTTTGGCTACAAACAGCTATCATCACCAGACCTTTCCGGCTTCAAATTGTCAAGTACTTTTGAATCGCTTTCTATAGTAACATAAACACACCCGTAAAACGGCCAAGGATCTCGCCTTATAGTATTTAGGTGTCAAATGGAGTTGTACGAGGTCGATTTAGAAGCGAGATAAGAGAGCCGCGGTAGGTGATTTTACTGAGTTTTTTTTTCGATGGTTTAAGTATTGTTATAATTTTCTTAGGGCACTCAAAAAAAGTTTATTGTATAATGTAAAGTAATGTTTAATATATAGCATTAAGAATATAGAATTAAAAAGATAAATTCACAGAATTGATTATATGAAAAACATTCCACAAGTAAATAAGATTAAATAAAACAAAAACGGCACTGAAAAAGTATTCAGAAATCATAAATATATTCAATGAAAAACTTATATCATGTGTTTATATTAGAAGCAACTGTCGTTTTTTTACAGTAGAATATATTACAATAAAATAATTTATGCCTATAGTTGTCAATCTTAACATTGATCTCAGATGGGATTAGAATGTCAATGTCATGTAAACTATTATGCTAATTAATTGGTCAACCACAGATCTGTCACACGAGATAGGTTATTAATTGTTAAACAAGACCTACTGATTATGTACCGTGAAGCTGTAATAGGAATATGTAGGTACATTAGTAAGTCATGTCGTGTCATAATTTTACATAACTTCTAGAAAATGGAACCTTAAGTTGATAAATATAAATCGAGAAGTTATGTTAAATTACGTAATCAACAAATCCATAAATACACATAACAATATTTTGGTCGAGAAAAGCTAATACAATAATCTCACCTACGATATCGTGAAAATATCGTATCGCTACTGTGATAGCCCCTAGTCTAAGATAAGTTCATACTCCACTCACCTATTTAATATTAAAACCCGATTGAAACTCCATTTCCTATCAATCATCGCCTTAACAAACCGTAACATCATCATCTATTTACACCCTTATAACTTTCCGAATCCTGTATCACTATCACTGCCTCTTTTTATTATCTGCCATTTTAAAACAATCCTTATGCACTAGCTTTAGAGCTTATTTCAGTATGAACAATACCCCTGCGCTTTTAAAAAGCTGTATCGGATCCTATACAATTTCCATAACATTACGTATATGAAAGTTTAGGTGTTAAGATGGGTCGATGTCAATACATATCACGTTGAAATATATGATCCAAATAAGATAATACTAGAGTACCTACTTAATAATTCGTTTCTTGCATTATACGATGCTATTATGAGGTAACACGTAAGACGTCGAAACAAAAGTCTTTGGTTAGACAGTGAAAATTTCTGTTTTAGTAACTATAGTTTCTTCTGTGGCTGTATCTATGAAATATTAAGGGTAACACACGTGATCATCAGCCGGTCGTTAGTTGAGTGCGGATAAGGGTAGACTTAGGGACGCGCAGATTTGAGCCCCATTCATGCGGTCACGCGAAGTCACGGAACCTTAATAGATTTATTTTTAAAAAGATTTAAGTAACATAAAGTTTTATGATTCATATATAATTTCCGATGGATGTTCTATAAATCATTCGAATAATATTAGTAAGTATGTCTTTACGTTTTGAAGATACTGGTGTTAAAAGGAAATAAAAAAAAATGTATAAAGTGATAAGTCCAGCGACTAGAGTCTAGTCGCAAACTAAGCAAAACTTGTACTATGTAAACTATATACCTAGATGTTTTTTTTGTGTAAATACAATAACTATTTTGTGTATTTAGATGGATCTAAAACCCAGAACTTCTTTCTGTAATACATCAATACATTAAATACATCTTTGAACTATTGTTAAAACAGTACAAAGTTGTGTTTCTTTTCTAAATAAACTCCAAAACGCTAAACAAACAGGGTGAAGTGTTGAAAGGTGCATTAGGTGGTTACACCTGAGGGTGCAATTTGCCGCCTTTGGCAGACGGGCCAAGAAGCTATTTCCTGCATTACTGCAAGTTAAACGACAGAATTACAGGCAAATTGAGTCTCTTGAGCAAATTGACTTAGAAAAACTGTTCAAATGCTAGTTTATTCTTTTGTATACCAATTTTTGCTCGATGCTTCGAAAATATAGGATAGTTAATTAATGCTTAGCGGGATATATGGAATGATGTGTTATAGTAACACAAAATGTGACTTAAAATGTTTGTTCTTTCACTTTCAGTTTGAAAAAACTATATTTTTCAAAAAACGTACATTTGGACAAGTTTAACAGCAATTAACCATACAATTAAACTCAATATGTAGTGTGCAAAGTTGACAAATCATGTCTTTTTTCAACTTGATTCTTTTCATCCTAACCGTTTTAAATAAATACATACTTATATCATCATCATCATCAACCTATGTCAGTCCACTGCTGCACGTAGGTCTCTCCCAAGACGCGCCACTGAGCCCGGTCTTCGGCTCTTCTCATCCAGTGTTTGCCAGCTACACGCCGCAGATCGTCGCTCCATCTCGCCGGAGGGCGTCCACACTATACGTATAAGTACCAAACATAGATTTTAAACCCATCCACTGGCTGTTATATGTAACTGTACAAAAATTAAACAAACCAAGGAAACACGAAAGAGCAGTTCGTTTCAGAACAAAAAGTATTACACAAAAAATATGCTCCATTAGTTAAATGGAACTTTTGATTTACACCAGCAAGTCCATCTCAATCAGAGTATGAAAAATGGGCTGACAAAGGCTCTTGCGGTTGCGAAAAAGACTGGAAAAAAATTGACTTGCAACTTTTATGATTTCATTACGACCTCTCTTAACTTCAAACTTTTTGTAACACGGCCGTGTTTTGACGTAGATTGGTGTTAAGTTTAGCATGAGTAATAGTAATATTACGGTGATCAAAAAACAGACGTACCTAACTATAATTTGGAAAGTTTGTTCATCGACAATAAACTAAGTGGTTTAGAAATATATTCTAGTTAATTCACTGTTATATTGAGTAGCTGATATTATAAATCTCTGTGAAAAAGAGCGAGCGTGGACATTGATATTTTTAACACATGAGATTCATATCGCTTTGCTTACACACAAATAATAAAGATGTGTTTAAAAAAAAACAAAATTCGATAACGACATTTGTATTTTACACGACAAAAATGATTAACACAGTGATCGAAGTTATTGTAAGGTTTCAAGCACACAGCATAAACGTTTGAGACAACATTTGACGTTTAAGTTACGTAATATAAGCTCGATAGTTGTGTTTTCCAAAAGCTCTTACATAAACCGTATACTAAAAATGATTTCCGAGTATCAAACACACTGGTCGCTTATCGGAACCCGCAATTTCAATCCGCCCCTATTACTCCATTGATATTCCAGTGGTCAGCATCCTTAGACCTGAATGTACGAGCGCATTTATCATGACGTCACCTGGTCGATACGTGAGCCGACTCGGAAAAAATATGTAGCCCAATTAATAAGGCACTTTGAATGGATTCCCGCTTCTGTTATGGGATGGAGAATTAGCCGGGCTGGATTGATTGTATGGAGCTGGCGATTAGGCTGCCACGTACGGGAAAAATTGCACATCTTGATTGTTTTTTTCGGTGAATCGTATTCTATCAATTTGTATTCTACTTTGATGCTGTAGGCGAGAAAGTGTTGGTTTTTTTATATGAAACTAAAACAAATTGAATTAAACTTTGATAAAATAATTCGGTGTCTTTAAAAGCTGCTGTTCTACTACCTGTTCCAAAAAATCTATGTGAGTCGTTATAGTGTATTGTGATATCTTTGTGGCCCGCTCGAAAGCATTATACACTGAGAAAACTAATAGTTGAATTTCTGAATGTTGATTCCTTAACAGTTGAGTCAACAATAAATTACGTAGTGACAACCGTAGTACTACATTTAATAGAACAAATTAAAAAAAGTTAAAATCTAATTGTTGTTACAACCAAAAAAATGGGTTAAGCTAACATATTTTTTCATGTATAATCGCATAGCGGTCAATTTAACTAATAATTCGGTAATGTCAACATATTGTTAAGTTGAATCAGCAAATGAACTTAGTCAAAGTTACAAAATTAATTCAACTATTTGCAAATATTTTAAACAACAAAGCAAATTGGTTAAAATAACTATACGTGAATAGTTGTCAACACCTAACATTTCATTACATAGTAGAATCAACAGATACATTTAGTCAAAATAACAAAAATATTCTAACCTTTTGCTAGAAATGTATACAACCAATAAATAATGTTTAATTCAACCACATTGCAAAAGTCGTATCAACAAGCGAACGTAGCTAAATTTACACAATTGATTCAACTATTTGCAAATATTTTAATAACCAAAGCAAATTGGTTAAAATGACTATTGTGAATAGTTGTTAACACCTAACATTTCATTACATAGTAGAATCAACAGATACGTTTAGTCAAAATAACAAAAATATTTTAACCTTTTGCTAGAAATTAAAAAAAAACAATAATTAATGTTTAATTCAACCACATTGCAAAAGTTGCATCAACAAGCGAACGTAGCTAAATTTACAAAATTGATTCAACTATTTGCAAATATTTTAATAAACAAAGCAAATTGGTTAAAATGACTATTGTGAGTAGTTGTCAACACCTAACATTTCATTACATAGTAGAATCAACAGATACGTTTAGTCAAAATAACAAAAATATTTTAACCTTTTGCTAGAAATTAAAAAAAACAATAAATAATGTTTAATTCAACCACATTGCAAAAGTTGTATCAACAAGCGAACGTAGCTAAATTTACAAAATTGATTCAACTATTTGCAAATATTTTAATAAACAAAGCAAATTGGTTAAAATGACTATTGTGAGTAGTTGTCAACACCTAACATTTCATTACATAGTAGAATCAACAGATACGTTTAGTCAAAATAACAAAAATATTTTAACCTTTTGCTAGAAATTAAAAAAAACAATAAATAATGTTTAATTCAACCACATTGCAAAAGTTGTATCAACAAGCGAACGTAGCTAAATTTACAAAATTGATTCAACTATTTGCAAATATTTTAAACAACAAAGCAAATTGGTTAAAATGACTATTGTGAACAGTTGTCAACACCTAACATTTCATTACATAGTAGATTTAACAGATAAATTTAGTCAAAATAACAAAAATATTTTAACCTTTTGCTAGAAATATAAACAACCAATAAATAATGTTTAATTCAACCATATTGCAAAAGTTGTATCAACAAGCGAACGTAGCTAAATTTACAAAATTGATTGCAAAAACAGACTCGCAAGGTTCTAGCAAATTGCTCTGGAAAATCATCTTGTCTATAATCTCAACAAGTGCACAATGCACTCTTCCAATGTAAAACAAAAATGATAGGAAAGACCGGGGGGCTCTCTCCAAAGATTACTATATGGCTATACAAAGCGGTGATCAGGCCAAGGTTGGCATATGGCGTTCTGGTTTGGTGAACGAGGACAGAACTCTCGACCACCATCACCGGACTCCAATGGTTCCAGACAAGCCTTTTCAGCTATCATTGGCTGCATGAAAACCACCCCAACAGCAACCATGGAGATAGCCCTATAAATAGCTCCACTTGACCTGTACATACAACAAGAGGCCAGCTAGCTGCCATCAGGTTAAAGCATTTAGGCATATGGTGTAAAAACCTCACCACTTCACACGCTAAAATCCTGGACCGGGCAATTTTTTATTTTTTTAAATATCAGCCTCTCAACTCCGCCCCATGTGCCATGAAATAATTTCAGTTTTTTTTCTATGCAAACTTCGGAGATAAGGGACGGTTTTTTTTTTACATTTTTCGTCAAAACTCAAAAACTACTTATATTTTATACGCTTTAAGCAGCGTAAAAAAAATAAGTGCTTGAGAATGTGCAAATAGCGCTCTTTCATATGATACCCCACATACCATAGTAGCCCCACTTCGATTTTTTAGACAAAAACTGTTCCAAATTTCAAGTTGATAGCATTAGTACCTAGTTCGTGAGATATACGGTTGATTTGGTTAGGTTTCATTTGCCGCTGCCGCGGAGCCGCATAGCAAAATTAAAACCAAAACAGGGTTCCCAACTAAAGGGTATTCCCCCCAAATTTAGGCGGTAAATAAGTGGAATGGGATTTTTTAAGGGGCTTTATATTCATATCTTTATTTGCATTCCATAACGTGTGAAGATCTTATAATGAATGGGCTTAAAGCTGAGGTACAGTTACGGACCCTGTATAGTTTTAGGTTTTTTTTTATTTGTTTTATTTACAAGTATTGGCCCTGAAATAACCCAATTTAGCTAATCTACTTAATTTATTGACCAAGCGACACTATAATGACAATGACAACTAAAGCAATTAATAAAATATAGCTGGTTAGTTGCTGTGTGATCGTGAATTTTAATACATATTTTTCCTTGTTCTTACTTAGTTTTCTTTAAGGCCTAAACATTCATTGCGAAAACAATCGATGTTTTAGAAACATCGATGTATTTCTCAATACATTATATTTAATGTATTTTTTCAAATTATGTTAAGTTATGGTACTGTAAAAATGTGACCTGGCAACACTGTTGACTTCAAACAAATCCAACCGCAACTCCGCAAGTGCGCGTTCGTTGCGTTTGTTTAGTTTGCCCGGCGCCGCCGGCGCCGGCGCCCGCGACGTACCTACTAAACGTTAGACTTTTATTTGAATTATAAAAAAGTCACTGCTAAAAGTGGTTAAATAGAACAAACCAAATAAAAGGTGAGTTTAGTGATACGTATCGTTGATTCAGTGGTACCTTAAGTAAATATGGAAGATTTTGAGAAATCACTGGTGCCAGTATATCTCCGAGACTGGGGTTTATCTGAAGAGACAATTAAAATTTTTTGTGGTAAGTACTTACCTTAGTTACCTTACATAGAATGTATGAAACGCCAGACTGATCATGATGAAATAACTAATTGTAGTTAAATAAGTAATTTATCTACAAGTAGGTAAGTAACATAACATAGATTTTATCTAGCTCAGTTTAGTAGGTAGTAGTTTTATGTACTCAGTACATAAAACAGCACTGAGTACCTACTCAGTGCTGTTACCTACCTAGGTAACCTAATACGAACAAGAGGTAATAAGTTAAATTAACCTAGATTTTATGTAGATTGCACCTAGAATTTTACCTACCTACGTGTTTGTCGTAACCTGTATATGAAACTGTGCAATGGCGTTAAGTTCAATTAAATATCTAAATATTCATTAATTGAACTTAACGCCATTGCACAGTTTCATATACAGGTTACGACAAACACGTAGGTACCTACCTATGCGCAAAATTAAATAAAAAAAAAATGTCATCAACAATAATCATTGTTCGTTTTACTTTTATTACGCTTTCGGTGCTTGTCATACTGCTCATGATGTGCAAGTTAAAATGACTCTTATTACCTACTACACAAATAACAATTTTATTTAATAATACGCGCGCGGCAAATTCTCTAAGTTCTTTTGAGTCTTTGACATTTTGCCGCCCGGTCGCCCGCACTTGAAGCAAAATGATCTCTAAATCAAAGTCAATAAAGTGTAAGTTCATTTAAAATGGGCGCGCGGCGCGGCAACTGTGCGTCCGCCTTTTGACAAAGCCGTCCGGGCGCTCGCACTTAAAGAAAAATGATCTCTATAACACTACAATTAGGTATAAGTTCATTTGAATTTACAGTGCGGCGCGCGTCGCGTATGTAGGTAGGTATGTTTCGGTGAGTAGAAAACCAGGGCGGTAGACATAAGACGGCACTGCAACGTAGGTAGGTAGGTATACCTACACATAATACTACAAGTATAGGTACCTAGTAGTAGCCAGTAGGTAAGGTACCAAGGTACCTAGTTATTTTTTATAGTAAACTACCGAGATCGTGTACCGAAACTAAGATAGGTTAGGTGGTAGGTTCGTAGGTACCTAAGGAACTTACGTAGGTATCTAAGTAATAATATTTGTTTTGTTTTTCAGATAATGAAATCACTATAGATTTACTCTCAGGAATACAGGATAACGATCTAAAAGAATTAGTGCCGCTTATAAAAGAAAGAATATTATTCAGAGTCGGTGTGAGAAAGCTGGAAAAAATAACCCTTGTAAGTAAACCTATCTCTATTATTTTTATTAGGTATTTTAATCTCACTTGTTAATTAATTATAGGTACTAAATTTAATCTCTAATTATAGGTACCTAATTAGTATTATTATTTTTTTAATTACCTATTTATTTAGGTAGGTACCTACTTACCATAGGTTATGGAAGCACTAACAAAATGTAGTGGGTATATCAAATACGTCACAAAATGTTATTTTAACACAAAAGTAATGTTAACTTATACCTACGCGTAGTAAGGTACGTACGTACTACCACAGAATAAGTAATCATCGGTAATACTTTAGTATAATAGGTATTATGTTTGTTTAATATACCTACACATCGCTTTGCAATTATTTATCATACCTCTGCTTTTTGGTTTCAGAAAATGATGAGCTGGTCATCTGGCTAAAATACCATAAAGAACCGTTCCAAGAGGTGCGCAACTGGCTGGCAACAAGAGCGTACCGGGTCGAGAAAGACTATAATGATAAAACGAAACAACTGCAAGAAATATTACAAAAATATCCTATTTTGAAACAAAACTTTGGATATAAACTGGTAAATTACATTCAGATCTATTACTCACAGACGAGACTTTTGCATTTATATATGTCTATATAGGCCTATATTCTATTATTTTCTTGTTCCTAAATCTAACATCATCCTATGTTTTTATAATATTTTTTAGATTGACATTGACTTCGAATATCGGTATCCGGATAAAGAAGTCGTTCTGTTTGAGAAATTTGATAACTTCATGGAAAAAGCATACACAATTTTCAAAAATGACGTTAAGACGTTCAAAGAGTACAATGCAGTTTTCGAGAAAAATCCAAATGAAGGTTAGTTTGTAAATGCACTAAGTATTTTTACTTTGGCATTGACTGTATGATAATTCAAACACCCATGGCTGACTTGACACCCTATTTTTTGGTCAGATATTTCCTTAAAAGTACGTCTCATCAAACGATACCTCATCGATACGATGAACTTACGTACATACAAACATACATATATAGACTGTTAAACTCATAACCCTCCTTTAGCTTTGCCGTAATCGGGTAGTTAATATATTATTTTACATATATTAATTTAATTTCAGATACCAAAGTATTCATAATACTGTCTCTCCTGTGCGGCAAACTAGTCCCTTCAGTCGCACGAGGTCGTGCAGCCTCTACAAAGAAATTTACGAAACCATCTATCTTGGAAGCCCGGGACAATTTGGTCCTGCATGTTAAGGTAAAATGGAATAATAATAAAATAAATAATGCTGGACATATTTTTTCACCCAGCACTATCTAGCCCCAAAATACGCAGAGCTTGTGTTGTATGAACCTATAATACCATACATAGATATTTTTTTTTTGTAAATACATAGGGACTTATTAAACACAGAGAACAAATTAATATTAACTTCAATGAGAACACAAAATATTAAGTAGATACGGATACTTAAATAACAAAAAGTTCCTACCTAGTTTACAAAAGTCATCTGTCTTTGTGTTTGATGGTTTTTTTTCTTTTCAGACACAAACTGACATAACAAACGTCCTGGTCAAACGGCGAGAAGTCCATCTCGAAAAAAAGTTGACCTGTCAACCCATTGTGGTTTGCGTCGGGCAGTCAGTAGAAGAATTGGAAGCATTTTACGTGAATTACAACGATGTGACCTACCACATGTCAACACTTCTACAGGCCGTGGATATATGTTTCAAGATCTTCCAGGTATTTGACGTCCAATACCCCTCTGAATGCCTACAGCAGTGGATGTTCATTCAACACTATTTCTACAAAATTACAACGCCCCATGACGTCAAATTTCCAAGCGTTTGCTCGTTGATCGCCGACCTCAAGTGATGTTGAGGTAATTAACGTGTTTATAATAATGGTATTGCATTATCGCTGTTATGTTTGTGCTAGTGATGTGTTGTTTAGAAATAGAGTCTGTCATTGTTAGGTATGGTTAGGTTTTTCTGGTGTTAATGCAGGTACATACTGTTTGTTGGCCTTAGGCATTTTTTTTAAATATAGCAGAGTATGTCCTGTAGGTAACTACCCTTAAATTCTATTATTTATATAAAAAAAGTGTCGCTACCGGTAGGTCTAATCTGGCATGCAAATGTAATTACTACCGTTTTTTGGATCGTAGCGATTACGATTATTGGTTGTTAGGCCTAACAACTAATGGCAAATGGCCATTACGCTACGATCCAGAAAACGGTAATTACATTTGAAAACTTAGGTACTAAACGTATTTGTTAAATCTACTAATAATTGTTAGTTTGTTTGGCAAACTTTGACATTCTCTCGCTAAATGTCTATACGTATTGAACGATTTGCTAGTTACTACATTTGAATACTATAAGTTGTATTATGTGTTTATTATGTTTTTTATGGTTAAATAAACGTGTAATAATGATCTATAACTTTTTTATTTAACTGTCTATAATTAGATTTCCTTTATAGGTAGGTAAGTATTTTCATGAAAGTGTATTGTAGAATAAGCCTGCATTGAGTGGTGTTAATATTATATTGGTATTTTGTAATTAGCTAAGTAATAAGTTAACCTGAAATGTAAAAATACTTGTTTATACAGAATTTACTTTAATATTATGTTTGTAAAATCAATCTGCATTTTCACGGAAGAAGTAGGTACATGTTGTTAATGTTGAATTAGGCTTTGTTGTAAAGCTACATTACATACATACACCTAGAGGTGTATGTATGTAATGTAGCGATAGGTTAGAATAGCATTTGCACTTATCATGCCGGCATAGTCCAGTATCAAACCATAATGATCACCGGACAGATCATTTATCATAGCCTACATGGTAAGTACAAAAGTAAGAGATTGCTTTAAGCGATAATACCGCCAATTGTATTACCCTAGTTTAAGTTTCTTTTTTTTATGTACCTACTATGTCTGTGGTATATGCAATAAAGAGATTTGTATTGTATAGTATGTTATTCTAATCTATTGAGGCGTATCGTTTCAACATTACACCTTTGTCAAAAATACTTTATATTGTAGGTAGATATTACTAATAAATGCAGGTTGATTTTACCAATAACAAGTAATTTTAACTAAATGTCACATGTCAATACTACATTAACAACAGTCAAGAATGCCAATATCGAAGGTTAATTTTACCACTAAATTTAGTTTATTCTAACCTATTGTTACTTGTCGATTCTACATTACACTTTCGTCAAAAATACTATTATGATCTAGGTAGATTTTACCACAGAGCAGAGGTTCATTTAACAAAACACCACAAGTTGTTTCAACTTAAAAATACAGGTTAAGTTTATCATGAAAATTAGGTTGTTACAACTTAATTTCACATGTTAATACTACATTTACAACAGTCAATAATACCAATATACACAGGTTAATTTTACCACCTAATTTAGGTTATTCTAACCTATTGCTACGTGTCGAATCTACATTACACCTTTGTCAAAAATACTATTATGATCTAGGTAGATTTTACCACAAAGCAGAGGTTCATTTAACAAAACACCACAAGTTGTTTCAACTTAAAAATACAGGTTAAGTTTATCATAAAAATTAGGTTGTTACAACTTAATTTCACATGTTAATACTACATTTACAACAGTCAAGAATACCAATATACACAGGTTAATTTTACCACCTAATTTAGGTTATTCTAACCTATTGCTACGTGTCGAATCTACATTACACCTTTGTCAAAAATACTACTATGATCTAGGTAGATTTTATCACAAAGCAGAGGTTCATTTAACAAAACACCACAAGTTGTTTCAACTTAAAAATACAGGTTAAGTTTATCATGAAAATTAGGTTGTTACAACTTAGGCACTATGTACTTAAAAATACAGGTTTAATAATATAGTTAAAATAACTATTTCAAAATAGTGTTAAAACAACCTAACTGGTGGTTTGGTTAAATTTACCTGTTACAAGTAATTGTTAAACTAACTTAGCTCATGGTTTGGTTAAATTTACCCTACAAGCAACATATTTAAGGTTAATTGATTCAACTATTTATTAAAGGTAGGTTCTAT
Source organism: Ecliptopera silaceata (assembly GCA_932527185.1). Classification (NCBI taxonomy): domain Eukaryota; kingdom Metazoa; phylum Arthropoda; class Insecta; order Lepidoptera; family Geometridae; genus Ecliptopera; species Ecliptopera silaceata. The sequence goes on along the minus strand of OW052202.1, from coordinate 6,873,396 downwards.
ATCAACCTATAATAAACTAGTTGATATTACCATTTCAAAACAGTGTTGAAACAACCTCACTGGGTTTGGTTAAATTTACCTTTTAAAAGTAACAATTTCGGTTTGTTTGATTTAACAAATATTCTATGTAGGTTCTATATTAACACAAAAAATAGGTTGAATAAATGTTGATTCAACTAAATAATTTTTTCAGTGTACCCTCATTATTAACTGTTAAAGAGACCATCTGATTCAACGTATAACGGGCATACCAACTACTTAAAGTCACATTAACATCTGCATACATCTCTGCGATATTGCGGTATAAGCATTTCACAACTTTGCAGGACACTTATCTACTTGGTAAAGGACCATTTACGTAACAACGTGTCCGGACCGAGGCGCGTCCGAAGCATTTTGAATTTGAGCTTTATTTGTTTTATAATATATGTAGTTGAATATCGTCATTTGTTATGCAAACCAGGTTCAATGGTAGACCGGGACCAAATTAGTGCTGTTCATGTTATTTGAATTTTAATTTTATACTGTGTTGTGTTGAAGAAAACAAAGCTCAAATTCAAGTAACAACACTCGGAAGCGACTTGGCTCGGGCAATGTGTAACGAATCATCCTTAAGTTGAAACGTGACTGTTGACATCTCAAGTCGGCAAACTTATATCTCGCGGCAATCCATTTTTTGTCCAACATTAGGGAAATCCTCACAAGCCCTATTTAGGAAATTGCCTACTTTTATCGCGCTTGTGGCACAGCCTCGACCTCCATTTTTGTAGGCCCTTTTTAACCGTCTAAGTTTAGTAACCGTTTACGAGTCTACTTGTTTAGTTCTCTAGTGCTCATTTGTGAATAACTACTTGATTTTTTTGCAGATACAAACGAGTTTTGTTTCGCAACACATTTTCATACAACGAACCGTCTTACAATCAACATAGATCAGGAATGATCGATTGCATAAAATAATTTAACCTTATCGACTTAATAAAGTCTGCCAGTTAATTTGAACTCTGGCAACCTTATTATTCCAATTGTCCTGATTACTTTCGTCTGCCTACGCATAATATTTTAATAAGTCATTACCAAGTTATTACACCTCTTAAATTTCGAAATCAATTTTCATTGCAAAATTAGTGCTACGATCCGCAGAAAAGCTTATAAAGGAATCTATATATACAATTAAACAGAGTAGACCCAAAAGTTCTATATGTGATGACCCAAAGCAATTCACGATTGAAAGGCTTTTTCGGTCTGTTTATTTGTTTATGTTCAATTTACACGCAAAACTACGGAATCAATTTTAATGAAGGGTCAATATTATCCTTCTGGTTCGTTGTTTGAATGTACATCTGCGGTGCCGATCGCGATATTTCGGTTTATGTACCCACAAGCTACAAACGCATTACGCTTGAATAAACAACTTACAAGAATGACACTGAACATCAGTTTATTTGATCATCAATAGAAATGTATGGAAAAACCAGCAGAGCAGTGAACCTAAATATAAATAATGAATAGATTTAATATATATGATAGGCTGGCTTTGCCCCATAACCAATTTGACATTAGAAGCAAAATGTGTGCCATAAACGAGAGATTAAAAAAAAAGTAACTTCTTAATTCAGTCCCATCCCAGCATAATATAATGTCATTACAAAATCACAGTCCACAACTAACATAATTATTTCTGGTGTCTTTTCATTATTCTTGTGCAAGTAAAACCGCACAGGTTTGTTAGTTATAAAATAATTCAATGAAATAATAATTAGTGCATGCAAGCGATGGCGGAAAAACAATTTATAGCTGTTTGGTTCGCACTCAGCGTATTTTGTTTTCTGAAATATATAGCCGGCTTACTTGCTATTGATGAATGGTGGCTATTGTTTTGTCTGAATAGTTGTTTAATTTATATTTAGCACTCTTGTTTATGTTTATGTGACTGGAAAAACGCGGATTTGCGTTCATTTTAGTACAAGATATTTTATTTGCATGTATATGGACGTTCGACGTTTCTCTTGGCAGTTTTCGATGGACTGACGATATGTGGGCTGCTTGGATCAAGAAGGTCCAACACTGCGTAGAGTGGCAATAGTAGCAGGAGCAGAAAAAACCCAGCAGTGTAGGTACAGGTCTCTCTCTCGTCTCAGCGTTTCAGTTGTCTCGTCTCAGTCGGGTTGATAACGAGGATGATTTTTAAAGAAGGCAATGCAGTTCGTTTGTGATACGCACGACAGTTAGAAAGTGCCATTGCACAGCAACACGGTTCACTTCACAATTGCTTAGATTGATTTATCATAGATGTGAAATAAATTGAAGAAAATATAATCTTTACACCAATCCATAAAAATTATACCCATTACTACAATAAATACGCATGTAGTAATGGGTATAATTTTTATATAATTTTTAGTAAAAGTAAAAGTTGATCAAATGTATAGGCTGAAATAAAACTCCAGAACAAAACATCGCAATACCGATATTTATATTTCAGTCATATTTATTGTCCGCATTTCAAACGACGTTGACCTAGATTTATCACATACTAGTTTTTACCCGGAGCTTCTCTTATTAGATGAAAAAATATTATGATATTTGAGATTAAAACATTATATAATACATTCAAATTGATAACCTCTCATCATTTTAAAACTGAATAAAATCTTATCAATGAATTTCTCATAACTCAGTCAACCTGGATATTATCAAATATAATATCTATATTTTATTTTTAGCAGTTCTATTATTAGCTCTTACGGTAATATTAAATTACAAAAATTCTTTATCATTACAGAATAAAATTCTCACACGGAATCCATCTATACAAAACTAAACCGGTCAAAATTCCGGCATGATGTATAGCAAAGTAAGTTTCCTCAAAAAAGGTTTGAGCCCAACGCATTACGTGCCGACCTAAATCTCAAATCGCACAATCTAATCTACACGACAAAATATATCGAGATTCGCCTAAAAAGATTTTTCTAGAAAATATATATTTCACCCTGACTGGCCCACAGACAAATATAATTAGAGCAGAACTTGTCCGATAGTATTGCGAGAAATATTGCGATGTGCGAAAAAGCGGAGAAGATTCCAGAATTCCGTATTTTTTCCTGTCATAAATTCAATTGTGGTATATAAAATTAGAACAAAAATCACGTCTCTAATAAAACAACAGCCTTATACAGTTTTACTTGTCTTTACTTGTATATTTTGATTATAACAAATAGGCATTTACTTCCGAGACCTTGGAACCCTAAAACAAAATGTATCTTTTGTAGGGTCCCGTCTACTATATTGCGGGGGGCACGTTCAATTGGATTGAAACGTTGGCAAGCGAAGTGCTCTTAGGTAAAGGGTCCGTAATAGCATTTTTGTAGTGAAGCTCAGTAGCAGAGAAATGAAGAACTGGGGTAGAATAGGGAGTGACATATTGTGATGAAATTATGCGATAAAAGAAAATAAGTATCTACATGCTTTATTTTCCCATATAAACCATGGAACAATCTACAAAACTTCATTTCATTTTCAGTACACAACACTACCTTGGTATTTTAACCTTTTTTTAGCCTCAAAGGTTTGCTGGAAGAAAATTCCTCTTAGAGTGAAGTTCGCCTTTGTACACACACTTGTTATATCTAGTTCAGTGTTCAATAAAAAATTGAGAATTTATTCAGATAATTTTACTTAGTTGTAAGTGAAAGAACAACAACGAAACATCAAACTGCAAATATATTTGTACAGTTAAGCCACAATAATAATATATATTATTTTATAGTTACCAAATGTGCTTTAATTCATGAACGCCTATTCTCCCTTCATATTTATGTAGGTACATCTTACCAGATCTTATTTGTTCCAAATTGCGTAAAGTCATGAAGGGTTTAGAAAAAATATTTTTCTCGAGTGAAAGCTATTTATTTGCGATTACTATTGTATTGATTAAATGAATGGAGGAATGCGATTGATAAATTCCTCGCTGGCGCAGAGCGGGGATAGCGAGAATACTAGGGCATTCGTTTTAAATTCTGTCGATAGCAGTCTTAAATTTTATATCAAATAACATTTTATAGCGACAAAGGGTTCCATTGTTTTCAATGATTTAACGGTTTTTGTTTCAGTACCTAGGGAGTTGAGAATAACATAAAAACGCGTGTTTAGTAGCGATAAATGCTGCTTAGGTAATTCAGTATTTGAGAGCGTGCAATTTCGACAACCACTGCCATCTGCATGTACGTCAATCGCGTCCACCTTTTAGTGAAAAGTGTATATTTAATTAAGTAACGTATTTTTATACTTCCTTTTGAACACAAATCCTCTAACCTATTTTGTTTTTGTTGATCTGTGGAGGTCTAAAGTAAAGGATATTATGTGCCTTGTATTAATTTTAATGCAATAATAATCACTAGCATAAATTCCCAAAGCTATGTAAGTTTGCAATAAAACCTGTGTAAAATGCTCGTAAAACTTCGCTTAAAGTTCCCTAGGTGCTCTAAAAATTAAATTTCTACCGCGTTCGCCACAGATAATGCCGGAAATTAAGATTTACATAACCAAAAACTTGTGAAAACACAATTACAGAAGTTTTAACATGGAGCCTGTAAGCGTAGGTAATCACATTTGTCGGAGCTCCAAGGAGAAAATTGTCTTCGGTCGTAACAAGGTTGGGCCCCGACCCTCACCACTTTCTAAAGGTTTACTCCTAACGCTACCATGGTTTTACCCTAGACTTAAATAAATAAATAAATAATGCTGGACAATCCACACACCATCATCTAGCCCCAAGCTAAGCAGAAAAAAAACTTGTGTTAAATTGGGCAATAAGTGTCTCCTCTAGATGAAGTCATTTCTTAATGCATTTATAAGTGTTTTATCTAAGGATTGTGACACCAATGAAACCACCATTGAAACGAGACTGACTTTTTATTGAATACCCACAATAACTGTAGATGCCAACCTACCTATCTTAAGGTTACATACATAACATCTTCACGCCTCTGTTTAGAAATAATCTTAAACTTAATTTCTACTTAGCCTAAATACAAATACAACATTTTATTAAACAACAGTCAGCTAAACACATCATGCACTTTATAAGCAATTAGTGTACCCTTTTTTTATTATTATGTACACTACTTACTAACATTTATCTATTATCTAACATTGGTGAACTTAATCATTGACAACATTGATCTTATTATTAACCTATATACACATGTATTTATCTTAAATTAGTTTTATTAACCTATATACACATATACTTATCTTAAATTAGTTTTGAGAATCTATAAGTCTATTAAGTGTCGATTTATGTGACAACAAAACGTTGAACTTGCCTGCGTACGCGTCTAGGAGTAATGACCTCCCTCTGATCGTCAATAACCAACCTGTCGCCATGCGACACTCCTGACTGTACTTCTATAGGATCAGAAATAGCAGTATCTCCCGAGATATTCTCTTGACAGTTAGGTTCTTGAATCACTACTGGGTAGCTACCAGTGGTTATGTTGAAGTCAGATATATCTTTATCTACGTTAGATTCACTTTCCCTTTTTTGTCCTTCCTTATCTTTTTTTGTAAACATGCGTTTAATTATGTGATCAACATGTTTCTTGAATACTTTGTCATTATGACTTATTTTATATGACACCGGTCCTGATCTATTCAATATGACGCCCTTTGTCCATATACTTTTATTATTCTTGAACTGCTTGAATTGAACCCTATCGCCTATCGCAAATTGGCGCACCTTGTTGTTTCCTCTTTTATTGATGAGATTTTGTTTGTCGCGCACTTTTTCTTCAATACTAGGGCGGATTATGTCATAATGAGTTCTTACATTAGGACCGAATAATAACTGAGCCGGCGATTTGCCGGTCAAACTGTGTGGAGTCGATCTGTAATATAATAGGAACTTATCTAATGCTAAATTTATATCTTCCTTTTCTATGATAGCTTTTTTTAAACAGTTTTTTATTATTTTTACGGTGCTCTCGGCAGCTCCATTGCTGCTAGGTTTATACGGTGATACTAATATATGACTGATGTTACAACTTTCCATAAAAACCTTAAAATCGTGACTGCTAAACGGTGGCCCATTGTCCGACACCAACTCTCGAGGCAGCCCGAAACAACTCATAATACGCCTTAATTTCGAAATAGTAATTTTAGCTGATGTTGTACCTACATTGTGGGCTTCAATCCATTTGGAATGGGCGTCAACCAGTACCAAGTATGTCAGACCTTCCAATGAGAAAAAATCAACATGTACTCTGTACCATGGAAGTTGTGGCCACGCCCACGGGTGCACGGGCGCCGCCGCCGGCGCCGGGCGGGTGCTCGCGCACGTCTCGCAGCCCTGGCACTCGCGCTCGATGTCGGCGTCAATACCGGGCCAGTACACGTAGCCTCTCGCTAAACTTTTACACTTTACAATTCCCTGATGGCAAGCATGTAGCATTTTTAAAATTTCTTTTTGCAACGCAACGGGGATAATGACCCGATGCCCGAACAATACACAACCTGATTCGATATTTAGAAAATCCTTAATTGTAAAAAAACTTTTTAAATCTTCATCTCTGCAGTATAACCAATTAGACTGAATGGCATGCATTAGCTTATTTAAAGTTTTATCTGAGGCCGAATGTTTAGCTACCATTTTATAATCTATCGGAGCTTGCTCGGAAATAAAACTGATATAAGATTCAGTTTTATACTCTTTTGTCTCCTCGATTACCGGTATACGCGATAAGCTGTCTGCGACACAATTATGTTTCGAACTTATACATTTCACCTGGTAGTTATACGCACTTAATATAACAGCCCATCTTTGCAATCTGTTGCTAGCCATGGAGGGTATAGCTTTATTTTCGTGAAAAAATAGAAGCTAACGGTTTGCAATCCGTCACTAAAGTAAATCGATTACCATACAGATAATCGTGAAATCTATTCACGGCGAATATAATGGCGAGTCCCTCTCGGCATATTTGTGAATAGTTCCGTTCGGCGGGAGACAGCGTGCGCGAGGCGTGCAGCACGGGCCGCAGCTCGCCGCCGCGCGCCGCGCGCTGCGCCAGCACGCCGCCCACGCCATACGGCGACGCGTCACATGTTACGAATGTCGGCAAGCTGGGGTCCCAGTGAGCTAGTACCGGCGCGTCACGCAATAGCCTTTTAATTGATTGAAATGCCTTTTCACATTCGTTTGACCACTCAAACTCAATATCTGATTTGAGCAATCCATACAACGGCTCTAAAACACTGCTGATATTCCGTATGAATTTACCATAATAATTTACTAAGCCTAAAAAAGCTTTTACCTCGCTAACATTAGTCGGTTGCGGTGTTCTATTTACGGCGTCAATTTTTGAAACTTCTGTTCTTAATCCGTTCGCATCTATCATATAACCTAGATATGATATAGATTTCTTGAAGAAACTACATTTCTTTTTTTCTACTTTTAAACCACTGTCGGATAGTATTTTAAAAACCTGCATTAATCTATTCATGTTTTCCGATTCATTTACACTGCTGACCAGCAGGTCATCCTGATATACAGCCACATATGGCATGCGAAACAACTTTTCCATAACTCTTTGGAACTTGCTGGCTGCGCACTTAATGCCAAATGGCAATCTGTTGTATGTGAACATGCCTTTATTAGTGACAATAGTGCAGTATTTTTTTGCACTGTCACTTAGAATCAGCTGCTGGTAGGCCCGGCTTAAATCAATTTTACTGAAAACTTTACCACCTTGCAATGAAGCGAAGATATCCTCGATTCTAGGAAGTGGATATTTGTCCTCCACCAACACCGGATTAAGTGTAGTTTTAAAATCTCCACATAACCTCACCTCGCCAGTTTTCTTGATGACGGGCACCACCGGAGTGCCCCACTCGCTCCACTCGACGGGCGAGATGACGCCTTCCTTCTGGAGGCGCTCCAGCTCGGCGTCGACGGCGGGCCGCAGCGCGTACGGCACGGGCCGCGCGCGCCGCCACACCGGCACCGCGCCCGCTTTCAGCTCCAACTCGATCGTACCTTTATTGAACGCACCTATGCTGCTAGAGAACACCTCGGGAAACTTGTTAATTATCTGATCGCAAGCTTTTGATTTATTGAAGGTACCATTGTCAACGCAACCAATTGAATTGTTTGTATCTGACGCTGAGGGAAATTTTATACCGAAAGCGCGCATCCATTTTCGTCCAAATAACGAATTGCTGTCATCATTATCGATCACTATTAATTTTAAATTATGCACAATCTTATTGTTATACTGAACGCTACATATGAATTCACCTTTAGGTAATACTTTCTGGCCGTTATACATTTTTAAGCATGACTTACGCTGAGTTAAATCTATATTGCTAAAATGTTTTAAGTACGTACTCCGATTTATAATGCTCATGCCTGCTCCAGTGTCACCTTCCATGGTCAGCGGTTTTCCATTGACCTTCACCTTCAAGATCCATCTCTTGTCCTCTTCGTTATCACTCAACTGATATACCTGGTTCTCCTCGTCTTCGCTAGAAGTCGGGTCTTCGTAGGCCTCCTCCGAAGCCACCTTGTGCACGCTCGTACGTTTACGGAATCGACACACTTTAGCTACGTGACCGCGATTGCCACACACAAAACACTCCACGTTCACAAACGGACAGTTCTCCTGCCGATGAGCTTGGCCGCACCGAAAGCAGCCCGCTCGCTGCTGGCCGCCGCCGCCCCTGCTGGAGGAGGGCGCGGCCCGATGCTGTGCCGCGCGGCCGCGTGCCCTGCTCGCCGCGGCGCGCTGTCCGCGCTGCGCCCAGCCGCGGCCCGCGCCGTACCCCGCTCCGTCTACTGCGTGCACCTTCTCCGCTGAGCTGGCGCCGACGACGGCTCCTGCCGTTTCCTGTGAGTCTCGTACGGCGGCCTCCAATGACAAGGCCAACTCCACCGCTCGGTCGAACGTCAATTCTTTTTCCGTCAATAACCTCTGAGTGATTTTATCACTTCTCAATCCAAACACAAACTGATCTCGCAAATTTTCTTTAAGAATATCCGTAGTGGTAAACACACATGTTTTGCTGAGTTTTTTTAATTGCGCTAGGTATTCTGTTACTGATTGAGACTCGCCTTGCTTGTATGATCGGAATATCATTCGTTCAGCTATAACCGAGCGCTTTGGCGCCAAATGAACTTCCACTAACTTGACCAACGCATCAAAATCGGTATCTTCCGGTTTTTCAGGGAAACATAGATCGATCATCAGATCTAACGGCTCCGTGCCCACCACTGCAACGAGATACTTTGAATATTCCGTTGTTGTGACATTATTAATTGCAAACCACGCTCGCAATCTGCTGACGTATGTTGGCCAACGATCGACATTCAACTTGAATTCTTGTAATTGGTTGATATTGATGTTGTTCATGATGACTCCTTTCTTCTCACTACTCGCAACTTCACTTTTAAACGACATATTACACGCTGGGGTTCTTTAATCGTCGCCAAATGTTTTATCTAAGGATTGTGACACCAATGAAACCACCATTGAAACGAGACTGACTTTTTATTGAATACCCACAATAACTGTAGATGCCAACCTACCTATCTTAAGGTTACATACATAACAATAAGAATTTACTTTTGAGTAAAATAACAAAATTGAAGCTTGTCATCTCTTTATTTTAATTTTCTTATGACTGGGACAAGACATTAGGTGCAGTACAGAATAAACCTCTTTACTAGTACTAATTGGAAGACGAGACTGTCTGGATGCTGTGAATTCTTTGTCTTCTAACTGCACTTTGAACTGGAAAGAGAAATTGTTCTTATAATTCAAAGTAATAGAAATAAATTGGGCGAGCAGTAATGGTACGGCTGTCTCAACCTTTTATTTTTTTATGAGAATAAATAAAGAGGTGAATGATTTTGATCATTCACTTTTGCGTATAAATACATTGCCTTATAGAGCAGATCCAATAACGACTCTGTGAGGCAATTACCTGCGTCCTTCACTCTGAAGTATAAGTAGTAGCAATAGCTCATGCCTGTAGCTCTACCATGAGTTTTTACTATACTATATTTACTATACTCGCGTCTGTAGTTAAAAAATGTATGAACATTTGTACAGCGCCTCTAGCGGATAGTTGGGTACTAAAATTCGTAACACTAATATTGACGTAAGTACTGTAGTAAAGTCAGGCGATTTTACTGTGACATCTCATGGTAGAGGTACTGATGATTAGTCGTATGATAGTGTGATTGGATCGTTGCTGAGTGATGACTGATGATTACTCATATGACGTTAGTGGGATTGGATCGTTTGGTAAATCGCAAAGAACATAATAACTTCGTAAGTTACAACACCAAATATTCTACACCATACATAGTACACATTCACGTAAAACTATCATACGTGGTTCAGAGGAAATTGTTACTGTGAAAATGTCCCCAATTTGATCATAATAAAGCTGCAGCCAAAGATTCAGTATCTTAATACTAAATGCTGATAGGAAGGCGTCATTGTGCTACGTAATAATGAAGCTCGGAAATTATTAGTCAATATGATAGACCCATACCTCGCTAATAGATTTTCCCCTCTACATAGGTAAAATGAAAAAGCTGGGCAACATTTTTTCACAAATCATTTTGGATAATAATTTTTACAAAAGTCATAACAAGGACATGATACAAAACCGACAGATGTCAAAGTATTTTTACGGAGAATGTGTTGTTAAAAATATATTTGTCACCAAAGTGATTCCTAGCCCAATTGAGGTCGTGGGCGTGGGCGTATACACAACATTTGGCTAGGAGCCGCTATAAGAAACCGGCTCTGGAATTTTTACCCTGACTGAAACCGGAAGCTTTATCAGCACCATTACTTTGCATAGTCTGGGTCATACTTGGACATAGTCTAGGTCATAGTCTATTGTTTTATGAAATTAAAATTAATACTTAATATGAAATATTTTAGTAAGACTACTTGGTAGACTATTAGGAATAGGCTGAGTGATGCAACTGTTCTTACTGAACCTGTGACGGCTGTCTGTCTCGAATACTTTGACACCCCAGACCCGTGAACGCTTTAGCAATTAGGTACCCACTCATGCAGCCAGCCGCCTACAACACAGCACTAATAGGAAGATAATAGGCGTACACACGCAGACAGTACTTGATTGAGCTTTAACGTGAAAATGGTGCTCAGATAAATCAAGTGAGGTTAGCACCGGTTAGCAAATAAAACGGTTGCAAATCTGTCGAAAACAGAACAAAAGCGTTTAAGTGATTTTTTATTGGGTGTATGCGCTGCCACAAAAAATTGTATTTTCGCTAGCTATTACAGAATGAAATAGAAAAACTTTATTTTGTGTCATAAACAAAACAAAAATAGAAAATACGTAAAATTTGAAACATAAAATATTAATATTTGCCTAAAAACTGGCCGACTATTTGTTTTATTATACTTATGAATTTGTAGCGTAGGTAAAAAATATTTTTCATTAGTTTAGGTGACACTATAATACAAAAGATGACAACTAAATCATCAAATATCAAATCGAGGAGCATTTCACATTACCAATTTCTTACTTCTTACAAAATTACTTAGTAATTTTCCTGCTTATAAAAACTAGCTCGTAGGTAGTAAGAACCCGATACCCAAGTTTTATTAGGAGAATAAAATTCTGTAAGCACTAATATTAACGGTAGGTATCAGTGCAGTAACTCCGTGGTTCGCATGCCAATAACGACGTTCACGAGATTCTTTTGCATAGAAACCAGATATTTAAAAAAAACAATGAAGTTTTTTTATTCTTCCTCCTTGTGACACTATTGTATACACACATTAAAAAACAGCTGATGTACAATTTTTGTTACAGCAGCGATTTTGACAAGTTTGTGGTTAATTATCAACTAAATATCTAGTGTTTTTGTAATTTCAGTGACATATCTATTGTATATATGTACTGTATAGATATGTCACATTAAAAAAAAACAGCGGAAGCAAATTTTTGTTCCACAGCAGCGATTTTGACAAATTTTTGCTTATCAACATAAATAGTGTTTCTGTAATTTCAGTACGAAAAGAATTGTATTAGGCTGTCCGTGCATTTTCAGTATTCCAGCGTCATAAAACCAGCTAGAACAATAAATGCGTCTTTACACCAGCAATATTAGATTATACGCGGTACGAATCATAACGAGCAGTCTCTAACTGGATTATGCTGATGAGAATGTATCGCTTTCTGAGCCGTGTAAGAACTTACGTTTTGTCACAATTATTTTTAGTATTAAAATCTGTGTTTTGCTGAATTTCAGCCAAGTTGACATTATGAAGCTACTATGAAAGACGCCCAAAATAAATGCGAAATAATCACGTGACTTTGGCATAGTCATGTATTATTTAAATCACAAGAATCTATTAAATTACAAATTAAATTTAATTAAATTTAGTACTTACATAAATATGTTTTTGTATTATTTACTAAAGACTCGCATCTGCTTCGTAGAAGATTATATGCGTCTAAGCATGATCATGATCACTCCGTCCATTGGTAAAAACTGCATGAAAATCTTTCATGCAGTTGAACATACATACAGACAGACGCGACGAAGAACTTTGTTTTACAATATGTAATGATTATCTGCTGCAGACGACTTTATTGCGTTCCTATACTATCTAAGTAAGGCATACTATCTTATCTTTTCTTTTTAGCGAACCAAAACAAAAATATTTCTTTGAAATCTTACAGCAATTTGAAAACAAAGAAACATCTGATTGCAGAAAATAGTGCGCAAAGAACGCAAAACTTCTCAGGAGATTTCTCTAAAACGCTATGAATAATGCATTCACCTTATGAATTTCAGTTTCAGTAAAACGAAGTTACCTAAGCCTTCTCACTTCACTCTGTCTCGTTTGAGCGAAACCTTTGCTCGTAACTTGATTAAAACATGTTGAAAATCTGATGAAAATTGTGCTAAAATTAATTAAACTGAAATGTGGGGAGCTAAAAAAATGTATGGTGCTCACGACAAAATAACGAGACGTAGTGTTTACCTGGTCTTAAAAGTATACAGGTTTTAGTTTTATATATAATTTAATATATTTATTCACAAACAAACTTACGACTATACAGTATTTACAAAATATACATTGTCATATAAAATACATAAGAAACAGTTGAGCTAGACCGTTGCAAACGATCTATAGACAGCTCAACTGATCCATATCAGTACCAATCGGAAGCGTACCTACCCAAGACACTGGCTGCATTGCCGCGCTGAATTGTAATGCTGATACGCTAGGCCAGATACTCACCAGCCCATAATTTAATTAAAATAAAGTTTACTATTTGTATATAAATTTATAAAATACACATGAAACGATGTAGTTCTGAAAAATCGCTACGAATATGTTGTAATGCCCTTTAAACAGGGTTCATATGTGACAACTAACTGCATTGTATTACCATCGTCGTCGGCCTTATCGTCTGTTACAGACGGTATATGCAATATTACCATATGACAGCAATAAATGAATTGAGTACTGATTATTCAGTAAAAGCTCATCTGATCCAAACCAGCACTAACTTATACCTTGCTAAAAAAATTTACTGTAATCTGCTTACAAATATAGTGAAAAAAGACACTCTTCTCAAACTCTGAATATTATTATGACAGTTATCAATATCTTTCTTTTTGTTAACAAGCACTAGATGATCAATAATTATTCAAAAGTGTTTTACATCATTTTTTTATTATTAACTTATCGGCGGCTATAGATAATATCACCAGGTCTAAATAGCCTACTGTGATCGCCACTTGTACATAAATCTCAGTCGTTAACCTCTGTTCGGGACGTTCATAGTTACATCGTTTTACACGATGCTAAAACTAGGAGATAAAATGTACCTACTTACAACATTGGTGAAGTAAATTCAAGTAGAAATTCTTGCCAAGCCTGCCTCTAAGGAAAACACGCGTGAGTTTATGCACTCGTTTGTACTCGTAAGTCGGTAGCCAATAAAACTATAGCAGCAACAGTTTTCAAAAAGACGGTGACACCCGAACTATTGCAAAAAAAAGCAAATGTAATCCAACAGATGGCGCTGTATACAAACTGTTTGGTCTAATGCACGTAAAGATTTAATGGTGACGAAAAAAAATCTAATTTGTCTGAAATAACTAATCAATCTTTCGTTTAAATTACATAAGTTTAAGAACTTAGTAGATAGAATAAATTACATATTATTTTTCAATTTTCAGTTTTTTGGCGGTTTAATTTTTTTATTAAACAGTGTAATTCTTGACTATATGGAACTGTAATATAATCTTTGATAAAGCTAATATTCCACAATCCTTTCAGAATAAAAAAGCTTATATTTCAGCAAAAAAAGTCGTATTACCATTTCACATCTTAGATGATTTTGTTCTTTTGTGTTTTGACTATACCTAAGTTGTTTGGCTAGGAAAGCTTCAACGTCATAGTTTATCTACTTTGGTTAAAACCACCAAAAGACGTTCGCCGCTTATATAAAAACCTTAGCTTATTTTAACATGTTTACATTTGTTATTGAAATCGGTCGAGGAGATTCGCTTGCCAAATATTAGGTTTCGAATGTATTTCCGCACCCTAAAATAACACGAAATTATAATCCTCTTTTAACAGCTAGATAGATATAATATAATCATTCGCCATGTTAAGTAAACCTATTGTGATCAATTAACTACTTGTAAGTATAATGCACGTTAAATTCAGATGCTGAATAATACCGAGCGTTACCGAGCGTTGCCGAGCGTTTCCGAACATAATCGCACAGTGTAGTTCGGATACGTTTACCTTTACGAAACACGAGGCGATAACCATATTTTATTACATCATAATTGTTCGTGCTAACTCTTTTAAAATAAGTATTTAGCATTAAATGTGATTAAGACACAGCGTAATGATCACTAGGTTGACACGTAAGTTTCAAAAATTTAGGAGTATATTTTTGTTGCACCCTGATATCAACACTGTGTTTACAATGTGATGATTTTGTGGCCAAAATTATAGGTGTAGCGTTTGAACTATCGATGTCGACTAAACAAAAACAGATTGCCTTCAGATCCATCAAATTCGAAACCAATAAAACAACGCTATGGCAGCCTACGTACACAGTAAAACATATTCACAGTAGGTATAAAAGTATCGTCTACGGTAGCATTTTGACAAAAACGTGAGGCTATAAAATCTATATTTTATGTTTGCTACTTTATCTCGCACGTTAAAATGACAATACACGGATAGCGCCTCTGATAGTTTCTTTTTTCAGAGACCCTAAAATACCTCATGAAGTTTTATTAAGTTTATTTAAGTGATACAATTTTAAGTTAAAATGATAAAAATATTTTCTTTCTTGGTAAGTATTTTTAAAATAGTCCTTAAATATTTTAAAAATACTTACCAAGACTTTATACCGAAATTATAAGTAAAAGTACCCCATTTTGTTTTTAGTCAGATTGGTAGTATATTTTCAATAAGAATACGGATTCTGCACTTCGTTTTACTCATTTTATGCTGTAGATGTATACCTCGAGCACAAACATTTATTATTGGATCCGCGAACACTTCGAACACGATATTGGATTGAGATGGAAAGATTGCAGTGATGTGGGGCGACGTGATATGATGGATGATGCCAATCCTTTCTAGATTCATCTCGCTGATGCCGTACAGCGTATCCAAACGGCACGATATATTTTAATCGGAGCTATGCAAAAAAATACTTTTGAAGTATCAGGAATATCATTGATTTGCTGGTAAAGAACTCTATTTTGGGTTAAGCTCACCTTTGTACATGTCCTGTTTTTAAGTTTCTTCCAAGAATATTTTTGTATGTGCAATAATGAATAAAGATTCTTATTGATATTCCAATAGTGAATTAAAGTAATTTATTGATTTAATAGCTCGTTATTTAATTTTGGTTAAATCAAACATATAAAATCCGATAGAATACAAATGATATGATAAATTTAGAAAGCATTTTTACTATCCTAAAAGTTATTGAGTCGAGCAGGATTTGAACTCGCAATCTTTTTAGAAAATAATTTTTGGGGGATTTTCTAATAATCTTTGTAATTTTCATATATTATGAGACAATAATGTCTTTATATAGATTTCTATATAATATTCTCAAACGACATTTACGGACCAAAAAGCTCGTTATTCTCAAATGCAACTTTGTGACTGTCTTACTGATAATAAAAGCCCTTGTCCTCACTAAAATAGCTCTCAACATCTCAGTTTGCAGCGTACTTAGTCAAAGCTCATTCTAGACGCAGAAACTAGTAATATCCTCTCCTTTACGAGAGATTCACCTTTCATTACCTACAGCGAAGACGACGCTCTGTTAAATCACTGTCTTGGCGCTTTCACACTTCGAAAACGAGACGAAACTATGCTAGACATCTACAATTACTTAGTTTCTTGATATTACTATGGTTGTTAGCTTCAAGAGATCAATATTCTAACCTAAATAGTAACAAAACGTTTCAGAATATCCGTAGGTATATATCGCTCGTTTGGTAATTTAATCGAAATATTTATATTTTTATTTAACCGTACTTCATTACAAATGCTCATAAAAACCAACATTCTTTTCTGAAAACATATTCAACTCATAGCGAACCGCATGAAAAAATGTGCGGCGGCCATGCGCGGCCCTAAACAAATATTTCTCGACGGGTGAGAACCCTGCTTTATGTTTCACTACTCCAGTGGCATTCTGAATCAACTGCCAATGAAAACCGAGCTTTATTTCACATGCTTAAGGTTCATGGGTAAAACAATCTCGGTGTGCCAGCTATTAATAAATGGTATTTTTCTATGTTGTGAAGTCTCTTCTGTGGTTATAGAATAACATTGAGTTTCAAGTGGCGTTCTATATTGTGGGTTAATTTAATTGCGTAAGCCACAAGGCGAGTTGCTTGCCTTTTGGAGTTATAAACAATTTTAAATAAATAAACGACATCCCTAAGTGCTTGTTTACTTTGCTTTGTTGACACACACACAGGCACACTTCAACCGCATCGCACCAACACATTAACACTTGCGTCATGTGTTGTAGAAAACTTAAAAGGTATTTGATGACTTTTTACATTTTTAAATCGTAATACGGTTTTTTTAAGATGCGACATGTGTACAGAGACATTTTTATATTCTGTATAGATTTAGGTAAAAAAATGTTATTCAGTCAGAATAGAAAAGAGAGAAAAATACATTGATTGGCCGCATTCGTGCTCATATTAAAACGAAATTGTATTAAAAAGCCCAAAACGGGTTCGCACGTAGCGGCTGTTCGTTTGTGACGCATCGTGATTTTTTCGGTCTGTCGCCGTCGGATGTAAAATTTTCTGTAAATCTTTTATAACTAAACAAATAAAACAGACTTTATTACAGAAAAATGTGAGTAAAGTTGGTGATGGTAAGTAAATAACATCCTATGTTATCTATGATTTATGTTTTATAAGATTTTTTATTTGAGTTAGTGTTAAACAAGCATATATGCTTCACGCAGGTAAGGTATCATATGCATGAAATTGCGCTGGCAACCATACCATTCATACCCGAATACATGAAGGCGTGCACCATATTTAGCGTTAAAAAGAAAGATAAAATTATACCAAAATTAATTCATATAAATAAAAATTATGAGGTGTTAATCGTACGGTAGTCATATTTCGGCAAAAAGACCAGCTCTTTCACAAAAAAACTCGACTTAACGTTACAAAATTTCAGTAGTACTTATATCACAACCTGTATCAAAACAGCTATCCATATTTTCCGTAAAAACAACAGGTTTTTTCCCACCGCGCAGTATACACACGACCAGCAAATAAGTTAACTGCAGTAATTCCACAAAGGGCCAGCTGGGGGATCAACACAAATAAAAACAGTCGTTGCGATACGTGAATTCACCTAGTTTAATACACATTGCGCGCCAACCACCGACGAACTTCTTCTTGCGTGTCAATTGGTAACACTATAACAACTTCAAACCAAGTTGGAATAGAACTTGGCAACTTATTTTCCCTCGTTTGTGGCGTTGATAAGGTCAAGCCTTGTGCAGGTGGTAGGGCACAATGGACAAACGAGAAAGTCATCGTTTGTAGTCCCGCAGTCGCATTGACTAAGTGTAGGGTCGCGGAAGCCCCATTTACACATGCTCTCTGCAACGAACGAACTTCGAAACGTTGCCACGTCACCGCGCAGTGTACTTTGCATTAGTACATATAAAATTGTCAGATTGTTTCGCGGTTACCCTCAGAGAACAACATTCACTCAAGTGTTTGCGTAGGCAACACAGAGTTTACCTTTGCGGTGAGCGGAAAGATGAACGGTGCTCTTTTATAAGCTTTCAGTAGCCTTTAATTTACTTAGATGTACGTGTACTGGGAAGTTATTTTATTAACTGATTAACTGCGTTAAGTCTGTTATATCTATAGTGGAAGAACGTAAACAAGCACTTAAGTGCAAGATTGACTGCGTAGTTTTAGTCAGAAAATGTCGTAACTGTTGTATTTTGTACAGATCAAAAGATTTTAAGTAAGGAATCTATTGAGGAGTATTGGTCTTCCATAAATTTAGTAAATCATCTATAAAAATGAAGTTTATAAAATAAATAAATGACGGAATTATTATAATCATTATGTATTTTTCTTCTGAAATATCATACTAAACACAATTTTTCATAATTAACTTATTTCATAAAAATAACCTATTTTACCTTATTTCCTGGTGCATCTTGCTAAATTATACTTAACTCGTGATATTGCAACCATATCTTTATTATGCTACGCTAAGGAGTACTTGAGAAAGCTTATTACCGAGAATATGTCTTCGTAGAAAATATAATAGAAGCAAGGCAGTTTCAAATTATATCTAACTAGCGACCCGACCTGGTTTCGCACGTGTGGACATTGGATTACGTTACTTAAGTCTTAGTAAGGGTATACTCTTTTCTAGCAATATTCACTGGACGAGTATTTTGAGGACAAATATTGACATATTTTATTTTTATTAAGTACATAATTTTATTAATTTCCGCTAGATTTTAAATCGGTCTTTTCCAACCTGTTTCAATACCCTAATTGGGGTACATTATGTAATTGTACAACTAACATAGTTCTAAGATCGGACAATATTTAATTTAACATACATAATGATGATATAATGAATAAATAAATATATAGAATAAAATAATATAACGTTTTTAAGTTACTTTCTATGCTTAAAGGTCTTATATACCATCATAAAGTAGTATATAAAATAGCGCAGACCACAGAAAAAAATATGTAAATAGTTTTGATGTATCATTTCTGATCCCTTTGATATTGGTAGCGCGTAGAGTTGCGTAGCACAGTGCTACGTGTGTAGCGGTGTAGCTACGTGCGTAGCATTCAACATTATATGGAAATAACTAGCCAAAGGGCGTTCTGTAATCAGTACGTCTGTCTCTCATGTATTGTCCTTCACATCTTTGTATCCCGAGGTTTTGTACACACAAATCTATTCTACTTTCGTTGGATATGAAAAAAAAATGTTGTTAGGTTTATGGAAATACCTATTAAGAAAGGTTTGTATTTAGAACTAAATCAGCAGTACAATAGGTACTGCTGATTAGCATTATATTTGCAATCTCTAATTAGCTTTATGATCTTGTGAATTAGCTTACCCATGAGAATGCAAGATCGAATACTCTATTTATTATTGTTAATAAGTAAACTATTTGCTAGTTTTACCATTGATAAAATAAAGAAAGTTCCTTATTTTTATTTATACAAAAAGTTTTCATATAAAAACATTCTGACCACATGCAATTTGGTACGCTCCGCTCTGAACGTTGAAAAGCGCTCCAGTTACAATTTCCCTGCACCCGTGGGCAGGAACTTGTTATGAATATAGCCTTCGTATCTTTGAACTAGCAATTTCTGCAGCCAAAAGATACTTAGACGAGATTAGTTTAATGAAACGCCTTCGAATGCGGATGTGGTTGGATGCAGGCTGCGAGTGGCACTTGGATTAGCATGCAATTTTCCATATTTTGAACACATTTAATCCGATTGTACAATCGAGGGTTCCTCCTATTCAAGCGGTGGTTGTTGCTTTTAGTAATTGGAAAAATACGGCATTTGTAGATTAAGATGATAGTTCATTCGAGAATTGTATGATAGGATTGTTCATAAAATAAATAAATATTTTTTTGTAAAAAACTATGAAACATTGAGTATTAACCGAATCAAAGTCAAAGTCAAATATTTCTTTATGCAATAAAATCACAAGAATCATTAGAATCGTCTTACATACTAGGTTCCTTGCGACCAGAGCCTAAAAAAACGGGCAAGAAACTTACGGCCTCAGATTTACACTTCGAAAAATAGTTATCAAAAATACATATTGGTTAGTTAATTACTACGATAAAATTCTAGATTCTACAGTTATCTCGAAAATACACACAATCGTATAGAACTCAAGCACATTTTTATTATTGGTTTCGTTTTATTCTTGTTTTTTAAACAACAAATACCAATGATCAAGAAAATTCTCAGAAAAAAATCAAGACTCCTATAAATAAACAGTTTTATAAATAAGTAGAAGCAGAAAAGGGCACTCCATATCCACTAATTAAAATAAATCGGGTCGTATTTCACGCCGAGTCAAACCGACGGACGGCTGCCGTGTTTTTCTAAAATGGCACCCGTTCAATTAAATTCAAGGGCCACTAGACGACACGCTGGCTTATGGACCACTTAAAGCTTTACCTTCGTATAAGCTGAGCGATTTTTAAAAACAAAGGAATACTCTGAATATAAATTCTTTGTAATTTTTATTCAATAAATTAAATAGAAACACCTATTCTTTTGTGACATAGTATTCATAAACAATAGCATATTCAAACAGTGCTGGGCCCCGATAATTGATCATGGACCCCGTTACATTGGTGATCCTTAGCTGCTTCTTAGATGAACAGTTTACGTTACAAGTTAACATAATCGGGGCCCTGATAATATCGTTATAAATGAAGAAACTTTATATTACACGAAAGCTTGCAAGAAAATAAAATAAAAACTATCATGAAGCATTATAGATTTAGCCAATTAATATTGCGATATTTACAAATACCGGTGATTGTCCTGTTGTTCACATTCTGCTGTTAAATTATAATGTAAAACAAACATTTAACACAAACAAACATTTGTTTATAATCAGCAATAATGGTTTACCACTCACGCTCCGCTCAGTGTGAATTCAGTCATCCCACTACCATTTCAGCCAAGTACCTACGTAATACAATAGCAAGGGCCAGCAAACCGATTATCGACTTGATGGCAGGACAATACCTACGATAATTATTCAATTTGTTGCCCTTATTCCCCCTCCAGGGGGGTATCCTGACAACTGAAATGTTTTTGAACTGTTATTTGATCAAATTGCAGTTCAGTTTTCTTCTTCGTCTTTTATTGATTTTTGGAATGATCGATTTCGTTTATCATACCGTTAGATAGAATTAACGAAAAATTAGGTAGGCCGTGCTCAAATCAGGTAGGTCATGCTTAAATCAGATAAACCGCGGCATCGACGTCATTTTTAACAGCTCAGTCATAATTTTATAAAGCTCAGTGACGTCAGTCCACAATAAATGCCACGGAATACTGATGAGTTACTATAGTAAAAATCATAGTAAACTAAATTGCAACTGAAAGGATATTCGGTCACGCAAGTGTCCCCTTGATAGCCCCCCAGATAAAATGTCATCCCTTTAACTTAACCCCTTTTCGACCCCTTGATTATTGCCATCGTTCAACCTTTGACTGTGAAATTGGTTGAGGTGAAATGATTAAGTAAATTACCTTTTGCATAAGTTGTTTTAAGTCAAGGTTCTAGTAGGCAGATTGTTTCAAGAGATGAATTTTATGAATAAATATTATGAATAAATACACCTACACACAAACAAGAAATAATGATGACGTTATTTTAAAATGGTTGGTAGTATTATCAATTAGTCAAAATACTTGGCAAGTAACATATTGTATGACTAAATAGTATCGCTTCGTAACTAAACCTGAGTTTATGCATTGACATCCCGCTTCTAACTACGACAAATTTCTGCTTCGGAAGTTCACAGTATTGGTTAGGTTGCCATTGCAATTAACAATGACAAACTTTTAAACAGGTAAGTATGAGTTACAGAAAAAAAAAAGTCTTCTATGAAGTTGCAATTTTTCAATTCAAGACGTTAGCATCTATGGGGAATGTGTGACACTTACCTACTTTAGCTTAAGATCTGAAATGTACCACATTGAGGCAAATAAAGTATTTGTGATTTATTATTTATCCACAACAAAGCTATTGGGGACCGAAAATAGCCCGAAGTGCTTCGAGTTAAACATAGTATGGCCGTGCTTTTTAGAATTTCAATAGAAACAAAAAAGAAAATAGAGCCCAGGATGCGATATCCTATAAGTCTCGATAGATTTTTTTATGTACATTTGCCATCCTCGTATCTTACAGATTGTATGAAAGCATTCATTGTGGGGATGGAAATGTAAAGTAATTTTAAATGGTAACACCTTCTTTAGCTTGTTACGAAGCTCACCATAAATTCCTCTCTGCGCGGCTCCGAAAACCTTATGTTTTAGCGTAATGAATGTAAGAGGACTTACACTTGAGTTTGACGTTCCTAATTATGAGTTTCATAAGTCTTCGCATCTACACCCAGTATCAAAGGATATTATATACAGAAAGCTTATAAGGCGATGTATATCAGTGTTAAATTCATCATTTACATTATTAGACGGGTAGACCCTCGGTTGGGCTGGCATGTTACAATAAAATACCTCTGTCTACGCAGACCCCTCGTCAAGAGGCCAACTCTAATGAAACTATATTTTGCGCTCAATAGCAACTGTACAAAGCTAAATAATCTGAATTTATTTTGCTTTCTATTCAAACGTCTCTGCAAATTCATGAATAGGGTTAACAAATCATAATTTTAATGAGGGAGATCAGATTTCATATTCAAGAAACATAAATAGGCAACGTCCGTTTATTGTTATTCTCAATACAGAAGAAAGTAATTTGGTTTAGCATTGGGAAAATTAACATTGGAAAGTTGATATTTCAATGTTTTTGTGTTATCTTCCTGATTCCCGAGCTTAATCTAAATAATAAATATTCATTAACATTAACAATAAAGAAAGAATCATTTTAACCAGATCTGTGATACGTCCATAGCTATAACATAAAATGTTTGTTTCTGATGGACCACACATCCACAGTGCACAAGGATAATATATATTAAATATATAAGTATTCTATCAGCAGTCTAGTTCTCATAGTCCAAGCATTGTTTAGTTTGGGACTAGAGTGTGATGTGTGAAATGTCCGTGAATATTTATTTATATTGGCAATGTTGTAAGTCTGTCGCATATATATCTAATATCTAGGCAAACGCGTTACACCGTTGGCCGCATCATCATTTAACATCAGATGTGATTGCGGTCAAGCGTTTGACTATAATGCATAAAAAAAAACATCGAAGCGCATTATTTATTTTCTTTTGTTAGAAAACCTTACCATAACCATTCTACAAAACACAAACAACACGGCTTGAAACATTTCCCTTACATAACTAGCGTTCGCGGAACCCGACACCACTCCAAGCGTTTTCCGATGCGAGACGCATCTACCTAATTGTGGAAAGCCAAGACATAAGAGGGCCATCATTATCCGTCAGGGTTACAAATGGTGTGACACGCACCCATCAATTCTGTGACGACGATATTATAACAATAGCATCTTGTAAGCGAAATCAGAATGTGGTCAGGGGGAGAGTTTGATGTTCTAGTAGGGGGCTGTAATAAAAATATATGTATAAATAAAAAATAAAAATATAAAATTAAATATTAATATAAATGGATCAAAAAAATTGTGTTATTATGTGTTTGATTTCAATAGTATAAATGTTCGATCTTCTAGCTGCTTAAGGTACTAACTTATAAAAACGTACATATTTTTAATATAAAAATCGAGACAAATGCAACCGTAGCAGATGATATGGTAATTTAGACTGTAATCTGAGAGTAATATGGTTAAGAAATTACTGATAATTTCTTAACCATGTTGAGATAATAATCTCAAAACTTTCTGTGCCTTACAGGTACGGACATATCTAGCGAAATATGCGCGCTGGGTATTAGGTAGCGATTTTGTTAGCCCGAACCAGAGGCCAAGTACATTTTTTACTCGTCATGATGAAACGAAATTCCACACGTGACTTCTGATGTTTTTTTCGTCAGGTTTGTCCCACTTTCTGTACAGATATTAACACCTGATTGAAAGTGTAAGATGTAATTCTCATATAATTAATGTTTAATTATTTACTGAGCAACATTTTTTCATTTGATACCTACATAACATGTCGTCGAGTCAAAACCTAAAAATATAAAACAAGTCCTAGTGTTTATACTGAATAAAAGGTTTTAACACGTTTTATAACCATGCGTGTTATGTAAGGTTAAGAATTTTGTTAAGTTTTTTAAAACAACACCCAGCAAGGTGTTAAGTTTTTTAAAACAACACCCAGCAAGGTGTTGTTTTTAGGGATCGGCTCGGATTGGTCAGCATACCAATCCGAGCCGATCCCTAAAAACAAAATTCGTCTTTCTATATTTATGGCTTGTCCCTTGATACGCCCTCATGACCTACACAAACAAATAAAAGGCAAGACTGAAATCATGACAAATGCTTCAGACAAATGTAGGCGCCGTGAAAAAGTGAAGCCACAAGAGATTGATGAAACGTAATAAGGAAACTTGCGTTTGCATTTCATTAAGATTTCATCTTTTTCTCGTTGTCATGGCTACTTCCCTCACTGATATCTCCATTAGAACAAATAAGCTGAAAAAAGCCAAGATTTAGAAGTATTTTCAACGTTTTTAGAAGGTTACTGAATCTATTATATTACTTTTAATTACACTATTATATAGGACAATAAAAATGAGATAGGTAACTCTTTATTGTTACACCAAAAAAAAACTACAGATAACAAAATGAAAGAAAGCGATCTCTACCAGGCAACCGAAGCTTCCGAAAAATGATATCTCCATTAGACCAAATAAGCTGAAAAAAAGCCAAGATTTAGAAGTATTTTCAACGTTTTTTAGAAGGTTACTAAAACTATTATAAGACAATACATATTAACATTTCGCACCACGCCATCTGATCCTAACTAAACAAAGCTTGTACTATGGGAATTGGATTTGTTCACTCTTACAGTAGGTACGAATAATATAATGGATTACATTAAGCTCGTTTTAAAATGAGCTTAAGAAGATTATACATTTTTACAAAATAACCTTTATTTCACTAGTTTATTTAAGTTTTCAGGATGTACAAGTATTTTCAGGATGATCACTTTTAATTAAAAACATGTTTTTTTAAGTATATAAAAGTGATTGACTTTGCGCCATTATTTACACGATTATTTAATGTAAGTATTCGATAGTTATTGAACGAGAATCGTAATTCAAAATCTAAAAGGGATAAGAAATCTTTTGTAATTGCATTTTTCACGCTATATTTCAACAGATTGCAGTTACACATAACAGGAATACGTGCTCAACAGCCGCATTCAAGACATTTGGCAGACATCAAAGGGAAACATTGTATACATTACCACCTCGCTTTGTACTGCATATGAATTCGCGAATGGTATTTGAGTATGAATTATAAATACAATTCCAGTTTGTCCTGATGAAACTGACTTTTTTTGCTGTCAAATTTGAAATTAGAACGTGAATTATATGATCTCGCCACGTGTGCTTCTGAAAATGTTTTTTTTTGCTGTCAAATTTGAAATTAGAACGTGGAATACTTATCATAATTATGATCTCACCACGTGTACTTTTGAAATAGGTTTGTTCTTTAGCTGTCAAATTTGAAATTAGAACACGAAATATCTCACCACGTGCGCTTATGAAAATGGTTTTTTTTGCTGTCAAATTTGAAATGAGAACGTGAAATATCATAAGATCTCACCAAGTGCGCTTTTCAAAATGGTTTTTTTTTTGCTGTCAAATTGATGAGATTAGAACGCAAAGTATCTCACCACGTGCGCTTTTAAAAATGGATTATTTTAGCTGTCAAATTGGAAATTAGAACGAGAAATATCATTAAGCTATTATATACTTGTATCAGTTGAACGAAAAGATACGGGGTAGACATTTTATATTTAACGTTACCGTACGAGTCCTGTTTGCACTTAGCCGGTTTGTACATGTATCTGACATATGTACGCTTGTTAGCTGAGCGAGTGTTTGATTTTTGTTACTGCTCGCTCCCCAGAGCCGCTTGATCTATCAAACACAGCTGTACGTGAAACTACAGATTTTTTTTAAAGCTTTGATACAGAATTATATGATTATAAGATATTTTTATACTAAAGTGATTTGTACTTAATATAAATTTAAAAGCGACATAAATATAATTTAAATTTTATTAATTATTAATATTTTTTTTGAAAATCACCTTTAGTGAAAAAACTAAAACCATTATTCGCCTTCGTTCAAACACTCTATTGGCGGATATTTTTCTTCAATTGTTTTTATTATCTATTCTATACATATATAAATGCAAAACTTGAAAACTAGAAGAATGGCGCAACGTTTCGATAAGCCAGACGAAGAGCGGGTCCGTTGTGAAGCGAGCTGCTATTCATCTGTTGACCGACTCCATTTTATACAGAACCAGAAATTCACAAGCTTCTGCGACGGCTATTTCTCAAGTTTCAAACTTTACATAAAGCTCAATCAGTACTTCAGAACAATGTGTTATAAAAAACGGTAATTCGAAGTGTTGGAAATGCTGATGTTACTCATATTTTGCTGATGCTTTAAAGTTAAAGAAACCTTAATTTCACGGATTGAAGATTGGTTTTAGCTTGTTAGCACAGAGCTTTAAGTTCAGTGTGACCATTTCAAAAAACGTAATTTGAAGTGTTAAAAATGTTAATGTAACTCATATTTTGCTAAGACTTTCAAGTTAAAAAGACCTTAATATCATGGATTGAAGATTGGTTTTAGCTTGTTAGCACAGAGCTTTAAGTTCAGTGTGACCATTTAAAAAAACGTAATTTGAAGTGTTAAAAATGTTAATGTAACTCATACTTTGCTAATAGGTACAACAAAGTTTAAAAAATACCTTAATATCATAGGTTGAAGATAGGTTTTAGCTTGGTAGCACAGAGCTTTAAGTTCAGTGTGACTATTTTAAACGCACCCAGTTTTATATAATTGGTCATTATTTTCAATTCAGTGGAAGTGTCCATTCAGTTCGAGCCTTACTTATGCATCGTGATAGCGAGGGAGCAGATGGTATCTCTCTTTATGTGCACTCACTCGGACACTTGGACTTTTATTGAACATATCGAAATGTACACACTTTTATTACGACGATCTCTGAACTCTAACATGACAGTATTAAAAATGGTGTGGTAGTAAATTTTGTTCGGTTTAATGGAGTTGAAAATGAACAGAAAACATTTAGAAATTTTATGCAAATAACAAAATTTATTCAAATTAGTATAAAATTTATGAAGTAATTTTTAACGCGTTTATTTTTTGCTAACGTATAACTAAATAAAAATTAAACTTTAAGTAGTATTTATAAAAAATGAGTACCTAATTGTTTTTTCAAGATAACAAATTGCTATCATAAACAGAAAACAATTCAAAATCCAGCTATTGTGTTTTTACTTAACTTATCAAAGAAGTCAAATAAGACGTACCAATTCCCTCTTAAAGGTCAGAGTTATAAAAATAACTACCGACCGAATTATATAAAAAGCTTTCGCTTTTTTTTTTTGTATTTCAAAGGTCCCTTTCAAATTAGATTTTGCAGGGCTAACCACTTATATGCTAGGAAATTATGCTATCCATCACGGAAAATCTAATTTTATGAGAACAAAGCTTTAAGCTAGATGCTATCCGCAACTTTGTTCGTGTATAATTTCTATTCTGGATTTTTGTCTTTTGGATCTCCGACTGCTTTTCGTAATGTGGTAATCCTCTAATATGCAAAATACTAATTGCACCATAAAAAACATTCCTAAAATTCTGTATATTCAAAAAATAATAATATATTTATATATGTATATCGATTTACGATATTTATGCATTAGAAAATTTTGTATATTCAAAAGATTTGTGAATTATGATTATTGAAATACCATTAATTATGGTTCTATAATGATTCTCGACTAATGATTCCCGATACAAGCCTTGTATCTTTTGCTTATTTGGAGCTAGATGTAATTAATTATGTGCATTGATTGTTTGTTTATCTCCATTTGTTTACTGCGCAATCAGTTTTTTCATTATTTCATTTGAACTTTATAAAACGAATTAATTTGTAGGTTTAGTTTTCTGTTTATCCGGTACATGTTCTTTAAATAACTTTAATTTTTTCATTTTTTTAGATGAACTATATTCACAAATAAACTTACGACTATCTATTTATGTATCAAATAACTTCAAATAATACCAAACGCATTTGTTGTCTTCAACACAACATCAAAATCTAATATATTTTATTTAGTAAAATCACTATTCCTGCGACGCCGAGGTTGCGGGTTCGATTCCCGCCTTGGGATAAATGTTTGTACGATCTGTAAATATTTATTCCGGGTGTTCTGGGTATTTGATATGTATTATAAAACATATCTATCTATGTAATGTATTGTATTAAGTACCTATGTCAGTCTTCTAGTATCCATAACACAAGCTCTACTTAGCTTGGGGCTAGATGATGTTGTGTGGATTGTCCAGCATTATTTATTATTATTTACTTTCAAATCTACCGTATCATTTCAACTGCAGTGTAAGTTGAGACAAAACTTGCCAGCGTCTAACTGTATACAAACATCTTAAACTCCGTTCACGTACCAGCTGGTACAGCAACTTGCAAGATCGAACAGTGATCTGAAGATGCACACCAAGGTTTTTCCTGGCGCAGCTGCGAGCACTTCACAACTATGATCAATGTAGCTTTAAGTTTATAAAGTGTGTTGCTACGTCAGGCTGGCACTAAACAGTAGCTCTACCATGAGTTTTTACTATACTATATTTACTATATTCGCTAGCGTCTGTAGTTAAAAAAATGTATGAAGATTTGTACAGCGCTTCTAGCGGATAGTTGGGTACTAAAATTCGTCATACTAATATTGACGTAACTACTGTAGTAAAATCAGGCGATTTTACTGTGACAACTCATGGTAGAAGTACGGAAAGAGCTTACTCGAGAACTTTAAATTCAAGTTTTTATTTAATATCGTTTTGCAGAATGGTTGAAATGAAATGAATTAATATTTGAAACTATCATGGTTTTGAACATAGTTTTCATTTTAACGGGATATTTACTATGATTTGCGATATGTGATTCCGTGAAGATTACGAGATCGTGCAACTGTGCCGAAATATCGGGAAATAATCAAACTCACAAATCATGGTGAATATCTCGTTTATAATGAAAACTATAAAATGAAATGTTTATTTTTGACTCACAACTTGCAGTGCCATAATTAGCCTATATAAAAGTTGTTTATAAACTAGGCCCAAGCTTTAGCAAGCATCTCAAGCAAAGCTGATAACATATCTTAACCTATTATGAGCTATTTCATCCAACTTTGCCCTAACAAGGGTTGAGCTTCTAAAATAACTAACTGGGTTCTAAATAATTAATCGTTCTTAGAAACATTCTAATTAAATATTTGTTTTATGCGTTTTTCATATTTTTTTAGATAGATGTTTTATTTACATGACTTCACAGACGATATTAGAAAATGCATTAAAATGCACATGTGATCATAAAACTGATGCATAGCAATGAAGCTTGAGAACATGAATCACTTTATACATTCACTTAGTATATGTCAAATGGTTTACAAAAAAAAACGAAAAACTATAGATTATGAAAAATATTTAAAATTGATAAATTCAGTAAGTAAAAAACATATCGTTTTGATACTTCTATACCTATATTACATTTCATTTTGACAGAAGATCCTGGCAGAATATCCAGTTCAATTTCATCACGTGGTGCGAATAGTATACCTATGAATAACTATAGAAAATAAACATGATTTACAACCCGGCGGGTATTAACGGACAAGACTAGGCCCCGGTTTATAACAATCTTGCTTGCAACGAATCATTTTACCACATCATCACACCTTGAATTTGTAACTTGTAAGGTACTTGCAAGCTAATTTAAAAAGACATAACAAATAACGAGCCTTAAATAAAAATACAAAGAAATAAAAACAAACAACACGACGCTGCGCTGTTATACAACGATGCTTCTAAAGAATACAAAATCGGAATGTGAATAGACATTAGACTCTGATTAAATATTTATTCATACCATGTTTTATTCTTTGCTCTTCATCGAATTAAGGGAAGTTTGCGAGAAATTACATTAAGAACAAAGAGGTCGAGAAGCGTTTTAACTTAATGGCCGAGGCCAGACATGTCCCTAGCCGTCACTTAGCGAGCGACGGGCGATAAAAGAAATTGTGGGCATGCTGCGGGATTTTTGTCCAAATGGGTATTTGGAAATAAGCCTAGCTAGAGCCGGTCAAACAGTTCGTTGGAAACCCCTCAAGGGGCTGTGTGATCACCGCTTTACAGCACGCAAGGTCTCACAGGAGCATGCTTCATGTATGCTTCGTTTAGGTAACGGGTTATTCCCGATGAGTCACACCTTTCTGTCACATTGTTACATATTGGGATGTTTGACTCTTCTGTCATCTACTCAACTATAACGTAATGCAAGAATTTGGAGAGCACAGTAAAGTAATATTATATTTTGCTAGAACTATCTTCATGTTCCCGTTTTAGTAGTGAAGTTGTGTCATACCTAATGCACTCAACACTGAATGCTACTCAGTACAGTTTCACGACAAATGAAATTGAGGTTTGTAGCACATCTAACAGCTTTACTTACTCAAAACGAGCAGTAGGATCACTGAAGTTTTCTATAAAAAGACGTGTGGCTCGGGGACCGCCGCGGTAAAGCTATTGCATATTAGCATTTTTTAGTGGTTTAGGTACACATGCGCAGTGTTAGGTTATTTTCGTTACGGAATTTCTGGATTCGTTCTCCACGCTCAAGGCCCGCGATAAAAGCTATGCAATAGCTTAATAAAATAATGTTAAGTAAAAGTTTGTTAAGGTTATAACATAAGGTACCGCAATTAATTCTAAAACGTTTTAGAACGGTTGTATTGAGTGCAAACAGACAGCATTACAATACACAGTCTACACCAAATACAATGCACAAAGTCAATAGTCAATCAAATCGCAAAACGCCGAGAATACTGAAAACAATAACGGACAGGTTCTGGAACACGATTATCGTGGGTAGCGGAATATTTACTAACTCCTCAGATAAACTAAAAAGTAGACTTACCTTAACTCGAGGTCATGTCTCAAAATCCCCATTTAGATATCCCCCACGATGGGAATAATACGCAGTATCCTTAAGATAAGTTGGTAGTCAAAATTACGTTTGTTGCGTTATTCAGTTTTCTAGTTGTTTTATTTAGATTTATTACCGTATATTTCGTGTTGTGTGTGTTATCTATCAATA
This sequence comes from Ecliptopera silaceata, assembly GCA_932527185.1. Taxonomy (NCBI): domain Eukaryota; kingdom Metazoa; phylum Arthropoda; class Insecta; order Lepidoptera; family Geometridae; genus Ecliptopera; species Ecliptopera silaceata. The sequence continues at coordinate 6,841,735 of OW052202.1, read as the reverse complement.
TGGTTTTGGAATCTCTAATTACACCAATTATTAATAAAAAAATATAATTTTATTGATTTGCTTACCTGTTTGCTCATCGATAAAAAAAATATGATAGAGCTTCTTTAGTTTTTTAAGACATATTTCGAGCATTATACTTGTAAGTAATAACTTTAGTTTATATGTCACAAAAGTCTACAAAAACCAATAGTAGTCAATTGACTCATAGCTATAGTTTTTACGCTTACAATCCCGACTATGGAAATGAAAACTCGTTGATGCAGCGTGAATATTCATTGTCCAGATGTTCGCTTCCGGATGGAGTTGCAACGATACGCCCAATTGAGTACGAGCCTCGTGAGGGCATTCTGTACACAAGTTCCGTCAATCGTATAGACCACACGATCACTGCATCAGCTCGCTGTAATGGCGAACAGTAAAAAACGGAATGGAGCCGCCTTTAAACTGAACTTTATGACCAGTACATACAATATATACATATGTATATTACAATAATGTGCTGAACCGAAACGCGTGACGCACCAGTAGTAATCGATTACGACCCTGCATTTTCGTAGTGTACCAAATAATAATGAATCAGAGATTGCTATTTATTTGTCCTTGTCTCAAATTGGTAGCATATTTTTTTTCTCTGCACTTTTGAGGTAAAAAAATATCACTAAAACTACAATCTACCAAACGTCGGTATTCAACTTTAACCTAAACATCGGTGGTTTCTCTTACATTAATTTTCAATTATAAAAAAAATATAGGTATCTGGTTAAAGCTGATAACATTTAAGAAAATATAATTAGTAGATATCTCTCGTAGTGAGAACCTACCTTATAGAGTGTTTATTATTGGCCGATGGTCTTCCTCAGATTAAATAAATATAATATTAATAGTAATACATTTACTGTAACTTCGCATCATGAATGAATATGCATTGTATACTAAAGTTCTATCTAGTCTCAGGATTGAGTTCCGACAGGGGCTCCTATGTTACTTAATATGGATTACCATTCAATGAACTTGATGTTAGGTTATGCATAATTTGTACGAAAACTGTTTCAGCAGCATGATGAAAGTCCAGCGTCGAATTTATTTCGAACCGGCTTTAAAAAATGAGGAGGTTCTTCGACTGAATTTATATCTCCTAATTTTAACGCTTTTGTGTGAATAGCATAAGAAACTTATATAATATTTAATTTATTATTAAAAAGTGAATTACCTAATTGATTTCATTTCAACTTCCTATAAAGCGATAACACACAAGTTTCATTTATAAAGAGTAGCAGTTTCAAATATAATATTTGTGCAAATTCTATTTAGAGTACGAATGCAATAGCTTGCAATTCGCCCGTAAATCCTTACATGTTCCCAACTCAACATTGGACGGTATTATCCATAAATGGTACACAGGAGTTGACATGCGCCTTCGAGAGTATCGATGCCCAAGCCTCTCCATCTAGATTAAACACAACCTTTGGTGAACAGACTACTAGATACGCATAAATGCATATCTATGTATGTTATATCTACATATGATGTACGGATATCTATGTGTGCCATATATTTCTTTTTTTTCATATATTGACGACTTTGCCAATTAGTCGACTGAAGTAGAATACTCTCATGAAGAGACGAAATTGGATATAAGTAAGTTGATAGAGTCTTTTATTTTTAACATGGCATATTATATGTTTAGCAGAATAATATAATAATGATATAATATGTAGCTATAATTACCTAATGTTATTTTTATTTTTTAACTAGACCGATATAGGTAAAGTGTTAATCTTAAAATAAACATTTACTTTTATCAACCAAATTTTCCAGTCCAAAAATACAAACTACGTCGCTTATTTCGTTTTTCACGTGAATATGTTACAAAGGTTGCCAATGATAAAGCCAGGCACACGAGCTCTAGCGAATTTTACAATAATCGAATTCACGTAAAGTTCTCGATAAAAACCAGAATTTATAAAAATCGAATCTCAGCGTAGCTTCGATATAGAGTTGATCTGGCTTAGGTGGCGTGATAGAAAAGTGCATTTGAAGATAGAATACGTGACTCAAAACGATTTATGAGCCTCTGCAGACCGTCGACGCTAATTCTCGCAGCTTTCGTTCCACCGAGTCTTTGTTAGCGAGCTGTGACTTTGCAGCTACAGATTTGCAGACAAACCGACCTGAGTAAAAAAAGATCTAAAGATCATGAGTTGGTTGTTTTGACAACAGACTTTTTGGAAACTCGTTTAGAAAAATGCAATAGTTCGAATTTATTTATTTATTTGTATCGGCATTGCTATTCAGCGCGGCAATGCAGCCAGTATCCTGGGTACGCTTCCGATTGGTACTGATCTGAATCAGTTGAGCTATCTATAGATCGTTTGCAACGGTCTGTCGATAGCTCAACTGTTTCTTATGTATTTTATATATTCCTATGTACATTTTTTAAATACTGTAATTTTCGTAAGTTTGTATATACCTAAAAGCTTAATAAAGAGTACTAAGTAAACCGGGTAAATAAAAGTAGTAGCGTTCCCTTCCAATCTCCAGAAAATTCATGTGATGTTATGATCGGCGAGTCGTGCTCAAACTCTGGCTGAGGCGCTTATAAGACACTCGCGCGATTTTGTTTACAGCTCTAGATTATCTGCAAAAATTTGTTTCGCCACAGCTCATCATCATTATACCAGTCTGTATAAATTCACTGATGGTCACAGGTCACGTGTCACGTTTTTCTGAAAGTGAAGGTCAATCTTCACTTTTCATACTGTCGGTCTATTTGGTAAGATATATCCACTTCACTTTCCGATTCGTAGTCGCTGTTCAAGAACTTTTATTCCCCAGCGCAAACAGTTGCTACGCCGTACCTTATCCCGTAGCACCCTCTACGTAAATTCAGTGCTCGCAAATCCACAAGTGCTCGTAGCTATGCAAAAACTTTGTAATAAAAAAAGTATACTGATGAAATGGTCAACAAACTTCAACTACTTTCAGAATGAAAAAGAAAGAAAATGTTATTACACCCCGGTGAAAAGTTATCTTGCCTATAAATTAAGTTTGCACGTAATAAAAACTTCCATTCTCACTCCAGACACTTATCTACCTACTTTAATAACAATTTTTCTTGTTAGAGTTCATGGAAAACTACAAAAGTTGTAGGCACGCAATAAAAAGACTTTGCTCAGGTAATAAGGTCTGGCTAGTTGGTATAATGAATCTGTACGTCACTGGTTCTGTTACGAAGAAAGAGCCTTCGTACACACGAAGCTATAAAAAATGACGGTGAGAAAAAGTTTTATTTATTTTTCTCGGAGTTTTATATGTCTAAGGAACCCACTGTAATTGGTTTCGGAGACCGCTGTACATTCAAATTTTGTGAAGGTTATTTTGTTTGGTTTACTATGCTTTTATGTATGACCGGTTAAGATAACCCAAGGAAAAAATGGGCAGTCGGTTATTTGGTGAACTGCGGCGAAACGCGTCTATGTAAAAAGGGCTTACTTTGGGTTCTATGTAAGCCGTATCTACGTTTGCTGATTATATAGTCTGTATCCTTGACCTCCAGACAATTAAGTGAGCTTAGTCAGTATGTTTGTTCGATTTATCTTAGCAGACGTTTTAAAAGCATGAATATGTATTTTATCTGTGTCTGGGTGTTGCTATGTATGCTACGTATGTAATAACAAAAAAAATTAAGTATACAAGTATTCTATCAGCAATATAGTCCCGTAGTACAAGCGTTGCTTCGTTTGGGACTAGAGTGTGATGTGTGAATTGTCCGTGAATATTTATACTTACATTTATTTATAACTTGCGTTAATTTGTGTGTGTTAAGAAAATCATATCGTGACTAATCTGAAAGAAAGCCCTAAAGCGAGCCCTTTTTCGTACCTATTAATGTATCAAAGAATCAATAGATATTGGTCAAGCAGAAAAACATTCGATGAAATGACATTGACAGAGCAAATGCTCCTAAACACGCGTCCTTAATTGGCAATGACAGTTCGATCGATCAGCTCGATGTTGCGATCGTAAACGTATTGGTAATACAAGATATACTGCGTGGTGACGCTGCAATGTTTGGCAGTCGAACAGGCTTTGACACGCAGTGTGTCTCGAATTGAACAAACTTGACACTATCATAATTGTGACAATTAATCACAAAACCAAAAAAAAACTAAAAAAACTTAGTTGACAGTCACCGAATGCTCTCTGGGGGGCGGCTATCCAGCAAGGGGAAACTTGCGTGTCCGGATATCCTTTCAGTTGCAGTTCAGTGTTCGATGTTTTTACTATAGTAACTCATCAGTATTCCGTGGCATTTTTGTGGACTGACGTGACTGAGCTTTATAAAATTATGACTGAGCTGTTAAAAATGATGTCAATGCCGCAGTTTCAGCATGGCCTACCTGATTTAAGCATGACCTACCTGATTTGAGCATGGCCTACCTGATTTTTTGTTAATTCTATCAAACGGTATGAAAATCGATCATTCAAAATATCAATAGAAGACGAAGAAGAAAACTGAACTGCAATTTGATCAAATAACAGTTCAAAAACATTTAATTTTGTCTGGATACCCCCCCGGGTGTCAAACGCTTTGACCTAGAATATTTATCAACAGTAAATGAAATAGCGAAAAGTTCAAAAACTAATTTGAATAAAAGTCGTAGGTACACATAAACTGTGTAAATATTTTTCTTCGAGTTCAAGTAACAAATTGCTTCTCTGTACACTAATTGGTGACAGCTAATTGGTAGTCGCTTCAGAAAAATTACTTTCATCAGCGGACGAAGAGTTTCATAATTACGGCAATTAAGGCTCGTTTCGTTTTGTTGGGCTATAAAGGGACGTGTCACGTTTACAAATAAATATGTAATTTTTGTGGGACATTGAGCTTTTTGTCACGATTATTACAACTTTGTTCTGATTTTATCATCGTGGCAGGATACTTTGGATTTTACTTTAAGTTGAACCATAAACCCGCTATCAAGCTTCCGGTGAAACGACTTTCATTTGATGGTGATTGCACTTCGTGTTGCTTTAACTTGCACACAAGTGGCTATAGCAACAGTGACCGACTCGGATCAACGATTTATAGCTTATTTATTAAAATAAATGATCTACTATAATTTACTACCTATTTATTATTTATTCAATATCCACGCGCAGTGTGACTGTATAACGTACAAACAGTGATTAGTGGCTAAAAACAAACAATCTGTTAGGTAAAACTAAACAAATACCTTCTTATTTTGTTATATAAACAGTTTAGAACCGATAGAAAATATTTTAGTACAAAACGTTAAACTAAATAATCAACACGAATGGTCAGGTAGATAAAATAAAGTATGTAAATACCGGAAGAATTTATTTTCCTCCCGTGAAATGATAATGTCGATTTACTGAACGCTCAACTTTTGACGCACGAAATCTGCAAACACTTACGGATAAAAGCCCTTTTCTTTCATCTCATATCCTCAGTTTAGATATAGAAAGATTTACATTCTATTCTATAAGTAGTGAGTTCCATTCTTGCAAGACAAAACCATTTTGTTTCATAAATCAAAATAATAAATATACTTTTTATGGTATCTACGTATATTAAAATAATAATACTTAGCAAACTGAAACTTATATAAGTAACCTTTTCTTGCGGGCTGAATATAGTTGTGTAATATGTTACTATAAATAGGTATATTTTTTTGTTATATATTTGCATAAGATATTGTTCTTCTAGAAGCCTAGAAGCTAGAGAATATTTTCAGTGTATCAAGTCTAGACTTTCATATCTCATCTAAAAAGGAATAAACCTCAACTGAATAATAAAGTAGGAAAAAAAAGGTTTTCTTGAACGCAGTGACCTGTTTACTGCGGTTGTTTTTTCTATATTTTTATGTTGACAAAATGTTGTGAGACGAAAAGTTTTGTCGGATTATAATAAACCTTGTGTATTTTCTAAACTAGCTACTTTTCCATTTTTCAGACTATTTCATGGTGACCAAAGACATCACTTAAAGTTAGCTGCGGACGTGTGTGATGAAAAGATAAATGCGTTGTGTGGTGAAGTCCTTGAGAACAAACATGAAGGTTCTGTCGGGGGGTTTTAGCGAGTTTTACATACAACGTACTGTTATTTTACATGAGCGGTATATTTTGCGACATTACAAAATCCATTTAGCTATTATTTAATTATATGTGAAATTTTGTAAGTATGTTTCTCAGTCTATCGCGATTTTTCTTTAGGCCGATGTGACTGTGGAGCCCCCGTACAATCAATGTCTCTTGTTTGCCTAAATACCTGAACAAGGTATGACCTCATCAACGGTACAGATAAGGTGATAAATGTGGCTAAGTTCTAAATGAACTGTGTTTGAAATTTTTGACACGAAGAAGAAGACAAAAAAAGTATAGATCAGATTAAGTTCATTTGAATTAGTTCTTCTTCTCTTAAATGCAGTGGAATTTACTGCATCATAAACAGGATATAACCTACACCTCCGAACCCAAAAACATTAACTATTCAAAGGCATGTGATCGCTTTACGTCCTCACTCATTTTGAGTTAACCACGAAGAATGACGTCATGAAATATGGAGAGGCACGCTGAATAATAAATAAGTCTCATATTGGATCCTGTGTGTCATCATCCTGGTGTCGTAGTGTCCTACTAGAATACAAAAGGGTGAGCCTACCGTAATGGATTTTAAAGCCTTATTTCCATTCAGTTTCCATTCCCCTTTTTGTGATCGATTACTCTGAACCCTTTGGAAGTTTAGGGTATTGGCAAGTTGATTTTTAATCGGAGCAAATTCACGCTGAATTTGATCTTGGTAAGCTGGTATTGCTATCGTGAATCGTTGAAAACTTGTTACGGGATTACGAATACATTTTTGAAGACCAAAAAAATTATGGATAAAGTCAAAGTCATTATTCTGTAAAATCACAAAGATCGTTTAGAATCATCTTATATACTAGGTGTTTCAAGATGCAAGTTCCACATGACTAGAGCCTAGAAGAACTGGCAAGAAACATGTCCAATTCAAACAAATAAATATAAGGTATTGTGCCTACGAGAACTACTCTTTAATAAGCTTTTACTGAAATATTTTTGGATAAAAATATCTCCACCACAAACAAAAATACAATTCACTCAACATAGTTGCAGAAAAAGGTTGCCATATTTTCTTCCATTTTGGAACATTTTCCATATCTGCCGGACGGAGCTGAAAGCAAATGGATTAGTGGCTTTTAACCAACAGCCAGACAGATACCACAGGAAATATGGAATGCGAGTGTTGTTTATCATTCGACTTATCATTTAAATGCAAACCCTATCTACCATTTTTCCCACATGAAAGCCAGATTCATTTGAGTATATTATGGTTTTTTGTTTCATAAGTTTAATTTGTTTGTAAGCATTAATGTCATATCTGATGTCAAAGTCAAAATTACTTTATTCAGTAAAATCACAAGGATCATTTAGAATCTTCTTACATACTAGGTGATTCTAGGTGCCAGTTCCACGCGACCAGAGCCTAGAAGAACGGGCAAGAAACTTACGGCCTGGTTCCTACCGTTTTTTTATATGATCCTTCTTACAAAGAAGGAAAAGATGGTTAAGCGATGTTGTATTGCCACTTAAGATAAAACAAATATTGGTAAAACTACAACGCCAAGAGGAAAAGCCACGTAATTTTAGTCAAATACGAGGTAAAAAATACCAGGTAAGCTCCTCTGTCACAGCAAAGAGAAATCCGAAGAAATGCCAATATTCAAAAGAGCGAATCAGCTTTTGTAACGAGAATCCTGCCAGAGCTGCCATCCATATAAGGGGTCCTAATAAACAGCCCTTTTCGACTATCTGGGTCAAAGTTTATTTTTCACTCAATTTGAGATCAGGATTGCCGTACGGTACTCCTTCGTCTCCGATCTAATAAAAACATGGGAAGTATACAATATAAAAACTGGGTTGGGAGTCTATAAAGTTTCATTAAATAGCTAGTTTAATAAAACCTTGGCGTGGAAATACCTCTGCCATTGTACAATTTGATCTTTAGTAGACAAGGATGTGTCATGCTTTCAACGAACATGACTAATGATGGAAAGGGTGAATACGTGATGTTTTGAAAATAGGAAGTGTAGGAAAGTACCTAAGTAGAGCCCTCTACGAGGCTCTATGCAAGAGCGGCAAAAATGCTTGTAATCTTCATGCGTAGCAGACATTTTTTCGCACATCGTGCTATGAACACCCGCAATTAAGAATCTAAAACCGGTAACTACGGAACAGACATAAACTAGTACCTACTGGTACCTAGGGCACTTGACTTGTTATGTGAAAAAGTAATGTGCAAATCCAGTCTCCATGAATGGGTAAAAAATTAAACAGAACTTTAGACTCTGTAACGAAATGACTAAAGTTATTCCGGGATTACTTGTACTTAGTGGATGCACTGTAGTATAGTGAGTACCTACTGGAAGCGTTGAAATTAAGAGAGATGAGCTATGTAGAACACTTTGGACCATTACAATCCGAGAGCGGGCCAACTATAATGGAAGCTAAAACTAACTTACTACTGTATATGCAGTAGTACTAAGCATAACATTTTCAGTTACCGGTTAAAGTTAACTCGATCACGATTAACTTGATTGTAAAAGAATACGTATCTAGGATATTGCAAAATAAACAAAGAATCCAATCTAACAAGAAGGTATTTTCTCAAAGTTAAAAGAACACAGAAGCTATGATATTACATTCCCGGGTAATAAACTCTCAGTGTTTCAGCGTCTTCAATCATAGCAGAGAGAAAGCTCATCGGGCGGTTTGTTTTGTTTAGAAACTACTTGAAGCTGCACTGCTATTTCGCGTTGCCCCGAGTGTGTTTGTATCCACCCATCTATCCACAATATTTATACCTAGTGCTTGCAATCAGTCTAGAAGCGTGGCGCACCGCCACAATTTGCGATGCTCTGGATGCATAAAAGCAACTGTTCTACCCCTTCTGAAGACGACACAGACAAGTTTCCGACGAACACGAAGCTAACTAGCCCCGCAGTGTTACTGTAGATAATGTACCCAATTCGTCTTGTATTCAAGTCCAACTCAAAGCCTCGGTTAATGCTCACAATAAACGAAATTTAAGTCCATTGTTTATTTACAATTGTTCGTTTTAAGTGCGCGATACATTATTCAGTTCGCTCACCCGATCTTGAAAGTTCATTTACAAACGGTTGGGAACTATCAAAGACTTGGCTAAACAAAAAGTCAGGTTATATAGTGCACAGCTCTGAACGGCTGCTATTACAGTGAGTAAGCGGAGCCGTCGTTCACGAAGCCAACTCTAGGTAGCGGTAAGTACAGTCTATCCATCGATAGATATTATTTCCTCCGCCGTCGATGGCTGCGGAATGCGGAGTACTACACCGTTTGGCGAGCAAACTGAATTAGGAACGTTTTTCTTCATTTTATATCTCTCGCCCTCTAAGGAGCGACGAAGTGTTGAATTATTGGACTTACTTTATTTTATAAAACGATTTCGCTGGGGATTCTTGTTTACTTTGCCACGAAGTGTTTCTCAAGACTCTTTTGTATTCTATCGAAATTCAAAGATAAGCCATCTCAAGCCCATTTTTAAAACTAATTTAACTTAGTTTGTAACTTTACATTAATTAATTTTGTGTGATTTTATGGTCCATGAAAAACATTACATACTTACCTAATGTTATAGACGAGGATAACCAGTCTTTTGAAGCTTTAGTCTGATGTTTTGGTAACTCTCTTTTAAAAGTATTTAAAAAGGTAAGTACCTACCTATATAATTTTGCAATAAACGTTTCTATATAAATTTACCAATATTTATAGGTTATTTAATTACCGGTTAGCTCTAGATTTTACACTTCGTAGTGGCTATACCATGCCTCTACGCCTCTTCGACGAAGAGAAAAATATCACAGTAAATTATTTTCTACGTTCATAGTTTTAATTCTCAATGAATAGAAAGGTAAGGTCTCAGAGTATGGAGCTTAATCCTAAACCGGCATGCTCCGCCATCCAACTCGCATCCGGGTGGTTTCCGGCTGCGCCCATTCAGAGCGGTACTTAGGATTTTTTCTTACATGTAGGTACCTACCCCGACATTTCAGCTGGTGTTTCCTTTTCATTAAGTTGCCACGCACAATATTGCTGGCTGGTCGTAAACTCGGACCGAGGCGAGGTGGTCGTTCCAACAGAGACGCGAGTTGCCCAATGGGTGTAGCTATAGTACGTTCCAAGTAATAAGGCTTCAGGAAAAATTATAGGTATGTTTAATGAAATGAGAGGAACTTCACTTTCATTTAGCCAACGGTTGCGGAAAACGAATTAGATGTCCGCAGTTACATCCAATTTGCTAGAGAAGTTACTGTATCTCATCTGATTAGCAGCAATTGATAGCGCAGCGCTAACCCAGTTAGCTCACCCTGATTTGATTAAGATTTCCAGCGAAATACAATTATGATAAAAATAATCCAGCATCACGACCGCCAACCTAAGCAAATTAGTTGAAAAACTTTCAGATTTATTTTCTAGGATTTTCGTAACTAAACCAAATTCATTATCTCTACCTGAAATACCTAATTCTCGTAGACATTTAGGTACTTACCTAACATCGGTTTGTTTTCACAGGTTACCTATGCATAGTAGCATTATAGTAATTGTAAAATCTCTAACAAAGACTTCAATTTCTGTAACAAGTGACGATCACGGTGCAGTCGTTATTGCATTTAAATTCACATGAAACATGAAGTGAAAATACAAAATGAGCAAACAAGACACGACGCCTATTTTAAAAAGTACCCCACGGCCCTGGTTCGAATAACTCCGGAAAATTACTCTTTACACCCCATATCTCAGTTTTATTTTGCAGTTGAGCGCAATAGCGATGTTTTAGCGCATTTTTATAACAAGTATGAGGAATTACGGAGGCGGAGCCTCACAGGGTGGCGAGTGAATTAAAACTAATGGAACGGTTAATTTCTCATGAGAATAAAGCAGCGTCCGTGGCAAGTTTTCCTTCTGATTTCGTAACTATTTTCCAGTCTATTTTTCATTGAAAATATTAATCAATCGCCTGTAATGAGGCTGCGATCACGGGGAATTGGTTCATAACAATAAACTGTAGTGTACAGGTACCTATTAGTCTCGTAGTAGGCAGTTGAATATGGTAGGTATATGGTACATTGATTAAACTATACCTACGTAGGCTAGATGCAAATACTAAGTAATATTATCGTAATTAATGTTAGGTAAAAGTGACCTAGTTTACAAAACCTACATACCTACCTACTTGCTTTGCATAAGAAGTCATTTGAGAAAAAAACATATGGTAGAGACGTGTACCTACCTAGCACATATTTGAGACTACTTTTGCTACATATTCAGAGCCATCGGCTATCGGTACCGACAATAGGTAAGTACCTAACTGCACTTTCAAGATTAGTAGTAATTAAAATAAGTAAGTATTAGGTAGGTTAGTTAATAACTAGCTACCGGTAACTAGTACTAAGTTGCATATTAAGTAGATATATTATTTTACGTCGTTCACAAACGATCTACCAACCTAGATAACAGAAACTACTTTAGTAAAACTTCAGCACGTCCCCCGCGCTTCCTTTGAAGTAGGTAAACAAGTTAGTTGGAACATTCAAGTCTTGTGTCCAGTGGAGCGTAGAATGGAAAACGTAGGTAGAGCTGCAATGCATCGAACTTTCTTAAAAGCAACTGTTTATTTGTACTATGTACTATTCTGAAACTACCTTACCTATTTTCATTGAGATTTTTTTCTTTGACTTTGTGAGGTATTTACTATCTACCTACTAGATACGTTAGATACTATGTTCTTAGTTACCTATTATTACAATAATAGATACTTACTTAGATTGTGTTCTGTTCTGTAGATAAGTTTATAATTACCTGTACCTACCTAACCAAAACAATATCAATTAAACACCTGTTGCTTCAATATTTTATATAGCAAAATGTTATCGGAAACTAATTTACCAACAAAACCTCTTTTCAAAATAAATTATTTTTTAGTGGTTTTATGAACTTATAAACGACCTAATTTTGAAAACCTTGCTACCTAGGTACTTTTACTAGGTACCGTTTCGCCGCGTCGTGAATTCGACTTCACATTCTCAATAATTACACCCAATGTACATACCTATCCAAATATAGTGGCACAGAAATTATGTTTACCAATAATAATTTTATACGGTATAACATTATTACTATGGTAATTAAATACCTAGCATGAATTCTAGCGTTATTGCACTAATTAGAAACTACATACAATATACCTCTTGCGTTTTGTGCTTGACTTGTGCGTAGATACTGAACGCACTCCAGTAATGTCAGTTGGTTTGTTTGGCTGACATTGACGTTATATCTACTTTACGGTTTACATACTCAGTGCTGCCATTATAAAGATTTTTGGTTAGTTATTGGGACTTTTATTTAGCATCGGCTAGGCTATGTAGCAGTTTTACACGAGCTTAGTTTAAGAATAAGAATCATTTATTGTAAAACTGTTTAAAGATCTTATAATATGGTTTAAAATGGTTAATATGATATATTACCATGCGAGTTTAACAAAGCCTCATAGGCTAGTATTACATAACTTTGATTTATTTTTACTTACAAAATAAGTGAATCTACTCTATCATTTGTTCAAAAGTAAAGTTTTGGTGATAAATCTGTAGTGTGTTACGTTACGTTAGTTTCATGGAGATTTCGATTATGAACGCGGCAACACCACCAATCCTTCATCTGTCAGTCAGTCTAGGGATGGGCAAACCGAAAAAAAATATCGATATATATCGTATCGATATATTTCAAATATATCGATTATATCGTCCAAGAAATATCGATATTTCGATATATCGATATTTTTTGCCCAATATGCAAATATTTATAAAAATTGCCAAAATATTCGAAATTTTAAAGCAAATATACATCTGGCTGTTTTGACATCCGTTTTTTTATTTAAAAAAAAACAGGTTTTTCATTGCATGACTTAAAAAAACAAATTAAACATAACATTACTCAAAAAATAATTTGTCTGATATTGACATCAGGAGCACTCGTTGTTTAGAGCTTTAAAAATATATCGATTTTGATATCTGAAAATAAATATCGAATATCGATATATCGCTGGAAAAAATATCGCCGATATATATCGATATTTTTCAGAAAAAATATCGATATTTTGATATATCGATATTTTTTGCCCATCCCTAAGTCAGTCAGCTAGACAGACTCGGTCAGTTTTGTTTTGTTGTTGGTTTTATTTTAATTTATGGCAAAATAAAGTAATGAAAGCTTGACCTTGCAAATATTAAGTATAAAAGTTTCGTGTTTTGGTGCAAATAGTCTTCACAGGTATGTGCTTTTTGTAAAAAAGAATCATTTATTGTAAATAATACACATGAATCTATCAACCATGAAATGTAATAACTTAACATTCTTAGAATATTTCCTTATAAGGTCTTCCTACTTGTATCAAATTGTACAGTAGTAAAGTTCAAGCTATGTATCATTCGAGGCATTTTCCTTTTGGTATGAATAATATAAATGGCCTGTAGTGTAGATATTTTATAGTGACCAACACAGTGGTCACTAACAAGTTTTAAGTACAATGACGAACTAGGAAACTATATTCACATCTTACTGTCTGATTGGTCACTCTATTGTACAGTAATAACACTTGGTCATTGTATATTTGGCTATAGAGCTTGTTGATATGTTTCTATATCAGTTATGGATTTTTTGTTCCTTTTTACTTATAGTGAGCGTCCCACGGCTGGGCAAGTCTCTTCCAAAGCTTTGTTCTTTTTTTAGTATAATTTAGGGTTATGGTTTATGTAATTAACTGACTTGGTATATCAGAACGGAAGATATTAGGTAGTTGTGAATGTCAGAGAACTATTATTATTTTCAAAAGATATCTATAGGTATGCCATACAACACAGTATACCATCTACTTTTTTTTTATCTGCTACTCATTATTGCTTCTTTATTTCTAGACAAGTTATGTTAATATGGATGAGACAAATGAGATAACTTGGAATCAACAATGTATGTGTACAATCTTTTTCCCATGAAAAAACAAGTTGTTATGACAAAAAAACACTTTGATAATAAAACAAACAACTGTTCACTCGGGTTTTTATTAACCAAGTTCGAGGAAATAAGAAAAAAAATTAAACTGTATGTTTATACTCATTACTTTTTTAGGTAGATAGATTTCGATGTTTTTTTATTTGAAAGCTAGTACCAGTAGGTACTTTTGAGTTATCCTTATGTATGTGTTTGATATGCCGATCATTTTGGCATTTGTTTTTATTGGTTATAAAAAAATTATTTATAACATTATTTCTTGTAAACATAGACTCAAGGGCAAGGTAAAAGGCATGGTAGTCTGAGTTGGTTTACGACCAAAAACTCAGAAATATCTGGAATATAATACTCAACTGAAACAACTCTATGATAAGGTACCTTAAAGTTATATCAATAAAAACAAGGGTATTCTTAAAATAACTGCGACTGTTGTGCTTAAAGGTACCTATCTCAAGTAACAAATTGAAACATCCGTTAGGATTCTGCTTTAACAATCTAGACTTGTAAATTGGTTTCAATGTGTTAGTAATTCTTTTACTGTCTGGGGCATTTGTAGACTCGTAAGACCTAGGCTTGTAATTATGTTTGTTGCTTATAATTTGTGTCATAGAATGATTTTGTGTTCAATTTTAAACTACACCACTGTTTTTTTTCTCTTCATCCATAAAATATTCTTATTGTTTTTGAATTAAAATTTGGGCCTACTATCTTAATTTTAGATAACTTTATTAGCAAACTAGCTTGTGAAAAATTTGTTGGTATCTTCACTCACCTCTTTCAAGGACAAAAGAGTAGCTTAGAGGTTCTCACAAAACTAAAATTTACATTCAGTGAATAGTTTCTTAAACCTAAATAAAATACTCACAGGATTTTAGTTAACTCAACACTATCTAATGTAGCAAATGCTTGAATTATGGGAGCTTGTAGTAACATAGTTCCTAAAACAGTATCTCAGTGCAACTTTGTCCATTTCATAAACACATCTATTTTGTCAAGGAACAGTTCCACTTCTCTGGAGGGGCCCAGTGGACCTCAACTGCCATTATGGCTTTATGCCAGCAACCTCCTAATATCCGCGCAGAATAGCATGTGCATAAGTCACGTTCTACAAGAATGTAGAAAATCCCATCCAATATACTGTACAATCTTGTAGAAAATTCTAGAAGACTGCGACTTCGTTCGGTTTATTATTAGCGAAATTTCTAGTAGATTTGTAATGTGTCAATATAATGTATGCTTTGGTTTACATTCGAACAAGAGTACATGTTTTTTTTTACATTTTTATGCATATATTTAATCAGGCATCTAATTTTCCTCAAGGGTAGGTAAATTGGTTGAAGATTTGAATTCACATCAAAGCTATTGATACGAATTGGGATGTATACTATTTTGTATATGCAGTCTGTTTTTTAAGAACAAACATGATTTTTCGCAATTATGATGTGAAATAGAATTCGATCCTTGTGATTGTGTGAATATAATTATTAAGTCAGTCTACCAGTGGTCATAGTACGTAGGTAAGGTATAGAATACATTGGTTGGAATTGAAACGACTGCTGTGGGACGGACGCGGAAGTCTATCTATACTTTACGACAGGAACGTTTGAATCGTAGCTTTACACATAGATTTAAATCTATGGCTTTACAACGACTCCTCTGCACCATCATTCGAATTTCATGTAGTTTTTGAGTAATCTTTAATTAAATATGTTTTTTATTATTACTTGTCTATGATGATTAAAGTCAGGTTTTTCTCACTATGTTAAATATATACCTATTTATTCGTTAGTAGTAGGTACTCACATTAGTGATAGTTTAATTATGTACTTATACTTCTTATAGGTAAGTCTTATTTATTATTTTCGTTACAATGACATATGTTGTTAGATATGTGTACATATTAGATTTTTGAGAACCTAGTGTCTAGTTAAACCTAACTTGGGCTTTAAGACGCTATTAATTAAATTAATGTTTCTATTTTTTGTCCAGTAATATAAGTAAGTATATCAAGAATGTTCCACAGCTTACTAAATATCAGGTACCTAAGTACTTTTGGTGAAAATTACAAGTATCATAGATAGTTTCTTCACCCTTCCCTAAATAATGTTATGGTAATGTAGAAAAGACAAGATAAAGCACCAAAAGTTCATGTTTACAAGATATACCTATCTAAAGTAGAGACTTCCTGTTTCCTACTCTATGTAGAGTAGGAAGTTTTGGCTTCAATTAATGCAGATACACGACCATAGTCTTATCGTTTGTAGATCTTGGACCGTATCGTCTTATAGTTTGAGTAAGCGTAGCGTGGCGTGGCATACTCGTAATTAAACACGTGAAAATGTATGAATAGATTGCAAAGCCTCAGCTTACATATAATAAAGACTTGTTAAGTGAATATAAGTCGATCTTAGCTTGTACTGTGGAAAATGTACTCATTAAGTATAGAGCATACCTACTACATTAGCTACCAGGTCAATCCCACTAAATATACCTTGTGAGTAAAAAACATGCAAAATTCAGATGTTAGTTTACGCTACCGCGTAAACACTAACTAGTTTAAAAATTTCTCTGACGTTTACAATATGGTCTCTATTTTTAGTCTTCAGAGAAATCGCACAGACGTTTATCCACGCATGTTACGTAGGAAATCGAGGAGGGCTTTTTTCTGGGCTTTTTAAGAAACTGGCAGATAGCCCACTAGAGGCCTGCCCTATTATCTAGGTGGGAGATATTTAGAAGATTTTAATTTTCTCAATCCTCAGTTATGCTTCATCTTTAAACACAAACAATGCGATACTAAACATTCTGATTTCTATGAATAGCCTAAAACGTGATTACAGTTTTTATGCAAAAAGGTGCTATGAGATCATGTATAGAGAGAGGCGAATAAAATCTACTTTCTATTACGAATTCTTATGTTTATCCTTAAAGTCCGTACCCCGTTTAAACCGATTTTAAGGAACTCTCGAGATTCGCAGTTACTTAGTTTTATATAAATAAATGGTCGCCTCTGTATACTGATAACAACTATAATTCCTTGTAAGTAATGTCGGCCCAGGTCTTGCGACGTACCTCCACAGAACAATGCACGTAAATTGTACACGTACACCAACTACATCCTCTTAACCCTAGTAAATTTAGTGCAATTTCTAGGTGAGGTTATATGTTCGAACGACATATCAGTTTAGTTTATCCTTTTGCTTCTTGCTCACGCAGATATAATGCATATAATTATTATCACCAACAAATCTTGGACTCCTAATGCTGGAGTCGAAATGAAACTTACAAGCAAATGCCAGTGGTTTGGTTTAAACCCAATGCATATAATACAATCGCGTTTTTATCACAGCGTTGATATGACCGACCTCAAGGATGTTTACATCATCATACTAAACAACCGGTTATTCTCACGTTCTCGGAAAATAGTAGACCAATTATATGAACGAAACATAGCCTATGTCACTGTAAATGGACTAGGTGCGAATCGGAATGTACACCAAGAGTTGAACCAAGAAAAAAACCCTTGTATTTCTAATTGTTGATTTTTTTATTGATCCATTAATAAATAGAGTAATTTAATATTTTCCTCCAGTATCCAAAATCCGCTAATAATAAACTAAGTTTTAACCAAAGAGCGTACCTATATTCGCACCCGGATTAGTGAGGATTAATTTATATTCTAAAACCTCCGGAAATCATGCTTTTACTATCGAGCGGTGTAAAGTCCGTTCATTACTTTAACAGACAAAGGCTTATACAAACATTGCGATTATGAGAGATAGATATAAAATTATGATGACGTAAGGGAATACGCTTGGTGGTGCCAGGAAAGTTTGAAGGCGAAAAATCGCACAGTATCCGAGAGATGGACGAACCAAATAAAAAAGCTTCCCTAAATCAATGCGCCAGAAAAGCAGTGATGCTTGATGGCTTGAAGCTTTTGATCGAGCCACTGTCCACATGATAACCTTAAGTGACCACAACCACTGTAAGAACTACTTTATACATAAATACATAAAACATCTTTATTTGTAGCATGTCTTACGCAATATGTAATGCATCTTCCTCGCAAATATTAACACCTCGACGCGTGCAATTTCCATTAGGCACGTTGTTATGTTCTAAAAATTATATCACTTGTGTTGTGTACTACACTCGAGAGCAATGAATCCGGGTCACTTAAAGAATCCTAAAAATCTCGGAAACTAAAAATGCTAGGTTAATGCAATAAATTGTATTTAATAGACAATGTAATACTCCTTAAATGAAGGTATTAAAACTTCTTAGTTATTGTAAAGTTATATCATAAAAAAATCAAATTTGAAAAAGGGCCACTTTCGAAGATGGAACTACGAAATTACAGCATTTGGTTTTGCTTTTGTTATTTATGTGGGTACATAAACCATGTTGATAGTGCTCTATATTCATTATTCAAGCTGAAATTATGTCGCTTACGCCTGAAGAATGCACCAGAATACTTACAATGCTGGAAACCGGCCGGAGTCGGCGCGATACAGCCAGGACTGTCGGTGTGTCGCTGTCAACAGTACAAAAAGAGTTCTCCGACGTTACGAAGAAACTGGTTCTAACCTACGCAGACCAGGAACGGGCAGAACCAGGTGTACCACAGCACGAGAAGACCGATACTTGGTGAACACCATGCTTCGAAATCGCTTTCTCACAGGAACTGAACTCACCAATCAGTTTCGACGCCTCGGAGGAAGTAACCCAAGTGCATGGACAGTAAGACGTCGGCTTGCTGAATCTAACTTAAAACCCCTTAGACCTGCAAACGGCCCTAAACTGGAGCGTGGGCATCGTATTTCGCGACTAAGATATGCCCAGAGCCACGTAAATTGGAGTATTGAAGATTGGTCAAAAGTTATGTTCTCCGACGAATAAAAATTTATGCTCTACAAGCACGATGGAAGACACAGAGTGTATCGAAGACCAGGGGAAAGATTCAAGCAAGCATGCATCGAAGAAAAAGTAGCCTACGGTGGTGGGTCTGTACTTGTGTGGGCCGGAATTTCTTCTGAAAGTCGCACAGAGCTGGTGATCATAGAAAACGGCTCTTTAACTAGCGTAAGATATGTGGAAGAAATCCTCAATGATCACGTTGGTCCATTTATGGTCAATTTAGGTGAGGATGCTATATTTATGCATGACAATGCCCGACCTCATACAGGTAGGATTGTGAATGACTACCTTCAAGAGATGAACATTACTCGTATGGAGTGGCCAGCGCGCAGCCCGGATATCAACCCGATCGAGCATGCTTGGGACGAGCTAGGCAGATGCGTAAAACAACGAAACCCTCCCCCAATCACGCTTCGTGAGCTCAAAATTGCTCTCACAGAGGAATGGGAGAATATTCCCCAAAATCGTACACTTGGTGTACAGCATGCCAAACCGCGTAAACGCAGTAATGGAAGCACGAGGAGGCAATACGAAGTATTAAAATTCAAGAAAATCGGAATAAAGTTCAAAAATTTCATGTTTCCTATTTTTGTTTTAAGGAGAGATCAGAAGTTTTTTTCTTTATGTAATTTTGTGTTAATAAAATGTATGGTGACTCATATTTTTTTTACTTTCATTTAAGGAGTATTACATTGTCTATTAAATACAATTTATTGCATTAACCTATCATTTTTAGTTTCCGAGATTTTTAACATTCTTTAAGTGACCGGGATTCATTGCTCTCGAGTGTATATTCATTAGATACAAATGCCAAAATATGTATGTATAGTCTTTCGTCTTCAGAAATCAAATCACTTGAAATTTGTACAATTTGCACTGTTCGCTGCAGACGTTGCTCATTGAATATCGATGAATTTGACCCTGATACTCATCTCGGTCATTTTCAGGTTCGTATGCTGCAAGTCCCCTTAAGCCAATTAGGTTTAATGATATTTTATTGAGAAGTATAAAAAAAACTATCCATATGCTTGACCGTAACTTCAGTTTACAAATCTCTTTCCCTTGGTTTATTGACGACATAATAACAGGTACAATAAGCTTCAATCCGCGCAATTCACTAGACCTTAACAAATTAAAAGACTACTCCCCAATTTTGTAAAACATTTTCATAGATACATCTGACTTGCTTATCCAGCGTTATCTTAATTCCACTGGATTCCGTAATCAGTAATCACAGATTTAACCGGAGTAAAAGGGGCTTAACGTGGCTTACTCTACGTAACATGCCCGTGAGGAGACAGATCATTAATTTGCTATTTGGCGAATTTTGTCCTTGCTGGTAATCTGTTCGACTACACTATATATAGGTACCGTATTTTGTTTTAGAATATCGTCGTTAGATAAACAAATACGAGTATTTAGGTGTACGCGAGGGTTTGAAAACTTTTTGTATCCATAACGCTTGCGAAGTCGCGAACTGCTTGTATGAAGTAATGTTATGATAAAACTAAATAACTGCGTTGTATATTTCAAAGGGATAACATAATAATGTATATTCCTCGATTTTTGCGTCTTGGGTAAATTATTATCTACTCGAACTCCGAACTTTATCTGAATAGGTCAACCATTGGTTATTCATAGATTAGAAATACCTAATAATGATCACTATAATCGCTCAAAGGACTTAAATAAATATCGATCGATAAGCTTGTATAGCAGCGTGTTGGAGATTCACTGACCGGTGACGCTATCACGTTCAACTGTCGAGCTATCGTTCACGTGCAGTGTGACTCAAATACGTTCGGTTTACTTAACGCGGCAACTCTCAGATTTCCTCATGCTCCCTTGAAGCCCAAAATTATAATAATGTTATTAATATTTATTGGCTCATGCCCAACTGAAAAACACCACGTCAAAACAAGCACACCTTTTAATTCTCTCTAATTTCTTATGCCTTCGATTTGTTTATTATTTATGTTACTCTCCGCCTTCGGTTTCTCAAACTCTTGTACCTTCGATAATTTTCACCGGTTTACCGAGTATTTGTTCGTTTAGAAAGATACCAATGGGTAAAGTTTGGACAGTAATTGCGATACTTCCATCGGCAGTACAATACTTTACACAAGTACCCTCAACAATCTATTGTTTGCAACAAAAGCGCGACCAGTCTCAGAGGATAAATAAAAAGTAATATTACACAATATTGTTCCCAAAATTACGCTTGGTTTGCCTGTGATTTACAAGCTTAATAATAAAGTATGATCTCATTACAAAATTACCAAGCGTTATCACTCCGAGTAATGCTTCGGCTACATGTAAACGCATGAATTCACACTTTTAATGTTAACTATTTTAATACAAAACCAGCTTCGACTATCGACCATACATCTATACACTTTTCCACATGTTTATCAGAAAATAATACCATGTTTTCAACACCTACTAGGTAAGACATGTCAATGTACTTATAAAATGATTGAATGTGGTCATATGTGGTCGAAGCTTTGACCACGATCCTTCTCAGTAGCGTGTAAAATTCTGTTATCACTAGACACGTTAACTTGTTGTTTTGGTTTGAACCTCAGTGTTGTGTGTCATTTGTGTTACTTGTGGTGAGATTAGCACAAATAAATGTTAGTAAATATACAGGAAACAGTTGACTAATTCACCGCGTAAGTTTCAAGAAAATACGTCACGTATGTTTGTATTTTCAGTGACTCATAAAGTTGTAGCTTGTCTGTTGTATTAAGCTTTAAATTCAGAGCTCGTTCCGACGGTTGCATAAGTCGATTTGTCGCCCGCGAGCTTAGTTGTTAGTGGAGGAAATCCGCGCAGACCATACATCATCCAGCGAGGCGCTTTCACGCGGTGCTCGCAAACACGAAGCGTGAACACGTCGAGATTTCCGCCGATATAAATCCAGGTACCCTGGCGACA
This sequence comes from Ecliptopera silaceata, assembly GCA_932527185.1. NCBI lineage: Eukaryota > Metazoa > Arthropoda > Insecta > Lepidoptera > Geometridae > Ecliptopera > Ecliptopera silaceata. Next base: position 6,819,733 of record OW052202.1, on the reverse strand, counting down.
CCCAGCTTTGCGCCCGTCGCATCCTTGAATTTGTGGAGTGGAATAGAAGCCTGGGAATGGGGAGGCCTCGATGCATTGCGATTTGCGCCTGGAACTCGAACGAGCCAAATCTTGCGAAGTTTCGACCAACAAAGTACCGGCGTTGCGACTCCTCACGTACATTTTATACGCTTTGATACTTTGCCACGTCACGTTCACTTTGTTTGTGACTGGATATAGTTACTTTCGTATTTCGGGAACTGTATTTTCTACCTGCGTGATTCCGTTTTCTTTATTCCATATTCGCATAGGCTTCACCTTCATCCGCAATATACCTATACATAACAGGTAGGTATATGTAGTCGAACATTGAAAAATTATAGATAACTAATATTTGATCTTCATTTATTTATTTAGTGTGTTTCGGTCCTTGGTCGGTACACTTACAACTTAAACTGGACTAGATAGATTAGGAGTCGTTTAATAAGAAAAATAGAGTGAGAGTTGGTCGGTGGACACTGGTTGACAGCGGAGGTGACACTCAGTCAGGCCGTTAGCGCGGCCGTTACAGGCTCAAGTGATATATGGGCTGCGAAGTGGCTCGGTGCCGCTGTCACTTCGCGTTTCGCGTTCGCGCCGCAAAAAGATAAAAAGGATTCCGAAATACGATTCACAAGTGGCCTGCCGGAAATGGGTAGAAAGTTACCGACCTCGGCTTTATGTCTGGCAATATATCTCTCGTATCGCTATCCAATTTCTGCTCTATGGCATGTAATGTCCCTCCGGGGATCCTTTTAATTTGGAATCTTTTTAATCAGCACCATTAATTCCTTACATGATTACAGGCTCTGGGGAACTGTGATAAGTTCTATTACTATCTTTTCGATTTATGAGTTTTTCACACTCTCGGGTCGTGTGTGTCTTAAAAATTGTTCCCGTGAGAATCACTCAATTTCCCAAATGCGAATGAAATAATGTACACTTAAATAGCAAATACATATTTTTTCATGTAGTAGAGTTATGTAGTCCATATTCAAGAATAAATCAATAAAAGTGTAGTTTGAGAACAGCCCTAAAGTTGCGTGATTGTTCGACCTTTGCCATTCGACCTTCATTGACCCTCGCCCCGGGTTGGCACCTTCGAACCATCACTTCACACACAGACTTCATTTCCATTCGTTCTATCGTTGTAAAATTCAATCTCATCCACTTTTTATTCAGTTATTTTTCCAGCAGGGTAAGTGAATACAATTTCTGTCTATGAGTTTCTTGTTTTTATTTAAAAACTTGTGAAAACATCCACATTCTTGAGTATACTCAATGTAAATAACCGTTCATGACCTTTGATTATATTTGGTGTGAGAATTGCCAATCTCAGTTTCCGTATCAGATGCTGACGTCACAACGGTAATTGCAATGAATGGGAGCATGCTCAACGTCCTGCGAAGATCTAAACCATTTGATTGCTCTCGAACTCATGCTATTGTGTTGGTACTAGTACGTCGTATTTCTGTACTATTGTGTAGTTATTGGCGCTGGGTTGTCGTGAAAATTGACCGCCAGTGAATTCAGTCTAGTCTCGCTCGGAAGTAGGGTGTCTTCTTTGTAATCAGAACCGTGAATGTTAGTGATTTTTTGAAAACTTGGTTTGTGAATCGTTATCTAAACCAAATAAACGCATGTAAGTTGTAGGAATATTTAAAAATCATATTTGATTGTGGTCTGCATGTGTTATAATAGAAACTATCTTAGTTAAATTTTTGACAAAAGTTGTTACGTTACTGGTATAAGTGAATAAAACGAATGTTATTGAATACAGCTTTCTATGTTGTTATCATGTCATAAGATTCGTAATGAAGTTGGTTAAATAAAATGTATCATAACCAGTATACTAGAGACTGTTCTCCCGTTTTCAATAAAGAGAAACAACTTGTGTCGTATCCGCAAACGTTTACTTACATAGTTGCAGAGCAGTAGTTGGTAACGAGGTTATACGAAACAGTTTCGGGCGAAATTGCTCGGGGAATGTAGCTAGTGTCATAAAGTTTGAGCAAAGCTGTTGGACAGACGTGTGCAGCTTTAGAATACACGTGTTGGCGACCAAACATTTCATCTCGCGTGCACTTCACGCGAACTTTGTTGGTCTTTGCAGTCTGCACATTGTTACCGAACAGGGTTCATATGAGCAGTCATAAACGTCCTTCGTCTACCAGCTTTGCACAGTCTTACTGCTCATATTGCTACTTCTCGCGTAGACAAAGTAAATAACTTGCTAAGCCAAATTGGAATTGAGCCGTGCAATCTCGGTGTAATATTTCAGTAGTCATTTCGAATTGTCTTTTTCAGATTCGTCATGGACTGGAGAACGGCTTTGATAACGCTCGCCTTGGCGTTTTACGCTGATGGATACTCAAGTAAGCTTTCAAATGTTTATTCTAGTCTTAGCTCTTCCGAGGTTGCATTTACCCGCAAAGTTGAACTAAGAAGCTCGTGCTACTTTGTCTTTTTACTGCGACTAATGTAGTTCAAACATAGAGCTGCATTTTACTATGCTCTGCTTTGGCTATAGATCAACATCAGAGGCATATATCGTACGCGGCCCACCCTCAAACTGCCAAGAGATATGGCGCGAATCCATTACCTAATGCTCGCATAAAATGAACATCACGCCTTCAGAGTAACAAAACAACGAGTTATGATCCGACCTCATATTATGATGCTCTTTTTATTTGTTTTTATGGCCACTAAAATCGTACTTGCCGCATTCGCAAATTCTTTGTCACCTAAGAATTTGACGGGCCTTTGGTTAAAGTGATCTCGGTTTATGTTTCCTCTATTGTTGGATAAGTTTTTATTGCTTCTGCTTGCTCTCTATGTAGGTTAAAATGTGTCTATGTATATTAATGTGTTTTCTTCATACATTCGGTAAGAGCGATAATTTTAAAAGATGCGCTTATTTTCTGAATCTCTTAAATCTTAATCACCAAAAGTAAACCTTTAAAATTTAACATGTTTATAACTAATCAAAACATAATGCTTGTGACGTGTGACCACAAAAAATATCCTACATCAAATAGAATTGAGTTTTACCATGTTGTTCCAATTCCATCAGGAAAATCTTCAAATGTTCACTTAATTTCGAGACGGTTTTCCTGTTAGCGTGTTTACTACTTATCATTATGTAAAATAGGCGAATTGTAAAATTGCTTTGAATCGTTGCCACCAATTTTAATATTTTTTCTTTTTTTATACAAAAAAAAAATAACTTTGATCCGAGAGACATCAGTAAACATTTCCTAACTGAGGATAATTGGAAATTCAAAACACATTTTGCATCTTCCTCAAATTCCCCAATGTTTCTGCGACTACATCAATCTTATAATAAACTTCCATTTAAGTTCGCGTATTGTAGTTGAAAATTTATCGACTTGTCTCTCGGGCACAGCTTCGCCGAATGTATTGTAATAACAATTGTTCTGTAAATTATTAAGACGTAAAGTGCTGAGCTAGCTTACAGCAACCGTTTAAATACATCATTACTTCACGTTGGATAGCTTTATTGCCGTTCCTGCACCTCAGATTGCCTCCCACTTTTAAGTATGGAAATATTTGTTTGAAATAGGTAGAAATAAAGTAGAAATAAAATAATAATAGGTACATAATAATATAGTTACTTCTTTTTAACGCTTGTAAAGTAAACTAGATGGCGCTGTTAAAAGTGACTCAATCCTAAAACGCGCTATCGTTGCGTTTTGGCGCGAACAGAACAAGTCCTCCATAGTTAGAGCCGACCTAACTAAGACAAAGTTGTCTCTATCATTAATTTTATTTCAATTTTTGTAATATGCCTTTTGAATGGTATTATTAAACAAATAAAAAGACGTGTGGCACTTGGGGACTCCGACTTGAAAAATAAATCATAAATCAGCAATCTACCTAAAATCAACCCGAGTGGCGTTTGATACAGTCACTCAGAGTCAGGCATTCATAGGCTCAGCTCAGCATTCATCAATACAAGACGAAGACAAAATCATTTATAAATAAAAAAAAATAAGTCAAGGTTTCCTAGATTTTATTTCGTGGCGAATATACTTTATATTACATTTCATCAAGCAAGCAATACATAAGTAAATAATAACAACTACTTACTTAGTTGTTTGGTACACGATCGTTTTCATAATCTTTTGGGGCAAAGGTGTAAACTTTCTGAATGAAAAAGTTACCCATCACCCATCGTTTCCTCAATAAATATAAAAAAAACTTATACCTGTTCGCGAAACCTATTACAAAGGGGGTATTATGATAGATAAGCGCACGAACTCTATGTAGTGGAAAACAATTCCGGCGAAAAAAGTTTTTCGCTTCGGTAGGCCTTTATTACGTGTGATATTGACTCTCGAGCGAGACCCGCCGCGGGAATCCCAATCTAAGTATATAATCTTGTATATGCAAATGATCCCTATTCCCTTACAACCAAATTCTTCCCGGTCACGGCGTGCGGGTTATAAAAGGGTAAAATTCTCGAAGACACAGCGGAATAAAATATATTCATATTATGACTTTTTTTTTCATTTTGGAACACGTTTTAGCCACTCAAATCCCTTTTATTATTCCGGTGGAACGGCCACGAAACGATTGTTGCGCTTGTGGTGTCTGCAGATAATACCTCTATCTAAGTATCCGAAAATGATTTATGCCGCTGCTAAATTGTGCCGCTTCCGCCTCACGAATTTCAATGGTAGAAGCGGGTCTTTGATTTTCAACCTTTTGCTCTAGTTTTGTGGGTTTCAGTCTGCGGTTTAGGTGTTTTTACTTTATTTTCTTGGCAAGTTGCAAACGGTCACTGTTTCCTAGTGATAGCCTGGTCTAGCTACCCACTTGTGCGTAGTACCTAATCATAATTTTCTTATCGTCAACGAAGGATCTAAAATTTTTTGTGAACTTTATTTTTCGAAAGCTAAAGCACCAGTTTATTTTTATTTATTGCTTAAGGCATTCAGGATTGTTAATCATTTTGTTTCAGAATACGGTCGCACTTGCAAGGATATTGGGTGCTTAAACAGTCAAGTATGCGTGCTTGCCGAAGATCCATGCAGTATTGGGCACACCCGGGATTGCGGAACTTATCCCACGTGCAAGAAGAAGTCAGATGTGGGAGGTACGATCATCACATCTTTATACTTCATTCAGACAGCTCCAGTAACATTGAGTTTACCACATTTATAGAACTTACAAGGAGATTTGATTTCAATCTTTATCATAGTCTAGATTACAGTTACTTGTTGTTAAATTCCAGGTTCCCAGGCAGAACCATCGGCTCCCAAACCAGCGCCGCCGGCGAGACCCCAGTCTCACGATTTCGACAGCCCTCCCAGTTACAACCCGCCGGCCCCTCCTGCCGGTGGTAGCTCGCCCTACGGCGGCAGTACGCACGGCGGAGGCTCTCCGTATGGAGGCAGCTCGCCCTATGGTGGAAGCAACGGTGGTGGCTCGTCTTATGGAGGCGGATCTCCCTATGGTGGTAGCTCACCCTACGGAGGCAGCTCTCCCTACGGTGGACACTCAAATGGAGGAGGTTCTGCGTATGGAGGCGGTTCGCCCTACGGAGGAAGCGGTGGATACAACAACCCAAGCTCAGGAGGAAACTCACCTTACGGAGGCAGCTCTTATGGCGGCAGTTCACCCTACGGCGGTAGTTCACCTTACGGAGGATCCGGTGGCCATTCGTCGTACGGTGGTGGATCTAGCACCGGTGGATTCGGCAGCACAGGCGGCAAGAGCCCGTTGGATACGATCTACAACACGCTGAGCAAATACGCCAGCGGCGGCGGCGGCGGCGGCCAAGGAGGCGCGGGCGGCAGCGGACTGTCTAACATCTTCGGTAATGTCCTGGGAGGCCTCTCCAAGAACGGATTCGGAAGCTTATTCACGAACACTCGCCCGATACAAGAAAATCCAAATTATTCCTCGTACAGTTCCAACTCTAGGAGTTCTAATGTTCAAAATTATCCATCAGGCTACGCGCAGAATCAGGCGCCTAATCAGAACAGGAAATATGAGCAGACGCACGCAAGCCGTAGCGGTGCCACGACCCATAAGCCTTACCAGAGCTACGGCTGGAACGTTAGGTAACTCCTGTACATACCTGTACAATGTTCTGCTCGAGCCGGTGTTGGCACTCAAACTAGCTTACATAGGCACGCCTGATTTCTTTGCGTATCATTTCTTCTAATATATGCACTAATTACTATTGAGCTGGGAAACAAAGGCTCAAATTCCTATAACTTATAATTTTATAATTAATACCTATATGCTAATGTGCGAATTTCATTCATGTATTCAAAATTAAACAAGACTACTACATTATACAAACTAATATATTATACTAACAGGTGAAGTTATAAAAGAATCAATATATTATGAGACTTGTTCAAATATTATATGAATTCCTATACCAAAATGTACAGTCATCTCCATCAACTGGTCAACCTTTTATAATGATTAACAAAAATAGAGTTAAGTTGAAGCTTTGGATTATTAAGGCTTTAAAAACCATTGCAAATACTCGCGGTCGTAGACTTTTTTATTTAACCAAAATACATAAGTACAGGGTAAATTGAATGCCCAAAAGATTATAATATAATGTATAATTTTGGGTTAGCCCAAAATAAAAGTTATTACGTGATTCGGTTAGAAGTTTCCAAAACGGACAAGGTTTTAATTCTAGGCTCATGTAGATCGTTTCATTCGTTATCAATGCTGTAATACTCAAACATTGTGATAGAAAATCACTTGCACAAATATAAAAGCCGCCTTAAATGCTCTGCTATACTAGTAGGCTTTGAATCTAAAATTAACACGGTTGTGGTAAATCTAATACTCCTAGCATACTTTTTAATATTTTCAAAGTTTTCAGATCTGAGTGTTGAATCTTCAATGTAATTGCATGCATTTACTTGTTTGTAGATATTAAAGTTTGATTTTCGTTAGCCAATTTGGTTTGTAAATTTAGCTTTGGCTGTTGATGTGAAACCATTAATATTTATTTTTTTATGCATTGAGTTGCGACGCAAAATGCTTGTATATTTTTAATCAATGCCAAAAAGGAAACTAACGGCCGGTTTCTCGAACGATGATCAACGAAAAAATCAAATAACAATGTGTCAAAACGTGATTTGTGTTGTTCATTGTCATCTGAACTGTTGTTATATAGGTATTTCGCAGATGACAAGCAATGAACAACCCAAATCACGTTTTGACACATTGTTAGATATTTAATTTTTTCGTTGATCATCGTACGAGAAACCGGCCCTTATATTCCTAATATTTTTATGTTTTGACTCCATGCCTTATGTAGATTTGTTTTGTTTTTGTTTATTTGGTGTGCCATTTTATTAATTCTGTAATACTCAATTTCTATTTCAGTGTGTCAATCTTGACGTACCTCATACACCGATATGTGAAGAATGTGATACATACATAAATATTTATGTATTTTATTTATAAGATATTTTAAGTACTGTATAACAATACTAATTGGTGGTTACCTCTTAGCTGTAAGATGTTGATAAACCATTAAAATATTTAAATTGTATTTGTTTGTTTAATTTTGAAGTATGTATATAAAACTGACCGTAGAGATTAGCACAAATAAAAGAGGGGCGCATATGCTCAGAGGGGTTAGTCCGAAGACGCATTTTAAAACTCCCTACTCTCGAGCCGACAGTCGTCTCTCGGATGTCCATACATTTTTGTATGGCTATCCGAGAGACTACTGTCGGCTCGAGAGTAGGGAGTTCTAAAATGCACCTTCGGACTAAGGGCTCAGTTGTGGGCTTAATCGGACTGCAGTTGATGAAAACACATAAAATTAATTAGAAAAGTAAAGACTTGTGTAATTGGTTGATAATTTATTTCTACAATGTTTCAAAATAATCTCAAAAAAACTAGGTCATATCCCACAACCCAATATATAACTGAAAATTATCGCGCATGGAATCAAACCCGCATTTGCCTACAACACTACTTAAAACAACTAATAATATCATCACATATCTAGCTTTATCTACACCCTCTAAATATAGAAACTATAATTAACAGAGTTTATACATAATGAGGTTGCACTTTTACAGTTGTCTTTATATTTTTAGTTTATAAGAAAAGGACCACTCAAATTAGGTTATTTTAGGAAAATTATAAACAAAATTAAATATTAATAGTCACAAAGTTATTGCCCTTTTTTGTACTTACAGAACATACATAAATATTTGCAGTCACACACCAGTTTGTACTTGGTGGGGATCGAACCCACGCCCTACAACATGAAAGATAGAGCTAATATGAACTGAGTTGTATTATAAGTAGTAAGCCTGCCTAAAAGAGAATAGCTACAAATGCACATTTAAAGTGTGTATCTAAAACTATATTGACATCAGACCTCTTGGACCAATCACCAGAGACTCGGCCAACATAAAATAGTAAATATGTACCAGACAAGAAATAAATAAGTGCTTATTTAATTATATAAATCTACTTAATGGAACAAGCTACTGTAATACCTAATGTCATTCGGTTATATCTGCTTTTTAACTTCACAATTATGATCAGAACTAAGAAAATTATTTATCACAGAAGGTATTAGCTTAGTATATTTAATTAGATGTTTCTTACGGCCGGTTTCTGGAAACCCAAATCACGATTGATCAGAGTTTGACACATAGTAATTATTTGATTTTTTCGTTGATCATCGTTCGAGAAACTGGCCGTTAGTGTTTTTTTTCCAAGCCACATAAAACACGTTCTATATTGTTTCATTTAAATTGACTGTACTTAAATTTAGTTTACTACTTACTACTACTACTTTTACACTATTAATCGCAATCAATTAAAATCTCAGTGTGTACACATCACACATTTATTTATCTAACACTAGTGCTCATATTCTGAAACAATGCTCAAAAACTACACTAAACTGTAGGTACCAAAGTATATTACCAAATACATATGTGCTCTTTTTTTTTTCTTTCTTAACAGTTTACAATCTAACAAGAGATATTGTAGAATAACGGGTCTTACTATGACCCGATGACAAAAAAATTGCACTGTATAATGCTGTACATCACCTCTTATACATAAAATAAGTGATTAAAAAGATTCTACTACTTATTTGCTTTTAAAAAATGTCATAGCAGTGAATTAGTTAAAAATCTAAATCCTATCAGTTGCTTTGCACTTCTTTCTTATTCGAACCACTATCGTTAACCCTAGGTTTGCTACTTCTATGAACTTGGTTCAATACAAGGCCGAGGATAAGGAATGTTAACCAAACGCCGTACCAATAATGGTAAACAGACGAGTAGTAGATCCAAATGCGATCAAACGTGAGTAGAAGGAATGCTGCTGCTTGGTAGGACTCTGAGTGGGAACGAAGGAACCACATTACGAATCCTACGATCTTCTTTTTCTGAAAATGGAAAAGGTAATTAAAATATTTATCTTCATTAGTCTAGCAGACCACTGAAAAAGACTGCCACATATTTTCCAAAAATAACGTTTTTTAAATCATGTATTTTTCACTTTCATCGAAAAACATCGTAACGAAACGGTAAGTATTGTACCAGTTTCATTTACAGGAATCAAACCTGCTACTAGCGGCTCTTAGGTGTTACATAATCAAAATATATCCTAAGAATCACAAGTCTCAGTCCTTTTAATCTAGAGTCTAGACCCTGTTCTATGAAACCATTGTAAATATAAGAATCTAGTTCAATTTCAACTATTTTTTTTAAGTTTAGCCTTACCATTCCCGTGGCATCTTTGTAATATAACTTGTAGTAGATATCCTCAGCCATCAAGTAGAATGGACATGCGTAAATGCAGAAGAAGTAACCAGCGTGGTAACCGTGCCATATCACTGAGACGAAAAGAGCTGCGTGAATTCTAAAATAATAAGTATAAAATATTAGTAGCAGTAAAGGTATTTAGTTGACTTACGGCCGGTTTCTCGAACCATGAACAACGAAAAAATCAAATATTTACTGTGTCAAACTCGGATCAATCGTGATTTAGGTTTCCAGAAACCGGCCGTTAAAAGGTTTTTTTATGGTGGCCTACAATAATTGACTGACATCGCATGTCGTGGGTTCGATCTCCACTGATGACAAGCATTTGTGTGATGAAAAAATTCTCTAAGTTAGTTCTCCAAATAAACAAAATTAAAAAGAAAACGTTTGTTTTATCATCGATTCTTCATTTTTAAGAAAACAAGGAGTACTGTTCTGTAGTTGTTTTTCGTTTTTAATCCGGTCCATAAATCGTAATCCGTAAAGATGGGCCTTACTCTTAACAAACATTACATGGAATACAGATTATTTTATGTTCTGTGATTCTATACATCCTTCTGAGCAAAGATCTCTCCCAAATTCATTCTTATTTCCTGTTTATTTTAATAACTTACTTCAAAGGTTTGATAGGGAATCGTTTATAGACGACCATAGCCACCCAGTACTGCACGGCTTTGTTCCAAACTTTCATAGAATCTCGCAGAGTGACCACAGACTCACATCCCCATACATCCATAGATTCTACTGTATTGAAATCGTATTGCGCGTTTTTCGCTTCATCTTCAGTCCTGAAAAATGTAAAATTATAACAAATTATAATAAATATTCATAGACATTTTACACATCACACTCTAGTTCCAAAATAAGCAAAGAATGTAAGTACTGTGGAAACTAGATTGCTGATAGAATACTTATATATGTACTTATATGTATTTTTTTTTTGTAAATGCATAGAATACAAAGTAACACCCAGACACAGAACAAATATTTATATTCATCACACAAACATTTGCTCTGGATGGGAATCGAACCCACGGCCTACCGCATGGAAGGCAAAGCGTCACAGCTCAGTAGGTAGTAGAGTAACTACAAACTGAACTGAGATGAGGCGCCTATCAAAAATTAAAAAACAAAACTTTTTGACCAAATTTATGGTACCACACTTTTTATTCCGTCATCTTATTCAGTAATTCTGATATGTTGAATCTACTAAACAAGTACATATACTATATCGTACGTTCAATGGAAACCTTAGTTACTGGCTCACATACTTTATTTCCCTACATAAGTGTGCAATGTAGGCTAATGCCGTAATTATGTGCTCAGCCTTGGATATGACCAGTCGGCCATCAGCCTACTGCGATATTTCGTAACACAGTACTTTACTTTGATAAGTTATAATAACGTAGCATAAATAAATCATAGTACCATAGGTATTCACAAAATTATGAACTTATATTGTACAACTTAATTTTGTGAATTGTTTCTAGATACAGGTTCTATAATAAAAGATGTCCGAATCATGAGCATTGTTTTTGAATACGGACCTAATATAATTACTTATACAAAAAACATGGAATGAGAATGTGTGCATGGAAATGGAAAGAATGGGTGCATGGAAAGAGCCTCCTCGTGGCGCACACCGGTAACAGCTAGGCACGGTAAAGCAGTGTCTAGTCTGGCTAATCTTTCCAACACGATGCTACAACAAAATACAGTTGTTGCATCGACACGATAAGAAGAAGACGAAAAAATAACTGGTGTGTGCTACCCTTGTTCAAGAACAGAAGACAGAACGCTCATGCAATTTTACTAGGGGTTCCAAACATTTACAATCAAATTCATTTGATTATAATCGAGTAATTTTAAAAATCACATAGTAACAACGACACGACACTGAGAGACGCTAGCGGTATGATCGCAACTGACTTTTTTAAGCTAGTTGTACTTACATCCCCTTTAGTTTTGAGTACTGCACAGTAGGACCATGTCCAGTTCTGTTCTTGCCGTCCACAGGGTAGGCCCCCAAACCGGCCGAGGTACATACACTCTCAGCTAACGTCATACCAGCGTAGATTCTCTGACGGAACGCGGCGAAAATCGCCCATGGATACATCATTCTGTATAAGAAGTTCCTATTGTTGTGGTCTTCTGATAGAATGTACTGGAAATAAAATAAATAAATAAAATAAATAATACTGGACAATCCACACAACATCATCTAGCCCCAAGCTAAGCAGAGCTTGTGTTATGGGTACTAGAAGACTGACACATCAAAGAGCCTGCTAGTGTGCCATGAATTTGTATGGAGACACGCAAAACCACTAATGGTTTTTTGAGCAGATTGTGCTCTAAAATTTGTATGAAGTCTTAGTGATGGATTTGCAATAGATGTTCTATTTCGTAATTGTTATGGGTTTAACTTACTTCAAGCGGCCAAACATTAGAGAAGGCCAAATACAGAGATATATATAACGGCACCATCCTCAGTGTGTTTATTGTGAAACCAAGGCAATCTACATATTTACTGTATGGCAAGAAAAAGTAGTCATTGAATGTTCTGTATCTATAGTAGGGACCTGAAATAATATTACATTTAGATATAACTAAGCACCTAGGGCATGAAGAGCATGAAGAAGAAGAAGATAACTATTAGCAGCCAGTCAGTAGCAAATTGCTGTAAATAAAGCAGAAAGAGAGAAATATTTAATGTGTGTGATTATTATTAGGTAATTAAATTTTTTTTGAAAAATTTAATTATAATTTTGTATATTTAATCACAGTGACTTATACATATAAAAAATATGTCCTTATGAAACTCAGCTTTATGAAAAACAGTTATTAACTGTTGACCAGACTTGGATAATTCAAATTCTATGTATTAAAAAGAACCTTTAGACAGTTACAAAATATCCTTGAACATGCCAATCAAAAATGTTAAAAAAAATTGTAGTAATTTGATTTATAAGTACTTACTCATAAGTAGGTAGGTACATTATAATATCTGATACTAAAACTGCTGTAGAATTTTGAAATGGTAATCAGTCTTATCTGTACATTTGATTTGAATCTGTACATGGTTTTATATCAGTAATTTACTGATGAATAATAATATTCAAATCAAATGTTGTTACAAATTTTTGTTTTCAGTGAAATACATTTTTCTTAATTTTTAGGCACAATAATATCATCTTTTTATTATGATACTACTATATGGTAGTACCTCTACTCAACGACTGTCAATTACCTCACAAATCAAGTCATAATTTGAGGACATAACGATGGTGGTATTGAACTCACCTGTCAACAAGCCAATATAGCAGTAAGTATAATGAAATAAATCCATAAAACTTGGGTTTATAATCTCTGTAAAATCAGGGTCTTTTTCTTTCTTTACTTCAACTGGTTTATCATCTTTCTTTGCCATTGCAATTGCCAACCACGATCCATTGATTTCAAAGGCAATGCCAACAACTCGGAGGACCAATATCATTTCAATTAAATTTGTTTGGCCTGAAGGCAGGGATAGGCCAAACTTATCAGCCAGACGGAAGAAGAATAAATATCCAAACATAAAAAGAAAAGTTACAATGTGGCAGTATCTGAAATGAGAAAAGTATGGATACATTTTGTGCAAGCGACTCTCAGTTGGAAGAGTTAGCAGGTTATCATACTTTAGAGATAAATATATAGACATTAGACATAATATATAAACAGCTAAGTTGGTATAATTATTTACATAAAGACTGCAATTTAATGTTTAAAAAATATAAAACTTACCTGACTGATGCTACTTTTATAGTGATTATACCAAGAAACGCTGATAGAATGGGATGAAACGCATTCGATCCAGACACAATAAAGATAAGTAAAAGCCCAAAGAGAGAGCCAGTCCATTTTTTCAAGTTTACATCACTTATTTTTCGATAATACGGCCCGACTATGACACTCAAAAGCAGTAACGAAAGATAAATAATATCATTTTTATTTTTTGTGATAAATGAAATCATTTTCGAAAAATAAACATAGACTAGCTAAATTAATTAATTTCACTACAACCTCCGACTTCGTATGTTTTGGTTTTTGTCACAGACACAGACAGACAGAATGAAAATATCCGGGTGCCGTGATTACACAACCAAGGAAAACACACACGGAATGTACAGCCCGGAATCGGTGACCATTTTGGCATCCAATTCCAGGCTGTGCATTCCGTGGTTGTGTTTTCCATGGTTGTACATTCCCGACACGTGTTGGGAATTTGATGCCAAATGACGTCATAGCATATGCTTCGTTTGCACTTACTCGAATTTTTCGTTTAGCCGATCATCTACAAGTAGCTAACTATGCCACTGTCAAAATATTATTTTTAAACATATTTTTTTTCACGTGTGATGCGTCACAGTAGGTGCGAGGAGCGAAGCGATGAGCGTTAGTTTGATATAGAAAACCGTGCCAGAACCTAGATGCGTTTAACTATTTGCCAGACAACAATTATTGAATTGTATTGTTTTCTCTTCATATTATAATCTGTGCAGTTTATCTTTATCAAAATGAGATAGTAACATTTTAATCTTTGGTTTCATCTAAACGAAGCATAGGCTAGGCTTTCGACCAATCAGAGCAATGGTCGCCAATTCCATGGTCCTGTTTTCCACGGCTGTACATTCCGTGGTTGGACATTCCCAACACATGTCGGGAATGCGCAGCCCGGATATCATGTACATTTTGGCTGCGAATTCCTGGTTGCGTATTCCTGGCTGTGCTTTCCGTGGTCGTACATTCCGGGTCGTGCTTTCCATGGTTGTACATTAACCGGACCCAAAATATCCTACGGTTTTTGTCCAGGCAGTGATGCCAGCACAAAAACCAAAAAAATACCGTGTTATTCAATAATCACTGAAACTACAAATAACTATCTTCCTACGAATTGATGAATTTACGTAAAAAAACTTATGGTAAAGCGATAAAAGAATGAAAAGTTTACCAGTTTTATGTAAAGAAGAATCCGATAACCCACATATTTAGATTATAAAAAACTGGTAATGAGCGATTTTCCAAATAGCTTTTTAAAAAAAAAAATAGTTCAAAAAGAGTCGATAGATGGCGCTAGACACTTAGTGTATATCAAAATCCCTCTCTTTTTTATCTGTATAATCTATTGGTAGCTCTGTCGTGTAGCTGTCATTATCATCCTGTCACGTCCGTTTCGGTGTATTCAGCGTTTTGATAAATTTTGTTTGCTTTTATTTTAGCATTCGTGTACCTTCTTGTGGATTTTACTTTTGACGACAACAGACTGTATACTGGTTTCTGATTTCTGCCATGATTGAAGACTTTTAGCTTTTGTCAGACAGTTTTGAATTTTTTCTAGGACAAAAATTTCACACCACAGATAAAATATAAAAACTTTTTGTGTTGACAATTGACATTGAAATGCATTTGACGCTGAGCGCCATCTATCGTGTATTCTAAGAACACTCCCTGGAAAATCGCTCAATAAGGCGATTATTCTATTTTATATGGTATTTCAATTTATATAGAGTGCAACATTGTTTGATAAAATTAATTTGTTTTGATTCGTGTCGTGTCGTCGCCGAGCCGAGTTCAGCTTTGTCCTATTTGGTACATTTATCTTGTAATTACAATGAGTGAATTCGAGTTAGATGATGATACGAAAAAGAAAATAGCAAGCGAAATAAACCTTAGAATCGGAAATGATATCAATGACCTATCCAGCGTTGAGGATCTATCAAAAGAATGGTTACGAAAAAAGCATCAAATCAAAATCTGTGTGAGTATTACAGTGGTTCTAGAGAAGAATTCCGCTTTATTCTGTACCTCCAATCTCTACATTACGTAGCATACCATCCTTCCATATGTTTTCTCTCAGATATCATGTCAACAGCTGTTTCTCTTAAGGGTTCCCTCAACAACTTGCATCCGACCGAAACTTTATCAGTATCCTGTAGTACCTCCGATCTTATTGATTTTTTTATATAAAAAGACAGCTAAATTTATAGTCCAGGTTTTAAACTATTCCAAATTTTGTCTAAATCAAAATCTTTGAATGGGATTCAGTTCCATTTATACATACCTAGTAACACCAGACACAGAATAAATATTTATGTTGATCACACAAACATTTGCTCTAAGTGGGCATCAAACTCACAACCCACAGCATGGAAGGCAGAGCTACTACCAACTGAGCTGTAACACTTGTCAAATTAAATTTTTTAATGAAACCCACTCATCCAGGATGATAGAAAATTAGTTAAAAAAACTAAAATCATATTTATTACAGCTAGATAAAGCTCAACTTGAAGTCCCCAAGCTAATATCAACAGCTATCAAGAAAGCAGAAGTGAACTCTCATCAGATAAGCAATCTCAAAGAAAGGAGTGAGCATTTGAAGGGTAAAGTGGAAGTATTCCTTGAAAAAACAAAACCATTGAGTGAAGGATTGGAAAAACGTTTTCATGCTATAAATAAATTAGAACAAGTCTACCAGTATTTAAAGTCTTTTGAAAAGATAGATGAACTAAGGTAATACAACATTCTGTAATCACCTAATATCAATTTTGAAACCTACCAAATATTTGCAGAGATGACTTTCTTCACATGTTACTAAACCAAATGAACATATATTTCAATAAAAAAATTAAGCTAGAATAAGAAAATTTAATTAAATAAATAAATATTCAAACATTGCACTCTAGTCTCCAACTAAGCAGTTCTTATACTGTGGGAACAAGGTGTTCATACATTATATACTTACATTTATTTATTGTGAATACATACATAGAATACATAGTACTCAAGCTTTGTAGTTCCCTAAACAAGCTTTTAAAAGCCTCTAACAAACATAAACTTAGCATGCATTTCAACAGTCATTTGTTTTTTTATCAGCCGACAAATGAAACAGACTAATGATGACGAGCAGCTTGTCTTATGGTACGAAGAACTGAGACTCCTATGCAGAGAATACCAAGGTGGACACCGTGGAACATACCTCAAAGAAAACACACACTACTGGCATAATGTACTAAAAGATAAAATAACGAAGTATGTCATATAACTGATTTATAATTCATATAAGATATTTTAAAATAAGTTCAGAAAAGATTAGGTTTCGGCTCAACAAGGCTGGCATAATCAAACTGTGACTCAAATCTTTGTAACTTTTTTTTTTTTTTTACAAGTTATAGGCAAGCGTTTGACCGCGATCTCACCTGATGTTAAGTGACGATGCGGTCTACGATGTAGCACACTTGCCTAGAAGATACCCATTCATTCGTCTCTTAAAAATATCCAAATAACTAAATTGAAAGAATAAAACAAACTAAGTATGTATAGTGAGGGAAAGTCTATTTTAGCTGCATCAATGCGTTAACTAATGTTCCTGACTTAAATCACATTTAAATGTTTTTTCTATTTTACACATTTTAAATGAATAGTTATTTTTTTAAATCTGTGATTAGTCTTCAATAATGTATGTGCAAGTGTGTTGCGATTAGTCAGCCTTGTCGGGTCTGAGCTCTAGTTTGACAATAATGAGGATTAATTGCATACATATATTATTCCGCAGACACTATGACGAAGTCCTAAAACAGTTAAAGTGGCCGCTGACTTTACCAGCAGAACCGGTGCCCAAAGAAATGATCGCAAAGTTTTGCAATCTCACCCGGTATCTATTCCTTATTCAAGAACCAGAGGATTTTATAAATAGTGCTACTGCTTCAGAGGACTTGGATCTAGGTAATTTGGCATAATCAACCCTTTATATATTTAAATATATAAATGTATGAAAATATGATAATATGTAAATGTATGTAATTGTATATGTAAATAAGGTTAAAAACCAGCCATTTTAAATTAAAAACCCATGTTAGATATTAGTAAAGAATTACTATTGAGCGATTCTAAACACGTTTACTAAGGACTAAGGTGACCTGTGAGACATTGTATTGCGTCCTATAAGACGAAAACTAACTCGTGAGACTAAAAATGTCAAGTGATAATTGCATGCACCTTTCAAACCAAAAACACAGAAATTCGAACATCACTATTGACATAAGTCGGTACAATTGTAGTAAGTACTACCCTAAACGAGCTGTTTCATTCCAAGCTAGGTACTCTAATACTAAATATCTAAATGCAAATTTAGACCAATAATAATCGAATCTACTTACTCGACTTTATTACAGACCAAGAACCATGCCTACCTATCAAGATACTACTAAGGCCGTTGAAAAAGCGATTCGCGTTTCATTTCACCGGTTCGCGACAAACCGCGCGAATCGATCGACCGGAATGGTTCCTCACACAAACCCTCACTTGGATCAAGGTCCACCAAGACTTTATAAGGAAGCATGTTCAATCTGTTGCTAACAAGCTTGAACTGAAGAATGTCCGCGCTGTGGTAAGTTTTGAACCTAACAAATTTTCTTACTTAGGCTGTTCAGCATTTTTCTCCTTTTTATCCGACTTCAAAAAAGGAGGAGGCTCTCAAGTCGATTGTATGTTTTTTTTTGTATGTATCACGATTTCTCGGGAATTATGAACCGATTGTGATGTATGAAACATCACATACCTATTTCAACTCAGTGATGTAGAACACAGAGATAAATGGTTGTATATTAAACAAATGTTTTTTTAAGGACGAATTCAACGCTGGTCTAATAGCATTAGCAGCGGAACGCCTACATACAGTACTAGCCACGTACCATTCCCAAAGCTTTAAAGGCGAGATTGTTGATGTCGATGCAGCATTTGCCCACGCCGTTGATGAAACACTCGGGTTCAACAGAGAACTCACGGTAGTCACTGGAAAAGAGGTCAATAGTGTACTTTCAGTGCTAACTCGAGCTGAGACCATGTTGAGGTGGCTTTCTGTTGAGAAGAAATGTAAGTGCTATTATTAAGATCTAAAATCTTAAATTCAAATCAATTAGAAAAAGAAAATGGTGTAATATTGGTTGAAGTCAAAGTCCATTCAATTTTGAGGTAGGTACATATTATAATGTTAATCTAGGTTTAAGATAATATTTTCTCAGTCTATTAATTTCGCCTTTCATAAGTGTGAAAAGCTCTCACTGGTTTGACCAAATGTCGGTAATTTATGGAATACCTTATATTACCGACATTTGGTCAAACCAGTTAGAGCTTTACACTACATTTTAGCTACAAGCTAATAAGCTTGTAGCTAAAATGTAGTAAAAGTGAAATACATAAGCGCGTGTACCGGTAACTGAACGCATAAACCAATATACATATCCACTTCACTACAAATAAGAAAGTATTACAAAATTTTAATTCCAGATGCTCTAGCGAAAATGGATGAAACGCTACAAAGCGAGTATTGGAGCGAACCCGTCGCTGGTGGGGCTAATTCAGCTGTTGGCGCTTTACTGTGGGTTCCTCGAAGCGCTGATTGGTTTATTACATTACTGAAAACAATTGAAGAACGATATGCAATGTTGCCGCAACCTGGACATAGGTATTTCTTATTTTTATTTTCTTGGTGACGTAGTATTTGTGTTTTGTTTCATTTTATACCAGATTCAAAAACAGAGGCTGTTTCATCCATATAGTTTCGCTTTTGTTATATTTGGATTTTGGTTGGAAGAGCATAGAATAGGTAGTTAGTAGGTACTGGTTTTAGTTGGTATAGTATTTTTTCAAGTTAAAAGTTTAATTAAAAAAAGTTTGGTTATTTTATGGTCGATTGATGCAAGTTTGAATATTCCAGATTACAGTTCCTAGATCTACAACTAGAGATGATTGAAGAATGGCGGATTCGCTTAACTCAGCTGCTTAGTGCTGCCACGGAATCGTTGACGGTTGACTCGTTTATGAATATGGGGTTAAGTTCGACCCCTCATCCGCTCATCGCAGTTGTGAATGCGGCACATCACACTCACACCGTACTTTTACAATGGGCACATTCACTTGTAAGTGACGTCGCTCTTCGAATAATACCAGTTTATAAAACCGGCTATTGGCACTCTACCCAAAAGATCTTGCGATACCTATGTGGAAATACCTTCCTGGTTCAAGTCGGGTTAGTCATAATAACTGCAACTAAATTTCATAAATATTACATGTTCAAAATTAAATGATTGTTCTGGGATTCGAACCCTTGACCCACAGCGTGGAATGCAGAGACAATTCAGCTGTGATACTAGTCAAAGATAACTAAATCTTCCACAAAAACGATTAACATCATTTTTTTCTGTAAGTAATTAAATTATTTTTCCAGCATTATCTTCAACTGCACTACTACAAACGCCAGTTCCAACATTACACACATTTGCAACATCGCGATGAAGACGAATCTACTTCTAGTAGTTCTTCATCTTCCTCTGAAGAAACTGATTCTGATATGAAGCCTGCACCAGGTGATTTATATTAAATAAAGATGGCCATTACTTATAGCGATACATTACCACACTGAGAACGTGATCTGTAATGCATTCAAATTTATACATAATAATATATATTTTTTTGCATTTTTGACCAAATCTTCGTCTTGATACAATAAATTCACTCATCAGCCATGAGGCGCGGCGGGCGAAGTTCCGCCTGCGACGCTGAGGTTGCGTGTTCGATTCCCGCCTTGGGATTTGTACGATCTGCAAATATTTATTCCGGGTGTTCTGGGTATTTTATATGTATAATAAAAAAAAACTATCTATGTAATGTATTAAGTATATCAGTCCATAACACAATCTCTGCTTAGCTTGGGGCTAGATGATGTTGTGTGGATTGTTCAACATTATTATTTATTAAATAATTATGTCTATTGTATGTCTTATATTTATATTGCGCTGATCACTCTGAGATATAAAGGTGTCTCCGCCAATGCGACTGCTAATCGTTGTTACCTTACCGCGCAATGTACGTCATACACGACTTACTCTTACTATTGTTTCAGTATACGAAATAGCAGAAGGGATATCGTTGGATGAGATAAACTTAGAGTCAAAGAAACAAGCTGAAACGGAGATAGCTCGCAGATCCGTCTCTTTTCTCGACATAGTGAGTTCTATAATATTAGGTAAACATGCATCTTAGTTTATAGACCTCTTTTGATTTCACGTTTACCAGTAAAGGTTCCTTGAGGATTCACTAATGTTATAAAAAAATTATCTCAAAGTCGTCTTAAAATCGTTACTTCTAGAGACTAGTGGCCCGTCCCGGCTTTGCACGCGTTGACTTTATATCCTACCGGGTTAATAGAGCCTATGACACTCACAAATAACCCAGCTTTTTTTGTAAAAGTATTTTCAAAATCGGTTTAATAGATCTTTACCGCTACATATAAAATTATATATATCAATACATTTTTCATTAATAGCATGAGACTCTTGAAAAATGAAGAGTATTTACACGACAAGTAGATCAGAAAGGAATCTGACGACCGATGTGGCGCGGCGGGCGAAGGTCCGCCTGCGACGCGGAGGTTCGATTCCCGCTTTGGGATAAATGTTTGTACGATCTGCAAACATTTATTCTGGGTGTTCTGGGTATTTTATATGTATAATAAAAAATATCTATCTATTTAATGTATTGTAGTATGTCAGTCTTCTACTACCCATAACACTAGCTCTGCTTAGCTTGGGGGCTAGATGATGTTGTGTGGATTGTCCAGCATTATTTATTTATCTACTTTTGCAGTAACAAAATATCGTGATAATAATAATTTTTGTTTCAGACAAGACCCATCGCAAACCTAGCTATAGCGGAACATTTAGACGGAGATCAAGAGGCTGAAGATGCGGGTGTGTTCTTAGACGCACCCGCGTTATTAGCTCATTTGCGGGACTCTGGTCTGACGTCACTTGCAGACCACATTGTACTGGAGTTCAAAGCTGGACTAAGGGATTATAAGAGGCAAAAGTAAGTTGTAACTTAATTTTAAGGTTGAATAGGATAGGATACTTCTAAATGTAAGTAGGTATGTATTAAATCTAAGACTAAGCTAGAGCAAAATTTAACGGTTGTAGAGACAATTTGGAAAGATGTAGCCTATATTATAGCTCTGCATTTCATGCTGCAGGTCGTGAGTTCGATCTCTATAAAAAAATGTGATTTAACGAAGAATATTTGTATTAAATAAATATTTATTACTTTTTATTATTGTACTTGATAATATTATGGTACCATGTTTTGTTTTTGCTTCCGATCAAAACCCAAATTAAAAACATTTAGGTATACATAGGTACATATTTATTGCGTGTCTCATTGAATTTATCATGAATATTTATTATAATCTAGCTGTCCGGTGAACTTCGTACCGCCTTTGAGAGTTTTTTTTTCTGAGAGATTTTTTTATTTTTTTTTCGTAAGAACCTTGTACAGAGTATTAGAAAACTACAAAAAAAATCAGACAAATCTGTCAAGCCATTTTCATGCTTTGTCGTGACAACGGAAAACGGGTTTCATTTTTATATATATATTATACATACTATTATAAAAACTTATAAATCCGTTTTCCAGATGGCACGCTATGCCAATGGTCGCGGAGAAAGAGCTCTGTGTATCGCCTGCACTTTGCGCCCCTCTGTCTGGAATGTGCACTCGCCTTAACACCGCTTCAAATCGTCTCGCGCCATCTCTCGCCGCGCATCTGAAGTCACAACTAGCAAGTATCGTCGACGAACACATATTCCAGGTAAAGATTATTTAGTTCCAAAAATATAGATGAATGTAATAGTACCAAATCTCTGAGTTGTTCTTAAAAAAATATGCTACTGCAGCACTGAAACAGTACCCCAAGTACGAGTTTGTGCACACACGGATCGTAGAGACGCAATTAACACTGCGCATGCGTAATTCAGCAAAAAATGCTTTGCAATAGCTTTAGAGCGTTTTACATTATTGAAAACGCTCTTACCGCGGCAGTCCCCTAGTTCCACACGTCTTTTTTTTTAGGTTCTTTTTTACTGTACTTACCTATCTCTTTGTTGATTTTTCCCTGTGTCTGATATGTAATGAAAACTCAAGATTAAACTACAGAAATGATTGTTATACGAAATAATAACAGGAAGTGGTGGTCGAGAACTGGTTCAACCTGGGCGGTACCTTGCAGTTGGCTCACGATGTGAAGAGAAACTTAGTGCCGGCTTTCACAACTCCGATTAAACTGGCCTCGCAAATAAAACAATTCCCCAAGTAAGTGTTATCTTTCAACGATGTTTATGCATATCTATCGCGGGCCTTGAGCGTGGAGACAGAATACAGAAATTTCGTAACGAAATATCCTAACACTCCGACCGGCGCCAAAAAATGCTATGCAATAGCTTTACCGCGGCAGTCCCCGCCCGAGTGTCTTTTTTTTCATTCCGCTACTTCCAAAACGGATCTAATCTTATGAAATTTTATCAAGATCTAACCTACTTACGTACTTTTGATCTTTAATAATGTGTAGGTATTTAAATTATTTGGTGATGTCGAAGTATATGTTATGTTAAAATGTTATTTATATTTTGACTGTAACAAGCGAGGTACATTCAGAAAAGAAGTGTTTATTTTGCGATGTAGAGGACTTTTAAACTTATATTCTGCGATCACACTTTAGTTTGACAAAATTGTGTTATTATTAATGGGTTTTGAGCCCTAAAAGTATTTGGCCCTATCACACTCACACACTCGTCACAAAATGTTCTTTAGTACATGTGAAATACGTCTCATGTTTTCTGGATTTAATATAATATCCCTCGTAAGTACCTACTTGTTTATATTTTGAACGATATTTTGTTTTGATTGTCTTCAGAAATCGTATTATTGTACACAGTATTTACAAATCTTAATTAATGGATATTAAATGAACAACTTTGCTGAGTCAAAAGAAATAATATGTAAATATGGGCGCGTTATCAGAAATTATTCCTTCAGCTATCCAGCAACTTTGCCAGCTTGGAAATGATTTGAATTCACTGCAGAAATATGGTCTATTTTTCGCTTCATTCAAAATATTAACTGTCATATTTTTGTCCGAACAGACTCCTCCAATCGTGCAAACTTCTAAACCTAGACTACGAAGACGCTCGTCGTCTCCGTTCCTACATGATAAAAAACCCAGCTGCAGCCGAAGAAAGTCTTCGAAACATCGACATAACGCACATTTCACCCAAAACCGCTCTACTTATCTTCAGCCATCGAAACGACCTTTGCGAAACTCCCAGCCCTTCATCAGTTTTGGAACTTTTCTGAGGGTTCCAAGGCCCTGTTGTTGATCAGGGCTACTACCAATAATATGGATTACGACGGTTTACAAGCAGCAGTGAAATAAGAATGGTCCTTTTGGAGTTACCTAAAGTTTGAGTTGGGCTGATATCGGAATAGCATCATACAAGAGTATCCATATGCTATTATGAACAAGTGCGTTATTCGCCTAACTATACCGTTAAAATACCCAGCTGTATGACAAAACAAGTCAGGAGTCGATAAAACTCATGCCGTCTCTTTCTATCGCGTGAAGAATGATAAATCTATCTATACTTGTCACTCCACTACTATTCAGTTGCAGCATTATGTGTAATGGTGATTTTTGAAATGAAAAGTCAGTGATGGGAAGAATTTTTGGTCAGTGCTCTGTGAAGTGAACCTGGATTTTCTATTTCGTGAAAATTTTAAAGACCTCTTCTTACAGGACTTTTAGTGAAAATTTTATTGCTGCTTTTGAGTGTTTTAGAATTGTGTAATCTATATGCATACATTTATATATTTTTGTTGATTATAGCTCATTTAATTAGTGTGGGATAGGGTTATTAATTTATTTATGCGTAGAATGAAAATATGATATTCCTAGTTTATAAGTTAAAATGATCACTAATGTGATCAATAATTATTGGAGTCACTCGTTTTAAATATTTTTATGCAATGAATAATATATTTTTGTTATGATTTTTTTATTAATTTTGAATTTTTTATCTGATATTCAATTCCATTGTAATTAGTTTTTATACTAAAACAAAATTGATTTTCGATGTTTTATTTCAACAAAATACAAGAGAATTGTATAAACTCCTTAATAATCTACTTAATGACTATAAACTATAATATCCGTTTAAATACGAATAGGCTAATTCATTTATAATTAAGTACAGAGGTATGAGCACGAATAAATGTGACAATCATAAAGTTAACGTAACGCAACGTATTCGATTTACATTGCGCGGTTACGCTGGAACGTTCGGCTACCGAGCTGGCATTTGACACTCAATATGAATCGATTACGGTTACATTACGATTGTCACATTTTCTTGCTCATCCCTCAGTATGCGTTACGTAACTATGCACACAAGTTCTCAAGAATGTTTGTTTATTTGTCAAAACAGTTCTTAGAAGTTGACGTGGATAACGCACTACATACCTTAAATACAGATCGTAAATGGCACTTCATTAGTACCCTGATTATATGAAGCTTAAATACAGTTTGTTCACAGCCTCCCTTGTTTCATTTGATTCTATGTGTTACAATTATTTTATCTCACTAACGGCCGGTTTCTGGAAACCCAAATCACGATTGATCCGAGTTTGACACATAGTAATTATTTGATTTTATCGTTGATCATCGTTCGAGAAACCGGCCGTAAGTCTCTGTCGCACTCAGACGTATTAAAATAGAAAGAGATAAGGTATATTTTATTTATATGCATACACAACCAAAAAGACTTTGCGAGATAAATAACTGTGCAAAAACAATGTGAACAATAATAACATAATGACGTCATACAGTGCTTAGGTAAATACTTTCACTTTTCATTGATAGAAATGCACGTCATTTTATAACAAATTTTACAAAAAGCGCTCATAACTTAGTCAAACATTCTACCGAAAGTAATTAGCGCCCAATTAGGCTATTAAAAGTTATGCTAACATACACAATACCACAGGTTACATTTGCATATAAAATATATTATACAACAATGACAAAAATGAGTGCTTACTCGTGAACATACAAGCAATTATTATTGACTCATGAATCAGGTAGCGACCCACCAGTTAAAAATCTGTAGGTTTATTTTCCGAATGAAAATCAGACTACTGGCTTGAATATAACGATCCGTAGATCATACTCATCACGAATAAATGTGGCTATCGTGAACCGTAATGGTAGTACATTAGACACACTGCGCGTTGACGCTACTACGTTCGGCAGCCAAGCTGGCGTCAACGCGTAGTGTCACTCGAATTACACGTTTCAATACGTTTGCGACTTTCTGATTCATTCGTGCTCGGGCCTCAATTACCTAGTCGACATGTAAGCATCCAAAAGAATGTTCTAGTTCTAACTGTAATCTAGAGTTACGCTTCCGCAAAGTAGGAGGATATAATACACCTACTAACTTAAATATAGGAAGCCCTTATTTCACGACTTCGCAGTATGAACTCTTCCATAAATCAATGGACGGCAAATATGAAGTGAAAACATATCTAGATACTAAATAACTTACTATCACATAACACTGGCTCAAGAATCTCTAAATTCATAAAATCGCCATCCTAAAAGAATACTATTTGTACTGTACAGTAAATAACTATTAATATATACTGGTGGTAGTTCTGTTGGTTCATTTTCTAGGTTATTTTAAGGCAGTTAAACTATTGCCGTACTTTTCAAGAACTGGAACGACAAAGACAAACTATAGTTTTAGATTAGTTAAAATAAGAAAACGCAACAACAGAATACACCTTTGGCTAAGCATAACTATATACCTACAACTTTCTAAACGTTGAAGGATTGAGTTGAGTAATTATGATAGAAAACCTACAACAACACACTTGTGTCAATATATCGAATACCTACACAGTACCGACAGTAGGTAAGGTACCTATTGTGAATCTAGACATCCAAGGATTTATATAAAATTTAAAATAGCTTTTATAGTTCCTCGAAATAATGAGATATGAATATGACCCAAAATAATGGAACCACTGGAGTGGAACTCAAATAAAATATTCGATATTGTTTTGTAAACACCTAGCAACAACGGTAATGTTTGAGCTATGTACCAACTGAACTATGAAGCCTGGCAAATATAAAAATACTATTAAAATTTTCAGGAACTTTAAAACGAATTAAAAACGGCTTAGGAACAAAAATTTGAAAAATTATTAGTATTACATTAAAACCTAGCTGCCTCCTCACACAAATAACAATCAGTGCAAAACACAACCATTCATAAAGCATAGGTACATATACGTTAGTAGAAGCTACCTGCCTAATCCTAATCAAGATTTAAAAAATATATTTACAAGTCTCAGACAGGAAAATGCGCATAACCTCCAGACGGATATTTCCCCAAAAGATCACTATCAGATCTTGACCTCAGAATTTACTGAGCGGTTTGCTTCCACTTCTTGGTCTTTCGCTTGTTTTCTGGGGTCCGTTGAAGAGTTGTTCCACCATTGCTCGTCACCCGAAGCCCAGGCGACGAACACCAAATTCGTCACGATGAATACTGCTAGCGTTATCCAGAATACCAGACGCCATTGCACCAGCGTACTCTGAAATCACGAAAGAGTTTTGTTTTGTTTAGTCTAATACACGAAACATTAGTTTTTTGTGGCAATAAATGCAGATCAAGGTCGGAGTGACTTTGCGAAAGTCTTGGTGCAAATATTTTGATAATTTGTTTAAATTACCTTGCACGTGATACTAACATTATTTAGGACTGTTTTTATTGGCAATTCTCTTTTTTAAATTGCAGACACATAGTTTAGGTACCTATTAGAATTAATTATTATTGAATATCTAATAATATTCGTAGCAGATCACATGACATCGTCAGTACCTATACCTACCCAAAGATTCATTGATTACTGATTAGGCTATTGATCTGCTCTATTCAACATTGCTAAATCAAATAGATTCGTTCTCTAAGATTACCATGCCTGGATTGCATACCTTTGCTTCTGTGTTGATAGATTCATTAGTTACGCCAGAGAGACCGATATAAATATGCATGAAATTTTCTGTTTCGCTGCGTCCATGTCATTTGTCAAAGGACAAACAGACGTGACCAGCTCACCTGTTCTTAATAAGCGTTTGATTTGCTAAACTGTGGCCTTACCTACTTGTCACTCCGTTACGACATAGGAACTAGAATGTTATTGGTCTGTACTTCTGTTCCTTAAGTTCCATAAATCTTAATGCATATTACCTACTAAAGCAACGTGCTCTATTTTGTGAAAAAAAGATAAGTAGTTTTCAAAGGTCGACGCAAATGTTGTCTACAAGGCGGTTGTTATTATTATGGGTGGCAAACAAATGGTTACAATTGTTATTACGACTGTAAGATTCATATAAAAAGTACTTTAAAAGATCATATAAACCGTTTCCTCTAAAGTTTACCTACTTCCTCTAAAGCCAAATTTTATATCGCAAACCCCTTCCGCGCAAGACTTCAATGCCACCTACTAAGCTATTATGTAGGTACTACTATATTTCCGAAATGGTTCATGTACTTACATCAGGCGTCAGCAGTCCCACTAAGTACGGTGCAATGATTCCAGTTATCGCTCCAATTCCATTCACAATAGCCATAATAGTCCCAGCATAGTTTCCACTAAGATCCAATGCGTTGACTTTCATCCCAGGATAGAAAGCACCCATGAGACCCATGGACGCAGTGAATAATATCACGACAGTTTGCGTGTCGCAGCCTGAGTAGGAAGCTAGAATCATGCATATGCCTGGTCCAATAGACGCTGGAAAAAATAGATTGTTTAGTTAGCGACTAATTGATATCTAAAGCTTCATGAATGAATGAATGAATGAATGAATGAAAACACTTTATTGTACTTGTAATACACCTTACAACTAATTATTAAGGAAAACATAAAAACTAACAAAATACAGTACAATGGGCGGTCTTATCGCTAGGGAGCGATTTCTTCCAGACAACCTTTGGATGGAAAGAAGCCTACAAAAAGAGGGTCAGCTAGGTGCACTTTAGAATAAAATAGAATAAGAACTACATTAATTTTATTAGCCATCAAAATCATCAAATTCATCTAAAGCTTCATGATTTGTGATAACTAGCTAAACTTTGGTCTTTTCGAATCTGTGTGTCAAGTCATATTTTTATTCTTTCATGTTCAAATTCATCTATGCTAATTTGTTTTTGAACCTATTAATTAAAGGATTGTTTTACTAAATCTTCGGTCTGGTTTGTATCCTGTTCGGATTTATAAATTTGTACATTATTAATTTATACTTTTAACCAGTTTAGTCACTCACCTACTGTAGTAAAGGTCTTTCTGGCGTTCGTGACTGTCATCCAATTCATCTTGACGATTTGATCGCACAGCCAGCCGAATAAGATCGAGCTGATCCACATAACGGCATAAGGGAGTGCTGCTAGGGTTCCTGTTCTGTGTATATCGAATTTGAGCACACCAGTCATGTACTTTGGAAGGTCAGTCACCATGGTGAAGTATCCGTAGTCGTGACCGATCTGTAACATTTATCATTTGAATATAATGGGTACTAGAGAATGGGTCGTCTAAATGGCTCTCAAAAACATGTTTTTGTGCGACTCTTTTTATTGCTAAGCTATGCAGTTTACTAATAATGAAGAATATACATCATACTCTCGAGAAGTACGTCTGTCTTCACATTACGTGTTCGTTACCCAATTGCTAATCTCTATTTGATTGTTAGCACCAATTGACAAGTAAATCTAGTTTATCCGAAAATTACTTATGACCAACATGTGACCATAATTAATTGGTCGTGCGTGTGATATTTAGAGGAAACATGTTATAAGCAACAACATAAATCATGACTTATTCATTTGACAATCTATGAATGGAATGCTGCAGTTCATGAGCCCAGTTTTTTTCTCACATAGCAATACCATGTATTAGCTGGAGAGCTAGTGAACCCTGTGAGTAACGGTCTTCCTGTAAGGCTAGAAATTTGTACACTTACGATTTATAGCATGCTAAGAGCACTAGCCATGATCTGGCAGGCTTCAGCCCTGTACTTCATCAGCTACTTAATTTTTTAATTGTAAAATAATTTGAATTTCAAAACTTGTTTCTGTAAGCTTAAAAATTTAATAGGATGGAGTTTATTTATTGTAAATCTTGAAAAATAAGTTACAGACGATTACAATCAGCAATAGTATATGCCAGATCAATTAGAAAATGCACAGTTGATGAGGTAAAATAAACTTTATCCTGTATACTTAAAATTTTTATATGTTTTCAAGTAAACGTCTCAGAGTAAATATATACAATGCCAGACGGTTTTGAACAGCATAAGACCTTGCCAGGCGAGGGGACAGCTGCTAAAGGCGTGCGAGTCAGAGGTGTTGCGTGAATGCCTATCTTTCAGTTTTACTTCAATTTTCAATATTAGTTCAATATAGTGGTGTGCAATAAAGTGTTTTCTATCTATCTATCTATCTACAACACAAATAATCCTAAAGTGCTTATGAAAAAGTAGTAAGCTATGATTCATCGAATTCACCACCCTGACAACGTGAACTACATCAACAATTATTAAGAACTGCCTACATTACCTACAAATATATGGCGAAATTGTAATTTTAAAGAACCATTCTTATTCCTGAAAATAACGGTTGGAACTTAATTGATAGTTCTTACGATTTTAATTGGTTTGAGAGGAATAAAGTTCCATCTTCTATACCTATACGACATACTTTTACAAGGACCTGCTGATACTGCCACAGCACAATCGCCTGAAACTGAGGAATACATTTCAGGTAACATACAACTATTTTATCCGTAACATTTAATATGCAGTCCTATGTAATAGAGCTTGATATTTAATTCTTAACAACCTTATTCTATAAATACTAAAAATTATTACGGTAGGTACATTAAAATATTTTTTCACTATTTTCAGATGAGGAAAACATTGTTAAAGAATCAGATGATGATGCAAACAGTAGTGCAATCTCGGATGATGCTGAAGAAAATGAATGTTAAAAATAATGTATATTGCATAAAACCCAATAAAATACATTGCATTTACTGTATGCTAATAAATATGTTCATAAAATTGAAACATTAACATTTCTTATTTGCACTCCCTTAGCAGCTGTCCCCTCGCCTGGCAAGGTCTTATGCTGTTCAAAACCGTCTGGCATTGTACATATTTACTCTGAGACGTTTACTTGAAAACATATAAAAATTTTAAGTATACAGGATAAAGTTTATTTTACCTCATCAACTGTGCATTTTCTAATTGATCTGGCATATACTATTGCTGATTGTAATCGTCTGTAACTTTTTTTTCAAGATTTACAATAAATAAACTCCATCCTATTAAATTTTTAAGCTTACAGAAACAAGTTTTGAAATTCAAATTATTTTACAATTAAAAAATTAAGTAGCTGATGAAGTACAGGGCTGAAGCCTGCCAGATCATGGCTAGTGCTCTTAGCATGCTATAAATCGTAAGTGTACAAATTTCTAGCCTTACAGGAAGACCGTTACTCGCAGGGTTCACTAGCTCTTGGACTATATGCCGATCTTATTAGGGACGGAATTTTTATGTGAAATACCTATTCACATTATCTGCTATTGTAAATTATGTACTTATTTCTTGCACTTATGTTTCTACTTGCGTGGTAGTTTTGCTTTAACCACGTTTTTGAATGAAATAAAAATAGAACTAAATTAAAAACATTATCTACAGTTCAAAATTATTTACCTGCGCACAAACCAAAGCCCAGAGTGGTACGGACATGAAGATGCCCTTCCAAGGTATAGCAGATGGTTGGCTGGCAGTGTGTCTCCCAAGAGCTTCTTCTAAATACTTCTTCTCCTGGTCCGAAATGTATGGATGAGATTCTGGGTCATTGTAACAGAGAATTGCCTAAAAAATTAAATATACTATTAATGGAATTCTTCGGAACAGAAAATGCTAAATAGCCCTCACAAAATGTTTTATTCATATATTCCTTAGCTCAGGTGGAAACAGACTCTATCGCCTCTTAAACATAAATATATAGTTAGGTTATCGGTTTTTTCCATACATCTCTATACTTATTAAACTATTCGCTGAATTGCTTACCCATAAAATGAACCACAAAATGCCCACAGCTCCGAATAAATAGAATACTGATTTCCAGTCGCCAGATTCCTTCATGATTAACCCGGAGACATAGGTCCCGGCGATGTTGCCGATCTGTGCTCCACCGAAGACTAGAGAGCCCATTCTTCCTCGTTCTGAGACTGGTGCCCATCTGGCCAACATTGCGTTTAGAGCTGGGAAAGTTGTTCCCTAAAAATAAAAACAAACTTCACTTAAAGTCGTTACATAAAAAAATATCAAATAAAAGCAGATCTCGGATCTTGGTTGACCGTTTTCTTAACACAAGGTTCACTAACCTCTCCGAGTCCTTCCAAAACCCTCAGTATAATCAGTCCTGTAGCTCCACCAACATGAACAGCCCATGGCGTGAGCAACGTAAATACAGCTGTGCTCAATACTCCAAAACCAAGCGAGTACTTTCCCCCGAACCGCTCAGCTAACATGCCTCCAGGCAAATGTGTGACAATGTAACCATAGTAGAACGCGCTGAGGATAATTCCTTGCGTTTCTTCGTCCCAGTCGAAGCCTGTTAGCTCCTAAAAAAACAAATAATGTAACAAAACTTCTTCATAATCATCATCATCATCATCATCAACCTATATCAGTCCACTGCTGGACGTAGGTCTCTCCCAAGTCGCGCCACTGAGCCCGGTCTTCGACTTCATAATATCGAGTGCCAATTAGGGAAATTAATAAAAATAGTGTCTCATTCAGAGTGAATTTGATCTTTATTTACTAATGAAGAACAAACCGTAGGATCTGTCAGGTCCTCTTCAATATCTCCAGCTGGACAGGATCCAGTGTCGAGCGGCGACGCGGCTTTCCGCCTGACCATCTGGGTGATTGCTATGTTGAGGCACACCCTCATTGTGTACGCATTCGCCACCGCCAGAAATCCCATGATTGCCATCACCCATCTTTGCGGTATGAAGAATACTGTAACAAGATATTGAGGTGAAAGAGCGATGACAGCAAATTGAGGTCACTGACTACGATTCCGAACGGCTCTTAAATCAAAAATTAGTGAATAACCATGCAAATTAATAATTGCATTGCAATTTAGTAATAAATAGAAGTTTGGTAACAAATTCTTAAACTCATAGAAAAAGTTCCGGATGAAAATAAATATTCGCTATTAAAAGTGATAAATTAGGAAAGCTATTGAAGGAAAACAGTAATTAAGTTACTAAGTTAAGATTAGATGTTTATAATAAAAGTGATAAATTAAAAACGCCAGTATACAGGCATTTATTTACTAAGTTAATTGGCAAACAATTATCTAACTAAGTTTTCTATGAGTTATTAACAATATATTTTTATTGCACAGTGTTATAGTAGGTAAGTACCTATTTATTGCTAGAACAAACATTTGAAGGGTTTCGATTGTTACCTGATATATAGAATATTACATATTATCTTCATATTGATTATGAAAGAGATTGTTTTAATCTCAACGCATATTTTTGTTATTCATATGGAAATAGCAAAGACGAGTTATTTCATGCTAAGTTATAATTAATTTGCTACGCCGATGAATGCAATGAATTTCAATAGAATGCAAGCTATAGTTATATTACCTAACTAGGTATAATATTTAATGTCATCATTCCGATAAAATATAGTCTGAAAAATACTTTATTATACATCATGTATATTAATAAAGTTAGTTAGAACTACATTTCTTTCCTTTCTTTTTACTTTACTGCAACAGGATAGGATTATACCTACAATGAATCAATGTTGAGCAAAGATCTAACCAAATGCACACCATTATTTTCGATCTTGATTCTTTCTAAAGCTTTCATTTCATCAGTTTTCTACCCAAATTGTCGGTCTGATATACGGTATAAATGTTACCTACCCTACGGTATAAATATGTTCCACTTCACATTTATTTATTTATTTTAGCCATATGTTTTCCCAACAACATAAACAATCTGCATTATTACATTTAAATTATTTTATTGTTGGATTGCCCATTTTTAAACATAGGCCTCCAACTTTTGCCAGTAGGTATGGTCTGTTTTGCGTGTCCATGTAGCGCCAGCGACACCCATAATGTCATCGCGCCAACGACGCCACTTCACATAATAATATGTACTACAAATTCCAGCTAACCAACGTGAATTAGTCACGTTGATAAATAGAATCCAATACACAGGAAACGGTATCTACCATTCTTTCAGGCCGATTGTAAAACCATACCCTGAGATGTCATAGATAATTACAGCGTGACTGATTGAACAATAGGCATGACATGATATCAAGTGGATATACGTACACATACAATAATAACTCGTTGGGAATACTAACATATCAGGTTAGGCCCTATAAATTAACAGCCTCCTGAAACCCTTGTTTCCTTAGTAACTCCTTTAGTTCCACGAGTCGCTGGTGTCAGTAGCTAAGAGGACCATAGTACCACAATTCCGAGACTCAAAGTATTTTCAGTTAGTCTAACTACCTGTTCTTCGGTCAATTTGTACGCTGCCACAGAAAGCGCCATAGAAGCGGCGTTGAGACCATCATCACAAGAAGTTAGTCTTTAACTTTTTGCAAGTGTACCTACCTAATACGCAACATGATCTGCAAATGTTTTATGCATTGATTGACCTGTCAACTATAATAATATTTGATCTTCGAAGTTTACGGTTTGCCTGTACGTACATTTATTTATGGGTAAATAAAGCGTGTAATACAAATACACTTTATACAGTACACAGTTTTGATTATCCCTTTGTTATGTTCTCTTATGTAGAATCAGCGGAGCGGAACCTGGGAGTGTAGACTGTAATTCAAATAAAATGTGAACATATTGTACAGGATTTATGCGGTATTACTATTTAGTTACTATCTGAATTATAATCAGAAAAGTGCTTGTACGTTTTAGTAATTTTTATGCAAATAGTCATTGTCATACATTCTTATTTTAGTTATTCAAAAGGATCTATTAGAATTGTCTAATACAGCGTGGTTTTTTGAGAGAAGTGGTCAAGCTCAATGCTGAAACCACGAGAGTCAGAGAAACGTCGTGAAAGCCAAAATTTACAAAAAAAAAACCCGTAATTACATATGCTGCTAGGAGTTTCTTAGTTCTTGTTATATTTTCTATTATTTACTTTCTTATTTTATTATCTTCATTTCTATTAATTAGTCCTACGGACGCATAACAGTGTCTAACTTATAACCTTTTATTGTTACGTATCTATTGCTAGTTTTCCTTTCAAGTTGTAATTGAATTGTATTGTCTTAAACTTCTCGTAAAATACTATCAGTAAGTGCGAGTGATTACGCTGTCAGCTCGACGGGTTTCTATTGACATACTAATTGTTAATTGCCGCTGAGCGATGCGCTTTTAGAATGCGAAGACATGCACTTTTCACTTACGGTCATTAGATGCACATAAGAATTTCTCATGTATCGTCACTTTAAAATTTGACTATGTACAGTACACTGCATTATTCGAAAAACATTAGGGAGTCTGAAGTATATCAACAACTACAGATTTAATCGACTTATAAAAATAGAAAAAGAAGAAATTGTAAAAGAGAGGAGGTTAATTACATATAATTAATTAATATACATATAATGAATACATATAAATTTACATGATTATATCATGTATAGCGCGATATTAAATAAATAAAAGAGGTAGATGTGGCACGTCACTGAGGTTAAAATAATAATAATAGAATGATTAGATACATGATAAAGATTTGCAGTTTTACTAAAAACACAGATAGCGCCTACCTTTACGTGAAGTTATGAAACTAGGCTTATAATATCAACGTTATACGCTTTTAATAAGTGTAAAAAAATGTGGACAATGGTCGATAAAGGCGAACCTACGTCGCATCCATTTTAATTTAGTTTGCCTAAAATGGTTCATTGATCGTGATTTTTTTATTGTTTCCGGTACTTCCCCATTGTTTGAATTCAGATCAGAACATACCCGTTATATTTGCCGCTGGCTACTTTTAAATCAGAAAGAATAAATACTCAAAAGTTGAAGTAAAATAAATTTTGGAAAGTAAAACGATAGATATACCTACTGTAAAATAATTGTGAATAAGCAGAAGATTTGAAATAATGTCACAGAAAAACAAAAATATGCCTGCTGTCCGTGCTGGATCTGAGTAAAGAATTTTATGCTAAAAGTGCGCCTTTTGCAAGGATTCCAGTTCCCTTGGGATTCCCAGAAAGAATCATTACAAAATTCTCGTGGGCAAAGTCAGATTGCATTATAAGAGGCCTGACTGCGTTCTCGTCAAGTTGCCCAACTTGGCATTGGAATTGAGAAACTCGTTAGAAGTTAGTTTTTGTATCGGTCAGATTTCTATCGAACGGGACGAATTGCATTCCACAACCGATCGTACGATCGTACGATCCTCAAAGCCCTGACTTGGCAGACAGACTGGCAGCGTACACTCCACGCACCAAACATGATGTGCAAATATATTTTGAAAACATTATATATATATAATGTTATGTCATTATAGATGAAATATTATATATATACATATGTTATACAAGTGATATATATATATATTTTATATTTCATCTATTTGGCGAGTGTATGAGCAATTTTATATTATTACAATTTGTAACTGTAATTTATTCTGATGAGAATGTCTGATTTGACAATAGCAGGGCTTTTACGACTCTATGTATGCAACGAAGCTTATTTCTCATCAAAACTTTATTTTGTTGCAATCGAGTAACCACTTAGGTACCTACTACAGATACCTTTAGAAAAACATAGAAGGGTTTGTTATTATAAAGATTACAATGACGCAATAAAATGTTGTTACCTGCTTAGCTAATTATATCCAAATCTATCGGATCATTTAAATAATGATCATGGTAAACAATAAATAAATTGCGTTTTGAGTAATTAACTTTACGCTTGGTCTTGCAAGTAAATTAATTATTTGTTTTGTAATATCTAAGTTCAATGTCAATGCCGCTACTTTTAGGTACTTACTCGTACTTCATCTTGAATTGACTAATAAATCAGGAAAAGATGTTAATTCTAGGAAGTTAATATTAATTAGTATGTATTATCACTTGTAAAATAAGATCAATTGCCTTGTGATTCAGTTTTATCTTTATACAGGGGGTTACATAATGTTCATTGTAAGTTTTATCCTTATTATACAAGGGGTTTCATAATGTTCCTTGAAGCCCAAAACGGGGTAAGTAAGTATAAAAATAGTAACGCCATGAAAAACTTTTTATAAAAAAATATAAATTGTAATATCTTAGAATTATTATAATTTCAGTTTTGTTTGAAATTATAAAAGTTTATCAACCCGCTTCGAGTCATAGGAATATTTTGTAACACGTTGTATATTTAATATTTGCAATATAAATTAATTGAAAAAGCAAGTTTAACCAGATGTACCTACCTAAGTTAACTTAGAATCTTATAAAAAGTTAGCGTTGACTTTATGTCATCATTACGAATGGTACATATAACATAAATATAAATACAACAAGTCTGCGCTAACTTTTTATAAGATAGACCATAAGGCTCTACAGCTTTCAAAATACATAAATCTAAAAACTTGTCCGGCTACACAGAGTAACAATTACCTGCCAGTTTCCATATTGACTGAAATAGATATTGTATGCAGAATTATCACAATTTTGCATATTCGCCTACAGGTATTAATTACTATCTACGTTAATATACGGTTAAATAAACGTTTACGTTCCAGCTCAAAGATTGCAGCTGAGTAACTCAGGTACTGTAAACGTATTGTACCATATGAAACGATATGGTACAATACGTTTATTCGAGTATATTGTACCATATGAAACGATATGGTACAATTCGTTTAAGTAATATATATTGTATCTAAGTAGAGTACTTATTTTTTATGTACCACATATAAAAATATTCGTGTGGCCGACATGCAATGCCTAAATCGGTAGGTACATTGCTGAGGTCTCTGTACTATTTTACAACTCTGACAACTGGCAAGGCGTATGTGGCTATGTAATGAACCAGCTGTTCTATTTGACGTGTGTGCACGTGTTTCTACACGTTTGCAGTCAACTAACACGTGTCCACTCATTGCCCATCAGTGGGCAATTAAACAGCCGATTACCAATTCACGAGGTAGGTAGGTACCAATGGCGATCACTTCTTATAAAGTCGCGACTTATTTCCGGTAGTTAATTACTTTCTAGTTTGACTTGCACATAATAAATATTGAAGGGAACATCGGAATAAACATGTACCTAAGTATATTAATGTTTATGTGTTCACAACAATAATTAAACAATAATTTAATTTAAAGATTGCATGTTATAAAATTATGTTAAAGCTTCTGTGAACAATTCATATAAAAATAATAGAATTGTAGATTGTCTCAAGGTTAAATCTTGCGGAATTTAAAAAAAACGTGGTGTAAAGTGAACTAATCGATTTATTGTTACTCCACGGGCATTCTAGTTATTTTATTTATTTGTTATAGTAACGGCAACACTGCGCATGTACGTTGCAACGTTCAGACGAGCTGGCGTTGACGTGCAGTGTAACTCGAATACGTTAGGTTTACGTAACTGTTATTTGTGTAATATTCCTAGTGCACAAGAAGCAAGGTCAAGTTCAGAAGAACTTGTAAATTAGTGAATGCAAGTCGGCGGATGCATTCATTAAGTACCTAAAATATGCATGATAAAACATCTACAAATAATCCGACTTGTGTTCATTATTTCTAAAACACTTCCGTTTGACAGAAATAAATATAATCAATTATTTAAGTCGAATTATATCTACTTGTCTTATGTATTTAGTAGGTTTATAAAACAAATTTAATTAAAAATATGCTTGACCTGAGATGTTTACTATTCGACTTATAAATATAATGTAGGAAGGTTAGTTGCCTAATTTTAAAAGTATCTACCTACCTACTTGAAAAGTATTTTTGTCAAAAATCTAATTTTGGAAGATCCTGTTCGGAGACTGTGTTCAGATTTATTGACCTTAGATTAAACCAGACCCGCGGAATCAAATTTCACACTTAAAATGTCGAGCTAAAGTCCAAAATGCATTCTCAGGTACACACGTTTATGAGCGTTATCCAAAATTAGAGAAACTTCAATAAATATGTAGGTACAGTTACTTGCTTTATTATATCGATGAAGAATTATTGCATACATGCAAAAATGCTTATTTAATTGGTATCTATATTTTTTTAATTAACTTTTCCTTATTACTGTAAAAATTCATTTCATTCATTTCATTTTCCGCAGTCTCTAAAAATGTTTCGTGACAAAAAAAAACAAAATACTATTAGACTGAGCGTAGTTTTCTCACGGGTAATACAGTTACCCATGCTGATATTTTTTTAGCCTTTAATTTCCTATTAAATGTTGCAATTTTAACGCATTACGATAATAATGTTAAATTCGAAACGGTAGTTCTACTAAAACGAAATTGTTTGAAAGTATGGTTATCGAATAACAAAGTGTGACGTCACAAAACATTATTGGGGGTTTCATTCGAAAAAGTAAATATTTATTTTGGAAATGAAAATTTAGAACTGCTAGAATCTCGCCCGGACTACCATTATAGAGTACCTAACTAAACCTTATTTATGGACAAATAAATTTTTAAAAATATTTTATTTCTTGCTGATGATTTCAAAGCTAATTTTTTTAAATAATATAAAAAAAAAT
Organism: Ecliptopera silaceata; assembly: GCA_932527185.1. Classification (NCBI taxonomy): domain Eukaryota; kingdom Metazoa; phylum Arthropoda; class Insecta; order Lepidoptera; family Geometridae; genus Ecliptopera; species Ecliptopera silaceata. The sequence continues at coordinate 6,780,142 of OW052202.1, read as the reverse complement.
ATAACTTACGCTTTGATATAATCAACTGCCAGCCGGACAACATCTTGTAATTGTTAAAATCACCATCAACACTAAACAACTTTACTGTCCAAATTTTTCACTCAAAAATCACTTTCAAGTCTTCAGAAGTGCTGTATTTATTTTTATTTCAACTTCGAATGTTATTAAAGTTCGAAAGGTGCGGTTTCGCACGGATGAAATCCCTTGCGGTTTGTGTCATGCGCGCATTGAAATACAACCTACAATAGGCGCTCGCGCAGCAATCCCGCCTCTATATACCTCGGCGATCCAAAGCATCGAAGATCTATACCTATAGCATAGCGGGAAGAAACATACCTCAAACATCGTAGGTTCAAATTTAGGATTTTGACAAAAGTGTACGTTTTGTGTAGGTACCTAAATGTAGCTTTTATTAATTACCTGGTGATCCAAGTTTTGAAAGAGATAATTTTTCACATATTAAAAACTGACTTAACTTTTCCTTAAAAATATTCAGCACACAAACATTTGCTCTGGGTGGGAATCGAACCCACGACCCACAGCATGGAAGGTAGAGCTACTACCTACTGAGGTGTATGTATTATTTTTAATTCATAAGTAGAAAAAAAAATTGCAAATGAAACATGAAACCGAAAACTGGAAAGGTTTGGTTGGGCTGTAATTGGGTTATTAACCTGTACACTGTCGTTTTACACAACAAAACATTAAGAGCTCTCGAAAAAATAAAAATGGTTTTGAGATTGTAAAATAACAGACATTACCAACAACTTCCAAAAAGCTCACTTTTAAATGCCCACATTAGTATATTTTTGTTTTAAGCTATTGCATAGCTTCTTTCGGGGGCCTTGAGCGTGGAGACCGAATCCAGAAATTCCGTAACGAAATAACCGAACGAAAATAACCTAACACTGCGCATGCGTAATCCAGCAAAAAATGCTATGCAATAGCTTTACCGCGGCAGTCCCCGAATGCCACACGTCTTTTTTTTCTGGAATGAGAGTAGGTTACCGATGACACTTATCATTGCAAAACAATCAACTCATAATAGTTTCCGGATTATAGCACCAAATTCCAAATTCCGAAACTGGTTTTCCTTTTCGTAATCGGTCAAGTTCAATGCGAATGCCATGCCAGACTATATAAATACAATAAAGTGGTTCTGCAACCGCAAAATTCTTTATTTAGGTGTAAAGGATCAGATAACGCATTTCTCCATACATAAGATTAATACAGGATTAAATTAATTTTCAAGTTAGGAAGATAAATAAGAGAATACTATTACCCGGACATAGATTTGTATTGTATAGGTATTTTATTTATTCTGTGTACCAATAACACAGAATAAATTAAATGCCTATACATACATCAATTGTTCTTATGAATAAATTCTAGTCAGCGTGTGTCGATATTCTTCTTTTCGATACTTTTTTAAAGTCCGCATTATTTCTCGATATAATGCAGGGCAGAGTCAGAAGCATTCAAAAGTTGTCTGGATGAGATAAGCGATAAGACCGCCTTCTGATTGCACCTCGTATAACCTAAATTTTAATTATATATTTCGGTTTTTGTGTACAATAAAGATATATTCTACTCCATACCATCTCTAACCTGACATCGGAAATTTTGTCGATTAGGATGGATGGATTAGGCTCAGCTATTAGCAGGTGCTTAGCTCACTTTCCTGCCACGTGCCATTGAATAAACATTGAACAGTAGGGAAACTACGCTCGCGCTAAATACATCGAAGCATCTACAAAATCTCTATCGTCAAGTGTTTGTCTACATAGGCTTTTCCAAGAAACTGTGACCATTTAAGTCTGTCCTAATGTAACGTGCGAAAAACTTTGCGGCTCTATAGAACATACGTCATATTTTTCCCCTGTACCTACCTACTCTATAAGAGGATGTTTTCTATTACACTCACGATTAATTTACAGTTCATAGTTCATTTAATTTTATAAACAAAGCCTTTCCGGCAAGAAAGTTTCAATGTGTTACTGTTCAGGATTTTCGTTCCAAGTGTTAAGAGTCGAATATTATTTTTGTACTAAGTTCTTTACTTACATAGGTAAATATTTGGGTTACACCACGTTCATGGCACGTTTCAATTTCGTGTTTGCGTCGAGCTTGACCAGTTTTTTCCACGGTTATTTTCCCTGACCGAACTAAACACTATTTACTTTATTCACAAACAAACTTACGACTATACAGTATTTACAAAATGTACATAGTCATATAAAATACATAAGAAACAGTTGAGCTATCTACAGACCGTTGCAAACGATCTATAGATAGTTCAACTGATCCAAATCAGTACCAATCGGAAGCGTACCCAAGACACTGGCTGCATTGCCGCGCTGAATAGCAATGCTGATACGTTGGGCCAGATACTCACCAGCCCTCGGGTCACGCGTCACTTCGACTAGACGCCCAGAAATAATTTTGAAAACGCGGTGGGCCTCGGTACCCCACTATTTACTAAGTAAATATATGATACAAATATGTTATTATAATTTTCAGACGCATCTGCGTAACTATTGATGTTTTCATAAGTTTACGATTTATCAATATTGTTTCGTCAGTTATAAACGCAGAATACTGAAAAGGTTGAGACCTAGAATAAAGTAAATAATACAACGCGAGCAAAGCCATGCATTTAAACTAGTAAACCTGTAATTAATGACGTCTTTAGCATAATGTTGTAAATAAATACTATCGTTGCGGCAATCAATCTGTTGTTTCTAAGTATGGCAATATTTGACATTGAGTTTTGATTTATCAGCGCCAATTTATTATTTTGCGTCAGAGGAGGCTCGTCAATTTAGTATATTGCGTAGTCCTGAAGCACACAGACTACTGCGAAATACTATGTTGACTCTAGAAACCAATTGATCAGCTTTGATTTAAATAATGAATTGCTTCAATTTATTTTTTGCGTCAACAAAAAGAGGCGCGTCAATTTAGAGTTCACAATTCAATTCCTGACGATCTGCGGAGTGTAGCTGGCAAACACTGGATGAGAAGAGCCGATGACCGGGCTCAGTGGCGCGTCTTGGGAGAGACCTACGTCCAGCAGTAAACTGATATAGGCTGATGATGATGAAGTTAATACCCATACTTTGCAATAAGTGTTTTAATGAATTTAATTTAACTGTTTGAAGTACACGGATCAAGTTCTTCCATATCTAATAATGGATGAGCAGTACCTACCACATCTCTAGCTGCAAACACTTTGCAGAAATTCCTCACTAATTTTGTTGTTGAAGTGCTATAATAAATAATCTCACAATGAGATCACCTTATTTACTTAAATTGTTAAGCAAATAGATACCGATTTGTGTTTTGCATTACTGTATGTTCAATAGAGCTTCTGCGAAAAAGTCATTATAAGAAGATAATAAAATATCATGTTATTATGACATTTAGAGCTTTTTAGAATTTTTTTAAATCGAATTTTTCTACAACAATTGTTCCCATTTTGTAAGTTTGCGAGTGACTGAAACCAATAAAGAAATAATTGAAAAATTATAAGTTATAAAAGTTTCAAAAACAAGGCGGTTTTATACAAAAATGTTGAAATTCAAATCGCGAAGTGCATATTTTATACAAAAAAAAACTGCTTAACTTCTAGGGACGATGATATTTCAAAAAATATAATATTAATTAAAATGCCCATTTTTTGCGGGAATTTAAAAGGTGATCACACACACCTTTTCAAACAACATTTAGTGCTAACGACCGATAATTAAATATAATAATACCTACAGCCATAAACAATGCAATCTGGAGTGCTTGCAAAATAAATGGAAATCTAAAGAAGGACAACAAAAAGATATTTATGTAGGTTACTGATACATAGCATACGTTCGTAAATTAGGTCTAATATATACCAAAAATCACGATGGTCATGAAACAGATTAATAAACTATAAAAAAAAAGGTTTTAATAGTAACTTTTTCTGTCATAAATGGTATGGTAGAAAAAGTTATATTAGATATGCCATCTTCTTCTTCTTCTTATCGAATCGATCTAGATCAGTTTTGAGAGGTTTTGAGAGGTAGGTTTTACCAGCTCTACAGCACCACTTGTGGCTGCATTCACATCCTCTTTGGTGCAGGTGTTAGGGCACTATGGGCACACCAGCAAGATGCTGCATTAGATATGCCATGATAAATTGATAATGTAATAATCAACCGAACTTTTTATTGTATAAATCGTTACGTTTCGTCGTTTTTATGTATAAAATTGCATTATTTAGTTTTTTCTTCTAATTTTAGATTCCTCCAGGGTCATAGCCTCGCTCTCTAAAAGGAAATCTGAGACAATTTGTGCCTATTGACTCTTTCCTCATAAAACTACAAGAAAACAATGATCTCTCTGAGCAGAACTATTGTTTATGCAACTATTATGACTGCCGTAACGAATGGTATGAAAATTTATAGTTCTTACATCAGTTACAATGTTATAGCTTATCAACGTCATTTTTGGATTTGTGATATACACTACAAATTATTTGTTATCAGGAAATCCATGCGTATTTAGACCGTGTTTAATTAAACCTATTTGGTATTTAGTTGGTATACAATAACTACAGGATTTCACAGAGACTGGCACATGCCGTGATAATGAAGATCTCATAAGTTCTTAGGAAACATAACAATTACCAACATTGTGGTTGTCTGGAAGAGATCGCTTTCAACGATAAGACCGCCAATTGCACATTTTATGTTTGTTTTTTAATTTTATTTTTATTTTTTTACTGTTTGGTTAGTGTACTTACAATGCAGTATTTTTAATTCATTCATTCATTTTGGGTTAATGTAGGCTTTATCTTTTCTTTAGTTCATTAAAAACTAAACCTTCTTATTTTAACCAATTATTTGTAAGTACCAATAACTTTTAATTTCACAACAAATGAACTTGACTTTGTTTAAATCCACGTCAAATATTACCTAGGCCCACTTTCTAGTACGTTCTTTCAATAATAATGGGCAAATTATGCAAGATGTTAAATTCATTGTATTATTCTGGTTTTTTTTTGGGGATAAACCAATTACCTGGTAATATTATCAAAGACTTCAATGGTTACATTTTCTTATAATAGAAGTGGCATAAGGTCACTTTGATTATGGAAGTCTTACGGCCGGTTTCTGGAAACCCAAATCACGATTGATCCGAGTTTGACACATAGCACTTATTAGATTTTTTCTTTGATCATCGTTCGAGAAAGCGGCCGTTAGTATTTTTTTTTAATTAAATTTACTGCGCTTAGTCTATACTAATATGTAGTGCATTTGAAGTTTTAGACAAGCATTTAGACCTGTAAAATATAGATATAGTAACTACAGCAATGCAATTGTCTAAGTAAATATTTTGCCAAATGTAAAGTACCTAGGCAAGTACTAAATTCAAAATTTTCCTTGAACATGGCTTGCATAGTGATATTTTGTAATAAAAACAAGCAAGTGGTACCAATATTTAAAGGTAGGTACTTATAGGTATATTTATAGGTATTATAACAATTTGTCGGGTTTTCCAAAAAGAATCAATTATGATTTCAAAATATGATTATTGATATCTAGCATTAAGCATAAATAGCTTGTCAATCCTTAATTGATAGGAATTAGCTACGAGGTAAACATGATGCGATAGCAGACTTTTATTTAACAACTTCAATTAATTTAAATAATAAAAGGTTAGGTCAGTATTTTCGTAAACAAAGATTTGTGCTGGCCATAAAAGAAATATTATGAATTATTATAATATCAATCTAGTATTAAGTATCTACTTAGGTTACCTACCTATTGCCTCGGTAAACATTTAGCGCATGTCTTTCCTCAAGTAAATGCTATATTCTTTTTCCATATCTCAAAACGTTTACAAAACCTGATAAGGGGAAGCCCAAGTTTCAGGTTTTAACAGCACTCTTTCCTCAATCTAATACTTAGGTACCTAAGTAAGTTCTTATTTGTCAAAGAGCTAAATTGTTCGAAGTGCCATGTGACTTGCAAACATTATCTACTAACTTTCTCAGATCATGAATGAATACGCGCCACAAAGACTCATACAAATGTATTTTTAAATATCCTCAAGTCATTGACAACCCGAACGTATCAAGTGTGATAAATGATAATATCCTGGGGTTTGCATAATTTACTCTGTCCCTCTGACCCTCAGATATCAATTTCATTCAATAAGTACCTATTTGGGTGCCTAAAATAATCACTTGTTCTTATATCCTTATCATTATAATTTTACATCGATCGTGTTAAAAAGGCTCAAACCTCACATTTTTTCTAAGCATTTCAATCCCACGCAAGTAAATATAACTTTTTTGTGTACCTCTGACCCTCAGAAATCAATTTCATTCAATAAGTTTTTGGGTAAAATAGTTTTTTTCTTATTATTGTAATTTTACATCGATCGTGTTAAAAAGGCTCAAACCTCTCAGTTTTTCTAAGTATTTAAATCCCACGCAAGTAAATTTTCTCATCAGTTTTCCCCATCATTTTTCACGACGCTCAATGATTAACAGCTTCCAGCTAACTTGTAGCAATTTACTTGGCAGGTTTACTGTAATTGAAGGGTTCTCTACCGGTGCCGTAATGACTGTAGGCGCGGCAGACTGCATGGCTGCACAAGTACCCGCATTACTAGCCGCACCGCACTTCAATCAGAAATACGCATGTTGGTACACTCCACGATTTATTACGATTTGAGTTCTTCTTCTTCTTTTCTTAGTGGCTTTTCGCAGGCTAGGGTTGCCACGATTTTGCCAATGTCGGAGTTTATGGTGATGTATGTTTACTAATCTTAAAACAAAAAGGCGGAAATCTGAGTGTTCAAAAATGACCAGTACGATTTGGGTTTCATTCTACTAGAGTGAACAAATTGACAGGCGCAAAAGACTGGCCGATTGAACCGAGTTCTAGGACATTCTTGATTGGTTTGTATCAGGATTTTAAATTATTCGTTTACAACGAAACAAGTGAAGTCCAATTATTAAGGACATATAGATTGCACTAAGACTGTGTATATTAACGGTCTATCTTATAAAAAGTTAGAGCAGACTTGAAGTATTGACACCATACGTAATAATGACATAAAGTCAATGCTAACTTTTTATAAGATAGGGGGTTAATCTATATGCTTCAATTTAAGAATACTTAACTATGAGGAAAAAGTTGATTCATTTTGTAGAAAAGTTAAGTTTAGTAGGTAGGTAGGTAGGTACCTACTAAACTTAGATAATATTTTTTGCGTGTTGAGGTTCTGAGAAGAAACAGGTAAGCGTTTTTTTATGTAAAAGTTGAAACAAACACTAATTAGGACCTAACTTCCTAATTTTGAGCGCTCATCGCTCGGAAGAGTAATCTTTAGGTACTTCTGTAGTCGACTGTAGATGTCATTCATCAGTGCCAACAAACTTAACTAGATAAAGCTGGTATTTGGAGCGCATTTAGCATTTTTTGTGACAATGAGCCAAATATATTGAGCATACCATTTACTCACTTTTTAACCAGTTCAAATTGGTTAGAAGTTACTCTTTAACATATCATTTGCCACCAGCATTTATGGTCACAACTTGCAATACTTGGTAGGTACCTACGTATAAGAGGCAGGTAGGTACAGCTACTAAGTAAGTAATGAAATTTATATCGTCATTTATATATTTTTTTTTAATATATTCCGTTTTTGTGTTTTTTAGACTTAAGTACTTATCTAAATAAATTAAATTTTTATCAAACTAACCAAAATCAAGCCGGGAAAATTAAACTAGAATGTGACAACAGCTAAATACATTTGCCTGCCATTTATCGACACATTTTTATTATAATAGTTATCCTATTGTAGTATTTAAATTCATTTAAAACAGGGAAATATTTTTTTTTTTTATTTGATAATGAAACGAGTTGAAGCAAAAAATAACTTCCTCATTCTAAACACAGAACGTTACGCTAGAAGCGATATCGTGACAGAAAAACAGAGGTTGAACCTTACCACGATTTTGATACAATTCTGTTACTCAAAAGATTTTAAGTAGATACCTACTTCCGGCCGAGAAATTCCTACTGAAGCAACGGTAGAAAAACTGATTTACCTAAGGGTGGGCAATCTGGGCATTGCAAAGTGCCCCATTTTACATTCATTAAATCACGTGGTTCACACAGATGAACTTCGAAACAGTAAACATTTTCCATCAGGAGTATAGCAATATTATACGTTTATAAGATAACGAAAATCGCATCATGACTAGCGCAATACAACTCTGCTCTGTTTTTATAAGATAAAACAATAAATATACAGGGACATGTAAACGACCTAAATAGACCGTTAGACCGTTACTTCAAAAATAATAACATCATTAGAGTAGAGCAGTTTCTCTACAAATACATTGTGTCATTTGATTTTTAATTTAGATTAATAAAAAAAGTCTGGATCTCCACGGTATATAGTATTGCATATCTATAAGTTCTATCAGCATTCAAAAAAAACATTATCTAAGCACAGGTGCATAGTGTTTGTGTTTACATTGCAATAGTGTAAACCACTTCGTACGTCTTTGACAAGATGAAAGTTCATTAACATTTGCTTGCAAGTACCTACATACTTTGCTATGCAGGCACTAATAAAGTCAAGATGAACAATTTTCTCATAAACAGGCAGGTACCTAAGTATGTATCACTATTTATGTTTTTTTTTATGTGATTAATTCGCCCGATTATGTTATTTTTAATATAACTTGTCGATGTTGATGAGATTGGTTTTCTTCATTTTTATACAAAATAATCATTTTACATACTTAAGTAGGTACTGTTAGAATACAATTTGTAATCTTGTTTAATGTCAGCAATATCATGTCCGCCATCTTGGCTCTTCGGTCGACCATAGATTAAATAATCGCTCTTTAGAGGTAGGTACCGCGAAAACTAGTGTTGCCACATAATCTATCAAAAATTGCAAATAATATCCCGAAATGCATTATTTTGTGGTGCTTAAATAAGAGAAACATAGGTAAATTACCTTGCTTTTACTTAGATGAACAGAGCTAGAGCTAACATAACTGTAGCGATGTAGGCAAATAATTTGTTTAACAAATATTTTTTAATCAATTTCTACAAACAACAATATTAAAACCAGCTTATGATAATTCACATAAACCCATCAGAACATCACTTATCTCAACAAAATTTTCCTATTGAATTTTCCTACGACGAGCGACGTTTAGACGTCAAGTCAGTGAGTGAGAGTAGCCTCTAACGCAGTGGAAGTTTTTGCGTGTCCTACTTCCAATCGACTCGACTGCACTTATCGCCGTTTATGTCCGCACTACTGTACGTAGAATAAACCATAGTTAGTACATAGAAACCGATTAAGTGCACAAACAGATTAATGAATTTAGATGCACTTGGATGACGTGGATGTTTTACGAAGAATTATCTCTACTCTCCCTGCTTATCTTAATTAATAAGAAGTGTTAAATCTTTAATTAAGACATAAATGAGGACATGTCTTGTGAGACATTGCACTGAATATTGAACTCCTTTACATAGAGCTACCACGATTAAGATAATAATAATAAAGTTTATTAAGACTATATTTTTTTGTAGTTTATATATAGTAGGTATAAATATTTTTTACTAACCTTGATTAGGTTGCTCTGTAGGTTTTTGCAACAATGGCGTCCATTCTGAACCTCGTCGCTTGCCAAGCGATACTGAATCGAATGCACTACTATTTAGCAATGCTTTTTCTAAAAGGGTCTTCACCATTATAAATTCACTCCACTTCACTTATAAACGAGTTTTTTTTATTAAATATCACAGCACCTCAAAGTAAAAAAATACCGTCTGCCATGAGGTCTTGGAACTGTCTGTGGTCAGTTTAGTAATTTATTAATTAAATTATTCACTGATAAGAAGGAGTTTACAGGAGAACGGGGTTATTCTCATATTAAATGTTTTACGCGTACTCAAACTGATTTCTGGAGAAACATAATATTACATCATCATCAACCTATATCAGTCCACTGCTGGACGTAGTAATATTGTACTCTATTGTAATATTGTAGTGCCCTCAAACAGGGTTCATATGTTTTAACCAAATCATATCTACTGTAACACCTAGTCTTAACATATGAGAACAATAAATAAATTGAGTATTGAGTATAGGTCTCTCCCAAGACGCGCCATTGAGCCCGGTCTTCGACTCTATAATATTACATAAGTACATTCTCTTAATAACCTAATTTAGATTAATATTATTGCGTCTTAATTTGAGAATGGTGGAATTAGATTATTAATTCTATAGTTGAACACAGGTCCGCAATCTCATCATAGTTTTGTAATAACATAAACAACATTTTCTAAGTAAAATTATAGAAATATGTATTTAGGATTCCATTCTTGGCGGGCTGTTTTTCCACGCTTAATAAATGAACAATTTACTTTTGTACAACAGTTTTTTCATTAAAATTTTGTTCATATTTAGAATCGAAACTAGTCAAATACGAGAATTAATTCACAAAAAAAATTAAAACTATACCTACTAAAGACGATTCTTAAAAAAATCTATAAAATTTATGAATTACCCTCCGCGAAGCACTCGTACCTAGTTGACACTAGTTCTATCGTTACGGAAAATAACTCGCACTCCCATTATCTAATTACTAAGCGTATAGATATGAAATGTAAACAAATAAACATAAACAGATAACTTCTCTCATTACAACTCATTAGGAAGCCGGGTCACGATCGCCTTATTAATCTTTGACTTGAGAATCAATGTTCAGATCGTTCACGTCAAAATCTTTCAGCAAATGGCTAAAATGTAGAACCTACTTATCTATGTGTGTGTCTATAAATATCCAACTTTATCGTACGTTTCGTTTCAAAAATTGTTATATGATTTTTTGTAAGTAGGCTAAGCATCTAGTCCTTTCATACATATTTAACCCTAACCTAACGCTAACCATTTCGAAATTGATCTAACTGTAGTTTGCTCTACAATTTTCAGAACAAACAATGCAAAAGTATAAATCGTTGTGTCTGCGATTTGCGAATCATTTTTATCAGGAGTTTTATAGTTCCTGCTGTAACATGAAGATATATTTATTTCAATTATATTTTGCTGTTATAAATGCACAACTTTATTATGATACGATTATGATTGGTGATGTAATTAGGTCTATGGAGAAGCCAACATGTGTGGTATCTGTGGTTTGCTGGCCCTTTAGTAAGTGTACAAAAAATATATAGCCCTTAAACATTACTTGATGTAGGTACAAGTACAATGACAACGTTACTTTCATAGGAAATCTTAGATAGCAGATGATCTGTTGATATACAGAATGTCCGTGAATATATTTAATTCAAGAATAATGCTTGCTTTATAGCTAAAAGGGTAAAACTGTATACAACTCTCGCTGGAGAAAATGTGGCCCAAATAAGCATGATGCAGTTTTTAAGTTCAAACATGACTCCGAATTATCAAAGTCAAGAACAAAACGTGGTGTTTTTGACTGATCTTGGCTGCCCGCATATTGTTAATTATTTGGAAGAGGTATGCTAACTTAAACGACTAAGCTGGATCCTAGATCTGAAGATTCCACTGTGTTTTAAATTTGTAAGGAATTTAATTTGTAAAGAGGTTTTACTATGTCAAAATGTTTTTAGGGCAGCTCCAAACAATTGTTTCGATCACCTTTCCGATGGATCCTGCTTGGAGACTCTGCAAACGATTCCCAAACCAGCATTATACCGGATGCAATGTCCCATATAGAAATATATCCGGACGCTGAAGTGGTTTTAGCACGACAGATAGACGACGATGTTTTTGATTTGCATTTTAGTAAGTTATTTTAGTGTCTTAGTTATTTGTATGAAATACAGTTAAATGCTTGCACGATATAAAATCTGGAGGTTCAAAATCGATAACTGCCTCGCACTACCCTATCTCTCAATTTCAGAATCGGATTTGTGTTTCAGTTTACAAGATAAGTTCGGAAGGTGAATGGAAAACAGAGTTTTATGGGCATTGGGACGAGAAAAACAAGTTTCAGGAAGTCGAGAACTTGACTGTCTCTACCACTTTGCGGAGACTGGACCTTGATGGCTATCAGATAAAGATTTGCTACGTACTTACAGATAATGATAGCATCAACCATTTGACTGATGAAGTGTAAGTGTATTTCATCTTAGCTATAAAAGATCGTTCAAGCTAGCGTTAATTAGGTGGTGGACAATGTCGGTATTTATTTTGGTAAAGTCATCTAGGAAAAGTTATTTGTTTAACAAATAGATAAGTGGTAATGACTGTAAATATTGTATATTGTAGTCTTGCATGCTTCAAATAGTCATGATTTTGTTCAATGATTCACATACTTGCTCCTTTCTTCCTCAATAATATTGCCTGTTTTTAAGCCAATAGGACAAACTTTTGCGTCATTGCAAGGTTAAGTATTTTCCAGAAACGACCACATAGACACGATCACTAAGGTGAATTTCCCTACTACGAATCATCTGCTCGACTTCCTCAACGCGGATAGAAAATATGTTTTTGCCAACACTTGGGGGTACAAAGTCAACGGAACTTGGAACGGCATGACTGGGTATTTGGTTAGAAATGAGGTGGAAATCGGAGGTACTATTATTTGTACTTACATATTAAATCAAGTATGCTTATAAGCTAATATTTCTCCTACAGATCAAGATGCCTATAAGAATAATATATAATAACCTAATACTTTAACCTCCATTTCAGGATCTCCAATGTTCTTCACATCAGAACGAATATCGATAGTAGAATACATAGCAAGTCCAACTCCAACTCGATCTAAATTCGTGTTCCAGCAACCCAAGCTATCATATGAAAACAATCTATTCCTGCTCTCGTTTAGGTGGACGGTCTGGTACAGCACGGTTGCATTGCTGTTTCTATTGTTCTTGGCACTACTGATAGTGGCGATGTGGGAATGGAAGAAATCTTCAGCAGAAAGACATCTGGTACCTACATATGTCTTCTTCTTTTATTAGTGGCTTTTCGGAGGGTAGAGCTGCCACGAATTTGCCAATACATACATCTTATTGTTTCTACTTATAATGTACTGACATCTCATCAGATAGTCCTTAATCATAGTGACATTTTAGTTGACATAAAGTACACGTGCCTCAAGGGTGGCCTATAATTGGTAATTTTTTACCTAAGTGTCACAATTGTTACAGAAACAAAATGATTCTGGTATTTTGAAAGCCAATGTAGCAGATGTTTTCTTATTGATATTTGGAGCTGCTTGCCAACAAGGAAGTCCGGTTGAACTCAAAGGTACCTCTCATGTTTCATTATTTGATTTGTACTTTACCATGACTAATTAAATATCAGCAAATGCTTTGACAATCGTGATTTCTTTCTAATATTTTCAGGTTCCTTAGGAAGGATAGTCATGTTAGTTTTATTCCTGGCTCTCATGTTTCTCTACACGTCATACTCAGCTAATATTGTAGCTCTGTTACAATCCAGTTCATCGCAGATCAAGACACTCGAAGACCTTTTGCACTCTAGAATCAGCTTTGGAGTGCACGATACTGTATTTAATCGGTATTATTTTTCGGTTAGTACTTTATAGGTTCTTTAGGTGTAATGTCGAACAAGTCTGTAAATCTATATAAAAAAATGTACTACATGTTTTATTTGGAACACAAACAAGAGACAAAGTGAAAACGATGACAACTGTAAGAGCTAACTATTATTAACGTAAGTAGTAGTCCACTAACTTGAACTTAGTTGGACTTAGGTACGTAAACCCTGACTTTTTGTAGCTATGGAACTTAAAGATAAGTTTGGGTATTTGTAGACTGCAACAGAGCCAGTAAGAAAGGCAATTTATGAGAAGAAAATAGCACCACCTGGAGTAGAACCTCGCTTCATGACGATGGAAGAGGGTGTCAAGAGAATGCGGAAGGTAAATCTATATTTTTTAATTTAATATATTTAACTCAACCCTACTTTCACGCGTTTTAGATGAAAGTTCTCAGTTCCTTCATTCTTTTAGGGTTTGTTTGCCTTCCACATGGAGACTGGAGTGGGGTACAAATTCGTTGGAAAAATCTTTGAAGAAGGCGAGAAATGTGGCTTGAAAGAAATACAGTATCTACAAGTCATTGATCCTTGGCTAGCAGTGAGGAAAAATACACCATACAAAGAAATGTTTAAAATAGGGTAAGCTTAAAATCGTTGTTTATTTATTTCTGCTGGGATTTCAGACTTTCAAAGATTGATTTTTGATTCGTGTAAATATTAAAATGTTTCCAGAATGAAGCGTATTCAAGAACATGGACTTCAAGGCAGGGAGAATAGGTTGCTCTACGAAAAACGTCCGAAATGCTCAGGAAGAGAGTCTAATTTTGTGTCAGTCAGCATGGTGGATTGTTATCCCGCATTTCTTGTTTTATCGTACGGAGCGCTTGTCGCTACATGCTTCACCGTATTGGAAAATCTATCCGTTCGAAGGCATGAGCTCAAGCAGAAGATTCACTGCATAAAGAGGACATGAAATTCTATATCTTAATAACTGCTTGGAATCCCCCATTATGTTACTTTTATTATTAGTCTCTGTATTGTCATCTCGGGCCTTGGGGGTAGAACAGTTGACTTGAGATCATGCCCTGGAAAGATTAGGGTGTATTTGTATGAATAATTACTTAGGTGTTGTGTACCTAAGTATACTTATGCATAGTGTCTGAACTTCCGAAACTATAACAAGTATGTTTCGTTTTAGTGTGAGAGAACAGTTATTTTAAACAAGAGCAATAAAATCGAACAAACAAATTGTATTTTATTTCTTGAAGATCTAAGTTTACAAACATGAACTCCAGTAGCCAAGCAGTCTCGAGACCACCATTAATTCTCCGTTAAGACTTGAGGAACCGGTATAGTAAATTACAGGAATCGATTACTTGCACCACCCAGTACGCAGGTAGGTGGCCACTGGCCAACAAAATGGCAATTACCTACTCAGAGAAATTACTAAATTGAGTGTTTGTACATTGACCGATATGGACGCTTTTTCAATACTCAATGCATGTCTGATTTTATGTTACTGACCATAGGCATACCTAACCTATTTTCAACCGACTTCAAAAAAGGAGGTTCTCAACTCGACTAAAAGTTTTGTTTATTTTTGGCCAAATAGTTTATATTGAATAGTAAATAATAGGATGAGAATGGAAGAAAATAACATGTTGTACCCCATCTAGTGGGATAAGAGCAGGAAGAAGAAGAAGTTACATATTGGGTTCGGCTGTAACAGGATTATCAGAACTGAACAGAAGCAAGCATTTATGACATTAGCTCTCCGTCGTTATCGTGTAAGTGTCGTGTCGATGCAGTATTGAAACAGCCATCCGATGAGGACAATTAAGGTAAAAGGGCCGAGGCACTTGCAATTTCAAAAATAGGCCTAAACTACATTAAGATAAGGTTTAATACAGTACACTCTATGCTATACGAATCCTAAATTCCTTTAGTGAGTACAAATACAAGTAAATTTTTCCATAACTCCTCATTAGACTTTTGAACTCAAATATTTATCGATGATAATTATTGAAGAAAATTATGCTGAGCTAAGTATTTCATTTGCAGGACAATTAATAGGAAGTCTAATTAAAATAATAGGTAGGTATACTTAGTATCATTATCACCATATCAAAGCGAATGCCGTGTTAACTTCAGGAATTCAAAATACTGCGTGTGCCTTGTTATAATTATCATTTATTGAGAATCTGTGATATAAATACAATGATAAGATAATAGCCGTAATAATTTTGTAGTCTGATAATGATGTTAATATCTAAATATATACCCATTAAGTAGAGCATAATTACTTCTATCTAGGTGAAAATTGTTTACGAATTCAATCCGGAAACGCTTTGTTTGTGAAAAATGGATGTGAAAGTCGTTTTGTTTTTATTCTGTGCTTTTATGGGGAAGTGTGCTGGTAAGTCAAGTTTACTGCGATTTTATATATGATTCTACCAATCCTACTTTCAATCTTGTGTTATTAACTTGTCAGTGATAAATTCTTGTAACATCTGATTGCAATTACAAGTTGCTATAGTCTAGTTACACTAGAAACTCAGAATAAGTACCTCTCTCTTACTCTCTTATGTATTCACCCAAAGACATCATGACACGAATTCTGAGGACATGACAGGTCTTTGAACTTTATTCGAAACCTCGCTAATTTCACAGAACTCAATGAAGGGACCCTTATGTAGTGAGCTTAATTTTCTGAAAGGATGAACTTGCTTGCAAAGAGGTATACTTACCTATGTCTACGTAGGTAAGTAGGTACTTCGCTTAATTAATAACTTAGAATTGGATCCCCTATATCGGTAGTAGGTAAGTCCTACTAATATTAAAAACGCCAAAGTTTGTATGGATGGATGTGTAAATGTAACATACTTGAATTCCCAAATTCACTCTTTCACGCAATAAAACTAGATACGGAATAGGTTTTAATGAAACTTATCTAATAATAGTTTATAGATCAGAATAACACTATTATTTACAAAGATATGGCATGAATTAACGAATTCGTTTGTTTTTTTTCTGTGAATCAGCGCAGCAGCTACGATGCTACGCCTGCAGTTTCTCATCCTCGGACTCCGACCAATCTTGCTTGACCATCACAGATTCAACCAACATTGTGGAATGTCCGTTTACATATTGCACAATATTCAGACAGGAATTTTTGGTAAGATTTTCATTTTAATGGACATGCCTTTCCATGTTTTTCTTTTATTTTGTTTACTTTTCTTAATAGATAGGTAAGTACTTAGGCTACAGCTGACGGCACTAGAACCTATCTAACTTATTAGAAATGCATGAGGAGGGGACCGTAAAAAGATTCCGAGAACCAACCAATCTACTGAGAACCTTGGAAAAGAAAATTGCTTACATAAAATATTCAGGGGTTGAATCGAGACCTAGTTTTTCCATCTATTGTGCAAAATCATAAAACATGAGATAAGTTAAACTAAACTAAGTAAGTACCTACCTATTGAAATTAAATATTTATAGAATGTTAAGAATATCAAACTAACTGCTTGCGTCTATTTTTCAGGATCCCAGAGGTGTGGTAGCCAGTTTCACGCGAGGATGCGAGAGTGTGCCTGATTTTCTCAACCATGAGATCACTGACACCACGTTCAGAACTTTCTACAGGGCCTGTACCAACGATCTTTGCAATGTTGGTAAGTTCATATTGGTACCTACCGAGATATCTAAGCTTGTACCTTTGGTGATTCTCAATTTTACAGTAAATTTGTAAACAACAAGTCAGCTAGTGGTTTTTGTTTTCAGGCAACGGCATAGAATCAATATCTGGCGGCAACCTGTCGCCGACTCCGGAGTACAATGGAATAAACTTATTGGTCCCTGGCACGAGTGGTGGAGCTCACATTACAATTAGCATGTTTTTAATCTTTGTAAGCGTAGCTTTTGCTTCTTTGTAAATATAAAATATGTGAATATTTTTTCTGGTTTCCTTTACAAGAAATGGTAAAGTCAGTTTGGATAATGTTGGCCTTGACCTACTTATTTTAGAATAAATAAATCCTAGAATCCTGGTATGTATTAATAGAGCAGTAGGTAGGTTAGGTATATATATAAAAATAATATAACTAAACCAACAAAAATCCAATAATAATAGTTACCTTTAATAGGTAAACTATTTACAGTTAAAAAACTGCATGATCCTACACGAATTGGCCTAGGTAGACTGTAGAGGAAGTACAGCTTAGCTTTTATTATTCAGTTAATATCCCGTTGTCATGGTAATAAAATGCATTACAATTACATGAATGTAATTTGCATCACTATAGTAAGCATATTTTGTATTGTGAAATAAATTACACCACTTTGAAATGCTATGAGAATACCTAGGAGTTTTCCATATTTTCTGAACGCAATTCTACTGAAACTTTTGACAGTTCCTTTTGTAAGTCGCAAAATGTCAAATCCGTTCAGTGTTGTTGAGGTTAGGATTCTTTTAGAATAACAAAAAGTGAATAAAAATGTGATAAAATAACATAAATCATCAGTTTAACTGGTTTACAACCCATTATGACAACATCCCCTACCAAGACAAAGCAGAAGCTATCGCTTCGGAAGAGGCTGTTCGTCAAAAAGTCTCCTAAAGTGGGGTGCTATGTCGACACGGATTCGAATGATGAATTCAACCAGTCTTCATCACGGCCAATATCTCCAGCGGATCCTTTCCTAGCTCATAGTTCTCACTACTCCGACGTCAACGCCGAAGTAGGTGACAGTCCTCGAAATTGCAGCGCTGAACCCATATATAACAACGCAAGCCACAGCGCTGATCACACAATAAATGATGATGAAAACAATCCTAAATGTTGCCGAACCTTCTTCAGGCGATCTCGCCCCAAAAGCCTTGTCGACAATCACCCTCCCAAGGAAGAAACGCACTCCAGAGATTGTAGTCCGTGCAATAACTCAAATAGTTTGAGCGACCAAACCATATCTTGTTCACAATCGAAATCCGAAGAGATACCGAAGGCTACAATCAAATTTCCCAAAAATGATGATCCTAGAAAGTGTTTTGAACATTCAGGTTCATTTGAAGGTATTAAAACTAAAAATAAACTGTTTGTGAAACGTTTGTCGGCTGATCATTTGATATCAACTGAAAGCAAGCCTTTATACCGCTCTTCTTCTCCTGAAAGTGATAGAAGCAGTTCTCTTGACCGTAAAAAAAGGTACCTACATTTTTATTCTGCTATTTATCATGTTCTATGTAAATTGTTTGTCTAACTTGGTGATGTCTGCTTGATAGGACTAAGTCTACAATAGCTCAGTCATCGTCGCGTGCTGGGAGCACCGATAGCTTGGCGCGAAACTCTTTGCTTGCTGCTCAAGTCTTGAGACTTATACCTACACAGGAGGCTCGGGAAAGGTGATTGTTATTATCATATTAATTGCTTTCATTTTAGCAGCGGGTGCTTATACTTTTGTTTTATGGTTTGGGTCACCAGGATGACTTAAGTCTATAGACTTGCATCTATGGGTGGAGGTGAATGAATGTAAGTATGTTTCATTAATGGTTCAGGTGTAAATGCTTCTAAACAGTAAATAATGTATAAAGATTTAATTGATTAATTTTACAATTTTATATCAAGATATAAGAAATATTATATCACATTTGTAGGTTTAAAATAAAGACCAATATCTCACGCATTCATAATATTATTCTGAGTATTTAGAACATTTATTTTACAAACTTCATTAATTAATTATACTTATTAAATTACAGAAACTACCTGTATGGACGACTAGCGTCTCATTCGCTACTCGGAGCAGCAGAGTTAGAACATGTATTTCCTGATAGGGAAGTTAAAGTATTTGTTGGCACTTGGAATATGAACGGACAAGCCCCACCAAAGTAAGGTTTACTAAAACTAGATCTTGTCTAGATTTTTATCTACATATATCCAATGGATAGAAAATTTATCTTGCAACTACTATCAGCAACCACTTGTTAGCCATTCCAAAATATAGAAAACTGCTGCTTAGACAGTTGATGGAGTAGGCTTGGCCCTATATTATCCACTCAGTATAATGGTACCAATCCTGCCTTGCAATCCAAAATCGTAGGTTCAAATTATCTTGAGCACCTATCCAGTAACTCATAACTCACACTTCACTTACGACATGACTTGTGGAGTATTAATTAAAATCATGAGGATCATTAAGAATCGGTTTATTTTATAATAGATTTATAATTTATTTTATATCAACAGAGAACTAGCAGATTTTATATTCCCGAATCAAGTGCAGCATGTGCCAGATATATTCGCGATCGGGACGCAAGAGTCTTTTTCTGAACGAACGGAATGGGAGATTACTATTCAAGAAGTTTTGGGACCATCACATCTTTTATTACATTCTTATTACTTAGGTGAGTATCTACAGTGTTTATCTTTACTTAGGCTATCCCATATTTTACCTAGCTTGACCTAAACTTAGAAGAATTAGTGACAATACGTTTTAAATAACTTTCTAGTCAATCTAGTGAGTGTATTTTTAAGTTTTTTTTTTTTTATGTTGGGTTCAAACAATGTTTTCTCAAAATGAGACCCTATGACTTTTTCGAATTAAACCGCATTTGCTAGGGCGACAGAGTAAGAGATTTTTAGCTTTATCTGCCGAAAAACCTTCTTCTTGTTTTTTGTGTTGTATATTTAATATTTAACTAAATAATATTATTATCGCCTTGGCGTCTTATCTGTAAGATAATGATATGTAAAATTCAATAAATAAATACATTTATTTGTAGATAAAGCAGGAGCGTTAATCTGTTTCTAGGAGCGGGTTACTCGTTAAGTGTAAAGTATTAAAATACACTATTGATTTCAGGCACAATACACCTCGTAGTTTTCATCCGAAGAGACTTGATCTGGTTTTGTTCTCTCCCCGAAGACGCGTCTCTATCAGTTCGGCCTGGTACCGCCTTCCGAACTAAAGGGGCAGTGGCGATATCATTTGCACTATTCGGTTCTACATTTTTATTCGTGACTGCACATCTAACTGCTCATCAGGAGAAAGTCAAAGAGAGAGTTTCGGATATCAAAAGGATAATCAGATCTATAGATCTGCCGAAGAACTTGCCTTGCCGGCATAAAAGTAAAGGTAGGTCGTGGCGTAGGCTGGATTGAACATATTCCTAGTTCCACATACTCCCCACTTTAGTGAAGACTTGGACTTGACCAGTGAAAAGCGTAAATATGCAGCTGTAAGCCGCTGTTGCTGCTTTGTAGTAGCCACTACCATAACATATGCTGAGTTGCGGAAGTTTTGATATCACGCAAGGTGACGCAAGAATAATAAGATATTTTATTTAATTTTATATTAATTTGTTTTGTGGCGCAAATTGTTGATTTTTATTTTGGAACATATAAAGTACTTACGCTTTAACTGTGTTCGACTCAAACTGTACCTGTTTCTGGATAGCCTAATAGCATAGGCCAATTACAATAGCTAATAGAGAGTTTTGTACTATTTTCAGATGTGACAAGTAATTTTGACTATGTATTCTGGTGCGGAGACTTGAACTTTAGACTTGGTGAACCAAGAGCTGCTGTGATGCGATGGATTGAGCAAACTAAGGTAATCTTACGTGTCTATAATCCTTAAGACTCTGAAGTTAATGTTTGAACTTAAACACATCCTTTTAAACACATCCTTAAAATGTCTCAAACCTCTGAGCTCAGCATGGCTTATCAAATGCGACATGGTTTTGAGAAGAACTGAGTCTTTACATCCTACTTAATTTTTAATCGACATCAAAAAAGGAAAAGATTCTAAATGCGACTTTTTTTGTATGTAAGTTATGCAATTCTTCCGCCAATTATGAATTGATTTTGATGGTAATATTTTTGTTTGGTATAATATCAATATTTTTGAACCATGAAAATGTAGAATTAATAATACAGTCGATAACAAAATTGAAAACGGTTTCTTTTGTAAAAATTTATTGGATAAAATATATAAACATACATATTAACCTTTTTATGAATGAAAGATAGTGCAAATCTTTGTTTTGTTATTTATAGTTTCCTCTACCCCACAACTTACCTCACGGCCTTTTGCACGCGGATCAGTTGACCGCTGTGTTAGAAGACGGTGCCGCCTTTAGGGACTTCAGAGAAGCCCCGATTACCTTTCCCCCTACTTATAAGGTAAGGTTCACCTACAAAATTTACAGTAATGTCAATATTATGTCTTTTTTTTCACCAAGTAATTAAAACATAAGATGAGAAATTGGAAGGCATAAGGCTGATACAACAACATTTCTCGCGACAAGTTAGTTTAAGTCATCATAATTTTCTTAACCATATAACACGCTATGTGTCGATTTAACATTCATAATCCAAGCTACAGAGTAAAATTCACTCATTTTAACAAAGATTTTGTATGTTACAGTATGATCCCGGTAGTCAACAGTTCGACACGTCAAGCAAGCAAAGGGCGCCTGCGTACACGGACCGAATACTATTCAAAGCGAAATGTACGTCCGGAAACTCATCGGCTTTTGCTGGTAAGTTCTACTTAGTATGAAGTTATAATTTCTTAAATTATTCTCAAACTTCAAAAAAGAGAAGGTTCTCAATCCAGTAGTAGGCAATTCATCGTTCCTGAAGCGAAGCGTGTCTTTTTGATTTACGTATAGCTTTTTTTTTTTTAACTCATTAGTATATCCCTGACATGACTGTAAAGGAATTTGTAAGTTGTGAGTTTGAAGGTTTTCTTATATTTTTTTTTAGTATTGGTAGAGTTAGAACTCTACTTTACCAATACTATAAAAAACACTGAAAAACACCTCTATCGCGTTGAAATAAAGTTAAATATTGCAGGACTGCGTCGAATCAGCTCCGTGCCGATAGCGACCGGTGTGAAATGCCTCGCGTACAATTCGGTACAATCGATATGTACAAGCGATCACAAACCGGTTTGGGCTCTGTTTTCTACCACTTTACGGCCAGGGACAGACGTGTAAGTAAACTCTGATACTGCATACTTCATCAAGGGTTTCATCAAGGAGTTTTTACCAATCGGTTTTCATCCTTATTGAAGCATGCATGCTTTAGCTAGAGCACTGTTTTTGAATACGACCTTTAGTTTATAAATAGTACTTGGACTAGCTCAGGAAGCGTAGAATTTAAATGTTATCACCTACTCCCATCGCGTCTTAAAAAAATGACAAAGATTCACAAAGAAAGTATTTCACTAATTTCTTGTCTCATTTTTCAAACGTTTTAATATCTGGATGTATGCCGCCGGTACCAGTATTTATCGCTCGTTCAAACCGTTTATTTTAAACCGCAGAGTACCTACCTATATCAGATTATTTTGATCGTCGGATTTCCATCAAATTTGAGAGCATGCTAAGAAATTGTACCCAAGATCTGTCTGCTGTTCTCACAGAACCACTAGTACTTTATTATTTGTATTGTTATACAACTTGTTATTCCAGAGTGCCGTTAGCAGCTGGTCTGTTCAATCGAGAGGTGTACCTCGAAGGCATCAAGCGAAGACATGCGTTACTCGACCACGCCCCTGGCACTTCAGCGGTATGCACACTACAATAATACTTTCAAAATTATATCTTGTCTTAAACCGGCTGCAAATTTTTGTGACGTATTTTTATTCACATAATGAATGGCAAACGCTTGGCCGCAATCACATCTGATGTAAAATGATGATTCGGCCTCGGTGTAACGCGTTTGCCTAGATAGAACCTATTCACTCTCCTCTTCAAAACATCCAAATTATATGCATCTGGAAACACCGACGCCGGCAACGCATTCCACTTTTTAGTGGTTCTCATAATAAAACATAATTTTTTATTATGTTATGTTTTTATTATGTGCATATCGCTTTGTGATAAAGTTAATTATTGCTAGACTTCATCGTCTCGTGAATCAGTTTGGTGTATTCTATGCTATACGTCGAAAGTAGAGGTGAACTTTGCTTGCATTCAGATAATCTAAAGGGAAGATAAACTAATCATTTAAGCACGAAATGGAATTGAAAATTTTGACACTCGAGGTTTTGGTGAAATACATAATGAATATAGCGTAACCCATAATTATGGCATAATGTATATAGTATAGGATTACACTATGCTGAAGCATATCCTTTAGACATATAATTTGTGTTGAGTTTTGCCATGAATTCGGCGCGGTTTATGTCTAAATTTGGTACAGTTCTGTCGCGACACACAATTTGCAGCCGGCTTAAGTTTCTGAAAGATATGGTCGGGTCATACAGGCCTCTAGAATAAAAAATTGAGCATGAATCAAGACATCATGTGGTGGGCCACTTGCTCATTCCTTCTACTTTTACAAAAAAAATACATTCATTTTTGTATGAGCATGTTGTTGTCATAAAATCTTTGAAAAGTATTAAAAAACTGTATTAAAACTATGATCGATACTCAAAATTCATGTTCTCATAATATTTTGCTTGATTAGTATCATGCTTTCTATGTGTTGTGATATTGTTTATTTTTTTATGTATTTTTTGCTATAATTTATTGTTGTTGTTGTGCTATTATTGTTTTATTTTTGTTGTTCAAATAATAAGTGACTAAACAACTAATAGAAAATTATAATTTGAAGGATTGTTTGTTTTATACATTTCAAGTCAATATAGTTTAGTCTCTTATTATTATTAAATATTTAAATATCGTTTATTATGTTTATGTGTCCAAAGATTAGATTTATGTCGCTTGTATTATTTAAATACCTATATTTTTTTATTACAGAGCGTATTGAAAAGGCTACTTAAGTGACGTGCTATATTTGCTTCTTTAAAAGGCAAACGGCCATTTAAAGCATAGAAAAGACAAAAAAAAGTTCCATAGCTTTTTGGCATAAGTATTAATTTTGTTATTATATTTATTTTTGTGTATGTACTTATTTAGTTGTATAATTTGCTCATTGTGTTTAAAAGACAGATCTAGTCAATGATAACAAATAGTAGAAAATTGAAGTATTTTATTTTTACAATGGTATTATAGTTAATTTTAAATTATTGTATTAATCATATTGTTGCTATTATACAAGCTTGATAACCCCGTGTTAGTTTATCACGCCTTTGTCAAACCACAGTTTTATAATTTCTGATAACTAAATTATCGACGCGTTTTTGTGCAATAACAAATCCCGAGTATTGTGATGTTTTTTTTTTGTATAATGTTTGGACTTGTCTTTATCTACCCTTAATCCTCAAAACATCAGAAAGTATTAAGAATAAGTCAGAATTATTAAATTGTAAATTGTATTTGTTGGGTCAACCCATAATTTGGGTAAAAGTTTATACCATTTTAGTCAATTATGCTTTTGCATCGCATTGTTTTTCAAGAAAGTGTTACACGCGTCGCATAGTGTAAATGGTAGATTTTTTATGTCTGGTTCCTAGTTCATAGTTCTTGAGTTCCTTTCACATAATACGAATATTTAGATAAAAGATTCGTCAATTATGTTTTTAAACAAAAACTCCGTATGTTTTAACGTGTAGTATAAAACGGAATCTTTACACAAAAATCTTGAAACAATGGCGCCCTTTTCAATATATTGGTTGCGATTTTGTTGTATTCCAAATGTTGTTGTCCCAATTTTATGAACTGATAAAAACGACCGTTAAATCAAATTTAAGTTAATCTATAATGTAATTGTAAAAAAAAATGGTACTTATAAAAGTATTCTAACACAATCTTATTCATATATGTAGTACAAGATTTTCTTAGTTTGGGACTAAATCGTGATGTGTTAATATTAATTATTTATTTAATTATTATATTAAAGGAACCAGGTATAAAAAACACCTGATATACGAGTAAGTTTAATTCTTTGAAACAAAACTCAGCTTTACAGTAGATAATTTACAATGTTTATATGATTTAAAAGCTGCTACATGACCCACTAAGAATAATTTATTTCTCCATTTCATAGAGTTATACTTATTCGCAAATAATTCATCATTAAATAACATATTTTACGCATATTATTTCTACGTCAGTATACGTTTCACTATAAATCTTGGTCGCAGATTCACTAAGTTATTTCGACCAATAAAATATTCATCATGATGTTTGAAAAACGTTGAATATAAAAAAACATACTAGTTGTTATAAACATTAGAAATATAACTTAATCCGCTGTGATTTTATTTCATTCTAGTCTGAAGATCATTCCATTGATTTTACAATCATACACATAGAAAAAAGTTTTTCTTTTAAAATATAGGTAGTAAAAAAATCATTCGTCCATTTTCATGAGTTTTATGTTTAGTAAAATAAATTAATCCTAAGAATTGGATTCGAAATTTTGTTCAACGGAAAGTATCGGTTGTAAACCTGCCCCAAAGATATTCAAAAACTAAAGCAAGCAAAAATTAATTTCTTTAGAAAAAGGCACAAAACACTGCCGTCGCAACTAACGCTTTATTACATAGCTTATATTATACATATTTATATAAATTATATAACTTGCGTAGTAATTAGTTCTAATGTTTGTCCAAAAAATTGTATTTAATGATATTAATCCTAATTTAATCGCGGCACTTATTTATACGGATTAGGAATAAAGTAGTAAATCTGAATTTTGAAAATTATTTAGTCGAGTATTTACAACAATAACTGTTTAATTTTTTTTTTCGACGGAGATCGACGAGAGATTGATAATAATTTATCTATCTAGTTTCCATAGCTATGCTTAGTTCGGGGCTAGATCGCGTTGTGTTATGTCCATGACTTTTTAAAATCGTGATCAGTGCCCTGGACAACGATTTGATAGAGGACTAATCCTCTATTTTTAAACAAAAAAACGCGACGAAAAATAATTTGTCTTCGTTGCAAAAGTTTTTCAGGGCACTGAATATCTTTGCCATTGGAAAATGGGCTGAAAAGGTATGGGCAAAGGTAATGATAAAAAGTATTTTACTCTGTCCTACAGTCAATAAACCAGTCAATTCTAATATATACACCTCAATTAAACCATCAAGATAATCGATGTCTCTAATTAAAAAATCCGTCATTAGTCCAAGGATTTGTTTGGGCCTAGAATTATCTTAAATTCAATTGTAACTAGAATATAACTACGAATTACTAACACATCTGTCTTCCATTCATACAATAATACAATGTAAATACGAGTAGATCTAGCGTGGCGACCTAACATGTTTTTACTTTGAAAGGCTCAATACTTTATAATTCTGATTAGAACCGTCTCCGTTAAACATCTTCAAGAATATTGATGATAAAATGTAATATGTAATTTCAAGACCTATAAAGATGTTTGTCATGTAGGGTTACAGTAGTGAGCCCTTCATATACACACTAGTATATAGATCACATAGCTAGTCTGTAAATACACATGTTAACACTAATTCATGAATGTCCAATTTGATTTCTTATTTTTGTCAGATACTGAAGAAACTTATCCCGCTCTGGTTGCAAGGAACTCCTACAGAATATTTCTCATAGTATGTATTGTAATTGCGGGCCAACCGCGAAACCTTAAAATCCAACATCGTAGTCCATACAAAAATCATATTTTTTAAACTTTTTAATACCAGTTTTGGATCATCACTCACAAACTCACAGCTGCACGTAATGATTAAACTACTTAACATTGAAGTTCATCTGTAAGTTCCCTTATTTTGTAAAGTATTTTGGACCCATGCTAGTTGCCTATGCTAACTTCATAGTTTTCGCCCGCAGTTATGAAACATACTGTATTATTTGCTAGCCATTCTAACCCTGCGTTCTATCTTTGAATGAATGCAATATACCCACTCGTTCCTTGACACCAACGGATATGCTGATTTGTATGAACTGAATAGTGCACATTTGGGCTCGCCTCGCTAGGCTTTATATAATCAACCACCAACTTTTTATTCTATTTTCTTTCACTTCAATCATTCTGTTAAGCCAAGATCCACCATTTTTTCTAGCTTCGTAATATACCGTCTGAATATAAAATTCCCAGTCCATAAACTGAATTTGTAATAAGTGTTATTTGGTTAGGAAATCAGTAATTATTATTGTATAGCTAAAATTATTTATCTTAGCTAAGGTCATTTCGTTCCATCTGAATTATAATCATAAAAAGTTACTACTTTGGCTTCCAAGTTTTATATTTAGCTTTCAATCATAAAAAATGTGCATCTCACCCTTCTTCTATTTTGGAATAAATATTTGCCAAAATTAATTTAGCGTTGTAAGTTGTTATTATAGATACATAATTTGTGTATTTCTTTAAATCTAAATTATTCTGCGTGCTTCATGCATAATATTATTCCTATTACGGCTTTGTTTGCTAATTTATATCTTCAACTAATTAGTGGTAAAATCGCACAACTAATGTAACCCATCTTATACTTAGTTTCAAATGTATTACTGTACATAATCAAATATTTACACTGTTGTATTGTTTATGAACTTTAATGTACTTGTGTACTGATCTAGTTGAGGCTGCTAAAGATACTTTAAACTTTTGAAAGTACAATTTACCTATAGATAACTTACTGGTCTGGTGAGGGTGGTATCTCCCTTAACCTCTTTTTGTTATGAACATTCACATACGTTCCTAAAAATTGGGTATTAATCACAATTTTCAGGAAACGCATTGACTGCCAAAGATGCCAAAAATATTTAAATTTATCAGCACATTTATTTTAAAAAAGTCAATATACAACTATTAGTAAAATTATTATTAATTGGATAGTCAGTATTGTGCGTCAATAATGTGCATAACAGATTTGAGGTAGTGAGTGAGGCAAGGGTTTACTATTTCTTGGTTATTTTGATAACAAATGATAAGCATTGTTCAATCGTGTTCGTAAAATCACAAGATAACTGCATGCTTCTATCTATTATTTCATGATATTATTGTTCGATAGTTCGAAATTTGTTATTATTATTTCCAATTTCACAAAAAGTTTTATGAAAGTGTTTGAATTCAGGTTTTGTAACAGGAAAAGACCTTACAATGTCAACTGCTGCATACATATTTAGGTATCTCTGATGATAAATAGATCCCGACTAAGGGCTAGAAAGAGATATTACTTATATTTTTCTACTGCGACGCCATATTGCTATTAACTTCAGAGATACCTAGATAGTTAAAAACAAATACAAATTGTTTGCGATAATACAATATTTTATAATATTATATACTTACATATATTTTTAAACATGTTTATTTAAAAAAAAGTTCAT
Source organism: Ecliptopera silaceata (assembly GCA_932527185.1). Taxonomy (NCBI): domain Eukaryota; kingdom Metazoa; phylum Arthropoda; class Insecta; order Lepidoptera; family Geometridae; genus Ecliptopera; species Ecliptopera silaceata. Next base: position 6,751,335 of record OW052202.1, on the reverse strand, counting down.
TGCAGTTGCCTTGTGATAAGGAATAGTTTTCCGGGAATCGTTAACGCAAAAGTATTTTTCCTAGTCCATTTTCATAGTATAAGTTACTAAGTACATAAGTTAAACAGATGTTATGTTAAATATAGTTAACTTTTCTCTCAATCTTGTTTTATTTCACATGATTGTTTTAAAATAATATATATTAATTTTAGCTTAGCCTATTATGCTTTTATTTGTATAGAACCCAATATTTTATACTAGGTACTTACAAAAATTAAGGTATCATGTGCACTAAATAAAAAAACTGAAATATTTTTTTACATAATTTATTAAAAGTAAATATGTAGTACCAAAAATAATAAATAAACTTCTATTTATCATTACACAATCAAATCAAATATAATATATAAAAACACGCAGCAATATTTAATTCATCCAGTTATTTTGATGTTATTTTGATGATTGCACATTATTATACTGCCATTCAACGCAAGCTTTTCCCCTGACTCCGTTTACAACAACATTCGACCAACGCTCGTAAAACTTGGACTCCCTTTCTTTACCGATATAGAATATCTCTTCGTCTTGAACTTCCACAGCGACTGTGAAGTATTCACCTCCTAAAATAAAAAAAACGTCTACATAATGTTTATTCAGAATTATCGAATTGCGATTACTAGTTTATTGCCTAATTGTTATATTTATAAGCATAGATAGTAAATCAACTTGACAACAAGTGCATATCTCCAGCAAAATTAAAGATTATATTTCTGAGTATGCAGACATTTAGTGCAGAATAGGTGCAATCTGAAAATCTATAATAAAATATAGGTACCAAAAATCACCGAAGCTATAGGCCTAATACCATGACTGTCTCTAAGCCAGACATGGGTCCTCAGCATACACTTCTGATAACTTCAAACGGCTGATTGTACAGCATTCATTTGCAGCTCTAGATTTAATGCATATTTGTAGTGCCTGAAGTACCAATTATGCAAATTTAGACTTCTTAACTTGTTTCAAAGTTATAAGACAAAATCAATGTGTAAGCTAAGGACCTATGTCTGATAGATATGAGGATCCTATGATTTAATACCTACAAAGCTAGATAAAATTATGAAAGAATGAAGTTATAGTTTTTTCTATTAATCGAGAGCATGGTTCCTTTCACGACATTTGTCTAACTGTCATGGTTACAACATGGCCAACACCGCCCTTCTCAAAAAATCACCCTGTATACTGAGTACCTGAATACACTTACCAGCTTTGAAAGAGAACGCGTAGTCTTTCGGCAGTATTTGGTTCTCTCCGTGTTGGTAGAGCAGAAAGTCACAATCATCTACTGCTACAGTCGCACCGTCAGATTTTCGGCAAAGGTAGCCGATAGTAATGCTGTAGAAATACATAAATATGGGCTGAAGATTTTGATAAGAGGGTACCTTAAACATAATCTAATCAAGATTTATGAGTTGGAAGTTTATGACTAGAGCTAATTCAACACACGTAATAATGAAAATAATTGTTAATAGCAGTATAGCGGTTACATTTTAAATGGTGCATACAAACAAACGGTCTTTGCCTTTTCTCATCCCAATAAATAAATATCTAATACTGGACAATCCACACAACACCATCTAACCCCAAGCAAAGCAGAGCTTGTGTTATGGGTACTAGAAGACTGACATACTTAATACAATACATAGATAGATATTTCTTGATTATACCTACATATAAAATACCCAGAACACCCGGCGGAATAAATATTTGTAGATCGTACAAACATTTACTTATCCTAAGGCGGGAATCAAACCCGCTATCTCCGCGTTGCAGGTGGACCTTCACCCGCCGCGTCACATCGGTCGTCAAATATTGTCCAATAGTTTAACTTACTGTGACATAAGCACGGGCTGTGATACCGAGCCCACAGCCATGCTGTCTCCATTCTCGAGAAAAATGAAATGGAGTACGTAGCGGTGATGGGAACGCCATTCTCTGTGTTTACCTGAAAATATATTTATTTAAATAACAATGTTTTAGCAAGAAGCCAAAAGCCTTAAGTAGGTAATAGTTTTAGATTATTGTATGTAGCGCCATCTATATCGCTACATGGTAAACTACATCGTAGTGTACGCAACAGACCAACAGATGGCGACAAAAATTCTAGGTCGCGCTTACGAAGTTATCACGGAGTTTGAACATAAGTAATAGAACTGATGACTCTATCCATCGGTCCGCGGGCCCCGAGCCAAAGGCCGCTCGGCGTGGAATACCTTCCCTTTTCGTAGGGGATACCACACCTATCTCCTCATTGTAAGCAATTATTTTTATTGTATTGTTAGTTTGTTAATTTTTTTAACCATCTTTTAGGTAACGATAGGAGCAATAAGGTAATTTTGTTTGGATAATATCTGGATACGAAGCAGTATTTTAACTGATCTAAAAGAACTAGGTACTTACCAAAACTATGATCCCTTACGCAAGGCATCTTCACATTATGTTCTTTGCCATCAACCGTGACTGTTCCTTTCAGGGATCCCATTTGCTCATAATGAGTTTGATGGAACCTGAAATTGTAAGTATGTAGGTACATTAAAACATTTTCTTTATAGAGTTAGCTAAGCGTATTTATAGAGGTAAGCTTGATTTCTGCTACTGAGCAATTAATTGAATTAGTAGGTAGTGCAGGAAATAGGTAGGTACACGAAATTGCATTCTTTTGAAACATCGTATAATTATGTAGTTCAGAATCACATAAACTACATACATAATATATGTCATAACCACATAACGAACTTTTATGTACTTATGAAGATTTAAGCAGTACCATACTAAATACAATAAACAAAAATGCTGCATGCAACTTAATTGCAACACACACTTCATGTACTATTTACCAGGAGTCGAATTACATTTCTGAACATACATAATTTATGTTGTCTTAGTCTTACTTACTTCTTTTGTCGTTTGAAGAAATCCCTCGACCAGTTTTCGCGAGCTAAGTCCTTAGCCAAGCAATGTGGCGACATTTGATAGTCGTAGTTGAACGGTGACCAAAGTGCACTCCAGATTAAATCTGCCTCAACTTTCACTGTCTTCGACGGATCATTTCGGGTTCTAAACATAATACAGTTCTAAGCACAGCAGATTCTAGCGCTTGATACGGTCGGTTACTTCGATAGATACATATAGGTATACCTACCTAACATTTTGAAAGCCAATCCTATATTTTGAGTAAACAAGACAAGAAGACACAGGCTATTATCATGCTAATATCATGGTGGGTAGGTATGTCCGTGGATTTTTATTTATTATGTATTCACCCCGTCATACGATAGATATAGATCAACGACATATTATTTAAAGCTATACATATGTATCTAATATTTCTTACTTCATTTCCCCGTTATAAGAGACCTTCCAAGTCCGCATAGGCATAAAGTTATCTATCCGGATGCCTTTAGCCTTGTACTGTCCAATTTCGGCGCTATCTTGCACCAATTGTGTGTCTGGTAAGCTTGGGGATAGATAAATGTCGTATCCATTAAGCTATAAAAGAAAAATGATTGTTGAGTTGAGCAAGTGATCTTATGGTCAACTAGGGCTAATCTGTGTTGTGTATTTGTTAAAGCATTTATCTATCGAGACTGCTAATCCGACGGTCATATAATTTGGTAGGCCAACAGATAATATTTTACAGATTATAAAGGTTGTGAAATTACAAAGAGGTGTATAAAAAGGCCTACTAAAAAAATATTTATTTTTTACCCAGGTTATAGTTTTGTACAAAAATAAAATGATTAAAACCAGTATAACGTGAGCTTTGTTCATTACCTTGATGTACATAAAAGCGTCAACTGTTTGTTTTGGTCGTCGAGCCAGTCCGCATATAACAGCGGTTCCATCTGTTGACACACCATTATAGTAAACTGCGTCTATGCCCTGAAAACATGATCAAATCAAGATTTTTCTTATTTAAAACTCAAAAGAAAATAGGACTAGATTGATTAGTTATAGAAAGGTGTGAGCATTGAGATGACGTCTGATAGAGGAGAGTGGAAGAAGACGTGTTGCACCGACCCCACATAATGTAGGACAAGGGTAGGAAGATGATGATGATGATGGTAAAATCACAAGGGCTGCATAATGCTGCGATTTTTGGGGAAAAAATCATGATCACATTACTGTGTTCCACTTTGAATCTCTAGAAATTCTTCAACGTAAGTAGGTATGTCGTGATTAGGGAAATATACTTATATACTGGTGAACAATAGATGATAAAGTATACATTTACTTTTATTTTAAAACGAGTAAACTTGTTAACTAAGGAAACTAGTATCGGGGGATTTCTGATATTAAAAATCTACCCACATTAGCGTGGTCTCCGAAATAGTACTTGTTTTCCAAAAGTGCGTCTTCTTCGTGAATGTGAATAGTTCCATCGTCGCTTTTTCCAATATCCACAGCGTAAGATCTTTTAGCTCTTGTGGCCCACTACAATAGGGTTCAAAATGCATTAAAACATACGAAATTACTGCAGTTCGTTCATCCTAAATTAAAGAGCTTGTATGAGAAAATACTATTTACTCCACTGTATCTATTTGTAGACAAAGAGTGATACTCGCATTTCTAAAAAGTATGGGTGTCTATGCAATTACCAAAGCAAAGACTGATGGACGAAGAACATAGCCTCACACAGCATGTCTTCAGTGGCAGAATGCTCTGTGAGGTCTATATAGGTATATAAACGGCTTAATATCCGATAAACTTATAAAAATCTGCTTTATTGACTTGATTGAACAAATATGAATAATATGTACCTAACGGATATGAGACTATTACAGTATTAACAGTAATAAAAACACTCACTTACCTTTCTCACAGTTAAAACCACATACATAAACACAAATTTGAACCAATAATACTTATTTTTCTGTTGATAAACTCCGAAAATAGGCGGTCTATGCGACCTATTTAAAAATCTAAACACTAAAACTAGACAAATTGGAATTATAAATGATATAATTAAAGTTAACATTATGACTATATTCGAAGACGGATTTGAACTATATTGGCTGACCAAAGAACGATTAAACTGTCAGATATCTTATCATTTTCATTGTTATCGTCTGCTTGAGATTACAAGATTAATTGGTTTTACTATTAATCTATGGAGAAAAAATTGTACACTGAAATATGACCTTACCTAAGCAGATATAAAGGTGATATTGAATTGACATTTTATATAGATAAAATGCACAGCTGCATTTGTTTTATCTGTTTAAAGTTGAGACTCTATTTTGTATACATTAAAGATCATATTTCAGTAGCAAAAACATTTTCGAGTTATATGCAAACTGTATCTGGTATTTTTATCTAATTTTTATTTTATTGATATACTTAGTTTTGGATCAAAGGATGGAATAAACTAGAAACTTTATTGAAATATTTATTTTTAATTAGAACCAGCGTGTTATAATTCATTAGTAAGATTCAGTACTGATTCAAGTTAGTTATTAACTTTTACAATCATATGGAAATGCTTTGCCAAATTTCGGACAACATAATAACACAAACTTTATTATAAAACTTCTTCATAGTGTTTTATCTAACAAAGTTAGAAACTTCTAGCATCATTGCAACCATTAATGTGGTAGTTCTAACTCAAGATAGTTATAAAAGGGTAAAAGATAAGGTAACTTAAGCCTCAGCCTTTGCTAATAAATGTTTGTGAACACATTCCTCTTTGTTGATGAGATGAGTTGTTTTGTTCACAAGCTGCATCAATGTGTTCAGGTTATCTGACCATTCGTTGAGTCGGTCTGACGCATCCATGTTCAAACTGCAACAAGTGGGCAAAATTAAGTACATTTAAATATTTTTATTATTATTATTCAGCCATTGTCGTCCCACTGCAGGGCAAAGGCCATACATTTAAATATGGACAATATATTTAATTCTAAATTACACCCATTAGTATTCGGATGTTAATGCTTAGTACAAAAACTATTTTAATGTAGAACAATACAAAACTTTGCAATTTCAATGTATGGGAGGATTTTTAATGACAAAACCCAATTGATGTGTATTGTATGTATCTGGCATATTTTGTAAGCGCGGAGGAGTGGCGTGTATTTTCATAATGGATTAACCATTCTGAAAATACTCTATATGCAATGACTCAACATTTTAGTTGAGTAAACTAAAACACTAATAGAAAATACAGTAATATTCTAGAGCATATAAGTAGAGTATATGTATCTGAAAAGGTTTTTGTGTTAACTTACCTAAAGTGAACAACGCCCGCTGGTCTGTCGATCTTAGCTCGCACAACGCTGCTTACAACGAGCGCGCTCAATGCATCTTCGGTCTCTGTCTCACTCAGGCCGAGGAGCTCGCTCATTCGCTTGACCGTGATTCGCGTGTAATACATTGACATAATGCGGATATTCTGGAAGATATACCATTTGTTAGACATGAGACTGTGATAGTACCTAATTAAATTACTATTTGAGATGTTCGGCAGTTCTCGTGTTTCCGAATCGACCCGAGCCTCATTAGCTACCCAGCATTGGTAAGAGTATAGAGTGGAATATACCTCATTTCAAAGCAAACAAATGTACATACTATGTTACGTTGTCACCCTATCTATAGAAATCTGTTGCATTCTATAAAAGCTTCAAGGAACAGATAAGCTTCAAATATGTGACTGTTTTTTTAATATGTAAATTTTATATTATTTTGTTAAGATTTTACTTTACTGTTTATAATGTTTTGATAATGTGAACCTACCTTGTTGTTTGTTATTTAAGTCTGTATATGTCTACGACTGATAAAACTCAACTCTACTTTCACTCTGCATAGTTGGCCAAAAATAAAATAGCTTACATGTTCCACAACTCGATTTTTTAAGTCATTCCAGCGCTCCACGCCTTTTTCTTCAGAAGGGTTGAAATATGGAGTGCCACGGAGCATTTTCTCATACGTGGAACAAAGGAGGTTCCATCTGATGATCTCAGGGTTGATGAAGAGTCCCAACAACTGTCTGAAAATGCATAGAAGATAATTAAAAAGATATAAATATGTTAATTTGTTGAATATTTTAATGTTATGTAATTTGCAACATATCTCCTGTCTTACTGATCCCACTAATATTATAAAGTGTTTCAATTAATCTTTACAATACTTCCAATTTATTTATTAATTCGTCAATGCCATGGACTGTCATTGGATTAAAGTGGCTTCAAACCACATGGAATGAAAAGAGCAGAGAGAGGCTCAAAATTTAGTCAGACTGTGAATGATGATGATGATACTTCCAAGCTTGTACATCAAAATTACACATAGGCTATAGTTTATAAACATACTCCTACCTAACCTATTGTATAAATCCAAAATATAACTAGTACTACTACTACAACTTACTTATATTCTGGCAACTTTTCCAACTCCTTGTCCAAGTTAACTCTATGTGTGAGGTCAGACTGCTCATTGTCGTACGGAGCCAGTATCAGGAATACAATGCTGCCTACAAGCGCGTCAGTGCCAGCGTCTTGGCCTAGAGCGCGGAAGTGACGGCATACGGATAGATAAGCGCCATTGTGCTGGTCCACGGCTATCATCAAACGGTAGAATTTTTCTTTTAGCTCCTGTAATACATTAAAAGTCTCTGTAAAAACTGTAAGAGTGCCAATAATTCATATCGAAAACATAATTAGAAATGAAGCTAAACAATTTAGAAGTATTTTTGTCTGGATCACAACATGGGCTAGGTTTTATAAAACAGTAAATAATCTAAATTATTAAATAGATAAAATTTATTCTTTAATTTATTATGAATGGTAGGTAAGTAGTATGTTAGAGGATATCTAGCAATAATATTTTTCTTCTTATACCACTAAGTAAGAAAGTATATGATATAATCCATTTGATTGTTTTTATTGATGGTACACCTGCAACATAAGGGAATTAAAAACCTTTAAGATTTTTCTAAAACCCATACTGTGATTGTCAGGTCAGAATATTTTCATGATGAGTCAACTAACCTTGGTATTCTCATCCTCAAAGAACTTAGTATTGATCTTTTTAGATATAATCTGAGTGCGGACATAGTCTTTGATCGCCAGACAGAGCCTCATTTGTTCCAGAATTAGCTCAACTTTTTCACGCTTGTCCATAGACCCGTAAGTCTCCACTTGTAGTTCTTGTATAATCTTTGCAGCCTCTGCTACATTGTTTTCATCCTCTCTAATCTTAGCTAAGATGTGGGTTAACCTTGCTCTTTCAACTTCAACATAGATTTTACCCTCAGTGATTGTTCTAAGAGTTTCAATAAGTTTGATTTTGGTTTCTTTGTCGGGTGTTTTATCAACGTAAGTGTAGCATTCTTGTACCATTTTGACAACAGCTTGCTTGAGTTGAGACCTGTCAAGGAAAAGTGATTCAAACTCAACAATTTTAGGAAACATAGCATTATCACTATTTACAAAAACCAATATTGATAAAAGTTTATTCAGTAAAATCACAAGGATTAATTAGAATTGTCTTATATACCAAGTGATTCTAGATGCCCGTTTCACACAACCACAGACTAGAAAAACGGGCAAGAAACTACAGCATGGTTCCTACCATTTTTTTGTATGAACCTTCTTATATCCTTGTACTATGGTTTTTTGTATGAATTTCTTACCTTCTCTTAGCCAGGAGCACAATATGGTCATTCAAAGCTGACCAGTTCTTAGCCTCAAAGAATATTTGCACAATCGCAACTAAAATTCTGGATGTGGACACCATGTCTGCTCCCTGAAATATAAAATACCATTAGTAAAGCTAACTTTATTATACAAACTTCTAACTTTAAGAAATAATTTCACATATTGCACTCTATGTCTCAAACTTGTAGTATAAAACTAGATTGCTGATAGTAATAGTAATACTTAAAACACTTTTTTTGTACATTCATACACAGAATACGTAGTAACACCCAGACTAGAACATTATTTATATTCATCATACAAACATCTCGGTGGGAATCAAACCCATGACCCACAGCATGAAATGCAGAGCTACTACAAACTGAGCTGTGAGCTGTGACGTCTGTCTTGAAGTCTACTATTAAATCTTACAATGAAATTTAATTGAATAACAAAGAACATTAAATCTAAAATGACTTGCACAATACACAGGAACATTTTGTTTCTTACCGTCCTGGTTTGTTTCTCAAGAGCCAACATCTGGTCGACAGCTTCTTGAATCCTTCCTTCTGATGCCCATGACTTCCACATGGGGATTTTATCATCACAGGTGGTACTATAGTCCACCTAAAATAAGGCACAAACTAAATTGATTAAGGTCTAAACTAAACTAAATAACTCAGTCATGTTATGCAAAACTACATTTTACAACAACTAGTACGGAAAGATAAGCTAGGGTAAAAAGTTGGTTCAAAAGTCTGGAGACCAAAAAGTTGATTGCAAGAGTTTTTTGAATAATGGTGTGTTCTTTGAGGAACTGTTTTGTAGCTCGTAAGGGATCAATAGACTGTAAAATCATTTGCAATTAATCCTGTGATGGTGTGTAAGCATGAAAAAAAATGTAAGCAGCTCGTACTTACTTCCATTTTCACGATTTTCCCACTGGAATCCAGGGAACCGATATCGCCGTTCGTTGTCATTTTCCTATATTAATACCAAATAATGAGTTACAGAAAGTTGAATTCTTAGCAAGTTTTAATACAAGTGGATATTTACTTACTTTTATTATGCTTTATTTTATGGATAAAAACAATTTGGAAAATAGGCTATTTTGCAATCTCACGACACGACATTAAATCAGTGTTGCCACTAAAACCAGCTTGCCAGATTTCGAAAACTATCAAAAGTAAAGGTTGCTACACATTTGAACTATATCGAATATCGCTCATCACCTCCTTTCCATACATTTTGTATGAAAACTCTATGGTCGACCGCACACGCGTACTCTCAATTTACAAATATATGACGTCACGGGCCGATTTTTGTATAGTTGACTCGGTCCTGCCAACTTTGAAATCAGAATTTTCCCTAACTTCAGTGAAAAATATCCGAAATTTATCCATATTTGCACAGATTCCTTCTAAAAAAATGGTTAAAAGGTTTCCCGTTAAGTCATCACAAACAAATGTTTTACATTTCTCTTTTTTTTTGTGTCTGTTTAAATATATACCCCTAACAAATACCCTGAGCAATTTTTTTTCTTGAAAAAATTCCTAAATTTCGGGGAAGCTACGCTAAGTTGTAAACATTGTTGGGACATTCGGATCTCAAGGTCAAATACAGTATGCTCCTTGTATGTGAGTGATAATGAGTGAATGATGGCAAGGCATAGGCATGCACGATAGTCATTCTTCAGTCAACTGGGTACGCCTTGTGATCTCATTGGGGAAACCAAGTGCTTTGCTTGTGTAGCAGGGACAAAATAATGATGAGTAATGTGTATATAACTCAATAATGAATGTCTGTGAATTGTTTATTTTATTTACTAGCGATCCGCCCTGGCTTCGCGCAGCACAAATGCTGATACTACAGAATGTCTTTGTATATTTTTTTTCATCTATCTATACTGTTATACACAGTGCCGTCTTAAGTCTATTCGGCGCCGGGGTGCGGGGCTCAGCCTGCGCCCTGGTTTTCTTTTACACTGCAGATAGTCCAGTCAAAATAGACTAAAATTATGACTCCAGTTTGCATTAATTCCCAACAAGCTGAATTTTTGTGCAGGCCTTGAATACGTCATTACAAATGATATGTCAAAAGTCCCCATCGATCCCACTTGTGCGTTGTTTTTTATTCGAGGTCAAAGGTCATAAATTTGCGTTTTTTGCATATATCTCTGAAACAACGAGAGCTATCGAAAAGTGGTTCAGGCAAAGTTTGTAATCGTAAAATTGTCTACAAAAATACCTCAACACTTTTCTTTTACAAAGCATCGCTTTCGAGATATAGTGACTTTAGACCGCAGGAACATCGTCGAAGATACTGCGTTTTTTCATTTCAGCCGTTTTATCTGTTTCATTGCCACAGAACAAACAGTATTTCTTGAAACAAAAAGACGATTCATTACCTCGTACTCTAGTACGAGGCGGACTAACCCATCGAACCCATCACCCCTTTCAGTAAATTTCAAGAAATACTGTTTGTTATGTGGCAATGAAGCAGATAAACGGCTGAAATGAAAAAAAACGCAGCATCTTCGACGATTTTCCTGCGGTCTAAAGTCACTGTATCTCGAAAGCGATTCTTTGTAGAAGAAAAGTGTTGAGGTATTTTTTGTAGACAATTTTACGATCTACAAACTTTGTCCGAACTATTTTTCGATAGCTCTCGTTGTTTCAGAGATATACGCAAAAAACGCAAATACCCAGGTTAAAAGTCATAAATTTGCGTTTTTTTTTTTTATATCTCTGAAACAACGAGAGCTATCGAAAAATGGTTCAAACAAAATTTGTAGATCGTAAAATTGTCTACAAAAATATTTTAAAACTTTTCTTCTACAAAGCATCGCTTTTGAGATATAGTGACCTTAGACCGCAGGAAAATCGTCGAAGATGCTGCGTTTTTTTCATTTCAGCCGTTTTATCTGATTCATTGCTACGTAACAAACTGTATTTCTTGCAACAAAAAGACGATTCATTACCTCGTACTCTAGTACGAGGCGGACTAACCCATCGAACCCATCACCCCTTTCAGTAAATTTCAAGAAATACTGTTTGTTCTGTGGCAATGAAGCAGATAAACGGCTGAAATGAAAAAAACGCATCATCTTCGACGATGTTCCTGCGAGTGGCGTTAAGTTCAATGAAATATCTAAATATTCATTAATTAGCGCTCGGCAGGCGCCCCCGGGCGCTCCGCGCCCGGGTGCACCGCACCCCTTGCACCCCCGGGTAAAGACGGCCCTGGTTATACAACTGTAAAAGAGCCGAAAATTAAAAACGAATATATGGAAAAAGTTAATATGCAGATGCACTAGGTAAACGATTTTGAGTCCTAAAATCGAGTTTGACTGTTTGTTTGTTATAACATCACGGCTAAGTCACTGGATAGATCTGCTTCATGAGTTTCATCTATAAAACATTATAAAATTATATTATTAAAGTTTCATCTAGATCAGGGGTTCCCAAAGTGGTCGATATTGACCCCTTGGGGTCGATATTGGTTTCCTAGGGGTCGATATAAACGAAAACTGATTGTGGGGGTCGAGGAGGTCTTAAAATCGACCCCTATTAAATCAACCAGTTCTTCAAGTCAGAATGAAAAATAACACACTATAGCAGCTGTTTTAAGTTAGCGGACCATTATGAGTAAGGGGGTTGATCTTAAAAGTAGGTTATTTGGCCATGGGGGTCTGAGGTAAGATTTCATTTTGGAAAAGGGGTCACTTGTCCAAAATAGTTTGGGGATCCCTGATCTAGATCCATCCAGTGGTTAAGCCGCAACATCAAACAAACAAATTTGATCTAGATGAAACTTATATAAGTTTGTTAATGTCTGTGTCTGTTAATGTCTATATAAGTTTGTTAATGTCTATGAAACTTATATAAGTTTCATCTAAATACATAGACCGACTTCTAAGTGTATACTTAGACTAGTATTTTAAAGGTGCGCGAGCTGCAAAGGAATAATGTAATAAAAATATATTCGTTTTTAAACGAATGAATTCATTTATCTGAAACTACTAATAACATCAATAATAACTTATACATAGGTACGTCAATCGAAAAAGTACCGTAAGGTATTTTGCAGTGTGCATGTCATTTGCTGCCCAGAGGACTCAAGCTCCACTGTAGTAACTTTTATTTTATTATAGACACCTAAGAGATACCTAAAGCAGTGTTTTATTGCTTCACAGAACAAGTCTTTAGTGGACTTGCTAGATGAGGAAATGCATTGTTACCTTAGGCAGTAATCAATGATAAATAACAGTAGGTGGGCCAACGGCTTATTCTATCGTATCGTAGTTGAATAAAAAACGAATGTTTGGATATACACTTATTCATTCACTCTTACCATGCCATCGTTCTTAACAAATTATAGTCTGTTCTTTTTTGAAAAAAGGAGCACTCTGTTGGTAAAAAGAGCAAGTGTGTGGTCATGAACGTTACATTACGACGTGTACGATATATTAGAGTACAAGTCTGTCATCACTTTAAATGGAGAATAGATCAATGATGATGATGAGCTACATGCTTGCATCAAAACAAATAAATAAATATTTTAATAAATATGTAACACTCTCCAATTACAATTTGATAACAATTTGAAAAGCGGCTATTACTTTTCGGCTATCTTGATTTTTGTGCTGCTCGCATATTTATAAAATTTATCATCTTGTAAATCTCAATGAGCGATTTTCCAAATAGCTTTTAAAAAAAAAAAATAGTTCAAAAAGAGTCGATAGATGGCGCTGGACACTTAGTGTATATCAAAATCCCTCTCTTTTTTATCTGTATAATCTATTGGTAGCTCTGTCGTGTAGCTGTCATTATCATCCTGTCACGTCCGTTTCGGTGTATTCAGCGTTTTGATAAACAAGACCTCATTCATTTTTTAAAAGCAGGTAAAATAAAATCTATTCACCAAATAAGAAAATCTCCCGGATTAACAGGAGAATTACCTCATAACAATATTGGTAGCACTGAATGAACAGAAAATGTGATACCACAGATAACTTTCAAGTTTATGCGGCAACACAATTAATTTTACTCTGTGGCAGAATGACAGAACATGTTGGTTGAATTGAACGAGTCATCTAGAATCATGAATGAAGGAGCTAAAAGTTTTATATAATTTATTCTGTGATGTTGTGTGAAGTGTGAATGAGCGATGTGCAGGCAGAGCAAAAGTGCAAATATGGCGTAGTTGTATCGTTGAGTTATTTTTACATTTAGTAATGTAAATTGTTTTTACTTTGACGCTAATCTCATGAGATTTCAGCTTTTTAGTTAAGCTTTTTGAGTTTTACATTTGGGTTAACGTGACGCGCAGTGGTACGCAACACTGCTAGCCCAATTTCCTTTGTTTTTTTTCACCAACATATGTTGGACTACTTTCTTTTTTTGTAAAATTAGCTAGCTAATGTTAGGAAATATGAGTTCGTCGAGAGATTTCGATGATGTCGAGATGATACGCTATAGGGGAACCAGAAGTCATTCAGCCCAAGGTCTTCCGCCAACTGTATCGAGCCCTGCAATGAAAATACCACTTCCTCCTCGGATGTGGATTACGGGTAAATATTTTCATCTTCGTTATCATATCACTCGGCTTCGTGGTCATTTCATTTGGTTGTCTCACACGTAGAATGACCTGGTTTTATTATTACATACTGAGAGCAACCGAGGCCGATAAAGATAACTTCTCGTTCTTGGATTCATTGATTTGGAACAAGAATCGAACAGTGGTGAAGTAAATGTTTTACTATAATTTCCATGAAATTTCGAATTCATGGCGTACACAAAAGTACCCTGGTAGAAATTGCTATGGATATATTTTGCTATTGCCCATTGTTATTTTTCACTTTTTTGAATGTGATTGACCAATCACATTGTATTAATCATCTAATTAATTCAATGTTATACAATCACATTCGAATTTAGAGTTGAGTAATCTAGTCATTTCCAGCGAGTTCAATTAAAAAGTGACTTTAATTTCTCACCATTTACCTCATTCACATTTTTATAACACATGTTGCTGTGTGGACTTTTTGTTAAATAATCATACCAATGTATACCAAGTATGTATGTATACCAATTGTTCAATCGCTATACTAACAATAATATAGCATATTAAAAAAATAAAAGCCTACAAGTGGAGACAACTGCAATTACAAAAAAATATCCACTACTTGTTAGAATTATAAAAAATAATCTAACCTAACTAACCTCATTTACTTATTTCTTTTAAAACTTATTGGAAAAAATACCATGATCTTCAATGAAAAAATATTAGTTCTCTAAGTATTAATTAGTCAACTCAATATTTATAACATAAGAAAATAGTTTTACATACATAGGAAACAGTTGATCTCTGAAAATTGCTAAATCCAAAAATTTAAAATCCAATCATAAAGTTGAATATTTGTATACAGCATGTAGAATGCACAAATGTTTATCTTTTTGACAAAACATTATTTTTATTATTAGTTTGTGGTGTCCCAATACAAGGCCTCCCTTCCTACTCTCCAGTCTATTCTGTCTTGGACTATTGCTAACCAATCTTTTGCTTATTCATCAAATTCATCTCATCATCACAAAACATGCATTTTGATTTTTGTAATGCTGTCAAGTATTCAATAAATAAATAAATTTCAGATATGTACAAGTATAAGATAGGTATAAGAAACTGTATGTTGTAATGTGCATATTGTATGGCTCATATCACCATTATCATTTTGTAGATATTGAGGATGAATCATCAGACGAAGTTAGTGGTAGTGTGAATGATGAAGGAGTCATGCATGAGCGACCCAGAGTTAGATCACGGTTTCGACACCACAAATCGAGGTCTAGCAGTGTGCCTATTGGCATATTTTGGGACATTGAAAATTGTCAGGTAAGATGACCAAATCACAATACTTGATTTCAGGCAACAACAGTAAAAAATTACCAATAAATACATTACAATTAAAATACATATAAAATCCATAAACTAATTTGACTATGACAATATATTTAATTTTATATGCTACAACTGTTCTGTCAGCAAGCCCAGTTTAAAGTCTAACAGTAAACTGTAGATCTATTTAATTGGTGTCCTTAATCATTTTTGAAAAAGCAATGTTACTTACAGGTGCCCAGAGGTTGTTCAGCTATAGATGTAGTAGCAGCTATCCGTGCCAAATTCTTACCTGGACGCAGGGAAGCAGATTTTGTGGTTGTGTGTGATGTACGGAAAGAGGTTGCATTTAGACTTCAGGAATTGAATGATGCTCAAGTAAGAACAAGTTATAACTTGCTTAAAAAGTGACTAAACAGTGACTTTATTTACAACTATGTTGTGCAACATTGATAAATCAGCAAAAGCCGATTGTCCCTCAATAAATAGTAAACATAAACATAGTCAAAATAATGTTTATTCTAAAACATGCAATTCATAAACAAAGTCAAACTCAGGTAGTTAATAATTGTGTCAATATTATGTAATTGTTATTACATACAACTACTATAAATAAACAATATTATCTGGTAATAGCAAACCACTCACAACATTGTAGTAGCAAGTTGATAATGATATCAATTTGTTTACATTTGCATTTTCGTATTTTTTAATCTGAGCCTGTAGTCGAGTTTTACACCAACACATTTCTTTTGCTACATACAAAATTAGCGTTTTAGTTTTCGAGCCTCGTTCAAGTAAAACTATGACTATGGGCTCTATTATTTTCATCTTTTCATCACTTTTTTTTGAAAACATCCAGTTACTAAACTAATTATGCACATCAAATAATTATAATACTTTTCTGGTAACTGTACTGAATGTTTGTCAACAGATAAACCTGATACATGTATGTGGAACTCAAAAGAATGCAGCTGATGAAAAATTGAGGCAATGTATGCGAAGGTTTGGAGAACTGCATTCAGCTCCAGCCGCTTTACTACTGATCTCGGGAGATATTAATTTCGCCGCCGACCTCAGTGACTTTAGGCATAGGTATTGATTCTTATAAATTATTCATTTTATATCCTTGAAGATGTACTCCAGACAGTTTTGTATGCATGATGAGACGTAACCAACTTTATATTCAGGAGTGTTTGTTAGTCTGACAAACAAAATCACATTATAATGTTACAAAAATGTTTATGCGACTTTAGTTGTACTTATATTTTTCTCTATGTACTTAATCATTATACTCAACTGTTTTATTTTCTAAATTGTTGTTCTAATTAATTCAAGAAAAAAAGTACCAGACCAATTAAATGTCTCCAACTGAATTAATCTCCTAAAATGTATGTTTATTCATTAGGAAAAATATGGAAGTAATATTGGTGCATAAACAGAACACATCATCTGCCCTAATCGCGTGTGCATCCTCGCATTACTCTTATAATCAACTGACGGCCTCACTCCCAAGGAATCCAAAGGTATCTACAACTCCGACTACACAAATGTCTATTGATGCCTAAGCTCAAGACAATGTAACTTAAAATAAATTTTTACTGTCATTTTCACAACGCTTTCAGGAATAACAAAATTAAAACTAATGTACTATGAAAAAGTAATCAGGCATAGTATTTATAGACAACTTGTATATGTTTTGATTATTAAAATATTAAATATCCTGGTGTAAGCTGTACTTATTAAAATCTTGCTCACTGTGAAGTAACACTTAGTGCAAACTTAAATATTCCAACAATGGAAATACATATGTATAGAGACTATTTCAATATTATTGAAAGAAGCACTTGATCATACAAATATCTTGGTGAACAATCTAGCAGGTCAGATTTTCAGGTGTGGCTTACGCAAATTCTGACGTCATACATTGTTATCGAACGCGATAATAGCAATATATGTAAACAAAAACCTTGCTATTGTGTTACAATATACACAACAATCAGATTGCGTACAAACTATACTATGTGACTTCTGATTTACCACATTCAAGCACAGAATATAATATTGTTTTCAACCACCACCTGCTCATACATAAACTGTTTTGAAATGTAAACAGAATCGTATTTACATCACTATTGTTTTACTCTTGTGGTTTGAATTATTTGATTCTGATTTATACATTCATACATATATTTGAGTATACATGTATGTATACTCAAATACTAGAGGGCACGTCACAATCCACTCAACATTTTTACTTTATAATAATTGCATCAATCTCATCAGAAATGTCTCTGTTGTGAAATATATCGATTTAGCTAGTTAGCTATCATTAGGTTCAAGCCAAACACACATTTTCGAAAAAAATTGCCACGATAATTCATCAATAAAATCTACATAAATATGTTTAACAGTCTCTCAGCCAATCAAACGACGATGATGAAGAGCCCACGTGTGAGATGGAAGTGATAAATTTACCTTACAACCAGCCATCGGAAAAAATAAAAGTAAGGTTGAAAAGACTCGCCGACAACTGTGGAGGGAAGGTGCTTCGGATCGTAGCTAATAAGGCAACGCTACGGTTCCCGACACCTGACCAAGCCTCTAGGTAAGAATATTTATAAATAACAGACATATTTTACCACATAATTCAGGCGCAACTGCTTGTCTGGCCTTAGTTTATTAATTAAGCTTTCACCAGAAAATGTCTACAAAATCAATGCATTAGATTGGATTTGAAAGTTTAGAATAGTTACGGAAGGATTACAACTTCCATACATTTATTTTTACACTCTTGCATTCGTAAAAATAAAACACGCAACGAGTGTCGAATCTGCACCTAATTCTCTTCGGATTACGGGATTTCAGAAATTATTGTAAATTTTATTTAACGTGTATTTTCTCATATTTAAGTACTACTTACCTTTAGCTCTTTATTCGAGAGATATTGTGCTATAGAATTCAAAGTAATGAAACAATGGCAGGTTTGATTATACTGTCAGTCTAATCTAAGTCTGTTGCCCTAGATCTGGAAAGGCTATTATTATTATACAAAGTGTATAAATATAAATAAAAATATAAGTTGTAGGAATCACCATCTGTTAGTAACATTTTTTAAGAAATTAATTTAATACTATTTTTACTATGTAACGATTTTCCTACGAACAGTTTTTCATCATTTGCTTTAAGTTATAAATTTGTGTGTATAAGAGGTTTTTGAACGAAACATTTTATGACGTACATGGCCTTGTTAAAAACATAGAAAAAGAGGGTAGTTTGTGAAACAATACTATTTAAAAGAATGAATGATGTTTTGTTGAGTCAATGATATTTTACGGATCAATCTTTTGTCAACCACCGTTTTTTTAACTTTTTACCTAGATTCGTTAATTCACAAGTTCAAACGGTCATTGCACATCCAGGCACAAGCAAGAACATAGTGATTTCCATTTGATCAAAAGTGTAACGGTTTTTTTACACCATTCTGTGAAATTCTTCTAACAATTAATGGTTTTGGGAGTGATAACTTAGTTCAAAATGCTACTAGCAAGGTAAGAATTTATCGTGTTTTTTACTGTTTAGCAGTTTTTTCTTTTTATTTTTGATAAATTCTTGCGAAATCTGTGATAATTACAATTATTACACTAAAAATGATTCCGCAATGGCTCTTTTCATGTATTGAGCAAATAATAACGTCGATAGTTGATACGAGGAATCGGGTCACCACAACTACGCACTTATCGTATTTATTCATTCGCTAACATTATTAACTATACCACACTGTGTTAAACTAGCGTAGATAATGTTATTTGTTCTTAAAAGTGTGTTTCATATCGACGCAAAAAGCCGTTACACTCGCCATCAGCTGTTCGGACAATTCGAACAGCTGATCGCTCGTTTGTTACCCTATTATATAAAAAACGACATCCGTCTCAACAAAAAGTCTTACGTGTTGATAAAAAATAAACTAGTCATATTAAACGGTGATTGTTTCTTTAAATCACACTCTTTTCAATATAAATTCAATTTAAAGGATTTAATAAGGAAATCTGAAATCAAAAACCAGAAAATAGCATGAAATATTCAAATACCTACCTCGATTTATAACGGGTTTCGGGATGAGTCATCCCTAATGGTTCGATTGCTGACGGTGAAGTTTTCAGTTTGAACTTTCAATCATTACATGTTTTAGCTGTTATTTTATTTTATGCACTTACGAGTACAACGTACGCTACTCGTTACATGTGGATTGTCAACTGGGTTAGGACAGCCGAAATTATACTATGTTTTACTAATTTGTCCTGGGATTTTATTTCCCGCGTTTCTAGTCAGGTTTTTTTAAATAATTAAAAAATAACGGTTGGACCAAACGCTCAATGT
This sequence comes from Ecliptopera silaceata, assembly GCA_932527185.1. Lineage (NCBI taxonomy): Eukaryota > Metazoa > Arthropoda > Insecta > Lepidoptera > Geometridae > Ecliptopera > Ecliptopera silaceata. Next base: position 6,731,389 of record OW052202.1, on the reverse strand, counting down.
TGGACGTTGCTCTCTCACAAGACACGCCAATGAGCCCGGTCTTTGACTCTTCTCATCCAGTGTTTGCCAGCTACATTTCGCAGATCTTCACTCTATCTAAGAGTGTTTTACTATATTTAGTATTATTTTTTCTTATACTTACTTTTTTTTTTACTTATTTCTTATACTAGCAAGTTAAGTACTCCATATGTACTAAACACATAGTGAACGCCTGTCTCCTCTTTGTCAAATGTACTGGAAACTGCAACACAGTTTATACCATAGCAGTTTCCAGTGTTCGTAAACACTATGTAACATAATGTTCACTAATAAATAAATTTCATTTCTTTTCATTTGTTCTAGGGCTATGAAACGTATGGACGGAGAAGATGTGTTTGGACGTAAAATAAGCACGCGGTACGCTCGGGGAATTCAACCTACGTACTCGAGCGACGAGGGATATAGCACCGCGCCGCCCACAGCGCCGCCGAGGCCTAACTTTGTACAGCCGACGCAGCAGGTTCAGGTATGAACATAACACAAACAACTGTAGATAAATTAGATGTAAATACATACTCAAAAACTTAAAAAAAAAGGTATTATTATAAGTACTTGTTCGTTAGCTGATGATGATAACGATTTATTCCAGGCAGTCGTGGCAAAAAAAAGTATACATTGACATGACATGTTATACATACTTTTCAATGAATTGATAATCCTGATTACATTATACTATCATAGCTGTCATGCTACAAATTTCAACCCGGAATACAACTCGGCAGTGTTCCTCAACCTTGTATCTAAGTGAATAAATAATAATAAAACATTTGTTTCAGGTGTCTGAATTGCCAGTGGAGTGTAATAACCCTGCTCAGGAGTGGGCACTGGCGTTACAGCAACTGCCTAGTTGTACTCCACCGCCTCTTGACTTCTGTCCGCCGCCCGCGCCTAAGCCGAGGAAGATCAGGGGCACCCATGGTAAGTTACACATTAACTCTAAAGTGTACTTGTATGTAAGGGTCATGTACATTTGTCACATTTTTATTTCTATGTATTTACAAAAATTAAAGTAAGTATATGATTTTTGACCAGCTGTGGAACAAGACCGGGGGAGGGCTCTCGTAATTGTCACAGCAGGTCGGTCACATTTGTGACCAGCCTAGTGTGATGTCACATATTTAACCATTTTAGTTTATATGTAGTGATATAGTACTTAGATAAAATATGTATAATATTTGGAACCCTCCCCAACCCTCGTCACCCAGGCGTACTATAACTCTTATTTTATACAGTTACATTTTTTATATTGTTTGCTCATATATTTTTCTCGAGCAGTAGAGGCCCATAGCGTGCATGAAATTTGCCTAGTTAGAAATTGGTGTATACTTACCGTATTTTGTTCGCAGGCTCTGTGAATTTAGATCGATCGGGCTGCTCATCAAGCAACAGCGGCGATGACAGCCGCCTTCGCGCAGTTTCGCCGTGGAATTCATCAGCGAGTTTCAGCGAGCAGAGCGAATGCGACGAAACTACGGCAGAGCTTACCGTCGGCAATCTGCCGCCTTTTGAACCGCCTGTGCTGCAGGTAATTTTTGTTTACCTTGTATCTACTTATTTTTATTTTATTTTTTGTTATAAGCTTGTGTGTTTGGGGCAAATAAACGTTTATCTATCTATCTTACCCATTATTTTTAAAAGGCTTCGAAGAAGAAAGTTCTCTATTCGATGATTTTTTTTGTATGCGTTACGCAATGACTCCGCTTATTGTCAACCGATTTTGATAAATTTTGTAAAATTATATTAAAAAATAAATTGAATTAAGATCTGACTAGTACTTTATGAGTAATCTTTATAATGTTCAATAAGTTTAATATTAAAGTAAGTACAATAAAAAAACAAAATTTATTATGCATGAATATCACTGGATAATGTACCTACAACTATAACTATTCTCACTGAAGCACTACAATATATTTGCTATACATTCATATTTTCTTTGAAACTCCTCAGGAAATGTTAACGAATCTGTTCAATCAGCACGTACCAGTAATCCGTGTTTCCGTATGGTCGGCTAGCGACGGGCCGCTCGCTACTGTTGTCTTTCGCGCCGAGTGGGACGCAAGGCTGGCCATCGCACGCGTACATAAGCGACGATTGGACCACCACTGGGCAGGTATGTGACGTCATAGTGGTATAATATTAACTAGAGAGGCACGACTTAGATAACAAAATAAATATTTACGGATATTTCACACATCACACTCTAGTCCCGAACTAAGCAAAGCTTGTACTATTGAAACTAGATTGCTGATAGAATACTTATATACATTTTTTTGTAAATACATAAATAGAATACATAGAAACACCCAGACACAACGTATATTTATGTTCATCACACAAATATTTGCTCTGGGTGGAAATCGAACCCACGACCCACAGCATAGAAGGCAGAGCTACTACCAACTGAGCTGGTGACGCCTATCAAAACCTGACAGATAAGTCTTTCACTATACATTCTGGATTTGAATACTGCATGGAAATATATGTTGCTTACCCAGAGTTAAAAAACAAAATCGGTCCATAAGAATGATGGGGAGTTATGCTGTCACGCAAATATGATTCCTTATTATAATTTTCTTAGGAAACATTTATTTAATTAACAGGTCGCAGGCTCGAGCTATCTCTGGGCCGTCCATCCCCAGCTCCAAATCTAGATGTCCTCCGAGCCCGGCTTCGTGCCATCCTTTTAGACCAGAAAGGCTACACATTACCTCTACTACGCCTGCGCGATGCCTACGCCAGCCGCCATTGCTGTGCGCTTACTACCTCAGATATAGCCAAAGTGAAGGATACGGTGGTCATACAAGAAGGTAAGATATTGAGTTGCAGAAAATTCTTAACATAATTTTTATCTAATTATTAATCGATATTTATATCGTGATTAGACCCATGCTGTCTCCCGGACTACAATTCGATAGCTCTCTGTGAGTTGTTTTGCAACTTTTGTGACTACATTTATTTTTTTCACTCTGCATGCGTTTCAAAACTACCCATCTAGATTATTTTTTTGATAAATGTACCTATGTGATACAATACAATAATTACTTACCTATTTATTGAATTAGTTGATTATATTGAATTAGTTGATTGCTTATCTAGAAGTTTAAAATATTGTGTCATATCTACTTGTCAAGTAAAATAAAATATTATGTTAGTTCTGCCATTTATTGTTTGCTCATTATAAAGCGTTAATTGTAATGATATATTTTTGTCTATTATTACCTATATTAAGTGTTTTATATATAACCTACCTACTGATCGAAAATGTAAAACTTTTTGTACCTACCCAAATGATGCTTGCTTCGTCACTAGCTTCTATCTATATACTACCTACTACTATAATTAAGTCTCATTTTAAGCGAACTGTAATCTGTTCTTAGTGAGAAATAAATTCTTTAAACCGAGATAACAGCTTATTTGCAATTGTGATTGTGAACGCAAGCGTTTGTTTGAAACAACACATTGTAACTAAAAAACTATCACTTTGTAATTTTTGTAGTGTTTCCTTTTGTCGCACCGTTTTCTTATAGAGCTATATTTTACCTCGGTATTTTTTTACTTTTTTTGCCTATAAGTGTACATTAAAAACACTTTAGATGGTTTTGCAATTTTGTAGTTAATTTGTATTGTTGCTTTAAAATAATAGCATCGATGTATTGATATATTTTTTTAAATTATTGATTTGTTTTACAAGATCAATTTCTAATTTTACTTTGTATCGTGTTCAGGTTTCGGTCGTATGGTCCAACTGGTGGACTTAACTCCAGTATCCAGTTCTGAGATGGAAGAAGCTCCATGGAAATGTCACATGCATACGTCACTGGGTATGGGCCAAGAAGACGGAAGTCGGATTTTACAGCCTGTGTTTATGGAAGTTGCAGTATTAGCCCATAACACTCATATACTGCTTGAAAACCATGGAGGAATCCTGCCCTTATTAAGGTCAGTTCAGAGTATCCTGCCATTTTAACTGGAATTTTAGTCATTGATTGTATGCCAGACAAAAGCTAGATAACCACAAAGTTACTGGAGATCCAAACAACACATTAAATTATTATTTGCAAAAAGATGATTATAAAGGTGACATTTAGACTAGCACCCTTATAACGATACCTGATTCTGTAACAGTTTATGCCTATCTAATAAATAATAATAATCCTGATTTCCTACTGCAAATCAATCTAAACCTTTTCGGTCTAGGCTTTAATTATTTATCATTAAATAGAACCTTGGTATGTAAACTTGTTTGTATATGTAAACTTGTTATTTTGTCCACAGTTTCGTCGAATGCTATGAAGCTACTTTCCCTCCATTATTCCCGGATCCCCGCATGGGAGTGCCACTTGAACTGTTGCTACGAAACGCGCCTAATATCGAGGTCAAAGACTTACCTTCAAGGCATCTCACTTGGCGCACTGAAACCACCGAATCACCACCGTCTTGCAATCAGAGTAAGTAGATTACTTTGCTGTGTTTACCATTTAAATAACTGACAGAAAACACTGAGAAAAATGTCATTTTGGCATAATCATAAAATATCGTGACGTTGGTTTAAAATAGATGCGTTGTCTTATAATATGTTGATAATAAGTAAATATTACGCTAGAACTGAAATGTGTTAAGATGGAATCGAATATTTTGGGTAAATAATGCAATATTATGATACTTGTCATCGTAAAAATTTGTAATTATGAAATAACATTATCTTCTTCAAATAATAACACAATGTAATAGAAAATGGTCCACTGTCCCATAAATTAGTATGATAATTATAAATAAGATTCTAATTAAAAAACACAATGGCAGTCACCGTAATATAAATAGATTTCATAGTTTAATATGAGGAAGTATCTCTAAAAATACGATGACCTCCCCCTAATGTACTATATTAAATTATAATGCTTTAAACTTATATTTTTAAAGTAAGCATCATTTTTTAATATTACAGTCATATTATTTTATGTGAATCCTATGATAATACGATTAAATAATCTCATATTTTTAGAGTAAGCATCAAAGTTCAATATTATAGTCATATCATTTTATGAGTATCCTACTAAATTATTATTACAGAGACCCATTTATGAGTAGCATCTAGCATTTGAATGATGTCCTACAAATTTATGGTGACGGCATAGGTCTCCCTCTCTCACTTCATTCCGCCGCCGCGCCATTTCGGTCATTTGTATTTCACCGCTACAGCCGTGACGACTCACGCACGACTCGTTTAATAAATAGCAAAAACAATTCCATTAGTGCCAGTGAATGTGTTTGATCAGTGCAAAAATGGATATGGCTAAGCGCAAATCTCTGGCTGGTTAGTCACCGCCAGAAGGGCTCGACGGCAGCATTTAGTTTCGTTGGGCCTTATTGAAAAGCCCAAGTCACGTTCTCGCTCCAAGTCCAGTCCTAGGCTAGACACCCCTCGTCGCGCTGGAATCGACCTAACCGGACTTAAAGAAGGTAACTCCTTTTCAAGAAATTTTATGTTTTCAGATTGAATTAAATTATCAAGAATAGAAATAGAGAAAAATATCTGAATTACTTAGTATAAATTTTCGTTACAAATTACAAAATATCTGAATCTAAGACCGTTATTGTTATTGTACTAATTATTAATCGTTTTAATTTTTGTGTGCAGGTGAAGTGGAGGACGTAGCGTCAGCATTAGAGCAGCTGTCATGTCCTTCAGCTGGTCCGTGGCAGGAGGTCAGTGCCCTGTGGCTGGAGACGATGCGAGCTCGCCTCCGGTACTTGTACTACGAGGAAAGGACATTACAGGAGTACTTCAATAAGTATCCTATCCTGAAGTCAAGTGATGGATGGCGACTCTTGACGTATGACTACGAAGCACTGTTCCCTGATAAATCCGGGGGCCTCGACGCCTTGGATGCTTCATCGGAAAACATACTAAAAGCTGCTCAGCAGAAGCATAACACCACAAAGGACTCGTTTCTTCGTCGAAAAATAACTGATACATTGGCAATTTGTGACGGTAAGGAAAATATTCTGTTATATAGTTCTAGGTGCTCGACCTTCCTGGGTTGGTGAACCCGTTATAAAATATATAGACAAAAAAGAATTTAAAAATTATCTAACATGGTGCAGTCGTTCAGAAGTAACGGGCGGGCGGACAAACATTTCGGCAGTTCATTTTTACATATATAGATAGATGTATATAGTATTAATTTTATTTTGTTCTGATACTTTTCCCTATTTGCTCAGTTAATGATGATGTGTTGTGTCAAATATACCTACTAAGTATTATTATTTTCTTTCCAGATGAACAACCGGAGTCAAAATTAATAGCAGCGATATTGCTACTCGGCTGTCTCTTTAATATTCCTCCTGCCCGTCGATCTAGAAAAGACTGGCAAGCTTCACGAGCGGAGATATTGGATGGATTTGTGACCATCGTGGATGATGACGTGCAAGTGGTAATTGAGGAGCGTCGCCAAAAGCTTCAAAACCTAGGTATTAACCTCCAACCATTTATAATTTGGTGCCGCCAGTCAGGTGGTTCCTTCACAGTATGTGACAATACGTTTTACAAGTTCACAACACCAACTGAGGCTGTTGATGTGACTTTTAAAATATTTCATGCTACTGCGGCTAAATATCCTACTGAAAGCTATAAAATTTGTAAATTAAATTTCTACTCGTCTCAACCTTTATTTTGTATACAACAACCTATATATATATATATATATATAAAAACTAGAATTATTGAACATAATGTATATAATGATTTTTTATAATGACCGACAAATAGATACTGTAATCATTAAGGCGATGATGTTTCTAAACAAAACAGTCTTCTTTTATACTGTTATTCAGTAGTGTTTATAGTATATAATAATTATTCTTTCATACTATGGAAATAAAAATACCATTTAATTTTCTGTTTAATTTATACATACATCCCTTCTTACCTTCTTACCATTCTTGCCAAGGTACTTTTTCCTATTTTTTACTTGCTCCTCATTTTTTTAAGGTTCAAGTTTAGGGTTCTTCAGTTTTTTTTAATATTGAGCTCACACCTAATAATATTTAAATGAAAATAACCGATATTGGATACTTAAAAATAAGGGGATCATGTAAGTCCAGTGGCGCCCTCAATTATAGGATTGTGTTTTCTAATAATCCAAACAATGTCTGTGTAATCCACCAGTATTTAGTTGTAGTCCTACTGATGGAGAATGAGTAGAACTACAAGTACTAAGTATCACTGGTGTATTAAAGAGATATTAATTGGTTTATTAAAAAACACAATCCTCCTATTGAAGGCGACCTCCGTAAGGGGCTCCGTAATAGGCTATAACCAGAGATATGAGGAAATAGTAGGAAAAGTAAGAGGACCTAACCTAAAATACGAGGAGGTTACCGAAAAATAGTAGGAAAAATAATAGGATATAACTGGATATATGAGGAAGGCACCGAAAAATAGTAGGAAAAATTGTATTACATAACTGAATATGTGAGGAAGTCACCGAAAAATAGTAGGAAAAATTGTATGACATAACTGAATATGTGAGGAAGTCACCGAAAAATAGTAGGAAAAATTGTATGACATAACTGAATATGTGAGGAAGTCACCGAAAAATTGTAGGAAAACTAATAGGATATAACTGGATATATGAGGAAGGCATCGAAAAATAGTAGGAAACTAAAACTAAATCCATGGTGACACATCATCTTAAATACTGTTATCATCAACTTCAGTATTATCATCGTTCTTTTTGGTGAATCACTATGCTCCGTCCTTTGAGTGAATTCATCATACTTTAAGCTGAATTCACCTCTTTTATGATTGTCAGTTTTCTCAGTGAAGGCATAATAAAAACTAGCATAAATACCAATGCCTTGCATTGCACTGCGCAAGACTGTTACAGCTAAAGTGGGCTTATAATTGCATCACTGGTAGGTACTGGTACTCAAATTAGAATCATTAAAAGACCAGCGTACAGCAAAGTAATTTCATATTTTATCGAAAATTTAAATAATATCTTTACGTGAAGGTTGTTGCTAACGGATATCGATTCGATGCATGTTAGTTCGTGTCAGCTCGTTAAACTATTCAAAGGCTGTGTGAAGGTTGAATAACTTAGTACTTGCATTCAAAAGGAAAGCAAACGTTTAGCAACCGTATTATTCGTTTTGTATTCTCCAAGAGGTTATGTCACTTTATAAGATACATCGATAGCATACATCCGCATTTTTTAGTACTTCAGTAAATTGTGAGCTGAGTTATAAAATGAGTTTGTTTTCAGGTGAAAGTTCGAGGACAAGTGGAGATCGCGAAAGGCCACGAACCGCCCCGGCTTTGGAACCAATGCTAGCTTTATTTGAACGGGAACTCATTGATTTATTACGTACAGCGCCAAAATGTTCCATACCTTTCAGCAAGTAAGTGTGAAATACTATATTCACTACAGTTCACGGCAAAACTGAATATTTTATGGATTTAGATATTAGCTGCACAAAACGTTTTTTGGTTCGCGTTGGCTTTCGAATAAAAAAGTCCTGTTGACCCGTCTAGTAGGATTATATAAGTTTCTGAATAAAAAATATTACAAGCTTTTATAATTATTTATACTTGATGAAACAGCAATGAATAAAAATAGGTTACCTTTTCGATGTTTACCGGCATGTTATTGCAGACTGATCCCAGCATTTCACCATCACTTCGGCCGTCAATGCCGAGTCGCGGATTACGGATTCACCAAGCTACCTGATCTCCTCGCTGCTTTGGGCAATACTATTATTGTAAGTGCCTTTAATAATTTTAATTAATACTCCACTTTTAATAGTCACTTTGTCTATATAATATTCTACAAGCCCATGTTCGGGTAACTATGTTTCAACAAATTAACAAATTCTTGTTTTCAGGTTCTCGGCTCAGGCTCATCGCGAGTCATAACAATATCCAGTGCCGCTCAAAGTCGTCGTTGGACGTCAGATCTAGTCAAACTGCTAAAGGCGCAACCCGGCCGATCTATTTCCCCACACGATATACCTCCGCTCTATCAAGCTACGTTCGGTCGAATGTTTACGCCGGTCGATTACGGCGTGTGTACGTTAGCGGAGCTGATGGAAAGGGTTGCTCCTCAGTCGATTACTATGGCGAGTGATGGGACGATTTCACTGCCGCGGCGCGAACCTACCCCAGAAGAAAGGGCTCGTACAGTGCAGTTTGCTATGCAGGTATGCTCGTGTTTTCTTCCTGATTGCGTAACGACGGCGTTATTGTAACTAATCTAAGCAAAACTGGTACTATGGGAACTAGATTGTTGATAGAATACTTATATACATTTTTGGATAGAATAATTATCTACTTTTTTTTGTAAATACATACATACATATAATACATAGTAACACCCAGACACATATAATATAACAAATATTTATGTTCATCACACAAAAATTTGCTCTGGGCGGGCATCGAACCAACGACCCACAGCATGGAAGGCAGAGCTACCAGGCCGTAAGTTTCTTGCCCGTTCTTCTAGGCTCTGGTCGCGTGGAACTGGCACCTAGAATCACCTAGTATGTAAGACGATTCTAAATGATCCTTGTGATTTTACTGAATAAAGTAGTTTTTACTTTGACTTTGACTACTACCAACTGAACTGTGAATGTATATGTCTTGATCAAAGGGTACAATAATGCATTAAGTAGCATGCATATTTAAAAAATTCTATGATTAACGCATTGCTTTTTGTCATTTATTAACTGATTTAAATTTACAGACAGTAGAACTCCTCTGCTACACTCCAAACCTGCGCATGGAGTTCTCTCGCTTCGTGCCCGCCTACCACGCTCACTTCGGCCGACAATTGCGAGTCGCGCACTACGGCTGCGTGAAACTAGTCGATCTGTTCGAACTGATTCCCGAAGCGGTGTCCATCTGCGCTGAGCTTTGTGGAGAGAAAGGCGTGAAGTTGACGAATAAGACGGCGAGGCCGGTGGTCGCTCAGCGGCTGCGGGCGCTCGGCTCGACGCCGCTTCATGCGCTTGCCGTGCAATATGCGAGGCAGTTCGGTGCTCCACCACTGGTATTTTAATTCTGTTACTTACAATTAGGTCAAATAATGGGAGCTGTTTTCTAAGATTCAGCTATCTATATTAATCTGATCGTTGTATCAACTTGGAAGACGCTTACTAAGCCGAAACGCGGTTACTGTCTCTTGAGGAAAATGTAACTATTTTCCTCACATTAGGGTAAAGTGTCATATCATGTCAATCATAGATTTTATAAACAAACTATGCTAAATTAGTACCATTGCATAAATCGAGTTCGATCTATAGTATCTCTAATTCCCTGTAATATTTCCAGCCGGATATGCTCGAAGTATCAACCATAGAGGAGTTAGTCTACGCTGTAGGCGGTTACATCGAAGGGGGAATGGTGATAGCGCCGGGCAATGCGTGGCGTTGGGCCGGGGCCGCGTTGAGCGCATGCGCCGCTTTGTGCGGAGACCGAAGCGTCGCTCGCGGTTCTACAAGCGAATACTTTTCTGCTGCTTATCGTCGGTTCACCACGAGCTTACCTGATCTACCTCAACTTATAGGTAAAACAATATAATATTTTTCTGTTCTTGTCTATCCTTTCGGTCTAAAAGTTAACCTGGAAGTTTTACTGAATGCTTTTAATTTTATCTACTCATATTTCTTTGTGTGTACAATATAAAGTTATCTATCAAATACATACAACTTTTGATACAGTAATGAAAAGTTGTGTAGTTTATCATTAAAATTAAATTAAATTGTAATAAGCTTTGTACTGACAGCATGCAAAGCTGCTGCTGGTCATGTTTTTACTGTCCAGCGATATTAATTTGTCTTATATTGTGTAACAGTGGCGGGTATCATTCGTATTGAAGACACGAGGGTGATTCTAACTCCTGCCTGGCGCACAGTCTGGCGGCTTGCGCAGATATTCGCCGATAGCAGTTTACCGCTCACTCCGATGGAGGTCTACTTGGAGTATACACACCGGTTCGAACCGGTCTTCCCGGGAACTGAAACTGGTAAGACATTTTTAGATTGTTAACAAAAACGAAGGTCAAAATTTATAGTTTCATCATCATCAACCTATAGCAGTCCACTGCTGGGCGTAGGTCTCTCCCAAGACGCGCCACTGTGCTCGGTCTTCGGCTCTTCTCATCCAGTTTTTGCCAGCTACACTCCGTAGATCGTCGCTCCATCTCGCCGGAAGGCGTCCTACACTACGCTTGCCTAAACGCGTTAATTTATAGTTCAGTTATGCAATATTACTTTTAGCTGTTAGTTGAATATCAACTGATGTATTCTGGTATTTATATATTTTTGTTACATAAACCATTTTCAATACTATTTTAGATGTGAATGCCCAATGCATCACGCTTATTGTTATTACATATTTTGTTTTTTACACGTGAAGACCTCTAATTGGCTTTCTGTTTTTTTCACACATGTTTTCATCACTGTTGGTTTCCTTAAATAAATAAATCAATCAATAGTTTAGGTCACGTACGCGTTTAGATGTTATTATAATAATTCATCCGAGCACTATATCCTTTTTAGGGTCTGATTAGAATCGAGTGAATCTATCATATCCAAACTTGTATAGCAACCGTTTTTCACACAGGCTTAGACGGAGTTTCCGATTTCCTGCGTCAATACAGCGAGATTTTCTCTGACGCTGGCAGTGGAAGGTTCGCTCTTTGCAGCGGAGTCGTTGTTCCAAGAGTCAGAGACATCCCCATAGTTCACGAAGACTACTCTGTACACGACACTCCACCTGGGCAGAAGGTAAGAAAAACTACGTCAATGCTACTTCACATTAACTTCCGAATGAGTTGTTTGTAAAAAAAATATGGCTATTTGAAAAATCTCTGAAAATGTTGTACAATGATGATTGAAACAGTGATTAATATAATTTGTATATTGTTAGTAACTGATTTTATACGTATTTTATTGAATTTATTTATTGTGTGGCAATAAATTTTCATAATTATAATGAAAAATTAGAATTTTATTACTTACCTATATACGTAATTTAAGATTAGCATACCAATAATTGTTTAATTGTGAGACTCTATTTAAATAAGCCCTACCAACCATATTTCAGGCAAATATTTAATATTCAGAAAGTTAAAAAATCTTTGAGTATCCTATGTATACTATAACTTGTGTTTTGTTTGGTTGCAGGGTTCTCGAGTGTTTGATTCTCCAAAACATAGCATTTGGTGCTCTCCTCCTGCCAGCGCTTTGCCAGCTCCCAACGCATTGTTGACACTTGAAAAACGTAAGTTTTCTCATTTTAATATTTAAATAAAAATCTAAAAATGTCCCAAGCACTATATCGTTGTTTTGATCTATCATTAAACCATTTTTAATAACATAATAAATGGGATAAATGGAAGACTTTGGGGGATACCTTTGCCTAGCAATGGGAAATAAAATAGGTTAAAAAAATATAGAATAACATTTTTTTTAAATTTTGATTTTTGTAAAAGTCTTACGTCTAAACATAGCCTAAAAGTGCAGTGTTATGAATGATCTCTGTAGTATAGTTGATTATTTTTAAAGTATTGTTATTATTCCAATAGGTCGCACTCGTTTAGCCGCGCAGTTCGATGCGCCGTAACAATCCCACCTGTGCCACAAAGAAAGCATTCCTCTTATATTTAGATTGCGTGCGTGTGATTTATGCCGACCAAAACCATCAAAGGATTTTACCCAGGGTCGCAACGAATTTTAGACTAAAAGTGTCCTAAATATTGTGATGTATGTAACAATAATGTTTTAGATCGTGTATATTTTTGTGTGTTTTATTTAGATTAAGGTGTTCTAAGCATTCGTCAGATGTTATTGTGTATTACAAACATGTTTCAACAGCGATATAGAATATTCATCTTGTGTATACGATACGAATACATCGACGTATAGGTACTTGATGTTTTAGATATACGTTTTCTTGTAATTTTATCTTACAACTTGACAATTTTAATTACTTTATTAGCCTATAGTGTAAGTAAAGCATTTATTTAGTCTTCTCATACATGTAAACGCTTGATTAGAGTGAATGTAATCACAGTTACATAAACTATTTATCAATCGTTATTTTATTTTTACTTTTTTGACATATTTTTGCGAGTTTAATATACCTAACTAGTTTATACATGTGATGAAGGACTGATGAAAACTTGAAAATGTCAATAAAATTCTAAGAATGTTTCTTATGTATCTACAATCCAAACCGTCTCTTTTGGTATGTTTTTTATCAAATCTAGGTGAACTTTTATACATTCTTAGAATGACTTACATTAAGGCATACATATCATTAATATGGTTTGAGGCTCAAAGTTGTTAGGAATAGCGTATAAGATTCATAGTAAACCCTATAAAAGTTTGTTAATACCTCTAACATGTTTCGAATGCCAACTTAAAGTACAATAATAAAATGTGTTGATTTGTGTCTAAAAAATGTATCCCCTGATATGTGATCTCATTTTGTAATGCATGGATTATGGCCGTGTTTTCATCATAAAATTGTCTAATCGTTACTATACAGACATTACTTTGTCAATCGTATTATCACTTTCGAATTTATGTAAATATTTTAGATAACATTTACATACAAAATCTATTTCTTAGAAACTGGATTTCCTGATGTATGTGCTAACTGGCCCTATGATTATAATCACTTAAATGTTGAGTCAATTAACATTTTCAAATATTTTATTATTGTTGAATCAAAATAAATGGACTAATTGTTTGTAGAATATGCTTGTGCCTCTTGTGCAATATCTTTATTTATCAAAACTGAGTTCCACATTAATAATAATTTAGATTATTGTATTTTTTTAAGCTAAGAAGATTATCAAAACTTAATTTAAGAGAAGAGAACTAAGAACTTAAGATTGGCTTGTCTAAAATATGTTTAAAAGACAGCCAGTCTTGTTATTACTATAATGTATGGTTGAAGATGTTAAAACCTATGAAAGCACAATAAACAATTTTTATGTTATGTTTATAAAGATATGGATTTAGATAATAATTTTATGATTGTAAAATGTATTGTCGACCAATATAGTGTCTAATCAGTTTTCAACTAATATGCTTTAATACTCAATGGCAAGTAGTTAAAAAATGATTACCCACTTTGTACTTAGAATACAAGGGCTAAGTATGAAAGGCATTCAGCTGTGATACTTCCGTACCAATAACATAATGTTGTGGGTGAGATGTTCGTTATTTCTTATGATCTGTAAATTATTCAATATTGTAACTCTATTGTAAACAAATATGTATGTACTGTACATAAAATCTCTTAACAAAATATTGGTACAAATTGCACATACTTATTGTTGCCTAATGTAGTAACTAATCTTCTAATGATAAGTATATCTAAAATAGTTAAACTAATGTGGAACTCATGTTTATTTGTAATAATCATGATTATTATGGTTTATTTATATTATTTTTCGCATAAAATTGTAAGCAGGCCCTTGCATATTTTGTGTTGAAATTGTTTATTTGCATTGTTTTATATTATATAAACACTGCCAGTCAGCATTTATCCAAATTGGCGATCACATTCGGATCACCTTGTGTTGAGTTCACCACTTATTGATTTTATATTTTGACCATTACAAGTTAATATTTTATGCTGGTTTTGAAAGCAGCAATATTCAAGATTAGCTTAAAAAACTCTGTCCACTCAATGTAATAATTATTAGTTAAGTTTTTAAAATTGGATTTTTTAAGACTGTAGCAGATACACTTAAGTAATTTTTAAGTTATTTTACTTATATGTGACCAATAATTTTATTATCATAAGATAGAGAAGTAAGTATCTTTGCAAAGAAAGTACAGTAAGTGAAGATGGCTAAGATTAGTATTATGTTTTCTACATCTTCGTAATTCTGTGATCATTTAATTCTTGTTGTAGTTCTTTCAATCAATATAAGTATGGAAGTAGTATCTTGTCAGTATTGCATGAAAAATGAATGTAGTGTTCGAGAATAAATGTTATTTTTTTGAATAATACTTGTGTATATTTCTTGGTTCTTACCTTTTTCCCATTAGGTATTTGTAAACAATCAAAAAGTTTAAAATTAGGAATAAGTTGGTCATTGTGCATCAAGTACTAATTTCGAAAATAGTGTGTTCTAATTAGTTTTTTTTATATTAAACCACAAGGAAAAAAATGGTGCATCAATTTTAAAAGCACAAAGTTTAAAACTGACACATTATTTTTAGGCAGAAACATTGTTGAAAAAAGATTTCAAAAGGCCCTTGATGCTTAGCATCCTAAATAGTCTATGAGCTCTTGCCTTTAATAGTATGAGGCAAGGAGATTGTGGTGTAATAAATACTTAGGTTTGGGTAGCAAAACTAAGGTTCTGAGTTCAGTTGCCATTCAACTGAAAAAAACAGCAGGAATGCTAATTTCATTACATGGACTGATCCTAACAGCCTATATGCTAGGAGATTTTGCTTAATTGTCAGCAGTTCATTTACCATAAGTAATATGTGCCCTGACATTCTTGATTATTTTGACAGGCATCACAGCTCAGTTGGTAGTATCTTCTTCTTCTACTTCCATGCTGCGGGTTGTGTGTTCAATGCCTACCCAGGGCATATTTGTGTGGTGAAACAAATATGTATTTGTTCTGACTGGGTGTTACAATGTTTTACAAAAAAAAAAATAAGTATTATATCAGCATTCTATTTTCCATAGTACAAGCTTTGCTTAGTTTGGGATTAAAGAGTGATGTGTGAAATGTCTGTGAATATTTATTTATTATTTTATTTTGGTAGGTGTAGTAATTCTCATCAAAATATTTAAATTACTGATGTATTCTGTGACACAGTTAAGAAAAAAATTAAATAAAACAAACAATAATAATTTATTGAATATATTGCAATGGCATTTTTAATATCTACTTTAATTGAGAAAACAGCTAGCTGACAACAATAATTCACTTTGTCTGGTCTGAGAGTGCACCATGACGCCTCTCCCAAATCATGCGATGTTTCTGTTTCATGTAAGCCTTCCTAGCATCAGCATAGGCTCCAAGATCACCGTCTGATAAAAAAAGCAAATTATGACATTAGAATAACTAAAACGACAGAGTGAAAAAACGGCAACACTGATTGTCCATGTTGATTATTTGGAGCATCATGAGCAAAAAGTAGGTTTATAAAGTAGACTTCTACTATAAAAACCTAGTTGCAAGACATCAAATATCAAATACTGTATGGGATATATTGAAGCACATTCATCATAAAATATTGATTATTTCATCTATTTTATACCAATAATAATTTAGTTTATATTTTGATGTGTTGTTTTATGTACATTACAAATAGTGTCATCCCTTTGGCTGTCTGTTTAGATCAGTTGATTACAATATGTAAATGTAACCACTCATTTTGTAATTAACCTACCAAAGACTAATTTTACTACCATTTGGTATCATTTTGACAGTAAGTAAATAAAATGATTTTATTGTTATATATGAAATGTTTGATAATAGGTACTTAGCATATAGAGATCAAAATAGGTATTGTGTAAAAACTCACACTTTATGAACCAAGCTTCCTCAGCAGCTTTGTATTTATCAATTAGAGGCTTGCAAGCAGTCATATGATCGGGGCTCTCATACATCACGCAATCTTCAAAGCGTTGACGCAAAATGTTCAGAATTTCATTGTCTACAAGCCTGAAACAAAACGAAGAGTTAGGAATTTATTCTCACGGAAAGCCTGTGTGATCAAAATCATATAAGATCTAACCTATCGCGTTTGAACTGGCTGTTGGCTTCAAAATCACAGACGACATCATCATCGTAGCATTGATCAATAGTGGGAACCCTGCGGAACTTCTGGTGATACCACGGGTATTTCTTCTGGTTGGGCTCAACTACCTTCTCTGCAGTGCAAAAATTTCGTTAGAATGTTTGCTTACATAACAATACGCAGCTGAAACTAGGTTATTGTTTATTCCTACCTCGGAACCAGGTTACTGGTGCATCAACTGTATTATACATTGCTCGGGCAAATGCCCGCAGCAAGTTATTGTCCGGTGGACAATTATCTTCTTGAACCATTTTTACTGTGACTGAAGTAAAAGTAAACACAGCACTCGACTGAAATAAAAAACCAAACCAAATCGCTTCGATCGAATAGAGTAAGGTAGATCTTCTTCTTTTTTTTGTTAAAGTGACATTTGACAATGACAGAATAGTTATTTTGACAGTTAGATCAGCTGACGTTGACAATATGTGACTATTATTCGTTTGTTTGCCCACGCCAAGCTAGCACGAACAAGTGTTGAGGTATATAATCATAATCAGATTATTATTATTTTTATATTACTTCATATTGTTTATCTAAATCGTTACCCGGTTTGAACTAGTGAATCGACTAATATTTTCAAGAAGGCTAAATTAACTTTTGTTTATATCTTCGGTGCTGTTGAACTACAACTGAAAATAGTTGGTAAAATCATGGGCAGAATAATATAATAAACTTAGAAATCTACATCTGTTCCTGCTTAATACACGAACACATTATTTATCAAAACTGTACCAAAACTGTTGGTTCTCCATTTAAGCCTAGTTGTGCTAGATTACTTAACATCTAAAGTACGTATCAAAACTTATTAAGTATCAAATATTAAAAAATAAGATTTACTTACTTAAAAGTCGTACCTACGCAATTTGATTAGCAACTAGTAGTACTTAGGTACCTACCTAATTCTATTACATTTGTAAACCTACTCACAAGTGGTTAAATGCCTAAATATGATGTAATATATATATTTTTTTAAAGGTAGAGGACCTACCTACTTGTTTTTCAAAAGGGTCAATATCAATGAAACTTGTTTAGCCCTATAGTGGTTTTGGTAAAGGATTGATTGAAATTATTCATTTAAGCTGAAAAAATGTACTTACCTACCTACCTATTGACAGACGAATAAATTTTTGAAAAGAACAATGCTGAGACTAGGTAGGTAGGTACTTTATTCGCCGTACTTCATCGGTTTTCACAATATCGTCGATCCATCGTATAGAGAGCGCTACCGATTTATTTGTGATTACCGAAATCTATCCCCAGCAGCTGTTGTCAATCCTACGAGATAAGCATAAACGACACTGCTCACTCAAACTATTTCTTCTGTTCCCTTCTATAATCCCTTCAGCTTGTTGATTTTAAACGCGCGTAGATATCCTGGTTCTTTTACTGACCGTTGGCGTTGGTTTCTTAAAAAGAGTCGTAATTATTTAATTTTCTCCTCATGTTATCAATAGGTACCCGATTGTAACCTTTGGTAGGTATATGAAGCATCAGCTGATTTAATTTTATCAATCGTGTTTGTCGCATTTCCAGGAGTATAGGGAAGGATTTACATTGAACAAGCGGTCATTGAGCGAAGGGCGGGCGGGAGCCTATGGGCGGGGGCACGCATGCGCCATTGAACTACATTCGGGTTGCTAGTCACAACAAAGAGGAATCATAAGATTGCGTTATTGTGTAATTTTTCATTTGAATGTAATGATTAAGGCAAACTAATCGGACTGTATCGAAAAACATTGCCTGTCAACTTGTAGCAGGAACTTTGCGATTAGAGCTTTCTCTACTGCTTGATCTAAGTTTCAGTTTTATTTATCGGTCAAATTATTAGGCGGTTGTAATGTAACAGTGCCAACATAGGTATAGCTCGTAACATCCTTACAAGTCTTGCAACCCAGATGTTCCTGTCAATTTGCTGTTTCGGTAGTCAGTGTGAGAGGAAACGTGACGTGTTGTGATCCGCGGCGCGGCGGAGTGCGGCGTAATGGTGCTTCGGGCCTCTGAGTCAGTAGCGAGGCGCGCGTGCTAGCGGCCTGTCTCCTCGGGCCCATGCGAGTGCAGCACTGGCAGGATGAAGTGGCGCGCGCGCGGCTCCTCCCGCGCGAAGGACCGCGCAAACATGAGCTTTTTCATCTTCATTATATTCTTCGTGGTGTTCGGTGTAATAGTTCTCACTGAACTGGTGCTTCTGGAGCGGCCGGTGGCTCCTGGATCTGCGAGGCGGTACGGCGACGAGCTTCAGGTGAACACACAGAATATTAATAAACAACGCTTCCTTTGTTGGTACTTGTCTTCGTTAAATAATGCGTTTTTAATTAAACTACTTACAATTTATTGCAATACTGAAATCCGTAATAATTTAATTGGTTAGCTTACTAGATACCTGCTAGTAAGTAGACATAAATAACATATTTTTTATAAACTTATAAAATCATTTAGATTAGCAAAGAAGAAACAAAGTTATTCATTTGTTTGAATGTTTTTTTTCGTATATTTGTGTAGTCGTCGAGTCGAATCATCAAAGACGATTGACATTAACGAAGCTACTCTACATTATTCTACCGTAACTACTATTTTAAAACTTTGTATGTAGGTAGGTATGAGGGATACGCTATAAATAAATTGAAGTATCTATTTGTTTTAGGAAATGGGTATACTTGGAAATATACCCCAATTAGGCAGAAGTGCTCGTTCATCATAAACATTTAGTTGTATTTGCCCTTTAGTTTTCTTCTCGTAGAGCTTTTACGCTGTTATATTATTATGTTTTTTTAATTCATGCTTTTTATCGGTTCACGATGATGCCGGCACGATGCTGTTTATGAAATTATAAAATTAATATGTCAATTCCCAGTCATCTCTGTGGGAGCCACATTATGTGTGTGTGATATTAGAATACACGTAAGATTTTGAATTATAGTCATTATTTTAAAATAACTTTATATGAAAATCGTTTTACGTCCCCTAACTATGAGAACATTGTAAGAAACTATCTCATAATCGATCCAAATGTCTCAGATTTGAACAGCACAAGTTTTCTTAACTAATTATTTTTATCAATTTGAGCCTGGTCTTGATTGGTACACCCAAAGAAACAATAAGGACATTGTACCTACCCATCCAAAAGATTTGTAAATTAACAGGTCATACAATTACGCGGTGACATCATACAAATAGATGATAAATTAAGTCAGACCACACTGAGTATGCAAGAGAATATTGTATCTACGGTTGCAACTTCATTAGTTTATTTTTTCGTCAAACATTTTTTGTTGCTTTTGTATTCTGTCATGTTAAAATCATGTAATGTCATGCAAAATTAGCGTGATAATGTCCCCCTTGTAAAATCCGTGGATGGCTGATTTGTAACGTCTGTAAATAGCTTGAATCCGGTTTGATCGACCTTGACTCCGTCAGTTGGTCATTTGTGTGTTGTCCCGAGCTCCCAAGTCCCAACGGTCGAAAATTGTATGCATGTATTTTATAGCGCATACGTAAAAGAACAAACTAAGTATGCTATATAATGCCTAAATGGAGAAACGCAACAATATTATATTGTTATTTATTTGGCGTATCTCCATATCTTGGTACATGAATCAGATTGTCAAATAATTTAACAGCGATACAATTTAGACAAAAGTTCCAGCAGTTGCATACAATAGTGGGTGTATTGTATGAATGTAATTGCTGGACGTTTTTGAATTGTCATATTTTAAGTGTTGCAGACGTAGCGTGGCCAGTCTTCAAACACACAAAAAACGTCGTAAAAGTTACTCATAGAACTATTTTGGGTTGAATATAGGTATTTGTTTTTTTTCTTTTCGCTGTTTTTTTTTATAAATATTTGGGAACATACAGCATACAAAAAATCAGGTAGAGAAACATTCCGATTTCTATTACGGTTCCATAACATTTCAAAAAGTGAATTGATGTCTAGCTAGCACGGGTACGTTTTGAAGTAATAATATATATTTAAATGAGGGTATTTCAATTTCAATATAAATTAGCACCTCTATGTTATAACCGCAGTTTGAAATAGCACGAGGTAACTGCGGTCACACTGTTATTAGAATAAGATTTGCAAAAGCAATAACATTAAAGTTATTTTGTATTTTTAAACGATTTCTAAAAAAGGAAAGTTCTCAACTCGACAGTTTTTTTTGTTAGTTATTAAATAATAATAATAAATTCTTGTTGTTGCTTGTTGGGTACTTATGAACATTTTTCTGGGCAAGCGTCATTCAAAATGATTTTTCAATTTAAAATTTCGTTGAATAAAATATAAATAAAAATGGCTTCTTTATAAGCGTGTTTAATATTATCTGTCAATGTTTAAGTTCTTTTGTTTTTTTTTATATAATGTAAACTATCCTTTAATATAACGAATATTGAAGGATGTAAAGACGCTTAAACAAAAAAGACTTTTGAATCGAACTCAATTTATTTTTTATAAGCATAATTATGTATTTGTAATATCACTTAGTTATGTATGTGCCTGAATAATCCAGCTGAAGTATTGAAAGTACCTACGTAGATTACCGGCCAGGAAGCGGTCATTAATCTCCATTGCTGTCCTTTTTATAGCTGTGTTTTAAAATAAAACTGCAAAAATTGTTTAAGTTACAACATAAAAGAGCTATTCGCGAACCGTTATCAAAACTTTAGTCTTTTCAAGTTAAAATATGCCTCATTGCGTGAAACTCTTCTTTTCACTTTATGAACTTTATCGCTTTTAAAAAAAATACTTACTTCGAAGAAGTACCTACGTACGCCCCTGATCTGCTAAACGTAAATATGTGATACATTACAACAAATATTATTAGGTAGTCAGGTAGGTCAGTATTATTATGGCTGAAATATGTGATGTATTCACCATTACTTTCGGTATGACCTTTAGAATTAATAGTAAGTAGATAAGTAGGTACCTAAGTTCTAAATGCCGAAATGCTTGTACCTATACCTACGCTCGTTATTCTATTCAGACGTACCTACAACTTTCTATTTTGTCTTGAATATGTTTGGAATATTATCTGGAATTTCTCAAACCAATTATGTATTCTATGTTGGTATTTTCAAAAGTTTGTATATAAGTAGCTATAATATATCAGCAGTCTAGTTGATCTTACAAGCTTTGCTTAGTTTGGGACTAGAGTGTGATGTGAAATGTCCGTGAATATTTATATTAATTAATTTGTGACCTTATTTCTGTTCTGGGTATTTTATATGTACTTATAATAAAAATATCTATCTATGTCACATCTATGTAATGTATTGTATTAAGTATGTCAGTTGTCTAGTCCATAACATAAGCTCTGCTTAGCTTGGGGCTAGATGATGTTGTGTGGATTGTCCAGCATTATTTATTATTATTTATAATTTACAGAGCTGGGAAGGGCGGACAGAAACGGGGGGAGGTGAAAACGGCGAACCCCCGCCTCCAGCGCACGCGCCGCTCGATGCGGTATGGCAGCCAGTCGCCGGCACCAAGTAAGTAGACACCAACCCCCTATCTTATAAAAAGTTAGCGTTGACTTTATGTCATCATAAGATAGACAGCAAGTAAGTAGATAAAGAACATTTTGCAGCCTTAATATTATTATTTTCGTTCTATCTACTCATTTATGTTCTGTTCTACCGATAATTTTTACTTCATTGAAAGTTATTTAATCACAAATACGTATAGCGAAATAAATAAGTATGTAATGTATGAGATTTACTATTTTTTTTAATATTAGCTTTTCTTAGTATAACGGCCGGTTTAAATCAAACAATTACTATGTGTCAAAAAATCGGATCAATCGTGATTTGGGTTTCCAGAAACCGGCCGTAAGACTCGAGCGCGATGAATTTTTTTTTATATGTATATAGATAGGTAGGTATATCAGGAAAGCTAACATCACAGCAAGCTATGAAAACGCAAGAAAATCGTGAGATACAGTGTAACGATAAAGCACGTTTTATCTTTATTCCTTCGTGGTTATTTTGCTCTTCTGCAATATCTTTTATAAGAACGGAGTCACCTAATGGGTATAGCTCAGCCTTCCGTGTTTTATAAAAAAAGAGAGAGAATAACATGGATATTCTTTTTGTGTCTGGGTTATATAAGTATGCCGAGGTGTATTTTAGGTATTAGCAAATGAAATATACCTACAAGATTATATTTTTTTATCAGAAATCTAGCTGCTATACAAGTATAATACCTACTTAATTGATTTCCGTAACTGTTTTTTGTCTCGTGTGATCGATCAGCAAAGCCTATATTATTTTCGTTAACAAAGTAATAATGAAAAAAATAATCTAATAATTAATAAAAACATCATAATTTTTAAAAGATTTGTTCTTCAAACGTTTGTTCTGTATTGAGGTTCGAACCTACAATCCACAGGCCAATTTGCTATAGACACGAGTCGAGTCGAGAACTTGTTTGAGAGGTTGTGTGGTTGAGGGTGTTAATTTCATTCATATCAGTAAACATCCGTGCATGCAGTAAAGAGTTATTGAACTCTTACGGCCGGTTTCTCGAACGATGATCAACGAAAAAATCAAATACATAATTACTATGTGTCAAACTCGGATCAATCGTGATTTGGGTTTCCAGAAACCAGCCGTTAGTTTAACTATTATTTATAATATAGAAATATTTTTATGAATATTTTACTATTTAGCTAAGTATTTTTCACTACATTTGTCTTGGTGCTGTAACCTTGACCCATATTTTGATGAATCATATAAAATTGTATTTTGTCGTAATATTTGCGAAGAGATAGGTAACCATGAAGGTTTAAAATCATATAAGTATTTAAAAAATAATGATTGTAACCTTTCATCCAACCGTATTTTCGTATTTTCTGGTTTATGATAAAAGTAAAGTAAAGTTCATGATAAAAGTATGAGTAAACATCATATGCCGACAAATAACGCTTAAATTAAAACTCGAACCTGAATAAATAAACGAAAACAATGTTTATTCAACGTGTGTTTGAAATCAGTTGGTTATACTTCTTCTTCGTGTCTATGATCTCAAACAGTGTTTTCCCACAGTAACAGTAAACTTAAAATTAAACGTTTAACTTGTAATAGTTGGTGTGAATGATGACATGTGTAAGAAAGGTGTGAGCATTGAGATGACGTCTGATAGAGGAGAGTGGAAGAAGAGGACGTGTTGTACCGACCCCACATAATGTGGGAAAAGGGTAGGAAGATGATGATTGTAATAGTTGGTTATACTACTACTACGGATAAAATGCAATACTTACCTACCTAATAAGGTTATTTTAATTAATTAACTTATTTGTTTAATTAATAGTTCAGTATTTTTTTATTATCAGGTAGGTACATATTTCGCGCATGTAGTATATAAAGCCTCTGCTATAAGTAGGTACCTACTTCTTTTATGAGCACCAAATATGCCAATCAAATTAAGAATAAAATGAAAAAATAATCAAATTCTTTTTAGTTGATTGATTGACAACAAAATGATAACTGAGATTATACGCACATTAAAAAAAACATTCGTAAACAAAAAGTATTCCCATAAAGTAGATAAATGCATAGAAAAACCATCTTACTAAAATCTCCCGCTACTAAACACGATAACAACATAGCAATTAAAATCCCATTGACCTTCTCATTGCTTGTTAGTTCTCAGGTTTGTATACATTGTGTAGTGAAGCTGCAGCTATTGTAATAAAAACAAAGTAAAACCATAAAACAAAACAAGGAGCTTTTTACTTTAGCTAAGTATAACCGCGTACCATGTGCGATAGTTCTGGAAACTTGCCAGGAAGTTGCAGAGTTTATGACTGTAAACATAATATTAGCCGAATATTGGCGTAATGAGAGGAAAACAATTCTTCAAACACTTATATTAGATTTCGTTAACTCAAAGTGACTAAAACGTATAAAATAAATTCGGTATTTCGTCAAAGGGCTGGTCGGATGGTCCAAAATAATCTGAATAACTTTCCTAAAACTTTCTATTATCCTATTGCTTTGAAATGTTGTAAACTTTTTGTTATTAAGTTTCCCAAATCGATAAAATCGAAGTTTCGAAGCGACCCTAGTTTAACCCTAAAATTGGAGGCTTTTTTTCACCTATTCTTTTGATTGATATTTGGTAACAAGGAAAATTAAAGAAAACTTAGACTTATGTAAGAGAATTGAGAGAAAAAAAATACTTTGACAGAGCTTTGTTCGATTTTGACAGGATATGATTGCTTATAATAATTATGTATCTACCTAATGGATACCAAAAGCGATTCTATGTTACACACTATCTTAGTCAAATAGATATGTAAATTATAGGTTTTCACGTGTAGAAAACCAAAAAACGTTAAGTGCTATGTTAAGTTAAACACTGTAAGGGCCAACAAGTATAAGTCTAATGGCCGGTTCACATTATTGCAGTCCAGTGATCCAATCCAGTACTGGAATGCTACTGGAATAATGTGAACCGACACTGGAATGTACCCATTCCAGTGAGCATTCCAGTCCAGTGACTGGAGAGACCGTCAACTTTTCATTCCAGCTCACCTAATCCAGCGCCACTGGAATAGTGTAGACAGCCATTCCAGTTGCAATCCAGTGCTAGATAGAACGTTGAACAGTGAATACGAGTCAATTCGAGTCAAGTCAGTCAAGAAGACTGGAACAATGTAAACGATATGCTCCAGTCCAGCACTGGACTGGATTAGCTCGCTGGATCACTGGACTGGAATAATGTGAACCGGCCATAATGGCCGGTTCACATCTCTCACACCTCTCACACCTCTCATTACGACAATATTCCAGTACAGGATTGGATTGCTGGACTGGAATAATGTGAACCGGCCATAAGAACAAAATGATGTATGTTTTTAAATAAATAAAGTTCATAGGTCCTCTCAAAATGTGGAGTTGCCACTACTAGACCACCAGTGGTTTAATAGCCAGTTAGCCGTAGATATTATTTTTCTATGGTTTCCTATTAGTAGGTGTATGGTTTCAGTGTTCACATTATTTGATGAAACCATCGTCGTGAAGGTCGGTAGACATTGATTTGTAGAGCCAGTAACTACAATATTCAGTCGATCAATGTCGACTGAACCCGATGTAGGTTGATTATCTTATAAATGTGGGTCAAGCTGATGAAATTACAGTTAAAAAGGGTATCTATACTTATATTATACTATCTGTGGATTTTACACTAGAAATGAATACAAGACCTCTTTTTTTGCATTAAAAACTCTTTGCGCATCCGTACGATAATTGCTGTGAATTATTCACTTCGTGTAGAACTGTGTTGCCAACAAACAAAACTTTTTACCCAATTTTTTTACACAACCATTTTCAAAAAAAAATGGGGAAGTGAGGCGAAGCCAGAATAAAAACAGACAAAATGTTTGCAAACACATTGAAACTAGACAATCTGCAAAACGACGATAACACCAACGACGATTGGTAAGTAGTTCATGTATAAATTATTGATAACGCAGTTCATAATTGTGATATTTCTCTATGAAGGCCCGCATTATTTCAGCAGTTATAACAGCTTACGCCATATTTTTTTCCTAAAAAACACGTGCAGGTGTATGTGTTTGATAGATACAGTTAATTATAATCAACTGTATCAAACACATACATAGCAGGAAAAAAAAATTATGCTAGCAATGCTGTTATCAATTTTTTTGCCGTCTATCGACAGTTAATTTATTACCTAAACTACGCTACAAATGTTTGATGATAAAGTAGTAAATAAGCTCACCACATACGAAATTATGGACCCAAATGTTCGGAATTTATTTTACCTTATTAACAAAAATATAAAAAACAATGTCATGTTATGTTCATATGCGCGATGTGTGAAATGCCAGTGATTTTTTTTTATATTGACATGAAGGGCCATTTTCCTAGAATTTAATCCGTTCTTCGTGATCCGAGACAATCAAGGGCAGTACCGAATTAGCAACGTATTTGTTACTCCTTACGCTGGTTGGCGCTAGAGTAGGTACTGAAAGCAATCGATAAAACAAGTGCCAAGGACTTCCTAAAATTTACAAGGTGTTTACTATTATAATTTTTTTTTAACATACACTGTCCGACTGCAGGGCAAAGGTCTCCCCCAAAGCCTTCCACTTATCTACTTTTCCCGGTCTTTGGCTACTTTCCACCAATTCCTCTCCTGGGCGTCCAGATCATCCTTCCAACGCCTCTTCGGCCGACCTCGCCGTCAATCTTTTTATTTATTTATATTATATTATTACTTAAATAAATAAATAAAAAGTTTGTTGACTAAAAGTACTTAAGTGATAAAATGAACGGATAGTAGGTACTAACTGCACAGACTGCACAGTAGACTGAAGAACTCAGAGTATACGGAAGTCACTAAGATTAGCGCTAGCACGTGGATTACAGGAAATGAGAGGAAGACATGCTCTCAACAAATACACACAAATGACTCGAGCCCGTATTCACTATAGTTGACTCAAATTATTCTTGTATGGATAGTTATGTATCTACTTACTACAAAAAATATCTACTTAAAGAGAACTTTATTGATTACCATTTCTAATAAATTGGTAACACATAAAAATTGACAAAAAAATTGTAATACTATGGGTGACCTTATCGCTAACAGCGATTTCTACCAGACAATCTTTGGATAAGACTGAACACAAAGAGAGGGAGGGGAGTTGGGTAAGAAATTATCTATTGAAATACTTACTTCAGTAAATAGTAAATACTATAAATATCTATTAAGTATGTCGGTCTTCTAGTAGGTACCCATAACACAAGCTCTGCTTAGCTTGGGGCTAGATGATGTTGTGTGGAATGTCCAGCGCTATTTACTTATTTATTTTATTTATAACTGTAATTCGAGCGCAAACGCTACGACGTAGCATTTTTAGCTACCTTGGTATTATTATTCAATTTTGGTAAATAACAATGTTGAGTTGAAGAGAACCTATCGCGCGAGTGTAGTGGGTTCGACGAGAGTTGTTGGCGCGATGGAGAGCACTCGCGTCCGCACCACTCGAGCCTCGTGTGTGATGTCAACGACGAAAATTGTTCAATAAACTTTGCTAAAGAATTTTGTGATGATAACGCAAAATTATTGATAACATATCATCTAGCGAATGTCCGCTTATTGTCGATATAGTTTGGATATCACACAATATCTTTATAAAGTATAGCCTATGTGTTATTATGATGTATAGGTAAGCTATATTTATGTAAAGTTGCATTAAAATCTATTCAATAGTTTTTGCGTTAAAGAGTAATAACGTACATCCACACATTCATACACTTTCGCGTTTATAATATTAATAGGAATTTTCCACATTAACTTTTTAAATCTCATTTTTCATTCAAATATCTAGTCTAGCTCATCACAGCATAGCTATTCGGTAACTATGAGGCAATGCAGCCTGAGATCAATAAAGCTATGTATAGGTCGGTAACAACGGCATGTAGATAACTTATAAAGTACCTACGCATGAAACAGGTTTTTATAATGTTAAGTAGGTACTATGCAAATAAAACAGATACGGCATGAATATAAGAATTTTCATTTATGAATATCAATAAACTTGAAATAATATCTAAGAAAAATACAATATTCTTCAGAAAATATTATTTAATACATTTTCAGAGCGAACTTTCTGTTTATCACGATCAGTGTTGCCATGTTAGATGTGTGTAGAAATTTCCCGATAACGTTCCTCAGTAGGCATTATAAGTTTATCAGATGGGATGTCAGCCAGCTTAGAAGTAGCATCGTCACGTAAGCTACGTAAGACAAGAGATCTCTTTGACTTTCATCTTCAAGTTAGTAGTAAAGTTTCTTGTAAAATAGTTCATACGAAAACCCACTACCTCCTATCGGGTGGGCTTTTCTAGTAGGATCAGCTTGTTTTTGTTTTTTACAAGTATAATAGGCAAGCGTTTGACCGCGATCTCATCTGATGTTAAGTGACGATGCGGTCTACGATATAGCACACTTGCCTAGAAGATACCCATTCATTCGTCTCTTAAAATATCCAAATTATAAGACTCGGGGAAACACAGACGCCGCCAGCGAGTTGTTAAGTCGAAGTTGTCATTTCCATCACTATAATAATGAAAAAATAAGTAATTTTACTATCAAATGATCTGTTTTTTATCAAATTTTGTTTATCAAATTACATTAAGTAATTTGATAAACAAAAATAAACAATTTTGTTTATCAAATTACATTAAGTAATTTGATAAACAAAATTACGAGCACTTAATTCATGTACGATTTTTTATTTATAAATGCATATCATTTGTTTTTATTCTGACCACCAGTAATTCATTACATCAATTTTATATTAACAAGGAATGATAAGAATTAATAATTCCCTATCCTAGTAGTTACTTGTGTACCTTTTGTATCTACTTGGTATTACAAAAGTGGATATTAAAGGCCTGTATTGTATTCTGAAAGAAACAAACAAAAAAAAGCTTTTCGCGTACTTTTTCCGTGTTTTATACACGGAAAAAGTACGCGAAAAGCTTCCAGCTGCACGGAGCTTAATAAATAATGGCTTTCTTGTCAGCTGCCTTCAGAACACTCATTCATATTTTATCCAAACGTACATCTTTGTTAGTACGTAACAGGAAGACAGAAAAAGCATGTATGTTTTCCAATTACTAACGTCAGATGGTACTACGGAACTCACATGGTTTATTTGTATTGAGACTCGCATTTCGGCCACTTACTTGGCGGCTGGGCTACAGAGGCAAAATACGACTTTTAGACTTTTCTTCAGGATACTGTTTCAAAGAAAAGTAAGACCATTCGATGAATCGAAACTTGAGCAGCAATTTTATTGCTTTGTAAATGTAATGTGATATTATTATTTACACATTTATTTCAAATCTTTACGAAAAGTTTTTACAATATATGTACATGGATTATAAAAAAAAAGAGATTATTATTAAAAAACTTATATAATTATCAAATCTAAACTAAACTTTCAATTATCGCGATAGGCTGAAAAAAATAATTCTTAGTTAGTTTTCATTTTCACATTCTCTCATGAAAACACTCTGCATGAGGCTTACTCTATTTAATTCTAAAAAGCCATCATACACCGACAAAGTTTCGTCGCTGTAAGTAGTTTTAAATTAAAAAGATTCAGCCGCTCGCAGTTGGCTGGAATTTAATTAGTGTCTCGGAATGTGAATTAAACTCCTTGATGGAGGTTCCCGCTTATGTTAGCTAGGCCTGGCGCACTCCGCATTTTGGAATGAAGCTACAATACATAAACTGTACATCTACCAGTACCTCTACCATGAGATGTCACAGTAAAATTTACGAATTTTAGTACCCAACTATCCGCTAGAGGCGCTGTACAAATTTTCATACATTTTTTTAACTACAGACGCTAGCGAGTGTAGTAAATATAGTAAAGTAAAAACTCATGGTAGAGCTACATGAGTTGTCACAGTAAAATCGCCTGACTTTACTACAGTAGTTATACATCAATATTAGTATTACGAATTTTAGTACCCAACTATCCGCTAGAGGCGCTGTACGAATCTTCATACATTTTTTTAACTACAGACGCTAGCGAGTATAATATATATAGTATAGTAAAAACTCATGGTAGAGCTACTGTTACGAAAATGAGAACGCGTCACTTTTCACGCAACGTCAGACAAGGTAAAGATACGCGTAAAAAAGAGATGCACTTTGTAAGACAATGGTTTATCCGTTGTTGCATTTTTCTTAACTAGTTTGATATGTCAGCACTATAACTATAGCTGTCTTTGTCTTTTCAGTTTGGGTAAAAAGAGAGGGATTAGTTTTAGTTTTGTCAAACTATGTTTAGGGGATGTAACAGGCTCTTTCGCAAAGATCACCTATAAGACCTTTACAAAGAGATTTGAAATTAACGTGCCAATTTGATTGCTAGGTTAACAAAATGTTGTATCTAGTGCAAGTTAAATTGTACTCTATTGCGTTAAATGAGTTTTTTGCTAGATAAGTTTACATAATTGTTTTCACGGATTAAATTAAATAACATGACATATATTTATTAACATTTTATGACTAATTAATTTCATTAATATTAAAATTGCATGCTAGACTTAGCGAAATGTGTTGAACCTGCTTTCTGATATTATGACATCTATAAATTGACCACATTTTATGCAATAAATTTCATTTAATTATAATAGTGTGTGACTATTTATTAAGATGTTTTTACGAAGTGACACTTCTGTTTTTCTGCTGTTATTATATTCTGTGGGCGGGCTATGACAAGAAATTGCTTTGCCTGCTCCGCGGCTGCCACACAATTAATGTTCTGGAATAAACTTTCTTGCAGCTATTAAATTTTGTTTACTCTTTTATTAATTTAACTACTTTTAATACGCTTTGACTTTGATACGAGTATCTACAAATAGCTACACAAATATCTTGTTTTTTTTTTTTTTATGCATTATAGGCAAACGCTTGGCCGCAATCACATCTGATGTTAAATGATGATGCGGCCTACGATGTAACGCGTTTGCCTAGATAAAACCTATTCACTCTCCTCTTGAAAACATCCAAATTATATGAGTCTGGAAACACCGACGCCGGCAACAAATTCCACTCTTTGGCGGTTCTCAAGATGAAACTTGAGCCAAACCGTTTTGTGCGGACAGTTTGTAATGTAAGCCGTAATTTCAAAAATCCATGTAGATATTACCTACATACCTAGATAGAAAATGTAATAATTATATTTTTAACAATCATTAGAATACTATAACATACAGACGAATTTATAACATCCTAATTATTTTAAGTCAGTAAAAAAATAAACACTTGTTTGAAATGTTACCTTTTATACACACATTTATTTAAAATCTTAGCTAAAAGTTTTTTTACAATATACATGATTTCTAAAAAAATACAATATAATATAAAAAACTTTTATATAAACATTTTATATTCATATTATTAATCGATATTATTAAGAGATTTCACTTCAGAGTTAAGATGAGTTTAAAACTGGAACACTTTACCTAACAGTTAACAGACCTAACTTTTAAATTCAGAAAGTTATATTACTCACAGAACTTTGAGACTAAACTTACCTAGTTATTTATTCTGCTTCAGTGGGTCAACTTACGCAAAACTTCAAGGTTCTTTTTCAGAATTCGACCATTATTTACCATTTTATTTTCCAAGAAACCAAGGGTGTATAGAAGAACAAGTAAACGAAAAAAAGAAGAAGGGTGTGAGAAACACTAAGGATATTTTATTTTTATTTAAAAAAAGTTAAGGTTTTATACAGAATATGAAATAAGATAATTTAAGATCTCTATGAGTTGTCCACAACATCTTTCACGTCACGTTTATGTAGCAACTGCTAATTAATAAAACACGTAGTCTATATTTGTTTTGCTTTGGATATTTCCATTATTGATGCACTGAGATGCACGAACATTCAGGACATATGAAAATGTAAACTTTCACATTTGTATAATTAGCAATAAATTAATATATTCTTGTCAGAACGTAAAAAAAGGCGATGGCGGGACGACCTCGATGCTTTCGAGAGGGATTGGTTGACGAAAGTGGAAAGCAGGGATGAGGCGAAGGATTTGGGAGATAGGTTAGGGAAAAAAAACGTAATCAACTTTCTTTGCAAAAAAGTTCATTCAATATAGACTGTGTTAGTATATTTCAGAAACAAATAAACTGAGTTAAAAATTTCTGTTTGACTGTACACAGATTAAAAATAGTATTAGATTATATTTTCTAGAACTCAAAGTACGAAAGAACAAAGTAGTAGCATTTGTGCGCGAGCTGAACACTATATCGTACCACCTGCAACTTAGCGCTACCTAATTCAGCTTATCCTCTCTACTTTGATTACAGATTTTGAGCCTGTACATAGCTGTAAGAATCATTTTGTGTTAGCAGAAAATTTTTCTTCTTCTCGACACTCTTGGAAATCTAAAACTGTGGTTTATGCTCTACATTTTATGGTGTTACCTAGTTTCTCAATGGCTTCAGTTCTATATTTCAAAGTGCTCAGTTTTTCTTTGTTTTTCATCTTTGAACTTATCAAGTTTCAACAATAAATAAATAATAATAATAATGTAATGTGCTACATCGTAGACATCGTCACTTAACTTCAGGTGAGCTCGCGGTCAAACGCTTGCCTATAACATGTAAAAAAAAAACGGCATTCAGAACTAACCTTAATCTACTAACCTAAACAAAACTTAATCGGGACAAGTATGAGAGAACACTTGTCTTATTTTTGTAGTACCCAGACACAACACTTATCATACAATTACTTGTCCCTGGAAAATGAATCTGACCAGGGACAAGTAATCTGACCTTTATCTCATTTGCATGTATGATAAAGCTTATAATTATTCTCACCCACTGGCTGATAAATAAATACTTACGTCAAAATGCAGCACCACCTAGGCCCCGGTCGTGCTAAATTGTAATCTAAATTGCTAGTGTAAGCAGCAGCTAAGGTTCACCAAAGTAACAAGTACGTAGCATGTGCAAAATGAATCTGACCACACTGCATGTATGACAAAGTTAATGATTATTACTTATTACCACCCACTGGCAGATAAATAAATACGTCAAAATGCAACACCACCTAGGCCCCGATCGTGCTAAATTGTAACCTAAATTGTTAGTATTAGCAGCAGCTAAGGTTTGACAAAGTACATCTTTTGACATTTTGTGCTTCCATATTCGATATTTAGGTACTATGTTTTCTGTAACTACAAATAAAATATTAACTAGTTAAATAAATACAATCATTTTTACGTTCTGCACAACATATAATGTCACGAACAGACGTGGTGGCCGTGGTCGTGGCAGGGACCAATAATGGGACGGTTTGCTGAAACATAAAATATGCATAAGTAGGTATTGATTACATATGAAATGTTACTAAGAAAAGATCTTGTATACTTATTCAGTTACCTAATTTAGACGTGACTGTTTATTTGTGCAGCGTAATTTTAATGTGTAATTTTATTTGCATCTAACATATTATACTTTATTAAGTAGAAAGATATAATGGGTACAAATAATGCCAAGGAAAACATTGCGACAAAACAAGCTTTTTCTGGTATATATTTTTCGTAATAAAGGGAGCTAATCCTCTTGTCGTACAGTCATCAACTATGTTGGATTGTCATAAAGTGTTGTTAGCTCGGCTATAAGAAGATCTCTTTATGCCTTGATCACACGTACCGAGTAAACCGGCGAGACAGTGCGCGTCGACATCAGTTTTACTGTTGAACGTTGCAGCGTTAGCGCGCAGTGTATCTTAAATACGTCAGAATACGTCACTGTCTCGCCGGTTTACTCGGTACGTGTGATCAAGGCATTAGTACGCAACTCCACCACAGCATTTGATCATTCTATATAAAAAATATTAAAAAAGACGTGTGGCACTCGGGGACTGCCGCGGTAAAGCTATTGCATAGCATTTTTTGCTGGATTACACATGCGCAGTGTTAGGTCATTTTCGTTACGTTTTTTCATTACGGAATTTCTGGAGTCGGTCTCCACGCTCAAGGCCCGCGATGAAAGCTATGCAATAGCTTAAAAATATTATTCTATTTTTATAAAATTCTGTACCAATAAATTAAGACTGTCAAGCAATTCACAGTATATTTATACTAAATACGCATGAAACCGTTGAGCTATTCGTATGCAGACAGTTGCAAATAGTCTATAAATACTTAACTGGTTCAAATCTATTCGGAAGCGACCACAAGATACTGAATGCTGCTGCGCTAAATGACAATACTAATATAAATAAAGTATATATATGTTTGGACCATTGATGAATTATTATCAGCACTAGCACAAGCGCACCCGTATAGGTACTGTGCGTATCGGATGTCGAGATAAAACTAAAATTTTATGTATATTGTACACTTATCATACGACGCACACGATAAATACTCGGTACTGACGTGTTGCGTCAAAAATATTGTCGTTGACGACACTGTGAATGCATCTAGTACTAAAAGTGTCTATTGCTAATCGATACGATATCGTGTTCATGTTTTTCAGTTTTTACTGTGAAAATGCCATAACAGTAGATACTAATTATTAAGCTCTGTTTACATAACATATTAAATTATTATTGATGTGTCCGCCTGCGACGCGGAGGTTGCTGGTTCGATTCCCGCCTCGGGATAAATGTTTGTACGATCTGCAATTATTTATTACAGGTTTTCTCGGTATTTTATATGTATAAAAACAAATGGTATGTATGTAATGTATTGTATTAAGTATGTCAGTCTTCTAGTACCCATAACACAAGTTCTGTTTAGCTTGGGACTAGATGATGTTGGGTGGATTGTCCAGCATTATTGATTTATTTATGTATTATTTATTACTCATCACGTGTAGGTAGAGTCCGTTTTAGTTGACTATTTGGTTTCGTCTACTGAACAATGACTGTGTGTTGTTGACGATGCAAATAAAATTTGTTATAAAAGTACATGTATACATTAAATATTCATATATTCACAACATAAATTGTTTTTCCTAGTTAAAATCGAAACCACAATAAAAATACGGTATCGACTAAACAGCGAATTATTTTATTTTTTTTAACCTTATTGTCCCACTGCTGGGCAAAGGTCTCACCCAAAGTCTTCCACTCATCCCGATCCTTCGCGACATTCCACCGATCTTTTATAGCAAACAGCGATTATGTTTTGTTTTATGTAGGTGTGTCCAACGAATCATTAATGCGCGATTATTTGATTAAACTGTTACTACTGTGTATGGAATAAACATTAAACTGGCATACGTTTTATGACTATAGATCTTAAGCGTGCTGATAAGTAGGTAAAAATAAATGAGTATTAAGAGATTTGCACCTATGTACAAAATATTAAAATATTTGTAGTGTTTTGTTCTGTAGAGACTTTAATACTGATTTTTATTCGTCTAAATCAGGCACTATTCCAACATAGTCTCAAACTCTATTTTGTAGTTGTTAGTGTAGTTCTAATTATCATACTTTGTGGAAGAAAAATAAATGATTTTTTTATTGTGTCACGGAATGACAAATATATATATTATATATATATATTATACCCGTAATATATATATATTATATATATATATATATATATATATATATAATATATATATATATTATACATATACATATATAAATATATATTATACCCGTAAAATGGAAATACAAACTACAAATTACGTGTTGTATTTACATTTTATATGCTAGTGTTTCCTAGAAAAGAATACCAAGATATTTGTTGCAACCAAAACAGAACAACACAGTCCAATCGTCACAAATGTCACAATTGGTTTGGGTGTATTCCCTCCTGTGATTGAGATGGTTGCCGTAAGGTAGCGTCCGTATCGTTCGGTATTCGATTTAGAAATAGAACTTGGTTCGAAACTCATTTTCACCCTCATCGATAACCTAAGTTTTAAGATTGCTTCCTTCCAGATGTTACACTTTTGGCTGAAGTTACGCATCTCTTAAGAAGTTTCAGAAGGATTTTTTTTTCAATACGTCTTTGAAGGCCCGCATGAGCTATATCTATTTTTAAGCTATTGCCTAGATTCTATCGCGAGCCTTAAGCGTGGAGACCGAATCCAGAAATTCCGTAACGAAAGAACCTAACGAAAATAACCTAACACTCCGACCGGCAGCAAAAAATGCTATGCAATAGCTCTACCGTGGCAGTCCCCGAGTGCCACACGTCTTTTTCTTTATTTTTATTTATTGTTCACCATTTTTCTCTAACGATATCGTCCGCTTGTTTTTTATTGATTTTTAAGATTAAAATATAACCGTTCTGGATCCTAATACTAATCCAACCACGTATATTACAAGTTTCATCCAAAATTGGTAATGTTAGCACCAAACATCAAAACTCTCACATTTACAATATTAGCCGGATACTACGCACTATTACGTCAATAGTGTTATAAAAGCGCATAGTGTTACAGGAATACGTCAAACGAACAATTTCCGTCCCGGCTTCAGCTGAAAACGAAGTGTTTTCCATTTCCCTGTTTCTATTCTGTCGTGTCGTCACTACCCTCATATCCTGTCTGCCCTGAATGCGCGTTGAGCGTGAAATCACCTACTTTATCTCATAGACAAGATTGTACATTCCTTCACCAGATGCTTGTTTGGACAATACGTATTACCTCGTAAACAATTTGGTTCTTCTATCCTAATTATAAATAATATAATAAATTAATAATGCTGGACAATACACACAACATCATCTAGCCCCAAGCTAAGCAGAGCTTATGTTATGGGTACTAGAAGACTGACATACTTAATACAATACAATACATAGATAGATTTATTATTTATACACATAAAATACCTAGAACACCCGGAATAAATAAGTACTTGCAGATCGTACAAAGATTTATCCCAAGGCGGGAATCGAAACCGCAACCTCCGCGTCGCAGGCGGACCTTCGCCCGCCGCGCCACATCGGTCGTCAAATTCATTAATCATTATATTATGAACTAGCTGACACGTGCCCACTTCGTTGGGGATAATTTTTATTAAATAAAAAAGTAAGACATATGCTGTCGTTGACTTGTGGCTTTTTTGTAGGCATTATCAAGCTCCACATCTTTTCTTTGGAACACTTCTTTCATAAGGCAGCGTTCGTAAGAAACGCTTTCATTCGACCGTTTTTTCTCCGATTCATTTTGCAAAACGGACTACCACGTAAAAGCCTTTTTATTTTTCAGCAATAATGTAACTTACTATTGGTGAAAAAATTTTTAAAATCGGTTCAGTAGATGCCGAGATTACCCCTTACAATTTAACAAATACACAAACTTTACCTCTTTATAATATTAGTCTATATTAAGTAAGTATATTATATATATATATATTTTTTTCCTAACCTATCTCGTCCCACTGCTGGGCAAAGGTCTCCCCCAAATCCTTCTCTCTGCTTTCCGCTTTCGTCCACCAATCCCTCTCGAAAGCATCGAGGTCGTCCCGCCATCGCCTCTTTGGTCGGCCTCTACGCCGCCTTCCGTCTTCAGGCAGCCACGGTGTCACGATTTTGGACCATTTCTTTGGGTCCATCCGGCTAATATGACCTGTCCAGTCCCACTTAAGCCTCGCGGTTTTATTGCCTACATCTGCAATACCAGTGAGCGAACGCAGCGTAGTGTTTCGCACTCGATCGATGCGCTTGAAACCAAAGATGCTGCGTTCCATTGCTCTTTGGCAAATCTTGAGTCTGGATTTCTGTGCTTCAGTCAGTGACCATGTCTGCGCACCGTAGGTTAGGACGGGCAGAATGCACATGTAGAATGAGTTGGCGTTTAAGCGTAAGTGGAAGGTCGCCTTTAATGTGTTCCTTCATGGACCAGTAGCTCTTCCAGGCGTTCTCAATGCAGCGATCGATCTCCTTATCCTGCCTGTTTTCGAAGCTCGCTAACTGGCCCAAGTAAATGTAAGTACTCATCAACAACAATATATTTTTTATAAAATATTATATATCAAAAAAAAACAAACCATCTAAGTAAATTATGTTTTTGTATGAGATTATGAGCACCCCCTTGAATATTTAATATTTTGTATTTTGTTTTTAAATATTTATTCGTCATTAAAGCGGTAATCGGATACGCAACCCTAAATAACTTATCAAGATAACTCAATTTAACGGAACTCTTGCTAAATACCGACCGACTTATAACACATTGCCAAAACGCACCGATAGCGCGATCTAGGATTTGTGCACAGTAGCGCCATCTAGTGGTAAACACAACAAATTTCAAACTTTACTCGATTTGAGTATTCAAGTGCGACGGCGCGATGGCTTATTTCATGTATAAGTTTGGTGTTTCTATACCGATTTGATATGATTAGGACTATGATTTTTTTTTATTGAATAGGTAATAATGTTAACTTTTTTAAATTTGGGATGACTGAGAGTCTTATAAACGTAAGAGTAAACAAATATAATCAGAATGCTCCGAACTGCTAAGCAATCAGGAGTTACACGTGTTATTGTGAGTCAACCATAAAAGATAGACATATGCTGATGCGGGATATTTTTTAGACAATTTAATGTAAAATATTTCCGTCATACATGATTTCTATGTAACTTTAACCATTAAGGCTGCACACGCAACGGAAGCTTAAAAAACGGAGTAACATCTCCCGTTTTCCCGACATTTCCCTTCACTACTCTGCTCCTATTGATTGTAGCGTGATGAAAAGTATCCTATAACCTGCCCAGAAGTATGAAGAATAATTGTACTAAGTTTCGTTAAAATCCGTCGAGTAGTTTTTGTTTCTATAAGGAACATACAGACAGACAGACAGACAGACAGACAGACAAAAATTTTACTGATTGCATTTTTGGCATCAGTATCGATCACTAATCAACCCCTGATAGTTTTTTTTTTTATATATTTCATGTACAGAATTGACCTCTCTACAGTTTTATTATAAGTATAGATATAGATGTGTTGTAAATCCCTCAATCTAGTTGCATTAACTTTGCTTAGTTTGATACTATAGTGTGATGTGTTAAATGTCCGTGCATATTTATTTATTTACTACTGATGATATTTTAAATAAAGTATGTAAATTGAATAAACACATTTAGAAGCTACTTTTTATCCCTAAATACGAGAACGAGACGTACAAACTTGCAAGCCAAATTTTTCTTTCACCAAAATTTACCAATAATTTAGCCTTCGTTCATAATTACGTGGTTTTTATGATTAACTCAATAGTTAAAATGATTTGCAATGCCCACATACAATGCCCACTCTACTTATGCTTTGATTATGTACGGCACCGCATAAAAATAGCATATTAATGATGATTATTTTATAGTAAACCCTTCAAGTGGATGTTGAAGCTCATACACGTTGAGTGTCGATAAATACTCACAGATGCTATTTAAACACAGCAATCAACATTGTCATAATTATATTATAGCCACTAGGTATTAATTATTATTAATATTTATTATTTATTTATAAGCCGGAAGTTTCCCACTACAGAATAGAATAGAATAGAATAGAATTTCATTTATTAACAAAGATGTACACAAATAACAATAATAAAAATAATTTAGCAGAGTTAGTGTGACATCGATCTTTCGTCATTTTGTAATATTACAATATCAAACAATCGTCTCATAAATAGGTACTTACTAATAATCACAATAAAAGGTAAATACAATTGATGCATTAATTAATTAATTCATGTAGGTTAGATCTAAATGTACAAGTCAAAAAACAACAATTTTAAAAGTTCAACAAGTTCAAATAATAATAAGATTAAAATAATATACAAAATGATTAATTAAGTAAATTCATATACAAAATAATTAAATTAAAAATAATATGCTGTAAAGGGGCGTCGTCATTTAAAAATAAAAATAATACTCATTTCCTAGGTACCTCAACTACTTATCAGTTATGATTAAAGCTACTGTAGTCATTTTCTAAAAACTCACTGACATTGTAAATGGTCTTGTAAAGGAGAAGTAATTTAATTTTGTTTAGAAATGAATGTACACACGTAATTTGTCTTATACTTAATGGAAGCTTATTAAATAGTTTTGGTCCAATAACCTGTGGTTGTTTTTTGGAAAGACTAAGTCTGCAGGTAACGGATTCGAGAAAAACTCCATTTCTGGACTTACGATTGCTACTTGCTCCTCTTATTTTGAAGTGACTGAAATTATGCTTGACATATTTTAGCACTTCTAATATATAAACAGACACTGATGTTAATATTTGCAGGTCTTTAAAGTGATCCCTACAAGATTCTTTGTATTTTGCTTTAACAAGTGTCCTAATTGCGCGTTTCTGCATCTTTAAAACTCTTTCACTGTCTGTCGACCATCCCCACATGACTATTCCATACATCATGATAGAGTGCACGTAAGCTTAATAAGTTTCCTTCAGACTTATTTCCGAGATCATCGGGCGCAGCTGCTTTAATGCATAAACTCCTCTTGCCATTTTCTGACAAGTGGAGTCTATGTGATATTTCCACGTCATGCCGGCGTCCAGTTCAAAACCTAACAATTTTGTTAAGTTTGAGCTGTTTATCACATTGCCGCTCAGCAGTGGCACTTTAAAAGTGGTTGATTGTTTCATAGCCTTAGCATTAAATATCATTATACATGTTTTTTCTTCGTTTAGTGTCAACCCGTTTATTATGAACCAATCTGCTAATATTTGAATAGTATCACTAATATTTTTTAACAGATCTGGAATGTTATCTGCAGAAATGATAACTGTAGTATCATCAGCATACTGTACAATATCTCCTACAATATTATTTTTTACCATATCGTTTAGGAAGACGAGAAATAAAGTGTTACCTAACGAAGATCCCTGAGGAACACCTATGTCAATACATTTCGCTGCGGATCTTATTCTTTTTTCATTAGTTTTTTTTTCGACAGTTTGTTCTCTCAGGGCAAAGGCCTCCCGTTTTTTCTTCCTAATAGGTACTTTACATGTTTTTCAAATTTAAATTATAAACGTTTTATTGACTTTTATATCTATAAGCAGTTCAAACGAGCTGAGATGACACCATATTTATTTATATCAACAGTTTATAGCACATTATACACTTACGCTATAAAACAATCTCTAAATAATTGTATATACGAGATACATTGCGCGCTAAACAACAGATCGACTGCTGAGCGGTGCCATGTCACCACGCAATGTAACTGGGTATGTTGCGATACGATTTTTTTCGTACCGACCTACTGTTTAGGTTTATTATTATTAGGTCTCATCCGTAGAATAAGATGATAATATATTTCCTGCTCCAGTTAAGTTAGGTAATTGGGTTATGCTCAACAATATCTTTTTAATATAAAAATGAATAAATAAAATAAATACTTCAGATTTGACAATATTCTAAGTATAAGCCAAAGATTTTATTTGTTTTCTTCACATATTGATTTATATTCTTGCTTCATCAGGGCTATACAAATAAATAAATAATAAATAATGCTGGACAATCCACACAACATCATCTAGCCCCAAGCTAAGCAGAGCTTGTGTGTGTTATGGGTATACAAAACATTACATAGATAGATATTTTTATTATACATGCAAAATACCCAGAAGACCCGGAATAAATATTTGCAGATCGTACAAACATTTATTCCAAGGCGGGAATCGAACCTGCAACCTCCGCGTCGCAGGCGGACCTTCACCCGCAGCGCTATGAAGGCTACATACCTACGTTTTCAAGTTCGCGTCTTAAAAAATATACTTACTTATGTATGATAAATTGATGCGCAGTGTGTACGCAATATTTTTTATCGACTGAAGTGTAAATTCATATTCCTCTCGAGCGGTATATTCAAGCGATATTTTGCAGTGTCTGTCCACTTTCAGCGCATTTTATAGATAAAACTCTTAATATAAATTTATATATATATCATGGACATTTCAAACATCACATTCTAGTCCTAAACTAAGCTTGTAAGTACTATATAGATTGCTGATAGAATACTTTTATATATATTGCTAAATACATCCATAGAATACATAGTTACACCCAGACACAGAACAAATATTTATGTTCATCATACAAACATTTGCTCTGGGTGGGGATCG
Source organism: Ecliptopera silaceata (assembly GCA_932527185.1). Taxonomy (NCBI): domain Eukaryota; kingdom Metazoa; phylum Arthropoda; class Insecta; order Lepidoptera; family Geometridae; genus Ecliptopera; species Ecliptopera silaceata. The sequence continues at coordinate 6,688,881 of OW052202.1, read as the reverse complement.
AACCCACGACCCACATGGAAGGCAGAGCTACTACGCAAATAAACTACATCCACTGCAAAATGATGGTAGCTAGGCGTTGAATTTACATAGATATTTGTATAACAATAGACTGACGTCGCAATAACCCTGATAAATAGGTCAATCTAATCTTCTTGTCCTGTGCATTGCAAATATAGAGAGCGAGCAGCGCTGACCGGATATTCTCATAATACATCTTTGTTTCTATTGGGTACGTGGGAAGAAGATTTTATCTCGGTTTTATAATAGAATATTTTATGCTAGATCGGGCTCAGTGGCGCGGGAGAGATCTACGTCCAGCAGTGGAATGATATAGGTTGATGATGATGATGATGATGCACATCTTTGTAATTTCGCACGAGACAGGTCAGTTAACTCTGCCTTCCACACTGTGGGTTGTGGGTTCAATCTTTTCTATGAACGATTTCTTGTGGGATGGCATAACATTGATTTTATTGTGTGTTGGAGTTACCTATAAGTATATTCTATGAATGAATGTATTTATAAAAAAAACTTTATGAGGAATATTGCTGTATTATTGATATGTTATGGTTTATATCTTGCGTAGGCTGTATTTTATATTACTAAAGTGGGTGTTAATGCAGTAATAATATAGTGACTATCTTATGAATAATATAATAATCAACAAAGCGATGCTTTTTTAGTTTTCAATACTTTTGGTTTATTTTTAGAGCGTAAATTGAAGTCTCTAGTAGGTACTAGTCATCCTACATATTTATTTTGTGTGTGAATTAAGATATTTGGCACGTCGTCGTGACCTTTCATGGCGATGAAAAACTCAAAGGTGTTTTATCTAAATAAAACAACTTTAGAGTTTTACGACTCCCCGTATATTTTTCTTGTTTATTGCTTTCGAACCAAACCTTCAAAGGTTTTCTGACTTTTTATTATTTTGATAAAATACTTTCCCTGAGTTTGAACAAACATTTTACGGTCATTATGAAGTAGATAGAACCTTGCGTAAACTTTTAAAAAGAAGATTAAAGGTATTTTCTCAGCAAATGATTCGCAATGAGACCTTTTAGGCTTGTTTATGTTATGGGCATTACTTACCTTAGTCTGTTTGATGTACCCAGAGTTACTTAAGAGTATTTATTTATTCTCTTTCAGGTTTCGATTTTACGTGTACTCTGCGTACGTAGAACGTCGCACGGTATCCGCGATTAGAGTTATAGCAGCAACGAAGACCCGAGGGCCGGACCCCGTCGTATGCCGTCTGTGGTTGCCTGACAACCGTACCCTCACGCTCAAAGCCAGAGTCAAGGTAATCCTTGCGTCCCTATGTCCCTAAGAGCCGTTACGCACTGTCGACTTGTCGCCGGGGACTCGGTCGCTGGCGACTGTGACTTACTACAGTTTAAATAGGTGTTTACGCACTTGGTCGTCGGTCGCCCTAGTGTTTTTGGTCACCGAGCGATCGAGTCGCCGGCGACAAGTCGACAGTGCATAACGGCTCTTATACTACTGTTATTATAAGAGGGATCATTTTGTAGGTATATCCGCATAGCGACGCGTTGAATGCCGCAGTAGAGTCGCAGAGGATTCCAAACATTATTTTCAATTGTTTTTGTTTTGTATATTAACATGCATCGATATTTCGATGCCTAAAATAAAAATACAGTACAATGAGTAGTGTAAGAGACAATTGGCTCTACTGCTGTCTCACGGTAATTTATTTAATTAATAAATGTATTTATATAAATTTATATTTAAAATTATTTATATTTGTATATAATATGCCATATTTTTACGTCGCTACAAATATTACCTACAATTTAATTACATAATTTACCTAATACATTGTAGCCAATGAATAAAATACAGAATTTTAGGGCCGAGTAGGGAATAGGGTGAAGCTAATTGGGTTAGTTTCGCTGCATGCTATATTGGGTTAGCACGAAACCTAATGTATAGAATGAATAACGAAATACTCAATGCCTACGGGATTACAAACGTGCACCGACCAACATGGAACTAAATTATCTTTGTGAATTCTGACCCTTTGAAATGTACTTGTACTGAATAGTTAGTTTCACTAATTTTATCAAAAAAAAACAAAAATTAATTGAAATTGAGAACCTTATAATCGGTAGATAAAATAGATCCAATTACTTTAATTAACAATTAATTAATTTATTAAACAATTAATTAACTTATTAAAGGATCATATACAACAACCGCTAGGATCCACACCTAGTTTCTTGCCTGTTTTCTAGACTTTGGTGCCGACTAACTGGTACCTAGAATCATCTAGCATGTAAGACGTGTCAAAGTGATCTGTGATTTTATTGAATAAATTGTATTATTGAGTTTATTTTTGTATTGGTTACAATTTACAATAGATCTTGCGACTAAGTACCGTAACAACATTCCGTATACATCTTACATATTGTAGATTCATAACAAACTTGGTTCTTTGAAAGTAAGTAGCTTAATTTCAACCAATAACGTATGATAAACAGATCTATTTTTAGACTCATCCGTAGAAAGATACTTCCGGTATGTAGGTCATTCCCTAGTGGCTAGGTCACGTTGTGAACTGAGGCAGAATAATTCCGGCTCTTGGAAAACGCTGAGCACAGGTGCCTAGGGATAGGCCATTTGCACACTAGCCGACATTCACACGATATGGTTTTTATGGCTGTGTGGCTCAAACATGAATAAAAACATCATTTTATTGTCAAATTTTCTATTGTATAAAGGTGTGATGGTGTGTCTATTGTATGGATTTGACTAAAACGTAATAAACGTTTTAACGATAATGTTATTTCGACTAAAACGTAATGAACGTTTTAGTCGACGTAACGTTGCTTCGTTACGTTACATAATTTTTACGGCACGGCGTAGGCACAAAAGCGTCTAGAGCTAAAAGCATGAAAAATTTCAACCGATGTCGTTAAGTGTAGTCGTGTCGGTGTAGCTAAAGAAACATTGGATTGGCTCTTTGCTGAAATACCTGGCTCGGTTGAATGATCAAATAAGCTTAGGTATACTACTTAAACTTGTTCGACGTTTCCATTTAGGTTTGAGACCTTGAGGCACCTGTTGAATTTTCCTTCGCTGTAAACAGCTGTAATATTATGTTCGCGTTTTCGATTTTATTTCGTGATTCATAAGTTATATCGTGTTATAGTATTCACTTTATGGTACACAGTGACATTCTCATTCTATGGATACTTTAAAAAATACACGTTTGAGTATTCAATCATATGTATTATTATGCAACTTGTTACAGCTTTGGGACAGTTTTGGATAGTTTTGGATCTGTGATTTTGGAATAACATTTCTTAGTAAATACTTAATATTTTATTACAAATAAACACTCTTATTCGAACTCTTTTAACTAAGGTTGATATTTAATTAGTTTTTTTTTATAATAAAAAAATATAAATTAATTCTTTATTTAACAATACAAATATATGTTTATTATAGGCGATCCGAGAGAACTGGAACCTCAAATACAGTGCAACGTACGTGCTGTGCCTACTCCGTGACACCGGAGTGAAGCCTCAAGAGACTGTGGGGGCATCGGTGTCGGTCCTCGCCGCCACCTCCGTGGGGAAACCATCCTCCAACCTCCTTACAGTGTTGGACACTGAACCAAAAACAGGAATTGAAGTAAGAATTTTCAAAAAAAATATTGTTTATTCATTTTACAATGTCGACTTAGGATGAGATCTCATATTTAATTTTATCTTTTAATTTTGTAGGCCATTGTTATTATTAAACCAACTTTAAGAAGGAATATCGTAAATGGTTTTATGTGCGAGTATGTTACCTCAAAACCATCATTTATAATCCAATTTGGAAAATTCTTTCGGGTAATTCTATATAAAATTGAAATCAAATCAAAACCAATCCTAATTATTTTAACAGTTCAGAAACAATTGATACATAAAACAAATGAAAATTTGCAGAAGTAAAATAACAAGAAAAAAACAACAGGCTACATTCATTAAATTCGGTTTTGTTATTATTTATGATTTTGAAAGCCGAATAACTGTAAAATGTTAATTATTGTAATTTCGAATAAGCGTAGATCACACCAATAAATTCATATTACATTGCTACGCGCGCATATTCCAGGCGCTCGACTTTAGGGCATCGTTAACGTCGTTCACACAACACTGGTTTTATTGTCGCGACTATTTGCATTTACCCTTTGTATGAAAACGGTAACGATTGTAATAATCAGTGTATTTTTGCAACCTGACGATTCTTTGTTGGGAAACGATGTTACTTTTCTTTTGTGACGAAAATACCAAACAAACCAAAGCAAACATTCTATAAGTTATATCTCAGGATTTGTTTGTAGATTTTATTTCTGTTTATGTTTTATGTAAAGGTTAGGTCGTTTAGAAGTTTATATTTTAATAATACGATCGACGTTCTTGAGCATTTTAAAAGAGAGATTAAATATATAAAATATATTAATATGTAGAATTTTTGCCGTTCATTGTAAAAAATGGATCTGAAAGAAAATGTGTTATCATGTGTTCAATACGATTCCATCTGATTTTATATGCTTACGTGCGTGATACAATAATGTTGTCAGTATGAGACGACTTCTTTCGAGATATAACTTAATATTAATTCAATATATAAAGATTACTTATGTATCAAACAGATACTTGTATTGATAACTTACATTTTTATTACAGTATTTTTATTTACAGAAAATATAATCATTCTTCAAAGCGAGATCACTTAGTGTGCATATTTTCCAAAATATAATATCTAACTATGTTTTGACAAATCGAGCACGCATTTTTTTTTTTGGTTTTCCAGTTTTTATGTTATTTTTTTTTGCGTTAATGCTTATCAAGGGCTAGTATCTATGCGCAAAATTACTACATATTAATGTCATTTGATAACTAATTAATCTATTTTCACTTTCAGAACACTCTGCATGTCTGCGTGAAGCCTTTCCACTTTTCATATTCCCGTAGCGATTGGCTGATCGAATGGTTCGAATTGAACCGAATATTGGGTGTGAGCCACTTCTACATGTACAATCAATCGCTCAGCGCCTCAGCGGGTTGCCTTTTAGACTACTATATGAAACAAGGCCTTATCACACTGCTGCCTTGGAAACTGCCTATCGTTTCGAAGGTAGAAATTAGGTAAGACCTTCATTATAATTTGGTTGTAAGAGATAACCCACTGCGACTTTGTTAGCGATATTTTCGTCTTGTGTAAAATTTTATGGATAGAAATTTATGTTACTTTAGATTTCTAAAAATATTATGTTCTATGTTTCATCCAAAGTATTGGTGAAGTTCATTTAACAATGAAACTTTTACGTTCATTATTAGTTGGATATAATTATATTATTATTGTTACATGGTATGAAAAACTATCAGCCGTATGTATTCCACTGAGATTTTTTAAGTAATATATGAAAATAAGAGTAGCACAGTTTCTATATTTTTTTAATCATTTTGCTATAAATCCTTTAGCAAAAAATATGTTTTTATTCTGATATGCAAATAAAATATGAAGCCTGGTATCGGGTAGGTTTCAAAAAAATATAGATCAGGTTTCATATTTTACCTGCATATCAAAATAAAAATAAACGGTTCAATGACTCACTATGACCTTTACCAATACCATCATCGAAATAAATTGAGATTGCGTAATAATCTCCTAACCTACGCATCAATTGCCTAATATAAAGAATGACCTATCGTGAGGAAGAGCACAATACAACCGGACAGCATAAAAAACCAATCTACATGGCATGTAGAACATGCTCGAATGTGACTTGGTAAGCGTTGTTGTGGAAGATAATATGAATTTAGGACGATACGAACCAAAATTGATTCAATAAATCACAAGGATCACCTTGGTGATTCCATTATAAATGATCTTAGTGATTTTTGAAAAATATTTGAGTATTTTATGGAATTACTCTGGTCGCGTGGAACTGGCACCTAGAATCAACTAGTATAAAAAACAATTCTAAATGATTTTTGTGGTTACGTAACAAAAAACGAAATTTTTTAATAATTTTTTTTTTTTATTTGCACCTTCTTAATACATAGTTTTATAAGTTACAGTAGGTATATTTTAACATAATATAAAATTATGGCTTAAAAGGTAAGTAAAAGTATGTTATTTAAGTGAAAAAAAAATAAAGAATATTTGAGTTTAAGTTGGATTTAAATCACGTTTTCAGGACGGAAGGTCAATTTGCAGCATTCAACGACTGTCTATACCGGTCGATGCGCAACGCTGGTTGGTTGCTGGTCATAGATGTGGATGAGGTGGTGTTTCCGCGGAAGGAGCGAGCCATCCCCGCTATGTTGACAGCTCTTCGCGCGTCGTACAGTCCGCCTTCTAAAGCGCCATCTGCGTTTTTATTTAGAAACGCATTCTTTTATTTACCGTGGGAGGTAAGCTACTTTTGGATGTATAAAAACAATATGAAATAAGACAAAAAGGCTACGCAGACATGACATCATTGACGCTTGAAAAAAGAAAAAAATACTCGCTGGAGACCTAACCGGTCGATACATGATCATAGAGCTGCACCTTCTTCTTCTTCTTCTTCTTCTTCGTGTCGTTGAATATACCATTTTGTGAAAAATCACCAAGGTTAGACCACCTCTGACCAATAGCTAGCCACCTTGAGCGCGTCAGTCGAGCAATGCATGAGGTCAGAGGTAGTACAGGTGCTCGGGCAAGGTGGGCAGTTTAGTAAATGGGACATGGTCTGTTGCGGTTCTCCACATGCGCACTCTTGGGTGGGGCATTATTGGCGACGATGACACCATCGTCGCCAATAATGCCCCACCTACTTAAATTACACCTACAGCGACCCATCTGAGTTCTCAGTCTGTTGAGGGACTTCCATAATGGCCAAGGTAAGTGATGGCCGGGGGGTAAATTCTCAGAAGGTATTATGAAATCAGGCGGAGGAGCATGCCTTTTCTTCCATAGTTCCACCCGAGCATCACTAGCATCTTTCATAGGGGCTGCTGCCTTTGTTAGCCTAAGAAAACTTTTACGACTTTTAAGCCGTCCTCTGGCTTGAGTTGCCTTGTTAAACAGAGAGTGTCTTGCGTCTGACTGTTGTTTTGAGCTGCACCTATTGAGATAAAGACTAAATCATTTGATTCGAAACTAACCAAATCTTTATATAGATTCCATTACGATATTATCTAGTTTTATTTACTTTTTTATGATAAATTGATACAATTATTTAATTAAATATTTACAGGATGACACGGAAGTGAGTGCACCGCTGACGACCGCGCGGAAAACGCGGCGATGGGCGACGCCGCACGCGCTGAAGAACCGCAGCAAATACGCGCTGCGGCCGCGAGACGCGGTCGAACTCGGCAACCACTTCATATGGGAGCTAGCACCCGGCGCTAGCTCTGTGGGGGTGCCAACAGATCGAGCTCTATTACATCATTATAGGGTACGTACAATGCACCAATATGAACATCTGAATAAATGAGTTGCGGCTTTGAGACCCAATCTACCTCGACAATCACTTCGAGGCGTAAGGCGTTAGTTTTAGTGTAGATGCTTTCAGTATCATCTTAGACACATAACATCACTCTCATTATATATACATATACAATTACTATAAAATCATAACAACTAAGCTAAGTAAGTACATAAATTATTTAATTATTAATTTTATTTTTCCAGATTGCGTGTGAATACGGTGGTATGAACTGTCTAACAGTGCCATCGACAGTGGACAGAACTGCTCATAGATGGTCTGATGAATTGTTGAAACGCGTTGACAAAGAGAAGAAAATATTAGACGCAGCGTGTCTAACGTAAGCTGACCTCTAGTAATCAATTTTACGTTCTAAATATTTAGTCTTTTCCAAGAAAATATACCAAAAAACAAAAGAACGTTCTTTTTGTATCTTCAATTAGTAAGCCAGATGGTCTTGATTAATTCAAGATCAAGATCAAGAAGAGAGAGAGAACTCTGTAAAAAAACTGAGGTCAAGAAATATTCTAGAAAATATGAATGTAAGTGAAACCAAACCTCAGTTCAATCGCAGAAAAAAATCCTGATTTGCTGAAAAATGTCTTTCTTTCTGAGTTTACCAACAATGGACTGAAAAAGATCAAGAGCGAATCTGTAAAGAAACTAGGATGTTTTGTTAGACTGAAACATATTTGTTGACATGTCAGCTCTCAGTAATTGATCTTAATTATATATTTTGTGTTTAGCTGGTTATGTATAAAAAAGTGTTAAATTATGCTGATACAGCCGACACCAAAGTGATGACTACATAAATACATACATGTTATGAAAGTAAAGTACCAACTATCTTCGTCAAAGTATTTTCTTTTAAGGGGTTTCAAGCAATAATTGCGTGAAATCTCGTCTAAACTTTGGTAGTTTATGACGTCACATTAATTAAAAACGGTTCCAAGTCTCTGCTAAGTCATTGACGTCTACGAGTAAGTGAGAGAAAATCACGAATAAATAAATGTGTTAGTCGCAAACGTATCGTAGTGGTAGCATATTCGAGATACATTGCGCGATGGCGCTGCTACGTTCGGCTGTCGAGCTAACGTTGAGGCGCAGTGTGATACGATCTCACTACTGTTTCGATACGTTCAGTTTATCACATTTGAATGCGATCGGGTCTCGTCAACGTGTATTTCTTAAGCCAGTGTATTTCTGACAATATCTAGATATATTTTGTTTGTTTTAGATTATATTTAAATATATTTTAAAAATGCTGTATTGCAATATGCACAGTCAACATTCTTTATTTTTGTACAAATTAATATCTTCGTGTTGTCAAATTATTTTTAGATTTTGTGTTGTTATTTGTAAGACTTTGCATTTATTGTAAAAATAGTTGATAGTACATCGTATAAGTACATAAAATGTATATGTAGCAAAATAATTATATAAAATTATTTTACTTCCAAAATATGAACACCACAATTGAAATAAGTCACCTAACATAAATAACTTAAAGCAAAATACTTTTGACACAATCTCGTTAATGCCCCAATAATAAATTGAATAATATCTAACTAATACCAAAAGGACCACCTAAATACTAAGTTGTTTTTTATTTTAGTTTTAAAACACATAAGTACAATTTTGTTAATATTAATAAAAACGTTACACTAAAATGTTAAACTTTGTAGGCATGCGAAGAATCACCCTCATGGATCTTGATAATCAAAAGTACAAGGTTTATTGTTTAGACAAATCGTCATCGAAAAGTAAACATAAAATCTTACAAATCTTCAGAGAATACAAACATAAGCCTACCTTATTTAGAAAATTGCGATTTATGTGTATGTCATATTTTGCTCAATAAATTGGACTAAAATTGCCAGTATTAAACTCTATATTTAATTACGTATAATTTTTTAGAATGTGTACAACACTATTTTTTGTTAAAATAAATATATTATTGTATAAAATTATCAATAAATTAATTAATATATCTCATTGACAAATTCAACTTAAATACATTTTGGTTTGTAATAATTATATATGTTAAATCTTTATTTTAATTATGATTTAATATAAAACAATATTAAAAATATCAAATGTTATTCCGGGCATGTAGTGGATCTAATATTAATATTATAAACATAATATTATTCTTATTTTGGTTATAGTTATCTTGTATGTATCTGAATGTAAATAATAATAACTAGAATAAGACGTAAGGTAAATAAAATTTAAAATAATCTTATGCTACTTTTAAAGCAAACAGAAACATAAAAATATTATTATTTATAATCTTTTCGTTGCATTTTTAAATGAAAAACATATCAAATGCATTGGCTTTGTTTTTCCGTATCTAAAAGCTGCTTCTATTGTATGCCTTTTATTTAAGTTAGATTATATTGATAGAAAAATGTGCTGAAAGACCTATTTCTTAACTTACCTACCCATTGAGGGTGATTTTATAATGTCGCCGACAAGACTACACGATTTCGGCAAAAAGCTAAAGCGAAAGCAGGCATTTGGTAATTAAAAAAAAAAATAAGAGCAAAATTGGTATCGTGAATGTAATATCGGTGAGTATTAAAAATTATTAGTTTCTTGCCCGTTCTTCTAGGCTCTGGTCGCGTGGAACTGGCACCTAGAATCACCTAGTATGTAAGACGATTCTAAATGATCCTTGTGATTTTATTAAATAAATATATTTAAAATTAGAATTTTTTCTATTACCTACAGGTACAGTCTCGAAAACTAAAACGCAAAGTTTGTATGGAATTTTGCTTTTCCCATACAAAATTTGAGACTACGGGATCTGATATAAACAAGTAGTCATACAAATCGTTTTGTTGAAATAATAATGTTCTATTCTTACCATTTATGCAAATAACTTAAAACAACCTAATAGTATCTCGTATCTGTAAGTAGATTTATAAAACGTAGAGAGACAATACCAGCATTATTTTTGTACACTTAAGAAACTGTGCTGAATCAACCATCTAATTTTTGTACCGAGTTTCACTGATGTGTTAAATTACAGATTTTTGAATACGGGCCTAAGTTTTAAATTATATGCAATAATGTGCGATCACATTATTGTGTTAAATTGACCGAATTATAGAAAAGATAATGGACTGAGTCTAATTAAACTGGCCAATTTGTAAATCATCTAGAAAGAGTTACTGGCCGCACGGTTGTTTTGTCTCTCCCACGCTTTACCGTCCGTATTTACTTCATACCTCTACCATGAGTTGTCATTGTCACAGTAAAATCGCCTGACTTTACTACAGTAGTTACGTAAATATTAGTATTACGAATTTTAGTACCCAACTATCTGCTAGAGGCGCTTTACAAATCTTCATACATTTTTTTAACTACAGACGCTAGCGAGTATAGTATATATAGTATAGTAAAAACTCATGGTAGAGCTACTGTATAGGGAACACTCAGTGCATTATCTATGTCTATTAACCGAATCAAGTTCATATCATAGTTCAGCACTTTTTTCGCGAAACGTTTTCACAAAATTTATTTTCTCAGGAAATTCACTAAATATAAGTACGCGTATGACTATATTATAAGTATCATAGTTTTTTCACTTGCATAATTTGACAATGCAAGGTATAAATATAGGTAGGTGATAAAGTGTGCATTTCGATTGCCATCCGGCCGTAATATGTGACTGAATTGGAAATTTTAGCTCCAGTTCCATTTTGTACTATTCAGCTTTTGCACTGAGGAAGACAATTGTGAACCCAAGGTGGTCGAGCTATGAAATTAGACTTTTACTTAATGATACCATCAAAATACAAAGCACGTGTTGTGTTTAATGAAGCCAAATTTTTCCAGTATTGAATTTTCAATTAGTTAAATTTATGATTGTAATGGGCACTACTAAACACTACGATAAAGATTTCTAATAAATCTTTATCTATCTATCTACAAAAAAGTACACCAACTTAGATATATTGACTATTTTTATCGAGAACTTGTCAAAATATGTAAGAAAATCGACACATAATAGTGTTAGTATTGTATTTAATAAAACTCAAGCGTTTATGATGGCGATAAGTACTAAATGAGTTACCAATTTTTGGACTATTTTATGTAAACGAGAGGATAAGAATAGGCACTTCATCAATATAAAGTTGTTTGAAATATAAATAAAATGGGCTAATGCACTTATTTTGCTAATAGTAGATAATATTACTATGAAACTACACTTACATTACCGGCAAAAATTTTGGTGGCAAAAATAATATTTTGTGTCTATATTTTATCTGTGATGTCTATTTTAGAAAGTTGTATTTGTTCGATGAATAAATGATTTGTTAGTCGAATGTTATTTAATCTTTTTTAAATAAAAGGACATTGACTTAAAACACTTTTTACTTATTTGTGTGCTTCCCTAAATAACTCCCTACCCTTACATTACCAAACAACCCTCCAGGGAAATCTTAGTCTACTCGTAGAATCTTAATTTAGGGGTCCTCGCTATAAAAAATTTAAATCTATCGAAAAACATGCCATTCGTTTTTTTGCCAACTTGATCTTAGGAATACATAATATCATAAATAGGACCACGAAACATGATTCAATAACTTATTTTTAGTAGGTAATCGTTCAAGATCCATGGGTGTAAATAGTAGAACTATATTTATAGACAGAAACAAGAAATGACCAACTAATGGTTACCAGTATTTTTACTTTTACTTTTTGTTTAGCTTATATTTATTTTAGTGTATTGTATTATTATTTTGCTGCCTAAAGTAAACAAATTTAGTTTTATTTTATTTACTTAAATAAAAATTTAAAAATAAAAATTTTATTTAAGTACCTAATGATTTTGAATGCGGTAATTTTGTGTCACATCTCAAAACCTCACCAAAAAACTTAATTATTAAACATAACATTATTTGTAGTAACTTGAAAATTAGGACTTGAATATTAATTGGAGTAACTTACCTTACTTCAGGTAAGTGGGCTTGTTCTGGTTCCTTTGGGATATGAATACCTAAACTTGGTTCTAGTGACTTGGCCTACACGTATTTTCATTATTCATTAATTTTAAATAGTGTTTACCGTGTTGCGGATGAGAGAAAACTGTTATAGCTTATTTTATGTTAGTTATCTATCTAATCTTAACTATTCAAATTATCTATCTATGTAATGTATTGTATTAAGTATGTCAGTCTTCTAGTACCCATAACACAAGCTCTGCTTAGGATGGGGTTAGATGATGTTGTGTGGATTGTTCAGCATTATTTATTTATTTTATTTATTTATTTATTATAAAAGTGATATTTTGATAGATTTTGGTTAGCATGTATTCGCAAGAGCTTTTCAAAACGAGCTACGTGTTCGAAGTTGCAGGTATCAGATACAATACAATTATAGTAATTGATATAAGCAAAAGGAAAATTATTTATACAACTATACATACCTAAATAAATAATGTTGACAAAACTGGGCGGACAGGGTTCTACTAAACTCCACGAACCATGGTAGTTGTGAAGTTTCGACGAGCTTAATATTCTTTACGCTAGATGGCAGGACGTGTAATAAATATAAAAAAAAACCTAAATAGCAGGCAGCGTTTTTTTAAGCCGCCGTCATTCGTTATTGACATTATATGACTACTACTCAGTTTTGTTACTTTTGTAGTTTCAACTTGTAAATTTTGTAACACTGTAGGTACCCTGTTCTGAATAAACTTACTATTATTATTATATTAACTTATTATTATTAGGAAGTAGTTTTAAATGTGTTATTTTTTAATATCACTTTGAAATGTATATAGGGTCTCGTCCAAAGCGCAGTCTTCATTTTCGTGGTTCAAACTTTCTATACGGGGTCGAACATCTTTAGAAATTTGCAAGATATTTCAACCATACGTGAGTATTACATACATAGCCGTGAACCTATTTCGTATCTTTTTATAAGCAGCAAGCCTTTCGTTTTCCTTATCACAGAATAACTTTATATGACTTCGTTTGCCTGTCGCCTACCCTTTTAACGAGGAATAAATACAGGTTTGTTGTTTTAACCTATAATTCCTGGTAGGTTTATAATTTATATTTTGGCGGCGTCACAAATCACGGTAGATAAGGGCCGCCATTGCGCAACCACCCGACGTATGACTAATGTGCTCAATTAACTCGAGGAACCGTCGGACCCCATCCCTGTTTACTTTTTCACCAACTTAGATGATACTCAAATATTTGTCGTCCACTGGTAATTTGTCCCGTATCTCAAAAGTTAAGGGGCCTAGCATTCATTTGTGTGAAATTGGCGAGGTTTCGTACAAGATTTTTATTCCCAAAAACGTTTCACGGCTATAAAAATATGCATATCAAAGTATGATTCTTCAAAAGATATTGAAAAAATAAAATATCTATTAACAATCGAGAAATTAATTAATTTGTAGACAACATTTTCGAAAATTAGCAAAAACTGGGAAAAAGAACGCTGCTGTGTTCACCATTTAGTATCTGTTAAAACCTTTTGTGAAGGCAATTCAGGAATAAAGTTACTTGACCACTGTAAAGCTTTGTTAGGTACTTAAATATCAAGAATTCAGCGATACAAAGCAAACAAATCTTCCGTGGAATTGCGTAAGCATAACTTGAAGATTGTTTCGAAACACTTTACCTACTCAACAATAAAAACATAATAAAAGCTTTTATAGTCATTTCGTGTATCTGAGGAAACTTTTCATCGACTTTTGAGTATATTTTCTTTTAGCTTAGAGCAACTTGGTGTTGTTAATGAGTTTCCAAAACGTGTACATATAATTTATATAATTGTACTGGCAGACATAATTAATGTTATTAAAAGAGAAGATAATGGTGTACTTTAAAGAGGAACCACGAAGTAAAGTAATAAACTTTCTGTCACCTCGATTCATCTTAATGTTTAAATCACATAACTCTCTCAAACATTCCAGAGCAAGTATTTCGTTTTCGAGTCACTATAAATAACTGAAAGTACTGCAAGTGCCGTTTAAAACTACTCCTAGCTGCTGAAGAGCTTACTTCCGTTTTCTGAAGTAGCTATAATAAATACGGCCTGTGATTTTACTTCGCTGTGCGCGAACGAAGAAATTTACATAAATCTTATTTCACAACTTCTTTTCCTTTGAAGGCGTTTGTTTAGTTGCAAATAAACTGATTTGCAATACTTACGGTACAACTACTTTGATATTGAAAATAGAGACATCGCATTTTCAGATTATGTAAGAACATTGGTTTACATTATGCTGGCCACACACCATCCTTCCTATCGTCCAATCGGCATGACGCTACTGATTGGATCAGTTAGAATTGACCGTGTGTGGGAGTGGATTGGCATGACAGTTAGAATGGATGGCAATTGGCAGTTCAATTCTTTTGGCTTGATCACATCGATTGGATACTGCCGATTGGACCGTGTGTGGCTGTGGGCGATTGGCAGTTCAGTTCGTAAGAAGGGCTTTGAAATTGAAAAAAGTAAAAATGCAGATCGACTAAACAAAGGGGGTAAGTACCAGAAAAATCCGAAATCCCCCCTTTTCGTCCCCCCTCTTTGGGTAATCGCTTCCAACTTTTTTTCCAGCAGTCCGATTGAGCTCAAATTAAAAAGCATTGTTATTTGTGCAATTTGCTAACCGAATCCGTCGAAAATTTTTTCAAAATCCGACATGAATCACGCTGTCAAAAGCAAAAAGCCATAATCGTCGTCAAGCCTGCAGGGTCATGCCGATTGGACGATAGATTGGATCGTGTGTGGTGTATATGGACGTACTGCAGATTGGATCCAGCCTGCAGTGTCATGCCGATTGGACGATAGGAAGGATCGTCTGTGGCCACTATTATAGTTTCATTCCAGCGCAAAATAACTGTTTCAAACGTAGATATATAAATTTTGATTTATTAAGAATTTATTTTATGCTTGCATTGATAGCATAATCATTATTTTACGCAATATGCCCTTATATTAAATTGTTTAAAAGTTACAGGAAAACTAATGTTCAAGAATTGCTTTTGCTAGTATTTTCGCATTATATAATAATGCGTTTTTTCAAAAAATTTGGCATATTATAATGTTTGAATAAACATTATCTTGACAGCTACTCAATCCCCTGTCAGTACGTATCAGGCTGCAGAAAAAGATTTGTAAAACCCCTCACTTACTGAATCCATTTGCTTTATTGATCGAAGCCATACAAAATCACGGTTCGCTAGTTGTGACAGCCAAATGCCACTGCAGGTGGCTAATCCTTTGAACTATGCCATGCACTTTTGGTTCTTTGCCAGACAACTTTTTTAATTCTTTGCTAAGATAACTACTATTGTAGATATAACTTAACTATGGATTAGTTTCTTTTCTGTTTTATCTGCTGATCGTAATTAGCGAAGTGTTTTTTTAGCGAATGTACCTAATTTCATAGTACTCTGATTAATATAAAATATCAACTCTTAACTTTTTATAAGACCTTCATAGTTTATCAATTACCGACAACTTGGATACAAACTAAATGTTAAAATACGTTAGTAATGGAAAACAATCGTCTTTGACTTAGTATGAACCTTCCTCTGACAGATTTTTATCGACATTACTTACTTCTGTCTTCTGAACTAACAATACAAGTAGATATCCAATACCAACCAATTTCATTTGAATCACATCGATTTATCTAGGTCATAATGCTCTTACATCATAACTGGTGTAAAAATATGTAAAGGCGTCGATGCTGTAAAAGATTTATGTTGGCAGCTGCTCAAAACCTACGAGAATACATATCTACTGCCAATTCTGCGATTGGCCGTAGTGCCTGAGGACAGACGGGCAGATCCCGATATAGCGATGTTTTACTGACCCTAATCTGAAAAACTGAGCACGTTATTGTTTTGTGTCATTGTATTAGTCACTTTTCCTCATCACGTTGCACTCCTGTGGTTCTTTCACTTTATTTTCCTTAACGGTCGATTTATCTAGCCATTAATTACGACAACTGAAGTATTCACTTACTTGAAGTAAGTATGCAGACATGCAAACAGGCAAAACTGTTTAGCGTAGTTAATTTCATAATGAACAAACAAAATAAATAAAGATCCTTTTATTAGACTCAGCATAAACCATATTTAATTGCTGTGTTAGAATTATAATTTTTTGCTTAACACAATAACTAATAAATTCAGCATTTTTTAAACCTCAAATAAATGGAATGTAAATAAAATATTTTACGTTT
The DNA here is from genome assembly GCA_932527185.1 of Ecliptopera silaceata. Lineage (NCBI taxonomy): Eukaryota > Metazoa > Arthropoda > Insecta > Lepidoptera > Geometridae > Ecliptopera > Ecliptopera silaceata. The sequence goes on along the minus strand of OW052202.1, from coordinate 6,672,163 downwards.
TTCAAAACATGCTGAGCAATCTTATATTTCAGTTCGTTTAGATTCAAACAGCGCGAAGATAAATATATAAGCATGAAAATACATTGAGCTAGCAGGAAAGCTAATATTATTTCACCTGCGCCCAGTTTGTGCCAGTTAACAAACCATCTGCGACAATTTCGCATTCGAAAAACCTGCATATATGATATTCTATCGGTTATTGTCAACTTTCCTGTGAAAGTTAAGTAATACATTTTATTATGTTAATATGTATGGAACTATTTCCATATATAACATAATAAAATGTATTACTTACGACGACCAAAGTATAGGTACAGGCATGTATTACTTAATTTATTATAATATGTATTATGTTAAATAATAACTTATGTCAGACTAGATAAATAAGTTTTACTATGCCTTCCTGTTGACGCTTCGAGAAATTTTTGCAAATGGTAAAATTCAATTTTTCTGAATTGATGAGTTACTTACTAAAAACTATTAATGCTTAGGCTGTTTCAATTTAAGAAAACTATAAAGGTTTTTTGAGACTCGGTGAATTAACCTGATTTATTCGTTTTCTTAAGAGCACCAGTACATTGAAATAAGAGCCTTTTCATGTTATTAATGTAATAGAATTTCAACTTCGTTCGTAATAGGTAAAAGTTTATTTTATCAATACGAGATTTCTGAAGTCAGTCTCATTCCGTCACTAATTGGGTAAGATTACCATGACAATCTTAACAAATCTTACCATAACAATCTTAACTAGGGAACTTGGCATGTTCGATTCATAAAAACAAAGGAAGGAAATGTAACGAGACCAGCGCCACCAGTGGGAGCAATAAGCGGCCAAGTTGCTGAGGCCGTGCTCATGAAACTTCGACCATAACGAAGGCCTTATGCGATTAAAGTAATATCCCTACAGGACAAGTTCCCTGCACCCGCTCCGCACGTTAGTAATGTGTACTACATTCCTCTAAACTACTTGCTAAGCGGCGCTTGCGAAGAATTCTTACTAAAATTGCATTTTGTTGGATGTTTGGATTGTGAGGTATTCAAAAAGATTCATATGCTCATACCGTTTTATTATAAGACAAGGTTTCTTCTTAGTGTTTTATAAAAGCAATATATCTATCAATCTAGTATAAATCTAGTTAATAACTGAATTTAAACTGATTTTAATTGATGTCATGTTTATCGTTAGGATTTGATACTATTACCCAAAGCAAGTTGACCCAAACCCAAAAATAAAATCGTGAATATGAGCTCCGCTCCCGAATCTCAGTTCCAAACATTCGGGTCCGCCGCAGCGTACTAAAAAGATCCCTTTACGGCATTCCTAAGTAGATTGGCTTGTAAATGAAGGTTATACAGGTACCTGCTAAAATATCAGCGCAATTTGACAACGCAACCCGTTTCAGTCAAACGCTCCACAATGCGGAACGAGTGAAATGTTGCCAATAAAAAAAGGTCAAACGAATGGCCTCAGGCTCGGTGCGGCTCGGTTTTCAATATCTCACAGCTCTCAGCGGCAGGTAGCAAGTAACCTGTCGAATACATCCTCATTTTGGCCGTCAATCCCGACTTCAGGATCCAAGCACAAGTTCAAAACAATAACCTTTGTACTGTTCTGCCCGTAGCTTAATCTACCAAGTAATTAAAACAAGAACGGAATTGTTTGGAAGCGAGTACGGGCACAATGTACCGTTTTCATATATAAACAGTGGTTGTTTCAATCTCTTAGGCACCTAAGTAGATACATCAAATAAATTAAAGCAATGTAAGATGAGCTAGTACCGGGATCACGATGTTACTTATTTTACTTGAGTTCATCTTCATTTATTTTTGGATTTTCTATTTTCATCTTTTATCATTTAGTTTAACTTGTATTTAATGATTGAACTATTAGTTATTGTTTATTATAATTGACCATGTGCACAATTAGTTATTGCACAAAGCAATAATATCGATGACGATACGGTTGTATATAATAAATCTTATTTTTACACAGATCTCTTTTCCCCTTACTCATTCCAAGGTTTGCTGGAAGAGAACTCTCTTTAAACTCTAAAACTCTATTTTTGGGTATGTATGATAGAAACGATATATCGTTGGTCGTATCGTTAGCAGTGTGAACACAGCTATTGGCTCTGTAAATCAATAATGTGTCTTAATTTAGATATATCGGTTATAGCGGGACTTGCATCGACACATCGAACTGACTGGGCAGAAGGTTCTCTTGCCTTGCCAATGACACATTGCCAATGTTGTATTCACATGAAGTATATTTTGAAAATAATAGTGAGCAATAGACATGCCTTTTATCATGATGTCATGATAATACTAGCCGCTGGTACACGCGGTTTCGACTCGGCAGCTACAGCGTTCACTGTATTTATAATAAACTTTATATAAATATATAAATTAAGTTACTCAGTTACTATGTAAAGTTTTAATAGTGAAGGAATTTTTAAATCATCTGAGTTAAATCGTAACAAAGAAACGAAACTTTCCTCAATCTTAGTTTTGTACTAATGTTAACTTAGATAAGTACACTACACTTATAGATATGGGAAATGTAGTAATGATATAATGGGGTAGTCAACCCGCAATCCTCGAGGCATGCACCAAGTGATATTTTATAATGGGACGTGGTAGTGCCATTCGTGAGTTTATTTCCTTTATTGTCCTCTATTTTTAATTTCATACTTAAAAAAGTCTTATCAATTTACGGGAACTATTAAAATGCTAATAAAATAAAAACCATTCTCAAACAAAACTTTCTAATTGCATTCCTGCAATTCTTTGAAAACGCTGAATGTTGTCAAATAAAATAACGACCCAAACAAAAGAATTTAATTAAAATTGTGTGCACACATACCAAAATGTTTAGTTTTCCAATTAAAATAGTACATTACATAGTATACGATAGAATAATTTGCGCCTGCAGCTATCCTGTGTTGAATTTGCTGGAATTTTCGCAGACAATATTATTATTACTATGTTAGCATAGTCAAATTACGAGTATTACCTACTGTGATATAGATCACAAACATCCTGGATGTGATGTGTGCTGTCTGCTACAAACAGGAAACAATCATAACTGCTTGACGATGAGTTAAAGACGATGAATAGCGAGACGCATTCGGGTTACCCGATTCGATTTGAAATAGCTCTAGAGACTAATCCATTTGAACGGCTCCAGATGTAGGAATCTGTGTATCGAAATCCGTCAGATTCATCCAAATCGACTTGCTACGAGAATCGCTACGAGAATAGGCACTTTCAAGCATTGCATCTTCTGTAAGCAATATCGACAATTCGGTCCTCAGCGAACTAGGCATAGAGATGCCTAGTTATATAGACACATCAAACTTTCACCTTCCGAAATGTTGATGTAATAATGTTTTCAAGGATATTTGCACGAGAAAACATAAATACCAGACGCTACAAAGGAAAGATACTCTCTATGGGATAAATGGAGACGCCTAGATATGTATACGCAAACCCTCTTTGCACATATGAATAACACCCTCGTTTACCTGCAAAACGATATTGAAAATCGGGAGAGGCGATCCGCTTTACCTTTTTTTTTATTATTGAAACGTTTCACTTGTTCCGCATTATTGACTGTTATAAATATAAAAAAATGTTGAAGCAATTTTTCAGCATCAGCATACTCCACTCTCGTAATGGACAGGCGAACATGCGATGATGATCGTATTTTTGTGCAAAGTGACAAAAGAGATACCGCGCTGTGGGATTGTATTAATAACCACCATCATTTGGGTAATCTGCGCACGTGTCTGGCGTGGGTAACGTGATTCATCTGAATAACGATAATTTGGCTGGAATTTGCCGCGCTCTGTGACTTTCAACAACATAGGGGTACAAAACGAGGATTCAACATACTATCAGAAAAGTATAAAAGCAGTAGATGCGTAAGGGTTTTCCAGAAAAGAGTAAAATTTAGTCTGGAACGTAAAAGGCAGGTATTTTCTAATAAACACAGCTCCGACCTCTGTTTTACTGTCATGGAAATCGCCAGCACTTTTACCTCCGTTTTTAATAACTTGGTAAATATTGATTTTGGATGGACGGAATTCATATCTTCAGAAGACTAGCCAAAAATATTTCACACTGAGCTCCACACGAGCGCTAAGAATGTAATTTATCTGCATTAACCTAGTTTTTTATAGATTCAACACTCAATTCATGATCGTCTAATAAACGACATGTTTTCTTGACAATACGTTTTTTTTATGAAAAATGTTACATAGAACACATACTTTAATGTTGGTTAACATAGAGACTAAAACGAAATTGTTAGACTGGTCTTCTAAACGAATGAAAAAAATTGATAGCCCAAATGTGTGTTCAAGTAAGGGACTAAACGTGCCCACGGTATTTAGAGAAGGTCGGTGCAGTACCGACAGGCTGTAGGTGGTAGTAATTGCGCCGGTGGATGGCGGTGCACCGGAGTGCGACATCAGTAATTGCTCGGCGGGGGACAGTGACAGTCGCCTGATGAATGGAGCCAGTGGAAAATTCACTACGCGGAAAAACTCCGAGACATTTCTGTAAATTAAAACCGGAGCTGAAACCTGATCTCGTTGCTATCTGCTAGCTCTTCTAAAAAGCTCTCAGGGCTGGAACTAAGTAATTAGGTTACTCGATGTAAATCTTTGTATCATGTTTTTCAACAAACTAATTAACAATGAGTCTGTTTTTATTTCTGTAATAGTACAGCTGTTTAGATAATGTTATTCGATGCGATTTTTTTTATCGAAATGCATGTTTGCATTTTGAAGTTATCCATGGATGAGTAAATTCAGAAAACGAATTTACTCTACCAAAACCGGTTGCTAAAAGTATTGATATTCAAAGCCTCGATGTTCAGTATGATTGCAAAAATAAGATAATCTCGTATGAGCTTGCATCCTCACATCCTCAGGCTAACGTACCGGCCCGGCATCGTTTGGGGTCAGACTTGGTAGTTTATTTGTGAAAATCGAATAATGCTCTCTATATACCCGATACATTACCTACGGGCGCCGAGCTTAACCACGCGAAGGGTCCATGAGTAATAATTTATTACTGGCTTGGCTCTCATGGATGTATCTCTCCGAGCTTGAAACTCGTATTTATACGTTGTACGGGCCTGTTATCAGGGAACCGAAACGAGGTTTAAATTTCACTCTAATTTTGTATTCTGGCTTTGTTGAATTTAATGTTTGTGGTATGCACGTGCTTAATGTAATCGAAATCAGTATTTAATTGCATAAACCTGTAACTAAACATTTTGGAATTAATTAAACAGAAATAAGTGATAATTTTTAAAAATCAAATAGTTTCCAGCTTGTAGGTGTCTAACCAGCGTTGACATTATGTCACCATTACGTTTGGTAATCAAGACATCAAGTCTGCGCTTACTTTTTATAAGATAGACCGTAGCAATATATTTCTCAGCAAAAGAGTAGATATACTGCTTTAATTTGTTATTTGTTTAATTTGTATGCGAACAAAAAGGGTGTTTGCAATCTGACCGACAACAACACCTAGACAATATCGATTTTATTTTCAAAGGCAGGACTTATATTGTTGACGACGAAACAGCGAGAAAGCGTTCGATAATTATTAGCTATCGCTATCGTATATCGTGTCGTTAGCAGTGTTAAACAACCATATTGTCTCGTTCATGTTATACTTGATTTGTAGAACAACATTTCAAACAAACTTCTCAAGAGCTTTAATTTGTTCCTTATGTTTTTGTTTTGAGTTGTAAACATAATATTGCGCCGTCATTAAGTGAGTAATTTATTAAATTTACATCATTACAGCCATTGGGGAGTAAAAGTTTACGAATGGCGACCGCGAACCGAAAGGACCGTTGAGTAGAGAATAGCGTAAAAAACTAGAAGATACGTAAAATAGAAAGAAGATAGATAAACCCAAAACAGCTTTGTGTCAAATACTTAATATATAAATAAATAAATATATTCATGGGCATTTCACACATCACACTGTAGTCCAAAACTAAAGCAAAGCTTGTACTATGGGAACAAGTCAGCTGATATATTGTTTTTATAAATAGGTACATAGTAACACCCAGGTATAGGACAAATATTTATGTTCATCACACAAACATTTGCTTTAGGTGGGAGTCGAACCCACGACATACACCATGGAAGGCATACTACCAACTGTGTTGTGACGCCTGTCTGTTACTGCGATGACCTCAGAATAATCATGAGTCATTTACAGATAATAAAACTATAAAACAAAAAAAGTAGAATAACTTACTTTGACTTAACAATAGGTCAAACATTATCAGTGAACAGTGACACACGAGCATTCACTGTAAGTAGCAACATTTCTGATCGTTTACTTTATCTGCGAGCTGCAGGAAGTAGATACACATTCCACGTACGAGTACACTAACTAGTCGACTAGAACATTTGAGAGAAATGGACGTATCCATAGGCTGGGTTCACTTCCTATTGTTTGTTTCACTCAGCCATGCCCTGGTAAGAATTTAATCACGTTTTTGTTCAGTGCCAACACCGAGCTCTATAGCAGAAATGATTGCGTTCCCTTTTACGATGTCTCCACTTTATTGGTTTTTCATTCATTTCTTCGACGTAATTTTGTACCTGGAAACAAAGCCCCATTATTAGAATCGTAGTAATGTTCTTGCTTTACTGTAGTGTCAGACAATTTTGTTGTGCTAAAAAAGTTTATTCTTTGATTAATTTTCTGCACTAGCAAACACATAATATAAGTACTTGTAAGTAAGTTTACTGTGGGCACTAGTACCTATTACAAAAATATGTAGTACCTATCTGTCGCGTACATTACTCAAAGCTCCGCCCACGACAACGGGCATTGAGACTAAACCAAAACAGCGAAAATATAACAAATAATGCTAACATAATAAGAGCAAAGGAGCAAGCATTTTTTATTTGATTTAGTTAATATCTTTGTAGAGATAAGCAATTTTAAAAATGAACGTGCGGTTTGCTGACAGATCTAGCCATTATTCGCTAATGGTCACGTGTCTAGACGGTGACTGATCAACCAATGAGCAAAACCAATTTATATTATATCTCGTAGACCAAGAGGCAGACCAGACCACCAGCCCGATGGTCCAAATACATATTGGAACGAGGGGAATCAGTGGATAAGAGTCGCAAATGACCGGAAAAAATGACATAATTAAGAGGAGGCCTATACTCAGCAGTGGGTGCCTACGAGCTGACATGATGATGTTGATGTATCTGTATACTATTTTGCATGTGTGTGTAACCACAGTAAAGCATTTGTAGAATGGTCTCTGCCTACTTTAAACTTGTTGATATTTACAGGTGGATAGCTCGGGGTCATCATATCAATTATTAGATGGCAATGAAATACCCGCCATTGCTCTCGGAACAAGTTTGGGACACCTTTCTGACGTATGTATGGTATTTACCTACTTTTTTGTCCTGGTGACCTGTAAATACTAACACAGGTTTTCTCAAACCTACAACAGACACCAGTCTCTTGCAATACAACCTGTATTGCAAGAGAGAGAGAGATTGTCTGGTGTATACCAAGTACATTTTTAACAAAAAATATGAACTTGTTGTAAGAGAAATAAAAACTTACTTTATTTATGTCCTACCGTAGGAACATTCAAATGCGCATTATATTTGCTGACTGCATTAAAAGATATACCATATAGAGATTTTCGTACAAAACTTTACTTACGTTTATATTATTGAGAGTTGTTTATTTTGTCATCTTTTATTCTTTATTTTAGTGCCCATCATCTATCTATATGCTTTGTTAGAAGCAACATGGCACAGGGGAAGCGGCAAATTCGTGTCTGCGTAATTTAACTAATATAATAATATGACTGATATATGATAGAAAAATGATACTATTTTATAGGTTTATTACATCAAATTAAGATTTACTTGTTTTGGTATACACGTAAATACTTTTTTACTTCATTTTTCAAAATATTCGTGCAGCATAAGCTCTAAATCTTTGTGAAACCTTCAAATTTTCCTATTCTGAACAGCTTCGTCGAAATATCATGACATGAACTTGTACTCGTAGGGTACAAGACTGCTTTCAGTGAACCACTCGGTGGCCCGCGCAGTACAATGGGCGCTGGAGGCAGGGTACAGGCACATCGACACTGCGTCCTTATACCGAGTGGAAGACGACGTCGGGCTGGGCATCCGAAACTACCTCGCGACACAGAACACGAGGGACAATGTTTATGTTACTACTAAGGTCAGTTTGCTGGTTAGCACGAGTTACTCTTGATCTCCAGGATAATAAATACTCAAATACATTTTAAAATTAAATTAAACTAAATAAGATTTATTTCAGACTGTGTACTTACGCAAAGCTTGTTCTGTGGGTACCAAATTTTATGTACTAAACAAAATCCACAGCACTTAAATATAATAGATACACAAAACGTATGAACGTAAAGTCAATTATTGGATTTACAATCTACTTATAATCTATTATAGTCAACTATCTACATATCTAAGTATCACCTAGCCACAAATGAAACATCAAACAACTTTTATTCGCACGATTTTTTGTTTGGATCTAAGCTCCCGAATACTCGTAAAACATACTTATAGCGTTGATCTATCGCGTCTATAAAACGGTTCATTTAGCAGCCGTCTTACCGCCAAGTATAATGATAAATGAAAATCAGCAATTTATATCAGCACTTTTATGAACAACAATTCTCGTTAGGTTTACCAGTTGCTAATTAGTATATCTTATTTCAGTTGCAAATGATTTAGGTCGTTATAGAGTTGTAAAAGTTTTGAACTCAATTACGATTGCAGTTAACGGTAAGGCGCTGGTTCAGTTAGCCCGGGCGAAATAGCTTGCCAGCTGACGGAAGCTGAAGCTTTGAGTAAAATGGAAATTAATATGAAAGTTTCATCGCGTGGTGTGGTCGATCACGGATGATTAATTATTTATTTGAAACGTTATACTCTACAATGAATGTTTTATAACAAATAACCAAGTCATTTGCGGCTCCAGCAGATTATTCCGTCAGTATACATGATTACCTACTCAAGTACTTACATCAAATTACGTATATTACCCATAAAGGAAATAGGAAAGAAGACTTCACTATATATAGTCATGGTGACTTTTTTTGACGTATAAAGTATAATATTATTATAATATAGTTATTTCTACATGCAATATCTACAATATGTATTTATATTGAGGTTGTTTCACTACGAAGTGATAGACAAGTTTTCTAAGCTAAAAATCTTTTTTCTAGTTGTGGATCGAGTATCACGATCGTGATGAAGTTCCAAAAGCATTGCGAAGATCGCTGAACGAATTGCAGCTTGAATATGTGGATCTTTATCTGATGCACTATCCGTTTGCCTATAATGTGAGTATCCTAATCACTTTTAAAAAATTCAAAGAGATCAATTCGGTTTTGTAAGCGAGTCAGGTATTCAATATTGTTGAGGAAACAGCTGTAACTTTATAATAAATATTTACTTATATTGATTACGTTTACCACTCTTTACTATAATGTAGGAAGGTTAGCTAGACATCGAAATAAATCTATCATCTAATTCGATTATTTTAGGTAGGTAATATAATTAATCGGTGATTACTAAAATGTGAGTTCATATATTCTTTCACCGCTGGCATTGTGCTCAAAATTTCTGGATAGAAAAATCCATTAGTGCACGATCTAGCAGCTTTTAAAACGGTCTCTCATGTTTACACGTCAAAATAAAGAAGAGGCGAAATTAGTATATTTTTCTATTGAAAACATTGGTAACTTTTTTTTTTCAACCTGTACTGTCCCACTACTGGGCAAAGGTCTCCCCCAAAGCCTTCCACTTATCCCGGTCTTTGGCGACATTCCACCAATCTTTTTCCTGGGCGTCCAGGTTATCCTTCTACGCCTTTTAAGTCGACCGGCACCCAAGGAGTGACATCAGTATCTTATGAACGTTTAATGAAAAAAATGAATAATAAGAATACAAGTATTTTGTTTGCAGAAAGACGGGTCTGTGAGTCTAACGGATTATCTCACAACTTGGAAAGGAATGGAAGATGCCAAAGAACTGAACCTGACCAGATCCATCGGAGTATCAAACTTTAACCTCACTCAGATGAAACGACTTTGGAGTAATTCGAGAATAAAGCCTGCAGTTTTGCAAACTGAGGTAAGTCTTTTTAAAGTACAGCTTGTAATTGTTGAACCTGACCAGATCTATTGGAGTACCAAACTTTAACCTCACTTAGATGAAACGGCTTTGAAGTAATTCGAGAATAAAGCCTGCAGTTTTGCAAACTGAGGTAAGTCTTTCGAAGTAGAGCTTGTAACAAGTTTGAGTGTCGACATACAAAAATATTGATGTCAACATCGAGACAATGTGATGGTGATTAGAACTGAATATGTTACATTTTCGTGCATAGATATATACAATAAATATGTATACCTACTAGTATATATTGAAGAAGGTACTTACAACATAATTATTCTTAAAAAAAATCATGGTCATCTCACATAATGTCAGCCAAAATAAGCCAAGCCACTACGGAAACTAAGTTACAAATATAATTCATATACTTTATAATGTATTCACAAAAACATACATACACTTTTTTTGTATACTTTTAGTTACACCCAAACTTAACAAGAGTCTTTTCTGCCTAGTGTAACGTGTTGGATGTGTAAATGTAAAAACAGACGTTGAGATAAAGTTCCATTAAAGTATTTATTATCGTGTAAATCTTCTAGTTATAAAATATTTCCCGACACTAACAGGAAAATGCCTGCAGTAAAATTATTGATGCTTCTTTATTTTAATTGGAGAGGACAAATTACTGTATCTGTGAGTTTTATTATTTCCACAATTATTATTGTGGAAGTTTTATTCCAATAAAGTGGAAGATTTTTTTTATTTCTTTGTGCAAATTTATCAATTTTATAGATCTCAATGACGACAAAAGATACAATATCGTTATTCGAACGTGAAGTGAAGTCACATAGTTCACATGAAGTCGCCTTTGCGCTTGTCCTTCATTTCGTTATTTGCTTCATCAACTTGTGTATCTTTAGATGATTTGACAGGCGTCACAGCTCAGTTGGTAGTAGTTGTGCCTTCCATGTTGTGGGTCGTTGGTTCGATTCCCACCCAGAGCAAATGTTTTGTTACTATGTATTATAAGTATGTATTAACAAAAAAATATAATTATTCTATCAGCAATCTTGTTCCCATAGTATACAAGCTTTGCTCAATTTGGGACTAGAGTGTAATATGTGAACTGTCCGTGAATATTTATATATTTAATTTACAGATAAATCCAACAATAACTGAAAATGAGCTGGTAAACTGGTGCCAGAAGAAAGGTATTGTTGTGATGGCTTACACTCCTTTCGGAGCTGTTCTTGGACGTAAGAGTGATGCGCCTCCGCCCAGAGCAGACGACGTTTTTCTGCAACACGTGGCTACCAAATACAAGAAAAGCGTACCACAAATTTTGCTTAGATATCTGGTATGTATGAAAACATGATAGCAAAATGAATAGTTTCCAAAATATAGTCAAATATTGTAAATACACAAATGCAAACCAACTAAAATAAAATTTGTATTAATTAAATCTGGATAGGCCGCAAAAGTTAAACAATAATACTAAATAATCAAATGGTATGAAAACCTATTTTTGGATAATATATCAGGACAAAAACCACGTCCAAACCGGCAGACTACAGAAATATAATATGTGCCAGTCATAATCCTGCGGTATCCAGATATACACCGTTGCATAATCTGCTAACGTATTTATTCATATAATTTTAAGTTTAAATACATTTTTTGATTCGAGTAAAAAGATTTTACTGAATACCTTTTTTAAAAAAATACGCGTCTAGACAATGATCCATCTGGTGTTAATTTGATTGATTTATTTATTTGGACATCATTGATTGATAATGCTCACCAGTCGTTTATTTACTGGCAAAAAACAATTTAGGGAACCAAAGTCCTTTTTTTCTAATGATTAATAGATTATTGATAATATGACACAGTAAAATAAATAAATAGTAAATCAATATTCACGGACAATTCACACATCACACTCCAGTACCGAACTAAACAAAGCTTGTACTATGGGAACTAGATTGCTGATATGATACTTATATACTTTTTTTTGTAAATACATACGTAGATTACATAGTAACACGCAGACACAGAACACATATTTACATTCATCACACAAACATTGCTCTGGGTGGGAATAGAACCCACGACCCACAGCATGGAAGGCAGAGCTGAGCAACTGAACTGTGACGCCTATCAATGTAGAATACTACATTAATAGGCGTTTACCTGACTAAATATAGTCAGGCACAGTTTAATTGCTCGTTAAAGTTCAGTTGTTCAGCCGAATTGAGTAGTATAGAATACGGGAGTTAACTGATATTATTTGCAAAAACCAACACCATTATTACGTTTAATAACTTGGAATAACGGTAAAGTGAACCGTTATTATGTTAATGAAATGAATAATAAAAGTATCGAGCGTTGTTTTACGAACAGAACAATAACAAGGTATCAATACTCTTGTTATCTAGGGCGTCACAGCTCAGTTGGTAGTACCTCTGCCTTTCATGCTGTGGGTCGTGGGTTCGATTCCCACCCAGAGCAAATGTTTGTGTGATGAACATAAATATTTGTTCTGTGTCTGGGTGTTACTATGTACCTATTCTATGTATTTGCATAAGTATATGTATTACATCAGCAATCTAGTTCCCTTACAAGCTTTGCTTAGTTTGGGGCCGGAGTATGTGTGAAATATCCGTGAATATATTATTTTTTGTTCTAGGTAGATCGCAACTTGATTCCAATAGCACGGTCCATGAATAAAGATCGTATAGAACAGAACATAGATGTCTTCGACTTCTGTCTCACGGATGAAGAACTTCAGCGAATCTCAAGTTTCAACGCCAACTATAGACTACGAACAGATACCTACGTGAAGTTTTATAGACATCCGTACTTCCCGTTTCAGAAGAAGGATGTGACAGATGCAGAGATCCAATACGCTATTGATAGTATTGTAGAGAACTAAACTACTACTACTTGCATACATTTTAAGTATTTATTCTATAAGCAATCTAGTAATATTAGTATGGGACTGCAGTGTGATGTGTTGGTTTGGTTTTATTAAAATTTAGATTTTATATTTTCATTTATCAAAATTTAGTCATAAACATTTGTGCTTACGTTTATTTACTTTATTGTTAAATCATGAACGCAAGTTAAATAATTAATAAAGTGATTTTACTTCCCAAAGAAAAGCCTGCAAATAAATCGTGTAAAGTATTTGGCGATGTAAAATGTTTAGTACTAATTTCACCCATTGCTTTTATGAACTATGCTAAGTTACTCTTTTTTATTATTTATATTTATTTTCTAAGAATTTATTTTAGGTAATAAGATATCAGTGTATTATAATAATTGGGAACTGAGAAACGTTTTTTTAATTGATGGATTTTAATTACTATAACAAAGAAATAAGTATTTTTTGTTCTCAAATGTACTAGGCATATTATAATATTTTATGTAAAACAATGTACCTAGCTAAAAGTGTAAAAAAATGAATGATTCTTTATATTTTGACTAATAAATTACGTTCTTATGATTTTTTTCTGTGAAAATTGAAACTTTTAATTTTGTATGAAATAGATAACAAAACCACCGTTTATGAAATCCTACTTGTTGAGTTGCGGTGAGAACTAAGTACACTAATTTCATTAAAATTAATTTGCTACCATCTCGCCAGCTTGGAGCTTCAAATCAACCGAATGAAGCGAGCATTTCCAATAATTAAATAGCTACATAGCCCATCTCAAAGGAGTTGTGTTAGCCGTTTTAATCTCTTTAGTATTATGTAATTGAATTCTTTTAACCGCGGGTATAAAGGAACGCCGCGTCTTTTATCTAAGCCTCGAGGATTTCGGATCACCTAATTGATTCGAGCCCGGCTTTGTTGCTCCTTACAGTATAAGCCGATACCTCAATTTGTATATGCGGTGGATCCGGTACACTTTAGCTGTAGCTAAAATGAACGCTCTTTGTAACGTCATTTTGGTTGGAATATTAATGAACTTTTTAATGTAATGTTAATCGCAAAAGACTAAACAGATACAGAATAATAAAATTTTAAAATAGCCGCATTAGAAATCATTTAATAACGAAGACCGTAGCTTTAAGTGCCATTAAATGAAACTGTCCTAAAATTATTGCCACTTAGCGCAAAGCCATTCTACGCGCCAGTATTTTTATTTCAGAAAAACAAGCAGGAAGCTTTTTTTTATATCGCACAAAGAATCCTATTTACATATTAAATTTAAATTAATACCTACCAGTCTCTCCACTACGTGCCTATTTGCTGCCAATGCATACAATTTCACGCTGAGCCTAGAATTAATGGAATGAATATTTAGTTTATATGGATAAGGTTATGTTTTTGCACAGTGGCCGATTTCAGCGAGTTATTTCAGGCACTATGAAATATTATGACTCTCCGCGGTCTGGCGGTCGATCGTTAAACAATGAGTCGGTGGCACTCGCTCTGCAACGGGCATCACTGTTGTGATGTTCGCAAATTATAGCGGTTCTATCTACAAACGTATCGTCGTTTAGTTTTTTGTAAGTTGTTTATTTATGAGGAAAGTTAGGGGCGGTTTGGTTGGTCTTAACATAAATTAAGTGCGGTGACACGGACTAATTGGCGTCATTATGCGAGGATGGGCCAGCCGGCGGCGGCGATGCCAACCCCGCCTGCGTCGAGCACTGCTCTTTTCAGTATCGTTGCTTAATTAAACAAAGGTGAATTCATTTATCATCCTATAATTACAAAAGGCGTATGATTAGCCGATTATTAGTTGAGTTCAAGTTAATTCGCCTGTCGTGAATTCTGTGCGCGTAATTTAGTCGTTGTGCCTTTTTGGTAGGGATTAATTAGCGTTCTTGTGAACGGCGGGGTAGTTAGAAGCGATCAGATTTTCTCAGGTAAATAAATGGTGTGGTGAGCAATAGCATGGGGGTGAGGAGAGGGGGAGGAGGTAATGGCCCACACGGGTGTGTGTATAAATGTGCGAGATCAGCGCGCGACCGCGACCGCCGGCGCCGCTAAACAGATATGTAGCGCGGTTCTCGTCGACTAATTACGGCTTCATCCTAATTTGAACCTTTGGATAAAAATCTCTAAGTACATTGAGTTACTGCTTCTAATCAACCCGCCTTTGCTGAAAGCCATATTTTGTAAAATACAAAGTAAATTTTATGTTTTTATATCTGCTTTGTAGTAGGTACTTAGAACTTTTCAACTCTGAAGCAGATTCGGAATTTTAATAAAGTATAGGCAGTATTTGTAAAGTACTTTGGGAAATTCGTGTCAGTTAATTATTCTGTAAATAGAGTTTCCATACAAAGTTAACTTTATCTTTAGAAATCTTGTCCGCTAAATTAAACAGAATGAGAGTGAAAACCAAATTACTTTTGTATTATCTAGATGTCCGGAGTTTTAATCACAAAAGAGACACTATTACTTTTATGATGGCAAATGCTCGTTCGCCGTTCCCTCGGCATGTCAACTACTCAAAATTCAGGAAGCCTTTTGTTGTCGAGGCTTCTATTCAAGATTCGTAAGACAGTAGATCCCGGTGATGTCAGTTGGAATATTAACAAGGGACGAGACGGCGGACGACGCCTCTTGACAATCCTTTAAGCACTACACTATGTCGGCACTGTAGCTGGCTAGCCCTTCAATGGAAACAACGACAGAGCCGTCAATACTACCTGCGATGAAATTTACTTCACAATAGGTATTGGGGATGAAATATCTTCCTGTTCTTTATAAAAAAGATTTACAACTAGTATTTTTTAAACTTTTGCAATTTGAATAGTATTTAAATAGTAATAGTTAAATTAATAATTATTTTAGAGTTATACATATATGTATTGCCCTTTATTGTTATTTACCAGATATTTCCGGTTAATTTTAAAATGCATAAATACGCATTGTTCAAAAATCTAACAGTTAGACCTTTACTAAGAATCTCGTGATGATAATTTGCCCGCATTTGACCCTTGTCCTGAAACAAAGAACATCTGTCTTACTGCGAATGCCTGAAAATGGCACCTAGGTATACTTGACCCAAATTGAATTACTTGTTCAGACTAGAAGTCAGGTTCAGGCCAGAAACGAAATGTGGTCGCGGGTTTATAGGCATTTAATATCTGCTATGGTCAACCTTTCGTAATTCCAAAACGCTTTACAATTGTAGTCTAAAATTTTATTTTATACTCTGAGCCAATATACCTTGAGTATTATGGTACAAAGTGAAATGTATTCTGCTTAAAATTTCTTATTCCTTCAATGAATTTTTAATAAAATAAAAAGCCAACCAGCAGGCAATACGCCTATGTAAAATGGAAATATTGTGGAGGCAGAGAGACAACAGGCTTATGCACCCTCATGAATTTATAACATACGTCTTCTTACACTAAGAAGATACAAAAGCACGTAAAGTACATCTCTGTATGCGATGTACGTTGGTATGTGTAGAAACTTGTAAATAAAGTTGGTTCTCTTGAGCCCAAAAGCTACGATTGTAACATAAATCCATCCTTTTAAGTTAGATCACGTTCAACAAATGTTTGCCAATCGAACACACAAGACCTAATAGAAAGACAAACGTATCGAGACTTCGACTTTCATTATTCATTTCATAAGATTCTATTTACTTTGCTAATTGGTTTTCCTAGTGAATATAACATAACATTACTCATTGCCTCAGCAGTGAAAAATACTACATACATATACGTCTCTTCCACACGACCTCTTTAAATTTTCAAAGTTAGGAGTACATTAAATCAAGTTCTCCAGTACAAAACCATCTGCATTACAAAGTGCAAGTGGAAATAGTTTGACGGCGCGTGTCTTCTCGGAGTAAGGTAACAGTGAGAATAAAGCTATTCGGGAAAGAGAATAAATCTTGTTTGTCTAAATAGAGTTCCGTGATAGGTAGCGAGGCGTGCGATGCGATTCGCGGATGTTAAGTTGATAACGAAAACTGGGAATTTATGCGACCAACTTTGTTTGAACTATGATTGAAAACTTTTCCCGGTAGCCGAATACTGGTCATGCTATATTTCGTTTTTTCACGACCTTTTACTAGGTATGGAGTGTAATGGTGAATACACCAACACTCAGATTACTTTTATTAGGTGCCTAACATTTGTAAGAATTATTGGACATTTCTACTTATTTGTAATATGATAAAGATGATCTTTACCTTTTGGGTAAGGCTAGAATTGTTATCTCATTAATTTAGATGATATCCGGTCATTAGTTTCGTAATTATTTCGCTATAACAAATATAGCAATATTGAACGATAAAATTAATTACAACAATCTACAAAAAACAACATACAGCCGAATTGAGAAAAGAAAAAAAATCGGTTGTAAAAAATAAGGTGTCAAAAGTCGGAAAATAAAGTATAAGTAGCTGCTTTGAATGGTGAAATAAATCTTGTGTCGTGTAAATAAAGTCCCGTTGCGGGAAGCGAGGCGTGCGATGTGCATCGAATAGCGTCAATCGGCGCATTCTGCGCTGACTGCGTCGATTTGCGCGCGTGTGGGGAACCAGTCTTTGTATTCCGAGCGCTTCTATCTATTCTGTGGTTAAATTGTTAGTTTGCTACCGTTCGGAAACTTGTGTGTTGCAATTTATTTCAAATTGAGTGTATGAAATGCAACATGCCTTACCATGCTTCTGGTAGTCAATTTTTAATTGGAGCTGTATGTAATCTTCTTGAATTTCACTCCTGAAAATGCCCCAATTAATAGATTTACGAAGTCTCGGCTCTAGCTGGCGTATTATTGAAATATTTTAGAATAAGTAAAGTTAACTAAGATATTTTATATAAGTATTGTCTAAATAATATTTATAACATCTTGTCGAATAAAAATAGATTATGAAAATCTTAACTAAGAAGTTTCAATTCAACTAGCTAAACTAATAGCTTTTAAAATTATGTTTGAATGTAGAGTGTGTTTTGAAATAAATTGGAAATTAGAGATTCCACTTTGCACATTCATGATTTGATGCTTTATATGAACAGAAGCAGCAATAAAATTACTATGATATCGAGCTATGCTAAATTTTACAAGCTCTAGCGTTGTGGATTATTTTGATATTTTATGCGGCTGATATTCCACTCGGCATTTGGGTTAAATAGGCAAAAAAATATGCCAAGGTTACGTTTACGTATATACGATTCTAGTTTTACAGACATTTGAAATGTCATTTTACAAAAAGTATAATATAATATTAGTAAGTAATTAGTATTAGTTGCAGTAAGTGTCTTCAGATTAGGCCGTGGGCTGGAAACTAATCAAGTAACATTGTTTAATGACATTTGGTGCTATTTTTTAAACGGTGAAGGAAACAATTTGCGGATACCCGTAACCAGTTTAATACATACTGACTTCATAGTTTCTGTGGGTAAGGAAGGCCAATTAGGTTGGACTGTTAATATAAGGTGAGCATGGAGCACATCTTATAGATCGAAAATAAAATCCCTGAAACATTCACCCGATTTATTGTGTAAAAAGTGACTCTTGCGCTGTTATAAACGTCGAGATACATTCAAAGGCATATTTATGTGCAAAAAAGTAAAAATGCTCTAACGAATCCAATAAACCAATTTGTCTAAAATCAGTTGACCATTGCATTTTGCAAAACGAAAAGCTTAAAATCCAGATTCACGCGGGAAATAAAAAATACTTTACAAAACTCCATGTTTATTCATTCGCATCGGCACTTGATTTTTTTTTGAAGTTGTAACTTTGTTACAAACACAATGCGCAGCCTATTTATTCTTGTCTAAAATGCATGTAAACGGTCGGCAGTACGTTTCAAAGCGTTGGCATTGGCAATAGCGTTTTATTGGACTACAGGACTGCACTCAAGCTTAGAGCCTCGCGGGATTGCTCCGAATGACTCCACTGAACTAAAATTGGATTTTAAAACCTACGCTGGAAATGTACAACCTAAATAATTAAATACTCGTGTGGTCACTGCGCGATGGGATATTATTCACTGATACAAGCAATCATTTTTAATGCACCTCAAGTTAGAACAATGCAACAATACATGAACACTTTGAACACATGTTTTTATAATAATAAATATAACATTTATCAGAATACAAATGAGCAAATTACATGTGATAACTACAACTACATGCCATTCACTATTTTGAAATCAAAAGTTTTGCTTTACTAGGAACAGAGTTCAAAATAATATGCAACTGTACAAATTACCTCGGTGAGTCTCTGTTCAGGGCCGCCCGTCTCGCCGCCCTACTGACTAGCGACACGCTCTGAAGTGCAGAACTGTGCCAGAATCCGAGCACTACATGCATTCTTCACGATTGACAGACTTTTCGCTTTAGCTCTCACAATAAATTTGTTTTTAGCTGACAGTCAAATATTCCTCTTAAGTTCCAGTAAATATTGGAAGAATGGTATAATTCCGCAGTTTTTATTTAACCGGTAATTATGAAAGTGGGACACGGTATTTTCGCAATCATAGCACTGTATCGCAAGTGGAGCGCAGCTTGCGTTCGATTTAAATCCAATTACGTGCAAGAGTCGATTTAAGCTGAATTAGCAATTTGCATAAAAGAAGCGAAAATTCCGATCTCATTCGGGCAATGCGAAACAAAAGCGACTTAGATACAGCATATTGCCGGAGGAGAACTCCTTGTGGCATTGTCTTCGCAAATCTTGTTTGGCTCGTAATTGTTTCAATATAACAAAGTGTTTTTGCTTTTCAAAAGATTTGAAGTAACCAAAAATAACCTTTCTTTGCTGGCCTCATATTAGATATTTTAACTTACTGTCCGTATTTTCGTTGAAATTACGCTAAATTAGGCACTAAATGAGGAACCCTGAGTAAAGTCAATATTACGAAAGAACAATATTTATTATGTCATTTATGACGGCATTTTATAATTAAAATGGTTGCTAAACCGACAAAAGAGGATTAGCCGCTGTGAGTTTAGACCCTACCTACAACTATTCAATATTCATGGAGCGACAACGGGGTGGTCGTTAAGCTCAACCGACCTCACAACTAAATGTACTCGAAATCAACTCGGCGCAAGTAATTTGCACACATTTTCGAGAACAGGTTTGCAAAATTTTAAAGTGTTTATCTTGGTTTGGGTAGTGTTGGGAATAGCAAATTGGAAAATGTATGTTATTCTTGACTTTTCAATTGTTAGATTGTATTTTATAAATGTAGGTAAAGTTCACGAGCTCGTTTCGTTGTGTAAAGTTTTCATGCTGCGTTTATTTAGGATTCAACTCGTACATTTTTTAGTTAAGGTAAGATAACCTTTGACATTTGTCAAGCGTAAAAATTACCACAGGTAATTTTAAAGTTTAAAATAAGTTTAAATAGTTATAGCTTACGAAGCAATGCCAGACCAACTGTGCGATAGTTCTCAATGTGCACTACGCTATGCTAATGCGCTTAATGTGTTAAATCATCTGGAAATACTACGATATGCTACGAACATGCTCATCTTAAAACTAGAATAACTGGGGTTTATTTGATTACTAGCCTCCGTCTGAAATTTCGTTCGCATCCCCATAATGTCGCTTTTCATGATAAAAGTTTTATTTCATCTCGAAATATTCTCAGTTTTATCAATATCAGTTTACAAGTTACAACGCGATTGATTCAATTACTTTTCTTAAAATTTCGCAAACTTAAATTTTTATTATATTAGAAGGATAAGCATAACTTTCAGAAAAGAAAGTTTTCGGTATCGGAGATGCTAAAAAGATTGCAACGATAACCAAGGGCAAATGTTAGTGAACCAAGATTATATTGAAATTCGTAGTACTAAAAGTTAAAAGCACTCTGTGCGACCGCTATAATAGCAGTTCTTACGCTGGCAGTACAGCGATTGCCTGATAATAGCCCGCCGACGCCCGTTCCCGGCACACGTGACTAACACACTCTAATGGTGAATCTATTAGAAAGCTATTTTGTAAAGTGTTAAGTTTTAAACAAAAGCACACTTTCAAACCAAAGTTTGTGGTTTTCGTCGGCCATTACTTTCTAATTAACTATCTTTTTTAATACTTTATTAGGTAAGCAAAGTTCAGTGGTTGGTTTTTTATGTACCAAAGACCCAGCACGTTTCAAGCTTCAGCGTCCGTCGCCCACTCCGTCCTTACATTAATTAATATTTGCTTCAATTATAACGCTCGGAAACATAAAAATATCTTTGTTTAACAAAGTTTACTTATAAAAAGGACACTTTAACGAGCTCTCGTGAGATTCAACGTGTTCGTCAGAACACCTCTCGGCTGCAGAATTGCAAACGCTACGAAAATCAATAGCGCGTCAACAAAAACTCTTCCTGGGCTGCTTTATTCCTGTGGGCTTTTCACTTTAAAACTTTGTTACAAATTCTTCAGCGCAGTTCTAAGTAAAAAGTTAGTTTTCTATTTTTTGTGGATCTACAACAGCTTCTTTGTAGGGTGGCGCTTATGTATTGTACCGCGCGTTTACGTCGATAATGCATTTTCAATTACTTAAGTTGCCGCTGTTTCGGTGCTACTATAAAATATGTCTTACAATACCTAAGCATTTTAAGATTGGAAAAGTTTGTATTTTTATTTTAAACAATTTATAGTGAATTTATTTAAAACATAGCTGCATACCGTTGAACATATATTTTTTATAATGATTTTAGCGTACTAGTTTTCTTTTACAAAGTAAAAAGAAAATTAAACTAGTTTGACTAGCTTGACAAATGGAATGTTGCTTGTTTCAAAGACAAGGGGCTTTCTACCCTGTAATGAGCGGAATTCTATGTACCTACTAAGCAAAAGGTGAGGATGTGCTAACCACATTGTTTGGTCTTGCCTTTAATTACCTCTGAGGAGGGTGTTCTCCACTATGGCGTATATAAAGTACTTAGTAATTTTAAATACTTGATGCTGATGTTTAAGCCTATAAAAGTATAGCGTAATAATACATTTTGTAAAGTCTTGTTAGTAAAGTTTTCAAGTGAAAAGTTTAAGACAAAGAGGTTTTGTTTTTTTTTTTTTTTGATGCTAGCAGTCTTCTTACACAGACTGTCGTAAATCAGAAGATCAAGTACATTTTATTTTCTCTTATATGTAGTTGCAGTGAGGTGTAGTTTGTAATTGCCGGTGCTTGTGGGAAGGCTGTGCCGCCACTGTAATTACTAGAGCCCATTGTGTGTATAGTACAACACAAAAAAGTCTTCTATGCCTGTAAAAATGCTATGAAAAGTTTTGAACCTTTTTTTAATAAACAAAATCCTATTTAGATATGAGATTCTGGTATCACGGGTTTGCTTATGTTTTAATGTGGACTGAATTTATATTTGCATGAAACATGTGCTTGCTTGCCGTTGAAGTTTTTACTGTGGTTTTGTTTTTATATGAGTGTTTTAATTATGGCAAATACTATACGCTACATTAATGTATGGTCAAAATAAAACTATTTTCCTAATTTCAAATTTTCATTACATTTTCTTAATTCATACTTTTAAGAGTTTATTTGTATCAACATAGGCAACATATCTGGCGTTTTCATTATCAAGTAATAATAAAATAAAAACTCACACAAAGTAACAGTAGGTATCATAACACAACAGTAGATAGATAGATAGAAAATACTTAATTGCACACCAGAACTTAAAAATAAACATGTAAAAAATTAAATAAAACTAGAGTAGGGCACACAATGGGCGGCCTTATCGTGAAACAGCGATCTCTACCGGACCACCTAGTACAGTACAAGTTTATTTACAACTAACTTGACTGAAAGACTGGTGCCGTGCCTGAAGTAGATTCGAAAGAATTTGTATTACAGGTCACCAGGCCCCACTCTGTGAGTATAACGGCTCTCGATATTTATTTATTTAAGTGTCAACAAAATATACACCAATGATCATAAGCATAATATACATTTTTTAACAGAAAGAAACTAAGTGTTATTATTTTTAGAGACGACAGACTGCATGCAATTTTTATATAAGGTTGAGCAAGTAAAAAATAAAGAGAGATTACCTAAGTCTTACAATATTAATTTTAAGGTTACGGAACCTCTGAATTGTGCAGCATTGTGGCGGAACCTATTGTTGGTGTATGTACACCCTCTAATTGCTACACACAACGGAAACACTGATGGGAGTCGTTTATCCTAAGCTTCGTATCTATGCACTTTTTTATTGACTAACAAGGATTCGAAATTGCTTGAATTCGGTTTACGTAACGTTCGGGGTTGATTGAGCTTTTACGTAACTTCCTGAATGTTTAGTGAGAGTTTAGATTAAAAAAGGAATCCAATATTGATTTTGTTTTAACAAATGTTAGTAAAGCCAGAAGCGAATATATCATGTTGTCAATGAACGACGCGACGGATATTTTTACATAATATGTAGTATTATTTTTATTGAAACCAAGTCCTTCGTAGTTAAATAAGAGTATGCATGGATAAAGCTTTTATTATGGGAACTAGATTGATAGAATACTTATATTTCTTAGTTTTCTTTATAAACGGGATACATATTTAGCATGATTTGTGAGTTTAAATTATTTCCCGATAATTCGCAGTCACTCGTTTATAAAGAAAACTAAGTAACAGTTTCAAAACAGTTTGAAACAAGTTCAAAACCTTGATATTACAAATATTTTTTTCCTTAATAAATGCATACACAGCAAAAAGAACAGAATTTAAGATTAGATTGATTTTTTGATGAAATGATGAATGATTTGAATAAAAGATTGATACATATACTTTGTTACTATTATACATAAACTATATTAAAAAGGTTAAAATTAAAATATAGCATACTTATGTACGGTATCGCTCTAATGGAAAATGTGATTGTATGTTTTCAAAACAAAAGTTGGGTCGACACTCGTAGATAGAAAGATAACGCTTTATGGTAGGACCAAACAAAGTATAATCTAATCAGGTACCATTCTAACCTAAAACAGTTACAGCCTTTTATGACTTGACCTTCCATTCACCGGACGTGATTATTAACATATTTTAGAAACAGATTTATATAGTTTATTAAGTTTTTAATGGTTATTGTGCCTATATATAAACCATTCTAGAAACGCGCCTCCTCTTCGGTTTATTACATTAACATGCAATAATGGTGTAAAGAATACAAATAATATTGGTTAACAATATTGCTTTTTCAGTGGTTATTCAACCACATTCTTGACACGTTACCTACTTGACACGTTACCATTAATAAATAATGGCTGGATCTGTTGACCGACTAGAGCATTAAATAGCCAAAAGCGCGTTCATTTTTAAACTGATTTATATATAACACAGTACTATAATTTCAATAAGGAGCATTTTTCTGCCTTAATCGTAATGTACCTTATAGCGATAATACCGCTATCAACATACAATTTCGTAGCAATTCTCGTTGCATCTCGATACAGCTGCTTACTTTAAAATACATAGCTATAGCGCAAACACTCATTGAAACAAACTCATAATTGATTTGTTATCATAACAATGAATGATAGAATAAAGATATGTACAGCTCAAACGTGCGTTTTTGTCACGGAATAATGTCGTAAAAACTGTCGTTTCACTTTCTCAGAAATTAATTTATCACGTTTATATTTTATTTGTTGATACATTTAAACCTTAATCTCAATGTTGAACCAAGATCTTAAAATAAACTTGAAAGCGGCTTATTTAAGCAATGTCAACTAATAACAACCACAAAACGATATTCCACGCTGTCATGTGAAGCCAAAGACGAGACCAAAATGGAAATTTGTTTTAGATAAACAACGTCGAGTTCAAATATAGGTAAGTAAACCACAATTTTAGAAACACCGCGATAGACATCTTAGGTATTTAGATAGGTATTCCTTCATAACCTTGGTATGTCAAACATTGGTATATTGATAAATAAATCTTAATAATACATTCAGTAAACATACTTTGTTTACTGAATACAATGTCACTATCTACCTTATGATCTTCACTGGTGAAGACTACGCCTACTAAACGATCATGGGCCCTATCCAGAAGGGGGAAACTTGCGTGACGGAATATCCTTTCAGTTGCAGGTCAGTTTTGTAGGCATTTTTTGTGGATTGACGTGGCTGAGCTGTTCAAAATATGACTGAAATGTTTTAGATATGACTGAACTGTTAAAAATGACGTCAACGAGCTGGCGCATGCATCTCGCTCGCACTTGCAACGGGGCTTCGCGGGCGCATATTTCTGTACCGCTCTAACATGTCTTCATACTTGTTCGTTTTAGGGGTGTCCATTTTGAAAAATCATCGTTGTTTTTTTTTAGATTCGATAAATCAGAACTAACATCGATGTCGTCCAATTGAGTTTAAGAGCTCATATTATAAAGATGAGATTTTATTGTAATGAGTAAGTAGGTATATAAATATAATATAAATATACAATACACAATCCACTTCAATTTTTATCTGTTATTAGATAATTAAGAATTTTGAAACTCGCCGGTCGACACGACACTAACTATTTTTTTTGTGTCACTGACTCGTGCGCAGTGCTTTCAACATATTTTTTTAGTACACGTTGGCCGCAACGAGATTATGTTTTTAATATTCAGTCCACTAATAAATAATAAACTTTTCATTTTTAAATAATCAAATAGGAAAAAAAAATAGTAAAATTTTAGTGGTCAAATTCGAGTTTTTATGAAATTATTTGGATATAATTATTGATTCGATGTTTTTGTACTAAAAACTGAAAAAATATATAAACATATCGATATTTCGAGTATATCAAAAGCATTTCAAAACATCGCGCATCGGATCGATTCGATGTATCGCATTGTAAATATCGATGTTTTCGATGCATCGATCTATATCGAATATTCCGTCCCTAGTTTGTTTACATTTATATAATTAGCATAGAGATTTTGTATTTTCATTGTAACTTTTGTGATTTTTGTCAGATTTCTAGTGAAAATCATAATGCAGATCATATTGTTTTTTGTGAGGATGTGAAAGTTTTAATACATAATTGAGAAAATGGTGAAATCTTTGTCGGTATTTCACGACAAACCTACACCGGATTTGTGTATTGTATTTCGCAAACAAGTAGGGGAAGTACGTCCAAAATGACACATATGGACAAAACGACACATTGGCGATATTTCAAAATTAGCGCGATTTAGATAGTCAAAAATAAGACAATTAGGAAGCACCCCCACCGGATATATACCATTGGATTTCTCAGAGTCATTTAAAATACGTAACGGACGCCATGTTGACATTTGTGTTTCGCGCTTGGAGAAAAGTTTGTTAGTGGTCGTCAGTTTTTTGTTTTTCAGTGAGTTTTCATTTGTTA
The DNA here is from genome assembly GCA_932527185.1 of Ecliptopera silaceata. Lineage (NCBI taxonomy): Eukaryota > Metazoa > Arthropoda > Insecta > Lepidoptera > Geometridae > Ecliptopera > Ecliptopera silaceata. Next base: position 6,645,678 of record OW052202.1, on the reverse strand, counting down.
TTTTACTGTGTAATAGTTTTTTATATTCGAGCATCTTGTGCTTGAGGTGATCGTGTAGATTGTACTACATTATTGTCGCTGCAATAAGATTATTTTTCAGATCGTTATTTTTTTGCGGTTATGTACAAAATGACATACAACCAATACGGACAAAACAACATAGTGTTTTGTCCGTAGAGATGGTGAATAGTAAACACATATTATAAATCTTTTTAATTCACAAGATTGCAATATGCCACGGAATTATAAGAGGACAAGTAATCCGCAATCATGAAGTCCGCAAGCGATGCAAAAAGCTATTACACAGTACAGGAGAAAAAAATGGGTTGGCTTCTGGCTTTTAAGACCTTCAAAGTACCACAAGCGACACTAAGGCGTCATGCTTTAAAACAAAATAAAATAATTCCACCAGCAGCAAAACAAACTGTTAAAATAAAAGTTTTCAGCAGCAATCCGTTTTGTCCATACGGTATGGACACAACGGATTTTTCTTGATCTCCATTTAAAACTAAATATTTTTGTAAGTGTTGATTTTTGTGACAAATCCTTTAAGGTATGGGTAATCAATGAATATAAGCAAAGTTTTATTAAAAAATTATGTTCCTAATACGAATAATAAAAAAGTTATTGATAATTCAAAAAACACTGTGTCATTTTGGACGTACTTCCCCTATCGGTACGTTCACACGGCGCCGAGTGTTTCTCTACCGAATCGGTTTTTTGCAGGATTCGGTTTAGTGGCATAAGTATTTCAATGAAGGAGTTCACACATGCATTCGGTTTCAAGACACGACAAAAAAACCGAATCTTGCTGAAGTTGACATCCGATTTTGCGACTACAAACCGATCCGGCGATACTGCAAAATGCAGATCCGATGCAGTGGTATAGGGCATTCAATACATGCGTTCATACGATACACGCAGGGGTAGATTCGGTTTTTTGTCGGATCTTGAAACCGAACGCGTCGCACAAGCTGGGAAGCTTCCATCGCTTCCAAATCAACGTGAGGAACTGTGCGCGCTCTTGTTAATAAAAGCCGGATGGTGAGTTCACACGAGATCCCGATACGAGGCCGTCGGATAAGGCCAAGCAAGATGTGCTGTGTGAATACAACATTCGGTTTTTCCAGATCAGATGAAAATAAGATTCGGCAAATTGTTGTGTGAACGTACCGTATGTTATTGAAAAGTTAATAAATCAGTGTACTAATTGGCTAGGAGGGATTGGTGGTTATACTCAGTCCAATAATAAAATTCTAATAATAAAATTCTAAAACTCGCCGACGGTACAATTACTGTAGAAGAGGATTTTGGGATTTATCAATGTCAAATCTAATCATAAACATGAAACGTATATCGGGCTTGCCCTGTTTTTAATACAATACATTTGTTATTTTACCTACATATAAAATAACCAGAGCACCCGGAATAAATATTTGCAGATTGTACCAAAATTTATCCCTTGGCGGGAATCGAACCCACAACCTCCGCGTCCCAGGCCGAGATCTCTTGCAGAGTTTCTTACTTGTTTGGTCACCACTTATTCATGTTTCAGATGCACACAAGAGATAAGATGCCGGTGCCCAGTATGAGTATGGGTAGCAGATCAGAAATCAGAACACTACAATTTAAGACTAAGACATGAATCATTCTATTTAATTGTCCAGGCAGTTGATTACTTCACATAATAGGTTCATAAATTTTATTATTATAGATATACCTCTAACAAACTATATCAATCATTGCAATGGGCATCACAGCTCATTTGGTACTTACTAGTTATTTCTTCTCTGTGGGTTCGATCCCCACCAAGAATAAATATTTTTTTAATAGTTCAATAAGTCTTTATTGGTAAAACATTTTTTTATTACTATTTGTAAATACATATTAATGTTTGTTCTGCGTTTGGGTGTCAACATGTTATCTATGAATTTATTCATAAAACAGTATAGGAGTATTCTAGTTGCCATACAAGCTTTGTGAAATGTTCATAAACATTTTTTTAACTTGTTTATGTGTAATTAAATAAAAGAAAATGATGTATGTTCAGATTTCATGACTGTAGAATATTTAAGTATTGAACTATATGCCTTTATATATATAACTCTATTTACAATACACTTAATTTTATTTCAGGTATATCTGGGATGCGACATAAGAGCAAATTTCGGTTGCCAGGAAGAGATCTCTCTCAGCGATAAGGCCGCCCATTGTGATGCCTATTACTACTTGTTTAAGTTCTTTGCTTTTATTTATGTGTGGTGAACAATAAAGAGTTATCTATCTATTTAGAAATGTTTAAATAAAATAATATTGAATCATGGTTTTATTGAATTATTATATAATTTCACAAATGAAAACTTATCAAATAAAGATTAGTTTAATAGTTATAAACAGATCAGGATAGTGAAGTAGTACCATCATGGTATTTGCATATTCTGAAACAAAATAATATATGGTCAAAGTTTTGTAGATATATCAAAAGGAACATTTAGGAAATAGTTTTATGGGTACAACGATGCATTGCCCAAAGTATAAGGGTAACTAATTTAGTAGTATATAAAGGCAACTTACATCATTATTTATTTTATTTATTTTTATTTCACAGGAAAACAAACAGTCTTATAAACTATATCTAAACTAAAATTATATCTGCTGACCAGTTATACGTACTCGCATATTGAGACTATATTTCAGCTTGCTTGCGTGTAAAAAAATCAAATAAGAGGAAAAAAAAACCAAAACAACATAAAAAAATAAGTAAAAACAAAACAAAATCTATGAAGATGACGTGCCAAACCAGCGTCTAGCTAAAATATTATTAATTTTACCAGGTTTACTATTGAATAGGTCAAGTTCAGGAATGTCGACCAGGTTATTAAATGCAATTACTGCTCTGCTAAAAAATGAGTTTTGTCTATAGTTAGTGAAACTAAATGGGATTACTAAGTGAGTTGCGAGTCTAATAGATTTTTTTGGAACTTTGAGTTTTATATTTTCAAGAAACTGAGGCGAGTCAATTTTACTCTGCGCTATTTTGCCTAGGAAAACAATGTCTGCTATATTGCGTCGCTCTTGCAATGGTAACATATGATGTCTCTTACATCTAGATACATAGTCTCTCTCAAAGACATATACATTTAAATTGCAAAAATCTCAAGAAGCGACGTTGGATGGACTCTATTCTTTTTATATGGACCGCATACTGTGGGTTCCATACCTGACAACAATACTCGAGGATACTACGCACATAGGCACAATACAGTATTTTAAACACTTTAACAGAAGAAAACTGAGAACTGACTCTCATAATAAACCCAAGTGCCTTGTTAGCTCTGTTTGAAATATTATCTATGTGCTTATCAAAGGATAACATTATAGGTCATCACTATTGTGTACACAAATTTTTCGTCCTAGTCTATATCTCTGGTTGTAGCTTTTTATCATGTGTGATAGTTTTCTCTGTCTTCATAGATAGCAAATAGCAATATAGTATTTACTTTTCTGTAAAATAAAAACAACTACGATTACATATTACCAAATCATCATTGTTAGGCTTAAGGAGATACACAACTAGTTAGGCATTTATGTTCCTTGTTGTCTTAGACTATTTAAAAACAAGTGATAAGTAAGAACTAAAAGGATGAAGCGATGATTTTACTTTGAAGTTATCTTGCCCATACCTACCTATGTTTTTTTCAGAAAATATGTAGATGGTAGTCCTGAAAACCTATAAAAATTCACAGGTCAGCATTGAAATCGCAGCTAATTGCGTTTTAATTTTAAAACTACTTCGAAATTGTCACAAAACATTATTTTTCGTGTTTGTATGAATCCATGAATTCTGCAAAATGAAACCAAAACAAACTTCGGCATGTCACAATTCTGTCAAAGTTAATTTACAGTCAAAATATCAATAAAAGACGAAGAAGAAAACTGAAATGTTATTTGATCAAATAAAAGCTCTAAAACATTTCAGCGGTCTGGATAGGCCCACATGTCATATTCCCCGACTCGGTAAAACGGATTATGTTCAAGAAATATTCAAATAACTTGGGCTAGAAAAAGTAGAGTTCACAAATAGGTAAAACTTTTCTTTATGTTTTTAACTGCTTTTTCTTCGAAAGACAATGTAGGTTTTTGGTTTGAACATCCTTTATTGCACCTAATTTGAAAACTTATTAAACGCAAAAATATATTTTTACATCACTTTTGAGACTCATAGAACTCATAGGTATAACACAAAGTTCACAATGTTTTTTTTAATATAAAAGTTTTGGGGGTTGAGTTAAGTATTCGTTCATAATTATATAATCATGTAAGTATGTATATGGGAAATATATAAATGAATTTTAATGGTCATTTCACACATTACACACTAGTCTTAAACTAAGCAAGGCTTGTAGGTAGGTATGTACTATGGGAACTAGATAGAACTAGGTAAGTACATATAAATGAACTTATATAATAATATCTAATTATATATATATAAAAATGTATACATATAAATAAATGAAGTAAAGAAACAGGCTACTCTTAATAGAAAAGCATGAACGCAACATTGATTGATGTTCGTCCATTCATCCCGATTTGAACGCATAGACAAAGCTTTTAACAAGCTACACAGTAATTAGTCGAACCACCTTTGCAGAATGATTGATAGTCAATGTAATGTTATTTACTGTACTGGAACTAACGTTCGGTGCCGAGACATGTTCTCATGATAATCTCATCAAAATACCATTTTCGGGGCAATGTGTATTGTGTAAGTTGGAGTTGCTCTGTATGTAGGCTGGTGTTTCAAAAGCAAATAAACTGTGTATAAATGATATAGTAACTGTACGCAAAATCGAAATTAATATTCTTCAAACATCAGTATGTTTACAGTTTAAATGAAACCTTTGAGTTTATACTAGAAATACATTATACTGAAATATGTACCTATAAAAAATTACTAAATTGATATTTAATTCACATAGTAGGTAAGCGGTAGTTACGAGCGGTTTTGTAAATATAATGTATTTGAGATATTACGAAGATATTACGCGTAGCAAATCTCATCATTTGCAAAGAAAAATATTCATTTATTATTCATTTAATTTATGATAAAAATGTCTCATCTTCATCGAGCACGTCCATTGAGGCATTACTCTGCGTCCAACACTCTAAGACGTATACCAAGTCCCTGTGCTGAACTGAACTGTACAGCTGATTGAAGACAAAAATTGGTATGGTAATAGTAGGTAGGTACTTCCGAGGAAAATGTTTTTCACAAAGGTCTTTCTATTGAAAATGTATTGAGTAATAAATCGAAAACACTTACTAAGATCTGTACCTATAGTCAATGTACTTTGTTTCATACAAAGTATTTTACGTCAATCTGAAGCATTTCCAAATATGAACCAATATTATTAAATTCCATACGCCAAGTTGAGCATTTCCAATGTTACAATACATTGCTCTGAATGGTTCGACAAACAATCGCCTTGGAACAGGCTCTGCTGATTGCAAATTGTGCTTACAATCGAATACAGATTTAAGCGAACTCGCTCCTAAGTTAATACACGGACGAAAAATTGACCTTAGCTCGACATTTTTTTAATTTATAGCTCTTTAAATAAAATGTAAGAAGACAAAAAGGAAAAAACTCGTGCCTTGTAAAAAATTAACGAGGTACAGTTGATTAGCAAAGTAAAATAAATTTTATTAAAATCACAAGCTTTTCGGAAGTGATGAAAATTATTAACTTTGTAAAATAATTTAGTTTTTGCCCCCAGTTAAGATAGGGACACAAGCAAAGTTTCTAATAACTTCTGTTTTGTTTTTATAGTTGTTGTTTTTGTAATACTTTGTTTAACGAAGTTGCAATTAGTAATTTATATAACTTGTGATTATACAATATTAAAGGTGAGGCTTACTTCAGAAACATCATATTTACGACATTGTACAGATTAAGCTGTTAAATAAGCTAACGATTAGGTAAATCTCAGTTGTTCCGGAAAAATCATTTTTAATTTTTTTAATCCTTTGTGATAAAACAGGTTTGCGATTTTAATAAAAAAAGTTCCAAATCAGAATAAGTTACGATTCTACAAAATGATTAGATATATAAACGTATGTTGTCTTTCATAATAGGTTAACATACAAAATTAAACTTAAGTTCTTTAAGATATTTCATGAAAGTTTATCAAAGGAATAGTCTACGGCGAGTTATGAATGTCAGTGTAGGTACAGTCAACGCAAAAAATACGAACTATTCTTGTCCGCTGACTGTACTAGGTTATGCAAAGTGATACCCATGGAACAATGTAGCATATGAACATGAATAGCAATGCTTGCATTGACAGAAATGATGTTTGATTGCACGCCGGGCCTCGTGATCGCATGCAACTATGTATTAGCCTATTACAATACACCGACTGATCTGGATTGAGACGTTACGTAGTGGTACCAAGCAATAAGCCTACTAAATACATCATAGTGACGTAGCATTTCATAGTGCACCGTTTTCTTAAAAAAAATCTTATACATACTTTTTACCTTTTACATTAAACATTGTCATATAATTTGTTGTGAATAAATAAATAATGCTGGACAATCCACACAACATCATCTAACCCCAAGCTAAGCAGAGCTTGTGTTATGGGTACTAGAAGACTGACATACTCAGTACAATACATTACATAGATAATAATAAATAGGTAATCTTATCTTAAACTTCAGTATCTTGTTTGTGTTAAAGTAATTTTATCTAATGGATACCTACTTCTGGATTCTCGGATCATAATATTTTGAAATTGTCGGAAACTCCGTAAAAGTAAATAGGTATAATCTCAGACTAAGTCGCAAAGCTGGTCATTGATTCGTCAACAAATGGCGCCCTCAAAATTTTGTGGTAATGTTAGGCTGAAGTTACACCGCTAATAGTTTGCGGCTGATTGTTGAAATCAAACTCTGAACTGCAATGTGGAGTTAGTTTGGTTGCCATATATTTTTAAGCCTGTGCTGACCAGATACAGTAGAACCTCGATAAGTTAAAGTCTAAGATAAACACATTTTTTTTAATTATAGAGGTTTTAAGTTATCAAGGGTAGAGAGTTTGGGCTCTGATGGGAAGGGAACACATTGTTTTTTGATGTTATAGAGATTTTTAAGTTACCGAGGTTTGAGTTATCTAGGTTCTACTGTAAATCAAACCGCAGGCGCATTTCTTCGCAAATTGGCCGATGAGTAAGTTAAATTAACACATTGCCGCGTCTAAACGTATGAAAAGGCAAACAGCGAGCGGTGTACTATTCCCTAATCAGACCGCAACCTAAATGTGGCAGCAGTCGAGTGGAAAAGCGCGATCGTCGACTGCCTTCAATATTCATGAGCCGGCTCAGACGACGGAGCCCTGAACCCGAAGTAAGTGGCCCTGAAGGCCGAAAACAGGGAAATTAAACGTTACCTTAGTACGTATCTATTTATTTTTAAACCCTCGTTGGGATTAGATACTGACCTACTTATAAACATTAGGGTCTCTTGCTAATTGAAAAAAAGGTAGATATATTTAAGGTCACCTAAAATGTATTTGTTAAGTTACACATTATATAATATATTATCAAATAACGATGATAAACTACAGAATAACTCTTTTCTACTACAATATTTCCTAACTTACGAATTATCTGTGAGATCCGATTCCAATGCGGTATATCCTAATGTTATTAACTTGTAATACTTTGCAAGCCTGTAATACCAATATCCAATATCATTATACGTAATCTGCAATACTAAATCGATATCGTTCAAGGAATTCCAATCCATCTGACTGAATAATTCGTTTCAATCGAATCAATTTGGGTTTAATTAATTTGGTGGTCAACTATTAGATACTAAGCTATCTATAGACTACCTATCTTAAGATATATTACCTCTGAGCCTCTTCGGCTATCCATAATAAGATTCTCATTTAGTGAATTAATAAATTAAGTGCGTAAAAATACATAGGATTAGAAGTCGGGGTTGCTACACTTGAGTAAGAGTGCTCTCAAAATAATCAAAGCCATAATTACGTTACAATATTAATAGCTTCGCTCTTCCCACAACAGTCGGTATGTAATCGAATCCTAAGGAAACTCGAATTTCGTCAAAACCTCTCCTTTATCAATAGACAGTGCGTGTACTTCATCGGGATCCAATTTGTGTCGTTCGCATTCCCCTAATTAATTTTACCTACCACACGTGAAGTGTATTATTGAGATTTTGTCAAAATCATTTTCGCAACTATACACTTTATGATCATAGCATTTAGGTTGACATTTACTTTATAAAATGACTATACCATTTCGAGGAACGATTATTCACGATTAAATAGGATGTAATTTTCCAATAAGATAACAAAAACAAGTCAAACGAAAGGAACATTTTCAAGAACATTAACAGGGTTCAGATAAATAACAGAAATGGAAACTGTTATGTCTGTGTATAATTACAGTTTTGATTACAATTTGGCAAACAGAAATTCAACGACGCGAATCTCTGTTTTGTTTTCAAATACCAAAAATAAGAGATTACTAGAATGTTTTCTATTAGCTCTTAAAGCTATTTGACCTAATGTTGTTAAAAAAATAGTTTTGGTTTGATTTTTTCAAAAGAAACCCGGGCTTTATGATAAAATATATTTGAAACAAATAAATAAAATGACAGCTGTGATAAGCGTGACGGCTCAGTTGGTTGTTTCTCTGCCTTTCATGCTCTGGGTCGTGGGTTCGATTCCCACCCAGAGCAAATGTTTGTGTGATGAACATAAATATTTGTTCTGTCTGGGTGTTACTATGTTTCTATGTTTTTCATTTACAAAAAAATGTATATAAGTATTCAATCAGCAATATATTTCCCATAGCACAAGCTTAGCTTAATTTAGGACTCGAGTGTGATGTGTGAAATACCCGTGAATATTTAGTTATTTATATGATTAAACCGAAATAAGTGGAAAAGTTTGAGAGAGGCCTTTGCCCAGTAGTCGGACGATTTAGGCTAGTATAAAAAAAAATGATTAAATGATCATGATGACTATGTGACACGCACAAACAATGTATTTCTCTAGCTACTTCTAACTTCTCATAAATTATAATGAAGTCGCGAAAACTCGCGACAAAAGCTGTTTTCTAGCCGAAGGCACGACGCCTACACAATATTGGCAAAGTAACATTCGCGCAGACGCTTTCAGTTCATGTCAACGCTTGTCACTAATTTATTTTGTTTTATTAATTATAATATGAGACGAGCTACACGATGTTAATAAGAAATTCAATTAATTACCTCTTTGAATAAGTCTATTGGAGACGTGTCATATACTCAGTTTGACGGCCGGTTTCCGGAAACCCAAATGACGATTGATCCGAGTGTGACACATAGTAATTGTTTGATTTTTTCGTTGATCATCGTTCGAGAAACCGGCCGTGAGATTAAAAAATTTACATCTCAGGTACCTGTAATTTTGCCAGCACTTGAACTATTCACGCAACCCAGCATTGCGAGCAACACTGTTTGGTGCCAAAAATAAGTACATACTTTGCAAATAGAATTATTTTTCAGACTGAACGCTGTGCTACGAATTACAGGGCACGTTTTCTTAGCGAGAAAATGCATGATTGTAGAACAATATCTTCTTTTTTCATCATCTGTATGTATTTCGTGATCTGTATTTAATGAATGAACGTGTTTTTTAACCCCCCCATAGTTTTCAAAAGAGGTAAATTATTCCAGTATAAGTATAGGTTAAAAAAAAGTATCGTGTAGGTGTCGATATCGCCCGGTGTGAAACCCGAAGATGCATGAAACATAGCGAATGAACACTACGGAGGTGCTCTGAGTAATTACTCCCTCCTCCAATTACCCACCCCCAAACCTCGTGAAACAACCACGCGATTTAACAATGAACTATACGGAAACTTCACCAAGTGCCTACCTGCATTAATTTAACTTGTAACAACTTTGCAGTTTTATCTAGACCCAGATAAAATTGTTGGAACTTGTGTAATTAAAATTATTTTATCGTGGAGTCGGTAAAAGTAGAATATATGAACATTTTATTCTTTTAAATTTATTAATAAATAGATAAATAAATATTCCTGGACATTTCACACATCACACTCTAGTCTCAAACTAAGCAAAGCTTGTAGTATAAGAACTAGACTGCTGATACAATACTATAAACATTAATGAGCTTTATAAAGTATAATAATATAATCAGCAAAGTTTTACAGATAAGAACAGCCAATCGCAGAATTCCCCAGCGTTAATAATATAAATATTTATTGGAACCGTCTGTATTTTTTGACATTCTGAAATTTATGATTTATATGTGCCTAAAGCAAACAGTTAATTATTGATAATGAAACAGATTTAATGTATTTTAACGTATATCAGCCTTTTAAGGCAGATTTTAGAGTTTTTTAAAGACCTTGAACAATCAGTTTTTTTGGAATATATGAATATAAACAAAATCCTCCGAGTAGTTAAAGTGGCTATTGTTATTACCTACTAGGGAAAACAATAATGAAAACTTATGAGTAATTTCGAATTATAACTATTGACCATTGTTGTAATCATTAATAACAATTACTTTTTTTATGGAACTAATAGTGTGAGTTGGAGCCGTTTTATACAAAATGTAAAATTTGACAAAAATAAATGTTGATTCAAAAAACAAATGTTGATATTTCACCTTAAGTTACATCGCGCGTAGTATTGGTTTCATTTCTTTCCATTCCATTACTGGATTGAATATAAGTTAGGTTAACACTCTTGGGACGCAACGCAATCTCCTCGGCTTGTCACAAGCAATTCAATTGCAAATGCAGTGCACCAATGTTGGACATAGGGAACCTATGCCACACAACTTTGCACAGCGCAAATATTCTAGGAGGAAAAACTATTTATGTTTTGAATGTGGGAGCCTTTTGAGAGTTGATATTGCAAAAAACATTACATAAATAAATAGCAACTGATTTTCTCCGCTGCTTTTTCTGTTTTTAGTTAAGTAATATGTATGTACTGTAAAATCGATTAAGCAGTTACGTATGAAACATTTTAAAAATATGAAGGATTGCCATTTGATTGTCTTCTTGTCTTGTCTTTTGAATCCGATCATAAACTTTTTTTTACATAGGTACGTAAGATTAACCCGATTAATTTGAAGATTTGCGACATTCACATGTAATATAGTAAAAAATGGACGTGTATTTTTATTAAGTGTGAAGGCTTATTATTCATTTATTATTCATATTCTTTTAGGTACAACTATGTATAGGTAGGTATTACCGCTCCAATAATAATGCTTTTTTGGGGTTTTCCTGAAGCTACGTAATCATGTTATCCATATCAGGGTCACCGTCACCATTATACCTACATATATTATTCAGTTGAGTAAATTTATTTAGGAAGTATCAAAGTGTACTGTAAAAAGTGCCCGAAACAAAGTCTTTGTTCAAACCAGTTTTTTTAGTTCTGTTCAGTTTCAAAAACCACAAAAGCATGTGCGGAAAATCTATTCCACTTCCATTGTACGGCGTTCGTCCAAAGCCGTTTGCACGTGAATTCTCGTCGATATGAGCACGGTTTAGTCTAGTCTACATGGTGATACTATAAGCTACATAATATGAATCGAATAGCCTTGCAATGACCCAGTGTATAAAGACATTGATATTTATCTATAGTGAATATTTCATCCGTATATTGAAATATCAAGATTTTTTTTAAGAATTGGAGGGATTTTATGCGTCTAATAGATACTTTGTAACGCTTCTTAACCCTTTTGTTATTTTATACAACCTACGCATAGTCAACTAATAAATAAAAGAAACATACAGATTTCAATGTCTTTAATGGTCAGTTAAACATATCTATACAAGACACTAGGAGATCCGAAAAACGCAGCAGATAAACTGTTTCATTCCCATCAAAAACACATTTTCTTTTGTTCGCTTTGTTCAATTGACTTGGAACCGGGCTGCCTTCCAAACAGCCATACGTTCCGTTAAGTCGTATCCACGAGGGGGTGAAAAGTGAAGCGTACTGGGGGGCTATCCAGCAAGGGGAAACTTGCGTGACCGAATATCCTTTCAGTTGCAGTTCAGTTTTCGATGATTTTACTATATTAACTCATCAGTATTCCGTAGCATTTTTTGTGAACTGACGTGACTGAGCTGTTAAAAATGACGTCAATGCGCGGTTTTGCACGTGGCCTACCTGATTTGAGCATGGCCTACCTGATTTTTTGTTAATTCTATCAAACGGTATGAAAATCGAATATTAAAAATATCAATAAAAGACGAAGAAGAAAAATGAACTGCAATTTGATCAAATAACAGTTCAAAAACATTTCAGTTGTCAGGATACCCCCCCCTGGGCACGGACAACTAGGCAACCGCACTGATTACCGCAACTGTGTGACCACTGCTTACCAACCCCGCCGGCATACGCCAACGTTTTATTGCGATTCAGACAATACCTCCGGATTGACAATGAATGTGATTTGTCAAATTGTCCTCAATTGTTAAGATGATTTTGTAACTTGGTTGATTTTGTAAAAGGACTGGATTTGTTTACTGCCTGTGCTGTCTGACATCGCTATACAATATCTCAATATGGCTTTCGCGGTTAGATACTCACCTAATGCCTTACAGAAACTGTGCCTCAGATTTATATTTCTAAAAATTAGTTGATTATTTTAATTTGACTATTCAATACACATGACGCTTGTATTAAAATTAGGTATTGATGTGCTCATTTATAGTCTTGTAATAGCTGACAGGCTTTATAGAACAGACTGCATATCGCGTGTCATTGTTATTAATAACGTGTAGGTACATTCTGCATGTATTGGTTCAAATGGCTTCAACAAATATTTCATCTATTTAGGCATCCAAATATGATTTTGTCGAACCAGCATTCCCCAATAACTCGTGCCTAAGCCCGCAATTTTCAATTATACACCAGTTTACGTGAGGCCGAAACTAATTGTTTAAAGGTGATAGAGGAGCAGACACGAGAATGTGTTTAGGCGTTATTGTCCCAGTAACAGGTTTCGCAAATTAATCGGATTTCCCACATATATCACGTCTTTCCGGAGGAAGGCTCTGCTGCAATCTCAAGTTACTGTTTACACCTCAATAGCCGGCATTGTACGTGACGTGATCGGAGATTAATTACTACAATGCCTGTTAAATGTTGCTAATTATGTATCCTGCTCAGTACGCACAGACCGTCGCATCGGTTTACGTATCACGATGATGAAGAGAATATCAATGGATTGCCTGAATGTTTGACTTGTGTCTCATTATGCACTGCACACAGCCTTACCCAGACCCGCCCTTCGAATCGCGAGAGGTAAACAACACTAGTGGTCACTCGTCCAAATGATGACCGACATAAATGTCGTTTATCTTTGTCGTAGTATAGGATTAGAGTACTTTATCACTCCACGTTCTCGGAATATCGTTGAGGCGCCTCTACGATATTCATGAAACATCAATACACTTCTCACAGCTCTCTGTAACTTTCGTGTAAAACTGTTGCAATATATACGCAAAAAAGCTCGCACCGTTCCTATTGATTCCGGTGTTGGCAATTCGTTAGAGGCAGTTTTTGGGTCCAATAAGTTTGGTAAGACGGAGCCCGGATCTATAACAATACAATAAATTGTTTGTATTGGCGGCCGCCGGCTGCGTGTAATGTGCGTTAGACCGCTGAGTTTATTTCGACACTCGATGGCGCGAGGTGAGAAACGTCCCACTCTCGACGAAAAGTATAGTGCTACCATGTTAAACTGATATAAAGTAACGCAATAATAGTTTGTTTTTATCAATTTGTCTTAATCAAGACAGCTGACACATGGTTCTACGATTCTGAAAGTTTTTAGAGAAAATTACTTTTCTCTACATACACCTTATTATGCTATGACAGTTCTAAGACAAAAAGTTCAATGCTAAAAATATAGTTGAATTTTCATCCTAATTTGGCAGACAGCAATTTAAACGTGTGAACACTTGTCTGTGAATTTGTCAAAGAAACTTAGCTATGGAGATGGAGCACTGTACTAAGCACATTTTTGAAAGGCAATAAGCGGCACGTCGTAAAAACCCTGTCTCGTACGTACAGCGCACACGCCTCGGGCCCACTCACTTCGTCCCTTTGAAGACGTTCGTGTTGTTTTTAAAACTGTTTCATTACGCATTTACATGCATCGCTCACGTACTGAATGTACTCAAAATGGTTTTAATCTTATTGTTTTTAGACCTTCAACTTTTGAAAAAAAAATCAAATAAAGACTCCTTTTTCTATGTTTTTTTTATGTTATGAACAAGCCGTTTAAATAAACATGAAATTACTGAAATTGTTATTCGTTATGACTTTCCTACATGAATTCCTCTTCGCATTATTTAATGTACATTTGTCATCTTTACCACTGTGTAATAAGTAGCTTCCTAAACATTTGCAGAGCGCGGCTATGGTACCACAAAAACGATACGATATGCCAATATATCACTCGAACACACCTGAACTGTAATAACGAAGAATAATAGCAATTGTTTTGCGCCAGTTTTTATGGCCTCTTCATTCAATTACATTGTTCCATATATTACAATTGTATGGTTACATTCAATAGATGCTTTACTTACTGCAATATGATTCATTCGTTCGAAGTACAGCATAAATTAAATATATTTTTAATCCGTGGATATTTAAGTGTTGTTTGAATAAATAGATAGATAAACACTTCATTGCACAAAGAAAAATACAAAAAAATCTTAGAACTAAGTTAATTTAGTACAATGGGCGGCCTTATCGCTGATAGAGATTTCTTCCAAGCAACCGTAGCATGGAAAATTTCGTGCGAAGTAGGAAAAAAAGGGGGGGGGGGATTCACAATAAATGTATATTTTACAAAAATATACCTCATACTAAAATAAACCATTAGGAACTTATTTGACATGGACATTTCGCTGATTTCAGATTGCTGTTGGAAAACTTATAATAGTTTTTTGTAAATTTATGAATAAAATATGTATAATATGTAAGTATAGCTATAATCAACATTTTATATATAAGTCTTAAATCAAGTTGCTGATGTTCCTGTTATTATATAAATAAACTAAATATCTCAGGTATATAACAAACATCAATTTACCCTCTTAGACTTCTGCGGGGTTTTAAATACCCGTTAAGTAGGTACCAAGAGATGCCTCTCAAAGTACCTCTTCAAGTTTTTTTTTTTCATTTTGGAACTTTTCTCAGTGAACAAACGACGTTATCGGGTTTCATTCACTTTTTGAAAAACATTTTAAAGCTTTTGTAAGATAATTAAAAGTGGAAACTTTGTCAAGACAGAAACGTGACGCGGAGCATGATGTTGAAGTCAGTAAGTACACGTTCAACTGTTCCAACAACTTATTAAAATGAAACTTTTCAACATTTGAAAAGCTTCTGTTGCTTTGTTTTTCTTGCGTGTACCTAAATATTTTAACGCAAACGTTTTTTGCAAAGCGAACAAAGAGCGTCAACGTGAAAAATGAGAACAATCCTTTGTTCACAACACATTATTTGTTCCCGAAAATTACTTTATCAAATCTATTGGATAAACCGTGTACTAGTTTGTTTCACTTTATATTTGTCTGCTCCTTGTAACTGGCGTGATACAAAATCACACGATCAAAAACGCAAGCGCAAACATATCTGAAACAAAGAGATGTAACAAACTCGTACACAAAAAGGGAAACATAGCCAACCGTTTGTAAACTTACGCCACAAATGGATGACAAAGTAGCGTCACAAACAACCAAACGAACGACAAAGAGGTACTTTTGTACATTTATATGACGTCATAATGAAATAAACCAGCCATGTGTCGCGGATCAAACACTATTTCGCCACGAATTGTGCCCAAGCGGTCAACCGTCCGTCGGGTCCACGTCGGGTCGGCTCCCATGTCATGGGGACAGGTCGGCAGGCCAGCCCGGACATTTTATTGTTTGCCACGCATCCCTTCGTTTCAATTTACTTCAGAAACTCCTAGTCGTGCTGATAAAGCGCTTCGTACAATTTGTACATTCTTGTTTGGTCGCAAAGTTTTAAAGTGATTTTTATTAGTAATGACTACCCTTTATGCAGTTAGTTTCGTTTTGGTGTTGAGAGAATGCCAGTTCAATTCACGTTTTTTGTGTTCCTAAATTTTAGGATAAAACTTTTTTTGTTTTCATGAAAACTAAATTTTTAACCCAATTTACATATTTTATAATATTTTCTATTTTTCATCCCATATGACGTCGAGTATAAAGTCGAGTACGAATAAAAAGTAAGCGGGTGTATCAGTTATTAGCATCCCATTTATGAAACAGTCGTGTTTGACTCTCGATTTTCCATTCAAATTCACCTCCATCGGCTCTGTACGAAGATATGTTCCATTCACCGGGACCGAACACGGAGAAAATTGTTCCTTTACGCATTTAACAAGCCGAAATCATCCACTCGCAATTCTGATAAAGGAAATTTTGAACGTCGGAAGCTTTGTTCGCTAAAATTATTTTCAATTTACGAAGGATCAATACTGTGATACCTCTGCAAAATGCTTACTCTAGTGAAGGAAAACAGAAATGTGATTTTATACTGAGAAGATAAAATTTGATTAGATTGGTGAATCACATCCGTTCATTTATCTCTAAATAAATTATGAACTGAATAAATAGTTTGGTTTCGAGAAGATTGCTGGGGATATGTTATTGTTTTAAAAATATGTTTAAAGTAAATACGAGCATGAGTAAATAATATAGAAGAAAACAAACAACTTCCAGCTCAGTACAGCTAATGAAATCCCGGAGGAGCGCGGTGCCTGCGGTGCTTTTGATAACGGCAACAAATATTATTCGCTATTCGACTCAAAAAAACACATTTATAATTTAAAATCTTATAATGCAAACAAACCCTCGCAATAAGCCCAGTTTATTCATTTACATTACCAAATAAAGACAGATGGCAATGGTAATTTCATGGAAAATATTTGACAAAATGTAAATCAGCCTCGTTACATTCATAATAAAACTCTTTAGGTAAACTTTACCGATTGTTAAATCTTTTTTTAAGTTACTTAAAGTATGTAGAAATAGATAGTAGTTTTTAGTAGGTACGGCGGCACCAAATGCCTAGATGTTGAAAAGCACTAATTTCAATGAATTTTTGTTCATAATTTTCAAGATTCTAGGCAAATATTATTGTATTATATTATGGACTTAAATTAAATATTTCTGAAAACTTCTGTACACGCGTAGTCACGGGCAACAGCTAGTTTATTATAATTGTAAGGTTTGGTAGTCATATTGGAAAATATACAATAATTGAATTGAAAGTTACTTTATTTACATGTGTTACTTTTAGTATTATTATTTATTAACGGTAAAACTTCGTCTATGATTGATGACATCCATCCTCAGTGCGGTTATGCATTATCATCATTATCATAAACATTGGTTACAATTTTAAATCAGGTAGGTAGATAGTTTCAAAATTTGCACAAAACACCCCATTGCGGGACGTCAGTGCAGATCTTATTCCCCCAATTAGAATTAAGTAGAATTAGTATAAAATTGTAAACGAAAATAACATTCTGATAGAACTAGGCTCCTACCCATTAATTTACTTTGAAGTTTGAACCTACGCCCTTTGAACTAGTTGCCTCGGGCTTAGAATGTACCTTCCCACTAACTATTCAGAAACCTACAAGGATAAAGTATGAGCTAAATCTACCTATATCAAAATAAGTAAGCCTTTGTAAGACAGTGGGTGTATTTGTTCTACACATTAATTTTCTTCGTATATATTTTTAATACAGCTGTGACAGGCGGCACTGCTCAGTTGCTAGTAGCTCTGCCTTCCATGCTGTGGGTCGTGGATTCGATTCCTATTCATTCAATATTTAAGGATCTGGGGTGAAACAGTATTAAGGGCAGCTCTCAATTTTAAAAACTTCCATGATTAGGTAAACTTTGTTTTTTACAATTTTTGTCAAGTACCTTAGAATCTTAAATTAATGCATATTATATTTAGTAACCTTTTAAATAGCAGTATTAAAAAATACCGTATTTCCTAACTATTATAAGAGTGATAATTGTTTTTCATCATGTTAAAAAAAATATTTGCCTCTAAAAACTGTGTTTTATTTTGATTTCCACATTTATTTAGTTATTGATCTATTTTTAATATTATTAGCCTATGGATTATGTTCGATCAAATAAAACAAAAACGATTGTTAAAGAACTAATATATCTCTTGTAATGTATAAAAGTCAATCGTTCATTTAAATGTATGCAAGCCGAGGTTAAAAATGCCCCAGCGCTTTTTACAAGGTAAAGATTCACCGTGTGAGATTCACACTACACTAATAAAAAAGCAAAGCGTGGCTTGGCAGTGGTTTGGAGGAGACGCTCGTAATTCTTTTACAGCCAAGTATGAGTTAACTACTATTCAGTTAAGATTTTTATTCACAAACATTCTTACGACTATTACAGTATTTACAAAATGTACATAGGCATATAAAATACATAAGAAACAGTTGAGCTATCTACAGACCGTTGCAAACGATCTATAGATAGTTAAACTTTACGGTTAAATATATAGCGGAATAGTTTTACTGAGATTTTATTTGCACTAGCACATGTTGAAATACTGTCTTAATCAAAATTGTTATCTTTACAAAATGGGTACCGTTATATTTAAACGATGAATCCTGAAGTAATACATATATGTGTACACTGTACATTAGTCACTTCATCGTTACAATTGTAGTCACAGTGCAGTTAAATTGATTTATTGGGACTTATTCTCTAGCGGTTGTAAAAAGTCGTTTACACCGTGTTCCTGTTCTTAACGATAATTTTCGAATAAACATGAAAGTCAATTCGTAAACCGTCCCTCAGTTTTGCAGATAATTTTCATAATAAAACATCCCTTCTCTGGGGTACTTTGCTGTAAATCAAGTTTTCCGGCCACCCTTTCAATTTCCTGACCGCAACGCAACTCTGTATTAACTGCTTGCTAAGCTGCGGTTCCGTTCAAACGAGATTTTCATTAGACGTTCAAACAACCTTCGGGGTTTATATTTTTATTGTAACGATTGGATTCGACCATAACTAAATTTATGTTAAATTTAATTATAAATAAATAAACTTTTACAATTTATTTATTTACCATTAAACCTATCTATTATAAACAAGTATATACTGTTTATTTTAAAAACATTCAAACTTTAATTGTACCAATTAAAATTCGGGTAAATTTGCGGTAGGTAGATAATATAGCAATCTTGTGGTAATACCGCACGTACTTCAATATTAACATTCAAGTCAAGACACCTATTTAACTACCAACCTACCAACCAACACAACGTTTATATTGTACTGGCAAAAAAACAAATATCTAACATTACCTACTAGACTTTTTCACACTGTTGATAACAATTTTGTTCATTCCAAGCTCTTAAATATCTTGAATTTCAATGTAGTATAGTGTGTAAGCACACATGATGTTGTTTATAATAAAAAAAAACATATAAATTGGACTACGATCACCTTTTTAATCCTAAGCTCTGTCCTGATATCCTCATCAAATGGTCATTTGACCGCGCCATTTGTACGTTTGTACATTTTTATTTAAACACATTTAAAAAATATGTGAAAATACGTACAGTTATACATATAACTGTACTTAAAGCATATTTATTTTATGAAGACATTTAGTTAGTCATGAAGGACCTAATTTAGTTTCGCTTCGTGCGCTCTAGTTTAATTATATTTCTGTGCTTACTAATTGGTAGTCCAACAGATTTAAGCACCTGTAATTTGAGAGTCACAGTAGGGTTGATTCTTATCCAAGGTCCAGTTTTACAATAAATGTACATATATCCATTTTATTTATATCCATATGGTTGCTCTACACGCCGCCAAAGACAGAAGTGGTTGGCGTGACATCGTCCGGAGAAAGATTTTTCAGGGGAATCACGACCCTCAGTCATGAGGAGGAGGATATCTATTTTAAGGTGGTTGGTAAATGTATAAATATCCATGTCTAATCTAGCTAGTTTGTATAATAGTTTTTACAGATCTGACTTAGAATAATATATGAAAAATAATAAACAAATAAATATTTACGAAGATCTTGTCCCAAAGTACGCAAATCTAAAACTATGGGTTTCTAATAAATTTTTTTTTGTAAATACATACATAACACTAAGACAAAGAAAAAAACATCAATGTTTGTCATCAAACAAATGTTAGATCTTGATAAGAATCGAACCCACGGCCCACAGGTAGAGCTTTTACCAACTGGGTTGTCACGAGTTTATATCAATTTATCACGTTGTATGTAAAACATTATTACATAGGCTTTGAATGTGTATGCTTCTTTTTAAATAATATATAACCTATGCAACTGTGACCGGAAAGCCGGTCACATCACAATAATAATTTTGAATCAAAACTTAAAGCTAAATATTATATCTGTGGCTTAATGTGGCCTAAATAACTAATTACTGGTCGTTTGAATTTGAAATTTAAAGCAGGATCAGTGTAATTGATGGTTTATGCGATTGCTAATATTAAGTAGGTTTAACTCATCATTTTCCTGATAATTCAAAACTCGTTAAATATGAAATGACATGACTTTAAAATAATAGTTTCACTGCAACATCACTACTTTTCTATCGTTCTAATATTTCTGGCTTTTAATACACTAGAGTTGTGTATAAACATAATATACATAATTTTTTAATCATCACAAATTATGTATGGCATGTGTTCACAAAGATAATTAGAAAATGTCGACTATTACATATTTACTATAAGCCCATATTAATTAAAAATTAATATTAGCGTTATAAATTTTCCACATATTTGGGTACGAAAATAATGTTGTATCTAATGAGTGTACAAAACCATATACAGAGTATCGGGCGTAGTGACACTTTTATTAGGAAATATAAAAGGGCCTACACCGAGGTGGCGACGGGCCATTACGTCCACTCGCCCGACTGAGTGCTTAATGCAGGATAATGGACTCTCTCACTATTAATTTTGCCGTTTTTGTTTGGGAAAAAACATAAACAAGTATCCGTAAGCCATTATGCTGTATGGAAATTGGAGTAGGTATGCCTTTTTGCTCGGTGTTTTTATGAAATTTTTGTATGTTTTTAGGTTATTTTCTAAAGATATGTTCAATCATCATTTTATTATACAAAAAGGCATTAACACTAGTTTCTGTCATAGTAAAAAGTAAACCAAAACAATAAAATAATAAAAAAAGGTGTCAAGGTTTTTACATTGCTGTTGATAGAAACACACTGACAAAAAATACTGCAGAATAGATTCTCAAACAAGTTGAAATAACCGTTTATTTTTCTAGTTGCGTTTGGTAAAAGCAATAGTCGTAAACTAAATTGCTTTATGAACACGAGCGCACTCAAATATTGGTGGAACGTGGTCTCAGGGATACCACACGAGATTTACTCCGTTGCATTAGAAATATGGATTATCAACAGACTAAACCGTATTCGTAGACTTCAATTACGTTTAATCTTCAAAGTAAAGTGCTTTTAAATCTCTTAGAAATAATAACGAGTCAATATTCAAAAGCAAATTGATCTTAAACAACTTCAACAGGTCTCAAGGAAGGGACGGCAATAATGATTTCCTTGAACGTTTCCCAGTACGCTTCCGATGGTGGGAGAGTCCATTATTTCATCGGAAACATTGACGATGATCGTTCATATCGAGTGCGAGTAGACTTTACGATTGAAGGAGATAAATCGTTTGAAATATACGAAGCGTGGCGCGACGGACCAACAAATTATTATCGTCGTGGGAGCACGAAATATCGGCCGGCACGTCGGCGGCCGCGACCTACCAGACATACCTCTATCTACGACTATGCATGGACGGAGCGTGGGCATGCCAAACGAATATAGCGCCATTCGCCCTGAAAACGGGACCATGCTTCATGACTGTGATATTTCTCGACGCTGATCTAGTATACGGTTTGTCGCGTGGAATTTAGATACGATAATGCTCGTGTAGTGTGAAAAGTTGCCGATATTTATGTGAATTCACGGTTCTATTCATTCTTTTCCTTACAATTCGAAGTTGGAAATATTCATATCTGAAGACGGTTCAGTGACAAAGAAATATCACTGAGCCTCTCTCATTGATATTCTCATTTCTCAGTTATGACATCTGTCAAATTCACGCATAATATTGTTGAGCCCTTGACCGTCGTTAACTTCCTCAGCTAGCGAACATTATTCAAAACGGGTCGCGTTTTAATGGCTCCTTGCGCTTATTGATTTCAACAACATTTCGCTTTGGAAAAACGGAATTGTTCATGTCATTGGAAAAAATCGATGAAAATATTACTCTGAAAACTGAGACTACCTTTTAAAAGCTGTACGAAGTCAAATGTACGAAAGAAAACAGTGTAAAAAAGGTAAGTCTATTTGAACGCGCTAATGTCACGGACTGGTACTGCGAAGTCAGCCAATGTAGGTTTTATTTTTATTTCTTTCAGGCTTTATTTGTAACAATTATACAAATCATTGATCCCAATTATCATCCAACTGGGTTACTTGATCATATTATAGTAGTCTTATCTCAGATCATTTGTTTGAGCGCTGTTTCTGATCTCATAATTCTCAATAGATCTCATAGTCTTCTAGTTAATTCGCTTGTTAGAATGTTCATGTGCAATTCAATTAGCGTCGTTCCCTGTCAGAAGGAATATTGGTGTATAAATGGCGAAGGCTGGCATTGTCACCGCCGCGGTATATCATCGGTGTGCGGAAATTCAAAGGGCGCTCGGAAGTACTTGATTTATGAGAGCGACCGCATGTATGGCCGAGTATTAAAAATTTCATAAAAATATTCTTTATGAATTACGCGCATTGTGTCGGATGCTAAATTACGAATTCATTTCTCAAACAACGCTCATCGCCGAATACTTACGTACATAAAAACACATAGAACGCAAGCTCGTTAAAATTACTCAGAAACCTGATCCAATTATCTGCACATCGTTTAGGCGGAGATAAATTACTTTATTAAATTGTGTTGGCTACTTAAATTACTTAGTGGAGTACGTTCAACGAGAAGATTTTTGGTAATAAAGCTTATTTTGAAGGGCGGCTGGAATGAAGTTCACTTCATTCGTTAATCATTTTGTAGATATAGTACCTAACTACCCTCCTTTGGTCAGCCCAGCGTGCACATACTCGCATCTACGTCGGTACTTTGTGAATAATTTGGACAGAGCGCGGGCCGCGCGGGTGGGGACAGTGTAGGATTTAGGTACACTTCCGAGCGACTCTATACTACGCTTCAACGGTTGTTGTGACCCAAATATATCATCTACACGATCATCTATGCGAATCCTTACTCGAATTCCCTTTGTCTATGAATACACCGTTCAATTTTTGATGTCTCATTGCAACAGCATTGACCTGAAAAACTCCCTCCTGGACATAATTTGCCTTGCATGGCCTGTGTGGAAGTCTCTGAATCACTCAAGTGGGCCGCAGCAGAGACAAGATGTGTAGGTGGTTCAGAGATGCCAAAACACCTTTTAAAACTAATCTAGCTTAGCATCGGTACAATAAGAAGAAGCATTGACCTAACTTAAGCAGTAGGTACCTACTATAGTAGGGGGGCCCACGATGCTAAGTGTGGATTTACTCGAGCGTCATGGAGACCTATTGGGTTGCAAAGCTTAGATGATAAGAAGAAAAAAATGTTATATAACATATATCTTTCATCGGTGGGGGAAGCGGCTATAGATTTATAAATATGTAAAAAAAAACTGCTGCATGGACATTCTCGAGCGCGTCAGATATTGATACCATCAATTTCCTACGTAGTTTTAATAACATACTATGTTAATCTGATCGTTTGCATGGTGAGGGTGGCTGTACTTAAGGGTTGAAAATGAAAAAAAAATAAAAGTTATCGAGCGCGTCAGATTTTTTAAAGGAGTGTTAAGTGCACCACAACAAAGCTCTAGTTCACTAATCTGACGATTTCGATGTGACGCAAACTCGTGGCCATTATTTTAATGTGCAAAAAAAAATCGCCGATTTGACATACTCGAGCGCGTCAGATTAAGACATATATAGTTCATCTGTATGTTCTAAGCGTACTGTCTCTTAATCTGACGATTATCTAGATGGATTCGCCTGATCTGACAAAAAAATATTTTTTTTTTATTTCTTTATTAAATATTCACGGACATTTCACACATCACACTCTAGTCCCAAACTAAGCAAAGCTTGTACTTTGGAAACTGATTGCCGATAGAATACTTACATATTTTTTTTTTGTAAATACATTATGTACATAGTAACACCCATGAGCACTTCATATATGGGTTCACCTCACAAGACAACGTGACGCGGAAAAATCTATCATTTCAAACGCGTGGGTCTTGTGGTCTTTAACGACGAATTTTTCTTACTTCGGCTTGCGGAAATCGTCAGATTATATATTTTTCGTTATTCTTGAATTATATAATTCAAAATAAAAAAAAATTTAGCTACGCTCGAGAATGTCCAGATGGCGTTTTTTTTTTACAACTTTGCTGCGCTCCCCTTTCTTTTCGTCACTTCCAAATTGTCAGATTAGTGGAATATACACTTTTTAGCATGTAATTAACTTACCCTCTCTTAATCTGACGCGCTCGAGAATGTCAGATGATCAATTTTTTTTTACTAATCTGATCCTTTATCCTTCACGCGCGGCTATACATATGGAGCTCATATTTGGTGGAGGTACTTAACCGGGTACAAGGTACCCCCTGTATGTTAATCTGCCGCGCTCGAGTAAATCCCGAAATCCCCTCTTGGGCTCCCCTACTACTACCTCAAATTGGATAACATAGCTTTCCTGTTAATAAATACCTACTGTACTGCTGTGTTATCATGTCTTTAAAGAATTCAATTATAAATACAGACACAAACTATTTGTTATTTCCAGTCTTACGGTCTATCTTATAAAAAGTTAGCGCAGACTTGATGTATTGATTACCATACGTAATGGTGACTTAAAGTCGACGCTAACTTTTTATAAGATAGGGGGTTAGAGTTTTATTATAAATGTCCGGGGTCTTACTATCGTGCGATAGTCGCGGGTCAGTGACGCGTACTATCATGTTGCTCGTGAGTGTACCCGAAGGCGAATAGGGGCGCTCTAGGATTTAATGGTGAACATGTCTGCGCGATAGAGATATTCACATACCGTGCATAACTACTGCCTTGATTAGCTTTGGAATAATAAGGAACATCTAACAAACAACTATTACGCTTTATAATTTGAACAATTTTTTTTCTAAAACATAATTCACAAAATAACATCACTTCACAGAAATCTATTTGCCTCAGAGAATTTAACACAACGTTTTGTTTGCCTTTATAAATACTTTAATTTATACTTTTTACGGTTTACTGAAAATACGTAGCTTTGTTTAATTATTTAGACAAAAAAACATACAAATTGAAAAATGTAATAATATACAAAGGCGAGCTTAACCCTAAAAGAGTTTTCTACCAGCAAACCATAGAGAATAGAGACAATTGATTATTAAATCATTGTTTTGACAATAAAGTTCAAATTAGCGTTGCAAATTCAATTAAATTAAAACTACCGATGCAAAATGATTAACGTAAAACTCACCAGGCATATGAACACGCAAGAGATGCGGGTTCGATTTCCAGGACTAATGTTTGTACACTCTAGCTTATATTTGCTCCGAGTTGAGTTAGTACTGAGTTTGTTCGTTTTGCTACTCAGCTTCTGGTTTTCTTAGTAGGCAAAAACATACAAATTAATGTTGAGACATATTTACAAAGCCAACTAATATCTTATTTATTTAAATTTCACAAAAATCTTGTTTATTTTTTCTCTTCAAAGTTTAAATAAAAATGTTACCTAAGTATATTTATTAAAGCAAAATATTGAAATACGTAGTTAAGAATTGAGGTAAATATTACTTAAGTTATTTTTAATTTTATATTTGAAGAAAATCTTCTGTGTAAAATTGAATGTTTATGATATTTGAATGCAATCACGTCGCACGCAAATTATATGACGGTTTGGATGAAACATAGAATTTATATAGTCTTAATACCGAAATAATTTTTAGTTTATGCTGCATATAATTTCAAAAGAATAATTGAATCTATACAGTAAGTTTTTAGAAATCGAGAGCGAATACTAGTCGTATACAAAAACAATCAAATTGTGATACATATATTTATACTAAAGCTCAATGCACCAACTACTGTAGGTACACACTACTATAATATTTATTGAAATGGGTACACAATAAAGAAGTTTTGTAGTATTTCGTTATAAAATAATAGTTTTCATAACTGAAACATATTTCTCGAAATTCAGTTCTAGTTTTCAATTTAATTCCTCTAGTGAGACGACGAGGTATAACATTATTATTGTGGATGTCACATGTCAACTATAAAGTTGAATATTCTCTACTAAAACATCAGTTGAATCAAGTAAGCTTGAGTGTTTTAGCCAATTTGATAGTGTCAAATTGGCTAAAACACTCAAGCTTTACATTACATACATAAAATCGTAAGATAATAAATCAATTTTCACAAAATGATGTACGACGTTTTATATAATAGACTTTGCTTAAAAACTATAAAAATGGAAAAGTGAACATAAACATTTTGCACAATATTAATTTGGCTCGGGTATCTCTAAGTCCTAATTAATATTTTTGAGGCTGTAAATAGCCCAAGAAGGAGGCTACGCTGAGATATGTAAACTTAGTAAGCACAAGTATTAAGAAACTGATTTCATTATGTTATAAAACTTACGGTAAAAATAAAACATTATATATTTTATCATAAATACATCGGTGCTCATATTCTGTGTTTCACAAATAAACTTGTTGAAATAGTTTACAATTGCTTCAATGAAGTTACTGCGTCTTGTATTGTTGTAAAATAACTATTATTTGAAAAGAAAAACAGTAAGCTTGCAGTTTCTATATTTCATTAAAAAACTTTAAGAAAATAAATAGATTACTACTAGCTTTACCTGTTCGTCTTCCATTGATTTTATAGATAAATGTACAATAATTCGTAATCCAAATTATGAACTTAATAATTAAATATGTTTAGTCTTATCCAAACTACAGTAGTTCATTACATTACATTACATTACATTACATTATACAACTGTAGTTCATTGGTTACGTGATAGATATCATAAACCCAGGCATGTAAACAATCACATGTATAATTTTAGTCAGATACAGTATCAGTAGCTTAATTATTTATGTAATCTCTCAGGCTTTCTTATTTTCTTGGAAATAGATGCCTCTGTTTTATAACTACTCTATGACTGCAGCATATTTTAGTATTATAAAATATGTAAAATCGTTTTGACGCTAGCCTTGTGGAAGGTGGGGTTGCTAAATCTCTGTCCTATAAATATTCAGTTTATGAACACTCAAGCTTGAGAAGGCACTGATTTGCACTAAACGAGAACGGTTCAGACGTTTCCTAATGAGTTTTCTAGTCTTTTTATGAATCTGTTAATAAACTAAACTCAAAAATCGATTTGTACTGGGAGAGTTTCTCGGTTTTAAATAAATGGTCATATCTTTATCACTAGTTGTACTAAATGTTTCCTAGATCTAGTACAAATTTATGTTTATTGAGCACTGGATTGAAGAAGTGCATGATATTTGCGGAGCATTCTGTATATAAAACACTGGCGTACCAAGTAATCAGCATTTAAAAAACCATGTTTATATACTTATACGAATATATCTTGTAACTAAACGTCGTCGCAGTATATTTAGTGCATAAAGTTCCTTTGACTATAACCATGTAGTTTAGTTTAGTGCGTCAACGCTTACCATTTACCCACCGCCCTAATTTAAACTATGATACCTAGCACATACATGTTTGGATAGCTGAGGGTTCTCGCTCTAAACATGCTTCGTTACGTCCATTATGTTCACGACAAAGTCATAACTTCACGTACTGCTTACATATTTATGACCGTGTAGTGAAAATATTTGTGTTAAGTTTGAAAAGATTAGACCAAGCGCATATCTAACATGCAAGATATGCGCTAAACTAAATTGCAAATAATAAAAAGATACTAAAAAAATGTTTACTCCTTCGAGTGTGTACACAGTGTTATTAAAATATACAGTCCTGTACAGACAGACGTGCAGATAGATGGCGACGTGACTTAAAATAAACTCGAATGACACCCTACGGAACCCTAATAAAAACGAAAAAGGACGAGTAAACCTGGCGCAATGAGATTACCGTATTGTAATTTTAAACAAATTCGTCCTCTCGTGTAACATTTTTAAAAAGCAAATGTATAAAAATAAAAGCTTCTGCCTGAAACATTAATGTTGCGAACGATATTTAAGCCTACAAAAAGAGCTTCAAACCAATGCTTGTGGTATTTCAGGGTCATATTGACCTGTAGTTGTTCGTGTCGCTGTATTTATTTTATGTAATGTATTGTATTAAGTTTGTCAGTCTTCTAGTACCCATAACTCTGTTGATGTTTGCGCAGTTTACTATAATGTAATATTGTGTATGTATATATGTATAATATACTAGTAGTACGCCCCGGCTTCGCACGGGTAGCCTATATAAATAAATATCATTATAATATAGCTAATTATGTTACTCAGTGTAAATGTATTTTCGAAATGATAAAAAATATAGACCCTATAGTATGTAACCCCCCCCCGCATATACTCCCGTGACCGGCAGCGGCGCGGCGCCCGCTGACTTTTTTCTAATAAGTACTTACATTTTTGAACTCGTGATATCTTTCGAATGGAATGTCCGAATTCAATAATTTAAAAAGCAATAGAAAGGTATTGAAGCAGTCTTAATTTTAAAGTAATTTATTTAGATAAGGATTAATACCTAAGTACAAATATAGAACGTTTTCTGGCGTCTTCATTTTAATTATATTTTTTTGATATTAAAACACTTATTATGACATATCTATAATAGTTAGACATATGCTGTCGCTGACTTTTTTGTGGATGATAACGTGTTCTACAAAATTGTAGTACATAATTTCTTTCTATCATCAATAGTTTCCGCAGCGCACGCGATGTAAGGAATTTCTTTTACACCTTGGGTTACATAATTGAAGTTTTAGTAAGGATCCCTAATTTTTTTGAAAATATAATATAGCCTATGTTCAGCACAGATAATGTAGCTTCACAACAGTGAAAGAATTTTTGAAATCGGTCCAGTAGTTTCGGAGCCTATTCGATGCAAACAAACAAACAAACAAACAATCAAATCTTTCCTCTTTATAATATTATATTATTATATTAGTTTAGATAGTTTAGATTACGTTGTTCATATATTAGTATGTAATGTGTATGTATATGTTATATTTATGTATATATTAGTGTCACTTTTGTTATTTTTAAAGGTTTTTTGTACACCCCCGACCAATCTTCCATTATTGTACGATCCTCTCCATCCAAAGGTTGCCTGGAAGAGATCGCTTTCAGCGATAAGGCCGCCCATTGTACCATACTGTTTACCGCATAGTTTCTAGTTTTAAGTTTTTGTTTCATGGTGTACAATAAAGCATTATCATTCATTCATTCATTCTGCTTAGCTTGGGGCTAGATGATGTTGTGTGGATTGTCTAGCATTATTTATATATTTATTTAAACCACTGTGTCAGTGGTTTAAATACAGCGCTTACAATAATGGCGCATACATCTCATTACAAACTTAAAACACTATTTTGAAATCATATTTAAAACTATTTTAAAGACATTACTCCAATAGCTTGATATTTTTCTCTGATGTTCCATGGAAAGCACTTATCTTAATGTGTGTTTTTAGTTTTCATTCGTTTACCCGCAAAAGTTTTGAATTCAATTTAAAGTACAAACCAGTAATAATAGAGGGTACTGCATAGTAATTGTACCTTATGTTATGCTCCTTCGTATAATGAGATCCCGTACACAGGTAAATAGGACTCAGATTTGTATCTCGATTTGCATAGTTTAAGGGTAAAACATACAGGGGCTACATAGTTACATACTATACCAAAGTTTGTCCTATAACTCTCAGCCGATGTCGACGAGCAAATAAGTAACTTCCAAGTTTGAGGCAAACACTATTAACTGTTTAGTAGTTTAAGAAACGGTCTCAATTTACCCTTAGCATAATCTAGTTTACGCTTAATCAAAATTCCGGGTCGAGCTCAATATGGATAAAAGGTAGAGACTATGCAGTATAATGGGCTTGTACCTTGGTAGGCCCACACCTACGTATAAATTATTAAGTACCTACCATATCCACATGTCTACATACACAAATTATACTCACACAGGTATGGAATATTTAATATTATACGACTTGTACGTGAACATACGCGCAAAGGATGTCTGAAGTTGGCTCGTCTATACTCCGCTTATGTTGGCTTGCTCGTATATAAATATTCAACACAATAACATGGTGCAAAACATGCCATTGCGTAGCGAGTTTGCGTTGAGTGGACCTAATTTTACCGCTGAAAACTGGACAACAGTTAATTCGTTTCAAATTAGTTGTGAACTGTAAATGCGAATGCCAGACAAACGCGAATAGCTTAATCTGGTTTTAATTACTCAATTCAACAGATTGAATAATTCATTCGGTAAAGCAATGTGTATGCGAATAAGTAAAAATTAACTGAGAAGTCGATACTGGGACTGGAATGAATCGATTCTCAAAAAGCCAAGATATGTGAACGAAGTGTCAAAAATTCAGCACATGGAAAGAGGTAGCGCAGCGCGGTGGCGCTTAAATTTTCAAGAGCTGGGCGCGGGCACCTCCACTGGAGTATCACGAGTTCATAAATTAGTTACTTTACGAGGGAAAGGTCGCGCCCCAAAGCGTTGGTCCCGTGTATAATTTTCATTTAAACACACGCAGGCATAGGTCCTGGCAGTAAATCAGGTCCTCTGTCCACCGCCCTTCGGCCGGCGGTGAGTCGCGGTGACGCGCGCGCCGCCGCCATGCCATTCACCTCACAACAATGTAAAGACATTTCCATTGTACCGTAATAGGGCATTGTTTGTGACGTAAATTTTACTGCTGAATATGCAAATTTCATTTTGCGTCGACCTCCAGGGAGAAATATTGCAAAAGTTTTTGCGAAAAATTAAAATCACGAATCGTGGACAAGTTTTAATAACGATCGTTACAGCTTCGGAATATTTTTATTACTTTGCCTTGCTCGAACGAGTTGTAGTTTAAAGTTATTTTAAGACGACTCTCATAATAATTTATGCAAACACTATATTTCTGATTATAATGCTTGCTTATACGTAAAATTATTATTGGTAACTTATATTATACCTTCTACCTGGTTATGAAAATGATAATTAGTTTATGTAGCTTATCTTACCTACGAACTAATCAACTAATTTAAATATTTATTTGAATAAATTAACTTTGTCATAAATATTCATGTGCTGGAGTTTGAACGCACATTGGTCTCTGACAGGTGTGACAGTGTGACATCAAACAAGGCTCACATTTGAGATCAAAGACTTATTCGACTTCTGTAATTTTTTGATAAAGCAACGTTTTTTTATCTCCCCTGTCTAATTTTAGTGAAATTTAACCTACAATACTTGGGGTGGTAGCTTATTGTATAAACCATTGAAATAAAAGTGTGATAAGTGATATCAGGATTTGATGGACCTCGTTGCATAGGTTTTGAAAGGAAAATTATCTACTTATTTCTCTTTAAAATAAATTAAAGTCGACTTGACGATTGACTGAGATATATTTCATAATAAACATTTCACTTTGGCAGAATTACCTGACATTAAAAAAAAAAATAAGACCAGATTCAATCATTTAGGTGGTTAATTTGACTAATATAAAAAAACGGCACCACAGCTACTGTTACTTGCTTAATTATTCAGATCTTACGTATAAAAATACTTTTCCAATTAAATATTAATTTATACACTATAGTGTGCACTCAGAATAATCTGTGATTATCTAAGCTGTCTACATAGGTACAGACTGTTCATTTCTAAGCATTTATTTTTATAGTTGTAATCTAATCGATGAAAAACAGTGATGCTTTAAATGTTTTGCGCACATAAATAATTTCTACAGTAAGCTTATTTTATTCTAATAAAAGCCGTAAGTACATTTTAAGATACAACAACAAATTGAAGACAGCTCCGCAACATCTCATAAAAAAATCCTCCTTCATCTATTAGTCCAATAAACCACTACGCGAAACTCATTAACTCAGAATAAGATATATCTTATTATACCAAACGTCTACCGCGAAAATTGTAAAGAAAGTTTCACGTATAACATTCAAGTTACACTGCGTGTTTGAACGTTAGTTCTTGCGCGGCCTCTTACGGAGAATTACACATATCACGCAATGTAATTTAAAATGTTTATATCAATATTTGTGTATCGTTTTGCGTAGTAGCCTCAGAAGCAGTGCCCGATCTCGTTACCTACAAATAAAAAGCTTTTTCAGGGGCCGGCCTCGGGCGTTAATATTTAAAGCATGGCGGAGATGCTTAATGTGCTATTAGCCCCGGAACCACGAGACTTCTCACCGGAAGATTCGGTTACACGGAACACCGATCACAAATTCAGATGTTAATTACTTTAGTGTGAATAGATAAGTACTTGCTATAAGAATAATGTATCAGCTATAGTTGTATCTCAAGAACCTTCACAATATACCGAAAAAAGTTATTACCGGTCAATGACGAATAAATAAATAAATATTCACGGACATTTCACACATCACACTCTAGTCCCGAACTAAGCATAGATTGTACTATGGAAACTAGATTGCTGATAGAATACTTGGGTGGGCATCAAACCCACGACCCACAGCATGGGAGGCAGAGCTACCAACTGAGATGTGACGCCTGTCACTATGTGTACTTCCTATACAAATATTGTATCAGTTATTAGTTACCTCGAGGACGATAACCTTCACTAAATGCTGTAAAAGTATTACCGATCTATGACGAAACTGAAAATCATACTTATAGTTCATTCATATTAATTTAAACCTTGCCACGTGAATAGAATGCTCACATTTCTCGCCTCAGTCTCACAAAAGCCGGTTCTATTAAAAATTTAAACAATGAAAACATTTCCATGATCGGTTAAAAATGGCATCGCTGCTTTTGAGCTAATCGTTCAGGTGCAGTACATTGGAACTGGGCGCCTCGAATGCACAAAAATAAACCTATTTCCCAAGGCATGCGGGTGCTACACAGCTTATAGTGGAAATATAGCTGGAAAACTATGTTGCAGTTATTTTTATTGGTAAATTTCATTTCGTTTTTGGTTTATTGTATTGTACGAGTTTATCACATAGTTCAAATAAAGTTGAATAAAAAAGTTCGATGAAATAAGAATTAGATTATCGATATCGATGATCTAAATTAGCTAGATGAGCTTAGCTTTTATTATTTTACACATGTTTTTACAGATAAATGATCTTTATCTTTTAACCTTATTCCTTAATATATATTATGGGCTATATTTCACCGGGACACCATAGCGGCGCAACCAGTCGCCGCTACCAACAAAATGTACGTTTGGTTGCGCGACCAAACGGACACCAGGTGAGTAACTCTCTATAGAGCTGTATATCTATACTTTGTTGGTGGCGGCGACTGGTTGCGCCGCCATGGCGTTCTGGTGAAATATAGCCCTTAGTCAGTAAGTTTGTTTTAATCATTCGTCTAGGAGGCTAACCTTTGTCTCAGACGTCTCATTTAACTAATTTTATTGAATAAAAGTTTTCATGAAATAAGGTTTAGTTTTTAAAACATTCTCCACGTTCCCGAAACCTTTACTAGCTAAGTCGCTACGAGGACATGAACCAGTTATCTGTCGTCAGCTGCTGCTTCGTCCTCAAAGTGAGCCAGATGTGTTTTTCACGCTGCGCGGCGGCTGCAGCGGATATGCACGTGACATTTATTACTTCCCGCAAATGTTGCGGTCGCATTAAGTTTTCGCAGCGTACTTAGTTTTTATGCGGCAACCACTTAGTTCCGTATACAAATGCATATGGCGAGGTCTACAAAGAAACCTAGAGTTTATCTGTTATCTGCTTTGTCAGGACTGCAGTATGCAGAGTTTGTTGGGGTGCGAATATGTTTATATGGTCAAGTCTTGTGGCGTAAGTACGTTCGTTGTGGTAAATAATACAATTATTGTGTGTTACTTGTTATAAGAATAATTAATATTTTACATAAATAAAAACTTATGTCATCAAGTAATACTGATTGCGAAGAATCAAATGGTGAACTAAGAGACCTTAGGCTATTAAAAACCAACAATTTGACTCAAGTGTAGTGCGAAAAAGAAAACCTTAAAGTTAAAAACATGTCTAAAACGAACAATCAATAACGTATTTTTTTTTGCAATATACAATTTGACTATATTTTTAAAACAAGAAGATCAATTTCTTGCATTCCCTAAATTAGTAATTAACAACCTAAATTAACGGTATAATATTGGGTAGAGGCAGGCCTAAAAGGCTTATTAAACAGAGTACCACTACTACTTACTTACTGAGGTCGAAGAGCTGAACATGCCGCCTACTTTATCTAAAATATGTCGGCACTACAGCGGTATATTCTTATGAGCATGGGTAAAATGTGGTCCCGGATATTAAATACTTAGCAACCGCACATGACTTCGTCCATTTTCGTTTCACTGTCGGAAGAACCAGTAGTTTATTAGAGCTTGTGTTATAGGTACTAGAAGACTGACATACTTAATACAAACATTACATAGATAGATATTTTTTTATTATACGTATAAAATACCCAGAACACCAAAATCCCAAGAATGGCAAGAATGGCACAACAACAACTTCCCAAGGCGGGAATCGAACCCGCAACCTCCTCGTTGCAGGCGGACATTCGCCCGCCGCGCCACATCGGTCGTCAAATATTATTATCAAAGTATTTCCATATGAGTTTTTTTTATTACATTAGTAGTTGTGACATGTTACGCTTGACTTTGTTCCTATGCTTGTTTATTTTTAGCTTTAGCTTCGAAGCAATAGTGTAGCAGTGTCTAACAGAGTAAATAAACCTAGTATTTACACTGTCAATATGCAGCTATTGTTGTAGTAGGTATTCATAGAATATTATTGTGGTCACGTTTCACTAATATTTGACTGTCCCTAAATCACATCGACGCCTGTAATCGTATTGGTTGATTTAAGTTAGTTAAATACATTTTTGTTTATTTTATGCGTATATTTAGTAAACGTATTTTAGAAATAAATATGCTAAATTTGTTTATTTAAGCAATAGCTACGTGTTTTGACGAAATACAATAGCTATATAAAAGGATTTTTAAATGCATTTTTTTTTCTAGTTTATCAGTTTGGATTTTCTTTTGTGTAATGTAAAAGGGCTTTTAATAAAATTACAGCAGACAAGTTGTACCTACTTACTGTTACTTTATTATAAGCATTTTTTACATTTCTAACAAATTACTAAAGAATCTTTTAACAAAACACTTTTTCTTTTTCAAGAAAGCTGAATCGTGTGTAAAAAACTATCGTAGTATTAGGATTTCTTTAGTACCTAACAATTTTATTTTATTTATTTTTAGCTACCTACCTAGCATACAATATGTTTTCTAATCTTTCTACATATTTTTGCATAAGTTATGATAACATCATTGCCTATCTACGTTATAATCTAACGTAATAAACCCACTTATCAAAAAGTTTGCCCAAGTCATAAAACAAAGTTCATTTAAGTTTTGATCGTTAAGTTTAGTGAGGTATAGAACTATGTAAGTACTTAAGTGAGGTCGCCAAACAGGAGGCGGTAAAGCTTTTACCTAATTGTGAGATTATTTGGCTCACGCAGGTTACTTATAGTATTTACCGCGGTATGACCCTACTCACCAAAATCATAAACGAAGCTCTATAACACTTTGAATCACATTGCGTGCGTGTTTTGCAGTTGAGCTGGCGATGTCACGCATCACGCGTAGTGTACGTGAAAGTGAATCAATGTATTTTACCGTTTTGCGGAATAGACCCCCCGGCCCGAAATTGAACACAATCATGATACGACATTGTAAAAGAGAATTTATGGCTTACATGTTACAGTCTACGGGTTTGTTTATGTAGTTTCTGGTTAAGTCGGTAAGATAAGTCTTTGATTTTATGTGATATTTCAATAATATTGAGGGTGAAAAAATATTTTAATTTTTAAACTACCTAGATATAGCGTGCTAGTAAAAAAAGCAATGTAGAAAGTCAACTTTTTATATTATTATATCATCGAAGACAATTTATTCATGCAACTTGTAACAGCTCAGTCGGCTTTGCTCTTTACGTGCTGAAGGTTGTACGTTCAATCACTACTATCTACTGCTAAGAGCAAACATTTCTGCGTCGTTCTTATATATTTTGTATGACAAGTATATTAGAGCGAATGCCTTTTTAGTTTTCTCATAATAAATAAAAAATATATCTGCTATACAAATTGTACTCTCTGGTTCCTGGCTGTAAAATGACTTCATAAAATATGAATATTTTAATTTATTAGAGAAATATAAAATCTTAAAAATGCCACTTTACTGAATTCCAACCTGTTTTAAAAGTCTTTGAAACGTGTAGTAATATAAAATGGCTATTTAATTTATTTACAACGCCTTTTTATTGTTTTTAATGTAATTTTCATAGTAAGGATTTCAATTAGTTTTGATTAGATTGCACAGGTAGTTTGCACAATCAGTGGATAGTAATTTCTAATTTATGTATATTTTGTATAGATTGCTTATTATTTTTTTAAATAAAGGCGAGCACTTGCCTCAAAATAATATTTTATAAATAAATATTCGTAATATTTTAACTTGGAGAGACGATCTCGACTTATATGCGACGGAGTGGTGGATAAACGCAGGAGATCGAGATGAGTGTAAAAGTTTGGGGGAGACCTTTGCCCTGCAGTGGGACACAATATGGTAAATAAAAAAAAAGTATTTTAACTATTATGTTCGTCTGCCAATCACATATACCAACATAATTTCAATACTATGACCGCATTCTTGCAGCCTGGCTTATCATTAGTCATTAAAACTTGACCGCCGTTTGATTTTGCAACACATTTTTGTGTTTTTGCAGTCATCTAATTCCCGCCTTTTACATTTTTATTGCGAACACAAAGCTTATTTCGCATATTTGACTAAAGTTATTTCATGAATAATTCTTGAGCTTTTAAAATGTACCAAAATATACGAAATTTGAATGTTGATTGTCGGCCAATTTATGTTAGAAAGCTTTGAAATAGAGTTTAAAAGAGCAAAATACTAGTTAAAATGCACGTGTTAGTGTCACGTTACAAAATGTAGTTTTTTACTAAACCATGTTACCTAAATAACTTCTAATAAACACTATTAGAAGTCTGCAAGAAATCTTTTGTTAATGTTTTCTTTTAACCTAACAATAATAACACAATATAAATAGATCCTCGTCTCCGTTTCGATTTTGACATTGAAATAGTAAACAGGGATGAAAGGGTAATAAAGAGAAACACCTATATAATTAAAAATGTATAAATAATACAAAAACACCAATGTTGTTTCATTCACTAATCTACAAGCTACTCAATGTAAAACGATCCGAACGTTTACAAGTTCCTACCTAAACAAGCGTTTAGTACCAATTTTCTATTTACCTTGAGACGACGGCTTTGTGTTTTAATCTAATTTATAAGGAGAGGATTTATGGGGCCTTAGAGAAAGGAAAATAGCCTCACGCAACACGTCTGAGCCGGCTCTATTGGATACGTGCTTGTGATACATCGAATGGCGATCCGCAACACGTATCCTGCCGATTTATCCTGGGACAACTCTCTGACAAAACCTGCCTCTCTGTACGCCACTTGTTTACATCTAATAAAATAAATAATACATTCCGTAGCGGCTCCTCTCTCGCTCACAGAAATCGAACCACTCTCGTATTACACACCTCTGTAGCTACGTACAAAATATTTGCGTCTGTAACCAGAGTGAATTGGCTTGTATATTTTATGTAGTACCTTATTTACTACTGGAAAACAAAGTTACTGTACTACCAGTTGAACTACTAATACTATACATAGTATCAGTATATTTACACAGTTTTTATCTATGTTATTTTTTAAAAAAGGTAACTAAAATATACTGAGTGTCAATAATCTGCTGATGCTCCCAATGCGATTGAGGTTTATTATTAATATCGTACTTATATGTTTTATTTATTGTTAGATACTATTATGTACTAATTATAAGACCCTAATAAGGGAACTATGAAAAAGTTTATACTAATATTTTATAGTAATTACGTAAACCCCAATTTCAAGCGCTATAAAGTAAAAGTGGAATAAGAATTTTACAACTAACTGAAAACTTTACGACGCGGTTGTTCCCAAGGTTTTCCCAGTTTTTATTACAAAATGTTGAATTATAAAATTATGAATTAATATTTTTTAACAATAGAATAGACTAAACCATACCTATAATAATTATATATAGATTATTTATTTAGATAATACATATAAAATACTTATTATGCATTATTTATCATTAATTCAGTAAATTATTCGCTTTCATAACTTTTTTTTTCAGGAGAGACATAAAACACATTTTTTTAAGAAAACCATAAATAATAGT
Organism: Ecliptopera silaceata; assembly: GCA_932527185.1. NCBI lineage: Eukaryota > Metazoa > Arthropoda > Insecta > Lepidoptera > Geometridae > Ecliptopera > Ecliptopera silaceata. The sequence continues at coordinate 6,606,893 of OW052202.1, read as the reverse complement.
TTGTATAGTAAATGCAACATTAAATATCAAGCTTAAAATTAATATTTTGCGTTGCGGAACTTGCGAAAGACACCGACACGTTGATTACACGACGCGCGTACTCCGTTTTGACGTGAAATGAAACAAAATACACGTTCATTAGCGCAGACCCAGAAATCATATTACAGTTGACACTTGATTATGAAATCGCCGTGCCTCGGAGCTGGCTCGAGTGATGCCATATCTATTTACTCAAACAGATCAGTTGTAGGTCTCAGATTAAGCACATACGTGGACGTGATATACATTTTGTATTGTATAAATTATACCTAGTTTATTTACGATTAATAATATATTATAGTTGTTCCAAAAAATGAGCGACATTATGTTTATCGTCAAACGAGCAAACTATACGCCTCTTGGGGAATTTTATAAACGATGTTTACATAATTATTAGGTGTGCATGCTCTAGTCTACACTACAATTAGTGCACAGCAGAGGTTTAGTTAAGTAAAAGCGGCTTTGTGGTGCAAGCTCGCATGCCTCGCGAAAACCAAGCTATAATAACTTCGCTTTGAATCCAGCTTTCTCTACTCAAACTTATTAATTCAATGGATTTTGCTAAGCTTCATGATTTCAAGGCACCGTGCGTGCAAAGGATCATTATTTTCAAATTGCCTCCTTCACTCGGTTAATAAGTGGCGTGCAACATTAGTGTCGGGGCTGGCGACATGAAACAGAATCTGTGCAATGCATGCCGACTTAATCCCAGGTAATGGGGCGTAATAAAATGTAAGAGGCTAGAGGTTACGACAAACGTGCGCGCGTGACCTGTTATCTCCAGCTTTTAGTCTGCTTAAGAGAACACAAATTCCGGTTTGGTCAGGAACGGTTTAAAAGTATCGGAGCAGCGTATTTTGATGAGCATGTGTGGAAATTAGGGTCAGTATTCAATCGATCGATTGCTCGGTGAGTAGAGTGCCTGGGCGGATATGTGAGTTTTCTAACTTTTTCTTTATGACGTCAGGTTTTGACAAATTAACACGTCAGCGCGAGATACGGCGCGCGCTCGCAGGCCAGCCCATCAATATCGATGCGACCACCATTACTCAATATCACTCAAGTGGAACTGCCCAATTTACAGCTACATTTAACTGATTTGATTGAATCCACCGAAAGTTATCACCCCGGGGATCTTTCCTCGTACGGTCATGCGTTTTATTTTAAACCTTTTGAGGTTGAAGGATCCTTACATTTATTTCGCATTTGTTACTTTGTGCTTCAAGTACTTTTCATTTCCTTGCATATGCAGGTACTGCTAGACTACGTATTTTAGTTTCTGTTCTAGCATTTTGTCGCATACTATTTTACTGTGAGAGATTGTTGAAAATGTAAACGCTTTATTTATGTTGCATAAAAGGACTATTTGTGCAATCATGTCCATAAAATCATTGAAAACTAAATAATCTAAATAAATAACATACTACATCTTACCTAAATTATTTACTACAAAGATGTAGGTACTAATCATAATGTTAAAATTATTTTTAGATTAAAGACTAAAGTTTTCAAAATATAATTCCGTACGACAAAATTGCAATTCAATGACTATCCTCTACTCGTTCTAGATCTGTATGATTTTATCTATGTTTGAGTAAAAATGCTAATACCAAAATACACAAGCTAATACTTGGCTAATTTATTAAAAGTAGATTCTAAAACAACATTATTGTAGCAGTCTTTAAATTTTCCACGCTAAACTACAAATATTTTAAAGTATGGTTCAATTTCCAAGAGCAAGATAATATTAGCAGGCATTTGCATAACCTCACATTTAAAGTCAAAGATAATACCTTCGGACTCTGTATAAATACCACTGAAAGGCCGCACTCCACGACTGGGCTTTATTAAAGCTACTCGGAAATTGTGGATTGTTTTTATTGTAAACCAAAACCATCCCTTGTGGTAAATATTCCCTAAACTCTGTTTGAGCTCATTTCGTTTCCTCATCATATTTGTTATTTTCCTATCATATTCGTTTTATTATGCTTCTTTATTTGTTATCATAACACAGTTTATTTAAGCATTACCGTCCGTTGTTTCCGTGTAACGTGTGACGTACAAGAAAGTATTTAGGTGGTTGTGCATGAAAGTCGACACGACTTTGATGTATCGTGGAGCGCCGGTAGTTGGACCCTGAATATTTACGAGCTGGAAGTCGGGACGAGGGCGAGGTGCACCTCTTACCCAAGGACGGGTACACATTATTCATGAATGCCTATGTATAATGTAATTTAACATACAACTGACATAACACACACTTAACAGAATGCTTAGCATTTTCCTCACATTCTTAACCTTTTTGTTGTTTACCTAGTTTGTTTGCGAATGGAAGTTGAAAATAAATGGAGTTTCGGGCATCAATTTATTGTTTCTAATAAAACGGTTGCGCCTTCGTAAAGTATCCATAAATTGATTCCTCAAGTGCCTGCCCAATCGCACACATTGTTACTAAATTGTTTTTTTAAGAGTATAAAGTAAATTAGGCTAAAAATATAAATAGCGTGGGGTTAAGTGATCACAAGACAGAGTAAGTTAAAACTAAGTTATGCAAAAATGGTTAATAATAATCTTTACCAATCCGATCAACTGAAATTATAAAAGTATCATTACTTAATGTGTTTAAGTATCCATAAAAAAATATGATTTGACATCGTTTAATCAAAACAAAATATAAAAGGAAAAATTATATAACAGTTAACAAGATGTTTAGGGAATAAATAAAACTTAACGCTAGAGAAAAGAAGATGCAAAGAAATAAGAATGGAAATAAATTACAGAGACCACAATAATTTCTCTTGTGGACATTTTGTTTTCCTTTATTGGTCATATTTATCAATGCGAACACCCGGGGCGGAAAATAAATCGCTCGCTTATTTCAAGTGATTCTGCTATTTCTCTGTAGATGCTAGTTGCTTTGAAATGATGTGAAAATTAAAGTAATTTGCGAGGCTTTAAAGTAAATGCAGTGTGAAAACGGCGGGCCCGAATGTGAGCCCACCAGCGCTCGTTTGAGCTCAGTCACATGTCACTGGGACCACTCGCCGCGTTTTGTAAGCCTGTGCTTATAAAAAGCATCAAATTAAAATGAAGAGGGCGTTGACATCAAAGGATTACTACCGCTTCTCTTTAGCACTGTGTTGCGGGTTAGAAAATAAAAAAACTAATGTTTATCTAAGTGTTTAGGTATCCACAAAAATCTGGTTTATTATTATGAAAATGTAATCTAGATAAACATCTTTCTCATACGACTTAACCAATCTGCAAAATTGCTCTAAAAAACATTTGCGTTCTGGTAGGTAAACATTTTAAACTGTGCCTACTCAAACATTGCGAAATAACATGTTTTTTTTTATTTTTACAAACAAACTTACGAATATTACAGAATTTACAAAAAGTACATAAGCATATAAAATACATAAGAAGCAGTTGAGCCATCCACAGACCGCTGCAAACGATGTATAGATAGTTTAACTGATCCAAATCAGTACCAATCGGAAGCGTACCCAAGATACTAGTGTCATGATTTCCAAAATATTATTCTAAAATTGTTTAATATAATAGTTTGGTAAATCTATTTAAGAATTATAAAATATTGTTTGCTATTTTAATGAAGATATTTGTGATGATTCTAGAAAAGAATAAACGTCACATCCGGCACGCCGCCGCCATCTTGTTGTTTACGCTTATGCGGTGATATAAAAAGAATGAGGTGGCTGTACCGGGGAGTTCTCCTTAAGCCTTCGAACGGTCAAGTCATAGTCGTGAAATAGTGATATCGTGTTAAAAAGTATAATTGTGGTTAGGTTAGACTAAAGTGATAGCATATAGTGCAGTTTTATAATATTTCAGAAGTTGGATGAACCAAAAGGAAATGGTATGGTTTTATATTTTCTTACTTACAAGTAAAAATGATGGAAAGCTATTTATGAACTGAAAGATGTATTATAATTAATATTTTAAATTTTATTTATTTTTCTGACAACCGTCATTTTACGCCCATGTTCAATTTTCAATATTTATGCATTATGTGCAGGATTATAATGGTATGTGCGCTAACATAAGGTCAGGGCTACTCTCTGACGATGTGATGCGTATGATTCTGTACTGATGTGTCGTTTAGTACTTGGCCGGGGCAACCCTCTGGTAGTATTTTACGGCGCATTTTTGCATTCCGACTTAACTTGTCTGTGCTTGATCAGGGCTACACTCTGATAGCATCTGATATAGTTTTGTTTATATACCTGTTATGTGATGATGAATGATTCATTATAATTCTTATTTTAAATATTATTTATTTTTCTGACTACCTTCATTTTACGCCTATATTCAATTTTAAAGATGTACGCAAGATATAAAGGTATCTGCGCTAACATAAGGTCAGGGCTACTCTCTGACGATGTGATGCGTAAGTTTCTGTACTGATATGTCGTTTAGTACTTGGCTGGGGCAACCCTCTGGTAGTATTTTACGGCGCATTTTTGCATTTTAACTTAACTTGTCAGTGCTAGATCAGGGCTACACTCTGATAGCATCTGATATAGTTTTGTTTATATACCTGTTATATGATTCTTAACTTTGATTGTTTTTCTCTCGTTCTTTTTATCTTGTACATTAAAATAATGTGCATAGTATGATGCAATGGAGTTTGTACGACGTATTATGTCAAGTCTACTCTTTGATGATGCAAAATGTTCGTGATAAATCCGGGCTAATCTCTGATTCACATGATACATGATACAATCCTTGGTGTACCTTTAAAGTAAACATTTCTTAATTTTATTTTATTTTTGGATACATGTTACAATATGTTTAATAACTTGTTATATGATGTAGGGTATATTTGATTTAAATTGGTTTCATTTTGCGACAAAGGTATACTTGTTTATCACAAAGCCTATTGATCTAAAGGTTTTGTCAGAATACCAGCGCTTGCATGGTCTCTTGTAGGCAACTAGCCACAAGTGACTAGGCAATATACTAACGCTGGGCTTTTTGCTACTGTAGCACACAGAAATGATCCTGTTGTAATTTTTATTGTTTCTTTTGTTTCTGTTTTGTGTGCTACATGTGGTTAATAAATAAATGTCTATGTAATGAAAGATTTTATAACAAGAAAATTAATTTGGTTAATTTTTACATATGGTTTTTTTGATGGATATGGTTATATGGTTATTTTACTATAATCAGCAAATATAACCTCGCTGACTTTTCAAGACCGGAAAGCGTATACATGAAGAGTATAATTAATTTCATAATGAGAAAATCAATTTGTGGTGGTTAAATGGTTTTTCCTATTTTTTTAAGGTTATTTGGTAGAAACCGCTTAATCTATGATAATTTAAGTTAACGAGCGAACTTTGGTTGTTTTTTTTTTAAAATTGGATATTAAAGAACTTTCTGTTTTGTAGTATTACCCATTAGCTATGTTTGCTAATTGGCTTAAATAGACATGTTGGTCTACATGTTTTGAGCTAGGTATGTTTGCTAGCTGGATTGAGTCTGCTATGATTGCGGACTGGATTGAGTTAGCTATGTTTGCTGACTGGATGGAGTTAGCTATGTTTGCTGACTGGATTGAGTTAGCTATGTTTGCTGACTGGATGGAGTTAGCTATGTTTGCTGACTGGATTGAGTTTGCTATGTTTGCTGACTGGATGGAGTTAGCTATGTTTGCTAACTGGATGGAGTTAGCTATGTTTGCTGACTGGATTGAGTTGGCTATGTTTGCTGACTGGATGGAGTTAGCTATGTTTGCTGACTGGATTGAGTTAGCTATGTTTGCTGACTGGATGGAGTTAGCTATGTTTGCTGACTGGATTGAGTTGGCTATGTTTGCTGACTGGATGGAGTTAGCTATGTTTGCTGACTGGATTGAGTTAGCTATGTTTGCTGACTGGATGGAGTTAGCTATGTTTGCTGACTGGATTGAGTTTGCTATGTTTGCTGACTGGATGGAGTTAGCTATGTTTGCTGACTGGATTGAGTTAGCTATGTTTGCTGACTGGATGGAGTTAGCTATGTTTGCTGACTGGATTGAGTTGGCTATGTTTGCTGACTGGATGGAGTTAGCTATGTTTGCTGACTGGATTGAGTTAGCTATGTTTGCTGACTGGATGGAGTTAGCTATGTTTGCTGACTGGATTGAGTTTGCTATGTTTGCTGACTGGATTGAGTTTGCTATGTTTGCTGACTGGATTGAGTGACTATGTTGGTCTACTGGATTGACTGGACTATGTTGGTCTACTGGATTGACTGGACTATGTTGGTCTACTGGATTGACTGGACTATGTTGGTATACTAGATTAACTTCGACGTATGTGTATATTAATTTATTTTTTTTATATGATAAGCTGAACGCGCGGCTTCGTCAGCGTGCACTGTTTTATTTTCAAAGTATTTAGAGTTCATACATCATTAACATAGTGTTATGAAAATTATGAAATACAATTTTCGAGTTCATACATCATTAACATAGTGTTATGAAAATTATGAAATACAATTTTAAAGTTTCTAATTTTACGTCAACCAGTCTAGAACTGCAGATGATTTGGAAAGCTTTGACATTCACAAATTGTTAACATTCTGATCATACCAACTTTTAAGTTTTGGTGTTGTGGTAGACGAACATACGGTTCACAAACTATGAACTGATATTTACTTCTTTTACATTAGAAGTATTGTTTTATTTATGTTATTATGTTATTTCAGTACCTGTAACGCAATCTCTTTGCCAACTTTAAGGATTTTAAATAAATAGTTGAATTGGTGGGTACCGATACGGCTACCGAATCGTCTTTTCAAGTGAAATGCCTGTGTCGTATGGTTCGGTCAGTACGCATCATCTGACACATCTTGAGGCTGGAGTATGATGTTTTGATGTTTCGTAAGAAACAGGAAGGTAGAACTGGTAATGTTTTCTGTTACCTTTCCCTACTTGGAAAGTTTGATAAAATCTTTAAGAATATGAGTCATTTGTAGTGGAACTGTGTATAAAATCTTTAATCGTGTTTTAGCAGCCCGCTCATTTCGGGCGTGTTATTATTTAATGTTGAGCTTAAAGACTCTCTGTAATTTATTATTTGATGTTTAAATTTCAATGATTATTAACTTTTTATGCTATAATTTGTAAACTTTCTATAATTATTATTTAATGCTAAAATTTGAAGGAGATGCATTTAATCATTATTTTTATAATAATTATAATCTGATTACAGCTCAAAGTGAAGTGAAGTGCCGCAACGATTTGTTTTTCTGGAGCAGAATTCAGAAATATGATTTACAATTGCTTAATGTATTATTCACTTTTATTTATATTACCTGTTCACAGAAGCGTTGAACTACCAGATCGGAATACCCCAAGCGTTGAACCAATAGTGGTTTTGTCAATATAATGTAAAAATGGAAAGGCTAGATTTTATATACTTATGTATATATGCATAACACCACCTACAATAATTACCGAATGTCATGATTTATTGTTTCAAGGTCCTTATATTGTTATAATTGAATATTATATCGGTGTTACAATGTACATATTAACTTTAATCGTATTGCTATATATTGTTTTTTATGTTGTGTGTGCCGGGAGGCGACACATTGTCGGATGGCCGAATGTCATGATTTCCAAAATATTATTCTAAAATTGTTTAATATAATAGTTTGGTAAATCTATTTAAGAATTATAAAATATTGTTTGCTATTTTAATGAAGATATTTGTGATGATTCTAGAAAAGAATAAACGTCACATCCGGCACGCCGCCGCCATCTTGTTGTTTACGCTTATGCGGTGATATAAAAAGAATGAGGTGGCTGTACCGGGGAGTTCTCCTTAAGCCTTCGAACGGTCAAGTCATAGTCGTGAAATAGTGATATCGTGTTAAAAAGTATAATTGTGGTTAGGTTAGACTAAAGTGATAGCATATAGTGCAGTTTTATAATACTAGCTGCATTATAACATGCTTGATTTTCACTAGAACTAATTTCAACTTTTACAAACTCTCAAAACATCATGGTAGGGTCACCTTTTTATCTACCTCGGCGAACAATCGTCGAGAAGACATCCAGAGAAGGATGAAAGACGTGGCGGGTGTAATAACCGGAACCGGTAGCATAACGTCATCCCAGCCTGATTTACAAGCCTGTCTAAATAGATTGGACGTTATGAAAACCCTTTTCCCTAAACCTTGGCGTGTCAATAATTTTATCGGATAGAGGTAGACGCTTCGGCAAGGTAACGTTACGTTTTTCGTCTGAAATTTGCTAGCTATTTTTATCGTCATCTAAAAGTATATTGATATGCTATAAAGACATTGGGTTGACGCATACTTTGTGTTGTGTTTACCTACTTTGTAAAGTCGACCGAAACAACAATTTCAAATAAAAATATTTATTGACAGGAATGGGTAAGCTCTTGAGGATATTTTATTTTTATCCTACTAATAATTTAGATGTGTATGTTTAGATAAATAAGTATTCATGGACTTTTCAGTACCAGTGAACTTGAATGGAACTACCCATACAAATCTTGTACCTATTATGGGACCTAGATTGTTTTTTATACTTTTTTTGTTTCTTTTTTGTTTTTATACTTTTATATATATTTGTATGTTAAAGTTAAAGCCTCAATCAGAACTACTTATCGGTTTTAGATGAATATAGGTATTTATAATATGTAATACATGACCCGGGTGGTTACTTTTTACAGTCTTTTTTCAAACGAATATCAACAAAAGACAAACGGAACGTGGACCAAGCCGCGGGCTACTAAATCAAAGGTACAGTTATATTTCTTAATGTATACCTCTCAATATTAACGCAAAGCGTAATTGTATTAGCATAATAACACCATAATCGAATCTATGGTGAATAGCCCCAAAAGTATAAGTGAGTTTACAACAACTTTGATCGTTCAACCCGTACTTAACGGGGTTGACGTTTGGTGTGTTGACAGCTGTCACTGTGTAAATGAGGCTTTGGGTTTGAAACAAGGTGCAAGTGTGGCAAATGGCAGACTCCCTCCTAGGGATCGAATTATGAGCCAAATCGCTCTCGTGAGGCCCCCACGGTGAGCTGAGCCGGTAAATAGGGAATATAAATTTATCTTAAACAAATTCTTCCCGTATGATGGGAGCACATCGAAGAGGAAAATTACGTATCGGGGCAACGTATCGCACGTCTTCGTTTTAATAGAGAATTAATGGAAGATTAATTTGTCAGTTTATCACAGGAGATAGTTTACTTTTCGTTTTACATTCTTTTTAGATTTTACAAATAGGTATATGCATATTTTTGTTTCTTATCTAAACAACTAGTAACAATTTTTTATAGGTATTTTTAAGAATTTTAAAAATTCTTAGGAATTCTTAGGCCGAGTGTTACTATTTCTAATAAACTTTTTATATGAGGTGAGAGTTTTATGTGAGGCATGAAAAAAAATGATATTTAGTGTACCAAATACACTACTTCTTATTCCTTTCTACCCCATATAAACCCCATTGGTAAAATCTCAGAACGTTACGGCAGATTCTGAACTAGGTCACATTAGAAACACAAAGGATTGTTGTACCGGAAAGATCTTCAAAAGATGTTCCACAACAAACAAAGCTCCAAGAAAACTTAACGATAAGATTTGGCAGTAAACATAACATATGCACAAAATATATTATTTGTTGTACTAAATCACATTTCGATTTACCTTACAAACAAAGTTGCTTGAAAGTGAGCTCAATTTAATTTACATACGTTGTGTTGCGCGCTAGTATGTTTACCTGAGTGTCCGCTCAGTTTGCGAAACCCAGAAGGCGTCCACTTTCAAGCTTGCTAGTAGATCCATGTAGCCAAGTCAAATTTCGAAACACGAAAAAGTTGGTGTAACAGTGTGCGCCGGCAGTCTCCCCCGAGGACTCGACCACAACAAATTACTGGCAAACAACTTGGAAATAAATTAACTCTCAACTTTCAAGCGTTTTACTTTTTGTAAGACGAAAACAATTTCCTTTGTATTCGTTTTCCGACGTACGATCGAAAGAAGTACGTTCGAGTGGCATAATAAACAGCACTCTATCATTAAAATTATTTATGTATTTAACCGATACTGTCCCACTGCTGGGCAAAGGTCTCCCCCACAGCCTTCCACTTATCCCGGTCTTTGGCGACACTCTACCAATCCCTCAACTGGGCGTCCAGATCGAAAAAAAAATTATTTAATTTGTCTAGCTTACTGAATTATAAAAAAAACAAAGCAATAAACCGTTGCATAGACATTACATCGCATTGTTTACTAAAACAGTGAAATACGACGCTCCAAAATAACTGTCATAAATTACAGCTGTCATATTTTGATGTTATATTTCAGCGGTTGTAATTTGTTTTTTATGCTTGAGTACGTCAAAACAGTATACAAATACCTCTACCATAAGTTGTCACAGTAAAATCGCCTGACTTTACTACAGTAGTTACGTAAATATGAGTATTACGAATTTTAGTACCCAACTATCCGCTAGAAGCGCTGTACAAAACTTCATACATTTTTTTAACTACAGACGCTAGCGAGTATAGTATATATAAGTAGTATAGTAAAAACTCTTGGTAAAGCTACTGATCAATTTTTTATATTAAATTTACACGTTTTAGTGTATAAATATATGTATTCTGTATAAACATAATGTATTCTGTATAAACGTCGATCCCTCCTAACAGAAACCGTAGCTGTTACGAAAATTTGTTTTTAAGTAGGTACCTTCAAATCAAAGTTAAGCTGAAATAACTTTCTGAGCGAAGCTTACCAAACATACCTGGAGATAATAATATTCTGCCTACTTTTATTCGACATTCTTATTCACTTCCGCATCTGAAAAGCGCGGCAGCGTGACGTTATACATTAGGAGATGTTTTTATAATAAAACGTGAGTATTATGAGTGACTGTAGGTACTTTATTCTCAAATGTTCGTTATAAGTCAAAGTCAAAATTGCTTTATTCATTAAAATCACAAGGATCATTTAGAATCGTCTTACATACTAGGTGATTCTAGGTGCCAGTTCCACGCGACCAGAGCCTAGAAGAACGGGCAAGAAACAGAAGAAGTTACAACAAACACTCGCCATATGTATATAGCGAGTGGTATAGTGTTGTAGAGCTTTATTGTAAATAGGTTTTAATTTAATTTTCCCAACTGGTTCGCTAAGCGCGAGTCCGTGCTAAGCAGTCCAAAACTACGTTAATGTTTTAGGTTTATCCTTCGTGCCTGAACTGGTTCCGGCTTCGGTACGCAGACCGACCGCTAAACATATACACACACATTTATCTAAGATAAGACATTACTGTTCTAACAAGATATTCAAATTGGATGTCATTAGGTTATTGCTTGCGGACGTTTCTTTGTCAAGCTACTATGATTGAACTAGATACTATTATTGAAAGAGAAATAATTGCAAAACTTGTGATCATTAAGACTCAGATCAATTAAAAGCATGATATTTTTTATATTGTACATTTCAGTTATTGCGCTATAAAATAGTTGTCTTAAGCATTAGTCACCGAATCGAATTTATACAATAGCCAAAAACTGTAAAACAGCTCATTTGGAAAATGGTGAAATCCGCGCAACAATGGAAAATACCGAGCTATTTTCACTTCACAGTCAGTTAAAGGAATCGACAGCCACAACGGTGTTTAATATCTACTGCGGCAATACAGATTGACACTAAACTGTGGTACAATATCCCTTTATCTCGCGTAATTAGACATTCAAAACTCAATTCTCGGCCAAGAGCCCAATTTTGAGTGCAATTTACGGCTAATTAGACTCTTAAGTACAGAGGCGCTAGAGTCGCAAGGAGTTCTAGAGGAAGTTCGGAATGGGCGCGTTAATGTCTGGCAGGGCCGGGCCGGCTCTCGGCGCCGGGTGCCGGGTGACCGGCCACTCCACGCGCACTGTAATGTGCTATAACGAGCACTGTACTCCTGTCACTGACTCAACTCGTCGACCCCTTGTCTTCAAACAATAACAGTGAATGGGACGCCAACCGTTTAGGCTTTATCACGCTATCTTGAAACTTGAGAAATGTGCCGGTCAACGTTGCGGGTTTTGTTCGCAGTTTTTATCTACTTTCTACGCGATGAATACCAGGCTATTTTCATAGGAATATTTTATTTTTCGTGGGTAAGGCTTGATTTTATCTGAACAATGTTTTTCAGTATTTTCCATTTCAAAAATATGTATACTTTTAGATATAGAATAGATAAGAGCTCAAATGACAAATTTCTCCTAAATGAATAGAAACATCAAAATAAAAACCCACGTAATTCTATAAGCAAGCTGAAAGAAAAGAGTAAGCTACCTACTTACTCCACGTGCTAGCGGACTTTTTTGGTGCTAACTATATAAAAAATATTTTATATTTGCTTGACAAATGTCGAACTTAATACTTAACTTCGTACTTTAACTCGTTTGATCAATCTTAACAGAGAAGCAGATCAATCAAGTAAATCGTGAGCTTGGCAGGTTTATTTGTCTGACGAAATGCGCAACTCATTGTACACATAGAGATACATACAAGTATATATAGAACATGATTAAAGCCGACACCATAATGCAATTAATTCTGTCATAAGCCACAATCAAACTTCCCTAAATTAGATTTTCGGATTAAGTCCTTTGAGATTGATTCAACAATTTTAAAGCCCTTTACTTATTCAAATATCCGCAATTATCAAAACTGAGTAATATTATCTCAAAATACAAGACAAAGTTATTTCTTCCCAAAATTCACTTTAGCAACATTGTAGCTAAAAGCATTCCAGAGCTTCTTAATCAACGGTCGACGAATATTAATTTAATTAGCTAAAAGTTTTTATAACAAGTAAAAGGTGGGAGCAAAAAAATGTACTGTTTTAGAAACTTGATACTTAAATCGAACAGACGTGTTTTTTTCCTTTTACAATTATGAGAAAATGTTTTAATGTGTAATGAAGAGGATATCATTACTTTATAAAAACCTTTATCTTATAAATATGAGTACAGATAAATAATAAATAAATAAAATAAATAAATAATACTGGACAATCCACACAATATCATCTAACCCCAAGCTAAGCAGAGCTTGTGTTATGGGTATTAGAAGACTGACATACATAATACAATACATTACATAGATATATATTTTTACTATACATATAAAATACCCAGAACACCCAGAATAAATATTTGCAGATCGTACAAACATTTATCCCAAGGCGGGAATCGAACCCGCAATCTTCCGTGTCGCAGGCGGACCTTCGCCCACCACACATCCGCGTCAGATGATATGATGTTTGAATGTATATCCATAACGCGCTGAGCTAGATGTATTGTCGGTAGTCTACGCGGCGCCCTGACAAATGTGTATCAACCAACACGTTACTTTGCCTCTCTAGTGCAAGACACATTGAGATCGTAAAATACAGTTTATGTGTTGTAGGTTATAGTTATCAAACTTGTTGTAGGTTATAGTTGCAAGGAAGTTAGTTTATTTTCAGGGTTAACTTTTTTGAAATAGGACTTCAAAAGCTTTTATGACTTTAACAGTATTTGCAAAATGTACATAGGCATATAAAATACATAAGAAACAGTTGAGCTATCGACAGACCGTTGCAAACGATCTAAAGATAGCTCAGCTGAACTCAGTGCAAATCGAAAGTGTTCCCAAGATACTGGTTGTATTGCCGCGCTGAATAGCAATGCTGATACGCTGGGCCAGATACTCACCTGCCCTCGGATTTTTTGGTTTTTGTAGCAAATTATTTGAACTAGTAACTAATCAAACGAAAAAACGTTTATAACTCTCAAAAATATGTAACAGAAAATACATGAGCGAAAATTGGTGATTAATCATGGTTTATTCACTTTAAGCATCAATATCTTTTTTAATTGAATCCAAATAAATCATCACATATTTGAATAATGTTAATTAATGATTATCAAGCCAAATATATTATTTTATCCAATTATGTTAAGTGCTATCCGATAAAACAGTCCCTTACCGACAGGAGTTGTATCATCCGAAACGATAAGTAAAGTTTCGTAAACTTTGTATATTCGAGATACACTGCGTGATTTTCTCGTGCGCTGTACTCAAGTAGCCAAAATTTTGTTCCATCACCGCGCAATGTAACATACAATTCAATACTTATCTCGTTTTATCATTTTACGAAGTGGACATCCTGGCCTTAAAATATTCATTGGAGCAATCCAATTCACAAAGTTGATCAGATTCTTAAATAAAAACATATTTTTTGATTAAATTATAAAGGGGACGGCGTGGAAGACCCAGGATGAGATGGCGGGACGAGCTGGACTCGCATCTAAGCACGGGGCCTTCCACTGCAATAAATTGCAAAGAGTGGAAGGAGGGAAGGGAGGCCTTTGCCCTGCTGTGGGAAGACAGTGGCTAAATAATAAAATAATAAAAAATTATAAAGTATTAGAAGTATTATTATAGAATATTTTTTAAATAAAAAAAAAGTTTTAGGTGGAGCTTTAAAAAAACTAATTAAATATTTATTAAGTATAAAATTGAATGTCTCGAGAATTATAGTAATTATTTTAATAAAAATATTAATAGCAAAGTAAAATAAAAGAATAATTTTAGTGTAATTACTTAAATGATTGAACCAATGCCAACTCCAAAGAATCTTCAAAGATTGTTATTCACTCCTCAACATTCACTAGCTTGATTAGAATCGAGCGAATAGAAAAAAAAAACAGAGTGCTTTCTTTTTAACTAATTTAGCGAGTTCTTAAATAATTACCCAAGTTCCAGCGTATCTTCTAAGTAAATCCGAACATTTTGCCTTCACCTTTTCCTTGGCACGAACATACAAGATTACATTAGAATATTCGTGAAATATTTTGAAAGCAAACTTTTTCATTCCACAGCCTAAGAAAGAGTATATATAATCAGCCGCACTTCCAAGTATGCAAAGTGTCGTGAGTTCAACTGGAGCCGTACCGATTTTGGGTAAATAAAATGTTTGCCTCCATACCTCAGAGAATACAGCGGTGGCGCCCTACTTTCCTATTTGAATACGTAATGAACAGCCTTTTTGGTAATTAAAAAATATATATAAAAGCAAAATTAATTTGGAAATACATATTCAAAAGTTTTTACAACGGTAAAGAACACACCCACGGTGTCATTACTTTCCAATCGAATGTTAGACAAAATAGTATACTTTTGGACGTTAGAATAACAATGTATTATTTGAAACTATCATGGTTTTGAACATATTTTTCATTATAAACGGGATATTTACCATGATTTGTGAGTTTGATTATTTCCCGATATTTCGGCACAGTTGCATGCGCCATGATCACGGGTCGAACTGAAGGTATTTTTGGTAACTGTGCCGAAATATCGGGAAATAATCAAACTCACAAATGATGGTAAATATCCCGTTTATAATAAAAACCATGTTAGAATAACAGTTCAAGCATGAGTGCTACGCCGTAGCATGATGCTACGAGACCTACGAACAAAACGCGTAGCTGTGCTACAAATAGATTGCAGGCTATTGTCGCTCAATGATTCATGTTTGGACGCTGTAATTTGCATTTCATTTGCTAAAACCAACGAACGGCTAAAACAATTGAATACTAATACTTTTTGGTTGTGGTTATATCCAAACAACATTAGATTCAAAACCGTTAACTATGTTTTTGACCTACTTCAAAAAATGAAGGTAGTTCTCAATTCCAGTAAATTTTTGTGTGATTATAGTGAATTATCTTCTTTATTTCTCTTATTCTTTGTTTTTTACATAAAAAATAGTTTTTATAACAAAAATACATAAGTAAATTAAAATTAATAACTCTAAGACTAACTCCATGTTAATAATAGTGCCGATTACAATACAAATACAAAAAATACAAAAATAGTGGTTGCTAATAGCAATTATTTATTTTAATATTACATGAACAATCAAACCCAACCTGCTGCTGAATAAATTAGTAATGTTATTTCGTTGTAATTATTTTGTTTTCCAAACTATTTTCTGCTGCGAACATGATTTGACCATGTTCCAAGCTGAAAGAATAATTCGTATGCATATTTAATAGAATCCAAACAATTTGATTTTCGTAAATGTGTTATACATACAAACGACATAATTGGACAATTAGTGCGAACCCGCGGTCGCGTATGTTGTACGACATTCGGTATTTCCACACATGCCGACAATATACAAGTTTTTTATATATTTTTTAATTGAAAATACCTTTAAACTAAAACAATATCTGGGCGTCTAGTCGAAGCGACGCGTGACCCGAGGGCTGGTGAGTATCTGGCCCAACGTATCAGCATTGCTATTCAGCGCGGCAATGCAGCCAGTGTCTTGGGTACGCTTCCGATTGGTACTGATTTGGATCAGTTGAACTATCTATAGATCGTTTGCAACGGTCTGTAGATAGTTCAACTGTTTCTTATGTATTTTATATGACTATGTACATTTTGTAAATACTGTATAGTCGTAAGTTTGTTTGTAAATTCAGCAATTTAGTTATAACTAGCTGTTCCCGCCGCGACTTCGTCCGCGTGCCGTTTTAAGAGATTTTGCTATAACCCATCTTTTTATGAGAGAAAGAGAAAAAAGAGCAGTCTAAGAAGGAAAACTTAGTATCTATACCTACTTATTAATAAAACCGGGCAAATGCGCACGAAGAGTTCCGTACCGTATCTATCTCCCGTTGCCCTAATCAATATCGAATAAATAAAAATCACGTTTATGTATAAGCCCCCTTTAATATTAATTATTCGTGATAGTTATAGAATTGATAATAGACAGAAATCAAAAACTCAGTAATAAGGTCTAGTTTTACCCTAAATTTAATAATAATTTCGTTATCAACACTTAGGGATGCTGGACCAATTCACCAATGATATCTTTCATGACCTTTCGAAACCAAATAATTTCTCTAGCAGTTTCACTTGCTGCCACTATTTCTGCCTCGATGGATGAAATCGCTACTGTGCTGTGGCGTTTACTATTCCAGGATATTAGACCTCCAGCATACATGCAAAGAATGCCTGAGGTAGACTTTCCAGTTTCATGATCACCTCCGTGGTCAGCGTCACTGTAACATTCTAAATTATGACTATTTCCTGGCTTGTAAACGATGCCTTCTTCTATAGTCCCTTTCAAGTAACGCATTATCCTCTTGATATTGATGATGTTCTCCCTTGTGGGTTTATCTAAATTCCGAGATACAACACTGACAGCAAAGGCTATGTCAGGCCTCGTGCTTGTCATCAAATAAGCTAGTGATCCA
Source organism: Ecliptopera silaceata (assembly GCA_932527185.1). NCBI lineage: Eukaryota > Metazoa > Arthropoda > Insecta > Lepidoptera > Geometridae > Ecliptopera > Ecliptopera silaceata. Next base: position 6,589,546 of record OW052202.1, on the reverse strand, counting down.
ACAGCTTCACGGTACAGGAAGTTCATTGAAACTTCATTAACATGTTGAGCATTATTTGCTTTTAAAATTGATGTTGGCACTGGCTTACATTTCTCCATGCCAATCCTTTGCAATATGCGAGCGATGTATGATTTTTGATGCAGTAAAATAGAACCATCAGGGTACCTTAACCACGCTCTGCTACCATGTTAAAGTCGATATAAGTACTGTAGGATAGGGTAAAACCAGTTACAATAAATAAACGAATATTATTAACTTAAACTGCAAAGAATATATTTTGTCAAGTGAAGACATTGACATTGATGACAATCAACAACGTTTGGTTGCTATGGTAACATTAAGGTTGGTGATAGATATTAAAGGAGTATCTATTCCTAACAGTAACTTCTCCCGTTTTCCCAACATTTCCCTTCACTACTCCGCTCCTATTGATTGTAGCGTGATGAAAAGTATCCTATAAGTTGCTCAGGAGTATGAAGAATAATTATACCAAGTTTCGTTAAAATCCGTCGAGTAGTTTTTGTTTCTATACGGAACATACATACAGACAGACAGACAGACAGACAGACAGACAGACAAAAATTTTACTGATTGCATTTTTGGCATCAGTATCGATCACTAATCACCCCCTGATAGTTTTTTTGAAAATATATTTAATGTACAGAATTGACCTCTCTACAGTTTTATTATAAGTATAGATAATAAAAACAATACCTAGTGACATATTATACTCCAAAATAAGTACATAAAAACCTACTATAAGACAATGCACTGCGTTCATCTCTTAAGACATAAATATATTTAAATCTCATCTCTCAGTGCCTGTATACGCACTGGCTCATTTCTCTTAGTTTTAAAATGTAACAACATTTGTGTTTGCATGTGCTAGTATTTATTTAATCGTATAATATAATTCTTCTTCTTCTCTTCTTCTTCAACCTGTTGCCACTCAATGCTGAGTAAAGGTCTCTTCCAATGCGCGCCATGCTGAGCGATCTTGAGCTTTCCGCATCCAGCTCTTTCCCGCAACTTTGACCAGGTCATCGGTCCACCTTATTTTTGACGGCCCACATTTCTATGATATAATTAAATAGTCGTAACCAAATCTTTCTTTCACGCCTATTTAGTCGTATTTTTGAGTTGATTTAGGCTGATCCAGAGGACACGCGGAGGGTTATGAGAAGGTAACTTCAGGAGCATGATCATCCCCATGTACAGTATTTATGTATTACAAGCATTTTCATTCATTCATTCAAACAACAACAACGTGACAGCTAAAATAAATACGGTGGTACTTCCTCGGATAAAATTTTGTCTACAATATATGAGAGCGTCTTTTCACCACCACTGCAGTAAACTTTTTAATCATTAAATGAAGGTTTTTCTTATTTAGTTTAAGCAACTATGTTTTGTTCATTATCCTCATTTTTATTTATTTCTTCCTGTTTCTTTACTACTAACGGTCTATTTTATAAAAGATCTGTGTCTGAGTGTTACTATGTATTCTATGTATGTATTAAAAAAAAAATATAATTATTCTATAAGTACCCCAAGTATGAGTTTGTGCACACACAGTTCGCAGAGGCGTGATCGCCGAGCGCCATCGATTTTGTATGGAAATCCAAGCAGCGCCTCTAGCAGATTTCTTGAGAAGCTTGGATCTCCATACAAAATCGGCGGCGCTCGGCGATCACGTCTCTGCGATCCGTGTGTGCACAAACTCGTACTTGGGGTACAGCAATCTAGTTGCCACAGTACCAGCTTTGCTTAGTTTGGGACTAGAGTGTGATGTATGAAATGTGCATGAATATTTATTTATAAGATAGGATCTTTCGGCATCGTATCGGCAGCCATGAGAAAGCCGTCATTCTGTACCTAAAGTGGTAATTATCGTCGTCACGCAAACGACTAATTCAACCATTATGTATACGCACACGTTCTTCAAATAAAACCGCTGTCATTTGTTTTAACCTTGATTTTAACTCATATCACAATATGGCTTAAAATGTGTGACAATACTGAATACAAAAAATATGTTTGACGACCTCTAGTATAGCCTTTGTTTCGAGTTTGCTTAGTTTACGTCGTCTAGTCTCAGTTTAGGCTTTGCTTAGTGTGGGACGAATAGTTATCATAATCCTAATCTTGCACTATTATCAACCTGGTACTCACGTTTATGCATTTTTTTAAATAAATGTAGTTTAACAACGTATGTTATTAACTAAACATAGAATTAACATTGTTTGCTAATAAACAGATTTTTATTCTTTGCGGGACTCAAACCTACAACCCTTAGGGCAGAAAACAGAGCTAATAATAAGTGGTGACGCCTGTAACTGTTACACATATATTTTTAGATAAGGCTGCGTGGGCAAAATTACGTGTTCTTTTCCGATTCAAAAGAAACCCCCGTAATACACTTACTCAATAAATAACAAAGCTTTGCGCAAAACTCACGAAACCAAATACTTAATACCTTTACTTGGGAAGCCACCGATGACAAAATCGGCACGAATATACACATATTTGCTTGTTTATTAATGTTCCAGAATGTTCAAAACAAAAGCTATTCGCGTTATTAACCGTAAAAGGGACTTATCAAAGCTATTAGGTAGGTTTTGTATTGCTACGCCTTTTTTACTACTGTATATCAACGTATTTTGTCATTATGCTGTTACAAATGTTTAATGTAGTAATGGCTACGCTATTGTGTTGTTCCAGAGGTCAGGAATGCTGGTAATAAACATTTGATTTCTAAATAAGATTCTCGGTTTTATTAATGCTCGATTTACATTCATTTTATAAGAGTAATAAAATATTCTACGGAGTGAGATACTTTTATTTGATTTTGATTACACTTACATAAAACTTACCTACTGTTCTACTAGTCATTATGTAAACTAATTTTAGTACCCAATTTAACTGTAGTCACAAACGGAAAAACTCGAGAATCGCGGCCATTATCTCGCTAAGCATCCACAGACACGTAAGCATTAAAACTTTTGCGGAACTTAAATTTAAATTAGTAAAGCCAAAAACTTATCTGTTTGCTATTCAAGTCATTCAGTTCGCAACACTCCATGAGCGCGCCATTATTAAGAAGATACAGTCTTTTCATAGTTAAACTTGAGCACAAACTTATTCCGCTTCACGGAGGCCCCGCTACGAAATGCAGTGCACTTCGACTCGACTTATAAATTATTCAAGTAGTGAGACACTTCAAATATAGCACACTGGCTGCGCGATATTTTGAGAACAACTGCTCTGCCATCGAGCGTTCGGCCTGGCTTCGATGCGGCCTGCCGCTTGACCCCGTTATAAACTTAGATTCTGATACCACAGGCCTTTTTTATCTCGCTTACAATACGACCACAATCGACGCCGGCCAGAAACTTGCACGAGAACGATGCGGATCCCTGAAATAAATGTATAGAACCAACTTTGAAACTTCATATCCGAGATGGAAATAATTTTGAAGCACAGTTTTATAGTTCGCGATGTAATTGAGATAGTCCTCGTAATGGTAGTGAGTGTCGGAATGATTCAAGAGGGCCATTTGTTAGCTCTACACTAATTTCCATAATATTGTAAGAGTGACTCTTGAGTTTCGAAGTAATTTTACAAATGGAAAACTTTATAGACAGTCTGACATGAAATCGATCTTTTGAAGCCAAATGCAATTTAAAGCAGTATCATAATTTATTGCAGCACTAAAATAATACGCTTTATCGAATTTTACGACCGTTTGTGAGTAGGACGGCCATTTCATCTTTAAATATATCTGGCTCTATTTTGAAATTATAACAGACAGCAAATGCATTGAATTCTGTAAATAGTGAATTCGTTCCGCATGCGACATAGTTGCAAAACCAAGGCGGAGTATCACGGTTTGATGTCACGTTTTGAAACTACAACTTTTATGTAACTTAGAGATAATAATGGGTCATATCCCAACAAAGTTCTGTTAAAACGTGACCAATGGTAAATCAACGTACTTAGTATGAGCATCAAATACACGCGCGTAAACAAACGTCTCTTAGACTAGCTTCGTATGTACTCAGGTCATCTGGTTAGATACAGACCTTTATTTTCTGACACATCATCATATACCCTATCTGAGATTTATAGATTATATTTTATTTAATCCGGAAAACAAACGTGTTACAATCTGTATTAAAAACAGCTTAAAAAAACTAATCACATTATTATTACATGCTTTCACATGTACGACACTAAAGAAAAACTTGTCTTTGAAGAAAAAAAAAATGCATAAAAAAGATGTTTATTAACATATCAATATCTCAAAAAGGGCATTACTTTTCTCACAAAAATATGACGATTCTATCAACACGTAGATTAAACGCTTTTCCGCAAAATTCGCAACAGTGAAGGGCAAAGATTTTGAAAGTACTAACTTGATACTTTAATCCGATCCAAGGAAAAGGGTTCTTGAGATAAACAGACGGCCAGCGGCATCGAAGTGATCAGTACAAGGGTAAGGTTTTTTTTTGCCATAAAATACGGAAACATAAAACATAGCAAATAAAAATAAATAAAAAAATAGTTCACAAAACTGCATTTGATTTATTATAAGATGTTTCAAAAATAATTTATGCCGTCAAACGGGCTTTTAGTCGAAGTTGCTTCTGCATAGTACCAAAATGTGGTATCATTCTACATGCATATTCATACCGAGTAACAGAGTCAAAGTAACTCATTTACACAATATCTAACCAAAAGGGAACAGAAGTTAAATTATTGCAATCAATGCAGACGGCACCACTGGCCGTGCTGAAAAGATACATCCCTACATCTAATGCCATAATATTATGCAAAGAAGGGCATGTCAAGACTTGACGGATTACCTATAGAAGAGTGCCAAATGCTGATCCACTGGCCGCGATAAGCGGAGCCGTGTATTATCCGCCTTAGCTATGCCGTAGCGAGGCGGCGCGGCGGCGCGGTCGGCAGCGATGTCACAGAATAATGACGCAAAGGCTTTATTTTAAGAACAGCTATTATCTTTCCGCTGCACGAGTTCACGCCCCGGGCTAAATTAAAATATCTTGCTAGAGTACGAACTTTTGCTAAAGAAAAGTAAGGTTCGTGAAACTCGCACCAGATATGTAACAAAGTGCAAAAGTTTGTTTGCAAGCGCAAAGGTTTGGTTTCAATTACTCAAATATGTTTTTAACGAGATTTTTCGCTAATGATTCAAAGTTGCACGTAGACTGCAAAATTATCTCGAAATTCAGCGCAGAACCTCAGGGATTTGTCTGGGACTAATACGGGCGGCAGTGTTTCCTGCGCTAACAGAAATGTTATTTTCATAATTAGAAGCACGTTGGATTCCAATTATATTTACAATTGTTGTAGGAGCGCGGGTGATACTCGGACGGCGTGAAACAAGTTCTTAATAAAGCGTCTCGCTACAAAGAAGTTCATAAAAGTTTCATGTTTAGCACGTCTTAACCTTTTTAGAGTTTTGCAATTTGCAGGTCGGCAAGTGTTGGCCCCGCAGGATTCGAGAGAAGGACAATAGAGAGCTAAAACTTGAATGACGCTTGTGAAAATCCAAGTTACATTTTTCCAAAGAGCTTGAAAAGTTGAAAGTTTAAGATTCTTCAGTTTTGGTACATTTTACGTAGCTATAATGATAAAGTAGGGCAAACTAAGCTTGTGCGATTTATTTTATTCGTTTGTTTGTTGAGCTTCGTCCAAGATGCCAAGGCGACCTTAATACGCTGAACATAGATTCAGAACAAATGTTTATTGTATTTAATGTAGGTATTAGCTGTATCACTGGTATGTATAATATCAAAATGAGCATAAAATAAATATTTTGCTACAATGTTCAATTTTTAAATTGAGACTTTGAAATCGGATTGTCAATAAAATGGAACTCTAGTTTTTTATATATTTATACTCTCAAATCTAGTTAAGCACAATGTTTTTTAAAATTAAGCTTGCGTTCAGTCGTTGGATTAACAAAGATTTCTCAAAAAAATCTGTAAGCAGCTGTAAAACTGCTAATGCTGTAAAAAATCTTTACTTCGTTTTATGTTCCTTAAAATGTTTATGGGTCTAAAGTGAGTGAAATTTTCCTCATCTACATGCTTAATTTCCAAAGTAAATTACCAAATTCAACGGAGGTTAATTAAGTTTTGGCAGATTCATGAATTAAAATTTCAGTGTTTTTTTTTACAAGATGGGTCAAACTACATAATTTCGAATTCATCACCCTATGAACTATTACCAGTATATCTAATTTTTCTTTTATTTGGTACTGATTTGGATCAGTTGAGCTATCTATAGATCGTTTGCAACGGTCTGTAGATAGCTCTACTGTTTTTTATGTATTTTATATGACAATGTACATTTTGTAAATACTGTATAGTCGTAAGTTTGTTTGTGAATAAAGATTAGTATTTTTCTGTATATTTACGTCTTATTAAAAAGTATATGATTGAATCATAAATCATCGATCGGAAGCGCTCTATTGCCGCACTGAATAGCAATGCTGATACGCTGGGTCAGATACTCACCAACCAGCCCTCGAGTCACGCGTCACTTTGAAAACAGTATGAAATATTACATTAAATTTAGTAAATAAATTGTCCCTTAGTGTCATGCAACAGCGTATGTTGCTTAGGACTGGTTGGTGGGCTTACGTTGATAAGGCGGACAGAGAAACGCAAGTATTTTACAAATGTACACACACCTTTTTCGAGTTTAACGCCTGGCATTAGCTTTACAAGCAAAAACAACCTTTTCTTTGTAAAATGCCTACGCATTTATTTTACATTTTTGGTGTGCCTTTGAATAAAGTTACTGGTGTTATTTGAGTTAAGTAAAAGCTTCTAATTAAAGTTTAAAGAGTAATTATTTTAGATTAAAATAACTTCTATATTATTCAAAGCGCAAAATGTTACTGGGATTTTAATTAAGTATTTCATTTTATTCAATGATAGAAGAAACTAATGACCCGCCTAATGTTAAGCATCTATAACGACGGACTGTCCCAGTGAGCACTTATTTAATATTAAATAGATATAAAATAAAAATGTCTAATTAAATAATCTATTTTTTCTATTTAATCTGTCTTTATTTAGTATTTCGCTTATTGCCATTGCTCAGTGCAATTAATTTTCAATTTAAATAGTTAGCATAATTTTAATTATACAAAACATAGCTTTGTATATTCACGTTCTAATTGAGGATAATTAATTTTACTTTTGTAGCTAATATATATAAGCGTAACGAACCAAACATACTCTGAAACACGCGACTACCTCAAAGGCCACGTTACTTTCATGTCATATATCAGTCTTAGTAATATAGAATAAAATATCAATTACAATAAAAACAAGAACGAGAAAACTAAGATATAGAAACGTATGTAAGAGGCATCTGGCGTCTTGCCACCTATGTGTTCCATCACATAATCTGATTAAAAAAACAATGGACAAAGCATTTTGCAGCACATTATACAAAACTATGTATATGCAAAACTACGACGCCACTGCTTTCCGTTTGCTTCTTAAAAACATGCTATTTAAATATAACATATTCGTCGTCGCCCGACCTAAATTCAAGTTTTGCAACGCGCGTAAAGTATAGCAGATGCCGCCTCAACTATTCATAATATTCTATTCAAATTAAAAATATGTACGGAATGCAGACTGCTAAGAATCCGCATATAAAGCTTATGAATACATGCAAGTGAGTGAGGTAGGTTCTTCAGCGACCGCGGAGGACGGCTCTTGGCGCGAACTCAAGACTCTCCATCCCCCTATGTCTAGCCGGTAAATAATTGCGACTGTACCGCGCACCACTCACCTTGACAATTATGTGCACTTTATTTGTAGGTGCTTCGCGCTTGTAGTATACATACGTAGGTGATAAACGCGTTGCAGCAATTCTGCCGAGCATTGTACCTGCGTCAGCAAAATACGAATCTAATGTATTCATGAGAAGTACAAATTACTCCTTAAACTAAAATCAAAATCACAAGGATCATTTAGAATCGTCCTTTATACTGGCACCTAAAAGCCAGTTCCACGCGCTTCATAAATACATCAGTTTGCTCTCATCATGTACTAATTAACTCTTAGAACTAAATATTACTATAATAACGTATAAAAAGATTTTATTATCCCAAAAGTTATAAACCAAGTTGAATTTTACTCGACGTTATCCACTACATTACAGATATTCAATGTTAATTAATTACCAAATACACGTAGAAGATATTATGTTGAATATTCAATGGTAAATCGTTGAAAGGAAATATATTGAGTCTCAGTCCTAACTTAAAATAAACTTGCCTGAAATAACATTGTGGGTAGATTTATATACACGAAAACAGTTTTGTTACTGACTGACGAAAGTCTCAGTGAAACCATAAATTCTAAAACCCAAAACGTAGTTATTCCGTGGGTAAAAGCTGCACTAAAAACGGATTCTTAACCTCTGAGAGCTGTTAGTTTGTAACAAAACAAACTCCCGCGAACAAAGTCGGAGGCGTTCGGTTACTCTCAGAACAAAGTTTCAAAGTTTTAAGCTTATCAAAGTTGATTACCTGACGTAATAGCGATAACATTTTCGGAACCGTGCTTAGAGGCCTACCTCTACATTGAAAGTGTAGGTACTTAAATTTTACAAGTAATTAGTACTTTTTGTATAATATGGTTGAATACCGCTGTGAGTTGGACTGACAGTTATCTTAAGATATAAATATATATTATAAAGGACTACTAAATGATAATAAAAAAAGAAACATTTTTATTCAAAATGGTCCTATGGTCATTTCATAGTAGTTATCCCAAATTAAAAAAAACTACTATAATTACTTGATTGCATAACTTACATTATTTGTTGTAAACCCAAACATTTCACGCATAGTCACAATATTACATAATAGAACGAATATCAAAACTTGCTTTAATACAAATATATTTATTTAGTTGGAATCAAGCCGCAGCACAAATAATATCGACTGAGCTGTGACGACGTTTTATTTGATTTAAATTAAAGTTTGAATCAAACTTCATCCAAATCGCGTAAGTCGTACCTACCAAGTCTTATAACTTTTAATCTTAGTTTAATTAATTTGCTTTCTCTTTATCTTAAAACTACTTTTGCACTCACATAAAATAGCTGTTACTTTTAACCGTGTACATTTTTATAGATCGTACAATATAACTCTCTCATACTAAAACTAAGAAATAGTTTTTCAACAAAGTTCATAAACCCTCGGTATCCGCACAAAAAGTCGTAGATTTAAGCAAAAACTTTTAAAGAAAAGTAAAAAACTGAGCATTGTTTCATAGAATCAAAAAAAACTTTATTTGTAACAGAAACAAAAACACAACATAAATAAAATAAATGAAAACGATGATACTTACTTGCAACACATATACTGAGTAAATAAATATTCACGGACGATTCATACACTCTAGTCCCAAACTAAGCAAAGCTTGTATACTATGGGAACTAGATAGCTGATAGAATACTTACTAGAATACTTCTTGTATATACATACATAGAATACATAGGTTTCTATGTATTCTATGTATGTATATACAAGAAGTATTTTAAGTATTTTATTCTATCAGCTATCTAGTTCCCATAGTATACAAGCTTTGCTTAGTTTGGGACTAGAGTATGAATCGTCTGTGAATATTTATTTATAAAAAAAAGTACCTACTGCATCGCAAGAACAACCCTTTGTTAAGGAACAACTTGTATCTAAGAGCCTATTGAATATATAACTGATTCCTTTGTGTTTGTAATTCAATAAAAAGAAATGCTATTTCAATTTGCTGTGTAATCTCTAGTAACAGTAGACAACTTAGCTCTGTTCATTTTAGTAAAGTAATTTCTAGTAACGTCTATTTTGCGTGTGTAATCTCAGGATTTATAAAAATATATACATATATTATGAACGTTTAATGGCAATTGATGACAGTGACATGATGGATGCTAATGTTAGTTCTTTTGACATAGTTCACCTTACCTAACTTGGTCACGGCAAGTCTACAAAAATACAGCCGAAAATTCTTGTATATGATAAACCTACTGAATGATATCATATTTTTATTTTATTGCATTAAATATTATTTATTAGTGCACGCTTTGATTCGCATTTTTAAGGCAAGTTTTAGAAAGCATTGTCGCCATTGAGCCATATATTTGTTCCTCAATTTACATATAAAAAGTTGTAAACTGTAGAATTGATTTCAATGAACATAAATGTATATCTAGCTTTTTATGTGTATTTGACACAGTAAATCTGAATTTGGTATAGCGATCCCATACTATGTCAGCAATTGAGTTATAAATAGTAATATTATGATCCGGGAAATTGTCCAGAAGAGGAAAATCACTGACTTAGTAAGAGAGCTGTAAAATACAATGTTGGAAGTTAAGATCTCTTCAGTTATAAAGAAAAGGTATAAGCGCCACTAAAAAGTTAATGGTGGTGGAGCTCATTAACATGAATTCAGGTGGAGCCAGGCTTGCAAATTCACATTTTGCGTAAATAGGACATTTGCAATAAAATTTTCTATAATGCAGTGACCGTCATATCAACACCACATTGAAAAGGTTAGGTACGTTAACTGTACTGAAATCTAAATAAAACTAATCAGTTTATTACCATAAACATACCTTCACCATACTTATTATACAGAGTTGAGAATGATGATTACTTTTAGCACATTAAAATATTTCGCAATTTAATGACGAACATCCAGGAGCTGTAATATAAACCCTGCATATAATTTATGGTCACAGTAAAAAGGAGCGACACCCATTCCGTGGCGTTAAGGTGGTATTACACGGGTCGGTTTCGGTCGGCGCTAAAAATCTAACAATTCCAGCAATTTTACAAGACTAATGGCCATCTATCCTTTGTGACACGATTTGTTGGTGACTTGCCACAGGATAGAAATCAATTGTGTAAACGGGCTCAAGGGTTCTCGGAATGAATAAAGGAACCCTAACTCCAGTGCCGCATTGAAATAGAGGCCTCGCGATTTCGCCCGCGCTTCATTACACGCAGCAAAACAATCGTTTTATTCGACTGAGTTTGCGGTTTTGCGTACTCCCCTCACTTGTGAAACACAATATCGTCTAGACGCATTCAGAATCTCGACAAACAGTCATCACGGGAACGATTTACCAAACGTAACTAGCGTACTAGTTTTATGATACCACCATTAGTGCCAGCGCCAGCGGTAATACAAAAATGTAGCCAGATCCGCCGCAATCATACTCCACACAACTCCACATCCCAAGAGCCTCATCCGTATTTTAATGTTTGCTTCTCATCCTTCGGGTTATTAAGCGTGAAACTAAATCGCCCATTCCAGATGGGACAACCGCCTCCCGAATAGAAAAAAAAACTGATCGAAATCGGTTCACTGGATCAAATACACACATTTACTTAGCGAAGTCACGGGATGTTGTCCTTCCTTAGTGGAAAAAAGGGTCACATATTTACGAAAAGGCAATATTGTCTTTCCATAATAACTTTACTATTTGATGGTTTAATCAACTAAAGGGATTTAGAGGAAGCCGAGCTCAACGCGAAGTAGGCTCATGCTTGACCGGGTTTTTTATTGAGCCTGAAAATCAAAGGGATCTGTGGACAAAGGGAATTTCAAAACCCAAATCAGCGAAGCTCAGCCCAAATATCAATTAATATCTTTACGGTTTTATATTGAGCGATCCGATCAATTGGTGAAAAACGTGGGAACTGCGCAAATGGTCAGTAAACTATCTGCGTGATCATGATTTGGAAGGATTACCGCTAGAGTTAAATTTATTTGAGTGCTTTAATGATCGGATTCAGCTTTAGCAGTCGTAAAGTCATAAAGCGGCCCAAAAAGTAAAGATCTGTCAGATCGAATGAGCTAGTGACCAACTTTTCTGACAGTTATATGCACTGTCATCGCAATAAATTATATGGATACGTCCAGATAAGTCCATTACTCTCAGAAGTAGTAAATTCTATAAAACTATGTGATAAAAGTTTTATGATTGAAGACGGTCATGTGGCATTAATTTATCAATGCTCTTATCGATTGGTATGACCTCTTTATATAACATGCAGTAAATATCACTTAACAAATCCATCATATCAAAATCTTAATAAAATTGTGTAAGTAAAATAGAAAATGTAACAGAGTTCAGACTTAAGCGCAAGCCTAGAAGCACAAAGGCTAAGGCAACTGTCAAGCAAGATACATACACGAATTAGTTGATGATATGATAAAGCTGAGGTCCTCATACCTGTGAGGTAGCGCCTCCCGCCCGGCTCGCAGCCTTGGCACTCAGTCCAAAGTCACCCGCCGCCGAGACCGGTCGCGTCACGGATCTCTGCGCAACCCACTTGGCTCATCCACTTCGAAGAGTGAACTTTAAAATGTCATTGAAAATTTCAATCCTCGTCCACAGTGAATTTAACACCTAAAAGTGACAGATGAAGCCTCGAAAGTTAACACTTTAAGCAAACTTTGGATTTGAGTGGTGATTTTGCGATGTGATTAATTGTACTACCAACTATTCGTAAGTAAAGTTCTGTGTGTTTTATAATTGGACGTCACAATTCGTTGGACTTGTAAGTGCTTTGTTTGTTTTATTTCAACTGATTGTAAATCGTTGCGCTTATTATTTGCGTGCCGACATCAAAAGGATAAAGCAATATTGCTCAACATAAAATAATAAACGATGAGAAAGAATTGTATATAATATTTTGGAACATTTAATTCAAAGCTGCTATTCAAAAGCTTTGAGGGTTGGTACTTACAAGCATCATTATGGATTTTAATTCTTATTTCTTCTAAGACCTTTGTTTCTTATTATTGCCAGAAACCACCATTGTTGCAAAACGTGCTCAAAATAAATTTAAAGTCTTAAATCTTTGGAACGGAAAACGCTCTAGACTTCAAAGATTTACTATCAGTTTCTTGGGTGAGCACACTCATGCATTTTCCTATTTTATAAAATAGTGAACTTAGAATGTATCTCCGACGTGAAATTTTACAAATTACAAATCGTTTAATGTCTTAAGCGTTTCAAAGAAAGCTGATACGGAATTATACATGAAAATGAAAATGTATTTCTTTAAAACATAGGTACATACATATTAACAAGGTTGGGACCATCTTTTAAAATTTATACAGCCTAATTAGATTTAATAGGTAATTATTAAAAGTTTTTTTACATTATTGAAAGACGAATTTAGGTACAAATCTAGTTATTAGTATTCTTGTATCGTCGATGAGATTGAAACTTGTCGCGTGGCAAAGAAATCGTAGCTACTTTAGGTATGGTTTAATACAATGTTTGCACGTAGGTATCTCTGACTAACCCCTTACGAGGCCCTTAAGGGTCTTGAGTACCTACGTAGAGATCTGAGAGATTTTCTTCCATGCATGAGGATTAAAAATGTCAACTTACGAACGTAAGGAATCTTGGTAACTTAGATTTACTTTCGAAAGTAGAGTTATAAAGGACGTGCAAGCACATTGTTATAATTCTACATATTCTATGTATGTATTAACAAAAAAAAAAGTATATAAGTATTCTATCAGGAATCTAGTTCCCATAGTACAAACTTTGCTTAGTTTGAGACTAGGATGTGATGTGTAAAATGTCCATGAATATTAATATTATTCTATTATAAATAAATATTTACGAGTATAAATGAGTTTTTAAACAATAGAATACCATTATATTCTATTGTTTCTAAATATATATGTTTGGTTGCTTTAGTTTTTGAAAGACCTATTGCTACTATGTTAGTGATGTTATATTAGAGCCGTTATGCACTGTCGACTAACACTGTAAGTCACAGTCGCCAGCGACCGACTCGCCGGCGACTGTGACTTACTACAGTTTAAATAGGTGTTTACGCACTTGGTCGTCGGTCGCCCTATTGTTTTTGGTCGCCGGCGACAAGTCGACAGTGCGTAACGGCTCTTAGTTACTTTAGAAAAACTAAACATTTCACGGGTTATAGGTTATCAAGAATAAAGACTATAAAACTATAAAAGAGCCAAATATATACATTGCAGATAAGGAAGAAGTAAACATGTAGATTTATTAAGTAAACGAAACTGAATCAATAATGAATTTGTCTGTTTGTTAGAGTATCAAACCTGAACTGTTTGACTAATTTAAAAGAAACTTATACAATTTAGAAGACTGTTTTCTGGATTACAGCCCGGGCTACGAACTTCTTCTTCTGAGCTACGCTCTTGTCCGCGTAATGAGTGCAAGTCACGCCATTTATATCATTTTACTCATGTTATTCTTGTACATTTTACGCGCTCTTTGTGAAGCAAACCAGACAAATTATATTGATTTACAATAAAAATTAAATAAACGGTATCAAATTACATGATATAGAAATAAAATTTTCAATCTTAATAATGCGATACTTATATGATTACGAATTAAATATTGCTTACAAACAGGATCTAGAGAACAAAAAAAACCTAAAACCTATAATTGGTTAATAAGATGTTAGATAATAATATTTAATTTAGGGTATAAACTTGTAAATTGTGATTGCTGTTGGTTTTCTATTTTATTTTATACTAACCTATATCGTCCCACTGCTGGGCAAAGGTTTCCCCCAAGTCCATTCATCCCTGTTCTCCGCTTTCGTCCACCAATCCCTTTCAAAAGTATCGAAATCGTCCTGCCATCGCCTTTTTGGTTGGTTCTAATGAAAAAATATATAAATCACTCACTAACAATCACTTTTGTACCAGGTTTGTTGAAAAATGTTTGTACACAAATCGGTAGGAGCTAGAGTACTTAACATAAAATAATGACTAACACTATGGCTAACCTAGTTTCACAAACAATAAATATTTCATTTCATATTTCATTTCATATTTTATTTCATATTTCATTTCATATTTCATTTCATTTCAATCCTTCTCCTTCACAATCAATAAAACTGACTTGATTTGACTTAAATACATTAAAATATCTTTTTAGTTGGCCTAGGTGTTGTGTAAAATGTCCACAAAACCCAAAAATCTTTATTATTTCCTTATTCACTATTCTCTTATT
This sequence comes from Ecliptopera silaceata, assembly GCA_932527185.1. Lineage (NCBI taxonomy): Eukaryota > Metazoa > Arthropoda > Insecta > Lepidoptera > Geometridae > Ecliptopera > Ecliptopera silaceata. The sequence continues at coordinate 6,574,453 of OW052202.1, read as the reverse complement.
TTTATTATAAAGAAAATACGTAACACTTACAAAGTATTACGTCATGCTCCACAAAGAGCGTAAAGAGTACAAGAATAGCATGAGTATAAAGATTTGGGGCGACATTTTACAAATGGCTATTATTTTCGGCTATTATTAGCACTACAACAGTACTTGAAAGGGTGCTGTTAGATGTTCAAGTATGAGCACTTTATTTAAATTCTTCTACGTTTTCAATTAATTATAATACATATTTGACTGAATTTGACTGATTTTGACTATTTGACAACAATCTGTAATAAATCAATGTTTGTTATCACGCATTAGATAGGTGTTACTGTTTAAAAGATACACAAATATTCTATCAACAATTTAGTACAAGTTTTGCTTAGTTTGGGACTAGAACGCATGAAATATTCGTGAATATTTATAAAAAATTTATATATTTATTTGAGCCGTGACCCGTACCTCTACCATGAGTTGTCACAATAAAATCGCCTGACTTTACTACAGTAGTTACGTATAGTATTACGAATTTTAGTACTCAACTATCCGCTAGAGGCGCTGTACAAATCTTCATACATTTTTGAAACTACAGACGCTAGCGAGTATAGTATAAATAGTATAGTAAAAACTCATAGTAGAGCTACCGGTCGGTTACCGTGAGTATAGTCGCCTAATGCGTGCACTCACTACAAATAGGATTTCAATTCTATTCGGATAAACCATTTTACCGTTTTACGAGCAGTATCGAATAATACGAAGGTACGATAAATCTCCTACATATTGCAGTGGAGCCATTAGAGCTCTCTAGACTACAGATTTTTGATCGGCCGTTGGTTAAATCGGTAGCTTAATTACCGTGGAGATATAAGAGTGCTTATACATTCAAACGGTGAAGGAAAACACCGTTAGGAAATTCGTTGGTATTCAAGCAGGCGTAGTGGGCTTGAAACCTGACACGTATGGAATACTAACCACTGCAAAATGTTCGTATGGATATAATATTTGGACGTGCTTCTGACTACTCTTAACAGCCACGGTCAAAATCGTTCAATGTTCAAACAATTATAGAGTCTATAAACATCCTTGGAATCATAATTGAACAGTATAGAAAATATACCGCAAACATTCATTTTAAATTTATATTTTTCGTAGCTACGCTACGCCGTAGTTTCGTAGCATTGGCTACGGCGTAGCCCGTGTAATCAGAACTTAATTCAGCTTTCAATTTTATTCTCGCCGGCTTTTATAACCAATATTTGCGTAAAATCTAAGTAGCTACTTGTTTATTATTCTCTAGAGGTTTCTGTTCATTGTTCTGTGTACCGAGTAAAGATTTTTAGTACATATTTCGTTACATTAAATAAGACATTTTATAAAATAATAATATAAATAAATTGTTACACTTACTTAGAATTTAACAAGTTTTCAGTGCTTTAAGAGTTATTGAAGCTTATCTTTAAGAAATTGTACATAGTCTATCTATTTCTTTGGAAAATCGTGCATCCATCAAGATTTGTGAGTTGATTCGTTCCAGTATCTCAAACACGCGTTTTGTATAGAACTATATTCTTCCCCTATTGTCTGTGTATGTTAGTTAATGCTAAAAATAGACTTAAACCTCCGCTATGTAAAGTTGTGTTAACCTGTTATTGGTTTCTCATGTAGCAAAATAGTCTGTATGTAAAACTAGCATGTAATCTTGAAGAAACTGTCGGTAGACCTCATAAATAAATAATACATAAAATATCTAAGATACACTTTTATATAAGTTTATTTCAATGTAGAAGCTAGACCGCTGCTAATGTACCATTCAGTATTAGTTTCCTAATCCCCAAGACGACTACTAGCTTATTCATTTGCGTTCATGCATCAGAGATTCTCTTTGCGCCGAGTTTATGTACGTTATAATCAAATTACTAATATTACTCGTGCCTGTTCTCGGCCAGAGTTGCATGGAGCTGAACGAAGAGCTGAGAAGCTTTTCTAGCTGTGTTACACCAAAACCACGATGGTTTTTTTTTGTAACTGCAAACGTTTTTAGTAAATAATAAAATAAAAAAATTATGGTCATTCCACACATCTCATTCTAGCCCCATACTAAGCAAAGCTTGTACTATGGGAACTAGACTGCTGATAGAATACTTATATACAGTATGTGTTGTGAATACATACATAGTAACACCCCGACACAGAACAAATATTTATGTTCATCACACAAACATTTGCTCTGAGTGGGAATCGAACCCACGACGCACAGCATGGAAGGCAGAGCTACTACCAACTGAGCTGTAACGCCTGTCAAGTAATACTTTTTTGTGAAGAAATATCCATATCAGCAAATTGATCATAGGTCAATAATACAGAATGCCTTATTTTTTGACGTGACAACGTCTTATAATTCGATAGAGCCGGCTGCACGCACGAAAAAACATGACTCATGAAGCGTTCTGAGGCGTTCTGAGGCGTTCCATGAAGTGACGTTGTCACGTTCAACTATCGTCAGTAAACCGACTTTAAAGACAACCATTTTTTTTTATTCATTCAGGGTATTTCCTTCTAAGCTAAAAGATTTTTGATAAAACTAAGAGTGCTGTTATGATTTTTATAAATCTCTCAACTCTCGTGGGTTTGGACATGGCCATCATTGCCCTTCTCAGAAAATAACCTTGTATATTTCTTCTTCTTAAAAAAGAATATACATTTAATAAAAAAACATGTTACAAAAAAACGTAATCGCTTTTCAAAGATACTTTACATCTCTAGTCCATGGGGAACAAGTAGACAAATTACCATGAACATTTTACGTCAATTTAAGAGGCTTTTTTATATTGCGACCGTTTTATTTATAATTTGTAGCTAAATACAATTTCTTTTTTTTTCCTAACATCTGGTCCCACTGCTGGGCAAAGGTCTCCCCCAAACCTTCCACTCATCTTTGTTCTCTGCTTTCGTCCATTTCAGTCTCTCTCGAAAGCATCGAGGTCGTCTCGCCATCGCCTTTTTCGAAATAGAAAACAGACATCGACAAGTCATATTTATAATTCACACATCAAAATCGGTTTGAATCACCAAAAAATCATAAAAAATACAATCGAGCGAACTACATCTGTTTTTTTGAAGCCGATTGAATATACAAGCCGTCCTTGTTTTGTTACACAAATACTGTGTACTCTATGTATGTGTTTACAAAAAAATGTACATAAGTATTCTATCGGCATTCTAGTTCCCATAGTACAAGTTTTGCTTAGTTTGGGACTAGAGTGTGATGTGTGAATTGTCCGTGAATATTTATTTATTTAAATTCCACTTGAGCCATTTGTAAAGTGTGTTATATTGTGAAATTTCTATATAAATGAACCCTATTTTGCATTTCCAGTCAAAGGCTTTCAAATAGTTGTGTAAGGCTCTTAAGCTAAGTACAAGTTTCCTGGCGAACTGACTTTATTAGGGAACCGAAACTGTTTAAGGTTTCTTAGTTCCCAATATTTGACAAAATATTGTACCGTAAACTTTGTCTTGCTTCTAGTCTATGCAAGTCTAGTCTATGCAAGTCTGGTCTATGCAAGTCTGGTCTAACTAAGAGTGCTGTTATGATTTTTATAAATCTCTCAACTCTCGTGGGTTTGGACATGGCCATCATTGCCCTTCTCAGAAAATAACCTTGTATATTTCTTCTTCTTAAAAAAGAATATACATTTAATAAAAAAACATGTTACAAAAAAACGTAATCGCTTTTCAAAGATACTTTACATCTCTAGTCCATGGGGAACAAGTAGACAAATTACCATGAACATTTTACGTCAATTTAAGAGGCTTTTTTATATTGCGACCGTTTTATTTATAATTTGTAGCTAAATACAATTTCTTTTTTTTTCCTAACATCTGGTCCCACTGCTGGGCAAAGGTCTCCCCCAAACCTTCCACTCATCTTTGTTCTCTGCTTTCGTCCATTTCAGTCTCTCTCGAAAGCATCGAGGTCGTCTCGCCATCGCCTTTTTCGAAATAGAAAACAGACATCGACAAGTCATATTTATAATTCACACATCAAAATCGGTTTGAATCACCAAAAAATCATAAAAAATACAATCGAGCGAACTACATCTGTTTTTTTGAAGCCGATTGAATATACAAGCCGTCCTTGTTTTGTTACACAAATACTGTGTACTCTATGTATGTGTTTACAAAAAAATGTACATAAGTATTCTATCGGCATTCTAGTTCCCATAGTACAAGTTTTGCTTAGTTTGGGACTAGAGTGTGATGTGTGAATTGTCCGTGAATATTTATTTATTTAAATTCCACTTGAGCCATTTGTAAAGTGTGTTATATTGTGAAATTTCTATATAAATGAACCCTATTTTGCATTTCCAGTCAAAGGCTTTCAAATAGTTGTGTAAGGCTCTTAAGCTAAGTACAAGTTTCCTGGCGAACTGACTTTATTAGGGAACCGAAACTGTTTAAGGTTTCTTAGTTCCCAATATTTGACAAAATATTGTACCGTAAACTTTGTCTTGCTTCTAGTCTATGCAAGTCTAGTCTATGCAAGTCTGGTCTATGCAAGTCTGGTCTATGCAAGTCTGGTCTATGCAAGTCTAGTCTATGCAAGTCTAGTCTATGCAAGTCTAGTCTATGCAAGTCTGGTCTATGCAAGTCTGGTCTATGCAAGTCTAGTCTATGCAAGTCTAGTCTATGCAAGTCTAGTCTATGCAAGTCTAGTCTATGCAAGTCTAGTCTATGCAAGTCTGGTCTATGCAAGTCTAGTCTATGTAAGTCTATGCAATTAATTCTGTCTATCTTTTTTTATCTCACTTCGGTTGCCTGGAAGAGCTCGTTTTCAGCGATAGGGCCCGCTCATTGTGTAACCATTATTCATGTTTTTTTTGTTATCTGTAATTTCTTTGGTGTACCAATAAAGAGTCTATCTCTATATCTATAAATCTATGTTATTATTTAGTTTAATTTTCTATAATTTTGTAATAAGTTAATTGACGTATAAAGAACCGAACTTAATTTCTAACTAATACGAGTTTTTTTAAACATAAACTCGAGACAACCGATTTGGCACGGCGCGGCGGGCGAAGGTCCGCCTGCGACGCGGAGGTTGCGGGTTTGATTTCCGCCTTGGGATAAATGTTTGTACGATCTGCAAATATTCCGGGTGTTCTGTGTATTTTATATGTATGAAACGAACTACTTAAAATAAAACAATGAGGTTAATAATGATAGCTCTAGTTTAGAGAGAGAATTTTCATGACTCGATGGAGTATGATTTCAACTTTTAATTTCTAAATTTGTAACGTGCAGTGCTTTATTCAGCAATCGCGAGTAGATTAAAAACTTTACGTTTCTCTAGACATAGTCGAAAATTATATATTCAAAAGGCTCAGACTGGAGATACGAGTATCATTAAAACTCAGAATCCGCGCATTTTTGTTTCATAAAATTATAATTCGGTATCGCATTTGAATATGGTAAAGTAGTAGTCAGTTAAAGTTGTTGGGTTTTATCGGGTTAAATATCTGGGACAACAAAGAACAAGAGTAACTTTCCCACCAGGAAATCCGACGCTTGCAAAAAACAACTTTGACTCGGAGAGTTCGCGATATGAATGTTTTCCTCGTGTTAGTTTTCGAAATGTTTGTACGCTTGTAAGTTTACTAAAATATACACGTTAGAAGGATAAATCTACGCGAGTAGGTTTATAATATATGTACAATTCACACAGTAAAGTAAAAAAAAACTTTATTTAATTAAATCAAAAGGATCATTTAGAATCATCTCACATAGGTACTACGTAATTCTAGGTGCCAGTTCCACGCGACCAGAATCAGAACGGGCAAGAAACACATCACACTCTAGTCCCGAACTAAGCAAAGCTTGTACTATGGGAACTATGTAGATTACTGATATAATATTTATATAACTACATTTTTTTCTTGTGGGTGAGAATCGAACCCACGACCCACATGGAGCTACTACTAACTGAGCTTTGACGCCTGTTGTAGTAGACAGTAGATATAAAACTGCAATGTTATATTATTTTAACATAAATGTTACCAATTAAAAAGTTTGTAGAGTAGTTTATTTTTAGTTATCTACCTATTGTTTACCACAATTATTCATTTTCACGTAAAGCTTAAGATGTTTAGGCTTAGAAATCTTATACCATCATTAAAATTTAAACGATGAAATCCGATATTTATCACGCAATTTCTAAATTATTAATTTTTGAGGTTGATTTAGGAATATTAATGAAATCTCGCTCGTTATCGCGGCCGGAATGACTGATGGCGAGATGGCGAAGATTTACTTCCACAGTATAATTCCAAAGATTCTTCAAATACACTTAAGATGGTGTCTAATCCGATTACCGCACTTGGAAATTTTCCCAGATTACCATTAACGTGGAAATCTCTTCAAGAACTTTCGCTACTTATTGTCAATTCAGATTCTTTAAAATAATTTCACACTTTTTTACATTGAAATACTTTGGACTCTCTTTCATCTCTTAAATCATTTTGCCAACCTTGGTAAAGAAAATTAAAAGTCGCAAAACTTTGCCTCCTTCCTTATTTGTAAGGTCTATTTTTTTAATAAAGCTATACGGTTTATCCAATATGCTTAGTATGTTTGGGTCCAAGTCCCGTTCCAGTCACCAGTGAGATGTATTGAACTGTACAATAAAGGGACTGTATAAGATACTGATTTGTTACTAAAGGTCCAATCTGCATACGCATCACGTTTAAACAAATACCTATATTAAGATTGAAAATATAAAACGCCTTGCCATGTAGCCCTAAATTAATCAAATCTTTAACAACGGATTTCATTTGTTACTAAAATGAAATCCGTGCTCACTTTTCTGTATTTATACCTACATATTTTTGAGATCAATGGAAATAGTCTTATTTGAGATTCACAGGAATTTTATGTAACGCCGTGTATAATTACGAGTAAAATCCGTAACAAAAAAATCTCCAAAAATCCTGATTTGGCACTGGCTGAATAGAATCTATTATAAAGAACGGAAATCCAATAGACATTTCAATAAAAAACACGACTACTGCTCTGAATATTAATTACTCTCCGAAAACAAATTGATTTTTTACGTGAGTTCTGTGTTCGTTTTATGCGATATCCTTTTCAAATGCTATTTTGAACGAAAGTTTGTAGTTGGAAACTTTTTGTGTTCGAATATACTGTACCTTTACCATGAGTTGTCACAGTAAAATCGCCTTTACTACAGTAGTTACGTATTACGTATGTATTACGAATTTTAGTACCCAACTATCCGCTAGAGGCGTTGTATAAATCTTCATACATTTTTTTACGCTAGTGAGTATAGAAAAAACTCATGGTTGAGCTACAGATTGTGAGTTGAAATCCCATTATAATAGGGACCTAGTGGCAAGCAATCGTTTAAACGCTCATTTATTTTTATGTTGTCATGCACACTATGCGGTAACATCGGCGCTGAGCTTAACCAGATAGATATAACAATTTTCTTTTTTTATGTTGAAACCACACGCCATTTAGTCATATTTAATGGAGGTTACATAAGGTTACCTCTTTATATTGTAAAACTATATAAGTAGCTAATAAATAATTATTCACGGACATTTTACACATCATACTCTAGTCCCAAAGTCCTAGTAAACTAAGCGAAGCTTGTATACTATAGGAACTAGATCTCGGATAGAATACTTGTATATTTTTTTTGTAAATACATACATAGTAAAGGTAGTAACACCCAAACCAGAACAAATATTTATGTATATCTCAGAAACATTAACTCTCCAAGGAGATCAAACCCACAACCCACAGTATGGAAGGCGGAGCAACTACCAACTGAGTGGTTACGTCTGTCAAAAATATACTAGTACTTAAAGTATTTAAAAATTACACTATTTTGCTGGAAATATGGAATGTGAAGTACACAACACGTTATGTTACATAACTCACTGGAGTCACTTATGCGGGAAAACAACGTGGTTTTATATGTAGGTTAAATTCACTTGCAACAGGCCATCAAATAATTAAGCAGAAAACTGACGGAAAAGTGCGAGTGCTATTTTATAGTTACTTTAGTCTAACCACTTTACTGGGCTGAGAATATAACAGAACATTAAGTGAATATAAAACATAATTTAAATTCTGGTGTTTTATTATTATTAAATAAGTTTTACCTTACTGCATTTATTTAATTGCAAACATAGTATAGAAAGACTTGTCTTAATCCATATGGAAAACGAGGATACTATATTTAATACATATCAAATTTATAATAAATATAAGGACTTAATTTAGGACGGCTATTAATGTATTTACAAAATGTACATAGGATATATAAAATATATAAGAAACAGTTGAGCTATCAACAGACCATTGCAAACGATCTATATTAAATTGCAGAGACTAAAATATTACATTTTAGTAGAGTATTTTAACAAAATCAATTTCAATGTAAGCACTTGGATATTGCATAAATGTATAACAGCGCTCGCCGCAATAGCCCTTTATCTGCAATCTCATTTGAAATCCTACTAAAATATATGCATTCTCTCGACCTCTGGCGTCCTGGCGCAACTCCAATCTTTATTTCCTCGTCTACCATAAAGCACCATCGCGTAGCATAAATAACTTACAATACACAGATCCAATAAAAGCCGCTGGATCACGGTAGGATACAATCATCATCAACCACTAATTAAATTTCTTGAGATATATAATACAGTACAACTTAGTGAAAATAGAAGTGCGTGGTCGGGTAAAGCCAAGATAAGCCCCATAACGTGACGCTCCCCAAGCGCTACAATCATGTCCCTACAGCCTGATTGTTACCTCCACACACGTACAACTAGGACCTCCATAGCAACCGCACTTAAGGTGATCTAACCTTCCGATTGTACGCTGTGACGTTTGTCGAACATTTTCCCTTTGAGAATTCGTGTGTGAAAAATCAAATTACTGTTTTATTTTGAATGAACACTCAAATTCTTTTACTGAAACTTTTAAATGAAATCATTGTTTGGGTTTGGAACTGTTGAAATTCGTTTCATCACGCAGGAAATTCAATGAACGAGCTGACCTTTGACCAAGCACGAGGAAAATGTATAAAATTTTCTTTTGCCCTTTTTGTTTATCATAAAATCGATAGAATTGAGAAAAGGAATAAGAAAGCCTTTTGCGTACGCTAAGCTTCTTGTATAAATGTTGTCCTAAGGCAACCAAATATAATAATAAAAAGTCATGGAAAATAACACGGAAGTCCCGTTTTTATGTCAACACCGTTCATTTCGCTCAAAATCAATATTTAGATATAAAATGTTTCCATTACTTTGTGGCGGAGTAGGAGGATCTGAAGTATACTTGTAATATGTACTCACCCACACAAACGTAGTATGAAATAGGCTGTTCCAAACGGGGCTTTTGTTTTGTTTATTTTAGGAAAAGCGTGCCTTTAATTACGAATCGGTAATTAATTGAGCAGCAAAGTTTTAGATGTTTTGTAAGTAGGTACCAAGTTAATCGTTTTATTGTAGAAACAATTATTTTATGATCGTATTACATCTGAATATTATTTATTTTGTATATTAGGTATATGGTTTTATTATCAGATTTTATAGTACTAGACTTTTATTTGTAAAGATTTTTAAAAAACGATAATTTTTCACAAGATTTTATTTATGTAATATACATAGTTACCATTGATTTGCTTAGTTTGAGACTAAAGCGCGATGTGTAAAATGTCCATGAATTTTATTTTATCTCTATTATTTAGTAAATATTTGGTGTGGATTTAAAAAATATCGCAGGAATGTTTCCCATTTCCTATTACGCTATAAATGGCATAATAGTTGGTAATAACATGATATTTATAACTATTACAACAGTCACGTACTTTAGTTTACCAAATTCAGAATAGACCTATTTATGTATTCATATCACTATTCTCATTTTAGCTGAAACCGTTACGTCAATGGTCGTATTGATCGTGGACTCCTCGTTTAGTCGGAATTTGTTTAACAAAATTAAATAATTCGGTAACTACTTGTATTATATTACGAATTTATTTTTTGTAACAAAATTGTCAAAAATGACTTCCCATTTTAGTTTAAAAGCCGATAAACCAGTAGGTACCTATTTGTACTTTGAAATGTTGTTTTAAAAGTCTTATAGACATTTTTTTTAAAACCTCGCGTAAAGGCTTTAATCAGATTTAAATAATAATAAAATAAAATGACTTTAATAATCTTTTTAACAAACCTATCGTTCATTCTCAATGGTTATGATTTCTGTGGCAATACCTGTGATTTGCTTAATGATATTAAATAAACGGTAACGTGTGACCAATTAATTACATTGATAATTACACACGTGTCTGATTACAGTCTTCATATTTGATTGCATATGCAGATTAGTATTGCAATACTATTTGATTATTTTTTTGGTACAATAAATCATATCATTTATTGATTTATTCAAAAAGCCCGCTCTCCTTCATTTGACGAATGACGTAACGCATTGGGAGGTTGGGGGTTCGATTCCCGCTTTGGGATAAATGTTTGTACGATCTGCAAATATTTATTCCGGGTGTTTTGGGTATTTAATATGTATGTATAATAAAAAATATCTATCTATGTAATGTAGTTAAGTATCTTCTAGTAAGTCAGTCTTCTAGTAACCATAATACAAGCTCTGCTTAGCTTGGGGCTAGATGATGTTGTGTGGTTAGTCCAGCATTATTTATTTATTTTAATTGAGGGTTAAAAATAATGTAATTGTTGCAGTGATGGTGCTTGGCGATGGCTGGTCGCGGACGTGGCAGCGGGCGGCGCTGGTCGCTTGCTTCCTGGTGGGTACGCTGGCGCCGGAAAAATTAGACCCTTGCGCGCAGAGTCCACTCTGCTCCTGTCGAGCCAAGCACATGTCCTGCATTGCCGTGCCTATGCACAGGTTTCCAGGTAATACATTGATTAAATACCTACATACATTTATAGTTCATTATTTATTGCACACACTTAAGTACAAACATGAATGAAGAAAACGTGTTGTGCTGACCCCACCGTATGAGAGTATGTCTGCTGTTCAAAATAAAGTCGAGACCGATTTCATTTTTTTTTCATTTCGTTTATATGTGTTGACAATTGCCGTAAGGCAGAAAAATAAAAAAGTAGCGGCAATAATTATTGTAACAATATTCGAAAAAAAAGTGGTGAGGTAGATATATTACTATTGTATCTATATATTTTTAATTTAAATACTTATTTATGAAAAATTTTAAATATCTTTTACAAAAAAATAAGAATAAATTCCAAATCGGTATAAAAAAAAAACATCTACATACTAGTTTCGGGCAAACTTTAGCATTTCCATTCTTCAGTTTTATAGCTAAAGTCCTCCGTAAGTAACCCTTATAAACTTCTACTCCCTTCTCATTGAATATTCCACTGAATAACAATATTTTCGTGAATTATCATGATCGTTTTCGTTCGTATTGCGTACTCATTCCGCTTGCGGTATCGTGATTAAAATCCAAATAAATTTCAACTTATTTAATAACTGAAATACTCATGGAAATACATTTTGAATTCCAATCACCGCCGTGGCTAATTTCAAACCTCGTGGTGGTAGAATCGTAGTAATGGGCACGGCATGCTTCCACATATCTAGAGATTTACTGAGCCATAAATCGATTGGCCCTCCCTATTTATCAGATCCCAGTAGGTACTGCATGCTAATTAATGTGTATCTAAAGCCTATGTAATTGCAAGCTAGGCAGGTAGGTAGGCGTCTGTTCTGAGTGCCTATATAAAATGCATAGAAATAAATCCCTATACTTAAAAACAAATCTAGACATCACTTTTTTTATTGAGACAAAAATACATTATTTTTGTTATTATCAAGAGCACTACATGGTTAAAAAGAAGTAAAACGTACTGCAACCATATAGCGAACATATTTAATATATTCACGGACATTTAACACTCTAGTCCTAAACTAAGCAAAGCTTGTACTATGGGAACAAGACTGCTGATAGAATACTTAAATACCTTTTTTTGTAAATACCTATACAAAGAATACATAGAAACACCTAGACACAGAGCTAATATTCATGTTCATCACACAAACATTTCTTCTGGATGGGAATCAATCATGACTCACAGCATGGAAGGCAGAGCTACAACCAACTGAGCTGTGACGCCTGTCAATATATGTCATGCATTTTTATAATAATGTAACAGGCACTGGCTATTAACAAACAGGTATCGCAATTTGGAATCCATCACAACACGGGTGGGAACACAACAGATGTTGCAACGTCGATTTGTTTAGACAGTTCATATATTCGAACGTTTCAGAGGAGCTATCCAGCAAGGGGAAACTTGCGTGACCGAATATCCTTTCAGTTGCAGTTCAGTTTTCGATGATTTTACTATAGTAACTCATCAGTATTCCGTTGCATTTTTGTGGATATTTGCTTTATAAAATTATGACTGAACTGTTAAAAATGACGTCAATGCCGCGGTTTGAGCATGGCCTACCTAATTTAAGCATGACCTACCTGATTTGAGCATGGCCTACCTGATTTTTCGTTAATTCTATCAAACAGTATGAAAATCGATCATTCAAAATATCAATAAAAGACGAAGAAGAAAACTGAACTGCAATTTGATCAAATTAGAGTTCAAAAACATTTCAGTTGTCAGGATACTCCCCCAGTCGTCTATGGCCTCCTCCAGTATGTCTGTTCCAAAAATATTATTTCACCATCCAATTTCGTTGAAACTGTCGAAGCAAATACGAAAACCCATTTTGAAATTGCTCTGCATTATTATAAAAGCGCGTGGCGGCAATGCGACGACGGCTATTCGAATGACTACGCTCGCAGCTCGAGCAGTACACGTAGCTTTCGCAATACCACCATCAGAAATTGTATCTTTATCAATAACCACAGATAAAAATAATAAAGATAAGTGCAATTGAAGAGCATTTATACATATAATGTAACTTCTCATCGTGTATAAAATCTGACTCAAAACATTTGCAAATATTTTTAATTATTCACGATCATTTAACTCACACTCTAGTCCCAAACTAAACAAAGCTTGTACTACGGGAACTAGATTGCGTATTGATTAGGTACTTAAATACCTTTTTTTTGTAAATGCTTTTTTACAAATATTTATTTTCATCAAACATTTGCTCTGGATGAGAATCGAACCCACGACCCACAGTATGGAGGGCAGAGCTACTACCAACTGAGCTGTGACGCCTGTCACAATTGTCAGCAAAGCCTTTATTTTCGCTCTGCTTATTTATAACACAAAATGATTAAGATGAAAACCGCCACCGCAAACAGTGATAAACTTAGCGTAACTGAGTAACGTGCATTTTTATTAAGTGTAGAAGAGCAAGCTTTGTCAAGTACCATTTTATGTTTAACGAAGCAGCATTCCGTGCAGACTCAAATAAGTTTTTACCTAAGTAAGTAACTTAAGTTTATACCTAACTACCTTTGTCTGCCTCTTAGGTTATGTAAAGTACCTACGTAGTACAGAACTTGAAGACTTTTGGTTCAATAATAAGTATTCGTATTTCAAGATGTCTACTTCTGTAAAGGAACTGTATAAAATGTCGAAAAAAAAAGAATAATAATACAAATTTTTTTTCGTAAGTATACGAAAAAAATTTTGTATTATTATTCGATTTTTTTAATGTCAGGTCAAAAAAGTCACTCTGAGATATCGGTTTCTTCTTAAATTTATTAACGGCAACTTAGTAAAATAAAATAAAACGAAATTAACTAAAAAATACAGACCTTGAGTTCTTGAATTCAATTTTACATAATAAAAAAGTTTCACTCTTAGCTAATTAATTATTCTGTTAAGGATTTGTCGGTTCATAAAACATTTAATGTATTTATGTCTTTACTGGTACGAAACCTATGATCATAATAATATTTATTTATTCTTTACTTTCAAAGAATCTTAATTACTATTTTTAATAATACAATTCATAAGACGCTGCTTTTCCCAGCTTAAGGCTCATCTCCAGATTTTTTTTTTTTTACAAGTTATAGGCAAGCGTTTGGCCGCGATCTCACCTGATTGTTAAGTGAAGATAACCTACGATCGAAATTAATTTATTTTATATAACTTTTGTACTTCAAGAATCCACACAATAAAACCGTTGTATGTATATATTTTTGTCTACTCTCGAAAACCATTTCGAATTCGATTGAAGCAAAAATATTGCTTGTTACATTATCATAAATACCTTCTACATTTTCCAGGTTCAATCTTCATTTTCATTGATATTCAGTGGACCATTAAACTAAATAGACGCTGAAATGATTTTCTTGTTTCATATTTATCTCCACAGCTGTATTATTATTATTTTTCCAAGAAACCTTCGAACTGAAGTTTTGCTTTTCTTGTATTGGATAATAAGTTACAAAGTTTAATTCCAAATAAAAGTCATTTTCATTTTATTATTTGTTTCAGAATGGCCTCGAATAGAGCTTCAGCACCTGGATATAAGCATGTCTAACTTACAAGTAATTTCGGAGAGTGCGTTAGATGGACTGAGATTACAAACTCTAGTTTTAGTGGCAAATAAATTACATTTTATCGAGCTACACGCATTTAGGTAAGTGTCTATGCTTAAAACTGTCGAATGAACGCGACGCACGAAAGTGCTTTTGTGATGTATTTTGTTTTAACTGAACTAAGCTGTCTAAAATGTATCTGGCCACATTTATTTTTTAAAACAAAACATTTTAAAAAGTACGCTTAAATGATAAAAGTATTCTTTTCCAGTTCCATGGCTGCAACACTGGCATCTTTAGACCTCGGTTACAACGAATTCACTGAAGTGCCGCAGCAGGGTTTAAAAGATTTAAAAGTTTTAAACTGGTTAAATCTGCAGAAGTAAGCACAAGTTTTAAACTACATTGTACTAAAGTTTTACTCCGCAGCTTTACAGAATTGATTTATGTATTTCATTTTCTAGCAATAACATTGTGCACATTGGGCCAGAAATAAGATGGCATCACTTGGAGGAAACCTTGACTAGCTTATCGCTGAGTAACAACCAAGTAAACGAGCTGAAACCCCAGGCTTTTACTGCATTTTACCATCTCGTGCAGTTAGACCTAGAAGGAAACCATCTTCGCAGCATCAGCCTCGACTCCTTACCTCCCTCTCTCACCATCCTCAAACTGTCCAATAACTTCCTCCATGAACTCTCCTGTGATTTACTTTTTAACCTCCCTAGGCTACAATCAATTCACCTAAGACATAACTTCATCACTTTTGATACCCAAACTCGTTGCCACAGTAACAAAACGAAAAAGATAGAAAAGTTAGACCTTAGTAATAATCAAATTAACGACTCCTCGGAAATTAACTTCCTAAAAGAGATTCAGATTAGGCAAATTATACTCGATCTTAACGAGTTGTCGGTCATTCCCAGAACAGTATTTTCAAACAATCGAATCGAGAGATTATCCGTTTCGTATAATAAATTGACTTCTATTAGCCGGGATTTGTTTTTATCGTTGAAAAACTCTTTGGAGCATCTCGAAGTGGAGCACAACAATTTGTCGGAATTGCCGGACAGCCTGGGCGAGGTCGCGCGCCTCCGCCATTTATCTTTGGCTTACAACCGGCTCGGCTCGGCGCCCGCGCTCCCGCCCCGGATCCAGACTCTCTCGCTGGCCGGCAACTTTTTAACTTCAATACCCTCCGCACTTCAAACGCTCGAACCCGGTTCTATTCGTTACCTCGACTTAAGCTACAACAGGATATCTAATTTGTTACCAAACGAATTCCTAGACTGGTCCACTTCGCTCGGTACTATCAACTTGAGAGGTAACAGGATTGCACAGATTTATAAAAACGTTTTTCCGGCTAGTATGCCGGTGAAAGAGATAAATTTAAGTTTTAACGATTTATACTACGTGCATCCGCAAGCTTTTTCCAATCTTACGAGTTCTTTACACGTGCTGGAGTCGGCCTCGACGCTCTTTAGTGGATACTTCCCTTTTGAAATCCAAGAAGGCCTAGAGAATCTTAGCTGGCTGTCATTTGATAATAATGATTTTCATATTTTAATATTATCAGAAATTGTTTCATTTCCTTTAATGAAATATTTAAATTTAGAAAACAATAGAATCGTCGACATCGTAGTGAACAACAACTATCAGAACGTGTCGTTATCGTTGAATAGTCTCAGAATAGGTTACAATTTTTTAAGTTCCTTACGGAAAGGTACATTTGCTTACATGCCAGAGTTAAGAAACTTAGATTTATCTTACAACCGAATCAACAACTTAACTAAGCACAGTTTCAGAAACTTACCAAACTTAAGATATTTATCTCTTGCGGGTAACATAATCGATTCGATGGAAGCCGAAACCTTTGCTAATTTACCAAAACTGGAAATATTAGAACTTCAAGGCAATAACTTTACTTATTTATCGATGAGGGCGTTCCACAATGTGTCTCACGTAGACGTGACTTTCACATTGAACGTGAGCAGAAACTGCATCCACCGCATTGACGGCGAATCCACGACGTCAATAAACATATTCGATGGTTCGTACAACCAACTCCACGAAGTGCCAAATCATTTTTTTATTGCGGTAGAGCTGTCTATTCGACAAATTATTTTATCTCACAACAAAATCGCCTATATACCGAGCGAGGCTTTTGGTGAGGCTGTCAGTTTAGAAATATTAGATTTACACAACAACAATATTCAGAACGTGAAAAGAAAATCATTCAACTATCTCATATCGCTTCAAATATTGGACCTCTCCTATAATTATATTTCTCAGTTGTCAGTAGAACAATTTTATAATTTAAATAAATTAAGATATCTTAAAATGAGTCATAATAATTTAAGGCTACTACCGAGAGATATATTCAAGAACACGATTATCGAACATCTGGACATGAGCAGCAACGACATATCTCTGTTCCCCGTCACTGCTCTGTCCCAGATCGGTTTCACGCTGCGGTATCTTGACTTGTCACACAATCGTATAGAATATCTAGATAGTAATATATTCCGAAATACGCAGTTTCTACTGAGCTTGAATTTAGGCAACAATCTACTGACAGTATTATCAGATAACACATTCTCTAGCATCGGCGGCTTGCGCCAGCTGGACCTTAGCTCGAACTCTGTCAAGGCAAACTTCAAAGAGTTGTTTCACAATCTACCCAACTTGAGGCATTTGAATCTTGCAAACATAAGCTTAAAGTCGGTGCCTTATCTACCTTTGATGAACTTAACTATTCTCAATTTGACATCAAACTATATAAGCAGTTTTAAGGAGACTGACGTCAAACGATTAGTTGGTATTCGCCACTTAGATCTAAGTCATAATCGTCTTACCTCTTTAGTGCCAAAGATGTGGTTTCATTTGAATAATCTCAACTCTCTCGACGTATCATATAATCCCATTGCGAGAATAACGCCAAATAGTTTTAAATGGTTAAGTAATTTATCGCATTTAAATTTAAATGGACTTAAGTATTTAGACATAGTTGAGCAAGATTCCTTCCGTCCCTTGATATCCTTGCGTTCCTTGCACATCCAATCGTGGTCCACAATAAATCACTCCACATTCCGAATCTCGAATGTCACGTCTTCGCTCCCATCTCTGTACAAACTGGTGATAGATTGGACCGATGATTATATGAACACACAGCTTCACGGGATCGATGCGGGCAACATCCGCTACCTAGAAATACGAGGTGCAAAGCTGCAAAATATATGCGACGAAGCTTTCCAACCTTTCGCTGATAGTCAAGAGATATTTATCAGAATCACGGAGACATCGCTGACCAAACTACCGATGGCGTTCATGCGGCACCTGGGCCAAATACCGCAACTGGGTGTTGACTTGAGTTATAATCAGCTTACGACCCTTAATCCCGGTATTTTCTACCCAAATTTTACCAGTTGGAGTCATGTCGCAACCAAATTACTCTCAGGTAAGTTTACGTAAAATCAAAAGTAGGCATATAATTTATATTCTGTAAAAGCTCTTTTAATCATTGTTTGAAAATTATTCTCTCTGACAGATTAATGATTCAACTGAACATTTATGAAAACTTCAAACGAACTTGGTGTACTTAATAATGCTATAGGCCAGGTACTTTACTTATCAAAATTTCACGATCATATAATACAATCTTTATTATTGGTGCTACCGTTTTACAACCCCATTTCTAACAACGACTTCTAATTAACTCAACAATATCTCAAAAATGAGTTAGATCGTACCTACTCGTTTAAATATTTACGATGGCTCGGACGAACCGCGAGCGAAGCCTAGTATTTTATTAAAATTTACAGAGTCTCCCGCCGCACAGTAAACCTGGCAACTCTTCGTAATGAGTTTTAATTCTTAATACGCCACTCGAAACTTTTCTAGACGGGGTTGAATCGTCAAGCCGCAATTTGCGAGAACTTGAAAGTTTGTTTGTGTGCAGGTGGGTTGATATTGACGGGGAACCCGCTGCGTTGCGAGTGCGAGCTGGCGTGGCTGGGCGCGTGGCTGCGGCGCTGGCTGCAGGAGAACGAGGCAGGAGGCGAGCTGCGCCGCGCCGTGCGCTCCGCCTCGTGCTCGGACGCGCTCGGCCGCCGCGTGCCCTTGCTGCAGCTCCGCGCCGACGAGGCCGACTGCCACGCCTCCGCACTCTCGAGCGACGCACAACCCAACTACAAGGACTTCATTTACACTATCGTACTCGCCATATGGACTTTACTATTAAGATGATATCCGTCTATGCACTGCGAGTGATTTTACTTTATAAGCAAGTTGTATATAACCTCCTTACCAAATTAAACAGGCAGTAGTTTCATGGTAGGTATTTTATACACGATACGAATCTTCCGTAGGCATGTGTAAGTGTATAGTTTAGTGATGATAATTGAAACGAATACAATTATTAAGTCTATTTAATTTTTTGGTAAAACTAAGGTACTTAGGTAGAACATTTTCGTATTTTTGAATGTAAAATATTAAATTTATATATAACTAAATTATTTTGTATAATTTCATTGTTAAGTTTACGATAAAACAATTACAGGCACTGGTAATATGTATTTTTATGTAGATATGCATATTTATAAGTACATCACAACAATACACTAACGGTCGTTTTATCGATGTAAATAATATGAAAAATAAATATTTTTCCAAAATACTATGTTGATTTTGTTTTTGAATGTATCATCGAATAAAACTTGCTTTATTGCAAAATGGTAACCATAGAAAAATTGGTAGTAAACATAATACCAAAAATAGGTACTTAATAGATTTTATAGATTGGTTTGTATTTTATTGAGTTGAATGGTTTAATAGGTTCGCTTAGTGGACTAATATAAATCAAAAGGTTCCCAATGAATGCTTTCGTTTAATTTCCGATGCGGGTTATTGACAAATGAAAAGGGAACAACCAAGTCTAATCTATACAATTGTCCGGCTTTACTATTTGACTCGTTTATTTATTTATCAAATTGACAAGTAATTTTGAAGCATAATTTTACTGACATACAATTTAAATGATGATAGATAAAGGTCATCTTTAGACAGAGCTGTCTAACCGCTTTTCAATTTAATAGCTTAAGTAAGTTTGGTTATACCTATAACTGTGAATTGTGTTTATTAAAAGCGCTTTAAGATTTTGAAATGAATATTTTTATATTCAAAATTCAAAATTAATTAATTCTCTTACTTATTTAAAAGTATCTGTGGCTGTATGTGATATTTTTTATATTTGAAGACTTCTCATACTTAATTTACTGGAATTAGTTTTTTTCTACGTAGTTATTCGATACCGAATCAATCAATTGTTGATAATAACCTTCCCAGCACAATAAGTTAAAATAACCGGATTCAAATTGAAGCATAAGTCTCAGAGCTAAAAGTAAGTATGAAAACAAAAAACAAACAAACAGACAAACTCATAGACATCCTTTAAACTTATTAAATCGATAATTTCAGCAAAATCAATGTGATAAATAGCGAGAATAACATACATATTGTAAAAATTGGATAGTAGATCATAAAGCTCTTCATAATATTTAAAACTAAGTGTACCTTTAAACAAATTAACAACTTTTAATTTTATCTTATCTTATCTAGGCACGGTAAAGCAGTGTCTAGTCTGGCTAATCTTTCCAACACGATGCTACAACAAAATACAGTTGTAGCATCGACACGATAAGAAGAAGAATCTTATCTTACCTTTCTTCGTTATCATCTCATTTAAATATATGTCAATAAACTAACTAAGTACGTTTTAATGCAGTATGTAAACGTAAGTTTTTACATGTTCTTAAAATCCAGCTCTAAATTTCTTACCACGCACTTGTTTGATTTAATAAATCATTGACCAAATGAGCCTTGACGTTGCCTAACTAAGCCTGAATTCGCCCGTGAAATTCTACCATAATTAGACCTCATTAATGTATTGACATCATTATATTAGGCCACAATCACACCACGGGGACCCATTTATTTGCAAGTAGCCATAAAAAGAATAGACATGGAAAATTAATTATGTTGAAAGCCCGAATGCCTGCTTTCACTAAGCAGGGATTCGGGCTTTTGGGTTTGAATATTAAGATTGTAGTACCTATGTTGATGTACAAGTAAATAGATTACGCATATTATTTTAGTCAATGACTCTGAGCAAATGATAATTACTTTATAACCACAAAATTATTATTTGCTTATATTACTAATACAAATATGTACTTCAGTCATTGTCTTCATGTTATTAAAATCAATATAAAATCCCTATTTTGTATACCTACTAAATATAGAAGGAATAGAAGAAGATACATTAGAGTTTTTCTCTAAACTTAACTGCATTTTTTAAGATACAGTAGTGTTGTTTATTATTCACTGCAGTTCGTTTCTGTCTGGAAGCCACACATAGTATAAACAGTACTTATCTTTCCAATACCAAATCTATACAAAATAAATATTCAAGCCAAACTATTTGCAATAAGACCAGTAATATATATCTCAGCAGTGACAGTTCCAAGTCTCTCTCTCTAATACGCTAGGATTAAATCAAGACGCATTCCTGAGGAGATTGTGGAGATTTGAGGCAAGTTGGCGAGTCGGGCAGCTCACTGACATCGACATGCCTACACTCACGACAGCGCAATTTATAGCCGCCCCAACTCAGAAAACAACTCCACTGAACTAGAAAAATAACCCTCTGTAAAAAATAACACGCGCCTTGTATAACGAAAGCAAAATCGATCAAAATACTTTTTAAGAATGTAGATAGATTTTTCTTTTAGCAAAGTTTTTGCAATAAGCTAAAGAGCAAATCACTAAGTTCGTAGCTCGGCCGCCAATCTACTTCACTTTCTTAAAACCAATCTTTATAGTATTTCAGTGAACCAAACCGATTTAAATAAAAATATTTTAGGAATTGACGACCTTTTAGTCCTTTGGTGCAGTGTGCTAGTAATCGACTGAAACGTAAAAGATACCTACACCCCAAGAAATAATTAGGTTAATTTTTTGGCAATAATTACTGTGTTTTATTAGTGCGTAGCAGGTAAGTCAAGAAGAAAATAATTAATGAATGAAAAATCAAATAATCGACTCAATATTTCAAATTAATCAATAATAAATTAGCATAGTCAAATACATAATGATGCCTGCTTACTTAACGTAAGCACCCCAGACAACAATTGGTTAACTAAATAGTAGATCTAACTATTTCTGTCACAAATGATGAACCATTTCTGCAATACAGTTTATATCTTATGTCATTTACATCTCAATAATTTTACTAACTCCAGTTTCGTGGAAAAATGGCAGCACTCTATCTGTCAAATATGTAATCTGATTATTTGTGCGATCCCCGAGGTGGAATACATTTTTGCTTCAAAATTATTTTTGCTACCAAACTTTATATCAGGTGTAGTAGTTTTTGATACCCTGGCCACAGGATTTTGATTCTCTATGTACCATGAAGACCAATTTATTCTTTGGTATTCTGAAATCATCATCATCATCCGCAGCCAGATTTCGCCCACTGCTGGGCATAGGACGTCCCTATTCTTGTGCCACTCTCCACGGTCCAGTGCTAGTCTCATCTATGTGCGACCTGCCATGGAAAATTCTGAAATTCTGTATCTAAATTGAAGAAATCACCTTGGGTATTATTTATTGTGCGGGCACTATTTGGCTATTGCTCGATTCATTCCCGTCTATATTACATTATTAGGTCGCCAAGGCCGCCAATCAGCCGGTGGTAAGTCAGCCATCAAATTGCCGTCGGTCGGTGGTTTAGACGAAAAATTTATAGCGTCGACCTGATTCACATTTTAGATTTTCGATCAGGTAACAACTTACTTAACAATAAGATTGTTATCGCAGAATAACTTTCTTCGTTCATGAAAATATCTTAATTTAAATCTCCTTACGTAAATAGAGAAAAGCTTGAAATAAAATTGAAATAAACATATTGAAATGAGTAACATTTTCCATGTGACCGATTTAGTAAGCCATTGCGCCGATGTTTTTTATATAATTTCCTTGACCTTCTTCTTGGATTTCTTCTCATGGGCATTTATATATTAACAAAATTATCATTTTTATAAATAGGTACTTACTGCTTACCTACTTAGAATACTGAACACGTAGAAACCAAACTTACACTTACACATAATATATTTAGTACCTACCACATGCTGTTTGTTCCCGGTGGGAAATAGGGATCGCCACAACTCGCAGCGCAGAAAGCATAGCTTACATTTTATCGAATGAATAATTCGTAGGTAGTCCTAAAAGATTCGCAAATCTTAGGTGTGTTATGAAATTGTTAATAACGTCTACTATTTGCCAATGGCCAAACTTTGATCATCGTTAAAACTCTTTAAAGTTTCCATAGCATGCAGAAACATATTTAAAATATTACTGAAATGAGATACGACGTAAAAGTTGCAGATACTTAAATATTGCAGCAGAAAACATGACCTACCATGCTCATTTGAAATTCCATTACAACTAAATGTAAACATTTTTATTGACTAAAATAGAAAAACAAAACTGAGCATCAATACAATTGGCATAAAAGAAAAGGAATTCATAGTTATTCTACTGGGAAACCACCATTTGAGTAAACAATAATATTATTTTCATATCGACATTGTAACACTGTCTCAAACACAATGTTGGTACGTCATGTTCCTTCGGCGTAAGAACATAAGGCAGCCCTTTATTTCCAACACTATTACGTAGTACTAAGATCCAGAGTTGATTAAAATATGTAAGCGGTCGCACATAGTGTAAAGCATTTGCGCGTGCGTGTACATCTGTCGAACTCCTCTGGGACTTGGAACCTGGATGGCACGCCTCAATTACATTCTACATACGCTCCTAGAATCAGCAACAGACATACTCTCCGCTACAGAACGTGTGCCATCCAATTTAATATGTAACGTTGAAAGTTTCATAACAAAACTATATTATTGCGCTATGCCAACCGTTTGGGGAGACTGTTTATTTGATCCACAAAAATGTTTATATCTCCATACCACAAATTGCTTTGAGAGATTCTCACACTGGGGAAAATAAGTTAAATATTGCAAACAACAACTTTTCTAATTTTATGGATCCCCATGGTAATATACTAAATTAACCTGTAATCATCTGGCTGGATTAACCACAAGTACCTAGGCGCCTCCCGGAGCTTCCATAAATCTCAGTTACCGCAAGTATTTTATTTTTCTGACAATCATAATAAAAAGCCTTGACAAAGGAGATAAGCGATGAAACTATTAAACACAATCACATTGAATCCACAGAGAACACTAATCGTTCCGATTCCAATAACGAAATGTGAATTGAAAGAAGGATCGTCTCCGCGCCCGAATGTAATTGTCCGCTCTCGTACCAAACGATTTCTATTGCTTATTGCCTCCGAGGGTTTCTTGCAATTTTCTTAATGTTAGACTCTGACAACTGAATTTTATTAGGCTACTTTAGAGAAACTGAAAAAAATAAAAAATGTTTACCTGCATTGCATTGGCGTATTTTGTAGTATTTTTGTGACCGGCCATTCATATTCCTCTAAACTACTTTAATAATATAAGTATCATTAAAGAAAAGAGGCCAATGACAATGCCATCGTAAAATAAAGACAAGTTTCTTGAAAAGAATTCAGTAAACAGTGGAGCACGGACAATTAGTCATTTGCCCTGAACTATCAGTTCCACAATAGCTGTTCTCCACTTCCGCTAAAAAGCAATGGCCCGAAAACCGAACGAAATGAACAACCGATGACTTTCGTTTTCTTATAATTCTTTGTATTGTTCCAGAACTTGGAACTTTCTTCAGTAAGTACTTTACTGATCAAACGACAACTTTTCTATTTCTTTTATTATTTATCGAAAAAGTCAGAACCGAATCTTCCCAAGATTTGTGGATGTTGGTTCAGAACCTGTTCTGTTTTATAAAGTACAACGTTAGATATAATGTGAAATGTCTGCTTCTTGTGACATAACAGAGTTTCAATGCGAGAAACGCAAGTGAGGCATTTCAATAAGCACATTATCCCAGCAAGAATGCAATGTGACATTACATTCCTTTTGCATGAATGAACCGTCCATCGTGACTGCTTCAATGTGAATAAGCACACAATATATTTTAGATCGGTCTGCTACTCCTAACGTTTTGAATACAAATGATTGGTTTTGTACCTAAAAACTTTTAAACTTGCTAAGATATATTTGAACCTGGGTGAGAAAAGCCCAAAACCGAGGACGCTGGCATGCCATGAAGGAGGCCTATACCCTGCAGTGGGTGTTACCAGGCTGAAGTAGTAGTAGTAGTAGGATATATTTGCACGATTACAAAATATGATTATAAATTTATACATAAAATAGCTAAGCTTTCTTACATATTCGTGTGGAAATGTTCAGCAGAGCAGCTGATCTACATTAAACTGCCAGCACGCCATGCGCTATGAATTAGGTTATGGACCTTATTGACCGATTAACGCAAAAGTTGGTGTAATCCATGGATTAACTCGAGCTTGCGAATCGGTCCGATGGATTATGATCGCGATAGGGTATCCGATTAAACGAGGCGTCCGATTCACGGGTCAACAGATAAAGCGGAGAATGTACAAAATGGAAAGTAGTTAGGTCCAAACAACCCGTATACAACTTCAAAGTTCTGAGCGCACCGGGAGTTCACACAAGTTTCTCTGGCGCGCCTTGCTTTCTAGATGCTGATGGTACCAACTTAATTAGTAATTTGTAAACAAGTGAGCTAGCTTAAACTTATATTTTATATTTGAATTTAAATTCTTGTTGCCACTTTTATACGATTTATACAAAAATAATGCAACTCCTCCTTGTAATCATTTTTATATGTTTTTACAAGTCAGGCGCAGCTTTTGCATGTATTTTTAATTGATGTCTATTATACATATAAGATCATTGCATAATTTAAACAATACCTACCTACCAATAATCAATCAATCAATCAAATATTTCTTTATTCAATAAAATCATAAGGATCATTTAGAATCGTCTTACATACTAGGTGATTCTAGGTGCCAGTTCCACGCGACCAGAGCCTAGAAGAACGGGCAAGAAACTTACGGCCTGGTTCTTACCGTTTTTTTTATATGATCCTTCTAACATTTAATCTAAATTAAGTACTTACTGAAGTTTCAGTGCGGTGTCAATTTAACTTAGTAATAATACACTAATGAGTTAAAAAAGAAGAATAAAAAAGCCGAGAAAATACACCGAGTACGTTGATAATAAAAACATAGAAAGTGAGACTTCACCGGTAGAGCTCAACGTAGTCTCTATGTACTCTCCAAACGTTACTAATCCTATGTGTCCGAGCTTTAACGATGATAAAGGGTGTCGGACATTGGCAAGTGGTGGACGTCATTACTGTATTGGTTTAGGGTGGATTGACAGCCGGAAACACTCCACTCGACAAACACTGGCCGAGCCGATAGTATTATCAAACAATGGTACGAGCGAAGAATAAGATATGAAAAAGAAATTTTACGGTCTGCCTAGCTAAAAGGATGTATTTTTAAGACCCAGTTTTATCAAGCTTGGGTAACGTTTACTCCAGGATAAAAGTCTATTCTCGTTAAAAAAAAATAGAAAAGCTTACCCCTTGTTTCTAAAATAAGATATTGTTGCTCCTCGTTCATAAAACTGACCCATAGTTATGTGTATAACAAAATAACCGCTGGAACACACATTTGTTGTTTGCATAGGGCCGATACCGAGATACGACATTGGACATACAAGTAAAAAAAAACCACGGTGTCTTAAATTACACATAAAATACTTTAAAGATATTTACAAACAAGAACGTCTGAAGTAAGTGAATTTATTAGCTAATTTAAATTTAATAAATATCGTGTAGATGTCGTGTCGGTAATGTGAAACATTCATTCACGTTCCAATTGCTCCGGTAGAGCCAATACAAACCCGCATAATATTTTATTGGTAAGTATGTAAGTATCGCATTGTGGTTCATTACAATTTCAGTAAAACATCGAACCCTGTCCGTTACAGTAAACCGTGCTTTATAACAATAATATTTATGATATCTGGAATTAAAGTACAATAAATAAGGCAACATTATTTGAAGGCTCGTTTCCGCAGTAATAAAAGGAACAAAGAAAGGTAAATAACAATATTTTCTCTCTTTATTACATGCGTTGCCTGTGTCTGTTGACTCGTGTGAATTAATACATCTGCCCCCGATTTAGTCACGTCTCTTGGATAAAAATCTGTAGCAGTGGCACTACTCTGATAGAGTGCCTATTTGTGAAAATGTATCTGAATTCGTATAGTATAGTTTACAGGTTAATAGTTTATAGTTTTACGGTCTGTGGATAGCTCAACTGTTTCTTATGTATTTTATATGCCTATGTACATTTTGTTAATACTGAAATAGTCGTAATTTTGTTTGTGAATAAACTTAGTTTACAGGTAGTTAGTAGTAGTTAGTCGTTATATCAATGTATAAATAAATTATTTATGAACTTCTTAACAAAGCAAAGGCCAGTATTAATAAAACATTCTGCTACATTTTATTAAACAAACGCAAACATAGGAAACAAAGTTACACTCAGGCACAGAGCGTACATTAATGTTTGCCATCATACAAATGATTTTCCTTAGCGGCGGCCAAACCCACGATCCACAGCTTGGAAGGCAGAGCTTTAACGCCTGTTCATATATTCTAGTTTAATTTCAGCAACAAAATTTGAAATTTAGATAAATTTTCTATGCAGCGTAAAGATATTTTTTTTGTTGAGGCCCACAACAAAAAAAATATAACCTCAGGTTGCCCCATAGTACGTTTGAAAGGGCTTCTAAGGGCCTACATTTTACATTTCTTACAGAAAAAGTCCGTCCTGCGTGTTATCAATGCTTTATGATCGGTTTAAGGAGTTTATTATCCCATAAAGAACAAAATAAAGTTTTCTTAAAATGAGACTTACCAGATAGATCTTAAGTAGGCGATAGCGGTGAGCTTGATTCATTATATTATTCTAAAAGATCAGTACGTAGATAGGTATGTCGGTCATGATAACATGGTATCAGTAGGTAGGATCTCTAATGATTTGAAATAAACAATGATTACTTAAATATAGGTACTTACTAGATTTTTTTTCAATCGATAAGTTAATCAACGTTATGCTTTACTACAATGTGATTTTCCTGATCGGCAATCAAGTATAGGTACTGTTCAATATCCAAACTGACTGGACCTACGTCCTATCGTTATCACAAACAATCTCTATCTATCGAGAAACCACATCAATAACAAATAATTATGTAGTTTCAATCATTTTACGATATCAACCGTCACTTGGAAATACATCTGGTTTACAATATAACAAAAAAAAAAACATTAAAGTGACTAAAATAACCACATGCAAAGAAAAAGAAAAGAGAAAAAAAACATTTATTCACACAGTTGTTATGCGTTGTTATAAAACATCCTTTGCGTTTCAACATTTAGCCTTTAAACCATTTCGTCGGACAACGCATTTTGGAGTTTTTGAGTAGCTACACATTTCTCTCTTTAGACAGATGTGTAGTTTCCAAGTATCATCGTACAACATTTTGATTTGAAAGTTTGTAGCTAAATCCTAACTTATTATTTGGAATGAAGTAGGTGAATCGTTAGCGTAATTTTCCGGCTAATTAGAGATCCCAGCCATTAAAAGTTCTTGCGAACTTTCGTACTGCGTAATAGGATTGATGTTGGAGTTGCGTGATAGTTTCGTTTAGATTCTGACTTATTCTGAGAACAACATGAAAGTATGACATAGACATAGGAACATTAAGCAAGATACCAATGTAAAATGATCCAAGCTGACAACAAAACAACAATTGTGAGTTTCATTAATTTGTTTTATTAATACAGTAAGTGCATTTGTTGAAACGGAGTATCGTCGACGAGGATTGATTGATATAGGGGCGTCGCGCGTCGGCGGCTGGCTGGTGTGCGCGAATACGCAATATCAAACACACATGAACAAATAATGGTCATACGTCTCTGCCAAGATAACGCGCTCCCCAGGTATCATCGTGAGTTTTTGTTTGGCGTGTGACAAAGAGAAAATTGATAATTCATCAGGAGCCTCCATTGTTGCCGAGTGGTCGGTATTTGATGGGGTAATTCAAAAGGAGCAATTTATTTTATTGTTTTATTATTTTTGCTTCAATTCGTCGTGATATCTGATTATACGGCGTTTTATTACATTTTTGGTGATATTAACTGTCGCTATGTATCTTGAAACAGTAATATCAGACGCAATAAAGCGACAAGGAAGGTGTAGATCTACATTTACTGGAGGCGATTAAGGTAGATACTAATATATACGCGCCGCTATGCCGAGTGTGTTAAGTTTACGTTAGGAACTAAAGCTGAGCTACCATTAGCAGACGGCAAACAAATTATCTTTTCAGCACTGTACACAAGTAAGCCAGTAGTATAATGGAGTTGTCGAGTTGTCTGTGCTGGTGGCGACGCGAGCGCGGAGTATTATTCAGCACTGCTGTATATAGCGGGACGCGACGCCGACGACATCAGGCCCGGATTAGGTGCACCTGCCAGCCAGAGATGAATTTAGGCGGCAGACACGAGCGACACCTGTCTGACACGAGATAATACGCTACTTATTCGGCTTCGCCGGTGAAATATGAAATTCTTCGCGGAGGATTATCATGTGAAATATCTACACATTTCTGTGTCAGGGAGACATCCTTGTACGTTAAGCTTATCTTAAAGTTGTCATTTGAGGAGTAGGTAGAGCCACCGAGAGAACTCTTCGGTATAATTTTACGTTTAGAATTGTTTGAAATTATACAATGAGAAAATCACGATCGAGCGTTTATTCTTGAAGGGTAGTTCTTTGGTTGTCATTTCAACCGGTCGTTCCGGCATTGTGCGCGTTCACGTCATCCATTACCGTAACGAACTTTGTGCTCAGGCAGCAGATTCATTAGAAAACCATTCATCTCTGCAACTACACTGGTTCGCTCAGGTATTAACTACTTTACTCAACCTCCGTACGTAATTGAAAAACAGACGTAGTTTCGTGTACTGCGTACACGACATGAATTCATTTAGCTGAGAGAGCGGCAGGCAACGAAAGTTTTTTGCTTTGATGTATGGGCCTTTCGGGAATATTTCATAATGGCCTCTTATTTGTAGTATGGCTAGGATTATAGTCGCGTAGGTACAGTAAGTAATTAAAACTAACTTGTCTTTATTTATCATTTTCTTTATTTTTTAACATTTTTTAATATTTTTATAATGAATGAATGAAAACTAATCGTAGTGATTACTTCAAATTGTTTAAAAAAACATCTATTTATATCTATATTATGTTCCATATTTCCTGTCTGAGAGCCCATTTATATGCGTTTATATGAATACAAACTATCTACATTCACACAGGTGAGACTGCCAACTGCTAGTTAGAGTAGAACTTTCAATTCTAACTTAACAAATGTAAAGTTGAGCGCACAAACGGGACAGCAGCGTAGCCATGTGCATTTAGTTGAACACAAACTTTTCGCTTTGTCAGGCAAGTGTTC
This sequence comes from Ecliptopera silaceata, assembly GCA_932527185.1. Taxonomy (NCBI): domain Eukaryota; kingdom Metazoa; phylum Arthropoda; class Insecta; order Lepidoptera; family Geometridae; genus Ecliptopera; species Ecliptopera silaceata. Next base: position 6,544,315 of record OW052202.1, on the reverse strand, counting down.
AGTTTAAACCGTAGGTAGGAGTAGGTTTGCCTACCCAATATCCGTCAGAGAGTGAACACCGGCATCGTGCGTCTGTGTGTTCAGGCGTGAGTGGCGCGGCCGGTGGGGCTGCATGCGATTGTGTCGCACAAGTACAACTGTTCGCGATACCAACTCCGCCAGCGCAGCGCTTATTGTACGCCAACCGTTCTCTTCCTTTACACACACGAATAGGTAAATATTCAATTTCTGTTGCTATAAAGTTTTATTGACACAATTTCAGCATGACGAAATTCCCCGATGGGCGGGAGTTAGCTCGTTAAGCTGTAGTGTGTACGCGCGCTGTTTGCCCGCCGCCCTCAAACCGGCGAACTCAAGTTACACCCTCGCAATCTCTGAAATAAACATGCGTTGAGACCACTATTGCTAACAACCTTGCAACTTGGGCCACTCGTGAAAGCACAGGATTAATCTTAAGTAGCACATCTACGTTACGTGTACTAACTTAGATTATGATTAAAATATTAATTGGAGAGTTGTAAGCGTGTCATGTATGCTCCTAATTTATTAGAACTCGCCTGCTCAAAGAGAAGTTTATAAACTCAATTTGCAAGTTCAATATTTGTTATATCTTATCAACCATCTCTTCCAAAAAAGGGGTCACACGTGAAGGTATTATATAAGAACATAATGCTTACTCAAAAATGCTTACTCCTGAAAGCTATTCTCGGAACAGTGAAAGGCATCAAAATAATGGTTTATACGCACAAACATAACTCGGAAAAGCCAAACAAGCTTAAAGCTTTAGTAGAACAAAAAAAGCACTCGCTACTAAAAATTCATTTGCGCAACTCTTCGTTTTAAAGTCTCTTAAAAAGTCTAAAAGTTACCGAAGTCACTACTCCACCCTTTCAACTCATTAATTGAAGAATTCAAATTGGTAGTAAGTGAAAACGCTGAGGCGAGATAAAGAATTTGTTACAACTTAGGGGCCGGCAACTCCCGAGGGCTAATTACATTGTTACATGACAAAACTTTTGGGTCGACCGAAGTTTCTTTACGTTCCTTGCTCAGACTTAGCTCTGCTGAGACTAATAAAATCAACTCGCATCAGGGCACACACCAAGTTATAAAAAGGCTAACTGACTCATCGATATATTAATTGTTCTACAAATATTTATAGCAGAATAGTACTGAAACTCAATTACCCATTACATATATTTTTAAAACATGTGTCGCTTGATATTTGGGTATTATTCTTCTATAAAACGATTATCACTAATTTATGCATGAAAATGTAACTTTATTTTATTTATCAGACCCAGATATCTCATTTATAATATACCATATATTTGAAGACTGAGTTTTTTTTTTAATATTTAGTAAACTTAAAATGCCTAGTGAAACGGGATTGAGTAAAAATTAAAAAAAAATGTTTCAGCATTAAACCTGATACGAATGTGAAAATCCACTACGTAACTGGAATATTTGATGATTCTAATTTAAAAATACCCTGCTACTGCATTTTAAATAACATATGATGCTATCATATGCGAATATTTTTTTGAATTAAGCCATTAGTTTTTTATTCCAGCTAAATTATATTTCGTGCTACGTCCGAAGATATTGGTAACCTGAAAATAATTTGTAAATGAATTATTCACACATTGTAGTAACGCCTTAGTGCTACCGCTATTTTATACTAATTTTGAAAGTTTTTTAACATTATTTCCGGTGTTTTTTAAATCCTATGATTGTTCTAAACTATGATAGAACTTCACATCCAGGTAAGTTCGTTTAATCATCAGTAATGTTCAACAAACACTGCGAGAAAACGACATCTATTTTGAGTTGTGACATACATCAAACCGCATTTAGCTCCCTTTAGCATGGAAAATTAAGCCCATTCAGGTGCCGGGAATAAGCCTCAAGCCGTAGAAACATTATGTAGGTGGTTTCCCCTAATTTTATCTACCTGTGCGGCTTTGAATTAAATAGTATCGTGTTTGAATAATTAGTATTTCTGTATATATTTATGAAACTCGTCATCGAAAAATAGATTCTATTAGGATTTTACCAGAATATATTATATGTATATCATACATATATAACTATTATAAATATATAACATTCAATACAAAGCTATGGAATAAGGCTATAAAGGCTATAAATTTCTTATAGAATATTTACATGATCTTAACAAAAGCAGTATTGAATAAAAATATTTTGTAGCATTTTCTATGTTCGATAATTTAGATCTCGTCGAAATCGACAAGGCGAAGCCTTCTCTAAATTACTGTTGAGTGACTCACCGTATTTCAGGCTTTTATAATACAAAACAGGATCATGAAACGAGATTTTTTTTATGTAAACCTGTTCTGGGATGAAGAAAAAAAAATTATTAATAATGTTCCTAACACATTATAATAAAATATAGCTAAGAATACGTAACTATTAAATAATTTAAAAAAAAAGTTGCAACGTGAGAAAACTAAAACGACTTAGAAATTAAAAGCTCCAAATGTTTTCATACATAATTCTTTCTTACCCTTTGACCCGCATATCTCTGAAGCCCTTTATTTAAAAACCCTAGCGACAGTCATATTCTGTTTGGGTTATCCTGACACATTTCACGAAGATCAAAATCTTGAGGATTAACGATATTTTGTCAAGACAAATATTTTGTATTTCTAGGATTGTAGTTTTTTTTCGAATGGTATTGGAGAATTTATTCGCAAACAAATTTACGACTATTACAGTATTTACAAAATGTACATTGGTATATAAAAAACATAAAAAACAGTTGAGCAAAAACAGACAATTGCAAACGATTTAAGTTACAATTGAAATAGAATATAGATATAGAAAATCTTTATTGTCATGGATGAAGGCACATAAATAAAATTATATTAAAATTAAAGTGTACAGGCTTTATGACTCGTCAATCAGATAACATCAAAAGAATGTTTTACATTGAAATAAATATAAAAAGATAAATGTTTAAATGATGTCACTTTGAGCTTTCATCTATTATTAAATGATGTCACTTTGTATATTTCGAAATAAGATTTCGTGCGTTATTTTGTATTGTATTATTTTAGGTATAATTTTGTCAGTTTGTTTCTTTCTTCCCACGCTGAAACAACTGTGATAATTTATTTAAACCCTTTCAGACCTGGCGTACATAATTGTACACATATAATATAAAAATAAATTTTAGTATAAATTTAACATTATTTGCAACTAAAAACGGTTGTTGTCATTAGTTCACATATTAAACTACCCAAAACGATACTTCCCAACGCCATTTCTTAGCGTTTCATGACAGTTTTTGGCAAGTTATGACCAGTAGCCGGCTGAAGTTTGAATTGTGCAGGTAAGCCCATTATTTTATTTCTCAAAAATAGAAAATATTCAAATATATGTAATGAAAAAAATAAAAGTCGATGTGTTATACTGTTGTCGTCATATGTTATATACATGTTGTTGGTTTTAGTTTATTTTTGTACAAATTATCGTGTTTTTTAGTTATGTACACAATTGTACACATCAGGTGCATATGACGTATTTTTGATATGTTGTAGTACATAGTAGGTATTACTGAAATAAGTTATAATTGTTATTGAATGCTGTAATTTTGTTGTTTTTGATGTTACAAATGTGTTAATACTATTTTCAGATAAAAAATTACCGATATGTTTTCGCGCGACGCTATTAGAGCACTAGAAGAAGGTTGTCTTTCTGATTTAGAATTATCTTCTGCTGACGAAGGACCAGTTGGAGCTGCGTTAGAACGGGAGCTACGCTCTGTCCGAGTGGGAGCAGATCTCATCAGTGGGAACCAGCGAGAAGTATTCCCCCCAGATTTGGATGATGATGATGAAGACGCTGGCCTTTCGTGGGTTATGATGAGTGATAACATTTTACCAGAAGTGCCTTCTGCTTCTGAAGATACGCTATTACAGAATATTACACCGAAGCATAGTATTAGGTAGAGACACAAGGAAATAGTAAACACAATTTCGCCAGAAGAGACACGGCCAGAAGCTGAAATAGCTCGAGACGGTGTTGGGCATTTCCCTGCACACGACGAGGGGCTTGGGACACGGTGTAAAATTGTGAAATGCAAGAGGAGAACCCGAATCAAATGCATAAAAATGCAAGGTTCACTTATGCCTAAGGATAGGAATTGCTTCTCTATGTATTTCATACATAAGATACTATATAATATAGCCTATTAGACTGTAATTTACGTGCAATTTATTCAATCTAAACAAAGAAAAAGACATTTTCTGTTAATTTTCATAAAGATAATGCTATTATATTTGTTATTTCATAATATTGCTTCGTATTTCCTAATAAAAAGTTGTAAATAAATGTTTTTTTCATAACAGATAAACATTCCTAACACCTAATATGTTCATTATGTAGGACGGATGTGTACACTTGTACACAAAAAGAAAAGGCTGTTTTTCTTGAAAAGCTTGCAATCAGGATTTTTTTCTTATTTTTTCCTACGATCTATGTACAAAAGCCTAGTTGCCGGCATTTTTTTCCGATCAATTGGCGAAAATAAAATAAATCAGGTCTGAAAGGGTTAAGTAACTAGTAAAACTAACTAACTAGTAAAGTACTCTAAAACATAATAAAAAAAATACTATTCTGGCGTTTCACTAGAAAATTATATTAAAAAGCAATCCTGATTTAAAATATATTATTGGACTAGGTTTGTGAATTTTAAAGCTCCGCTTAGTAAATGAAATGAAACGAACCTCTCCTTTATATAACCTTCGTAAGCGTGATTTGCATTTTAGATCAAAAAGTTAAAAATCAGATAAAAAGTAACAGCCTAATAATACGGGCTGTAAAAGTCTCCAAACACCTTTTACATTTAAAACATGGCCATAAATAACATTGCCAGAGTCCTATAAAGGCGTTTTAATATAACTCCTGCTAATGTACCAGGTACGCGTTTGTATGTTGGCTTCGACCTGCATAATGTGAGAACATACTTATTCAACCATAGGTTGATATAGCTTTAAAAACTGCTGAAAACATGTCATTCGGATCATTACCATCCCACAATAGCGGTATCAACAATAACGTTCATTCAACACTAACACCTGAAAATACACCGATTGAAAAGAACCGTTCGTATACCCTTCACAGATCTGGGTCAGCCGCATCAAAAATTTATCAGTATACTAATTTATTGTGGCAAGATCAGGAAGGCCTTATCCATTACCGAGGCCTGATTTGTCACGGTAGCTGATTCATTAGACGAGCATTAATCTTCGACGAGGCGAGGTGTGAGCTGCGGGGCTGCCGGCCACCGCGGCGATAAGACTTTACTTTGTTCAAGAAGCTGTGAAGCGTGACTAGCCTAAGATGCTAGCTCCTAAAGCCCTACACTGAAATTTAATTAACCCAAATTTGTCCTTTTGTCTTGATATAGCATCGTCCCAACCCTCTGTACGGTACATGTTTATCGATGGTAACACAGTATCTAGACTGAAATCTCTGAATGTTATCTTTCCGGACCGCGGAGACCTTTCGAAGTATTGATGCGTGGTCTTGCTGGTTTGAACGGTTTGTCTTTTCAACATGCTTCAGTAAATTTCTTATTCAAATAAGGACAAAAATATAAACTATAGTTTAGAAGGTTAAATAATAAAACGTACTTAAATAAAAAAAAATGGTTGATTCGTTTTTTTGGCAAACAATGAAGATATTTTCTCCGTTAACAGTCATAGCACTGAGACGAGTAGACAGTCTGGGTTTAGTAAGGTTGGGGTCCAATCAGCACGATGCGGTCACAAAATGTAGCAGAGTTTCCTAAAATATGTTTTAAAACTTACTCAATTCCTATTTTCGGATGGGCTTAACTAACGGCGTGGAAAGATATATTCGCAGCCCTCGGAAAATAATGTAATTACTCGAGATGGATTGCTCTAGTTCCGGTCAAGGACCTTAACCCTTCGTCTTCACAAACTATCACTTTCACGTCACGTATTATGAGTATAAACGGCTGGAGTTATGAAAGCCTCACTACTAATTAAAAATAAATAAATGATCATTTAAGCGTACCTTACTGTTTAATTATTTTAATCTGTACATTAACAAATTTTATTATATTAATATAATATACATACATAAAAACAAATTATCTTCAAATAGTCCTTGCAATAAAATTTTCATTCAACGAATAATTGTTTGTTTGCCGAATTTTTCTACGAACCTGAAAAATATGCTTCATTATACTCCATTGATTTGCCAAACATATGCTTGAAAGAACTACGGATGGAACGTGCTAAACGCTTGTCCTCTATATGCCTGCTTCGTATTCTTCAATACTTTGGACATGTTGCCCGCCGAAATGCGGACAACATGGAAAAAATACTAATCACAAGCAAAGTAGAGGGCAAAAGACCAAGAGGAAGGAGCCCAAAACGTTGGTCTGACCAGGTGTCCGATCAGCTGGAAACCCCCATCAATGTCGCCATCCATCAAGCCGCAGACCGTGGTAGATAGAAGAAGAGCATAAATGAAGTCCTTGCACGGTGTCACGATCCCCAACAATGGGGGAACGATTAAGAAGAGAAGAGAGAGATGCTTGAAAAACCATAGAACAATAGAAACCGTATAGTACCACTAAATCAGTTCACCATCAAACTATTGAATTGGTGCCGAAAAAAATACAACCAAAAAACTATTAAAGCGTAAACTTTGAAAGCTTGTTTCAATAAACTACGACGATCAACAACATACAGGTGGCAGCAATACACTCGGTCTCTTTGTATGTGAGCTGCCTCGCCAAAATATCCGTTCAAAATGCCCAATCCACTAGGTGGTTCAATTTCAAAATAAAGCCATTGAGGTTGTCCGGCTATAACCGTGGTCGCTAATTACGAACAGAACAGTTGTGTTGATCACTATTTGAACGTAACTGAGCAGTTTCCGATGGTCGTTGGTAAGTGTTATTGTATTGCATGTTGATGAGTAAGGCCTGCTCTATTTGTTTATGATTATCAATTTTCAACCGCATCGTTGTTACAAACTGACAATCTAATTTTCGATTTATGTGTTTTACTGGGTTTTCAACGCTTTTACAATTTCATTGCGAATTTCAAACACAGTCAGTGTTTAAACACAGTCACCTACTATATTCATAACAATAATGTTTAAATAAAAATATAGTATTCATATCAATAATTTTCTGAAAATCATAATGCAGGTAATCACGTAGTTAAAGGTTCTACCAAGACTCATTGTCACCAATGAAACAATAAATGAATCTCAATCCGATAGTATATAGGGTTTCTAAAGCCAAAACTGTTTTGTTATATTTTCACAAATGTCGAGTCACCAGTTCCAGTTCGAAGCAAGGAAACTAGAGAAATAACGACTTTTTCGAGAAATAGCACGAAACCTTATGAATGTTACTCGAATTCTCAATACAACTCTCATAGCAATAAAATCTTTATTGCTTACAACTACATAGCAGTATAAATATTACACGTCTGTGCAAATTGTTAATGAGGCACTATACCACTTGAATGATCAAGTTTGTTTTAGACAATAAAAGTAGCTTGCTAGTCCATCATTTACAACTCCGCATAAAAATGCCTAATTAACTTAGATAAATGTTCAAAAGTTCAGTCATAGCGATAAAATGTTTGGTTTGATTAATGAAAGAAGGTGCGCAGGGCCGCAAGGCCGCAACTCGATTTCAAGGGAATCAGTCCGTGAAACTTAACTGCCGGAGTTGACTGAAATTGAACGTGAATAATATCTGTATTTTCACATTGTTCCCGCATATTTAAGCTTCAAAATTCAGTACACACCGAAACTGCAAATATGGAAGCCACGGGAAATTGCACTATCTATTACTTCTAACGTGTAATGTACCTAACGGTTTCACACAATGTACGAATGCTGGCTCCCACATAACTTGTGATGAACGAGCGCTTCATACGAAGCACCATCGACCACACGTGAATATTTTCTTGTAGATAAATGTTTACAATCGTGAATACATGAATGTTTAAAACGTTTTACGGCTTGTTTTATTTTACAATCTGAATTTTTCAGATACAGCAACAGTATGTATCAAGGAGATTAATAAAAGCTCATTTGATTTTCAGTTCGTTATACCATACACCATCGCTACACTTACGGCTGGTTTCTGGAAACCCAAATCACGATTGATCCGAGTTTGACACATAGTAATTATTTGATTTTTTCGTTGATCATCGTTCGAGAAACCGGCCGTTAGCGTGGGATAAGGGCAGGAGAATGATGATACCATACACCATCGGTTATGTGCTACCCAAATAATGTGTTTGCTAGCTACTGGAGCTAAGACAGATGTGCATGCGTCAAAGCACTAACCAGTAGCTCTATGAACATTGTTGATTTTCCTTGACGTGACGACGAATACGGCAAGTCTATCTACATAGATGGATACGTATGTGTCATACCAATATTTGTTATAAATGTAAAGTACAGTAGTGGCTTCATTGTGTGTATAAACTGTCGATAATATAAATTTTAAAGTTATAATAATCATTATTTGTTTTCAACAATCAGTCAGAGAAATACTATGTACCTATAATTAGTAGGTATTTTTTTATACAGGCAGGTAGAATGCTATTTTAAGTAAGACATGTATCTAAAAACCTATCATTTTTGAAGCTATTGAACCAAAACTAACCCAATTTTAGGATAATATTGGTAAAATATGTCTGGAAAAATCATATGCCAAAGACCAATATCGATATCATTTTTACACTCCAATGAAGCCATATTCAAAGCAATCTTTTCCAATATAGTCATTCTAAAAACATACTATAGTCGCAAAATATTTCTGTATTGTATTTCTGGGTAATAAAGAGTGATACCTAACTTAGATTTAGGGTGGAGTTAGGTAAGTAGTATTGCATTATTAGACCTTTTTCTCGGAATCCGTTTCCACTAAAATATTTACCCATAACTCTTCCCCATACGCTGGCTCCCTAATTAAGTAATATAGGTAAGTGATGAAAATTGGTTAAAGGTCGGCGTATCGTATACATTCATTTTGAAGGCACAAATTGCTAGTAGGGCATTGTTAACGAGCGGGTAAAGCGGGTACGAGCACGTTAATGAGAACGTACCTAATAGGTGTTCGCGGAACGAAGCGTGTCATCCGCTACCTACACTATCGCTCGCTCTACTATCGACGATCAAAACTCAATTAAATTAATTCTCAAAATACACTCTTATTTATCTCAATTTTTTCTTTTCTGTTTTCTTTTTTTATCTTTATCTTTGTTCTAAATAAATATTTGTATTCCCAAAATATTATCATACTCTATCAATGTAATTATTGATATATTATATATTTTATTCCAGCTATGCATTCACCCTGTTCCTAATTACAAAATATCAAAAACTGTAAGTATGAAAAATATTCATATTTTTTTATATTTTCGCTTAGGTTCATCAAATGACACAAATAAGCATTTTAATAATTTAAAAGCAAGAGTTTCCACAGCAAGCATCCATTACGCGAACGAGGAATCTGCGGTGGAGCTTTAGAGCTTTATTTTTTAAACTTTACTTTGAAACACGTGTCTGGCGAGCGATGGCGATGCCGCCGCCGCCGCCGCGGGCGGGACGGTGAGGTTACGCCAGTCGGCACCAGGTGCGAATCTCTCGATCCTCTTTGTATAAAACGATCGCACTCACTGCACCTCGAGAAAAATATAAAACTAAGTTTAAAATTGAATTTTAGAATGTTTTCACCGGCAGCTTTAAGAATGTTTGCAAGCATCTTGTAGTTTTAAGCCTGTAGTTTTGATTTCGTATATAGAAACATCTACATTTTATTTTAAATAAATAAATAAACGATCTAAATAAGTTATTAACAAAATGCACATAGGTATAAAATACATACGAAACAATAGCGCTATCGACTGTTGACGAGAGGCGAGAGACCGTTGTCAATGATCTATAGATAGTTCAACTGATCCAAATTAGTACCAATCGGAAGCTTACTGGCTGCATTGCCGCGCTGAATAGCTAATGTCAATAAATTAATATTTATGGACATTTCACACATCACTCCTAGTCTACAAAACTAAACAAAACTAGGACTTTAGGAAATATTTGTATATTATTATTACGAAACTACAATCAAACAAGCCAGCTTTAACAACAAGCTCAACATTTTAATGAATATATCGCTATCGAAATGTTACCTCTCGTGCATTCACAAACAGAACAATACAGTATACCATTTTGCTGACTTCATACACAAATGCGTATAGGTATCCGAATATATTGCGAAATAAAATGGATGATCCCCGTTTTTCCCGTCAGTTTCATAAAATAAAAATGTCGAATGAACAAAAACATTTATTTGCTATTATTAAAAAGTAAGTTTCTGGGATTGGTATTTGACTGGAACTAGGTACCTACTAAGAACCGATTTCAATTAGTGTTTGCCACGGACTGTGATCTGTGATCTCATGACTTCTCTATAAATATTAAATGCATACAAATAAACACTGGCAGATTTGCTCGTCGTATTTGTCCGTCGTCGACGGACAAAAGCAATACATATAAAAAAGAAGAAGAACTCAGGTTATGATAAACTTATATTTCGTGTTCTTGTTGATTGCCAGTCATACTTAATCATTGAAATTGTAAGGGAAGCTCAGGTTATATTGGTTATTATTTTTGAATTTCCATTGTATCTCAAAAATTTATTGTCATGAAATGTATAAATAAGTGAGAGCGCACACCAACGACAAAAAAAAACTTTTAAAATCACTTGACTTGACGTTTGTAGTATCGGGTAGAAAGACTACGTAAAATAATCTGTCTTACTGTCTTGTCGTCGGTGTGCGCACACCATAAAGTCACCATAAAAACAACATGAATTATATATGAACCCGACCGGACCCGTTCTTTTAAACTCTTTCTACTATTTCGTAGCTTCAGCGAATTAATATTATAATTTTACCAATTAAATGTACCTAATTCAAATTCTTTATAAGCTTGTTATGTGATTAGACAAACATGCAAAGGCTATTTGCCCAAGTTCTAAGATACATTACTTAGATCTTTCCCCGATCAATCATTCATTTATATACATTAATATAATAGTTTGGTCAACATGTTCAAAACTATACTAACTTTTACAAACATTATAAAGGTTAATCCTACCCCTGTTATGATTTCACACAAACTAACTCATAGGTAGGTACTTAGTTTGAAAATCTTTTGTTCGCGAACTTCTGTACAGTGCCAACTTAACTGTTTAGGTGGACAAAATTGGAACTACATTCCGCTGTCAGTTTCTGTCTAGTGTGAGTGATTATTGCTTATTGCTCGATTTAATTATGAAAAGTGCGAATAAAATGCTGAAATCTTTCAAAAGTGATGCGCAGGAAGTTTTTCTTAAAGTTTTATTTTATATAAATAAATAATGTTGGACAATCCACACAACGTCATCTAGCCCCAAGCTGAGCAGAGCTTGTGTTATGGGAACTAGAAGACTGACATACTTAACACAATACATTACATACATAGATTTTTTTATACATATAAAATACCCAGAACACCTGGAATAAATATTAGCAGATCGTACAAACTTTTATCCCAAGGCGGGAATCAAACCCGCAACATTCCGCGTCGCAGAAGGACCTTCGCCCGCCGCGCCAAATCGGACGTCATAATGAAATAAGAGAAACGCCTGCGACACTAGCGACGCCTACAACTGAACAGATAAGATGGTGGGACTGTACTGTGATGTCATAAGAATGAGTACAATAAAAGAAAATCCTAATCTTTTTTCGATGTGGGGAAGGATTATGGTACCAACTTTTTATTTACCTACACAAGTTTACGTGTGTTTTGTAAAAAAACTCGCGTTATCTTATGTAATGTTCACCGTAACAACAAAACATTTATGATTTGAATGTGACATACTTCTTTATTCATTAGGATATCAAAGAGTTTCGAGTTCTGTCATTATTTGATGAAATATAGCATTTTTATTTTTATTGTTTTTCTAATGTTATCTTGAGTTTTGTGTTTGTTGTCATAATCTGGTTGAATTTTAACTAACAATACTTAATACTTAAGTTATGTATAAACCGTTGAAATAAACGTGTAATATAATAATAGAAATCGGGACGAAACTCGTTTCCATAAGTTTTGAATAGAAAATTATCTTTAAATCAAATGACAGCTGACTTGACGACTGACTGACTTGACTGAGACAAATAAAAAAAAACACTTGAAATTGGCAGAAATGCCTGTCGTATGTTGGGCAGAAGCTACATACAAAATATTAAAGGAAGCGTATCCTCCATTACCGGTCATTTTTGAATACTAACTCAGATCAGATAAAACACTGTACTAGGTATCAAGCCGTAGAAATTTTTAATAAACTGCCATTAGACATTAAATCTGTTATTTATTAATTACCACTACTTAAAAAGTACCTGAAGACTTACCTCTTAGATAAATGTTTGTATTCGCTCGAGGAGCTTTGAAATATGAATGTACATATGTAATTAATAAGTATCTCTTAGTAGTATTATCTCTTTTGGACATTGTGTTTTTATATTTTACGGATTCTTATTTTAATTTTAATTATTATTTTCTGACATTTGTATTTTATGATTTCTGTATTTTGAATATTTCCGCATACAACGTAATTTTGTTTTCTGGAATGACTATGACTATGATCTCCGCCTTTTTGCTATAAGATTAGTAAACGTTAAACACTGACATTGGCAAATTCATGGCAACCCTAGCCTGCGAAAAGAAGAAGAAGAAGGAAGCGTATCGTGCTGTTACTATTTGCCTCTCTTTCTTTCCCCAATGCCTTCACACCTGTGTAAAAGATACAGCCGTAAAAATGTGGACGGACGAACCCCTTCTATTAAATAATTGGTCAATAAAATACAAACGGTTTTATGAAACGAATATTAAAGCCTCCTGAATATATTGGTATAAAAAACGAATCGTCATGGTATATCAATCGATATTAATTTTTCAGAGCTATATGACGACCGATGTGGCGCGGCGGGCGAAGATCCGCCTGCGACGCGGAGGTTGCAGGTTCGATTCCCGCCTTGGGATAAATGTTTGTACGATCTGCAAATATTTATTCCGGGTATTTTATATGTATAATAAAAAATAACTATCTATGTAATTTATTGTATTAAGTATGTCAGTCTTCTAGTACCCATAACACAAGCCCTGCTAGATGATGTTGTGTGGATTGTCCAGTATTATTTATTAAAAAATAACTGCCTTACGGTAGAGGCGTTCGCGTTCATTTGAGGATCAAGCAGATAAACCGTCTAATCTAGCATAATTCGGATATATTGTCATTGACGCTAATACCTATATCTAATAATTAATACAGTGTAGTTGTAAGCAGAAATAGATTAACTAGTCATGAATTAAGTACAGGATCATTTTGGAAGATCAGTGTTTCATGATAGCAGTAAATACATACATACTAATAGATTCAATTGATTTGAAGGCATCTCTATAATTTAAACCCAATTAAAAAGTGTTAACTTAACTACTCGTACTTGATGACCTAGTAACTAGTATGCTTACATTCATATTATAAAGCAACTTATGCTATCGATTGAAGTTGTTATAACTGCAAGTGCATCTCCTACATTCAGATTATTGTTTTTTTGAACCACAATTAAAAATATTAGATACATTACAGATTGGTCAATATAGAAGGTGTTATAAAGGCTATTTCAGTAAAGTAATAACAGTGCTAAAAGCGACAATGCACCGAGGAATAGGTTCAATCAATACCCGTGCTCGTTACCGATCCAATTGTGACGTGTCCCGTCACCGAGTCCCGAAGGAGACGTCTCGCACGGGACCTGCCTGTAATGCAGTGCAGGCAGTACGAATTTATCTAACCACCATCGCTTCACGTAAACTTAGCATGTTAAAGTCACACTGCGCGTTAACAACAGCTCAACTACTGAATGTTAGACCAACTCCGCGCAATGTATTTCAAATACGCTACGATCACAACTGTCAAAATCATTTGTACTGAGTCCAGTCGGTCGGCGGATGAATAAACAATGCGTTAGGCTGGTTTGTTTATTAATATGCGATTGTGTGTTCCGGCCTAAAATAGGAACCCTTCAAAATACACTGTAGGGCACATTAAGCCATGACAAAGGTCTTTGCGAGGTTCGAGAACTCCTTCAGTAGGTGAACAGAGGTCATCATCAGCTCATATTTAATTGAACGTTGAACTTTTAAGCGATTCGGCCATACAAAGAAGCCTTGCCTACATACGTCAGTTAGCTCTATTAAAATGATGAATATGAACTTTTCAGTTTTATCACGCATGTCGTGTGGAAGTAGGTATTTCAACTTGCTGAAAAATGTGGTATCGCTTTCACTTTGTTTTACTATTTGGGTTAAATTATAATTTTTAATCTAGATTGACGGCCGTTTTCTCGAACGATGATCAACGAAAAAAAACAAATAATTACTATGTGTCAAACTCGGATCAATCGTGATTTGGGTTTCCAGAAACCGGCTGTTAAATTTTGACAGACTCTAAGTGCCATCGATACTTAAATAAGTTTAAATTTTAGACAAAAGCTAAGGTATCGAATGTAAATAATAAGAATAGAATCGAAACTGGAAAACTTTAGTAAGTACATAAGAAGTATCTCGTAATTCAAGATACTACCTATGTACTAAAGTTCTAACACAGCGTCTTTATTCTATTGTAATATTTTACATGAAAATCACAGCTGAATTATTGCGAAGATAAATCACTTCATCTTGTGTTAGGTTTTTTTCTGAGAGAAAATTAAATTCATGTAATATATTTTCACACTAACGCGTATCTGAAAGCGTAATGCTACCTTTAAATCATTCGGACTTAACTCAGGCCATAAATTAAACTCACCTCTACTCTGAAAACTAACGAATATTCATTTTTGATCAAGTGATTTTTAATCAAACCTATATTTTTGTAATATTTTTTAATAAACAGATGTAAAGTCACTTGTTGTTGTTAAGCTCGAAGTTTCTGATCGAAGTAATAGTATATACTATATTCAGTAAAATCATAAATATAATTTAAAAAAATATAATAGTATATACGGTGATACATAATGTCTCTTACGATCTAAAAAAGGGTTATTCTACAGGTTACGGCCAACAAATCTAATCTAGTCATGGCATCATTATAAAACTATAAATATTATAAACTTACAAAAATAAAGCGAGATTGACTTCAGTATTAGAAGGATATTGCTACTCACAGCTAGTCTGTGCAACATATTACACAACGCTACTGGTCCCTGATAACCTGTCAAGAGCAGCTCTAGCAATCTGCCGAAGTATTGCTATCTGACGCATTGATATAGGTAATTATAACTTCCACAAACTTCGATGTAATATCATGCTGCGGTCGACGTATGTCATAAAATAAACACTTACAACTAAGTATAATATTTGTTCAGCCTCTTTAGCTAAAAAAATTGCTAGGAAATATACGATATTTATTTAAAAACTGACATTCAAAATGGCTACTAGTCAGACTTCAGTATTATCGTTGCCGACCGTTTATACACTTTGATGAGGAAAACAAATGACAGCCGATCTGACGATTGACTGACCTAAAATAAATTGAAAATAAACATTTGACATAGGCAGTCATAATGACGGACAGAAGCCTTATAAAATGAAGAAGATTTCTTTTAGAGTCTCCCTTCATTACCGGTCATTTTTGAACACTCAGATCTCCGCCTTTTTGTTATAAGATTAGTAAACATAAATCACCATAAACTCCGACATTGGCCCGACATCGTGGCGACCCTAGCCTGCGAAAAGCCACTAAGAAAAGAAGAAGAAGATTTCTATTTCCTGATGATGTGCTAAAATGTCACGTGTTTTTTTTTCAAAGGAATCTAAACAGTTTAACAAAAACAGATGGTATGATTCGGTATGTTTGTATCTTGTCTACCCCATAGGGACTCTCAAGGGATCTGAGTACTAAAAGATGGGAAGGATTGTAGCCGTCTATCAAGCATAAAGATTACAGTCGAGTCCTGTTTAAATTTCTCTGATATTTTTAGTCAGAGAGATAGCCTTTTACGCGGAAAGAATTTGCAAATTAGGTATGTAAATTGAAAGTGTGGTAGAGTTTACATACGATATTATTTTACCGTGCTCTGGTTGATTACGAACGAACGTCTGACGATATCTAGAGCACGTGTCGAATAAGATTGCACACTAAGAGATCAACTTCGACATCAAATATCTTGATATTCTTATTTTATAAGCCTTTCACTTTCCTTGTACAATGAATTTTTATTTTAGCTTATTATTGTGAGATAAAAATAAATGGATAAAATCGTTTTCGGATATATAATATGGTCGTTGTACACCCGATGTTAGGGTAAAATAAGACTGTTGAGCAGATTAGACGACTAAAAATAAACTACAAAGGTCTAAGGTCCTTTCAGACAGGGGCAAGGTTAGTATTAAATATGTTTTTTTATACATCAGCATAAAATACTTACAAAATACAGTTTCGGTGTACTTCGTCGTTAACCGTTTAAGAAAGGTCGACCCGAGACTCACTTACTTTTCTTATTTCATAAGCAATTTCTATTTACTCAACATGACTTTACTTTTATGCTCAATCTTAAGCTAAGCCTACATATAAGAGATTACTTCATCAACCAATAATTTTGCAATGTATACAGTCTCCACAAAAATATACGTTTGCTCCAGCACGTAGAACCGTCACTATCATTGTGGTTTGCTAATCTATGAACGTTGCCAATCACTTTAAACAAAATGAACGTTTTCTATTCTATTCTATTCATTATAAGTATAATATATAAATCGATGAAAAGCGTCTGCACGTAGAATACGTGTGGACGCTTTTCATTATACTCATATAGGAGTTTTTGGAAAGTAGACCGTAATTAAGTATATCAACATGGTGGTCATAACGACGAATTGACGACAGATGTGGCGCGGCAGTCGAAGGTCCGCCTGCGACGCGTAGGTTGCGGGTTCGATTCCCGCCTTGGGATAAATGTTTGTACGATCTGCAAATATTTATTTCGGGTGTTTTGGGTATGTTATAATGTACATATAATAATAAACATATCTTTGTAACATATCTGTGTTGTATTAAAAATGTCAGTCTTCTAGTATCCATACACAAGCTCTGCTTAGCTTGGGGCTAGATGATGTTGTGTGGATTGTCCAGCATTATTTATTTATAATCGAACTGGATCGCGCTCTATACTATCGAAGTGCTTTACAACTCAGAATTCGGGCTCAGATAAGCTGAAGCATGCTATGATAATCAGCTCGACCCTTCCACGCATGGTTACCCATGTATAGTACAATATACATTTTACACGTTAACTTATCTACTTATTATCTAAGATACATGTACTGTATGAGTACTTATTACTTATCTCAACGGTATATTTTCATATGAGTTTAGAAACTTTGAACGTTATATGCAAAGTTGAGAGTTTTAATTTTATAGTTTTTAATTTTGCTGAAAAGTGCATTAAAGTTATATTAGCATTTTTGGTGTGAATGTATGATAATGTTATTAAACAGAGTTTCTAATAATAATGTGTAAGTAATAAAAAAATATCGTAAAAATAAATAAGTATATTTTGGTCATTGTTATTCCATTAAGACGACCGATGTGGCGCGGTGGGCGATGGTCCGCCTGCGACACGGAAGGTTGCGGGTTCGATTCCCGCCTCGGGATAAATGTTTGTATGTTCTGCAAATATTTATTCCGGGTGTTCTGGGTATTATATGTATAATAAAAAATATCTATCTATGTATTGTATTGTATTAAGTATGTCAGTCTTCTAGTACCCATAACACAAGCTCTGCTTAGCTTGGGGCTAGATGATGTTGTGTGGATTGTCCAGCATTATTTATTTATTTATTTATTATTATTTATTATATTAAGATTCCATTGTACGCAATAGTAATATACATCCTAAGTTATTTCAATACTATTAATATTCACATAATCATTTATCAGTAACAATTGATACAGAATTTCGCAAAAGAATTTATAAAACCAATGAAGCTTCTAATATCCACTCAAACACAAGAGAATCAAAGAGATAACGAATGTTATTCCAACTGACATGTTGAAAAGTCGTTAGTCAGCAGATTTGAGAAATAAAGACGAACCGCAGTATTCAATTTGAGTTTCAACTTTAGCACCCGCTTCCCATTGTAGCATGTTCTCGTAGGTACTGATTTGTCACGGGAGCTGATTCATTAGGCGTACATTAATCTTGGTACGCCTCTGTGGTCTTACATGATAAAGCTTTACTTTGTTTATGCCGCTCCCTACGCCGTAGACTTTGTAGAACACGCGTAGGCGTAGCACTCGTAGCAATGAAATATGATATAAATAAATAAATAAATATTGCTGGACAATCCACACAGCATCATCTAGCCCCAAGCTAGGCAGAGCATGTGTTATGGGTACTAGACTAGAAGACTGACATACTTAAAACAACACACTAAATAGATAGATATTTTTTATTATACATATAAAATACCCAGAACACCCGGAATAAATATTTGCAGATCGTACAAACATTTATCCCAAGGCGGGAATAGAACCCGCAACCTCCGCGTTGCAGGCGGACCTTCGCCCACCGCGCCACACCGGTCGTCAATATACATACCTAATTTATTTTTTCTATTTTCATCAATAGATTACTGGAAATCATGTTCAGGAATAGATCAAATACATTGTGAACAATCACAACTGTCGTTACAATAGATAAAAGCAGAGATTAAATAGACATTTAAAATCACGTTTCATATGAACATTTATACTTGCCTCTAAGATACTTTAAGAACTATTTTTGTGTAGATCATGCAATGCTATCATTAGTGTAGTCTCAGACTTCGAATTCTGAGCGATGAAGACAAAACAATATTGATATTGGATAATGGAAAAATGGCGTGCTAGAAACGAATTACTACCCAGGAAAATTGCTATTTCCTTGCTGTTTTCTATCTGGAGATGCTTACTTTATATCGCCGTTGTTACATTATGTACGGTGGCGTGTGAGATACGGCGCATTATGTATTCATCGATAATAAGCTACGAGAGGTTAAGCTTCAAACCTCGACGATATTCGAGATACTTGGAAGTATAACTATCACGAAGTAAACTTGTCTAACCTAACCTACCCCGATATATGCACAGGTACGGCGCTTGTAACATGGAAGATTTAATAAGGCTACTCAGTGTTAGTAACCACTTTATTTCGAAACTTATCATACTTTAGCCGCACTTTATAAGTTATAGAGAGGCCATTACTGAACGGTGGATTTTTGATATATATTCCACTATCAACCTATAAATTTCCGGCTAGAGTATGCGTATTCACCATTAAGTATGATTTAAAGGCTCATAATTCAACAATGACTTGTAATGGATGTGTTAATGCTACGAGGAAAGGACACTCCACCCTTTAACTCTCCTCGAGTAAGCTCCTAAGACTCCGATAATAAAAGAAAATGAAATCTGAAATTGAGTTTTCGTAACGTTCGCTTTGGTAAATAAAATATATCACGGCGCATTAGAAATAATGCGTAGGCAGTATTATTGTTAGTAAAACTAGTTTTGGCGATAATAACTTTAGTACTTACAAGTATTATTGTTGTGCTGGACTTAGATTTGTATAGCGAACTTAGGAATAAAGTTTGACGCTTACAATAATAAGTGTCAAACTTCTTTCAACTTTTACAAATGCAAAAGTGTGTACCGACTTTATTATAAGGTGAAAAAAGAACTTGGTATAACCTAGATTACAGCGAGATATCAAAACGTCATGAAGTTTCGCACGTGTGAAATGAACGTGTTTACTGCTCATCTCCCTAACATATCGTAAACTTTTACACGTCTACATACGTTCGGCGGAAAGCTGTGAGCGTTCCTTTGAAATGGTTTCATTTTTTCCCCTCCACGCAAACAATGATTCTTCTCTTGCGTGTGAATCTACACGCTGTTGGAAACTTCGTATTTATAAAACTACGAACTGAATGTTTACTTGTTCAAAACGTCATCAGTAGAGCTTTGTCTGTCTTTTTATATTCTTGTAGGTATATTATGTTTAGCATAGCAGATTCTATCTAAACTAATCACTCTGACTCGTAGGCTATTGGTACAATGTCGCTAATATGACTTGTAAAGATATAAATAAATATATATAAAAATTCACGGACATTTCACACATCACACTCTAGTCCCAAACTAAGCAAAGCTACTAACAACTGCTGTGACGCCTGTCAGATAGTGATGAGGTTTTTTTACTGAATCAAACATTTAAGTATGTTATATTATATGGTTTAAAGATTTCTGTGTATATTTTATGAATAATAAATAGTAAATATTTGAAACTATCACGGTTTTGAACATAGTTTTCATTATAAACGGGATATTTACCATGATTTGTGAGTTTGATTATTTCCCGATATTTCCGCACAGTTGCATGCGCCATGATCTATAATGATTGTAATGTATGATCTACTGTCAAGTGAGTATCCACAGATAATAAACCAGTCTTATATAAATGGTGTTTTACTCCGCATCCTTTATATTACATTGGCGACGATTATTGGGATTTAATCATGCCTTTTGGCAAATTACCCGAGTTTGAGCTGGAGGAAGGCAAGAACTGGACATCTTACGTTCGTTTAGTGCGACAATTCATCTTGTTGAACGAAATAAAAGCCGAACTATGTGTGGCAACGTTGGTTACACACGTGGGCGCGCGAACGTACCAGTTGATGTGCGATCTGTGCGCTCCCGATCATCCAGAAGACAAGACCTTCGATAATCTAGTAAATCTCGTGTCTGGTCACCTAGAACCCAAGCGGTCAGAGATAGCGGAAAGACACACATTTCGTCAGCGACGTCAAGCGGACGGCGAAACGGTTGGAACTTTTCTACAAAGTTTGAAGCACCTCGCCACGCATTGCAACTTCGGAACAACTCTGGAGGTGAACCTCCGTGATCAGTTCGTCTCCGGGCTGCGTAGTGAGGACATGCGTTCGCGCCTGTTCGCGGAGTCGTCGCTCGACTACAAGAGAGCTGTGGAGCTGGCACTCGCGTTGGAGGCGGCGGAGCGGCACGCGGCGGAGGCTGTGGCTGGCACCGCGCCTGTAGCGACCGCCGGGGCCTGCGGCTCGGGACTCGGGCAGGGCGCCGCCGTGGCCGGGCTGCATCGGGTGGCGCAGGGGCCGCCAGCAGCGCGCGAGCCGAGGGGCGCTTGCTGGCGCTGTGGGAAGAGTCGTCACGCGCCTAATAAGTGTAGATATAAGTCGTACGTTTGCGACAAGTGCAGTGTCAAAGGTCATCTATCGGTGATGTGTTCTAAAAATACTAAAAAGGAAAACCCAAACAAATCCAGGTACCAAAACTTTATAAACAATAACTCGAGCTCCGATACAGATTCAAGCGATGGATTATATCAAGTAGTTTCTGTAAAAAGTGATTCTAAAGATGGCCCGTATCACCATACATTGTTGATAGAAAATATAAAAGTATTATTTGAAATTGATACAGGCAGCAGAATATCGGCGGTCAGTAAGTCATTCTTTGATAAGCATCTTTCTCATCTGCCAATAACTTCTGACAACAACAAGTTCCATTCATACACGGGTGATGCAATTCTTCCACTTGGATATGTCCTAGTGAATGTACAGAATGGCCATGAAAGAATATCATTACCGCTTTTTGTAATAGACAATGGTGGTCCGCCTTTACTAGGCCGACGTTGGTTACGCAAACTCAAATTAAATTCAATCAGCTTAAATCATATGTCATCGGTCATTGACCCTAAAGTTGCTAAGTTAAAGGCAGACTTTCCAGATGTTTTCAAATCGGGTTTAGGCAGCTGTAAAACTAAACTTAAGTTATATTTAAAAGATGATACGCCCATATTCTGCAAGGCACGTCCTCTCCCTCTCGCTTTGCGCGAACCGGTTGAACAAGAGCTGGAACGCTTACAGCGCGAACAGGTGATATTCAAGGTAGATCGTAGTGACTATGGAACACCTATTGTTCCTGTTATCAAGCGCGACGGATCCATACGTTTATGTGGAGATTACAAAATAACTGCAAACAAAGTACTTAAAGATTTTCACTATCCACTACCAAGAATTGAGCAGTTGTTCGCTGCTCTGAGCGGAGGGCAGCATTATAGTAAAATAGATTTGAAGCACGCCTATTTACAATGTATGTTAGAGGAAGGTTCTCAACCAATAACTGCCATTACAACGCATATAGGTACTTTTGTATATAGAAGAGCACCTTTCGGATTAAAGTGCTTGCCCGAAATGTTTCAAAAGCTTATAGAGGAAACGTTAAATGGTCTTAATTGTGTGGCTTTCCAAGATGATATATGTGTAACAGGAGCCACTAAAGAAATTCACCTGGAAAATTTAAGGGCAGTTCTGTCACGGTTACAGGAGGCCGGACTAAGGGTTAAATTTGAAAAATGTGAGTTTTTTAAGGAAGAAGTTTGTTATTTGGGCTATAGAATAAATAAACACGGCTTGCATACCGACAGTAGTAAAGTAGACGCGATCGCGAAAGCTCCAAATCCTCAAAACGTTTCTCAGCTGAGAGCCGCTTTGGGGCTTATCAATTACTATGCTCGGTTCATTCCAAATATGAGCACCTTGTTACAGCCTCTTTATGCTTTACTGAAAAAGGGAACTAGCTGGCGGTGGACGCGTGAGTGTGACGCCGCTTTCCGCGCTATCAAGGATGTGCTGACGCGCGAACCGGCGCTGGCGCACTACGACCCGTCTCTGCCGCTGGTGCTGTCCGTGGACAGCAGCGCCTACGGACTGGGCGCCGTGCTGTCGCACGCATACCCCGACGGTACCGAGCGCGTCGTGTGCTGCGCCTCGCGCACACTCTCCGACACCGAGCGCAGGTACAACCAGATAGACAAGGAGGCCCTCGCTATTGTGTACGGAGTGAGCCGTCATCACCAGTACGTCTACGGTAGGCCTTTTATTCTAAAAACAGATCATAAGGCGCTGAGCTACATCTTAGGACCGAAACAGGGTATACCGCAGACCGCTGCCAGCAGACTACAAAGGTACGCCGTCAGGCTTGCCGCCTACGATTTCAACATTAAATTCGTGCCGACGGAACGAAACGGGAACGCGGACGCATTATCGCGTCTACCGCTGCAGCATCACAAAGGTGATTCCGAAAGAGATGACGCTGCATACCTACATTTCGTGGAAGATAGCTTCCCTATCTGTCATAGGGATGTGGCTAGGGAAACTAAAAATGATTTAATCTTAAGAAAAATCTACGGATACTTAATGAGTGGTTGGCCGGAAAATTCGGAAATCGAAAATGAAAAGCCGTACTTTCACAGGAAAGATAGCCTTCACATAGACCACGAGTGCATCGTGTGGGGCTACAGAGTCGTGGTGCCGGGGTGGTGAATACCGTAACACCGAGCACGCCAGTACAAAACGCTCGCCAGCCGCGGCGATGCTGGGCCGCCGGCTGCGCTCACGACTCGACATGCTGCGCCCACAAACAGCCGACTTCTTCGAAGCCGCTCAGGAAGCGCAGGTCGTAACGCGGGCGGCATACTTCGAGATGTCCAAGTGGGTGACGAAGTGCTCGTTAAGGAATTACGCCCAAACAGCGATATTAAGTGGAAACCGGGCGTCATCGAGAAACGCACCGGTGCGGTCACTTACAAGGTACGTACCGAGGACGTGATTAAAACAAGGCATATCGATCAGTTATTACCAAAGCGTAAAAGCCATAGGTTGTCACTAGCAAGTAGCGCCCAAGCTAGCGATGATGTTGACGTGCAGGAAGGTATTTCAGATCCAGAGCTTGACAGGTGCACCGATGAGACGGCATTCCATGACGCAGAAGCGTCCCCGCGTCCGTCAGGTGCAACGTCCCCGTTGCCTCCACTGCCATCTCCTTCCCGAGAAGGTGAGTGCACTTCTGCAGTCCGAGCAGCGGGTTACCTTCGACCTCGTATTAAAAGGCCTAACTATAAAATATAAATAGTAGTGTACCGAATTTCCTACATAAGTACCTAAGTATACACCTATACATTTCGCTGTCGTGATGCAAAACGTTCCTAGTTAATATATCTTAGTATAAGCCAAAATTGATATATCTTAGTTTAAGCCAATATTAATATGTCTTAGTATAGGCCAATATTAATAGGTATGTCTTAGATGTAAGTAGATACTCGTGTTGTGGGGAAAATTGTAATGTATGATCTACTGTCAAGTGAGTATCCACAGATAATAAACCAGTCTTATATGAATGGTGTTTTACTCCGCATCCTTTATATTACAATGATGAAAACTATAATTAGTAGGTAGTAAAGTAACAGATCTAATGAACACTCAGCGTTATTTTAATCTAAATATATGAAGGTGTCTGTTACTATATCAGATATAAACAAGAGTACCTATGCAACTCAATATTCTCGCAACATATCGCCTCGTATGTTTGAAGTCAAGAATGTTTGCGGCGGCGCGGCGCGGTGCTCAATTGTGTTGCGCGTTCTGTTGCTAGGTCGTACTTATCAGTTCTGAATGATTTCAACGTATTTTTAAGCTATTGCATAGCTTCTATCGCGGGCCTTGAGCGTGGAGACCGAAACCAGAAAGTTCGTAACGAAAATAC
This sequence comes from Ecliptopera silaceata, assembly GCA_932527185.1. NCBI lineage: Eukaryota > Metazoa > Arthropoda > Insecta > Lepidoptera > Geometridae > Ecliptopera > Ecliptopera silaceata. Next base: position 6,519,567 of record OW052202.1, on the reverse strand, counting down.
CTAACACTGTGCATGCGTAATCCAGCATGCTTCATCCAAAATGATATGCTTTACCGCGGCAGTCCACGAGTGCCGCACGTCTTTTTTTTTAATTTGATTTCGTAGACTTCAACCATACAAGTAAACATAGAACATAAAAAAGAATCATAATGACGGCTTAAAATGAATTTGAGAATGATCTCAAAGATTTGATTTCAAAACAAAGCGTTTCATAAAATTATGTAGATAAGCATGTAATGAATGTAGATAAAACATTTTAGTATATTTCGTGGATTAAATAAAAGTAAAGGCTCCATGGCATCAAACAAGTTATTTTAAATAAGCCACCATAGAATTTGAGACAAATATGTAGTCTCCTTTCTACCCAATTAACTCAAGTGCCAAATTCGGGGTTGAGCTACATTTATGGCACTTATGATGACGACCATCCTCTACGATAGCTGTATACTAAAGATTTTTGTGGCGCAGCTTGGATCAAAACTGCTGAGACGCAAGAAGTGCTATATTAGACATACTTTTCATTATAACTAAACGATGTGCTTGTCTTGAAACACTCTGGCAAGTCTTCAGCCGTTTGGTCATACGGCTATTGATAGAACAATCACACGATCATGAAATATTTCATTTTATTTATATTTTTGTAATTACAACTAGGTATATAATGGAATACTTCCAGTAAGCAATGATATGAACTATTCTATCACCCTGAAACTGCCCATAATATCTCGTATACTGCTCGGGAACCCATACCTTTAAAACTAAAACATAGTAATGCGAGCATGCCTGCTTGCTCCGAACGAGATCTTTCAAAAAAGTCCTACTACTATTAAAATCTGTAAGTCAAGCATTTTTTTAACCAATTACTGTTTTTTTTTTCACAGTATTTCTATTAGGTTAGATATGTCTAACCACGAAAATAGGTACCTACTATTAGTCACCTCTATAAATACGAGGCATATCAGTTTATGTTAAAATATTAATAATAGCCGCAATATCTACTAGCAGGTCACAACGTCGTCTTGTAGGCATAGGATTAGAGACGACCACAGCTGCGTCCTGTCGGATAAACATAATTTACTAACGACATCTGCCAACACTAACTTAATAATGATGCTTACTAACCTACATAATCGTATCTTAGTTCTAGTTCACAGGCAATCTAAGCAATCATCAGTTCATTAAAACGGTTGTGTACCTGGGTTAAGATATATTATAGCACACTGTACTCGGTGCTACAGGTCATCTTATCTGCCTTCTCTGTTTTATTGCTGAAGATATTTTCAGTTGGTATTTCATTGTAGCTTGGGAATAACTCTCGACTGGATATCTCTTGGTTATCTTACTAAATGTATGGGCTAGGGAACATAATAAGTTCTATACTTATGCGAAAGAACATAATTGTATACCAACAATAAATTGAGCACGTGCTAAAATTACAACAATTTATAATAATGTTTAATTCCCGTGAATATACAACAATTTAATATTAAGTTGAATTTCCGTGAAAATGAGTTTTTCAGGCATATGACCAAGTTATTTTTTAATTTTGCATAAGCTATTATAATAGAGCGAATAAGAACCAACAATGCGATAATAATTATACGTTAATGCCGTAAATCCTTTCTGAACGGTGGATTGTAATCTCGTTCCAGCGAGCATTGTTTTCAGAGCTATGACAGGTAATTTGGATGAGACTAAAAGAACGTGGTTCGTGACCTTAGTGTCCTTTAAGATGGAGATTTATCTACAATTAGTCCAGTCAAAATAGACTAAAATTATGACTTCAGTTTGCATTAATTCCCAACAAGCTGGATTTTTGTGCAGGCCTTGAATACGTCATTACAAATGATATGTCAAAAGTCCCCATCGATCCCGCTTGTGCGTTGTTTTTTATTCGAGGTCAAAGGTCATAAATTTGCATTTTTTGCGTATATCTCTGAAACAACGAAAGCTATTGAAAAGTGGTTTAGGCAAAGTTTGTACATCGTAAAATTGTCTACAAAAATACCTCAACACTTTTCTTCTACAAAGCATCGTTTTCAAGATATAGTGACTTTAGACCGCAGGAAAATCTACTAAAATGCTGCGTTTTTTTCATTTCAGTCGTTTTATCTGCTTCATTGCCACAGAACAAACAGTATTTCTTGAAATTTACTGAAAGGGGTGATGGGTTCGATGGGTTAGTCCTCCTCCAAGGTAATGAATCGTCTTTTTGTTTCAAGAAATACTGTTCGTTCTATGGCAATGAAGCAGATAAAACGGCTGAAATGAAAAAAACGCAGCATTTTAGTAGATTTTCCTGCGGTCTAAAGTCACTATATCTCAAAAGCGATGCTTTGTAGAAGAAAAGTGTTGAGATATTTTTGTAGACAATTTTACGATCTACAAACTTTGTTGGAACTATTTTTCGATAGCTCTCGTTTATGACTTTTAAACGCAAATTTATGACTTTAACCTGGGTATTTGCGTTTTTCGCGTATATCTCTGAAACAACGAGAGCTATCGAAAAATGCTTTTGGCAAAGTTTGTACATCGTAAAATTGTCTACAAAAATATCTCAACACTTTTCTTCTACAAAGCATCGCTTTCGAGATATAGTGACTTTAGACCGCAGGAAAATGTACTAAAATGCTGCGTTTTTTTCATTTCAGCCGTTTTATCTGCTTCATTGCCATAGAACGAACAGTATTTCTTGAAACAAAAAGACGATTCATTACCTTGGAGGAGGACTAACCCATCGAACCCATCACCCCTTTCAGTAAATTTCAAGAAATACTGTTTGTTCTGTGGCAATGAAGCAGATAAAACGACTGAAATGAAAAAAACGCAGCATTTTAGTAGATTTTCCTGCGGTCTAAAGTCACTATATCTTGAAAACGATGCTTTGTAGAAGAAAAGTGTTGAGGTATTTTTGTAGACAATTTTACGATGTACAAACTTTGCCTAAACCACTGTTCAATAGCTTTCGTTGTTTCAAAGATATACGCAAAAAATGCAAATTTATGACCTTTAACCTCGAATAAAAAACAACGCACAAGCGGGATCGATGGGGACTTTTGACATATCATTTGTAATGACGTATTCAAGGCCTGTACAAAAATCCAGCTTGTTGGGAATTAATGCAAACTGGAATGTCTATTTTGACTGGACTAAATGGGCTAATCCGCTGACGATAGGATTGCGAAAGACACCTGCTACTCGGTAAATGGCCAAGGTTTTTCAACCCTACACTATTTTTAGGGCTCCTTACTTTTAATAAAAACAAATCCTTTTCGGGGTCAGTTTGTTTTGCGTGTACCGAGTTTTTATCTCTAAACACACTTGACTTATGACAAGTTATGTTAAGGTTGCTTTGAAGACACACACATTAAAAATGATTACAAAATGTGTGTCGGAAAATCAGTTTACTTATAAGAAAAAGTTTATTAAATGAATTATATGTCCAAAGTACAGCATAAAAGCTTCAACAGTCGATTTATAACTAGCACTTGTGCGTTATTATTTGCGGAGCCACGCCTCATTCTGTTAATTCGTGACAGAATTTTTAAGTTCTATTTTCGATACTACAGTGAGCGGAGGAAATGAAATTGTGGAGCGTTTCTAATCACGGGGTAGAGTATGAGCATGAATTACAATGATGTTATGTTATACATTGTTATAATGTTTCTCATAAATGTACTTACTATAATACTACCCGATGAAAAAACTAAGTTTTTTGTTACTAGGTGGTAAATTTGATGCTTTTTGGAGGCATCATAACATAACTATATATTTAATTTATCAAAGTGTTTTGTTGACTTTTTTCCGTAAAACATTATTACCAACATTGTTTATTTTATTATGTTGTCATTCCTACCTACTAATAGGCTTTATATCTCTTTTATAATTATGAAAGGATTGCAGTATCTAGGAAAAAAATTGGGCTATGTAAAACTTCAGTCTATAAACTCCACTTAAATTGAAATACATACAAATATACATATATTGCTCTACAAATGAATTAGGGTATGTAATTGTGATGATTTTTTTCCACTTATCAATTTCCTCCAGCACCTATTAACCTCGTTTCTGTAGGAGGCAATCACATTACAGATTAAATACCTACTTCAACATGTCCATTGTCCGTGTATAGTAACCCACCCACTACATAAGGACATACATAATCCCTTGTAACATTCCGACAAAGCCTGTGTCAAACAATGAGCGGGACTAAATTGTATCTCGTAGGATCTTGCGGTTTACTTAGTACACTCATATCATATAGCTGGAAAGGAAAAAACACCTTTGGTAACAAAAAATATTTTGTAACATTTTGAACACGGTCACGCTAGCCCATTGGGAGCCGACCTTAGTCAACCCGTATTCGATATTGGCATGTCGTAAAACCAACTTTTGTGCAAAATCATGTGATATTCAACATTTTGAAGAGTCTGTCGATTTTGGCGTTGAAACTGTTCCAAATTCGACGATTGCTACCGGGTTATGAGTAGATGGACTTTTGTGAAAATTTTTACGATCGTGGTTTTCTACGGCGTGTTATGACACTAATATAATCAATGTGAACAAATGTTTCAATAGTAGCAACATACAATGTGAGCGCAAATAGAACTATCTGTTCCATACCACACCGAAAGCTGTTTCGATGGCTAACCCCCGAAGTTTTTAAAGGTCTTGCACCCAGTAAGAACATCCGGATCAAAAAAGTGGTTGTTATCCCATGCGTAGGTACCTAGGTACCTACACAGATCTCTACTTCTCAACGTCCTTGTGGAGAGCTTTTGTATGGTTACCATTTAGGAGAAAAAAAAATCAATCGTGGTTTGTTAATCATCATTAAGTAACTTAGTCTCGTTTAAGTAATCCCGTAAAGCGAGAAGGAACGCCGGTATATTAATAAGTTCGAGTATTTTCACTCGCTGTTAAAAACGAACTTTGCGAGTGCTCTGAATATTAATACACGGGTCAGAGTGAAATTAATTTATATTAACCGACCGCGCTTTGTTTTTGGCAGAACTACTGATTTTAGGCTTTATTCGGGTTATGGTTTCTTTGTACTTATATATATCGGAAAGAAGTAAAATCGGGCTTACATTAGATAGTTTAGAAAAAGATCGTGTATCAATCGATTACTAGCTATAATGCCATCAAAAATAGTTAGGTAAGTATTAAAATAATAAATTGACTTACAATTTTAGAGGCAAGTTTGGTAGAAATTATATACCTAGGTACTTACGTAAATGAAAACATAAATACTGTGTTTTGGGAAATATAATTTTACAGTTGAATGTGTATCTATTGATTTTAGGTCAGTTTACCAGAGCTGCATGTAAATGTGCCATAGTACCTAACAACATTCCAAATTCTGGGAACTTAAACATTGATTGATATTGATACTTTTACGGTTCAAAATAACAATAATATATTTTAGCACAAACTAACCACTTGTCCGTTTTGATAAAACTTGACGGTTAGCCGTTCACTGGAGGGTTAGGGTCTTGACAGGCGGACAACAAAGTGATCCTTGTAAGGGTATTGTTATTTCCTCTTCAAATACCTAATTCTAAAATGGTGTTTGTTCTTAGAATAATTCTTAAATATTTAATGTATTGAATGAAATCATATAGGTAATAACATAACATTAAGTAAGTAAGTAAAGTTCTTTATTTAATAAAATCACAAGGATCATTTAGAATCGCCTTACATACTAGGTGATTCTAGGCGCCAGTTCCACATTCAAGTCAAACTTTTAACAAAATAGCTTTTAAAATATCAATAAGATGAGACATTAAGATGTTTATAACGATCCATTATAACGCGCAAACGGGTAACAAACAGTGTTATTCGAGACTAACATTGTTCTTTACCTAAAGTCAAGCTCTGATTTCGCATAAAAATACTGAATATACTATCATTTATATCACAATTTCTGAAGGTTATAAACCACATACCCCAGAGTTTGCGATCGTTGTTACAATATGTATTCAAGTTAGTAACTTCACAAACACCAATTAAAAGAGCTTCAATCTGTTGCAACATGGTTGCAGCGTGAAAACCGTGCACGCGACAGGTTGTCAAAGTATGTTACGAATCGAGCAATTTAGAGAAGATTGGTAACACATTTAACCCTATTTCGATCAACAGATATTTGCAGGAAATGGTCTTAAACTAGCAACGTTATTACCGATTCCGATTCTCGATGGCATGTTGCCGATTTCAATTTGCTAAATGCGGTTCCATCGCCGGGTTATTTATAATAATGCTATGAACACATATTTATACAACAGTATAAACGAAAATAGTTGAAGCCTTACCACCTAGATACCGCTGTCATACCTACCTTAAATAATTTTGTGGAATACGGAACACTAAAACGGAGCACTTTGACCGGCGTCACCGCTCAGTTGATAGTAGCATTGCCTTCCATGCTGTGGGTCGTGGGTTTGATTCTCACCCAGGGTAAATGTTTGTGTGATGAACATAAATATTGGTTCTGTATCTGGGTATGTAGGTATTCTAAGTTTGTATTTACAAAAAAATATATATAGGTAAGTATCTATTCTATTAGCAATCTAGTTCCCATAGTACAAGCTTTGCTTAGTTTGGGACTAGGGTGTGATGTGATCTCCCTGCCCTGAATATTATATTTATTTATTTACTTGCGCCTAGTATTAAACTACAGCACACTACAGGTGAGTTTGTTAAAAATCCTCAGTAGGTACCTAAAGATCCGGTAAAAATTTTATTAATTCTTAATTTCTTTATTCATACGTCAAAAAAACGATGGCAAAACCGGTAGAACAAAATTGTAAGGCACTTCTCTTAAGTATAATCGAACATGATAGGTACAAATAGGCAGCACGTAAGCTCATGTAATGAGAACTCATATTAGCAGACCATCAATCATGCATCGGGTATAGGTGATTGTTACCCACGGGCTCATGTGCCGTGTCACTTCAACCCCTCACATCATGCATCAAACGAAGCCGTAATTAGATTTTTATACAACGGCTACCATCACAATAACAGTTTTATTTCGGGAACAATAAAAACACGTCGTGTTTTACATGTCGTCGACAGTACCTACTAGCTTGCACATATCTAAGTTACTAATGTGGTTAGAGGTGAATGATACGATTACCTTTAAAACGAAGAAACCACTTTCACTGAAAAATGAACATGGTAATAACTTTTGAATACTAATAAATACATTTTGCATACATAAAATTTAAATTTTTAGATTGTTTGCAACGGTCTATAGATAGCTCAACTGTTTGTTATGTATTTTATGTCTTAATTATTCCTACGTACTTTTTCTAAATACTGTAATTTAGTCGTAAGTTTATTGTGAATAAAGTTCACTTTTATACATGAATATTTGGGGAACATTTTAAAATCTTTCACAATAATGTATAGGCGACAATGAAATTGGTTTACCACTCAAAAATGCTGGCCACACACCATCCTTCCTATCGTCCAATCGGCATGACGCTACTGATTGGATCAGTTAGAATTGACCGTGTGTGGGAGTGGATTGGCATGACAGTTAGAATGGATAGCAATTGGCAGTTCAATTCTTTTGGCTTGATCACATCGATTGGATACTGCCGATTGGACCGTGTGTGGCTGTGGGCGATTGGCAGTTCAGTTCGTAAGAAGGGCTTTGAAATTGAAAAAAGTAAAAATGCTATGATCGACTAAACAAGGGGGGTTAGTACCAGAAAAATCCGAAATCCCCCCTTTTCGTCCCCCCTCTTTGGGTAATCGCCTCCAACTTTTTTTCCAGCAGTCCGATTGAGCTCAAATTAAAAAGCATTGTTATTTGTGCAATTTTCTATCCGAAACCGTCGAAAAATTTTTCAAAATCCGACATGAATCACGCTGTCAAAAGCAAAAAGCCATAATCGTCGTCAAGCCTGCAGTGTCATGCCGATTGGACGATAGATTGGACGATAGATTGGACGATAGATTGGACGATAGATTGGATCGTGTGTGGTGTATATGGACGTACTGCAGATTGGATCCAGCCTGCAGTGTCATGCCGATTGGACGATAGGAAGGATCGTCTGTGGCCACTATAAGGCTGAATATCATTTGCACGTACAAAACATCAAGGGTTATTTTCGCTTGACATACGTCAGAATCTGTCAATCTGTAATCCTTAGCGAATAATTATGTTACTGGGAGATGTCATCAAAAGTGGTAAACCAATTTCTTTGTCGCCTATACCTACCAACCAACGTGCGTAACCAACAAAACCAACCAATGTTTATTGGTTCGAATATAATTTACAAAGTTTAAAATGTCTGGAAGCAATGTAATCCGCAATCAACCAAAAACGCATTTAAAAATCGATGGCTGCGATGTACAAGCTGATACACGAGCTAGTAATTGACAGTGGTTGTATCAGCGCTGCGAACTTTTATAGCATCATAAACACGAGATGAAATTATATCCTAACGACCCAATAAACGGAAAAACTCCTCTTAACTTCCCGCTATTACGCAAACGGAAAGGCTCAGCTCCACGTTTGGACGGCGGCGATACTTCTATTTGCGGAAGGTTTTACTTCAAATAAACTGTAAAAGAAATTAGATATTTATTGCATTCCATTCAAAAGTCAGAGACGTGAAAAAAACACTGTAAACAGATTCAAAAACTCCTTGAATATGAGAGGTTGCTAATAAATTGGTCCGAAATAATTGGATTTTTCCCGCGCATCATTACACCTTATTGCTCAATATCGTTGCGTAACTGAACGACGCGATCGAATCCCTCCCGGCTCCTGTTGAATCTCGCAATTAGCATTTAATTTAGTTTTTATCCCTCATTTCATTTCGATGCTGAATAACACCGACCCTCGTCAAGAAGGCTTTTACAGGAAAGGAAAAAAAACCTTTGTTTATTTTCTTATCTTTTCGTGCGCAGAATGCAGCTACTACAATAATTACTTTAGAAAAAATTAAAACTCGATCCTCAAAAACCTTGTGCCTTATCTCAATCACACCCTAACAAAACAAGGAAAAAGTAATTATTTTCATTCTGCTATCATATTTAATAATTAAAGAAATATTTTTATATTAACTTTGATAAAACAGTATATTTACTGATTTCCAGAACATTGCATTGTCTTCATTGTCTGAAAGATGAAGCTAGTCTGCAACAGCCACAAGAGACCTTACTTCAAAGAACCAAGGCTTTTAATCTTCAACTAAGTTACATAGAGTGCTAAGGATATATCTAACAAGTAAAACAAGACAAACGTGCTACAAACTTTACCACACAACTTTGCCCTCACATATAGGTTTATTTTTTCGATATTATAGCTCGGATACTTAAAGCATTTTTAGCATAAACATTAGTTTAGAAGCGTTCGAAGTTAAAACGTTACGTCGCTTCGTCCCAGAATCCGGAGCAACTTCAGCGGAGCCAGTTGCACAACTCTTCAAATGAACAGCGTCTTGTTGGAGTTGCAAAATTCCACTTTGACTGTATATTTACTCACCAACCAGTTGGTTTATGCCCTGTAAACTTTCCTCGGATCGAACGGACTCTTGAAGCCAAGTCTGATTCTCAAGTGTGTTCAACATAGTAAGGCATACGTTATTTGAATAGAAATCGCAGTTTAGGCTAAGGTTCCTAAGTTATTTTGTTGTACCTGCGAACTTAAAAATCATTTAATATAGGCTTATTTAATGGCGTGTTGCTTTTACAATTTTCATACCAAATGGAGAATATTGGGGACAATTTATACAAAATTATTTAAAGGAAAACAGGTAGAGTGCTTCTTAAAATTCTTCGAAGTAACTCCGACAAAATCATAACTTTCTTATTTGAAAAGAAGTCCCATTTATAAGTGTAATAGCATAAATCAATTCTTAACCACAGAGTTATTCAGCATGAATACAAAATCATAAAGGAAGGTCTTATTAAAATTCATCGTAGCAGTGCAATTCAGTCCGGGCGCAAAAAAATCGAGATTTTTTCCGAACAGTCAGATTATAAAATATCTTAGCTCATATTATTTACATGTTTTACTAAAAATGCTGTGAATAAGATAAATATTTTTAGTAGAAAAGTACGTAAGTTATTGGCTGTTTTATTGCGTTTTTTACGCAACAGATGAGTAACAAAAACAAAAGAAGTAGTAAAACATAATAATAAGTCAAAAAAAGTAGGTACCTACTAACCCAATTGGCTGTTTTGTTTAGCTTTTTATGATATTTGAGATGTTTAATACAAAATTGGGGCTTGACATTAAAATTAGATGATTGAGGTAACATTTTTGATTGTTGTCTTTTAGGAACGAAAACAAATGCGAGAAGAGAGTTTAGCTCTCTTTAGGTCCGCAACATTCCAATCGGCGTTTTTCGGATGAAAATAAAGCCACAATTAATTGGTTACAGGCCACCAATCAGATTAAAATATTTATCGTCACGAAAAGCAATTTACAGAGTTCGCCACAGCACAATACATGTCAGGAACAGCTTGGATCTGCAATATCTGGTTGAGGTAGGAAATGCTGCACATTTCGCCGGGAAAATAATTTTAACGCCTAGGTATTTTATTTAGAGCTTTTGCAAAAGTAAATTGTTATTACCAACTCAGAGCGTGAGTCACATACACTAACACATAAAGTGCAAAGACGAGTCACAGTTACAACGTTTTCTGGAAACCCACCTAACATTATAAGCAAATAAATATGTATGGAACTTTTACTAAGTACCCTAAGGAACGCCTATTGAATCTTAAAAGCGTTGAATCCTGCAAATAAACGCGTTTAAGTGTTAAAAAGCGTATTTTTTCCAAAGGTAATCCCACTTTGTTCAAATGTTGCAAATTGGTATCTTATAAAACAGCTATAAACAGAGGCTTACAAAGTCTCCAGTGTTTAGATTAGCAAAGATGGAGATAGAGAGGTTGTTTGGCCGCGGATCAGCGTGATTTGTATCGATCGCTTATAAATTGATTCATTTATAAACAAGATTAGTCAGTGTGCTCTAAGTAACCTCGCTACGAGCCAGAGACTTTCAAATGCTGCCGAGCGGGAGTGAATAGCGCGAGTTAGCGACGCTACTATTTATCTCGACTAGATAATTCCCGTTGAACTGACGCGGGATGAGGGTAAACATCTTGACGTGATTAATAGTAATCCTCAGTAGTTTAATAGTGTAGGATTTAGTTGTTTGAATAATAACTAAAACGAGCGCGGTAATTCGCTGATCCCGATGCGGACCAGACGGACCAGTCTCCATTTTAATACAGACTCATTTATTTCAGTTACGCTTTCAAACTTGCCGTAGTTTTTAACGCTCTATAAAAGGAAATTTAACACGAGCGTCCGTTTGTGGGTAAGAGGTCAAACAATACGCTCGGTTTTCGTTTGAAAGCTTTGAGTTGGTATTGTTTTAAAGTTCCACCTACCTATGTATATTTGCCTTCCCCGAATTAACGCGCACCTGCTTTAACTAGTTGGGCTTGTTTGGTGTACGTTGTTTCAAGTTCTTTGATTTCAAACATCTACTCAAGTGGCACCATCCTATATTTCAGTTTTGTGAAACTCTTTGTAAACTTTTGACGCTTCAGTCTATATTTAGCGGCGGTAAAATAAATTCGATCAGTAACTGAAGTAAACTGGATTTGTACCTACAAAGTTGGTAATATCTTTAAAGTAAATGTTATTCATTAGTAAGATATCTTAACATATTATGTACTTTAAAAAAATATAATATTGACTGACATGCGTCACACATCAGCTCTGCCTTCCATGCTGTGGGTGGGTTCGATTCCCACCCCGGGCAAATGTTTGTGTGAAGAATATAAATATTTGTTCTGTGCCTGGGCGTTACTATGTATTCTAGGTATGAATTAACAAAAAAATGTATTCTATTAGTAATCTAGTTCCCGTAGTACAAGCTTTGCTTAGTTTGGGACTAGAGTGTGATGTGTGAATTGTCCGTGAACATTTATTTAATTTAAATTGATTTATTTATACACGTTATTCATGCACGTTGGTACTAAAGTTAATAGTAATACTTCGTGGGTATTGTACCAAAAAGGCAGGGAGCAAATCATAGATAGGTTTGTAACCGCCATCGGGTTGCGGTGACCGAAGCTGACTGCGGTCCATGATACAGAAGCGCCTGCAAACCAGCTTACCGTTAATTGCAAAGTATATTGCGGTCAATGCAGCATATTATTACAGCTTACACATTGTGCAAAACCTTATTATTAAATTAAAAATTTCAAAGTATCTTGTTTATACTACCCAGAGCAAATGTTTGTGTGATGAACATAAATATTTGTTGTGTTCTAAATACATACATAGAATACATAGAAACAACTTAGACACAAAACAAATATTTATGTTCATCACACAAACGTTTGCTTTGGGTGGGAATTGAACCCACGACCCACAGTATGGAAGACAGAGCTTCTACCAACTGAACTGTGACGCCTGTCATAAATCTAACACTTATGACACATAAAAAATACAATTGAGATTACAATTTCATATCTCTTTAGTTTTTCAACCTTTTTCAAAAGAACCACCACATCCATTGTTAGGTAGATGCGTAATATATCAACCAACATAAATAAGTAGGTACATAAAAACGCTTTTATTACGTGCCAGTACAAGCGGGTTTCTTTTGACTTGAAAACTCATAACATAAGAGACAGATGGCGACGAAACCACAATTTTAGGCATTTATTCTGTGCTTTATATTTTTCTGATCGTGTGAATCATTGTCCATTTGTGTCAGCGATAAAACTATAGTCCAGTCAAAATAGACATTCCAGCTTGCATTAATTCCCAACAAGCTGGATTTTTGTACAGGCCTTGAATACGTCATTACAAATGATATGTCAAAAGTCCCCATCGATCCCGCTTGTGCGTTGTTTTTTATTCCAGGTTAAAAGTCATAAATTTGCGTTTTTTGCGTATATCTCTGAAACAACGAGAGCTATCGAAAAATGATTCAGGCAAAGTTTGTAGATCGTAAAATTGTCTACAAAAATACTTCAACACTTTTCTTCTACAAAGCATCGCTTTTGAGATATAGTGACTTTAGACCGCAGGAAAATCGTCGAAGATGCTGCGTTTTTTTTATTTCAGCCGTTTTATCTGCTTCATTGCCACAGAACAAACAGTATTTCTTGAAATTTACTGAAAGGGGTGATGGGTTCGATGGGTTAGTCCTCCTCCGAGGTAATGAATCATCTTTTTGTTTCAAGAAATACTGTTCGTTCTATGGCAATGAATTAGATAAAACGGCTGAAATGAAAAAAACGCAGAATTTTAGTAGATTTTCCTGCGGTTTAAAATCACTTTATCTCAAAAGCGATGCTTTGTAGAAGAAAAGTGTTGAAAAATTTTTGTAGACAATTTTACGATCTACAAACTTTGTCGGAACCATTTTTCGATAGCTCTCGTTGTTTCAGAGATATACGCGAAAAACGCAAATACCCAGGTTAAAGTCATAAATTTGCGTTTAAAAGTCATTAACGAGAGCTATCGAAAAATGATTCCGCCAAAGTTTGTAGATCGTAAAATTGTCTACAAAAATATCTCAACACTTTTCTTCTACAAAGCATCGCTTTTGAGATAAAGTGATTTTAAACCGCAGGAAAATCTACTAAAATTCTGCGTTTTTTTCATTTCAGCCGTTTTATCTGCTTCATTGCCACAGAACAAACAGTATTTCTTGAGACAAAAAGACGATTCATTACCTTGGAGGAGGACTAACCCATCGAACCCATCACCCCTTTCAGTAAATTTCAAAAAATACTGTTTATTCTGTGGCAATAAAGCAGATAAAACGGTTGAAATGAAAAAAACGCAGCATCTTCGACGATTTTCCTGCGGTCTAAAGTCACTATATCTCGAAAGCGATGCTTTGTAGAAGAAAAGTGTTGAAGTATTTTTGTAGACAATTTTACGATGTACAAACTTTGCCTGAACCACTTTTCGATAGCTCTCGTATTTTCAGAGATATATGCAAAAAACGCAAATTTATGACCTTTGACCTCGAATAAAAAACAACGCACAAGCGGGATCGATGGGGACTTTTGACATATCATTTATAATGACGTATTCAAGGCCTGCACAAAAATCCAGCTTGTTGGGAATTAATGCAAACTGAAGTCATAATTCTAGTCTATTTTGACTGGACTACTATAGGTACAAATGATAATAAACTAAACATCCTACATACCTACATAGAAATAGATTAGACGCTTTATTGTACACACAAGGAAATAACAGAAAATACAGTGTTTGCTGTAAGTGAATACAATGGGCGGCCTTATCGCTTTGAGCGATCTCTTCCAGACATACAGTTTATACTATACAGTTTATATTCCAGAATATCAGTAAATAGGGTTAACCATTTTATAGAACAATTGAAAGTTCTTTAAAACGGTTCAATAAATCCCAGGCACGTGAAATGATTTAAGTTTTTCAAAGAATTCATTATACCCCAATAAACCCATAACAACCCACTGACTTTTCTTTAAGCTAAAAATACTTTACTCAAAAATATTCAAAGACGTCCATAATTTTCATAATAATTATAGATTTTTTATAATTCTGTTGTTATTTTCCTCAATCCCTGGCACCACTCAGTTATTACGTAGCCAGATAGGTAGGTGCAGATTTTACTTTTGCTACGATTCCTATAGTGGTGTTACAAGTGCTACGATAAAGCTACGATAGTGCTACGAAGTGCTACGCCGACACTTTAAGTGGAATGGGCATCCTACTCACAAAAAATTCGATTGTAACTATATGAAATACGACAACCGTTAATTTTTTGCTAAATATTACATTTGCATTTGCGATGGTGAAAATTATGTGGGAACCTCATTTATTTTATATAGATTTACTTAGTGGGGAATTTATTTACAATATGTATACTTAGATAAAGACTTATGTTACAAAATTAACCTTGGTACAATTATAACAGGAGGCCTAGTCACGACCCGGACCTCACCTGCTAATTACGACCCAAAGCCAAATACAGCTACTTATAAGCATAACCGGCATAAGTGTCTGTTAATAAAGCAATTTGAAATTAATTGTACGTAGGTACCTATTAACGTCCACTTTGTTTTTCACAGCTGGAAAAAAAAATCTCATTTAGGCACGAGAAATTTTCATATTATGTATCTATAATTGTTTTTTTGTAGTATGTATTTCAATAAAAAAAATGCTAATTAAGCTAACTTTACAAAAATATCTTGACCTTGCTAAAAAAATATTCACTGAATTCTTTTACAGAAGCTACGCATACTGACTTACTAAAAGCGTAGTAGGTATAAAGCGATAGCAGATAAGTAAACGCAGGCTGAGTTTCATTTTTGTCTCGTTTCCCCAAGCTATTGTTGACCCTATTGTGCTCCTTTGTATCGTCAGAGTAGCAGTTTTGTTTCTAAATTAATTGAAAAAAAAAGAATCGTGATCTTGGATGTGATCTACCAGGATTTGTTCGTTATACGTTTCTTTTCTACTTTTACAGGAAAACAGCAACCCTCGTCAAGACGGATTTGTTTAAAAAAAGTAGGTACAATTTGTTTTTACGCTTTGTTGTGGTTTCCGATCAAGATAGGTATGATATTTTTGGGATCACGTTTCTTCAGTTGCGATGCGTGAAAATTCCTGTTTGATTCCTTCTCTTCCAAGAAGTAAATGTTTAAAGTAGGTATATCATATTTTGTATTTATATCTTTTTTTATTTTTTTCGAATTTTTCAGATACTACATTTTAAATTTCAAATTTTAATAGTAGGTAAGTATAGGTATAACAGAAGCTTAAGCATTATCAGAATCCGAAAGGGTCTTTATCCTATTAAGAGTCAGGGCACCTTCACAAATGACTTGTCAAAACACAAACCCAAATTAGAGGCTTTTTCGTGTACAAATCTCCCATGACAAGGGTCGCCTTTAAGCAATATGCACTAGAATTCTATATAGCTTTATTCAACGTTACCCCTTTCTCTGAATGTCATGAAAAATACATGGTTTTCGTAGTTGCTAGAGGCTTAAACCAGAGGGTTTTATCAGATGTAAGCAAGTTAAATATTGAAGATAGATTACGAGTGCCGGCAGATCTCTACTTTCCTGACAGATCACTCGGAGGTAGAATACGTAATAAGCATGGTTAAAGTAGTTACAAGAAGATAGTTGTCTTCTTGTAAGGTTAAAATATAAAAATAAATAAGGTATCATGTAGTTAAGGAGTAATAAGTAGGTATATAAAATAAATAAGTAAATAAGTACATTTACTTCATTATTTTATGTTTCATAATTTGTAAGTATATAAACATTATAAAACAGGCGGCAATTTCATTTTCACGCTGAAGCTAATATTTTCTCGTTTAGAACGTATTTTCTTTCAGCCAAATATAGAGCTCACATCCGTAATATGCACATGAATTCGCTCACTTTGAAAGGCTTTCTAAACGAGAATGGATCATGTTCGTAGCACTGGTTATCTACTTAGGGAACGTGGTCGAAACGTTACATTGCGCTCCAAAACGCAAATCGAGCATGCGAAGTGCATCCTAAATGAGTTGCGGTGGGCTACCTACTACTCTAGTCAGTCTGTCCGCAAAGCTCACAAAAAATACTCGACTCTACTGCTGGCACCGTTTCCTACTCTAGGATAAATATATCAAAGTATAATAAAATATGTATATACTTGGGAAATTTGACCGGGCAAAAACTCCTGCCGATAATATGAAAATTTCTCTAGAGACAGATAGATATTGGCCCAAAAAATCCAGCCGAAGGCTCGTTCATAAAGACTGTAAGTCACCCAGAAGAAGATAAGAAAGTTGCGAGTGGCCCGCGTCTCTGGCACCCGCGATAAACTCCGAATATCCATCATACTTAATTACCTCACTCTTTAACAGTTTAGAAGCTCGTCGAGAGTAAAAATTAACGGGTACCTACTTGTCAGTGCCGACACGCCCGCTGTTTCAGCGTTTCTCTAACTTATAAATTTTTAATTTTGACACAGCCGGGACTGACTTGAATTAAAATGGGAGCACGCATTGGCACACCGCCGCCGTGGTCATAGTAATAAAGCAACGTTAAAGTAAGTGGGTGAGCTTTAACGGAAAGCATTTTTATTTTCTTGATCTCCGCCTGAACTTTATCTATTAACCGTTTCAGTGCGGGAGTCTCTTGGACAAACTTTAACAGCGAACAAATATTTCGTGGCACCACAGTGGTGCCTAACGCCAGGGACTTTGATGACACCACTGTGGTGTCCTCCGCCAGGAAGTGTAACTTATCGCTTTTTTGCCTGTTTTCACGTGCTGAAAGTTCAGTCGCCACCCAAAACCGAACGTAAATTGTTTAACTTTTCGATTGGTGTGTATATAAGTAACTATCTACATGTATTAACGGAAATAGAAGGTAAATCCCTTATTTCTATCAGAGGTTGTAAACATTTTTGTAGTTTTTTGATGGATCGATTGATTTAACGTTACTGTAGAATGAAATATGAACATTCGAGACATGCAGAGCGCTATGAGTCTTTTCTAGTGTTTTGTTGGGAATTAAAATTCATGATAAGTTTTCGATAGAATATTCTACTGGCTTACTAGTAACGTAATGTACTATTATAGTAATACAACTATAGTAATTAGATATGTATTTGCCTTTTGTTTATGGTAGATATTTAATATTATACACTATTATATTGTTTTGATTTAGAATTACGTAAAAAAAAAAATGGTTGTCTGTAAAGTCGGTTTACTGACGATAGTTGAACGTGACAACGTCAACGAACGGGATTGTAAGCGGTTCTGAAAAATAAATCGTCGTTCGAAACAATTTCAATATTTTTTTCATAAAATTCTTCATTCAGAAAATCATTTTAAATTTAAAAAATAAAAATACAACAAAATACTTGAATAAAATTTATTGTTTAAATTTCTATTCATTGTTAAAATTTAAATTTTGATTTTATTATTTTAATAATATAATTAAATTTTTTCAATTAGTTAAGTACCTACTTAGTTAATTATTTTGATTTATTTTATTTTATTACAACGAACGCAAAGGCCAATTGTGCTTCTTTGTCGCTCGTTCCGCGCTCTCGCTTGCACTTCATGGAACGCCTCAGAACGCCTCATGAGTCATGTTTTTTCGTGCGTGCAGCCGGCTCTATCGAATTATAAGACGTTGTCACGTCAAAAAAATTATATTCCAGAATGAGTTTGGGGAAGAAACCTATTTCGAACAAAATTCCCGTCTGAGAACCTAAGAAAATGAGGATGAAAAGAAATGTATGAAAAACGATCCAAAAAAAAAACTACGAAGGGTTGTGCAACGTGCACAGAAATAATAACCAAAGATATTTCAATGTCCACTGAAAAGACTAGTAGAATAGTAGAAGATGAAGAACAGCCTTAGATATTCATGGCATTAATATTTTGGGCAATTTGTATCTAACGAATTACATTTCATATAATTTCTTTATGGAAAAGGTTGAGAATCCCTGAAGTGTGTGAAATCACGTGATTTCCTGAAACTGACACTGTAGGGAGGATCTGTGTGACAAATAAAGACTCTTTTGTTTACGGAAAGTTTTTGAAAAACGTCAATTTATTAGATTTTTACGGGTTTCAAATTTGGCACCACTGTGGTGCCACCCGCCATACGCAAAGGATAATCCATGGCACCACTGTGGTGCCACCCGCACGGAAACGGTTAAGGAAAATAAAACACATGAATGTTGTGTAATTACATTCCATAGCAAACTCAGCAAATGGATAGTGTTTTGGTGTTATTATTTATAAATTTACTTTTATCTGAAATCCGGTGCTTATAGGTTGAAATTGTACATTACGCAGCAGTACACGGTTGATTCGGCGCAGGTCCGCGGTCGAGAGATGGATGACGCGTCGAGTGACTCTACACGAAAATGGAATTTAGCCAAATTCCAGGTGTAATGTAATTCATCGGCAAAAACGTGAAACAATTACCTACGTAATTTAGGTATACTTTAAATGTTTTATGCATTACAGGCAAGCATTGTCTTGTACAGTCGTTTACACACTTTATAGATAAGTATATTATTTCAGTATAATTTATGAGCAATGTTACAAATAATAATTGTGGACTATTCACTCACTCAAAAGAAAAACTCTGGTTAGGGTAGCAAGAAAAATATTAAGTATAGGTATATTATATTTACATTTATTAATTATGGAAAGAACATTTGAGTCACAGATTAGGTATTTAAGTTACCACCATCTTAAATAGCTAATCACCAATTAGCAGCTATTGGAGCAAATCAGGCTGATAAATGATAGCTTGTACAAGATTCCCATCCATCACATAGCGTTGTTAACTCTAGCTCCAATTAAAACAGTATAAAACTGAACCCATTAGAAGTTTCTACAATTTTCTTATTGGAAAATCCCCAGTGACAAATCGCCAAGAACAGTTGGAAAGAAACAAGACGTTATTAAAGCAGCGGGTCATTCTGTTATAGAGAAGTTCAACAATCCATCACTCGTAATTGCCACCCTTCATCTCGTCTCTTTGATTATTACTTGCTCATTATCTTCTGTCCGACTTTGATCGAGTATTTTCACCGTAAACAAATACAAGACAAGTTAAGGTAAGCCTGATAATTAGGTACATAGGCAAACTGCATTTCAATCCGAGTAAAAATTCTCATCGCAATATTTGATTGTCACAACACAGTTCACAAGAATAATTAAATACAACTACTTATTTTGGCTATGTGATACATATGCAATCACTCGTAGAAAAACTCTTCTAGAGATGGGAGGCGAATTTCGTCCAATCCGAACGGACATCCGTCAGACAAGAGGCGAAAACACAAAGTTTGAGCGGCGATAACCGGATTCGCTAACGAGTCGAGCATCACGGGTGACGGCACGGCTCTCGCGTTGTGCAATTTATAACTTTTGCGCTGAGCAGATGGATAAAATAAAATGGAGACATGTAGGTATGTTACATCTAACTGTACCTTATTTCGGTTTCAGAAATCACAAACTAAACATCAAAGCATTTTTATTTCTATAATTGCATGCCAAGTAGATCTTGCCTGCAAAGTTCCAACGTCTGTAGTTTTCAGACATTTCATTAGATGATACCTATACTCGAAAATCTAAGCAGAGGTTTAAAGCCCTTTCTTTTCCATTGAATTATAATAATAAGACTATGTGTATCTAACCTCTAGCTGGTAATTCAGGTTTACCCGTATACAGCAGCCAGCATCGAAGTAAGTCAAAACTATTCCTAAAGCTTGTACCTACATTTTGTTGAATCCTATTGAAGCGTTATCGGGTGCACGCAGCGGTCGCAGTTTAGGACTTAACGAATTATCTGGCCAGCTGTCAGTACCGGCATGAAAGCTAATTTTGAATAATGGTCTGTTGAATTTATAATCATGTGCCGTCCGAGTGCCGCCCCAGCGGCCCGTGACCATTATACAATGGATTAGTACCATTGCCATTGTCTTTGAGTGGGGTATGCAATACAACCTTTCTTAATAGACATCCTGTGTATTTATCATGAAAACTGCGGTTGTTAGCTCAATTCAAACCCGTTATTGCGTCTTAAATATTTAGCGTGTCATAAAGAAGCATAATATGGAAACATAGTTTGCATTCGATAATAATAAAATGAACTTACGTACACTCAGAAGTTTATTTAAATTTTTGAGGGCGATGTAGCTTTATGGCCACATTTTACAATCATAACGAAGTCGTGACAAACCAATCCCTAAGCAGTAGGCACTGGCAAGAAAATTACTTAAAAGAAAACAAATTAAATTGGATTACGGTCGTAATCCCGCGTGCTCGGTAGGTTCAGATCTGTTGGTGCTCAAGATATAATTTAAATAATTTAACAATTCCAAAATAAAACCTGGTGATTTTAAACGAATACTGAGACCAATTTCATAAAAACTTTTAAAATGGGTACGGTACGTATAATTTAATCTTCAATTTCCTAACCGGAGCGCGATCTAATTGAACTTTGCAGTTTATTGGGGGCATTTGGGGCCATAATCTGCACTTTATCATCGAGTATCTTCCGACTCCATCGACGCAGAAGTTATGGCGAGAATGGGAGGGTATCGCCACTTTGACGCCATCCTTTTTCGTTTGGGCAAACTCCGTAAACAAACAATATTTTCGAATTTTGTAAACAGGAGCCTGATGTTAGGACGAGGGAGAGAGTTTTGTTGACGGGTTTCGGTAAACAGAAATAAACTTTCACGTAATTATAATTTATAATTTAAGTCAACAATAACATGTGCCTGCTTTTGTTGACAAAGTAAAACATCAGTGAACGACAACATCGCAAGAAAACCAATTTATATTGTAACTTAGAATTTGGTAAGTACTTATATAATAAGAGTTTAAGAACGTGCACGTGCCTCTGACAGATGAGACATTATAACGGTATTTTAATAAAAGCTGTTAAAAAATAAGTAACCGAATATGCATAAACCGTCCTACAAACGTGACCACTAAGCTTTGACTTACCAAGAACGCTGTCGCTGCACTGGCGTAGGAGACTTGTTCGCTGGCGTAGCACTTCGCAGCGGTCTGTAGCAATTGTAGAGCAATTGTGTAGCTTGGCGAAACCGCTTGAAGGGAATTACTTCACGGATGGATTAGGATGGTGTTACGTTTCCTTTCACATGGAAAATCCACTTTGAACTACTCTGTAAAATTACTACAGTTTGAGAAGTTCAAAAGCTAAAATCTAATTCATTACCTCGGCTTGGTGTTGTAGGTTTAATAATAAAATTTTAATTATCAATAGGAGTCCAAGAGAACATAGCTACATTATTTTAATTGATAATCTTTTTTGCTGATGGTCGCTTATAAATAGACAATCGGTCTAAGGTGAATTGAAGTCAATATCTTTTATGTTTATTCCAATCAATTAGATACGGTCGAAAGATACCCACAATTTTATTCTTGAATTTGAATGATATTATTTTATTCATACTTTAGTTTCAAAGTCAGGGAACAAAACAAAGTGCGAGGGAAAAATACGCACTCATTTAATTAAAGTAATTATATTATATAGAAATATGGGCATAGAATTGGCTAGATAAAGTAGCGTGCGACGCAGATGTAATAAATAACAATGTTTAAGTGCTCCCAAATGAAAAGGAGCCCTGAGGGACTTACCGTGATACACAATTTGCAAAATCACATTTCGTTTCTAGTAATTCGGTTTTTACGACTAACAAAAATTTGTAAGACGGCCACATTATCTAGATGAATTTGCTTAGACCAAGGTAGACAACGTAATTTATTTTTATGGTGAAAATAAAATTACCAAATAAAAGCAAGAAAATCTCTAGCTTTGGTAAATTTTACAACTTTCATTGCTGAGCAATTTGCGTTTGAAACAAATTTAACTGAAAATAGTTTTTTAGTTATGTATTTTATAGGTCAGAGGGTTTTCAAATTGTATTCGAAACTAGGATCAAATAATAAAGATACTACAGGTTACATCATTATTTAAAAATGAGTAAAATTTATATACTGACCAATTCTAATGTTAGATTTTTTACGTACCTAATCGATTCCACTTATCCTTTGAAAAAGTATCATTCAGTTCAAAATAAAGTATCCTGATAAATAAATAAATAAACCAAAGAGTATCAGTATAGTTCGCTGGTTTTATATAAATTTTTTAATCATTTTGAGAATAGAAAAGCTCCAACTTCGAGCTTTCCTTATATAACTTCGAAGATGAACTTTACGTATTCAAAATAATTATTTTATCCATCCCAAAAGTTGCACAATAGAGACGATACGAAGTATTTATTGTTATGTTATTCTCAAGTTTAGTTAAACTTCAGTAACTTTCTCTTACATTCGCAAAAATAATCATCATTATCTCTTTGCGGCATAAGACTTTAACATTTGGAGGCCATAGATGGCCAAAGCGACCCATTTTGTGCGACCTTTCTCCAGCCGATTTCCATCAACATTAACCATAAGTTTCTTGCCCGTTCTTCTAGGCTCTGGTCCCGTGGAACTGGCACCTAGAATCACCTAGTATGTAAGACGATTCTAAATGAACCTTGTGATTTTACTGAATAAAGCAATTTTGACTTTGACATTTACTAGGTCGTCTTTCAGTCTAGTTGAAGCTCAGATATAGAAAGATAGGAATAAAGTTAGGATAAACTATGGCCGACACTAACCCAGTATTCTAAAGTAAGAAAGACGATGTAGACGTGATATACGAAAGGAATACTTCGGAATGTAGAAAATCAGAGGCCTAGCAGGTATGTTGTATCGGAAACACACACATTGAACATCGCCGGCCGGATATTGCCTGGTCCCGCGCGGATTGACGGTTTCTTTACTTGACCACCCACAGGATAGGATGCCGGTTGAAAGGAACCTTTTAGTATAAGTAAATAGGAGTATCCTAGGGGTTATATAAAGGTAGGCAGAGCTAATCATGTTTGTTGTGTAGAGAGAATACACTGAGATGGCAAGCACTTTGTAACTTTTTCTCCGTAGATTCAAGTAGCAAACGTAGCAAAATATTGGTTCGTACAGAAGAGTATAGTCCTGACTTGTTTTAATCCTAAATCTAGTCATAATTGTCTGGGTTTTGATATCTTCCGAAGTAGTGGCTTGTCAAAATTATCATATTAGATTAATTTAAAGACATCATCGAAACTTCTCGCTTTTGTTAATTTGCAAGGTCGCTAGTGCCTTGAAAGGACGCGTGTTACTTAAATCATGAGGTTTAATCGTTAGAATAATTTTAAGGTTGTACCGCTGTTTAAAATCATACGCGCTAAGGTGTTTAATCGAAGTTTTCTCTTAAGATCATCATCATCCACAGCCTGACTTGACCCACTGCTGGGTTTAGGCCTCTCTTATGATACCTACAATAAAAATATAATCCGATCGCTTGAATAAATTAAATTATAATTATGTGTGCTGGTAGAATACTAGGTACATGCATTTTTGTAATTCATAGCAATACGGAACAAAACTCCTATGAATATTTTTGTCTTAGTTGGTATCGATAATTCATACAAGTGCTTAGGTACATTATACGGCAGAAATAGGCTTGTATGAGGTAAATAGATTTATATTAAAGTACTTATGTAGGTATATTTTTTTCTGATTTTCTTAGAAGCCAGTTTATTAAGTCTGCAGCCTAAATTGATAGGTAGTGTCATAGGTATGGGTTTTCATATTATTATGTCATATTACGTAGACATGTCCATAGATTAACAGGCACTCGTAACCCTAGTTCACAAATCGGATTTGCGTACGAGGGACGCCTTTTAATGTCAAGGGTCCGTAGGCATACCATATTTTTCCACTGCCAAAAAGATGTCATAAAGTTACCTTTCCAGGGAGATAAGAAAGTTATATGGACGCAGCGCGGCCCTTACGCCACACCCAACTCTCACTATCCATCACAGGTAATTGCAGCACTTCCTTCAATGTTCACAAGAAGCGTAAATGGGCTGGCCTGTACGTGACCAGCTCTATCCACACATTTATTATAGCCAGCGTTCTTTAACTACAGGCCATGTAAAAATTATTTTAGGAATTCAATTCAGTGTCACGCCTAGGTATAGGTACTCACTAATCCGTGTGTAAACGAACAAGACGATAACTGCATATTAATAATGGTAATGGTGATTTTTCAAATTCATCTAAGCTGTCTTTACCCTTAGGTCTCTATAATTAGCACACTTTTAACCATATTTAGGTACTATATAGATTGCATAAGCAACATAAGCGTAAGTACTAGTGCGATGCCCGTAAAGTTCACGACGGCAAATGATCATGAAACTTGCCTCTTCTACATTAACCAGTACTTATAAAAATGACGCATTGCTGTGCCAACAAAAAATAATGCATACCTAGGTATTCCTGACCTGACAGAATTTTCATAACTTCCGTCGAATCGCCGATACGATACCTCACGCCTGTAGGGATTTAACGGAGGACTGAAGTTTTACTGGCCATTTATCATTATTAATTCTGTTGTCAGCCTATGTTGTAGGCAAGGGCGGATCCAGCTTTGGCTCCAGGGGGGGGTCACGATCAAGTTTTGGCGCCAGGGGGGGGTCACGATCATGTTTTGGCGCCAGGGGTGGGCGCACAGTCGTGGTCAAGTCAAGAACTCATATAAATTAAAAAAAAATATGTTCAATTAGTGGTCCATCTAAGTCCTGGAACCAGCTCAGGGGGGGGTCATGACCCCCATGACCCCCCCCCCTGGATCCGCCGTTGGTTGTAGGTAGGTCTATATAGATTGATTCATTCAATGAATACTCAGAATAACCATTTTAAATTGAAAACTGTCTATCTGTGATGTATGGTTACGCAATCTCGCAAGTAAACTGATTTGATGGTAGGTAGTATACTAGCTTCCAGTGACATTTGGCGTTCGTTTTTTTTTATTTTTCGGAATGATTAGCTTGTGTCAATCTAGGTCACAAGCTACATTATTTAGTGGAGATTTGGATACATGAAAGTCACTTTTTGACAAAGTTCTGCTTTTGGTCAACACAAATGGAATGTGATTAAATTAGATTACCAAATGCATATATGCATTATGTATTTTAAAATCAATACCTGCATTATTTGTGTTATTTGTGATTTGATTTGATTTGTGCTTTACTATAGGCCGAAGATGTATGAAATAAGGGTTAATCATAAAAATATGTAGGTACTTACCTATACATATGATGCAGTAAAAAAAAAATAACTATCTTAATTTGATTTATATTTGCCTTCATGGAATAAAACTAAGCTTTACAAATTTTTACATCTTAAAATAGTAAGAAAGAAACCTAAGGTAGTTTACAATTTAGAATCAAATGAATTCATATTAAGTGTCTAGTCTTCTTTTGAAATTTTATCAGATGAGCCTTCGGATAACAATTCTTTCTCAGCAGCCTGTTTAGCCGCTTCGATTTGAGGTTTCACATACCTAGTTTAACAGTATTGGTTTTTATGTTGGTAAAACTAATCTCTACTTTTTACATATAACAATTATTAACAATTAAAATGCTACTATAATAAAAAGTAAACCTACTCTTTTAAAATGTTGTCCGATGAGCCTTCAGATAGTAACTCTCGTTCTGCAGCCCTTTTAGTGGCTTCAATTTGCGGTTTGACATACCTATAGTACTTGTAGAAGTGGTCTCCAAGTATAACTGAGCCATAGAGGGTTAGGCCAATGCACACCAGCACAGTTCCTCTATGCAGCTTGTCATAAAGGAGATTCCGTGCATATTTTTTCATATTTTCTGAAAATAATATAAGTAATTGTAAGTTCTGTTTTCTGAACTTATATTATCAATACTTTTATGTAAAGGAAATTGATAATAAAACGTCAACATTAAAAACCGGAAAATGAAGGTTTCACGGATCAGGAAAATATTTCTCCGCAACGGGAATCGAACCTAGCTGCAGTAGACCTGTAGACATATTTGCATAGACAAAGTCGCCAATTGCATCAAAGAAATGATACAACAGAGGTTATGAAAAAATAAACAAATAAAAAATTAGACTGTAGTAGAAACAAACCAAGAGAAATAAGATTTAGTCACTCACATAATGTTATTTTCTGGTTATTTACACGGAAATTTCCAATACAACAATAATCAAAGATTATGAGTGAAAAACTGAAACAGAAACAATGTTGCCAAGCTTAGATTTTTTCCTTAGTGAAAAATGTCTAAAATTTAACATCATTGCAAAGATTTGCTTAGAAATAAATAAATAAATAAATAAATAATGCTGGACAATCCACACAACATCATCTAGCCCCAAGCTAAGCAGAGCTTGTGTTATGGGTACTAGAAGACTGACATACTTAATATAATAACATTACATAGATATATATTTTTTATTATACATATAATACCCAAAGAAAAATGAGATGTTTTCGAAAAAATCTAACAGATAGCCAGATTAGGTACGCTACACTATTAAAAAGTAACAAATAACGTTGTTAGTGTTTTATACAGCTGTATTATATCTGAAAAATTACCATCAATGGATTTTTCTCGTTCGGTAGATAGCACATCGGATTCGAGCGAGTTCCCTTCCCACCGTAAGTATTTAGAATGCATTTTCCGGAATACGCCTCTGCTCTCCAAAATAAATTTAATCAGTCAATGTCAAGTAAAGCGTGTATATCAACGTCAACAAGGAAAGTAGGTACCTATTCAGTTTAAAGTAGCATAATTTAGAGTCTCCCTCCATTACCGGTCATTTTTGAACACTCAGATCTCCGCCTTTTTGTTAAAAGATTAGTAAACTTAAATCCCCGTAAACTCTGACATTGGCAAAATCGTGGCAACCCTAGCCTGCGAAAAGCCACTAAGAAAAGAAGAAGAAGAAGTAGCTTATTTGTATGTATCGGAGGATTCGGAGGTTATAATTTCTAAAAATCCTGTTAATATACATATTTTTCAGAGCCTATAAATATGAAATATTGTTACGTAATTAATACTTTTAATAAATTTAGAAACATTCAACGCATAGCCAGATATCAATCTTCCAAAGTACCCTCTGTACCGGTCCAAGCATTTGAGAAAAAACAGGCAAATACTAGAGTTACTGTAGACCAAAATACAATAGCATTGTTAGAAAGACTCTCTTTGGTGAAAATAGACCTCGAAGAAGGAGTGCAGATCTTAGAGGATTCCATAGCATTCGCTGACCAGATTCTTCACATTGACACTGATCATGTAGAACCTCTTTATTCAGTATTAGAAGAGAGGTAATAAAGTTGAGAAATAATTCACTTGAATTTAATTTCTAAATAGTAGTAAATCTTATCCCTTTCAAAAATATTTCAGGTGCTTAAGTCTAAGAACAGACAAAATAAAACAAGGTAATTGCCAGAAAGACATACTTAAAAATGCAGCTGTAAAAGAAGATGATTATTTTGTAGCACCGCTGGGTAATATTCCACTACATGAAGTTGAAATTGAAGAAAAAGATAAAAAAATAAAGAAACATGAAATCTAAAATAGAGGCAATCCTGAGAACAAAACATTTCTTCAATATTTTAAGCTCTACAACAAATAGTTTTAGATACACCCTGGAAAAACCCTCACAAATGCTAATCAAGAATATTCATATAAATTGGCTTCGTTACCTTCATGCTAAGACCCAAAAATCAATGCCGGTTTTTACCCAGACACCCCTGGCAGATACAAAACCACCCTTTGGCATAATCCATAGTAATTTAATTGGGAACGAAACTACCATATTAGAACATAATTTGAATGAATTGACTCCCGATACGAAGTCACAACTTAGTTTCAGTATTATACTGCCGAGAGATGACCAAATGCAGTACTTTATTCAGTGGCTAAGGTACAGAAAATACTGGTGGAGCTCTGTAAGTAATTCAATAAAATACTTTTAGCATTTGACAGGCACCACAGCTCAGTTGGTACTAGCTCTGCCTTCTATACTGTGGGTTGTGGGTTTGATTCCCACCCAGGGCAAATGTTTGTGTGATGAACATGTTTGTTCTGTAGCTGGGTGTTACTATGTATACTATGAATGTATATACTTATTACTTAAGTATTATATCAGCAGTCACCCATAGTACAAGCTTTGCTTTTATAAATCATTCTTTACTATATTTTCAGATAACTACAACACCAAGTCTGTTTGCTATTGATGACATAAAACAAGGGGAGGCTGAAGCAAATGTAGATATAATTGCTAGACTAATTCCTGAATCACTGCCAGTAGAACACATTATATTAAAAATGAATGATGAGGTTGGTTTACTGTAGCTGTTTTACTAGCAATTTGGTATTTTTTGGGGTTGGTCAAGGCTTCTTTACCAAAAGGATCCAACAGGATCCTATTACTGAGACTCGGCTGTCTTTCTGTCTGTCACCAGGTGGTGTTTTATGAACCAAAATAGTTAGAGATTTGAAATTAATAGAAAAGATGTATTTCTCTTGTTTCTATAACCTTTTCACTAATACTTATAAAAATCTCAGTTGTTTGGATTGAGTTTAATTATTAGAACATGAAATGCTTGGAGTGTAGCTGGCAACCACTTGATGAGATGACCGGGCTCAGTGGCGCGTCTTGGGAGAGCCCTACGTCCAGCACTGGACTGACATTGCTTGATGATGATGATGAGAAATACTTGCTTCTTTTTTTTTCAGAATTATGAAAACTGTTCCTGCCTATCTTGTACAATGTCACTTGAAGGTGCTTTAATGATGCTGTTATTAGAGAGCTCAAATAACTCTGATGGAGATTATTTACGCCTACACAGAAAAATAGCTCCCTATAAAATTTCTTTTGCATTACATTTTCAAGGTAACCTCTAACTTTAAACCTATTTTAATTTACAACTGTTCAAATAAATAGAGTAGGTTCAGAGAGGGCATGATTATTCATGACCATTATACCTGCTTGGTTTGTAGAAATAAATAAAAATAATATTATTAATTAACAACTTTACAGAATTAAACAATGAAAAAATCTTGAAGGATCTTGCAAAATTACTATACAACCGGTTGAAATTAGAAAAGATATCAGCTTGGTTACCTGACTTTACAATGGACATAAAGGCACAGGTCAGTTCAAAAAATTTATGTACTTATCAAAGTCTGTTGGATTTAAAATATTTTTTTCTAATACCATCTATGAAAACCTACTATGGATGGAAACTATACATAGATTGCTGGTAGATATTATTTTGTAGATATAATTTTTGTTTGGTCTGTACTTGATAAGTAGGTACATAAATTATACCAGACCAAACAAAAATTTCTTTTTATTTTCCAATATTTTATTAGTTTTATAATAGACTTATAAATAATCAATGACAATGTGGGTCATTGTTTTATACTATAATAAGATAAGATGTGTGTTCTTACAGGTCAAAGAAAATCTTAATATGGGTGTGACATACACTGCAATATTGAGTGAAGGCACACTTGATACTGGCATTTTCTATTTGCTTAACAGCAGTACCATGTTGAAGGTAAAAGTTGATTAAAAAAATATTTTGCTGCACTTACAAATTAATATTTCTAGACATTTCATACATCACACTCTAGTCCCAAACTAAGCAGAGCTTGTACTATGGGAACTATTCCTATTATCTGATAGAATACTTATATTTTTTTAAATACGTATATACCTACATAGTAACACCCAGACACAGATTAAATATTTATATTTATCACACAAACATTTGCTCTGGGTGGGAATCGAACCCATGACCCACAGCATGGAAGACAGACCGACTACCAACTGAGATGTGACGCCTGTCAAA
This sequence comes from Ecliptopera silaceata, assembly GCA_932527185.1. Lineage (NCBI taxonomy): Eukaryota > Metazoa > Arthropoda > Insecta > Lepidoptera > Geometridae > Ecliptopera > Ecliptopera silaceata. The sequence continues at coordinate 6,489,240 of OW052202.1, read as the reverse complement.
TATAATTACGAGCTAGTTTATCAGCCGTCCGTCTGATTTAAATGTTTAGTTAATCTACTCCAATTGGAATAGATGGGGTCAGTTAATTTACCTAACTTGTGGGTGTCATCTTGGCTAGCCAATCATCGCATGCGATGTGGGAGGAAAGTAAACCATAACAATCATTATAAAGATGGTTTCAGTCTGTTAGATTACTATTCCTTGATAGATCAAAACATGAACATTATCTAAGTAGATAAAGTTATGTAGGTACGCAATAGGTACACTATTACAATAAGCATTGTTTTTTACAGGAACAAATTCACGTGGCGGACTTTCACACATATGCAGCTATAATTTGCAATGCTAAATAGTTACAAGTAGATACTTCAATGACAGAGAGAGTAAAGAAGTATTGGTACCTATTGAAGTAAGAAGTAGGTACTTTTCAAAATAAAAGATTTAGCTAATTATCAGCTTGTTTATTCTAAGTCTTGTGTTAGTGAACGCGAATAGTAATTAGAATGACCTAATTAATAAGTGATCTACAAGATAGTAAGTATGAGTCATGCAATCAAAATTGCCAGACACCAACTCATTTCCATGACCTTTGAACTGCTACATAGGTGAATTATCTTTGATCATAGCAACTGGCAACCATTACTATTTTAAATCTAAGTAGTGCACGCGTCGTAGCTTTATTTTGTCCAATGGTTTTAATTAGGCCGCGTTCTCAGCGACCTCAATTTGGATGAGCGTTGGTGACATTGCTCAAAGATGTCGATCTTATCTTTACAAGTAGGCGGTATTCCCAAACTAAAATACAAACTGGGTTGATCACATTAAATTTTATTTATTCAGAACTCCATAAAGGCGTTACAATGGATAAAATACTTAAAACTAGCTGTAAATGTAAAAAAAGTTGTTGGTAGGTACTTTACTTTTTTTAATGTTAAAAATTTTAATTGCACTCAAGTTAAAACCTTCCAGTATTTTTTTATCATAGGTAAATTATAAAGAGCTCTTAAAATTAGCTAAGTATAAGATAAGTGATACACATTATAGTATACGGAAGAGGAATGATAAAATAGAATAGAAGTTCAATAAAAGCTAATTCATTGAATAGATATAGAATTAATGGATTTTAAACTATCGTGAAAGTCTTAGGTAGGTAGTAAATAATACTAGTTTTGGTTTATTTCGCTTATCAGTAGGTTATCTGTATACATTTACGTGATTTAAATATATACCTACTTAGTCACTTTTTTACTACGCTACCCAAGTATATGTATAATTTTAATAAAACGTCAAACTTACACATTATTCCAACCAAAATACATTGACATAAAATTATTACCTATTAATTATTCACACTTCACAAGCAAACTAAGTAAATACACGTCAACATATAAGTTTAAGTAAATAGTCTGATGTTACAGTCACATAGAATAATATTGCTCATAGTAATAAAGCCGTTGAGTTCAATCTTATTGAAAACTATCTAAAGTATTTCGTTCGGTTGTTTTATGTACAGTATGGTAAGTACAAAGATAATGTACCTACTTATACTTTGTACTATGGTAATCTAATGAAACAAATGGGTTAATTCTGATCAATAGCACATTTAATTATTTTATGGAAAATTATGAAATACAGTAACTTATTGATCACACATAATTGAGACAGTGTGGATCGCAATTCATATTGTGTAAATAATTTAGTAACATTGTTCTTTACAATTATCAAAAACTTATTTGTTTTATACTAACATTCAGTCAAAGTACTCAATAACCAGTTCCATATTGGAACTATGTTATTGCACTTGACTGTAAAAGTGCACATAATATTGAACATCACACATAATGGTAGTTTTTAGTTCAGTATGTTAGTACAGCTAGATCTTAGGTAATATTGGCTCATACCAAACATTCTTTCAGACATTTAACATTCATCCTGATTAAGTTAGACCAGCTGATATAACTAGTGCACTTTGTTGTCTATGTGGCGTAACAGACGTGAGCTTATCACACATTTAAACTTAGAGCAACATTGTTATATCAGCCGGACTGTATGCAAAATATTGCAAGTTCATTTATGCCGGTAATTGTAGCTTCTTTCCTTTCAAAACTGAAACAAAAAAAAAACTTAGTTAGATATTATGAATCACAGATTAATTTTGTGTTTATCAACTACAGTGTTAGTGCAAATTTTACTGTAAATAATTTAGCAAATGAAAAGAAATGTCAAGAAAATGTAAAACCATATAATTTACAAGTTTGCAATATCTGCATGTGAATAACATTTTATCCTTGAACAAGAAATAAAAAAGTCATTATGATAAATTCATTAGTATTTTTAACTTTCAAGTGTACTAATAGGCTTATAATTACTTGTAAGTTATTATAACTAAAACTACATATTTATTCTACTACAAGGAAATTTACTTTAATTAAATTTGGTGTGTATGTAAAAAAAATACCTTTAGTAATATAGAGGTAGAAGAAATCACAGTACAGAACTGTTTGCACAATTCCAGCAATGATGGCGATCAACTCATAGTGGTCTTCCACCATGTAACGGTAAACCTGAAATAATTAATAATAATGAAAGATACTCATAATGTCAAGACAATAACAAAACTTGTGTTCTCACTAACATGATTGTTGTAAAGACCTAGAAATATTATTGACATTCAAAAAATATTCAAAGTTAATCAAATTAGTGATACCATTGCTTGTAATTACATTATGATGATTGATTTATGATTTGTGATAAAAACAGCTTTTTAATAAACTAGCTTACCCAATTCAAGAGGTATAATGCTCGGTAGGATCCCAGGGCAAACAAGTAGTGAGAAGTAATACTTTCAGCCTCTCCAGTCTTCGATACAAGGAACAGCTGCGGCAGAATAGCCACCGACTCCAGATATATTGAGAATGTCCATAGAATCTAAAATATTTATACAATTTAGATGTAACACATTTGGTTAATTGATACAATGATAAGGTCAGCGACCTAATGATAAGTTTTGAGTAACTAACAAATGCCTTGTTGTAAACTACAATTAGAGGACTTACCTCCATTACTGTGAACTCATGGTTGATCAGTAGTGCTAGCACCAGACATGGCACGAGCAAGAATTCAATCCTGAAGGTATCGTGGTTGTGGTCGTATGTCGCTTTGAACTTCACGTACATCAAATAAATAGTCGCGAATGAAGCGCTGATGAAGACAAACTTCATCACCGTGTTATACGCAGAAACATACGTCGTCAGCAGGTCAAGGTACCGTGTCGTGTATACTATCGCGAAGAGTATCTGACTCTTGCCGGAGATGCCTGAAATTTACACGAAACGTAACAACGTCAAACATTCTGACTAGCCGGCATTCCACAGCTCTTCAGACTTACCGGCGCATGATCTGGTTTTCCATATCTTCAGTAACAATATTATAATAGCTAAAAGGTGAGATAAATCACCGAGCAAGCGGAATATGTTCATTTTTCAATTTATTTAGAAAAATCGGTATCAGTGCGCCGCGTACACTATCATTGAAGCAAAAATGACGTGGCCTGGGCTTATTGACAACTACTAGGATAAGACTTTGATATTGTGTAAAATTGACTGTTTTGTTCTGTCATTATCAAGCATGACAAGAGCATCCTACTAGTCTGTGGTATAATGTTCATTCATTTTTCATTTCACTTCATGTAAAATGGACCACGTTTTTTCAAAATAAACTTAGTTCGAGTTTGGATTACTTACTGCAGAACAAAATCTATTTCTGTTGCAAGTCACATTTAAAATTCACTGGAGTTGTATTAATCACTGAATTAAAATGGTGCGTCATAACAATCAGTTACCGAATAACCTGACTCAGCTCCAAAATTTGATCAAGAGGGATCCTGAGTCTTACAAAGAAGAGTTCCATCAGCAACTGGCACATTTTGATACAACCCTAGAGATATTCAACTTGAATCCTACGCAATACAACAAGAAATTAGATGAGCAATCTATGTTCCTTGCTCAAGTGGCACAATGTTTTCTAGAAGAAATGAAGTTTTTCCCTCAAAAAATTGTGGATATTCTAAAAACTCACAATACAATATTACACAACGACATGAGACTGTCTCTATGTAAGTGTTTAATACTTTTGAGAAACAAAAATTTCATTACACCATTTGATTTATTGGAATTATTTTTCTCATTACTCAAATGCCAAGACAAATATTTGAGAGAGTTTCTTAAAACTCACATTATTACTGATATCAAAAATATGAATATGAAGCATAAAGACATGAAATTTAATTCAACACTACAGAACTTCATATTCTCGATGTTGAAAGATTCAGATGCAAAGGCGGCTAAGCTATCTGTTGATATTTTAATTGAATTGTACCACAAGAACATTTGGAATGACCATAAAACTGTCAATATTATAGCTGATATTGGATGCTTCTCAAAGATCACTAAAGTCATGGTAGCATCTCTCAAGTTCTTTTTGGGAAGAGATGAAGAAGACAAAGAGGAAAACTCAGATAGTGAAGAAGAAATTGATCCAAAGGATACCATGATGGCTAATAAGTTCAACAAGAAAACTAGAAAGAGGGAAAAAATGGTGGACAAGGTCAAAAAAATGGCAAAGAAAATGAAGAAGAAAAAGCAGAATGCTCCATCTTTTAATTTCTCTGCCCTGCATCTTATCAACAATCCACAGGGATTTGCCGAGAAGTTATTCAAGCAGTTGGAATCTACTAACGAGAGATTTGAAGTGAAGTTAATGTCATTGGATGTAATTTCCAGGCTCATTGGTTTACATAATTTATTCCTATTCAACTATTACCCCTTCATTGCCCGTCTGCTCATGCCACATCAGAGAGAAGTCACACGGATCTTACAATTTTCAGCTCAGTCCTCGCATGAGCTGGTGCCCCCAGAAGTTATTGACCCAGTCATGAGAGCCATAGCTAATAACTTCATTACTGAAAGGAACTCAACTGATGTAATGGCAGTTGGTTTAAATGCTGTACGGGAAATTTGTTCACGCTGCCCATTAGCTATTGGGGAAGATTTGCTCAGAGATTTGGTGCAATATAAAAATTATAAAGAAAAGTCTGTCATGATGGCAGCAAGATCATTGATTCAACTTTACAGGCACTCCATGCCTGAACTTTTACATAAAAGAGATAGAGGAAGGCCGACAGAGGCATCTGTTGAGTTGAAGGGCAAAAAATATGGTGAAGTGGATACTAAAAATTATATACCAGGCTCTGAAGTATTGTTAGAGAAAGAAGAAATCAAGCCTGCCCTTAATAAGAGAAAGAACAAAAAGAAAGGTGAAGATTCAGATGACGAATGGGTTGATGTCGCATCATCTGATGATGAAATCAACATTTCAGATAGCGATGAGAGTGACTCTGACACAGAAGAAGAAGAAGAAGATGGAGAAGAAGGAAATGATAAACAGAATACATCAGATCAAGATAACTCACTCAATAATATTGATGATACAAAAAGGAAAATACTAAAGGCCAAACACAAGACAGACCCTAAAACTACAGCAGAAAAAGTTAATACTGCTAGGGAAATTGCCATGGAGACAATATTCACAGATGAGGACTTTAAAAGAATTGAAGCTGCTCAAATTAAGAAAAATCTGACTGGCACTAAGAGAAAGCATAATGTCATTGAAGAAGAACAAAATGAATCTGGTGAGTTAGTTCAACTTGCAGATATAGAAAATATTTATAAAAAAAGAAAACATGACAAGAATGCAAGAATGGAGTCTGTTATGAAAGGACGAGAAGAGAGGGACAAGTTTGGATATAAAGATCGCAGGAAAAATATCCATTGTTCTAAAACTAATAGGGAAAAAAGGAAGACCAAGAGCTACCAAATGGTAAAGCATAAAGCTAAGGGTAAAGTGAAGAGATCATTCAAGGACAAGCAAATTGCTTTTAGAAATTATTTGGTAAAACAAAAGAAAATGAAATAAATATAAATAAATAAATATCTAGAATAATAGTGTTTTTTTTATTTACTATAGGTATAGAAGAGTATATAAACCTATGTAGGTGCCTTGTCTACATCTTTATCTATGCTATGACAATTTAATAATAGGAGTTCCATCAAACACGGAGTACCATTCATCCGTAAAAAATAAAATTAGACTAAGTAGGTAAACAACATTGCCTTTTCGCCACGCCACTGGTACTTTTTTTTGTAATCGCAACCAAGCAATTAATTATTTTAGAAGCAATAAATATTTTCTCATTCAAATTCCACTATTGACCATGGTAACATTTTCATGGTAACACTTTCTTCACAACTGTTTTATTATCTATAATAGTGAGTGTCTTTAATAGTCATATGTCAATGTCAGTAAACCAATTTTGTAACTTCCTTTCATTCAATTTCGGTCTCAAAAACAAAAACATTTTAGCATAGGTTTTTGGCTTCGGATTAATTGAAAAGACTCAACAATGTTGAAACCAAAAGCCCTTACTCAAGTTCTAAGTCAAGCTAATACGGGTGGAGTGGAAAACACTCTGTAAGGCCATTTTCTAGATATCATACGTGCCCTGAAAAGTTGCTGATTTATTCGCATTACTCTCGTATTTCAGATTGCTTAATCATCAGGGTGCTCTTCTCGCGTATTCTGGTTATAACGATAAGGATGCGAGAGTCACCGCAGCAATCGCTAGCAATGTGTGGTCAGCATATGAGAAGCATGGAAGAAATGTGTTCAAAGAAGATAAGCTGCATTTCATTCTAGTGGACTGCCTCAATGGAAAGATAGCAATAACACAAGTGGCTAACTTGTTGCTGTGTTTGTATGCAAAGGAAACTGTAGGCTTTGGAATTTTGAAAGAGAAAATTAACGCCATCGCACAGTATCTTGAAGGACCACTAAAACAAGTTGCTACATCATAACAATATTTTAATTTTAAATATCGGTATTATGGCTTGTACATTATATTGTAGGTATTGTTATAAAATAAGCATTATATTTATTGCAATGTTAAACTTTAAAATGTATTAGGTATATCTGGCATGATCTAGTTTGTTTTAATCTAGAATTATTAATAAAAAGATATCTATAAAAATCCAAATTCAGACAAGAAACTTATATATATTTAGGGAAGAATATCTACTTAATATAAATAAAGTTATTGAAAACTATTATATATACCTTATTATAATAATGTAAAATAGTATTCCAAAGATGTATGTCTAGTTAACAAAACACATGAGACTAACAAGAGATTTGCTAAATGCTAAACAATGTTATCCCTTTCCACATTTTTCTATCAGTATCTCTACATAAAGTATTTTATAATATACCTACTAATTTAAAAATAATACTTTATATTAATTATAATTATGATATTATATTATTCATTTTCATTGTTGATAACAACTTTTTGTAATTCCTGGAAAAGTTTGTGTTTTTCTCTCTTGTGAACTCTTAATTCATGGCTGAGTAACTTCTTCCTGTAATCAATACAACTAGGTTATTAAACTAGTAATACTGTAAATATAAAACATCTTTAAATTATGTATAGTCACAATCATGTGCAACATTTGACTGTAAAAAAATAGCAAATTGGCAAATTCACATTGTTTTTTAGTATTTTTCTTTTGGCCAAATCCTTTCAACCAGGTCTTAATTTAAATTGTGTAAAAAAATGCACATGATTGTTTGTTGACTATACATTTGAGAATTTGGTGCACTAATAATTTTGCAACTATTGAATTAATTAGGATTATGTTTTTAATAAATATTATATCAAAAATATTATGAATTGTTGATTTCTATTATTTTATTTTTATAAGTATTAATTGTTTAATAATGATGAAGTCATAACTTGAAAACTTATTATTTCGTAGTTTATAATTACTACTATAGTATTATAGTTACCTGGTACTTAGATCTCTGCCACAAATGGAGCAGCGGTATCTTATATTCAGATGTGCAGAGTCATAGTGTTCTTGCATTGTCTTTTCCTGGCGAAATAGCTTCTTGCATTTGCTGCACTGAGAATTTAATGAAAAAATCAAACAATTATAATTCTCATTGTCATTAAATAATATAATAGTCATGGATCATGGATATTTACACACATCACACTCAAGTGCCAAACTAGAGTAAAGTAAAACATATTTTTTGTAAACAAATAACAGAACAAACATCAATGATTATCACACAATTTTTGAAGTTATTGTTAAGCTTCTATCGCGGGCCTTGAGTGTGGAATCCGGAAATCGAATCCAGAAATTCCGTAACGAAAATAACCTAACACTGCGCATGCGTAATCCAGCAAAAAATGCTATGCAATAGCTTTACCGTGGCAGTCCCCGAGTGCCACACGTCTTTTTTTTTAATTTCTGAGGAATTGAGCCTACAACCCACAGCAGGTAAGGCAGAGCTGTGTGCTACTACCAAGCAGAGCAGGTAAGGCAGAGCTGAAGGCATAGCTGTGATGTCAATAAAATATCTAGTAAGTACAAAAGTGGTGATAAGATTTAATTTACCTCGAACTTTTTACCGACATGTATAAGCTGATGTTTTCTAAGATTGCTTGGGTTGGAAAACTTAGCCGGACACTTGGAACATAGGTACCGATGTTCTCCTGTGTGTACCCTCATGTGACAAACCAAGTATGCTTTCCTTTTGGCTTTATAAGGACATAGATCACACGAATACTCATATGTTTCTTTGTGAACTTGCCTAAAAAAATTTAAATATTTTTATTCAGAACCGTGAACATTTCTTATAGTTAGCGTCGATGAGACCGCAAAAGTTGATAACTGCAGCAGTCTCAACGCCCGCCTCCCAGACCAATGAGTAGGTATAGTTCTAAGTTCATTATTCGTAAACTTCAGATTAATTAAAAATAAATTTCTCCATTTCTCATAAAGTGCCTCCACCTGAGTTTTTGACACAAAATAACATTTTGTTGAATGCAACTACCAGGTTTTGAAATATGTATATAAGACGAAATATAATTTTTAATATCATCGCGATCGAGTTTGCCGTATCTCCTCACGAAAAGCTAAGAGAAAACATTTCTTGTACAACTATCTATGTTCATCACACAAACATTTGCTTTGAATGGGAATCGAACCCACAACCAGCATGGAAAGCAGAGATACTATCAACTGAGCTGTGACGGATGTAAAAAAATTCTTACATATGATTGGCCAGTGAACCAGTAGAGTAGTATATTTTTCCACATTGATGGCAGGTGTATTTGTTAGGTCGCAAGTGCACTATATTTGTGTGCTGGGTCAAATTTAGCACAAGCTTTCCGCATATAGGACATGGTTTGTAGATGCAACTATTCAGACTTTTATGTTTTATCATTTCTTCCTGAAATCAAAGTTTTTATCAGTATGTTTAAGACATAGTGATATAAAATTATCACATAATTATTATATTATAAACATTATCATTTTTGTACTAAGTTCCTTATCGCGCGTTGCGAAAAGGGGCTAGACGGAAAAAATTAAGTCCAAAAGTTGTAACATGCTGTTACCACCTTTGGTTCAAGTGTTTTTAAAATTACTTATCACAAGTTATTTTGACTTACTCTAGTGTTAAACTTTATATCACATTTTCTGCATTGGGGTTCTCTTATCTTTTTATCTGTTGTGCTAGTTAATAACTTTAAAAAGTGCCTTTTGACTGTGCTGTCATTTTTCATAGATTTCATTTTATTTTTCTTAACAGTTTTATATGCCATATTTCTTCTGGTACCCGATTTTCCTGATGAATGATCCATGCCAAAGTCATCATCAAAAGAATTATTAAACCTTGATGGATTTTTTTTTCTGGCTTCCCTTCGTTGTCTCATTTGATGGATTATGAGTTTAAAGTCATGCATCACCATTGGCGGAGAAGTGGTAGCTGAAAATATTTTATAAATAAATTAAAAAAATATTCATGGACATTTCACACATCACACTCTAGTTCGAAACTAAGCAAAGCTTGTATTATGGAAACTAAATTGTTGATAGAATACTTATATTTTCTTAGGTAACTTTTGTTTTGTAAATACATACCTACATATTTTGATAACATTTAAAATATTCTATTGAAAATATAAGCATATTAATCCACCTGAAAATTAAAATACTTACCTATTAGTGTTTCTGATGATATTGATTTGCGAAACATTAAATCTGAATTCTCACATTTCTTTTTAAATTGAAATGCTATTTTTAGCTCTTCCAGACAGTTTTTACAGACATATTTTGGGTAAAAATCAGCTTCATTAATCTGTAACAAAGACATTTTTGTCAAAATATAAATTACTATTATATTTAAATTTAACAGTATCAAAATCTGATAATGTTAAATAGTATATAATACTCTTTGGTGTATTTGATATACTTACTGAAATATTAGCAACAGTTCGTATAGCACTCATTATGATTGTGTCATCAATCCTATTTGTAACAGGTATATCTGCAGCATTGGTACAAACCCTGCAGATCATATCTCCACCATAAACTTCATTTCTACAAACATTAAATAATGTCTACATTAAACATAGCATGTAATAAAATTCGAATGAATGATATTAAATAAGTGATAATTATGTTACTTTAACCTGTAATAATTTTAAGGTATGAGTGTTCTTACCCCACTCAAAGTATGTGTTTATTATATTATTGAATCTATTCAGTCTTTTTGTATTACCCATTTCAGCCATTAGTAGGTGTAGGTACTTACTTGTTTTGTCTAAATTCCTGTTTCACTAAACTGAAATCTTTTTTTTTATGTCTTATTGATTTCCATAGCAAATACTCCATGGCTTCAGGCTCTTGCTTATGCAAATCTCACTGATTTCTATTAGTTCTGTAACTTATTACTGTTGTGCTGAACCCTTTTATTTACTACATTCGAGATTTCTGTCAGAGAATAGCGGAAATAGGAATAAAAATAAATCCTAGACCAACATTTAGTTCTAATACAATTCCAACAAACAAATACTTCAAGATTTGACAGATAGTGTTGCGTCAAGCCAGCGGGCGTACCGTACATACGGGCGTTTATTTCTTTAACGACAACGCACACACACGCTACCTTCCTCGGTTATCTAGACCGCAAGTTCGTAAATATTACTTCTTTATGTAATACATAGATAAAAATGTCCTATTCATCAAGTGACAAATTCCGGCGTGCTAGAAAACCAGGGACCAAATGTGGACAATGTCAAAATCTAAATATTAACATAAGTTCCTGTTCATTATACGTACACGTTATCAGTTAGATGGCAGTAGCGTTGACATGGCATTGACTGCCATTCAGAGTAGAGAGTTATAGGTATACAATACAATTAGTCAAGCCAAACGCGAGTAGAAATTAAAGTTTATAGCAAGAAAGGAATAGATATTGTTTTGTTCTTTGCATGCGGGCATAGCTAAACTTCATTATGAATTTATCTGAAGAAAATACATTTGGAAACGGACTTCTATACGTGGGGTTTAATCAAGATCAAGGTATGAATAACATTGACTAGCTAACATGACACTCGATAGAAAAATGTTTAGTGACTATATTTTGTTTTCCAACCCCAGGTTGTTTTGCTTGCGGAACAGAAAATGGATTTCGTGTCTTCAACAGCGACCCTCTTAAAGAAAAAGAGCGGTTAAATTTCGCCGAGGGTGGTCTTTCGTACGTTGAAATGTTGTTTCGATGTAACTACATGGCTCTAGTTGGGGGAGGCAAAACACCAGTGTATCCTCCGAACCGAGTTATCATTTGGGATGATCTAAAAAAAGATTCTGCAATATCGCTTGATTTCAACAGTCCAGTTAAAGCAGTAAAACTGAGAAGAGATCGAATAGTTGTTGTTCTTGGTAAGTAGGTAATGTTTACATAACTATGACACTTTTAATTATTTGTACTATATCTGTTGTTTACTGTTACAGAAAACTTGATAAAAGTATACACATTCACAGCTCAGCCACAATTGTTGCATGTGTTTGAGACTTGTCAGAACTCTCGAGGTCTGTGTGTTGTGTGTCCCAACAGTAATAACGCTTTGCTGGCATATCCCAGCCGAAAAACAGGAAATGTACAAGTACGTAATACTACTATTTATACTGTTCATCAAGCTGAACATAAAGTTAAAAAAAAAAAAAATGCTGCTATAATCTAATTATCGTTTTGCCTAGAATGCTTTCAATCATGTAAATGTTTTTTTGTCCTAAATCAAATCTGCAATCAGTTGGAGTATTATGGGCAGATGGGGTGTTAATATTTATCTGGCTTTTGGGATTCAGACCCAGTAGTCTTTTTTTTCCCTTCATAGCAATCAATCAATCATGTAAATGGCTACAAAGTTTTAAAAATGATGGCTGCAAAATAATAGCCACAGTTTAAATATGTTTACTTTTCAGTTAGTAGAATTAAATAGTCATGCTGGCCCTAGTACTGCTCCGGAAGGACATTTGATTACTGCTCATGAAGCTCCGTTAAGTTGCCTTGCATTGAATGTGGGAGGAACTAGATTAGCAACAGCATCTACAAAGGGCACACTTATCAGGGTTTTTGACACAGCTACTGGACAAAAGTTAGCAGAATTGAGAAGAGGTGCCAATCAGGTTTGTACCATTTATTAGCTTTACCAACTAAAGTAGGCAGTTCTAAAAAATGTTGTACTCTTAAATATTTTGTAAGTAGAATGTTGTAGTACCTAAACATTGGAAGGCTATGAAGGTTGAATGTGGGTGATAAAAAACAAGACAAGTTTGCTTTTTTCTCACCAAAAAGATTATAAGTAAAAGTAATCCTAAGTAGTTTGTGACTAGATATAAAAATAAATAAATATTCATGGGCAATTCACAAAAATATAAAATATCTTGAAATTTGTTAACATATTATTTTTTATTATAAAAAAAAAATCAGTAACTAATATTGACTTCTATTCCAGGCCACTATTTACTGTATCAACTTCAACCATACAAGCACCAACTTGTGTGTCACATCTGACCATGGGACTGTCCATGTATTTAGTCTTGAAGATGAAAAATTGAACAAACAGTCGAGTTTGGCTACTGTTAACTTTTTACCAAAATATTTTTCGAGTAACTGGAGTTTCTGCAAGTTTACTATACCAAATGGTCCACCTTGCATCTGCGCTTTTGGTGTTGACAAAAGCTCTATCATAGGTGAGTGTATTCTTTAATAAAAAAAATATCTTAAATAATAAACAGTTGGGAATTTAATAAATTTTCAAAGAGTAGGTAGATATTTCTTATCTTTGAGCATTTTTATGAGGAAAGACATGAAATAAAACATACAAAATAATTAATAACAAACAAAAGTTTGAGCATGCTAACTATAATTTCCTTCTGTCCTTTTAGTGATCTGTGCAGATGGATCCTACTATAAATACAAGTTCAATGAAAAAGGTGAATGTACAAGAGATGTTTACACTCAGTTCCTTGAGACATCTGAAGACAGGTAAACAAATATATCATTTGTTCTGGATCAAAATCTAATGAATGATACATTCTATTGAAATGTATATGTAAAATTACTTGAGGTTGTCCCTTTCAATTTATTTCATTTCACATAAATTTTTCATAATTGTTATTTTTTATTATTAATTTACATAGAATCAAAGATCAATGTGCATATCAGTTTGTTTATTTTTAATACAATTTTTTTTTTTAGACTGATAATAAATTAATGGACAACTTTATAGAATGTCCTTACCATTTATTTTATTTGTCTTGAAGGCATATTATATTAGAAAATAGTAATAGGTACACAAATCAAAGTCTCTGTCTAAACATCGAGAAAAAGCTGTGTCTACTATAAAGCAATATATTTGCCTTAATCTAGTATGTTATGAGAGGCTCGAATTATATAAGGCTTTTAATAGACTATGTACCTATATTTTAAATGTTGATTGTTAAAATGTTAAAGAAAGTACCAACTTTCAAAAACACAATTTGTTTGTAATTGCATTAGCATTAGCAAAATAGCTAGACAATTGTAATAATTCACTGTTATAAGTCTGATATTTAATGAAATGTTATTAATTTGGAATTTATTGCAGTGTTATCAAGTGTGTGGTACAATTTAACTTGAAGTACAATCATGTGCTTTTCTGTATATTCAACACGAAAACATTGTGACTGAATTATTTAAAAATATAAAGTCTGTAATTTATATGTATTTACGTAATATTTTATATTATGTATGATCGGTTTTTACTATTTTTATTTTTGACGAATATTTGGAATATCATCATATTTTATATGCACGTTTTAATTTTAATTTACGATATGATAGATTCTGCGTACCATCTTTATTAATGTACCTACACTTTAGTCAGAGCGTATCTCACTTTTTCCCTTGTTCATTTAGGCTGCTAGGGATGGGCGTGCAAAAGTTCTAAAGAAATGTGTGATCTCATGTTTATATACACAAAACAAAACGCCATTCTTGCTAACCATGATTTAGTACCTAAAATTTCAAGTGGTAATTAGTTCTGAAAACTATAGAAAGCCCACACCAAGCCTAGACCTAAACAGCTTATAGCCAAACAGTAACAGCTATGCAGACTATTATTGATATTGACCAATCACTAATGTCCGGTCAATATCTCGCCGAAATGATAACACTAATGAGCTAATAATATTAGTGAGCGATAATTAACCAGTAGTTAAAAATAACGAAATAAAGATGCGCGCTGTTGATGGTCCTTATATTTTTTTTATAACATTCAGTGTAAATGAATTTAGGTCTAGTTTGTAACTAATGCCTTAGATTTCCCAAGTTTCATACTACTGTGATTAGATTATATTCCTAAAATTAGGATACATTTACATAATATTTTGTGTGCGGCTGTAACAAAGAGCTTCCATTGATAACTCTTTTTATTTGATTGATTGGTAACTTTTGTTTTAGCTTTATTATTTTTATCATAAGTATTTTGTTAGCCAATTGACAGAGTCTTTGCTTTGAGTACTAACCAATATATCTTAAAGGGTGCATAGATTTGCGTAAAGCTTGTCAACAAATGAGTACTAGCTATACATAACACGTGAACACAAATCTTTAATCTTATTTTCTATCTTATCAATTGTATAACATAGCACGCAAACATCGGTACAAAATAGAGACTAAAACCGAAATAGTAAGATGATGGAATATAAAATAAAGAAGTACGGTCTATCTTATAAAAAGTTAGCGTAGACTTGTACCTACTTACTGATTACCAAACGTAGGTAATTATGAATTAAAGTAAACGCTAACTTTTTATAAGATAGGGGGTGGGGGGGGGTAGCCTATAGATAGCTAGGGATATGTACCTAATGTAGTATAGTTGCAAAAACACCAACATAATCCCTAGTCTAAGTGACTAGGGACACCACTGTACAATACTCGTGTAAGCTAGAGATCTATTTCGATACTGTGTCCCAATATAGTGTAAAAGTGAAATATCCCGAGCATAATATATTGAATACATACATGATCTAATAGTATAAATATATCCTAATTCTTTAGTTTTCATACTAAACTGATTGCAACAAAGCTAAGTCTTGCCCCTCTCACAAAAGTTTTTTGTCATACTTTACGCGATTGCACTCGTACCAATTAGAAATAGGACTAGAACTAATGAGATTTACTTATTAAATTGTTCAGCTTCGTTCTCAATGCATATGACAAGTAAACGAATATTAAATTGTAGATATATACTTACTCTAACGATTACATACTGATTTGTGATATTTGTTAATCATGCGATGTCCTTAAATGTAATCAAAAATTTTATATTAATAAATTACTTAGATATATTTTTAAATCATCTTTTCTTTCCACCTGTTCCAATTAGGGAATTTTAAATATGAAAACGGTTATGTGAACTTTAAAAATATTTTATTGACTATCTTTTTAACACATCTATAAACGTATCCCTAGGTACTTTGATATTAGCAACACTGCGCATCTTTTTCTTGCCTTCAGCTTGTTGCTTTAATAATTTCTTTCTTCGTGTGATGTCGCCGCCATACTGTGAAAACGAAATAAATAATTTAATAACTTAAATAATCTAATTTAATTTCATCTTTAATAGATTGATGGCTCAAGTCCATTAATTAAGTATCGCGATATGGAATTAAAGAGATCATGGCTTAGATGATGACGATTTTTTTAACTACATTATAATACACGGCTGGTCGTTATGTTTTACGTTAGATTAGGATCTAGTGATCGCGTCTTTACGCCTTATCGGAGAGCGTCTATTGTATGGTCCAAAGTTACCTACTCAAATCTGAGCCGAAATATACAGTGGAATATTATTCTGGGTACAGCAGGTGTAATTACTCAAATATTAGAAAATTCTTACCAATTTTGCTGTTACATCTTTTCTAAACGCTTTTATAGTTTCTCTTGAGAGAACTTTTCCTGATGCTACCGCTTGTATGGCAATCTGAAAAATACAGGTATTTTTTATTTTCACTGTTGCACTCCAGATTATTTATTAAAATACATTGGACAAGAAATACAGATACAGTGGATTTCTACAACCTGATATTGTTCCTATAGAACAATGGTATTGCTGATTGCTTTGAAATAAAAAAACATTTACCTGTCAAGGAAAAATGAAAGGGGATTCAAGGGAAAGGTCACGGGTTCAAATCTTGTTCGACTCAATAATATTCTTATCTTTGTGATTTACCTGGACCATTTGACGTGGTATCATTTCTTTTAGCTTCTCGGTCAATCTCCTGGCAGTGTAGTCTAAACGACTGGTGTGTACGATTGTAGATAATTCGTCAACCAACACACCATTGAGTAGAATGTCCATCTGTAACCAAGATTCAGATAACTTTCCTGAAAACTAAAATAATAAACTCAAATCAGTCAAAGTTCTTAATATAGCATCGCTTTTTAGAGTTCCATATCCAAAGGGTAAAACGGGTTCTAATGAGATTCACTGTCCGTTTGTCACCAGACTGTATCTTATTATTAACCGTGATAATAAGATACAAGCTGAAACATATGATTTGAGTTGAATTTTTTATAGATGATCAAGGTCTGTTCTCGTTATAACAACAAATACAAAAAAAAAAACGGCAACAGTCGATATAGTACGGAACTCTTCGTACGCGAGTCCGACTCGCACTTGACCAGTTTTGTATTTCAAACTTACCCTAACAAGAGCACTTGGATGAAACCCATGGTCGTGGTAATCAAAGCTAGCGAATCCTGAAGTGACGCTCTTCAGTGTATCATGGAAGTCTACCACCACTTCGGATAATGGTAGGATGAACTGCATCAGTGTCATTTTGTCGTCGACGGCATTTGACGGTAACGGCACGCCACGGCGATCTATGCAGAGAGTGGTGACCACACCAATGTATTCTACTGGAGTTATTATTGTACCTGCAAAGAGACCGTTTGTACTGTACTCAGAAAACACTTTTTAAAAGCAGGCTACTACTAGCTACACGTACAACGCCATTAACGGCCGATGTGGCGCGCGGACGAAGGTCCGCCTGCGACGCGGAAGTTGCGGGTTCAATTCCCGCCTTGGGATAAATGTTTGTACGATCTGCAAATATTTATTCCGGGTATTCTGGGTATTTTATATATATGATCAAAAATATTTATCTATGTAATGTATATGAAATGAAAATATGAAATTATTTCTTTATATTGAAATCGTGCCCTATAAGCCACTGCGTCTAAGAAGAAAAGCAACCATATCCCTTAAGGCGACGGGTAGGGTGAAATTTTTCATAATAAATAAAAATGTCAATAACTTCCAACTTTATTATTTATTTATTATATCTACACACACGTTAAACTTGTAACACGGCATAGTTTTTGCCGCAGTGGTTAAACTCTAGATAGTCAGCGTGGCAACGTCGCATTTTCAACTTCAGTAAGAATGCTGATAACGACGCAAAACACATAGTGAGCCGCGCACAGTTTGGATTGTCCAACTCTTAAGCAGCGCCTTATGAATATTTGCGAGCACACAGCAATAGAACACTTATAGTTCCTAAGGCGCTACTCTTCTTCTTCTTTAAACACCTTAATGTAGATTTTTTTTTCCTTGGATGTATAGATATCAACCATAAGAATAGCTGTGCTGAGTTTGGTACCAAACAAATCTGCCAAACCCATAAAAAATGGGATCAAAAATCACACTTTTGCAAAAGGTGTTGGTACTAAACTTACATTTTAAAGTAAACTATAACCAAGAGCACACATTTTGTTCCCTACCTGACTAGTTTAATATATGTGTTATGGGAAATAATAAGTTTCACAACTCCACATGCTATGACTTCTTCAGAAAACACTCCCAAAAACACGCATTTGGCTATACCCGTCACCTTAAACTGGACCTCAGTAGTGCAAGCATCATTGCTTGACAAAATAGATACTTTCCCAGAGAGAAAACTTTTCAGAAAACTCATCGTTTTAAGAGAGTCCTGAAAATGTGCTCCATGCATTTATCATGACGGTAATTCTTTTAATCTCCTTGTTTTCTTGCAATCAACCCGTACGGGCATTGAGCTAGAGTTTGAAAAAAAGAAAAAAGAGAGAAGAAGAAAAATGCATTTACCGATTACTAATGGTTCATACCACTCTTCAATGTGATTCAAATCTGGCAGCTGCGTGGGATTCGTGATAAGTGCTTCTTCACCTCTGAAGTGTTTTATCGTTTTGGCTCCTTTTACTCTGAAATGAAAACACGTTGTTCCACAAATCATATTTCTCATAAACTTTCATTAATACGTCTTCTATAAACTTGTTTTTGAAAATAATATTGTACCTATCTACATAGATTTTTTTAAGTCTTTTCATGAGATTTTTAAGCTGTGACTTTGCCTATCAAAATAAATATAATTAGGATACTTATTAAATTTAACACTAACTTAATTTTATAAGGTACTGAAGGTGCAGTTAGAATAGCTTCAGCTTTATATTCCTGAAGCAGCCTTTGTGTGAATACGTCCAAATGCAGCAAGCCTAGGAAACCGACTCGCCATCCTTGTCCCAATGCTGGACTGAAACACAAGCATGTTACAATGGTATCATAGTTATCATTTCAATCTGTCTTATTTATGTTATTTTGATTTATGAAAAAAAGATTTCGACATTGTTAATACTATCTGTGTCTCATGAACTCATAAGCTAAAAAATATTGTTCGAATGCAGCAAATGTAGTTTGTACAGAGACTTTTTCTTCAATTGCATAAAGGTCGCTTTTTTGCTTGAATACAAAAACTACTTTTTTTTTATGCAGGCATATATTTGCGTAGGTAGCGGTGCTAACTACGCATTCCCAATGTAGCTCTTGCTACTAAAAGTGATTACATTGATTACCAAGTACATCTCATATAAATTATATTTTTATGATAAAAAGTTTAGTGTAGACTTTTGTTTACCTAGAATCATTAGTAACAGCTACAGCTGAATCATTTAGCGCCAGTTTCTTGATAGCATCACTGAGCATGAGATGCTGTGATTGGTCGGCGGGAAAAATACCAGCGTAGACCATATGCTTCACCGGTGGCGCTGTTCGAACATTGTTACTTTCTGCTAGCTCTTTGTCTAGTAATTGTTCGCCCACAGCTCCTCCGCCTTTTGGACCACACCCTAAAATCGTCAAATACAAAGTCAACAAAAAGTCTACATTAGATGATGAGTCAATGTTATAAAACCTTTTTTTTTTTAAAACTTCTGTTAAAGTAATAAAGAAATAATATGATTTATTCTAATTCAATAAAAGTGACCTTCTGATACTGACTGTACTTAAATCTCAGCAATTTATAGAAGATTTGTCAAATGAAACTATGGTAACTAGTATACAAAATGGTCAATTTAGAGCTGAAAGGGATCGCATCTATTTTCTAATACATATTATGGATCTGTTTATGTAAGAACCAACACAGTAAAATTTCTCTTCAATTTGATATCAATTTTCCCATGAAATGATAACTTACCTACCATAACAACTTGTCCAGCTATGCCCTCTTCAATTGGTTCCTCGCTAGGCCTCAATAGTGCTAAGAACTTGACCATTTGTGGTTTAGAGTCAGAGCTCCATTTCACTGCCTGTCCCACTCTAACCTTCCCTGAATGTATGTATGCAAGACAGAGCACACCTCTATACTTATCATGCCATGTGTCAATTACATGAGCTCTGAAGTATTTGCTTTCATCTATTTTAGGAGGAGGTATTCTTTCTATGACTTCTCGTAGCAGTTCTTTTACACCCCAACCCTTTTTGGCAGATATGCTCATGACTGTATCAGGGGCGATTTTGAAAAGAGATTGCAGTTGAGATTTTACTTTTTCTGGGTCTGCACGAGGTAGGTCTACTTTGTTTAAAGTAGGTATTATTACTAGGTTGTTTTTTTTAGCGAGAGAATGCACAGCTACTGTCTGGGCTTGCACTCCTTCATTTGCATCAACCAACATTATGACTCCTTGGCAGGCTGTTACACTTCTTACAACCTGGAAGTACAAAAGGTAATAAAGATGGATTTACTAACATAGAACAAACACTTTCATAAAAAAAGTTTATAAAGTTTAAATTGAGGTAGGTATGTATAAATCAATACCTCATTTGAAAAGTCTACATGTCCAGGAGTATCAATAAGGTTTAGAAGATAAGTTTCACCATTGTGTATATAATTGAGGGATGCTGTTACTGCTTTCACTGTGATTCCTCTTTCTCTCTCCACCTGTAATAAGAAAACCCAGTTCAGTAATTTGATTAATATCATTACAACTAGGTGTTAAGGTATTATTAGGGTAGAACTTAGTTACAGAACAACTGCACTAAAAAAAAAGAAGTGTGGCACACGGAGACTGCGGTGGTAAAGCTATTGCATACCATTTTTTGCTGGTAGGTTTACGTTTTTTCATTACGGAATTTCTGGATTCGGTCTCCACGCTCAAGGCCCGCGATAGAAGTTATGCAATAGCTTAATAACTTAGTTTTGGGTACAAATAAAGAAATACCTGTAGCTGGTCCAGAACTTGAGCATTCTCACCACCAGGTTTTATAACGCCAGTGATCTCTAGAAGTCGGTCTGCAAGTGTACTCTTTCCGTGGTCAACGTGCGCTACAATACTAAAGTTTCGTATCCTCTTCAGCTCCAATGGACGGTCAGAAGCATCTGTACCACTCATACGACTTATAACATACCTGAATCGTAATATTCTATAGTAAGTTCTCATAAAAATATCGTTATATTCATTTTATAAACAGTGGATAATTATGTTTACAATTTTTTATTCGGTAAAATAATTACTCACCTATGTTGCAACCGTCTGAAGCTTAGTATATTACAATGTCTTATATTACATATAAATCTAGCCATGGTTCAATTAATCTAGAAAGGAAATAAATCAAACTAAATCTCAGAATATCTAAACGAATTCATTTTGATGAAATCAAAACAAGCACGAACAAAAAACTAACCTTAGAAATTACATCGAATGAAACAGCTGATTTTGATTTTAGTATGTCAAATAAATGAACGAACGAAATATACTGTCATGTCAAAATACCATCAAAATAAGTAGGGAGATGCAAGATATTTATTTTGCCAAAATAAGTGTTACAAACTTTATCATCAACACAAAACACCATTATTACAATATTTACAATACATTATTTAATTTAAAGGACTTTTATTTTATTAATTTAATACGACATCTTGTTTTTAAATAAGTACAACTCATACAACGCCATCTAGTTTCAAAGTGAGCATATTTGATACAACGCCATCTAGTGTCAAAGCAAGCAGTACAGACCAGCTTTTATGATGATTCTTATTTCAAGATCTCAGTAGGTATTATCTAAAACAAAAAATAAATCGACTTCCAACTAATTTTTCAAAGTATTTATTCGCTATTGGTCGTTCCTAAAACTATTGATCTTATTTATACTTATATTTATTTAATTTAATAGTAGGTATATTCAGGTAAATTTTTGGACGGACTTGCATCACTAGTACTTCATTGCTCCATTGTAATCTTAAATTATTCAGTGTGGCATCTGGACTTGCATCACTAGTAGGTACTTTATTGCTCCATTGTAATCTTAAATTATTCAGTACCTATGGCATCTCGATCTTGTTCTTGTCTTTAGAAACATTTTCATATAACTTCTTCAACGCTTTGATCAGGAGAGTCAGATGACCGAGGGTCGCCTGAAGGCTGTGATTGAAGAGCCTTTAGTTGCTGTTCAAATTCTGTAAGAAAGCATTTCGTTTTTATAGTAGTTATAAGACATATCTAAGGTGCTTTCACATGGTAACCTATACCAAGCCCAAGTTTCCGTTACTTTTATTCTCGTAAGAGATCAAGTTCATCATCATTATATCAGCATCACCCACTGCTGGGTAGAGAAAAGAAGAGAAAGTTAAAGTAGAGAAAGAGAAGTTTAAATATCTTAAACTAGCTTCCAAAAAACCTTGAACTTATTTTCTAGAACTAAACTCAGACTCAGCATATACTTAGCAGGGGTGAGCACGAATAAATGTGACAATCGTAAACGTATCGTAACGTTAGTACATTCAAGACACACTGCGCGGTGACGCTGCGGCGTTTGGCACTCGAACACGTCAACGCGTAGTGTTTCTCGAATACGCTACCGTTTCGATATGTTAGCGATTGTCACTTGTATTCTTGCTAGGGCCTCAGAAACATACTTGCGGCATCAGCATGGTTCGGTGCGAAGTGTAGAACCAACTGCAGCACTTTCTCTTCTGTGACGAGTCCAGAACGACCGCTTATAGCTCTTAGCAGTTGCTGGCCACCTACTACGCCTGTAAAAATATTTAATGTACTTTTTACAACGTAGGTAGATTATTACAGCAGGAGAGACCGAAACCTATATAAATAAAATAAATAAATATTGCTGGACAATCCACACAACATCATCTTGCCCCAAGCTAAGCAGAGCTTGTGGTTATGGGTACTAGAAGACTGACATACTTAATACAATACATTACATAGATAGATATTATTTATTACCTATAGGTACCTACAACACCGCTCAAGTCGAAAGTCGAATAGTGATCGATCGAAAAATACTTAAAAATCCACCGATTTTTTTATATAGACAGTTTCGTCTCCTTTAAAGTTGTTAAAAATGACATAAGCGATGTTGTTAGCTAAGGGACGATTTGTACTTTGATAATTTTAAAATAGGTTTTACGTACCAAATTTATCAGCGTGGTCATATAATTCTTAAGTTAAGTAGGTACATACTGCTATATATATAATCTAGGTTCTTTAATTTACTGACCTGTGTTGATTTCTCCAGTTTCAAAAGTCTTCTTGATGTCCAAGAAACGTTTAACCAGAGTGCTTTGTTCTTGCAATGCCATTGTTTGGGCCCCTGCAGTAGTAATATTTTGTTAGTTGGCGGAAATTTACATTACGGGGAGAATCTTAAACATAAGACACGCTAACTAACCTGCTTCTGTGTCTGATGATTTAGCTAAACATTTTGTAGCCTCTTTGAGCGCTTCTAGAGCTTTTTCGTAGTTCTGTGGGTAAATAAATAAGTATTACTTAGGTAGGCAGTAAATATGGAATAAGTATAGTTTATAGTTGGATATCGATTATAGAGTGAATATCTAGGACGATAGTGAAGCTACAACTTTGAATCATTGGTTCTAAACTAGTGATTACCAGAATGAGATGAAAAGCATTTTGAATTCAATATGTAGGTATTCTAAATGATCCTTGAGTGTTTAAACATTATTTGAGTTTGTGTTTACAGAATGAGTATCGATATAGGTTTAGAATAAATTATTAGGTACTAAAGGCCAGTTACATAACGGTAACTGTTCATGTGAACATTCTTAGTCCTAAGATTAGTTGTAAATTGTAACTATGTTTTTCTTATCGTAAGCTTATTTGGAATAATAAACATTTTTACTTTTTTTTAAACTATTGCATAGCGCGGGCCTTGAGCGTGGAGACCAAATCCAGAAATTCCGTAACGAAATACCCTAACACTGCGCATGCGTAATCCAGCAAAAATGCTATGCAATAGCATTACCGCGGCAGTCCCCGAGTGCCACACGTCTTTTTTTTTACTTGAAAAGAACATTAATAGACACACAGTAAGTTACAAACCTCATACTCATCAACCTCCATTTTCGCACATTCAGCATAAAAAGCTGCAAGTTTACCGAACGCCTTCGCCCTAGTATAGAAGTGCAGAATATGCCGCATCAGGTCCGGCCGAGTTCGCCAATCAGCGTGCCTTCTCAAATAATCAGCTGCCATTAATTGTGCGCTTTTATCGCGAGTAGCGGCCGCGAACGTTGCGATGCGGTCTGAATCGCCGGAACGCATCAACCATCGCATAGCGCCGGCCTGAAATGATAATATCATTTTTAAACCACACTCTATCTATAGGGATTGTTGAGCTATTGCATAGCTTCTATCGCAGGCCTTGAGCGTGGAGACCGAATCCAGAAATTCCGTAACGAAAATAACCAAACACTGCGCATGCGTTATACAGCAAAAAATGCTACGCAATAGCTTTACCGCGGCAGTCCCCGAGTGCCACGCATCTTTTTTTTCTATATTTTTACCAAAATGAATTGAATCTAAGTATTTATGTCGTAAAATGGTAGGTAGTTATATTTAGTGCCAATTTCACAAAATTTCATTGCACACAGATAGAAGATTTTACACACAAGAAACATTAAATCTACAGCACAATGGGCGGCCTTATAGCGATATCTTCCAGGAATTAATGATTTATAATAATACTAGCTGACCCGTGCCCACTTCGTTGAGCATAATTCGACCGTTTTTTCTCCGATTCGCTTTACAAAACGGACTACCACGTAAAAGCCTTTTTATTTTTCGGTTTTGTATATAGCCTATGACACTCAACAATAATGTGGCTTTCTAATGGTGAAAGAATTTTTAAAATCGGTTCCATAGATCCCGAGATTACCCCTTACAATTGAACAAATATACAAACATACAAACTTTACCTCTTTATAATATTAGTATAGAAGTATAGATATTGATTTGTTGAATAGTAACCTTGTCTCCCGCGTGTGCGAGTCGTTTCGCCGCCTGGTGGTAGAGCCCCCGGGCGCCGAGCACGTCTGCCAATCGTTTCAGTAGCACATCTCTGCCGCTGGTGCCCGCCGGGGCGGCTAATCTCTCGCTCAAAGCTTCGCTGAGCGGCGCCGATGATTGTTCCACTATGTCGAGGGCTTCTTCGTACTAAATAAATAATATAAATAAATAAATAGTGCTGGACAATCCACACAACATCATCTAGCCCCAAGCTAAGCAGAGCTTGTGTTATGAGTACTAGAAGACTGACATACTTAATACAATACATTACATAGATAGATATTTTTTATTATACATACATATAAAATACCCAAAACAATAAACATTTGCAGATCGTACAAACATTTGTCCCCAGGCGGGAATCGAACCCGCAACCTCCGCGTCGGACCTTGGACCATATCGGTCGTCTAATAAAATACAAACTCGCAAATCAATGAGCTGATTCAATCGGTCAGAGGTAGGAGGTACATTTCATTGGAAGTTGATATTGTATCAGTATTAGAAGATAATTACGGCCAGCAAATATAAGAATTAAGGTATATTTGTATATTATTTGTATGTTGGTTTTACCTTTCCAGCAGAAGCCAATAACGCAGCAGCATGAGAATGGTACTCAGCTTTTCGCAAATGTGCGGCCAACGCATTAGCTACTTCGGGATCTAATTTGTCTCCTAGAGACTCTACCAATGGTATGATGGCGTTTGTGTCCCCGCAGCTAAGAGCCAGCTTTAGTGCCATGTGCAGCTTTCCTGAAACACAAGTATGTAATAATAGATTATCGCTTCCAGAAGTACTAGAAAGAACCTAAATTATTATTATCTTAGATTTTTTTTGGTTTGTGTACTTTGCACACACACCTTCCCTCTTATCGCATCACACACACACCCTCACCCTAGATACTTAGCCACGGGCGAAATGCTTTTTTTTGAAGAAAGTTGTATAGGTGTTTCAAAAGTATGTAGGTACTTAGCCAGAGAAAAGCTTACCAGCTTTTTGGTACAGTGAAATTGCCTGTTCATTCTGGCCGGCATTTTCGAGTATCGAAGCTGCATGGAGCGCATGCGTCGCCGAGGTCGAACCGGCTCGCCATACCAGGTTCCAAGCTGTTGCTTCCGCTGCCACTCTTATTGCCGATGATATTGCACCACATTTTATATACATCTGAAATAATAAAAACCTATTTAAAAGCTACTAGCTGATACGCAAGTCAGATTGAACCAACAACGGTTGAATGTTAGTGTTTCTTGAAGGGATGACCACTATCTGTTTGTTTATTGAGATAGTAGTTAGTAGATTTTTTTGAAATAGGTGAGGCGAGAAGCTGGATCGATAATGGGTCTGTAATTTAGATATAAAATACAGTGTTTGTTGATGACAGGTCCTACCTTTACAGCACTTTCAGTTTTGTCAGACTGCATCTCCAAATATCGAGCCATTTGATACAAAGATGCTCGGTTCTTTTGACAAAGCTTTTCTGCTTCTTCCGCCCGGTCCATGTGACACAGAAGACGCGTTTGCTCAGCAAAATCATTCGCCCGTCCGTAGGCTTCTAAAGCACCATCCAGATCTCCTATGCTTTCAAGGTAATGTCCCCACCAAGTGAGTAGACTAGCATCGTTTGACGTGGCTACGTATTGCGCCAGAGTGGCGGTTTGGCCACTGGCTGTCAGCAATCTCGGAACATGAGGCACAAGAGTCCCTGCGCTTTCAAACAATTTCAACGCATCTGTAGTTTCCCCGTTAGACCACAGCACCTTAGCCAGCTTGTGTTGTGCGCTCTTTATTAGAAGAACATTCTCTCCTTCGTTGGTCCCGTTAGTGATTTCGCTCAAGCCACTTTCTTTAGCTGATATAAGTCGCGTAACTAAGTCCGGTCGTTGAGCCTCTCGGAATAATCTTTCAGCTTCTTCTGTCATGCCAAGGTTTACCGCCAGCACTGCAACCTTACATGTGTCATCGACATCGTTATCTTGCATGATTTTGTGCATCATAAGTGCTCCTTTTATGTTTCCCATTTTACCTAAACACACTGCGCCTACGTCGGGTCTTTTAAGAGAGACGCAAACTTTAGCTAAACTGTCCCAGATAATAGAATTTTTGGTTCCAGATATATTAGTACCTACAACTACAGCTTTTTCTAAATATCCTGTTGTCATGTAAAACAGAAAGTCCAAGACCTGCTTCAAGCATGATGTATCGTGCTCATTGCAATCAGCAAACTCATGCATCTGAATCTTTTTAACATTTTGTTGGGACAATATTATAACATATGGCGTATAGAGCAAGCACAGCATGAAATCTGCCATTATGTAGTCGTCCGGAGATGAACACCAGTTTTTATACTCGAATAGTTTTCCCTCGTAGCAAAAAAAAATATGAACTCTATCTAAGTCAGCAGACCTCATGTGGACAGCTACGATTCTCGGATCATTGGAATCCCATAAAATTGCTATTGGTACGCTTTGGTATGGAGGAGCGGAGTTTTCAGCAAGAAGGTTACTTGTGATGACGTCATTGGCGGCGTCCCACAGATAAAGCCTGGGGTCTGGAGCTAATCCAGAATTGGCGATGCTGAGACAAATGTATCGTCCGACGCAATTTACAGAGGCTCTCATGACTTCTCCGAAATCTTCTATCATCTGGTAGCAGTTTTTGGCTGGATAAGGCATTCTGAGACCTTTCTTTGTTATCTCTGCAAGCTTGAGAGTGCCATCCATTGTTGCTATGACTATGAACTTGCCTGTATTTGTGATGCCGATAGGCTCACCTTCCCCTTCTGTACTAGGTAGAATTCCTAAATTAATACCAGTTATGGAATAGCATTCCACATGTGGGTTTACAACACCCACAAGAACATCATTATATATTATAAGACTGTCAGTTTTCCATGAAAAGGTTCTTAAGAGAGAAAACTTTCCTTCAATTTCTTTACTGGACATCCAAATCTGAAAAGAGAAGTAATAATTGTAATCCCTTTAAATTACACATACATAGTACTTACTGTGACAAAAAATATTTTACCTGAACTTCCTTTCCATCTCCTATTGCAATGTATTGATCTTTAAAAGCCAATGTACGAATTGTAATAAAAGTATTTATATTTGTTGGCTCGTCATTTTTATGAGTTACAGAAACTTCATTAGAGGACTTTTGAACCATAAACACGTTTGGTGAATACCCCCAACACACAGGCTGCTCTCTTAATACAAATGCACTTGTTATACAGTTGACATGCAGTAGTGGATTCATGAGGCCCTCAGAACCCCAACTCACTTCCTTCACTGTTCCCTTAATAGAGGTGGAGCTAATCAGTTTCCAACTATTTCTGTGGTCTCTTCTCCACAAGTACAAATTACCAAGTGATGTCCCACAGCACAGAGTATCACTCAAATTGCAATAACTAATACTGGTAAATATATCACCAGATGCAATCTCCTCTGTATCATTTGGTAAGACATCATTATCCCCAGTCTCACTATCCCAGACTCTGATTACATTATCTCCAGTAATAACTGCCACATAAAAGTTGCCTGCCAGAACAATGCACTGTCCATTTCTGGCTGCCATTCTTACATGAGTGTCAGTTATCAGAGATCCATCGTCAGATGACACAAATCTTGTTAAACTGAGGGCACCACCAGATTCCCATGCAACTAGCAGGTAGATATTACTGATCATTCCCATAAACATGATTGAACCAGGGGCATTTAAAATTTCTGAGCAAGAACCAGCATGATCGATGTATAGAATGATACCGTTGTCTTGAGCCGCATAGCAACTGTGATTGTCTGGTTGGGCACCTTCCCTCATTCTGGCTGTGGTTCTGGGTCTCCATGCAGCCAATGCATCCAAGGCATTTTCATCTCCAGCAACAGCAGCACGAGCCAACCCTCTTATTGAGGACTCGGAACTAGCATGTGGAGTACAGAATGTTACATGAGTGATAACATCTCCAAGTTGGTGATGAAAAGAAGTTAATGGGGCTCCTGAGCTTGATTGCCATCCAGAGAGAGAGCCAGCGGCGTCTGCGGCGAGCAATCTGCCACCTCCCAGACTAAAAGCGAGAGAAGTAAGGGCGGCATTGTGGGGCGCTTCCAGACGGGCCCATGAGTATTCCAGCCAAATGTACAGTTCACCCCCATCCCATCCAACTACCAGGAGTTTTCTAGATGGATGCCAAGCTAGTGCAGTAACTTGATTTGATAGTAATATTGGCCAATCACATCCTTCTAGTGGTAGTCCCTAAGTAGATGAAAAGATATTTACTTTACTGCAAGATTAGGTTAACGAATGCTGAATGGACTAACGAATTGAGTAAACTCACAGTTTCATGAAATATTGTGACAAACCCTCCTTTTTCTTGGTTGTAAGAACCTACAGCTAAAAGTGGTAGTAAGGGATGCCATGAACCAACGGTAGATACTACATTACCATCATTAAAATTTAGTTTAGTATCAATGTACAAAGTCATTTTACTTGGACTAGCGCCATAAAAAACATATAATAAAATACTCGTGTGTTCCGGTTGTGGGCCGTTCATTTCGTGTTTCTTTCTTCTATTTGTTTTTTGCCGTTGCTATGGAAACCAGCTATGTCCAATGACATTGGCAAGATCAGACATGACATGACTTTTGTAAGATGTTGCCATAATTCGCAATCGAAAGACAGAAATAAAACTCATGATGCGATTGCAAAAATTAAAAATACCCTAGGCCCCTTACTTCAATTTTAAAAGAGATGAATGTCAGGCGTCACAGCTCAGTAGCTTTGCCTTCCATGCTGTGGGTAGTGGGTTCGATTCCCATCCAAGGCATGTGTGATGAACATTAATATTTGTTCTATGTTGGGTGATTCTATGTGTGTATTATCGTAATAAAAAATGTATATAAGTATTTACATCAGGGTCCCGTTTCACCAACTTACAAAATTGTAGAATTGTAAAATTAAATGGCAACATTTACCCATAATCCATTGATAATGGCAACATTTCGTGTTACAAGCGTTTCTTAATGTCGTAAATTCAAAATTTTACAAGTACAAGTAACCAGTGACAATTTACAATTCATAGATTTTTTTAATTTTTTTATTGTGACAATTTGATGAATCGAACAAGTGTTTCCTACAGAAATTTGAACTTGTCAGGGATTTTGGTTACAATTTTACCTACCTTTTGACCTGGGTAGAATTGTAAAAGTGCAATATTATTAAATGGTTTCAGAGCTATAATATTCAAAAAACATTTGAAATCATTGAACTAGAAATAACAATGTTCTTTTGGGATGATGACTCGTCATCAGAAGAAGATAATACAATAACGCGGAGAAGAAGAATATATCTGGAGCGTATTAACGTAGATTTCGAAAGTGACTACGAGTTTAATGAACGATTCAGAATGAGTTCGTCAAAAATGCAAGATTTATTAGGAATTGTTGGACCACACCTTGAATATACCACGCAGCGGAATATGCCCTTGGACCCCAAATTGCAGCTGTGCGTGGGACTGCACTGGCTAGGGTCCGGAGGACAGTACCACACGGTAGGGGACATGCACGGCGTGTCTAAGGCCAGTGTATGCCGTGTGGTACATAAAATTGTATCAATTGTGTCAACCCATTTATTCCCAAATGGCCACAAACAGAAAACTCGAAAGACCGCCAACCAATTACAGAGCAAAGAACGACGAATTTGAATGAATTGGAATGAATGGAATAGGGCAGAAAATTTTACTTGTTATTCGACACTTTCTTCCTAGTAAAATGAGTCTATGGTCAGATTTTTATTATTCTTTAAAAAATAGCTGTTCGTGAAACGCTTGTAATTGTAATTAGTAGCTTGTAACGCCTGTAATAGTAAAATTGTTACTAGTTAACTTGTAAGTTGGTGAAACGTGACCCAGCAGTTTAGTTTCCATAGTACAAGTTTTGCTTAGTTTGGTTTGGGACTAGAGCGTGATGTCTAAAATGTCTGTGAATATGTATTTATATAATGATCAAGATGTTTTGTAATAGAAAACAAAGCTTTTTTAAAACTATTCAATTTATGATTGAATTGTAGGGAAATTTTTGAGAGATTCAAGGAAAATCCAATTTCAGGACTGGTAACTCTGATTTAATGGCGTCTCTTCTCTTCTCTCCCTCCGGTTTTTGTAGTGTAGATTAAATTGGCTTTAAATTTTGTGGATTATTGGCCGACCAACTATCAAAAATAAAAATGTGGTTTATTGATTCAGACTATGACCGACGTGTTCTGTATCTAATACCACCGAATAGTGAAGTAACAATAGGCCGAAGCCAGGACCTGCAGCTTTGTGATTTTGCTATCCAGGATGATACATCTATCAGCAGAAAACATGCTACTCTGGTGGCTCTTGGCAATGGATTATTTGTAACAGATCTTGATTCTAAATATGGTACTTATGTCAATGACTCGAGGTTAGAGGCCAATAATAAAGTAAAACTAGCCAATACTGATGTGATACTATTTGGAAAAATTAAGTGTATATGGAAAGTTCACGAAGTAAATTTCGTTACATGTACGTCGACTTTGAGAGGTGAAAGTCTACTAATCATGAAACAGAATCTTTCGAAATTGGGAGGAATACTCAAGAATGACTGGGAAGATTCCTGTGAATATCTGACCATGCCTGCTATCACACTTACGATCAAAGTAGTGTTAGCTCTGGTACAGGGATCTCATATTGTCACTACAGAGTTTTGGAGTAAATGTGTGGAAGCCATTACCAACAAAGTAGCATTACCGGATCCAAACAAATACTCACCAGAGATATTAGAGACAACCCTGAACAAAGATGTTGTGTCATTTCTGCCTAACAAAAATAGATCACACATATTTGCAGGCAAAAAATTCATTTTCTTTTCAAAAAAGCAGTTTGAAATGTATTATGATGTATTGGTTAAAAGTTCTGCTACCCCATTACTGTTGAGCGAATGTCAATTTACAAAGACAATGTTGTGTGATGAGGGAGTTGTAGTGATTCAGTACAACTTCACATCTACAAGCCAAGAAACAGAAGTACAAAAAGCCCAGGTAATTGAAATAACCAATCATTTGAAGTCTCAAAGCAGAAGAGTTGTGGCTGAAGCTGAAATTGGGTTGGCAATTTTGTACTGTTCGACAAACTCATACTGTAATCCTAGCTTCAATATGGCATCTGAAGTTGTCAAACAGGGATCAGCTCAAACAAGCAATAAGGTTTTAGCTCAGGAAACTCAAGAACAAACTACAAAGAAATATGACAAAGCTCATATTGTTATCAATGAAAGCCTAACTAATGATGAAAACACATCTAAAAGAAAATTAAGTGAAATTGATGATGACCCTACATCAAACACTAATAAGAAAATGGCCAGAGACATAGCAAAAACAAATGAAAGCACTAAAAGAAAACATGCAGAGGATGATAGTTCCCTGAATCCTTCCAAGAGAACTGCACTTGAAAATGATGATGACTTCTTTAATTTCATTTCACCAGCTTCCAAAAATGGCACTGAAGACTCTACAAGTAAACTGAATCTAGCTATGCCCCAGAAAAGAAAAGCTGATTTTGATGCTGATGAAGATTTGTTTAACTTTGTTCAAGGCAAAACTTCTGAAAATCCACCAAAGCGTACTATGTTTGATGATGATAAACCAGTAGATGTAAAGAATGTTAAAACTGAGAATAATGTTTCTGCTGAGGATATAGCAGCAATGAGAGGAGCAAAGCTTGATGAACTGAACAAAGATAATTTGAACTTCATAAAATCCAACAATATAAAGAAAGAAGTAGATTATGAACTGGATGAAAAGATGAATCTACTGGATATTGGTTCTATTGTTGTAACTATCAAGAAAGAATTGATTGTTAAAAAGGAACCCCTAGAAATTGAAGCACAAGACACTCAAGTTAAGAACTTCAAGAAGTTCAAAAAAGTTTGGCCTTTAAAAATGCAGGTGACTATCATTCCAAAATCTTCCATGAAATTACACTCCTTAACCGCAGATGGTAACTTACAAGACTCTATGGTTGTAGCATAACATCTCACTTTATTTTTTAATATGTTTAGAATTTAAGATATTGTTAGTTGCAACATGTGTGTTCTTTTATAAAAAGTTGAACTTCATTATAATATTATGTTCAGAAATAAAAAACAATTGATATTGATTAATAATGGTTTTATTTGATACCAATTAATTAAAAACTTATTCAGAATCCATTGGTTCCTTATCAGAATCTTCTTTGTCTTCTGTTTCAATATCACTGAAACAATAAAAAAAAATATTAGTCTTTAACATAGGTTTCAACAAGGTTATGAACTACCTAAGATATATACCTTTATATAATATATATACCTTTCATCCAAATCTGGTCAGTAGTTGCAACATTATTGTTAGTTAATCAATATAAACTCTAATTTATAATCATATAAAGACATCAATGTTTTTTTAACTTACCTTACATTCATTCTTTCTGTTTTAACCACACGTACTGTGCCGTCAGGGTGCACTCTCACTTTGGCATTAGCAAGAGTAGTCAGCTCATCTTCTACCATTCTGAAGTTTTTGGGTTTCTTTTGAACCAGTCTTGGTGGTTTTACTGTGTTTGATGGTCCTGGAATTTAATATTAATTATTGTACATAAAACTTTTAAGTAAACTTAATGTTTATATAATAAATAAATAATGCTAGACAATCCACACAACATCATCTAGCCCCAAGATAAGCGGAGCTTGTGTTATGGGTAGTAGAAGACTGACATACTTAATACAATACATAACATAGATAGATATTTTTTATTATACATATAAAATAAGTAGAACACCCGAAATAAATATTTGTAGATCATACAAACATTTATCCCAAGGTGGGAATCGAACCTGCAACCTCCGCGTCGCAGGCGGACATTCGCCCGCCGCGCTACATCGGTCGTTATACAATACTTACTCAAGGTTATATACAATGGTAAAGACATGGATAGCGGTAGCTTAATTGAAATTGATCTGATATTGGCTTCTCCGCCTGGATATTTTGACTGTATTTGGTTTACAAAGGACAGTATGTTTTCTTTGATTTTATCCGCAGGCATGCCAGTGTGACCAATGAGCAGTGTGGAAGTGTCACCTTCATTTACACGCAGCATAGCTGTGCGCAAACCAACACTTATATCTTTCTTTAAATCAGACTCATTTTTTATTCGCACTGGTATCAGCATGTTGTGTTTTTTGAAGAACATCTTGCCTAGAATGTGAGATACATGGCTAAGCACTCTGGTGTCAACCATAATAAAATCATGTTGTGTAAGCAATCTTCTCTTCAATTCATACTGGTCATACTCCACTTTTAGTTGTCGCACTGGTAAGACAGTTTTTACCTGAGGATTATAAACATATTAGAAGATACATAGAAGAAGGCTACACATAATACACCTAAGATAAAACTAAGTATTAAAGATGATTTATCATACTTCTGTTACACCAGACTTTTTCAGAAGTTCCTCCCAGTGGTCTACTGTAGGTTCATGGTCAATTTTCCTTCCTTTCTTTATATCTGGGGTTATAAGGCAAACCTCTCCAGTCGAGGCTACTGTACTGTGTTGCAGTACACTGAAATGGTAGAATAACAGCAAGAATTTATTAATTTATTGTTTTTAGATAAATAGATTCATGTAGTTAAATAGATACTTACAACTTTATGTTTCCCCTGGAGTTTTGTATTTTAATGCAACGAATTTCGGCGAATATAGGCTGTTCATCATCAAATAGAGTGTTCGTTTTTTTGTGGTGTGCTGCTAACTGTTGTAAGGCACTAATGCTAGAATTTACCACATTTTCGGTAATATATTTCGATGGCATAACATATTCACACGTCTTTTTAATGTTTACACTTTTCACAGCCTCTGATTTATCTGGAGCGGTGAACTGGGGTACAGCAGGAGAGATTTTAGGAATATCCTTTTTAGTTTTTTTTATCGTCTTTTTTTCTATTTTTACTGGCTTATTTTTAAGAACCTTTGCAAGAGACGCTTTTTTAGCAGAAACCATTGTATTTACTATAGTAGAGCTCTAGTCAAGTGTAGAAAGTAGCACCAAGAAATGCTTCAGTCCAACACTAAATTCACCAATCCAACCAAACTATAGTATAACCTTAAAAGTCAGCAAAGCAAGGCATGCACCAAAACCACCCTGCCGGATAAACAAACACACATTATGACATTGACATTTAAAAAAAAAGCGACGTTGAAGTTTTATCAAACTTGACAAGTATTCTAAGCAAAGAGAGCAATAGTGTTCACAACCGCACGACATTTATTGTTCTTGTACGATAATTTTGATAATAGATCCGATGTATTCGTGATAAATTCGTCTAGCGTACGGTATAATTTTAGCTAACTAAGTATAAAACAAGGTAAACGGTTATATTTCGCTAAATAACAAGCTGTTGTGTTGAGCATTTTGGACTGAAATTGTAGATGGCCAGCGTTTCAATTATTTTGGTAAAAGAGGTGCGCGGATTGGAAGTAGGTATTTATTAAAATTATCTAAGTTGGTAGGTATTCACTTACCTACCCGTATTAATTGTTTGATTTAAGATTAGTGCTTATCATTTGTAAATGATAAAATGTAATTAAATTAGGTCATGCATTGAACGAATGAACTACGGACAGATCCGTCCGAGCGCAAAAATAAAAAAAAGTACCTACTTATTGGCGCGAAATCGAAATACCTAACTGTGTGTGTGAAGCGACTTTGCCATAGAAATAAAATAAATAATTTTAATTTCATAGGAAATTGTCTTTTGTCTCTTTGGAAATCGGTTGCCTAACAACAGAATCTGTGCGCCGGCAGTCGTGTCGTTATGATGTTATACCTAAGTCTAATGCTAACATATTTAATTCACAAATAAATACCTAGGTACTACCTAAATATTGAATGTAATATACGTACCTATACACAAAAAAAAACTTATTTTCTGTAGAAACCACATTAGGTATAACTTAGGCACTCTACTTTAGCCTTTAGCATTCTACTTGTTTGGTGTACCTAGACATCTACGTGCTAGGTACTAAAACATGGTCTACATGCATTGTTTAATTTGCGTAGCAAGCAACAGTAGGTCTACGATTTGCTACGCCACCACACGCCGTAGGACTTCTACTATTAATGTATTCTGTGGGCGTAGCTTCGTAGGCAAATAACTCACAATACAATGCGGAAATCCGTTATCGCCACCGCTTTACTGATTAACTAAGTACTTATGTGCCTTTCACTATAGTTAATCATGCAAATTATAATATCCTCATTGCAAAACTCAAGCAGTAATCCTTATTATAGCATTTTTATACAAATAGAGTGCTATAACCTGACAAATATATAGGTACCTATGTCTAACTAATAAATCTAAGTGGTCCTCTGGACGGGGATCAGCTAAGCTGCGACAAATGAACACTAAGTCTAAATAATACTCAAAACTTCCACAGTACGGTAGAACTACGATATAAATCAAACCGCCACCACCACCTCAATAAAGCGCAAACGCATTTTGAATGTACCTACTCTACCGCAGCACAATTACAGGCTTCAAACCTGGCTGTGTTCCAAAAAGAACACCTGTGAGGGAAACACATTTTGTGGCCACTTGCCGACCTCACTATTTTAATAGATAACTTTGCCTTTTTTGAGAAAGAAAACCCTATAGGTACCTATAGTTGGCATTATTATGTATTATTATTTATTTATTTATTAAGGGTATCCAACGGAAAAAACACATATAAACACAAAAATACAAACAAAGGACTTAAATCTAGTGTTTCCCCAATTACAGGACACCACAACATGCAAATAATTAAAACTCAACTATTATTTTGTAAGTAATAAAGTTTGGGAGAAGCTACTGGCTATAATAATAATATAATGTCTCTGTGATGAATGAACCTCTTACTTTTTTCATTTAAATTGACAGCGTGGTTGCCGTATTTCAATTCAAGACACGTAGAGTGAGTAAACTTACGAAAATTTGTATACCTAAATTGTATGTTTATTTTCAATTCAATGAGAGAAACAAGTTGAAAACAGCTGTTTTCAACTTCTAGAAGCATCGCAAAGCAATATTTGTTTTATGTTTTTTTTTTTCGAAAATAATGCTATGTAAACACCATATAGTGTCAAACCACGAACATAATAAGTATTCTACTAGACTTTTTTCGAGTGCTTTCAATTATTATTAGTATACTTATATTACAATGAGCGTAACAAACATAGTAAAGACATCCACAACTTAGTTCCGACTGGCCGACTAGGCTGAGTGAAATTGGTGCCTCATAATGATCCGGGTACAATAGAGTCCCGTTAATCGAGGATTGGGTAAAAAGTGGCTAACCATGTAATCATCTAGATCAGAGGGCTGAGAATAAATGAAATGAAAAATGAATATTTTATTGGTGAACTGAACATTTGTTACAAAATGTTTAACGAACAATGGAAACTGCTGTAGTATAAACTGTGTTGCAGTGACAATTGTAAAATAACGGTAAAGTATTTAAGATACACCGCGTGCAAACGCTGCAGCGCTGCAATGTTCGACATTAACGCTGATGTTGACGCAATGTATAATAAATTGTTTCCCACGTAATCTACACGATGTTTTATGATTTTAAACGATTAAAACTATAAAAAAAGAACTATCTAAATCGGACTAAGTACAATGTCAAAAGTTATGCATGTTTACAAAAAAATAGATAAGAATTCGTCGTTTAAAAAATAGATAAGAAATGACATCCTATTAAAAAGTAGGTGATTCTATTTTTGTAGAGTCATGCAAATAACTTGGCAAACATGTCTGTTCTGTTTGAAAAAGACAAGATGAATAGCAAATAAGATCTTTGTTTGACTCATCAGTTGACTTGACGCAGATAGATTGCTAATGCATTACCGAAGTTGCGCTTTGCAGTGATTAATAGACATCAAGATAACGAGCTCTGGTGCTCGTAGATAATGATAAAGCAAAAAGGCTATAGTACCTATTTTAAATGTAACGAAGTATTTTTAGGTTCATTAAATTAAATAAAAAGCAAATTAAGAAAAAAAAAAATGGTAGCACTCCGGGAGTGCCGGCAGAAGTGAAAACTTCAATATTAACGTTGTGTTTTCACTTTTAAGTTTTCACTTCAAAAATATAACCACAGTCGTCATAATGACAATGACAATCACAATGACACAGACACATTCGCGCAAGCGCGAATGTGTTTTCACTTTTAAGTTTTCACTTCAAAAATATAACCACAGTCGTCATAATGACAATGACAATCACAATGACACAGACACATTCGCGCAAGCGCGAATGTGTCTGTGTCATTGTGATTGTGTCATGTCATTGTGTCACATTCGCGCAAGCGCGAATGTGACACAACGACGAAGACAACGAAGACACACTGACACAGACACATTCACGCAAGCGCGAATGTGTCTGTGTCAGTGTGATTGTGTCATGTCGACACAACGACAATGACAATGACAATGACAATCACAATGACACAGACACATTCGCGCAAGCGCGAATGTGTCTGTGTCATTGTGATTGTGTCACATTCGCGCAAGCGCGAATGTGACACAACGACGAAGACAACGAAGACACACTGACACAGACACATTCGCGCAAGCGCGAATGTGTCTGTGTCATTGTGATTGTGTCATGTCATTGACATTGACACAACGACGAAGACAACGAATGATGAACGTCACGTTCGATGAACGTCACGAGTCACGTGACCCTGACTGAGTTTTCACTTCAATAAGATGGAAGCGATACAGTTAAATACAAGTTAGGCGAAACGATTCGTACGATATAATAGCGTCTATCTGGTTATGCGCGCGCGGCGAGCGATACGTGTTTCCCGTGCGAGACAGAGTACAATGACACAGACACATTCGCGCAAGCGCGAATGTGTCTGTGTCATTGTGATTGTGTCATGTCATTGTGTCACATTCGCGCAAGCGCGAATGTGACACAACGACGAAGACAACGAAGACACACTGACACAGACACATTCACGCAAGCGCGAATGTGTCTGTGTCAGTGTGATTGTGTCATGTCGACACAACGACAATGACAATGACAATGACAATCACAATGACACAGACACATTCGCGCAAGCGCGAATGTGTCTGTGTCATTGTGATTGTGTCACATTCGCGCAAGCGCGAATGTTTATTTGTTTATTTGTTTATTGTCATCATTATGTATATGTATATAGAACATTTTGTCT
This sequence comes from Ecliptopera silaceata, assembly GCA_932527185.1. Lineage (NCBI taxonomy): Eukaryota > Metazoa > Arthropoda > Insecta > Lepidoptera > Geometridae > Ecliptopera > Ecliptopera silaceata. The sequence continues at coordinate 6,449,891 of OW052202.1, read as the reverse complement.
GGTCTTAGGACTAAGTATTTAGATCTAATACATAATGTACCCTAATAAGGGTGTTGCAAAAGGGTGTTACAGGGCGGACCGATTAACAATGCATGCAAAAATTAATAATAATAATGAAAATGTCTTATAATAGGTTATGTCAAATTCTTATCGTCAAAATACTCGTCCAGTGAATAATATACCTTTAAAATTAGCATGTTTCTTAATTGAGATGTAAATATATTGTCGTTGTGTAGGGCTTTAAGTTTTTCAGGGAGCTTATTGTAGATTTTGACGGCCATAACATTCGTGCCCGAGCTGTGAATATTTAGTTTTGATGAAGGTAGCACTAAGTTGTGCTCATATCTAGTTTGAAACCGCCGTGGTTGGTTTATTTGTTTTTTGAAAAATTGGGGATATTTACGGACGAACTTACATATTTCTAAAATATATATCGATGTCAGGGTCAATATTTTTAATCTACCGAAATGTGGCTTGCAGCTTTCTGGAATTTTAATGTTTGCCAAGATGCGAATGCACCCCTTTTGTGATATGAACAGGTCGTCCGCGTCGACACTGTTCCCCCACAAAATAATTCCGTATTGGATCCAGGCAAAGGCGTACGCATAATAAGTATTCATTGCTGTGTTTATATCTGTAGCTTTTCTCAATTCTCTAAGCGCGTAAGTGAAGCTTGAAAGTTTTGTCTTCAACTTTTGAATATGGCTTTTCCAATTTATATTTATGTCTATATTTAAACCTAGCAGTGTAAAAGTATTGGCGCATTCAATTTTTGTGTTATTATATTGTAATGTGACACAACGACGAAGACAACGAAGACACACTGACACAGACACATTCGCGCAAGCGCGAATGTGTCTGTGTCATTGTGATTGTGTCATGTCATTGACATTGACACAACGACGAAGACAACGAATGATGAACGTCACGTTCGATGAACGTCACGAGTCACGTGACCCTGACTGAGTTTTCACTTCAATAAGATGGAAGCGATACAGTTAAATACAAGTTAGGCGAAACGATTCGTACGATATAATAGCGTCTATCTGGTTATGCGCGCGCGGCGAGCGATACGTGTTTCCCGTGCGAGGGTGCTCAGAGCGTCTGTCGGCTGCCGGCGCGCGAGTGCCGCTCCACGGTCCTCCGCCCCCGCGCTCCGCACCGCACCGCGTGTTGGCAGCGCCTTGTACTCGCCTTGTACGATGTCGCCACAACACTATTTAATTGTTTGAGTCATACGTCGCGTGACCGCAAGTGTGTTCTTTTGTCGTCTCTTGTTTTACGAGCAATGTATAAAAATTAAATAAGATCTTACGCTTTTTCGACGTCACGTGACCCTGACGCGAGTTTGAAAGTTTTTACCCACCCAGCGCCGCTAAAGAAGTTTTCACTTCAAAAAAATTTATAATTTATAATAAAATGACATTTTATTTTCAAATACTTACATATCTACTTGTATTCAATGATATGTACCTACACTACATTTTGGTGAAGAGCTGTGATGTCAGTTTAAAAATTAAATTTTCAGCAATATTTTTTGAAAGTTGTGGCTGTGCATTTTTATTCATCATCATCTACAGCCGGACTTGACCCACTGCTGGGTATAGGCCTCACACACAAAAATTTTAAACTGAAATGTAACAGAGTTGAGTATAAATATAATGCTGTACAAAGTGAATAAGTATACCAACTCGCAAAATAAAGGTTTAAACTATGAAATGTATACAAAATAGTTATTTACACTTAGTGTGAATATAGGTACCTACTCATTTATATACTTACATCAAATATATAAGCACCAAAAAACCCTTGATTGCTATTTTTTTATTGGCTCCAAGGAGATTAAACCTACATAGTAGAATAGTACGTGTGTTGCAAGGTAACCCAAGCATCCAGGTCAAAGCTTAAGTTACCGAAACTACACAGTATATGGTAAACTTCAAGCTAAACTTTGGTAAAATGTAAATGCCTCAGTGTTCCTGTGATATCGGGTTATGTTAAAGCACTTTCTTGCTGCACTGATAGAGGTAAGAAACTCTAACATGTTATAGGTACTTATCTACATGCGACGTTTGCTGGTTTGTATTTGCTGGTAAGTACCTATAGAGATAGCTTTGTGAGCTTTTGCTACGATGGATTCAATCCCAGTCGAGTACTAGTTAATAAAATAAATATTTGTGGACATTTCACACATCACACCAAACCCAAACTAAACAAAGCTTGTACCTACTATGGGAACTAGATTGCTGATAGAATACATTTTGTATATTTATATTTTTTGTAAATACATATATAAATATACATAGAAACACCCAGACACAGAACAAATATTTATGTTCATCACACAAACATTTGTTCTGGATGGGAATCGAACCCACGACCCACAGCATGGAAGGCAGAGCTACTACCAACTGAGCTGTGATGCCTGTCAAAATGCCTATTTATAAATAACAAATGTATATTTAAGTTTTTTTGTCATATTTAATTGAATAAACTAGAAACCAATAAGCTGTGCCTGCGGGTAATAAGGCCGGTCGGGTAATAAGGCCTAAGTAAAAAAAATCGTATTTAAAACTGTCATACGCACTAAAACGTCACGTACATACATCAATAGTGTTCCGATAAGTCGCAACAAACTCGCAGGCGTGCGAACATTTGCTACATTTATCCACAGGAGACTAAACATTGGGATGAAGCGGCCATTTTGCAAGAATAATAAATTTGCGTTAAATACAATCATAATTATTATTAGTAAAAATACATTTAATTAGGAAAACTTGCATGCTACTTAATAAACTTCAATTCAATTCAGTATTGTAGTTCTAAATGTTGTTTAAATTTGTTTTTTTTTAATCAGGTCATCGCAAGAACATGCTGATGCCTTTGAGTGCCCTGATGGCTGTAAGACGGAAATAAATATAGTTTTCTTTAATTATTGTATGTGCAATAACTGCATTTATGTAATTATGGCTGTAAATTATCAATTTTTGTGTTTATGTTGATTTTATCGTACTTATGTTTAAGTCATAGGCCTTATTACCGTACCCAAGTAAATTAAGGCCTTTTAACATGGTGTTTCTAAATGTTTAATTTTGTTGTTGTGTGTGGTTGAAGTTGCAATTTTATATTTTGACTTTGTTCTATTTAACTTATTAGCCTAATTACTACAAAAACATTTCGATTATATATGATATTTTTAATTTTATTGCAAATCTCCCTTAGGTAGGCCTTAATACCCCCAGGTACGTCGTAAGTTTGTTTGTGAATAAATCTTTAGATATAATAGTACGAGATCCGGCTGCAGGATTACTGCGCTCATCTGTTTTTTGCTGAAAACCGATTTTTTATGTATATTTATAATTAGGAGAATATATATTTATCAGGTTGCCTAGCAAAATTTGGCCGCCAGTATGTTTAATTAAATTATTTTTAATTGTTTTTTGAGAAAAAATATCGTTCACTTGTTTTTTAAATAAAATAACGTCTACGTAATGGCAATTTATATGAAGAATCAAAAAAATCACGGTTGCCGTTGCGCACTTCACCGTACCTCTTCGCAGCCAGCAGTAAACAGGTATGATTTCGATATATTTATACGTGCATAACGTTTATTTATTAATTGTATATCAAATTAAATCTAATTTTTTTATATTTTTTATCATATTTGTTTGCTTAATAAAATCTACCCGCAAATAAGAGTTGCTGTTTTTTTTGAATCTTCATATTAATTGCCATGATGTAGACGTTATTTGATTTAAAAAACAAGTGAACGATATTTTTCCAAAAAAATAATTAAAAATAATTTAATTAAACATACTGGCGGCCAAATTTTGCTAGGCAACCTGATAAATATATATTCTCCTAATTATAAATATTCATAAAAATTCGGTTTACAGCAAAAAACAGATGAGCGTAGTAATCCTGCAGCCGGATCTTAGACTATAAGTAATGTTTGAAACGATCATTGTAATAAAAACTTAGTTATAAAATAATACTTCTACGAATTAACATAACCCAGTTACTTCGCTTCGGATGCAACATCGCTTTATCTCTCTGATCTCTAAAATGATGTTTATGTCATGTACGTCCTTAAGTGCTTACTTTCTACATCGGATAAATGGAGTTGAAGAATCGATGGCTCTCGGACCGAAATATTACCACGAACTAGAGTAGACAAGTTTCCGACTTTTTTAAGTCATTTATGTTTATTAACGCAATAAAAATACTAAACATAGGTAGGTACCTACTGGGTTAATGCTCTCAGTTTTTAACGCGATTGACATCCGCGCTTATTTTTATTTGCTTACTCCGCACACCTACTTAGATTATTTTCTCTTGTGTGCACATTGGACCTCGAAAAACGTACAAATTATGTATACATATATATACAATATACATGCTTTATTCTTATTCTTTTCACCAAGTCTTTGAAGTTTTAACACTGCCATTAATCCGGCTTTGCAAACATTTTAAAGTTCTATCGTGCAGCTCTACGTGGTCGTCTTTACGACCGAAGCCCGAAGGGGTTGCACGATGCTCCGAATAAATGTGCTCTATTAGTATAGGTGTAGCCTGGAAATTGTCGAAGTCGGGGCTTTACGGTTTTCAAAATGAGTAATGAACAATTTTAACTGCGTACTCGTAAGAATATTTGAAGACAGAGACATGGGTCACGAAAATGTTGGACCATTTTAATCTTTGCTATAGAGATAAATATATTTATTTGTATCGTATCAAATGCAAATAAAAAAGCATGTTATCATTTGGTAAGTAAAGTCAATCCACTAAAATATGGTAGAGAGTGGGTTTACCTAAAAAATGCTGCAGCATTTCCGTACGTAATTGTTCCCTAATTTAACGATCAAACCAGTCTTTACACAGGTGACAATGTTCTCACAGACAATCCCAAACACGAGAACTGGCCGAGAGCGTCCCCCGTTGCGGTCGAGAGCACACAAGCATAAGTAGATACACTCACACATTGCTAGAGAAATCAGAAGCCTAGCTCCATGGTCCACTTAAATACACATTTAAAATCTATAATAGTAGGTAATGTGATAGTACTCGTACTTATTAACAATTATTGTAGTTGAGGATAAGCGTCAAAATCAAGTATAAACAAATCCGTTTGTAAGTCAACAAACTATACGTACATAAGTCAAATAGGAACAGTTTTTCTGTATTTGATTGTATAAGATTATAAAGATGTGATACTATTTCACTATGTGATACTCTAAAACTTCACAGTAGGTATACAAGCTCAGCCGGTTGGCATACCCCAGGGAATTTTGCGCTCCGCTAACGTACTGTCGACTTACTATCGACCATTTCGCCGATTTTATTTATCAATTATTTACAAATATCTTCCAAAGAAACATTAACACAATGAATGCTTATGCTAGGTTTTTCAGCTAGCTCGTTTCAGTAGGTAAAGGGTCTGGGGTAAAACTGTAAAACATTTAGTATTTTTTTCTGGAATTTTAGTAACAATACACTGACAATGCAGGTTTTAAGAATGGAATCTAAAATAAGAATAATAATTGACTTAAAAACTATCGAGAATAAAATTACATTTTAGGTATATTTCTTAACTCCTAATTAATTTTCGTGTTTAAAGTAAGCTTCGTTATTTTTTATGACTTGGTTTTAATGAGGTACTTACCTACGTCTTTAAATTGATTTATGGTTCAATCAACGAATGAGTGATAAATGATAAAAACTCAATAACGTTATTAAATGTGTGCAATTTGGGACTTATTATGCCCTAACGCCTTTGAACATAACTAACACAAGTGCACCTCACCTCCTCTGTGTATCGGTACTATGTGTGCATAATTGAATACATACACGTGCTGCAAACAGATCATTAAATAAAAGTTTCACGGTAGATGCTACTTACAGTAATAGAACAAAGTACAATATATCAGTAGACTTACTACCTTTCACGTTATTTACTTAGGTGGTAGATACATAAGTAACATCCGACAAAAAGGTTGAAATATTGAAAGAAGCTGCCAAGATACTATTAGATTCTATGTAAGATGTCGTCCAAATCCCCAATGAATGGGTACACTACCTATCGAAGTACATACTAAAACTTACCTATTTTATCTTCTGCCAAATACGTTTTCGTGCTTTATGTGGAGTCAAGGGAATAAGTCGAGATTATGTCGTATATTGTGCTCACTGATAAATCTAGAAACAACGTGACAAATGGCCAAACACTGGTGGAGGCAAAAATATATAACGTACCGTCTCAGAGCGTTTTGACATCTTCACAAGATATGCAAAGTGAACAACGAACGTGCATATAAGGACATGCATACCATATATTGTTCAAAAGTACCTATTCCGGTTCTACTAGGTAATAAACTAAGTAACATTTTCAAGATTTGTTACTTTCTATAAAATTTCAAAAGGCTCTCATATTTTTTAGTTAATACAAACTCATGCCACTGAAATTAGTAATAGATTTCTCACCTGGTGGTACCTACATCAGTGTGCTATATTAGAAAAGGTTTAGGTATTGGTGTGAACTGTGCTTCACACCACTGACACATCATCATATGAGCCAATAGAATTAGCTGCGTAGAAATGTCAAACGAAGCCTTCTTACCAAAATAAATTATATCATTTAATTGATTTATTTATTAACGCATTGCTATTTTGCCTTGTTTGAAAATCAGCCTATCGATCATTGCTCCCGGGGGTACCCAACTTTATTGTACCGAGCTCTTCGCACATCCGTAGCTTTGTATAAAATATAAGTTAAGGTTTACCACATAATAATAAAATATGAAGCACCAAGTTTAAACTGTGTTGATACTCACATACACAACCACTAAATTGAACTAATTAACTTATATTTTAAGACTAAATTTTAGCATTACATCTACAAACCTTGTGGAGTCATTTATGTAAACTTTTTAAATGGTAAATAAATAAATAAAAAAAACGGGTAAATATGGAACATTAGCAATAGTGTAAAATTGGATTTTTATGCAGCTAGGGTATTCTAGCAATTTCGTAAAGCTTTATTTAAAGTTTGTAGTATGCAAACATAAAAAATCTAAAGTAGCGATTTGCTCTCGGTTGCAGAGAGACAATGTTTTATTCAAAAGATAAGACTGGCCTTTGTTACTTGCTCGGTAGGAACTCAAATAAATTATTAAGGACAAGGTAATCACTCTGTTTGTTGGGAAAATACAACGCACAATGAAAAAATGTCTTGAGCGGCTACGGGGAACGTATCTTACATTATTAATGAGTGTGCACGGAACTAAAATACCTACAGAATATAGCAAATTGTTTCGGAGTCGCAGTACCCGTGCGCGGTTATTACAAGAGGTACTGGGTCCCGGCCACGTTGCTCTTAAGAGCGGGACTGTTACAAATTTAACACTTTCCGGCTGGCTTTTAGCTGGCTTTCGCTTTGGCTCGATAGGGGTGCGCTACGGGCACGTATTTAGCCATTCGTTGTGTTCTAACATGCTAGCACTTTTTGTTTGTATAGTGCTGTTGAAATATGAGATTTTAAATTAAATTCTAGTCATGTTTTAAGCAAAACGAGGAACTGAGCTTTCTGATTGCTTTGGTAACGTTTTTAAAATAGTGTGATTACTAAACAAAATAAATTTGGAGTGAAAGTATCTTCTATAATATCTAGCTAGATTAGTTGTTTTAAACCTATTTTTGTTCTTACTCTAACTAGTCTTTAATTTATTATTCTTAATTACTATTTTTTTTTTAACTTTTTTATAATTCGATTTTAATACATACCCGCTACATTTATCTTATACAAACAGAATACAAATTAAAATAACTTACACATTTATTTACTGGGCACTCGTAAAAATGAAAATGCTAACAGTATGTAGGTAGGTACCTACTAGGCACCTACTTATGAGCCCAGCTAATGGATTTATGCCGCCTGTGGTAAGGGGCACTTTTCCTCGCCTCTACGCTTTGCCCCTTACGGCATAGCGTATGCCTTCTCCGCTTTGAAAGCCACAATCACATTCGGAATTTTGCAAGCATTTGAATTTCAAAGGAGGAAAACAGAAGAATCACTATTCTCATACATACCTCTTTTGATAGCAGAAACAAGTAGATGTCTAAATTATTATTGTTTACAGCGCAGTGTATGAATACATTTCTTCAATATTTAGTTAAAATGCTTATAATTTATTATAATATGATATATGTTTAATGATGATTTATGATATAAACTACAAAAAAATAGCTACCGTTATTTTATAAGTTGAATGAACCTCATGTAATCTTCAAGAGTTTTTATACTACTATTTGATAGAACTCACTAATAGCACATCTGACATAATTACAACATCTCATGTGCCTGTAATTTCATCGTCATCCATACCTAAGTACCCACATTCTAGCAAATAAATAAATGAATTAATATGAATTAACCGAAATACAGCAATGCAAACATACTTGCTGGAAGAAATAAGTATAGTGGTAGTATTTCCCCGATCGAGCTTTAAAGACTTCCTACTACTATCTTAAGATCAAAACACGGGTCTGGTTTCCACTTAGAGATAGTTTTATTGACTCTATTTTCCATTTCATGTAAAACTTGGTAGGTAATCAAATTTCGAGAGTTCAGAGCCGAGAAGTCTTGAGGAGTGTCCGGGCAGACGTCTTGAACTTTATTTAATTTCCTGATTGCGCAAACGAAAACTAGAGGGAAACGAACCGCATACCCACCGCCAACAGCTGACTTATGTTGTTTGAATTCTCTCTGGCTATTTAATAATATTTATTTATTTATTTATTTTTATTTCACAGGAAAACAAACAGTCTTATAAACTATATCTAAACTAAAATTATATCTGTTGACCAGTTATACATATTTCAGTTATATATATTTGATTTTACACTCACTTTACTTACATCTCAATTTCTAGTTTTTACAACATTCTCCTAGTTCTACGGTCTTCTGAAAAGTTAGTGCAGACTTGAAGTATTGATTACCATATGATGACATAAAGCCAACGCTAACTTTTTATAGAGGGTTTATAGTATATTATGTAGGCAATATAAAGCTATGTCCGGACGCGTCCTAAATAGAGAGCAACTAAATAGATACAATTTTTTTTATAAATGAAAGGAATATAGGTTAGGCATGTTAGACACTTGTTATGTTTACAATTACCTGTATTTTTTTCGGGTTATTGCCTCGGATGCGATGCCTTCAGTCACGTTTACGTAGGTACAATATTTTTTTTCGATGAAAATTGAAAACAAAATCCTGATCACATAAAATATTTTTCGTTAAGTTTCATCGATGAAGCTCATAAGTTAGTAAAGTGATATTGAATGATATTGCCTGGTAGATATGGATATAAGCGAGAAGGCCACCCATTGTATTTCTTGTTGATTTAAGTGTGTAACCAATGTTTCACTCAAAGTAATCTATCTTTCAAGTTATATAGCTATTGATCAAAGTTATTCCCTGATTCAATAACGATTTAATTTTGACTTGGTTTGAAATAGATTCATCACTATTCTTAGAGCGGGACAGGAATGCATTAACAAAGAAGCAACCTTAGATAATAGCAATTTCCGTCGACTATGTTTATGAAATATTAACGTTAAATTGAAGAAAATGATCCTAATCAGTAACAGAATTTATAGGTCAATAATATAGGATCTTTTATTTATTTTCAAATCATTCGGGTCTATTTTATCATAAACTAAAATATTTATGATAAAACGAAGTATTTCAGTTATTGATTTTATATAAATCGAGGACATGGTTACATACATTTTTAAAGTTTTCGTGATTTTGGACATGGCCATCACCGTAGTCAAAAAATCACCCTGTATAACTGCTCAAATGTTACAAATCCGAAATGATATACCGAAATGATATACCCGAAATGATATACCGAAATGCCTTTGTATAAATAGAGGCAGAACTTGGTAACGTCTGTTTCCGAACTAATTTCTGTAGACGTGGACTGACTCAAATTAATTTCACTTGCACCAGTTCGAATGGACTTTGATTGTTGTCCACTTGAATGCTTTCAATTTGGGATTTGGATAATGAACCCGGCTAATTCTCCGTTCTGGAAATGAAATAGGTAATTATTGTTTGTTTTGCTCTCGTTGCGAAACGCACAGGGTGCTGAAACTGTTCTTAATGTATGATTAAAATGCAACATTAGTGCTGTATAATTGTAAACAATAAATATTCATACACTTTTACACAACGTTATCTAGTCCCAATCCACTATGTTGTTGATGGAATAGTGACATCCAGACACATAACAACCAATCTTTGTCATTATGGACAATATGAAAGATAGGTACATATTTCATACATTTTACTTACCCCGATATCGGATCGGATAATGTGAAAACGCTCATACGAGTAACAAAATTTTGTTAAAAATGCATTCAAAGGAGGGCTTAGTGGTGTCGGACATAGCAATTGGCAGCGAGTGAGAGACAGCAAACGGAATAATTAATCTGTCATGAGGTGTCTGCGCTCATTCGAGCTCGTCCACAGCTGGTCCGGACGCGAACACTCGGTGCCGACACGCGGGGTGAACACCGACATATAAAATAGAGGAAAACGCGTGAAAACACTTTTCAGTATGCATCGCATTATCTACCAGTAGCTCTACCATGAGTTTTTACTATACTATATATACTATACTCGCTAGCGTCTGAGATAAAGAAAAATAGATTGGAAGGTGGTGTAATTAGGTACAGTTGTTAAAGTTACTAAAAATAAAAAACCAAAAATATTAAGAATGTAATTATAATTAAAGTACTAATACTTAAAATGTATCATCATCGTCATCATAGGCAGCTCGTTATGACCCAGAGCAGACTATTTTCGTTCTACTAATAAAACTGATGTGTCAGCAGGTATTTGAATTGCTACGCAAATACTTTTCCTTGCGGAACGTTCAAAACTCGACCCGCAGCCCTGCAGCATGAGGGTAGAGCTTGATACTAACTAGTTGTAACACTTGTCAATGCACATATTTTTTTAAATATACATAACTTTACAATTTGAACACGGCGCAGATGGAGGGACGAATTTGAAGCCCATACAAAAGATTGGTCCACAATAGCCCAGGACAGAGTGAACTGGAGAAAACGAAGGGAGGCCTTTGCCCTGCAGCAAAAAAAAAGAAAAGAAAACACCACAGTCTGAAAATGAATGAATAACTTTACAAGCATGTTTTGAGTTTGAGTGTTAGCATAATACTACTCTTTGCTATACCAATTTACTCAACACTGCTCACTAAAATCGAAGAATCCATTTGATAAACTTTGCTCTCAGCTCGGAATCACAAATAAAACCAGCTAAATTTAACCGTTGCAGACTCCGAGTTTCGATAGATCGAATTTGGATTAATGGATCCTTTGGATATCTCTTCATTTACTGTAATTGCCTACCTGCCCTTGATTAAGAACTTGATTGATAATTAAGAAACCCGCGGATGGAAATGCAAGAAGCAACATTTAATCTTATTAAAAATTTAATAAAAACCGGACATGACATTGCACCCTATTAACTAAAAGTTTGCTCAAACCCCAATTCAGCCGTATACAATAGTGCAATTTTGGGCTTTATTCGAATAACTTTTTTTACGGCTTAATTTTTATTCCCTTTTGTATATAAAGGATATTTTATAAGCAGCTGAAAAAATTCAATAACCTCAACTAAGCTATTGGTAGTCACGACGGTTTTCCTCTTTGCGAAACAAAAAGTTTATTTTTTATATGAAAGATTTCGTAAACTGAAACATGAAATACCGAGAACATTTTTGCTATTTATTTTTGAACAAACAACGCCATTGGATGCCGTACCTACTTTATTCCCCCAGGTGAAATATTTTGCCAACTTTGAAACTTTTGCGTATGTGATTGTGATCTGATACTACGAAAACTTTCATAAATGTTGTAAGGATAGCTTACTAATGTAACTTTGGCGAACAGTTGCCCGAAATCATATACCCTAGATAAGTATTAATAGGTGAGGATTAAGATGCCGAAATGACGCCATCTTCAGAATATATTATCTTTAGTAAAGTAATCATATTTTTAAAGGTGAAATATTGTTATTAAGGGCAACGGTAAACGGACAGCAGTAACGTAGGTATACAAAACTCCATAGTAATATTTTTCAGAATATATGTAATCCTGAAAGCGAGTAGGTGAACTCTTGGCGAGCGGAACTTTCTGCAAACTGCAGACTTTTTATTAGCCGATAGTTTGGTCGGCTTCTTAATCAGTATGAAGATGTATGCAGATGCGCACATTACAGTGATTCAGTCTTCATACTGATTAAGAAGCCGACCAAACTATCGGCCGATAAAAAGTCTGCAGTCTGCGGGGACTATAAAAGTAACTCATGTCAAGTGTGAAGCTGTAAATAAATTGAGTTTTTTTCGATAGTTGTACTTGTCCCTCACCACAACGTAAAGTTTTATACATTTTAAGCTTGAGAGAATATAGGTATAAATATAATTTAATAAGATAAATATTTTTTATACATACCATTGCATTGGTTTGTAAAATAATGTCGATTCACAGAAATTCTTAGTCTGAACTAAAACGATTTACCTACGTCAGTATTTACTACGACTGAGCATGTTCATTCCAGTCGGCTCATAAATACATAAAGTAAAAGGTCACGTTAGATGACGCACAAATTCTCTTACATCATTTCACATGACTACCTGACGTACTACCACGCACTCATATAAATCTCTAATTAAATCTCTTTGAGTTCACGTCCATTCGGCAGTGTAGTCTAGTGTCGGTCATACAAGTACACACTGGTAATATAGTGAGTCAAACAATGGTTCTCATGCAAAATGCAAAGGCGAGCCACCACGCGCCCCGGGCCGAATAGCCAGCCAGCGAACGGAACCGAGGCGAGGCTATCTGCCGCTCTACTAAACAAACGCAACTTCACTTTTGCTTATTGAATTTTAATGAACATTTAGTAAGAAATTCCAAACACATCGCAGCGAACCGGCACGAGCTACTTTTATACTTTTGTAGAGTATTAAAAAAGCACCAATCATTGGTTTACGAGCAAAAACATCAGAGTTTTTATATAATAAAAACTGGGATGTTCTATATCAGCGAGTAGATAAGTTCCATTAAAGTTGTGGCGTGAGCACAAAAGGGAATGTCAATTTTGCGTGCGAGCGGAGATAATACAAGTCCGTGTAATGATAAAAGCTCAGGGATGAGGGAAGCAGGCACCGCCGCTGGCAATGGCCATGGGCGGTGCGTGCCGGTGTCGTCTTACAAAGATTTGTTTTACAAAATTGGTAGCCTGGGTGAAATTTTACAGTTTATTGGAATATTTCGGACAAGCGGGCGTATCTAATTTGGCTGTAACACAGGCAGTATTTCAGCCCGTAAACATGAAACTTTATATAGTGGGAAAAGTTACACAGCTGATGCAGCTGTCATAAAACTTGTGATGCTTGCCCAGCCGAGGATACGGGCGGCGGCGCGGCGATCGCACACAACCACACTACCAACCCAACTGTTTATACATACATTATGCATGTGCAAACAACAACATGAAAAAAAACTTAGTATGAAAAAATAGTTTTTCTCGGTTATGTGATTTGCTAAAGTTGTATGACTTACAAAAAAATTAAGTCTTTTTAGGTAGACCCACGTACGTGTTATAAATACGAGCAAAGTTTACGTATGTTTGGAAGGTAAGGTACAAACAATGTACCTAGATATGTCATTGTGGGAACCCGAGACGTGAACTTACTCAATAACTAGGGATACGTGACTGGGTACAACTATAGAAAACGAGATGAGAGAAAAAGCAATCGACTTTTATTGTCACTGACATCCACACGATAACCCGAATCACGGGTTTTTTTTCCTGATAGCAATACTTTGTAGCTTTCCTCATCAGTTACTAGGCAGTACTAAGTTTAAAAACTGTTTTACTATGGAGACACTTTTTGAATGTATTTTCTCGAGATATCTGTTTTATTATGTATAGAATATAAAATTGAATAAGTTGTTCCCTTCGATCACTCCTAAGCCGATCTGATACTTTGTAGGTGTGGGCAGCTAGTTATCTGAAATAGTCAAATTACCTACGCTCAGTCATGTAATTATCCAGCTGGAATATAACCACAAAGCTAAATTATGCAGGCAGCCAGCCACAGACAGATTGTTCGCTATATTTGTATTATTATATTGCGGTACAAATTAAAGGTGAATATTTATTGAGTTCGTATTTCAGTGTTTTATGTCGATCGTATTTTTATCCAGTAAATGAAATATTGTTCATTCAAATTAACAAATACGTGAGAATTAGACAATTAGGTAGTAACTTTCAAACTAAAATGTAACAAACACGTTAAAAAGGCAAGTCGTACCAACTTACCACCTTTATAATTATTTTATGTTTTCCTACTTTCCCAAGTTTCTTCCCGACTTGTGCGAGTGAACTTTCCACTTGAAACCCACAAATTCATTTGTCCCGTTGAGCCTTTCCATTTGAAGTAAAACGTCAAGCTGGCAATAATCACTTTGTGGGAAATATAAAGTAAATTCCGCAATCTCAGACGTCCTGCTGTTTGTCCCTCATTTCATGCCACTATGACTTTTGTAGGGAAGTTTTTCGAACAAATTTCTCAACGCCATCTTATTTTTGTGATTTCTGAGGCAGCATTTAATACGCATTCTACGAAGAAAATCTTACATAGGAATTTATTGTTAGCAATAAATTCGTATTGTCCAAACTAATTTACATGTTGCTGAAATTCAATTATGAGCTAAACCAATAATGTTACCCTTGCTATAAAGACGTCACGTGCTCATAATCTGCTCAAAGCCAAAATTCCTAGTACCGTCGTAGTTGTATGCATAAAGGAATTAATTAAATAACCATGCAAAAGTTTATCCATTAAAAAGGGACCTTCAAGCACCGACAAAGTAGATGAGATTCATAATTTTACTACTATTTTTGTTCCCAAAGTGTTCAAAAACTTATAGTTATGTGAATAAAAAGCTAATTACTTGATCTATACGTTTCTTGAAATTTAGAGGTTGATTTGATTACCTGAAAATGCATGTGCCAAAAGCAATTGATGATTCTCGGCTGTTATAAAGAATACCTTTGAACAAATGTGCCAGTTCTAGTAGTTGTTACAAGTTTCCTGAATTATTAGTGGGAGCCGCGGCTTTATTTATCGTTCACGTGACGTGACTGAAATATTGGTGTTCTTCTACTCGCAAGCTCTTTCCACAAGTGTAAACGGAAAACGGGAACTTTAGGTGTCTTTAAGGCTTTGGTTTCTTAAAACAAACCGACTGTTTTATGACAGTAATAAAATACTTTTGCATCTATTGTAGATGATTTATACAGCGACAGATATAGGGATTTTTTCTCCCTTTTACTGGAGGAATGACCCTGGTGTATCATTTCGGAAGAAGAGCGTGGTGATGACATCATGTTGAGCCTATGTCATGACCAAGGCCATATATGGACCATGTCTTTGTATTAGTTTTTTTTCCTTAAGGCGACGGGTAGGGTGAAATTTTTCACAATAAATAAAAATGTCAATAACTTCCAACTTTATTATTTATTTATTATATCTATACACACGTTAAACTTGTAACACGGCATAGTTTTTGCCGTGGTGGTTAAACTCTAGACAGTCAGCGTGGCAACGTCGCAATTTCAACTTCAGCAAAAATGCTCACAACGACGCAAAACACATAATGAGCCGCGCACAGTTCGGATAGTCAAACTCTTAAGCAGCGCCTTATGAATATTTGCGAGCACACAGCAATCAAACACTTATAATTCCTAAGGCGCTACTCTTCTTCTTCTTTAAACACCTTATTGTAGAAATGTTTTTTTTAGAGTCACAAGATACGAACCATAAGAATAGCTGTGCTGAGTTTGGTACCAAACAAATCTGCCAAACCCATAAAAAATGGGATCTAAAACCACACTTTTGCAAAAGGTGTTGGTACTAAACTTACATTTAAAAGTAAACTATATCCAAGAGCACACATTTTGATTAACAATACACTAGTTCAATATATGTGTTATAGGAAATAATAAGTTTCACAACTCCACATGCTAGCACTTTTTCTGAAAACAGTTTTCGGTTTCCCCAAAAACACGCATTTGGCTATACCCGTCACCTTAAGTTTATTTAATCCCAGGATATAACAAAATAATTAACTACTGCATATTTATTATATTACTGGCGGTAAAAATATATTAACTACCACTATTACTATTTAGTCGCGCTCGTAATCGGCTTCAAGATTAAAACCTTGTTGTGTTTATGTAAGTACTAAAACGGGTTTATACATATGCTTTGGGGTAATATTAGCTCTTTTAATGCATTTACCTACATTTTTCAATTTGGATCGTTTAAATCCAAAAATAAATAGGTTATAGTGGCGTCATTTTAACTGAAACAAAGTTTATCTTTACATCGATAGTTTTATTTGTTTGAATCACATCTCAGTTGTACGTAGCAAGTCTTCACATCTGGTCCAGTCCACTGTGACCTAGTTTCATGATATACGAGAATGTTTCTTTCTGATTGACGCGGAATTTATACTTACGAAATATTTTATATAATTATTTATATATTTTATACAAGCTACTCTCTCATTATATGTCTTATACTTCTATTTCTTAATCTTCTTGAACCTCGTAAAAAGGAATGTTATGATGTGATAAAGGCTTTTACGCTACGACCTATGTAAACTCGGCTATGTGTAAACTATACAATATTTGTTATTGTAACTAATAAATAAATATTCACGGACAATTCACACATAGGTCATCAGTCGCAAACTAAGCGCAAAGCTATGGGAACTAGATTGCTGATAGAATACTTATATATTTTTTTTGTAAATACATACATAGAATACATAGTAACACCCAGACACAAAACAAATATTTATGTTCAAACAAACATTTGTTCTGGGTCGGAATCGAGCCCGCGACCCACAGCATAGTAGGCAGAGCTACTCAGAATAAATACACAATTAAAGGTTCTAAGATCACATGTGCTTAGCTACTTCAAGATACTCCATAACGTTATAAACCGTCTGCAGTTTGGTAGTAAGTCACAAAGTATGTATTAATTAGTAATGTGTACTAATTTGTTGTCAACCTTACATGATTTGAAAGGGTATAATTGTGTAATAGTATAATAGGTATAATAGTATAATTGTGATTATAGATTAGAAGTTTTTGCCAAAACATTGTGATTATGTATTGCTTTGATCTACACGTGGATTGCTTTTAGCAATTTACACATAGAGTAATTAATTGGAAATGGAATCGCAATTGAGTAGATCATAAAAGATTGATGAGGGTTCGTGATGAAATCTCTCTCAGGAGTTCAGAGCGATTGTTGGTGGCGCTTCGGCTAGTGATTGATTACTTAGTGACGAAAGTTCAATAAATGCTCAATATTCATTTGATTAAAGTGCTGTGGTTGTGCTGGACAAACTTTATTGATCACTCAATCATTTTTGTGTTCGGAATATTTTAGTTGGCTTTGCAAATTCAAACAAACGACGTGCTTTGTATTCAACGAGCACAGAGAACTGAATTTTTTTACCGAAAATTTTCATAAAAAAACGCCGGAGTAAAAGGACAAAGACAAAGTCGTAGGGGTACTGTGTTGGTGCATATGACATGCATTGTGATTGGCCAATTCTTGTTTTATATTACGTTCGTTTGAAGGACATTAAAATATTAATCTATCGAAATCATTTTATGTACTGATTTGGATCAGTTGAACGATTGCAACGGTCTGTAGATAGCTCAACTGTTTCTTATGTATTTTATATGCCAATGTACATTTTGTAAATATTGTATAGTCGTAAGTTTGTTTGTGAATAAAACCTTTACATACAACCTTTTATGTAAGCCTGAAATATAAATACAAAGTTTTCTATCCCAACACTTGTTCTACAAAGGAACAGGTACTACATTCATCTTGACGCTAGAAGAAGTGTTTAAACAGCGGAGAGAGAGGCGTTTAGTAAGCTGTAGTGCACTTGTCGACACTCATAAGCTGCTTACACTAGCGTTGCCTATTCTATCATACCAATGCAGGCTTGAGCTTGCTTTAACTTTACCATGGCACCTAGAATCACCTAGTATGTAAGACGATACTAAATGATCCTTGTGATTTTACTGAATAAAGAAATTTTGGGTTTGACTTTGACCATACATATAGGCAGCTCAGTTGGGAGTAGCTCTGCTTTCAAGCTGTAGGTCGTGTGTTTGATCCCCATCAAGAAATAATTTATGTGTAAAGAGCACTGATGCTTATTCTTTGTTTAGGTTTTACTGTTTATTCAAGGACTTTGTTTTTTTAACCTATCTCGTCCCACTGCTGGGCAAAGGTCTCCCCCAAATCCTTTCACTCATCCCTGTTCTCTGCTTCCGTCTACCAGTTCCTCTCGAAAGCAGGAATTTATAATAATAATTCTATGAAAATATTTAAAAAATATGTGTAGGTATATAAGTATAATATCAGAGTTTTCTTATTACAAGCTATGCTTAGTTTGGGATAAGAGCGTGATAATAATGAATATGTATTTATTAATAAAGTTATAGCGACTTGGAACAAAATAACTTAACACTGTTCCATCGCTACAGAATATAAAACCTATTCGTGTTAAAATATGGGAACGACATACTTATCTAAACGATAATTTGCACGATATAGCATAAAATATGGGATTAGTCCCATACATTTTTAACTTGTTCTGTTAAAACAGAGTAATATATAAAACTGGGATCCAGAGATTTCAGTTTATTTGTTTTTTTCTGCTCAATACATTTTTATTAAATGTTATTGTGTACAAACATTTATTCACAAACAAACATACCATTTACAACAGTATTTACAAAATTTTCATACATATTTCTTAAAAAACATACCAAACAGTTGAGCTATCTGCGACATTTCTTATGATATAAGCTCTTCCAGTGGTTTAGTTATGGTACTTTTTTGTTAAAAACTCAAACCTATAAGTATATAATCATACTTTTACTTGTGCTTTGAATAACGTTATATTATAATGTATGATTCTAAATAATAGCGACACGTACCTTTTATCGTTCTAAGTTTCATGTAAATCGGTGTAGCCGTTAATACGGCGTCAAACATCGATCACGGAACACCGAATCGGAAAAAGCGATTTGGGCCACCGCGTTTATAGCCTAGCTTTGGCCCAGATTACAAGATCCACCTTTCAAAGCGATTTGAGACATTACATTTTATTTTCTTAAGGATTTTCACGAATTGGAATTCCATTACAATGGGATTTGAGAGTGAATTTATAAAAAATAAAGTTATTTAATTAGTTATATTTGTACAGCCATACATGTTTATTTATTTATTTATATATAGGCAACGCCAACAGCACACATAGTAAACATTTTATTTATCACTTACAGGTCTAATTAAACTATACAATGTGTGCCAATTATAGGCATGCACAACATTCGTAATAAACGGACAACAGGAAATAAAAGTACAATAAGTAAATGAAGATACACAATACAACGAGCGAGATGAAAGAGAGAAATAAAAATAAAACTGAAAACATTATAAACTATCTACACAAACAAAAATGAAAGAAAAAAAACCTAAATTATTATTATTACTTATACTTAAACATAATCACACACACAGACAGTTAAAACTAGAAAAAGTATTGTTTAAACTTATCCTAAACTACATGTTAAAACATATATTTATTTAAACTAACGACTATTACAGTATTTACAAAATGTCCATAGGCATATAAAATACATAAGAAACAGTAAGAAATAGATCGTTTGCAACGGTCTGTAGATAGCTCAACTGTTTCTTATTTATTTTATATGCCTATGTACATTTTGTAAACTGTTATAGTCATAAATTTAATTATATTAAAAGATATGTACATTTTGTAAATACTGTAATAGCTATAAATTGAATTATATTAAAATCGATGCGTAATATAAAAAATCTGCTTTTAGAAGAATATCGGGTGCATTTCTGTGAATTCGTAGCTGTCCGTAGCAGTGACGCTACGTCGTAGAGTGCTACGACTATGCTTTGGTGGGTTTTTCTTTGCGAAAATTAAAATAAATGTTGGAATAAAGAATATTATTATGTTTTGTAATATGCTCAGATGTTAATTTAATAAATTGAATGAAATTAACGATTGCGTTACGCCATATTTAATTAAGTAAATACAGTTTGAGTAGATAGGTAGTTACTACTAAAGAATGTAATAAACTACTCGTACCATATATTTTATAGTTGTATCCGTGTACGGCTATAACGTCTGTAAACTCATATTGTACAATTGTAACATATTTTATCATAGTGACTATATACTTACCCCCTGTCTTATAAAATGTTGACATTATGTCACCATATTATATCAACACATCAAGTTAAGTTACCCGGTATAAATACACTCGAGAGCAATGAATCCGGGTCACTTAAAGAATCCTAAAAATCTCGGAAACTAAAAATGCTAGGTTAATGCAATAAATTGTATTTAATAGACAATGTAATACTCCTTAAATGAAGGTATTAAAACTTCTTAGTTATTGTAAAGTTATATCATAAAAAAATCAAATTTGAAAAAGGGCCACTTTCGAATATGGAACTACGAAATTACAGCATTTGGTTTTGCTTTTGTTTGTAATCTGTCATTTATGTGGGTACATAAACCATGTTGATAGTGCTCTATATTCATTATTCAAGCTGAAATTATGTCGCTTACGCCTGAAGAATGCACCAGAATACTTACAATGCTGGAAACCGGCCGGAGTCAGCGCGATACAGCCAGGACTGTCGGTGTGTCGCTGTCAACAGTACAAAGAGTTCTCCGACGTTACGAAGAAACTGGTTCTAACCTACGCAGACCAGGAACGGGCAGAACCAGGTGTACCACAGCACGAGAAGACCGATACTTGGTGAACACCATGCTTCGAAATCGCTTTCTCACAGGAACTGAACTAACCAATCAGTTTCGACGCCTCGGAGGAAGTAACCCAAGTGCATGGACAGTAAGATGTCGGCTTGCTGAATCTAACTTAAAACCCCTTAGACCTGCAAACGGCCCTAAACTGGAGCGTGGGCATCGTATTTCGAGACTAAGATATGCCCAGAGCCACGTAAATTGGAGTATTGAAAATTGGTCAAAAGTTATGTTCTCCGACGAATCAAAATTTATGCTCTACAAGCACGATGGAAGACACAGAGTGTATCGAAGACCAGGGGAAAGATTCAAGCAAGCATGCATCGAAGAAAAAGTAGCCTACGGTGGTGGGTCTGTACTTGTGTGGGCCGGAATTTCTTCTGAAAGTCGCACAGAGCTGGTGATCATAGAAAACGGCTCTTTAACTAGCGTAAGATATGTGGAAGAAATCCTCAATGATCACATTGGTCCATTTATGGTCAATTTAGGTGAGGATGCTATATTTATGCATGACAATGCCCGACCTCATACAGGTAGGATTGTGAATGACTACCTTCAAGAGATGAACATTACTCGTATGGAGTGGCCAGCGCGCAGCCCGGATATCAACCCGATCGAGCATGCTTGGGACGAGCTAGGCAGATGCGTAAAACAACGAAACCCTCCCCCAATCACGCTTCGTGAGCTCAAAATTGCTCTCACAGAGGAATGGGAGAATATTCCCCAAAATCGTATAAGGAACTTGGTGTACAGCATGCCAAACCGCGTAAACGCAGTAATGGAAGCACGAGGAGGCAATACGAAGTATTAAAATTCAAGAAAATCGTAATAAAGTTCAAAAATTTCATGTTTCCTATTTTTGTTTTAAGGAGAGATCAGCAGTTTTTTTCTTTATGTAATTTTGTGTTAATAAAATGTATGGTGACTCATATTTTTTTACTTTCATTTAAGGAGTATTACATTGTCTATTAAATACAATTTATTGCATTAACCTATCATTTTTAGTTTCCGAGATTTTTAACATTCTTTAAGTGACCCGGATTCATTGCTCTCGAGTGTATTTGCAGATCGTACAAACATTTATTCCAAGGCGGGAATCGAACCCGCAACATCCGCGTTGCAAGCGGACCTTAGCCCGCCACGCCATATCGGTCGTCAAACGACTTCAAGATCTGTAGGTCTACCATGAGTTTTTACTATACTATATTTGCTATACTCGCTAGCGTCTGTAGTTAAAAAAATGTATGAAGATTTGTACAGCGCCTCTAGCGGATAGTTGGGTACTAAAATTCGTAATACTAATATTGACGTAACTACTGTAGTAAAGTCAGGCGATTTTACTGTGACAACTCATGGTAGATACACTGAGACAGTTTCCACTGATTTTTCAATATATTTTCCACTGTTTTTGTTACAACTGCTTCTGGTTTAGTATTAACAGCAGCTGTCACTCGTACAGTAGTAAAAGTAAGTGCACCAACTCTACACGAGTTGGAATTAGAACAAAGGAGGAACTTTTTGTGGCTAGTGCTTGCGGTCAAGAAGCCAGCTGGGTTTCGTACAAATTGCCGACAGCACAAAGACAATTGTTTTGATAACGAATAAAAATGCTCGTTTTGACGGCGGCCACTTGTATTGTCTTTGAGAAGTCCTTCTCGTTTAGAGCAATCTGCTCAAGACTCTTGAAACTGCGAGCTTTTAGTCTGTCCGGATGGACATAACAAGCTCATTTGGTCGTTTATTTTTGCTATTTTTTTGATGACGATACCAAACTTACCAACTGAATCTCGTTCACGGGGCATTAAGGTCTTAAATTCCATTATATTTAGATAAGTGCTGCACGCAACCTCATATAATCTTACGTATTTTTGGTCATTTAAATCCTGTTTATTTTGGTAACTAATAGATTACTAGTACTTTACTTATTAATCTCGGTTTAAATCGTATTCATTTCAGAAAAACTTCTATAATAACATAAAACTGCAGTCTCTCAATTCACAAAAGTGTAAAAGATTCCGTGAATGTCGCATCTATTCGGATACCAAACAGAGTGTAAAAATAAACATTACGAATCTAAGGAATAGGAAATGTGTTCAGTTGCTTTGACAAAGTTCCAACCGTGCCTAGAGAGATGTAGTTCTCTTAAATGGGCTCAAAGCCGAAGCTACTTCTTTTAATAACGCAAATGAGCGTGAAGTCACAGCTTGAGAGGAGATTGGCTGGCGGGAAATACGAGAGATGAAAATTTAGTCATTCGTATACTTGTGAATCGAGATTCTCTTGTAAAATGTTATTTTATCATTTTTATACTCAAGCGATTACGTATAAACTTTACGCTTGGCTTGAAATATAATAAAAAAAACGTAAAGTTTCTTGACGCTCTAAGATTTAAGTAGCTTTAACTTTTCCAATTTAAGGGCCGTGAAATGTAACAAAAGATATACATTAAATAAAAGGGTAAACTCTAAAGGGTTTCAAATGTTATAAAACGGAAGGTTTATTTATTTAGTTACAGATTTATTCTACTTTAATATGTACGAGTAGGTAGTATATGTATTAATTAAGTAAATAAGTATTAGTGGTATAGTTCTTCATTTTTTTTATTGTTACACAATTTTGTGTAAACATCTTTACAATAAATTATTAATTAGGTCTGGCAAAGATCGCTTTTAGCGATAAGGCCGCCCATTGTACTTATAATTTCTGTGTATTTTTTTTGTTTTCTGCATTGTATTTTTCTAAATTGTGTGTACAATAAAGTTGTTATCTATCTATTAATTTATTGTACCAATCATCGTTTAGTCAACTAATTTTGTGAAGATCGTTACTAACAGTCAAATGATCAAAAAAAATCTATGAATATATAATAATAATAATAATAATTTATTTATTTATTCAGACAACTTAGTCCATAGTGTTAGTATCAGAAAACTTATGAAAAACTAGGTTAGTAACTTATAACTAACAGCGAGTTCGTCCTCTGGATGAGCTTCCATACCAGAGGACAGTTATGCTTATCAGCTATCACATTTAGGATGCTGTTGCTGCTCCCGCGCAGCCTGCATAAAAGAGACGCGGTTTTCTTGCGCCAGATGGCGTCAAAGGTATCTGTACGCGCCGCGGTGAACATACCGGACGCGCTGCAGTACCGCGGGAGCCGCAACAGCGCCCTAAATGCGTTGTTATATTGGACCCGCAGAGCATTATAAGCCCGTTGGGTATAGCTGACCCACAGACTCGCCGAGTATAAGGAAGTACAGTATGCTTTGAATAAAGTAATTTTGACGGCATCTGTACAACGTGCGAATCTGCGTGCCAGCATATTCCCCCGAACTGACAACGCCCTGCGTTCCCTCTCCATATCAGCATCATCCTTGAGGTCTTCAGTGACCAAATGTCCTAGGTATTTAAATTGATGCACTCTGACGAGTGGTATACCATTAAGTCTTACAGGTGGAACAAAAGTAGGACACTTGGTACCAGCCTTGAAAATGATGATCTCTGACTTTTTAACATTATAAATAAGTCCATGAGCAGCCACAAACGACTCGCACACTGCGATCAGCTTACGTAGTGCGCTGATCGAGGGAGCGAGCAGCACCATGTCATCGGCATAGCTAAGGTTATTCACACACACATCGTTAATGTAACAGCCCACATGCATGCTGCTCAGTCGCTCGATCAGCTCATTTACGTACAGGCAGAAGAGCGAGGGCGAGCTCAACCCACCCTGCCGCACCCCGCACTCCAGCCTGCACGGCTCCGAAAGCTCACCTGCCCATCTGACACGGTTTTCTTGATTAAGGTACCAAAACCGAAATATTGATACTAACTCTGGCGGTAATCCCGTATCTCTCAGCTTCTGCCACAGAATATCATAAGACACCAAATCAAAGGCCTTGGACAGGTCTAGAAAACACGCATAAACAGGAGTCTGTCTATCCGTGTAGTACTTCACAGTGTGCTTAAGACCGAGAATGGCAGTCTCAGTTGACAGACCGGGCCGAAACCCAAACTGTGCATCGTGCAACTTTAGCCGCTTATTTAAATAAGAGTTAAGCACACTGTCAAGCACCTTCGCCACAACCGCAGCCAGTGATATGGGTCTATAGTTCGATTTATCTGACACGTCTCCTGTTTTATTCTTGACTATGGGTACCACCAGCGTTTTCATCAAGTCCGGAGGCAAGTATGAATGAACAAAACAAATGTTAAAAAACATAGCAAGCACTCGTGGGAGATGAAAACCAGCATGCCTTAAGTGCTCGACGCTGAGCCCATCATGCCCTGGGGACTTCCCTCCTGTCATTCTTTTAATAGCGTCTCTAATGTCTTTCGCGAGTACTAGCGTAGATACATGAGCATCCCGCGACTCAGCGTCGAACTCACGACATGGCTGTCCCAGAGGAGACTGCACCGCAAAATGTTTTCTAAATATATTCGCTATATTTACAGGGTTCGATTCACCATCGACGCTCACCGGAACTCCAGGCTTAACATTCATCTTATTTGTACATTTCCAAAAACTTTTAAAATCGGCTTTGGAGTGATGTGATGCCAATAAGTCCATTTTAATTTGATCTTGATGGTTCTGGCACCATTTAAGTTTACCCTTAAAACACTTACGTGCCTGAACCATTTCATCGAAAATTTTACCACTGGATGGCTTACCGTACCACAACCACAAACTGAACTTCAGCCTAGCATTCAAGTGAGCATCGCTTACATGTTTATTCCACCCTGCCACGACCTTACTGCGAGTGGAACTCTTTTTGTTTGCGCTAATCTCTGCAGCTTCACAAAGTATGTTGATTAAATTCGTATAAATATGGTCTATAGTATCTCTATGTTTAGTATTATTACAAAACTTACCCCCACATTCTCTCAACTGATAAGGAAAGTGTATGTTCTTTAATTTAGTGTTACAAAAATCATGATAAATACTAATTTGATCTAAGTTTCTATCCCCCCAATTAATTTTACTAGGAATTGTCATTTTGTGTGAGTATTTTTTACTAATAACATTAAGATTACACTCTATTACTAATGGAAAATGGTCGGACCAGTACACATCATCTCTAACATAGGTATTTACTACGCAAGGCCATGCAGCCCGCGTAACAAGGCAGTGGTCAAGCCAACGCAAGCTTCCGTGTGCATCACTTATAAAAGTCACTGTATTTGATGATAAACTAAGCTTACTGATATCAGCGCAGATCCAATCCTGTTCCGCCGAAAAATCCAAAAGTTCACTACAAAAAGGTTCACCTGGATGCGCATTAAAGTCTCCAAGAATAAACACAGACTCAACACTATTTTCATCTATAATTGCACTAATAGCACTTAAGCAGTCTGTAAACTCGGAGAGATTTTTTTCACAGTCAGTTGGCATATACACACTAAGAACAAGCACGGGTTGGTCATTAGTAGATAGCCGGATAGCTGATATACGCGGGTTATCACACGGTATTACCGACACGCACTGAAACATTGATTTGCGCCATAGCAGCGCAACTCCGCCATAGGGTCGACCTCTCAAGATACCAGCACTGGTATCCACCGCAGATCTCCCCGTGCTCCCAAAGTCTTCATCGACGGACGCAAGGAAAGGCAAATCAGTCGGCAGCAGCCAAGTCTCCTGCAGCGCAATGATGTCCGCTACCTTGCATAGTTGTCTTATGCCTTCCACAGAGCGTTTTATGTTTTTACAGTTGAAGGTTACCATGGTTGTATTACTCATTATGTTTAGGTAAGTTTCTCATCTGCTCAGGGTTTTTATAAGGCATGAAACGACGACATGTTACACCATCCGGCCATATCTCATCATTTAGAAAAAGATCTAATTTATTCCTGCTAACTATCATTTTGTATGCATTATACTCACGCTTTGTTTTTATTTTAATTTTCTGAAGCAACACATTTTCTTTTGTTTTTGAAAAAATGAAACGCACAATATCGCCTTCCAATGTGTCTTTATGAACATTTGATATGAACAGAGGTATTTTTAGGTCAGCAGGCTTAAATTTATCGCTAGATATTACTTTAGCCTTCCCTGTTATTCCTTCCGTTATATTTCTGTGTTTTCTCTTCTGTACCTTAATCCATTCTTCATTCGGAGATTCAGGCTTCCATTCATCTTTTTGCATGAGTATTTCCGCCATAGATTTACTTGTTCTCTCGTTTGTAGAAAAAACCGGCAAAGACAGCTGTTCGCCTATAGCAGACCGGTTTCCGCTAGTGCCGGGTGCGTGCCCATCCCTAGTCGGCATCAATACTGGAGCGGGGATAGTGGCACTAGCTTGCACGCATGAAGTGTTTATATCTGGTTGCGTTAACTTATTATTCATAGTTACCGGACAAGATGCAAAAGAAACTTTTGTACATTTCTCAGAGGCACTACCGGCACTAGATTGTGGTTGGGACAACAAAACATATTTAGCGGGTTGTTCAACGCTCGTTGTCGCTTCTCGCTCCGGTGTACTAGTCTTTGTTGTGGAGGAGTTAGAGAAGTTTAAAATACCTGTAGGTCCGCTATCCAACAAATAGGCACCACGCCTATTATTCACATTATTGTCGATATTTACCAACGATGCAAATCTCATGTTATCTATCTCTGATTTGAGACAAATCAGCTGATCATTTGTAGCATATGATTCTTTGACAGATTTTAATTCTGTTTGTAGCAATAAAATGTCTTTCAAAATTTTTGTCGCATCCAAACTATTAAAAGTTACCGGAGGAAGTTTATGTAATTGCCAGGCAACAAAAATAGGCGTATTGTCCGGCTCTGTATTCTTCAGCGCGCAAATAATATCTTCCACATCTTTTTGTTCCTTATTTTTACGCCGCGAAACATTTCTGAGGGTAGTTGTAACTGACGCAAAAAGCAACTCCTTTGCTGCATTTATTTCCAAAGTTGAGAACGCCGTCACTACTAGTCTCACTAAGCTTTCTTCATCTAATACATCTATTTTATTTTGAACAAAACAAAGTAACTCGTTAATTACGATATTACACTGAGTACACTTTAATGTCGCGGTAGACATCTTTACTTTCGCGTCCGATCGCTGTCGCGTACGCAACGGAACTGATATATAAAGTTGTTCTAAAAACTACAAAATTAAACTCACCCAGAAAGCCACCCTAACTGTTCTTGTTAAAACTATAAAGATACCCAACTCTAGATGCTATATGAAGCGGAAAGCCTTTCTGTGTCATCCCTCACTGCGAGAAAACCATCATGCCCTATATCCACTGCTTACTCGCTGAGATATTTTTAGATAAACTCCCATGCATTGAAACCCTCTGTAAAATGCTGACGAGGGTTGAGAATATGTAGAAAGATTTACAAGTATTCACAATGAGATTAAATTAAATTTGTATACATGTAGTAGAACCTCCTTTGAAAACTTTTATAATTATTGACCTAAGCTGGAAGAAAATGCTTTTTAGCATTAAGCTCGCCTATGTACGATATGTAATGTATTGTATTAAGTATGTCAGTCTTCTAGTACCCATAACACAAGCTCTGCTTAGCTTGGGGCTAGATGATGTTGTGTGGATTGTCCAGCATTATTTATTTATTTTATGTGCAATAAAGAATTTTCTAATATAATCTAACCTAAAAAGGTTGTATATAAGTATATTACATATAAGTGTATATAAGTATATTACATCAGAACTTTATTCTGCAACGACCAATATCGATGATTATTATTTTTATTTGAAAGCTTTTAAATAAATGGGACTACGGATCCCATTTCATTTGATCAGATCCTTATTTATATCTTTAATAATGCGTATTTAATATGCTTTTAAAAGTCGATTATTATTATTTTTAAAATCTTTATCCAACTACGCGGAGCGAAATGAGGGTTATACTTGTTCTTATAAACAAATGTGAATGAAAAAGAATAAACAATGATGTAGTTATATAATACATTTAATTATTCGTGACAAATGATGACAATAAATACGTTACAATGTAAATGCTAATATAAGTTTGAGCTTATGATTTATCTCAATTCCTAGACCAGCCAAGCGACCCGACTTTCAAACATGAAAAGTACACAATGAATCCTCGAGACATTATATTTACAATTACATTATAAACACATAAACAAACATGTATCACGTGTCTTAGATCGTTAACTACCGTATAATCTAATTACTAAATTATCGATTAAAATTGGCAACGTTAGAACTTCGATTTCTTAATGCTAACATCAATAAATAACACATAGAAATGAATTTATACACAGTTTTAAAATATACTTTGCAATACATGAGATGACATTTGAAATACAATAAAAACAGAAAGCGAGTTTTTTGTCAAAAAGCTTGTTTGAAAAATCCTATGTAGTTTTTCTACCATCAAGAAACAATATTTTGAATGCTGTGTTCCAGTTCCATGAAACTGTATGTCTAAATTATTCATTTATTGTAAGATATATTGCATTGTTATATGCAAACAAAAGGTACTTGGCATCAAGTGAAAAAATAGTGAATTACTTTTATTGAATCATGAAAATAAACATTCGTATCAGCATTGCTATTCAGCGCGGCAATGCAGCCAGTATCTTGGGTACGCTTTTAATACTGATTTGGACCAGTTGAACTATCTATAGATCGTTTGCAACGGTCTGTAGATATCTCAACTGTTTCTTATGTATTTTATATGCCTATGTACATTTTGTAAATACTGTAATAGTCGTAAGTTTGTTTGTGAATAACATTCGTATCAATAATGTTGTAAAGATATCATTAAATTGAGATGATATGGTATTAACTATCTTCCATCATGAGTTCTTACCTAAGTGTTTTTTTTTCCGAGTAAATATTTAGTTGTGCGGTGTATAAAGGTTTCCTAACCATTAGTTGTAACTTCTTAACTAGTCCGTACCAGTCCTAGTCGATCTGTAACCTACATCTACCGCCTAGCTACAGTTAATTAATAAAATTTACAATGCTTAAAAAATTTGACTATTCAGTCGGGTTCCTTAACACTATCGAATAATTTTATAATGGTTTTCGTCAAACATACAAATTATCTGTTTTAAGTTTATGTATAAATTGCGTCTTGTGTAAAAAACTCTGGATCAACTCCTTTAACCTTTATTTTAAAATATGAAATTGATTTGAGTTACTTAAACGCTTAGAACCACTTGCGCTAATCAAAGTTACTTTTATAAGCATATTATTTTTTATAATGACCATAAAAAAGGAAGGAATTGTTTTTTGTATTCATAACACTGTACATTTTTAATCAAATATGATATTGTTATTATTTTATATGAGAAGTAACCAAGTTTTTAATAGTATCATTGTGATTTCAATTGTAAATTATATCTTATTTACATTTGTTATGTATTTTGATATTCATTAATTAATCTGTACGCTTATTATGCTTCTATGGATTCAACAGTGTTCAGTGTAATTGTCTGTAACATAATGTTTTTATATGATTAAAAACGGTTCAGAATCATAATTAGTTTTCTTTATAAACGGGATATGATTGTGATTTGTGATGATTTGTGAGTTTGATTTTTTCCCGATATTTCGGCGCAGTTACAGTTGCAGTCATGGTAAATATCCCGTTTATAAAGAAAACGATGTTCAAAACCGGGATAGTTTCATATTATGATATCAGAATCGTAATTGTATTTGAAACAGATGATGTAGTTCGAGTAAATCTGACATTTGTTTGTTATGACTGATTGTTGATTTCGGTACTCTCTCTACTGATTTCCGATGTAGATACACCTATGTTATACGATGCTATCATCTTTGTTTTGTTCTGATACAAAACAAAACGTATATGGCCCGTAAAGTTCGAATGCTCAATAACCCAAATAAAATCCAATTCGTCCTAACGGTAATAGTCAAACATTTGTAATGCTATCAATGTTTTACAATGCGATAAATAAATTCAGTCAAACAAAAATAGGAATACAATTTCAGTATATTTAATGACATAATATAATTTATGATTTGTGTAAATAAATATTCACGGACAATTCACCCATCACACTCTAGTCCCAAACCAAGCAAAGCTTGTATTATGGGAACTAGATTGCTGATAGAATACTTATATTTTTTTTTTGTAAATACATAGAATAAATAGTAACACAGGCACAGAACAAATATTTATGTTCATCACACAAACATTTGCTCTGGGTGGGAATCGAACCCACGACCCACAGCATAAAAGGCAGAGCTACTTTCAACTGTGCTGTGGCTGTGACGCCTGTCAAACAAAATACAATTTCAGTTGATATTTGATAAGATAATATAATTTATGATTTGTGTAAATGTGTGTATTATTCGATTTACGGAGCAATATTTAATCGTTTAAAATGTATTTTGTTTTGGTTTATATCTGATTATTACTTAGACGTTTATTACATGAATTTGTTGATGATAACCCAGCTCGAGTTGACATAATTATTATACATTACATTATTGGTAGTATAGATTGTCAGGACATAGCAACTCAATGGTTGCATTGGATCAATATATCATACATTAAGCCTTAAAATTACACCTTATACTATATAATATGTTAAGGTACAAGCTTTAATTGATACCCATATAGATTACTAAGAAGGACAAAGCAACGAAAATACTAATGAAGTTAAAATACAAGTGTATAGTTACAATATCAAAAGTTGGCACTAGTATGCAAAGAACTAATCTCGTTTCTAATTTCTTCATCTATTTAATAGAATATTTTTTTTCTACTGTTACATTATACTTTATTATGTTTACAGGGAACTCCAATTTATTATTATTCGTTAAAAACTAGACTATTTTCATATTTAATGCATTTGTAAGTACTCTGTTATTTTATATTAATTTGATTAATGTTTACGTGATAAAGAAGACTGTGTCCAGCAGTGGGACGAAATAGCTAGAATGTTTATGATAAATAATAATAGATCGCCTTAAATGCTCATTAAAATAATATTTGTACCCCAGTATTTTTATCGGGTACGTTTAGCTTCTTTAGCCAAATTGACACAAGGTACAAATTATAAGAAAAAGATTTTTCATCATATGTTTATTGAATGTCAAGGTGGTTAAACGGGTATAAGTAAGGTGTACAGAGACTTATAAGATTGTAGCTGAGGTGACTTTTGTCTAATACTTCTATTGTATCGAATTATCGATATATTGTATCGATCAAAGTATTACCAAGTTTAAAACAAAACATAAGATAGAAACTACATAAGGTCAATGAAAATATGAGAGTTATGCATTATTTATTTATATTTTCGGCAAAATGCAATCAAATCTAGTTTTAGAACATACGAATCGTTGTATTTAATGTCTTATCCTATTGCGTATATAATTAGCCAATTGACGCGTGCTAAGTTAGAATGTTGATCCTAACTTACATTTTTTAAATTCCTATTATCGCGTCTTAATTTATAAACCAATAATAAAAGCTGGATATTTTACAAAATTACAAAAGTAATCGTTGGTGACCCTCCATCGGGGCAAGCGTATTTAAAACCTATTGTTAATTACGTCCCTCTCAAAGTCTATAGAACGGTAAAGGCACGGTCATGATGTGTATTGCACTTAGGGGATTACTTGTCCGTACAGACAGAGAGAAGAAATTCTTCTAAATGGTTCAAAACACGCTCTAAACTACGAGTCAAGTCGAGAAAAGCATTTCCAAGGCACATACTTTTAGAAAACATAGTATAGTGGTACAGAGAAAGACACACTAGTAGGTAGCTGCACCACGATCGGGTAAGGTACGTCGGAAGAATCCTACGCGGCCGAGCGCCAGCTACCGGTGAAGCGTAGTCTACAGTCTACGACAAGAGATCATAACACCGAACCCACACTTCCTAAACATCACATTTTATGTGGGTACCAAAATTACACGTACCTACATACACAACGCCTATACTATACATACATAATTATAGTGATCGTGATAATAATAGGTAAAAATCTACATCGAAGCTCTTAAAGTTTATTAAATGTTTACCTGCACTTTATCACCTTCGTCACAGAGTCACAGAACACGTTCCACAAACACAACCACATTTATAATAGAAAACACAGATCATTCGCGCACTCCACCGTTAGCGATGGTCGGAAGGTTTCCGTTAGTTTTTTCATGGAGCCGACAAGAGTGCGCGAGAGTATCCTGTCAGAAGAGAGGATGGCGGGGGGGCGGCGGTGGCGGCGCGCACGGCAGGCACGAGCCGGCGCCGCGGCACAGGTGGCGCGCGGCGTGCAGCAGCGTCGGCGGGCGCGCGGGCGGCGGCGGCGGCAGCACCGGCGACAGCGAGCCGCCCGAGTCGTCGGCGCAGCCCTCCCCCGGCTCGGCCCCCGGCGCCGGCGGGCGCTACACGTGCGTGCACGCGCCCGCCGACACGGGTCACCCGCCCGCCAGGATGTCCTCCGGCTCCGGCGACCAGCAGTTGTCCGATAGCCAGCATCCCACCACTACCGTTAAAAACCCGATCAGCAGCGCCAGCACTATGTACACCTCGGCGTTCCCTGTTACACAAAAACATACTTCAGCGTCTGGAAATAGTTTTGAAGGATATTTGGTATTTGGAGTCAAAACATTCAGCTCTTTTGTAGGATCTAACCAAGCTGCTTGCGGATGCCGAGCGGCTGTCGACTGCGCCACAACGAGTTGATGAGCGTGGGGTCGCCACGCGTCCTCCAGTCGCGATATCCTCTCCCCCTGGTATATTCGTTGTTGAATCTGCGTAAAAAAGAATACATGAGCACCATGGTCGTCACCATGCAGCTGTAAATGTGGATAACTAAATCACCTACTTTATATAATGCTGTAGCTATCACTCGGTTACTTATCTACCTACAAAAAAGTATTGCACCATGGTGGCACCGCTTTATTGAAAGAGCGAAACTGCCGAAGATGCTTTGATCACAAAATCTGGCGCGAAGCCAAGCCTTCAATGCTGAAGCTCGTTGCCCGTTCAACTCGGGCTTTGATAGGGACTGTAGCAAAAAAGCGAAATTGAATTGTTGCCATTTTCCGTCTTTAGGATATTTAACTGCGGATCGTGCAAAATATCTAGTAAGTGTTTCATGCGAATGCAAATAATCGTAACTACCGTGATGACTTGACAATATATGTATGAGAATACTCAAGCGGTTCATATACAGTTTGGGGACCAATACTGGATCTGAAGGGAATTCATAACTTGAAATGTAAACACTATCATCCCATAAAAAAGTTTAGTGCGATAGTATTGCTTATAACAATTCAATTTCGCAGTAAAATAAAAAAAGATGGTAGAAACATAGCCATCTTTACATAATTTCAATAACAAAATATTGAATTCATGTTTTTTATGTAATAAAATCGAATAATATTTACGAATGCAGGTATTTTTGGTAAAAATATGAATAAATCTATCTACCTCTCGCAAACTCTTTGCACAACCTCTCTAATGTTTGCCCTACGTCCTCCTACTCGTACATTCTAACTACTTATTGTTAAACGTGCAGAATATAATTTAAATAACTTTATTTGATCGCTTTGGTTACCATGCAGCGAATTGATCCTTCCATCGGACACAAATGATGGCTTATGAATTTTGTTTTTAATTAGCTCCTACCTCAAGAGAAAATGTCATAACGCAAACTTTTTTAATAATTTTACTTACATTATTTACCTCGTCGCACCAGTAATGTAGCAGATAATAAAATATACATGAACTTGACTTTTGATTACAATATAAATAAAATTATAAAATAATTAAAACAGTTTCTACAGTATGGAAATATATTAAAGAACTTTTTGGTATTTTATTACACCTGAAAAACAACAAACCATAGGTACATAGGGAAAACCTTACATTTGCGGCGTTGATCAAATTGCTATAGCAATAGAATTAGTAAAAAATTGAGTGATGTTGAGTTCACGTCCATGTTCATAGATTTTGAAACATTAGGTATAGCTCAATTAAGTTTGAAAGCAGCTTTTGTGTGAATCCCTGCAGCACCTGCTAACCGTTGCCTCGTTACATTAAATCAACTATAACTACTTTACCTGTTCAATTTATACTAGATAACATCGGTTTGGTATTGGTTAATTATCCCTATTTGTGGCTATAGCTCAGTGCCATAACTGTCGAAGAATTATTTATTCACGTACACTATGTGTTTTGTAAATGGAAAATTCCGCAAATTATGTATTTCGTAAAAAGATCACATAGTTAAATAATATTGTGTATAATAAACCCTACAAATTGAAAAGTTGAGTAGGTCGGTAGAGCTGAAAATAAAACAACCTATTGAGAAGTACGATGTTTAGTTGTGGATTTAATATTTTTTTAAATACTAACGGTCTATATTAAAAAAAATTAGCGCAGACTTGTAGTATTTTATGTCATCATTACCATACATAATGATGACATAAAGTCAACGCTAACTTTTTATAAGATAGGGGAAAGAATGTTAAATAAGAATATTGTATATTTTGACGCTAACCAGTATTTTTTTAATACAATTTATTTTCAGATCAATACAATATAATAAATCAATACAATATCTAAAAAAACCTCGATATTATTTTAGGATGTGAATTTAGCAACGAGGAAATGTTACAGATATTCAGTGTAGTGTATGATCTAGTGAATACAACGATTTTGTATTCACATTATAATATTGTCTTATTCTTATAGCCTACTTATTATTCACCACATTAAGTTTGTTATGATATTGGCAACAACAAACCAAATGGAATAGCTTTTGGTAGAGTAAAGAGATAATCTTTTCTCTATTATATTTTTTTTTTATGCATTTTAGGCAAACGCTTGGCTGCAATCACATCTGATGTTAAATGATGCGGACTACGGTGTAACGCAAACGCCTAGATAGAACCAATTTTTTAACCTTAGTTTTTTTTATTATTGTTTCATACTATTATTTCATGACACCTGCATGAGGAAGTATTTGCAATACAGTGATCGACCTTCTTTTTTTCCGGGATCATTTATCATCCATTGTCTAAAACGCCATACCTGAATAGACATTCCACAATAGCCAGAGAATAGCGCACTGAAAATGTTTGGAAATAATCACATGGCCATTTTCTTCACGATCATTCATTTTAAAGATGATTTTTGGTCTTATAGTTTGAACTGATTAAATGTTAGCTGTAATAAATTAAAATACTGTAAACCTTGTTTGGTTATCTAGAATAGATACAATTATATTATGAATTAATAATAAAATAAATAATTTATTATAAAATGTTTCTTTTAAACATATTCTATGAATTTATGATGGTCATTATTTCTTAAAATATATTTTACCGTGTTGTAATTGTAAGAATATTGCTAACCACCTACCAAAGTTACTTTAAAGAGTCGACTTACGAAAATGTGGTAAATCGGGTGTTTGTTTGATATTCAATGTAATGGTTACTAAACAACAATA
Organism: Ecliptopera silaceata; assembly: GCA_932527185.1. Classification (NCBI taxonomy): domain Eukaryota; kingdom Metazoa; phylum Arthropoda; class Insecta; order Lepidoptera; family Geometridae; genus Ecliptopera; species Ecliptopera silaceata. Next base: position 6,413,447 of record OW052202.1, on the reverse strand, counting down.
AAATAAAACCTTACATATCGTTTTGTGTTAACAAAAATGTTAACAAAATGCGCCGCAAGTGGCAATATCGGTATCAAGTTTTACTCAATTTTTTGTCTCCATCATTGAATTCTAACAAAACATTTTCCTACTCTGGTTTTCCGTCATCTTTACCTACTTTAACCTACTTTTCTCGGGACCCAGGTGGACTGAAATTAATAACTTAGAAGCAGGTACGCACAAGCATCTTTGATAACAAAACGTACTTTTGTATTTTGTCCTCAAAGTCAAACATAATACAATATTTAATAACTAAACTGAGTATATTATCGGGTTAAAATTGTGTTAATAGAACATTTATATCAAGACAAATTTTACTTGATTGCAAGTGATATTCTTATAGGTTTAAGAAAGGTGATTTTTGAAGTTGTCTGTCTTTATTGTATGAGTTACTCATATAATGACGTCAGACCATCTACGAGTATGTTTACAGACGAGAAATGCGAGGTGATTTTATCACAAAGCTTTTTCTGTTTACATCCCAAGACTGGTTATAAGAATGTATGATCTTACAAATACTTGCGTCACTCTAGTTGTTTTACAGCGAGAAGTTGAATATCAAATACATTGGAAATGGGAATATAGTTTAATTTGACACGTTTATAATTTTGCCTTTATATGATGCACAAAAACAAGGATGGAAAGTAGCTTTTAAGCCATAAAAAACCGGTAACACGTACTCTCCACCCTTATCCCGGCTTACGAACTTCTTGTAGGCTTACAATGCCACGTTGTTTTGCCATGGCAAGTTTTTATTTTTTGTAAACAACAATAAGAATTGCTTGATACGTGTCATGATATACGTTTTTTTATATAACTTGTTCGAATTAAATTAGATAAATTCGTTTTAGCAAATAGTGTTTGTAAATATTATCAAATCTGAAAAATTACGTTTTAAACTAAACTTAAATTTTAAACATTTTTGCACAACAGTTTATCCAATAAAATCCAATCTGACGAAAAAATCTTATTTCTTGTTCTTGATTATAAAACTACCTAGGTACATGTCTAACCATTCCATATCCTTTTGTATCTTCGGTTCTCATTCCGTAATACGGAAAGCCACATCGCTAATGAGATGTATCATTATCGGCACCATTGGTGTGATTCTTTTTTTTCCGAGTTCGATTGGTGCCACAAATGAGACACTTTCATTACGTTTCTGTTTGACGTGCGCGGCTTATTAAAACGTGTTTACGGCTGATTGCAGATTGATTACGATCGCTTACAGCAACCAAACGTTTTATTTAAATCTGTATTGGTTTTGCACATGAATGGCTATTCGTTCAGGTACGAAACCAATATAAAATCGAAAATATTGTTGTTACGATAAGTGGTTTAGGCAATAGGTACATATATGGTTTGACAAACGCGTTAATAAATTGTTCAAGCGATAGTAATTAATCTGCGGCCAGTGTATAGAGTACCGAGTCTGAGTTTCATTCTCACAAGTTTTTTAACCTAGGATATCTACATGTTGAGTGGCGTGGGTTGGCTAACGAGTTGAGTGAAAGCATTTTGTTCCATACAAAACCCTCGAACTCAATCTGATGGTCCAAGTCTGTTTGAATTTTAATTAAGGAAAACGTTTTCGTAACCTTCTTATAACCCGGTTTTCAAACGAACGAGAAGCATCCCCAGAACAGGTGAGTGAATTGTGTTCATTCATACAAAAACCTTTAAACTATTTCATTGGTTATTGAGAATGAAACTAAAACTCGGCTGTCAGAAATAAGTGGTGTTGGTAATGCCTTGATCACACGTACCGAGTAAACCGGCGAGACAGTGACGTATTTAAGATAGACACTGCGCGCTAACGCTGCGACGTTCAACAGTAAAACTGATGTCGACGCGCAGTGTATCTCAAATACGTCACTGTCTCGTCGGAATACTCGGTACGTGTGATCAAGGCATAAGGGTTATCAAATGAAGTGATGGGATACCTTCGGATGCCCCCGACGCCGGCTGGAGGCGCGGTGGAGTGCGGCACGCCGGGCGGCACCTGAGCGCCGCCTTGCACGCCGCCCTGCACGCTGCCTTGCGGCGCGCTCACACAACAACCTGCATCAACAAATGCGCATCAACAAAACGCATCCACAAATTCGCATCAATAAATGAGCATCAACAAATGTACATCATTCTATAGGAGAATTCATTATATACCTGAAGATTCATCAAGGTTCATCTGTATCGCGTGAGGTTAATCTGAGTATGTGAAGATATTAAAAATAAAACATGAATAAATCTATAAGGACTATCTATCTACTATCGGATGAAAGCCATCATTTTCAATATTAAGTTATTATTAAGTCTATCATTAAGTCTTCTGCCCTGGAATATTTGAGTCTATTAATTCCCTTAGAAGTTCCCCGGCATTTTGGTAATGTAAGCACAGTCTAGTAAGTCATTTTCTTCTTCTTCTTTTTTTCCCATGTTTTCTGCCCGTCAATACGGAATGCAATTCAGCCAATGTCAAGTATAAATTGTTTATACTGTTATTTGTTTTAAAGGGAAAATGATGGAGAAACATATGGGAAACGATTTATACATAAAGCTACGACCTCAAGTATTATTGATTAAAATTTCACCAAAATTAAACAGCAAAACTCAAGAATATAAATGCATTTTTTTTTATTGGCAGAACACGGACCTAATTTTCTAATTAGGTATGTTTAATAGGAAACACATCAGTCACGACACCGTTAAGTAACCAATCTGTCATGGTCAACGTCAGGGAGGCGACGTTGTGTGACGCACATTGAATTGACGCCTAGTCTGTGCGATCAATCTAAATGCTAAATGCTGATTTTTTGCTACAAAAGGTTGGCACGACATTTGTATTTGCATTAAGAGTGTAAATTGCAGTTATTCTGAAGAATATTGTAAAATACATTTAAAGGCTTCCGATACTTTATCGGAATGTTTGAAAAGTATAAACGACGAAAAATGTCACACGCAGTGTCAATTTGTCCGTAACAATCGGATATGCGACAGGGCCACCTGTCAACTGGTTTATTTTAAAAACGACTCGTAAATATATTCTAACACTAAAACAAACAAATCAGTGTTCCAGAGCAATAAATGTTTTTCGACGGTTGGTATATTTTGGGGAAAAATATGGTAATAAATTCATATCATTTTCTAACAGGTGCTTTAGCGAAACCCCATTCACTGAACACTCTACCTACACTCAACGATAATAAGCATCAAAAAACAAAGGGTTTGGACTCAGTGTGTATGTTGTTCCAATGAAACATAAACATTAACTCAAAGCAGATTTCAGGCCGCGGCGCGCGATGACGTATTGTGGTGGGTTAACACCCCAGGGACAAAAAAAAGAACAAGTTTAACAACACACTTGTATACCTGTGATGATTGCTCTGTGCGCTTATTGTTGACAAACATTATTATTAAAAAATAATGATTTTATCTAAAAGTTGTTGATGCTATATTTTTTTTTGCAACAACTTTAAGAGAGTCATTTTACGAGGCTTCGTAACATGATTCTTGAGTGTAGCCAAATTTTATTCGCATTCTCAAAGAAAAATCGATATGAGGACAAGGATTCTATCAAATAACTCATTTGTTGAGGTCACATTATTTTCTTTGACCTCACTGATCTCTAAATAAGGAGTAGTACAAGCAGACAAAAAGGTTAAGACACAAAAGGGATTGACGACCCCACGCCGCCGCCGAAACTATAGCAAAAAGGATTTTGTAGATAGAGAATGTTTGGCGTTATTTTACACCGAGGTTATTTGCCATATATTAAATAAATAATGCTGGACAATCCACACAACATCATCTAGCTCCAAGCTAAGCAGAGCTTGTGTTATGGGTACTAGAAGACTGACACTTAATACAATACATTACATAGATAGATATTTTTTATTATACATATAAAATACCCAGAACCCCCGGAATAAATATTTGCAGATCGTACAAACATTTACGCCAAGGCGGGAATCGAAGCCGCAACCTCCGCCGGACCTTCGCCCGCCGCGCCACTTCGGTCGTCAAATAAGTATTTGCGGCAACTTTATTCTCATACGGACGATAGGGGCCGAACAATAGTTTCTCTAATAAGATTCTTGGTAAAAAGGATTAAATGCAGACTGCGTCGAACGATAACTATGGGGAACGGCGGAGAGAATGGACACAAGGGAAGTGAGAGACACAATGTCGACGCTTTTCAACGGCACTATACAAGAACAGAGCGTTTGTTCTTCATTGTTATCATTCAAAACTGATTCAATAGAACGCTGCATTTATTCCTATAGTATACCTACGCACTTTATATGTATCTATATATAATGTATAATGCAGCCAGTGTCTTGGGTACGCTTCCGATTGGTACTGATTTGGATCAGTTGAGCTATCTATAGATCGTTTGCAACGGTCTGTAGATAGCTCAACTGTTTCTTATGTATTTTATAGTAAGTTTGTTTGTGAATAAAGATTATGTTATTTAATTATATGTATAATACATAATACACTCTATATCATGCCACAGTTTACAAAGAAATACAGTCGAGATGTGCCAAATATATGGGCTTAGTTAATAAAAATCGGTATGAATTTCATATGCTTGTTGACCAATTTTGAGTTTACATGTAGATAACTGCTTATAAATGCGTATTTTAGTTTTATCTAGTTGCTAACTGCATACGCTCAACTCAACTTCTGTTGCCAGAAACAATTCAGTTGAAAAAACTATGTCCGGAATTGCTTGCAAGCTAATTGCTCATCTGTGGAAGGTTGGTCTTTAGTGGACAATTAAACTGGCACAGTTTTCTTCATTAATATGCAGGCAGGTGCTAAGAGGAGTTATTCTCTAAGGGATCCATTAACGCTAAATATTTACTGTAGCTCACTTAATAGACCATTTTCTTACCAAAGTGCATATTCAAAGTAATTGATAATGGGCACTGCAGTTAATATGGTGAAACTAAAAAAATGTTTAATCTTTTTACTCTTACGAGTAAATAATAAATCAATTAATATTCTTGGACACAAACAAACAAATAATAATCATCCTTTTATAAATATCCTTTTATTAACAATGCTTGAATGTAATAAATGCATTATTTCTATGATAAAGCCAACTTTGGGCTGTAAATAACAAAATAAATAAGTAATATAAGCCTGTCTTTTACTTGTTGTATCAAAATACTTATTATTTACTATAACCACATTTACACATAGCGGTCTAGTCCCAAACTAAGCAAAGCTTGTACTAGGTAGTGATATATATTTCTTATTACTATCCTTATCGTGTTTATAATCATTATACACGATAATTAATACGTAGATCTTTTGATCTTAAGACGAACACCATTAATTTATAGCACACCCCTTGATTTAATGCAATTATACGCAATCTATATCCCCATTGATTTATATTATTTTAAGCTATGATTTGTAATCTCATGGCTGAGAAACTGGTATTATTCGGGCTGCAGAATAATGACCGTGGATTAACTGAGTACATGCATGTACAGTCAGTAGCATAATTTGATTAACGAAATCAAAATCAAATTTCTTTATTCAGTTAAATTACAAAAATCATTTACAATTAAGATTTAAGCTATTGTAGTCAATTGTTAAAACCATCAATAAAATAAAAAAGACCTACGTAAACTCTTGCAAGATTAAGAAAATATATTAAAAGCTCTGTTGGACGTCGGACAAGTTTAATTTGGTTTTGCTACTTGACTGTAAGTATATGAAGCTATAACTAAAACTTTCGTTCGTAAGCATGTTATATTTATAGTGCAAGAGCCAATGTATTTATAAGTATCGACTATTTCAGCCCTTGTTTGCCATCAAACGAGATAATCGTAGCGTTAAGTGAGTGCTATTTATGACAGTTGGATATTTATTTATAAAAATATCATAAACATATTTTGAGATTAAAGGGTTCAATGCTTACACAAGCTTTAAATAAACTGAAATGCCATCTTTATGTATAAATATGAATAAAGGTCGAGTCATGCATCGGGGTCGTGCCCTGTGAGAAGATAAAAATAAAGATAGAAGAATACATACAAAACGGAATACATATCCACCCTTATTCGGGTGAAGTGCGTGTTATGATGAGTTACGATTCATCCTAATGTAGAGCCCTTTTATTATTCGTTGATCGATAACAATAACCGATTTCGTTGCCAAATCTGAGGGAGAAGTAAGTTAAACAAAGTTATTTGCTGATATCAATGAGCATGGAATGGAGTGTGCGAACATTATGAATGTTTTGCACATTGTACCTCTACCATGAGTTGTCACAGTAAAATCGCCTGACTTTACTACAGAAATATGAGTATTACGAATTAGGCATGAGACAGATATATCAAAACGAAACTGAAATCGGATTGCAGTCAGAAATCGGATCGCATCGATATTCCATTATGAGAAAACCGTTTTTAGAAAACGCAAACCACGATGCCGCAAACGATCTAATCCGAACGAAACCGAACCGTGAGTTTAGTTTGCAAACCAAACTGCAAACGAAATCTATCTAAAGTTTTAAGTTTTTGATGGTTTTGAATTTCATTCGTTCTCTATCACTCTACCGTACGACTACTTAGTTAGAATAAGACAGCGAATTTTATTTCCTTTTCTTTCTAACTTAGTGATCCGTCGAAAGGGCCAAAGAGATGAAGCGATCTTAATGGATTTTTGACGGTTTTATGAATTGCACATTGAAAACTAAAAACGAGGCGATAGGGTCTAATTCACTACGCTCCGATATTTGCTTCAGAAAACGATTTCTAAAAACGGTTTTTGCAATCGATTTCAAAATCTGATATCGGGTTTGTATCGGTTTGTGAAAAAATCTAAAAACGCCCATGCCTATTACGAATTTTAGTACCCAACTATCCGCTAGAGGCGCTGTACAAATCTTCATACATTTTTTTATCTACAGACGCTAGCGAGTATAGTATATAAAGTATAGTAAAAACTCATGGTAGAGCTACTGGAGTCTCGATATGTCAATACTAAGTGGACCGGGATCAATTTCGGGAGGAGTGGGGTGTGCGATATGCCTGACAGACTGACGTATGGCCATGGAAAATAATCGTCAATTCCCGTGGTTTATTGTGTGGTTTAGAAGCACTGTGCAATAAATCTAGAGTATCGGATGTTATTCAATTCGTTTGTGTAGCTTTTTTTATTTTTATGGTTTCTCATTGTTCATAGAATACCTACTACATTTTTATACAAGTGAAAGAAAACTAAGTTTTTAGTCAAAAATATACCTAACTTTTAACGAAGGATTTTGTTACAGTGACGCGTGACCTTAGGGTTGGTAAGTATTTGGCCCAGCGTATCAGCATTGCTATTAAGCGCGGCAATGCAGCCAGTATCTTGGGTTCGTTTCCGACTTAGAAAGAGGAATTATGATTGGTACTGATCTAAATCAGTTGAGCTATCTTAACACCGTTTGCAACGAGGACCATAGGAGGTGTGACCACTTAGACCACCTTCGAATATAACATATGATTTTGTAAATGGTGTCTTGACTTGCGCAGTTTGTGGCAGAATATTCAGTGCGAAGATAGGATATATTAGCCATGTGCGAGCACCGTTGCTCGCAAAACACTAACAATTCTAATTTAAATGTTTATTTATTTTTTATATGTGTAAAGTCATAGTCACTGTAGCCAAAAACGGCTAGGATGATATTATTATTAAAATGTACATTTCGTAAATACTGTAAAAGTTGGATTTTGTTAATAAGATCTACAAGTTCCGGACTGGGGAATGCAAAATAAACTTTATAATTTAATTACCTTGTGGTTTTAGATAAGCATATTATGCTTACTTGATTGGTATTTAGTGACTTACCTACAAGTGCTGCGACTGCTGCTAGCCATGGGAGTGCGGTGCGGCTGCGTGCCATGTCAGCAAGGCATGCCGCGCGGTGCGGGCCGCGTCATCGCCGCGACAGCGACATGCCGCGCGTCTTGCCGATAACCCTTCTTCTTGTACTCGCAACCTTAGGACAATGCAATGAGGTTTCATTCTCATTTGTATATCTTCAAATTATTATATTAGATTAATTAAGAAATATACTTAAATAAATATTCATGGACAATTCACATCACACTCCCAAACTAACCAAAGATAATAATTAACTCATAGAAATTTTTTTTTTTTTTATTGAAAATCGGTTTTCTCACTAAAGTCATTTTAATAAATCTTTCAGAAAGAACACAGTACACGTAATTTTGATCAAGTAATTTAACTAAAGTTCCAAGTGATGTGTCTTATTGTCGTTTGGTGAAATAAAAAATATAAAACAAGTACTTCTATAAAATCAGTATGAAATAACTAGGAAACCAACCTATAAAGCACGGTATGCAGTTTCAAATAATACCAGCGATTGAGTGTAGACATTACGTATACTCAAACTGTCACTCAAATACAACATGACACGACCTTTGTCAGTCGCAATGGCGTTTTGGTGGTACCTGTCATACTGACTGTCAGATTCTCTAGCAATCGGAATTTACGCGAGTAAATATGCCCCACAGTGTTGATAAATGGATCTAAAAAATTACAGATGTGGCAGTCGTGTTTTATAATAGTACTTTTGTAAGGAAACAATTGAGATTCCATTATATAGATGAAAGAAGATTTATCTAGGTTAAAACTTACGAACACATACGTACTTTCTTATTGTCTCTCATAAGTAGAGTACAATAATATAAATGTGTTGTGTTCTGGCAAAGTATACAATAAGAAACAAAACTTTTGCAGTTGCAAATAAAACAAATGATATAAATCATAATAAAGCTCATAATAAATTATCTTTTTTTCACAAAGCAGAGAATACACAAAGAAAATTCCATTGTTATCTGAAACGCTATGACTTTTAATAATGATTTACTGCAACTAAGCGGTTGAGCGAAAGCAAACAGAATGAATATAAATAGGCTTTTCTTAAGAGGATTAGTTCCTCCCTTATCTATTACCTTCCTCAATAATAAAGGGCAGAGATACTGTCGCCGGAAGGAAACAGTAGAAGTACAACAGGTGGTTTATATTTAATGGTTATTGCTGGCCTACAATTAATTTGTTCATCTGACCGAGACGGTAGAGGTTGAATTGTGAAGATATTTCTCAACCGCACCGCTCATTGGTATTGTAACTCTTGAAGCCAGTAACGGAATAGGTACTTGTGGAACTGCCGACTCTAAGCATGAATGCCTGTAGGCTCTATGCTCTGAGTATATATGTATTATGAGGTCAGTTTATTTGTCACCATAATCGTCCGTCACAAGACTTTGTTCGAGATTTTTTGTAAGTATAATTATGTCAAGATGCATCGCATAAGATATAAAAAAAGGAAAACATTGAAAACGGACTTTTCTGACACAAGACTATAAAAAAACTTTGAATTAGAAATTGTGTGACATGCCTTTTTCCCAGAGGAGGCCGGCCGCGCTGGCTCGCAAAACCCAGAGCTCAGACATGGGTCACGCTTGCCAAAACATGCGCTCAATGATTTCCGGAGAATTCCTCTATCCCAGATTTATTTACCCGCAAGGGTTTATTCTATTATGTTGAGAGAAAGCTTGCGAACTAAGTATAAGTAGGTATGCATCTGCTACGATAAAACGGGTAATCCTGTAACTACTAGTATGGTTCGCTGAGTTGTCAAAGTACTCCAACATATTTTGAATATTCGACGGAATAATCAAATACCTGAAAAACTAAAGTGCCTGTGAAAATAAGCGTGAAACAGAATTGCTGATCACAGCTGTCGGAATATTGGAATGTAATTACAAAAGCATTCGGATTACAATGGATACAAATTATTTATATCGGTTCTCCAATTTGTATTTTAATTGAAAATACATATTTGTTATACAAATATACTCTAGAATTCTGTTAGCAACGTTGTTGATATTAAAAGAGAGTGTTCTTTGTAAGTATTTAATAGGAATCGGGGTAGAAACGCGACAACATGATGAATGCGCAAGGGGTGCTCACGAAACAACAATAGACGTCACGTACTTGCGACTCATAACCGCTGTTGCCAATTTATGGTTGCCATTATATTAAACCTAGAGCGAAAAGTACGTTTTTCATCATTAAGTAATGAATTGCCACTCTATGTTGTTATTGGAAATAATGCTTCAAATATTTGCTGCTACAACGCGTTGACAAACGGTCTTCTAAAGTTATTTCCACAAGATTTTACTGTAAGATCTTTAAAATAAATGTCCAAGTTAATCCTTTGCTTTTTAAGAGAAACTTTTTAACATGTTCCTATAAAAATATACTTTTAACGAGAATATTCTTGAAAACAAAAGAATAACGATTTCTTAACTTGACGTCATGCAAAATACAGTTCTTTCAGAGTAATTGTTACATTAAGATTCAAGTTAATAAGTGTAGAGTGCGAAAGTATTAGTTATTAAACGTATTTTATTAAAAGAGAAAATTTTGCATCAATATAACTCAAAACAGATTACATTTGCATACGGCTATTTATGGGTGCACCGAGAGACCCTCGTCAAAGTTTTACGGACCTTTTGGGAAATTAAATAGTTTTTTTCCGATACTTGGATTCTATTGATTTTACAGATTCTCTTTTTCACTTTTGATGCAAAAAACTTTTGTGTACAAATTCTGAACTGAATTGAATCAAACATGTTAGGGTCATATCAGTCTGCAAAAATTACAATGACTTGATTCCACATTGGTTTTTAAGATATGTATGTATATACACGGATTCTACTGTATACTGAGTATTTCTGAGTTTATGTCATTTTCTGTTTCCAACGCCAAATGCGCAAAATGCACCACGTCTTATTGCGTATTATTAAATTTTCATCTTTTATATTCTCACAGTTCCCAATGCATGTGACATGTGCATACAACAGTTTTTAGTTCGGTTTGCTTGGAAAAGAAAAAGAAAATAAGCCAAGTGATTTATGAAGTAATTTGGACAGCAAGATGACTCGCGTTGCACCTTTGCGCATTACGAATTCATTCAGTTTGGAATTGTCTGAACTTGTTGCACGTAATAACCTATGAATTGAATAGGAAACTACCATTCTAAAGGTAAGATACTATGCTACAAATTGTAAAACTCTAGATAAAAGCAGCCAGTATCTTGGGTATGCTTCCGATTGGTACCTACTGGTTTGGACCAGTTGAGCTATCTAGATCGTTTGCAATGGTCTGTAGATAGCTCAACTGTTTCTTGTGTATTTTATAAACCAAATGTACCAACCTATGTAGGTACATTTGGAAATAAATTAAACTAGTTGAGGTCTGGTGATGTTCTTAATATATTATTATACTAATTGACAAGCAAAATCAATACATTGACACTCTAATTACATACCTACATATATTACATGACTTTATTTTTATGTCATAATAATCTGTATTTATTTGGTTGGGCAATTAACCTAACAAATGTTTTATGCAAAGGTTAAATTCGAAGGTTAAAATCCGTCCAAAGAAATTTAGGTCCGTCCAAAAACGCTATGAGTTGGCAACACTGTAAAAGTAGCTGGATACATCTGGGTAACAGACCTCTGAGAACACTAGCGAAACATGAAGAAGGTGTAGGTATAAACCTTCATCGCGTTTTGCTAGACTAAAATAATGACGATTATGAAATTTTATGCAGTTTGGATAAGTGGTTTAAAAATTATGCTTGAACAAACTTACAAATATACTACGCTAATTTGCCCAAGTGAGCACTGAGCGTCCTTTGCTCGCTTTGCTTGCTTGATATGCACAAAAGCTGTATTAGCTCCTAGTTGTGAGTCTTGAATTGGACCAAGAACAAGCATTTGTGTGCAAAAATTGATGCTTTTTCTGTGTCTTGGTGTTACTTAGTATTCTTTCTTTCAATAACTGTAAAAGTATCAATAGCACTTTCTATTTCAAATTCAATTTTAAAACATTCTCCTTTGAAACTTTTTCCTTACTATTTTTCCCAGACACAAAAACAGCATCAATATTTGCAAACCTATAATGCAAATTTAGTTTTGATTAGTTTTGTCAAAAAGGTCCAATATTCATGAATATTTGAGACATCATATACATTAAAAGTAAAATTTAATTTAATTTTATAAAGATTTAATACCTGTTAAATAAAGTAACGAAAATAAGAAAAAACCAATAACTGAGATGGCTGATTTCCCTGTATTTATTATTTTCTAAATAAACAAACAACAAAAAGATGTCTTTTCTTTGAAGGTTTGTATTGTCTGGTCAGACAAAAACATTATTACGAAAATTTCTATTTGATCTCTTCACAGTTAAGGAAAAATATGTTGACTAAGGTATTTTATTATATAAATTATAATTTATTTTAGAAGCTAATAGAAATCTTGCTAATAGACATTTGGAAGTCAGAACTTTTATAGTTTAGTTATCGTGGAGTATAAATAAAAATCATCTAGCCCCAAGTTAAGCAGAGCTTGTGTTATAGGTACTAGAAGACTGACATACTTAATACAATACATTACATAGATAAATATGTTTTATTATATATATATAAAATACCCAAAACTACAAATCCTACAAACATTTATCCCAAGGCGGGAATCGAACTCGCAACCTTACGCGCCACATCGATCGTTAATGTATCAAAATTGTCATACTTAAAATACTGATATAATTACTTTTAACTACAAAATATCTATAGATATTTTCAATCCATTTCAATTTTGAACATACATGTCTGAGAACGACCAAGCGAAAACTCTAACAAACAGACCGACAATGTCAAAATGTTGTAGCTTTTATGCCAAGCTGTTTCAGTTTGTCATAAATTTCATGTCATATTTTGAAGATGTAAGCCTTAGGGATACATAGTCGCTCTAGGTCGCAGCTGATTGTATATAGTATCCTATAACAGTGTATTTTTATGTGATAGCTTTTGTCTACAGCTTTGCTGACGTGTAGCTCGATTACATTGTAGTCACAATGTACTAATTTATGTAATTATAAAGTAGTGATATGGTTTACTTAAGCAATGGATAAATCTATGGGCTTATTACAAAACGCCCTCTAAGCTCAAACACAGCTAGTGGAATGAATGTATGAATGAATCTAGATTGCTGATTGAATACTTCGATAGTTTTTAGGGTTCCGTACCCAAAAGTATTACAGAACTCTCATTTCTGAGACTACGCTCTCGGTCTGTCTGTCTGTCTGTCTGTCCGTCTGTCACCAGGCTTTATCTCATGAACCGTTTTAGTTGAAATTTTTACAGCTTATGTATTTTTGTTGCCGCTATAACAACAAATACTAAAAAACAGATTAAAATAAATATTTAATTTGTAATAAGCAAATACGTCGTAAAAACCGTCAATGTTTTCCAGCACGTCACACGATTTTGTATTCTTGGTTCAGTTACGCTTGTCGACTTGAATTTGTCGAGATTAAATTATATAAAAGTACGTTTATTACTTTTTATTTTTCTATAAGATATTTTAAACTCAGTACTTTATTAGCAGTCAATATTATTTCTTCCACAAACACTTCCGGTTCAAAAGATAGTTATGGTAATATTTGAAGCCTAACAATTATTTAGGCTATTTCAATTCACAAACTAAGTATTTTCATTACAAGTTTCCATGCAAATTGATTCAGCTGTTACGGCCCAGTTGGTTCTCAAATACATAGTTCATAGTTTCAATATTTCATCACATAGTTTCAACTTTTCTATATGAGAAGGCTTTAATCAAAATTCACAAACAAACTTACGACTATTACAGAATTTACAAAATGTACATGGGAATATATAAAATATATTATATTTATTTTCTTGCTTAGACATGGTGATAAGAATAAATAAATATTTACGGACATTACACACATCGCGCTCAAGTTTAAAACTAAAAAAAAGCTTGTACTATGGGAACTAGATTGCTGATGGAATGCGTAAATAAATAATAAATAAATAATGCTGGACAATACACACAACATCAACATAAATGTTTTTGTAATTACATTAATAGGTTATGTAATAGAAGCTTGTGCCTCACTGAAATAATCAAAGTCTTGAACATCCTGAGTCCGCAACTATTAATTAATTACTTTAAAGCTTAACTAACCACACTGATAGTAAACATGGAGTAATTACCTACGTCCAATTAGCCTGTCATTAAACTGATATTCATGAAAGCCTAGGGATCTTGATTGCGTACACTTGGTATGCTTTACAGAAGCTCGATGAGCAATGCGAGTGGTGCGGGGCAACAAACTGAAAACCACACATAAATCAATTAACAAGGGATTGCATTTCTCTCCCACCACCCCTCTCCACACCTTTGTGGATATTCCTCTTTTAAGCTTAATGAAACAATTGTTAATTTTAAGGCAAAACTGTTTCATTCTCCCGTGCGCTGAGCTCCTTCAAATGAACGATTCATTGGAGCTGAGGGAAATAACGTTCTTCGTAATACATGAATTGGATTGGTATAAAAACCTCTGAGCTTACATAATGTGTGTAAATTGCCCTTAATTCTCTCCACCCAATTAATTTAGCCACGATCATTTTTCTTCGTCTACGCAGCGAGATACCTCTGAATAAGAAATAGCAATAACTCTCTTTTAGGTGCCCATTAAATAGGTATCTGCTCTGCGAATCCAAATACATTTTTTTTCGAGAACCTACGTATAACCTACGTTGGTTCTTAAATGTAAGTTGACTAAAGTTTCCGTAAACGATTTGCGACAAAATAAGAAAAACAAAACAGAATTATAGTAAAATAAAAAATGCTAAAATATGAATAAATTCATCAGTAAATTGTTTAAAAAATAAATCACTAAAACTCACAGTATTTCAACGATCGGTTAATTCAAAAACCGTAGCGGTCTCCCAGCATTTCCACTAACAATCAGCACGTTAGTCAACAAGCGATACTCATTTTCGGTCCGGACAACAGATTAACACAGCACTGTGATTTACCGAAGAAACGTAATATTAAAGTTTCACGTTAAAGCCGGCCGTATAAAATTTATCGTGTGGAGGTTGGCAGCTCGGAGGTCGTGGCGGCGCGGGCGAGAGCGGATCGCGCAGGCGGCGGGCGTCGGCGCCACCTGTCGCTGAGAGCGCGGCCGGGCGGCACGCGGACGCGGCGACGGCTCGCGAGCGACTGAGCACGGCCCGGGCACGTGGCTGCCGGCCGCCGCCCAGGTGCACTGTTCCCCGCCTCCCGCCCGCCGCGCACCCCCCTCCCCCGCACAGCCTCTGCCCATGCCTTCCCGTCTGCATCCTCGCCATCCGCCGGCCGCTTGCACTCTGAACACGCCTCTAATTAAACTTATTCATTGTGCAGTTGATCGTTCATTACCACTGGAAAATTAAATAAAATGCTTGCAGACTACATAAATTTAGTACCATAACTAAGCTATTACGGATTTAGTACCGTAATGGCTTAGTTACGGTATATGTAGTAAGCTTCAATATAATAAACGTAGACTTTACATTTTTTAATTTTTAATAATCAACTGCTATATTAAGGCTACGTTTATTAAATTGAAGCTTTCTATATTATTCTACTACTTTTAATAGTAATAGTAATCCAATCAGTATTGTGTGTCTCATTTGTGTGTGCATAGCAGCTTTCTACAACGTAGCACTCTCGTAGCACGGTGCTACGTTAGTGCTACGCTAGTAAAACACGATTTAGTTATTATCTAACAAAAAATGGCTTTATTAAAAATGTGGTTTTTTCTACAAAATTTTAAGTGAATTTGCTTTGATTCAGCATTTTTTGTCCTATTTCATGTTTTCATAGCATCTTTACTTATGTGTCAGTTCAGCGTGGTACTTAAACGAATTTTGCGAAGATTTTAAAGTAAATCATTGCCTTTGTCTCAACTGTTTCTAGTCTTCTAGCACCTCATTGACATACACTGAGGAGCCTATGTCAATGAGGGTTAATAAAATCTATTAGCAATATAGTTCCTTATTATAGAAACGTTACTTATTTAAATATTAATTGCAATAATATTTCTGGTATCTCACCAAAAGATGATAATAAAAATGAAATATTGTATGAATACGATGTAAGGAATTATTCATTTGAATACGAACGCCTTGTAAATGCTTCATCTAAGCATCAAAGGAGCATATACAAACAGCTTTCACAAAAAGAAAATATTCATTTTGACGTACAACCTGAAGCTTAGCAGACTCCTTTCACAGCATATCTCAGTTATTAAACGAGTGAAATCAAGACGTGCCAAATACTCAGAGTATTTATAAATATTCTCAGAAAATATATGTAGAGTATTTACAAAATGTACATAGGCATACAAAATATATAAGAAACAGTTGAGCTATCTACAGACCGTTGCAAAGTATGTTACAAAATATTTTAAGTACGTTGTAGAGTATATAAGAAAAAGTTAACACTTAACTAACTACTGAGTTAGACCAAAAATATTGTAGTATGTGTAGCGATTTAGATAATTATATTAGATGTAAGTCATTTAGTGTATAATTCTGTAATGCTATTTAATTAATTAATAAATAATCATAATTGCTCGTCCATCACTGGGGCATCAAGACATTGTACTCAAGTCTCAAGACATAAAAACCCTGGTCACATGACATGACTTTATTAAGCAAATAAAAATATACCTTATCTACTTTATTTATTGGTAGTATTTTTGGGATACCTTTACGAGTTTTACGACGGATATCCAACCGGCTAGCAATATTTTTATGGATATTTATTTATTTAAACCATTACCATAATTTAGGCATAATACACGACCAGATGTAACATTGGCATGGCAAATTACAATAGCCCTTATCCTAACTTATGTAGTGCAGTTGGTATTATGTTTACAAATAATAAATATATAAAAAATTATACTGGACAATCCAGACACCATCATCTAGCCCTAAGCTAAGCAGAGCTTGTGCTATGGGTACTAGAAGACTGATATACTTAATACAATTTATATGATCCTTCTTATAAAGAATTACAATTCAACTTAATTAAGTTAATACTGAAGTTCCAGTGCGGTGTCAATGTGTGTCAGTCGTCAATAATAGATATAACTTGTAAGTTAGATAGCGCTATTCAAATCCGTCTTGTGACGCAAGTGGAGGGGCTTACGGTGGCAGATAACCGATAGTCAGCTCGCATATCTCTAGATTATGTGAACGACTCAGCCGGATCACTGAGCATGAAAACTTTTATTCGGAATTCTTTGAAAATTGTTCATCTTATCTTATTTATGCACAGAGGGTGAACATGGATAAGAAGCAAAAAAAATGTGCAAATCCTATCCTAGTAATATTATAAAGGCGAAAGTTTGTATGGATGTATGTCTGTAAAGCCAAGGGTACACTAGGGAACATTTTGTCCCGCAACATGGCGCGCAACATTTAATTTACGATTTTGACGCTGCAACGTTGCATATTGTCCCGCAACATTGTACGTGACGCGGGGCAAGTTGCTTGAACACAATGTTCCGCGACAATCACTTCGGCATGTTCTACGTAGTTGTTGAGCAACATGTATCGCAACATGTTGCTACATTTGCCAGGATACACTAGGAGAGTGTATCCTTGGCTTTACTCTTTCACACAAAAACTACAAAATTTACAATAATGTAGTTTATACGTCAGAATAACATAGGCTATAATTTACAAAGATATTGTGCGAATTGTCGAAAATATAACGATAGCAAGACGAAGTGCCCATGTCGGGCTTGTTATGGTCTTATTCATTAATTACGTTAGGATGATTTTGACCATTTTTATACATAACATTTCCACACATAGTTTTGGAAATCTTATCTTTTTTTATGTAAGATTCAATCTCATTGCTTTTAATAATAAATCTTAGTTGTCAAAGGATCAGTTACACTAAAACACACAGTTTGACGTAGGTACATTTTTAGCAGAAAACTAGGTTTACCCTAAATTTCGAATTAATAATAATTATTTGAATGGGTTTATTTATTTGAGTCACCAACATTGTATACACCAAATAAAAAACAGATTGAGACTTTTGGTTTCTTCTTATTCGGGTTTTATTTTCCACCCACCATATTTTAAAGGATAGTGATAGTGGTGGATATCGGGGACCGTATAGCGAAACTCAAATGGAGCTGGGCAGGACACTTGGCAAGATTTGCTGATGGCAGGTAAAGTAAGGCCTTGACGGAATGGTGGCCTAGAGGACATACAAGAGGCCTTGGCAGACCAACAGCCAGATGGATGGACGATATCGTTGCCGTACAGGGTAGGACCTGGATGCAAAAGGCCCAATTAAGAAAAGAGTGGCGTTTGAGGGAGGAGGCTTATACCCAGCAGTGGGCTAGTACGGGCTGCCGATGATGATGATGATATTTTAAAGGGACATATAGAGGACGTATAGATTTTCTTAACCCCCCTACCCAAGGGACCCCTATGTAATTAATGAACGGCCCTAATCCGTAACTACTACTGCATCTATCAATATAGATGTAGTTTGTTCGTACCACTCATGACACGCATTGAGAATCGCGTATTATTTTACTTTACTGCATTTCATTTGATACAGAACTTGAATACGTTAGTTAGTTTCACTTATCTCGGCTCGGGGACCCAAGACAATGACTTCAAGTTATGAACTTGAGCAAAGCTTGCAAGTAATTGAATATTTCAACTGCGCGTAAAATGTATTTGTATTGCAAACTGCTATTTGGCTTACGTCCAGTTGCATACGAATACTTGTCTTCTGTTCTTCTATAACCAACACTAAATATGTTGAACATCACTTGAAACACTGAAAACATTAAAAAAAAAGGTACCTACTTTGATTAATAAATACTTTATTACACAACGGGGAAAAAACTTAGAACAAAGTTAAAGTAAATTGGGCAAGCTTATTACTAATAGCGATTTCTTCCAGGCAACCTTTATTTTGATCCACTACTATCTTCATATCCTTAAAAAATGCTACATAGATAGATACAAACTTTATTACACAACGGAAAAAAACTTAGAGAACAACTTAAAGTAAGTACATTGGGCGGCCTTATCGTTGATAGATTTCTTCCGGGCAACTTTTACCATTCACTAATATGTATCCTTGTATGATAAGAAGTCATATATATAGTCATATACATATTAGTGAATGGCGGGCGGATTAAGTTTAGTTCGTCGAGGTAGCAATTCACTACGTATAACACAGCGCTGCCCCTTGCCACCGGGCTAACGCGTCATCTCCTCTAAAGCCTTAATTTACAACTTGTTCTACCACTCGTGCCCGTAAAAAAAGCAATAAAGTCGAGATTCGAGCATATAAAATTTATATAAAATTCCTAATTAACTTTTCATTCCTCAACGCTTGCTATCTTCCAAGAAACGCATCGTTCTCGTCTGCACGGAGATATCTTATTAGATATAAACTTTAAAACAATTTTTATTTAAAGTTGTGGCTGCCAGCGGTGGTAGCAGAAATTGTGTTCATAGTGATATGAAACTACAAACCATTTTACATTGCTATTTAACTAACCTATCTTCTTATTACGGCCGTATTCAGTGACTCGAATTTTCAATATTATCATACAAGAAAGTACTATGATATGCTGCAAATTTTCTAAAAGATTTATATAACTGATAACAATAAAGACATCATTACTAATACTGTAAAAAAACGACTACTTTTTACGAAACGTAATGTTTACTATTAAGGTCTGTAAGAGTTCTGCAAATTTCTTATTTATCGTGCAAACTACATTTTACTTATCTATTTTCTCGACAGTCTACAGCAAAATGATTGTTTCTAATTGTCTGGCGATAAATTGGCTGCTTCCCAAGTCAGCAACTTCAGTCATGTAACTTGATTGCTTTGCCAGAGCCTAGTACGAGTTTTCAGCTAACGGTAGCACTCCTATCTTTTGTATACAGGTTTTAAATGAGCAAAAAAACTGCCGGACAGTAGGCCGTTCCGTAACTCGTTTTTCTCTTTTTGGGGACATTGTTTAGTTTTCTACCCTGTTACACCCATCGAGTGTGCAAACATACTGGCCTCTACCCTACAAACAAGGCTGGATGAAGGTAGGTAAGTACTATGAATCGCAAGTGATTGTGAGGGTTCTATTACGTGCTAAAAATTCTGCTAGCTTTCTTTTTTACGTCTCGAATTATGGATCGTTTGTACCTTTTCGGTCACGAACTAAACGATTATGAGCTTGGCTAGGACATGTGGCTAGTTGTTATACAACTTCGTTTTGATTGCCACTGAGATCAAACTAATTGCCACTATATCCAATAGTAACGACTACTATTATGCTAACTACTTGATGTATGAAATGTATTTACAGTACGCGAAGTGTCCACTTAACACCGAGTAACCCGGTAGTGGTGCCAAGACGCTATGCACTGAATTAAGTCTATCTCAATTACAGTGAAGTGAATATTTGTCTACCTTTAATAGACCGGTCGAAGATTTACGAGTTTTTTGTTATTTGTTGTTGGTTGTTATAATTATTGCTTGTGCGTCCTCACCTAGAACAAACATGTGTGTGTTGAATGTAATATTAACAAAAATATATGTGTATAAGTAGTTTATCAGCAATCTCATTCCTACAGAACAAACTTTGCTTACTTTGGGACTAAAGAGCGTTGTGCGTAATGTCCATGAATATTTATTAAAAGCTAGGGCTGTTCACCTCTGTTCCGAGTATAAAGACATATAATTGCTAGATTAAACTGTGAAAAATGTTTGTAGCTTGATTTATGCATACCATTTGTTAGCATTAAGCTTACACCTACTGCTGGCGTCGGTCTAGCTTGGAAAGGGCACGAGTAACTAGCTTAGTTTAACATAATTTTAGCATTTATGAAATGTTCTGTTTCTTATCCAAAATTGGTTGATATTTTAGGGACTCTCAAAAACCTTACTACAAGCAATACATGAAAAAAATTTACTAAATTAATAAATACATGAAGTTATTTTAAAATTGATTTAGGTAAGTATTTTTTTTACATGGATGTATGATAATGCAAGGTGTAAAATTTTATTGTTTGTCCAAAATCTAATTGGTATTAAATTTGCTATAAAACATTTATTGAAGACAAGGCCAAGAGTTATTAATGGAAATCTATTCATTGTTACTAGTAAACACAGTCATAAAAGCTCGGGCTTTCATTTCACCTAGCTAGCAAAGTAGTGCGGTTATGTAAGTAAATGTTCACGCGCACTTGTGGCCACCACTGCAGTAACTCGCCTGGGCTTCTGCTAACATCGTAATGTTAGTCTTCATATAACTTGTAATATAAATGTGGACTGTATACTGCAATATGAAAAAAAAAGAATCAAATTGATAATGAAAATATTATAACTTTTATATAAAGCTATGCTTGGTTTGGGAGAGGCAGAGTTGTGTGAAATTTCCATGAATATGTGAAGATTCTTGTCGTTGGCTACTTGTTTAGGCAGCAAGTGCACGAGCAGCCTTATGCTCTCAGCACTTTCCGCGAAATAACATCCTACGGTTTTACGATATTTTGATAACACTCTCATCGTTATTTATTCAAATCGATAATTTTCATCGTGGGGATGAAAAAGAGCAGGCGGTTGTGAATAAACGTTTACGAGCGATCGTCAAGATTCAATTAGAGTACCGTCATTCTTGAAATAAAACCGTCATTAGTATTCACTCGTAACTCGACAGAATGTAAACACGTTTCTCATTACTCGGAACTTTCTTATACCTAAGTAGTTTGCAAATTAAGTTATAAAAGCAACAGTAATCATCTTCAAGGTGAAGGGGTCTCAAGCTGGACTCAGAGGCTTCCATAAATATATAAATAGTGCTGGACAATCCACACAACATCATCTAGCCCCAAGCTAAGCAGAGCTTGTGTTATGGGTACTAACTAGAAGACTGACATACTTAATACAATACATTACATAGATAGATAGTTTTCATCATACATATAAAATACCCAGAACACCCGGTATAAATATTTGCAGATCGTACAAACATTTATCCCGAGACAGGAATCGAACCCGCCACCTCCGCGTCGCAGGCGGACCTTCGCCCGCCGCGCCACATCGGTCGTCAAAATAAATGTTCAGAAAGGAGATTGTGTCTCTTGAGTTATTTGATAGACGCATTTGCGGTCTAAAAAGCTCATCAGCTGAATTGAGGACGTGTTTAGCTTACAAAGCCATAATGGCAACAAAACGTCACATAAACCCATAAATTATGGCAACAGACATGCATGGCTACGAAACATCTAGCTAGGAGCATTTGTGGGTGTCTGTGTGACCTAAGTTAGTGTCAGGTCATAAATTGCTAATGTTGTGTTCACTGAATATGTATTAAGATAGCAGTGATCAGCATAACGATCTTTTCTCCGAACAGAGTCTGCTTGTAAAAATATACTTATTTCATGAATTTAAATTAGCTCGTGCTTCAACTCTCAGATAATGTTTCATAAAAGGTTAATAAGGTTAATAGTTCATAGTTCGAAAGTTTGTAATTAATAACTGTACAGTCGGCGTCAATAGTCTATACTAGAGCTAAATCTTTTACACACCTTACACATTATTGATTTATATATTATTTAATACACTCATTGTATATTTTGTTTTAATTTTCTTTTCGTTGTTTGGTTTAATGTGCAATAAAGTATTTTCATTTCATTAACATATGATGTTATTATCGCATTATATCAACAAACTTTTGTCAAGACGTCGATAAAACGTCAAAGCCAACGCCTATTTTCAAAAGTTACGGCCGGTTTCTCGAACGATGATCAACGAAAACATCAAATAATTACTATGTGTCAAACTCGGATCAATCGTGATTTGGGTTTCCAGAAACTGGCCGCTACATTTTCTTATATTTAGCTAGAATAATGTATTATTAATAATTAAACTCATAACTCTCCATTTTTCGTAGCGAGAAAAATATGTAATGGAGATGCTACAGAAGCAGCACTTAAGCTACCTATTTGGATTCAGATTGTGCACTAATGCACCGCGCAGTGCCAGACCTTTCACAAAGTTAAGAAAAACTTCCGAGACTTTCCGAGAAAATTGGAACGCCCCAGTTTCAAGAATCAGAGACGTGTGACATCAGCTATCTAGTAGTATTAGTAGATCGGCGATAGAGAGACATATTGCTAGTTCTAAGCAACTACAAATAGTTAGATCGAATAAAAGTTTCGATCTAAGTCGAAGGTAGTCTTAGGTGAATATTTGTATAAACAACAACGTTAACTGTATAAACAAGAAAACAGTAACCTACTAATGAGGGGTTATTGATTATAAAAAAGGGGATGTACCCACGTTACACAAGATGGTATGGTATCAATAATACCTCATAAAAATTTTATACACATTATATTGTGTATAACTATCGTATATATTAAAATAATGGTCCTAGGTGCTTACCTTGTAGGATAGGCTTCTACTCCATCTAAAAAATGGCCTAGGTACGACTACCTCTCTTTAATTGGGGAATAAGTTTAAGTAACTACTGACGCTGTGTAAATCATTAAGATTAAACGTATGCGCTTTTTTATTCAAAAATAACGTAATTAAATCTGTCAAATAGTAAAATTTAAAGGCAATATGATTCCATGATGTCTCTATCCGCAGGCTACTTGTCTCAGTGCCATCTGCAGTATTCTTACCAAAATTATATCGAAGAAAGCCTTAAACATTCATGTCACAAGGCACTACAATCATCTTTCAAGCCCAACAAGACAGATTAATATTTATGAACATCGTAACGACCTAATTTCTAAACGTTTGTATATTTACTGACCTATTTTAATATTTTCCTTAGGAAATCCACAAAAATATTATTAACAGTTAGTGGGGTCGTAATTTGTGCCTGGATTAGGAAAAGGATACCTTTATTATTAAAAAAGTAAATGAGTAGGTGGCACAAGCTGTGGGAAAGTACCTTTATTATACAGGGTGTAAATTGATTACTTTTGCAAACGCAAAATAAGCGTTATTAGTATTTATTTTATAGAAGTTTATTTGCAATTATATTTTTAGCAAGTTCAATTGAACTTTATTCACAAACAAACGACTGTAACAGTAGTTACAGAATTTATATAGGTATATATAAAATACATTAGAAACAGTTGAGCAACAACAGATTTTTAGTTGATTTTTTAGTGGTAACCGTTTGGATTTTCAAAGCTATTTTATTTATAAAAATCGGAGTAACTTTATAAAAATCGTATAAAATTACTCCAAAAACACAAACTGAAACTGAGTAGGTATATAATTATTTTTTTGAATGCAATAGGTAAGTGCAGATCCTTTTATTTCGTCTAAAACAATAATGAGTTGATAAAATTAGTTATTAGTACCCTTAATTAGTACTATAATTAGGGGAAGTTTTTCCGTTAGTAAAAGTCATGGAAAAGCTTACACAATATCGTCAAGTGCGCAAATTTGTGACCGTTCGAGCCCCAGTGTCGTTACGTGCCCTATCTGACGATGCTCATTATTGAGAATATTGGTGGACCAGAAATTGCAGTCGTATCTTTTATACCTAATTACAAAACACGATTCATATTTATAAAATTGTAGAAGCCAATTATATAAATAGGTTTTTGCAGTTAACAACAAAAAGACAGACATCAAATAAACATAACGTGGAAAGCCAAATATACATGTCTGCTCCAGACAAACCAACATCATCGAAGAGGATGTATCGCAACAAATATAAATCTCGAGGGAAATTTTTCAGCGTTAACAATAAACGTATATTTTTTTATTTTGAATGGAAAGATTACGGCGTCGTGGTTGTTCAGTCAAATGAGAAAAACCGGGTTAATAAAACGTCCCGGCCCATAATTGGAATACATAATCTGAATAACGTCTTGTTTACGCCATAATTTTACCATATTATAAAATTCCCTGCTTACTCTTGCGGGATTGCAATCTCCGTGGGATGTTACATTTAATAATGTAAGTACATACAGTACCTATTGCGTGGCTTAAGAAAATAATGCCTAGATTTTGTATCGAACACTTTTTTCTCTTAGATAAATTATATTACATATTTTATTTTTAACTAGCCATCGTTATCGAATGAATTTGAGACTTTCGAGAATTCCGCTAATTTATACCTAATTCGTGAAATAAAAAGAATTTCGCTAATGATCGAGTTGAAAATACATGGTTTCGTATTATTTTTACCAATAAACGCAATACCAAAACACGTGTAAGCTTTTCATTAGGTTGAACAGCTATTAGGTTTCCGGCATCGGTTCCCAAACACAAATTGAATCCAAATGCACCTCAGTTCCAACACGGCCCAGAGGTGCAATATCTGTCATCCAATAATAGCGCCCCACCGCCCCACGAATACCCCATCCGGAGGTATTCGTACGAAAATACACAAGGAGGTAGCATGAACAAAACATGAACAAATCTGACAATCACCCCGTTACGTTAACGTTCCTTATTAGAGTTACACAGTGCGCTAACCTCAGCTCGACAACTGAACGGTTCACTGCCACCGCGCAATGTATCTCGAAACGCCACTGTTACGATACATTCGACGAATGTTATGTTAATTCATATTGACCCCTTATAGACTTATAAACGGTTGCTGGCTACCTACCCCGGTTCCGTCCGGACTACATCCGTCACGAAGACTTGTTGTATTTTGTCTTGTTTTGTTTATTTCCGTGCCGACATACTTCGTTCTTCTTTAACACTTCTGAAACTCAAGGTATATTTAAGCCACACGTGGTTAACACCTACATTTTTAGTGTTTTGGTCTAAAGACACGGTAAAAATATTTTTATTTTTATTTTTGACGTTTTCCTCCTAGGTTTTTTTGGTTCAAACTAAGTAAGTAAGTATATCATCGTCTCGCGCATGCCATTCCTGTGATGCCATACCTGTATTACTTTAGTCAAATCCAGAACGATCGTGACATTTAGAAAATAGCATGAATCAGTTGTACTGCATTTTTATTGTAGTCTTGATTTAACATAAATCTTCCCACGCAAAAAAGTACTTGTATCGATCGTAATCCTTGATTCGACATAATACGTCCTCGTAATGTACTCCTCTACGCATACCGAAGGGGTATGTTTTATGTATGCTCCGCGAGTGTGAACGATTCGACAACATCTGGGTCAACCACGAGTGTTCGAGTGCAAATAAATACATGTTTAGGTAAATAGAGCGAGATGATGTGTATCCGAGTCGGAATCACTTACACTTCCAGCGCAGAATAAGTAATAATATGTACGGTAAAGCCCGTATCGATAAATGAACGATATCTACTTATCGAAAGCCATAAGAATACGCTCTGAGTAAGTAATTCCATTTTATACGCAGTTGTACGTGCGATAACAAAACGCCAAATGCAGAGAGATTCGTTGTTTATTGTAGATTTCCTTAGAGTTGTAGGAAGCTCGTAAATCGTGGAAGCAAATCTACATCTTAAGCTTCATTCATGCAGGAACTTTGCGCTTTATCGCGCTAGCGTCGTCGCCGCGCGGACAAGTGAATCATCGTATTTCCGGGAGACGTGGACCTTTCCGGAAACCGGAACTAAACCAGTACAAAGCCCCTTAGTCCTCACTTACTTACAAGGCCCGCCTTGTCATCAAGTGCTCTTTAGCATTCGTGGAGTAGGTAGGTACGAGTCCTAAAGTTAGTTAAAATTAATAAATACCTTTCACGGTTTAGCTAGAAAATGTATTGTATATTAATTGTATTACTTTTATTACACATAGGTAGGTACTAGTATATGTACTTATATATTTATGGATTTAGTTTGGGGTTACAATCTTATTTGCGAAATCGTAGAGGCTTACTTCTTGTAGGCGTTAGCCGCTGGGACGGTGCCAAAATTACAAACAAATAAAGATTTCATGAAAACTCATAAATTCGAGTTTTTACTGGCTACCACTTTTATTACATTTTTTAGGCTTTTCAAAACTTTGCTGTGGCGGATAAGGATAATGCGAAGTTTTTTTCTTATTGGACATGCAGATAAATCATAAAAAAACATGATGTTTATACACCGACTCTACATTATTAGGCGTTGTAAAGATCGATGGTTACAAACTTCTTAATTTTACAATGTTTTTTTTAAAGGTATATCTTATGCATGAAAAAATCCCACTAACCTATATTCCTAAGGTTTAGTACAAAACCTGGTTGTTTTTACAGCATACGATGAAGCCTCAACAGAAAGCTTTTACTGTCTTTTAGACAACAAAATAGCTGTATGTAACGTGTCACCAACCACAGAATCCCGCGTGAGTTAAGCTTGTATTAATTGGAGAATTTAATTGTTATATCAAAAAATACGCGCTCAGAGCTTTTAAGCCTCTATTTGTTAACTGAAACGTGTCCTATAAGTGAGGTTTTGAGTCACGGAAGCCAATTGAAATATTAATTTGTCTTATACTTAGTAAGTATTCTTACATCACAGCATAACACATTTTTACTTATATTTTCACAGCTACACTAAACATCATAATATTTTTTTATACAATTTAGGCAAAAGCTTGACCGCGATCTCATTTGATACTAGATGACTCAGCTTACCTGCCACAAATCAAGACAAACTCTTACCATTTTTGTTTACATTTGTTACATAGGTACCTATAATCATATAATAGGTACATAATGCCATACATGTTGTTGGAAATTAAGAAAAACACTATACCTGTAGACATCGCTTAGTATTTTGTATTTATATATTAGATAATTAAATATGAATCTTCTAATATAGGTTACACACTTAAATATGGGAATTCACTATTATCAATAATATGCCATTTATATTATCATAATAAAATATTTTGCAGGGTATTACAACCTTACTTTATTATTTATTTAACGATGTAGTCTCAGTCCTTATCGAAGTCAATAACTATTAAATTCATGCTTATAGAAATCTGAGGTCTCTCGAGGCTCGTCTAGAGTTTGTGCATGGAGATACTAGTATTCATTATTTAGCAAAAAGGAACGAAAGTGCTTATTTTATTATATTTTATTCTGTCAATTGACTTTTTAAAAATCGCCAAAGCGCTGTAGGCAGATAGCTCAAATTCATTGTATAAGTACCTATAATTTTTACAATTTTGAATTTCGTTAAGCTTTAAATATATTTTTTTTTTCAAATCTTTGATGTCTATGTAAGAATGTATGTCTTCGATACATCTTTGCTCTCTTGTAGAACTAAGTGGTTCAATAAATCATGGTGTCAGCCAGTTAGAAAGTGCTCGGATGTCGAGCTATGCAGCCCGTGGTGCCCTAATTGGACTACCAACGTGGGAAGATGAATTAGTAGCCGAATGCGGGTAATTGCCTCTTGTTATGTGATGGAAACCTCTCGGAAACGCGTAGGTATGCTTGGGATGAGTAAGTACACTAAGATGCGGTTTGGTAGTTAACTTCATTGTCTGAGAATTTAAGATTTTATGCTGCTCTACGTCACATCTTATTTTTGATATATTAAAATTAGTATTTATTAACAAACTCACGACTATTATAATTTTTATTACTTATGTTTTTAAAATGTATACAGGTATTTATAAGAGATGACGTGAAAAAAGTTGAGCTATCTGCAGACCGTTGCAAATGATCTATAGATAGTGAGAGCGTGGGCGTGGGCGTTTGATTAATACTTTTTTGCCTATAAATTTTTCAAAGATTTGAATTGCTTGCCTAACCGGTAAATATTACAGGCTCTGAGATTAAATGAGACAGCAATTTATTAACAGCCGGCTTAAAGCGCGGTAGCAAGAAAACTTCCGTAATTAAGGGATATAAATGCTTTTGTTATTATTCCAAAGTTTAGATTTTAGCGATAACCCAAATCGAGATCAAAATAACAAAGAGACTCGTCTACCAACGTTGAATTTATGTTTTCTTTGACAATACACAAATCTTCTTTATTTGTTCTATACATCCATAAAAATATAATTATGTAGATAAGTAAATAATAGATATTAAAAGTCATGCAATGCAGATTTAATGTCAAGGTTAAATCTATCAACTTTGATCTAAAATACCTAATGTTTTAAAGTCGCTAATTGTAAACTCACAAATTCATCAAAAATGTTTGAACATTTTTCTTCATACTTACTTAGAAAGGGACTTCAGGAACAACGGTTGAACTTTTAACAAAAGTACTGTTTGTAGAGCAGGAAAACCTCTAAAATTACAGACGTAGAAACTTACGTCCCGCTTGACAAAACAACTACCTACCTTTGCCAGGGTAGACGAACCTTTTAGTATCAACATGCCATTTTTCTAAAGCAATGTTTAATAAGTTCATAGACGCCATCGCTCGTCATAAGATCCTACTTCAAACTTTTTTTATAAGTGCATAATGAGTTTATGTGATCGGTGACATGCCCAAAATATTGTGTGGCGTGCCATTAATGGCACGCTTGCCAATGGTTCACCATCCCTGACCTATAGAATGTTTATACGGTTTCTAGAGGCTGCCCCGTTTACATCAAGATTTTACCTTCGTATTTGTATTGTTCTACTTTTTTTACTCTGTTAACAGCGATAAAGCCAAATAATGTAAACGGATATTACACACAACACGCTCTAACCCCTAACTAAGCCAAGTTTTCACTTGCTAAATTAAAAAAACTAAAAAAACTTTAGTTCGTTACTGTTACACGTGCTGAATAAATTCATATTTATGGACATTTCACGTTAGTATTATATATTTATAAATCAAGGAATATGAAAGGAAACGTTGCCTACAAAAAATAAACTATTTCAATTATTTATGCTATGGGTGCTTCCCGTTCGCAACAGAAGCAAATAGACTGCACAGGCGAGATCCATTCTGCCATTTTGCCTGGCAGCCCGCCCACATAGGGGAAATTGAAAAGTTCCGATACGCAATCGATTGGCTGGTAATAAACCGCCAACATACTCGCATCGATGCTAATTAAGCAGCTCTTGTTTGATATATTAATGAGCATTTTATTCGGGTGCCAAAGATACTTTGTGATAAATGAGGGTAAATAAGTAAATAGTACCTATTAATAAATAGTCCAACAGAATTTTAACTTATCAACGCCTATTTGATAGATAGGTAGGTACCTACTTTCTAGAATTATAGAACCTATTATTTTTGCTATAGCTTATCAAGTAGGTAAGTAATAAGTTTTGAAATTCTTCGCGCAATACCCAAAAGTAAAAAGTTTAACAAGCAAGCTACAAACTACAGATTGCCTTTTTTATGGAACATAAACTTTATCCAGGAGACTATTTCTAGGTGACCTGCCCGCCACTAGGCGACCATCTCAGATTCACCTACCTACCTACACAACATACATCAGACAAGTGAGTTTCCCGGTAGGTACCTAAGTATATTTTTTTAGCTTTCTGTAGATTTTAGTAAAGAAAATTATTTATACTAGGAATCATTAGCATCAGCCGTAGATACTTAACAGTAGGTATCTTAAATATTAATGAAACAGTGATCCAGAAAAGTGACCGCTAGTGGCATTTGATTTTGAGTGCGAGATTTCGTCTTTTAAGACTAGGAAAGCTTTGAAAGTCGAAATCTCTATAGTTGACGCGATGAAGAAGAGCCCTGTGCGGCCTTAAAACATCAATCACCAAGTTTAAGATGTTTTTGTGTTGGTTGGTACCATGTCACTGTCACAAAGTTCGTTCATCATAACAACATGTACCAACTTGGATACCTAAAATGAACCTTATGCGGCTGGGATAGATATAAACTTATTTAGAAGCCGAACTTGCCCATGAATAAAATAAACTCCACCTTTGCTTTGGACCATTCGTCCCAGAACAATGTTGTTTCTTTGCACCTACGTAAATCCTTAGCACATCTATTATTTATACGCATTTACCATACGAGTAGTGTAGGCAGAATGTCCGCATCCACCCGTGGTTCTTACCTACTTTACTCACGTTCGTACATAAATAAGTTGCTACGCGTACTGCTTAAATATCGGCATATCGGGATAGGATTTGGGACTGAATTGGGACTGAAGTAGGTATAGGTAGTAATCAGTCATCGTCATAATATAGGTACCTACCTAGTAATCATTAAATCAGTAGGTACATAAGTTTCGTTGGCAATAAGCACACAAAAAAAAGTGAAATAAAATATTAGAGACCTACTTATTTCAACAAAGTATAAAATTAGTATAAAATCAAGTCTAATCTTACCTATGAAAGTCGGCAAGAAAGAAAGAAAGAAAAGAAAAGTAATTTATTAGCAAGAGATGGCTAAACGAGAAAAAGGTATATGTACAGGATAGTTTCGTGTTGCCTTCCCCAGTGATAAAGTTTTGGCTAGACATGCTAAAAAATGTACAACACAAGGACAACAAGTATAGAACCACATACCATCGCAACATTCAGCGGTGGAAGTGGACTGTGGACTATATATACTGGAAGATTCTGGATTTTCAGTAGTGGCAGTACTATAAAAGCAGTTTACAATGGCAACAATCGACCCAAACTATCGCCGTCATGTCATTGTTACTCTATGATGTCATTGTCTGTCGATTGGCATGCTATTTTTTTCGTTCATTTCATTCATTCATGTCATGGCGTAAAATTGATTTGATGTAATGTGGAAGAAATCAAAGAAAATAGATATTTCTGGAAAATAAATGATGGCTGGCCGAAGTGAAAGAGGTGTAGGAAGGGTATTAGAAAAATTGGAAGCCTCAATAAACACTGGACAATACTATGAAGGGCACCAGATGTACAGAACATTGTACTTCAGGCATGTTTATTATTCATTCAGTGAAAACTCGAAAGTAACACGTAAATGAAAATAATTAGAATATGTTTGATCATTGCAGGTATCTAAGTCAAAAGAAGTATGCAGAATTACTGGTTTTGCTAAATAAAGGTGCTACTTTACTACTGCAGCATGACCAACAAGGCAGTGGTGCAGATTTGGCCAATCTACTCATAGATGTTTTGACGAAATCCGAGACCAAACCGTGTACAGAATGGATTGAAAAGTTAGGCATATTATTTGGTCTTATGAATCCTAGTATACCTGAGAGGGAGACCTTTCTCACAAATGCTGTGAAATGGTCAATGGATAGCAATAAAAAAGGACACCCATTTTTACACCAGGTGAGCTTTACATAGCTATTTAGTAAGCAACAACTGCTTACTTTTAGAAACAAAAATGTGACCTCAATTTTTATATTATGTTATTATTATCTTAGCCTTGAATAACCAAACTATTTGATTTTCAGAGAATTGCTGAAGTATATTGGAGAGAAAAGAACTACACAGTAGCCCATAAACACTTTTTGCACTCCAGTAATGGAGCCGCATATGCTAACATGCTTATAGAGTTGCACACAACCAAAGGCCTTAAGTCAGAAATTGACTTATTTATTGCCCAAGCGGTCTTTCAGTTCCTCTGTCTTAGAAATGTTAAGATGGCATCGGATACATTTATCAAATATACAGAGACACATCCAACAATACTTAATGACAAAGGACCTCCATATTTCTTGCCATTGTTGAACTTTATATGGTATCTATTACGAGCAATTGAACAGTAAGTATTTTGATTACTAATTTATTAATCTACATTCGTTTAGCTATTTGCATATTAAAAACAAATGAATCTATCCTACGAGTCAAATAAAAACAGCAGTCTTTACCATAGGGTAAATCCCTGTTTTTTAGTAGTAGCCAAATACAAAACAGGTATCAATTTTATAAGATTTAATGTTATTCTTCTTTTCAGGAAGCATGCTAATCAATTCAAAGTGTTACGGACATGGTATGCTATAAGTTTGAATAGAGATCCAAACTATTCAGGATATTTAGATAACATTGGCAGAATATGGTTTGGTATCCAAGTGAAGCCGGCCACGAGAAGTCGCAAATCTATGTTTGGTGGCCTTATAAAGTCCATTATCGGTGAAGAAGACAGTTCTGATGAAGAAAGAGGCACCACAAATGCACCTTCTGCATTAGAATTAGATTAATAACAATATTTTTTAAATACATTCAATTTAAGGTTCATAAAAGTTTTACAGTAAAGTGTCAAGTCAATGTAAATTGTACATGATTAAGTCATCGAAAAGACTTGTGATCTGTAAATCAGCTTTTTGCATAATTTTGGTTTTGTATGTGCAAGAATCAATTGGGTCATTTATTGTAAAGTACCTAAACATTGAAAAATTGGTATCCTGTAGTATTTTGTAATTGCCCAAAACTACTAATAGAAATAAATAGAAACAGGACAATGAAAGTAAAAATCCAAACATTAGTATTTCACATCACAACAGTTTTAATATCTGTGTCCAAGTGTAGTATTTCCAAATGTCACACTCACTAAAGTGCATACAGATTTTAAAAGTTGTTTTTTTTAATCATTGTAATGTCGCAGCCTCTTTAGTGTGCTTCGCTTGTTTATGCTTTACTTAATTGCAACCCGAAATGATATTTAGTGCATATTTCTATTCATATTTTGATTTTACACTCACACATAATGCTAAGTGGATACTCAGCCTAAATTTGTATAAACTTTGGTCACTTAAAAGGCAACAGGTGTACATGAAATATTGGATTTAAAAATGGTTATATTTAAAGGTTATATTATAATTGAGTTAGTTTTTAATACAAGATAGGTGAGGTGCATATGGTTACTTTTTTTTAGTATATCCAACCCTAAGTACCTACCAAAAATGTATTATGATGAATACACAATTTAATATAAATAACAATACTGAGACAAGATTAATTTAACAAATATTTCTGTTAATGTAATTTAGTTGCAGAAAATATTTAATTTAATTTGAAAATTAAACAGTAGATATTTTTTTATAAAACAGATAAGTACTTGTCTGATTTGCTTTTGTAACAATTTATCAAAATAAGTTTCTACTACTCAGTTTTCTATAATACATTTAAAAGTCTGTAAATAAAAAAAGCATTTTCAACAATATATTTTTTTTATGTAAGTACATAATTTAAGTGCATGTTTATGTAATGTAGGTATGTGCGTCAAAATACATTTTTTCAGTGGTCAAAACATTATTATTTACAAGAGAATGAAATAAATACAAGAAAATAGTTTGTCAGTAATTAAATTACCATATTCTTAGGACCTATATATATAAATAGTGATAGATTTTCAATAAATACCATCCATTGCTCAACTTAGCTCTATACTTAAAATATAGGATCACATTATGGAGGTTGATAACAACCGATCTTGATTTATATATTCTTTGAATAGACAATGTGTATATTAAGTAGGCACTTACATATAAACCAACCCACCCTAACACACACACATCATTATTATAAACTTACTGGTAAAGTAGGTACTTAATATTCTAATGTCAGCAACAGATTCTTGCGAACGGAATAATTTAACAATAAAATAAATATATGTGGTACTTTTTTTATGGCTTTTGTGTCCCAGAGAATCGACAATGGAGAACTATAGGAACTATTAAATACCTTGTACATACACAAGGTATGTCAGGTACCCTACAAAATGTCAGCCATGTGTATGAATTCAACTAGTTGACTGACGACATCAAACAAATGTTGGTCATCTCACATCCAGAAATATAATTAAATAGTGACCTGGCCCAAGATATTTTTATATTGCAGAAAATTAAACAACCCATGTAGCTACCTACAACCTGATTTAATCTCGACATAAGGAATCTATATGTAGAGTTACTAATACTAGGCCACTAATGCACTCAAAAGTGTGGTATCACAGAATACATCCACCATTATCAGCATCATTTAGCAACAGAGATAGTTTAGGTACTATTATGTACCACAATAGTAAGTACCTAAACAGTAGAAACCGCCGTTGTGTGATATTACATAATAAAAATAATCTAGTAGCGCAACATCTAGGTACATGTTTTTGGTCATTTTATCTTTCAACATGGTTTGTTATCAATGTACAGTTTATCATGTAAGATAACATTTATGTGATACAGGAACTATTATTTTAACATACTCATAGCTTTTATCACAAGTGAAGTTTATATTATACATATATAAAATTCTCTAGACTTATTTGCAAAAAAATATTGATTAATTTATAAGCTAAATTTTCAGAGGTTGTTTCAATAAAGTGATTGAAGTCGGTAATATTGGAATGGTTATGATCATGAAAGTACTATTTTAACATAAATCTTTTATCACAAGTGAAGTATATTCTCTGGTCTTATTTGCATAAACTATTGAATCTTTTACAAGGTCAAGTTTCAGTTTACGGTTAATTAAGTCCAACGCTTGATTCACAATAAACCGATTGAATTCTATAACTTTGGGATGATTTAAAAATTCATCTACATCCATCCATTTGCATGCTGCTATTTCTATATCTGATTTATCAATAGTAGCTGAGGTAGCTTTCAGTAATACAACTGCGTAGATATCTGAGTTACCAAACATGGAGTTATGGGAATGCCTGAATGTTACCATGGAATCAAATTCAGCATCAATACCTGTTTCTTCTTTAACTTCTCTTACTGCAGCAACTTTTATGTCTTCACCTGAAAATGTCATCACATATTTAAGTAGATACATTCATTTCAAAAGTGATAACAAATTGTATGTTCACTAGTGCGGTCTATACACTGACAGTATATTTTATAAAAAGTTAGCGCAGACTTGAAGTCTTGATTACCATACGTAATGATGACATTAAGTCAATGCTAACTTTTTGTAAGATTGACTGACTGTTTGAGGGATTTTTAACAATAAAATTCAATAAGAATAATACCTCTTTCAACATATCCTCCAGGGAGTTTCCAATGTATCTGTTCTGTATGCTGCTCAGTAACCACCAAGAGTTGGTTATTCTGATTAAGCACAATGCCACCAACACCGAGGTTAGTATGGCAGGGTGGAGGCAAATTAGCTATACTATTCTCTGGTAACCATTTGTACATCATCACATAGCTGTCTCTTGAATGGTGGAAGTTAAATCCTTCCTGAAATCAAAATAGAACAAACAACTTATCTTAAATCTTACATCTGTTCATTCAAAAAGCACAAGGATCATTTAGTTTATATACTAGCATACATAATGAGGACACAAAGTCAACACTAACTTTTTATAAGATATATTAGGGGTAGGTGATTCTAGGTGCCAGTTTCATGCGACCAGAGCCTACAAGAATGGGCAAGAAACAATACAACATCAATCTTATTTCTGGGTATACATAGTTAGTATTAGAATGTATGTTCCCGTTGCATGCAGGATTTAGTTAAATAAATACCTGTGCTAGTAATGGTACCCAAGATGCATCTTTGATGTGAACATTGAACCAGACACATCTTTTGTTTTCACTTGTCCATTTCTGTAATGAATCTGAAAATATGTTAGTTTAATTAATTTATGTAATTTGGCATCTTTCTATAAAAATAAAATAATGTGTGCTTTGAAAATGTCAAAAATCTCAGTTTAAGGCAAATTACTTGTCAGTACAATAAATTTGCCCCATATTGGATCAGTTTGGATGAAACTTGAAATATACTTACCCAAAACAAACATTAGCACTACTTTTGGTGCCAAAAATCTAATAGGTCTACAGAGCAGAAAGGAGTTTTATTCACAAGAGACTAAATCATGAGGGATTTTGTTTGAGCACTTCGCATCAGTAAGAAATACTGAGAATGAAAGGAGCAGCTGTTGTCTAGGAATTAATATTATCTACTGAGTAGGTACCTACCATTGGTCCCGGTAAGGTAAAAAGAGCACTCGAATGCTAACAAAATAATAGATATACCTACAGTAGGATCAAAATCAAGGATATTCGTTTATATAATGTGGAAAATACTGCTATGCCAACCAACTCACCAGTTAATCGATTTGAGAATAAGTTTGTGTCGCAAGGTTCTTCGCTCGAGTTCACGGTAACACCATTGTATCTGTCTATAGAACCTTGAAATGTAATAGATTCCATCTTAGAGAATCGCGTAAAATCTAATCGCCAGATCAAAATATTTACAAAAAGCACCAAAGATTACGAGTCCACACCAGCAAACTTATGTTCAGCCAACAGTCAACTAAACACTGGCATGGCACCAAAATAATATTTTAAAAAGAATAAATTGACTGAAGCTTGACATTTAAACAGTGATGACGTATGTACCAGACAGACAGACACGAGTCATGTCTGTTCAGCGCATACTTTAGAAAGTGCGGGTAAGAACAAAAAGTTTTGCCGACATTGAAGTACAGGTAACATATTGACGTACACATAAAAATCTGTGTGTGTTAAACTGTCATAAACATAATGTATGTGAAATGATAAACATTTCAAAAACGGGTCAATTTTTTACAAATTAAATAATATCAGTGATTTAATGTGGGTTACTTCCGCTAGGATAAAGTCCCTTGACAAATTAACATTACCATAACAGTAGCGGAGCATCAGGAAAAATAACCATGAACTTAAGATGCCTGTCTTTAGTATCAATAATAAAAACTTTAAAAACAAATAAATCATGTAAAAGGTAGGCTGCCCCCATGTTTATGACAAAGCTTGCATACTGTTTAAACTTCTGTACAAAATTTCTCTGTTTTCATGTTTTAGGTCACTTCCATTGAGCTTATTATATTCAAGCTCATGCACATCCACTACATTCAGTGGTTCAAAAGACCGTTTTGATGGAATTACTGTGGATTCTGACAAAGAACATTGTAGCCCTGTAGATTTCACTGCAAAATTAGAAGGTAAGGATTTCAGAGACTTGAACCATCCAAGTGCTCAATACTTCATTAATTGTACAAAATAAAAATAAATTACATAAATACCTGATCCAAGTATGCTAATTCAAAAGTATATTAAGAACCTATAAATATCTGTCTAGGCTAGGTAACTCTTGTGCTTTTTATCCATATAAATGAAAAAATAAAAATATTAGGACATTTCATACATTGCCATATACAACAAAATACCATTATACCTACCATACATTGTTCTGCACCACTCTCAAGTCAATTGTTGTTGGATAAAACATTTTATTTCTATATAAAATGTATGTTATTTCAGAATCCCTGAAAAAATGGACAAGCAATAGAAACAGATGCATTTGGTTTAAAATCAACATAAAGGATGCAGTTCTTGTCCCGGTCTTAGCACAGGTAAAGTGATAGCTCAATTTGCTAAATTATCATTTCATTTATTGTGAAGTTTGTGGCTATTGTAAAGAGGCATGAGTATTGGGCTTGATTCCGGTTATATAACAAATATTAGCAACTATATGTATATGTTTTTTACTTTTTACTGGTACCTAATAAGTGTACCTACCTAAAAATAAATATATACATCAAGTTCCAAACTAAGCAAAGCTGTACTACAAGAACCAGATTGCTGATAGTATTCTTATCTTTATTGTACATACAGTACAAAGTTAACCTAGATATTACTTAAAACATTTATTTTTGTACTACTCTGATTTGACCTTGGTAGGGGTTGAACCTAGAATGCATAGAAAAGCAGGAAAATCATGCAAGATTTCATTTTGTGCTATTAAACCTGACTGACCTAACTTTTGGGTGTCTCCCGATACTTATTCATGAGCAAAAACTAATAAGCAGACCTATTTGAAAAAAAATATTTTTACCCAATTTCTTTGCTTTTCAAAACATTGTCATATAACAATTATGTTGCATAAACAAAACAGAATTTAAAGCTTCATAGTTATTTTAATAACTTTATTGATCAATTTTTATAATTATGAGCTTTGTAATAAAAAGACTTGGTATCTTTAGAAAGGCTTTAATTTCCATCATGCCAGAGATGATTTCGTGATGATGTACAAATGGTTACCGCAAGATTCTGAGCCAAACTTACCTCCGGCGTGCCATACCAACCTGGGAGTCGGGGCTATGGTTTTCAATAACAAGAAACAGCTACTTGCCATATCAGAGAAGCATTATGAGTACCCTCATTGGAAGCTTCCTGGAGGATATGTTGAGAAAGGTAAGATATTGAAGACCTTTGATTTATTGTTCAAAATTGTACACATTGTATACAGACAACATCGAAATGTTCTGAAAGTCAGTTTCTATATTTGTAAGTAGGTATGTCATTCAGTCACGGTTCCTGCTATCCACATATGATCTTACTATCTTGAACGGTGGAATGGTTTTCAAACTAGCTCCATCACTAGTTAAGATCATTGAGATGTCACAAGTGCTAAACGGTGGAAATGAAATACTAACTACAGTAATACCCCGCTTTGCGCGACGGATACGTTCCGGAAAAATCGCGCTTACTAAAATTCGCGTATATCGAGGTTTAGGTTTTTGTCAGGCCAGGCTAGATATTCTAAGAGTATTTCGCTATGAAAGAAACTTATTTCATGTTTCTACGACAGGATTAAATAATATTTAAACATAATTATATATTTCAGGTGAAGATGTAGTGGACGCTGCTGTGAGAGAGGTCAAAGAAGAAACTGGGGTAGACGCATCTTTTCTTTCCCTCATCACTTTCAGACATACACATAAAATGATGTATGGCAACTCAGATATTTACGTTCTACTCATGATGAAGGCTCTCACAGAAAATATTACCATATCACAAAGAGAAGTAAAAGATTGCAAGTGGATGGATATAGAGGAATACATAAATCATCCCCATGTCCACGAATTTAACAGACTTGTTGTAAATAAAGCGCTCGAATACAGATATAGAAAACTTAAACTAGATATACAGAAGAAAACAGTCAAATGGTCACAATTTACGAGGGAAATGAACTTCTTGATGGTAAAAGATGTTGATTATTAAAGTATCGTTGTTTTTGTTTATTAGCATCTAGTTATGCTTGAGATTATACAATTGTTAAATTTTTACCTAATTTAAATGTATGTATGTAAATAGTTGTTAGTAGGAATAAATCTGGGATAATTTTGTTATTATGTATTTGATTATTATTTCACTTGAATCCATCGATCTACTTTACCTTACTAGATAGATGATTTCGTAAGAAAAATAGATATGGTGAATCTATTTTTCTTGTAAAGTACCAATTTATCGTAAAGTAAGATAATTCTGTAGATGCGCAAAAGCGATAGCACACTTGCTGGAAATGCATACTAACTACTGTTTGAAAATAAAAGCGCAGACTATATTCGAATTAAGATGGAATGTATCGTCTTTTCGGAATTCCAAATGTTATGTTTCATTGCCCACACGAATTGTGCAACAATAGCTGTTATATTATGGTAACAATAGATACGAAATTATATACTTAATCAAAATTATGTACGAAATGGTTGTAAACTTCGTTTTATCTGCACTGAGTTGACCCCTAGACAAAGGCAATGGAGACGCATTTCACCAATGCCACATACTCTTCCCGACTATAGCTTTCAAATGAATCTATTTATTGATATAGTTCTTGTTGTTGACTTCGGGACAGTATAGCGAGCGAGGCAGGAAAATCATTGGCAACTGCTTCCATGAAATTATCATAGATTTGGAGTTCTGCTTATTGTGATCAGTGACCTGTAACAAATAGAATATTCGAGTTGATTATTGTTAAAATACCGGCACCGTACTTATAGATACTTAGATAAAAAACTCTTATATAAAACACTACTGAACCACAAAGAAATTCAGATTGTAAGTTAACAACGCTCGAGCGTCTCAAAATTTCCACTGAGCTAAATTTCAGGAGCTATTTTTGTACCTAGAAAGTACATACAGTTTTATGTAAGTTGTAGTAATAGCAAGGCAAGGCAATTAGCTATTTGCAAAGTTTATCTCGGCGATAGTTGAAAATATTTCCTTACGTTATATTTCCAATCAAAGTAAAAATAAAACGCCCATGCAAAATCGTGACTTGAACGCG
Organism: Ecliptopera silaceata; assembly: GCA_932527185.1. NCBI lineage: Eukaryota > Metazoa > Arthropoda > Insecta > Lepidoptera > Geometridae > Ecliptopera > Ecliptopera silaceata. The sequence goes on along the minus strand of OW052202.1, from coordinate 6,372,579 downwards.
AAAATAGTGTCGTACAACAATAAAAAACTTCGGTCAATTACGTTGACATTGAAAATAATGCTTAAATTACCTTCATCATAATTTTGACGAAGAATAAGCCGGCAACGGAGGTTAAATAATAGCTACATTTTTTAGAGATTCGCAGATTTGCAAGGGATGTAACAAAACTAATCCCAAAATTTAATGAGTCAATAAAATTGCGCAAAAAGCAGAAATAAGAGCTAACATAGGTACCTACTGTTTATAGGTATTTATTACGTAATCGATTTTTTAAGCTATTGCATAGCTTCTATCGCGGGCCTTGAGCGTGAAGACCGAATCCAGAAATTCCGTAACGAAAATAACCTAACACTGCGCATGCGTAATCCAGCAAGAAATGCTATGCAATAGCTTTACCGCGGCAGTCCCGAGTGCCACACGTCTCTTATAAGATTGAATGACATATTTTCAGTTTTTACTAAATACTAATTACTAAATAAAACAAACAGAAGAACCGTTCTCGATCACAACATTGACTAGTTCAATGCCGTCGAAACTGTGACGAACTTCCTCGTTCTATTGGGAAGATGTCAGGTTTCAACCTTGAACGTGCCACGACCCACACAGGATATTCCTTATTTACCGCTTCACTGCCAGGGTAACTAATAAATCGATGGCATTTTGAGATACTCATAAACAAACTTTTATTATACATATAAAATGTTCTGGGTATTTTAATAAAAAAATATCTATCTATGTAATGTATTATGTCAGTCTTCTAGTATCCATAACACAAGCTCTGCTTAGCTTGGGGCTAGATGATGTGTGGATTGTCCAGCATATTATTTTTTATAGCAATAGTAAGGATGTAAGGTGAAGTACGGCCAAGGAACATATCTTAAATGAGTACAGCGTCCGTAACTGTTTTGTTAAAGGTAAAGTTATTGAGATTGTTACTTATTTGTCTGTAATTGCACCGATACTCATGCTTTATTACTCCAGCTATTAATCTATAAGCTGTTTGAAACAATCGATTGTATTTATAACAGCTAACCGTGTGAACGTAAAATGAGATCATAGCGCAAAAAAAATGCAAAACTTGCGTATGTGTGCGATTCGTCTTGATGTTTTGCTAAACTGGCATTCTTTGAACATGTAAAACAAAAGGTATCTGCAAAACCAATGACGACAAAACAATAAATAATCAGTGTGGTGAGGCGCTATTTGTTTTTAGCTTCAAATTAAATACATGATTAAACAATCAAGTGATTCTTCCGTTTCTTTTCTAATTCTTGGATTGTCGCGAACGTGAAAATTAGTATTAAATGCGTGTACGATGGAACAAACTGTAACCATAGATTGAAATTGATAGGTATTATCGATAGAACGAGTGCAGCAGACAGGTGTCACAGCTCAGTTCGTAGTAGCTCTGCCTTCCATGCTATGGATCGTGGGTTCGATTCCCACCCAGAGTAAATGTTTGTGTGATGTACATAAATATTTGTTCTGTGTTTTTATGTATGTATGTATTTACAAAGGTACAACTATTTTTGATACGACTTTGTGTGCTTATAGGTACATATATTCACAGTGTCTGATGTGTTTTCAGCTGTTGTATTGTAGTACGATTTGTTAAAATACGAGTACCTAAGTTACGAAGAAGCATTTTCTATTTGTTATGATGACAATAAAAAAAAAATATTTTTGTTTATTTAAAACGTCACATATATCAATCATATCTTAATAAGATTTATAAAACTCAATCAATGTTTTTTTAGTATCTAGTTTATTGTCGTCAACACACTTCTTTGAATACAAACATTTGTTACGAAACGTAACAGTCACAATGGAATTTAGTTAATACCAATCTAATATTACCTTCTTTTCTTCAGCTTTCCTGGATTTCACAGTGTAATACAATGAAAAACTTAGAAATATTAACTTCACGGTAATCGCCACAGACACCACTATTATAAATGCATTGCTCATGGCGATGGTTTGTTTTGCAAATTCAAATGATACCACACGCCTTCAGAGTTCAACGAAAACTGCACGAATTGCTTACTTACAACATGCCGTTGTGTTGATTTTTTTGTTGAAGCTACTTTACGCTTGTGGCGTTGACCAATAAAACTATAGAAATGTCAACGACATTATGATCTCGGTATAAACCAGTTAGAGTTGAATATTTTTTGACGTGACAACGTCTTATAATTCGATAGAGCCGGCTGCACGCACGTAAAAACATGACTCGTGAGGCGTTCTGAGGCGTTCCATGAAGTGACGTTGTCACGTTCAACTATCGTCAGTAAACCGACTTTACAGACAACCATTTTTGCCAGACTTAAAATATCCATCGATTCGTCATCTTAAACCTGACCGTTTCGTTTTGCATACCTAACTTCATACAAATGTTTACCACATCAAGAAGGTACCTAGATTGTATCAATTTATTATATTTAGTGAATTTTTGATGACGTCAAGCTTACAAGTTGTCCAGCTGTATACTTTATTTCAGTTGTGCTGTCTATTAGTAAATAACTCGTCGATCTTTCGCTTGATTCTGATTGCGTGGTGCGTCGAGCGAGGCGCCATAATAACATTCACCATTGTCTGCATTTATTCGTGCAAGTACCTACTAAGATAATTTTTTAACATAGTCCCTAGGGATATGTGTATGTGGAAAATAATTAGTAGGTACATTAAAATTTGCGTTATTTCACCAGCAGATAGTAAAAGTTTCGTATTCTTTTGGGTCATATTGCAACACATACTAGCAAGGCCAGAACAGCGAGCAATTGTCTCTTGACTTTCATTTCAAACTGAGCAATGCTAGATACTAATCGTAAACAAAATTAAATGGCGTTTAAAATTAGTCAGGGTTTTTAAACTCTGTTTCTGGTTGTGGATGAAAACCTAGCGTTATAAAATTTTAACGAAAGATTTACTAGCATCACAGTTGAATAGTAGTGGTAGATATATTCATTTATTGCTTCATATCAGCATAGTCTAACAATAACAAAACACAACCGTGCCTACATATCCGTGGCCCGTAGAGCTTTCGACCTCACAAAAGACATCAACGCGTAAAAACTACGCGGATTTTGTTAACATTTTTTTAATTTTATTGTTATTATTGTTTTGTTTTTTCCTTAGTAGGTTGTATATTATTTGCCATGAGACAGTAAGGTCTCGATTTCACGCAAACTTCAGAGGGCTGAGCACGAATAAATGTTACGACAGTAAACGTAACGTATTTAAGACAATGCGCACTAACGCTGCAACGTTCGACAGTAAAGTTGTTGTTGACGCGCAGTGTATCTAAAATACTTTACTGTTTCTATACGTTTAGTATTGACACATTTATTCGTGCTTTCCCCCAGAACTACAGTGGAAACACCTAGTATATCGATGCACACTCTAGAATACTCGAAGATGGGTGTTTGTTTAGCTGTGAGACAATGTATGCTGACAATAACAAAAACATTACTTACCATTTCCAAAGTCATGTAAGAGACATTCTTGTGGGTTTTTGCAATCATTTACAAGTACATATTTTATTTTATCTGTTTATCTATTGTTATGTACCTACATTCAAAATGTAGATATTTTTATCTTATCAATTTCTTACAAAGGTGACGCCTCGACAAAACCTATCGTAAGCACTTATTTTACGTTTTGATTTATACCTATTTAATTGTCAGGAAAAAGATCTTATTTATCCTAAAGATTTTTTCTTACAATAACGTAATAAAACAAATCTTCTAATAAGGCTTTCAATAAGTCGATGATTAAATATTATTAGGTACTTTTTAATTATATAAAATCTATAAAAACTAGCAGAATAATATATTATTATAATTCATTAGGTCTTATTAATATCACAACTACTAATTAAACTGAATATTATAATAACTGAATTACTACATACAAAATATAACATTAAAAATAAACAACAGTGTAAGTAAATAAATATTCACGGACATAATGTACACATCACGCTCTAGTCCCAAACTAGGCAAAGCTGTGGGAGCTAGATTGCTGTTAGAATATTTGTATATTATATGTATTTGTTTTTAAATACATACATAGAATACATAGTAACACCCAAACACAGAACAAACATAAGTGCTCATCACACAAACGTCTCTTCTCGGTGAGGACCGAACCCACGACCCACAGCATTGAAGGCCGGTCAATCAGATATCAGAGATCAAAGAGATAAGCACGAATAAATGCGACAATCATAAAAGTTACGTATTTAAGATACACTGCTCGCTAACACTGCAACGTTCGACAGTAAACGTGTTGTTGACGCGCAGTGTATCTCAACGTTACTTTTTCAACACTATTACGATTGTCACATTTGTTCGTGCGAATCCCCAGGACACATAGACACGACATGTCGTGAATACTTATTTTTATGAATGGTATCTTTTGCTGGTACTCTCGGAGGACTCTAGATCAGGGGTCACCAAATGGCGAACCGCGGTCCGTATGCGGACCGCCGACCCATTGTATGCGGACCGAAAAAATATATCCCACGCAGTATTTTTGTTGACGTTAATTCGAAAATTTCCGGGCGAAGTAACGATTAATGTCAATAGTTGTCACTACAAACTTCAGACTCCGTAAATCAACAATATAAAATTACACTTTTCTCATCGATATGTAAATAATAATACCATTGTAATTTCCGTGATTACTATTATTCAATATTTTTTTTATAAAATGTGTGGACCGCGAAGGTCATTTCATTTCTTAACATGGACCCCGAGCGAAACTAATTGGTGACCCCTGCTCTAGATACTCTAGATAATCTAGATAGTCTAGATGCTCGTGCATTTTGATGTGCTTGTGCAATTTGGTTGTCATGCGCTACGCTGCCCGCGCTGAGCCGAACAAGCTCAAAGATTGTGACTTGAGGCTGGAGACTAGCACGAGGGTTGTTGCGTCTATCGAAAACCACCGACATAGTTGAAAACCGAGGAGGTGGAGCCTGTAATAAATCAAATATTTCTTTATTCAATAAAATCACAAGGATCATTTAGAATCGTCTTACATACTAGGTGATTCTAGGTGCCAGTTCCACGCGACCAGAGCCTAGAAGAACGGGCAAGAAACTTTATAATGTCAAATATGAGACAAAGCTAAATTTACTTTCAAAAAATGTACGTCTAATAATATAGTATTTACAAAAATGTAGATAACCGACTTCAATCGTCATCGACAAATACTAAATTCACATTTATAAAGATAAAAAGTTATGATGAGTTTTTATTTGAATTTATAAGGAATCTTTTGAAGTGTGCAAACACAAAATAATCGTCAAGATCGATGCATAATTTACATAAAAAAACTCTCCATTTCGAAGTTGGATAAAAGTTATAAATATAACCTTAATTTGTTTTCACATTTAAGTTTTGGTTTTCGTATGTTTATTTGATCTTATTTTACAACGTACCTTTGTGTCATTACCCGTTTTAAGAGAATGCAATATAGCCAAACCGATAAACAAAATGTTAATAATAAAAATAACTATTGCAATAATTAGGAAAGGTGTCATTATTTTAATAATAAACAAATACTGACACAAAGTAAACTTATTCTTAGCTAGTTTCAGTTATAAATGGTACTTAACAAGACTTGTTTAAATTATTTAATTTTGATTTCAGTGATTGTTCGTATCTGATAAAATCGACAATATAGATTGCAGTACGACGAATTGACGTTTAAGCTGATAACATTAGTCAAATTAAAAGCAGATATATATTTTGATAAAGTTAAAGATTACAGAGAAAGGTGCCCCTACACATAGTATATAATATACACATACCTTTGGCTTTAGCTCATACAACAGTTTTATTAAAAAAAATATTTAAGTAATCTAGCAATGATGATATCATAAATCATTGACAGTTCAACGGTCTATCTTATAAAAAGTTAGCGCAGACTTGAAGTGTTGATTACCATACGTAATGATAACATAAAGTCAACGCTAACTTTTTATAAGATAGGGGGAAATGTATAATTAAAGACTAGTGTATAAATATAGATAGTAGATAAAAATTCAAATGCCTTTAAAATTATATCGAGCAACTCTGATAGAGCTACGACGCCTAAACTCCTAATCATTTCAGCCTGTAATGTTTTTAAAGATTGCTTTATTATTTCTGAAGGAGGTGAAGTTCTGTTGCTAAATAAAATGATTAGGATTTAAATTATTATCAACATTCATTTAGTATTTTTTTATAAAACCTTCAAAATTCGTTCTTATCGGCGAGAAGCGATGAAAAGGTGAGTCGGATATAAAAACAAATGAATGCATTATCCAATAGTAATTAGGTACATACTACTCCCCTATCTTATAAAAGGTTAACGTAGACATTATGTCACCATTACGTATGTTAATCAACACATTAAATCTGCGCTAACTTTTTATATGTAATTGGCACACATTGTATAGTTTATGTTAGCCTGTAAGTGATAATTATAAATGTTAACTGTGTGTTGGCGTTGCCTATAAATAAATAAATAGACCTTAAAAATATATTCTCAATATTTTAACTATCTGGTATATAATAAATAAATAGACCGTAAAAAAAATCTCAGTATATTAACTACCTATCTGGTATAGTCTTCGTATAATGGTCTTCCAGTCTCCTTAAATAGTAAAAGTAATTAATTATCAATATTCGTAGATAACTCTGTCGTCTCATGTTATTCACAACAAATTATGTGCCTATAATGGCAAATACGTGAAGTTTCATCCCTAAGTCTAGTCTGAGGCTTGCACGGAGCGCGTCGTCAGCCTCCTGTTGCTCGCTAGCCACTCCACTCTACGTAGAGTAGTCGCCGCGAGTGCAAGCGCTTCTCCGAACCTTGAGCCAAACGCCACGCGTACACAAAAAACACGCGAGCGGAAACGCAATTTTTTAAACAAAAGTGTTATGGAGTGAGCTGTGCACCCCATGGGTCGTTTATAACGGCAGTAATACAAGGTATGTTTAAAAATTATCTTTTTGTTAAATAAAATTGAGTGTACGTGTCAGTGAGTGCTGAGTGAAAGGCGAACTCTTTGTTAAATTACGTGGATTGCCTGACAAATTATTTGACCATGTTAAATAACATATCTATCCGTAATATTAATGTTGTACCTTCCAAAAACCAACCCAATTTCGCTTACAGTTTCAACTTCGTCTATTAAGTATTATCGAAGGACAATATCCATAAATTGAACCTATAAAGAACGTATAATAGCTGAAGATCCTTTAAACTTAATTATCGTTACATTTTTACTAGTATCGGTTCAGTGATTTAAAGTTCTTATTAGCATTTATTAATTTTATTACGTTGACCTGAATTTATTCGACGAGTATTCTTATCTGTCCTTGACATTTTCAATCTGCAATAATACCTATATTATTTCATTTTCTATATTCAACCATGTTTTAATAATCTCTTACATATTAAACCACTCACTGGAAAATGTTATTGACTGTCTAATTTAAATTTATAAATACTTAACATGTGAAACAAATGTTATCAAAGTGAAATCGCTTGTAAACATTGATAATTTTGTACATTTTGATATAACCAAGTAAATCCTCAGCTGTTCTCATTGGCATGAAACTAAAAGTGGCGAAAACAAGTGTTTGAAAATTGCATTTATTTTGAACCTACTTCAAAAATGATGTAAATATTTAAGTTGACTGTACCGATTTTGATGATTCTTTTTGGTGTGATAGATAATATTTCAGAGGTTGTAGCCAAAAAAAAATTACATAAAGATCTGACTAGTACTTTTCGAGTGTTATTTTAGTTTTACGTCTAGTATTTTTTCTATTAATGAATTTTTTTATTTTATAAAATAGTGAAGTTATCAGCCAACAGGTGGTTTTCGTTCACAATAAATTAAACGTGTGATAAATATAAGGTATACCTTATCAGTTTTATTTATTTCAAGTCGTAAATCAACATATTATGTACACAAGTAGGTAAATACGTACTTACTTGTTTTTTATGAGCTAGTATGGTTTTTCTTTGGCAACTATTCATAAAAATATCTATCTATGTAATGTATTGTATTAAGTATGTCAGTTTTCTAGTACCAATATCACAAGCTCTGCTTAGCTTGGGGCTAGATGATGTTGTGTAGATTGGTCCAGCATTTTTTTTTTATAAATTCACGAGTTTTGATTCATCATTGACTATTTGCATATTTGATTATTATAGTGTAGTTAAATGTTGTGAAAAGTTGTTTTCACACTTCTCGACAAACTTCTTTTATTAGCAACAAATTTATGTTCGTACGGTTCCTGGTTTTGTGAAATCAAATAAATCATTTATCTTTTATTTTTAAATATCAAGTCTTACAATGTAAAGGTCACTGGACAGGGTCTTTTACTTATCACAATCTAAAAATCTTAATAAAATTAGCTGTCGCATAAATAATTGTTTTTATTGTTTTGACTTTGTTTGGCTTACCTTTTAGTGATTTGCAATGATTTTGTGAATGCTATAAATCCAGTTCGTTATAATATTTGACAGTTGATACTTGCTTATATAAAAATGAACAACAACAGTACCTCTACCATGAGTTGTCACAGTAAAATCGCCTGACTTTACTACAGTAGTTACGTCAATATTAGTATGACGAATTTTAGTACCCAACTATCCGCTAGAAGCAGAGCATATTTTAACTACAGACGCTAGCGAGTATAGTAAATATAGTATAGTAAAAACTCATGGTAGAGCTACAGTTATTTTGTAATGTACAAATTTCTTTAAGAATTTACAATCAATATCAATTCATGTTTCTAGGTTCATAATTCGATTTTAACTGTCGTTGATTCAAAAAAGAATAACGGTGTAATTTTTTTATTATAAAGCATTTAACTGTTTGTTTTTTTAGTAAAATGACATGACATGCTAGCATGTTATGAAATAGAAATAATATTGTGATATAATAAGTGAAAGAATGAGATCACATTTATTATGTATCCCATGTATGTATTTCCAAAATGTATTTTAAAGTTATATCAACAATAATTATTGTTGATATAACTTTAAATTCATAGTACAAACTTGACTTAGTTTATAACAAGATGACGTGTGAAATGTCTATGATTTTTTTTTTTTATTACCACAGGTAAATAACATCTACTACAACAATTAGTAAGATAGTTTGTTAATACCATATCTGACGCAATACTATCTCGTTACAAATTCATAAGTGTCTATAGGAAGTAAGCAGGTAGGTATACATAACGGGTTCTGTCAATGATATTGTGAAAGTGCCCTATGGCGCTCCCCATTCACACCATTATTTAAACGGAAGCTTATTTTTGAGGTGTGTACAGTCAGCTACAATATTATCAAATACAAATAAATAAATAAAAAAATATAAATATTTGCAGAAAGTACAAATATTTATCCCAAGGCGGGAATCGAACCCTCAACCTCCGCATCGCAGGCGGACCTTCGCCCACTACGCCACATCGGTCGTCCTAAATGACTGAAAATAAACTTTAGACTGTAGAATACTTTGTCTTTCATATGATACATGGCTTCACAAAACGCTATAGCGTTGTCATTTGCATGTCGATAAGAAATGATTGATGGGATAGTTTTGGCGTAGAGAATATTTCTATCCTATATATGTACTTATATGATCTTTTATGCCTTTACTGTGTTATTTAAATAACCTTTATATATAACATAATTTTATGAAAAACTAAAAAGCTCCAAACAATCATATATTTATTTAGTTACGTTTAGTTTTATTATGTTCAATAATGGAAAATAAAACCTTTTATTTATCAGAGGCATGTTTATTTAGCAAGTCACTTATAAAGAACAGGAAAATAAATTATATAGATACCTACTTTGTCCATAGAAAGTGATTCTCAAATGTAGATAGTGTCTAATAAAAACTCAAGAGGTAGCGTTAGCTGCGGAAATGTAAGCGAAAGTGGTACCTTCACTTTTAGCTTGCTGCTGGTACATTGCTGGTCGAGCACCGGTGGTTGATGCTTTTGTTAATAATAACTGGACCAATGTACTTAATTATTTTCCGGTTTAAAATTGCTCATTATCATAATAACGTAACTCTTGTATTGCTGTTCGAGACGGAATAGAAATTAGTTCTACGTAATAGTATAAAAAAATAATATAGCAATTATATTCTAAATGTATTTCTGCCTTCCATGAACAGGTTTCACAGATCAGTTGGTAGTAGCTCTGCCTTTCATGCTGTGGGTCGCGGGTTCGATTCCCATCCAAAGTAAATGTTTGTGTAATGAACATAAATATTTGTTCTGTGTCTTGCAATGTATTCTATTTATAAAAAAAATTCTAAAATAATTCTATCAGCAGTCTAGTTCCCATAGTACAAGCTTGGCTTAGTTTGGGACTAGAGTATGATGTGTGAAATTTCCATGAATATTTATTTATTGTGTAGCTCATGCTTGATTTATTAATTAAGTAACTAATAATGATAAAGTATTGTAGAATGACGAGCATTACTTGGCTGGTATTTAGAGTGCATTCGACAAATAACAAATTAGTCGAACATTTCTGGATTCCACATTGTTTAACACTATATTGTATAGGGGCTGAGGAAAATACTATAAGTTCTGAGTAACTATCGTTTTATTTTGAGCGACCTATAATCTTTTCGTGTGACCCTCCTCGCGTTTATTATAATAAATAAATAAATAATGCTGGACAATCCACACAACATCATCTTAGCCTCAAGCTAAGCAGAGCTTGTGTTATGGGTAGGTACTAGAAGACTAACATACTTAATACAATACTTACATTACGTAGATATATATGTATATTTTATTATACATATAAAACACCCAGAACTCCTGGAACAAATATTTACAGATCGTACAAACATTTATCCCAAGGCGGGAATCGAACCCGCAACCTCTGCGTCGCAGGCGGACCTTCACCCGCCGCGCCACATCGGTCGTCAAATATATTGAAATTCAGCTCTTCTAAAAAATAAACTTTGAATAGTTTACAAACATAAATGTTGCTCAAAAATATGTCAATAATATTTACCTATCCTTGGGTGTTGCTGCTTCTGAATAGGTTGGTAAAGTAGTACGTAAATACGAGTAACTACGATAATACATTTCTCCTATACAGAGAACCTTGAAAAGGCATAAGCATTGTTAAAATTATGTGAATTGTTTCATGTTTGCCCAGCTGATGAGTATAAAGAAACGCGATCAAAACAGCTTACGTTATCACAAATTAAAATACATTCAGACACGTTTTGCAAAACGTTGATCTACCTAAACATGGTCTATCTATCTGCGTCAGTTTATATTTAGTGAAAACAATTAATGAACGTGACATGATAATTATAGATGATCGATAAAATGTTGAAGAATGTGGATAAGAATAAAATATAAAAAATATTCATACCTATCTATGGCCTTTTTTTTAATATTTTGTAAAATTTAACATACTCTATGGATGTTTAAAAAGGGTAGTTCGTTGTAAACACCTGATAATTGACTACATATTTTGCCGGGGTTTGTATTCAGACTGTTCACATTATTTTTAAAACAAAAACCCTACCCTTGGTTTAAAATAGATGTTAATCTTCATTATGCTATTGTAATTTATTCTAAAATGAAAGCACACGCTAATGAAACATGAGAAACGGATGTGATGATGACAACATCACCTTATGCATCATACTTCATGCAACTGACTGTACTTTTCGCTATGCTCTAATGAATAAATGCGAATAATTCAATGTTGTTATTAGAGTGAATAAAATAGTATAACACGCTTGCTATCTACAATTCACGTATATTATACATTTAAATTGCAAAACGAATCAATTTTTGGAACCAAGTAAAAGTAATCACCTTGATCATTCTTTCTCTTAGTGTTATGCAACACGTGCTCTAGTAAGTATAGTAACAATGGCAGCGATAATAATCAGAAGTAGGCTAAACTTGTGATGTGAAAGTGACCAAGCGGCAATGCCTCGAAGGTCGTTCGCAAAACCACGCTGCGCTCTACAAATACAGTCTCAACGGTACAGAAGAGACCTTAGTGTATAAGGCAGTACTTCACCTATTAATCCTTGATATTATATAAGAGTTAGTGGCGTTACCGTCAACACAACACAATGTCTTTTGTTCTACAAAATCTTTGTAGGCGTGGGAAGTGAGTAAAGTAGAGGACGAACGTTGCGCTACTTTATAGTATTACTATGTAGTCGATGACGTAGCCTTGGGCTTCGCTACGTAAGCATCAGCGTTCTGTGGCAATGAAGCAGATAAAACGGCTGAAATGAAAAAACGCAGCATCTTCGACGATGTTCCTGCGGTCTAAAATCACTATACAGTGGATTTCGGGTATAACGACGATGAAGGGACCACTCTATTTTCGTCGTTATATCCGCAAGTCGTTACAGGCAAAGGTAAAGAGATACAGTCACGTACACATGTATATGATTTCCGCCTTTTTTTTAACAGTACATGAGCGTCTAGCAGCCATACTTATTCAAAAGTTTACTAAACCCAGTTGCTACTCAGAATATCACTTTGTAACTGAACCATAAATTTAACTCCGAAACATACACGCTTCCCTACCTACGTAGCTGATATCTATAAACAAAAGGTAAAGGTCTCCACAATTGTTGACCATCTGTGTGGATGTAAACAAAAGATAAGAAATCTTTGTGTCTTTGGCGGCCGACTCCGGTCGCAATATCTGCATGGGATTTCTAGGAATTTGTAACAAATGACTCATTAAAAGCAGTCGCTACACCCGACTTCGGCGTTACATCCAAAGTCGCTATAGCCACATGAATTTTGTACTAAAGTATGCATTAAATTCAAGGGACTTAGATTTAACGTCGCTATAGGCAAATGGTCGCTACAACCAAGGTCGTAATAAATGAAATCCACTGTATCTCGAAAGCGATGCTTTGTAAAAGAAAAGTGTTGAGAGTTTTTTTGTAGACAATTTTACGATGTACAAACTTTGCCTAAACCACTTTTCGATAGCTCTCGTTGTTTCTCATTGTTTCTCATTGTATATATGCAAAAAACGCAAATTTATGACCTTTGACCTCGAATAAAAAACAACGCACAAGCGGGATCGATGGGGACTTTTGACATATCATTTGTAATGACGTATTCAAGGCCTGCACAAAAATCCAGCTTGTTGGGAATTAATGCAAACTGGAGTCATAATTTTAGTCTATTTTGACTGGACTATAGACTTGAGTTTATGAAAAAAATACAGCAGCTTAATTAATAAAATAGCTTGTCGAAACAAAGAAATTGAAAGTAACGATATATTTTTTGGTTTGAGTCGTAATGTGTAAATTGTAAATGTTCTTGCGTATTTGGTTACCAAGCTATATAGCTTCGAGCTATAACGTTCGAACCTACCTAGCTATATAGCTATAGTTGTATATTATCCAGCTTCTGAGTTCGTGCCTATACTACGCAATCGTAAAGCAAAATATAAATATCAATGCAAAAATAGTTTAAGTAGTACCAAACTATAATGCCAAGCCATGGCAGACCAGCCTAAGAATACTTTAAATCATTTTTCAGCTGTACAATCTGCATATGTCTACAGCTGCATGTCTGGCGTTATTACCTACTAAACATTACGTAATTTTAACAATTGTTATTATATAGGTATTCCAAAAATATAGCCAATACATTTCCTATGATAATTTTTTGAATATATCTACTTTTTGAGTTTTGGACGCTTTTATAACACTAAAAGAAGACTGAAGAGAAATGGCTCATAAAAAAATGATCATTTTAAAAGTGTATACTAGTCAGAAATAAAATAAAACTTACATCATCAATAAACATATATACAATAAACATCAATAAACAACAAACATCGCAAAGAAAAAAATATAAAAGCGTTTTATTGATTTAGCCAGATCCAACATGATCTGGATATTGCATTAGTAAGACTTTCAAATTCAATATATTTCTTATCACCAAACAGTTTCATTAGAAAACTGGTTTCTATGCGAAATTAACTATACTAGTTATTAAAAAAATCGACTAGTTTAAATCTACTCTACGTTTTAACTAAATTTATTTGATCATTTAAAACATTACATTTAAACAGTAGGTACAGAAGATACCTTTAAGTTTTCCTTAGTTTAGGGTGGGTTCCCAACCAGTCACTGTGACTCGTTGGGAACCCACCATTTTTTTCCCAACGAGTCACACTGTTACACAGGTGTAACACGTTGGGAACTTATAAAAAAGCTGCAACGAGTAACAGTGTGACTGGTTGGGAACCCACCTAGTTTAGCAGTCGAAAGGCATTCCATGATTTGTTAGACACAACTAAAGACATGAATATTTGCAACAGTAATTCATTTGATAATATTGTAGGTAAGTAATATAATATTTTAAACTCAATATTATAAAAACATTACTTACATAATTTTCTACTCCCGTAAACCATTAAAAATGTAACAATTATAAACAATTACGTAAAATAGTGAAGTGAGTCGAATTATTTGATATCCAGTGTAGCTTATGCTATGTTATTTATCTTGAAACTAGAACTAGGTACGATACTGAGGCACACCTCAGTATCGTACCTAGTTCTAGTTTCAAGAAAAATAACACAGAACGACAGTTCTGTATAATTAATAAACACGTGCGTGCATGCAATGTCTGCATGGTAACCGAAATAAACAAGATTGAGGTTTATTAAGGTTATGTTAGATTTTTATTTTTTTTGGGAAACCCACAGTAAACTACAATTAACTATACAATTAAAGCATATAAAAACATATAAACCAGAAAACCTTCAAATAATACATAAGAGCTTTACACATATTATATTTTTATTGTGAAGTGTGTTAGTTGACAGTTTTGAGATGTAAAGTACATAAGTACCTAAATGAGAAATGTATCTTTAATATTTTTATTAATATAACTTATGATTTATAGTATCGATTTATCGCATAAGTATCAAATACGTTAATTAAAAAAGTTATTCAATGTCAAAAATAAAGTAAAGATATTTTCAATTATTCTACGCAATTGGACACGCGTGAACATAAAATAATAAAAAAATATTAAAAATAACCATTTACTTGGCTTACAATTAATTCAGTCTACTGTATTGATTTTATCTAGTATGATAAACTTATTATTATACTACTACTATATTTTATTATTCGTCGTTGTAGAATTGCCTACAAACTACAAATCGGGATAAAATAAGTCATGCGTAGCACTTACGTAGACGCGTAGCACTTTCGTAGCAGCTAGATGACGTGGCAGACGTATGAATTTATTTTCTTTGATTGTTTCAGTACTAGATGCACTAAATCCTACACCACCATCTAAAAAAGTGTTCATTTTTTTAGTAGAATACGATAAACTAATAATACATTTCAAATCCTAGATGGCTACTACCACAAAATTGCTGATTATAATAATTATGAAATTGCAAAAATATATAATAAAATTATTTTATTATATTGATTATGGGTATCAAATGAAGGGTTTTACATAGTAATTTTAAATGTTGTGTTTATACTTGTCAGAAAGGTTTATCTATACATATTTGGAGTGTTTATTTGCGACGTCATTTGTCGCGCTGTAGGGCGTCGTGTGGGCGTCTATTCGCCTGGAAACCATGGCTGGCGCCATCCCGCCCTCACTCACCACCCTGGCCATGACCTTTCGATTATCTTGTAGCAACAGAGCTCGTGATAATCTTGATTTTATATATTTCAACGCATATTGGTTACACCTTAGTACCTATTTGTTTCCTTTCTTAAGAATAGAATACTTTATTTTAGGAAGAATTAAAGTATTAAATTTTGGGAAAAAACTGTTTGAGATCATTGACACGAAGAAGAAGAAGAACGAAGTATTAAAACACATTAAAAGAACCTCTTTTTTTTACATAAAATAAGAAAAAAAAGTTTGACATTAAAATAATTACTGAAAATGTTAAATAAGTAATAAGTATTCTTTTATTTTACTTCGTTTGGTCGATTGTATACGTGTGTGGGTGTGTGACATTTAAAACCGTATAAAATTGCTGCGATTTCATTTCCACTGATTATTTTAATAGATTTTAGCATTACTTTTGATTTAGGTAAACCATTTTTATATTATAACTATTTATATTATAACTATATTTCTATTATTCTTTTTATACAAATATTTTCTACTAAATCATCCGACGTTGTGGATAATGGATCATCCTAAAAAAAACGTATTCTCCAGAAAATACTACGTCTACGAAGAAAACACGTGTCTAGTCTTCAACAGATTGTTTTTTTTTCAGGTTTCGCGATGCCTGGATGGGCGACGACTACTGACGTGGTTTCCGAAGAGTATGACGAGAACTCAGATTACTTCAACCATATGACAGAAGAAGTAGATACAAAGACTGAAGCAGGTGGTGTCGGTATGTACTAATTATTACTATATACTAATTATTGTAACCGCAATCTTCCTGCGACGCGGAAGGTTGCGGGTTCGATTCCCGCCTTGGGATAAATGTATGTAAGATCTGCAAATATTTATTCCGGGTGTTCTGGGTATTTTATATGTATAATAAAAAATATATATCAATGTAATGTATTGTTTTAAGAGAGAAGATTATTAGAAGACTGACATACTTAATCAGTCTTCTAGTACCCATAACACAAGCTCTGCTTAGCTTGGGGCTAGATGATGTTGTGTGCATTGTCCAGCATTATTTATTTATTGTTATTCGGGTATAATAGTTAAACAGAAATCAGATCATAATATGATGTTTCTACTAAGAAATATTATTTCTTAGTAGAAACAATAGTTTGTTAAAAGTAAACCGTCGCAATTGAGAGGTTACCGCGTTCACACTTACCATGCATACAGTAGCGTCATGTCCAAAAATAATTAGTATCGTAAATGCATAGCGATAAAATGTTATTAGAAATGTTTTTATAATGGAGCCGTCGAAAGGCACGAAGCAGATAAGGGAATTACGAAAATCACCCGTAGCCATGCGTATAAATCGATTAGTCTGTATTCGCGTTCTTACGCAAATAATTTATCAAGCGTGCAGTCGCGTCACGTAACAGCCAGTTTTGTACAGAGTAGTAGACTAGTTGCACAAAATGTTTATTAAATTTTACCTTCGCGTAGCCGTCGTGAGTTGGCTTCTGCGGTTGGCAACGATTCGTGACGATGAGCACAGCAATGAACACTTTCGAGATAGTAAACTGATAAGAATTAATGAGGTTCAAGAATGGCTTAAACTCGTGTAATATCGGGTAAGCTCTATCTAAGCTTGGTTCAATTTTGTAAGGAACATTTTGATAGTATTGATTTTTATATTTTGATAGTAGATCTCTTTGTGGCTAATGATAAACAGTGACAATTAGAAGTCTTTCTACTGTACCTACCTACTTCTATATTCTTTTTTTATCCAATCTTTACAGTGTACTCACTTATCCATAGTTTACTGAATCTTATTTGTTTTTAGTTTGTAAGACCTTTTGTGAAACCTGAAGTATTATTTTCATAAGCTTAGAAAGCGTTGGACTCGTGATAGAAGCGTCTAGCAGTCGATTTCAAAGTGATAATTAAATAAACATACACGGGCTAGATAAAGCTTTACTATGGGAACTAGATTACTGATAGAATACATACATATATGTATGCATTTTCATCATAGAAGACATAGTTGATGATTCTATCTATGATTTCAGATTACTACGACAGCGGCAGTGGTAGCGATGAGGTGTTGCCGCGGCGAGGCAGTCGCGTCCGCCGCAATGCTGCTGGCTCGTCCTCCTCAGCCGCGAGTGGCACGTCGTCTGGCACTCCGGCCGGACCGGGCCGGCGGAGGCGCAGCGGCGTGTCCGCTAGGGAGCGGAACCTCAGGCGACTTGAGAGCAACGAGCGGGAGCGGATGCGAATGCATTCTTTAAATAGAGCATTTGAAGTACGTTAACAACAACCTTTTTCCAACCTCGTCACACCTAGGGCTGCCATCCGTCCGGGTTTCCCCGGATTTGTCATAGTTTGGAAGACGTCCGGGGAGTGTCCGGGCGTGGTTTAGATTGTAGTCTGGTTTATCAAGTACGGAGTGAAATATATTTTAATCAAGATGTAAGTGAATGAAAGAAGTATTAAAATGTTTGGGGTGAAAGCTCCAAAATACGGGGAACATAGGTACGCTAACGGTCCTGTGGGGCAAATTTTAGAGATTGTAGCCCTAGTCACACCACATATTCTTTTCAATAGCATGCAATATTATCTATTATTTACCCGTCTTGATTTTAAGTAGACCGAGGAGAGTTTAACGTTATTTTATCATTCGCATCTTTTGAGCGACCCTCATACAAGAGGCACTCTGGCAGTGCCAGGCCCTCTAGACAAGTTGACATTCTGTAAATAGTTTTTGAAGAGAAAAGTACCTACATATGTATTTGAAATGTAGGTATATAGGTAAATAACATATCTGAACAAAAAGTCACGTGACGATTTCTCTCCTCATCTACTGTTTTCTTATTATGTCATGCCCAAGACTACATTTGAAAAATTATTCTTGGGATACAATGTAATTATTTTTTTAATGTTTCAGAGTCTTCGCCGAGTCATCCCACATGTCAAGAAAGATAACAGAAGCCTATCCAAAATCGAAACCTTGACTTTAGCACAGAACTACGTGAAAGCGTTAACGAATTTAGTTTGTGATCTGACAGGAAAAGATCGTCGATACCAGTGAGTATCTAACTATATATGTAACCTTATAAATAAATAATAAATACATATTCACGGACAATTCACACATCACACTCTAGTCCCAAACTAAGCAATCAAACCCACGACCCACAGCATGGAAGGCAGAGCTACCAGCTGAGCTGTGACGCCTGTCACAGGTTATATTAGAATACTTAGAATTGAATAATCCTTTATTTCAGTTTATCATTGGGTATATAAATACTTATCAGCTATTAGTTGATGTACCTAACGAATGTTTTAAAAACGAATACCTACTATTTACAATAGATTTGTTATAGTCCAAGACTAATTTTGATCACTAATTTAAAACACTATTGTTCATTGTCTAACAGTGTAGGTACCTACTCCTTGTCGTAGTATAATTTAAGGAACTTATGTCAAGAAAGCCAATGATCTAGTAGTAGATACTATTCTAAAACTTTGATTGTTATTTGAAATCCGGCACTCATCGCTTTCTCTATGCTCAAAAATGTCATGAGGTAACTTCATGGGCTTTGCCAGTTCCTTACTGACCTCTTTCTTTTGATTGTAGCCTACCAGACTCATTTGCTAGGAAAGCCTACACCTAAAAACGTCTAGATCGTGTCTAGGCACTATATAGGTACAGCGTCCCGTATATCGACGCATCGATAGAAAAGTGGCATCATCTAGGCAAAAGTCTGATTTTATTTTATTACATTAAACAAAACGCAGGTATATTTTGCTTCCCTTATAAGGATTATCGGGTGGCCTAAAACGAATATTCGGCGCTAGAATAAAATATCCCTAGCTTGCATATGTATATGTTTTTCAGACAATTCAAATTTAGTCCATTTTTTTTTAATCTATACTTATAATAAAACTGTAGAGAGGTCAATTCTGTACATGAAATATATTTAAAAAAAAACTATCAGGGGGTGATTAGTGATCGATACTGATGCCAAAAATGCAATCAGTAAAATTTTTGTCTGTCTGTCTGTATGTTCCTTATAGAAACAAAAACTACTCGACGGATTTTAATGAAACTTGGTACGATTATTCTTCATACTTCTGGGCAGGTTATAGGATACTTTTCATCACGCTACAATCAATAGGAGCTGAGTAGTGAAGGGAAATGTCGGGAAAACGGGAGAAGTTACTCCGTTTTTTAAGCTTCCGTCGCGTGTGCAGCCTTAATGGTTAAAGTTACATAGAAATCATGTATGACGGAAATATTATACATTAAATTGTCTAAAAAATATCCCTCAACAGCATATGTCTATCTTTTATGGTTGACTCGCAATAACACGTGTAACTCCTGATAGCTTAGCAGTTCGGAGCATTCTGATTATATTTGTTAACTCTTATGTTTATAAGACTCTCAGTCATCCCAAATTTAAAAAAGTTAACATTATTACCTATTCAATAAAAAAAGAATCATAGAAATCGGTATAGAAACACCAAACTTATACATGAAATAAGCCATCGCGCCGTCGCACTTGAATACTCAAATCGAGTAAAGTTTGAAATTTGTTGTGTTTACCGCTAGATGGCGCTACTGTGCACAAATCCTAGATCGCGCTATCGGTGCGTTTTGGCAATGTGTTATAAGTCGGTCGGTATTTAGCAATAGTTTCGTTAAATTGAGTTATTTTGATAGGTTATTTAGTGTTGCGTACCCGATTACCGCTTTAATGACGAATAAATATTTTAAAACAAAATGTTAAATAATCAAGGGGGCGCTCATAGTCTCATACAAAAACATAATTTATTTAGACGGTTTGTTTTAAATAATATTTTATAAATAATATAATATATACTTAATCTATACTAATATTACGAAGAGGTAAAATTTGTGTATTTGTTAAATTGTAAGGGGTAATCTCGGGATCTACTGAACCGATTTTAAAAATTCTTTCACCAATAGAAAGTTACATTATTGCTGAGTGTCATAGGCTTTATAAAAACCCGAAAAGGCTTTTACGTGGTTGTCTGTTTTGCAAAGTGAATCGGAGAAAAAACGGTCGAATGAAAGCGTTTTTACGAACTCTGCCTTAACTATGATATATTTTTGTGTTCTAGAGAAAAAATGTGGAGCTTGATAATATTTACAAAATATACAAGTCAACGACAGCACATGTCTTACTTTCATATTTACCTAATAAAAATTATGCCCAACGTAGTGGGCACGTGTCAGCTAGTCTTAAAATAAAATGTTGCCAAGTAACACCTAATTCACTGCCCAAAAATAATAACATTTTTTTTGGATGTACTTAATAATATAATAAGTTATTATATATATTTTATGTTA
This sequence comes from Ecliptopera silaceata, assembly GCA_932527185.1. Taxonomy (NCBI): domain Eukaryota; kingdom Metazoa; phylum Arthropoda; class Insecta; order Lepidoptera; family Geometridae; genus Ecliptopera; species Ecliptopera silaceata. The sequence continues at coordinate 6,351,549 of OW052202.1, read as the reverse complement.
TTATTTTTCAGTTTTAACAGCGACGACGACGCAATCGAGCCTGTTTACGTGCTACCGCGGGTCGAAGAGGACAACAATAATATGTCTTGTCTTGAACAAGATGACGTTGAAGACTACCCATGACAAAAACACAGTACACGTCTCGCCTGCAAACAAGCTGTTAAGGTGGTCACACAGCTAAGCTAATAGACATCCCGAGCTCCAACCAATCAGAGACTGTAGAAAGCACGATCATTTTCCATGAAGGTCCCTGATTGGCTGATGTATGGGATGTAATGTAACCTACATTATCTATCAGGCGTGTGGACACCTTATAGCATTTATACTTTCACTATTAGTACAGTGACGAGTTGAACACTAACGAGAATATAGACGGATCCTCTCTTATCGCGACCGATAATTAATTAATATTGCTTGAAATTAAGCACTGAGTGGCATTATTTGTCAATACTTTAGTGAGACATGCTTACATTTTGGACAGATTTTTAGAATTAGATCATAAATTATTGATTCTAAGAATGCATAATTTTTTTACTAGACAGTTTAAATTGCCACTTCATGTAAATTATTCCCATGAATGCTTTATTTTTTATTCGATTGATATATTGGCAATCTCTCTTTTAATTAAATATAAATTAATTTCATATTCACATCACAACACATGTAAATTATGGAAATGCTAAAAATAAATTGCGTTATCCCTGATTTTTCAGAAACATCTCTTATTGAACGAATTTATTTATTTAAACTACGACGAAGTAGAGGTGCCAAATTAGATAAAAAAACATGAATATTAGTACTGTACTGTGTATATAATATATTTACATAATACAATTGAATAGCTATACCTAAGTACTGGTATAAGCTTTTGTATTCATTCATTAGGGAGGATGTGCTGTGAGTTACCATGTTATTATATACTCGTAGGTATATCTATGTATCTTAATTATGTGTAAGAATCGATTGTGAATCCATTTGGTGCCATAGTAATTTTTTTATAAATTTAATTTTACTTGCACAAAGTACCCTATGTATTCCCACGGGTAGAATCTTGTAAGTTTGTAGAGAAGTAAGTACATTATTAAAAAAACTAATTGTGTTACTTAGTGAAATAATTAGGCAAAGTCAATCCATTCTGTTTCCGTGTCTATCTTGTTTGTAGGCTGAGCACGAAAATGTGACGTACCTAACGTTCACTGCTCGGTAACGCTGCAAAGTTTGTTAATAAAGATGTCGACGCGCAGTGTATCTCGAATACGTCAGTTTCGACACGTTTATAATTGTCATATTTATTCGTGCTTGCCCACCAGAAAGATGCCACAAGGAAGCTTCTTTTATGCGACCTCACATTATTGTATTAAAAAACAAAACGTACACCTACGTATTTAAATACTTAAATAAATAAATAAATATTCACGGTATCTAAATTATAATTTAGGAAGTTACGGTATGTATTCATCGAAAAACTCTGTACCTACAAAAGGGTCCACAATCGAATTCTCTGAACTTAATTTAATTATATTTTTTATATTTTATTATCTGTTATTTGTTACCATGCAACTCTATTATTAAGTTAGATAGGTACATAATGTAATTAAAATGTGTCTATGTAAAATATTAAGTAAGTAGGTACTTGTGTTGTTTACGTTTTTGTAGAATGTAATGTAAGGTAGACAAATTTTTATAAAAAATATGGCTAAACAGCAGTGGCGTAGCTAGGTAACCAAGGGCCCTGGGGCAAATTAAAAAAGGGGGCCCCATTGCTATGTAAACTGATTAAGTTTTATCAAATAAAAATATTAAAAATATGAAATATACAAATACTTACTTTAAAAATGCTAAGCTAATTAAGTTCTTTTTTGTTTCGTTTGCAAGGCAGGTAATAAAAATATTAAACAGTAACAACTTAAAGGCCTACCAACTGACTAAATATAAATTACAACTTCGTTTAAATCCAAAGTCCGGTCAATTTAGACAATTCAAATAAAGAAAATTCCGACAGAGCAAAATCTTCGTGGATAACTTAGGTTTACCACAAGGAATAAAGTGTCAAAAGTCCCCATCAATCCCATGTGAGCTTAGGGACTTATTCGGGGCCCAAGGTCAAAATTTTAGGTTTTTTGGATTTTTCTCGAAAACGGTAAGTTTTATCGAAAAAGTACCTTTAGCAAAGTTGTAGATCTTAAAATTCTCTATAAAAATGGTCCCAATATTTTATTCTCTAAGAAAATAATTCTCTAAAAAATCATTGGGGCCATTTTTATAGAGAATTTTAAGATCTACAACTTTGCTTTAGGGTACTTTTTCGATGAAACATATCGTTTTCGAGGAAAAACCTAAGATTTTCGTTGGGCCCCGAATAAGTCCCTAAGCTCACATGGGACTGATGGGGACTTTTGACACTTTATTCCTTGTGGTAAACCTAAGGTCTTTACAAAGATTTGGCTCTGTCAGAATTTTCTTTATTTGATCACTATTTTTATGTCTAAACTGACCGGACTACCACGCTTGATACGGTTTTGTTTTCAATTGCTATTAGCGATAAATGTAGAGTTTGACCCATACTATTTCTTAAATACCTATTTTTATTTTATTTTTAATTTGCTAAATGATCTTTCAGCTTCTGCAGAAGAATAATAACATTGCTGTAAATACTTCCGTTAGGTCAGCATTAGTATTATTGGTGAACAGTCCATGCTTGGTTGCAACCTGTCATATTTATAATTTGAAAATGGGAGAAAGGAGAATGGGCACTTCGGGCTACGACTAAAACTATATCCCTCAGGGTTTCAAAATATTTCTATATTTACGGAAAAAAATAACTCCCATGTAAATAGAGATATTCCTGAAAATAGTTCTTCATATAACATCATAATACTTAAAATTCTGAAGACCCACAAGAATAACTGTGGTGGCGTTTAAAAGAACATTAAACGGGCTTTATTTATTCCTCAGATTGTTTGAAAATCCAACCTGGGGAAATTGAGTTGTTCATAAAAAACATGTAGGTATTGTACAAAAAAAATACAGTTTTTCTGAAATATCTCGATTCCCACAGCTAGAATTTTCAAACAATCTAAAAAGCAAATAAAGTACGTTTAATGCCGTTTGAAACGCAACCACAACTTTTTTTGTGGGCCTTCAGAATCCGAAGTAATACGATGTTAAAATAACAAATAAATATAATAAATCAAACTTCTCGATTTCCATTGGACGGATCTTTTTATAAAAATAGTAAAAAGTAGACCTGTAAAAGCCCTTCAAAAGGTAATAAGTGGCAACCTTGAGTTTTTTCAGTATATTTATTAGTCCATAGAGGATTTCCCATTCTCCTTTCCAAAAGTTCAGTTCGATCGAGATTTCTGGTAAGGATTCAAGGGCCCCCTGAGCTTGAGGGCCCCGGGGCATTGCCCCGCCTAGCCCCTTGGTAGCTACGCCACTGCAAACAGATACCTAAACATGTACTTACTGAGCTGTTCCTTAACAAGTAGGTAAACAATGTTTATTTTATGAATGAACAGCGGTAAGCTTTCGAACCATTGTCGACGATCGAAATGGTGATAGCTACTAGTATGTACCTCTTTGCCATCGGTGCTCTGCTACTATTATATTAGGTAACACTAATAACGTACAAAATAATCTCATACGGTTATCCTAGTAGGTGTAGTGTAACTACTTGATACCTAAACCTATGTAATGCAGTCAGTAGTTGTTAGGTACATATTTCGTATCGTAGTTATGTAAGCAACCTGTCGTAGTTATCCAAGTTACACTAATTTAATACTTTGTTTTGATCACTATTACCCTAAGTAAGTATAATTAGTAAACCAACGAAACGAATAAAGGAAGTCATACAATTATAAAATTTAGTCATTTTATTTTGTCCCCGTCATCCAATGATGTAGATAGGTACCTACCTAATTAAAAAATCATTGGTCCCACTTAAGTCGTAAAAGGAAATGGCCATCTCAATGCAATAGCAACCTTTTGAAGATCTTCAAAATACGAAGCGATATGTCGTTTTACATATCGCTTCGTATTTTGAAGATCTTCACATAAAAAAAATATGTCTCAATTTCCATACAAATATATTCGAAAACGTACGTAAATAAACTTTCCTTTGGAAACCTTTTCATACGTATTATGTGGCAACCCTGAGGAAACTTTTTTTATTCTTGGTTCCTGTCCAGCCTCCGTTTAAAAAATAGCACATTCTTCTATATTGGGAAAAATTGGAAATCAACTTGCAAATAACCAATTTTGTTTATTTATTTTATCTCACCTATTATTGTTGGGTAAATGTTTTTTCTTTCTTTCACGGCATGCATTTCAATGTTTCAGATTTCTAGACACATTTCGAACTAACATGGTTGATTCATGATTTGAGCATTTTTTGTTGCTAGGCTCACAAAGATCAACTTGTTGTTAAAGACTACAATTTTATGCTTGTTCGGTTTGAGGATTGATAAAATACTGACGCAACGAGAAACGAAACTGACGTTAGATGGAAACACAAAGATGAGTAACGAACGTCAGTGACGTGATGACTTTTGAAGTAATTTTTTTTTTATTTATAAAAAAAAAAATCGTGCGTGTGTGTGGTGTGGTTTAGATTCTTGTGAATTGTCTGATTATAGTATAGGGTTAATTTTATATTATTTGCTGTTAGCTCATAAACTGACGGTTTATCCCTGCGAGTGTAGGGCTTATCATAATGGAAATTTACTTTCTCTAATTCAGTTTTGTCTAGAGCCAAGTTTTGCATTTAGAATACACCCCACCCTGTACTGCGTCTGTCTATAACTCAATATGGCCGTCTTGTAATGAATCGGTGGTCAGTGATATTGTTGTGATTTCGTATGATGTACAATACCAAAATGGAGCTTCGCGTTGGTAATAAATATCGTCTTGGTCGTAAGATTGGTTCAGGTTCATTTGGAGACATCTACTTGGGTAAGTAAGCACAAGAATTTATGTAAACAAAGGAAAATGGTGACTTTTGGGCCAGCTGCAATAATTCGTTTCGAAATTATCTTTGTGCACCTTGGTATCTACTGCACTTCTAGAATCGGAACTATTCTACTCGAAGTACTATATAAGTAATTTGTTAAATGTTGAGTGTCAATTTTTTTATTTGTGATCATCAAAATAATTATGTTCTGCTTTATTTTCTAACCCACCACGAATCATGAAGCGGTAAGAAAGCGCTAGGCTACAACGTTAAAACCATACTCGAACTTTTGTAAATGATTACAGGAACAAACATTGTCACTAAAGAAGAAGTAGCAATCAAATTAGAATGCATAAAGACAAGACACCCACAGTTACACATAGAAAGCAAATTTTACAAACTTATGCAAGGAGGAAGTAAGTAGCTTTTTAACGCCTTTTTAGTTCAGGTAAACCTTACCTGGGTTCATTTCCACCTCGGAATAATATAGAATTAGAACTTAATTTGTAGGCTAGGTTTTAAGTCCATTATTACTGCTCCATTTCAAGTGTAACCTTAACATGTACATCAGACTGCTCAGACTTTTACCCATTGTTCGTCTCTTGATCTCAATATTGGTAGAATATTGGTCACGTCATGCTTTTCATGATATGAAACTTACCACAGAAATGACTCATTTTATTAAGTTACAGAAGCTTTATGTGTATATGACTTCAACAGTACTTAAGAATGTATTTGTAATTTGTTTCAATGTTGCCAGTTGGAATTCCTGCGATCAAATGGTGTGGCTCAGAAGGAGACTACAATGTAATGGTTATGCAGTTGCTGGGACCATCGTTAGAAGATCTGTTTAACTTCTGCTCTAGACGGTTCTCGTTAAAGACTGTGTTGCTATTGGCAGACCAACTTATTACCCGCATCGAAGATATTCACTACAGAAACTTTATCCATAGGTAAAAACAGATTAAATATATTTTTTTATTTAATATAAAACTACTATTAGTGTGAATTATTATTATGAATGACTTTAACGGCTGAGATAATTCATTTTCCAGCTTGATTTATAAAGAGTTTATTTTCTTTTATATAGTTTATATTTGCTACACTGGTCAATATAATCAGTGTTGTACAATATTGTAATATGTTTCCGTTCATAACTAAAAAGCATGTGCTTTTCATGCTTCATTTTTCCAAATAGGAAATTTTATTGTGACACCAGAATAAATCCCTTAACCTTGGAATGAAAGTTGGAGTTTTATCATTAGACCTCTGATGCTCTATATTAATAGACTAGGCCTATTGCAGATCAGATTCGAGTTTGAGATAGCCTAGCTACCTATTTACTAATGATTATTGTTACTTAATTGTATATAGTATCTATGTATAACTGGTTACACTCACAAATCATGTTAGATAAACTGTACCTAATTAATTTTGTATGTCTGTTTATACAAACAATACAATGTAAAAAGTGATAAACTTATTTAGTTAACAACATTACTATTTCCATAACAATAAAATATTTTGCTTACCAAATGGATTAGTGAAGTCAGACCCTCACTTTCTTAAATTAATTAAAATAATGTTCTAATCTCACTACTTAGATTGTATTGTGTTTATCAGAAATTATATCTCTCAAATTAAGAGTCTGGTTTCTATACCATCATAAATAATGACCTCACCACTAACTAATTCAAGTAATATGGCCTTATTAGAAGTGGTTAGGGAGTGACAGGATTCTTGAAATAATCTTGCCCAGTGACAGATAGATATGAATTTGTAAAGCTTGTATTATTGACTTATTTAATGTTATGAAGCCCCAACACAACATTATTTGTAAGTCACAATTCAACCTATTCATAAATAAAATACCTACATACTTATAAGTTGATCCATTCATTTCTGATTTTTGTGTTATCTTTATTCTTACAGAGATATCAAACCAGATAACTTTCTCATGGGCTTAGGTAGAAAAGGAAATTTAGTTTACATAATAGATTTCGGGTTAGCTAAGAAGTACAAAGATCCCCGCACACTGCAGCATATACCATATAGAGAAAACAAAAATCTAACAGGTATGTATTATATAACAATATCATTTTAATACCATCATTCCTTGGCCTTGAATAAATAAGGCTCAGATCTGTATATTTAAACATTTATTACCTTCCCCCCTTGTTGTTTTACATATATATTTTTTTTATGATCTCTACAAAATAACGAGCATACCTTTTTCAATAACATTTTGGTTCAAAATATAAAAACACAATCGTAAATAATTTGTGTTTGTTTTTCAGGGACCGCCAGATATGCATCGATAAACACACATTTGGGCATCGAACAATCTCGCCGCGACGACCTAGAATCCTTGGGATATGTTCTGATGTACTTTAACCGAGGAAGCCTGCCGTGGCAGGGATTAAAAGCCGCTACTAAGCGTCAGAAATACGAGAGAATATCCGAAAAGAAATTGTCCACACCTTTTGATGAGCTTTGCAAAGTAAGTTTATTATACAACAATATTTAAAACTATCGCAGTTTTGAACATAGTTTTCCTTATAAACGGGATCCTACCTACCTACTGTAATTATTGAACCTAATAAATTTTGATTTCATTTGTTTTACTATGATGGTGCATGCAACTGCGCCGATCGGGAAATATACAAACTCACAAATCATGATAAATATCCCATTTATAAAGAAAACTATGTTAAAAACCGTGATAGTTTTAAATATTTTATCTTCGAAAATTTGATAAATAGGTTCCACTTATACAACATTCAGAATCAATTTGAGTTACAATTAAAATTTTGAGTAACTGAAAGCTGTTTTCATTAAAAATAATCGTAGATTAATCATATATTACTCTGATTACATTCTACTATCTGGTTTGGTAAACTAGTGCAAGATAAAGAATTTGTTGAGCCATCCTGTGACAAATTGATTAAAAGGAAATTGGTTACACTTGACGTTCAAGCCTTGTACAGTCCTCATACTATTATTTGGATCCCAGGGTAAGGTATTTATAATTTCACGGACAAGACCCTTCTTTTATTTGTCCCGAAATATCTATCAAGTTGAAATTGAACATTTATTTTACTTTGTCACAGGCGCATGAACATTCGTTTTATTTTTATTGTTTCAATAACAATTAGGTTTGTCGAGTCATGTCACTTTTAAGTCGTAGAAGATCAGATTAACTGATTTGCACACATCAAATCAATAAATAAAATAGGTTGGTACAACTTGCAATTTTTATTGTATTTTCCTGTTTGTACATTTTAGGGTAAACGTTTAATAAATATTTTTCCTTCTTTCTTCAACCCGAGTGTATGTTGCGAGTCACCTAGTAGTAATCTGACAAATAACACGGAATTTCGCAGAAGTCAGTTCGCAGGCAGAGTCTGCCTTCCATGCCATGATTCCCACCTAAAAGAAATATTTGTTAGAAATAGCAATTATTTGTTTTACACAAAATATCTGGTTTTTATTTTCAGAACCATCCAATCGAATTCCAACTATACCTTAAGTACTGCCGACAGCTTCGTTTCGAAGAGAGACCAGACTACAGCCATCTGCGCCAACTATTCCGCACGCTCTTTCACAGACAAGGGTTCACCTACGACTATGTGTTCGACTGGAATATGCTCAAGTTTGGTATGTATCTATTTAGCTAAATTATTATTACCTAATGCGAATGGTCAAAGATTTTGGCCTTATTGCCTTATTGCTCTGTATTGTATTTGATGTTGATAGCCCATAAGTATTGAGAATCGTAGAGAGTTGATTTAATAAATAAATAAATAATATTTGATAGAATACAATTTAAAAATTAACAACAATATTATTGTAGGTAAATAAGTAGTTAGCCGGGTATGTTTTCGTCCATAAACGAATACATATTACATTCGTACTAATTAATAGTTGTATGCGTTTTTTGGTACGGTACTCTTCGCGCTTGAGTCAGATTAGCACTTGGTCGGTTTTTTTTAATTATGAGATTGTTTCGTACCATAAGCGCTAAACTGCTTGTGTGAAAATGGTACTACAACACTCAGACCAGAAACAAATATTTACAGGTAACGCAAACATTTGTCCCGCAGCGGGTATCAAACCCTCGCCTCTTGCATCTCAGCCACTGTCTGGTTAGTCAATTATTGTTTATGCGAACGGTTGTGTGGATGTTTGCATGTAATTCACGCGTAACAACTGAATCTATTTAGATGATGAAATTCGCGGGTATAGTTGCGGGCGAAAGCAATCTACACAGGCTAAGGATTAGTTTCTTTCAATAGGAAAGTGATTATATCGGGACATGATAGTGTTACGAAATTGTTATATTGATAATACATTGCGTCGCCAAGTCTGGTTAGTATTTTTTTTATGTAGCATATGGGTTCGATTCCCTCTCTCTCTACAAACTTTTGTGTGAAGATCATAGATGCAACTTCTGTGTCTGGGTGTTGTAATTATATAGATTAATACTGACAACAAAATTCCTTACAAAAAGTGTATAAACCCGCGAGGTACGCAGTTAAGTCGCACGCGTTGTTGATGATATACATTCGTAACGATCTGATGTTTTCAGGAGGGCCTCGTGGTAACTACCAGGCGGGGGCAGCAGATCGTACTCTAAGACGTCACGAACCGCCGACGGAACAAGAAACAAGTTAGTATCGTTCTAGCTATTGTATATTGCTAGTTCGTGGATTAATTGACTGTTGGGCATATAGCATCGAGAACGGACGTTACAGGATGATTCTCAAGTTTTATAGCCAGTGTTCTTAGTCCATTCCAATGTTCTTTAGAATTAGATATTAGATAAAAAATATATGGTGCGCAATAAGTTTCTATGACGCGCATTGAAAAATGCAAAGTAAAGTAATTTAGAACCCCTTTATTAAAGTAATTTCGTGTCTGATTTCTTTGAGCATTCGTTAGTATTAGGAGATTCGTCGATAGAGTCATCTGTTATCAGACCGACAGACAATCAAGCGCGATATGACACTACCGACGACGATCTCTAGACACCAACGGATTTGATGTAAAATATTATAATCGAATCCATCACATGCCGCTCAATAAACTATCGCTTTGGAAGTCTATGAGGCCTGGCCTAAGTTCAGCTGGAGGCTCAAATTATAATATAATTGATTCTGGATGTGATATTTGCTGCTTAGAATTTCATGAAAATTTAAATGTCTTGACTTTCATGTATAATGGATCTATGTTTTTCTTATTTGTGCTAGCTAAGGCTTAAGCATAGGTATGTGTACTTTGTTATATTTGCTTGATAGATGCGGTCCTTGTTGAATAGATGGACCGGAAATGGCTAAAGACAACGCTGACTCGATCGAAACTGCCACTTGGGTGTTTGATAGTATAATAAGATTTTTAGTTGTAACGTTTCAAAGGGTATATTTAATACCTTAAGGAATGGTCCAAACTGTAATTTAACAGCCGGTTCACACTAGTCGTAAGTCGCATATGACTAAAAGTCGAAAGTCTGATGTACCTACCTCGTAAATCGCGTCTCATCCTCATCCAATGTGAACAGCTCCATATAGTGTATGGTGACCAGAGCATTCGACTTTTAGTCATATGCGACTTACGACTAGTGTGAACTGTTAGTGTGTTACATTGTAAAGACGTGTGAGTGAGTTATTTGTGTTGGTGTGCAGCGGCGGGCGCTGGGGGCGCTGGGGTCGCGGGGGGCACGGGGGGCCAGCCCAGCTCGGCGGTGGCTGCCGTCTCGGAGTGGCGGTGAGAGCCACGCGACACCCGCCACGGGACACCACTACAGACTCGATATATTCATCTATATGACGGTGTATTTTAAAAAGTCATCGATTCACTCGGTAGGAATTGAGACGCGACCGTGAACTACGACGTTCGCGAATCGGTTTAAACAATTTTGTATGCATTCATGTTAACGTTCATACATATTATTGTAAATTATTTAATTGTAGGCTAAGAGTGGGCCGTGTGACATCTTGCAGTATAATGTGACTCATCTGCATAGAGTAGTTTTAGGCCTACCGTAACATCAATTGTACTTTATGCTCAGTTATATTTTAGAAGTAAGATCCATACAAGGTTTCCAAAATATTTGTTAAATTAACTTGATGTATGTATGATAATAAAAAAAGCAAAATAACGGTATTTCCTTATAATACTCTGCCTTCACTTTAATAACGCAATCTGGCTAGTTTCATGTTTATTAACTATATGAAGCTATATACAATATGTTTATATATTTGGATAAAGTAAATTGAAGATGTAGATAGCTTTGTTTGAGTGGTTATTTTCTGTTAAAAGAATGACGGTTTGATGTTTTGACTGGTCTTCTCGAAGAATATATATTTATTCCTAGTGAAGACAAGACATTTTACGTAAAATTATAAATAAAAAAACAAACTTATATTATGATATGACCTTGACACATGTGACCTCTTTTTTTCTGATAAGAAATAACCTCGACTTTGTTATTAATATTGAATTAAACGTACTATGCTAGCAGCATTCAGTTAAAGACTTATTTTGTTATACAACATTTGGTTGGAAGTGTATTTACAATGTGCAACGATACTGATAATAACTTGCTTGCTCGCGATTCGTATACGAAATAGCATAACTTATGTATATTGAAAAACAAAATGTTTTGTTGCAAACAATAATATTTAAATAAATTGTGCAATACCACAGCAACAAAAATTATATGACTTCAGCATTTAGTCTTCCGAGTTCAGTTTTCCATTTGCTCTGATGATGATTAATGAAGTTATTTTTGAAATGTAAATTAGTGTTTTTTTATGGTTTGTAAAACATTAGAGCAAGCTCAAAATTATTTCAATGAATAAAACCGATGTACGTAGCCCTTTATTATTACTATCCCATTACACAACCAATTTGACAGTTTTATTATATTAATAAGATCATTTGTTATTTGATCTCTAGAAAAAAAATGAGTCTTTTCACTGCCATAGAATTATTTTGATAAACCTAGTAGGCTTGTCTCATAAGTTGCTAGATCAGCGGTTTATGCTCATCAACCAATATTGTTTCATAATCATCATAATTTGACTAAAATTGTAAACAAACATCCTTGTTTCGTATGATTTGACAGCAGTTTAGTGATTTCATCAGTTAGGTATATTCTGCTCCAAATAAATTGTTTACTTATTTATGATATCTATGATCTCATGTAAATTACCAAATTGCTTATTTCATTATTTCTAAGTTCATAATCGGTTACCAATGTCTTAATTTCAAGAGAATTTGTTTGTGTTTCTGGCTATGCCTGAAAAACTCCCGTTGGCTTAGAATTAAATATATGGTTGAGCTAGTTGCTGACCAGTAAACTGAACTGGTTCTCATGCCTTGAAAATACTATAAAAAAATATTGATCAAAGTTACCTATAAATGCATGTGACACGCTCTAGAACAATTTATAAATTATTTCTAAGATTAAATTAAATTTAAATGAAAACATTTTACTAAATCATTTAACTGTTCGGACCATCAGCCTCGAATATGACTGAGAATTAGGTTCAATTTACTGTAAATACATAAATTAATAAGTGTAATTGTAAGGGATCGCATTGAAGCCTCGGAGATTTGAATTCTGAATGTATTGTAAAGTTTTGATTTAATGATAAACATTCAAGAAATTTTAGATAAAACCTTGCATCTGTTATATTATTACATATACTGTACCTACTATGTAATGTATTTTACAAGATTTGAGTTCTTGTTTCACCTTTGTTAGATAACCTATTATAATGGATCATAAGAATGCACTGCTTAGTTTTAATTCTTCAAATTCAATATGTATTAAGTTTTTTAGTCTACAGGGTATTTTTAAGCATTTGTCCATTAGATTTCCGTTGTTTCACTCATCCATCCTTTACAAGCATCGTATTGTCTGTTTTGCTGTGCCGAGGTTCACTATGTCAAATCATACTCATCACACACATACTAATACTTAGTTGGTCGCCGTGTACATTTCACCTAGTGTCCAACGTAACATTACTGCGTACTTGCTCGCTAAACCAGCATACAAGTACATCACATGACGCGATTTGGTCGCGTGGTTTATTCAACCAGTGAGTACGCAGGTAATGGATTATCTTGTTAGTAATTGTTTTGAGGTTAATTTAATTAAATGTATGCTAGCCTATGATTTGTCATGTGTATGGAATATAGTAAGTATCGTGAATGATAGTGTGTGAAGGCGAGGCGAGGCGAGGCGTGCGTAGCCCTTGTCGTTGTCGATGCCTGCGCCGCGCCACTGTCGGTCTGCGCTTGTCGTCGCTGTGTGCATCTCTATGTGCTTCAGCCGAGGAAGTCCGTAGCTTGCTCCTAAACATAAGTGTACGCTCTAAACGACGAAAGACTAAGGACTTAATTTTGTACATATTAAATTTTAAGATAAATTAGTTAAGCGGACACACTGTTTTTTACAATATCATAAGTAACGAAAATAAATACAAACATAACTGTTGTAGAATTAATGTCATTAATTATTTTGGTGTTATCCTTTTCTATGTAGACGCTTCGTGGTATCGTACCGACGCTCGTTCATCGTTATTTCTACCTATGTGTTTACTCATGTTTCTATAGGAGGGAATAAATCCTAGGTAGGTAGTTTTAGCATGAGTAAAGTTTTAGAAAGTGTGGCTCATAATATTTGGTACATATTACATTTCTAGACATTGAGTTTTGTTCCCTCCAAATGCGAGTACCTACTAAATGTATCTCAATAATATACACCTCTTGATACTATTAGGTAGGTAGTATTATTATCATATAACAGTGTTCATATTTTATTTTTATGACACTCATAATAATTATTATTGTTTCATGCTATTCTATCTTAGCATATGCATTAAAACAAATTGTTATGCTTGCATTGTTTTTCTATGTCCAGTATGTAAAATAATTCCTTTGGCACAATAAACTAAGTAAAATACATATTATCTTTTACTTCGTAGGTAGTTTGTAGCAAGCATCATTTGTAAGTTCTCCATGTTGATGTTATGTGGTTACTATGTAGCCAGAAATCCTCCATCTACTGGAAGTTGTACCCCGCTTATCATGCTAGCGTCGCTGCTAAGAAGAAATAGGATTGCATTAACGACTTCAGAAACTTCTCCAAACCTAGAAAAAAGAAGAAAAATTTAGTAACTCGGTAGATACCTAGATTTCGTTAAATGAATTAGGTAGGATATATTTAGAAAATATATTCGTACCTTCCTAAAGGTATTTTAGACAGCATCCCTTTAGACTTCGCTGGGTCAGACCACACTTTTCTACCCATTTCTGTCATGATAACAGTAGGATTGACCGTGTTGACTCTGATGCCGTATTCTCCAAGTTCTAGGGCCATAACTCTAGTAATGGAATCCACGGCGCCTTTTGATGCGCAATACGCTACGTGGTCCTTGAGGGCTGCCTGCAAATAAGGCTACCTAATTAAAATTCATCACGTTTTATTATTATTATGCGATAAGCAAAATGAATAGCTCTCAAGATGTCCTACCATACTCCCTTGCGATGATACGCTAACGATGGATCCTGTGATATTATTATGTATCATTTTCTTGGCCACAACTTGACTAACGTTTACAATGGCTCTTGCGTTCAGAGAAATACTCCTGAAAATTAAATAAAAGAAAATGAAACGTGTTATTAGAAAGCTTTAGAGGTGAATAACCTGATCAAAAACCTTAACAAGAGTTATGGTAGGTAGGTATGGTAGGCTTATAAAAGCGATGTACCTACCTAAATAGCGCCTGATCGGCAGCAGCAACGTTTGTTGCAAGTAGGTATACCTACCTATAGCAGAGTCCAAACTTCTAGGGGCTCTGTTCGTATTTTCATAATAATTCAAGATCAACACCCTCACTAAGGATCGTATCAGTACTTGGACACTAGTCAGTTAAATCACTACAACTTACTCATCAAAACTTTCAGCTGTGCATTCTAAGAAGGGTTCTATAATGGCAACTCCAGCGCTGTTCACAAGTGCATCGAAAACTCCTAAGGAGTCTACAACTTCTCTGGTTTTCTTCCAGTCTCTGAGATCCACACAAGCTACTTCTATAGAAGGATATTCCTTCTTCAGATTGTTTAGATTCTCAGTTTGGTTGGATATGATAGCGACATTAGCACCTTGTCTCCATAGCTCTACTGCAACGCCTTTTCCTATGCCTACGGAATAAAACAAAATAGGTACCTACCTAGCGTTGATTAAAATACTTGTCTTCTATGGACCTAGGCATCTGCCTAGTTCCATAGAATCTGCAACTAGTTATCAAACTAGTTGCTTTAAAAATTTGTAATTCAAATACCTACTAGTGTTTAAATTTATAATATTTAACCGTCGAAATTTGTTTTGTAGGGAGTTATTATGGGTTGGTGGGTTTTTAAATGTAAGAAATAGGTAGGTAATCAATATAGGTATTAACTTGCCTTGACATCCTCCAGTAACTAGTATCCTCTTTCCTTTGAATCCGCTGTTCATCCTGCCTTGTTCACAACACTAGCAAAATACACGCTTCGATAACAATGTGCACACGTAGGTAGTGGACGAGATTCGATTCAATATTTTCAAGTGGGTTTACGTTTTTGATAAGAAACTCGTAATCGTAGCTGACCAATGTCCGTAGGTACTTGTAACACTAAATTATTATCTTGTTTTGTTTATACTTGTATAGTTCATATTATCTACTGTTTACGCAAATGTTTTTAGATCTATTACTTAACTGTAGTTACGTATCATTTCTAGGATGGATATTTTTCATTAAATTATTTACCTTTAGGTATACCTATCTACGTACTAGTATGGTCATATTATGTAGATTTCGTTTTTAGGTCTAGTTTCGTGTAGTAATGCGAAAGTACAGTCAGCGGTACCACTTAACATCAGGTAGGTCATCGGTTAGTATAGTGAGTAGGTACAAGCGGAAAGAAAACTGGTAGATAAGTATAGTAAACTCGTTATGGGTACCTACCGGAGTTGTAGGTAAGAAACCTACTTGAAATGATACAACAATATAAGAAACCTCATTTAATAACATCATTTTATGATAATTTAAACTTCCATAGCCTGAAATATAGTATTAACTAAGGTCACATGAATGCTAAAGGTCAAGTAGTTATCAAAAACAAATTTACAGACCTAAGTTAAATGCTCACTCTTGTGTCATAAAGAATAGATCTTAATCATTATCAATGGCAAAACATGGCTTAGCGCGTTTGTTTCAACGAAATAGATCTTTGGTTATAATATAAGTATGTATAACTGTATAGCTTAATTTTATGTAACCTTACATTTCGAGTCCATTGCTTTATATAGTTTATTAAATTAAATAGTTTTTATGTGGCAAGAAAACCTCCGTCGATCGGTAGCTCCACGCCACTAATCATGCTCGATCTATCGCTAAGCAGGAACACAACAGCATTTACCACTTCGGATACTTCTCCAAACCTGTAATTCAGAAGTCAAATTGTATTGGTCAATCCAATGTTGTGTCATGATGAGATAGTATAAGTAATACTATCTCACCATGACACAACAAAAAGACTTACTTGGATACAACTTGAACTATTTGTTAGTTGTCAGAATAAGCACATAGATTTAACATTTTACCTATTAATTACTACTTTTTATAAATTAACAAGTTATGCAGGGATAACTTGACAGATGGGAAGGAAATCATGAACTGCGAAGATCAAGAACTGAGCCTTTTAATTATATTTTTCAAAGACAACTTAAAAAGTTCTGGTCATATTTAAGAGATTTATATGAAACCACTTCTAACTACTACTAGTATATAATAGATCTATCAACCAAAGAAAGAATCATCAAAATCGGTTCACAATTGGTGGAGAGGCTGCTGATCTTACTTGAAGGACATTTAAGAATGATCTAGCAAGTCGCTCAAGTAAGTAATAAATATTATATTGTAAATGTGGCCTCATCTCTTATCTTTAGTACTCTGTTTATATTAATTTATCATGAAACGTAAATAAACTTTTATGAGCTATATGAGATAAAGATAATCTACGCCTTCAACTCCTAGATATTACCCATAATGATAGGAGTTTAAAAGAAACTGAAATAAAAACTTTAAACATGCAGCCCATTCTCCATACATACTCATGTTTATAAATAATGGGTTGGAGTGATATGGCTCATAACATTATGTTATTGCAAAAGAATTCAACACTACTGAAATTCTTAGCTATGTAATTGACATAAGATTTGCATATAGTGCAACTTTATAATATTTGAAACTATCATGGTTTTGAACATAGTTTTCTTTATAAACGGGATATTTGTCATGATTTGTGAGTTTGATTGAAATATCGCGAAATAATCAAACTCACAAATCATGGTAAATATCCCGTTTATAAAGAAAACTAGTGCAATTTTACCTTTTCAGGGGTATCTTAGCAAGCATTTCATTGGCTCTTTCAGGTTCAGACCATCCAACTTTAGCCATTTCAGTCATGATCACAGTCGGGTTGACAGCATTGACTCTGATGCCATGAGGACCCAGCTCCAAGGCCATGGCCCGGGTTAAAGCATCTAGGGCTGCTTTTGAAGCACTGTAGATAGCATGATCTTTCAGTGCAGCCTAAAAAAATTAAGGATAAATAAAAGAATATTACATTCTGGAACTTAAAGTACCCTTCATTAACTTTGTCAATAAATATAAATGATAGTAGATATTTATTGTTCTTTTGATGCAGATAAAAGGATTACAACATATTAAACTGATTAAATATCAAACTGATATAAAATTACTGAGATATATAAAAAATTATCTGAGGATCAACCTGAGGATGCTACTACTAACAATAAATAAATATTAACAGATATACACACATCACACTAATCCCAAACTATGCCAAGCTTTCCATACATTAAACATGTTTAAAAGTATTCTAGGTGATTTTGCTGAATAAAGTAAAATGATATGACTAAAACTTTAACCAAAGGTGTTTGTGACAGGGCAAGGACAATATGTTAAGTTGATTATTTTACCTTCGATGCTTGAGATGATATGTTAACTATAGTGCCGTGGGTATTATTCTCCACCATCTTCTTAGCTACAACTTGGCTGATATTCAACACAGCCTTTACATTCACTTCAAATGTTCTGAAATTTAAAACAAAACTGTTTTTTTCTCTTCAGTACTACTTACTAGTCATCGATAGTTGAGCTCAATTACAATTATTAGAAAAGGAATAGTTTCCTTCATACTAAGTTAAGTAACAATACAAATAACTACTAGTCTGCAGATAACTGTTTTACATGCATTTATCTACAGTATTACTAAAAATAAAAGGTCGTAGCTTGGTACAAACTTGTCAAAGTCAGATGGCTTGCATTCTAGAAAAGGGTCACAAACAGCAACTGCAGCATTATTGACCAGTGCATCAAAGTGTCCCAAAGATTCAACAATTTTTCGAGTCTTCTCCCAGTCTCCAATATCAACGTCAATAATGTCTATAGATGGATATTCGCTTTGAAGAGTTTCTAGGTGCGATCTTGTTCTAGATAAAGCCACAATATTCGCTCCAGCACGCCATAATTCCACTGCGATGCCCCTGCCTATACCTGCAAAGTTGAGACATGTTTTAGAACAGATTTACGAACCTTACTCGAGGCGTAAAAATACAATAAAATAACATCATACTCCACATACCTTGGCCGGCACCAGTTACGAGTATTCTTTTCCCCTTGAAAGAGATCTCCATTATTTGATTGTTTCTAGAAAGAAATACCTACATGGTAAAAACACGAGTAAGGCAATGCTATCAACTTTACAAAGTAACTTGTAGTGCCTAATGTAACTAATAAATAGGTAATTGAATCGATTAACATCTGGATAGAAGTACCTTCCTATCTACCGTAGACCGCAAAATTCTATACACACGTACAACAGTGCCGCCTGTAATTGTAATGATAATGATTTAGCTACGAAAAATATGCAAACGCAACCACCCATCATACGCAAGTCACTTCTTCTTGACGATTTGATTTGACCATAGACTTGACATTCACATTTAGTTGACGTAAATTATGTCTTGATAAAAAGTCAGTGTCAGATTTTAGACACTGATACCGTACGCAGGTTCGACTTTTACCCTCATCTCTCTACAAGATGTAGAGCAAAGTAGAGAGATGCAGATGACCCTCATATATTTATATGATACCGAACCAATCAGAGATTAGAGGTTTTGGGGCAAAATTTAAAAAAAAATCATGTTTAAAATTCACATAGTTCACTGTTCTTTAGTTTAACAAAAATACAGTGCTGTTCTCACTTTATTGGATACTAGATTTTTTTTCATAAAATCATGGGATCTGTGTGGAGATATGGGAGGGATATTTTTTGAGAATAGTAGGTATAAGTAAAAATATAAATAATATATAGTAAGCCGTTATATGTATAGGTAAAACTACGGACTATTTTCCTGTTACCAACCAAACTATATCTAATTGGAAATAAATTAAACTCGATGATTGTTTAATTAACAATTTCACAGGGACTTATTTAATTTCTTTACTACTTGCCTACATAACGTTTCAAGTATTTCTAGCTCGTAGTACGATGATTTGTGTGCTCATATTGATTGTTGTAATCATGAAGCTACATGATGTAGAAAGCAGTGAAACAAAATATTATATTGATGGGTTTAGTGCCATCTACGAAAAGTCTCAATACAGGGGTGAAAAGTTTAATGCTACATATTTATTACCAGAGGAAATACTACCAACTGTACATGACTTAGATCACTATCTCAAGAGAGTTAAGCTTGTTGTAGATTTCTTTGAAAAATCGCCCAACGTGACAGATTGTAACGTTGCACTGGGGATGTTTCTCTTGAAAGGTAATCCTTTATGATAATTACCCTTCCAATGCATCTTATTTCTATACCTACTAAGTCTATCTCTCCACAACTAGGTACGTACCTACAGCACGTAGAGTCTTATATAGAGATCCAGTTATTCAAGAAAGGTATTGAGTTCGACACATAGAGGTAAGTATATCACCTCACCTGTTGTTTATCGTAAGTTCATGTCATGTTTACAAGGTGCTATTTTACAGCACTTATGAAGAGAACACTCATAGACGATGGAAATAAAATAATATTACATGGATTTTACAGCAATATAAAAGAGTTAATGAGCAAAGCTGAAAATATTATTTCGCATTTTATTTATGGAAACAAAATGTTTGGTTGGAGCGATTTACGATTCCGATGTAAGTTCAATTAAAAACGAAATACGAAAAAAAAAATTCTTACTTATACTACCTTACCTTACTTAAAAATTGAACGGTTTTATTGATTTTTAGTTTCAAAAATGTTTGCGTCAGATGAAGCCCAAGTTTACTCAATCAAATCATTTAATAGAAACACAATGAAGACGTGGATTCATTCAAATTTCAAGATAAATGAGTTTATAGAAGAAATTGATGAAATTACATACCCGAAAGAGAATTACGTTGAACTCGTTACAGCTATGGATAGATATTTCAAGGTGGTTGACTCGGGTAAAACTATTTTTAATTACAAAGAGATATTACGCACTTGCCTACTGAAGTTTTGTAACATATAGGTACTTACCTTAGTTTCTCATTTATCAACTTTTTCTACAGATGAATGCTTATCAAGAATATCATTTAACCGAGAACCCATAACCATGGAGCTCAAATCCTGCCATCCAGATGCATTCTGCAAAAAACGAGTACTTGCATCACCTTCGGTCGCATACTCACTAAGCCATAGGTGCGAACAACTTCTTTTTTTATAAAACTAGAACTGTCCCTTCCTCTTGACATTAGTCATGAAACAGAACTTGATTTTAAATACCTACGCTGGCTACTGCGTCTTCTTCTTCTTCTTCATGCCCTTATCCCACTAGGTGGGGTCGGCACATGTTCTCTTCCTCCACTCTCCTCTATCATTTATTTCCCGCTAGCTATTTCATAAGCAAAATAATCAATAATATCAAATAGGTAGGTGTACCTATCACTGTGACGACATAGGTAGGTAGGTACTCCCAGCACTAAACGATGATGATTGGTGTGCCTCAGATTGCAGTCTAAGACTGGGTTCAGATGACCGCGCGGTACCGCGCGGAACTACGAACCGCGCGGTACATGATCAATATAAACGGTAATTATCGTCTACATTACCGCGCGGTACCGCGCGGCAACGCGCGGCGAGCTCCCATACATTTACCGTCATGTGAATGCTCCAACGGCTACGCGCGGTCATCTGAACCTAGCCTTAATCTTTGTTTAGTTTATACTATACGCATTTCAATGTACCTACATGTATAAAAGTTTGTTTTTTACTCAAAATACCGCTGTAAAATCAACTAAACTAGATGTTTTCAAGAGAGTAAATACATTTTATCTAGGCAAATGCGCTACACCGTAGGCCGAATCATTGATTGCGATCAAGCGTTTGCCTATAATGTAAAAAAAAAAACTTTCTGCCTTTGTTCTTGTTTCAATAAGAAATACGTACCTTACCTACTATAATCTTAGAACGTTTATCCAACTGTATAGTACAATGCATTATGTATTCTGTGGTTCTAATCTAGTTACCTTCCGCGTTCATTGTTCTAAGGTTAGTGAACATACTGGGGCTCCGGCAAATAAGGCGCTGCTACATGGTCTCGGAACAAGTGGACGATATGCATATGGATTTAATGTGCTCGAATATGTACCGAGAGACTGTTTATCTGGCGCGTCGTGGGTTCTTTTCTCGGGACCTCTTTTTGGAGCACAGTAATTAAATTTTTCTTTGTTTTTTCCTTGTTACTTATACTCCGAAAACAACAGTAATCTTGGTCAAGCAAATTATACAAAATAGACTGACGAATAAGACGGTGTACCTATTTTTGTCTGGTCAAAACTAGTTACTATGTAGTTAAGATGTAATCTGAAACTTACTAATTAGAGAATACAGATTATTGTAGGAGTGACTAAAAAAAAGCACAGATGTGGTAGCGCGTTAAGATCTTTTATATGTAAAATGACACTACACAGCGTGCTACGTAACGATAGATGCTATTCGCAGTATTCAGTGAAAGTAATCTCGTGAATTTAAATCAGTTCTTAATGCTCAATGAAGCCTTACAAATATTGCAATATCTTTCGCTTTCAGAATAAAATATTTGCTGGTACATTTTGCTTGAATCTATTTATTCAAATTAGCTATTTTCTCCCAAATCTGCAGTAAAGTAGATTGGATAAAAATACTGTCAAAAAAGTATCCGATTAGACTGATAAGCACTTCTCAACTATATATTTTTTCTGACACTCCTCTAGTGACTCCGTAGGGATGGGAAAACCGAAAAAAAATATCGATATATATCGTATCGATATATTTCAAATATATCGATTATATCGTCCAAGAAATATCGATATTTCGATATATCGATATTTTTTGCCCAATATGCAAATATTTATAAAAATTGCCAAAATATTAGAAATTTTAAAGCAAATATACATCTGGCTGTTTTGACATCCGTTTTTTTATTTAAAAAAAACAGGATTTTCATTGCTTGACTTAAAAAAAAACAAATTAAACATAACATTACTCTAAAAGAATTTGTCTGATATTGACATCAGTAGTACTCGTTGTTTAGAGCTTTAAAAATATATCGATTTTGATATCTGAAAATAAATATCGAATATCGATATATCGCTGGAAAAAATATCGCCGATATATATCGATATTTTTCAGAAAAAATATCGATATTTTGATATATCGATATTTTTTGCCCATCCCTATGACTCCGTACGAGATCAAGTTGCAGAATTAGTACACTCATCAAGTGTTTGCTAAAATCAATTAACAATAATTTAATTAAAAACACTTTCGGCCCCATGTTAATAAGCTCCCTGGTGGCGTATGTTCTTCTTATCATAAATATGCTAAATTTTGTTATTTTTAGCAGACTCAATGAGTGCACTGATTCTTCAGCCGGATCTTAGACTATTTCGTACCTACTTAGTAAGAATTAATAACTAAGATTTATTCTATTTAATGTAGATACATATGTTTTTTTATTTTATGATCTAGTTGCGCTATGTGGGTTGCTTGGTTACGAGGAATTCCACCGACGCCATTGGTTTTACAAAACTGCAAGCTGGATAAACGAGGACGGCTGTATTCAAGAAGATCGCAACTTCGAAATCAATCGTACGAAGATCTTTATTGACGCTGAAAAGAATCCTAAGAAGTTGAAGGTATTGAAGAAGTTGAGATTCAAACTTTTGGCTGATGAATGTCATACGCATCCGATGATGCTGTTAGCTGTGGTCCTGGCTCATGGGATCAGACATGCAGCACATTTTATGTTGTGATCAGAATAAGTATTTTTCTGTAATATTATAACTAGCTTACGAAATCATGGGGAAAAGTATTCCGCAACGCAAAGGTGAAAACATCTAGCTTTATTAGCTAAAGATTAATTAAAGATTCGATTCTCGAGTGTTAGAACTTTATCATATTTTTTTATATCTGTATTGGGTAAATAGCAGAAAAAATAGTCCGAACAATAAAAAAATGTTTTAGTCCTAACATTTATTAAACTGTTTCAATTAATAATATCTTACCGACTTAAAAATATTAAAAAATAAGTTACTTTATAGTTTAACATAAGGATTTAACATAAAATAGTGTTGATATAATTGTAAAAATTGTATTTGTTTTTATTTATCTAACATTTAAACCTGGTACGAAATTCTTTTTATTTATCATGCTTATTGATTTAGTAAGGCACATTTCTCTCATACTAAAAGTCGATGAAGGCCACGTACGAGTAAGTAATAAGTTTGGCGTGTGCAATAAAATTGAATTGGCGTTTTTGTTTGCATTATCGGATATTATTAGATACATTTTGTGTTAGTAGGTAGGTTTCACGCAAACTACCTACCCATTATTGCATTGTATTATTGATGCGATAATATATCGTATTATTCAACAAGTTTCAAAGTCTCGAACAGTTCGTCAGTATTAAACTTTTTGTTTTTAAGTTTACTTCAGTTAGTTGAAAGAGTAAAAAAGTTATTTAAAAATAAGAAATATTTACATAAAATAGCCGCTACAATTAAAACAATGTAATTCAATACAGTCATCAATCTTACAACAGTCATAAAAATAGTTAGCTAGTTACCATACAAAATCAGTTTAGTTGCTCACTGGATAAATTATTATATAAATAGTTACTTAGTTATATTAGTCCAGTTTTACTGGAAGTAAATGTTGTGCTTATATAAAAAGTTTATGGCAATTATCGCCTGTAAGGTGCCTTTCGGTATCTTCCACGCTCTTCCTCGTCACGCACGTCCAAGTAATGGCTGAACACCACTGCCCATAGGTAGAGGTACAGACCTAGAAACAAAAAAATAAAAATAGTTAGTCTAGAAACGAAAGAATAAAAAGAGGTTTTAGTTTTAGTCTCCTAATTTTTAAAATGGGATACAACATACAACGAATGAAGTCCAATTTCTACCTGGCTCACACCTTACAGAATAACCCCCTTTCTTATAAAAAGCTAGCGTTGACTTTATGTCATCATTATGTATGGTAATTGATACTTCAAGTCTGCGCTAACTGTTTACAAAATAGACCGTTAGGCTTTATTCTGTACCTAATAGTGTTTGTTGTAGGTATTAATGAGACATGAGAAGAATACACAAATACACACAATTATATAATTTACAATTCAGTAATAAAACAATTTGAAATGGTCCTTCATTTACCTAGCACAGTTACCAGTAGTAGTCCGGTCAATTTAGACAATTGAAATAAAGAAAATTCCGACAGAGCCAAATCTTCGTAGAGACCTTAGGTTTACCAAAAGGAATAAAGTGTCAAAAGTCCCCATCAATCCCATGTGAGCTTAAGGACTTATTCGGGGCCCAACGTCAACATTTTAGGTTTTTTGGATTTTTCTCGAAAACGGTAAGTTTTATCGAAAAACTACCTTAAAGCAAGTTGTAGACCTTAAAATTCTCTATAAAAATAGTCCCAATGATTTTTTCTCTAAGACCCACTATTTCCCAGATATTGCGCTTGTAAGAATCAGACAATAGAAATAAAGAAAATTCCGTCAGAGCCCCGAATAAGTCCCTAAGCTCACATGGGATTGATGGGGGCTTTTGACACTTTATTCCTTGTGGTAAACCTAAGGTCTCTACGAAGATTGGAATTTTCTTTATTTGATCACTATTTTTATGTCTAAATTGACCGGACTATAGACAACTGCACAAGACGAGCGAAGTCATGATCCAAAAAAGTTAACATAATACAAAAAGTTCTTACACAAATATAACAGTCCGCCGACCAGTATGCAAGTGGCGAGTAGATTGTGGTCTTCGATTTTGTCGTCGAGGTAAAAAGTAATGGAGGTATGCAGTACGCTGATTAGCAGACCGATGGCTAGTACAATGCCGAGCACTACCCACGGTAGCATCAACCATGATCGCCGCTGAAAAATAACAGGAAAAATCAATTTAGAAGTTAGAGCTAATCATGTAGGGTCACAAAATTTTGTGTTGACTTCATATGGAGCGGACGATTTATAGGTAGGTATATACATAATATTTGGTAAAATCATTTAGAGAACGTGCTTTATAATTAACTTTATTAGTGTAGATATGCAACCTACGGAACTAATCACTCTGAGACATAAAGGATAAAGGTATTCGACACATGCCGTGCAATCATGTGTCTATGATTACACGGTCACCGGTGGAATGTAGTGATAAAGTACTGAATTAACTACTAAAGCTACTTAAATTATTAATAATTACCTATTATCTAAAATAAACCTTACCGAAAACGATGTCTATGCAGCATGAAAGGTTATAAATTTTAAAGTACAGATTAAATAGTTTGGAAATTACATAAACTAATTGAAAATTTGTCCGATCAAACTTACTTTTATAACTGCTACGATGAGTAGTATGCAAATGAGTATTGTAAAACATAAGTTGACCGTTAATATTATCCTCGGAACTGAAAAATAAAAATAAATTATATTATAGTTATTCAACATTAAATGACAGTGAAAGAGAAGAGGAGATACCTATAGACGTAGAGTCTATGATTATTACATACAATAATAAGATCAAAGATATATAGGTGCTTGGCATTAAATCACACACTCACTATGTAGAAGTAGAAGGTAGGAAGGTCAAAGAAAAGATGGATGGACTGTGTGAATAGAGTGAGCATTGAGATGACGTCTGATAGAGAAGAGTGGAAGAAGAAGACGTGGTGTATAGACTCCACATAATGGGACAAGGGTAGGAAGATGATGACTCACTGTCTAAATCTGAAAGCTTCTTATCAAAGTCCTTGTCGAAGATCAAGGTGCTGAATGTGATGCGATGCCTCTCCACAACCCATACTATGATAATGGTGGCTATCGACAGTATCACTCCCAAAATCGCTGTCGTGAGGGTACCAGTCCGCGTTGACGCACAGCAGCAGCATTTCTGTAACCTCTTCATTGTGATTCTATATGATTCAGTTCAGTCTTGTGAATCACCGTTTCATGACTTCTGAAACAAGATAAAATCATGTACAATTTACGTGCGTTAGTTACGTAAATTATATATATTAGCTATTTCAAAATATAGGTATATGTACCTTTATTTTGAAATAGCTAATCACCAATGCGCTTGCGCCTACGTTGTTGATTTACGTGCCTACGTTATCAATCGTTCAACAGTTTCTAAATGAAATGTATTCCAATATAGCAAGTCGTAAAACGAGTAGGTGTTTTCAATAATGAATGTGTGGATTTTAGCGTGGGCGATAGGTATTGGGTAGATCCGTTACTTTTGCGCGACAACACGTCGCCGTTTTGACGTTGATATTGTGTTGTACTAGACTTTGGTTTTTACGGTAGGTACTCATTAGATATCAAGATAACGGCAAGGTAGTGCTCACCTTTTAATTTTTTTAAGTTCCTCTAAAAAATATTTTACAGTAAAAACTACGTAGGTCAGTAGGTTTCTTTTCACATCTAGAACGTAAAAACTACGTTTACCTATACCATAAATACGTTCAAATAATCACGAAATGTGTATAAAACTATATAGTTTCATACACAACAGCTTGAGGTATCTACATATTAACAGTACCTAATTTATATATTAGGTACTGTTAATATATACCTCAAGCTGTTTCGTCTATAGATACAGATGACGCAACCAAGCTCATTACTATACATATAAATCAAAAGAATTGAAATAAAAATAGATGCATTAAAATTTCGCAAAAGCAATCCATGAGTGACCGGTGAGCAAAACATTCCCGCCATCCAGAATTAGAAACATTACCGAAGTGCCGAACTATTTACAAAATTCACGCCGTTGCTCAATATGAATTGATTGTAGTCCCAATCGGTCGTTTTAACCGTCCCAGTTTCTGGTTGCTTTGATTTGACATTTGATGACAAACCTCGGTATATTATGCGTGAAACTTGCATCCGCTAAAAACAGATTTTACGGCTGGACATGTTTTTCAGTAAATTAGAAGGCAGTTTCGAAACTAGTCCAACGTTAAAAACGCTAGTTTTGATAGGAAGCAATTTGTGTTGAAAATGATACGGTTTGTACCTACCTACCGACGTACTATGTAAGTAGGTACCTATTTAATAAAAGCTACGTTAATAAAAAAATAAACATACCTATACTATGTGTATATTTACAAAAATACAATAAAATGTTTAAACGTAACATTTTTGTTGCCTCGTCTTGCTGATTTTAAGTCCTATAATGCAAGTGACTCATTCATAAAGCTAGACTAATCTTACTTAAACAAAACTTTAATTAAATTGTGTAATCCGTGCTCTACATAAAAGACCCTGATTTATTTGCATCAGTATAATCAGTGTAGATAACCCGACATTGGCCTGACCCACATAGCAGATCGCGGCCCCATTAGAGTAAGCTTTTATGTTCCGGACCTAAATGCCACTCCTAGTCATTTTACACCCTATTGCAGACCTGTAACCTTCAAAAGCTTTCAGCAAACGACCAGGTTACATTCAATTTAGGTAGGTACTATTAGAATTAGTCAGTCAGTAAGTACCAAATCAGATTTATCACAGTTAATGTAAGTAAAATGGTTCGTCATATCTTGAATCGTCTATTTATGTGCATATGAAATGTTCATGAATAAATATTTATATTAATATTCTATGTTTAGTTATAATGAATCTCATATTTTGTTAAATACACGCTAGTAATGAGTGACATGATTGAATGGTAAAGGTAAGGTATTGAAACAAATCTCAAGATACAAATGTAAGGAATAAGTAAAACAATGAGTATTTCAACTCAGATACTTAAGCGCCATAAAAGATATACAAATTACACACACTAATGAGCTCAAACAAAATGCGCCCACAATGTTATGTAAAACCATTGTCACTGGTTACACACACATGTACCCATTATTCATTCATCGGGGCATATAAATCGTAGTGCGTAGATTCTATTCTTACCAACTATGAGCTATTCTATGTCACAGTACCCATACCAAACCAATGCTCTATACCATAATTGTAATGAACCACTTTAATAATACGTTTTTTCTTAAAGGCTTAGTACTAATATCAATGTGGTGTATATCCGTCTTTGTTGGTCGACTCAGGAGTGGCTTGTGTCGGTACAGTTCTTTGTCAAGAGCATTGCGCAACTAACGCTATGATGCTATGAACACTATGGGCAGCAGATGTCATAGAGTTCCGTATATGAATTACTTATGTTTGCAAATTCCGATACCGAGATACCGTGATTTAGAGTAAGTATTTATTAGAAAATACGTACAAAAACAAAGCATCCGTACTACTGTGACTAATTTTGTTATGTCGTAAATCTTGATGAATCTAACTACCAGCTATAAAACAACCCAAAACGATATCGCCTGCCGCTCATTGAAAGTATTTTTTAGTAAATCACAAGAGGACTAGCTTATTGCCCTTTATTGATATAAAGGGTTTTTTATTTATTTTAATAGGAGGTCAATTAAAATTAATAAAACACTCTTTGAACCAATCAGCCAGCCCTCAGCTCTATTCAAAACAGTAACCTATCGCTGTGGTTAAATTGAATATAAAACGTCCAAAACTTTATACAAAGGGTTTTTTATTTATTTTAATAGGAGGTCAATTAAAATTAATAAAAAACTCTTTGTACCAATCAACCAGCCCTCAGCTCTATTCAAATGACTGTATTCAAAACAGTAACCTATCGCTGTGGTTAAATTGAATATAAAACGTCCAAAAATGTATTCTTAACGTTCAAACTGTCGCGTATATCATCTACCTAATGTTTTTTTAAGGTGTGTGAAAGTAGCGCAGCGGTATATTTAGACGCATCTTTCGTTCGTCGATATCTTATTTGGCGTTGTGTTTATTTGGGAGGTAAATGTGTCGACTTATTAAAGATATTATGAATTTATGTACTTAAGTATTCTAGTCTTTTATTATTATCTTAGCTAAATAAATATAGCAAGATTTTAGCTCGATATTTACTAAAATTAATAAATAGGTAATTGCCAAATACACTCGAGAGCAATGAATCCGGGTCACTTAAAGAATCCTAAAAATCTCGGAAACTAAAAATGCTAGGTTAATGCAATAAATTGTATTTAATAGACAATGTAATACTCCTTAAATGAAGGTATTAAAACTTCTTAGTTATTGTAAAGTTATATCATAAAAAAATCAAATTTGAAAAAGGGCCACTTTCGAAGATGGAACTACGAAATTACAGCATTTGGTTTTGCTTTTGTTTGTAATCTGTCATTTATGTGGGTACATAAACCATGTTGATAGTGCTCTATATTCATTATTCAAGCTGAAATTATGTCGCTTACGCCTGAAGAATGCACCAGAATACTTACAATGCTGGAAACCGGCCGGAGTCAGCGCGATACAGCCAGGACTGTCGATGTGTCGCTGTCAACAGTACAAAGAGTTCTCCGACGTTACGAAGAAACTGGTTCTAACCTACGCAGACCAGGAACGGGCAGAACCAGGTGTACCACAGCACGAGAAGACCGATACTTGGTGAACACCATGCTTCGAAATCGCTTTCTCACAGGAACTGAACTCACCAATCAGTTTCGACGCCTCGGAGGAAGTAACCCAAGTGCATGGACAGTAAGACGTCGGCTTGCTGAATCTAACTTAAAACCCCTTAGACCTGCAAACGGCCCTAAACTGGAGCGTGGGCATCATATTTCGAGACTAAGATATGCCCAGAGCCACGTAAATTGGAGTATTGAAGATTGGTCAAAAGTTATGTTCTCCGACGAATCAAAATTTATGCTCTACAAGCACGATGGAAGACACAGAGTGTATCGAAGACCAGGGGAAAGATTCAAGCAAGCATGCATCGAAGAAAAAGTAGCCTACGGTGGTGGGTCTGTACTTGTGTGGGCCGGAATTTCTTCTGAAAGTCGCACAGAGCTGGTGATCATAGAAAACGGCTCTTTAACTAGCGTAAGATATGTGGAAGAAATCCTCAATGATCACGTTGGTCCATTTATGGTCAATTTAGGTGAGGATGCTATATTTATGCATGACAATGCCCGACCTCATACAGGTAGGATTGTGAATGACTACCTTCAAGAGATGAACATTACTCGTATGGAGTGGCCAGCGCGCAGCCCGGATATCAACCCGATCGAGCATGCTTGGGACGAGCTAGGCAGATGCGTAAAACAACGAAACCCTCCCCCAATCACGCTTCGTGAGCTCAAAATTGCTCTCACAGAGGAATGGGAGAATATTCCCCAAAATCGTATAAGGAACTTGGTGTACAGCATGCCAAACCGCGTAAACGCAGTAATGGAAGCACGAGGAGGCAATACAAAGTATTAAAATTCAAGAAAATCGTAATAAAGTTCAAAAATTTCATGTTTCCTATTTTTGTTTTAAGGAGAGAGATCAGCAGTTTTTTTCTTTATGTAATTTTGTGTTAATAAAATGTATGGTGACTCATATTTTTTTTACTTTCATTTAAGGAGTATTACATTGTCTATTAAATACAATTTATTGCATTAACCTATCATTTTTAGTTTCTGAGATTTTTAACATTCTTTAAGTGACCCGGATTCATTGCTCTCGAGTGTAGTATACATAACCTAATAAACTGAAAAGTATCTTACAATTTGAGACAAAAGCTTATATATCAATAAAAAAATACCTTAATTTCTTAAAGTTTTTATTTTACAGGCATTTGTAGGTGTGCCAGTGTCTAACCAGGTAATACTATAATAGTGGAAGCTAGTAGCTAAGGTCAGTATTGTATTCCCCGTAACGAAAGCGACTTTTGGCAAGCACAGAGTGTTCTTGGCACTTGGCACGGTCATTAAACAAACGAAGGCCGGCGGATGTGCGTGTACCTATTCTAGTGTCACGTCAGAATCTATGACTATACTATGAGTACCTACCTACTACCGGCTCTAAGAAACCGGTATAGTTAGCTTCATTCATAGATGCAACTAAATTATTTTAATCATTTACCTACACAACACTAAATACTTTCAAAATTATTTCTGAGCGTCTTGTCGAAGCGACGCGTGACCCGAGTAGCTGGTGAGTATCTGGACCAGCGTATCAGCATTGCTATTCAGCGGGGCAATGCAGCCAGTATCTTGGGTACGCTTCCGATTGGTACTGATTTGGATCAGTTGAGCTATCGATAGATCGTTTGCAACGGTCTGTAGATAGCTCAACTGTTTCTTATGTATTTTATATCCCAGTGTACATTTTGTAAATGCTGTATAGTCGTAGCTTATCAAAAAAAAAACTTATACATCAACTATAATAATGAAAATGAATAATGAAAAAAACCTAAAATAATGAATTAACTCCAATTGCTGTTTATTTATTACAGGTAAACAAAGTTCAAGTCATCTATCACAAGCAGTGTGCTTAAAGCTGACAACACTGATCGTTAGTTTCACTAATTATGTAGATATCTATTTATAGTAATACAGGAAATGTCATAACTTGACATCATCTATTCTGTTTGTCCCATCAGTAAAAATAGATATACATATATAAATATTGAAAGAAATAGTTTTAATATAATAATTTTTAGTTTTAAAGCTTCAAATTTTTTGTATACAGTATGTTGAAAGTTACAAGAACCAGACTCACTATTCGCGCCTCAGCTGATCAACGGCCAAATACCATCAGGCAAATGAAATATAATTGTATTATATGCAAATTGAGTTATCCAAAATGTTATTTAAATTATGATATAATCAGCATTGCATAAATTAAAATCAGTTTACAGTCGAGTTCAATAAGGATACAGACTGATCTCATCGAAGCAGTTGGCTGGAGTTAGCTACCTATAGGTACAGTATGTTTTGGTTTGGCCTAGTCGGAAACGAGAATTTGACAAAGTAGTGAAAGATGTCATGCCAAATTAAAAAAAAAACAGTGCCTATGCAGTTGACGTTGACGAACCTCCGTCTGCCTCCCTTCCTGTTATGTTGTAACACCTTTTAAACAGGGTTCATATGTGACACAACAATGTAGTACATTGTAATAACCAAACTACTAAGGAATGACAGCGATAAATGTATAGTATAGTATAGAGTATTGAGTTGTGTTTTTGAAAAAGGGGCCAGAATAATTTGAAAAAAAATGTAAATAATAAGTAAGTAATGGATTTAAATTCTATTCTAAGAAACGTATTGCTTAAAATACGTTTTTCTCTCTCATTGTTACGGACTTAACCATATCTGCTTTTCTTTAAAATCCATCCTGTATAAGTCTATACAGAACACACTGAGTGCATCACACGCAGTTCACTAAGTCGTAAGTAAGCCAATCTAAAGTACCAACATCCCGACCATCTGTGTGCAATTGGTCCGTTCCTCAATGTATCCTACACACATTCCACTTTGTTATTACTGCATCGACCATCCAAGAAGATTGAAACATATTTTCTACATCATCATCAACCTATATCAGTCCACTGCAACCTATATCAGTCCACTGCAACCTATATCAGTCTACTGCAACCTATATCAGTCCACTGCAACCTATATCAGTCCACTGTTGGACGCCACTGAGCCGAACATCAAACTCAAGCCCTAAACTAAGGAAAGCTAGTAGAAGCTAAAAGGAAGCTATGGGAACTAGACTTATATAATTTTATTAATTTTCTTTGAGTTGTAAAATGGGTACCTACTGCATTCTTCAAACCCATAAAAAGTTCTAGAATATGTTATTTGATCATTCCTTCAGATTAAAATAAAATCTTGTGTCAAATACATTTTTGTATTGCCTCTATCAAAGCGCTGTACACCAAAACTTCATACTCAGTTACACTGCCTCTGCGTATGACATAATCCCGCTCATAAAGATTGCTGTGAATGTTACTTGAATCACTTCATATAATGCCTAATATTCTACAATTTACGAGCATTTTTATGCGTACAATTTATTTTAACCGTTGAGATAGAAATCCTCATTTACGATGATGAGCATCGTTAACCTTTTCTGCTTCTACTTACACGCATAGAGCCACTATATTACTGATTTATCAGATTGAAGTACACACAATAAACGAACTACATAATTCAAAAATAACGTGTTGAGAAGTTGCATAGTGGTTTTAATTCTACTGTAATTCTACGGTATTGAACATACATAAATTAACACCTTTGCGTATAACTTCATTGTAATAAAGACATTTCGTAGACAAAATGATCATGAAATACACCACGACACCCACGAGAGTCGTAGTTTACCTTGCTTTGGGCAGAAGGTCGGTGATCGCTACCGTAGAAGGCGCTGTGACGTCATGCCATGACACACACATTAACATCTCCATAAATGTAAAATTGTAAACAATTGCCATACTTTACTCTGAACTAACAGCGTTATCTTGCCTTATTTGATTGTGAAGTCTTTTAGACGCGTATTTCTAGAATTATGACACAATTTCTTTAAAGTTATGACTATTTAATTATGCAGTAGTGGGAACTTTTACTAGTAGATGCTTAAGTACTGCGTGCTGTGATTTAACCAAAGTCCTAAGCTGAACAAACTCTAATAATAATAGATTCCATGAATTTATTATTCTTTGCATTATATTTGTCTCCAGAGAACAATAACAAAGTCAATGTCAGCATTCTTAATCGGAACCTTTTGGATTCTGAGAAGAAATAACTCGTAAGTTGTATTATTAAAGCTTACACAAAATGGTCACGGACCTCGGGAAGCTGATATAGGAGCATCAAGGTCAGCCAGCTCTACCTACAAGTATTTCGTTCCAAATTGTACTATGAAATGGTTGGTAATATCATACTCAAAGAATTTCTTTTTGTTCTTTTAATCTGCAATCAGTGGGTTTAATATGGGTCGATAGTTTAATTTTTATTTGGCTTTTGGGATCCATACCAAGTTATTTTCCCTCATTGTAAAAATTGGTCTAGGATGTAGCAACTTTCGAACCGTATGTTGTCGTAGGGTTTTATATAAATACTCTAGTCAACGGGTTAGAATGATGGAAGCTTTTTGCTAGAATTCAATACAATATGAAAATCGGTAAAGAAAAACATTTTGAAGAAATCTACTTAGTCTTATAGATGAAGACTGATAGGATGGTGAATCAACTTCATTTATTACAACAAAATTGTCTCTGTTAAATAATACAATAGTGGCCTCTGGTAGTGTATAAATCAACTAGACTGGAGGCAACGTCGCGTCGGTGTTGATTAAGTAATAGTAAATGCTACGTCAATATTTATTTATTACCAATGTCTAACTAACACGGTTATGAATAATATACATAATATTATAGTGACCTTCATTACTATGTCTCCTGCATTCGGTCAAGGTTTTGACGTTATTTATGTTCTAAGAGCTGGCTTACAAACCTAATATTTTCTTAGTACACCTACATGAAAACTTGCCTGAACGATATCGGTTTTAGCAATAAGGTCGCTTGTTTGTTCGTCGCTTTGATTTCTATGATTTTTGATGTTTTTTTTGTTATGTGTAGTAAGTATATATTTTTACATCTCAATCTAGCTACCTTATCAAATCTATAATGATCTTCGTCTTAATTATCATCATTAAAGAAATACCAGTCAAGCGTGCCTTTACACACGTCGCTAAAAATGTAAAGACGTATTTCGTGGAAAAATAATACTTAGGCTAGGTATAAATAAAATCAACTCTTGAATGACAAGTCGCCGTGTGTGGTGCTAACTTGATGTCAGACGCTAGACTAACCTTGACAATCAACATTAATTTATACAAGTTACACCACGCGGAACACAATAACACTTATATAAAAGTAAAACGGTACAGTAACATACAAGTATATTAACGTGATTTAAAACTCTTTTGGAGCTGAAAGCAGATTTTACAATATTTGTAGTAACTCTAGGCAAAGAACATATTTTCCTAACATATAGAGTTTTACGTAATTCTTTTGATATGACGTCACTTATAATGTGTAATCCAATGTGTAACAGAAATGAGTCACTACAATGTTACGATCCATTCCTCTGGGTAGGTACTTGACGTTTGTGGGAATGAGTAACGGATCAAGATGTTTCATTCAATAAAATAAACAGTTATTTTTTATTAAAAATCAGAACAATGGAAGATCAAAGCTTAATACAACGTTTGTAACATTAACCTTCTTTGTTCAAAATCATTAGACGTTTGGCGTTTTACGTCATAAATGTCTGGTGAATGTTTGTCAGATTATAAAAATTCCACTAAACTAGCAATTGTAGACTGTGACATGAGAAAATGGACAAAATACCGGTCATTTTTCATCACTAATCGGATCTCCGCCTTTTTGTTAAAAGATCAGTAAACTAGCACAACGTCGTCAATACTGATATTAGCCAATTCGTGCAAGAAGAAGGTGAACAAAACATTCTCGGTTTTGGTCAGAAATTCCGGACAATGCACTCTCATAGCCGCCCTATATCGACGCTAATGAGTTAATCAATTCGATTAACAAAAGTATGCGAGAAGAGGTTAACGTTACTAAATCTAGTTCCCTCATTCTTAGAAAGACTGACTCACTTTCAAATTATCGTAACTATCAGAAATTAACACATTCAGAAATACAAATAGGTCAAGCAACGTACGTTATTTTGATAATATTTAATCCTTTTTTTATTCTACAGAAGGTAATTCTCATTACAGAATTCCTCTAATGTCAGTGACCATGGTCACCTAAAAAAATCATAGAATTAAATACTTGAGCGTGTCCCAGAGAAGTACAGGAACGTAGAAAAGTAGAAAGCGTTGGAAATTGAGGATGAATTACCTGTACGATGTTTGCACACCATAAGCAGCACTCCCATATATGGGACAGTCGGCACCATAGAGTGTTCTCACGTGCATCAGCCTAGTATGTCACAATCGTACCGTTGCTGACTGATCCTGGTATAGGACAGCTTTTTTAAGAGGCTGGAGTACCGTTCCTTTTTGACACAGCATAACCATGCTTTATCTATCAGCGAAAAAGTAAACTGGTAACGTGATAAATGTCAAATACCTCATACATTAAATTCAGAGAAAATAGTTTATTTACATATAAATTTCAAAATGAATTTCGGTATTATAACAGCAGTACCTTATCGAAGTTCTACA
Source organism: Ecliptopera silaceata (assembly GCA_932527185.1). NCBI lineage: Eukaryota > Metazoa > Arthropoda > Insecta > Lepidoptera > Geometridae > Ecliptopera > Ecliptopera silaceata. Next base: position 6,314,889 of record OW052202.1, on the reverse strand, counting down.
AGTCATCAGCTCGCAGTCTACTGCAGAATAACATTCCATGGATTTTATAAGAGGTCTTAATACAGCAATGTATTTTTTTGGGCCACATTTATCGACTTCTGGGAGCCTAATAATGTCTTCGGTCTAGTAGTACCAAGTGTCTTAGTATGCACTTCAGCAATTCCATAAGCAATATAATATTTTGTTCTTACTATAACCTTATATTTATTATGTTTCTAGTAGCTTTCAATAAACACCGACACTATTGACAATCTTGACACTATGACCTATGAAAGCCAAAAAATGTCATGTATTTGGCTTGTATTAAGCTTTATAGTTTTAATTTCCTGTCGCATGCATAATTGATTATGAACATTGTTTTATTCTCTGGCTTTCACCAGCAGTAAGTATTTTATTATTTCTTTGGCCTCTTTTACTAATTTTATCTACATAGGTACCTAAAACATATATATTTTAATCCATACTTATTTACTTATATTAATTAGTAGTAGTAGGTATGCATTAATTAGCTGTACTTATCAAGAAATATTATAATTATCAAGACCGGTAAAACCACTTCATTTTTCCAGTTAAAATTTGGCAGAAAATACTACTATAAAACTATTGATCGTTATATTACATTAAAAAATCATGTTGCCGAAAATACCAAAACTATTAATCGTTAAATTATATTACAATGTAAATAATCATGTTGTTAATTTTTATTGGATTTATATTTGGGTGAATAAAATACTGGGGTCACCTAGGTCATGTATGTCGTAGACTGTTGTCAACTGACAATGGTGTAAAATTATAAATAGCATGCTAAATAATTTATGAGTGCAAATTTTATTTGCGGGCATAAACATAATTGTTCAATGATGTTCATCAGACTCTTGGTTAGATCACCCACTAAACGGGACTTAAGACTCGAATGTTATATAATCAATAAAAAAAATCCTTTAATATGGGATATACTTATAGTTATAGCTTATTAGTATAACATGATTTCGTAGACAACAATTCATTAATTTCTAATAGTTTGCAAAACCTAATTCTATTTGAAAGTGATTTTTAATGATTCTTTCAATTATAAGGTAACTAAGCTAAGGAATATTTCAGGTTATTGATATTCTTTTGACAAATGAAGCTGAATTTGATTAATTAATAGATATAAATAAAATAAAATAAATTTACACTTTTTTAAATAAATTCGATTATTTTCATTATTTTGCTAAAATTTAAATACGAAAATGTCTATTTTTAAAACCAATCTAAGTGTAAATAATCAAACATCAAGTCTGGATAATAAAACGCGCATGACATCATGCATGACTTCGCTCTTGCCCTTGTTTTGAGTTGGCAGAACTCTAGAAGGTCAATCTTAATGCATTTATTATTCACAATTATGTGATAACAGAACTATTTACTTCTCGTTTAATTGAAAAATTGCATAGAAATACAATAGGTACGTTTTCGAATAAAAATCTTGCCTGAGATACTCGCAAAAGGTTGTTGAGAGAATTGTAGTCCAATATATTTTAGAATAAACCTACCTAAATGAACTTTGTATTTTTACAAGATCTAGATCTATTCTAAAACGTGTTTGTACTAACGGATGTTGCTAAAAAATGTAGCGCTACGTAAAAACAGAATTATTAAAAATAACTTACGACTCACGCCGCTCAAGGTAAGGACGTAACGTAACCTAAATATATTAAATGTGGTATTCTTAAACAATCAAGGCCTTCGATGATAGCGCTCTGCAAATAATTCTTGAACAATTTCTTAACTGAGAAAATTAACTGCAATTACATGCTTAGTTTATTGGTCCATGCTCAAATTGCTCAACTCTACCAAATAAGACGGATTAATGAGTTATAAAATGAGACCAAATAAGTTTACCTTTACGATGAAGATTCAAATGTCACTTTACACTGTTTCACTTTAAACACTTTAGATGAACAATTTGTTTACGTGTCCCGCGTGATTTTTCCGGTACGGTGATGCGACGCGCGCGATGTTTGCCTGTCGAGGTTCGTCTGTCGTGGCGTGGGCTGGGCGCTAGGCGGCCACTGGGCTCAGTCGGTGTACTCGGTGTGCCTCTTTCACACGTACCGAGTAAACCGGCGAGACAGTGACGTATTTGAAATACACTGCGCGTCGACATCAGTTTTACTGTTGAACGTTGCAGCGTTAGCGCGCAGTGTATCTTAAATACGTCACTGTCTCGCCGGATTACTCGGTACGTGTGATCAAGGCATTACTGACGCATCAACACGATGATTACAGCATAGCACTAATCGGGTACCATACCACGCTATTTTCTTTTTTTTTAGATAAAGAAATTTAAAAAAAATTAGTATACTAATGATTTAAATTAATATTCTCTTCTGATGGTCGCGTGGAACTGGCACCTAGAATCACCTAGTATGTAAGACGATTCTAAATGATCCTTGTGATTTTACTGAATAAAGTAATTTTTGACTTTTGACTTTGACTTTGATGATGTGTAAAAAAGTACCTAAATAATATCTACTTAAATATTTTTTGTACGCTGCATTAAACGGCGAGGCGTGTGAAACCAGACATTAATCTTTAAAATCCACCTATGTACCTACCACAGCTCTAACAAAATAAATAAATCATTCACACTAAAACACAATAAATTTTGCTAGTATAATATTGAACCGGAAATATGAAATCATAGAGACATTTAGAATTCACAATTTTTTTTGTCAACTTCGCAAAACAAAATGTAAGTACTTCTAGCTACTATTATAACTAGCTGGAGCCGTATAAACTCAAACTCAAAAATTATACAATAAAATCACAAGGATCATTTTAAAAATGTATTGCGTCTCAAGATAAGTGTAGGCGCAGTGTTTAACCACGCCAAACAATCCCAAAAATAAATAAATGTGTAGATTATATTTTTTTATTGCTAGAAACTATTGATTTTAAACCATTTTGTAATTATTTTAATTTTAAACTTTTTTCAACCAACATCTATCGGTATTTAAATTTACAGATCTTTATTCAACCCTTATGAAAAAAAACTGTAAAAAGTTTCCATTCAGTAGGTATAAATAATGCGGTAAAATATCAGCTGAAGTAATTTATGTCAATAAGTGTCAAAATTCCCATCTTTCAAACTAAAAAATAAACCTAAACATTAAACAATAACCTAAAACATTTATAAAAATATCTAAAAGCATGATGTAGAGCCGCATAAATTCTCAAAAGTGTTCATAGTTGCTGAGAGATAATACACAGATACAATATGATCAACATACTCTCCTACGTGGGCATGAACATGCATTCTGAAGTTTGTTTGTGGACGCTACTGGGGTTGGTCCGCACTATATTTGATGCAACACTCTTCAAAGTAAACGCTAATCTTAAACAGGTACCTACTTACTGTTTGCTAATTATAACCATCTCTGTATACATTTTCACCGTTCATTATCAAAATTTTACTTGTATACATACACACTTGTGCTAAGTTTTGTTTACTTCATCTGTCGCTGATATTACACAGAATTGCTATAAAATGGTTAAGAACTTACCATAAGTAACATCGTTATACTAAGTCTCCTAATCTTATTTTTTATGCTAGGCTAAGGCTAAGTGAGAGTGATGAATGGTACGAGAACCATTAAAAAATAATTAATTAATTTAGATTCGAAATTTTATTATATTTTTATATCATACTGTCCCAAACTGCTTATGATAAAGAGGCAATATTTAGATAACATCTTGAAGACCAAAATTATTTTTTAATGATTTTGTTTCATGTAATAATAAGGAAATGATCCTTTTGCTATACGATGCGTGTTTGTGATTTAAATCGTTCGTATGCAAAAATAGCAAAGTGTCAAGGTGCATGTTTCCGCTGCTAAAGAAATATATTAATACTCAAGTAGTCAGCAAAACTGCATTATCAAATTCATGAATGTAACTTTACAAAGTAAAAATGTAAATCTCGACCATGTATTACTTTGAGTTTTTTCAATTCATAGGGCTCTATCAGCGATTATTATGATTAGCGGCTGTAGTTTTTGGCAACCACGACTCTTGTCTAGATGTTAGTCTAATTATTATTCAATATAAATCTATTTATTTTATTAGATGTTTTTTCTCTATAATAGGTCCAATTGTGAGATACACTGACATTGATTGTTTTTTACATTAATTTTTAGGTCATTAACCTTTATTATAAGGACCGATTTTGTATGGAAATCCAAGCTTCTCAAGAAATCTGATAGGGGCGCTGCTTGGATCTCCATGAAAAATCGGTGGCGCTCGGCGATTGCGTCTCTCCGATCTGTGTGTGCACAAACTCGTACTTGGAGTACTTTCTGTAAACATCTCTTGATGCAGGTATGGCAGATGTCAATGCCGGCAGACCTGTCGATGCCGGTGCAGCGAGCGCTGCGGACGATGATCTCAGGAGTGATGCTGGTGAAATGCTTCACAGTCTATGTGTATCTAGCGTCCTACATAGTGCTGCTCTACCCTGTTTTTCTGGTATGTTTGAAATAATATTTTATTTACAGCCCTTTTAGTTCAATAATAATCGAACTTACCTTTATAAGTTTACGATCAAACATTTATGCAATCTCAGGTAACTATATTTTTCTTAAAACAGTGATTTTAAATTATAAACGTTGATGAATGTATTTAGCGGGACCCTGCCTGAGTCTACTTAGATGATTCAATATAAAAAAAAAACCATGTTTCAAGATTTGCTACCAGCTTTTACACGCCGTTACCATATTGTCTAAAAATACTTTTATTGATTAAAATCTTATCCTTAGCCTGATGCTGACGATACGATATTATGATTTACAGGAGGAGCGTCCAACACTAGTGTTACCCTGGCTTCTACTAGCAGCTACAAGAAAACTTTTATGCGAGCTGACCAGTTTAGCTTTAGGACTTGGAACTTGTGTCCTCTTAGGTCCAGCTAGACCTCCTTGCATCAAGTTTGTCATAGTGAAGCTAGTTTCAATAATGCCAGCATTTTATGTCTGGATGCTTGTATTTGGGTGAGTTCTCATTAACTTACACTTACATTAAGAATCCTAAATAAGTATCTATTAAATATTTTTTATACATATTTAAAGTAAGATTTCAATGTCATGTAAGTATATTTTTTGCAGTTATTATCATGTGCTTAAGGTAGCTGCTGCTTTCAAATCATTTACAGCAGTTCTACCACCTAGTGACCATGATTTGGGACTCGAGCTAGCTGTTCGGAGACGGCGAACAAAGTCTTTACTGGGAGAGGATCAATTACGGTCTAAAATTGTCGCTAGTTTGTAAGTATATCTTTCTATGTTACAATAACACCTTTACAGTACAATTCATTGTTTGCGGGTGCAGCGTTTTTGTCCAGGCTCAACTATAATGACGTCTACTTATTAACATAATTGTTTATATTATACACCACTTGGCAATTGTGATAGAGGTTGTTTCTTCGAACAGATACGGCGAAAGACCTTCAGTCAACAATGAAACGTTATCACACACAAACATTATTTTATCATCGCGTCTTGACAGCATAGCTCAATCCAGTATCGAAGAAATCAAAACAAACGTTGACATGATGACTCCAACGTCTGTCATTTCAAATCGCATATCTGAGACTGGCTCGTACGAAGACTGGTACGGGAGTGATGTAGTAATGCCTAGAGACGCAGACCGTATTCTAGAGCAATTCGTTTTGATGATGCTACGCATAGGATCCTATTTGAGAAAAGAAGGAATTACTTGTATAGACTTCGACACTTTTAAAAGAAAGTCTTCTCATATGGTATTGCCTAGACATGAGAGTCAAAACTGTACGACAATGCCTTCCGATGATACTGACACTCCTCCATTTGTGGGAAGTAGTAAAGGAAATACAGCTTCGTACGTACGAGAATATCCTCAAATATTTATGAAAAGACCTTCAGAACTTCCGAGATCGTCAGAGAGTAAGATTGCAGCAGTCAAAACTGTTCATAGTCGTGTCGAAAATGACGAGAACGGAAATATAGTAAAGAGTCGAAAACGTACTGTGTCCATTTCACCAAACGAGAAGCTTTGTCTCATAGATATTGAAAAAAATGTGAATAAAAGAGTTATTGTCCCAGCAAATAAACAGCAAAATGTAAATGTAAATAAACAGTGCAAAAAACTTAAAATCCAACCTAAATCTTTGACTGTGAAATCCAGAGATAAAAACACAGATTGTAAAATAAACGAATTAAAAAATATATCTCGAATAAACTCTAAGCTCAAGTTAGACCTTGATAAAATGCTTGCATCGAGTGATAGTTTGAGATCTATTGTAGAAAATATTAATCGAATTACTGAAAATAATAACAAACTAAACGAGGAAACTGAAGATGGAACGTCAAATGACACAAAATTTAATAAAAAAACAGATTAAAATGTAAAATACTTTAGTTTAATTTTATAAAAACATGTGTGTGCTATATAAAATACTACATATCAAAATTAAACTATACTAACTAAAGATTACAGGTTTTTTTGATATTCGTGAGGATCGCACTGTGTGTTTTCTACCGAACTTTGGGGATCTAAATACATGACACGGAAGTTGAACTCACTTGACTTAATCAAATTGAATTGATACATCGGTAGCCTGTTCGTTATAGCCCAAACAATTTGAGGTACTTCATGATCAATCCGGAGGTCATTCGGGAATATCATTGTTTTATTATTTTGCGCTACAACCGCTAAATTATTCTTAGTATACGGTTTACGTGTATCCCAACACCCGATACTGTCGCGTGAAATAAGATTAAAGAACATAACACCGTTGCGGTCAACCGCTGCGGCCGAGACCTGTCCATCAGAGCCCCGACTATCACCGAGAAGCTTGAATTCATCTACAGAGTTGCTCACGCGTGTTGGATCACGTATAACTGACGTTTTAACCGCAAACTCCAGAGAACCAGACATTGAATGGTAATATAGCAAACGATCGCCTTGGTGAAACTTGCCCAAAGACATACCAAACAATCCATCAGACCATTGGTAGTTCAACCCATGTAATGTGTAGTTAGATAGTAAGGGTTCGGGGTAAAAACTGTAGTGACTGAATCTCCAGAAAGTTGAATCTTCATTTCTAAACACAATAAGACCAAATCGCCACGCATCTGCGATATAAACGTGTACATCTCTACAGCGTGCATCTCTAGAATCTACAACCAGATTCGTTATCAGAGAATTTTGAAGAACAAACTGGCTTGGTATCGGGTAGCGTGCGAGAACTGTGTCTGAGCCTAGATCAATTGCGAAGAGTGTGGGTGGACACAATTGACGAGGAGTTTCGAACGCATCCACTTGCCCGGAGTCCAGAACCCACATTGTACCACAATGATCGACGCTCATTCTGAAGACGGATGTGAAACCAGTGCAGTTTACTGCAAAAAAAGGTATAATGGTGATTCATATCAGGTGTTATTGAATAAATATCATTTGTCTTAGTGGTAAAGCTTAGGTACCTGCATCATGCCAATCCCAGCTAGGAAACGGTCTGAGTGGAGGTGATTCAGATTGCGCAACAACAGGCAGTGACGATAGTGTGGCCGGGACCCCCCGCTTCCATCGAGGGGTGCTGACAAACACGCGGTCTTTCCAACGCTCTATTCCCAACGTAATCACGTTTTCTGGGATGAAGTTACTACAGGAAAATAAAATTTAACGTTGATAAAAAGAATTTCAACTAAAAGTTCATCGGATTTTCTCAGACAGACTCTATCATTTAGTACTTTTGATGGCAAAATTATATTCTGGGATTTATTTTTGCTCTTATTTTAAAAACTCACCCATCGTTAATAGCGTCATGTCTGACTTCATCGCTACGGTAGTCGAAATCAATTTGTTTCCATCGATACAAAGTGCCTATCGACTTTTTAATAGCAAATCGTTTCTGGGCAGCACATAGCAGAATGCTTGTTGTCAAGCTCAGCCATATCAGACTTTTCTAAAAAAAAAAAAAACAAGGCTACTATAAGATTGTTCACGTAATTTCTTGGGTATACATTCTGTTCACAATTTATGAACACAACTTTGCCTAAACGTCATTGTTTAGAATGTAACCTCGTTTGCTATCATTTAATTAATATTTATGAAGATTGATCACTCAAAACTATCATTGAAAGGAACATTGAAGGTCTCTCTCAACCCAACCCAGCTAACCTCGATATACGCAAGTTTGAATAAGCTGACCTGTATGTGGTATTTGGGACATTAAAGTGAGCTTTTTATGCAAAAAAAAGCTTGATGAGCTTTTTATACAAGAACCTTTACACTGTGTTTATAAAGTCATAATATAATCTATAATCATCATAATATTTATCTATCGCCTCCCTCATGACCTACGACAGGGATGATTGTATTTTTGGACCAAAAAGAGACATATTTTATTGGGTCTAAAAGTGAGTACCTCCCCAGCTAATGTTTTTGTGTAAAGTAAACAAAAAAAATGAGTATTAAAAATACTTATATTAGTTAGTTTAAATAGATAGAGATAGCATTAGTTTCTTGACCGTGACTTCAAATAAAATATGTCTGCATTTACATAATTATAAATCACTTTTGGATAAAGTGCGTTTTATGCTTTCTGCATAAGTCAGTCCAATTGATCTGAATACCTACTACTCCGTGGTCTGTATGTACCTACCTATGTATGTAGGTATTGGAAATTGTAGATATCAACATAATGTCTGTCGCAGCCTATTGCGTTACAGCTCGAGTAAAAGTAGAACTGCATAATTAGGATTTTTTCGAAATTTTTAGCAAACTGAATATTAACATAATTTGTTTCAAAATAATTTATTTATTGACTTTTTTATGAGTTGAAACAGTCATTTCGGACATATTAACATTATATAACTGTATCAAATATCCTCGAAAAAGGACATTGATAGAAAACTAATGTTATAGGAGTAGACTTTTTAGTTTTGTAAGCCATGGAAGAAAGGCTTACGGCCTGGATACTTGACGATTGGTCAAAATTTGCTGGTTTTGTTATTATACCCAAAATGCGTTATTCCATGCTGTGCTCATGGAGTTCGATCAATACGTAGAACAAAACCTTTTGTGATAATGCAAATACGTTTTGAGGTTTGTACCGTTTCTAGGTGTTACTATGATATCTAACCTATATATCTTGAATCTACTCTACCGATGCCGACAAGGATAATTTTAAATTTTGTCTGGAGTTTTCAGAAATAGCAGATATTTCAAACTCAAACAGACAGACAGGCGTCACACAGCACAGTTGGCAGTAGCTCTGCCTTCCATGGTGTGGGTCGTTGGTTCTATTCCCATACGGAGCGAATATTTGTGTGATGAACCTAAATATTTGTTCTGTGTCTGGGTGTTACTATGTATTATATGTATGTAGGTATTTACAAAAAAATGTGTATAAGTATTCTATCAGCAATTTAGTTCCCATAGTACAAGATTTGCTTTAGTTTGTGACTAGAGCGCGATGTGTGATATGTCCATGAATATTTATTTATAAACATGCGCTAAATAAGAAGATATTGTATTCTATATACCAGTAAAATAATTGCTTACCATTGCCATTTTCAGTAATTCACAAGCACATAACGACACGTCTGCTCGACCGGTAACTTTAAGCCGATATGCATCGGACCAAGGAGGTTTATTTAGATGGTTACATAAACACTTTTAAACGCCCAACTGGTAGTTACTTCATAGATAAATGTATTAATTTGGACTAATAACATGCAGCGTGATCAACTGGAAACTAGACTACTTAATAGGGTTGTTGAATACACACTGGAGTAGGCTGTCAAGGTTTCTCACATTACTTAGGATTTTAAAAAATATTCACGTGAAACAAGTTTGTTCTCACGGTCGTCTTTTGAATGCTCGCAAGGGCAAAATCGTTGTAGCCTTTAATAGGTACATAGTAAGTTGTTTATAAAATGAATTGGCCAAACGCATTTTAGTACCTTGACCACCAAATACCTTTTTAATATTCGTCCAAAAAAGTACAACTACGGTACTGCTTCTACATCTACTTCTACTTCTGCAAGCAGTGATGCTAGCATTGCTTTGCTATGTATGAATGAAATGGTAAGCACGTGAAACATAATATGTACTTACTTCTCAGAGTTATGGACGCAATGTGATGCCTTATAGACACGTTCTTAATGGCGATGCTCGATCTTCTTGTGATGAAAATATTCTGATAAATTTTTTTTTCGTTTCGACAAAATATTTTGTTAATTGCATAGTTTTGACAGCTCTTATTTATGTATTTTGTATTATTACAACAACGCGCAATGATATGTTTTACGGTAAGCCAAACTTACAGTATCATTATTTTTTTATTTACATGCGTTTTATATTTTGCCATTATATTATGTGTTATCTTTGAAGAGTTCATTTTTGAAACTTATATTCTTATTTTTTACTGATTATACTTTATTTTGCTTAGTTTAGGATTACTCAGACGGTACGCGAATGATAACTGAAAATTTAAATGTGTTACTTATAATATGTAATTATTATTAGTCACAAAATAAAACAAGTAGTTGGGGTTTCAACTAATTTAAACTTACGTAAAATTAATACTAAGTATTTTAATTATATTCTTCTAACTATTTTTACAAAGGCAACCGTGGAATAAAATTGCTGTGATTATTTTAAAGGTGTATAATTTTACAAAATTTACATAAATGTTACGCTTATTCATCACAAAGAATAATAACACTAGTTTTATGGCAGCCAACCTCTTTGAATCAAAGCTGTTGGTGGGGGTTGTTTAATATCAGGATCGCAAACTGTACCCCGAACAGCTTCTTCTGTATCTGAATACAAAATGCGATAGTTGTAATCATCGGGATCCAAAGGACCAGCTTGGAACATCGGCAGTCTGTTTGAGATCATCCACACACTTTGTTTATTTTCCTGATCAACTTTTATGTCATTCGGGAAAATAAGAGTTTCTTTGTTTGAAGCAACCACCCCCAATGTCTGTTTTTGATATAGTTTTCTTGTGTCCCAGCATCCAATGCTGTCACGCATGACTAGTCCATAGAACATTACTCCACGCCGATCCATAGCACAAGCTGAGGCCTGCCCAGTGAGCCCTCTGCTCTCTCCTAGTAGATTAAACTCGGACGAACTGTCGTTAACCCGTGAAGGATTTTGGAGAATAGACGTTGGCACGAAAAATTCTCTGTAACTTGCCAGTGAGTTGAAAAATAAAACTCTGTCTTGATATTGGTCTAGTGGAGACAACGCTAACCCGAAAATGCCATCTGGCCATTGAAAGTTAAGTCCGTGTAATGTGAAATTGGAAGCCAACGGGTCCGGGTAAAACAGGGGATTGGAAAATCTCCAAAAACTCGCATCACTTTGTCTAAATACCAATAATCCAAATCGCCAAGTGTCTGTGATGTATGCGTGCAGATCTGAACAGTCTTCAGTTCGTGTATCCACTACAATGTTGGTGAATAGTGAGTCCTGTAGCACGTACTTTTTGGGTATTTGATACCGAGCAATCATCTTATCGGTGTTTAGATCAAATAAAACAATACTTGGCGGGCATACTTGTTTCGGGTTGTCTTGTATATCTATTTGTCCAGAGTCTAGAACCCATAGTCTGCCGCATGAGTCTGCGTTTATCCGAAATACGGAGGTTAGGCCGGAGCAATTATTGTAATCTCCATCTGAAATGCAAACAGACTTTGGTATTATTAGCGTTTGCAAAAAAACCCTATGCGTGATTAAGCGAATGAATTTACATCAACAGTGCATAAAAAATGAAAATAATTGCTCAGTTTTTCAGTAGGTACATGTTTTTTTTATTTAAAGATTATATAAGTATCGTAAGAACGTTAATCGAATAAGTTTACCTCGAAATGTTTGCCTGAACAATGTATGAAGTTATACTTACTAAAAGCACTATGGAAATTCCAATCTGGGTAAGGTTTGAGTGGTGGTGAGGCCAAGCCCCCAGCTCTTGGCAGCGTCGCTAATGTAGCCGGCAGTCCGTGGCGCCAGTTTGGAAAAGTCACCCACACACGCGGCCCCCAGACTTCTAATCCAAGTGGGAGTACATTTTCGGGTATGAATTTTCTGTGAAAAATTAACTATATTATAAATTTGTATGGAAATTCACAACCACCAAGAAAATGACGAGACATATAATAACATAACAATTTAATAAAATAAGGTAGTATGTGCCCCTCTCAAAATCGGCTTATTTTTTTGGCCCAACGAACGTTATAAAAGCGACGGAAATTAAAACCCATAATACAACGCTTTTATCGCTGTCTGTACTGTACGCCTGACAGATTTTTATGAGCGAAATAAACTGCGTGCTATGTGAAAAATGATAATAAAATCACTGAAACAACTGATAGTTAGAATAGTCAATATAGTCTGAGAGTTTTTAAAAAGAGATTCGACTATAGATTAAAATCACTAGTATTCGTATTCAAAAAAATCTTGACCTGGGTAATAATCTAAATCATATATCGCTGTATTTGATTGATTTTTACCAACTACTTATAACAACCCATAAAAAATGGATGAGTGAAGTATCGTTTCACTCATACATATTCCTCTTACACTATTCTATCACTCCGAACTCCTATTGAAGCAGGCTTTACGTGCACTAGGATTAACTTTAGCTAAAACGTGCATCGACTCTGCTTACCCAGTAGCTATGGCGAATCTGCGATGCCGATATGAAGGGAACTCGAAGTCCACGTGTTTCCATTTGTACAGCGTGTTGAAGGGTGGCGTATCAGTGTCAGCTGGTACTGACTGCGGCTGAGCAACGCCCAGCATAGCCAGCCATAGTGTGATGCTGGCCGCTTTCCGACGGTCTGGAAAAATATAAGGTCTTATTTAGCTTGGGGTAACCTGAGAGTTGTACCATAAAGAATATCAGCTCGAAAAGGTAAATGAATGGACTGTGCAGTCAGCACTCCCGTGGATTTCTAGCAAAGACGTTACTGAGCAATTGTGCTCCGACTTCCAGCAACGTTAATTTTTTTTCTATACATTGGATTCCAAGGCCGTTCGTTCCTCTGCGTTTTATTTTGACAAGAAAATGGTTATCTCTATCACAATAAAAAAACTAAACTAGACTAGTTAAGTAATTGTATCTAATATAATTACTATCTATGTTTTTGTATTTAAACGAAATAACTTGCGCAATTAGTTAGTATTCACGCTTTCAAAAGTATTTTTCTTGAATATTAAACCCCTGTTACTATTAAAATGCATAATTAAACGCTGCACCTTTCAAAAAGTTTTTTAGATATACCTAACGTAGTGCATACATTTGAAATTAGCTTGTTACTCCATTTACGTATAAAGTTACTTTGTTACGAACATCGAACGTAAGTAACAATTATTTTCATAGTACTCACACATGATTTAGATTGTAAGCCTTCGATATGCAATTGCTGAGATCGGTAGAATGCAAACGCGCACTCGTGTCCTGTCAGAAGTGTCCGACGAACCGTGAGGTTTTAGTCACTCAATTTCTTTTTTTATTAATTTAGTGTACAATTAAAAAAATATTCTTTAACTTACTGCTCTAAGAAGCAGTATATAATGGAACTTCCTCACGTAAAAAAAGGTTTACGGATTCTGTCACTGCAAAATATTGGGCGATATTTCACTTTAACACATGAGTGCTCTACGAGAGAACTGAATTGAGTTTACGGATTCTGTCACCAATGAGCACGGAGCGAGTGTGGAATAACATAATATCATATGCCATAATGAAAACTAAAAGAACAATGGTTGATGTATAAAAACATCGCTTTCATTTGAAATATATTTAATGGTGAGTAATTTAGCTACAACAGGCAGACAAACCGATCAATACTTTAAAAAATACGAAAATATCTTTGAATAAAAACCATCGCAGAGCATTATATGGTGACGATTCAAATCTTTCAAGACAAGAGTTTCACCATATTTTTGCTTGACACTAGAACTAGGGACAACCTGTATACGCAATAAGCCGTATTACCAACTTGTATCCTAAACCAATTTCTAGTTTAGCCGTCCCAACTTATTGAGTGCATAATTAGGTATTTATCGTATAATTTATGTGGCAGTTACTGCATTTAAAAATACATTGTTTACAGACTTGCTTGCGTATATGCCTATGCATAATATTTAATTGATGTTAGTATTACAAGTCTATTTGGTTTTAAATGCATTTACTAACCGGCCACTGATCATGATCAGTTATTGTCGGAAATCCTATTATATCAAGTAATGCTTGAGTCAAGAAGGTATTATTAGGTACTATAACTTTATAGTTCGAACTTCCAACAGAAGACAAGTGTTGTGTTGCAAAACACTGCAAATATCGGACGACTATTTGTGATCGATAGATGGATGGTACACATTACATACGGATACATTTTTCCTATCATCTTTTATTTAATTTTGTACTTTTATAGCATCGTGTTACTTTCTAGTACTTTCTTTACTCATTTATTTCTGTGTCTTTGCATTATCAAATGACACTATACTAAACAGTTTTACTAATCACTTAATTGTTTTTACTTCATATTCATACTACGTTAGTAAGTTTTTCCTTATGTATCACGGGTATTGAATCTTATGTCACCAAAAGTTCTTAGTTCCAAATAGCCATTCTGAGGAAGTAGGTACGTTCAGTACGTTAAGTGCATAACGTGCGTGTGATCAAAATTTTAAGTAACTTTCAGTATTTTTTGTTTACGTGCCTTAAATATCTCATGCCCACTAAATCTATGTTCTAAACTGTTCTACAAATATGCTTTTAGTCATACTAAGTAGGTGTGTCTCATTGCGACAGTTATGTCCTTATGATCACCGACATACTGTGCACCTTTTATTTAGTAAATCACGATTTCTACTTTTTTTACTGATTCCGTTAGTGGCTACGATTTGAGATTCCTTGTGCTTAACATTTCTGAGAGACTTCAGTAAATAAAGCTGTTGCTAAGTTTTATTTGTTGTTTAAGATAGTGTCGTTTCCCTATCAGCTGCACCGTCATGTACAATCGGCCACTTTCACCGAAGCCTAGTTCGATTGCTCAAGAGCCACATATGAGGTAAAACCTAACTGGTCTTTACGATTTAGGAACACGCTACCTCAGGCTGGAAAATTAAAGATAGAATCGGAGATACCTAGCTAGATATAGAACACGCGCGAGGCACGGTCGATCAACGGACGCACGGACACCAAAAGGTAAAGTCGAATGAGACACATCTGATAAAAAACATGGGGCTTGATAATGAGGTTTTCTATCATTAAAAGATAAACAAATATTCAAGACGATCCAAAAAATACAAAAGCGTCAAAAAACCATTAAGCGCGTACTAAACAACACTTTTGAACACAATGTAATTTCAAAAAAGGATAGTTATAAACTCAAAGTGTTCAATACGCAACCCGAACTTTTATTGTTATATTTACTTCATTTATTACAAGCCTTGTTATATTCCTATCAATGCTCTAGATTTTAACGACTCATTAATGGGTTCCTTTCACTCCAGCATCTTGGAGTATTGGTATGTATGTATGTATTTGTATGTGCGAGTGCGCAACCCAACGTAGGTATCGTTGGAAAATTACTTGAAGGGTTTTTAAAGCTCTTCGGCTAGTTAAATGTTTACTGCGCAATCACAAAAATAAATGACTTTCTTTCACTTACCTCCATTATGACGATATATATTCTAGTTCAAATGGAGGTCACTGCGCTCGTCTTTCTTTGATATTAATTTATGATTATCATTGTATTTGAAATACTTGTATTGTACTCATGCAAATATGAAACAAGACTTTAAAAATATATATAAATAAAAATCTATTTCATTATCTCGTGAATTTGTCTTACGATCAAAAGAATTTATAACGTTTTTTTAACTTTATTTGGATAATTAACATTACCTCAACACACGCTAATTAAATTAATTATAATACTTAAATTTACTAATTGTGGCTTCAACGCCGTTTACCACTGTTGTTATGTTAAAAGATAAAGATACATTTAATTCCAAAAATATGTATTAAAAAGTCTTTGTAACCATAATCACTAACTTAAGTTAGATGGTGTGAGAAACAAAAATTAAGATTAAGTTGCAAAACCTTACCCTCCGTGGTAGATTTAACTGAAGGGAATTATTATTGTGGGGAAGTATTTATGGGTATAAATTTATATTATTACATTACAAAACCATACTAGAATATAAATATTTACCTATCATCTTAATCCATCGTTTAGAGATATGTCGTCAGGTAGTCATTCAAAGAGGACCACCTGGTATACCTACTTTGTTGTCATTGATGCAATAATTAAGCTTGTAAGAAGGTACTCGAGTTGGTTAAGCTTGACTCGATAAGGAAAGGGTAGCCCTTTCGAGGCAAGCTGAGTCGCAAAGATATTTAATTTTATTGTGGACTATAAAACTGGTATTATTTATTGCGTTAGGTACCAAGAGCAACTGGAGAGAGTTTCTCATAATATAGTTAATTGTATAAGTCTGCCAACTCATTCTTGCACAATTTTGTCTAATCACGAATTCTTCATAGACATTCCCTCTGCAAAACGTTATCTTGGCACATGGACATTGATTTATGAACTAGATAATGTAAGTCGTGATCTGCGAAGTGATATTACCTCGTAAGAAGGATCTATGACCTATTCAAATTGATTTATCTGATCAATTTAATTCTATGGGTGTGCCAATCTAGGTTTCAGATCAGTTTTAGATTACTTGTATGTTGCATTTAAAATATTTTTTTATACTTACATAGTTAATTATGTCAAATGTTGAGCAAAAACTTTTTAGTTTTTTTTTAACTTAGCACTGTCATGAAATACTAACGTAAGTTTATATAAATAGTTCAAAAATAATACTAAAACAAATATTTTATGAATTTACTTTTGTCGTTCAAAAAGTGTTATATTCAATGATCTCTCTATATAGGTCCTACATTGAATATTGCAAACTCTAGCCAAGAGGAAGTGCATTGTAGGTATTTATGATTAGAGCTTAGATTTTAACTTGATAAAGTTATATAAGACTGAATATTTACTACGGAAGACTCACACAGGTAAGGAGCCGATCTGTTACGACGTGGTTATTACACTATAACTTACCATTAAAACTGAATTTCTCCGTTACATCTTTGTGGTTATTATAATTTAGTTGTTCTATATCTTCCTCGGTTTTATAACTGTTATTATCTTCACGATTTTCATATTTTTCTGAAACGGAGCTATGTTCCAAAGTATTCCATCTATCGTTTTCACGATTATAATTCCTGGTTATGTCGGCGAAGATCACTGATGGCGCTGACCACTGTATGAACCACTGATGCGACACTGCCATTGTTGCATAACTTTTCTCATTTCACTCTTACTAGAGTTTTGGTCACTGGGTGTGAAAGAGATGTAATGACAACGTTTAGGAAACTGTTGGTGATATAGCAGAAAATGCGTTAGCGCAAGCTGGACTCTAGAATTAGTCTGCGCATGGACGCGCGTTGATATGAAGTTGCCCTTTCTATATGGAACTCTGCCCCTCTTATACGGTAGCTTCTTTTTACTCTCAAAAACACGTAGATCGGATGTAATTTACTGTTATAATCATGGCAGTGTTTTTTTTTGAAAAGCAAACAAAAATTTATTTGGTCCTGAGCGGGGACTCGGTCGACGGTACGTATACTTAAAATATATAATATAAATCAACTTAATATAATAATCGACTCTGCTCTTATATTTTGTGGTCCGATGGTCAAACCGAATCTAAGTATGAATAATAATTGGCTCTCCAATAAATAATAAATATTCACGGACATTTAATTCATTTCACATAGTAGCGCTACAAGTCCAAATAACAAGTTAAGCAAAGCTTGACATGTGTTCATGAATTGTTTTAAAAGACAGATACCTAATATGATTTTCATTAAAAATTAAAATATTTAATTAGACTATTTCATGAGTCTTCTCGAGTTTCATAAAAATATATTTTGATAGATGAACTTGTCAACTGGCGATCTTTTTTCCGGCACCTTGAAAATAAATTATTAATGTTGATGGTGTTTTGTTAACATGGGATACCTACATTAATTAATAATATACCTGTAGTTACCATAATAAATGTGTGACTAGCAAAAATATTAACCTAAATCTTTCACCCAATCACGACCAAACAAATCGTTATTGTACAATTTGATTGCGCCTATTAGCTAGTTTTCTCTACAATTTTCTAGTTCAATTCAAAATGCACGCACAATATATCGTGCTGCTCTCAACCATAAGTGGTATTTTAGCTATATACCCATACTTTGATACGCAAGACTTCATTTATAATGTGCCAAAAGTGTTTAGAATATCGATTACGCTTGATAAATTATTGGAGTATTACGAAAAGAAACCTTCTAAGGATCCGGAATGGTACATTGCCTTGGGGACAGCTAGAGGTAGATAAACTTTTGTAGATTTTATAGTCTGACGAATAGCATCATAAAATATTATATACTACTGTATCTAATAAGTATTCAATCGACGACCAATATGGCGCGGCGGGCGAAGTTCCGCCTGCGACGCGGAGGTTGCGGGTTCGATTCCCGCCTTGGGATAAATGTTTGTACGATCTGCAAATATTTCTTCCGGGTGTTCTGGGTATTAAAATGTAAGTATAAATAAAAATAAAGAACATTAATTTTAATCAATTTATGTTCCCAGGGCAACTAGAATATACGATAAATGAACTAGATAAGTCTGTTCCTGCCAAGCTGAAGGAAAACTTGCAGAACATCACGAGGCGAATGGATCGCATCAGCAACAGCACAGACTTTACCAGTTTGGTGTTCAGGACAAAGGACTATGAATATGGTATGGTACTTTAAAGAGTTCATCTTTCACGCAATAACTCAGATTGCGTGAAAGATGAACTCTTCTCTCTCTCTCTCAATAGGCTACTTTTAAATTTAAAATGGTTTTATTTAGTGTAAGCCATAGTTTACACTTAAAAAAACGTACGCTCTAGGTGTAAGTATGAGTTATTACCATTAATCGGAATCGAGTTATTACTCAAATCCGATACATGGCATAGGTATATCGTGCGCTGTTTTTGCTTAAAAAATGATTGCATCAATCTTTTCATTTTCTAGCCGCTTATGGTCATACGTTACTTAGCAAGCATTTAAAGATGTTCAACTTTTAAATAGGTAATTAGTTGAAAACTGCAGCACATAACATAGAACATACGAAGGTTAATATCCGATATCTTTCAAAGGCTATCTGCCCCATAAACCGTCATTTTATGAATCTTGGATCCGATTACAACCTTTTTTTCGGTAATATTCAGAATAATGTGAATGCGCAGACTGCGAGGCCATTTCTTCGTTTTATAAACAAGCTTTAGTTGCTATGTTGTAATCTTTATTACCAATACAGTTAAGTACCTACCATAATTGTGCACCCGAAGTGTTTATGCTAACAACGTATTTTCAAGAAAATTGCGGTCGAGCACTTTCACCGTAAGATATGGTAAAAACACTAACCATTAAATAAGTATATAAATAAATAAGTACTTATTGAACTTTGCAGTCATTAGGATCACTATGGTTTTATATTTGCAGTGGCAAAAGCTATATTTGAGAACATGGATGTGTTATCGGCAGTGCTAGAGCCAATTACTATCGGTACAGTGGGAACACAGAAGCCCTATCGATTCACCTTTGAGCAGTACGTGCAAGAAGCGAGGACGAAGATGCCTACTAGGAAGGCTGCAGGTATCCTAATCCTACCTAAGAATTAACATTTCGTTGTGGTTCGTTAACTATTACACACCACAACACTTGTTACGTATTCAGCTCATTTAACTGTTTAATGATTAGGTATAACTCAATTAGAATTTACGATATGTAATACTTATTTAAGTAAATATAGTTAAAAGGACATGCTCTCCATTAACGCTGGATATTCTAAGGTCACCAGTGAATATCGGACCATGACCAAATAGTAAATAAGCTGAGGAGAAAGTCCGTTAACCTAGTTCCATTTTGTCAAGATCAATGATTTCAGACGCGTGTACGATGCAGCTTCTGATATCAGCGATGGAAGTCCAGACGACGCAGGCCGATGGTGCCTGTGAGGTGACTCCGGAGTGCGCGGTGCAGATCATCAAAGGATCAGGACTTGCTTTCCAGCAGACGAGCCGGGTCAGGGCCGCAGTCTTGTCGAAAATATTCGATTGTATGGACGGTGTAGACCTTTCAGCACATATCTATAAGCTCTGTATCCAGATTTATAAAGAAACTAAATCGCTTGAAGCTTGGGATCATCCAGCAGGGACGAAAACTTTGTTTATGCAACAGAGTAAGTTATTAAAAATTAATAAACCTAAATACTAGGCACGTTTAAATTGATCATTAACTATTATTACCGGTTATTGAGCGATGATCGATTTAATAAAAAAAAGAAAACTGCTCTTCACGCTATGTTTAGCGAATTAACTATCGGTACGGTCAACACGAAAAGCAAGTTAAAT
This sequence comes from Ecliptopera silaceata, assembly GCA_932527185.1. NCBI lineage: Eukaryota > Metazoa > Arthropoda > Insecta > Lepidoptera > Geometridae > Ecliptopera > Ecliptopera silaceata. The sequence continues at coordinate 6,294,327 of OW052202.1, read as the reverse complement.
AAAATACGTTCCTATCGTTAATGTTATTACAGAAATCTTTATATGGTAAATTATGAGAGAGTGGACTACCTAAAGGTTGATCATATGAATTTTGTTGTAGATTAAATATGCCCTTTAGTACAAGTAATACGACATAAACAAATATTTTTTTATCACTTTTTGATGAATTTAATTAAGATGTTTGAACTTTACCCATCATCCACCTTATAAACTACACCTAGTACCTGATTTCAGTACTTTACTGCGCTTCTCAAGGCTTCGGAGAGTTTATAAAGCCGCGCTGGATGAACAGGATCATGGCTTGGCAGGAGCCGAGAGGATGCTACGCGGACGACCGTCAACCTTTTTTGAAACTGACGGGCTACGTTTCTACGGCGACTGCTCCTCCCAACCAGAAAGAAAGAGAGGTTTGTTTTTTTGTTTAATAACAGGTTTTTTTTTTGTAATAAAAAGCTGCTAAATGTGGGCCTATTCCAAATGTGCCTGTGATGACGTGTCTGTCTGATCCACTTCCGTAAGGTATTTAATTTTGATACCCAATTTCATTTATTTATTATTTATTTTATTATTTAGATAGACCACTTTTTATTCATTTTAAACATCAAGCATTAATTCTCTTATTGTGCTCCTTGAAAAAATCATGTGATGCAACCAATGTTACTTTAGTAACTTTTTATTTAGCAATGAAATCTATCTAGAATTTTAATATGTTGGTTTCGTAATACATAATGGATTTCGTTTTGTTTCTTGATATATTGATTGTTATGTACGATCTATCCAACCTCTCTGAGCTTGCAAAAGCATTTTACTAACTGTTTGTTAAGTAGTCTATTATGTAAGTTTATACTAAGTTATTAATCACTGAAATAACGATTGAAAAGTAACATATTCTTGAGCATTGAAGATATTTGGTTCGCCAACAAGCTTTTAGTCATTTATTTATATAAAACCTTGACCAAGCTTTTTATATAAGTCATTGGTAAATCATAGACGCAACCCACGCACTGCTTATAAAAAGTTGCAATCATTCTATAATTAGAACAACACTTACCATATTTGCAATTTATATTGCAAAAAACTATTTTAAGACTAGTCTGGTTGGTTGAAGAAATTTAAAATGGCCTTAAGATAGTGTTATTTGATTTTATTTGGGAACATTCATGATTTAGAGAGGTCTCGCGAGACTCTATCTACCTTTGAACAATGTTGTTAATATTTGAGCAACCTAAAAGCTCTTAGCTCGTCTTGAATTATCATTATCATAATATTCATTAAACAATTTACACAGCGCCAGCGGTGTATTAAAGTTAGTTATATTTCTTGAAAAAAAAAAACACATTTTTCAAAGATTCAATGCCAATAGTATTGCGATTAATATCAAATTAAAAACCTTGGATATAAATACATTCTAAAAATGTGAATTTTAGAGAAATAATTTTCAGTTGTTTTTTATGTAATGATCCATGTATCTAAAGTATGTTATAAAAAGTTAGTCCAGATTTGATGTACTTATTGATTACTATACGAAATGATGACATAAAGTCAACGCGCTAACTTTTTATAAGATAGGGGGATAGACTTTAACATTTGTGTCTGTAGGAAGATTACCGAGTGAAGAAGGCTGCATCTTCTGAAGGTGGCACCTGCAACTCCCTCACTTCGGCGATGGCTCTCGGCTCGCTGGTCATGTACGTGAGGGCTCTACTCGAGACTGACCAAGCTTTTCAGTACGATGTCATGGGCTGATAGTCTATAATGTATATTCTTGAATGTGGAAATAAATGATTGTGATATGATTAATTAGCCTTTTCAATTTATTTATTACTTTGAAATTATCTATGGTGATAACGCCATACAAACTCAACCAATTCTCAAAATTTTATAAAATTTTACCTTTTTTGATTAATTGTCTATGTCTGACAATTTTTGACAAGATGTCGTGCAATATTGCGCAACAGTGCGTTATTTTTGCATAGCTAGTCTGTGATTAGTTGGCCATCTCATTTGCATATACGGAATTAACCTACTAAGTCTGTGTTTTACAACAGGAATGCGTATAGCATCCTTCTAGTCTGTGCAACAGAATAACAGAATTGTCGTGAATCTTTCGGTTGTATTTTCTTTCTAATGTTTCGTTTATTTACTAAAAAAATGTTTGTTGGAGGAGTGCGACTGAAAAGCACTAGCGGTACCACGTTGACTAATAAACCCCCAATATCTGTGTTTGGTATGTACCTAGTTTTTATCGTAACCCTTGAAAATAATAAAATAATAAATCTTAAAAAAAGATGCGAGCAAGGTTACCTATGTGTTGTACATGTAATGCGAAGATGTTTATTTCAGGCGTTGAAGGGCGGTACGTCTCAGCATTATACAGCGCAGCCTCTCAGATGAAACAATTGGATGAAGTAGAAAAACATCTGCGTGAAATGCAGAAAATTCTCGTTAAACCAAAAATCGTTGACTTTGTAGAGACCAGTCTAATCTCCCGTGCTGGCAAGGCTAAGCTGCTCCTTGACGTGGGAAAAGCTGCAGGTATATCGACATTTATACATTTTAAGTACCTAATATTTCTAATGGGATTATCCTTTCTGAGACAAATTTATTTGCAGGAATGCCACAAAGTGCATCTAATTTCCTAGCTCTGGTGGCTGAAAATGGTCGTCTAAAGATGCTACGCAAAATGATTACCATGTTTCTCGCGGTAATGGTTGCTCACAGAAATGAGGCTCTCTGCGAAGTTATAACTGCCAAACCTCTAGACGATGGCAGCCGAAAGGCTCTGATGGATGCTTTGAAAAAGTTTGTCAAAGAAGGTAAAAATATCACACTTACTGAAAAAGTTGATTCTTCCATAATTGGCGGCATGATAGTGGGCGTTGAAGATAAACACATCGATATGAGCATCGCAAGAAAAATTCAAATGTACACAGATCTTACAACGTTCAATTTAATTTATTGTAGCATTTATGTAATTCTACATAACATAATTAAGTACTTATAAAATAGCATATTGTATTATTTATAGTTACTTATGGCTGATACTACAGGAATCTTCTGAGCAATCGTTCAGACATGGCATGTATTTCTAGAGATGTGACACGGCGCCATATCTGAATTGAATTTGGTGTGAATTCTGTTCGACAAGGTCGGCATGGTACTGCGGACGCTGCCCGTTTGGGCAAGACTTCTTCTTGCACGGCGAGTTCGCCATCAGTACAGGGATCTTTTCAGCATGAATCCTGAAGTTCACTCTATCGGAACTAAGACTACCAGTTATAACTCTTTGGAAACTAGATGTCAGAACCCATAATTCTTGCTCTCCTTTAACATTGTTCACCACCTTGACTCCGGAAGCGAACTGTAGCGTTTCTGGATCCATGGCTATTTCATGAAAGTTGCGGGGAGAAAACTCAGTGTCAGTATTCCAACACCAGATGCTCGGAGGTTCCATTAAACCGAAGTACATTACGCCGTCGCGGTCCACTGCTTCTGATGCCGATTGTGATGTCCGTCTACACTCAAACAACTGAAATGTATACATAAATATGACAGCTGCTCTATTTATGCCAACTGTGTAGATCATTGCGTTCAACGTTAGTTGGTGGTTATAAAGTTCGATTTTCTTACTAGATCTCATACAAGTAGGAGGTGATAATTATCATTACTTACATGTATATCGTTGGGGTTCACGTCAGTTCTAGTGGTAAACAATGATTCATTCCTAAGTATTTTAGTGAACATGACGTTCTCGGTGACGGAGGCGAGGGCGTGGAAGTACAAGTATCGGTCGCAACCTTGCTTGTAAGGGGATAAAGCCATACCAAGCACTCCATCCATCAGGTCAAAGCTTTCACCTAAGAATTAACAATATAGTTTTGTATAAATTCTGAACATAATGTAACTAAAGTAAATCCTAAGAAACGAATGCTTTAATGAAACTTTTCAAATGATTTACAGAAAAAATCGTGCTCCGGAAAAACAACTTTTAAGACCATTTAAGAGACTACCATTAAAAAGTTTTGTTTTTATCATCATTCATATCTAAGTTTTTCTAGAATTTACCAATTCATCTTACCATCAATAGTGAAAGTGCCTTGGTCAGGATATGGGAATAGAAGACGGTGGGTGGCTCGCCATGAGCGGTTCTTAGCGACGTCTATCACCAGCAAGCCGTAGCCGGACACGTCTGCTGCGTACACGAATGTGTCTGCACAGTCATTTGGACCTTGCCCTCTTACGTCTACTACCTGGAAAATACAAATATTTTGATAAAAACATGAAACAAATATGCTTTTTAGCACTAAGCTCGCCTATGTACGATTTATTTTATGTGCAATAATGAATTAAAAAAAAGCAAAGCACGTCTATATGGCTCCATACTACCTACACAAAGGTAAGTTAGAAGAAAATGTTTGTTAGTATTAAGCTCGCCTCTGTACAATTATTTATGTGCAATAAAGAATTTATCTAATCTAAATAATACAGCCATGTTTTCCGCCATGATCACAGGTGAAACAGCAACAGAATTATCAGAAAAGTCATAGATAAATCATGATAATTATCCCAAAAAGTTTATAACCAGTTGATATAGTTTATTTTGGTCAAGCACCTCAATGTTGGCAACGTGCCGATCTTACGTTCAAAATGCACTGTACCTAAACCCAAGTAAACCATATCAGTTGGTTACATACCACACATGCATTTCAAAAGTAATATTGGTAAACATGCACATGCATTGGGAAAATACGGATGACTCAGAGGAAAATCTATCGAGGCCGGTGACCGACATTGTTATCGTTGAAACTATAAGTACCCCGTAAAACGTTTGTTGACGAACTGAATGTTGGTATCCCCTAGACTGTGCTAGAATAAAATAAAATATTTGCGAATTAATTTTGAATGGAATTTTTTTTGTTCTTTAGAAAGTCAACATTCAGCTACATAAATGACCATCAATAAATAAAAAACAACTATCTCAACAGGTCCGAAAATGAACATGAGTAACGACATTATTGTTGATACAATCAGAGTTTGATATCCTCATCGGTCAATAGCGAACCTTGATAAAGAATTTATGAATTTAATTTTTTCGTATTTTTATGATTTTTCTAATAATAGGGGAAAAAGTAAATAATTAAATCCGTCTTATGTACCTACTATGTGATTCTAGGTGCCAGTTCCACGCAACCAGAGCCTAGAAGAACGGGCTACTTATTATGATATAGGTTTAGGTAGGTATGTAGTACTGTAGTACTATGTAGTACGTGGTAGTACTTTATAGATAAACAAAGCTTTATTCAGGATTGCTCTATCCTGAATAAAGCTTTGTTGTCGAACGTGTTGCCGAACCCTTCTTATTTATTTACTATATAAACTCTTTAGTCCGTTCAAGAACATTCTGCAGGTTTTCAAAGCTATATGTACGCTGGCTTAACCATATTAAGAAACTTACTGGCGTGATAAATAGCGATGCATCCACAAAGCTGGATGCGTTGACCACATGTCTGTAAATAAGTCTGTCCGTCGTCAAGTCGAACGCTAACAGCTGCGGCGGGCAAACTGGTACGTCACGTAACTTCCCTGTGTCCATCACCCAGAGGCGGTTGCATTGATCTATCTGAAAATGAACAGACACATTATCAGTAGCTCTACCATGAGTTTTTACTATATTAAATATACTATATACTCGCTAGCGTCTGTAGTTAAAAAAATGTATGAAGATTTGTACAGCGCCTCTAGCGGATAGTTGGGTACTAAAATTCGTCATACTAATATGGACGTAACTACTGTAGTAAAGTCAGGCGATTTTACTGTGACAACTCATGGTAGAGGTACTGGATCACTATGTACGCTGCATGGCCAACGTAAGGATGAAAATGGTTAACAGGATGGTGAAAATGGTTAACGTAATGGTGAAAATGGTTAACTCGATGATGAAAAGTTTATTTTGTTTATAACCCAAAAGTCATGGGTGCAACTTCGAATGCTAGGATCTGACTTTGGATAGTGCTTTATGGCTTGGCTGCCTATTGGACGAAATGGCACTGTTTTTTTATTATTAATACGGTACGAAAATTATGCTAGGTACCTTCTAAACATAGATAAAGATCTTTTAGATTAAATATGAAAATTCAGTAGGTTTTTATTAGTCTGTAAAATATGTTTAGACTCAATAATAAACAGTTTGTTTATAAATGCAGAAAAAAATATCTACTGTTGTATGTACCTACTGTGTTGAACTTCATATTCTAAACCTACATATTTTCTTATCTCATCTACTTGATCCAAAGTGATCCGTTAAATGTTAATAAATAAACCCATTTTAAAGCTGACCTACAGTTGGTCCAACAGATTTTTAGAAACAAACTGTTGTTGTAAATTGCTCTGGGAAATTGAGTGAGACAGATAGTAAGTTATCATAATCGAACGATTAAATTATTTCTTATCGGCAGATTGCACGCAATTACACTTTTCTATGCAACTTCCTTATTAGTTAATGGAATAGTTTCTTACATTTTTCTGCTACTTTAATAAGCTTATTAGGTACGATTACAAAATGATTCGCCTTATTGTTTGTGTGGCTACTTATATCTATGACGAGACTTCTTAGTAATGCAAATTGCGTGAGCCCTGCCGGACTATCCTAGCCTCTCAGAACCTTCAGCTAGGCTTCAAATCGCGTTCAGTTTCTATAGTAACTCACCGATATTCTGTGGCATTGCTGGAGGATAGATATGACTGTGCTGTATGAAATCTTATTAAATAATAACGTCACAGTCACATTAGTCTACAAAAAATGCAACAGAATACCGGTGAGTTACTATAGAAACTGTAAGTACATGATTTAAAACCTGGCAGGTTTTGAGAGGCTAGGATAGGTCTACAGTAGAACGATATATCCGGCAATGCTTGTCTTCATTATCTAAATACTCTGTACCAAGGCAAGGACCGTCATACAGGGAAAATAATAAAAATTAACGAGCTCATGGCTAGTTCAAGGTACGAACTAATATTAGCATAGAGACGCATCATAGATGAATAGGGGCTGTACCAAGAACTTATCTTCGGGGCAGTTTTCATGCCATGAAAGTAACAAACATACATCAATTTTTGATTTCCAGCTTTAGTTTTGACTTCTGAAGACTGATAATAGAATTATTTTTATTGCAATCAGCAGCAAACAAAAGTTTGAAAATCATGTGGGATTTTGGGACTAAACCACTACAAAAAACCTGCGCTTCTAATCTAAATACATCTATCTAAGATTTGCTAGCTGGTTTATAATGGCCTAACAAAACTATGTACTTTATTACAATACATAAACATAATAGATTATAAAACAGATACTAAGAATATACAAAAATTCCTTTCAACAGCCATGATATCATCCTCTGGCTATCAACACCAATTAATAGTTTTACCTGTTCAACAACTTAAATCTTTCAAACGATAAATATGTTGATGTTTAGATTTTCAATATTTTGAAAATATTGATGGACATTATCTAGCACGACGCTGTCTAGTCTCAAACTAAACAAAACTTGTACTATCGTAACAAATTTAGAATTGTAGTATCACCTAAACGGGGCAAATAATTATGTTACTTAGCATACGTTATTTTCATACTCACAGCAATCCTGAAAACAGACGTGAAGCCTTCGCAGTTTTTACCCTGGTTAGTGTGCCAGCTGTAGTCAGGATAGGCTGTTATGCGTCCTTGGACGTCAACCACGCCCAATGTAATAGGCCTTCCCGAGTCAAATCTCGGCACGGTGACGAAAATTCGAGACGGGGCACCTGTCAAATTTCCAAGATTAGAGTTGTAAATAAAGGCTAAGTGATAAAAACTTGAATAACAACAGCTCAGAACAAAAAGTAGACAAAAGCGTTATTATACATTTTAATGATTTTGTAAATATTGTTTTCGTAACTTATCTACCGGCATGTAGTAGGTACACCCACTTTGTTCTTCCCCAGTCGGCTACAATACTAATGTACAATAGTGTAACAGTAATCATGTACACTGTTGAACAAATATACTCTAGAACCTCTAAATACCATTTGAAATGACTTGCGTTGGATCGCGCCGTGTATTTCGTAGATATACATCATACACCACGATTTCGATTGTCACGTTTATTTATGATCACTCTAATAAAAATAATAAAAAACGTTTTTTTTTAATGTTTCGGGCTACTTTTGTAAAATAAAACGCTATTCATATTGACTCAGATTCTGTGGCTACTTTATTTTATTTTTTTCCACCTATTAGACGTGAATTTTTTATTTACTAATGTACAAATAAAAAATATTCAAAGTCTATATATCTATATAGACTCTGTAAAACAAGTGAATAATCTAGAATAACATTACTGAACTCTATAATTCATTTGACACTGCTGAAAATAGTATCAAAATATGGTAGCAAGTTTTTCGTAAAGGTCAAGTGGGTTCTTTAGTTGAACTTTGACATTAAAGATAATATAGGTAGGTACCTGTTCTATGATGAACATCGACATCGATAGGCACGGATCTACCGGCCGCGTAATATCCATTTAACTTGGCGATCTGTTCTGCCTCCCGACTGGGAAAGTTGAACTCTAGTTCAGACCATTGTCTGACCACGCGAAGGTTGCTGACGGCACTATACCCAGGCCAGCAGCAGGCCAAGCAGAAAGACAGAAGGTAGAACCGCTCTATACCCTGCGACATCTCTTGCTTGAATCTATCCAGCTGTTGTGGGTCTGGAAAGATAAAAAGAAATCTATAAACCTCCGTAAAATAATTCAACCCCAACAAATACTCTACTATCTATTTTTGCCAATTTATAATAACATATTTCTTATATTTCATTAGATAGTACAATCCTCGTGTACTCATACATAATATTTAACTTTTGTAAAGCTTAGTTTTTGTTAATTATATTAGATATGTTGTTTGGAAATTAATTTAACAAATGGCATCAAATTAATGTAAATATTAATTTATATTTACATGGGTGATATTTATTAAAATATCACCCATGTAAATATAAATTAATATTTATTTCGTTGTTGAAGTTTTTTTTATAAATCAGATTGAATTACCAAATCGATTGAGTAGACATCCACATTGCTGAGCTTGCTGTTGACTAGGAGACACTGTTCCTCCGTACATGGTTGTACACGCTTACTATTTGCTACTTCGATTCTATGTAATACGGATGAATGTGTTTCAAACATTGGTGACATAAAAAATAGTCTTAAAACCATAACGTTATACCTACATTCGAAGGATTCATAAAAATATAACAGCCTTTCAAATTCTACTATCTAATTCTCGGAATGTGCTTTCTTTGAGTGGATATATCACTGCCGTGATATGTCACTACCGTAACCATAACGGCGGAGTGATTGTATAAGTTTTACACCGTATTTTCAATCCTACCTGCACTATAATAATAATACTAATATACCAGCTAGCGCCCTTGTATTATTATACAATTTGAACAATTTCTTAGCAAATAATAACCTATAAGTCATTCTGATGTATTAAACACAGTGCATCTAAATCCATACAGGCTTCTGCATTTATAATATAAGTAGGATTTCTTACTAGTAAGTAATCCATGTAACTCTGTAAGAATGTAGCTATTCAAATGTTCGGAAAAAATAAATAATTAAATTTAAGTAAGTAAATTATTGTTTCTCGAATCAATGCGTAATATATAAAACAAACCAGTATTCCCTATATTATAGACTAGCTGTACCCGCCGCGACTTCGTCCGCGTGCCGTTTTAAGAGATTTTGCGATAACCCATTACCATTACTATCTTCTTATGAAAGAAATTGACGGTAAAATGCAGTCTAAGAAGGAAAACTTAGTACTTATTGGTACTTATTATTAAAACCGGGCAAGTGCGCACGAAGATTTTCGTACCGTAGGTATCTATGACCCGTTGTCCTTATCAATATCGAGCCCCCTTGAATATTAATTATGCGTGATAGTTAGAGAATTTAAAATAGACAGAAATTAAACACTCAGTAATACGATCTAGTTTTACCCTTTGGTTACCGAACCCTAAAAACCCAATAACGTAAACTACTAAAACATAAGTAATCAAAACTCACTAAATTACCGTTACCGTAAGTAAATAAATCAGGCCAAGTGCGACTCGGACTCGCCCGCTATAAGTTCCTTACCATACCTATGTAAACGATTAAGAAAAAAACATGTTTTTGTACCTATGCGAACCCTCTAAGCATGTTCTGTTTTTAAGTATTTGATAACTATGCCATAGCCGATGATTTTGCAAGGGTCCGGTTAATGTACAACCATGGAAAGCACGACCCGGAATGTACGACCACGAAAAGCACAGCCAGGAATACGCAACCAGGAATTCGCAGCCAAAATGTACATGAAATCCGTGCTGCGCATTCCCGACATGTGTTGGGAATGTCCAACCACGGAATGTACAGCCGTGGAAAACATGACCATGGAATTGGCGACCAATGCTCTGATTGGTCTAAACTAAAGCCTAGTCTATGCTTCGTTTAGATGAAACCAAAGATTAAAATGTTACTATCCCATTTTGATAAAGATAAACTGCACAGATTATAATATGAAAAGAAAACAATCCAATTCAATAATTGTTGTCTGACAAATGGTTAAACGCAAGTAGGTTCTGGCGCGGTTTTCCATATCAAACTAACGCTCGTCGCTTCGCTCCTCGCACCTACTGTGACGCATCACACATGAAAAAAAATAAGTTTAAAAATAATATTTTGACAGTGGCATAGTTAGCTACTTGTACATGATCGGCTAAACGAAAAATTCGAGTAAGTGCAAACGAAGCATATGCTATGACGTCATTTGGCATCAAATTCCCAACATGTGTCGGGAATGTACAACCATGGAAAACCACACACCACAGCCACGGAATGCACAGCCCGGAATTGGATGCCAAAATGGTCACCGATTCCGGGCTGTACATTCCGTGGCTGTGTTTTCCTTGGTTGTGTAATCACGGCACCCATGATTGTGGTGATTTCCATACTCTTTACCTTAGGTTAAAAGAAGACCCAATCAGTTTTTTTTAATTACTTAAGAATGCCTAGAGAATGTTTCTTCGAATTACTGGAATTAGTTAAAAATAGTAAGTATTTCAATTTCATTTATAAAATCCTCCACATTTATATCATCCATTATAAATAACCGTTTAGAAATTAGCCTCCTTCTTGTCACCGCACTATGAACGCACTGAACTGAACACGTGGGGTTGCGACGTTGCCGTCCTGCTGTCGAACGTTCGCGGTACGGACGCCGCACTGTTTCCGCACCGTGCATTTTGTATGAAAACAAACGACCGTCCGTCCTTACGCCGTACGACGAACGCACCGCTTCGGCACTGCAGCGGTCCGATACGAAACGCATAAATTGAAAGAGCCCTAAGAGCGTTTTCACATTATCCGATCTGATATCGGTGTCGGACGCCGATCCGATATCGGGGTAGGTAAAATGTATGAAATATGTACCTCCGATATCCGATATCGGTGTCGGACGCCGATCCGATATCGGAGGTACATATTTCATACATCTTACTTACCCCGATATCGGATCAGCGTCCGACACCGATATCGGATCGGATAGTGTGGAAACGCTCTTAGAGTGAGAGTGAGAGCGTTATCTCATTATCCGATAGGGCGTCCGATGGTACCGCCAGCATATCGGTGCCGTCTCCGATATCCGATATCGGGACGGACAATATGAAATACAGGTACATTTTTCATACATTTTACTTACCCCGATATCGGATCAGCGTCCGACACCGATATCGGATCGGATAATGTGAAAACGCTCTGACTCTCAAACTTGATTGAAATCGTTCATAAAAAACGCTACTACAAACTTCCTTTTTGCAATATTTGGTGTAAAATCAAGTCATTAATGTGCGTCTCAATTTTCATTGACTTTCGTCGATAAATAACGTTACAGAAAACTTCCCTCATTTTATTGCATTCATTAGAGTAAAATTGTAACAGAGCGCCTCTTAATAATTTGATTAATAACGTTACAACACACTTGCCCCCTTTCCCACGGAGGAATTTTAAAATATTATTATGTAAATATATATATATTTTATAAAATATTATTATATTAAAAAAACAAACCATCTAGGTAAATTATGTTTTTGTATGAGACTATGCGCCCCTTGATTAAAATATACTTACGACTATACAGTATTTACAAAATGTACATTGTCATATAAAATACACAAGAAACAGTTGAGCTATCTACAGACCGTTGCAAACGATCTATAGATAGTTCAACTGATCCAAATCAGTACCAATCGGAAGCGTACCCAAGACACTGGCTGCATTGCCGCGCTGAATAACAATGCTGATACGTTGGGCCAGATACTCACCAGCCCTCGGGTCTTGGGTACGCTTCCGATTGGTACTGATTTGGATCAGTTGAACTATCTATAGATCGTTTGCAACGGTCTGTAGATAGCTCAACTGTTTCTTATGTATTTTATATGACAATGCACATTTTGTAAATACTGTATATTATTATGTATAGTCGTAAGTTTGTTTGCAGACAAGAGCGTAGCTCTTTAATAAGAAGAAGAAGTTTGTTTGTGAATAAAGTTATTAATTGGTAGGTTGGTAGGTTGCGGTAACTGGGTACGCAACCATAAATAATTCAATATAACTCAATTCAACGAAACTATTGCTAATACCGATCGACTTACCTATAACACATTGCAAAAACGCACCGATAGCGCGTTCTAGGATTACGCCACGCGTGACAGCGCCATCTCTACTCGAAATCGTATACTAAATCGAAATTTTAAACTTTACTTACTCAATTTTAGGAAAATGGGGATGATTTTGCAAAATCTAAAAATGCAGATCCATTTTATTTCGCGTCAACATTATGCGTACCAAGTTTCAAGTCAATCGGTTCACGGGATAAGATTCTGCATACAAACTTCAAAGCCTTATTTTAGGGCTCCGGAGCGTTATTTCCAAAATTTCTGCCTTAGTACGCCACACAGTCACTCCAGGAACACGCCTTCCAAATTTCAAGTCTCTAGGACCAGCGGTTTGGGCTGTGGCGTGTACGTCAGCCGTCAGTCAGTCAGGACTTTGATTCTTATTAATGAGATTATATAATATAGTTTAAGATTAAGCTCAATTATGAATATCTACAACGACTAATTATATTAAAAAACTAACAATACCTACCCTAGAAAATGTTAAAAACGTACTATGTACTTGATCCGTGGTGAACAGCATAAGAAGTTCATTTTATTTAATATTAATTTTATACATATATGTGTTGACATTTCATCTTCATTAAGTACTTTCGTTCGTTTCAATAGGTTATTATAACTAACTCACTCAGCTTCTTTCACACTCACCTTGAACGCACAAACACATCGCACTTCTCACTCATATTCTAAATACAATATCTTACAACCTTTCCTATCTACCTACATCACCAATAATACGTATACAAACCACATTCTATAGCAAATAATTACCCCCTGCTCAAGTGAACATTCAATATCATTGCCTTACACCTACATACTTACTTATTTTACATTAGTAGACCTCTTTTGTCCGACGAAAGACGCAAAGGACCGAAATACAGTTAATTTAGTTCGGTTCTTGACGCTCCTATAAATCTGTCTTGTACTTATTTATCTGCCTAAACTTAGTAACTATTACTTAGCGAAACTGTAATTAGGCATGATAATGTACATTTACTATTAAGTTTTTGGTCAATAAACGTTATTATTATTATTTACACATTTATTTTAAATCTTAGCAAAAAGTTTTTTACAATATACATGATTAAAAAAAAAAATACATATATTATAAAAAACTTAAAACTAGGTTGCCGCCGGCAGCGGGGCAAGGCCCAAGCTACCGGTGGTTAGGGCTACAGATTGAGGAACCTCCGGACAATGCGTGCCGTGTCGAGGATCACTGCCTTCTGCATCTGCCCCTTGAGCCAACCTTCTAGCGAGAGCCTCTTTAGATGTTGGTCGAGGCTCTTCGCTATCAGACCGTTCGCCGAAACGACTATCGGAACAATGATCGTAGAGTCAACATCCCACATGGCGGTCACCTCGAAGGCCAAGTCAAGGTACTTGCTAAGCTTTTCCTTCTCGGCCTTTACGAGGTTTTCGTCATGCGGGATGGTGATGTCTACGAGCATTGCCTTACGTTGGGACCGGTCTATCATCACGATATCAGGCTTATTGCAAACAATAGTCCTGTCCGTGATGATAGAGCGGTCCCAATAGAGCAATGCACGACCATTTTCGAGAACTGGCACCGGCGTGTACTGATAATATGGCACCTCAGACTCAACAAGGCCGTATTGAAGAGCAAGTTGCTGATGGATGATTCTGGCTACTAGGTTGTGCCTGTGCAAGTACTCACCGTTAGCAAGATGCGAACAACCGGAAATAATATGCCTGAGTGACTCGCCAGGACGGCGGCATGCCCGACAAATGTCGACCGTACCGTCCTTCAGGATATACTTCCGATAGTTGTTCGTCATCATTACCTCGTCAGCAATTGCACAAGCAAAACCCTCAGTTTCCCCAAAGAGGTCACCGAAGCGTAGCCAGTTCACCGAAGCGAGGAGGTCCACATCAGAACCTGTTAAGGCCCGATAGAACCTCCCGTGCAGCTCCTTGCTCTTCCATACGTCCTTGCGATCTTCAGTGCTCAGTACCGTCGGTTTACGCCAGTTCTCGTTCGCCAAGGAGAGCGGTGTTAGGCCCTTGTCAACAGCCACCACATCGCGATGCACCCCACACTCGTTGCTAAGGAAGTACTCCCTGAGACTGCACACTTCACGGTTATGGAGGTTCTTGGCATTTAAAAAGCCTCGACCCCCGCATTTCCGTGGAATGTACAGTCTCATAACAGACGAGCGCGGGTGCAACATGCGATGCGATGTAAGCTGTTGACGGACCTTTCTATCCAGGGCGTCTAGCTCAGTTTGAGTCCATCTCAGTATGCCAAAGGAGTATATCAATAGAGGCATCACCCAACCATTGAAGGCACGAACTTTGTTACCGCCAGACAAAAGACTATTAAGTACTTTTGTCAGGCGGCCAAAGAAACGTTCCTTCACTGATTTTCTGATATCCTCTACCGCTATACCCAACGACTCTGACATACCAAGATACTTATAGGTTTCGGCTTCGGAAAGAGATCTGAGTGTCATAGTCTCAGAAAGTTGCAAATTCGGAGAATTTACAACTTTCCCCCACTCTACATGTAAGACCGCACACTTATCTACACCAAATTCCATCCTGATGGCATTGCTAAACACCTGTGTGGTTTTTAGCAACTCCATCAAGTCTTGGCGCTTTGGTGCAAATAATTTGAGATCGTCCATGTACAGCAGATGATCAATAACCTCACCTCCCCTTCGAAGCCGACATCCTAGCCCTGAATCCTTCAACAAAGTGCTGAGAGGATTCAGTGCTAGACAAAACCATAGTGGACTCAAACTGTCACCCTGGAAAATACCCCGCTCAATCCTTATGAAGTCCGACGGATCAGAAGAACTGTCGCCGTTGCCTGGTTGACGAAGAACTGTGATCCACTGCCTCATGCATGAGACTAAAAAGGTTTTAGAACTGTATCAATTTTATACAGCTCTAAAATCCTCTCTAACCATGAATGAGGCACCGAATCATAGGCCTTCTTGTAGTCAATCCAGGCAACAGAGAGAGACTTCCTACTCCGTCGGACTTGTTGGCTAATGGTCATGTCTATGAGGAGGAGCTCCTTAGTACCACGGGACCCAACCCTACATCCATTCTGAGCTGTGGCCAAAACATTGTTCGAAACAATGTGCGTGTTAATTTTAGTGGTCAGAATGGATGTAAGGAGCTTGTAGATGGTAGGCAAGCACGTGATGGGTCTGTAATTTTTAGGATCCGTGGTACTACCGGATTTGTGGAGCAAGAAGGTTACACCAGTTGTCATAAATGATGGAAGAGAACCGAGCTCGAGAGCTTGTTGGAATTGTGTTGCCAATCGGTCATGCGAGCATCGAATCCATTTAATCCAAAAGTTGTGTAATCCGTCCGGCCCAGGACTTTTCCAGTTCTGGGACGTACGGATGGCACAACTTACGTCTTCGGGGTCTATAACCACAGACCCCATGGATTCAATGGACTCGCACTCCCGCTCGACAACATGCATCCACTCACTCTCGGTGTGTTCGACGGGCACAGACCAAATACCACGCCAGAAATCAATCATGACATTGGCATTCGGTATCTGTCCGTCACTCACACATTGGTCGGTTCCCTCCCATCTCCGGTATAACTTTCTCTGATCACTTTGGAAAATACGATTTTGCCAGTATCTATTCACCCTCTCTTTGTAGCGACGAATACGGCTTGCCCACGCACAGACTTTCTGCTTCAGGAAGTCGATACGTTCCGTGACACATGCCAAGTAGTCCTGGGGACGAATGTCAGTCCCCGAAAAGGCCTGTGTCACGAAACGCATGACTCGGGGGCGATTATTGCCCCTGCTGAAGCAGACTAGCTTTGCAATGAGAGTTCTGAATGTATTGATACGTCGCTCGATCCGTAATTGCCATGCAGGTGTAACCCCGGCAGGACGCGTCGCTCGGTCAGTATCCGGAAACTTGACACGAGCAACGCGACATGCCGCGATCGCACCACAATACAGGATCGAGTGAGTATCAATTAAATCTTCACTAGTCCGTATGTACGGGGCTAGCAAAGTATTCAGAGCTCCCATTAACGCTAGGTTACGTCTGTGGGTGGGCAAGCGAGGTAGACGCGGCCTAGAGTCCGGTGTGAATCGATACTGTTCAATCGCATCCTCCAAAGTCCTCCTCAATTGCTCACTCACCTGGCTACTTACGTTCGTGCTCAGCAAATCACCTTCGTCGACTTCAGGATCTACACGAGGCGTTAGCGTCGACACTAATGCCGGCGTCGACGCGGTCGGCAAATCCCTTGTCAAGGAAGGAGTAGTGCGAGCAGGTAGCGCGTCCAGGCGGAGTCGATCAAGCACAGACTGTTCCAACAGTTTGCACCGTTGAACAGCCCGCACTTGATCCGATAGTCGTTGCGACGATACGGTGACGGTCGGCTCAAGGTTCTGAAACAGAGGCAGCATCCGATCACGATACGCAGTCAGGATGGTTCCCCCTTCTGTAGCCCCATAATAGGCTCGCATGCAGTTCTCATTCATGGCTCGAGTCCATCGCATGCGACGCACTACACCACCGGTAGCGAGGGCCGGGCGCGGAGCGGTTTGCCCCACAGGCCCCAAGCGTGCCGGCAGCGGTGGACGTCCCCGTCGTGCAGGTGGTGGCGGCGGCGGCGGCGTCGGGGGCCCGCTCTCATCGTCGCTCGTATCAGGTGGTGTGACGAACTCGTCTTCCGACGACGACGACGACGAGGCGGGCGGTGGTGGAGGGTGTGCGCTTGTTGATTCCGCTGTATTTTGTCTTCTTTTAGTTTGCCGTGTTATCATAATAATTGTTTTTCAGCATTTCTTTGCATAATTTGACGTATGATGTCATTCATTTCTGGATATTTTATTATGTGCTTGAAATCTAAGTATAGGGTTTGCATTTGTGGACAGCAAATATTTTAGAAATAAGGTCGTATAGCAGTAGATATTCATACTTTTTATGTACGTTTCTGTATAATACTGGCAACTATCTGTGAATTTAAGAAAATAAGCGAGCCTCGAGATTCAGGGGCATTCAATGGTTGGCACGCAAGCGAGCGACATGTCGTAAGCTAAGATCATAAAAGTCTGTAAAATATTGGAATAAGAAAATAAATGGTCCTATGAAGTTTACTGGAGTTTACATTTGTACAAGGAGTCCTGAAATAGTACGCGGCTACATAAGTAATTTATTTATTTATGGAATCCGGAATATTAATTGAGATATTGTATTGATATTTATTTGCTAAACGGTATGTAAAAGTATTTATAATAATTATTGGAAAATATGGTTTGTAAAAAATAGACTGGTGTCAGTGGTGACATTGTCATTATTATTATTATTATTGAGTTTCTAGATTTTATCTACTCGGCTTTAAAGAAAAACCGGGGTAAACTAAGGTACGGGCCTAAGCCAAGTGCATCTCAGAGGAAGGTTGGATCTGATGAGGATGAGAAAGTTCAGATTGCAGAAACTTTCTCACGATTCTGCACGTGTTTAAAATTGCAGCTTTCTGTAATAAGATGTAAGTGTGTTTTGGTAGATCTAAATAGGACAATGATTGAAATAGTTGTTTTGGAATAACACCGGTTGATGAAAGGACGATTGGGATGGGACTATAGATACCTTCTGCAAGTACCACATTCGGGAGATCTCATTCTTTAAGTCAACATATTTGGACAGTTTCTCGGCGATGGTGTTCTGTAGGTTATGGGTGTTAGGAATGGCAATGTCAATTAATAGTGCAGTGTTGTTAGTTTTATCCAAAAGAGTTAAATCAGGTCTATTGAAATGAACAGTTTTGTCTGTGAGGATGGCTCTGTCAAAATAAAGTTTGTGTGTGGCATTCTCCAGTACTATTTCCGGGGTGTATTTGTAGTAAGGAGTTGGTTTTGCAGTAGTGTCAATGAGTTTATATTTACTTGCAAGTCTTTGGTGAATGATGTTGGCCACCTGATCGTGTCTGTATTTATAGTCTGTTTGAGCGATCGCCTTGCAAGCCCCTGTTATGTGCTGAATTGTTTCGGAAGAGCTGTTACATCGTCGGCACATGTCAGTAGGTAGACTGCGCATCTTCATGATATGTTTCTGGTAGTTATGTGTCTCAATTACTGGGTCTTGAATAGCAATCATGAACCCTTCAGTCTCAGGAAAGAGTTCACCTTGACTGAGCCATTCGTTCGACGCCTGTATGTCGACGGTGGGCTGAGTCAAGTCGTGGTGGTGCCTTCCATGGAGAGACTTTTGAGTCCATTCATTAACCAATGTCTGTCTGTCTGTAAGTCTTTCATTATTTTGTTCGTTACGATCTATTAAATTAAGAGGTGTGAGTTTACGGTCTAATCCGATCACGGCTTGGTGCAAAGTTGATGTTTCGGCTTTTGTGTGGAAATAAGTTTAAATATAATAATTATTATTATTATTTAAACACTTCACAAACTATTCTAGATAGATATGGCCCTTAGATGAACTTAGCAAATCTTTGGCTTATATGTACTTTACATAATGCCCAGTTTAGTCTAATTCAATATTTATACAAAACTACGAGAATTAAGAAAATATATTGATCAAGTATCTAACCAATAACCTTTCATAACATATAAATTTGGTTTTATAATCCTACTTCATTATGGTTATTTTTATATTAAATTTATACTTTTTGTGGTGATCGAAAACCCCATACCTACCTAATTTTTTTCACATATTTTTTGTTTGGTTCAGTTACCTATTTGATATTTACTATTATTTTAATTTATACAATGAAGGTAGATACTTAATCATAAAATCTTGTTAATTAATTTATTTATTTCTTTTAGATAATTTACATGAGATGAGACACTTGAAAAATATAACTTTAATTTATATCCATGGCGTTTGACTTACCTGAGAGCCAAGTCTAAAAGAACTGAATGTATTTCTCTCAAAGAAAGTTCTTGTTAAATACTGACGATTTTATTATCGAACCGGTTTGGGAAGGACCTAATGAATATTTTAGCGGTTTCAAAATTATGGAAATTTAGAAAAGAAACTATCTACGCGCTAGTGTTCTGAAGAAGGAAAGTTACTTCTTATCTATTGGTTACAAAGAAAATTGCAAAATGAACTAGTACATAACTGAAAGACAATGCTGAAAGGCTTTACGTCTATGATCTATATTATTCATTTTAATTTATTCTTTTGTTTGTTGTAGGTATACTAGATTCTCACGCAGTACTATTTTTCTGTCGTAAACCGTATTTTTATTTTTATATTTTTATTTTATCTAATTAAAGGCTCGAAGGAACCACTAATTTGATCTATACACAATTAGTAAATTAAAGTAAATTTTAATATTTAAATGTTCTAAGTATTTTCTTATTATCTTAAAATAAGAAAATACTTACAACGTTTGAGAATTCAATACGTTTTTAACTCTGAGTTGGATAGCCATATTATAAGATCAATTATGGTAAGTGACTGACTAACATAGATAAGTAAACATATTCCAACAAACCGCAAAAATACCGGTTTTCAGCGATTATTAGTGGAGTGTTTTTAGCCAGTTCAAAATTTTTATTGACAGCCAGGTCAAGTTTATTTGGTAATCAAAATTCATAGGAAATTTTATGATAAGTAATCAGTGTTAATTTTTAAAGTTCCGTAGATTATATCTGCGCGCCAGTGAAGTTCGCATTGCTGAGTTCATGTTTGAAGAGTAGAGTGCTAGTTCAATTAGAGGCATCTACTTTACATCTCAGTCGTAACTTTACATCTCACAGGATAAGGGCAGGAAGAAGAAGAAGTCGTAGACGCAGTGCAATGTCTCACAAACAACGTCCTTCATGTTTTAAAATCTTTATATAAGTACCTGAATTCACCATCCCACTTAAGTAACCATCAATACTTTTTGTGATCACAGTGTTATCAGCCCACTTTTCACAGAAATTTCTTGATCTCATGATTCTAAACTATATTTGTAAAATAAAACAAAACTAGGTATTCGTTCACCATGAATTTACTGAACATTATACGCAAATTATTGAGCATTGGATCTTTGCTCAGGTCGATTTCAAATGTTTGCGTAATCAGGTAGTCTATTATAAGTACGCAATGTCCAACTTTATTGAATGAGATGCTACCTTTTTTTGCAATGTAAACGTGACTATGATGTGCTTTTTAATCGTTTATGTTGATAATTTTATAAGAATTCTTAATTCATAAATTTGAAAAAAATGAATTTTCTGTAATAAACCAGTAAAGGTTTTCCATGGACATTTCGCGCAACTTTTTCTGATTCCAAACAAAGCTTGTACTATGAATATTTTCATACATTTTTGTATACATACACCATGTGTTATATTTGACGAACGCAAGGCAAGTCTACGCTTAGTTTGATCTCTGTATCTCAGCCTTAGGGTCATAGCACTCGTAAAACAACTTTTTACGTACTCCAACTGCTCTTTGTCAAAACTTTGTTTCAAATTTTGCATAAATTTTCCGAAGTAGGTATTATTAGGCTATGTTTTTTAATAAATATAAAAACACGTTATAAAACAATACAA
The DNA here is from genome assembly GCA_932527185.1 of Ecliptopera silaceata. Lineage (NCBI taxonomy): Eukaryota > Metazoa > Arthropoda > Insecta > Lepidoptera > Geometridae > Ecliptopera > Ecliptopera silaceata. The sequence goes on along the minus strand of OW052202.1, from coordinate 6,273,049 downwards.
AGTCGGTAGTATTTTTTAAAATGCTAGATTCAATTCAAATACCTAATGGTTTCCTTAAAAAGTTTAAGTATTCAACACAAAATCATTAAGATTACGTAACTTGTAAATTAATTTTGGAGGGCTTTCTAAAACGCAATCGAAATAAACCACGAGATAGTTATCAAGCCGAGCAAGAAATATATTGTATTTTCCATTGGTTGATCTCTCTTAAATCAAAGTTAAACCGACCGTGATTCCGACGAACTTTAATCTCATTCGAACCATTTAGTTTTCAAATTTAAGATTTTGAAAAGCTTTTCGGTCTTTTAATCGCCTTCAAGAAAGGTACTCTTCTAGCACATGACCTAAGAGCCATTACGCACTTTTCGACTTTTCTATCAGTCTCTCGGCGACGAAAACGACCAACGACAAAGTGCGTATACATCTAAGCTTAAGGAATTCACAGTCACGTAATAGTTCATTCAAATGTTACTTATAGTCCAGTCATTTTAGCTATTTTAAACCCCAATGTGCGGAATAATTCCTAGTGGGCTGAATTTTTGTATACACCTTTATTGCGGCATTGTAATGAAGATGTGAAAAATCGACATTGATATCGTGCCGGCTAAAAAAGTTATAAACATCAAAAGATCACGAAAATCAGTTTTTCGCAAATATCTCGCGATCTATTGCTCAAAGGTAAAAGGACATGATAAAAATTGTTTGTTGTGATATTGTCTACAAAAAATGTCTTATGCATTTTTCTGTAGAATTAACCGTTTTCGTAGTAGAGCGCCGAGAAAGCGACTATATTATAACGATGCACTCGTTTCCTCACTTCACCCGGTTTATTTTTGGTACCTACTTGTGGTGGGGGGTTAATAGAAGCTTAACCTCAAGTTTGTGGGGTCGCTCTCGCCACCTTTGTCCCTTTGATCTTACAAAGTCTATTTGTAGCCAATTGTTTTGCCTACTAATATGTTTATATAACTTTTTCCCTAAATTCAAAATTAAATAAGTATATATATATATAAAAAAGCAAAAAATAAAATTGCGTCCTCTAATAAATGCAATATGGGTAACTATAGGTCTTATGCTTGTTTCATCACTCTCTTTCACGAAAAAAGTATAAGTCCTTGAAAAGGTAGGTAAGTATAAAAAGTAATAAAATGTGGCTATCTTATAAGATAATATTATAAGTATAATTATTTTCAGCAATCTAATTTAGTTATCCAAAGTATACCTACAAACTTGTTTAGTTTGAGACCAGATATTATATTCGTGAATATTTTTATTTGTATATATTTTAAGCTATTTTAACTAATACTATTCTAATAATGTTTAACAGTGAAGAATATTGAGTAGCTACAACTATACAGAAAGTTGCAATTTTGTTTCAGCTGTAACGATAGATACGTAGGTCTATTCACTATTATTAACGTCAGCTTAGCAGTTATTATTTCCTTAATATCCAAATCCAATTTATTTATGCTATTAGTTCGTATGTATTATTCGCTAAAATATTGTTTTGACACTTTTTTATGATATTCATACTCTTTGTTATTTGTGTAAACCTTCTTTAAACCTTAAACATTTAAACCTTTTTGGCCGATTACGATAATCACCATAGAAAAAAGAATACTCTAAAAGTTGAAGCTTTAGTTCAAATGTCATTTAGTTTCGTAATTCATGTACTTAATGGCCAAATATTTATAAGAAACTGCAAGCAAATGCAAATGTGCAGTCGATGTGTGGACTGCAACAACATTATACTCGGTAAGCGGCTCAATATATTTGACTTGACCACATGCATAGCCTGTGTTGAGTTGTCATGAACACGTACAGAAACAGACTCGATTTCTGTACCGTTTTTTTTGATAATGAAATGGACCCCTTCATGCGCAAGTTCAACTTGAACTTGGCTGGGTCTTATTATACAATTAGACATTTTTAATAATTGTATAATATATTTTTGCATATACATAATTTCAATTATTGCGAATGTTGTGGCCTATAATAACAATTAGGCAGTTAAGTATAACCAAGGATCGGGCGCATTTGAACCTTTTTCCAAAAAATCAAACTGCTCCTGCTTCATCCCAAGATTTATTTGATGACTTTCAGGTAAGTTAATGGTGTAAGTAGGATACTGAGTAAAGTAAAATGAAAAATAATGCTTATTACCAGATAGAGGTGGGAGGATATACACCTACATACATTCACAATACTTATTATTATTTGAATATTTGTGTAAAATATTTTCTTCTTTAAGGTGGATAAAGAAGAGTTGACGCTAATCCAAGGTTCACTGATGACTGATGATGATTCTTCGGACATAACATCTGCTATCAGTCAGCAGTGAATTTATTTTTTAGAAGAAGAGGATCAAGAAAACATATCAGACCCATCAGTACATTCAGTAGGTTATGAATGTGTTTAAAAATGGGTCAAGGCATTGGTAAAATGATAATATTGCCATCAACTTATGTGGGAAGTCCTCGGCACATGATGCAAAATAATAAGATAATTTACAAGGCCTTAGAAAAGAACATAGACCCGATTTAATTGCCAGAATTTTAAAACATAAATTGGAGGAACTTTTTAACAAGGAAACATATTTTTGGAATATCGAGTGCGTGGTTTTACACCCTTGAATTTCAGAAACGTGGGTTTCAGAGCGTGAGAGTCCACATGTGCTTATCTACTGATCTACCTGTCAAAGTAGAGAAAAAACTGAGTGCTTAAAACAAAGAGATTTACAGAGAGTAAACCTTAAAAATATGTTTTGTAAATTTGTCTTAGTTTATTTTGAATGTACTTAATAAATGTTACTTAATAAAAATAATTTGTGTAAAAAATATTATAGTTTTTGTCTACTATATAAAAATAAGTCAGGTTTTCCTTCCTGACGATGTAACTCCAGAACGCACGAACCGATTTCCACGGTTTTGCATTCGTTGGAAAGGTCTCCAACGAATCTAACGAAGTCTCTAACGAAGGTCGCGTTTAGGCAAGCGTAGTGTAGGACGCCCTCCGGCGAGATGGAGCGACGATCTGCGGAGTGTATAGCTGGCAAACACAACATGAGAAGAGCCAAAGACCGGGCTCAGTGGCGCGTCTTGGGAGAGACCTACGTCCAGCAGTGGACTGATATAGGTTGATGATGATGATGGAAAGGTCTCGGGCTCCGTGAGGTTTATTTAAGAAAATTCTGGAAAAAATTCAACAGAAAAGCGGGAAAATATCCCGTGCGAAGCCGGGACGGGCCGCTTGATGGATGTGTGTAAGTTACTAATAAATTCAAAAATCTGCTTATTTATTGTGTTTAAGGTGAAACAGAGTTCACCGGGACAGCTAGTTTATTTATATAAAACCTTGACCAAGCTTTTTATATAAGTCATTGGTAAATCATAGACGCAACCCACGCACTGCTTATAAAAAGTTGCAATCATTCTATAATTAGAACAACACTTACCATATTTGCAATATATATAGCAAAAAACTATTTTAAGACTAGTCTGGTTGGTTGAAGAAATTTAAAATGGCCTTAAGATGTATATTATATACCTTAGTGTTATTTGATTTTATTTGGGAACATTCATGATTTAGAGAGGTCTCGCTTGCGAGACCTCTCTAAATCTCTAGAGTCTTGACTCTATCTACCTTTGAACAATGTTGTTAATATTTGAGCAACCTAAAAGCTCTTAGCTCGTCTTGAATTATCATAATCATAATATTCATTAAACAATTTACACAGCGCCAGCGGTTTAGGTAATAAAGTTAGTTATATTTCTTGAAAAAAAAAACACATTTTTCAAAGATTCAATGCCAATAGTATTGCGATTAATATCAAATTAAAAACCTTGGATATAAATACATTCTAAAAATGTGAATTTTAGAGAAATAATTTTCAGTTGTTTTTTATGTAAATATTTACGATCCATGTATCTAAAGTATGTTATAAAAAGTTAGTCCAGATTTGATGTACTTATTGATTACTATACGAAATGATGACATAAAGTCAACGCGCTAACTTTTTATAAGATAGGGGGATAGACTTTAACATTTGTGTCTGTAGGAAGATTACCGAGTGAAGAAGGCTGCATCTTCTGAAGGTGGCACCTGCAACTCCCTCACTTCGGCGATGGCTCTCGGCTCGCTGGTCATGTACGTGAGGGCTCTACTCGAGACAGACCAAGCTTTTCAGTACGATGTCATGGGCTGATAGTCTATAATGTCAGTTCTTGAATGTGGAAATAAATGATTGTGATATGATTAATTAGCCTTTTCAATTTATTTATTACTAGTAGTACGCCCCGGCTTCGCACGGGTAACCTATATATAAATATCATTATAATAGAGCCTATGTTCAGCACAGATAATGTAGCTTCACAACAGTGAAATAATTTTTGAAATCGGTCCAGTAGTTTCGGAGCCTATTCGATGCAAACAAAGAAACAAATCTTTCCTCTTTATAATATTAGTTTAGATGATTACTTTGAAATTATCTATAGTGATAACGTCATATAACTCACCCAAGTTAAAAAACATTATTTAATCTCAAACTATTTTATAAAATTTATCTTTTTTTGTTTAATTGTCTATGTCTGATTAATTTTTGACAAGATGTCGTGTAATATTGCGAAACTTGCTCCACAGTGCGTAATTTTTGCATGGATAGTCTGTGTTAATTGGCTATCTCATTTGAATAAACGGACTTAATCTGTGAAATTTTACAACAGGAATGCGTAGCATCCTTCTAATCTGTGCAACAGAATAACAGAATTGTCGTGAATCTTTCGGTTGTATTTTCTTTCTAATGTTTCGTTTATTTACTAAAAAAATGTTTGTTGGAGGAGTGCGACTGAAAAGCACTAGCGGTACCACGTTGGCCAATAAACCCCCAATATCTGTGTTTGGTATGTACCTAGTTTTTATCGTAACCCTTCGAAATGATAAAATAATAAATCTTAAAAAAAGATGCGAGCAATGTAATGTGTTGTACATGTAATGCGAAGATGTTTATTTCAGGCGTTGAGGGGCGGTACGTCTCAGCATTATACAGCGCAGCCTCTCAGATGAAACAATTGGATGAAGTAGAAAAACATCTGCGTGAAATGCAGAAAATTCTCGTTAAACCAAAAATCGTTGACTTTGTAGAGACCAGTCTAATCTCACGTGCTGGCAAGGCTAAGCTGCTCCTTGACGTGGGAAAAGCAGCAGGTAGATCGATATTTATACATTTTAAGTAATATTTTTAATGGGATTATCCTTTCTGAGACAAATTTATTTGCAGGAATGCCACAAAGTGCATCTAATTTCCTAGCTCTGGTGGCTGAAAATGGTCGTCTAAAGATGCTACGCAAAATGATTACCATGTTTCTCGCGGTAATGGTTGCTCACAGAAATGAGGCTCTCTGCGAAGTTATAACTGCCAAACCTCTAGACGATGGCAGCCGAAAGGCTCTGATGGATGCTTTGAAAAAGTTTGTCAAAGAAGGTAAAAATATCACACTTACTGAAAAAGTTGATTCTTCCATAATTGGCGGCATGATAGTGGGCGTTGAAGATAAACACATCGATATGAGCATCGCAAGAAAAATTCAAATGTATACGGACATCTTACAACGTTCAATTTAATTTAATAAAGCATTTATGTAATTCTACATAACATAATTAAGTACTTATAAAATAGCATATTGTCTTATTTATAGTTACTTATGGCTGATACTACAGGAATCTTCTGAGCAATCGTTCAGACATGGCATGTATTTCTAGAGATGTGACACGGCGCCATATCTGAATTGAATTTGGTGTGAATTCTGTTCGACAAGGTCGGCATGGTACTGCGGACGCTGCCCGTTTGGGGAAGACTGCTTCTTGCACGGCGAGTTCGCCATCAGTACAGGGATCTTTTCAGCATGAATCCTGAAGTTCACTCTATCGGAACTAAGACTACCAGTCATAACTCTTTGGAAACTAGATGTCAGAACCCATAATTCTTGCTCTCCTTTAACATTGTTTACCACCTTGACTCCGGTAGCGAACTGTAGCGTTTCTGGATCCATGGCTATTTCATGAAAGTTGCGGGGAGAAAACTCAGTGTCAGTATTCCAACACCAGATGCTCGGAGGTTCCATTAAACCGAAGTACATTACGCCGTCGCGGTCCACTGCTTCTGATGCTGATTGTGATGTCCGTCTACACTCAAACAACTGAAATGTATACATAAATATGACAGCTGCTCTATTTATGCCAACTATGTAGATCATTGCGTTCAACGTTAGTTGGTGGTTATAAAGTTCGATTTTCTTACTAGATCTCATACAAGTAGGAGGTGATAATTATCATTACTTACATGTATGCCGCTGGGGTTCACGTCAGTTCTAGTGGTAAACAATGATTCATTCCTAAGTATTTTAGTGAACATGACGTTCTCGGTGACGGAGGCGAGGGCGTGGAAGTACAAGTATCGGTCGCGACCTTGCTTGTAAGGGGATAAAGCCATACCAAGCACTCCATCCATCAGGTCAAAGCTTTCACCTAAGAATTAACAATATAGTTTTGTATAAATTCTGAACATAATGTAACTAAAGTAAATCCTAAGAAACGAATGCCTTAATGAAACTTTTCAAATGATTTATAGAAAAAATCGTGCTCCAGAAAAACAACTTTTAAGACCATTTAAGAGACTACCATTAAAAAGTTTTGTTTTTATCATCATTCATATCTAAGCCTAAACGATAGGACAATTTTTTCTAGAATTTACCAATTCATCTTACCATCAATAGTGAAAGTGCCTTGGTCAGGATATGGGAATAGAAGACGGTGGGTGGCTCGCCATGAGCGGTTCTTAGCGACGTCTATCACCAGCAAGCCGTAGCCGGACACGTCTGCTGCGTACACGAATGTGTTTGCACAGTCATTTGGACCTTGCCCTCTTACGTCTACTACCTGGAAAATACAAATATTTTGATAAAAACATGAAACAAATATGCTTTTTAGCATTAAGCTCGCCTATGTACGATTTATTTTATGTGCAATAATGAATTAAATAAAAGCAAAGCACGTCTATATGGCTCCATACTGCACAAAGGTTAGTTGGAAGAAATGTTTGTTAGCGTTAAGCTCGCCTCTGTACAATTATTTATGTGCAATAAAGAATTTATCTAATCTAAATAATACAGCCGTGTTTTCCGCCATGATCACAGGTGAAACAGCAACAGAATTATCAGAAAAGTCATAGATAAATCATGATAATTATCCCAAAAAGTTTATAACCAGTTGATATAGTTTACTTTGTTCAAGCACCTCAATGTTGGCAACGTGCCGATCTTACGATCAAAATGCACTGTACCTAAACCCAAGTAAACCATATCAGTTGGTTACATACCACACATGCATTTCAAAAGTAATATTGGTAAACATGCACATGCATTGGGAAAATACGGATGACTCAGAGGAAAATCTATCGAGGCCGGTGACCGACATTGTTATCGTTGAAACTATAAGTACCCCGTAAAACGTTTGTTGACGAACTGAATGTTGGTACCCCCTAGACTGTGCTAGAATAAAATAAAATATTTGCGAATTAATTTTGAATGGAATTTTGTTTATTCTTTAGAAAGTCAACATTCAGCTACATAAATGACCATCAATAAATAAAAAACAACTATCTCAACAGGTCCGAAAATGAACATGAGTAACGACATTATTGTTGATACGATCCAAGTTTGATATCCTCATCGGTCAATAGCGAACCTTGAGAATTTATGAATTTAATTTTTTCGTATTAAGTGTTTTATTAGTGAAAAAAATCAAAATCAATAAAATTAAAAAATGATTTTTCTAATAATAGGGGAAAAAGTAAATAATTAAATCCGTCTTATGTACTAGGTGATTCTAGGTGCCAGTTCCACGCAACCAGAGCCGAGAAGAACGGGCTACTTATTATGATATAGGTTTAGGTATTACTTTATAGATAAACAAAGCTTTATTCAGGATTGCTCTATCCTGAATAAAGCTTTGTTGTCGAACGTGTTGCCGAACCCTTCTTATTTATTTACTATATAAACTCTTTAGTCCGTTCAAGAACATTCTGCAGGTTTTCAAAGCTATATGTACGCTGGCTTAATCATATTAAGAAACTTACTGGCGTGATAAATAGCGATGCATCCACAAAGCTGGACGCGTTGACCACATGTCTGTAAATAAGTCTGTCCGTCGTCAAGTCGAACGCTAACAGCTGCGGCGGGCAAACTGGTACGTCACGTAACTTCCCTGTGTCCATCACCCAGAGGCGGTTGCATTGATCTATCTGAAAATGAACAGACACTTATCAGTAGCTCTACCATGAGTTGTCACAGTAAAATCGCCTGACTTTACTACAGTAGTTACGTAAATATTAGTATTACGAATTTTAGTACCCAACTATCCGCTAGAGGCGCTGTACAAATCTTCATACATTTTTTTAACTACAGACGCTAGCGAGTATAGATTGTAAAAACTCATGGTAGAGCTACAGGATCACTATGTACGTTGCATGGTCAACATGAGAGTGAAAATGGTTAACACTATGGTGAAAATGGCTAACGTCATGGTAAAAATGGTTAACACGATGATGAAAGTTTATAGCCGAAAAGTCATGGGTGCTTCGAATGTTAGGATCTGACTTTGGATAGCTAGATAGATAAGGCTTGGCTGCCTATTGGACGAAATGGCACTGTTTTTTATTATTAATACGGTACGAAAATTATGCTAGGTACCAACCTACTTAGATTAAATATATTTCAGATAAAATATGAATATGTAGTAGGTTTTTATAGTCTGTAAAAAATATGTTTATACTCAATAATAAACAGTTTCAAAATGCAGAAAAAAGTACTGTTATGTATTGTTATGTTGAACAACATATTCTATACCTACATATTTTCTTATCACATCTACTTCTCCGTATGATCCGTTGAATGAACCCATTTTAAAGCTGACCTACAGTTGGTCTATCTATAACTGATTTTTAGAAACAATCTGTTGTTATAAATTGTTTTGGGAAATTGAGTGAGACAGATAGTAAATTATCATACTCGAACTTCGATCATATAAGAACTAGATACACAATCAGCGACAAAAAACGTCCTCACCAAAAGGATGACCAAATCGAGATTTGGTCATCATTTTAGTTTAGTACTGTTCAAACGCTCGGAACGTAAACATGCCTCCGTGCTCGTTTAAAAAGTGCAAAAATCACTCTTCTAGGACGGGAAAAAAGGATGGAATTTCATTTTTTCGGTAAGTACTAATATTACCAATATATAACTCCTATTACTGTATTATAAATACTGATATTTCGTCAAGAAATCGCCGTAAAACATTTATTTTTAAATTGTCCAAATTATCAGCAAAGTTTATAAAGCACTTCAATTGAAAAGACTTTTACTAAACGTACAATTCATATTGTCGCACAGCTACTTAATTTATTCGGGTAACATGTGTTGATCCTGTTCCATTTGGTGGAGACGCTATTGTTTTTTTTTTTTTTTGTTAAAATAAATATTTTTATTGTTCAATTAAAACATCACGCATGTAATTCCCGGAGGATTAGGCAGAGTATTGGCACCACTATAGTAACTTTTGTTTCAATAAATTTCTTTATTATAAACATAATTTTATATGTCATACGATATAGAAGATTTGAGTGTAGTTTTGTTTTTTTTTAGCTTTCCTCGAGATCCTTTGCGGTGTGGAAAATGGATAGCTGCTGTAGCGCGTGAAAGAGCTGAAGAATTCTTTAAGCCAACCCAAGGAAGCGTGATATGTTCAAAGCATTTCTTGGAAAGTGATGTATATCTGACCAATAAAGGCTTCAAAAGACTACAAAAATAATTTTGATTGCGTATATATTTGTTTCATTGAATTATATTATTTACTTACATTCAGGAGATTACAATTATGTTCATTAATCATAATTACATACACCCAAAAAAATATTAAAAGATCATTTATAAATAACTGTATAAAAATATCTAGTTCGACTCCACTCATTCTATGTTCTAGTGCCGAGCTACGGTCGTAAAATTTAATGTGTTTTTTTTTGTCCGTTGTAAATCCGACTGTAATTCATTGGAGTAAGGTTTATTTTGTTTTGGTATATATTGGCCACTCATGTTTCGTTATTTTTTCTTTCTCTTTCTATTTTACGTACCTTCTTGAGGACAGTTTTAAGTTCGTTTTTGCACGGGATTGTGTATCTAGTTCTTATATGATCGAAGTACTCGAACGATTAAATTATTTCTTATCGGCAGTTTGCACGCAATTACACTTACATTTCTATGCAACTTCCTTATTTGTTAATGGTCTTTTATATTTTTCTACCACTTTAATAAGCTTATTAGGTACGATTACAAAATGATTCGCCTTATTGTTTGCGTGGCTACTTATATCTATGACGAAACTTCTTCGTAATGCAAATTGCGTGAACCCTGCCGGCCTATCCTAGCCTCTCAAAACCTTCAGCCAGGCTTTAAATCGCTTTCAGTTTCTATAGTACCTCATCGGCATTCTGTGGTATTGCTGGCGGACTGATATGACTGAGCTGTATTGAATCCTATCAATAATAGCGTCACAGTTAGTTAGTCTTCAAGAAATGCTACAGAACACCGATGCGTGACCATAGAAACTGAATATGATTAAACCTGGCAGGTTTTGAGAGGCTAGGATAGGTCTACAGTAGAACGATATATCCGGCAATGCTTGTCTTCATTATCTAAATACTCTGTACCAAGGCAAGGACCGTCATACAGGGAAAATAATGAAAATTAACGAGCTCATGGCTAGTTCAAGGCACGAACTAATATTAGCATAGAGACGCATCATAGATGAATAGGGTCTGTACCAAGAACTTATCTTCGGGGCAATTTACATGCCGTGAAAGTAACAAACATACATTACTAATTTTTGATTTCCAGCTTTAGTTTTGACTTCTGAAGACTGATAATAGAATTATTTTTATTGCAATCAGCAGCAAACAAAAGTTTGAAAATCATGTGGGATTTTGGGACTAACCCACAACAAAAAACCTGCGCTTCTAATCTAAATACATCTATCTAAGATTTGCTAGCTGATTTATAATGGCCTAACAAAACTATGTACTTTATTACAATACATAAACATAATAGATTATAAAACAGATACAAAAACTTCCTTTCAACAGCCATGATATCATCCTCTGGCTATCAACACCAATTAATAGTTTTACCTGTTTAACAACTTTAATCTTACAAACGATAGATATGTTTATGTTCATTAGATTATCAATACATATTTAGAAAATATTGATGGACATTATCTATTAGCACGACGCTGTCTAGTCTCCAACTAAACAAAAGTTGGACTATCGTAACAAATTAGAATTGATAGTACTTACCTAATACCTAAACGGGACAAATAATTATGTTACTTAGCATACGTTATTTTCATACTCACAACAATCCTGAAAACAGACGTGAAGCCATCGCAGTTTTTACCCTGGTTAGTGTGCCAGCTGTAGTCAGGATAGGCTGTGATGCGTCCTTGGACGTCAACCACGCCCAATGTAATAGGCCTTCCCGAGTCGAATCTCGGCACGGTGACGAAAATTCGAGACGGGGCACCTGTCAAATTTCCAAGATTAGAGTTGTAAATAAAGGCTAAGTGATAAAAACTTGAATAACAACAGCTCCGAACAAAAAGTAGACAAAAGCGTGATTATACATTTTAATGATTTTGTAAATATTGTTTTCGTAACTTATCTACCGGCATGTAGTAGGTACACCCACTTTGTTCTTCCCCAGTCGGCTACAATACTAATGTACAATAGTTTAACAGTTATCATGTACACTGTTGAACGATTATACTCTAGAACCTCTAAATACCATTTGAAATGACTTGCGTTGGATCGCGCCGTGTATTTCGTATACATCATACACCACGATTTCGATTGTCACGTTTATTTATGATCACTCTAATAAAAATAATAAAAAACGTTTTTTTTTAATTTTTCGGGCTACTTTTGTAAAATAAAACGCTATTCATATTGACTTAGATTCTGTGGCTACTTTGTTTTATTTTTTTCCACCTGTTAGACGAGTGAATTTTTTTATTTGTTCAAAATTGTAAGTAGTAGAGATATATAGACTCTGTAAAACAAGTAAATTATTCGAATAATCTAGAATAACATTACTGAACTCTATAATTAATTTGACACTGCTAAAAATAGTATCAAAATATCGTAGCAAGTTTTTCGTAAAGGTCAAGTGGGTTCTTTAGATGAACTTTGACATTAAAGATACCTGATAGGTACCTGTTCTATGATGAACATCGACATCGATAGGCACGGAGCTACCGGCCGCGTAATATCCATTTAACCTGGCGATCTGTTCTGCCTCCCTACTGGGAAAGTTGAACTCTAGTTCAGACCATTGTCTGACCACGCGAAGGTTGCTGACGGCACTATACCCAGGCCAGCAGCAGGCCAAGCAGAAAGACAGAAGGTAGAACCGCTCTATACCCTGCGACATCTCTTGCTTGAATCTATCCAGCTGTTGTGGGTCTGGAAAGATAGAAATAAATCTAGAAAACTCGGTAAAATAAGTCAACCCCAACAAATACTCTATCTATTTTTGCCAATTTATAATAACTTATTTTTTATATTGCATTAGATAGTACAATCCTCGTGTACTAATACTCCAATATTTAACTTTCAGTAAAGCTTAGTTTTGTTAATTATATTAGATATGTTGTTTGGAAATTAATTTAACAAATGGCATCATATTAATGTACATGGGTGATATTTATTAATTTATTTCGTTGTTGAAGTTTTTTTTATAAATCAGGTTGAATTACCAAATCGATTGAGTAGAGATCCACATTGCTGAGCTTGCTGTTGACTAGGAGACACTGTTCCTCCGTACATGGTTGTATTTAAACACTTCACAAACTATTCTATAGATAGATATGGCCCTTAGATGAACTTAGCAAATCTTTGACTTATACTTTACACAATGCCCAGTTTAGTCCAGTTCAATATTTATGCAAATCTACGAGAATTGAGAATGGAAAATATATTGATCAAGTATCTAACCAATAACCTTTCTTATCATATAAATTTGGTTTTATAATCCTACTTCATTATGGTTATTTTTATATTAAATTTATACTTTTTGTCGTGATCGAAAACCATGTACCTACCTAATTGTTTTCACATATTTTTTGTTTGGTTCAGTTATTTGATATTTACTATTATTTTAATTTATACAATGAAGGTAGATACTTAATCATAAAATCTTGTTAATTAATTAATTTATTAATGTTAGATAATTTACATGAGATGAGACACTTGAAAAATATAACTTTAATTTATATCCATGGCGTTTGACTTATCTGAGAGCCAAGTCTAAAAGAACTGAATGTATTTCTCTCAAAGAAAGTTCTTGTTAACAACTGACGATTTTATTATCGAACCGGTTTGGGAAGGACCTAATGAATATTTAAGCGGTTTTCAAAATTATGGAAATTTAGAAAAGAAACTATCTACGCGCTAAGATTAAAGTGAGGTGACACGCAGGTTGACCTCTAGCTGCACCAATAATCACATCTTTAGTATGATAGTTCAACGACCGTAGAAAAAAATTATGGACACATCATAAGTCAAAATCAACATTATTGTAATTCATCTCATCCAACAACATTTACATCTATAAAAACACAAGATTTTGAATTATGCTGTACCTACTGAATATTTGATAGTCAATCACGACATAATGGTTGAACCGATTTGGATTAAACTTAGAATGAGAAGTAGGTACCTAGTACCCAAACGCAAGCGCAAGTATCTAACTAACGCAAGTTTAAAATTCAAATACCTCGGGAGATAAAACCACAATCTTACCCGTACACCTGGTTGTACACTTTGGTTAATTTATTTATTATTCAAAATAGTACTCAAAATATATCGGTTAAGAAAACAGAATATGAATATTATGTTAAAAAGTATTTTTTTTAATAACTATGAGCGCGAAGGTGCTTCTTAAGACTGAAATGTTCTGAAGTCGGAAAGTTACTTCTTATCTATTGGTCACAAGGAAAATTGCAAAATGAAATACTTAGTACATAACTGAAAGACAATGCTGAAAGGCTTTACGTCTATGATCTATATTATTCATTTTAATTTATTCTTTTGTTTGTTGTATACTAGATTCTCACGCAGTACAATTTTTCTGTCGTAAACCGTATTTTTATATTTTTTTTTTATTTTATCTAACTAAAGACTCGAAGGAACCACTAATTTGATCTATACACAATTAGTAAATAAAAGTAAATTTTAATTTTTAAATGTTTAAGATAGTAAGAAAATACTTAGAACGTCTGAGAATTCATTATGTTTTTAACTCTGGGTTGGATAGCCATATTATAAGATCAATTATGGTAAGTGACTGACTATCATGGACAAATATACATATTTAAACAAACCACAAAAATACCGGTTTTCAGCGATTATTAGTGGAGTGTTTTTAGCCAGTTCAAAATTTTTATTGACAGCCAGGTCAAGTTTATTTGGTAATCAAAATTCATAGGAAATTTTATGATAAGTAATCAGTGTTAATTTTTAAAGTTCCGTAGATTATATCTGCGCGCCAGTGAAGTTCGCATTGCTGAGTTCATGTTTGAAGAGTAGAGTGCCAGTTCAATTAGATGCACACAAGACTACACTACTTTACATCTCAGTCGTAACTTTACATCTCACAGGATAAGGACAGGAAGAAGAAGAAGTCGTAGACGCAGTGCAATGTCTCACAAACAACGTCCAGTACCTGAATTCACCATCCCACTTAAGTAACCATCAATACTTTTTGTGATCACAGTGTTATCAGCCCAATTTTCACAGAAATTTCTTGATCTCATGATTCTAAACTTCATTTGTAAAATAAAACATCAAAACTAGGTATTCGTTCACTATGAATTCACTGATCATTATACGCAAATTATTGAGCATTGGATCTTTGCTCAGGTCGATTTCAAATGTTTGCGTAATCAGGTATCTAGTCTATTATAAGTACGCAATAATGTCCAACTTTATTGAATGAGATGCTACCTTTTTTTGCAATGTAAACGTGACTATGACTAAGCTTTTTAATCGTTTATGTTGATAATTTTATCAGAATTCTGAATTCATAATTTTATAACAATAATATATATTGGATCGAATAGTAGATCGTGCTCTGGAAATAAAACGGTTACCTTTGCTTATAAAATGAATTTTCTGTAATAAACCAGTAAAGGTTTTCCATGGAAATTTCGCGCAACTTTTTCTGATTCCAAACAAAGCTTGTACTATGAATATTTTCATACATATTTGTATACATAAACCATGTGTTATATTTGACAAACGCAAGGCAAGTCTACGCTTAGTTTGATCTCTGTATCTCAGCCTTAGGGTCATAGCACTCGTAAAACAACTTTTTAGGTACTCCAACTGCTTTGTCAAAACTTTGTTTCAAATTTTGCATACATTTTCCGAAGTAGGTATGTTTAGTTTTTTAATAAATATAAAAACACGTTATAAAACAATACAAAGTCGGTAGTATTTTTAAAATGCTAGATTCAATTAAAATACCTAATGGTTTCCTTAAAAAGTTTAAGTATTCAACGCAAAATCATTAAGATTACGTAACTTGTAAATTAATTTTGGAGGGCTTTCTAAAACGCAATCGAAATAAACCACGAGATAGTTATCAAGCCGAGCAAGAAATATATTGTTTTTTCCATTGGTTGATCTCTCTTAAATCAAAGTTAAACCGACCGTGGTTCCGACGAACTTTAATCTCATTCGAACCATTTAGTTTTCAAATTTAAGATTTTGAAAAGCTTTTCGGTCTTTTAATCGCGTTCAAGAAAGGTACTCTTCTAGCACATGACCTAAGAGCCATTACGCACTTGTCGACTTATCGACTTATCGACTCAGTCTCTCGGCGACGAAAACGACCAACGACAAAGTGCGTATACACCTAAGCTTAAGGAATTCACAGTCACTTGTAGTCCATTGAAATGTTACTTATTAGCGTTGCATTTTTAGAGGACGCTTTTTTATTTTTGGTACTTGTGGTGGGGGGTCAATAGAAGCATAACCTCATGCAAGTTTGTGGGGTCGCTCTCGCCACCTTTGTCCCCCGGCGGCCATCTTGAAAAAAGATCTTACAAAGTCTATTTGTAGCCAATTGTTTTGCCTACTAATATGTTTACATAACTTACCCTAAATTCAAAATTAAATATAAGAAAAAAATAAATGCAAAATTCGGTCCTTAAATTGTAACATTTCAATGGACCATAGGTCTTTTGCTTGTTTCATCACTCTCTTAGGAGTATTAGATTATTAGTATTAGGAGTACCAACGGCCTTGTTCTACAGTTTATGTAGGTATCTACTGAAACAAGGGCTCGCCCACTGGTAACCCAAACCGTGCCGGTACTATCTATGTGTCTTTATCATCTCATATTTATCAGTGCTGTTTTAAAATCAAAAATATACGCAATTGATGTAATTATTGAAATGTAAATTATTTAAAGATTGGCAGATAAAGTCGTAAAATAATTTTTTAAGTTGCTAGCTTTCGGCTTTAAAACATATTGAAATAAATTAACATAATAAGTATTTTGACTGTACTTGTCAAGTACAAGTACAGTCAAAATACTTATTATGGTAAAAGGTAAGTGTAAAATGAATCTCAAGTACCTACAGCTAGAAAGTTGCAATTTTGTTTCGGCAGTATCCATCTAGTTTTATTTTACTTTATCGATATATGTAGGTATGTGTCTATTCAGTATTATTTACGTCAGCTTAGCAGTTATTGTTTCCTTGATATCCAAATCCAATTTATTTATGCTATTAAATCGAATATTAAAACGATTTAGTAATCTGAGACTATTAACAAATTTTTATTCCCATTCCGGTTTGAATTTGAATTCATATATTTATAGTGGTCAAATGTCCTAAGTTAATATAATCGAAATTAAGTGAAGGTTATACAAAATTACATGTATTTGTTTTTTCTTCACGTACAATACACGTATAGTTTACATAAAATTGGCTAAGTAGTATGCCGGTTATTTTTTTACTTGAAGGACATAATTTTAGCTAATTTTAATTCCACCCGTATTTAATTTAAATTCATCATTTAAATCTCAGTTAGATAATAAAAAAACAAATGAGACTCATCTTAGCATAAATTATAGTATTTAATATTTAGCGTCGATTATTAAGTTTTATTTATTGAGGAATATCTATACTAGACGAGTAGAAAACAATACGTTTTTTAATAAAAAATAGCATAAAAATTGAATAAGAAATTCGCAAATAGGTTCCAAAAACATACCTCAAAACTGCTAGTTTCTCCCGATCCACTTTATATATTCAATTGTTTTAATATTTTATAATAATTTTGTAACACAAGTGTCATTCGCAACGAACAAGCGTGTAATGCTGTGATTTGCGGTAGCAGATGGACGCAGATTAGCCGGATATTATAATGACCCTACGAGTTGCTTCTGATAAGACGTGTAAACCATCTACGTGACGTCAAAATTAACTTAAGTCTAGACGTTAATTAATTAAGTTGCTGGCACTTAATGGTGTTCGTAACAAACGAAATAATTATTACAATTTGGGTAATATTAGTGACATGACATTAAAGGTTAATGCCAAACATGTTCACTCAGTATACATTTCATAGTAGGTAAATATTTTAAGGTATTATTTTTATCATTTATCATATCAGAGAGGTTGTAGTATTAATAAAGTAATGTAGCAACACTTTGAATCTTAGTTACTAAGTACGTGAAAATATTTTGAAGTGCAAGGTCATTTAATTTCCAACAGTAACTTTACTTAGTATTTTCACAGCACTACTTTTACGCACAATCAGTGCAAACACATTACTAAGTATGATCGATTTGTCCAAGCAATGCCACTCTCCGGTAATAATAGAATTCAGAACTAGCCATAGATTTTCTACGCTTTTACCGAGATAATTAACAAAAGCCGGATGGAACGAAATATAGCAAAAAATGTAGCGTTACACAAAAACACGATTTGTTTACAACAATTACGATAGCACACATTTACTTCTTACTTATTTTACATCACTTTATCATGACTTTGGTCCCTTAAATGAGAATTTAAGAACCTGCAGGTTTTATAATATCTAAGTATTTTTGACGACTAATGTGGCGCGGCAGGCGAAGGTCCGCCTGCGACGCGGAGGTTGCGGGTTCGATTCCCGCCTTGGGATAAATGTTTTTACGATCTGCAAATATATATTCCGGGTGTTCTGGGTATTTTACATGTATAATAAAAAAATATCTATCTATGTAATGTATTGTATTAAATATGTCAGTCTTCTAGTACCCATGACACAAGCTCTGCTTAGCTTGGGGCTAGATGATGTTGTGTGGTTTGTCTAGCATTATTTATTTATTTATATTTATTACCTTTGCAGTAACTTGATTTAATAGTATCTACGTATTCGAGTAAGTACAACCAATAATATCAAAAGCCTATTACATAATATTCGCAAGTCATTTCACATTGCTGCTATAACAGCTATTGAAAAACAAAACGCTACTATAGTCCATTCGTTTAGACTAGAGAGTTGATGGTATTATGGCGATACTTTTGAATAATGATA
Organism: Ecliptopera silaceata; assembly: GCA_932527185.1. Taxonomy (NCBI): domain Eukaryota; kingdom Metazoa; phylum Arthropoda; class Insecta; order Lepidoptera; family Geometridae; genus Ecliptopera; species Ecliptopera silaceata. The sequence continues at coordinate 6,254,355 of OW052202.1, read as the reverse complement.
ACAAAAGACGAAAATTTAATCTGAAATGTTTGTCAACTTCCTACTAGAAGATTTTGATACAACATTTTAGCAACATAGAAATTATAAAATAAACAATACTAATAAGGAAGACGCGGTGGTAGAACGTGAAGACAGAACATACAATTTTTAAGAGCTGGCTACGATTAATATTAATATTGAATATTATTATGTTTAAAATATTTTGCTGTTTACGATTTTACATTTAGATTAGCCCATTGAGCTGTTTCAGTGAGATTGATAAAACTACTCATTGATAAGTGATAGCGATAATTGACAGGACTATATCATTATATTATATAATTATATTACAACAGGAATAATAATTAAAGCCTTATAATTAAAGAAAAAAAACTTGTGTTATGGGTACCTACTAGAAAACTGACATACTGAATACATTACATAGATACATATTTTTTTTATGTGATAATTTATTTAGTATATAACATTTTGATAAACGTTTTACACTTAAACAAAGCTACACTAGTTATACTTCTTATGTAGGTATGTATGTAATGTACCTTTTTATACATAATAGGCAAATGTTTAGAACTTTTGTAAGAACTATATGACGTTAATCACGCCGCGTGATTAACAATCACGCTAAAGCCATTGAGAGTGCTTTTATATTTTATGTGTACCTAAGCACTTGGAGTTGTTGTGGTCAATGAGGAACAAAAACATGAGGATGTCGCAGCTATAGTAAAATTTTTAGTTTTAATGATATTCTTATAAATACTTGACAAACTTGTTAGGATTGTTAGAGGCTTGTCCCATCATTTAGTTTTATTTTAAATTATAAAATTATTCAAAAAGCCATACCTATTTGATGACAGTCGTCACAACTCACAGCTCAATTGGTAGTAGCTCTGCCTTTCATGCTGCGAGTCGTGAGATCGATTCCCACCCAGAGCAAAATGTTTGTGCGGTGAACATAAATATTTGTTTTGTGTCTGGGTGTTTCTATGTAGGTATTCTATGTTAGTATGTATTTACAAAAAAAACATGTTAAATTGGTATTCTATCAGCATTCTGGATAAAACTAGAATAGAATAGACTAGAATGCGATGTGTGAATTGCCCGTGAATATTATTTCTAAGTGACAATCATAAACAAAAGCTTAAATTATTTATTTAGGTTCATTGAAAAGGCTTGTGGTAAATCAAAGGCTTGAATGACTAACCGTGTATAATTATGTTTTGTCCCGAGCATGTTGTGCATGCGGGTCGTCACGATTAGTTTTATTGGGATAAATACCTAAGGAAATGATGCGATATGTATAAATCGTAAACGTATCGAAACATGGACGTATTCGAGATACACTGTGCGTCGACATCATCTTTACTGGTAAACGTGGCAGCGTTGGCGAGCAATGTATTTTAATTACGTTACGATTATCACATTTATTCGTGCTCAGCTTTCAGAACTAATCAAGTACCTATTTATTTGAATACTTGTTTCCACGCGGTTTTGGTCACGTTACCACAAAACCAGTCAATCTACTTATTTGATATTTTATTTTCTTAACAAAAGTTAGTCATTGATATATTTTATGTTTCAAGTTTATACTAATGCATATTTTTCTAGAAATAATTTTGTGGGTGTAAATAAAAATCGAATGTAAATTTTAGATTTTATTATATAAATGTATAAAATGTTTGTTTTCTCTTAGTAAAAATGATAAATCAAACACGAAGCATGTGAAAATGAAAAAAATATTATACATGTTCCTATTTAAATACATTTTCAAACAAATGTGTTGCGGTTGCAATCAAAATACATAGATTCTAAGCTTATCAGTAGGTAATGGTAACTTTAATGAGTATATTACTTTATGTAAACTGAGGTTTATTTAATTTAAGTACATGATTAGAATAAATCTTTTCCATTGATACCTTAAAACCAGTCGCTAAATTCACTAAGTTCAACGACTTTTTTAAATTAAGTATAAATTTAATTTATTTTTTGGTCCATATACCTAAAGAACTCACATTGTGTCAGCACGTGATTATATTTTGCAGGTAAATTAGACGAATTAAAAATATTTGAACCTACCGCGTTTTCAAAATTATTTCTGGGCGTCTAGTCGAGTCGAAGCGACGCGTGACCCGAGGGCTGGTGAGTATCTGGCCCAGCGTATCAGCATTGCTATTCAGCGCGGCAATGCAGCCAGTGTCTTGGGTACGCTTCTGATTGGTACTGATTTGGATCAGTTGAACTATCTATAGATCGTTTGCAACGGTCTGTAGATAGCTCAACTGTTTTTTATGTATTTTATATAACAATGTACATTTTGTAAATACTGTATAGTCGTAAGTTTGTTTGTGAATAAAGTTTTGAACCTATTTTAAGTACATAATATTATTTAATTGTGGGTGTAAAAATATAATAAAACTACTATCAGCTTCAATGTGCTTATTTGCTAACTAGTTTATAAATTATTAATATTGTGTTTTTTTAAATATCAAACTCACATTTCATTAAACTACATCCAACCAACATACCTACACTTACGTGTATTTTTCTTATTAAAGTGCTCCAGAGTATAAGTTCCGCTATGTGCATGAAAAAGGTAAGGCTATTTACATTTAACTAAAAAACTAAATTTATGCCTTTAGGCCTTAACTTTAGCAAATTTAGTTTTTTAGATTGTCTAATTTCATAAAAACTTGAAACAAAAATATGATATACTTTACCCAACAGAAGCCTTTCTATATATTTTGAAGCACTTTGTATACTTAATAAATATTTCAGTAGTCATACAGAGTTTGAATTATTTAATTTATATTTCACAGTATTTTGTTTTGGTGCTGTTTAAAAAACACTAAGTATTTCTACAAAATATTTTAATTATATATATTTTTTATACATTTCATCGAGACATCGAGAAAAAATATGTCACGCACGCAGATGTTTTCGCGGAAAGTCTGATCACGACTTTGACTATTGCAACGTAGCCATAACGTCGTCGTCGGGAAAAACGGCACAGTATCGGATACATTTAAAGGAAAAATTCTTCCACCATCCGCTCCTATCACTGAATTGACAATGATCAACAGTATAAGTTCTTAGTTAATTATAACTACTATTAGCAGGCTCTAGTGAAAACTGAACTAGTACCTTCCTAATGTGCTGCCAACTTTACACATGAAACATATAAAAACATTGGGCTATGTTCGAAAGCCATTTTATGGCACATCATATTTTTATACTGCAGTAATAATTATAAGTACTATCTGCACTGGACAATTGTATCACCCGAGTACATACAAAGTTTTTATGATTTAAAAAAATAATTTGTTTTAATGGCTTTAGCGGATTACACCATAGTCTAGACAATATTTTTTTATTGCTAACTTTTTATAAGATAGGGGATAGGAACCCCCCCAACGTGTCAACACTATCTTATAAAAAAATAGTGTTGACTTTATGTCATCAATACGTATGGAAATCAATACATCAAGTCTGCGCTAACGTTTTATAGGATAGGTAAGCTTTAGATTATTAGGTACAGTTTAAACGCATTATAAATACAGAATGGAATTATTTAGCAGATGATTAATTTTAATTGTTATGAAAATAAAATAAGTTATAAACATGGGCGTAGTTAAAAATATGGTAAATGTTACTACAAAAAGAACTTGGTCGAGCCTTATTCATCGAGTTTATCTCATCCCCATACTGTCGTCGTTCCATCGGGTGAGGGGCCTACTGCTCGTTAGTTGGTAAATCGATTTGATGTCTATTTTATTATAGTGTATCTATTTTATTTATCTTTTATCTCTTTGTTTATTTATAAAATTGTTTATTATTTACGCACAATTAATGTACGTCGAATATATCGGATTTGTCGGACACAAACTGTTTTATGTTTTTTTATTAACGTCTTATAGATCATCAGATAATTATTTTTTTAGTAAAATGTGGTATTTGAACGTTTCTCTTGTCTGGCGTTGCGTCGCAGTACATGCGGCTGTAAGGAGATGAATCCTCCTTCAACTACTCGAATCACACGAACGTTGATCTGGAAACAGAACGAAATAAGGCGTTTAGCATAGATATATATGTATAGGCAGAGCTACCAACTGGTAGCTCTGCTTTCCATCTCGGTCGTGGGTTCGATTCCCACATAAATATTATAAATATTTCTTCCGTGTCTGGGTATCTGGATGTATTCTACGTATGTACCTATTAACAAAAAAATATGTATTATATGTATTCTATCAGCAATCTAGTTCCCATAGTACAAGTTTTGCTTAGTGCGGGACTAGAGTGGGATGTGTGAAATGGCCGTGAATATTTGTTCATGATATTTGATAGATATTTTTATAATTTATGTTTGTGTTTAAAATTTTATTTTAATTTATTACAAATGGTTATTGACGTATCTAAGTTACATGTGAAATGTCTAAAGATAAATAAAGATTATGATTATGAAAGATATAATTATGATCATTCACCTCATGTTTGGACACAGCTCTGCGGAAGTATTTGTGGAATCTGGTGGAGAGAGCCCACACGGCGCCGTTGTCGCGCTCCGCCCATCGCACTTCGGCACAGAACTGCAGTTTTTCTGGATCTTGGGCGAGGACCCTGAAAGATTATTTTTACTTTCATAAGAATTCATAAATCAGAGGTGTAATCATGGATTTGTCCATAGATATAGATCGTAGCTATCATTATTTCAAATTTGTTATTATACTTATCTAAGTTTTTATTGTTCCCAATAAAATAAACTGTATATTTTTTTTATATAATACCTACCTATGAATTATCTTCATTATATTTAATTTTATATTTAAATTATTTTGAGTTTCTTATGCGTGATTGCAGTGTATAGGTTTCATTTAACTTACTTTTGTTAAAACATTGGTGCTAATTGTCGATAGAAATAAACCAATATAATCATACTAATCTTAACCGATTCACTTACTTGTGAGAATTAGTGATTGGGTTCCAAGCAGCGATAGCGGTCTCCGCGATGGGGCTGAAGATGATGGTGTCATCTCTAGGGTCCACAGCCACTCCGAGGCCCTGTGAAGACTTCCGGCCCACCAGGTTGACTGGTAGATCTGTTCCCTCAGCGGGAGGACCTGATGCTAGCACCGCGGTGGATACGCTGAACAATCTAAAATTCAAAATAATCTGTTTTCAGCAGATTTTCAAGTCAGCTCAAATCATTAATATGGGTGTTTTTTTGAGTGATGATAATTTTTGAGTAGAGTTAAATGCCATGCCCTCAATGAAAAAACAATATTTTGTACTTTTGTAGACTTCTTTAACTTTTATAGAAATCTACTTCAATAAAAAGTAAGGTTAGCATTTAATCACAAATTGTATAACTGATAAATGGATCAATATTGACACTTTGTCACACTTTTGAAATGTATACGCAAAAAAACATTTTATGTGTCTAGGAAACAAAGTTTTTTTCGAAGTAAGTACTTAGATAATAATTATTACCATGATAATGCTTAATTACTAGGTGTTGAAAACAGTTCCGGTTGGATTCGATTGTTGAGCGGATATTGGTGTCGAGTCAATAAATCAGTGCAATAAATTTTAACTAATTATTTTTTGTAGTTTTAATGCCATTAGCTTATACTCATTAGGTAACTATATCGTCAATGTCTGTGACCAGTAACTGGGTTTATTTGGCTAAGGTAATTAAAAAATCTGTCTACAAATTGTTTGAAAATCAAAGTAAATAATGAGTCTAGATAATAATCTAGAATATAATTTACAAGTAGCACCGACAAGTTACGTAAAAATATGATTTATTCATTGCGAATATAATATTTATTTTTTTACGCACATATCTAAAAAATATTTGCATAATACCCAATGTAGGTAAACAAGTAAGTATGTATTATTATTCCAATATTATCATTATCATCAATATCAGTTTTACATAGTTTTGCACGATTTCACTATTTTCCGTACATTATGTGTTACATACGCTTTGCATAAAGTGGTTACAGTAATTAAACGGTAATTACCATTCATACCCACATTAGTTGCCTAAATAAAAGTATAAATCATTTTCATTGCATACTTAAACATCGTAAGGGATACGACCGGAATTCGAATCGCATTATACCTACAAAGTACCATGCTGGCCTCATCTATACTAGTCTATACTAATATTAAAAAGAAATAAAGTTTGTGTGTTTGTTAAATTGTAAGGGGCGGGTAATCTCGGGACCGATTTTAAAAATTCTTTCACCATTAGAAAGCCACATTATGGCTGAGTGACATAGGTTATATAAAAAAAAACGGAAAAAAAAGACTTTTACGTGTTAGTCCGTTTTGCAAAGTGAATCGGAGAAAAAACGGACTAATGCTAAAAGCGTTTCTTACGAACATTATGCCCAACGAAGTGGGCACGGGTCAGCTAGTTGTATATAATAAAAACGGAACAGAAAATTAACTCCAATTTACCGCAGGCTCGTAAAAATTATACAAGTACTGTTATCGGTGTTTACTTAATTAGACATTCGCGGAATTTTTAGCTTGGCCGACTCCAGTGAACCAATAGAGAGGATGAAAGAGAACTACGCTTGACGCTTCATTGAACAAGAAACGATCCGTAATAGTTTTTTTTAAAGTTGTAAAGATTAAATGCCAAACGATATTGGGATTCGCGTTTACTCCCACCTGTTCTGTTGATTAGTTCTGTTGACAAAACTACTGGGATTTTTTCCCCCATTAGTTCTGTGACTTAAAAGACTACGCTTTACATCTGACTTTTATCTGTACTAATAATAACACTACTGGGTTTTTTTTTGTGATAAGTTCTGTCCACAAAGCAAATGGGAATACAATGCTCTGAAAAAAATATTTTGTCTTCGCGTAAAAGAGCTCTTGCGAAAAATCAAAATACATGCCTTCGGACTCATCATTATTACTACATTTTAGGGAGCCAAGTACCAGGAAAGCAGAATTATATAAGAGGTTCGTAAAGGCTATACGATCCATACTTATTATTTTTTGGAATTCATGAAGATATTTGAATAAAAGAGTATTTGAATCAAAAGTACCAGGTGAGCAGAACTTAGTAAGCGGTGGTTATAAATATATTTTAATGAATTGAATTGATAAACCACCTTATGCTTCTGCTAGCCTGGTAGGTACTTTTGGTTTTAAAGGTAAAATCCAGAAACATTGATTTACCAACAGAACAAGTGAGCATTGTATTCCCATTTGTTTTGTGGACAGAACTAATGGGGGAAAAAATCCCAGTAGTTCTGTCAACAGAACTACTCAACAGAACAGGTGGGAGTAAACGGGGATTCGTTCGTTTAACCAACTTAAGTTTACCAAAAAAATTCATTTCATTTTGCTAAAAAAAGCTCTCATCGATACTGAAAACGGAACAGAAAATATAATCTAGTTTCTAAGTAATTTCCCGTTTCAAATATTCAATTGATAAGATCGATAAAAAATATTTTACGAGAGAATAGAAATACGAGTGTTACTTACTGCTGATGAAATATACCTACTTTATTGTAACTTTTCACAATACATAGCGTTTAGAAACAATGCAGCACCAAGCAGAAACCGGTCTGAAGGTACAAACTTCATAAGACGAAGTCACATAACCCTACTATCCCCAACTTAAACATCGATCGATATGTTTGATTATCAGGCGGTTGCTTAAATGGATTGTTCTTACCTATCAGTAGCCAAAGGTTGGTAGTACAGTAATCCTTGGGCAGGTGAGTGAGCAAGTCCGACTATTCCGTCCATGAGAGTGAACTTCTCGCCTCCGATGTCGTACTCCCCGAGATCCGGGTCTGGGTACATAGATGCGTGCGTCACTCGCCACGCGTTATCCCTTCTTCCATCATACACAATGATACCTGGAAAGTACAAAGATTCACTTACTAAAAATAAACTTAGAGCTTTTATACCTACACATTACGGCTTGAATGCGGATAATACCGGTAAATATTCTGCTAAATTCAAGCTATTTCACCACTTGTTTCTATATAAAAACTCCGATCCCACGTAGGTAGATATGTATTGTGTATTTACGATATTTATCTATTCTCACAATCTTGGTAACTAAAGGAAAGGGAATGCAACAATACTATAATTAAACCGTACTGCAGCGTAAAACACCTTCAACTACGATCTTACGTTTTGCTCTTATTATGCAATCGAAGTTTAACGGAACTTTAATATCTTATGTAGTATAGATATTTATTTAACTGGTTAAGTAGTTGTAAAAAACCAATATGAAAAATTGCACCATCAATATCGAGAAAGCTGTTTTGGTCAACGCTTGATACGCGTCGTTAAGCACCAAATAGCGGATCATGTGAATATAAGCTATTAATTGCACACAACATACCAATTGGACTTTAGTGGTTTATAGTAAGTAAATTAATGGTGTTCTGTACCGACAGTTGTGATGTTTCTAGGATTTCTTAGTAAATAATAGCTTGACGAGGCTGCCAAACTATGTGTTCCAATCTAACATAAAACAACAAGTAGAGAAAAGAAAACATGCAATAAACATTGGGAATCCCCTTTTCAGCTATCGACCAACTAATGCACTGGTTTTATCAATGTTTGATTAAAAAAGGTTCTTACCCTAACACGACGCTATGTCATCATGACATTCAGAACAAATCTTCAATAAAAAATGAAAAAAATCTATCCGTGAGCCGAAGTTTTTTTTTAACGGACAAGCTTTAGATAATGGATTTCTAAAAACAGGTGAATCCAGGTTTGAAACAATTTGGAGGACTGTTCAGCTTTTATTTATACTAATACTACTGCCTGTTAGAGTAGTACTTAGGTTTATGTCAGACTTGAACTGACTAAAATCTCACGGTCCGTCGGAGACTACTGCCAGGGGACATAAGTGCGCGTTAGCATTCTTCCGCGATTCACTTAGCGCGTGTTCTGAACTACAACTCTACATAATTCAAGGGTTGTCATGGTAACCTGGAGCAACAGTGTCACTGATGTAAGCGAAGATGTTGTCGCAGGTGGCGGAGAGATGGGAGGACGATGAGCGAGTGTCGTCCAACACTAAGTTGGTGAGCAGTGAACTCGGCCGAAGCAGTTCACGGGGGAAATACACACTTCTCACCTGAAATACAAAAAAATGAAGTATTTAAGGGTTAGAATGAATATATTCAACAATCTTCTTCTTGCGTGTCAATTGGTACACGATAACAACTTCAAACCAAGTTCGAATAGAATTTGGCAACTTCTTTTCCCTCGTTTGTGACGTTGATGAGGTCAAGCAAATTGTGCAGGAGGTAGGGCACAAGGGACAAACGAGAAGGTGAGACATCGTTTGGATGGGGTCCCCGCAGTCGACAATAAAGCGTGCCGTTGTAGTATCGGAAGCGTATAATAAACAGATAAACTGCGCGTTACTGTAGGTACCTACTATACTATATACTGTAGGTACGTATGCATGAGATGTACGTACGCGGTGAATTAGTTTGTGTTTACAAACATTGTTGCTATTTTACAGTTCATTTTATCATTTGTTGATTAACTTTACGTAGGGTAAACAAATGTTATTGATATTTGAGCTGCGACTGTTTGATCGGATTTCTATCTAGGTCCTTCCTATTACTTAGGTTTGTAGGTCATCAGGTTTTGCACCGTTACTCAATAGATAACGAACTTTTTTGTTACAGAACTTGTATCTATGTAGTTTCTTTTTTGGTTTAGGCTTGCGCTAAATAAAATCATTATAGTTTTAATGGTCTAGAATAAGTAGGCACGTGACACAGTTCGTTGCTATGCTACCACACAATAGTGCGTATCTACAGCTCACGGACGATTGAACAAGCCTCACCCTTCCAATAACAACGACCTCGGCTACTCTACTCTCAATGTATCTGTAACTACCTAGTAGTCGTAGTTTTATACCATCAAAGTAAAATAGTGAACCTAAGTGTTTCTATAAACATAATTTTATGTGAAAAAGCAATAATCTGCATCTTTTTTTTTTACAATTTATAGGCAAAAATTTGACCGCAATCCGCTGATGTTTAGTGACGATGCGCAAAATATTATAGCATAAAGGATGTTTTTTTTTAAATAACAATCCTACCGTAATACCGTTATCGTTTTGTTTATCTGGTGACGATATCTCAAAGAGATTGAGACAAAATTAATTCACAATTTCGAAACCTGTTAGTCCTTTCTAAATCTGATTTGGTAAATATCGTGAGTAAACGACCTAACAAATTCCGGTTCCTGTACATGTTTTGAATAGAAACTACACTAACTAGTAACTTCCTAGACTTTAATGCAATGCTAGCCTTTCACTAATCTTACCCAACAAAAGGATTAAGTATTATGATAAGGAAGTGTATGACAAACATATTCCTACAATATTCGAAGATTTTTGACTACTCTTACACGCTACCAACCTATATCAATCCGCACTGAAGTAACCGTGTAAGTTTTCTGATACAGCTTTGCTAAACACTGCTTTTCTAATTTGCTGCTATCACTAGTTCTGGAAGACCCAGTTTAAAACTAAACAAGAGAAATACATAATTGAAAATCCCATAACTTATTTTAAAATCTTTCAGGTAAATAATATTGTAACCGCAAAGTCTATCGCAATAACATCCTGTTTCTAGCTAAGTATAACCAATATTTACAAGGTAAAAGATATCCTTGTTTATAAATAGCACTCATCTATTCTCTTTTGTATTTCTATTATATAATATATATATATTTTTTTAATTATTAACAGGATTATAGAAGGTTAAGTACCTACCTAATACGATACCATAACGCTGAACTTGTAAGAAGGATCACGGATTATACAAAACGGTACCTAAGAACCAGGCCGTACGTTTCGTGCCCGTTATTATTTTACTCTTTTCTTTAGAAACAAGAATCGAATTATATCTAGAATCACCTATAACACAATTCTAAATGATCCGCGAAATTTTACTAAATATCAGCCTCCTTTTTAACGCCTTTCTAAGTAACTTACCAATCGATCTGTAGCCATATCGAAGATTAAGATCTTGGGAGGACAAACTCGTCGGAAGTCGTCCAAACTGGTGATGACTCCGGCGTCGAGGACCCAGAGCCGGTTGCAGCGATCAGCTCGGATCCGGTACACGGAGATCAGACCCGTGCAGTTGATGTCTCCACGGCCTGCGGTATGCCATGACCAGTCGGGGTAAGCCTGAGGAAAGAAAATCATATTAGTAAAATAAAATGCGTTTTTGCAATGTTTTATTTACTTAAATTGTGACACGGTGGTAGTGTGCAGTAAATATAACGAATTACACCCAAACCCAGATTAAAAAGATTTGGTAGGCTATGTACATATTAGATACGTATAATTTCTTGAGCAAATTAAGCTTCATGATATTGTAATAATATTGTAGTGCTCCAGAGGGGTTGTTCGTCTTTAATCTTTTAATTTAATGCAATTAATTAATCTATCTAAGTATATTTGTCAACACACAATTAATGTTTGTACTTGGTGGGGATCGAACCTTCGACCAGCGCCGTATCCACTGATCTATGGCGTTTTAATGTGCATAACCCAAAAATACATTCTTTATTGGTTATGTGGTTCTTTTTGTTTTTTTTTTTAATGGCTTTTGTCCGTCAACACGACAGGCAATTCTGCCAGTTATTGCTCTTCCTATAAATTTGCATATGACGGAAATCTTGACATTTTGTACATTATGTCGTCACTCGTCACAATATACGGTAAGCAACTTTCTGCCGGCCTATCCTAGCCTCTCAAAACCTGCCAGGCTTTAAATCACGTTCAGTTTCTATAGCAACTCATCGGTATTCTGTGGTATTTCTAGTGGATTGATGTAACTGAGCTGTATTAAATCATATCAATAATAACGCCACAGGCACATCAGTTTACAAGAAATGCCTCAGAATGCCGATGAGTTACTATAGAAACTGAGCGTGAAATAAATAAATATCTATCTATGTGTATATTAAGTAGGTATGTCAGTCTTTTAGTACCCATAACACATGCTCTGCTTAGCTTGGGGCTAGATGATGCTGTGCGGATTGGATTGTCCAGCATTATTGTTATTTTATTTTATATTTAAAACCTGGCAGGTTTTGAGAGACTAGGATACGGCCTCAGATTGTTTTTGATTGCGTGCCTTTATGTGCGAGCCAGCCTCAATCGAACCGGTTTGTAGTCCAATTTACAGCTATATACACTGGCCTGCAAAACTAAGTATCAAGCTTTTTAAATTGCTATAACTTTTTAATTAAACAAGATATACTTTGATCTTAACCCAATTGAGCGTGCCTGGGACGAGCTAGGAAGGCTATTCAGAAGCCGCAGACCACCACCTACCACCCTCAGGGCACTAAAACAGGCCCTGATAGAAGAGAATGGGTCCCCAAAATCGGCTCCAAAACCTCGTGTTCAGTATGCCAAACAGGCTTGAAGCTCTAATCAGAGCCCGAGGAGGCAATACGTTATTACAAATGAAATAACATGTGACAAAACATACTTAGAAAATATTAGATGAGTTTTAGACACTAAGCTAAAAATGGCTTTTTTATTGTTTATCATTTTTTTTTCATTCAAGTTAAAAATGTTACTAATGTATGTTTTATAGAAAGCTGATAAAATTTGCTATAAAACATTTTTTATTTGAAATCTCTAGCTTGTTTAATTTAGAAAAAAACTAAATTCTAAAAGTGTGATACTTAGTTTTGCAGGCCAGTGTAGATAGGTAACTAAATCGTTATTTCACGAGACCTCTCGTTTTAATACCTTAAACTTACAAAATATACAATTACTTCGGGGTCATATCGATTCTGTTGACCTTTGGCTGTTGTTAAATGTCAAACTGGCTTTTAGGGCTTTAAAATAAAAACTAGTAAAGACGATTTTAAACTGCATCAAAACACATGCAAAAAAACAATTTTAATTGCCGGCGTCTTTATAAGAAGCATTATGCTGATTTATTATTGTTATTCACCAGATAATTTAAAATTGACTAAATTAAAAGATAGAGACCTAAATACCTTAATTGTGTTATGAATATGAATTTAATTACTAGTAGGTACTATAGTATAAAGACCAGTGGCGTAGCTACCAAGGGGCTAGGCGGGGCAGTGCCCCGGGGCCCTCGAGCTCAGGGGGGCCCCCTGAGCTCTATTACTAGAAATCTCGATCGAACTGAACTTTGGAAAGGAGATAGGGCAATCCTCTACGGAGCGTGGGCCACGACTTAAAAACTCGTCCCTCAAGGTTGTCACATAATACATATTAAAGGGCTTTTACAGGCCTATTTCTTACTATTTTTATAATAAAATCGGTCCCATTGAAATCGAAATATTTGAAAAATTTCTGGCGTGAAAAATTAAGCGTATCTACTTTATTTGCTTTTCAGACTGTTTGAAAATCCAACCAGTGGGAATCGAGATACTTCCGAATAACTGTATTTCTTTTGTACAATACCACATACTTTTCAGTAACAACTCACTTTCCACAGGTTGGATTTTCTAACAATCCGAGAAATTAATAAAGCCCGTTTAATTTTATTTTAAACGCCACAACAGTTATCCTTGTGGGCCTTTAGAATTCTAAGTAATATGATGTATTTATTGAAAAACTATTTTTTCGGAATATCTCGATTTACATGGGTCGGATTTTTTCCGTAAATATAGTAAAATATTGGCCTGTAAAAAGCCCTTTTAAACGTATAGTACTTACGTTTAAAAGAAAAGATTTAAGGGTTTATTGTATAAAGGTCGGGCCTACCAACTGACCAAATAACAATTATATTTACAATTTTTTCTAGCTTTAGATTTGCAAGAGTCAATAACTTCGTTAAAATCTAGGTTTGATGCGGTTTTGTTTTCAATTGCTATTAGCGATAAATGTCGGAGTCGAGTTTGGCCCATACCATTTCTTAAATGATCTTTTAGCTGCTGCAGAAGTGACATAGTCCAGTCAAAATAGACATTCCAGTTTGCATTAATTCCCAACCAACAAGCTGGATTTTTGTGCAGGCCTTCAAAGCCTGCACAAAAATCCAGCTTGTTGGTACAGCTTGTACGTCATTACAAACGATATGCCAAAAATCCCCATCGATCCCGCTTGTGCGTTGTTTTAACAACACCAATAAACCCTTAAATCTTCTCTATTTCGTTATAATTATTAGCCAAACCTACACCTAGTATTAATTGTAATTTATGTTGTTACTGTTTAATATTTTGTTTACAAAAATGAGCTTATAGCTTATCATTTTTAAAGTAACTTAATCAGTTTACATAGCAGTGGGGCCCCATTTTTTAATTTGCCCCAGGGCCCTTGGTTACCTAGCTACGCCACTGATAAAGACTATAAGGTTCACGTATATGCGTAGGTAGTGATATTTATTGAATAATAATACAGACAACCTCAGTTGTTATATAATAATGTAGGTTTATACCAAACAGAAGACTTGAAGAATGTTGCGGATTCTGACTAGCAAGTATACCTCACCAAGGCCGACAACGACAATGCCCTTCACGCTTTCGCGTAGCCTCACTATAACTAAATAATTCGTTTATATGTATAAATAGTTATGGACATTTCACACAACGCCATCTAGTAGGATATAAAGCAAAGCTTGCTCCATGGGAACTAAACAGCTAGCACGTTTTTTTAAGTAATCCATTTATATTTGCCAACACACATGTTTGTTCTTGGTGGGTAACCCAAAGTGCAGGATGCAGAGCTACCAACTGAACTGGGAACTTTTAACTTAACATTGATGCCGGTGCTTTGTCTGTCAATATTATCTCTATATTTTGTATATATGATTTAGTTTGATGTTTGATGAAATAAAAATATTAAATTAATTTCTTGTGCCCCTCGTGTTTATGTAAGCATATATAACAAAGTTGTAGCATCGACACGAAAAGAAGAAGAAGGTTTGATGTTCTGCTCAAACATCAGGCAGGTTGTAAAATAATGTGGGGATGCTAGCCCGATTGCACATAAGTACTTACAGGAAAAGGAAGACCGCAGAAATATTCCATCAATCAACAACCTATCACACCGACCTTTGCTCTTACTAAAATGTATTCTTTTGTCTTTATAACGTGTTTACAACATTGGCGTAAACTCATGCTAATAGGGCCAATTCGTCTATTCTGTTAATAAAGATATTATATGTTTATAAAAAAAGTGTATGATTACTGATGTAATACGACATCAGTAATCAAGTTCCCATAGTTTAAGCTTTGTCTCGTTCGAGTGAGTGATGTGATGTGTGAAATTTTAATTAATATTTATGTAAATTCAAGATGACAAGAATCTTGAACACAAAGGTGAGATAGAAAAATCCCATGTGATATTTTATAATTTATGTTTTTTAATTTAAAAGTGCTTTGTGTGACAAAAAACGGGTGAGATTTTTTTTTATTTTATTATTGTAACTTTTGTGTAACTCTTCTATTGTTTTAATGAATTAACATTAACCTACATTCCAAGACAAATCGGATTCTTTTGAAATACATACAAACGAAATACTTAGGTATTAAACTTAGCTGGAAATGAATGCCTAGCTTGACATACTCCATTAGCCTGTCTCAATTACTTTGATAATGCGAGTTTAACAACAGACAAAGCTGTTAAATGAATTTGAGCATTTTAATTGCTGCCATTATGTATCAAAATCTAAACTCAATGTTTTTAATCAATTATTTACATAATTATTAACTTTGAAAAAAAAAGAGAGCCCTGGTCTAGAAGTAGTTTATACAGGAATATAATAGTTTTAAACCATTCACTTGAATATTACCATTAAATAGAACGGCACGGAACGATATTTTCTATTTAAAAACTCAATGCCAATAATTTTATAAATTAAAAAACTAAATAAATAATAATATTGAATACGTACGGACGTCGTAAATTATATCAAATTATATCATAAGTTAACTAACATGATAGCACTTCATGAAATAAATAGGTACCTATCCTCAATCATTCTTCGTATGCTTCGTTCTCTTTGTTGATTTTATCAGACCAATTAATTTCATTTCGGAAAACGCTTTGAAATCAAAGAGTTAACAAAGCTGTCGTTAAAAGCATTTTTTTTTATATCGAAAGTGTTTCGGCATAGCCAAAAAAAATCAAAAAGCGTCACAGACATAAATCAGGAAACAGAAACCAAATTCGACATATTACGGTTAAACTTATTCAATTGCAAGCACTAAGTCAGTTGCTAAACTGGTTAGCAGCTGGTTTGGTTGAACTATATAATGACAGTGACATACCAATAGGCCAAGGTTGAATTCGAACATAAAATCATAGTGTTATAATTATAATTGATCTTAAAAGCACTTAGCATTGTATTGTTTGGATGGATAAGATAAAATCTACGGTTGCAAGTAGAGCTTATAGCTGTACTTGAATGTCCAAATATGAAACAGATTAAATAGTTAGTTAATACAACAGATTAAAAGTCAATGTGACTGGTTAGAGGCTGCCTTTTAAACCATTAGCAAGTTAAAAAAAAATCTTACCTGCAGAACAGGACTGATGCCTGGTGGCAAACTCCGAGGCACCCACGCTAGCGTGGCCGGTACTCCAGCCCGCAATCTCGGGATTCCGAGGTAAATCCTATCCCAGCCAATCTCCAGTCCAGTGGGTACCGTGTTCTCCGGCTGGAACTTCTCTAGCAGAACTGGATCCGGAGGGAAATCGAACTGTAGAAGACTCCACTGGTTCACCACTTCTAAGGTGGCGCAGGCCGTGGCCAGCCATGCGCACAGAACGATGATCTGTCTCCTCATTTGGAATTATTATCTGCAAAGATAATTAAAGTTTATTACAAGATATTTTTTATCCCTAGATAATTGTATGAGTAAATGGTGAGCCTTGAATGTAAAATTTAGTGAACATGAGTAAAACGATGGTGAAAGATGTCGATGAGATTGGAAGCCTACTTAAACCATAATTAGTTTTGATTCAAGGGACTTAAGTTAATTTCCTGCAGTTTAAAAAGAACAATAAGTTCGTTACGCAGTTTTGTAGCATTGACATTGCGCGAATTGCTTCATAATACAGTGAACAGTCAAGTGGTTTCTGCCCTTGAATTATATTTGTGCAAGTTATAAAAATAGTTGATAATTTCATAGCTAATGGTCACTCAATAGAACGCAAACACATGCGTACAAATTAATGACGTACAACATTTGAAATAAACGCCATTTTAGTACAAACAGAGGCCGTATTCAATTTCTATCGAAACTAATCGGTATTTTGATGCATTACTTGTAGATTGATTGATGTGTCTGTGACGTTATTGCTGATAGGATTTAATAAAGCTCAGTCACATCAGTCTCCAGAAATGCCACAGAATACCGATGAGTTACAAAGAAACTGAACGTAATTTAAAACCTTAAAACCTGACAGGTTTTAAGAGGTTAGGATAGACCGGCAGAAGAGTAGATATTATAAGGGTAAGCAGGAAAGCTGGCAACATTCATATTGATGGATATAACCTTAAGCTAAAAAATCAATCTCATTAGTACCTAAACAAGATCCGCTGATGAATTACAAAACAAGAAATAAATCAGAAGCAATTATTTGAAGCCAATTAGAGTTTGCTCCACTCACATTATAAAAATAGTTACGATAGCGAGTAAGTAGGTACGTACAAAAGAAATATTATGCGATCGTGACCTGCAAATTGTAGATCTCACGACTAGCTTTTTCTTATGTCAAGGTCGCTTCCGACTTTTAGAAATGAATGAAGTAGTAAAAAATAACTAACTAAATTACGGGGCATTCATCTTTGCAGACGAACGATGCACGTAGACGTTTACTATGTTGAAATCAATTAAGAAATAAAAACGACGCGTCGTAGAGGTTTTGGACTTATTTTTTTTCAACATAGTAAATAAACACATGCACACAAACATACGTATTTTTCGACAGTACTTGATGAATTTATAGAACCTACTTTTATTATAACTACAACTAGTTATTACGAAATACTGGATTGAAACTAAGTATCCACTGTCTAATAAAGATTTATTTACTGAACATACCAGTGGATTATTATTAGATACAGCAGTTATTATGTATAAATTATCATATAAGACATTTTGGTGTCAATCAATAAAAATAGAGTTATGTGAAACTAGAACTCAATTTTACCAATTTCGAGCGATACATCTCTGTAAGTATTCCACTATGCTGTGGGTTCTATTCCTGCGAAAAACGAATATATAGGAGCAAACATTGTTCGTTATGTTGTCTGAATGTATTTTTTGTATTAAAAAAATGTATGTTAGTATTCAATTCAATCTAGTTACCACAGTACAGGCTTTGTTTAGTTTGAGACTAGATGGTGCAGTGACAAATATTCATGTTTTTATTTATTTATGTAAATTACGATGTAAGTAGGACATAAATTGTAACAAATATGTAAACAACGTAAGCAGATAACACTATTGACGTAAGAGTATGCTTGTTACATCGTTGTCTGTATACAAAGTCAAAGATATATGAACATGCGCAAGTTGACCATAACAACTCTCACTGCTCCAAAAACTTAGCATCTGTATTACGTAAATTACGCAAAACTTACCCACGTGTATGTAAAATGTAAATTTATAGAAGGCAATGATATTTTGTATTAAGAAATAGAAAACATGCAGTTACACCTTTAAGTTATTACTCTAAACACATTAAAAAAAGTGTAAATTCCACCACTCAGCATAAGCTATGTTATGTTTACCTAAAGTACATTACAAGTACCTAACAATAAAAACATAATAATTTAAATGTTTTTCAAAATAGTTAATTATGTTAATATAAAACAAATAATCGAATGGTTGTTTTTGACTCTATACTAATGCTTAATTATATTTGAAGAAAATTTAGTATTGGTATGGATGGATCTGATATGCTTCCCAAAAGGAGATATAAAAATACAAATATAAATGAACTTTTCATTATCTTACAAAAAGATATAAATGACAATAAGTAGGTATGTCTTCATTAACATACGTAATCATGACATAGTGACCGTTATTCTGTTGTTGCATTGTTCTTAACTTAACTAATTTGACAGCGCTGAGGTTATAGCTGTCTTTTGTCTTTCAGTTTATAAGAATAGGATGGCATTCATTTTAGTACTGTTAAAGGTTTTTTTTCTGGCTGTGCACATGTAATGGACATCTTAAAGGTTATACCTGGAAGAGCTATATTTAAGGCTAGATTAAATTTTATGTTCTTTGTGTTATGAAGAGTTTATCTATTAAAAGACAAGTACTACCAACGTCAACTTTTTTCACTTATTTCAATTAGAAGCCTTTTTTCCAAATAAATACTTTTAACAGTAACTTTTCATAAGATCGCTCATATTTCTCTAATAAACTGTAAAAGAAAAAAGTAAAACAGTTTTATTGAACAATTTCTTATTAACTTCGTACCTAATGTAGGTACCTACCTACATATCATGCCTAACTACATTTAGGCTAATGAAAGATCCTAGATTATAGAGTTGTTAAACAAAATTATTGTCTACTAGCTGACACGTGCCCACTTCGTTGGGGATAATTTTTATTAAATAAAAAAGTAAGACATATGCTGTCGTTGACTTGTGGCTTTTTTGTAGGCATTATCAAGCTCCACATCTTTTCTCTACAACACTTCTTTCATAGTTAAGGCAGCGTTCGTAAGAAACGCTTTCATTCGACCGTTTTTTTTCCGATTCATTTTGCAAAACGGACTACCACGTAAAAGCCTTTTTATTTTTCAGCAATAATGTAACTTTCTATTGGTGAAAGAATTTTTAAAATCGGTTCAGTAGATCCCGAGATTACCCCATACAATTTAACAAATACACAAACTTTACCTCTTTATAATATTAGTATAGATTAAGTAAGTATATTATATTTTTTTTCCTAACCTATCTCGTCCCACTGCTGGGCAAAGGTCTCCCCCAAATCCTTCTCTCTGCTTTCCGATTTTGTCCACCAATCCCTCTCGAAAGCATCTAGGTCGTCCCGCCATCGCCTTTTTGGTCGGCCTCTACGCCGCCTTCCGTCTTCTTTTTTTTTCTTCTTCTTCTCCACGGTGTCACGATTTTGGACCATTTCTCTGGGTCCATCCGGCTAATATGACCTGCCCAGTCCCACTTAAGCCTCGCGGTTTTATTGCCTACATCTGCAATAACAGTGAGCGAACGCAGCGTAGTGTTTCGCACTCGACCGATGCGCTTGAAACCAAAGATGCTACGTTCCATTGCTCTTTGGCAAATCATGAGTCTGGATTTCTGTGCTTCAGTCAGTGACCATGTCTGCGCACCGTAGGTTAGGACGGGCAGGATGCACATGTCGATGAGTTGGCGTTTAAGCGTAAGTGGAAGGTCGCCTTTCATGTGTTCCTTCATGGACCAGTAGCTCTTCCAGGCGTTCTCGATGCTGCGATCGATCTCCTTATCCAGCCTGTTTTCGAAGCTCGCTAACTGGTCCAAGTAAATGTACTCATCAACAACAATATATTTTTTATAAAATATTATATATAAAAAAAACAAACCATCTAAGTAAATTATGTTTTTGTATGAGATTATGTGCACCCCCTTGAATATTTAATATTTTGTTTTTAAATATTTATTCGTCATTAAAGCGGTAATCGGAACCCTAAATAACTTATCAAGATAACTCAATTTAACGGAACTATTGCTAAATACCGACCGACTCTATAACGCATTGCCAAAACGCACCGATAGCGCGATCTAGGATTTGTGCACAGTAGCGCCATCTAGTGGTAAACACAACAAATTTCAAACTTTACTCGATTTGAGTATTCAAGTGCGACGGCGCGATGGCTTATTTCATGTATAAGTTTGGTGTTTCTATACCGATTTCTATGATTATTTTTTTATTGAATAGGTAATAATGTTAACTTTTTTAAATTTGGGATGACTGAGAGCCTTATAAGCGTAAGAGTAAACAAATATAATCAGAATGCTCCGAACTGCTAAGCTATCAGGAGTTACACGTGTTATTGTGAGTCAACCATAAAAGATAGACATGTGCTGTTGCGGGATATTTTTTAGACAATTTAATGTAGAATATTTCCGTCATACATGATTTCTATGTAACTTTAACCATTAAGGCTGCACACGCGACGGAAGCTTAAAAAACGGAGTAACTTCTCCCGTTTTCCCGACATTTCCCTTCACTACTCTGCTCCTATTGATTGTAGCGTGATGAAAAGTATCCTATAACCTGCCCAGAAGTATGAAGAATAATTGTACCAAGTTTCGTTCAAATCCGTCGAGTAGTTTTTGTTTCTATAAGGAACATACAGACAGACAGACAGACAGACAGACAGACAGACAGACAAAAATTTTACTGATTGCATTTTTGCCATCAGTATCGATCACTAATCACCCCCTGATAGTTTTTTTTTTAATATATTTCATGTACAGAATTGACCTCTCTACAGTTTTATTATAAGTATAGATATAGATTGTTGTAACAGCAACAAAGTAAGATACTTGTATAGTTTTAAGTATAAACTGAACAATAACGCAACAGTGCGCTATAGTAATTTAGCTAAAAAATGTGATTGAGGCAATTTAGCTGTCGTCGCGCCGGCTTAGCTGTCATATTGTGAACTACATTTCAAGAAGATACAATGCTGATGGTACCTGCATCAGCAATCTTCATCTTTTTGACATCACAAAGTCATTTAGCGTAACATCTCGATAAAGTACTATGATGAATTGAGAGTCACCCTGTTAAGTTATTTTATTGGGTTGCAATAATATAAGGTAAAAAGTTACATAAATATTAATAGTTATTTTCAAGGCTAAAAAGCTCATATCGCTTCTCAACGCCGTTGATCAACAAAAAACAACGCAACAGACGTCAAAACTCAGTTGATATTGGCTCTGCCTGCCATGCTATGGGTCGAGGGTTCGATATCTAGCGAAAACATTTGTGTGATGAACATGGATGTTTGTTCTGGGTATAATACAGTAAACTCTGTATAACGGTATCCTTTATAACGATAAACTCCCTATAACGTTGGTTTTCCCAAAGCGATTAGTGTTGACGAAAATTTCGTTTGTTTTTTGTTCACTCCATATAACGATAACTCTCTATAACGACAAAAAATGCTCAGTCCCTTGAGTTTCGTTATAAAGAGTTTACACTGTGTGTGATAATGAACGTATTTAAAACATATATATATACGTAACAGCAATCTAGTAGCCATTGTAGCGTTGACGCTCCTCTAGAGCGTGATGTGTAAAATATTCGTGAATATTTGTTGAACAACAACTCGTGCTTTACTGAAATTTCCCGGCTTTGTTTTATAATGTTGCATTAAATTCGTAGGTGCAGGCATCGAGACCAAAGGCGTTTGTTTGTTGCAAATTGAGCGCTTTATTTAAGCTAAACTACTTAACTTTAACTACCTACCTAAATTATGCCAAACTTGGTCAAAATGTGATGCCAGGGTGTTTAAAATGTTTAATGATTAAAAAGATTTCTTAACAATTTTAAAATAGAAAACTCTATTGCATTTATATTACAAATGTGTGATTATATCTGACAAACGAGCTTGGAACGAACTACTTACTAATAGCTCTTACTTCTTAAATAATTACTCCAAAATTTAAGATGAGGTTCTAAATGTTTCGTGAGATTTTTAGAACGCGTTTGTGAGTTTAAGTTTGATAGTTTTAAAATATTTTTGTATCGTAAAAATATGCGCAAATATTTTTCTTATCTAATTATTTAGCTATAATGGAGTCTGTACAACAAAGTTGATTAAGTATCTATGAAATTGTATCTTGCAGTTCAACTAACCTGCTATTAATTAAGTTACTGATCTAATTAAAAGTGTAATTAGTTCTAAGTATGAAATATTGTCTAAGATCGTCATGTCTAGTTTTAAGCTAGTGTATGGTTTTTTGGTTCAAATAAATTCATTCATTCATTCATTCAATTACCTCCTATAGAACAATCTGTTGCATAATGTAACTTACCTTGTGAATATTTAATTTGTTCCAATTGAAATGAAATCACAAAATTGTAGTATAGTTCGATTTAAAACTTACTCAACCAAAAAGTAACACTTAAAATCTTTGTGCTCAATAATTCAATAATTCTTTATTGTACACACACAAACTTATACAGAAAATATAAACTTAAATAAATTAGATGTACAGAGGCGAGCTTAACCCTAAAAAGAGTTCTCTTCCAGCAAATCTTGTGACGCATCAATAGATAACATTTTAGTTAAGTATAACAAAGCTTTTTGAAACATGTAAATTTGTTAGAACACACAAATAGTTATTTGATAAATAGTTAGTTCAATAATATTGTAGTGCCCCAGCGAGGTCATATTCGGCTCTAATCTTAATTTAAGACCTTACCTTTTTTGTAACCAACGTGATACTATAAATAAATCTATCTATCTTTCATGTCCGGTTGTGTTGTGGAGGGTAAGCCAAATATATGTGACAATCATAAATTTCTCGAAACAGTAACGTATTTGAGACTGCGCGTCAACGTCAGCTTTACTGTCAAACGTTGTATCGTCAGCGTGCAGTGTATGTTAAATACGTTGCGTTTAAGATTATCACGTTTATTTATGCTCAGCTCTCTGTGCTCTAAAACCATACGTTAGTAGTACTACAAAATATAGTTAGATTATCAGCACTTTAATAAAAATATAATAAAAATACTGCATAAGACATAGCATTAGGTACTAAGTAGTTATACTTAGGTTTGCTAACTGCATGCCTAAGCAGGTATTTATGGGTGTGGTAGAAGCCAAAGCCAAAATTAATAACAATTACATTTTCTCACTAAGCATTTTAAAGTGTTTGCCATTCTAACATTTTCCAGCGGTACAAATGAATCATACTTAGTTAAATTGATTGCTATTTTGATATTTACTTTGATTTGCATAGTAAATGCTTTGATATTTTTGTATCTCATCGTAAATTAAAACGAAAATTTATATTATTTTTTATTTCGCACTACTACTTTTTTCTTATGTAAAAGTAAGTACATAATTACAACGGCAACGTGAACTTTCTCTTAGTAGCCTAATATATCTTTAAAGATAAGCATTCCTTACATACCGATTAAAAAACGACATGCATATTTTACCCAAACAATATCCGCAAACAAGTCAACAACATCTAAAAAGGGAGTGCGTTAATTACTAAAGGAAGTGGGAAATGAAAAGTTGAATTGTTACGTAACAAGGTAGTCATTGAGCTGAGAGAAACAACAGTATCTAGTTCACATGCGAAGTACAATTAGTAAAAAACTTTACCTAGTTCATTGTGCTCCATTGTAATGGTGCTCCATATAAAATACAAACTCTGGTGGAAACACAAATATGCAAAAACATAATTAGGCGAATTTATTACCTACCTATTCCCTGGCCCTGTGATCGCAATCAGTTACTTTAAAAGAATACACACATCTAAGTAGGTAATAATAATGAAATCACCACCGCAAAATAGTTATAAGTTTTTGGCATTCTCAAAGTAAGTGCACGCGATGTTCTAAGTACATTCAATTTACTTTACCCATAAAAGGATCAAACGACTTTTCCAGCCAGATATCAAAGAGCATTTTTACTTTGTCCTAAGAGTAGGTATAAAAACTACTATTTACTATTAAGAGTAAGATAGTAGCTATGCGCGATATCGAAGACTAAATATACTCTTTAGGATTAACGGCCGGTTTCTGGAAACCCAAATCGTGATTGATCCGAGTTTGACACATAGTAATTATTTGATTTTTTCGTTGATCATCGTTCGAAAAACCGGCCGTAAGTCTTAAAACGAGCTGAAGAGTTGAATTACTTCTTCTTCTTCTTCAATCAAGATATAAGAAAAATTGGTAGTGAAAAAAAAGTGTCAACTAGGTTAAATTAGCGTTGTATTGTGATAGAGCGGATCATGTTAGCGGATATTTACAATTCGATCGTCAAAGAATTTGGTTTAACGCACTATTGTCACAATAGTCACGTAACAAATGATCAAATGTAAACTTTGATAGTTTTCACTCAGCTCTCAGTTAGCCAATCGCTGAATCAACTTATTAAATCGGCTATATTACATTTCGTTCACTTCTTGATCAATTTAATTATATCGAAAACGGTCACATTAAATGTCAAAGTAGCACATGATTGTAGACCATAAACACCATTCAATTCAACTTTCAGGATCTAAGTAAAAAAACAATGTATGATTAAAACACTTAGGAATGTGGTTCAATAATACTTTAAGTTCCTTGTTTAGAGTTTCTTGCATGAGAAAGCATAAAAAATATAGCAGTTGGCCTTTATTTCGATTCCGTGTCATATTTTGCTCTTGCACTTTGGGCATGAATAAACTACACCGTGAAAAACCTTTCACATTACCTATACTATTGACAGAGACCTGTATCCTAAGTACGAGTTTGTGCACACACAAGCGTTGCTTGGAAATCGATACAAAATCGATGGCGCTCGGCGATTGCGTCTATGCGATCCGTGTGTGCACAAACTCGTACTTAGGGTACTGAAGGCGCAACAAGAGTTTTGGTGTATTTAATTAGTGTAAAGTTTCTATCTAGCGCGTAGCAGACAGACGACAGCTTGTTCTATTTTTTATGCAGAAGCAAAGCTTCTCGCATAATCTGAGGCTCTGCCTGTGACTCTGTACAAAATACAGCGTTTCACTGATAAGGAATGTCTCTCTTCCCGCTCATCGTAATTAAACGTTCGAGGTTAATTTAGAATCTTAGCAAATCTAAAGTAAACGGTGGGAGGACCCTTGATGAGAGTGAAGCTCGACTTACCGCAATTTTACTATTAGTATTCTACGCCGGCGCTTTTCTACTTGTAGTAGGTATTTACAATAAATTGCATAAGTACAAAACTATGATATCTAAAATAAAATTTGTTTTGTAAAACACCCTTTGTTTAGCTAAATCATGCTGTAAAATAAAAATATACTTAGCGTGATCCTAAATGATTCAGTAAAAATGCATGGATAATCAAACATGATTCTGCATGTGAATTTCAAATATATTTCAAAATAGCATACATTAGGAAGATACTATCATGGTCACGTTGAATATTGCAAAACCTATGTAAAACTTAAATTTAACAACAAAGGTTAATACAATGAAGGTTTTAATTAACTTTACATGAATCATATTATTAGATTTTTTACGGTTAACGAAACAAGAAAACTAGCTAATTTGATAGTTATAAAGGTAATGTACCTAATCACTAATGTATCATAGGTACGTAGTACAAACAAACTACCACTTTAGATTAAGCATAAAACATACTCATACTCAACGTTTAAGATAAGTGTAGATTTTAATCAACAATTTACTGCATTACACATTGTGTTATCTGCCATCATTTTGTCATGATTATAAAAAGTAACAGATTAATTTATTACATTTTCAACTGAAAACTTAATGTTTTGGTATAGTGATAGATAGTTTTGGATATTAGTATCATTATTAACTTACTGTCAACTATTCCCGAACTCTACCAAGCCATTTTTTTAAATTATTTATTTTATTTTGAGGTTTTATACCTTTCGTAATCGTATCGTTTTTGTTTGTCAGTCCGTTCAAAATATTTATTTAGAAAAATATCTGATATCTAAAAATATTTACTTTTATACTCATTACCTTACAACCTGATATGCTTGCTTACGTCGGGAACCGAACCCACAACCCCGGCAAGCAGACGGCAGAGTTATACCAACTAAGCTGTAGGTACGTAAGCTATTTCAGCCTTAATTATGTGCCTAATTAGTGTCTAATTAGGAACCTACAAAAATTGATTTATTCTGCTTTTATTTCAAACCATCATGATTTAGTTACCAAATATAATAAGTGATTTCTTAATCAGTAATAAAATGGACTAGTTAAATGTAAAAAAAAATCAGTTTTTCAAGTAAATAGAGCAAAAGATTGGGAACGCGTTGAAGTCTTTTATTTGATAAACGAACTAAGTTGATGAAGATTGTGTGTTATGTTGGATGTTGGTGCTAAGTGGCAAATGTTGTAAACTTTTAAGTACGAAGTATGTAAGTAGTAGTATGAACAGTGAAACTTTCCAGTGGTCTTAACTTTACCCTGAGTGAGCACACGAAAAAGAAATTCGCGCGGTTCTGTAACGAAAACAAGACTGAAAGTCATCTACATCATAGCATTTGTTTGGTCTTCTCACGGTGCGTACGCGTACACAAGTATAATATTTATCAATCTATAATATCATGTAGTAAACCATGAGTCAAGCGAAACATCCTTTCTCTTCCATCGAGTAATTGACGAACATGTTTGTAAATACTGCCTTCGTTTACCACACAATGAACTATTGTTTTCCGGATTATAGGTATTGGCTGATGTATTGATCACCGGTAGCTGACAATTGTATAACCATCGTATTGTTTTGTTTATATTGTTAAACGTAGTAATAAGGATAAATAGCTGACAAAAATGTTTTACTATCTAAACTCAAATAAAAAATTCAATAAAATCACATGGATCACTTTGAAACGTCTAACATACTAGATGAATCTAGGTGCCAGTTCGTCGCGACCAAAGTCTAGAAAAACAGGCAAGAAACTAGACCTGGATCCTAGCGGTTTTTTAAATGATCTATACTTATAATAAAACTGTAGAGAGGTCAATTCTGTACATTAAATATATTAAAAAAAAAACTATCAGGGGGTGATTAGTGATCGATACTGATGCCAAAAATGCAATCAGTAAAATTTTTGTCTGTCTGTCTGTCTGTCTGTCTGTCTGTCTGTATGTATGTTCCTTATAGAAACAAAAACTACTCGACGGATTTTAACGAAACTTGGTACAATTATTCTTCATACTCCTGAGCAACATATAGGATACTTTTCATCACGCTACAATCAATAGGAGCAGAGTAGTGAAGAGAAATGTTGGGAAAACGGGAGAAGTTACTGTTAGGAATAGATACTCCTTTAATATCTATCACCAACCTTAGATGTTACCATAGCAACCAAACGTTGTTGATTGTCATCAATGTCACTATCTTCACTCTTGACTTTCTTTACAGTATACGTAAATAATATTCGTTTATTTATTGTAACTGGTTTTATTCGATCCTGCAGTACTTATATCTACTTTAACATGGTAGCAGAGCGTGGTTAAGGTACCCTGATGGTTCTATTTTACTGCATCCATCGTTCGCATATTGCAAAGGTTTGGCATGGAGAAATGTAAGCCAGTGCCAACACCAATTTTAAAAGCAAATAATGCTCAAGATGTTAATGAAGTTTCAATGAACTTCCCGTACCGTGAAGCTGTTGGATCACTAGCTTATTTGATGACAAGCACGAGGCCTGACATAGCCTTTGCTGTCAGTGTTGTATCTCGAAATTTAGATAAACCTACAAGGGAGAACATCGTCAATATCAAGAGGACAATGCGTTACTTGAAAGGGACTATAAAAGAAGGCATCGTTTACAAGCCAGGAAATAGTCATAATTTAGAATGTTACAGTGACGCTGACCACGGAGGAGATCATGAAACTGGAAGGTCTACCTCAGGCATTCTTTGCATGTATGCTGGAGGTCTAATATCCTGGAAAAGTAAACGCCAGAGCACAGTAGCGATTTTATCCACCGAGGCAGAAATAGTGGCAGCAAGTGAAACTGCTAGAGAAATTATTTGGCTTCGAAAGATCATGAAAGATATCATTGGTGAATGTCCAGCATCCCTATGTGTTGATAACGAATCAGCAATTAAGATGGCTAAGAATCCGCCAGAATTCCACCAAAAGACCAAACACAAAAGGATACGATCATTCTTTATACGAGAATGTGTTCAAGATGGAAGCATTACGTTATTGGGTTTTTAGGGTTCGGAAACCAAAGGGTAAAACTAGATCTTATTACTGAGTCTTTGATTTCTGTCTATTTTCAATTCTATAACTATCACGAATAATTAATATTAAAGGGGGCTTATACATAAACGTGATTTTTATTTATTCGATATTGATAAGGGCAACGGGAGATAGATACGGTACGGAACTCTTCGTGCGCACTTGCCCGGTTTTATTAATAAGTAGGTATAGATACTAAGTTTTCCGTCATAGACTGCTCTTTACCATCAATTTCCCTCCTAGGAAGATAGTAATGGGTTATAGCAAAATCTCTTAAAACGGCACGCGGACAAAGTCGCGGCGGGAACAGCTAGTCCTTAATAAATTATGATATGTATATATGGACAATAAGAATTCGCACCATAGTAGTATCGTTTTACGAATCCGATCGAAACTAAATAAAATTTAAAACTGAAAAATTTGAATAAAAAGTAATCGCTTGCCTAAAGTACCTATAATATATTCAATGACTTTATGAGATATATCCGGTGATAAGTTATTTAAAAGGCAAAGTAATTTTTTAAAAAGAATTATCTCTATTAGAACCTGCTAATCAATCTAATTGGGTGTTATGTTTTCCACATCCTTGTTTAGACATTATTAGCCAGTAATTGCAGTGCCTTTCATATATTTTTTACAATAAATTAGGTACAAAGAGCGCTTAGTACCTAGCCAATCACAGTTATGTATATTAATTTATTTCCCTTTACAAATAACTCTACGTGTTACATTTTGAGCCAGCAACGAAAGTTGATCTCTTTTTCAAAGATGTAAAGTCATGCTTCGAGTGGGATTCGAGCCCGTGACCTTTCCCTTCCAGTAAACGGGGGGTGTGTTGCGTTTACTGGAAATGTTTTTAGTAATCGCTTTAATAAATAAGGGTTTTTAATTACTATAAATATGATAATTAATTTGCACTCCTAATTTAATGCCAGTCGAACAAAATGATAAAAGATTAATACATTCACTAACGATTATACTTAATACCGATTTAGAGTTAGAATACCGATACGTGATCATTGTTGGGAGTTATTACTAAGTACAAGTTAGTATAGGAAAACTGTTCCTTATTATCTACCAACCTACTTGCTAAAAGTGCCTAAAATTTAAAGCATCCTGTCTACCCTGTTACCCCTAAAAAAATGTTTTAAAAAGCTCTAAGTTTTAATCCGGATTTGCAATTTTACTTTTTCTTAGCAGGTTTTTTTTTCACAAAAACAAGCTTTTTCTCTATAGAGTATGAAATTTCCAATTATACAAATAAAATATAATATGTTTATGTCAATAATATGGCATCATGCTATATTGCTTAAGAGTTAAATGTAGGTAAAAAGCTCCTTGCTTTATATCGTTAGCTTAAAAATCCTTGGTTAGTGTGTAAATGCTGCGTTTCATTGCACCAGTTTTTACGAAAACCAGTTGAGAATGTAGGCCAAAGCACTGCACAGATCAGTCAAAATCAATTCGCAATAATAACACTGCACTCTGCACTGTACCTCTCGGTATCGTAGGGCCGCAACCGGCACCGGCTCGCTTCACGCACGTGTGGTCTGACGCAGGAGGCGTGTGCCGCGGCTGCAGTCGACACTGCTTCAACCTTAACTGCAGGAGATTCTTACCACGCGCACCAAATTACCTATTCTGCTTCGGCGCGCCCCTCTACAGCATAACACCTTATAAAAGTAAAAGTGGTCGATCCCGAAGGCGTGGCGAGCCGTGACTCGACTTACCTACGACACGGTATTATTTTTATTATCAAGGTGCGTGATTGCTGCTCATGATTGTACATAGTTTATGTACCTAGCCTATGCACTGTATTTTTTAAGCCCGGAAATGTCAAGGTTGAGCTATTTTTGAACTGTCCTCGCTGAAACAATTAATCAATATGTATTAGAATAAAATCTAATGGCTCAACTATGTATGCAATTGATACAAGATAAAAGCACTTAGCCAAAACTAGAGCTGTACAAGTAATAACGACGTTCGTGAATGTTCGCGCAAAAAATATATCGCTAGCGACACGGAAATAAACGTCGATTCAAGAGGCGTAATCAATATCTAGTTAGGTATTGTTTCATTGGTATAGTTTGGTTAAGCTGACTTGGTGTCTATCTATCCTTTCAAATAATTATTTCTTATTGACCTTCACGCAAAATTGCACCAGGCTATACGACAATTATACAGTGCCAACCACCAAGCCTGTTGAACAACGATCAATGTAGTCTAATGAAATAGCTCAAGTACCAGCAACGATTAAAGCATTGCTATTCTGATGTGTAAAGTATGCAATGGTGCAACACTGCTAGTTCCCATGCGTTGTGGTTACAATCGATGCTTTTTATCAATACCTCTACTTGGTTATAATGAATATTACAAAAGCTAGTCGGTACAGATGTGCCAGAAACAGGAAACATGAGCCCAGCCCTCTAGTTGGAGAATTGGCTCACGTTCCTACTAAAACAATTAGAGCGGAACGGAATTTGGATCCTATCAACTTACCCACCTACCTGCAATGGTTTCAATACTGATAACATTTCGAAATGTCCGCTGGACATTTTCTATTTAGGTATCTATTACATAAGTATAGTATAAGTAGATATAGTACTCAGTAGATGTAAATGCTTTGTTCATATTCAAATAAAGTTTCGTCAAACTGCAACAGTTTTTATATACTTAATTAGCTTGCATTACCCGTTACAAGTTGTTAACAGCATAAATGTCGCACAGGCTTACAAATATTTGTAAGAAAAAATATACTAATTGTAACTAAAGTTAATTTTATGATACAACCATGTTTCTTCAGAAAAAATGCACCATTGAACGGCATTGATTTTGTTTCTCCGAAAGTTTCGAAATCAGCGCATTATGCATTCTAAATAAATACCTGTATTCGCATCACGGAAACGAATGTTGTACATTCTCAGTGCAGTAGGAACTCTTATTCTAAATTATTGTTCTTTAATTTAGTAACAATGTACAACCATTTAGTCAGTTTTTGCCTAATAGTGTGTAACGGTTATGTGTTAGGAGGTCACCCAAAGAACTTGGCCTGGAACGGTGGTCCGCTCTACCTAAAAGGTGAACATGGATATGATGTGTGGTCAAGGACTGGGTTATACGCCAGAGAGAACATAATTGCAGTCAAAGCAGTCACTTACCAAGATGAGATCTACGTTATTACTCCAAGGTATATGAACAACAACAACCATATCACTCTATCACCTCTAAGTAAGGAATAATGCTCTAACAAAGTGAATAAAGGTTGTCTACCATTGATAATGTAGGAGTGAACTGAAGAATTCCCGAAATCTTATAACTAAAAGTGAAGTGGAATCATGTGCAGTCGCAGTCATTGCACTGGTCGGTAATTCTTCTGACATCACTATCACCATCATCATAGGCAGCCCGTATCAGTCCATTGCTGGGCATAAGCCTCCTCCCTCAAACGCCACTTTTTTCTTACATGGGCTTGTTTCATTCTTCTAACAATATTAATGAATAAATTGGTTGCAGGATGAAGCACGGGGTTCTTGCGACGGTGTGGAGAATAGTTCGGGGAAAGGATGGAGTAGAACTAAGCGCGTTTCCAGAACGAAGATGCCATGAGATGTATGACTGTAGTGGTATACAAAATGCAGTTGATGCTTATTTGGACCACCTCGTAAGTACACAAGTACTACCAGTTTAATGCTCAGATTTATAAGTATTTAAATTAAATAGATAAGTAAATTATTGACACGAATCCTTTTTACTTTAAAAAGTCCTAATTTGCGTTTGCATTTAAGTACCGCGCCAACGCCAAGTTAGATATCTAACTACACAAACTAGCTAGCTTACAAAACATAGGTAGCGACGACGTTGTGATGTTGAAACTCATTGTCTATCGGTTCCATGTTAGTACCTTTAATCAAATTGAACTTTAGTCGGCATGCAGTATGAGTAAATAAATAGGTACCTACCGTGGGTTCGACCTCATGTATGAGAGCCAAATGGTTGTGTAGCTAATTAGCTAGGTACTAAATATTAGATACCTACCTACTAAAGAAACATTCGGTACTAAACTGCGAAGTCATAGGACATAACAACCCTAACCTAGTAATAATTTAGTACCTACATCACAGCAATATCTTAATCTTTAATAATACTCATTACGATATGATTCGAGGTAAAGCAGCAAAACTCGTACTAAAATATTGATTTAGGTAAACAAGGCACACGCGATTTATTTTCATCACTACCAGCTTACTTAAAAAGGCGTTGGCACGCGCGGCGCGCCCTTCACAACCACCCGACCTCATTTTTATTGCCGTCATATTAAAAGCAGTGTTTCACTCCAAATTACTGAAGTACATAAGGCGATGAAATCCCAGAGTATAGGTACATAAAAGAACAGCTGCTAAGAAACCATTAATCTTATTAGAGTTTGAATTAGAAAAGAAACTTCTCGATCGTCATACTCTTGTCCGAAAATAATCTTTTAAAAACCTTTGAAAAATTTTTAGACTCATTCATATCTACTCTTCTTCATGTTTTAGGGCAATCTATGGGTACTGGACACAGGAATAGTTGAAACCGTAGAATTACCTCGCTGCACCTGCCCGCCGAAGGTGGTGGCCATAAACATAGTCCTAGGAAAGCTGACTAAACGAATCGAACTATCATCGCTATCGGAGCCTACCTCGGTCTTGCAAAACATCGTTGTGGAATATGGGGGATTGCCTGGAAAAATATTTATGTAAGATAAATACATATCTCAAATTATAGGTATACATAGTTTGTTAGGGTCGATTAAGTTGTGATTTTACGGAATAAAGAATATTTGAGTTTGAGTTGGGCAACCTAAGCAATCCCAGAAGTGTCAATGAGATCCCATGTCAAAAAGATGAAGAGATGTGTAATAATCATATTTAAAAATCTCTGAGTGCCAAAAGGCTTCGACAGTAATGTTTCGCAAGCGTACTACCTATAAAAGGATGTAAAACTTTTTTACAAATTAACTCTAATTCTCAGATCGCGTAACACACCAGACTTATTGATGGTCGCAAGTGGACCGTGTAATGGTAGTCCCTACCCCACCTGCCTTGTGTCTACTTTCATCAGAAACACTTATGTTGTAATCTACTTCCAGTCTAAATTTAGCCTCTATTTACATGTCTAGTTATAACTATCTATTAATTACGAAATAATGAACATTGCAGAATTAAGTACCCAATAAATAATGCGTTTTATTTGCATTAAGTGGAGTTCCGCATAACTAACGTCTAATAAATAGGTATTGAAACCAAAAGCGCCTGAAAAGTTTAGTTGGCTGAACTAAAGAAATCAGCCTACAAGCATTAGCTTCTTCTTCTTCTCAAACTCAAACTATTATTACGCGATTCTACAGACTACGGAACACTAAATCCTATAAAAAACTCAAATTAATGTTATTACCTAATTAAGTAGGTAACGGTAAATATCTGGGCCCCTCCAATAAAAACTGCTAATTAAGGCCTTTAAACTTTAATTGTCAACAAAAAGTTGTATTCCTTGGTCCAGCAATCACTGATCAAAAACAATATTACAATTCCTACAACGCTCTTGGGGTTGATTTGCTGGATTTTTATTTTCGTAACCCTTATTTCTATTTTTATTAACTGTCTTATATAGAACAAGAGATTATATTGTTGCAGAAAAACTATTGCTCTTCCTACAAACTTAATGACGACCGATGTGGCGCGGCGGGCGAAGGTCCACCTGCGACGCTGAGGTTGCGGGTTCGATTCCCGCCTCGGGATAAATGTTTGTACGATCTGCTAATATTTATTCCGGGTGTTCTGGGTATTTGATAAGTATGTATAATAAATAATATCTATCTATGTAATGTATTGTATTAAGTATGTCAGTCTTCTAGTACCCATAACACAAGCCCTGCTTAGCTTGGGTCTAGATGATGTTGTGTGGATTGTCAGCATTATTTATTTATTTAACAATTTTTTTTTTCTACACCAGTTACGTATCAGACGCGTCTCGAGGTTCTATTCTGGTTCACGAAATATCGTCCGGTTCTGAGTGGACGGTGTTAGCCTGCTCTCCATCTGTGGGGCTGCAGATAACGATGGTGAAGAGAGGACTGGCACATAATGTACTGATCCTCG
Source organism: Ecliptopera silaceata (assembly GCA_932527185.1). Lineage (NCBI taxonomy): Eukaryota > Metazoa > Arthropoda > Insecta > Lepidoptera > Geometridae > Ecliptopera > Ecliptopera silaceata. The sequence goes on along the minus strand of OW052202.1, from coordinate 6,219,291 downwards.
TCAGTCTTCAGCATCCTGGACTGTTGGAGATGGATACTGCCTCTTTGAGACGTAGAAACACAAATTCTCCTATTAGGGGTATGTATTTATGTACTTACGGGTATCATAAAGTAATGGTTTAATAGTGATCTGGGACCTGATAGCAAAGTGAATGTGAACAAAAACTCTACGCCACCACTAAAACAAAAACGGCCAGTAATATCTGCATGGGTTTTAGAGGCTCGACCTAGACGCAAGAGTGGCTGCCCGAATGGGGTTTGCTATAGTTATTGCTACTTTGATGATATTATTCTAATCATTTTCAATATGTTAATATGTTACCTAGTAGGTTTTACAACTTAGGACACAATATTCATAGATTAAAACCAAAGACCGATACATCAATGCGACACCGATTACATTGATCTTGGTTTTTGAATAATTCATCATTGTTAATGCATAAATCGGAACACGTTAATCATTTATTTCAAGTAGTTAGATTTATCACAGAATACTTATAATTAAAATTTACATCTTAATTTTATTTTAAATGCCAATTAATTTCCAATGAGCGCGCTACCATTCCAAGGAGGGCTTTAATATATTCTAATCTGCCACTACCAACTAGCATTATGTACAACAATCTCACATAATTAGTTCAGTCCGCTAACTAATTATACTTTCAGCATACAGTGAGAATGCCAAACAAGTGGTTCTCCTAGGCTCCGACCTCCATCATGTCTACATTCGCTACGCTGATTGCTCCGATGTCATTTCCTGGGATATACGAGTCGATTTTGAAGAGACTTGCCTAAAGAACCTCCATTCAGCGGGACCTGGGCTGATACCAACTTCAGTAGTCGTAGATCCTCTGAAACATGTTCTGCTAGTACTCGACTCTAACTATGCAGATACTGTTATGGGGAACCAAGCTACTTACCATAGAATTACCTTTATTGATAAGCTCTAGAAGTATTATGAAATTGTTTGCATTTTGACACTTAATTGATTTGACAAGATTATGTAAGTTTGTCGCTGTGACAAGGTTGCAATCTTTATTACCTATTTATATATCAGTGCTGCAATAAAGCTGTCAAAGTCTCTAATGTTAATATCATGAAAGTAACTTTGAAACCACAAGTAAGAGCTGATATTGGCAATAAAATGAAACAAAACTAGTATCTATTATTAGGCCAACACTTAGTTATGTATATTCAAGGTGTTCTAGTCTGCATTTAGACATTGGCTGATTAGAATTGTCTGATTTCAATTCATTAATTAGACATTTATAACAGGGCTGGATTTGATTATAATAAAAGTAAAAACAATGTTGATGTGGACATAACACTTATATTTGAAAATAACGCAGTGAAATTATAATAAACATCTTTAAAATAAAACAACAAATATAATACAAAAATCGGTTTAAATTAATACCCTACCATATTTTATGATATAAACTCTATTGCGGTATTAGATTAAAATTTAAGGGTCATTCAGAAATGAGAGAGAAAACATGAGGTCATTAAAACTATAGGTACATAAAGAAATATGTATCTATGGCTGATGGATGGTATGATATAGGTCCAGTCCTTCCGCTACGCAATGCATATTAAGTTCTAAATCAAAGTCGTTAAACTGTGCCTGAAAGTTTGCATAAGTATAAATCGAGATTAGCTTTTAAACAGATTTCTTTAAGTTTAGAAAATTCTACAGGGTGTAACAAAATGTCTCCATACGATATGACGATACTCACAACATCGTTTCATAAATATCTTGACCATGTTTAGTTGTCATTCGCATGGAACAAATGTGATTCTAAACATTAAGAATCAATGTGGGAATGTATTGGTTCAATTTTCGAGAGTATTATTACACCCAGTAGGTAATTGGGGTTGACTCAGAACTAAAAATATCTTGGAGTGTATGATGCTATCCAAGAATACATAGCCTAGTTACCATACCATAGCTACTTTGCACACACACTTCGATAAGTGATCTTTCGCACGCAAAGTCGTGTTAACAGGAGTTATAATGATTCTATCTCTTGTATCAAAATAATACATCTAAGCAATATTCAAATAACCGGTCAAGTTTCAGATGTCAAGGTGGAAAAATGTACAAATAAATAATGGTCGCAAACACTTGTAAATACTTATAAATATGATATGAGTATAAAATATAAATCAAGTATTAAAAACAGACACAATCGTTAAGGAAGTAAAACTAAGGCTAGAGTACCACCATTTAACCGGGCGAGAGCGGTAACCATCATTGTTATTTATGACAATGATGGTAAAACAGCTTTAAAAAAGGCCAATAAGAAGGTTGCCACATAGTAGGTACGTTTGAAAGGGTAGACATAAGTCTTCATTTCAATGTATTTACGGAATTTACATTGACCATTTCTATAGGATGGATATTTTCTTTAAAAACAGTAAGCGGTAGTCCTACGAAAGCTCTTCCAAACGTACTATGTGGCAGCTCTGAGGGAAGAGATTTTTTAGTCATGGCCCTAGCTCCATAGATTAATTGCTCATTCTCCATGATTTGTGAGTTTGATTTATCTACTTGCAAAGGCTTGATAAATCAAACTCACGAATCGTATAAAATACCCCAAAAGTATGTTCATAATCATGATAGTTTCAAACATTTAACGGTTAGATTATGAAGCCCAAGTAACCGTGCGGTGGAAGTGAACTCTGGCCCAAAATTGTTATACCCGGATTAAATTATACCTACATGTACAGCTGTTTAAATTAACATTCTCAAGTTGCACTGTCATTTTCAAGTAATTTCATACTTGTAATGAACACTTGTAATGTAATAACTATTGCATACAATTAGGAAATATAGGTAACAAACAAAAACATGAAGTTAAAAAAAATTGTTCAATAATATAACACGTTTTACGTCCACTAGAAATGTTTATTATTGATGTGTTTATTTTTATAGCATAACTGAAATTGGCTAATATGTGATATAACTTGCGAATTTCGTAACCAATACCTATATAGCGTATAATGAAACTACTATTCGAATGATCAAATCGAATTTTTTAAACGAACGACGCGTACTGTGTAGGTTAGGTATACATAATATATTAATTTCTCGCACATCATGGACTTTCCACACATTAAAAAGTACTAGTTACTAGATATATAATATCATTATGATCGCAATGCGCAATTTTGAAGTACCCAAAAAAATTAATATAGTATACATAATAGAAATTAAATTTAAAAAGCTGTACACGCAAGTTAAATAATCTACATAATCTAGAATTACAGATTGCAATAGCGCTGTGAATATGACATTACCTACTTGAAAACGTAGAAACGAAGGTGTAAATGTCTATACCGCCAAAGAATTTGACAATGTAAGTTGCCATAACAAATCTGTTTGAGGCTGCCCAATTATTTGATCGCAAACTTAGCTTAGTCAGATTGTCGTTGAAATATAGCTTAGAAAACATTTTAGTTTACTTCAGTTACACAAATTATACCGTCTTTTAATCAACTTTTTCACAATGAAATAAAATCACATTTAAGTGCACCATTACGACTAACCGACTAAGTGCGTAAAATATAAATATGTATAACCTAATTATTTACAGTGTTCACAATGACAGATAAATTCATGAATCTTTAATTAGATATACATTTTTATACGCTAATATATTTATGAAACAAGATTAATGATGACATTCCCCAATTAAAAAAACATTGTAAAAATAAACATTCTGTGACTTACAATGGCAGCAATTCTGTTGTTTCATTTTCCGACATTATATAGTATAGTACATATAGTATAGTACATTATATAGTATTGCTTTCAAATTAGATTTTAGAAAAATGATACAACAATATACACACCAATGCCGTAAAAAGTAAATACAAAATGTTTAGATTTAGTTTATTTTAATGTGGTTGATAAAATAATAAGATAAGGGAGTTATTTCCATTGACCTCTACCAATAAAAAAACTGAATAGATTATTATACCAAAATGTTTCCTGTCTGTAAGGTCGCATTTAATAGTGGCCTATGTATAAAAATCAAATCATAATATGTGAAAATTGTACCAAAATGTTTAAAACGATAATAAAAAAAATTGCTAGATTATTTGATTATTTTTACTGTGTAACCTTTAGTATCAACTAGAATAATAAATTTCTTATTATACCGAAAATCCCTTTTCCCGCGAAAATACGCGAGTTAAACCTTATTGGGCCGCTAGTACATAAATAAGTACCTATATCTACTTGCAATAAACTGATGTACGAATACAAAACTAGCAAAGTACTGAGGATAACGTACATTAACGTTACTTTTAAATCACATTTTAGGGCCAAGGCACAAATATGGTTCTTAATAACAAATTAATAATTTACGCCCTTTTTCTATCTACTACATATTACATAAACTATGTATTCGTAGTATATTTTACTTTGTATTTTACAGATGCTACAAATTTTATTCTCAGAATTTTATTCTTCCTCAAATATATTTTAGCTACGGAAAAGCAAATCCAGTCTAAATTTGTATTTAAACAACGAATATTGATTATGTAAATGACTATATACTGTTATTTCAGCTGCAATAATTCAATTCAATTTCATACAATTTCTTATAGTAATAAAATAACTTTTGTATCTCTAACATCACGACATCAAGACATTATTACACCCAAAAACGTGGTTACCTTACATTCTTTGAGTATTTATTTATGCATCCAATCTTTGGTAAACAAAATATTGGCGGGTGTTAGTATTTTCAATTAACTTACATGTGCATATTTCGAGCTAAAGACAGCCTTATAATTTTCGTAAACCATATCTATTCGATTAAGGTAACATATTTTGTAATTATTTTAACTTCTTACCACTTATTCGAAGACTTCGGAATATCTATTGGGCTATGTTATAAATGTAAACTCGCAATAAATAAATACCTCACAAAAACTATGTTATAATAAGCCTCTGCTATTTCGTGCGTACTCATATAATGATCTGTCTACATTAATATTGAACTCCTAACCTCAGATCTATGTTTGGGCTCTAAAGGACAGGGTAACATTCCGAATGAAAAGCTGGCTTCTTTCATGTTGATATTCGAGTTTTCCATGCAGGTTTTTCCCCTGAAAAAAGCGCAAATATTACCTTTCGACTATGTTAGAAAAAGCATATTGGTTACCTTCTAGCTATGTAATAAAACAATCTAAAGAATGGTTAACGGTGCGACTTACTTGGACGGTGAGATTCCCCAGCAATATGATTAGTGTGTCTAGGAACAATAAGCTTTGTTTCTTGAAGCATAGACAGCATTAATTCTTCAGTTGTTGGGTGATATTCGACTTCGTTGATACTGGCGACGAGAGGAGAGCTCTCGTAGTTCCTGTTAGTATCTCTTGTTGTAACGTTCGAGTTAGCCCTCGCCGGGTAGTCGACAGATCGCGGCCGCCTCGAGTCGGAGAGAGATGGAGTCATTTTGGGGTTGACGTGCACATCTTTGTGAATGTAAGGCTCGACGGACGCGCTCGATTCGTTTTCGTTTTCGCTGTTGTCGGTCGTATTGTTCCCGTTGATTTCGACTATAAGAGGCCTTTGGAGCGTCGGAGACTGGATTATAGAGGCGGTGTTGTGTATCAGTAGCGCCGTCTGTCGGACCGGTGACGTCGGTTCGGCGTTATCGTCCGGGAGACTAGCTATGCTTCTGGAGAGCGATGGGGTATGAGTCTGAGCCGTGATTTCAGACTCCGAGTCCGGCTCGATGACTTCGATCTTGTCCTCTATGACATTCTCTTCTTTGACCTCCGATAGTTCTGCCAGCGTTACGCTCGTCCGTCTGACGTATTTCGGCATCAGCAACGCCCAGTGCCCGTTGTGCTCGTCAGATGAGTACGTGTGCGTTACGTTTGGCCTTTTGCGTCTGTAAAACAGCATGTAAGCGGTATTGTTTACAAGTTCGCTATACGCGTTTTCTTCGTCGACCGGCGTTACTTTTGAATCGTCAAATTTATACCAATGGCCGTCGTATGGGTTTTTGCAGGCCGCTGTGTAATGTCCGGTTTCTAAGTCGTCGCCGTGATGGTAACAGATAGCATATAAATCGTAGACGTTCTCTAGTGGGTTGCTGGTTGGTGTTTTGGAAGATCTTCGTCGCGGCGATTTAGAATGTCCGGGAGAGTCGGCCGAGTGAGAATCCCGTTTGGCGAGATGCGGCGTCATGTCGAAGTCGTTTAATGGAAACTCTACCATAGTAGTCAATTTTGTACTAGTGCGGCCCTTTGCTTGCCTGAAAACGATTATTTGTTAGTTACAAGTTCATTTAGTATTTCCAACCAATGTGATATGATAGTTATTCCCAGGGGTAAATTGTATAGTAAATATTGTACTCACTGTCGAAACCTCTTCAAATGTATCACTAAAATATCTGGCAGTGACCATAGCCCGAGGGTTTTTACTACTGGCATGTATCGCTGGCACTGAGGACACCTGAAAATAAAATAAAAATAAATAAATTCATTTAACTTCCAAACAATGTGCAATGTTTTTTTCTTACAAGTGGTTTTGTTATCAGGTGGTTCAATGCCACTTTTTTTTAATATGTACGTGTGACCCGTGTTTAAATGTTGTAATACAAATCTGAGACACAATCGTTTTTCAATAGTAGTATTGTGTCTGGGTAATTGTATTGTGTATGTAGTTAATTTATACGAAAAAGATATAATTTCAAAAGATTCTATCGTTAATCTAGTTCTCATAGTATACGCAGTTTAGGATTAGATGGTGTCGTGTGAAAAAGTATTTTATTTATTTACAACTACGACGCAAATAGAGCTATAAGTATACATATAGTAATATGTTGCATAGCGTAGCTCCTAAACGAAAAGACCGATGCGGATTTAATGATCTTTGTGATTTTAGATTAAAGATTAATTGACTTTGTGCAAAATATCCATGATTATGTATTTCCGCCAACCGTAAGAGAAATACGGTCTCATAAAAAGTTAGCGCAGACTCGATATCTTGATTACCATACGTCATGGTGACATAAAGTCAACGCTAACTTTTGAGTCCCCGCAGACTGTAGACTTTTTATCGGCCAATAGTTTGGTCGGCTTCTTAATCAGTAAGAAAACTGAATCACTGTAATGTGCGCATCTGCATACAATCTTCATACTGATTAAGAAGCCGACTGATAAAAAGTCTGCAGTCTGCGAGGGCCCTTAATAAGATAGATAGATAATTCTTTATTGTTTACCACACACAAATAAAACAAAGAACTTAAACAGCTAGTCATACATGGCAATACAATGGGCGGCCTTATCGCTGAGAGCGATCTCTTCCAGGCAACCAAAGTGAGATGATAAAAGGGTACAAAGGATACACAAGGATACAAAAGATATAAGATAAGATGGGGGTTAATCTTTACCTCCAGGCGTCTTCCTGTGCCAGATGTTCAGCTCGCGTGTAGTGCGCCAGACAGGCGTGCAGAGTGAGCGGCGGCGCAGATCCCGCCGCTGAAACATGCACCTCGCAAGCCTCGCCCGCCTCGCGAATTATACTGGAAATTACATTATTATTATCAGATATTTTTTTTTATTAGTAAACACATACCAAGAAAACGTTGGCGTGACGACTTAGATACTTATGACGGAGCCTGGTGGGAAGCGGCGGCTGATAGAAAGGAATGGAGGAAAAGAGGGGAGACCTTTGCCCAGCAGTGGGACACTACAGGTTAAAAAAAAAGTAAACACTGTTGAAATGGTGATAAATGTCAATAGTTTATGTGCACTAAATTATTTAATTTTAATAGATACATTTATATAATTAAACGCCACTTCGTCTTACATTTTTGACAATGAGCACACAATCTTTATAAATATAAGTATCTAGTATTTGCGTGAAAGAGTAACATACGAGTACATCCACACATCCATACAAATTTTAGCGTAATATTCTGATGTAAAAACTACATTATAAGTTTAATTGAAATCCATTCAGTAGTTTTTATTTGAAAGAACAAACACACATACAACCATCCATAACTTTGTATGGCGCATCGCCTTTATAATATGTATTGGTAAGATTAGTTACCTGTCTCTGTGAGCTGGATCCCATAGCAACTCGAGTCGCAAATGTGGATGCTTGTCATGTGAACACAGCGCCTGCTCCACATCCAGCGCGAACAATGGATGAGGAAGCTAAAACGATAAAACTAAAATAGTAAAAAATACAGTGAAAATTTAACTAATTAAAAATAATAACCCATTAGTTATAAGTGGGATGTGTTAGCTTCCTTATAACTAAAAATATAACATTGTGATACAAACCTCAGGCTGCAGGTACGTAGGATCTCGTGGTCTGTGCGACTCGGCTATTCTTGCTCGGAATATGTCCGCACCTATATTTAATACAATTTACTTAAAAATTTTGAAAATAAATTATATAATAAGGTAAATTTGAGATTCATTGTAAATACTAAATAGATGGACGACGACGAACGACGATTTCGTCTGATACAAGAATTACCATTGCATTTCAGCAAAAAAAAAAAATACTTGCTTTTCTTATTCCTTTGTATTCTTTGTAGCTTTTGTCAAATGACTAATATGTGTGAGTGATGTTTTTTCTCATTTTTTAGAATCTAACTAATCTACTTTCACAAATACGCCAACGAAATTGGATGTAATACCTTGTCCATTTTCCAAAACCCGTTCGGCGACAACTTGACACATTTCCTTTAGCATCAATTTCTGAAGGTCCTCGTATGATATTTCGCGAGGAACTTGCATTGCGTACGGTGACCCTGTAATACACAACATTGAAACTATTTATTGTTGCGATTACGGTTTGGTCAAAACGACCAATGATAAATATTCATAAAAACAACGCCATCTAGTACCTAAGTAAGGGTTGTACTATATTGAATATATCAGCGATCTAGTTCCTATAGTACAAAATATTTCATCATACTAGTTCCCATAGTACTCTTACATAGTTTCACTAATATTGCGCGACAATAGCTAGTATAAAACAAGGATGGTTTTTACATAATCTGCACTGTCTGTTTATCTGACCTGACCGGATATATAACCATGATTCAACATTATCTTTTGTGTTGTTAATCCTCATCCTAAATGATTCATTTGTGTTTATTTCAAAACTGATTCATAATTCATGTCTTTGTTCGTAATTTTATAATTTTAAAGGAATACACAGTAATTCAACATATTTGAACAATTTGTCAGAACTTGATGAAAATGATGAAAAAGATGAATAACAAATGTTTTTAATTTAAATACCGTTTTTTCAGTTATATATCTGTGTTAACTCACCGAATCGTTCGCCTTCAAGAAGATTGACCCACAGTATAAGAAGATAGGGCGTTGTTGGCGTTTGCAGTAGAGGCGGTGCTTCGACGCAGTAGAGCGCGCCGAAATCTATTCCTGCCATCTCCCAACTCGCCCGAGCGATACACCAACCTGGAAACAAGTTATCATTAGTATTTTTCAGCCCGTTTCGAGCTAATATATCCTACCAGTTGTTGGAATAATTTATAGATGTAAATAAATGCCTTTAATTTTACAAGGTTTCTTTGTCTGTTTCCTGAAAAGATGACACATAATCTCTTCCAGTAATCCTTTTTGATTTACTGTTGTCATGTCAGGTCAACTGAGATCATATTCAAATACCTCCTTTTTCATGTAACAATTTATTTCGCCATTCAAAACATAGCATACCCATTTCATTGATTTCGGCCAGAATAATATGATCACGGTCTATCCCAGTGTCGCTGTGCAAAGTAGTACGTAAGTCATCCATTGTCGCATTCGGCTGAGTCAGCTCTACCCCGATTCGAACTTGTCGAGGTTGCTGGTTTACGTACACTACCTGCCAGATTAAACATGTTATTAATTTACAATTTAGAGATGTAAAAAGCTCTAACTGAGCACGTCCACTGAAGACGTGTCCTATAAGGCATTGCACTAAAGTACCCATACTGGCGAAGAACTAGAAAAATAACACTATTTGGCGAAGCAACCAATCTAAATCTAATTGCAAATGGGCTGGCACAAGAAATTTTATTTTCTTGCTCAGTTGCTATGTAGTTATTTGTTGCGGACTGATGCACATACATACACCATAATACACAATTATAATAAGTATATCTTGTGTAGCCTATGCTATAAAAACAACTAGTATTTAACAAAACATCTGTGTTATGTAACATACACTATACAAATTTTTCATGTGTGTACTATAATAGATAATATTGTTTGTGTTTTCCTTAATAAATCAGATAAGAGCAGGTGTATTGATTTCACTTACATTGACTGGTAGTGGGGATGGCTGAACAGTGGCTGGTCTTGAAGGCAGTTGAACACTCACACAGTGAAACGGATCAAAGGTGCATGATGTGCGATCACATTTTGCACATGTTAGTGCCGACCTAGAAATGTCAACATAATGTAGTTTTATTTAAGATTACAATGAAAATTTAGCTAAATATTACAATTCAAAAAAAAAATGTCCTTGATGAAAAATGTTGTAATTCAACACAAATGAGATGTTATCCGATCTAATAAAACTAATTAACTTTTATCACTTACCATCTACACCAATTAGTTTAATAATAGTGATGAATTGTTTGGCCTTGACTAAATTGTACCTGTATTGAGCTTGAAAAACAGCTTGAACAAAAGAACTGTTTCTCCTTGCATGGTTTGCTAATGTCTCGGCTGCTACTACTTCATCTGACTTGCCACATGTGTTCTAAAACAGAGAAATAATCAACTATAGAGATAGAATTGTCTTTTCTCTCTTTGAAATATTGCTCATTGAAATTCTTGGTTATTCTTTGAAGTAATCCTGGAAATTAATTAAATAAACACATTTTGAGATTGAGTTTGATATCATCAATGATGTCTTTTCATCCACTGATGTTTTTTATTGCACAAATTACTGTTTCAACACAACAATTACACATCTCTGAAGTCTTCTTTTAAAGTTTTTTTTTTAAACTTTCTACAATTTGTTAGTATATTACAAAAATACCTTGATTGTTTTGTATTTCTTTTTAGTAGCTGTATTTAAATCTTCATGAACTTTATCGAGTAGCCAAAAGAGGAATTCTTGTGCATCATGTTGACTGTTACCTCGGTATTGTGTTCCATGCCTTTCAACCACACCCTGCAAAACAACAATAATATTATAATTGTTTTTATATATATTTTTAGTTTTATTAGTTTTACAGTTAATTAGTTTTGTATATTATTTGTCTGAATTAATTAGGAATTATAACAAAATGTTATTTTTAAGCATTATATTATTTATTAAAGCAACCAATTAAAAGGTAACAGTAGTTTTCTAAATACATACATACAACATACAAGAGCAATATATTTATTTAAGCGAATTTAGGTACACCCTATGCAACTAAAGCTGACCTGTCTTCACTCACACTAATACAATTTTCTTGCTTTTTCTTGCCCCCAGAAATACAGTGAACAACAAACATTTGTAGTGTCAATGGCTGTATCAGTTATCTCAAACCTACCTTAAAAGTAGTACTCATATCAGGTGTGTAACCGCATGCCCACAGAGCTTTTAATAAAGCTGCCAGTTGCTCTGTCACTTCTCCTCGGGTACCATATTTTTTTGAGTTAATTTTATTCCTCTTTTGAAGATCCACCTGCAAGAAATCTCTACAATAATTGCTATTGCTTTATAACTTAACATGTAAGTCTTGAGGGATGAGCATGAATAAATATATAACAATCATAAACACATAGAAACAGTAACATATTTGAGATACACTATTTTTATAGGCTTCAACATCAGCTTTACTGTCAAATGTTGCAGTGTTAGCATGCAGTGTATCTTACATACATTGCATTTTGGATTGTCACATATATTTGTGCTCAGGCCCCAGAAAGCTTGACACACTACACTATAGCTATAAATATGTAAGTAGGTCCATTGACAACATAAGGGTTATTGGATATAAATAGAGGTAGTAGTTATTAATTAAATGTTTCATATAAGTTATCTTTCGGTACATTATCTTGAACCAAATGTATCTACTGTGCCTCAGGAACCTAAGTAATATGTAATTAAGGTAATATTTTGATTATAAATCAACAAATAGGATTGAAGAAATAGAATATGGTAAGACTAAGCTCTAGGTAGACTGGGTTTTTTCAAAGAATCATCTAATACAAACCCTGTAATGGTCCAGAACAAAGTACTCTGCAATAACATCAGTATGAGATAGGCACTGTAAAACTGCATTCATGTAGCATGTATTGCCATGGTTTTTGATCCCAGTCACAGCAGGTGTAGTACCAGGAGGCCATGGGGGGTCACCGCTGCAAGGTACTCTGTCCCCATTCATAATGGCTGGTGCTGATTTTACCTGCAAGTTATAAACATAAGTTCCAATACCCAAATTGATGATAATTGTGGTGAGAAATAAGAGTAATATGGGGATTAACTTACACCAGATACATGCACAGTGCTCATGTGCTGCGCTATTTTGTTCAGAAACCTTTTCCATGATGGCCTTCTAAACAACTTCCTATCAATTACGTTTTCGTCATTTGATGTTTCTCCGATCACACTATTGGCACTTGTCGGTTTGTTGTCGCTGTCAGTACACTTATTCTTACTAGAACTGGGCTTAGATGTACTAAATGGATTGCGGGGTAATGTAAAAGTACGCTTTAGCCGTGATCCTTCCACCTGCTTTTGTGTAACACTTGTTTCCGACACTTCATTTATTAGCTCACTCTCAGAGCAAGATTTTAAGACTGTAGATAAGTTATTTGCTGACATGTTAGAACAAAGTATAATTGTACAAATCTCAATAATAAAATTTTACCAAATAAAACCTAAAAACGTAAAAATATTGATATGTCAGTGACTTATGTGAGCGCCATTTTGATTTAGTAATGTAAATGTCAAACGACCAGACGTCACGCACACACGTCATCCTACGTCAATCAAACCAAATCAATCATCACATCACTAACCCAGCCACAGACTAACTATTCATATTTGTGTATGATCTTGCTTTTATATAATTCTTCTTCTTATTTAAGAGCTACGCTCTTATCAGCGTCATTGATGCAAGTCCGGCCATTTTTTTCTTTCCAGGGCCTCCTTGACCTCCACACTATACACCTTCATCTTTATTTGGCTCATGTAGTTTATTTTCGGCCTTCCTGTTCTACCTTCCACCTTTCCTTCTTTTCCTGATAAGGTTGTCGTGTCTTAGTAGATGGCCCATCATCTTCCTCCTTCTGTTTTCATGTTCTCAATCAACCATTTTCATATATTTTTCATGAGCTCTTTCAATCGTTCGAAAATTCATTCCGTTCAATGAGTTCAATCGTATGGTTTAGTTCATTCTACTTCTACTATTCGTTCGTTTTCGGAGTTTCCGAGAAATGGACCTATTTTCTGCCTACTGTTCGAATTTTTACGATCTGAAAATAAATCTAATTATTTGTATTGTGTTTTAGTGGGATATAGATAATGTGATTCAAATTCAGGTATGCATTGAGTATAAATTGACACCTAACGTTTGTACAAGACAATATTTCCTGGGCGGTTCTTGCTAGACATCGATCGAAAAGGCAATTAAAAATTTACGAAAAATAGTAGTCAAAATTAAAATGCGTAGCTCTATTGTGTATTTGGTATTAATAGCTTTTGGTAGGTACTACAGAATCAAAACAAGTATAAAACAACAAGATATTTCTATAATAAGTCTCGGTTTTCAGGTTTTTACAGTTTATAGCCATGACTGCCTTTGATAAATTAAAGCTTTTAATATGGAAGAACTTTCTATTACAAAGAAGGCACAAGTGGCAAACTATATTTGAAATAGCATCTCCTGTGATATTTTCTCTATTTTTAATACTCACAAGATGTCTTGTAGACCCAAAATCAAAGCCAGATGTCTCATATCCTCCCTTCATGCCAACTTACTTCAATATGAGTGGAAGGAATTTGTAAGTAAAAAACATAATTAATTTGCTTACTAATATACACCTTGGATGCTTATTCTGAAAAGCTGATTCAAGTCCAAGTTAAATATAATATGTCTTTTACTTCATTTTGTATTTTATTACTTTTCATTGTCAGGGATCTTCTATCACAACTGTAATGTACAATAAAATACTATACTTTCTATAGGAATACATATCCATATGCTGGTACCTCTTGTTTTAGAGTAATTATAATTTATATTTTAGGGGAAATCTCACTTCAGCAAAAACTGGAACCCTGGCATTCTCACCAGAAAATGCACTCACAAGAAATGTCACCAGAGATGCCATGGCTATAGTTGCAGAAGATAATTTTAGTTTTTTATTCTTTTTATTTGATACTAGTGTATTACCACATCCTAAAGGGTATAAAAATGCACAAGAAATGGAGCTAGCACTATCTCAACCAAATGCTATGAATCAAATTCTTGTTGGTATTCAATATGATGACAATATGGCTAGTAAGTTGACTCATTTACTTTGTTTGACTGCCAATTTTATTTATAATTTATCTATAAAAAGTAGGTATACATTGTTTATCATTGTTTAAGATGCTACAGAATGGCCGGATGATATCAAAGTAAGCCTTAGGTTTCCTGCAGTGATGAGAACACCTATGGTAGAACATCCCCTGAGAGCTAGCTGGAGAACCAATTTGTTATTTCCGATTTTCCCTAGACCAGGGCCAAGGGATCCTGAGGATATGTATGGAGGAAAAACACCAGGTAACATACAATAATGAAATCTTTAAAGTTTTTACATATTGCCCTTATCACATCATGCCATTTGATCAAAAAAGACCTTTCATGCAAACCTACCTGTAAAATTATTACTAAGAAACTAAACTTCTAGATAATCATTAATAAGCAATAATAAATTGATAGGTAAGTTATTAGCACACAACCTATTACTCACCAACCTACTATCGATCAGCGTAAATGGAGCCAATAAGGAGTAGTACTTTGGTACCAACGTTTCTAAGGCTTCGAAATACCTAATCTAGGTACCTACAACCTACCGTGTTGAAAGGTGTGATTAGCGTCGCAGATATGCACTTACCTTCGTCATGTTTTAATGCTTAAGTAGTTAGGCAAAAGCAAACAAAATCTGTTTCAAATTGAATAGAATTCGTGATTGTTACATTTTTACAATAACAATATTAATAAGTAGAAAGTATTAGGTACTTAACTTTACATACTCATATCTTACACTAACGCAATATCTACGCGCTATCAGATGATTGGTTCTAAAAACTGACTCCAAAACAAACATGTAAAAACGTAAACACGCTTTTTGTTCTGCATTCGAGTCTACAATGTTTATACCATACTAACTTTAGTTCGTACGTGCGATATATTTGTTCTTTACGCTCTTACATCCTTTTGATTTTTAGGAATACAAAAAATACCTTGACGAGTATCATAATATCACTTAGGGTAGTAGATTAGTAGTCGGATAGTTCTTAAATGCTTCTGCTGAATATACAGAATGTACAACCATTTGTCGAACTAAGGGAGTAGAACTCTTTTTCTCGCGGGCTTAATTAAATATATCAAAGAACAATCAAACTATCCCAGAGACTCAGCATCAAACTCATTCAAGTTTACGATCTTAGTAAGAGTCGTAAAATAAAATGTGTCATGGTCACTTCGTCGCTTCTATTATGTGCTTCCACCAGAAAAGAGTTACTATCCCAGTTTGGATCGCCCGGAAGTTTTGAATACTTGTAACTTTTTATGAGAAAATTGATGACTCTAAATTAATACGGTCCAGGCTGGACCTTATAATTGAAATGATAGTTTTCGCTCCATGTTTCCATTTTCTTGCAGGCTACTCGCCAGAAATGTTTTTAGCAGTCCAACATGCAGTTTCGCAAGGAATAATAAAAAGTAAATCCGGAAAGCCAGTCAATACAAAAGTATACCTTCAAAGACTACCACAGATTGCGTACAGAGACGACCAGTTATTGATAGCCCTAGAACGATTCATTTCAATGATAATCATGCTGTGTTTTGCTTACACTTTCGTGAATACGGTACGGGTAGTTACGTCCGAAAAAGAGCTTCAACTTAAGGTAATATTTCTCACAATCTAATCCATATCTCTTTGAAATGCTTTAAGTAATTCATAAAATATTTGCAGGAAACAATGACAATAATGGGTCTTCCCTCGTGGTTACATTGGCTGGCCTGGTTCATAAAACAATTTTCATTTTTACTGATATCGGTCGCTCTTATGGTCATACTGTTCAAGGTAAGAAATAAAAAAAGCAGATTACATCTACCCACGATCGCGTCAAATTCGCACCTTGTATCTCTAGTTACGACCAATCTCTGAGTACATACTCAGGTTTACCTTTACTAGGGAATATTACCATGACAACATTCTTTATTTCGACGACGCAGATAGCTATCTTACCTTTAAAATAAATGGATCGTGTGCTCTTTGGGTCATAAATATCAGCCACTTGTCACCAATAAAAGTGCCAAAGCTCAAAGGTCTAGATTAGCATATTCTCTTTTATTCAGGCTAATAAAATGAGGCTAAAAAACAAAGCAGTTGAGTTGAAATTAGAGTTGTTTTTTCTTTATTTGTATGATTTTACGTTCGTCTAGCCCAGGTGCAGAACATTTAGGTACATAAGAAATATAAGTATTCTATCAGCAATCTAGTTCTCATAGTACAAGCTTTGCTTAGATTGGGACTAGTGTGATGTGTGAAATGTCCACGAATATTTATTAATTATTTCAGATACCGTTCAATAGGACGGCGGCTGGGGACGGGTATTCGGTACTGACGTTCACGCCGTGGTCGGTTCTAATGTTCTTCATGGTGCTATTTGTTATAGCCTCACTTTCATTCTCGTTTATGGTCAGCGTATTTTTCTCTAGAGGTAATTATATGCATATTTACTTCTAATTTAATTATCAGCCCTTATATTTCAGGAAGAACATTATTCCGGTATTTTCTTTCTACTGACTTTGTAATATTGAGCTATTGAGTTGGTTTCGTCAGATTATTTATATAGATCAAGTATGATCATGAAAATTATCGTCATGTTGTCTTATGCAGGCTAGTGCATAAAATATATTCACACTACTTTTAATATAAAAATAATGAGTACGTTGATCTTCGCTTAATAAATTCAATAACAGTTATGTAATACCTCGCCTCACGAGTCTGTTAAAAACACGACGTCGAGTGACCTTGCAAAATAAAATGAAGTTACTAGTCGCAGAAGAATTAATAAACAAATATAAATATATATTAATAGTATATTATGCAGAAGTTTCACTCCGAAGGAACAGAAGCAAGTGAGAGTGAGCTGTAAAAAACGTTAGAAATATAATAAAAGTTATTTTATGTTGGTCCTTTAGGACCTACTCTGCAAACATACATACAATCCAAATCCGATTCTCAGTTTTACTTATAATAATTGGGTTTTCAAAAGGCTAGCGAGCGCGCGTAATGTTTATTTATTTGTATAAAATGAAGACGCACGTCACGACCTTCAAATCATGTTTCGCTTACAAGCCGATTATAAGTGACATGGGCAAGCGACGCATTTTTGTAAGAGTCTTGTATACAATCTATTTTTGTCTCCTTACAGCAAATACCGCGGCTTCTTTCATGGGTCTAGCGTGGTTTTCGACTTACGCTGTTTTCATGCTTACACAAGTACTGTATGAAGATATTAGCCTGGCCACCAAATTGTTGCTCAGTCTCATTTCAAATACCGCTATGGGATATGCATTTCAGATGATTATTATGTGTGAAGGAACATCAAGAGGTAATACTGTCTGCTTTATACAACTTATAGTTATTCGTATATATGTGTTTTCACGAACCTATTTTTTGTAACCTGAAATGTTTGCTGAAATACTCTTTTTAGGGTTAAGCTCGCCTTTGTCCTATTATCTGTTTTTATTTACTGTGCTCAATAAAGAATTCACTGAAATGGTAGTTAAATATTGCGGAAATAGACTTAACAACACGCACACACATAGTTTTTGTATTCACGAACATTTACCTCCATTTTGTAGTAGATGACCTAATTTTTGTAACGATGATATGAATGTCAAAGGAATAGTTGACGAATGATAAAAGTGAGTGGAAGAAAACTTATTGTGCCGACCCTAGCGTGGGTTAATGGCAATGAAATGATGATGAACTAATTTTGTAAACTTTTTTAGGTTTACAATGGGACGAGTTCTTCACTCCTATATCTTACCACGATCAGTTCCAACCGGGCCATGTAGTTCTAATGCTGATACTAGACTCTATATTATACATGTTGATAGCGATGTACATAGAGAAAATACGACCGGGATTGTATGGCGTTCCTCTGCCATGGTACTTTCCGTTCACGAAGAGCTTTTGGCTGCCGAATCGAAGTAGAATTGCAGGTAAGAACATAAAATTAAACTGTTAATCATATAATAACAGGTAAATCTTGTATCTTGACACATATTCTGTAATCTGTGTTTTAACAAAAACATCTAAAAATAACTAAACACGACAAAAATTATTAAAATTTGTTCGCACCTACTATGTTTTTGTTTATTGCCAACCTCGCGGATGAGAATAAAAAAACATGTTTTGTAACTCAATGTAAAAAATTATAAAACAACTGAAGAATCTACCTGTCATTTTCCTAATGCTGATCGTGCACGATTTTGGAAACACGAACTTAGCCTTGGAACTTGGCCTGACACCGCAAAATTCCGACGAATCCGCGGAAGTTCAAATGTCACGATTTTGATTGATTTATTTAATTTGATACTTGTATTCCAATAATTAATAATATAAACATCGTATTTTATATTCATAGCTGATACTGTTAGCGTAGTTATAAACACATCTGTAAAACGTTCAAAAAAGCAAGTCATCAAGAAAATTAATTCACCATTTACATCAGTATATTCTGTCAATCAAGTATTTTAACAGGGCTTTAATCCATCTAAATTACTAAGAATTAATAGGTCAATAACACACATGTCATTGATGACACATTTTAAACAATCAACAATTTATTCATCAATTTCAAATAGTGAAGAATCGATATGTCGTATGACTTTGCTTTGACATATTGTTTTTTTTTTCAGCCATCACCAAAAAGGATGGTTCAGATGTGGAATACAACGATGCGTTATTGAAGATTGTTCACGACGAGGAACCGAAAGGCGTACCAATGGGCGTCAACATACAAGTGAGTAATTTAAAGTCGTTTGTCATGGTTCATAGTTCATGCATCATTCAGAGCGAGTTGCGTGAGCTTATGCAATACTTTGTCATTAGATATGAAAAATACTAGGTTTCTTTGAATATGAAATTGTTCATTGACAAAATTATTTATTGACCTGTGATCTACTTTGTGACACGAAACATACTCGCACAGTGAAATCCATTAAAATAAATATAATTATTTCTTTAGTATTTATTGTCAAGAAAAAAAAAACTGTAATAGTCTCTTATATAAATATTGGTGGGTATCAAATATCCTAGTGATTATATTAAAAAAAATAATATTCATCAACTAAATACTATTGCAGTATTTATAAAATGTACATAGGTTTAAATAAAATACTTATGAAACAGTTGAACTATCTACAGACCGTTGCAAACGATCTATAGATATAAAAAAATTGTACATAACATTATATTGAGTTTGATTGATATATAGGCCGTCCTGTTCATAATTGCGCTGGATCATTAATAAGGATGAATTCTGAGTAATAACGAGTGGTCGTCGACGATTGAATTAGTAGAAAAATGTATCCGGTCAAGGTTTCTTCGTAGTATTGATTATGTCGTTTTAAACGGAATTATAAACCGTAGAGTACGCAATAGTTATCTGAAAATATGTCTGTTTATATCGTTTTCAATTACTCTCCGTTACAGGAGAGTACATTAATTAATAAGCAGGCTTAAGTCTTAATATGCTTTTATTAATTTTCTTAAAATTTTAAATTAGTAATCGAAAAAAAGGAAACTATACTGTATTTCGCTGTTTTGTGTATATTTAGAGTACCTAGATGTATTTCGCATACTAAGTTAATTGAGCATATTATTACATAAAACTGCATTAGGTAAATAAAGCTGGTTCTAACCTAACTAAATATCAAGTACGCCTTGACATTCCGAATCGCTTTAAAAGGTACTTTTAACTCAACATCTGTGGAACCTCAGTTCTGATATTACAAATGGGAATATTTAGAATGATGTTCTATCGCATTCAAGTCTTAACTTATAGGTCGATTTCGATGAATCTTAAAAACAGATAAACAAGTGAAAGTCGCTAAACAATCGCTAGTTATACTTTTGTGTATTTCATGTTTCGTTTCATTGATTTCAGAATTTGACCAAAGTATACAAAGGGCGAAAGAAGGCGGTAGACGGATTAAACCTTAGAATGTATGAAAATGAGATTACAGTATTATTAGGTCATAACGGTGCGGGAAAAACTACTACAATATCTATGCTCACAGGTAAGATATTTTCATATTTTTACTAGCGGATTTGTAAATAAAATCGAATGTGGGGGGAACCTTGACATATTTTAGGGAAAATCGCGTAGTTTATCTTTATTAGTATTATTTTAATTAAATAATGCGTAATCATAAATTACCATTTAGTATTAGCAGTAAAAACATGAGCTTTTAATCGAATGCGGAAAGCAATACGTAATATTATGGTTGTTATCATGCTAATATTTTATAAGGTCTATAAATGTTTAACATAGCTGTCAATTGAATTGATAAGACTTGTCGCTTATTAGCTAAGTACCTATCAAATAGATTTTAATGAAAGATTGATAGATGACCTTTTTCGCTTTGTTATAATAAACATCGACCTTTGGTTGCGATCAATGAGTCATGTTTTCAAAGACGCTTGTAAATTAATTGATTCTGTGAATTATATTTATTGTCTGTAGAGCTGGGTAATGTTTGAAGGCAATCGATATTTCAGTAATTTTGTTTCTATATGTTTGATGAATTGAAAGTGCCGCAATAGGTGAGAATTCGATTTCTGCGTAGTCACTGTTTCTACCTTATAAAACTATTTATTTATGTCATTATGTAGGTAGTAGATCAATCTTATTATTTTTGTGAGAAATGTCATACTTGTTTTCTTGGCTGGAAATATCTAGGACTTTTTTCGTTCAATATCTATATGTATATCTCATTGTTTTTTTACAGGAATGGTACCTCCATCATCTGGGACAGCAACTATAAACGGTTACAGCATAGTGACGGAGACGGAACTAGCACGAAAATCCCTTGGAATATGTCCACAACACAACGTATTATTCCCAGACCTAACTGTCGCTGAACATATTATATTCTACTCGAGATTAAAAGGAGTGCCTAAGAAGAAAATACAGGATGAAGTGAATCATTTTGTTAAGCTATTGGAGTTGGAAGAAAAGGTTAGTTTAATTTGAGCTTTATCATACCTGAATAAGATTCAATTTAGCTCATAAAATATCTCCGGACTGGACCGGAGGTAATCTTCTTCGCTTATCAAATGTCCGTACAACAAATTGATCAGATGTTCTCGGACGATGTGGGTATGTTTCGTGTAGCAGTTCTATTAATATTTAATGATAATATTATTTCTTACCGTCGTTACAATAAAAACATTGACATAATGGAATAATTCGTCGGGAATTCGAGGTCCGCCGGCCGGCTGATGATTTTTTATACTTCATATTTTTTTGTCTCAAATACCTGCTATTTGACCGTGTAGTTGCATTTAGAAAGGAATCATTCGAGCGACTTATCACTAGTTCGGAATTAATACATCGAGTGATAAGTTTAATTTCATTCGATTAAATATCAATATCCATTTATTGGTTGCGGCAACTACATTTACCGTGTGTTCGTTTTCCATTTAAGCAGCATATTTATGAAACCAAGTTACTAACAAGCACATATTTTACTTGATGTTAGGCGGTAATTAGACCAGGCTTTAAAGGCGATAGGTTTTAAAACCAAAGAAATTAATAGTAGGATGAAACCCATTAGAAAAGAAAGAGAATATTATAAGAAGGGGATGGGGGTGAGCTTTTAAGGGTAAAAAGCGCTTTTTCTTGATTTCCGGCAAAACTAAAAGTCCTATAGAAAAAAGTCAAGTGGCAAAGTTGTGGGTAATTAAAAGATCTAAAACTTTTGGATACACACTTTTTTCACATAACCTCAAGATGTATGTGAAAAATTCAAAAAACTATCCTTATTTTCAATCGAAAATTCATCCGTCAAAATATCCAAATATCAAAAAACCCAAAACTTGGTTTTTTGATTTTTTCACCTAAATTTTGAGGTTATGTGATAAAAGTGTCCCCTTCCCGACCTCAGATCGCCCGTAAATTATTTTTCCTTAATTTTTTATAATATTCTCTTTCTTTTCTAATGGATTTCATCCTACTATTAATTTCTTTATCTTATTGTCATTTTTCAAGCTATCTAGCCCGGACTAAATGGCCTATGTGCCTATAATTGCAACAGCATTCATACTCTTTAAATCGGATCGCAACTAAACATACACTTATTAACATTTATTCCCAAAGTTACTATTACAGTATTTACAACGTGTACATTATAAAACAATCCATAAGAAACAGTTAAACGATCTACAGATAGCTCAACTCTTTATATCAATATCAATCGAAAATGTGCTTACTTAGCGGCAGTAAAAGGTACTGTAGTAGATAAGCTCATTTTTCTTTTTCAGAGAGATGTCTTATCGGCGAATCTATCCGGCGGACAAAAGCGTAGGCTATCGGTTGGCGCGGCTATGTGCGGATCTTCGCGAGTTGTGTTACTGGACGAACCGACCTCGGGACTCGATCCCGCTGCAAGGAGAGCGCTTTGGGACTTACTGCAGAAGGAAAAGAAAGGTAACTTCATAGAACGAAACAACACATTTGCGAATTCGAATTGTTATTTTGGCCTCAACAGCACAAAAGAAGAGTAATGTTTCTGTAATTACAACATTTTAAAATATTTTTAGAAGTGTTCTTGACGCGGACTACGTTTTCTGCTCTGATAATTTTATGTAACGGTATCAGTATGTTTAAAAAATAAAAAGTGACGCAAAAGATATATATGGCTTACTTAAATATGAAAATTATTAGAGGTTTTGTCACAGATATGAAAATACCTTTATAGGAAACACCGGTTATAATATTTTTACTTATATAAATATCAAGGTTTTAATGTATATATACATTAAAACCTTGATATTAAAATGTTATATATAACATTTTAGGTAACATACCTACATGATTACAGTGGTATAAATACTTACATTTTAATGTGGTAAAAACACGTTTATTTTTATTTATCTTATTTTTATAAAGTTATTTGTCTACTTCTCAGGCAGAACAATGATTCTCACAACACATTTTATGGATGAGGCGGATATTCTCGGCGACCGCGTCGCTATAATGTCGGGTGGAAAGCTACAATGCGTCGGCACTCCTTACTTCCTCAAGAAACACTACGGGATGGGATATAAACTCACTATAGTAAAGATGGATAACTGTAATGTCGAAGATGTTACAAAGTTCTTTAGAACATACGTGCCGGATTTGAGAGAAAATAGTAATATAGGTAAAGAAAACTGCTGTTATTTTTGATTTTTTTTTATCTTTAATTTATCTTTAATTTTAATAGTTGTAAAATTTATAGAATTATTTTTAAATAACTTGTTAGGATTTAACAGAAATAAAATAGTAGTAATAAATTAGAATTCATAGTAGATTTTACACACTTACTAACAACTATGTATTATTAAAGTTTGAAAAGAGCAGTAAATATGTTGAAATCTTGTATATATTTTATTGAATGGTTATACTTTTTTTTCAGGATCTGAACTTACATACATCTTACCAAATGACAACGTGAGTAAATTTCCGCAAATGTTGAAAGAGTTTGAAGAAAGAAGGGAAAGCTTATATGTCGCCAGTTACGGTTTGTCTATCACAAGCTTGGAGGAAGTTTTCATGAAGTAAGTATTATTATTTCTCATACATAATTCAACCAATTTATTTATTTATTATTATTTTTTATGTGCAAGGGGTAATTTATTTATTATTATTTAAAGGGCTGGAGTAGAAGATAATACAGAGAGTATGGCTTCTGATAAAGAAAACAATCATAATATTCGACCTTATAATGATACGGCTGTGGTTCCTATAGAAGGGAACACTCATCATTTTGGTATGCTAAAATTATATAATGATATTCGTTTTTCTATTAAAGGTTTTATAACCCGCTTTGTTTGATTACAGTTGAGCAAGAACATATTGAAAAAGTCAGAGGTCTGAAACTACTGAAGAACCACATAAAAGCCATGTTCCTTAAACTAGCATACAATACCTTAAGAAATAAGCTAACAGCATTTATACAATTTGTAACCCCTGTGATCAACATAACTATATCTGTGATAATATCAAGATCTTGGAAGTTCTTGTCGCAACTTCCACCCTTAGCATTATCCTTAGAAAGTGGGTTTAGGAATACCCAAACTATTTTATCACAAAGTCCTAATTTCACTGATGGTAGCTTAGAAGCTAAAAGCATGATGGCTTACAAGGACTACTTTAAATCATCTACTTACCCTGGAATGACTCTCACGGATATTGGGACCATGGATTTGGGAAAATTTTACTTGAAACTGGTGAGCTACTGATTTAGAATTGTCTACTTTTAATACCTTGACTTTGCGTCTTAAATTGAACTTGTTTTCAGAGTAAAGCTGATTTACCGCGAATACGATATGAAACATTAGTGGGAGCATCGTTTGGTAGGAACAACATTACAGCGTGGTTCAGTAATTATGGCTATCACGATGCAGGCATCTCGCTCGGTCTTGCGAATAATGCGATAATGCGAGCTCTGTCTCCCGGTAGTTCATTGACAATCATCAATCATCCACTACCTTACTCTATTGAGAACTTGGTGAGTAAACAATATTTGAGAACTTTTAAGTACCTACAAGCTTTGAAATTCCATCTGTGAATATATTTTTTGCAGGTCAAAGTCATGGCAACTGGCAGTAGTATGGGTTTTCAATTCGCATTTAACATTGGTTTTTGTATGGCGTTTGTCACATCTTTTCTCGTATTATTCGTCACAAAGGTATGTAAACAAATAAATAGTCTAACTTCAGAGTCAAGTTAATTCAATTTCAGTAAAATTATCCTGTTATTTGATGTTTTGTTACCAGGAGCGCATAACCGGCGCGAAGTTATTACAACGCGTATCAGGCGTGCGACCGGCCGTGATGTGGGTTACAGCACTCGTCTGGGATTGGCTCTGGCTGTTTTTGGTCTACCTTTGTATCATAATGACTCTGGCGTCCTTTCAGGAAAGCTCATTATCCACTCCTGAAGAATTAGGTAACGATTGCCAAAATATGCGTTATTGCGATGTTTTAAGATTCATATTGATATTGTTCTTTGTATTAATACGTAATTTATAACTTCGTACTCGCTGTTCAAATCTTAAATTTTATATTAATTAGTTTTTTTTATACTCATTGTATTTCTTTAATATTTTTTCAGGCAGAGTACTTCTAGTACTGATGGTGTTTTCACTAGCTATCATACCGATACATTACTTAGCATCATTCTATTTTGAAGCTGCTGCCACAGGGTTCTCTAAAATGTGCTTTCTTAATATATTTACCGGTAAGTTTACATTGACATTATAAAATAAAAACATATATCATTGCTGTAGCAGTTAATTAAAGTTGGTTAAAATAATGTTAATAAAATCAATTGCTTTGTAGAATGAAAATAATACCTCGCAGGTAATGTTGTAACAGCTCTACTAATATGATATATTCTAAAGCTGTTACAACATTCATCATTTTCATAAAGAAACATTTTACTCTCGATAAATAATCTCATTTAAATTAATGTAAGACAGTTATTAGCAGCTATTCTATAAATAGTTATACATAAACGCGCTAAGAACCAACATTGTTTTCTCCGCAGGTTGCATGCCGTTTCTTATAACTGAAGTATTGCGTCTACCACAAGTAGGAAGCCCGTTCTATGCACACCTGTTCGATTGGATATTCTCACCGCTTCCTATCTACTGCATTAGTCGAAGTTTTAGGTGAATATCAGGCCAAAAACCTACTTTATATTCATTTTACGGGTACCCTTTGATGATACATATGGAACCCGTTGATTGAATACAGAAACCAGCTAAGACGCTGATATTGATATCAAAATTACCCTTTCAATACAAAATGGGCTATGAGTGATCTTCATATACTGGATTGTAATGCATCATAAAAAAACTTCATTATTTGTCATTAAAAAGAAACAAACTTCATACACATAACATGCGAAAGTGACATGGGCTTGCCAATGCGCATGTGCTGGTAGCAAGTTGAAAATCACACTTCAGTATCACTCGTTTATACATTTTAATTCACGGTATATCTTACACAATCGACATTTTATTAATACGCCAGTTAGAAATTATCTGTTCATTTGATTTGATACAAATTAAAAAGAAGGAACTACCAAAACACGGTGTAAAGCATTATTTCGGCCGTTGAGTCATGACCGTTTTTGTGCAGTAGCACAAAAACGGTCACTCTGTAAATCTGTCAGAAAACTTACATTCAACCGTGGATGCCTTATACCGGCGTTCGTTGATGCGTTTTCGAGCAGTGTAGTTCTGTATTACCTAAGTCAATACTGTTTAGACTACTGATGACACATACAAAATGCAATTACTACTTGGCAAAATTTTAACGAGAAATTTGTACCCATAACATGTTTATTGACCTACTTTAAATCAGTGTTCCAATTTAGTTTAACTGGTAATATGTTTTTATTCCAGGGACATGAGTGTATCGTCGTTTTCTCTGCTAGCATGTGACGGACTTTGTCACCAATTAAACATAGACAATTGCACTAGGCACACGATCTGCGATAAACTCAACCTCACCGTCTGTTGTAGTAAGTGAGTCTTGTCACTGAGTGTTTTTATAGAAATCACCCGTAGTTACACATAGTTCACCACAAAAGCATATTCTTATTCGCAATTAAGTCACGAGAATACTTATTTATTTATTGAGATCGACATAGTTCATTATTTTTAGACGAGTCTGCATGTGTATTTGTTAGAGCGCTCTGTTGTAATTTTATTAAGCTTGCACGTTTCATTAAATTTTGTAATTGTATTAACTTTGCATCTTACATCAAATAGGACAAGAATCGTCAATAAGAACTATTTTTGTTTTTGAAATCTCGATTTTATAATTGTTACTGTTTAGTTGAATTTACTGTTAGGTAAGTCATGACTAAATTTTAATAAAACATTCAATGCTATAAATTGTTCAAAATTAGATGAAAGATGAACTTAAACTTTTGTAATATCACAATTTTATCTGCATACTAGCTAAATATATCTTGTTTGCTTCAGTCGAAGACAATCCGTTTCTAAAATGGGATGAACCCGGAATAGGAAGATACTTGTTCATGATGTCCGTTGTTGGAGTAACAGCGTTTACTGTTCTTCTTGTGAAGGAGTACGAGCTTCTGAATAAGGTATCGTCCATTATTATATGTATTAATTAAATCCTTAAATATTAATAATATGTTCGATTTTTTTTATCTGTTTTATCTCTGTCAATTGTTTTAATTTATGATTACAAGTTGAGAACATTTAATCTACTGGGCTAACGCGTTTATTTGCATTTTCGCGCAATCAATTTTTATTATTCTAGTGTCAGTTAAATAAATGTTTAGCGTAATAACGAAGGAACAAAGCGTTAAGTTCAAGATTTGCCAGACGGCCCCTACTTGTATTGAAAACTTATATTTAAATACAAGAAAAACCCAAATTTTAGGTTACATATTTGCCACAAAAACTCCCCCAGTTCATTTCAAAAATTATTTGAATAATTAATTTTGATGTCAAATAGACACTATTTTAATATAATAATATAGCATGGCGTTTTTTCAGGTATTTTATTCATCAAGCTCGCGTCATATACCAGAACCTCTCGCGGATGAAGACAGTGATGTTCGGGAAGAAAGAGAAAGGATAAAAGCACTGACAAGATCGGAACTAGGCCAACGCAGTCTAGTATGCAGAGACCTTTCTAAGTTTTATGACGACTTACTCGCTGTAAACCGGCTTACTTTTGGTAAGAGACGGTCTTTATTTCAGGATCTTCAAGAAATACGTTACGATAACATTACATTTCCTCCTCTGATGTCGTAAGGAACCGGTAATTTGTTTTCAATTTCATGTGTTTGGCTTAGGACCAACAAAATGAAAGTAAGAAAAAACTAACAGACCAGGATTATTTTATTTTATATACGCTCTAAAAATCTTGTTATTACTTCAGGTGTGGAACGCGGTGAATGTTTCGGTCTACTCGGAATAAACGGCGCCGGCAAGACAAGCACTTTTAAAATGCTAACAGGAGATGCCCGAATCAGTAGTGGCGATGCTTTCGTACATGGATTGTCATTAAAAACACGAGTGCAGGACGTCTACCGCCATATTGGTGAGCTAATTATATCACCAAACATAATTGTAAAATGCATAAGTTTTCCAAGCAGACAACGAATTTATTTAAAGCTCATCTGTACAAAATTTAATTAAATAATAGATTTAGGCGAATTCAGCTCACAAACTTTTATTACTACAGGTTACTGTCCGCAGTTCGATGCGCTTTTTGATAATCTAACGGCGCGAGAGACACTGCGCATATTTTGCCTTCTACGAGGAATTCCCAGTCGGATAGGCGCCGCCAGTTCAATGCAACTCGCCAACGAGTTGGGATTTTCAAAACATTTCGACAAAAAGGTACTATTACCGAATTTGTATGCAACTATTGCGTGCTTTATTGACACTTTAAAATCTTAATTATGACGCTTTGGTTATTTTATGTGTTGCCAATTTTCATTAAAACAGAAATAAGATTACAAAGAACTTCGAAGGCAAAAAACATGACTCAGATCAAAATGACATTGACAGGTGCACGAATGCAGCGGCGGAACAAAGCGAAAAATAAGCACAGCTATGGCACTGCTCGGGGATTCCTCGCTTGTGTTTCTCGATGAGCCGACGACGGGCATGGACCCGGCGTCGAAGCGTCTCGTGTGGAGCGCCATCAGCGGCGCGGTGGGCGCGCTCGGGGGCCGCAGCGTGCTGCTGACGTCACACAGCATGGAGGAGTGCGAGGCGCTGTGCTCGCGGCTCACCGTGATGGCGAGCGGCCGTCTGTGCTGTCTCGGACCGCTGCAGCATCTCAAGAACAAGTTCTCCATGGGTAACTATCACTTACAGCGTGCTGCTGACGTCACACAGCATGGAGGAGTGCCAGGCGCTGTGCTCGCGGCTCACCGTGATGGCGAGCGGCCGTCTGTGCTGTCTGGGACCGCTGCAGCATCTCAAGAACAAGTTCTCCATGGGTAACTATCACTTACAGCGTGCTGCTGACGTCACACAGCATGGAGAAGTGCGAGGCGCTGTGCTCGCGGCTCACCGTGATGGCGAGCGGCCGTCTGTGCTGTCTCGGACCGCTGCAGCATCTCAAGAACAAGTTCTCCATGGGTAACTATCACTTACAGCGTGCTGCTGACGTCACACAGCATGGAGGAGTGCGAGGCGCTGTGCTCGCGGCTCACCGTGATGGCGAGCGGCCGTCTGTGCTGTCTCGGACCGCTGCAGCATCTCAAGAACAAGTTCTCCATGGGTAACTATCACTTACAGCGTGCTGCTGACGTCACACAGCATGGAGGAGTGCCAGGCGCTGTGCTCGCGGCTCACCGTGATGGCGAGCGGCCGTCTGTGCTGTCTGGGACCGCTGCAGCATCTCAAGAACAAGTTCTCCATGGGTAACTATCACTTACAGCGTGCTGCTGACGTCACACAGCATGGAGGAGTGCGAGGCGCTGTGCTCGCGGCTCACCGTGATGGCGAGCGGCCGTCTGTGCTGTCTCGGACCGCTGCAGCATCTCAAGAACAAGTTCTCCATGGGTAACTATCACTTACATGATATAAAATGATGATGTCAGTGATAGTTACCCAGTATAGATGCTCTATCATGAATAAGTATCACTTAGTAATATATCTGCCTTTTTTTTAGCTTACTTTACAAAATTAAATTATTTCTTCAACAGGTTACACCCTTATTGTGAAATGCAAATCTGGACCAGACAGAGATGAACATTTGTCCAACATCAACAATTACATCATGGAAAATCTCAAAGGGGCTAAACAAACGTAAGTTCTCGTCTGTTGGGCATCTCAACCTTCAAACAGAGAACGAGAGAGCTCATTGATCCTTTGTTTACAGTGAAAACTACTTGGGGATTATCACGTATTACATAAGCGACGCGGAGTTGCCGTGGTGGCGAGTGTTCCATACGATGGAGGCGGCGCGCGTACACTTCCCCATTGAAGACTACGCCGTCTCGCAGACCACGCTCGAACAGGTCTTCCTCAGGTTCACCAGGACACACGCCAAGCAGGATTGAGGTGCCCACTTATGACTACTTGTAGACTAGACTATTGACCAATCGAAAATGTGCTCTATATTCATTGATGTAGAAATCGAATTAGATTTCGAGTTCGCGCTCAAGTGTTCACTGAAATTAATAGAATAGCAGACTATTCATTTCTCAATCAATCCGTGATAGGAAGACTTGTGAATCTGATGATTTCACTCAGGCGTAATCGAATAAAAAAAAACATACAATTAGGTTATTGAAAATGTTTTAGTAAAGTACGTTCCTAACAATCTTGTTAGGACGAAGGAAAGTACTTATCAGTTTCTAAGTAGTTTGGTAGGGATTTGATTGTGCTTGGACACACTACTAAATAACTGTCAAAAGCAAAACCTCGACGGTTTCAGCGTTAAGCGCCATTGTATATCTCAAAGAATTCCGTCTTAAAGATCAGGAATCAACTTTAGGATCAACTCGGTACGTGAGGAATGTTTAACTACCTCTTTACGCCACAAATGTGACGCTCAGCGTATCTCAAATAAGATTCTCATATTTATAAACATCTTTATAAATAACACGGTTAACCGCTTTATTATTTTACAGTATTTTAGTTTGTCATTTTATCTTTGATCGTCAACTGCTAATCTGCAAGTTCATAGTTCGTCAAGATTGTTTTTATAGTCGTAGTTTGCAGAGTAGAAAACTTAGGTAAAAATATACACAAATATCGTTCAGAGTATTATTATGAATTACACAGTGCTATGAAAGTTAAATATATGTTCCGTATGATTTATTAAATACTTGTATAAGTAGATGGTTGCATGTACATAGGTAATGATAATATGATTACATTTTGCAGGAAGTCGATCTTAATAGTTGTTTAATGGTAGGGTTTGATTATAAAATTATAAAAGTTTAAAATTGCGGCATTGGTTTTGTACTGTGATTGCTATGAGTCATAATATGATCGCGTGGAACTGGCACCTAGAATCACCTAGTATGTAAAACGATTCTAAATGATCCTTGTGATTTTATTGAATAAAGAAATATTTGATTTGATTTGATTTGATCGTATATAGGTATTCCTTTTATTATAGTATATTATCTGACAAACCCGGGTTATATATTTGGGATTTATTCATTATAACAGGTTGGTGTATAATCAAATAAATTAGTAAAAACTTAATATAATATTGTAGATATTTTATGAAAATTGAATGTTCTCACTGTAGTGAATCTCGTGTTTACGTTACCGTGTATTTTGTAGTTTTACGTGATGTTGTACCTAAAAAGTTTTATCGTGTTTTGCGATTTTATAACATTTATAATAATGTTGTTGCTAACTAGTTGTACGAGCATTATGCTACGCCTATGTGCGCTCTTATTCTAAGACTGAACGTTTAGTGAAACGCTCTAAAATAGATGTTAAACTTAGAGTAATTTTTGCCTACGAAAGTACATAAAAACTGATTTATACTTTATTTAAATAATTTTAGTACAATCGACCAAATCATACAGCTTTTTTTGTCACGAATGTCAAAATATCTCATCTTTTTTAATTCGGTAGATTGTCTTTGAATTTAAACATCTTGGTGTTACGTCAGTTACAGTCAAAGACGTGTTCATTTGTTTTTATTATTCATAAAAAAACCTTGCCTTTTTTTCTTATGCTGTAATAATTGTTAGCGTTTGTGATATTTTCTCAGTAGATTTAATGGTGCTAGACAGTCGTGCTTGGCAACTAGTCACCGTGTTACTTTCGAAACGATCATCGCAACAGTCTATGGTTTAGTTAGAGTCTAACTAAACTGTTTGGATAGTTTGCCATCTAGTAGATAAGCTTATATCGCTATTGGCATTCAATTTTTTTATTAGCAGTTCTTTATTGCTATGCACATCTAAAATCCTTCTAAAGGTCATCCCTCGTACTACAAATTATACTGCCTCATTCTTTGCCCCCTTAAACGGCTCTATACAAGGGTTTATCGTGTTCTCAATAGACCAGGCAAAAATATTCATATGTAATCAATCACCATAATTATGTAACTTTTTAAAAGCACAACATCGAACTAATATTTAAGCAGGTGGCCGTTTATTCATACTTTTTTAATATTCAGTCGCATTAATAACAGTTTTAAAAGTTCGCTAGTTACATAAAACAATGCAAACATTTTCTATACACAAATAATACTTATTTTAATATTTTGAACATGTATTTGCATAGTTACTGGTTTAACGAGATGAACATATTAAATTATGTTTATTTTATGTTCTATTATTATTTTAAGTAAGTATTAAAACACGTTATACTTGTATTTATTATTTGACATTATACTCGCGAGTTTGCATGCCATTATTGAATAATGTATTACCTACTGTTATAAGATTTAATAGTACCTACCATACAAAAAAAATATTTTAGTAATTATTAAGTTTTTTTTTTAAAAGAAACAGTATTTTATGATCCTATTAAATGTGTGATATGATTGACCGATGTGTAATTTAAGTTATTTAATATTTACCAATAAATTAATAACTACGTTTTGCCTATTTTCCGTGAAACTCTGAATTTTGTGATATTTTAATTACTTAATAGGTGTAATTATATTTTTACCTGTACTAAGTTATTAATTATATTGTATAAAGTGTATTATATTTAACGTATGGTTTGCATATGAAACGACTCGAAGATAATAATTTATTTACTCTTACTAACTATTATTGTTATAACTATGTACAATAGCTGCTACTCAATGATTCTCAGTGATCTAAATTTATTGCAAAGAAAATCATCTAATCTTATGCTTACGTTGTTACGTCAGTTCTCAGTTTAACAGTTTTAAATCTGAAAGATCTATATTTATTTGCAATTATCACTCATTTTGAACAGCTGTTGTCTTATTTGAACTGCAAAACTATACTTAATATGCAAGTTTGTACGTCTTTTATAAAAATGGTGTTTGTATTTTGTGATCGTAACTATAAAATAAAGTGAATTCAATATTTTCTCGTTTTTATTCTCATAATTTTAAATACCTAGAAATTAAAATATAGGTAGGTAATATCTTATGATATTGCTTAAAACTTTTAGCGTATTTCTAATAATATAACGCTTCTAGAACATTGCTTTATATTAATTTGACATGGTTAAATACAAGGACTAAGTAATCAAAGATGATTAATTCGAGTTTATTGTTGACCTACTTGGTACAACTTTATTAGTAGGCCGCAACGCAAACGGCAGTCGCAACTCGTTTGCGGCTTTAACTATTAATTATGAACTGAACGACTTATTAAGAATATTAACTGAACGACTGACTAGTTATTTCCATATTGAGGCAATTGATAAGTTTTTTCTGTTAGACCCTGATTTCAAGATCCAATATATTCTAAAAGTATCCTAAAAACTGAAAATTAAAATTATAGTACCTATATCCTAGTTTATCTAAATCGGTTCACTGGTGATTGATACCCAAAATTATAAACATTCACGTTTATATAAAAATAATAAATAAGTTCAAATTTCCTCTGCTATACACCTGAAAGAGATTTCAGAATTACAATGTAGCGTTATCTTATCATTAGTGAGCGTCATCAGTGATACCATTATTCAGACGGCTCCCGCATAAATTACACGAAAATCTATAAATTTGGTTCAAAGTCCTTTTAAGTTTTATACCTATGTCCTTATATTAAAGACATTTCAATTAATAGTGACTCTGTCTATAACACAATTAACTAAAATAATAAAAATGTGAATGGCTGGATATCTACAGTGTAAATTACTTGTATAGAGTCCACCTATTTCCGTTGCGTCACAGCTTGCTGACCACGATCCAAGGCAGTTGTTTGTACAGCTTCATAAGTGTAAAATGCTAAGTGCGCCGTGCCCGAGTCTCAATATATCGACTCGATTGAATATAAAACTTGGTAGGGAGAATCCAGCTTCGCCCTGGCAAGCCGCAGTCATTCATTCGCCTAACTGTTCTTATCTATCTGGCACACACGCCAAATCCCAACGTCAGATATTTTTAGGATTGTGTTAGTTTGACATAGTACGATTCATCAGTGTTGGTGCAACTCAGTGCGTGTGTACTAATAATTTTTAGAGTTCTGTTTTTATGGTGATTGTGAGTAGGGTGTGCATATTTTATGTTGTGCGTGATTATGACGTATAGTTTATTGAATTACCAAATCTATTGTGTGGCCTTCGGTCCATAACCCGTGCTGAGCATCAATTGTTTTTTAATCAAATTACATGGACACATTTGTTTGCTACTGGTAAGGCCTATATAGTTTGTATCAATAAGTTTATTTATAATATTTAGATTTTAAAAGCTAATACATATACAATTACATTTAATTATTGAATAGGTATAATTACATTTCTTGATCAATTAGTTGTTATTATTTGTTTGTAATTAAACTATACCTACTGTGACATCTCTTTTGTTTGGAAATAAGTTTCCTTATATTATCAACATACAATTTATTTTTAGATTTCAAAATGTCTGGATATGGTAAACTTAAACTGCTGATTTGGAAGAACTTCTTATTACAACGGAGGCACAAATGGCAGACATTATTTGAAATCGCATCACCTGTATTATGTTCTCTGCTGTTGATTTTAACAAGGTGTCTTGTGGACCCGAAAACGCATCCAGACATAATATATCCACATTTTTTACCAACATACCTTAATCTGAGTGCAATAGGAATGTAAGTATAAAAGCTAAATGCTTTATTCCTATCACATTTAATATTATAATTTAATCAATTAAATTTTATGAACTTTAACATTATATTAGAAGTGTAAATTATAAATTCTAAAATTGTTTACTCATTTTGATGCATTAATTTAGTACTTTTTCAGTTGAATTAGTCTTATGTGTAAAATGCTGCTATTTAAGCTGCTTTTGTTCTGTTATCTAGAATTAATATAACATTGTTAATATAGGTAGAAACTGATATTAAAATTAAGTGTTCACCTACTTACCTACAGTAAGATTAGCCAATTTGTTCTATGATATTAACAACAAAGGCATGTACTGTAGTTGACATTAAAACTGCTAAGTAGGTTGTATACCTATTTTTTATCTTTTTTTTTCTGTAACCTCTCTTGTCCAATTCATTCTATGCTGGGAAAAGTGTTGTATACCAACTAGTGTTGCCCAAATGCAAGAACAAGACGAGACTTAGCCAGTCTTGGTCTTGGTCTTGCGCCAATACACCTGGTCTTGGTCTTGGTTTTGGTCTTGCGCTCCCAGTCTTGGTCTTGGTCTTGGTCTTGCAGCAAGAGTCTTGCAAGTCTTGCAATTACCTATTAGTCTATTACTATTTATTAAAGTTTACTTTAAATCTTAGAAAAACGTATTAGAATTGGAACATTGTGAGCTTGAATTAACATAGCCATAGTAAAGATCAAGCAGATTAATAAATAACTGAAGATTTGATAAGAAATTCGAAAAATCAACTGACCTATATGTCGTTTTCCATGGAAGTAACTGAAGTAACCGAAATTATTTTGCATGAATAGTGTCAAATGTTATGATTTCGGCGCGGCGGCAACGATTGTTTTAGATTTCAAAAGAAGCCGCCGGCGCGTGTATCATAACCATGTACTTCCGAAATTTGAAGCGGCAAATTTCTTTGAGAAGTAAGTACAAAACCTTTGATGCCGCATTATCAAAGTGCCGATGGTTAAAACATAACTATGCATGCACTCAGTTTGATTTGAATAGATATTTTTTTATTCGCTATGTTTATGGTATTAGTCGTAATGCGCATAGGTTCAGTTTTTAATATTCTTTGATATAGTTTTTTGCGTCTCATACAATTCCTAAGCGTACCTACCTACCTATACACCGAACTGTTACACCTAACTACTCCGTGAAATAGCGCTAAGTCCTAGCTGCAAGACGCAAGAGTCTTGCAGGCTATGTCTTGTTCTTGCTCAAGTCTTGCACGGTCAGTCTTGGTCTTGGTCTTGCTAAAAATACGCGGTCTTGTTCTTGGTCTTGGTCTTGCAAAAACGCAAGAACAAGACCAAGACTGCAAGACCAAGACTGAATTTGGATTACCAACCTATTACAACAAAATATGTATTTTCCACAGAGGAGGAGATTCAACTAAACAGGGTACTTTAGCGTTCTCACCTGAAAATGCGCTTACAAGAAGAGTTACACAAAATGCTATAGCAGAAATTGGAGTAGACAATTTTGCATTTTTTTTTCTACTTGGAGATACGCCGAAGCCAAGAGGCTATAAGAATGCCATTGAACTGGAGAAAGCCCTGACACGGCCAGATGCTATGGACGACGTGCTTGTCGGAATCCAGTTTGATGACAACATGGCCAGTGAGTAAAGTTCAATCTACATGTTCAACGAGGCACGGTATTATGCAATTTTCGATATAGCTGAAATATTATTTTATCTGTTTGTAAAACAATTTTTTTTAAATAAAACAGTTATCGCACAAAAACTTAAGAGTAGGTATAAGTACATATCATGCCCTATTACAATTCGTCTAATGAGAGTACATAGTTACAAAATTTAGGCAGATATATAGAAAGCAAATTTTAGAAAAAGGAGCGTCAGGAACCGGACTAAATTAACAGAGTGTGTGAAATCTTTGTATGCGACTTTCAGATGCTACAGAATGGCCTGATAATATAGTGGTAACAATGAGATTCCCTGCAATAATGAGGATGAATATGGCAGAACATCCTATATCAGCCAACTGGATGACAAATCTGCTGTTCCCTTTGTTCCCACAGTCTGGTCCCAGGGATCCAGGTGACAAGTTTGGTGGGAAAAGTCCAGGTATTTGTTTAATATTTAAAATTTATTTAATAATATTTAATGGATAAAATAACCCACGACTACCGCGCTTATGGCAACGCAGCCGAAATAACAGGAAAAATTACACACAAAAGCAAGGTACACGATAAAAAGCCGTGAAATTTTTTCTCGTTACTATGAGTCTTCGTTTTCCAATCGCGAATTATTAATTAAAGTTTATTTATTATTATACTCTCGCATTTTAATTTTCAGGGTATTCCAGCGAAATGTTTTTAGCAATACAACATGCAATATCTCGTGGAATTATATTGCAGAAGTCTGGAAAATATGTAGATACAAAAATACTCATGCAAAGGCTCCCACAACCGATCTCAAGAGAAGATCCATTGCTAATAGCTCTGGAGAGGTTTATCTCAGTTATAATAATGATGGGATTTGCTTACACTTTTGTCAATACAGTCAGAATAGTGACTGAGGAAAAGGAATTACAATTAAAAGTAATATTTAATTTCTTTAATAGTTTTATCCCACATTTAACTTTTTATTTATTAATCTTTTAAAAATAATTTTGTTACACATGATCATAAACCTAGTAGTCTTGTTTAACCTGTTGCTTACGACGATGCTTCATTAAGAACCCTTTGAAGATGCAACTTACATCTTATATTTTTGCTCAATTTATCAAAAACATACTATTGCCAACTAAAACAAACCTTACAGTCTAGTCTAGTTATTCGTAGATATATTACCTTGTTGAGATCGTATACATAAATTTGATTTGTGTATAGGCGACAAAGAAATTGGTTTACCACTTTTGATGACATCTCCCAGTAACATAATTATTCGCTAAGGATTACAGATTGACAGATTCTGACGTAGCAGTCATTAATATGTCAAGCGAAAATAGCCCTTGATGTTTTGTACGTGCCACAGAACAAAAATGTTCTGTGGTACGTGCAAATGATATTCAGCCCTAGAGTGGTAAACCAATTTCTTTGTCGCCTATACATATGAGACGAAACGATGAGTGTAAACACTTAACATTGGCAGTATTGTCAGGCCATGTAAAAATAAGTAGTCTATAATAATTGTTTAATTTACAGGAAACAATGGCTATAATGGGACTCCCGTCGTCATTACATTGGATAGCATGGTTTATTAAACAATTCTCTTTTCTTGTTGTCTCATCTATCCTCATGGTTATTTTGTTAAAGGTATGTCTATAAACTTAACACAAGTTTTATTTTTACAAGTTATATGTTAGCATTTAACCTCAATCTTTTCTACACGATATTATGTACTGATAGTGATAATACATAATATACTGGAATTAATTAATTAAAAATACTTTTAACACAGTATTTAATAGAAATTGTAAACTATTATTGTATTGTTACAGATACCAATTAGTAAAACGTCAAGTGGAGAATGGTTTTCGGTACTAACGTTCACTCCATGGAGTATACTTCTCTTCTTTATGATTATGTTTATAATAGTATCGCTTGCCTTTTCGTTTATGATCAGCGTTTTCTTTTCAAGAGGTAAAAACTTGATTTATAGTAATAAATAATTAAAATTGATATGACTACAAAACAAGATAGATAAAAGAACAAGAATAATTTGTTATCTACATATTATATTTCCATACTATGATTTTATTAATCAGCCGTTGAACTCATATACAGGGTTACATGGAAAGTCGTGCTAGATTCGTTAAGGGCGTGGAGTACCCATCATTTCTGACTTATTTTACTATGAAACACCCCACCCTAAACATAACCCATTTCGAGATATTCGACTTTTAAATTTTTATTAAAAATTGTTGATTTTTAGGCTACTAAATTAATTTATGTTTTTTCTGCGCATCTTTTCTTATTATTATTATTAGTGCATTTTTACATGGGTAATAAGATGCTTTAGAACGTCAATCATTAAAATTGTTCAGATGTTATAATAAATATCTACGTTTCAACAGCTATCTAAAGACGTATCATCTGCCGAACAAGTGCCATATTATTTTTTTTAGATATCCCTTAGAGAAAAATAAACCTTATAAAATATTTTTTTATTTCATAAGTTTCACTTGTCTACTACGATCTATTCAATTAACTTATGCACTATTTTAATGATTGACGTCCTAAAGCATCTTATTACCCATGTAAAAATGCAATAATAATAATAATAAGATGCACAGAAAAAACAAAAATTAATTTAGTAGCCTAATAATCAACAATTTTCAATAAAAAATTAAAAGTCGAATATCTCGAAATGGGTTAAGTTTAGGGTGGGGTGTTTCTTAGTAAAATAAGTCAGTAATGATGGGTACTCCACGCCCTTAACGGATCTAGCACGACTTTCCATGTAACCCTGTATACTTGTATTTTAATTTATTGATGATAAATCATTTAGGGCATATAACTCTTTTGGATGTTTCACTAATTATTATACTATAATCTTTTTTAATTAAACAGTATTAACTTTTGTTTTTTTCGGACCCTAAACCTACAATATATATAATACTTATTTATAGTTATAAAGCTAGAATGGACCTTCATACTTATAATCACAAGGACAAGTGATTCACTAGTTGTTTACCAACTTCAATAGATAAAAGCAACATTATGTATTTTCAAGGATGATGCTGATATGGAGAGGGAACGCAGGGCGTTGTCAGTTCGGGGGAATATGCTGGCACGCAGATTCGCACGTTGTACAGATGCCGTCAAAATTACTTTATTCAAAGCATACTGTACTTCCTTATACTCGGCGAGTCTGTGGGTCAGCTATACCCAACGGGCTTACAATGCTCTGCGGGTCCAATATAACAACGCATTTAGGGCGCTGTTGCGGCTCCCGCGGTACTGCAGCGCGTCCGGTATGTTTACCGCGGCGCGTACAGATACCTTTGACGCCATCTGGCGCAAGAAAACCGCGTCTCTTTTATGCAGGCTACGCGGGAGCAGCAACAGCATCCTAAATGTAATTGCTAATAAGCATAACTGTCCTCTGGTATGGAAGCTCATCCAGAGGACGAACTCTCTGTTAGTTATAACTA
Organism: Ecliptopera silaceata; assembly: GCA_932527185.1. Taxonomy (NCBI): domain Eukaryota; kingdom Metazoa; phylum Arthropoda; class Insecta; order Lepidoptera; family Geometridae; genus Ecliptopera; species Ecliptopera silaceata. The sequence goes on along the minus strand of OW052202.1, from coordinate 6,178,907 downwards.
ACTTATAAGTAACTTATAAGTTACTAACCTAGTTTTTCATAAGTTTTCTGTTACTAACACTATGGACTAAGTTGTCTGAATAAATAAATAAATTATTATTATTATTTTATGTTTTAGCTAATTCGGCGGCATCATTTATGGGACTTATTTGGTTCGTTTCATATGCTGTGTTTTGTTTCACGCAATTGTTATATGGACAAATAAGTTTGGGAACCAAATTAGCGCTCAGCCTGGCTTCCAACACTGCCATCGGGTTCGCGTTTCAAATGCTCGTTTGGTGCGAAGGAAATGGAAGAGGTAAATACATAGTTGTACAATTTTCTAATACTTTTCTGCACGCAAACGTTTCGGTAAATGTTTTTCAAAAAACCTAAACCGATTTGACTTAAACGTATAATTTTCTACAAAAACATATTATAACTCTGAAATAAGACTTATTCTTACGAGGTGACGGTGTATATTTTTGAATCTTTGACCCTTCATTGAAAAACTCCAACAAAAACATCGTAAGACGAATAAATCAACATGAGTTGCGTCAAGGACGGAGTTTTTGTGCTCGTACAGAGATTAATAACCCCATGCGTTTTGAATATCTAATTAGATTTAGTATGAGCTAAATTTATCTATAAGTCGTTCGTAACCTTGGTTTTACACTGTAATTTTTGATCTTATTGTTATAATTATCATTCTTACTTGCAACGTGAGCCGTTTCTGATAAAAATTAAAGTCTGGTTTATTCTATTTTCCATTATATGTAACTATATATGCTCTGCTCATATTGCACATTGTACAAACTTTTATACATCAATTGGAACCTAAGACATTTTGATGTTCTGTATAAAAGAAAATTCTATTCTACTCTACATAATCCAATATTTTTCCGTACAGGTTTGCAATGGGACGAGTTCTTCACTCCCATATCTTACCACGACCAGTTCCAACCGGGTCATGTGGTTATAATGCTTGTCCTAGACACCATATTATACATGCTGATCGCGATTTACGTAGAGAAAATACGGCCAGGATTGTATGGAGTGCCTCTGCCTTGGTACTTCCCATTTACAAAGAGCTTTTGGAGATCAAATGCTAATGTTATTGCAGGTAATTATACTCCGTTCACACAAACACATTAAAAATCCAGTACAAACATTTTAGTTTCATGTTTTTTCTTTATAATTTTATACATTTTGGATTTTTTCGACTAATACACACAAGGTCATTTTAGTTATTATTATTGTGAATGATATATCGTTAGTTGCGTTCATTGCTAGAGGCAGACCTGTCCGACAATATAGGTTTCAATAACCACCTATTAGCCTATACTAATAATAACCAAGCGGGCAAGTACAATTGACCTAGGCGTCTAGACTCGACGGTCTAGCTAGATGGTCACATTAATTATTTAGACAGGAAAAAACTATTTATGACATTTTAATCTACTAAAATATTGTCAAATAAATAAAATATCTGATTACAAAGTATCTATACCCTCTCGTAGAGAGAGGAATTAAACTATATGTGTCTAGTTTGGAGAACCTACGTAAAATAAATGAATATATACCTAATTAATTGAATTAAACCTATACTTTTATAACATCAATTATTTGACCTTCCATAAGTATACGGTACACTAGTTTAATTCACGTCTCGTGAATCACGAGACGTGACTAAAGTTTGGTAAGTAACATACACAGTTAGAGGTCAAAATGACCATAAAGATATAGGATTAGGTTACGTATTTATGTTAGTCTGGTTTTGACGCATCAAATCTCATCTCATGACTCGATCTCCATTACCTAAACATAGTTCGTAATTACAATAAAAAGATAAGAAAGTAGGTACTTATTCTTATCACTTTTTCGTTCTAGAAATGGTGGAAAAAGGAGAAACAGATTTGGAATACAACGATGCACTTTTAAAAGTTGTTCACGATGAAGAACCAAATGATGTGCCCGTTGGAGTCAATATCAAAGTAAGTACTGGAAAAAAACTAGATCAAGAAACGAAAATTTCTTCAAATGCAAGTAAAAATTTAGGTTAAACTCGAGAATACGTGTTTTTTCCCTTACGATTTATGAGGTTAATATTACTGACAGCAGGGGTCAATCCAATTTATATGTTAAACTATGTATTTTCATACAAATACTAGGTGTAAATCGGAAATTATAGCAAAAGTTTTATGTTCACTTACAAGAGACTTATCTTGACGATTGCAAAAGGGCTCGATGGTATTTACCATCGTTTCACATTATTGCATCGAAGGCCGACCTGTATCGGTAGGACAACATTTACAAAACTCGTTCTTGGTAATCTACTTATTTTCTGTAAGTATTTAACATTATTCGCGTAAAACGTTTAACAGAATATTATAAAAACTGCTATATTATTTAAGGATATAATTGACTTGAAAATACAAATATGCACAAACTTACAGAAATTAACACATTCGAAGAGCGAATAGTAACTTCTTTTCATTTGTTGCAGAATCTATCGAAAGTGTACACTGGCAGAACGCGAGTCGTGGACCATTTGAACTTGAGGATTTACGAAAATGAAATAACTGTTTTACTAGGCCACAACGGCGCTGGTAAAACGACAACAATTTCCATGCTAACAGGTAAAACCAGTTATAAGTTTACTGACTTTGATGACTTACGTAATATTATAAAAGGTTTTATAGTACCTGCTTCGTATGAATAGCGGTATTGTAAATAACTGCATAGATGTTTAGGATTGCTCATCGATATTGACTTTTAAGGTGAGATTGTGCTGGAGCGAATATATAATTAGGTAACACCATTGTAAACCTCGTACTAGCAAACAAATGAATTATGAATTATTTAGTACGAAGGCTTTGAAATGAGCACTGAAAATGGAACGGTATAATTGTGCTGAGATGAGAGTATGAGCACATTTATTAGCATGACTTGATCATCACACACTTTAAAGAGTTAATCGGCTTATAACGAAAACGCTGCATTTCAAATGTATCAAGCTTTTGGCGTCCAGCAGTGAACTGTTATAGGTTGATGATGATGATGAACCTTTGGCGTATTTCGTAGTAAAATAAATTGCATCTTTATTTATTAATTTCCTCTTTATAATATTAGTTAATAATAGCTGACATGTAAATTGAGTCTCGTTTACTGAGTGAATCAGAGGGCTGGGCACGAATAAAAGTGACAATCGTATACGAAACGTATTTAAGATACACTACGCGCTAACGCTGCTACGTTCGACAGAAAAGCTGATGTTGACGCGCAGTGTATCTCAAATACGTCACTGTTTCGATACGTTGACGATTGTCATATTTATTCGTGCTTACACCCGCTTGTTGCACGAGAACAAAGAAGTTTTGTATCAAGTCATGTCTTATGATTAACAAACTCTTTGATACATGTTTATGTCTTATTTATCATGTTATTGACTATTTCATTCATCGAATGTTCATATAAGTACATATATTAATGTACAGTCAGCTTCGAAAGTAAGATGTCATCATCTCTACTCATCTTTGAGAGTTATTATTTGTTCTATATTACCTTAGCATTTATCGTTTAGATTTGAGTTCTGAACACAAAGTTTTAAAATATTAGGGTTTATTCTTAGTCATGATAAAAAAAAGTAAATTAAATGAAACCTTGTCTCACAATAAGTATCTAACGATGTCGACTGTACCTAACAAACTATTTTTTTGTAATTGCCCACGATTTCGTCTGATTATCGTTCTATTTTGGATAATTTACACAATATCTATGTAAATGATTCCTAATGAGGTATTCTAATGTAAAATCTATATTTTTCTAAGATTTCATTAAAATCCGTTCAGCTATTTTGGCGTGAAAGAGTAACAAACATACACTCATACATCCATTTCATACAAACTTTCGCGTTTATAATTTATGTAATATTTTTTTAATCATAGGTATAGTGCCACCTACATCTGGTTCAGCAAGTATTAGCGGCTACAACATAGTAACGGAGACAGAAATGGCACGCATGTCCCTTGGTATATGTCCACAACACAACGTGCTATTCCCAGATTTGACTGTGGCTGAACACATCATATTCTACTCCCGACTCAAAGGAATGTCGCAGTCCAAGATAGAAAAGGAAATCAATCATTTTGTGAAGCTTCTAGATTTGGAAGAAAAGGTAATAAAGATAAATGTACATACCTAATATTTCGTGGTATATGTTATAAGTATATTATATAGAGACACATATAGATTTATATCTATGGTCATTACAAAAATGCTGTCTTGTTACAAACTAAGCAAAGCTTGAACGTATACGATTGCTGAAAGCGTAGACACAACCAAAAAAATGTTTCAGAAAAGAAATCAGACAAATGTTTGTACTACTTGACGGATATCAAACCCACGACACGAGAACGTATCCTCTCAGATTTCTCGAAATGTAGAATATTTTCAAAATTCTATTAATTTGCAAATTTTCTAAAAATGATAATTTTCCTGTTATCGCAAAAATAAAATAAAATCAGTCGTCGAAGAAAAATACAGTGGTGACCAGTTACTTAAGAACCTGTTGTCGATAGGTATCGACAACACCAATCCTACGAGGTAACCTATATGTCAGTGGGTCAGTTGTCATTAAATAAAACTTTATATATACCTCTGGACGGCCAAAACAAAGCGTTATCGACTCGACCTAAAAATATATCAATACGGACTCTAATCGACCATATACGCGCATACCATAAATGTATGTCACTATTTAGCATTGACCTTGAGAAAAACTATCGCGTTTTATAACCGCCTTCCGTAAAAGGAAGTGGAAATAGTAAAAAAGATAACCAAAATCTTTTGTAACTTAAATGTTTGCATGCGAGATGTTTTAAATTATTCAAAGTTTTAGATTAAATTCAACGTACGCTAGATCTAATTTGTTTCTAGATAAATTGTAAAAATGATATGATAACCATTTAATTAATAGAGAAACCATTTAGAGGCTGGCCGGGGGCATTCACAATACACCCCATTCCGGGACGTCAGTGCTGATCTCATTCGACGAACTAGAATAAGTCAGCGCACTTGAAATTGAGATCCTTGTTCCAAACAGAGAACTATACCCATGATGCAGGTAAACAGAAAAAAAATGACAAACTATGTTTCCAGAGAGATGTGGTCTCAGCAAATCTGTCCGGAGGTCAAAAACGGCGTTTGTCAGTTGCCGCAGCAATGTGTGGGGATTCCCGTGTGGTGTTACTGGATGAACCAACGTCGGGACTCGATCCTGCTGCAAGAAGAGCTCTATGGGACCTCTTACAGAAGGAGAAAAAAGGTCAGTCCTTTGTTTAAATGCATTTAATTAAATATATATTCATAGGAGACTTTTGCCTAGCTGTGGAAACATATACATGCGCGCCCCACCAGATAATTTTGTAATTTCAACGTATGAGAGGAAATACTTATTGCGTATCACAGATACAGGCTCATCAAATCAGATTGTTTGTAACGGTATCGTTCAGATTTGTCATAAAAAGATAGCATATCTTCTAAACGATTGATTGCACCACATATTCAATTGAACGGCTATTAAACGTAATTACAATGTATCCTATGCATGTATTTACAAACATTAATGTAATCATTTTTATCAGTGATCTATTTTCCATTGTATAAAATAGAGTATAGTTAAGTTTCCAATAAGTTTAAATTTAAGTTGTGTTGTGCAATAAAGTACTATTTATCTATTTCCAAATGCTGTGACGCCTGTCAACTAAGCAAAGTGCTTAGTTGACAGGCGTCACAGCTCAGTCGGTAGTAGCTCTGCGTTTTTTGTTTTTTTGGGTCGTGGGTTCGATTCCTAACGAGAGCAAATTTTTTTATGGAGACCAAATATTTGTTGTGTCTTGGTTGTATTTTTTACTATGAATTCTATGAATATTTACAAAAAAAAATATAAAAGTATTCCATCAGCAATCTAGTTCCCATAGTACGAGCTTTGCTTAGCTTGGGACTAGAGTGCGATGTGTAGTTTTTATATTTATTATTGTTTGGGGCTAATGTATGTTCGTGTCTATTTATTAATGTTGTAATTTTGAAACAGGTAGGACAATTATACTCACGACGCATTTCATGGATGAGGCCGATGTTCTCGGCGATAGAATCGCTATAATGTCCGGAGGTCGACTACAATGTTACGGCACACCGTATTTCCTCAAGAAACATTACGGTATTGGATACAAACTAACCATACTCAAAGCTGACCAATGCGACGTTGAAGCAGTTACACGATTCTTCAGAGAATACTTGCCGAATGTGAAGGAAAATACTAATATTGGTAAGTTGGTGTTGACTCAGTCCGTTTATTTTTTCTCATTTTTTGTTTGCAGAATATTTATCTTATCTAGCTTGTACCCATTTAGGCGTACTCACTTGTTTTCATAAATCAGAATAAAGTGTTTTTAATTGATTTTGATGAAACAAGCTACTGAGAGAGAACGACTTTCATCTAAAATATCACGCTTTCATCCTTCAGCATAAGTAGGTATACTTGAAATCAGTGTTATTATGTCTTATACACCTGTTTATCTTTGGTTATTTGTATCTCTGACCACTACACTACATAAAATATGTTAATTTTCTAGACGTACTTAATTGTACCTAATATTTCAGGATCTGAACTAACTTATATACTTCCCAACGAAAATGTCAGTAAATTCCCTGAAATGCTTCGCAAGTTTGAGGATTGCAGAATATCAATGAAAGTCGCCAGCTATGGCCTTTCTATAACGAGTCTCGAAGAAGTTTTTATGAAGTAAGTACCTCCCTTTTGCTAGCAGTTACATAATAATGGAAATTAGTGATTACTTTAAAATGCACTTTTGAATACATAAAATAAAAATACACATAAATATTGTACCTAAAGTACAAACTTCTCACTAATAGCTTGTTGGAAACAATGTTTACTATATCCTCATAAATATAATATAATAGATCTGCCTAAGCTAAGCATAGAGATTATATGAAACACAAAATCATCTCTAAACAAAAATACAATAAGTTTTTATCTCCATTTTTATAGAGCTGGTATAGAAGAGAATTCAGGTATAATAATGAGTTCAAAGACTGACCAAAACAACGGTAATTACATCAGCGATGATATAGAGCTCACAGGTTATGGAAAACAGTACAATCCAAGTAAGCATACATATTTAACCACAATATTATTATAATATGCACTTTAAAGTCGAGTAATTGAGTTTATCTCAAAGATAACCTAGGCAAAATAACGCAGGTTTTTAAATAAAGGTTATAACCGAAATTATATTTATGAAAGAATAACCATGAATATTATGCACTAATTTACATAACTAAATGTTGGTTTGGTTGCTAGTCGAGCGTTAATTTCTGATAATAGGCTGTTTCACACAACGCCATGTAGTTCTACACTAAGCAAAGATTGATATTGCTATGGGAAACATATTGCTGATATTCAAGCTACTAATAAATAACAATTTTCAGTGGAAAACGAACCAGTAAAGAGAGTTCGAGGAATAATGCTTTTATTAAACCACATCAAAGCCATGTTCATAAAGCAAGCGCTCAACACATGGAGAAGCAAAATACCATCATCCATACAAATAACGTGGCCGATTATTAACATCATCATATCTGTGCTTTTGTCAAGATCTTGGGAATTTCTATCGGAACTCCCACCGTTGACGCTGAACTTCGAAAATGGTTTTAAAAGAACGCAAACAATATTGGCGCAAAGTGTCAACTTGACCGATGGAACTATAGAAGCAAAAGCGATGAACGCTTATAAAGATTACTTTAAAACTTCAAAGTACCCGGGAATGACGCTCACTGATATCGGAACTATGGATATGGGGAAGTTTTATATGAAGTTGGTAAGTCTTACAACAATCCAGCAGAAATACGAAATTTAGTGTACATCTATGAATAATAAAACAGGTGGTGCAAGATAAAAAAATGGGAGAAAAAAGTAGAGATCAATTATTAATTATACACAAAGATACAAAATAATCATTACAAAGTTTGAGCTATTTTATCACTGGAAGCTATTTCACCTAAACAACATGTTTTTATTTGACGTGTTACTAAAATTTTTGTAAAACATTTTTATTTCAGAGTCAAACAGATATACCCAGGATAAGATACGAGACGTTAGCAGGCGCGACCTTCGCTCAGGATAATATCACAGCGTGGTTCAGCAACTATGGATACCACGACTCGGCTATGTCGCTCGCACTTGTTAATAATGCTATATTGCGCGCTCTTTCACCCGGCAGCTCCCTCAAATTCATAAACTATCCACTGCCTTATTCGCTTGAAAGTTGGGTAAGATCTACAAAACATACTACGATATCCATTTGTCGATAGTCCAAGTTATAAGTAAATTGCAGAGTTAAATAAACAAAATGTAAAAATATTTAAAGCTACATCAAAATATCATTTGACAGAGCATATGAGAAAGGTATATTATAATGGTGTTGACCATTCCATAACTCATTATACTTTTGTTTCTAGATCAGTGTTATGGCAGCTGGCAGTAGTATGGCTTTCCAATTTTCATTCAATTTTGGATTCTGCTTGGGTTTCATCAGTTCATTTTTGGTTCTCTTTGTCATAAAGGTAAGATTTTAGACTTAAAAACTATTTTTTTAAACATTTCCGCCATTTATGTGTTAGTAAGTCGATGGGGTATTCAGAAATAATTTGTATTGCTAGTAATTGGTTAGCAATAAAATTATGATTTACTCTATGCGGATATACAACTTTCTAAACCGGATTTCTGCATGCAAAGACCTAAAATCAAAATAATACAAGTTCGCTATGGTAAACATAGCATGATCTTATATATAGCGGTTAAAAAAATTGGTAAAATAATAAATTAAAATAATTAGTATATATTAAAAACATCGTGAAACTAGTCACAATGGTATGGTTAATGAAGTTGAAGGTAAAATGAAAGTCATAATGTAATTCGAAAAACTGACAACTGATGATAAAGTACGATTTCTTATTCACTGACTACGAACCGGAAAGCAAAGCTGACCTTGATCGCGGAAAGTCTCATTCTCGCTGACTTTAGCAGACTGGTTTTATGATAATACTTAAATAAATAAATAACTAGCATTATTTATTTATTTATTATCATAAAACCAGTCTGCTAAAGTCAATAAGTTAACAACAATCCACACAACATCATCTAAACCCAAGCTAATCAGAGCTTGTGTTATGGGTACTAGAAGACTGGCATACTGAATACAATACATTACATAGATAGATATTTTTTATTATACATATATAAAATACCCAGAACACCTGGAATAAGTAGTTGCAGATCGTACAAACATTTATCGGCGGCGGGACCTTCGCCCGCCGCGCCACATCGGTCGGCGATAATATTTTAATTATTTTACCAGGAGCGCATAAGCGGAGCAAAGTTACTACAAAAGATATCAGGCCTGCAACCTGCAGTGCTATGGATAACTGCGTGGATGTGGGATTGGATGTGGATGCTGTTCATCAATGTACTGATTATCATTACCCTGGCATGCTTCCAGGAGACCACTCTCTCCACGCCTCAAGAATTGGGTGAGTTGAGATTATTTTTACTTTCTACTGTTCCTAGTTACGTCCTAGGTCAGGAGTTATTACATATTATATAGGTACCTAATTGTGTATTTATATATACATTATCTGGAAAAGTCGATTGTCTGAAATATCCAGAAGTATTTACTGATAATAATAACTATTTCCGTAGCTCTGTTAAACTGTAACTAATAACGAAAACTTCTAGAGCACATTGATCACATATCGGGCCTTTACACTGTTTAGGTATAGAAGAAAGCTATTCATTATTAGATCTACAAACATACAACAACGATTTGCCGAATTTGACCCAAAGACTGAGAATACGGAGACAACGCGTGGACTTGCTAGCGTTTGTTAAATGTAAATAAAATTGAAGTAATAAAATCGTAAAATTTTGCGTCGATATGTTTACGACGCTATTTACATTTTATGACATTTATCACACTTATAAGTAAAAGATCAGTAAAAAACTATTTGTATCCTGGTAGCTAAAGCTAATTTACTAGTACTTAAATGTCGCTTATAAATCATTATGAATTACCTATTCTATGGCGATAATAATACTCGACAAGGAAGTTACACATCTTTTCTGAATATAATTTTATTCAAATTTATTTAAATTAACCTATTAACAGTAGGCACGTGTCGAATAAATTTTGCTTACGTATAGCATCTTATTATTACTCTAAAGTGTATTTTGAAAACGGTTTCGGGAAATGCTTAGAAGGGGGATTAAAGGCTTACCTAAGCTTAATTTGGTAGACGAAAGTTTTCTAATGATAATATGTACTGAGTTGCTAGTCCAATCTAATCATAATCTATGCGAAAGGCTTTTAAATTGATAAAATATATTAACAAACTTTTCACACATCACACTCAAGTCCCCAAACCAAACCAAATATTAAATAAATGATCTAATAGAAACCTAGATGGCGTTGTGCGTTTTTATGTAATTCTATGTATATTTATAAATATGTATATTATTTTATATTTACAGGTAGAGCGTTCTTAGTAGTCATGGTGTTTTCAATGTCGATTGTTCCTGTCCACTACCTCGCATCACTTTACTTCGACAAAGCGGCTACTGGATTCACTAAAATGTGTTTTGTTAATACATTTTCCGGTACGATACCTGTTCTTAATGATATTTGCATGGATTCTAGATTTGTCTATAGAATGCATACAAATGAGAGATATAAACAATTTTTAAATGGCATTAGCACATTTTGATAGCAATCAATTTTAATGGATTTACTTAACAATTGTATTTCCTTATAATATATTCCTTATAATAATACCTATTCTCATTGTTAATATGCTTATACTAAAGTAATTTGAACGAACACAGAAGTGATTACTAAAGAAAAAAAAATCTTTAGAATAATGAATTTATTAATAACTAATATCGAATTAATTTGTTTTTAGGATGTATGCCGTTTCTGATATCAGAAGTTCTTCGATTGCCACAAATAGGAAGCGTGTACTACGCTCAAATGTTCGATTACGTATTTTCTTTTCTGCCTATTTACAATGTTTGCAGAAGTTTGAGGTACTTGCTTTCATTTACTTATTTTTTCATCATTATATTATTTACATTGATTGACATACCTCTATATAACTGTGTTCACCATAAAAAGTTTTATACATATAGGTACTAGCTCATTTTTACTTACTCATTATTGTAATTCTCATTTTCGTTATAATCACTACCTCTTAATAGTATGAAAACGGGTATATGGTTCACCGATTCACCTAGTTCAATGCAGTTAAGATTTATGTAATCAAATGTTTATTGATCATTTTTGTTTTAGAGAAATGAGTGTGACGTCGTTTTCGATAATAGCGTGTGACGGAATCTGCGATCAACTGAACTTGTCCAACTGCACTCGTCAAACTGTGTGCACAGATCTCAAAATATCTATGTGTTGTAGTAAGTGAATTTCCATTCATCGCTTTTAACATGTAAACAATATGCATTTTATAAAATTAAAAGAGTGTACTTTTAAATCATAATACATCCCTTTACTTTTTGTCTATGTTATTTCTATTTCTTTTCTGCATATAAGAATTTCATTTCATGATTTCCATTTTTTTTTTCAGAAATAATACATGTTCTGTACATGATTATTTGAAAAAAATGGAAGACAGAAATCCCAAACTACACGCTTTTAGCATGACACTTGTAACTTGTACTTGACATTAATGTGTATAAAAAATCACGCAAACATGAAATACAAATGATGTCAGAAAACCTATACCATAATATAATTGGTAAACTGTTTCTGTAAGATCTCCGCTACACAGTTACACACAGTCACAATAAATTATTCTTATATTATTGAAGCGACAAGCATCTAAATTATAAGTAGGAGGAAACTTAAGGCAAAAAATATCGTTCACCACAATGCTATAATTACAAATTTAATTTGATTATGTATTTTTTGTTCAAACGCAATCTTAAATCTTGTTACTACACCGCAAGTTTATCAAATCGTATTAAGTAGGTATCTAATATTAATCACGTTTTCAGTCGATGAAAATCCGTTCCTGCAATGGAAAGAGCCTGGGATCGGTCGATATCTATTCATGACAATATTAGTCGGGACAGCAGCATTTATTGCACTCCTATGCAAGGAATATGAGCTTGGAAATAAGGTTAGTCCTCCTCAACAATAAAAAAAGTTATCACACATCTCAATCAATCGATATCAAAATCAAAACATTTTTTTTGAAAATCTATTTTCTTAATGAATCATTTGTTTTGAGTTATCAATATCTTGTAATATCATAACAAAGAATTCTTTTGAATTTAAAATTGCTTACAATAAACAAAAAAAAAACCACAAACTTTGAACTAGTTTTAGTTAGTATATAGGTTGTAATATAGAAACTCTACAATTTTTTAAAATAATATTAATTAATACCCATTTATCTTGTAAATACACTCAGAATACATAGAAATAACAATTTCAGATATTCTACACATCAACCCTCCGCACAATACCACCGGTACCAGAAGACGAAGACAGTGACGTATCTGCAGAACGCACTCGCGTTAACAACATGACGTCCGCAGAACTAGCGCAAGCTAGCCTCGTGTGTAAGGACCTGTCTAAGTTCTACGGAAGTCTACTCGCGGTCGATCGACTTACTTTTGGTAAGATTAAAATCATCATCAATCTATATGCATTCATTCATGGACAGTTAACACATCACACTCTAGTCTCATACTAAGAAAAGCTTGTACTATAGGAACTATATTTCCTATAGAATACTTATATTATTATTTTTTTGTAAATACTTACATTGAAACACCCAGACACAACAAATATTTATATTCATCACATAAACATTTGCTCTGGATGGGAACCGAACTCCCGACCCAGAGCATGTAAGGCAGAACTACTACCAACTGAGCAGTGACGCCTGTCAGTCGACTATATCAGTCGACAGCTGAACGTAGGTCTCTCCCAAGACGCGCCACTCAGCCCGGGCTTCGGCTCTTCCCATCCAGTGTTTGCCAGCTACATATCGGAGACCGTCGCTCTATCTCGCCGTATCTTACCTAAAATAAAAAAAAAACCTGTTTATTCTATAATAAAAAACATCTAAGTGTAAGTAATCATGGATGAATCTATAACATAGTTTATCACTACGATAAAACAAAAAAACATCAAGGTAAAAAGTCATAATCATCTGGTTTCGACACGCATAATCGTGGACTTATGATAAATTATATCGTAGTCAATGTAACTTTAAATTAGTCCTTGTATTATAATTCTTCTCTCTATAATAGCAACAAACATTCCACTCATGATACATTTCAGTTAGTATAGGTACCTATCAATATACGTTTATTAAAAAAAAACTATTTCAGGTGTTGAACGCGGAGAATGCTTCGGTCTACTCGGCATTAATGGTGCTGGCAAAACAACCACTTTTAAAATGCTAACTGGAGATACACATATCGACAATGGCGATGCTTTTGTAAACGGACTACCACTCAAAACTCAAATCGAAGACGTCCATAAACATATTGGTAAGTTTGATTATTTACTTTTTAAATGTGTTTGGTAAAAGTATCAAGTGTAGTCATTATTAATATAATCTGATTGAGTAACATTGCGCGGCGATGCGTACATCGAATGTAAAACGTTTGCGCGTATTGTACACATTACCGATATTTTTACAATAAATAATCTGCACTGTAACACCGTTACCTAAATTTTCGTTATTCGAATGAAGTCATAAGTAAACTTTTGTTATAAAGCATTTAAATTACAAAGACCAGTAACGAGTTACAATCTTTATTGACATAATAATATTTCAATTTACCAGCCGGTCAAGTACGGCAGTAACTAACTTAAAACAAACATTTCGATCTGAAACGAAATTTTTCAATCGATCGTCAAACAATAATGTGACATTCTCGTAGGATACTGCCCTCAGTTCGACGCTCTCTTCGATAACCTGACGGCTCGAGAGACTCTGCATATCTTCTGCCTTCTCCGAGGCATTCCAGCCCGCGTAGGCACCGCTAGCGCCCTCTATCTCGCAAACTCCTTGGGATTCACGCAGCATTTTGATAAAAAGGTACATAATCAATTTTATAAACCTAGTTTAATCATTGTTAGTTCCGTTAACCGTACAATATTATGACTCTTTGTATCACTGGGCTTTCGCCATGGCAATGGATTCGAATATATTATAGTAGTTTTCGTTGTTATAGGTGTATGAATGTAGTGGCGGAACAAAGAGAAAAATCAGTGCTGCGGTAGCTCTTCTTGGTGATTCAAACCTGGTGTTCCTCGACGAACCAACCACAGGTAAAGGTTTACTACATGGCTATTCTGTATCAAAATTACTAAACTATTGCGGTTGAACTTATTTGAAACCGAAACTCCGATTATACCATACGTCAGGATCAGTACACGTAGCCTTCATACTCTGTTCGGAGATTCGGCTGATTGGACGCTTTTTCTTTGAAGCATTTCCACGCATACCCTCAAAGAAATACTGAGTGTATAGGTTCTTGGTTATGAATGCAGGAATGGACCCGGCGTCGAAGCGTCTCGTGTGGAGCGCCATCAGCGGCGCAGTGGGCGCGCTCGGGGGCCGCAGCGTGCTGCTGACGTCACACAGCATGGAGGAGTGCGAGGCGCTGTGCTCGCGGCTCACCGTGATGGCGAGCGGCCGTCTGTGCTGTCTCGGACCGCTGCAGCATCTCAAGAACAAGTTCTCCATGGGTAACTATCACTTACAGCGTGCTGCTGACGTCACACAGCATGGAGGAGTGCGAGGCGCTGTGCTCGCGGCTCACCGTGATGGCGAGCGGCCGTCTGTGCTGTCTCGGACCGCTGCAGCATCTCAAGAACAAGTTCTCCATGGGTAACTATCACTTACAGCGTGCTGCTGACGTCACACAGCATGGAGGAGTGCGAGGCGCTGTGCTCGCGGCTCACCGTGATGGCGAGCGGCCGTCTGTGCTGTCTCGGACCGCTGCAGCATCTCAAGAACAAGTTCTCCATGGGTAACTATCACTTACAGCGTGCTGCTGACGTCACACAGCATGGAGGAGTGCGAGGCGCTGTGCTCGCGGCTCACCGTGATGGCGAGCGGCCGTCTGTGCTGTCTCGGACCGCTGCAGCATCTCAAGAACAAGTTCTCCATGGGTAACTATCACTTACAGCGTGCTGCTGACGTCACACAGCATGGAGGAGTGCGAGGCGCTGTGCTCGCGGCTCACCGTGATGGCGAGCGGCCGTCTGTGCTGTCTCGGACCGCTGCAGCATCTCAAGAACAAGTTCTCCATGGGTAACTATCACTTACAGCGTGCTGCTGACGTCACACAGCATGGAGGAGTGCGAGGCGCTGTGCTCGCGGCTCACCGTGATGGCGAGCGGCCGTCTGTGCTGTCTCGGACCGCTGCAGCATCTCAAGAACAAGTTCTCCATGGGTAACTATCACTTACAGCGTGCTGCTGACGTCACACAGCATGGAGGAGTGCGAGGCGCTGTGCTCGCGGCTCACCGTGATGGCGAGCAGCCGTCTGTGCTGTCTCGGACCGCTGCAGCATCTCAAGAACAAGTTCTCCATGGGTAACTATCACTTACAGCGTGCTGCTGACGTCACACAGCATGGAGGAGTGCGAGGCGCTGTGCTCGCGGCTCACCGTGATGGCGAGCAGCCGTCTGTGCTGTCTCGGACCGCTGCAGCATCTCAAGAACAAGTTCTCCATGGGTAACTATCACTTACAGCGTGCTGCTGACTGAGCGCGATGCGAATACGTGGTCTCCATTTTAACAATCCCTCTACAAAATTTAGTTTTGTGTCGATGTGTGATAGGAAATATTTATTCTATTGTATTGTATCATCCCCATTTGGCGTGTGAACGAATTCTCTAGTATTATGTTATACATAGTTATTTTTTTGTTGCAGGTATCACGTTGATAGTGAAATGTGAATTTGGTTCAAACCGAGAGGCAGATTTAGCTAAAATTGATACATATATTAAAGAGAACATTAACGAAGCCAAACTTATGTGAGTATTAACCTGGTAACACGTGGTCTGAGTATGTAATGTGAAAATCCAGATCCACACTTCTCACGGAATAAAAAATATCTGCGTGTAAAAAAGATGGTACCTACTAAAAGTTTGTGAAGTCATTAAAAAAAACATGAATGATTTATGATGTCTCACTACGTTTGTTTGTTTCAGTGAGAGTTACTTGGGCATGATTACGTATTACATAAGCGACGCGGAGTTGCCGTGGTGGCGAGTGTTCCATACGATGGAGGCGGCGCGCGTACACTTCCCCATTGAAGACTACGCCGTCTCGCAGACCACGCTCGAACAGGTCTTCCTCAGGTTCACCAGGACACACGCTAAAGACAACTAACTAAAACGTCTTCTTGATGTTGGATTAGAAAAAATCTTGTAGGTAAATTTAAGGTTCCTGCACCCTAAATTAACACTTGGTTGTCCCCTATTGTGTAAATAATTAGCTCTGGGGAAGGTCCCCAGAGCAAAGTATTAAATTTCATTTGACACAGTTTGACAGTACTCATAAAGTTACCTACCTAGTAATAGTGATAAATAACAGATTTAAAATTGTAGGTAACTAATTGAGTAAGACGTAACCGTCACAAAGAAAAAATGGTATTTAGATGGTGTCATTGAACATGATCTTTGAAAAATGTAGACAAATTGATGGGACTTAATGAGAATTTCACATTTATGTACTTAGTTCTTTCAAGTAAAATAATTTTGAGTCTAGTAGTAAATTCAATCGAGTTGTTCAGGTTGATATATGACGTTGTTTTACTATTTACCTAAAAACGTACTTAATGTATTGATAGTGAAGAGATGGCCGCGGGCAGACTCTACGCTATAAAATCTCGTATAATATATCATCTATATCATCTCGTATAATATAACATATCTCTTTACATTATATGAATTCTGATCGCGAAAGTTAAAAAAAATGTTTTTACTTGTGTTACAGACGACGTACTTTTGTATGTACATAATAATAATTGCTATGCGCAGCTAGCGTTTAGCGTTACCCCCTATCTTATGAAAAATTTGCGCAGACTTTGTCATCATGACGTATGGTAATCAATACTTCAAGTCTGCGCTAACTTTTTATAAGATAGACCGTTAGTATATAAGTACTACTCTCCGACATATTACAGTATTCTCAAACGGCAATGCTATAAAATAGAAAAATGTTTATTGTCACTTATAATGTAGCACAGGTGAACCGCACAAGTTATAACCAAATGAACTTATTGCTTGTATCGTGCTACAAGCTACACTGAAGTCTACAAACTTTACCTCATGCAGCTATAAACATTCGATTGTTTTAGTTTTATGAAATACATAAATTATACAAAAATAGTACACATAATGGTACAAAAATTCAATATACTTACTTTCAAATTCATGTAAAACTGCACCATAGTTTAGTCTTATTAGATGATCCAACAAAGAAATCATATGTAAAAAAAAAAGTAAAAGCATCCTGTATTTTCGGTTGAATGCCGAAGACTCTAATAAACAATATAAATATTATAACAAAATAAAAATTACGTTTGAACATAATAATTATAATAAAAATAAATCGCCAGTGGATAAGGAATGTCAATTTATACAAGTTATATAGAAATTTCAGTATTTTTTGTGTTACGTTTGGTTTATTAATTTTTAAGAGTATGTTACTTTACTATGTACTTTAATAGTACTTATTTATGT
Organism: Ecliptopera silaceata; assembly: GCA_932527185.1. Taxonomy (NCBI): domain Eukaryota; kingdom Metazoa; phylum Arthropoda; class Insecta; order Lepidoptera; family Geometridae; genus Ecliptopera; species Ecliptopera silaceata. The sequence continues at coordinate 6,161,063 of OW052202.1, read as the reverse complement.
ATAGCTACTGTATGTGTTTATTTTTAAGATCATTTGTGCTCGCATTTTCAAGTACTTAAAAGTTCGACTATATCAGACTGTAGTAAACCAATATCATCCAATCTGTGGGCTTAGTTTGAGTTTTGCACATGTTTTGAACGTATCGCCTTCGCAGTGTAAGCCACCAATTTTGTATGGAGATCTAAGCAGAGCCCCCTATAAGATTTTTTGAGAAGCTTGCATTGCGAGTATTTGGGTAGCCTACGTAGCGAAGTCGCCACGTAATCGCAAGATGACCATCGCATGCGATGATGTTTGACCGTTACGCTGTTTTATGCGAGTTTGAGCGACAGTGGGCTTAGTTTGAGTTTTGCACATGTTTTGAACGTATCGCCTTCGCAGTGTAAGCCACCAATTTTGTATGGAGATCTAAGCAGAGCCCCCTATAAGATTTTTTGAGAAGCTTGCATTGCGAGTATTTGGGTAGCCTACGTAGCGAAGTCGCCACGTAATCGCAAGATGACCATCGCATGCGATGATGTTTGACCGTTACGCTGTTTTATGCGAGTTTGAGCGACAGTTAGACGCCTCTGCGATTGCGTCTCCGGCTTGCTCGGCGATATCGCAGCAACACCGCAAATTTCTTGGTGTGGCAGTACTAACTATTAGCCTATCTGTGCGAAATGGTTCGAGTTTGAACCAAAATAGGGTTCATATCTAAAATTATATTGGAATAGGAACCAATATTTATAGTAACAACTCACATAATAATTATAAATAAATTTGCAAATTATATTAATTGCAGTGTTTATAACTTCTAAGAAGTAAAAACATAGTGAAAGTGGTGACTCATAAGTTTTATTTGTGCTAGTGTAGTTTTGCAAAAATCAAACGAGAAACGGAGCTCCCAAAGCACCAAGCGACTCTGTTGATGGTCATTCCAAGGCCGAGCTGCTTTTGGATCTCCATCCAAGCAAAGACACTTTGCTTATATATTTCGCAAAGACTGGAACACGCTTGCCTAGGACTCCTTCTCTGTTATGATACTCCTATGGTAAAGGTGAGTTATTTTTTTTGCTAAACTGTCTTTGCAGGTTGTTTCTTACCATTGCTTTTATTTACAAAAGGTCTCAAGATTATATTTATTAGATCTCATTATCTAACCACCCAAACAAGAAAGGATAGGTTAGAATGGTAATTTCAGTAAAAATCTAGATAAAATGTACTACCTGAGAATTGGTATTTTGTGAATGTCTCATATTGTCATTTATATTGATTATCCTACTTTCTGTATCTATAGGATCATTGATGGAATTGACTAAGTACTCAATCTTTCAGAATTACAAATTCTTTTTGTCTTTTCCTGTTACTTTTGTCACCTAATCACTTACCAATAACTTCCATAAAGGAAACATAACTTATCTAAACAGCTTATACACCACCTACTCAGCGAATGACACTTACTACCATAACTAAATTACTGTTTTTATTCATTCGGGTCAGGATAAAGGTGGTACCGATGGAAGTGTAAAGAATGAAGGATGTGTGATCAACTGGTCCGGAGAACAGTTTTGAGAGCAAGCTAATCGGTCAGTTTAATCTTATTGAAACTGTTTATATATTATTGTGTACTTTTAATTTATCCTACTTTCTGTACAACCATCAGTCAGGGAATTGACTAAGTACTCAATCTTTCAAGGACATTTTTACTTCTTGTACCTAATCACTTACCAATAGCTTAACTAAGTACTCGATCTTTCAAGGACATTTTTACTTCTTGTACCTAATCACTTACCAATAGCTTTCATAAAAAAAACATTACATACTCTCACCTTGCTGTATAACTTATAATATTTTCCATAGTTTATTCAGTACTATCTACTGTAAAGCCAAGCATAAGTAGAGAATAAAAACTCTGATTTTTATACCTAAAATCTGATACCGATGAACCTTATGATTTATCTAATCAGCTTTTACACCACCTACTCAGTGAATGACATTTACTATCATAACTAAATTAGTGTTCATATTCATTCAGGTCAGGATGGTACCGATGGAAGTGTGAAGAATGAAGACAAGGATGTGTAATCAACTGGTCCGGAGAACAACTTCAGAGCAAGTTATTCAACTTGGTCAGTTTAGTTTTATTGATACTGTTTGTATATTATTGTGTAGTTCTAAATTATTTAATAATATGTCTAAAACATTCATTTGTTGTAAACAATTGAGTATTCAAAGACAGACCTTTATATTCTTTAATTTTGGTGCATCTACTGATATTTTTGTCTTTGTTACAGATTATTGAAAGCAGAGCTGCACTACTCGGAAAGCTCAAAAGTCAACCAAAATTTAAACTCTATGTTACTGCTACACTAACTTTGAGTTGCTCAAAACACTACAATGGTGATATTATCAGATCGAATTCCAATCTCATGTTTCTTGAACCAATTTATAAATATTTCAAAGATTTTAATAATGTTATAGGTAGTAAGTATTATTCACTTCAAATACACACACTTATTCAAATAAATATGTAGCTGTTTTAATTTTATTCCAAAAAAAAAACCAGTAAGCCAACAAAGAACTAATTTATATATATTTGGTATGTACTGTACATCAACTAAACTTTAAATATTATTATCTGTTGAAACTATATGTATTGAAGGCAGTTCGCTGAACTTGTCTCAGTGTATCTGACTGTGTTCCTTGTTCAGCCAAGTGTTGTTGCAGTGCCACTGCCAAGATAGTACTAGATGACAACTTCAGATCTGGCCCCAGCGGCTGAAATAGTATTTGATAGTTATATTACTATGAATATATTAGTGGCCTCCTAGTTTCTCACAGGTAGCCTTTATAAAAAACATAAACTTTAAATACCCTATATTACTCGGCTTCATTCCTTCAAGAATTTTTAATATCAGAGTTTTTACTTTAATCCAAACAAACAAAGCTATCTTCATTATAATATTAGTATAGAGAAGGAATAAGAATTATCATAAAGAATTAGGAATAGAATTTTTATTTCAGTTGTCAAAAAATCTAAATATCAGCTTCAAGTTCTACCACCGATGCAGCTAGCAGCTAGTTAAGTGGATTGACTTCAGCCTCATGCCAATCTAGAAGCATAGCATTAGTTGAAAACAATGCATTTGAAAAGAAGTCACATCCCGGACAACATAATATAATGTTATACTCATAGTTTGAATAGCTGTCTCATATAAAATATTTTTATTTATCTATTGAGCATGCAAGTTTATTATGAAGTACAAACCTGTGACCAATTGGCTTCGAATACAAGGACTCAAACTGAACAAGCTTGTAGGAAAAACAATAGTTTTGAAACATATTGAGTGTGCGAGTTCTCCTAAACCTCAAAGCTGTGACAGGGCTCCTACCCGTCAATTACGTATAATCTTTTAAGTTACTGATCAGTTACTGATATTGTTTTCTTCGTGCCTGAAATGAGTAACATTAGATATTAAGTAAGATAAAGCATTCAAAGGTATTATTAGGTATATTTTAAACAAGGTGTTTGTTTCTGATAATCTGAGTTTACATAGACTTATCCATCCAGTTTGAAACACTCTCAATAATATATTATAAACAGTGATAAAATTAGATACATACTCATTTAAAAAGATCGTTCATTACATTTTCATATATCGTATCTTGATATTAGTTTCAACTATTACAACTTTCTCACTGATAAAGTGTTTTTTAATGTTCAAGACATAAACTACATGTTATTTTATTATTATAATTGAATAAATAACCTGCAAAATCTGCAAATAGAACTTTTTTATTCATAAAGTAGGGTGCCGTGATTACACAACCAAGGAAAACACAGCCACGGAATGTACAGCCCGGAATCGGTGACCATTTTGGCATCCAATTCCGGGCTGTGCATTCCGTGGCTGTGTTTTCCTACTGTGTTGTACATTCCCGACACGTGTTGGGAATTTGATGCCAAATGACGTCATAGCATATGCTTCGTTTGCACTTACTCAAATTTTTCGTTTAGCCGATCATGTACAAGTAGCTAACTATGCCACTGTCAAAATATTATTTTTAAACTTATTTTTTTTCATGCGTGATGCGTCACAGTAGGTGCGAGGAGCGAAGCGACGAGCGTTAGTTTGATATAGAAAACCGCGCCAGAACCTACATGCGTTTAACCATTTGCCAGACAACAATCAGAAAAACGAAGTTAGGAACTGTAATGATCGGTTGTTGGACCTAGTGTTAGTTTCAGAGGTCATGGATGATGTGAGTGTGTGCACCGCAGACGAGGCATTGGTGCCAGTGGACACACAACACCCACCACTAACGATCATGGTGACGCGCGCATCTCGTCCTGTAGTTTTGGCTGAGTCAAAACCCGTTCTTAATGATTGGAACTTCTCAAAAGCTGACTATCACTCGCTGTACTCGTCGATAGCGTCAGCAAATTGGACCCCATTATATGAGATGCGGGACTCAGAAGAAGCTTTAGATTATTTCTACGGATCGCTTAATAATATTTTTGACATGTGGGTACCTAAGAAACGACAAAAACGGGAAAACTCGAGGTATAGCTATCCAAATTGGTATACGGCTGATTTAATACGTGGAATAGAACGCAAAGCTAGACTGCATAAGAGGTATAAGACAAGCGGAACCAGGAAGGACTATTTGGCATTCTCAGAAAGCAGATCAGAAATAAAAGTCATGATACATGCAGCTCAGGAGCATCATCAAGAGCAAATTCAGAGTAATATAGTCAGTGACCCCAAATCATTCTGGAACTACGTGAGATCAAGACAGGGAGCGACGAGTCGTAACAAAATTACTCATAATGGAATTACATTACCTGATGCGGATTGTGCGGAAGAATTCGCGAAATACTTCCACTCGGTATATGGCAGTACCCCAGCAAAACTAGATGTGGCTGAGGCGGAGGCACATAGTCGCGCCGGTGCTGCACGCCTGCATATTCCTCAGCTCTCGCTCGTCGAAGTCACAAAGGCGCTGGCGAAGCTGAAGCCTAAACGCTCCGCGGGACCTGATGGTTTTCCAGTTTTCATATTTAAAGATTGTAGGATGGCATTGGCTGAGCCGCTAGCGCATATTTACAACCTTTGTTTGCAGCTCTCTTATTTTCCACAACGCTGGAAAGTAACCCGAGTAATCCCGATACCTAAAAGTGGAACCGGTTCAGAAGTTAGCGGCTTTAGGCCCATAGCTATCCTTTCCACACCAGCAAAGGTCTTTGAATCGGCGGTGCAGCGGTGTATGCAGGAACAGGTGGCTCCCCAATTGTCGGATGCGCAACATGGCTTTCGAGCAGCACGCAGTACAACGAGCAATCTTCTTGACGCCATGGCCCATGTGATACCTCATGTGGATGCAGGAGTGCAAGTCGATGTAGCCTACTTTGATTTTAAAAAAGCTTTCGATCTAGTTGACAACGATATTTTGCTGACAAAGCTGGCGACAGTTGGCTGCACAACCAAGTTATTGCAGTTCTTTGCTAGCTATATGAGGGATAGGCAACAGTTTGTGGAGTACGCGGGATATAGATCTCAACCCTACTACACCAGAACGGGAGTAAGCCAAGGCAGTAACTTAGGCCCATTGGAATTCATCATTATGATTAATGATTTGCCTGAGGTTGTTAGGAATGCAAAATGTCTTCTGTTCGCGGATGACCTAAAGTTGCTCTTACCTGTTCAAGAAGAGGAAGACTGCAGTCGCTTTCAGCAAGACGTAGATAGAGTGGTTCAGTGGAGCCATAGCAACAAACTGCAGTTTAATAACGATAAATGCTCAGTATTAAGCTTCAGCGGAGCTAAAACACCGGAACGTTACAAGTATAGAGTAGACGGAACGTTGTTGAAGCGCGTTGACTCAGTCAGAGATTTGGGAGTTCGTATGGACTCTGAGCTGAGATTCCGGGACCAGGCTGTTAGTGTTTGTAAAAAGGCATTTAGAAGCCTGGGTTTTATATTGCGTCGAGCACACTCCTTTACGAACATAAGAGCACTGACAGCCCTGTACAATGCGTTAGTCAGAAGTCAGTTAGAGTGTAATATTGCTGCGTGGGCTCCTCATGAAACTAAGTACAGTCTCATGTTGGAGCGCATACAAAACAAATTCACTCGTTACCTATACTGGAAGCGGTACGGCGTCTATCCCTTCTACCCGTTAATGTATCCGACCTTGTTCGTTCTGGGTATGGTTGGATACAATAAGCTGGAAACACGTCGGGATCTTGCACTGGCTGTTTACGTCGTGAGGGTGCTTCGGGGAGACGTCACTAACCCAGGCGTCTTGAAGACTATTAATTTGTGCGTACCCGACGAATACGTGCTGCGGCGAAGGCGGCCGCGCCTGTTCAGTGTGCCGCGCGGCAGAACCAACTTGTTGGCTAAATCGCCTCTTATCCGCGCCATGCACACACTCAATCTAGTAGCAGAGAATGTTGACGTGTTTTATGTTTCTCTGAATGAATTTACAAAGGCCACAATGTTTATTTTATGTTATTCTTGACAATGAGTTTGTGTTGTGTTGTATGTTTGTTTTTAATTTTTTTTTTATTACTATAAAATTTGATTTGCATGAAATAATTAATGACATATTATTATTATTGACATATATTATTATTATTGTAATTGTATAATTTATTTGAGCACAATGACAACGAGTAATTTATTAATTATTAATTTTATAAAATATAACTACACTATTACATTAGGATAACCCTGTTAAAATAGATGTAAGTAAATGAAATAAATAAATAAAAAATTATTGAATTGGATTGTTTTCTTTTCATATTATAATCTGTGCAGTTTATCTTTATCAAAATGGGATAGTAACATTTTAATCTTTGGTTTCATCTAAACGAAACATAGGCTAGGCTTTCGACCAATCAGAGCAATGGTCGCCAATTCCATGGTCGTGTTTTCCACGGCTGTACATTCCGTGGTTGGACATTCCCAACACATGTCGGGAATGCGTAGCCCGTATATCATGCACATTTTGGCTGCGAATTCCTGGTTGCGTATTCCTGGCTGTACATCCGTGGTCGTACATTCCGGGTCGTGCTTTCCATGGTTGTACATTAACCGGACCCATAAAGTAGACAACAGTGTTGCCAAGTCTAGCAAATTTAAAGTACCACAAAAATCATAAAATAATAATTAAAAAAAAAGTATTTATTGCAGATCTCGCTTTCTATGGATTTTAGGCAATATGAATATAAAACATAGGTATAATGTAGAAAATTAAATTCTCTATAACTTTCGTTGAGACGTTTTTTTAAATATTTGGAATCATTTTCGAGATAGCTAAATTGATATGTAAAAATCGTTATTTTACACTTTATTGAAAATGTCTGACTTTCCATGGGTTTTTTTTATGCTACATTATATTATATAATATATTTATTATTATCGAATACTAATGTTTAAAACTGTGCGTGCTCTGCCCTCATATCTCAAAAATAGTTAAAGATATAAAAAAAAAGTTTGTACAAAAGTTGTAGAGATTTTAATTCTCTATGATATATATTCTACATCTATATAGCATAAAACCAATAAGAAACGATATATCTACAATAAATGTGTAAAATAACGAATTTTCACTTTTGACTTTGACTATCTTGACAATGGTACATGCTATAAAAAAAATGTCTTTACAAAAGTGGTAGAGAGTTTAATTCTCTATGATATATATTCTACATTTATATAGCATAAAACCAATGAAAAACGATATATCTACAATAAATGTGTAAAATAACGAAATTTTCACTTTTGACTTTGACTATCATACAAATGGTACAAGTTATAAAAAAAGACCTTGGCAAAAGTGGTAGAGAGTGTTATTTCCTACAATTATATGAAATATTTTTTTATTTTATTATTATCAGAAAAGCCTGAGTTTTTATATAGTTGGTATATTTCAACTGTAGTCCCTATAATCTTCGTAGAAATAACGGTTTTAATGAAGGATAACATTTTATAATATGCTTTTTTTGTAGGTACTACTCACGGCAAAGTGTTCTTTCATACTTCATTTTTTAAATTACATCCTTATTATTATTTTGACCACAACATACACGATCGAAAGTACGCTATTTTTGCTAATATTCGAAAACCTTGTCTACAATTAATAAATTTCTCAGTTGTTAATTAATAAATCGTTTTTTTTAATACATACAACTGGACAGGGATGCTCGTAGACCAAGAAGCAGACCACCAGCCCGATGGTCCAAAGACATTATGGAGCGAGCCGGGAATCAGTGGATGAGAGTCACAACAAGGGACCGTAAAGAATGGCATAATAAATAGGAGGCCTATAATCAGCAGTGGGTGCCAACGGGCTGAAATGATGATGATGATGACATACAACTTTTGAAGAATCATTCTTTGATATGCATACTTATAGACATATCTTTTTAGAACCGTGAAACGTTTCTGTTTATAAAAATCTTATTTGAAAGCTCGCCAATTTCACAGAACTCAACGAAGGGACTCTACTCACAGTATTTTACTCAAACATTTTGAAGCCTATTATTTTTGTTTGTTTCATATTCACCTATTTATTGTGAAAATATTTTCCCATAACAATTACCCTAAGCATCCAATAATAAATTTAGTTGTGCACACTGAATCCGGCTAATTTCGTTTAGAACTATCTGTAACTTTTTTTACAAAAGTGATAATATAACATTAATATTTCTTTTAAAAATATTATAAATATAATTTTCATACGAATTTTCATGTTTGAGCATATTTATGTATTTATCCTAATTTTAAGAATAGCATTATTGGGAAAATGACGTTGACTCTTTGATATTGAATGACAAGACACTAACATTGACATTTTAACACATAGTTCGGTTTCAAATCAGTCAAAATCGAATGAAATGAACGAAACAAACATCAAAACAGCCAAGGACCAACTAAACAAACCTAATCTGTCAATTTCAAATACTATTTCCGGTATCGCAGGGGCGATACCTGGCAGAAGCTGCTACGTATGTACTCGTACTCGCTCGGTAACGTGGCGTAGGCTTCGTAGCGACTGCGTCTAATTTAGCTATCGTATATGCGACAGCTAAAAGTGAGCGCGCCCGCACTAGGGGTACTGTACTTATGTTTTGACTGAATAGAAAATAATATACTTCGATGATAATAATGTGATCTATTTGTGAAGTGCCTAAACCATATACTCTTGTACTTGTAAATAGTTAATTATATAATTCTAATTAATAGTTAATAGCTAAATTGAGGTTGCAATACCAAAGGTGATAAGACTAGATTAATTTTTGCATTAAATATAAATTCAGATAAAGCTTGAAGTACTGCTTAAAACTTTATTGTGAATTCTATGTTTTTAATATAAATAAATAAAACAAGCTTTTTCAAAAAAATGTGTTTTAATAAAATCTTCTTATTATTAATTTTTGTACAAAAGAGGTGCGCAGCAAGGTGCCTTAACCTTAACCTTGACCTTAGCAAAGTATTATATAATTTGTTAGTCTATGAGTAGAGCCGAAAACACTCCTCTTAAGACTCGTTTACATTTTCATCGAAATAACCGATTTGAACTAATTAATATTAAAAAGTAAGAAAGAAAATATTGATTTACACCATGACATGTTTTATGACATTAGAACATTTAAAATAATTGTAAAAAGGCCACCACTCAGCATAAGCTATAGAAACCATTGGTTCCAATAGCGCATTGGTTTTCAGAGGGGCTGTATAGACGCAGTTTACAATATCTAATGATAAGAGAATATATCAATGAACATTGTAGAAATTGGGCTTAGACATATATATTTACAAACATCTTTGGCGCAGTCAAATTGACAAATCCCTGTAATCAATCTTAATATTACATCACTATTTATTTACATTTTGATATTTTGTAAATTGTAAAAATATTTGTTCTAACGTAGTTTGCGATATGTTATAGTATTCAACTGCTAGTTCTTGTTTTGCTCGCTCCATTATACGAAACATTTGTGACCACGGCATACTAAGATCTGACAAATAGTATGTCAGCAAACCTTGATATTCCTCCCTGAAAAAAAAATAGAGTTATCGGTAAAGTGGGTATGTATTACACCAATTTGCTCACAAATACAAATTGATTTTGTAACTAAACTGTTTTGTGAACAAATTAAATGAAAATAGTTTTATTTATCCAATAAATAATAATATGTAAAGTGAATAAAATCTTACATTATTTTTGAATTTATAAAATTGGAGTTGACGAAATCTTTAACAGCATTTGTCGCTGAAGAACTTGTGTTATTACTCTGCTCCGAGTTCATTTTTATTGTCAACGTGAATCCTGCAAAATAAACAAACAGCAATTAAAGTCATCTCTAATAAATTTATCAGCTTTTCATTCTATGATAATTTCCTAAACTTTACATGAGAAGAGAGAAATTAGTCTTAAACACTCTACTTCCAAACTAAGCAGAGTACTATGGGAACTAGATTGCCGATAGAATACTTATATAATTTTTTTGTTGTAAATACATGTATAGAATACATAGTAACAACTAGACACAGAACAAATTTTTAGAATTATAGAATTTAAGTTCCGTTTAGATTGGATGACAAACAACTTCGTCTACCTTGTGAGAATTTGTTTTTGAGATGTTGCGGTGTTCCGAGACATTGGAACCGTCCATTCACCATAATAGTAAGTCGCGAACACAACGCTTCGCATTCCTCCATGCTGTGTGACGTCAGCACTACACCTTTACCAGATTTTTGAACGCTGCGCACCGCTCGCCATACCTGTCACAAAAAAACCAAATCAGCAATTTTAACAGAGCATGAAATGCACTGAAAAAAATAGAATAAGAATTAAGATTAGGAGGTAAAAAAAGAGACTCGCAACAAGTCTTTGCGTTCCCCCTTTACAAACAAATAAATTTTACTTTTTTTGTCACACCTAAATTAACTGATAAGGCTGATTAGGATGATCTGAAGATAAATAGAAGACTAGCTTTTAGTGTCCAGAAACTGCCTAGACATGCGATTAGATTCGATATATAGCTAACGTCAAGGTCAAGTGCATACATTGTTAAAGGATGACTGAACTGAATTTATTTTAAGTAATCTATCATTGCATAGATTTTTTTATGATTAAAGTTATGAAATATGTCGCTTACGCATCGGTTACTTAGAGCCGACAAGTCGATAGTGAGTAACGGCTCTTATGGGTTAGCTTAACTACATTAATTTTTTTGCTGATAACGCCTTGGCTGTTAAGCAATTTAATTTGTGCCTTTGGGCTTATTTTGCAAACATAAAAACAGCAAAGACTGACGAATAAGGAGAGCATTACTGCTACTTCGCCTTAAAATTACATCTAGAATTAGAACATTTTTAAACGATTTAATAATTCACAAAGTCTACTCTAGTACCTAATTAGTTAGTATATTCTTACATGTCTTTTTGCCGCTGGATCGACGCCAGTAGTGGGTTCATCGACGAACACAAGTCGCGTTTTACCCAGGAACGATACTGCTGTGTTGAGTTTCCGCTTTGTGCCTCCAGAGTATTCGCTGACCTTAAAAAAACAAAACAAACAAGTATATTTACTGCTTTCTCTCTAATCTTTTAAACCAAATCGAACTTTTTTCACTCATAAATTTGTATAATACGATTATGTCCTGACAGAACCGACATAAGAAAATATGTGATGATCATGAATGACGATAATCGTCGAAAACAATCAACAAAAGATTGTTTCCGGCTCGTTCCCTCACTCTTTTTTTTTGAATCCTAACATAATATTCCCATTATGTGTTACTTTTGTTTTTTTTTTCATCCTAAACATGCTTACTCAGCAAATGCGTCCACGTTGTTATACCGTTAATTTCGTCGCCGAGACTTAAAGCGAGATTTGTTACCAGACATTTTACTGTCTCTTGAGATAAAAAAAGAGGTTTTTTACTTACTCTTTTATCAAGATGTGCAAGGAAGCCAAGAGAAGTAGCTAGTGTTGTGGCTTGTAAATCACTAGTATGAGAAGGCATTCCACGAAGTAATGAGAACAGTTTGATTGTCTCTCGGCCAGTGAGCTCGTTGAACAACGCGTCGAATTGCGGGCAATAACCTAATAATTAAACACATGGAAAGATTATACTTAATACTAATAAGTATTTAGAAATCCGTGAAAAGACTATCACGGATTTCTAAATACACCACATAATGTGGGACAAAGCTACGAAGATGATGATGATTTCAATATTTTGTTCTTTTTGTTCAATATTTGTAGCTAAAAAACCTGATGAAGACATCCATAAGTTTCCTATCTACGGATAAGAGATGACGCTAATCAATATTCATGAGTGCCTTAGACAATCGTCGGTTTTTCTATGAACTAGTAGACTAACGGCCGGTTTCTCGGACGATTATCAACGAAAAAATCAAATAATTACTGTGTCGAACTCGGATCAATCGTGATTTGGGTTTCCAGAAACCGGCCCTATGTTAGTTTTTTTCTCTTTTCCACATATAACTTTGCTCATGCATGGTTAGCGCAACCATGTATGAGATACGATGTCACTTCCAATTTACACGATGAAATAAAACAAACATGAATTCATGTTTATCAAAATAGATAATGATTTTTATCTTTTACATTATTATAACAGAGTTAATAAGTTGTATTTTGCAATCAAGCTCATCCTTGAAACAAATGACAATCAAGATTGATTGCTTTATCTAGAACAGTTTAAACTAAATGTTTCAATACAAATAGTTACAGAAATTTTATTCTCGTATCCACTGTGCCCCTTGATCCATTGGCCCCCCCCTTCCCCTATTGTTTTCACAAAAATCTTTCATAATATATTCAAATATATCACAAGGATTCTGTAAAATTCCAATTCTTTCTACCAACCAAAGCATAGGCTTCTAGAAAGAATCCGAATTCGAGACCGATCAAGAAACGACTTTTATCGTTCTTTCCACAATGTAACTCACCAATATTCTTATGAACAGAAGTAAGTTCTTTCTCTACTGAATATCCGCTGATGAAGGCTTCTCCATTGGATATGGATTCATCTCCCATCAACATCTTGAAAGTTGTGGTTTTGCCAGCGCCGTTCACCCCAAGCAGACCGAAGCATTCTGAATCACTTACACCTAGAAGTAAAAGAGAGATCTTTTTGTTGTAAACTATTATAAATTTTGTGAAGCTGCAACGTAGATCATCTACTGAGCTACAACGTAGATCATCTACTGAGCTACAACGTAGACCATCTACTGAGCTACAACGTAGACCATCTACTGAGCTACAGCGTAGACAATCTACTGAGCTACAACGTAGATTATCTACTGAGCTACAACGTAGACCATCTACTGAGCTACAACGTAGACCATCTACTGAGCTACAACGTAGACCATCTACTGAGCTACAGCGTAGACCATCTACTGAGCTACAACGTAGATTATCTACTGAGCTACAACGTAGACCATCTACTGAGCTACAGCGTAGACAATCTACTGAGCTACAACGTAGATTATCTACTGAGCTACAACGTAGACCATCTACTGAGCTACAACGTAGACCATCTACTGAGCTACAACGTAGACCATCTACTGGGCTACAGCGTAGACCATCTACTGAGCTACAACGTAGATTATCTACTGAGCTACAACGTAGACCATCTACTGAGTTACAGCGTAGACCATCTACTGAGCTACAACGTAGACGATCTACTGAGCTACGGCGTAGACAATCTACTGAGCTACAACGTAGACGATCTACTGAGCTACGGCGTAGACAATCTACTGAGCTACAACGTAGACCATCTACTGAGTTACAGCGTAGACAATCTACTGAGCTACAACGTAGACCATCTACTGAGCTACAACGTAGACCATCTACTGAGCTACAGCGTAGACAATCTACTGAGCTACAACGTAGACCATGTACTAAGCTACAACGTAGACAATCTACTGAGCTACAACGTAGACCATCTACTGAGCTACAACGTAGACGATCTACTGAGCTACAACGTAGACCATCTACTGAGTTACAGCGTAGACAATCTACTGGGCTACAACGTAGACCATCTACTGAGCTACAACGTAGACCATCTACTGAGCTACAACGTAGACCATCTACTGAGCTACAACGTAGACCATCTACTGAGCTACAGCGTAGACAATCTACTGAGCTACAGTGTAGACAATCTACTGAGCTAGAACGTAGACCATCTACTGAGCTACAGCGTAGACAATCTACTGAGCTACAACGTAGACCATCTACTGAGCTACAACGTAGACTATCTACTGAGCTACAGCGTAGACAATCTACTGAGCTACAACGTAGATCATCTACTGAGTTACAGCGTAGACAATCTACTGAGCTACAACGTAGACCATCTACTGAGCTACAACGTAGACCATCGACTGAGCTACAGCGTAGATCTTCTATGGAGCTTAACCGACGAAATACATAAAAATTCGTAAATTAGGTAAGTTTTAAATTGCTCACTTAAACTAATTTGGTCGACAGCGAGATTTTTTCCATAATACTTGGTGAGACCGCGCGCGACCAGTCCGTGGTGACTGAGTGCGGCCCTGTCGATGTTATTCACGTGAGTTTCCTCGTTGGCCACGTCCGCATCTGTGCGGCTTGAATCGATCGGTGGTGGGGTACGTTTCCAAGTAAATAGCTGAAATCAAATAATTTCTATACTTGTAAAATAAATGAAACAAATACGTGGAACTACATACGCAGTAATTAACACAAAAATTCCTTTACTAGAATATAATTTATTTATTTAAGTGCCACACAATATACCAACACCAATGATAGCATGGAGAGAATTTATATAACAAAAAAATGATTTTATTAAATAATGATAAGTTATTATTCTTACCCTGTTTAGAAGGCGATATTCGATAACCATCAATAAGATCCAGAAAAAGGCTCCGCTGACTAAAGTCATTACTATGTAACGGAGAATTCCCGGATCGTCCCAATCAAAATGTGCGTTTTCTTTCACTGAAATATAAAAATAAAAATCATGCTATAAAAAAATTATATTCTTAGACTATTCACTCAACGCTATCTCATTTTATATAAAGCATAGCTTGTACAGAACTACATTGCTGATATAATACAAAAGTGGAATTTTTGTACATAAAATCCATGCCACCCATCTACTTTATTAACACAAAATGTTCTTATTGGGAATGAACCCACAGCATGTATGGCATCAATAAAAAGTTTCAATAAATAAAAAGTATATTATGTCCTAAGTATAATAAATAAACTATTTAATAATGAAAAAATTACCGCAGCAAGTCGAGACCATTTGACAGGCGGTCTCAAGATCGCAATCCGTGACATTTGGCCGCATGCTCACTATGTAATCGCAAACTAGCTGGCAAGACTGCAATGTTAGTTCCATCTCGTTCAACTGTCTAGAACAATACACGGATATTCATATTCATATATTTATTCATTAACAATTAGTTACAATTGTATTTGAAAGCTTATAAATAGAGATATACCATGAGAATTAGGGTTGAATTCTTTAAAGAATACTACTATATTTAATACTAGTAGTACGCCCCGGCTTCGCACGGGTAGCCTATATAAAAAATATCATTATAATATAGCCTATGTTCAGCACAGATAAATGTAGCTTCACAACAATGAAATAATTTTTGAAATCGGTACAGTAGTTTCGGAGCCTATTCGATGCAAACAAACAAACAATCAAATCTTTCCTCTTTATAATATTAGTTTAGATTAGAAGAATATTAATATATGACGAACGATATGGCGCAACGGGCAAAGGTCCGCTACTACTATACTAATTACTATATAATTTTTTTTTTAAGATATATGAATCGAATTGCCTTAAAAGTTATCCGAATGTTATGTAACTTTTTCTAATTTGAGTTGGTGTATTTACCTGACAGAAGTTATGAAACTATACATCGGGAAGAATTGTAGTATCAAGTCTATGACATTGGCTGCCTCTTGTGTTGTTAGAGCAGGACTTTTTAACGCTGCTACTACTTGAGATCCCATCATACCTAGAAATACAAGTTTTTTTTAATTAATTTTTACACAAATAAATTTATATACAGTTAAACTGAACAGAACTAATGAAAACCGTCTCTAAAATACTAGATTATAAGATCTCTTTTTAAACTACTCCACTTTTTCAAATTTAGTTTTGGCTTGTCAGTTGCATTTTCTTTTTTTACACTTTAATTTTAAAAATGTTCGATAACCAAGGAGTTTAAAAACTTTTGTAAGTGAACGCACAATTTTATCGATCCATTTTCAAAATGAAAGTCGTTGAAATGTCAAAATTTCACTATAGACATATTTTTATTTGCTACTACAACACACATTATTAAAGTTTACACACAAATTATAAAAAAGCAGGTTTATAAATAAATTAAATCAACATTGCTCGCTTAACTAATAGCAATTAAGGAAATAAAAAAAACAATAACATTGAAATAAAAATAATAATAACAAATCTATAATATCATGTAAATCTACTATACAAGCACTAAGTAAATTAAACTTACCGAATAAAACGTTTAAAAAGAAAATGACTACGAAACCGACGGCTGGTCCTTTGAAAAGCAGCGAGAACAGATAGCTCATGGGAAGCATTGCCGCGCCATACACCATTATGCTGAGGTACAGTCGACCTGTCAAACAAAACGTTACAAGTCTTCTTCTTCTTATCGTGTCGATGCTACAACTGTATTTTGTTGTAGCATCGTGTTGGAAAGATTAGCCAGACTAGACACTGCTTTACCGTGCCTAGACGTTACAAGTACAGGAGCATAAAGCCCCTGGCTCGAGAGTAGGAAGTTTTAAAATGCAACCTCGGACTAAGCCCTCTGGAACGCGTTGTGACGTAGCACGGTTTGGGGAAGGAAAATAGAGAATAAGGCCCCAGTTTATTTGAAATCGTGTCACGCACTTTTACTGTCACGCAAGTTACAATGTTGATATTGTTTCTTTGTTTGACACAAAATATAGTTTTTCTGTTCCTAATAAGTACTTCTTAAAGTAAAACGGTATATCTTATAAAATGGTGTAATGGTGACATAAAGTCAACGCTAACTTTTTATAAGATAGGGGGAAAGTATATACCTAAGTATTCTATCAGCAATCTGGTTCCCATAGTAAAGCTTTGCTTAGTTTATAACTAGAGTGTGATGTGTGAATTGTCCGTGAATATTTATTTATTCTGTTTCATCTGATAATTGTTAAATAAAAAATTGAATAAAAATAGGCCGTTTATCGGCGAAAAGAAACATATAAAGACAGGCGTCACAGCTCAGTTGGTAGTAGGTCTACCTTCCATGCTGTGAGTCGTGGGTTCCATTCCCACCCAGGGCAAATGTTTGTGTTATGAACATAAATATTTGTTCTGTGTCTGGGTGTTACTATGAGTTCTATGTATGTATTTACAAAAAAACAAAAAATGTATATAAATATTCTTTACCTAAGTATTGTTATCAGCAGTCTAGTTCCCAAAGTACAAGCTTTGCGCTTAGTTTGGAACTAGAGTGTGTTATATGAAAAATCTGTGAATATTACGTTATTTTATCGCGTACCTTATTATTATCATCCCTATCTAATCGGATGTGTAGTCGTCTGCCCGTCTTCTTCTTCTAGAGTGTCAATTGTACACAACAACAATAATTTAGACTACTAGATAGGTAGGATAGATAGGTACTAGTATTTACTAAGGGTATCCAACGGAAAAAAACACATAAAATACAAACAAAGAACTTAAATATAAGTGTTACCCAATTATAGGACACCACAACATGCAAATAATTAAAACTTAACTAAACTATGTATTGTATCCCATTATCTGTGTCTGCCCGTGACCACGGTTATTGCAAGCTAGCCAAAACGTCGCGAATAATAAGGTACCTACTCGATAAAATTCCGTATAATATATCTCTAATCTAATTTAAGTAAATAAAGGTTATAATGTTAAATTAAATTTAACAAAATGTTATGTTCCTAGTAATAACTATAGTCTTAAGTAAGACATATTGTACGTCCGAAACGGATAAACTGTTGGTTCTAACCTATATATTTGTAACATCTATGTACACAGTTATACAATAAATACATTCTTATTATTTATGAGTTCTAATCGCGAAAGTTTAAATAACTATACCTAGCTCTGTCCCAGTAGTAAGTCCCGGCACGCTGAATGCGGCGCAGGACGCGAGGATAGTGAGGCAACACGTTATGAACCACAACCAGTCGAACATGGCAACACTCAACCACATCACAGCGGGTTGTAATCCCGCCGCTTTCTGTAACAGCTTCGCGCCGGACACTTTTTCCTGCAAATATATACATATCTTATAGTTCAAAAGGTGACTACTTATGCTATGACATACAAAAATCCGGATGGAGACTAGGGAAGTTTTTTTTTTTTTTTTTTTAATTCTAATTTTTAAGGAACTTTAGTCGGTGGCCGACTATGCCAGTTCCATCGTGCCCTCACGGTATTAAACCTTATTTAATTTAAACATTATTGCTAAAAAGCCCATATATGGAGCGGTCTAGGGAAGTTGTATCATATTTATCATTCACTAAGCAGATACTCGCATCTTTGAATAAAATTTTCTTTTTACTTGAATATTACTTGAACCTAATTAACCTTTTCGCATGAGTAATTTTAATTTCCCGCTAAAGCTACTACGGTAACAGACACGCAAACAGTTTAAAATACAAATTAGACTCAATATTTTTGATATTTTTTTACTCTTCATTTTCCAGCCTCTTCATCTCATGCTAACTGGGGTCGACACAACACGTTTTTTTGTACTCACTGCTACCATTCGGCAACTCTCCTCTCATATTTTTTTATAGGATTTTTGACAACCGATGTGGCGCGGTGGGCGATGGTCCGCCTGCGACGCGGAGGTTGCGGGTTCGATTCCCGCCTTGGAATAAATGTTTGTACGATCTGCAAATATTTATTCCAGGTGTTCTGGGTGTTTATATGTATAATAAAAAATATCTATCTATGTAATGCATTATATTAAGTATGTCAGTCTTCTAGTACCCATAACACAAGCTCTGCTTAGCTTGGGGCTAGATGATGTTGTGTGGATTGTACAGCATTAAGAAAAAAAAAAATATCATCATTCCGAATCGACTCCTTTTATATCTTTCACACAATCCAACCAGTTCTTTTTCGGCCTCATACGCGGCCCCACGGAGTTACATATAGTTTCTAGAAAAGAGATATACTCACTTTGATGTAAAACATGACGTAAACAGCACTTATGATGCCCACACTGCTACCGATTGCATTTGACAGTTGCATAGCCATTAACGACATCATTGTCTGGATGTTACTCTGCAAACGAAAGTATAAAGAAATGTATAGAGAAACATAAATAAATGAAATGTATAAATAAATGAAATGATTGGTGTATATTGAACATACATTTTGCTTTACTTACATTTTAATGCAAATAAATTATTATGATTATGATTTAACCACAGAAACAACCATACAGGTTATTGTAGAGTTATGAAATTGGAAAGAAGAGACATGAAAAGTAAAGTTTTATTTAAATACTTATCTAAAAGGTTCTGTCAGTTTAGACTTGAATTTTGCGAATTATTTTCGGATGTAATCTGAGATCTTCATTATCAATTTATTTATCAAACTTTATGAACGAAAGCTATTTAATAACTAGAAACCCAAGATATTTCAAAAAGTCTCACCTGTTGTGCATAAAACGCCTGTAGCGGATAGTTGTAAACGTGTAAATATGCCGAACTATCGACAGCCTTCAGTAGCGCGGAATGCACAGCCGCCAACGACACCGCTACGTCGTGGTAGCCGAAGTTACTGAACCACGCTGTTGCGGAATTATCAGAGAAGGTGGCGCCAGTGAGCAAAGTGTGACGGAGTGAGTCTATCGCACCGGGTATTGCCTGAGACTAGATAAATACATATATTTATTAACTAAGTTTTTTTTTTTCGTCTAGACACAGTAAAAATATGAGTGCACATCACACAAATGCTTGTTCTTGGTGGGAATCAAATCCACGACCCACAATATGTAAGGAAGAGCTAGTGACTCAGCTGTGACCTGACAAAAATATGACCGATAAACGAAAATACTACTATTTTATTTTTATTAGGATTACTTAACTCTGTTAGGTAATAGGTACCTACATTGTAATGAGAAAAAAATATCGCTTGACGTTAGTCATTCTTCCTGTTATCTTCCTGTTCAATAAAAAAATTATTGTCATAAAATTAAAAAGCGATATTGTCTTGTCCGATTTTCATTGGTAGTTCGCACTTTTAAGATAATAGAATCATAAAATCCCTGTTTTTGTATCACAATAATAACTTACCCGTTCCAAATAATATTCGTCCAGAGTTTGGTTATCAACGGTTGTAGTAACCATGGAACTAACCCCAGCACTAGCGAACATACTTTTAAAAGCTTCAGTAGCGTCCGCGCCTAAAGAGTTCATATATGTACCGTTGAAACTTATCAGGGTTTCTGTCCTTGTAAACCTGAAACATATTGAAAAACAATGTATTTTTATAAGATCTTTGAAAAGGTAGATAGTCATGATGTATGGTGAGCAATTGGTAGCTCTGCCTTATTTGTTTTCATGCTGTAGGTTCGATTCCCACGTAGAGCAAATGTTTGTGTGATAAACATAAATATTTGTTCTGTGTCTGGGTGTTACTATGTATGTACAAAAAATGTATATGAGTATTCTATCAGCAATCTAAATAGTTCCCAAGCTTTGCTTAGTTTTGGGCTAGAGTATGATGTGTGGATTGTCCATGAATATTTGTTTGTTTATACACTGGCATCCATACCCTTAAAAAAAGAAACACTTACCCTTGAATGAGCGTCAGATTTCTCGGAACAGCGTTATCAGAAAGCGCCATAAAAATTTCCGTAATTAGGAGTGATATGTTAATAAGAAGCACCGGTACAGTCAACTGCAGAATCAACATGCCCCAAGACCTCGACCAGTATAACCAGAGCTTCATCCACATTGCGAGGACATGTAGAAGGATTAACTTTAAACCGGTCACTTCTTTTTCAACGTCATCGACGCTGTGCACTGAACAAAAAAAAACATTTTAAAAATTTGAATTAAATTTGTAAAAACAAAGTAATTAGTCACTTTATTTTTGAAATCTGATCTCGGTTTTGATTACAAAACTTTCTTTGTTCTGTTTCCATTTAATTCAATTTTTCCAATTCTATTTTTTCTGTCAGTTTTTTATTACCTTTTTTATTTTTCAGACTTTGAATCCAAAAATGCAGTTAAACTTACGTATATCTAAAGAATCGCCTTCAGAAACGACTGTTGCAGTTCCATCTTCAGATGTAGAGTCTATGAGTGCCAAGTCTGCTCCCAAGCTTATAACAAAAATACATTTATTTATATCGAACATCATGACTCTCTATTTAAACCCTGATCAAAAATAAGGTTGTTTCATATTTTAGTTCGCATTTTTGTTTGTATCAAAAACTTTGAAACTTTTCTCAATTTCGAAAAATTTCCTACTCTGTTTTCTATTATTTGCAATTAATTTTTGTAAAAAAATGTTTTCTATTATTACTTACGACATAAACACATCTTCCAGTGTAGTTGATATGAGTCCATAGTTCTTGAAATTGATCGTGGCAACGTTATTCTCAAGATCTTCCAACATGTTCGCAAACAAGTGAGATTGGTCGTTTAGCAAACTAAACGTCACTTCGGAACCTGTCAAAATTATAAATATAGAAAAATAAATAAATTTCAATGAAAAAAGATACGCTTTATTGGATAAGAGTAATCCTTTCATTTGTTATCTATAATTATCATGAGTGTGCATAAAATAACTAAGTAGTCCGCCATTTTAAAACGCCATATTGGATTTAGAATGACGTAACCTTTTAATAAGTAAATAAGTAAAAAAAAATATTGAAATATTTTGATATAAATCGGTTGACGATAAATGTAAAATTCAGTTGCAAGATTTTCAATTATTACATTTATTACTTGTGTTTCTCATAAATAAGTGGATTATAGTCTTATAAATAATGTCTGAAACCGGATAATTTGACTCAAATCATACATATCAATCATACATCTCCAAATTACCTGTACAAACCTTACAAGATGTATAATAACGTTTATTTTATTTGTAATGCTCGCCCGACTATCTGTACCTTCAGGGTAGGTAGGTACATTAGTATTTTTCGTAATAGACACTTCGTGGCTGTATAGATTATAATATAACTATAACCAAAAAGATCGCGTTAATGAATTTCTCGAGATAATTGCTTAATCGATTCATGCATCACATTGCGGAAGTCTGTCATGATACCAATATCGGTAGACAAGAAAATATTTATTAGAATTAAATTATTTATTATGTACAGCCAATATTAATTCACTGGTTGTATAATTCACCTTTTTTTCACACCTTGGCTTACGTTACTTAAGTTTCAGTAAGGATTCCTAATCTTTTCTAGCAATAGATATAGCCTAGTATGTTACTCAGAGTTATTTTAATTTTTTAAATCGGATGAAACCGTTTTTACGTTTATTCATAACAAACACAAAATTTTCCTCTTTATAATTCTAGTGTAGAATCTACCCCAATACCGTTCTTCTGTTTAATCTATAGTGTAGATTATACAATGAGCGGTCTTATGACTAAAATTGATCTCTTCCAAACAACCTCTTGTCTGAGTATACAGTAGGTGAGTACTTACCTCTATCGTCCTTACGGGCAATATCGGATATGTGATTTGTAACAAGTTCCTGGCACTTCTCATAGTCAAATTCGTCATCTTTGACCACCACTAGTTGGTATCCAAGTCCATGATTTCTTTTGAGGAACTGCGGTGATCCGACGCACTGCAGTTTGCCGTGAGCCATGATCGCGATGCGATCGCCGAGGAAATCAGCCTCGTCCATAAAATGAGTTGTTAGAATCATTGAACGGCCTGAAGACAAACAAAATAGGTGTGATAATACTACGATCAAAATATGAAGGTTAGTTTCGCTTAACGTTTATGTGACTTCTATGTAGGTTGATCGCGCTCTTCTATAAAAAACTATAAAATATTCCTGTATGTTTGAGAGAGGTTTTTTCGGGAATACCATCATACTATTCCCGAAAAAACCTCCAGGGTTCCAGTGTCTTGCCATGCCATGTAGTTTTTGAAGGGATTTAAGTCCTCACAGCCAATGGATGCTGTCAACAAATGTGACATTCGCAAGCTTTTGGAAATGATAACTTTAATTGACACTTCCCTTCAACGTCAGCCGACGATGGCCAAACGTTGAAGTATCGTATAGATCTCTACTGTTTCAAGACTTTCATTCATTCGCGATCAGTCAGATCGCATGCAACTTGCATACCTTTCTTCTCCTTTTGTAAGAGGTCCCAAAGTCCGCGTCTTGAAGCCGGGTCCATGCCAGAGGTCGGTTCGTCTAGAAGCACTACTTTAGCTGCGCCACTGAGTGCGATGCCCACACATAACCGACGCTTCTGCCCACCAGATAGATCTTTTGATGGACAATCGCGCTAAAAAACAAATGTATACCTAAATACATACATGTTTGCTACAAGGTGTAATTGCTTTTTTACGGGGGGTTCTAAGAAATTACTGATTTATTGAATCGATTTTTTCATAGGGAAATTAGTTACTTATTTATATTGATGAGTAGGTACTCAGGTTATAGATGACTCTTTAAGTCTTCATTTTCTTTTCGATTAAACATTATGTAAAATAAGTACCTATGTAAGTATGTAAATTATACGAACAGTAAATTTTCTATCAATCGAAATCATAAACGTAACTACTTATTTGGTCATTGCCATTTTTTATCTACTTAATAAGGTGTAGGCTATTATTATTACCAAAACTTGTACGTACCTATTGTAAATGCAACTTGCTAAGCCAACGCTTATCATATTTTAACCTACGCCAAATAATTGATATCAGTCTGTATCTTAAACAGTTTGAAATGATTCATCGAGATTGTTTTTTTTATAAATAAAACTCCTCTGCTTTTGTAAACTAATAGGAATAGTGACGTGACGACAATACACTGCGCGTCAACATCAGTTTTATCGTCGCACGCTGCAGCGTTAGCGCGCAGTCTGTCTCAAATACGTTATGTGTACGATTGTCACATTTATTCGTGCTCAGCCCTCTGCATTCGTTCTTAAGATTATAATAAAATTATATTTTAAGCGTATTGAATAGAATGAAAAGTCACATTTTGTAGATTATGTTGGCTCTAAATAGTATAAAGATAAGTATTTAAAACTATTATTGGCTACGTGAATCATTAATGATAATATCCTTCGCCTGCGCATGAAGTGGATAGAAAAATAAAACACTTACGTATCATGTCCACTGTACTGTCATTATATTATTTCGTTCATTATCAAATCATGGTATACTGATAAAATGAGTGATTTGAAGTCAGTGAACGTAAATTCAAAAGAATTAAAAAAAACTATCTGTATCTACCAAATTAGACAGATAAGTCTAAAAATATTTCTCCTAAAGATAAAGAACACTTGTATCTAGAAATATATGGAAGAGAAAAAGGTCTAGTACTAAAGAAGAATTCAAGATATTTGTAATTGTCACTTAAAAAATAAAAAAAATATGAAGTAGAGTTTATACAGTTTGAAGTCTTACCTTTTCTCCAAGCTCCAACTTCTCGATAAGCGAATCAATATCGTCCTTTAAATCCTGCCCTTGGAAGCCTTTAAGTCTCGCGAAGAATTCCAAGTGTTCCCTGACAGTGAGATCACTGAACAATACATTGTGTTGTGGACATAGACCGATGTGTGAACGTGCCGCGCGAGACTGTCGATGTATATCGTATCCGGCCACGATCACTGATCCGTATGTAGCTTCTAAGTTTCCTGTTGAATGGAATGGAATATTCATCAAGAGTCTACAAAAGCAAAGTAGCTCTACTAAAACGTTGTTGGTGAGAGTAACTTATGTCCAGCCAGAATGTACACTTTTAATAAGACGATTCTAGATAGGTATATGCTACCATCAAATTGAATAGCTTTTTTTATCTAGTTAAATCGTCCCACTGCTAATAGTCCAGTCAAAATAGACTAAAATTATGACTTCAGTTTGCATTAATTCCCAACAAGCTGGATTTTTGTGCAGGCCTTGAATACGTCATTATAAATGATATGTCAAAAGTCCCCATCGATCCCGCTTGTGCGTTGTTTTTTATTCGAGGTCAAAGGTCATAAATTTGCGTTTTTTACATATATCTCTGAAAATACGAGAGCTATCGAAAAGTGGTACAGGCAAAGTTTGTACATTGTAAAATTGTCTACAAAAATACCTCAACACTTTTCTTCTACAAAGCATCGCTTTCGAGATATAGTGACTTTAGACCGCAGGAAAATCGTCGAAGATGCTGCGTTTTTTTCATTTCAGCCGTTTTATCTGCTTCATTGCCACAGAATAAACAGTATTTTTTGAAATTTATCGAAAGAGGTGATGCGTTCGATGGGTTAGTCCTCCTCCAAGGTAATGAATCGTCTTTTTGTCTCAAGAAATACTGTTTGTTCTGTGGCAATGAAGCAGATAAAACGGCTGAAATGAAAAAAACGCAGCATTTTAGTAGATTTTCCTGCGGTTTTAAGTCACTATATCTCAAAAGCGATGCTTTGTAGAAGAAAAGTGTTGAGATATTTTTGTACACAATTTTACGATCTACAAACTTTGTCGGAACCATTTTTCGATAGCTCTCGTTTATGACTTTTAAACGCAAATTTATGACTTTAAACTGGGTATTTGCGTTTTTCGCGTATATCTCTGAAACAACGAGAGCTATCGAAAAATGGTTCCGACAAAGTTTGTAGATCGTAAAATTGTCTACAAAAATATTTCAACACTTTTCTTCTACAAAGCATCGCTTTTGAGATAAAGTGATTTTAAACCGCAGGAAAATCTACTAAAATTCTGCGTTTTTTTCATTTCAGCCGTTTTATCTCCTTCATTGCCATAGAACGAACAGTATTTCTTGAAACAAAAAGATGATTCATTACCTCGGAGGAGGACTAACCCATCGAACCCATCACCCCTTTCAGTAAATTTCAAGAAATACTGATTGTTCTGTGGCAATGAAGCAGATAAAACGGCTGAAATGAAAAAAACGCAGCATCTTCGACGATTTTCCTGCGGTCTAGAGTCACTATATCTCGAAAGCGATGCTTTGTAGAAGAAAAGTGTTGAGGTATTTTTGTAGACAATTTTACGATCTACAAACTTTGCCTGAACCATTTTTCGATAGCTCTCGTTGTTTCAGAGAAATACGCAAAAAACGCAAATTTATGACTTTTAACCTGGAATAAAAAACAACGCACAAGCAGGATCGATGGGGACTTTTGACATATCATTTGTAATGACGTATTCAAGGCCTGTACAAAAATCCAGCTTGTTGGGAATTAATGCAAGCTGGAATGTCTATTTTGACTGGACTATAAGTAAAGGCCTGCCCCGAACCCTTCCTCTTCTCCCAATTCTTGTCAGTACCTACCCAATGAATACATCTCAAACACATCAAGTTCATACTTAGATATATCAGATAACTTTTTTATACATATCACTTGGTGACCCATCGGATCCGTTTTCATCAGTATAGGTTTTGTAGCGCCATCTATCTCGCTACATAAACTACATCGAAGTTTACTAGGCATGAGACAGATATATCAAAACGAAACTGAAATCCGTTTGCAGTCAGAAATCGTATCGCATCGATATTCCAATATGAGAAAACCGTTTTTAGAAAACGCACGATGATAACGCAAACTGCAAACAATCTTATCCGAACGAAACCAAACCGAACCGACGTGAGTTTAGTTTTGCACCGAAAACGAAAACCAAACTCAAACTGCAAACGAACAAAATCTAAATCTACCTAAAGTTTTAGTTTTCTATAGTTTTGATACGCATTCGTGATTTTAGTTTTGCACCGAAAACGAAAACCAAACTCAAACTGCAAACGAACGAAATCTAAATCTACCTAAAGTTTTAGTTTTCTATAGTTTTGATACGCATTCGTGATTTTAGTTTTGCACCGAAAACTAAAAACCGAAAGAATTCGATTTTGGGTTTGTCGTAATAAATAGTAAATACGCTCCGATATTCGCTACTGAAATCGATTTCTAAAAACGGTTTTTGAAATCGATTTCAAAATCTGAAATCGGTTTTGTATCGGTTTGTGAAAAATCCAAAAACGCCCATGCCTAAAGTCTACGCAAGAGACTAATGATGATGGCAGAGACAAATCCTAGATCGCGCAAACGAAGTAATCAATGAGTTTGAACATAAGTAATAGAACCGATTACTTTCCATCGGTCCTCGGCCCCCGAGCCAAAGGTCGCTCGGCGTGGAAGATCTTCCCTTTACGTAGGAGATATCACACAGGTTTTATCTTTGTCTCATAATTATTTTTAATAGAATTTATGTCAGAGCAAAAAAGGCCCTTTTTAGCCCATATTTTACATTGAATTTTGTACTATTTAATTACATATTTGGATTGGATTGATCTTAAATCGGTCATGTTATTATTACTAACCGTAAAATAAAATATACAGGTCTCTGCATTTAATCTTTATGGTTTATGTATTTTACGTCATGTATAAAATATACCCAAAAAG
The DNA here is from genome assembly GCA_932527185.1 of Ecliptopera silaceata. Taxonomy (NCBI): domain Eukaryota; kingdom Metazoa; phylum Arthropoda; class Insecta; order Lepidoptera; family Geometridae; genus Ecliptopera; species Ecliptopera silaceata. Next base: position 6,133,348 of record OW052202.1, on the reverse strand, counting down.
CTACGAAACTAGCGTGAGTCACTAAGAATGTAACATTTTCATGATAAGTATCATATAATCTCAATTTTATTGTTCACGTCTTATGTGTTTTGTAGATAAAATGCTAAAACAATTCGGTATTGTTTATTATTTCCTGATGTTTTGGTACTACCTATTAGCTAGAACAAAAAAAATTAAATATCTATATCGTAGGATTCGTAGGTCAGGGGTGGCGAACTAATGGTACGCGACAAAATATTTAAATCCCGCAATCAATCGTGATGGTTTGCATCGTTTAGAACAACGAAGTTTTTTTTTTCATCACTATCTCAAAATATTTGCTGGCGTTTGAATAGCCTCAAATATTTTGTTAGAATTTTTTTGATCATTGAAAAATATATATATACATAAAGGTACGTCACCGGGGTGACTCACCCCCACCTTAGGACATTGGCGATCTCAGTGCATTTGCACTTAAAGTGTTTTTAGTTAAAGTACCGACAAACTAACATTTATTTATCAATTATTTCAAGACTCTCTGCCTTTCATAAACGTGTTATCTATCTAAACTGTTCGGTAAATACTCAAAGCTATTGAAAATATTAGGTTAGGTAGTATTATTCTAGTATTATTTACTTGTAATCAACATCTTATAGAAGACGATTTTAATTGATTGTGATTTTACAGAATAGACAACATGTCACAGTATGTTAGTATTTCATTTGGTAAGTATACATTTTTTAATTGAATTTGAATTTTGTTGCTGATAAGAATCATTTGTACAAAGTTTTCATATCTCTTACTCTTGAGGTTTCAGCCTAGGCCACTTAGACTTTCTTAAAAAAATAAACACCCTGTATATGAAGTTGCCATAACTAAATATACACATACCTGTTAACATCGATATGGTGGTAGATTTCCCTGCTCCGTTATGTCCCAGAAGAACTGTGATCTGGTCATCATATATGTTCAGAGTCAAATGGTTCACAGCGATCTGAGAACCGTATGCCTTTGACAAGTTCTGAAAAACATAACAGTATATTAGGCTATTAACCTAGCAGCTATATAAGGCAAATATTTTTAAAAAATAAGTAAAATATAAATCAAACTAACAGTCATGTTGACTCCAATTTTGTGGCCCACCGGATCGGATTCCATCAATATATCTTCAGGATTATTGTTAGTTTCAATAAAAGCACCTGGAATAAGCAAAGCATACGTAGAATATTAATCCATTAATACTATAAATAAACTGTACCAAATACTATAATTATAACTAATTAAAATGAAAGTGTAACTCTAAACGATGAAATGAAACTTTACCTCCATATTTATTTTTGCTTGTAAACCAAAATTCCTTAGTACATAAAAAGTTCCAGCGTTTTGGTGTGCCGAATGGTCCAGGCATTACTTGCTCCATATAAAGTGCTATGACCATATAAATAATCGCATCTAGAATCAACATCAAGACCACGTGACCGAACGCGAAACGGGACGATTCTGTTGAGGGCGATGAAAAGAAATCCCCCCATTGTGCACCTGAAAATAATATGTGAGATATATGGTAGAATTTAGTAATATATGGTAGATTTTTCATATAGTTTCTACATCTATAACTGTATCTATACATTTAACCATACTTTAGGGTACGGTCAACCAATCAAGATATGTATATCTGCCACTGAAAAAGTTAAGAAAAAGTATCAAACGAATGAGTCAGATAGATCTACTTCCATATTTATTAATTGTATGATTTGTTTGATAAGATTTTACAGTCTCTCATTTAAAAACCGTTCGTTCAAAAAACATATAAAGGCAATCTTTGCTTAGTAGTGTTATTTTAAGGGCTCAAATGAAGTTGTCGTCGTTTAAAAAAAGCTCGCTTGAAAAACGTATTGGTAAAGCGAAATCTAGCAGTGTTTTTCTAAAAGCTAATAATGATGATGACTGGTTAAGACATATACATAGTTTATGTCTACATCGGTTCAAAATAAATAGTGATGCATACCCCCAGTGCTTTCTTGGGCCAGTAGAAGTTGAAAGCCATACGTCATAGCAGAGTTAATGCTAAGACAAGTGAATGTCTGCAATGACGGAGACACTTCATTTTCCAACGACACTAATGTAGCGGGCACATTGGATAAGAACCAAATCACTCCAGTACTTAGAGCTGCGGTATTGGCTGAAAAAATACAATTGAATGTAGGTAGGTTCATACAAATAATAATTTGTACTAAAGATACATAAATAAAGGTACAGATTTTCGGTACTCAATAATAACAAACATCTCTGTTGTGTACACACATCTCTTTTCTAAATTTCTAAGACCTCTTTTCTAAATTTATCTAGTCCTCTCCATCCAAAGGTTGCCTGGAAGAGATCGCTATTGAGCGATAAGGCCGCCCATTGTGCATTTATATTCTAACTATTGTTCTTCTTGTATTTTTTGTTTTGGTGTAATTTGTGTACAATAAAGCGTTATTCATTCATTCATTCACTCTTTTGTGTACTTCCTACACATTACAAAATCTATAAACTATTAGGTCGCGCGGATTGCTATATATTTACTGTGAGTTCTGACCTCGAAAGTCTAAAAAATACTTATCCCTCACTTGTGTTGAACGAGTGTTACAGATGAAAGTATCAATATTTACATACCTGTAGAAAAGAAACCACTTATCATAAAGCAGAAACATATAGTGCAGATCATGTATATATTTATGTAGAACAGTAGGACCGTCCAGGGTGTATTAGTGAACACTGCGTATGCAGAAAACCCTTCTTCATTCGTAAACCAATTCACCTTAAACAAAATATAACTATAAATACCAAAAATAGTTGAACATTCTTCGTCAAATTTTATGGTAAATATTTTTAAGTATTAACACATACCTTTAACAAAATAACCAGCATACCAGAAGTTATGAAGAGGTATACGAATTGTTTACAAAACCATGCTGTCCAATGCAACCACGTAGGCAAGCCCATAATTTTCATAGTCTCCTACAAAAAATAAAAAACGACTTACAACAAAAACAAAAACTTTTTGGTCAATTTTCCTCTCATTACTATGAAACCTTATGGAATGCGATGGAAAGTGTGTTTGATCTAAAATCTTTATACTTTAAATTAATTTAATAATCACAATGAAAAATTACGATTATAAAAGTATTTATAATATCCGAAAAATTATAATGTGAAACAGATTAGCTCGTTGCTAAGAACCTATATAGCTCAAGTGATCGGTACATACATATCGAAAATGAATAAACTTATTCTTACTTTCAATTGAAGTTCTTTTTCCACGGCCACAGCTCTGACTATATTAACAGCAGTGTAGCTGAACGCGAACACAATAAAATGGGGTAAAAGATACTGCAGAAACTCCACTGCTATATCTTGAACATACGGGGGGTGTGGGTATCTTTGTATATGTACATCAAAATTCGTCAAGTTCACCCCAGTAATTCGGGATATGATTTCAGAAGATATAACGTGCTGCAATGCTATGAACATTTCATTCACGTATCCTGTAAAAAAAATGCTTTTAGAACCAAAGCGTTGTTTTTAGAACTACAAACTTTCAACTCATGTCTTTATCAGTCCTAGTCTCATCACTATTAAAGAGCAAACATGTCTTTTATAAGTTTGGGTCTTTAAGTATTCCCAAATACCGACTTGCTTGGTTAATTGATAAGTAACCGAACCACCAAGTAATCAAAAGGCAGTTTTTTTTAGTTGACAGAGGCTAGAAACGAAGTATAGAAATGCTGAGGGGATTTTTGGCCGGGGCGTTAGGGAATAAGGCATAAGTTTGTCTAGAAATGCCAGCGACAATGAAATGTTTTCTAAAGATGTTTATTTACCTGGATCATTGCCACCTTCCCAAGACCATGGGGCCCTAGGTCCAGGTATTTCAAAAGCAGGAAAAACCAATTCAGTGCGCCAAGAACTCCCACCTCTAGCGTACAATGAGTTTAGTCTTGGTCTTTCAGGAAACCGTAATGAGTACGTTATATTATTTGGGAGCTTGTCAATTCCTGTAGAGGACAATATCAATAAAAAATATTAATAAATATTCAGGGACATTTTACACATCACACACTAGTCCCAAACTAAGCAAAGCTTAAACTATCAGAACTAGACAGCTGATAGAATACTTATATACATATTTTTTTGTAAATTACATACATAGAATACCTAGTAACACACTCATAAACAGAACAAATATTTATGTTCATCACACAAACATTTGCTCTGGGTGGGAATCGAACCCACGACCAACATTTATTTATTTATTTATTTTATTTATTGTTTGTGAAACTAGGTTAGCCATAGATGTTAGTCATTAGTTAACAACATGGAAGTCAGAGCTGCTACCAACTGAGCTGTGACGCCTGCCATTAAAAAACTATTTTAGTTGTATGTTCAACACCAGAATTAATGAATATTAATGTATGACAAACCATGAAGTAGATCATCGAATTCAACAGCCGCAATAACTTTCCGTGTAGTTATTTCATCAGCATAAAGACTTCTCATTTCGTAGCTGCTATTGTACTCGCGAACTCTCACGAACCGCTTTATTATTTCATAGATCGGTGTAAAATCTAAATCCGGCGGTATGACTAGATCTGGAATGCCCAGTATTCCAGTGATTACTGAAAGGAAGTCTTGGTTGTCTATAAGGTTCCGTGTTAGCAGGTTGGCCATAGCACTTCTCACTACGTCTTCTAGCTCAATACTCGCTGGTGAATAAGCAATTGATAACTCTGTTTCAGTCACATTTTCATTGTCTATCATTCCCAATCTGTTGTGTTAAAATTAACGATTATTTTCCTAACGGAAATTCTAAATGCTTACTGCAAAGTCGTAAAATAAGTATTGTTAGAGAAATTCAAATGTTAGTGTGCGTTTCGTCGTGAATCGTAATTAGCTGGTAAAATATATGTAGATAGGTACTACCAATTACTTATCTCATAAGGAAATAGTCACTATCTCATCAAAACATGAAAAATATATTGACAAGTTGCAAAACATGGATTAGTTTTCATTCAACACGTTCTGGAGCTCAATATTTAGTATTTCTACTTCGCTCAATTGAGGCCAATTTCAATATTTAATCCAGAAAAATCATAACAACATCATTTTGTCTCACGTTCGATAGAATTCCATAATAAATATTTGTTACGTCTAAAAATACCTCTGCCTTGAGAAAGATAATCTTCACTTAAAAAATATGTTTGGACATAAAAAATAAACTCACATAACTAAAGTGGAATAATTAAGCGTGTGCGCCGGTATAGAAGGATACGTCAAAGTATTCTGGTTTATTGGTTCAATTTGCCATCGTAAGATCAGCACCAGGCACATGGTGACGACTGGCAGTAAAAGTTCTACGAGTGTTTGAATGCGATGGCGCCATTGTTGAAGGAAGTTCTTCCACATCAACAGCTTGAACTTCGTGAAAGCGCTGGCTCCCATTGGCTCGGTAGCCGTCATTTTAATCTGTAATTAATCAGGTATAATCGTTCGTTCTTTCGTATTTGCTACTTATACCGGAACATCATATAAAAAAAACTTTTAGGGAAGCATTCTACAGCTTTGGTCTAATTAATCTTTACAACAGAACAAACATTACCATAAACATGCAAGATAGACTTTATAAGATGCAATTCTCGGTTTCATAAGACTTTCCTTAATGATCAGAGTGATGGACGCAATGTGATGCCTCTCATGGCTCGTCTTCATTATCCAAGATTGGTAGGACAATGTTATAGGTCGTACAATATATGAAGTTCAAATTACTAATTATGTACAACTATGATGGGGTAACTTAAACTGACTTCAACGCTGATTTTCAGCAGTTTCGATGCGACTTTAAGTTATTTGTTTAATTGTTGGTATGCGTCTGATAATAATTACAAAGACTTAGACGACGTAGTTAGCGACGTATCGGTTTAGGTCATGTTATTACCATGCATTAAAATAAGAGAGTGAAGGGATAAACCAATTAGGTACCAATAAAATTTAAAGGGCTGTGATAACAATGATAGACAAAAACTCACCATAAAGATATTAACATTCCTTGATAGTTATTTATTCACTGCAAAGTGACACACAATAATACACAATAACGTTACACAGAACCAATAACGTTCTAATCGTTTTAAGTGCAATAAGAAAAAACTGCGGAAATAATTACACAAAGTGAATGCAATTTAAATTAATATGTTACACTATTCCGAGCTGATACAGCACTGACGTACACGTTTAGGGTTCCGAATTAATATTACCTATCTATTGTTATATAGATACCTACTAGATAAGGGAGGAACGTACGTCGCGTATGTTATGTATTGAGAGATAAGTTAAATACAAATACATTTTGTAAGTAACCTTCGTAAGTAAAACAGGTGTAATGAAAATAATAATATTACTAGGGTCTGGGTTTCCAATCTGAGGGTTAATTACCCCCGCGAGAGTAAATCAGCTTTTTCCGGGGGTAATGAAAAACTTAACTTGACAGATGGATGGGTCCCATGGGTAACTATATTGAAAAGGTTAGGAACCACTGTACTAGAGGTGCCCATGTACTTCTCTGTTCTCACCAAGATTAATAAATAAATAATAATAAATAATGCTGGACAATCCACACAACATCATCTAGCCCCCAATACAATACATTACATAGATATAAACATTTTTTATTATATGTACATATATGTACCTATATAAAATACCCAGAACACCCGGAATAAACATTTATCCCAAGGAGGAAATCGAACCCGCAACCTCCGCGTCGCAGGCGGACCTTCGCCCACCGCGCCACATCGCGGTCGTCAATTGATTCCGCTTCATTGATTCAGCTTCAAAGTTTGTTCAGTCTTAGGTCGCTTTCAATCCATATTAAGCTTATCATAATCTTGGGTGTTAACGGCATACGTCAGTAATACACAAAATAATACGAACGATAAAACTAATTTTCAGTTATCTTTCCTTTGATTTATTTTCTAATTTAGTTTAGGTCTCAAAAGGCACTAAAACTATGGAACACAAACATAGGTACTTTGAAAATATTTGCTCTCTTATTCGGGATAGAATACCAATTATATTGTTTGACGTTTTAAAAAGTAGGTTAAACAACATCGCGTATTTTGAATTACATTATTTACCTAAATGTATCTAGTTTTATCTCGTAGTAAAGTGCCTGACTAATCATATTATCAAATGGCAACATCACAATAGTGACTCATGCCTGTTATGTATCTTCTATAATAAATTTAGGAGTTAACTTTCTATAACATTTTTTTATAAGTGCCCCGGCCTAATCAAGCAACAAAGGTACGGCACCATTCCTTTCCCGAAGTTATTTGCGCCAATTCTCGATGCCCCTCAAATTCTTGGGTAAAGTAGCCTAAATTAGAGCTTTATTTTTATTCTATGAGACGCTGACTCGGATTTTGTTTTCTTTCATCCCCTTATCTTCCTAGTTTTTCTGTTCCACAGTTGAAAAGCTACGCGCAAAGCTGACATAAGTAAACCGTATCTATATTTGCTAATTAGTTAGTAGTTATTATTCATCTATTGCGTTACGCTAATTAATTCGAACCATACTGCATAGTATATACGATACCACCACCGTTACGATCTGTAAACGATTGTCGCATTTAATTTGACCTCTCAGCATCTTGCCTGACCGGTAGGTTAGGAGTGGACTGACCAAAAGATAAGACGATAACGATAACCTACTCACGACGGTTTATTGAAGATGAACTTGTGGGTGTCCCTCATGTATGACTCATACTTTCATGGAAGGTTGAGTCACTCACTACGCATGGAGTTAAAAGTGCTGCTTTGAGTTTTTGATAAGATCATAGTACGGATAAGATGAATTGTCAGGGACATCTTAGCTTCTTGAGATAAATGTAACCTTTCAGATAGATATAATAAGGATTTATTTTTTCTTCACAAATAAAGGTTTGTTGATGACAAATGATGTGTTGACGATATATACTAGCCCGCCAAGACAACTTGTTTTACGAGAGACTGGTGCCTGTGATAGGTTTTAAAAAAACATACCAATCACCAGTGCCCTTATTCTAATGTTGTAAGAAAAAAATTCCAAGCAGACAAAATCGCGGGCATTTTCTAATGTATGATAATATATTGGATTGTAAAAATAAAATAAATACATTACTTATATTATTGACTATATTTTATAAACTTCATAAAAACTACATATTAAATAAATTAATTCGACCACCTGTAGTGTGCGTAAGCTCTATTAGCCTCACATTGCCGATGTAAGTCCTGTTTCCTCTTCACGACTTTGCCGCTGTTGTTTGCTGCGTCAAGGAGTTCCCATGCAAACTGCTGTGGGAAATGCACTGTTCTTTCTTTGTCGTTTGTTGCGTCAAGCAGCCATTTTATTGCCAGAAATAATGATCTATTTTCAGTTATGGGCCCAGGAACCTGAAATAGACAAAAATATTATCATCTGACTTCTGGTTGTAATTTCATTGTCTCTTTCGTCTTACTCGATTTAGTTCTACATCACTTTGTTACTGATCCAACCTATTTGGATGAAAGTTGGAACAAATACAGTTCATAGTTGAACTACTTTTTCAACAACGGAGGGCTTAGTCTGAGGTTGCATTTTAAAACTCCCTACTCTCAAGCCGAGAGTCGTCTCTTGGATATCCATACAAAAATATATGGACATCCTAGAGAGACGACTGTTGGCTCGAGAGTAGGGAGTTTTAATATGCAACCTCGGACTAAGCCCTCTGGATCCGCAATCTAATGGGATACAAAAGAAGTCCTAGCTGGCTTACAGGTAATGTGAATAGTAATAATTAGAATACATACCTGATAAGTAATACCTCCTCGTTTGATGGGACAAAGCTGCAACAATGGCTTTGAGTTCTCAACTGCTTTGTACAGGATTGCTTTGGGATTCAGTTCAATCTTAGCCTTATCTTCAGGGGTGGTAGCGAGATGATATCTTTCAATCTGTATCCTTTTTATATTTTCAAATGCTTTTTCAACTAAGTTCCTGGCTAGTGCCTTTTTACCGTGTTCCATTACATGATTGATAAGTTTACTGAAAAATATGATAAAATATAAAAATGTAAAAATATAAGTACATCAGTATGAAAATAATTCTTTTATATGAAAATATATAAGAATTATTTTACTATATCTATATCTAATTCATACATCAGTATGAAAATAATTCTTATATATGAAAATATATAAGAATTATTTTCATACTGATGTATGAATTTATAATAAAATGTATAGGTATTTTATCATGAACCTAGTAAGTACAATCATTGCTTATTTTGAAACTTGAGTGTGATATTTGATAAAATATATACCTAATAAATAATATTTCTGCTGTGTATCAGTAAATTGGATTTATGTAAATTCATTATCATTTACAACACTCCGGGAAAGTACTTCAGTGTGCGTGAGTTTAAAAGGTATGTTGCCTTGATCAACACAACATAAATCTCCACTCACCTTCTTATTATCTGCCTATTACATTCTGAAGTGTCTGATTCATATCAACAGGGAAAATGTATTAGATAAGAAATAAATAAAATTAAAAAAAAACATGTATTTTGCATAATTATACTTATACCCTTCGGAACCTAGAAGTTACATTTTACTTAATGCATGGCTTATTACTTTATGTAAGCTATTTATATAATAATAAGCTCTTAAGTATTAGATAATTATATATATTTATTGTAAACTGTATTCATTGAACCTAATAAATTTCATTTGATTTGAATTAATCTTTTCAACACAAAAACAACTAAAGTTTTTCTTCAGTTTGTAAATATTTTTTTTTTACAAACCAATTCTTTTGCACTTGGTTTGTAATATGAGTTTGTAATAAAAGGGAGAGAGATAGTTAATATAGGAATATTAATTAACTAAATTGTTAGTAGCCAGTATACTAATGAATTATAATTAGTTCATATTTTCACTAACTTCTTAATCACCCTATTAATAATTAATATTTTTTGTTGGTAGAATTCATATAAAGAAATAACTAAACTTTATAAAAAAGTAAAAAGTTCATCATTGGTGCAGTTGATATATGGGAATCGAGTAGTTTGGTATGTATACATAAGATGGACTAAAATTACTATAGTATGTAGGTTAAGTAAAAATCGTTTAAATTCTTACTTTACAAGTGGATCAAAATATGCAGAAGATGTTTCAGAAACAGCTGGAGGTTTGACAGGCAAAGCAGACATTTTCGACAGTTCCGAGCTTTCAATAAGTTTAGCTTGATCTTCTTTCCTGAACACTGGATTTTGAAAGAAGTCTGGAAAAGCGATACCTCGAGCATAGTTCCTTATTACGGTCGTGCTCCTGAAATTCATATTTAGAAGTAGATATATTAGAATTTTAAATGCTCAGCATTAGTTTAAATAATTATGTGTTCCGACTACTGCTGTTCTGACCTTGACGAATAAAAACCGGGTTGGGATATACATTTTCTGAAAACGAATAAATTATTTGCCATCGTAGAGAAACAGAGACGTTTTATTACAAATATCTCAATATTTTACTTCACTTTACACAGCCTTATCATAACCTATTTCTTTTTTGTTGTTTTGGAATGGAATGATGGAATATTAGACTTGATTTTGATTGCTAATGACAATGTTTTATCTGTGGACTAAGTGTATGACTCTGCTGCTGCCCCTCAATTCTGCCAGTGTCAAGTGTTTATTTCACATAATAGTCTGTGGTCTGTGGATATATTTTTGACGTTTTAGCTTGATTGTCAGGTTTGTCTTGTCCTGCCTGATGTCAAATCAAACAAAATAAATATTTTTCGTGACTATTTTGGAAATCTAATCTGTAAAATCTAGAAAATTACTTTTATGCATAATAATGTCAACTATTATAAAGTTTGATCTAAAAGAGCTTCGAAAGTTAACTATTGATGAACATTCTTGTGTAATAGAGAAGAAAGTGACACAAAACTTGGCACTGCAACCATGGTGTTTGGGCAATCTCAAGGAATCTATAAAAAACTTGTTGGATTACAAAATCGGAAAATTTGATAAAGAGTATGTGCCTAAACTTTCTTTAGATCTTAATAATAACTCTGAAATGTGTAGTTTTTCCATGTCATCGGGAAGGTGTATGTGTTAAATTTGAATATCTATAATTTTCAGATTTAATGGAATTCTACTAAGCTACAAAAATCTGCGCATTCTTCAAAATATTGGCACTATCAGGAATGACAATTCAGATATTAACTTTCAAGTACAAGCAGATTACTTCATATTTAAACCATATGTTGGAGCCACATTATCAGGAATTGTTAATAAGAAGAGCATTACACATTTAGGCATTCTTGTACACAGGTATGTTATCTGTTACATAAAACAAAAAATAATTAATTCTGTTCTAACTTGAACAATGAAATGTATGCTACTAATCAAAAATAAAATGTATACTTAAGACACACTCTGGGAAGTGTGAGGAACAATCTTAAATGTAGCTGATACACTGGATGTTACATTGTTGTCTTTTAGAGATACCCTTATCTAACAGTGGACTAGATAGATAAATCATTATTAATTGGTAAATACAACACAAAGCTCATTACAGAAAATAGACTTTAAAAAAACATTAAACTAACATTATCATCATCATCAGTAACGAAAAGTAACCTTTTTCCAGAGTGTTTAATGTAGTCATCCCACGGCCAACAGAAGAGCCTGGCAATAAATGGCTGGGCGAGAGCATCAAAGAAGGCCAGGAAGTGTCATTCCGGATAGTTGTGTTGGACCTGTACGGAGCCCTACCTTATATCAGAGGGGAACTTGATGAAAGGTATGTAAATAATAAATAAATATTCATGGACATTTCACACATCACATTCTAGTCCCAAACTAAGCAAAGCTTGTACTATGGGAATTAGACTGTTGATAGAATACTTTTATAATTTTTGTAGCTTATACATTGTACTTTGAATAATATACATAATACTGTACAATGAAACATAAAACAATAACAATAATAAAAGTGTTCTAAAACTTTGAATATGTAATGACTGGATGATTTAATAATGTAATTTGTATGTTATAAATTTACAGCTCAATAAAGCTAGGACCTGATGGAGATGAAGCAGAAGTTAAAACATTATTAAATGTGTCATATGTGGACTTTGAGAAAACCAAACCAAATATTCAAAAGCAAACTGAGGAGAGACTACCCCAAACACCATCAAAAACAGTAAAAAACCTAACAAAGGAGCAGAAGAAAATTAATGGCACCCCAGCTAATGTATCAATAACTAACGGAAAATCCAGGTCATCAACAAGAAAGGTGGAAAGCAATAGTAGTATTACAAAAAAGAGACAAACCAAACCTCTAGATCCAGATGCTAATAAAGACACAACTCCAAAATCATCAAATAAAAAGTATAAAAGAGATTTATCCTAATCAGAAAAGAGATGAAGCAAATCAAGTACAGTGCTCAGTGTAATAGAAAATTTTAAGTTTTATATTAACAGAATCCTTATCTATTTTCAATTATACATTTTACAGACAATTATGATATTAAATTTATATCATATTTACATATCAAGCTATTTTTTTTTACTAGAAGTGTGCTATATATTATATTTATAAAAAGTTGCTGGCTGTTTTGTAGTGCAGTGCATACTAGTTCTGAAGTCTACTGAACATTTATGATTTACGCCATCCAATCGGTTATGCCGCACGGTGGGCTGAAATCAAGCTTTCATAGACTTAGGGATTCACAAAAATTGATGAGAAATTTTACTGAAAATAATAACAGCTTTGCGATCTGCCACTAAATACAAGACGTTTTCTGCGACTTTAGCATATACCTAATATTTTTACGGGTATTGTTAAAAACAAATGACGTCTAAGGGTGGTGTAGAATGTTTACCAATAATTTGTTTTTTTGCTATATTTCTGTAGTAATACAATAGTAGAACATGTCAGATAAAATAAAACCAAAACCGATTAATATTTCTTACAAAGATTACTCGAAAAATACTGGGTATAAAAAAAATTCAAATAACAAAAAATATTTGTATTAGTACATAGAATTCAAAAATACTCGTAAATAATGTTGCTTTATTAGGATCAGTCTAGGTCCTGGATGAATATATCCTAGAGTATAGGATATATTCATCCAGGACCTAGATCAGTCTAGGTCCTGGATGACTGATCGGTTATATACGTAGTCTGTGGTTATATTAAAATGATGCGCCACAGGTAATTAATAAACTTTAGTAAACTCACCAAGAACAATCACGTTGGTCAAGCCACAGAGTTATAAACTGTCAAACAGAAATGACAGTTTGTTCAGTCAAGCAAGCTTTTAATCAATCACAAACCAAACAAATCAATCAATCACTTCAAATAGAGACATCAAGCGAGTGAATGCGTGTGTTTTCTTCGTTAAAAATGCATTTATTTTACGCATTTTAGTTTCTAAGTAAATACTGCATTGATGTAGTCTTTAGTGGATATCTTTCGTTATCCACAATTCCAAAGAATAGTGCAAGTTGTGTGTGTTTAACAAATTTTTAGTGTTCATGAAAAATGTCTAAGAATGGCGAAGTGTCATCAAACCAAGGTAAAATAAACCTTTGATTTATTGACTGTGTTCTGAACGTGTTGGTAATAAACAGATATTTTATAACTGCATGCATTTACTTTATCTCAGGTCCCAGTAGACCTACCATGCCAAAGCCAGAATTGAGTTTATTTGGATCAGACAAACGAAAAGTGTTAGATCTGCAAATAGGAGGTCCTTCCGGTGATGGAGCATTCGTGCCGTTTACTAGTGCTCCAGTGCCGCGCCCTCGGCCCCCAACGCGTACTATCAGAGACGTATTGCCGGACAATGCCAGGTAAGTTAGTAATGCTCAGTTTGTCCATAACTAACATTTCAAGCTTTTTATAATCATCAATAGAACAACATCAATATTGTGGATTGAATGATATGTGTTTAATCACCTTATTCCTATGACATTTCCAGGGATAGATGTAAAATTTACCCATCCATGCAGTCATCTGGTAAACTACAGTTATCTGCCACAGAAGTGTATGATTTCACAGCAGATGATTTACAAGACTTGGGTGAAATTGGACGGGGTGCGTTTGGAGCTGTGAATAAAATGGTTCATAGAAAGTGAGTGATTCATTGATTAAAAGTAGGCACTTGAAAATAAATACTTGGTTAATCTTAATTTTCTTAGTATGAATCAGCTGATACTATTTTAATAAGGAAAAATGTTGAAAACTGACAAGCTGATTGTATATAGTATATTATATTGATATAGGTTGATGATGATGATGAAGCTGATTGTAATATTTCCAGGTCAAATCGTGTAATGGCTGTGAAACGCATCAGATCTACAGTTGATGAAAAGGAACAAAAACAGTTGTTAATGGACCTTGAAGTTGTTATGAGAAGCAATGAATGTCCGTACATAGTTCAGTTTTATGGAGCACTGTTCAAGGAAGTAAGTTTATAACATTATTATATATATTATAAAACAAATATAAATACACTACATAGAATGTAGTGTAAAGCAAGATAAGATACATGACCTATATTAATTAATTGACACAGTTTGTTTGTTAGATGTATTTAAATCGTTTCTCAGAAAAGACAAAATATTTCTTAAAAACTCAAATTTGATATGAACTTCTAAAAGTTTTAGTATAATTGCAATTGGGTAGGTATTATCTATAAATTTGTTTTCTAGGGTGACTGTTGGATCTGCATGGAGTTAATGGATACATCATTAGACAAATATTATAAGTTCATATGTGAAAGAATGCAGACACGGATACCTGAAAATATTTTAGCTAAAATTACTCTCGCCACTGTAAAAGCTTTAAATTATTTAAAAGAAAAACTTAAAATAATACACAGGTATGTTTATTATTTTTATTTAATTCAATAAAATGTGATTCATAAATATATTACAATAAACCAATGGATAGGCTCACACAGAGAAATGATTGAAAAATAATTGTACTGACCTATAACTTATATAAAGATTGTATTCTTTGTAGAGAATGATTTTAAAAATGAACGCTTGTTGGCTCATTAATGCTCTGGTGGGCCAACAGATCCAGCCATTCTTTATTAAGTCAACACAGTGTCTGATCAACCAATGACACAAACTAATTTATTTGTATTGTATCTGTACAATGTATCTGGCCCAGAAAGCTATGGCGCGATAAACTTAATGCACACCTACCATCTTGGCATGTAATAGCGTTAAATCGCGAAGAGTGGAAGGAGGCCTTTGCCATGCAGTGGGACAGCAATGGCTAAATAATAATAACAAATAATCTGTAAACTATTTTTGTATTTTACCCCTATCTTATAAAAAGTTAGCGTTGACTTTATGTCATCATTACGTATGGTAATCAATACTTCAAGTCTGCGCTAACTTTTTATAAGGTAGACCTTTTATAGGGTAGTTTAAGGTACATATAATAACGCTGAAATAATAATTATTTAGCTACAACAATGAAAACTTAATTTAATAAATTTATACAGAGATGTGAAACCATCCAACATTCTATTGGACAGAAGAGGCAACATCAAGCTCTGTGACTTTGGTATATCCGGGAAGTTAGTGGACTCAATTGCTCGGACCCGTGATGCAGGATGTAGGCCTTATATGGCTGTAAGTATATTATTTATTAAAAATTACAAAAAAAATGTATAAAAATAATCTTTCAGCAATCTAGTTCCCATAGTAAAAGCTTTGCTTAGTTTGGGACTAAAGTGTGATGTGTGAAATGTCCAGGAATATTTATTTATTTATAAGATATAGTGCAAGGAACATCCTAGCTCCACTTGTATTAAGGATTATAAAAACTGCGTTTAGAACCGGCTGGTTTCCGCTAATAAGCAAGAGGATCGTTATTATCAGATAATTCAGCTTTAGTATCTTATTGTTATTGTTCTAGTTTTTATGTTCTGGGATGTTGTATGAGTTTACCTTTTCTTTTTTCAAAACCTGTTTAGATATAGTACTATATATATTTAGAGAGACCGGTTATTGGCTGTTCTATACAAATGCTTATGTTAAAGATGACCATCATGCAGGCTTTTTAGTCTAGTTTAGGCATTTTTGTTTATATATACAACATACTTACTACATTTAAATTTAACATCTTATTGTAATCACTGTATATTTTGACATTTTATGTGTGCCCACATAAATTATTATTATTATGTTAACTTAGCCGTATCATTGTAGCTGTTGGCTGCTCCAATAAATAAATAACAAAATAATATTTCTAGCCGGAGCGTATTGACCCGGGCAGAGCGCGTGGCTATGACGTCCGTTCGGACGTGTGGTCGCTCGGCATCACTCTGATGGAAGTGGCGACGGGGGCCTTCCCCTATCCGCGCTGGGGCTCCGTCTTCGAACAACTGCAGCAAGTAGTGCAGGGAGACCCTCCGAGACTCACCAACGCAAACAACGCCTTCTCTAACAACTTTCTCAATTTTGTTAATACTTGGTAAGTAACAATCTCGGTAAGTTTTGTTAATACTTTGGGAATCCTAACTTATGGATATATTTGTATATTTACGATTTGTTACAACAAATGGTATTCAATCACAAATAATTTTTGAGCCAGTATGTTTACGCAACCCGGACATTATAGTCGGACATATAAACAGCAAATTAATGAATTTTAATTACCTTTCTCACTATCACACCCAGACAAAGTCTGAATCTGAATCCGAGGTTGCATTTTAAAACTCCCTACTCGCGAGCCGAGAGTCGTCTCTCGAATATGCTCTTATTTTTGTATGGATATCCGAGAGACGACTCTCGGTTAGAATTATTTGTTTGGATTTAAATTTGACTATATAATATATTTTCAGCCTCATAAAAGAAGAAACTCAGCGCCCTAAGTATAACAAGTTATTAGAACATCCCTTCATCAAGGGCATTGACACGAGCCGGTCAGATGTCGCGTCTCACGTGTGCGAGATACTTGAAGCTATGGAACGCAATGGAGTCAGTCCATTCACAACCGACCAGCCGGCGCAAGCTTGGATCGACTAACCACTAACTAGTGTTTGTGTGATGAATATTTGGTAACTTCACTATACACTATTACACGCAATAATTTATAATAGAAGTGATCTACCCTCTATTGGAGTCACAAGCTATGCCGAGGTTCAGGTATAAGGCTCACATTTCCAATGGTCGAAGCTTATTAAGGTTACGTAATTTGAACCTGCTTGTAGCTATGGATGATAGTGTTTCCAGATTTGCCACAGTTATAATTCATAGCATTTATATTTTTGCACCATTAGGCTTCAGTTCCATGGACTGGCTTGCCTCATCGGACCAGCTGAAGCCAGTAGAATACATGTCGTACTTTTATTAATAGACTCGAACGCCTGTAGCGAGGGAGGCGCATATGTGTGTATAGAAATGAGTGATCTGGTCATTCAAAGTAAATTTAGAAAAATGTTATTTATTAATTATATTTAAAGTGTGGGGTTTGATAAACCAATTATTTTAAGGACTCTGAAATGATATTTTGTATATTGCCTGCATTCTGTATAGTTTTATACTATGCATATGCGCCGACTCTTAATTAAACGAGGTATTTATTTAAACACAACGGTTTACCTTTATCTACTGTGACTTGATCATAGCCAAGAGTTTAGTGAAGCTAAGAACCAACACCGTTTAACTCTTAGTGCAATATGACATTGCAGTTGCTTTTAATCACATAATCTCGTCACGCGTCACTGTGAACAAAATTTGCAAGTGTTCACATACCTTACCAATAGATAATGAATTGTACATCTAGAGATTTAACCAATCAAAGATCTTGGAAAACACGTTATTATGCATAACAGCATGATTGGCTGGAGTATAGAGATAATATACATTATCTATCAAGTGTGTGAAAATACTGCCATAATATTGCCACATAGGTTTCTTCAGACGCGTTGAATCATGCTTTAGCCCATTCTCTTGACCTATTGATAACACAACCACAGAATATTTGATTCTGTTGTGGTAAACAATGTGTATTGTTTTTAGCAAATTGTCAGACAGGAAGTGGATCAATATAACAATAATGTATTTAGGTAATTTTATAAATTTGTATATATACCAATAGATGGTTGTATTAATTTTATTAATCTATATTGTAATGTATACTGATTATTTTATTATATGTATTTAATTGGCCCAAAGACATCCAATAATGGTTCAATTTAGAGTAAGAGTATGTAATATTTTGAATTCTGTTATTATATATTAATATTAAATAGTTTTTAACGGTATGATTTGCTGCCGAACAGGAGTGTGTGGAATCATTTACATTTTTATATTTTCTGTTATTTATTTTTCATGTAGTAATTTATTTTATTATGATGTTTATTGAAATACTGTGCAACATAAAACCACAAGATTTGGATTAAATTTTATGTAACCTGCTGTGGTATTGCTACTAATATAAGTAAAGATAAACCTAAATTGACATGATTGGATGGTGAAATACAAATGTGAAAAAAGTCATTGGCCATAATCTAATTTTGCAAACATAAAATTTGGTTCACATTAATTAATTGTACCTATACTAAATATAAGAAGTAGATTGAGTATGAAAATTATAACTTTGTTTTTCTTAATGCTTTATCTGAACTGTAGGCAGGTAATTACTTTTAATTTATATAAATCCAATAGGATTCTTCAAAACTATTGTTTCAATAGCAATTAGGGCAACATCATGCTGATCCATGAAACTGTCTTCGCCATATCCCGAAGTTGTGGGTTTGAATCTAGTAGCTTTACTGCAAGAGTCTTTCATACTTATAAAAAAAAATAGCATCTCTCAAGCAATAAATGGGTGTATGCTAAATGTTTGGACTTGCCTGTGTCCTTCCATTCGACAATTCCACAAGGTAATAATAAACTTGAATGTATGAAATATCAAGAAATCTGAAATTGCTTACAGGTTTCTAATCTTAATTAATAATACCTTTTTTTTTTTAAACCAATTTTATTTAATTTACATTTTATTTACAATGCATGTTCTAGGTAGGCTACAATATTCATAGTAATATTTTCATTCTAAGACTTCACCCATTTTGTTTGAATTTAAAACATGTCCAAATTTCAAAAAAAGTTTATAACGAGTATTGTCTGTGAGGTGTGGTGCTAAATAAAGAGCATCCATTTTTCTTGACCCCATATCAAATAATGGTATCCAATCATCTGCAGATATTATCCTGTCTTCTCTCTTTCCCCAATAATTCACTGAAGATATCTTTATATGCTGATTGTCCTGACTTATGTATAAGAACCCAATTATGTTCTTGAATGGCAAGCTGGCTACGGAGAGAACAGCTGCTCCGGTAACACCTGAAACAAAGTAAAGACTACTGAACTTACGTTCTATGAACATAGTGACTATAAGAAGCTAGGTATCTGCATAGGTGAGTTAAGGTACCTACCTATGTAAGTTGCAGATAAAAAGCTATGCTCGGCTAACACATTGAACATTTCTAGTAAACCGCAGCTTGGAATAGCTACACTAGACCCGGCTAAATGAAATACTTTGAGCCTATTGAATAAAGCAACATATTTTATGAAAGGAAATTTAAAAACTGTTTCGAATGTTGGTTCATTTTTATATTGTGTTGAACACATTCGTGAAAGTGTACTTCGCTTTAGATTTGCTACAGTAAAGTTCAATACAGACATTTTATATTTTTTGTTCAAAATTATTTTCACAAAACATAAACATAACCTCTCTTCTTCAGCTCTCCTCCCTCTTTTTTTTTTGTGACGGCTAGTAGAGTTAACTAACTGTCACAATTTTAACAGCTTTTATGTCACTTTAATGACACAAAAGTCAATTTGATACAATAATCAATGTCAGGAGAAGGCTGTTTTGCCCAGCCTGTCAATAAATGTAAACAAACAAAATAAAATACGGCAAGCATGGTCTGTGTTGTACTGTGTGGTTATTTTATTAAAACGGATACTTTACATTGCTAAACGTTTTTGAAAGAAGTAGAGGCAAATTATTATTCTAAGAATGGCATCTTTAAAGGAAATGTAAGTAATTAACAAAGCTCTACCAAGTAAATACATTATAAATAACCTCTGATTCTAGCATGGGTACCTAGATGTTCTACTTATTTTAATTAGAAATGACCTTACTTTTAAACGAGATATCCTGATTTCTTACAGATATGAAAAAACAGAGGAGTATACTGCTTTCTACACAGGTGGAGAAATTCAATGGACTACAGATGGTGCTCATTTGCTCTGTCTCTGCAATGACGTCATCAAAATAGTAGATGTAAGCACTCTAGCCATTGTTTGTTCTATTGGTGATTCTGATAATGATGATGAAGCTGATAATATTTACACATTTACATTATCACACAACAATGAGACAGTAACCACCGCTCACAAAAGTGGTTTGATGAAACAGTGGTGCCGTGAAACTGGCATGCAGTTGAAAATGTGGCGGTCTAGCCATAAAGGACCCGTTGCACGTTTAGCCTATGATTCACTGGACGAAAATATTGCGTCTGGTGGTTCTGATGGTAACATACGTCTGTGGGATTTAGCACACAACACTTGCACTAGTAGTCTCAGAGGAGCAATGGGTGTGTTTTCAGTTTTAAAATATCACCCAGATTCAACCAAACAGCTTATATTTGGGGCCGCAGATGACACCAAAATAAGATCATGGAACTCCAAAACGGGTAAAGAAGTGTTAGTTTACCTCGGGCATTTCAGTAAAATAACCTCACTTCAGTTCACATCCGATGGAGAATTCATGGTTAGCTCTGGCAGAGACAAAGTCCTTATTTTATGGAATTTAAATGAAACCAAGGCTCTTAAAGTAATTCCTGTCTACGAAAGTATAGAAGGAATAGTTTTAATGCCTCCCGTTTTTAAAATACCTAATTTCAAAAAGAAACTTGCAACAGAAGGTATATATGTAGCAGCAGCAGGTGAAAAAGGTGTGATAAAAGTATGGAACATGCTTGTGAGTAAGCTTATGTTTGAACAGAAGAACAGCCTTGTCACCCCTGCTATAGAAGAAGGTGGATTGGCTGTCACTCACCTGATGTTTAATGAAACTAGCAACAACTTTACTGTTGTAACAGCAGACCACAACATAATAATACATGATGTTGAAACATTTGATTGTGTTAAACAAATGGTTGGTTTCACTGATGAAGTATTAGATATCATTTTCATTGGTGCAGATGAAAATCACATAGTGGTTGCTACAAACAGTAGAGATCTGAAGTACTATGAGTTTGATAACATGAACTGTGAAATAATCAAGGGCCATACTGACATAGTTCTGTCATTGGCACTGTTCCCCACAAGACCTGATATGTTTGTATCTGCTGGAAAAGATAACTCTGTTAGAATTTGGCTTCAAACACCTGAGAATGCTATCACATGTATAGGTGTTGGTTCAAGACACACTGCCTCTGTAGGTTCAATATTCACTGCTCAAACATCAAATAATTTTTTCACATCAGTTGGTCAAGATAATTGCTTGAAAGTTTGGACTGTCCCTAAGGAGTTTACTACTTGTGATCAAAAAATTAAGTCCTCACACACTGAACTAGCACATCAAATGGATATAAACTGTGTCACTGTTTCACCAAATGATAAAATGATAGGAACAGGATCTCAGGATAAAACTTGCAAACTTTGGACTGAAGACTTGGCTCTCCTAGGAGTTCTAAAAGGGCACAGAAGAGGAGTGTGGTGTGTGAGATTTTCTCCTGTTGATCAAGTAGTGCTCACATCTTCTGCTGACTCCACTTTAAAGTTGTGGTCTATAGCTGACTTGAGTTGCCTTAAAACATTTGAAGGTCATGAAAGTTCTGTAGTAAAAATAGAATTTATAAGTAAAGGACAACAAATCTTATCTAGTGGAGCAGATGGCCTGCTGAAACTCTGGAATATAAAAACATCAGAATGCAAAATGTCCTTAGACAATCATGATGGTAAAGTGTGGTCTTTAGCAATAAGTAAGGATGAATCCATTGCAATCACTGGAGGATCCGATTCAAAATTAGTAAAATTAAAAGACGTCACGGCAGAAAGGCGGGAAAAAGTCGCAAAGGAAAGAGAAGAAATGATCCTACAGGAGCAAGAGCTGATGAATTTACTGCACGACAAGAAAATGGTCAAGGCATTGAAACTAGCTATACGAATGGAAAGACCTTTGCATGTACTGAAAATAGTAAATGAAGTTCTCAAAGGAGGCAATGAAAAGCTCCGAGAAACTCTAACAGCTATTAATCACACACAAAAAGAATCCTTGCTCAAATTCGCCGCAGAATGGAATACCAATAACAAAAACTGTCATGCGGCACAACTCGTGTTCAACATACTCGCGCCAGAAGTAATATCGGGCAGCCTCAAAGTACCCGCACTAGCTAGCTTCATCGAAGGCGCTTTGCCTTACACTGAGCGGCATTTTGAAAGATTAACGAATTTGATGCAAGATCTGCATTTTATCACATACACTGTAAATTGTATGACACCTCATGCTATGGAAAGTTAAACCAAATTGTATTGTACATACTTACCATACGTATAATTTGAAATATATTTTGAAAAGTACGATCCGTTTTTATTTGACTTCTGCGGCTAAAACAATGCGTAACAGAATGTTCTGAGCAGATGGTTCAATTTAGACTGCAGTGAGACGCTTCGGTGTTTGCGCAGCCTTCAACCACCAACCAGGCTGATTAGTTCGTCGCACTTCGCGACAGGCTGCGTGCGCGCAGTAGTTGCGAATCTATACCGCGAGGCGGACCTTCCGCTCTCCACGTTGTGTCATAAATATTTTTTTTAGTTATCGATGTATTAGTTCGTTTAACATGTACATTAAAGTAGCATTTTTTTGTGCGTTTTCACTAATATGCAGCTACGCTCAAGGACAGAAATCGCCGACGTAAGTGAATATATTATTTTTGAAAAATCTGATTTCGGTTACTTTTAAAAAAAAGTTTATATAAAATTCAATTAAAGATTTGTTAAATTAATTCTATCAATTTAGAAATTAATGAATTATCAATGCCTGAAAGGATATCATCATACCATACCATCTGATAATTTTAGAATGACAAATTACATAAATAAACGGAAATTCCAAGTTCTGTTTCAGCATCAATATCAATATTCGGCAAAATCTCCATATAAGTAACATCATGGAGTGTGTAAATATATATTCATTTGTCATACGTTTTTTTGTTGTAGTAGGTATATCAAGCAAGATAGATCGCGACACTAATCAAAATGAGCAAACAATAGGCCCTAGTAGGACGTGCGATACTTGCAAACGCGCATAGATTGTGACCACCGAATGTTACAATTGCGTTTAGTATGTTTGTTAACATTTAATTTAAATGATCCTTGTTCCCTGATTAATTTCAAAAAATAACGTTCCTGCATAAAAGGCGCCACTTTTTACCTGTGACCCATAGTCCCTGACTCTAAATTATCTAAACAAGATACTACGTACGCCCGAAATGGGTAGGCCGTTGAAACAATACATATTTTTACAATAAATGTTTTTTATTCTACGGCTTATGTATTGGTTTCCGATAAGATAATCAGCTGCTTCAAAATATTCAGTTTTTTTTTGCCTATGCTTACCTAATTATACTTTTACTTTTATTTGGAGGTCCGGCCTTCGCTGCTTTTTTGCTATCACAGGAAAAGTGCCGGGTAAAGCAGAGCATTGTTTTAAATTAGTGCATCGGTCCATGGTCACGAGATACAAAACTATTAGACGCTTCATAATGAGCACTGTCCGCTTTGATCAATTCACCGTACTGATTGTTTGTTTTTAAATTAAGTTTCTTTAGAATGCACCTTGCTCCATAAAGCTGCTTGCATAGTCACGTGTCAGATACGAGCAAGACCATACAGGTATAATCAGTAGGTACAGTTATCTTATGTTCTACGTGTCAAAGTGGAACCTAGAAACTTCTTATTGAAACTAAACCTAAACCTAATTTGTCAGAGTTGTTTTTACTTATTTTCAACTGAATTCAAAAGGAGGTTTTTTTAAGACAAGCGGTTTCCTACTCCTCCAAGTTACTCGTATGGCCCGATTTAAATGTTTTTTTTTTGGTCCCATAAAAATTTAATTACGATCTGACTGGAACTTTTTATGTCTTACACAACTTGTGTATGAGACGCACATACTCAATCTTTCTTAGAGAAATTCGCCAGATAGTTTTCTCAAAGACACATGGATTAATTTCACTGCTCAAACAGATTATGTGTTCTGTTGGACTTAATGCGCTAAGCTCTTAATAACCAGGCCATAGGAGCTCCATAGTGCTAAGAAATAAGTCACATGTTTTTATTTTGAAAACGAAACGATTTATCATCTTCAGTTATTCACTTGCAGAAAGTTATTAGACAAACCTACAGACAATAAAAATATTATGTATGGTTTGCTCGATACGTAATTAATTGGATGTGAATGAACGGGTTTCTTGCATTGATACTTATACGTACTGAAGAATAGATATATCTACTACAATTTATTACCTACACAGAATGTACCTACCTACTAAGACAGCAAAAATTAGGCTTACCTACCTATATAGAGGTTTATCCATTATAGTTTCTACTGCTGTTAGATAAGTAAAGAAATTAATTAAAACCTACAAATTAATAAGTATTTTTTATTTTCGTTCGCTAATTAATGATAATAAGATATAAATTACGATTTAATTAATTCTAGGCAAGTCATCTTTCTTCATTTTCAATACACTCATACATTTTGTTTCGTCAAAATTAGATCATCTTTGTACAAATACAATTTATTATTAATACCTACCTATTAACACATTTTGTGTTTGTTGAATGACTTCAGAAATATCATGATATCCATAGAATATATTGCAATTTCCTGTTCTATATGTAGTTCCTATTTTACCTGAAGTGATCTAAAGTACGTGATCACTAAATTATCAAAGAGTGATCACTTTTCTCACCAACGTCGACGCGACAGAGCAAGGAAGCGTCTAATTGACCTTTTATGAAGTTTTTACCGCTCAAGGTGCGTTGATGGATTGTTTGAAACATTGCTGTACTGTGTCACTATCATCTAATCTATCATCTGTATCTCTGCCTTGGCTGACGTAGTGATTACCAGTTTTGGCGTGTTAATTACATTTCCATCGTTGTTTTACACGGTGAGATGGTTTTTAATCAGAATCGACTGTACTTTTGTTTGAAATAGTTACTTTGACCGTACCCATAGTTTTCTTGTCATTAAAGACGAGCTAATGATAGTTCGATCGAAAATTATATTGTGTCTCTTGCATCCAATCTCGTGCATCAAGTCTTCAAATAAATAAGTGTGGTATTACTTTTCTATTTTAAGGTTCCGTACCCAAAGGGTAAAACGGGACCCTAATACTTAGACTCCGTTGTCCGTCTGTCTGTATGTCTGTCCATCTGTCACCAGGCTGTCTTAAAACCGTGACATGCCGCTATAACAACAAATAGATACTAAAAAACAGAAAAAGAATATTGAAGGAGATCTAATACAGAATCGTGATTTTTTTGGTAGGGAACTCTGGGTGCGCTGCTCTGACTTGCTCTTGGTCGGTTTTATTTCTAAATACTTCTGAATCATCTACCTACAGTCTTGTTTATTTGTAGATAGCTTAGATCATTTACAGCTCTTCTTAGAGATGTATGCCTATAGTTAAATACTCTTACTCTATTGACGTCTCTTAGCAATGTGTAATTAATGACTTATCATCAGTAAAGAAATAAATACTTATTTATTTGGCATAACAATAATACAGCAAAATATTGGACGGATGAAATATTGTTAGCTTTCTTGGTAGACGTGTTTCTGAATGCTGCTTTCCGGCTTTTTGTCTAATATAAACTACTGTAGATTTCAAAAGTTTTTGGGTAGATCAGGATTTGAACCCGCGACCTTCCTCTAAATACCTACGGACCTTTCGCATGATTTGCGAAGATACTTTGTAGATTCCATTAGGCACCTAAGTTTAGGTAAATCATTAAATACGCTGCAATATTTTAGTATTTTACAGATATTGAAGTTCCAAAGAGAAGTTACAAACCCCTAACGAATTGTTAAAATTCTTCGATACTTGGTTTTATTATTAGGATGAACAAAAACGGCCATAAAACCGATGAAGAAAATTAATAATAGGTAATAAGTAATTATTTATCATAAGGAATAATGGTTTTGTACTAAGTACCTACAACATGCACTAAATATAGGTTTAACTTAACTAAATGGAGCGAACTTTTGAGATTGCGGACATACCTATTCTAGTACCTAATTAAAATAAAATGTAAGCTATTCTTCACTAAGGTAGAGTAGTAGGTAAGTACCTACACTGCGATACGTTTGCATATATCGTTTCACACTTACTTATTAGGTCATCCGTCATTTAAACTACCTCCTTTACCCTTAAATTATGTTCACACACGTAACAGACATGCAAGGTAAGTAATTATAAAATATGTTACACATAAAGACACTATAGTCAATAATAATTGTTTACAAACCCATAACGAATTATGCAGATCATGTATGCACATATCGTAAGTCATTACACGCTATTACAAAGCCTAGCCTTAGCCTACCAAGCCATAAGGACTCTATTATTGATATTGACCTCAAAATAAATGATTGGTAAGTTTAGATAATGGATCGTAGTGGAACTTAACATGGACGCGAAAGGCCAATCTTAATCTGTCAGGTTACCTCTGATAAAACATGTGATCATCAAGGTATGACCTATAAGAGGTGTCTATAACAACTAACTACCAAAGTCACTTAAGAGCTATTTATTTCAATCACCCGAAGCCTAAGTTTAAGTTCTTGAGCTTATGTTTATAATAAATTAACATAAGCACTTATCCGAGGTTGTCTTCTCTGCTGTTTCTCATCCTTTTAACGGAATAAAACTAATACTTAGTAAGTATGTACCAAGTCGTTATTACGGTAGTATCTCATGTCCCCTCATATTTAAATCTTATTCGAAATAAGTTACAGAAGTTGCGAGGTCTTGTAAATACTCGTTTGGAGAAATACTTTCGCTATACCAGACACAATAATACTTACAAATTAAATAATTTTATTGTTTGTGTGTAGGTTATGTGTATTTCTGCGTAAGAATAAGTATCTACAAATACCACTAGAAATGTCCGGCTTTCATTCACTGTGTCTTATAATGTGTATTTAATAATTTTTATAATGTTTTTGGTATAATTAGTTGACAGTCTATGATAGAGTTACTTAATCAGGGCCTATCTCGGATTATTGCATCATAAATTGTATAAAAGAGCTATAATATGATCAACTTCGGATACTGACTGTACTAACATTGAAACGTTTAGGCAGAGATAAATGCTAGCACCGATTAATAATACTAAAGCTTACCGATATTAAATAAATATTGCGTAAAGTAATAAACTGGCAACTATTGAAATAAAATAATTTAAATTCGTTTTACAAGGATCATTTGGTCAGATGGCCCGAGGCGTCACATGACTGAGGGAATGTGTCAGCGTCACCTCTCGAAGATGAAGGCGTTTCTTGTTTACCGTATAAAAACTAATTAACTATGATAATTAAGCTTAGTTAGCCTGAATCTAACCCGAGATTTACGAGGGTCTACTCTCATCTCTTGTCATCCTAATTTGAAATAAGTACTTACTAGTTTTGTGTATTTCATCATAGAAGAAGAGAGGGAATAGGTACTTAGACCATTCCGTTCTCATTCTTTTTATTGATATTTCAGAGGCCCGAGAAAATTACCCACATTACTAAAATCTTGTTTGTATGAAACGAATTTCATTGACTAAGTATCTATAAAATAACTACTCATGCATTGTTCGTATGAGAAAGCTCGGGTCTAGCCGAGATACCCTAGTAGAGTTTTTTTTTAAATAAACTTAAAAAAGCTTTTGCTTTTTTTTAAACTGGTCCGACCGATGAAGACAGAAGAAAATCTCTTAAAACAAAAGTCAACACAGATCATAAATGAAACGGGACTTAATTACCACCAAAATTGAATGATGTATTCTTGAGACTTGTTGTTTGTAAAACAAAAGTCAATAAAACGGGACTTAATTACCACCAAAAATTGAATGATGTAGATATTCTTGAGACTTGTTGATTGTTGTTGTGTTCTTTGTATGTGTTCTTTAGACTTTTGTTTTCATACATGTTCGTTTGCCGAGTATAGTTTCAAAGTTTGACCGTACCTAAGTACATCAAATAATAAAAAGTCTCTCCCAACATTTACAGCGTCATAAATGTTTTTCAAAATGCAAATATTTAATAGCTCATTATCCGAACAACTGGCTAAAGTTATTGTGATGCAGATGAGGCGATGCGCGTGCGCTGGCAGCGTCGCCTAACAAACGGCCTTTGCAAAGCAGGTAGTTATGTACGTTTACATGAATTGTAAACAAATAAGTCTGCTCTACTCAATTCCGAATCGAATTTCCTCTTTGTGACCTTGACGAGGTTAGCGTTGGTGTCTTGTTACGTCGACTTCGACGTCGCTTGTTCGGCAGACGCAGGTGTCTTTAAACGACACTCAATCGATGACGAAATGATGCTTCACGATCACAACGCAAGCAAGACCGCGTGAGATCGATATACTTCAAGAAGAAGACGGAAAAATTATATTTGATTTTGAAAATTATTAGTAGGTAACTTTTCTTCTCATGATATTGTATATTTAAATTTTAAAATACTGTTTTGCGATTAGAAAAAAAAATACTTTTGCCAGTTTCCAAAAAGACTGTAGGTACTTAAAGAGTAGGCTTACGTCATTATATAGGTACCTACTGATGGTATTTAATGTACCAGATGGATAATGTACCGGGTGTGACAAAACATCCTGGTATAATAAGTTATACCAGGATGTTTTGTCACACCCTTTACATAGACACTTCTTTTGTAATAGTTGTTAGGTAGTTAGGTTTTTCGTGACTCTTTACTTAAATCGTGACCAATATACTTAGCTGGCTTTTATGATATATATTTGCGTACATATTATGAGTAATTAGCGCACGGATAGAAAATTCTGATGTTTAGTTGCGAATCATGCTAAATTACTTTGTTGAATTTAATTTGTGCAAGAAACGAGGTGTTATATAATTAAACGTGATTTACTAATCCGATGTTGAGTATCGTAATAATTAGACTACATATACCTACCTACTAGGTATGTATTCTATGTACACCTATAAAAAAAAATATATTAAAAAAAAATATCAGCAATCTAGCTCCCATAGTAGGGTACAAACTTTGCTTAGTTTGGGATTAGAGCGTGATGTGTAAAATGGTTGTAAATATATTTATATTGCAGACTCGTTATGAACTATTCTTAAATTAAACCTAAAGCAGAGAAAGAAGTGAAAGTGTTCACAAAGTGAAAGCGATCACATTCAGCAGAAAATATAGTTTTTCCCTAATATTTTCTGCTGAATTTGATCGAGAACACTTTAGTCAACACGTTAGTAGCGGGGTGTGTGATAAATCCACATTTTAATAACTTTATCTGATAAATCTTAAAATTATTATTAGATTAGTAAAAACCTAAATAAATATGATGTTATTTTTAAACGGTCACGTGTATAGGTTTCCTAACTTTTACAATGATTCATCGCGGCATGACGAAGATAAAAGGCAAGCACGAAAATATACCTGAATATACCAGTATTAAATTCTGCTTGAAACAAGCAAACATTTCGAACAAAACTTTTATTTATACTGACCCCAAGCCCAACTTGTTAGGCGTAGCAGCTTAGATACTGTGTAGCAGCGTAGGCTATGGCGTAGCATCAAGTTGTATGATCCTAGGCCACTAATAACGGCTACGCCATGTGCCTCAAAACTACCCCGCGTGGCTATGTGCATGTCCCTAGTGAGTATAGTATATCATTTATATAAATAGGTACAATCTAAAAATTTAGTTACCAAATCACCGAAGCTATGGGCCTTAAGACTGTGTGTAAGTCAAGCACATAATGCGTTCGAAAATCTGTGTTCCTGACATCTATTTTAATGCTACGTTATGTATGACTCAAAAATGCAGGCAAATTCTGGCAAAATGTGAAAATCGACTGAAAATTATCAAAGCCTTCAATTTATTTTCAAGTAAATCTTTGTAAACCTGTTTCCTGGAATATATTTGAACACAATGTTATGAAATGAGCACTCAAAAATTTAGACAAGTTCTGTTAAAATATGAAAATCGACTTAAAATTATCAAAGCCTTCAATTAGCTTAATATCGTGCATTTGTATAACTTTTAAATATGTTATGTTCAAATAAAAAGTAGTTCTCATACGCGTATATGTATAGACTACGTAACCTCTATCCACATTGCAGCACCTACAATTTTCAGGAAAGATATTTTTTTCATAGAGCCAATGCGTTTGCTATTCTGAAACAATAGTAACTTACGTAGTTTACAGTTTGCACAAGGCTCCAAAACATATTTATTGAATGCTCGCGTAGAAAATGGCTTAGCTTAATCTGAGAGCAAATCTTGTTGATATCTCAAAGAATTGGTTCATAATGTTATCAGTGGACACAAATATTGGTTCTGTTGTCGTTAGCAGCTACTACGACCTTGCCACACCATGAGTTCTTATATTAAGCTAAACCGACTTTCTATAAACTTAATAAATAATGCTGGACAATCCACACAGCTTGTGTTATGGGTACTAGAATGTACATGACATAGATTACGAAAATTTATCCCAAGGCGGGAATCGAACCCGCAACCTCCGCGTCGCAGGCGGACCTTCGCCCGCCGCGCCACATCGGTCACGTTTACTCCATAGACTGAATTTGACAGGCGTCACAGCTCAGTTGGTAGTAGCTTTGCCTTCCATGCTATGGGTCGTGGGTTCGATTCCCACCCAGAGTAAATGTTTGTGTGATGAGCATAAAATATCTGTTCTGTGTCTGGGTGTTACTAAGTATTTTATGAATGTATTTACATAAAAAGTATATAACGTATTCTATCAGCAATAAATCAAATTCTACAAGCTCTGCTTAGTTTGGGACTAGAGTGTGATATGTGAAATGTCCATGAATATGTTATCTAAGTATTTTATTTTGATTATTAATACACGTATAATACAAGTACGTGACAATGTAGGTACTGAATGCATTCAACTAGTCACAAGACGAAGTAAATAAGATGATACCATTCTAAAGATAGCACCCATAAAAGTTATTTGTCTACAGACTCTAATGCTTGAAAGTGGCTATTTATCACGATTTAGAAATAGATTTATTCCTTCATTCCAAATTTTCTTTGCAATCAAGATTAATCAAAAAAATCGTCAAGAATTTTCAGTGGTTTGACAGGCGTCAACAGCGCAGTTGTTATATGCTCTGCCTTCTATGCCGTCGGTCGTGAGTTCGATTCTCATCAAGAGCAAATATTTGCGTGATGACGAACATTTATTATTTTATTTGTGTTACTATGAAATCAATGTATTTATTTAAAAACTCGTTTAAGTAATCTTGTTCTTCGTCGTATGACAGAATAGGCAATAAATATTAAATATTGTTATTTAATTACGAGTTGTTTCGCTATAGCTTAGTCACACAGATTCATTAATGAAACGATTTGTCCTGTTGTTTCGTTTAAGAAAAAATAATATTATAACTCTAATAAATTTACAAATATGTACTTACTTACTGCTTACAGTTCTCGTATACATACATATAGGTACATACACATAATATAATATAGTACACCAAATTTAAAAAAATATAATGTACCTACCTACTTATGGATTTCAGAATCACAATACCACATAATTCAATGTTTAACATCAACAGTTCAGCGTGTAAATTTTTAACCGCCGAAAAAAACGGAGATTAATACAATTAATATCTATATATATTTTTTTAGCTTTGAAAGTTTTTTCAAAAATCAAAATCAAAATGTTTTATTTCAAAATTACAGTGTCGACTTAGTGTGGGTTCTCTTTTTTTTAAGTCGTGAGACCTGTATTTAAAGAGTCCCCTCTTAACTGAGGTCCAACTTTTATGTAATAAATAGGTCTAGGAACCTTTGGTTACAGAACGAGCGTTGGTCTCGATTGTCCGAGCCTCGACAAGGGTGATTCCTTCACGCAATCAGAATTCCTCTCCCGGCTCGCCAATGAATGCCGGTACGATAGACTACTGCTGCCGACCTATCTGACAGGAGACACAGTCTACGTGCATGCCAGCTCTTATGTCTACTTTATACAGCCAGCTGAGGCTCATGACCTGGTAAGATCTGGCGTGAATAATGTTTTAGAGTACTGTAGGTACTATTTTCAAACTAAGAAGTAAGTATGTAGATCTGCTAAAGGTGTAAGTTGAGCTCTGTATATATCCACGAATTTAAAAACAACAGTTTTAAGACAGTTTTAAGAGAGTTTTGAGTCTTGTAAAATATTTAGACAAATTTCATACTTTACCTCAATGAATGAATCAGATAGGAAAAAATGTTATGAATAAATTGGAGTAGATAATCTTTAAGGAAAATTATTAAAACACTATTTTTTTACAGAACTTCAAACTCCATTTTCTTCTCCAATTACGATGGACTGATCCTCGATTAGCGTACACCTTGTACTCTCCCGAGCGGTCCAAGATCATAGGCGAAAGCGATTTACGGTCTCGCGTCTGGGTTCCTCATCTCTACATGTCCAACGAACAATCTTCTAGCCTCATGGGGACAGATAGCAAGGATGTGCTCATTTCAATTGCTCCTGACGGAGAAGTGCTTTTCAGCAGAAGAATGCAAGCTGTTCTATACTGCTGGATGAATCTCCAAAAGTTTCCTTTTGACGAGCAAACATGCTCCATGAACTTGGAAAGCTGTAAGTTTTAGTTTCCTTGTAATGTGCAATTTCTTGAATAGGTAATTTTGTGATTCATAAAAACAATTTCCCTTATCTTTGTGGCTATGAGTAATTTTATTAGTCTACGGTAAGCAAAAAGTAATTCGCTTAATGATTTTCCTTACAATATATTACTTACAGGGAAGTACAACGCATCAATTTTGAGACTTATGTGGGAAAAGGATAGCCCTGTCAGGCTTTCTTCAGAACTGCACTTGACAGAATACTCGCTAATTGACTTCTGGACGAACGAATCTGTGGTTCGAGGAGATATCATGAACATGCGCCTCGGAGGAGGTAGATGTAATGTCTTTTTTTCTGTTTGTGCCGTTATTTATTTTTTATATAAGTATGACTATTTTTAACGAAATAAACTTTTCAGCTGGAAACTACAGTGCTCTAAAGTTCACATTCAAACTGGGACGAGAAGTTGGTTACTACCTCATGGACTATTTCATTCCATCTATGATGATAGTGGCTATGTCGTGGGTTACATTTTGGTTGCAAGCTGACGCTGCTGCTCCTAGAATTACTTTAGGTATGTATTTCTGTAGAAGTAGCCATCTTTGAATGATAAAAATATTGTGTAAACTATTCGATTGCTTATTTAACTACTAGGTATTGCAGTTCCAGGGTCAGCTAAGAAAATTAAATCTCATCGTAAAAGTTTTTTTCGTTTGTTTCCGATAATCGACTCTAACACCCTCAAGGCAAATAGTTTTATTATTACAAAAAAGAAAATTCTAGAGTCGACGTATGATGAGTTGACTATTTTCATCTATTTTACCATAATCTTCTATGTACCTTTGTTTCCAGGAACAAGCACTATGTTATCGTTCATAACGCTTGCCTCCTCCCAGGCGAAGACGCTTCCAAAGGTGTCCTATATCAAAGCCAGCGAGATCTGGTTTCTGGCATGCACCGGCTTTATCTTCTCAGCATTAGTCGAGTTCGCATTCGTCAACACCATTTGGCGTAGGAAGTACGTACACTTATAAGAATAAGAATAATGAGAATAGATATTATAAAGAATAAATATTTATTTATTAACGAGATATAAATTTGACGCGAATGAAGTCGCAAACGTTAGTTAGCTTACAGCTTGGTTTGGTTATTTACGGGTTAAGAAGTGTATGATAAAAAAGTTTGTTTATTAGTGGCTAATGGCTATGTAGAACGATGAACAAACATTGTAAATTAGTTTGGATAATCAACTGATAAGGTAATGTAAACTTGCGTTACTTTGTAGTTGAAAACTCGATAAGCTTTGAAAAAAAAATGGTTTTATAATAGAACATGACTTGCTCAGTTGACAAGGCCAATTCTTGCTGTACCTAGTATTCGACTATAGGCAGTGCATTGAAAATTGGCCTAGAAAGTTTCACCTTTTATCTACCTCTTTTGTTTTTATTACCCAAAACGTAACTATTTATTTTATAGTGTGCTAATTTATTTTTTATAGGAAAGTGGTTAACCTTAAAAAGGTGAACAGCAAATACATCCTGAAGAGTACTTTGACTCCAAGATTGGCTCGTAAAGAGCTTCAAAAGGAACTACAGTCTTCTCCGCAACTTACCAAATCCCGGTCTTGTTCGTCGCTACAGCAAGAAACCAGCTCTGATCCAGCTGGACCTGGCTACAACAATTACCTTACTGTGCATGTAAGTTTTTCTCACAAGGGAGATCGCTTCTCTCTTTCTCTTCGCTAAGTTCTCGTATATGGTTCCGATCATGATTATTAAAAATACTATTTTCATTACACAGTAAAGTTATCGTATTTACAGTATATTTATTACGTTTAGATTATTTTCATTTGATTTAAACATCGAATAGTTTGTTCACCAAACTAGTTTAGTTTAGTCGAAACACTCGGAACTACGTATTTTTTCATAATATTTGTCATGAACTTTTTTGAACTTTGATTTGCGCTAATACTTGCATAATAACGTATTAGCGGTAATTATTAATCTTATCATATTATTGCAAATTAGACCAATTTGTGCAACCACTTAACTAACCATACCGAATCTACGTACATCGTTTAAACAAACATAGAAAGTAATGTGGGTTAGATGATAAATTACAAAGATATCCACTAAATACAGTTTAAACAGGGTTTATCTCCAAAACATCTTAAATAAATGTTATTTAAGCTAATGCAAAGTCACGCGGTGCTAATACATATTGCGGACGTGGGGACAATGGGCGGGTAATAAGTACCTACTAGAATAGTGATTAGTACCTACTGATTTTTGTGCTTTAGATATGATACTACGTAATATGTTGCCTTACCCATTGAGTTGTAGGTGTTATCATCAATTAGATCAGAGTACAAAGAATTTAACTCATCCTGACGCTAATAGATAGCTTTGACAAATGAGGTTTCATAAATCTTGATCACGAGAAGTGTGACCAGAGTGCTTACTCCGAGGTTGCATTTTAAAACTCCCTACTCTCGAGCTGTCTGTGTTCTTAGTCGTCTCTCGGATATCCTCTTATTTTAGTATGGATATCCGAGAGACGACTCTCGGCTCGAGTCGAGAGTAGGGAGTTTTAAAATGCAACCTCGGACTCAGCTGTTGTATAAAATAGGTACGTAAAAAATAAATAGCTTGCTTATTGTATAAATACGCGATACATGAATACTCGGGTAATATATTTTTTACTATCAGCGCGTTTATGTTTTAAACATGACAATCGTTTTGATTGATTTCAATGCAAATCGATATGGGTATTCAAATAAGATAATTCCAATAAGGTAATAACATAAATGCAACATAGCCTGCAATCCGATATTTAGATTTTTTTAATTGGTTAGCAGATTCTTGTTTTATAGCAAATTGTTATTCATTAGTTGCAATTTGTGTGGTTTAGTTACGTATAATCTTTGGTTATACTTTGGTTAATTGTTACATTGTTTACTGCTTGCACTCATTATTCAACAAGTAGGTAGCATAATGTTATCAAAATCCTTTTATAATATAACGTTCCATTGTTTAGTCACTACTACGGATAGTGATTTTCTTATTTACCTTCAACAAAACGTAAAACAAATATGCTTAAAAGATGCGCAAGAACATCTAGATTGAGTCATTTAATTCTAAATGACGTATTTCATACTAAAATTCCCTTTGCCTAGTTGACGTATAGGAATCCCTAGATTTCGGACTCTTGCAAGAAGTTTTCCTCATAGTAAGCACGTACATTCGAGGCGAAAAGTCCTTTGTTTTTCGACCCCGACCTTAGGACCGAGGCGAATTTTGGTAGTTACCTACAGAATTTGATAAGGTTTATTAAAAGTCGACTATTATCTTTATGGTGTTTTCAATAGGTAGTCGATAAACGGTCTAGTACTACTAGTTATACTTGAGTTCAAAATATACAATTAATCATATTATTTCAAATTGAATTCTCCATATTCGACACTCATCTAAGTTTGCCCATTAAACCAGAGTTTCTTTAGTTGTCAAACCTGGAAATTTGTACCATCAAGTTCCGGAAACTCAAGAGGAAACATTTCTCATTGCAGAGTTTCCCATCCGCTATGAACTTACCTACGATCACAACGCAGAGCTACGACGATCTCACTAAAAACAACGGAAGAGACAGCGCAGATTCAGACGAACCACCGAAACACAACTGGACCACCATGACGCCACAGGAAATAGCCACGTGGATCGACAAACGATCCCGCTTTCTGTTCCCGCTTATGTTTGTGTTTTTCAACATTATATACTGGACTTTTGTGTACTGTCTGTAAACAGTCTAGTCAGAACATTCCTATATTCATAAGATTTCGCACAGTTAGTTTGCTCCGACATGTATGACTCTACCAAGTGTATTATCACTCATAAATAGCTGGGGGGAAAGATACGTCCATATGATATATTATGTTATATGGTACCTACTACTCAATAATATAAACACCTTTTTCTAAGTTGCAAATAAAGCAGGCACGTAAAAAAATATAAAATTTGTAACAAAGCAATTTTTTTGTATTTTTGAGCTGTTGGTTCTATGACGAACGTTGATAATGTTGACAGGCTAACTAAACCCTCTAGAGCTTTCGGGAGTGGATAACTTATATAGATAGCCTTCCGTAAATAGGGGGAGTGGATGAAAGGTGTAACATGGTAATATATAACCGTGTTGAATTGAAAAATCCTGTTCATTTTACTTATGATTCCGTAGCATCCGCACAACAATTAGGTTAGAATATTAGTTTTAGACCTCGCAGTGATTATTATTTTTTCAGCAATATAGACCTTGAGTAAATAATGCTGATATCGTATACTTCACTAATCGTTTGTATATTTTTAAATTTAGTGTGGTAATATGAACCCAAATTAGCTCCGTCGATTTAATAGTCTAGTCTGCATATAATTTAGTCATTTATAAATATTTTAGAATTGAACCTTTATTTATAGTCTGTGTTAGGTCCAAACTCCTTTTTAAGACATAAGAATGCCTAAAATTTATTTAAACTACCGTTCTTTTTTTTTCATTCCTAGCTCGCACTTCTATGATGTATTTTTTTTAGAATTGTTAGAAATGTCATTCTTTAGGTTTGGTCTATTTTTCATCTAATCATTTTTTTAACATCTTTTCTTTTTAATAAAGATTTTAAATTAATGTACAAGAGTACCTAATTAAAAATGTGTTGCTTGATTAATTTGTATATTATGTAATATCCAGTCTCGTTGCACCTACGAATAGATATTAATGAGGGTGCCAAGTTAGTTTGTTAATTTAATGTTATATTATTTTAGTATTACTGGTTTTATTATAAACTATGTATTAATTACATAATATTAATGATTAAATCTAATCTACTATTGACGCTGCTAACTGTACAAGGCCGCTAAGCAGTTTACATGAGATTATTTAGATGTATTATGTTTATGTCAGATTTATTTCTGAATTTCACAATAGTTATTTAAAGTCACTTTTAATTATTAGTCCTACTATACGTAAGATTAATTAATATTCTACTACTTTCTCATCGTTGAAGAACAGTTTTTCATATTTTTTCAAATATTTTAAGCTATTTTCATAGACAGCTTGTTATACCTACCTACTTGTAAGTTTAGAAAATGGTTAACTCAAATTGACATAATTATTTATTTTATTATGATTAATAAATAGTCTTTTGTTTATTTTTAATAATATCATTGATGTAATCACAAGATACGTGATAGGTACACTTCGGACGTGGACTGCACAAAAATTAGGTTGCAAGCACACAATTCGTATTAATCTCAAACTGAGCCCTTAGTCCGAAGACGTATTTTTAAACTCCCTACTCTCGAGCCGACTGTCGTCTCTCGGATGTCCATACATTTTTGTATGGCTATCCGAGAGTCGACTGTCGGCTCGAGAGTAGGGAGTTCTAAAATGCAGCTTCGGACTAAGGGCTCTGAGCTCTTAGTCTGAGTTTTTCGATAGAGGTTTGTATTTTGGAGTAAAACTATATTTTGACTCGTAATTTCGTTTTGCTTCATACGAAATATGAGTTTTAGTACAGAAATCGTACAAAATTTGAGCATGTAGTACCTACTTACATACTTGTTTTTTTTAAATTATTTGTAATGTTGTAGTATAGTGGTATAGTGATTACATCGATGGTACTTAAATCTGTTATTATATTAATGTTTTAATAATATTGTGATTATAAGTTATATGTTGCCTTTTAAAAGTAGTTTGTATCTGTATACTAGATAATGAGATTATCTGTAATTAATTAATACATTCTACATGTGGGATCTGTTTGTAATCTCGTTAATATAAACACTATTAAAATCATATTCTTTTATTTACATAACTTTAAAATTAATTGCGTAACATATCAATAAAGCATCAAAATGACTAGAAGAAAACGATGTATACATATTAGATACATAATTATGTATTTACTCAAACGAGACATCACAATTCAAACTGCAACCAGTGCTCTTTACTGACAGCTATGTCTTATCACGTACAAGTCAGCGATAAAAGTTAATTGTACTATAATATTGCGGAATTGTATTAAGAAAAAAATTCATATTTTCAAGATAGAAAATTCTGCATGTATGAAATTATTAAACACTTAAGTATCTTATTTCTAGAAACATGAAATTATTAAACACTTAAGTACCTACCTTTATCTTGTTCATAATAAAACCTTGTTCAAAATCGCTCTTCTAAACATTTGAGTTTTAAAAACCACAAATTTACATCTATTTTTGTAGCTGACTGTACCAAACTACACGTTTAACGCACCAAACCTACTGAAAAATCTGTGTTATCAAACATAGATTTTTGTTAGTACATAAATCCAATAATATTACTGAAACTCTTCAAGCGCCCGATTCATCTCTGTGCCTCGGTGGTGCCATAACCAAGCTATCGTCGCTCGAATATCTCTTCAAAGTCGCTGAACTTGCTTGGCTGAAAGTCAAAGTCAAAATTGCTTAATTCAGTAAAATCACAAGGATCATTTCTTCTTACATACTGAGTGATTCTAGGTGCCAGTTCCACGCGACCAGACCCTAGAAGAACGGGCAAGACACTTACGGCCTGGTTCCTACCGTTTTTTGATATGATCCTTCTTACCTTTCTTGATCTTGAAACATAAAACCATCTTTAATCTATCTAATCCGAGAAAATTCTACAGAGATAATCGGGATTTTCTCAGTTTATTTGTGAATTTACGTCAGTAAGTCAACAATTGCAGAAGGTTTACTAATCCGATGTAAGATTAAGATACAGCTTCATTTGACACAATGCAAGGAAAATGCAAATATCTGATAGCAATCATAAGGTTGGATTGGATAGGCATCACAGCTCAATTGGTAGTAGCTCTGCCTTCCATGCTGTGGGTCGTGGGTTCGATTCCCACTCGGAGCAAATATTTGTGTGATGAGCATAAAATATGTTCTGTGTCTGGAATGTATTCTATGTATTTACAAATAAAATAATGTATTATAAGTATTCTATCAGCAGTCTAGTTCCTATAGTACAAATGGGATAAGCTCAGTGCATTTTGTTCACTAACGAAACACTGAATTTCAGTTCAAACATCCAATATAATTTTAAATAACGAACGTATGAACCGATCTCTTTTCAAGAAATTGCCCATTCTAATTTCAAAGTCGGGTTTATTTTTAATTTATTCCTGTCTCAAGAAGGTTTAATACTTGTAATAAGAAGGTTTAACGTGTGAAGGTTTACCTGTAGCGAGTGCGAGGGCGGGGCGTGGGCGCCAGGCGCGGCAGACGTCCGTCCAGCGCCAGCGTGCCGCCCGAGCCCGAGCTGGAGCCCCGCCCCGAGCCGCTCGATCCGCTCTCCGACCACGTCAGCTCCGATAAACTGCACAAACACACAAACGGTATTAAGACTCACCTAATGTGTATTTCATCCTTGTGGAACATAGCTTGTAAATTGAGATATTAGGTTATTAAATAGGTTAAAAAAGAAGTTTCTAAATTCAACTGTATTTTCCAACAAAATAAGCTATGTGCATCCTATCAAAGGTTGAACATAGCTTTATCAATCTTAAAAATCAATTACCTATTTTGTTTCATAATATTATTTCAGGTTAACTGATTTTGACGTTTCGCTTACTTTTTTTGTAGAATTTTCTTTTCGTGTCTTTTGACTCTAATTAATAAAAATGTACACATTTATAAATCATACCTTGTAGATATAGGCGGCAGACGATGGGATGGTGTGTAGATATCATTAGTTTCAGTGTAGGTGGAAGCGTGGATCTCTTGTTGGTACAACTCGTAAAGTTGAGCTAATTCAGCTGCTACGCCAATACCCACCTCTGTAAACCAACAGTCGCATTATCAATAAAGATTATATTTACCGTTTTATCTAGAAATTCAGTAATTTTTCATTTCAATAGTGTTAATTGCGCATTATGTCATGTTAGAATATAAGACGATTCTAAAAGATCCTCGTAATTTGAGACAGTCGTTAGGCGTCACAGCTCAGTTACATGCTGTGGGCCTGTGGGTCGTGGGTTCGATCCCCACCCAGAGCAAATGTTTGTGTGATAAACATAAATATTAGTTCTGTGTCACAAAAAATTCAGAAACACCCACCGTGTTATTATCTTTCCAGATCTATCTCAGTGTTATCGAAAAACCCTTCTTAACGCTGCAGTTAAAGTCCACTTTAACGATAAAACTCGGTTTTTTGTTATTATCTTTCACGGTCTAAGTCCATGGCCTACCTGATTTGATACGGCCAATCAGATCCGAGCATGGCCTACCTGTTTTGATACGACCAATCAGATCCGAGCATGGCCTACTTGATTGAAGCCGACCGTGTTTAAAGCAGGTAGACCATGCTCCAA
The DNA here is from genome assembly GCA_932527185.1 of Ecliptopera silaceata. Lineage (NCBI taxonomy): Eukaryota > Metazoa > Arthropoda > Insecta > Lepidoptera > Geometridae > Ecliptopera > Ecliptopera silaceata. Next base: position 6,092,008 of record OW052202.1, on the reverse strand, counting down.
TTCAACTTTATTTTTCGTTAAATCTATCAAACGGTATGAAAATCGATTAAGTTACTTGTGTTCATTCGAATAATGTGTCTGAACTCCCAAATATCATTATTTGTAATTGTTTTGCAATTATTTTCATAAAAATATTTCTATTTTGGTAGAATAGTAACCTGACCTTTGCTTTTAATGACTGAAGAAAAGTAAAACAAAAAGCGCGGCAACCAATGTACAAAACGAATGTAAATCATGTGTAGAAATGATTTATTCGTGTAGCAATGTTGCATTACAAATTAAAACAAGTGATGAGAAAAGAAGGAAATATCTAAACATCAAAATTAGTGATAATGTGCTAGCGGCCAGAGATTCTCATTGTTGTGCTTTTTTTTCGCAATGGACATCATATCGCACGGCTTAATATTTGAACACACGGCTTGAACTGTGCTTATTCCTGATTTAATGTTTGTATCTAAAAGGTACGTGTACATACATTCCTGAAAACAACTTCCAATAAATACCTACGGGTACCGATGCAGAGAAAAATCAGAAAATAAATAAAACGAGTGTTCGACTTAATTTTCTTGTATTTTTACTTATTTAGTTTCCTTGATAGGTAGGTGAAATCTTTATTTAATAATCATAAATGACGCCTAAAACTTTCAAAGATACCTACATTTTAAATGTTTTGATAGCATATAATATTAGGGACATTAAAATACAAATTCTTTCGAGGGTCATTTTACTGACAATTGTGAACCATGATCTACTAAAACCTTGCCTAGAACACGTTTTATAACAGCAGCGAGTAACAGTAGTTTGTCTGAAAACAAAGTCATTCTGATTTTAGTGGCAAAGCAAACACAAAAGTTGGTCTTAAATAAAAATGTTTTACATTTTGTAATAAAGATACGTACCTACTACAGAATGGAAAATAATAAAAAAGAAGTGATAATGGAAGTAAAAGTAAGTACAAAGTACCTACTAATTTATACATATACCTATTTACCTTGTGTACACGGTACCTTTATAAAACCTAAATAAATAAAATAAATAAATAATGCTGGACAATCCACACAACATCATCTAGCCCCAAGCTAAGCAGAGCTTGTGTTATGAGTACTAGAAGACTGACATACATAATATTATACATTACATAGATAGATATTTTTTATTATACATATAATACCCAGAACACCCGGAATAAATATTTGCAGAACATACAAACATTTATTCCGAGGCGGGAATCGAACCCGCGCAACCTTCCGCGTCGCAGGCGGACCATCGCCCACCGCGCCACATCGGTCGTCGTCTAAGGTAAGTAAGTAACTAAACAATTTTATCAAATCTATATTGACGACCGATGTGGCGCGGCGGGCGAAGGTTCGCCTGCGACGCGGAGTTTGCGGGTTCGATTCCCGCCTTGGGATAAATGTTTGTACGATCTGCAAATATTTATTCCGGGTGTTCTGTTTATATGTATAATAAAAAAATATCAATCTATGTAATGCATTGTATTAAGTATGTCAGTTTTCTAGTACCCATAACACAAGCTCTGCTTAGCTTGGGGCTAGATGATGTTGTGTGGATTGTCCAGCTATGATGATGATGAAATCGATTGTTATTTTTTGTAAAACGTTTAAAACGGTATTATTGCCGGTACTTTTCTTCATACAAGCTTTTAATGGATTTATTTGCCATATAAGATTTTAAATTGATTGGAGTGCATCGTATTCTACTAGTCAAGCCCTTAATTTCATATCCACATAGAGGTAATTATGTAAAATTATGTGCTCCATAATAAGATTTATTATTTTATAAAAATTGGTTACATTTTTATAAAATAATAAATAAAAAATAACGAAATTTTACACATCACACTCTAGTCACAAACAAAGAACAGCTTGTACTATGGGAACTAGATTTCTGATAGAATACTTATATTTTTTTTTTGTAAATACGTAGGTACTTACATAGGATACATAGTAACATTCAGACACAGAACAAATATTTATGTTTATCACATTTGCTCTGGGTGGGAATCGAACACACGACCCACAGCATGGAAGGCAGAGCTAATACCATCTGAGCACTAAAGCCCTACGAAACAAAGAAAAGTATACAAAAAAAAACACCAACATTTTATTCCAAAAACTTTACTAAATTCTTTAGCGGTGCCAGTTCGACTCCCGACTCTCAAGCAACTCCATGCCTTCTCGGTCCTCCAAATCGAGCAGCACGATGTTCAGAAAATCCATTAGGTAGCTATATAACTATATATAAAGTAATATTGCAAGCAATAAAAACGAATAAAACTACAAAACAAAGACGACAAAATCACAAAATGTGCTTGCACACAGCAAGTTAAAATTTTTAGAAAATGATTGAAAAACAATGACTAATTCCACAAAAATTATATTTGGAAGTTCAGAAAAATATCTAATAAAATAGGTAATTCAATCAGAACATGAGTGACGAAATCGATTTTCATATCAAATATTGACTTAAACCTACTTTAAACTAGGGGTCAGCTAGGTTTAACTAAAATGCAGGGTTAGACCACGGCGGTGGTTTATCGTTGGGCCGAACTATCATTCATAATATGAAAAAACCGAGATTTAGCTTAACACTGGAGTTAAGAGCCGAGTTTTGGTCCGGCGAGATTTAAGTGTGGTCTAACTTTAGTCCACGGTTTTGCTAGACTAGGTTTAAACCATAGTTTAGTTCCGGTTTCTTAATTAGGCCCCCAGGGTTTGTATTTACAAAAATATATATATAAGTATTGTTAAGTGGGACTGGGCAGGTCATATTAGCCGGATGGACCCAGAGAAATGGTCCAAAATTGTGACACCGTGGCTGCCTGAAGACGGAAGGCGGCGTAGAGGCCGACCAAAAAGGCGATGGCGGGACTACCTCGATGCTTTCGAGAGGGATTGGTGGACGAAAGCGGAAAGCAGAGATGAGTGGAAGGATTTGGGGGAGGCCTTTGCCCAGCAGTGGGACGTGATAGGTTAGGAAAAAAAAAAAAAAGTATTGTATCAGCAATCTAGTTCCCATTCTAGCTTTGCTTAGTTTGAGACTACAATGTGATGTGTGAAATATCCATTAATATTTTATTTATTTACTAACCCCCTATCTTATAAGTTAGCTTTGACTTCATGTCATCATTACGTTTGGTAATCAATACATCAAGTCTGCGCTAACTTTTCGATTAAGATGGACCGTAAATGTACCTTCTAGCGCTCGTCGTTGCCTTGTAATGATCTCATCGGAGAGTCGTCTCTGTGCGTCTCTGCGTTGTAAGGCGAGTTCTCTGCGTCTCAACTCGTGCGCCCGCGCGGCCCTTTCCCCCTGCAACGCTAACTTGTCCGCCTCGAGCTCGTGTACGCGGCACACTAGGGATAACACCTCGCGTTCTGGACCGCTGCTTATACGGGCTGGTAACTCCTGCAATACATAATTATATTATTTATTTTTTTAATGAAAAACAGACTCTTATAGGTTATAAGTAGGTATTAGTTCCAATTTCACAACTAGATGGCGCTGCATTTTGTAGCGTTTTGCGTGTCACGATAAAAAGTACTTTCCGATATTTATGAAATTTATATGGGACCTCTGAAGTAAGTTCTACCGATCAAAAAGAATCATCAAAATTGGCGGAGGAATCGTGTTACATTTATACAATCGAATTGAGAATCCTTTTGTAAAGTAGGTAGGTTAAATAGAACAAATATCCTAAAAACTAAAGAATAAAAAAATATTCATTTAAAAAATATCTTACCTATCTTTTAATCGCTATTTCTCTAACTCCCGTTATTCTCGTAAAAAAAGTATTTTGTTTGAAGTTAGGTATAAATTTGCTGCATATGAATAGTCACATTCAATATTATATTATGTGGAAATGATGTGGTGAGTGATAATAAATATAGCTGCATATAAATACAATTACCTGCAGCCAGTGTCTTGGGTACGCTTCCGATTGGTACTGATTTGGATCAGTTGAACTATCTATAGATCGTTTGCAACGGTATGTAGATAGCTCAACTGTTTCTTATGTGTGTTATATGACAATGTACATTTTGTAAATACTGTATAGTCGTAAGTTTGTTTGTGAATAAAGTGTGTATTACCTGCTCTAATTGCGCCCCGCGAAGCCTGACTTGCTCGAGTTGTCGTTCAACCGTGTCTCGCTCAGTCCTCGCCGACTCTTGTTCTCTCTCGACCGCGGCCAGTTCCGACCACGCTTGTTCAACCGCCACTTCAGCTTCGGCCCTTTCCACACTACCGCTAGACTGGGCTGTACCGCCTCTGATGAACCATTTCAGTTGTATGAATAATAAAAAAAAGTTTATAATTATACTATTAGCAATCTAGTTACCATAAAATAATTAAATAATAAATATACAATCCACACAACATCATCTAGCCCCAAACTAAGCAGAGCTTGTGTTATGGGTACTAGAAGACTCACATACTTAATACAATACATTACATAGATATATTTTATACTAAGATGTTTTATAAAAACAAAAAATAATACATTTTCATGGACATTTCACAAATTGCCCTGTAGTCCCGAACTAAACAAACTTTGTGCGTGGTGTGGGAATTTGATGCTTGAACAATTTGTAAATAAACATTTCTTGTTAATAAATATTTTGAATCCAGACAAAAAATAGACTTTTGACATGAGTTTTTCATTTTTCTTACAAAAAACTACCAACAGCGCCTTGATTAAATTGTATGCAACTCACCTATAACTTTGCTGCGTGCTTAGTCTGGTCCCCGGCATATTGATAGGTTTATAAAGCCTGTTGAACCTCGCCTCCCAATGGGAAATAGCCGCATGTTGTCTTTCTGCGTCCAAAGCGAGTCCTAATAAATGACTGTCGAGTTCCATTAAACGTCTGCGCAAACGCATTTGCTGCTTAAACGTAGATACTATGGACTCGCGAAGAGATTTCAAATGGGCCTCGCTTTCAGCCTTCTCTTCTTTTGTTTTTTCTTCTTCTAAAAGATGGATGTCTTCTCTGGATCTGAAGTTTTTGTTAATTAAATGATGGAACAAGCTTATAGTCGTAAAAAGATTAATAGCGCGGTCTTGGAATCGGCGATGTGGTGGCGACATCTAATTGTGAAATTGAAACTAAATTAGACTTAAATTACTTATGAGACTTAAACATAAAAAACTCAAAAAGGTCTAGTGAACATTTGGGCCCAGCTCTGAAGAATGATCTATCATGTTCTGTATTTTCTGTTATTTCCTTGTGTGTACAATAAAGCGTTTTCTATCTATTTACCAAACAACAAAGAATCATCAAAATCCGTTGATTAGTGACGGAGTAATGGAGTACATACAAAAAAAAAAACGCTTTTGAATTGAGGACTTCCTTTTATCATAAAATTTCTTAATTACGTAACAGAAGAGCTGATTATGAAATCAGTTGAAAATATGAGCTCTTCTGTTACGTACTTACGAACTTCCGAAATTAGTTGAAAATATGAGCTGTTGTGAGTTGTACCTTGAAGCATCCTTCATTTTGAGTTTGAGTCGTGCTATTTCCTCTCGCAGATCGTTTATGACACTTCGGTATTGGTGAAGATGTTTCGGCGTCTGTATTAGTTCTCGTTCAACCTGTACACGAAAATAATACAGTTAACTTATGGAAACTAACAATAAAATTTAATATTAATAATTAAATGAAGTGATAACAGCTGCCCATAACGATAAATTGCTTCACAGAGTACGTCCACTAAGGGCATGCTTTGAGTAAGCTATATACCTACAGTTATTGGGTCATTTCCATCTGTTACCCAATAGAATTCCTTACTGTCAGTAAGTGCATGACAAAAAATCATTAATCTATCCAGTACTCTCAGCTAGATAAATGATCTTTATCTGCGTCAAGTGCGTCTAGAAAAAATAAATAAATGGGTGGGAATCGAACCCACGACCCATAACATGGAAGGCAGAGCTACTACCAACTGAACTGTGACGCCTGTCAAAGTAGTCGAAATTGTCTCGAAAACATAAACTTATATAGGTCTCTAGACGCTCATAGTCATCTAACGTTGACTGTACCTACTATAAAAGCAATTATTATATAAATGTTATGTTAGTATACTATACATGTATGTTTATATCCGAAGAACCGACAGTCATTGGAGCAAACGGATACTGGAGTGGAGACCGCGTTTAGGCAAGCCTAGTGTAGGACTCCCTCCGGGCTCAGTGACGCGTCTTGGGAGAGACTTACGTCCAGCAGTGGACTGCTATAGGTCTTCTTCTTATCGTGTCGATGCTACAACTATTTTGTTGTAGCATCGTGTTGGAAAGATTAGCCAGACTAGACACCTGCTTTGCCATGTCTAGCTGTTACCGGGGAGGCTCTTTCCATGCACCCTATAGGTTGATGATGATGATGATGAAGTTTATAATAAGAATGTATGTTTTAAAAACATCAATAACACGGTAATAAGATAATACCTTGTATAGGTATAATACCTTGTTAGTGATAGAAGATGCTTTCTGTGCGTAATGTAGTGTTGATCGCGTGGTTTCCCGATGCTGTGCGGCGGGCGATACATGAGCCACCATGGCCGCGCGACATCGACCGCCCAGCACTTCGCGTAGCAAGCGAGTCAGCTTCGAATCACGGTAGTTTACGTATCTGGGGATTAGTCAAAATTAATCATAAAGATTATTTAAAATTGTCATAATAATATTTTAGAAAGTCTCTTACGTTTCAAGAGTATTCGATACAGATACGTCATCTGTATTAAATCCACTTGTGTGTCATTAAAACGACGACCGATATGAATAACAAAAACATTATTCATGAAAATAGTTACCACGTTGGGCGCCATTAAACTATTTTGGCGCCCAACGAGGTCTTGTCCCAACTTGTACATAATAAAAATTCATCAAATCAAGTAGAATTGTGTATATTTTGAAGAACTTTTGCAACCTCTTTGTTTTCAGTTGCTACAGATTTTGCATAATTTTATGGTGTGATTTTTGATTGTGACATGTTTATGTTTCATTGACTTACCTTGCTCCTCCAGAAAGTGCCATGATACAGTTGCCGAGTGCAAGTAGAGATCTGTTAATATGTGCGCCTTCTAGTCTTCTTGCTCTCAATCCCGCCCGTTCCGATCCCGCCAAGTCGATCAAAAATAATCGACCTCTTTGTGTCCCGGCTTCTATTTGCCTGCTTACTATCACACTGGAATAATAACCAATACAATAATCAATATTTCATTTTCATTTTTCATTTTCATTTTCCAGAGCCTAGAATAATATAGCTACTTTGAAACTATTCGATTCAATAAAATGATACAGGCAACTAAACTAATTCTTAGAAAATTGTGTTATTAGCGATGATGTCATTTTTAAAGGGCACCAACACGGCATAGGTGATGTAGCTCAAAGTGCTTTTCAATGAAACTGATGACAATAAAATTGACGTTATGCTTCCGTACAATCCAAACAATCATTCAACACGTTCGAAGTTCATTCTTACCTGAGTAATGCGTGGCCCCTTGATGAATGCTGGTTAGCATGAGTGGGCTCAGCGGTTCTGGCCCTATCTCCTCTCGTTAGTAGTTCGGACACGTGAGCTGCACTGGTAGCTTTCACTTCACTGAGTCCGGCGACTGTGGGGGCTCCGCTGCCGCCTTCATCGCGAAGCTCCAGCGGACCTACACTTGGGTTCAGCAAGTCACGAATGTTCTCGTTGTAAATTTCTATGTACGACATTTTCACCTGAAACAATTTTTGGATTTGCGAAAAAATACCCAGAGAACCAGATGAATGAAAGATATAACTAAGAAATAAAATCTTACATAACCTAAACTAAATGAACACAAATTTCAAAAGTATACTTAAAATAAATTACACAAAAAAGTAATAACTTATCCGCTTATCATTTTATTTAGTTACGATAGGTAATTAGATGATGTACCAATTAGAATATAAATGTTATAGCAAACAATGTATCCATTTCAGAGCGTGTTTGCAGGTAATACACTCGAGAGCAATGAATCCGGGTCACTTAAAGAATCCTAAAAATCTCGGAAACTAAAAATGCTAGGTTAATGCAATAAATTGTATTTAATAGACAATGTAATACTCCTTAAATGAAGGTATTAAAACTTCTTAGTTATTGTAAAGTTATATCATAAAAAAATCAAATTTGAAAAAGGGCCACTTTCGAAGATGGAACTACGAAATTACAGCATTTGGTTTTGCTTTTGTTTGTAATCTGTCATTTATGTGGGTACATAAACCATGTTGATAGTGCTCTATATTCATTATTCAAGCTGAAATTATGTCGCTTACGCCTGAAGAATGCACCAGAATACTTACAATGCTGGAAACCGGCCGGAGTCAGCGCGATACAGCCAGGACTGTCGGTGTGTCGCTGTCAACAGTACAAAGAGTTCTCCGACGTTACACGTTACGAAGAAACTGGTTCTAACCTACGCAGACCAGGAACGGGCAGAACCAGGTGTACCACAGCACGAGAAGACCGATACTTGGTGAACACCATGCTTCGAAATCGCTTTCTCACAGGAACTGAACTCACCAATCAGTTTCGACGCCTCGGAGGAAGTAACCCAAGTGCATGGACAATAAGACGTCGGCTTGCTGAATCTAACTTAAAACCCCTTAGACCTGCAAACGGCCCTAAACTGGAGCGTGAGCATCGTATTTCGAGACTAAGATATGCCCAGAGCCACGTAAATTGGAGTATTGAAGATGTGTCAAAAGTTATGTTCTCCGACGAATCAAAATTTATGCTCTACAAGCACGATGGAAGACACAGAGTGTATCGAAGACCAGGGGAAAGATTCAAGCAAGCATGCATCGAAGAAAAAGTAGCCTACGGTGGTGGGTCTGTACTTGTGTGGGCCGGAATTTCTTCTGAAAGTCGCACAGAGCTGGTGATCATAGAAAACGGCTCTTTAACTAGCGTAAGATATGTGGAAGAAATCCTCAATGATCACGTTGGTCCATTTATGATCAATTTAGGTAAGGATGCTATATTTATGCATGACAATGCCCGACCTCATACAGGTAGGATTGTGAATGACTACCTTCAAGAGATGAACATTACTCGTATGGAGTGGCCAGCGCGCAGCCCGGATATCAACCCGATCGAGCATGCTTGGGACGAGCTAGGCAGATGCGTAAAACAACGAAACCCTCCCCCAATCACGCTTCGTGAGCTCAAAATTGCTCTCACAGAGGAATCGGAGAATATTCCCCAAAATCGTATAAGGAACTTGGTGTACAGCATGCCAAACCGCGTAAACGCAGTAATGGAAGCACGAGGAGGCAATACGAAGTATTAAAATCCAAGAAAATCGTAATAAAGTTCAAAAATTTCATGTTTCCTATTTTTGTTTTAAGGAGAGATCAGCAGTTTTTTTCTTTATGTAATTTTGTGTTAATAAAATGTATGGTGACTCATATTTTTTTTACTTTCATTTAAGGAGTATTACATTGTCTATTAAATACAATTTATTGCATTAACCTATCATTTTTAGTTTCCGAGATTTTTAACATTCTTTAAGTGACCCGGATTCATTGCTCTCGAGTGTATAAAAATTAAATTTTATAAAACTACATTAAAACATTATAAAATAAACAAGCCTAATTCAATTAATCACGTAACCCTTCTTTGTAGCCTTTTCTATGTTACGAAAATTCCAAGGTGAGCGAAGGTTTTCTGAATAGAAAGAATTAATGATGTTTGTTTGCGATTTTCAACAAAACGTACTGAGGCCAGTCATTAGCGGAGTAAACAGATGTTCTCCATCGTATCGATTCTGATAGAAGGTAAATAATCTTTTGACGTACTTATAGCAAACATTTATATATCAAGTTGCTGTGAAAAAAAAAACGAAAAACGGTTTGAAATTGACAACAGCGCAGCGAAACGAATTTCTAGATAATATGATATTTAAACAACTAATTTAACTAATTATTATCTGGCCCAGCGTATCAGCATTGCTATTCAGCGCGACAATGCAGGTAGTATCTTGGGTACGCTTCCGATTGGTACTGATTTGGATCAGTTGAACTATCTATAGATCGTTTGCAACGGTCTGTAGATAGCTAAACTGTTTCTTATGTATTTTATATGTAAATGTACATTTTGTAAATACTGTATAGTCGTAAGTTTGTTTGTGAATAAATTATCCTTATACTAATTTACAGATATTTCTACAATACTAGCAGTGATTCCTTTTTCAATATTTCACAATAGTACAAAAACGGTACAAAAGCACATTTCGTTATGACAAATAATTCCTAACATTTTTAATTACTATGAGCAAGAGTTATAAACAGAAATTGTCTAAAATAAACGACTGCAGTCGAGGTTTATTATTGCTGCGTTCACTGCAGTACTTTTATCAGATGAAAAACACACTAGCCACAAACCAAGTTGTCTGATTGTAGGATTAGCTGCGATAACAGAAAAACCTGCTGGATTTCGTAAGTGTTAGTTTTATAGAGTTTTGAGCGGTAGTAATGCCAGAAAGTAAGAAGAAGAAGAAAATGAGAAAAGTTATCAAACACAGCTGAACTAGGATACTTACCTAGTGATAGTAAGAAGCAGTACTCAATACTCAATTTCAGTACTTCTACTGCTTCCAACTATCCCTTCTTCTTCTTTGGAAATAATAGTGTGATTTGTGAGCATAAAACACGCTACATGAAATAAATATTTGATATAAGAGAGGCATCGACAACATGTTTTATTAAGCCCTGACGTATATGGTCGGTGCATACCTGACATTGATCGACACTTAGCTTGCACTTAGGCGTATCTATAAATAAACTTCAGACTGTTATGTGATGCAAAGATTAAACTGTGAAATAAACTTCCTTATTTAAAATAATTCTTACCATCAAATAGCACTCATTAGCACTCAAGTAGGTTATAAATAAACTTTAAGTCGTAAACGAGCATCACGTGACCAAAGTGCATGCCGGAATTGTTTATAAATTACAGCTTTAAAAGTTTATTTAATGCATTGTGAAATGCAGAAAAGGCTTCTAGATTATTTTGTACTATGCCTTTTATGTTAAAAAGCTTTGATGGCTCTTTAAAGACATCAGAGACCCAATAAAGCAAACAGAATTAAAAAAACGCTGTAGCTTCTTGGTATGATAACTTTTTTAATTTTGCAAATAAATTCAATACGAAGAGATGTGATCAAGGGTGCGAAGTTTGCGGTCATGGTCAATTAATTGCATTTAGCTCTAATAAAGTAAAGATAATCGCAATAAACAGGTACCTACTACCTAGCCCAGTCCATTAGCCTACAAGTTAGCGTGCTTAGACCTAAAAGGTTAATAGTATGTCACGTCTCACGACAACAGCCCTGAATATTTAAACGATTCATATCCGATACCACGAACAATTGAGTAGTGACGTCAGCAGGTTATTTACACCCTAGTACCAGTAGCAAGATCGTTTAGGAAAGCACATCAAATAGGAAAAATAAATAAATAAGAGTCTGAGACACTTTTGTTATAGATTTCATCTGGAAATAGCATATCGGGGCTAATTTGTTATCATGAGAAGGATATATAGCAGGTAGGTGGATTATATTAAGGATTTATCTACATGTCAATTTAATGTTTGATTGGTCATTATAATCGAATCCACATGAGTTCCTAATCGATCTTATGGTTATGAAGAAAATTACTGTTGTAATTGCTGGTTTATGATTATAGAACGCCCATTAACAATATTTATGTATGAATCCTTTTTATTTTTTATTATTTTAATAGGTGGTTTATGTATATTGTGTACTCCTTAACAATAACAATTTAATTATACTAATCAAGAATCATAAAGCAGCTACTGCAGCTAGCAGTGGCAGCTGGCGAATAAAGATTATAGAATAGGGCATGAAATGGATTAGCGGTTACTGCCCTAAGAATTAAGAGAGACGAGATCAAAATCAAACATATTTTGATCCACCATCAATACAGGACAGACTACTATAGTAGTATATAGCGTGCAAGTAGAGGAAGGCCGAATAAGAAATGGTTGGATTGTGTGAAAGAGGATTTAAATGTGAGAGGAATAGATTCAGAACTGATGAATGATAGGAGTGAGTGGAGAAAGAAACCATGTTGTGCCGACCCCACTTAACGTGGGATAAGGGCAGGGGAATGATGATGACTACTATAGTAGTAGTCGACGTATGTAGGGGGCTTAAGATATAAATCTGGTTTCAAATACATACTTAATTGGCGGAAGATCAGCGTTGTAGTAGCACACATACTAAGTACTTCTATAACAGATGCTTAGTGATCTGCCAGTGAGGCCAGTTTTTTCCACTTATAATATATTTGTAGTTTGTTTTGTTTGTGACGCAAATATGGTATCTTTCTTTCTAAATAAATAAATAAAATAGAAACCCGCTAAAACCGAACAACAGTGAGGTGCAAAGCTAATGAAGGGTGGAAAGAGTGATAGGTTAATGATTGTCCCGTGTCTATCACGCGAGGCTGTCGACAATGACCTTGCACGGTGGGTGGCACCGAAGCCACCACATTTCACCGAAACCACGGTCGCTATTTGTCGGGCATTGAAATTTTCATTACAAACGTGCTTATCTATAAGTACTATCAGGCACTCAACACTTTAGGTATCAATCTACAACAACGTCGGGTACCGCGGGTAATTTTTCATTATTATTATTTACAGGTAAAAATGTAGGTTCAGGTGCAGTGTACGGATGTTTGAGGGATATAATGGCTTTATGTCGGTTATCTTACCACCGTAAGTTTCTTGCCCGTTCTTCTAGGCTCTGGTCGCGTGGAACTGGCACCTAGAATCACCTAGTATGTAAGACGATTCTAAAGGATTCTTGTGATTTTACTTAATAAAGTAATTTTGACTTTTGACTTTGCTTAATGAACACGTTTGCTTTTTGTAGTAAAAACTATGATACTATCAGGCAGTTTACTAATCTCTCAGTATTGATGCTAATCACATTGCCAATGGCTTTATATGAATAAAGTCCCTGAAATGCACCCCAAACATTTTATAACATCTTTGTTTTCCAAAAAGGTCCCCAATTAAATAAAGTTGCTCGCTTTTTTGTAGCGGTCTTCATGTGGTCTGTGGATTATGCAAAAGAAAAACAGTAAAAACATTTCCGGACGGTCAAGGTCTTGTAGTATTCGCCGGCGAGTAACACGCTCCATTTTAATATTATTAGGTACAATCGGCGCCATAAAAATGTTAAAAACTCTATAAAACTCTCTAAAATAATCATAAAAAACCCTTGCTTTTAGAACCTAAATCGGATAGTAAGTTCCTTCGGCTAGTCTATAGATTCCAAAACAAAATCGCTTAATTAAGCGCGTCCTGAATTAAATAAATATGAAAATGGTGAATGTATTTTTATATGAGCTTAACGTTAACTGTACCTCCATTAAAATACATAAACATTTATATACACCATTGTTCACCTAATGGTCATAATACTATTGATTGACCTTAGTTCGGTCCAAGAAAAGTCAACAGTTTGGGAGCATTTTCGTCGGTTAAAAGTCTTTGTACGATAATAGTCTTTTTACACAAGTATCAGCTTGTTTAGGTCTAGCACCGTAAAATACCTGCGAAGTAAGAAAACCTAGAAATAAAACCTTAATGAGTGTCAGATCAGGTTCCAATCGTAATGCAAAAAAAGTTATTTTTTCTTTTTATACATTATGTAATAATATTGAGGGGTATTTTGTTATCTACCAACGTGTTTTAGTTGAGTTCATACCTGCTATGCCGATAATAAAATTAACGTAAAGGAATGGCATTGTTGCATGAGTAGGTAGGTAATGATTGTCAAGTAATTTCTTGCAATATTGTTTTACCAGTAACCTCGATCTTAGTAAATTATTGCTTGTAATATATATGTAAGTATCAATTTTATCACTTTTTAAGATCCTCATCCTACCATGTAGATACCTAATATAAATAATAAATAAATAAATAAATATTGCAGTAAGTAAGTACAAACATCATCAAACTTTCTTACTTCAATTATCACATTAGGTATTTCGATGTTTTTGTTTCTCTTTTGTGTTGGTATACAATAAAGCATATTCTATCTAGTTATGCTACCTGTATCGACCTGCCGTCCAGTGCTTAATGCCTATTCGGCACATTATCATTGTTTAACAACTGACGCCCACGCGTCTCCGCTCGGACGATATGCTGATACAGTAGTTTTGAGCAACGGATGTCTGGACCCGATAAAGCTCATTCTGTTTAGAGCCACTGCTAGTTTAAGACATAAATGTTTCATTCATTAAATTTACTTTAATTCAGTAATTTTCTTTGTTTTTAAAAAAGCTTTTCCACGGTTTCCCAACAAGTCTGGCGCAGCCGGTAGGATTTCCACGATTTTCCCGGAAAATCTACGATCGATAACAATCACGAAAGTAGTAATATTGGGAAAACCGACTTTTAGCGGATGTGGAAACGAACCAAATAAATTTGACTGGTAAAGCGTGTGAATTAAAGTGGCTCGCAGTTTCAAGGAGGACATGGGATCGAGCAATTTGTGAGTAAACCTTTTCACTTCCTGCTTTTATATTCCTGTGTCTTTTCCGACCTTTTCTCGATCATAAATCATCGGGCTTATTAATTGCGTTTATCTGATTTTGTTTGCACTCCATTGGCGAACTAATTTGCACATAAATAGGCAGATTTGTTAGACGTAATTAATTTGTGTAGTTATAAGTAACATTTAATTTTTGGTTTGCACATAAATAGGCAAATCAAATAAAACAATTTGCACTCAAATAGGCAAATTGGTTTACACATAAATCGGTAAACCAAGTAGGATAAGTCGCACTTAAATTGGCGAACTGTTTTACACAAAAAAATCGGTAAATCAGTGTAATTGTAAGTAAATAAAATAAAAATAATAAAATGGAATTTAAGGCAGTGCCTAAAGAAATATTGTCAATCATCCCGAAATATGACGGGGAAACAAACTTATTAAACTTATTCATATCTAAATGTGAGTATATACTTAGCGTTAGTAAAATTCAAGGTAACATCGCACAGAATTTGTATTTATTCCATGCGATTTCGAGTAGACTTATTGGTAGAGCTGCGACTCTACTTAGCGACCATCCAAATATTACGACATATGAAGAACTTAAGGATCTTCTTACGCAACATTTCGGCGACCCTCGATCGGAAGATTGCATTGCAATCGAACTCGAAACTTTAAAGCTTAAACAAAGTGAAACATACATACAGTTTTGTCATAGAATTCAAAATGTCAGAAGTTCCTTATTTGCGAAAGTAAATAGACTCACCGATGAAGGAATCAAAGCAGCAAAAATGATAGTGTACAATAACACTGCCCTTAACGTGTTCTTGTACAACCTCCCCGAGGACATGATTCGTATCGTACGATTAAAAGGATGCTCTAACTTGGAAAATGCCTTAAGCATTGTCACGGAAGAGGTTAATTTTAAATTCCAGTATGACGCAAAAAGCAAAATGTTAAAAAATACTTCGCCACAAGTACCAAATTCTCAAACTTCTCAATCGGCATCAAAATATGTACCTGAACCTCAAAACTATAAACCGATTTTATCGCAATATAATAACTACAAACCTCCAATGCCTACATCTAATTTTCAATTCGGGATTCCACATAATCAAGGCGGATTTAGACCAAACTTTATCCAACAAATGAGAACCGCGCCGCCCACGCAAGGTTATCGATTTGGGACAGCCCAAAACGTACCTCGACCTAACTTCGGTCAGGCCCATGCGCAACGCGCGCCTTTTCAATATGATGGTTATAAAGTTGGTATCCCCCAACAACAAGGTTATAAGTTCGGTATTCAGAACCAACCTCAATCAGGCAATAATTTAAAATTCGACATAACACACCAATCTCATGATCTTAGATCAAAAGATTCTGATGTTTCGATGCGCACAGCACCAGTGAGACAAAACATGTCTGCAAACGATTTGTTCTATATGGAAGATCCACCACTCTGTCAAGAATATAACTCTGATTTTAATAGTTATGATTACGGTTATTATAATACTACATGCGGTGAAAATGTAGAGAACGAATGTCATTACATAGAGAACATGGACGAGACGTATTCCGCGTACCCGAAAAACTTCCAACCAGAAAATATCTGTCCGGATATTGTACATCCAAAAAAAATTCAGGAAAATAGCATCGAAGGATTCGGTGAAGTGATTACTTTAAATTACTGTAACAATAATTCGAAATTATCTCACCTAGTAATTCCAGACATAAATTCAAAGTTTCAAACGATAGATTTTTCCAACGAATTTAAATACAACGAAATTGATAAGGAAGAGAAACAAAATTTTAAAACTAACGCTCTATCACGGATACGACTTAACACTTTAGGCGATAACGATGAAATTTCGATAAAAGTTAATTTAGATAAGAAGGAACGGAAGCTGAAATGTCATAATGCAGAATCGACAAATGAAATGATTAAATTAAGTAAAGACCAAAATGGTAACTCTTGCGTCTCTACATCACGCAAACGAACGCCATCTCCGATATTAATTTCATCAAGTACAGAGAAAAATAATCAATACATTAGAAGAAAAGGTCGAAAGCCCCCTTACTCCCAGCCATCTGCAGACAGTACCACCGCGTTTGCATCAAAGGGACGCGATGACCCTACCATAGGCACGGTATATTCAGCTCATAATTTAGACACAAAAAGTATGCCGATATTACAAGAAGCTATAGATACCAAGCCAAACCAGATACTCGTGTATACCTGGAATCGAGATGAACTATCGGTTAAGGAATTATCTAGAGACAAACAAAAAGTTATAGAGATCCACTTACCTTTAAATTATCCAGAGCTAGTGAAAAGATTTCTGAAAGGATATATTAGGCCAAAACACAAGTATTTCTTTTATTTCGAAAACGATTTACACCGGAAACAGTTTGCAGAAGCCAGTACATTATTATTTCAAAAAGGAACCGTAAAGTTTTATCAGTGTACTAAGAGAGTTATATATGTAGAAAATGAACAGGAACAACGAGACATAGTACTTAAATACCACGTGGGTAAAAACAGTCATAGAGGAGTAAAAGAAACGTTAGTCCATCTAAAACGAACATTTTACTGGAACAATATGGATCAGACAGTTGCTAGAGTTATTAATGCATGTGAACTTTGTAGAATGATAAAGTACGACCGTGAACCGTTAAGACCCGACTTACGACTATCACAAACACAAAACAAACCTTTTCAAGAGCTTTTTATAGATAAATTTTAAATTGATGGAAAATATTATTTAACAATACATTAATGATAGAGGCATTCACATTTTATAAAATTAACCTTCATATTGGTACTCTCCATAAACACAACTCTATGGAAATAGTCAAAAGATTTCATTCTATTCTTATTGAAATATACCAAATCGCTAAATATCAACAAAAGATAACAGATGCTGCATCTGTCATGAGCTATGTAGTTATGTCGTATAGCCACAAGATTCATTATACTACAGACCTCATCCCATTTGAAGAAATTTTTGAGTACACCGAATCTTATAGTAATGTACTATTAGATTTGTTGTTGTGTCATTGTGTTAGATTAGATTATTTTTAACTTTAACTTCTAACTTCTTTAACATTTTATTATTAACTTAGAACTAGATAAGTTTACTTAAAACTATAAGATTACAATTATATTAGATTACTACTACTTCATGCTGATTTTAATAAACATTTTTACACAATAGTTGGTAAAAGAAAACGCTAACAAGACTAAATATTTGTATGAACATTTAATTGACAAAATTATTGATAAAAAGAGAGCTGTAAAGTAACGTTCTGCTCGCTTTAACGAACAGTAGGAATACAAAAGTATCCATAAAAGATATCAGGCGTCCTCTACAGGTAAATACTATACTTAAATCTGGTGGTCTAAGTGATCCTAAGCCAGGCCTTTCATCTGCAACCGATTGACAAAAACCCAGAGCTGCAACCTGTAAAAGAAGGTCAAGCTGTTGTCCGCCATGATTCATGGACTATCATTAAAATTAAAGATTTAAGGTACATCTATGAGGAACTAGAGTTAACTTTACATAGTTATGAAAGATTAAGAAGGCAAGTAAAAAGCACCTCTACCATCAAAGCTTTTGACTTTACCGGAGTAGAGTCACAAACCGATTACATCATGAATATAACTATTGATTCCATTGGTAAGATCTAAGCGTGGTTTATTAAACTCAATCGATTAATTGATCAAGCTAATTACAGGTAAACTTGATAATGACGATGCTGTTATGTATGAAAAGTTAATTCATGAGATAAATGACTAAACAAAACACGGTATCAAATAAAATTACAATCGTTGCCGAAATGGTGGGTACATTTACGAAAATAGCGAACTCTATCAAAACCAATTTCATTCAGATTGAGGAAAGCATTCAAGATATTAATCGTTACTTAAATGAATCAAAGATATCACAAACCAGTAACAAAATTATACACATCTATAACATTTATATACATAACTTTCAAACGCTCTACATCAGACTGAATGAGATTGAAACAGCTATTGCTTTCGCTAAGGTTAAATTGTTACATCAATCAATTGTAAACACGGAAGAGTTATTGTTATTGTTAAAAGAAATTGAGGAAACTGATAGATTGGTATTTCCAGCAAAAATTGAAAATTTAGTAAAAATAGAGCAATGTATAGAGATGAAAGCGTATATAAAACAAAATCAGATAAAGCTTATTATGAACATTCCTTTAATTACAAAAGAAGTTTTTAACTATTTTAAATTAGTCCCCTTACCTGTCTATAGTAGAGTCAATGACCTTATCTCTTTAATCCTTCCCAAATATCCATACGTCCTTGTGAAAGGGTTGAAAGTAAAGCCGCTCTCCCAGTCATGCCGTGAAGTCGACGAAGCCCGCTTCCTGTGCTTGGAGAATGACGTCACCCCACTAATCGAAGACCATTGCATTACCAGTCTTATGAGATTCTCTACCAATATCTCGAGCTGTCACCTGATTCCCATCTTCATCAACGAAGTTAAAGCGGATCTAATACAATACAACCACTGGATTATCTACGAGAAAAAACGATACGATACTTACAAACTATAACGATTTGTGGAATTTACTTGTTAACTATGGATGATAATTGCCAAGTAAAAATAAAGGATTTGAAGTTAATGAAACACCAGAGTCAAGGAAAAAAACTATATATGTAGTTACATGAAGTTCCCAATAATTAATTTGCCTAAGATAATATCAAGCCAACCTGATTTCCTGAGAAAACTGATTGACCCCAACGGAATCGATCTTGCTGACATCCAGTTCCTGAATTACTTATTGCAGAAAAGTGGAAGTGAAATTAGTGATAGTGAAAATAGTTATAGTGCTCTAGATTATAGAAGTGTTAGTATAGGAATCATATTCTTTTGCGCTATTGTCGTAATTTGTCTTTTGTGTTAGCATTTTAGCATAAAATTAAGTTTCGTTTTGTGAAAAGGGCTCGAGATAACCCTCATCTTTCGGGTAATCTCGAACTTATGGAGGGAGGAGTTATGCTACCTGTATCGACCTGCCGTCCAGTGCTTAATGCCTATTCGGCACATTATCATTGTTTAACAACTGACGCCCACGCGTCTCCGCTCGGACGATATGCTGATACAGTAGTTTTGAGCAACGGATGTCTGGACCCGATAAAGCTCATTCTGTTTAGAGCCACTGCTAGTTTAAGACATAAATGTTTCATTCATTAAATTTACTTTAATTCAGTAATTTTCTTTGTTTTTAAAAAAGCTTTTCCACGGTTTCCCAACAAGTCTATCTATCTATTATTTGTTTCAAAACAAAGTTAGCATATCGTGGTTTAGAAAACCTTCAGGGGGTATTGGCTTATTATGTCATAATTGATTGTGTACGCTTATTTGTGCCAATAAATAGATGACTTCGCGTCCAATGCTACATTTCGGATCAAATTCAATTGTTTCATGTGTTAACTCTACTAATTCTAATAATCGAAATTTTTGTTGTAAGTTTTCGGTACATGAGTGACATTCAAGCAGCAAGAAAACAAATGAGAAATATATATAAATAAATAAAAATTCATGGACATCTAACTCATCACACTCTATTCCCAAACTAAGCAGAGCTTGTAGAGAATAAAAGAATGGTAGATCTATGCCATTAGCAGTGCGGCCTCTGCGGACTTTACTACCCATGCAACCTTTTTCGACACTTTTTATCCGTAGTACAAACTAAGCCTAAACCTAGGCTATAGGTAAAATGATAAAGGTAGACCTCGACCGCATTTCCTCGCAGTCTGAAATCGACTAAAACTGGAACAATGCAAATACGACCTCCGAGTAAGTAACCCGTACCAAGCACCCTACTTCTTATTACCGACCTACAAATATTTTATCGGTAGCACTTTATAAAAATACTTTAGCATTATAAATTAATTTAATAGGCTACAGTACGCCAAATACCGACTTACCACACCACGGCGAAGAATAAATAAAATTACAACTATAACTGGCTAATTTTTAAATGATATCCCGAGAATTGCTAATATCGTCCATAAGTTTTGTTAAGCAGTAAAAATAATATGTATAGCTAAGTATGTATTTGTAATTTAGCGACCCGTCCCGGATTCGCACAAGCAATGATTGTATTTCATTAATTGAGTCATTTTATCTATTAACAAATTAAATCGCGTAGTTTTAAAGACTCCAGACAGCGGGCATCGACTTTGTTTTATACTAAGTATAGTGATTACTAGGTATGTAATTTGTAACCAAGTTATAAAATGCAATTGACTTTGTTTTGAACGATGCAGCGATTATGTAATTTGTAACACAGATATAAAATACAATTAAGTTACTCACATCATATTCCTTAGGATGTTCACTCTCAGCAATGCTTGTGAAGAGATTGTTCAGAGCCCGGGACATGAGGCCGGTCATGGTATGTGTTTTACCGGCCCCGGTGGCTCCGTACGCAAATATAGCTCCAGCGAAGCCCCGTAAAGTATCGGCGACTAGAGGGGAGCAAATCGCTTCATACACGTCTTCCTGTAAGAAAACTTTACTCAAACTACTGGGAGAGTAGGTACACTTATGTACGTATATAGGTCCCTATGTTTTATGAGTTTCATGATTTCCACAAGCGTTTAAAATAATGTTAGTTCATTGTGTTTTAAAGAGCTTTTTTGAATATTATTTTTTAAATAGTATTTTTGTAGCCTATACAATTTTTTAAACGAGAACCGATTTTTATGATTCTTCTATTTTGAGGCTTTTTAGACTTCCGAATTGCACTAATTATGCAGTAAATAGGTTCATATTTATAAAGCTAGAATATTTTAAGCGTTTATTGAGGACTTGCACTTGAGTTATTATTAATTAATTAGTATTAATTAATAATAACTCAGATTCTTCTATTTTGAGGCTTTTTAGACTTCCGAATTGCACTAATTATGCAGTAAATAGGTTCATATTTATAAAGCTAGAATATTTTAAGCGTTTATTGAGGACTTGCACTTGAGTTATTATTAATTAATTAGTATTAATTAACCTACTCATTTGAATCGGTTATTTAAACAAAACCACTATAAGTAATTGAGTACTAATTACTTATTTAGAAACACTGATCTAATCATTGAGCAAGTAAAATAATTAGATGATGTGGTAGAGTTGCTATACCAAGTTCAAATAATTTGTAAACAAATGACGAGCGCACAGTAAATAATATAAGCACAATAGGATAATGAACAAGCATTTTCTTTGTGAGCGTTAGTTTCTCCTTGGCCTCATCTTAGCTTTTAGGGTTACTTCGCTTTGTTAATATAGGTACTTTCATAACTACTAAAAATTAAGATAAGTATTTCTATTAGAGAAGATTCAGTCTTATAAAAAACAGCTGTTCAGCATTTTGATAGACTTTACGGCAGCGTTTGATAGACTTTAAAGTCACCGTATATTACTGAACAAAATGTGTTATGAAAAAAAACATATTTTAGCCTATGTCTTAGGTACTCTGTAAAGATGTAGCTTTGTACTGGTGAAAGAATTTTTAAAATCGGTCTAGTAGTTTTGAGTTAAATAAAAATAAACATCTCTTACTCTTCATATTGTTTTGAAATGTATAGATTTTACCTGTGTACTGTCTTCTCCAAAAACTCGATCGTATGTGTAATGCTTTTCATTGAGTCTGCGTTGCCGAAGAACATCTTTTCGAAAGTCACCTTCATCTTCTAGCACCAGCATCTGTTTAAGAATTTAATAAAGTTTTGTAACAAAGGTGTGTTGATTTCGATTCAGACTTACTATCAAATCAAATCAGTACATAAGTGATGGTTAGTAGATGATATTCAGATTCTCTAGCTAGATCCTAAAAAGCATAAAACATTATTTTATTAATAGGTCATTAAAGTAAGTATCAATCATTCTTATAATCTTATTTTAAGCTAAATGCTATAAGTATTTTATTATCTGCCAGCCCTAAAGGTAGGCGAGCTAACTTAAAAACTAAACAGTATAAATTATTAGCCTAACAAACAGAATTTAAATAAACAGAAGATATAAATTTGTTAAACAAATAACAATATGGGTAAAATAAACTAAACCAACATGAATTACTCTACTAATGTAGAGCTGTATAAAATCCCTTGTATGTTATACTTGTACTACTTTTATAATAAAATACAAATTATAATTATTTGGAACAAACTTATTTATATAAGGACAATGACATGTTAAGCGATGCTGACCGCACTGACTAATGTTTTTTGTTACCTACTACAATAAATATTGAACATTATATTTTAATTTTTGATGAATCCGATTTCATCAACCTTGGTTTATCTTTATCTTCTAAGCATGCGGAATAAACTGATAAATAGAAAACGTGTAATTGACCTATCCAATGTCAAATAATCATTATCGTTGTGGCATATTTTATCACAAACTGATAAAAATGTTGCGTGCATGGGAATGCTAAATGCTACCTAATGACGGAAATATTATCCACTACTATAGTTTATTTGATCGAGCGAGTGAAGTGAGTATAGATCTTAGTAACATAGGTATGTTTGTTCAGACCTTTGGTCAAATGGATGTAAACGTCCAAAGAGGATCGTAAAAGTGCTATGATAAGATTATCTAACTAAACCATTGTGAAAAAAAAATATGTTTTCTTATTTGGGAACAACGCGATATATCAGTTCGAGGCATGTTACTAGTATTTTCACATCTGAATTTCTAACTGTAAAAGACAAATATTTTTCAAAATCAAAAGGATGAAATATAAATTCTAAACGTTAGCGTTTATAAGACTTTATAGCGTTACTAGTATTTTCAAATTTGAATTTCTACTGAAAAAGGCAAATATTTTTAAAAATCATATAAGAAAAAAAAATCTAAACGTTAGCGTTTAATGATAGACTTCATAGCGTACCTTCTCTACGCCCTCTACTTAAACTAGATAGGTGACCTTCCACTATCAATCTAAAAGTACATAAAATAAAGCATAGAATAGATTGCTGTAACCTTATCGCTGACCACGTGAACGATCCGAGGACCTTCATCAGCTCGAAGCGGCCGCACGCGCACTGCCACCTGCGCAAAACGAAGGAAAAACTAAAGTACCTACCTACTCTGCAATAAAGTTAAAAGCTTTGGATCGGAAAACTTTTTTAAGGAGTACTGCTTCCCAACATCCAACTTCTCAGTGAAAAACTTTACGGGTAAGACGAAGAGATTTAGATTTAGACGAAGATTATGTTATTTTACCTATTGCATAGATCGTATATCGTATAAGTAAGCTTCAAAGTGTGCCTTGGAAGATTTTTCTTCCTAGAAACACTTTACAAGTTTTAAGATTTCATTGCCGTGTTTATTACGCTAATAGATATAGATTGATTTGAAAAGTTTTGAATAAAGATAAAAAGTTACACCATAACGATATCTATCCTTTCAGAGTTCTTGAATGTTTATTTTTAAAACTTAAATTTTGAATATAAAACAGTTCAGACTCGTGATTAGGCAAATTGTGCCGCTAAAAATATTTAAATAAACTGTAAAAAAATCATCTTACCATGAGCTTCTCTTCCGTAATGGTCCGTGAACTGCCATCAGCCATGGTGTCTACAGATAGTGCTCCGAGTCATCTCCGTAATACGTCACAGGCGAATGTCCATCTAACTCGTAACTTCGAAACTCAGTGAAACTTATCATCAATCATGTTTCATTAAAATGTAAACTGTTTATTTCAAAACGAGAAATGCGTCAAGGAATTGACAGTTTAATGATAGGCATAGATGTGTGAGTTGAGCACGCTCACTGTAGGTTTCACGTGTACTGAAGCAGTGGTCAAAAATACAGCCTTCGTTTCGGCCGGTCGCCGAGCAACAGCTAATCACCACAAATGAAAATTTCATGCGACTTCGTTAGCACGACCATTAATCGACGGTTGAAAGTATTGGTTATAAGTACCTGTACTACTTAATAGTTTTTTTACATTTACTGTGCTGTAAAGTACCCACCATAAGCAAATAGGAATGAAATGGTTTGTTGGAAATTGCTCAGTCAATAACCAATTTTTTAAGGTAGTTAAACACATTAATTTATTGTTATTGTTATTAGCAACATGGATCATGATGTATCTAAGTAGATATTTTCTGGGTACATTAGTAAATAGTCATATTAATATAACATAATAAGATGCCACTACTTAATAAGTACATACTTATCATACAGATTTAATCAAACAATTTAAAAACATTTTTGAAGTAAAAATATTTTTATTTTGCATTACTATATTAATTTCATTTTAGAACAACATCAAGCTTCTTTTGTTAGTAACAAGTGATTTTATTACAAATAAGTTGGTCCTTTCAGGAAAACTGTATTATACAAACGTTTTAAATATCATTAAGTTCTTATCTAAGTAAATTAACATATTATGCAAGGGTTCCTTATTTTTTTCAAGACTTGTATTTACATATATATAGCTAAGTTATATGCTAAACTGTACCAGGAGCAAGTAGTTTTACACCCCGATCAAATAGTTTGAACAAATACCGAGTTGGTTTAAGATCCAATGTCAACATATGTTCTTGTTGAAACTTTTGTCCAATATGCTTGACAGTCAGATGCCCTGACACATCTGTGCTCCATCCTGAATGTAGATTCTCTACTTCAACTACAGTATGGGCCTTGTGCATCAGTAAATTAGACATGGTATGAGTAACATCATCCTCACTAGACTGATTACAGTGAAAAAGTAAAAAGGACTTGTTAGTGTGGCTTAGCAAACCAAATATTTGTTTACAGAACCAATTAACATCTCTCAGACTGTATCCTAAATCAAAGAGATGTGAGACTCCGTCTACTATAACACTAACAGGTTCATGACCTCTTTGCTTCGCTGACATTCTTTCCTTCACTTTCTGATATAGGTCTTGTACAGAAAAAGTAGTATTATCTAACAATTTATTTACAATCTCATCTCCCAAGTTGCAGAACTCAATAAGACCACTGTCAACATGCTTTTGCAGGTTATAGTTCATTTTAAGACCAACATTCTGGAAATGGCTTAGCGAGTTGTGCAAAGACACAAATATAATATGGCTTTTGTTTTTAATACAGTGACTTAACACACAGCTATCAATAAATGCACTGTCACATCCATTTATCTCCTTCACTAGAATTATTCTCCCCAATGTATTTTTATCTAATTGTAGACAGGATACAATATCTGTTGCCATTCTGTAAGCAAAACAAAGTTATCAGATAAGATAAAAAAATACATTTTGTGTTATAAAAGTATATGTTGCGTCACAAATACTGTTGTTTAATGAAAATATTATCAGGGCACTCCGAGACGAGGCAAGGTGATTCGCGGCCTCAGTACACTCAATACTTCGCCGGTAACAACATTATCTCGGACATAATGTTACATACATAATCACTGGCTCTTAGATAAATAATACTTTTAGATATAATTATATGGTACATACATAAGTGAAGGCTGCTGCTACTGCTGCAAGTTTAGTGATATCCAGAACTCTACTATTTTTCTGGATTGTGCTATTTTCGACAGGAACTGAATCTTTTTTGGTGTACTAGCCAGATAGCATGTAAGTTTTGATGTGTGAATCAATGTCGGACTTAACTGCGCTTTAAACGTAAGATAGTTTTGATTTTTGAACACCACCTGTCTAACCAGACAAATTATAGTAAACAAACAGAAAGACAAAAACTAAAGCAGGCAGGCAGGCAGTCAAGCGCACACGCAACGCACGCTTGGAGACGTTTAGTTGACTTTGACGTTAGTGCTGTTACTGTCGGCCAATCAATCTAACTTTCTATCATTCAAGTCATATTTCCTTCACTCAGTTATTCTAACACGTTAGGTGCTGAAAGGTGCACGCTTGCAAAGTGCTTTCGGAAATAAAAATAAAATGAGTTAGAAGCCAATTATATGCACTGCTAACCATTCATAAGCTTTTTGCTTGAGCAAGCTTGTAAAGTAAGTAATTTTAACTTTCAATTTGGAAGATTTTATGTATTAAATTCTCGATATCCGGTAATTATTCTAATGTCCATGTCTTCGAACTTGTTTCAGCTCCACGATGGCTGTTTCAGAGACAAAAGTGTCACGATGGTATTTTGGAGGGCTCGCATCAGCTGGAGCAGCATGCATCACTCATCCACTCGATTTACTAAAAGTTCAAATGCAAACTCAAAAAGGAAAAAACATTTCAATGCTACAACTCACTGGAACTGTTGTTAAAAATCAAGGTAAACATGATTATTATAAATAGGATTAGCCATGCATGGTATAACTCATATGATTCTATTTCATTTAATTTTCCCTTCTAATTACTAATTCAGATCTGTGTACTCTAGGTATCAAGGGCCTGTATAACGGTATATCAGCTTCCCTTCTTCGCCAGCTAACATACTCCACAGCCAGATTTGGAATATATGAAATGGCTAAACAGCAATTAGCTCCAAAAGATGTAAGTTCATATATTTTTTGACAAACATTTATCTACATAAGCTTTACTTAGTCATTTTTCTATAAAAGCTTTCCTCTACACTGACCATTTCCTTCCAGGGCTCTCCTATTCCATTTTATTTGTCAGCATTCCTGGCTGGATTGGGTGGATTTGCTGGAGGTTTTGTTGGAAACCCAGCTGATTTAGTCAATGTAAGAATGCAAAATGATGTGAAGTTGCCACCAGAACAGAGAAGAAAGTATGTACCCTGTACTTATTGTCTATAAGTATTTTTTTTTAATATCTGTTCTTTGTATAACCTAAACTTTGTTCTAGCTATAAAAATGCCGTCCATGGACTGTATAAGGTGGCTACAACAGAGGGTTTACCTCGTCTTTGGGCTGGAGCTTCTATGACCTGTAGCCGAGCAGTTCTCATGACTATAGGCCAACTGTCCTTCTACGATCAAATCAAGGAGATGCTTCTCTCAACTGCTTATTTTGGAGACAATGTTGTCACTCACGTCACATCAAGTTTATTGGCAGTAAGTTGATTTTAAACTTTGACACTACATTATGAAGAAAGTAGGTTTTCTTCATAGTACAACAGTTCACTAAAAAACTTGTTTTCAGGGTGGTATAGCTACAACATTGACCCAGCCAGTGGATGTACTTAAAACAAGAGCAATGAATGCCAAACCAGGTGAGGTTCAGAGTATACTTACTCTCATCACTAGCACTGCCAAGGAAAGCCCCTTAGCATTCTTCAAAGGTTACATTCCAGCATTTGCGAGATTGGCCCCTCACACAATTCTCACATTTGTGTTCCTAGAACAACTTAGAATGAACTTTGGAGTAGGTAAAAAAGATTCTTAGAAACATTTACTGTACCATAAGCATATTTTTGTATAGATGTTCAGTTTTTAATGTTATATTTTGTAGAGTTTTATGAGTTTAGTTGCATTTAGAGTTTGAGAACATTCAATTTAAATAATGTGTATAAAATGCATAAAATGTAATATAAAATATTCCATTTAGCATATTATTGTCCTAAAGGGATTGTTAAAAAATATTTATCTTATTGTAAGCACCAACTCTGTAAAGTTGACACAGTTTAATTGTTTTTTAAATATTTATTTTGTAAGTTTAAAAGTTGAAATTATTATTTTAATATTTAATTTGAATTTGGGAAACATTTACAATTATTAAACTATTCATATTGAATGTATATAAACCTACTAATCAGATGTATGCCTTAACACATCAGTCTTCCTGTTCAGATGGTGTATTTGTATTGTTCATCTTTTGTATTATTATTTACAAACAAAAGATCCATAACTCACTGATATACCTACATTGCAACAATTTAGTATACATTGTACTAATTTCATTACACTTGTAATACATGTTTATTTTATATAAATTATAATTTACCAAAAACTACTACTCACTTATGAGACATTTCTATAAAAAGTTACCATGTGTTAATTAATTATTATGTATTTGACCTTTAGCTAACTGACCTATCTCACTCTGAGTGGCTGTGTTACAATTAATTAGACAAATTATGTTGTGTGCCAAAAGTAAACTTGTACCTACTTTATTTATTTACTGTATTCCAAAGGAAACACTATATTTTGTGAAATATTTTCAATTTTAGATAGTGACACATTCCTTTAAAAGTAATGTTTTTTAGATATTATTTATTTTTTGTTTAATTTAACTGTAACTTCAATATGTTTTTAAACATATTTCATATTTAATCATATTTTTTGGCATTTTATCGATCTAATTTGGCTTTAGTGGTCATAGAGTTCATTAATTTAAGTTTATTTTTGTGTCAATTTTTTACATATAGTTCTGAAAAGTGACTTCAAATCAATGATTATGATGATTACTTTTTGTAATTGAGAGTTACTTGTGATATTAAAAAGGAACATTCACAAAATGTATAACTTTACCATTGTTTTATTTATCTTTTATTTAATGTATCTAGATAAAATTAATATACTACGTATTTATTGATTGTTGTGTGTTCAATATCTTAGATGGATATATAGAAATATTCCAGTGTTTGTGGTTATTAATAAAACTTGTTGATTGTTTATATAAATTGTTTTAAATAAAACCATATTTATAAAGTCACATTTGAATTTATTTAGATACTTCATATTTATACCTTATTCTAACACATAACTTTGGTATTTTTAAAAACTTACGGTGGGATTAGTAACTATGTTTTAAGTACCTATCTAATAAACACCAGACACAATGACACAAATATACGTTAAAAATAATTACGAAAATTAGTTTGATATTCACTAGAAATGAGATCCTATAAAATGCAGAAACTTGCGCGTTTACCTAACCAGAAGTGAACTTCCATCATTGTCAATGCCAAGTTTATAAATAGATTTTTGCACTTGTTACTTTGGACTGTGTTTTATGGTAGCTGCTGGCATAAAATTATCACACCGGATAGCGGACTCGAAATATCTTAATTTTTCACACTCCGATTGTTACTATGCTAGTAGGTATCAATAAATAAGGCTATCTCTATATCTATCTCGTAATCTATTTTAGTTTTTTGACATGTGCAGACTACAGTGTATCTACCATGAGATGTCACAGTAAAATCGCCTGACTTTACTACAGTAGTTACGTCAATATTAGTATGACGAATTTTAGTACCCAACTATTCGCTAGAGGCGCTGTACAAATCTTCATACATTTTTTTAACTACAGACGCTAGCGAGTATAGTAAATATAGTATAGTAAAAACTCATGGTAGACCTACTGACTGTTGAAATGCGGAATAGGTGAGTGGATTCATTCCCGCAACGCGACAAATAAGGTACGTAATATACATTACTAGGTTTCTTACACGAGTGTGTAAGGCGCCACAATTTTTTATATAATTTAATGTTAATTTTAATAAATTTGCTTTTGTATGAATAAAGCGTTATTTTAGTAGTTGGCACTTGATTTTAGACCAGCCTAATGTGAGCCTTGCTTTCTCTGATTTTTCTAATGGACAGTGCTTTGACACGATTTTGGTACAATTCAAACTAAAAAATGAAAATGTAAACACCTTTTGCTCCAAATGAACAGATTTGGCACTAACATTAGTGAGTCTGTCAATGACTAGATTTTTAAACCATTTTAAAAATTAACGCGGTTTCTGCTATTTAGGTACAGCTCTAATTAGCCGACAGTCCAGCCTTGAGAAAGAATCTCAATGGTAACGTGTCAAGACGTTGATTAAACAACCAATGACAAAAACAAATTTATATTGTAGCTTTACATCTTTATACCTTTATACGTGCGTTTTTAGAATGGTTTACCTATTTATCTATTTAGTTTTGAAACTGGATTTTACAACGTTAGGTAAATAGTAAGAGAGGGCACCTCTAGCTCTAAAAAAGAGCGTTTATTCGGCGTGGTTGTTGGCACGTAGCATTAGCGATTGTCCTGCTGGCTCCATGAACACGGTGGCCGGACCTTGCATCCACGGCTCTCCGTCTACTTGCATCGCACATGTGCCTTCTAGTTCGATCTGAAATAAAAAAAAACTTGCAGCATTCTATTGATATGGATACCTAGAAGTACGGTAGTACATAGTGATGTTACATAAATAGATAAATAACTCTTGGTTTTTATTATTGGTTGGTAGGTACTATTGGTAGTACAAAAATATAGTTAATTGCTACTCCCCCACCTTCTTCACCCCCTCAGGGCATCACTGAAAACCAGCGCTGGTGTAGAGCCCAATGGTTCTACACCAGCACAAGCTGAGTGTGCACTATTTTCAGTTATTTTAACATAGTATAATTATACCGTTTATATCCTAGCATTAAGTTTTATAATAACTGAAATAAATGATTTCTATTCTATTTCTATTCCATTTCTAAAAAAACTTTACGTAAAAAGCGGTTGAATTGTAATTTGCCTGATCACGGAAAGTGATATTTTCCAAGTACCTACATAATTTAAACCAAAGAGATATCCTATGAAAGAACCATAGAACAAAAACAAATGACAGTCGTTATCAAACGTGATCAAGACATTACATTGTTTTTTTCAGCAAAATTTGGTAAGTACCTTCCATTTTATATCCGGATTAGTAATGTAGCAAAATTAAGATTTACCTTGATTTGAGATGATTGTGTGAAGCGATAAGGCTCAGCAAGGCCACACTGCAGCCGCGCTATATGGATGGACGATGAAATGCCGACGACCTAAGAAACATAATAATAATTAGCACACACTTGTTAGAAATCTTCTAAACTTTACTTTAAAAAATATTTATTTTTACTTTGCCATGGAAACTGAACCTGACGGTTTCCAAAATTGACCGACGCGTATTACCTACTTAGGTTACCTATAATTTTCTAATATTTACCTCTAATTTTCCATCGTTTATACTTTGTTCTTCTACCTCGCCTTCACCCATACCTAGAAACCAAAAATATTTGCTCACGTCAAATGCACGCAATTATCCAAACACGTTTTAAAGATGTATGGCGATTGGTCTTTTACGATTTCACAGAAATATTGTAAATTATTCGAAATCTCTCAGTATTTCACAATCTTATGAACTTTTATTTATTAACAACGGTTAGCAATGAAAATGTAAGCCTGTTTATAAACATATCTTAGCTGATGACAAAAAATAAACACTGCAACACTATCACTTCGGCCACACTGAAAACCAGCGCTATAGTAACCAATTGTTTCTATAGCGGCCTTTTTACACTTATTTTAAAATGTTTTATGTTATAAATGTGTAATGGTCATGGTGTAAATATTTTTTCTTTTTTTTTCTTTCTTTCACTCACTCCATAGATCGACTCCGGCGCCCCATGAGGGTATGTTGAGTGCTACAAGCGCCTGCAATGGCGGCAAGGTCGGTAGACGAGAGCCGTTACACCACACGCGAAGTCGCCGCTCTAAGCCGCCGCAACCTCCGTCGTCTAACGCCCTTCGACCGCCGAGAAACGCGTACGCTATCTGAATTAAATACCGAAAGCTGCAATGATTGTCGATAACAGAATTTGAAGATCTGAGGGCGTAGTCCGAGCTTCTATTTTAAAACTCCCTACTCTCGAGCCGACAGTCGTCTCTCGGATGTCCATACATTTTTGTATGGCTATCCGAGAGACGACTCTCAGCTCGAGAGTAGAGAGTTTATAAAATACAAGCTCGGACTAAGGCCTCAGGAGCGCGAAAAAAAAATGACCAAGCTCAAATTATATTTTAATGAGAAGTTATCGAATATCGAGATGTTAAATTATGTCCATTGACCCATTGATGGTCGTATTACTCAAACCTTTGTTGTTTGTGTTTTTACCATGAATAAAAATCAACTTGTTTTGGTTACTTACTTTATTAACTAAGCCTGAGACTTAGTTCAGGCTCAGTTACTCAATAAACCAAAAAGACTTTAAAGCTCACATAGCCCTAAACTTCACATTTGGAATGCACAGGAGCTGAGCAAAGAAACAGCTGGAAGCCTAAGTTCTACACCACTGCAAAAACCCACATAATAATTTAACTAATTTATAAAACTGAATGTACACACAGTGTTCTTACATAAATCCAATCACTTACATAATTAAGTGTCCGATTGGCATATCTGTACAGAAACTGCGTGCGAGCATGTTCGAAGTCCAACGCTACTTGTGCGTCTACTCCGATGCTAGCGTAGTTGTACGCGAACACCACTTTGTCTGGCCGCAAACGACCCAGCCGTTTCGGCTTCACTGTGACCTTCCATCTGGGAACACAGGCAAGCAAATATTACTCAATAACCAAAATTGTAATTCTATCGATATATTTATATGAGATTGCGGTCAAGCGTTTATGCATAAAAAAAAACAAATTCTAAAATCTCTATATCTCAGCCATTTGTGATCCGACTTGTATGTAAAACACAGTTTATTTTTAACACAGTATTTTTATGTACTTTTGTAGCTACAAATCTGCATACTCAGTGTGAGTAGGACAGCTAATATTCTGTCAAATGTTCTAAGGACAATACCTGATCTTCTTCTTCTTCTTCGTGTCGATGATTCAAACAACGTTTTCCCAAAATTTGGCCACCTCTATGGCGTTTTCAGTGGCAACGTACAAATCGGCCAAAGAACAAGTTTTTGGGCACAGCGGGCAGGTCAATACCTGATGAAAAAGGTATACTAGTAAAAGCTAAAGTTACCTATCTAACGGTTGATGGGTGGCCTCCTTGACGGAGCTGATGATGGAGTGTGCGTCGAGATGCGAGTTACAACCAGCACCCCAGCCGAGCACTCGCGAGAGATCATTACCCGTTCCCATCGGAAGTATAGCCACTGCAGCCTGAGGATTAATAAAACTTTATTTATCTTTACATTTTAATAATTACAAATATAATATCCTAGGTACCTACTAAGATCAGTTTCATCTCTCCAGAATACTTAATTTCAGTTATCATAAAACTTAATGCTACAACATATAAAAAGATATAATTATTATATGTGGTTGGTTTGGTTGATTGGTTTATATACTTCTTCTTCTTGCGTGTCAACGTCTAACACTAACAACCCTACACCAAGTTCGAATAGAATTCTTAGAAATAGAAAAACTCAGCTTGTGCTGGTGTAGAACCATTATGCTGAAAAATGATATCTAGTCTTTCCTAGCATGACAACAGACTTAAGAATACATACCTTGACACGTTGTGCAGTAGTAAGCGAGTTTAAGACCCAAGCGACGGTACCATCCCCTCCGGCGACGAGCAGACGACATCGCTCCGGCAGCCAACGGACCACACTTTCCGGAGACTGGACACTTATATCCACTACCTGTGTCCATATGTTGATGTCAATTAATTCTGTTAAAAGTCCGGTCGCGGAGCAGAAAGAAATTCGTACATTAACCAGTTATTACCTGTCTCTGTCACTCTCGCGTAAATATGATGCGTCTCGCTCGCTGAGTGCCGCGGTCATTGGATCTGTGCGAGCGAGAAGCATCATGTTTACGCGACAGTGACAGAGACAGGTAATAACAGTTTAATGTACGAATTTCTTCCTGCTCCGCGACCGGACTTTACCTAAACAAATGAGTGACGCAAAAATATTACGTTCAGACTTAGGCATGCCATACAAGAGGTTCATTATTTATTTTTTTATTTATTTATATATTTATGTCAACATTATCAACATTATATTTATATTAAATTAAATTATAACATTCTCTTACTATTATTATTACAACACATAAATTAACATCTATTTTCACTTTATGAAATCAAATAAATATTTTAATTGGTTGTTGCAGAAAATAATAATTTTTATAACTAACATGATTTGATTTACTAATTGTATACTTAGTGTTACGTCTGTTACATCAACTGCATATTCTTTCACACATAGTAAATATATTAACAATCTGAGAAGGTGTGATGTACCATTATATGGGTGGAAACAGCTAAGATTTATAAAATTTTTATAAATAATGATTTGATAACACATTATTTACAAAATCTTATTACCTATACAGAACTTTAATTACATTTTAGAAAACAAATACATACCTGAATAGGATTAAGAAGACCTCTAAACAGGGATAAAACTTCATCACTTCTGTTGCTTCCTGATTTCCTATTAGCTGGAACAAAATATCTCAAGAAATAATTTATTTATTACAAAAATCAACAAAATCAACTTCAACTGTCATCATCAAATAGTACATTAACACATTTTGAAAGATTAAGTAAAAAGTACTAACCAGATAGCAACATACACTCGAGAGCAATGAATCCGGGTCACTTAAAGAATGTTAAAAATCTCGGAAACTAAAAATGATAGGTTAATGCAATAAATTGTATTTAATAGACAATGTAATACTCCTTAAATGAAAGTAAAAAAAATATGAGTCACCATACATTTTATTAACACAAAATTACATAAAGAAAAAAACTGCTGATCTCTCCTTAAAACAAAAATAGGAAACATGAAATTTTTGAACTTTATTACGATTTTCTTGAATTTTAATACTTCGTATTGCCTCCTCGTGCTTCCATTACTGCGTTTACGCGGTTTGGCATGCTGTACACCAAGTTCCTTATACGATTTTGGGGAATATTCTCCCATTCCTCTGTGAGAGCAATTTTGAGCTCACGAAGCGTGATTGGGGGAGGGTTTCGTTGTTTTACGCATCTGCCTAGCTCGTCCCAAGCATGCTCGATCGGGTTGATATCCGGGCTGCGCGCTGGCCACTCCATACGAGTAATGTTCATCTCTTGAAGGTAGTCATTCACAATCCTACCTGTATGAGGTCGGGCATTGTCATGCATAAATATAGCATCCTCACCTAAATTGACCATAAATGGACCAACGTGATCATTGAGGATTTCTTCCACATATCTTACGCTAGTTAAAGAGCCGTTTTCTATGATCACCAGCTCTGTGCGACTTTCAGAAGAAATTCCGGCCCACACAAGTACAGACCCACCACCGTAGGCTACTTTTTCTTCGATGCATGCTTGCTTGAATCTTTCCCCTGGTCTTCGATACACTCTGTGTCTTCCATCGTGCTTGTAGAGCATAAATTTTGATTCGTCGGAGAACATAACTTTTGACCAATCTTCAATACTCCAATTTACGTGGCTCTGGGCATATCTTAG
This sequence comes from Ecliptopera silaceata, assembly GCA_932527185.1. Lineage (NCBI taxonomy): Eukaryota > Metazoa > Arthropoda > Insecta > Lepidoptera > Geometridae > Ecliptopera > Ecliptopera silaceata. Next base: position 6,056,292 of record OW052202.1, on the reverse strand, counting down.
TCTCGAAATACGATGCCCACGCTCCAGTTTAGGGCCGTTTGCAGGTCTAAGGGGTTTTAAGTTAGATTCAGCAAGCCGACGTCTTACTGTCCATGCACTTGGGTTACTTCCTCCGAGGCGTCGAAACTGATTGGTGAGTTCAGTTCCTGTGAGAAAGCGATTTCGAAGCATGGTGTTCACCAAGTATCGGTCTTCTCGTGCTGTGGTACACCTGGTTCTGCCCGTTCCTGGTCTGCGTAGGTTAGAACCAGTTTCTTCGTAACGTCGGAGAACTCTTTGTACTGTTGACAGCGACACACCGACAGTCCTGGCTGTATCGCGCTGACTCCGGCCGGTTTCCAGCATTGTAAGTATTCTGGTGCATTCTTCAGGCGTAAGCGACATAATTTCAGCTTGAATAATGAATATAGAGCACTATCAACATGGTTTATGTACCCACATAAATGACAGATTACAAACAAAAGCAAAACCAAATGCTGTAATTTCGTAGTTCCATCTTCGAAAGTGGCCCTTTTTCAAATTTGATTTTTTTATGATATAACTTTACAATAACTAAGAAGTTTTAATACCTTCATTTAAGGAGTATTACATTGTCTATTAAATACAATTTATTGCATTAACCTAGCATTTTTAGTTTCCGAGATTTTTAGGATTCTCTAAGTGACCCGGATTCATTGCTCTCGAGTGTAGTTTAATTAAAAACCTACTTCCTACCTAGAATTATAAGAGGTTCCCATTCATCATTTTCCAATGGTTTTATGTACTTCACTGCTCCTTTCTCCAATTGTACACAAGCTGGTGGTATGATCATATTTTGATACTTTTGAAAGTCACACACCTGAAAAAAAACAAACAGTAACATGAATAAGAAAATCAAATGAGTGACTAACTGCCAGTATTATTTTAAACTCATTGTCTACCCACAATAGCTGTTGCAACATAGTCAAAAGAGGAAAGTAATAATAAGGTCCACAATGAAATAAAAACTCTTTTTTATTACTAACTTCTGTATCAGCATGGACAGAATCATAGCTTCTCTTAGTCCTCTGGCACCAACAGCAGAAGTAGCATCTCAGACCCTCTTCAATATGTTCGGAGTTTTCACCTCTGACATGTCCAACTAGAATAAAACAAATAACAATAATGTAGTTAATAAACATTAGCTAATTTTTTATTATGAATAAAACTACAATAATATGACTACTTGTCACAAAAAGCTACTTTTAAAACAGACTGTAATCTACATAGTTATGTTCGTTTTGGTACCTTAGAATAATATGACTACCTACTTGTCAGCTACTTTGGCATTGACTGTGAGTTTTGATATCAGTAAATAAATGATTAAATACTGCAAAGTTAATTACCATTCACCCAATGGTGGTAAAATGGTTTTTGGCTCTGCCAGGATACTTGTTTGCATCTATACTTTTTGTTCACAGCCCAATGACATCTCTTGCAGGCGCTTATAGCACAGCATTCGCAGAAAACACCCACCACCGGCAGCATGAGCTTTCCACATATTGTACACTAAAATTTTAATATATATCATTATTTTTACATTAATTGTAGTCACAGAAGCAACTTGATTAGTCTGTAATTTACTCACATGTATGTTGTACGGAATTGATTTATTACACTGAATACTTCTCCATGTATGTCCACGGATCCTGAATTTGGTCTGCATAAAATTATTTTCACTCAAAATCGTATTTAAAATTCGATACAGCAGGTAAGTTATAAACAAACCTCCTACTAAAAAATAATGATTGAATACAACATCATTCAAGTTAGCTAACTTTTCCATTGTGATAAAACTAAATCTTTAATGAGTTTATAATAAGATTATAAGTGAGGTCAGGTCTTCAATATCTTGTAGATTTCAAAAATAAATAAATAAACAAAACAAGAATCCGTGCAATTTCTAAAACGAGCCACCCAGTTGCTTTGCTCCCATAAATTCAAATTGACATATCAATGGCATGACATTTTTGAAGAATTTTTGACTCTGACATACATAAAAAATCTCTGAATCGTCTAGTTTTTGTGGGAGCGGCAGGTAAGATATAATTTTGTACCTACGTCGAACATTTTTGTTCTAATTATGCCAAGGAATACAATATCATGGCAAAAAATGGTTGTCTGTAAAGTCGGTTTACTGACGATAGTTGAACGTGACAACGAACGCAAAGGCCGATTGTGCTTCTTTGTCGCTCGTTCCGCGCTCTCGCTTGCACTTCATAGAACGCCTCAGAGCGAGGTAACGCCGCATGAGTCATGTTTTTTCGTGCGTGCAGCCGGCTCTATCGAATAATAAGACGTTGTCACGTTAAAAATATTAAAATGTTCCTTGGTTCCTACTGGTGCTTGTTGACGACTGGTAAGGTAAGCCACTTTAAGTGAGTTCAAACGGTTTCTACGAGATGATTGCTTATGTTTAAAAAACTTTACCTAAAAACCAGGTCTAGAGAAAATTATAATAAATGATGGTTATAAATAACATCTGCAGGTTATTAAAAAACGCAAAATTATGTGCTTAATTAATTATTTATTCATGATAAGATAAGAGGATGGAGTTTTCAGAAAGCTAACACTTAAGTGCTATCTTACCCTTACCTACAATTTCAAAGACTTTTAAAAAACTTTATTTTTTTGTTATTCGGGAATATAATTTTTATTCCCGAAGAGAATTTAAAGTCTTTCTTAGTTTTGAGGAACACATATCCAATGGTGTCTTTTTATCCTTATTACTAAGATTAACATCAGCTCCGGCCTTAACCAACATGCTTGCTACTGCTTCTCTATCTTCTTCACATGCAAGGTGCCTGAAATAAATATAAAAGTAACTTAAGTAATTAACAAAATAGATAAAAAACATTATTTTACTGTTCTTCAACTTCAATCATAATTTTTTTAAATTTTAAATTTATCCTATTGTTATTTGAGAGTTTTAATGTTATCATTTTTTATACCAATGTATTTTAATCACACTATTACTTACAATGGGGTTGAACCGGTAGAATCACATGCGTCTACATTTATGTCAGGATGAGTCAGCAGTAATTCCACAATATTGTTTCTACCCTGAGCTGCAGCTCTATGAAGCGGAGTAGCTTTAAGTACATCAGCCTCATTCACATTTGCATCCAGTTCTAGTAATAACTTAGCTACCTGGAACATGTAAAGAGTAGTTAGTAAGGAGCTGTAACTTTTTATGGTAATTTAAAAAAAAACTTACCTCAATGTGCCCTTTAGAGCAAACATAGTGCAAGCAAGACTGGCCCCGACTGGTTTTATGATTAACATTTGCTCCTTTGCTGGACAATAATTTCACAACCTCATATCTTCCGGCAGAGCTAGCCAATAATAGAGGAGTGCTGTTGGTGTCATCTACTGGGTCAACAGGACTCCCAGCGTCAAGTAGAAAATCAACCAGATTCTCATTGCCGCCTAAAGCTGCCCAGTGAATCAGAAGACGGCTGTTCTGAAGTAGTAAAAATAATTAATGTACCTGTCTGAGGTAGATTAATTTAGATAAGTTACGAAAAATTGGTGATCTTACAGAATCTGGTGTAGTCACAAGGGATGAATCTTGATCTGTCCGAACTTTTACTTGATTAAAGTCGCCCTTATACGCAGTCTCGTAAACAGAACCAATAGACATTTTAATATTTTAACAAATTAATAATCCTCTAGTTAATAAGTTTAAAATATTCCTATGTTTAATTTCAAAATTCTTAAAGAGAGTTATATATATGTATAGATTTAGCGCAAATTGTCTTGTCATTGTCATAGGGATGGGCAAAAAATATCGATATATCAAAATATCGATATTATTTCTGTAAAATATCGATATATATCGGCGATATTTTTTCCAGCGATATATCAATTTTCGATATTTATTTTCAGATATCAAAATCGATATATTTTTAAAGCTCTAAGCAACGAGTGCTCCTGATGTCAATATCAGACAAATTCTGTTTTGAGTGATGTTATGTTTAATTTGTTTTTTTTAAGTCAAGCAATGAAAAACCTGTTTTTTTAAATAAAAAAACTGATGTCAAAACAGCCAGATGTGTATTTGCTTTAAAATTTCGAATATTTTGGCAATTTTTATAAATAATTGCATATTGGGCAAAAAATATCGACATATCGAAATATCGATATTTCTTGGATGATAATATCAATATATTTGAAAAATATCGATATTTTTTTTTCATTTGCCCATCCCTACATTGTAAGTTTATTTTTTCTTTTTTTTTAATTTCCCGTCGTCCGGCCCAATGAGTTTATTTTTTCTTTTTTTTTTAATTTCCCGTCGTCCGGCCCAATGAGCATAGAGGTGTTCACACACTTTGCAAATTCACGCAATTCTGAGTCTTCTTATTGTTTTCTGTTTCTTTGTAGAAAGCTATAACGTTCACTTATCATAAGAACTTAATCTACCTTATCTTCAACGACCTCAATATGCATATATGGTGATGGTATGTTGATAGGTAGAATGTAATTTAAAACTGAGCTCAACGTACATGTGAACAACTTTACATTACAGAGGAAATGATCACACATGGTTGTTTTATTTTTTATTTTATTTTTATTTTATTTTCTAGTGTAAAATATGACTTTTCACCTAGTTTACTTATTACTTGTTAGATATTTTTAATTTTATTATTGTAAGTTTTTTAGATAGTAGGTGTATGCTGATCTCATTATTTTTATTTGTTATGTCTGTAAATATGTAGGTATAGCTTGGCAAAAAAGTGTAGAAACGGAACTAATTTTTTTGTTGGCTGGCAACATTTAGAAAATTATGACGTTTAAATTGTTTGATGTAAACAAAGTTCGCAAGTTTATACTATTTATAATTTGTGCCATAAAAACGTGATAAAACTAACTTAAAAATGAATAAAACTATCCGAAGTGCTGGCAGACAAATTATTTATGAGGTTTATAGGCGATGTTTGGCAGAAAAAGAGGTCAAAACCGTTCTTACCGATCTCAACTATGTTTACCAAAGAACCGCTGATATGACAGGTATGTAACTGTTTGTATTGTTGTTTTTAGATGAATTACGTGTAAATTGATGAATCCTATTGTTTTGAATAGCTTGCATACGAAATAAGTGGAATTTTGAACAATAATCATCGAGCACATAGGTTATGTTTACATTTTGTCTAACATTACTTTGGTATAGTGCGAGAGATCAGTGTTGATACTTGAGTGGCGTACTTTGCAATAAGTATGTTTTAATTTAAATTCGTTTTCTACATAACTTTATTGTTGAATGAAAATCATTACAATTAGAAATTTACCAAAAATGTATTATTATTAATATTTTGTTTTTATATTTATTTATTCACTTCAGGTAAATCAGTAAGCACTGTAAGAAGAGTCGTGCTGGAAGGAGATCGAAACAAAGGCGTATTTTCTACACCCAATCAATTACGGAGGAAGATTGGAAGAATTCATGCCAGCATGTAATCAAAATAGAAAAAGATTATTACGAGCGGGAACTAACTATGTACGAAGACATAGAGCGAATTATAATAAACTTCGAAGACGATAGTAGTTCCTCTGAATCGGAGAACGATTCAGACGAATATGCGGCTAACTCTAGCCAAGACTCGGATTAAATGGAGGGGGTACGTATATACTAGATTAATTACAATAACATTGTATCTGCGTCTTATTTTAATCCCAGAAAAAAATAGAGAGAAAATTTTAAAAACAAAGTATTGCCTACAAAAAATAAAAATAAAAATATATTATATAAAAATAAATATATTATGCTAGTGCATAATATATTTATTTTTAAATAATAAATTATTTTTGAATTAAATGATACTGATTTTAATAAATAAACTATATGTAACAAAAGTATCAAGACTAGGTTGGTACGCTATACGGTCACAGCGGGTTGCCATATGATCAGCACAGTGGCGGCCTCCGGATTTTCTACTCTTTTTTGCCAAGCTATACCTACTTAGTAATTACTAGTATATATTAGATTACTACTAGATGTTATAGTACTATAATTGTACAATATTTTATTTTATTTTTAAATTTTAATATTTAGATTTAAATAGAATAACGCGTTGGATTAAGTCTGATATGTTATTTTATTAGATAATAAAATTTGAAGGAAGTGTGTGAAATACCTATTTATCTGTCAATTTCAAGGTTTTTTTTTTTACTGAGATTAGGTCTGTGGGAGGGAGTAAATGTACTTGTAGTTGGCAGCGTTGACAGTTGCTCTGCTCTGTGCAGTTGCTAATGTTGCGTAGCGTTGTGTTGTTTGTTTGTAATCTAATTTATAACAGGTTGAATTTAAATTAAAATTTATCTATCTATTGGTTCGGCCACCGGATTGTTTGTTTAGTTTCCATAATGAAATAGTGATTTTAGAAGAACCTGCTTTAAATAACTGGTTCATATTTTTATTACTACGTTCTGAAGTAGATCCAAAAGTATCTAAATCTACACGTTACTCATTGATTGAGCAATTCAAAACAATGTGCTAGACACAAGACAAGTTTGCGAACAATGTGAGTGTACTAGATAACTCAGATTATAAAAACCTATTGAAGGTTTTTCTGACTACTTTCACTTGGCTTACTTTACACCTGAGAGTTGACTGTACATACATGTGTTGCAGTTTTCTGTATGTACCAATATGACGACAGCATACTTTGATTACTATGATGGCAGTAAAGTCTTTCTGTTTGTATCAAACAGAGTAGGACTTCCCTTGGACTTGGTAAGTTCTTAGCCAAACCAGGCTAGCGTTTGCAGTTGTTTGCTTGAAATAGTTACATAGATAATCCCTAGATTGCTTCAGTAAAAAGAGCTCTAGTTAAAGAATGGATTTAATTGATGACCTGTTTGATTTCAAACATCATCACATGTACGGCTCATACCTCATGTTATCAGCTTATCAAATTATACTATTCAATTTCTTAATTAATTAATATTTAAAATAAAAAAAAAACTATGTATTTCATTACATAGGTATATAATTTATTTCCTGTATAATGGCCCTGCAATGCTTTAAAGTAAAAAAAAAACCTCACAATTTACATAGAAAACCTAAGATTTTTTCACCATAGATACATCTTTTTTTTTCATTACTTAGGTTAATTTTTTGATTGCACAAGTAGCTGCACTATGCCTGGCCAGACTGTTTCGGAAACCATTGAAATTTTCTTCACCAGAATTTCGCCATTCCGTATGCCTTGTTATAGGTTTGTTGATGGGATATTTCTGTTTCGGAAAGTAAGTTTAATATAATTATTTTATACCATATATAATTATATTATTTCTAGTTACATAGATATAATTAAACACAGAACATCAACATTTATATGTCACAACTAGATATTATTCAGTTGGAAGCAAAGACCTTCATAGCACAAAATGCATGCCATATTCAACAATTTTGCAGAGTAAAAAAAACTTTTTCAAAGCTTTCTTAAAGTATTGTTGGTAATCAAATCATAACAACTTTTTATTACCAGGGTTTTAATAATAAATAAATATTCACAGACATTTCACACATCATGCTCTAGTGTCAAACTAAGTAAAGCTTGTACTATAGGGACTAGAGTGCTGATAGATTACACATTATACATACTTACATTATTTTTGTAAATACATACATACATATACTGCATAGTAACACCCAGACACAGATCAAACATTTGTGTTCATCACTCAAACAAACTTGACATACCTAATACTAATATGATTACGTTTTTTCTACAAAGTTTGATAATGGGGTGTGGTTTTTATCATAAAAAATTTTAAACTATTTTAATACATCTTTCGAGAATTTGTTTCATAAGAGACATAGAAAGAGTTTTGTTTACCATATGGCAAACAAATTCTTAACCGAAGACTGCGTGGGCCGATATGCGCCGTTAACTATTTCTTCTACTTTATAACCGGCTGCTAATCGTAGTTTAGTGGGTAACGGAGTTGTAAGTTTAATGATCTATATCAGTTCCTTGCTTCGTCTGTGCCCGTTTTGCAACAATGAATGAATCACTCATAAAGATTGAGATAGGTATGGCTCAAGTGATACAGAAGTTTGCTTTGTTGCTCAATAGACTACAACTACACAAGTGTAGCTGTATAGACGGATTGGAGGCACGTGAATAAGCGTCCTTGAATCGTATGTGTGGGAACAATATCATCGTGCTTAGCATATTATCACAATCCTAAATGATATTAACATAGATTACGGCCATAAAAGTCGTAGGTAGGTGCTTGATCAAAATATATTCTATCCTACTAATAGTATTCAATAGTTTAGTTGTATCTTATATGTATCTTATACAAATTGTTTAACGTCGTTTGATGTCGATAGACATAATTTATATAAATCTCGAAAAAGCGAAGTTTTACCTAATGTTTCGAAAAGTTATGTTAAATTGTATTAAACTTTGAATATTTACCTGAATTAACAAATAGACTTTACGAAAAATCAAAAAGACGAATACGCAGACGAAGTTGAAGGCGACCGCTGGTTTATAAAACCTCGGCAGTTACTTTATTATATGAGTTCGGTCGTAATTTAAAACCGCACCTTCGCATAGAAATTAAAAAGGGACCTTTAATTAAAGTTCGTTAAGTAAGTACCTACATCACTTCAGAGGTATTAACAAATAAAAAATAATTCTATAGAAATTAAACTGTAGGTAAGCCTTTAAAGGGCCTTTAATTACCCGAACCCTGGAACTCATTCTGGTCTCGGATATGAAAATCTTAACTTGTAAATACATAGCTATAAACTTTTGATGTTATAATAAAATGCATACTTAAATATTTCAATGACATTGAATTATGTAAGCGTGTTTCGTATGTATAAACATTAGGAAGTAAACAAAACGTATCTTACACTAATACTTTATTCACAAACAAATTTACGACTTTTACAGTATTTTCCAAATGTACTTAAGCATATAAAATACATAAGAAACAGTTGAGCTATCTACTATTATTGTTATTATCTTACATAAATTGTATAATATTCAACTAATTAAGATTCTTCGTTTTCAGACAAGCCATACATTTATCAGTAGTGCCTATGCTATGCTATACTTTACTCAAAACCGTACCTCATCATTTAATGGGAAAGTGAGTACTTCGAATCGCCATAATAAGCTAGCTTGAATATAACTGATATTTATAATAATTGCTTCAATTTTCAGTGCCATATTAACAGCATCAATGGTATATTTATCCTGCCTACATTTGCACCGGCAAATATACCACACGGCTGACTATACGTTGGATATCACAGGTGGGTATACTAGCATAGGTGATCAGGGCCGGATCTACCTAAGGGCTGTTTGGGCTGCGAGGTTAAAAGGGGCACTTCATAAAACAGTAATTTGTTTTTAAAAAATGGTTGTCCGTAAAGCCGGTTTACAGACGATATTTTTACGTGATACGTCATAATAAAATATTGATGAAAACTTGCATAGTTATATCATTATAGTAACAGTTTTTTTACATGACTATAAGTTGAGTACTTAGATAGGCCCCAAGTAGTTCCAGCCCAGGGCCCCACAAATTCACGATCCGCCCCTGTAGATGATGTGCTAACTTGCCAAGTACCTTTTGCATAGTCATATATGTTTGCATTTTTTTCAGGGCCTTTGATGGTGATTACTCAAAGAGTGACATCCTTAGCATACTCACTTCAGGATAACCTGATGAATAAAGAGGTCAATGCTAATACCAAAGGGACTGATGATTCCTTGGCGACTGTGGAGAGGATTCCCTCTCCTTTAGAGTACTTTGCGTACACTCTGGCATTTCAAACCTTGATGTGCGGACCGGTTGTATTCTACAGCGATTATATCAATTTTATTGAAGGCGAACGCTGGACTGAGGTAAGTCGTCAACTTGATTTGTTTACTAATTAACCTAAATTATTACTAGTTTAATACGTAGTAGGTAACACTCACACTGATAATTTATAAAAATATAAAATAATAAATTCTAAGTTCTTTTTGAGTATAGGTATTATGTTCCTAGATGTATTCAATTAGACTCGTGCGAGATATTCTTCAAATAAATCAATTACTTTACGGCCTTACGTAGGTAATACCTAAATATTTAAAGCAACTGTGACTCGCGATAATTTACAATTATTATTAACATATATTATACGAAGGTGGTAATTCATGTACATAAATGTACAAACTTGACTATTACATGAGTAATAATGATTAATGATAATCTGGCATGTACAAATAAATAAAATACAAAAATATTTATTATCGGAACAGTTTACAGTTTAGCAAGAACAAATGAGGTACGATGTTAGTTACAGTAAATCGTTATACTGTACCAACTAATACTAGTTATAGTTTTATTAACGGCACTTGAGCAAAAGGCAAAATTAGTCATCACAACAATTGAAAATACTATCGCAAGGTAGCGGTGAGCTTAGAAATGAGATCATACATAACTACTAAGTGAATGATAGCAAGCGATTGGCGTGCAGGAATCACCGATTCATTACTCGTTTAGCTGTTACATCAATGTACTTCTTATGTCACGCCACGACTATAATTATGGTCTACATTGAAGGTTTAAAGACAAGTAGCCTTCGTTTGCTTTGGTAATATGTGTTTTCAGCTATTTCTCATTCTGTGGAAGGCGTTCTAGCTTTTTCGCAGTTAGCTGTATCGTCGTTTCAATTAGGCATTCATTGTAGACGATTTTTTTCGGAAATCGTCTTACATACTAGGTGATTCTAGGTGTCAGTTCCACGCGACCAGCCTTTAGGCTCAAGAACTGGCAAAAAAACTACGGCCTGGTTCCTACCGTTTTGTAGAAGTCTTCTTACAAATAATTACAATTCACTACGATCTTGTGGTGGTCTGCTGTTCAAATCAGATTAATATATGTATTATTTAATTATAATGTCCACACCAGCATTGCGACCAGCATTGAGATACGTGTTCATAAAAAAAAAATGAAATATTTTCTCGATAGTGACTTAAACTGTGAAACTAGGTTTTATCGGTAAGTAATTACTAGGTAAAAGTTTGAACGACGAAAAACCGATGAATGGTCCACCGCTAAAGCTGTTCATTCGAATATTCTTCAGTTTGAAGAGGCTATTTTACCACGAATTTGCGAACTAAATAAGCTAAAGGCCGGTTTCTCGAACGCTGATCAACGAAAAAATCTAATAATTACTGTGTCAAACTCAGATCAATCGTGATTTGGGTTTCCAGAAACCGGCCGTAAGTGCTTGAATTGTTTTCTATGCCGCTGTTCAATTGTTTCAGAATGACAAAACTAAAGAGAATACAGAGCCATCACCGCGACGAGCAGTCTTCTACAAGATGATGGGTTCAATCGGTGCCGCGTTACTCTACTTGACGCTGGCTAAGAAATATCCACTCACTGTTTTGGAAGGTACATGATCTTTAATTACTTACCTTACATTTTCATGTAGTCTTCACTTGATAGGTCACTGTAATTTGAAATGGGATTGTATGTAGAATGATACTATAATATATAAGTAAATATTTATGGACATTCCCATAACGCACTCTAGTCCCAAACTTGTACTATGGAAACTAGACTGCTGATAGAATACTTACTTAAATACTTAAGTCCATTTTTTTTTTGTAAATACTTACATAAATATTTATAACATAATTTTGTGAATTTAAGAAAGTTTGTGTATAGTAGTTTTTTAAACTTTCGCCACCAGAATTTATAGTAAAGAGATATATTATACGGGATTTTATCGCGTACCTTAATCGATGACGATTTTATTATTCCGGGAATAATAAAATCTTGTAGTATATATTTCTTTACTATGAGTTCTGATCGCGAAAGTTTAAATAAATCTGTTAATATTTAAGTCGGTTGATTTACTTTCCATTCCCAGAATTAACAGACCCTACATCAGAAGTATCTCGCTCCTGGTCGGGGCTCTACCTGCTCTGGTACGCGTATCTATCAACGCTGGTCGTTCGATGCAAGTACTATCATGCGTGGTTACTCTCTGAGGCTATCTGTAACAACTCCGGAATGGGTTTCAATGGATACGATAACGATGGAACGCCAAAGTGGGACAAAATGTCGAATATTGACGTTTTTGGTTTCGAGGTAAGCTCTATCTTGTACCCTGTTTCCTATCCTCATATTCTAGATGTTGGTAAGATAATAACCACAATAACCTATAGGAAACATAGCAATTTCATTGTAAATAACAAAATAACCTAACACTGGATAACTTTCAAAGTTGAATTGAGAGTGAAATAAATAAATAAACATTCACGGACATTTCACACAACACACTCTAGTCCCAAACTAAGCAAAGCTTGTACAATGTGAACTAGACTGCTGATAGAATACTTATGTATATTTTTTATACGTTTAAATAAATGTCTTCTTTCATCTTCATTCTTAGAATATATACATTTATTTACACATGAAACATACATTTTAAAACAAATTATACAAAAACATGCTAATGCTAATGAATAACAAAGGCGTAGTTGTAGTCATATTTTCAGCACAAACATTAAATACTAAAGTTAGAACATTCTATATTAGGGATATACATCTTTTGAGTATCGCGTATGTATTTATAATTACTTTATGCACATAACTTAATTTGTAACGAGTTGCTTTTAAATTCCAAATTTGACTGTTTTAAAAGTTACAAATTCGTAAAAGAAAATTCAATAACTTGAATGTATATGTTCCCTACATTACTTTACTTTAGTCAATATAACACGATCGTCACTTTGTTCGTCTCAAAATCTCTATTGACCTTGCTCTTGGTTTGACCAGACTAAGATCGTCCGAGCTCGCTTCAAAATGCTTAACTCTCTATGGTCAAGGTTCAACAACCTTCCTTCAATAACCGAGTACAATACATGCTTTGTTTACATTGTTCATTTCATGATCGCGTCTTTGCGAGTGAATCTCCACATTGGTGATTTAACTTCCTGTAATGGTCGCTATACGAGAACCATTCGTGGTGTGGTTTTCGATTTTACGAGATAGGGATATTGCAAAATTGAGTCGGTAACCTTACATAGTTCATTTCGAATTTTATCACGCAACTAAGGCCGTATCCTGGCCTCCAAAAACCTGACAGGTTTTAAATCACGTATAGTTTCTATAGTAACTCATCGGTATTCTGTGGCATTTCTTGTAGACTGATGTGTCCGTGACGTTATCATTTTATATTAATACATATAAAGGATTTAATACAGCTCAGTCAGATCAGTCCACCAGAAATGCCACAGAATACCGATGAGTTACTAAAGAAACTATACGTGATTTAAAACCTGGCAGGTTTTGAAAGGCCTCTGGGCTTTAAATCTCTTTTAAAAATAATTTTGTCGAGGAAGAAATATTTAAACCAGACGCAATGTTCGGTAGTAGCATTCAACTCATCAGATTGATGTTGATTGATATCACACGCTACAATGCATACTCGTAGGTTAGTTTGGTTGTCATATTAACACTCCTTGACCCCGCAGAATACAATGGTTTGGTACTTTATTTAGCTCACTTCTTACGGAATTAAACAAATTCTTTGACAAATACCTATTATTAGAATAGACGTACGAGTAGATATTCGCTGAATTCCTATATTAGCAACCAGATTATAATAAAGAAGTTGCGTATTCAATTTTGTCGCAAATATTGGTTCATTCTAAGTATTTGTGGCTAAAGTTGAATAAAACCCAGTATACAGACAACTATGTACAATATTGTGTAGGATCTTTTTATTAATTAAACTCTTTGATCCACAGTTCGCGCAAAACTTTCGCACAGCAGTATCCAGTTGGAACAAAAATACTAACGCATGGCTCCGGAACGTGGCTTACCAACGCGGTGGGCCCAAGTTCCGGACAGTTAGAGTGTATGGACTTTCTGCGGTATGGCACGGGTTCCATCCAGGGTATTACATGACTTTCTTCGCTGGAGGAATCTTCACCGTAGCGGGAAGGAAGGTGAGTCAACTTAGAACAAGCATTTCTTATAAATATTTTTCAGTTATCGACTAAATTGTCCCTAATATTATAGTCTCAAGAATATCAATTCGGCATGACCTTAGATTCTGAGAAAGGGCTATTTTGAACTCGTAAAATGTGATGCGTTCAAAATCGTGATCGTACTGAATAAATTGTGTGTTGATTCTTGAAGACTTCAGGTTTTATAACAATATATACGCTACATTTGTGAAATCGAAAGGTGTTTATTACCTCGCATACATAAGTTTAGAAAATATTTCTTCTAAGTGTTGAAAAGACATACGGCAAAATTGGAACGTAGTTTTCCTCTTTAGTACCAAAGTTAGTGAGAACTTTTTAATGTAGCGGAGAAATTACGCGTTGCAGAAAATGCACTTTGTTTTGTGAGTCATTCGTTGAGTGCAATCGTATTTATAGTACATAGTTTTACAAGTTCCTTTTGTAATGCTCTAAAATAGTTTTCTATTTCTGTTGCAGTTCCGTACCGCTGCAAGACCGTTCTTCATCAACAGTCGACCCAAAAAACTGTTCTATGACTTGTTTAGTTTTGTGACGACGCGCGTTGCGATGACGTATGCTACTGTGCCTTTTGTTCTACTGCATCTGACACCAAGTCTAGCTTTCTACGGGTATGTATTCTATAGGTATTTTCATTATTTTGATGCTAAATCTGGTTAAGAAATATATGTTTTTAGTTTCATCCTAATCTGTTTACTAGGCTCGATGTGATTGATACACCAACATCTAAACTTTGACACGTTTTCTAGTATTAGTAGGTCGAAGTGGTTATATTATGACATTCAAAACAGATATCATATTTCCGGTATTACGGTCATGCAGGTGTGTTAATATATTCTATAATTTAAATTACAAATTAAATATTCGATAACATACGTTAAGCGACTATATAAAACATTAAAAACGATACCGCGGTTATCATATTATCATAGTGTTGATTGACCTTGAATCTCCGAATCATTTGTTTTTATCATAAACACATAATATGCTCATAATTTTGTTAGAGGTCATTTCTGAGTAAATATATTAACATTTCAATAACTGATTTACTATTTATATAAAAAATAATTAAGGTTTAATTACAATCGTGTACATTGAGTAGAGTAAAAAATGTTATATTTTATCTAGAGCATTGCTCGTATCCCTTCATCTAAACTTTACTAGAACAAGTCTCAGAAACTAAAACGCTAATATTGTATGGAGCAAAACATGTTGCTCCATACGAAGTTTGCGTTTTAAGTTTTCAAGACTCGAGTAAAACACAGACTGGGATAACCCAGTCTGTGTTTTAGAAAGATTACACAATAGAGGATTTAAACCATAAGGTTTAAATCCTTTATTGTGTAATCTTTAATCTTTACTACTCCACGTTGGGTTTAACCTCGTTTTATGACTTACGGGTCTATGATTATGATAAACTGTTTAGTCAATATTTTATTTTTTAAGCCTTTGTTTGAATAAGAGATAATGCGAGAAGATTTAAGCATACCTAAAGATACGTCTGCGTAAATATGACGTAGAGAAGTCATTGTTGTTTTTGTTTCTTTGTTGCAATTTCTTAAAGAATGAGAAACTAATCTTTTAGTTTTTAAGATTTACGTCATTAGCTAAGTTGCAATATAAATCTATAATAATCAAAATACAGATTTATCCTAGGTTTGAATCCAGAGCATGTGTGATTCATATTTAAAACAATTGAACCTATATTTCACCAACTAAATACATACTTAGTTATATTCTTCTGATACTCATGTTCAATTACCTAACCCATGTTTGTTATCAATAAACCTTTATCTTATCTTAATTTACTTTCAGAAAATTCTACTATTCGTTGCACTTTATCGCCTTGGGTGCCCTCCTCATACCAACAGGATCAAAAACTTCTACGAGTGTGAAACATGAGCTTCCACAAAAGTCTCCAATAGCTTTATGTAACGAACATCTTCCGCCTACAACGAACGGAGAGACCAATGGTAAATTAAAAATAACTTAAATCTATATAACTCTCAAATTTTATGTCGCCATTGTTTGAGGCATTTTGAATAAGAAATGATACTGAATTTAGGTTATTTGGAAGAAATCTCTATTTTTATAACAAAAGTTTTTTTAATACTTTGAATTGACTACTTAAACTAATGTTGAATATCTTCCAATCTAAAAAAGCATTTAACGGATTAAACATTGTTACTTATAAAATTTTAAAATGTTGTAAGAGCACAAAATTCTCCAGCTATGGAAAATATGGAAATCTAGTGACGAAAGTGATCGAGAACGTAAGGCAAACGGCTATGTGTTTGAGCACTTTTTTACTGGGTGTTAATTTATATGTTAGTTTTAACTCATCTTCATTATAACCAGAACAAATTAACAATAATGATCATGACAACTGTGAGCATTATCACTGCTAGGATTTCTAGAGGTAATAGCCAAAAACAATAATCAATTAATCTGGTTCAAAATTAAGCGTTGTCTAGTTTAGGATTAGATTACATTTTTGTCAAACATCCATGAATATTAATTTATTATTTATTTAATTTTATTTCGTACGAAAGTACTGAGGCTTACTCGTTTTACAATTATATAAAAATTCACTATCGGAGATGCGTAAGCTCTCGGGACAGTTTTGATCTCTACTCTATTATTACTATCGAATTTTTTTATTGATCAGTTTACCTAGGTTTGCCGCTAGGACTGCGTTAGCACAGCACTAAAAGCCAACAAATAATCATGGGCAAATTTTGACAGTTCACACAGACCGACAGACGGACAGCAGGGTCTTAGTAATAGGCCCTCGTTTTACCCTTTGGTTAAGGAACTAAAAGCTCTTGGTTGGCAAATCGCTGAACTATCTTTGTTTAACCATCATCAGTCATTTTATTTACATTCAATTATTGATTATTTTAGTAAAAACAACAGTCAATTTTTGTGAAAAAATAGCCACATTATCTGTTACAATATTATTTGAAGACTGTTTTCTTCGAATTGCAAATTAGCCATATTGTTGTCTAATAGCAAAAAGAAAATTACATAATTAGTTGTCAACTCTATAAAACAAATCCTAAAATACACATGACTAAGCACTAATCTAAACTGTATATATTCTTCCAATTTGTTAAAAACGACTTGTTATGAAAATAAAATCTACAGTTTTATTTCATAAAAAAAACTATGATGTTGTGATTAAAATGCAAGTGATTTTAAATTAGCACAAGTAATATGTAACCTCTGTTAGTATTTATAAGTTTTATAATATAAAGATAATTAATTTTATGTTAATTATGAGTTTCTGTTTTAAAATTAATGAAAGGCAGCCAAGCAATATTTTAGTTGAAGATTCTTGATGCTTCTGATCTTAATATGTACCTACATAACTGATGATAAAATAAATGCTCTAACTTATTTTTACGATGTAATAAATACTTAAAATTATTTATCTGAAACAAGTTATATAGAAAATTACTGGACACAAGCTTTAATATTCTCAAGGGACACTTTTTGTTGCAAAATAGTCATTCCTTAAAATGTGTGTATTTTAATCTGTGATTAGGCAGCTGGTACTGTTGTTTTTTTTATATTTGCAGTACAAAAGTATTAAATATCTTTACCTAGTTGCAATTAAATTTTAAACACTTATACAGGTTACCCTCAAAATTAATGCCTGGAGTCAGGGCATTTAATTTTCCCCATGAATATTCAGAGATTTTTGTTCTCTAAAAGTTTCTTGACTTTTTCGTTGCCTGCAGAAAACCCTGTATGTATAGAAGGTAGTATACCTACAGTATGTATAATTTATAAATTTATGAAGAGACCTGTATGGTGTTAAGTTAATTATGATGTTGATTTAATTTATTTTTCACAAAAAAAGCACAAATAGCATTTCTGCCTTCCCTAGTATTTAAGGACCTCAAAACCTCAGCTACATAAGAATTGTATTTCATTTGTTGACAAGTACCTAGTTTTTTTGTAAATCATGTATTTTATATGGTTAATAATTATACATTCTATTACACAATATTGTTTTTTAATGAGTATTACCTTCTGTTTTTTTTAAGTGTGTTTGTCCCCAGCAAACATATTAAAGAATCTTGATTTTTAAGTATGCAGTCATTGAGTGCAGAATAGAGGCAATCTGAAAATCTTGATCAAAATGTAGGTACCAAAAAAACACCGAAGATATAGGCCTAAGACTGAACATTCATTAATCAGACACATGCACAACATGCACATTTTTTGCTAAAATTTGTGCTAATCTAATCAAAGTTATAGGATGATAATAGAAATATATATACAATATATTTTTAAATTTAGGTAAAAATATAAATATGCCAGTATAGTTTTTGTATAAGTTTATTACAATAGAGATTATTATTAAGTATTAATATTACATTAAAGTTAAATCTTATATTAAAATAGTATTTCTAATTAATTTGGTACACCAATGTGGATCATTGCTTTTTATTAGATTTCATGATACTAAAAGCATGTCTTATTGAACACAGGGCTCCTGGTACATCATTTGTTGCGTCCAATTTTTTTTGTAGCTCCTTATTGTTTGAAAGTTTCGGTGTTGTGCTGATTACTGAAAAAGTATAAAATATAATTAAAAATCAGGGATTTTATGTTTTTAGGCAGACTCTTATTTCAAATCACATCAAAATACATTATAAGTTTATTTCAATAATCCTATAATGTACTCTCTGTTAGTTCAAATATCTTGTTTTAGGTGCAAAGTTTAGTCAGAAGTGAATTGATTTCGAGATGTAGGTATGTATTACTAAATAAACTAATACACTTGGAAGTTTATATCTAAAATAACTTTAGCAGTAACTCACAGCAGTATTTTCCGGTCTTTATGTTTCTTGATAAACGAACTGAATAGTTCTCAGATTCTCTTTTGGCCTCAGTAAAAAATTGCAAGTATATTGTTTGTGTATCACCATTCTTTGCTTCAATGGTGTGGTACATTTTTAAAAACTTCTTATAATACTTCTTTGCCATTAAAAATGCTTCATGAGTCTCTTTGATTTCTTGTGATATAAGTTTTTGGTCTGTAAAATAACAATATTATGGTGATTAAATATATTCAATGAGATTCGCTAGATGCATGCCTGACATAGAAGAAAGTTTTTAGAATGCAACTAAAATAAATAAAAACACTACTGACATACCTTTCTTGTAATTCTCATACTGATGTTGCTGTTGGGAAAGTTCTTCCAGTTTGGAATCTATCTCATTGCGTACAATCTTATTCTTCTCTACCAAATCCCTTAGTTCGTCATCATGAGTTTGCGCCACAAGACCATTATAAACAAACTTTTGTACTTTGAAACTGTCTTCCAGCTGTTGGAGAACATGTTCCTTGAAACTTGAGATTCTTGTCTCAAATTCGCCAAATGATATCTTATCAATACTGTTTAAATCGATGTTATAATCCCAGTTATCTTCAAATAAACTCATTTTCTTAACAAAAAAGGTCAAATTAGTGCGTTATCGTTCGCTTCGTTTCATTATCAAATTTAAATTATACCGGTCCGTTTCTGTCATTGCCCAGCCCACAGATCAACATACGTAGTTAATAGGCATGAGACAGATATATCAAAACGAAACTGTAATCCGTTTGCAGTCAGAAATCGTATCGCATCGATATTCCAATATGAGAAAACCGTTTTTAGAAAACGCACGATGATAACGCAAACTGCAAACAATCTTATCCGAACGAAACCAAACCGACGTGAGTTTAGTTTTGCACCGAAAACGAAAACCAAACACAAACTGCAAACGAACAAAATCTAAATCTACCTAAAGTTTTAGTTTTCTATAGTTTTGATACGCATTCGTGATTTTAGTTTTGCACCGAAAACTAAAAACCGTTTTTTAAAAACGGTTTTTGAAATCGATTTCAAAATCTAAAATCGGTTTTGTATCGGTTTGTGAAAAAATCCAAAAACGCCCATGCCTAGTAGTTAATCTCAACTCAATCACAGAACAATACTATCCATGTCTATGGTCTGATGATTGATTTTTTTTTTTTTTTTTGCTCCTCGGAGCAGGCTATAGTTTAGAACCATACCGCCTAGTCTTACGTTATGTTTTTCTCATAAGTTAGTTTGTTTAAGTGTATGTCTTGCGTAAATTCTGATGATTGACATAAATAGTACCACCATAAAAACAACGTGCGAGCCATTATATGTTTCCCTAATTTTTTATAAAAAAAAAAAAATGTAAAAAAAAAAAATTATACTTGAAAATGGCAAATGCACAAAAAGTGCGAGCCACAAAAAAAAAAAAAAAAAAAAAAACGTGCGAGCCAGAAAGAATAAAAGAAAAAAACAAACAAATGTCATCATAAAGTCAATGTCAAACATAAAATCTAATATCTAGCCAAGTCAGAGTTCAGTCAGTCCGATTTAGATCTCCATCTGTAAAAAAACATTTTTTCATTGCACTCACTGAATCTACGAATTCGGAATACAAAGAAAGGGACAGTCTAAAAGTTTTACAATAATATAAAGAAAGTGAAGTGATGTTTTAGAATAATCTCCTGAAATGCAAAACTTCAGCTCCCTGCAACAAATAGATTTTAGTACAATCACTTCCTGACAATATTTTTACAGATGTAAGCAAGCAAACTATTGTAGCCTATCCCATAGTATTCGTGAAGTAGAATCTTGCCTAAATATATCAACTTGTATTTTTTTAGGAATCCATCAAAAATACTCATAGAAAACGTACAAGAGTGGTTTACATCATTATGTGCATTATTGCTATTAAAATAGTAGATCACACTGTTCCTCATGCACTGAAATCAAATTTTATGTCTTTGAAGTTATCATCAATAGAAGAGGTTTTATCCAATGGGCCATTGTATGAGTTGTTTTAGAGATCAATCCAATGATGATGTCATAACATCTCCTCACAGAGATAAAGATGGTGAGATGTGATTTTCTGTATTACTTAATTAAAGATATTTCTACTGTGTAGCTGTTTTCCTTATGTTGCAATCTATTGTTTTTCAGAGATGACAGACATTGCTTCAGCCGTGTCAGTGTATCCACAAGAAGTACCTCTACTTCATAACAATGAAAACAACTTGAACAATTTTAAAAGTACATGTTCGTTACAAAATGCTAATACAATGACCACCTTTGGGGAGCAGTGTACAGGAGAAGTTTATGCACCAAAATCCATTATTGTTTGTGAGAAGACACCCAAACCTTTTTATCAGAAGCTGCCATCTATTCCACGGACCATGTCTTCCTTGGGATCAAGCGAACCGCGAGTATCAGAAACAAAAATCAACTTATTATTTGACCACTACAAAGATTCACTAGATGAAGCTATACTAGCAGAAGGCATTGAAAACCTGTGTAATGATTTACAGTTAAACCCAGATGATTTCAAAGTTTTAATTCTTGCATGGAAACTAAATGCTAGTCAAATGTGTCGATTTACAAAAACTGAGTTTGTTCAAGGACTGAAAGACATGAAAACAGATTCAATCAAAAGTATTCAACTAAAGCTCAATGAGATTATTGGGGATTTAAATAGAGAATGCGAGCATTTTAAAGATTTGTACAGGTTCACTTTTAAATTTGGCCTGGATGTTAGCACTGGCCAACGGATATTACCCACAGATATAGCAATCTTGTTGTGGCGCCTGGTGTTCACTAACAATGAGCCTCCTATATTAGATAGATGGCTCATGTATTTAGACAAAAATCCCCACATTAGAGGCATTCCTAAAGACACATGGTACATGTTTTTAAATTTTTGTGAATTTGTGGGTGATGATCTCAGTAGCTATGATGATACAGAAGCCTGGCCCAGTCTGTTTGATGATTTTGTTGAATATGAGAATGATCAAATGAATCAAAATATAACAAAAAATGACATTAAGCTACAGGATTAATATCTTTGATTGCCAAATTATAGCTACTATAGGTACTTAATAATTAAGCTATTGAGACTGATAAATCTGATATGAATGTTCAATGAAGTAGCAGGATGTATTGTCTAGTAATGAACAAAATTGTTAAGGTAATTGTAAGTGCTAATTATGAGATTATAATTATTTTCAAAGTTGTACATAATGTACTATTATATTTTATATCAGCAACAAGTACCTATTATAATAAAATAGCTTATTTAGTTATAATGTGGTATGTCTCACAAACTGATGTAACATTCCAGTAATGGAATTTCACAAATTGTAAATATATTTGAAGCAGGCTAGTGTAATTTTTGACTACAGTTGCTTGAAAATGGATTTATTTTTGTCCCACTTTATAGCATTTGAATAGCTGTAAACTTATCCTGCACATTTTGCCTGATAAATATTAGTTTTAATTGAGAGGTTTTGTTTTGTTCTCATATCCTCAATTAACACATGTAGGATAGCTTAAGGGTTAACCCATAGTCCAGGCCACACAGGTAAAAGACCAGTTTTAAAGAATCAACTTCGAAGCAACATTACCTTTATGTAGTTACGATTATGTACTATTGATGATGCTAAAATGCTTAAAAAAAATTACACATCTTTTCGTTATTAGTAAACATGCATAGAACTGATAGTTATCAGGTCTCCAGACTAGAAACCGCGTTTAGGCAGCGTAGTGTAGGACGCCCTCCCGGCGAGATGGAGCAGAGTTCTTCGGAATGTAGCTTCTGGTAAACACTGGATTAGAAATAATAGCCGAAGAAGAGCGGGCTTAGTGGCGTGTCACGTCCAGCAGTGGTTAATTATCATGATGAACATATATTATGTGATTGGCCTCATTTCTCTCTTGAGCCTTGGTCGCCAGCTAACACCTGATTTTAATTCTTAACGGTTAACTCCCAAACTACTTTTAAATACGCCGCACTTAAACTATCCAGACGCAGAATTAACATTTATTTTTTACAAGACTTCATTTTACTTGGTGGGGATCGAACCCACAACACGAGAGCTGTAGCTTGCATAGTGTTTAGAAGCGCAGCAAATACCTGTCACAGTAGCTTAGACATCATCACCCCTACTCCATAATTATGCTGCTGCGCTGTACCGTAAGTATTGAGTATACAGGGTGGCTTTTTTAAGAAGGGCGAATGCAAAGTCCGAAATCACGTGAGTTTTCTTCCAATGTGTAAAATAGTAAAAAAATGCTATTTTCTCTAATTTTTAATACCTACGATTCTTTGTAAAAAATAGGCTTATGGGCGTGGGCCCTCAGTTCGCTTTCCTAGGGAGATGATCCTCCGATTTTAATAATAAGGTTGGATTAAAAACAGTATGCCACTACTTTGTATCCTGAAAAAGACCCAATTGATACCACCACTTACATTACTTGACTGAGGTGGACATATTCAGAGTACCTACCTAAATGCATAATTTAGGGCTTTCTTGAGAAAACATTTCTCTCACTAATAGATATCCGCCGTTCTGCAATATTATCTACGAACTTCTGAAGCCTTGAATTAATCTTAATAATATAATATTTTCTTTATAAACAAAGCACGCATAGCTAGCAGAAAGCCTACAAAAGAAAAATATACCAAAGCCAAACTATGTAAACTCGATTATATTTCAAAAAAGCTGAAAATTTATAAATTCATAATATACAATATACCAAAACTAAGCCGCTGTTTGAAATCAACTTCCTTGCTGTGAACCACTTTTACATAACTCTCATAAGTACTCTCACTATATCTAGGTAATGAATGAATTGGTGTTCGGCTATTGTGGACTGCTGAGCGCCTCAAAAGATACACTTCTTTTTTGTACAAAATAACATTATATTGAAAAGAAAAAACATAGTTGCTTGGGTGTTTGGTCACAAAAGCAATAAATTAGTCTATGTATAAACATAATTCGTTAAAATATTGCAAGACTATTTATGTAAACAATTAACATTAAAACCTGTGACCAACTACATAATTATTATTATATAAATATATCGTTGAATAAAATGATGTTACGTTAAAACGGAACCACGATAGTTACATGTATGGTATCTAATAGAACGAAGGTTAGTGCTCACCAATGCAATGCAGCGTATACCACCGCAGTTACTGTTATACCTCGAATTATTATTAATGCTAATGTTTGGAACTATCCAAATAATGATGCTTAGTTCTTGAACAACCAGTAAATGTTTTGGTTAACACTAGCCTTTAACTTCCGCTTTTAGTTAATGAAACAGTTATAAATAATATTATATAATAATAATGTGAAATATTACATTTCCTAAAATAAATATCTGTTAATATGACCACCTTGTACCGTATAGGCTAGTAGGAGGTTCATTTGAAAACAAACAACATAACGCTTTCCTATATTTACTAGCACTAAATGGATGACCACACTAACGTTAATGAGAGCATCGTCCATCAAAACCACAACACTTTTAAAATTAAAATTTTGCGCAACTGAATTTATTATTTTATTTGTGAAAAAATACATTTGGGCGCTTTTATTAGAACTCTACGCGATACTCTTATCGGTAAACGCTAAGATATTGATACAGAACTTTAAAAAGTTATGCGCTCCAGGAGTCCTTGGAAATAATTACGCGCTTAAATTATAATCTAGACAACATTCAATTATGTATGTAAACATACTTCATGAAATGGGGCATTAACAACTCTATACACTTGTAAATACTGAACCACACGTGCCTCTGAAGCTTGTGAGTGACAGGCGAAGAGTATAATTCATTTGAGAGTATTTAAAAAAATAAGTCTCAATGGCAATTACATCCATTATAAGAGTCAAAACAAATCCTAGAATGAGTATCGTATAGATTTCTAAATAGGTAACGCTTAAGCCTGTTGTATATTTTAAATTATGATTTATTGTGTAAGAATATGAGGCCTAGCTTCTATTAGAGAATATGAAATGGAAATAAAGTCTAAGTGGAAATGACATCACGATAAAGCAATACACCTGAGCTCTCACAGGATACAGATCCCAAAATCCAGGATTACACGCGTTCTCTGTCGATATAATATGGAAAAGGCCTATCCTAGCTAATTTACAATCGGAGTGCCAATTTACTCAATCACTTTTAGTACTTTTCCAATTGCAATGGTTTTATCTGTAACAAATTAACATGAGTTTATTAGTAGGATCCAAACTTATAATTAAATTTCTCAGATCACAATCTTTTATAAAATGCAACAGAATTGAACATAACTTCGTAATAAATGATTTGATTTAAATACTCACTTTCATCTCTTAATGTGAATCTGCCCATCTGAGCAAAGCTTTTGAATGGTGTTAAGCATATGATCCCTGCACACTCTATCCTCATAATGGCAACTTGGTCCTGTTTCACAAATCGTGGTCTGGTTTTTGACTTGTCGCCGGTTTTCTTGTCCACCAGACAGATGAGTGCCTGCAAAAACAAAATCGTTATTATGTTGCTGTCCTGATTCCCTGAACAAGCATTAGCTTTGTGACAGGAGTGACCTAATTAGTTGGACTATTTATAGAAATGCAATATGTGACAATAGCATAGTCACATTTACCACTGATATAAAAAATTATTCTTATGATTATAATAATTATACTGTACCCGGACTGTGACTTCTTCAGCGGCGCAATGTATGTGCATCACGGCAGAATAGCCTGCACAAATGATGGATTTGTGTTCCAAAATCACCACTTGCGCATCAAATACCTGAAAGTAATAAAATATTTGTAAACCTTTTGTTTGCTTGGTGATGATAAACTTACGCGAAACGAAAGTTTTGGTAATAGTCCAGGGTAGATTTACGGGCGATCTCAGGTCGGGAAGGGGATGGGGGTGAGCTTTCATGGTAAAAAACGGTTTATCTCGATTTCCGGCAAAACTAAAAGTCCATTTCCGATGGCGTAATGTGAGTCATGTAATGTAATGATATTTCTATATTTTACTTACTCTTCCAGTAGTAATAGGGTTGACGCTGTCGCATAGGACAAAGCCAGGCGATACATCCTCCTCTTCAATTCCTTTCACTTTAACTTTCACATTTTCACCCGGTCCAATCGAGGTGACTTCAATGTCATCTGACCATAGTTGATCGACAGTAACTGTTACCTGTAACCAACAAACGATAATGATGTACTTAACCATGTTTTTAACACAATAATAGTTTTTATTAAAGAATTACTTTCATACTTGGTGTCATGTCAGTATAAGATTAATAAGTATTCACAAAAACATACATATTTAAATCTAGTACTAATAACATAGTAATAGACATACATGGACACTTAACACAACACCACCTAGTTGCAAACTTAAGATAACAGGCAAGATTAAAAACAGAATACCATTTGAGAACTATGTTGATTCTCTAATCTACAAAATACTGTTTTAATAATTTTAATATGTTACAATATAATTTATATTTATTTGATGATATTTTGATTATATTCTTAAACCACCCAGTATAAGTTCTTACACTATTAGGCATGAGTAAAAGTTCCTAGCATGGTTATACTTTTAAAACACCCTGTATAAGTTCTTACTCATGACCCCATGAGTAAAAACTCCTACCATGATTATACTTTATGACCTCTGCAAAGTTCTTACCCAATTCTACTTAAAGGATACCCTGTATAAGTTCTTACCCTATTAGGCATGAGTAGAAGTGTACTAGTCTTGCGCGTAGTGCCTGCCTCCACTTTTCCCATAACCACGGTGCCCATATCCTTGTATTTGTCAACAACCGGCATTATGAATGGACCATCCATCTTTCTATTGAGGGACGGTAGCTCATCAATGAGCTGGATGAATGAGGGTCCTCTGTACCATGTGCATATTTCTTCAGATACCTAAAAAATTTCAATATATTTAGTAAATCTATGCTATTTTAGAACTGTAAAGTGTGTTGGTTATAACATTATGCCTAAAGTACTAAATTTGCCAAAATTTACTCAATTTACAAGCATATTTTCTGGATTAAACATTACACGTAGTTGTGACAGCTAGAGATTAATATCACGTTACTATTTAACCATCGGTTATGAAAAAATTTATTTGTTTCCTGTTGGTTTTTCAACAGTACTATAAAATACATCTTACAAATTTTATTTTAAAACAGTGTTTCTTACTTTTTCCAATAATCCTTGTCCAGTTTGACCAGATACAGGTAAGAAGGATAAATCCTTGGCTGGATTAAAGCCCAGTTTTTTAAGATAAGGCATGATTTTGTCACGGCATTCATTATATCTGTAAATCAGGCAACATTATTATTATAAATCAAGATTCTAATAATAACAAAACATTGAATTCAACATGGCACAAAAAAAAATATTATTAAACTGGACAAACAGCTACTGAATTTTTTAATTTATGCTCATATAAATATCAGGTATGAAGATTATTCGGGATTTAAACGCCATTAGGACCCTATAAATCTATATTTTATCAGCAGTACAAAATAATTGAAGTACTTCAAAAACCATTACAAGAAATAAAGTGACATTTACCTCTTTTCATCCCAGTTAACTGTAGGGTCGTCCATTTTATTCACTAATGCCACTAAATGCTTGACTCCGGCAGTTTTCGCCAACATAGCGTGCTCTCTAGTTTGTCCCCCTCTGTCGAAACCAGTTTCAAATTCTCCTTTACGCGCGGATATAACCTGTTAACATTTTTAAAAGAACACTGCACTATAATCTGTAATCAGTAGGTAGAATTATAGTTTTTAAAATTGCACTATGATGATGAGAATAGATATAAATTATATTGAGCTATGCTACTTACCAGAACAGCTAAATCAGCTTGCGCGGCTCCACCGATCATGTTTGGTACAAAACTCTTGTGCCCTGGGGCATCGAGGATTGTGAAATGCTTTTTCTCAGTCTCAAAATATGCTCTTCCTACTTCTACAGTTTTGCCTTTATCTCGTTCTGAAAATGAAATGACAATCAAAATTAGGTCCAGATATCAGGGTAACAAATAGTTCAATTGTTTCTAAACATCCTAGTGATTTTAGGAACTAAATGGCTGCATAGTGAGGTTACACAGTTTTTATGAGGAATTTTGAAACAGCCAAACTCCGCTATAATTGTATTTACCTAAACAAATACACAAGAGAGATGACTCAGAATGATAATGTTGATGAATCACTGCAAACGTTTTCAACCTGTAAAAAGTGTTTGTTGGAAGTAGCAGCCATGATTTTGCCCTTGGAAGTAGATAGTGCTAATGTCCTTGTAAATGTAGGATTGTGATAACGAAGGTCGCAGGTCCGATTTCTGTCCGGTTTTATTATGTATGTAGTTATATTTAATTTCCTCACCTTCTTGGTTAGTGTCGAGAGCCCACGACAGGTACCAAGACTCTCTGGATTTTTCTCTTGCTTCTCTTTCATATTTCTCCAAAGTTCTTTTGTCGACCATACCGGTTAGAGACATAATCTGCCCGCCAATTGTAGATTTACCGGCATCTGGAACCAAATTTAATATTAGTTTTTGCATAAAATTAATACCACTCTTACTTGGGAGTCCTTTCATGTTAAATACTGTTTATAACTGAAACAAATTCTTACCAACATGCCCAATGAATACAACATTTACATGTTCTTTTTTGCTCCTTGTGTCCTCCACCCGCGGCGGCTTCTTTTTGGGTATTTTTTTAATTTCGCCATCCTCCTAATGAACAAACAAACCTTTATATCATACTTAAACGAAAAATAGTTGATAACTATCTAAGTCTTAGCCATAGATGCAAAACAGGTACAATATTCGTAAATATACGCGGCCAGATAGAAAAAAGATTACTGCAAATATTTACGACTAGGAATCGACGTCACCGTGCATTACGTATCATGATTGGATGTTGTAATTAGAATATGATTTAGAATGATTTACCTAAGCAAACTTTCTTTCAGAGCATATAGTTTGTCTTAAACTTAAGAAAAAAGAAGTTCAGCTTTACACAAAAGTAGTGTTCATTCATATTAGATACGTCAGCTGTTTCTTTTAATGACTCTCCCCTGCTGCAGATGCTTGCATTATTATATAAGAACTTTAATTACAAAAGGATTTTATCAAAGTAACAAACCACTGTATCCGCTTCTTCATCTTCCAGTTCAGTGTTGTCTTCGGGTGTAAGTAGGGCATCGTCCGCTTCGCCATCCCAGCTGTCAGCAGTTGGCGAGGCGTCGTTAGAGTTGGGGAGAGAGGCGGGGGCGGACGCTTCGGCAGCCGGGGGAATGGGAGGCGGTTCCTCCACCCGGGGCGATGCAGACGCGGCCCGGCCATCGCTGCTCTCACCACCACCATCACCACAACCTGGAAAGATCAAGAAAATTAAAACATTAGAATGCTAGCAACAATCAATACCATTTACCAGCCAGATCAACAATAAGCAACTTTGTATAGTGCTACCAACACCAAACCTCTGGAATGAAAACCTGGACGCAAATAGAACATCGATAATAATGTACATCTTATTGTAGTACACTGTCAGGCTAGCAAATCCAGTTATAGCAACCAATTACTTGAAGCATTTTATAGGCATTCATGCAAGCTAGCCAATGAAATACCTCAGCATTGTGAGCATTAGGCTGGTTATTGTGCTATGTTAGTATAGTTACATGATCGGGGATGCTATTTCCAATTTACCATGAAAATTACATCCAGTTAGTGATCATTCATATGCTAGCTAGGCTTAATAGCTTGCTTATTATTGCTCTGAGAACTGAAATACCAAGAAAGTCAGATGAAAGTATCCGTCAGAAGAATGAAGGCAGGCCACATGCCTGTCACTTATCTCATAAAACTGTATAATTTTTTGAATTTTTGAGACCAATACACAGTTAACTTTGCTAGTGAGAAGGACAAGGTTTGTTTATTATTACTTTTGTAACCTGATTAGTGGATAGAGGCATTATTTTTAGGATTGTATTTTACAAAATACTGTTAATCCATTAGTAAGTTTACCACAAAATCTCTTTTTGACATTAGTAACGACTAATGAGTATCACATTATTGCCATTACAAAAAGTAGTAGCATAATAAGAAAATCTGTAGACCATGCATAGGTATCTAAAATAATGCAAGTGCAATCCTTTCAGTCTTTGTTGGATAATATTTATTATTTGTCACCACAATGACACCATTTATAATGACTTTACATTTTCCAATATAATTACTTTTTAGTGAAAAGCTCAGACCAGTTTCTTTGTTGTCTGGAACCAATGTCAAAGTAAAACATTTCAGTAAATAGGTTACACGATAAAATTTATTGAGAAATATTTTAATATCTTGTTGGATTACCTGTAAAGGAATTGAATTCAGTAAAAATGAAATAACAGCTGTAAGCTGTTAGGTTTAATTTTAGCACAATAATATCAAATCTGGGTTGAAAATATATACCTAGAGGCTAAAAAAGGCTATTTTAGAGCTTCCTTCGTAGTTAAATGTTAAGGTTTTTAAGTGAAAGTGAGCCATATCACCCACAACAAAGTTATGAGACAGATGACTGCTGAAATTGACAACAAATGAAAAGAATACTGACCTTTTGCCATTTATGACGTTAAACTAAGTTTTTCTAATAGTTTTCAATGAGAAATTACACCAGGGAATTATAGAAAGCGAAGAATATCAAGTACGCTACTCGCACGCCGCGTGTCGAGACATAACCCGTTTGAACTGGATTTTAAAAAAGTCATAGCACTTTTTTTAGTCGACTTGTGTATTGGTTACATGAATTTATCTATCCATTTTTACTCAAGGTACTGCTGGTTGCAAATTTTAATGTATAATACTTTTTTTAAACATAGATTTCACGATAAATGCGACAAAAAACTTTAGAACTTTGTTACCGATAAAATGACAGGCACTTGACTTACCGTTCAAGACAGGACTTTCAGCTGAATTCGTGGATCCACTATCAGATTTTTGTGGTGTGGTTGTGGGAGATTCCGAACTGTCATCAGTTGGAGAAGACTTAGAAAAAGAAGGCACAAACTCCATGGCATCTACATTCAACGTGGAAAATTTTGAAGACATATCATTGGAATCTTTTGCACCTTTGACCTCGGCTTGACTCTCCCAGGAGTCTGGAGCACCGTTATTGGACATTTTACAGACAGATATTGTAAATTTATATTAATAATCTTCCTTCTCCCGATATTTTTTGTAATATTCGCGTTCTTTTCTCGATATCTCCGCGTGTGTCTGTTCCACACCGGAAGTTCATGGCAAATTGCCAAATAAGTGGAAGAACTAATTATTTTCAAAAAATCATATCAAAAGCATAGTTTCTCAAAATGTACATATTAATTAATTAAAAATTATTATTTAAATTAAATTGATAAAATATTACTTATTAACTAGGAATTTTGAACAAATAACTTTAAATAATGCCACCATTGACTTTATTAGTTTTCCGGTTGCTAGCTAGATCACCATAGATTATGTTAGTACCATAGACGCAATATTTTAAATGGTGTCATTTTTTAATCTGTCTTGCACCAGAGAACTTCTTCAACTTACCACCAAAATCATCTATTTGTGCCTCAAAACAATGAATTGTATGAAATTATTTCATTTAAATTAAAAATGTTCAGACCCTATATAACGAGTGTTTGCTGGAAATATTTCACATAAAATACTTAAAATACCTGTAATGGTCTCTGGTTGCAATTGTAAAATTAAATAATTGTAATAAAGGTATCTATGTCAATATCAGGTATATATAAACAGCTCGTCTTTACATATATATATATTTACATATATCTGCTGAATCCATACAGTGTAAAAAAAAAAAGATTTTTTAATCTATGGGGAACTACAAGAACTGTTTGATTCCTTTGATTCGTTCAAAATTGATTGATTGATTGAAATTAAGAATGAATATGGCGGTGCGTGCATAGATCTGCGTTCTGATTTCCAGCGTTTTCTTTCATTTTTTTCAAGTTTTACTATATAATCGGCTTTACCAACAACTTCCAAATGGTTTCGATATTATGTGATTGAAAACTTCTGACCAATACGTTTTGGAAAAAGAAATCGTGCTAGCGGTAGTCGTGTTCTGTTCTGTGGTCGAGACCACTCGAGGCTGTGCAGTGTATTGTCTGGAACTTGGTTTATTACTAATTCCTGGGACTGGACTACATAATTTTGTATTATTCTAAATAATGCATACTTTATACACATGCGTATACTGAAATGTCTGTGCATTATAAATTCAAAAGTGCATTGGATTATGACACTGTAACATTTGATGGTCTCCACATATCTGTAGGAGACTTAAAAGCTGCTATATCTCAACAGAAACGTATCGGCAAGACATCCGATTTCGATCTTGAGATAACAAATGCACAGACTAAAGAAGGTAAGATATTCCAATAAATCTATTTTTGATTACTGCTCATCGGCATCTATCTACCTATAAAAAGTTAACATGATCCATGCATAGATTAGAGTAGAGAAACTCTTTGTATGTACCTCTTTTTGTACTGGACCTCTGCAATCTTTATAAGACCATCGTGTAATCAGGATGAAAAAGTTCCAACTAATCCATGTACTTATTTCTAATTTGTTTGCAGTGTATGTTGATGACCACACATTAATTCCTAAGAATACTTCTCTACTTGTTGCGAGAGTTCCTTTGTCTCAGCAACCAAAGAAACATTGGGACGGTTCCAACAGTACATCATCAGCCCTACATAAAGATGTTGCTCCTAATAAAGGATTGGCCGATCTATCTCGCATGGAAGGTAGCGAACAGGATAAAATTAATGCTATGATATCACAATCTACCTTTGACTACGACCCTAGCAAGTAAGGGACTTCTTGTATATTAAACCCTGTTTTGTTAATTAAGTTAATAAATATTATGATATGGACAAAATGTCTATATGAACTGATATCACTATCTTGATTTCATTCTAAGTAGAAATTAAGAATGAGATAAAAGATCTGATCTTGATAAATGATAATCATTCTTTGCAATGATCATGAAGATGTCATATTGTGAAACAATAATTGTGATGAAGCTGATAAGACTTCTTTAATATTGACTAGAACTTTGAATTATTCTTGTTTAATCGAAAGTATAGAACTTGGTTTTATCTTTGATGATAGTCTATGAATTGTATATTGTTTTATTATATTTTTTTAGCTATCAAAAGATAAGAGGACAAAACCAGAGAGGTGTTGTACCTACTAATTACACTTGTTACAAGTGTCAAAACCGTGGACATTGGATTAAAGACTGTCCACTTGCTAATTCGGTATGTGTACTTTGCTATTATCATAAGCTGGCTTCCCTATGCTTATAGCTGCATTATATTGGTGAAAACTAAAATATATACCATCATAAAATAAACTTCAAACTTCAAAAACCTACTGCTATAATATCACAGTTACAGTTGGTAGAATTTTTAGTATCTTCATTTTTAGGTTGAAGGTTTTATACCTAATTACTACTCATATTTATTCCAACTGAATAAATATAAATATTCTATCAGCAATCTATTTTCCATAATACATGCTTAGTTTTAGACTATGTAATTAAATGTGCAAGAATGTTAGTTGCAAAAAGAGACAGTGTAAAGTAACTAATAACTTTCAGGGTGAGCCTGTAGAAATAAGAAGAAGTACAGGTATTCCTCGGAGTTTTATGGTGCCAGTGGAAGGTCCTAAAGCACCTGGGGCCATGATGACTCCGACCGGTTCTTTTGCAGTTCCTGTTGTTGACCGGTAAGATATATATATATCTAAATGGTATAAACCTTCTTATCTAGGTAACTGCTTTACCCCTATGTTCTTATTGTTGTACCAACAATTTAATTGAGAGTAAAATACAAAACAAAAGTTTCGTAAAAACATGACTTTGATCAACAGCATCAAAATGATGCTTGTTTGCTTTGAATATATTGTCATACTATATCAATATTCTTTTGTCTATGGTACTTTTGCTAGACCTGTGGTTAAATAACTCTTCAAGCCTTCGTGTTTGTGCTTCGTGGGCTCTTCACATTTACCGATGTTCCAGTGAGGCGTACCTGGCATCAGAAAATGCCGGTGGTGGTGATACTCCTAGCAACGCGCCCGTCGCGCCTGAGACGTCGGTGCCTGATGAGCTGATCTGCAGCCTGTGTCGCGATCTGCTCACTGACGCGGTCATGATACCTTGCTGCGGGAACTCATTCTGTGATGAGTGTGAGTATTATACTTGGCCTTATACTTTCGGGTTAGTTGCGTTTCTACTACTTATGTTAACATGATGTAAAATATTTTGTTCCTGCAGGTATCAGAGGAGCTTTACTGGAGTCTGAAGATCATGAGTGTCCTGATTGTCGCGAGAAAGAAATCGCGCCGACAACATTAATTCCAAACAGGTACCTAATTTCTCAAAGCATAAATTAAATTGAAGAATATTTGCAATTATGACATTAAGATATTTTTCAATAATGTTTTAGAATAATTTTAAATAGACTCAAACTGTGATGGGTAAACATGTTCTTAAATATTATTCTTTGAGACTCTAAATAATAGTTATGGTTAGAAAAATTGAATATTGGCAGGGATGGTTAGATCCTCATCTACAAGCATACCCAGAGGTGCTCAGGGTTTCATAGTTTAATATTTATTTCAGGTTTCTACGGAATTCAGTATTGTCATTTAAAAATCAAACTGGATACAGTCGACGCGTACCGCATCGGGTTCCTGTCAACAACATGGAAATACCACTAGCTTTACCTCCGAGAGAAGCAAGGCCAGGTTAGATTTTACTCACTTTGAATTGTTATCATCCTGTCCCTTTCTAACGTTAAGTATATCAAACTTCTTAACTATGTCATCTTTTCACCCATTCCAAATAGTTCAATTTGAAACTATTTATTTTCTAACTGCGTGGGGTGTTTTTGTATCTGTTTGTAGTACTTTGTATGTTATTTGTTATGTTGGTTTGTTGGAAATTACTCATAATTATAACATAATTAAAAAATATGGGTCATGTTTTGGCAAGATAAAATAATATTTGGTATGTATAACTATAACTGCATGTTGTTTTGTAAAAACAATTAAATCAATTTGGGATAGTATATCTGTAAAACCATCATTATTTGTCGTATTCTTTTAAATATTTATAAATTTCTGCATATAGGTTTATTGTTGGTTATATTTGAGACTACAGAAAACGTAATATGTAATGAATTAATAAAATCTATAACTTTTTGTAATGGTTGGCGTATTCCACAGTATTTTTAGTATATTTCATGTACTAGCAATTTTGTGTAGTTAGAAGTATAAACGACAGCGTATTTTCAATCTATTAGCAGTCCCACGCGCGGTCGAACCTGCGAATGGACCCGTCCAGCCGGTTGTCGCTGTGCAACAAAACGGTAAGTTACCAGTACATACACGTTCAATACAGGCGTCATGCAATTTTGTATCTAAGGATCGTATCATAAAAGGTGCAAAGTCGCATGACGCGTATTGGGATATACAAATACTCTTAAAATGGTATCTCTGGTTGCTTATTACTTCATACTACCCCAAAAAATCATTTGTGTTGTTTTTCTTGACTAATGAAACTGCCACTAACTGGAGTGTGTTGAGTTTTATTTTTTAAAATATACATGGTGCTTGCTTGACGATTGTGAATTTATCTGTCGCCCTTACCTTCATGGGATAATTTAATTAAATATTATATTTTTTGTACAGTCCCTTGAATGAAATTCAATACTTAGTGCAGTAAATTTAATTAGTAGAAATTGCAGTAAGCGACGTAACATTGAGTAAAAAGTTTTTTGTGAAACACAATCGATGCCAATTTGCCACTTGAATAATATAATTTTTTTGGGTCCGATCGTGTTAAGTCGCTCGCTGTTACTTCAATCAATTTTGACATGTACATTCCGCCGCCTAAGTAGATTGACAATAGTTATTGATTTTTCTCGATTCAACTTCGATAAGGGCGGGTTACTTTACATCTGCAAACTAAAGTTTTTTCCCCTACGACGAAACATCAGAACTGACTACGCTAAGTCTGTCCGCAAACTTATTAGTTCGCGTTTAAACCGTTGTGTGAAAAAAACAAGCAAATCAAAAAAGTATGGTTATGTTCAAACTGAGACAATGTGATACATTAGATTGTCGATTGTTTCTCTGATACTGTAGGTTATCAAGTTATAAGTGCTTAATACGTCCGAAGTGGACATAGCGTAGTCAAATGAGAATCTGTCGACTGTTTCTCTGGTACTGTAGGTAATCAAGTTATGCCGAATGCTCCGGGCATAGCGTAGTCAGAGCCCGTAGTCCGAAGGTGCATTTTAGAACTCCCTACTCTCGAGCCGACAGTCGTCTCTCGGATAGCCAAAAATGTATGGACATCCGAGAGACGACTGTCGGCTCGAGAGTAGGGAGTTTTAAAATGCAAGTTTAGACTAAGCCCTCTGATGAGAGTATAAAAGCGAAGAAACGCAGTTAGCTCGGTCTGATTTGGCGTGGTGTGGACTGTGGTGTGAGTACTAGGTAACATGTAATACAGAGCGGCGGTCGTGCGAGGAGTCGGACGGCTCCGGCGACGACAACATCACGGTGAAGGTGCCGCCCGCGCACGCGCACGTGGCCCGCGCGCCCGCGCGCCTTCCGCACGCGACGCGCACGTCGCACCACCATCGACTCTCGCGATACGGTACCGGACCGATACGATAGCCGGAAGATTGTACTATGAAGCGCATTCTTTTATGAAATTTATAACTTTATAACTAGAATATGTCATTCAATTCAATGTACATAATTCAATTCAACTCAATGTAATTCAATTTCATTCAATTCAATGTAATTCAATTCAACTCAATGTAAGTAATTCAATTCAATGTAATTCAATTCAATGTAAGTAATTCAATTCAACTCAATGTAATTCAATTCAAATCAATGTAATTCAATGCAACTCAATGTAATTCAAACCAACTCAATGTACATAATTCAATTCAACTCAATGTAATTCAATTTAGTTCAGTTTAATTCAATTCAATGTAATACAACGAAATTGAAATAAAATTAAATAAATTTATTAAATCAAGAACTGACAGTTTGGGCTCAAACATTTAAAAGCTATTTTACATACATTAGAGAAGAGGTATACTGTACTCGTAATACTGCAATGGCAGTTTTTATATCGGTTGCCATATTGTACATATTCATCATGTGTAAAGTAAACCTGAAAAGTGTTTGATAAAGCCTCCCCTATTAAACAATTTCCTACTGAAATAACA
The DNA here is from genome assembly GCA_932527185.1 of Ecliptopera silaceata. Taxonomy (NCBI): domain Eukaryota; kingdom Metazoa; phylum Arthropoda; class Insecta; order Lepidoptera; family Geometridae; genus Ecliptopera; species Ecliptopera silaceata. The sequence goes on along the minus strand of OW052202.1, from coordinate 6,019,048 downwards.
TAAACTTGATAATATAAATACAATAATATATTTAAAATATTTTTTTGTGGAACGCATGTTTGCTATTTTATCATTTTCATAAGTTTTGATTGGTATTGTAAAATTATAGAATTATCACCTTAGAGAGTTTATATTTTTCACTTTACCAGTTAATTTTCCATTTCAAATTAAGTAAGTAATTAAGATAAATGTTGTAAAATAAAAACTTTATTTGAATACAAATGAGTCTTACAAAAATAATAAAATTTGTTTAAATAAAGAACTGTCCTGCAATCGGCGGTCTTATCGCAGACAGCAATAATAAAAATAACCTCTAATTTACATTTATTCACGTTCGATTCCGGCTATCAGAGTTGTTCTTTCAAGCTTTTTTGTTCCATAAATTTACACAAATCAAAATTTCGTTGTAAAATTTTGAATTTACGTCGCGCACTGCTTATTGCTAGTGTCAATTGCACTGTTAGTAAAGAAAGAGGCGCTCTATAGTACTTTCCCTCCGAGGTAAAATCATTTGCATGATCTGTGTGTATCGCTATGTATTAAAACGCTTCCGTTTGTAACAAAAAGCTTAACCAAACTTTAAAGGGATGACCTCATTAATATTTGATCCTGACTTTAATGCTGGTAATGTACAAGCATAGCGTTTTATACTGCGTCGAAAGAGAAAGTCAGTATCGCTATCTTTTTCATATTCATCACATATTAACTACACGACCTGTATGATATGCCATGCTTTTTAAGAATGACTTTCTGTAAAATAATAAAGGTCATATGGAAAAGGCTATGTTATTCTGATCAAATTTCTGGTACATAATAAACAGTTAACAATCATGCACTATTGTATAAATATGCATTCATCACTTCAATAAACATTCTTGTTCAGTTTTCTTGCTACAATGTATTTTTTATTTGCGCTATCTTAAGTTATCTTAGTAGTTTGTATATATGGATATCTAATCGAGTATCATAGTTGGTACAACAAAACTATATTGCATTGTAAAATTTATTGCACTATATGTATAAAAGCTGTAGTATTGTTCTGATTTGGTGGCGGTGGGTATGGGCTAGCATAGTATAACTTGTTAGCCATAAAACAGTGTACTTTCCTTTGTTTTAGGGCCACCTGCAGGGTTGAAACCACCTGGCGTTGACGCTCCTATTAATGCACCTCTTAATGTAAGTATTTACACACACAGTTTTGAATGGCCATCACAGCTCAGTTGGCAGTAACTCAGCATTCCATGATGTGGGTCGTGGATTCGATTCCTACCCAAAGCAACTGTTTGTGTCTGGGTGTTACTATGTGTTCTATGTATGGACATATTTATCTTCTTATCATATTTTATTGACAATCTTACTTATTAATTGTAAATACATATAGCATTGAATTGTTTAAATCTAAAGTACCAGTAATCATATACTCATCATAGTAATCATATACTTACCGTTTTTTTTTCAGATACCGCCAAGAATTGATGAGCAGAGAGCTAGTACGCCAACTGTTGATGAAAGGCGTGATCCTATGGCACAGGTAATATGAAATCCTTATTTTGTATAAGGAGTTATCCAATTTTAATTATTTTTTAATATAACATAAGTACACAGTTTATACCTTACCTTAATCTTTTAATTCTCATTTTAGCCTGTTTTTAATCGAGGACCGCCTCCATCTGTTTTTGTACCCGGACGACCACCGCTGACAAGGCCGTTCAATGCGTAAGTTTTTTGCTTACTACACTGCGACGAAATTCAAGTGTAAGACTTAAAAAACCAATTTGTACTGGTTTTCTTAATTTTGATTGAATGCATTTGTGTATTTCCAGTGTCCCATTCGGTCGCGACGGCCCGCCCGGCCCGCGGGCCCCCGCGCCCTACGGGGACAGATTCCCGCGCGAGCCCTACCAGCCGCCTCCGCCCGGCATCAAAGACTCGCCAAACGGGTAATGCATTTCACCACTTTAAACACTTTTCGAACTCACACCGAACATTAATTACTGTGGTATTTCTGTCAATAATATCGTTTGACGTTGTCGATTTTGGATCTTTAATGGTCGGGTACACTCGGCAGCATCGCTCGCCATGTCATCGTTCGATCTTAAGCGTCAATAGCTCACTCGCAGAATTAGAATCGAGACTTTCCCGAGATCGCATAACGATCGTCGGTCGCATCGGCTAGGTTTCGAAGGAAGCGAGGTTGACCTGGCGTGTGTTGTCGTAGACGCAGCGAGGATCCGCTCGAGGCGTTCAACCGGATGATCCGGGAGAAGGAGATGCGGGCGAAGCGGAGGGAGGACCGGCGGCGCGCCGCGTCCGGCTCGCGGTCGCCGCGCTCGCCGCGCTCCCCGCGCTCCCCCCGGGCCGGGCGCTCCCCGCGCTCGCCCCGCGGGCCGCGCTCGCCACGCTCCCCGCGCTCCCCTCGCTCGCCTCGCTCCCCGCGGTCTCCGCGCACGCTGCGGTCCCCCCCGCCGCGCTCGCCGAGGCCGCGCATGCGCGCCCGCAGCAACAGTCGCCTGCGTTACTCTAGGTTCGTTTTTACTTTTACGCACGCTATCGGTTTCGGACTACATTCAGAGACGAAACTTACGCTTCCATCTGTTAAATTACTAGCTGTCAGTTATGTGACTGTTTTACAAAGATTAGACATTAATCGACAGTTCTGGTGGTGGGCTAAATTATTATTGTTATTGGCTTGTACTACTTCATTGGCAAATAATAGAGATTACACTATTACTGCATATTATGAGCAAACTTATTCGAGAAGAGATAGACGCATCTGGCTAAATCGATCTTCACTTACCTACGGCCGTAATTAGTGCCAGTCAAGAGATCTTACAGAAGAATTAGCTAAGGCTGAATTTCGTTTCTGAATGTGAATTGCTTCAAATTGAGAATTCCAGTTGTATTGCATGTTGGCTTGTCTTCTCGCTTTGTCGTGCATGTACCTATAGTCCAGTCAAAATAGACTAAAATTATGACTTCAGTTTGCATTAATTCCCAACAAGCTGGATTTTTGTGCAGGCCTTGAATACGTCATTACAAATGATATGTCAAAAGTCCCCATCGATCCCGCTTGTGCGTTGTTTTTTATTCGAGGTCAAAGGTCATAAATTTGCGTTTTTTGCATATATCTCTGAAAATACGAGAGCTATCGAAAAGTGGTTCAGGCAAAGTTTGTACATCGTAAAATTGTCTACAAAAATACCTCAACACTTTTCTTCTACAAAGCATCGCTTTCGAGATATAGTGACTTTAGACCGCAGGAAAATCGTCGAAGATGCTGCGTTTTTTTCATTTCAACCGTTTTATCTGCTTTATTGCCACAGAATAAACAGTATTTTTTTAAATTTACTGAACGGGGTGATGGGTTCGATGGGTTAGTCCTCCTCCGAGGTAATGAATCGTCTTTTTGTCTCAAGAAATACTGTTTGTTCTGTGGCAATGAAGCAGATAAAACGGCTGAAATGAAGAAAACGCAACATTTTAGTAGATTTTTCTGCGGTTTTAAGTCACTATATCTCAAAAGCGATGCTTTGTAGAAGAAAGGTGTTAAGATATTTTTGTACACAATTTTACGATCTACAAACTTTGTCGGAATCATTTTTCGATAGCTCTCGTTTATGACTTTTAAACGCAAATTTATGACTTTAACCTGGGTATTTGCGTTTTTCGCGTATATCTCTGAAACAACGAGAGCTATCGAAAAATGGTTCCGACAAAGTTTGTAGATCGTAAAATTGTTTACAAAAATATCTCAACACTTTTCTTCTACAAAGCATCGCTTTTGAGATAAAGTGATTTTAAACCGCAGGAAAATCTACTAAAATTCTGCGTTTTTTTCATTTCAGCCGTTTTATCTCCTTCATTGCCATAGAACGAACAGTATTTCTTGAAACAAAAAGATGATTCATTACCTCGGAGGAGGACTAACCCATCGAACCCATCACCCCTTTCAGTAAATTTCAAGAAATACTGTTTGTTCTGTGGCAATGAAGCAGATAAAACGGCTGAAATGAAAAAAACGCAGCATCTTCGACGATTTTCCTGCGGTCTAAAGTCACTATATCTCAAAAGCGATGCTTTGTAGAAGAAAAGTGTTGAGGTATTTTTGTAGACAATTTTACGATCTACAAACTTTGCCTGAACCATTTTTCGATAGCTCTCGTTGTTTCAGAGATATACGCAAAAAACGCAAATTTATGACTTTTAACCTGGAATAAAAAACAACGCACAAGCGGGATCGATGGGGACTTTTGACATATCATTTGTAATGACGTATTCAAGGCCTGTACAAAAATCCAGCTTGTTGGGAATTAATGCAAGCTGGAATGTCTATTTTGACTGGACTACTACTCGTAGAATTTGGTCTTCGTTCGATGTTTTATGTGCATTCTGTTGTAGCGCTTGTGTTTAACGTGCTTCTATCAGCAATTGAATTCGCTCTTATTAATTCCTAACACTGCTCATAACACTTACACCTACACTAAATTTTTTTAACATTACAAAACAGATAAAGTATTTAGGACTTATTGGTGAAAGTTTAACTGCATACAATGACGCCTTTCAGCTGCCATAAAGTCATCCTTGTGAATTTCAAGCTTATTTTATTCCAATGGTGTATGTATCTCCCTCAATACATCATGGTAGATGGTAGTAAATAAGCATGAACAAAAATTTACACGTAACTAGAGTTTAGTGACGTAATTTTCATAAGATATTTTGTTACTTTAGATCGCGGTCGTTGTCGCGCGGCAGAATTCGTCGCTCGCCGTGGTCGCCGCGACGTCGCCGCACTCGTGAAAGGACTTTGTCGCTTACCCGGTAACTACTTATTTCACATTCTTATCGAATTCGAAAAGGAGAATGGGCATTTTGAGACACCGAGTAAATAAGATGTCCCTCAGGGTCGCTACATAGGACGTATAAAGGCAAATGTTTTACTATATTTACGGAAAAAACCCGCCCTATGGAAATCGAGATACATATTCCGATAAATAAACACATCATCATCATCATCATCATCATCAACCTATGGCAGTCCACTGCTGGACGTAGGTCTCTCCCAAGACGCGCCACTGAGCCCGGTCTTCGGCTCTTCTCATCCAGTGTTTGCCAGCTACATTACGCAGATCGTCGCTCCATCTCGCCGGAGGGCGTCCTACACTACGCTTGCCTAAACGCGGTCTCCACTCCAGTATCCGTTTGCTCCAACGGTTGTCGGTTCTTCGGCAAACATGACCGGCCCACTGCCATTTCAGCTTGCTAATTCTTTGAGCTATGTCGAACACTTTGGTTTTCTGACGAATAACTTCGTTGCGGATTCTGTCTCGCAAAGAAATTCCGAGCATAGCTCTCTCCATAGCGCGCTGAGCGACTTTCAGCTTGTGGACCAACCCCACTGTCAGTGTCCACGTTTCAGAAGCATAGGTCATAACGGGTAGGACGCACTGGTTGAAAACTTTCGTTTTCAGACATTGAGGGATGAAAAAAACACAAACATAAACACAAAATAAACACAGTTTTTTCAAAATATTTCGATTTCCATTGGATTGATTTTTTTCATAAAAATAGTGAAATGTAGGCTCTTAAAACTTTAAAACGTACTATGTTGCGGCCCTGAGGGTCGAATTTTTTAGTCGTGGCTCCGTAGAGTATTGCCCATTCTCTTTTTATGTCGTCATATAAGTATTTGTGACAACAAATACATACATCATCAACCTACATTAGTCCACTGCTGAACGTAGGTCTCTCCCAAGACGACACTGAGCGCGAAAATTTGTTGTACAAATATTTATATCATATCTATACAAACTCATATATTGTATGTATTGAACAGAACTACAATGTTCATTACTTACAGATCGCCATCACCTCGTCGTCGTCACCGGTCTCCAATGCGCTACCGCTCTCCGCTCCGCTCGCCTCTCCGCTCGCCACTCCGCTCACCGCCCCGCTCCCCGCCTCGCTCGCCGCCGCCTCGCTCGCCACATCGCGTAGGACGGTCCCCGCCGCGTTCACCTCATCGGTCAGTAACATTTCAAACTAATGACTATATTTAGAAATTATAAAAAAAAACATTCAAAAACATACTGATTATAATTTAACTAGTCGTAACTAATCCATAAGACATGTCAAACGCCTATGTACGTATCCATCTGATTGCAGTGATAAAATAAATACAGTTTTTCTTATCTCGCTTTTCATTTTAAGAATTAGACAATATGTACATAACCTAGTATAGGTCATATATATGCATTCAGAAAATAATGACAACCATTCTACTCTCTCCCGTGGTTATATTAAAATGTATGTTTGTTTGTGTGCAGGTATCCTGGATTATACGACGAGCTGCTATCGCCGCCGCGACGTAATGTAGAGCCGCCGTATGGAGCCAGGTACGAATGTAAAACTCTAAATAGCGTTCACACGCGCTCGGTTATCGACTATATTCGGAATCGCCTCTCAGAAGTAACGAAATTGCTTTGCGGATTGAACCTGTGCGTTATTATGAACCCCGGACTTATGATTGCGAACTGTAGGGTCTTTGTAAAACTATTTTATATGGGTGGCTCGTATTTATTTTAAATAAGTGTGCGTTTTTTTTGCGGAAACGGTAAGTACCGATTATACCGATTCGTCGACGCTGCAGCAGACAACAGTTCCTGATACAAGCGATGCGGTGACGGAGATTTCGAGAACTATAGATATAAGGAACGAGATACGTGTGATATTATGTTATGTATGTTATTTTGTTACGTTTGTTACTTTTAAGAATGTATTATATTTAATAATTTATTCAAATGTGATTTTGTACTTAACTTATTGTCATTAGATGTATTTAATTGTATTGATATAAAATATTACTTGCCTACTTTGTAATAATAAGACTGACTAAGCCGTAAAGTGAAAACTTTTTTGTATGATTTAATGTGATAATAATTAGCTTTACGATTAATTAAAGTTACAAAAAAAAGAAATATAAATAGGTGATACCTATTAAAAGCTTAGAAATGTAACAGTTATTTTAGATTCAGACTAGTTTTGCAAGTTGTTTCAAGTTCTTATTATGTTGTTATTAATAAATCTGTTGTAAAATATACAGGTTAGATGTATTATTATAGATAAAGGTGAGAATGACCAGTAGCTCTGCAATGGTTATATGGATACAACATATCTTTAATCCTGTTTTTAAATGTACAATGACCTTTCTGAGCCCTCTGAACATAACAACACTATATAACGAAACTAAATCCAGCAATATTATAAAAATTGACACTTTCAGCAATTTTGTTTAAAAAAAAGTGTTTATTTTTGAGCTGATTCTTATAGTACAGCTTTGCTAAGTCTAGTTGTCATGTAAAATGGCTGAGAATATTGAAATTTGTTATATAAATCAAATTGGCGATCTATGTTACTCAGGGTGAATGTAGCTTTCTAATGGTGAAAGAAGTTTAGAAACCGGCGCAATAGTTTTTGAGTTTATTCATAACAAACATAAATCCAACCTTGAAAAAAAATATTTCCCCTTTATAGTATTAGTGTAGATATAACAATATTTTAGTCATTGTACATTTAAGAGGTTGTGTCCATACTTGAGTAATTTGTAAACAGTAGTACTTCGTAGTTGTTGTATGTTGTGTGTTTACCGAGTGTTGTTTTGAATCACTTATTTTTTGACAAGCTTTGATATTACTGGCTTTATGATTTGTGGTACGCTATATTTATGTACTAGCTATTATTTTAATAGTAGGTAGTCTGAATGTATCTGAAATCTTGGTTAAAATAGATACGGTATTTCTTTAGTTTGCTTTGATTTAAGTATATCAATTTGTCAAACTGTCATAAATGGTCTGAGAAATCATTACTACAGATCTTCCTTTCCTTATTATATTACCTAACATGAAATTGAACTCGACCATTTATAAATTATTTGTGATTTTTCAATGAAATCCAGTATTTTAACTATTATTACATAGAATAATAACGATCAAAGTGCAAGTCCGACTCGCACTTTTGGGTGAACACAAGGTGAACTTTTCACAAATAATGTATTTCTGTTGCAGCTATAACAACAAATACTGAAAAACCGGCCGGTTTTTCAGTATTTGTTGTTATAGCTGCAACAGAAATACATTATTTGTGAAAAGTTCACCTTTAATTTTTATTTTATTATCACGGTTCATAAGTGACAGACAGACACACGTTTCTAAAATGTTCTCCCATAGTTTCCCACATAGTACGTTTGAAAGGGCTTTTATAGGCCTATATTTCATTATTTACGAGAATATAATGTTTGGACTGTCTTTTTCTGTAGATATGTTCCCCTTTCTAAAGCTCAAAGGTTACCTTTTAGGTACTGATAATCTATCATTTTTATGTCAAGTTATTCTATTGTGTTTTCAAATAATGCAATCATATCCTAAACCATCTAAAAACAAAACTTTCTGGTATCCGAGATAGTATAAGGTGTTACAAGTTTTGTATTTGCGATGTTTTTATGATTAAATGCTATTCTTGCACATATTATATTATCGTTGCTAAATCAATAATATTTCCATCTCTGTTTGATGGCTATTTCTGCTGTATCTCTGACTTGATTCCCGACTATAGACAAATCTATGGAGCATTGTATTTAACTGTTATGAATGCTATTATATAAATTAAATCGATTGTGCTATTGTTATCTTATAAATATGTGAATGCAGGGTGTGAATTATGTAAATGCACGGTACATTACGAAATCTGGATTGTCTAAACTTATAAATATGTTTGTAATCATTTTTTATGAAGCACGAATGAATGTGACAATCGTAAACGTAACGCAGCGTATTCGATTTTCGACGCAGCATCGTTCGCTATCGAGCTTTTGACGCGCAATGCGAATCAAATACGCTGCGTTACATTTACTATATAGTCCAGTCAATATATGCATTTCACCTCGGAATTCGAGATACCCAGCTGTAAGTTTGTAAATACTTGTATATGGACATCCTAAATGTTGTCTTAAAACCTACATATGGTAGGGTGTGTGCAACTATAAAATTTCAAGGTCAAAGGTCACAAAAATAGCTTTTTTTGCAAATATCTCATTTCCTATGGGTTTTTTGCTATTTGTATGTATTACAATATTGTAGAATACAAAATTCTCTACAAATTATGTGAAGAAAAAATTTTATACTGTAAACCGTTTTCGAGATAAAGGGCGTAGAGCGCGCGGTCACAGCATCACTTTTTTTGCATGATTTTTTTTCTTTCTTGGTCAGGGCATGATTTAGAACCCCTGTATGCGGTTGGGCAATGCGAAACGGTTATTTGGAGCGTATCATGACAATTTGACCACCTCCTGGTTGACCTGAAGTGATGCTGTAACCGCGCGCTCTACGCCCTTTTAACGCGCCCTAAAGATATTTTTGTGACCTTTGACCTTGAAATTTTATAGTTGCACACACCCTACCATATGTAGGTTCTGAGACAACTTTTAGGGTGTCAATATACAAGTATTTACAAACTTACAGTTGGGTATCTCGAAATCCGAGATTCTTACCAAATTTTAGCTTATTTGACTGGACTAATACGATTGTCACATTTATTAGACATCGAGAGGATTTTTTTAATTAGATGCCTCTCTAATGTATGTATTCTTATTTTCTGTGTCTTTTGATTACGCACATTATTACTTTACTAATCGAAAGTAATCTTGTTACATATCTATGTTATATTCATGCATTTCGCTTGAATCTTGTGCAAACTTATGTATTCAATGCATGTACTGTTGCTCTTATTTTTTTGGTATTTTACTTGGTTCTAGTATTTATAATTGTTAAAACACTTTTGGACCTTCTTCTAGAGGCATAATACTTTGCTCTCTAGTCTATTTCATATTCTTAAATGAAAAGAAATTCAAGGTACCCTTGCGGAAGGTTTTTTAATAAATTTATAATGAGAGTGTCAAACGCTTGAATATGCCTTTAACTATACGCAAGTAAAACTTGTTATAATGCATCAGCTTTAAGTTATTCCCTTAGTTAAATCAAATGCATTATTTTGATTCCATATTGCTAAGATTGATACAATCTTAAAATCTCACAGCCCCACACCAATTGTGTGTAGCGATTTGGGAATATACCTACTGTGGCTCTCAAAAAAATGTCTTGAGAAAATACTGCTGTATATTTTATAGTGTTATTATCTACTATAATAGTTTATTAGCCGACTTGCTAATTGTAAGATCAATATCGTCGGGGGGCATATTAGACAAAATTAATGTTGTCACTGAATTGAAGATGTTGTGAATTTGTGAGCTTTAACGTTGAGAATTTGTCACTGGCAACACGCAAAAATATCAAATATCAAAACTCACAAACAAATATCAAAACTTTACATATTATTTTAATACTTAGCACAACCCCAAATCTTTTATACCATTAAGAATGGCACTAGTGAGGTTAAAATATTTAAAATTATCATGTTTGTAATATTTATCACCTCATAATATTTAGTATTGATCCCTATTTAAATTTTGCAGTAGATAGCGCATTTGAAATCGAATTCTCTTTCGTTATTGGAGTAATCAGTACATAATATAAAACAAAATGAAACTTGAGCATGAGAAGAGTCTGTAAAATATATCATTATTTTATCTGTTGTATTATATTTTACTGTCTGTGATATTATTACTTTGTAATAGGTATAATTAATAAATTTTGTGTTAATGAAATAAACAAGCGCTTTTTATTGGTATGACAACCTATGTTTTATATACAGACACGATTTATATTTGTGAATTCTGAGAATGTTGCTGTGTAGCAATATTTTCGAAATGGTACGAATGTAGAAAAAAAATACCTTTACGATATATATTAGAGACACATTAAAGATACGTTTCGCGAGCAGTTTTTTCGTGTATTTCCATTTTTTATTGATGATTGTAAATTGTGAGTGATGTGTGATATGTGAGTGAATTGAATGTGAAGATTTATCAAGCATGAAATAGACTGGCGTTTTTAACCTGTGGGTCGCGACCCTCCGTCCTGTCGTGTCTGTGGGTCGTGTCGTAAAAAATGTTGAAAAACACTGACCAACATTATAGTATTTATTTATAGTCTGTTTTTTCTACATTTTTGTGACGTCTGATTTGAAAATTGCACGAATGAGATTAAATTATAAAATTGGTTTTCTGTTCCTAGTTTGATTTCCATATTTGGTAATAATTATAGTCAATTGATTGATTAACGATTTATTTATGCCGCACTTTTGATAAAATCACACTTAAAACAATGTTTTTTTTTCTGTGCCGAATGATTTGAAAGCTGAGCGAATGAGACTGTATTATTAAATTAATATTCTGCATATTGTTTTATGTTCTTTCGAACTTAGAATATTTATTTTTTAGTTAAAAGGGAGAGATGTCAACTGTTTGGTCGAATGCTACCAATCAAAAGTAAAATTGAATGAACTTTGCAGAACTTTTCATAGCATAAAATAAAAATAAAATTAAAGTTCTTGACATTTTTTTTGTAGTACAAGTGTAATGTTTTCGTAGCATTAGTTACTTTATAGTAGGAGTACGAGAAAACAGAAACCTTATTCTGTCTTGGTAAAAATTAGTCTGGCTATTAATTTTTGGAACCACCTATATGTTTTAAGATTTAGATAACTAAAAGGTAGAGATAACCATTCTAAAAATTCACGCGCCTCTACCCGTTTACTCCCACACGCAAAAATGATGTAAGATATACATTAGTAGACACGATACTATTAAATAAGAATGGCTTCATTTGTTGTCCAACAAGTGCATTAATGAGGCGAACGCGCGTACATTTTTATAATGGTTTTACCTATATTAATGTGAAAGTATACGAGCGCTATTTATTATTGAGCGCGTTTTAGTGTATATTAAGCATATGTTCTACAATTATGACGTATTTATTGCATTTTTTTGGCAAGTAGGGTTTTTCCATTTTTTTACTCTTAGTATTGGGTCCCTTCAATGTAGACATGTTTCACACCAATATACGACAATTTGTAAATACGTGCATATTTATTTTAAGTGGATAGGTTTATATAATTAAAATTAGATTTATATAAGTAATATAGCATATTAAATGTTTTGGCTTAGGCTATATGTTTTGTACGGATTTGTTCTAAATAAATAAATAAGCAAATAAATAAAAAATGTTCTAAATGAATCAAATTTAGAAATTAAGTTTACTGTTGATTGTATGGATATTATATGAATGTAAAAAAATAAATGTTTATTTTTTAATTGATTTGTCTATCGATAATTATCGATAATAATGATTTCTATATTATAACTAATAATGTACACCAGCATGTTTTACTTATTTACTTAATAATATGTTTAACATACTGTCAAATGTATAATACTGTAAGTAGAGTTTTGACTGTAAACATCACCTTACTCGCCGAGTTTTTTTTTAATATTTATTATTTTACAGCAGAAGCTCATGGGAAGATAATATATCATGGTTGGACCTGCATCAAACGGTAACGCTTAAATAATCTAATTTTAAGGATTTCGCATTTGTTGACTTCACCAGACAAAGTTCAAAATACTGTAATAGTAAGATATATGCTTAATGTGGAATGTGATGCCTTATTTACGATTAAAAAAAATATAAGTTGATGACATTCTAAATTCAACCCTGGGATAGCTTGTTAGTTACGCGATCTATACTAATATTAAAAAGGGGTATAAAATAACAACGTTTGCTTACTGCAAAGACCTGTACTAAGATACGTATAGCGCATAATAAGACCACTCCTGTAAACTTCTGGGGATCAAATTACCCATCAATATGAACTACTTTTACTATGAAACTATCAGTGTAAGTAAAAAAACAGATTTTCTATTCTGCTATTCTTTAACCTTCTGAAGATTTACGGAGCGGTCTCATCTTGCTCTGTATTTCAGTATTTGTATTTTGTTACATAACTATACCTATATTGCATCACTTTCCACGTTTTAAGACCCTTAAATACAATACGATAACATGACTCATTATTCTTTATATTGTAAAATTTTCATAATTTATAAAAACTAATAAATATATGACGTACATTAGCGGCAAATTACAATGTGTCATGCTGTTGTAAAAGTTTGTACTGATAAGCAAATTTTGAAGTCTGGGTTACATAATATGGGTTAAAAGCAGACTCGATTCGCGAGGCAATTTCTGTGTTTTCTATATTTCTACAGCAGTTGGGTAAACACAATAATTTTATATAATCTTTAAAAATTAAGCATATGCCTCGCTTCTTGAAAAGTTTTTTGTAATAACAGTTAAATTAGTTTGGACTAACGGAGCCATAGGATTAACTGATTAGCATTTGAGTCTGAAAATATATGCGAATATAAATATAAATATTCTAAATAATCCTTGTAATTTTATTGAATAAAGTAATTTTTGACTTTGACTAAGCAATTAGTGGTGAATGGAATATTTAAATTAAAAATGGAAATCGACAGAGTCCGGTTATAAAGGCCCAAATCGTAAGAGGATTAAAATACATATTCCTAAATAATAAAAAAATATAACACTGCAGACTTAAGTCGATCAAAAATATCAATAATTTTAGAAAGTTATCGTCAAATGTTAGAAATATCTAATAATCAAACAATAAATAATCATTATATTTCTATGTATTAATGTGATACATGTTTTGTTGACAGATATGGACCAAGAAACAATTTACCTCCGGGAAATTATCCGCCAATGAGTGTTAAACCATTACCGCAATTGATGAATTTGACTATTCCTTCGGAACAGCCGCCTCTTGGGTATCGCGGTCGCTATGAAGGCCCGCCTTTCGATGCTGGTCCTCCTGGAGTTGAACCGCCAGTACCCGGCTTTGAGCCTCCACCATTTGATAAAGCACCTTTCGGACCACCGCTAGCGATTGATCGTGATCGAATGGTGGCTCCACCGTTTCGCGATCCTTATGGCCCTCGGACTGCTCAGTATGACGGCCCCGGCGGTTTCAGGGAAATGCCTTTAGCGATTCCGAACGAAATTCAAGTTCACGTTGGCGATGCGCGCTTTAGAGAGAATTTCCGACAAGGACCACCGCCTTTCCGCGACCAAGGTCCTGTACCATTCCGAGAAGGACAACCGTTCCGAGATGCCCCTCCGCAGGCGCCTTACCGCGATCCCAATTTCAGGAGTGGTGTTCCACCGTTCCGCGATGGAGCGTATAGAAACGTTTCCTTTAGAGATGGTGGTTTTCGAGAAAACCCCCCGCACGGCTCATTTCGCGACGGACCCCCGGTGTTCAGACCTCCAACTGCAGAAATTAGAGATCCTAGAGAGCCAGTTCCGCCAAACTTTCATGATCCTAATTATCGTGATAGTTACCGAGATGAAGCTGGTGTTCCTAGAGATGCGCGGCCGGGCTACAGGCCGAGTGTGCGCAGCCGCGGGGCGCCGAGGCGACATCCGAATGTTGAACATGAAAGACATAGAGAAAGAGATGGCAGAGAGGGGAGGGACGGACACGAACGCGACAGATATATTGAGCCACCAGAAAGGACGGAAAGAGGTAGAGATGCAGAAAGGATTCGAGAAGCAGAGAGAAAACCAGGTCGTGAAGGTAGATCTAGAGATGAGAGAAGCCGAGATTATGAAAAAGAAAGAGATCATGAGCGTTTAACACCAGATAAAAAATCACGGAGTTCGCCTAAACGTGTTAGGGAAGCGCGTGATAAAAGACGTAGTGAATCTAGAGGTCGCTCTCGTGATCGTGACACTAAGCGTGATAGAAAAGAAGAAAGAGGTCGTGACAAATCATCGCCTGACAAAGTCAAAGAACACAAGGATAAAGATAAAAAAATAAAAGATAGAAAAAAGAAAAAGAGGGAAAAAGAAAAGGACGGTGAAAAGAAAAAGAAACGAGATAAAAAAGAAAAGAAAGATAAAGATATAAAAAAAGAAGAAATGTCTACAGAAGAAGAAACGAAATCACAAGAAACTGCAGAAGTTAAAGTTAAAACTGAACCAGCTTCGGAAAGTCTGGTTCCAGAGCAGAACATTAAGCACGAAAAAATGGAAGAAACGGTAAAAACTAACGATAAAACTCCAAAGAATGAGCCTGAAGAAAATCAAAACAATGATCTTTATGGTGATGAGTCTGCTGAAACAGTCGATCAAAAAATTATTGAGACTTACGCTAAAATTGAAGAAAGTGTACAATCTCCTGAAAACAATATTGAAACAACTAAAGAAGAACCATTTGATGGTATCGAGCTACAGGCTAATACTGATGAACTAGATCTAAAACCTGAACCTGAAGTTATTAATAACAATAAAGAAATGTTAGCGCCACTACCTGAGCTGTCTAAATGGGAGGTTGACGACGACCATCCAGAGAAATCTAAAGAACCTGGAGAAATAACTTCACCCGAAACGGAAGAAGACGGTGGCAAGGTTACGTCTGACGTCATTAAACGTGCTGAAAATGCTATTTTTGCAAAAGCTATCAATTCACTGCGACCGATTGAAATTAAGAAGATTAGTAGCGATAGGGTCAAACTTTACGGAGATGACCCGCCTAAATCAATAAATAACATACAGATTACGGTCCCAGCTGAACATGATCAAAGATCTATTGATTTAAACGAAAAGAAACCTCGGTATTCCAAAACACCCCCTCCAAGGTTATCGGTGAAAGAACGTTTGGGTGGCAAGATAGATGATCTACGCCGAACAAGAGAGCCACGTGTGGTTCATAGTACCGTGGAGCTTGTTAAGTCAAGATCTAAAACTCCTAAAAAAGAGCAACCGTATCGTAGAGTGACCGTGGAAAAGGAAAAAGTGCGGAAGCCTGACAGCACTGGACGCTCTGATCCCTCTAAACCAGAAAGAAGAGTTACTTCTGAAAGTGTTAAAGTTGAAAAACGTCGTGGTCGTAGTCCTCATGATAAAAAAGACTTCGATAAGAATATCAAAGGGGAAAAGAAGAAACATGAAAGGACTGAATCTCGCGACCGTTCCTACGACAAAAAAACATTGAATGACGTGAAGAACAGCCGTGAACGAAAGAAATCAACTCTGGATGAAGCTAACTTTGTACCTGACTACGATGAGACCCTTGAATCCGATATTGAAAATAAAACAGAATCTGTTAAAAAACGCGAACGTTCCTTCTCGCCTCCTGGGAATGAACTAAAGAAACCTAAACTAGAGGCCGAAACCATTAAGTTGGACCTCACTAATGTGAAGAAGAAGCCAGATTCTGAATCTGACTCGTCAAGCGGTTCCGGAGACTCGTCATCTTCGTCTTCGTCAGAGGGTCGGAAGAAAAAGAAAAAGAAGAAACGCAGTAAAAAGAAGAAGAAGCGCGCTGCCAGTGATAGCGACAGCGAGTCTGACTCTAGCCAAGACGACCATAAGAAAAAGAAAAAGAAGCGCAAGCATAAGAAAAAGTCTAGTAAGAAGAAGTCTAAAAAGTCTAAGCATAAGTAAAGTAAAATGCATTCTCGCATGATCTTTTATAACATCATGGGATTAATTCGTTTTCGTTATAGAAGGTAGTCATTCAGATTTGTCTTGGTATCTGTTTTAAGCTTTTACCTGAATCAAGGTTTTTTTTAGTTTAACGGGAATGATGTTTAATTCATAGTTTTTTAAAATAGATTCCAAATTATTGACTAGGTTAGTTATTTTCAACAGACGTGTCTATAACTTTGTAAAACAAGTTATTATAAATAAACTCTGTTTACATACATTCTTGTTTTAAAATCAATCTCTTCATCTACCTTATATTTTAGGACTGCAACGCACATCACAGGCAGGTTAAGTTTTTGTAGGTGTGAAATAAATCCAAACAATAGTAGTTTTAACTTAATTTATTATTTATCTTTATTGAAGAATGAAGGTATAAATAAATCGACCGTTATAGGTAATATACAAAACTTTTAATTTATTATCCAAATAGAGATTTAACACGTCTGTTCATTTTCCCCATCGGTATCCACCAACAAGACTCATCGCAATGTGATGGAACCAATTTTTCCGTTTAAGCTGGCGGTCATTTTTGCAATCTCGTCGGAACACCTTCCATTCTTCAAGTTTCTGAGGATCTGATGGGCCATAAGTCTCCAATCTACGGAATGACCGTTTGACAGTCTCAATCACACCAGGAGTTCTGTACTTGTAGAGTCCGACAAAGATAAACAGAGGAACCATGGCAATACCGAGGTACTGCATCCCGCTTCCAGCAACTAAAATAAAACGACAATGTTGTAGTTCAATATAAAAACAATGTTTCTTATCATATGGGTTTCTTTATCTTTTTGTTTCTTTTAATGTAGGGGTTACCACTGTCTCTAGAAACGCCATCAATTGGATCAGCACCCAAGTCATTCAGTTTGGCAAGTTATGTCACTTTTTTGCTTGATCATACTTCAGAAATGGCCTCATTTTTATTAAGATCCTTATGTTTTACAACTTTTAAAAATGTGTGATTAATCTTGTCGATGACGATTGAAGTCTGTTTTGTTCATTTTTGTAATAAAAAATATAAATATACTCACTGTAAGCTCCTGCTGGATAGACGTAGTCCTCTCCAAATATCAGCACTTCCACGGTGACCATAGCATACATGAAGACTGTGACCATTATCACTGGAGTTATTATGCCCCAGCAGATTCGCCAGTAGAAGTTAGTCTTTATTCCTAGCATGTATTCGATGTCTAGGCACAGATTCTCTAAACCTGGAATCAAGAAAGTACAAAAGCTTTAGAATCGTCTCAGTTTTTCTCGAATGGTTTTATTCTATAATGCTATCTCAGATAGTGATAACGAAACTAGAATTACAATGATTGTTCTGGTATTAAGATTAAAAGAAAACTTGTAGAGAAAAATCTTCTATAATTACCGTAGATCCAGAACACTCCGATAGTTTCAGCGATAGCTGCGAACAGCCTCATGAATGTTCCTCCGTAGAAGTCCACTAATTCCAAAATGTATTGTCCACCCTAAAAATAAATACTTATGTAATAATAAGTTTGCTTGTATTTTACAGTCTGACTTCACCCATTGCTGGGGATAGACATGTATTTTGTGTTTCTAATTGAACATACCTACGAGTAGTAGTTTTTCTGTGCGTGTCACAGTATTTTTGCAAATAACAACGTTTATTCCAAAGGCATTGTTTTTTGATGAATTGCTTTTTTGATCTGAAAATTCCTTACCGGTGTGACGTAAACAAGTCCGACGAGGAAGCCAGCGCAGCAAGTGAACATAGACATGTACAACACAGGTACCCGCGGGAACGAATCTATCAGAATCGTGTTTATGTTAGAGACGAGAGCCACGCCGGAACCCACGCCGAGGACGGACATCATTAGGAAAAAGAGAACCGCGAACAACTAGAAAATAATACAACTGTTAGATTGCACATTTTGGACCTTTAAAATATAATGTTATCAGTTTTATGGGTATCGGATACCAAAAGAATTCGTCATCTGAAGTTTATGTTACACAAGCTAAACCAATAAGTCAAAGTTCATCTCAAGAATCATATAAGTAGAATAGTTATACAAAGTGATTCTGTGTTTAGCGAGCAAGATAGGTAGGTAGGTACTGACGGAAAGTAGACGTTCATAAACGCACTAAAGCTGATATGCTCAAAAACTATATTATTTGGCACCTTTGTTGTGCATGTAGGTGCCAAAAATACGCACTACTTAATACTAAAGTATCTTATAAATCTTTTCAATTTGTCATTGATGTACTTACTAACTCGCCGGATTTGCAATATTATTCGTCTTATCTTTACACCCACCTGAGGTAAAAAGGGTGATTGCGCAATAGCGTCAGGATACGAGATGAAGGCGAGACTGGTACCACCGGCACCGATGACCTCGCCGACGTCATCGTAGTCGAGCTGGTGCGCTAGGTTACCCAGGATACCGAAGATAGTGAAACCAGATAAAAGACTCGTGAACGTGTCTAATGTTGTGACAATCATTGAGTCTCTGAAATAAAAGTTATCGTTGTGAAAGTCATTCCGGAAATAAAATTGTTAAATGTATGTTAGGTGTGTTATATCTAAGAGTTAGGTATGTTACATCTAAATAAATAAATATTATAAATATTCACGGACATTTCACACATCACACTCTTGTCCCAAACTAAGCAAAGCTTGTACCTACTATGGGAACTAGATTGCTGATAGAATACTTATATAGGTATTTTTTTTTGTAAATACATACATAGTAACACCCAGACAAAACAAATATTTATGTTCATCACACAAACATTTCGGGGGGGATCGAACCCACGACCCACAGCAAGGAAGGCAGAGCTACCACTAACTGAGCTGTGCTGCCTGTCACAGTGTATGTAAATGCTGTATCAAAGGCTAAAATGAACAAACCTGTAAACATTTTGTGTGAAGTTGTTGTAGGAAGAAAACATTATAAGAGCGCCGGAGCAGACGGACAGTGAGAAAAACACTTGGGTAACCGCAGCGTACCAAACCTGAAATACATTACCTATTGATTATTATTCTAATGTAAGTTAACTATTAATCAGAATAAATTAAACTTTATTCAGTAAAATCACTAGGATCATGTAGAATCGTCTTATACACAAGGCGATTCTAGGTCCCAGTTTCACGCGACCGAGCCTAGAAGAATGGGCAAGAAACTACGGTTCCTACCGGTTTTTTTATAATTATACCATAAATAATACTTATAAGCATCAAAATCTTTAGTAATATTAGAGACTAGGTATTATTTAACTTACATAAAAACTTATTTTGATTAGTATCTAAATATTTGCAGTGTGTCAATCCTAAGAACATCCAAGTCCCATGTAAAACATAAATGTATTATTTTAAATGTGTAATGTAGAATTGATGATGATTTAAATAGGACAATATTTTAGACATGGAAATATTTTGTGGGTATGACTCTGCTCCCCTCTTATTGTACGTCCGGACTGGACAACTGTATAAACTTGTACTACTATACAATTAAGATCTTATGTACAACAGTTAAACAATAAAATTATCTTTATCTCTAAAAAACAAGAGAAAGACTAGGAAAAAAAAACTTGTTTCATACCCTAACTTCCAAAATTTTCGACCAGACAGGTGTAATAAAGAACAGAATTCCCCTTGAAGCGCCAGGTAGAGTAGCAGCTCTGCAAACAATATTTAAGTATATTTTTTCTTAATTCCTAACACGTTTTGAGATAAAAGTTTTAGTTTATTAAGTTCTGCGTGGGCACAAAACAAATCAAGACATTATTTTATCACATCACAAGTTTCACTTTAAATCGTAGTTTAATAATAAATAAAATAAATGTGAGATATACCAATCAAAAAATCACCAAAGCAAAAAGAGTTTTCTTATAAAGAAACATTTTAAAATGACGTATCTAGCTTTAATATACATATTTTATTGATTCCACTTAGTAAGCATTCAGTTTTTTTTATATATTACCTTATAAGCAAAATGATCAAAACTATATAAGGAAACAGCGCGAGGAAATACGCTGCCTTCCCTGAACTCTTCACTCCCCGCGCCACGATCACGAAGATGATTAGCCATGAGATAAAGAGGCATAGAGTGAGGTCCCAAAGAGGAAGACCTGGGATTAAAAAAATAAAAAAATACGGGAATTAATAAGATAAGTGTTGGTATCGAAATATAATATACAATAGACAATAAACTAGCTGTTAAACGATGAAGAAAATTATCGTGAAGACACCAACTTTAGTGTTCAAGCAGTATTCAACGATGTTATTATTATATTTTTATTGTAAATATTATTTTCGCAAGTTTTATTTTGTATTTTGGTGCTATGAGCTACTTACCTATTCCATCGTGAATTCCGTTTGATTGTCGAAGAACTGTTTGTCTGTAATGAAAGACAGATTATTTTTACAAAAGAAACCATGTGATGGAATTTGCAACCAAATCTTGTTATTCCATGTTTTAAATATACATTCAGCTGAACAAGTAATTGAAATAACGCTCGTAGCGGAGTGCTACGCACCGCTACGAGGTTGCTACGGACTCTACGTTAGTAAAGTTTCTTGGATATAATTATGTACTACAACGCGCTGCACCTTGTTAAGAATATTCAACCTTATCCTTCTTTGATGCTAGGTTGTACGTTGCGATCCACATTTTTTTAGATAGCTTCAGTTTATGGAGCTTTCTAAAAAAATGGGTTATTTTCAAAACAGAATACAAAACATGTAGTACAAGTACAACCCGAACGCCAGTTCCATTTCTTTTTCTCATAAAAAAACCTTTATTAGGTAGGTATATCTGGGAAAAAGATACCACGGTTCACCAATAAAACTCGTTGTAAAAGAAAAATAAAACTCTTAGATAAATGCAACAAAAAGGTCAATATAATATAAATGATGAAGTCTTTATATGATAATTGTACGATTAGATATAATGCGAAAACAGTCAATAAATAACGGAAGTTTTTTTTGTCTAATCTAGTTTTGCCCAATACGAAAAATAATTTGACTAATACAGCTGTTCACTAAAGGTTTATTTTCTGTTCATATAATGAAGAATTATAATAAATGGCTCCTGACCATAGGTCAACCATAGGTCTGCTAAAACGTGGACAGTGAAAGTTCAATTAGTCCACAAGCTGAAATTCGCTCAGCGAGCTATTGAGAGACCTATGTTCGTTATTTTACATGTTAGTTTTTTTTATGTCAGTTATCCGCCAAAAATGGAATTTAACTTGCAAAATCTGTATGAGGAGAGAGCTCCTGTACCGGGCTCAGTGGCGCGTTGTGGTGGAGACCTACATCCAGCAGTGGACTCATGTAGGTTGAAAATGATGATGATGAGAATTATAATAAAAAAGTATTGAGCAAGGTCTTATCTTATCTATTAACTAATCTTATCATCAAAATACGCCGTTATCATCCGTCCTCGATTAAATATTAATCCGTTGGGAAATTACATGATTCTGATTAAATCGATAAAAGTTTCATAAAAATATGAATCCTACGTAGGTTGACAAATCTTATTTCTTCCTAACACGTGCGTAAGCGATTCATTTTGACAAGTGACCGAAGAAAATATTTTATAACTTCTGCTATTTACCTACTTCTAGTATGGTTCTTGAGGCATTACATTACTTACATTATTCTTATTATTTAATTGGTCAGTATTTAAAAAAATATATGTATATATTCACGGACATTTCACACTTCACACTCTAGTCCCAAACTAAGCAAAGCTTGTACTATGGGAACTAGACTGCTGATAGAATACTTATATAATATTTTTTTGTAAATACTAACACATAAACACCTTAACACAGAACAAATATTTATGTTCATCACAAACATTTGCTCTTGGTAGGAATCGAACCCACGACCCGCAGCATGGAAGGCAGAGCTACTACCAACTGAGCTGTGACGCCTGTCTGTCTGTTTTGAAGAATAAACAGAGAAGTAAAACTCACGTAAAATACAGTTCAGCACTGCTGACAGCCTCGCCGTGCGGGATGTTGGTGGAATTGACGGACACTCCTGAAGGCACGCATTTGTCCCACCCTGCGGTATTTTGGCAAACCGACCACGGCAGTTCAGCGTTGAAACTCACTCCCAAGTAGTACAGGCACAGAGCTATGATTGACACGTAATACGACAGCACAAAGCTGGCACCTAATGCTTGCGCATATCCTGTTCCTGGCAACGTAAAAAAGTGGATTCATAAAAAATCAAAACACTGTATGAAATAAGAATGGAAATAAAAATCAATCAAAGTAGAGTATTTATCCTCGCTATGGTAAACTTTATATCACATTTTTTAGTAGGCACCTACGTCTACTACCTTCTCAAGATACCTTCTTGGTGTCAGGGGGAAAAGTAAGAGGTTCTAAAACGTTCTAACAATCATCAATGTATCTATAAAATATTCATCATCATCATCATCAACCTATATCAGTCCACTGCTGGACGTAGGTCTCTCCCAAGACGCGCCACTGAGCCCGGTCTTCGGCTCTTCTCATCCAGTTTTTGCCAGCAACACTCCGTAGATCGTCGCTCCATCTCGCCGGAGGGCGTCCTACACTACGCTTGCCTAAACGCGGTCTCCACTCCAGTATCCGTTTGCTCCAACGGTTGTCGGTTCTTCGGCAAACATGGCCGGCCCACTGCCACTTCAGTTTGCTAATCCTTTGAGCTATGTCGAACACCTTAGTTTTCTGACGAATAACATCATTCCGGATTCGATCTCTCAAGGAAATTCCGAGCATAGCTCTCATAAAATATTGATTATGGTATTTTAGTCTTTGGTATTATTGAGTTTCTGGAACAGTTATGAACTAAATTACCTCTCATAGCAGGAGACAGATCCCAGAGCTTCACACAATTACTATTACTGAATTGTCCCAACACAGTTTCAAGATAGTACATGGGCTTTCCTATAACTAAAAGCACGAAGATGTAAGGAATGAGAAAAGCGCCTCCTCCGTTCTGGTAGGCGACGAACGGGAATCGCCAAACGTTTCCAAGACCCACTGAAGTGGCGATGCAGGACATAAGAAATTCTCTTTGGTTATCCCATTTAGGCCGTTCGGGTACTGCGCCGACATTTTTCTGTAAAAATCATAAATAGATATTATACTCACAAGGTATTTTGTTGCTGATATACAACAGAGTATCAATCCACAGGTTGCTATTTTGAGACACAGGGTTTTTTAGTTTTTCAGCTATATGCTGGGAAATATCTCAAAATAACGAAAAGTAACCTTCGTCAAACTTGTCAAGAAGCTACAAATTTTTTTGCACATTTCATGGTTTGTTGATCAGTTGTTGTCACAATGTTTAGCCACTTGCGATGTATTTTGGCAGCCATACTTCATTTACATAAGTGATGCCATTTTGCTTTATTCTTCTATCAGCCAAAGTATATCGCAAAAAGTTGTTAAGTGTGTATATCACACCAAAGAAGTACCAAATTATTCAAAAACATTGGTCTACGGTTTCAGGCTTGATACTCTTCTGCTTATCAGCAATTTACCCTTGAATGTAACATTTAGTCGACAAATATACCTAAGTTTAGAAGATTAGGTCGATCGAAAAACATATAAGAATATACTTTCAGCAAACGAAAGCTACAGAGGTACAACATACTTACTGGAGGCTTAGTTGATGAATCTGATTCTAGGATCAGATCACCTTTGCTTGGTTGTGGAGCATCGACAACATTAACACCTTCTGGTGCTGAATCGAATGCAACATTGACACGATCTCCATTCTCCACTACATGGATCCCGTTGGTGGCCTAAGCAAATAAAATGTAAGTACATTAAGACAGAAACATACTCTAAGAAGTCAGACGAAAATAAAAATATATAAATTTTATCTAATTCATCGCGGATACACAATTTTACTTGAACTTGCAGTGCACTTACAATACACTTGTACTTATTATTTTTATACTAAATATTTAAATAAACACATGCAAATATATTTCAAAGGTTATCACCATTGTGAGATCATAAGTCCCTCAGCAAACTTATTGTACGTGTGTTACGACACACATGTGCCGGACGAGTAAATTCTGACTTATAATATATATCTATACCTACTTATGTAGGTAATAAAAATTATATAATTTTATAAGATAAAACCGCTCGATATATATACCTACATAGGTATATGATTATTCAGGTATTTGTGATATAAATCTACTCCGGCTTTTGCCGGTTGCTTCTAGGTATCTCAAATGTACCTATGTATAATGCTTTTGATATCATACTTACTTTTGACATAATTTAGAAACTAAATTGCGATAACAATACATAGATAATGATGATAATTTAAGCCCTCAGTCCCGATCGATATAATTAAGAAGCTTTTTACTCATTAGTATTAGACGTTCACGGTGTGCAAATTCCAAGTCCATGCCAGTCTTACCTGAACTACAAAAACGCTTTCAAATGCCTTTTTTATTTATTTTCGATACGACTTATGTTTCTCTAATTTATTTATTACAATTACCTACACAGTAAAAACCAAAGCGTTTGTTGAGCCACTTAAACAGTGAGTACCTTCATTATACATCACAAGAAACCTATTATGTTCTAAAATAAATCGAGTAAGGCTTTCAGAATATTTATTACTTACTTACTTATATTGAATTTGCGCGATTTAATCCACAACGTAACGATGGGTATCTGTTGACCTAACCGTTGCAATTCTTGTCTATTAAAAATGTATTATATTTTTGACTCAAGACAGTGACGACTCTTTATTTTATGGTCTACAAAGTAATCCAAAAGGTAGATTTTAATCTAAGACTAGTCTAGACTAAAAATTTTAATCTGATTTATCTATTGATTAATTTAGGTACTTAATCAAATGTAATTTTTTTTAGGAAATATGAAAATATATTGCAAAGTAAGTAATCGTAGTATGCGTAGTGTCACAAATTTGAGATAGCGAAAACTGGGTATTTTATTGCAGATAAGGTCACCAAATAACCACCTCATTTCACCAAACAATCTAGGACTAGGTTAGACGATAATAATTTTAATTTGATTTATCTTTTGATTAATCTTATCAAGTCTATTATAGAAAGTCAGCACTAATGGATGATGATTATTGATTACGAATAAATCTGACAATCGTTAAACAGCGTATACACTGCTTGGTGTCGCTGCCGATAAATAGCAGTCTATCTAGCGTTGACGCGCAGTGTGAATGAAATACGCTACCGTATCGATACGTATGTCTGTAAAATTTATTTGTAACTAGGCCTCTGTTGACCTTTAGAACAAGTAATAATCCTATTACAGAATAGTTAATCTATGTATTATGGAGGTATTAAAAATTAGAAAACTTACCGTATTACCGTACATCGTGTCTGATGGCGAAGACGCTGGAGTATATCAGGCAGGACCTAAGTCAGAATATTTTGATTTTGACTATTTTCAAGGATTCTGATATCTTTCAATTAATTTGTTTCACAGAAAGAATCTAAATAAGAACTCGCGCA
Source organism: Ecliptopera silaceata (assembly GCA_932527185.1). Lineage (NCBI taxonomy): Eukaryota > Metazoa > Arthropoda > Insecta > Lepidoptera > Geometridae > Ecliptopera > Ecliptopera silaceata. The sequence continues at coordinate 5,993,037 of OW052202.1, read as the reverse complement.
AGGAATAATCCACCAGGTAATAGGTTACCTACTTAGGTTGGAAAAAAGAAAAATCTTTCATTTTAAATCACAGAGTCACTCAATGATTCATATAATAATTCATCAACACGAATTCTGCAATGAATGATGTAAGTTAAAGATAAAGATAAAGAGTTAAGTATTAGAAGATAGCTAAGTACTTATTAAGTATACTTATTTATTTATTAATAGCTACGTCATCTCGTAGCACCTCTACGCCACCACCCACCATAGTCTACAATTTATTTATTCTCTTTTTATTGAAAAAAAAAACTGTACCTACGTACTGGAAATGGATGGACACTAATATGTATATCTCTTTGAAATTGTTTGTCAGTTCAGTAAATAAAATAGTTAACATGTTTTTTGTGTTATATTTTTACTATACTTTTTATACAAGATACACAAATACACTGTTATATATTTACAGAAATATTTATAACACAGCATGCTTATTACTTACAAGTAACATACCTAACTAACTCAACGCCTAGGTCAGCCGAGCGATATGAACCGCGGCGTGTTAATTTGCGAAATGGAATAGCGAAGAATGACACAATCTTTACGATCCTTTTCTGTATCCTCCTGTAAGTAACATCCATACGTGTCTGAGACGTGACGTCTGCATGTTCAGTCTATCCGCATTAGCGGCCTCTTTGAATGACTTCCAAGCTCGCAAGTCTGTAGTTGCACGCGGGCCCCATGTTTTTTTGGAGTTGAATGCAGCTTGAATAGTCTGTAAATATAGGAAGGATTTATACATTGATGGATTGAAAAGTCACAATGTGGTCGCGTGGAACTGTCATTCAATCATCTAGTATGTAAGACGATTCTAAATGATCCTTGTGATTGAGTCTCCCTCCATTACCGGTCATTTTTGAACACTCAGATCTCCGCCTTTTTGTTAAAAGATTAGTAAACTGAAATCCCCGTAAACTCCGACATTGGCAAAATCGCGGCAACCCTAGCCTGCGAAAAGCCACAAAGAAAAGAAGAAGAAGAAGAAGATCCTTGTGATTTTATTGAATAAAGAACTTTACTTACTTACCTACAATTGGCTTATTTAAACGGTATTTACAAGAAACTAGAAAAAATGGACGGATTGTGTGAAAAATGATATAGATGTGAATACTGAGATGACGGATGATAGAGGAGAATGGAAGAAAAGAACATGTAGTGCCGACCCCACCTAGTGGGATAAGGGTAGGAAGAAGAAGATTTACGAGAAACTAGAAATTAAGATTTGACAAAACCAATGTAATTACTACCTCTTTGAAATTTCCAGTCCTCATTTTGTACATCGTAGTGCACATGAATATTGGTACCAGTACGATACCAATCAACAGTAATAGATAGCCGCATACTGAAAATAAAACCATTAGTTAATAGACTCCACTTGTCAGAAAATGGCAAGAGAAGTTTATGCATTAAAGCAGCTGCGCCCAATGATGTCGGAAATAAGTCTGAAGGAAACTTACTATGCTTACGTGCACTCTATCATGATGTATGGAATAGTTATGTGGGGATGGTCGACAGACAGTGAAAGAGTTTTAAAGATGCAGAAACGCGCAATTAGGACACTCGTTAAAGCAAAATACAAAGAATCTTGTAGGGACCACTTGAAAGACCTGCAAATATTAACATCAGTGTCTGTGTATATATTAGAAGTGCTAAAATATGTGAAGCATAATTTTAGTCACTTCAAATTAAGAGGAGCAAATAGCAATCGTAAGTCCAGAAATGGAGTTTTTCTCGAATCCGTAACCTGCAGACTTAGTCTTTCCAAAAAACAACCACAGGTCATGGGACCAAAACTATTTAATAAGCTTCCATTAAGTATAAGACAAATTACGTGTGTACATTCATTTCTAAACACAATTAAATTACTTCTCCTTCACAAGACCATTTACAATGTCAGTGAGTTTTTAGAAAATGACTACAGTAGCTTTAATCATAAGTGATAAGTAGTTGAGGTACCTTGGTAATGAGTATTATTTTTAAATGACGACGACGCCCCTTTACAGCATATTATTTTTAATTTTATTATTTTGTAGGTATATGAATTTATTAATTAATCATTTTGTATATTATTTTAATCTTATTGTTACTTACCTATTTGAACTTGTTGAACTTTTAAAATTGTTGTTTTTTGACTTGTATATCTAGATCTAACCTACATGAATTAATTAATTAATGAATCAATTGTATTTACCTTTTATTGTGATTAGATAGTACCTATTTATTCATATGAGATGAGTGTTTGATATTGTAATATTACAAAATGACGAAAGATCGATGTCACACTAACTTTGCTAAATTATTTTTATTATTGTTATATGTGTACATCTTTGTTAATAAATGAAATTCTATTCTATTCTAGACTGAATTCTAACCAATTTAAGTGTCCTAAAAATAGAAGACATACAAATCTAATAACATATCACAAAACATAGTCTAAGGTTCAAAACTATAAAAACTTATTGACACACATTTGTTTCTTCTATGCGGCATGAAAGAAACATAAATTAAATATTTTTTTAAATGTTGTTTTTATACAAATCGGCTCACCAACGCCAAAAGTCGGGTAGTAGTAATCTTCGCCAAACACGAGTGACTCAAAGGATATAAACGCGTAAATGAAGACGACTATCATCATAAATGGCGTTAAAAAGCCCCAACAGAATCGCCAGTACACCGATGTCTTTATACCCAACATGAATTCTATGTCCAAACATAGACTCTCCAAACCTGCAAATAATAAAAATCGTAGATAAGTATTTATCTAAAATTGCAGTATGTAAGTATTTTAAAATATAATCAAATTGAGATGACGTCTGATAGAGGGGAGTGGAGGAGGAGGACGTGTTGTACCACCCCACATAATGTGGGACAAGGGTAGGAAGATGATGATGATGATGCTGTTACGAGAAATGATAATATTTGCATATATTTTAATTACTTTAGACTTACCTACAGTCTAAAGTAATTAAAATATATGCAGTATGATTGCACTTACAGAACAGAATATAGGTATACCCAATTAGTAAAGCAACAAAGCAAAATATTCACCGTAGACATAAAAGATACCAATGATTTCCACAATAGCGGTGAACAACACAAGGAAAGTTCCACCGTAGTAGTCCACGAGTTCCAAAATGTATTGACCACCCTGTAAACGATACGTTTTATAAAACTTACGATCAACTAAACTAACTATTAATGAGGTACCTATTGCCAAATAATGGACTCATCTAATCCTAAATACACAAAATGTAAGGAACGTGTTAGTAAAATATGGACCGTAAAGACAGCAACACAGTAAAAATATCGGTCAAAGTCATTTTTGAACGAAAATAACTTATTATAAAAATAATATTCACGTAGGTATATTTCACACATCACACTAAGCATAGCGTGTATGTAAATACAAAGTATAAGTATCCTAATAGCAATCTAGTACCCGATTGCTATTAGGATACTTATACTTTGTGTTTTGTATAATAATGTATATAGGTAACAAAACTAATTAAAAATAAGAGAAATAAAAAATACGCTTACTGGGGTGACGTAAACGAGGCCAATCAAAAAACCACAGCTGCAGGTGATAGCAGAGATATAGATAGTGCGAACCGTGCGGAAAGAGTCCAACAACACAGTGTTGATGGTCGAGAGAAATGCCACAGCCGTACCCACGCCGAGAACTGACATCATCAAGAAGAACAGTACCGAGAACAACTAGAAATAATCAAAATATTAAAGATTTATATTAGAATGAAGTATAACATATAAGGGACGTTATAAACGTAATCATACCCTCGTTTTAGGAGATTTTAATTTAAAAGATATTAACTGGGCTAAAACCGATGACACTAATATTTCTCCGACAAGGGGCCGTTCAAGTATTACGTAAGCACTATGGGGGGGTGGGGGGGTCTTTGTTTTGCTTATTTTGGATGACATGGGGGGTAGGGGAGTCTAGATGATGATTACGTCACCGGTAGTTATTTACTTTTTTACACAAATGGCAACCCTCACTTTGTCTATGCTTGAAAACGAAAAGCATTTTTAAAAATTCTCGCAAATAACGTTTAATTTTATTTTATAATCATAACATTATAATTACAATATAAAAAAATACATTTATAATTGAAAAATGTTTACGTAAGCATGGGAGGAGGGGGTAAGAGCTTTGCTTACTTTTGCTGACAAGGGGGATGGGGGGGTAAATGATTGTAATAAATCTGCTTACGTAATACACTCGAGAGCAATGAATCCCGGTCACTTAAAGAATGTTAAAAATCTCGGAAACTAAAAATGATAGGTTAATGCAATAAATTGTATTTAATAGACAATGTAATACTCCTTAAATGAAAGTAAAAAAAATATGAGTCACCATACATTTTATTAACACAAAATTACATAAAGAAGAAAACTGCTGATCTCTCCTTAAAACAAAAATAGGAAACATGAAATTTTTGAACTTTATTCCGATTTTCTTGAATTTTAATACTTCGTATTGCCTCCTCGTGCTTCCATTACTGCGTTTACGCGGTTTGGCATGCTGTACACCAAGTTCCTTATACGATTTTGGGGAATATTCTCCCATTCCTCTGTGAGAGCAATTTTGAGCTCACGAAGCGTGATTGGGGGAGGGTTTCGTTGTTTTACGCATCTGCCTAGCTCGTCCCAAGCATGCTCGATCGGGTTGATATCCGGGCTGCGCGCTGGCCACTCCATACGAGTAATGTTCATCTCTTGAAGGTAGTCATTCACAATCCTACCTGTATGAGGTCGGGCATTGTCATGCATAAATATAGCATCCTCACCTAAATTGACCATAAATGGACCAACGTGATCATTGAGGATTTCTTCCACATATCTTACGCTAGTTAAAGAGCCGTTTTCTATGATCACCAGCTCTGTGCGACTTTCAGAAGAAATTCCGGCCCACACAAGTACAGACCCACCACCGTAGGCTACTTTTTCTTCGATGCATGCTTGCTTGAATCTTTCCCCTGGTCTTCGATACACTCTGTGTCTTCCATCGTGCTTGTAGAGCATAAATTTTGATTCGTCGGAGAACATAACTTTTGACCAATCTTCAATACTCCAATTTACGTGGCTCTGGGCATATCTTAGTCTCGAAATACGATGCCCACGCTCCAGTTTAGGGCCGTTTGCAGGTCTAAGGGGTTTTAAGTTAGATTCAGCAAGCCGACGTCTTACTGTCCATGCACTTGGGTTACTTCCTCCAAGGCGTCGAAACTGATTGGTGAGTTCAGTTCCTGTGAGAAAGCGATTTCGAAGCATGGTGTTCACCAAGTATCGGTCTTCTCGTGCTGTGGTACACCTGGTTCTGCCCGTTCCTGGTCTGCGTAGGTTAGAACCAGTTTCTTCGTAACGTCGGAGAACTCTTTGTACTGTTGACAGCGACACACCGACAGTCCTGGCTGTATCGCGCTGACTCCGGCCGGTTTCCAGCATTGTAAGTATTCTGGTGCATTCTTCAGGCGTAAGCGACATAATTTCAGCTTGAATAATGAATATAGAGCACTATCAACATGGTTTATGTACCCACATAAATGACGGATTACAAACAAAAGCAAAACCAAATGCTGTAATTTCGTAGTTCCATCTTCGAAAGTGGCCCTTTTTCAAATTTGATTTTTTTATGATATAACTTTACAATAACTAAGAAGTTTTAATACCTTCATTTAAGGAGTATTACATTGTCTATTAAATACAATTTATTGCATTAACCTAGCATTTTTAGTTTCCGAGATTTTTAGGATTCTTTAAGTGACCCGGATTCATTGCTCTCGAGTGTATTTGAACGGCCCCCAACTCCTATTGCTACTAATTCTGCAGTTAACTTATACTTCCTAGAATTTACTGCACTTCATGATCTCAGTCAATATAACTATATTCAAAATAGTAGCGAAAGAGAACTAGATTTAGTACTCAGTAACAAACCGATTCATAATCTTAAATACTGCAGTACGTTCCTTACACCGGTCGAAGACGAAAACCACCCTTCTCTTGAACTCACAGTACCTATCTTTGTAAATAAATTGCCTCCACCTAAGTTCGTTGCCAGACCAAACTTTTTCAAAGCCGACTATACTAAAATTATAAGTTCTTTAGATTCAGTAGATTGGGATGAAGAGTTTGAAAAATGTACTTCAGTGAATGAGATGACAGATGTGTTTTACAAAACTCTTCATATAACAATAAAAGAACACATACCGCTAAAATCCGCTACCACATATAATTACCCTGTTTGGTTTTCTCGAGAGCTTATACGAATGTACAAAGAAAAACACAAACTTCACACAAAATTTAAGAAATATCGAAACCCTCTTGATTCAGTTATGTTCGAAGAGCTTAGAGACGAATGCGCAATCTTACAGAACATTTGTTATAAAAAACATGTTTCTAACATAGAGAATGCCATAAAAAATAATCCCAAATTTTTTTGGTCTTTTGTCAAAAGCAAAAGACAGGGTGGAGGAACTTACCCTGCCCAAATGTACTTTGAGGACAAAACAGCTAGTACTGGAAAGACTATTTGTAATCTATTTGCTGAGAATTTTACTAAAGCCTACAATGCTTCATCAACTGACATGAGTTTATTGAGTGACGTATCTAAAACATCAACATCCCTGTGCAATATATCTATAATCAAGTCCGATATTAATCATTAGTACGGTTCTGTTATTTGGAACCCCCAATATGATGTCTATTCTAAGCGAATTGAAGGCATTCAGAGACGGTTTATGTACCACTTAGCATACAAAGATAATCTGGCAAAACAAGTATCTAGCTATGAAGAAAGACTAGAGTATTACAAAATGTCCTCGCTAGCACACCGTCGAAAAGAAATAGATCTCGTGTTTTTGCATAAATTATCCAATGGGAATATGGACTGTCTGGATTTGGTAAACTCGATAAGTATCTCCGCCCCATCTCGTTTACCTAGGGTTAAAGCTTTTGACCTGTTTAGCTTGCCTTACTCAAAAACTAACCTGGGTAAACACTCTGTTTTGCCAAGAATTTGCAAGCATTATAACAGCATATCAAAAATATGTAATTTGGATGTAACTGATCCACTACCTAAATTTAAAAAACAATTAAAAATCTTGCAATGTAACGATTCGTAACCATCTCTAATCTTGTTTCATTTTAAACTTAATTCATGTTATTGATCACTCTACTACTTTCTTTGTGCAGTAACACAAAGAAACTTTTTATTATTCTTTTTACAATTGTTTAATATATACTTATTTTTTTTTATTACTATTATCACTTTCTACGAATATCTACTTTATTAATTCACATATAACTGTATTATTTTTTATATAAAAAATATAAACGATTTATATCTTACCTAACCATTAATTTTAAGTTTTGTATTTTTGTACTGCAATAATTACTCTTAGCTAAAGTTATTATTATTAATCCTTGTTGTATTACACTTGTTTGTTTCTATGCCACTAGGCTTCTTTAAAATAATTTGTTGTCTGTTCTATTGCACTTGCTGTGGTACCCTATAATTATGGGAACACTCTTGTCATACTTCTAAGCATACTACTTTAAAATTGTAAAGTGCTAACCTGTGTTGGGTATCCTATCTTATAAAATAAAAATAAAAAAATAAAGGTCATGTGTAAGTGGTTCAGAGATGCCAACCTTACTGCGTGTGAATGTGGTGCTGCAATACAATCAATGAAGCATTGGCTGGTGTGCCCATCGTGCCCTAACACCTGCACCAAAGAGGAAGTGAAGCCTCAAGAGGTGCTGTAGAGCTGGCAAACACCTTTCAAAACTAATCTAGATATAGCATCGACAGGATAAGAAGAAGAAGGGGCATTGAAAAAGCTGTAAAGCGCTATACATACAGAGAATGAATCCGGATAACATACATATAGTGCGTGTAGCTTGTTGCAGCTATGAAGTGATTTAACATAATCGTTTTTTATGCAGAAACAGAGAATTCTAGTTTTTGAGTTCAACCCATTTTTACCTGAGGCATGAAGGTTTTAGCAATAGCATCAGGGTATGATACGAAGGCCAACCCCGTACCACCTGATCCGACGACATTTTCGACTTCAGAATCGAGCTCGTACGCCAAGTTGCCGAGGATTCCGAATATCGTAAACCCGGATAGAAGACTCGTCATCGTATCCAATGTAGTGATGATCATGGCGTCCCTGAAAATATTCAGACACATATGATTTACAAACCATGATCATTTCTTTAACAAGTCATGAACGATAAAATCAAAATGATATATACCTGTATATATTTTGTTTGAAGCCGTTGTAAGAGGAGAACATTATAATGGCTCCCGAGCACACAGATAATGAGAAGAACACTTGAGTAACAGCTGCGTACCAAACCTGGAATCAATGGATATAAAGGCAGATGCTATAACTTAATACCTGCTTGTAAAACAATATAGGACCAACTATAATGTTTAAAAATACTACATTTTTATTAAGAAGGTTTTTACTTACATCAAGTTCTATCAATCTCTTCCATTGAGGAGTAACGAAGAACAGCATACCCTTTCCAGCACCAGGTAGAGTTACAGTGCTGTCAACCAATTAGAATAATATTACAAATACATTCTGTAGCAAATATATACTGTACAGATTATAATTATTAGCCGAATGCTACAGATTTTATTACTGTGTGTGCACCAGTATACCATATGTAGGTTATTTAGCTAGTTACTATGTCAGATAGGTACTAACGTGATTAAAAGTATGATCATCACGACATAGGGGAAAAGAGCAAGGAAGTAAGCTGCCTTGCCGGAACTCTTGACTCCTTGAGCCACGATCATGAAGATGATACTCCACGCGAAAAATAGACATAAAACTAGGTACCAAATAGGCCATCCTGAAAAATAAACGATTTCATTTTAACAGGACATATACTAAGGCTGGTGTTTTTGCTTTAGTTTTCGTGAGCTTCGTTAAATGTCAGATAGGATCAAGTATTAATCGCTGCACGTCCACGCTTTTCAATCCTTCATGATTAGGTAAACAAATTTATCGGCAGGGGCAGTAAATTAGCTATCTCATATCGTAAACTCATGACGAGGCACTGCTTTATCTTTTCTTCACTACAACCTCCTACACATAAAGATACTAAAATGTATTTTCTAGGAAAGTTATAATCAACTCACCTAATCCACCTTCAATACCATCGCTTAACTGAATAACAGTTTTTCTGAAAAAAAAATGCGCTGTAAGAAAACATCTTGGTTCTCTATGTAAGCAGATCAAGACAGTAATTCTCCGATTTCAATTTATTCATTACTACACAAATCTAAATACTTACCTGAAATAAAATTCAGCACTACTAGTTGCATTCTCTCTGGGCTCGTTGGTTGCGAGTGAAGTGTCCGAAGGGACACAATTAGCCCATTCTGGTTGACAAACTGCCCAAGGTAGCGTGGATTTGAAACTCATTGATAGATAATACAAACATAGAGCTAGTATCACAACGTAGTAGGAAAGTATAAATCCACAACCCAGAGCCTGGGCATATCCCGTTCCTGAAAGGAGCAACAGCACTCTATTGGATTTTAAAGACGTGTGCATACACGTCCTTAATTTTGTATTTATTGATTAATAAAAAAAATTATGTGCACTTCACATTGCGACTAATTTATGAATAAATTGGAGATAGACCAAGTAATATTGCTTAACCTTTAATAACTAAGACTTATAATTATCATCTGGGCAAGAACTGTTATCTGCCTTGGGTCACGCTATTCTAGGAAAAATGACCTGACATTTCACTATGCCACACCTATTATGGTCAGTAAACATATATACCTTTATGAATATTTACCTTTAAAAGCCGGAGATAGAGACCATACTCTCACAGAGTTTCTGGAGCTAAATTGCCCAAGTATACATTCGAGATAATACATAGGCTTTCCTATGAAAAACAATGCAAGTATGTAAGGCACAAGAAAAGCGCCTCCACCGTTCTCGTAAGCAACAAACGGAAATCGCCAAACGTTGCCGAGGCCCACTGAAGTCGCGATGCAAGACATGAGAAACTCGATTTGGTTGCCCCACTTCGCCCTCTGCCAACCGGTTTGCTCGCTTGGACCTGGTGGCTCTTCGTCTTCTTCATCCTGATGAAACGAATATTAGAAAGTAAAATTAAGCTATTACTAAAATATAACTCTAAAACCTTATCTCTGATAGTTATGTAAACGAATTTGTAGGTACACCAATATTTTTCGATAAAATATTTTTATTATTTATTGTCAGTAAAATAACAGTAACTGTCTTTGCCCGCTGGTTTCATAGCGAAATCCAGACTAGAAATTAGAAAAAAATATTTTTTCATTTTTTTTTTTTTTTTGATAAACTTATTGGATCATAATTATGCTAAATAATGATACATGAACTTCAGACCTCCTGACCAGGACCGGGTGCTTGTGATATATCAGAAGCTTGCCTATACCATCGCCTGTAGTCCGGATCATCTATTTTGGGGGGGCCAAGCATAGGCACATGGCTCCTAAATAACTCAGGGGGTACACGTCTACCACGAGATTTACGGGACATGCTCTATAAGTTAAAGAATGTAGGTAAGTAAGTATAAAACGTAGAGTAAGTGGAATTCAACACGTTTAGAAAGCGATTGTTGTCATTTACTGTCAAATTGAAAGAATTAATGTAAAAAATAGTCTTGGAGAAAATAGCACAGAAAAAAGAAATAGTATGAAGCTTGACACCTGATGCAAAACCAAGTCCTAGAGATCCTAGTTTCAGTCTAAAGTGACAAGCAAGTGCGGTGAGGGTTTGCCATAGACTTCTCTACGTCTGTGGGGTCAACGATAAACATTTGAGATTGGTTCTTTATATTAAAATTTAAGCGATACTTACTTAATCCTAAAACTGTTTTAACACTTTATTAAACACTTTTATAATTTAGTTAGTTAATATAAATAACTAATCTCAAAAATGTATACAGGGTTACACAGAAAGGTTTTTTTTTTTTTTTTTATCCACACAACATCATCTAGCCCCAAGCTAAGCAGAGCTTGTGTTATGGGTACTAGAAGACTGACATACTTAATATAATACATTACATAGATAGATATTTTTTATTATACATATAATACCCAGAACACCCGGAATAAATATTTGCAGAACATACAAACATTTATCCCGGGGCGGGAATCGAACCCGCAACCTTCCTTATTGTTTATGTTTGCAAAGTAGCTTTAACTAGTAAAAGATATAAGTTCAGCCACAATAAAAAAAAACCCTAAAAAAATTGAATTTCCTGCTAGAGCGAGACGTATCACCTTAACTATAAAAAAATGACATATTCTCTACAGTATCTTATTGGTTGAACCTCGGGAAGTAAGATATAATATTAATTATTTAAATACGTACTTCAGTATAATACGAATATAACAAAGTAAATTCTAAAAGTAACTGGTTTATAATAATAGTTCTCTTAAATTAATTTCAACCAAAAACATTTATTTGTACTAGAATATTTGCGATTAGAAAAATAACAAAAAGTTATCAAAAACCTTGTATAACTTATTTATTTACTATTTCTAACTTTTGCTTCAAAGTTCATCAAACTTGAACGACCAAAACAAGAACATTAACAGAACACAAACTTAAAACTGCTTAGATAATTTTCATTTAATATACTTCTGTCAGTTGACAGGCGTCACAACTCAGTTGGTAGTAGCTCTGCCTCTGCCTTTCATGCTGTGGGTCGTGGGTTCGATTAAACACATTAAACAGACAAAATGTTTGTGTGATTAACATAAATATTTGTTCTGTGTCTGGGTGGTACTATGTATTCTATGTTATGTATTTAAGTGTATATACGTGTTCATCAGCAATATATTTCCCATCGTACAAGCTTTGCTTAGTTTGGGACTAGAGTGTGATGTGTGAAATGTCTATGAATATTTATTATTATTTATCAGTTTAAGTACAAGTACCTACGATTATTATCTACTATATTACCTTACATGTAGTACTTATAGGAATATTTACAACATACATTAGTTTTAATTTACTTACCTACTACAAACTTTAATACCTAACTAATTCACAACCTCTTAGTTTTGGATATACATATATTACATTAGCATTTATTGCGTAGAACATGGTACAGTAGGCTTACATAAAACCTACATTTAAGCTTTTACAGTGACAAGTTTTATAAAAAACACAGTTGTTGGGTTTGGTTGGTACCTAAAATATATATAAGAGATTGAAATTCAAATACAATTTGTTTTACGAGTTTTTGAAATCATTTTTAAGTAAGAGAATATTCTTGAGTAGCTTTAATTTAAAAATATGTCAGGTACAATAGAACTTTAAATCATTATAAATAGTGTCATTTTTTCTTATTTCTGTTACGCTGAATTAAGCTTAAAACAAGTGATGACGCTGTTAAACTAGTAAAAATAAGTAAGTAGTTATTCTTATAAATTTTTTCGGTATCCTCCAGTCAGCATCATCCATATATGTTTGAGCTGTGATGACGTCTGCATTTTCTGCCTTTCCACCTTTGCTTCGGCTTTGAATGCCAACCACTCTCGCTTGTCGGTTGCTGAACGCGGACCCCAACTTGATTTAGATTTGAAAGAGGTTTTAACAGTCTGTAAATAAAATAACATAGATATATAAATAAATAAATAAATAATGCTGGACAATCCACATAACATCATCTAGCCCCAAGCTAAGCAGAGCTTGTATTATGGGTACTAAAAGACTGACATACTTAATACAAGAAGAAGAAGTAAGACGATTCTAAATGATCCTTGTGATTTTACTGAATAAAGTAATTTTGACTTTGACTTTGACAATAACATTACATAGATAGATATTTTTTATTATACATATAAATACCCAGATCACCCAGAATAAACATATTACTTAAAATAACGAATTACTGACTAGCTGCTGCCCGCATCTTCGTCTAGCTATCGTTATACTTTTGTCAATTCGCACAATATCTTTATAACTTATAGCCTATATGTGGTATTCTGATGTGAACTACATAGTAAAGTTTCATTAAAATCCATTCAGTAGTTATTGCGTGGTATTGCGCATTTTTTTATATATACAGAGTAAAGAAATGAATTGACTTGTGTGTTAAGTCCAGCAAGGTATAATTTTTAATTAGTATTCTAACCTCTTTGCAGTTTCCAGTTTTTCTTTTGTTGAATGTGATGAACATGAAGATTGGCACTAGGGCAATACCAACAAATAGCATCAGGTAGCCGAACACTGAAAACAAATACATCAGTTAGGTTTATTCCTCCTATCTGACCCTGTGTAATATGGTAGAAGTAGCTTCACTTACTGAATTGGCAAGGCTTTAAAATTCATCATACAAGAACAAAATCAAATTAATATCAAAAGAGATAGTTTTTACGCACCAACGGCAAGAGTCGGGTAGTAGTAGTCTTCACCGAACACAAGAGCTTCAAAGGATACCAATGCATAGATGAAGACAACCAACATCATGACTGGTGTTATAATACCCCAGCAGAACCGCCAATACACTGAAGTCTTTACACCCAACATGAATTCTATATCAAGGCACAGATTCTCCAAACCTTAAAAAAAATGACATGGTTAATATGGTGATAGTAAGGCAGCTATATTATAGAGCTGTTAAAATACATGGAACTCACCATAAATATAGAAGACACCAAAGATTTCAGCAATAGCAGTGAACAATACCAGGAAAGTTCCACCATAGTAGTCTACGAGTTCCAAAATATATTGACCGCCCTGAAAAAAAAATATCAAGTCAAAATTACAACTTTACAAAAAATTTAAGCAATAAATATTGTTTAACCATTACTTGTATGATAATTACAATGATTCTTTTCGAAGGTTTACTAACTTAGTAGTATAAAAATAACACTTACAGGTGTAACGTAAACTAGCCCAACACCAAACCCGAAAGTGCAGCTTAACGCTGATATGAAGATGGTGCGCACTCTGGGGAATGAGTCGAGTAAAACCGTGTTAATGGTTGAAAGCAACGCCACGGCCGAGCCCACGCCCAGTACTGACATCATAAGGAAGAACAGCACGGAGAACAACTAGAACAGAAAGAAAAACATATATTATACAAACAGAAAAAAATACTTAACTAAATAGACTATGCTACAACAAATCCGTTAAAACAAATCCAAGCAGACAAGTACCAAGAGATTGTCACTTGTACCAAGTGATTGTCACTTGTACCAAGAGATTGTCACTTTTACCAAGAAATTGTCACTTGTACCAAGAGATTGTCACTGCTTGGTTTTTAAGTTGAATTAACGCTAAATTTTACCTGGGGCATGAAGGTTTTGGCAATGGCATCAGGATATGAAACGAATGCTAATCCAGTACCGCCTGACCCGACAACGTCTTCGACTTTAGAATCGAGCTCGTACGCTAAGTTGCCGAGGATTCCGAAGATCGTGAACCCGGATAGAAGACTAGTGAACGTATCCAAAGTGGTGACAATCATAGCGTCCCTGAAAAAAATATTAGATTTATATGTTTATATAAACAAAGAAGAGCATTATTTACATTAGCACACTTAACCTACCATAAAGATATAGTACCTACTCTCTTACCTGTAAATGTTTTGTCTGAAGCCGTTGTAGGATGAGAACATGATGATAGCTCCCGTGCACACGGACAACGAGAAGAAAACTTGAGTTACAGCTGCGTACCATACCTGAAAATACACCGTACTCCGTAAGATTTACCATACCAATATGATTCTTCGTATCTTTAGATTATAAAATACATGATTCTGCAAGATGCTTACATCGAGTTCTATTAATTTGTCCCACTGCGGAGTTATAAAGAACAGGATACCCGTTCCAGCGCCAGGTAGAGTTGCGGTTCTATCAACAAATACATTTGAATAAAAAACACTTGAATTTTAGAATATGATCATCATTTGTTCATTGTTTCAATACTTACGTGATCAAAAGAATGATCATCACGACATAAGGGAACAGAGCGAGGAAGTAGGCAGCCTTGCCGGAACTCTTGACTCCCTGAGCCACGATTAAGAAGATGATAGTCCACGCGGCCAGTAAACAAAGGACAAGGTACCAAATAGGCAATCCTGTAAAAAACATTTTAGTTCAAGCAGGACATACGAAAATCAGCCTTCCAATAATATGTATCCAACCAAATAAAGTCTGACGCCATTCGTGTCTTTGGCACATCCTTGGCGTTCAATTATTCGGGATTACGGATTCCATCAAGTAAACCTGACTCACCAACTTTAATTATAAGGTAAGTAGCTGAGGTGTATAGTTGTATAAGTACTTGTAAAAAATGCATGATTGTCTTTAATAAAATAGTTCTAATAAAAAGTCAAAAAAACTGTTCGTGTTAACGTACCTAGTCCACCTTCAATGCCGTCACTCTGTTGAAGCACGGTTTTTCTGTAAAGAATATATTTAGTAGTTTTGCGTGAAAAAGTGACAAAAAAGTATCCTTCCATACAAACTTTCGCGTTTATAATATTAATTAGTAAAAGAGAAGTAAAACTAAACACGACAAATGACAAAACTCACATGAAATAAAGTTCAGCACTGCTGGTCGCATTTACTGGCGGATCTCCGGTCGCGAGTGAAGCATCCGAAGGGACACAGTTAAGCCATTCAGGCAGACAGACTGCCCACGGCAGCGTAGATTGAAAGCTCATTGCTAGATAGTACAAACATAGCGCAATTATCACTACGTAGTACGAAAGGATGTAGCCACAACCCAAAGCCTGGGCATATCCCGTTCCTGAAAAGAACAACAAAATACTTCAGTGACTCCAAAATGTATTCTTCTTCTTCTTCGTATCGACAATACCCCCATGTCAAATTTGTTTTGTCACTCTCTGTTCCTTCGCAAATATCCAAAATGTTTAACCTATATATTTAGTAATATTTAATTAAAGTAGGTAATATTTACCTTTCATAGCAGGAGACAGAGACCAGACCTTCACAGAGTTTCTAGAGCTGAATTGTCCCAGTATACACTCGAGATAATACATAGGCTTTCCTATGAGGAACAATACAATAATGTAAGGTATGAGAAAAGCGCCTCCTCCGTTCTGGTAGGCGACGAACGGGAATCGCCAGACGTTGCCAAGACCCACTGACGTGGCGATGCAAGACATTAGGAACTCGATTTGGTTGCCCCATTGCACCCGCTCCGGACCTTCGTCTTCTTCTGGAGCCTTTTCCGTGTCACCTTCTCCCTGGTGAAACAAATTTGATTATGTACATAAGCTAACTAATCTACTTTATAATACTATATAAGTACTAAGCTTGATAACATAGGCCATGACTAAAAAAAGTAAAATAAAACTTGTTAAAGGTAAGTAAATATTTTATGTACAAATTGAATACAAACATTGAGTTAAGCATCAATTATTATGACATCATAAATATGTACTTTAAATTGTGTAAAGGTACATGTATTTAAAGTACCTAAGTAGTTTAACTTGGAAAGGATGTATCAGCAGGTCCGGTATATAAAAATACAATTCATATATTATCATTGTTTGTGTTTGAGGACGAGCCGAACCTAAAACAACGCATATCAGTACCAACCCAGGTGTTTTGTAGTTCTAGTTAATATTAGTCATTGTTAGTAAAACCTGCTCTACTTTAGAACCTACAAAACACTGATTTCTACACCCAACGGGCTTTTCTCACAACAACCGACACGACATTTACCACAGCTCTTAAAATATGATACACAAAATATTTACAGATATTATCAGAGAGTTAATGACTAGTCTCATTCATAGCCAGCACCGATCTTTTTGTTAAAGCCACATATAATATATCGTATCGTTGTCAGCCATTGTACCTACAAATGTCTACAAAGGTAAGGCATCTCCTAAGTATATCTACGTTATATACTTGATCGTAAGTTAAATTTTCCTTAACATCTTGTACTATTAGGTACCTATTCTGTGCAATATATAGGTAAGTTGTTATTTTTTATGAAAGGTCTTGGAAAATCCGATGTGATGCGACGAGCAATAGATTTACCGAACACATAAATTAGGCTACAATTTGACGTCACTGTGTAGTTTGTAGGAAGCCAGTTGTTAATGTAAAAGGTTCTTCTAAGCTTATGATTAAGAAAGGTTTTAGGACCGAACCGAGAATAAATCAACCTTTACCTACTTACTTTCCATTTTGCTGATTTGTCTGAGGGTACTATCAGGGCAGGCGGTTGGATTTCTGGTTTGGTTGATCGTCTTGGTTTCGGAGATCCAAATGCTGGGTTATTCGAGTTTTCTGGCCCTGCATCTTTAGATTCTAGAGATCCGGGTGGTATTTCCTCCGGTGATATGTCAAAGCCAGGGTTAGTCCCATCTGTGCTCTCCTGGAATTATGAAAACATTTAAGAAACATTCAAACTTCGACAGAGTGGAAGCTGACCTTCACGAGCTCCAAGACTATAACTGGCGGGAATCCGTGCTGGACAGAGACAAGTGGCGAGCTCTCGTGTCGGAGGCCAAGACTCATTTTGGGTCACTACGCCATAGGAGTAAGTAAGTAAGTTAAGAAACATTTAATTTAGCATATGACATACTTAAAAAAAACTCATAATCATACAGGTACCTACTTATCGTAACCTTCACGCTATTTAAACTTATATCTATGTTAAAATACCAATGTAATCTAATCCGTTTTAAATGATTAAAAAGTAGGTAAATTAAGATAATAAAATACTGATGTATTATCATATCAAATTATTTATCTATTTACAAATGAATTAAATGTGAATGAATAAATTTGCATTAAATAGGCAACCTAACCCATATTATATTCGGTAGACTTTCAGTTGGTTTTCATTAGCTCCTTCTAGTTAACTGTGGGCCGTGGGTTCGATTTCTATCAAGAATAAACTGCATTCTAAACGATCTGCTTTAATTATCTTGCAAGGCCAACTTGCCAATTTTTAGATATGTTTGTCTACATAAGTATGTCCATGACCTCTCAGACGTGACTCGGTACTGGCTATTCACCTGCTACTTGTAAGGTCATTTAAATAATAAATTGCATAAACAATTACGAATTGTGGAAGGCCGATTACAAATACGAGTATGCTCAAATGTAAAGTTAGACCTAAATAGTAATTGCATAAACTACGTTGGTACAGTTTTTTGGAAAAAAGCTTGGTTTTATCTAAGTTTGACACAACTTGTACCTACACAACCCTTATGAAGAAGTAAATCCAGTGATTAAAACTAAATAATGAGCACTATCAATCACCATTTTTTGTGTAAATTTGACTCTTAATTTCGTAAGTTATAAAAAGTCTCGATAATTCAATAACTTCTTATAAATAATTATCTATTAAAGTTAAATTTGTTGAAGTTCTTAGACATAAAAGATTTGTTGTAAAAACTGAATAAAAAAAAGAAGTTAAATTGTTGTTAAGCTTTTTAGGAATGATAGATTCAGACAAACAAATCGAATTTATAATTTAGCATGATATACTATTAAGTAGCAAAATATTTCCGCTACATCCACTGTTTATATTGCTAGTAGGCAAATATCAGGTAATGCACATGCACGCCTGCATAAACAAACCTAGACATTGAAAATAAACAATACCATCCACAACAAAACATCCATTACCATAATAACAGCTACGTGAGATCTCTATCGTGTGAAAACTAAACACAAAAGCCTTTTAAAACTGCTCACCATCATCCTTCACGGAAACACTAAAATTGTATCCAAGTTGCACCTTTGCCCAGCAAAGAGAGCTTCAATCCAGTGGTGTCCAATCACGCGAAGCGAGTGACACGTCACACAAAGTATTCACTGACTTTATACGCGCGGCTATCTACAGGCACCAACTCCAACCCCGAAAATTACCGTAATCTACATCTATAGACGGAAACTATTTTGGACAAGTTCGCGTAATTAGTTGAGGATATGTTTTTTTTAATTGATGTATGAAATGTCTTATAATTTATTTTTAATTCAAAGAAGATTATTTAGTCTAAATCCTATTTAGCGCTGAATCAACTTTTAATAAAATATATAAGCTTAAATTGTTTTAAACTTTTTTCATTATGTAAATTTACGTAAAATTTTGAACAAGTTTACCCTAAGATTTGCTCTGTCTACTGACCATTATATTTATTAAAAAAATTCAAGTTATTTTATATTTACACACATAACACTAGATAAGACGACGTCAGTACGAGTATCAGCGGCAGTTGAACCGCACGGATTGGTCTCAGCGTGCAAACTAACTAGCCACTCCAGCCAGCCACCAATTCACATCGATAATTACTTTATTCTCCTTGAACTTGATATCTGTAATACAGGGCCAACGCGTTCGAATAATTTTACTTTGCATGCTAAAAATGTGAAACAACACGCAAATATATGCAGAATATTTTAATTGGAATATCTATTTATTATATCTAAGCAAGGCTATCACAAATGAAAAGTAAAATAAATCATTCTGGTTAAATTCTAACAATAATAATATTTTTGAAACTTAAATAATTATAGGTTGATTTGAGATTTTGGAATATAGTGTATGGTGATTGGTACAATCACCATCCCGGTACCAATTAGAGAATTACGAGTCAATGATTTGTAAATCGCTAAATGGTATACCAAAATGCTTCTACCATGAAATAGTTTAGTTGTCTCTATAACCACCTAAAATCAGCAATATTTGAACTGTTTCTATATGAACCTGAACACGTAAAACATGTATGCTTATCTGGTGCGCACGTGTTTCAATATAAATAAAAAGATATAGTACTGAAATCAAATATTTGGGCTCGATAAAAAAGATTACACACACTGATCTATCACTAGCCATAGCCACTAATAATAATATACCTGTAGTTATTATACCTGTACTATCACGCAAACAGATGTAGGTATTTTAGACAGTTTTTATTAGGTTCCGTACCCATTACAAAGGGTAGAACGGAACTTTATTACAGACACTTCGCTGTTCGTCTGTATGTCTGTGTGTTTGGTGCGGAACCCTTCGTGCGCGAGTTTGGCTCGCACTTTAGCCAGTTTTTTTTACAGTTTTGGCAATTATTTTATTTGTTGAAGAAAATTCAAATTCGTTTCAAAGATTTTAATTTTTTATTTGATCTCGCTTATTGCACCTACTTTAAGATTGCCCCCTTGTCTTCTACCACCAAATTAAAACAACCAGAAATGTTAATAAAAAAAAACAATACCTCTTCGACCATTCACTCTAATATAGGTGCGGTTGTCTTGTTAAGATATAAAGAAGGCACTTACGAATTTTTTATTGGAATGATATTGAACGTAGTCTCAAGTGCAATGAAGAGAAGGCTCTTCCGCTTGCATTTCCTTACAAATGAAGTTCACTTGACCTGCGTATATTAAATGCATAAGCCACCATTTAAATAAGGTAATACGCATTTATACAACTTGCTAAGTCGCTAATAAATTATCATGGTTGTTAGCCTTCCTCCCATTGCTAGACTTCTTCCCATTTTTCTTCTAATCTTAATATATGGTTAACGACTATATGGAACGCTCAGAAAATAAAGGGATACCATATATATCCGTATTACCAATTAGCAGGCATGTAATCTCTGTTTCAATGAGTCTTTTTCACGGTCCTGCGCTAAAGTCACCTACGGTCTTGCTTAGAATAATAGATTTACTGAAACTATCTAAACATTACAAAATGATATAAATAACAGTTATTCACTTTTATTGAATGAATTATAAATCTTTTAATGAATATTGGAATCATTTTATGGTTATATTCACAACACTCACTTAGTCACGAAGGTTATCACGGTAATGTAAGAGCTGCTTACATTACCTAACTTTCCTAACCTAGATTGGTTAGTTACTAAGCTACTTTTATTGAAGATTGCCCAGTTAACGATTACAGTCAAATTAACAAAATATAGAACCTATAATCGGACGAACTTAGCTTTTTATTGCAATAAAAAGCTTAGTTCAGATTTACCTAGACAACAGAACAAAACACAACGTATCAAAAAAACTGACCTCGTCTGAGCACTATTATACCGTTACACATAGGTACCTACAAACCTCTATTGCTTCACATTTTAGTTCATTATAAAAAACTTGGTTGGGTTTACTAGATAAGGAAATAAGAATATTTTAAATATCATTTGAAATATTATATCTGGTAAACCCAGTGTAGGTAACACTTACCTACTTAGGTAAAGTTAGAAGTTTGTAGAATCAACTTCAAGAAACTTTATAATTACGAGTATCTACGTCTTTTACGTAAATAAATAAATTACCCATACACGGATTTAGATAAAAAAATTATATTATCATTCGATATTATCATGCAGTTTAAAATTATAAAGATATGCTGATACCTACTCGTGTAAATTTAACAAATGTGATATTTATCAGTCAAATAAAACCAATAAAATACTAAATATTATGACAATAATAGCTTTATTCATTTAAAACTACACTAAACTATCTTCCAAAATAATTTCAAAATAACAATACACTCTACCAGCCGTATCTAAGTGTCTTTAAAGTCTCCATCGCGACAACCATTTAAGAGATATTCCGGCGGTTACGTTTGCACCAATTTGCCCCATTAATGGTGCAAACGTAACCGCGGGGAGATTAACCCAAATCAGCAACCATACATAAACTCAAGAAAGCTTAGTTTATTATTATTAGCTACTTTTGAGTATTCGATTAAAAAATGGTAATAGAAACGTTAGTAAAACAGCTGTGAGGTTTGGAAGGGCATTAGCAGCGGCGTTCCTTGTCCTAGCGACTGTGACGGGCGGCGGTCCCAATGCCTCTACACTTTGAAGAACCAATGTGTCCATTGCAGCATACGCTTCATGAACCACACGCTGTAAAACATCAAGAAGAAGCTTAATATATATTTGAACTAAACATGTATAAAATAAATAATGCTGGACAATCCAATCACTATCACAGAGCTTGTGTGAAAACTGACATACTTAATATTGTATAAATAATATAAAGAATTTAAATAAAAAATATATACGTATTCTATTAGCAATTACGTTCCCATAGCTTACAAGCTTTGCTTAGTCTGGGATTAGAGTGTAAAATGTGCTTGAATATTTATTATTATTAATTTTATAATGTCAAGGTCAGTAGTTAATAATCTCAAGAGAACAATTGACCAAAATAAACTACAATACGGTTCGGCTTTTATAGCATATTATCCAAGACCAATAAAATCTGATCGTCACGAGGATTAAGTGTCTGTGATATCGTTGATAAACCTCGATAAAATCAATTTATGACTTATGGATAGATAACGTAAAAACTAGGCAATAACCAAATAAACTCGTGTATATATCGACCAGGGCAAATTACCAAGAACGTGAGGTAAATCCAATCAAATTATAGCTATAGAACGATAATAGGGATATAGATGCATGTTTAGCCCCACTTCCTTCATAAATCTATGTTTTTTTTATAAATAAACTAGCTAACCCGGCAAACTCCGTTCCACCTTAAAGGCAATAAATAAACAGATTTTTGAATTTATTAAGTTTTTTTGTTTATGAAGAACCATTCGACAGATTATAGCAAACTTCCCATAAACCATCTGCTAATTAATCCGAATGAAGCCTAAAAATTTGGTTTGGATAGGTGAGCCCTTTTTTGAGTTATAAAATAACAACGAAAAGTAATTTTTATATTATATAAATAGACAAATAATAAAAAGACGTGTGGCACTGACTGCCGCGCTAAAGCTATTGCATAGCATTTATTGCTGGATTACGCAAGTATTTTCGTTACGGAATTTCTGGATTCGGTCTCCACGCTCAAGGCCCGCGATAGAAGCTATGCAATAGCTTAATAAATAAATAAATAATATCATTGTTTTATTTTTATGCATTATAGGCAAACGCTTGGCCGCAATTTCAGCTGATGTTAAATGATGATGCGGCCTAAGGTGTAACACGGTTGCCTAGATAGAACCTATTATATGTTTTTTCAACTTAAGTATACAATGCCAAATAATTATTCTAAGCATTAAAAAATACGTAGCATGCAAAACCCACGTGTTTTTATAAACCATAATAATCGCACACGCTTGATGGTACTTTAAATAAATAAAATCATAGTAATCATACACATACAATACATAATTACTTGGCTCTGATCCCACACTTAAGATTTTGTGTTGGTATCATTATACCTACGTGCGATAGATCACAATAAATAAATATATATGTAAAAAAATATATTACATACATACTTTATTTATGAAGGTGAAATATGAAGCAAGACAGCCTGATTTTAAAATGTAACTACTACCGATAAATTGACACACTGAATACTGAGAACGTGCACAGTTATACATTGCATTGCGTCCATCACTCTGAGACAAAGGTGTGAAGTCTCAATCATCTTTAGTTGCTTTGATACCCAAACCTTTCCAACAGTTATACAGCAATACAATCATTGACGGCAAAAATAATACTGATATTTTATATTTTAAGATTTCACAAAAATTCCGAGCACCACTTCATTCTGTCAGGCGTGACAGCTCAGTTGGTATTAGCTCTGCCTTCCAACTGAGGGTCGTGGGTTCGATTCCCACCAAATTTGTGTGATGAACTTAAATATTTGTTGTGGTCTGGGTCAAATAATCAAGTAGGTATATAAGTAAAATACTTATATACCTACTTGATTATTTGATAAGCAATCTAGATCCCATAGTACAAGCTTTCCTTAGTTTGGGACTAGAGGGCGTTGTGTGAATTTTCCATGAATACTTATTTATTTTCTTTATGGTGCTGATAGAGACATAAGATTTACCTCTGTAATAAGTTTGGCGTTGTAGGTATCTGAGGGCCGGAACATGACGATCGTATATGTATTGTCGATACCCAAGTGACTGTCCACCCAGTCTTCAACGCCTCCCGCGTACAAGGCTAAAAAACATATTTATATCATATCATTGGTTTAAAAACAATCAATATTATAATCACATATAACAGTATAAAATAACTTAAAAATAGGATCAGAAAAATAATATATTAGTCCAAGTATATCTCAAAACCGGCCAGGTTTTAAATCATTTTCAGTTTCTATTCTTCTGATGAGCTGTATTAAATCCAATCAATAATAACGTCACAGTCACATCAGTCCACAGAATACCGTTGAATTTCTATAAAAACTGAACGTGATTTATAACCTGGTTTTGAGAGGCTAGGATAATCCGGCAGACCAAACAATATATTTTATCCTCATCTTATATCAAACCTAACAAAATTGGCTTGAATGCGATTGTTAGATTTAAATCTTGTAAAGTACCTAACACAGAATAACAATTTAGAATATAACTTCCTCATATGATATATTCTAACAAAGATGTACTTCAATGTTAGGTAGGTAATCAACAACAAACTATAATCATAAAACAGGTAGGTACTACGAGTACAATCGTTCGTCACAATCGTGTTTAGGTCTTCACATAATTCGTAACTGGTAATAACCGATATGTTATATGATGAATAAATTTACCTATTATAATAAAAATACCCAATCTGAGAAAATACCAGGATGTCTGCTATAGGGAAAAACAGTAAAACGAGAATATACATACGTAATACGTAAGTAGTGTATTAGTGATAGCAGGAAGAGCGCGTTGATATCTTTTGTATTGAAAATAATTGTTAATCTAATAATAATTGACAATCTTCAAAACTGTTAACTTTAAAAAAAAAATATGCATAATAAATGGCTTATTTCCAACGGGCAAAAATCCCCTTAGCATTGTTATAGTACGTGTCTAGCGTCTGTCAAGTAAAAAAACTGTCCTTGAACTGATTACTTGTTTGGTTACTTGACTATAAGTATTAGGACTTGCGCAGACATGCGTCACAGCTCAGTTGGTAGTAGCTCTGCCTTCCATGCTGTGGGTCGTGAGTTCAATTCCTCCCCAGAACAAATGTTTGCGTGAAGAACATAAATATTTATTCTGTGTCTGGGTTACTATGTATATACAAAAAAAAAGCATACAAGTATTTTATCAGCGATCTAGTTCCCATAGTACAAGTTTTGTTTAGTTTGGGACTAGAATGTGATGTGTGTAGTGTTCGTGAATATTTATTTATTAACTATGTGACACGACAATTTAAGATTTTTATATATCCTTACGCAAAAACTCTGAATTCTGTCCCGCTACGTAGGGTCGACCACTGATACTGTAAGCCGCCGCCGCAGCCCTGGATGCACGTTGTCTCTGGAAACATTTGAAAGTTACAAAATTATCATGTAGTTATAAATATTAGTCATAGTCATAGTTTTTTATTAATATCAGGTCACATTATAGATATTGTAGGTATACACGTTGTAGCTACAAATCATCAAAAAAAAACATACAATTACATAGACTTAAACAATTAATTCTGTTATTAGGGAACCTTTTTCTTATTTAAATAAATATTCATGGACATTTCACACATCACACTCTAGTCCCAAAATATGCAATGCTTGTTCTATGGAAACAAGATTGCTGATAGAGTCTTATGTAATTTTGTTTTGTAAATACATACATAAAATACATATTTACACCCAGACAGGAAAAAAATATTGTTGTCCATCACTCAAACATTATTAGCTCTTGGTGGGAATCGAATCCACGACACGACCATGAAATGCAAAGCTACTACCAATTGCTGTGACGTCAGTCAAATCAAAGATACTTGCAATGCAACTTACATAAACGTGATCGAATGCGCGTCGTTTTTTCGTGTGTGAGTAAGGATACATGACGCCCTGAAAATAATCAGTTATTTAGAATAATACCTATTACAATAAAGAGATCAGATAATAAAATTCTTAAATCCCGCATTTGTACATAAAAAAAATCCCGTACCCGACGTTGAAGTAAAAAAGGAATGACGTAATATTTGTGCGGTTAAGGAAAGGACGATGATAAACAATGTCAAAATATCAGGAAAGTCACGCATAAAGAAACATATGGTTAAAAAAAAAGACTCACCAACACGTCACCTTCCTTAAAAGCTATGAAGGTGAATATCGGTGTGCGCTGTTCGTGCAGAAATCTAGTCAGTGCACGTGTTTCAGCCTCGCTGAGTTGTCTGGAGCCCGCATAGAGAGAGCCACACGGATGTTCCGATCGTAACTCTTCCGCTAAAAATATTTTGAAGTCAAGAGCAGTCAATTTGGTGCTTTCTAACACTTTACACATTGCAATCGCATCCTAAGGCGAGCCTAGCCTTTCAAAATCTGCCAGGTTTTATATCACGTTCAGATTCTACACTACTCTAACAACTCTAGTAACTCATCGGTATTCTGTGGCATTTCTGTGGCCATGATACGGCCTCTGAGTATGCTTAAAATTATAACTTAATATTTTATGGACTTAATAAATATTTCAAACAAATTATGATTTAAATGTAAGTACTCTAAACAATATCAAAATTAAAAAAAATAAAACTATGATAAATACTTTAATGATGTCTTGAATATTTACGAAGAAAGGTACAAACCAGGTATCCACTGATATTCAAAGTTTCTGTCAAGATTAACACCATAACAAGGTTGGATAGTGCACCTTAGTCCATAAGCTTCGCACGTGTGGCACGCTTCTCGACCTTTGCAAACATCCCAATTTTGGCGCAAATTTTTTGTCCATTCTCGCCGCTGACAAAAATATAGTGTGATTAATATGGCACTTATCTTACGTCACCTATCTAAGTTGTAGATCATTTGCGAAATATAAAGTATAATTATATCCGCAAGCGAATACTTAACAATTAAATGAATGTAGTTATAAGTCTATTGTGTGAATTTACTGACAACGAAGCATAATAACTGGCGGTCTATTGTTGGAATTAGGTACACACACACACATTTATGATACAAAATGTTTTTTTTACTGGTTACTCTCAAAAGTTTAAACCCGGATAAGCTTATAAGCATAATCGGTATATCCCATAAAATAACAGACAATGACTCTCGAAGTGTTTGTAACTATCATATTTCGAAGTGTTTTCATTTTCGGATTTATCTTGAAAGATCTATTCCACAAAATAAACCGATTTCTATTGTAAAAATTTAGTTCACGTTATTTATATTTATTTTTATGATCTCACTCTTAACGATGCTGACAAAGTTTAGTTTTGGTTTAAAGGTGCAAGATGTGTGTGCAAGTGCCCATTAGACAACATTTACATCACGAATGGGCACAGTGCGAGGTTTCAAATGCCTCGTTCTTAATAGCGCTGCTTGGTAGGGCAATGCAATGTTATAGACAGAAGTTTCTCTGCATAACATCATATAAACCGATGACTTTTAAGCTATAGCTTATCAGCTTATTTTAACTATTTATTAAAAAATAAACAATACGTACGTGTGGAAATGTCATTGAATAGTCATATCCGTCAGGGTTGAAAACCGGAATTATCCAAAATCTGTATTTAGTCAACAAATCTGCATGCGCCTCACTTCTCTCGATTAACTGGTATAAGACATACAGTGCTGCTGCTACTGCATGTTGATCTCTACCTTGAATTCCTAAGAAATAAAAGAAAGAAAGATAGAAAAGAAAATATTTATTTACAACAAGAACACGATATTACATTAAAACATATCAAAAAAAGTGTAAAAAGGCCATCACTCAGCTACTATCTATGGAAACCATTGGTTCCTATAGCGCTGGTTTTCAATGAGGAAAATTAGAGTTATTTCGTCTTGTTCCGATTATTTATGTAAATGAAACTTGAATTAGGCAAATAATAATAAAGGAAAACGGAATTCCGTTTTGATCAATATCATCGTATCAGTTTTCGAAAATCACTTCAAATAAACTTCATAAAAAATAAACTACGCAGCGACTTACTATCTTATAAAAAGGATCAAACAAGACTTTTTTAAAGAATCGTAAAACTCGGCCCTGAAGCCCAATGCAAACAAAATTCGTGCACTATCCGCGTTTGCTTTTACTTGTAATACTACTGTCAATTATTGTACCTATCGATTTAAGCTCTGTGTAAGTCGATACAATAATGGACAGTACTACGCTTACTATGCTTAGCTTAAGTACAATAAAATGATTGAAAATTGCTCTTTCGTGGTTAATACCTGCAACGATCATGACAGTTTGCTTGGCAGAAACAATTTGTCCACTGCTAGGATCATCAACTATCATCATGTATATAGGGTTTTCCATGGCAGTGAAATTTCCATCTGTTATGTCTATCCATTTCGCAACAGGACTGTCCTCTGCCCATTGTTTTAATTGTGCTACTATCTGAGAAAATAATGGAAAATACATATATGCCTGCGAACCGAACTAGGTATCGGAATTTTAGACCTGCTTTACTCTCTGACGAACATTGCTTTGAATAAATTATAAGTTAAAATTGAAATTACACTAACTTCTGGTAAAGTTCTTGGCGAATTGAAATTTAACTGTCTTAGCTTCAACATACTGCAAACTGGCCGACGTTTATCTCTAAGAGTTTCTTTTAGAGTACTTTTGGTTACTATTTCGATGTTTTTGTCTATGCTACTAGTAATATTTTCTGATTCCTCTTGTTCGTCATATTCCACTTCAACCTTTGTACCAGACTTTCTTTGATTTTTATTCCGCATGCTCGTAACAGTTTCGTTTCCATGGAAGTCTAGATCCTTGACTTTGTCTTCATAACTTTCATCTGACTCTTTATCAGATTTCTTGCTACTGATATCTTCGTCATCATTGTAAAACATCATGTGATACGTAGCATCGGCATCGCTGTGGTCTACTTTCTTATCTTCATGCAACTCATTATCGTCAACAAAACCCTTTTTATTTGTTAGAATCACACCGAACTCTTTTGCCGGAGTCATATCCAAAATCGGCGACGTCCGTTGAGGATCGTATGGAGATGCAAGTGTTGTACGTAAAGAAAATAGATCGGTATCGTCTTCGAAATGTCGATATTTATTATATTCTTCGTAATCTGATTTAGTTCTGGTTGGAATAATAACATCATCAAACGGCGATGTTCTCGTAGGCTTTGGACTTGAAAGTAGCAGATCCTACAAATTGAAATAAGAAAGAGCTTGTTTGCTACTTCTGCCATTGATTTACAAGTATTTGCAACTTACGTAAGGGTTCAGTGGAGCTGGTGTCACAGGTGGCATGGTGGTGCGGCGAGTGAATCCTACCGGAGTGATAGGTGCGTACTGCCACGCTGCTATTGGCGTTCGCGGTAAAAACTGTGGACTTGCAGGCGGGCTCTCGTCACGTTGCGGATGCCTTCCTACACAACATAATCTTGTTAGCCTATCATGCACAGAAAATATGTTTGGTATAGAATAGAGCTGACAGACAGCACCAGTGAAGAAGCATCTCTACAAACAAATTGAACTAGACAACTAGACCTCTGTTGCGTTTCCAAAAATTAGCGCTAGTGAAGTGATTAATAAAGTGTAGATTTTGAATTTACATAAGGATGTAATCATTGTAGCATAATATTGCATCTTACCACGTGGTTGTAACGGAATTGGTTTGTTCATGTCTGTAATCGGTGGAGGTTTTGGAGCCAGATAAATCTCGCCGTCAGCACGAGTCACCACTGTTGTTGGTGGTACAAATCGTGTATAGTCTTTCGTTACACCAGTCAGTGGTGTGGTAGTAGGCTTAGGTACCATCACTCCACCAATGATAATTTTCTCTCCTCCTTTCACTAAAGGTTGTATGTTGACAGCGATAACCTTTTTGGTATTTGGTGTGGTCAGATCTTCATCTAATACCTTAACTATAAATTCTTGTGTAGATTCTAGACTGGCGCGCCATCGTGTGTATTCTGGCTGTTCTCTTTTTCTACGAAATACTGCAAAAAGTAAGTCTTGATCTGACTTATCAAATTCGGGCCTGTGAGAATATTATTTTCAAACTGCAATATAAACTTACATTTGAAAGGGCAAGTAGGGTAATCATCGCTGATGTTCAAATCACTACAATGTATAAAATTTGTAAAAACTATGATCAAAAGAACACAATTTTTCATGTTAGAAAATATTTCATCTTTGTATTTTGGCATTTCATGATGTTCTGTCAGCGGGACCTCAGAGCGCGATAGATCTTCTAAACTCTATGAATGGCCAGTCTTCTACCTTGCTACAAGATAGGTACATACTAGAAATATTTGTATAGACATTGATCATAGAGCAACTTTTGTTTTTTTAGCGACTATTCATCGCGCATCGTTATATTTTTTTATAAAACTTTGTTAGCAAAGCCAGGCAAAGTCGTCCTAAGCAATAGTCTGTACTATTTCTGTTCTGTGATCCTAAAATAGAAACCGATTTTCAGCAATTCCTTCTGCTAATAATATCAATTTCATATTTTTGCTACATTTATATAAATGCTTTTGCAAATCAAAGTTTATTTGATAGGAATTTTATATTTTTTCGGAGGTCTTTTCATGCTATTATTTCCCCCGAGAAACTATGTTCAGTAAGTTGTTACAGTTTTGGTAATTTAGGATAGTATTTTAGGTAAATAGTAGTATTATATATAGTTTAATAATATATAATTTTAGAATCTAATAAGGTGACTTGTAGACCAAAAATAGAAGATTGTTCTCACCGAGTTCATTAGAGTGCCCACTCTACCGTGGTACCTACTCTATCTACAATATTCTAGCTATATACCTACTTACTAACTTACTAACATTTGGAAGAGTTTAATAAAATCTTTTGCTATAGTCATTTAATAATTAGGTATTCATTCCATCTGAATATCTCCCTTGTTAGATCAAGTTCTATTAAATCATCTGCTTATATTATACAGGTCTGGAGCAAAAGCTAGAGCGGTACGAAGCGCTAGCAACAATCTGACGTATACCCAGTATTTTAGACCCGAGACCCTGCTAACTGCGATGGAACGCTGCGCTCGCGAGAACGAGGAGGTCGCTAGCTTGATACTCCTCACACCGACCACTGCTCAGAACCATACCATCATGGCTTTGGAACTGAGGAGTGATAGGATGAGTAGGAAACCGGGGATTTTAATAATTGGAGGTAAATATCTTAGCTATCTTGCCACTAGTTCTTTTATTAGTGGATCCGATCCGCGGGGTCATAATGAAGATGAAAAAAAAAATCAATCAGTAGGTATTTCATACCGTCAGAATACGCGCTATATAAAAATACGACTTAGATATTTTATTATATTAGAATAATTAATCTATAGTGACACTGCAAAGAATGTATAGTTTCGAAAGATTCTTGTGAAACATCTAATCAATTGATCTATTAGATATTATCAAGTATGTACTAACAACAAGTAACACGCTTCGCAAGTACTTGTAACCAGATACCCAATTCTTATGTTGTGGTGCCGCCACTTATGTTTAAGTCTCGATATTTTGTATTACATGAACGAGATAGATTACGTTAATCTCATAAGTGTCATTCATGACATAAAACGGTTTTGTAAACTTAAATACGTAAACAAAGTAATTTTCAAGTGATTTGAGTTAGTACAAATAATTAAGTACTTATACTATCTATCTTTCAATTTCTAATTTGAAGCTATCCTTTAATTCATACTAGTTATAATATATTATATAGTAAGTATGTAGGTATTAAGTATCCACGCTAGGTCGGGTCGGCACAACATGTTATGGATTCCTAAGTAGGTATATGCTACAAATTGCCTTTTAAAAACCTAAAGTAGCAAATAAACTTTAGGTTATTTTCTCAAGCGTTCATATTGTATGTTGAAGCTCTCAACGGAATGGCTTGGGGAGTGCCAAATGCAGTGCTCGAATTAGCAGAGAAACTGCTCTATGATTCTAGCTACCAAACTCCGTTTTTCAACGATTATGACTGGTAATTTTACTTTTACCGGTATTTGTTCTTAGTTAGACTATTTTTAGCTAGGTATTGTTTGCCGTAATTTATATAAAAATAACTGATATTGGTAGGTATTGTATGTCGTAATTTGTGAAAAAATAACTAAGCTGAAATTTTTTTGTGGACTTGACTGTGACTGTGAAATAAATCCACAAATCTTTAGAGCTACGCTGCCGTAGCATGCTACGCCATCGTAGCGTGCGACCACCGTAGCACATAGGCAACAGGTATTTCTGGAAGAAAACCCGCTACCCCGATACATACACAAATAACATTTCTCTTATTTCACTACTGCAAAATGAATAACGCCCCGCGCCAAAGCCATTTGCTACATCTGTTTTGCAGAAACTGTTTTTACTTTACTTATCCTACTTTATTTATTCTAGGTATCTCATACCGATGGGAAACCCAGACGGACTGAATTATTCCCAAAGCTTACGCTCCAAGCATCCTGTAGAAACCAAACAATGGTCTAATAACCTAACCATCCGTGCATTCACTCGTCCTATGGAATGGAACAAAAACGTTGATAAGGAATCTACGACTGATACGTGTTTTGGCACGCACATCAATCGCAATTTCGCTTATCATTGGCAAGGTCAGTAGACTAATCACCATATTCTTAATCTATACACTATGTCTACATACCTTGTGCAAAAGGTAACGTGCTTAATAAGTAGCAACAACTACTTTGTTCCCACTAGATCTATATCTACTATCGTATATATCGTATAGTAGGTAAAACGTTAGATTGCTGAATTTTGAATCTATTATCCTATAATTATAAGATGTAGATTATGATATAGTACCTAGAACTAATTAAAAATCCAATAATAGGCTTTTTTAAGTCTTGCTCGTATGTTTGTGTAAGTAAAGTAGGTAAGTACCTACATAATATATATTTATTATTTATTATATTTATTAATTGCGGCTCTTAGCTGTGAATTTTGTTTAATAAATAAAATTTAATTCATTACATTCATTTTCAGCCTGTGGTGTTCCACTGCAGGGCCTCCCTAGGCCTTCCTTTCTTCTCTCCAGTTCCCTCCGCTGCTATTGTATCAAATAAAATAATCCAGATTTTTTTTAGACAGCTTAACCACAGATTTTAGGGTTTTTTTCTCGCTGCGAAAGTCAGGAAACCTACACAAACTTGCAGTTCAAGCTTCGATAACTTTGATAGATGATGTGCACAAGACACCCGACCGCTGTTCACAACACTACCCGGGCGTGAAGCCGTTCTCCACCGCCGAGGCTCAAGCAATCCGCCGCTACGTCGACAACCTCGGGGACACGATAAATTTGGCTATACATTTGCATGCGAGCTTTGTACCAAAAAAGGTACAGGCAGACCCGTATTCTTATTTTTGATTTTTTTTTCACTCATAAATTCAAATAGACTTATTATTGGTTGAATATTTTCTCAAGAAACTGTTAATTAAAAGAAGAGCTTGTTCCAAATTTGCATTTTGGAAATGAAATACCTAATTAGATTTTTTTATAAACTAGCATGTATCTAATCTTGAACAAACTGTTGGTAGACCTAATTAATAAGTAAATAAATAATACACAGGCTGACAGCTGCACACATCGCTTTGAACTCGAAGTATAAAGAGTTGTTTTTTTATAATTTCAGGAATTTATTCTGTACCCTTGGCGGTACTCTATGCGTCAGCCAAGCAACTACAAAACCTTGCAAGAGATTGGCGAATATGCAGCAAGACAAGCACGTTTACCTGACGGACGTTTATATGAGGTGACCTGACCTATCTGTTCGTTACTTCCCAATACATTCTCACAATTTTACTATAGCCTTAAACACATTACAAGTAGGTACTTAAGCAATTACAAAATGACTGGCAAAAACTGGATGAGAAGAACCGAAGACCGGGCTCGGTGGCGCGACTTAGGAGAGACCTACGTCCAGCAGTGGACTGATATAGGTTGATGATGATGATGATGATGAAAATAAGATTGTTTTAGACTTTCAGAATGTTTAAGGCAAACCTATTCATGGACTTTGTCAAAGATAGGTAAGTATAAATTCTAGATCATCAAGAATTTATCAAGGTTCGATATTTGAGCAGCTATATATATTGAACGAGACGTGAATTACCAAAAATGAGGATTTATTTAACACTAGTAGTACGCCCCGGCTTCGCACGGTTAGCCTATATAAAAAATATCATTATAATAATAGCATGTTCAGCACAGATAATGTAGCTTCACAACAGTGAAAGAATTTTTAAAATCAGTCCAGTAGTTTCGGAGCCTTTTCGATTCAAACAAACAAACAATCAAATCTTTCCTCTTTATAATATAAGTTTAGATTTCGTATCAAAGCCATTGTATTGTGTGTGTAAGCCATGTAGATTAGTGGAAGGAAGGTAAATAGATATATATCGATATTCTATAAACTTAGGTTCATCAGAGTAGCAGCGATGAACGCGTGGCTGGTTCTTTCAGCGACTACGTTTCCGGCGTGGTGGGGATAGATCTAGTCTACATCATCAAGCCCTATCATCAGAAGTATCCTAACTATACAGACACGAACGCCATTGGTTTGTTGACTGGCTACTTTCTTTAGCATTAAGAATTATGTGGGTAAAAAGTTGTAAATGTCTCACAAGATAAGTACGTCCTCAATGAACTTACGCTTTATGGTACCTAATGCATACTTAGGCTGATTCCTATAAATTATATCTTCTTAAAAAATATCATTACAAATCATTTTTGTTGTCAGAACATTTCACAATAAAATTGCCATACTAATTTTTGCATCTGTGCTTTTTTTAACCGACGAAAAAAAAGTTCTCAAGTCAACATGTGTATTTGTATATTTTTTTTTATGTGTTAACCTTTATAACTTTTGACAGAGTAGTCCGGTTTACATAATTCTTTTTTACAGATGTGTACGTAAAAAAGGCAATAAAAGCAGTACTAAGCGTAGTCCGGGGATGGCGAAGCAGTACCAAACTAAACACGCTTTCCTTCTTCGGCCGGGATGTCGAGTTTTGATGGAATTTGTTTCGTTAGTTGGATTAAACTAATTTTGATAATTATGCAGTTTTTTTTCATCTGCATCAAGTAAAAAGGTTTTAATTTTATATAGGGCAAGGTGAATCCTTGCCTTATATAAAATTTAAAACCTTTTTACTTAATCCTTCTTTGGAAATTTGAAGTAAAATCGGTTAGGAACAGCCATGGTGCAGTAAATCGATTATATATTGATGTCACTATGTCTATGTATATGAGTGAGTGTCGTCGACTCTTTATCTACAAGGGCCCACGCAAACTACAGACTTTTTATCGGCCGATAGTTTGGTCGGCTCATTAATCAGTATGAAGATGTATGCAGATGCGCACATTACAGTGATTCAGTCTTCATACTGATTAAGAAGCCGACCAAACTATCAGCCGATAAAAAGTCTGCAGTCTGCGGGGACTCTAAGTAGGTGATATATAGCTAGAGCCGACGACACTAAATTTAGTAAGAAACCTAGTAGATTATAACACATATATCATCTGGGAGTCTGATGGAACTAGTTTGAGTGTCGCCGGCTCGGTATAAGTATTTATTAGCTATCTAGTTCCAATAGCTTAGATTACTTTGGGACTAGACAACTGAGTGAAATGTCATGTATATTAAATTAAATAAACTGTTATTTATTATTGGGATTAAAAAAAAAGGGATCTTATTTTGCTGTCAACATTTTAATAATAAATAAGTAACAGACATCTTAAAATAATACATACATACAACTATCCAATGAGCAAATGTACACTATTTACAAAATAGAAATACTTATCAACTTTGTCTTAATTTTTGATTTCTTATAATAGAGTCATCTATATCCCAGTTTTTGGCTAGACTACTTAGTGAATTTAGAAGTTTTGTTAATTTTTGATTATTTTCATTGAGATCTATTACTTGTATTAGACTAAGTTCTAACGACACTTGGTGTAAATGTTGTAATCTTCTGAATAGAGCGTCTTTAAGCTCTCGTATTTCTGTCCGTCGGTAGTACCTGAGGTTTCTATCTATTACTGTAGTTATGTGTTCTTTTATGTCTTTTAGACAGGTTTTCTTCTCTGAAGATGACTGAAACAATAGAAATACTAAATCATTCTTATGCACGATGATTGTATACATGCGAGACCCTTTCCCAACAGTGGGTTGAGACTTGAGAGGATTAGTTACAAGACTTTTTTTTTACTCTTTTCATTGTGTACAATCTCGATCGACGTGACCTTAAATAAAGATACTTACCCAAAAAGAGTTAGTCGCATAGTGATGAAATTTATATTGGAATATTTCTAAATACCATACCATAAAAAAAAAATCATCAAAATCAGTTCAGATTAGGCGTAGTAAACGCTTATAAAAACTAATTGATTTTTTCCAAGTACTTTATTCAACATATTATGTTGAATTAAGATCATGGGTATCATATAATTTAATTAGGTTAATATTAAAGGTCAAAACTTAATCATCACAATCTTGATAAAATTAATTAATAAAATTAATATTCGATGGCTGTACGTACAAATCTAATCGGTTTTATTATTGCGCAACAAACCGATATAATATATTCAATTTATTAAAGAATAAAATATGTATATATTTATATATTGAACTACAAATACAATCTCCACATAACCATTAATTTTATTCGCAAAAGATAATTAAAAGTTGCGAATCTCATCAAGATTGGTTAATCCGTGAAAACGTTATAACGATACATTATAGGTACAATACATTTGAATCGCAATCTCAAAATTATTTATCATTATCGCGAGACTTATCAGAGCATTAAATGAATTTTATAGATTAATATTATTACTATTATTTACGTAATAACACAGTATTCTGAGAGAGGTCATTCACATCAACGGAATAAAATAGAATAGAATAAATAAATGGTTTAAAAGTTGTCCTCTGTCGTTGCATAAATGAGCTAGGTTAGATGCAAATGCCTCTAGCATCTACTAATATTCAACTTTCACCCTAAGTACCCGCAGTAATATCTATCAATATTACTTATGTATAACTGAGTGGAAGGAGGTATATGTAGCGGGACAATAATGACTGAATAATAATAATTGTTTTCTATCAGCCGCCCCTTCCACCAGGCTCCGTCACAAGTATCCAACGTTGGAGGAAAAGGGGGGCTTTGCCCAGCAGTGGGAAAGTAATAAATAAATAATAATAATACCTGTGTGATGTTGCACAATGCTATCCTCACACGCAGATGTTGAGGAGCCCCCAATGAGAGTAGTGCAAGAGCCACGATCCCGCCCGAAGTTACTCGCGATCCGTTCGGGTACGCTCGACTTTCAGCTTCGCGTTTTCTATAGACAAATCGAAAATAGTTATGAAATTGAACTTGATTATAACATATTTAAATTACAAAGGATTGTTGATTGGTAGATCGATGCAAAATCGATCGGAGTTTCTAGTAAGTATACCTAAACTTTTTAGATTCACGTGAGCCATGATTGTTTTATTTCTAGTACTAAAGTAAAGGATTCTAAGGAAAAGGTAGGGGAAGTAAAATCAGTATAATAAGTAGCGTAAAATGTAACTAGGTGTAAAACTAACACTAAAAAGTATCGTGATCCTTTGATGTGAGCTCACGTATCGTCTCAGGACATTCTTCGAAACAAAAGGCGATCACAAACTAATTTGAAAGTCACAAATATAAGGATCATAAAAAAACGGTGGGAACTAGCCCGAACCAGCGAACTTTCATGCCCGTTCTTCTAAACTCTGGTCGCGAAACTGACTTGACATCATCATCAAGTCTAGTATATAAGACGATTCTAAATGATTCATGTGTGTTTTACCAAAAATAGAATGATTTGAATTCGATTCGATACGTATACTTCTGTCATAGTTTCTATTATCGTTCTTCAGTTGTTTTGTTAGTTTTAAGTATGCAACGTTTATGTAGTTGTAATTTTTATGAACTGCACTTGTTTGTTGTAGGTTATCTACTCTAAGTAGTTGTTATACCGACCTACACTAACTTATGATACAACTAATGCTTACACCTATGTAAACCTTTCTGAAAATAAAGTTATTATTATTTATTTAAGTGCTTACCGGTCGGCTGGGAACACGTATACAGTAGGGTAGTTGTGCGGCGTATAATGCCACGGCAAGTCGTGACGTAACGCGTCTAGCCGCGCGGCGCGAGCTTGTAAGCCGCAACCGCGCAGTAACCGCGCCGCGGACGCGACCGCGCGTGACGTCATCCCGCCGCAAGCGCCCCCACACACAGACACTATTGTCAACTGTCAAGACAAGAAGATTAGAATTAATCACAATAAGAGTAAATGGGTGATGAACATAAATTAAAGGAGAATAGGCTGGGCTATTCTCTAGTAAGTAAACAAAGACTTTGTTGCACATCTTTGGAAATATTTTTTTATCTTCAACTTGAGTTCAAATATTAATAAAATATCAATCAACGTTGTCTAGTCCTAAAGTACGCAAAGCTTTTACTATGGGAACTAGTTTGCTGATAAGAAAACATATACATACTAATAAATTTTTTTGTAAATAAAATACATATCTTACTTATATCATTGTGTCTGTGAATATTTATTTTTATTTGTTTATTTTATACATAGAATACACAGTAACACCCAGGCACAGAACAAATATATATGTTTCTCACACAAACGTTTGCTCTGTGTGGGAATCGAACCCACAACAGATTGGAAGGCAGAGTTACTACCATTTTTCTTATTTATAAAACTCCTTACCGATCCAGGTGTCTTCACTATCCTTCTAAAACTCGTAGTGGTGAGATCAATAATGTGCATAGTTTGACTATCAATGCCCATCTGTTCGTTTTTCCCGTCAGACGCGAAGTAATGAGTGTGCCATGAGTCGTCGACGTGCGAACGCAGAGATCGCTTCAGCTTTTTACTTGTGAAGTTATAGATAAAATCTCGTAGTGATTTGGCACTGTATTCCTCTGATAGCACGTATTGACTTTCGTTCTAAAAAATTTAAGAAAATGAATTAATTTTTGCTTGTTCAAAATTTTTTGTCAATAAAACATTATTTTATTTCACATAACATCCAAGCAAATATATGTTTTGTAGATTTTTATAGGTTATTAGGAGTAGTAATTTGATTAAATCATTTTTTTTTAAATGTTCAATTTTGTGGCGAGTACGATGTTTAAATTTTTCAAATCTTTTCGCAACTTCGAAATTCAGAACTTGATTGACTTGCAAATTGAAACTGGTATTCATTAAAAAAACAAAGCTAAGTTGATTAATAATTACCTCAGTATCCAATATCACAACAGCAGTGTTATCCTTCTTACTCCTAATATCAATGCCGAGCGCTTCAGCAAAATGATGATTATGCACGCTGTCCATAGCCAAGAAATTTAAGCTCACATTCGACAAACAAGCCATCCCTTTGATCCTGGTCAAGTTTTGAGTATGTCTAACTTCCTCCTGGTTTTGATAAGGGAATATCGGTGGACTATACTCTTGAGCGAATTTTATTAACTTGCACATATGTTGAACGTTGTACTGGATTAAACTTTCAGCGGTTAATGGGTCGTTATCTAATGGGAGCATTGTTGTTCCGACACTGCAATATAAATTAAATGTAAATAACCCTCCTTTTGTTGCGCGTAGTCGGGTAAAAATCTGTATGTACAAGCTCACCGCATAGTCGGATAAAAATGTGTGCCTTCAAGCTAGACATGCGACACTGCTCAGTTGTTAATAGCTCTGCCTTCCATTCTGTGGGTCGTGAGTTCGATCCCCACCAATAACAAGCATTTAGCACCTGTTGTGTGATGATTTGTGAGTCATTGATTTTTGTTCAGTCTGTGTGTAATGTATTTAATAAAAAATATATTTAAGTTTTAAACTAGCAATCAAGTTCCTAAATCAGTTATGGGCAAAGTCATGAGCTAGTGAGCATGTTGCAATATTGTTACATAAAAATGGTGCCAAAAATTTAACTTACTCGCCATTTAATTCCATTTCCGAGGCAAAATCAAAGCTCTTCTCGAACAGTTTGCACTGCTCATAAGTCTCGTAAAAACTCCTTTCAGCCGGGAACGTTTTGATATTGCATTCGTTCAACCAATCCAGAGAAAATAGTGCAGTGTCATCAAAATTATCCTCTTTCATAATCCCGAGGCCTCGTTTCGCAAAGAAGTTGAATATACCGTTTTTTGGTGAACTATCCGTAGTATTTGTCCATGGGTATTTATTATTTCTCGATTCGACGCCTTTTTTGTATATGCTTTGTCTAGGCTTTTTGAATGCGTGATCCTGACAGAAAGATACGTAGTCTTTCAATTGGTAGATGATTCTTTGAGCTTGTTGTAACTTGATGAGTTCTGTTGTCCATGTGTTGGTACCGTTGTTTCTGCAGTTGTGGTACTCCATTGATACTTCTCTCAACTGTAAAACGTAAAATTAAGGAACTATTTTATTTAGGCATGAGAGAAGTCCATATGATACAGAGATTTTTTATTAAATTCTGAACCAAGTAGGCTGTTTTAACTAAGACTGCCTTCCATGTTGTGGATTTTGGGTTCAGCGGTAAAGGGTAAAATGGGACCCTATCACTGTGGCTCCGCTGTTTATCTGTCTAATACAGATTCTATGAATCTACATCAGGCACCACTCTCTCACAAAGTTAATTGTGACAGTTTGAAAGTTAAATTTTCACAGATGATGTATTCCGACGCTGGTATAACAACACAAATACACTAAAATATAATACATTTTAGGGCTCTCATACAAAAACTGAACTTTTGTGCGCGAGTTTTATTTATTTGTACTAACTACCATAGTTCTAACTAGTCTCATTGAACTAGTCTCATTTAGGTGCGATCTATTTCTTACCAAAGAATAATTAGGCAGCATTTCATATATAGGATTCAACGGCGTGAACAGCATCAGAATAGGACTGCCGTCGACGTATCTCTGGAATGTGAAAGATTTCTTCCACAGCGGTGTGATCCTAGCGACCGGCTGCGTAAAGGTTTGAAGCACCCACATTATAAGAGCCGATTCACTCCACGTACCATTAGTGCTTTCATCTGCCATGTATTCCTGAAAAAAATATCGTTACATGTGCATGACATGATTTCCTTAGGGATGTTATTTTTTAAACCGACTTCATTTCGTTTTCAATTCGACTATGTTTTTCTTTTGATAGATTATATTTCGGAGGTGGTCCCAAATAAATTTGATTAAGATTTGACAAGTACTTTCTGAGTAATCTTTAAAAATATGTTTCTAGTATTACTTGTCGATGAAGATTGATGTGGGTTTTATACCGTAGGACATATACTGTAGAGGGTTCGATTCCCATCAAGAGCAACCATTTGTGTAATAGCCAAAGTTGATGTTTGTTGGTTAAGGGTTTATTAATTTAAAAAAAAACCTTTATTATATTATGTCGGCAATCTAGGTGTAATAGTTTGTTAGTTTGGGACTAGATAGCGATAAGTTGGTAAAATTTAATATCTTCTGCATGTTAGGTAGGTATAGGTATGTTCTTCATTTTATTATTGTAAAAACTATTTGCTGTGCGACACTATCTGTATACGTGTTGTATTAATTGTCTTTTCGTCATAAAATGTGACACACTTGAGTAAATACATTAAAATATATTTATTGTTGGTGTAGGTACAGTTGGACAATGTGAATATCATTTTTTAAACTATTCATTACAAATAACATTATACATATAAAGAATGAAATAAAAGTTTTGTATTTAAAATAATTCCATATAAAAATTGTGTTTTACTAGCTTCTGTCTGCGAATTTGTCTTCATCCCATTTTCGATATAATAAATTCAATAACCTATGCCATGAGATAATTTTGGATATAATCAATAACAGAATCACTTAAATCGGTTAATTGAGAACCAAAACTTCCAAATATCTAAAATTTCTTGTTAACAATATTAGGTACTACACCTTAGTTCCATTCCACATCATAAGCCGTACATTAGGTACAACATCTACTCCAAGCTCTGCGGCCAGAATCTCAGATGTGACCGCTGCGAAGCATATCTCTCCAAGAATGTCAAATTCTCTGGCCTTACTCGCTACTTGGTACCACACGTTGTAGTGTTTCGCCGACACTGTGAATGGAACAAAGCCTACAGCTACAGCCTGAAAAAGAAAGTCTTTTATGGAAGCTATTACATAAACCGAGCCGAGCCGAAGGCCAGGCTGAGTGGCGCGTCTTGAGACAGACCTACGTCCAGCAGTGGACTGAGATAGGTTGAAGATGATGATGATGATGATGATGATTACATAAACATTGTGTACAATATAAAATAACTTGAAAATGGCAAATAAACAAGATGTGCGAGCTAGAAAAAAAACCTTGAGTACTTTTCTGAATAAGTAAATTCATTTATATAAAAAAAACCCTCTTGTTTAACATAGTTGGGTCATAAGGACTTATCCATAACCATAGTATTCTATTCTGTAAGCTAAAATTGTTTGACATCAGCAATCAACTAATAATAATAAGCTTTTTCTGTAAGATACGAAAATATTTGTAGGGTCAATAAAGGTGTTTTTTAGTCCTAAGTTTAAATCCTGTGTTTAAAATACTAGATAAGTAAGCAGCATCAAGTTTGATTATGTATGTGATTATAATAAATAAATAATGCTGGACAATCCACACATCATCTAGCCCCAAGCAAAGAAAAGCTTGTGTTATGGGTACTAGAGGACTGACATACTGAATACATTACATACATAGATATTTTTTATTATACATATTAAATACCCAGAGCACCTGGAATAAATATTTGCAGATCATACAAACATTTATGCCAAGGCGGGAATCGCACCCGCAACCTCCGCGTCGCAGGCGGACCTTCACCCGCCGCGCCACATCGGTCGTCATAAATATGAGAGACTTATGAGATGTGATAGACCTTGTGTCTATTGGATTAAGGTGCATTTCAACTTACATCACAGTATGATAATAAAGTGACTAGTTCCTCTGCTGTAGTAACCCTTTTTAACGGTTTCATCATCAGTTCTAAGAAATTAACCATTGTGTGTGCATCTCTAGGTCCTGTAATACAAACAAAACCTAAATAAGTCTCAACACAACATACAGTATAAC
Organism: Ecliptopera silaceata; assembly: GCA_932527185.1. Lineage (NCBI taxonomy): Eukaryota > Metazoa > Arthropoda > Insecta > Lepidoptera > Geometridae > Ecliptopera > Ecliptopera silaceata. The sequence continues at coordinate 5,949,925 of OW052202.1, read as the reverse complement.
GTACAGTTAAATAGTACAGTTATTATGGTGTGTTATTTTTCCTGTTATCACTATCAGTGTTATATTCAAGGTTGCAACCTACCACAAGTAAAATAAAATAAACTTGTTTTCTGTTTGAATCTGAAATTGTAACTACTAAACTAGTTCAAATAAGAATACCTATTGTAGCAGGTGGTCCAATAAAAAAAATAGTTGTCTGTAAAGTCAGTTTACTGACGATAGTTGAACGTGACAACGTCACTTCATGGAACCCCTCAGAACGCCTCAGAATGCCTCAGAATGCCTCATGAGTCATGTTTTTTCGTGCGTGCAGCCGGCTCTATTGAATTATAAGACGTTGTCACGTCAAAAATAAACATTTCAATCATTCTTCTTCTTATTTATGAGCCAGGCTTTAGTCAGCATGTGAAAGTCACACCATTCTTTTCATTCCATGGTAGCCTCCTTGACCTCCTTATACAACACGAGGAGTAGTGACAGATGTACTATGATCTCAGTCTTCCACTCTCTCTCCTACTATTTCAAACATACTATGTCTTAATTAATTACCTTTATAATGAATTCCTCGGGAATTTGAAGTGTAAACCATCATGATTGGCCAAGACGGAAGCTTGTTATGGGCTATTCTACATTCACTGCCGGGATACCAACAGTTTATGGCGGCAAAATGTACCTAAAATAAATAGAAAATTAATTCTGACATACTTGCAAACTATTTACACATAACATTAAATGATGAGATTTAAAAAGAATAAACTACATAAACTTTTAAGATTATTGCAACAACATAGAATAATGCATAAAAACAATAATGTAGTTAAGTATGTTATTTCTAAACAGCTAGTTTAGTTCAGCAAAGAATAAGTAGTAATGATTCTGTTATAAAAATTTAATATTTCATCAAATCTAATTTAACAGCAATAAATATGTATTTACTTCGACTAAAGATATTTGAGGCAACAGAATAGAACTACATATTTTCATAAAACATAAATTATTAAAATTCATGCAAGTAGATAATTTGTATAGATAGGCAACATACTTCTTTATTACTATTGTATTTAATTACTTGTATAAGTGTGAGACAAGAAAGAGACAAAAAATAGGTTACCACTATATCTCCCTCAGACTTAACTAAATAATAATACTTTTTTATCATGCTTATCTAGAGAGATCTGAGCTTTGTTTAAACATTAGATATACCCTCATAATTCAGTATTATTTAAAAACAACTAACACGGTCGCCAAGCACCACAGCAGCCTTCTCAAACTCTCCTTTAACATACTGTGACTCTGCATCCCAGGGGGCATAATACATGACAAATGAAATGTCTTCATTCTCCACTGCAGCCAGAGCGCTGCCCAGCTGTCCACGGTACCAATCTGTGACCACAGATTCCGGACCAAAAAATCTCACTGCTTGTGGATGTTTTGATATTCTAGTGGCACTGTAATTATAAAGATAAAGTTACTAGTGTTTAGGTATGTATTAAGTTACCGGGGAAACATAGCTACTTAGATATCTTACGTGTTGTGAAGAGCTCCGTACGTAGTCAGCGCTAGAGCCACACAAAACACCATCTCCTTGATAAGCATGTTCAGTGTTAGCTCCCTACTATTATTAGGTTGGGTGGAAAACGTACGGTTTTCATGCAAGTTCTGAGCATTGCTAGATAAACTAGATTTTTTTGAATATGACGTGACCTGCGTTAAATCTTCAGCGTCCGCCGTTGGAAACATTACACGTCATACGAAAACAAGATTGATACTGAAACTCGATTAAGTAGTGTGGCATTGCCGAATGAATAGTCAGCTAAACAAGACCTTTCAACACTACTATGATCCAAGCAGTCGTATTGATAAATCATAATAAATGCTCAATATATGATTTTCATTCAAGAAAATCCAAGTTTTCTTTTCTCACAAACAATACAATCATACACATACACATCACTTAGAAAATACAAGATGACACCTGACTGCCTTGTCACTGTTTAGTCATTTAGCTGTCAGCCGTGTTGAAATAGCTCCTCATTTATTTATGGACGGACGAATAATTGCCTGAATGAAGGGTCATCTACATCTCTACTTGCTCTACCTACTTCTTGGTTTTATAGAGATGAGGGTAAGATTCGAACTAATCGTTCATTTATCAGGCTTCCACTTCGGAGAGCACTGTCTCCGAGTCAAGAGGTATTGCGCTGATTCGCTGTTTTGCAGCCTATCAGTGGCGTTGTGGCCTTTGTGGGCCTTGGAGTCTGTTGGTACAAGTATATACAAGAAGTACGTAAGTAAGATACGTAGTATCCCAGTATGATCTCTTGCACGTTTTGTGTTTGGACGAGTAGGCGGAGTGGCGAGATTTTATCCCTAACCCCCCCGGGATTCCAGTATAGGAGCCGATGGTGGTTACGACTACCCATGCTGGCTTCTGTTTATGGTGGTCAATCCGCGTATTGCCGCATCTTTGAGGTCTCCCCCGGCGACAATGGTGGTGAGCAGATCCGCCAGGATCTCCAGCATGATCCGCATCGGGTCCATGGCGGCGCTGCGTGTATTGGGGAAATGACATTGAATAATTGCCTAGTGCCATAGATAATTTTATATGACATTTAGAGAAAACTGACAGTTTGACAACTGTATTTCACTGACATAATACCAATCAATCAAAATAAATAAAACCATCAAAAACTGTCGCATCGCCATTTTTTTAAATCAAAGAAAGAAAGAAAGAACTTGTTTTGGATTTCGACGGCGAATTTGTGCTACGTTTTAGCAGTTAAATTAAAAAACTTTGGCTCAAATTATTTGTTCAAATCACCATCAATTCACTATATCCTAAAGCCACATGCCTATGTAATTTTCCAAAGTTAATAGTTTTGTTATGACTCGAAAGCCTTGAGATCTCAGTTTTTCAAATTCTCTCTAATATGGAATCTCAGAGACACCAAGAATTGGATTCAGTGGAGCATTGGAAGAAGCAGGCCAAATATTATGAGCAGAAGTAAGTTTTGCCTTGACATGGTTTTTACTGTTGTTTTGCAGTTAACATGACAACCAGTGAATCATTGCAGGGTTAACGACATTCAACAAGAGTTGGACGAATATACAGAGAACTCAGCACAACTTGAGAAGGAACTTGAAGCCTCATTGGTGCAAACTGAAAAACAGAACAGAGACCTTGAACATCAAAACCAGCGATTAAAAAATGAAATTGAAGGCCTCAGGGTGTGTGTTGCTGTATTATTTTATGTTAAAACTAAAGAAACTACTGAGTATTGGTTTTCCCATTACCAATTATGATCTTAACATGAGTATAATCACAAAGCCAAACTTAAACCTACCACAAATTCATTCTATTAGTTAGTGGAAAAAATGAGTTCGAACCTCTAAGTTATTACAACTTTTATTGATAATATTTATTGTACAATGCAAAACACAATAAATTTTTCTTTTGAATTGTAGAACAAGTTGGAACGAAGTCAACATGAGACAAATGCCTTGGAAGATGAATTGCAGGCTTTGAAAAAAGATAAAGAAAAACAGGGAGTTTATATCAGAGAACTAGAACAGAAAAATGATGATCTAGAAAGAGGTCAAAGGTATGTATAAAAAACATTTTGGTTCTAAACTCAAAGCACAGGTTTATGAGCTTGAAGAATACATGCAAAAGCTTGTAATCTGAAATACATTCTATAAATAACTTGACAGTGCATTTCCTTGTCACATAAAATCGCAAGAACTAGTGACACATTTTTGAATTCCATTCACATTTAGACTTGGTCATACTTACAGTTTTTTTTTGTTAATATTGTGGACTACAAGTAATTCAGCCCCTGTCTAATTTAGTGTCCCTTGTTTTTAATTAAAAAATATTTTTATTTATTCTTTTTAAAGAACCACACAATACATACACAGTTTTTAATAATTCAAAAAAGTCTATAACCTTCTACATTGTCAGATTACTGAGAGTCCTATATACCCCTCCCGCTATTAATAATGTATTTTGTTACAGAGTAATATCAGAATCAGTAGCATGTATAGAAACATTGCTAAACCAGGCATATGAAAGGAATGCTGTGCTAGAAAGTGAAGTGGATGAGATAGAGAACTTGAGGGTCAACTTGCAGAGGGCAAATGATGAAGCCAGAGGTTGGTTTATAGAACCACTATTATAAGAACCACTTATTATAACCACTATTATAAGTACCACTAATTATATCCACTATTATAAGAACCACCATTATTTCTTGTTTCTGAATGAAAACACACTTAAATTTACTTACGTTTTTTTAAGTACATGTTTGAATAGTTGATATACTATTGAAAATTATGAAATTATTATTATTAAATTAACATATCAAATTACAACAATTTTAAATTAATAGTAAATATCAATCAGTAAAAAAATAGTTGGATGGTCCCATGGTTTTAACACTTATTATGGTATTTTTTAGATCTGAAACAGGAACTGAAAGTTGTGGAGCGACCACACAAAAAAGAAGATGATAGTACAAATGAATCAGCAGCAGTCAATGGACACATTTCAAACACATCGCGGAATCTCGTCGAGATAGAAACGCAAACGCCGTTAATTTCACCAGCCAAACGTAGGTGTAATTCTAATTAATATTATTTCAAATGATAATAGAATATATATGTAAATCTATGACTATGAAAAGTTTACAGGACCTTCAATGGAAGCCTATTTGACTTCGATCTGTCCTGTTACAAAAGATTGATGGAGTTTAATAAAAAACTTGCGGAAAGATATGTCCTGATATTTAGGGGTAGACCTTTGCCCAGCAGTGGCACAATTTTTATGTAGTTTGCTTTAGGCAGGTCGGCGAACCTTTATGTATCCACGTGCCATATTAAAGTATTGTTTTAATAACGCCTTGAACGTGCCATTGTTCGACATAATACCTATTTCACACTTTTTTGTGATCCAAAGGGCCAAAAAAAATTGCGTCGCATGCCATTCATAGTACACGTGCCAGTGGTTTGCTATCTCTGTTCTAAGATAAATACCTATTAGGACTGTTTTATCCTTTTTTTTGTACTTTACCATTGATTGATTGTTCACTTATACAGGTGAAATCAACGGTAACGCCATGACACCATCATCTCGTGTCTCAGCCATCAATATTGTTGGTGATCTGCTGCGAAGAGTTGGGGTGAGTCAAATTATTGTGTTATTAGTTCAAGTCACTGTAGTTGTCACTGTTGTAGTTATCACTGTAGATTTTATTGGATTATGACTTATTATTGTTTATTTTATGCTTAATATATTCTATTGTATAATTATTATCATTATATAAGTATATGTTTTTAAGTGTGGAGATCGCACTAGTAATGAAACAGACTAGTACTTTTTTTCTAATATTACATCTATCTTCTTATGCAAAAGCAACGTGATGCAGATGAGACGCTGAAATGAAATTAATGCAATTGACGCAAGCTCAAGTGTGGGGTTTTTTTATAATATCGTTAAGTATATAATTTTTTAATTAGCTTATTACTTTAACAGATACATTACAGGTGCGATCTTTGCAATATATTTATCTAGTTATATTATATCTAAGTACTGCACTAATTATGAATTGCACTTAATGATGGTTTTTTAAAGTATAATTATATCTTAGATTATTTATATACTTACATATTGTATATTTACGTTATTGTTAAACTGTACCGATTTGATATAATTTTATAAATACAGTGAAATTAGTAGAAGTTTTGATTTATTTTATTGAAATACTATAGTTGCATGGTTGCGTGTTGTGTAGTATGCATGTTGTTTATTGCTTCCAGCTTGAAAGGTTTCTTTGCCGTGATTGTGGTAAGGTTAAATGCGCCTGTGAAACAACATCTGCGGCCACTAATACCGAGCCTGCCACACCGATTTCTACGGACAAGTCTATCGATGAAAATCTCAACCAAAGTGATTCGATAGAATATCGAAATCCTAAAACATTCGCACGACAACATTCCGGCCCAGAAAACAGTAACACACAGAGAAAACATACATTATCTAACAGGGCATCAGATCATCCGTTTGTGCGATCGCCCCAAGGGGAGAATGGCAAACTTAGACGATCCTTCGCAGTAAGGTCCCGCGAAGGACTCGAAAACTTATTCAGTTTCTCTACAGTAAAGAAAGGAAGTGATCAAGGAAAAAGTAAACAAATCAACATCTAGGCTAATGATCTAGCAAAATATTGATATTAGTTCAAATGTGCATTTAGTTTTACTAGAACATTTTTCTGTTTTTCATTTAAGTTGCTGTTTGTTTGAGTTATAGTTACTAATGAAATTGTAGGTAAGTTATTAAATGTGCATAATATAGAGGTTATTGGAAATTTGTGTAAATAAATATGAAATGAAACATGTTATTTTTAAATTATGATTATATCACGGGTCTGATATGGTATGGACTGAATGTGTTTATGAGCTAAGTTTAAATGTAAATAGAATATTATTCGATTTTGTACAAAAATGTAGGTAGTTTATATGGTTATGCATTTTAAAAGTTAACTACTTACTCATACTGAGGTTATACTGACAGGTGCTGATATTCAACCTTATATATTTTCCACGCTTTAACCCATTTCATTTGTAAATATTTGATAATAACTTGGGTGACGGCTTCACTGCACATAATCCTGTCGCCTACTAATATTAACATCATTCATTTATTGTGTACTTTTCTTCATTGTAGGCTTTGGAATCGAAATTAGCTTCGTGTCGTGGTACAGTTAGACCTAAAGAACACTCACCAAATTCAGCAACGGATGTGAATAAGGACTACAGGTGTGTACTCAAGAACTAAGAAATCCTTCGATACGTCCACGTCTCACGTCGATATACTGCGACCGGCCGCAGAATATACATATTGTAGTATAGTGTGATACTATATTGAAAGAAACTAATTAATCCATAGCTTCGGATATTCTTGCTGATTTTAAAACTTTACTGTGATCGATATCACATTTCCTAATTTACTATAATCTGTGATCGTAATGAAATAGTTTAGAATTCGTATTGTCAGTGTTTTTGTTTTGGCCCACCGGTGATCTCAGCGCACGACACCAGACATAAGTAGTTTGCTGCTTCACTTGTGTGTGTTTGTAACATCATATTACATACATATTTCCAAATTGTATGTACACTAGTGTTTTCATGTACCTATATCCTTATAATACCACCCTTTGCATAATGAGTAGCTTTATAAACACACCTATATTATCACTAAAATTTAATGTAGTCTTATTAATGGTGGACAAAAGTATTTTGGAATGATTTTTATGTAAATATTTATAGGAGGTAAAGAGATATAGTATGAATATGAACTTGTTAACATAACTTAATAAATTTTATCAAAATTATTTGCAATAACTCATAATTAACTTGTCTGTGTAGTGTTTTTAGAACGACTTACGGAAAATAAATAAAGGTCATAATGTAGTTCTGTAAAGTAGCGAAACTACTAACTAGAACGGAAACTTGATAGATTCTTAAACAAAGTTAAGCAACGTTTTTCGGGGTCACAATTTGGATGGGTGACTGGTAGTGGTATTTCATCACAGCGTTTAAATGTCGAAGGAATAGGTCTTTGGGCATCCATATAAAATCTGTCGACACTTATGTTGGCCACTAGCTTACGTACTCGTCAAACGAAGGTTTTTACGTTGTACCAAATATTTCGTCAGATTTTGACTAACAATATTTATTTGACGAATCAATGTTTATAGGTGTTCGCTAGACCAGCGCTTTTATTGTGACTAACTGTCATTTTATATTTGAAGACTTGTTCACTGCATGAAGTTTTTACAATAACATTGGGCATGCATTAACTAATAATAGAGTTAAAAATTTTAAATAGATTTGTACCTACGTTCGTTTATTTAAAAAAAATCTTCCTTTAAAAATATATACTTAAATGGTTTATACGATAGTAAAGATAATACCCGAGTATTTACTATAAGATCGCGAAAATTAAAAATACTAATACCAAGGTACTTTTTTTCAGTGGTTCTTAACATTACCATTCATAAATTGTGTTCAACAAACAATTTAAGAGTGGCAATAGTAACATTATAATTTTATTTGATACGTAAAGAGTACAGGTGTTTGCACAACTTTGTCACAAACGCCTTTTAAACTAATACACAGCAATAAGGGAAGATTTTTGATAAAATATGATTTCTTGCCTATTTAGCAGGATAGTGTAGTGCACCTATCAAAATCAGTTAATATAAGTACCTACAGGTACTTTCAGTCTAGACTAGAACAGGAAGACAATAAGATTTCGTATTCAATAAAAAATGCAGTTTGTGTCTACTTTACACCAACTTTTAATGTTAGTTTCAATAGGTCTTATTTAAATGTATCCAACTTCATAATTTCCATTGCGTGGATTGTAATGTAATTTAACTTGATTGTTTTAAATGTTTGGGAATTGGTTTGTTAAATGTTAGTGTATTTTGCCTAGTTTGCAGCAAATTTCAAAGTGATAGCATTTGTAATTTGTTTCACGCGTGTGGTGACCAAACATTATTTGCGCAATATAAAATATTGAACGATATTAAAATAAGTCCAGAAAATTTACTTGTTTTATTTTCATACTTATTTGAACTTACATTAACATCACAGTTATATAACTTTTTGGTTTTTCATTCACCTGTTTAATACCATGTTTGTGCAAGTTTCGCATCAATCTACTCGTAGCTAGTTTTATTTGTTATTTCTTACACTATTTGTTTTCCAACAAGAACATTTGATAGAAGATTAGTCCATTCTACGTGCCGCGGCACTTCCACTGGCGGTTTGAATTGTTTCACTAAATCGAAGATAGATTTACTGAGTAGTTCCACTCTGACGATTAAAGGCGATGAGGGCGATTCTTCAGTATTTTCCACTTCTAGTAGAACATTTCCTGCGAAGTAAATAAAGAGAGTTATATAGAGGTCGCTACCGTGATATATCCGCCATATTGTTTTATGATTCACTAGGCCCATACCTACATTAACATTAACCCTGACATATATTAATTCAAATACAGGCTGTAATGTAATTAAATCTCGCGGAAACTGAAGCTCAACCGAATTTATCAACCAATACATACCTGCTACCTTATGTGATTTCGTCAACCATAAAATTGTTACATAGAGAGGTAAGGTCTGTACTATGTGTATAAGTTTCGCCAGGATGTGCTGTATTGTGAGAGATAAAACTCTGAACTGAAATAATAACGTTGCTATTATTTTACAAATATTTATTTTATCTAATAAACGGATTCCATAACAAGGTCTTAATCCGGCACGGATAAGTATAGTTTGTTCAACTTACCACAGTAAAAACAAAGTAGTACATAGCTGTAGTGGGAAGCAGTAGGAGAAGTATGGTGAATGCAACAGTGCCAACAAACAATTCCTGGTTTGTGTATTCACAGGAATCTATGCCACCTCGTAAGGGATTGTACTTTCTGCCCACAAAGAGCCGTAGTAGAGCTATCAGTCCTGATATTTGAATATTGAAGAGCCTTTAAAGAATCGAAGATATCAGGTTTAATAGCATTAAAAAAAAAACATTGTCTTGTTATTGCATCTAATATTCTAATACCTATACTACTGTGAAAATGAATGAGATCTTTTGACCTAATTGATGTAATTTTTGCCTAACAATGTTAATTTATGATTTAAAAATATAATAAGGTACATGTATGACAACATGAAATCAGAAAACTATATTTGAAGTTTCAGAAATACTTTTAGTATATTGTATATAGGACATCTGAAGTCATGCGGTGAGTCTATTTTTTATTTAATCATGAACTTGTACATTAATGAATAATGGTACTACATATCAAGTAAATAAAAGTTAATATACCTTGCAGCATACACATAAATGCAGTAGGAGTGAAATGTAGCTACACAGATAGTGTCAGAAATAACAGCCACTTGGAATGTGAGTCCTAAATACCCAATGTAATGATACACATTGAGTATAACATCTAGTTTTGTACTGCATGTATCTGAAATAAATATTTTTCTTATTAGGCATTGTATTGCATTAAGACTAATAAAAATAAAACAAAATGAAATGAAATATTCTAAATGATCTTTGTGATTTTACAGATTAAAATTTAATTGATTTTGATTTTGCATTGTTTGTTAATTATTACATTAAAATCTCAATATTTTGAATAAAAATTAGGATATATGTAAGTATATCACTCTTTAAAAGTATGAGATATCAATCAATACTCTTTGTAAGTTTCACAATGGATGAGGAAAATAAATGTATTTGGTTTTTATCCCTATGAAAAAACAAGTAATCCTATTGATTATTACAAAAAAACACCAACATAATTTTAGTTCTTTACCTAAAAATAGCCACCAAAGTTGGACATGATATGAGAAGTACTTTCCCAACATCTTGTTGAATGCATTATTCAGCTTTAGTCCAACTGGAGCACCCATGAGCCACGTCAGTAGGGAATAGAGCATGTTTATCAGTTTCTGAAATTAAAATAATGATGATTTAAGATACAAAATTTATTAGAAATAAGTAATTAGACCAAGGAGGCAATGGTGGGGCAACATACACTTTCGAGAGGAATTGGTGAAAAAAAGCGGTGGAAGGACTTAGATAACCTTTGCTCAGCATTGGGACAAAATAGATTAGAAATAAAAAAAGTAATTAGTTTTCAAAGTATGTAAGTAGGTACTATCATTGCTGCAGGGCAGAGGGTAAGTAACATTTAATAGCCTATATGAATTAGTTGTAGTAAAATGTGATTGTTTTATTTGTTTTTGTTTTTTAAGGTAGACTTCTGTAAAAACCTCTGTCACACAATTAAAAAAAAAGCCTATTTTGTAACATGGCTTAAAGTTGCAATATTACTAACTAAGAACTATTTATAGACTCAGTACAATTGATAGCAGTGGCTCAACTGTACTCTGATGAGTATTTTATAAATATATGTACCTAATTTCATGATGAGTTTATTGGTTGAATACACAATCATCCTATTATTATTATTTACAGCTATGAACAGCTGTAGTCTTACTTCTAAATCAATATGTCAGTTTATTTTATAGCAGGAATTTACTAAGTTAGTTTGAGAAAGAAAATATACCTCAAGTACATCCATTAGGTAGCCTCTAATATCTGCAGTGTTGTCAGGTAACATTTGTAACAAAACATATCCTAAAAGAATATCCGTTAACACAGCCAGTATGAGGTTGCCTTGTTTTATGCATATCTGAAAGTTACAATAAAAGTCTGTCAGTTTTAGCATCCAAGTATATTAAACATATGCCCTTCTGGGAGAACAATTATGTTAATCAGTGAGTCGGAATTGAGCTTTATATAGTACTAGCTGTCCCGGTGAACTCTGTCCCGCTTTAAAGGCAGATAATTAATAAGCAGATTTATAATTAGTGTAAGTAACACAACTATCTTTTGTATATAGATAATAAACATCTAAAAAACTGTAATAACCAGTACCTACTCACTTTGTTATCCTTTCTTGATGTTCCAATAAGCCATTTTATTAAATTCAAATAGTTGCAGATATGCTGAAGGAACATAGATGATGATATCCAGTAAGGAATATTTATACTTGGAACATACTTCATATTACTTTGAGATATCCCATTTTGTTTATGAATCAGATCTTGCAATTTTGAAATGTCCGCACTCTCTGCAATTGTCTGAGAGTCTCGGATTTTATCATAGTCATAAAACATGATTATCAAATTGTCTGTAGATTTCACCTGACCATCAATAACTAATCTCTTCAGTTGGGTTCTTTCTTTGTTCAAAAGAATACATCTAAATGATCGGCTGAATTCTATAGGTAGATTATCGCCACAATATCCATAAATATTTGAACTCTTTTTATGTAACTTTTCTGTAACAATTTCGGCTCTAGAACCAAACTTCGTTAGGTATATGGTAAAAGCACTTCCAGAATAATCACTAGTGAACCCTTTGAAGTAGATTTCGTCATAATTGTCCTGTAATACGGGAATAAATAACCTTAGCAGAGCCATATCGAGTAATAAATACACCAGTATCTCTATCGAAAGACCATTGCTCTTAGTCGCTTATCGGAAAATCAAGCGAGAATAAACAAATGCAACTCGACAGACGAACTGCAAACTCCAAATACAATTTCAATGTAAACATTACCGCTGAGCAAAAGCGGTCAAACCAGTGACTCGTGAGTTGTAGCTCACGACGAAGAAGCCAGAGAAAGGAACAAACGTTCGACTCTAACCCGCACTTCCCAAAAGGTAGAAGTGTAGACGACTCAATGATGATGTAAACACTACAATACAAATCAAAACAAAAACAGTTATCGTATGAGGAGAAAATGTTGCCAACTTAACTTTGAAATCAGACGACTCCTAGTTCCGGTAAAAAAACACCTAACATTATGCGGTTATGGTTACGGTTAAGTAATTTACATTAAATTAATCTGTATAATGCTCAGTTTACGTCGTATAAATTAAGGAGATACGCAACAAAAGCACATTGTCAGTAGAAAGAATACAGTGAGTGGCACAATCAAATTCAGAACAAATCTATAGTGTCTGTCTGTCCGTGGGGTTATTTACGTCTCGACTCTATTTAGTGACCATCTTGGTATAAGGAGATGTTAATGAGATGGAGAATTAAGGATCATATTGATGGAGATTTAAGAGTTGAACTTGCGTTCTTTTCTTTTTCTCTAGTTTCAACTTAAGAAAACACTAACTCCAAGTAGGGGTATGTCCCTGATTAGCAGTTATGTCAATCAGTGGTGTTGTATGTCGCTCCACCACGAGTTCGAGGTAGAGGTACGCCCTAATAGCATCACGTGGACGTCTACAATGTTACCAATTTTGGACAGCCAATTTAGTTAGTCAAATAAATTTACCTCAGACGCAGCGGAGTTGCTCGTCAACATGTTTTTGTGTTAGTAATAGTACCTAGTTTTATTTTATAATAGTAGTTGTTTTTTTGTTATTATTAGTCTTTAGGTTACGATGGGGCTGGCATACCATGTTTGGAAAAAGCCCCAAATTAAAATTGAATAAAAAAAAAAAAAAATTTAAAAATATTCCCCGAATAAGTACCCTAAATTAAGGGAAAATATCATAAGTTCTGAACACTGAACATGTGATGTGACTTTGATTGATTTTGAATAAGCTAAGTAGCTGTCAGTCAATATAGTGTTGTTTTCACATAAAATTGGCATATGCACTCGAATGAATGAGGGTCATCTACATCTCTACTTGCTCTACCTACTTCTTGGTTTTATAGAGATGAGGGTAAGATTCGAACTAATCGTTCATTTATCTGGCTTCCACTTCGGAAAGCACTGTCTCCGAGTCAAGAGGTATTGCGCTGATTCGCTGTTTTGCAGCCTATCAGTGGCGTTGTGGCCTTTGTGGGCCTCGGAGTCTGTTGGTACAAGTATATACAAGAAGTACGTAAGTAAGATACGTAGTATCCCAGTATGATCTCTTGCACGTTTTGTGTTTGGGCGAGTAGGCGGAGTGGTGAGATTTTATCCCTAACCCCCCCGGGATTCCAGTATAGGAGCCGATGGTGGTTACGACTACCCATGCTGGCTTCTGTTTATGGTGGTCAATCCGCGTATTGCCGCATCTTTAAGGTCTCCCCCGGCGACAATGGTGTTAAGCAGATCCGCCAGAATCTCCAGCATGATCCGCATCGGGTCCACGGCGGCGCTGCGTGTATTGGGGAAATGAGATTGGTTCTGCAGTCGAGGCTCTATATCTCTTCCTGCAGCATCTAGTGGTTGCAAATATGAGCCCTGCTGTGTCGTAAGATCAGTAAAAGGGGCAGTGGGGTAATCTATGGGACGCCTTGGAGCGGATATCTCGGGAAGACGTGGTGAGGCAGAGCTTACATTTTTCTCTATCTCGGGGAATGTTAAGTGTTTCTCAGGAGCGGAGGGCGGCTTCTGTTGGGGAATGATTGTCGGTTCCTGTCTGGTTTGGTTTGTTGGCTGCAGTTCGGTTTGATTTATTGGCTCCGGTGCTGGGATAGCTGGCGGCTGTTGCGGGGTAGAAGAGGCAACGGGTTTCCTCGCTCTTCTCCCTCCTCCTCTTCTTTTCGTTCTCAGTGGAACCCCGCGGTCTGTCGGGGGGTTGGCGGCTGTCTGCTGAATTATCCCACAGCTTGGTGGCTCAGTTGCGTAGGCCCGGTCGGGGGCTCTAGGGCAACCACCCGACCGAGGTGGGGGTGAGACTTCACGTTGCTTCGGTGCAAAGGGGAGAGGGGGCAGCGGCCCCGCGTTTTTGGCTCCTCGTTTGCGCGCTTCTCTTCGGAATATTGCACAACGGCGGTCGTTTGCAGTGTGTGGTTTTCCGCAGTTTGCGCACGTAGGTTTTTCGTCGAGGGGTCGTCTGCAGTCAGCCGCAATGTGATTGTCGCCGCAGCGCACGCAACGCAGTGGTCGGTGGCAGTTGCTTGAGGAATGGCCATATGCCTGGCATCTGTGGCACTGTGCCACCCCACCAGCAGCACCCCTCCATGCCTCTATTGTTATACCTGGCATGTAGAGCAGTTCTCTTATGCTGTACAATTGAGCAAGCTCTACCTTGTTTAAGTGGTCCATTTGGGCGTGAAAAAGGCATCCGGGACGGCCTCTGATGGGTGGTATAGGCCGAATAAATCGTACTCGAAAGCCATACTCTTCTAATGCAGTCTTAATGTCTTCTGGTGGGGTGTCAACCGGGAGTCCGCGAATAGCCACTTTCGTGGGTATCTCGGTAGCCATGCTATAGCAGAACCAAGATAACTCTGGTTCGGATTCCATAGCTTTCATAAGGTAGCGCTGTATTGCTCTGTATTCTTCGGGGGATCTCGGTATAAATCGCACTCCTTTACCAAGCGGGCGCGCATTTGGAGCGTGGCCTAACTCTTTTGCTAGAGTCGCAAAGTGCGTCGTCCAGTTGGGTAGGCGCTCTACCACGAACGGCGGGTAGGCCCTTGACTGCTGGGTGGGTTGCTGTGGGGAGGCTGGATAGGTTGGCTGCCTAGGAGATGGTCGTGCCGTAGGTTGGTGGTTAGGGGCAGGGCCCCCATCATCTGGGCGGGCGGCGGGGGTTTGCTCGCCGGTGTTTGGGCGGGCGGCGTGCTGTGTGAGAGGTTTGGAGGCAAACATTTCTTTAGCTTCATGTGATAGTTTGCGCTGGTTTTGAAGGCTCGTGAGTGCCCCGGCGTAGGTGGTATTTGGGGCAGTTAGTGAAGCATGTGAGGTGGTTGGTGCGTGCTCAGATGCGATCGATTCAATACCCACGTATGATGTAGAATCGTGGCTGGGGGAGGTTGGGAGTGAGACGGATTCTGTGCGCTCGCAGTCAGAGTACTCAGATGTATCACTATTCTCTTCGGTGGTAGCGGCGCCCATGCCGTACAGACTAGTCGTGGCATGAGCTTCTCCTCCATCGGGGAACGGCTGTAAAGAGGACGCAGGAGGGGATTGTGGTGGTTGTGAGAACCGGATCGTCTCAGGCTGTCCAGTACATGGTCTAGGGGGCCCAGAACGCACCGAGCGCACCACTAGGGGGATCCTTGATGTCGGAGGTGGTGAGGGCGTGTTGGGTGTAGGCGGAGTCGGGGGCTTAACTTTAAGCCGTTTCTCGTCACCGTGATCTTCATCGGAGGAGCCACGGCGTCTTGGCTGCACGGCGCGCTCGCACGGACGGCGGTCGGTTTCGGCGTAAGACGGAGCATCAGTTCCGCCTGTGCCGAGCCCTAATACGTCCTCCGGCGGGGGTACAGTCGCTGAAGTTGGTACTTGCCCTGTTTCAGGTGTGTTCACCCGGTACTGGGGCAGGGGAGAAGTCTTTTGAGGGTGATGTTCGTTCTCAGACATTCTTGATATTAAGCATAAATATTGCTCCTGTATTGTGGTCGAGGCGAGCTCTTGCCTGTTGACGTCAATTGTCCTCCTTGCGCAGTTGTCCAGCCAGATAGGATCTGGGTGGGACCGCCAGCAGCTGGATTTTCAAGACCGTCTAGTAGCAGCGTTTGGAAAGCGGTTAGTCGTCACAAGTTTGCCACTACGCTGCCCATTTTATTATAAAATAGCAGGTAGTGGCCCTAAACACAATTTGGAGTAGAAGCAGCTAAAAAGGAAGCACTAATAACATCCAAAAAGCATTTTTTCACTTTCACAATCACAACGCAAAGCAAGCACAACGTGGCATCCGCATATGCACTCACGTCATGATTAATGAGCAAGTCATGGCATGGAGTCAAGACACTTCGAAATGATTAATTTACAGCTATCCATCATTGCTTTCGCTTTGTTGATGACTTAATACGGCCATTTAGCGTATTTTGTTAACACTAAAACATTTTTAACCACCTATGTCAGCTATATCCAAACGAAATGTGTGATTTTTTTTCTTTTCATTTAAGCTGAAATAGCAGTGATTAAAATGAATCATTTCACTGTATGAGAATAATAATTGTAAAGTAGCAATCATTCCTATACCTTCAGTGAGTGACGTACTAAACGTATACACGAAAAAAAATCGACGCCATTACATATTTTTTGACGCGCTCGCTGAGCTGGCGTGTGTTTCATTAATTTATATTATTCTTGAAAAAGTTTCAGGATAACCGCAGTTTATTTTATCCTTCCGAGTTGGAGATGCACCTATAATTTATTTCTTAAGCGTGTACACAGTAAATAATTCTACGATGTCGGCTCACGAACAAATGAGGGCAATGTTGGATCAATTGATGGGCACGACTAGAAATGGTAAAATAAAATTACACGTTTCCTGTAACAACTGTTGTAATAACTGTAGCACGGGAAACCAATTTTCTTAATGATTGTTTTATTTCAGGCGACGCGGATAGAAATTCAGTAAAATTTTTTGACGACACAGTGTGCAAATCATTTCTAATGCAATGTTGTCCCCACGAAATACTTTCGTCCACGGTAAGTACTTCAGTTTCCAAAGATTGCTTCGGGTTTCAAAAGTAACTCTTCTACCAATGGTCTGTACCAGATTTACTAGGAGAAACCTAAAAGTTCCACAATTCATAGCTTGTAAGTTTGCTTATGGCTCCAAGCAAATTTGGTACATCTAACCAATGTTCTTCAATAAGGTCTTAAGGCTTGTATGCTCAATATGCTCATGTTACTTATGTGGCTGTAGTATGTCTGTGATATATTTGGAAATCTCTGTCTTTTTAGTCTCAGTTCACACTTATATAATCAGAAGCATACAAACCCTAGACTGACATTTTATTGGGGTTTACCATCTATGTTTTAAATTTCCCACATACACTGGGATAGTAAAAAAATAATTACTTTATTGATTTTTGTATCTTAGTGAATGTGGTTTCTTTTTAACTCTTCCCTATCATAATGTGTTACTGTAGCAACTATTGCTGAATCAATATTACATCGGAGTGGCATTAATTGTGGTGAAATATGCTTTTCAGAAATGCCCCACACTAGTCTTTATTGCTCATCACAATACTTAACAGATGAGGGATAGATTGTATGAGTTAGGCTGTTCTGTAAGTACCAAGATGTACGTATGAAAACTTATAGTTAGCTGATTGTATTCTTACTGCTAAGCAGTAACTAATTTAATATGGTTCTAATTAATAAAATTATTCAACGGTTGCTAAAGCTGCTTTGGTGAGTACATAAAATTTTAGGAACATGAAAAATCTAAAGCCGGGTGAGAGGTATTCGGTGATAAACTATCAAACTACATTGGGTATGTACTGACCTGTCTAAATGGCTAGTCAAAAAGTGTTGCATGTTTCAAAAATAATAATTGAATGACAACATTGGAAAAAAAATTGCAATTGCAATTGAATTAAAATAGTCACAGTTATACTGAGTGTCCAACTTTCTTCATCGTGAATTCAATTGTAGGAATTTCTCAAACATGAATCCAATTTTAAGCAACATAGTATGATCAGGAAGGCAAAGTAGTCCACAGAACAAAATAACTTTAATTACTGAACTACAGAAATACTAAACTATACACTAATATTTTTGGACAGTTTTGTAGCAGACAAGGTTGAAGGCATTGTTTAGGTTTGATATATACTTATATTTACCTCAAACTGGTACACAACATAGTATATCACAGGCCTGAAGTGTCTTAGTAACTACCTATTTTTCTCAAATTTTCCTATTCACTATCATAAATCAGGGTTAGTTAGGCAGGTATTTTTGGAAAGGTGTCCTCTGGTTTTTGTAAGTACTTTTAATAAATTCACCTTAAACTGGCGAGTGATACGGGGACATGTGAGCTGATGGTGATATTGTATGTATTTTTTTAATAATTCAAATAATAAATATTGCTCTATTATATTTGTTGCACTGTATTCTACATATTTATATGTGTCTAGTTTGGATTTAACTGGGATATTTTTATTGGTCTATGTAAAAATAAAACAATGATGTTTCTGCAATAGTGAGAGAAATGAGCAAATTATATCTTGGTGGTTTAACTTTGATTGCAGCGAATGGACTTAGGTGATTGTCCCAAAATACATGATCTGGCACTTCGGGCGGATTTTGAGTTAGCATCCAAATCCAAAGACTATTTTTACGACATTGATGTGAGTACATATTATATAATGTAAATGATATTATAGTTTTAAAATTAATAACGTTCTGTGACAGCAGCAGATAAATATTTGCTTCATCTGTGTCTCCGATTCAGAGTCATGTAAGTGTTCTAATATAATCTTTGTGCTGGTAAGTTAGGCACTGAATTAACTTTATTCTTGAATCAATTGAGAGAAATTAAATATCCTGCTGATCAGCTTGATGAACATATTTCTTTAAACCATTGCTAATACCAGACTATACCGATTTTACAGGCTGCAGAACATTTAGAGGCGTTTATAGCTGATTGTGATCGTCGCACGACAGCCGCTAAACAACGCTTAGCTGAGACACAAGAGGAATTGTCACAGGAAGTTACGGAGAAAGCTAACGCGGTTCATGAACTAGCTGAACAGATTGGACAGAAGCTAGCCAGGGCCGAGGCCCTGGGGGAAGAAGGCATGGTTGAAGAGAGTGTGATGCTTATGGGTGAGGTAAGGATACAAGATACCTTGATTCGTCAACTATAATAGTTATTACAAACAAATTAATAAGAGAGAGTCAAAACAAAAACTACAAAAGTTTTATCTACTCTTATGTCTGCAACTTTCCTGAAACTTGAAAATAAATCATACATTATTTTCTAGATTGACGAACTCCGCAAAAAGAAAGCAGTGGCAGAGCAGGAATATCGCAACTCGATGCCGGCTTCATCGTACCAGCAACAGAAACTACGCGTATGCGAAGTTTGCTCGGCGTATCTCGGTATACATGACAACGACAGACGACTGGCCGATCACTTTGGCGGAAAGCTGCACCTTGGCTTTATAACCATTCGTTATAAAATGAGCGAACTACAGGTATAACATCAACAAATCACGAAATTTCTTAATTAAACCTACTGTTTAAATCTACCGTGCTTATGATCGAGATGGATACAGTACCGGTCTTATAAAAATCTTATAAAAAGTTAGCGTAATAATGTCTTGATTACCATACATACGTAATGGTGACACATTTAACTATGCTACATATAAGTGACAAAAAACATTTTTCTATTTCTATAATGTCAACGCTAACTTTTTGTTATCGTCAACACCTATAAATAAGTTTGACGAGAGTATAATTTCATTTTCAGAAAAACGTAGATAAGCGACGCGAAGAGCGCGGTGCGTCAGAACGCGAGCGAATCGGCGGACGGACGCGGCACTACGTGGGCGGGCGCGAACTCGACCGTCGCGCGCGCCGCCACCGCGAGTCGGCGCGCGACCGCGAACGGACTAAGGACGAGCGCGGCGACCGCGGAGAACGCGACCGGAACAAAGACAAGGAGCGCGAAAAAAAGTATGCTCTACCATTCATTTGTACACTGTTGACACTGTAGATGTGATAAGCGAAAACAATACCGGACTACCGGTTTGAGTTCAATCTTTAGATACACGCTGCATTACGTCGCATCGTCGTATATGTATTTTTGGGTTAAAATCACACACGTGACTATTTGTTATATACCCATTGCGTGTTTATTAAAAAATACCTATAGATCTGAAGATGTATGACACAGAGTAATAATAGAAATAAGCGCCTACATGGAAAATACCTATACGCGTTTTCTTTCTCTCGAGCAGTCGCGATCTTAATAGGTAATCAGAAACACAGAAATGTTCAATCTCTTATCAATAAACGTAATGTTTTTTAATCATTGTGCATGCCAATGAAAATATATTAGCTACTTTTGTCAACAGACGCAGCCGATCTCGCAGTCGCAGCAAACGCGAATCGTCCCGATCGCGCGAAAAGACACGCGATGCTTCTCGGGATAAAACACGTGGCGAATCACGCGAGAAGACTCGTGGTGAATCACGCGAGAAGACTCGGGGCGAATCACGCGAGAAGACTCGGGGCGAATCACGCGAGAAAACTAGTGGCGAATCACGGGAGAAGACTCGTGGCGAATCGCGTGATAAGACCCGCGGTGGGTCGCGTGAGAAGTCGCGCGGCCGGGACCGCGACCGCGAGGCGCGGCGCAGCCGCTCGCACCGCTCCACGTCGCGCGAGCGTCGCCGCGAATAACATCAGTGGGACCACCTCGCGACATTTATAAAGCGACCTAAGCACTGGAAATAAGGTCGCTGTCGACGAGTTCAATGGAAGTGGCACAAATCCGCTCTCTAGAGCCAAATTTCTTGATAGCGGTTCCAGAGGCCCGGAAAAGTTCGGTAAATTTTATAGATCCAGAAACTGGATGTATCTGCCCCAAAATGATGACGTATCTTTTCCAGTGATATTTTGTCGGCTTAGGTCTGGGTTGTGTCACTGGTGACTAACTAATCATTCTCAATATCTCTTACTTCATGCTACTTTTAACTATATTTCTTATAAAATATTACTTACTTTTCATTCAACTTTTTCAATTACATAATAAATATACTAAATTTGATCACTTCTTTGATCATATTTAACGACCTTCGCACCTTGAATGCTGTAATTGAATTTCTTGTCATGAAGCTATATCACTCATAATTCCGAGGCGCTGTTTTAAGATCAAAAGGCTTATTTTCAGATCGCAATCTGGGTATATTTGGAAACCCATGACAACAAAATCTCGCGCATGGTGTTTTGTTATCTGCGAAATTTTTCGAAAACAATTTGATGGTGCGTCGCCATAAGTTCATAAATTGATTTTAGAGGTAAACTAAGATTTTTACATAATGAACTTCGTTTCTAGGTTTTGTTTCTCTGTAAGCAATAATTATTAAATGTTGAGAAGAGCGCAAAATAAATATTTCTTTAATGAAGTATGGCACGAATCGTTATTGACGAAATTAATAGATAAAAAGCAAATTATCGTAATGATTTGTTTTTAAACTTTTAACTTAAAAAAGTACTAAGTTATGCCAGTAAAGTAAGATAGACTTTATTGTATGTAATTTTAAGTGAATTTATGTGTTTACTAGAATAATATAGATATTTGATTTTTGTTTTAAATCATTTTCCTATTTGAATGTACATATTATTTTGTTTGGGATTTTGCCGAACTTGAATAGTGATAGGCGGGGACCAGCCAATATGTATGATAGATAACTGACAAAAATCCATTTATAACTGAGCGCTATTTCGCCTAAATCTATAATTGTTTATTTTGCTGGCACAATTTTATTCTACCAGTTATTATGCGTATCTGGAAAGGTATAGTCGTCACGGAATGGTGGAATACTTAGATAGTTTTAATTGCAAACTTTATAAGTTTTACAGAAACTACTAAGTCAAGAAATTCATGTTAAAATAGTAGTATGAATCTACTCTAGTAGTAAGAATTCTACCATTCCCTGCTGTGATTGACACCCCCTTGTCTAGTTAAGAAAATCCACCATTAGACAAATATGCTCTTGCATGGTTCGTACATTTAATTTGTTTGAGTAAAGTTTTACTTACACGTTTATTTATAGGCAAGATTATTTATATCTGACAAGTTTGTATCGATATAAAGTTCTAAGAGAGACTAGTAGGACTCGAATTCACGAGCCAAAACAGGTTTATTTGAGTAGTATTGTAAAATGAATTTGTTTTATTATGTATTTAGTTACATAGGATTGTAATAAAGAATTAAATAATAATAATAATGTTATTTTAATTGGAGTACCATGGCGCGAAAAACAAAGTACATAATAATTCTATATTAGGTATAATTTATGTAACAAGTTGGTCAAACAGTTCATTTTACTTTCTTCAAAGTTCTTGATTTTTCGTTCAGTACATTTAAACATTGGCACAATAATTTGGTAAAGCCACATATTCATTAGTAAACATTGTTGATAAACTGTTTATGACTAGCTTATTGATTGTTTATAAACTAGATGTTTCGTCTTGCTCTCCACTCGTAGTGGGGAGCACGGCAACATGTATCGTAAACAATGTGTCATCACCTATGTTTATGAACTGTTTATAAACTTACAGAGATGATGAAATATTGTTTATGAACAGTTTATAATCAGTGTTTATTATCAAAATGTTTACTAATGAATACGTGGCTTAAGTAACAAAAAGTAACAAAAGTAATTAGGACTTAACCCTTTCCCTTCTTACGGTTCGACTAATAACTTTTCTATAAATAAACAATCAAAATTTCTAGAAGTGTATTTGTGTGTACCAAAGAACTTAATCACCACATCCTAAAACCTACAATAGGTATTAGATCTAATCTAAAATGGCATGCACATTACATAATATTGTAATGAGAACTTCTAATCAGAAGTTAAAGAAAAGTATGCATTAAAATTTACACCTGTTAGTGTGTCAAGCACGTTACACGTATTTATCGTAAATAGCCGAGTAGTTAGCATGAGAACATTTTAGGTCCCTTACAATAACTACTTAGTAAAATAATATGAGATCGAATGACCACCCTATGATGCCAGTCTATAGCTAACTGGCTTGTCCATAGTTATAAAAGTACAGTCGTCAACAGAGGCTTGATTTTTGTTCGTAAACCTTTTTTATAGCTAAGTGTAATCAATAGGCTTCGAAATTAAATCAAACCGATTTATTTCCATTATTGTCACAGTACTCATAAATCAATATGATGACTGTACCAACTCTAAATATATTCCTAGATATCTAATAGTAACAAATAATATTTGCATAAAAGTATTAGATTTACTATCATTCTCACTACATTGTGCTATAGCACAATTTTAGTAAATTCTCCTTCATGGGTTCATTTAATTTTGATTTTATGTAGCTTCAGTTTGAATCCTAGCATATCTGATAAGACTCCTGATAGCGCGGAAAGTATAACCACCTTGGTTATAGTGTAGATGTAGTGGTTTGACCAAATTCCAGATATCTTGAATGGGGCGTCCAGTTCCTGTCAAGAAATAATTTATTTAATAGGATGAATTATGTCATACTTCACTCAACTTTCAACTGACTACTGTCAGAATTTGATAATTTAAAAAAAATTGAAATGATAAAAAAAAAAACAAAAAAAACCCTTTGAATGAAACTACCTCCTACAATAAGTCAGTATTGTCTATAATATTATTTATGTGGGTACCTTTAGCAGATCAGCAGCTAATTTAAGCACGTTATTGGCTACAGTCAATTGTTCTTTACACTCCGGTCGTTGTTCGATAGCGAGGTGCAAGTTGATCTGCTCAGTGATGATCGCGGAGAGGCACTCTCGATACTTCCGGTTCACGTTGGTGCCGAGGGTCAGGAGACGAAGGAGGTAGATCCCAAGACATACACACCACACCATTGCTTCTAGCAGCCACATACTCTCGAGTGTTAGAGAGTCCTGGGAATTGAAAATAAAAATATAGCAGTTTTAATGCGCGAACATCACAGATTTTTAGGTAAGCCCATGAAAATGGATGATGATTGCTGTCCAGTTTGAAAGGTGCTGGTGCAAACCATTATAGTCCAGTCTAAATAGACTAATTATAATTTAGTCTATTTAGACTGGACCATAATGGTCTTTCCAGTTTGCATAAATTCTCTAATTCCAAATGATATGTCAAAAGTCCCCATCGATCCCGGTTGTGCGTTGTTTTTTATTAGAAAATACAAAGTAAGTCAACGGCGGATCCTGGGGGGGGGGGGGGGGGGTCATGACCCCCCCCTGAGCTGGTTCCGGGACTTAGGTGGACCAATAATTGCACATAATTATTTTATGTAAGTATATATTTTGTAATTAATTTAAAATAATAACTTTGTATGATGGCAAACGTTATCAAATCATTAAACTATATCAAAATTAAATTATAAGTTCTTTACTTGATCACGACTATGTGATCAGCCCCTGGTGCCAAAGCTGGATCGTGACCCCCCCCTGGCGCCAAAGCTCGATCCGCTCGATGTGACATAAATCAGGTAATAGTATAATATACTGATTTTCTAATAGCCGACCTTCAAAAACATTAATGAATATTGCCTTTTATTAGTAAATGATTTGAGTTAATAGTCAGCATAAAATGGTTTAGTTTAATGAATGAATACGATACAAACATCACAAACCCGCAATAGTTGTGCGCTGACACAAGCCAGTAAAGTTATGGTCAGCATGAATACCGCAGATACAATCACGTCGACTGAACGTTGCGGCCCGCGACGCTATAACAAACGTTATCAATTAGTATACATATGTTTTACATATTACATATTATATATAGAGATGAACCGAATATGAGTAACTATAGGTAATTCAACCATCGACAAATACCTAATAGTACACATTTTTTAGTATAACTCTAACTAGGTACTGTACTAACTCTAAAATATTGGTTAGATTTTAATACAATTTATATAAGAAAATCGCTGAAGTATGTAAGACTGAAGTATCTACCGAAATATAAACATAAAATCAATTATTGGCTGAATAATCTCGTAAAAATATGATTTATGCATTCAAACTCGTAGTGCTAGAAGGGCTAAATGCTTAGAACATTGTCTAGCAGTGTTCATGAGCGTAGCAAACATATTTAAAAATACGTGTTTTATTTTAACGCGATTATGATGGTTTTCACATCATTACTCACCCTCAAATAAGAGCGCGTTGACAGCCAAGCCTTGATATTCCTTACAGTATTCAGCCTAAAGTGCGGTAATTCTGATTTCCTGGCGCGCCGAGCCGAAGTCAAGTGTGAAAACAGCTTAGCGTACAAAAACCGCTGCTTGTACGCGCGTTCTGCCACCGACAGAAGGAAAAATACTAGCAGACTCAGCCCGAATCTCAGGATGCATGCTAAGATGTTTGATGATATTTCCCTGTAACAAACAAAAAAATATTTGATATTTTTTTGTTCGACAAAACTGAAAACATACAAAACAGACAGACAGGTATTATATTGTCAATACTGAATGAAACTATAACGTTTATGAACATAGTTTTTTTTTTTTTTTTACAAAATCAATAAAAAATTGTGCAGGATAGCCCAGCACTCACAGATAAGTGATAGCTTTTAAAATTATAAATTTACTGATGTATTTTGAATGATTTTCGTAAATATGTCTTGACTTACCAACCATTGTCCCCTACAGCACCAGCAAAGAAATTTAAAACAGATCCTTGACAATATCCGGCGATGGCAGACACCACGTAAGCAAACGTTGAAAAAGTCTGAATCTCTTCATCTGTGCGCGAGTCTTTAACTATTGATATCTGTAACAAAACATAGGCCGCTGACTACCCTTCTGATAGTCTGAGGAGCGAGGTGTGGTATCTCCTCTGAGAAGGGAAGATCTTTTCGTGGTTTCGGACTTGGCCATCATCTCTCTTCTCAAAAAAACACCCTGTACATATAATATCGTGTAGTTTATAAGTACATATTATGGTTTTTAATTCTTTGTAAGAAGGATCATACAAAAACCGGTGTAGTATTTTGCCCGTTCTTCTAGACTTTGATGACGTGAAACTGGCACCTAGAATCACCTAATATATTAGAGGATACTAAAATCTGTGTTATTTTACAGAATAAAAGCGTGTAAGCAGCTGTTTAAGTCTGCTAAAGTTTGCAGAAATTATACACATTGTATATAATTTTGTATTTGAATGTTTTGACTCATTGTGTACGTAGATATATAGATAATAGAGATTAATTGATTTTGATTTTACCTGTACAAGACGCATGAAAGGCGCGAACAAAGCGACCGCGGCGCTCATTAAAAGCGGTGCCCATAGACTGCCGTCTCCGTCCATAGCTTTCTCAGCCCTCGCAACCACACACCAGCTAATGTCGACGGCCGACAGCTCGGTGCGGAGCGTCGAGCCGCGCTCCCACATCGTACATCTCACTGGGGGAATACACAATTGGAGATAGAATTATTAATATCGTAGGCTACAGTAATACTACGAAGAAATGCGCTGGCATGACACTATGTGAAATCAAATTAATATTTAGCAAATTTTGTGTGATGTATTTGCCTAGTTTTTAAATTAATCTAAAACTTCGTGTTACAGCTTTGTAAACCCGATATTATTATTAAGATGTTATTTTGACAAATTTTCTATTTTTGTAATTTTTTTCGACTAAATTTTTCTGTAGTTTTGTATAGTATATTCCCCATTGGTTATAAGCTCTAAGTTTGTATTTATCTCGTTGGGTTATTTAACTTTGCGAGTTAGCTTGCCAATGCCATAACAAGGCGCTTTCGATTTCATTTCTAATTAGTAATAATTAGACTTGGTTCAATGAATCATCGACGGATGGTATATATAAAAAAAAATGGTCATAAAAAATAAAAAATATTCACGGACATTTCACACATCAAAATAGTATAAGTTTTGCTTAGTTTGAGCTAGTTTCAAACTAAGCAAAACTTTTACTATTGGAACTAGACTGCTGATAGAATACTAATATACATTCAACTTTGCTTTTGTTATAATATTAACCTGTTTCGCTGGTAGGATCTAGTATAGCGAAAGGATCCCAGGAACTGTCGCCAGCGTAATGGAATCCAACATCAGAGTGGCCGCCTTCAGACTGAGAGCTGTAACTGCTTTCTTCACCTGAACAAATAATGTTGCTTAGACTATATACTTGAAATTGCACACTCAAACACCAAAACAAAGTTAAAAATAAAAGTATGTAAAGCATGAGGCCTAGAAACGCTTATTTAGCCAAAGAGAGGTTGAAGGGTTTATGTTAATTACAATGGAATAAAGATGTGTCGTTGGCAAGCAAGTATAGCGAGTCAGATTCGCATTAGTAATAAATAAATAAATAATGCTGGACAATCCACACAACATCATCTAGCCCCAAGCTAAGCAGAGCTTGTGTTATGGGTACTAGAAGACTGACATACTTAATACCATACATTACATAGATAGATATTTTTTGTTATACATATAATACCCAGAACACCCGGAATAAATATTTGCAGAACATACAAACATTTATCCCGAGGCGGAAATCGAACCCGCAACCTTCCGCGTCGAAGTATAACCCCCTATCTTATAAAAAAATAGCGTTGACTTTATGTCATCATTACGTATGGTAATCAAAACTGCGCTAACTTTTTATAAGATAGACCGTAAGTGTGTGACGTATGTCTATCTCCCAAAAACAAACACCCACAAAAATATACGCGTTGTGTGAAATGTTCGTGAATATAATTTATTTATTGAATACACAAGAAAGCAAAAAAAAAACATGTATAAGCAGCAACAACACATACCTAGCACACATTACTGTTTCCTTACTTTAATAAAAAAACAAGCCCTTGAATCTAATACATAATTTATACATATCAATCCGTCAGTATAAACCGTGCGACTTTACTGGTTTGGCGTCATATCACGACTAGCTCACCCTCTAGCGACGAGGGCGAGCGGGCGGGAACAAACCCTAAACAAACCCCGACGAACGTGCTTTGGTATGTTTACCCCGTCATGTTTGTAATACCATAGACATTTTTTATAAGCTAATTAGGCTTGCCCAAAATTACCTTTACACCACCTTTTCAGTCTAGTCCACCTTATTCCCACGAAAAATAAGTTAAAGCCAGTTTTACACTGACAGAATCGTGATCTCACCACTCACTTGGGTTTGAAAGTGCAAGCGTGTGGTTTTTTGTTAGTTTTGCTTTTTTTATTCATTTATTCTTCCTAACGTTCACCTGTACTTTGATAAACCAATAAGTGTGTTTGCAGTGTGCTTTTGCGGAAAAACAAAGACTATCTATCTATCTAAGTCTAGGCTTGACTTCAGTAACGCCACAGACGAGGGAATAAACCCTCATCTGTGGCGTTTATTATCAAGTGGCGTTCTATTCAAATTTAATTTAAGTGTGTTTTTTGTTTACCCATTGATACGCAAGAAGAAGTCAATATAGTCCGGTCAATTTAGACAATTGAAATAAAGAAAATTCCGACAGAGCCAAGTAAGAATCAGACAATTGAAATAAAGAAAATTCCGACAGAGCCAAATCTTCGTAGAGACCTTAGGTTTATCACAAGGAATAAAGTGTCAAAAGTCCCCATCAGTCCCATGTGAGCTTAGGGACTTATTCGGGGCCCAACGTTAAAATTTTAGGTTTATTGGATTTTTCTCGAAAACGGTAAGTTAATAAAATAAGTCCCTAAGCTCATATGGGATTCATGGGGACTTTTGACACTTTATTCCTTGTGGTAAACCTAAGGTCTCTACGAAGATTTGGCTCTGTCGGAATTTTCTTTATTTGATCACTATTTTTATGTCTAAATTGACCGGACTAATAAAAGAGTAGGAAAATCCCAGCTTTAGTCACAAATGAATGCTTACTGTTAGTAGAATGGCCCACCCAGTCCGACATGGTATGATGCGACGGCAACGCGATGGAAGGCGCCGATGCAGAACATTCCCCGTCAGATGATGATGACAGGAAATTCTCTAGTTTCTATAGAACAATTCATATATAAATTTTTTTGACGACAATGCATTCCTTCCTAGCACACTATAAAAAGTATTATAATTAATAGTGTAGTAGTTATTATTTAATAACGTCCTAAAGGCAAAGGGTCTATCTTATAAAAAGTTAGCGGAGACTTGAAGTATTGATTACCATACGTAATGATGACTTAAAGTCAACGCTAACTTTTTACAAGATAGACCGATCTTTATTCTTTATTAAATTCGTTTAGTAAACAATTGACAAAATATTTTTTTATTTCTTTTTATATGTTAATAATTTTACCATCGCTAAATTAATCCTGACATTATCTTTTTAACCGCAATGGCGGATCCAGGGGGGGGGTCATGGGGGTCATGACCCCCCCCCTGAGCTGGTTCCATGACTTAGGTGGACCACTAATTGAACATATTTTTTATTTTGTTTAATGTTCTTGACTTGACCACGACTGTGTGACCCACCCCTGGCGCCAAAACATGATCGTGACCCCCCCCTGGCGCCAAAACTTAATCGTGACCCCCCCCCCCGAAGCCAAAGCTGGATCCGCCCTTGAACCGACGAGAAACAAACGGAGTAGATTCTCAAGTCAACGTGTATGTAGAGATATGTTTAAGAACATAGGTGGATTTGGCTATTAATATGGCACATGACATAAAATCATTGACACTTAAAAAACTCTGGAAATATCACATAGCCTAGATTAGTTAAGTAAGATTTTAAATAGCTAGTTGGAAGTTTACGGTATTAGAGCATCATCACTTCATAAGAACAACGATATTTCTACAGGTTAATAATTTGGTTAGACACATTGAATATTCTAGTAAACTTTTACTTTTGTTAGTTATAATAAAAAGCCATAACACAACATGTATTCATGAGCACGACCTATTAAAATGTGCCTTATAGCGGTCATTATTCTAAATTGAACCAGAATATGACGTAAAATTCGACTTTTTATTGAAGTTTTATGTTTTTTTTTTCAAAATCTATTTACGCTTGAAAAATGATAATGAGTTTCGTATTCGAAAGTATTATTATCGGTCTATGCCAGTCAAAGAAACATGAAAAATACACATAAAACTCATAATGATAAATTTTCTTGAATCGGGCATACTGTACCTTCATTGCAGTGTCGAAGAATCCTGCCATTTACCTATGTTATAAAAATACTAGTATTAGGTGCGTTAGACTAAGTGCATAATTATTTAAATTTATTAAATAAATTAGTAGGTATATCAAATATGCTACTTAAAGCTGGTAAAATAAATGCTGTCAGTAAAACGCGATAAGTCACGCACGACATTGTTATATGGCTGACACGTGTTGTACCAGTAAAAGTAGCACATTCAACTAAGTATGTGATGTGGTTTATAAAGTACTAACAACGAAATTTTTTAATCTGAAAGTTTATGCTTCAGCTTCCCATAACTACATGCGGAAGTGGGAAGAATTCGAAGCTTTCCACTTCAGAATAAAGAACATTCGTTATGCCTACTGTTATTTAGTTTTACCTTTGATTCCTTTTTGATGTTTCCAAAGATTTCATCCGACGATTCATGTCTTGCACCTTTCTTCGTCCACGAGTTTCTATTCAAAAATCTAACGCCGACTCTTTTCCCTGAACTAGGGCTACTCATTGGCACTGCTTCTTCAGAATCGACAGACTTGTCGTCATCGTCTTTGACAGTTTTATTTCTCAGTTTATTGTCAGTCAATTTATCTTTAGCTTTTGGTTTTCTTTCTCCAGTCATAGCTTTGTTTTCATTATCACTTGCATTCGAGTTATTTCCATTAAGTCTTTTATAGCCATAGCCACTGCTGGCGACTATGGAATTTACTGTATGAATTAGTCGTACATTGAAAGATTCTATATGTTTCAGCATTATCAGATGAGATTTGGGAGTCCATGAATTCGGAGTAGCGTCATCTGGCGGTGGGGTGAACGTAACTATTGGAGCGTCTGGCTTCTTCCAAGCCATGTAGTCTTCATCATCAGAATCTTTAGTCTTTACCTTAACTTTAATCAATGGTTTGTTTTTAGGAGCCTCTTTGTTTATCACATTTTCTTTTATTATTTCTTTCTTTCTTTTCCTGTAAACCATAACAATTTTAAACATAAATACATTATAATTCCTTTCATCTCATGGTTTATTAAATGATATTAACATTATTACGATAATAAATTCTTTTTGGATTAGTGTGGCAAGCTGAAGTTATTTTAGTAAGCTATGTAAAACCGTACTAAAATAGATTGCAGTCAAAGCGAGGTTTTATATCAGCAGAACAAACCGATTCGTGTTCTGGATATAAATAACTTATTTATTTACTGATGATAATCTAAGGCAAGTAACACACAACAAATTATTATTTTTAGTCAAGCGATTAAACTTTAATGTTTTTTAATCTCATTAAAAAGTACAATTCATCGCGAGCTGTTTAATAGTAGCACCTCGATGAGTAGATATTATTTGAATCATAAAAAAATATCAAGTCACCATAACAAAATCCACAAAACATTTTATGTTTAAAAAAATTGCCCATTAATGATGATGGTGTGTATACAACTTAACACACCTAGGCAATTGTAAAATATACAAGCCGGACGATCTTACTGTAAAATAATCAGTCCACTTAGAATTACCAACACCATGATAGCAAAAAGGCAAGACAATCACTATTTTTTTACGACCGATGTGGCGCGGCGGGAGAAGGTCCGCCTGCGACGCGGAGGTTGCGGGTTCTCGATTCCCGTCTTGGGATAAATGTTTGTACGATCTGCAAATATTTATTCCGGGTGTTCTGGGTATTATATATGATAATAAAAAATATCTATGTAATGTATTGTATTAAGTACATATGTCAGTCCCATAACACAAGCTTTGCTTAGCTTGGGGCTAGATGATGTTGTGTGGATTGTCCAGCATTATTTATTTATTTATTTATATCTCTATCATATAAACATTATATTTTGTTTTTATTTTCTAGAATTTGTTGATAATAATTTTTATTTTATCTATAATATTTTTATATAAGTTATTATAAATTACATTATATTAATCTATCATGTCTCTTATATTGACTTACACACTGTGCCCTAATTCCTGTACTTTTGCCCGCTTCTACGCTGCGACCAAAAACAATAAGGCTAAACATAATTTAAAAAAAAATATTTTGAATCCGCAGATTATACAAATCGAAACAATCGGATCATGTGAGGCTTACCTTATTCCATTATCAATGAGATCAGATCGAGATTGCCTTCGTTTGAACTTGGTCGGTTTTGAAGGCTTGCTTTGACCGGAAGTGGCACCGCTCTCTGCAGACCCGCCGCCACTTCCACCCTCGCATTCAGAACGCGGACGCCTGAATATTTATCAATAAGCAATAACTTATAAGCAGTTTATTATTGGGTGATACTTTGTGTGTATTTACAAGAAATTTAACATAATTATCTACTTATCAACAAAATAGTTTCCATAGATTTGCTTGGTTTGGGACTAGATCGCGATGTTTGAAATGTCTTCTTTTATTATATTTTTGACCAGAAGTAGCGCTGTTTTAGCAACTCCGTCGCCCCTTTCAAACTCGCATTGGAACCTAAACGCGGACACTATTAAATGTATAGCAGAAGCAAATATGCAACAATATAATGGATTCTGATATTTTACAAATTCTGTTTTACAAATCCAACGAATTCTTACTCGCTAGTTTCCAACATTGACATAATAAAACGTATCTAATAATTGCATATAATGGCCTGAAGATCAAATGATTTTTGGTTTTTAATACTTCGCAATCATTTTCAGCCATATACTAATAGTAAAAAAGCGTAAGCGCATCTGGTATTTAAATGAACATGCTGCATTTAAATGAGATTTGTAAATTTTGAATAATAATAAAAATACTTTACCTAAAATATCTTGGTAATTTCCTATGAAATGTAGGTCTCGGGCGTACGCGGGCGAGTTCCATTTCAGTTGTGCTCACTATTTGCGAGTGTACTACACTTAGTACCAACATCAAGCCGAGCGGAATCAACCAGCTGTTCGGCTGAAAGCGAAATGAAATGACGACGTCACCAAACATATGATAAACTGGGAGAGCGAAACCAGCCGCTTCTTTGTTACTATGTTGGGATATTCGTGTTGCACATTTTTGTGACTATAAAATGCCTTGGCCTCTCTAGAACTTTCTTTAAATAGTGGAGGATTTTGCGTAGTTTGCTGAACATTGACGAAGACAAGCGCTGCAGTAACGCATAAATAATAAGTCTAAAGCTAAATCACAGTAGTTACAATCCTTTCCTGTATAGATGATTACAAACATCACTTACATCTATGTCCAATCCGTCAGGCGAGATGAAATACAAAACTGTGTTGATTAATTGAAGGGTCCATAGAGTAAGCAGGAGCTTTGCGCAAGCCGGCGAAGTCTGTTGCGTCCACCACTGGCGAAGCACCGGTAAGAATAGTAGGCGGACCAGTGCGAACCAAACTACCCGTCGCATTCCAAGTGTCGGCTTCGTTTTCGGGAATGACGATCCTGTATAAGATTTTTATTCATCAACATCAGAGACTAGTATAAACAACAGACTGCCAATCTCATACAAAAAACCGTGACTCGGAAAAAGGTGAAATTCCGCGAGTTATACTCAGGCTATTCCTAGATGGCACTGATGAATCGCATAGTAGTAACCCTAGAATTTGTAACAATGTAAAGATTTTTCTTAAGGTCCAAGCGCAGTGTTGCCAAACAAATGCTGTTTGAAATGGTTTGGAGAACTATTTAGGATGTTTATGAGTTCAGTGGTAAATGTTGGATTCAATACGGATATACACGATCCCCCTATCTTATAAAAAGTTAGCGTTGACATTATGTCACCATTACGTATGGTAATCAACACATCAAGTATGCGCTAACTTTTGAAAAGATAGACCGGATATTTTTGTGACATTGTATTTGGTAGTTCGTATAAAAGTCATACCTCTGACTAGATCGACATCAATGAGATAAGAGCGGCCATGTGAGCTGAAGTCAACGATACGTCGACGGTAGGTTCCGCGCATCAGCAGCTGTTCTACCATCGTCTCCCATTCTTCTTTGTCGTATGAACTTATTTTTTTCTGGTACCTGGAGTTCAAAAATTCTTGTTCAATTACATTCTATTGACTTATGTAGATGAACCTGTATTTCACTTTATTCAGTTTTGGTTTCTTGTTAATAACTACCAATACACTATCGGTCTATCTTATAAAAAGTTAGCGCAGACTTGAAGTATTGATTACCATACATAATGATGAAATAAAGTCAACTGTAACTTATTATAAGTTAAGGGGTACAAGAACAGTATTTTTAGGATTATTTTTCCTAAAAATAATGACTTTATTCACTGTCCAAAGACATGCCAAGGTTTGATAAAAAACAATATAAAAATAATATGAGACAAATTAATAAATTTTGATAAATAATTACTTAATAATATGTTCCATTACATTTATTGATTTCTTACCATGCTGCCAATTGCTTCATGATGCTCAGAATGTGTGAAGTTTGTAGTTGACAGTAGTATCACTTCAACAGAGCTTGAGAGCTGTAAAATTGACACCACACTGGAACTTCAGTATTTAATTGTAATTCTTTGTAAGAAGGATCATATAAAAAAAACAGTAGAAACTAGGCCGTAAGTTTCTTGTCCATTCTTCTAGACTCTAACATGGAACTGGCACCTAGAATCACGTAGTATGTAAGACGATTCTAAATGATCTTTATGATTTTATTGAATAAAGAAAGGAGAATGGGCACTTTTGTATGGAGCGTGGGCCACGAAAAAAATGATGTCCCTCAGGGTTGCCACATAATACGTTTGAAAGAGCTTCAAAAGGCCTACGTTTCACTATATTTACGAAAAAAATCCGTCCTGTGGAAATTGAGATATATTGAAAAAACTGTTTTTTACTTAATATTGAATTGCCACGAATTCTGACAGTCCTCACAAATGACTAAGGTGTAGTTTGAAAGGACATTTAAAGGACTTCATTTGGTTCTAGAAGTGTCAAAAAATCCAACCTGTGGAAATAGAGTTATTCCTGATAAACATGATTTTTTATAAAACTGACGTTTGGCTCACATCCAGCGTTACCACAAATATGGCCGATACGGCATTTAAAAGAGCGTATAAAGGACATTCTTTTAAGGCATGTCAAATAAGAATCCATCCTGTGAAAATAAAGTTATAGTGGAAACACTTTTGAATTTATACTATTCGATTTTGCTTGGTTCTCTGAAACCCCACATCAATTAAATATAATACGTTTCAAAGAGCATTTACTGGGTATCATTGGGTTCTAGAAGTGTCAAAAAATCCAACCTGTGGAAATAGAGTTATTCCTAATAAACATGTTTTTTTATAAAACTGACGTTTGGCTCACATCCAGCGTTACCACAAATATGGCCGATACGGAATTTAAAAGAGCGTATGAAGGACATTCTTTTAAGGCATGTCAATCAAAAATCCATCTTATAAAATAAAGTTATAGTGGAAACACTTTTGAATTAATACTATTCGATTTTGCTTGGTTCTCTGAAACCCCACATCAATTAGATATAATACGTTTGAAAGAACATTAACAGGGCATCATTTGGTTCTAGAAGTGTCAAAAAATCCAACCTGTGGAAATAGAGTTATTCCTGATAAACATGTATTTTTTTTATAAAACTGACGTTTGGCTCACATCCAGCGTTACCACAAATATGGCCGATACGGCATTTGAAAGAGCATATAAAACAATTAATTTTTTTATTGTTACAAAAATCAAAAATCCATCCTATAAAAATAAAGTTATAGTTGAAACACTTTTGACAATTTCATACCGCTTTTTACATTTTATCGAAATGTTTCGCCCATCTGCAGGTGAAGTGTGTCTACTTTGCTGTAGGTCAGTCTATTTACGGCGAACATATACTCTATCTAAAGAACTTATTAATAATTGCCGCGTATCGTCACAAAATATCAGGACACGTGTTGCGCCATATCAGG
Organism: Ecliptopera silaceata; assembly: GCA_932527185.1. NCBI lineage: Eukaryota > Metazoa > Arthropoda > Insecta > Lepidoptera > Geometridae > Ecliptopera > Ecliptopera silaceata. Next base: position 5,913,881 of record OW052202.1, on the reverse strand, counting down.
TTTGTTAAAATCTATTAGAGAATTTTAGAGAATAAAGTCACTCTTCCAGATTTTTCTTTACATGTACAGCATAAAGTCAAAAATGTTTCAACTATAACTTTATGACTTCTAAACTTGGAGAGAGAACGCAGAGTTAGCATGTTGGCCCGGAGGTTTGCAGCGACCAGTCCACAGGTAAAAATAACCCTCTATAGAGCGTATTGTCAGTCCTTCTACACTTGCAGCCTCTGGAGCAGGTACACTCGAAAGGCATACAGCGCTCTACGGGTTCAGTATAATAATGCGTTCAGGGTGTTGATGGGGCTGCCATGTTTCTGCAGCGCATCTGGCATGTTTGCTGAAAGTAGAGTCGACGGCTTTCATGCCATCATGCACAAGAGATGCGCATCATTACGGATTCGTGGCAGCCCGAACAGCATCATCATCATCATCATCAACCTATTTCAGTCCACCGCTGGACGTAGGTCTCTCCCAAGACGCGCCACTGAGCCCGGTCTTCGGCTCTTCTCATCCAGTGTTTGCCAGCTACACTACGCAGATCGTCGCTCCATCTCGCCGGAGGGCGTCCTACACTACGCTTGCCTAAACGCGGTCTCCACTACAGTATCCGTTTGGTCCAACGGTTGTCGGTTCTTCGGCAAACATGGCCGGCCCACTGCCACTTCAGCTTGCTAATTCTTTGAGCTATGTCGAACACTTTGGTTTTCTGACGAAAAACTTCGTTGCGGATTCTGTCACGCAAAGAAATTCCGAGCATAGCTCTCTCCATAGCGCGCTGAGCTATGCTTCTCAGCTTGTGGACCAACCCCACTGTGTGTGTTTCTGAAACGTGTCTGTGTCCACGTTTCAGAAGCATAGGTCATAACGGGAACATCATCGTGAGCGCATTGTCAAACAGATGGGACTGCTCGATTCTTAATTATTGGATGGAGCAGCACACTAGATTGTAAATAAAGAAATATCACTATCAATAACAAACATTAGTCAGAAAGTTCTTATGATACAAACAAATATGGACTAAGGTCTGAAACAAATAAATATTATTTTATTATTATTACTTATATTTATAGGATGGATTTTTGATTTTTGTAACAATAAAATATTAATTGCTTTATATGCTCTTTCAAATGCCGTATCGGCCATATTTGTGATAACGCTGGATGTGAGCCAAACGTCAGTTTTATAAAAAAAATACATGTTTATCAGGAATAACTCTATTTCCACAGGTTGGATTTTTTGACACTTCTAGAACCAAATGATGCCCTGTTAATGTTCTTTCAAACGTATTATATCTAATTGATGTGGGGTTTCAGAGAACCAAGCAAAATCGAATAGTATTAATTCAAAAGTGTTTCCACTATAACTTTATTTTCATAGGATGGATTTTTGATTGACATGACTTAAAAAAATGTCCTTCATACGCTCTTTCAAATGCCGTATCGGCCATATTTGTGGTAACGCTGGATGTGAGCCAAACGTCAGTTTTATAAAAAATCATGTTTATAAGGAATAACTCTATTTCCACAGGTTGGATTTTTTGACACTTCTAGAACCAAATGATACCCTGTAAATGCTCTTTTAAACGTATTATATTTAATTGATGTGGGGTTTCAGAGAACCAAGCAAAATCGAATAGTATAAATTCAAAAGTGTTTCCACTATAACTTTATTTTCACAGGATGGATTCTTGATTGACATGCCTTAAAAGAATGTCCTTCATACGCTCTTTTAAATGCCGTATCGGCCATATTTGTGGTAACGCTGGATGTGAGCCAAACGTCAGTTTTATAAAAAATCATGTTTATCAGGAATAACTCTATTTCCACAGGTTGGATTTTTTGACATTTCTAGAACCAAATGAAGTCCTTTAAATGTCCTTTCAAACGACACCTTAGTCATTTGTGAGGACTGTCAGAATTCGTGGCAATTCAATATTAAGTAAAAAACAGTTTTTTCAATATATCTCAATTTCCACAGGACGGATTTTTTTCGTAAATATAGTGAAACGTAGGCCTTTTGAAGCTCTTTCAAACGTATTATGTGGCAACCCTGAGGGGCGTCTTTTAAAGTCGTGGCCCAAAATGCCCATTCTCCTTTTTGACTTTGACTAAAATATATTATTATATTTGGATGATAAAATATTCTGCTCTAATTAGTGACAGTAGGTACAGCTATTATATGGCATAAGCTATTAAATTGGAAGATAGTATAGATAATTAAAGATGTACCTCGGTCACTTAGAAACATAACAAAATTAATATAAATCAAATGACATTTTAATGATGTTGCCATCTAGTTTATCAGGCTCACAAAATATTATATTAATTAGCAACAATATCAAACAAATTTGGTTGAAAAACAGAAAAAGTAAAGAGTTTAATGCTACATGCATTTAATTGTTTGTATTATACCTCAATAAAAAACACAACAGGCCTTTGTATTACATTTAAATGATTTGACAGTTTCAGAACTACTTTTTAATTCCAGACCCAATAGATAAAAAGATAAACTTTACTGTCCATCCGTCACCGGACTGTAATCAAACATGATAGAGAACAAAAAATTCACAGATGATAGATGATGTATTAGTGTTGCCGCTAAAACAACATATATTTTTTCTTTTGTTCTGGGTATTATATGTATAATAAAAAATATCTATCCATGTAATGTATTGTATTAAGTATGTCAGTCTTCTAGTACCCATCACAAGCTCCTGCTTAGCATTTATTTATTTATTTATTTAAACACGAAATGAAATAAATATTTAAGGGGCTCTCATTCAAAGACGTGATTATTTGGTACCCTTAATGTGCAAGTCTGACTCGCAATAAGCTGGTTTATTTACTAAAGCCTTTAAGACCATACCCTAGTTCATTTTTGGCCAGAACGCCATTGCTAATCTAGTCTGCCTTAACTACAAGACCATGCAGAGCTGGTTAACTATTCCCTCATGATGCTCTCTTCTCTTTAAAAGCACAGGTAATGTGCACATATTTCTTTTTTAATTAGTTGCCTATTATCTAGATAATATAATTAACTTCTTACCATTTGGCTTGATATTAGAAGCATTTAATGCGAGGAGATGATGCACTATATCTGTCACGTTCTACCTGAAACCACAAATCATTTAAGTGCCTAATGAACCCAAGGAATATTTGGAAAACTCATATACTCAACAGAGAAGGTTTAAATTCGATAAGGTTGACAACTCATTTATGCTGCGAACTATTGAGAGAGATGAAATTGAAGATTAATCTATTAACAGCAGTATTACTGTAAAATTTCGCACGATATTTACCGTTAAACAGAACAAATCGCTAATACTTTTAGAGAAGTCATCTTTTCAATTTTGAGATTTTGTTCACTTTCTGGTGTTCAGAAACATACGACGATATTTTTCATACTCATACATAAAATAGGACCAACTAAAATGTGCTTTACGCAGTATTGGTCCTTTTGAATCTCGTTTTTCAAGATTTTTCTATTTTCGACTAATTTATTTTCAGTAAGCCACAGACCATAGCCACACACAGAACAGACAGACTATTATGTAGAGAGTACAGCAAAGCAAAGCAAGCATACCTCAAGCAAACAATTTTGGGAACTAAAGCAAAGCAAGCAAACAAACCACAGACTAACAATTACAGGCTCTTAGTATGAAGAGGTGCGGGTAAGAATCAAAGTGGACACTAGCGTTGGCTAAACATAGGGCTGCAATCTCTAAAATCTGCCCCAGTGCAATTAGGTACATACAGGGAACATGAGATTATGTAGGTTGGTTGGGTAAATAGGTAGTGTTATAATAAATAATAAAACGAAGATAAACTTGTCTTGCTTTAATTTTGATAAATAAATATAGCTTCGAGATAAAAATAAGTAACAATTTTCGACCTTTGTCTTTATCAATTTACCAATAATAATGTTTTATTTTTCTGGAGATATAGGTAAGTAGACATAAACTTGAGTAGGTAGGCATTTGGAAACCTAAACCTAATTCTTCCTTCTATATTTTTAGTTAGGACAAATAAAAGTGGAAAGAAGAGACTAGAAACTATTCCTAGTTATTGTAAGAAACTAATCTATCTACTTTGGTTTATCAATAAGTTTAAAATTACGCTTAAACTAAGTTATAAGGGAAGTACGTCCAAAATGACACATATGGACAAAACGACACATTGGCGATATTTCAAAATTAGCGCGGTTTAGATAGTCAAAAATAAGGCAATTAGGAAGCGCCCCCACCGGAAATATACCATTGGATTTCTCAGAGTCATTTAAAATACGTAACGGATGCAATGTTGACATTTGTGTTTCGCGATTGGAGAAAAGATTGTTAGTGGTCGTCAGTTTTTTGTTTTTCGGTGAGTTTTTTTTTGTTATTTTACTGTGTTATAGTTTTTTATATTCAAGCATCTCGTGCTTGAGGTGATCGTGTAGATTGTACTACATGATTGTCGCTGCAATAAGATTATTTTTCAGATCGTTATTTTTTTGCGGTTATGTACAAAATGACATACAACCAATACGGACAAAACAACATAGTGTTTTGTCCGTAGAGATGATGAATAGTAAACATATATTATAAATCTCTTTGATTCACAGGATTGCAATATGCCACGGAATTATAAGAGGACAAATAAAATCAGCAATCATGGAGTCCGCAAGCGATGCAAAAAGCTATTACACAGTACAGGAGAAAAAAATGGGTTAGCTTGGCTTTTAAGACCTTCAAAGTACCACAAGTAACACTGTCACGCGTCATGCTTTAAAACAAAATAAAATAATTCCACCAGCAGCAAAACAAACTGTTAAAATAAAAGTTTTCAGCAAAAATCCGTTTTGTCCATACCGTATGGACAAAACGGATTTTTCTCGATCTCCATTTAAAACTAAATATTTTTGTAAGTGTTGATTTTTGTGACAAATCCTTTAAGGTATGGGTAACCATTGAATATAAGCAAAGTTTTATACAAAAATTATGTTCCTAATACGAATAATAAAAAAGTTATTGATAATTAAAAAAACACTGTGTCATTTTGGACGTACTTCCCCTACAAGTTAGGTATGTATGGTATCTAAGTTGTAGGTTACCTACATTGGCTAGTACCTATACCTACCTATTTGTAGAAATATTGTAAGATTTTTGATTGACATAAAATGTATGGTGTAGGTACATTTTTTTTAACATCTTGGCAAAACGTTTTAGGAAATAAATATTTTTTTTTTAACAAAATTAGTCTTATTTCTTTACGTAAAAGCGTTCCTATTTTATATTAATGCGATAAGCACCAATATACCTAGTTCGTAGACAACATTTTCCACTGAGGATTTTTCTTCCAACTTTTTTATTACCTTTTTTTTATTAACTAAGATACTAAAATTAAATTTATCTAGGTACCTATATAGTAACTAATGTTTGTACTTTAATTATTGAACTACCTTTTTTACAAGAATTTATTTCGTTGCTCTCATGTAACCTACATGTCTTTTATTTTAGAATTATTTCATGCATTCACAAGTAACATAACATTCTGCTATTTTATTAGGTACTATTATATTTCTGTATGGAATGACTTACTCATCACTGTTTTTGGTAAAAGAATCGGTGGTGGGATGGTAGGAGAATAAACTTACGAATCACCGTATTCTCTACCTACACATTTTGCTAAGTATGAGTTTTAAGAAGTCCGTTTCTCAAGATACCAAAGTACTTGTGCACCTATCTTCTATAGTTCTGTAGTTGCCTGGTAACGTATGTAATATAATTATAATTCGGTAGTAAGCTCATCTTGCGGCCGCCTTGTCATTTCAAACATCTCGTCTTCTAGCCATACACTTTCTCTACGGACAATCGGTCTCCTCTCCCAATGATCGGAGAGGTCGATCGTCTCTCTCTCAATCTGAGAGTAGCTGGGTGGTCTGACGTCACTCCATTCGCAATTTTCCTTATCAATGATAGTGCTGTCATACGATGAGGGCGAGTACGAAGGAGGTTTGAAGGTTGAGAAGGATTGCTGCGTTTCTGAATCTGAACCTTGGCTCGGCAGAGCGGGGAGGAAGTTGACCAGTTGATTCCCTTGTTGGTTTGCGTTCATTCGGTTGTAGCGTTTGAGGATCCTGAAATTTTGTAAATAATAAATCATTAGGTACACTTATTATGTATTACTTAACAATCAAACTGTAAGCTGCTATAAGTAGATTTATTTAATTTCCTTTTTCGCTATTATTTTTAAGCTATTGCATAGCTTCTATCGGGACTTGAGCGTGGATACCGAATCCAGAAATTCCGTAACGAAAATAACCTAACACTGTGCATGCGTAATCCAGCAAAAAATGCTATGCAATAGCTTTACCGCATTCTTCGAGAGACACGTCTTTTTTAAGATTAGAGTCGCTTTCTCTTATTGCTCATACACGGCCGGTTTCTGGAAACCCAAATCACGATTGATCCGAGTTTGACACATAGTAATTATTTGTTTTTTTCGTTGATCATCGTTCGAGAAACCGGCCGTTAGGTAAGTAAATCAAATACCTTTCAGCCCAGCTAGCGAGGCGTGGCCATTCCTCTGGAACCACCGGTACTTGCTGTTTGTTTAGTAGGATAAGTAACTTCGCCAGATCGCTCAGGATGCAACTGTAACACAATAAGCTAAATATAGACACAATGTTCGTCGCAGTCCGGGTGTGCGCTCTGCTCTTATAATAGCAGGGGGGAATCTAGGCAAGTAGCATATAAGGTACATACTTATATGCTACTAATAATATGTAATTTGATTGTAATTTTATAACTGTATCTTAAATGTGTGAATATTGTGTGCTAGTATTAATTAATGTAATTGGTTGTCATAACCGTTTCAGTTAATATAAATAAATAAATAAAAATACTTATAAAAAAAATTGTGTGTGCCGCAACAGTATATTCCGGTTTTATTACAGCTGTACAAAAGATAATATCTATGTAGATGGAACTGGATAAATTTTTACTTGTATCTAAATAGATAAAAATCTCTGACCCTGAATAATTCAACTGCTATTATTTGACCAACAAATCTACGTAAAACTCGGTCAAAATTGAAAGTGGGTACCTATACCTCTAAATATAAGCTTCTGTAGTTGGCCGTCACCAATTTTATGTCATACATTTTAAGAACTTAAGAATAATAAACTAAAGTTCACAAAGTCATTTTCAATTTTCCTTTTCTAGTTTCTGCCCCTAGGGGAGCTTCTAGTAACGTTCCCGTGCTGAACATCCAACTTGTGCTACACTGTAAACGTAAATAAACACGCCTGCTCTAACTGGTGCGAGGGAGTCAATATTCAGGCCATTTTTTGTAGAGCAACAAAAACTGGTAGAGTTAGACATTTTACAAAAAGTACCTAATCAATGTCTTAACGGGGTCGTGGGATTTGAAATACAGATTTATGTTTGGGATAAATACTAACGGTCTCTCTTGTAAAAAGTTAGCGCAGACTTGAAGTATTGATTACTTATCATACGTAAAGATGACTTTAAGTCAATGCTAACTTTTTATAAGATAGGGGGTTAGGCAAAAAATGTTGTATTAAGTATTTCTTAGGAACTATATTTTTTTTTACCTGTATGCGATTGCGGCATCATTATTTCCAAGCTGATAAAGATCTCGCACTTGATGTCTCGTGTGGTTCAGAATCGCCAATAACGTGTATGCATGAGGCTGAAAAAAAAACATGTTTCATAAAGTACAAAAGGTATTTATGGGTACAATGCACCAAATTAAAACCGATTCGCTAACCCAGATGCATTGTAAATTGCGTCATTCAGCTGTGCCGTTAACATTGCCTCACGTTTGTTGGTACCTACTCAAAGCCTAAAACAGTTTCCATAACATTAGATTCCTTTATGTAACAGTATTAGGTATGTATGATGCCACGATGAGTCAGTGGTAGTAACTATTGTATATTATGTGGTATGGATGCACGCACGTGCTGCCCAAAACCGGTTCAATGATGCTTTATGATGTTGATGAACTGAGTTTAAGTTTGAAGAAATTTGGAAAAAAGTAATCTCTCCGTATAAATGCAGAGTATCAGTATTATTGCAGAATGCTTCAATTTAGTAACGACCTCTGTGGCGTGGCGGGCAAATATCCGGTTAGAAAGATGAGGTCACGGGTTCGGTTTACCTGCACCATCGGCACATTGCTGGCTAACAGACAACTCAACCGGTTCGATCTATCATCGGCGAATCGTTTTTAGTTTCGTGGAAGATAGTAGGTATACTTAGAATAGGCTTGACCCTGTATTCAGTTTTTAGGGCTTAACTATCACAAGTCTATTAAAGTTACTTGGGAAACATTGGACAACTTAGTTATGTTTGAAATACTAGTTGTAAATATTTGCGTGTCGACCTCGACATTTCACGAAGCCTTGTGGAAGTAGCAGTTAATTGAATAATTAAAATTAAGGAGACTTTCGCTCAGCAGAACACGTCAAAATTTTTGAGCTCCTAATTGCACCACAATCAGCAATTCAAACCCTTCTTCGTACATCTTTAACGCACATATATGATCGAAACTGAATGAATACATACTCGTAAGCAGTCCAGCTGCTTGTGGAACTCTCGTAGCTTGGTATCGTCGTCCGGGTTGGTTCTCTGCGGCAGTGGTTGTGCCTGTGTTCGAGAGGTGTTCCGACATCGCACGTACGCCGCTCCAGCTGCTACTAGCACTATACAGACTACTGCACCGCAGGCTCCACCAATTATCAACTGTGAACAGAGAAAATGATTCTGAAAATAGGTAAAAAAAGATTCATTTTTGCTATTTTCCCAACATCAAACTGGATGAGAAGAGCCAAAGGACAAAGTCTGTGGCGCGTCTTAGGCGAGACCTAACGCCCGATTTCGTTTTTCAGACCACTGCTAGTCTGATGATGATGAATTGATTAGTTATCCTCTCCTTAAGATTCATTCAACAAAACATGATTGGTTGATGACCTTACTTTTTATCTAACTCACTCGGAAACGTAGCTCGGTAGCCAATCGGTTCCTAGATAATTTTATTAAGTTATATTATTTTTCTTAGGTAATCATCAGAAATAGCCTCAATCAAATATGCCGGAAATAATTCAGGAAGAAATGTAACAAGTTGCTTAGATCACACGTAGGCGGTGTTAGAAAATACTACCGCAATTTTCCCATCAGAGAAAGCGCGGGAAATTTAATGAACAGAACGGAAAACTTGCAATTTCACTGTCAATATCACAGTATAACTAATACCATATGGTTTATGAGTATTTATTGTGCTACATAAATGGTTCAGAAAAACTAAACTTGGACTTAGATCCACAGAAACATTTTGATATGAATATTAAAGCTACTACAAAAACCAACAAAGTCGAAAACCTTCGATCTAAATGTATGTCTATGCTACGAATACACGCTCCTACAATCATAACAGCGTTTAGTAAACACGCGAGTCAGTCAGATTTGTGTTTTTAATGACTTTATGCGTTGCCTCATCGGAGCATCAAAGCTATTGCGCCATACTTCAATCGGAAAAGGCATTGCACTATGCTGACACCGTTTCGTAGAGGGCGACCCTAAAATGTTCCAAAAAAAGACATCAACGCGCACCTCGCATTAAGTGCTCTCTGTGAAGTTTTTTTTAGGAACAAGTAGATTCATAGTACCTTACCTCAGTTCCAGCTCATGTCATGCCTATCATTTAGACCATGCATGGTGTTTTACAAAGAATAAAAATACGCGTGCTTAGTTAGACTTTAAAAAAGTTTTTTTAATAAAAGCTATTTCATATTATCCGTTTCGTAATAATTAAATTGATTTTGAACTACCAACGTACTGGGTAAGTCATGTTAAATATACTATAATAATATAATTTGATTGAACTAACATACCTCATTGTATGTATGGGATGGGTAGCACACCCGACCCATGAGGTGATCATCATGAGCCCACGACTCGCTCGTGCCAGCCGGACAGTCGTGGGCACAAGTCCCTTCAGGTAACACGAGAAGTCGGGAACATTTGACGCAGCCGTCCGCAGCGCACCGCACGCATTCTGGGCCACATCCTGGAACAAACATGAACCACTTTTTTACTTGAGTGTATCAGTTATATCAACGGAGGCAGGTATCTAGGTTCTAGGCTATAACAAACTGTAATGCGGTTAAAAACTAAGGTATTAATTACATTGCTCTTGAAACTAGTAGGTACCTATATCTATTTCAATTACCTTCTAAAACCAGAACTACATAACTTTATGGATCAAGCTGAATCGTCATCAGCTATTTCGTATTTGTGAAATAGTGTAGCATGTAGGTTGAAGTTACGCAGTCGAATATAAATATAACGTTTGTGTATTTAAAATTGAATGTAAAACTTTATTGCTCCAAAAGCAACAAAGCCATTAATGCCCATATTTATAACCAACGATTATCATAACAGTTGCAGAAAAACATTAAAATTCACGTCGACCAATAACATTGCAACTCGATTGTTTATTTTGCAATTAAGCAACGCAAAAAGCAAGGCATACCAGTAGAAACAGTGTAATTTTCACTGGGAAAACATATCGCTGTGAAATATTGAAAGAAAATCTCATTAAATGTGTATTGCATGTGTTCTGACGTAAGTGGGTTAGGAAAGGTGATAGAGCTAAAACCAGCGACCATAGCGGCGCCGTATTGTGATAGCACTAAAAAACTTTGTTATGAAATCATTAATTAAAGCATAGAACAAGAAGCCCAATTAACACAACATCTAGTTATACACTAAGCGAAGCTTGTACTATGGGAATCAGATTGCTTATGACATGTTGCTAATTTAATATTTAATTGTTTACCGCGCGGAATGGAAAGAACAAAGAGAGGCCTATACCCAGCAGTGGGTCAAGTCAGGTTGTGGATGATGATGATGATGACATGTTGCTTAATTACGTTGCTTTGTAAATACCTTTAAAATGTTTTTTTTTCGTTCATATCTCTCTTATCGCCGTAATGAAATATTTTATTTTTGTTTGCAGTTGAGCTTACTGGTTGTTGTGATTGTGACTAACGATTATGCATATTGATTAATATTTTGTTTCTATTATGAATGAAGCAGATATTATGACATTGTAGTGTGTCTAAAATTTTATTTGATCAATCTCTGTGATAAACTTTACAAGCTTGGTCGGGTCAGATTAATTGGTTTCAAAGCAGCCAGACCCCGCGCAATAGCTAACGTATTTTCCCAAAACAGTATTCAATTACTAAAGGCATCCTAAAATTGAAAATTCACATCTTCATTTCAAAATACCAGTAGCCAATTATGTAAACAAAGCACGGGGTCTGGCCGGTCCCGTTAATTGAACGTTCAATGTTCAACACTAATCTCATATTGTGCGCGCTTTCCCTTTGGAAAGTAACGAATCACTGCCAAATGAACGGTGAAGTGAGTTTTAGATTGATTTAAATAGTCATTCCGTGACTAGAACGTGCAGCTGTGCAATTACATTTTATGTTAGTTATTTGAAGGGCAGTGCGAAGTGTTGGTTTCATTTATTGATGTTTCTTCTACGGTTCATTTGACCTTTCTTTCAAAGGTACCGTTAGGTCTACCATTAATGGAACTGTCTAATTCTAATAGTAAGTAGGCAAGTAAAATACAGTTAGCATAATTTTGCGTCTATTTTAGAATTGTATTTTTTTATCATTAATGTTCAGATTAGAACCCACACCTACCTAGGTCAAGAGTAGGTTATACCCGTGCGTATATTAATTGTTACATAAAAATACTTACCTTTTCGGTTATGTTACAACAGCCGTAGGCGCGGACAGACGTCGTCTGTTTTACTTAAAAAATAATAGTTACAAAACTTATGATAACGTTGTAATATCGTTACAATAACAATAAGGTATGCTATAATTTTATCTATGTATAGTTTAATAATTTTCTTGAAATTCATTTCAAACATATTTCCGAAAAGTAAGTAAATATTAAGTAATTTCCGTCCAAAAGTTCTAAAAGTACCAACTAATACTATAACTGTACTACCTATTGAAAGTCAGAACTTTGCTTAGTTTGGGACTAGAATAAGTATTATATTTAGAATGTGTAAAATGTCCATGAATCTTAAATATAAAAATGAAACCCATTTTCCTTGGTCAGTGAATGGCTGGACCGATTTCACCATATAAGTAAGTATGTATATAAGTTACTCTATGGATTTCACGAATTTTTTTTTGTTGTATTTGTTATTATTACGAGAAGGTTCTTACGGAAAAAAAATTAAGAAAATGTCTCAGAAAAAAAAAAGTCTTTCTAATGTGGTACTCACGTGTATCATTAATCGGTGGTGCGTCGGCGGGTCGCAGCTGCGCCGTCGCCGCACCCGCCGCAGCCATCAGCACGAGCGCCGCCAGCACCGCCCGCGTCATCGCACGGCGCTGCCCATCCTCTCACTACTGAAATAATTAGGTAACTTGTAAAATAAAAAACATAAGTTTTCATAAGAAGTAGGTATACCAGAGGGCTTGATCGCGCTAATTTCCTTAGGGCTATATCTCACCGGGACACCATGGCGGCGCAACCAGTCGCCACTACCAACAAAATGTACGTTTAGTTGCGCGACCAAACGGACACCAGGTGAGTAACTCTCTATAGAGCTGTATACATTTTGTTGGTGGCGGCGACTGGTTGCGCCGCCATGGCGTCCCGGTGAAATATAGCCCTACTACATACGTAGCTGCTCCTCATACGGTATAGACATTTGGGGATCGCGATAAGCGTGTAGCTTTTTATTGGTTACTTGAATAAATATTGAATTACAGGGCTATTAATTACAAAATGTAGGTACATAGGCATATAAAATACATAAGAAACAGTTGAGCTATATAAAGACCGTTGCAAACGATCTATAGATAGTTTAACTGATCCAAAGCAGTACCAATCGGAAGCGTTAGTTTTAGTTAGTTACTGAGCTATTTGTCTTCTTGAATTTAATAGCCAATTAAATATTGCCGCAGGATTAGTACGAAAGTTGTAACACAATCAAAAGACAATGAGAAAGCAATGTCATGCACGCAAGTTAGATAGCCATCTAGCCCACTCAATCATTGAGCCGTAAGTCGCAACATTTCTCCTTTCTACGTTAATTATGCATCCTAGTGTACTTTTATAGATGTACTTGTACTTGGCATAGTTTAAACCGGATTTCAAAACGTCTTTATTAAATCTGAAATCTTACAAAGTTTTCATTGTCTCTTCAACAATAGAGCGTCTTCATAAAAGTTTTTTTTCATTCTCTGTTTATTTTATACATTATTAAGTCTTACTCTTCGAAACAAATATAATAAAAACAATCAAACGTTATTTGATTGACAAAAAAAAATATATTTTGATAAGTCAAAATGATGATAAATAATAGAACAAATAATATTTATTTTTAGATGAAGATATTAAAATTTTTAAGTACTTCAGAAAGCGAAACCCAAAAAGTCATGCAGTTTTTTAAATCATTATTCAATATTTTTTTTCATTTCATAAATTATGACACAATACCTATGTAACACAATACAGGCTTATACAGCCTACGTGCTGTTAATCGTACTAATGGTACCTTTGCTTGCAGTGTAAAGCACGTTCACTAAACAAAGGCAGATGGTGTTGTGTGTGTGAGGTTTGAACGTGTGTGTATTAATTGTGTTGCCATATCTATCTTGCACATAATTAGGTAAGTTTGTAAGGCCTTAGTTGCTTTAAAATCTAAAGCTTACAAATAGTATAGAAGAGTTAGATAGATGGAAACTATCACGTATGTATTTTTTTCGAAAATTTGATTATAATCATAAAGCCCCGATTAGATCTGCGCTGTTAGGGAGGACAAGAGATGCTTCTTAATTTTTTAAAGTTTTAGGATTCATACTATTATGTTTTAATACTATACAAATTATTGAAACCTAGATGATTAATACAGCATTAATTATGGGCCATGTTTATAGGTAACATAAACGTTACCGAGTAGATTTAGAACTGACGAATAAATGGAGTGAGTGTAAAAAGAGAACATGTTGTGCCGACCCCACTTAGGGTGGGAATGATGGATGTTTATAGGTAACTTAAAAATACCTATACCTACTCTTAAGCAGAAACACAGACCATAATAAATAGGAAGCGAAGCGCCTCTAATAACGAACGCTGACGTCGACGTTGCAATTAGGTCACCCCGCTTGAGCTATCTTGAAGAATGCATGGAATGCACCTACTAAAATAGGTTTTATAGGGATTAATTGGGTATTGGGTTAATAAGGTATCTTCTAGTCCAGTTAAAAAAATTGCATAGAGTTTAAAGTCGGTGTTCAAATATACATATAGATGCACATAGTGCAAAATACAGAAAATAAATTGTGCCAATGTTCATAGATTTTGTCACTTTGTTTAAAAAATTAAGTCGTTTAAGAATATTAGAGTTTTTTTTAAAAGAGAAAGACTGACTACTGCTCCTATGTTTGTCTGCCGCCAAACAGCGATGCTCATGGATGATGGATGTAATTATTTGTAATTAGCTCATAAGGTACGTCCTCAATAGACTTACCTACTCTCCATCGGTAGTTATGCTGAAGTAACTGCTTAACGTCAGATAAACCAAGAGCATTTTCCCCCATTTCTCAAATAAATTTACAAGTTTACATATTCATTTTTTTTCTTAAATGTAAGTAGGTAGCTAAGGCAGTTATGCAATGTTCTTGACGTTTTGTTATTCATTTGGCTGTGAAAATGTGCGCTGCTTATCGCACTCTAGATTAGCCCACGCTGCCATGCCGTAGGTACTTATAATAAACACTTTCTCCATTATGTATGAACATGCAACGTCCATTACATTAGGTATGTCTGGATCAAAATGATGCTTTGTTATGATCTGTTATGACTTTTGCAATAATAACGCTTTGAGGTTTGAAGCTAAACATCGATATGCGTACCTACGCAACCTAGTATATAGCTAGGTTAGGTAGCTTAATAATAGGTTATGTTTGGTCTACACAAGCTCGTTAAATTCTACTTTGAGCTTTGAATGTAATTTAACAAACAAATCCTTTGTATTTATTTGATACGTCATGTTGTTGGTTGCGAGTACAATTTTAAATTGGTCACAACCGTTTTTGAAAAATGCTTTTTACGCTTTAACGAATTTAAGTTATGCAGAATTTTCTTGAGCAGTACCTAGCTTGTCTTATGTTTCATCGATTTTAATTTAAAAGGTATCTACCTAGACAGTTAATTAGTTAATTACACAAGCAATCTACACAATTTCATCAGTTCGCTTAAACCGAGGATCGTTTGAATTCACCTCTTTAGTTTTAAAGTCAATAACCGAGCATAAAAAAGTTGCCAAAAAACCAATTCCTTTTACGGTTTAATTATTCGTCTGATGATCTTATTAAGCTGTTTTTATTCTGTGCCCAAAGTGGGTCAGTCTGTCTCAGTAACTGTATTACTACCAACGGGTTTATAAATCTGGCATTGGCATTCAGTGACCATCATCGATCCCGGGGCTCGTGTTCAATATTAATGCTTAATTGTTTGTTTAGATCAATTGTAATGCTTCAAAATCTTTTTGCTAAAAGTTACTAATATCCATGATAATAATCATACTTATATTTAAAATTATAATTTGTAATATATCAATAAATAAATGTAGACATATAATACATACAATTAATTATAAATCATTGTTAATAATTGTATAATTATATTATGTCAACAGAAACGAATAAATAATACTTCATTCAAATTAACATCATCAATAAAAATAGAATTGTCAAAAATATCACACCATAACGATTTTACAATATTTCATCTAATTTGTGTTGTATGTAAATTGGCAGTGGAATTGACTATAGATGTGCAAGTCCTTGGAACAAAGCAGCATTCACATTCTGAGTCACATTTATTAAGGGTTGCCATATTTACCAATTCATATATTCACAAAATGTCCTCTCTATTTTCTCGAGAAAAGAAATACATAAAAGCAAACACAATCAATGAGCCCTATTTAAGCCTACTTTATAGCCATATTGGCGTATTGACTGTTAGACCAAAGAATTATACATTGCAACTGCCGGCGAACGGCGCGATCTGCAAATATTATAAACATAAATAAAATATAATACAGCTTACAACTTATAATATAATATGTACTTATAAATTTAATAAAATATTGTTTGGTAATAAGCTAAAGATTTTTAGATTTATGTTGCACAAATACGAGTGCATTGTAGTGCGATAAACTTAGGTGAATACATTTATCGCGTATGGCAACCCTACTTTTAAACTAACCTATACAACGAGTCTAACTATGAAGAATGTCAAGGGCTAACCCTAACACAGATATAATAAAAAGGTGGAATCATTTTACTTTTTGTGTATTATTAAAATTAAAAATATAAACAATACAGGCACTTATTAAAAAAATGCGAATACACGGATGCTCCAAGCTAAGAAAATAACACCTAATTTATTAAAACAAATTATCTAATCTCTCGTCAGTAGGTTATGCTGTAAAAATAGTAAAATTGCTATAGAAGTGTAAAACTAATCAAAAGTTATGTAATGAGTGCAAGCGTAATTAATCTAAACAGAGACGATTTATGAAGAATGTTGCGTTCACAAACTGGTTCGTAGATTATGTAGGTTAATGTCTACAACTTGGTTGGTTTGTGTTAGATTTTAAAAACTAGACAATTTTTCTTTAACTTATGTGCAATATGGTTTTGGATTACCTATATACTTGTTAGTTGTCATTAAAACATTATTAGAGAACGTCTTACCGCCATCGCCAATAGCTACGTTTTTTTGGCTTGAAAACGGTTAGGTTATAATTTGAATAACCCTGTAGGTATCAGAGTCACTCAGAAACATGAACTCATGTGCCTGTAATGGCACCGGCCCCTTTTAAACCTTTCATTTTATTATTCTCTAACGCGTCGTAAATGTTGGAATTTTAATACAAATTGCAAAACGTACGCTTTCTCGTAATGCATGTGAAATATGTTTGAATTGAACAAGGATATGTCTATGACCAAGCGGCTTATTAAAGAGCTGACATGTCTAGCTTTCTGAGCTACTATAACTGGACTTCTAGGTCACCGTGACTTTATACGACAGTTCCTGATGAACTAGAAAATCTACTCAACAGATTTAATATAGACAGTAACAGTGACAGTATGACAAAATTAATTCCACAAATCGTAAGTGAAGTTGTATGCAAAAAACCTACTCGTTTTTAGATCTCATAATATTGTGGGCACATTTGTGATTTGTTGCATAATTTCAAAGTACTTAGCTACCCTGACAAGTAAAAAAGTAATCGATTTCCTTATGCAAATCGGTAAATGCATTGCCGTGTGCGTGGTTGGTTTCTTCTGACGTCGCGCGTCGACGCCTCAGTTAGCTAGTAAGGTACTCGTGGTGAAAGTTGTCGGTGACGCACTTTTGTATTCACAATACTCACGACCGCAAGTAATTTACGCCACCATTTAAACGAGGCCTAGTCCGTCCTTCCTACCTCTCACGATACTTCACGAAATGGGATCGAAATTGAATTCTGGCAGCTCACGTTAGTGTTGTCGTTTTGTGGGATAAATCGGCGGCCACGGCCCCGCAACAAGGGGAGACATGCGGGCTTCTCCGAACACAACATCCGGGATGCTTTTTGTAGCATAGATACTATTTATACTAGGTAGTTCGCCCTGAACAGAAAACTCGTAATGCACCTAGGTACATACATTGAAGTAAAACTTTACGTCTGTAAAAATAGTAATATACGAATTTGAGAGTTATTTCAAAATCGCTTTAAGTAAGTACCTAATCCAATTGACGAAAGAGTTAATAAAATAATTTAACTCTTCCGATCATAATATGATTATATGTATCGTGTTAGGTATATTATAACACATCGTTTAATTTTTTATACATCCTTTCGGATCCGTATAAAAGTTTTGCTGAAACAAACATAAGAACATATTACATTCAATCATACAACGCTGTTTTAAATTGTTTGCTCCTTCTGTTAGGATTAGGAATAGCTGTAAACATATTAAACTAAACATTCTGTTTATTTGTAAAACTTTGAACATATTTTCGCATTTCTAACTAAATTAACAGTTTATAAGTTAAATAATAGAAGTACTTGAAGTAATGTTTTCCATAAGACGTAACTCTTCATTTGCTATTCGAAAATATTCTTCCTCGGCATTAACTTCCGGTTCTTCTTCTTCTTGAACTTCTTCAGGAGAAGCTTCAGCTGCAGTCTTCTCCTCAGCCTTAATTTTTAATCTAATTTCTTTCATGCGGTTGTCCAAAATATGTTCGCGTCGTGTCTCACGCTCGTATGTTTGGAAAGTGAGCAGTTTGTCCCGGCTTCCTGGCTCCGTCATATTGTCTGAGAGTTGAATAAGATGCAGAGCTCCACAACTATCTCCGATAGCGATTGAGTGTCCTTCCGAATGTGGGGTCAATCTTGTTAGTTCGTCTTTTGCTATCTGCATTGTTGCAATCGGCTCTTTATACTTTCGAAGGAGATCCCAAAAATAAAAATTACCTCCAGCGCAAATCGACATGTAACAGGAAAAACGCAAAGGTGCCCAAGCTGCATCGGTCACCTCATGCCGATAAGGCTCAGTAACTATAATTGGTGCGGTACGAACCTCCTCACTCCATATGCGAACTGAACTATCACCGCATGTAAGAAACATGCGTAACGTACAAGGGCTTCTTTGCACAGCCCTAACTGGACCAACATGAGCTGACCAGTATGAAATCAGCCGTTCTGAATGTGACCTTCCCATTCTGTTCACGTTAATAACTAGCCCAGATTCTGTTCCACAAAGAAACTTTGTGGGCAACCCTTTATCAAATTCCAGCTGACTTACGCCTTCTGCATTTCCTGAATTGGGTGTTTCTCCAGACGGTAGTTTGATCGACATTGGTAATCTTTCCATCGGTTCAGAAAGATTTCGAGTATCCCACCACATGCATATACCATCTGGAGAGCCAGTAAAAAACTCAGTATTCGTTCGCGTGTGAGTGTACAGTAACGATGTTACAGGGCCCCTATGCGAGTTATAAATGGAGCTGCTTTGCGTGCATTTCACACCTTCTCTCACATCAAATACACTTACGGTTCCATTTTCTAGACCAACGAGTACGATGTCGGGATCTACAGGCGAGCACGCTAACTGCCAACAAGAATATTCAGTTTGAAATTTGATTATAGGTTCAGTTTGCATATTTACATCCCAAAGATAACAATCGTTCGAATCATTTTGTTTTTCAGATATAAGAATTCTATGACTGTAGGCAACGGCCAACTTGGAATTTTTCTCATGGGTCCAAACCACGCATGAGACCGGTCTACGTAATGGATCTCGAAATACATTAGCAATACGAATGCTGTATTTTTCTACAGGCTCCTGGTGATTCATAGAGTTGAAGTATGTTTCGTACATTTCGATGGCGTTATTTTGGTCTATGTAGTGTTCCATCATAGGAGCGGAGTTGAGGACAGAGTTAATGTAGTTTTCGTCATGCATAACGCGACGGCAGTAACGTTGAATATGATCCTCATTGTATAGGTGAACGTCCCGGGGCCACCCGCCCTCGGTGTGGTTCATGGCTTGCTCGTGAGTTACCAATTGCTTAGTGTTAGCATTGTGCTCGGATTGCGGCAGCGTGGCTTGTACCTCTCGATTAACAGGATTCCGCAACATGTATTGGTTTTGATCCACTTTGTTTGGATCAATAGAATCCAGTATATGAACAGGAACATCCTGAAATAGCGGCTGTCTGCCGAAAGTTTTACGTGGCTTGGTATATTCGTAAGTAGACTTTATATAAGGCATAATTTCTTATCCACGTTTCAAACTTGTTTTCTTTTTATTGTTATTAACGATGTCAAAGGTAAATATTAAATCCATGAGGTCATGACGTAGGTATATGAATATTGATGATGGAAATAATACTGTCGATAATATCAAGTGTGACTAGTTCATCATGACCGCTAAGAAACATATGTGTCCTTGTTTGGTTATAAGTTAGGTATCGACTGGCTGTTCTTGCTACGTAGTGTGCTGTGCTGTCCTAAATGTGGTTGATTTATGATTCCTAAGGTATTGCAGTATGTATACAGATACATATGAAAAACTAGATATATTTAGCTGATGCTGAGACTTTTATCGAATCTATTAGCATTAATATATTTTTTGATACGTTTGGATCTCTAAATCGTTAAAATATAAATCATAACCAAAACTTTATGACATTCACCTTACGGAGCTTAGATGTTAAAATTATATATATGGTTTTACACATTTCATGTTGCATAAACCTCTAATCACCATGATTTGTTGCACTCAGCACGTTTTCCATGTCGTTTCTCGCGCAAAGGTATGTTATGTACAAATGGTAGGTACAATTATTAAACTGTGGTGCGTACCAGGAAGTGTCGCAACCACATTGTAGGAGGTAAGGAGTTACTTATGCGGTCTGCATTAATATGCATCGAGAACATGCCAATACCTAAGAGTAGATGTTTCAATTCTTATACGGTCTACTTCAGCCAATTTCAACATACACAAGTTTTTAGATAGGAAAGTACTCCGATTAAGTTACGCATACGATGCCTTATATAACAGTAATTTTGAAAAAAGCAAACAAGGTAGGTAGATATTCTAATCACGAAAGCCTTTGCATGTAAATACCTAACTGTCTAACTACCTATGTAAATGCGTTTTGTATTGTTGTGGTAAACATTGCTAGATAAAAGATTATAAACCAAGTTCTAATTTTAAATAGATTGGAGACTATTGTTTACAAACTATAGCCTGTGGAATTCCACACAAACATAAATTACACAATACTACACTATTGTTTAATAAAGCAACAATTCCATAAAGTTACAACAACATCTTACCATAAAAATGTAAACTCCGTGACCATACCAGTATAGCACAACAAAAATTCACATGTTTCACAACACTTCACTATTATCATTGACTGCCTACATGGGATGGTATCGATCCCCGTCACGAATGGGCACAGCAGCACTTTTGAGTCACGTTTAGAAATTTTAAATTCGAATTTCGGATGAACGCGTGCGATGCGCTCGCGCAGCGGTACGCGCGCACGGAGGTTTCACCGGAGACTGGCGCGTGACGATTAGAGCTACGCGGAAAGAGTCGGCTGGCAGGTTGTCGACGAGTAGGTAACTGGTTTGTCAGTTCCCCGATGTCGCTAAATGTGCTGAATGAAGATTAGAATAGTTGGTTGGACAGCTACGTCTCCATAAGGCACCGTAAGCACTACACTGGTAGGAAGTACCTACCAATGCCTACCAACCACGGTTTTGTTTTTTTTTGTTTGAATTAAAACATTAAGAAAATAATGTTGGCCTACCTATAATCAAGTAAGAACTCTCTTTAATTACCAATAAATAATATAATGTACCATGCATCAGAGTTCCGAAGATGATTATATCGCGATGACGAAGTCTCTCTATATTTTTGTTTGGTTTTCTAAAGCGAAACTAGGTAAGGGCAATACATATGTTAAACGCTATAAAAATGATTGAAGAACTCGGAGCCTTTGTTCTTGTCTAAAAGCAACACACTTAGGTGCTAGCGCAGAAAATAGTAAATCTCATTTCTATTGTATTACTAAAGAAACAACAAAGGAACAAGCGAGGATACGGAGGTAAACGCTCAGGTACTAAACGTGGGGTAGAGTGTACTTTGCGATGTGGGCCAGCGGTAATCACCAAGTCACGACAGCGCAAAGCTTTCAAGGAAAGCGAGTAGCAAGCGCCGCCAAAGTTCAGCCGGTTTGGCCCGTAAAGCTAATTTTGCCTAAAGATTTTTCTATATATATTTTTTTTTAACTTTTTTTGGCGAAACAAACAGTACCTCAATACAAGATAATTTTAAACTAAGAGTACTACGTACTACTAAGTAACAGTAAGTTATAGTAATTGTGGCACCAACACCGTTTACCACAAATTATTTAAGCAATAGTAGATAATTTACACAGTTTATGAGAAATGGTTTATGAGAAAAGTTTTTAATAATCTTATTTTTGAAGTAATCTTACACAATCAGGTATATTATTTTAATCATGTAGAATTGTAGAAAATATCCCGCGAAATTGATATTTCATAAATCAGGGTGAGTCAGAGCTTTTGTCTGAATGTCTCGTGTTGCCGACTGATGAGATATAATCATTGCCAATTAATAAATACCACGAATTTAAAGTACAATGACCCGCTTGGTTATTTTAAGAAGACATAAAGGACTCAATGCGGTTAGGATGATTTGTTTATTTTTAGTTTTATGTCGTCTTTCGTAGATACCGTTTATTTTTTTGTTCGCATTTTGTTAGGTTTGCGTTTTTAAGTATTTGATTGTGTCAATGAGATTATTTGTGTAGGTATTTTGTAGGACTTATAAAAGTTGAGGATAATATAAATGTTTTTTTAAGTTGCATTTGGTGACATCGAATTTTAACTACATACTTAGGTACTTAACCTAGATATAAAGTTAGAGCTCGTCTTAACGCCAGTGACGTTAAAAGGTAGATAGATTTCTAAGAAGAAGTCATCAAATCTACGCAGTAGTAGGTATACACTGGGCTTTGCTCAAAAATCAGATGTACTGTACCATTTCGTCACACGATTTGTGATAATTGCGCAGCAGAAGGGTTCAACAGATTATAATGGTCAAGTTGAATTGTCGTAATTGGCCATTAGGCGGAGCTGGCGTTTCTTGAGCTGATTAGTAATTGACCTTAGGTTGACCTTGTTACCGCTTGCCATAAATTAAATAAAGTTAACATCTGTTTGTAGGTCAAACCTATTTTTGATAGATTCAAAGGTTCAGTTTTAAAGGTTTAGTTTCAACATTTTACTCCCACGTACCTAGCGATCTATCACGGCTTAAATCATTTTTTAATAAACTGTGTAATTAAAAACCTATTTGTCACGTATTGATTTATGTTTACTGATACAATGTTATATACCTAACTGTTTGCTTTTGCACAATACCTACACTTGTTTAAGAATGTTTATATTTCAAGTAATTTTGTAATGTAATCGTCACTTGAATATTTCTTCAGTTAGTGTTTCGAAAACTGACCGTTCTTCGTTGCAACTATTCAAAAGGAATTATGAAATGATCACTCATAAATCAACAACTTATGTTTTCTTATAAAACATACTTGATTCAGAAAAATCTAACTAAATATAAAATAAATGAATAAATATTCATGGACATTTCACACATCACGTTCTAGTCTCAAACGAAGTACGAGCTCTGCTTAGAGCTCGTACTATGGGAACTAGATTGCTGACAAAATACTTATAAACATTTTTTGTCACTTTCATAGAATACATACTTACATACATACTACATACATGCAATAACCAGACACAAATAAAAAAAAAATCTCAATAAAACTGTCATAATTCAGTCATCCAAGTTGAAAAAAGAATACGAAGAGTTGATAATAAAATAAAATATTGAGTGTACATAAAGTACTTAGGTATGATTTAAGCCTCCTCATATTTTCTCAACCAAGTGATTGTTTCAAAAACAAAAGGTGTATGATAAATCGACATAATATTGCAGTCTTCATTTCGCACAAGCGAATGAATTCCATCTAACAATGGACAATGGAGCGTGCCGAGATGGACACAAAAGAGCGTTTTGTTTGTAAAACCACTTAGTTGGGAATATCTACTAAAACAAATGCTCTACAGTAAATAAATATATATATATACTTACCAGAGAGTTCATTTATAACAAAATGTTTATTTTTATGAAAAATAACGATACAATATTGTTTAAATAGAATAAAGAATAACGGTATTATAAATGAAAATACTCTAATACTAAATAGTTTTTTATTTATTTAACACGAATTCTTCTAATATATTAGCTAGTTTTTGAAACTGATGCAAACTATTCAGTTGAAAATGTATCATTAAAACATTGTCACTTGTAAGAATAAGAAATCAGAATAAATTGTTTAATTTACAAGATATTTTTATTGTAATTTGAAACTGCACGTCGCGTCGTCACGTCGTCGTATCTTCGATCGTGAGTTGTTTCGAAGTTTTGGTGATAACGCCCTCTTAACTATATGTATACAGAGAGATTTATCTGTAGTTATGACTGTATGCATCGCTTGTCTATTCATTGGTATTAAACTTTTAAATGCCGATTTTATTCTTTAGTTCAAAGATCATGTTCTGGAGACCGATACGAGTCTTCCATTCATTATGCGTATGTTGCATGTAGTTTATCGCTTTATCGATTTCATATACCTTTGTAGTATGTATATGAAATATATAGTAGTATGTATATATCTCCTTTCGAATAACAATAAATAGGTAAATGAGGGATATCCAGCTGATACTCTTTGCAGGCTTCTAATGTTGATTGTAGTAGGTACCTTCGAAAATATTTTTTTTGAAAACAAAGTTCTATTTATGGAAAACAAGAAAATGATAAAAGAGTGTACAATATAATCAACAGTTAGTGATTTTACTCCTCACACCATCACAGTCGCTGGTCGCATAGATTTTGAGTGGCGATAGTCACTGATTGACCTTGTAGTCCGTGCCATCCCGCCATAATTGGACCTTTGTAGTCGGATCAATCCAATAACACGACCGCTCCTAGCTATGAGTAAGCATGTCCCATTTATCAACGCTTTGAAACATTGACATATCTGACTATCTGACACAGGTTTAGAAATGTCCCTGTCTAGATATGTTTGGAGGTAAAACTCGCAAATGACTAATGAGTAAGTTAGTTATCTTAAAACATTAATTGCATACATTAATTTATTTTTAACTAGATGTATATATGATGTATTTTGTCTGTTATTGTTTTGACTTACTTTTGTTCGTGCCAACATTACAAATATCACATTGCAAATATAGAAACGTTAGACGCTCAGATGCCCTCCTAGATACTGGCTCGTGAAACCCTCTGGGAGTAATCTGAATAAAGAGGTACGATTTTTATACTTGAGTCGTGAATAATCAATCTGAAAAAAGCTACGCTAGGTTTTATTGATAATCCGTTTAGCTCCGTTTTGTACTTCCATAAATCATATAAATACATTTTATATCATCTGATTTGATACCACAACATCGTCGTGATTTATGCGAAGTTTCGGAAGACATTAATCATGCGTTGTCAATTGGAAAGCAACCCATTTTCGCTTAGGATATTTGTGCGGTTTTCCCGCCGTAATTTACTGGCAGTGACGGGGCACTTTTATGTTTTGTTTATTTTATTTGCAAACGTATTTAAAAAGTAATACACACTTTATTTATTGGCCAACAAACTATAGGAAAAATTCTTGGAAAACTAGGATTAGGTAGGTACATTTAACTATAAGCGACTGTTGACTGAATTAGAAAATATCACAACCATTAGGTACAAAAAGGTTGAAGCTTTTTCTACATTGGGGACATAATTAAATTTTTATTTTTGTTAGATAATAATTTTACCTACCGCTTTTCTTTGAATATATCTAATCATGTACGTGTAAATACCTACTTATAAGTAAGCGACATAAAAACCTAAAACCAAATTATAAATTGTAAAGTGTCACTGGCAAAACAATTAATTTGAAAAGAAAACGTTGCAATGCTAAATGGGATTTCGGTTCTAGGAAATGAAAGGGGAATTGAAATACATTACCAGTGGGACTTGGCTACCCGCACTGTTCGGTTTGCACAAATATGGGTAGCTAATGCTTGGCAATGTTGTTTGTAATGACCATATATAGAATCACATCTTCTTCTTCTTCTTATTTAAGAGCTACGCTCTTGTTTGCGTAATGAATGCAAATAACGCCATTTATTTCTTTCCAGGGCCGCCTCCTTGACTTCCTTATACGACACGAAGGCAACCTTCATCTTAACTTGGCTCATGTAGTTTATCATCGGTCTTCTCATTACACTTCTACTGCCAAATGATTAAATTGATTTCTTAAGATCAGTCAACAGTCTTAAGTCAATAAGTAAATCCACTCGTAATATCAATCCAGTAAAAGTTTATCCTATGGTTTTATTAGAACTACAGCATCCAATACGCTTATTGTTTTCAGTCGTGACTATTTTTTAAGCCTTCGGCTAAATTGTTTCAATCTAGTAATATAATGCTACAACCATTGTTGGATTGAAAGGAATTCTTAGGTTCAAACCAACCTACTGAAATATATATAGACCGATGTTTTTTTATGACAATAAATTCGTCGTTGTTAAGCACAATGGTTTTATGCCACAGGTAGGCCATTAAGAGATACAAGCATTTTAAGTTTTCGAACGATATATTACGAAATTCAAACCACAAATGAAATTACAAAACGTTTATTTTAGTGCATTTTTTTTTACATCGTATTACCATGTGGTTTTTATATAAACATATCACTTACATATTTTTTAGTGTGCCACATAGTAGGTAAACGTATCGAAAACGGACGCAATGTCATACTGCGTCTTATTTGCCTGTATCTACTCGATGAATTTAAATTACCGCGATTAATGTAAGGCTTCGATCCCAGCTGCTGTCAAGCCATCCTATTGATGAAATCAAATTAGAAAATTATAAGCAAACTTTCATAATGTTTTAAAACATTAAAAACGAAGTCTAGCCTATCCGGTCAGCGAACCAGCCAATGTCAAAATTGTTTGAAAGCATGCAACAAAATTGCTAGTCTTCAAGACGGTTTTACGCTCATGAAACTTACTTTAACGTCTTCTAGAAATATTCAAAAAGCTTTTACTTTCAGCTTTTCTAGCTAGCTATACACAGTGCAGCGTTCAAGTTTGCAATAACATAGTTCAAGTGTGGTTGAAGCACAAAAGTGCACATCGGAAGTATCTTAGATCGGTCGGCTTACCGCCAAATTTATCGTTGCTATCGAAGACCGCTTCCCCGTTACGAGTGTGCCAGCCATCCGTGAATTTTATTGTTTCCCCTCCCGCTATTCACGACAAACTTTTATGTTCGCACGTTCCTATTCGAGAAAAGTTTTTAACCCTGTACTGTAATCGTGCGGCTGAAAACTTTAAATATCTGTACCTTCTTCTTCTTATCGTGTCGATGCTACTACTGTATTTTGTTGTAGCATCGTGTTGGAAAGATTAGCCAGACTAGACACTGCTTTACCGTGCCTAGCTGTTACCGGTGTGCGCCACGAGGAGGCTCTTTTCATACACCCGAATAATATCTGTACGGAAATCAACAAATCTTATCAGCTTTATTATATGCACTCAACACAATATTGGTAAACTTTGAAAACTAGTGAATGATGCTGTACTAGTTTTAAAACTTGTTTACTATCTCCATTTAAATAAGTAATAGAGTCCAACCATATATTCCCTAGATTTTAAAAACGAGTTTTTGTATTGTAGACATAAAATAAACATGAGTGGGAGAATGAGTCAAGCATCTACTTGGGTTTAATTTATGTTGTCTGGCACAACAGTTTTGTCTTTACGAAAGGTTTATCCACTTTGAATTTTACTTGTTATACTGCCACGAGCACCTAATTTTATATAGAAAACAGCTGGTTTTGCTTACTACACAGAGGGTGAGCATAATATTATTATGATAATCGCGTTTATGTAGTAGGTATTTGCACCTTCGCAAGGGACTCAGACAGCCTTCTACTTCTGAATTTTGTATAATGGACTTCGGATTTAGAAAAGGGAATCATCGCGATTCCACGTGGGTGTACAAATGTGATTTATTACGCTCATATGAATAATACATCGCCTATGTGAGATGAATGTATACATCATAACTCATCCTATGTTGTTTGTTATGTCGGAGTGCTCAGGATCTCTTCAGGAAACATATTAGACTATTTTATTGACAAATCACGGCCACCAAATATTAGTTAGGTAGGGAATGAGCTCATAAGGAAGGTTATTGTTGGGTATGATAAAAGGAAATATTGTTAAAGTAAACAATTCTTCGTAAAACCAACTTTGGTTCTAACTTTATGAAAATTACTGGTATTTATATACTTGTGGCGTATGGATACTGAAGTGACGTCATTGGATGTTCAATTAAATATACCGACTTGCTGGCATGACGTTTTACTTATTGTTTTGCATTATGATTTCTTGGAACAAAGAGCTTGCTTCGTTGACATAAAAGTTTATTCAAATAAAATTGTATGTTAACATGATCTAATATGCCTACGGCACACCAAAGCGCAAGCCTTTCCATACCTTGTTTCATTCATTGTTCTGTATAAACTATTTTACTTATTCTTGGTTAAATCATAGATAAATGCAGTATATTGAGTCAACCTAAAACAAAACAGACTAGCAAAAAATGACCTTAATACTTACTTTTCAATTGAACGTGTAGAACAAAACGGTAAACCTTAAAACTTACCACCAACAGCAAATGATCACAAAGTGCAATCTACAGATAGATTACACTAGATTTACACTATCGGTAGTTCTATTGCAGTGAACCGCGCTGTAAATCAACGCCGAGAACCTCGTAATTAGCCCGCCGCAACCCTTACAAAACACTGCTAAATAGCTACCATTAGGTACTAGATATTTTACGATTGTTTTAAAGGGTTGAGGGTAGTTTACTGAATATTTAGTGTACGCTAAGCATATAAACAGTAAACATAATAATTACTTTTTTTAACATATATGTAAAACATACAGGGTTCCCAATGGACTATTAATGGTTTCTAAGGAGAACCCCTTATTGTAAGTCGCATATTTATAGGTATTTCTCAAACATAGTCGAACCTTTCGATCGCCTGAAAATCCGTGCGTGATGCCCAGTGCTGTATGTACCTACTACTAGGTAAATAAGTTAAGGACGTGTTGTTCCTAAATCTGGCAGGTATTTGGGTAAGTCATGAAATTCAGATAGCGTTGTCTCTACCTACTACCTATATTTGTGGAGCGGACCGCACTGGCAAGTTTATCAGTGTGTATTGGAGCGTGATATTGTTTTCGAACGTTGCTCTGTGGAATGCAAACGCTTGTGCTACATAATGGCCAATTTTCTAAGCTTCGGTCTTGCAAGGATAAAAATATACAAATATCAAAATAAGAGGTAAAATATTAGATATTTTTGACGCTGAGGTTCATGTCTAACCAAACCGTAACGCTGATGAAGTTTTTCAGGCAAAGTTGGTATGACCTAGACGGTACTTGCACAGTCGTCATTTTATTAATATTTTTAACTAAGTTAGATACTTTTTTATGAAATCTCTAGGTAAAAATTTTCACGTTTCATGTCACAGTCCCGAAACAACATCGATTGCATTGCATCTGAATATTTTTACTGAGTTATCGCGTTCTGTCCAGTTAGTCTAGTATGAAAAATATAAAAAAGATGCAGCATTGGTTGACTTGTGGTCATAAATATCCAAAAGCGACAGTCGGGTCCGCCATTTTCCTGTTGACAAAATCGCACCCACAATACATTCAAACTTGTCTAAAGTTTCCATTGTTTATAGCTCAGGGTGCTTTCTCGACACCCCTTTCATTCAATTAAACACTTTCAACACAAATTCTAAAATGATGTAACAAACTCACAAACATTATCATTATTCTTTTTGTAATCTTGCACCGAATAAACTCAAATCTATTCTTATCTAGAAGCAACGAAATTTGGTATTTAATTAGAGCAAAATGAAGCGTACTTTATAGTGACTCAATTTCATTCGCAGTTGCTTCTAAGCATTATTACCCAAAGATATTGAAACATTTCGTGCGATTCAACGACAGGGTGATTTCTCGTCGAGAATAAAACTGATAGCGTCCACTGAACTGAAGACATCGAGAGCGTCTTGAAAGGAAAATTATCTTGATGAAACGTCTAGCTATAAAGAAGAAAAACGTCGTCCGTTGTCGACGCTCTTTCAAAATAAACCGGAGCATCGCGGCAAACCTAAAAACTTTATTTTCATCTCGACCGTTATTGTCTTTGTTAATAACCTCGCTCGAGCACCCCATTTCGTCTTACTAATGACTTTTTATATTACCGAATTGGGTTTCCTCTTTTACGAGTGTATCTCTGCCAGAGAAATGACACGCGTTTTGCATAATTATATTTTTGGTTTATCGTGATCACGGATACCACCGCGACGTTCAGTTATTTAGCAGTCTAAAGACAAATAAAATAATATACAAGCTAAGAAGATTCTAATAAATATAACTATAGTAATAAGTTATAAGGCAGCGTCTTTTTGTATAGTATGACTAACAACTATTTTAAAGTGATTAAATAATACGTAAATAACATTTTCCCTGTGAATTAAATTCGAATCAAAAAAGAATTGATTTCTGTGTGACTGGTTTCTTTCGCAATATCGAACAAAGTTGCTAATAGTTGAAATACTTACCTACATAACTGCAAAATTGAATGGGCAGTGTGTTTTCCGATCTGATAATGTTAGAGCCAGTAAATCAAACTCGTACACGCCCCTGACTAGTCTGTAGAACACATTACATTGTTTTCAACCCGTTTAGGAGGGAGACAATCGGCTAAGCTGTTAGTACTGTTACTGTTAGTCGCTGTTAGTAAAGTAGCCGATAGTTAAATATCAATGTTATGTGATAGTGTGTCAGCCTATTCTTGTAATACATAAGATTAATAAAAATTGTCGGCTCTTGTATTATAAAAACATAGATACAAATGACCGACATGGATCACAACTTAGCTGGTAGTAGCTTCGCCTTCCATGCTGTGGGTCGTAGGTTCGATCGAGAGCAAATGTTTGAGAGAGAAAAAAAAGAAAAAATATTTGTTCTGTTTTTTTAGTATCTAGTAGCTTTGCCTCCTATGCTGTGGGTCGTGGGTTCGCTCGAAAGAAATGTTTATGTTCATCAGAACATAAATATTGTTTTTTTATTTTTAATCTAGTTTTTATATAACAAGCTTTGCTTAGTTTGGGACTAGAGCACGATGTGTGTAATGTCCAGGAATATTTATTTATTTCGTATTTTTATTTCTTTAGTTCCGAACTAAACCAAACTAATCACCTATAATTTTTTAAAACAGCTAGGAAATATTGTTTCAGTGCTTTATATATTGTACGAACACCGTGCATTACATCGATGAAAGTAAAGTGCGCTCGTTTACGGCATGGTAGTTACTCTTGCGGTAAAGTTACAAACTTTTGCGATATTAATCTCGAAACTTGTGCAGGTTCTATATTCATATATCATGAGATAGATCGGTTCAACTTTTACGTGGTTATCTTTAAAGTTGTGTTAGACTCATGCTGAACCAACTGCTGAACTAACTAATCTAAATCTAATCAATCTTTTCAATGTATTTCTTAAAAGTTACTTAGCAAGTACTTTTAGACGATAGATAGATACCTAACTCTTTATGGGTACACCACACAAAGAAACTTCAGAGAACAAAAAACAGAAATAATGGTCACACAATGGGCGGTCTTATCGCTGAGAACGATCTCTTTCAGGACCTATAGTTGGAACCAATGATGTGTACTTATAAAAATCTTTTTATCTTTTTTAAAATAAGTAATGGACTTTATAGTAAAAGTTGTTTATAGCAAATTAGTGTTTAGCAAACCAGTCTTCAGTACTCATTATCTTGCTAACGAAAAGAAGGTCGCCTTTGAAGTAAGGACATAATTGGATCGTTTAGCTTGAGTGTTTTTCCAATACCTAACAAACTCCCAATTTTAGTTAACCCACTTAGGCCTAATTTTGTCAACGTCAAATAAACTTAACTCGGAGTAGAACCGTAAGAGTAGTCGGCTATTACTTTTATCCTTGAATGAGTGTACTTGTCGTTATCAAAAGTCTGTACGACTAAAACTCAGCGAGGTGACTTTTAACAATTAGCTTTATAGTATAAGACAGTGGCAAGTAACGCTGTGGCGAGGTGTGGTTTGTGGTGACCTATTCGGCAGAGAGCCAAACACGTACACAATTTTACTTAGCCACCCCACGGCACCATCCGTGATTTGAATAAGTTTTAAACTTTAAAATATTATGTTGTGTAACATTGGAGTGTTTTGACGATAAAGGAAGTTTCCGTTTAAGAACTAAAATTGGTAGAGACGAAGCGGGTTTGTTTCACAGCAAGAAGAAGTTAAAGTGTTAGCCAATTAGTCTGTAAAATACTGAGCTGAAATATCGCGCTGTTGTTTTATATTAGCAGCGAGTACGATAGGACTAAAAGCCGGTTAAACCCTAAACCATTTCATATGCAAATTGTGTAAAAAGGTATAAAATAACAGTAATCTGTCAAATCCACTAAGTAAGGGTACAAAAACAAAGATTTATCACGGTAATCCGTTCAACCCAAAACAATACCTGATTCGGCACCACTCAAAACTGAAAAGGTTGCGGTTTGAATCATTTAATAACGCAAATATTTCAGTTAAGCCAGGAAAATGCTTAAGGGCACAGTTTATGCTAACGAACTGCTATTATGATCACCCTCGTGTCACTGTGCGAAGGTTTTGCACTCTCGACCGAGTTCCGCCGGGGTTGTTTCGGATCATGTGTTGCTTTCGGGAAAAGCTGGCAGTACTGAAACGCGCGGCGGCGGGGACGGACGTGTTTCAGTCCTTCAGCCTTTTCATGCTTACGAACGAACAATCGAACTCACGTCAACCCCGCTTATCTAGTTCGAGGAGCATAACGCGGGTGCGATAAATGGGTAAAGCAAATAAAACGTGACTCTACGCAAGACAAAGCTAAATTGTTGTTGGTATAGTGTCGACGGGAAAGTTGATGAACATTTCCTGTGTAAATGGATTATGTTTTTATGAAGTTTGGAATGACTGAACTAAGTAAGTTATAAATTGCCTTCGAATACGTAATATTATTTTCTTGGGATTGATTTTGATTTTATCATTTTATATAGAAAACTTTTCTTTACATAGGTAACTCACAACATAAATCAAGTAAATATAACCATAGATAACAGAGTTGAAAGTTTCATTTTTATTTTCATGTTTGATTGTGTAATAACTAAATAACTCACACCTCAACTTAAAATATTTATGCCAAAAGAAAAAAAAATACTGTGCAGTAATGTAGCGCAAAATATTAATAACGCATGTCAAAACTCTCTACTCGACATGCACGTCTACTCAGATAAAACCATGAATAAACATAGCTATATAACGCCGTTTTGACTAAGTTGACATTTAAATCATAGCTCGCTCCGCTCACGCGTATTAAGATGCGCTGAAATCAAAATCCTCTCTTGTGAATCGGCTACGAATAGGAGCTTCGAAGTTCTTACAATTAGACTGATTTGCCTCGAGACGTCGCGTTTTAACTTTCAGCAAACTGTATCAGATATTGCAACAAGCCGAATTGCCGCAAAGTCACAGGTAATATGAACACCAGTCAAGCTGCTCCAGCGTTTGTAAACTGATAAATAAAAAAACCGGTATTGTTTTGTAAAACGTTATCTTCACGAGACCATGATACCTAAGTGATTTGTCGTGATTATGTGAAAGCGTCATAATCATCATCACCCTATATCAGCTCACTGCTGGACGTAGGTCTCTCCCAAGACGGGACTGATCCCGGTCTTCGGCAATTTTATGAAAGCGTATATTAGGTACTTATATGCAAAACATTAGTTTTCCAGAATGCGTAGATATCTGAGTGAAAATAACTTTTGTGTTAAATACATATCTTGGCTTCATAACCATATTTTTAACTAAAGTAGGGGTTTTTTGAAAAGTTATTTACTTACTTACTCCGTTGGCTCAGTGGCCCGATGTCTGTTTTGGCCTCCGATAAGAGAATTCGCCATCCTTTCCTATCCTGCGTTAGGTCCTGCTAGTTTTCGGCTTTGAGCTCTCTCAAGTTGGCCTCAACAACATCCTTCCAGCAGTATCTTGGGCGCCCTCAAGGCCGCGGAAGAGTTAGTTAGTTGCACAATTTTTTTACGATTGGCCAATCCTTATGGAGTTTGCATCCGAGAAGTAAACCTGCTACGCTATTTTTAGCTGTGTAAACTATCTCGAGTGGCTCTTAATTAGTGAACCTGCAATTTCTTGCGCTACCCAGTATCCGGCTTGTTCGAAATGACTGTAGCAAAAAGTTTGCCTTAATCCTGAAGAATGATGTTGTTCAACTAGTTTTTGGCTAATTGGAATGGCTCTTGCGTCTGGGTCCGTTGACGATGGCAGAAAACAATGCATTTTAGATTTGTACTAAGGCACCCTTTGGTAACAGGGCAGTAACGGTAAGCAGGGGCACATTGCATGCAGATCATACGTAGTTTCGATATAAGAACATGTCAGTGCTATGCTGAGACCAAATATATTTACATTACCCTGTACTACGAAAAATCCTAATGTGTGTTCTAAATTAAAACAGGAAAATCTTATTATAAAAAACGATAAGCAGATTTTAAACTTTATTAATTTAAGAAAAAAAATCTTTTTTGTAAATCTAAAGTAATAAAAAGCATGCTTCACTTTAACAGTCGCAATCTTAACAAGGTTTTAACCAGGTACCAACAATAATTTAATTTCATTCACAATCAAACAAACCTTATGATAATGACTTTAGACTTAGGACCTTTGGGATGTATAATGTTGTGTCAACAACCCGAAAGTAGAATCAGATTAGTGCATGTCAAAAGGGCCAGGCTGTCGACTCAGAGCCGTGATCACGTAAAACTAAATCGCATGAATAAATCGCATTCGACGCGAGTCCTGCATTAACCACAAATAGGACAACTCTGACAACGGGTGGACGCAGGTCGCAATTAGAGAGGGCGCCCTCCCAACAACATTTACATTTTAATTTAAATTTCCCCGATCCTGACGAGATTTAAGATAAATTGGGCTGCGTATTTAGCGCAATAATTTGAGACTGCCGCCGCGTGGTCTCCAAATTAAGGGGTAGGATAATTGTTTGCGTTTTAATTAATAATTGACATTCATATTGTGAACTCTTAGAGCTCGCGTGGTACACTGGGAGTTTCCGAGGAACTTTAATTGTAAATAAGTAACCGGAAAGGTCTACATTTCGTTTACTGCGAGTTTAAAAACGAAATTTTAACGTGGAATTGCTACTGAAATATTTGTTTTTATGTTTGAGCTATTACAACAAGAACCTTTGAACATTTTAATTGTAAATTTTCCGTGTTACCAAAACGACCGGAATACTAAAAATGTAATTGAAACTTCCATTTTCGTTTCAATTCAAAGTAAAATAGATTTCTACCACGGTTCTTTGCGCTCAAAAGTAATTGCTACATACATCAGACTCGTAGCGGCCGGTCGTAATTTACGCCAAAAATCGAAATAGACATTGCAATATAGCTGAAACATTCGATTCGTTAGTCGAAAAGAGAAATGCAAAACGCAGATCGGAGAGAATGCTTCTCATAGTCGGATAACAAAAGGAATACTGTGTAAAATATCGTTCGTTTGATGATCGTAGCGACTCATTGCTACGGACGGCTACGGCGTAGCTTGCACTGTGCTGTTTTGATTGCATGCCAGAGCCCTATTGATTAATTTCGGTTAGTTACTACCAAATACAATTAACTTACGTTCAGTGAATAGCGACTTTGGGATTGCTGTACCTTACACATGCTGAGTGATGGCCTGTTTTGTGGTCACGAACATGTTAATAGTAAGTTTTTTTATTTTAAATTGTATGTATAATATTGTTTTCATGTGACACAAAATAAAGTTTTTTATTGTTTCTTTCTTTCTTTCAATATCATTTCGAACAACTGCTAGAGACCAAAAACTAAACTAGAATATTTTATTGGGTCTTATGTATAGGATATCAAATATTATGAAAATGGACACCATTTTACGATAAAGCTTTTTAAGCACGTTTTTATTCTACAAAAAAAAAAAGTTTGTAAGAACTCGCATTAGTAGTAGGAGATACAAACTATCAACCTTGGGACCTGGAGCTGTATTTGCAACATATATACATACATAACATAAGATATAATACGATTCCTTCGTGATTCTACAGAATAAAGATTAATTGACTTTGATTTTGACCAGCGTGACTCAAGCATACTTTGATATTCCCAAGTCACGCTTCGCTCGAAATTCGGCATTTTCAATACCAAATTTTGAGGAATCTCGACACTTAGGTGGTAACAAATAGGATCAGGAATAACCCAAATCACATTTTTATTTAATTATACTTTCTAAGAAGATTGTTCTCTCCCTCTTATCTAAAAGTTTCAAGGATTTGTTTACAATCTTCGTGATGATGGTCCAGTGCTGAGTTAACAGCTTTCCCGCCACGTTATTACCAATTTGCATGAACTTAGCAGTTTCTCTAATGATTGTTTGTTTATTAGATCGCTTTAGAAAATTGTTTGATAAGTAATTTTAATTAATATATGATTTTAGGAGAGACCTTTCCAAACAGTGGGACAATGTAACAAAAAAAAGTACAATTTTGATTGGATTCTTCTAGCTATCATTTTTCTATCGTCTATAATCGTTATTATTGTTACTTAGTCCAGTCAAAATAGACTAAAATTATGACTCTAGTTTGCATTAATTCCCAACAAGCTGAATTTTTGTGCAGGCCTTGAATACGTCATTACAAATGATATGTCAAAAGTCCCCATCGATCCCGCTTGTGCGTTGTTTTTTATTCGAGGTCAAAGGTGACTAACTGTACATCATCAACATTTTAATTTGTATGAATCTATAAACATTTAAGAATAATTTATTGTTGCGGCCTGACTTGACGTCGCGGTGACGTTTGACACAAAACGTCACATTTTTCAAATATAATTTTGACATACACTGTCACATCACCACAATCAACGTACACGCACAACTGCTGTAACCTTTTGTAATAAATTTTCCACATTATACGCTATTTTGAAGAAATCCAAGTCTTCGTTATTTACTGCTACCACCAGAGGAATCCCAACAAGGAATTGCGCCTACATAAATTGGACCTTCGGAGCCGAATCTACAACGGACCCACGTACGCACGACCTTCGCACGACCTCTGAGACGCACGGTGTAACGGTCATTCCTGAAGACTACCAAGGATTCTTCAACGGATTTATCTGGATCGCTGTCCAACAGCGCGCATGCCAAGTCTATCCGAAGAAACGGTACGGCCAGCAATCCATCCTATCCAAACGCTTGTCCTTTCTTGTGCTAATTTCGCGGTAAACTGTTTCAGTAATTTGTGTCGCAGTGAGCTACCATCAGTTTGCACAGTGTCTAGCAGCGTGTGCCGCAGCCAGCATAACTGCCACTTGACAAACGTGAGTACTCCACCTTTTACTAGACTTCAAGATGAGCACAGAACTAACGGTCAGGCCTAAATCCCCTTGCAAATTAACGGTTACAGACGATGACGATACAAACAAACTTATACGAGACCTAACTAGAAAGCGAGCTATTGTCAAAGGTCGTCTTACTCGCTTCTCTAAGCACCTAAACACACTGGAATCTGACGTTAGCTTGAGCATACAAACGCAAGTAGACCTTAAGCTGCGTATCAAGGGAGCTTCTAGCTTATTTACCGAGTTTAGCAGTCTTCAAACACAGCTAGAAGAGTCTGTTTTAGAAACAGATCTCGATGAACAGCTAACTGAGCGCGAGTTGTTTGAGGACTCCTACTACACCGCATTGGCTAGGGCTGAATGTATGCTTGGTAGCAGTGGAGAAGCTGATTCTAGTTGTAGGAAAGCGCACAGTAACGATATGAAGTCAGTAAGGCTACCTACGATATCGATACCTACCTTCGACGGTTCATATGAGCATTGGTTAGAATTTAGGGATACCTTTCAGTCGCTTATTCACAATGCAGATCATATCACTAGCATCCAGAAGTTCCACTACCTAAAGTCATCACTAAAAGGTAGTGCAGCGTTGGTGATCGATTCGTTAGAGTTCTCAGCGGCAAACTATGTCGTAGCATGGGAACTGCTTTTATCTAGGTACGACAATAGCAGGTTACTCGTACATAACCACATTAAATCTTTATTTAACATTCAGGCTTTGACTAAAGAGGCACCAGATCTTTTACGTTATTTAATCGACACTATTTTAAAGAATTTACGCGCTTTAAAAATGCTAGGTGAACCAGTAGACAGCTGGGACACGTTGATTATTTATATTGTTGTCACAAAACTTGACAAAATCACAGAACGCGAGTGGGAACAGTATAAAAACACAACACTAAAACGATCTGGTGACTCTAAGACAATTATGAAGGTGGATGTTTTACTGTCATTTCTAAAGGACAGGGCGGATATGTTGGAAACATTGCAAGTATCACACGCGAGCACAAAACAAACTACAGTTTCACAAAACACAAGTCACAAAGTTCACTGCAATGTCTCCACCAATAATCCGCACTGTCAAGCGAAGAAATCTTGTTTAATTTGCACACGCAATCATCCACTGTACGCATGTCAAAAGTTTTTAAGTTTTAATTTAGATGAAAGGTTAAATATCATAAACAAGCATAGGTTATGCGAGAACTGTTTACGCGCAGGGCATAGCGTAAACGATTGCAGGTTCGGTCCGTGTAGGAAGTGCGAGCAGCGACATAACTCGCTAATTCACAAAGATAGTGCAGTTCTATGCGACGTTGCTTCTCGCACTTCAGGTGAGAACAGCCAACCGGTTTCGGCGATGCAACCGCCGCCGCCGCACCTCACCGCACCATCTGCAAGCCTTAGCAGCGATACGCACACAGTAGGCACGCACACGAATATACTATGCGCTAATTACTCGTGTGTGCAACCTGTCCTGTTATCTACAGCGCTAGTCATGGTCAAGGACAGGTACAATAAATACCAAACTGCGCGCGCGCTTCTAGATTCGGGAAGCGAGCGTTGTATCATAACGAGATCATTATGCGACAAACTAGGCACACAAATGATACAGTCCACTCACGAAGTACACGGGGTTGGTAATTCTATATCACAGTCTACGCAAACCTGTGATATAGAAATAAAATCGCGAACCAACCCATTTTCAATGCGATTAAATTGTATTGTCTTACAAGACATTACGTCCACGTCGCCAGTGATATCTGAACAATATGCGAAGTTCAGTATCCCTGGCAATTTAGAGTTAGCCGATCCTAATTTTCATGAATCTCAAAACGTCGATATCTTATTAGGCGCGGATACGTTTTGGGATTTACTTAGCGAGGGAAAAATGCGTTTACCGAACGGTCCATACCTACAAAACACGCGGCTAGGTTGGATCGTATCGGGTCCCATAAAGCGTTACATGTAAGCTACGTTCGATGTAACTTCTACAATCATAAAGCGGTAGAAACACATCAACGCAATCTTAAAAATAAATAATTACCTTAATTCTAGTCTCGGATTTCAAATCTATTCATAATGCGGGACGAGATATCCGAGGCTAGAACATAGTGTTTTATTACCTATATATCATATTAGTTTAGTTTTTTCATCGCCGACAAAATTATGCGGTTGGCGGATGAATTAATTATTTTTTTACGATATAATGCGCACAAAATATCACTTAGATATATCTAGTTTCAGAATCAAATCTATTAATAAAGCGGGACGAGATATCTGAAACTAGAACTAGGTTTATATTTCTATAACATTCATTCAATAACAAATTTACTTCATTTTTTTTTACATTTTGTTGTTTTTCGACGCTAACAAAATTATGCGGTTGGCGAACGAAATAACAACACTCTTCATTCGTTTCTTAAATCACTTTTTCATTTTCGCACATATCTACCTACATACGTCTCGAGCACCAACGTCTGCTTTCTGCTGCTCTTCAAGCGCTGCCGTACCTATACGTCCATCAGATGTAAGGCACATTGAGTAGTGGAATATTGCACAGATGATGGTGAATGAGAACGTTGTGTTCAAGCGATCGAAAGGTAAACCTTTTCACAGGCCGTCTGCCAAAGGACTTGTTGTGTCCTACTTCTCCGTTTCTACATTGCGAAGTAGATAAAGTAGGAACAATAATGCTCACTCGAATCGCGAAGGCAGACGTCGAAAATATCGTTTAATTCATTTTAGTTTCAATGTTTCACACGCGCAATACCTACAGCTAGATTCTATCAGCGATC
The DNA here is from genome assembly GCA_932527185.1 of Ecliptopera silaceata. Classification (NCBI taxonomy): domain Eukaryota; kingdom Metazoa; phylum Arthropoda; class Insecta; order Lepidoptera; family Geometridae; genus Ecliptopera; species Ecliptopera silaceata. The sequence goes on along the minus strand of OW052202.1, from coordinate 5,873,757 downwards.
TAGCTACCTAGGCACATTACATTTTTACACTAATTTACTTTTTTAATCGCAAACCCTTGATGCGCATTTCATTATTGCGGCAACCTTTTCGTAGGTGCAATCAAATTCAATTTTTTCCTAGGCGCTAATTATAAATCTATTTTTTTTACTATGTAAGTACACATTCATTGGTTCTTGCATAATTATATCTATTTTCTAACAACCTAGCTTCACTATACAATGCTCATTTTGGAGGTCTATGAAAAGATGGAGGAAAACCTTGCAAGTTAAACTTCACACACACATTTAGGTAGTACCCTTATCTTTAATCAGCTTGCTGCGGTTTTAGCACAAACCATCCCAATTTCCCGACCTCTTTCTACATTACCTATTCCAATCCTATGATTTCCTATCCTCTCAGTCCCGATCCTTACCTTGTTGGTCGTCCGCTTTCCAGTCGCTGCTGTTCAGGACATACGAGGCGAACCTGAACAACTACTCAGCCGGCACCAGCGAGTAGATACGATCCTACGCAACCAGGGATGCAGTATTCGACTGCAGGCCAGACGTATCTACCTACTTACATGAAGAGAGGACGGACGAATCACGAGTCACAAGGACAACCAACTGCCTACCTACAAGCTACCTATGAAGCAGCCAAGCAGCAAAGGAATAATAAAGCGCAAAATCTTTGAAGCTGGAGCTTCCAAGGCCGGGGGCATGTTGCGGCCTGACTTGACGTCGCGGTGACGTTTGACACAAAACGTCACATTTTTCAAATATAATTTTGACATACACTGTCACATCACCACAATCAACGTACACGCACAACTGCTGTAACCTTTTGTAATAAATTTTCCACATTATACGCTATTTTGAAGAAATCCAAGTCTTCGTTATTTACTGCTACCACCAGAGGAATCCCAACAAGGAATTGCGCCTACATTTATTTATTTCTCTGACCTTCTGATGATCTATCAAACAAAAAAAACGAATAACATGAAACAAACATACAGACGAAAATAGAACCTCATTTTTAAGTCGGTTGAAAACCATTTGAAAATATAATGCATACCTCAGGAATATTTCATTCAAATTACCGACGGGCCAATATTTGAGCAATTTGTAGAATTTAATTTATTTGATTGCATGTTTTAGTTGCGTACGGTGATTGACGGCAGATAGTTTTTTTTCTGATTGTTAATTTACAAATATGTATGTAATTATTTTTATTTCCAACGGTTTTATCATCGAAATCAAAATTGCACATTTTATTGTGCATGTTAATATGGGTCTATAAAATAAACATTTATAACAAGCTTGGTAAAATAAGTACCTACATTTTTTTAAATATTTATTTGTATTCCAGTTAGATATCATCATCATCGACCTACGTTCCTACGTTCACTGGTGGACGTAGGTCTCTCCCAAGACGCGCCACTGAGCCCTGTTTTCGGCTCTTCCAGTTAGATATCGCTTTGATTAGGGATTGCAATCCGGAAAACCGGATCCGGTAATCCGGCGGATCCGGCATCATTTAATGGTTACCGGATCCGGTACCAATATACCGGATCCGGAGACCGGATCCGGTACAAGCAGTTTGTGGGAAAATAATATAGCTATTAATAATATTGCATGAGTAGGTACTTTAAATGCGTTGTGCGTAGTGTTCATGCGTGCGAGTCGTTCGTTGCCGAGTCGCCCCACTACGCTTCGCCAGGTTAATTGTATTTATTAGATATTATACTTAAGTACTTGATAATTAATATTTTTACTAGTCCAGTCAAAATAGACATTCCAGTTTGCATTAATTCCCTGGATTTTTGCCTTTGTTTCCTGATTTGATTGTTATTTGATCTTAATTGATAAATTAAATGTTTGTCAGTATTGAGGTTACTGTTTATTTTATTCTAAAACTACTTCTAGTGCTAAAAAATGTAATTAATTATTAAGTCCCCATCGATCCCGCTTGTGCGTTGTATTTTATTCGAGGTCAAAGGTCACGAATTTGCGTTATATGCGTATAATTATTTAGCACCTAGAAGTGGTTTTAGAATAAAATAAACAGTAACCTCATTACTGACAAACATTTAATTTATCAATTAAGATCAAATAACAATCAAATCAGGAAACATAACAAACAACCTTTAGTTTAACAGGGAATAACACCCTTACAACAATTACTATGCACAATTACGACAAAATAACAGACTTACTGCAAATTACATAAATCTTAATGCTTTTGGCCTTGAATACGTCATACAACGAGACCTATCGAAAAATAGTTTTTCGTTAGCTCTCGTTGTTTCAGAGATATACGCATATAACGCAAATTCGTGACCTTTGACCTCGAATAAAATACAACGCACAAGCGGGATCGATGGGGACTTTTGACATATCATTTGTAATCTAATGACGTATTCAAGGCCTGCACAAAAATCAAGCTTGTTGGGAATTAATGCAAACTGGAGTCATAATTTTAGTCTATTTTGACTGGACTATACTTATAAATTGATCCATCTGTGAAAGTGAAATCTAGAAAGACTGAGCTACTCGTTACGTCGTAAAATTATTACTACATAGTTACCTACACTATTAAATTTTAATTGTTTTCTTGTTGTCTATTTGTCTTAACATTGATTAGAAAATAAAGTCGAATTTATAATATTTGAAACTATCATGGTTTTGAACATAGTTTTCATTATAAACGGAACCGAAATATCGGGAAATAATCAAACTCACAAATCATGGTAAATATCCCGTTTATAATGAAAACAAAGTCGTTTTTATATATTTGTGATTTATTTTTTATAAACTACCTACATATAAGTGCAGTGACACTTGATTAACTCACATATTTTGTACTAAAAAGCGAAAATCATCTTGATTTAATCAATCCGGCCGGATCCGACCGGATCCGGCCGGATTGATGGGAATCCGGTCGTATCCGGCCGGATTGAAAATGACGCCGGATTGCAATCCCTAGCTTTGATAAATCTGTTTAGGCCAAAAAACAGCAGACAGCTCAAATTAAAGCCATTTCTTTAGATAACATCAAAACAAAAGTCAATTAAAGAAACAGAGAGAGATGTAACGTAGCCTTTAGTAATGTTTAAGTACCCATATAATATGTTCGTAAAGGATCGAGGGAGTTCTCGGAAAATTCCCGAAAATGCCATTTAACAAGCGCACTTAATGATCAAGGATAGAGTATCCTGGGAGAAAACTCACAAGACAAACGGTAGGGAGCAAGTAATTCCTTTTCTTATTTTTATACGTGTAGCTGTTGTTACCCGCGACTTCGGCTGGCTATCGCTATATTATTAAAAAATCGCACAATATCTTTATAAATTACTAGCTGACCCGTGCTGACTTTGTTGGGCATAATTCGACCGTTTTTTATATATACCACGTAAAAGCCATTTTTTTTTATATAACCTATGACACTCAGCAATAATGTGGCTTTCTAATGGTGAAAGAATTTTTAAAATCGGTTCAGTAGATCTTGAGATTACCCCTTACAATTTAACTAGCACACAAACTTTACTTCTTCATAATATTAGTATAGATACAGTTGTACAGTTTAATTAAAATCAATTCAGTAGTTTTTGTGTGAAAGAGTAACAAACAAATATCCATCTATCCATACAAACTTTTGCGTTTATTATATTTATTATATTATATGATAGGATATTCCGTGGGGGATTTTAAAGTCCTATTGATAGTAAAAACGATACTAAAATGTGTCGTTTTTATTACCAGTTGTACTATATTAGTTCTTACGAGTGACACGGAGCGTTTTGTTATTTGTTTGTATGAATTGAGTACTAAGTACTTCACAGTGAAAAGAAATTAAGTAAAATTAAGTGTTCATTATCTTGACACGCGTCAACAGCTCAGTTAGTAGTAGCTTTGCCTCCATGCTGTGGGTCGTGGGTTCGATCCTCATCAAAGACAAGCATTTGTAGCAAACATTGTTTTTGATTTGTGTCTTGTTATTTATCTTTGTATGAATTTACAAAAAAAAGTATCCACAATGAAGTTCCCAAAGTACAAGCTGTGCTTAGCTTGGAACTAGAGCGCGATATGTGAAATATCCATGAATATTTATTATTATTATCTAATATTGTAAAAAATAATAGGTTTCTAAGCAAAAAAAGTATTTCAAAAAGTAACAGTATTACGAAACCAAATTCAAAGAGAAATTTCTTCAGTAGGCTGCACCGGAACAAGTCCAACTTCCACAATAAAATATCTTGGTGACATCAAAGTTTGCCACTTTCAAGCAATCTCGTTCTTTCGGTATTACCATATGTTTTCGAGTTAAGGCGACGGGTAGGGTGAAATTTTTCATAATAAATAAAAATGTCAATAACTTCCAAGTTTATTATTTATTTATTATATCTATACACACGTTAAACTTGTAACACGGCATAGTTTTTGCCGTGGTGGTTAAACTCTAGACAGTCAGCGTGGCAACGTCACAATTTCAATTTCAACAAAAATGCTGACAACGGCGCAAAACACATAATGAGCCGCGCACAGTTCGGATAGTCAAACTCTAAAGCAGTGCCTTATGTATATTTGCGAGCACACAGCAATCAAACACTTATAATTCCTAAGGCGCTACTCTTCTTCTTCTTTAAACACCTTAATGTAGAAATGTTTTCTTTAGAGTCACAAGATACGAACCATAAGAATAGCTGTGCTGAGTTTGGTACCAAACAAACCTGCCGAACCCATAAAAAATGGGATCTTAAACCACACTTTTGCAAAAGGTGTTGGTACTAAACTTACATTTAAAAGTAAACTATATCCAAGAGCACAAATTTTGAGTAACAATACACTAGTTCAATATATGTGTTATAGGAAATAATAAGTTTCACAACTCCACATGCTATCACTTTTTCTGAAAACAGTTTTCGGTTTCCCCAAAAACACGCATTTGGCTATACCCGTCACCTTAATATAATTTATATATTTACTTTAAAAGTTATTTTTTAAACAAATATATGTTTATTCACAAACAAACTTACGACTAATACAGTTACAAAATATACATAGGTGTATAAAATTCATAAAAAACAGTTGAGCTATCTACAGACCGATTTATAGGTAGTTCAACTGGTCCAAATCAGTTAAAGCCGCTTTAAAAGTTAAAGCTTGCGGTATGCTGTAATTAAAAATGTATGACTGTGACTGTGAATGTTGATAATTCCATTTAGCATGTACCCAAAAATCCACTCATAGTACAGTGACGCTATACGAGTAATGAAATGTCATACTTATATGTTATCGACACGGTAAAACACTTCTATTAAAAAAAAATTATATTTTTAATACAGTAAATATGAACTTATTTCTAGCATACTTTTTGCTTTTGAAACATTAGCTATTCGAAAAAAATTCATTCAGACTTCCATTAACCATAGTAGGGGTCGTAATAATTATTATTGAGGCTATGGCTCAGAGATTTCGAGCGGGCCGCGTGGGATTAACAACTCAGATAAGTTATACTGAAATCAGATTTAATTGCAATCACGCTCAGTGACCGTAATGACAAATATCAAAAACCACCGGCTTACTAACTTTAATGATTTGTGGTCACAACTTTGGGGTTACCTTACCTACATTGAACATATAACTTAGCCGCAGCTTAGAAGGGTAGGTACTTACTCTTTTGATACTCTTCAATATAACTTTGATAAACCAGGTTGACATTTAAATAGGTTTTGACCACCTGTTCTTATGATTGAATGGAGGGATTTTTTGAATTTGAAATGTTGAGAACAGATATATAATAATATAAAGGAGTGAAGTGTTTTAGTTTTTAACAAATTATTTTGTACTCGTGATGTAGTTTTAACTTTTAATTAATTTCATGTTCTGATTTTGTTCATGTGATTATTTTTTGTTATACTAGTAAAGTCATACTCGATTGAAAATTTATTTGTCTGCAAAAAATGAACGCTATCAAACTTTATGGTCCATTTAGCAAATCCGTGCGCTAGACAGAGATTAACGTGTACTCTGGTTTATTATTTAAGCTCGACTTATGAAATTCGTGATTATGTTTCTAATGAATGAAAAGAATCCCACTTTTTTATTGTTATATTTATATATATAACTCGTAATAAGTTAAGTCATGGTCGGTTAAAAAATATTTCACTGTTAGTAAAATAAAATAAGAACGTCGATCTAGTTTTTTTTTATATCTTACACAAAACTCTTTTCAATCTTATCTTTTATAATATGTTTCTCTGAATGTCTCTTCATATCCCTAAAGATTTCAGTATTTTATAGCAATAAATGAATTCTACTTGGTATTTCCAAAGTGCAGAGACTTGTAAGGTATCTGTTTGTAAAAACGTCTCTGACGATCCCTAAATACAAACAATTCCTATATTGCAATCTATAATTAGGACAATAGCGTGATATGTGTATCTAATGTTCGATTATATTTATCTGTTTAAAAGAATAAAAAAATGGTTGTCTGTAAAGTTGGTTTACTGACGATAGTTGAACGTGACAACGTCAGTTCATGGAACGCCTCAGAACGCCTCATGAGTCATGTTTTTTCGTGCGTGCAGCCGGCTCTATCGAATTATAAGACGTTGTCACGTCAAAAAATAAATGAAATCTTTTTTCAAGAGTTGTGTAGCTTTTTGTACAAATATTATTTTAATTTAAATGCTAGTATTAATTTTAAAACTAAAAATATTTTCTCCATTCGGTGTCACAATTAAGGTGGCAAGTGTTTTGGTATATTACTGGTATATATTGTGTGCTTTTGCGTACAATACTTAAGTTTTAATTAAATAACGCGCAGAAACGTGTTTCATTAGTATACGTCTACGTTTGAAAGACGTCGATTAACATTGGAAGGTGTGTGGTAAGCGCAGGTGGCGGCATAAACGTAATCTTAACGTGGAGGATAAAATAAGCAAACTGTTATATTACGCAACAAATATTTTGATCTTAAAATTACTTTTGAAAATAGTTTTTCAGTTTCGTGTCTAGAGGGAACTGTCAAAAATAATTAACTGTATTTGAACTGCCTCCTTCCAAAGTTTATATCTCTGAAAACTCGATCATATTACGAGTTAGTTTGTTGACCTAGTTTAGACTACAAGACAAATGTAGTACCCCATTTGAGCCGAACAAAATTATAGTCTCTATTTTGGTTAAAAATATATAAAAATAAACGGGTGAAATCCAACACTTCTTGCGTAGAGCATCTGTGCACATCCCTATGTTTGCGTAGATACCCTTTAGCAGCCCTCCTCAATCAGTCACGACACGACCATGTCGACACTTTCATACATTACGGTAATATGTCTACGCTCTAAGTGTGCTATTATAAATGCAGAGAAGGATAAATTGGTTCTGTTTACTCAGCTTTTCTACATAGTTTTAATCGCTTTACTTAGTGGCTTGGCTTTCAACATTATTTAAGAAAGTCTATCAATATATTAATCTTAATATTTATTTTGTTCTGTGTCCGGGTCTTGCTATGTATTTCTAGGTACTTATGTATTTACAAAAAAAATGTATATAAGTATTCTATAGTTCCCATAGTACAAGCTTTGAGCTTAGTTTGTTACTAGAGACTATGATGTGTGAATAGTACGAAAATAAAAATAAATTCTTTATTTCTGTTACGAGTTTCTGTGAGACGGATTTTCAGATTGTCACGGTTTTTGAGTACGCAATCATTATAAATAAGTTATATCAAATTCTGAGTAAAATACCGATATGTAGTCAAATATCGTGTAAGCAAAAACAGGAAATCAAACAGTAAAGGTTCATCCTCTGACTAAACAACAGCCATGCTATTCCGCTCGGTGAACAAACACTTTGTGTAATTCGAAAGCTCCACTTTATATTTGAACTGAACTTTACTTGTACCATACCTACCAGCTGCTTTACCACAAAACCCGGCACCAGCAACTTTAGTCGCTATTTTACAATTCATATCGTAAATTCAAAACTAGAAAAACTAGGTGACTAAACTATGGCTAAATTTTTGTTTCTTTCAAAGTATGTATCTCGATAGGTATAAGTAGATATTATAGATCGAACCTAATAATAAGAACGTGTTGAATACTATTAATAGATATTATTTTCTGAGAAATTTTCTTATCAATTCTTGTATCATCAATAATCGAAGAGGAGAGATAGGTGCCGATTGATGCACTAATTAGTCTTTGTAATTAACCTTATATAAAGACGAGTCAAAACTAAAGAAAAAAGATATCCTTACTTGCTTATTTTGGACGGGTTTATCAATTCCGCTGAGAAGCATTAATATCATTAACTTCCAAAAAGAACTCTGTTTATCAATAAGTATTCACTCTTGATGTAAATAAAATTACCTCAATAATCTATTTTTAGAATTCTATAACTAACCTTCAAGAATAAGTGGTTTACATTGTTCCAGGAGTAGGAAACGAAGTTACTGCGGAGCACTTACCGAGCCATTAGCTTGCAATGAACTAAGCTTTAGATCGAACTATGCCACAATATCTTAGAACTTGTTCATTTGAACAGTCGTTCTAGTTTGTAATAGATCGAGGTCAAAGTTAAACTTCTAAAGATTTTTTTTTATTTATTAAAGTAAGAAATGGGTGAAGAAAGATGAATTACATGGCTAAAGGCCTTCCTTTGTACCTTTCATTATCTTACTTCGGTTGCCTGGAAGAGATCGCTCTCAGCGATAAGGCCGCCCATTGTGATGCCATGTATTACTAATTGTTTAAGATTTTTTATTTTAATTTGTGTGTGGTGAACAATATCTATCTATCTATAATTTATCTAAAGGACGGTTATCAGCTTAGAGTCTATAATGTATGCGGCATGTTCATCTCAACAGATTGTCACTAATGGGGTGTTAGATAACGCGTCTTGACAGTCCGGGTGACATAGGTAAAATAAATAAATAATAACGTAAGACAGTTAAGTCAAACAAATAATTAAGTGCAAACTTTGACAGTTCATATTCAGTTCAAATTATCAATTATAAAAAACTTTTTTTTTTTTACTAGGTTTACTTTATTCACAAACAAACTTTATATACAGTATTTACAAAATGTACATTGTCATATAAAATACATAAGAAACAGTTGAGCTATCTACAGACCGTTGCAAACGATCTATAGATAGTTCAACTGATCCAAATCAGTACCAATCGGAAGCGTACCCAAGACTTATTAGTTAGCGGGTGAATAAGATATTTAACCGACGAAACAAAACGGAGGAGGTTCTCAAGTTAATGTGCATATTTTTTTTGTTTTTCATTCCATTTAATCTCGATCATCTTAACAATTTTATTAACCGCTACACTTTCTTACAGATCGTTTGCAACGGTCTGTAGATAGTTCAACTGTTTCTTATGTATTTTATATGACTATGTACATTTTGTAAATACTGTATAGTCGTAAGATTTACTGCATGATATTTTAAGTTGTTCATTAATTTGAATGAAATAACTTTCTTTCAATGTTTAAAAATGATTATTTGTTGCATAAAGTACCTATAGTGCATAATAAGTGCGTGAGTTTTAGTTTTTCAACGATTGTTGATCGTCAACCTTGAGATTATGTACTTACCCAGTTGATCACTGTTTGCTTAATGAGCTTAGAAGTTATTTTTTGGTCACCTTCGATTAGACCAGCGATGGTGGTTTCTTGACAGTTTAACCTTATTTGCTGGAAACAGGAAGTCAGGAATGTTCTCTCCCTCACATAGCTTACCGACGGGCACAATGCCCCGCATGTAGTAGTTTCAAACGTTATCGAATCATGTCTTATAAATCTTATGAAATATTAACTACACACTTATATTGTAAACATGTTTCGCATGCTTTACGTTTGATATGCTTCTTCTTCTTCGTGTCGACAATTCCCCCTTGTCGAATGTATCTTGCCCAAAAATGGGCTACGTCAATGGCACTCTCTGTGCCTTCGCAAAGCTCTTTTATAGTGCAGGTGTTGGTACACTCTGGGCAAAATAACAGATATGCTATTAAAAATACCTGATGTTTGAAAATAATACTCAAGTTTTATTTTAAGTTCCATACCTTGATTAAGCCTGAAATGTATCCCTAAATTATCGCATTTTAATATATATAATGTAAGGTAACTAATGCTATAGGTTCAGCACATAACAATGGTCACAAATACCTACAAGTTTCAGCTCCTGACGATAGATTACAGTTCTTGTTCTTGTATTCTCGCCTGCAGGATATTAATTCAGATTTCCCGACCGAGGGTCTGACTAATAACAATTTAAATGGGCCCATTATTCAGATGTTATGAAATGAAGTAGAGTTTCAGCTTCCGTGGCTTGGGTTTCAATTCCTGACACTCTGAAGGTATGCCTGGTAATAAATAGGTATACCTACCAAGGGTTAATAAATACAAAAGCAAAGTCACATTACATTATAATCACTAAACAAAATTAAATGATTGTTGTCTAAGTCGGTTATATTTATATTATAAGTTTTTTTATTATTGGAATGTTGAATTAAATATTTAGTACGGACAATCAAAATTTGCACATCATATCGTAACAATTTAGCCTAAAATCAAGTCTCAAATTCTGGAGCTCGGAATGCCAAGAACCTCAGTCTCTTAGCACCACTTCACAAAACAAAATGGAAATAAACCCTTATATCAAGGGATAAAACAAATAAAAAATAAATTGCGTAAGTAGTCTTTACAAACCCTGCCTGTGTAAATTGAAGACTCGCGTTTGATCCTGAAATCCGTACGATGCGGCTTTTATTCGTCCGTCGCACCAATCACAGCAATTAGCTGACTCCAAAAAGAAAAGCTGACATGCCAGTGTTGCCAACTGCGAATATGCGTCAGTAGTGGAGGTACCATAATTATTACAAAAACATATTTCGACTATTTTACCTACTCTTGATATATACTTATACTTATGTTTTATTTTGACTTTAAGTAAATAGGTAAGCATTTTTATTAAAGGTGTCAGTTATTTTGGTAGAAATAGTACAATTATTTGAGTTGTACGATAGACAATTGCATAATTGGCTTTTATCAAGAGAAAATCATTAATTCTTTAAAAAAAAATGTTTTATTAAGCAAAAATTCGTAGTTTAGTTGGTAATACCAGCTCTGTTTGGATCGTGTATTGAGTGTAAGAACAAAACAAGTGGTGCTGACCGTAGGTACCTTTTCATATAAGGACAGAAAATTATGTTCGTGTCGTTGTGAAAAGCTCGTGCCAAAAGGAAAACTTACAAGTAAATTTGTACCAGAAAAATCTTGCCTACTAATTTTGCAATCTAGCCGTATTATTTCCATTTCCATTTTCGTCTCATTGGGAGACATGGAAAATGTATGAATATAAAATCAGAGTCGTCGCTTTCGTGGCATAATTTAGAGAATTAGTCCAATCATAATGAGTATATGATAAAGTATAGTAACCAACGTAATTTTACATACTAAGCAGGTTCATTAAACGATTATTGAATTGTTTTAAACCATATTTACTATGAATATTTTAAATATAAAAGTACTTCGAATTCCGATGAAAATTGAAAAATACATTGTATTAAAACTACAATATTTTTCTGCAATATTTTTACACTGTTTCAGAACAACAGATAAAATTTTACTGCCTTCCCGGAAAAACATTGTTTGGGGCTAGAGATGGACTATATTTCCAAAAACTTCCTTTATTTGATTTTGTTTCAAGTACTAAATATACAATCTGTTTTGTCCCTTTGTGAAGCTAAGAACTGAAGTCTAGTCTACTTTTATTTGTTAACTGCACAATTAAACCATAGAAAGAAATAAGAGCGTGAAACTATATCGAAAAAGCAACCTGACAGTCGAGAAATCGTATCTTATAGGAGCATCTCTATAGAAACGTTTTCGCTTTCAAGGTGGCACAATAAAATCTCACCGCATTGAACGATTGTCACTTGGGATGATACGATAGCGATATTCTTTCTTCTGTGTCGCTTGACAACGAGCTTTTAGAAAGATTGTGATCGATGGTTGGGGAGAACGTGGCCAGAATAGAACGAATAGACATTTGCGTCTTTGGATTGGTCCCTATGTTCTTTGACGAAATTTATCAAACAGTGTAGGATAGAATAAAAGCTTGAAAAAAGTATTGGGGTCAAACTAAGGTAAAGTAAGTAGCCTTCAATAAAAAGTATGTAGGTATTGTGTTCGATGTCTGTGTTGAACACAAACACAACGGCAAGGGATTTACGGTCGGATGCAATGAGCCGCCGACCATTCTGGCAAGCCAGGCCTTCATTTTGCATGATATTAAACTAAGAAAAATAAAAAAGTTGATAAAGGAGAACTTGGAAGGGAATTATCATGAAAAAGAGAGGCGCTTTAGAACTAGGTGGTTTTATTAGTTTTTTTCTGGTAATAATGGTTGTCCGCGGTGACTTAGCTGTTATTGCAAAGATGAAAGATGGTGGCTTTGGTATTTTCGTGCGTCTTTTTGCAAAGATTTTACAAAACACATAAGTAGTTATCCAATCCAATAATGATTACATGGGTAATTGAAAGTAGATTTAAGAACATCAAATATGGCTTTTGTATGCTTCTTAAACCGATCAATACGAGTGGAAAACCTGCTTTCAGAATACATGCGACATTTCGAAGAATGGGGTCCAATCGGCACAAATGAAAGGCGTCCGTTCGTGTCGTAGAATTAATCAATCGACTCAACGTTTGCTATCTCTCCCTCCGACGCTGTGACACTTTATGGAACACCATTAGTTCCAATTGAATTTAGAAACTAGCTCAGTAAGAATTCTATAAACAGAAATCACAATTTCCAAGAGCACTAAGAATTTGCACAGCGTATTTTTGAGGAAATATGTTTATGATTAAAAAAAGTTTTAAACGAATTGTATCAGTCTTATCTAGCACCGTTGTTATTTCAGTACGCTTACGTATTAAAAAATACAAATATTGGTTTTGTTTGCTTAGCAATAAAAGAGATAAAAAACGAAACAGCCCAATAACAATTTCATAAAAGGGCTAAAACTTATCGCGTAGTCCGTTTTGGTATCTGAAAATGACCAGTAATAAAAACTAGCCAGAAGGATACAGGGTGTGCCCTTGGGATGACTCTCTTCAAGTTTGTAATGACTCGATAATATTAGTTTATGTATGCAAAAAAATATTGACTTAGAAAACATCAGTTAACTTTTTACAGTTAGTCTATACAAACCTCACGTGTTTTGTAAGGTAAAAGTAAAACGTCTAAAAAAAAAGTGTTCTTGACTCGAGTTAGGCTCAAACTAATCATAAATAGATGTGTATATCTAATTTGTGATTAGTTTTTTTTACCTAATTTTCATTCAGATTTTAACACTGTTTATTTTCCCCTGTTAATAAATCAATAATAAAACCAAAATGTTCGTAGGTTATTTAAGTTATTTTACACCTACACAAATAATTAAAGAATGTAGCTAGGTGGCTCTCTTGATAATTTAGAGATAGAAATCTCGTCGCGATACGAACGGCCTCGAGCTTGATTAACTGAAGTTTCCTTTAAGTTTTTAGCTCCAAAGTAAAACGGATAAAGTAAGAAACCTTATAATTCCTTTTATCAAAGTACAGCAAAGTAAACAGGTTTGAATTTCCAACAGTGTCGTGGAGTTGTTTCAGTTTAGATTTTATTTAATTTTGCTAAAGTTCCGTGTCACACCTTGAAAATTTTAAAAATAAGTCGAGCATTATTTGTTTATCAATTGTAAGCATTAAGTACTTTATAAAAGAAGAAAACGGACTTATACGAATGTCAATTCTAGTCCTACCATTTAGATAATGTCGGTTCAAATCAATGAAACATTATGAAATTTTAAAATTTCAACTCAATGAAACCTCGGCAAATATTTACCCATATACTAAAAAGCGACAAAATACCTACTGTCTCTCTCCGAATCACGCAGAAACTGCTCACAATAGAAACTTGTACGTGGAAATCCAATTTCTAGTAAAGTTCCTGTCAAAGAATTCCTCGCTAGGTACCAACGTCTTAGAATCGGTTCGGGAATCACAGGCACGTTTAATAGCTCAGCTATCAAAAGCTCGTCCAGGTCAGTAACTCGGTTAAAGTCGGGATTGAAGATGTTCAAATCGAGAGTGAAGCTCCGAGACGTCGATGAACATTCGAACTGGAACGCAGCATGCTTGGCGCAGGGTTACCGCAAACATTCCTCATTTACTAGACGGAAAACGGCAGTAGGTACTAGGGTAGAGACTGTGACCAACGGTGTCTATTTTTCACTTCTATTTTAAGATTATTTTACTATGCAACTGTCCATGACTTTGGCGTGAATATTTTTGTTATAATTTTATAAGAAGAATTTATATAGTATAATTAGTGATTTTTTTACAATTCCTTTTTTTTAATGATTTTGTGCAATAAGCTCATGAGGTGCTAAAACTCATAAACTCATAGAAAGTGACTGCATTTTTATTATTTTCTTTTCTTTTTGTATTTTTTTTTTGCTCAGGCCTAAAGAAAACCTTTTTTTTAATGAAGTTATTATGTGGTAACCCTATGAAAACTAACGCAGCATTATTATGAGCCTAGGATCGACTCGAAAGGGCCACTTCACTGAAGTCTCAGACTTCCTCTGAAGATCTTCTATTCCGATATTAAATGCCGAAGTGCCTCATTATGGCGATATTCTATTGGCTTATAAATTATTTTCTTGGTCCTTCGAAAGCACTCGTATATACAGTTATTTTTTTTTTTATATTAAGTAAAATTAAATACTAAACTATACTTCTCCCCCCTCTCTTTCAACACATCAGTCTATTCCAGGCTTACTCTTGAGAAACTAAATATAGAAACAATATAATAAAAAATCTCACCTAAATACTTAGAAAAAAGTTGTTTGATATTTTCCTTACATCGCATTTAAACTGGTTGAGCTTTTCTTAAGAAACTGATACAAGTCTCAGAGTATTGTATAACAAAGATATTTTTTCAACATGAAAAAGCTTTTACAAACTCTTTATTCGGATGGTAAACAATAGAGCCTCAACAAGCTGCCAAGAACATAAATAAAATATTTGTAATGCTACTTCTTACTCTAGGCTTTTCGACCTATTATATTCTATTCTATTTGGAACAGAAAAACGTCAGTACGAATGCAAACAGCAATCTCAGTAATAACGTAAGTATAGTATTTTTAAGAAACACTGCGCGTCAACAACTCGTCATCTGCAGAACCTTACAGAGTAAGTGCGCAGTGTATCTCAAACCAGGTTTACGTAACGCGACGATTGCCAGATTTATTCTTGCGTTTGTAACCTGCATTCAGATCTCAAGTAGAGCTTCGTGAAATTCCTACTCAAATTATTCTGAACATTTCATGAATGTTGAATTGCTTCAAAGATTTTGCTGCAATATCTGTGCAAGGTTTTTGATATTCACATTTCATGGCATTTTCCAAATAGTCATCTCTTCAAGTTGAAGTTGCAATTGTTGACTTTGTAAAGCTCAATTATTTTCTAGAATACGGCTTCAGTTGAGACTAAACGCTCTAATTTATATTTATAAAGTTTATAATTGTAATTGCAAAAGCGTACCGTTTCCAATTCCACTCCCAGCGTCTGTGACACCGCATCCGTAGGTAGGCATAAAAAGCTCAGTAGGTGCTACGTGAGCATAATTACTAATTCAAGCCTCCGTCTGGCCCGATCGACAAGTGTATTTCCAAGCTAGCGTTTTATATCCGATGTACTTACCTAGCAAGCATAGCAAAGTGTTAGTAAGCGAGCAGCTCTGGCATGATGACATTACTAACTTCATTTTTTCACTAAATCACGTGTCAAAAAATCCATTTATATGTCAAAGACATGTGCATAAAAATACTGACCTTTTTGATACGTTTACCCAGCAGTCAAAGATGGACGCTTGTCTAGAAAAAGGCTGGTTTTGGCACGAGAGAAGCTTGCCAATACAATTTGTAAGTCATGTCAGGTGCTAAAAACTCTACCGGAGCGAAACGAAACTAGACAGTAAATCTGGATAAATTCAATTTGGGAAAGTTCCCTGTGCCAAGCAGTGACCAACTTATGCAACGGGCCTGCATTGAACTATACTACTGACAACACAAGAAAATAGAAGTCAAAGAATCAGGTCAAAAAGGGAAACAGTGAAAACCATAATCAAATTTTACGGAGGTTGTCTTATTGCACCTTGTATTTATTAGTACCTAGCTAAATAACAACACTAAAGAGAAATGATGATCACTTATTTTAATTTCATGATATGATTATCACTTTCTGGTATTATTGAATCTTCGTAAAATAGTTAAGTACAGATTTAAGTGTACAAATGTGGAGATATTACCGAAAATAGTGATATTTGTCAAGCGCCTACTGCATTTGAAAAGCAAACAGTTTTTCTTGCTTTTTTATATCACTAGGCGGTAATAAAGCGACACTGCCGAAAGGTTTCACCAAAACACGAGATAAGTGCGGTCGTTAAGCATGCACGGTTTGCACGGACATTTTGAACAGTTATTTATTACTGTGACTTTGGTATTTGTACCCATCTGCACCAAAAAGCGATCAATCTGAACTATCTGCAGAGAGGAATTGCATCATTTACGTAGTAATATCAAACATAAATTCTAAGCTTTTTAATATTGTTTAAAAAGCTTAGAATTTATGTTTTGCCATATTTGGTAAGAAAAAACAATTTGCAACATTTTGTGATATTTTTTTCTATTGAATATTTTATTGCTGATTTGACTGTCAAACATGACATCAAACAGAATTGAAGAAAAACAAAACATTTCATGGATTATCCTGATATTATTAGGCGCCCATCCATAGAATGTTTTCCTTATGAATATCACAAAACGTATAGGCACTTACACTTTCATGTACAGATTAAGTAGGGTTACTTTTGAAAAGGGTTATGTAAACAATGTCAATATAAAGCTCTATGTTTTTAGTTTTTTATGCGTGTTTTTTCAACGTCCAAGGGATATTTGTGCGTGTTTTTTTGCTTTTAATATTTAGAGCCAGTTGAATGGTTTGTCGAATATAAGTTTTTATTTTTTATTTTATTTTATTTGGGAAACAAACAGTTATTATATACTAAATACAAAAAGAACTTAAGATAACACACAAACCAGTTTTGGGGTACTATACCGATACAAACGATACACGATGGAAATCTATTTTGAGATCACATTGTTGTTATCCAATGAATCTTGGAATTTCAATCGTCACTTTAGAGTCCATTTTATCATAATATACATAATCAGGCAGTTCTTGTCGCTTCTTGTTTGCAATTCTCGCATTTAATACAGGCCAATTTAGATTTTTGCTCAAAATCGCCTTTGATCATAAAATGGTAATTTATAAACGAGTGGCTTACAAGATCGGGTACTCCGAGAGCCATCTGTTTCTTTGAAGTTTTCGTCACAAAAGGGCAGATTGAAATCAGCTGCCATTTATCGGTAAAGAGGCTGAAATCTTTGGCAACCCTCAAAAAGGACTCGTTTACTCATCCGCATGTGTGCTTACAACCCTGTTAAATGTAATCTCTTTATAGTGAATGCTAGCTGATCCACTCCAGCTTTGCATGAGTTAAATATCAATAAACAAACTTTTACGAATACTATTTTGAAAACTGTAAATAAAACCTTATGTTTATTTTGCGATTCTACACGCCTTAGTTCAGAAATAACTTATTTGTGTAGAAAACAATCTTACTTAACATTTTCTGGCAATGGTCGGTCAATGGGTTTCTGTTGATGTTGCCCTATAAGAATTTGGAATAACTGACCTCGGTACCTCACGGTCTCAACTCCAAAATATGTATAGGGATAAAGCTTACATAATATTTTTCTCACATTAAATTACTTTAAATATTTTGAAAGTTTAACAACTTTTATAGTACGAGAAGGTATACTTCTCACGCTGAAACCAAGACTGCAATATTAACTTCCTGTATTAAACAGACAGTAATGCAAATATAACTTGTAAGTGAGTACTTTAACGATCCTACGAAATTGAAGCATAAAAAGCTGTGACGCAACGCAGTTGATCGGCAAACTGAGATGCGGCTTCAATTCCCGTGTCAGTACAATAATTAGGGAAACTTTGACAGTGAAGTGTAAATAAGACCTCAAGTTTATTCAAACTGGTTCAATCAATGTGAGTTTTTTTCCGTTCAAGTCAGAATATTTTTTCAAATTTGTGCATCAGGCTGGACAGGACAGATTTTCTTCTTCTTTGATTAACGGGCTAAGTCGCAATAATGAGTAGGTACAAACAAGGACAAGTTAGTAGGTACGACAGAGACTGGTGCAGAACAGTGGTCAGCAAGTTATCTTGGTAATCAGTCCCAAATTTTTGGCAATGAAAAAGAAATACCATTTTTCCTTATAAACCGTGATTCTTTTTTCAAGAGATTGAACATTTTGCAGTTTATGTTTGTTGGTGTCCATTTTCACATTATTGATTTTATTTACAATAATAATAATTTATTTTACTTTGCTGTAACAACGAAGTTAGAACATGGGCCTGTTCCGACAAACTCGCAAAATGTTAGCGGAAGAAAACGATGTAGAAACTTTTGCTGTTAAATCTTATCGAAAAACCATTATGTAGGTAGGTAGGTAGTTACTACCAACAGGTAGGAATATATAATTATATCTGCTCTAACAGAAGATATTATTTATGTTACATTTCACGTTCCATTACTTATATTCACACTAACAAAATCATTCTGAATATCCAATGGCAACATAAAAAAATGTATATACTGTCCTACCTACGTTAACTAGATGATGACAATGATGATTGTCTATACTGGCGTAAATAATAGAATTGTTTGTTTATTTAGCTCATGAGCTCATCGCATTGAACTTTCCATTTTGAACTGAATCATTTCCATCAAGTTTTCTTTCTGTTTGTTTTATTCAAAACGAGTCTCTCGTCGCAAACAATGTAATTTCTTGCTTGTTCTATTCCCCGACTCCCTGAAATTATTTGTTAACGTAATTACCGAGGCGTATTGTTGTCTGATCTGGGATACTCGGTGACTTTAAAATGTAACGAGTTTTGTTAAAATTAGGATTACGCAATCGTTTAAGGCGGCTTTCACATTACACGCCTAACTGAAGCGTAGTACCTTCCCGCGTAACTCGTAATTTGATTTGGATTCGTTAATATATCTGTAGATCGTTAGAGACTGTCGGAAAACAACTCGACCATTTTGGGTGTATTTTGTATATATTGTAATTATTCTATATTTATTATTAATATTAAATGAATGATTAGTTACGACAAGACAAAGAATTAAAACCTATTTTTTAATTCTTTCCTATCTTAAAATCTTTTAACCTATCTTAAAATGCTAAATCTTTCTCCAGGCTTTGTGCCTGTTTCAAGCATTTCTCTGTAACCTGGCCAACCACTTAAGCTTTCTATTATCGAGATTCTCCATCCAGACAGTCAACAAATAAAAAATCGAGTAAAGCGAGCAGTAAATCATATTCCAATGAAAACAATCGATAACGCCCGTCGGCTTCTTCAGTGTTTGAGTTTATAAATGTTGGATTTTGTTTGCATTTGTATCGACCTGACAGATATCCGTTTAATATGATAATCCGGGTGCAAACACAAGCGGATTGGCTGACTAAATTATTTATGCACCCCGGTCGGGTCTGCGGGTGATAGCTTCACAGTTCGGGCCGGGATACTTTACGGTCCGGTTTGCGCATAGTCAAACTGAAAGGTGAACCCACCGTGGATATTGTGAACTTGAAGCATAAACACATGCATTTCAGTACAAATATGCTTTATAACACAAAATAAATAGGACTAGCTGCCTATATAATAGGGCTAGGACTTTATTCTCAAGCACTGTATAAGTCCACAAAACAGTTATTTTTTTCAGAATAACTGTACTTGACATTTAAGTAAGCAAGATAAACAAGATGTGCAGAGAAGGCAGGAAAGCCTTTGGCGTTCAGAAAGATGAAGGCTTGTGATTAAATAGTATGTGATAATAATAATAAAACATCTACGTATCGATACAGTGATGTATTTAAAATACATTGCGCGTCAACATCAGCTTTACTGTCGAACGTAGTAGAGTTTGCGCGCCGTGTCTCTTAAATACGTTAGGTTTACGATTGTCACATTTATTCGTGCTCATCTCTCTGTTCGGTGTACAGTGGCGTGACGCGTGAGGATCTCGGGCAGGGAAGTGACAAACTTAATTATTTACGAGTTCACAGCTCGGATTTAGTCACGCTGTCATCCGCACTTGATGTTACAATTTCACTCTTCGACGTTTTATAGAATTCAAAGCAGTTTATGCCTTGTTTTGCAATAAACTGATTCTTTCATGTTATTACGTACATATCTAGTCAAAACTATTGTCCAGCCTAACAAAATAAACTGTTACAAATGGTTTTTTATTTAGTAGAAATATTGTCAATTTTGTACGTACATAGTTAATTAACAAGTATTGTCCAGCCCAACAAAAACTGTTACAAATGCTTTTTTTATTTAGTTCAAATATTGATGATTTTGTTATGAAATGAAAACAGTGAAATCTTTATCATGATTCCCTTTACCGATTTGCATTGCCGTTATGAATAGGTAAAGCGCTATTATTGTCCTGCATTGAAACACAAAATAAGATCTCCTTTTTCAAGTTAGTTGTTAGTAGTTCGCGATAAGTGTTTAGGAGCTAAGAGGTTTTTAATCAGTGGTTTTTATAAGGAAAGTGTATGCCCCATTACCGAGTAAGATTTACTTTGAAAGTGAGTTGCGGTGGGCGGCGTTCATAATAAAACTTGTAAGCTAAGCTATTTTTTTAGTCTCGCTATTTTGTAGCAAAATATTTTTAATTTTGTTTCATAAATCTTAGCGTTTTCTTTAGGACCTCATTAGAGCTTACATTAACATTTTTAGGGTAGTTTTATAGTTCATTCAACCCTAAAAAAAATATATTAATAATTAAAACATCTTCATTTTTTTACTTATTACCTGGAAAATCAAAAAATGGGTAAAACAACTAACGCCTTAACAATATGTAACTTCAATTTTTTTATAGCTTTATTATTTTCCAAAAATTTACATTGAATAATAAATTCAGTAAGTACAAAACAAAACATTGACATTAGATACAAGTACAACATTTGAAATAAATAGTAAGTACTTGCATATAAATTAAGTACTTAAATAATTGTACCAAATGTATACACAGTGGTCACTTTTACTGACTTGATTTATGAAAATGTTGTACAAAATGTGTACCTAATTATTATTTATTTTATAAGTAATGCACTCTACTCAACCGGTCCGGTTTATGGTTTGCGTGAAGGATTCTACAGCACTTTCTCATGCGGCCATGGTGACCGCTATTTTAATTTGATTGTTCAACTTTCGATAGTTTACATTCTGGTGATATTGAACAGAATTAAAGCTTTTAGTTTATTTGCATAATTCGTATCAACATAGATTTTATAATGTGGCCATATGGCAAAGGTCCGATAAGTCGTTCTGACTAATTTTTAGAAACTTTACAATATGGAAGCTCACGTTATACTGGTTTTTTTAATTAATTGTGATTGTCAAGAGCAAAAATTAAAAACGAATGACTAAATACATTTATTATTTAAATAAATAAATAAAAACTTTGTTGAAGTCTTTCGGACACTTGGTACATTAATATAAGGTAACAGGAATTATTTCAAAAGGCAGTCTTATCGCATGAGCGATTTCTTCCAGACAAGCCGTAACTAAATCTAGACTAAGAACTAACAAAAATACCTACTTACCAGTCTAAAATGCTGACAACGCGATTGTTCACAAATCGCAAATATACCGTCTAGGTCCTTGGGTAAACTAATCTAGAATTAAACAACTCAGGCATGCTCTGCGTCTCATAATACTAAATGCCCAGGAAGATTCAATTACTAGAAGCTGATTACGATCCGACTAAGTCTGTTTCAATCTCCTGTGCGCAATGGATTCTAAGCAACCGCAAACAGTGTTTAATATGACTTAGAAGCAAAGCAGGTTTACTCAGTTTTTGTTTTTTTGTTTTTTTTCTTAATAATCACTTAGGATTTATGTTATAGAAACATTCATGTTTCATCCGAATCGTGCTATATACTCATACGACAAACATATCAAAATTTGCATCAAAAATATTAGAAGAACTTTATTTTACTTATGTAATAAAGAAAATGTTGCTGCGAGTCTGTTATTTCATTCGTCAAAACATACACAACAGAAAACGTGACGTACTATAGTCCTACTTCATCAAACTTGTTTGATATTCAAATATTGGATGAAACTTACGAAATTAATCCTACGGATAAAAGGAAAGCGAAAGATTGCTTATTTATAGGCAAAGTTGGGAAGAAAGCAGAAAAACATAAATCAAATCACATCGATGAGCCTCGTGATTTGCGGTTAGTGTTGCCAGTTGGACCGGATTTTGCCAATTTATAGAGAAAATCCGGCTTTTTACATGTTTCTTCTTTTTTTCAATTATTCGAAACATTCTTATAAATAACGGGAGTTCTAGTTAGCGATAAAAAACTCTAAAGCTATAGATATTATAGTCATCATCAGTTAGGTAATTAGCTCGAAAAAACAATATCATATCCTCAAACTCATAACTAGCAACTTGTTTTCTCCACGCATAGATTTTGTTACAGAAGATACTACTACAGAAGCAATGATAAGTTCAAAAGCCGGTAATGGTCAAACCTTAGCTGTTATGTGGTTTGTGTTGGCATGGCACTGACTGAAGTCATTACAGTTATGGATTATTAGATACATGTTGTGCTGGATTGGTAATACTAAATGAGAATGGATAATATAGTGTATATCGTAATATACCTAAATAATTTAAAGTAATGGTTTTGGTTCGCGAAGGCTGTATCATTTTATTCTATGATACTACTTAGGTATTGGTCGTGTGGAACTGGCACCTAGAATCACCTACTATGTAAGACGATTCTAAAAATGATCCCTGTGATTTTATTGAATAAAGATATATTTGATTTGATTTGATTTGACTGGTAACTATATTAGTGATTCTGCGATTAAGGTTTATTCAAAACGTACCTAATCATGTTTTCGATTAACTGTGTTTCTCATGTTTCATCATTTGAATCGCTAAGATCATATTTTTATGTTATTGAAATTTGTGTCGCAAAATCTGTTCTTCATATTATGTGTAAAATTCCCGAAAAGTCCGAAACAAAAGTAGTTTTTACTCAAAAAAATAATCTTCTGCATTGCAGAGATCAACAAAACATTAGTGGCACACCTCAGCAAATGCAAACTCAGTAACCTCGTTTTGTGTTAGCTTGACCCACCATAATGTTGTGTACTTGCGAAGTAGGTCTAACCCACGTTACCCACGTGGCTTATGACTTGCTGCTACAGGTTAATTTCCTCACAAAGTTTTAAGTGACTATGAAATGACCTTGGGGACGCAGCGGTCAAGTAACGGTATAATTTGGAAAATAGTTGGCTTAGCCGGTTAGTGGTAGGATATGGCAACCCGAAAAAGGGTTGTACTTTACATAATAACATTTGTATATGCATAAGTTATGAAATCATTTTGTAGCATATTAAGTGTAACTGTATTTCTAGAAGTAAAATTTTTGCCAGTCACGCTTAGGTCACGCTAGGTCAGACCGTCTAAAATCATTTATAGACAGGCGTCACAGCTCAGTTGGTAGTAGCTTTGCCTTCCATGCTGTGGGTGCCGTGGGTTAGATTCCCAATGTTTGTGTGATGAATGTAAATATTTGTTCTGTGTTTGGGTGTTACTATATATTGGATGTATGTACATATGTATTTACAAATCATCAGCAATCTAGTTCCCATAGTACAAACTTTGCTTAGTTTGGGACTAAAGTGTGATGTATGAAATGTCCAAGAATATTTATTTATTTATTAGGTTGGTTAGCACTCTTGTACTTCGACACGCACAATCCAAAAGTGTATTTGTTTAAAATAGAAAGGATCCAAAGACTTATTTGCCTGGGTTTTATAGGAGTTAGAGGAAAATACAATCGTATTAATAATATTTTGTTTGAATAGCACTCTCAGCTTTGACTTTAAAAGGCAGTCGAAACCCAGTGGTGTCAACGCGCTTACATAATGCTTTCACCAAATCGCAGTTCACTGAGAAATAAAGTAGAATGCACTCCCTTTGTGTCAGCTCCCACAACAATAGCGGCACCGGAACTCGGAATAAAAATGAAAGTGGATTTGCCTGTAATTTTTATAAAGCCGGCAATCTTGTTTCGTACCGTTGCGCCCTCATTAGCATACGTGACCACACTGACTATCATTGCTTCTGTATTACCTACTAGTAGTACGCCCCGGCTTCGCACGGGTAGCTTATATAAAAAATTAGGTATATTTATACACCTTGAGTTACATAATTGAAGATTTCAATTATGTAACTCAAGGTAAGGATCCCTATTTTTTTTGAATATATAATATAGCCTATGTTCAGCGCAGATAATGTAGCTTCACAACAGTGAAAGAATTTTTGAAATCGGTCCTGTAGTTTTGGAGCCTATTTGATGCAAACAAACAAACAAACAATCAAATCTTTCCTCTTTATAATATTATATATGTATATATATATATATAGTTTAGACTAATCTAATGTCAGACCAAAACTGGTTGTCAAACCAAAGGGGTACCAATTATTTTACGTAAAAGAGCATATATTTCGAATTCTGGAACAACTGTAGAACAAACTTTGTTTATCCTTTTGTGTCTATAAAAGTTAAATTGGTATATTAATAATAAGAAAAATACTAAATAACCAGTTATATTTATTTTACAAAGTGCGTATGTTTGTGCTTTGCAAAGCGTGAGAGCTATCAGCACATAACATAAACAAAACTTCGCTTCGATCTCGATTCCATTGGAAACTCTCTGTTATTTCAAAGTTACCCTTTCGTTGTATTATCTTGGTTTAAATTGTTAAAATAATTCATTACTACCTACGCTTTTTTTACTTCAGCTTATTTTGTTATTTTAGGTTTATACAAGACCTTTTGGTGGATTTAATAATATTGCTCGCAAAAACAATTATTTATGAGTTAGATTCGAGAAACTCGCTCTGATCACATTGCTTATTAGAATGGATTGGTTCCCGAGACGCTCGCAAGTCCTCTTGATAAATTACTTTATAATGCGTTAACTACTCAAGAACATAGGTAGGTAAAGTACATACTTATCGGAGTGTTTACTAAGTGACATTCATCCAAGCACTACTAAATTGGTTTATTAACCGACGAAAAAAACGGAGGAGGTTTTATATCAACGTTTATATTTTTTATGTGTGTTCAAGCAGAACTTTTGACAGAGAACATGAGTAGAAACTAAACATAAAAAAAATCTAACAAAAAAATTATGCCCCCGAAAAAACTGTAAACCAAAAAATTATATCTATTTTATTCTATACTAATTACTAAGTTTTTTAACTTATTTATGTTAGTAAACCTAGTAATTTTGAGTCGGCGCCGAATTACGTGCAGCGTGATACGTGATGATCACAAAGCTAATGACAGGACAGCGAGACAACAAATAGATCGGGCATACACGCGCCTACTTAAAATTACTAGATTTGAGTCTCTAGTCTAGATTGACTAACATATGTTTAAGAACTCTGTAATTAGGATAGAATAAATTAGATATTATATTTTGGTTATCAGTTTTTCGCCGGTTTCTTTGTTAAAAAGTTTTTATATTTAGACGTGATAGAAAAAAGTTCCATTTCAGTGCAACGAGAGTAACTTATGAAAGCAGAGCTTTCAGTATTCAGAGATGAATACTGAAATCCAAAAAATAGAGCGAGATGTTAGTGACAAAATAATTTGGCTTTGTTTGGTTGGACCGATTTTGTTATGATAAACCTTCTTTCTGCTTTATCATTTCTCTAGTATTACCGATACCGAAGAAACTCGCGTGAACTCTGTTGTCACTCGCAGTAGCAACTTTCTATCATTTCTACCACAATCAAATGCTCAACCAAGAAACTATGTGTATATTACTAGTGAAAAATAAAAATTTATATACTTAAATAAATACCGAGTACCAATATATTTACTTTTAAATGATTGTTAATGAACACGAACAAGCTCCTCCATAAAATTTGTTTTAGACTAATTATTACATAAAAAAAAAAAAACGCAATCAATTGTTTAACTTGTTCCTGTCGATTATCGTGCCAACTTTAAATGAAAGTTCGTAATATTATATGATATAACAGTATCCGTGTTTGTTTGTATATGATTATTATAGTTGAGTGGCGCCGGCGCGGCCTTGGAGAAAGTATTTTGCGTGGTGAAACCGAGATCTTACTATAGCCTGATCTCCCGTGAGCCTATCTGCCTGATGTAATGTAACGGAAATGTCTCCTTTTATGACAGCTGTGTGGCCATGCAGGTTATCTGATTACCGAATTGTGAATGCCAAAACGTAGTCCTTTGTATGGCATTGTCGTGACTTGGGCATACGCCTTGGAATATAATTTAGTCAAGTTGCAGTAATGTGTAGTTTTGTTTAGGTACCTTCCTACATTGGATGTTTGCATAAAGCACGTAAAAGTAAGTCACATCCATATGAAAAAAAACAATGGATTTCAATGTCACATCCGACCGAACCAGATATTGCTTTTGGTTAAATCTAGACTTTTACTAGAGCAGGTATTAAAATTTCATAAAGTTTCAGCGCTGTCTAGAGCTTTCTCTTGTGTAAGAGCCTGCCGCATAATATTAAGCTTCGCTGTGGTAAATCTCCATTCTTTGAAGCGTGGAAGGATTAATAAAACTAGGTTGTTGGCTATTGTGTGTAAAAGCAAACTTTAAACGGAAATTTGTTGTGAAAATTGATGTCATTGTTTCTCCATTTTACGGAAGAATTTAGGTAGGTTTATTTTATAGTGTCAGGTGCAAGGTGCAAGCATTATAAAGAAAACATGGTTTAGCTAGTGTGTAGGTTATGGCTTCGTTTAAAACTACGTTATATAAAATGGTTCTAAAGATCCCTTTTATGAGTGATATCGTTGTGCAGGTGGTGGTGATGGCGGGCGGGTGAGGGCGCCCGCGCCGGCGCTGGGGCGGGCGAGAGGCGCGCTCGCGAGATGAGCAGCCTGCAGGTGTCGCCGCCGCCGCCGCCGCCGCTGTCCGCCGCTGAGGCGCTTTCCTCGCTGCTGTGGCAGCCGTACGAGTGTCGCTCGCCGCCCCTCGCGCGCTCTCGCACCGATGGCTGCCTGCGCGGGGGGGACGCGCCGGCGCGCGCGCCCCACCCGCTCCAGTCGCCGAACGGCGGTCGTCATGCGCGCGCGTCGTACCGCGCCCCTTCATCCCGCCACGAAATGCGGTTGCCCGTGCCGGCGCCGGCCCCGCTGCGCAAGTCGGACTCGGTCTCGGTGCGCGTTCCGGGCGAGCCGAGCCGACAGAACGTGTCTAGTGTGAACGTGAACATAGTGCAGGTGCAGGATGCACCGCCGACGACGACGCCGAGTTGCAATGTGAACAGTGGAGTGCAGACGGAGCGGGAGCGCACCGTAGCGAGCGCGGAGTGCCAGACGGAGGAGCCGGCACGGCGGCGGCGCGCGCGGCGGGCGAGGGCGCCGCGCGCACCCGCCGCGGAGCCCTGTCCGCCGCCGCCGTACAGCACGCTGCCGCTGCAGCAGCACGCGCCGCCGCCGCATCCAGCGCTGCCCGTGCCGATGCCGGTGCCCATGCCGGTGCACTCGCCGATGCCGGTGCATCACACCCAGCCGGCGCCGATCATCGCGCAGCACCCGCCCACGCATCGGTTCCCCTTCCAGCCGATTCCACTCAGGTTAGAATCAGTTTCATCCCACCTAACCACAGCATCACTGATTGCAGTTGTAGGTAAATCATAATACTTACCTATTACAGATGTATTCTAATTTTGTCCAAGGTTCGAGTTAATTGAACGCAAACAAGACTCAATGACAATAAGAAACACAACGATCCTGAGAACTATATTAAGCCTATAAAAAGTTGAGTAACGTATGGACTCACCCACACACACTAGATCTCGAAACAGCTGGTTTCGCTAACACGATATTCCGTAGCAAAGTGTGCGTTGATGTCTTCCTTATGCAGACAAAGGATTCTTTAATTTTATTATTTTTTTACCCAATAAAAAGATTTTTAATAGCCAGAATCACATACATCACAAAAATATGCATTTTCTAAAACACCTACATTGAATTACCAGTG
Source organism: Ecliptopera silaceata (assembly GCA_932527185.1). Taxonomy (NCBI): domain Eukaryota; kingdom Metazoa; phylum Arthropoda; class Insecta; order Lepidoptera; family Geometridae; genus Ecliptopera; species Ecliptopera silaceata. The sequence continues at coordinate 5,845,481 of OW052202.1, read as the reverse complement.
CCTCTGGGCAAGAAATCGCAAAGTAAAACAATAGCAAAATAATGTAAAAAGCTTTAGTACTCAATTAAGTTGTAAACAGAAAGCTAGACAGACGGAACACGGTATCGTCTGTGAAAAGTGGAGCGCTACCGTGGGTATGGCAACTACGATCGCTTTGGGAATGAAAGCTACCGACCGAATATTCACCTATCTACCTACTTTTACGCCAATAATGTTATGTCCGCAACGAATTTCACGCGCATCGGTGAGAAATTTGCAGTTTAGAATGTTTGCTATTTATGTTTTGAAATACCAACAGCTGCCAGCTCTTATACGAGTATCAATAAAGTTTAAAAAGATTATCGACTAATAGTTCAAAAGTCTTATAACAGTTATAGGTAAGTACATAATAACACAACTCGTAGCATTAATTGAGAATAAAAACAAAATTCTTTCTGACAAGAAATGATTACAATAAAATTCCATCCAAGTTAAATTATGCAGAAATATCTATTTGGAACTTGGTTTCACTTTCTCTAAATCATCGTATAATAAACTATTTATTGATTTATCTAGTCATACAATAAACTAAAACTATGATTAGAATAAACTAGATATAACTTAAAGTGTCATAACCATTATTGAAATGTTAAGTTTTAACAAAAATACTTTGATTTCTAAACAAAGTTTAATATTACAGTTCACTTTGTTTGCGTCACATGCGAGCATACGATTATTTTTTATTACCATTTGCAATGTTACTTCTTTATGTTATTTTGTTTCATTACTTTAAAGTCACTATTTTATGTAAGTATTTAATATTGTGAAAAAATCTCAATCTTTTCCCATAGTAACGGTGTTTTGTTTGCTTGTACGCGTATGTATTTTTGTATATATTTTTTCATGAAATAAGAAATATAAACAATATTGTCATAGTGATATAACTCAACCTTCTACTATAGGATAGATGCATCTTAATAGGCATCTTGTTCGGCCAAGGATTTCATGTATTATGCTTCATTGCCGGTCACCAATAGCAATAAATGTTTGTAAATCAGGTATTTATACGTTGATAAATCTACGTTTATCTCTATAACTTTGTTTATTATTTACATGTCCCGATTTAATAAATAGCGGCATATCTTATAAAAAGTTAGCGCAGACTTGATATCTTGATTACCATACGTAATGGTGACATAATGTCAACGCTAACTTTTTTTAAGATAGGGGTTAGTATTCACGGACATTTCACACATCACGTTTTAGTGCCGAACTAAACAAAGCATGTCCTATGTGAGGTGATAGAATACTTTTGTATACTTACTTTATTTTATTGTTTATCAAAAAATACATAGTTACACCAAGACACAAAGATCAGTGCTCATCACACAAACGTTTCATCTCGGTGGGGATCGAACTCACGACACACGCATGCAAGGCAAGCATGGAAGGCAGCAACCAACTGAGTTGTGACGTCTGTAACAAAAGCTAGTTAAAGTCTTAGGACAAGCACCTCAAGATAGTAAAAAAACTTACACGTCTTTATCACGCAATGGTTTTTGTTTCAAATCGTAATTGTTTTGGTCATGCTACGTTTAGTAATAGTTGCTAACTAAATCGGCCTTGTTATGTAATTCAATTGTTTACACATATTTAATTTACAAGGTCGTTTATATATGCAATAACATTGACACTTCTTAATGTCACACAAATATAAAAACTGCAGTTTTAGCAATTATAAAACTGAAAACAAAAGTGCTCACATATTATACTTGATTAATTAAAGTATGAAACTAATTAAGTTATAAATTTTATTATTTCAATATTAAAGAGTATATTCTGTATGTTTAAGAACACCTTTTTTATGTCTCGCATCTTTGGTACCCTATAAATAAACGATTGCTTAAACCCTGCAATATTTATAGCTGTTATAATTGTGTAAAGAAATCCGTTATAAAAATGAAATGCAATAAATATATTTGCCTGTCACGTGATATCGACTAAGGGTGATATTGAGAAAAGGTACGTTTAGGCAATTCTTAATACAAAACATGCCATTTTAAAGGCATTAAGTTGCACCATAATTATTTATTATGCTTCGGCTACATTAGCGGGCGAATATTCGTATCGTGTTGGCGCGACAAAAACATCGTGTTCGGATAAAGGCGATATACTAAGCGATGACACTATGTACCCGGCCACATACATCGCGTTATTCGCCGCAGCCCGCTAGTGTGGCCCCAGCATTAGAGTATTATTATGAGTATTTTTGTGATGATTTTATAATGTCAAAAGTCAAAGTTACTTTATTCAATAAAATCACAACATTATACCAGTGAATAATAATAAGTGAGAACTTTATTTCAATATCTATGTAATGTGGACTTCTACAGGCTTCTATAGACGAACTAAAGTAATTACCTATTTGGTCTGGCTACGCCTATTTGCTGCTTTAGTAAGGGCAATTCATACCCAAATCGTTTCCTTTGTTCGTTGATACGTTTATTTCACTATCAATGCTAATGTAATGGAAATAATAGTTTTGGGAAACATAAATAAAACAACTACTTTTACTACAGTTAATAAACTATTGATCGTCATATAAAATAGCTATTATAGGCTAAGATCCTTTTTCTATTTTATTATTGTCATGCTCCTGATTATTAATATTCTCAGCTATTAATAGTTTAGTTCGAGAAAATAATTATTACTAAAATAAACTTGATATTACTTTGACATTTCGTTTCTATCATATTTATTTATAACTAACTTATATTGATTATATTAACTTATCTTTATTCACAAACAAACTTACGACTTTTACAGTATTTACAAAATGTACATAGGAATATATATAATACATAAGAACCAGTTGAGCTATCTACAGACCGTTTCAAACGATCTATAGATAACTCAACTGATCCAAATCAGTACCAATCGGAAGCGTATTCAATATACTTGCTGCATTGCCGCGCTGAATGGCAATGCTGATACGCTGGACCAGCTACTTAAATTACATTATCACAAATTTTGGAATACAATATAGTTAGATTCCAAACCGGTTTGGTCGACCACATGGTGAAAAGTGACTGCGCTGCATCGACCTCGTATTGTGTTAAGTAAAAACAGAACATTTACGAGCGTTTTGCACACGAATGTACTATAAAATGTGTGCTGAATTTTAATCACGTGTAACTAAGGAAGTTTCTCGGGAAATAAAATGTCCGTATCAAAAATTTCTCATAAAAAACTTGTATAACCCAAATAAAAGTTTTTTTTTTCTTATAAACAAGTGTTTAACTTAATTTAAGTGTCAGTATGTCTGCCCTACATAGCAGCAGCGTCCGCGTTGCACGTGCTATGCTTTGATGTATGTGGGACGTCGACTGTATCTCGTTCGGACAGTCAGCGCGGAGAATATATTAACCTAAGTGAACATTTTAATAATCTATGTTAGGCTCGTATTGCAGTGTTTAAATATGGGCTTTGTTTTTGTTTCTAATTTGGGGTTTTTTCAATGTTTTTGATTGCAATTTTAATGTAGAGTGTTGCTCCTTTTCTACTGACTTCATAAAAGGCGCGATTACCACCTACTCCGTCAATTATGAACCGATTTTTAAGATTCTGTTTTTTAATTACTTATTCAAAAGTGATTCCATTTGCATTTCATTTCATTACTAATATATTTTTGTAACTTCCGTTCGTTTGTAGCTAGTATTATGTAAAAAAAAATTAAGAAAGTAATTTTTTCATGCTGCCTGTACTTAACAATCTACAGTAAATCTGTATTTCTTGTTATTGGTAATTAAAACTGAAACCGTTACTGGTATATAAAACAAGTTAATAATAGTTGAAGCTGTTCTCGCTAATTGAATGATCAATTTATTTCATAGATAGCTGCATACTTTTATCTAAATCGTAGCTTTGTTTTGATCAACCACAATATCAACTGTAGACATATTAAAAAATAATTATTTCACAATATTATTGTCAATAATTGATTTGCTATACAATTTTCGTCATGTGCCGATGCTATTATAGACGAATGACATGGGTTAGGTAGTGTTTAATCTTTAAATTATAACAAAATATAAATCGCTTATCAATCTGAATAGTTTTGGTAGTCAAATAAATATATATATTTCATTTCAACCTGACAAAGAAAGTAAGTACCTATTATAATATTTGAAACTAGGTTTTGAACATAGTTTTCTTGATAAACGGGATTTCATTATTTCCCGATATTTTCGGGAATATTTTTTTGATTGTGCCAAAATATCGGGAAATAATCAAACTCACAAATCATGGTAAATATCCCGTTTGTAAAGAACACTAAAGAAAGTAAAGTATAGGAGCTAGCAACACTCTGGCAAGATATTATTACTATGAAGAAGCAGGTACTAAGTACCCTGCAGTGAATCTCACTTTTACCACAACCTGACAGCACTTTCTACTTCCCCTCTTAAGTTCAGCTCATACAATGTAAATATTATATTTATATGGAGTATTTATACCAACTTATAATGTTATTTTGGTATTATTAATAAAACCTTGATTAAGTATGCCTACGCACACTTTTAGGAAATCAAGTTTGTAGTTATACCCCTAACTTATAAAAAGTTAGCGTTGACGTTGGGTTGGATCTACACGGCATAAGAATGAATGAATTAAAATGAATAAAAAATCGTTAAGTTTATTATTTGTGCAATATTTCATGGTCGGATGCTTGTTTGTTTAATAAACTAAAACCAGTTAAAATTAATAAACTATTTTTTATTGGATTGCGAACATCATTTTTGTTATTTGTATCTTTGTTAGTAATAGACAAGGTTACAAATAAATTAAACATTTCAGTGCCATAATTTTTTTTACGTGTGGATCAGTTTTGTCTATGGTATTTTTAATACCCGACAATATTTATTAATTCAATACTTAATATCAACGTGAATGTGATAGAACATGTACAGTCTAATAAAAAAATGACGATAGCAAAATGTGTGTAATCTTCGTGAATATCTATTTATTGTCGCAAGTTCAAATAAATAAATTATTAAAGAAATAAATCACATAGAAAGTACCTATATTTGCAGGTTTCGCCACTAAACGCAAAAATTCTGTGGAGGATGGTCCTTCGAACTACATTTCGGTCTATATTCCTGTTGTGAAAGCCCACTGTGCACGTAAATATGTGCTCGGCTGTATGAGAACTGTGCTTTGCTCTGGCACATCCGCTAATTGACATTGTTCATCGGCTTGGAGATAACCCAGTGTGCGATGACACCATTTCATCGTGATAGCAGTTATAGGCATAGGTAAACTACTATTTATATAATATGTATATTAAATAAAGCAGTACCTACTTAGAATTATTGTTTTTCAGTCGTAGAAGAACATAATTTGAAGACACGACCTTGAAATATACACCGCGAATTAAAAGATAAAATTTCAAACAACCTTCCTGCACTACACGATGGTACTTAATCCACCTTGGCCTCATTCGCGCCTGGCACGTAGAACCTTAGGTATATTAGCGGTGACCTACTAATTTGGATATATAATATCGCGTTGCTTTTGGCAATGTTATCAAATCCTATTCTAAATCACATTAATTGCACTAACCACTATCTGATGCTCTATACTCCATAGCATTTGTGTAAGTTACGTAGAATATATAAACAATGCAGCAGTTGAAGTAAAATACCAAATACTTAGAAGTCAGTGACCCGAACGAAGTAGAAATAGCTCTCACTCACATTGCAACATTAAATCGGTGGGTGATTTATCAACACATTGTAAAATGAACGATCCGATCCATAGGTACTCCAATCAATGTTCGGCCGAAAACCCGCCCAAAAGCCGGTATGAAATGAACCATAAAAGCACCGGCTCGGTATTTCGAAATGTTACAAAGACAATTTACACTCGTAGCTAAAACTACATTAGGCACTTCAACCTAACACGTGTAAGAGGTGTGCGTTGACCTAATATAGTTCTCTCAATTGACTTTAACTACGCTTTGGCTCTGGTTTACTACAAAATGACAATCTATACCTAACTGTTTTTAAATACGTGACTGAAAATATTCGCGCATTCACCACTTAGTTCAATCCACCTCTATTTAAAGCTAAAGCTTTGCCTACTATTTATATTCAAAAACGGGCACTGCGAGTAGAGCCCTATATTTTAGAGTATAAACTAGCTTGTACTCCAATCACTCGCGAGGTGGCGTCTATTCCGAGATCCCTCACTTCCTTGAATGTTAGGCTTACAAATAAATACTCGCACCTCGAGCATTGTTGGCGCTTCGCCAACATCCTAATAGCTGGAGAGCTAGTGAACCCTGCGAGTAACGGTCTTCCTGTAAGGCTAGAAATTTGTACACTTACGATTTATAGCTTGCTAAGAGCACTAGCCATGATCTGGCAGGCTTCAGCCCTGTACTTCATCAGCCACTTAATTTTTTAATTGTAAAATAATTTGAGTTTCAAAACTTGTTTCTGTAAGCTTAAAAATTTAATAGAATGGAGTTTATTTATAGTAAATCTTGAAAAAAAAATTACAGACGATTACAATTAGCAATAGTATATGACAGATCAATTAGAAAATGCACAATTGATGAGGTAAAATAAACTTTATCCTGTATACTTAAAATTTTTATATGTTTTCAAGTAAACGTTTCAGAATAAATATGTACAATGCCAGACGGTTTTGAACAGCATAAGACCTTGCCAGGCGAGGAGACAGCTGCTAAAGGCGTGCGAGTCAGAGGTGCTGCTTGAATGCCTATCTTTCAGTTTTAGTTCAGTTTTCAATGATTTTACTTTTTTTATGACATATCTGGCAAGCTAGCTTGCGGGCCACCTGATGAGAAGTGGTCACCGCCGCCCATGGACACTTGCAACACCAGAGGCGTTGTCGGTGCACTGCCGGCCTTTTAGATGAAGATATACCCTTTTTTTGAAGGCTCCCATGTCGAAGCTCCGGGGGAAAACCGCGGAGGGTAACTCGTTCCACAACTTGCACGTTCGAGGCCGAAATGACGTCGTGGAAAACCACCCGTCCAGATGGTGAGGATGAAACTTGGTTTTCGAGTATACATATATAAATCGAGTGTATATCAGAAGGCATTCAAATAATTAGGAAACGCAGAAATAGTCAGAAGAAAAAAAAATCCCGATACTAGAGACATTTGTATGCAAATGTATGGTTGTAAAAATAATGTAGATTGCATAAAACCCAATAAAATACATTGCATTTACTGTATGAGCAGTATATGTTCAAAAAATTGAAACATTAACATTTCTTAATTGCACACCCATAGGAGCTGTCCCCTCGCCTGGCAAGGTCTTATGCTGTTCAAAACCGTCTGGCATTGTACATATTTATTCTGAAACGTTTACTTGAAAACATATAAAAATTTTAAGTATACAGGATAAAGTTTATTTTACCTCATCAATTGTGCATTTTCTAATTGATCTGTCATATACTATTGCTAATTGTAATCGTCTGTAAATTTTTTTTCAAGATTTACTATAAATAAACTCCATCCTATTAAATTTTTAAGCTTACAGAAACAAGTTTTGAAACTCAAATTATTTCACAATTAAAAAATTAAGTGGCTGATGAAGTACAGGGCTGAAGCCTGCCAGATCATGGCTAGTGCTCTTAGCAAGCTATAAATCGTAAGTGTACAAATTTTTAGCCTTACAGGAAGACCGTTACTCGCAGGGTTCACTAGCTCTTGGACTATAATGGCTCGGACTAGCGCCAAAGCCGCCAGAAAATCTTCTAATATTGGAAACTTGTAACTGAAAGTGGATTGACTTAAACATCTGAGAATCCAAGTAATTTAAAGTAGTCTCTAAAATGATTACTGTCTCATTTAAATGTGTTTGAACAGTTAAAAATGATTTATTTTAATATCGCTTTTCTCTTTGAGAATATTCGTTCTTTGTGTTTAAAGCATTGTAATCTGTTATTCATCGACACGCTCTAGCGCTGAAATACACAAAGCATTTTTACCGATTGAAGATGCTAATTTGCCAGCGTCCTTGCGAGTAATTTTTATGAGGTCATGTTCAAGCTTGTAGTGAATGTGAGGCTATAATAGTAATACGATTTCTTTATTGTGTTGTAAACAGTTCGTGGTCTGAATGTTGGTCGAGATTGCAGCAGGACTCGTGACTCGAGCACGCCGAGCAGCCAATTACGAGCCTGCTTCATGCCGTGCCTAGTATAATTTGCAGGTAGTGTTCCATCTGCATGGGAAACCAGCTGGAATTATTCACAAACTGCAATGCTTGCTTCAGTTGGTATCGTTGTCTGCAAACATAAAGAATATTGACTTGTTGACGGCACGTGGGCATCTATTTAAATATAAATGATTTTACAGTGTCTGATTTGATTAGTTAACCGATAAAAATATCACTGGTTTACTTTGTTATAGGACGGCGCTATGTATAAGTAGGTATTTAATTTTAACTTATTTTGATTAAAATATTTGGATAAAAGAATCATGAGGAACATTAAACACTTGAAAATTTTGTGATAAGGTACATTACTGTTATATTTTACTGTGCCTTCTTCGATGCTCGGAGCACTGGCAATCCAATTTGTAGGGGCATTGTCCGACTGTCTCCGAATGTTAAGTTTGCTGAAAGAGTTAAAATGTTGTTTTGTCTATGTTCTTTTTGAAGGATTCTTTCATAAATATAAATTAATATAAATAATGCTGGACAATTCTCACAACATCATCTAGCCCCAAGCTAAGCAGAGCTTGTGTTATGGGTACTAGAAGACTGACATACTTAATACAGTACATTACATAGATAGATATTTTTTATAATACATATAAAAAACCCAGAGCACCCGGGATAAATATTTGCAGTACAAACATTTATCCCAAGGCGGGAATCGAACCTGCAACCTTCCGCGTCGCAGGCGGACCATCGCCCACCGCGCCACATCGGTCGTCATATAATAATATGCGCTTGAATAGACTGGTTTCACAAGTTCATTCGGTCTTAGTCATATTTTCAAAGATAGTGAGTTTGGTCCTCAGCAGCAAGCAGGTGCTATGTGACTTTGACCTCATTACCTTTTGTGGATTAGCCAATCGCGTTTGATTCAATAAATAAATAACTAGGCATTATATATAAATATTAAAGTATATTGGTATAACTGGTCTGTAATTAAAATCTGTGTTGATAACGGAACATGATTTGGAACCATATAAGTACCTTCATTTATTATTTTACGTCCTACACGATAGTCTCCGCCTTTAAGGAACTAGGATCAATAACTATCCAGTCTCTTGACAGGTGTCACAGCTCAGTTGGTAGTAGCTCTGCCTTCCATGCATGTCATCAGGTCATGCATGTCATCAGGTCAGTGGTCATGGGTTCGATTCCCACCCAGAGCAAATGTTTGTGTGATGAACATAAATATTAGTTCTGTGTCTGGGTGTTACTATGTATACTATGTATGTATTTACTAAAAAAAAGTATAAAAGTATTCTATCAGCAATTTAGTTCCCGTAGTACAAGCTTTGCTTAGTTTGGGACTAGAGTGTGAATTTTCCGTGAATATATATAATATTTATTTACTCTAGTCAACTCAATAGTCTACTAAGCCGAATATGTTTACAATTTGATTCTCATGTTCGTGTTGCAATACACAGTTACACATTGCAGAGTTTACACAGTTTGGTGGTTCAATGCGCGTGCAACTCTCGCACGAATCGATATAAATACGTCGATTACTTTGAGTCGATCTAAAAACTTTATCGATTCACTTAGCAAGTAGGTACACCGATTTATCTAACAACAAAGAGAAAGTGTCAAGTGTCGAAACACGCCGCATTGAAAAGCCAAGGCAACTCACTAAAGTGTACGCTTTGTAAAATGTAATTGAACTTTACAATAAAAAACATAGAATAGAAAACATTTATACAACATAATATATTATTACATCAAAACATACAGAAAGAAGTGTATAATATAAAGCTCTGCAAAAGCCATAGATCTGTGTTCTATAAGTTCTTAAACATAACTAAGAAATCTGTTAAAAAACCAAACAAGTGTAGTATACCAAAGATGATATTGACATGCAATATTGAACACCTATGAGAAAGTACAGATTACGTCGCATTTACCTACTAGAGGATTGTGCTACTAACATATAGGATATTGGAGAGCGTGTTGGCGTTTACGTAGTAAACAACACACACATACTAATACAATGAAAAAAAAGACGCGTGGCACTCGGAGACTGCCGTGGTAAAGCTATTGCATAGCATTTTTTGCTGGATTACGCATGCGCAGTGTTAGGTCATTTCGTTACGGAATTTCTGGATTCGGTCTTCACGCTCAAGGCCCGCGATAGAATCTATGCAATAGCTAAAAACGTTTGTACAAAAAACTCTAATCCCAAAATGTTATGGTAAATAACATTATTGAAGAGTTTATAACCAATCATAAGCTAAAATTATCTTATTCTATGGTTTGATGTGCGTGTTCACTTCCTTACTAACTTTTAACGATTATCAGCTAATTGGATGTAGGATGTTAATAATTCTTCAACAGTTTATATATCATCTAGGTAGTTATGTTACACCCTCGTCCCTCTGCCTTAGCTTAAGATAGTTTATAATATTTTGCTGAAATGCATCTTCCATGCATTTCATAGAATTAGATTGTTTTTGCTGACGAGCCGTCTGGCGTCTCGAGACGGGCTCATCCGCTCTTGTCGTTTTAGATTCATTAGTTAAGTTACCTCCAAATCGGTATAGCGTATAAGTTTTAATTTTAATTAAATAATTTTATAAGTTTTTTAAAAAGCTTTTATTACGTTCCGAAAGCAACAGTGGCGCAGCCGGCGCGGATTTTCTTGAAAATCACGGAGTTTTTCGCGTTTTCCGATGTCAAAATCCGTCAGAAAATCGTTAAAATAAAATTTCGTGTAGAGTGAATCCGACGAACCAAATAAATAACTCGCTATACGGAAAAAGCAAGCAGTATGGGAGTAACGGTCGGTTGGTGAGTAAAACTTTTCGCCATTCCTTTCCCTCATCCTCCTATATTGTGCGTTTATTGTAATTTTGTTATACTTGAGATTGGAACTCTCTCATTGTAACTATTGGGTAATCTTGTATAAAATTCTACAAGGTTAAACCGTGTTCTCAAAATAGAACAAACATAGAGTTAAGAAAAATTGATGTGGTATATTCGATCTCAAATCGATCTGCTTTTTATAAGATAAATAAATGTTTTAATTAAAGATTATTGATCTAAAAATCGATCTAATCATTTTATATAAGAAATAAAAAAAAAAAATATAATTTTAATAAAAAATAATTTTAATTTTAAAATTTAATTTTATCATTCCTATTTTTATATTGCTTGTTTCTTTTACTTATTGTATTTTTGTGTGTTTTAATTTTGTGTATTTTTGTGTAAAAGTGAGTTGTCACCTCCGAATTACTTAGTTGCTCGCGATGTCGGAACCTAAACTTATTCCTAGAGAAGTCTCTCAATTAATCCCGCTTTTTAAAGGCGATAAAAGACAATTAAATTTATATTTGAGAAAATGTCAGTATATTATCGATCGATATGGTAAAGCAGGTGATGAAAATCAGAATCTTTATGTTTATAATGTTCTGACGAGTAGATTAACAGAGGAGGCAGCTGCTCTTTTATCAGAACGGGAAGATATTGTGACTTGGTCAGAATTAAAGGAACTACTCATCCAGCATTTTGGAGACCCGCGTAGTGAAGCGTGTATTAATATCGAATTAGAATCTTTAAAAATTAAATCAGGTGAAAGTTTTCTTGATTTTTGCAACCGAATCCAAAGCGTTCGATCGCTTTTGATGTCAAAAGTAAACGTGATTGCGGACAGTGACTTAAAGCGCGCTAAGTTAATAATTTACAACAATACAGCTCTGAATGTATTTTTATACAATCTACCGGAAAATATGGTTCGCGTAGTAAGACTTAAAGCTCCAGCAACATTGGAAGCAGCATTGACTGTCGTACTTGAGGAAGTGAACTTCTTAGAACAATATAATATGAGGAATAAAATTCATGGTAGTAGACAGATTGAACCTACACCAGGTTCAAGGCCGTTAACAACTCAGCCAACTGGGTTCAAACCAATGTTACAAGGTAATAACAATAACCAGCCCAAATTTAATTTTGGTATACCCCAAAATACACAGATTAGGACGCTAGGTCAACCACAAAATAACGGTACATTCCGCCCACCAACATTAGGATATAAACCTCAATTTGGTCTTCAGCCACAACAACAAACTGGCCTTCAGCAATTCGGCTATAGGCCCCCTCAACAATTCGGCTATAGGCCCCCTCAACAATTCGGCTATAGGCCCCCTCAACAATTCGGCTATAAGCCCCCTCAACAATTCGGTTATAGACCACCACAGCCATTTGGTTATAGACCGGAAGCTAAACCATATGTTCAGCCTCCACGCACACAGACAAGTGACGTTACGATGCGAACAGCAGCCCCTAAGGCACCAGAGCAAGGTTTTAAATTGAATGAACTGACCACTATAGAATATGAACCTTATTGTGATGACAGTAATAACTATAATTATAATGACGTGAACGAGTTTAAGGACTATGATGATGATTATGATAACTCGGAAAGTAACGTAAAAAATTATGAAATTGAACAAACTGATGAAACTGAGTATCCTGAAATCTTAGAATTAAATTGCGATCCAACTTTAAAACTTCCTTATGTTCACATAAAAGAAATAAACGCAAATATGATAATAGATACCGGAAGTATGAGATCCTTTTTAAGCCCTCGAATTGCGAATAAATATTTCAATGACTTTGTTCAAAAAGAACCATTTCATGTGGTTAGCACCCACGCAACAAGTAGACACGATGAAGTAATTAAAATCCCTCTCTTGCCTACTTTTGCATCTAACGATTGGCATAAATTCTATATATATGACGTCGACCCACGTTATGAAGGTTTAATAGGAAATGACCTTCTTGGACAATTAGGCGCAATTATTGATTTGAAAGCTAATGTTTTAAAGACGAATGCTACTTGCATTCCAATAATCAGTAACAACCTAAATTATACAATTGACATACCAGCTCAGACAGAGAAAAGAGTAAAATTACCAATTGATCAGTATCCAGGTGAGGCTATCCTTGACGCAAATGATTTAAAAATGCCTAGTGCATTAGTAAACTGCATAAACGGTTACAAAACTACAGTCATTCAGAACACATTAGATGAACCAAACGAACTGACGGTCAAACAACCCTTTACTGTGACTAGATTCGAAAATGATGTGACAAATTTTGACTTAAATTTTATTAGACCAACTAACGACATTGAAATTGATCAACTGTTACAGAAAAACTTAAATAAAACCAGACTAAGACAGCCCAAATTAAAAATACAGCTAGACAAATCGGAAGTTTTACGTAAAGAAGACTTAGGACATACGATTACTAAAGATGGACTGAAACCTAACAATGACGAAATTGAAGCGGTATTAAAATATCCTATACCTAAAACGACTACTGAGATTAAGACTTTCTTAGGACTTGTAGGATACTATAAACGATTCATAAAAGACTTCGCTAAAATTACTCAACCATTGACAGCCTGTTTAAAAAAACGCAACAGAATAATAATTAATCAAACATACATTGACGCATTTAATAAATGCAAAGAACTTTTGACGCATCCCCCTTTATTGCATTACCCGGACTATGACAAACCCTTCGATGCCCTAACTGGAATAAAAAATAATATTTCTGGTGACAAAAATCAATCAATAACAGTTATCGGTGATGAGAAGGAAGAAAAGCTTAAAGAACATTTACATGATGTAGTTAAACAGGTAGGAAAGCTAACAGCTGAAAAGAAAAAGAATAAAGAAAAGAAAGGTGGTGAAAATGACGTAGAGTTGCCCATAGGTAAGATAGTTTACGCTAATGACGTTAACGAATGTAAGAGTCAGGATACGGCACGTTATGTAAAAGCGAAAGTAGTAGGTGAACCAGAAAGAAATGTATTGTCTATACAGGTAGGAGAAAGAAAAACTAAAGCTCCTATAAAAAACATCAAACGCCCTTCACAGGTGCAGTCTACTGCTGATAGTAATGCCGTCGCTGGCCCTTCATCTTCAAAAACTTGTTGAAAATCTAGGATTACTTCCAATTAAAGAAGGACAAGCCTATTTACAAACCGATCATTGGACTATAATTAAGGTTATTAGTTTGGAAAAGATTTACGATGACTTTAATTACGTATCTACGAATTATGAACAACTATGTAAACTAATTAACTGGAATGTTTCTTACTCTCACGATTTTAAGAGTGTGAAATTACATACAGAGTTTATTCGCCATATAACTAAAGAAAAATACCGACAACTTGTTCCACAACAGCGTTTGAGGAGAGGTCTCCTTAATCCTTTGGGTTCTCTTATAAAAATTATTACAGGAAATCTTGATCACCAAGACGCGATTAGAATTGACAATCTTACTTCTCATTTGAATCAAAATGATATCATAATATCTAAAAAATTAACCCTGGTCTCTAAAATGTTTGACAGCTTTATAAATATAACCGGAACTATTGATCAAAATACATTAAAATTGGATAACCGTTTAAAAATCACTAAAAAAATGTTAAGTGATTTAGCCGTTACGCAAAATAATTGGACTTTTTATACATTTGTAATAGGATTATTTAACGTTTATACAAGCAGTTTCCACACTATATTTATTAGACTTAGTGAAATTGAAACAGCTCTAGCATTGAGTAAAGTCTCTATAATACATCCATCTATCGTGAACTCTACAGAACTCTTGTATCATTTGAAATTGATTTCTAACTCTCAAACCTTAGTATACCCACCTATAGAAGAAAACTTATTGAAATTAGAGGAAACTATTTGTGTAAAATCTTATATTAAGAAAAATCAAATTACGTTTATTATGGAAATTCCTTTAACAGATAGAGATATTTATAATTATTACAAATTGTACTCCTTACCAATTTTCCATGAATCCGAGAATAAGACCTTATCCATATTTCCTAAATACCCGTACCTTTTGGCGAAAGGAACGAAATACTTACCGATCGTGAAACCGTGCCGCCCGTTATCAGCTGGCGACCATTTCCTGTGTAACGCAGATCACCGAGCTTTGTACCATGAGCTTACCTGTATCGAACAGCTCATGAGATTCGACGATGACCTCACTCATTGCACGCAACATCAGGTTCAAATTGAAGAGCTTAAGATCCAGCAAGTCAACTCTGACAGTTGGATCCTGTATAGCAGACTGAAGACGACGCTTACCAAGCATTGTGACAGTGACGTCAGCAAACTGTCAATATTCGGCACATACCTCGTGACAATCGATGAACCATGTGATTTGGAAATCAATGGAATTCGCATAAGCCACCGTATCTACATAGAGACGGACGTTGTGGAGCCAATTCCACTAGTTACCTTACCACAGCTACGTGTGGGCGCAAATCTATCCAGTGCACGCGCACTCAATCTCAACGGCGTTAATCTAGATGAAGTGAAGTACATGGCGTACTCCTTAAAACATTCTTCAGTGATCGAAAGTGTTTTAAATGAAAGAAATGATTTTAAATTCAGTGAAAATTTAGGATATGTATCTTTAAGCTTAGTAATCTTAAGTTTTATTGCATTTGTGTTTTATGTGTTTCGACTCAAATTGTTGAATAGCATACCGTGTGTGAAAAATTATCGGAACCAATCTCAAATCGATCGTACCGATAATTTTCCTCTTAGGGATGGAGGAGTTATGTTACACCCTCGTCCCTCTGCCTTAGCTTAAGATAGTTTATAATATTTTGCTGAAATGCATCTTCCATGCATTTCATAGAATTAGATTGTTTTTGCTGACGAGCCGTCTGGCGTCTCGAGACGGGCTCATCCGCTCTTGTCGTTTTAGATTCATTAGTTAAGTTACCTCCAAATCGGTATAGCGTATAAGTTTTAATTTTAATTAAATAATTTTATAAGTTTTTTAAAAAGCTTTTATTACGTTCCGAAAGCAACAGTAGGTACTAAACTAGTTTGAAAACAAACAGACAATTTATTTTGGCGGCGTTAATAGAACACCAGTCTCAAAATAATACTTATAACTGGTCGAGTTGGAATAACATCTTGCTTACTACCGTTTTATAAGGCAGATTTCTTGTTTTTTTTATAATGAAGTCAGTAAAAACGTAAAATAAAAGTAGGCTTAAGTATTTTGCCACCGCGTTTTACAGGGTATCAATCAAAGATGACCTTTAGAATGCTAATGTACCGATTATTATGCATCTAGATCAGATTTTCTTGATAATAATTTATTAGTAGAATTAAAATTAAAATTTTAATAATTTATTAGTGCAATGCTGGTTACAAGTTTGTTCGAGCTAGTGACCAATATCGATGACAGTTAAATTTTGTGTTCAGTAGTCAACACTACGATCGTTTGGGAAGTGCGGGTAAGAACCGGATGTTTTTTTACTACATGTACTATTTCACGTCAGAAGACTATTTTAAATAGAGTTTTTATTATACGAAATTTCTGTCTGAGAAACTGTCAGAGAAAAATATATTTTTGTAAAACTTAGCATAAAAGGTTTTTAAATATGACACTGAAGTATTTTTAAACGATTTGATGCATTTCATGTGGCCCCTCATTAGATGACAGTTGAGATTGAGAGGCAACAGCCTACACGCGTGAGGCGTTGTACGTCTGAATGAGCGTAAATAATTTGTAGACTCGTTCACAGTTCGTTCGCTCGTTCATTTATGACAGGATCGAACCTCTCGCTTCGCGCTCAAAAGTGAGAAAAGAAATGTCAGTGACCAAAACCGCGAAGGCGAGAACCTCTTTCGTTTTGTATTTCGAATAACACAAATGAGGTAGCACATCATGAGTCACAAACTCATCACTAAATTGTGTTGTGTTGACATTCACCTATCGAATAGCGTTGTATTTTCACTGAACCTTGCGTACTCGGCTGAGGCATTACCATGTAAGTTACGCACTACGATCGCTACATATTCATTTCATTATGCAAGTGGTTCAATACACATACGAAATGATGATCAAGCATCAATAAAGAGAAAGTAATCTGGGCCATCAACAGCTTCCTACCTTTCAAATCACCAGGCATTGACGGAATCTTCCCAGGACTTTTGAGATGGAGCGGAGAGCTACTAGTCAAAAACCTAGTGAACATCTTCAGGGGATGTGTCGCCCACCGCTACATACCACAAAAGTGGAGGGAAGTGAAAGTCATATTCCTACCAAAACCCGGAAGGAGCGATTACACAATGGCGAAATCTTACCGACCCATTAGTCTAACATCGTTCTTCCTCAAAACACTAGAAAGGATATGCGACCAAGAAATTAGGAGTACAAACCTCCTACTAAAACCGCTACATCCGCACCAACACGCCTACAGCCCAGGCAAATCAACCGAGTCCGCGCTCCACAGCGTAATCTCAAAAATCGGAGACGGACTGACATCAAAACACTCGACCCTAGGAGCCTTCATAGACATTGAGGGCGCCTTTGACAAAACCACGTTCTCTAGTATTGACCTCGCCCTAACCAGATACGGCGTCAGTACCACACTAGCAGAATGGATAAACAACATGCTCAGATATAGAGCAATCCAACTAACTATAAACACTACGACCAAAGGTATCGTAGCAAGAGGATGCCCACAAGGCGGTGTCCTCTCACCCCTGCTATGGAACATAGTAGTAGACGAACTCATCCGGGAATTGAATGGGCGCGGGCTCTTCACAGCAGGGTATGCAGATGACCTTGCTATCCTTGCAACCGGATGCTTTGAAAATACACTCTGCAACAACATGCAATCAGCCTTCAAAACTATTGAAAGCTGGTGCACAAGACACGGACTATCAGTCAACCCTACCAAAACAGAACTCATCATGTTCACACACAAAAGAAGTCTAGGCGACCTAAAGCTGCCAAAACTTTTCAACACCACCGTACAACTAACAAATGAAGTAAAATATCTAGGGGTCATACTAGACAGCAAACTTCTTTGGAACAAACACCTCGACCATAAACTTCAACGCGCGAGCACCATATTCTTCCAATGCAGTAAAATGCTTGGGAAAACTTGGGGACTTTCGCCAAAAATAACAATATGGCTATACAAAACCATAATCAGACCAACCCTTACGTACGGTGCGATCGTATGGTGGACTAGAACCGAACTTAGCACCGTGATAACAAAACTGCAACGCTTCCAGCGATTGGCATGCTCTGCAATAACAAGTTGCATGAGGACAACACCAACAGCAGCCCTCGAGATCATCCTGGGCCTAACACCACTGGACTTGTACATACAACAAGAAGCGACTATGGCCGCTATCAGACTCAAACACTTACACCTATGGGGAACTACCAGAAGCCCACACGCATCCATCTTAGAACGGGCTATAACACCCGTACCGCTACTATGGGCGCCGTGTGACAAGATCCCCAAACAACATATCTTCCACAAAAACTACCGCATACAAACCTATGAAGAACAAAGAGATCAGTCAGGAAGCCAAGAAGTCAGAATATACACTGACGGCTCAAAAACTGATCAAGGATCAGGTGCCGGGGTACACTCCCTGGACCTCAACATCAACATATCAATGACCCTTGGCGCACACAGCTCCATCTTCCAATGTGAGTGTGCAGCCATAACCGAAGCTGCTCAAGCTATCAACCGGAGGGGAATAACCAATGCAAACATACGCATACTATCCGACAGCACAGCGACTCTCAAAGCCCTTGCGAGTCAGCACTGTACTTCCAAACTCATACACGAATGCCACCAAGCCCTTGAACGAGTTGCAACAACAAATGCAATAACTCTACAATGGATAAAGGGGCATAGCGGATCACTGGGTAATGACGCTGCAGATGAACTGGCCAGACGAGGATCGGATACAAAAGTACATGGACCGATCCCCTTCCTCCCCCTGCCCTTCTCTCAGCTACGCACTTGGGTGCGACTACATACCCTGAAACTACACAACCAACGCTGGAAACAAACGACTGACTGCAGACAGTCAAAGGCTGCAATTCCAGCAATCACACCAAGACTGACTCAACGTCTACTAAACCTACCAAGAACAGACCTCAAAATCATCGTGGGGACCCTAACAGGTCACTGTCCCCTCAACAAACACTTACACAACATCGGTGCTACAGACAGCCCCCTCTGCAGAGGCTGCCTTACCGAAGAAGAATCGGCTGCCCACGTGGTCCTGGAATGCGTGGGCGTTGCAATACAACGACAAGAAATCCTAAACACCCCTAGGTCACTCCTCCAAGCCTGCGAAGCCCCCAGGAAGCTTCTGTGCTTTTGGGAGGAGTTAGGCTGTCTACACGCGTAGCCAGATTCAACCCCTCACGCATAATGGACCACCCTAGCGTCTAAATGCGGAAACGGGAGTCCAACACACATTACACATTACACATTTGATGATCAAGCATAAAACCCGTGTTCACACGCAAAGTGAACGTTAGCATGACGACATTGTCATAAATAAAAAAACGTCATTATGATCATGGATATTGCAAATTGAATCAAAATAGAATGTGACATTTCCCAAATACGTCAATTACTAGTCCTAACTTTTAGATTTTACTAATCTTTATGTAGGTAATTCAGAACCATTTTTAAATTTCACGTTTTTTCTATTTTATTGCTAATCGCAATTAACAAATAAATTACTTATTTATGTACTTAATCATTATCAACTACACTTTTTAAAAGGAATCCATATGTTTATTTATACTATGAATTATTCAGTTTTGTTGACCTGTGCTTTTGTTTAATATTCATAATACCATACTTCAGCATTAACTTCTCGACCCATGTCTAAAAATAAAACAAGTTTGTCGTGAATACATACTTAGTTAAGTAAACTTTGAAAGTTTGGGGTTGTTATTACTACCGTTTTTTTCTACCGCAAAACAGACGTGCCCGCCGTATTCTAGTTTCAAGGGTTATTGTGCCGATGCAAATACAATTACACACAAGCAATACATAGGTAGTGGTTATCATTTAACATCACATGGACCACTAGCTGTTTAATGTTCAACTGTAAAGTTGTATAAATATTTTGTATATTAGAAAGCGGCAGAAGAGGCACGACTCAGCCTTAAATAGATACATATACCTAAGCTATTTGGAATCAGTGGTCTACTTTTATACCCATTACGAACAAAGCCATAGTGGAACATTGCTTACGTAATCTCAGCTATTGTATAAATTGATGTAGGTAATGTACCTATGTACACTCAGTGACCAAGAAGCATGAGCAAGTCGAAAAAAAAATACAACTTCCCACACTTGCACAGCTATAGTCGCATGCGTGGGGGATCCTCATATCACGAGAGTAGAACGCTATTATTATTGCACGTATATGCAATAAATTACCCATACTAATCTAAGTAATTAAGTACTTAATATTAATTATTTTGTTAATAAATCAAGAAATATAAATTAGGTACACATGCAATTTTGAATATCGCTAGCACCACGATTTTGCAGATCCACAGCGCAGTTCATTTCGAAAGCTTTTTAAACTCATAGGTACAATTTTTTTCAGAGACGCGACTGTAAATTTTTTAAAGTTTTTGATATGTACTCCTACAGAATAAACACGATGCCATCTTTGGCATACGTGAAAAAACATAGCATGAAACCTATTTATCTTACCACTTATTTAGATGTGTATTGTATACTCTACTCTTTCGCCGAAGTGGTGTAGCCAATGTCTAGTCAAATTCCGCGTTATGACCAGCCAAAGTGCACTTGTATATAAAAAAAAAGACTTGTCGTCGACTGTATGTCCATTACGCATTTTTCTTTACCTATTCATTGAGGGACAAGCATTTACTGTTACGTAATAATCCATTAAACACTTTCATGTGGGTTATCTAAATGTTTTGTTACTAAACCTAAAGGGAGCGTGACACTAATGAATAGGCCCAGTTACCTAATACTGTTGCAAATAGATATAAAAACTACACAAAAACAAAACTATTTACCAAGAGACAGTTGAAACACGCTAAAATATCAGTGAAAGTTATGTAATGTACTGACTGTCTAATTTTGTTGACAAGATTTTAATGTATTTTTCTATGAAATAAAACAATATTCTTCATTGATGTAGGTATAGTTAGATTTTCGTTGAAGATTCCAGTAGCTAAGGTCAATAAGTTTATTGCCTTTAGCAAAGTGTAATTAAATTTAATAAAATAACAGATATTACGAATTTTGATAGCCTCAAACTAATACAACTATCACATTAGAAAACATGATGCAAATGTTAGGAGTTTGGAATAATTAACTGAGTAATGAACAGCCTAAAATATAGCAGCGGTCAGTCTGTCGTTCATAATAGTAATTTTTAATTAGTAGTTTTAATAGTTGTGTTATTTTCCGTGATAAGCTAATTGCAATATTTCTGCACCATTATCCTTTAAATTTAATGTTTACAAATAGCAGGAAGATAAATAAAGGATGTTATTTTTCCGTATATTGTTCTATCGTTTCTTGTATTCTCAATTTTCCTGTTATAGCGCAATACAAATAATAATGCACATCCGTGTAAAATAATATATATTTAAGGATAGGTATTATTCTCGGTCAGCACAACAACAACGTAACCGAGTACCGTCTACGATTACTGTTATAAAAATGTAAAAGTGACTTTTTTTGAACGCTATCTCTCACCGACATTCGCTTAGGTCATTATGTAAACGACTGCTGCTCGTGACGACGACGGCCATAATGATGGGTCAGTTCCATCACGCGTCTCCAAATTGTCAGCTTATGATCTTTGAACTTTGCGCCATTAGTTCCGTCGCTGGAGAGATTACTCGCTTGCGGCGCTTTATGGCTTTAATGCTAGAGTGAAAACATAGCTTTGTGACGTCACTTTATTTGGAAACCTTGCGTTTGTTTTTATGTCTTAAAAGATCATTTATCACGGCCCGAGGAAGACTGCAACGGTTTCCTAAAACATAATACAAATAACTTAAACACTTATGTTATTCGTGTTATGTTATAAGTAGGTAAATGGTACCTAATACCTACCCACGACACTTGAAACGGATTTGCTGGCTTGACATTTTAAGCGACCTCGGTGCTACACGAACCTGCATTTAATATTGCTTAGATATTGCTATCACGACAACCTTTATGACATAGCAGTAAGGTCGAAATCGCTTTGTCTAGTAAACTATGATGACATCTAATGATTCTTACGACCAGTAATTTAAATGTATGACGAAATGTAATTGTTATTTAATTTCTCAGAAAGTAAGGTCCGAGATAACAGACTATTATCTTCATTACACATCATTACTTATATTTTATGTATCGCCATACAACGAATCTTTTTGAACTACAACTTGAGACATAGTACGACACGATATTATATTACGGCGAAGAGGTAATCTCATACATTTAGTACTAAACACTTTTACCCTTTTTAAATCACAGATATGTCGTGTCGGTATCGTATAGTTGTCGGTACCGCTTTTGTCTAAAACGCCTCAGTGCTTCACTAGCTCTCTCTACAAAGAAGGTAATTTATATAGTACATGCAAGCAGTTAAATTGTATGTATGGATAGATCGCGCAACACTAGTTAAAATGTTACAAAGTATGAAATAAAAGAACATGAGGAAGTTGTAATGTTGATGCACAGCAAATAAGTCATTAACACTACTTAAACAAGTAATTAGAAGTATTTTAATCATCTAGCAACAGTCACTTTGAATAATACAATTAATTTTGTGTAAGATTTATAATTTATTCCTTAATTGTATTCACCTTTCAAATAAATAGACTTGTTTCCGGTGTATTTTTAAATACACAAAACTCATGCTCTTATTCCTTCTTGATTGACAGCAGATTACAAGCGTTTTATAAAAATAAAAACGTATAGGTACTCTCAAATACATGTGTTTTGGCCTGCTTCTACTTATATATATATTTGTTTTGATATAATTTCACTGAAAAGTGACAGCTTACCTTCCGCAATTTTATTTCATACCGCGATTACCTCAATAATAATGGGACTATTTAAACTGCTCAAAGTATATGAGATCTCGATTACAGACATAAAGCGTAGCATCAAACACGTTGCTGTATAATTAAATGTTTCCATTATACGTGTGCATTGTCTAAAATCATGTAGTCTATAATTATATTCACCGATGTGACGTGAGAATAACTTGGCCTGTCAGTCATAGCGAACTATTTTCATCTAGACAACATTTTTTTACTTAAAAGTTTGCCTGTCATAGCGAATTACTATCTGCACCTAGGCAACATTTTTTTACGTAAATCGTGAGTGAATCCGTGTTAGATACCGACTGCTTGTAGCTTATGTCAGACTTAAACTGACTAAAATCTCACAGTCCGTCGGACACTTTGGCCAGAGGATGCGAGTCTACCTGAAAAGGACCTGAATCTTTTCCTATTATAATCGTGTTGGCACAAAATGTAGTTCATCATCTACACTCAGGTTAGCTATACCATGTTTTGTTTTTTTTCTGACAAGCTTTGTTTCAGTCAAAAACAAAACACAGTCTAAAGCCTCCAGATAATGGATGGGCCTGAGTGTGCATCGAATCTTATCAGTTCAATAAACAATCTAATGTGATGGTCAGACAGACTACTGGACTGTCTGGGAGATCGTAAGTAATTACTTGTATTTGTCTGTCAGACCATCGCTGAATATCTTATTCAGATTGGTTGTTGAATGGAGAGAACCGACCGGTAGGCAAAGGGACTGGAATTCCCATTATTATTAGACAGTCACAGCTCAGCTCTGCCTTCCATGCTGTGGGTTCGATTCCCACCCAGAGCAAATGTTTGTGTGATGAACATACATATTTGTTCTGTGTCTGGGTGTTTCTATGGTATATGGTATGTATTTACAAATTGTATATAATGTATTCTATCAGCAGTCTAGTTCCCATAGTACAAGCTTTGCTTAGTTTGGGACTAGAGTGTGATGTGTGAAAGGTCTGTGAATATTTATTTATTTATTAAACTGTAAGCAGGATAAGTTGTGTCTAGTAGATACAATTGAATGCGGTATTCCAAAATAAGTTTAAAAATTTAGTTAGTCACTAATAAGAACATTAGATAATTATTAATTGATATACTTAATTATATTAATTCATTAATATAATTAATAAAATTATGAATTATTATTTACTAAAGTTTGTACAACAACAGGAAAATTCAATTTTACTGGAATTTTGCTATCAAAAACCACACATAGTAACCATTTATTTTAATATTAACGTCATTAGTTATTAATTAACCTCATTCATCGAATCTATTTAATTAAATATTTATATAAAACAAGAATATTTAACTTTATTGATTATTTTAAATGTACTTATTTATAAACTAATATTGCCTCGCCTAGGTGTAGTTACAATAAAAGTTCACCCCAACCTATAGATAAACAGGAACGTCGCCCTTGAAATAATTTATTGCCATATTAATTGTAGACCCTCAAGATTTATCGTTTTAGTTGGATATCGAATTATTTCTATTGTCTCATAAAAGTTATTGTTTAAACAGTGAGAACCAAAGGAGTGCCTATTGAATTTTCCCATAGATATTATATTACGGCTCTCCCTATTAATTATTAGGGGTGAAACCATTATTTTGAGTGTTGTCGAAGGCTGTTTATATTGCGTTAAATTATTGAGGTTACCTATTTCAAACAATGTATCGAAAACCTTGAACGAAATCAGCAATACTTATTACGAACCAAATCTCTTTCATGGAAATGTGTCTTATTTCTTTGAATCAGGATTGATGAAACCTCATTCCTACTTTCATGTACTGATTTTAAATGATAAATTACAGCCAACATCCCATTTTCTGATCCTCTCATTGAATAAACAACCAAATACGACCTACGCAGATACGACCAAATCTTACATAATTATCTTCAAACATAAGTCCCCGTATACCTAATATGTGCGTGGGTGATAAAATCGAAACGAATCCACGGTTAGTACCCTATTTCCAAACACCCCACATTTCTCGCGGGACTCTAGCCCCGTATCAATGGACCCTAATGGCGTGGACAGGGTCTTTTGTGCCACTCCCTTCGCACGCCACCCAATTTTTGACAATGTCCGAATTAAGCAACCCACATTGAATTCATACCTTTTCAATTTTCCGTACTTATTCTATTTTTATTTTTATGATTGTTGGATTTGTTAATTGGCAATTTGTTTCGAATTTTATCCAAAACATAGGAATGTTTAAAAGTTAAGTTCTAGTTCGAAAAACTTGTGAAAGGATTTATAGAGTCAATAAACAACAAACGCATGTCTTTTAAATAGGTTTTGGTACACTTAAATACCATAAGTTTCTATACTTTTATTTCCTTAATAGAATTGATTATAGTTAGGTTACATATAAAATATTAACTTTTAACCAAATAGCGTAAATCTAATTATTTAAATAATAGTACAACAGCTTTGGAAGTCGCACACAATGGGTCTCCAAAATTCTCAGGTAGGTGGTACATTACCACCATATTGTTCAGTCAGACAGTGCTGGCTTCATAGAATTTGTGTAGGATCTACAAATCACACATGGCAATGTATTGTGGAGGATGCCTATTAATCATTCCAAGTTTAGATAACAAAGTTCCAATACCAACGTGATATTTTGATTGGCAAAAAAGTGACAATCAATAAATCAAATGAATGATTTATTGATTGTCACTTTTTTGCCAAAAAATAAATTATTAAGTATGTAATTAATAAATATATATGCATTTTGATACTGCGTCTGACCATATTACAAGTATGGTACAAGGGAAGGTTAAAAATATCTCCGGTCAGCGCAGTCAAAGCTTTACTAGGATTGCAATAGTGGCTCATATAAAGACATAAGTTTTGTACAAACTCGAAAATACAATGTTATCATATGTAGATATATCGCATAAATTCTAGAGAATGATCGCATGGTCCGCTTGCAGAGACCGGTAGAAAGTAGCTTACCTCCTGAGCCACTCTTCATTCAACCACACTGAACAGGTTACGACTCGCTACACACACACATACACAAGTCTAACAGACGCAGGTTCTAGTCTATACAATACACTCAACAATAACGCACACAGATACACTTAACTCAGATATAACTGAGTAAGGTTTTGATGATCTAAGAAATGATAAACGTTAAAAAACGGCCGTAAGCAAATTTAATCTGGTTATATGCAGCTTATAGCTAAAACTAGCGATCAAGGCCATATAATTAAGTCCACTTCATGGTAATTTTATAAGGAGTAAACAATACATTAATGTTGGTTTTAAAATTTCACAATTTACTAATTAATGAGAACAATCTATAAACTATGTTACTAGTTCCCTATTATGTTATTCTTATTTTTAGATATAAGTTATCTAAAAATGATATATTATAACTACCATTGAGATTATAATAATTGACAGTTATGTGTATATTGCAATACCATTGTATGTTGGTTTACTCGTTCCGTCAATATAGTGGTCTCAACTTTGTAGGAAACTAAACATTGTGGTGAACTTGCGTTCCCGCAGGTCAGATCGTAGAATCTTTTTTTTACCGAAGAACTGGTTGTGTTGTGAACCGATTAAAGGGTATGACTCAGAATCGACATCGGACTTTGTTTGTATACAAACTTATGTAATGATGAAACCAAAAGCTCTGGCTGTTGACCGATGTCATACTCACATTTCTTTCGCCTGTGCTGTTTACGATAACGTTAATACAAAACAAACAGTAGTCTTATTAGCATTATTTATTAGGAAACCAGTGAAGTATACATAATCCAGAAATAAAACAAAGATAACAGTTAAAGAGCTATTCGATACGCAATAAGTCGTTATAATGATAAGATGTAATTCTAATGTAAGAAAGATCATATTATAAAAAACGGTAGGAACCAGGCAGTAAGGGTCTTGCCTGTTCTTCTAGGCTCTGGTCGCGAGGGACTGGCACCTAGAATCACCTAGAATGTAAGACGATTCTAAATAATCCTTGTGATTTAATTATGAAATAAAGTATTTTTGATGATTTTTGATGTTGAAGCATTTCGTTTGAAGCCTATTTTGCATTCTAAATAAATAAATTTTCATGGGCATGTCACACAACTACATCTATTCCTAAACAAAACGTATTATGGAATCCAGTTTTCTGATAAATACGTTTTGCTGATACTGGATACGGGCTTATTGTGTTGGCTTCTGTTATCCATTTTATTTTTGTTCCATAAGTTGCGTCCCGAGACTATTTAGCTGATGTTATGGATCAGCCCGTGATTTATTGAATAAAGGCACACGTGGTTATTCGTTTGCCTTGACAAGGGATGCTCTACCTGCTATAGAAAGACCCTTTCAAAGCAAGATGTATCTAACCTTTATTTAACTGTAGACTTAGCAGTAGTTTTTAGTTTCACTATTTTAGAATAATTTTTATACTTGTGGAGCCATGGTAATGTGTGTCTAAAACAAAGTTTTTTCTGCTGAATTTCACAGTTCACAATAATATTATCTTCTTTACCAAACGTTATCGAAATCCAATCACTGAGGCTTTATTTTTAGGGTCACCAACATCGTTATACTGGGGCTACTACCTAGATAATTGTGTTTTTTTACTAATCTTAAATGTAATAAAATAAATACTTCCTAATATTTTATGTGGCATTGCAACCAGCATCATGGGTACAATTCCGATTGGTACTTATTTGAATTAGTTGAGCTATCTATAAATCGTTTGCAGCGGTCTGTAGAGAGTTCAACTGTTTCTTATGTATTTTATATACTCTATACATTTTGCAAATACTTTATGTGAATTAAGTACTTTAAAAGTTTGATAATTTTTTTTTATCTTGAGCTTTTTAACTTTTACAAAGATCGAGTCAGAAAACTGATGCTAAAGAGAATATTTCTATGATGGCAGACCTTTGTATGTTCGATTGGCTTGTACAGGATACATCGGGGAATTTATGTTATTCAAGGTTGAAGAGTTTCGTTTATGCAATTGCCTGACTTTGTCCTTGTGAAATATATTTACTTTTTATACTCTCTTTGTAATTTCCACCATAGTAGGACAGTTTCTAACAATGAATTAAATAAACATAGCAAAAAAAAAATCTTAACTTTTAGTAAGCACTAGTTGTCGCTATAGCTACTGGATTTATTAAGTTTATTTTACACGGGTTTATGATTTTGTTTACATTAATACATTACTAACAGTAAAAATGTGTTATAGATAAAACAGTTTTGTCGATAATACTTAGACTCGAATTCCTATCCTAACGATCTAGAAATCTTCATCTGTCAAATACTTATACATTTTATTCTATCTAAATGTAAGAGATAAATCGCGTTGTACCTAGTAAAGTGTCAATATCTGTTAATAGCAGACCGTTTGAAAGATCCCTATCAATTTTGACGATATGAATCGTAACAGTTACATTAAAGCTACAGCCAAACAGATAAATTCTGTTAGACCTTAAACATATTCAATAATTGATTCATGTGAAAACTAGAAAAAACTAAAATACCTACCCACTTTTTGTAAGTTTCATTTAAAATTAACTCTTTAAGCAGTGATTGATGAGCACTCTCAAACTTAAGAATTTCAAACGGAATCTTTCTAGAGTATTCTTCCAAAGTCCAGTTAAATTCTACTATATGACAATTATATATTGTGCCCAATATTAGACACCCTCGCAGTTGCGGCTATTCGCGTCAGTTGGTCAATAGCCTGGCGTCCCTGACCCTTCGGGATAGAAGCTGTTATCATCGTCACAATGCCGTCTACCTGCTCCGAAGACGTTAACACAATGTTACAGCTTTCGCATCTACAATGTCCTGCCTTGTCGAGAACGCTTTTATTGTTAACATGCTTTCTAAGCTGTTAAATTTTATTGCGATATCAAAAGTTTAATAAAATTTTGTGTTGCGTTACACCGTTGTGTTGAAGCGGATTTTTAATACTTATAGTAACTGAGTCATTGCTCTGACCTCGATACTTGTTTTGTCAAAACCTGTACTCCAGGACATGGTTCTTTGTGGCCATGTAGATGAGGTGTTTTATCTTCTTCCCTCTTGGGGTTACCAACACGTTGAAAAGAGAGAGGGTTATTATTAAGAGTACGTATCGTGGGAAACTGATGGAAACAAGGTTTCTGTCCTTACTCTTGCTTATGGCTAAATTATTGGGCTTTGTCTTAAACGCATTGCGTGAGGTGCCACTCCTTCAAATATTTTCTTAAAACCTGTGTCCGTCCTATTACTAGCGTACTAAGATTAGAAGGTTAAGATTTAATACCACGTCTATTTTAGGTTGTATATTGTTGTCATATTATCTAAATAGATTAACAATAATGACCTTTGCTGTTATTGCTTGGTACACATTGCTGTTAGTAAGATTACCAGTCTAACATAGCTAATGCATTTTATGTTGCAAGAAGAGTTTAATATCATGTTTTACATGTAAATATATGATTAGATGTTCAGACCAAGTATTTTAGAATAAATCATATCTTCACTTGTAATTTTACAGTGTAGATGTTCTTGTTCGTGTTATTATGTAAACGGTCTTAGGAGATGTCGTAACAGCGGTTCTGAATAACCGTGGGCAGCCCTGTGGAACGTGCACGCGTCAGCAACCATCAACACTATTTAGCGCCAAAACTGACATGCTACTGATATGACTATTATCCGCTCATTTTTATAAGAAACAAGCGGCCCGTCCCGGCTTCGTACGATATATTTTTTTCCCGCTTTTCTGTTGAATTTTTTCCAGAATTTTCTTTGCTATAAACCTCACGGAGCCTGAGACCTTTCCAACGAATGCAAAACCGTGGAAATCGGTTCGTGCGTTCTGGAGTTATATCGTCAGGAAGGAAAACCCGACTTATTTTTATATACACTCGAGAGCAATGAATCCCGGTCACTTAAAGAATGTTAAAAATCTCGGAAACTAAAAATGATAGGTTAATGCAATAAATTGTATTTAATAGACAATGTAATACTCCTTAAATGAAAGTAAAAAAAATATGAGTCACCATACATTTTATTAACACAAAATTACATAAAGAAAAAAACTGCTGATCTCTCCTTAAAACAAAAATAGGAAACATGAAATTTTTGAACTTTATTCCGATTTTCTTGAATTTTAATACTTCGTATTGCCTCCTCGTGCTTCCATTACTGCGTTTACGCGGTTTGGCATGCTGTACACCAAGTTCCTTATACGATTTTGGGGAATATTCTCCCATTCCTC
Organism: Ecliptopera silaceata; assembly: GCA_932527185.1. NCBI lineage: Eukaryota > Metazoa > Arthropoda > Insecta > Lepidoptera > Geometridae > Ecliptopera > Ecliptopera silaceata. Next base: position 5,815,101 of record OW052202.1, on the reverse strand, counting down.
TGTGAGAGCAATTTTGAGCTCACGAAGCGTGATTGGGGGAGGGTTTTGTTGTTTTACGCATCTGCCTAGCTCGTCCCAAGCATGCTCGATCGGGTTGATATCCGGGCTGCGCGCTGGCCACTCCATACGAGTAATGTTCATCTCTTGAAGGTAGTCATTCACAATCCTACCTGTATGAGGTCGGGCATTGTCATGCATAAATATAGCATCCTCACCTAAATTGACCATAAATGGACCAACGTGATCATTGAGGATTTCTTCCACATATCTTACGCTAGTTAAAGAGCCGTTTTCTATGATCACCAGCTCTGTGCGACTTTCAGAAGAAATTCCGGCCCACACAAGTACAGACCCACCACCGTAGGCTACTTTTTCTTCGATGCATGCTTGCTTGAATCTTTCCCCTGGTCTTCGATACACTCTGTGTCTTCCATCGTGCTTGTAGAGCATAAATTTTGATTCGTCGGAGAACATAACTTTTGACCAATCTTCAATACTCCAATTTACGTGGCTCTGGGCATATCTTAGTCTCGAAATACGATGCCCACGCTCCAGTTTAGGGCCGTTTGCAGGTCTAAGGGGTTTTAAGTTAGATTCAGCAAGCCGACGTCTTACTGTCCATGCACTTGGGTTACTTCCTCCGAGGCGTCGAAACTGATTGGTGAGTTCAGTTCCTGTGAGAAAGCGATTTCGAAGCATGGTGTTCACCAAGTATCGGTCTTCTCGTGCTGTGGTACACCTGGTTCTGCCCGTTCCTGGTCTGCGTAGGTTAGAACCAGTTTCTTCGTAACGTCGGAGAACTCTTTGTACTGTTGACAGCGACACACCGACAGTCCTGGCTGTATCGCGCTGACTCCGGCCGGTTTCCAGCATTGTAAGTATTCTGGTGCATTCTTCAGGCGTAAGCGACATAATTTCAGCTTGAATAATGAATATAGAGCACTATCAACATGGTTTATGTACCCACATAAATGACGGATTACAAACAAAAGCAAAACCAAATGCTGTAATTTCGTAGTTCCATCTTCGAAAGTGGCCCTTTTTCAAATTTGATTTTTTTATGATATAACTTTACAATAACTAAGAAGTTTTAATACCTTCATTTAAGGAGTATTACATTGTCTATTAAATACAATTTATTGCATTAACCTAGCATTTTTAGTTTCCGAGATTTTTAGGATTCTTTAAGTGACCCGGATTCATTGCTCTCGAGTGTAGTAGACTAGCTGAAACTTGTGACATTTGAACGCGTGGGCCAAAATATCAATCACCACTAAAGATGATCTGTATAGCGTATTTACTTTATTTTTATTTCCAAAGAAAACAAACAGTCAAGTAGGCTATATCTAATCTAAAATTATAACTATGGACCATGTATGGCTGCTTTCAGCTAAGGAAGGTCAAGCTATATCTAAAACTTAAGCAGTTTGAGTTTCAATGTGTCCAATGGTTTAGGCGTGGTACTCTAACAAACAAACAGGCAAACTAGAGACGAATTTTGGGTTCAGAATCGTTTACTTGGTGAATCAGCATATTTACGTTTTCCATATCTTCATTTTTAATTTTTGGCTCTTTTACAATTTTATATTATTTGGCAGCACGTATGCTGAAAATGTGACAGCGTCGGTGTTGTAAGCTGGATAATGTAAGATAATTGTGTCGATAGCAGAATATATATACAAAAAATAACAGTAAGGGTGTTTCCTTTTATCGTGATGTATCTTAATAGTATTGCAATATAAATAAACAAGCTGTATAAATATACCCTATCATACTAGGATAGCAATGTATTCATGATAAACTTTAAGATACACAATGTGCCGACCACAGTAAATAAGACCGTTCAACAGCTCTACCTATATCTTATTGAATGTATACGTTCATAAACTGCAATACAAACTATGAATAGATTTGAATTGACAAGATAGCTCTCGACCTAACCGACAGTAAAACTTCCGCAAACATAAACACTGGATAACCAGAGCGTGGAACTACATCGAATACGTTGTAACTCTGTAGTCTCCACACCACATTGAATTAGTATGTAATACGTACTGGAATGGATATCGAATTCCATTGAATATCTTAAATTTATTAAATTGTTACGTACAATATTCAAAGTCAAATGACGTATTGAGTGTCAAGAGTTATTTTTAATACATTTTAACTCAAGTCAATCAATGAATCGTCAAGTCGTCTGTCATTTGTTCACATGCCCTGTTTTAATTTTGACGTTTGCATGTCAGTGTCATCTTTTGTAGAATACCCAATTTTGTATACCTACGTATTTGGGTACGTATTTGGGGATGTTATTACTATATTTACAAATCAATTAAAAAAAAGACGTGTGGCACTCGGGGACTGCCGCGGTAAAGCTATTGCATAGCATTTTTTGCTGCATTACGCATGCGCAGTGTTAGGTATTTCTGGATTCGGTATCCACGCTCAAGGCCCGCGATAGAAGCTATGCAAAAGCTTAAAAACCTTTATCTGGCCATAATAGTAGAAAATATACCTTATAGAAAAATAGAAGGTTATAGTGCCACATCTAGCGTAGTAACAAATCAGCTACGATGAGATTGTATGTGAATGCGCGCGCGCAGTCTAGTCCTAACTAAACCGGTACTGCGAGGTCGATGCTCGTTCCCCAGATGTGGGACCAGACCACTGGTACGGGAACACTGTGCAATACTTTGATCAAACATTTCAGTGTCGCGGCCTTGACACACTCGCGCCTCTCACCTTACACATACTAATGTTTTTTTGTCTCTTTAATTATAATCATTGGGCATTTTAATTCTATTTCTTATTATTTGATACTTTATGTTTTAAAATAAAAATAAATTTTAATTACTGTCGAAATCAGGACTAGGCTCACCAAAGTAAATAAATATTTTAAAGGGCAATGTACGCTATAACAAAGTCCCAAGTGATGTTTATCAATTGCCGATTGGCAAGTTCAATAAAACGAAAACTCTTATCAAAGGCCTATTGTTAAATATCTGATTATTGAGAAGACAAGCTAGCTTGGGACGAACTAGCTCCAACTTCTTTATTAAACAATTGTAATAAGGATCATATAAAAAACGCTAGGATCCAGGTCTAGTTTCTTGCCAGTTCTTCTAGACTGGTCGCGACAAACAGGCGCTTAGAATCATCTAGTATGTAAGACGTTTCAAAGTGATCCTTGTGATTTTATTGAATAAAATTGATTAAAGTTTGAAAGGGACTATTGGAAATATGGCAATCGTAAAAGTATAACACAAACTCCTCTAGGACAGTAAAGTAACTTTATTATGTACATGGTATAGATAAAGAGCCAGTGACATAAGCTTGTTTGATTGGTTTAGTAGGTTCTTGAAAAGTCAATATAAATAACTTTGTGAAATATTACCTGTCAAAATAGAAAACCGTGTTTGGTTTTCTATTAAATAAAAGAAAAATACTTTATCCCCGAATAAACATCGAAAAAGGTCGGAATTTGTATCACGGATCGAGACACTCGCCCGAGAAACCGTGAAGAGTTTCAATAAAAAATGTCTTTGTCATGTCGGGAATACAGAATACGTGGCAAAATCGAGAGCATTCAATTCAATCACGTATCGGATAAATAAAAATCAATGACCCTGTGAGCGTATACTCCCACAAATTTTCGTGAATTTGGTTTAGAACCCAAATCAATTTTGGATTCAGAACAAGAACCCGACCGAATGATCGTGAATGCTTGATAAAGAGACATTGGGCGATTGACGTCTTTCTTACTGTTTTCTTATTTAGGTTATATACAAACTAGTCAGTCAAATAAAAAATGAAAGGGATTTTCTTGTCGTCCAATACTTAGCCGTTACCACATAGGTACCTATTTCGTGAAATACGTCGTGCAGGTATATTAAATAGCAACTCGAAACTAGAACAGAATTGGTTAGCGCCAACACAGTTTGAACGTCTAGCTATAAAATATGTAATATACTTTCATTAGCGATATAGTGTAAATGTCGTGTCGGAAGCAGTGTTTTAACAAGCAAAGTTTATACACTATTAAATTCATTGGCTAAGAATTTATTACTATTTATAGGTACGTCATCTTGTTTTTGAGGCAATTAAAAAAAATAACACATAAGGAAGCAAAAAAAGAAAATAAAACTATACTTAGCCGAAGCACTCACAGCTGCAAATCCAGCTGGTTCGAGAATCAATCGTAAACACGCTTTTATTCGGAGTATTTAAAAAACGGTACTGAAATTCGAGAGTACTGGACTGCAGCGTATTTTAATTTACTTCAATTAATGCACACTGAAGAAATTTTACCGAGCTTTGTGCAACTGGCGTCCAAATATAAAATAAATTAATCAAATTTTATTCTCATTATTGAATTCAATCTACATTAATAAATCTTCAGTTCGAACCGTGATTGCAACTGTGCTGAAATATCGGAAAATAATCAAACTCGCAAATCATGGTAAATATCTCGTTTGTAAAGAAAATTTAATTAATTAATATTCATGAACATAATATTACATCACGGAAGCTATACTGTGTGATGTAGGTTGCTGATATTTTTTATTTTGGTAAAAAAACTTACCTAAGTACAAAAACAACGTTTGTTCTTTGTAATGCTTATCGTAACTTAATTTTTTACAAAATTTTTTTTATTCTGGTAACTTGAGATAGAAATCGACATTAAAGAAAAAAAAATAATGACATGACATTTCAGTATTTTAACCCATTGTTCTACGATGTAAAAAGCTATAGCATTATTAAAAGTTTAAAAACTCGCTGACGTCCTTGACATTGCACGAATGTGAGTGGATGCTGTACGTACGCAATCACGTTTACTGTCAAGGTTAGATAATGTCGAATTCTTACTTTCGTAGCAACATATTTTTACTATGTACCGCAAGTGACTTGGTTCAGCTATAACAATAAATAAATTAGATATTTTATAATAATAAATATTCACGCCAAAATCACACATCACACACGAGTCCCCAAACTAAGCAAAGCTTATATAAAAACGGTATTTACAAAATGTACATAGGTATTTTTAAAATACATAAGAAACAGTTGAGCTATCTACAGACCGTTTCAAACGATCTTAGATAGTTCAACTGATCGAAATCAGTACCAATCTGAAGTGTACCCAAGATACTGGCTGCATTGCCGCCCTGAATAGCAAAATTTGATGGATAAAATATGTTTAGCAGTCTAGACGTAATATTTCTTACTACACTATTCTCAAAGAGTATCTAGTATTATACTAGTGCAACAGGTTCACCGACTACGAGTTTTAGGTACATTCGAACTAGTTTAGTCAATAGAAGTCTGATTGAGAAATCATTGTCGGACATATGGTTTATATCGTTATATTTATATGTTTGCATAGTTTAGGCTGTAAAATTAATCACAGTAATTGTAGGTACAGCAATCATACCTAGATGGATGACCTTGAAGTGTTTGACGTGGAATATGGAAGTATTTTTTATTTGTTCCTTTTTATTGTAACTTCTCCTCAGCCTCAAAGGTTTGCTGGAAAAAAAACTCTTAGTACATATCTTCTGTTAAATAAGTTTGTAAGCTATGTGTACAATAAAGAATTTAAGAAGTAAATGTAATTAAAAAAAAGGTAGCACTCCGGGAGTGCCGGCAGAAGTGAAAACTTCAATATTAACGTTGTGTTTTCACTTCTAAGTTTTCACATAAAAATATAACCACAGACGTCATAATGACAATGACAATCACAATGACACAGACACATTCGCGCAAGCGCCCTGTGCCGCCTAAACAGAGTCAGCACACTCAGGCACGGTAGAAAGAGTGGGAGATACTAGTTCCTCTCCCTTTCCCTCGATCTTACGCTTTCGATCAACGTCACGTGACCCTGACGCGAGTTTGAAAGTTTTTACCCACCCAGCGCCGCTAAAGAAGTTTTCACTTCAAAAAGACCAAAGTAGAATAGTTTGGAGGAGGCCTTGGAAGCCCAGCAGTGGGACAATTCAGACTAGTTAATTATTACATAAATATTGTTTGGCGGAGAGCACAGATATGCCATAGTAAAGGTTAATCCTAGTTTGGATATGAATTTTGCCAGAAAACTCTGCTGATGTTATCCGCAACTGAATATAACAAATTATATGTAAATGTTATGTTATTTATCACTTAAATATATAAATATAAAACACATTTTATTTCAATAAACATGCGATATTTTGTTTGTAGCAGCATGTTTTTTTTAACAGGATGTTTATTTTTGTTACAGGTAATGCAACCTTTTGGATTGGGATAATATAACCAGTAAGTAAATAAACAGACAGCAAGACGTGTATTTCATTTCAATAAGTAATAATAACCGAGTTAATTTATTGCTTTAAAAGTATTTAAAGAAAGAAAGTAAAACTTTATTTTGTGTCACACACATGAGATCAAAACATATACACACAATTAAAAATAAACCTTATTATTTACATGGTTGTGACCACAAAACAGGCCATCACTCAGCATGTATTGTAGTAGTACCTATGTAGTTCTACAACGCTGATCTTCCGTGATGCCCATGCGTACCCTGGCATTTATTGTTGAAAACAAGCCTTTATCTAAGAAACTTTTACACAATTTCACGGGAAATTTTATACTTAATTTTAAATAGAGTAAAAAGACCAATCATAACCTAAATTATTTAGCAGAAAATACCAGTTGAGCAGGAATAAATGAGATAATGGAAACCGTGACTTATTTGAGATACACTACGCATCAACATTAGCTTTACTGTCGAACATTGCAGCGATAGCACGCAGTGTATCTTATATACGTTACGTTTAGTCGCAGCCCTCAGATCGTCGAAGAGTAACGGTTCATGAAAGGCTTCGTCGAAGCTTTGGTAATAGTAGTATTTGAATGAGATACCTTTTAGAGTTCTACATTTTACTGTAAAAGTTTTTGCAATATTAATGATGCGAACTTTGAATGCAAAAGCCACTTTGATTACGGATTTGTATCTATATCATACAACCATTTTACAGTAGGTATACTTAGGTAGCTATAAGATTAATGTAAACATGTTTTAAATACAAATTAATTTCATGATACGAATCGCAATAATACTGTATTCCACGAATACACAAAGTCCCTCATTATAACAAGTATTGACGTAAACCAAATCTTGTGTTTATGTAGAAATTGTTAGATCGAATCTTTAAAAAGAAATAAGATCGTTAGGTCGTGGTTACACGCTCAATATCTCTTACACAAATAGTTCGTGCGCGCAAAAGCTTGGTAAAGAAGTTCTACAAAGTTTGAGTAAGAACTTTTTCTCCGGCGCGTTATCATCAAAACCAATTTATAAAATTTACAAAGTATAAAATAATATTGCAAGCATTACTGAACGTGTAGCTAGCCTTAAAAATAAAGTTCCATTGCGTAAGATAGAAAGCACGTTTCCAACAGCAACGATCACAATAAGAGGAAAGCATAAGGGCCTGCGCAGACTGGGACGGCATGGCCGTTCCGGTTATGTTCAATGCCACGGTATCATTTTAAAGCATAGCAATTTATGTCGTATTTCTGGAACCGTACGGTTGAATGTCCATTAGTAAAAATTAAAATCCTTTGCCATGCCGTCCCGGTCTGCGCAGGCATTAAGCGGTTTCCATGAGATGCTGCAGACAACCGGAGTCACGTACGCTCTGACGGTGTATTCCACTTTCCAGTCTTCAGACAGTGAATAATAAATGTCAAATACATTTTTACTAGAACTAGATGAGAATATGGTTTGAGAAAAGCTGATTCAGTGGCGCCTGTAAAATGTTTGCTGCATTTGTGTACAACACCTATGGATAGTTTTGATTATCTATCAGTTGTAGGCGAGTAATTTTATCGGAATTTGAATTAAATAATAAATTAAATTCCTAATTATTTACAAACAATAAATATTGTACAAAATACTACCTTTTTTAGTTTTTTTTAGTTAGTTAACATATATATAATTTTATATATTTTTTTATATAATTATATTATTTTAGTTTGTTAGTTGTAATGAAGTGATTAGATTTATTAATAATTCATTGAACAGCTGCGCACCTCTTTTTGACACAAGAGGTACCTAAGAGTCATTTAAGTTTTTGTCTTGCTGGCATAATAAAAGTGATCTAGTCATTTGAAGTAAGCTATAACTCGATTCCACTACATGCAGTCAGCAAATGTGACAGTCTTGCTCCGATCCACTCACAGTCAGCGCGTTTGAGGATGCACTCGAACAAAGACAATTTTCAAAATTGGGTCAGGTCTTGCAAAGAATAGCGTTGTTGCTCTACATTCTGGTGTTGCTCAATAGGATGGTTCTATATTGAATTTTTGTCATGCGGTTCAAAGGCTGACGATATTAAAAAAAAACTTTATGAGGAGTGCTTTGACGGATCAGTAACTTGTACGTATGTGTCTTGTAGCTATAACTGATATTGAGTATTGGCGTTGTACAGAAAAACTTCCGCGTCATGTCATCAACATACTCTGCATCTCAAGTTGATAGTTTTAATAGGTACTTATCTATATGATTTTATTGTGACTCTAATGTATAAAGTTCAAGTACAATGAAAAAATGAAGGGTAACGTAAAAAGGTATTCAATGATGAGTGTTTCTGATTACACTTGACATGTTTCTAATACGTGTTTTGTTATGTTAGTTTATAGACGAAAGACGACGTTTAGAAATGAACACAAGAGATGTCTTATTATCATTCAACTTGGCCCCAAAAGAATGGCACAAAAACCTCCTGACATGTGCGTCATTAAACCAATCCGGGTTCACGTAAGGGATTTGAAATGGGCGCCCTGCGGGGGCCGGACCCAATTACTAGACCCGTTCTTCTGTACTCCCAATCGAGGACACTCGCCCAATCCTCGAAATTAGACGGCATTTACCTAAAATAAAAGACGAAATCGATTTCTTGAAATTAACCGTAATTTGGATAAAAAATACAATAATCGTAGAAGTTTATTTTGCCTGTTTTTAAGGAGGTTTACTAACTAATTTACCCGCATATTACCCTAGGGGTGCATTTCGATTACTGTCATTTGTATGCCGTGGAAGTACCTAATGATAACGACCTCATTCCGGATTTGGGGAGGGAAATTGAAGCGGTACTTTAAATCATGAAGTTTACAAGACGGGGATATTATTTGCATTCTGCGCTGTGTAGGACATAAAGTGGGTTTGACATCTACTGGGACTGAATATTGCTGATGTTAACTGGAAGCATACCTCTGGCACTACCGACGTTCTTTAAACACTCAATGCAAGAAATCCTACTACTACTCGTACTTGTAGAAACATAAAATTAGGTAATATAAATATTACAGAACTTAGATGATAATGATAAAACTCAAACCTAAAAACGTTAGTACCTAATTTTAATGCTGATATTTATTTTAGAAAGGATTTTTTTTGAAATGAGATATTTTACATAATATGCAATGTTGTAGGGGTGTCATATCGTAAAATGCCAGTCTTTGTTACGTCTATAACATAGTAGTAAAAACCCGATATTCTTACTTAATTTTATTACGTGATACACTAAACGTTTGTGTTTGCAAATCTTGTTTGGCACGTTCCTGCCGTAAAACTGGTAAAACTTTACGGTGTCTGTCCAAGTGAAACATTAGTGCGTAAGTGGTAACTGCGATAGTTCTGTGACTAGGAAGGGACGGCTCGCGTGAAGGCGTTAGTAATTCTCGAGGGATACAATTTATCCCACCGATTGTAAGCGCTACGCCTACCAAGCAAAGCCTGCACTACACGGTTTATGTCCCTAAAATGTATATCTCAGTCATGATAAGGAAAAAAGAAGAAAACCTTTTGCAGGCGCCGCAAGCAATAACTTTATCGGCCAATTATGGAGATTTATTGAAAGATTTGATGTTGATCGGCTTGAGGGTCGCGGTAAAATTTTAATGCTATATTTACAGAAATTGAACCACTTTACTGAAAGCTCTCTTTTATTTTTTAATCGACGATTACGTAAAAAATATTCCTATATTTCAAAAATTGTTTTATGTAGCTACTTAGAGATTGTTAATTTCTAACATTGGTTTGTATAATTTATTACGTTCTCGATTAGCAAACTTATGTTACACGAAAAGAGCCAAAAAAATTCAGAAAAACAAATTTTATACATGCGATGTTTTGATGGACAATGGGCAGCCTCCAACTATCCCAGGCGTGTTGTTTTAAAATAAATATAAAAACAAAACGTTTTTGAATATGGCACGAATATAAAAAAAGCTAAAGGCATGAACAAATAGTTTGATATTTTTTATTGCCAGCATAGATAATTTTAAAATAAGTAACCGCGTTTAAACCGTGTGAATTATGACAAAGTTGAAGTAGCTCCTAAAATAGGGATATGCATATTTAATAGCATCTTGGCTAGCTCATTTTCGGGTTAAGTTAAGCTGGGACATAAATTAGTAGTACTGAGTAGTAACTGAGTTAAGTTACAGATTAAGCTACGTTATAATTATTACTATTTAATTTAAAGTTGGAGAGACGAGTAGACTCATACGCAACGGAGTGGTGGATAACCGCAGGAGAGTTTAATGGAGACCTTTGCTCTGGGTGGGAATCGAACCCACGACCCACAGCATGGAAGGCAGAGTTACTACCAATTGAGCTGTGACGCCTGTATATGGGCAGTTGTTTATTATAACGCGATGCGACCATCACTGTTGTTTTGTTACCTAATTAAAAATCTTAATCACATAATCATTACAGAGTAGTAACACATACTATTGTTTCTTGACGTGTGTATTTTAGTTTAAAGATATTTAAACTTCTGCGCCATCTTGCAAGAAGTTACGGCGTAATCCTATACGATTAGAAATTGTGCTTTACAATGTTAAGATAAGATAATTTATTTTGTTTCATTACAATTATGGGTATACAATACAGATCTTAGTAGAAATAGTGGTAATGTCATCAGTTTTCAATTTAAGACAGAACCTTCACTAAGTCACAATAGGCTTGTTTTGGAGCTAATTCTATACCATGTTAGATTAGAAATTTTGCTTCACAATATTCGTGCAAACATGATGTACCACTAACAATGGGTAAAAAAGTATAATTTAAAATAAGTCAGTTCATTCAACCATTCATTAATCCCATCTAATATTGTCTTTTGTCAAATATTTCGTCGTGATCGTAGAACAAAGGCTTATGTGACTTTACGTTTTTTTTTTTTTATTTCATTAATTTATTTACAATTATGTACTACGTCGAATAGTGAAACAATTTTTTCATTTTTCCTAATAGTTATCAAAATACGCAGTTGAACATAGGCGCATTTGATTTTATGAGCGTAGTACAACGACCTATGTGTAGATCCGCCGTTGTTCGGCGCTTTACTCTGCCCCCCGCTACCCTCTCGCGCGTGACGTATCGTTCAATCCGTCTGTGTTCTAGGCAGCGTATTACAAGGTTGCGAAAAATCATTGTATGTTTTATACTAAATTAATTGTATATATTGTGTATTTAAACAAGTTAAATAGCTCTAGATGGCTAGTCCGTGAAACAACGACGGACTGTCAGATCCGTCGTTGTTCTTGGTTATTTAAAATTTTTAGTTTCCCGAGTCTCGATTAGGCCGTAACTATAATTGGAATTACATTTTAAGTTTATCCAGTGAGGAAAGAGTGATTTTCGTTTGATGTATTTTTTGGCGACGGATCACACAATGCGTCGTTGTTCTATGCACTGATTGAAGACGGTTGGTTCAATCCGTCGGTATTTTACGGATAAACGGATGTCGGATGTACCAAACCGACGTTACTCTTCGGACTCATTTTCAAATACGCCATTTTTGCTTTAAATTTACCCGTTTAAAATTAGTTTTAGATATTTTTTTTTGTTGTATAGTATGTATTTTTGATTATCATTGCCATATATAAATACCTAGCCTACCTACTTATTATTTTTTCAAAGGAACGAGATTTTTCGCCATAACCATTTTATATGTAAGCGAAATATGCGAGACATGTGGATACCCCAGTTTCCGATGAAAATTTTTCATGTTTTGCAAAAGTGTAGTTGTGATGTTTTTCAAGAAAGGCAACAAGGCTTTACTGAATAACTACAGACCGATTTCACTCTTGAGCCATGTTTACAAACTGTTTTCCAGGGTTATTTCGAAAAGTCTCGCGCGAAGACTTAATGAGTTCCAAACCCCAGAGCAGGCCGGGTTTCGCAGAGGTTTTGGCAGCATAGACCACATTTGATTTGATTTGATTCACACAGTGCGGCAGGTTATACAGAAGTCCGAAGAGTATAATCAGCCACTGTGCTAAGCGCTTGTGGACTATGAGAAAGCCCTTGACTCTATTAAAACCTTGTTGCGCCGCGGAGTAAGACAAGAAGATGTCATATGAATGGGCAATTAACATCAATGGCCAATATATCTCACACTTACGATTTGCTGACGACATCGTCATATTAGCGGAATCTTTGCAGGATTTACAACAGAAGTAAAAAAGTCAAAAGTTAAAATTGTTTTATTCTGTAAAATCACAAGTATCATTTAGAATCGTCTTACATACTAGGTGATTCTAGTTGCCAGTTCCACGCGACCAGAGCCTAGAAGAACGGGCAAGAAACTTACGGCCTGGTTCCTACCGTTTTTTTATAAGATCCTTCATACAAAGAATTACTATTAAACTAAATTTAGTACTGAAGTGCCAGTGCGGTATCAATTTAACTCTGTTATAATACAAATAATATACAGTCATGTCAGGGACATGTTAATGATTCGCTACGACACAGTTTTCACGAACTACTGTAGCTATCATCGTACCTCATTTTGTTCTTGCCACACTGTAATCTGTTCCGAAATAAATGTTTTTGTATTTGTATTTAAAAAATAAAATAAGAAAGCTATACGTAAATCAAAAAGACAGCACACGTTTCGCTTCAGATACAAATATACTACAATCTATTAGATGAATTGAGATGATTTAGATGCTGAACAGTCTCGCTGCTTCAGCTAGACAGTTCATCTCAACTCACGACGGATTGGCCTGCGCATGAACTTGGATAAAACGAAGATCATGGTTAATGATCGTATTAACCCAGAGCCAATAACCGTTGCCGGAATGCCTACCGAATTTATGCAGGAGTATGTTTATGACCCGATAATTCAGCTGGGCTGGGCTGCAATTGGGAAACTTCGTCTAGTCTTATCGTCATCCATTCCTTAATGTCAGAGAACGAAAGTTTTCAACCAGTGCGTCCTACCCGTTATGACCTATGCTGCTGAAACGTGGACACTGACAGTGGGGTTGGACCACAAGCTGAAAGTCGCTCAGCGCTATGCTCGAAATTTCTTTGCGAGATAGAATCCGGAACGAAGTTATTCGCCAGAAAACCAAGGTGTTCGACATAGCTCAAAGAATTAGCAAGCTAAAGTAGCAGTGGGCCGGCCATGTTTGCCGAAGACCCGACAACCGTTGGAAAAAACGGATACTGGAGTGGATACCGTGTTTAGGTAAGCGTAGTGTAAGACGCCCTCCGGCGAGATGGAGCGACGACGATCTGCGAAATGTAGCTGCCAAACACTGAAAGAGAAGAGCCGAAGACCGGGCTCAGTGGCGCGTCTTGGGAGAGACCTACGTCCAGCAGTAGACTGATAAAGGTTGATGATGATGATGATGATAATGATATAAAAAAATATTATAAATAAGAAACATTATATTAAAAATGTATCCTTAAAAGACTGGCTGGTAATGTGTCTACCTACCTAATTATATAATTTTCTTGGAGACCCACCCATTTGTAAGTTTTTTAGGCAGTATTTTTATTATATTTACATTATCTATGTGTTATTAAGATAAAAACAATGTCTCTGTGCCTTAATTTTTTCAATAAAATAAATTATTTTATAAAATACTAACGCTGTTTTCAATCAATATTCTAACATGCGTCAATTAGTTTCATACAAATCACCAAGAACAACGGCGTATTATACGATGCGCCACGTATTCTGCTAAAATTGTCCGAAGAATAACGTCGGATAGATAGATACGTCAAATTTGTGTGCGCAGAACAATGACGCATCTGACTTTTTAGAAAATCTAGGCATCTTAGGAATTTATTTTGTATGCTATTTTGTAAAAGTCTATACACATAGCAACTTGTCCAATTTTCACGATGATAGGAGTAACCGTTTTAAAGTTATGACAAAAAATGTAATAAAAAAACTTTAAACTGCTCTCCTGTAAACCTAGCGTTTTTCACATCCGTCTTTGTTCTACGATCACGACGATTTGATGTCCTATAATTACATTAAGTATTTTAGTCAATCAGCTGCGATTTCCGGTATGGCACGGTTCCGTCCATTATGGTCGGTAAACAGAGGGTAGTTAGGGTAGTTATTATGATCAACGCTGAGGGATCCGATTTACAATCAGCAGATTTTGTTTGTTAAAGCTTTTGTTGGAGAAATAATTGAAAAATGGATGTAAAAGACAAAATAATAGAATTAATGGTATCAACTTTATCTATAAAATAAATAAATATTTTTGGACATTTCACACATCACTCTAGTCCCAAACTAAGCAAAGCTATGGGAAATAGATTGCTGATAGAATACTTGTATAAATTTCTTTTTGGAAAACCATACATCGAATACATGGTAACACCTTGACACAAAACGAATATGTATGTTCATCACATAAACATTTGCTCTGGGTGGGAATCGAACCCTCAACCAAGCAAGGAAGGCAGAGCTACTACCAACTGAGCTGTGATGCCTATCCTTTCATAAGGATGATTCTATTGGTAATTAACATTATTTGTTAGATATCAATACCTACTTGCCGTCTAAAACTATACAAGTCCGTTTGAATGATGAATTATTCAGTGAGTTCACAAAAAAGGTCAATCCGTACTAGGTTTCCAGTCTAGCTAAATTACAGAAACTCGCACAGTGTCCGCTTCAATTCTTAAGATGCCTCAATAAAGATAGAAAAACGAATAAAATATAGTAGGTAGTAATGGCCGTGAAAGCCTTTTTGACGTAAACGCCGTCGCCAGGAAGCCATGAAAAATACAGTGGAAATAGTGACAACGGAAAATGACCACGTAGATGTAGTAAGAACAGTCGTAAACTGGTACGTACTGGGGCCCTATCCAGAAGGGGCAAACTTGCGTGACGGAATATCCTTTCAGTTGCAGGTCAGTTTTGTAGGCATTTTTTGTGGATTGACGTGGCTGAGCTGTTCAAAATATGACTGAAATGTTTTAAATAATGACTGAAATGTTTTAGATATGACTGAACTGTTAAAAATGACGTCAACGAGCTGGCGCATGCATCTCGCTCGCACTTGCAACGGGGCTTCGCGGGCGCATATTTCTGTACCGCTCTAACATGTCTTCATACTTGTTCGTTTAGGGGTGTCCATTTTGAAAAATCATCGTTGTTTTTTTAGATTCGATAAATCAGAACTAACATCGATGTAGTCCAATTGAGTTTAAGAGCTCACACAAAGATGAGATTTTATTGTAATGAGTTGGTATATAAATATAATATAATTATACAATACACAATCTACTTCAATTTTATTTCGTCTACAAAACCAAATGTTATTCACAATTCGTTGTTTGTAAACATTGAAGCCCGCCATTTTTTTAGTACACATATTTACATATTTACAGACAATATTTTTATTATATTGTCAGTCCAATAATAAACTTTTCATTTTTAAATAATCAAATAGGAAAAAGATTAGTAAAATTTTAGTGTTCAAACTTGAATTTTTATGAAATTATTTGGATATAATTATTGACTCGATGTTTTTCTACTAAAAACTGAAAAAACATCGATATTTCGAGTATATCAAAAGCATTTCAAAACATCGGATCGATTCGATGTAGGTATCGCATTGTAAATATCGATGTTTTCGATGCATCGAAGTTTATCGAATATTCCGTCCCTATAGTTTGTTTACATTTATTATAAATAACCTAAAGATTTTGCATTTTCATTGTAACTTTCGTGATTGTTGTATCATAATATTGTTATGTGCCATCATAATATTGCTGGCTGCCTTGGACTCGATTGAGCGAAGAGCCTTCAGGATAATAGGTGAGCAACATATGGCTGAGACTAAGATCCAGAGTCTCGAACACCGTCGTAAAGTTGCTTGCCTATCCATTTTCTATAGGATACATTTCGGGGAATGTGCCCAGGAACTGCACGACTTGATACCGCCATCTCCTTTCTATAACCGTACAAGCAGACGCACGGCCCAGTAATATTACCATCCATTCGCACCATACGTTTTGGTGCGAACTGCCAAGGAATGGAATACGCTGTCTGCGTCTGTTTTTCCCAATCATTACAACCTAGATCAATTCAAGGCCAATATAAATAGGTGTCTTCTAGACCATCCTGCTCCATCGTCGGCTTCATCGGCGCTTTCCATCAGGCGAGATTGAAGCCAAAGGATAGTCTATAGATTATAAAAAAAAAAAAAAAATTATGTGAGTATGTGAAAGTTTTAATACATAATTGAGAAAATGGTGAAATCTTTGTAGGTATTTCACGGAGAATAAAAACCTCAGCTTTGGCAAACCAAAGAAAAAAAAAGTATGTCGGGCTTGTCCTGTTTTTCAATACTAGGAGACTGACATACTTAATACAATACATTACTTATATAGATAGGTATTTTTTATTTTACCTACATATAAAATAACCAGAGCACCCGGAATAAATATTTGCAGATCGTACAAACATTTATTTCAAGGCGGTAATCGAACCCACAACCTCCGCGTCGGAGGTGGACATCTGTTGCAGAGTTTCTAACATGTTTGGTCACCACTTATTCATGTTTCAGATGCACACAAGATGCCGGTGCCCAGTATGGGTTAGCAGATCAGAAATCAGAACACAACAATTTAAGACTAAGACATGAATCATTCTATTTAATCGTCCAGGTAGTTGATTACTTCACTTGATAGGTTCATAAATATACCTATAACAAACTAAATCAATCATTGCAATAGGCATCACAGCTCATTTGGTACTAGTTCTGTCTTCTCTGTGGGTTCGATCCCCGCCAAGAATAAATATTTTTTTAAAAGTTCAATAAGTCTTTATTGGTAAAACATTTTTTTATTACTATTAGTAAATATTAATGTATGTTCTGCTTTTGGGTGTCAACATGTTACCTATCTATGAATTTATTCATAAAACAGTATATGAGTATTCTAGTTGCCATACAAGCTTTGTGAAATGTTCATAAACATTTTTTTAACTTGTTTATGTGTAATGAAATAAAAGAAAATTATTTATGTTCAGATTTCAAGACTGTAAAATATTTTAGTATTGAACTCTATGCCTATTAACTCTATTTACAATACACTTCATTTTATTTCAGGTATATCTGGGATGCGACACGAGCAAATTTCGGTTGCCAGGAAGAGATCTCTCTCAGCGATAAGGCCACCCATTCTGATGCCTATTACTACTTGTTTAAGCTCTTTGTTTTTATTTATGTGTGATGAACAATAAAGAGTTATCTATCTATTTAGAAATGTTTTAATAAAATAATACTGAAACATGGTTTTATTGAATTACTATATTATTTCACAAATGAAAACAAAGATTAGTTTAATAGTCATAAACAGATTAGGATAGTGAAGTAGTACCATCATGGTAATTTGCATATTCTGAAACAAAATAATATATACTTAATAATATATATATCTCAGCTCAGTATTGGCATTAGTTCTGGCATCTATGCTAGGATGGTGGGTTCAATCCCCACCACAAACAAACATTTATGTGATTAGTTGTCATTGGTAAAATATTTATTTATTACTATTTGTGAACATAAATATGTGTTCTGCATTTGGGTGTTAATATGTATTAATTTTTAGAATACTTACTTATAAAAGTATTCAAGCAATCTATTTCCCATACAAGTTTTGTTTAGTTTGGTTCAAGTGTATGCCTTGGGAAATAAATAAATATTTTTGGACAATTCACACTTCACACTCTAGTCCCAAACTAAGCAAAGCTCTATATGTATGGGAACTAGATTGCTGATAGAATACTTACATTTTTTTTGTAAACACATACATAGAAACACCCAGATTCAGAAAAAATATTTATATTCATCACACAAACATTAAAATTTGCTCTGGGTGTGAATCGAACCCACGACCCACACACAGCATGGAAGGCAGAGCTTACTACCAAATACTTACTGTCAAATGTTCATGAATACTTGTTCAAGTCTAGTGAAATAAAGGAAAAAAAAATTAGATTATGTACAGATTTTAATATCATATTATAAACTATGTAATCATTCTTTACCACATAAATAAGATATAATAATAATTAAGAATCAAAATGGTTTTATTCCTTGAATTCTAGTCATTTTACAAATTACAACTTGCAGATTAATTTTATATAGTCTTATACTGTCTACTACACAAGTAGAAACTTCATGGTAATCTGCATAGTATTCTGAAACAAAATAATAGGTAAGAAAGTTTTGTAGGTATGTACTATGTGAATGTGAATGATGACGTGTAAGAAAGGTGTGAACATTGAGATGACGTCTGATAGAAGTGAGTGGAAGAAGAGGACATGTTGTACCGACCCACATAATGTGGGACAAGGGTAGGAAGATGATGATGTACTATATTCTTATCTTATGTTATTGTACCTACATTTTAGATGTAACTTTATGCTACTAATCTCAATGATGGTTTATCTTAGCAAAAAATTATTTCAGGATAGGTACTGAAATTATGTTGTCTCTATATAAATTTGCCATAAATATTTTAAATATGATGAGACTAATAGGATTTATAATAATAATAATAACTTTATTCAGTAAATAAGGTCTTACAATACGTGTATAAATTAAAATGTACAAAATTATGTGGACTTGTTGTGGACCTGAGTCTAAGATTGAAGCATTTCGCTCTAACTAAGCCGGGGCTTGTAAGTAGAGACAAAAGGTTACTATTCTCGACTGGTGCTGAAAATACAATGCCATAGAGTATTTTATACAATTCAAGGTCTTAGATTATGCGTGAGAGGTATGGTAAAACAACATTTTATATAAGCTAAACAAAAAGATGAAAAAACTAAGAAATAACATGTAAAAATGAAATCAATACATTTTAAAATTATGTGCTGCCATTGTATTTATTTATTGTGTATGAGTGTAAGTGTTAGTGAAAGTTTGTAAAGTATGTGTATGTGTAAAGTGTGTATTGTACGTGTTATTTATCTAAGGACGCTAAGGGTTAAAATATATACTGTTTAATGGTTATATTATGACAAAATGCATCAAGACCGGGTGATTATTATCGTTTCTGTGCTATCGTAATTAAGAGTTTTGAGATGCTTCGTAGTTTTTAGTTTGCACTCGTTCCATGATAAATCTTGCAAATGTAGAAGTTCGTTAGTACGGTTGTAAATAAAAGGTGCTAAGAAAGCACTGTGTTTTTGGGCAAAACTGGTTCGGCATGATTTTGGCTGATGTAATTTGTATTTACGTCTATTTGATTTTATTATATTCGAAGGAGGCTTGCGGTGTTGCTTCAGTATGGTCTGTAAAATGAAATTTTGCCTAACAGTTAGAACTTGGCACTCTTTGTAGAGAAGCGCTGTGTATAACTACGATTACATACAACTAGTTAGGCATTTATGTTCCTTGTTGTCTTAGACTATTTAAAAACAAGTGTTAAATAAGAACTAAAAGGATGAAGCGATGATATTACTTTGAAGTTATCTTGCCCATACCTACTTAGGTTTTTTTCAGAAAATGTGTAGATGGTAGTCCTGAAAACCTATAAAAATTCACAGGTCAGCATTGAAATCGCAGCTAATTGCGTTTTAATTTTAAAACTACTTTGAAATTGTCACAAAACATTATAATTTTCGTGTTTGAATCCATGAATCATGAATTCTGCAAAATGAAACCAAAACAAACTTCGGCATGTCACAATTCTGTCAAAGTTAATTTACAGTCAAAATATCAATAAAAGACGAAGAAGAAAACTGAAATGTTATTTGATCAAATAAAAGCTCAAAAACATTTCAGCGGTCTGGATAGGCCCCCGGTCTGTTTTACTCCGAAGTGAGTTACAACGTAAAATAAACTTTACTGTACAGGCTTTTTTTTATGTCTTGAACGCTTTTCAATCTCATTTATATGCTGATGATTGCAAAATTACTAACGGTATTAAAGCAATGTAATGTCACTTTGTATTAAAAGAAGAACCATGCGTACCACAATGCACTAGAGTACGAGTAAACTGTGCAGTATCTTTTAAGTGACGTCATATCAGAGGGCAGTCATATCGTAAAAACGTATACGTACCACTGTCATTTATATGCTGATGATTGCAAAATTACTAATGTTACTAAAGATGTTATGTCTGTTTGTATTAAAAGAAGAACCATGCGTACCACAATGCACTAGAGTACGTGTAAACTGTGCAGTATCTTTTAAGTGACGTCATATCAGAGGGCAGTCATATCGTAAAAACGTATACGTACCACTGTCATTTATATGCTGATGATTGCAAAATTACTAATGTTACTAAAGATGTTATGTCTGTTTGTATTAAAAGAAGAACCATGCGTACCACAATGCACTAGAGTACGTGTAAACTGTGCAGTATCTTTTAAGTGACGTCATATCAGAGGGTAGTCATATCGTAAAAATGTATACGTACTTTTGTATGACAACATTTATTTCTCTCTGTTTGCAAATGCTTTATAGCGAGCCAATTTAACAGACGAGTTGTGCACCTGAATTCGTTTACGGGCTATAATTTCGCAGCAATTTTCCCATTGGTTTGCTGTTTGTTTTATGGAGCCTCTGCGAGGTTTATTTCAGCCATTTTAGTGATATTATTGAATTTTCTTAGGTAATTAAAACATTGGCAAATTTCAATATCAATATTTTAAAAATAGTTTATTTAGAGAGTTACCCCCTATCTTATAAAAAGTTAGCGTTGACATTATGTCACCTTTACGTATGGTAATCAAGACTAATTAACTGCGCTAACTTTATATAAGATAGACCCTTAGTATTTATATTTAAGTCCAAACACAGAGTTCTTCAAATTATATCTTTATTGATTGAAAAATTACGGATAATCTAAAATAACACGCTTACGATCTGTGCCTAGGGTGTAGACTAACTATTACATACATAATTGTTAAAACTAAAGAAATGCAAAGCATTTTCTTTAAGAAAAAGAAACTGAAGTAAAAGCTTTTGTTTTGTTATGAAGTACTTAACTTTTATGATAGTATATTTTCTGGGCAGTAAACATAAGTGCCACCCTGTGGCGCGTGTTGCGACGATAGCTTCTAAGCTTGGTCGCGAGGAACTTGTAGTTTCAATTAAGTATTTACTTACCTACCTGTCAATACCATACTCATGACAGCTATTGCATTATTGTAAATTCAATATTACTATGATGATATGAGAACACGAGAACTTAATTATGGCAGATAACCACTTATGAATGTCAAAAATAAAACAATTTATTTTTCAAACTGAGAACTAATTTTAACTTTTGATACTTTCAAGTTTCTGTTAACCTTTGTAAACTAATTTCAATAAGTATAGTCTAGAGGAGTCCAAAAAACTTCAACACTTTGATTACCTACCTACATTATTCCATCACTACTGGAAATAAGATGGAGACCTACATTTCCCATGCACAAGAGGCATCTCGGACTCAGTTTACGGTACTAATTATTGTATTCGTGACGGATCTTTCTATGTATTTAGACTCCTTCAAGAAATACTGGGCCAATTTATACAAAGTTCCTATTCAAACTGCGATAAAATAGAACGCATTTGCCAATCTGTCTAAGTTCAAAGGTGAACGTAGCATATCTCGGATCCTTACATCAGCTAATGGTCGGGAATAACAGGATGCTTTAGATTGGCAGGCACTTGACAGGTTAACTTGAGCGGATATTCTATATCTTCCTTTTGTGAATAATCTTTATCATAATTTCAGACATCATCTGTGACAGGCGTCATAGTTTAGTGAGTAGGCTCTGTCTTCCATGCTGTGGATCGTGGGCTCAAACACAAAACAAACTTTTGTGCGATGAACACTGATTTTTGTTGTGTTATATATATGTGTATTAATTAAATAAGTTCTTGAATATTTATTTTATCTAGTAGTAGTAGACTACGACTGGTTAAAATATAAATAATAATAAAAAAGCATCTTAGTTCCAAGTCTAAAAGGCAGGTTGTCCCAAGTGTCTTCGAATGCTTTAATATCTTCGAAAAGTTTTAATACCTCGTGGAGATATCCCCAGTTTTTACTTCTTTGTAGTACTTACTACAACTCTTTAGACACTTATTCAACAAACTTTACTTGAGATCAGATAAAAGTTTAGTGGATATAGGTCAGGTTCTACAAAGCAGTTTCCAGTTAGTTTCCTGAAAAAATATTCTCAAGTGAATCCGAAGTGGAAAGTTTCTAGTTAAGTTTAAGTCTATTTATTCTTTGCTGGCGAATGTCATGTAATCTAAATTATATGGTTTAATGTGTATTAGTAAACACAAAATTAATCCTTAAAATTTGTACTTTACCTTATGGGTTGACATTAATTTACGGAAGTTTTATTTTTTTCAAGTGCTCATATTTGACATGTCTAAATAATAATAATATATTATTATGGCAATATGATTTACTTTAATAAAAAAATAAGTAAGTAATACATACATACATGTATGTATAATGTGTAAGGTATAAACTTATATTTACTACTGCAGTAGGTATATATTGCACCTTTGATTTACAAAATCTTACAAAAACCCTAGAAAATCTTGCAATAAAGTTACAAAACTTTCTACCTTATTTATTCTACGTTCCGAGCATGATATAACAACAATCATGTGTTTTAACGTGGTTTTAACAATACTTAAATGTGTAGTTATTGGTACAAAATACAAAGTGAAAGGTAAACCACTACCCACGAACTTTATCAAACCGTCTGTTATCTCACCATTACAATAACAACTTTATTTTTAAAGCATTAAGTTTATTGTTGAAATTGGCGGACTATTATTCTATGTTCGAGCCTTAGTATTTTCATTAAGTTTGTTTAGCTCGTGTTCAGCTGGTATTATTTTAACTTTAATTCTCTTGATTTTACTTAACCTAATTTATTCAAGTCAACGAGGCGAAGAAGATGAACGCCATGTGAAAAATAGTAGCAAAGAAATAAACCTTATCCTTATTTTATTCGAAAACATTCACTAAATTTCTCGGATATTTTATTAGAACTCTATATATTTTATCAACAAAAATGCAAGCGTTTAAATACCCGCTCGTAGACAATGTTCCGAACGTGACCGGCACAGCTTTAAATAAGTGAACGTTGCTATTTTAAGTTACAAACGCGTAAAAAGACACCAGAAAATAGACTCGAAAGACTACACGGTTGTACATATTTTCTATTTATGGTTAAATATACATAATTAAAAGAACACATGAAACTATACCATACTATCAAGACTCAAGATATCATAAATCTTTGCAGATTTTTCTAACAATTGTCTTGATTTAGACAATTGACCCATTTTAGACCTATCTTATAAAAAGCCTTACAGTTTCTCAAAATTGAAGTGTAATATTGATATTCACGATAGGCAGCGCTTTCCTTTCCTTCCTACTGTTATCGGGTGTCATTTGCATAATAGGTATCAATTTCCTATTTGTAGCTGAGTTTAAAGTCCCAGGTGGGCCATGATCCGCTTATCGCAGTACACAGCCATACAAAATGTCAAAGGAGGTATCAATACCAATGATGAGTAGGTAGGTACATAAACCTATATAAATTTGTATGTGTGTGCGTAATATAAAGTCACAGAATTGTATTGAAACTTATCTTTGTGGGTAAGGAAACACTCGACTGTGTATGGTGACTGAATTCTTTAATGTGCCCCGAAATGATTTGTTGGTTCGGCCGGCTTACACAATACGCCATTCTTTTATAACTCGGTCCGTAAGTCACAAAGTATTTCTCGTAGAGCATTGCAGGGTAACTTTTAGCTGAAAATACGAGCCAAGTTTTCTCTTTTACCTTTGGATGGTAAAAAATCCGTTCAGTCCCGAGCGGCTCTGCCCCAGACACGATAAAATTTACATGTTTCGCTCTCAGCCTTTATTTTATTTTAAAGGGTGAAGTAAGACGGCATTACGCAAAGGGAATATTCAATTAGGGACGGATTCAAGATTTCTGTAATGGGGTTCAATGCTTTAATAGTTTGCTTTTGATGTGGTTACAAGTTTGCATAAAGTTTTTGTGTTTTGTGAATTCTAAGATTTATTGTCGTTTTATTTTTTTAAATGAAAACAAAACTATTTAAATACAATAGCTGTTTAGTAAATCAAGTAAACATAAAGTTGTTCCTTTGATAAATCTCACACAACGCTAGTCCTGCTTATAAATTTTCATATAACATTTAAAAATAATTTAATACTGATACGTATCGCAAATATTTATGATACGGTGTCATAAATATTATATGCCTTTATACAAATGTTTGTTCACAGAGGGAGATGATCCAAAGTGCAGAAAGCTTAGCCGTACCGCTTATCTTGTTGCAAATGAAATTGCAGTGTGTTCTAAATTCTTTTAGTAATATGAGTGAAGGTATAAACACGTCTATGTTTAGAACATAAACACGAAGAATATTGCTTTTAGAAGACATCAAAGGATCTCAATAAAACTCACTTATTTGAGCGAGGATGGGCGATGGGACACATCTGCTGTTAATAAAATCTACTGAAATAAACATAATAGATGTTCCCATCCATCAATAAATTACGCTTATAGACGTTTTTTGTAGCTCAGTTTTTATTAGAAGAGAATAAAATACTCCTCGGTTCTTTAGCAAACATTTTCAAATACCAAAAGATTCAAAGCTCAACTGTTTTTGAAAATTATTTTTTAAAATACTTACAGCATTTTATATAACGTTAGCTTTCTACGTGACTTTAATTTCATTTAGTTAAACTTACTGAACTTTTTGTGAGCATACTAAGTTAAATCTGAAAAAATAAAATCTTTGCTCAAAATTTAATAACGTTGGCACTTTTTAAGAAGCAGTAGATTTTTAGATCATTATTAGACACAAAGATTGCAGAAAAATTTAAATTAAAAAATATCTTACACTATGGGTTGTCTAATCTCTTCCAGGCAACCGAAGTGAATTTAGTGGAGATAGATGGAATACAAGTAAAAATAAAATAAAATCGTATATAAAACTATTGATCAATATTCTTGCACGAAAGATGTTCTTGAAGTATTTTATATTGACAATTGCCTTATGATTTTTATTTATAATGAGTATTAATTCACAAACAAACTTACGACTATTACAGTATTTACAAAATGTACATAGGCATATAAAATACATAAGAAACAGTTGAGCTATCTACAGACCGTTGCAAACGATCTATAGATAGTTCAACTGATCTTATAATGTACGAATACATATTTTTGTACGAAATTATTTTATTAAGTACATACATGTAACCACACCGTAGAACTGTTGTTTATAAGACAGCACTATAGTTATTTCCTTTCGTTGTTTATAGCAATTAATACTCAAATGAGATTCATACAACATCAAGCAGCTGCGAAAGTTGTATTCCTAATCCCTTAGAATAAATATTATGGAGCTTCACACAAACAAAAGCCGCGGGCGCAAACAAATTACTGCTAGAGTATCTCAAACTTTGCCACTAATTTACGCTTGTTTGTGAATTATCAAAATTAATTCAAATGTTAGACAGTGTTTTTGTTGAACGAAATCTTCAACTTAACTATTCAAACTCAAACAGTCTTTACAAACTAAATAAATACTAGCAAACCTATAAAATAATTTTGTTTATTAATTCGAAATAGAACTTCGTAGATTTGATAAACTTTCTTCGTTGTTTGACTTTCAGAAATATCGAATGGTGAGGTACTTAGGTATTTATGACATGTTTTAGATTGGTTCAAGTTTAATTAACTTTTCAATTGTCACGTACAAAGTTACGGTTTTCATTTAAGCTTATTTATTAATTTTACTTCGTACCACAAACACAATTTCATTAACTTTGCTTAAGACAAAAGTTTCTTGCTTTGTTGAAATAAATAGATATTCCTATTCCTATCTTATAAAAAGTTAGCGTTGACTTTATGTAATTTTTACGTATGGTAACTAACTTTTTATAAGATAGACTGTAAATATATAATAATATATATGTGTTGCCTGTAAATATACACGTAAAATAAACTTGCTCTGGCTTAAATTTTGAGAAGCATTGGATGAGAAGCGCTGAATGTGGAGACGTTAGGTGACGCTTCACATGTGGTCTTAATAGGGTGCGCTCTAACGAAATGCCTTATTTCTCGTTTACGCTATTGAGTGAGCACTTTAGAACGCGGATTAGGAGTGTGAAAAGAGCTTTATGTTATTGTAAGAAAGATGAGAGATGAAAAGGGTTAAAAGAAAATTGTGAAATACGAAAAGGTTCACATATGTAATCTTCAGCCTCGGTAGTCCTCAAACATACTCAAACTTCTTGAAATGTTATAATAATAGCAATTCTACTGATCCGTTTTATTTAATTTAAAGACTTTTGAGAGCGTGCTGAATGGTGTCGTCGCATTCTTCTAAACTGAAACGATACAGAGAATCATCATGATAATGATTCATAGATAGGAAAGATTAAATGATAACTGATTTATTTAAAAATGCACCGCATGGAAAGGGGCTGCCTAAATCAACCTAAATTCTGCACAGACAGCTATCATTTTAGTGCTGTCAACTTTGTTTAGTATACAAAAAATTATAAGACTATTAGGTTTTAACGTTAAAGACTATTTTGGACTTCTTTTTCCACAGTGTGAACGATTTAAGCCCTTCGTTCATGTGTAGATAAAAAAAGATATGTGGCACTCGGGGACTGCCGCGGTAAAGCTATTGCATAGTATTTTTTGCTGGATTGCGCATGCGCAGTGTTAGGTTATTTCGTTACTTAATTTCTGGATTCGGTCTCCACGTTCAAGGCCCGCGATAGAAGCTATGCAATAGCTTAAAAATGCTCTTGAAACCTATCAAGCATGTAAATACTTAAGCAAGAATTTGACGTAGCACAGGA
Organism: Ecliptopera silaceata; assembly: GCA_932527185.1. Lineage (NCBI taxonomy): Eukaryota > Metazoa > Arthropoda > Insecta > Lepidoptera > Geometridae > Ecliptopera > Ecliptopera silaceata. The sequence continues at coordinate 5,787,902 of OW052202.1, read as the reverse complement.
TTACAATTACTGCACCTGACTCGTAATGCGCAACAACTGCTCACGATTAGTGCACGAACTAAAACCGGTAAAAAATATAAAATGCCCGAATCTAATCTAGCCCCACGACTTAAACGCTCTCGGAATAGCTACGTATTTTAATCAGACATTCCGAAGTGGACTTTTTAAACACTCAACTGTAGCTGTGTCTTAAAAATAGTGAACGTCCAGCAAAGACGACAAACTTTTGCGTCTTTTTAAAAAGATTAAACGCTTCGTATTCTTCTTTTTTGTTTACGGCCTGCGTCTGTCATATTGGCAGACATTTTTGACAGTGACATGTAAATAGCTTATAATTACGACATAATAGTATATATTCCTTCCTTCTATGGGAAATTAATTTCGTCCAATTGAAATATCATAATTATCACGATGCGACAGTTATACTATGAAAGCCTTGCTTACCTACTTTACTATACTTACACTTAGTTAGTTAGTGACAAAGTAACACGGAAAACATTATAAATGCTATAATGCTTCAATATTTATGAAGTCAGATCGAAAGCTTCGCTTTTTTGACGGTCACTGTTTTTAACAGAACATCTTTGTTTGAATTTGAGATTCATTGAAATAACAATAAGTGCATCAGCACGCGGAAAATCTGATTAGCTCCGTACAAACTTGATTAAAGCATTGTTCACATGCTAATTAAAGTTCCGTGAATAGTTGTAGTATGAAATGAAAGCACATATAACTGTTATATCCAATACAAATAAAGTTCAAATAAATTATGGTGTTATTATCATGTTTTCCTAGTATATTTTACTGCTCAACGAGCTATGAAACAACAGAACATCAAAATCAATACCACGTTTGATATTATTAGTTCTAAACAAACTCTACAGCAAATACATAAACTTTCCGGGACAAAAACAAATGACATCATATGTCACTGGTTAACTACAGAGTATATACTTGTACCAAAGTTGATCATGATTTAATAAAGGTAATTTAATTTGAAGCAGCAAGTACCGTAAAAATAACGTCAGTCGTCGGTTCTTATTTTGGCACTCAGTTTACGGAGCAGTCGCTAGTGGAGCTGGTAGTATGTAGTTATTTTTCTTCTAGCCTGAATCGTCCCACTGCTGGGCAAAGGCCTCTTCAAAACCCTTCCACTTCTTCCAATCCTTGACAATGTCCCACCAATCCACCTTAGAATGTTGCAATGGATTATATAGTACCTATTACATTTTATACTTGCTGGCAATACTATGTTATAAGAATAGCTAACACCAATGTTGAATATCCGTTTCCCCTGCAACAGTCTCTGTAATGCGTACCTGCGAACGCTTCATTGCCTTCATTGCATAGCGGTTGAAGCCTGTAATAGTCAGGTAATGACAGCTGGCTCGTTCAAATACCCGTTGTCTACAGTTACGCTAGATTTGATAATTTGTCGATTATTGTCGGTTTCTATGCTGTTTGCTTATAAAGCTGAAAGCGCACTTGTGGCTATTGCCAAAATATTAACCATTAAATTATTGTCTTTAAAATTACAAATAAAACTGCATGATCATATATCCTTTAGCCAAACTGACATCTCTTAATAAAAAAAAAAACGAAATGACGTTACTTAACGAAAAGTTATCATAAGTTGTCGATATCTTTTGTCTGCCATTATATCTAACAACTTTATCAGAGAAGTAAGGATCGTTTTTGAGGAGTATTTTTATCCTACCCACAAGGTTTCTTTAACTAATAGATGGATAACATATCAATCCAATGGAAAATTAATTATTTTGACTTTAAAGTTGCTGGATATTTGCCCGCTAAAGTGTGCGAATAGCCTTGCCTGATAATACTCAGCGTTGCGTGGAATATTCGATTCAGAGTTATGATTATTCGAGCGGTATTGTGTTTTACTGTGCTATTCTGTTTTATAGATGTTATCTTCAATCGCCTATCGATGGACTGGCCAGGTGTTGTCGAACCTGAATTGTTAGATATTCTGAAGTTTGGGATCTCTCTGAGGATCTTCTAAGTCAAGATATTATACAGAAAACGACTACCGGCATAATTCGAAATCAAAATCTTAAAATATAATATTTTTCCAACCAGAACTATTTTCCTTTTTGCGTCGAACGCACAGAAGGGAGTTTACTAACGACCGTGGTATTTTTAGTAAACTCTATTTCGGAAAATGAACTAACAAGTCCGTGGCTCTTTGTAATTTATGAACGCCCTATTTTATCGACTAACTCATACACCGTTCCAAAATTAATTTATATTTCCTTATCCCGTCTGGAATAAGGTTGATTAATGTAATATTAATATTGTAACAGGGGAGAAAGTTTTAAAGAAATTGTATTAATTTTAAGACGTTCGCCGCCTAAATTCGGTTGCTACTTTACAATAACGATTTATTTATTAATAACAACTATTTTTTATATTAAATCTTAAATGAAAAATGTACGGAATAAAGTTTCTATTATAATAAAACTCAAAGGATTTTCATACTTTACTAAGTCGGAGACATTTAGGTATAACAATGATAATACTATAGTAGCTATCATCGTTACATTCTGATATTGTGTAAGTATCATTGTATTCGAAATAAAAAAACTTCTTTACATGTACTTACATTTTATATTGAAATTCGGATTTTACTAATTTGTTAAAAATTAGATTAAGTAACTAAGTATACAAGATCAAAAAACGATATAAGATCAAAATGTATGTAGGTAAATAACATTCTGACACGATATACCTACACGTTACACGGTAGAAAACAGACAATGCAGTCAACACACACCGTTGGTTTTGTACTCTAGCCTTTGTAAAATGGCCTCAGGTTTAATCTTTGTACACAATTTAATTTTACCTTAGTATAGCTTTCCTACTTGAGTTCGGTCCTCACGACGAAGTTTTCTCCTGTTTCTTGCACCGCCTAAGGGAAGGTGTAACTTTCCGTCCGTATAATTTCAAAGTGGACTTATTAAGTGAGAGCTGCGTACATATTGCCAGTTAGCACTTCGTTAGGATACAAAGTAATTAACTGTGAACGCCGCCTTACAAGTCCGAACTCCAAAGTAAACGTACAGGAGGTATGAAACGGCTAAATCAAAATGGTTTATCATTTTTGGGGGTTCATCTTTACAATGTGTAAAGATGAAAATGTTTATGATATCTAATTAACCTGTGTAACCGTTGCTCATAATACTATGCTCATGCCCTATGTCATTTTCTAGCAGGACTTAAAATGTGACAATGTATGTACGTCATTGCATAACATATGATAGATATTTTGCCAAGTGTACAGCACTACTTGTGGCATAAACAACATCTATCAAAATTAATCTGATAGAAACAATTTTAGTATCGACACGAAAAAAGAAAGAAGCAAAAGTTACTGCGGGATTACTTCTTCTTCTTTACTTCCTTTCATCTTCACAGTTTGGGTTGGTTCCTTTACTTTTTTTTACTAGATGGCTATCTTTTTTCGACTTTACCCAGCTGATTTTTTCATTCACTGTGTCGGAAATAAGTTGGACCGAAACTTGTAATTTATCGCTTTTATTCTTTTACAGCTAAAGCAAAAACTATTTAATTGGGTTGAGTTTAAGGGGATTAAATGTTTCTAAAAGTTTTGTTATAGTGTTTTCATAAACGAAAGTTTCATTGCAAAATAAAGAATTATTGTCAACACTTGAGTAAATGTTTATAAAAGGCCTTATATTATATTTATTATGTTAATAAAAGGCTCGGAAGATCCAAATAATATGAACCTATCACAAAAAAAAACCATAGTTACTTGTGCACGAAAAAAATCTAAGCAATAATGCGCTAATTCTTCACTAAGAGGTTTTTCATTCCGAGTTCAGATTTCATAAGTCAAACCTAGGCTATACCTTAATAAAATACTCAGCTGAAATACATATATTCTGGTCGCTTGTTAAGATAATCCTAGCGAGAAACATCAGACTTATTTAACAGAAAAAAACTACCAATGTCGAACAATTACAAGTTAAAACAAATCAACATGCCATAACTAATTAACAAAACAGTTACCTGACACAAATAAAAACCAATCCAGTGCATTTAAACTCGAACAAAAACTAACCTTTGCTTTAAAAGGAAGCCCGTCTTGCAACAAGTGTATTGCATTCGCACGGTAAGGAATAAAAAAACTACGACATAAAATAGTAGATACTGTTTAGTAGGGCAAAATGTGTGTGGTCGTTATGTTAAAAAACATCATAATTACTTTTCAAAACAAAAGTTGATACTAGTCATTACTGCTGTTGTTGTTTTAATCAGATCAATAAATGTTGCAATGGTTTACGTTATGATTTTTTGTGCTCGATTTTTTTGTTTTATGTTTTTTCTTCTTTTTTTATATAGCCGTTGTCAATACGAGGCAATTTTGTTAAGTGTTCATTTGAAATTATACTATAGTCAAATCTCTAATAAATTCTCGATACCTAATAATATTTGTCATGAATCATGGTATCAACTCTATTAATCATGAGATAAAATAAGTAATAGAAGACATGCACTTGTTACGACAATTACATATGTAATTATTTAAATTGATGTTAAGCCAGAAACGAAAGTGAGATAGAAAAAATGAACTACAAATCCTAGGCTAGTTTTCACCAAAGTAGACCATGGTCTTCTTCTTCCTGCCCTTATCCCACTAGGTAGGGTCGGCACCGGCAAAGTAGACCATAATATTTAGCTTAATTTTCCGTGCTATGTGCTGTACTGAATGGTAGAATAGAAAGCTTTTGCTTGCTTCAAGTTTCATCAGCAATCCCCAACCGCAAGATGAGTATCAAACCGCACCTTTCACTCTAACAGTCAGAGTTCGCGGGCATTCGTGGCTGGTCGAAACATTAACCTAAGAGGCAGTTCTAGTTCAGGACATAATTTAAGTGATCACACTCAGACCTCAAATGAGCATTTGGCAAACTTATTCTGAAAGTGAAATTAACCTACTAAAATACTCTCATAAATAAGAACAATTTCAATATTTGTTGAGATACAAGAAACTGACCCGTTGTTCAATTAACATAGGTTTATGGGTTTTGTATTTACAGGCTTTGTAGATATAATAGCCTATTTATATAGGTTTTTAGTGGATAAACCTTACACAGGGAAACATTGTGTGAGGTCAGGACTTTTGGTATTGTTTTGTCCCACTCTAAATATTCTGTGCGTAGGTGCACCATTGTTCCTTATTAGTAAACGTTGCTCTCACACACGTAATCGCTTTCTCTAAGATGCGTTTACCGTTACAATAGTTTTGTATTGAAATATTTTAATATGCGTGTTCTTAATAGCCTTTTGTTTGTGTAATGGGTATATACCGATTTTGAAGTTTTATTTTACTGATACAATCTTATTTTATATGACTATTATTCAAGTATTACATATTTAGTATTACATACCAATCTTTTAAATAATTTTGAAAGCTTTTGTAAAGGATTGCGTCTCTACGATCCGTGTGTGCAGAAACTCGAACTTGGGGTACTGCTTGTCTAAAGAGGTGAACAAAGCAAGCGTCTATCAGTGTTGCACGGTATAGGTGTTGACACAATTACAGGAGCGTGAAGCTTAACATCCTTACGTGATATATATGCAATACAATGCAGTGTGATACCCCACAGTTCACGTCTGCAATGCTTGCTTGTACATTGCTGGCTACGTACCGCTATAAGTGTAAGTGTAAGTTCAGTAAGTCCCACTTACTGAACTGCCCATCTTGCCCGAGCACCTGGACTACCTCTGACCTCATGCATTGCTCGACTGATGCACTCAATGTAGCATACTATTGGTCAGGGGTGGTCTAACCTTAGTGATTTTTCTCAAAATGGTTTTTCAACCATTCCAACCAGACACGAAGAAGAAGTGTAAGGATCAGGTGGGTTATTCTCATAAAAAATCCAGCTCAAAATACTATGCCAGTTAGGGTATGTTATATCCATTTAATTTGAGCACAAAGTTCGATATTACTCTTTACAAATAGATCTCTTGAGTAGGTAGTTTACTTGTAAATTAAGGTTGTTTCTGAAACTTTAGTACGTTCTCCTTCTAAGAAGCTTATAATTTACTAACCAATAAATAAGTAAAGTTTATCCAATAACTTACAAGTACCAACGACCTCCAGACTAACATTATCAGAACCAATCGAACTGGGCTAATAAGTTTAGTTGAAGAATTATTAAACTTCACACATTAAAACTTTTTTTTATTCCCAATTTGCAGCATATATTTTTATTTATACGATGATGGAAATGTCGATGGCACATGATGTTAAGTGCTAAACATTATCTACAACAATGGATTGTGTCCATAATTCTGAGATAAGATTAACATCAGGTGAGATCGCGGTCAAACGCTTGCCTACAACTTGTAAAAAAAAAAGGTAAGTCAGCAAAACGAACAACACTGCTTAGCGGCAAAAATAGGTCTCAAATAAGTCACCAAAATTGGTTAACTTTTGGCATCTCTACTGCAATTTCAAATACCCCATGAATCTAACTAGGTAACTCGCACTCGGCTTTTGTTTCACAGAGTATCTGGTGCAGGATGAGCACCACAAATCTGGCTAAGATTTGTGTGTCTGTGTAAATCAAACCTGCTGGTGCAATGGCACAGAACCGTAATAGGTATAATGGAACTGGGTCGAGTTTCGCACCCGTGGCGAATCCATTTTGCAGGAAGGTACTCTGCCAAAATTTTGTATTTGTATAGCCAGACTACTTCTGTTTTGTGGATACTAAGGTCGAACCAAATGGTTTTGGGTAAAACTACTTACATAGTTTTATAACTTCTTAAAAAGGTTTCGCCTTTGCTTAGAACCCTAAGAACATGAGAGGCTATGTTTTACAGATTGGTCAGCAAACATTTCCAAAAATGCCGAAACCTCGATTTGTTATACAAATTAGGATGTGTTTGTTCTAGTCGTTGTTTGAATGAATACCTTGGTTTTTTCTACTATTTTTTTTAATAGTCATTTGAGTCTCCGGATAATCCAACTCGAAGTTTAAATATAGCTTTATTTTCCCGCAGCCATTGTTCCCATTCGGTCCATCCGCCGGCACAGTTACCAACTAGGTACACTCATTCACGATTCCTATTCAAAATAAAAGCCAACCTTTACGCCTCGTAATAAATAACTTCGCATTCAGGGAGCCATTAAGTTTCACTCTAGGAATATTAAAAAACGTAATGATAAACATTTGTGCTTTTTGAAATATGACTACTTTTGTAGATCACATTTTTACGGCCCTTTCCTGGATTGGCAATAAAAATGTAATCTTATACAATGGATTTATTTGAAGATAACAATCAATCTCAAAAAGTAATTATAAATTCAAGTAGTATATATATTCAATGATGAACTCTAACCACTGCTATATTTTAGCTTAGGGTTTACAAAAAGATTAACAAAACATTAATTTTAGTGAATAAGTAAAGTCAAAAATTTCTTTATTTAATAAAATCACAAGAATCATTTAGAATTGTCTTACATACTAGGTGATTCTAGGTGCCAGTTCCACGCGACCAGAGCCTAGAAGAACGGGCAAGAAACTTTATTATAATTAAAGAGAGGTATAAGTTCCAGTAAAATATTCATTACTTCACTCTGAGGCTTAAAATTCTGTAAATCTCATGTCCTTTTATTGTAATCAACAAGACTTGGCGACAGACATTAAGTGCTAGTATTATCCTGATGTTTTTTTACAAAAAACTACGAAAACGACTCTACATTGTATAATTTAATGATGTAAAAACCATTTTGTATTCGCGCATGCAGTAAGTCCGCGTCGAAATCCACCGTATGGTAAATAACTGGCAGATAGCCTATTTGATAGTGAATATCGCGTCGGCAATCACTTGTTTCGCCATGTTTTCAATGATATATAGCTATTTTACTTTATAATTCAGGAGCTTGTAGTCTGTTATACTGTCCAAGGTTTTGAAATAAGAAATAATATGTAAATAGCTGTTTGAAATGATAACCTAGCATTTATATTGTACATCTTCTTCTTTTAAAATGGTGGATTGAAATTCGGAACATGTCTATGATAGTTTTAGATAAAATGAATTAAGTGTAATGACAAATTACATCTGCAGATCTCTATTTTATGCAGTAAAAAAGTAATAGACTCTTCTGATTTTTTATATATTTTTAGAAAATGCCAGTAATTTACCAAGAAATAAAACGAGTGGATGCATAATTGTGAAACCATATTCCACGGTCATATGCCTAATGAAATATTGGATGTGCCACCTTGTATGCCTTAGAATTCCATAATATCTCGGGTACCTAAGGTACACAAAACCTAGAGAAGACCTTGCCAGCAGAAAACCCTGACCCTATTAAATTTCATTTTCCAAAACATGTTTTGTTTCTAAATGGAATGTAATGGCAATCGTAAAATGTTTGAGTGTTTAGTATTATTTTTCTTATAGGGTACTACATATTATTACGTTATGTTGACATATCACTGAATGTGATGAACTGCTTATTATTTTAAAACATCTGTACATAATCTGTACATCTGTTCACTGCAAATATAAATCTTTATCGTAGAGTTAATCATAATATAAAATAATTACTATTTGCTATACAAACATAAAACAATATCAACAAAAATTCGGCTATTAAAAATAAAAAAAACCTGACATAATTTATAGCTCATTTGGACTAAGCTGGCTCGTTACAAAACAATTTCGATGTAAGCTCGTTTAAGTAATTGCAGTTTACCGTTTATCCAGTGCGCATAAAGCATACACTGTTTGACCCGAATTGTAGGAAAGCAAGTGTTGCAACCTACATTATAAGTGGAATCTTTTGATCTCACGTTTTTATGTTTTATGCTGAAAACATTTATTTAAAATGGTCTCTTTTATAACATTTCATCCTCAATTAGGTTCTCAAGGGATCTTGTAATACTTTAAAACCTTTTAGGTAAGATTTTTTTGGTTTTAAGTAATTTTAACACAAATTGTAAAAAAACTGTACTTAACCAGAATATTTTTGAGAAATATATTTTTATTATTTATGAATCATTAAGTATTATTGTAAATCATAGTATATTATGTCTATACATCAATCTGCAATATATACTTTAAATAATAATATATACAATTATAGTATTATTATTTATTGTATTATTAGTATAGTATTATGTAAAAATCGTGTATAACAAAACAAGACATGCTCCAATATAAACGAACGTGTGGGGAGCCTACAGTTGTGTGGTGTTGATTATTCAAATGATGCGATTGTGGCACGCGCACGTTTTACGTGCTATGCATGAATATAGCGTTTACAAACACGTAATTAGCGACGCTAATGTTACTTAATAATTAGAGGTATAGATAACAATATATTTGCGGTAAGTGGCCGCAAAACTTCCGCTTTACTTTCAAAAATATAAAAATTATCTTCGATTCAATTGATTTACTCGTTTGGTCTTTATATAAATCTATAAATCTGCAATCTGCATAAATCACGTTTAAAAGAACAATAAAAAAAAACAAAATATTATTATTATTTTTTGATTAAAAGAGGACTTAGTAAGTCGCGTCGCGTCAGTCGACGTTTATATATACAGAATTGTTAAGAAAATGGTTATATTTATTTACGCAAATAAAGAACAAAGACAGTTTTTTTTAATAAAAAAATTTGCATTCGTTATAGATAAATAATGTATGTTATTCAACAAAGGTTTTATTTTATTCAATGCATCCGCATTTTTGCATTTTATGGCTTATCCTATCCGGCTTAACATAACGTAACTACGTACACCATTTTATTTACACATAGATTAACTGACTGGATATAAAAAATAACAAGCTTATTAAAATTATTATAATTAGATGTTTCCTAATCACATTACTAATTAACATTTTATTTGCAAATCATTTGAATAAAATAATAGACATTTAATAAACTATAATGCTTTAATTGCTAAGCATTATAGTTTATTAAATGTCTATTTTATTCAAATAATTTGCAAATCAAATGTTAATTAGTAATGTGATTCAGAAACATCAAATTATAATAATTCAACATTTTGTTTTGCAGTGTATAGAACTCGTCCAAGAAAGAACTACCACTACGTACCTATTTCAGTATCCAACGACGAGTAATGATTCTTTTAGCTTTCAAAGAATATGCATGTCTACATAATAACAGTGTACTTTAAAAACTTGATATAACATTACATTTGTTCTAGAATCAAGTTATTGTGTAGGTACACAAATATGTAAAATATCTTCATGTATAGGTATCGAAATAAAGTATTCTATTCTATTCGTAAGAAGGTAAATATCACGCAATACGACTTATTAGGTGCTAATGAGGTAGATGACATGTTGAATACAAATCTTGTATTACGCATTCATTGAACAGGTGTTGCTATTGTGACCTAGCATTCAAATAGCAAAACAGAATACAGAGATAAAGGTATATGATGAGGTAGTCGATTTGGAATTCTGACAGACGTCACAGATCAGTATCTCTGCCTTCCGTTGGTCGTGGTTCAGTTCTCACCAAGAACAAAACATTTATGTGATGGCAAACACTGATTTTTGTTCCGGGCTCAGTGGGGTGTCTTGGGAGAGACCTACGTTTAGCAGTGGACTGATATAGGTTGATGATGATGTCTTGCAAAAAAAAATCAATGGCAATCTCATCCTCTTGGCTTGTCTTAGAGTGATGTGTGAAATATCCAACAATATATTTATTTTATGTATTCAAGCAATAACTTGAATAGATAAAATGTTGGTATTTTATCGTAAATATAACTAAATGATAAAACAGCAACAGGTAGCGTCAGCGGATGTTAAGTTTATATTCAAGTAAACTCTAGATGTTAAAGCGGCCATTTGGAATTTCAGTAAGATAATTCGCAGCTTGTTTCATTTAAAATTTCCATACAATCTTACATTTAAATATTCGTTTCAGGAATTGCTTACCAAGCAAGAGTATTGTACTCGTACTAGGGTATTCTACTAATATTTTAAATGCGAAAGTTTGTATATATGTACGGATGTATGTTTGTAACTCTTTCGCGCAAAAACTACGTAACTTTTATGAAACTTTACAATAATGTAGTTTATACATCAGAATAACACATGCTATAATTTATAAATATATTGTGCGAATTGTCAAAGATATAACGATAGCAAGACGAAGTCACCGGCACCAGCTAGTATTGTATATAGGGTGTATTATTTATTACCTATAACTTAAACAAGAATCAGGGCGGATTTCGTTAGCTCCTAAATTAAAGCGCAAGTGTTCCGTACAAAAAATATATCACGTTTCATGAGATGCAGATAGACAGACAGGCAGACAACGAAGTCTCAGTATACCTAATAGAGTGCCGTTTTACTCTTTAAGTACGGAACCCTAAAAAACTAATTACTTTTAATTGTGTTTATCAATATTATTATACTAATTTACAACAAAAGTAACTTTGTAATCGTATTAATAACATATTTTTGTCTTTTTCAGGTAATTCAACACACGGCACGCTATTTATCGAGTAATTTTATAAGAACACGCATTGCAGCAGATGGTATACAACACGCAAGTAATAAGGGCAAACGTACGGTAATTATGAATAAGGGATAAAAAATATGTACATAATTAGGCTACAAACACACATAGCGATTAAGTGACGATTAAGCGGACCAGTGCCACTCTCATCAGATTTATTATTAGTGATGTTTGTTATGCATTGTAATTAGCTTTTCGCGATATTCTTAGCAGGCAGTATATCAAAAAACTACTTTAGTCATGTACAATACTACATATATAACTTACATTTTAAGTATTAAGATCATGGATAAAAGAATGTCTCTTCGATCGATAAATATAAAATAACAGGATCAAAGTCCAAAGAGGCCTAACTTTTCCATCCAAATGAAAATATCGTGAAAATGTCTTCGGGTAAGTATTTTGCCGTCAACCTTTGAGTTCCTTAAATATTTTTCCTCGGACCCTTCCATCTCATCATACTAAGAATGCTGAATATATACTTATAAGACAAAAGTAGGTATACCATACATGTAAGTTATTTCAGGTAGACCCGAAAGAATATTTATGCTCGACGTATCCAATAAACAACACAGCTTTTAATAAAGTACGTACGCACGCGAACTGCGTAATAGAATTAAGTGAATTACGTTCAATATTATGAAGGAACCTTGCCCTGCATTGGGCGTTTTCACACAACCACCGATACGATACCTACACGATAACAGCGGATGTCATACAGCACTATAATCTAACAAATAATCATGTGTAAACTTTGACGGATACCGTGGCCGCTTTTTCACGAAAATGTAATGTTGAAATACAAGAGGTGAACGAAATAACCGAAGGTTGAACAAAGCTATTTTGCTTTGTGGTCATTTGAGAAGAGGGTGAACTGTCAACGTTAGCACATGATTATGTGTCAGACAAGGATTTACGTTTTAACACCGTCGGCGTCGTCTCCAATAGTTTTGTTCAAGCCACTAGGTTAGTATAGTATCGGTGTCAGTATCGGTGTTAGTATCGCTGTTAGTATCGCTGTTAGTATCGGTGTTAGTATCGCTGTTAGTATCGGCACCGGTTGGTGTGGAAACCCTCAATGGTGGTAAATCTCATTAGGATTCTGTATACGCCTCATCCTATTAAGGAGTTGTGAGGACGCCGCACTCGTTACGGGTTAAGGTCGATTGATTTACTTGTAATAGAAACAGATTAGACAATAGATGTAAGTAGGTAATGTTTGGACCTTTGATATAGGCCATAATAGTTCTTGCGTGACAATACTAAGAACAATCAAGGTTTATTGTAATTATAATTAAACTGTGTTAGGAACGGCTTCCTCTTTAGGTAGCCTTGTAGCTACATTATATTATTGTAACATTGACATCTAGGTACAATAGGTATTTTATGGTAACCTAATTTACAATAAAACCATTTTAATATATTTTGAATCCTTCTTTAGTTGCATCGATTTTGTTTTCCTCTTTAAAGTTTGTTCAAATCAAAACACAGCAATTTTGTTTTTTTTTTTTGACATGAAAGCTTTGGAAGTCTGCTCGAGACACATATTGAATGAACATGTTCTCAAAGAATTTGAACACTACATACGTTTTTGTTGACTCTTTCATAAATACTACAACTACAGATATAAAGTGATGATTACAATATTGTGCTCACAACTCACAAGTGCGATAACACAAATACAATTCTAGAGAGTATTTCTGTAGGAAATGCATGTAATATTAACTAACTCGTATCTACACTGTGACATAGATAAGTTACTTGTTCCGTTGTTATGCAAGCTACATTCACCGCAAACAAGGTATCAAATGCTTATAGAACTAGGGGTTATTTTGAAATTTTGAGGTACATTGCTCGGCGATATTGCTCTTTGCTAAAGATCGCATAAGGTAAACGTTCAATGTAACTCAAAAGTCTCTTAGTTTCGTCGTGATACATCTAGATTTATCCGCTTACTTTCTAACTATCCCAGTAAGTTATCTATGAAAACGGACGTTTGTGGTATCTAAATATCAGCTTGTCCGCGATAATAATACTATGCCTAGCCCATAGGGTGTAACCAGGATAAGGTGAGGCCATGACTAAGCTTTTACAAAACTTTTTGAATTGTGAATAAGAGCTGCCACTATTTTCCATCAAACGCTATGATTTCTGAGTATGTGTGTTTTTATTTATTTATCATAATTACAGTTTGAACAACACAGTACATAAATAGTAATATGTAGTAATATGTGCATAGAATGGAGCAAGTCATAATATAATTACATCAAATTCGTGTGCTTGTTTAAAATATACAAAGAAATCAGTATGAAACAAATAAAGTCTATTATATTGTTCGCAACAATAAACTTATTTATTAGCTACTGGCTCCTGAAACACAGTTTAGACTAGTAGAGCCTATGGATTCAATAACCTTGTAAACACAACATAATGGCAATAAATTATATTTTATTTTTATTTAGGTAGTTTATTTTTTCATTCTATATAATGTTATTTAATGCATTTAATTCTATCACTAATCTTATCATAGTGCATGCTTTGCTGAGTTTAAGATTAGATATCGTTATGTGAAATGTCTATAAATATTTATTTTATTTACACTACCTACTTAAACTTCAACAACGTTTAGAGAAGTTTTGAAAAATACAAGCTGTAGATACCTATATTTATGTTCTGAGAGATTATAATCTCTAAGTCAAGAATATTCATTATTGACAATTTAGATTTTTTACCTAAGACTATTACAGTAATACCGGTAATACCTAACAAAATGTACAAATTTACTTATAAAACGACTTATAACTTATTAATAGAGAGAAAAATTAAAAACTTTAGCTGACCTATCTGCAGACCGTTGCAAGTTTTCTATAGATATGTAGCTATTTTGCAAGATTCAAATCAAAATATCTGTAATAATCTGTAGCCTTGTACGCTGTTAATGCATCATTAATCAGCGTGCGGCTATAAACAAGTCATAACAGCAATTAAGAGCACTTATGCTCATGTCCGTCACCGATTGCGGATTCGTCGATGCAGAATGTTTGAAAGTGCTTGGATATAAACCAGTAGGTCAATTCGTGTATTTATCTAACTACGATTTGGCAATTTAAAATATTTTTTTGAGAAGTTTAAATAGAGCTAGATGTGTTTTATACGATCTAATCCACAAATAAGACTATTCTGAGGTTTACCCGGAATAACTAAATGACATTTCGTATCATACTGGAGTGGAGACCGCGTTTAGGCAAGCGTACTGTAGGACGCCCTCCGACGAGATGCAGCGACGATCTACGGAGTGTATCTGGCAAAAACTGGATGAGAAGAGCTGAAGACCGGGCTCAGTGGCGCGTCTTGAGAGAGACCTACGTCCAGCAGTGGAATGATATAGGTTGATGATGATGATGATTTTGTATCTACATATATGAGATCGTACTATTTTAATAAGTTGTCTCTAAGTACATTAAAACAAGATCGAAACCGCATTTTCACTACTCTGATAAAATCTTGTTTATAAATAAACAATCGTACATTTTGTGTGTAAATCCTACATACTGTGAACCCAGCTAAAATAAAAACCGTGACAAATCTTACCGCATTACACATGCTAAAGCCTACATGCATAAAATATTAACCCTGAACCGTATTCTATTCACCGGTTAACTTAACCGATAAACAGTAGGATCGATTTTATTTGCACCACATAAAATCGGGCGGTCACCATCCGAAGTGTATTAAACCGACCAAAATCTCGTAAATTTAACGTTCGCGCATGGCATCGTAAATGCACACTGTAGGTAGAAATAAGCCAAATACATAAAATACGGTTGGAAAGTTTGGAAGGGTTGCCAAAATTCCCGGGATCCTGGCAAATGTGACATGCTTCAGGAAATGTGACTCTTTACTACAGAATCTGTGCATGAAGGCGCGCTCTTTCAGAATATACTGACTTTTGTGCGGTGACTTATATATTCAGATAAATATTCTAACATGTAGGTTAAGTTATTGTAGGTTACGAATATAGCTGACATTTGTGACCAAAACTTATTTTAATTTATGTAAAATATTAAATAAAATAAATATTATCGGTCTGTCTTATAAAAAGTTAGCACAGACTTGATGTCTTGATTACCATACATAATGGTGGATAATACCTACGTTCAACGCTAACTTTTTATAAGATAGGGGGTAGGGGGTATATATCTTAATAAAACCAAATTTAGCAGTCAATTTTCTGTCAATAATATTATTTACGTCCTAGTTCTTGTCTAGTCTTGCCATACCCGCGGTGTCTTTATAAACTAACGTAACTTACAAAACCTCGAATGCAAAATAAAAAACATTCAAATAAGTATTCTGAAGTCATGGTTTGTAGATACACTTTACAATGGCAAGGTGACAGCTAACAGCGATAAATGAGCCATAATAACCACTGAAAAAATATTTACCAAGCTGATCTGTTACATAAAACCAGTCACTTTCGGTTAGTTGGAAGTATCGGATTACTGAGTCACAACTAAGACACAGTATAATAAGTCTTTTAACCAAAAAGTAGTTCTTTTATTTGTTGAATTAAACAACATTTTTATTTTTTCTAATGTTACGCTAAGTTTTGCTATCTAATTTTAGTGATTTTTTAACCAATAATACATGAGGTCGTTGCATAATGTAAGAATTGTTTGAATAAAAGTGTAATTAGTTATATCGTGATTTGAACTCGTTCTCTATTGGTTTAGAAGGGAAACTATTCCACCATTTTCCTTAAAAACAAAAGACAATCGACTTGCTGATATTCAAACATTTGACACTGGCAGATTGCCTGTCCTATTGACAACCATAATATATATAATAAGAAGAAAATAGTAAAAATAGAATAAAAACAACAGTTTTTTTAAATATACGCGTGTGGTCTCCACAACCTCTGTATGGGGTATCCTCATAATTTCACAATCTCATAGAATTGGAACAAAGGCTGGCCGAATGTGGCGAGCCACACGATTGCAAGTGCCCAATGGGATTTCGACACAAAGACAGTGACTTATAAGGAAACAGCTGGTACACTCTATGTAATTAAATAAGCAGTTTAAGCAAGGGCGAAGGGCACATCAAAAACTAGATCGACTGTTTTGATAAATAAAATCATTGAGAGTTTTTATTCTAAAAAAAAATGCGGTTTAAATTTTGTTTTTGACAGATTAAATACATTCACATAATTACTTTTTTCTTGTCAAAACTTTTACTAAGGTGACCAGATATCAATCCTTGTTAGTAGTACATATACTTTAGTTTGTTGCTCAATATAGTTCAATTAAGATTAAGATCTGACCAGTATAGATAGAAGCCGAAAGCCGATAGAATAAATAAAGCCTTACCACTACTACTTACTTCCGCACGTCATTTGTTTTGAAATCGATACTTGAAAGTGTTTCTTACCTAGATAGTAATATAAGCGCCTACGTATTGAACTAGCTATTTTAAATCAAGCTGTGTCTAGTTGCTTCATAGATATTGATACCACTCTTTTGTAGCACCAAATGAGTCATTCCATAAATTTAAGTCATTTGTAATTTGTTTTGTTATCTTAGTCGGTGATTGAAGGGAACAATGGTTAGAGTTTTTTGACTGATAAGTGAACAGTTTTGATTTTTTATTAACATTTTGAAACATAATTAACATATTTAGCAACTCAAAAAGTACTGATCAGATCTTGATATATCTGATTTTTGATCGGTACTCTACTTAACCAAAAAATAATCATCATGATCGATCGCGTAACTTACTTACCTACATTTAACGGAAATATAGTCAAATCAAGAACCTCCTTTTCTGAAGTCAGTAAAAAATATGATACTATTTGTAAAAAGGTAAAAATATTCGTGAACATTTCACACATCACACTCTAGTCCCAAACTAAGCAAAGCTTGTACTATGAGGCCTAGATCGCTGATTGAATACTTAAATATACATTTTATTAGTAGATAATTACATAGAATAAATAATAACACCCGGACACAGAACGAATGTCTATGTTCATCACACAAACATTTGCACTGGGTGGAAATCGAACACGACCCACAGCATGGAAGTCAGAGCTACTACCAACTGAGCTGTGACGTCTTTATATTATATTATCTTCATTTTATTAAACCTTAATAAACTTGGTTCAATGCAGTTCAAGGTTGTATTTAATATGCTCGCGTGAATTAGGTGCGTTATTTCTGTTTGTGTGAGGTCAATGCCGCCGTTAATTAGATGGCTAGTACGCGGCCTATGAATAAATGTAAATAAATAACCTACAAACGAGCATTATGAAGTAATTATGTCTGGTCTAGATCAAATTCAGTCTGAAAGGGGAGTCTACCACGCATTATAGCGTGAGAGGTTTCATATTAATTCGTATTTATCAAGTAATTAGATGTTCTTGATGAGAAAATTATGAGGCGCAAAGATTTTCTCTGAACAGCTTGAACGAAAAATACTATTATTTATTTCATGTATTGAGATAATACTAATACGCTAATTAATTACATTAAAAAAGATCATGTAAAAACATTTTTTATATTTGTTACATTACTTTGATATTTAGAAGAATATTCAAAATTGAATGAAAAACCAATAAAATTATATTTATTGTAAGTACTTTTTTTATTCATTTCTATCATGTTAAGTAATATTGGTTCTCGACAAAATTGCGATATCCATGCAATTTGTCAAGAATTTCAATTACAAGAATGTCAGCTATGCCTCAAAGATGAAAAAAATATTCTTACAAGTCGTTTCCATTTTATTAAATATCCTGTCGTTTCAGTTCGAAGCGAACTATGTAGTTTAATAGGTGCAAAAACTTAGGTAGTCGACGACGCTAAAAAGGTACACACTATGACTAGCCTTAAACAAGCTATTTCATAACAAGCTGGTACGAGGAAACCTTATAGTTAAGTGATACTTATCACGACACAGCAAGGTCGCAGCATTCGCACGGTCAGCAGTTCATAGACAGGTGTAAAACTACCTTATATTGTGATCTACATTTAAGTACAAAAGTTTCCCACGGTCTCACGAAATAATGACAAGCTTTTTTACATATTATTTTGTAGGATATTCATATAACTTAAATATTAGAACACGGTTATCAACATCATTTCAGCCTGTAGAAGTCTACTGTGAAACATGCATCTACTAACATAAATTAAAGTTTAACTAACTTTAATTTCTAACATTATCTCACTCATCAATAGCCGAGCAATTTCCCCGTCGAAGTTTAAATGAAAATTTGTACAAATATTGATCGCAAAACTCTGTTTTCATTATAACGCTCTAGCTCCATGAAAATAAGCTCTTGAAAACGACGCCGACGGTATTTTTTAACGAATGGCCGATCATAATTCATATTTTTTGCTGTAGAATCATTACAGTGTAACACAATAACGCTACCTCGCTCGCTTTTTGCAGAGAACATGACAAAAACAACATTTGGACAGCCAGCATCCACGTGACAAAAAGTAGGGGTAAAAAATATCAAGATCATTGTCAATGGCGGTCGTGAAATATGACCATGACAAAGGGCGCTATTAAAAACAATGACTTATGATTTTAAAAGCAAATTATAATTAAGTAGTAGGATGACATTACTTTCATTAGTTCGTTGTTCGTTCTATTCCCAAACTTAACAATTCCACAAAAACACCTATTCCACTAAGTTCAACTATAAGTTCAACCGTTGAACTAATTGCACCAAAAAATTCCAGTTCTTTCAACTTTGTTATTTTTTTCTAAAAATTGAACTTTCTGGACCACCTATTCCACTAAGTTCAACTATAAGTTCAACCGTTGAACTAATTGCACCAAAAAATTCCAGTTCTTTCAACTTTGTTATTTTTTTCTAAAAATTGAACTTTCTGGACAATATTGGTGCTATTAGTTCAACTTTCTGTCACAATGGTAATAATAATAATAATCCGATTTCGAAATAATATAAATACTAAACAAAATAAGTTTTTTAAAACTTCATGTTGAAAATATAACGGCATTAAATGAATTTGTTGTATATTTTAAAAAATTTTGGCTCAAAAGTAGTGATTTTATACGATCATGGTGTATTTTCGGGAAAGACACCGTACTAACAATAACGTGGAGGGTTGGCATTTGAAATTAAATAACGCTATTAAACGAAAGCAGGTAAACTTAATACAATTATTGAAAGTGCTACACGACGACGCGAAATTAACAACATTTAAAAGAGGAAAAATTGAAAGACAACAGTTACTGAAAAAACGAAAGAGAGAATATGTTATAAATGACAAAATAATATTGGACATGCAAATGCAGCTAGTAGATGGTGAATTATCCGTACCCCTGTTTTTAGAGAGTTTACGTTCTTAAACATTGTACCTACTTAAAAAATAAAAATAAGTAT
This sequence comes from Ecliptopera silaceata, assembly GCA_932527185.1. Lineage (NCBI taxonomy): Eukaryota > Metazoa > Arthropoda > Insecta > Lepidoptera > Geometridae > Ecliptopera > Ecliptopera silaceata. The sequence continues at coordinate 5,767,929 of OW052202.1, read as the reverse complement.
CCACTAATTACCATGGCTCTTCCTATGTGACAGAAAGTTGAACTAATAGCACCAATATTGTCCAGAAAGTTCAATTTTTAGAAAAAAATAACAAAGTTGAAAGAACTGGAATTTTTTGGTGCAATTAGTTCAACGGTTGAACTTATAGTTGAACTTAGTGGAATAGGTGGTCCAGAAAGTTCAATTTTTAGAAAAAAATAACAAAGTTGAAAGAACTGGAATTTTTTGGTGCAATTAGTTCAACGGTTGAACTTATAGTTGAACTTAGTGGAATAGGTGCACAAAAACCGTATGTTTTATATTGCATATGGCTTTTGTAACAAAGTTCTTGGGCAAAATTCGTTTCCCGAATGTTCATCCGTATAAACGAAAAGCATTTTCCTCGCCGCGGGTCATTCCCCAAAAGACCGTAACAAATATCTCCCATCAATCAATATCAGGCGAATTTGAGGCGTATTCCACCTCCTCCATTACCAGACTGCGTGTCGTCTGGGGACGAGATGTGTCCACAATTTGAATCACAATGTTATGGATAATAGATCGATGTCAAGATCGCAGCCCAGACCGTCTTTTGTCTCTTTGAAAGGCCAAAATGTCAAATACCATACCTGCTTCAAGGTTATAAACGAGGAAGTCGTAAATGGGCGATTCCGCTATAGACGATTTCCAACATGGTTTTTTAAATCACGCTATTAGTTATTTTTTTTGTTATTAGTGCAAAGAAGAAAGTCTAAATATAATAATAAATATATTTTTATTTGATTTTATACGATATCTTCTTTTTTGGCGCGATTGAAAATGTTACCATCCGCAGAATGGGTATTAACTGTAAAATCATAACTAGCAAAACTGGCGCAAAACAGTTGTTTTTAACAGTTTGTGTTTATGTTTTACCGGCTAAACGTAAAGTGACAATATTTATTTATCTTCGTGGGTCAAAAAATTTAAGTAAAAGTTGTTATTTATTAAGAAAAATTGACTGCTTAGAATACAATGTTAACTTGTTGCACCCGCGATGCAAAAGGTATAAAAGTTTACTTTTTTCACAAAAATAAAGAGCTAGGGTTCTGAAACTTTGCAAAAGTAAGAAGAAATCAAAACCACACATAAATTATTTGATTTTAAGAGTGTAATGAGTGTTAGGTTAAAATAAACGATAACTTAAATTGGTTGCACCCGCGATCTCAATGTGAGATCGCGGGTGCAACTTTTTTTCACGTTTCCTTTTTGTGTGATTAATTATACATTTCCTTGTTTTGATATACCTTGACTAATAATATATGCTGAAGACTATTGATGATACATATTAAATATGTGTGTCTATATTATATTCCGTATTTTTACCAACATATCGGTTAAAATGACAACAGAGCAACAGACTTAAGAGACTGCTTCGCAGAAATATAGGCAGAAATTAATAAAATATCACCAGAAGCGTGTCCTGAAACTGTTAATGTCCAAGCTACTGTCTTACCGAAAATTATTTGCGCTGTGTGTATGTGCTTGTACAATTGCTCTGCAAAACCGGCTTGTGGGATTGTGTCAGAGTGATACGGACGAAGATGGAGAAGTTAGAGTACAATTTATGACAACTGTTGATAGCAAAACGATTCACAACAATCGTTAATACATTTTGATGATATTATCGCGAAGTTGGAAGCGCCAAAGAAAAATACAGATGGAAATAATATGCAATTAAATTTTCGGCAATTATTAACGTATTTCAAAAGAAATAATTAATATAAGTGACAATAAAAGTATAATTATTAGTTATCATTATGGGTTCATCTCTTATTTTGTTCTTAGATACGTAAAATTGATGTTTATGATCACTTAAATGAGACGAGTTGCACCCGCGATAATTTGGTGTTGCACCCGCGATTACTAAAAAAAATAATAATTCATTGTTTATCTTTGTTTTGTTTAGAGTTTTTATTTTATGTTCTTTGTTACTTTCATATATTTCAAAATATGAAGGCATAACATATTAAATGTATTAGAATTAACAGATTTATGTGTTTTTTGTTTGTGATCTGGAAAGGATGGGCCAAATTGGTTGCACCCGCGATGGCACTTTGAACCTTTCTCCTGGCTTTTAACATATCATATTAAAAATTTTGTTAATTAATATAAAGTAAACATATTAAAATGTAGTCTTTCATAGACTAATTTAATTAAAAATGTTATTTATTTAACTAGGGTAAACTAAAACAGGCGTCTAAATGTTGCACCCGCGATAATGGAATGACCCAAATAGGGATCAATTGACCGGGCAAAAATTATATTGCTTTGACCAATTCGAAGTATCTGCCAAATAATATTTTTCCCGGGTTTCCAGGAAATACCTGGTACGAAATTATTTTTTATCGACTTACGTAGTACAGTGTCCCAATAAATTGTGTCAAGCGAAAATCTTTAAGAGCACCCGAATAACTCCAATAATGTATATTCCGATTTTTGTTACTCAAAAGTTATTTCATAATACCGTATTTTTACTCCTGGAATAATTTGGCAAGAGTAACGTCGGATAGAGATGCTATATGCATGCAGATCTGTATATATTGCCAGAAATTCAAAAAATTTTTTTTTTTTGTAAATACCTATGAATTTACACAAATTAATCTGTTACTACACCAACCATTTAATTTTCGTGCTCCAGTAGCTAATATTTGAAACGGTAAGTAAACTACTGGATCAGATTTACCGCTTGTTTATTGCTTACTGTCCCAAATCGTTTCATACCTACGTGCCTAATCCTAAGTTGTTTTATGTTACTGTTGTACTAGTAATGTTTGTCCATATTTTGTCTTATACTTACCATTTGACATTCTCTAAATTTTCGAGTATCAAACAATCTTAAAAGCATCTCTACCGCGCGTTTTCATATAATTACTTAATGACAGCTCTCTTAGCAATCCTACGTTTCTGTATTAGCTGACCGGACAGTCATTTGTCTGTTATCAAGCGCTGGATGTTTCGTGACGACATCCGTGCCCAGGTGACGGGAAGTGGTGTCCTCGTTGCACTGCGGATGCGAATGCACTGATACGTACCGACCACTGTACCTTACCACTTATAATAGGTAAGGTATGGACAAGACTAGCCCAGTAGCTACTTACTCTCTCTCTCTCTCTCTCTCTCTCTCTCTCTCTCTCTCTCTCTCTCTCTCTCTCTCATAGGGAAAAGGGTTGGAGGAGGCTTTTGCTCTTGAATGTGCGTTATAAAATAATATTTGTTTTTTTTTGGGTAAGTAATCAATTGGCTTGTAATAAGATAAGGGTGAGATAGTATAATAGTACACTAGTAACATTATCTACATACCGTCCAGTAATATACCGCTGGATGCAGTAGGGGAGACCTAGGATAGTTGTTACAGAGGAGAGTTGTTACAAAGCCGATTTCTCGGAACCTATGATCGTTAGTGAGCTGGCAATGCCACTCAATTGATTATTTTTAGATGCGCTTCTTGACGAAACAAGTGCCTCAGGCACAAGGCAAATGGTTGCCTGAGTACGACGTGTGCATGAAAAAAAAGCCTAAAAGTAATTTTTTTGTCAAAATTTTGGTTATATTTAAATCGTGACACATTAAATTTAGGTGGTTATGTTATTTTTTTGTATACTGTAGGGTTTTTGAAGTTTCAAATAGTGGCGTTGATTTGATGATCCTTTACGTTGTTGTGAAATTATGAATGTTTATTCTGACCAGGTCGTAATTTTCGACACCTAGGAGAGTTGTGACACGCTGTAACAACTCTCCTATTTTAGTTTGTTTGCTTTGAATTTTATGTCATTAGCAATCCGATCAAAAGGTTTCAGTTCAGGAGTGGAAAGGCTGGTCGAGAATGGCACTAGGAGTGAGCTGCTGTACGTCTGTCATAATAGATTGGATTACATTAAGATTTTTGACATATTTTATAGCGGCCGATATGGTCGTGATGCCATAGTTACTTAAAAATATTTATTTCTTATAATCTTAATGTTTGTAGTCTCAACAATTATGCCAAATGATAATTTAAGTATTTTTAAAGGATGTGTGTTTTATAATTCTTATATTAGTCATCTTATCTATCAAATATAGTATTGATAAACAGCTGTAACAACTTACCTTGGTGCCTGTCACAACTTACCTCGGAGTTAGGAGAGTTGTTACATTTTGAGTTGTTTCTGTTTTTGTAGATTTTCTCAGAAACCTTAAAACTTTCATTTATTGTCGTGACCGTTTTTGATAAAGGAAAGATTGCTCTATATTTAGACATAAAGTTGATAACTGTGCTATGTTTCTTTATTGAGATATGTGGTTTTAAGTAAAAATTGTAACAACCCTCCTTGGTCTCCCCTAACATTTTTTACTGATGTAACAATAGTGAAAGGTAATAATATTTATATTAGAGGTATAAAGTGCATTTTCTGCTCTCGAGCGTTACCGAACAGTAAGTAGATTAGTTTGACAAATCAAACAACGTACCTAATTACCTAGTCTTAAATATAGTTGATTGACAATTTGTTTTAATTTTTATAATCAGTAATCATTCGATGCTCCGTCTGTGTAAAGATAGATTGGATGTATGTTTAATGTATACTATGCAGACACGTTTCCAGATTCACAAGCGTCTGGCAGACTTCAATCAGCCAACATTAGGGACAGAATACGATGACTGGGAATTGACTGATCACAGAGCGCCTACAACGGATCCAATCCGATGATCCACAAAGGCGCTGACGAAAGCTTGATTGGTTTGACACAATTCTGAGATCTATTCAGTATTCTGCTAACGATCCCCCCACTCAATCACAATATGAAAATAGCCGTATTATAATTTAATTCTTACATTTGAGAAAATATTTAGGGATTTTTTATTAATTGATTACAAGAACTTACTGAATTAAGACACTAATAGTAGGTAAGGTCCAAATCCATATAGTTTAGAATTAGGTATATTTTAGTCATATAGTTTTTGCTATTCGAAAAAAATAATATGTAGGCAATACACTGCTCTCGAACGGTGAAAACATCATGGAACCAGTGCAGCTTAAGCAGCATTGTGTATCAATCTTGTGATAAAAGACAATTAAGCTAAGTAGATATTTATAAATATTGTCCTAGGTGATCCGTTTCTCGGGTCAAAGGTAAAAAATAGTGTACTTACTTATACCGTTCTAGTATTATGTAACGGTAGATATATAACAGATCGTATCACCCATTCATATAAACCTATAAATATTCAAATGAAACCATAATAATTTATGTAGCACATTATGAATCGGATGAATGAGCTTATAAAAACTGTTTACGTTTTCTGATTTGTAAGTCTAAACAGAAGAAAGTGATTATTACTCACGATTAAATTATACAAGTAGCTAGTAATGCTAAAAGCTTTGGAACTAATTTAAATAATTATAATTTTACAAAATGAATAAAACCGACTTCATCAACAAGTAAGTACCTACGTAATATTAAAAACATATTTTTTGAAGAAAACTTAAAAGTATCTATGAAGTATGAACTACTAAACAAAAATTATAATCAAAATTGATTTATAATTGGCGTAATCCCATAACATACGTATTAAAACTTACAGTCGAATTGAGATCATCCATATTTATAATCGGTTGAAAATAAAAACTGGCAGATAATAGTATTTTTTTTCATTTAATTACTTAACTTGTGTCTCTACTGTTAGGCTAATAGTAGTATAAAACTTTGAAAATTACGCGATTAATAATACAACAAGTAAATTACTCTTTTTCATCCCCACTGACTGGAAATGGATAATTTTCCAGCTCGAAAAGAGCATCTGAGTCCGTTCGTTCAATGTTATTAAACTTATTGGCCCATAAATAAGAACCACAAAACTAGATTTTCCCGACCATTTTCAAGATTTCAATTTGGGAATGAATAAGGATCCTAGAGACCAGAATATGTACAGAAACCAGGTTATTGGTGCATGCTGCATTTCTATAAATATTGCATGCGTTTACACTTCACTAAGCACAGGAAACGTTAAGTAAATTATAGATTTACAAGATTTTAAATTGTATTACTGAAAACTAGCAATTAGTTTTTATATTTCTAATTCATGATTTTGAAGTAGGTAAGTAACCACTTTAAAAAAAAATGAAAGTAGTGATCTTCATCTCTGGTTGCGTGGAACTGGCACCTCGAATCACCTAGTATGTATGAAGATTCTAATGATTCTTGTGATTTTATTGAATTAAGTTACTTCTATTTGATTTTTAATCTATCGCATAACTACTATCGCGGGCCTTGAGCGTGGAGACCGAATCCAGAACTTCCGTAACGAAAATAACCTAACACTGCGCATGCGTAATCCAGCGAAAAATGCAATGCAATAGCTTTACCGCTTTTTTTTGGAGATCAGCTCTTCAAAAAAAAAAACTGCAGGTATCACAAGTGTCCCGACGCAACCTATCTTGCTACACTATCTTTCAGTTCCTATCGAAGCGAAAACTTCCCTTACTTTCTAACCTAGCCGCTGTTACCAACAAGTCTTTTTTTCCTGTTATCTATGTAAATAGCAACGTGTAGATATAATCCAGGGATTATGGAGTGGAAGCCCGGCCAGCACCGATGCTTCGATGCCCGTGATGATTAATAGCAAGATTATCCGAAGTCGTATCTAGCTCAATGCTCTAATCGGATGTCATTACTGATAAGCTGTATCTAATTGTGGGTTTTGGTAAATGTTTAAGTCATCTTCTATAAAACTAAGAAAATATTCTATATTTCTACACTACATTGTTTTCAAGGAATAAGAATGTATTTATTGTATAACTGTGTACATAGATGTTAAAAATATATAGTTTAGAACCAACAGTTTATCCGTTTCGGACGTACAATATTATGTCTTATTGAAGACTACAGTATAGTACTACAAAAAGCTCATTGAAAAGAGATTATTACAAGTAGTTGAATTCGAAAATTAATTCATATATGATTTGTTTTATCTCGATCATCTTAGGATCAAAACATTCCCACGAAGACGCAAAAAAATCACAAGTAAAACAATGCCCTCATAAATACAGTTTTGGAACCGTGGCTTTTAATAAAAATGGCATTATTCTAGAGGGTTCCGTTGTAAATGAAACTCGGCATTTTCCTCGTTAGAGAAGCCTAATGGGTCGTTTTATATGAGTTGGGAACGACACATCTCACCGTAGGTTAAATCTGGCTGTTTTTGTTTTAATGGCCAAGTACGTTATTTCATAATTATTAAAATGAACGTTAGAAGGACATGTAGCTAATGTAAAGGTTCTCTCAAGACTGGTCCTGGTTTAAAAATTTTGCTCTTGTTCACGTAACATTGCTTGTAGCATAAATATTTATGAAATATTACGTACGTCACTTACGGCCGGTTTCTCGAACGATGATCAACGAAAAAATCTAATAATTACTATCTGTCAAACTCGGCTCAATCGTGATTTGGGTTTCCAGAAACCGGCCGTAACTATGTTAAAATCCAAATGTTTATTTTGTAAAATCACTTTAATAATCTAGACGGATTTCGTATAGTTTGTCGTATTCTTAAAAGCTTAGTAGCTATTGTGTGTTTGTAGTGAATTTTAAATTCTTGTCCAGTAAGATGACATCGTGAGTAACATCTGTAGGTACACCGTGTACACCAAAAATGTATAATTCTTTATTTTCCATCGAATAAATATCTACTTCTTTTATTTTGTCTGTTGCGTAAAACCCGCTGATACGCCACACGTGACACCTTCCCCAATACCACCAAAAAGTTTTAATTGAAAAGGATTATCCTCTTTTTTCCTGCCTGTTTGTTTGAATATTTTTTTACCAAACTTTAGCCTCAGTTTCGAACGTAGCTTATCGTTCTCTATTAATATGTAAATCCAGGATTTAAGCCATCTCATCCGTATTGATTCAATGCGGCTGGCTTAAATCAGGTTTAAATCGAGTTTTGAAAGCACTCGAGATTCATTTTCATCTTAAGGTTATGAAAAATAGGCATACTAAGGGAAACAAAGAGACGATTAGATAGAAATCTACTGATTTGTTAAACTTGTACCTGAAAATAACGCCAAAACAAAATGTCATATCATATTTCTGCTATATCGATAAAGTATGTCAAGCTTTTTAATATCACATTATATAAAACCAAGAACCTAACGAACTTAAAGAATGTAACAAAACTCACTTTAATTAAATTGATGAAGCGCGTGACGAAGCGACGGTAACAAATTCATAATTTGAAAGGGAAATTTTTCATCGCCCTAAAGCGTTGGACGAAATTGAATTGTGAGACGTGGACCGCATCTCGGGCTAAAATGGACATAGCTAGTCACTAACTTGATAATATATTTTTACCTGTGAGTTCGTGTTAAACATGAAATAAATCAAGGTTATGTATTGTCAGGAACTATGCTGAGTTCATCACTCTGGGACGTAATGTGAAGACTCGTTCTTTGTGATTGCAACGACGCTTTCAAAATTGCACACAGTACGTATCATAGATACAAAATATTATATATTTATTTTGCCTATAAGTACCTACTAACTTGGTCATAAAAGAAGAAGAAACTTTAAAACTTATTCTCCTTTTTGTTGCTTTGCAACAGAAACAGTAGTACTTTTCAAGCTCACAAGCCTACTACTACTGCATTGGACTTCTGATCAGATCACCGTCATGAGTTTGTCCTAAATAATAATGTTTGAAACTGATATCCTTTATAAACGAAGCAAGTATGTGTGTGTATAATTCTAATATTCGTACGTTCTAAACTAAAAGATTTTCAGTCATACAAATACCATAAATTTCCAGCTTTATCGGCTTTACGTTTACAGAAATTTCAATCTTCCATTTACATAAACACAGCGAGTACACAGTGTCTCGTGCGAGGCGGTAAATGCTCAATCACTTTGCAACTTGAATAATTAACAAAGTTTGATAATGGTTCGCGTGCGCAATCTTCCGAAATTCCATACTTTAAACTTACAGTCGAGTTGTTCTTTGTTCGACGCCAACTCGGTCATACAAAGATTATTTTTTTCAAATCTTATGCATTAAAAAAAAACAAAAGTAGTTTATTCAGCAAAATCAGAAGGATCTTATATATCTATACCTATACTAGGTGATTCTAGGTTCCAGTTCCACGCGGCGGGTCTATAAGAACGGGCAAGAAACTTTCGGCCTATTTATATGATATGATCCTTTTTACAAAGAATTACAATTAAATTAAATACTGAAGTTCCAGTGCGGTGTCAATAACCCTGGTAACGTTAATACATAAATCATTTAACTATCATCATCATCATAGGCAGTCCGTATCTGCCCACTGCTAGGTATAAGCCCCCTCCCTCAAACGCCACTCTTTTCTTATTTGGGCTTTTTACATCCAGGTACGGCCATCTAACTATGATATGGCAAAAATGTCTGAACAATTCTCAGTCGTTTGGAAGTAATTCTTTGTCCTTTGTCTATGTAAACAGATCTAAGTTAGTAAACTTTTTCTCGGAACTTTGCTATGGACTATTTAATTTGGATATTTGTTTTATCTTTGTTACCTCTGATCTGAACTTATTGTTTGGGAAATTCATTACATTTGTAAATAGTGGATGATACTGTTTGTTCCAATAAACCCTACCGTTATGTTATCGATTTTATTACTTCTCTACCTTGAAAAAATCACCAAGTTTTTTTTATTTTATTTTTGGCTCGCACATCAAGCGCATTTGCCATTTAGCAGGCATTTTTTGTAGTAAAAATTAAGGAAACATAAATTTAATTTAAATACGCGGGATCTAATACGATGATCAGTAGGATTTAGGAATAAAGTTATAATTATGTATATGTATAAGTATGTACAGAAATAAGATTATGTACGATCACAAAGTTTTATAAAAGATTGAGAGTACAGTGTTATTGCAAAGTGTTTTATCCATGATGAAAGAGTACTATGACTTGTCAGAATGGCCAAAAACAAAAAATGCTGGAGACAAGACAGTGACGAAGAGCAATACTCGTATCTGTTTTTTTTAATTTTCTGTTTTGTAACAAAGCACTATCGATGTTATCTATACTTAGTGTAAACAATAAATAACTTTGTTGTACAAACAGACAACACAAACAAATAAACATCCTGTTAATTGTACAGAGCTTGTCGCCGAGAGAGAACAGATGTGCTAGGATTTATCTACTAGATGTGTTTACATGATATTTTACTTAGACATTGGAGGACGTTGATAAGACTGGAATTACGCATATACACATGCTCAGAAAAACCTTGTAATTTCTACATAATAAAACGTTTTTATTTTTATCTCAGTTTTACGAAAAATAAACGAATTTTTATATCAATGTATTGACTTTTTACGACGAGACGAAAAAGGTCAACATGAAATAGCAATCAATAGAAACGAGTTGCTGAGTGTGACTGCAAAACAAAAGGTTCCAAATGAAATATATTGCGCACCACAGATTATTTAATGTTCTTAATTTTAATTAAATCGTTAGTTGCTTGCCAGCCTTTTATTTGTGCTGAAAAACTGGCCTAGATTTTACACTGTCAAATAAAACGAGTAGGGTTAAAAAGCTCTCCTTTCTTTGTCCTCAATTTTTTTTATAATTCAGTACTTGTATTTAACGTGAATGACGAAGATATAAATATATAGGTACCGTAAAAATGTTCACCGTTTAGACATCAGAAAGGTTTATAATGTTAAAAACCAAGTACCTACTGAAAAATACAGTCTATCCCGGACAATATGTACATAATCTTACCAAACCTGAGACTCGTACGAGGCAAAAGAAGCGTGTCATATTTAAATGTCAGCATAAGCGATGACCTAGCGGAAAAAGGCTAATGGGTGTCCATTATTTGAGCTGTCACTGTGTGAGTGAGTAACAAAATACTTGTGACATGCCACCAGAATGTAGGTACCTAAGCTATAATTTTTCAAGGCCTAATCCGACGACAGCCCTCGTCAAAGGGAGCGCTTATCGTGTCCCGCAATTTATTTCAGCTGGGTTTCACACGACACATTTTGATAGTCGCGATAAGATCGCTGCCAGGCTTAAGGCGTAATACGAACTTGGATTTGAAGGGTTTATCTACCTTCAACCTTATATGGTTTAAATAACTTGCGAATACCATACATTGTATACAATATTGACTGAGAAGCAAATTGAAGGAGTACATACTATTTTGCCACACTGTCATAATGTAATTTTGTTTGACATGTTGGTAATAGCTGTCAACACGTCATGTCAACAATCCCACAGGTCGGTTCAACGGCAGACAAATGGCTTGTTGCTAATAGTGCGAGCACGCATTGACAACGTTCATTGATCTTATACTTGTGATCAGAGGTTCCTCTTCCTAGTAACAGTATATTTATGTAACAGTAAAACATCTCCATCCTCAATCAGCTGTAAAAGTCATATAAAACATAATATTGTAGCAAAAATCCGCTCCTGTATTGAAAATATAAAAAACATAGTAAAGAGATATATTATACGGGATGTTATTTTCGATTGATATCGATTGCAATAATCGGTTATTGCAAATTATACTTATTGTTTTTTTTTTATATTACTTAAACGAAACTTTGGGAATAATAACAACGGTATGCGATAAAATCCGTATATGTAATACATATATCTCTTTACTATGAGTTGGGATCGCGAGAGTTTAAAATTTCTAATGAAAACAACAGTTCCTTCAGACTTCAAATAATTTCTTTCTTGAAAAATAACATAGATAAAGATGTATGTTAATTTGTATGTATTTTTTTTGCCTATGCAACAAAGTAAAGCATATCTGGTGCGTCTATTGTATTTGATTTACTGTTTGCAGGTGTACTGTGCCCATTATTAGCCTGCCCCACCTAGTGCAAGACAAATGGAGCAAAAAGCGCCCTTCGTGTCATGCATAGCGTAGCAAATGATGGATGTTTGCTATCGCCATTCAATATTATTTTAAATGCCACATTGAATGAAGGCTGAGTTTATTCATGAAAGCGTGTAGACTATTTTTTTTGTTATATTTCGAGTTGTATTCAAAGGTTGACTTTTTTTTTTGTGTGCGAATAATAACAATAATGAGTTTGGCATCGTATTCTCGAAAACTTTCACGAAATATCAAACGACATGCGAGAGATATCCGGATAATACGTATCTAATTAGGACTAGGGTTTTTATTAATGTTTTGATATAAGTAAATACAACTATAGATTTGTGGATAAGTTTAATAACTTACTAGTTTTTTTATAACGTTTGACATGTCGTAGGCGGCCTACGACATGTCAAAGCTATGAACTAAATATTAAAAAACTTCAAAAATTTACCTTCTTACGTCCTTATTATATAACAATAAGCTAACAAAAAAAGTATGTAACCTATAAATATGCCTTTATCGTAACTAAAAACCACACAAAATACGTGAATACAAATATAAATCAAAAACATTTTAATTCCTTCCTCAAACATATAGCAATAAGTTCAAATATTGATACAATTCGTTTGAAAAGTTTGTCTGTAGCAATCCACGTATTTACTGTAACTTGCGAGATTGGATGTCTGAAGTTGCTTGATTGATTACCTATCTATAAAAGTATATTGTTTCAGGATAGATAAGGTCTGAATACAGTATATTTATTTGCAATAAAAATATGTGAATCAGATTCGATCCATATAACGATACGTATAGTTTCTTCTTGTGATTCGTATTAAGTGTAATTTGATAGAAGCAAAATCTTTCGAATAAAACTGAAATTACTAGAAAATACAATAGATTTTATTGACCTTTTCGATTATATTGATAGTATCAGAAACCAGCTTTAATTAATAAATAAATATTTACGAACATTTCACACATCGCGCTTTAGTCCTAAACTACTAAGTAAACAAGTGCTACTGGTTGACTGTTCCAGAAAAAATATTTTTATAATAATTTTAATATTTTATGATATTTTTTATGTAAGTACTTCAAAAACGAACTCCTTGCTTGTGGATGTCGTCTAGGTGTCAATATGCCTAGTCTCATATGTCAAACAACGGCTGTAATGCCAGAATTCTATACGATCAGATTGAGGCTTGCTTTGTAACGTCACACAAAACCTTGTGAAACCAGAGACAATTGGCAGGGGACATTTACATGAGTAGTTTTGAACGTCAAAGCTCATGACCTTTAAAAATCTTTCATTGGTAGACTATCTATATGATTTATCTATCTATCTACCAATAGAATATTATAACTATTACTACAATTTAGAATAGGAAAGTTTGTAAAAAGAAGATATCTCTATACTTACAAAAAAAATGTTTTTTACTAAAAAATCTTGTAATCATTGTAGAACATTGATAATGGTTATTATCAATTGGTTATATGTACATTGTGTTAATTGTGAGCATTTCAAAGAAAGAAGTATTTATCGAAAAACTTTCATATTTAAAGTAATACAAAACAGTAGCATAAAATATAGACCTTGACAAGTGTGAAAATTTGAGCGTAGGTTCGTTGACAAAGTAACTTATACCAAGGAAGTTATACCAGTATTTCCTCTGAGCTAACACACCATAGACTAGCTAGACGGTGCACGGACAGGATGCGGGGTGGCGAACTGACAGGGTGCGATAGCGCGAGACATGTTGGCTACGCGTGTATTCACATCGCTACCAACATAATACACGATATAAGTGAGGAACTAATCACATACAACTAGTACTAGACGTTTATGACTCAAGATAAGTTGATTGTGCATTATAGTGGGACAAATGCAGCCACAAGTCGTGCTGTAGAGCTGGCAAAACACCTCTCAAGACTTATCTAGATAGCATCGACACAATAAGAAGAAGAAGTGGGACAAAATAATAATAATCAATTAAATAATGGAGCGAGCCTATGATAACAGGGGTAACCACTGCTAATAATGATATATATTTCAGTGATCTCGTCTTATATACCTATAATTGAACAAGAAAGTGCGGTAGCAGTACATTGTCGGTCGAGCTACTTCATAAAAGCTCTACTACTACAGTATAGTATATTATAGATATCGGTTCCGGCCAGTGTGCAAACGCCCTATGAGGTTTGAGGTTTTGGTTTACACGAACCGTGGTGTTGGTAAAAAATACAGATAAAAATGTAGTTAGAAGTTAGATGGAAAATGTAAAAAGCATTTTGAGTTCGCTGTCACTTTTATTTTTGTATGAAATGGTGCAAAATATTTGGCTTGGCAAAACTACGCCATTGGTATTCAGCATGGCTTCAACTTCAGAACTAATTCAGATTGCATATTACCTCAACGCTAATAACATAAGTTTTCTGACTAAATGGTGACTTATTGATCACATTTCATTTTATTCTGGCAAGTCTGGAATCCATGTTTTGTTTTGCAAAACATCGTTTGATCTTATGTGGACTTTGAAGTTCTCAACAGTTACATAACTCACTGGGCAGTGAAATTTCTGTTGAGCTTAGGTTAGGATAAGAGGCTTTGTTTTTTTCGATGTTTTCTGTATAATTATAACCTACTTATTTCCTCTATCAGCCAGTAGATACCATTATTCTGCCAACACCACTCTCACTTCGATTAGGTTTCGTTCGTATCAAAGTTTGATAGAGCGTGACTTGCCGTCTGGCGCGAGGGGGTCATGCTTGTTTGTTCGCAGAATTGCCATTTTTATGGCACAAGCACTATCATATCCAGCCATTACAGCTCTTCGCCTCAATTTGCACTGAAACGATGCTATTTACCCAGATCATGTAAGGGATGAATGCTATAAGTAGGAACATTGTATAATATTTTAACATAGTAATAATTTAACATAGTACAATAATTATATCGTTTAATATGTCCTAGCATTAAGTTTTAACTGAAATAAATTATTCTATTCTGTTCATTGCGATCATTAATCTGAATCCCATAAAAGTAAGTACTAAAGTTATGAAGTTTTCGTTCTAGTAACATAATGTATGGAAATTGTCTTTAGATCTAGCGATTACAGGTTTCTGTATATAAATATTAAACGCTTGGTCGGTAGCTAAATTGATGGCTACAATTAAAATAAATGTCAGATAGATCGTAACTGTCAAATTATATAATTGTTTTGGCAATTCCGAACATAAAACGATTAAAATAGGCAGATAGCGTTGTGCTTTCGATTATCTAAATACCGGACACAAGTTTCACAACCATTGATTACTCGTCAACAAGGATTACATAGAAAACCGTTCCGCTTGAAAATCAACCCTTTTTTGTGAGAAGAAGTGATTGAACAAGAAAATGGTCCTGTTAAACCTGTTTGTAAATATTCTAACACATGTTTTGAGTGTCACATGTATTTATTTGACATTTATCATTTACAAAAGTATATTTTTAAGGGATCATACACAGAGACATCGACCTGGGGACTATACATCTACAAGTTCATATTTTACGCTTGGCTCAAAAAATACCTTTATAATTCATAGATATAATTTGATTGTACTGGGCTTACTTTGTTCCTGCTTTTTGCATAAATATGCTCTACATTAGCCACACATCCGTGGCTCTACCATGAGTTTTTACTATACCATATTTACTATACTCGCTAGCGTCTGTAGTTAAAAAAATGTATGAAGATTTCTACAGCGTCTCTAGGTGATAGTTGGGTACTAAAATTCGTCATACTAATATTGACGTAACTACTGTAGTAAAGTCAGGCGATTTTACTGTGACATCTCATGGTAGAGCCACAGTGCGGCATCTCCGCTTTCAACATAATCGCGAAAAGCAATCCGTGACGACCTATAGCGGAGGCCATTAAACTGTCAATGACAGAGGGCTGATCACAGCGTACGAATGACAGCTGTCACGTTATGTACTTTCCTTGTCAAAAACAATCACGTTGTACATTTCCGGAAACTAAAATAATCTGATTTGAACTGCATCCCTTTTCAATAGTTCTAACTGTTTAAAATATAATTATGTTTGTACCGAATCTGTGCCAGTCAAAACTCTTTATGGAAATTATTATTATTATTTACTTGTGACAGATCCAGTCAATTTTAAAAACACTTTTTGAAAACTAACTTTAAATAATTATTAATTAAGATTGTATCATGTGTATTGTTTTAGTGATTTATTTTATAAATTTATGAAAAATAAAGAATATTAAACCTAAACCTAAATTAGTCGTATTCTTGTAATGTCTACTATTGAAACAATCATAAAATGATACTTTTTACTTGCAATTAAACCTTATCTTAAAAGCAGTTCACAAAAATATATTACTATCTAGGTTATTCATGTGTGCTATTACTAAAACTAACTTGTATTCTGTCTACATATAGGGTGTGGTTAACCAGCTTCGAACTAATATATGCTGGGTCTCATACCACGCGCCACAATATGACCAACATAAATCAGCTAATTAAACTCCCGAGCCCTTATTAACGACATAAATTTCGCGCTTCGAAGCGCACTCGACGATGTAATGTGGGTTTAATATGCGCATAACACTCAACGCTCTGAGGGTAGCTGTTGTCTTATTCTTTGACACTACTATGTGTTCTTATACCAATATTACCTATAGCCTTTAAGGCAATAGCACAGGTTGTGCGTTGTGCCCCAGCGGGGTCATGTTCGACTCTAATCTTAATTTAAGACAATTTAACCAACATGATGCTATATATAAATGAATCTAACTATCTATACCTATTTCTGATATTTGTTTCTTGGGTCTGAAGAATATATCAAAATGTCGATGCTACAACAAAATGCAGTTGTAGCATCGACACGATAAGAAGAAGAAGATCAAAATGTATGCATGCGTAACATTATCTGATCACTTGGAAGCATATTTGGCAAACATTTCAGGTTTTTGTTCGCCTTCTCTTTTGTCTTGCTCATTCTAAAGTTTGCTGGAATTTAGCTTGCATATTTCAATTAAAGTTTTTTCAATTTATGTTTTTGAGATATATAAAGATTGAGATATTGGTTAGACAATTTTGTGTATCGGAATATAAGGCTCTAAGTAAGAGCAATTATAAGTTCAAAAAGATATAGGTTCACCAAAAAATCCTAAGACATTATTTGGCAAATCTATAGCACATTTAATTTTGCCTCACAATAATAGAAAATGAGTTGTTGAATCTAGAAATTTTCGCAAGCAACTAGTAGAGGCGATGTGAGAGTGGGCGAAGACCCTAAACGTCTGTTAATCTGCGTAGTCTTTATGGTTCTGAGTTACTTGGCTCGTAACCATTAAGAGAAGGCTAAGTAAAAGGCCATGTTTAATAGAGACGGCAGCGTATTTTAGACGAAACACTGAAAAAGAAAATGCAAACAAATCTTCGCTGTAAATGGTCCATTCTAAGTAGTTTCGAGGTCAAAACAAAATTAATGTTATAAGAGAAAATTTAACTTTAAAAATATCACCCAAAGAATATTCTTAGCCTTGTCATTCACAACCCTACAATAGTTCCATTGCTCAGGGTTTGCAAAAAAAAAACACTTATCACTGTCATAAACAAAGCTCTACCGTGTCCCGTATGGTCTAAGCCATAAAATTGTGAGTCATTGGCGCATCTGGTCCATTTAATGCATTTATGGTAATATCATTCGACACCCTCTTTGCGCCTCATGCGATTTTTATATATCACAATGTCAATTGCCGGCACGTTTAAAGGGCACACCACACGCGCGATAGACTTCCCTTTAAATCTTTAAGTATGCAAGTGATGTAGTTTTTATGCTTAAACAGGCCTTTATATTATTTATGAAGTGTCAGGGGCCACTTCTTACCCATGTCTAATGGAATAGACTTACCTAGTATCTTACCTTTCCCTACCTTCCTTTTGTCTCGGTCTAACCCAGAAAATATATTTCTGCTAGCATATAATCATACTATTGGGCAAATTTCCCAATTGCTCTCATATTGTGGTCCAGGTTTCCAACCAATATAAAAAAATATTTTTTCTGAACTGTTAAATGCGTCAGAAACTGGTATTGCTCTAAAAACTTTAAAGTGGTTTCGAGGGCTTAGAAGTAGCACAAAAAAAACTTCGCTTGTTTTCCGAAAATGAGGTCGAAAATGACTAGTCGAATTAAAAACAGAAGAGCCGGCCAACGGAACGGAACGTATTGTACCGATAGTAATTTATCAAAATGTCCGGAGTAAGCGCCGGGGAACTACAGCCCTTGCCAGCTCTCTGTTCATCTGCAGACGAATTTACAATTAAAACAGACAGCAGAATCCTACTCTTATTCTGTCCAGAGCAGCCCGCGAACACCCTTTATTTTTACGTGAGGAAATACGCCCTGCAGAACAAATGCGTCTATTGGTACCAAATAGAAAATTAACGTCAACAATTTTCAAACTTTTAAAATGATAAATGCTTCCATATCTCTTCAGAGAACATCGAATAGAATAAATAGAATTTAGTTGCATTAAAATATTTGGCGAAGTCAGCGTTGAAAATCAGTTTCCTACACAAATGCGTCCTGATCCGACCAAAGCCTCGGTCTTATTGCTTTTTTACGCTCAAGATACAATTCTAATGCGATCGGTACACTGGAAAAGATAAAATGTTTTGCTATTGACGGCCCGATTTTATTTTACAGCCATCACGCCAGGAATACTAATGGTAGCTTAGTATCTTTAGAAGTGAAGACAATGGATGCTTTTCTATTGTATCTAAAGGTACTATGTTTCATCTGCTCTACATATGTAAGATCTTTTGAATGAATTTACTGCATAAGTATTTTCGATTGATCGAGCATGACAAATAATACAGGGTGTAATATAATCACTCTCTTAAAATTCCAGGATCAAATATTCTTTAATATGGATAACAATCGTTTAGAGTTAAACTATCAACGTAAAAAATAATGTGTTCCATCAGCATCATCTCGCCTTCCTGTCTCGCTATAAGAGGTCGATAAAGCATGTTTTTCTCTTCCACTCTATCAGTCGTTATCTCAGTATTTACTCCATTCAAATAAATAAATATACACGGACTTTTCACACATCACACTCTAGCCCCAAACTAGGCAAAGCTTGTAATAAGGGAACTAGATTGCTGACAAAATAACTTTTTTTTGTTGTAAATACACACCTAGAATACATAGTAACACCCAGACACAGAACAAATATTTATGTCCATCACACAAACATTTGCTGTGTACAGCATGTGGAAGGAAGAGCTACTACCAACTGAGTTGTGACGCTTGTCAACGCGGAAAATGCAGAACCTACAAGTCCAAAATGTATAGAAGATCCTTTCGCGCTCGCGCTGCTGTTAGCTCAATAGAAAAATCTGTTCATACTGATGGGTATGTTTATCCTTCGAAGTATCGTAAGTGATCTTATTACACCCATTACAGAAAGTTTATCTGTGTGCGATACTAGGCCATTAAAAGGGACCCTTTTCCTATAGGGTCATATGATATGGGGTCGACAAACTCGTGTGCATTCAATCGCTTCAATGCTCGTTAGTTTACGGAGCAGCATACAAAAGAGGGATTTAGAAATCCAATGTAAGTACAGATATGATTTATAGAGAAATCTTATGTACGACTGATCTTATGTGTTTTTTTTTCTTTTTTTATTGCATACTTACTGATAAAGATTTTCATTTGAGTAACTTTAAAAAATCAGTACCAGTAAAAACTTAAGTATGAATTCCAATTTGGAAAATGTCTAAAATATCATCCAACTGTTCGGAACTAATGGATATCCTTTTAACAAAGAAACGCCTGCAACAGATTTTAATCCAAAACCAATCCTGAAAAAAAATTCTTCCAAAAAAACTCACGTTGATCGGAGCTTCATTTTTGGAACTACGAGAGCAAACACCACTGATATGTCATAGCTATATTTTATTTAGTTTTAGACAGAATTTAAAACAAAACACAGTCGAGTTGAGTAAATATAATGCATAAACAGATGACAATCACTAAAACAGCTTTTTAGAAATTCGCCTGAGCATATAACTCGTCCAAAAGCAATTTCAGGAAAGCATAGCGAGTTTATCCTTAGCATAAAATTGTGTGATGTAAATGTGGGGTAGTTATTATGAGCAGAGCATAACTGGCATTAACACAAAAAAGCCATTAGTGCGAAGTGGAGTGTTTTGCCTAAGTCTAATTGGCACTGCAATGTACGTATGAAGGTAAATGACGTGTAGGTACTTCCCCTTTTAAGCCACAGTTCACTTACGGTTAAGTTAAGCATCCTTTCTCAGTTACGGCCGGTTTCTCGAACGATGATCAACGAATAAATCAAATAATTACTATGTGTCAAACTCGGATCAATCGTGATTTGGGTTTCCAGAAACCGGCCGTTAGTCTTATAAAAATAATGGTAGGTAAATATAAGCTACGAAGCTAGTTAAAAAATAACACTAGCTAGACTACTTAAAAAATACTATATTGGGAAGTAATGTTCGTCTTCTTCGCTAGTCTTTTATATACCTACTTTGATTTTCAATATTGCTTAAGTATTTATATTTAGTTACCCATTTCGTATGGTATTTGAATAAAAACTCATTGTATTTTATTATACCTATATTATCAGTAAAACTTTATGCCTATTTCACCAAAATTTCATTCATATGATATTTTTTTCAATTACCTTAGTGAGGTATCTAATAGCATTTTCATATCTAAGATACTATAACTACCTTACTAAATACAAGTACATAATGAAACATCATGTAAGTACGTGCGAATACGAGCTCTCATACCATAACAATAAGGGCGTATGATGGTGATCGTTCGACTGTTGTATTCATGGGCTCTGAATAATTCCTATTACTGCTCATCCACCGTTTGCATGCCTTTATCTCCTCGTTAACGCATAAAAGTACTGTATATACAATGCCACAAGAGATGGGATGGTATTCTAATGAAATAAAAATGCTGTACCTACGTCTTTCTAGTACTGAATGTATTAGGAAAATTCTAAGTAAGATAGTTAAATGTTTTTTTTATATTGAAAAATCACAAGGATCATGTAGACTATCTAATTAGATTTTATCATAAAACTGAAAGCTGTAGATACAGTGAGTGTAGCTGCTCTACATATCAATGACGTCTGTAAACTTCTGTCAAATAAACTCTTGTCTGTCATATACAGGTGTTGCCAACTCTGTATTTTTTAGTATATCACCTATGCTTTGCTCTTATGCCTGCAAGAAGTTTTTCAAAAAATGATTACGAAGTAAAAGGGGTGTTAAGCGTGTAGTCACACGGTCAATATTCGCTAAACGCTCATATCAGCATAAACATTTACCCAAGTCGATGTGAGAATCGAGAATTATAACTTGTATACTAAAATTCAAAAGCAGGAACACGCTGCCTGGCTTGGTATTGAGCCAGTTTCACATCCAAGCTATATGGGTTATTCGTAAAACTGCTTGCTTGCTTTTGTGTTCACAATGTGTTTAAAACAAACACAGATAATTTTGCATAGTTTAGCAACACTAGCACACGTATGTTACGGGTATTGGAACACAGACTAAATAATAGTTACTAAATGGGGTTACGGCAATAATCATCGCAACGGTACCGCTTATGCATTAATAAAAGTGTTGTTCTGTGTGACTCCTGTTTTACGTTCTATTCATGATGAGTTAAATTATAGAACCGACAATAAGATCAATAAAGATGTAAAAAAGTCTTTAGGCTGTCAAAAGCTGATGTGATGTTGATAGACTTCCAACTCTAATTGAGACACCCGCGTTTTTTCGCACTTTTTCAATTCCAAATATTATGTATGTATTAATATAATAAGTTGTTAAGTGAGACCACATCATACCACAGCTCATATAGCTAGTGTATCCGTGTTTGATTTGCAGGTTTATTAAACATTTTTACGTTAAAGTCGCGATTTACACCATGCTAGGTGAGGTCCGCTAGTTAGCTTGCTGGTTTAGTGTGTAATGTGCGGCCTATTACACCACACATATGCTCTTTGTCTAAATATGTATGTAGCCTACTTACTATTATTTTTCATATAAATGACACTTTGTGTCTATGCAAATTAGTTATTTAAACTTGATAAAATAATTTCAGGAAGGTATATCCTATAAATTGAGAATCTAATAACATCATGACCCTTGAGACCATTTCATTAATTTTGTATTCCAGCAAGTTATTTAGTTAAATATAATATCCTCGAGTTCTTGAGTCGAATGAAAAGAAAATTAACTCAGTCACAACTCCCAAGGCATAGCCCATAGAAATATTTTCAGCAATATTTGCAAACAATTCTCCCGTTTATTCAAACTCCTTTGTGAACAGAAAGGTGACGCCAATAATGCTGAAGAAAGCATTCTTATTTATACCGAGAAATACTTTTTCACATTATGTAAGCAATTTTTGCACTCTCATATTTCTGCGAGTCATGAAAATTCGTGAACATAATTTAGGATTTGGGCTACAGTTACGTTGCGTAAAGAACTTCATAAAAGAAGTCGGTATTGCAATTAAGAAAAAACATTTACGGGCGTCGAAAATTTTCCCTTGGTTTCGTAAAAAATATAAGACTTGGTGTCGGTCGGCGGTACCTTCAGCATAAATTATTTTAGCTACTATACAACGACTCCCAAAAGTCAAGTTTTTACAACTCAATTATATTGTTGATAAAATAAAGTTAGCTATGAGCTCGCCCCTGATTGAATTATCTGTCTCCTAATCTACTTCAAATTGAAATAGTACTGTGTATTGATGCCAAGAAGCCAAGTCTGTAGTTAATTGATACCATTACATCAGCAGTAATGTAATGAGTTTGGCTCTGCGGCTTGGTGCCTAGTCTATAGCGCCAGAATATGGATTTAAGAATAAAGACACGTTAAACAAAATACCTATACTGATCTGTTGTTACTAAATATGCTTCTTTCATCTATGATCACTGTGTGAACCAAACATTGAGCCAGTTGTCTCTTCACAGTTTTTATGCACTTTAGGGTTTTTCATCCTGCGTGTCAACTAGACACAACAATTTTAAACCAAGCACAAGTAGGATTTTGCTACTCTTCTCCAACTATCTTATGCAGGTGTTATTAGGGCACAAAGGTTAAACCAAAGGGTGCGCGAAAGAAACCTCCACGAGAAGCTCTCTGGTAAGAGCTAGATCCGGTAACGCAGGGCTGGCCAATTCTTTCAACACAATGACACAACTACTTTATCCACGACGCTATAAAACTTAAACTATCAGATGTGCTGAATGACGCAAAACAGATTCTAATAACAGTTTTGTTTCCAGATCTGGAAGAGGTGCAGCGTACGCGTGTTCCGAAGGCGACGGTAGCGCTCCCAAGTCCTGTTGTGGACGACCTCCTCTAAGGCTATGCGTGCTCTTCCTCGGCGTGGTTGGAGCATGTCTGGTAGCCGCTGGCGCAGTGCTGGGAGCTCTAAGGCCACATCCGAGGGCTCCTCTCACATTACTGCTGCTTATGATAGGTGAGTCAACCTTTATTGATATTTTAAATTCGAAAAGTCAAAGAAAGCGAATGAAATAAAGGCTAACATTATATTATATTATTCTCATTTTAATCTCATAGATAATGCTTCTATATCATTAATGTTCTAATCGCCTAGGAATTAAAGGGACCATCTTTCATGAAATTAAGAGTCTCAAGTATCATTCATCCAACTATAAATTAATAGACAGAAAAAGGACATCGTTTTTAAGTTTACGTATTATCATTTTATTTATTCATTTATGTTACTTTTCGGCATATTCACACATAATAAGTATATACACAATAAATTTATTACAATCTATGACGATGTGATGTACCATTACAGATGTAAGCAACTTAGTAAGTACATAGTAACGAGTCTTAAGTACTTACATAATTAAATTAAATTTGTTTTTTCATTAAACATTTATACCAACTTACATATCTCTCAGAAAATGGTACAAAACAGGGAAACAAAAAACTCTTTCGGGTGGAAAACAGTGCATTAGCAAACCTCGTTTGATCGTAAAAAAGGCTTTATCAAAGTCTTTGATCGTTTCAGTTCGCGACTCATTTCACGCCACAGCATTTTTTCTCGATAGCTGATTAAAGTTATCCGGTCCAATGGACTGGCCGGTAAAATGAAAACCTGAACCGAGAGTTATGGAGACTCGATATCCGCGTTCTATTATGAGGATAATCGCTTCAAGTCACAAAAAGGCGGAAAGGTTATTAATTTTTCAGTACCGGTTTATATCTAACGGTTTATAATTGGATGAACGATCTTTTTTCTATCTTTTTCTACTTTATTTCTTAAACAATTCGACAAATATGCTTTTTTTTTTGGAAATTATTTCTAAGTTGGTAATGATAAAAAAGTTTGGTGCACCATGTCCCGTTCTGTTGCCTAACCTACCACATAGCCCCATGTTTGTAGAACTTTGCACAATATTACTGTTACATAATGACATACGATCAGACTGTATGACAGTTGGTCACACATTTCATAAAAAGTATAGACACATGTATAATGCAATCTCTATATCCTGCATCCGGCTTCAAATATTCACCCACCGTGTTCATCCAATGTGTTGGGCGCAGACCGTAATTAACCGTGAAACAATCTGCGCGGTCTCATCTGTTATTCGGCGTGCATACGACAATAGCAAGTCTCACAATCTCATTACATCATTCACAGCACCGAACGCCCTTCATCGTCCAAGTTTTCAATTAAACTTCAAATGAGTTTGGGAGCGGAATTAATTGGATTTTCATTAGCGTTCGGGACAGATGATATTGTTACAGGCAAGCGATCTATTGTGTGGGGACGGGTAATTTGTACGCGTCACTCACGCAGTAGCTTCACGCAGCTTCACGCATCGCGTTTTGTCGGTAGACGGGTGATGCGCTATATATGTTTGCCGTGACGACGAGAGGGGTGTTTATTCAGGCGGCATTGTGCTTTAAAATGTACCACTTTATGCAAGAGAACACCCATGCGTCAAAGAAAGACCTTGGTTGCTCTTTTTACAAGCTTGAGTAATCAATTTGTCACGGTGGTATTCCAAGTTTGGTAGTCAAGTCATGAACAAGGACAATAACACGTAACAACCATAATTTCACTTTATAAAGAAGATAACACAAGAGAATTACAGTTGAGAATATTGTTCGTGACCACGAACGAAAATATTTAGCAGTTGCTTAATCAGTCGGTGCTGCTATTACCTGGGCTATGTGAATATACTAATAGTTACCGAGCGCCATCTTTGCTTCATCTAACAAAACTTTAATAACGATCAATTAAGGCTGGTATTCACGCCAAGCGCTGGAATAGCTGAGTCTTGAAAACCACACAAGCGTAATAAAACGATTCGGCATTAAATCCACCGTGAAGAATTTAGGTTTCATTTATCTATTCCCGATAGACCAAATAGATAAAAACAAATATAAACAAATCAATCAATTACTCCTAGCTGATAAACTTGTTTTGTTCCAGGAATAGGAGTGGTGCTAGTGACAGCAGCAGGTCTAGCATGGCGACTCGGAGCCCGAGACGCTCCCTGCGCACTGCTAGGCCTCCGCCGCTCGTCCTGCAGACGGCTGGTTCCTCGACTACCACCGAGTTACGCAAGGCCCCACCACCCGTATGCGGCTATGCTGTACCCAGAGTTTCACTATAGGCCGCCGCCACCCACCTATCAGGCATCTATGCAAGAGTACAGACTCAGGTGAGATACAACTAAATCCATGTAAAAACGACTAATTATTCCAAGAGATAAGAGATTTTTTTCTCCAGAACCCAGTAATACCTATGACGAAATATCGTATGCCTTGTCCTGTCACAGTTTTCTGACATTAGTAACTTGTGTTCGGAATATTGGGTTTCCAAAACTATTGCACCAAAAAACATTGTCACATACAGAAACATTTGCGTTAACAATAATATCGGAATACTGTTATTACATTGCGCCGTTCTATTGCAGGTTGCTTCTGTTAGACAGAAGTGCGCCAGCGGTGTCCCCGCCCCCCACATACAGATCAAACTCAGCCAGTCTAGTCAGGTACGGTATTACACCACTGCAATCTTATTTGCACGAGATTGCACGACTTTATGCTTTAATTTAACTGTAGGGATAAACTCGGATACCGAGTAAATTGCGTTTCAGATTCAATGTTCACATTCTACTTTGTTTATTGTCGTCTGGATGCTCAGCATGAGAGATGAGTTCATCATACACAAGTTGTTTAAGAAAGTGCATCCAACCGCTCTGATTTCTTGGCTGCTCTTTTCATGACTGACTAAAATTGTTTCTAAAGTTTTGATCAAACTTTTCACTTTAAACTGACACAGGTCTAGCTGAATTCAAAATTCAGATAACAAGAACTACGAATAAGAACATTTCAGTTGCCAATAAAATAATATTATAGGTACTCTACTATTTACGTTAATCGATTAAAATTAGTAATAAGTCAAATGTATAAATGGACATTCACTGCGTTTGTGTCTTACAAGTCCCAAACTAAGCAATGCTTGTACTATAAGACTGCTGATATAATAATTATATACCTTTTTTAAATACATCCATAGATAAATGAAATATTTTGTTTCTCAGAGGAACAACTGGCGCGGCTTGGTGCGGCTCCGAGTATAGCGGCCCGCCGTCGTACCGGGCGCCGCGAGCCGACCCCCCGGTCGCAGTGTCCGACGGGCCGATCGCACACGACCTCAAGTACACCGACATCGAACCCACACAAACCGACCAGGAGAAGGACCCAGACGAACACCTAGTAACAATCGTCCACACAGATTCCCAGCCAGTCATAGTGACTGTCTCTGGCACCACAGCGCTAAATGAGACACACACACCACCGCCTTCAGAAATCGATATTTTAGCGCACTTATAACAAATGGAATGTTATCTAGGATTAATTAATAGTAGGTTTACACTTTGAATTGATATTGTGCAATTAGTGATAATAATTGTTTGTAGCCGCGATGATCATTCATGGGTAGATTAAAATGACCAAGATCATATTTAATTTTACAATAACCTATATCCGTAACCGTGCATTAAAATATTAACGCATAAAGTAACCCTAAGCAATAGTCACTTATGTACAATCGCATTTTATTATAATGTAATTGTAGACGAATCCGGTATATATATGTTGGATGTACAAGTTAAACTAGTATATTAGGTACCTAAATCGACGTGTCGCATTCCAACGAATCTACTAGACATCACAATTGAACGAAAAATTAGGGTTTTAGTAATAAAAATGTAAATAAAATATAAAAACAAATAAAAATAGTTGACAAGTTTTACTTAGATAACAAATAAATTTTGCCGATGAAAGATAAACTATAAATCAAAAAGCTCATGATATACAATTTTTAATCGTCGAACCTAAAGTAGTAAGCGAAAAGTGATCTTAGGATCTCTATAAAATATTGGTATTACCTACTATAAAAGGGCATGACAATTTTGTACAAAGAGATAAACTAGGTGCGTGTAGTTTTGAGGGGTAAGCGAGAATAAATGTGACAGTTGAACATCAAAATCGCTTTTGAGATACACTGCGTGGTGACGATGCAATGCTCATGGATCGAACAGGCGTTGCCGCGCAATGAAACACAAATACCGTAAAATCTATTCAAAATACAGTATGAGGTTAGATTTGTTCGTGCTCATCCCGAAGTGTGCAAGATATGTTGATTTCTGAAGTTTAAAACAAAATTGTATCATCTATAAATAATTGAAATAATATACTTATATTTTTTATTTGACGTATCTAAATTTATTTTAATTAAGGGTTATGTGTAAATATTTAAAGAGCACTGACAAAATAACATTTCGTTTTATAAATATTATTTTAGTGTTAAACATAACAAATGTGCCGTGTACCAATATAGGAGTTAAAATGAATACAAAATATGTTAACGCTATTATTTTAATAGATTAAATGATAATTATCATTAAAGTTATGATATTAAACCAAAACATTACCCTAATGTACAACAAAAATATTAAACTTGTTAATTAATTACAATTAGTGCCAATGATTGTTAATTATTGTAAATATTACTGTTATTTTAGATATTCCTTTTTGCTAACTGAAGTTTGTTATAAAATATAAGTTGGAAAATTTGCCAACCAGCTATAATTAGAACCGTGATAGTATCGGCACTTGAGAACTACTTTTTGTTTTTTTTTGTTAAAGAAATAACCATAGACGAAGCTTAAGTTTTTTTATATTCGTTACATACTCCTTTAAAACTCAAATAGTTGTAATAGTTTTGCCGAAAACTTACCTATCCTTACCTTTTATAACATCAATTCATGTCCTATTGTTTTTTTGCAACGAAATATTTATAACAATACTTACCTACACTGTCTATACATTATTTAATGTACTATTATTGTAATTACTTGTATTAGTAAGATGCTAATAATGTAATAAACTTCGTTGTACATAATGTTACTTATTTGTATTAAAATAAATACTTAAATAAAGATCTTTAGTGAAATTATTTTAATCGTTTTTATATAAATATCTCAAATAAGTTCAAAACCTACTAAAAAGAGTAAAACACTGTGTTCGATAAAAAAAACTAACTTTATATACAAAAAAAAATCTCATTGATCAGTAATATTTTTGCTTTATTATACCACTGGTTAGAGTATGATCAAATTAAAATTTGGAGAACAATAAATTAAAATGCTTTTTTAATATCTATGTTAAGAAACGGTGAATGTATCACAAAAACCAGTGGTAGGTACTGACTGTATGTAGTTCTGCGGTAAAAAGTGGTATAATTACAATTCGAAACCCACTCTGAATGCTTCATGTAAATCGAAGCTCTGGCACAATGGCGGACAGTAATTATATTGTAAAGCAATTCTGTCGCATCGCCCCGCGAGGAAATGAAAATTGGTAGAAGGTTTCATAAAATAGCATAATTGGCGAAAGCAATGAACGTAATGCATAAATTATGACTGCATTTAAACTTAAAATGGCTATCGGAACCCATAATGGTATGACATTTTAATTAAAACATAGCTACGAGGATTCAACATGAATTCAGGACGAAAATTTACAATTTTAAATCGGAAAATTGCGCATAAGGTCGACTCTGTCATGTTTTTCATGTCGAGCTTGGTACGAGCGAGATTGCAGGAATTCAAATCTCAAAATAAACCAGTAATATTATTCGTGCGTATGAAACAGGTAAGCGTTCTTTCCAAGAGTCCATAACAAGATATTTTAAAAAGAATTTCAGACATTCACACCAAAATATTCCTACATATTTAGGTTATGTACTTATATTTGTAACACCATGGATGCCTGGAGACGGACGAAGGCGTCGAGGCCGACCAAGGAGACGATGGCGGAACGACCTAGACACTTTCGAGGGGAATTGGTGGAAAAAAGCGGAGAATAGGGACGACTGGAAGGACTTGGGGGAGACCTTTGCCCAGCAGTGGGTCGAGATAGGTTAGAGAAAAAAAAAATTTGTAACAGTAAACATATACGATGACACCTTTTTAAATCTAGGTATTCAACCTACGAGGTAGGTACCTAACTAAACCGTAATACCAGTCTCATAAAGCGGATCTGTAAAACTCCCACGTATCAATTGAACGCATCAAAAAGGTTTTACCGATACAAATACAATCCGCGACAAGATTACAAGCGATTTCATTTCCAAAGAAGGTACAGGTACCTATGTATTAGACTGAAAGCCTACTCGTATTTGAAAAGCGGCGATTAAGTATCAAGCGAATAAATCTCTATTGAATAGAATCGATAAGATGCCGATGCCAAGATGATTTATTGACTCAGCCGCACCGTAGCCTCAGATTCTCCTAATGGCGGCTGAATAAGCTCGCCTTTGCGCGCCAGGTTTTTTTTCCGCAGACTTCGATAAATAAAAGAAAATTATGCAATCAGAAAAGGAAAGCAGTAAACGCAGTCGGCGGATAAGCTCCGTGTTTATTGGAAATATTTTCAAAGGCTTTTCCATGGGATTAAATCATTGAATGTTGGTAGAGGTGAATATGAATATAGTATTTTGCATATTTATGAACATAAATTAAAATAATTGTTTACCAATTTTATAAGGATTAATATCATAAATAATTTATGTTGTGGTATTTGGTAAGGTACAAAATTGTTACAAAGCTACCCATATTATATTTTATGCTCCAACTCACTAGGCTATTGAAAATCAGCTCTGTCTTCTTAGCAAGCAAGTCCAGTATTCATAACTAATGATGGGCAAGGCAAACTATAGAACCACGACTCTACGTTGTCTCTAGAGTAAGTTTAGACTAAATTATTCAGTTTAAGTATGATTGCGGCAAGTAAGAACCAACGTGGATATCATCTTGTTATCTTGAAAACGTCAAAGTTTTGGTGTCAGACCTTGTTGCTGTGTTGCCTTTTTGAATATAACATCACTAGCGAGACCACTCAGTACTAAATAAATATTTGATCTAGCTTGAGTAGGTATTGCGGCGAGAAACAAATTATTTCTTCTCCAATCTTTTATAAACGGAATACTCAGACATTCACCATCACATTCACGTTTTATTTTGAATATTTGATGTTATATTTAGACATCGAAAATCCTACAAAAATATGAAGAAATTGTATAAAGAGAAAACACTCCGATTGCCGAAGTTAGTGTCGATATTGAAGTCTGTGAGATTGAAGCTACATTCCGTATAAAATATAGTTGTGTTGATCCAGACAGAGCAATATCTTTATAGCTTCACTATTTTCATTCTGTGAGAGTAAATGCTTTCGCCTGGCAAAAGTAGATCAGCAATTGGATAGTCGTAATATTTGTGAGTGGAGGGAACATTCCCAGGCAATGTGCAGGGTTTGAATATAAAATGAATGAAGGTTAAGTCACTTATGTAAATGGGGAAAGTTCCTAAACTCTTTGATATACCGCAAAGCTTAGTTTGAGAGTCGAGATAGAAATGAATCCACAATCATCTTTGTATTAGATGGGAACTTTTAGGAGATATAACTTTGTTCCAAACTACCCACGTTTTCATATTTTGCGAACACTATTTTGATTCACAATTTATAAAATTTTCCTCTTTCATAAACTTAAAGGTTCTGAAAAATTACACTATTGTTACATACACTATTTGTTCAGTTCATACGCTTTAGAATATGGAAAATTGATTGGAGTGATTGTAGCAGCGCCCATTTCAAATAAGTATTATAAAGGATTAAACCTCACACCAAAGAAAACACATTGTAATGTTGAATAAATTTAAACTTTATAATTTTGTATATATCCTAAAACATAAAAATAACTTAGAACATTGTGTTGATACAACAATTAGGTAATCCAAACAAGACGAACAAAACTCAAACTCAGTTTCAATTTGTTAGGTCGTCTCGTATACATTTTGAAGCGAACAAAGTTTTAAGACGTTTCGTGAAACAGCATTCTTGTATCTGATAAAATGTGAATATATATAAATGTGAATGTGTACATCTTTTTATTATCTATTAAACACACTGAAATTTACATTGAAAACACACATTGAAAATAAATGGTTTGTGGACTTAATAACCCCTCATAATAGCAACAAATAATTAATATGAAATGATCATGATCTACGAAAACATAATGCGGCGGCAAACCCGGGTATGCGGAAGGTGAAATATAAATCACCTAGCAGTGATTTAGGTGAAACCTCGCAGAAAGTTATAATTCTGTTTGGCTCAGTCACGGAGTGAGCCGTGCAGAACACAAGTTGTAAGCGTTACAGTATACACGACTAAACATTTGTAGAAAAAAGTTTCAGAGAGATCACAGTAACAAAAAGTTTAAAATAATAGAGTTCTATAATCTTGTGATATTGAAGTTCGACCTTATATAACGATCAAAAAGATCTAATCTGACCTATGACGATCGAAAAGATTAGTATCTTAGCCTACCTATGAATAGTAAAGTTCTATCTCATGAAGTCCGTCTATATTTGTTGCATGTACAATCACACGACAAATGCTTCCGTAATCTTTTACTATCTCTGCATTGAGTGCTCCAAAACTTACACAAACAAATAGAAACCCCGCATTTGTGCAATAGAACAACGGTAGACTAATAAGAACATTTCATTTTCGTAAAAAGCAAAATGTTTGTTCACCGATTTCGGGATAAATGCTATGTTCTATTTGGCATGTTTTTCTGATCCCAGCTCTCCGTTTAATTTATCTTTGTGCAATAGAACAACGGTAGACTAATAAGAACATTTCATTTTCGTAAAAAGCAAAATGTTTGTTCACCGATTTCGGGATAAATGCTATGTTCTATTTGGCATGTTTTTCTGATCCCAGCTCTCCGTTTAATTTATCTATTATTTATAGCGCCGGCCAACTTAGACACTTCGTTTATTAGCTATTCAATTAGGTTAGTTAGGTGATACCTTAGCTTAACTTTGTTAATTCGATTCGAAGTTTTAATTTAAGTGTCAGATCCAATTTGATAAAACAATTTTGATTTGAGATGTTTATTCGAATTCAACTTTTACTAAATAAATTTTATCTGAGTTTGATTTATATTGTTTACGATGATCGCAAAAGCTGTCTATGGTTTGTATGGGTATGAATATAATTAATTACAAACCTCGATGTCATTAAATAGACAATGTACCTACACCTACATAAGTGAATACTTCGCTCTATTTAGTGTCAGTATCTCTTTCTAGGGCGAAAGTGACTCTTAAATTCCTTATTTTTCCTATTGAAAACGTCCAAACATTGATTATGAGTAGGTACATAGGTCCAAGTGTTCCAACAGTCGCTAGCGTTCAGGAAATGTATGTAATTAGTTTTAGTTTACGCTTTGTGCGCGAGAAACGGACCGCAAAACGTGAACTTTGTATGAAATATTCCGCTTATTTTTAGGCTGCCCTCATTTTCATTGCCCTAGGCTCTAACTTCATAATTTTAGTTTCGACTTTGTAATGTGGGCCGTAAAAGTGTTGCTATAGTCATATTCACATTAATTTTATAGAAAGCTGACATGTTTGCTTCTCTATTTGTTATACAAAAGTAAGGTAATCAGATAAGGTAGGTATTACCTAGGAACCTTCAGATATTTTGTAACGAAAAGTACAGTCTGTATCTATCATTATCACTTTATTATGATTGTTATCTATCAAAGTTTACCTAGAAGAAAGTAACCAAATATGGAATACCATTTTGTTTTTGGGATATAAAAGAAAAACTACGTATAAATTAAAACATTTTAATGTTTTTTCTAATCAGTCATACATTTATATGTAGTAATTACCAGCCTTTAATCAAAAATATCAGTTGTCAAATTAAAATCTAACACAAAAATCAAAATCACAAATGAGTAACCAAATATGGAATAGGTACCCATATATGGAATATAAGCATAAATCAACATAACAATAACAAAAATGGATATTAAAATTTTTTAGATCAATTAAATGAATATAACATATTGTGATAAATGAAAGAAATTACATAATTACTTACTTGGAAAGTCACAGATCCAAGTATCAAACTCTGGACCAGCATAATCATAATGTGCCCAGAGCCCACACATCAAGCATTTAATCCAGCTTTCTCCACTTTTATCCATGGAAAAAAGCCTTGAACAGAACATACATTCTGCATCAGCAGAGTCAGGAGGTACTTGGTCCATCAACTCATCATGCTCACTACCATTATTAATGTCCCATAATTAGACACCGACGACTGTCCATATTTGGATTTTTATACTAGTTCAAACTTTTCTAAATATTATTTCAAGTCATAATATTTTAAAGAATAAAAACCTAAAATGGTGAAATAAACATAATAGCGATATACTAAATAGTATAACACTTATGTATACAAACATAACAGCTGGTAATACTCATTTATTACTTACCTTTAAAAGTTTCTGCACGACAACAAAACAAAACACTTATGCCACACGTGAAGCGTTCGCGCAACCGACTCGATGGTGTCAGTGTGATAGTTAGTAGACCAAATGAAACAGAAGATGGCCAAGTGTTGTGTTTAATACTTATAGTTTTAGAGAAATGAAGGGATTCCATATTTGGATACTATTCCATATTTGGTGACTTTCCTCTACTAACGAAATATTTTTTGTCCCGGAACTATAATAAAAAAGACGTGTGGCACTCGGGGACTGCCGCGGTAAAGCTATTGCATAGCATTTTTTCTGGATTACGCATGCGCAGTGTTAGGTTATTTCGTTACGGAATTTCTGGATTCGGCCTCCACGCTCAAGGCCCGCGATAGAAGCTTTGCAAAAGCTTAAAAAAAAATCTATCTGTCTAGTATCTGGACCTTACTAAACAGTGCTAAAAATAAAGCCTGCACTTCCCTGAACAGTGTGAAAAATAAAGCCGAACTTTCCAGCAGAACACACTGCGGGTATAATAGGTAAAGTCATGCTATTATTAATCCGTGGTGCATAGTCGGCAGGGGAGATGTAGGTTAAATTAGCATAGTTTGACGGCTCGGTTCTCGACCACCGAGCTTTGGTAATGAGACTTTATAGCTATGTTACTGCATTTTGATAATTTAACGAAATTTTCCGAAAAAGTATGCAGGTGACTATGCAGAGTTCTTTATTGAAATACTTGATACATTTGTGATTTTTTTTAAATTGGGCACTATTAAAATTATTTGGCATGAGATCATGATGATGTACCTACTCAGCAGAATTATAAAAATTACTTATATCAAAAAATGTCTTGAATGAAGTTTTATCTCAATAAGATGATATAAAAATCATCAGCCACAGTTTACGAGTAGGTACCTACAACTTTTTATTGCAACTCTTGTTTTTTCAAAGGCAATGTTTACAGGATTGAATAACTCCAAAGATAAGAAATAATTTCACCCAAAGACTTTAGAAAGAAAAGGTTTAGATACGTCTCAACAAGTTTCAACTGAATCGATTGTTGATCGGAAAGGAAATCTGTCCTCGTTTGAAGACAAGTCAATAGATAACGGTTAGACGATAGCATCTTACGTTAGCGTTTACATCGATCAGCCTTTGTCCGATCCCATCCCTTGTGCTTATCAGCAAGGTAAGCCCTTGTGAGGTTCCAAGAATAGTCTACGAATTGGTTTGAACTTACGAGAAACTGAAAAGAGAAGATGTTTTTTTTAAGAAAGTGATAAAACAAGCAGATTGCTCTGTTGTTAAGCTAGCTCTGCCTATAACAATACATTGCTCACGAAACAAGTAGGTAGGTACCTAAGTTTCAAAAGAGGATTCAAAGTTTTTTTTTCATGATTTATCACGGTGGTTATAAGAAAATATCAGTCTCACCATGTGTGTTTTATTTTAAGGATGATTATCAAACTTTCTTCTCCAACTTATGTGGTATCAAAGTTTGATCAAAATTCGGAAAATAATTATAAGTAAGTAAGTACTTATAGAATTTTTACGCAATACTAAGGTTGCTATGTGGTGGACTTCGAGAGCGAGCCTAAATATTGTAATATACCTACACTCAACATTCGTTGCGGTTTTCCCTTTGAGTTTCCGATAACACAGAATAACCCCATATTAATAGGCACCAGTTTTGTTTAATCCCCGCCTGACAAAGCTCTGAACCACAAATCAATAAAGTATTTATCAGTTTTGGCTGAACCAATCTGAAAGCTCATTAGGGAAAACAATGAGATCAAATTATGCTACAAATTCGATATAATATGAATATTGCTATACTGAACATTTTTGATACCTACTTGAGGTAACAAAAATAGGTAAAAGTTAGCCAAGCTAAACGTGCACGAGGTTAAAATAGTAGGTGAGCTATAAAATAAAAACACTTTTCTCACGAAACGTCCGTCCCCTGTGTTTCATGCAGGCGCATATAAAACGACCTTATATCCGAGACAAGCTGAAATCTGGGAAGCTTAGCTAGAAACTGAGTAGGTACCTATATTATATTTATATGCTAATATGCAATCCAGTATGCCTACTCTCTGTACACGGATTACATCGAGTATTATATTAACGTATTATAATTTATAGTGAACGATAATGAACATCAAAACCATTAATTGCTAGAGTCTGTCAAGCGAAAGATGGCCCTGATAAATCGCGGCAAATTCAAAAACTATTAGTATGGCAATACATTAAATAATAGGATAACTTGGAATTACATAATTTGATACTTTGATATTATTCTAAATAAATATACTTACATAATTTTTGATGATGATTATGAATAAGTAGATGATATACTATTGCCATACTAATAGTTTTTGAATTTGCCGCGATTTATCAGGGCCATCTTTCGCTTGACAGACTTTATCAATCACTATTTGAAAATTATCTATGATTAAATTGATAAATGTATGTACCTAGGTACAGTAGGTACTGTATACCAATACATTTGCACATTGACCTTTTGGAAAAAGTTAATTCAGTCAGTTAATTTCGGCTTCGTAGACGAATCGTATTAAAACTCATATTTCAGTTTTAAAATATTAAATTATATGCAAAAACAAATAATAAAAGCAAACTTGAATGCTGAGGTTGTAAAAATTACGGTAGCGATGCTGTTTTGGAATAAGTTAGTATTCTTAGTATAGGTACATAAAATTTGCACAAAATGAATCCGTGACAAATAGCCACAGATTCAGCACCTACAACTTATCAAGCCTGAAATAATGTAAGTAGGTTTAGCTGACCGAAACATGTTTTGTACGTAGGTACTCGTAGTTGTTCATGCGTTGAACTCATTCAGCATTATAATGTTAACTAACTTGTTACGCAGATAACTTGTAAAATGATATGCTCACAAACAAAATTTACAGGCGTAAGTTCGAAAGAAAATAAAGTCAACAAACTCGTTCGTATCTCAGCGGTAGAACGGCCCATTACCCCGCCATAACATAATGATGCGTAAAGTATGAA
Source organism: Ecliptopera silaceata (assembly GCA_932527185.1). NCBI lineage: Eukaryota > Metazoa > Arthropoda > Insecta > Lepidoptera > Geometridae > Ecliptopera > Ecliptopera silaceata. Next base: position 5,731,047 of record OW052202.1, on the reverse strand, counting down.
CCCGCGGTAGCCTCGGTAGGCAAATGTAACGATAATGCTTCTTCTCACTTTTCGAAATTGAGGCTGGGGAAATATGGAGTAGGATTGTTTCGATCCTGGCGTGCCAAGTCAGAGTTTCATTCTTGATAATTGAGGATGGGTGTTTTTCTTGTAGGAAACGGTTCCCTATTTTTTTCACACCCATCTTTGCTGCCTAGGAGTGCTAATCAAAATAAACCTAGATTTTTGATCTCGATTTACGATTTACGCGAGTAAAAGCTCAAGACACACAAGTATCAAAGTTCAGCGTAGAATGATTTAGATTTATCAGATTTTCATCTATAAATAGTAGGTAGGTATCTTAAATGTGTGAATGCATAATGTGATTTAGTACCCAATTAATGTGATTGGTTGTTAGAACTAGGCTTTGATAATTTTCGGTCGATTTTCACATTTTGACAGAACTTGCCTACATTTTTTTCTCTAAACTGAGCTATAGATTTTGATACGAAATCAATAAAATAAATACTCATAAAAATTTGAATGATAAAAAAGGATCTGGGAAGGACAAGTAATAACAATTTATACCCTTCATAATTTTTTAATAATAATATAGTAATATTTAGTTTTACATCATAGTATGACTTCTCATTGCTAAATATGTAGAATATTATTCAGTACAACAATATACTTTCACTATGAAAATTATTTAGAAATACATACATTTTTGAGAGAGAGTTTATATAAATTTCAACAACAGAGACTAAAAGTCATTCAATGGCAGATTACGTAAATTTTACTACATAGTACCTACACAATTAACAACATAAAGTGAATTTATTCCTAAGTCACATTCATAATACATTGATTAAAACCAGGTGCTAATCCTGTACCTATGGAGATATAATAGTAACGGCATCTACTACATTAGATAGATTTTTGTCAAAACTTTAATAATTTGGTAGATCAATTAGATAATAAACAGATTTCAGACGGCTCTTCTTTTGAATTTGAGGCAATCAACTCTTACTATAGGTTTCCAATTTTTGTCAATTTCACTTTATCGCACTATCAACACAGCTAGAACAAATGTTTCAACAATTCAAAATCAAGTCATATTTAAAGCTTTTTGATACAAGTGAAGGTTTCAGATTACCAACCTTACACATCATAAAATTGAGATTATTTTTAACAAGATGGTGATACGACAATCGTGATATAACTTTAAACAAACCTTGAAATTGACAAGTTTTTATCAAAACAATAATCTTGAGATCAGTCAAAGACTTAACAGTTTCCTGTAGTGCAAAAGTCTAACCCCCTATCGAACAAAAAGTTAGCGTTGACATTATGTCACATTACGTATGGTAATCAAGACATCAAGTCTACGCTAACTTTTAATAAGACCGTTACTCAGCAAGTTGTACAATTCGTTGAATGTTGTGTTTTGTTTTTGGTGGAAACCTACAGTTAGCGAGTTGCCTACGATTTGTGCTTAGACGTATCTTTTACAATTTCGTACTCAATTGTATTTATATCTCCAGCCCGCTTATCATAGGTTTTCTAGGCGATATGACATTAGACTGTAGACTATGACGACATTGTGACGTTTGTCTTAGCGAGTCTTTGGATCTCCAGAGACTGAATGAAAGAGAGTTCTAGTCTTTTTTAAGTCAGGAAACTTTATAACCGTCATGCTAAGAGGGCGATAGATATATTATTATGAAGCTGTCACAGATAGATCTAGCTATAGTAAATTCATAGTTACTTTCTAAAATCTACCAAATATAGAAAACATGTAAACCGCGACACAGATATTGCACTTCTTTAGATATTTGTCAAATTGCGCATTGCACTTTCGATCATACATATTGCACAAGACAATAAGTGCTATAAGATGACAGTAAATTCAATATTTGTCGCGGGACAGTTGTGAATACAATATTAAAAATGGCTGATAAAATGTATGAAATATGTTACATTATGGTATCTATTATGCATTATAAAATATTGACGGCAATTCCACAGCATAAAATTGTATCGTAGAATATCACTTATGTAATAAACTGAGATTTTGTAAGCCTTGGCCTTACACAGTGTGCATGCAAACAGCAAAGTTTAAATAATCCCGCGAGAGCCTATTGTTTTGTTGTTTATCTACCTGTAACAAAAACATAATAATGAGTTTGCTAGTAAATAAACTGATTTTACTTATGTGTAACAGGGTTCTTTGTAAGAGCATGCTTTAAGCTTTTTTATAGAACACAAGCGGCCCGTCCCGACTTCGCACGGGATATTTTCCCGCTTTCCCGCTTTTCTGTTGAAAATTTTCCAGAATTTTCTTTGCTATAAACCTCACGGAGCCGGAGACCTTTCCAACGAATGCAAAACCGTGGAAATCGGTTCGTGCGTTCTGGAGTTATATCGTCAGGAAGGAAAACCCGACTTATTTTTATATACTTAGTAGATTTTTAGCGTCTGTCAAGTAAAAAAAAACTGTTATTCAATTACTTGTTTGGTTACTAGGTTTTTGCTTGATAGAAGCTAGAAACGTACCATAAAAATTTAAAGAGAATTTTTGGCAGGGGCGATTGGGAATAATACCAAATGACAGCGTGTTATTACCTCTTTTTAGGAGTTTCGTCCTTAGTTTTCTTCTCAGCCTCTCTGCGCTTGGCTGCCTCTTCCCGCTGCTGGCGGATGATTGCAAGTCGCGCGAGATCCGCGCGTGCTTGGTCTGTTTTACCTTCAGCGTGTGCCTTTTGGTAAGCTGCCGCGGCGCGTTGTCTCTCAATCTCTTCGCGTTCACGCCTGTAATATAATAATAACTTTATTTTATAAAGATGCACAAGGCAGTGGTCCTCGACACGGCACGCATTGTCCGGAGGTTCCTCAATCTATAGCCCTAACCACCGGTAGCTTGTGCCTTGCCCCGCTGCCGGCGGCAACCTAGTTTTAAGTTTTTTATAACATATGTATATTTTTTTTTAAATCATGTATATTGTAAAAACTTTTTGCTAAGATTTTAAATAAATGTGTACATAATAAATTTATTTTCAGAAAGGTTTACATAGGTGTAAGTATTAGGTGTATCTTATGTTAGTGTAGGTCGGTATTACAATATACTTACAATTATATTATTTATTAACTGAGTACAACAGCAATAAATTATCCATGTTTGATCTAATACATACAATGTAACGTTAATGACTAACATCTATGTCTAACCTAGTTTCACAAACAATAAATATTTCATTTCATTTGTACTACCATTTAGGAACAATAAATGTATTGAGCTAAAATAACCGCTTTATGAATGGTCCTCTATTAATTGACACAACATTGTATCACCATGGTTGATAATGTAAAAAGTTGATAAATAAACAATAATAAAATAAAAATGGGCGCTATTTTATTCAGCTACCCCAACTTATCATAGAACTGAATCATGATGCTTATAAGAAAAGGCGAAGTGCTCACTGGAGCTCTGACCATACAAGCCCAACTACCTGCAACACACCAGCTCATAGTCGCAGATACAATGAAAAAAAAGACGTGTGGCACTCGGGGACTGCCGCGGTAAAGCTATTGCATAGCTTAGTGTTAGGTTATACATTACGGAATTTCTGAATTCGGTCTCCACACTCAAAACAAAACCCGCGATAGAAGCTATGCAATAGCTTAAAAATTTAATCAATAAACATACCTTGAAAGTTGTGGTTTCTCTGCATCCCCCAAGGTATCCAAACTGGTTAGTTTTTTGTTTTTCTTCACTACACGGTTTGGGTTTTCGACTTCAATGAGGCCTGAAACACCCTTTGCCTTGGTGGGATGCTGGAAGTAAAAAAATAATAGATTAAAATAAGTTATAGATGGATGAAAATGACCCAGAACCATACGGAATGAAAAGAGCTGAGTAGTTGGTAAAGTCGGGCTGTGGATGATAATGACGATGATATAATTTATACTTATATCAAAGTGCAAATCTATTTCAAATTAGAATCAACTAGGTATACATAACTTAGTTGATTTTAGATTTGTACTAATGTTCAATGTTGGTTTTATGAAATGTTCGTCAACAAATCACAGCGCCCCATAATCAAGCCTTAAGAAAAGGCTAGGGTAGTCTATAGCAGAGTTCTAGCGTCACCAATATTATTGTGGATATTTACTACAATGCAAACGATAACAAAATAAACTTATTTGTATTAAGTTCAGTTACAACAATCACTTGATATGTCACTTCTTTGTGCATTTATAAATAAATATGATAAGAACTAAAAAGAAAATTTGTTTTTTTTTTCGCTAATTGAGTCAATAATCTAGATAACAGTTGACAGGCAAAGTGCCAAAGTGTTGTGGAATAATATAGAGGTCAATGAACTTTGTTATTCTAAGGTCAAAGGTTTTATTTATGGTTAGTTACACCAACAGATTCTAAATCTGGTTGGGGGAATGATATCTGCACTGATGTCCCGCTATAGGGTGTATTGTGCATTGACCCCCTGCTAAACTCAACCTAGCCAGCCCAACTTCTTAAAGTAACTAGGCTCTGGTCACATGAAACTGGTACCTTGAATCACCTAATATGTAAGACAATTCTAAATGATCCTTGTGGTTTTATTGAATAAAGAAATTTTTGCCTTTTAACTTTGAACAGAGAAGGACTTTGGGTTGGCATTATTATAGTATTTCCACTGGTGTTGTGGATGGTTAAAGTGATGAACAAGACCTGATCAGCTCCTGCAGTCCTGTTTTAGACCTCAGGCAGTGCTTTATACCAACAGCGTATTCACAACATAATATCATAGGTCTATTACATTCTGGGATACTGTGATGGTCCATTACTGGCATGAAACAGTTTACCAGGATTTACTTACATCTTCGTCTGAATCACTTTCATCGCTGCTTCCGGAGCCTGATTTGTTGTCTTCAGACTCTTCCTCACTGGGGCTTTCACCTCCATGCTCTTTTCTCCATCTGAAATGTGCATTTTTGCCATTAATTTTAAGTATGTATTGAAGCTTTACAAATAGAATTAAAAACAAATTATAGGACCACCATTTTCATTACATGGATTACTTTATGGCTTACCCAAACAGGTACCCAAATAAATTTGAAAAGATAGAACTATAGATAGAAGAGTTTCATTCCAAATTCAAAAATGGAATGAAAGATATAGGTGTATTGAGAGTGTGTGTTTGTAGTGGGTGTGTTTGGCTATGGAAATTTCAATGGCAGATTGCATCATGTAAAGTTATTAAAAATCACAGCTTACTTCTGTTTTAGCTCCTCTTGTTTCCGCTGTTCTTCTAACTCCTCAGGACTGGTAAATTTGCGGTTGCGACCTTTGTGATTGGTGTATTTTCCTGAAAAACAAGAGGTTATGATGTGACCCACTACATAGCTCTGCTTTTTATTCAACGGCAAAAGTAAACAGGCATCTAGTCGAGAACAAAGCGTCAGAAGCACGTTTAGATATAATAGTCGAGTCAGAGAATATGCACGTTCTATCATTGGTCGACATTGAGAAAATCTACGAAGAAAGAGATTCTTACCTCGTGGCATGTTTGCAGTTGATGAATAAAGGGGTTTGGTTTTTATGTTTATTTACTACACAGTAAATAATTTTAGGAAAATTATGTACTAAACACAGCAAATTGAAATTTGTTAAATTTAGCGTTGACGCGAATGACTGACGTATTGTATTTTTGTATTTAATTTAGGGAGGGGACTAAAGAGATGGATACGAGTCCAATCAGATATTGAAACATTGATGGTCTAGGTATTGTGAAATACATACCATCGATGTTAAATTGATGTCAAATTATATAAATAAGATTTGTTTAGTGTAAAAATCTTTGTACTACCCATAATCACAAATATCATTTAAAAATGCCTTTAAATGATTCTAGATGCCAGTTACTCGTTTTACCGTTTATTATACGATCCTTGTCATTATGAATTATAGTTAGTTCTGGAGAGCTCCAGACCTCACGAACATTACATGTAGAATAGAATCTATCGATATCGATTTTAAAAAGTTAATCGAGTACTTTTTTAAACTATAACTATCCCATCCCTTGCATGAAAACGTAATGTATGATTGGTTGTTGGGATTGATGACGACTTGCGTCACAAGTGACGTTGACTGACAAGTCAAACTGACAGTAATTCGGAAGCGGAACACAGATTAAAACTTCACATGGATCCTCCATTCGTATGAAGTATGTAAAGAGATAGACATAGAGAAAGGAGTGAAGCGACTGAGCTCTAGCCTACAAAATTAACCACTCTCTAGAAAGAGACAACTAATTATGTGACTGTGCGGTCATTATTTGTTTTGTCTCTCTTACGCTTTTGCCGCTATTATTAGATAAATTAATAAATAAATAAAATCGGTATTATATTACTTGTACATTATTTAAATAGAATAACGCCTTGAAATTATGTTATTGTATTAAATAATAAAAAAAATTGTTTTTGATTTATTTCATACCTGGCTAGCTAGGAAACGCTTAGTCCATTTTCTATAAATATCTAAGTATCTATGTAAGTATCGAACAGATTAAGGGTTACTGCTCGGTAGCAGTAAGGTTTTGGTTACCTACACTACACCCCAGTGGGTGTACCCAAAACCTACTTAAATACGAAAATAAAACCTTACACGTATTTGAGAGTTCCATTTAATATTTTAAGTTAGGTATCTACTTACCTACCTAAGTATAATATTTATAATATTTTTTTTTTCGGCAAATAAATATATTTATTTAAAAAGTGTACATTTACATATAAAATACATAAGAAACAGCTGAGCTATCTACAAACCGTTGCAAATATAATATAATATTTATATATTTATTACTAAATATTATAATAATAGGTAGAAGGTTTATAAAACTGGTAAAATATTATTTTATGTTTAGATGCAGAAATTAAAAGGTCAATGACATTTATAACGTGCCTCATTCAACCATCATTATGTCAACATTACACCCCAATTATTGCAGTAACAACCAAAATACTTCAAATATAAGGTGCATAATTATTAAACATTAAAAACGGGATATAAATGCTCGGTATCGTTACTGAAGTCCTTAACATTATGTTATAAAATTAAGTACTTACCTACCTACTTGTTGAATTGAGAACCTCCTTTGTTTTTTCGTCGGTTAAAAAATATGTAAAGCTCGTATGCTGAAAGTTCGCTCAAGACAATACTGAATCAAGACTCAAGCTTTGTGAAAATCTGTTTATAATTATAATTTATCAGCCTAGTCATTTTGCACTTCGCAAAGTTGTCTAAGGTCTTCTAGGCAAGCTTGCTGAGATTATAAAATAATACAACAATGTCAAACATTTTATGTAGGTAAGTAATTCAAAAACTACGTACCTACTTACATAAAAATAAATATGCATTATACCTACATTATTTTAGGGGTGTAAAACCATTTCATAAGTAATCTTAGCTTGGTTTTATTATTCCGAAGAACGTATTACCACATATAATTTAAATTTACTTTATTTGGTGCGTCTGTACTATATAAACTATACTATAATATTATAAAGAGTAAAGATTTGATTGTTTGTTTGTTTGTTTGCATCGAATAGGCTCCGAAACTACTGGACCGATTTCAAAAATTCTTTCACTGTTGTGAAGCTACATTATCTGCGCTGAATATAGGCTATATTGTAATGATATTTTTTTATATATGCTACCCGTGCGAAGCCGGGGCGTACTACTAGTAAAATAATAAAATATTCAATGAGGTGACAAATCGATTTTATTAACTTCGATTTGTCAGCTTTGATTACAAGCCACAGGGAGTAAAATCTTGTTGTAGTTATAGTCTTGTCATTGGCACATTATGGCTTAACGAAGTATTCAAATTAATCTATATACATATATTACCAACTGAGATAAAGTGTACGAAAAAATAAATTTTAATTTAATATAAATTTAAATATATTTTTTTATGATTTTAATAAATTTTTTTTAAAAACTAGAGTCTTTCCTCCCTTTTATCTCAGATGGTAAAAACGGGATTTTGCCCAGGGAGTTAAAGTGCCGCACTAAAAGCCGGAGACTGCGATGGACCTATCAAAACAGTTCACTGATAGAGCAATAAATAACGTAGAATGTTTAAAATTCTGCAATTATAACGTTTACGATTAAAATTGTCCTTTTTTCGGTCACCAAAATGGTTATAACGGTAAGATGTATGAACACGATTCTTCATTACGTCGTAATCTCCATACTCATAAACACTTTGAATTGGTTAAATAAATTATAAAATACAAAGTAAAATGTACTCTATTTGGTGATATAATATAGATGATTCTAGGTGCTCTTCCTTGCGACCAATAATAATGCCTAATATCATATTTTGCAGTGATTTTTTCTTGTACAAAATTAACTCCCATAAAATCATGCGATTATAAAAAAATGATAATAGCCTACAGACTAATCAGACTTATTTATCAAAATCATATTATTTTATGTATCCTGTAAAAGATTGTTTATGAATACGGTCACAAGTACTTAGGGTAGGTATCTGTTTTGAGTTGTAGTGTAGTAGGTAGGTACTTGTAGTAGTAGGTAATTTTTAATGGTGATACCTATGTAGTGCACGTGCATCTGAAGTGGTCACTACAATTTGCAGTACATTACACGTGGGCTATTTACTTTTTGTTACCGAACTGTGATAACAAATCGGATGAAGTTGTTTTCATTATTATTTTAGTCGAATTTATTTTCAAGTAGTATCATTATCAGTGGTGAATCACAGTTTTTGTTGTCAGATGGTAAACATAGTAAAAAAATGGTAAGTATATTTAGATTTTTATTTTCATTTTAATAAACCTATATTTGTACCTACCTCTATCATTTTTAATCCGATAATTCCTTTTTGTAGAGCTTGTTATAGAAAAAAACTATACTTAGGTATAATGTGTAGGTATGTTATAAAAGCTAAGTCATAGCAATATGATCATGTACCTAGAAGGATTTGAAAAAAAAACAAGCGATGGCCCACCTGATGCTAAGTAAGTAGTTACTCTAGTAACAATGCAAACATTACAGGCGACCTCTAAGCACATAAATATTCTGTGCGTTCTACCTCATAAGAAACCTCATAAGCATTCATATCATTTTCAGTGTTGTGCATCAAAATCTAGAAAAACCAGAAAGTTGAGCAGTAATTGTCCAGGACGATAGATTTATTTATAGCTGTGAGTACTATGTTTCGTTAACCTGCGGCTGTAAGGCTCTGTGCTAAACGTTACGATACTTACGATGACTAGGTATAAAGGCGAATGAGCGAGCCGCGCACAGCGATCGCCAAGACCTTGCCCACAACGCAAGGACGCTTCTTCAACAGCCCCTACGAAAAACCGCCCGCCATTTTCAAACGAACGCGCCCGCGGGAATGTTCTCTTTTTGAAATGTTTTATTTTTAAAAGACTGAATATATTTCGGCTAAAGGCTACTGTAGTTTTATACATACATCCTGTTATTTTGTATTAAAAATAAAAACACGTGAATAGTGCTACGAACACCTGAAAAATAAAATTATTTGTGCTACAAGCTGCAGAGGTAAGTGATTATTTTTTATAGTTTCTTTCTTTACTCATTACGTAAACTACAGCTGAAATACGGTGGAGCGCGTTGAAGTCTTTAGGATCAAAAAAGAAAAGAAACAAAAGTATTGTAAAAAAAATATTCCGTCAATACTTTCCTACGTGAATTAATATTTGAATAAAAAAATTAAGTAAGTAAGTAAGTAAATAACATACTAGGATACGTAGGATATTGCTGCAGTTTAAAAAAAAAAATGTTATGCTCTGATAACATAAAAAGTATAAGTATTTAAGTATTGCACGATGCAAAAAAAAGTACAAATTTATACCAATTTAACGACATATCTCTTCATGTGAGCTTTTGTCATTATGCAAGTCGTGATGCAGGGCTTTGTTGGAACTGGGGGTTCCGCTAAGTTAGCGTCACGGTCCTGTAAAACAAGGCGATACTTAGGTACCTTCTACTGTAATGGTATCTATATACAATTGTGTACGTACCTACTCGTTTTTCAAAAAGCAGTTTTTATGATAATGTAGATCCAAAAACAAGTGCATTCATCTCAACATCAGTAGGTATGAATACAATCACGTTTTTTGCTACATTTTTTCAAACACCTTCAAAACACATTTCAAGTAGGTACCTACATACAAAGTAATATTCATTGTGAAGGGTCACTGATTGATCATATAAAATTTAATTACTATGTCCTTCAAATAAAATCTTTTTACCCAAATCCGGATTCAAATAGGTAGGTAGGTACATGAATTGAAAGAACCCTTATAAAACCGCACGATAAAACTTCTTGGACACCTCACGGTCTCTAATGACGTGTAGTTTATCTCCTATCTCGTACTCGAAGAATCACAGGAGCGGATCGAGTCGTGTTCGCATTCGCAAAGATCCGATACGTGCACGAGACCTCTCGGCTCATGTTAATCCGATCGATAGCGAGACTGGCGCTTGTGCTCCTATGGACAGTCAACAGCAACCCAACCTAAATAAATAAATATTCACGGAGCAAAGCTCGTACCTACTGTGGAAACTAGGCACGAGCTTTGCTTAGCTTGGGGCTAGAATGTGTTGTGTGAATTGTCCGTGAGTATTGTCGAAAATAAAGTTCGACTAGCAATGTAACATTACACCAAGCAACGCGTGGTAGATAGGTAAAATATTACATTCTAATCCTGAATTAAAAAAACTTATATTTGCACAGTAAGTATATACTTCAAATATAAGTAATATATAAGATGAGACCAAAGGAAAACGTATAGTAGAAAAAAAAAACAATATTTAACTTCCTTTTAAACTTTTCGTTAGGAAAGCTATAAACTTCTGAAGTTAACTGTCCAGTGACGTGCACAAATTGGTTACCCTTGCACGAACGTGTAAACTCAAGCTATTTTGAGTTTACAAATCATATAAAAAATACCAAACTTTAACTATCGGTTTATATTATACGTACCTACCCTTGTAAATATTTTCCTACTTTTAAGTACAATTTTCAAATGAACCTTGTTAACATTAAAGTTTAATTTGGGGTCCACATTACATACATAGTTATAAGTTTTGACGTAATTAAATTAGGTGTATCGCTCACCATAGTTAGATACGATGGACGTGAGATATTCTTCATTGGCACCGTGTCAGTTAATGTTATCGTTCATATCAACCACACAGTGATTTGTGAAGCAAATCTAAACGCCTTTACGTAACAATGCTAAACGGGACCTACTGTATCCTGATTGTATGGACCGTAGTTTGTTTGCATTTGACCTACCTCATTGTAACCAAGTCAAGATTAAATAAAAAGAGCTTTTATTTCCATTACATAGTGAAAACAATAAGTACTTATGTATATGAAAAAAGTTAATACTAATTTCAATAAAATTGATCTAGTTTACCAACCGTACCACTTTTATCATTACTAAAGCGTATCTAAGGATCCCAAGTCGAGATTATTCAATCCATATTTAGGGAATGCCAGAAATGTATAAAGTAACTCATGATGAAATGAATAATCGTATATCAACTTACTAGGAAAGACTTATTTAGACTAGTCTAAGTTCGAATAAAAATGTTTCAGTCTACATATTTTACTTAGTTTTATACTTATATGTTCAAAAAGAAATGTTTAGTATTATTTTGAGCTTAATTCATTAAAATAAAAACAGTAAAGAATATGTAAGTAGGTAGGTACCAACTCTACAGCTGCACTCTATATTTTTTTTTTGGTTTCGTGGTATACATTCTATGAATCATCTTAATATCTATATATCTTATCTATCAATTATTTTAACTTCTTGTTATTACTACCACTATGTAGATATCATTATTCTTACGATGACAACGACATTACACACACCCACTCAACAATCTACTACTAGATTATGTACTTAAAAATAGGTAGATAATAATGGGAAAAAATGATCTTCGTCGATAAATTACATCTATATTTTCTTGTATTGGGTTTTATTTAAATCTGCTGCATATTTACCCACAACTTCATTAGCATATTCCAGTCGAGCCAGGTGCAAAAGTTGCAACATGTATTACATTTACGATATAGTAACTATTTTTTGTTTCATTTATTCCCTGGAACTTATTGGTAAATAAAAGCTACGAAAATGGGACGTATTGAGGGATTGAGAAATACGGGTGCTATGTGTACATCGAGTACATATCCAGGGTATTTATTCGATGTATATATTACGTATGTTCGTATGTACTTAAAAATAATTTATAAAAATGACCATGTTATGTATTCAAATAACAAAAATATCTGAATTTGTAAGGTATCTTAATTTTTCTGTTTTTTTTCTTGATTTTACAACTTTCAGTGGTTGTTCGATTTTTACACAAATAAACGAATTTTAAGTAGATTTGCTATCGTTTGCGGAATATTCAATTATGAGACTAACATTAATTCAATTAAAATATCCTGTGTTACATCCCATCTTAAACTAAAATGTACGTGTATCCCACTGCATAAAATACTAATATTATTGAACACGGCTAGCGCCTGAAGACCAGTTCAATTTTGAATTACTACGGTCCTTGAGACGGCTCGGAGCTCAGAATAAAAGCAATGTACTTGTCTATGATAAATCGCATTGGATGGGTGGTCAAAGAACCTGCATTTTGTAATTATTTTATCCTGCACAAGTTTTGTTTGACTTTTATTTGGCCGCTGGTTTTTGTTGCATGCTTAGTGCGCATGTCATAGTACCTAAGTAATTAAAAAGTATGATCTACGTAAATCCACTTCTTCTTATCGTGTCGATGCTATAGTACCTATCTATCTTGTATCTAGATTAGTTGTGATAGATGTTTTGCTAGCTCTACAATACCACTTGTGGCGGCATTCACATCTTCTTTGGCGCAGTGTTAGGGCACGATGGGCACACCAGCAGATGCTGCATTGCAGCACCACAGTCACACGCTGTATATGACATCTCTGAACCCCGACATGTTGTCTCTGCTGCGGCCCACTTTAGTGCGGAGACGATTCAGTGACTTCCACACAGGCCAAGGCAAATCATGTCCAGTTCAACTAGCTAATCTATGAGTGCAGAATCTCAAGTAACCATTTCTGGAATGAATTTCGACCTTGGACGACAAACAATAGAGAATTAAGATAATCTACTTAGTCTGTGCCAAACAGGTAACCTGAATTGTTTTGTCACGTGTATGGAAAGTTTTAGTCCTTCAAGACATGAAGTAAATTCTTGGCATTGAACTTGAGACGAGTAGACCTACTTGGCAGTATCGCCAATAGCACTCAGACTTACCGATATTTTATCTAAAGCAGTATCTACTTATTTGATAATATTATATTCTTATATTATAATTATGTTCGAAAGATCCGATCAAAATTGCGTCAACATGGGCGAGATTTGTTATAAAGTTATGTACTTACCTAATGTTAAAGCAAATAATATATATTAATTTTAATTTTATTTTGTATTATTTTAGTAGCGAATTACATAACAAAATATTTTAAATATTACTCAGGAATTATGAATTCATGTTTCTGTGAGGAAAAAATTAATTGTACAGCGATGAAAAATGCATACCATTCATTAGAATACCTAAGTACTTATTAAAATGTTAAGTTAAAAAATCATTATAAACAAAGAAAAATTTATATTTCAAAAAGTTAGTATTAAAATTTAAATCAAACCGACGCGACGCCGACGGTTGAGTTTTTGTTATACCTACCTACTTACATGCGTTTATTGTTTTGAAGAATACATTAAAAATATTTTATCATTAATTTTACTACGCCACTTATTACGTCTTATGTAATCTGAGTTAAACAAATAACTAAATTATAATTAGAGGCTTTCTCTAATTTTGTTTTATTTCATTGGGTTACTTTTGGAATTCTATAATTATGTGATGGATCATTTGAATAGATTGAATATATTTTTCTGATCCTAATCTTTCAAACAATTTATTTTAAATAATAATAAGCTAAGTTAAGAGCACCTACCTAAATAAACTTTAATCTAACAGTAAATAATACTTCAGTTGTTCATGAGACAATGTCGGAGGCGTGGTTCAACCTCTGCCCACTATATTACAAGGTGGATCAACACTTACTGTCATGTCGGCATCGGTACAATAACATTCTTCAGTGATTTGCAGGAACAATAACTGGGAAGTCAGCTTTTTTTATTTATAATGTCCTGGGGGAAATATTCGTTCGTACGGCATAAAGTTTGGGTGGGTTCATTGTTGAAATTGGCGGGAAGCAAATGAATTGAAAAAAGGAATATAATTTTTAGTCTGTAAGGTTTTTTTTTTGGACCATACGATGAAATGTAAAAAGGTTTGTTGGGTTGGGTTAATTCTTGAAAATGGCGGAAAACCAGTGTATATAAAATAGGAATGATGAATTTTTTTTTCTTGTGTTACCTGAGATTGTAGGTGATATATTTTTGATCTTAGATCATCTTGGTATCACAATAAGTACCAACTTGACACTAAAAAACTGATGAAACTGATCCTTTGAAATGCTCTAAGTCAATGAACTCTACCTTATTGTAATCCAGAAACATAATTACAGAGATCGCAATCAGACCACACGTTCGTAATGAGGATGTTTTGTTTCAAATGTGCTACATACCTAACTATCAACGTAGGTATGTGATGACTCGATGGACGAGCTTCTCATCGTGTTTTTGTATTCGATTTTTACTAGGGACTTATCAAACATGGTCGGCTCCACTCAATCATAGTGTTTGTTCCTTGTTCTACGAATATGAGAACTATACGACGAAGAGAAATGACGGTGATTATGATGATTCTGTGATACAGATGCGATAGCAGTACTACTTACCTATAAGAATGGATATGCGACTTGCTATATTAAGAAATAATTAAGTGACATAAATTATATGATATGAATTTTGTAACCACAGTCTTTATTATGTCTTAAATTAAATTTTAGTAATATTCAGGAACGCCAGTAGATACCGTAAATTATTCAGAAGTTGATGTTTGGAAAAAAATATAAGGTAAGTAAGTAGGTACTTTATAAAGCAGCTATTTATAAATCGAATTTATTTATCGCTGTTTTAAAAAGGAATTAGTTTTGGGGTACCTATAAACAACAGGTAGATTGATGCACAAACAATTAATCTTTTCAAAATATTTTTATTTATGATATGTTTGACCTTTTACGTACAAATAAGTGTAAGAGTTTCGTAGTTTATTCGTCTATGGTAGTTTCTACTTTCTCGTACTAAAATATTGCCAAAGGATATTTTCGTTTCGAGTCACTCTCACTAGGTAGTATACCTACTACTAAACAGTAGGTAAATCTGGTCGTAACAATTACATACTTCTCTTTTATTTTTACTACCAGTAGGTACCTACTAGTATTTTCCCCGACACGATAACATGAGCTGTGACGTAGTTCAATACGTAAATAGATCAAACAATATGATGAAAAGGATCTGTTGTTTTGTACTTTATAACCTACCTACCAACTACCTACATAATTATGTTTATCCTCAAATCTATCATAAAAGTGTTTTGAGTATCATTATCAACAGTGATATCATACTTTTACGGTTGGCCGCATAAACCTAACGTTATGCTAATTCTCAAAAGAATTATTATCTTAAACCAAAAAACAGTAAAAAACTAACATATTACACAAAACATGAGCAGAACAATAATTTAATAAGAAAGTGTAGTTTAAGCTATTACATAGCTTCTATCGCGGGCGCGGGCCTTGAGCGAGACCGAACCCAGAAATTCCGTAACGAAATAACCTAACTGCGCATGCGTAATCCAGCAAAAAATTCTATGCAATAACTTTACCGCGGCAGTCCCCGAGTATCACACGTCTTTTTTTTATCTAACTAGTTAGCTGGGTACACCGGGTTACTACACCTGCCCAATATTTTTTTTATGTATGTTGGATGTATGTATGGAAGGAGCTCGGTATACGTAATTTTATTTATTATCAGGCAACACCAACGTCACACACACACACACCACACATTAAACATTTGAAATAATCCCTTCCCAACTAAACTTATATGTACTTAGGTAGGTACCTACATACTAATTACTTTAATACACTTAAACGAACTTCTATAAAAAAATGACCCTTAATTATATTTCTCATTGATCTTCGCCGATCAATGCAATTTTCCTCATAAAATATTTAAACATTTGATGTATTAATCAAAATAATAACCAGTAATTTGTTGAACCGGGTTAATATTAAAAGGCAAATTGTCAAGTTCATTGAACTGCAATTAAAACTGTTTATACGCTATTTATGCAATTTATAATCAAAACGCCTATTATAAACGATTTGCAATTATCTAAATACTTATTATAAAAACATTAATCAAACTAACGGCATTTGTCTTTAGGTTAGAATATATTAACTACAGCTCTACGTCTGTGACCTACTTTGGGTAGGTATCTATATCCATCATTGGAATTTAAAAAACCAAGATTTTAACGTAATCTGGGATTTAGTGATGTCTTTTTTAAATTTCTTTAATCCAATTCTCATGTATGAATTCTAGGTTTAAATTTATTTAACACCTCAATTTTTAAAGTTCTAAGTATTTCTTTGATTCAAATCTCAATTACTTATTAAATTTTAAGGTATTTTCTTACAAATCTCAACTATTTTAATGTTTAGGTCTGTCAAGTAGGTAGGTATGTCTTTCTTTTGTGCATGATGAAGACTGAATAGCATAAGTACCTAAAAGTCTTTCATAAAAAATGCCACTTCATACAAAGCATTTTTCATCTAAGGCACCTAAATTGTTCCTCTGCATCTTTTTCAAAGTTAGTCGTAGCGTGGCCATGCGGTGTCAGCAGCTGTATGTATACTTATAGTATAGCAGACTAGATCAGACCTTCGGCTCAAACAAATGCCATTGAACTAAATTCAGAATCAGAAGTCACATCCTACGTAATTAAGACGAAACAATAAGAAAGTAGATAGATATTGCACAAGCTACTGAATCGCCGGATGGCTAGATACCATCTAAAGTGGTCTAAACACCGATTGCTACGTTTACCTAGCCCGATTGATTTATTGGGGTTTTTTGAGCATGATAAAGGCGTACAGAGAATTCCAATAAAAATAAATTCAATAAAGGTAGCATTTTATTCTATACATAGGTAGGTATAGGCGACAAGGAAAGTGGTTTACCACTTTTGATGACATCTCCCAGTAACATAATTATTCGCTATGTATCTATCTAAATCAGACCGACAACTGTCAAACCTATCGATTTATTTAGTATTTTCATGCCATAAAACCTCTTTTGACAAAATCCAAAGTTAGTTTATTTATTAAGAAAACTCTTTATGATATACAACCTCTTTAGAATCGTTCCGATTTTAAAGCGTTCTACCATATTTGGTAGCATCCTATTGGTATGTGCAAACTTGATACACGCGGGAAGAGGTAGTATGTTTTGTGTATAATATTATTTCTTACATACTAATAATTATAATCACACTGTAGGTGATGGATGAGTCATAATAACTACGTGACGCGACGTAAGAGTATTTTTTGCAGCAATTAATGCTGAATTCTTTATAAATGGGTACATACCTACATGATCTACATTGTAAGAATTTTAATTATGGTTATCTACTTGTTAAGATCTTATTTTTCTTATTTTTCAAAATATCAATTCAGTTTCTGAGAAAATGATTTAAGAATCCTGAATAATCTGTAATTTAATAAGCATTACGCATTTGAAATTATCCTTTTGTGAGTGAAGTCATCTGATCGTTCCGGCGTGCCTTGCAGTCATGATCTAATGGGAAGATTGACTTGCACCGTGCTATCCTGATGGGCAGCATATTTACCGGTCAAGGCGAGGTTTATTGTCAGAAAATATTAATATTTACAATAATTTACATAGTTATTGTAAGTCTGTTAAGTTTCTAGAATAATAAACTTTAGGTAGATAAGTCCTACACATAGAATTAATGTAAGTAATTAATTATATTTGATAAGTTTATAGAACACTCGAAATCAACATTTAAAATTAAGAATAGTTTTTACAGGGGAAATATAGAAGCATCCATTTTTAAAAGTAAATATCAATTTTTAGATAAAATTGGCACTGGTAATCAGGATTTTTTTGTAATCATAGTTTCAACGTAATTTAAGTAAACACAATTTTGAATAAAAAAAATTGTTTAAAATCTAGCACTGATGTTTACCAGTAGCCTTACCTACCTATTCACATTTTTATTGGAGCAATTTATTTTTTTATTCCATTGTTCTGTTTCAGCTCCACTTATGAAAAAAAACTGTTTAATGTAAGTCATAATGTTATAACAGGAAACTTTTTTAGACATCCATCTTAACATTGCCTGATCTCTATTTTTTTCGTTTTAAATGGTTTAAGGATGCTGAAATAATGATTAATAAAATAACATATTACAGACAATTTAAATTATAATTAAAACTAGCTATTTAAATACTAATTTATGTTGTAATGGTGCAAATGCCTGCATAGTTTATGAGTTGTTTTAATTGTAGTGTTATTGTGTAATTGGATGTCAACTAAATGTAAACGATTTTAAATACATTGTAGTGGGAAAACCCTAAATTATAAGAATACATAGATTAAAGAAGGTTTGATAAAATAGGTTTTTTTTTCATTTAAGTTCTAAGTGTGATTAGTAGGTAAAATGAATATACGAAACGGACGAGCTCCCAAAAAATGTGTGAGATACAATTTCTTGAAAAACAGAGTATAACTGGAGCATACTGTCCGAGGCTACGAAAAAATAAAAAAGTGACAAATAAAGATACTGCTCGTCAATAAAAAAACACACAGTTGTTATTTTTTAATAGTTCCAACTTATTTACCGATGCCACCATTTACCGATGGCGTGTTACAAGATACATGTACATAGGTACTACTAAGTATAAAGTTGCACAATATGAATACAAATAAACTACTTCTGTGTAATAAAGTAATCCTTTTGATCACAAATAGGTCACATCCGGAATAATTACGGCAATTATAATAGTTCATACATCTTTAATTTATAGTCATTATACCAAGAAGTGTTATTATGTAGAACAGACATCGCAAAAAACACAGATTCATTGAAAACTTCATTGTAATTTACAGTTTATTTATTTGACTGTTGAGTACAAGGGCACAGTACTTACTACTCCAACTCATCATCTATATGAATATCTACTTACATAAATAAAAATGAAAAAAATGGGTTTCAATTTACAATAGGTATTTACAATTTACAAATACTGGTATGCGAACTATACCTACTTTAAATCCATAAAAATAGTATTAGATAATATAAATAAATAATTTTAATAGACAAAGACTTCTTTCAGTGGTTATTTTCCGAGCAGCTATTTTACGGACAAATACGAAAAATAGGTTGAATAAATAAAACACACCAATACCTTATCATCGAAACTTATAATAAGGCACTACTCGACCACTACACAAAGAGTACAGGGCGTCCTCTATTTGTATTTTTCTCTCCGCCATCCAATACAAATCCGTGAGTAGGTATCATATCTACAACTATTTTTATATAATAAATTGTGGGACTTTTTTACAAAAGGTAAATAAGTTTAATGGGAACACAGAAAGTAATTTACCGATCCGACTAAGTGTAGCCAGCGGCCAACTCAGCGCAGTCGTAGCCTTGGCCGTGAACTTAATACGAGGCTCGCCTAGCGAGGTAACGAGCTCATCAGTTCGGTGACACTCACTTTTCGCTATCTTATAACTCAAAACATCGAAGCCAAGTTTTTTTTTTTGTAGACGAGGAATGATTTCGGGGTATCAGGATGCGTCTCTACATCAGCATGCTGAAATCTAAGTATTTCTGGTTTCTATCCAGCTTAATAAAACATAAAACGTCCTTTCACCTCGTTTTTATCACGTTATCGTATCATTTTAAAAGTAAAGCATTTATGTTTTGAAAATAATAGTCTCCAGAAAGCTTATAAAAAAATATGTTCGATATATTATTTATAAACGATAAAATTAAATTGACTGAAATGTTTTCACATATTTCTATTTTAACAAAAATTATCTATGCTTAGAATTGCTAATTTCACACCTAGTTACGCCACTTACATGCAAATTATAAAACAATGTGTCAGTAATGATCACTTGTGTCCGTCTGTCCGTCACAGGATATTAACACGGAAATAATCAAGAAAATCTGCGATGCACGATACGTTTTTTACCACCAACCGCAGATTACTTGATAACTTGTGGTTTGTTGGAGAAAAACGGGAGCATTACGAATCACGAATACGGGTATAATACATCTCTGAAGTAACTTGAAGTAACTTGTGCAGTAACCACAGTAGTACCTACAGTAGTAGCAACTATCTACTTACAAAGTGAAATACGAGCATAAAAGCTGAGTATTGTATGGTAGCGCTTTAAGGTGACGGGTATAGCCAAATGCGTGTTTTTGGGGAAACCGAAAACTGTTTTCAGAAAAAGTGATAGCATGTGGAGTTGTGAAACTTATTATTTCCTATAACACATATATTGAACTAGTGTATTGTTACTCAAAATTTGTGCTCTTGGATATAGTTTACTTTTAAATGTAAGTTTAGTACCAACACCTTTTGCAAAAGTGTGGTTTAAGATCCCATTTTTTATGGGTTTGGCAGATTTGTTTGGTACCAAACTCAGCACAGCTATTCTTATGGTTCGTATCTTGTGACTCTAAAGAAAACATTTCTACATTAAGGTGTTTAAAGAAGAAGAAGAGTAGCGCCTTAGGAATTATAAGTGTTTGATTGCTGTGTGCTCGCAAATATACATAAGGCACTGCTTTAGAGTTTGACTATCCGAACTGTGCGCGGCTCATTATGTGTTTTGCGCCGTTGTCAGCATTTTTGTTGAAATTGAAATTGTGACGTTGCCACGCTGACTGTCTAGAGTTTAACCACCACGGCAAAAACTATGCCGTGTTACAAGTTTAACGTGTGTATAGATATAATAAATAAATAATAAACTTGGAAGTTATTGACATTTTTATTTATTATGAAAAATTTCACCCTACCCGTCGCCTTAAGAGTCCTTAAAAATGATTAAGTTTATATGAGTTACTTTTTAACTCCTATATGAGTTAATTTTTAACTCATATAGGATAAAAGGCAGACGTGTACAGGCGTGTCTACACGTCTGCTTTTCTTAGACCAATTTCGGTCTAGAAGTTCCTAAAATCCAAAAGCAAAAAAAAATACATTTATAGTGATTGTTAACAATAGTAACTCTATCGAAAAATGGTTCAGCAAAGTTTGTAAACCATAAAATTGTCTACAAAAATATCTTAACACTTTTCTTCTACAAAGCATCGCTTTCGAGATATAGTGACTTTAGACCGCAGAAAAATCTACTAAAATGCTGCGTTTTTTTTCATTTCAGCCGTTTTATCTGCTTCATTGCCATAGAACGAACAGTGTTTCTTGAAACAAAAAGACGATTCATTACCTCGGAGGAGGACAAACCCATCGAACCCATCACCCCTTTCAGTAAATTCAAGAAATACTGTTTGTTCTGTGGCAATGAAGTAGATAAAACGGCAGAAATGAAAAAAACGCAGCATCTTCGACGATTTTCCTGCGGTCTAAAGTCACTATATCTCGAAAACGATGCTTTGTAGAAGAAAAGTGTTGAAGTATTTTTGTAGACAATTTTACGATGTACAAACTTTGCCTGAACCACTTTTCGATAGCTCTCGTTGTTTCAGAGATTTACGCAAAAAATGCAAATTTATGACCTTTGACCTCGAATAAAAAACAAGGCACAAGCGGGATCGATGGGGACTTTTGACATATCATTTGTAATGACGTATTCAAGGCCTGTACAAAAATCCAGCTTGTTGGGAATTAATGCAAACTGAAGTCATAATTTTAGTCTATTTTGACTGGACTATATTTTATCAATTCATTCTTTGGTTGGTAAATCCGGCTGAAATACATTACCTAACTTAGTATAGTATACTAAATAATATAGTACTTAGTAAAGAAAAATAAATGTAAAGTATAAAAAACACGTGCATTAAAAAAAACATTTGTCAAGTCAAGAAACTATTTGTTTGTCAAATTACAATATTGAGTTTTTCAAGGAAAAAACATAAACGCGCTACTTGACTTTTTGCACTACCTTGCAAAAAAAAAGACAGGATTCAAAGATTAAGAAGGATTAAACCAAATAAATCAAGCCATGTCAATCTTTCAGCACGAACAAGCACAGTTTACTGCGCATTCAAACCTCTACTTCGCTTTTCAATCGCCAGTACAATGTTATATGTACCGGGAGAGGACTGAGCAAGTGCGCATTGTACGCAGCCAATTTATTCCTAGACATTATCGGGAGGCAATCGTCAACCACAAGAATGCAACCGGACCACATCAGCAGAAAGGGAATCTTCGTAAGAAACCAGTCGCTGTTCGTTACATTGCATTTGAAATAAACAATCAGTTGGAGAGGGATACGCAATAAGAACCAAAAAATTAATCATTATTCAGGATTTTGTATCGTTTTTCAATGGTTGCCTGGAAGAGATTGCTTTTAGCAATAAGGCCGCCAATTGTACCTACTTACTAATTATTGTTTGTATTACCTTAGGTATTTTGTGTGTTATTTTCATATTATGTGGTGTGCAATAAAGAATATTCTTTTCTATTCAAAGTAAACCTTATGTAGACTACCGATAACGTGCGTTACCTACTCAATTTGTCATAGCAACCTATTTCCGTTGTCAAAGTTTAAAATCATCAAATCGTTAGGTGAGGATAGGTAAACCGATGTCTTATTGCTTATTACTCAGCTAATTCACGCCACGCAACCTTGTTCCAAACTAAGCAAAGCTTGTACTATGGGAATTACCTACCTAACACTGATTGAATACTTAAATATTTTTATAAATAAGTATACATTATAAAAAATACATTGTTAGGTACTCAGACACAAAACAAGCAACAATGTTTGGTATCACACAAATATTTGTTCTCTATATAGAATTATTTTATGAGCAATCTGGTACAAGCTTTCTTTAGTTTGTGATGTGTAAAATGTCCATAAATATTTATTCATTATTTATTTTTTGATGAAAATTGTCGAACCTACGATTATCAGCATATATACAAGGTTGTAAGGATATGTATATTATAGATTTTCATAATAATAAAAAAACATTCCTGCGACAATATAGGTAATATGACAGCACAGAAAAAGCTGCATTTTACAAAATTATCTCGTGCGTTCACATAGCATAACACGAGTCGTAGGTACGTAATCCAACTGGTACTATAATAACAGGCTTCATTCCCGATATAAAAATAAACCGAGATGTTGTTGTTATAGTTTGTTTGCAACATCTTCATGTAATTATCCGTGCCAATGAACCAGAGACGTAAAGAGTTGATCTGTGCGAAGACTGCGAAGGTTTGTTGAGGACGCAGCTAGGGTTAAAAGAAGGGGCAGTGTTATCATTGTTGTCTTATCCTATTATTTGCATAAATGAAACTTTTAACAAAATAGTAAAAACGACAAGAAATATCGAAGATTTTCGCATTTTTTAATCTGAGAAATACTTATTGAGTTCAATAATTTTACATTTTTCTTCTATTTTATGTTATAAACGGTAGGTTTGCTAGGAATTGCGGCCCTGAGGTTCTGCGGTTGTTCACGTGTGACCTTTAGTAAATTACCCGCAGTCTGGAATTCTTACGGGATGAGCCATGCCTGTATTTTTTTTATTTTAAAATGTCGCTGTTGAGTAATGACTCAACTATTTTACTAATCGTTTGGAACAGGCAAACTTGTCACATATTACGATTTAAAGGCTACTTGACTAGGTGCAATTTTGACAAACAAAGGTGATTTTTTAGAAAGTAGGTACTGTTATTATTGTAGTATGGGTACTATATGACTGAAATAAAAAATATAATAATAGCAATCTAATACTTATAATTTATTTTTTATAATAAGACTCTAAAATACTTCGATACATTTCATAGCAGCTTCCAGGCACAGAACAATCATCAGTGTTCCTCATTCAAATGTAGGTATGTTCTCGTTGGGGATCAAACTTACGAGTCTTACGACCCACATCATGCAAGGCTACTAACTACTAACCGAGCTGTGAACGCCTGTAAAATCCCGTTAAACTTAGTTTAAATCACCACAATCTAAATTCGAATTTCACTTTGCATTAAATAAAAGACACAAAGATGAATGTCTTGTGTTCAAGTTGGTAATTGAAGTCCAATGCCAATTAAAATATATTTTTGTATTTCGGGATTTCCATGTTAGATATTTAAGTTTGAAAATAAAATTAAATACACAAATTAAATATTAAAGTATTCAAATTAATTCCTTTTTTTACGCGCTGTTCATCTAGTTAAAGGAAAAAGTAATCTATAGATGCAAAACCTGTAACTAGTAGATATGATATGGTCGCGTGAAACTGGCACCTAGAATCACCTAGTATGTAAGACGATTCTAAATGATCCTTGTGATTTTACTGAATAAAGCAGTTTTGACTTTGACTTTGACTAAGTAGGTATATAATTTTTATTTTAAGTATGAAATTTTAGGTGTAGTCTATAATAGAGATTTTTCAGTTATATTTCTTATATTAGTTTATAATTTGTTTTAAGTCGAATAACACAGACTAAAGTTACATTTATACTGGTAGATATTATATTAAATTATAATTTTTAGTTAGTGAATGATATTTTTGGGAGGGTTTGCCCTCAGCTGTTTGCTGAAGAACCGACAATCGTTGGAGCGGAAACGGATAGGTACTGGAGTGGAGACCGCGATTAGGCAAGCGTAGTGTAGGACCTCCTCCAGCGAGATAGAGCAACGATCTGCGGAGTGTAGCTGATATACACTGGAGTATAGAAGAGTCAAAGACCGGGCTCAGTGGTGTGTCTTGCGAGAGACTTACGTCCAGCTGTGACTGATATAGATTGATGATGATGATGAGGGATTTTTCCATTGATAAAATACACATGATGTTGCGAATATTTTGTAGTGTAGTCGGTATTTACAAACGTAAACGTCATCGATCCCAGACCGGTCTGAGATCGATGACTCGCGAATTTGAACTTGACCTACAAAATTACAACTCCATTCACTTGTTTTGTTGGAATCTACTTCAACGTACATCTATACTAATATTATAAAGAGGCAAAGTTTGTGTGTTTGTATATTTGTTAAATTGTAAGGGGTAATCTCGGGATCTACTGAACCGATTTTAAAAATTCTTTCACCAATAGAAAGCCACATTATTGCTGAGTGTCATAGGTTATATAAAAAACCGAAAAATAAAAAGGCTTTTACGTGGTAGTCTGTTCGCAAAGTGAATCGGAGAAAAAACGGTCGAATTATGCCCAACGAAGTGGGCACGGGTCAGCTAGTGTTCAATAATGTCGAAGGCTCATATTGGCTTCGGACCTTAAAATTGGATAACTTCGTTACTGGTTTCCGAACGATGTTTTCCATCACCGAATTGAAGTACATTTGATAAAGCTTTGATTACTGCCTGCTTCAAAGACCATGAGGATGACAATGGATCAACTTATTTTCTCTGAAACTTGACATATTTCAAACAATGTAGGTTCATTGAAATAAATAAAATATATTTTATTCAGGGACATTTCCCACATCGCGCTCTAGTCGCCAGGTTAAGTGTAGGTACCTACCTACAAACTATTTTAGTACTAAATACATAACATTATCTTTGTTTCAGGAAATATAATGATTTTGTAATCTACAATCGTCGACATGGACTGGTTTGCAAAATACTGCATATTTCTTCTTTTTCTTGTTTCTTCAATTGGGGCAGACATAAACAATGGTGTGTATTCTTACAACTTATTTATAGATGTACCTACCTACATACTATCTATTTGTCAAAGAAGTTATCGAAAGCATTTATCTATCTATCTTTGAAAACACTTCTTAGTTAAACTTGGTATATTATATGATCTCGGAGTTATGACTGACATGTATATTCATTATTTTCAGGTTCGTCAGCAGATCAGCACAGAGTACCACGAGTTAGCGGCAGAATAGTAAAAGTATATTCCGGAAATCGTCCGGAGCCTTTTATTTGCAGTAGTGAAGGGTTTAAATCTGACCCAACTAATTGTGCCTCTTTCTATCGCTGCGTGAAACAGAGAAATGGAAAATTCAATGTTTTCAGGGTAAGTTAATAGTGAAAAATAATTTGAACTTAACGGTTAAACAAAACATAGATTCAGCACAGTTACTCTAGTCACTTATACAAACAGATTCTTATATTTTGATAATGATTTCTCCAGCCATTTTTAATAGTTACATTTTGTAAAGTCGTAAGTTTGTTTGTGAATAAAGTTTTTTAATAATTGAATTCTTTTTCATTTCAGTATCAATGTGCACCAGGAACTGTCTATGATCCTGATTTAGAGACATGCAACCATCCAAGAAGTACAAGACGAACTGAATGCGGTGGTATGATGAAGCCAGCCGAATCCATAGATTTTAGTTTTGCTAATCAAATAGATTCACAAAAAGATATTCCAAAACCAACAAACACAAATGAAATATCATATATAAACAAAATAACGACCACACCGTCAACTAGATCTCCTTGGATAGCAAGTGAAAGTACATCAACAACATATCCTGTAAAAACCACGCTATTTCAAACTTCAAATCCACCTATTTCATATACAGATACCACCAAATATAACTCGGGGTATAATAACTTTATTGTGTCTACCAACAAACCATGGATTTCTAATAAACAAGAGTACGAGACAAACACATTACTTCCTAAGCCAACATTAGTACCAAAGAATGATGATATTTGTAATGATGACGGGTTCACCGGAGATGCTGAAAACTGTAGAAAGTTTTACAGATGTGTCGGTAACCAACGAGGTGGCTTCCTAAAATACGAATTCTTTTGTAGTGAGTCAACAGTTTGGGATGAAGCAATACAAAGTTGTAACCACCCATGGGCTGTCAAAAGGAGCAAATGTGGAAGAAGTGCGGCATTTGTTGATGAATCAGATGCGCCTGCACGTACTAGAAAAGTAGAGCAATTTACAACTCAAGAACCAAGATACAATACTGTAGAATACGGACAAAAAATAAAAGAAACGATCCAACAGCAGCTACAAATTAGCCACGGTTCCAAAGTAACTCAAACGCAGACACAGATAAGTCATAGTGATGATGTTAAACAGAATCAAACGCAAATAAACTATGGCGATCGTATAGCCGAAAACAAACACTCGGAAACTAAACAAAATCAAACACAAATAGCTCATGGCTCTGCAGTTAGTCAAACGCAAACACAAATAGATTATGGAGAAAAAGGAATGCAAACACAACTTCAAATAGATCATTCAAAAGATTCTAGTCAATCTCAGACACAAGTTCATGAATCAACAACATCGGATACTACAACATCTAAGCAGGATACCGATCAAGGCAACACTGATCAGTGCTCTGAAAGTGGTTTCATCGGAGATTCTACTGATTGCAAGAAATTCTATAGATGTGTTGATAGTGGCAGGGGAACTTATACAAAATATGAATATCTGTGTGGAGAAGGAACTGTTTGGGACCAAAGTATAGAAGCATGTAACCACGCATGGGCTGTGAAAGAATGTGGCGGTCAAAGCAATGCCCAACCACAAACAAGCACTGTGAAATCAACAACTAACTTTTTAGATACAACGACGACAACTCAAAGCTATTCAGAAGAACCAAAGCCAAGCCCTGTTGATAATGTCGATATAAATAATGAAAATCAAGGTCAAACTGAAACAACTACATTTAGATCAACAACTTCTTCAAAAACTACAACAAGCAAAGGACCACAGCAGGAAACCAATAAAAACCCAAAAAATAATAATCAGTGCAAATCTAGCGGGTTCATGGGAGACCAAACCAGTTGTAAAAAGTTTTACAGATGCGTTGATAACGGAAATGGAGGATATACTCGACATGAATTCACTTGCGGCGAAGGTACAGTTTGGGATTCTAGTATAGAAGCATGCAATCACGAATGGGCAGTAGAAAAATGCGGAGGAAATGAAGGTAACAGCGAAAGCAGTAAAATACCAGAACTAACGACAGTTGAAACTATAAGCGAAACCTCTATCGCTAGCACAACGCAATCTGATAAAAATACAGATGAACCAATTTACACAACAGTAGGCAGCTTTACAACCTCAACAAGTACAGAATCCAACGAAAGTAAAGAGTGCAGACATAGTGGCTTTATGGGTGATAACAAAAACTGTAAGAAGTTTTACAGATGTGTAGACAATGGCGATGGAACTTATACACGATACGAATTTACTTGTGGAGAAGGAACTGTATGGGATTCCAAAATAGAAGCATGTAACCATGAATGGGCTGTAGAGTCTTGTGGTGGCAGTAGTGAATCTACAACACAAATATTTTCATCAACATCACAACAATCTACATTGCTAGACGAAAATAGTGAAAATGAACGCACTACCACACCACGACACGAGAGTAGCTCTACTACTCAGAGTTCATCCACAGATGTTGGTAATGAAATATCTATTGCAGACCAAGCGTGTACTGGAAATGGTTTTGTTGGTGATGAAAATGACTGTAAAAAGTTTTATAGATGCGTAGAAAATGGAAAAGGTGGATATGATCGTTACGAGTTTTCTTGTGGAGATGGAACTGTTTGGGATGCGAGTATTTCTGCTTGCAACCATGCGTGGGCTGTAAAAGAATGCGGTGCAAATGGCAGTAGCACGCATCAAAGTGGCCATGAAATTACATCGGAAAGTACAATTAGCTCAACAGAGACTGAAAATAAGGAGACTTCTCAGTATACCACAGAAAAAAGTACATCAACAACCGGAAATCCTTTTGAAAATGAAATAACTGACGGGAATTGTGCAAACGAAGGGTTTTTCGGGAGCATGACAGACTGTAAAAAATTTATGCGATGTGTCGATGACGGTAAAGGTGGTTTTACTAAATATGACTTTACTTGTGGTGAAGGCACAACTTGGAACCAACAAATACAGGCATGTGATCACCCATCACCAGAGCGACCATGTGGTCAGGACACCAATCATCAATCGACGACTAAAGAGAGTAATATCAACGATGAGATGATTGCGGAAACAACAACAAAAATGATCTCTACAACATCATCTTCAGATAAAGAAGAGTCTGAAGTTACACAAAAACCACCAACGTCCTCGGGAACATGTCAAACCGAAGGCTTTTATGGAGATTCTTCAGACTGTAAAAAGTTTTATAGATGTGTAGATGATGGTCGAGGAGGATACACAAAATACGACTTTATTTGCGGCGATGGCACTGTGTGGAACCAAGAAATACTAGCCTGTGATCATGAATCAGATGATCATTCATGTTTAAGTAGTGGATTAAAACCAACTGAAGCCAGTGCGTCTCAACCAGAGACCTCGACCATTGGATCGCAGGCAGAGAGTTCAAGCAATTTTCCTTCTTCTACCAGTAGTCAAGGAACAGATAAAACTGAAGCACCTGCTTCAACTCCTCATGACAAATGTACATCAGATGGGTTCTTTGCGCACTCTCACGACTGCAAAAAGTTTGTCCGATGCGTTAGCAATGGGGATGGAGAATATACTAGATATGAATTTTCTTGCGGTGAAGGCACAGTTTGGGTTCAGGATATACAAGCATGTGACCATGACAATGGTGATTCAAATTGCAGCAAGCAAACTGAATCGACTACTGGTACGCATCAACTCGGAAGCTCTTCTACAACCGACTCTGGATACTCTTCAAGTACAGAAACTCAGACACAAAATAAAGAAGATGATGAGTATCCAGCTGCTCAACCACCCTCAAATACAGACTCTAATGAATGCACCACTGAAGGTTACTACGGTAATAAAAACGATTGTAGGAAATTTTATCGTTGTGTAGATAATGGAGACGGTGGTTATACAAAGTATGATTTTGCTTGTGGAGAAGGTACAGCATGGGATTCAAAAATTGGAAATTGTAATCATATCAATGAAGTAGAGGGTTGTGCTGAGAGTAACAAAGAGGAAAGTCACACTCAACAAACATTGAAAGAAGAAGAAGTATCTCAAACTACAGAAAGTATGTCAAGTACAACACAAAGTGGTTCATCATCATCTCAACAAACCGAAGAATCAGAAACTGAAACTGGTAGTAATGACAGATGCGAATCAGAAGGTTATTATGGAGATAGCAATGATTGCAAGAAGTTTTACAGGTGCGTTGACGATGGAAAAGGAGGACTAACAAAATACGACTTTATTTGTGGTGAAGGAACAATTTGGGATCAAGATATTACTAACTGCAATCATCCTCAAGATGTGACTAATCCATCTTGTAAATCAAGTCAAGGAGGAACAGAAGGAGAAAACGAATCGTCATCAACAAGCTTAACAAGTAGTCCACCAGAATCAACATCATCATCAAGCTCTTCAGGTACCACCACTCAATCTTCATCCAACGGCACACAAGAAGAATCATCTAAAAAGCCTGCAAGTAATAAAGACATATCCTGTGAGGAAGCTGGATATTATCCTAATCCAAATGATTGTAAGAAATTTTATAGGTGTGTTGACTGGGATGGTGACGGAAAACGTTTCTCAGTATATCACTTTGATTGTGGTGAAGGTACCATATGGGATCCAGCTCTAGATACCTGCAATCATGAAGAATCTGTCTATCCCCCACGGGACTGTAGTCAGACTCAGGCACAAACTGAATCTTTTTCGGAAGGAACTACCACCGAAAAACAAGAAGAAACCACAGCAAAAGAATCAGTGACAAGTGAACAGACTACCACAGAACAAGAACAAACTACAACTCAGCAGTCAACAACAAGTGAACAAACTACAACTCAACAATCTACCACTACTCAGCAGACTACAACTCAACAATCTACTACTAGTGAGCAAACTACAAGTGAATCAACTACAACTCAACAATCAACAACTGATGAACAGACCACAACTCAACAATCAACAACAAGTGAGCAAACAACAACTCAACAGTCAACTACTAGTGAACAAACTACAACGCAACAATCTACAACTAATGAACAGACTACTACACAGGAATCAACAACTAGTGAAGGAACTACAACACAGGAATCAACGACCAGTGAAGGAACTACAACACAGGAATCAACAACCAGTGAAGGAACTACAACTCAGGAATCAACAACCAGTGAAGGCACTACAACTCAGGAAACAACCACAAGTGAGCAAACAACTCAAGAATCAACGACAGATCAACAGACTACCCAAGAATCAATGACTGAATCAACAACTGAGCAAACTGAATCTTCGACAACTGAAGAAACAACAGAGAGCTCTACTACGGAAGCAGAAAACAGTTCAACTACTGAACAATCAGGTACAACAGAAAGTGAACAAGAATCCACCACTCAGTCATCATCATCAGAAAAAGAATGCCCGGAGACCGAAGACGATCAATATCTGTTTGTTTGTCCTACTTCATTCAAAAGGCATCCCAAATACTGTAACATGTTCTATCAGTGCACAGAAGACGACGATACACACGAAGTAAAGATTGCTACATTTAAATGTCCAAATAATACGATTTATGACGAAAGTCAAACACAGTGTGTCGAAGAAGATAAAGCTGATAAGAAATGCAATGGTGAAATAGCTAGAAGACATAGATTCAAAAGACTAAATAGAGACTCCAAAGAACCTGTAAGTTGAAGTAGATTATTGATGACCCAATGACTCACTTTACAATAAACGAGTGCACTTGCCATAATGTTATCATTAAAATTGTGTTTTAATCATTTTATTTTTTTCAGATAACGGTCGACAAAGAAAATAAATCCTGCCCAACAACAGGATACCACACATTTGAAAAGCATAGCGAATGCTCCAGCGGCTTTTTGAAATGTGAAAGAAATAAGTCTGGAAAAATCAAAGGCTATGTTTATCAATGTCCAGAAGGATACCTTTTCTGGGCAATCAGCAAACGATGTGAACTAGCTGTAAAGATACGAGGCTGTAACCAATCTAGCAATGATTGGACAGGAAGATGGAATATACCAATTGATAGAAAAAACGTGGCGTTTTAAAAAAGTTAATAATGCATTAGTGATATGAGTGCATAAAGCAGACAAATTTTGATATTAATTTGGTGTTTCAAAAGTATTGCTAATTAACTAGATGTCTAGTAGTTTAGAATTATTTTAACGGCAATGTTTCAAAACAAAAATATTTTTTACAAAATAGTTACTTTATTTTAAAAAAGTAATAAAAGTAATCTGATAAAATAAATCAACTATCTAGTCGTTTTGAACTGAAACATGCATGTTAAAATAAAGTTTGCCATAATGACTATGGGGAAAACTTGTGAACAAAATATTATTTTTATAGTATTTGGAACACGACTTTTGGTATGTAATTTTAAGTTGAATAAACGAAATAAGTCACGCAATGGTGTTCATTCTTTCCACATGGAAAATACAGTCGCATAACAACAACAGAGGTCAAACTTAAAAAAAAAGTCATCATCATTCCTCTCGTCGGCATAACATGATTTCTTCTCCCACTCACTCCTATCTTTTTATTTACACGTTTAAAAAACCCAGTAAGAACATTTTTTATTTTTATTAGAGATCTATGATGAAGCATTACAACACTAATAACAATTATTAAACTAAAATAACATTTATACCAGTACATGACGCAAGAAGTCCCTTACAAAAAATGGAGAGCTCTTTTATAATAAAGTCTGTCAAACTTTCTGACACATCATGATGTAGTGCATTAGTGAACATATCTCCAATAAATGCGTGGCACGGCGTTTCAGTTGCAATCATATTTCCTTTCAGATCTACTGTGAGCTCAAATACCGGTTCAACATCTTGACTAGTTGGTTCAATATTATTCGCGGCTGTGTTATTTGTTACGCCTTTGGCATTTACTATCATAGGTTTATAACTATCAGTGCTTTTGATAACATCCCAAAATTTGCGCATATCAGAGTCTGTGTTATCTTCAATTTTAGCCAACTCGTTAACTTTAGGACTTCTTCGTTTTTTGATTGAATGTAGTGTGTCATGGGAACTCTTTGGTTTCTTATTACGAAAGAGGTACTCCAAAAACAATGGCAGGTAGTTAGATGAATTGTTCCCTTTTTTTTCTTCGTTCGTGTTCGTTACTTGGTTCTGTGCCTCAGTAGTGACCATTTCGGAGTCGGCAAAATAATCTGGATATTGTTTCGCACTCAGGGCATCTTGCTTTACCGTTTTACTATCATGTTTTTCAATAGGTATTAACTTATTCGTAGTGGCCACAACAACATGATTTTTAGATTCTACTGAGTGAAGTATTTCTTTATCAGTATCATCTGAACTGTCATGATTTTCCAAAGCATTTATAATATCCTGTATATTATTAACTTTTGGTAACATTTTGGAGTATTTTTTACTTGGTTCTTGATATTGCTTATTTACTGCTTTGGCGTTGTATTTTTGAAACTGTTTGATGACGGATACAAATTTATCTACATAAGATGTATGAGGAGACTGTGGCGTTAAAATTATGGGATTAATAGCTATTCCTCCTTTTTCCCACACTGATATTGCACGTGCCAGAAACGGAATAAATTGATGTGGCAAACGGTCCCAATATTTTTTGATAGGGGAATCATTCAAGTAATTTGTTAGGGTTACATATTTTAATTTAATATTACTGGAACTTGAAGCTAAATTGCCATAATTTACATTAGCCCATAGCAAATTTAGAGCAATATCGTTATTTTTTTCATCTGGTAGATTGGTTTCTTCACGATTGGTATAGTTTGTGACTATAATAAGATCATACGTAAAATCTTTATATTTATTTGCAAAAACTTCTATGTACGGTAGGTACTTATTCAAATCTTCTTTTTCATTATCATTTACAAACAGATGCATGAATACACTCGAAGGTGATTTTGGCTTAGTCGTGTGAGTAATTGTATTCAAACTTCGATATTTTGTGGGTCTTATGTCTGTTGGCTGCAGCACAGCTATAGAAAATAGACTGTTGTAAATAATGAAAGTGGTTAAAGCAATCATACCAAGGCCGATCCACCAGTAAGTCAAAATCGATGTCCAGTGTTCTGAAATAATAAAGAAAAGTAAAATTTACTATACAAAAAATAAATATTGCAAAAATAATCAACATTCATTTATTTATCAGCGTTTTAGCCTTAGTAGGTTTGATTAGACACTCGCACGTATTCTTATAACGATCAAACAATATGTTTGTAAAAAGAGGTAAAACTGATTTCAATACAAAAAACTAAATTTTCAAAAATATTTTTAAAATTTTTACCCCTTTTTTATTACACACTTGTCTTATAAGCTCATAGATCAATCATAAAGTTTATTTTAAATCACACAAAATCCGAGTGCTCATATCGGTGTCTTAGATAATATTACAAATAATTTATTCTGAAATCTTTATAGGTACAGAGTTTCGTTTCGGTTTAAGGTACGTTTAGTAAATATTTTTCTTATAAATGAAAACGTTTTTATAATTATTGCTATGGATAATTATTTTATGGCTCAACTCCAACTGCGAACATAATTTATGGAAATCTGCAACTTGAATGGCGAAGTGGGTGAACAGAAAAATAACGAAGAACATAGGTTCAATTCCCACGATACA
Source organism: Ecliptopera silaceata (assembly GCA_932527185.1). NCBI lineage: Eukaryota > Metazoa > Arthropoda > Insecta > Lepidoptera > Geometridae > Ecliptopera > Ecliptopera silaceata. The sequence continues at coordinate 5,696,242 of OW052202.1, read as the reverse complement.
GAAAAAAAATTATGGGTCTGGAGGTAACCGAACTTTCTTTTAATATCACAAATAATCCTGGTAAAATAATGAGAAACTTACTCAATTACCAACTAAAGGCTTAAAAAACCGATCCCTCTATGCTAAAGAGGAATCCGATAGGTACATAGAAAAAACTAGACTAGAGTGTGATGTGTGAAATGTTCGTACTAAAATATTTATATTTATTTACCTGGCCAACGTTTCATAATAACAGCAGCGCCTTTCAGATGATTTCTGGCGCGCCCTCTAAGGTTCTGAGGTTGACGGCGCTGGTATCGAGCACTGAATTTATCCTCATCAGAGAATTCTTCACACAGTAATGGGTATTGCTCACTCATTACTGGCCATTTAAGTCACTGAAAATATATAAAACTATAGATAAGATATTGTTATAAATAAGAAAGAAGCGGTAAGGTGGAACAAGATATAGGAATAGCAGTAGGAGTAGATATACTTAACCTAAGATGAAATATAACGTGATATAGTGTTTTAGCACTGAAAGTCGGTAAAATAAAATCACAATAAAAACTATAATTCAGCAGTAACTTTTAACAGTTTTTTGATGATGTCAAAAATAAAATAAAAACATTGAAATACTGAAAATACGTAGAGTTTATTTCTAATGCAGTTTGTACACACCTATTGGTTTAAATGGAAACTTAAATAATAATGAATAAAGAAGGTTATAATATAATAGTAACACAATTAGTTCACTAAATATTTAGTATTTTTTTTTTAATACTACGTTTGAGTCCTCGCTATCAGTCTTACTCTCACTTAATGAGCCCTAATTGTAAATTGATCAAAATAACTAAAAACTCATAGATGCGCAGATGTGATTCCACTTAAATGTGTCTACAATGTAATAATAGAATAATAAGTTTGAACACCTGTAATATCGACAATAAAACAACAAAGAGTAACAACAACAATACTTTGAGTGCAATGACACAGTGACAATGATAACTGGCTGTTATGACACTTGATGACAATTTATTGTTGAAATATAATCAAAAAGTATTCAAACGAAAATAAGGTTCTAAAACTAGGGTGTTTCGAGGGACACGTGCATATCAGAATTTACAAGACATTTCATTTTTTTATACTTCTAACCCATCAAGAGAGGGTTGTGAAAGGTATAAAAATATGTGTTCAATTGTTATGTAATGATTATTTATTTTATTCAATTGGACACTAAACCCGGGTTTACACATCACGTATAAAATATCTACATATAAAATGTTTTGAACATAGGGTTCCTAAAAAATTATAGAGCATCACAGCATGCGTAGAGATAGAAAGTTCAAAAATCAGTTTATGATATAGCACGAAGAGAGTAAGCAAACATTATCCCTGCTATATTAACCTGTAGAAGTCTACTGCATATAAAATAGTCCTTCATTATAGATTTTGAAAATGAAGACGTTTAACACCCTACGGTTTCACTATTTCAATTTTGGTAAAATATCAAATTCGAGTTCTTTTAAAATACTTAATGAAAAAGGTGATGTACTTACAGTTTAATTTCTTCCATGCTAAAAATGTCGAATGTTACAATTTTAGATTTATGTACTAGTTACCTAACTTGATATGAAGCACTATTAGATAACGCAGCGTATTATATGAAAAGATTTCGTGAAATTTACAAAAATGAATATGTTTAGTTGATGACTATTGTGCGCTGCAGCCTTCTATGGTGTAAAGTAGCGCACTTACATCAGTAAATAGCACGCGATTTCTGTAGGTACTTTTTATTATGAGCCGTTTGCACGTTTATATTTTACGATACACTTAATTTTGTTGAATAAACAGTAATTTGTCTCAGTGAGACTCACGTATTCATACTCTTACGTATTCTGGCTGTTATTGTTTGAATTGAATTATGATGACTGTGCATGTGTGTTTCAGGGTGATTTTATCAGTGTGTGCTAAATTATGATGAATCATCGAAACTTTCACATAGCGAGAAAATCTTAAGGCCCAAGCGCTCAGTCAGGACGGTAGCCCAACAACAAAAGATGTCGCTAGTTTAAAAAACTGCGGTTTTTCTTCTGATTTGTTAATGGTTTTTTGCGTTTAGTTATCAAAATTCACCTTTGCGAAAACTTATTAATAGATACCAATTAATCAATACAAAATACTATAATTTTAGTAGGAAAAACGTGCAGAGGCTGGCGAGGAATTTCAAGCTTGCTATCTACTTTGACACGCAAAAATGTTTCCGATATTTGAAACGCGCTAGCGTTTCATAATTTCGTCGTCAGGTAATAAGAACGAATAGCGCAGTTCAAGGTACTGTGGACTGACAATCAGAGTATACGAGTTCAAATCTCCGCCAGAAATGTAACTTTTTGTTGCTTCCTTTTTTTGATATTTATTTGTGTCTTTCTGCAGAGCAGAGGCTCTGCAGAATTTTTACAGACTACTATAAAACCTACTTTATTGGATTTTTTTTTGAACTTAAATGCAATAAAATGCAGTAGATACTTATTACATAGGTTACCTTCTAATAAAACTGCTAATATCTTCAGGAATATGTTTATATGTATTTAATATTTCAATAGTAAGACTCTCTACAGCTCTATAAATTAAACAAATAAAACACATGAATATGTTTTGCCCAAAAACGGGCTACGGGCTATTTATGTCGTTTTCTGTGGCGTCGCTAAGATTCTTCAATTGCAGTTGTTGGTGCATTGTCTTGCCTGCGTACAAAGGATATAGATTGTTTGTGGGGCAGTTACATCATAATGCTTGATCGGAGTGATCGCAAAGCGTGAATGTTTCTTCGGATCCTTTCTGTTACCACAATGAGTTTCTAATTGGCACAATTGATTACTATACTTACAAGATAAAATTTCATCAAAAACAACTATGTACGACTAAATTGACAGACAGCTAGCAATGACAATTATGTCAGCGAGGTTGCCTTACTACAGGTTTTATTTACTTTGACAACAAAAAAAAAGGTTTTATTTACCTATATTTCAATGCATTATTTGGAAGTTTGTAATTTTTCTTACAAATAAACGTTTTTTTTAATGAAATAATTTTTCTTTATATTTATAATTACAGAACATTAAAAAACGAACAGTTTGTTAATAATGTTTGCAAGGAAATACATTTATGGCCACACTTTTATAACCAAACTTTATGAACAGTGACATTTATCAGTTATTTATTATTAGCAGTAGTGAGACTGACTACTAGTGACCCGTGACACGGCACGCGTTGTATATTTCGGCTCGGCAACGTTTTTGGCGTTCACTTTATTTTACATTGAAACGTTTTTTTCATATTGCAATTTGTACATAAAATAGTCTATGTTACTCGGTAAAGATATTACATCCTTATGTAGAAATAGTTTTAAAATAGGACGTGTACTTTTGAATTAAATAGTGACCAACAAACAGACAAATCTTATCCTTTCTAGAATTTTAGTTTAGATAATAGATTGGCAACGTAGCATTTTCAAGAAGAAAAGGGATAGATTTAGTTTTGTTGTCTTGTTTCTTTTCCTACGACTGGAGAGCTGACAACAAACCTTAGAATTTTGTATTTGATAGATAATTGTAAGTATTCGAGCGAATGACGTAGTCGTATACTTAGGTACTAGATACCTAAACATTGACGACCGATGTGGCGCGGTGGCATTGACGACGTGGAGGTTGCCGGTTCGATTCCCGCCTTGGGATAAATGTTTGTACTATCTACAAATATTTATTCCGGGTGTTCTGGGTGTTTATATATATAATAAAAAATATCTATCTATGTAATGTATTGTCGAGAAATTACAACACAGGTGGTTCATATATTACGTGTACAGTACATATTTTATTACCGCTAGTTTTGTTTCATACTAAGTACATACACTTTTTGATTTTATTATGGTGTAGAATTATGCGAACTTTATTTTCATACTATACAGTTAATAATGCTACAATATCCAGCTACAATAGCCGCTGTTCCGAACAGGGTAAAAGAGGTTTATTATACAGGGTGTAACAGAAGGGGTGGACCAAAAGCAAAAGGGCGATGGAAGAGCTCAATACCTATCGAAATAACCCCCATGTATGCTCAGCGATATTCAGTCGTTCAAAAGTTACTCGCACTTTTATGTTTTTTTTTCATTAACATATTTTAGGTTAGATTTCCCAAGTTTTCCCAAACTATCAAGTACGAAAGGTCTACTATGAAGCTACAAGGTGTAAAAAAATACGGTTGTAGCTCTAATAGTTTGGGTATACAAGAGAAATCTAACCTAAAATAAAATTATGAAAAAAAAAAAAATGGTAGCACTCCGGGAGTGCCGGCAGAAGTGAAAACTTCAATATTAACGTTGTGTTTTCACTTTTAAGTTTTCACTTCAAAAATATAACCACAGTCGTCATAATGACAATGACAATCACAATGACACAGACACATTCGCGCAAGCGCGAATGTGTTTTCACTTTTAAGTTTTCACTTCAAAAATATAACCACAGTCGTCATAATGACAATGACAATCACAATGACACAGACACATTCGCGCAAGCGCGAATGTGTCTGTGTCATTGTGATTGTGTCACATTCGCGCAAGCGCGAATGTGACACAACGACGAAGACAACGAAGACACACTGACACAGACACATTCGCGCAAGCGCGAATGTGTCTGTGTCAGTGTGATTGTGTCATATCGACACAACGACAATGACAATGACACATTCGCGCAAGAGCGAATGTGTCTGTGTTTTCACTTTTAAGTTTTCACTTCAAAAATATAACCACAGTCGTCATAATGACAATGACAATCACAATGACACAGACACATTCGCGCAAGCGCGAATGTGTCTGTGTCATTGTGATTGTGTCATGTCATTGTGTCACATTCGCGCAAGCGCGAATGTGACACAACGACGAAGACAACGAAGACACACTGACACAGACACATTCGCGCAAGCGCGAATGTGTCTGTGTCATTCAAAAATATAACCACAGTCGTCATAATGACAATGACAATCACAATGACACAGACACATTCGCGCAAGCGCGAATGTGTCTGTGTCATTGTGATTGTGTCATGTCGACACAACGACAATGACAATGACAATGACGAAGACAACGAAGACACACTGACACAGACACATTCGCGCTGTGTCAGTGTGATTGTGTCATGTCGACACAACGACAATGACAATGACAATGACAATCACAATGACACAGACACATTCGCGCAAGCGCGAATGTGTCTGTGTCATTGTGATTGTGTCACATTCGCGCAAGCGCGAATGTGACACAACGACGAAGACAACGAATGATGAACGTCACGTTCGATGAACGTCACGAGTCACGTGACCCTGACTGAGTTTTCACTTCAATAAGATGGAAGCGATACAGTTAAATACAAGTTAGGCGAAACGATTCGTACGATATAATAGCGTCTATCTGGTTATGCGCGCGTGGCGAGCGATACGTGTTTCCCGTGCGAGGGTGCTCAGAGCGTCTGTCGGCTGCCGGCGCGCGAGTGCCGCTCCTCGGTCCTCCGCCCCCGCGCTCCGCACCGCACCGCGTGTTGGCAGCGCCTTGTACTCGCCTTGTACGATGTCGCCACAACACTATTTAATTGTTTGAGTCATACGTCGCGTGACCGCAAGTGTGTTCTTTTGTCGTCTCTTGTTTTACGAGCAATGTATAAAAATTAAATAAGATCTTACGCTTTTTCGACGTCACGTGACCCTGACGCGAGTTTGAAAGTTTTTACCCACCCAGCGCCGCTAAAGAAGTTTTCACTTCAAAAACATAAAAAGCGAGTAACATTTGAACGACTGAATATCGCTGAACATACATGGGGGTAATATCGATAGGCTAAGAGCTCCTGCATCGGCCCTGTTGCTTTTGGTCCACCCCTTCTGTTAGACCCTGTATATATTTTTTTTAAATATTTAATTCTGCACAAAATGATGCAAAAAAACAGCGCACAGTATATCTCCCATATACGTTACATTTACGATTGAGCTACGAAATATGAGTAGGTAAACAAAACTATACTCATACAATGTGTAGCAAACTTTTTGTTGTTACGTGGTACATTTAACTTTTTTCTTGGTTGTCATGACAACTAGTAGTAAGTAAATAAATATGTCAGTCATAAACACCCAACATTTTGTTGTTAAAAAAATCTCAAATAGTTTGTAATATATCTCAAATAGTGCCTATTTTTAATGCAATGTAAGCTAGATTTCATGGAAGCTGTCTGGGCAGTCTAGCCCAGATCCTGGCATTCAGTTACTCGCAGGCAGAAATCCTTGACGCGAAGAAAGTACTACAAGAACCATAGGCTGAGACCACCGTGACCAACATTCACCTTGTGATAAGAAAACATCTTCGTGAAGAGACCGTTGCCGTATCATGAAGCATTGAAGTAGGAAGAAGGCGACCAACTTCAATTCATACATCCTTACCATGGTGACCCAGTACAATGACAGTTCTTGGCTCTAGTATTCTGGACGTCTGGATTAGTCTAGCGGTAAAATAGGGGACCATTGCCGCAGATGAAAGATCAATATGTATTACTTTTGTGTACTAGTGTTATTTTCATTTTATATAAGAAAAGTGTATGCTAGCATCTAAAGTATACTTTACTATTGTTGTAAAGTGTGTTAGTCAGTAAGGTTTATCTATGAGCCGTTTTTAAATAAGTATTTTAGTACTTAAATTTTTACAACTATATTATGGTAAAAAATATATTTACTTTTCTTACAATAAATTGATTTTTTTCCACAGCTGTGGAAGAAAATCCAAAACTATTTTTTTCTGTACGTTATTATCCACCTATGCTATGTAGAATGCATTAAAATTATAAGAAAGAAACCTTTTTGGTTCAACCAAACTTGTTTGCACGGGAGACGGGTGCAAGATATTACAATCTTTACGCTGACAAGTCCGCTTCGAATGTAAATATGACAAAGTACGATAAATAAAAGAATAACTAAAAGAAAAAGAGAAAAAAGATTTCCTATTTCTTTCTACACAAGTATTTAGTTCAAGTAACTAGATGGCGCTCTAGATACTTTTGCTATAACTTAATACCTAGTGCTTCGCACAGATGGTGCCCTTTTTTTACAGTTAGTTCATTTTTTGAACACGCGTCACGAACAACCTTAACAGATTTTAATGGATATCTGTTAAAGTTCAGTATCTATACCAACTGTTAAGAAACATTCAGTACCCACAAGCAAAGCTTTGTAAAATATCTTAAAGAGTTTTGCAGTTTAAAAATAACATTTTTAGATAAGTAATCGTCTTGGTTTTTGTTATTTTATCTGTGCTTGCCATTTCCCTTTTTATTTTTATATTTACCTCAAACATTACGAATTAAACATTTTTGATTTTACATGGCCCAGTTTAAGAAGAATAATATTCATTATTCATATTAAGTACGTAAGTACAACAAAGAACATTTTATTTAGAAAATGTTTCTAAGAGTTGCATATCTCTACTCCTAACCTTCCTTCATAGGTCTGAAAATAGATATGAAACTGCCCTTCAACAAGCTGCTCACTCCAATGATAAAACCGTATTTTGGAGAATCTCGATTGCTGTGCCAGCACCCAACCTTTGCTATAAGCATTTTCTATACCTACTTCTATGGGATTGTAGGCTTTGTAAGTACATATTTTCTTCCAAGAGCTCCATATTTCTTGTACACATAATTTTGTACACATATCTAGAACTTTTATCGGTTAAAATAATTGATATTTGCAGTTTATAAATGTGAATCATCTAAGGAAACATTTGGGGGAGCTTCCAGAAGATAAAAATCAAACAAGCGATGAACTGATGGTGATACACGATCTGAAGATTATAGCTACGTCCATGGGAGTGGTGCAATACGCTTGCCTTTTAGTAGGATGCTTTACTGTAGGTATTCTTCATAACCTAACCTCATTTTTCCTATATAAACTGCCACAAAGATCTTGTAACGTGATTGATCGACTGGACATAATCTTTCTATAGTTTTTTATATTTTTGTGAAACTTAAGACACAATTTAGTTAGTCATCTCATCATAATAGGTATTTGCAGCGTATACCTACCTAATTATAAAATGTCAAGATTATTTATTTATATACCATTTTATTTATAGTCATTTAGTTTATCCTTTATCTATCAAAAAGTAATACTTTTTTCACTGGTTCACAATATGTTTCTGTTTTTCAGGAAAACCCAGCACTATTTTTGCCTCATTTAGGTGCTCAACTGCTCATTGTTTTCGTGAAAGTCCTCAACATGCTTCTTCTACTGGCTCATATTAAATTCAAAACATTCATGCAACTGGGAAATAAGATTCTGGCTATTCTTCTTATGGCCTTCAACTGGTGCCAAGAGTTTTGTGTTTTTCGACGATATTTATGTATCTGCGATTTGTGAAATAAACGATACAAAAATTATACTAACTGACTTTTGAAGTGCCTTGTTTTAGAGTAGGTGCTTGTAAAACCCTCAGTTTATTACGAACGCTTTTGAGTTTGTACCTACTTCCAACTTTAGAGCCAAAGAGACTCAATATTAAACATATGACTGATTTTGAAAATAGCCCTTATCCTCGGCATCTGTCAAGTCCAGCGCTGCGTAGGTAACGTCCGTAATATATTTATAAAGAATTTAAAGCATTTGCTTTAGCGACTCTATAGGCTGTTCATTAAATTGGGAAAAACTGCGTGCGAAAAACACTTTTTAATAAAACCTAACTAGCCTGACAGTTAAAAAAAACAACTTACATAAATGACAACAACCAAAACGATTGTTATGTCATTCTTCCGGTCAAAATATCAATACAATGTGAAACCAAGTAATTTTGTGTAAGTATTACGTATATGCTCATGGAATAGTTTACTTTGTTCCACTACAATGTTTTCTCGTGTCTGAACTAAAATCAAGATGGAAACTGAAAGCACCACATTGCTGAACCAACTCCGACTGAAGCATGAGAATCACGCCAATACGGTTAGTCACTATGTCGTGGCCTTACAGCCAACACTTTTAAAAAGGTTGATAGTTCTTTGTAAGGTAACTAAGGTTCTAGCACTTTGTTACAGTCGATAATGAATATTAGAAGTGACACTTTCAGTTTTGTTACTGGGCAGACTAATTATCCAAGAAAAAAGGAATAGCATAACTCGTTTTTCATATTTCTCGAAATAGAAACATCAAAACCCAGCATTCACACGAGTCTGATTTTCTTTTTCTTTTTTAATTCGCTGTAAATAATCCTATATGTATTTGTTGTTTTCATAAGCCCGTCATTATCATCTTTAAGTCCTTATAAGATACAAAGATGTAAAAAAATCTGCAAATGCTCTTACCTATAACATTGATCCTCCAGCTCAACGATGTCAGCGCCGAGAATTCGGAAGGCGTTCGAGTGAAGCTTCGCGCGCTCCTAGTCGCTCTCCTTGGCGTGTCCATGTCAGCTTGTGCGTTTGCCTCGCAACCCGTAGAACTGGAGTTGGACGATGAACATGTTGCGCAGAAGCTTAACAACGTCAGCTTTGCTAGGCGGTTGGTATACTTACCTGTTATTAACGAAATATGATACAAACAGCGAATATGGTAGCGAGCATAGTACAGTAGTTTCAAGTGTGGGAAATATAAAATATTACTACAATTCTACAACCGTTTTTGAATACCGTGGTTGGAGTGGATCTTCTATTAAAAGTATTTAATAAGAACTTTTTAAATTGGATCTTTTGTCATCTTGAATTGTTCTTATTCAGATATTATGTTCCCGTTAAGACCCAAACAAGATGGCTTTAAATCGTACTTCTGCAAACTTACTGGAACCTAGACTTTTACACTTATGACACTATTTAGCAAAGTTTTACAACTTACTCAAATGCTAAATGACATATACTTCCAGAATAACCAAGCCAACAATTCGCCTGGTGATGGGCTATGGAAAACTTAGTGCTTTCATCACTGCTGCCAGTTCCCTTCTTCTTCTCGTCGCTGTCATGTCAAAGGTAGATTCATTTTTTCTTTAATCTTCACAATATGGCCATCATTTTTCACATTAGCATTGGCCATAAATCCTGCATGTGACTTGAAACACATGCGATGAGCATAATACTATGTGAATTGGTTCTGAACGTTGTCATAGTTATAGGTACCTACCTACCTATGAATGCGCAAAGTTTCAAATCAACCAGAATAATCTAGTTGTTGTGGAAGGCTGTAAAAATATATGTGACTACGTAGGTACGTTATGCCACAACTACTTAAACATAGGCATTTTATTCAATAAAATTACAAGGAACATTTATAATTGTCTAGGTGATTCTAAATGCCAGTTGCTCGCAACCAGAGAACTTCTTACAAGTAGATAATGCTGCGTTTGCAGTAGTTCCTTTAGTCCAATAAATGATTAACGGCCGGTTTCTCGAACGATGATCAACGAAAAAATCAAGTAATTACTATGTGTCAAACTCGGATCAATCGTGATTTGGGTTTCCAGAAACCGGCCGTAAATGTGAGACTCTACTTAAAATACGACCATATAGCTACCATGTTTCAGATAAATAAATATTTCATTTTCTGTTTACTTACCGTTTTGGTTCCAAAGCAATCCTGGTGGCGTCGCGGTGCTCGTTGGTTGGCCGCACCAGCGCTTCTGGTCGCAGCTTTAGAAGCCGCGTCTGATGCAGGCGATGCTATGTTAGCTGCAGCTCTTCGCGGGACCGTTGAACCGACGCGAGTGGCCGCACAAACTGCAGCGGCCGGCCTACTAGTCACCGTGGAGATACTAGTCTGGTATTTGTAGACTTGTATACTTGTAGTCATTTTACCCAAACATTATTATCAATAACTTACCCTTGTCCCACCCTATGTGGGGTCGGAGCAAGAAGGCGTGTTGTTCCGACCCTACATACTTTCTTTTTCCACACTCTTCAATTAGACGTCATCTCGGTGCTCACACTGCTCACTCACTTATTAACTAACTACATATAGTATTCTTGTAATAATGGCTTGTAATACCCAAATGTTACCTAAGTATATTACCTAAGTATATAGATTTGAAGTGCAATTTATGATACGATCGTATTTATTATGTCAAAAGTTATAAGCTTTAGCATGTATCAAGGAAATAGTTAGCTAATTTTGGCAATGACTCACCCGACTGCTTTAGGTAAAAAGTAGGTAGGTACTCATATTTGCTCTTTAATCAATGCTTAATTAACCTTTGATTGAACTCAACGTTTGGTAGGTAAACTGCCTGATAAAGGACATAGAAATGCGATCTCTATAAATGCTGAAATGTATGTTTCTGTTTTCAATACCGCATTTTCAATTGTTGCAGGTATTTTATTGCAAAATTCTTCGAACACAACCCACCATTGACACAAGAGGATGACAAAAACGATATTTTAAAAGATATACCCCAATAGGTATGGTTTTCAATACAATACAAAACAATGAAGCTCATTAGATATGTGTTTTATTCTATCAAATATTCTATTATTATCATAGAAAAAACTGTAAACAATACAATTTCATATTCGATTTAAATGTATGGTAAAAGTTTTAGGCACTTTTATCTTCTTCTTCTTCGTGTCTACAATTCCCCCTTGTCAAATGCATTTTTTCCCAAAAACGGGCTACATCTATGGCACTCTCTGTACCTTCGCAAAGATCTTTTATGGTGCAAGTGCTGGTGCAGTCTGGCAAGATAACAGATGAGGCATCGTCTGTGGTTCTCCACAGTCATATTGCGCCTGCTTGGAGTATCCCCATTTGACGTTATGCCTGCAGCGGCCCATCTGGCTCGGAAGTCGGTTCAGAGACTTCCAAGTGGATCAAGAGAGTAGATTTCCTGCGGTAAATTCTTCTGCTGGAGTCAATAGCTCCTCCTATTGGTGTTTCTGAGCCCACAGTTTTAATCTTGCCTCACTTGGGTTGAGATCTGCTATGGCTTCGGTAGTAGTAGGCACTTGTAATTAAAGGAACATTTATATTCAAATAGGTAAACCGAACACACTTTTGATATTCTTTGTGTAAAAATATAACAGTAATATCAATGAATTTATTCATATCTACAGTCTACATAGGACTAAAATGATTGCCGAACCTTTATTCAAAGTAAATGCCATTGCAGGACTCACATATTTTATGCTCTCGAACTGTTTGCTGCATTCTCCAACGAAGTAAATGAGTTTTCGCACTTTCTACAACGGTCATTGGAACATCGTATTCTGCATTTAAAAGATCAATCATCTTTATGGAATCTTTATGAAACAGAAAATCAGCAACCCGCATTATAATATCCTCGTCCGGATTCAACAAGTTTAGATTGTCAACTTCTTCAGTAGTAAGCAATGCTATAACTTTGAACGCGAATTCTATGAACAAGTCACAAATCTCTTGAGAATACTGTTCTAGCCATGTTTGCAATTTTTCAATTGTTGCAGATTTTACAATAATTTTGTGACGGTCAATGGATATTTCTTCACCAACTCGCAATATAGTGAATCCTTTATAGCGTTTACGGAATTCATATATGTAATCATAGTTTCCTGAATTGGTGTTGAAAGCTCCGGTCTTTGCTTGTGCAGGGAAATATGCTGTGAATCTATCTTTCAACATCAAGATAATATTTTTATCCACCCTACCGTTTTTTATCCAAGACTTCATTACTATTACAAAACCGCTATCGTTTTCATAGTTGCATTCCTTTATTTGCGATTTAATGTAGTCGAAAATGAAATATACAATGCGTCCATTCAAATGAGGATCGCCTGGAAAAAAATTAGTAGCAACATCGACGCACACAAAAATAAAAGCATCATGAATATCTGCAGACAATTGAGATAATACTTCGGCTACGAACTCTTGGTCTAATCGGCATAGCCCTTTAAGGAAGATAGCTATTTTGTTCACCATTTCAACAGTTGAAACGATATCTAGACTTTTTGCCGTGTACATCTTCGACGAGGGTCCACCGTAAGTGGATACGTAAATTCTAGTTGGAACGTTTTTGGTCGAGGTATCGGCAGGGCCAAGTTTGGAGAACAGTTCGTTTCGCCCTCCCTTTCCCATTGCTTGAAGCTCGGCTATGCTCACCTTGTGATGGTTGTTTATTAAAGGTTTGCCTTCAGAACTCAAGGACACCCTCACTTTATTCTTATTCATATCTTTGTTCATACGCGCTAGTTTAGCAAAAAAGTCATCCTTATCTGTGATCACTTGAAGTGCTCTTATTGTTTCAGCGTTACCGTTGATAGTGCCAAGAGTTCTCCGGTTTTCTGCAGTTACTTTGTCAAAATATTTTCTGCAAAACAGGACAAAATTTTACAATCGATGATAAAAAACACTCTGCTTAAGTTATAGGTATACAAATTACTGATCTGCCCACCTTTTAACGTTGCTAGAAAGAGCATCTCTTGCTTCGTTGATAGTCGTGGTCTGAGCATCCTGTACTATTTCTTGAGCAGTGGCATTCGACATTACTCCGATACCAAGGAACAAAGCAGATGTAGTGAACTGGAATATCTCCAGTTTTGAAGGAGTTTCATTGTATTTTCGATACTACAACAGAGAAGTACAATTATAAGGTACAAGTATAATTTTCTGATAGTATAGCGCCACCGGTTAGCTTTACAATTTTTTTATTGATTTGAGAAACGTATGTTCGCGCCAAGTTACGATATTGTATTTCAGCATTGGGTCTAAACAGGAAGTTTTGGTAACGGCCGGTTTCTCGAACGATGATCAACGAAATAATCAAATAATTACTATGTGTCAAACTCGGATCAATCGTGACTTGGGTTTCCAGAAACCGGCCGTTAGTGAGTTGTAACAATATTTTTAGGAGAAAAGTTTTGTTGTTCCATATTAAGGCTGGATGAAGAAAGCAGTTATATTACCCAAACAAAGTATTGAGAATGTTATCTAATAAATGATTGCTTTTAACGATTTGTCTACCTTATGAATCATATCGGCCAAACTATTTACGACGCCCACGACACCAGTTGCGATGTTGGTATACCTTAGAAACTGGAGGGCGTTCATGAGAATCTAAAAAGTAATAAATATTTATAAACATGCAATTCTTACAACAATTTTTTACTCATTAACTTTGAGATGCACTTCAAAATCACAAAAAACATTGCAATTCTATAAAATGGAATTAAGATTATTTCAAGTAATACTGAAATATAGTCCTAAAATATTCAGCAGTACTCACTTTGATATTAGTGCCAGAAGAAGCTGCCCATGCTACTAACTTTGTAGCGGCACTAAATGAAATGCCTACAGCCGACATTACAATGTTGATCCAATAGCTGCGTGCTTCGGGATTGTCCAAACCAATGTTCTGTAGTAAATATATAAGTTTTAATTCAATAACATTATACATATATGAACACAACAATGTATTCTTCTTCTTATCGTGTCGATGCTAGATAAGTTTTGCAAGCTCTACAGCACCACTTGTGGCTGCATTCACGTCCTCTTTGGTGTAGGTAAAATTGTATTTGTAACGTTAGGAGATGAGTGGTAGTTTTTCGGGACCATAAGAGTCAACTAAGTATTCAGTAAATACACAGATACCTACTGTATTGGTAAAATATTTTTAGAACCAAACTTTATTTGTTTTAAGTAAACAATAGGTAGTTTACGCCATTGCATTTAATTTTCGCTAACATACCGGGTGATGTCTCAGCTTTTGTTACAAGTATTTTTTATTCAATTTATTTAATAAGAGCCTCTTTATACGACTTCACTCAAACTGTTCTTTATCGCCGCCAGTTCAGCTTACCCTCAATAATCTAGTATTTTATACCTGATCATGATTTCCTCTGTCAGCCAAGTTCATGGAGGATCGGACTATGGCATAGATTCCAGTCACAACGCCTGTGCCTATCGCTCCCGTTATCAATACTGGAGCGACTACTGGAGTAGCAAAGGCAGCGCCAATCAGAGCACCCACACTACCAATATTAGCCACTGAAACATTCAAATATAAACGTTACAGGTTTTGTGAGAACAACAAGCCGCGTGAACATCTTGCGTAGGTACAATATTTTCGGTGTGCTTTTAGAGTTTGATTAAAATCCATCGATAAATAAATGCTACAGTTAATCGCCCCTTTTAAGACCAGCTTGGAGGCTCCAGTGACCCATTGTTTACTTTTTTGCATCATCACTGGCCGAATGTAGTTGTGAGTGTGCCTTTCATCATCATCAACCTATATCAGTCCACAGCTAGACGTAGGTATCTCCCAAGACGCGCCACTGAGCCCGGTCTTCGGCTTTTTTCATCCAGTTTTTGCCAGCTACACCACGCAGATCGTCGCTCCAACTCGCCGGAAAACGTCCTTCACTATCGCTTGCCTAAACGCGGTCTCCACTCCAAACTGGAGTGTGACTTTAAAATGGATTGAAATCTGTCCATAAATAATGCTACCCCCCAATCGAAAATTGCTAAATCGAATAAAAAAAAACAATGATTTTGCTAATCTACCGCGGTTTCACAAAAAAAAACATTGCTGCTGTGCATCAATTCTTCGCAAAGGGTGATTTCCCTTTATTTTTGTAGCTGTAGCTTTCCTTTCATAGTCAATACATACCTATCGAAGTAATATCGGTAGCTTGAAGCACTCTCGCTCCGAGGCCCATAGCCGGCGACAATAGCACGGTCAGTTTCACTTCAGGCATTACAGAGTCGTCCACATCCTTATCGTTTATAATCTCCTGGTAATCAAACATTAGTTGAATAAGATAATTGTTGGTATTGGAAAGTAATTTAGGTACCTACTTTCACACGGGTTTTCGTTTTTAATACACATTAACATTTACATAATAATTCTGTGTTATATCAACGAGTATTATATTTTGTCTAGACAAAACAATACTTTATTGTTTATTCTGCATAAAATATAATACTAAACCAATGACCAAAAAACAATTGAAAGCGAATCTTATTACAAAGATTTAGATTAGCTTTCAATTTTTGGTTGAATGTGGTGAGTACAAATAAATGTGACAATCGTAAACATATTGTAACGGTACAATACAAGAAAGTTGAAGACACTGAGCGGTGATGCGGCAACGTTCGGCAGTCGAGCAGTAGCTCTACCATGAGTTTTTACTATAAGTACTATATTTACCTACTACACTCGCTAGCGTCTGTAGTTAAAAAAATGTATGAAGATTTGTACAGCGCCTCTAGCGGATAGTTGGGTACTAAAATTCGTAATACTAATATTGACGTAACTACTGTAGTAAAGTCAGGCGATTTTACTGTGACATCTCATAGTAGAGGCTCAACGTCAACGCGTAGTGCCACTCGAAAACGCCATCGTTAAGTTTGCGATTATCACATTCTATCGTTTTCGACAACTTGTATCTTTGTAGTAGATAATTAATTTGGCTATTACCCTGATTGTGATTGTACCCCTGTATTCTCCATTTTGTGGTACAACCATAACACCTTTCGGTAATAAATTGTTCTCTAAATAATTTTGCCAACTTTGATACACTCTACCATCGGGGTCGATGTAGGTTCTACAGCTTTTCGCTAAAAAACACAAAGGCATATTATGTGTATAAGTATTAAAAATAGAAATACCTATACTCTCCCGACAACTTGTTTACAAAATATAAAAATTGTAAGCATTATTTAACTACTAGCCTTTTATTGATTATTCTTTTGTTCTCACCGGGTAAAGAGGAACACTGTTATTTTTTTATTTAACCTACTGGGTCCCACTGCAGGGCAAAGGTCTCCCCCAAACTCGTCCATTCATCTCGATCTCGTGCGTCCATCCACCACTCCGTCGCGTATGAGTCGAGATCGTCCCTCCAACGTCTTCTCGGCCGGCCCGGTCGTCGCCTCATACTCTCGGGCACCCAAGAAGTCGCTATTCTCGCCCACTTCTCAGGTTACACTGTTATTATTTTCTGGTAGGTACCTACTCACCTCCAGGTTTCACTCCAGCACATTTTCTGACAGAAAACACATGATACACACAAATCGTGACGTCTTTTCCTTTCTTCAAATGCAAATTGTCCCAGTGGTCGTGGGGAGTTTTCTTGAAGATCCCAACTTCTTTCGGTGTCACTAGTACAACTCTTATTATTGCTACCAATACGTCTTCGCCATTGTAGGAACGTTTAGCTGTAATATATATTAATATTATAATTTAAAAAAATATGGCATTTAAACTATTAAATGAATAGACAGGACCTAAATCTGTTATTGGATCGTGTCTCTGGATACTCCTTTTTCAACAACCTCTCTACCTCAAGGATTAAGTGTAAATAATAAATAACTAAAATTAAAATGTTGCCAGTTCATATGAAGAGAATAAAATGTCTACTATTGCTAGAAATAAAGTCATGACCCTAATTACAAATTGGGTAAAAAAACTCAAGCAAATAGTCTACCTTGTTTGCAAATCTGTTTAAACACTCTCATACAGATTTCTTCTTCTCTTACTCCATACCCTTGCAGTTTTAAGTCGTTGTCTGACGAGCAGAGATTTCCTTCTATAGTGGGAGGCCCGCATAGCGCCACAGCTACTTTTTGCAACAAATATTTTCTTTGCTTCAAATCATACCTGTAATAAAAAACTATTCATAACATAACATATTACTGAAGGTTACATCACTACTTACCATCTTATCATTCGCACGTGATTTTATATGTATATATACATATATGATTGTATTAATAAATTTTTACAAAAATAAAACTAAACAGACTTCAATCGTCAACGACAAGTTACAACAAAAACACATTTTTAATTATTTCTCTTGACTTATTTATCTTATCTTTATCTTATGAAATGTATGTAGGGGACCACCTCTGAAGTATGATCTACCAAACAAAAAATGAATCATCAAAAACGGGTCAAATTGATTGATTTTTTTTTTACAAGTTATAGGCAAGCGTTTGACCGCGATCTCACCTGATGTTAAGTGACGATGCGGTCTACGATGTAGCACACTTGCCTAGAAGATACCCATTCACTCGTCTCTTAAAAATATCCAAAAGAAGTCAAGAAAACAGACGAAAGTATCAGTAGTATGTATAGTATATATGTATTAAAGTAGGTACTTACAATTCCCAGTCTGTGTCGCCCATAGCCTCGTAAAACTGTTGTTGTAATTCTTTGGCTGAGGGCTCAGCCCTGGCAGTAGGAGCTGGTAACTGTAGCATTTTCTGCAATTTCTATGCGATAAATAGTTTTTTTTTATAAATTGCTTTTAATCAAAACATCAATTCTAGAATTAATTATCACATCGAAATGTTTCATTCAAGTATTCAGTTTAGTAGGTTATACATAATTCAATATTTTTTGTTTTATCATCACTTACATTACATATGATGTTAACTGTACAAAGTAGGTACACCCTTTAATTAAGTAATACATAATTTAAAACATTTAAAAAAATACTATATTGGTCTGTTTATTTCGTAAATTAACATTAAACCAATTCGATTATTTATTTAGCTAATAAAACAAAAGCTTGCTTTATTATTATGTGACAGCGGGACGTGCGAGGTGAGGCGTTGTCACAGAATAAATTCTGTTTTCAAAGAGAATGGGTGTGTCTGTAATTCTGTATAGACAGACACACCCATTCTCTTTATAATATTCTCGTCGTTCATTAATAAGTCAGAAACTACCAAAAATCTTGGAGACAGCTGGATAGTAACGATGGTGAATTTCAACAATATTTGCAAGTGAATATGTAATATCTAGGTCATACTTTATATATGACTTTTATTACCGACTGTAATATTAAAACACTCACCTGAGACAATACTGAAGTTCAAGTGGTATTGCAAACAAGTAGAGAATAAATTCATGCAACGGTGATCCACAAAATAAACAATCTTTTGTGCTACGTGGGACTTCCCCGACCATAAACAATATAAAGGCCCAATACACGATGCTAGTAGGTATGGTATACACAAGTGTAGCTCTTCCATTAGCTCTATTCAGATAAGTTCACACAGGGCCCGTGCGTGAACATCCTAATAAACCTTCCTACAGCCAATTAAAGAAGAGTAAACTCGTTCATTTTCTATGAAAGTTCCTGATTGTCTGAATAAATATCTACCATTGGTTGAAAATATGCTAATACACATTGGCTGAGTGAACATATTTACAGGTCAGAACAACTATGGCTCTATGGTATAGAGCTGGATAGGATAGTATTGTCACGCGCTGCGTATGCGCTTATGAAATGAGCAATGCAAAATAATTTTGGGCTACAAAGTAATGGTCGTGTGATCGTGTGGAGATTATTAATTCGTTTATTTATATTGAGAAGTTTAATAATTGTAAAAATGCCTATCTAGGAAATCAAACCATCAAATTCCGACAGGCTTTGCTTTCGATATGAAAGCACTTAATTTAATGATTCTGTAGGATTTTGAAACACTATTAAACATTAAAATAAAATACAACAATAAATAATGGTAAAAGAAAGTAAGGTATTCAATAAATAATATTATATTTCAAATAACTTTATTACACTTTACATAAATAATATTTGGTAAAAGCATAAAATATAATAAAATATTAAGTATATTATAATACATTATAGTTATCATATATCTTGGTAGTTGGTCGCGGCTTTTGGCTTTTTGTACTTTTTGCCTAAACTTCGAATAAACTAACAAAAATTATTCAAAGTGTCACCTAATTTGGTTAAACCGCTACGGCGTTATTGATTAAATTATATTTTTATAGTATTATATAACAAGGTAAATAATGATTACATATAATTTGAGATTTTAAGGCACTGTAGTTGATACTTTATTTTGAATACCTACTATAAATAATTATCAAAGGATTCATATCACCACAATGCAAAATTTGTTGAGAACAAATTTTGCAAATATTCTGTCCTATGAAGGACTCATTACTATAAACGTAGATATACTAAATAAGACTTTCGAAGTACATTACTTAACCCCGCATTTTCATTGATAAGACTTATAGATGTTATATAGGTAAGTTCTACTGGCTCGTTCACAGTACTCACACAAATACAACTTTTTCACATGTTCTTACTAACACCGGTCTATCTTATAAAAAGTTAGCGCAGACTTTGTCTTGATTACCATCCGTAACGGTGACATAATGTCAACGCTAACTTTTTATAAGATAGGGAATAAACGTGCTTTAGACTAACTGTATATACAAGTACTACTATAACTGACCTGTACGACCGATATAATGTCGATCCATACAAACTGACACCCATCAGTGCTGCTTGGCGGCAAAAATAGGTGAGCTATTGAACAAAAGCACTACCACTACCAGCTAAATTACTCAAATAATTAATATTTCTAATAATGATAATACACAAAGCTATATATAAATAAAGCTATAGCTATATAACACGAATATTATAAGAAACTCTGCAATCTTAATAGTGACATATTTTTTTATCACAGTGCTTAAGTAGGTATCACATAAGAATATTTTTTCATTTACAAAAAATATTAAACTTTGGCGATATTATTGATATGTATGTTGATTAAGTTTATATCAAATTCGTAGATGAAGTTACAAAAGACAAGATCCAAAAGTGTTATGTGCGTTATAAAGCTCATTTTGTATTGACATACATATATATCATGTACTTAAAATACGCGTATTATTTCTTACTACTGCGATAGTAGATAAAAAAATGTTTTTAGTTATGTTTGAGATTCTACTAGGTACTAGGTGACTGACATATTTAATGTATGTATTGTATTAGGGATGTCAGTCACCTATAACACAAGCTCTGCTTTGCTTGGGGCTAGATGATGTTGTGTGGATTGTCCAGCATTATTTATTTATTTATTCCTCAGCCTTGAGATAAAAACTCAAAAGCCACTACGATAGATTACGTTTTTAAGTCTTATGTTTATTCCCAATATTCAATCTATCTCTAGTTTTGAATGTCTCAGAACAAACCTATTGGCTGTAAATTTCAGGAGACCAAAAATTCTAAACAATTGCAATGTGATCTACGTGCGTTTTAGAATTCGAAAACCTTTTACTGTGATAAATTGGTGGTTCTCAATCGAACCTTTGTGCGTTTTTATTTATTATTTTACATTTGTATTATCATTCTTTAAGAATATCTCACACCACTACAGGATTCGCAGATCACTAACTTCTTACGCGGAAACTGTTCCCTTCTAAGATCGACTTCGCTATCGATCCACGCGAGCAATCGATCTTTCAAGTATAGTATAGTATCTTGCCGCACCACACCTTCCTGGAAGAACTCTTTCAGAACCACTGAGATACCATTATCAGTTTCTCGGCACGGATCACCTAAGGGCCGCTCGTGTTTCAAATAGTTGAAGACGAATTTTACTATTTGGACTATAAGATCTTCGTCCGGACTGAGAAGTCGGAGTCTAGCTATATCATCAGGGAGTAGTTGGGATAACGTGTTGAATGAGACAGTCATCAAGTTTGCGTAGATATCTTGGCTGAGGTTTTCGAGCATAAGTGCCACGTTTTCGGCGCCCGACGCGCTAACCCTAACAAGGAGTTGACCGATTCGAATGATTTCTCCTGGGTGTATTCCGACTAGCATCCCATTGTTCTCTTCTTCTGCGTCTACGTAACTTCCAACGGCCGTTGTGGGCGAGACTCTTGTTGGAACATTCTGGGCATTTAAATCCGCGGGTCCGAGTGAGTTGAAAAGTTGCGATCTACCTTCTTTACCTATGCTGTAGAGCTCTGAGGGATTAAACTTGTGTTGTGCGTTCAAGTTGACTTTGCCGTCTGACGTCATAGATATTCTCAGTTTGTGTTGGTTTAAGTCCTTGTTTATTCTGAGGACGTCGGCGAAGTATTGGTCTTTGTCGACGATGTTTTTAATGCCACGGATCACTTCTGTGTTACCTTGCACGGCGCCTTGGACTCTTCTTGATTCGGCGCTGATCTTGTCGAACATTTTTCTGTAAGGAAGCATCAAGTTCTTATACTGACTTAAACTATTTATTTATAGTAAACGAAGTTAGCGTGTGCATGGGATACTTGTGCTCCATTTCAGAGCACCAGCTTATTTGTTTTTAGAAATATATTTAGCAAAAGTATCGATATAACAAATAAAAAATGGTTGTCTGTAAAGTCGGTTTACTGACGATAGTTGAACGTGACAACGTCAACGAACGCGATTGTTGTGTTATCTTTTCTTATCTTGAAGCGGAACGCTTCAAGATAAGAAAAGATAATTGGAACGCCGGAACGCTTCATGAGTCATGTTTTTTCGTGCGTGCAGCCGGCTCTATCGAATTATAAGACGTTGTCACGTCAAAAACAGTAGATAAATTACGGAAAAATATAACTCAAAATTTCAACTTTAATTACATCCAATTTTAGTTACTGACGATGTTGCTAGTATGTAAAAGTAATTATCTTCAATTGTCTCCTGTTATGTGTGTCATGGGTATGTTTGTAATTGTACCGACACCCTCTTTTCAAGCTGGAACAAAACCACACAAGCATTACTGCTCTCTCGTTAGAAACCAGTGCTAGGAAAACTTACCTATGTCGATTGCTTCTCAAAGTAGTCCGGTACTCATTAATTGTCCTAGCCTGGGCATCTTCAATGATGTTCTGAGCAGTACGGTTCGCCATCACAGCGTTACAGAAGAATAATGTAGCGGCTGTGAACTGGAATAGTTCTAGATTTGTTGGTTTCTCGCCG
This sequence comes from Ecliptopera silaceata, assembly GCA_932527185.1. Classification (NCBI taxonomy): domain Eukaryota; kingdom Metazoa; phylum Arthropoda; class Insecta; order Lepidoptera; family Geometridae; genus Ecliptopera; species Ecliptopera silaceata. The sequence goes on along the minus strand of OW052202.1, from coordinate 5,673,512 downwards.
TGATCGCGATACTGAAAACAAATTTAAGTTTTCAATGCCCCTCCTGGTGATACGCGGTGAGATTTTAAGATAAACCAACCATCTAAAGTGATTGTTAAAACGATAAAATTTTAATAACGTATAAATAACTCTCCCCTCTTTTTTTTCTATATATAAAGAAGGGTATTAAAACATCACGTGATTCATTTATCATTATCAAAAATGCTATTTCGTTAATGTTACGTTTTATCATTAGTGTATGCAAACCCTTACCTTGAGAATAATATGCACGAGACTGTTTACGACGCCAGCGCCACCTGTCACTATGTTCGCATGACGTAGAACTTCTACTGAAACCGCTAGGGCTTGTCCGGTCTGAAATTATAAGATTTTTTTTTAATTTTAGGGATCAGATATATAACGTAATGAAATATACGCGAGTAATAAGGTAGGTACGGCGGGAATCATTGCTTGGCAGCATAAATTGATATAGCATAAATTGATATAGACTTCTACTACATCCGTTGGGTTTATGTTGTCCTCATGCAGGGTTCATATGTGATACCAATGTTTATTGTAACAAAATTTTTTTTACCATAATGAGAGCAATAAACGAATTGAGTACTACTAAAATTACGTCACCGTGAAGTCATGTCTAATTAATGAATTTATAATAATGATAAAATATTTTATTGTAGATTCCCAAAAAAAAATCCACCAAGTAATAAAAATATGCGTAAACTCCGCATGACGTTAATTGTTTTTTCTGCGAATAAAGTTTAGGCTGAAATAATAGTAGAAAGGAAGACACGCGCTGGACAAGTCTAAAGCTTTTTTATTCTAAAGCTTACCTTAGTAAGGTTAGTACCCGCGGCCGCTGATCGGGATAGTAAACTGCTGGCTGCCCCAGCGGCGAGGCCCACGCTAGACGCCGCTATATTCAGCCAACTGCCTCTCGCTTCGGAATCCGTTGGACTTATACTCTGTTAAATACAATTTAATAAATAATTCTATCGCAACCTAATTTCCATTGCTAGATTGCTGATATAATTCTTACAAATAATGTATAGTAATAGTAAATGTAGTGTTCAAGATTGAGTAGAACTGAGCCGGAATATACAAAAGTTATCAGCCGATCCGGTCGTTTCAAAAATCAAAGAGAACATATTTTTTTCTTTTCTTTCTAGTTTTTGAAAGAAAATAAATAAATTTTGCTCTTGTTTATTTTTATGAAGCCCTTTGAGTGAACTCAGCCATTCGACAAAAACTAAGTTACCTGTTCATGTACACTTCTATCGCGTAAGTGTAGAGATGAGCGCACTAAGCCATACAACCCTGTAGTGACGGTCGCTACAGCAGCCCCCGCCAACACCACTGGGCCAACCGGAGTGAATGCTGCAACCCCTGACAAACACATATTATTATTTAAGTACACATTTATTTAAATTTTAATAAAACTTTTAATAAGATAGACCGTTAGGGTCTATCTTATTAAAAGTTGGCGAGACTTGACGTTTGACGACCGATGTGGCACGATGGGCGAAGGTCCGCCTGCGACGGGAAGGTTGCGGGTTCGATTCCCGGATTGGGATAAATGTTTGTACGATCTGCAAATATTGTGTTCTGGGTATATATGTATAATAAATATATTATATATATATATATATCAATGTAATGTATTGTATTAAGTATGTCAGTCTTCTAGTACCCAAAACACAAGCTCTGCTTAGCTTGGGGCTAGATGATGTTGTGTGGATTGTCCAGCATTATTTATTTACGTCTTGATTACCATACGTGACGTAATGACAACGCTAACTTTTTATAAGATAGGGGGTTAGTAAAAAGTTTTTTACAATATACATACTTACATAACATTATAAAAAACTTAAAACTAAGTAGCGGGGCAAGGCTCGAGCTACCGGTAGTTAGGGCTACAAATTGAGAAACCTCCAAAAAAATAAGAAACGAGTTCCATCAAATCATAATGGTTCCCATAATACAATTTTGTTTGGGACTAGAGTGTAATGTGAGTAAGGTCCGTGAATATATTTACTTATGTATTTTATATATGTATTTACATAATACTAAATTAAATCTACAAATACATACCTAGAACACCAATCGCGCCGATCGAAGCCACTGTACTTGCTGTGTCGACTGTACTTAGCACCCTCGCTTTCACTCCTAATGATGGCGAAGGTACAACTGAAAGTTTGACAGCGAATGTATCTTCACCCTGAAAATATTTAATGATAATTAGCATTTTTTAATATAATTTGTGTGATTTATAGAAAAATCAAGAAGTTGGGCGTGTTAAATAACGGTTACAACAGGATTGAAGAACATTCAAAAGCATTCGGTGAGGCCATGTGGCTTGTTTCTGGTATTGGTTTTATTTTGGATCAGCTGAGCTATCATTAGATCGATTGCAACGATCTGCAGATAGTTTGACCATTTCATATTTACGTTGAACCTATTGTATATACTGTAATATTCTTAAATTTCATTATGAACTAATATGAAAATGCCAGGTAGAACCTTCCATGCCTGTGGGTTCGATCCATACCGAAAGCAAATGTTTGTGTGATGAATACAAATATTTGTTCTGTGTCAGTGTTACTTTTATGTAGATAAGTATTTACAAAAAAGCATTTACCTCAAGAATAGTCCCTTTGTATTCACCATATTGAGGCACTATAAGAACACATTTAGATAGTGTATTATTTTCTAAATACGAATTCCATGTATGGTATACTCGTGCATTATCGTCCACGAATATTTTGCAGGATTTTGCTGAAACAAAAAGTTGTATTTGTCAAAAATGATTACAGATGTATAAATAAATCAGATAAGTACTTATAGGTAATGAGATTTTCGAATAAATCTGATAGGTCATGGGTTCGATTCCCATTAAGAACAAACATAATTTTTGCGATGATAAACATTACAGTTTGTCTTGGGTCTGGGAATTGCAATGTGTTTTAAAAAATATACTAAAATAATTCTATCAGCAATCTACTTTCCATTGTACAAATTTTGCTTTTGTATAATTTATTCCATCCTATTTATTCAAAAATTTTAAGACAGATAAGGTCATTATAATATTGTCCATACAAGCGGATAATACATGACATGATAAGTAACTTGACACCAATATATATCGTGATAGTGAGGTTAAAGCATTGCACTTACTACTATCAATTAATTCGTGAGTATTTTATCAGTTCAGATAAGCTATGGTCATATTTCTGTGTTAGCTGATAAAACACAAGAAAGTGCCACTTTATTTGAACACTACGTTTTATCGCCAGATAAGCGTGTAAACTAATAACTCCCATTGCATTGCGTCGATTCACAATAGTCAAGTGAAATATTTTAATAAACATTTACACTCCGCGGTTACAAAAGTTTGACAGATGTCAAATAAATAAAACCTTTACATACATAAACCTTTACATAAAAACCGATCCCTTTGAAGGATGGTTGGTAGAAAATGTTTTTAGTACTAAGCTCTACTTTTGTACGTACTGTTTTGTTGCAATCAAATATTGAATAAAATAAATACTTAATGCTTTTAATCGTTGAAATGTAAGATGGCGCTTATTGCATGCGTTGAAAGTTGCATAAAATCTGTGTAAATCTGAGCAAAACTTAAAATGAAAGAAATGGTTGATGGAGCTCTGACCCAACAAGTCTGACTACTCGCTACCTTTGCTCATAGTCTAGGGCCTGTTTGCAGAAAAAAATATACATTTAACAATATGAAAAGGAGCCACATCCTGGACAATTTTAAGAGGGAAAAGGACAGTTGTGTCTGTATCTCAAACATAAACCCTTAACTATCAACCCACCTGCCCATAGTACACAAACTAAATGCAGATAAAAAAAAAACTATTTTCAATCTCCTTTTTTCTTGCAATCTGCCCATAGGGGCATTGAGCTAGAGTTTGGTCCTTTTCTCGTAGATGGCGGCGTGAATGGTAGACACCCAGTGGCGTCTCCATTATTATAATTTCAACAAATAAGCTATATTAGGTCTTGCGGGGCTCTCCGCTTTATTCTTTTAAATGTTTTTCGAGATTGCATGAGATCTTTGGCTAATTCGTTCGGGTGGTGTTCCATTTTCAATCTAGTATCAAATACATACCACCACAAGTAGTTGGAATGCACCTCCGTACCCTGAACACAGCGGTACACCAGATATCTATATCATTCCTCTCATGCAGATCCACCCAATAATCAAGAGGTTGTAGCTGGAAGAACTTCAGTGGCTTCGGTCGAGCGCAGACTATTAGTAGAACTGACATTACTATGTCATCATCATTGTATGCATATTTACCTGAAAGTTTTAATTAAAATCAATCTAAGAACAACAGCTACTTTTACTGAATGCTGTCACAATTTGTATGCGATTTTATCATTAAAATTAATATAAATAAATAAAATAATAAATAACGCTGGACAATCCACACATCATTTAGCCCCAAGCTAAGCACAGCTTGTGTTATGGGTACTAGAAGACTGACATACTTAATACAATACTTACATAAATATCTATCAAGTCTTGTGGCAAAATTACAAAACAAATTAATAAGAAATTGTGCATCAACTTATGTCACACAAAGAACATAGGTACAATTTTGTATAACTCCTATTATACATAATCTTTAGATCATGCTACAAAATAGCATTAGAGGACACTATCAGTTGCTGATAAAGTAATCACTTTCAAATATTTAATGTTAGGGGATTCACCGAACTAAATTTATTAACAGGATTAAGTCAAGTTTATCAAAATCGAAGATTGATTGTAGGTACCTACTTTGTTCCCTCACGCATAATGGACCACCCTAGCATCTAAATGCGGGAACGGGAGTCCAATACAATACCTACTTTGTTCACAAATTTTTTCATACACTTTCATGACTTGCTCCTGTTGCCGAGACGTGTAGCCTTCAAGATGTGCATTCTGATCTCCGATCACTTCCGTTAGATTTCCCTCCTGACTTGGACTACCATATAAAGCAAATGCAATGTTTTGCACTAAATAGTTTCTATTGCTTTTTTCATATCTGTAAAAAAAAAACAATTGTTGTTGGTGTTGGCTGTCGTTTTTACTACTAGTTGTACCTACTGTTTAGTAGTAAGTACTATACTCTTCATCTGATGTGGATATAAGTGCATACATGACTCACCTTCCTTAAAAATACATTATTATGTCATGCTAGAGTCAATATTATCAATTACTAACATAAAGTACTGGTTTATTATGTATAGTGAATACATACTTAACCCAATCTCCATCTCCCAAGTTCTCGAAGTATTCTTGTTGTATTTGCACAGGTGATAGACCACTTTGCATAGGTTCATTATTATTGACAATTAAATTTTCATTTTCTATTAAATTTTGATGAAGCTGGCTTTGTTCTTGTGGAAGATCAAGATCCATAGAATCTCTATTATATGTTCCTGAAATAAACATAAATCATATACTAAGATTTATGACTGGAGCTACTTACTGTAAGTAAAGTTTAAGTACTTGATGCAATATTATGAAATTGGAATCTTTTGCGTACTAAAATAGTGATATTGTCACTTACCAGTTTTTAACATTTTCTCAATTTGTCTTGTAATTAACTACAAAGCGAAAATATTATGCTCTGTATGTGTTCACGTTTTTATAACAAAACAAATAAGCTGACTGCATGTAGATAATAGCAAAAAAACGGCACACAACAATGGTACTAAACAGCGGTGTTAGAAATATCATACTTTTTTTAATATTAGTGCAGTACAGTGCTACCAGCCCATAAACACAATTTTCCCCGTATCATTACCAATGAGCGATTTTCCAGGGAGTGTTCTTATAATACACGATAGATGGCGCTCAACGTCAAATGCATTTCAATGTCAATTGTCAACACAAAAAGTTTTCATATTTTATCTGTGGTGTGAAATTTTTGTCCTAGAAAAAATTCAAAACTGTTTGACAAAAGCTAAAAGTCTTCAATCGTGGCAGAAATCAGAAACCAGTATACAGTCTGTTGTCGTCAATAGTAAAATCCACAAGAAGGTACACGAATGCTAAAATAAAAGCAAACAAAATTTATCAAAACGCTGAATACACCGAAACGGACGTGACAGGATGATAATGACAGCTACACGACAGAGCTACCAATAGATTATACAGATAAAAAAGAGAGGGATTTTGATACACTATTTGTCTACTGCCATCTATTGACTATTTTTGAACTATTTTTTTTTTTTTTAAAGCCATTTGGAAAATCGCTCATTCAATCAAAGAAACAAGTACCTAGGTAGTGTATGTTTTAATTATTTATATCAGTCTAATTTTTTACAGTGACCTGTTTTTGCCGTACTACGCATAGACATGTAAATACAGCAAGCGACACGCACGCACGGCAGGTTTCCTTTAGGTTTTTATTTGTTTGATATTTCCTATTATAAATATATTCCTAAGAAATACCCCTAATATCCAAAAAAATCCTTGTTTTATGGGAAAAATAGTTATGTTGTTAACATTGCTGCAACATTTTTGCAAATGACATTGACAATTTATGAAAAATGACTTTGACGTTGAAATAAAGCAGGTAGTATTCTGTGGCCCGCTTACTCGTGCATAATTCTTTTATAAATTTTTCATACTAGGGATGGGCAAATGAAAAAAAAATATCGATATTTATCGTATCGATATTTTTCAAATATATCGATTATATCATCCAAGAAATATCGATATTTCGATATATCGATATTTTTGCCCAATATGCAATTATTTATAAAAATTGCCAAAATATTCGAAATTTTAAAGCAAATACACATCTGGCTGTTTTGACATCAGTTTTTTTATCTAAAATAACAAGTTTTTCATTGCTTGACTTTAAAAAAAAACAAATTAAACATAACATTACTCAAAACTGAATTTGTCTGATATTGACATCAGGAGCACTCGTTGTTTAGAGCTTTAAAAATATATCGATTTTGATATCTGAAAATAAATATCGAAAATCGATATATCGCTGGAAAAAATATCGCCGATATATATCGATATTTTTTGCCCATCCCTATTTCATACATACCTATCAAGTCGTGATGAGTCAAAGCATAGTGCTTGGGTGCGTTAGGGATGGGCAAACCGAAAAAAAATATCGATATATATCGTATCGATATATTTAAAATATATCGATTATATCGTCCAAGAAATATCGATATTTCGATATATCGATATTTTTTGCCCAATATGCAAATATTTATAAAAATGGCCAAAATATTAGAAATTTTAAAGCAAATATACATCTGGCTGTTTTGACATCCGTTTTTTTATTAAAAAAAAACAGAGTTTTCATTGCTTGACTTAAAAAAAACAAATGAAACATAACATTACTCAAAAAAGAATTTGTCTGATATTGACATCAGGAGCACTCGTTGTTTAGAGCTTTAAAAATATATCGATTTTGATATCTGAAAATAAATATCGAATATCGATATATCGCTGGAAAAAATATCGCCGATATATATCGATATTTTTCAGAAAAAATATCGATATTTTGATATATCGATATTTTTTGCCCATCCCTAGGGTGCGTTAACATTATCATCCAATTAGCCCAGTCATATTAGGTAAAAAAAGGGGTCAACCTCGGAATGAAAGATAATAAGCTGCAAATTGGTATGAACCTTTGTTTTGTCATTCTAAATGTTGTCTCAAAAGTCACAATCGTTATCGTGTCCGCGTCTCAAGATATTCAAGGTCAAAGGTCACAAAAATCGGTTTTTCGCGAATATCTGGCTTCCTATCGGTTAAATGAGATTTGCATTTATTATAAAAGTTGTAGGCTATAAAACTCCCTACAACTTTTGTTTAAACTTTTTTTTCATACGACCAACCGTTTTGAAGGTAGAGCGCGAAGTGCACATCGTACAGTCATATACGGCCTAATGCAAGGTCAAGCGTGAGTTATGGTTATCAGTACGTTATAAAGTCAATTATTTACTTGGAAATTATAATTATTAAACAATGCCTATTATTTATGTACTAACTATTAATTATTTATATTTAATTAAAGTAAGTAACTTGATTATTTATATATAATTATTCATATTTAACTATTTAAGTATAAAATATTATTAATTCTGGATTATATATTTTAGTTTTATTTTAAGTTAACACGACATTATATATCTTTTCTTTAAAACGCGTAAATTTCTCAATACTTTTATACCTGGAAATACTTGTCCCTACCCTATGCCCTTTTCTATTCATTGCCGGGACAGATGTTCTATAGTATCCTAGTAAAAACCTTGTCTTCTAGTAAAAACAGAAAAATTAATTCAACGTGTCCAGAATGCTTGCGCAAGGTTCTGTTTTTATATTCCTGCACGCACACACATTACTCCCTACCTTAATAGCAAAAGTCTGTTAAAGATGAAAGCTCGTAGAAACCTTCACCTAGCGACCCTGCTTTTCGGTGTGGTGAATTACGAGAAGCCTTCTTATCTTTTTCATAAGTTGAAATGGGCGAAGGAGTATTCTCGCTTCGGGAAGAGAGAGTGTACTCATGTGTTTGTATCACCGAGACACAAGACTGCAGCGTTCCGTGGTTCTTTCAGGTTTGCGGCGTCTCGGTGTTGGAACGACTTGCCACCACCAATTCGTACTTTAAGAATAGTTGGCACTTTCAAACGCAAACTCAAGAAGCTACTATTGGCGTGCCAAATATCTACCTAACTTAGCTTACTTCTATAGGATCAGTGTGGACTGCACTGGTCCAACACGCCTACATGAATGTATTAAAGCCTGAAGCAGTCTTACCTTGTTCTTGCGTATTTTCTGCATACTTCTTGATCTTCCATTACTTGCTTGGCGCTTTTCCCCACGTTCTTCATTTTAGTAGGCATCCAACCATCCGTTTTTTATCTTCTCCACCTTCGTAGTAGTTTCACAGTCACGGTAAACAGGCTCCCACAGTTTGATTTGTAGTACATAGGTATCTGTTTCAATTAATCGCGCGTAACACCACCATAAACACAGTACAACCACACAGAAACACTTCCAGAGACGCGATGTGCACTTCGCGCTCTACCTTCAAAACGGTTGGTCGTATGAAAAAAAAGTTTAAACAAAAGTTGTAGGGAATTTTATAGCCTACAACTTTTATAATAAATGCAAATCTCATTTAACCGATAGGAAGCCAGATATTCGCGAAAAACCGATTTTTGTGACCTTTGACCTTGAATATCTTGAGACGCGGACACGATAACGATTGTGACTTTTGAGACAACATTTAGAATGACAAAATGAAGGTTCATACCAATTTGCAGCTTATTATCTTTCATTCCGAGGTGAAAGCCCTAATATGACTGGGCTAAATGCATTATTTCTTACTGGTCTAACTGATCTAGTGCTACGCTACCTGCTATAACGCGTAAGCGTCTGTCTATGCCACGCACAATTAATGACGGCTCCGCAATTTATTTTTTAAACATTATCATTTATAATTTAGGTAGGTAAGTAATAATAATATATTTTTGGGAATAAATAAAACCTAGATTAAACATAAATACTTAAATCCAACGCTTACGATTTTACTCAGCTGAACCGGTAAAAGACGGAAAGTTTGTAACTGACGGTATTTTACAAAAGTAATATGTACCTACTTACTTACCTACATAACTAGGTACTACCTTGGTAGGTAGTAGGCACAACACGTACAAAAAAGCCATAAATATCACATGGTGCATATTCTACTCAATTCTTGTTCGAAAGGGCATTAAATAAACAGCCATTCATAAACTTTCTCAGTTAGCGCGCATTCGTTGAAGCGACTCTTGAAATTACTCCAACTTCCCAGATCCGAGTTCCTGAGGGATACCTACCTGCCCTACGTCACAGTACAGTATTGGACACCTGGATCATATGGTTGAATTTGGAACTGGGTAAGTACCTATTGCTTTTTGAATCCCAACATGTCATGAAATAAAAATACTTAATGATATAAAATGGGCTCACTTTTTTAAATCAATAATCCGCTCATTACCTACTACTATTAGTGAGTATAACATCCACCGTACCGAGGACGTGTCCAGTGATGCATTGTATTGTATTCATCTCTCTGAGACATAAATGTAAGTAAGTACTTAAATATGTAATAGCACTGGCCTAAAGGTAACACTTCCCTGAATGAGCTCGTTCTACTGACCCGCGTATACGTGGGAACAACTGTAAAAAAATGGGATTAGGTCTACAAGAAACTTATCTGCAGATGTACCTCATACATCATCGACTCCGTGGCGCAACGGTAGCGCGTCTGACTCCAGATCAGAAGGTTGCGTGTTCAAATCACGTCGGGGTCAAAACTTTTTGCATGTTTTTTTACAAAGCCTAATTTTATAAATTTTTGAATGCTTCTGGAGTTTACCAGCTATTTCTCAACTTTTCTTGTTATCCAAGAATAATACTCGATGGAGAGTTTTATGAGGAGTTCATAACTTAGCGTAAGCGGTGTTTGTTGTTGTAGGGCAAATGGCTCGTTTTTAATTCCACTTTGCATTCAGTTCAGCTGAAATAATATTTTTTTATTTCGTATTTTAGAATAAATTTATGTTCCGTAGTAAGTTATAGCAAACAAGACTGTTTAGAAAGGTAGAGAGGGTGGGGTGGACAACACAGACAAGATAAACAACAACTTTATTAAGTTTTCTACAATAACTTCTCAAAGTTTTTGGGAAAATTAGCCGGTAAGCTATAAATATAGAGGTCAGTCAAACAGTAGGTGCAATAAAGAAAAATAATGTTTTTATTTTATTTTACAAAAATTACCTTTTTGATTTTTATACTTATCTACTTACAAAGAGTTTTTCTTCAGGCCAGAAAGGAGGTTGGTATTAGTAAACTAATATCCCTGCAAACTACGTGCACTAAGTAACAAACCTTCTTCTTGGGATTTCCTTATTACAAAAGTTATGACGATACATTTCACACACGATTTTTATAGCTATTTACCAGTTGAGGTAATTTGCGACCCAGCTGTTTGCTCTACTTTACGGTCCAGCAGTAAACTGGCCGTTCCCTATAACCATGTTATAGTTTTTAGAGGGGTAAAAAAAACACCAGATATCAAAGAGATGTAGAGTGCTGGGATTGGTATCGAGGAGAAGTTCAAATTATATTGGCTGGCTTGTAGCGGGACCACCACAAAGGATGATTGGCTGCAGCTTTACTATCAATTTTATATAATGATTTGAATATTTTATTTTAGCCGGCAATTAGTAGGTTCCTCTAATCCTCTATCTGCCTATTTTAAACTTAAGACATTATTCGTTTTGTAAGAATATTTAGTTTCTTGCAATTTTTTAAATTAAAACGGTCTTTTTGACCACGCCATCTAATCTATTCAGAATTTTGTTGAAAAAGTTCTGATGCCTTTTGAATAAAATTTATTTATTTATTTTAATGTTTACAAAAATAAAGCCCTTTGGACGTCTACTTGTGTAATTTAACATTTCCTTTCGTTATGTCGTGCCGTGCATGCTACGGCGGCGTAGAATACACTTCTACATTCGTAGAAGAATGCAAACGCGCTCTCGTGTCATTTGGCAGAGGTCTCCGACGGACCGTAAGGCTTTAGTCAGTTAAGTCTGACTTAACCTACTGCTCGGACACACGATGGTTTTCGTCATGTAAAAAAAAATAAGTGTGGCACTCGGGGACTGCGATTTATGTTGTTGTTTGTTGAGATAGCAATGCTAATGGAGATGGAGCCTAGATTATCTGCTAGTGCTAAATCCTGTAAGTCGAGTGCTAGACTATCTGCATAGCCCTAGTATCTCTTTCCATTCTATCTGCAATGCAAATGGACCGCACCGCATCAGAAATCTACTCGTCGAATACGTAGCCGTACCTACCTATTTACGTATTATGGTTTAAAAGACCAAATAGGCTTATACACTTACTCCCAATCTTATAAAAAGTTAGCGTTGACATTATGTCAAAATTCGTATGGTAATCAAGACATCAAGTCTGCACTAAATTTTTTATTAGATAGACCGTCTATCTCTTTACTATGAGTTCTGACCACAAAAGTTAAAAAAAAAGGTAGCACTCCGGGAGTGCCGGCAGAAGTGAAAACTTCAATATTAACGTTGTGTTTTCACTTTTAAGTTTTCACTTCAAAAATATAACCACAGACGTCATAATGACAATGACAATCACAATGACACAGACACATTCGCGCAAGCGCCCTATGCCGCCTAAACAGAGCACACTCAGGCACGGTAGAAAGAGTGGGAGATACTAGTTCCTCTCCCTTCCCCTCGATCTTACGCTTTTTATCAACGTCACGTGACCCTGACGCGAGTTTGAAAGTTTTTACCCACCCAGCGCCGCTAAAGAAGTTTTCACTTCAAAAAATCTACTAGTAGGTACCCATATAAGTTTTTTTGAAATTTAAATACGTAGCGAAAACTTCAGATCGATAATATGTGCAGTGAACAGGTTGAAAAACAAAAGTTTATAACAAAAGTCTTGACGATGCAGTTGCAAGCTTTTCGAGTTTCAAGTCTAGTGTAGTGACTCTTTGTTCGAACTCGCTACGCTTACGGCATTTTAACATTATCTATAGTAAGGAAAAAACCAAGGAATCCAATGCAAGTTACAATATAAAAAATTTAGACCTACAAAAAAAAACACACATCAAAATACGTAAGTACCTACTTAAAATCGAGAATTATAATGTTTAAAATTTTACTATGAAGATGGTCATCCAGTGAGGGTTATCTATTTATTTATAAGTGTATTATTTAATATCAAAATCGCTTTCGTCGTATACTTAGCTTGTTATAATAATTATTATGGATTATTTTTCTATTAACTTAATGTATTATAAAAAATAGTTTATTTTAAATATTTAATAATTTAATAATATTAAATTTTTAAATTATATAAACTAGTACCAACCCACTTATAGCCGCTTATTTTTTATTTTTTTTACATGTTATAGGCAAGCGTTTGACCGCTATCTCACCTGATGTTACGTGAGGATGCGGTCTACGATGCTAACGAAATATTTTTTTTTAAATGTTAAGTTGGCGCGCAGTCAGAATCCACTACTTTTTAGATTTTCGAGAGATACAGTTGTAATTTTGTGATTGTGTTTTGGGTACTTGTCAAAATACAACTATTCTGAATTATATTACGTAAAGTAAGTTAAATGGTATATTGGCGGCGCCGCACTACACTTAAGTTTTCGCAGACTTATTAGTAATGGTCTGGTCGGCTTTATTTGCAGTAAAATTCAATTAAGCCAACTTTATTAGACTTAATTAGAGCTCTGGATTTGCGAACTCCGTCTGCTGCAAGCGAATAATTCATAGGAAGGTTAATTAAATTTAGTTCTTCTGTAGCACGCTTTAAAGTTGAATTGCATAAGTAGGTACCCTATACCTTGAAGATTCAGACAGTGTGTTTTTCGAACCAGGTGTTTTTTGATACCGCAACATTAAAAACAAACCTACCTACTACATTTTCGAATAAATCTAGATTGATCAAACTAGCTTTTAGGAGTAATAGATTTGCTTGTGATGCGAAGAACTACAATCATAGTATTGCCAGATACATAAGGTCAAAATTGAATTTTAATTGTTTGGGTATGACTCTACATACAAAACCTAATGCGTTACACCTGTCTTCTCTTTGCACTTGAATGTAGGTACACAAGTAACTTTATATAGTTTAATCGATGGTTGTAATAAATTACCTATTTTTGGCAAACGAATTCTCAATGAAATCCAATAAAAGATTGTTCCTAAAGGCAGGAATTCCTAGAAACCAGCAGCATTATTAATCCATTTTTGGTATTGTTTTAGGCAAGTTCCAAAAAGGTGACTTTATCATATTTGTCAATAGAAATGCAAAAGGTTCTAATATTTAACTTCTAAATCCTAGTAGGTAAATTATTATTAATATGTAATTAAAGTTTTTGACCGCTAAGTAACGACCACAATTTGTCAAGAAACTTCGGTTCGAATCTTCCGATTCAATAATCCATAAATTACGACCAATTTACTTGAGAGCTTTAGTAAATCATCAATGGCCACTTGGTGATCCAAAAACAAAGGGTCCTTGCAAATCTTTGGAATTTATGAGCCATAAAATTGGCATTTAACCCGTAAAGGTAGAGATGACCTACCGTTTCCTAACACACTAAAATCGGTTTTATTAATAGCTTGCTACGCCGTATTGTAAATTTAATATACTCGAGTCACATTGCGCGTCAACGCCAGCTCGACTGCTGAACGTTGCATCGTCACCGCGCAGTGTATCTTTGATACTATGACGAACCGTTTAGATACGATTGTCACATTTATTCGTGATCGCACCAATCAAACACCACTTGATATTTTGCGTTCTATTTACAAACATGACAGTTCAAAGTTGCCAGGATAAAAAAAAACATCCATAAATAAATGCTGATGATATTTGCTGATCACTCTGCTGTTCGATGAAGTAGGACACCCCTACAGGTTAAAATACGGAAATATTTGGGCTTTACTTTCGCGATATAATTTATTTTAAATTGCCATTTTGATTGTGGTCAATCCTTAGTATTGGGAATCCGGGATTAGGGTGCTACATTGGACACTGCGGTCATCCATCAAAGCATACCAACCTAAACCAGAGGACAATGAGAAAGGATTTATATTTTTCGGGTAATTTTATTTATAGCTTTGAAAATTTAAATTGAATTACATTTATCACGGGGTCACAGGTTTTTATGACTGTGCCGGACATCTTTTTTGGACCGGTGAAATATTTCCGAAAATATTATCCTTACAACATTACGAGCATGTACCTACTGTTAATAATAAAAATAACTACTTATAACAAATATTTATTTAGTCTATCTCTGTATTCTATTGGCTTTTCTGAAAACCACGGCAGTAGGGAAACTTAGGAATAATAATTTAAAAATAAAAAATATATAAGTATTCTATCGTTCTCATAGTAGGTATGTACAAGCTCTGCTTAGGTTAGGAATAGAGTGTGATGTGTGAAATGCCCATGAATATTTAATAATATTTATAATGCTAAAAGTCGTCGAAGCGACGCGTGACCCGAGGGCTGGTGAGTATCTGGCCCAACGTATCAGCATTGCTATTCAGCGCGGCAATGCAGCCAGTGTCTTGGGTACGCTTCCGATTGGTACTGATTTGGATCAGTTGAACTATCTATAGATCGTTTGCAACGGTCTGTAGATAGCTCAGCTGTTTCTTATGTATTTTATATGTCTATGTACATTTTGTAAATACTGTATAGTCGTAAGTTTGTTTGTGAATAAAGTTTATAATGCTATTTACTAATAATATTTACAGTGCCTGCTTCTAATGTTGCTTTAGAACTTTAGTCACAATAAAATGCTTATAAAACAAGACAAATATTTTGTTTTTTCACGTTAACGAATCAAAACGTCTGCAAGTAATAATAGCAAGATGGCAACGCTATTTACTTCAAGGAATCTTCACTCTTATCTCGGTACTTCCGTTGCTTTCAAAATGGCGTTTTCATTTAGAATAGTCAGCAACAGGAGTTGACTTTTTAAGAATATAGAAATGGATCTATCATGAAAGCTAGTTCTACGAATTTACTTTGTACTTGTAGAACTCAGTCCTTGAACTTATCACAATTTAATAACTATTAATGAACTCTAATGCCATCAGGCATTAAACATAAAATCGATAGTCAATCACCACAAAATGTCGACATGGTTCCAGCGATATTCAATAATTATAATAAATGAGTATTTATTATAGTGGCAGATGGCGAGGTAAATCACTGTGTGCATGCTGTGTCCATAATAATAATAATTCTTCATTACCGATCACGAGTATCCGCAGTAATTAGTAATTTGGATGCGCGTCAGATTCATAATGCTTCAGTGCTAAAGCGCTAATCGAAAATACAGCACTTTTATTATGTTGTTATATCTCTCGTGTAAAAAGCATTCAAAACGTTTCCTGCTCGGTCTTCTAAGTTCTAGTAGAAAGGTTCAGCCACTTAGAATCACCTAATAGTCTTTAAGACGATTCCAAACGCTTCAAGATTTAACGGAGTAAAGTAGGTGACTTTGACTTTGGTAAAGCCAATTTCAATTTTAATTTTTATTTGACTAAATTTATGGTAAAGCCAATTTCAATTTCAATTTTTATTTGACTAAATTTATAATGGCGTTGTAATAAGTCACTGTTTTGTTTCATTTAAATTGGAATAGTAGAGTCTAATAAAGTGGTATATGCTAAGGTTGCAAATAACGGTTCGAAAAAAAAGATGTCTGGTCGTATCGAATGTTCGTCTTCGTAAATTGACGCACTACCCGACCACCAGATACCTACTGCTCGACCCAAATTGAAATGCCAATCATTGTGCCCTGGCTTGAATCCTGAGCGCAAAATTGTGTAAGGGCGAACAAGATGGCCTGCTAATGTTGATAGGTAGGGGTGAGTCAACGTTCATACCTACTTACTGTTTTGTGAATTAGAATTTCTGATCCTTCATTTGTGGATTCTCGGGTTGCTACGAATTTGTCAGTGTTAGCGTTTACGTGTATAGTACAAGGCGAATATTAAACGAACTACATTTCATAGATATAATCTATCTCGTGACTTTGACAGCAAGTCGCATCGTAATTTTGCTCAAGCAAGTATCATAACCGGGAATTAAAAACACCGGTATAGGTGAAAAAAATAATTTGGAAATTGAGTAAAAATATTACATCTTTAGGTATTTCTATGTTCAGTGCAGGAAGGTAAACTTGAAACTTGAATCTTTATGCAACATAATCACAAGGATCACTTTGAAACGTCTTACATACTAGATGATCTAGGATGATTCTAGGTAAATATTAACCACATTGCAGTAAACACATAGTGTAATTACAACAGAAGACAACCGTGCCTGAGCGAATAAAGTGCCTCTGCATAATTTACTTCGTGCACAGAGAGGCACAGAGGATGTGAGATAAAATGCTGTTGGAAAGTTTTAACTGCAAAAGTTCAGTTCTGATTGAACCAACTTTGTCAAGTCACGGCTTTGCCAATTACCTAATTCCGGAAACATTCATTAGCAACTCCTTTAGTTTTACATGAAATATTCACCTGCAGTCTATGATTAAAAATCTTTACAAAATTTTATACAACGTGTAAATAAATTTTAACAGAATTGACAGTCACTAAAGTTTTAAAAAGAACAACCGGAGTTTGACGAGTTAAAGACAACAACACATTAGGGTTTCAATGTTATAACAGTATGATTGTTTTTTCACCTTTGATTCTGTCAAATAATTATATTGTAAGTATAAATTTTTGGGAACATTAATCTCCAAAAGTTTTCCCAAATGTTCTTGTAACAATTTAAAAGTCAAAAAGCTGTTATTTCAGAATACCGTTTCGGTGGTCCTAAAACATGAGCTATTTGAAATCGATCATAACAGTTAGCAGATTGTTAAAGATTTTTTTTGGGTCAACATAATTCAAATAATCGTAAGTCGCATCCTGCCCCAATAGCAAAAACACCTTGTTAACTCAAAGATTAACCCTAATCAAAATTACCACTTTCTCTCAAAATAATAAAGCATTACAGACAACCTAAATCAATTATGTAACTTTTCTAAGGACGCCAGTCCAAAATTGATAATGCCAACCCAACAGTTTAATACAAACAAGGACCGACCGCGAACTTATTACAAACATTTGTTTCTACCAAAAACGGGGGCCACGTAAATTACATTGGTATCTTTCGAAGCAAAAACATAATTAATGTTTCGTTGTTTGTAATCAGAGAGCTAAGTGGTAGACAACAGGGACCCAGATGCTTTTGTTATTGCTAGGGATGTGCCTGATCCAATATTACACCTGTTTGTAGAAAAAAAATCGAGTTCAAAACATGTTCAATTTTAATTGATGTTGGAAACATGTTTCCAACATCAATTAAAATTGAACATGTTTTGATTGAAAGCTTTTGTACTATCGTAAAAGTTGCTGATAAGACTTAAGCATTTTACAATCACTGCGGAAGCACTACAATATTGCAGTGTTTTTTTAACTAGAAACAACTTGCGGTTGTAAAATATTATCTAAGCTTTTTGAACCAGGTCTAAAGAAGGCAGATAATTTTGCCTAAAAGGAGATTTGAACAATGTTGAATGTGTTATTTTCTCAAAACTTATACCTATTTTATTTGAACCTATTAATATTCGCTACACAGTTTTAAATACTTTTGCGATTATCGTGTTTCTACATAGTTACGCCATGTTTTTGTTTCCAGCCAAGGAACCCGTTTTTTTAAGTATACTGATAGCATATCATTTGACATGCCTACACCACTGGTTATTACGTTCAACTACCAACGTCTTTTATGTCTGTTCTAAATGAACGCGGCTTTCTTACACATACCTACTTACTGCCATCTCATTTGGGGAGGATATGAAATATGCTTGCGTATGTTACCCAAGACACAAATGGTTTTGTTTTCTCCTACCTAATACCATTAGAAATACCAAAACAACCCATCCAATCTCATAATTTTCGCGAGTGTTTTCGCCACAAGAAAGTAATATAACAAGCTATTTCTACTTGACAAAATTATTTCGAAATGCGCTACGAATTTTCCAGACCTTGTGTGGGTGTTAATAATGAAATTTAATCTGGTTTATATAGAAAAATTTATTTTTTGCGCAAGAATTTGTCAACGAAATCCTTTTTAATTAGGTGTATGCTAAGCTACTGTGATATTCTCCTCCGAATTTCCTCGAACATGGTACAGAAAAATACTATTCTATCATTTGTCTCGTTATCATCAAATGTCATGGTGTAAAAGACACGAGCAAAAGGGAGATTATATAGCTTTTGCTTCCTATTTCAAATTCATTTAGAGTTCCGTATTTTCAATTCAAGCTTCTTTACAATCTAAGATCAAAATTCAATCAAATGAGCAACTAATTTATCAAAACCCATTCAGACACCAGGGGTTGAAAGCAATTAATCAAACTCAGATTATTTCAGTCTCGTTTAAAATTTATTTGTGTAGTGCTTGATTGCGGTTTTCAGTTACGAGAGGAAAAACCAGGCTGTTTGATAATTAATGGGCTTATTGCCCGGAGGGAAAATAGTAGAGCTCGCCAACTAACATAATAGTTAATGCATCCAATGATATTACATAATGTATTGGGCTCTCATACTTAATACTTATAACATACCTTTCCCGTACCTATGTATCAAGTTTATGTTCATGTGCGGCCAATACCCCTATTTTTTCTGTAAGTCTACATAATAAAGTGTCAAAAACAAAGGTGCGGAGTCGGAGGGTATGAGTTATAACTACTGGCCGCATGATCATTTTCTCTCACACACATTGCCACCCGTTTTTACTTCATATTTTGATGGGGAACGCGGAGTCCATATTCTAGGTACAAAAACAGTAGTTAAGAACGAATTTGTCATGGACACTCTATGGTCAGCACTTGAGTTTTTGACATCTGTCAATAATAGTTCATAGATATTTCGCCTGATAGGGACTTTTAAATCTCGTCAGTTGACCCACTCAACGTGTTAATAAATAAATATCTACAATAATTGAGTTTTAGATTCACTCGTCATTATTTCGACATAAATATTCTACATCCAAAAATTTTTCCAAATCATTCTGATTGTAAATGGATGTTTTCATATCATTGTAGTTCATTGCTTCACACAGTCGACATAAATGATAGGACTTCGATCCAAAGTATCCATGTTCATTCAACACTTCAAAATTGTTTCTCCATAAATGAAAACTTAGTAATATTTCATCGTCTTCACTGATGGTGATTATATCTTTGACTAGGTCTTCTAGTGTTGCGTAGTTGTCAAAATGTAGATAGGAATTTGGTGGTAGTAATCTTTCACAGTCTTCGACAGAAGGTCCTTGGATTATAGGAATAGCTCCTCTAGAATATGCATGGTAGAATAGTTTTTCAGTAATGTATTCTTTGCATTTTGAGTTCTCTAGGACTATGTAGAAAAGGTATTGTGACATTATTTCACAATCAGCTCTGAAGTGGCCCGGACAACTGAGGATAAAGACATACTGATTAATAGCATCCATAGAATTTATCAAAACATTTAAACATTCTCAAGCAATTTGAAAAAAAAATTGAAATCTGTTTTTCACTAAAATTTGTTTAATGAATGTTCTTTACTTCTTTGTTATATATTCTTTCATTACGTACCTACGTACTTACGTACCTATTTACATTAACAAGGGCGCCACCTAGATCAGATTCAGATTTGAACCCTAAAAGGTTTAGAATAGCACCTTTGCGCCTTTTTTATCCTTATCACAGACTAAAATAAGTTTATAATTTGGAATAAATACAAGGTTTTTTTTATGCCGCTGGCACTGCTGAAAAGGGTCACGTGCTTCATCATAGATAACATTAGATACATACGACGAAGTATAAACCATGACCTACCTATTCTTCAACTCCTTATCTCCACATTTCCCATGAACATGTATTTTAAGTAGTTGTTTAAGGTTGTTTAATAAATCCATTCTGTAGGACACGCCGCAGTTGGATATTAGTATCGTGGCTAGTACGTCTCTTCTTTTGACCTTCCAATTCGGTACGATTTCAGTTATAGGCTCACTACTTGGGTTATGTACGGCCACTGTACGACCGTATGGTACCGGAATGTCTGCATCGCATCTGGAAAACAAATATTTGAAATAAATAGCTATTAGGTATTTATGTGCATATTGCCTTTTTGGTATTTTATATAAAAAATATCGGCTATCGGTCAAGTTCTATCTCTTCTATCTTTCTCTTCTTTATCTTGTCTTCTATCTTCTATCTCTTCATGAAACATGTCCATTGAGGACGTGCCTTTTAAGCATCACAACGTAAAGATCTGAGACGAGTTTAGTTATATTTTTCTTGTAGTTCTTATGTATTAATTAATTGAACTCTACATTGGAGTCTACGTATACAAGTGCTTCAGCGTAGTCACACACGACTAAGCTAATATGACTTATATCTCATGACATAAGCCAATCAAAGGCCTTCATGAAAAATGATCGTGTTTTTACAGTCACTGATTGGTCAAACTCAGACTCAACTTACTAACCTGTAGGTCATTGACCAATTAAATACATTTGCCAATTCTGACAGCTTAGGTTTTTCTTTTGCCATCGCAAAAGAGTTTTTCGGCGACTCATCATCCAAAAATATCCATTTTTGTAAAGGATTTCTTGACTCAGTCTTCGGGATCTGAGCAGTGTGGAGATGGACCACGACTGCGTCAGCCGTATTGAGTAGATTATCATCTCCAGAGAAAATGCAATTCCTGACACTGCATTCTTCAAAAGGGTCATGTCTGAAAACCACAAAGATGCACGTATCAATACTGTTTCTAGATAGGTACTTGATATGTAGGAGATGTCAAAATTCGTAAGTATATTTATAAAGAACAAAATAAAAAAAAATAAGTTTTTGAAACAAGATTGTATAATCAAGGTAGATTGTATAGTCGTTAGCGAAACTATTATCTATTAAAATACTAAGCGAGCTCTGTTGGTCTGACTTTAAAATCGGCTTTAAATTTTATAAAAGATTTTTTTCAAAGTAGGAATACTTGGCTATACACTATACATATCATTATAACAATAAAAAAAAGTAAAAAAAAAAAAACTAAATGAGCATCCTTCAACACAAACTAACAAAAAGAGATAAATACCTTGAACACGATCATGATCAGATCATTATAAATTGTAACTCTGATCGATCCCGTCTGCTTTCGACCAAAAAAATGAACAAAAATAATGATCATCTTATTGGTCTGTGATAATGGTAAAATAGGGATAAAATATACATACTCTGTAGATCCGAAGTAATAGAGATGTCTCTTTTGAAGAAATTTCCATCGTTTCCATATTAGGATAAGAAAGGTTTTATTGGCACTTTCTTCACTAAGCTCTGGATATTCTTCATTTTTAAATAATATTGATCCCAATTTCGATGTATTCCATGACTGAAAAATAACCAAAAAATAAATAAATCTATTTCTAGCCGGAAGTAACACAATAGTACCTACCTAAAACAAATTAATTCATAAAAATAATTTATCGGTATTTATTTTTGTAACTTTCAAAACCATTATTTAAACTAAAATCAAATCATGTTTCAAAATTCAGAAGCAATAATATTTTAGATATTTTTATAAGGTTTACAGGTAAGTAAAAAAGGTGCATAACTTATTCATAATGTATATAATAAAATTATTATCTACCATTTTAATAGATTTTGTATGTTCATACAAAACATTTTTTTCGTAAAAACAACTAAGGTGCACTAGACTCGCTAAATCCAAACAATAATGTACTCACCTTCCTTTTTTCATAAAACAAATCCACAACATTGTTATTACTTAATAAAAAACTTGTATAACTATTTTCCTCAAAATACTCGTATTTATTTATGAAAACAAACAGAAATGTACACATTCCTAGCATTAACACAATATTAAAGTACCGGACCCTCAATGGTCTTATTTGAAAAGTCATGACTATAAGGTAAAAATTGGGTAGGAACTTGTAATCGTATGTGAGAACATAGGATAATACGTTCCTTCCTTATCACTCGTTATATGCGGGTGCCTCACTGAACCGACTTTACAGTAATACAGTAATGTGCTTTGTTTATCTTTGGCACGCAGTTCAATAATCGAAGTAGATATGAAACTCACATAATCTGATTTAACTTGATTATATTGCTGTGCTTATCATAAACCTACTTTGAAAAAGGATGTAAGTATTTGTGGATAAGCGATTATCTTTCACTTTAATGGGGATTTTATGTATAAAAGTTGTTATGATCCGTTAAAATCCGATTAGTTAAACGTTAAAACAATTCAGAAGAAAAAAGAAAAAAAAATAAAAAAAAAATGTAATATTGAAGAATAGAGCAAAATTAAATGTATAAGGTAAGCAGTATTATATCCTAACAGACATGAGCATAACGTTTCATATTGACTCAACATACCAAATGTTTTCGTTTTTTTTAATAAATGCTTATTATTACCTATACTAATCCCACTGACATTTTCTGAAATAATTTACAATGGTACTATAAACGTAGGTGCTCAACATCACACACTTATTGATGGTAAAATAAAACCTGTCATTGTTCCGGTATGAAAACATATGTCCATCGTCACGTTTAACAATGGCATTAAATATTGTGCCAAGGACACACTATCTGATGTTCTGATAACTGATAACGTCTGTAGTCCAGTGTTAGTGAATCGTAGTTAAACAGTCAAACGTATGCATAGTCATAGCTCCACTTAGAGTAGGTACTGTTTATCTAATCTTGATGACGCGTATTTACCTACGGCCGCAGTCTGACTGCGCATGTATAATCCAGGAAAAAAAAATATGCAATAGCTTTACCGCGGCAGTCTCCAAGTGCCACACGTCTTTTTTTTATAGATATACGATGGAACAAACCAATGTTTCGACAGGCGTCACAGCTCAGTTGGTAGTAGCTCTGCCTTCCATGCGGGTCGTAGGTTCAATTCGCTTTCAGAGCAAATGTTTGTGTGATAAACATACATTATTTGTACTGAGTCTGGGTGTTGCTATGTATTATTCTATGTAGGCGAGAGTCCGACAGTACGCTAAAATGTGTTAAGGCACTATAAAGTCTAACTTTTTACGAGTGTGAGTACCCACACAAACCTTGCGTGGTTTATAGGGTACAATATTATAATTGTATTTTGTGTTTTTGAGTATGGAAATAAATTAAAAAAAAAATAAAAAAAATTAACAAATCACAATTATATTTTGTATTAAGTTTTTTAATAAATCGATTTATTAGTTATTGAGTCAAATCAAAACACATTCTGATTACCCACACGTCGGCCGACCTTTATTTCATCACGGTTGTAGTCGGAGGCTAATTATGATGTAGTTAAACTTAAGTAATCTCCGACTGTGTTTAAGTGAAAGAAATAAACCAACAGCGGATATGGTTTGTAATTAAAAATGTTAAACTAGTTTCTTATCCTTCCATGAGTTAAAGAGGTCGCCGATGAGACACAGTATCGTTACTTTTATAGTTTCATCGTTTTAACCTGTAAATGGTTGCACTGTGTACCTTTTTATAAAAAAAAATATATTTTATTTTTAAGATATTGCATAGCTTCTATCTCGGGCCTTGAGCGTGGAGACCGAATCCAGATTCCGTAACGAAAATAACCTAACACTGCGCATGCGTAATCCAACAAAAAATGCTATGCAATAGCTTTAACGCGGCAGTCCCCGAGTGCCACACGTCTTTTTTTTAATCCGTGTAACTTATACCGTGACACTATTTTCAAAGATGCAAGTAGAGAGCGTAGAGCCTTTGAAAATAAAATAAAAACAATTTAAAGTCTACAGCAAAAACGTGTATGGCAAGAGATAAAATTGTGCAAGATATCTTTGCCAGTTGATATGATTTCAATAAAAGTGTCATATTCAATATGTTACCGACATTCAGTATAAGCGACAACGCGATATTGAAAAGGAAAATACCTACTTATTTTAACTTTTATAATCTGAAACTGTTTTCCGATATCTAAAAACCAATTACTGTGAGCCCATAAAGTATGTTTATAGCACTCCAATAGTTAGATTATGTTACATTATGACTTGAGATTAAGGCCAAATGCGAATTAGACGCCCGGAAAACAGTCAAGTGGTAGTAGTCGTAAAAGTACACCATTTTTGTTTTACATAATTCGAATTTTAACATCGAATTATACAATAAACAAATAATAAATATTCATGGACATTTCACACATTTTCTAGACCTAAACTAAGCAAAGCTTGTATCAACTATGGAAACTGGATTGCTGATATTATGTTCATCACACAAACACTTGTTCGAGAGAAAATCGAACCCACTACCCACAGCATAGGCAGATAGTGCTTTGCCAAGTAAGTACTGATATTAATTTATTTAATTGCATGAAATATAGTTCATTTCAGTTCAATAAATTTAATTGAAGTTTTTATTGTTCCCAATAAACTATTTTGATTTTTGATGAGGACAAGATTAGCTCTTTACCACCTACGCGGAGTCGTATCAATTCAGTTTGCTCATCGTGGGTTCGATCCCTATTTATAAAAAATACTTGTGTGACTAACATTGTATTGGTTCTATTGATCGTGGATGTGTTGTGTTGATGTATTCACAAATATATTTTTTTATAATATTTAGTACTAAATACAAGCTTTGCTTACAGAAGTGAGGCATATTGTTTTACACCATAACACAATATAACATTCAAACATGTAAAAGAACTGTACAAAAGCATAAGCTGATTTTCAGTGGAAATTTTAAGATATTGTCTGAAAAGTTAATTTAAAGTGGATATAGCAGGTGAAATCATGTGAGTGATTTGGATCACTCAGGTGTGTCTTCATTTCAACCCCAAATTGGATCTCATATGGCTGTAGTTCGGGATAAGCACCGCCATACGTTATGGGGGAGCACCAAGGGAGGAAAACACCGAGTGAGCAGTTTACCCGATTTTTTTTCAAGCAAACAATTCTCTGAAATAAATAAATATAAATTGTTATGGATATTTCACACATCGCGGTTAGGTCCCAAACTAAGCAATACTTGTATTATGGGAACAAGATTTAATAGATTAGTAAGTAATCGCCCAGACACGGAAACAGTGTTTGTCACGATTCAAATGTTTGTGCTTTGGGATCGAACCCACGACCCACAGCATCAAAGCGGATACCAACTGATATTCACAGATAAGTATACTAGTGATCTGTCAAGAAAAGTTCTCTATCTAATCATATCATAGATGGCGTTGTATGAAATGGCCAATATTTATGACCATGATTTAATTTTAACAAAGTCATTGTTACTCTTTTGTTATTTTTACTATCGACTCATGTTATACTTGGCTATAACTTTTCCCAATTCCAAACGGGCTACAAATCACAGCTAAATTGAACTCCATTGCATTTATTTCGTGTAAATCCTGATGTCACCGACAAAAAAATTGTAAAAACACATACACGTTTAGCGAAGCTTTCAATAGCCATATTTTTTGTTGGAGCACTTTTATGTGGCCATAATTCCATGCAACTGAAAAGGCAAAGTGGTTGGATATTCACAAAAATGCGATTCACTAAAACTCGAGTTACCAAGTGTAATATTTCAAATGCTTTTAACATTTTAAACGTTTTACCAAAATATTATTTTGAGCTTGGTAAAAGTTCTTGGATGTTGCTACAGAACTTTTACTAATGGTGTATCGAAAAGTTAAGTGGTGACCACTGCCTTTATTAATGCACTGCTTGATTTAGAAGGCCCGTTAAGGATGTGCCTTGCGAAGCACACCGCGTCTATCACTGTGAGGTATTTGCACCTATACGTTTATAACTGGAACTCGTTATACAAGCACTGTTATCTTCGTCTTTCATTTTTTTTAAACCTGGTAATGTGAATGAATCTGGTCATAAATAAGAATAAACCTTGAACAAGCAGAGCCTTTGAAAATACAAATCTTTTACTGCATTACTAAAAGCTCAATCCATCTTAGAAACGAAGATAAAATGTATGTACGAGTAAGCACGTGACCGAAACTACCTCTCAGACATGTTTCACAAGTTAAATTGGTGCTACAAAGCAGTTCTACCCAACTTGTAAATAACATAACAAAATTTATTCTGCAAAAGGCAATAACGTAAGGGGAAAGTATCGGTTACATACAAGAAGTCGCTCAAAAACGTGCGATAAGTTTACAAGATACATATTTCGAATTTTCATTTCAAAGTTTATAAGAAATCGGAGCTGGTATTAATTTTATGAAGAAGCTTTTTTATACAAGTACCTACCTACCCTACTGTTTGTTTAGCTACAAATATCTACGTGACGTTACGTAACAAACATACATCCATACAAACTTTTGCCTTTATAATATTTGACAAGCGCTACTATTAGGTCATAAAATTATACGTCAGTTTAGTCAAAAATTGCTAACCATGAGGCAGTTATTACTAGAATTTGCAGAGCTTGAAACTGTTCAAAACCAAGCGAAACAGCGGCGCATCTGAACGATATATCACCGAAAACAGTAAAGATAGATAGCACTTTTTTTCTATTTTGTTGTAAGGTTTGAAGGTTTTGTGGGTTGCGGATATAATTTGGGTTCAGAGTGTCGTTTCAGCCACCGCTTATCAGCTTATCAGCTTATCGGCTACGTGCTAAATTAATTTTGAGAGACAGCGCGTCATAACAAAGAATGAGCACGTTTAAATGTGACAATGGTAAAGTTAACGTAACGCAGCGTCAACATATCAATAAAATGAAGAACTTACATTAGATGTGGCCACAATCACATCTAATGTAAAATGATGATGCGGCCTAAGGTATGCAACCTACCTACCTTTTGTATGCTATTTTGTAAAAACTATTATAATCAGTCTTTAAAATAAATAAAAAATAAAACAAATGATGCTAAGGTAGGTACAGTGAAATGCAAAATAAAAAATTGCGAAAGATAGGGGCAGGTAGATAATGATGACGATGCTACAGCTTCTGAAAGTTCCTTCCGTTTTTAGTGAGCATCTACATAGATATTCCGTGTTTATTATTATAACTTTTAAAGTCATTTATCTTTACTTATCATCATATTTTACAAACGCTATCATTGAAGCTTATATGCGTCGAATTTTTCATAATAAATCTTCATTCTGACGCTGTTGTGGGTATACCATTATTTATTGTTATGTTTCCAACAAGCTAAGCGAGATGCATTTATGAGAAATTCTGCAGTTGGTAAAGCAAAATGGACAGTTTTAATGAATGGAACGTTTTATATATTTAACACAATAAAAATGAAAATGATGATGTCGAAGTCGAAATTACTAGGGGTCTCTGGAATCTGATCGCGCGATCTATTTGACGTGGAAACGTTTTGTAATGTAATCGCGAGATCAGATTCCAAAAACAAATATCAAAATATTTCTGGCCTTTGATCACGCGATCAGATTCCAGTTCTTTCAAGAGTTAATACTATGGCTAGAAAGCCACTGATTTTATCAGTTCTTAAACATAAGTTTCTAGGTTCCGATTTTTAAGCTTGCATAGCTTCTATCGCGGGCATTGAGCGTGGAGACCGAATCTAGAAATTCCGTAACGAAAATAACCTAACACTGCGCATGCGTAATCCAGCAAAAATGCTATGCAATAACTTTACCGCGGCAGTCTCCGCGTACCACACGGTTTTATATTTATAAATTTTAGAGTTAAATAGTGAGTGAACAAAAATGTTTATAACAAAGGATAATTCTGAAACTTGGATCGTTTGCGAAGTCACGGCACAGATGGTGCCAACTGAATAGTTTCTTCAAAGTGACGAGTAACTTGTTAGTTGGTGACATCTGTCACCGAGAAGGTTCATAATTAGATAATTTAAAAAAGCTTTGTTTAATTTTGGAAAACCGTAAAATTGTTCACAAGTTTGTATAAAAATCTGACGTAAACAAACCATTTAACAATACAAAGATTTTTTAGTTTGCCACTTTAAATATTTTATATAAATTAAAAAAGTAAATGACACTACATGAGAATAACCAGCTTTTAAATAAAAACATATTATAATTATCAGTTTTTTTAATAGGTCAAGGTGTTAGATTGAGATACTTCTATTTTTTAAAGTAGGCTGATAAATGACATTTTAAACACGAAATTCTTTGGTTTACGATAAACGCTTGCAAATCGATAAGCACTCAAGCCACCCTTAAAATAACTAAGGGTCATTTTTAATCAAAGGTCAAGAAACTCACTTAAGGAAAAAGTTTTTTTACGTTGCGATTATAGGGCGTCAAACCAACATCATTAAGAAGTAAAAATACTCTTTGAAGAAAAAACATGAAAGAATCCCTTTCAGGCTGTTTTTCGCGTCAATGACTCGTTTAATTGATAGGCTTCCCCTTTTGGCCAATTATGGCTTAGTTCCTTTATTCGATTGGAGAGAAAATTAATTCGACTATAACATTTTCAGTATTTAAACCTAACGAAACTAAAAAAATGCAGTTTCCTTTTTTGTCTTTAATTAAATTTTTCTTCGTGTAGGAATTTTGAAATATGGAACACAAGAACTCGTTTGTGATGTCTATTGGAAGTACCTACACAGTTGTTTTTTTTCAAACAATTTGAAAAACGTAACAGTTTTTGTACAATATTCAAAAAAATAATTAAAATTCAAACTCTTCGTTTACCTGTTCGCATCATATATTACGTCATCCTAAATAAAAAAAGAATACCCTCCACATAATACAAAATGTATTACTTATCTGATATTACTTGTAACGTATACTTTTAATAAAATGTTATTGAATAAACGCAGTTCATGAAAAAAGTTTTGGTATTGGGAGTCTATTCAGCCTAAGTTTATGGATACTGTGTTGCCACATCTCGAGTAAGTAACGACATTCAGTAACAAATTCGTCCTTAATGGGTACAGTTAAACGACTTCTATACACATTAGAGGTTAACTGGAAACCAAAATGCGGCCCGTTCGCCATTGAAACTTTAGTAGACGTGGTTATAATGAAAGTTTGACCATTATTTTATCATTTTTATTTACTTAAGTACGGCCCTATCGTAAGCTGAACTGCCAAAAAATCGAATTAGGAACTTATTCCTCTGCTCAGTAAGCATAGTAAATATAACTAATAACTACAGAGTATAAGTTTTATTCAAATCGAATGGTGGTATCATGTCGTTTTTTTTTAATTTTCCAGGATAAAAGCATAACAATGTTACAGAATACATGAATAAATGTTGAGTGATTAAAAGTTAAGTTATTAGAGACACCGATTGGTCTGAAAAGCTTGTGATATAAAGGTAAACCTTTTCCGAATCTAAATCATATCCTACACGACATCCATACAGAATGTTAGTAATAAAATATTTAGCAAAAATATTGAAACTTTAGTTGCATATATTGATGATTTATTTTTAAACTTAATTGTCCAAGTGTTGTAAAAATACATAACAAACTAACATGCTTATCCATTATTCACAAAGTAGAATAGAATTATATTCATAAAGCTATCTAGAGTAAATAAAAGAACACAATTAAAATGCACGCTTAAAATATTTCAGTAACCTCAAGTCTGATTCATGCGCTGACGCTGAAAAGAGAGCCCTTTTCAGAATTGCAAAACCATAATTGATCGGCCATGTTTTTTTTTTGGCCGTTCGAGTTGTATTCGAAATACCGATTTTTTTAGGTATATTCGCCAAACGAAGTTGTCGGCAGAATGTATTGTGCATTGATTTGAACCGACAGCTCCGTAACGAGTGTCCGTCCAGTGCATGCCAGAATTCAATCATACTCGCCTTCGTGTGAAACCACTTATTGTTTTTCGTTCTGGGTTTGATTGAGTTATTTTTTGATCGTTTCAGAGGCGTTTTTTGCAGCGTTGCCAAGCGCTGGTAGGTAGATAACTAGGCGTTGTGAAGAAGATAAGGTAGATAATAGGAGTACACGCAGTTACTTATTGAAACGCAATCCAATAGAAAAAAACAATATTTCATTTAACTCCACGTTTATATATTACCACATTTTTTTTGTACGAGGCTACTTTTTATTGGTTCATCTAGAAATATATTAAGTACATAATTTTTTTTATTGAATTATTACAGTATTAACAGTGGCACGTCAAAATAGATTGTCATCACAAAATCTTTATAATTCTATATTATCTGTACCTATGTGGGTGTCAGTATCGGCCAGGATATATCTTCCTCCGAGTGTTTTTTTATAACATTTATTCTTAGCTGGTAAAAAAATAAAAATTCGTAATATTGTATACATGACGTATTCCAGCAATATTATTAAGTTCCCAATAGGGAATTCTATCTTGTATTGCCAGTAAACACGTAATAACATCCAAATAACCACTGGGGTATCATACGAGTGGTGTTATTTACCCAAACTTGTGGCTCCAATAATAACTGCGAATACAATCTTGCGTGTTCACCCAAGAGGAAACTCAAAAAATATGGGTCAAAGTTCACTAAAACCATGATGGTTATATCTAGTAACTTCCTTATCTCTTTAATGATGCTTTTTGACGATACTATTCTTGCTTAGCTAATGGTTAAGCAATAAATGTTATTTGCAAAATGATTTAGCTTTTGGCCTGTAACTAATTGAATTACGAACCTTGTATCTTAAAACTAGAGAGTTTATGTTAATTAATATAAGATCCAAGTTGCATGGCATGATAGAAGATACTTACCAAAGTAAGTGAAATAAATTGGTCTTAACATAAAATAGGAAGCATCGATGTAGACGGTATATATATATATATACGCACCTAGTGAACCTGTAAATAAACTTTGTGTAGGCTCCTTATTATTGATTTTAAAATAAAGCTCAATTCTACCGTCGGCTCGCGCGCCGACATACATAGTTGCGCGATGAACCTAAAACGGACCTTGCTTGCCTACGCACGTCGGTAATTTCATTACTAACATCAAATAGTGTTTTTATTACCCACGACCTTCATCACTCCACGCTCCTATCAGATACAATCCATATTTATTTATTAACTAAAAACCAATTTGAGGTATAGAAATCGATATTTACTTATTAACTAAAAACCAATTTAAAGTATAGAAATGATATTTCCTAACATACAATTAAGTAAAATTAAATTCTTATGAATTTTGAGGTATTTTTTTTCTATTGTAGTATGGAAACTTGAAGAGAGAGATGTAGGTAACTAGGCGTTGTGGTTTATTGTGACTTATGAAATATCTAGATTTCGTCTTCTAACAAAAATTCAGTTCCGTTTCAGTTCACAAAAAAGTAAACCGCTTGTTTATTATTTGGTGAACTTAGGGATTTTGTATACGATGGACAATAGTCTCACAATGATTGTGTTTACTTTGGGTATCACGTTTTACTTTGAGCTCTTACACGCAGAAGCAAATAGTAATATCAAAATTATTGGCTCTATTCAACGTAACATTTGTTATTAATAAATAAGGATTCATGGATATTTCGCTTGTTTGTACCATTAGTAACAAGATTGCTGATGTGTATCCATTTTTATATTTTTTACAATGTTTGTTCTTGGTGAAAATCGTACCCACAGTAGCTATGGAAAGCTGAGCTACATACTACTTACTAAGCTGTGACACCCTCACTGTTTTAGTTATCATTCAGGGTTTTAAGATAGAATTTCACAGGTTTACTCACCAAAAAGAGTATGAATGAAATTATTGATAAAAATAGACCTTAAAGGCAGCAAAAACTCCACCACTTGCCTGATTTTACTCCGGTCGCCTGATTGGTACTTTCGACACGTGACGTCAATTAAAAGTCGATTCTGTTTTCGAACCCTGAAACTAATTCCGGACCCACAATTCCACGATCTGATTAATGCCGCAAGTAGGTCATAAATCTTACGCGAAGACTTCCCGCCCGTAAAATTATTATTAGTCGACTCAGAATTTCACGTCTCAAAAAGCCGGCGAGTTAGTTTTTGGAAAGTTCTAGAACAACCAAAGAACAACCGTAAAATTCAAATGAATTCGCTAGTAGTTGAGCGTAAATTTATTACATCGATAACAAAGACCACCAATTTGGAGGCTCTTTCACTAAAATAGAATGAGATCTAGGGGCTTTTAGGGGCGTTCTGAAACCTGCCTTGATTGTTACTGAGATTAGGTCATAAGGGCTGATGAAAGGAATGGCAAACCAATCATTATTGTTTAAGTCTTTTGTCGTTTAATCCATGAATTTTACATGCAGCTCGATTCAATTTTCGTACAGACATGCCGCTCAATTTTTTTATAGATTTGACAAAACCAAATGTTTTACCAACACATAACATATCCAAGACAACAGATATTATTATATACATTAAGATTTGAACTGTGTTTTAATCTTTGTATGAAAAATAGACCAGTATAATAATATATTCTAAAGCAAGTTCTAAAGCTAAGCATAACTTGAACTTTGAAAATTTCTGAATACCAGAACTGCAATGTGATCTTAGCTGTATAAGTCAGCATAAGTTATAAAGATTTATATCAAAATCCTGATTTATTACTCTTGAATGAAGTTACGCAAAAAACACTCTTTAAGAAGAAACAAAGAAATATACAGCTGTTATTGTACACTTATTTGAATTTCTGTTCATTGTGTACATAAATCTTCAAAAAAGTTCTTCCAAAAACACTTGTGATGTATTGCAAACATCTGGTGGAACAAACGAGGTATACTGAGATAAGGTAGAACCATCACTCTCTTTTTGTTCGACTTTCAAGCATTTTCTTTCTGTAGAACGGAGATTATGTTCATTAATATTTTACGTTCAGTACTCCAAGCATTGTATTTTATTTGGACCGTTCTAGATCACGTATTGTGCTAAGGGTACATAAAGGGTTGTAAATAAAAATGAGCTTTTGCTATACTAATGAAGTGGCCACCATGAACCAGATTCTCGTCGAAGAACAAATCTGGGTCACGGATGTCACTTTATGATATGACTCTATTCCATTTGATTCAAGTTTCTTCATTAGCGAGAAACTTCGTGATTCCTAAAGATCTTACCAAAGTCAGATTTAATTTGTGAAATAACAATTATGTAAAATGTAAATAATAATACAAATTGAAAACCCTAACAAAACATCTAATTGGTCGAGCGCGGAAAACTACTAACATTATATAAAGGTACCTCTCGAAAACTTTCTCTGGGAATGTGGTTTGGCAGCTACCAGAACTGCCCGATTTACATTTCACGAATCTGTAAAGTTTCAGGTATGCAGGCTTTTAGGACATGTTATGCTATTTTATTTACACAAAAATACTAATGGTTCTGATAAACAAAAAGCTTATAAAACTCTGCGTTTTGTTTTTTGCTGTTTGCATTCGACTAGAATAAATATCTACGTTATTTTTAAAACATTGTTTTATGTCACGTTGATGATAATTCCTGCTTCACTAAAACGGGATTGTACTGAAATGTTATCACTTCTTAACTCCCACGGACTGTCCCCAATTATTACTACCTACACAATACTTGTTTTCACACTGTCACCGATACGACTACTACACGACATAGATCATGTAGTTCTCGACATCGGGAATCGATCGATAAACCCAAGTGCAACTAGACAGAATATCTAGCTAGATGCGGTGATAGCCGTTGTCCTAAAGCTTTGACGGAATAGTGGCTGAAATCCGGCCAGGAAATCTAGGTCTTCGAAAAGATGCGCGATGGCGACGGCGCGATGGGTTGATGTCATTGTAAGGATCGCTAAACTAAAGAGTGAGAAACACTCAAGCTTGAAGACGCTGACATAATATTCAGGAGATCGCTCACTGCGAGATGGGCATAGATCTCGATACGTTCGCAGTCTTCGTTTTCCTCAAGTAATCGTATCGTTATAATGACGTATCGGTCAGTGAGTATACGCCCAATCACTCTGTCACCAAACCATTAACATGAGGCAGGTAATATATATAGGTAATAGATATTCACCACTTTGTTCTGAACTGACGGAGCGTAAATGTTTGATCAACTAATGCATACCTAGTCAGAGATATTTTAATAAACAAAATTGTGAGATGAATAGATATTTTATCACTGTTAACATCAGAATGTATTTGCTTTTGACAAAAATAAATAAATGTAAGTAAATATTCATTAAATATATCGTCATTTAGTCTGCAAGTTAGCAAAACTTGAACTATGGAAAGTAGATAGCTAATAAAATATATACCGAACATACATTTTATTTAAATACATGTGTAGAAGTCCTCAATTTCCAAGATATTTATAGCTCAGCTTATACCAACTGAAAGTTTCTTAAAATGGCAGACAAAGTTACGGTCGAAAGCTAGTTCAGCATAAATAGCAGCAAATTGACTTTATCAAAACAATATCTATTAATATACGTTTCTTTTTAATTTTTCGCTAGGCTGAAATTTAAATCACTTCCCCAAATTAACTTTCCAAGTTTATTCAGGCTTTTGGGGGTCTAAGTAAATTAATGTCTTTACATAAGTAAATACAACACTTCGACTTCCTTCGTCTTATTCATAGACTACGACAGCTATTTCTATCGAAGGATCAAATATTCATTCTCCTTATATTCTCATCTTTGTCTTTCCTGTGAAAATGAAAAGAGACAGTATTCTAAGCAACCTTACCCGTTTAAAATAGATGTTAGCTTTTCTAAGTAAGTAAGTGGGTTTATTTTCCTAAAGTTAATTACTAATTAAACGGACTTTCATCCTCTGGGTGACGTAAGATTAGCATAAGTAAATTCGATACCTGGGTTGTAGCCAGAATAAAAAAAGTTGTGGTTCCATTTAAAAAATGCTTGAAGGTACAAAACGGTATGTCATAAAAGTTACATAGTTCTAACTTTATTTGCTAATGTACAACATTAGGTATTAGGTTAGTAATACTCTTTTGTATACCTATACCATTAAGGGTTAAAATAGTTTAGTGTCACTTAATATAAACCAGGAGGGACTATTTTCAGTCCTTTATAGGATTTCTTAATTGAAGATTATATTTGAAAGAATTCTAGTTTTTTTATTAAATAACGCAGCTCAGATACACAAAAAAACACAGGCACAGATAAAATATAATATAACTTCCATTACAATACACATATGGTTAAAAAAATCTATCCATGGTCGCTATAGTTTCGGTATCTCACATAATATTTGAATATCATATTTTCAGATTGACTTCAGTACAATAACGAAAAGATGCCCCATTCCAACCTATCTAAATACGTCCTCATATAATCCCCTTTAGAACTCTAAAGGGAACCATTCTAATTCAAATCGCACTCGACGAATACCAAATCGCATTACATTTTTATCCTTTTAGAATAAAATTGGAGATCTATTTAAATAATTGGCAAATAGAACCCTTCCCCGTGCAAAGTGTAAAACACTTATTTAAATCGGTCCGAGGACACAGTTTAAATAAGTTCGGAATACTTGAAATGGTTTTTATTCAATGCCTTTATTGCGCTTCTAATGAATTGTACTTGTTCTACCCACGTGACATTAGATGGGCAATTAAAGTTGATCAATTTTTTGTATCGTTCTACTGAACTTTTTATATCGTTAAGGTAAGCTTCACACCCAAAAACTATTTTAAATGCCCTTATAATAATGCGGCTTCATTTGACGTCTTTTTTTAGCCGTGGCCCACGCTAACCACGAAAATTGGTCATTCGCCTTTTCTCTCTATAGATATTTCGGCGTACAAAATAAGATCGCAAAAATGTTTTCTTAGTTACTGCGATAAAAATATCAGTTTTCTGCCTCTTATCTGCAATAGCTAACTAATTGGAAATGACTATTTTAATTGCTCGTGTGTTACGTGACTTGTTCAAAAGTTCCTTGTATCCGTTTGCATCGGACTCGGATTGCAGCTGTAATGACGTCGCAGTAGCCATTCAGTCAGACTTTTTCATCGCGATTTCGGTTTTAATTAAAACCACCGTGTTCATTCAAAAAACGATTGGAACAGCTATGTCACTTAAAACTGAACTTAGTACTTGTATTTCTACAAGTACTAAGTCAAATATTTTTGTTTAGCAATAATTATATGCAAGCGTTTCAGTGCGATATCCACGATACCGCGTAATTTAATAACTAACTTCTTATAAATAAATAAATAAGGTATATACACCTAACAATTAATGTAAAAATAAACAATGTAAGTGTATCTTATCTTGCAAAACATCCAACCTAAAGTAAGATTAAATCTGTGTCTCAGAAGTCAGCGCCCTCCCCTTACAGCTATTGTTCCTACAGCAGGAAGACAAAAAAACAACGTACCTTTAACAACTTCCCTCTGAACTAATTCGATTTTACCACTAGTGTAAACATACTCGAAAGGCTGCACTTCTTTAGTATCTTTGTGGTGCTATAAAAGTGAAACAGCTGTTCTGCTGTGCACTAAGCATGGGGTTCATCTGTACCCCAAGGTACGAGTTTGTGCACACACGGATCGTAGAGACGCAATCGCCGAGCGCCACCTATTTTGTATGGAGATCCAAGCAGCGCCTCTAGCAGATTTCTTGAGAAGCTTAAATCTCCATACAAAATCGGTGGCGCTCGGCGATCACGTCTCTGCGATCTGTGTTGGCACAAACTCGTACTTGGGGTACTGTTCACATGCTAGACACTTGTGGTTTGTCGAGTCGATTTCAATTTATTTTACGTCGATCCGCTTGGCGATTTCATTAAGACCATGCCACGAGCTAGGCACTTTAATGTGTACTGTAGGCTATTTTTATGTTAGAGTCATACGCACATTTACTTACAACTAAAAACTATGAAACGCCATTTTTAACTAAAAGTTGTTTTATAATAGAAGAGTAAAGCATATTTTTCATAGTCTCATGCATAATTTTGCCATAAAATTTAGTATGAAAAACATCTGAAACATTATTTTAAATTGTTATTTAGACAAAATCTTTTGTTCGAGGTTCAGTCAAAAGAAAATAAAGGTTAAAAAACTAAGTGAAAGACTTACCGCGGTCCGCCGCTTCTGAATTATGGACAGACGAGGCTGGAGGTAGATTTTTCATTAAATTTTTCATAAAAGACATTTTCCTTTTGTTTACTATTTTGCGTAACAAAATCTCTTACGGCCGGTTTCTCGAACGATGATCAACGAAAAAAACTTATAATTACTATGTGTCAAACTCGGATCAATCGTGATTTGGGTTTCCAGAAACCGGCCGTTAGAATATGAGCTGTAAGTTGAACAATAAAACGAAGAACTAAAAATATAAACGATTCCTAGTATGTAGAGTCTTAGGCTGATACATTATTTCATTTATAGTTATATCTTCTTCTTTCATTATACCGTATCGGCCTAGCATGTGCACTTGCCAACCAACCAACTTATCTTGTATTTATTTTTGTTATAATTTTGTGTGTGTTTTGGGGACAAATAAATAATTATCTTATCTTTATCTTATTACGTATTTGAACTGAAAAACGCTTGATTTGAAAAACCTCAGCTTTTTGTCCGTATTTTCCTTTACGAGGTCTTCTAATCTAGGTAAACATGTGTGGGTAGCCTAGAAATTGTGAACAAAATGAATAACAAGTCTAAAAGCTCAGCCAAGATTTTCCGCTTGAGAAAAAGACGCAAGCAGCTGAAACTGAATTAAATTCTACAGTGTGTAAATACTAAATATGCATATTACTGTTTTGCAAATGTGCCGTTTTGGTTGAGGTACGGGATTATACGGAGTATAGAGAAGTGATTTTAGAATTAACTACAAAAACCCAACACTCACGCGGTGAAGTAAGAAGCGGTGCAGTACATTGTGCGTTTGTGAAGTAACGTATGTGGTAAAGTCAAGGCTACCGTGCAATGTAACTATCGCTTTGCTATCATCATCAATATAAGCTAGAAGTAGGTCTTTTCCAAGACACGCTACTATGCCCGATCTTCGATTGTTTTCATCTAGCATTAGCCAGCTAGATTCCGCAGATCGTCGCCTCTCGCCGGGAGGGCACACTACGCTACCCACTTTGCTAATCGCTACTAATTTCGTTGTAGATATACGTAGGCTCGCAGGGTTTTCAAAGCTCTATGCGATCATATCATAACTCAAAGCTTTGACAGGTGTCACAACCCTGTATGTGGTGGCTCTGCCTTCCATGCGATCCATCAGATCCATTCCGATCAAATGATGTGAATCATTTGATCTTACCAAGAATAAGCATTTGTGATGTTAATAATGTTGCTTGTTGTATGTTTGGGTGTTCTATGTGTTTACAAAAATGTTTATAAGTATTCTATCAGCATTCTATAAATAATGGTATTGATTTGGATCAGTTCAGCTATCAATAGATCGTTTGCAACGGGCTGTAGATAACTCAACTGTTTCTTATGTATTTTATTTATACGTATGTATATTTTGTAAATCCTGTAATAGTCTTAAAAATATAGTAAACTAGTTTGTTTGTGAATAATAAGTAATCTAGTTAACATAAAATCATTTAGTTTTGGACTAGATGACGTGAGAAATGTTCATGAATATTTTTTTTAAGGCGCGGGTAGGACTAAGGTCGTTATTTGCTTGACCGACTTGAAAGACTTGCTTGACAGACTTCTCTCTATAGCCTGTTTCTAATAGCTCTGAGCAATAACCAAAGCAGATCCATTGTTACTCGAGTCACGCAATTCTAAAGCTTGTTGCTCCAAAATTATGCTTCAAGTGGGTGTTGTAATTTCACGAGCCATTTATTTTGGTCAACAGCTAAAATATTCAAGATTTACAACTTTTAATAAAGAAATATTAATATTTTAGCGATAAAACGTATAATAAAAGAGATTAAACTTAAGTAGCTAGTAACATTATTAAAAACCATGACTTAAGTGCCTGAGTAAACTTTGTTCCTGCGAAAAAATAATATGATTATACAACTGATTTTATACTGCTAACGACACGACATTTATGACATGTTTTTTTATTACGACACGATATTTATTTTTGTGTTCAATAATGTTTGCACACGACTTAATCATTAATTTACCGTTTCAATTCAAATAATAAAATTGTCTAAATGGATGTGAGGAGAGATTTTGCACAAAAATAGACTTTATTCTAATGAAAATAGAACTCTTGTTTGTACAGCTTACTGAATCTGCAGGCATATTTTTACTAGGTAGGCAGAGTTTCTCGTATTAGCTTTATTGTTCGTAGTTTCCGGAAAAGCCGAAGAGAACCTTGCTTATTGTTAAATAACACGTGTTCTTTTAACTAGTTTTCCTCGTATTAGTTTTGTTTTTCTCCAGCTTGATTTATTATGTTTTTTTTTCTATAAAAAAACTGTATATTCCCATAATTATCGATTAAATATTATTAATAAAATGGCAATGCAGCCAGTATCTTGGGTAGTTACGCTTCTGATTGGTACTGATTTGGACCAATTGAACTATCTATAGATCGTTTGCAACGGTCTGTTGATAGTCACAGTGATCTATCTATGACCAGTGATCAACTGTTTGTTATGTATTTTATATATATACCTATGTACATTTTGTTACTGTGATAGTCGTAAGTTTGTTTGTGAATAAATAAAATGTTCTTATTTGTTTGATAAATACATTGTTGTCTTGAAAATGAACCAGAAGGTTTTTATACTTCAATATTCTTACATTAAGTAGGTTCTAGAAGGCCACCCGTATAAAACGGAAGATTAGGTCGGACCTATGCTAGCAATAAAACCAGATATATGGCAGAAGCCACGCAATACATCACCCGGTTACAGATCACTAAGTAGTTGCTATAACCCGAGCATACATTGGGTCACTAGTCAAACAACTGGACTCAAATGTTAACAACAAAACTTGGCACAAAAAAAATCATTGTTATTTTTTAAGGAGCGTCATAGGTTCATTCATAGCCAGATTTAGCTCAGTGCTGTGTCTATTAAAGTCCTTTTATATTTCTTTAAGGTCTATAGAGATTTTATTTGTTCGATTGATAATAATAGTCAATATCCAAATTATATTGGCCTTTAATAATATTAGACGCTAAAACTAATAGGTAAATTGTCTTATAAATTTGCTGTCATTTTTGTTAGCTTATAAATGACAGCTTATTTATTTATGAACTAGTAGTACTAGTGTCATTTAGAAAAATCGATTATGATCGAATAACCCCCCCAAGACCCACCTTACGTTGCACATTCTTAACTACTAGAGAAAAATCCTGAGTCTAAAAGTTGGTAAGCCTGTGCTAGAACGATCTCTGCCCTCTGCGACGGTCTCTGAAGGTCAGCGAAAGAATCACCATTAAGTTAATTGGCGAAAGGTCTTATCAGTTTTCCGGAAGAACGCCTGATTAACCTTTTACGTAAAGCATTGGGTTGCCCTCATTGGACAATATTTCATGCTATGTCGTCGACTGTCACAGATAATAATCGTACTGTAGCTTTACCATGAGTTTTTACAATATATACTCGCTAGCGTCTGTAGTTAAAAAAATGTATGAAGATTTGTACAGTACCCAACTATCCGCTAGAGGCGCTGTACAAATCTTTATACATTTTTTAACTACAGACGCTAGCGAGTATAGTAAATATAGTATAGTAAAAACTCATGGTAGAGCTACTGTTGATGACTGTCACAGATTACTCGATACTCAAAAGTTTGAGATGTTTAAGACAAAAATTTCTCAGAAATCTGATTCCTATTCTTACTAAGTATAACTTCCTGGTATCTTTTCATTCTTAGAATAATAAAATATCTTTGTAAAAATTGATAATGAAGAGGTACATTTTTAAAAAAAGTTACTTTTAGTTGACGTGTAAAAGCCAGAATAATTGCATTTATAGTTAATAAAAAAATAAAGGCAAATATAATGAGTAAAAAAAAAAAGAAAAAATGTGTATAACCCTTAAAGTTTTAAACATTATATCAGATTTATTTATTAACAACTGCTGAAAAACTATTGAGTTCAATCAAAATAAAATAGTAATGAGCTAGCTTATCTGTTCATCAACACGCCACGGTACTTAACTTTATATAGGTTAAACTTGATTCAACCCCACACTAGAGACATTAAAATAACTACAACTCAACAAGATAAGCGGTACAAATTCCACTAAAACACGGAGGCGCAGAATTAATAATACCTACACTCAGGTTGAGTAGTTCACTCCGATTTATTTTTCGATCTAAAATAAACCATTAAATATTTATACGTTTTTTTATACAGCATGATGATTATACAAACCTATTTAGCAACTTATATTATGTGTTTATAACGTTCACAGTCCTTGTAACACATGTCGCATTGCCTAGTTTACACCTCCATCCTAATTTACTATATAAAATTAAGTCATTATAAAATTACTTCTTAGCGTACAGCTTGTCTAGATCGTAATGCGTTTAGAATACGTTTGTATTACTAACGTGCGTTTTTAAATTAAAAAAAAAAACAAGTGGGATTTCTGGTGGGATGATGACTTAGCTGTATAAAACCCTATCAATAATGACGTCACAGACACATTAGTCTACAAGAAATGCCAAAGAATACTGATGAGTTACTATAGAAACGGAACGTGATTTAAAACTTGGCCGGCTTTGAGAGGCTGGGATAGGCCTTATATGCCTATTTGCACTGGAACACAATGTTGCGACGCTTTCATGGCACAAATTGTACAATAATTGTAAAACCAATAAAATAAAGTGCAAAAAAAAGCAAAGAACTCTAAATAAACGTCTGCTGACTTCACGAGTAAGATTTTCTAATATAAATGTGTGAAAATAGCAAATAATATTATAGAAAATAAGCTGCTCTATGTTTTAGCCCCGTCTATTTCTAAATCCGTGACTAACCCGCGGGGCTATTGCGCTGTAAATTCACCTTAATTATATAGGTATAGTACTCATTTTGCAGTGACACAGGCGGAAGGGAAGGTAGGGCGTATATTTATATCTTTTATGAGCCTACAATTGTATTCACACAAAGAACCAAACATAAGCCGCGATCCCTAAAATGAAAAGAGGTTTCAAAAGAGGTAGGTACGCAGATAGGGTAACAAGTACTATATAATAATGGATAGGTACTTCTCACAGTAACTATAGGGTGTCTTTTTAATAACTGATGACTTATATATTCTTATACATTTTATTGCATTTTTTAATAATATTCAATAATTGAAAGAGTATGTCAGAAATGTTCATGAATATTTATTTATAAATCAGCAATATAGTTTCAATAGCACAAGCTTTTTTAGTTTGGGACTAGAGCGTGATGAGTGAAAACTATTTTTTATTTTATAACCTATCTCGTCCCATTGCTAGGCAAAAGCTTAAAACTGATAATTATATATTGAAATCCTTAGAAGCAATATTTTTTTTATTAAAACAATTTATGAAAAATATTCAACCTTTATTACCACTAGCTAATGGAAAACAGCTTATGTAGCAAAGGACAAAGCTTTCATGGTTTCTGAAGAGGGTAACATAATAGGCATTTTTGCTAACGAAAACGGTTAATGACTTTTGAACGCTGGTAAAACATACAAAAGGTTAGCGGACTAAGCGATTTACACAACGAATTGAAATTATTTAAATTTGGTACTTTATTATCAAGGCTTGTATTTTTTTTTTCTGTATAAAAAGAGTCAATATTTAGATTTGGTTATTTATTATAAAGTATTTTCTACAGCGTAAAATGATATGTCAATGATAAGCTTAACCATTATATTTCTTTAGCATCTTTTGAGATGATTTGAGATCACAGAAAAGTTAAAAGCTTACAAAAATAAGAAAAAAGATGGCAAATTATTCTCGATATGCCATAATATGCCATATAAAAAATAAGTGGGCTGACAAAAATCTTTTCTTGTTCTGCGCTCGTTTCAAACATAAGCAAAATATTTTTTTATTAATCTGTCTACAACAAAAATCCTAGTACGATCTATGTGTTATATTTAGCTTCTGAAAATGTTTTATATGATGATTTATACAGCATCAGATTACAATTGATCTATGCCTCAAATGATACACTGTTGTCCAGGAACACGGTTTAAATGGAAATGCCCTTTGAATGGAGTAGGCTTGCCCTGTACCATCCTCACAGCCTAGTCAGCCTTATCAACCAAAAAGGTCAGACAAGCTTAGCCACGGCTTTCTTAACGATGTGTTTTTGCCATTCTTAAAGACTAAGCAAATCTTTAAGTTTGTCCGTGAATTTCAGTAGTATTCCTATGTTTTAATAATAATAGTGGCTTACAAACATAAAAACCTGGCACATCTTATTGAAATAGCTCACCTTGCAGTCACGCGACATATTCAAGCACTATAGAAGGGTTCTGACGGAAAACCCATGCTTTCACTACGAATACAAATGAAGATATACCATATTTACATCCTATTACTTATTTTAGCTTAGTTTTCAGTTAGCGTTGCGTTACTACCCGTCAATGTATTCGGTACACTCTGGATGCTCGCAGTGTCGTCGAAGAAAGTCTATGGAAAATGAGTTCGGTTTTCAGTCGAGTCCGGGATGCCACCGATGACGCACGCGTGTTTGTGTCGAGGTTATAAAAGTTCGTGGGAAAGCTAGATAAAGTTTTGTGGGAGAACTTTGATTTATTTTGAGTTTGGAATCAGACGGTGTGTTTGAGTTTCGGTGTGCTTCGCTATCCGGTTTTGAGAAAGGTTTGTTAATATCGTTACTGAATTTTCTTATATTAAGTGAAGAGTAGGATAAATAGAACAAAAAAGTTGCAACTTCTTCTTCTTTTTATATGACCTCTGACAGTCAATAAGGCAGACAATTTTGCCAGTGTCAAGTGTTTCTGTAATAATTCTAGTCGTTTTTTTATTTCGACTGTCATTTGTTTTATACTAATGACAATGGATTGGTGTTTTTGTTTTTGGAAAATAGTTTTATTAAATTATAGGTACGATACTTCATGGTATTTTCGTTGGTTGAAAAACTATTACACAAAGCTCAAAATAACATTAAAACCATTTTAATCATTTTTACTTGTTGACATAGTTGATGCTCATACAATATGTCAACTCGATAATGTGTAGTAGTATTAGTCACGTCATATGATGTTCAAAAACATCATCCACAAATAACCAAAAAAAATATGACATTATATTATTTTGTAAACAACTAAATAAAATAATTCAACGAAAAAGAAATTACATTCCAACGGAAAAAGTAAAAGGAATCAGCTAGTTTTCAATAAAAAAAATCCATTTTTATCTTGCGAGTGGGTTA
This sequence comes from Ecliptopera silaceata, assembly GCA_932527185.1. Taxonomy (NCBI): domain Eukaryota; kingdom Metazoa; phylum Arthropoda; class Insecta; order Lepidoptera; family Geometridae; genus Ecliptopera; species Ecliptopera silaceata. Next base: position 5,628,648 of record OW052202.1, on the reverse strand, counting down.
AAAGAATGAAAGAAATCTGAAGGTAATGGAGGAATACATCTCTCAACATTATGCATGACATCTCACCATCATTCTTCTGCCATCCTTATTCCACGCTAAGTGGGGTCGTCGGGTCACACGTTTTCTTCTTTCATTCACTCTTATCATTCGTCAACTCCTCCTCTCATAATCATATTATCTTTCATACAATCCAACCACTATTATGCATTAGGTACATATTATTATGCAATGAATGCCAAGGACCGAAACCTTTGCCCAGCAGTGGGACGATTTAGGCTAGTTAAAAAAATAATGAAAGTAATTATAACATACACTTTTGAAATTACATAAATTGCATATTAAGCATAACTATCACAAGAATTAGATGTTAATACAATACAGGCGTCACAGCTCAGTTGTTAGTAGCTCTGCCTTCCATGCTGTGGGTCGTGGGTTTGATCCCCACCCAGAGCAAATGTTTGTGTGATGAACATAAATATTTCTTCTGTGTTTTGGCGTTACTATGTACCTATTCAATGTAGGTATGTATTTACAAAAAAAAAATGTATTTAAGTATTCTATCAGAAATCTAGTTCCCATAGTACAAGCTTTGCTTAGTTTGGGACTAGAGTGTGATGTGTGAAATGTCCATGAATATTTATTATTAGTATTATAAAACGTAGTAGGTAAATACTTATTTATATCTGTAAATACATAATTTACAAAAAAAGATAACAACAAAAAATGATTTAATGAGGATCGAATCATTCATTCCATTTCATTCATCATTGTCATATATATTAATTAATATATTATATTGTTAATTTTCTCTAGTGATTACAGAAATTCGATTTCAAGTCGATTTTAACGTAAGATTGATATAGAAAAAATCATATGTAATTTTGCATAAATAGTAAAATTTAAATCAAGTTATGAAATTAAAAATTTAAGTTAAAGTCATACAAACGTAATGTAAATTAAAAATAAACAGGAATAAAATTAAAAAGTCACGTAGCAGGTGTATTTAATGACATCGTAATGGTAGCAGCGTTTTTATAAGAGAAAAAGTTGAATATAAAAATAAAAAATGAGTATTAAAGTCACCACATCGTTCAACCTCCCCTCGCTGAAGGAAATTTTCATAAATCTAATTTTAACAGTCTGGCGACAAATGTCGAAAAATTGCAAAGTTTTTTGCCACTACGGGTAAGAGCTGCTACGGCTAGACTTTTAACTAAGCACAGTTTGCTCGGTCAGCTTATCTTTTATAGGTGTTTTTAATAGTTTATCCAAGAAACGTTGGTTATACAAAGTATACAAAGTTCTTAAATGGGTGACTTGAAATCGCTTCTCGTTTTTAGGATTTTTTAATCACATTACATAATCTATAATATAACAACTTTTTATATTACCTTATTTTACCTAATCTAATTGAGTCTTTATGTTTGTCCATGATGGGCATTCTTTAATTGAATGAACACGTAGCTTTAAGATCTTAGTCTTAAGATTTCTTTCAATTTGTGTTTTGTTTGTGGAATGTTCTGTTTAATAAATTAATCTATCCAGAAGATACCATTATGATTTGTTATTTAAATGAGATATAAGCAAAACACTTACAATAATGTTGCCCGTTGTGGGAAAAAATATATGGTGCCAAAACAAGAAGCAATTTGAATTTAAAACTGCTGTTAGATGTCGGGTCCATTTCATTTAAGCTATTTTCCTATAGCCTAAAACAATAATTACTTGATCAGTAAAATCACTCATTATCATCTTCCTACCCTTGTCCCAAATGATGTGGGGTCGGTACAACACGTCTTCTTCTTCCACTCTCCTCTATCAGACGTCATCTCAATGCTCACACCTTTCTTATACCTGTCATCATTTAGTCATAGTCATAGTCATAGTATTTTATTAATAACATAGTTACAGGTCACATATTCATATTAATAAATTGATTTAAATAAGTACAAATTTAAACAATTAATTCAATTAAAAAAATAATAATTCTATTCATTTAAAATAATCCTCAAATTTATAGATCACCTGATCCACAAGCCACGTTTTAAGTTTGTTTTTGAACGACTGTAGCACTTCACATAGTTTTTTTTATTAGTCCATTTAAAAAATATAAAAAAATCTCAAAAGGAATGTATTTTATTAATCTATGCAAACTATGTTTGACGGCTTAAAATACAGTACAAAATATGAAAAAATATGAAATCCACAAGTAAAATTTAATTATGAGGTCAAATACAGTCGGTAAATCGCTAAAAGTTATGAATAATTAAGTTCGCTCCAACCAGTGATTAAATTAATATAATGGTACCATAGCACATGATAAAATAAATATTTAATGAATATTTAATTTTGTTTCAGATTTAAATTCACTTTGATGGGGAAAAGATCAGGACACTACATGTGGTATATAGTCATGCTAAGTGTGTGTATTGGTAAGCATTTATTGTCTTAGAAGCAGTTTTATTTACCACCCTTAGGGTGTGCGCACAAGGGCGACAATATAGACGATACATTTTATGTCACTTTCTATCCTATACATATGACGTATAGTTAATTAGTCAAACGTCAAGTTGCATGACTTTAGAAGACTTTTGTCGTCGGTGTGCGCTCTTTCTTAATCGCAATTATTGTAATATAAATAGTTGTTTAAAATAAAATCAATATGAAAGTCATTTTCGCACTAAAAATCCGGTCATAAATAAATGTTACTATCGTTAACGTATCGAAACGGTATTTAGAAATGTATTCAATTCATATTGCGCGTTTACAACAGCTTAGTTGCCGAACTTTGCAGCATCACGGCGCAGTGGGTCTCGAATGCGCTATTGTTACGGTACCTTACCGATTGTTACGTTTATTTATGATGGGCAGCCTGTTTTTGCATTTCTGTAAACTACATTTATTTTCATATCATTAAAATCTTTGTATTTGCTGTTAGTGTATTTGTTTTTAAAAAGTTTTTATACTCAATATATTCATTTTAACATTGTTTCAAAACCAATTTAAAAAAACCACACTGAAACCAACGCTTGTACGTAGACTGCATTGTTAGTAAAAAATTTACGTACAAGCAAATTTTGGAGACCATTTTAAATTGGTGTCAACTGTACCCGATATTTTCCAATAAAGCTAGTAAATCTCACACTGAAGTTGCGAAATAACACACTCGCGATACAGCGAAAAAATATAGCCTTTTCGGCAAAAATCAATCGACATAAATTCTTCCTTCTTCATTGAAAATGGACTCCAACCCACTGAGGTGTATAACGTTCAACCTTAGCAAGATTTGTGAGAAGAGAGAATATAGGTTTGGTTTTAATTTATTCCCTACAGATCAAGGCGATGGACGGTGGAAGGAACGGGATAAAGAAAATCTACAACACGATATTATAGCTTACGAGAAAATTGCTGGTAAATAACATTACATTTTACAACACTGTCATGTTTTACAAAGGGCTGAAGTAAACAAACAATCAAATACAATTTTCTCATCAAGAAAAATATATTTTCTGATATATCCTATCATAATGCGCAGGCATTATAATTGGAAGTACACAGTTCAGTAGCAAAGAAAAACATCACACATTATTATTTTCATCAATAAACGAGATATTTTCCTACAAAATTGTTTCGTTCCACAGAAATCATAATAATACAAATATAACAACGTGTTTTCTTTACAGAAAAATTGGAGCGCGAGATGGAAGTATTTTACGATGAATACCCAAACGAATGGCTGAAGGGCGATGATGCGGATAGAATACACTACAGATATTTGACCAATATATTGAACCGTAACAATGATATCAAAAAGAATAGCGAGCATACGGATGAGAGGGAACACACCTTCCCTTTTGTTAGCAACGGTCCAGATCTAAAAGGAACTACTGAACCAACAACTATGGACAGACGTAAACAACTCGTTCGAAACGACTCGAATAAATACAAAGCAACCGACTGGCCGACATTCCAAGACATCTTGCTGGCGATAGGAAAGAAATACGACTGGAAAAACGACCGATGGATCAAAGTAAAAGAGAAACCCAAGAAAATTGAAACTAGTATCAGTTTGCAAGCTCAAGTTAACGAAGTTAATATTAGCGAAAGACATAAATTTAACTATAGGATTGTAAAGCTTAAAAAGAGCAAAAGCAGAAGGAATGTCGTCGTTGCAGTTTCTGTTGTAAGATAGCTTGAAGCGAACAAAAATAAAATAAAATAGAGTCTCGACTTTATCAGGTACGTTAGACATCCCCTCAGATCTCTTGGTACCTAGATAGCTTGAAGCGTGTTGTTTTAATACGTATTACAGTATTTTGTAGACGAAACGGGACCAACAAGGGGTCGTATTAATTGTATTATAAAAAGCGATTTTGCCTAAAAGGAATGCAAAAAGATTAATGACGTTTTACCCTCGTTGCTTACGGCTATAATACCGGGCCTTGAACGCTTGTAATAACATTGAAGAAATAGGCATGTTTATTGTTTTGTTTCATCTTAATATTTTGTAATAAAACAGCTTTATGTGCTATTTCGAATGTAATAATAAGATAATGGGTTTATAGATAAACCTTACGATGGTCTAATAATATCCATGTATAGCTTTTATTTATCTGTTTTAGTGCATTGTTAAAGTTATTGGCGAACATTATTTTATGTTAGATAAAACCTCTAAAACGCTATTTTAAATCTGTACAAAGTTTATTCTAAGAAAAATTCTAAACATGATCACAATCCGATATCATTCTAATCAGTAGGTAGAAAAAACATGTCAATTTTATTGTCTTTTCATTACAATTATAACTTGACTTCACTTTTAAGATTGAACTGAGTTTAGCATTACATTCAAAGTTACTCGTTTAAAATGTTAGATATTTAAATCAGTCTCACATGTATAATATAAGTTTATATAATATCAAGTTGTATGACAAAAGTCAAATGACTAAAAACACTGTTTTTTTAGTCTTTATCATAACAGGCTGATGTATTTATTTATTTATTTCTGTGAAACCGCGTAGTTCAATACTTTATGTTTTTAAAATTCCATTTCAAAATAAACTGTAAATAAAGAAAATATGTTTCATTTGTAAACTGTTGTGACTCACTTCACTGGTTGTGAAAACACAAATATTATTTTTTACAGGTTCTGTTAAAAATAATATTTGTGTTTTTACAACCCGTGCGATGTTTCTAGTTTCAATATACTTGCAATATCAGGTTTTGGACATATAATATAATATTATTTTAGCCAGGGGCAATCTAGAGTTCAAAGGTGTTGGGATATCAAGTTTAGGCTTACATACATTTGATATATCGACTTATAAACTAAATTACAGTGAAAACCGTAAGACACAAAAAAAGTTTTTGGCGGAAACTGGCAAATGTTGAAGCGTATAGATTCCGCTGTTTTTATTAATTTTAGTTAAGTATAACTTTTCCAAAAAAATTGTATGTATTAATAAAGTACGTTGTCTACGGTTGGGCGCGCGGTGCTGCGCACCTCATCTGTGCCAGTGCGGTACTGCTGTCGAACAGCTTGGTCACCACGGATTATCGTGCACTAGAGCCGCCGGTCGGATATCCCGTCATGCTAGCCTCAACGACATCATCCGGCGAGCTTTTACCAGCGTGAACGTGCCAGCCATTCTAGAGCCGAATGGTCTGATGCGTGACGATGGTAAACGGCCTGACGGTATGACGCTTGTTCCGTGGGAGGCGGGAAGGCCTTTGGTGTGGGACGCAACTTGTGTCGATACCCTTGCACCTTCTCACCTGTCACAGACATCCGTTCGGGCTGGTGCGGCGGCGGATTCGGCCGAGGATCTCAAGAGACGCAAATATGCAGGTCTCGACAGGGCATACATATTTGCTCCTCTTGGGGTCGAGACTCTAGGTCCGTGGGGTACCGAGGCCCACCGCGTTTTCAAAATTATTTCTGGGCGTCTAGTCGAAGCGACGCGTGACCCGAGGGCTGGTGAGTATCTGGCCCAACGTATCAGCATTGCTATTCAGCGCGGCAATGCAGCCAGTGTCTTGGGTACGCTTCCGATTGGTACTGATTTGGATCAGTTGAACTATCTATAGATCGTTTGCAACGGTCTGTAGATAGTTCAACTGTTTCTTATGTATTTTATATGACTATGTACATTTTGTAAATACTGTATAGTCGTAAGTTTCTTTGTAAATAAACATTACATAAAGTACTGAAATTGTTAGGGTAAATAATTGGAACCTGTCTCTATACAATGCTGCTCTACAAATGTATACATGCGGAATTTAGCTGGCAAACACTGGATAAGTTTAGCCGAAGACCGGGGTCAGTGCCGCGTCTTGGGAGAGATCTACGTCCAGCAGTGGACTGCTATAGGTTGATAGGACTGTAGGAACCAGGCCGTAAGTTTCTTGCCCGTTCTAGGCTCTGGTCGCGTGGAACTGGCACCTATAATCACCTAGTATGTAAGTCGATTTTAAATGATCCTTGTGATTTTATTGAGCAAATAAATTGAATTGATGATGATGATGAAATGTTGCCCTACCCTGTTTGTCCATAACTCCAAGCGTGATAAGGTCCATTGCCTTTGAATCTTTTAAACTTTAGTCAAAGTGGTGTGTAAGCGTGAAAACCCAGCGTCAGTTAGTAAAGTGCTTACAGATGATAAATTATCATTACACCTAAGTGACACCATGATCGATTGAGTCGTTTAGCTTAGGTCGCTGTTGTTTTGTTTGAAATTTTGTAGAAAATACTTACTGCTACGTACTTTATTTGTTACTTAGAAGCTTTTGCAACGCAGTTTTGAATGAATGGAAATACAGGTTTAATTCCAAAAATAAAAAGTAATAAAAGTTCCAGTAAATAAAAAATAAAAAGTATTTATTTGTCTTACAACAGGTTTGTCTTAGATTAAGATCTTATAAAAATGTAGGTACTTCATATAAACCTGTATTGCGAGAGATTGTTGTTGTTATACAGACACAGAACAAATATTAATGTTAATCCCACAAATATTTGCTCTGGGTGGGAATCGAATCCACGACCCACAGCATAAAAGGCACAGCTACTGCCACTGAGCTGTGACGTGTATTAGTCTCTAAGCTTCATCATTTTGTCATTGGTCAAACAACCTAACCCAAGCTTTGAGTTGTACTCGTATTTGACCTACGAGAGCTGGTTCTATGCATTCATAGATGAATGCTTCATTGTGGCTTTGCCGAGTCTTTGGCAATCAGTTGAAGTGGTGGAGGCCTGAAATAGACTACGGCATTGAACACCAAAACTAGGTCAGTATCTCTAACATTACCTTTGCTGTGCGACGTCTGAAGGTATACTACTACACATGAATACAAAATGTGTTACTTATTATTACTAAGCCTGCAGCGAGGAACATATTACATTCATTGACAATTCACAAATCACACAAGTCCCAAACTAAGCAATGCGACTAAGAGAACTAGATTGCTGATAGAATATCTATATTAATTTAAAAAAAATAGAATACATAGTACAAACCAAACGCAGAAAAAAAATGTTCATCTCTCAAACATTTTCTCTCGCTGAGAATCGAGCCCACGACCCACAGCATGGAAGGCAGAGCTACCAACTGATCTGTGACGCCTGTCTGTTGATGCACTTTTAATTTACCACGAAACTTGCCTAATCCCTCTGGCTCAGCCTTCAAAAGTACTCCACCTCAAGACCGGATATTACTGTTTGCACAGGTCTCCGGACACGGACATGCAAATAGCCCTGTTTACTGAAGGTGCTGACGAGTTTGCACTCAGATCAGACACCCTCGACCCGGGGGAGAATAAACACAAATAACCCTGAGGTTGATTGAGATGCTTCCGTATTTTCACTCTGAAGAGATTAGAGCTTCATTCAAAAGAAACCACAGAATACAGTATAAGCTTGCGTTTTCAGTTGGTTTTATCAGTTCACTTTTGTCCGTTTTTAATTACAAGTATTTTTAAGCTATTGCATAGCTTCTACCGCGGGCCTTGAGCGAGGAGACCGAATCAAGAAATTCTGTAACGAAAATAACCTAACGGGTTATAAAGGGGTAATAAAAGGTTCCATAGACACGTATTCTCGTCAAAAAAAAACGTAGTGCCTACACGGGTTTACTGGTTGTTCATCGAGGCTTAATATTCAGGCTGGTTGGTTTTAAATTCGTTCGTAAACACAAACGACGCTCAATTTTTACTTCAGACAGTTTTATTATGCTATACGTCCTACTAACAGCCGATAATATTTGGACGTCGAAAAATAAATCGCAAGTCCACTCACATTCACACATCAATTTTTCATGGACACGTTTTAGCTCAAGAGCCCAGCAATTTATCACGAGTGTGTCGCGGATAAATATAAAAACTACCCTAAACTGTAGTTTATCATAAAACTATGCATATAGTAAGGTTTTCCAGCTAAAGAGGTTTTTATTTTAATTTGATATTTGCACGGTTTCATAAATTATTCTTTTCTTGTTTTTTTATAGCCTTTGTGTCAGTATCTGTGTACCATAAAAATTTGTGTCAATCAAAGTATTAAAATATTAAAACCCGGTTTGCTACATACAGTAACACGACAAATTTTAATTAAAAGCGTTTTTGTAGGAAATCAAAGTTAAGCTAAATAAAAGTTCCATTAGGTACTTTTTATTTTTTTAAAAGCTTGTTTTTGGCTGTATCTTTGCGCCTTATTATGTACACATTTAAAATGCTCTATAAATCAAGGCTTATAAATAAGCAAGTCCCCTAAATCGTACGTGTTCCGTGAAAAAACGTGACGAGAAAAGTGAGTAAAATGTGGAGCATGATTTTTTTTGCCACCCCTACATCGACGCCCAGCGCTGCCTTGATATCTAGGCTTTTTTTAACGGGTTTCTGTGTTATTATGTAGAAAACACTCAAACGACTGTTTTACATTCAAGTCTTTATAATTTCAGTGTATAAGAGATTGATTTCGCCATTGTACTAGTTAATGCCCGCGACTTCATCTTATTCTCACTTTGTTGAAATTAATTTGTGCGTCACCATAACCTTGTGCTTAAAACCAGCGCTAAGAATTCGTTCCCAGCACATGCTGAGCACAAAACTATTCATACAAACTTGTACATGGCTGTGTCCGGTTCCCATGCATGTCATACCTACCTTCTGTTTAAATTAAATAAATAAATAATGCTGGACAATCCACACAACATCATTTAGCCCCAAGCTAAGCATGTGTTATGGGAACTAGAAAACTGACATACTTAATACGATATATTACATAGATAGATATTTTTTAGTAAGTATACATATAAAATACCCTGAACACCCGCAATAAATATTTGCAGATCGTACAAACATTTACCCAAGGCGGGAATCGAACCCGCAACCTTCCGCGTCGCAGGCAGACCTTCGCCTTTTTTCTTGTTCTTTTTGCTTCTGTAATATTGTTTAAATGTCACCTGTCATGTACACATATTTTGTATGAATAAATGATGTTGTAATGTATATACCGATGCTTAAATACTCGCGTTAATAGTAGGGGAGACCTAGGATAGTTGTTACAGAGGAGAGTTGTTACAAGGCCGATTTCTCGGAACCTATGATCTTTAGTGAGCTGGCAATGCCACTCAATTGATTCTTTTTAGATGCGCTTTTTGATAAAACAAGTGTCTCAGGCATCAGGCAAATGGTTGCCCGAGTACGACGTCTGCATGAAAAAAAAGCCGAAAAGTATTTTTTTTGTCAAAATTTTGGTTATATTTATATCGTGACACATTAAATTTAGATGGTTATGTTATTTTTTTGTATACTGTAGGGTTATTGAAGTTTCAAATAGTGGCGTTGTTTTGATGATCCTTTACGTTGTTGTGAAATTATGAATGTTTATTCTGACCAGGTCGTAATTTTCGACACCTAGGAGAGTTGTGACACGCTGTAACAACTCTCCTATTTTAGTTTGTTTGCTTTGAATTTTATGTCATTAGCAATCCTATCAAAAGGTTTCAGATCAGGAGTGGAAAGGCTGGTCGAGAATGGCACTAGGAGTGAGCTGCTGTACGTCTGTCATAATAGATTGGATTACAGACATATTTTATAGCGGCTGATATTGTCATGATGCCATAGTTACTTAAAAAATATTTATTTCTTATAATCTTAATGTCTGTAGTCTCAACAATTATGCCAAATGATAATTGAAGTATTATTAAAGGGTGTGTGTTTTATAATTCATATAAAAGTCATCTTACCTATCAAATATAGTATTGATAAACAGCTGTAACAACTTACCTTGGTGCCTGTCACAACTTACCTCGGTGTTAGGAGAGTTGTTACAGTTTGAGTTGTTTCTGTTTTGGTAGATTTTCTCAGAAACCTTACAACTTGCATTTATTGTCATGACTGTTTTTGATAAAGGAAAGATTGCTCTATATTTAGACATAAAGTTGATAACTGTGCTATGTTTCTTTATTGAGATATGTGGTTTTAAGTAAAAATTGTAACAACCCTCCTTGGTCTCCCCTACAAGCTCTATTAAAACCAGCAATAATTTAAGTTGAAGACCTAATTACGGAAAGTATTTGAACATTCAAAGTGAGGTAAACTATGTCAGTTAGGTAGTTAAACTTTACAGGACTAATAGTTAAACTTTCATGGAACATTTATTTTCGTTCGCCTAAGTTCTGTTTCAATTATGAGAAGTTGGGTATTTTAGAATATCACTTTTTCGTACTTATTCATGTTGGTTAATGTTAAAACAACAAGTTAAACAATTACCCCCTATCTTATAAAAACTTGCGTTGACTTTATGTCATCATTACGTATGGTAATCAATACATCAAGTCTGCGCTAACTTTTTATAACATAGACCTACTTACCTCTAAAAAGTAAAACCAAGAGTTGACAAGCATTTGGTATATTTTCGTACACGACTATCAAGTCAAAAGTTAAAATAGGTACAGAAAATCAATTATAGTCTCAAGGCTGTCTTATCTGTCTTAGCCTGTAGCTACAAATCCTTAAAAATGCTGACTGTACTTCGCCAGAAAAATATTACAACCTCCTCTATCCATTATTCAATGACAGTTAAAAACTTAAAAACCAAATAATAAAAAACATACTACAGTGCGATGAAGAATATGAAAGATGTAAGTAATGTTACATAAGTATTTTATGAGTAACCAAAGAAAAACAAAAAAAATAGCTTTTTGCTGTTTCTTACAAATGTGTTTCTCTGTAATCTTAGTAGATGTCTTCCAATAAAAATCTATTGAATTAGACCAACACAGAAACCTAGATAATGTTAATGTTATTGTTCGGAATCAAGTGGGTCCTCCTTTATTGCTTAGAACCTCAACACTTGTATATTCGGGTCTTTTTAGACAACAGATAACATTGAACTAGGCAGAATGGATAGGCAACTTATTTTTTTTTCAAAATTTTGTTTTATGTTTTACCCACAGAGCAAGCAACACTGCCTGCTGTGGAATAACGAAAAATCTTGAGTTTTTTTTATTCAAGCGGGTCCTCTTTTAATGCTTAGAACCTTAACACTTGTATAGTCGAGTTTTTTTTAACACAATAGATAACTTTGAACTAGGTAGAATGGATAAGAAAACTGTGAAAAATTAATATATTTTTATTTATTTTTTGTTTTATGTTTCGTCCACAGAGCAAGGAACCCATTGCCCGCTATGGAATAACAAAATACTGGCGCTTTTTTGGCATAAAGTTTATAACATAGATAATAATCTTTGTTAACTACTTATTACAAATTTAAACTACTAAATATAAAATAAACTTTATCGTACAGCAAAGTTCTATCCTGACGAGTAGGTATTTATAGTTAGCACATTTTGTTTTATTTTAGTTCCATAAAAACAGTGCTTACATCTCAGAAACTAGGTTTGTTTTTTTGTATTTCTTTCGATATTGCTAACACGATAGGACCCAGTTTCAGTAACCGCAGATTGGATTGGCTTGTAGATAAAAATGCGCAAGAAACTTGTCAACCGTATTTCTGAAAAATCACTGAAGGAAAATCTGAAGAAAACCAGTTAGAACCAGTTAGTTTAGATTGCGACTTGTTATAATATGAATTAGGACCCTAAGATAATCATTTAATTCAAAAAGTTGCGACTATTACATTATTTATAAACAAATGATCTATACTCAACTAATCCAAATCAGTAAAAATCGGAACCGTACCTACCTAAGTTAATGGCTGCATTGCCGCTTATTTGGAACTCGTTCTGTACTTATTATTTACGGGGTAGTTACAGCCAATTCCAAAAATATTTAAATAAAGTAATTGAATTTTGAAGTAGAAAGATCAGCTTGTAATAAAATACTTATTATTTTAGTATACTTTATTAGGTTAAACACATACATAGATAATTATATTCCTTAGCTGCCAGTAAACATATCTTTGCAAACATTGTATTAAAGAAGGCTTTTACTTAGAGTAGAAACGAAGAAATGTAGAGCGCATTTTATTGACATTATCTCTTACAAAGGAAATTTTATCCTAGCTCTATGAAAATAGAGTTGGAAATGGTTTCAAAAGTAAATAAAATAATCACATTTCTAGTAAAAATATTTTCATCATAATAACGTAGCTGCTTTTTATAATAACTGCTTTGTAGCATTTCAATAAAAATACGTTAAAGTATTTGTATTTCGTAGAAGGCGTGAGAGCTAAATATTTTATTGCTTCACGTCTAGTTGGTATCAGTTTTTTTTTAATTTGATACCAAAGAGGTAAAAATAAAATGCATTTAGGTTAAAAACATTTTTGTAGTACTTATAGACTGTTTACAATGCACTAAGGGCTTATATTTGAAAACCATTCGATATAATGTCATCAGTACCTATACCTCAGTATCTATTAGTATAGTAGTTTTGCTTTTCATTATGCGGCTCGGTTTGATCCCCATCAAGAAAAAAACATTTATGTTATGAGATACATTGATGTCTGTTCCGTGCTTGGATGTTACGATATATTTTATGTTTGTATTTATAAAAAGTGAAATTGATAGCTTTGCTAACTTGCGACTAGATAAATAAAAATATTATTGCAAAAAATGCGTACAGAAATAAAAACATTATAGAACAAAAAAATTACATTGAGATAAACAGTAAAAAAAAGGAATGTATTTAATGTAGGTATTACACTGTAGTTTTTACTTTAACTGACTTGCCTATGATATTGTTTTACGGGCGCTGTGTCAAATGTCTATGAATTTGATTATAAAATAAAAATCTCTCATCAATTCCCTGATTTCCATCCGTTTCTGATTCTGCAATATCTCAATAAAAAATCTCTTCTGATGTAATTTGTCGATCGCTTCTGAGCATAAGGCCCCTGTTCTTGAAATTATATCACGTAGCTTTTGACTTCGCACTTTGGATATTCGTGAAGCTGAGATCTACAAATGCTAGGGGCATATTTAAATTGAATGGTAAGCAAACGGTGAGTCTATTCTTCGTTATTTTATTCTACAAGTCAACAGTGCGAGTATGGATATGTTACACATAATTTGATATAGTTATATATAGATATAGTTATAACAGACGAGTGAATGGGTATCTTCTAGGCAAGTGTGCTACATCGTAGACCGCATCGTCACTTAACATCATGTAAGATCGCGGTCAAACGCTTGCCTATAACTTGTAAAAAAAAACTTCTCCATAAAACGGAGTTTTACCGATATTTATGTCAAATTATGGTATCAATACATTCATGAGTGCAGAAGGCACTCGATCATATCAAAATAGCTTTTGGCACAAGCGCAGTGGTAAATGGATTGGTAATTTTGTCAACGTTTTACTAAATTAACTGGTAGGAAACTAATGAAATATTTTCATTAGTTTCCTCAGCAAAGAGGGTAAATAATACGCTACAGTTTAAGAAATGCATAAAATAGAGAGACATATGTAAGGAATTTTTGTAGCAGATATTAAACCGGCACTCACAATATAGATATGCAGTGTTTATGCAAAAACAGAACCAGCAAAGCCAGCTAATGACTATTAGGTAAATAATAATAATAATTAGGTAATTAAATAATAATAATAATTAGGTAATTAAATAATAATAATGCTGGACAATCCACAAATCATCATCTAACCCCAAGCTAAGCAGAGCTTGTGTTATGGATACTAGAAGACTGACATACTTAATACAATACATTACATAGATAGATATTTTTTATTATACATATAAAATACACAGAGCACCCGGAATAAATATTTGCAGATCGTACAAACATTTATCCCATAATAATGCATCATACCTATAATGACTAGGATTATTTAAAAAATAATTGAATAACGGCTAAGGTAAACTTTTATCTAGATAAGGTCAGCTAGATAAGGTCAAGTAAGTATTAGCCAGTGAGAAGATTGGTTATTGGTTGGTTATTACCAATCTTACGCAAAATCATTGAAAGTTTTGATGTTTTCTCTTTTATTCTTAGCTTATTTGGTCAAATACAAAAATATATTTCTGATAAAACTGTTTATATTCGATGTTGAATTACCAATTAGTTAATGATATGAAAATAGAAACTTATGCTTTGATTGGTAGATAGATAGATAAATGACTCTTAGTTAGTACACCAAAAAATTACAGAGAACAAAAGAAAACACATTAATAATGGTTATGGGCGGCCTTATCGCTGAAAGCGATCTCTTCCAGGCAACCGAAATTGATTGGTATACCCAAGTTGTCGCTACGCTCGCTTCGGTCGCTCGATAAAAAAGATTGAATGTGTGTTCCTCAATTATACCTTAAATATTTTATATTTCAAGTTTTCTCTTCTGTTTACCTATTAATTTAATATTTCAAACCAGTCTTATTAGACTTTATGAATAAAGTAGTTTGGTTCAGAAAATATTTGTGTTTACGCGTAACAGACAAATCGAAAATATTTCCGAGAATAAGCTTTCTGTAGTAATAACCTCCATTTGATGAATAATAAGAACTTTCTTTTAAGTTATCTTTAAAAGTAAAACATAATATTATTGTTAATTCTGAAATGATTTCTTATTCTAGGAAAATTTGTAAATTAGGTTATTGTTTTACTTAGTTGTTCTTGTAATACGGTACATATTAAAAACCGGTAGAATCCAGGCACGTTGCCTGTTATTCTAGTCTCTTGTTGCGGAATAAATATTTGCAGATCGTACAAACATTTATCCCAAGGCGGGAATCGAACCCGCAACCTTCCGCGTCGCTGGCGGACCATAGCCCGCCGCGCCACATCGGTCGTCATGTAAGATGGTTGTTGATTGTTCGAACGGAGTATTGATGTTAGGAAAGTTCCTAGTCTTTGGTTTCATCATTAGGCATACTGGTTTCAGTGTAATAATTTTAATTTAAACAAATAGTATTAGTAATTCAAATTACTACTCATTTCTTCCTTTGTATGGAGCACGCTGTACGTAAGCTATAATTTCGTTTCTAAATGTACCTCCACTTATTCGAGATCCAGAAACTTTTTGTTACCGCGACAAATTTCCCAAAGGACACATTCCTTAGAATTCGTTTAATTCTGTTTGTATTTGTGAACAGATGGAATGAAGGCGGTGGTGTGGGATAGAGTACTTTGGTGGATAAGAAAGATAAAGATATCTTTTACCCCCATAATAAAGTCAATATATTAGTTTCGTGCTCGCCAAACTCTTTGGGAAAAACAAGTAAACTCTTTTGTTTATATCTTCCGTCAATATGTTGTATTATTTCCAAGTGCTGACGTTGAGGAACACACATTCAACGTTTTCTTCAAAAACTGAGATTAGACAGGCGGGAAGTGAAAATTCTATCTAATAAAACAACAAAATACTAAGTAATTCGTTCCGATTCAGACAGGATGGATATTTCACAACCGTACACGAAACTACGCAAAAATTTCGGCAAACAACCCATATTTTGCGAAGTTCCAGTTCATTTGGTAGATTCCATTGATCCTGATGTGTCAGAACAGAGAAAATACAGCCTTAGAAATCCAGTACATCAACAGTCTCAGGCCTCTACTTCTCAATCAGAGCAATACATTAATACGAAGCAGGTATTTCACCAAGACACAGGAGTGAACCACGCTGAAGGAGGCTGGCCAAAGGATATCCCGTTCTACGACGAGGAACTCACCTCAAGACTACGCAGACGCGTGGAGAGAGATGATAGTTATGTCGAAGCAGTACTCAACTCATACCCAAAGTTTGACCACTACATAAAACAGAACAATGCCACAGAGATGTACGAAATGTACTTCAAGGAAATGCCTGCCGTCACACCTATAGAGAAATGTTCACTGCGAGTTAACAATGCGTATGCTGATCCAAACAACCGACCCGTATCCTGTCTAGCTTGGACCGTAGAAGACGATCCGAAGTTGGTGGCCAGTTATTGCAACAAAAAATACCCTGTGATTGGTCCAGTTAACTCAAACCTTACTTGTTTTGTGTGGGATTTGGAAAACCCACACACTCCATCGTTAGAGTTTTTGCCTCCTACGGCTTGTTGGCAAGTGGTTTGTTCACCGGTCTCACCTACTATTCTAGTAGGAGGTTTAGAAGATGGTCGGGTATGTCTATTCGATATCCGTGTGCAAAAAGAGCCAGTTCTGATAAGCCCAACGCATTTAGCTCATCGCGATCCAGTCTCAGCACTATTATACATACAATCACGTCTAAACACAGAATTTTTCAGTGGTTCTACGGACGGAAAGTGTATGTGGTGGGATGTGCGTAATATATCTGGGCCAATTGACCTTCTTGTGATGTCTGTAAGAATTCCACCTGGAGAACATGTAAGCCTTGCCAATGCGGAAGGAATAAGCGCACTGCAGTACGAACGAGCGTTTCCAACACGGTTCTTATGTGGCACTGATACTGGTTTGGTCATCAATGTAAACAGAAAAGGTAAAACCCACAATGAAATGATGAGCGCTGTATTTTATGCACACCGAGGTCCAGTTAAGGCTGTGCATCGTAGCCCTTGCACATCGAAAATGTTTATTACTTGCGGTGATTGGACTGTTCACGTTTGGAGCGATGACGTGCACACTTCTCCCATCATGTCAGGCATGCCTCATCGTTATCATATAAATGATGTTGTTTGGGCACCTCAAAGAATTTCTAGCTACATGTCAGTTAGTGCAGATGGAAAATTCCGATATTGGGATTTATTGCGCAAGTATCGAGATCCAGTTTTAATTTTACCATTATCAAAGAACCCTCTCTTAAAAGTAAAACCGCAAGAAGAAGGAAGGCTTGTTGTCGTTGGAGATGCAAAAGGGGTGCTGTATGTTTTGTCTCTGTCAGACAATTTGGTTGAATCTGCGGGGAAGGACAAACAGCTTATGCTTCATACATATGATAGGGAGACTCGTAGAGAGCATATTTTGGAGTCTAGAGTTAAAGAAATCCGCCTGAAACTTAAAACTGAGGAAGATGCTGGTGGCGCGGGTGCGGTTCCCGAAGAAATCATTGATGAAGAGGCTTTGTTAAAGACAACTGAGGATGAGTATAGGAGAGTTGTGTTAGAAGAATCACGACGCGCAGGCGTTACAGCCCTGTCTGCTGGCAAAGGAGGTCGTATGAGACAACGCTGAGCTCGTCTAGCATTTTCAAATTACTTGCTCTAAACTACTTAACACTTTTAGTTCTTGTTCACAAAGAGTAAAAAAAACTTTGTCTTTGTTTAAGTATTTTTTAGTTACAAGATTAAGTTTTAAAGAAACGAAGGTTTTCACTAAGTTAAGACTTTATTTTAAGTGAATTTTTATTTCTAATTTAAATTGTTTAGTAGGCAGTCAAAAATGCTCTGCTAGTAAATTGTTTCCATTTACTTATTATTTTTCTTTTTTTTTAACACTCGAGAACCACGTTATAGGTAAAAAGCGCAGTTTTTCAGGAAAATGACAATATTGCAAAATGTACCGCATTTGTAATCTGAAACAAGGTACTTAATTACAAAAATTTTACGAAAATAATAAAATAAGACTAGATAAATTCTTATATGGTTCTATACTGCTTGCAATTATTAAGCCCAAAAATAATTTCGTCGACTTTCATCATTACTTGAGAATCATCTGTTAAACTGGTTATGCTAAACGCCTAGTTAATTAAACGGTGGGCATCTTAAGCGGAACGCTCCGGGCGAGTGGTAGGAAAATGTAGGCACTTGCTAAATGGGTTACTAGTGCCAGCCTTTGATCGTGGGCTCTTCGTAATTTATGCAATTACGTCTATTCAGCGACTTGGCTGGATATCAAGAAGTGGGCAAGAATTTACTTCGAATGATTGTATGTTTTGACTGTGAGCTGTTTGAGTTGAAACGGATCTTTATGTGATTAAGGTTTTGATAATCATGAAAATATCGTGGAAACGGACCAAAATTGGTATAAAACTAGGCCACGATAGGTTTCACTATAAGATCACTGAAAACGCAAAAAATTGGAAATGTGTACATTTTTATAATTTACCTATCAATATTTTAGAACAATAACTTTGTAAGAACTTTTTTGGGATATTTGTTCAGCAATGAGATTATGTACGTGTGAGTGCGGTCGAAACGGTTTTTCTTGCAGTGCAAAGTCGTAACATTACTCACCGGTACAAAACTACGTAGTTTGTAAAGGTAGCTTGGTTGTAAACGGAGTAAACAAACATGCTTAGGGTTCTACAGACCTCGTTAGGGACTCGCATTATGTCCAACCAATGGAGCCCTTTTCACGCCGAGCTGGACAAATGCGCTCTATTTAGCCGTACCCTTTCAAACCCATAGAGACTTTAGTTAGGTGCACTCTTAAAACCCTCTAAGACATTACATAAAAGCAAAAATGTACAGCAACAAGTATGCGTAATCTGAAATGGGTTCCAAAATTGTTGTTCTGAAACTTTACCGAAACCTAAACGGCTATATTTTTTGTAAGATGTGTTGTATCAGCTAGGGTTTTAATGGTTTTTAGAACGGGTTCACTGCCGATTTATGTGGCTAGTATTGATTTGGTGGATACCTCTGCGGCCTTTAACAAAAGCCAATTTGTTTTACCGATACGATCATTGTTTGTTAACCGTGATCGAAAAAGGTAGCGCTGAGCCGGTAAGTACGCGGTGAAAACTGAATAATTAATAAGCTTTTAATATTTGGGTACAGTAAATAGGGCGGACCAAAATAACCTAATGTTTTATTTGATACCTAGTGTAAATATGAAAAATAATATGCAGATCAGAAGGGGTGATAAAGGGGTCATATGAATATGTTTTTTTTGAACGCAATTTACCAAAGAGTAAAATGAAACAAAAATGTGTTTTGCTACAATTATAGCTCCATTTTATTTTATCCAAACATACCAAACTTAGTAAGTTACCAAATTCTATCTATTTAGGTAAGGCTGTTTCTTCGCATTTTTGCTGAGTTTACCAAAACTTTGAGAAAAAGTTGAGATATTCCATTTATAATAAGCTGACTCTTACGAATATAAAAGTGGCTTTGTGTTTGCCTAGTTTTTATTTGGTTTTGAGATATAACAATTGAAAAGAATAGCTTGCCTTTGTATGCTTTAGATATCATACAGATAAATTAAATGTCAAAATGGATCTCGTAATTCATTCCGATAACGAACCAAGCCGAAAATTAATACACTTTCGTATTTTGAGTAAATTTCAAGGTAGTCTCTCGATAAAATTAGAACCTACATTAGATTAGAATATAAATATGTACTTTGCATTGGCTTCTAAAAAGTTATGAATTTATTTTTAAAGAAAATCCACGGCTACTGATAAATTGACTAACTCAGTATCTAGACGACTCTCGAATAACAAAAAGTGAAAATCTTTTACAACATTCAGACTCAAACAAATCGCTTCGAGCAAGATCTATAATGAAGTAAGTTGGCATCTGTTAGTATTAAAAAAATGCTTGAGGCGTTAAATTTCTTTTCAATTTGCTCCCAATAAAAATATTCTTTATGAATTTTCGGCTGATTTATTTTTTAGGGATCCGAAATTGGCCGTGATTTCCAGACTGCGTACATTTTCAATAATGGGCCAGCGATGAATAGCGAGAATCTTTTTGTTTTCAATTAAACCTGTTACAAAAAATATCTTATCTTTTGTCATTTAAAATTATAGATTTTTTTGTCATAATTTATGATCATTCTTGTTTCACAAAAGAAAAAAGGGTAGCCTAAGTAATTCTGCGTATGTTATTAAAATCATTTTACGTTATTCATAGTCGTATTGTATTTCTATGAAGTCTTATCTATTCAGTACGAAAATACAAACTAAACGCAAATAAATTACTGCTGCCAAAATCTGCCTTTGGAAATGATACCGGCTTTAATCTTTTAGGGCAAATTGGGTTAAATAAAGCCGATGACAAATAGGAAAGCAAATGTATTGACATAATGAGCTGTATTGTATGTTCCACGTGGTTTATTCCAGGCCCGGTATCCGTTATAGAGCCTTTATCGTAAACAACGGCTGAAGGACGTATCCTAATCAGGGACCGTCATCTTTTAACCCCTTTCGGGGGGCGGTAGATGTAATTCTTTCCCATTACAATGAAATGGAGCGTCTGTTGCAAATTTTAATTAAAGATTAAAGACCTTGTTTTTTTGAATGTTCTGATTTTATTGTATGTCTGTCGACTTTCAGCTAGAAGTTGTAAATAAGTACTTATTGTAAGTTTTTTTTACATGATTTTATCCTGTATATTCCATTTAATGTTAATTTTGAAACATCATAATCAAAATTGAACTACAAAAAAGCATGTTTTGTAATATTTACGTTGCTTATTTTTTCTTTTAATAGGTACTGTAGTTACTCAAATGAACGATAACTTTTTGTACAAAACAGTTCAGCTGAGGGCTTAGTCCGAAGACGCATTTTAAAACTCCCTACTCTCGAGCCGACAGTCGTCTCTCGGATGTCCATACATTTTTGTATGGCTATCCGAGAGACGACTGTCGGCTCGAGAGTAGGGAGTTCTAAAATGCACCTTCGGACTAAGGGCTCTGACCTCAGTTTACGTCAGAAAGTAGCATCGTAGTTAAAAAGAGGAGTCCAATATAATAACATACAAGAAAGCTCTCCAAGCAAACTTCGTTGTAAACTTTTCGCAACTAATTTGCTTGCTTAAATAGCTTACATCGACAAGGGAACTAACACAATCAGGAACTAGAGACATGAAAGTTAGCAGATTACAGAATAGCACAAGTTTCAGAAGTAATCAAGTAGCTTAGTTCAAAGCATTTAATATTGTACGGAACGTATGTTTTTCACTTGCAAAAATGGTAATTGTTTTAAAAAATTAGGTAAGTGCTTTTATAAATTTACTGAAACACAAAATAAACTTTATTTAACAATATCACAAGGATCACTTTAAAACGTTTTACTTACTAGGTGATTATATTAGCCAGTTCGTCGCGACCGGAGAACAGGCAAGAAACCAGGTCTAGTATCCTAACGGTTTTTTATATGATCCTTATTAAAATGTTTACTCAGTTTGATATGTAGGTATATTTATCTATATAAACATGAAACCCGTTTTCCGTTGTCACGACATAGCATGAAAACGGCTTGACCGATTTGGCTGATTTTTTTTTGTAGTAATACTCTGTACAAGGTTCTTATGGAAAAAATATTAAGAAAATCTCTTAGAAAAAACAACTCTCTAAGGTGGTACGAAGTTCGCCGAGACATCTAGTGTCTATATAAAACAAAAACTTGTCAAAGTAATTACTCTACTTTGTGTACACTTATGTTAAATTACGTCTCCCATCGACACCCATTATCTCAGGGTTAAATAGTTTAAACATAGATTTCTTGGTATAGACATCAAGGAGTATTTAATAAAATTCAGGAACTTAATCCAAGTCAACGAATGTTTAAGATTTTATACGTTTGATCGAGGTTTACCTATTTACAATGCTTTTATTCGAACCAATTATAAATTAATTAAATTAATATTCAAGGACATTTGACACATCATACTCAAGTCCCAAACTAAGTAAAGCTTAGTTTTCATTATAAACGGGATATTTACCATGATTTTTGAGTTTGATTATTTCCCGATATTTCGGCACAGTTGCATGCGCCATGATCACGGGTCGAACTGACCATGCAACTGTGCCGAAATATCGGGATTTATAATGAAAACTATGTTCAAAACCGTGATAGTTTCAAATTTTATAAGTAAAGCTTGTACTATGGGAACTAGATTGCTGATAGAGTATCTACTTCTATACATTTTTTTTTGTAAATACCTTCATAGAATACATAGTTACTCCCAGACACAGCACTTATATTTATGTTCATTACACAAACACATGGAAGGCAGAGCTACTACCAACTGAGCTGTGACGCCTGTCAACATAATATTTTTTGGGTAGATTATAAGTAATAATTAATGAATTTTAAAAGGTCTAAGATAATCTTGTGTCTTGGTATTTGCATCTCTACGAAGGAGTTTTCTAGCTATTGTAATGTCATCTTTATTTAATATAGTTTTTAATTTGATAACCATAGCAACTATCTTGTTGATTTCAAGTGTTTTACAATTTGTGGTAGAATTACAACACAAATTGGTGAAACAGATCTTGTCAAAGTTTTGAAGATACCGGGTTCGACGTTCAGCACTCGAGTGTTTGCCAATAGTTCGATTAGATTCCTAGTTCTAACAGGAAACTAAAATTTACATGGCTCTCAAGGCTACTTTATGTTAAAAATCACTTTGGTAGTTTTAACTCTTAATTGCACAATGGAAAATATAGAAACTTAGAACTAACTTAATTAAGTACTTAGCGGCCTTATCACTGATAGCGGTTTCTTCCAGGCAAACGTAATTGTAACCGGGAACTTTTCTATATTAAGTTTAAAAAAGCAAAACATTACATCAGCTACTAAAAGCTTTAGTAATTAAATCTTTATTTAATAAAATCACGGAGTACGCTTCAAGTTCCACGCGGCCAAATGCACCAACTCTATAAACGACGGAGCCGAGTTAGATGGACTCTGGTTAAAAGTTCTTTTATGAATTCGGGGGTTAGAGTAAAGTTTGGATGCATTTGGCACAGCTCAGTTAGTTCTGCCTTCTATGCTGTGGATCAGGTTCGATTCCCACCCAGAGCAAATGTTTGTGCGATGATCATAAATACTTGTTCTGTGTCTGGGTGTTACTATGTTTTCTATTTTAGTATGTATTTACAAAAAAAATATGTAAGTATTCAATCAGCAATCTAGTTCCCATAGTACAAGGGAATAGAGTGTGATGTGTGAAATGTCCATGAATATTATGTTATGATATCTTCCAGTCTTGTTACGGCCTTTGAATATCAGTAGCCACTTTATAACTATGCATGTCTTCACTGCCACTTAGTTGCACTTAAGATTAATATTGTTTCGCAAATGGAATTTCACATCCAACTTCCAAGTATTTAAACTTCGTCTCAGCTCTCCAGACTATAAGAAAACTTGTTTCAAAAGAAATTTGTCTTTGAAAAAATGTATCAAACTTTGTAAAACAGATTATTTTTTCACAGTCATTACACAATCACTTGAACGAAATTGAGTTAATTTGTTATTTCTACCAAAGAATGCAAAAAGTGAAAAAAGGGATGAGTAGATAAACTTGGGAGAAACCTTCACCTAGCAGGGGAAAAACGAGAACGGTTACAGAAAAAAACATATTTGAAGAGTTTCAAACAAAACGTATCGGTATTCATTACATTCAATATCTACAGAGTTACACACAATAGACAAAATATTATTGGGATAAAATAAGCTTATTTAAAACTTAAACCATCTTATCAGCCGATTCTGCCTTATCTACAGAAAATACAAAGTCAATACAGAGCTGACTGAGACACGAGTTTACTAACAACGCTTTTATTTATTGATTTTTTTTATAATACTTTATATTGAATACAAAATATGATATAACCAAAAATCTATTTGCACAAATATAAATGTAAAAGTCTATAAGTATCTATATATTTAAACCCATGTCCGTATAAAACGAGACTATTACCGGACCTCTGCATCCAAATACAAGTAGCTACGTAGTAAACATAACACGTACAAACGTTACCATGTTAACAACATTAAATCTAGGCCAACTAGATTGCGACTGAAATTACCTGACATAATTCTCGGTACGTACGACAGTCACAACTCACAAAGGGAGCACAGGGGTTCGAATATGAGGAAGAAATTAGTGCAAGAGGAGAGGCCCATATGTAACGTGGTGAACGTTTTCAGGGAGAGAGGGTGAGTCTTGGAATGCGGCTCAGCGAAATTAGTTTTTTAGAGTGATCCCTGTGGCTGAAGTATGGTGTTCATTATTGAAATAAGCTAGGGAAGCACGCGATTTTACATTGTATTGTCAATAAACCTTTTCGTAAAAAATTTCCTTTAGAAAATGGGCCTGCTCTTTTAAGTTTTCTGAGAACCAGAAACAATGGAGAATCTATTGAGCCAGAAAACGTGGTCTAAAAAAGAAAAATAATAATTATGAAAATTAAAGACAATATAACAGGCATTGATTATTTGAGCAGCAATGAATGATAAGTCTTTCTTCAAAGTATTTGTCATCATTAACATTATCAGCCGTTACAATATTAGGCGTTTTCGGAGCTACTACCGCAGTCTCAATACTGTTTACATGAAAATAATACGAAAATAAAAATCTGCACTGAAAATTACGCGGCGTCACGAACTTTTGCTTACAAAATGGTTTATCCAACACAAGATTACTTTTTCACTCAATTTCCATGTCTTGCAAGAATATGAGAGCATTACGAGTTTATTATTTGCCGCCAGGAATTACTTACAACGCTTGGAGCAGTTTGAGAAGGCTATACAGGCTTACAACGAAGCACTTCGGTGGAACGTAAGTAGGTTTAGGAGTTGAGGCATCTAGCTGCTTATTTTCAACGTTGCTTCACATAAATATTCATAGACAATTCGCATAACACCCAGTCACCAACTAAGCATAGCATTTAATATTGAAACTAGTAAATGGACTTGAATTTCTTAACATTAGCTAAAGTTTATAGACATGTTCATTGCAAACTCCGCGAGATCTCATTGCGAACTAATTACTAGTAACTATTAGTGATAAATTAAAGACGATGAGAATATTAATCTATACTATTACTGTCTAGCATACAGAAAATGAATTTTTTTTTAAGCTCGGAGGAATTATGTAAGAGATTATTACACCGACTAAATCATGGTCAGACAAAGTCAAGTAAGAATACTTGGGTATTCATTACATTTAGTTTTCTTCCTCGGCTTTTAATTAGGTTCCAAATAGGTTCAGAATAAGCTATATCATAACATAAACAATACTATATTGCTCAAAACAACCTTAAAAACTGCCTTAATTACTTATAAAAAATATTTATACAAAATAAATACAAAAGGTCATAGCATTAGTTAATAGATATAGTATGTTGAGGCAATGGGGGTTTGCTCAGCATATCCCTGAATTGGGCTCGACAGGTAACTTTTTATTTCAGAGTAACCGTGCAACATTGATTAGGATCACTACACAAAAGGATACCCCAAATACCTTAAACTTTCGCTATCGGAATTAACCAGTTCAAAAACCAATTAGACCTTTAGCTATTTCATGTAATTAGATAGCTCTGTTTTAGTTGGTAGGTAATCGAAAGCACTGAAAGATCAGAAAATGTATTTTGTTGAGTATCGGACCTATTTTAAAGGTTCACATTTCCAAAGAAAGGTTTAAACAATAAATAAATTTATTGTTTAGCTGTTGTACATAAAAGATCTTAATGGTTAAGTAGTACAAGTTTCAGTCATTATAAAAGAGTATAGACAGATAAATAATTTACTCGATTTATTTTTTATCAGGCTGCAAATTAAAATATACGAAGCATACATAGCCTTGAAACCACAAGTGCGTTAAGAACGCGTAGTGTAATACCCTCCAGCGAGAAAGAGCGAAGATCTGGAGTGTAACTGGCAAACAAACACTGGATTAGAAGAACCGAAGTCCGGGCTCAGTGGTGCGTCTTGGGAGAGATTTACGTCCAGCAGTGGACCGATATAGGATGGTGGTGATGATGATGGAATCATCCATAATTAATGCAAGACATGAGACTATTTAAAATCAACGTACATACTGAACTACTGTCTCCGAAAGCGTTCATTTCTACGTGCATTTTGTATACTAAAAAAACACAAATAAAAACATAGGCTTATCTGATTAATAATAAAATACATACCTTCAAAAAATTAATTTGTTATAGAACAAGTTAATCAACAACTTTATCTCTAATTAACTTTTACTAAGCAATTAACAGAGAAATGTTCCTCAGATAAGTCCTCAAAGAAGTTAAAGTGTTTTGAGTATGTGAGTATCATGTGTTATAAATCCAAACGCTTTGTACTGAAAAAAGGTCAAAGAGTACGAACACGCACAGATAAGCCCACTTCAGCATGAGTGAATCACCCTTGATTTGGCTTAAGCCTTCCGCTATGCTTTTGTAAATACAAAACCTTCGGGCTCACTTGTCAGTAAATCTTCTAGCGCGTTATAGTGGGTAAATACTTAATAGGTATTGGATTTTTTTTGAAATTTTGGTCGAATATAGTAAAATGAATAAAATCATATTAAAAAATATACTGTTATTAGTTCAGTTATTGATAGTTTAATTATCGAATTCATGTTACATGAAATACATTGAAGAAGAAAAGAATTCATTGGATAAAATATACTTACTGTTTATGTAGATATATATTTATTCATAACTTAAATTAATTTAAGCGTCTCCTTAGTTATTATGAATTTCTTTTCTACGTCATACACAGGACTTAAATTAACAATAACGCATAAATTAGAAGTAGGAATAATATTACTATCAGCGAAGCCAGCTTTCAAAGTGACGCTGCAAAAATAGGAACTACCGAATAGAAAAATAGAAATAAACAAACAAACGCTAGCAAAACAACAGAACTATGCTTACTATAACAAATCCCCTTTCAGCGCAGATTTCAGATATTCGCAAAACGTCGCGGTTTATTCCCGCTGTGACGTCACAGCCGTCAGTTTAGTGGAAAGCAAACAGCTTGATACTCCATTTGAAGCTGCAAACATGCAATTAGAAACTGCAGTAATAATGTTTGTGTTGCACTTCGTTAGTGAAATGTAAATATAGATTATAGTAGAGGAATTATCATTTTCCCTGATTTAAGCGAAATTTGTAGTGTTTTGTATAGAGTTAAGTAATGATTTGAACATTTTAGTTGAAGCTTATGAACAAAACAATGGTTTTGAGGTAATTTGTGGAATAGAATAGGAGTTTAGAACAATACAGAATATTATACTGTTCCCAAGGATCTCTCTACCTTTTATCTAATAGCGATCTACTTTCTAAATACATGTACAAAGTAACTAAGTATGTCTATGGAACAAGAAAGGAACTAGTATGAAGATAACAAACAAACACCTATTCAAAAACGAAGTATAAAAACATTTTATTAATTTATGGAAAACTTTACTATTATTGCATTTGGCAGCAACTCAGTGTAAGATAGAGGACACCACACCGTATCATTTCTCCAGCAACTATTTGGCAAATATCTGGTTTGGCGCTTAGCCCTGTAGGACAATGTTTTAAAATAAATGTAAAGTTTACATATTTCTATTTTAGATAAAAAAAATATTACAAAGTAATGCATCAAGATTCAAGGCTAGATAAAGCGCACTTGACGGCCAAGCACGCCAGTGCTAGCGAAACTAGACTTCATTTTAGAAATGTCTTAAAAAAATCTGCCAACTGGTTCAGCTAAGTTTATTTCGTCATCATCATCATTTCAGCCCGTTGGCACCCACTGCTGAGTATAAGCCTCCTCTAAGTTTATTTATTAACTTAAAATTAGAACTAATTACTTAAATATAGCAATGCTTATTAAATACACAAGCAAGTAAGTCAAAGCTGATTTTTGAGTGTTCATACAACTTGTTTTATAATTATCCAAAAATTGCCTGGAAACATGGAAAGGCTAAAGTGTTTCGTACATGTCATCTAATTCAAATAATATGTCTATTCACAATATGCTGATATCGAGTTCATTCTACATTTATGTAGGTAGCCAGTAGCTAGAAACTTCGAGTATCAATTAAATTCTGTGCCATTTTCTAAAATTGCCTAGAAACCTCACGTTGAGGCTAAAATGTGGCTTCATTCATCTATTTGAAATAACATGCCTATTCACAGAATGCTGATATCGGCTCGCTGCTCGGTCGAAGCCTCGCTCGAGCGAAAGCGACGCATTATACCGGCGCTCTGGCGGACGCAGCTCGCGCGGCCGGTATGCTTCAGAACGTACCCAGGGTATATATAGGGGCAAATCATTATTCAGACGATTATATTATGTAGCAATAGCAGGTACCTATAAATAATAAATAATCAATCCACACAATACACACAACATCATCTAGCCCCAAGCAAAGCAGAGCTTGTGTTATGGGTACTAGAAGACTGACATACTTAATACAATACATTATATAGATAGATATATTTTATTATACGTATACAATACCCAGAACACCCGGAATAAATATTTGCAGATCATACAAACATTTATCCCAAGGCGGGAATCAAACCCGCAACCTTCCGCGTCGCAGGCGGACCTTCGCCCGCCACGCCACATCGGTCGTATCGTCGTATGTTTAGCTAATTAGTGACAAGTGACAAACAATGGCTCACCTGAAGTGGTAACCTCTGCTTATAATATGACTAATACATGTCTTTAAAGCTATTAGTTTCTTGGCGACAATGCCTTTTTATAGTAGAGTTTTTTGTTTAAAAGCTTTTCCGGAGCAGTTCTACAACAGGTTACTAGCACATTAAATAAGACCTAGTAGGTCGTTATGATTTAACTGTGAACATCAACGTTATATGTATACAGCTGTAAAAATAGTCTTCAGGTTTTTAAATGCCCTTAATTCACCCTTAGTATAGTTAATAATGTACATCAGAAATAGCACTTCGCTGCATTAAGACTGGCATTTAGGCTTCCGCAATGCTGTGGGAAATGGACATTGTAGCTGGGAAAAGCTTTAGAGCAGGAATATAAGGCAATTAGTACCACAGCCAGGGAAAATAGAATAAGTATTCCGGGTTGCTTTTTTGTACCCAATGAGCCGGATGCCACTAGTTCAATTAGCCTACATCTGTGTGGTCGCAAAAACTCTTTGAAAATATAGAATGTGGAAAATTTACTCTACTTCACAAAAGTATTTTTATCACAGAAAGCTAGTTTTTACTTGCTCCAACAATAATCCTTGCTCGTTAATTATACATCTTGTAAATACTGTCGTAAGTTTTGTGAATAAAATCATTTATGTAAATATAAAGAAAATTTACAACCATTTATTTAATTTAATACAGAATTAGCACCAGAAAACCTAAAGGCGTTACAAATCAAAGCGCAGACCGAGTATGAAAAGGGTGCCTTCGAGAGATCTTTAGTTTTGGCGCACAGGGGCAGTCGTACCCGCCGCTTGCCGAATGATTTCGCCGAATGTGCCAGACATGCTGAGGAAACGGTAAAATACTCACGTCTCAAATTTACACTTGAATTTGGACTGCAATTTATCTAGTCTTTGAAAACGGCCATTTATCTAAACTCTTTGAAAACTGCTTCGCTGACACGAGCACGGTTTATTCCTGATTTCAATCGATTCTGGAACATACTTATATGAAACATTTCTTTCCTTGTAGCACTGACGTTCTGAACAAAATTTTGATAATTACGCTTGTTTTTTACCTATTTAGGTACATAGTAAAACTACAGAAAAGCGTACCCTACAACAATATCTCAAAAATCATTGTCGTCAAATGTTACTTACATAATTAGGTTTAGTAATCCTTTTCAATCAGCAGGCGACCGAAAAATTACAAATTCTTCAGTTCGTATGGCGATATTTTTAAAGAGTTTCTCACTGGACCACTATTATCAATTTTAAAATATTTAGCAGTCCAGTTTTTTTTTAGATACGCGAATGTGCTGGTAAAACTTCGAGGAAAATTCTCTCAACCGCAGCATCGCTCCTTCGTCGGGTGGAGTACATCTCATCGGAGGAAGTGGACACTACACCGAAACGGAAGAGCAGGATGGAGCCGCAGCCAACACATCAGGTAATATGACAAAATCGAAATGAAAGATGTTATGGTTTTTATGAGAACTTTACCATATCGGTTGGTAGATTTGTTACAAGTTAATCGTACATTCGAAAATCAATAAAGTAATTAGAAAGCTTAAGAATATTAAGTCTTTATTAACACAGCAAACTTATCATTCAATTTAATTTGCTGCCATTTTGGTCTTAAAACATCCCAATAAAATCTGAATTATATTTTACATTTTATTTTATCCCTATGATATTCTTCAACTGTCTGCCATTTTTTGTTTGCAGAATTAATGGAGTATCTCCAAAAAACACAGATGCCGAACGAAGGCGTATTTGACTTAATCTGAAATACTGGCATTAATATTAATCCGTAGGTCGAAGAAATATCCCGCGCAGAAAAACAGAAAGCAGAACAAATCTCCCGTTTAATGGCATCGAAGTATTTGGAGCGAATGGCACATGACAAATATTTCTTAACGGCTTTGAGTAAGGACGAGAGGCTGGTTTCGGCCAATAAACAAGGATCTAAGAAACTACAGGAGCTGGCGAAGAACGCGCTCGCTGACGTAGACAAACGACAAGTAAGAATCGCTTTATAAGACATGTATCTTACATGCTAGGCTTTGATATTTATGTAAGCAGACTTACAAAATATAGCCACGTTAAAGTGAGTAAGGACACGACAACCTATTACGTGCGTTTTAGTAGCGAGCGATGAGCAGCTTTACGTGCTTGTAAGATTCCCCCAGTAAGAACTAGACACATTTCAGGCAACATGGAAGGTAAACATTTTTCAATCGGAATACAAAAATAGCAGGTGCAAAGTAAAAAGTAAGGTTTAAAAATTTACAGCGTATGCTGCCGCCAGATTTCCAGTGAAAGTATTAGGCTTATCTACATCGCCCCAAAGAAACTTACTTTGCCCAGAATTCGGGTGTTTCGTATTCGTAAAGTCGCCGCGAGCGTTTTATCTTACGCCTGTTATTTTTCCAGACCGTTTTATCACGCTAAGCCAAATATTATCATCTAAATTGCTAGGATAACATCATAGTGTGAAATACCTTATGAGTATTTTTGTCGGAAAATAGAATGAAACGTTTCTCGCTTTTATTTGGATAGAAAACTTTGCGCAGGTAGCTTTCGCTGATTTATCTACGTGTTTGGGTGGAGTATATGAAAAACAAGCATTATTCTTTGTTCCTATCATAAATAGTCATGACCCCAATGGATAAGCTAGCAAACTCGTACTTATTAGTAATTGAAAGTTGTGCAGAGCAACTTCAACGTTATGATAAGATATATGTGCAATGTGCTGATATATTATGACTAAGAACTATAAATCTAGAGGGCGGTAGATATAGCTATCTTCATTTGTTATTTGTAGGCAGTTCTTCGTGAAAGACGTCCTCTCTACGCCGCTCGAGCCACCGAAGCCGCAGCCCGAGCTCGTCTCTCCAAAGCACGACAGGCACAAATCAAGCACACCCAAAAACAACACATCACTGATTCTAAACGTCTCATCAAGTAAATATCAAAGAAACTATCTTATAAGATTTTATTTTAACTTTAGTAGAATTTCACCTATAAAAGCAGATTAATCACATTTATCTACTTCTCGTGCAATGTTTAACTTTTTATAATATTTATCTCTTATTTTTTTGTATATTAGCTACATTAATTTGTATTTATCTTTAATGTACTAATTTTAAGTAGCTTGTGCCGTTTTGAACAGTCAAAATGAGAACATACAAAAAGTTTTTAATGAGTTTTAAGATCTCAGCTTTTTACAGTATAAACTCATAGAACAAAGCCCATATTCTAAAAACAAGTTCTATGTATGTAATACGTTCTGTAATCAATTATATATAATAAAATAATAATACTATATAATAAAACCGTTTGTCTAACAGTAATGCACAAGCGGCGTTTGGAGAAAGGGACACAGCTAAGTGCTTGGAGACTATCGAGTTTGGAATCGAACAGATAGCAAGGAAGCCGGCCAATCTATTACCTGGGAAAGAAAAATTCTTGCAGCAGCTATACGATATTGTGGCTGAGACTTTCTTGGACCAGGTTTGTTAGAACAATTTGTCATACTGCAAATGCAATTGGTCAAATCACGGCAATCAGCTCGGAAGCCAGAAATCTAGAATTTTCCTTCAAAATGTTTTCACAGCGGCAAAATGTAAAGCTTTTTGATTTTGACAGTTTATTGTTATTTTTATAAAAACTGAAATAATAATATATTAAAGCTGTCATATTGTCAGCATAAATTATAAGTAGTGAAAAATGTAGACAGTTTATTAAGCTATTACTAGACTTTTAGGGTGTTGTAGTGGCATGCCAGTATATTTGGGTTTATTAAAAAATCCGATACTCAAACAAAATAAATAACGCTTACCGTGAAGTTTATATTTCGCTTGGAAGGTGCGAGTTTTCAAACTTTTAACCGGCATTAACTATTTCCTAGGTGTTGCCCAACTTGCACGTTCTTTTTCGTTCGCGAACCGATCAGCTGGTAAAAAGCTTTCAGTGAATTTCGCTGCGGAATTTCCGATTTCCTAATTTGTGTGTGCCAAATGCATTAAACTGGCTCAAAGCGTAGCCATCATTTGTTTAGTTTGAGTTCTATAAAGTCTGTGTTACGTACTTATACTATAAAATTATCTGCATTTTTTTCATGTGACAGTATCTTGTTGTGTTAGCAAAACGGACTAGTACTACTGGTAGTACTAGAGACATACAAATGTGCCATTTTTACTATTAGTACTACTGGTTAGTAATCAATGTACATTCATTGATCCATAGCCAATGGTGGATCTTTCCGTGAGTAATTATCATCATCATCAACCTATATCAGTAACGGCCGGTTTCCGGAAACCCAAATCGCGATTGATCCGAGTTTGACACATAGTAATTATTTGATTTTTTCGTTGATTATCGTTCGAGAAACCGGCCGTTTAGATCGCAAACAAGATTCTACAAGATCTTGAACGTCATAAATTATAAGATTTTTTGAGCTGCTATTTTGTGCACAGTATAATGTGTCTAAAATTTTATCTCAAAAAAGATTAATAAAAAAAAACCTTCATGAAACACTTTTACATATTCACAGAAACGTGTCCGAAAAAGCATGAGTGAATCTGACAGAGAGAAAAGAGCTTTTATCCTTCTGGGCATGGCGCTATCACGAGAGCCGAGCAGAGACTCCGTGCTCCGTGTCAGGCCTCCAGCTCCGCCTAGAGACGCGAAGTATGAATATTTTATAACCAACTAGCTACAAGCTAGTACCTAGATGTTTCGAAAACGCTCTGTGATATCAGTACTACTAAAAAGTACAACTGATAGTACATACTTCTAAGTCATGTTTACTACTACAAAGAAGTGTCTTCTTGGAAATTCCAAGTCAGACAGTTTTACTAGGGCTTCTATAACTGGTAAAAAATTTAGAATAGAATTTTTTATCATCCTAAAACGTGTCTTTTTAATATCCTATTTTGTAGGGTAGGTTAATTATCGTATAAAAAAGTTGAATGTTACTGTCATAAGTAAAATCTATCACGAGTATTGTCTATATCTAAATATTGATCTATCATAAAAGTCATGCCATTGTATTCCAAGCAACGCAACGCTAAAATACAAGAAAAAAACGCACCAAGTAGTTGCCTATTTTGAAATTGTTTCGTTCACAAACAGTATAAGTAAAAATTATACTCACGCCTTCATTTAAAACAGTTTTTTCGTTTCTTTTTCAGAGCGCTATTTTAAATTCCTTTTTATAATGTTTCTAGTAATAAAATTCACATTTCAGACACCGTTTCCGCACTTTGGAGCGTAGTTTAACATCTAGTACACGTGCCTCAGAACGATGCTACCTACTACACGAGCTTGCTCGTCTCTACATCGATACGAAAAAGTCTTTGAAAGCCCGCTATTTTGCTTTCAAGTGTCAAGCTGGTATGTGAATTAAATTGGTATATATCTAACACCCTTGGAGCGTATCGTTTGATCATTTGAGTTAGATATTTTATTAGAAAAGTAAGCTGATATCGTGCGCCAAACCTTGTAAGTGGATTCCCAAGAATTTTTAGACCGTGAATGTACTTACTCAGTTTTATTTAGAAATCTGAAGCACAAGAGAGCCAAGAGCTCTCAAAAATATGAATGTCAATTTTGTTACTCGATAATAATAAAATGTTACATTACATGGTTATTAGAAAACGAATCACATATTATTGTATATATGTCAATAAAAATCTGAACGACTCTACTCTCAGTTTTTCTTCACAATCTTTTTGCTGAAAATCTCATAAAATTATATCACAAACATATTTCATTAGACATAAAATTGATTTTAGCTACGAAATGGTTTGAAGTCATACATTCTTTATGTATAACTTCAAACTACCATAACCATATTTATTGACATGCAAAATTACATATTTATTGGTGTTCGTGTTTTACGTTCAATAAAGTTTGCTAACCGTGCCACCAAGACCTAGTTCCTTGGAATTTAATGTGCCAACCGAACGTGTGACTTGAACTGAAGGTCGTAAATCGCGGGGCGACTGATGCGTGACGGAACTGAGAGCTGACGATGACAAAACTACCTTATATTAATTCAGTATGAAATTATCAAATTTTCACTGACGTCCTCTGCATGTATTGATTAGTATGTAGAAGTAACTGGATCAATTGAAACGGATCTAGATAGGTACTACTTTACATTATACATTGCTTTTACGTTCTCTGGATTGTGTACCAGGCAAGCATAACCACAGAGCGATGCTGTTTGTGACTGAATAATGTTATGTTTACGCCACCAGCTCCTAGCCTGAGCAACCGTGCGAGTGAATTACGCACCTAGCAGGCAAGAAAAGCAATGCTTTTAGCCGTATAATAAGATACATCGATCTCGGTCCTGATAAAAACTCAGTGAAGCGTGTCGGGGCGGTATTTGAAAGGGTAGCTGTAAATGATATTGACTTGTTGTGTGATGAGGCATACGTAATTTTATTGCGGTGTTTGGTTACTATAATAGTACTTTCCTAGATAGAAAGTATTGAACACTACTATTTTCTTGCCAAAATCTATTATAGCCTTGTAGATATTGGAAGTGATTGGGTGCAGGGATACGACAAAAAAAACTCTTGTTAGAACAGTTAGTCCTAATATTGCTACAGTACAGCAGTGTAGTTGTGTCATTGTATTGGAAGAATTGGCCAGACTAGACCCTGCGTTACCGAATCCAGCTGTTTAATTTTATTATAATAACATTTCACATCAAAAAACTTAATAAAACGAAAAGTCAGTACCTACCCCATGGTGGCTTTTGTAATTTTGGAATCCATAAAGTATGATGGTATAAAGTATATTGCTGACATGATTGATTGAAAAGTTGCCAAACATATGCATGTGAATATAATATTGGCAATAACCTGGACCGTTTATTAAAGTTAGGTATTCTATGGTTACTAATGTATAATGATCTACAGAGGCCCGCAAGTCCAACCATCATGCATGGATGTTAAACGCAAGCTTCCTGATAGCACGCTGCCACCTTCTGCAGAACAACCGGCCTGAAGCCAGGGTGGTGCTTCTAGAAGGGCAGACCATGGCGCGTTCTTTCGGGTTTGATGACATCGCGTCTTTCTTTGAAACGGTAAGAGTCCCCGCAGACTGCTGACTTTTTATCGGCCGATAGTTTGGTCGGCTTCTTAATCAGTATGAAGACTGAATCACTGTAATGTGCGCATCTGAATACATCTTCATACTGATTAAGAAGGCCGATAAATGCAGTTTGCGGGGGCCCTAAGATAAGTAGTTAAGTGGTTTACTGTTTACTATGTGTCGTATGAATGAATTGTACAACTTTTATAATAAACTTTTTTTTTTAAGCTATGATATATTTTTAAATGTTATTCAACAGCAACGTCTCTTATTTCCGTGTTTTTTTCTTTTCAAAGGTATTTTTATCGATGTTAATCGAACCAAAACAAATCCTCACATTATATTTTTAAATTTAAAGGTTTTGGTCTACCGTATTCTCACATATAATTTTCTGTATTTTTATCTGAAACATTTTCTACCCACGCTCTAGATTTCAATTTCGCTCCATAATTAAGTCTTCGTTCATCATCCAACCAACGGGAAAGTTCAAATTAGACTTTCAGTTATCAATGCAGTGAACTAGTTGCAAGTTTCTGGTAGATGTCAGGTTAAGATCTAGTTACATTTCATAATAATAATAGGTAAAGTTACTTGACAAGTTTCGACTTCTCAGAACGTAGCGCAGTCCTGTAGTTTGATTCTCCTGAACTAACTTTATTTGACAAAACTAAATGTATTGCTACTTCTTTTTCATAAACGAATATGACAAGGATAGAAGATAATTAAGAAAAACGCAACAGTATGGATTTTTCATTCATTCCCAATACGAAATTATAAGAAAAACTTTGATTAAACAATATGTGAATGCAGTGAACATGTAAATTAATCATTTTATTTATTTAGACTAAAAGCAAATGTATTTTCTGCATTCTAAATATTTTTCTGCATTCTGAATAGTCCAAGCTTTATGTGAGGGACCATGAGGGACGCTTCTTTTTGTTTGAATTCATTTATTTCTCTATTTTTACACGACCTCGGACAAACTTGTTCTATTTGTACGGAGTACCAATATTTTTACTGTAAAACTTTTGTATTTTTGCGACGTATTGCTTTGAAAATGAAACTTTCTTAAATATATGAAGAAATACTACTTTTCTAGAAAACATGGCCATTAAAGTTCGATACTTACTTCATTGTACCTACATATAATCAAAAGCATTTGCACATTATATGTATACACGGAATATATTATTTCTAATACTATTTATGTAGAAATAATACACTTTTTATAGTGCACCACGCTAAAACTGCTTTTAAATTAATCTCAATGGAAATAACAAAAGAAGAGCTTAAACATTTTAAAGGGGAAAAAAATACATAAAAAACGATTTTTGCGAATTGAAAACCTATGCACCACTTATTAACTTATTACTCAAGATGATAATATCAGGGTCTCACAGAACAAACAAAAAGCTTATTAAAAATAATTTGCTTGCAGTGCGTGAACGTGTCAGTGGAGGGCGAAGTAGCCGCATCGGAAGCGCCTCTAGAGAAACGTGAACGAGCAATGGTCAGTCTGATGCAGGACGATGACCTTCGCACAGCCGCTGAACATCTCTTCAGAAGGATGTCAGTTCTACCAGCAGCACGGTGAGACTAATAAGTTTTCAGTCTATCTTAGCCTCCCAAAACCGCATCATATTCTATATCAGTCCACTGCAGGACGTAGGTTTCTCCCAAGACGCACCACTGACCCCGGTATTCGGCTCTTCTCATCCAGAGTTTCCCAGCTACATTCCGCAGATCGTCACTCCATCTAGCAGGGGTCGCTCAAAACCTGCCAGGTTTTAAATCACGTTCAGGTTCTTTGTCACTCATCGGCATTCTGTGGCATTTCTGGTGGACTGATGTGACTGTCAATAACAACGTCAAAGACACATCAGCCTACGAGAAATGGCACAGAACATCGATGAGTTACTATAGAAACTAAAGCACAGCACTGCGTTCAAATATTAACTTTCAACAAAAAGATGAAATTGATCGTTAGAAAAGATATTAAGCTATATATACGTTAAATCAGAACAAAACGGCCTAATGAATTTACCCACATTCACATTTTAAATCTAAAACCAATACTAGCTTTGATGGAGGCATTTAAAATAGTTTAAATTCCACTAGAGCGTTCAGTTGGTATTGTACTGCATATTGTCGTATACATAATTAATTAATTACTGGATATTTCATGAACGTTGTTCTTTATCTACACAATGAAAGACTACTTAATTAATGAAATGCAAAGTTTGATAGTTCACATTCTGCTCAAATTATATATTAAAGAAAAAAAATATTGCTTAGCAAACTGCTGAATTAGTTTTTCATTAAGATAAGATTATTCTTGATCGTTTTAATTATCTCACTATAATTTTTTTCCACAATATGTAAAAGTTCAGTTCTGATGCATGCATGTATATTGTATGTTCGAGCTGTCTCTTGGCAAACTTGCCGGTTACAAGCAATTAAGGAAAGTAGGTGCTTCTAGATACAGTAACGTACATATTGAACTGGTTTTGCGAGTGTACTGAATTAAAATGCAGTTACACGTTCTCAAGTAGTCCTTGTACGGTTCCAACTATCTTTGTAACAAGACTTGGTTTAATTCTCTTTCAATTACGTACGGAATTCATTTTATTTATTCATTGTAGTTTCATACTGCACTTAAGAGTGTAAACCAACGCGTGCAGTAAGCCATTCAAGTAGCAGAAATAGATACACTTCACAATTCTTAGCTATATGTTTTTTTTTTTTTTTTTTTTTTTTTTTTTATTATTTCTATTACATGTTCTATAGGCCAATGCGCCTATACCATTTGTTTATTTAATTTATTACATTTGTTATTTCATTTCAGCTATATGTTTAAAGGTTGTTAGTTTTTGCTGATATATATAGAAATATATTACCAAAACAGTTTATTAAAATAAAAGTTTCTCGCGATCGATTTAATCTCTGGGTCATGGTGAATTAACGAAGAAGTAAAATCAAACATAGATGCTAACTTTTTAGATTTTAATCAAGATTTAATCTATATAATAATAATAATTTAGAAAAGAAGTAGGTAAATCCCTTCTCCAAATCAATTACACACGATTTCTGTGAATACAATAGGTACTGAATGTTCTTAATAAATAAGTGCGCTTAATGAGCTTTTTGATAATATAACTAAGCATATAACCTACCAATCTCCCTTGTCAAATAAATTGGATTTAAATCGCTCTCAAAAAAAAAACTTTGTTAGCACCAATGGGAAAACTCGAGTTTTCAATGTATAAAATAAACTTTGCCAATGTCGTGTAAGTATCGTATCGGTTGAAGTGGGAAATCCAGCTTATGAGAGCATTAATTGCAGGCGTTTCTCCGTGATGCCAGGAACAAAGGTCGAGGAGACTGTTCCAGTTTCAAACCGCCGCGCCTCCATTGTACCGAAGTCGCAGCAGCCAGCAAGAGTGGCGTTCAAGTCCCAACAACCCCTGGGTCTTCAAGATTTTGATATTTAAATGAATTCACAGAAGAACTCAGACATTACCACGCGATTGGGCTGTCAGTTTTTTTTATTATTCCAAAATAAAACGCATACTTCAATATTCAAAAAGTTTATAGCCGCTGTGTTGTTTAACTATTTTTTGTTACAAAACCTGAACGCGGTCTAGAATGGGATGGTACCTTGTCAAAGTAAAATGAAAATGTTCATATTCAAACAATGTAGGGGCGATTGCAAAAAAGTTCTGTGTTTATTCCTATTCTGGTAGCGCTTGGATTATACAATGGTGTTATTTACTTTAGTGAGGAAAAACAGACGATTTGAAACTTATTTTTTTTGTTAATCTACATGTAAAATCTACCTAAAAGTAACTTTCAAATTAGTTGGACCTTTGAGAGTCTCATTAAATTTAAATATTTATATTAGGTAGTTTAAACATTCACAAAGTTGCGCACGTAAAATTAAATAATGTATTTTAGACTCATTTACTATACAAAAACTTTATTAATAAACCCATTTATTACGCTGAAGGTACTTGTTTTAATTAGGAGTATCTCTACTAGTTAGTGTTTTAGATTAGCAGAGAGCAAAGCTACTTTGTGATATTAAACTTACATTATGGTGTCGAGCTGAAATGAATTAATGAACACCCATTAATTAATAAATTAATGGACGGCCATATTTGCCGAAGAACCGACTATCTTTGGAGCAAACGGATACTTGAGTGGAGACCGCGTTTAGGACGCCCTCCGGCGAGATTGAGTGATGATCTGCGGAATATAGCTGGCAAACACTGGATGAGAAGAACCGAAGACCGGGCTCAGTGCCGCGTCTTGGGAGAGATTTACGTCCAGCAGTGGACTGATAGGTTGATGATGATGATGATGATGAACACCCATTTTCAGTACATGAAATTGGTATAATGATCTAATTTCTGAGAACGTAAATATTTAGAGCAACAAGTTATTATCTACACGGAATATCGTACTTTTCAAATATTTTATTTTCTTGGAAATCAGGTTGTTATATTGCTTGAATTAATTATGTTTTTAGGTTTCTTTGAAAATAAATATGAATTCAGCGAATTTTCTACTATGTTGGGACGGACGTTTTACGGAATATTTGGTTTCGAAGAATCAAACCATATTTTGAAAATGAAGGATAAAGCTTGGCTTATCGGGTTTAATTATTTTGAAAATAATATAACTTCAAACAGATGCTTGTCTTATGCTTGTTTATTTCATTTCCATTTATTCAATATATTTTAAAAATTCAAAATAACTTAATCCATGTAACATAAACTCACAAATTGGAACTTCAGTTTTAACTAAATGGGTTCACCTGTAAAGGTACCAACCTAAGCCCAATGTAGCTACATAATTCAGTCCAAGACAAACGCACCTTATAGGTAGGTACGAGAAAGGGCGTCCTTAAATCATCCCCAATCCCCTAGCTTGACAAGCAACACGCAATTAACTACCAGATACAGTCACAATACCGACTCGGAACTTTCGTTTCCCGAATTAGGTATTGTTATTGCGTTATGTAGCTATATGAGTTGAATACGAAGTAGTCCACCTTTTTGCCATTCCAGAAATAATAAGAAACGGTGTAGGAAAGAGGAAAAGGCGGCGAAGAAATCAGTTTGTATTCTAGGCTTGTAATCCGCCAGGTATGTTTGTTTACTTATTCAGAAAAACAAATAAAATAGAGTTATAGAGATGTTGCTGCTTCGTTGATTTTAATTTTGCTTACTGAGGGTCATGGGTTTGAACTCCATCGAGGCAAAAGTGTATGTGAGATGGCAAAATGACAAAAATGATCTGGTATTTTGTCAATGTTTGCACAAACATTGTATCTATATTTTATTTACAAGCGTTTCTAGGTTTAGTACTACACCCGAATATCTTAATCATTATTAGTCGAATGGGATTAGAACTTGCAACCCTCCTTTCAAAACTTAACCTATTCGCTACTAATTCGTAATAACATATTCTACGAAAATATGATACACACATGTAGTAGACTATTAATTTTTTCATAGTAGGTATATCTCAACGGGCTTAATATTACTTAATCTGAGGTCTAAGCAAAGTCAGAAGTATTTCTAAGAAAACGAAATTCGTTTCAATTCGCAATCCTCTGTTTTTATACACGTACAAAGCTAGCACGTTCACAAAGCTTGTAAATATTGATATCTTTGTTCACGATGAAAAGAGATTATATACCTACTTAGCTATGTTCGTAAAACCGACAACGCCCCTGGTGTTGCAGGTGTCCATGTGCGGCGGTGACCACTTCCCATCAGGTGGCCCGCAAGCTCGTCTGCCAGCTATGGCATAAAAATAAAACTAAAAAAAAAACTGAAAAGCATCAATCTTGTAAAAAACATCTTAAAAACCTAGCCACTCATTCATTTTAAGAGGCAAGTTAATACAGTGAAGTCGGCAAACAAGCTTAAATTAATGTTATCCATTTGCTCACCAATCTTTCTTCCTAAGTAATTAAAAAGTTGAACACATAATAGCATTTTGCCATTTATTTAATGGCAGCCTCCGTTTCCGAGAGACCTAACGATCGAACTTTTAAAAAGAAGGCTGTTTGAATAAAGGACCCAAACTTTACAAATAAAGTGTATGAAATGATCTTCTTTTTTCCTAACCCATCTCGTCCCACTGCTGGGCACAGGTCTCCCCCAAATCCCTCCACTCATCTCTGCTTTCCACTTTCGTCCACCAATCCCTCCCGAAAGCATCGAGATCGTCCTGCCATCGCCTTTTTGGTCGGCTTCTACGCCGCCTTCCGTCTTCAGGCAGCCACGGTGTCACGATTTTGGCCCATTTCTCTGGGTCCATCCGGCTAATATGACCTGCCCAGTTTCACTTAAGCCTCTAAGATGATCGTAATATTCGTATAAATCCTTTTGCAGGATCTGATCTGCAATGCAGAGCGAACT
The DNA here is from genome assembly GCA_932527185.1 of Ecliptopera silaceata. Lineage (NCBI taxonomy): Eukaryota > Metazoa > Arthropoda > Insecta > Lepidoptera > Geometridae > Ecliptopera > Ecliptopera silaceata. The sequence continues at coordinate 5,586,387 of OW052202.1, read as the reverse complement.
GCTTAAAATCAGGTGGAATGTAAATACCATGTATTTTTGAAGCTTTGGTTTATTTTACGGCAATGCAGCCAGTATGCTTCCGATTAGGGACTGATTTGCATCAGGTGAGCTGTTTATAGATCGTTTGTAACGGACTGCAAATTAATCAATTCATTTTAATGTATTTTATAAATATTTTAAATACTTACTTACTTTTTATGTTAGGATGTTAATAATATCCTAACATAAAACCAAACGTATTTTTTATCGCTGAAATATGTAACTCTTTTCACAAAATCTAAAAATATCGGCGCAACCTCCGGTTCTAGTACAATAGAAGGTCGAGTTTTATCAGCAACTTCCGGGTTCCACGTAGAGATTTAAATTTTTGTAGTCAAAATGGGAATTATTGAGACTTCTGCAAAATGCTATGTAGCTTGTCAGCTTGGTAACGTGATTTTAGTAGGGGTATGTCATTATATATTTTATATGAATGTGGATGGATGTAGAAGTAGAGGGAGGCCAAAGAAAAGATGGATGGATTGTGTGAATGATGATATGTGTAAGAAAGGTGTGAGCAGATGACGTCTGATAGAGGAGAGTGGAAGAAGAGGACGTGTTGTACCGACCCCACATAATGTGGGACAAGGTTAGGAAGATGATGATGCTTGAATCTAAAGACTGGTGTGGAGTCAGGACATATAAAATCCATGTTGAGGTGACGTGCCCCGAATGTTTATGACACTCGTGCATATTTAATTTTTTTATCTGCGTTCCTCATAATTTAATGCGTCTGGCGTCATATAGGGGAACTGAGGTTTTAATTTTTTACAAACATTTTATAGGTTTTCTATGATTACGTTCGAGTACAAAATTAGTTGAGAAATATATAAGAGAATAAGTGAAAAACAATACATACTTAGATATAAATCTAGAGAGTGATGTGTGAAGTGTCCGTGTAAGGAATAATAATATAATTTTTATTTTATTTTACAATACCTATTAGGTAACTCGAAACTAATAATTCTAATATTCAAATTATATTCAAAAGATTATTCTAGAACAGTAAAGTATACGTAATAACGCAAAAATAATGCGTAACTTTATTAAAAAAACTTGATTGAATCCAAACAAACATTGGATTTAATAAAAAAGATATAATTTGTTAGGTTACTTTTTATTTTAATCAATTTTTATTGTTTAATCAATTAGCATTCATGTTGATTTGTTTTGTTGAATTCTAAAATGTTTTCACTAAATATCTATGTTGATAGCAGTATAATGTTGTTCAAACAGAAGTGATAAGGGATTAACGCTGGCTATGACGTAAGCTTACGATAATTGTAACCCCCCCTACTTACATACAACACGTTACTCCAAAAGATTTACTATCACACCTGAGATAAAGCCAACATCATTGAATTTCGATATAGTTATTGTTTGACTGTATTTTTATGTATAGGCGACAAAGAAACTGGTTTACCACTTTTGATGACATATCCCAGTAACATAATTATTCGCTAAGGATTACAGATTGACAGATTCTGACGTAGCAGTTATTAATCCGTAAAATAACCCTTGATGTTTTATACGTGCAAATGATATTCAGCCCTTAGAGTGGTAAACCAATTTCATTGTCGCCTATACTTACTAATTTTTATTTTTTGTTGTGATATGTATCTTTTTCCACATATGTACATATTTCCTGCAAATAAAATAACTTTGACTTTAGATAGACAGGCGGCGTAACAGCTCAGTTGGTAGTAGCTCTGCCTTCCATGCTGTGGGTCGTGGGTTCGATTCACACCCAGAGCAAATGCTTGTGGGATGTGTGTTGAATTCTGTGTCTGGTTGTTACTATGTATAAATTTATAATATTATGTACGTATTTAAAACAAAAATGTATAAAGTATTCTTTGAGCAATCTGGTCCTAATAGCATAGCTTTGCTTGGTTTGGCACTACTGTGATGTGTGAAATGTCCCAGAATATTTATTATTTGTACTAATTTATCGTTAATAATTAAATATATGACAGACTGACACCACATTTTTTTCAAGATCAATAATACGTATTTGACATTGACTGATAATAATTTGATAGGAGATCCTAAGATTTTAGCGTCACAATGAGCCCAAGGGTTTTGCGCGTTACTCGAGTGGATCTAGTACTTTAACACATAATACTTACTATACAATAGGTTCTCAAGACGCTTTAGTAACTACCATTTTAGCATCTCCGCCTCCCTTACTATAAATACTATCGTGCCAGAAAATCTCTGAAAACCTCCATTATGTAAGGATACTGTGAAGGCTCTATAGACACAAATAAATTAGATTGGGATGTGTGAAGAGTAGAGAAATACAATAGAAAGAGACATGTGGCTGTCAATTCTTACGATAGTACATGTGCGTCGTATTGAAATGGGTTAAGACAGAAATATTTTGAAATACATATACAACAAACAAAACCCTAGATTTTTATATGTCGGGAAATATTGACAAGGGTCATGTAGTTTTATTGCGCAGGCAGATAGAAGCGTTTATACAAAAATGTATAAATTAATAATTATTTTTTCCTCGAAACTAAGTCATATTACTTTATGCTGTAAAATCACGAGAATATAAAGTCACTAGCTAACTAGCTAATTGTAAGTGCCAGTTCTTGCGAAAGGATAAAACGGTTTGGTTCTTGGTCCTTTTTTGTATGCGCTTTCTTACAAATAAACTTAATAAATGCTGTAAATTTCTAACCCATTGTAACTAAGTTTTACTACAGTAGGCGTGGGTGTTTTACAGAATTTACAAGAAACTCCTTAAGCTTTTTCAACTCGAACCATTTTAATTCAAAATAGTTTTAATGCAAGATAATTATGATATTATAAAATTTGGTTTGCTAGAGCTGAAGTGAACGCAGTTTTGACTTACAAGTAGTTTGACCAGTCCACAGATACCGGAAATTGTTTGAAATTCAAATTCATAATTCATGACACGAATAGACAATACAGAGATCATTTGGTGGGATTGTTGAATAACCAGGTTGTCATAGCCATGGTTGGTTGGTCTAACTATTTGCAATGCAATCAAATTAAACACTAGAACTGGGTTATTTGTATCAATTTTGATCTACCCATATCTACCCGGACTATGAAAGCTTTCCTGTTTACACATTATTGAATTCTAGCAAAAAGTTATTGTCATTTTTTTTTTATTTGTTTCATAATGAAATCTTTTATAAGAAATGTTAGCAAGTATCCACAATTAGTTACTAAATTGAGAATTTAAATACTTTTTGTAAAATTATAAGTGAAAACGAATATTAAAAAAGTATGTTAAGTTTGTAAAACAATGACTTTTATTGCGTCCATACATTATCTGATTGAAAAAGCTTGTTGTGTTCACCTTTTACGCAGAATTCCTATCCATATTTTCTTTATATATTCTTGGAAAATCATTATTTTCATTATTACTAGAAAACATCAGCAAATAAATTATTATCTATCGTAGTATTTGTTTTATTTATTCGAGCTAAAAATATTTATTAATACATATCAAGAGACAACAATTTGGTTTGGTTATGTTTGTGACATCAATAGATGCCATTAGGCAACGCCGATTGGTTGGTTTAATTAATAGGTACTCGATACTGTAATTGGAATGTATTACTAGCTGTGGGATATGTAATCATGGTATAAGCTTCACCTCGTTGTAACTAGAGATTATTAAATATGTAGAGTAGAGAAACAACGCTTAGTACTTCCCGATAACATGACGAACATAAAACATTATTGTATTTATTTTATCTAAATACTAATACTAATATTAAATAATTGAAACATCGCTTCATACTATAATACAAAATTTTACACAGTACATTTTGTAAATACTGTAATAGTCGTAAGTTTGTTTGTGAATAAATTATATTCTTAATACTATAAACCTATAATATTTAAATGAACTTAACTTATTCAACTCGTTGTAAATGTAAACTCAGCTTTTAATTACAGTATTATTTGTCACAAAACGGAAGACAAATAAACGACTGACATTATTTATTTTTAACATTATTGTGTGCATGTGGTTTGTTTGTTTTATTTATTACATTTTTTAATTTTTTGTATGCACGTAGTTACTTTGTTCGTTTTACTCATTACATTTTTTGTAAATATATACATAGAATAAATGTAACCCAGACACAGAACAACATCAGTGCTCACGACCCACGACCCACAGCATGGAAGGCAAAGCTAGTGCTGTAATGAATGCTTGACAATTCAGTGACTAGACAGATATGTTTCAAAATAAACACTGGCAGATGTTCCTGTCCTATTGATCGTCAAAAGAGAGTGAGAACGCTATATGAGTAAGTATTGCTGGCTACCTGTTGTCTCGTTTAGTGTACTGCAGCTAACATGGTGTAATGCTCGATAAATACCACAATATTCTCTTTAATCAATATACAAACGAATATAGTTTGCTGGCTACGTGTGGTCTCGTCTAGTGTACTGCATCTAGCATGATGTAATGCTCGGTAAATACCGCAATTTTCTCTTTAGTCAATATACAAACGAATTGCTATAGGTACGGTCATTGGTATTAGTGTGTACTCATTGGTAAACACACGGTTTCAATCTGTGACCGCAGATGGCGTTGCAGTTTACACGGAAATAGCGTGCACCACGCAATTACAGATGCAATCTCTAGCAAATTGGAAACGACATTCATGTTGCGAACGCGAAATGCATTTATTTTTTATATAATAATGTGCTAGGGTTTATGTTACTGGCTTGACGGTCGACATCTTTTTTCTGTAGGTACCATATATAAAAAGTACTTTAATGTTTTACTTCGGTAACATAAATTAAGGTATTTCACTAAACGTGGATGGAGTATTAAATGTAGTAGATTATACCGGTTTTTTATTCTAAGTGTTATTCAATGATAGTGAATAGTAAGTAGTAACTAACTTAAATATTTTAATTAATAAAAGTAACATAAAAATAGTTACAGACATTTCACATATCGCGCTGTACACTCAAACTAAGCAAAGCTTTGCGGAAATAATTTTTATATAGATAAATATTTTTAATGCATATGTACATAGTATACATAGTATCTTTTTAAACAAAATTAAGGCAGAACCATATCGTTATAACACCGAGATATTATTTTTAGTAGATTGGTATTTGGGGTCCCAATTTTTTTGGTGAATTAAGATGTGCAATTCATTTTTATGTAGGTCCAAGCTGTTTCTGTAAAGTGGTAGTTCCAAATAAGTAAGGTCGTAGTAAGTGGGCAGTTTTAAGTACTTCAAGCCCGCCAAGGCGTAGTAAAAGGATTACCTACATTTATCAAACTCAGTTTTTTTTATAGTTTTCCAAGAATCTTAATTTTTTTTCTACCCTGAAAGTAAAAAGGTGTAATGCGTATTAAAATAGGTTGTATTCTTTTTATAAAATAAAAAGTTTTGTGTAAAAAGATTCGCATCGAGGTGTAATTTATGAAAAGTTCAATCCCATGTCGCCATTACTTACAGAATCAACTCTCACGGGTGTCTGTGGCCCTTATTAATGGCCAACCTGTCTTTTGACTTAGACGGATGGGCGCTACCCAGTGGCTTTTATTAAAACTATAAGCTACACGTGACTTTGTTCGCTTTCATTTCATCCTTTACATCATATTCATTTGTTCTATGTTATGAAAACAACAGCGTTTATCAAATAGACAACTCTTTTTTTAAGTCGATGGGATAGTTGTCCAAAAGTCGATGATACGAAATCAATCAAATTTCGTTTCGACGTCAGATTTAACTGATAAATAAACACCAATTATATCACATTTAAAATAACAAGCTTTCTCTCTTGAAAATATCGAAATATATTAAAACAGATACATGGAGACTGATATGTATTTCCGTTTCAAGATTAGTACAGTGTGAACCGAGATTTAATTAATTTTTCAACAGATTTTTGTAAAGTGTGAAAAAAATAAAAAGACTATTTTTTTATATTATACAAAAATGTAAATTGAATGACTTTAACATACTCCGCCTATTGGAATAAATAAACATTGTGGCTTCTCATTCCGAATCAAAATTGTTATTATAACGTTCTAGGATTGAGATAATCCTCTGCCTAACAAGCTCAATCAGCACAGAAACCGTAAATCTGCTAGCTGCTTATCAAATTACCATACAAATGATAGATCGAACAATGCCTCATCCACAGAGGGATAAAAATATAAAAATCATAAAGGACGATGAAGTACTCAAATCTTAAAATACCATTGTAAGAATGTATAGTTCTAGATAAAGATAAGATAAAGTTAATTTTATTGACAACAAACATGAGCAGTTACATGAGTAGGTATTCGAAGATTATACCTAATTACCTACTCAGTTTATGGATTTAGTTGTTAGCCATTCATGGTTGGAGAAATATAGGTACCCAAACTAAGTAAAAAACCTGCATGATGGCATGCATGACTATCCTTCCGCTAGTGTTCATAAAATTGATTTAGCAAAACATTAAACAACAATAAAACCAAAGATTGTGGCATCATTTGAGTACAAGGACTTGTACCCCGTGTCCCGTTTTACCCAAAGAGTAAAACGGGACTTTCTTATTCCGCTGTTTGTTTGTCTGTCCGTCTGCCACTAGGCAAAAACTATTGATAACGACAACAAGTTTTCATACCGAGCCCAACTCACACTAGGCATTTTATTTAGTTTAATAATATTTATTTAGCCCTAACATTTTGTAAGGGGGCTCAAATATCACCTCTCGGGCTCCAAGCCCACCTCACCTGCTCGTGGTACACTCTGCTAATCCACAAACGAGGCTCTGACAAAACCCGCCAACACGCAATGGACCAGCTTGGCGAGTTATTGTCCAAACCCCCCCAAGTATGGTAAGAGTTTGGGGTAGACCATTGCCCTGTATTGGGACAACAGGTTAAATAAAAAATCGTATGTTTAACAGTATTTTACTTATTACACCTTTAACCACAATTTACTCATCACAAACATTTATTACGTATGTTCATACTCACGCAGTAGTAAATTGTTACTCTTGAGTTAAATCTAATTAAATAATTTATGTCCCTAATCCTAATACTGAAGCGTAATTCCCTAATTTGTACTTTCAATGTGTGGGGAATAGGGTTGGTAATTAAATATGCTTAATTGGATAAAACCGTTCTAAATACCCTGGCCTGATAAGTTCTAGTTCAAGGGAATTTCGACCTTTTAGGATCAATGTGAAATAAGTGAATTAGTAATCAGATAGTAGAAGCCTTTGCTTTCGTTAAATAAGTACTAAAGTGAAGGTTTGAATGAAGTTCTTTGAATTTGTTTAAATGAAGGATTTTCGATGCCAATGGATTATTCATTATTTTACCTATTTTTAGAAGTCTATGGACACTAGGATATGATAGAATAGGTACTTAAATATTTTTTTTTGGGATGAGAACATGCATACACCCAGACTCAGAACAAACATCAGAGTTCATCATACAAACGTCTGTTCTTGGTGGGAATCGAACCCACGACCCACAGTATTCCATGAGGCAATGTTATGTTATATACAAGGATGAGGTTACCACCACCGACATAAACTTATGACTAGATGATGACGTACATGCTGTAATAAATAAATAAATATTCACGGACATTTCTCACATCTCTAGGCCCCAAACTAAGCAAAGCTTGTACTATGGGAACTAGACTGCTGAAATACATTTTTTTTTTGTAATTACAGGTACATAAATACATAGTAAAACCCAGACACATAACAAATATTTATGTTCATCACACAAACATTTGCCCTGTGTGGGAATCGAACCCACGACCCACAGCATGGAAGGGTGTGGGTCTTGGGTTGAGAGTGTAAATCAATTGATTATTAGTACCTATAGTAGACCAACAACTGCTAACAACCAAGTCCATGAGTTGGAGAGAAAATGTTGCCTCTGAATTGAAATAAGTTAAGCGGAACCGAGAAGAACAAAACCGTCTAAAAAAGTTTCGGAAACTTGTTTCTTATTCATTGCAATGGAACTAGCGTTTGTTTGCAACTAGTGCAATATAACAGTAGTTCTGAATAACAATACAAGAAAGTAATATCTTTTGTCTCCAATCACGTAGTAAAGTTATAAACTTGAATTATTCAAATATTTTGAAAACACTGAAATCAATTCTTGATAATGATTTGACATTATCGGAAAAAGTAATATAAAGTTGGGTTACTCATATTTTACGTAGGCTATATATATATTGTTTTACTTCAAACCTATTTGGCTACCACAAAATATATATTTATTTATAAAAAATTACTCCAGCTTGAATAAATTTGACAACCATAAACGTATCAACACAGTATTTGAGATACACTCCGCATCAACAGTACAGCTTTACTATCGAACGTTGCAGCGTTAGCGAGCAGTGTATCTTATATACGTTTCGTTTGCAATTGTAACATTTATTCGTGTTCAGTCCTCAGAATGAATAGTATAACAGTTTATTTATGTTGCAAACAAACATACATAATACACTCGCTCGGTTGAGATTAATAGTACATTTTGGAAGCTCCACCATAAACCAGCGCATGTTTCAGGACAAATTGCTGTGCACTAAATAACTGGCACTAGTTTGCACCAAATAAAGGACAACGCGAAAGTTTATTAACAAAGTTTACTGTGATGCTTTAGGGTTCCTCTAACAAAAGTACAAGCCTTAATGTTTTTTTTTTAATTTCGTTTATTTATTTGTTTCACGCTCGTGTGCCGAAAATTGAATTCGTTGACGAACTATGAGATTCGAATACGATACCGTTTTGATACGTTTACGTTTATCATTTAAAGAACCCGCAATTCGTAAAAACTAACAACTTTTTTTATATACAATTTTTTATATTAACAAGGAAATAAATGGCATAATTTTTTACGTTATGAAAATTTTTGCAAAACTTTAACAAGCAAGCTCGTTTAGAAAATAAACTTAAAATGGCAACATCTAAACATTTGTGAATTACTTTCAATTCACGAGTGTTTCACTGAGATATAACACAAAACTATACACGTTTGAATTTCTATAACGTTTTACATTGCGCAGTGACGCGATTCGCACGCTCAAAGTCAGTGATGCAGATAAGTATTTACGATCACATGTACAGTAAAAATAATAGTTTGTTGTATTGTTGTGTCACAGAGAACTGAAAAAAATGCCTCACTATTTCTATGTATTTACTGTCCTATTCTCTCCTATTGTCCTATACTCTGTGTTTACTCTGTATCTTTGTACTAATGTTTTTAGTTTTCGATTGTCATATTTATTCGTGTATCTTCTAATCGCCATTATTGTACACTTTATTTGTTATGACATTTTGTAGCAAACACTAATAATAACTAATTTAAATCCCAAGCTGATTTCAATTCCAAAATAAGGTCATAAAGTTCATTTTTAAATAAACATTAATTTGCAAGTGACAAGAGCTCACGGGTCAGTTTTCTTTCTCGTGAACAACATTTCAGAGAACTTTTATTACATTGTCAGATGTTGAGTTTTTTTAACGGTATATAAAATTAAATTGCTGTTTACATACTGCTGCATTTTTGAGCTTTATGCAAAAAATACAAAATGTATATTTAGGTCAAAATTATACATACAAAAACCATGTAACAGGGTGTTTACTTGGGAAAGGCGGTGATGGTCAAGTACTAAGCCAAGAAAGTAAGAGAAAAAGCATAATCATGTGGGTGGATTTATAAAAAAACAAAGTCTGAAATTATTGTTTTTTTGTAAATCATGGACTTTTGTAAATAAGTGTTAGAGGAATGTCATAACTTTCACATTCCCTTAACTCTTCGATCTTGATCATTCATCATCATCATCAACCTAAAACAATCCATCATTGGACGTAGGTTTTATGGACGCGTCTTGGAAAATACCTTGATCATTACTGCCCTTCAATCTAAGCCCAAAGACAAAATATATATATTCTACTCTACTCTGTTATTGTTCCACCTCAACGTGTCAAGTGCGGTTTCTCATTATCAATCGTGACATTTACCACCAATACAATAATTAATTGGTTCAATAAGCAATTACCCCATATACCGTGCTTGCTAGAGTCGCTAGATATTGGAATTGATTGAACGCTAGTATCTGATATAGCTCAAGAGCTGATTAATTTCGTTATAGCTTTTTAAGGGATATCATATATTATAGACAGCGTAGCGTTACAGCTCAGTTGGTAGTGGCTCTATCTTCCATGATGTGAGTCGTGAGTTCAATGCCTTCTCAGAACCACAAAGGTTTGTGCGAAGAACATAAATATTTGTTCTCTGTTTGGATGATATTATGTAGGTATTTTATACGTACGTAATGGATTTAAAAAATAATAATATTTAAATTTAAGTCATGTACCTAACTGGAGTAGGTAAATATTTAGTTAATTTACAAAACTTTTACTCCATTGTTCATTTTGAACTTAGCATTATCTCCTAGTATGATGTACAAAAGCAACAACAAGCTCTCAGACTGCAACTAACTTATTAATGAGAAACTGTCTGGCATCAATCGCGTGAAGACAGCCTACCTATATGAAATAATAATGATGTTCGGCATTTGGTTTCAATTAGTGTGTATTAGCGAATTACTATTTACAGCTATGAAACTACCTAGACTACTAAACTAACGCCATAGCTTGTATACGACACGACAACTACACGATATCGGTACGTGTGAGCGTGTAAACTCTCATTCAAACAACATAGAGCCTCATACCATATAAATTAATTAATGAATATACCCAATACATTCATGATGGGTGTCATAGTTACCATATTTTCTGTGAACTGAAGACCTATAGTAGGTATATTAACCCTTATAGTAGATATAGGTTTGATTTTGATTTATATTTTACTTTCTTTATACTAATTATAACAAAATCCGTAGCAAGTTATTGAAATATTTACAAAACAAAAGTTTTCAATACTTTCAAACAGACAAAAGAAGGCTCAGTTATTTAGTTCCAAAGCCCGTATTAATGAATCAAGGTGCCTCTACACAGTGCTTATGAATAAAGTATCAACGGGAATTTCCCAATCCGATTAACATACGGAGGTATACCCACCGGGCACCGCTTACGCCATGACAGCACTGCAAACTTGGAATCAGCTGGATCATTTTTATTATATAACTAGTAAAGTCAAATATAACAAAAAAGACGTGTGGCACTCGGGGACTACCGCGGTAAAGCGTAGCATTTTTTGGTGACGCATGCGCAGTGTTAGGTTATTTTCGTTACGGAATTTCTGGATGCGGTCTGCACGCTCAAGGTCCGTGATAGAAGCTATGCAATAGCTTAAAACTAAATTATTATCTACCGTGTATCCTAGAATCACCTAGAATCACCTAGTATGTAAGACGATTCTAAATGATCCTTGTGATTTTACTGAATAAAGTAATTTTTGACTTTGACTTTGACTTTGTATGGTTGCAGACCAGAAAGTCGAGAGAGACTGGATGTGGCCCTTAACCTGGTATGAAGTAAATACGGGTAGCAAAGCGCGAAAGAGACAAAAAAAAGCCAATAGTAACAAACAACTGACGACCGACGACCGATGTGGCGCGGCGACGCGAACGTTGCGGGTTCGATTCCCGCCTTGGGATAAATGTTTGTACGATCTGCAAATATTTATTCCGGGTGCTCTGGGTATTTTAATGTACAATAAAAAAATATCTATCTATGTAATGTATTGTATTAAGTATGTCAGTCTTCTAGTACCCATATCACAAGCTCAGCTTAGCTTGGGCTAGATGATGTTGTGTGGATTGTCCAGCATTATTTATTTATTATTTTATTATTAGTTGTCTATTTTTACATAGACTTACAGACCTGCATAAAAGAGACAGATATTGGCCGCACTTATCGTTTTTTGAGGCTATTGCTGAGTCCGTTCTCTATGTATATATTGTGGAAAGACTTTCTTAAAGTGACTAAAATAAAACTAGCGCGTAATAAAAGATAAAATCTTATCTTATCTTTATCTTAATAAAATATGTGTATATTCTTATTAACTGTGATGTAGCTGTTTGCCTCTTCAAACCAAAGAATGGCTATGGATGCCAATAAGCTCATTTAGTGAGTGTACATAATGAATGCAGACTCACTCGCACGTGAAGTAGCATTGAGTCATGAAAGCGGACGAGCCATAATTAACACGAGAAAGGAGGTATTGAGATACATTCAAGAATATAAAAATAACTTCGTCGACTATAAGCTGCATATTTATTTATTTATGTTTCACACATAGCAAATTTATTACAGCCTGCTTCTTCTTCTTGTCGTGTCGATGTTACAACTGTTTTACTTATTTTGTTGTAGCAAAAAAATTACAGCCTGAGACGGTGTGATGCACTATTACAGGCCTAAGCATTTGAGTAGGTAGTACTTACTTGACTTGTATATGAATGATAAAGAGATATTTTAAAAGTGGTACCTATAAAATAGCTCTGTGTAAGTGTGTGAACCTTAGCTGCTGCTTAGACGAACTTTTTACGTTACAAATTTGCACAATCGGGGCCAAGGTATCTCGAGAATTAGTGTCAAGCGAAAGCTCTCAAAAATTAATGTCAAGAAATTCAAAATGAAAATGGCTCCATGTCCAAAAGTTATTTGGCTATAGTGATATGAATTCAGTTATTAAATATAGGAGTATACAACGTTTTGAAATCATATAAAGCCATTTAGTTTAACCTCATTATTTTCAAGAAATATATTTTTAGAGTTCTGTGACGTTTAAGCCACTGTTCTTAAAAAGCCCACTATCGAGGTTGGAAACGAAACGGATAGAAATAATTTTATTGCCATTACTATACATTAAAATAAGTTTTTTAAAGTGTTATTTTGAATGACAAAAAACCACAAGAAAAAACTGAAGTACATAATATTTTAGAGCATCTACCTACCACATTAAAATAACCGAAAACCAATAAAGCGTATGCTATTCCGACGTTTAGACCACATGGTTGTGGACGTTAAATCTGTTCTTAAATTTAAAGTAATGCTTCAAAGTAAAACTTTATGTACTTATATAAATAAATTGATAGGTTTCGCTGTTTCAAACGTGCGCTGCGATCGTAATATCCTTCCGGTACCTATAACATCGACCGTTTCTATAAAACTCGGGTTTATGGTACTCGCACTGCATGTAGGTTCGAGTGGGTCGCCATAGACATATTGAGGACCCTCTCGGCCTCACAACTCGAGTGCAATCCAAGATAAGCCGGCGGAGCCGTATCGGTTCGGTTTATATACTCAACCAATACTCGAATAAAATCAATGATAGTGACTACAATGAGGCCTCGAATTATCAATTTATGTTTATTGACATTGAGCAATTGAGTAGATTTCAAAATACAAATTAGAATTGACGGGCAGACATTATAATGGAGGCAGAGAAAAGTTTAACAAGCTAATAAATAAATATACTTAAATCTATCTATATATATAAAAATCAATGCCACTTTTCGTTGTTATATTATAACTCAAGAACGGCTGAACCGATTTGGCTAATTTTGGTCTTGAAATGTTCGTGGAGGTCCAGGGAAGGTTTAAAAGGTTTAAGAATAATGGAAAATGCTAGGGAATGTAAGAAAAACAAGAATTTAATTTTCATATACAATAAGATATTAGCTGTCAAAAATGTGACATTCTAGGGGTACGGTAGACTCGATAGAAAACTTTATATGAATAAAACAAAACATGAAAAAATATTGATTTTGAGTCGACAACATATATCCGCAAAATTCTAATTATGGAGAATTTCGTCAAATTCCGATGGCTCTGACAAACAAACCGCTGTCGCCATCTTTTCATCGTCAGTCGTTGACATTTGGCGAAAATATTGATTTTGACACTTTTTTATGATGTAGGTACATACTCTTTGTTATTTGTGTTTTGTCTTTAAACCTTTTTAGCCGATTACGATAACCACCATAGAAAAAAGTTTTAGATCAAATGTCATTTAGTCCACTTATTTACTTCCAGTGACATCCAATTTTTGTAATGGCAAAATATTTATGTGAAACTGCAAGCAAATGCAAATGTGCAGTCGATGTACAAATGACCAATGAAAAATTGCATTGGCACTTGCATCTTCGGGAATCGCTGCTACATTATTAGAAGGTGGTCGGACTGCACACTCTGCATTAAAATTGCCATTGAATGTACAGGTGATTGAAATTTTTGAGAAATTCTATGGCAAATGTTTTGCGGTTAGCGTCAATTATTTTATAGAATGTGTATACAATGGCGAATGAAAAATCAGTAGAGGCATTTCATCGAACAATGCAAGATTTACGCGGGAATCAACATCTTTTTGGTGGTGCATTGATCTTACTGTCAGGGGATTTTCGCCAAACATTGCCTGTCATACCTCGATCAATTCCTGCTGATGAAATAAATGCCTGTTTGAAGTCATCATTTCTTTGGATATATGTACACAAAAATTGACACTGAACGTTAATATGCGTACCTACTTATTCACCTACAAAATGATCTAGCTGCCCATTAATTTTCAAAACAATTGTTAGAAATTGGTGATGGCAAAATACAAATCGACAGAACCAACGGATTAATTGCTGTACCGAACAATTATTGTACAATTACGCAATCGATAGATGAGTTGGTGGAATGTATTTTTCCGAATATTCTTCAGAATTATAGAAATAATGAATGGTTGAGAGAACGCGCCATTTTAGCACCGAATTCATGTCATTAATTTTCAAATTCAAGCGAAACTGCCAGGTGTAGTCACGACTTATAAATCAATTGACAGTGTTATGAATCAAGATGTGTTATGAATCTTTGGAACCGGCTGGTATGCCACTGCATTGTCTGAATCTAAAAATTGGTTCTTTGATTATGTTATTGTGAAGGATTAATCCACCAAAACTTTGTAATGGCACCAAATTAGCAGTGAAAAAGTTGTTGCCAAATTTGATTGAAGCTACGATCTTATCTGGAAAATCAAAAGGGGAAGTTTGTTTGATACCGCGTATCCCTATGATACCAACTGATATGCCATTTGAATTCAAACGATTACAAGACCCAAGAGCAAACACTTCACGTTTGTGGTGTGAATTTGGAGGAATCATGCTTGGCTTGCATGGCCAACTTTATGTTGCCTGTTCTAGTGTGGGCACCCCCAGCCGTTTGTTTATTTATGCTCAAAATGGAAAAACAAAGAATATTGTTTATCCAAATGTTTTAGATTAAGATTTAAAATAGCTAGCAATGAATTTTGTTTTATTTGAATAAATGAATTTGATGTTACAATTAGGTACCTAATTTATTTTATAATTTCACTTTATACGTTGCGAAGCACGTACCGGGCCGCTAGTAAAATATAAATATTCACGAACAGTCACAAACTAAGCAAGGCTTGTACTATGGTAACTAGACTGCTGATATAATACTAAGATACATTTTTTTTGTAAATACATACATAGAATACATAGTTACACACACAGAACAAGTATTTATGTTCATCACACAAACTTTGCTCTGGGTGGGAACCGAACCCACGACCCACAGCATGGAAGGCAAAGCTACTACCAACTGAGCAGTGACGCCTGTCAAATCAAAATAATTATGAGTACTGGTAAGTACATGATAAAAAAAGTTACGACATAACGTTATTTTTTATATTTATTTCGTGTACCTCACAAGCTATTTATATTTATGTACTCGTAAGCAGCCTCTGGTGAGTTTATAATTTCATCATTATAGGGTTTTTAAAAGAAATAATTGCATTATTAGGAGTGTTACATCGAGATAATAGCATATAATAATATATAAATACATATCCAAAACCTTGTAAAAAATATTTTCTGTGTTACATAATATTTTGTTTCAGTTCGTATTATTGTTTTTGAGTCATATTAACTATCGGTGGTATCATTTTTCACGTGTGTGTGACCGACAAGCGTGAAATGGTTTATTATACCAAGCTGGAGGCTGATCACGAATAAATCTTGTAATCTCGGCGTTATGTTAACCTCATTTATTCGAGTCATATTGCGCGATAGATTCAGTTCGAAAGCCGAACGTGCTGCGTTACCGCGCAGTGTATGTTATATACGCAATCGGGTCGATGCGTTTACGATAGTTACGTGTGTTCATGATCGCCTGTATAGCTACGATTTGACATAAATTATATTATTTAAACAACTAATTTCGAAAATAATAATGTTAATAATGTTGGTGTCAATATAGAAAAACTGGATAACAATACTATTATCAAATTTTTATATCAATAGGTACCTAAATAAATCTAAGCAATAAATCTTAAGATCAGTTTCACGAGAGTTTCGAGATTGCCATGACTTTTCACAGTGGTGAGCATGTATGAATTTGACAATCGTAAAGTAAACGTAACGCAGCGTATTCAATTCACATTGACACGATGACGCAACATCGTTCGGGTGTCAAGCTGTCGTTTGACACTCAATGAAGATCAAATACGTCGTAACGTTTACTTACGATTTGATTTAACTGTGACAACTCATGGTAGAGGTACAGTACCTCTACCATGAGTTGTCACAGTAAAATCGCCTGACTTTACTACAGTAGTTACGTCAATATTAGTATGACGAATTTTAGTACCCAACTATCCGCTAGAGGCGCTGTACAAATCTTCATACATTTTTTTAACTACAGACGCTAGCGAGTATAGTAAATATAGTATAGTAAAAACTCATGGTAGAGCTACTGCTCACCCTTATCTACGAAAACCTGTTTATAACAAACATTTTTACTATCATTAATAATAATTTTAATAAAAAAAGTCCTTTTCCAGACCAACCAAACCCTCTAACAAGGTCATATCAAATGTCTTATCTAAAGTACATACTTACTTAAAAAAACGAGAGAAAACTTCTTAAATAAGCTAAGTTTGCTTAAAAACTTTGTCATTTGTAGGCTCAATTTGCTTTTGAAACTTAGATACAGTTTAAGTATAGAATAATTAAGTAGTTAAAGTAGATTAACTTTGATAATGTTTAAATACTTATTTAACTTATATAAATTAATATTAGATTAATGAACATTTTCAAATAGATACTCTACTCTATTTGACTTTATGCACAGAATATTTTTTTACATATCAGAAACATAAAATAAAATAAAAATAATTTATCATAAATGTGTTATCCTTTACAAGCCATTAAAACAATTTTATGAAATAACGTGCATTTTTAAGATTATGTACTGAAAAATATTTTAAACGAATTTCATTTAATCATATTTATGTTACCATGTCAGTCAAGAGTACGTTTTAAGTTTCATAAATCTTCTGCCTCTCGTAGTAGGAGGAGAGCCACCCTCAGCCAGACCTTCGTTATTTTAGTAAGGCTGAAAGTTTATCTGTGTGTACCTCCAACACAGGTAAGAACGACCCCTGACTATCGAGTTTCGGTTGTGGTTACTTTAGCAGATCTCTCGCGCTCGCACCTACAGCGGGCTTTCAATGTGTCTGGCGAGATGTAATAACCATGACAACTGTCTGGCTTTTGAGGTACCATGTTTTTATAAGTCTCTTAGTAACATAAAATATATAAAATTCAGCTTTTATACTATGACGAAAGTATGATTAAAATTGATTAAGGTTTAGGGGTGTCTGGCAGGGGGAAGCAACCGTGACAAGTGTCCGGCAATGAACATCGTGATTCCCAAAGGTATTTTGGAGAAAATATAGCAAAATTGAACTTTACACTTTAAGGAAAGTAAGGTACTATTTTATAAGTACACCTTTACCACCGGTTATCTGCTAAAGTAACCACAACCGAAACTCGATAGTCAGGGGTCGTTCTTACCTGTGTTGGAGGCTCACACAGAGAAACTTTCAGCCTTACTAAAATAACGAAGGTCTGGCTGAGGTCGGCTCTTAGGCTATAGTGCTATTCAGATCTCTATGACGTCTGCCTTGCAAAGCATTTTAATAAATAAGGAATAAAGATATATTTGCTTATGAATGAAGTTTTGAATTTAATTAAAATATTAAAACTATACTAAATTAAAATTATAAGTAGTGACGTTTTTTTTAATTAGGTTATTTAGACTCCCATTAGTTTATCATGTATTTGTTCAATGAGTTTATGTTTATGGTACATTAATTATCTTGTAAAATAAAGATTTTGATAATAAATAATCTTTATTTTACAAGATAATTAATGTACCTATTCCACAATTTATCGACATTTGTGTATATATACAATGTATGAAGATATTAAAGTGACTACCTAGAACCTAGCGACGAACAATAACATACAAATAGCTATTATTACAAATTATAGTTGCAAATCAGAGCAAATGGGTTTCCATCCATCAATTTATTAAAACGAACAGGGATTGGGCATAGAACGATATATTCACATCATAACCCGAGAGCTGATATTGATATATTTAGTTGACTAAAGAGTGTTTATGTCAGAAAAATGTACGGGAATTACTAGTAGAAATAGTACATTGTTCACCGAGAGGAGAAAGTGACCGATTACCGTCGAGGGTGTCGTTTGAAGCCCGAGCCGCAGGCGAGGGCTTTAAAACACCCGAGATCGGGAATCGCACTTTCTCTTGAGTGATACATAGTGCTTTATACTACACCTACGAGGAAAATAAAAAACTAAAATTTTCACATGTTCTTTTTTCAAATTGTTTGACACCATCCAACACACAGCTAGTGGCCAGTGTCATTTTGCGAACTTGGAGATAAAAACTCACTGTAAAAACTTTTTGGCTTTTGATATTTAGGTTACCAGCGCATAGTCTTACCCAAAATTAAAAAAGAAAAACCACGTAAGAAATGGATTTTCATACACTTTTCTCTCCCGCTCAGATGCGTTTTCTCGCCGCATATTTGTTCGATATGCAATGACGTACTTTCTACCGTAAATTTGATAAAGTATCAAGGTACTTTCCGAGCAGGTGTAGTATAAACCATATTTTTATTCCAGCGCTGGAATAATCAGATGATTCTGATACTTAATAATAAAGTTTATGAATAATAAACTTAATGCATGAAAGTGAGTATGTTGACTTAGGGTGTGCTTTCAGAGGCATTGTGTCAAACACTCGAACCAGCACCCTTCGAACGGGAACACAGCGTGAGTATCACTGAGCGCTGCTTATTGACAAAAGTAGACAAGTAGATACCAAATATAAAAAAAATCGCGATACACTGCGCACTGCAACGTTCGGCAGTAGAGTTAGCACGATCGTAGTGTGAATCATAAGAAGAATCATTTTTTGTATTGATGGAAAACAATACATAAAGTTATTATTTTCCATTTTTTTGTTATTTTTTGTACCTACACGGTAACAAAATATCCATGATGAATTCCAATTGCAAAAGATTGTAAGTTGATTACTCGCGAACGACGCAACCGGATTGCATCAAAAGCAGGAATTGCGGAACCAATTGGACTTCGGAACTGGTCGAATTCCGGAACAGTTTGGATTTTCCAACAACCATTTTAACCAAGTTCACATTCTACTCTTTCTAAGTTGGTTGCAAGTTTATTAATTTATGAAGGTATGACAAAAAAAAAAACAAATCTAAATATTTTATTTGGAACACAAAAATACGTACATGAGACAAGGTGAAAACAGTAAAAACTGCAAAAGTTATAAACTAGTAGTAGTAGTAGAGTCAGTGCCCTCTTCCAGAATAGAACAGGGTACTGGGACATGTAATAAGGAGGGATGAAAATCATGTAACAAAAAGTTATGAATGTGCGTGTGGCTGGGTATGCAAGTAGAAGACCGATAAAGAAGTGGTTAGATTGCGTGATAGATGATTTGAATGTGAAAGGAGTAGATTCAGAGTTGACGAACGATACGAGTGAGTGGAAGAAGAAAACATGTGCCAACCCCACTTAGGGCAGGAGAATGATGATTATATTGTTTGGTATGTTTCAAATAATATCGTAACTCGAATATCTATATAAAAAAGCTAAGATTTTTTTTAATAAATTATTTGTTAGTTAAATTACAAGTTACGACAGCTGATTATGTTGATATATTATAATTATGTCATAATTATAAGATGTAGTTGTAAAATGTAAATCCGATAATTGGCTGTAGGTTTAGTTCATAAGTATGTATTAATATAGTTTTAAGAGCTGTGGATTTTCTTTGATAAATAAAATAAATAAAATATTATCAACAGAAATATTGACATAATTTTTTTTAGGATTACTAGAGTCTGTCAAGCGAAAGATGGCCCTGATAAATCGCGGCAAATTCAAAAACTATTAGTATGGCAATACATTAAATAATAGGATAACTTGGAATTACATAATTTGATACTTTGATATTATTCTAAATAAATATACTTACATAATTTTTGATGATGATTATGAATAAGTAGATGATATACTATTGCCATACTAATAGTTTTTGAATTTGCCGCGATTTATCAGGGCCATCTTTCGCTTGACAGACTCTAGTCACCTTTTTTTTAACTTCAAAAGCTCTAAGCTGATTCTACTAATTTGTACCTTTTGATGATTATGATTCACTTCCTTGAAATGGGTTTTATTACTTGATTTATTGAGATTCTTGGCACTGCCATTTAATTTTGACGACAGCTTTAGTTAAATGATGCGCTAGGTGGGTGATATTTGCTTTTCCTCATTTCATTTTATTGCGTGGTTGATGTGACTCGGTCAGATTATGGTGATTGACTCACAGTCATAAATTTTTCATTATCATTTTTAGTGTGTTATGCTGAAATGGGATAGGTACTCTTCAAATATTTATATACTATAATTAAATATAGGTAAATAAATATTCACGGACATTCTACACATCACACTCTACTAAGCAAAGCTTGTACTATGGGAACTAGACTACTGATAGAATATAATATTTATTTTGTAAATAAGTACGTACATACATAGAATACATAGAAACACCCAGAACAAATATCACACTAACATTTGCTCTGGGTGAGAATCGAACCCACAACCCACAGCATGGAAGGCGGAGCTATTACCAACTGCGTTTCAAATAGTTTTAGTTAAAATTTAAACTATTTGAAATCATTTCTACAGTTCGATTGCTAGCAGAGATAAAAGGCCTATGATGATGTACCATCTAGATAAGATAGGTACAGTAGCAATAAAAGCTATATGCAATTTTGTATGTATTACCATACCTTAGACTTTTCTAATATATATTTCTCCAAAGGCTCGAGCTAGATCTTTTAAGATCTTAAAATTCAGTTTTTTTATGTACAACAGTTAAACAATAAATTTATCTTTATTTTTATCAAGAATAAGTAAATATAACAATCGCAAACGTATCAAAACGGTGACGTGAGCTCGACTGACGAACGTTGCAGCGTCACCGCGCAGTGTGTCTTAAATGTGCTAACGATTGTCACATTTGACGTGGCGCAGCGGGCGAAGGTCCGCCTGCGACGCGGAGGTTGCGGGTTCGATTCCCACCTTGGGATAAATGTTTGTACGATCTGCAAATATTTATTCCGGGTGTTCTGGGTATTTTATATGTATAATAAAAAATATCTATCGATGTAATATATTATATTAAGTATGTCAATCTTCTAGTACCCATAACACAAGCTCTGCTTGGGGCTAGATAATATTGTGTGGATTGTCCAGCATTATTTATTTATTCATGCTCACCCCTCAGATTCTCTAGACTGCAATGTCAATCTACAAATTTATATGATTGAAACAAAATGCACTCATCAATCTTAGGAAAGATGAGACATAAAGTGGGATAGGGCTTAAAGTTTTACGACTTTTCTGTTTTACACGACTGATCGATCTTAAACTTTATAGCATCTCGAACTTAAGTGCATTTAAGATGAAGATGGCTTGGCCAAGTTTAGTATGATTATAGCTTTATAATAAAACTTTAAAACTTACACTCGTCTCAGTACAATAAAATTAACAATAACATTTTTTAACAAAACTAGGACACAGAGTTTAAATAAAATATTGAATATAAAATAAAATAATATAAATATTTATTAAGATCTGAGCAGCACTTCCAATGAAATATGATTATCTAGGTACACCAAAAAATATCAACAAAAAAGATTTATAATAAAAAAAACTTCCTCCATTTTTTAAATCGGTAAACATCTAAATGGCCTTAAAAATTAAGCAACTGTACATAATAATAATTCATAAATAAATGTATAAAACCTACGAGTATACATGATACTTGTATACTTACTACTTAATAAATTAAACTTTATAATAATAACATAAAGAAGCAAAAGTCTGATGCTATGCAGAAATATCTTATACCAAAATACAAGACGAAGTGCATTTCACTGAAATAAACTTATAATGGCAAAGCAAGAAGACTAGGGATCTAAGTATTTTATTTTTATTGAAAAACTTTTAATGGTTTTTAAACGACTATCATTCCACGGGTTTATTTTTATCCAGAAAAGGAATAAAGTCGCAAAGAGGATAAACAGGCTTTGGGATATAAAATTGTTTTGTAGCCCCTTAAGCACTAAAATAGGCATTTAAATTCGTACCTGAATAATATTGTTCTATGGAATGCTTGATATCGCTTCTAGAGATTTGAAGATATTTTGTGACTAGATTTATATTTTATAGAGGTTCGCAGATTACATTTGCTAAGTAAATTATTTATAGATAAGAAATATTTTATTTGTTTTTACTGTTGTTTACTTATGTTATTTTACTTATTAATCTCTTAGACTGTTTGGCAAAAAAATATATGTATATAGTACCTATATACATATATTTTTTACAGCAGTAGGTACTTTGTAATTACATTCGAATCACTGAAACAAACATAAATATTATACTTATAACATTGAATAAAATGTGCATATAAAAATCAAGAGAACTAAATCTTTGGATGTTTCAGTTCACTCTTACCTAACTACCAACTTAGCAACGTAAAGACGCTGAGCCAAGAAATTCTGATAAACTATTAGGTTCAAATCGCTCTGGCCGTTTTGCGAAATCTATTAACTTAAGTATCTACCCAAATGGATGGGGTACATGCTCAAGTAATACCACAAATTAGAGCAAGACGCTGCCAAGCCGGTCCTAGTGACTCTATCTACCTATACAGAGTGTATCACTATGTGTCTAGAAACTTAATATATTCTACGCGTAATTAAAACATCGTATAGACAACAAGTTTAAGAGTATACATATATATATTTATTATCATCATCTTCCTACCCTTGTCCCACATTATGTATACATAATTATACATATATCTATATTTATACCGTGAATATTTATTTAAGGTCAGTGTGGGTAAGTCCGTCTGGGTCCTAAGTCCGTCTAGTGGCAATAACTTCCGTTTTTGAATAGCTAGAGCCATATAACTCGGTTGGTAAAACAGTATCATTGAGTTTGTTCGAACTAGGGATAATAGATGTCGCTAACATCTTAATGTTGGAAAAAATTTGACAACCAATTTTTTCCGCGAATTTAACTTGAAGTTGAAGTTTGACGTCTCGTCGGAAAATGAAAAAAAAGGTGAGAAATCTAAAGAGTTTTCTGAGTATCTGTGATAACGTAGGCCATTTACAGATTCGGGAATGTATATCTGGTGTCCGATTCAAAAATAACGCATTAGTTTCGTAATTATAACAAATAGAAAAAATCCAAGCTTCGAATGTTATAGTTGGGAAGTCCGTCTACTATACATAAGGCAAGTCCGTCATATGCCGGTCTTGCCTTAATTCCAGATATTGTCAACCTTTTTAGTAGTTCAAATTTTATAATTATTTTATACTGTATCTGTAACTTGTAAGTATTATTCGCCTGTCTACGAAAGTGAACTCTTTTCAGGGTTAAGCTTGCCTCTGTAAATCTAATCTATTTAACTAGACTTTGACTTGACTTGTTTATTTTTTTGTATTTACTTTGTGTATAATAAATAATTAAGTGAAAGATGCACTGGTATGTTTGCAAGAGGACTAGCATCACCTATAAGTATTCTTTAAAAGTTTATAAATTGTGAATACATATTTTGAAACCATGGAACTATCCAACCTTTTTTTTAGTTTCTGATTTTTTATACCTGACTCATGTAGCATGGCACATCATGTCGGACTTTGTGAACGTTTATCGTTTTAACAAAAATCTGATTTAGAAAATTATCCCATACTCATTTATTTCGTACTGGCAGAAAGTGTTATAAACGTAGCTGCAGATCCGACAATAGTTTGCCACACCATTTCTAAATTTATACATTATATTATTAACGATTACTTGTTTACAAATAAAGATTCTTGTGTATTGATTTGTATGTTATTGAAAAAAAAAATCGTAAGTGGGTACTTTGTGAAAATGTTTACAACCACTGAAAGTACATCATCAGCAAAGATATGCCGGACTTGCCCTTGATTTTAATAATTTTATTTTTCTTTAAAAGTATACCTTATAGTCACACGTTTAAAACACATATTTCAACGGCAGCTTTTCATCATTTATCGATAAGGTTTTCATACATATTGGCTCACTAGTTGCGATTTTATTGCTACTAGACGGACTTGCCTCAAACTGGTTGGGAAGTCCGTCTAAATGCCTACTTTACAAAAAAATGCAATAAATCTGAAGACAATTACAATTAACCCTACTTTTAGATAGATATAGAAAGATAAATGTTATACCAATATTTTCCGACTACTTAAAGTAACTAACAAATTTTATTTCGATTTTTAAAGTTAAATTGAAATTCAATTTAAGAAAACTATGCCGGACTTGCCCACACTGACCTTACTTATAAATTTTTCTCATCAAACGCCTTTTAAACTTTCCTCTAAACCAGATTACGTAATTGTCATACGCATACGAGCGTAGATGCGGTAGTACAGCGTGTGATTGTATTATTAAGTACATTATAAATCTGTTGATCTATCTAAGGACAGTAGCAAACGATCTATAGATATCACACTCGATAGAACATAAATGCACAATGGGCGGCCTTATCACTCAATAGCGATCTCTTCCAGGCAACCTTTGGATGGAGAGGACTAGATGAATTTAGAAAAGGGGTCGCAGTAAAGGACGTAGCAATTGAGGAATATAATATTAATAAAACATAAATACCTACATCAAAATAAATGAAGAAAAAATTTTACATTTTCTATGAGAATTTCAAATATGACGTGCATAACTTTTGCTTGCATCAGACTATAGGTACTGGTTTTCGGTCGAAATAAGTCCATTTTCATCCTACAAGGGTATTATTTATTATGTTACACGCTGTAGGAATGTACATACTGGCTACTTTATTAGACGGTCGCTAGTCGGTACCTATTCGAGAGCTTGGTAAATGTGTCTTCCCGGGAGGGCTCTGTATCATACTTAAAGCGAAGCCAAATATGTACTATTCAGTAGGTATTATGAACCCATCTTCTGATTACTACTCTCGCGTATAAAAATCGTACGATATGGAATATCGCATGATTTTGTTTGCAATCTGGCCGGTATCGTCGCCTATACAATACTCTTTTACCAAAGTATTGTTATATGATATTTTATTTAGTTTTAATTCTCTGAACCTAATGATTTTTTTAATTGGCTTGGTGGTATTCCATAAATATTTTTCAAAAAAACAAATTTGACTTCTAGTTGAGACTGACGCAGTGATTTTTTTTATTCATTATGCCTTTAATACGAAAATAAAGCTTACTAAAAATAACGCTTGACCGCAATCACATCTGAATCGTATTAGGTTTACTGAATTCGACATTATAACCCAGCCGATATCGTGAGTCGATATCGTGTCGTATTACCATATCACAGATATTTTCAGGGGCCGTGTGCAAAAATACAGAGGAAAGCTTTGTAATTAGTGCAGTGCTCCAAATTCCCCCAGCGAATAAAAATTACAAAACTATAATATCCGTACATCAGTTGGTACTCTATTTTATTTAAAATATTTGTAAAATATTATGAATTCATATATATTAGCAGAATGCACCTTTGCAACTTTGTATGTTTTTCAAACAGCATATTATTATGCAAATGTTATATAAACTTATATAGATGACAGAAACCATTGTGTTTCTGACTATGAAGATTGAATAATGAAATGAGATGAATTATTTTTAAACTAAATAAAAGACTGGTTCATTTCCATGAAATACTATGTACTATGAGTATTTGTACAAAACCACTCAAAAAATAAACACTTATTATGTTTTATATATGACATATTTTATAGAAAAGTGGTAAAAATGAAGAAACTCCTGTTCGAATCTGAATCTTACGTCATGTACAATTGAATTGAGTACAACGTGAATCTAAATCGATTCAAATTTCCAATGGATCAGCTGACGCCGCAGCATTGTTGTCTGGTAAGAACTGAGGGTAGAATCTTAGAGTAATAATTATTAAGTAAGTTTTATAAAAAAATACTGTGCATGGCGACGATCGAAAAGTATTATTTATTTAGATATAGATTTAAATTATATCAGAATATGTATTTTACTCCGAAATAAGATTTAAAATATGTTATAATAATTATAGAATCACAACTACCTTCAAAGTCCTTCAAATTTAAGAAATAAATAATAATGTAACTACCTATGTAGGTACTATCTATAACCAAAAATTAGATATCTTTCAAAAATCGCTATTCGAAATCTAACACTCTTTTTATCCTATCGGGTATTCACAAATTATATGTATTTCTAAAAACAAACTTACGACTATACAGTATTTACAAAATGTACATAGTCATATAAAATACATAAGAAACAGTTGAGCTATCTACAGACCGTTGCAAACGATCTACAGACAGCTCAACTGATCCAAATCAGTACCAATCGGAAGCGTACCCAAGACACTGGCTGCATTGCCGCGCTGAATAGCAATGCTGATACGTTGGGCCAGATACTCACCAGCCCTCGGGTGTATTTCTAGTGATAAAATAATTTACAAAATCTGTTCAGTAAACTTCGAAATTACTTTTCACATCATCACAGACTTTACTTTTTTATAATATTAATATCTATAGATTATGTAAGTACTTTATTAATTATCAAAATATCATTCGGTTAGACAAGGTATAAATTCTATTAAATTATGTCTATCAATTTATTCATGATCGCATACCGATTTGTATTCAGACTTATTTACTCAAATAAGATCTATAGCTAATTTTATTATTTTAAACAAGGAATAAAATCGGATTTTCATTTCCGTGGCTCTCTTCGTTTCACGCAAATCAATTCCGATCAGATCTTAAGATTAAACATAAAGGATTAAAAAAAACTGGCTGAAACTATTACTTACTCAATATAAAATTTCATTTTATTCTCTGTTCTATTGTTTTATAAACCTACTTTTATAACATTTTTTTTTCTTGATAGCGCCTTTTTATATTTGTTATCTTTTTACAGTATATGTTAAGAGATAATGACCTATAAGTAATTGTTGATCACATTCTGCTAATTAATATCTTTCCAGAATTTTTCCACTTGGACAAGATTTATTTTACTATTTTTTTTTTGTTTTACTTTCATTTTCTACCGATAAAATCGTTAGTGTAGTGAACACTGTTTGTTAGTTCTGTGTATTAAATAAATAAAGTAGTTCATCATGTCATTAACAAACTTATACCCCTACCTATATATTACCTCCATTCTACAACGTTGCAAACAAATGTACCTCTGTCTATAAGAAAACCTAGTTTTACTGACTGCTCTAAGACAAAGCGCTTCAAAACTTTGGTGCCTTTCTATTCACAGCGACTGAGATACAAGTCTGTTGTGATGTGACCGAGATACGAACACTGCTAGTTCGTCTTAGTAGCGTATACTCAGAAACATTCGACAAATTACAACCTTTAGGCGCAAGTTGGTGAGAAAGTGCTCGAGTGTTTGTCAATTGTTTCTCGTCGATCTTGGCTGCTTTCGTTTTTATAATTATTGATCTGTTGAACAAAAAACAAGTGATTCCGGTTCCAGTCATGTGTCGTATAGCTATACATTTTTGAAGATTTGTTTTAATATAAGTAAAATTTGATGTGTCCATCAATACAATGTGCCGAGCCGTTTTACTCCATACAAAAGCATTTTATATGTATTTGAGATTTATTTGCGTAAAACCAATATCGTCGCATCCAATATATAAATGTCGAACGCTTTTGAGAATACGAACCTAGTTGCGGTTTATTCACATTGCTCTCGACGCCAACATATTATGCGGGAAGCTGGTATGGAAACTTCCGTTTCTTTATAATACAAATACTAGGAATTCGCGCGACTTGAAATTGAATTTAATATATTATGGCAGTTTTAGATAGAAATATTTTTCAACAAGAATCCAGAACTATAACTAACTCATAACGTGATATTTGATGATACAATAGATTTAAAAAAACAAATTCGTTGGACATTTCGTAAGGCAAATAAAAATTAGAATTCCCGACAGTGCTAAAATAAAATTCTCGTCAGAAGCGGCAGAATGCGGACACGCCGACGAATATCTCGAGCACGTTTAGGCATGCAGGCAACGACCAAAAATTCATTTAGCTACGAACTGGCTACGTATATGTACTGTCAGCGTCAAATTCTTCGCATCTAAAAGAGAGAAAGATACATTTATTTGACACACAACACAGGTACAACACATTAAAACAACACGTATCAAAGACACAATTACAGTACAATTATAGTGTTACGTACTGGGCAGTCAGGGTGTTCAAAATTATCTTAGCAAACTTGAGTAGGTACTCTAAACGCTTTTATCATTTATTACCTAATTGTTTCACGTTTCTGTTTTTATCAAAGAAATAAATATCCACACCCTTATGTTTTTAAATTAGCAAAATTGTTATCGTACTCATAATTTTATTCATCAGGCACCAATGGATTGTACCTACTTGATTTTTATTGCCATGTCCAAATTTATTTCCTCAATGTACCTATCTACATGTTTTAAGTTTTATTTTAAGTAAGTAAGTACCTACTTTTAATAAGTACAAGTGTGCCTATGACCACAGAAAAGAGGGGACTCTTCTAACACAGGTTGGAGAACTTAAAAGAAGAGTTCCCACCCCAACTATGTATATCTTGTTCTAAAAATAAAAAACTTTTTGATTTTTTGATTTTTTTTTTTGAATTGCATATAATTGTATCCAATATATTACTGTAAATAAATCTATCGAAGAGTTTGGGGGAGACCTTTGCCCTGCGATGGGACACAATAGGTTAAATAAAAAAAAAACTATCTATCTATCAATTTGACGCAGACTGTACCCGGAGCTTCGTTGCAGCGTAGCACTAAGTTCTACGCCGTTGTAGCTGTGTAGCTATTATTTTTTGTAGCGTGGTTTTAGCGTGATAGTAGCAACGAACCTAGCCATTTTTAAAGATTACTGGTTTCATCCGCATCCCGTTCATTTCTTGTTTATGTTTTGGGATAAACGAAGCATACCGTCATTTCTTGTTTATCTTTTGGGATTTTAAAAGCTTGTCGGCGGGTGTCAGGACGCCTCTTGACAACTTCAGTCTGATACAAGGTTCTATGTGGAATCTATGTGACTTCTAAGGCTCTTCGAGCATTACTATCACGGGATCTCTTTGGGATAGGTAGGTCTTCTAGAAAACAGCATCATTATGGTATTACAAATGGTTTATTTCTTGTCCACAATCATGATAAGCACTTTCTTAATTAGGTTGATTAATAAGTATAGCTCGAGATTTAACTTGGAATCACGGTGAATTCGACATAACCAGGCTACCGTGATTCTATTCCTTTTTCATGACCATTCTCCAGCACATCTTCAAACAAAAAGCCATTGTTCTCTTGACAGCATCTCTGACATTCGCCAGAGTTCCACGCATTCAAACTCTATCGAACACAAACCCAGCCAGTGCTTCATTAATCCATCGACAAGCCTCATAAGCTGGAGAACTCCTTTTTCCTCTTGTATTTGATATGATGAAAGGCGCGCGCCGTCAAGCTTGTAGCTATGTTCCTTCAAGTTACAAACCATAACCACCAAACTGACCAAATCTTGGAAGTGATCGCTATAAAGTGATAAGGTTTGAACCACAAAATATTCTACCATAAATATCTCATTTTTAAATATTTTATCCGTTTTTATATAAAAACGCTCACTAGCGTCAGTAAGTCTTTTTGATTTACTTATTAGTAAATGGGTATTCTGCCAGTAAAGCCTACTTTACTTAATACAGATTTTTTGCTCCAAAGCTAGGTATATTTGCATTTGGCTGAGTGCCATACTTCTATCTTATAGTATATCCCGCATTTTACGTTATGTAAGGCTTTGATCATATTTGTATTCATTCTTTTTTATGACTATCGTTTTCTTATTTATACTTTTTATCATTATTTTCCTTAAAATATTTACTTCTTAGTGTGATAGATGTTATCCTTCATTTACTTAATAGTTTTAATTACGATTTATTGAAATTATGCTTAAATCTACAACAGATTTTTTTTTGAAATTTTAAATGCTATCGGTGAATTGCATTGGTTTTTTTTTTATTTTGCAAAGATTATTTTAATTTATGTTTAGAAAGTCTTAAAAGATAGTTATAATGAAAAAGTTATGTTATGTTAGTATATGGGTTCGAAGCCCATCCGGTGCCCATTATAATAAAGTACTGAATAAGAGGTTTTTCATTGAATTTAAAAGCGATCTAAATCGCGATAAAGCCACGTTTTGGATTTCATATAATTTGGTATTTGAGAGGGCATCAGTATTTTTACAATAAGTTTTAACATAGTTATTGCTCCAATGTATAAAATAAATCAAAGTTGAGTTTATCCTAAAAAAAACTCCCGGTACCCTTCGTGTTTTTTTTTTAAACCAGGTGCTATTTTTGTTTTAAAAATAAAAAGTAACATAAATGACTCCGTATTAATTTTAACATCTTAAAGGTTTATTTCATGCAATATACAAAAATAATATGTGTAATGGTCGCGTGGAACTGGCACCTAGAATCACCTAGTATTTAAGACAATTCTAAATGATCCTTGTGATTTTACTGAATAAAGTAATTTTTGACTTTGACTTTGACTTTAAATAATAATATGTTCGATTTGATCAATAAAAACCAGTTTCGAGATTGAACTCGAACCTAGGATCACATCACGTGGAGTAGGTACGAGTGCTATTAGAATCATTTCATTTATTACAAACTACTGAAACAAATGAAATCGGTCATACCTAATACTTTCAAGTTGATTGCTTATATTTCGCGTGAACCTAAAAAAGCTAAGAAAGTCGTTTAGGGTCTCCATGCGTTTGTTACTAGTATATGGCCAAGGGTCACTTAATAATGCTTCTACGGCGCGCTCATACTATACATGATATCTACTGTTTTGATACCTATGTATCATAAAAAAATACAGAAGGTAAGTTAATACTAAAATTTACTTTCCTGAAAATAGAGTAACGCGTACCTGAGCCGGAATAGGATTACAGCTGCATCGGATGAAGGGTTTTTTGTGCAAAAAATCACCTTTGAAATTGTATTTCAGAGTTTGCGCTCAGTGTTACCCTTTTACACTGAAAAAATTATTTAGTTGAATCAACATTTATTCAACCTATTTTTTGTGTTAATATAGAACCTACATAGAATATTTGTTAAATCAAACAAACCGAAATTGTTACTTTTAAAAGGTAAATTTAACCAAACCCAGTGAGGTTGTTTCAACACTGTTTTGAAATGGTAATATCAACTAGTTTATTATAGGTTATCAGAACATTCAACTTTTCAACTATTTTTTTTTGTTGATATAGAACCTACCTTTAATAAATAGTTGAATCAATTAACCTTAAATGTGTTGCTTGTAGGGTAAATTTAACCAAACCATGAGCTAAGTTAGTTTAACACCTACTTGTAACAGGTAAATTTAACCAAACCACCAGTTAGGTTGTTTTAACACTATTTTGAAATAGTTATTTTAACTATATTATTAAACCTGTATTTTTAAGTATATAGTGCCTAAGTTGTAACAACCTAATTTTCATGATAAACTTAACCTGTATTTTTAAGTTGAAACAACTGGTGGTGTTTTGTTAAATGAACCTCTGCTTTGTGGTAAAATCTACCTAGGTCATAATAGTATTTTTGACATAGGTGTAATGTAGATTCGACACGTAGCAATAGGTTAGAATAACTTAAATTAGGTGGTAAAATTAACCTGTGTATATTGGTATTCTTGACTGTTGTAAATGTAGTATTAACATGTGAAATTAAGTTGTAACAACCTAATTTTCATGATAAACTTAACCTGTATTTTTAAGTTGAAACAACTTGTGGTGTTTTGTTAAATGAACCTCTGCTTTGTGGTAAAATCTACCTAGGTCATAATAGTATTTTTGACATAGGTGTAATGTAGATTCGACACGTAGCAATAGGTTAGAATAACCTAAATTAGGTGGTAAAATTAACCTGTGTATATTGGTATTCTTGACTGTTGTAAATGTAGTATTAACATGTGAAATTAAGTTATAACAACCTAATTTTCATGATAAACTTAACCTGTATTTTTAAGTTGAAACAACTTGTGGTGTTTTGTTAAATGAACCTCTGCTTTGTGGTAAAATCTACCTAGATCATAATAGTATTTTTGACGAAAGTGTAATGTAGAATCTACATGTAACAATAGGTTAGAATAAACTAAATTTAGTGGTAAAATTAACCTTCGATATTGGCATTCTTGACTGTTGTAAAGGTAGTATTGACATGTGACATTTAGTTAAAATTACTTGTTATTGGTAAAATCAACCTGCATTTATTAGTAATATCTACCTACAATATAAAGTATTTTTGACAAAGGTGTAATGTTGAAACGATACGCCTCAATAGATTAGAATAACATACTATACAATACAAATCTCTTTATTGCATATACCACAGACATAGTAGGTACAAAAAAAAAGAAACTTAAACTAGAGTAATACAATTGGCGGTATTATCGCTTAAAGCAATCTCTTACTTTTGTACTTACCATGTAGGCTATGAAAAATGATCTGTCCGGTGATCATTATGGTTTGAAACTGGACTATGCCGGCATGATAAGTGCAAATGCTATTCTAACCTATCGCTACATTACATACATACACCTCTAGGTGTATGCATGTAATGTAGCTTTACAACAAAGCCTAATTCAACATTATACCGACTTCTTCCGTGCATGCAGATTGATTTTACAAACATAATATTAAAGTAAATTCTGTATAAACAAGTATTTTTACATTTCAGGTTAACTTATTACTTAGCTAATTACAAAATACTAATATAATATTGACACCACTCAATGCAGGCTTATTCTACAATACACTCTCATGAAAATACTTACCTACCTATAAAGGAAATCTAATTATAGACAATTAAATAAAAAAGTTATAGATCATTATTACACATTTATTTAACCATAAAAAAACATAATAAACACATAATACAACTTATATTATTCAAATGAAGTAACTAGCAAATCGTCCAATACGTATAGACATTTAGCGAGAGAATGTCAAAGTTTGCCAAACAAACTAACAATTATTAGTAGATTTAACAAATACGTTTAGTACCTATGTTTTCAAATGTAATTACCGTTTTCTGGATCGTAGCGTAATGGCCATTTGCCATTAGTTGTTAGGCCTAACAATCGAGTGAATATCACTTTTTTAGGCCTAACAACCAATAATCGTAATCGCTACGATCCAAAAAACGGTAGTAATTACATTTGCATGCCAGACTAGACCTACCGGTAGCGACACTTTTTTATATAAATAATAGAATTTAAGGGTAGTTACCTACAGGACATACTCTGCTATATTTAAAAAAAATGCCTAAGGCCAACAAACAGTATGTACCTGCATTAACGCCAGAATAAAACTTAACCATTACAGTTGACAGACTCACAAACTTAACTTAACTTATAGCTTGTTCATTATGAACACTAGCCTAAAACTAACCAGCTGCGGAACCTATGTTGCAAGGCCCGACTTTAAACGTCCTGTAGGTCTAGTCTGTCATGCAAATGTAATTACCGTTTTTTGGATCATAGCGTAAAGCCCATTCGCCATTAGTTGTTAGGCCTAACAATAGTTTAATCACCATAGTGATAAAACTTTGTTAGGCCTAACAACCAATAATCGTAATCGCTACGATCCAAAAAACGGTAGTAATTACATTTGCATGCCAGACTAGACCTACCGGTAGCGACATTTTTTTTTATATAAATAATAGAATTTAAGGGTAGTTACCTACAGGACATACTCTGCTATATTTAAAAAAAATGCCTAAGGCCAACAAACAGTATGTACCTGCATTAACACCAGAAAAACCTAACCATACCTAACAATGACAGACTCTATTTCTAAACAACACATCACTAGCACAAAAATCTGTGAGTAATAGATCTGAATGTAATTTACCAGTTTATATCCAAAGTTTTGTTTCAAAATAGGATATTTTGTAATATTTCTTGCAGTTGTTTCGTTTTATCATTATAGTCTTTCTCGACCCGGTACGCTCCTGTTGCCAGCCAGTTGCGCACCTCTTGGAACGGTTCTTTATGGTATTTTAGCCAGATGACCAGCTCATCATTTTCTGAAACCAAAAAGCAGAGGTATGATAAATAATTGCAAAGCGATGTGTAGGTATATTAAACAAACATAATACCTATTATACTAAAGTATTACCGATGATTATGTTCTCTTCGACCTCAGAATCTTGTTTTTCATCATCATTATATTTGCGTTTCCTTGATATGACCCCCTCTTTTTTTAGGACGCGTCTTTGATTGTTATACCTGTCCACTAGTTTTCCTCTGGCAGGAATCGTTTTTTTGTTTGTTACTATGGCCGGGATGTAGTAGGTTTCCTAGAAAAAAAAAAATTATGCAAGGATAGTGAACATGAATAGTGGTATGAACTTGAATCAATTTTGTAAACACACTAGTATGTGTCCAATTATGACCATTTTTTTGAAAGGAATCATAACTATGCTTCTACTACTACTGTATGACTTTAAAGATGAAACATATAGGTATATAACATAACGGAGATACAGATACATATACATAGACAGGAACATGACGCTCACTATTGTCACTAACTACGTCGCACTACGATAACTACGCTTTCTACGACTACGACGACTTTAAAGATGAAAAATATATAATAGGTAGGTATAAGTAATATAACGGAGATACACATCATAGATACCTACATATCGCTCACTATTGTCACTAACTAGGTACGTCGCACTACTATTATTTATTTATACTAGGTAGGTAGGGTACTTGGCAAAGAATGTACTATAGGTATCATAAATAGGCTGGTAGGTATATAAACCTTATGTTCTGTTGGAACAAAGCGAGTGATAGCCTCTGATAAAACAATGAAGTCTTCTTTTTTTATGCACTGATATTTGTTAATATACCACTCCACAATGCTTTTTGTTAGATATGATCTGCTAGTCGCATCAAGCTTATAGCTTGATTTCAGACGGGCCAGAACCAGTTTTCCATAACTGTTCTCATTAAGAATGGTGGGTATATCTATACTCTAAAATAGAACAGTACAAAAAAAGTAAGAAACATGTGTACAAAAAAAAGTAAAAAAACATAAGGAAAACGTGTGTGTCATAATAAAATTATGAAGAATCCAAACTTACATTAAGTATTTGCTTTGGGTCAGCATCCGTTTTTACGCTACAGCATAAGCTACTATGACTAGAGCACGTTGTAGGGCTTGCAGGAGCAGAATTTGTGTCTTCCGATGCAGTTTCCTGTAAAATAATAAACCAAGTTAAAACTTTAGATTTTCTAGTTTTCTCTCCGTGCGACTTAACTAGAGACTTCACGCTGTGACGTCAACAATAAAAACTCAACAGAAATATTATCGTATGATTCAAAACTAGGTAGGTACCAATAAAATACTAATTAAAAATCATTTTTTTAAACAAGCTTTTATTTAAATGCTCTAAAACGAACAAAATAAATTTTGAATGCAATCAAACCCACCATTATATTAAATTATAAAATTTATATTGATATAAATAAAAGCTTGTCGCGCATGAACTTTAGTGGCGTTGTAAGTAGGTTTAAATTCGCATTTTTTTTCTCTTAGAGTCGACTTTCTGTACTTGTACTATTACTTATTCTGTGGTAGTACGTACGTACCTTACTACGCGTAGGTATAAGTTAACATTATTTTTGTGTTAAAATAACATTTTGTGACGTATTTGATATACCCACTACATTTTGTTAGTGCTTCCATAACCTATGGTAAGTAGGTACCTACCTAAATAAATAGGTGATTAAAAAATTTATAATACTAATTACCTATAATTAGAGATTAAATTTAGTACCTATAATTAATTAACAAGTGAGATTAAAATACCTAATAAAAATAATAGAGATAGGTTTACTTACATGGGTTATTTTTTCCAGCTTCCTCACACCGACTCTGAATAATATTCTTTCTTTTATAAGCGGCACTAATTCTTTTTTATTTCGTTATCCTGTATTTCTGTGAGTAAATCTATAGTGATTTCATTATCTGAAAAACAAAACAAATATTATTACTTAGATACCTACGTAAGTTCCTTAGGTACCTACCAACCTACCACCTAACCTATCGTAGTTTCGGTACACGATCTCGGTAGTTTACTATAAAAAATAACTAGGTACCTATACTTGTAGTATTATGTGTAGGTATACCTACCTACCTACGTTGCAGTGCCGTCTTATGTCTACCGCCCTGGTTTTCTACTCACCGACACATACCTACCTACATACGCGACGCGCGCCGCACTGTAAATTCAAATTAACTTATACCTAATTGTAGTGTTATAGAGATCATTTTTCTTTAGGTGCGAGCGCCCGGACGGCTTTGTCAAAAGGCGGACGCACAGTTGCCGCGCCGCGCGCCCATTTTAAATGAACTTACACTTTATTGACTTTGACTTAGAGATCATTTTGCTTCAAGTGCGGGCGACCGGGCGGCAAAGTGTCAAAGGCTTAGAGAATTTGCCGCGCGCGTATTATTAAATAAAATTGTTATTTGTGTAGTAGGTAATAAGAGTCATTTTAACTTGCACATCATGAGCAGTATGACAAGCACCGAAAGCGTAATAAAAGTAAAACGAACAATGATTATTGTTGATGACAATTTTTTTTTATTTAATTTTGCGCATAGGTAGGTACGTGTTTGTCGTAACCTGTATATGAAACTGTGCAATGGCGTTAAGTTCAATGAAATATCTAAATATTCATTAATCAGCGCTCGGCAGGCGCCCACGGGCGCTCCGCACCCGGGTGCACCGCACCCCTTGCACCCCCGGGTAAAGACCCTGCTACTATTAACCTAGATTTTATGTAGATTGCACCTAGAATATGTGGTAGAAACAATACCACATATTCTAGGTGCAATCTACATAAAATCTAGGTTAATTTAACTTATTACTTCTTGTTCGTATTAGGTTACCTAGGTAGGTAACAGCACTGAGTAGGTACTCAGTGCTGTTTTATGTACTGAGTCATAAAACTACTACGAGCTACATAAAATCTATGTTATGTTACTTACCTACTTGTAGATAAATTACTTATTTAGCTACAATTAGTAATTTCATCATGATCAGACTGGCGTTTCATACATTATATTATGTAAGGTAAGTACTTACCACAAAAAATTTTAATTGTCTCTTCAGATAAACCCCAGTCTCGGAGATATACTGGCACCAGTGATTTCTCAAAATCTTCCATATTTACTTAAGGTACCACTGAATCAACGATACGTATCACTAAACTCACCTTTTATTTGGTTTGTTCTATTAAACCACTTTTAGCAGTGGCATTTATTAATTAAAATTAATAAAGTCTAACGTATAGTAGGTACGTCGCGGGCGCCGGCGCCGGCGGCGCCGGGCAGACTAAACAAACGCAACGAACGCGCACTTGCGGAGTTGCGGTTGGATTTGATTGAAGTCAACAGTGTTGCCAGGTCACATTTTTACAGTACCCTTGGCTTGGTTTCAATTTACCCTAGATTCTGTTATAATTTTGAAAATAAACATTAAATGTAATGTATTGAGAAATACATCGATGTTCCTAAAACATCGATTGTTTTCGCAATGAATGTTTAGGCCTTAAAGAAAACTAAGTAAGAACAAGGAAAAATATGTATTAAAATTCACGATCACACAGCAAATAACCAGCTATATTTTATTAATTGCTCTAGTTGTCATTGTCATTATAGTGTCGCTTGGTCAATAAATTAAGTAGATTAGCTAAATTGGGTTATTTCAGGGCCAATACTTGTAAATAAAATTAATAAAAAAAAACCTAAAACTATACAGGGTCCGTAACTGTATAGTATAGTATAGTACTGTAGCCCATTCATTATAAGATCTTCACACGTTATGGAATGCAAATAAAGATATGAATATAAAGCCCCTTAAAAATCCCATTCCACTTATTTACCGCCTAAATTTGGGGGGTTATATATATTAATACCCTTTAGTTGGGAACCCTGTTTTGGTTTTAATTTTGCTATGCGGCTCCGCGGCAGCGGCAAAGGAAACCTAACCAATTCAACCGTATTTCTCACGAACTAGGTACTAATGCTATCAACTTGAAATTTGGAACAGTTTTTGTCTAAAAAATCGAAGTGGGGCTACTATGGTATGTGGGGTATCATATGAAAGAGCGCTATTTGCACATTCTCAAGCACTTATTTTTTTTACGCTGCATATAGCGTATAAAATATAAGTAGTTTTTGAGTTTTGACGAAAAATTAAAAAAAAAACCGTCCCTTATCTCCGAAGTTTGCATAGAAAAAAAACTGAAATTATTTCATGGCACATGGGGCGGCGATGAGAGGCTGATATTTAAAAAAATGAAAAAAAAAAATTGCCCGGTCCAGGATTTTAGCGTGTGAAGTGGTGAGGTTTTTACACCATGGCAGCTAGCTGGCCTCTTGTTGTATGTACAGGTCAAGTGGAGTTATTTATAGGGCTATCTCCATGGCTGCTGTTGGGGTGGTTTTCATGCAGCCAGTGATAGCTTAAAAGGCTTGTCGCTGGAACCATTGGAGTCCGGTGATGGTGGTCGAGAGTTCTGTCCTCGTTCACCAAACCAGAACGCCATAATATGCCAACCTTGGCCTGATCACCGCTTTGTATAGCCATATAGTAATCTTTGGAGAGAGCCCCCCGGTCTTTCCTAACATTTTTGTTTTACATTGGAAGAGTGCATTGTGCACTTGTTGAGATTATAGTCAAGATGATTTTCCAGAGCAATTTGCTATCAAGAATAAGTAGTTGACCTCTTCTTGAATATTATCAGTTTCGCTTTTCGGGATTAGCCGATAGCTAGTGCTTTGAACACCAAGCTCGCGCTTGTTTTTGATTTTCTCATGAGATCACTTAAGATGCCCTCGAATTTCCCCGAGGACCTTGCGAGTCTGTTTTTGCAATCAATTTTGTAAATTTAGCTACGTTCGCTTGTTGATACGACTTATGCAATATAGTTGAATTAAACATTATTTATTGATTTTTTAATTTCTAGCAAAAGGTTAAAATATTTATGTTATTTTGACTAAATGTATCTGTTGATTCTACTATGTAATGAAATGTTAGGTGTT
This sequence comes from Ecliptopera silaceata, assembly GCA_932527185.1. Classification (NCBI taxonomy): domain Eukaryota; kingdom Metazoa; phylum Arthropoda; class Insecta; order Lepidoptera; family Geometridae; genus Ecliptopera; species Ecliptopera silaceata. The sequence continues at coordinate 5,546,730 of OW052202.1, read as the reverse complement.
GACAACTACTCACAATAGTCATTTTAACCAATTTGCTTTGTTTATTAAAATATTTGCAAATAGTTGAATCAATTTTGTAAATTTAGCTACGTTCGCTTGTTGATACAACTTTTGCAATATGGTTGAATCAAACATTATTTATTGGTTGTATAAATTTCTAGCAAAAGGTTAAAATATTTTTGTTATTTTGACTAAATTTATCTGTTGATTCTACTATGTAATGAAATGTTAGGTGTTGACAACTATTCACAATAGTTATTTTAACCAATTTGCTTTGTTTATTAAAATATTTGCAAATAGTTGAATCAATTGCGTAAATTTAGCTACATTCGCTTGTTGATACAACTTTTGCAATATGGTTGAATCAAACATTATTTATTGGTTGTATAAATTTCTAGCAAAAGGTTAAAATATTTTTGTTATTTTGACTAAATTTATCTGTTGATTCTACTATGTAATGAAATGTTAGGTGTTGACAACTATTCACAATAGTTATTTTAACCAATTTGCTTTGTTTATTAAAATATTTGCAAATAGTTGAATCAATTGTGTAAATTTAGCTACATTCGCTTGTTGATACAACTTTTGCAATATGGTTGAATCAAACATTATTTATTGGTTGTATAAATTTCTAGCAAAAGGTTAAAATATTTTTGTTATTTTGACTAAATTTATCTGTTGATTCTACTATGTAATGAAATGTTAGGTGTTGACAACTATTCACAATAGTTATTTTAACCAATTTGCTTTGTTTATTAAAATATTTGCAAATAGTTGAATCAATTGTGTAAATTTAGCTACGTTCGCTTGTTGATACAACTTTTGCAATATGGTTGAATCAAACATTATTTATTGGTTGTATAAATTTCTAGCAAAAGGTTAAAATATTTTTGTTATTTTGACTAAATTTATCTGTTGATTCTTCTATGTAATGAAATGTTAGGTGTTGACAACTATTCACAATAGTCATTTTAACCAATTTGCTTTGTTGTTTAAAATATTTGCAAATAGTTGAATTAATTTTGTAACTTTGACTAAGTTCATTTGCTGATTCAACTTAACATTATGTTGACATTACCGAATTATTAGTTAAATTGACCGCTATGCGATTATACATGAAAAAATATGTTAGCTTAACCCATTTTTTTGGTTGTAACAACAATTAGATTTTAACTTTTTTTAATTTGTTCTATTAAATGTAGTACTACGGTTGTCACAACGTAATTTATTGTTGCCTCAACTGTTAAGGAATCAACATTCAGAAATTCAACTATTAGTTTTCTCAGTGTATGTTCGGCACAAAAATATTGTAAAACCCTCTAAAACTACACCAAAACACGTGTAAAATTAATCAGATTGATTTTATATGTTTGTTTTAATATCTATTTTTTTATTGCTTAATGTGTTGTTTTCTACTTAGTAATTAATTAATCATGACCATTTGGTCATGATTAATTTACTAACGCTTGATGAATCTTAGCACAGTTAATACTAGTTCATATTTTTATCATTGTCATAGAATCTGCAAGTTTTTAGTGATTATTAAAGCTTTAATAAATTACAAAGAGTAGAGACTGTTATATAAACCGTTTACACAAACATATTCCTGGATCAATACATACCCATAATCAAACGTTGACCCAATATCGCGAACAATGATAAATTGTGGGAAGATAAAAGGAACCAATCAAACACAGCCAATTAAGCATCCAATTTAGGAACATGCTGTATATTTAAAAGGTCCAGTATATTTGGCAAGCATCCACTACATATCTTATCTTATTTATGTCTAATTTGTAAGATATAAGAAAATAGAACTGGGAATAGAATGGCGGAACATATTTGGTTTGTAAGTACAAATGTAACTAGAAATGAAACCGAATTTTGGTTCTACACCTTTTTTTTTACTGATCACCAGATAAGTAATAGGTAGGTATACCAATATACTTGTGGATATAAGCCCAAATTATAGAGAAAATAATATTTATTTGTCACTTAGATGATTCTAAGTGTCTGCTCACTTCTATTAAATAAATAGCAAGTTATAAACCAGATTTACCTATACAATAAAAAAAACTTAGAAGAAGAAATGAGTTTCAGTTCTATATTTTTGTATTGTATTATATTAGAAACAAAATTTCCAAATAACAAGATAATATTTTCAAATACGCTGTAACAAAGCTCGGTATTACCTACATTGTTCCAATTCTCAAGAATATAGTGTGTAAAAAAATTGCTATCAAAATACACAAAATCAATGAAAGTATGTTTAGTAAAATCACATAGATCATTTAGAATCGTCTTATATACCAGGCGATTCTAGGTGCCAGTTCCACGCGACCAGAGCCTAGAAGAACAGGCAAGAAACAACGGCCTATTTCCTACCGTTTTTATATTATCCTTCTTACTAAACAAAGATATTAAAATTGAAGTAAATATACGTTACAAAAATATAAATCAAGTATGTAATTAATGAATAACAAGCGTTAAAAAAGAGACGTTGCAATCAAATAAAAAAATAAATAACCAACTTAAACTAATAATTTTTATTTCGATGGTATTCTTATACAAGTATTAATATGACCTTTATTTATCACAGTAAAATATTCCGCCTACATTATTTCGAGTAGGTAGGTAAACCTACTGTAAAAATTGAGTCTAAATATTAATGTACAATCTCTTTGATTTCAACGTAAGTAAATAAATTCGCTGGAATATATATAAACCTGTAATTTTAACAAATCTAGTAGGTTTGTATTTGTAACTTACTTTTATATCTCTCATTTTGTTTCGTGTATTCGGGTATAAAATAAACCTCTCAAATCCAACAGCAGAAAATGCGGTTTACGGTAATATTTTTCTATTTTCTTTTTAATTTTTTAAATCTTTTACTTGTCTATTTTTCGCCTAAAATTAGTAATTTATTTACAAACAAACTTACGACTGTTACAGTATTTACAAAATGTACATAGGAATATACAAAATACATAAGAAACCGTTGCAAACGATCTATAGACAGCTTAACTGTTCCAAATCAGTACCAGTCGGAAGCGTACCCAAGATACTGGCTGCATTGCCGCGCTGAATAGCAATGCTGATACGCTGGGCCAAATACTCACCAGCCCTCGGGTAAACTTGTATTTTATTGTTTTTCACCTTGTATTGTGGGCTTAAGTATTTCCAGTTGAATAATTTAAGGGTAAACAAAAGCCTTTTTAATGCATGTATACCTGAGGAGTGAACAGAATAAGTCATGGGATTTAATGAGGTATGGAAGGATTATGGGACTACCGCTAACCAACATACGTTATAACTTATAAGGCCCCTTGTCGGTGATGAAAGGGAATTCAGAAATAAATGGATCAATGGTAAGCTTGTTATTATTAAAAAAACCGTTCTCGACATTATAAAAATAACAATGGTTTTAATTAAAACAGCCTATTAGGTAACTTATCTTTGCCAAACGAAATTGTATTATAATACATACACTCGAGAGCATAGAAATCGCACACCCCCTACATTTTCATTTTGACCCTTATTATTTTTTAAACTAAAGTTTGGTTGCAAATATTACTTAAATTAAATTAAAGTACACACTGTTAGCTTCCTAAAAACCCATAATGTCTAGCCTTGACCTTCGAAATCATAACAATGGCAACTTAACAACAGAATGGCCTAAATAAGCTCGTTTCAAGTAGCTCGGTTTGTGGAACTTTGAGCAGGTATAAAAGGTTAAAAAAACAATAAATTTGTGAATTTTACGATTTATTAATACAAGGTATTGCCTCCCCTAGCCTTAATAACAGCTTCCATTCGATGTTTCATTGAAGAAATCATTTTTTTTACGAAATCCTGCGGTATGCTGTCCCATTCTTCCTTGATCGCGGTTTGGAGCTCTCTGAGACTCGTAGGCGCTGTGTTTCTGGCTCTTACTCGTTTCTTTAGTTCGTCCCATAAGTGCTCAATGGGATTGAGATCTGGGCTTCGAGCAGGCCACGCCATAACGGTTACATCAACCTCCTCCAAGTACTGGCGGACTATAGCAGCGGTGTGTGGTCTAGCGTTATCCTGCATAAAAACGAAATTTTCGCCGATAAATCCCGAAAAGGGCACAACATGTTCTTCCAGGATCTCCTCGACGTAACGTTGAGAAGTTAATCCACCCGATCGACGGTTGGTATCGGGCCCTGTGATGAAGACAAGTTCAGTTTTCGCTTCCAGTGAAATGCCTCCCCAGAACATACAGGAACCACCGCCATATGCGACCCGTTCGGAGATGCAGCATTGAGCGAAACGCTCACCGCATCTTCGGTAGACTCTACCACGTCCGTCGTTACCATGGAGACACATCCTGCACTCGTCAGAGAAGAGGACTGTCTGCCATTGACCCATAGTCCAACTGACGTGATTTCGAGCAAACTGAAGGTGTGCTTGTCTGTGCGCTGGGGTCAATTTGGGGCCAGTTGCTGGTCTGTGCGCTGTCAGGCCTCCTTCGGCTAGTCTTTTTCTGACCGTCCACCGACTGACTTCCACTTCTCTAACTTCCTGGAGCTGCTGTCCGAGTTGAACTGCATTCAACCGGCGATTTCGTGTAGTGATGTATTCACAAGAAAACGGTCATCGCGCTGTGTTGTCGCACGTTTTCGGCCTGTTCCTGGTCTCCTGGTATAGCCACCAGTTTGCTGATATCGCTGGTATACACGTCGAACAGCATATCTGCTCAAATTTAATTGACGAGCCACTTGACTTTGGTTCTGTCCAGCTTCGATTAGTGCAATCACTTGAGACGCTGCTTCCGGTGTGGTATCCATTTTCTTGTTTAGAGTGATGACGTATTCGATAAAGGACCTTTCTGACTGAGAGTTGGTATGCAAATGATGTCATTTCAATCATCCCTTATCCATTTATACCTGCTCAAAGTCCCGCAAACCGAGCTACCTGAAACGAGCAAATTTAGGCCATTCTGTTGTTAAGTTGCCATTGTTATGATTTCGAAGGTCAAGGCTAGACATTATGGATTTTTAGGAAGCTAACAGTGTGTTCTTCAATTTAATTCAAGTTATATTTGCAACCAAACTTTAATTTAAAAAATAATAAGGGTCAAAATGAAAATGTAGGGGGTGTGCGATTTCTATGCTCTCGAGTGTAGTAATGTTTATCTAGTTACGTGCTTGTTATTTGAAACGCCATATTTTGGACACTTTTTGCTTAGAAGACTTCGTGGGAAGTCTTCTAAGCAAACTGAGGACACTCTCGCCGTTGAACCAGATTTACGTACAGAGTATAATAAACGTAGTGAATTTTTTTAAGCCCAGACGCAAACGAAAACTAGTGGGAGAAGATAAAAGACAAGAGAATCGAGCGATTGAAGAAAGTCTTGTCGAAAATCATAATGTTGAAAAAACACAATTATCTGCAGAAAATGCTATTACACAAATTAATTTAGAAAAAGACAAATCTAATCAAGAATCTGAAATTCAACAATCACAACCAAAACGGAAAAGAATTTCTGTGTACCGAAATTTGAATAGAACCTTGGGAGCTTTATCTAATAAAATAAGTCATCTTAGCGAAGAGATTAGAATAATGAAATCAAGTGTCGGATCAGACGGAGAATCAGCGAATCAAATGGATGTTATACAAATACCCGAAATATTAGACAACACAGAGATAGCAGAACAAGGAAGACGTGAAACAATTGACAGATAGCTATAGGTAGAAAATTACAGACAGGTAACATACAACGTGAGAAATATACATTTAAAATATGGTGAAAAAGAATTGAATCCTGTGACTTTCTTAAAGGATTTAGAACTTTATCTCAAGAGAGCCTCACGTGAAGGAAATGAGATTGATTTAATTTCAGAACGTTTGGTCGGAGATACAAGAGATTGGGCCAGGATCTATAAAAACAGATGAGAAAAGCTGATTGATTTTAAAATTGATTTCTTTGCTACATTTTGGGGGGACAAGGAACAAAATGAACTACGTCTATAGTGCAAGGAACTTGTGATAAATCCATCACTATACTGAATCATTTTCTCAGGATAACAGGAAAAGCTGAATTGTTGACTTACAAAGTTCCAGAAAAAGAACTTATAGCAGATCTGATAAGTCATTTCCCCAAATATGTGCAACAAGGATGGTATATTTCTAAATTAGAAACCATCATAGAAACTGCCGAATTTATAAGAAACATGGACAGTGTGAATAAGTTAGAATCACCTACATATACTACTTCACGAAACATAACAAGTCAAAACAGGGATCAAGAAAAAAAAAGGAAGGAAGTGCAAGAAAATTATACACGATAATGGAATAAGCCTACGGGAAATTATGGGGCAGGTAGGAGTCCAGCAGTGGCAGTCATCGAAGAAGAGATTGACGGTGAAGAACCTGAAACAAGGTTAAACTAGATGGAGCTGAATCTCAAGTTCCCGTGTTAGTTTCTAATTCAGGGAGGGTTGCAAATTATGATAAAAATGGGTTGGGTACCTGGTCAGACATTAGGTAAAAACAATAGTGGGTTAAAGGTACCATTAAGAGTAACAGATCAAAAGCGGCAAATTAACGATACCAGCGTAGATTTTATAGAAATGCAATTATTACAACAATTTGGTACAAATACTAAAACTAAATATGGAACAAAATTCTCTAAAAAATAATAATTATTTACCAATAGATTCAATGTTCGAGGAGGAGGCAGATAAAAATCTAATAGAATCAGAGATAGTTATAAAAATATTAAAATATGAAATAGATGGACTTATTGATACGGGAAGTGACTTGACTCGTATTTCAGAATCATTTTGGCAAGAATTGAACCAAAAGTGGAAAGATCAAATACCGTTAATGCAAATAAACCTCTTCATATAAGAACAGCCGTTAGACATAAATGTATGGAAATTAAACATATGATTTTGTTGCCACTAGAAATAGGATCTGTAGTGATAGATACAGGATTATTAATAGTACCTGGTCTTGTCAACCATATCATACTAAGATTCGATTGGTTAAAATTAAATGATCTATTAGTATACAAAATTATGTAGGAGGATTAGTGTTTAGAAAGGGATAAAAAAAACATCTCATTAAATTTAGTGAAATAAAAAAACAATATGATGTTATTAGATTAATATAAATAATTTAGAAATAATTTATAATGTAAAATAGATGACATCCAGAAGATTAAGACTAGGGATTATATAGATACTAATCAACGACAACAATTCAGTTGTAAACAAAATATGAAGAATTATTCTCATCAAAATTGGGTCGTGCAAATATCAACATGAGATAAAGATGAACTCAAATGTTCCTATTGTAAAAATACCAATACCATATGCATATAGGGAGAAGATTGAATTACAAATAAGGGAAATGGAAGATCTAGGGGTGATAAAACGAACAGCCACGCTTTAGTCCACTTAAATTCACACTTAAAAAGGATGGATCTATTAGAGTATTGTTAGATGCAAGAGAAATCAATAAATTTATGGTGCCAGAAACGGAGAAGTCTTTACAAATCGAAGTGTTAATTTTTTTTCATTTCCGATCACAGAAGAAAGTAAAAAATATACAGGATTTACATTGAACGGAAAATCATATGTATACAATGTGTTACCACAGGGTTTGAAAGCTTCTGTAGGAAGCTTCAGCAGAGCGATGGATTTGATATTGGAGCACAAAGTGAGAGAATTTCGTGTTAACTATTTGGATGATAGGCTATAGCCAAATCATACAATTATATTTGATCTTTTGAACAAAATTTAGAACATTTAGATATAATATTTAATAAATTGCATTCTTGTCTTCAGTGTGCGGACTTTCATAACCCAAACCATTTCATACGAAATGTGCGGTCCAACGACAAATGTATTCTTACTATAGCTTTTGTATTGGGCCCTCGCAAATCTTCATTCTTCATAACACAACAATGGACATTCCAATATTTTATTTATTTTATTCTGCTGCATTGGATATATGTATCGAAAAGAACGCGGGATAGGAAATCATTTCAAGTTATGGTTTTTGAAATCTATTTGTTGCATTAAATATTTTATACATAAGTATTGTATATATACATACATACATTACAAAAACAAATGTATAGGTAATAAGTAATCTAACAGAAATCTAGTTTCCATAGAACTAACTTTGCATAGTTTGAGACTTAGTTACTTTTGCATCTCAATATATTTAGAAAACTCTTCCAAAGTTTGTAAATTCTTATAGGTACTTTGTAGTTATGGTAAAAAATATTCAATCGGAATACTTTAATACGCAAACTGTGACATATCTCACTAACAGTTACTATTATGAAAACTTGCATGCCAAGGATATTATATTTTTCTTTTACGGTCTCACATCTGTACTATGCCATTTTCACAGTAAGTTCTTTGTACTGTCATTGATGCTCACAGAGGTGCCTTGACGGAGCCTTGACGTACTTCATAACTTTGGTGCATCAACTTCGGTCATAAACAGAAGTTTAGATGACGTTGCCAGCTCGTAGTCCATTACGAAATTTCTGGCACAAGGGTGGATTATAAAAGTTTGTCACAGTATTATGCTATTAAATTCACCCGTTTTCACGTAATAAGTAAATGCCTGCGAATGGTCGATTATGCTCGTGGGCGGGCTTAGAGTTTTGTTTGTTTGGTAGTTTATTTCAGACGATTGTTTTGAGCCGGACTTATTGCCGGACTTATTTCCAACACCTGCTTGATGAGTTGATTAACGTCAACAGAGTTGTGTACAGTTCACGCACAGATTGCTGATATAAAAGATAACATTTTATGTAAGACGTGAATATTGCTTATATATATATATTTTTTTTGGAAGGACACATATATGGACAAATACTTAGACCTAGAACAAACGTTTATGTTAGTCAACACACAGATTTGTTCTTAGTTAGAATCGAACCCACAACAAGGTTTTTAATATACTGTAAGTAGGTACATTACGGTAGGTAGCTACATTTCTCGGGTTGCACATCTTACACCGAAAAATGTTTTCACTTAAAACTTAAATTCACTTTCTAGACGATTTCCTCTAGATCTAGGTAATACGTTTCCGTTTCACTTCTTACTCTACAATTTAGGAAGCTACACGCAAAATCTCGCTAGCTCGAGCCAGAAAATTAATGTTAGCAGATTTTAACCGCACAGAACTTCTTCATAAAATATTAAAAGTGCTTTTAAAAATACTTTTTTTTCCATCTCCATTAAGTTTTGCCCGCAATTATGTTTATGGACCCTGGGATAAATGAATAGATTTTAATGAACGCAGTACCTTAAATGCATACCTAAGACTTTTTTTGCAAAAATGTTTGCAGAAAAAACTTAATCAGCATTTCATACAGTGTGTAAAATTCTACTCCCAAAAGATCAGTATCTTCAGGCTTAGACCATCACATTTGATTAATAAAGATTACCCAAACACAAACCTTCAAAGCATTCACATTCATTAACCAAAACATTATAAATAAGCAATTCAATACGAATATTTATCACTTTGCTGTATTTTGACAACAATGACAGATATTTCAAATTGCACATTAATCACGTGAACATTACGTATTTGTCAGCTGAGGGGAGCCCACAACAGCTGACGGACGCAATAATTAATGAGCCCACCTATATCCGGGAACGAGTAATTAGGACGGCGGAATTTTTAGTATTATTTTGTTGGCGCCCTCGTTTTCCTGAATTAACTGGATATTAAAAAGACTGGCTGTAATCTTCAGGTATAGCAGATACTATACAGAAATCTAGTTCCCATAGTAGCTTTGCCTAGTTTGGGACTAGTGTTAATGTCCGTGAATACTTATTAAGTATATTTTTTTGTAAATATATGCATAGAATACATGTTACACCCAGGAACAGAACAAATATTTGTTAATCACAAAAACATTTGCTCTGGGTGGGAAATCGAACCCACGACCCACATCATGGAAGGCAGAGTTACCAACTGAGCTGTGACGCCTGTCGTTTGTTTTGTTTACGTTTATCTAAGCAGGTTAGCCAGTCACCAACTTTATATCCTTATACCAAAGTTTCATCCAATTCGATTTAACTTTCACGATGTGATTGAGTTGTGACAAACATTTTAAACTTTTGCATAAACAGTACAGAATTTAATTGATCTGTCGAGCAAAGATCTTAATGTCAACTAAGCAAATCACCTTTGTATATTTTGTTCTTTTAAAATGGTAAAAAGTTAATTAGAATGACACAAAACTCATAAAGAAAAACATCTGGCTTAAAGGCACTACTAATTAAATCATGTTTGTATTTTTGTCTTATCGTCATAATAATTAAGTATATAAATGAAACAAAAAACGTTATCCACGGGTAATATCAAATACATTTTTAAAGATTAAAAAAAAAAGAGTACCTACTAGTCAGATTTAAAAAAAAAACAGAAATTGGTTCTCTTATGGCGGAGAATCGCGTAACTTACATAAAAAAATAACATTAAATCGAGTTAAGATTCTCTTCTTTTATAGTGTCAGTTAATAAAGATATGTAGGCTATACATGTAAGCTAATATAAAACACATAGGTACCCTACTAAAGAGATGGGTTACACTTTTCGATCGTGTCAAACAATGAGCTAGTTGAGCTTACGATAAGGGTGCTTTTCACTACCTACCTCATTCATAAAATATGCTTGCCAAGTGCCAATTCAAGTCATAAAGCAGGCGTTTCATTTACATGAGCTAACAATCAAAATAACAAAAGATTCAGACATACAGCCTGTTTTATTGTATACATGCCAAGAATTTGTTATAAGCTCTGCCAAATCTTCCTACTGATAAATATGTAGCAACGAAATAACATAATTTGAATGTTATCTGTCCTTGAGGATAAGTAAAATCAGATGCGATTGTGTAATGGGGCGTCTAAACGGGCAATATTTTACGGCAATTTGTGGCTGCAATTATTGGCAAACATTGCCCAGCCATCAATAAAACATTTTAGTACATTTTATGGCTGAGCAATAAATTGCAGGCAACATGTTGCAATATGTTGTATTTTGTCGTGGCTACACATAAAAAAACATTTTGACATATCAAAAAATATGTGGCTATAATGCCGGGCCATCCTTAAAATATTGCATAGTGTGGCTGGTATTGGTAGCAATGTTGCCGGCCACAGTATTGCAGCCACAAATTGCCGTAAAATATAGCCCGTTCAGACGCCCCATTAGAACACCCCATACGCAAGTTGTCATCAAACTGACAGCAAAACTGACGAGCAAACTGACAATCAACGCTTTAAATAAAACTGACATAGGTACAAGGCGCACTCTACGTCAGAAGCAGTTTAAATATTAAACGTTGCAGCGTCCCTTGTAGTGTTATGTAATTCAGAATCAGATAGGCTTACGTTACGACATTAACCCTCTATCTTATAAAAAGTTAGCGTTGACTTTATGTCATCTACGTATGGTAATCAAGCCTGCGCTAACTTTGTATAAGATTTCGATATGTTTACGAATGGGAAAAATATTGGGTCCTTTCAAATGAATTTGGCAATCCTGAGGAGACTTGTTTTAGTCATTGTCTGGGCTTCATAAAAATAGAGAATTCTTCTTTATAAAAAGAAATATGTATAAAAATTAGAATGATGAATAAATTTGGCATAAATATACGGTAAAGGCCGTGGTTCTATATCAAACAAACAAAGCATCGTAGGTACTTGTAAAACAGAAGCCATTAGAAAGACAAGTTTGTGTTTATATAATCAAAACGTGCAGGTACAACGAAAACAAACATTACAACGTTAAAAGTTCTACTCACCGTTTACGCGACATGTTTTTTAATACAAAACTCCTTGAAACTATCAGAGATAAAAGTTTCTTGAACATTGAAGGCATGCGGACCGGTGCTTCAGTTTTACTCCCTGAGACGCTGGAGTATTGTTTTACATACTAAATGGAACATTCCACATCGTTCTAGAATGTTATTGGTTGTTACAGCATGTTGCTAAGTTGAAAGCTTTGCAATGTTAATCAGTTTTGAACTTTTTCGTATCTGTTTTGTTTTCACTTCACAGTACATTCAGACACAGCTAGTGTAGTCTAGGGACTTGTATTTTAATATTGTAGCAATCAAATACATTATTTTTCATATCAATTCATCTATAGAAAGACAGACACACTTTCATACTTGTATATGAAATACTTGTATAGGTACTTCTGTAGGTTATGACATTTTATTGAACAGTCAAAATTGAATCATTGCATTTGGTTGATGAGATTGATTTCCCAGTAAAGTTGCAGTATGACCCGTTTAGTACACTCATTATATTATTCTACTAAGCCCTTATTGACATTTTAAAATGATACTTCTTTTTCCAATAACTTTTAATATTCCAAAATGCATTCCATTAATTTTTGATTCCATTTTGTAATATTAATCGATGCTTACCTGAATTTATAATATACGCCAATTGAAATGCCAATTAACGTTTGGCACACAGATTACAATCTGGCATTTACTCATGGCACATGATAAAATAAAATTCTTCCCCACCTTTGAGTGGGGAATGATGTTATTCTGCGTAAACCAATACATGATCATTATATACTTAACATGTAAGAATATATACTATACCAGTCTTTGTCTGTGGATTTAGTTGCATGTTTTAAATTATTAAAAAAGACATGTGATACTATTTTATGTTTTTGTACTATAGGTAAGTAGGTATGTACCTTCATAATTTTTTTGTCAAACATTTTTATCCTGATGAAACATTATTAATATAAATCTTTTGAAAATCTTTTCTAAATTGTTGTCATGTTTGTTTTTTCTTCTAACCTATCTCTTCCCACTGCTGGGCAAAGGTCTCCCCCAAATCCTTATCATCCCGGCTCCTGGCTTTTTCGTCCACAATTTCTCGAAAGCATCGAGGTCGTTTTTTTATACAACAAAAAAATTTAACTGTATATCCTATCCTGTACCTATCTAAAAACAAATCAGAGATGCAGAAATTTGAAAATTATCAAAAACAATAGGTTGATCTCTGTGATTATTTGAGGTACTCAAAGAGGTATTCATTCTCGTGGAAGAGAATTGGAGTGAATCTTCTCATTAAAATTCATGGCATGGTGCCTCTGCAGCCCATTATTTGTCAGCTTCAAGCAACCCCACAAACTAATCTGTCGCACGTTAAAGTCATTATAATACACGCCAATTTAGACCTTATTACCCTAGTAATAAAGAGCAGTAATGCTTGAAATGCTTTTCAACAGATAATTTAAATGAAGTGGTTGTTGGTGACGCTTTGTTGTTCCACGACCGAAATGAGATTATGTATATTTTTATCATTATGTCTACCTGTTCGTGTCGGACTTATAAGCCTTGAAGCTGCCATGTAATTCGGGACAGGTTTATTAAATGCTATTTTATTTCCATAATACCAAACAATACATGTTGCATACGACCGTCCACTAATATGACTGTTTACTGTCTGTTTTTATTTCCTTACTAGGTACTTACTATCCATGTATAACTAAATAGGTATAATATAATAGCCACATTGTAATAAATATTTGCTTATGAATTTTTTTTCTAGCCAATTCTTTGCATGATTATTTGCAAGTTCATTGCTTGCATTATTTTCATTTTTCATCATCTCTTATGATTTAATTTTTTTTTTTTTTATAAACAAGTATTTAGCATAGGTACACAATATTGGTAATTAAAACCAATCGACTAAAGCAATGTGTCATTTAAATCAAGCTAACTACTCCAAAAAACTCATTTGATTAAAAGTGCAGAGCAGTTAGCTCGACTAAATGTGAAATTGTAAACGTAACGTATTTAAGATACAAATGAATGTGACAAACGTAAAGTAAACGTAACGCAGCGAATTCGAATCACACTAAAGGATCGTATATTCGATCGTATATCGTTCGGCTATCGAGCTGGCATTTGGCGTTACTCAATGTGAATTGAAGGGGGGGCTATGGGGCTACCACGGAGTTGGAGGGTTTGAATGTGACAATCGTAAACGTATCGAAATAGTGACTTATTTGAGATACACTACGCAACAACATCAGCTTTACTGTGAATCGTTGCAGCGGTAGCGCGTAGTGTGTCTTAAATACGTTACGTTTACGATTTCACATTTACTCATGCACACCCTGATCCCAAACGAATATACCGCTACTCCTTTGTTTCCAGTATAAAGCTCCGGTATGTGCTTCAAAGTTATCGAAACATACACAGTTTCAGTCGAAACTACATCCAATTAGTGGGATGTTGCTGAGCTGTCAGAGCCAAATACAAACAGAGGTCATAGTAGCACTCACTAACTAGTGGTTTCTACTTTTTCTGCATCGAACAACTTGCATCGTTTGTGAATTGTTTTGTGGTAAAAAAAGTACATAAAAAAATGGTTGTCTGTAAAGTCGGTTTACTGACGATAGTTGAACGTGACAACGAACGCAAAGGCCGATTGTGCTTCTTTGTCGCTCGTTCCGCGCTCTCGCTTGCACTTCATGGAACGCCTCAGAACGCCTCAGAACGCCTCATGAGTCATGTTTTTTCGTGCATGCAGCCGGCTCTATCGAATTTTAAGACGTTGTCACGTCAACATAAATATTTTTTCTGTGCCTGGGTGTTACTATGTATTCTGTGTAAGTATGTATTTACAAAAAAAATGTATAAAAGTATTCTATCAGCAATCTAATTCCCATAGTAGGTACAAACTTTGCTTAGTTTGGGACTAGAGTGTGATATGTGAATTGTTCGTGAATATTTATTGATTTATTTATTCTATCAATAGGTGGAACTAACAGCAGCATTTCTTGGAAAATGTGCTGCAATGCTACAAATAGGTAATGTTACTGTCATTCGAGTATCAAACTCGATTGATTGCTTTTTGTTTGGCATGGACATGATCGGCATTTGTTTTTTGTACTCCTTCATTTTTATTGACTTAAGGTGAGACGTGACGCGTGTTCAAAAAATGAACTAACTGTGAATGCACCATCTGTGCGAAGCACTAGGTATTAAGTTATAGCAAAGGTATCTAGAGCGCCATCTAGTTACTTGAACTAAATACTTGTGTAGAAAGAAATAGGATATCATTTGTCTCTTTTCGTTTTAGTTTTTCTTTTATTTTTCGTACTATGTCATATTTACATTCGAAGCAGACTTTTCAGCGTAAAGATTGCAATATCTCTCAGTTTTCCCCGCACCCGTCTCCCATGCAAAGAAGTTTGGTTGAACCAAACAGGTGTCTTTCTTATAATTTTAAGGTATTTTACATAGCATAGGTAGATTACTTACTTACAAAAAAAATAGCTTAGGGGGCTTGGCCCCCCGGGCTGTGGAAAAAAAACAATTTATTGTAAGATAAGTAAATGTATTTTTTACCATAATATTGTTGTAAAAAATAAAGTACTAAAATACTTATTTAAAAACGGCCCGTAGATAAACCTTACTGACTCACACACTTTATAACAATAATAAAGAATACTTTAGACGCTAGCATACACTTTTCTTATACAAAATGAAAAAAACACTAGTACACAAAAGTAATACATATTGATCTTTCATCTGCGGCAATGGTCCCCTATATTACCGCTAGACTAATCCAGGCGTCCAGAATACTGGAGCCAAGAACTGTCATTGCACTGGGTCACCATGGTAAGGATGTTGACTTGAAGTTGGTCGCCGTCTTCCAACTTCAATCCTTCATGATACGGGAACGATCTCTTCACATATCGGAAGAAGTTTTCTTGTTACAAGGTGAATGTTGGTCACGGTGGTCTCAGCCTATGCTTCTAGTAGTACTTTCTTCACGACAAGGATTTCTGCCTGCGAATAACTGGATGTCAGGATCTGGGCTAGACTGTCCAGCTTTCATGAAACCTAGCTTACATTGCATTAAAAATAGGCACTATTTGAGATAATATTACAAACTATATAAGATTTTTTAACAACAAAATGTTGGTGTTTGTGACTGACTTATTTTTATTTACTTACTACTAGTTGTCATGACAACCACGAAAAATGTTTAATGTACCACGTAACAACAAAAAGTTTGCTACACATTGTATGAGTATCGTCTTGTTTACTCATATTTCGGAGCTCAATCGTCCACGTAACGTATTAGTCCAGTCATTTTAGCTATTTTAAACCCTAAAATAAAACTTAAAATGACTGGACTAACTGTGCGCTAACGCGGCATTGTTTTTTTGCATCATTTTGTGCAGAATTAAATATAAAAAAAATATATATACGGGGTCTAACAGAAGGGGTGGACCAAAAGGTGGGCCGATGCAGGAGCTTTTAGACTATCGATATTACCCCCATGTATGTTCAGCGATATTCAGTCGTTCAAAAGTTACTCGCTTTTTATGTTTTTTTTTTCATTAACATAATAATATTTTAGGTTAGATTTCTCTTGTATACCCAAACTATTAGGGCTACAACCGTATTTTTTTTACACCTTGTAGCTTCACAGTAGACCTTTCGTACTTGATAGTTTGGGTAAACTTGGGAAATCGAACCTAAAGTATGTTAATGAAAAAAAACATAAAAGTGCGAGTAACTTTTGAACGACTGAATATCGCTGAGCATACATGGGGGTTATTTCGATAGGTATTGAGCTCCTCCATCGCCCTTTTGCTTTTGGTCCACCCCTTCTGTTACACCCTGTATAATAAACCTTTTTTACCCTGTTCGGAACAGCGGCTATTGTAGCTGGATATAAAGTGTATTTAGTATGAAACAAAACTAGCGGTAATTAAATATGTACTGTACACGTAATATATGAACCACCTGTCGAGAAATTACAAATATGTATATAGGTATAATATAATGCTGGACAATCCACACAACATCATCTAGCCTCAAGCTAAGCAGAGCTTGTGTTATGGGTACTAGAAGACTGACATACTTAATACAATACATTACATAGATAGATAATTTTTATTAAATATATAAACATCCAGAACACCCGGAATAAATATTTGCAGATCGTATAAACATTTATCCCAAGGCGGGAATCGAACCCAAAACCTCCGCGTCGTCAATGCCACCGCGCCACCGCGCCACATCGGTCGTCAATGTTTATGTATCTAGTAAGTATGTATACGACTACGTCATTCGCTCGAATACTATAATACTCTTACAATTATCTCTCAAATACAAAATTCAAAGGTTTGTTGTCAGCTCTCCAGCCGTAGGAAGAGAAACAAGACAACAAAACTAAATCTATCTCTTTTCTTCTTGAAAATGCTACGTTGCCATGCTTTCCACTGTGGTCTGTTATCTAAACTAAAATTCTAAAGGATAAGATTTGTCTGTTTGTTGGTCACTATTTAATTCAAAAGCACACGTCCGATTTTAAAATTCTTTCTACATTAGGATGTAATATCTTTACCGAGTAATATAGACTAAATTATGTACAAATTGCAATATGAAAAAGACGTATAAATGTATAATACTTACAGGGAAAGTAAAGTCTACCAAACGTTTCCGAGCCGAAATATACAACGCGTGCCGCGTCACGTGCCACTGCTAGTTCTGTTAGGTTGTAAAAGTGTGGCCAACATAAATTTATTTTCTTGCAAAAATTATCAAACTGTTCGTTTTTTAATGTTCTGTAATTATAAATATAAAGAAAAAATATTTCTTAAAAAACTACGTTTATTTGTAAGGAAAATTACAAACCTCCAAATAAATACATTGAAATATAGGTAAATAAAACCTTTTTTTTTGTTGTCAGGGTAAATAAAACCTGTAGTAAGGCAACCTCGCTGACATACCTAATTGTCATTGCTTGCTATCTGTCAATTTAGTCGTAGTTGTTTTTGATGAAATTTTATCTTGCAAGTAATAAATTGTGCCAATTATAAACTCATTGTGGTAACAGAAAGGATCCAAAGAAACATGCACGCTTTGCGATCCACGCGGATGACTTTTGAATACTACTACTACTCCGATCAAGCATTATGATGTAACTGCCCCACAAACAATCTATATCCTTTGTCTTCTAGGCAAGACAATGTACCAACAGCTGCACCTGCACTTGAAGAATCTTAGCGACGCCACAGAAAACGACATATATCCCGTAGCCCGTTTTTTGGGCAAAACATATTCATGTGTTTTATTTGTTTAATTTATAGAGCTGTAGAGAGTCTCACTATTGAAATATTAAATACATATAAAAATATTCTTGAAGATGTTAACAGTTTTATTAGAAGGTAACCTATGTAATAGGTATCTACTGCATTTTTTTGCATTTAAGTTCAAAAAAAATACCAATAAAGTAGGTATTATAGTAGTCTGTAAAAATGTAAAGATAAATCTCAAAAAATTAAATTTTGGGAAACAAAGGAAGCAACAAAAAATAAAAGTTCTGGCCGAGATTTGAACTCGTATACTCTGAATGTCAGTCCACAGTACTTTGAACTGGGCTATTCATTCTTATCACCTGACGTCGAAATTATGAAACGGTAGCGCCGTTTCAAATATCGGAAACTTTTTTTCGTGTCAAAGTAGATAGCAAGCTTGAAATTCCTCGCCAGCCTTTGCACGTTTTTTCTACTAAAATTATAGTATTTTGTATTGATTAATTGGTATCTATTAATAAGTTTTCGCAAAGGTGAATTTTGATAACTAAACGCAAAAAACCATTAACAAATCAGAAGAAAAACCGCAGTTTTTTTAAACTAGCGACATCTTTTGTTGTTGGGCTACCGTCCTGACTGAGCGCTTGGGCCATTTATGCCGGCCTGGTTTTTATTTAACTTGGTTGAGGTTTGTAATAAAATTTGATTGTGATTTTACAAGATAACTCATGCCCAAATTATAATAGCATTATTCTTGAATTTGATTGTAAGCGTCGTAAAACGTAAAGCGACAGTATTTCAAAAGAAAATGTTCGCTGTTTTCCATAATCGAATCATCGTGGGGTTATTATTGAATAGACACACATTTTGTGATTTGAATTCAAGAGTTCGATATGTATCAATTATGAATATCGTGCAACTAAACAGTTACCCCCTATCTTATAAAAAGTTAGCCTTGACTTTAAGTCATCATTACGTATGGTAATCAGTACTTCAAATCTGCGCTAACTTTTTATAAGATAGACCGTTAGTACCTACAATTTAGGTATCATCTTTACTTTACAAACCAAAACGTTGAATAAGTCTTTAATAACATGATATAGCATACCTAAATCAAAAAATCTGGGAACACCACAAAAGCCAAAAATACCAAGTGTACTTAATCGTCATGTTATTAATTCATTTTATTTATAAAACAAACTTCACTATTTCCTCAACGCTACCTGCTAAAATATTCACAGCACAAAATTTAAATGATAAACGTGAATTATATACATTTACTCTACGGAATTGAAAATATTGTAATTCTAATGTGAAATCTCTAGCGGCAATCTTATCCAGCTGGAATCGGCATGGACGTCGTACTACCGTGATTCATATTCAAATTATCGGTTCAACTCGAACTCAGTAACGTTTAGCACCTGAGCAAAATTATTGCACGTTCTAGCGACCGGAATGTGATAAATATCGAACGGCTGCGGGATGTAGATATCGAATGGTTTGAGAATTAGATTCATGTTTAGAGCAAACGATAATTGGAAGTGAAAATTTGGTTTTGTTGATTGTTTTATTTTTTAAATAATTTATTTTGCTATATTAGGGTATTTTTATTTTATTCTATTTTAACGTTAGGTAAATTTAATAAAATAGCTTTAACTCGGTGTATTAAGGTAATGTAATATTTATGGACATTTCACACATCACACTCCCTAAACTAAGCAAAGCTTGTATTATGGGAACTAGATTGCTGTTACAATACATATGTACATTTTTTTTGTAAATACTTACATAGAATATATAGTAACACCTAGACACAGAACACAAGGTATCCTTATTTTATTCTATTTTAACATAAAATATAAGTATCTTTATATTTTGAGTCAAAATATACCTAATTAGTTACTTAGGAAGGTATTTAAAGGGTTAGGTTGGAAATAGCGAAACCCGTAGAGTAATTACCGACGTCGTACCCACTTCTGCCGTCAGACAAATGATGTATTCATAACCTTATCTGCCCCTACTCTACTCCAAGTTGACAGAACTTGACAGAACTCATCAGAATAAGCCTTGATACGAAGTTCATCAGATAAAACAGAATCTTAGATAAAGATGTTGAGGAAACTTTACATCAGAGTTCAACAGTAACCCCTATCATATAAAAAGTTAGCGTTGACATTATGTCACCATTGCGTATGGTAATCAAGACTTCAAGTCTGCGGTAACTTTTTATAAGGTATGGTTTTCGTAAGGGCTATATTTCACCGGGACGATTAAATAAATAAATGAGAGTTCAGTACAAATAAATGTGAAGATTATTGATTATTTAATATGTATTAGTATCGTAACCGGTTTGAGAATATCATCGGTAGCGTATTCGAAATACACTGCGCTGTGAGGTTGCAACGATCGGTAGTTGAATGGTTTCTTATGTCGAATAAAGAAATAATTATAAATATTTTTTTTTTATCAATAGCTAAATCGTATTGGTAATAATATCTGACAAAGTCATCTCTCTCTCAGACGATTCTTCATTACTGAAAACATTAATTCGATTTCAAGAAAAAAACAAAAAAGCTTGCCTTTTTTTTATCATTTATAATTTATTAAGAGGAGAAGAACTAAAGGTTTTTGTGGTCTCTAGTAAATTAGTTTACCAAAATAGCTACGACAAAACGGTCCACTTTAATAGCAGAGGCGTTCAATAAAGAAAATTACAATAGAATTTAATTAAAAGGGTCAAATACGCAACATTGAACTTTCTTTAGGTATAGGTACCTAATCTTCTAAATAGTCGCTTTATCGTCTGTAGAGGCAAAGATTAAGCAGTAATTACTTAGAATGACCGCAATTAGGGGTATGGGTTTGGCTTAGAATAATGAAAATCGTGCGGTCAAATGGCAGGGCTCACTAACTTAAGCTAGTTCTACTGTCACTGACTAACAAATAAATAAATAAATAATGCTGAACAATCCACACAACATCATCTAGCCCCAAGCTAAGCAGAGCTTGTGTTATGGGTACTAGAAGACTGACATACTTAATAAGTACAATACATTATTATTATTATTATTAATCAGCCATGACTGTCCCACTGCAGGGCAAAGGCCTCCCCTCCCTCCTTTCACTCTTTACGGTTGGATGCTGCTACAGGCCAAGATGGTAGGTACGCATCTAATTCGTCGCGCCATCTCCTCCTGGGCCTTCCACGTCGTCGGGTTGCGTTAGGTGGTATCCATTCTGTAGTGGTTTTTGCCCACAACTCGCTTGGCATACGGCAGACATGTCCAGCCCAGTTCCACTTGAGGTTGGCGGCTTTGAGGCCAACAATACATTACATAGACAGATATTTTTTATTATACATGTAAAATACCCAGAACACCTGGAATAAATATTTGCAGATCGTACCAACATTTATCAAGGCGGGAATCGAACACGCAACCTCCGTGTCGCAGGCAGACCCTCACCCGCTGCGCAACATCGGTCGTCAAATTAATATAAAAGTACAACTATTAAAAAATGCTTTAATTAATGTGGTAAAGAATCAGGAAGATTGGGATAGACAGTATCGAAATTCTCTTTGAGGCTAATTTTATTACAGATCTATAGGTACCTACTTATAATTTTTCACCTACAAATATTTTGTTTCCAACTAGCTAAATTTCTCTCGATAAACCGCTCTCTATTTTTCAAAACTGACTCAGCACTTAGTATAGTATGCAAGTACCCTAACAAGCATTATGTAAGCAAAAGCTACACCATGATATTTGATAATGCCCCGCATATGTCACGTTTCCAGCTTTATGTAAACTTGAAAAGAAATAAATATGAGTTTTCCAACAAAGGGGAGTATCAGCTTTTCAATTATCATCCCTATACTAGCGTCTTCACGGTTCAAATTCACACAGAATGAGACGTATCAGGAACATCTTGGGTTTTACCTACCTAATTCAAACTTATGTGTTCCAAAACTTTCCACAAGTGAGAACGAAGTAAATTTTACAGTCTGTTTTGAATATTTAATAATGAAATCGTGCGTTTATTTTACCTTCTAAATACTGTTCGGAACACATAGTACTTATTTTAAGAAAATAAGTTTAGAGATCAGAAAAAATAATGCTCGTATCCGATTTTATAACACACAAAAAAGAGGATCTCAATCCAACTGTATGTGAGTGAGCTGTGTGTAATGATTAATTTATTATTTGGAACTGGGACTATCCATATAATAACATTAAAATTATATCAAGATCCAATCAGTAATTTTAAAATGCTTACAATTTAATAATTAAAAATAATAGAGTTCGATAATAGAGTTTAATTTCTTATTTTTTTGTAGTCAAAATTAAAGCTACTCCCTCGTTTTTTATTATATACCTACACAAGTATGCACAGGATGTTTCTTTTAGGTACACTATTTTTTATTGAATCCCAATCTGATTTAGATACAACAAATTGGCCTTATATTTAGAATAGAATATAATAATTTATTTCAGTACTTTACTTAATGCTAGAACACATAAAAAGATACAATTACTTAATGCTAAAATACTGAAAGTGGTCATCACTCAGCTTGTGCTGGTGTAGAACCATTGGGCTACACCAGCGCTGGTTTTTAGTGATGCCAAGAGAGGATGAAGACATTACTTTTAGATAGATTTTATATCATATTATATACATTATTTTATATATAAATACTATTATTACAAAATACAGGGACTTAAAGCTGATAACAAAATGTAGGTCAGTGAAACCTGAACAACCCCCATAAACATTAATCAAGTCAGTAAAGATAATATCCCAATCAACTTGAAGCCTTTATTTACATTACGGTTTTATGTTTGTTTATACAAGAAATAATTAATTTTCAGTAGGTAAACTGACCCCAAAATAACCTTTTTTTACTCTGCAAAAAATTAACATTTGATTATTTTCTAAACAAAGATTATGAGAGAATATTTTCCATTTTTTTTATCGTTGGTATTTGCTCATCCAGTAATAAGCTTTTTTAAATCAAGGACTAAGTTGTATAATTTTTTTTAAATTATATGTGACTTGTGTGCTTCTTTATTCTGAGTAGAAAATATGGTACCAACTTGAATACAAAAAAGTTAAATATTGACTAAACTGAATATTATTCATTAATACCTTATAAAACACGCTGTATAAATAAAAAGCAGTAAAAAATATTGGATCTTATTATACGATTCTAACGAAAATATATTTTTCAATACGTGATTTTCACAGAAAAATCTGAATAGAAAAATCAGTACAAAATAAAATAAAAAGCTTCTACAAACACTTCAGATTTGATAACATACTCAGTATTTGGCACTTTAATGGCAGCACAAAAACATAAAAACTCAATATTTATGCAAATCTAAATATTTTTTTCCTTTTCATTTGAATTTCCAAGTAAGCTCCATAGACATTATAAATCAAGTTAATGTACTAATGTATACATTTCTACGTATTTTATTATTTATTTTCTATTTCATCAAACCATGTTTATGCATAGAAAAAAAATCGCTTCTTTTAAGTTCTAACCCTGGTCCAATTCATGCGATGCGAATAGATGAGATGATTCTCTATTGAGGAAAACACTCAACAGTACGTCATATTTACAACTAACGATGTTATTTACTTAGAGTTCAATTATCCGTGGCTTTTAGTGTAAGTATTACACAAAAAGAGTTTGATAGTAAATGTCTTCCTACCCTACCTATTTTTACCGCCAAACATATACTTATGCTGCTGCCGAACAGTGCCCAATTGTTCGATGAGTGCCTATGCAACTAAGCCAAATCTTAGCTTTAAATCTCAGTGATGAACGCAGTGTTTTGCCTCACAAAGTACGTCCTCAATAAACTTTATCTGCAGATTATGCATTGTGATAAGCAGATGTTATTGCTTTAAGATGGGTCATAGGACCATACGATATAAAATATGTACTAATAACGTTACTGGTAAAATATTTTTTTTGTAACTCCGTGTATACTCCCTCTAGGCTGAACGTCTGCTTGTAACATAGTCAAATAATTTATAATTTATACTAAAAAACTTTCAAAAATCATAGTTACTAACAGATGTCAAAAAGAATCTAATAATTAAGTACTTAACCCCTTATTGCATGAATTATGAACCGGATGAAATAAAACAAAAATTTTAGCGATTGTATCTTTAATTAGTGTTAATTAAGAAATTAATAATAATAAAAAATTTTTTTTTTACTTATTTTGGAATTTAGCCCACGAAGCCATATATGGATTCGTATGCAGTCTAGTGAAATAATAGATATCCATATATGGCTTCGTATGCATTAGGAACATTATAGAAACTTATAAAAATATCAAAATATTTAAAACAGTTACGTTTATCATTGTAACACAAATAAACTCTACACTTTCCACACATAGTGAATGATCGATATTTTGAACATCCCTGGATTCATTGCTGCAAAGAAAGAAAGAAGGCAAATGAACACACACAAAGCCATATATGAGCGTTAAAAATGTGTACGTGCATGCATACGAAGCCAAAAATGGCAATTTCAAAAAAGGATCCATAAGTCAAGTAAAACAAAATAAAATACCAAAAAAGCACCTGTTTCATGTTATAGTACATATATATATCACAATATAAAATTCTAGGATTTTTAACTTACCGATTTATTACTTTCTTTTCACAAATAAAATTAACATTACATTTCTGCATCCGAACGGTGGGCCGCGCTGCACAAAACCTCAAATATTTTGACAAATGTCACCATATACCAATAAAAAATAAATTCCGGTACACGAAAATCTTTATAAGATATTTATAACAATTGTTTTGAAATAAAAATAAAATAGAATTCTAAAAAAAATTGCCTAAGTTTTAGAGCCACCAATGGCTTCGTATGCGGTAAGGGGTTAAAAATTATGCGTAGACATTTTACTTAACGCCATCTATTCTCAAACATGGCAAAGCTTGAAGTTGATGACAAACATTTCCTGCAAAGAAAATCATCTTCATATCTCCAAGACTGAATAAATAAAAGGGTACGCAGAGACATATTTACACAGAGATGCTTCGAACAAAAACAGAACCATAAAATTAACTAAAAATGATTACATAGAAGTGACACTCATTACGAAAAAATTACTTTAGCGGCATCTATGTATTATACGAATTTCAAATAAGTCTTTAAAATCCCGTTATTTGGCAACTTTGTCTTTTATTTATTTTTCTATTAGTTTTTTTATCTATTGTACAATAAATATCACTATTCATCGGGTGACATACTCTATCGTCTACCTCTACCAGCTATGCTAAAAAAGTTGTCTTCGCCAATTTTACTTTTTTTTCCTATGACAAACATGTCTAGTTCTATCCATCCAAAGTTAGAAATTATCGCTATACAGCGATAAAGCCACCCTGTACATTTCTTACTTAATTTGCTGTTTAGCGTAGTTTCTTTTAGTGGTATTTTTTATGTTATATTTACAACCTCTTTCAAAATATTATTATTATTTAGCCACTGTCCCACTGCAGGGCAAAGGCCTCAAATAAAAAAGACCCACTTTCGAATAAGTCTTTAAAATCCCGTCATTTGGCAACTTCTTCGCGATGGTGTTTTTCATTCATTCATTCATTCATTCAAGTCCGTGTTTGAGTTTCGGTTCTATGGTATTGTATTATCTTTACAGCATGAAGATAAACATGTGGAAAGTTGTGAAATATTGTTCGAATGATAAATGGAGTGCCGTCGTTATTAGACCGCGGATGGAGCAGCTGTAATGTTTCATGTCAGCTGACACATCACTATGGAAATGTGTGAACACGTATTTGCCAGCTAGTTTAAAAAACTTAGAATAATTCTGTGTCATTACTTTCATTTATTGTAGAGATATACAAGTATCTTTTAAAACAAAACAGAAAACTGAATCGGACTTTCACTTGGAAAAGCTCAAATAAAAAAATATCAAAATTAAAAACCAAAAGAAAATTACGCATAAAAAAATATTAGAACGCCGTAATCATTTATAACGGCGTGTTATTTTTTTCATGTTTATGAAATAGAACCTCCACTAGTGCCATGTCACTAAGTTTTATGATTGTAATAGCAAATTTCTTATTGAGCTCGCGTTATCAACTGTATCATCTCTCATCGATGGTTTATGATGATGTGTGTAATAGCAATATTGCATGTATATCATTTAGCCATGCCATTTATGACTAGACGACTTGGTTGAATACGCGTACACCTACTAGGTATAACCATTTAATTATTCGCAGCATAATGAATGGCTTTTATTTTAATTATTTTATAATAGTTTTAAGTAACACAAACATGCTGTTTAGCATAAACAAAATATAACTGACAGCGGTTAGTGCAGTTAGCGTGTTTTGTTTTCAACTTAATAATGAACCTTTTAAAAGAGCTACACCGTTATTCTACGGCTAGAAAAATGGAATACCGACTCGTTTCAAGTTCTTACTTATTTCAATTCAAGTTGGTCGCACCTAAGTATTCCGTACCTGAAGCACGAGTCTTTCTTTTTCAGAATGCAAAAATCTTTAATAAAATCAATCAACATATGAATGTTGAAATGTTTCAACAAACGCCAACAATTTATTTATTATGTTGAATGACATATTTCAATAAAGAAAGCATTGTTAAATGCATTTATGTTAAAGCAAAGCTTGTACTATGAGAATTAGCTTGCTGATAGAATACTTATATAAGTAGGGGAGCAAGGGGCTTGTTGTAACAGGGGTAAGTAGTAACAGGCTGTTTTCACTAGGATCTTAAACGCTATTAATGTATTTCTTAGACTCGATTTAACCTATAAACCACACCGCATCATGTTGCCATAGCCAATGTTCCGAAGGCCAGCGGAGTGAGCGGAAGTGTGCACGCGCTTCATTTCTGCCAGGTAATATAAAATTGTACTGTCGTAAAATTTCGGTTTGCGTTTTTAATATTGACTAATTTCAAATTTTGTATATCCTGTTACCATTCAAATTTATCTATCTCTGATAATGTGTAACAGTTTTTATGATTGCTAAATTGTTTAAATAGTTATCTTGATAAATGTTAAAAATCATACCATGGGGTTAGTTGTAACAAAATTCCGGGGCATGTTGTAACGTTACAACATGCCATACATAAGTATAATACTTTGTTGGATAGCTATTAAGAAGAGATAATGACGAAACATACCTTACATATAAATAACTTGATTACTTACTGTGATTTAAAAGTGCCATGATGATTATAAGTAGTGTTTAACTAAATAAAACTGTTCATTACTTCATTTTTAAGTGTTGATTACTAAAAAAGTGTATTTGAGTTGATTTTTGATAAGAATTACATAATACTTAATCCAGAAAGATGTCATGAAAAGATGATTTTGTTAAAAATAAATGATTAGAGGTATTATTGTTGTTTTTTTTGGTCGTTACTACTTGCCCCGGTAGACGTTACAACTTGCCCCAAGGACGAGGTAAGTTGTAACACCGCACTTCTTCTAGAAAATAATTGATTGTAAAATAATGACCAATAGTTATGGTATTATTTTTACTTGATTTGGTAGAGGAAGAGTTATAGTATCCATCCATTTTTATTTAGTAGAAATTTAATCAATAGATCTCAAGATATATTAGTTTTAATGAAAACTGTTACAACAAGCCCCTCGCTCCCCTACTTACTTACATTTTTTTTGTAAATATATAGGTATACATATAATACATAGTAACACCCAGACACAAATCAAATAGTATTTATGTTCATCACACAAACATTTGCTCTGGGTGGGAATCAAACCCACGACCCACAGCATGTAATGCAGAGCTACCACCAACTGAGCTGTGACCCCTGTTTTTTTTAGGTTTATTGGTATGTACTCGCTGTTACACTAAGTAGATATTAATCGATAAGCTTCTAACCCCGGCATATTCCCGCCGAAATAAGTGACATTGACAGTTAAATTATCGTGTGCACAGATAATATAATAAAGCTTTTCCAATGCACTTGTCATCTGAGTAAGATTAAAAGTGGTGCTAGAGTTCCGTTCTGCGTTTCCAACTGCACAGTTCTCGGCTCAGATTTATTGCGGGAAGTTATTTCACCCGTTCCTGTACCGGGAAGCACCTAAAATACTCCACAATTGTAGAATGGAAAACAGAATACAAGCGGTACTGTTGCGAACTTGCGTATGTGTGTGTTTCCGTGTGTATTATACACTGAAACTTCTTGATTAGACCGCGTAGTTTAAAAAATATCATCTACAAACCTGAGATTGTAGATGATATTTTTTAGTTTAAAAACGAAGAACGCCAAGAAGCCAGAAACAAAATTTCAGCATGTATAGCCTCTTTGTGAAAGTTATTTTTCATTTTTTGTTGAATTGTCTGTTTAATTATTCTACATTATTTGACTGATCAAATAATGTAGCTTTCTCATGAAAATTTGAATTATAATAAGCGACTGTTTCACAAAGAGGCTATACATGCTGAAATTTTGTTTCTGGATAACTGTATCTGTAATCATTTTAAAAGCTTGGAAGATAAAAAAATTAATGTATTACATTTACTTAAGTACTTACCTACTTCATTATATTCGGAATCTGCTGTATATTTATAATATCTTTGCTTATTACAAACACAGATATGTTTGTAATGAAATAAATGTATAAGTACTAGTAAATGTTAAGTAGGTAAAAACATACTTAGATACAGCCTTTTAAAAAATGTATTTCCATTAGCACAAATAACAAAAACCTAACTTTTGTTCTAAACCTAAAAGTTATAAAAACATTTTTAATTTTACGAAAACACTTTCAGCCTCATTATGATTTCACGGCCCAACGCCTGTCCATCAGTCGAAATTTTTAGGTCGTTCCGGTTTTCGGGACGCTGCGTAACCTGCGGTCAGCAGTAGACCCAAATCATGTAATTCATTCATGTTCAAGGTCCCTTTATAATTTCATCTACCCCCAGCGAACACTGCTTAGATCACCCCATTCGACCGCGGCGCGGTTATCGTAATGAACTTAATTTTGCAAAATGACGTAAATTGGGGTTTTATCCACTCACTTTGACAGGGAATGCAAATGTTGGGACTGGAAATACTGTTTGGGTATGAAGTAGATAACCTTTATACAGAGCAACAGTTCTTTAAGCGTGTTTTCTAAAAGTCTAATCTTGTAGCGGCACCTTATTAACAAAATTTGCATTAGTACAACTACTACAATTTTTGTAACTATTTCACGATCATGTGACAACGCGCATTTTGGCCCATATAGTAACAAATGCAAACATAAAAAAATAAAGACTTCGCCCGCAGCACTCGTATCTACCGCTTGGCTCCCGTGTCAAAGACCGTCGCGTCGTCAGAGCTGACTAAAATCTCGATGCAAATTATGACATGCACATTCTCTAAACCTGGGGGTCTGTAAGTTTTCTGATCGGTGGTTTGGGACCATCGAAGAAACTTTGCCGTTTAAATGATGCGGTGAAGTGTTTGAGATAAATTCGCGCGCTTTCAACATTTTGCGGTTTTTGAATAAATGAGCTTTCGACGGAGTTTCTGTTCTTGGATCAGACGTCTTTGAGCTGATTTTACTCAGCGATATTATCTTAAGATGGTTTGTTTGTTGACTAACTCGTTGAGCGTAACAAAACTTCATTGTAAGCAGTTAATAATAACGAGCAAATAGGTACTTAGAGAAAAAGACATTGGAAATTGAGCAATTCTAAAAGTATTTAAATAGATTTATAAAATAAGTTCAATAATTACAAATTATCAAATAAAACTTGAAAGACATAAGATAAGAAGAACAATTATACGATAAGATACACATAATTTTCTTGCATTATGTAATTGATTGTGAAAGATAAATTTTATGTGTTAATATAGATTTAGTTAATCTTGTTAATTAATTGGCTGTACAACCTCTCACCGGCTTCTAAGTTGCTAAAATCTACATGATGTCTAAAGAGGCCACTTTGCGAGAAATTGGCTCTTTGCACACGCAATCAATGAGATTGACCATTCTGATACAATGGCGATCCTGGCTTTCAGAGGACATTCACCTGTGTACAGTTAGCGGAAGTCAATGGCACTTTGATAGTTTGTTACGAAAATACACACGTAACTCGTCAATAGCTCGGAAATCCGATTGTTTTAGAGTTGCTAAAAAGTTGATTGTTTTTGTGGGGTTTTCTAAAAACAATTATGTATTAGAAGCTTTTTTTTAGAATCTGGATTTTAGTTTTTTTTATAATTTTCATATGTTGAGAGAGATGAGTTTTGAGTGTATTGCGAAACACATTTCTATAAAACTCGTGATGTGGATATTCTAGAAGTTTCGTAGGAACTTTTGAACGAACTGGTTGCGGAATGTTGCAGTATCTAGTTAATTAAATAATTCGCAACATCTTTAGAAATCGTACACGCTTTAACGAAAATAACGTTTCTATATCAGTTTTATGGACTTCTTTAAAGAATTATTTTAAGTCTATTTGTTTTATACATGTTAAGGTTTGTGACCGCCGCCGATCGCCGTGTATTGAATAAACCAATTTTAATATACTTACATAATTTTAAGTAAATGTATCCTACCATATATTTGTTTAACATAATAAAGAATCTTGTAAAATGCCTAATCAGTTTTATATATGTCTCTCAAAAGTGTGTTGGTGTACACTGTTATACCTAGCAAAATAAAAAACATAAATGAAAATTTTAATTATCCTAGAAAATTCAAAGAACTGTCTTTATGAACGTAGCGAGTTGAAGAACTGATAGCCGTTATCTATCATCTTTTGTTAGAATGCTACCTGCCTGGAATCTTACCTCCCCTAGACGCTATTTTAAGCTACCACGAAGAAATCTAATTTAATTTAAATGTTTAATTAAAAGGTAAAAAAGTAAAAGTAGTTATTGTGTAAAATAGTTAAAACCTCTTTTAAAATAATCCTCTGCCGCTACGTTATATTTAACGGTCTAAGTTTTTCAGAAAACGAATAATGAAATGGTATTATAAGATTAAACCGTAATCACCAAGTAACAATTGCTGTCATTACAAAGGAAACAATAATTACAATATTACACAATTATTAAAAACTTTTATAATATAATTGTTTGAATTCTTATTTATTAAAATCGTACCTACATTTAAACACAAATACTAATAAAAACCTATATAATCAGCTAAAGTGTGTCTAGACCGTTCGTGAAGGGCAAAAAACACACCTACCAAATTTACATAAAACATTCGTATAAAAATGGTTCAAATAACCTAACATCACGGTTGTGTCAGAACCAATGACATATTATACGGTGGACCTTGCATTAGCACTTCGATAATGGAACAATACAATTGTGTTCATGCACACTAGCACATTTTTTAGTTACAGTTACATTACCATTTACTTGAAGTAATATCTGATTTACAAAGTTAATTTATTATAAACATAATATTATAGATTTGATTACCCTCTATCTTATAAAAAATTAACGTTGACATTATGTACCTAACCATTACGCACGGTAATCAAGACGTCAAGCCTGCGCTAACTTTTTATAAGTTAGACCGTAACTCTTTGATGAAGTAGTAAATGGGTGCCAACTTACAATGCACAACGAAAATACTACTTACTATAAACGTATTAACGTGATGTTGAAAATGTCTAAATTCAAACTGTTTAAATGACGGTTTCTTTGTGTTTATAAATCAACGAGTCACAGCTATAAAAATAAATATTTTACGGGCTATAGTCATTAGTTTGTTAATGGCCTAAGCGCTCTAAGAAACTATTACAGCTTTGTGTTTCCTATAAAGTTATGAAACAGTACGTGTAACTAATTACCCCAATAAGAGTAATTAACTCCGCGCAAAACTTCAACCTTACACCGAAAGCTATAAGATTCTAATTTGTGGAGCCACATAAAATAATGGTAGCTAAAGTATTTATTCATAGCCACAAAACTGGATTTGGTGGAAAGAAACTCTATTTAATATTTTACGGCGTGTGGGTTATTCACAACGTAAAGTGTATTCAATTATTCATAAAACAAACCAAACAAAAAAGAGACGGATAGAAGTGAAACTTCACGATATAAGAATCGATCACTAGATATTTGTTGTATTAAAACTCATTTCAATTAATTTTATTACACCGTTTTATTGTACAGATAAATTTTAACATATTATTTTTATTAGCAACAGAATATCTAGGTCCATTTATCTAAAGTTAGTGGTTAAAAATTGTTCAAAAACTTTTTTATTTAGTTTAAGGGGATGACTACTTTCAAGGCTCTATTCTACGAATTTCTCGTGGTTTTGGACTTGACCAAAGCGCCCTTTTTCATTTGTTTTAATATTGACACATTGAACAAAACATGTATGCAAGTATTCTATCAGCAAATCGTTCTTACAGCACAAGTTTAATAACGTAGTCACTAGATGGCGAAGTTAAAAAATCCATACAATATTTATATCTGAGTTTCAAATCTGTACCTGCTTATTCTTGGTGTATGTGAACATTGCACATTGTTAATAAGATACACATATCGGTTGATGGTTATTGGCCTAAGTTAGGGGAGGAACAGGAAACAGCTTCATAATTTTAAATATTGAATGCAAGAGGAATACTACGCAGAATGAGCCCATCCCAATTCAGATTTATGAGCAAATAACAGTTTTCTCTCATAGTCACGTTCAATGAAAAATGGTAATATCCTCTCATTTTGTGTTTGGGAAAAGGTATGAGAGCACGGAAATCTGTTAAACTTTGTAAAGAAAACTAACCTAGATTTAAGGGTTACAAATTATGTTCTTCTTCTTCTTATCGTGTCGATGCTATCTAGATGAAATTATGATTAAGTATTATATTTTTACACAACTTGGTATTGAAAAGAATACACATACTTTCTAGTTATTAATATATTTGAAAAAATACAGATGATGAGGTAACTGAAACGTTGCTACGCTTATTTATCACTTCAATGAGAAAATTGTTGTTTTTGCGTTATTAATGATTTGATATCATCTAGTTCACCGATTTACTGACTGTAATAAAGATAGACAATGTGTTTATATATAAACACTGACGTCATTGAAGCGTGTCGAGGGTTAGAGGAACCCTTCTGTTGCCTCGCAACATAATTATTATGTTTGCAATAAAACGTGCACTATTATAGTTCGTCTGTGCAACACCACGCTTCAACTGACACACTTGTATTCGGTGTAACTACTAAGGTTTTAATAAATTGTGATTCTGTAAACTTTGTAAAACGGAACGTATCTAAACGCGTCATAAATTGACGTTTGTACAAAACAACAAATCCACATGGTCAAGATTTGTAAGTCTGATTTCAATTTAATTAATTTTACACTGTTATCTTGTTTTAATTTGTTTGTTTTTTTTCAGAATATCATGGCTTCCTCATACAGCAAAAAACCAATATTATTGACAACATATGGAAGAGTACTTAGCTCCGCAGTCAACTCGAGAAAAATCAACTTTTGTACGGACTTTGAGAAATCAATCGTCGTGAATAGTTTCCTCAGGCGAGGATGGCACCAAGTGTCTCCTGACAAGGAATGGAATATTTACTGGTCGAACACGGTGAACTGCAGAAATATATTCAGCATAGACAACGGCTATCGACTCAACGACCACCAAATAATCAACCACTTTCCGAACCACTACGAACTGGTCCGCAAGGATTTACTCGTGAAAAATATAAAACGCTACAGAAAAGAATTGGAAAAGGAAAGCAATCCTCTCGGAGACAAAACTGAGATAAAACTGCCGAGTGGACAGGTCGTCACCCGCTATTTATATCTAGATTTTATCCCGGTAACGTATGTCCTGCCATCGGACTACAACATATTCGTCGAAGAGTATCGCAAATTTCCCCAAACTACCTGGATTCTGAAACCGTGCGGTAAATCCCAGGGCGCTGGAATTTTCCTCGTAAATAAACTGTCAAAGTTGAAGAAATGGTCCAGAGAATCGAAAAAATATTTGCAGCATCACCTGACGAGTAAAGATACTTATGTTATCTCGCGGTACATCGATAATCCGCTTTTGATTGGCGGGAAGAAATTCGATTTGCGGATTTACGTTCTCGTTACGTCGTTCCGGCCCTTAAAGGCTTACATGTTTCGCGAGGGCTTTTGTCGATTCTGTACTATGAAGTACGACACGAGTGTGACCGAGCTCGACAATATGTACGTGCATCTGACGAACGTGAGCGTTCAGAAACACGGTGAGGACTATAACAGCCAACACGGCGGTAAACTCGGCATGCGAAACCTAAAGCTTTATTTAGCAGGGACGCGCGGAAGTGAAGTGACGGAGCGATTATTCGAGGAGATACAGTGGCTGATAGTACACTCACTAAAAGCCGTCGCGCCCGTTATGTCAAATGACCGCCATTGCTTCGAGTGTTATGGTTACGACATAATCATAGACGATAACTTAAAACCTTGGCTTATAGAAGTGAACGCCTCCCCCTCAATGACGGCGACGACGGTTAATGATAGGATACTAAAGTATAAGCTGGTGGATAATATGTTATCGGTCGTTTTGCCTTCAGACGGCGTCCCGGACGCGCGTTGGAACAAAACTCCTACGGAAGAGGCTTTAGGGGATTTTGAAATTCTCATCGACGAAGACTCCATGTACCGGGGGGAGGCAGAAACGGCACGTCGTGAAAATAAATATAGCCGCGACAAAACTTACTGAAATGTTTTCCTTTTGTAAATATTTAGTTGTTTTAATGTAAATATTTAGTTGTTTTATCTAATAAAACTCTGATATGAATTTAAAGCTTTTATTTTAGTACCTATATAAAATCTAAACAAAAATATAAATAAGAAAATAAAACAATATAACCAATAATCACTGTCTAAATCGATGGTACTTGTTGTAGCGCGAATTAGCATCCTCACGTTCCATAAGCTCTTCATCGATCAACAAATCAAAATCGCCCAGCGCTTCCTCATTGGGGATCTTGTTCCACCTGGCATCAGGAATACCATCAGGTGGCACCACGACGGATACAATATTGTCTATCAACTTGTATTTCAGTATTCTATCGTTGTGCGTCGTCGATTGAAGAGACGGTGACGCGTTTACTTCGACGAGCCACGGCTTCAGAGTATTATCAATGATTATATCATACCCATAACATTCGAAACAATGACGATCGTTTGCCATCACGGGCGCAACAGCTTTAAGAGAATGGACAATGAGCCACTGCATTTCCGCAAACAATTTGTCTGTCACCGATCTACCTCTAGTTCCTTCTAAGTACAAACGGAAATTCTGAATGCTCATCTTGCCTCCGTGCAGGCTATTATAATCCCCTCCATGCTTTTGAACACTCACATTTGTCAAGTGCACATACATGTTGTCTAATTCTGTGACACTGGTATCATATTTCACTGTGCAAAATCTGCAGAACCCGTGTTGGAACAGATACGCTTTGAGCGGGCGAAACGATGTCACGAGAACGTACAATCTTAGATCGAATTTCTTGCCACCTATTAGCAACGGGTTCTCTATGTAGCGCGATATCACGTAACATTCCTTGCTAGTGAGCTGCGGATGAAAAGGTGTTTTAGCTTCCCGAGACCATTTTTTAAGTTTTGAAAGCTTATTTATGAGGAATATTCCGGCTCCTTGAGATTTACCGCACGGTTTCATAATCCAAGTGCTTTGCGGTGACTTTCTGTACTCCTCTACGAACATGTTGTAGTCGGCGGGCAGTACGTATGTGACGGGGATGAAGTCCAGGTGCGTGTATCGCGTGACGGTCTGCCCATTAGGGAGCGGCACTTCTGTTTTCTCAGCCAAAGGATTGCCCTCTTTTTCCAATTCCTTTCGATATCTTTTAATATTTTTCACCAATAAATCTTTGCGAGACAGTTCGTAATGGTTGGGAAAGTGATTTATCATTTGATTATCGCTCATCCTGTAGCCGCTCTCGATGCTGAAGATTGTTCGACAGTTTGTAGTAAAGGACCAGTAGAAGTTCCACTCGTCATCCAGTCCGACCTGCACCCACCCTCGCCGCTCGAAGTTGCTCATAATGACGGATTTTTCCAAGTCTGTGCAATATGTTACTTTGCCCTTTTCCGTTGTTGTTGGTAAAGTTTTTCCATGTGCGAGAGGCGCTGCTTTTTTTGATTCCTGTGCCATGTTTACTGCGATTGGTTTTTAGATGTGTAAAAATACAGAATACATTTTAACAAAATTAAATAAACACATCAAAAAATTGTATGAGACTAATTTATGTCATTGTTGTTTGACGGACTTGTAAATGTTTGCGCATTGCGGTTGGTAGAGAACATTTTTTAGCTTTCGACCTTTTGTCTTGCGTTGATTTACCTCTTTGCGATTTTCAACAAAGAATTTTTAATGGAAAATATTTCTATAGCCTATTTATCATAAAAACTACCTTTTATCTAGGCCAACAAATAGCAAAATATGGTTCACAAAATAGGGCTCTTAATCAAATAACACAAAAAATCCTGATTGATGGTCATACGATGAAAGGCCGTTTTCCGTTGTTCGCGCCGCGCAAGGTAGACAGTATAAAATCCCATTGTGTCTTCAGTTTTCCATCCAATTTTAGTGAAGGCGACGTCAATCCCCTCAGGAAATCTCGTTCAATATTTTCTTTGTTTGTTTGCGTCATTCCGGCTAAACTTGGTGATCATCTTTTTGTATTTTGTTTTAAATTGTTCTATTTCCTTTCAGCAAACTCAATTCAGAAATTTCAATTGTAGATTTCAGAAATTCAAAAGTATTTTATAAATAAATTATATATTTTTTTTTGTTTATACTTTGTATTTCAATACACAAAAGATTCCTAGTTAAATGCTCTGTGGGAATGAATCTTCCAATATATCTATCTGACTTGTAATCTCGATCTATTACAATTATTATCAGATTGAAAAGGCTGACAGCTGTTAGATTACAGCACGATAGAGATGAATGATGAGTTCGTAGGTACTGTGATGCGTATATAGTCCAGTCAAAATAGACTAAAATTATGACTTCAGTTTGCATTAATTCCCAACAAGCTGGATTTTTGTGCAGGCCTTGAATACGTCATTACAAATGATATGTCAAAAGTCCCCATCGATCCCGCTTGTGCGTTGTTTTTTATTCGAGGTTAAAGGTCATAAATTTGCATTTTTTGCGTATATCTCTGAAACAACGAAAGCTATTGAAAAGTGGTTCAGGCAAAGTTTGTACATCGTAAAATTGTCTACAAAAATACTTCAACACTTTTCTTCTACA
The DNA here is from genome assembly GCA_932527185.1 of Ecliptopera silaceata. Taxonomy (NCBI): domain Eukaryota; kingdom Metazoa; phylum Arthropoda; class Insecta; order Lepidoptera; family Geometridae; genus Ecliptopera; species Ecliptopera silaceata. The sequence continues at coordinate 5,509,327 of OW052202.1, read as the reverse complement.
AAGCATCGTTTTCGAGATTTAGTGACTTTAGACCGCAGGAAAATCGTCGAAGATGCTGCGTTTTTTTCATTTCAGCCGTTTTATCTGCTTCATTGCCACAGAACAAACAGTATTTCTTGAAATTTACTGAAAGGGGTGTTGGATTCGATGGGTTAGTCCTTCTCCGAGGTAATGAATCGTCTTTTTGTTTCAAGAAATACTGTTCGTTATATGGCAATGAAGCAGATAAAACGGCTGAAATGAAAAAAACGCAGCATTTTAGTAGATTTTCCTGCGGTCTAAAGTCACTATATCTCGAAAGCGATGCTTTGTAGAAGAAAAGTGTTGAAATATTTTTGTAGACAATTTTACGATCTACAAACTTTGCCTGAACCATTTTTCGATAGCTCTCGTTTATGACTTTTAAACGCAAATTTATGACTTTAACCTGGGTATTTGCGTTTTTCGCGTATATCTCTGAAACAACGAGAGCTATCGAAAAATGATTCAGGCAAAGTTTGTAGATCGTAAAATTGTCTACAAAAATATCCCAACACTTTTCTTCTACAAAACATCGCTTTCGAGATATAGTGACTTTAGACCGCAGGAAAATCTACTAAAATGCTGCGTTTTTTTCATTTCAGCCGTTTTATCTGCTTCATTGCCATTTATCGAACAGTATTTCTTGAAACAAAAAGACGATTCATTACCTCGGAGGAGGACTAACCCATCGAACCCATCACCCTTTTCAGTAAATTTCAGGAAATACTGTTTGTTCTGTGGCAATGAAGCAGATAAAACGGCTGAAATGAAAAAAACGCAGCATCTTCGACGATTTTCCTGCGGTCTAAAGTCACTATATCTCGAAAACGATGCTTTGTAGAAGAAAAGTGTTGAAGTATTTTTGTAGACAATTTTACGATGTACAAACTTTGCCTGAACCACTTTTCGATAGCTTTCGTTGTTTCAGAGATATACGCAAAAAATGCAAATTTATGACCTTTGACCTCGAATAAAAAACAACGCACACGCGGGATCGATGGGGACTTTTGACATATCATTTGTAATGACGTATTCAAGGCCTGTACAAAAATCCAGCTTGTTGGGAATTAATGCAAACTGGAATGTCTATTTTGACTGGACTAATAATAGTATTTTCTCACTGTAATATAATAATATTTTCGTACTGTATTGTGGTCCATACGAGCAAAGATACCTTAACATTATTTTATTTTATCTAGTACATAATCATAAACATATAGGAATTATTAATCTAAACGGGTCATCAGCGAGCCTTACATGGTAAAAGCCTCCATAAAAAAGCTACTTAAAAAATAAAAATGACTTGCAAATATGTTGTAGTTACAAGTAAAGAGGAATGGAGGGCATCGAAGAGGTTAAAACAATCGAGGTGCAACATGCGTGACGGGGGTCCAACGTGCCCAAACGTCCCCCATGGGGGAGGAAGAGGAGTGATAAAGAGGGGCCATTCTGTATCCCGATAGCCTCCGATGAAACAAAAAGTAGGTGTAGGATAAATAAAGCTCGCTGCAAGCAATCAAGGTTTGCTGGAAGAGAAGTCTATTTAAGGATGGACTTCTTTTACTACCTAACTAACCTGTATTTGGTATATAGTCCAGTCAAAATAGACTAAAATTATGACTCCAGTTTGCATTAATTCCCAACAAGCTGAATTTTTGTGCAGGCCTTGAATACGTCATTACAAATGATATGTCAAAAGTCCCCATCGATCCCGCTTGTGCGTTGTTTTTTATTCGAGGTCAAAGGTCATAAATTTGCGTTTTTTGCATATATCTCTGAAACAACGAGAGCTATCGAAAAGTGGTTCAGGCAAAGTTTGTAATCGTAAAATTGTCTACAAAAATATTTTAATACTTTTCTTCTACAAAGCATCGCTTTTGAGATATAGTGACTTTAGACCGCAGGAAAATCGTCGAAGATGCTGCGTTTTTTTCATTTCAGCCGTTTTATCTGATTCATTGCTACATAACAAACTGTATTTCTTGCAACAAAAAGACGATTCATTACCTCGTACTCTAGTACGAGGCGGACTAACCCATCGAACCCATCACCCCTTTCAGTAAATTTCAAAAAATACTGTTTGTTCTGTGGCAATGAAGCAGATAAACGGCTGAAATGAAAAAAACGCATCATCTTCGACGATGTTCCTGCGGTCTAAAGTCACTATATCTCGAAAGCGATGCTTTGTAGAAGAAAAGTGTTGAGATATTTTTGTAGACAATTTTACGATTTACAAACTTTGCCTGAACCATTTTTCGATAGCTCTCGTTGTTTCAAAGATATACGCAAAAAACGCAAATTTATGACTTTTAACCTGGAATAAAAAACAACGCACAAGCGGGATCGATGGGGACTTTTGACATATCATTTGTAATGACGTATTCAAGGCCTGTACAAAAATCCAGCTTGTTGGGAATTAATGCAAGCTGGAATGTCTATTTTGACTGGACTAATAAGATGTCAAATCTTATACCAAATACAGGTCTGTTTTATAATTGTTTTTGAGTATAGTCAATAATAAAACTGACCTGTATTTGGTATAAGATTTGACATCTTATACCAAATACAGGTTAGTTAGGTAGTAAAAGAAGTCCATCCTCTTAGCCTGAACATTTTTTTAGAATAAGATATAGCCAGAATATGATTGCTATGATTTCTACGTTCCACTCAAACTGTACTTAACGTTGTTTTAATATAAGAAAGTAAATAATAGTTTTTTAATAATAAATAAAATTCAAAAATAAATAAATAATTGAAGCTTTCGAGCAAGAATACACACGAATCATTTTACACATAAATCCAAACGCAGAAAGTAAATTTTGAAAATAGCCCTAATAATAATCCTAATTATATTATTTTACCATCGCTTCGACGACTCGAACAGAGCTTGGAAGTATTGTTCGGTCTGTTCAGGACTAAGGAAATAATCCTAATTATAATGATTCTACGTAGTAGTAAAGATTGTGATTAATCTACCAGTCAGAACAAAAACAAATAAGTAAGTTAGGTACAAGTTTTGCGGCGTGTGATACAGGGCACCCTTGCGGTGGACTACAAATAAATCATACAAAACACGCACAGTAGCCCACGCACCGTGTAAATATCTAATTCGCCAAAAGGTAAAACATGAAGGTATTTAAACCGAACACCGTCTCATTATTTATTACCAAGGAACTTGTTAGTCTAGGATTAAATATTTTATTGCTGTTAATAACGGATAGAATAGAATCTCCTTTTTTTAAAGTTAAAAGTTTAGTCGTTTCCGTGTTTCATTTATTTGAGTGACATTAGTGAAATAATAATAAAAAAAAATATTGAGGACTAATAAATACATATATTGAATAACTCTTAAAATTACCCCGACAATAGGCGGTCTTATCGCACGAAGCGATTTCTTCCAGACAACCTTTATTCTAACTTAATTAACTTACGACTAGTAGAACTGTGCAGCCACAGCGCTGCCACAACAGAATGAACAGAATCGATGTTTGTGACATTGATTGACAGCATTATTACAAGCCCTTAAAAGCCTAGCACCTGATTTAAATTTTCAAAACATGATCTTAATGGTCCTTATTAAGAATATTGATTTTACAAATAATCTGCTGTTGTAAAACTCTCATTTATTCGTACTTTATACACATAACAAATATCTAGATATATTTTATGTTTTATTTATGAACCGAAATTTTGTTTTTCAGATTTTTGTCAGTTGACAATATGACGAACATTTTATAAATTAGAAAAAATATAAATAAATATATAATATTCACGGAAATTTAACACATCACACTCTAGTCCGAAACTAAGTAAAGCTTGTACTATGGGAACTAGATTGCTGATAGAATACTTATATACCTACTTTTTTTGTAAATAAGTATGTATTTACAGAATACATAGTAACACCCAGACACAGAACAAATATTTATATAATTAATGACTTTTTCAATAAACCAATTTAATGCAGATTCGTTACTATGTACTTATTATTATTTATACTTAAGGCATCCACAAATCTCGTTATTTTAATGGAAATACGCGAATTCGTACGTTTGCTAAGCTCAAAATTCAATAGCTGCGCCGATAGATTAAAGCTGAGCTTAATTAAATTAAAAGGGATATTGTATTTTATAGAAGATATTATTTTACTGTGAATTGAGTATAAGTTAGTGAGAACTATGCGACTAAAAAACCTTTTACTTCTTAATATATTATGTTATTTTAACTAGCTAATTCACTAATTTGACTATGTTTTCTACTACGTATTATATATAGGTACCTACACAAAGAATTGATTTGACTCAAATAATTTACATTACTAGAGCATATTGCTTACGTATCTCAATATCTTGGGAGTCCCAAGAAATTCAGCCAATCATGATTTTCTAAATCATTGATCATGAAAATAATAGGGAAAAAACTGACAAATGAAGATCTACCTGGTATTTACATGTAGAAAAGTGCTGACAAGCAAATCAAACAACACTCCGTTTTTGCCGCTCAATCAGGAGGGTTCTCTGTTCCACGACCCATTAGGCAGAACCCCAATTTGCAGACTTTCCACTTCACTTGAGAGAAAAAGATGGAAATACTTGTGTATTTATTATTTGGGGTCAAGGACTCGTGATTATCCTCAAGTTTTTGTATTCGTACACCTCATAATGAATGGGGAAGCTCCGGAATAAAAGAACCCGGTTCATTAGTGGATACCTACAGATTGAATAAGATAATAGCGTTTAGGTTCAAAGAAATGTTGAGACGCTCCTTTGAAGCATAACTTAGCGTGGAAATAAGAAATGGTGAGGTTCTAAACCTCTATTCAGAATATCTTACGAAATATTTTTAGTCAAACTACTTAGGTTAAGTTAGGTACCTATATGTTTATAATGATCCAAAAATCAAAATGCTCTAAAAAGTTCGAGATTTATCTTTGAGAACTTCATAGTTGGTACATTGGATTACACATAGGTACCTACGGGATTTTTTTTCTTAAGTCAATTAAAGTGAATAATGATACAAAATTATGAGATGCACGTACCGTAGCTATACCTAAATAAAACATTTTTTTACGAACTGTAATTGAAACAAAGTACGAAACAAGAATCGAGTTTCAATTGCTTTTTGGTAGGTGTAGTACCAAAAAGCAATTGAAACTCGATTCTCAAATCCCCGCGCGCGTCTTATACCAAAACTACAGACAATAGGGAATTTCCTACAAGTTTCCAATAAATCTACAGCGTTTTTCCACAAACAACATATACGATAAGCAAGTGTTCTCTCGAGAGATAAACGGTTGGTATTGATTTTTACACAGTGAGACCAAAGTCAAACAATTCTCAGGAACCGAGTTGTTCAAAGGATTTTATCTAAGTCATATTTGTACAGCCACACTACGACACTTCTAAGAGTAAGTCCTTAAATCTTATATAAAAAGATCCTATATCATAAGATCCTATAGCTTGTATATTTGGATACGTTTTATCACAATTTCAAAGTGATCCTTGTGATTTTATTATATTGAATTTTTTTTTATTAAGTAATTAACACAACTTCAATAAGTGCACGATTTTTAGGAAGATTAGTTAGTGACTATCTTTTTAAACTAAAACTGAAATATTCTTTTTTCCGTAAAAACAAAGATCATTTAGAAGACGCAGAAAGTTTTCAAAGTTTTCAAATCATATTTTATAATTAAACTTTAATAGTAATTAAACATTGGTCACATATTATAAGTATCTATATATACTTTTTCCTTCTACTTTTTGAAGAGCATGAACTTCCCTAATAAATCTGCAGACTCATATTTTTATTGTATTTTTTCGACTAGCATAAAATACAAAGTTCATTAAAAGCAACTGGAGTGGAGACCGCGTTTAGGAAAGCGTAGTGTAGGACGCCCTCCGGCGAGATGGAGCGACGATCTACGGAGTGTGCGCGTCTTGGGAGAGACCTACGTCCAGCAGTGGACTGATATAGGTTGATGATGATGATGATGATGATGATTAAAAGCAAATAATCCACAGACAAAACTTGTTACTCAAACATTTATAAAATGATACGAAAGCAGGTAGTAAAAATAAAACTTTATCTCCACAGTCGAGTTTTATGTTTGAAAATGGAGAAATTTCATAATACAGTGTTCGTTCACGAATTAGAGCAACAAAGAACGGTTCTGCATTATTGATAAGGATTCAATTGTTTTCTTGTGTAGCCAGAATATTGATACGATCTCTCAATTACTAAGAAATTCTTACAGAATTAATAACTGTATCTTTATCTTAACAACACTTTTGGTGACGTCAAGAGGAGAATGGGCACTTTGGGCCACGACTAAAAAAAACTTCCCTCAGGGTTGCCACATAGTACGTTTAAAAGACCAATATTTTACTATATTCGGAGTAATACGACGTTATAATAAAAACTGTTTTTCCAAATATTTTGATTTCCATGGGACGGATATTTTCATAAAAATAATGAAAGATTGGCTTGTAAAAGCAATTCTGAGGGACGACTTTTTATCGTGGCCCACGCTCCATAGACAATTGGTCATTCTCCTTTGCACTTCATTTAAAGAGTGCCAAAAAGTACTTGTATGAAAAAGGTAGTTTAAACACGACCATGTTTGTAGTATTTATTACAGTAGTTTCAGTATAGTTACGCATTACAAAGTATCGATTACAGTGCACTCAATACAAATAAAAGTTAAAAGGTTCGCGGCGCGTATTTTATCCTTATCACGTAGCACTTGACAGCGTTCATGGTCGAAGCTCTGAATTCCAACTTAACCGCAATGTATGAGTGTTTAATCCGTTTTATTGGTCAAAAGTTTCAGAAATGTAAATTCTGCTGATAGTACGAAATACTAGTATTTATTCACAAACTAATGAATAGTACAGTATTTACAAAATGTACATAGACATATTATAAAATACGTAAGAAATAGTTGAGTTACTACAAACCGTTGCAAACGATCTATAGATAGTTCGACTGGTCCAAATCAGTACCAATCGCAAGCGTACCCAAGGCTGCATTACCTCGCTGAATAGCCTCGCTGATACGTTGGGCCAGGTACTCACCAGCCCTCGGGTCACTTATAGTTGCATATCCGTGATAATTAGTGAGCTTTTTTGTGGCATTACCTACTATATATCACAGTATACTTATAAATCTTTGACGTTTATATGCGTCAAATGTGTGGGCTAGACCTTCGACACACCGTTTGTCACGCCGTTTACCCATTTTACGAAGGTTTCGTTTAAACCTAGTTAGTATTATATTTATTTAATAAGTTCATGACAAAGCATTTTGAAGCTACTCCATATATCATATATTTGAAAAAAAAAATACCAAACAAAATCGGCATGTTTACTATTTCATGTCATAATTATGACTTGTCATTGTCATTTCAAAGTGTCAACTCTGAAAGATATGAATATCATTATTTTATTATGAATGTCACTCAAACTTCCGCAATTAGGTGACTCGCTATAATCATAGCAGCATTAAGAATGACATGGTTTGTCACATAATTAGTAGTTTTTTTTTCTTTTTACCTTTGCGAACATTAAAACATTATTTACAAATCGTTTTTATTTCATTAATTTCATTCTTACAGAACTATCTTTACGGGAGGCCTGAACCAATATCGTAGTCAAATTGATAGTCCATAAAATATATATTTTTTTTAATGTAAAGAGCAAAGAGAGGCCTATACCCAGCAGTGGGTCAGGTCAGGCTGTGGATGATGATGATGATGTTGATGATAAAAAATGTCATCGGCCTATCAGGTTAAGGCTAGATAGCTAATAATTTTGTGAGACTAGAAACTAGGTGTATATTGTTGATGGGTTTATATCTAGATATTTCAAAGCAGTTCTGTATTGTTCAAAGTCCTCGACAACAAGTGAATAAGCCATGAATCGCGACGTATAACTGTGTTTGCGAAGTTACTGCCGAACGGCGGGAACAAACGCGCGAACTTTCGCAAAGGGGATGAGTAATACAATTTAACTGGATAACAAATTCAAAGCGTACGCCAGATTACAATTACTGTAGCGTTATTAATAACACATCAAACATTGACTGTCTAAGTCATAGTGCCAAACATCATAGAAAATTTACAGACTTTATTGAGATATACGAGTTAAAACAGCATGCTGTTATGACGGGAAGAAGCCATATAAAATAAAAATAAATAAATAATGCTGGACAATCCACACAACATCATCTAGCCCCAAGCTAAGCAGAGCTTGTGTTATGGGTACTAGAAGACTGACATTATGTCATAATAAAAAATATCTAAGTATGTAATGTATTGTATTAAGTATGTCAGTGACATACTTAATACAATACATTACATACTTAGATATTTTTTATTATACACATAAAATACCCAGAACACCCGGAATAAATAATTGCAGATCGTACAAACATTTATCCCAAGGCGGGAATCGAACCCGCAACCTTCGCGTCGCGGGCGGACAATCGCCCGCCGCGCCACATCGGTCGTCAAATAAAGAAGAAACTCAGTTATATGACCGCTATCTATAGTTAATAGTATTTATTGATTATACAATTAAAATAAATTAATAGGGTGGATACTATTTTAAAATCAAAAGTAAAATTAAACTACATTTTTAATAAATGATTTTGTATTAAATAAAGTGGATTCAATTTGTTCAAGCATTTTAAAAATCCAATCCCATATGACTTTTCGCTGAGTTCAGCAGAAAATAATTTAACACATTAAAAACAGGATTAAAAACATTTATGTTTCTCCAATTCGTTGCAGCGTAAAAATTTAATCAACAAAACAAATGAAATAAAACTGAAAGGAGGTAATATCTTCGGCTCGGAGCCAATATCGGTCGCCATACGGCGGTGCAGTAATTCAACAGCACGTGCTTCCCGGTTGCAATCCCACAATAGATTATAGAGTTCGGTACGTTTTATGACTGTGGTCTAATAAAATATATCAATTTAGACAGATTACTATAGTAATTGAATAAATAAAAAATATATTTATACCTACCAAACTAAGTGAAATAATGCTGGAAAATCTACACAACATCGACTAGCCCCAAGCTAAGCAGAGCTTGTGTTATGCGTACTAGAAGACTGACGTACTTAATACAATACATTACATAGATAGATTATATTTATTATACGTATAAAACACTCAGAACACCCGGAATAAATATTTGCAGATTGTACAAACATTTATCCCACAGCTTTAACTATATAGTAATTAAATAAATTTTAAAAAAATCACACATCACACTCTAGTCCTCTAACAAAGCTTGTACTATAGGAACTAGATTGCTGATAGAATACTTATTTTTTTGTTGTATATACATTCATAGATAGATATATACATAGTAACGCCCAGACACAGAATAAATATTTATGTTCATCACACAAACATTTGCTCTGGGTGGGAATCGAACCCACGACCCATGGAAGGCAAAGCTACAACCAACTGAGCTGTAACGCCTGCTATAATGTGCTATGTTTGCAAATTAATTTATCTCTTATCTTATCTTTGATTTTAATCGCAGTGTGAGTAACTAAGTAACTAAAAGTACTAAGATCTATTTTGTTTCTAAAAACTGCACTTCATCACTGTACTTCGTAGCACAGTCGTAGCGATGCCGTAGCACCCGTAGCAAGTGCTACGTCAATGTCTACGCGACACGACATTTATTACGTGCACGGTTATAAATCATGAAGAAGTATTTTCAATCAGAAAATATTGCTGTTTCTTTTATAACGGTCTTTATAATTTTTTCCTGTTTGTGAATAATCTATTTAATGGTACCATTATTCTTTATTCTTCAGATGTTTTTTTATGGTATAAAATATATTTAAGTATCTACTCTTCTAAGTGTGCTTTACGTAAATTACATAAACTGCGAATATTATTACTTTACTTATTAGCACTTTATTGCTATCGATTATAGCCATCATTTTATATTTTTATCGTCGAAGCACTAATGTTAAACAATATTATTCTCATAAAACTTATAAGTGGTCCATAGTTATAATTTTAGATTAGATATAGCTTACATAAGACTGTTTGTTTTCCTTGGAAATAAAAATAAATAAATAAAATATGGGAATATTAATAAATCTACGCAAAGTAAATACTTTTACCTAATAACCGAGATATTTCAAGTTTGTAAAATATAGTGTTTTCTGCCAACGTTCGCAAGTCACGTACCGACCTCGAATAATCTTCAAATCTTCAGTTAATTTATAATATAATCAACTTTGCGATTTCTCAGAACTGATTATTAATAACGATATTTAATTTACAAACTGAATTTTCTATTAAAGCAATCGTGACTCAGTTTATTTCTATTTCTCAATAAAACTAATTAATAATTCGTTTAATTTAGTCAGTTTGTTGAACTAATTTTAGTTCATTATTACTTATATTAACATATGAAATGTTCTAATTACGTACCTAAATGTCACGTAAATTCATTCAAGTATTGCAATTACAATATGTGCATTGTAATATTCACGGACATTTCACACATCACACTCCCAAATTGAGCAAAGCTTGTACTAATGGAACTAGACTGCTGACAAAATACTTATATGCATTTGGTTTTTGTGAATACATATAATACATAGTAATAACCAGACACAGAACTAATATTTATACTCATCACATAAACATTTGCTCTGCGTGGGAATCAAACCCACGACCCACAGCATGGAAGGCAGAGCCACTGAGCTGTGACGTCTGTCACTATTGTAATAGTACCTATACTTACCTTGTTTTTGGTTTGGGTAATATTGTTATTTATATATAAGGACTTTTTCACGTCCTTCGCCTAATGTTTTTTTGATAGCAGCAATAAAACAGTAATAAACCTCTTTGACGAATCTATAACATAAGCTGTAGAAGGTGTAATTTGTAGGCACAGGGCAGCTTTCCCAATTGAGTGCAATTTCCGCTCCCTGAATTCCGCTGAAATCACGTAAGCAAACGCGCGAGCAAAGTTATCTATAGGCTAAGGACATATGGCTGAATTGATTTAGATTCTATAGAATCAAAGGTTAAAGTCATAGTAGATGATGTTGTGTGGATTGTCCAGCATTATTTATTTATTATAGTAAATTATTCCAGAAAATTTAAGTAATTTTGTGTATGTTTAAAGTTTTTATATTGTCTAACGTATGTAATTATAATATTAAATGTGTTTATTATTCAATGTTAGTGAGTTAATTGTGTTTCTTATTTTTAATGTTATTTAAATTCATAATTATGATAACAATTTATCATTTCTTACTTTTTTAAATCTAACGATTCAATACTCACCAATCTTACAATCCATTTTTTCTCTGATCACGACTTTATCAAGCGATATCGAAAGTCAAAAACAAATACTTTTTTGTTCTTTAAACCAACGAACAAAGTAATCATGCCAAGTTTATTCGCCCACAAAGGCTAAAGTAACTTTCCGTTTGACATAATGTAACATTCTTCCGTGAATTTTCCGCAGTGATTAATAACGGGGTGGTGACACGACAACTCTGGATTTTTCAATCCAAGTTAGGCTCCGGGGGCTCCGGAGAAAAAACGTGACGTTAAAATATTCACGAAGGTTGAGACCGGTACTGGCATCATAAGAAGGCGCCACAATGATAAGTAAATATATGTAATAAGTAAAAACTATAAAAACTTTTTATAAGATACGTTATATTATAAAAATACTATCTTATAAAAAGTCAGCGCAGATTTGCAAAGTTAAGTTATGAATAATTATGTTTAATAATATACTTACACAAACAAACTTACGACTATACAGTATTTACAAAATGTACATTGTAATATAAAATACATAAGAAACAGTTGAGCTATTTATCTATTGTATATAATTAGATACTCCCTAATTATGAAGTAGTAATACCCTACATATTAACAATATTTATCTTTATATACAGGTGTTAATCGCGTATATTATTTTAGAATAATATAAGCATCTAATAACTAAAAAATATAAGTCAATTAACAACCTAACATAATATAAATATAAAAATATTAACATAAACTTCTAATGCTAACTGTACTTCAAACATGCCAATTACCATCACATAACTCTTAAACGAATAAAAGACGCAAAACGTGTAGATTGCTTTGTTCAACAAAATATATCGTGATTTACTCCTACCTTATAACCAAACATGATTTTCATAAGCTTGTCTTGCCCGGTAGAGCGTAGCATAAAGTTCTTATTCATGAAAGCGTCTGTTTTTGACATGAGGGTAATTTTACAAAGTTACAAGTGTAGGGGAAAACAATTCAAAAAGTTAGCAGGCAATTGTCCGTCGAGTAACAAGCCCCGAATTATAAAGTTCCTAGCAGCTAGGTAGAGCTAACTAAAAGCTGGGTCATAAATTATATTTTACAAAATACTAAAACGGACTCGTACCCGACAAGTAATACAAAATACAGCCCCATTCCATCATCGGACCACTAGACGCACGGAAACGCGACACCCATTCATGGTGGACATACCACCTGTCCGCACAAAACGCTTTGGCTCAAGTTTTATTATGAGAACCGCTAAAGAGTGGAATTCGTTGCCGGCGTCGGTGTTTCCAGTTGAATATAATTTGGACGCTTTCAAGAGGAGAGTGAATAGGTTCTATCTAGGCAAACGCGTTACACCGTAGGCCGCATCATCATTTACCATCAGATATGATTGCGGCCAAGCGTTTGCCTATAAGGCATAAAAAAAAAAAAAAAAATACAGGATTAATACAGAATTTTACAGGAAATTTTAGGAGTTTAATACAGTTTTTTTTTCTAAGGATTACTCAAAATGTACTCGTTTAGATCTTATAGGTCCTGTGAATGATACCTAGGTATATCAAACTAAAAAAATCGTCAAATGTGTAGTACACAATTGGTAATCACGTAACATACATACAAACAAAAAACATACAGTCGAATTGATTTATTTTGATTCAGAGGTGGTCCCATATAAATTGCACTAAGGTCTGATAAGTACATTTAGAGTGATTTTAAAAATCTTCTAAATGTTCTAAGTATCACTTGTCGTAAGCAATTAAAATCAGTTGCCTGTTTTATTTTAAAAGTTTATTTTATAGTTTTATGCTTTCAAGTGGGATTGGTAGACGAAAGCGGAAAGCAGAGATGAGTGGAAGGATTTGGGGGAGACCTTTGTGGTGGGACGAGATAGGTAAGGAATAAAAAATTGTTTTTGATTTACCTACCATTCTTTCTCCTTACTGTTTTTTTATTGTAATTTGTGTGTTGTTGTAAGTCAAATAAATATTTTATCTATCTATCTAAAGTCGGTTTATGTATGTTTTGTTAAAAATATAATAATAATTATATAACCAGCTATCTTCAGTATTTCCTACGGCTGAGGCAAGTTACAGGCGGATAAAACTTGCGCAGCATTAGCCGGAAGTTTCCACTATTTAGCATATAGAATGGCCGAGGTGGAGTTATTTTTTCCGTGGACTAAACATTAAAATGCAAATGTCCAACATGTGCGCAAGTGCTGGAAATATTTTTGTAGCGCTATCATAAAACAAGCTGGTATACAATCATAAAAAACTAATGCATAATTTTAAAATATTATTTTACGGTTATATTCCAAAATAACATAAGTACTGAATTGTTAGTTTAGAAATGTTTAAACCAGGTTAAATATCTATTTGGTTTAATGGTATAAATAGGATGAATAATATTAATAATATAAATAATATTTGTCATTTAATAATTAAGATTTATATAAGTTATATAACATATAAAACGTTTTGGCTTAGGCTGCAAGTTTTGTATATATTTGTTCTAAATAAATAAACGAAATATTTTTTAAATAACAATCTTGATTTTATTTAAAATTTCTAATTTAAAGGAACTATTTGACCTGTTTATAAATATTTTAGGATTAAAATATTAGGAAGCATTTACACCGTATTTATTCATTTATCTCACTTTAATGTTTTTATTAACACGCCCCCCGGATACATGTTCATCTTTCTCTAGCAATTCCTCGTCGATCAACAAATCGAAGTTTCCCAAAGCGTCCACATTCGGCACCTTGTTCCATCGCACATCTGGCATGCCATCTGGTGGCAGCACCACAGACATAATGTTATCAATCAACTTGTACTTAAGAATCCGATCATTTACGGTCGTAGATGTTAGAGAAGGAGAGGCGTTCACTTCGACCAGCCAGGGCTTCAGCTGGTTGTCGATAATGATGTCGTAGCCATAACATTCGAAGCAATGTCTGTCGTTTGCCATCACTGATGAGACAGCTTTCAACGAGTGCACTATCAGCCACTGCATCGCAGCAAATAACTTCTCCGTCACAGCACTCCCTCTGGTCCCTTCTAGAAACAATCGAAGGTTCTGAACAGTCATTTTTCCACCGTGTATGTTGTTGTAATCACCTCCATGTTTTTGAACACTAACATTTGTAAGATGCACGTACATATTGTCTAATTCGGTCACACTTGTATCGTATTTTACTGTACAAAATCGACAAAAACCAAGTTGGAAAAGATACGCCTTCAAGGGACGAAACGAAGTGACCAATACGTAAAGTCGTAGATCGAATTTCTTGCCACCTATCAACAGCGGATTGTCTATATATCGGGAAATAACGTAACTTTCTTTACTCAATTGCGGATGAAAAGGAGTTTTTGCCTCGCGAGACCATTTCTTCAATTTGGAGAGCTTGTTTATGAGAAATATTCCGGTCCCTTGGGATTTTCCGCACGGCTTCATAATCCACGTACTTTGAGGGGATTTGCGGTACTCTTCGACAAACATATTGTAGTCTGCGGGGAGCACGAAAGTCACAGGCACGAAATCAAGATGGACGTACCGTGTTACGATTTGTCCACCGTGTAAACCGACATCAGTTTTTTCCGCTAGAGGATTACCTTCCCGTTCCAATTCTTTTCTGTACCGCTTTATATTTTTGACAAGCAAGTCTTTTCGGGATAACTCGTAGTGATTCGGAAAGTGATTGATCATTTGGTTGTCATTCATCCTGTATCCGCTTTCTACACTGAAGAGGTTCCTGCAGGTTTGTGTGGAGGCCCAGTAGAAGTTCCACTCGTCATCTTGGCCGACCTGATGCCAGCCGCGTCGTTCAAAGTTACTCATGAGGACTGATTTCTCCAAGTCCGTGCAGAAGTTGACTCTGCATCTTTCGAGAGCTGGAGCGGCGACCCGCCCGTACATGTTGCTGGCCGCTTTTTTTGCATCTTGATTCATGACAAACGGGACTTTTGTAACGAAATGTATCGACCAAATATTTGTGACCCAGGTGCGTTCACAGCGTTGTCATGGCTTCTGCAAATATTGCCCGCTATTGGCCGATATCCAATCTCCCTCGTTTCACTATGACTACGTGTAAACACAGCCTGTATTGATTTTTAACGAGTTTTATCTATACGGTATCTAGTGTTACGCTGTAATTATATCGAGTACTAGAACGGATTAAATTAATTTAGTTTTAATGGAAATTATTGGTCGAAATGAGTCAGAGCCGAATTATATGCTACAAAGTTGTATTACATTACCGGTCGAATCAATATAATGCATGCATGATAAGTTATAATAATCAGTGCTTAAATTAATTAATAGTAATTGTTGCCAGTTTAATGTCATATTGTTTGCAGCTTAAATAGTTAGCGGATTAAGCATTATAGTATTTACGTTGTACGTCGATAGATTTTTTGATCGACGTTTTGGAAGCAAAAAAGAACGAATGAATGGAAACCCATTTTGTCGAGAATAGGCCACTTTCCCTACCAAATTGTCAGCCCAAAGGTTACGTCTACCTGCGTAGTATCTACATACAGAGCAATATTGAGTTACAACGTTCGCGAAGCTTTGTCACGGTATTTCGCACCGGTGCACACTTTGTTCCCGTTGCCATTCATTTCCTTTGGACACCCGGTATTGAAAACGACAAACATTTTTACTCAGAAAAACCAGGACGTCATCTTCCTGCTTCTTGCTTGACACAAAGGTTTACTTAGAATCGCTTTTCAACTTAAACACTGTTTAAACCAGATATTGAATACCGGTTAAAATAGGGATATCGCTTCTCAGATGGGTTCCAACAGACTTTCCTGTTCCGATTCAGTTTATGGTTTCAAAATGCGATCTTAAAATGTGCGATCATTTTGTTCTTTTAGATGTTAGAACTATACGTTGTATTTAGTTACTTTAACTAATAGTTTAGTGAATTTAAATTGTTGCGTCTATTATTTTATTTAACACTTAAGATTATTTCTGTCTCTATTTCTCACTATCAAAACGAGATAACACTATTACAAGCAGTAGTCAACTTTTGTTAGAAGAGGTGAATTTTCTGTTATTGTATTTGAGTAAAAAAAGCAAATAGTTGTGCTAATTCTCGATTCTTGAACAAACTTGTAGCATAGCAATGCACAACAGGATACAGTTAGAACAACCGTGTCTTAGTACTGCTATAAGCGAAGTTTTAGTATTGCCAACAAGTAATTTATCACCACAACGCGAGCGGATTTATCGCTTTGTCTTAAAGCGACCAACTTTCTCTGGGATACAGCCAGCACATGAGACCATTCTACCTTTCCTATAATCCAGATACGTCTAGAGTTTCTAATTTGGAAAAATAAACAATATTTACGACTGCGGAAAAGATATATCTTGGAAGAATGGGTAGTGTTTGTTTTTGCCGTATCTACTCATGCGGATATTTCAATCCTACGGTTAAATGACCCGAAACATCATTAAATATAATAGACTGGTTTTTGTTTTTTTTTTCGTGAGGAAGCCAACGACTAGACGCAAATTACCGTTATGATAAAAAAATATGATAAAGGATATGATTAACCGATATGATAAATACAGATATGGTGCATTTTTTTCGTGTTATTGACATAGACTTAAACAACAAGGACTAACTATATATTTGTGAGTTTGCATATTAGTTAAGAAAAAAATCGACAATAGATTAGTAAAAAACATTCTCAAGACTCTGTATTTTAAAATATACATAACACTGAGAAAACTAATAGTTGAATTTCTGAATGTTGATTCCTTAACAGTTGAGGCAACAATAAATTACGTTGTGACAACCGTAGTACTACATTTAATAGAACAAATTAAAAAAAGTTAAAATCTAATTGTTGTTACAACCAAAAAAATGGGTTAAGCTAACATATTTTTTCATGTATAATCGCATAGCGGTCAATTTAACTAATAATTCGGTAATGTCAACATAATGTTAAGTTGAATCAGCAAATGAACTTAGTCAAAGTTACAAAATTAATTCAACTATTTGCAAATATTTTAAACAACAAAGCAAATTGGTTAAAATGACTATTGTGAATAGTTGTCAACACCTAACATTTCATTACATAGTAGAATCAACAGATAAATTTAGTCAAAATAACAAAAATATTTTAACCTTTTGCTAGAAATTTATACAACCAATAAATAATGTTTGATTCAACCATATTGCAAAAGTTGTATCAACAAGCGAACGTAGCTAAATTTACACAATTGATTCAACTGTTTGCAAATATTTTAATAAACAAAGCAAATTGGTTAAAATAACTATTGTGAACAGTTGTCAACACCTAACATTTCATTACATAGTAGAATCAACAGATAAATTTAGTCAAAATAACAAAAATATTTTAACCTTTTGCTAGAAATTTATACAACCAATAAATAATGTTTGATTCAACCATATTGCAAAAGTTGTATCAACAAGCGAATGTAGCTAAATTTACACAATTGATTCAACTATTTGCAAATATTTTAATAAACAAAGCAAATTGGTTAAAATAACTATTGTGAATAGTTGTCAACACCTAACATTTCATTACATAGTAGAATCAACAGATAAATTTAGTCAAAATAACAAAAATATTTTAACCTTTTGCTAGAAATTTATACAACCAATAAATAATGTTTGATTCAACCATATTGCAAAAGTTGTCTCAACAAGCGAACGTAGCTAAATTTACACAATTGATTCAACTGTTTGAAAATATTTTAATAAACAAAGCAAATTGGTTAAAATAACTATTGTGAACAGTTGTCAACACCTAACATTTCATTACATAGTAGAATCAACAGATAAATTTAGTCAAAATAACAAAAATATTTTAACCTTTTGCTAGAAATTTATACAACCAATAAATAATGTTTGATTCAACCATATTGCAAAAGTTGTATCAACAAGCGAATGTAGCTAAATTTACACAATTGATTCAACTATTTGCAAATATTTGAATAAACAAAGCAAATTGGTTAAAATAACTATTGTGAATAGTTGTCAACACCTAACATTTCATTACATAGTAGAATCAACAGATAAATTTAGTCAAAATAACAAAAATATTTGAACCTTTTGCTAGAAATTTATACAACCAATAAATAATGTTTGCTTCAACCATATTGCAAAAGTTGTATCAACAAGCGAACGTAGCTAAATTTACAAAATTGATTGCAAAAACAGACTCGCAGGGTTCTAGCAAATTGCTCTGGAAAATCATCTTGTCTATAATCTCAACAAGTGCACAATGCACTCTTCCAATGTAAAACAAAAATGATAGGAAAGACCGGGGGCCTCTCTCCAAAGATTACTATATGGCTATACAAAGCGGTGATCAGGCCAAGGTTGGCATATGGCGTTCTGGTTTGGTGAACGAGGACAGAACTCTCGACCACCATCACCGGACTCCAATGGTTCCAGCGACAAGCCTTTTTAGCTATCACTGGCTGCATGAAAACCACCCCAACAGCAACCATGGAGATAGCCCTATAAATAACTCCACTTGACCTGTACATACAACAAGTGGCCAGCTAGCTGCCATCAAGTTAAAGCATCTAGGCATATGGTGTAAAAACCTGACCACTTCACACGCTAAAATCCTGGACCGGGCAATTTTTTTTTTTCATTTTTTTAATATCAGCCTCTCATCGCCGCCCCATGTGCTATGAAATAATTTCAGATTTTTATCTTCGGAGATAAGGGACGGTATTTTTTTTACATTTTTCGTCAAAACTCAAAAACTACTTTATATTTTATACGCTCTATGCAGCGTAAAAAAAATAAGTGCTTGAGAATGTGCAAATAGCGCTCTTTCATATGATACCCCACATAACATAGTAGCCCCACTTCGATTTAATAGGCAAAAACTGTTCCTCAAGTTGATAGCATTAGCATTAGTAGTTCGTGAGATTTACGGCTGAATTGGTTATGTTGTAAGTAAGCTATATGTCTATATCTATATATTACGATGTGGGTATACCATTAAAAGTTAGTTGTTTCTCAGTACTTGAATGAACGTGTTTTACTTATATTACCTAAAATACTACAGGTAAGGTTTCCTTTGCCGCTGCCGCGGAGCCGCATAGCAAAATTAAAACCCAAACAGGTTTCCCAACTAAAGGGTATTCCCCCCAAATTTAGGCGGTAAATAAGTGGAATGGGATTTTTTAAGGGGCTTTATATTCATATCTTTATTTGCATTCCATAACGTGTGAAGATCTTATAATGAATGGGCTTAAAGCTGTGGTACAGTTACGGACCCTGTATAGTTTTAGGTTTTTTTTTTTATTTACAAGTATTGGCCCTGAAATAACCCAATTTAGCTAATCTACTTTATTTATTGACCAAGCGACACGATAATGACAATGACAACTAGAGCAATTGATAAAATATAGCTGATTATTTGCTGTGTGATTGTGAATTTTAATACATATTTTTCCTTGTTCTTACTTAGTTTTCCTTAAGGCCTAAACATTCATTGCGAAAACAATCGTTGTTTTAGAAACATCGATGTATTTCTCAATACATTTATATTTAATGTATTTTTTCAAAATTATACAGGGTAAATTGAAACCAAGCCAAGGGTACTGTAAAAATGTGACCTGGCAACACTGTTGACTTCAAATCCAACCGCAACTCCGCAAGTGCGCGTTCGTTGCGTTTGTTTAGTCTGCCCGGCACCGGCGCCCGCGACGTAGGTACCTACTATACGTTAGACTGTAATTGAATTATTAAAAGTTACTGCTAAAAGTGGTTTAATAGAACAAACCAAATAAAAGGTGAGTTTAGTGATACGTATCGTGATACGATTCAGTGGTACCTTAAGTAAATATGGAAGATTTTGAGAAATCACTGGTGCCAGTATATCTCCGAGACTGGGGTTTATCTGAAGAGACAATTAAAATTTTTTGTGGTAAGTACTTACCTTAGTTACCTTACATAGAATGTATGAAACGCCAGACTGATCATGATGAAATAACTAATTGTAGCTAAATAAGTAATATAACTACAAGTAGGTAAGTAACATAACATAGATTTTATCTAGCTCAGTTTAGTAGGTAGTAGTTTTATGTACTCAGTACATAAAACAGCACTGAGTACCTACCTAGGTAACCTAATACGAACAAGAGGTAATAAGTTAAATTAACCTAGATTTTATGTAGATTGCACCTAGAATATGTGGTATTGTTTCTACCACATATTCTAGGTGCAATCTACATAAAATCTAGGTTAATAGTAGCAGGGTCTTTACCCGGGGGTGCAAGGGGTGCGGTGCAACCGGGCGCGGAGCGCCCTTGTTCACCTGCCGAGCGCTGATTAATGAATATATAGATATTTCATTGAACTTAACGCCATTGCACAGTTTCATAAACAGGTTTCGACAAACACGTACCTACCTATGCGCAAAATTAAATAAAAAAAAAATTGTCATCAAAAATAATCATTGTTCGTTTTACTATTATTGCGCTTTCGGTGCTGCTCATGATGTGCAAGTTAAAATGACTCTTAATACCTACTACACAAATATGTAACAATTTTATTTATTAATACGCGCGCGGCAAAGTCTCTAATCCAAAGAGAGTCTTTGTCCTGTGCCGCCCGGTCGCCCGCACTTGAAGCAAAATGATCTCTAAGTCAAAGTCAATAAAGTGTAAGTTCATTTAAAATGGGCGCGCGGCGCGGCAACTTTTCGTCCGCCCTTTGACAAAGCCGCACTTAAAGAAAAATGATCTCTATAACACTACAATTAGGTATAAGTTCATTTGAATTTACAGTGCGGCGCGCGTCGCGTATGTAGGTATGTGTCGGTGAGTAGAAAACCAGGGCGGTAGACATAAGACGGCACTGCAACGTAGGTAGGTAGGTATACCTACACATAATACTACAAGTATAGGTACTTAGTAGTAGCCAGTAGGTAAGGTACCAAGGTACCTAGTTATTTTTTATAGTAAACTACCGAGATCGTGTACCGAAACTACGATAGGTTAGGAAGTGGTAGGTTGGTAGGTACCTAAGGAACTTACGTAGGTATCTAAGTAATAATATTTGTTTTGTTTTTCAGATAATGAAATCACTATAGATTTACTCACAGAAATACAGGATAACGATCTAAAAGAATTAGTGCCGCTTATAAAAGAAAGAATATTATTCAGAGTCGGTGTGAGGAAGCTGGAAAAAATAACCCATGTAAGTAAACCTATCTCTATTATTTTTATTAGGTATTTTAATCTCACGTGATAATTAATTATAGGTACTAAATTTAATCTCTAATTATAGGTAATTAGTATTATTAATTTTTTAATCACCTATTTATTTAGGTAGGTACCTACTTACCATAGGTTATGGAAGCACTAACAAAATGTAGTGGGTATATCAAATACGTCACAAAATGTTATTTTAACACAAAAGTAATGTTAACTTATACCTACGCGTAGTAAGGTACGTACGTACCACAGAATAAGTAATAGTACAAGTACAGAAAGTCGACTATAAGAGAAAGAAAAATGCGAATTTAAACCTATTTACAACGCCACTAAAGTTCATGCGCGACAAGCTTTATTTATATCAATATAAATTTTATAATTTAATATAATGGTGGGTTTGATTGCATTCAAAATTTATTTTGTTCGTTTTAGAGCATTTAAATAAAAGCTTGTTTAAAAAAATGATTTTTAATTAATATTTTATTAGTACCTACCTAGTTTTGAATCATACGATAATATTTCTGTTGAGTTTTTATTGTTGACGTCACAGCGTGAAGTCTCTAGTTAAGTCGCACGGATAGAAAACTAGAAAATCTAAAGTTTTAACTTGGTTATTATTTTACAGGAAACTGCATCGGAAGACACAAATTCTGCTCCTGCAAGCCCTACAACGTGCTCTAGTCATAGTAGCTTATGCTGTAGCGTAAAAACGAATGCTGACCCAAAGCAAATACTTAATGTAAGTTTGGATTCTTCATAATTTTATTATGACACACACGTTTTCCTTATGTTTTTTTACTTTTTTTTGTACACATGTTTCTTACTTTTTTTGTACTGTTCTACTTTAGAGTATAGATATACCCACCATTCTTAATGAGAACAGCTATGGAAAACTGGTTCTGGCCCGTCTGAAATCAAGCTATAAGCTTGATGCGACTAGCAGATCATATCTAACAAAAAGCATTGTGGAGTGGTATATTAACAAATATCAGTGCATGAAAAAAGAAGACTTCATTGTTTTATCAGAGGCTATCACTCGCTTTGTTCCAACAGAACATAAGGTTTATATACCTACCAGCCTATTTATGATACCTATAGATACATTCTTCTTTCTAGTAGATACATTCTTTACCAAGTACCCTACCTACCTAGTATAAATAAATAATAGTAGTGCGACGTACCTACCTAGTTAGTGACAATAGTGAGCGATTGGTAGGTATCTATGATGTGTATCTCCGTTATATTACTTATACCTACCTATTATATATTTTTCATCTTTAAAGTCGTCGTAGTCGTAGAAAGCGTAGTTATCGTAGTGCGACGTAGTTAGTGACAATAGTGAGCGTCATGTTCCTGTCTATGTATATGTATCTGTATCTCCGTTATATTATATATATATACCTATATCTTTCATCTTTAAAATCATACAGTAGTCGTAGAAGCGTAGTTATGATTCCTTTCAAAAAATGGTCATAATTTGACACATACTAGTGTGTTTACAAAATTGATTCAAGTTCATACCACTATTCATGTTCACTATCCTTGCATAAATTTCTTTTTTTCTAGGAAACCTACTACATCCCGGCCATAGTAACAAATAAAAAAACGATTCCTGCCAGAGGAAAACTAGTGGACAGGTATAACAATCAAAGACGCGTCCTTAAAAAAGAGGGGATCATATCAAGGAAACGCAAATATAATGATGATGAAAAACAAGATTCTGAGGTCGAAGAGAACATAATCATCGGTAATACTTTAGTATAATAGGTATTATGTTTGTTTAATATACCTACACATCGCTTTGCAATTATTTATCATACCTCTGCTTTTTGGTTTCAGAAAATGATGAGCTGGTCATCTGGCTAAAATACCATAAAGAACCGTTCCAAGAGGTGCGCGAAAATTGGCTGGCAACAAGAGCGTACCGGGTCGAGAAAGACTATAATGATAAAACGAAACAACTGCAAGAAATATTACAAAAATATCCTATTTTGAAACAAAACTTTGGATATAAACTGGTAAACTACATTCAGATCTATTACTCACAGACGAGACTTTTGCATTTACTTATATATGCCTATATAGGCCTATATTCTATTATTTTCTTGTTCCTAAATCTAACATCATCTATGTTTTTATAATATTTTTTAGATTGACATTGACTTTGAATATCGGTATCCGGATAAAGAAGTCGTTCTGTTTGAGAAATTTGATAACTTCATGGAAAAAGCATACACAATTTTCAAAAATGACGTTAAGACGTTCAAAGAGTACAATGCAGTTTTCGAGAAAAATCCAAATGAAGGTTAGTTTGTAAATGCACTAAGTATTTTTACTTTGGCATTGACTGTATGATAATTCAAACACCCATGGCTGAGTTGACACCCTATTTTTTGGTCAGATATTTCCTTAAAAGCACGTCTCATCAAACGATACCTCATCGATACGATGAACTTACGTACATACAAACATACATAAATAGACTGTTAAACTCCTCCTTCCTCAAACCCTCCTTTAGCTTTGCCGTAATCGGGTAATTAATATATTATTTTACATAGATTAATTTAATTTTAGATACCAAAGTATTCATAATACTGTCTCTCCTGTGCGGCAAACTAGTCCCTTCAGTCGCACGAGGTCGTGCAGCCTCTACAAAGAAATTTACGAAACCATCTATCTTGGAAGCCCGGGACAATTTGGTCCTGCATGTTAAGGTAAAATGGAATAATAATAAAATAAATTATGCTGGACATATTTTTTCACCCAGCACTATCTAGCCCC
Organism: Ecliptopera silaceata; assembly: GCA_932527185.1. Taxonomy (NCBI): domain Eukaryota; kingdom Metazoa; phylum Arthropoda; class Insecta; order Lepidoptera; family Geometridae; genus Ecliptopera; species Ecliptopera silaceata. The sequence goes on along the minus strand of OW052202.1, from coordinate 5,484,981 downwards.
AAAATACGCAGAGCTTGTGTTGTATGAACCTATATATACTATACATAGATTTTTTTTTTTGTAAATACATAGGGACTTATTAAACACAGAGAACAAATTAATATTAACTTCAATGAGAACACAAAATATTAAGTAGATACGGATACTTAAATAACAAAAAGTTCCTACCTAGTTTACAAAAGTCATCTGTCTTTGTGTTTGATGGTTTTTTTTTCTTTTCAGACACAAACTGACATAACAAACGTCCTGGTCAAACGGCGAGAAGTCCATCTCGAAAAAAAGTTGACCTGTCAACCCATTGTGGTTTGCGTCGGGCAGTCAGTAGAAGAATTGGAAGCATTTTACGTGAATTACAACGATGTGACCTACCACATGTCAACACTTCTACAGGCCGTGGATATATGTTTCAAGATCTTCCAGGTATTTGACGTCCAATACCCCTCTGAATGCCTACAGCAGTGGATGTTCATTCAACACTATTTCTACAAAATTACAACGCCCCATGACGTCAAATTTCCAAGCGTTTGCTCGTTGATCGCCGACCTAAAGTGATGTTGAGGTAATTAACGTGTTTATAATAATGGTATTGCATTATCGCTGTTATGTTTGTGCTAGTGATGTGTTGTTTAGAAATAGAGTCTGTCATTGTTAGGTATGGTTAGGTTTTTCTGGTGTTAATGCAGGTACATACTGATTGTTGGCCTTCTAGGCATTTTTTTTAAATATAGCAGAGTATGTCCTGTAGGTAACTACCCTTAAATACCATTATTTATATAAGCTACCAGTAGGTCTAGTCTGTCATGCAAATATAATTACTACCTACCGTTTTTTGGATCGTAGCAATTACGATTATTGGTTGTTAGGCCTAACAAAGTTTTATCACTATGGTGTTTAAACTATTGCTAGGCCTAACAACTAATGGCGAATGGGCTTTACGCTATGATCCAAAAAACGGTAATTACATTTGCATGACAGACTAGACCTACAGGACGTTTAAAGTCGGGCCTTGCAACATAGGTTCCGCAGCTGGTTAGTTTTAAGCTAGCGTTCATAATGAACAAGCTATAAGTTAAGTTAAGTTTGTAAGTCTGTCAACTTAAATGGTAAAGTTTTATTCTGGCGTTAATGCAGGTACATACTGTTTGTAGGTCTAGTCTGGCATGCAAATGTAATTACTACCGTTTTTTGGATCGTAGCGATTACGATTATTGGTTGTTAGGCCTAACAACTAATGGCAAATGGCCATTACACTACGATCCAGAAAACGGTAATTACATTTGAAAACTTAGGTACTAAACGTATTTGTTAAATCTACTAATAATTGTTAGTTTGTTTGGCAAACTTTGACATTCTCTCGCTAAATGTCTATACGTATTGGACGATTTGCTAGTTACTTCATTTGAATAATATAAGTTGTATTATGTGTTTATTATGTTTTTTTATGGTTAAATAAATGTGTAATAATGATCTATAACTTTTTTATTAAATTGTCTATAATTAGATTTCCTTTATAGGTAGGTAAGTAAGTATTTTCATGAAAGTGTATTGTAGAATAAGCCTGCATTGAGTGGTGTCAATATTATATTGGTATTTTGTAATTAGCTAAGTAATAAGTTAACCTGAAATGTAAAAATACTTGTTTATACAGAATTTACTTTAATATTATGTTTGTAAAATCAATCTGCATTTTCACGGAAGAAGTAGGTATAATGTTGAATTAGGCTTTGTTGTAAAGCTACATTACATACATACACCTAGAGGTGTATGTATGTAATGTAGCAATAGGTTAGAATAGCATTTGCACTTATCATGCCGGCATAGTCCAGTATCAAACCATAATGATCACCGGACAGATCATTTATCATAGCCTACATGGTAAGTACAAAAGTAAGAGATTGCTTTACGCGATAATACCGCCAATTGTATTACCCTAGTTTAAGTTTCTTTTTTTTTTATGTACCTACTATGTCTGTGGTATATGCAATAAAGAGATTTGTATTGTATAGTATGTTATTCTAATCTATTGAGGCGTATCGTTTCAACATTACACCTTTGTCAAAAATACTTTATATTGTAGGTAGATATTACTAATAAATGCAGGTTGATTTTACCAATAACAAGTAATTTTAACTAAATGTCACATGTCAATACTACATTAACAACAGTCAAGAATGCCAATATCGAAGGTTAATTTTACCACTAAATTTAGTTTATTCTAACCTATTGTTACATGTCGATTCTACATTACACTTTCGTCAAAAATACTATTATGATCTAGGTAGATTTTACCACAAAGCAGAGGTTCATTTAACAAAACACCTCAAGTTGTTTCAACTTAAAAATACAGGTTAAGTTTATCATGAAAATTAGGTTGTTACAACTTAATTTCACATGTTAATACTACATTTACAACAGTCAAGAATACCAATATACACAGGTTAATTTTACCACCTAATTAAGGTTATTCTAACCTATTGCTACGTGTCGATTCTACATTACACCTTTGTCAAAAATACTATTATGATCTAGGTAGATTTTACCACAAAGCAGAGGTTCATTTAACAAAACACCACAAGTTGTTTCAACTTAAAAATACAGGTTAAGTTTATCATAAAAATTAGGTTGTTACAACTTAATTTCACATGTTAATACTACATTTACTACAGTCAAGAATACCAATATACACAGGTTAATTTTACCACCTAATTAAGGTTATTCTAACCTATTGCTACGTGTCGAATCTACATTACACCTTTGTCAAAAATACTATTATGATCTAGGTAGATTTTACCACAAAGCAGAGGTTCATTTAACAAAACACCACAAGTTGTTTCAACTTAAAAATACAGGTTAAGTTTATCATAAAAATTAGGTTGTTACAACTTAATTTCACATGTTAATACTACATTTACAACAGTCAAGAATACCAATATACACAGGTTAATTTTACCACCTAATTAAGGTTATTCTAACCTATTGCTACGTGTCGAATCTACATTACACCTTTGTCAAAAATACTATTATGATCTAGGTAGATTTTACCACAAAGCAGAGGTTCATTTAACAAAACACCACAAGTTGTTTCAACTTAAAAATACAGGTTAAGTTTATCATGAAAATTAGGTTGTTACAACTTAGGCACTTTGTACTTAAAAATACAGGTTTAATAATATAGTTAAAATAACTATTTCAAAATAGTGTTAAAACAACCTAACTGGTGGTTCGGTTAAATTTACCTGTTACAAGTAATTGTTAAACTAACTTAGCTCATAGTTTGGTTAAATTTACCCTATAAGCAACATATTTAAGGTTAATTGATTCAACTATTTATTAAAGGTAGGTTCTATATCAACAAACAAAAATTGTTGAAAAGTTGAATGTTCTGATAACCTATAATAAACTAGTTGATATTACCATTTCAAAACAGTGTTGAAACAACCTCACTGGGTTTGGTTAAATTTACCTTTTAAAAGTAACAATTTCGGTTTGTTTGATTTAACAAATATTCTATGTAGGTTCTATATTAACACAAAAAATAGGTTGAATAAATGTTGATTCAACTAAATAATTTTTTCAGTGAAGATATACAATTTTTTTTATCTAGGTCCTTACACAATAGTCATTAAAAAAGTAATTTGAAAAAAAATGCTATGGTCACGTTTTGTCAGAGAACAAAGGGAACATTTACAAAATATTTGCGCAGACATTTTTATGGACCGTAAAAAGCCCGTGGTTTAATCGGGACTTGATTCCGGACGAAGATGTCTGTAATTCTTCTCCAACTTTTTACGAAGGAAAACCGAAATCAAACAATGGTTGCTTTGATTATAAAGTATTCGGGGATACTTCGTTTTTCTTGTACAGTCAGCTACATTTTTAGATTTCATAAAAAAGTTAATGATAAATATATTTTTTATCATACTTCAATGTAGATTTGTTACTGTTTCTGAAGTGTCTTTTATATTTTTTATATACCTAAATATCAAGAAAGGTAAAATTGTATTGCTTATTTATTTTATTCTATTTTATTCCCTTCTTTATTTACATGGTTTTATCATTATTTATCTTTTTTTTTCTGACGAAAAAAACGGAGCTTTCCGAGCATGTATTTTTTTTTGGTATTACGTATTACAAGATAACTCGCTTACAGGTTTGCAAAAGTCTGCATAAGAAAAACACGGACATATTATCCAGCAGCATTTTAATAGACAGACGATTTGCTATATGAATGCGTACACTAAGTCCAACTATCGCTATTCCAAGCCATTTAACATTATGACTCAGTGCTTGCGCATAATGCAAGATTAATGTTTTCATATTAATACTTGGCACAATAGCATGGACTAGTAGAATCGTAAAATGATAATCTTATTTATTCGATACGGTACATTAGGCGGCCTGCGTATTTATAAAGGTAATCCTTATAATATTATGGGGTGCATGGAAAGAGCCTCCTCGTGGCGCACACCGGTAACAGCTAGGCACGGCAAAACAGTGTCTAGTCTGGCTAATCTTTCCAACACGATGCTACAACAAAATACAGTTGTAGCATCGACACGATAATAAGAAGAAGAAGATAATATTATTATCCACTAAGGCAAAAAGTTTGTCTTTGTTATATCAGTAGGTATATCCGGATATATCCGATGGAAAAACCATGTTATTTATTTATAGAGGTAATGGTCAATAGCAGCCCTAAGTTAGGAAAGTTTTCCGCATAAAAAATATACGATCATTTTCTACAAATTCTAAAATAAAACTTTCATAGTGAACTCAGTAAACGGGCAAAATCACAGCTCAGACAGGCATCACAGCTCAGTTGGTAGTAGTTCTGCCTTCCATGCTGTGGGTCGTAGGTTCGATTCACACCTGGAGTAAATGTTTGTGTTATGAATATAAATATTTGTTCTGTGTCTGGGTACTGCGTATTCTACATTATGTATTTACAAAAAAAATGTATGTATGTATTCTATTCGCAATCTAGTTCTCATAGTACAAGGTTAGTTTAGTTTGGGACTAGAGCGTGATGTGTGAATTGTACATGCTTACTTTTTATATTCATTTGTATTTTTAAAATAATTATGTGGAATATTCTTGTGTGTTGCATAGAAATGAAATAGTTAAGCTTAAAAGTTTGCAATACTGTGGAAACAGAGAAGTTCGAAAGCGTTTTAATCAGTATCGATGAAAATCTCAAAACTATCTAAAAACTATAAAGTTATAAATTAACAATCTTCGCAATAGTTCCAGCGCTTTTGTTTATAAACAAGTCGTTTACATAATAATAGCACACTAACTACCTAAAGTATGCGACGACGTGATTGCAAGAGAGCTTAATTGATGCTTCAAGTAACTTTTATCATCTTTATTTTCCTACTTAGAAGCTACGTGTTTTTTAAGTTATAACTTGGTAAAAAAATATGCTTATGCCTTGATCACACGTACCGAGTAAACCGGCGGCGAGACAGTGACGTATTTGAGATACACTGCGCGTCGACATCAGTTTTAGTGTTGAACGTTTCAGCGTTAGCGCGCAGTGTATCTTAAATACGTCACTGTCTCGCTGGTTTACTCAGTACGTGTGATCAAGGCATAAGGACCATCTGACCTTCACTCGGAACTCTGCCATTTTTAGTAAAATTCCAAAATACCTATAGATAATGATTAAAGTACCTAAACAGAATTCGCTGTTCATATTTTATATTTTAATAAAAATGTCGGGTGTTAATTCGTCGAAGTCTTCATGTAAATTTTGCAAAATAGATCATCTAAGATTTGTATGACTGGTTCTATTGAATATAACTAAAGAACATCTGTTGCTACAGGAATATATCAATCGACCCCAAAATGTGTGGCAGATGTTGGACAATTTGGTTTTCGATAATATCTAGGTTTATTCAGTTATATGCTGAGTATTGAAATAGCTCTGGTTAAATAACGAAATGTAATTAAAATTGCAAGAGCTTATTAAGATAAAGTTTGCCTCGAATAATTCTAGTCATTAGTTCTCGGGATAAACAGCATTAAATACACACTTTACGAGTACCCAAGGTATACGTATCAGAAGAGACGTGTATCCTCTTGAGTCAAAGTGTCGTAAAACGACCTCCAGGACCGACGTCGGATGCGATTTTCGGATTTATGTCTGACCCCGAAACTTGGTATGGAAACGTGCGATAAAGGCCACGAAATTCACGAAAACATAAATTTCGTAGAGGTTTTACCGTTCACGCCTCGAATTTGAAGCACGTCAAAGAATACCGCCTATGTTATGAGACGTCCTGTAGGGTTGAGATATGAGTACTAAAATAAGAAGTGACAAGAAAGATGATCGACTTCATATTTTTGTGTAAAACGAAGCGCGAAAACCTTCATAAATAAGTGGAAATGAGTCTTTTTTCTTACATAACTCATAGAAATAAACCCCTTTTACCAAACCAGTTGACGATAAGCCTCAATAAACTAAAAAAAGTGTTGTTAGAGCGTATCTAAGCTACAAAGTTATGGGGTGGCTGAATAATGAAAAATCTTGTGTAACAAAACTTCCAAAGTAGATGATTTCGCGATAAACAAATGCGAGTAGGACAAAAGCTCTAAGGTTTCCGCACCCTTATTAATGGGCCTAACTTGGCCCATTTTCATCTTCCTGTCCTTGCGAAGCTCACAAGGGTTAATATAGTATTTTATACACTTTCTTATATCTATAGAAACGTCTTTATCATTAATGAAAGTCCGAGATTTACAGAGAAAAAAATTATAGGGTGTGTAAATATGCTGTGTAAATATGTGTAACTGCATTAAATTTAGTAGGAAAGCAATCGTAATGTAAGTATAGTTTTCTTTAAAAACGGGATATTTACCATGATTTGTGAGTTTGATTATTTCCCGATATTTCGGCACAGTTGCATGTAATCATCGTGCAAATAATCAAAGTCATAAATGGTAAATACCCCGTTTATAAAGAAAAATATGTTCAAAACCGTGATAGTTTCAAATATTATATGTAATGTAAGTGACAAGAAAGTGCTACCAATTTTTATTAGATATAATAAACATATATATATATATATATAATATACATAAACAGTACGGAACCCTAAAAACAAACAAAAATAAACGGCTCCAACAAAAAGTTTACAACCCAGCAATCTGAAGGGCAACGTTAGCGTATAACAGATGCAAACTTGGAATTATCTAACCGGAATAAAAAAGGCATTTCAGCTAAAGATAAGTTAAAGAACTGTCAACTGCGAAGTCGAGGGAGATAAATTACAGGCTTTTTGATATAAGTATGTACAGTGATAAAATACAGGCCGTTTGACTGATGACTCCGACCTTCGTGTTGAAATTCAAGAGGTTGGGTTGATTGATTTCACCTGGCTCCAGAATCGATGACCTTAATTGGAAGCTTCAAGCAAAAAATCCCCAAGGTTTGGGATTTGAACCTTTTGAGCAGGAAAACGATTATTTGCAAGTACTCTAAGTACCTGATCTTATTAATATTGATTAATATTTTGTACTCACAATGAAAACCGTTAAGAAAATCTAAATATGGCAGATAAAAACCAATAACTGGAACATGATAAAAACTGCTGTATCTATTTATCTCAAGTAAAATTATAGTACATTTACGGCCGGTTTCTGGAAACCCAAATCACGATTGATCCGAGTTTGACACATAGTAATTATATGATTTTTTCGTTGATCATCGTTCGTGAAACCGGCCGTTAGAGTGTATATTTGTTTTTGATTTTCACTGACACAGTTGTATTCAATTACATACTTACTTAATTTTCTTTTCAGTTCTAACTCTGGACGGCCGATTGCGAATAACATTATTTTAAAAAACACGCATTTAAAAAAAAATACTAACTTAGTGTTATTTATCCGAGTGTTTTAATCGTGAACGTTTGAACAGGGGTCGCCAATAATACCTCTTTCTTTCTTCAATACACGACCGATGCAGATGTGGCGCGGCGGGCGAAGGTCCGCCTGCGACGCGGAGGTTGCGGGTTCGATTCCCGCCTTGGAATAAATGTTTGTACGATCTGCAAATATTTATTCCGGGTGTTCTGGGTATTTTATATGTTTAATAAAAAATATCTATCTATGTAATGAGTATGTCTTAAGTATGTCAGTCTTCTAGTACTACCCATAACACAAGCTCTGCTTAGCTTGGGGCTAGATGATGTTGTCCAGCATTATTTATTTATTATTTTATTTAATATTAAAACATCAACAAGTGCAAAATTTCAGAACAATTCAAACTTCCACCACTTAACTTGACACTGCTCTGTAATACAGCGAGAACAAACGCTGTAGCTGGTCTACAAGCGTTGACTGTTAATAGAGCTGTGGACAATAGGTATAGTACAACTCTCAACTCAAATATAGGGTTAGGCAGTGTGAGTAATCTCATAGTTTATTGGTTTTGAGAGGGTCGGGATGATTATTTACTCCTGCAGGTTCTTGGGTAGTTTCATGACAGATTACTTGAACTAAGGTAGCTTTATTGTTTTGAGAACATGAATAGACCTATACTTTTTTTTATAGGAACTCGTGTTTTTTCCAGTTGTAAAGTTAAATCTTTTAGAAATCGTCGTCGTCAAGCGAAACTCTTTTCACGATGATATTACATCAGCCACCATCCAGACACTTTTGTGTTTTCGAAACAATTACTTGAATAGCGCCAACCGTTGTCGGCCATTTCTGTACCTTTTTCACTCTTTGCAATTTTATATTTGAAAAGTTTTACGTTGTCCGGGGATATGAAATTCAAAACGTCTAAGGGACTGTTTATTTTACTCTAAGTAAAAAAACGCATTATTATGGTTAACTCAAAAACTTCTGGTCAGAGTTTTTAAACAAGACCACATGATAACCCTCTAAAATAAACTACGAATCATCACACATTAGAAAAATACTGTCGAATCGACAACCTGCTCGTTTTATAAAAGTGTGTTACAAACTCTCCGCAAAGAATAGCTAGGAATGATACTCGTAGAAGTAAATAGTGGATGCAAGAATCTACAAAGCAACCTCATAAGAATATTCCAATAGTGTAGGATGCTCAGTAGTGAGGCTTGGTACAACAGCTGTGGGAAACACTGTCACGTCCCGGCTGAATCGAATATGACAAACACGACACAGCGGCATACAAATTGAAATAACTGAAACTTGTCGCGGACGCCATAAATTCTGCTATTTGCGAAACAAAACAGTTTCGTGAACATGAAATATTACTTAATATCATTCGGCTGGCTTCGGCGCAAGTGGAAATAGTCTAGCATATTTGCCAGGTTTATGGGCGTAACCAGGATTTATCTTTGGGGGCAATAATAGAAAAATAATAGAGGAAAGTGGGCGTTTTATTGAGTCCGGAAACTCCTACGGCGTTCTTTATTGACTATGATTATTAAGTACCTATCTGAAAGAAATTTCGAATAGTAAGTAATTGTATTTATCTGTTATATAAGAAAACAGGTTGAGGTTGACAGCTTAAAATATACATAAAATCAGTACCCGTAACTGATAAAACGATCTTATCAAAACTTTTACAGCACTTTTGAACAGTAGGCACGAAATTTGATGCTTTTGTTATCTTAATCTGTTGCCTTTAGGTATTCATCGGTTGGCTGTTGCGAGTTTTGAACAATTTCGCAGTTGTTTAAGCAATGTCCTACTGCGGAAGTTACTTGTTAAACATAGACAATATGAATGGATTTGTTTGAGTTTCAATGATCATTTTGTGTAAGCGAATTGATATCCAATTACATGGAGATTAGGGTTGAGTTTATATTGACTATTTTCTATGTTGTAGATACTTTCAAAGTCGTAGCTTTTAGCAATTTTGATTTAAATAGCAATAAGTGTCACTTTTACATAGCCTAGGTAATAGGCAGAATCGCGTTGATGAATTAACTGCAACTAATAGCCATCAGAATTGATGTCAATCTTGAGGAAAATTTCAAAGAAAATCAAATCAAATCAAATCAAAAAGTATTTATTTGGGAACAAAAAAACAATATAAATTTTAAAAACATAAAGACGATGTTACTTGCAGAAGTAAAATACTGTGTCGCAAGTAGCAACGCCCTCCTCCTTATGAAAGCAATGTGTTCCAATTTAACAGGTTACAATAGTAAATTAAATATAGTAACAAAACTAAGCCTAGTGTTACATTACTTACAAAAAACCAAAAAACAATCTTAATAACAATTTTAGGGAAAAGAAATAAACTAGATTTTGTACTCATTAATATTAGGTAAGGGTGTGTGTAGGGAGAGTGTGGGGGTGTGTAGGGGGAGAGTGGGGGTGTGTAGGGGGAGTGTTTGTGTGTGTAGGGGGAGTGTGTGTGTGTGTGTAGGGGCAGTGTATGTGTGGGGGAGGGAGATAATGTATGTGTGTGTTTGGGGGATGAGAGTGAGAGAGGAAGGATGAGAGGGGGTGTGTGAGTGTGTAATTTGTAAGTGTGAGGTGTTTGAAAGTGTGTATGAATACCTTTTTTTTTAAGGATAATTATTTTTCTGAAAACTGTATAAAAGCTTCGGTGTCTTCATAAGATAAAGACAATAGCCATTCCAAACATTTTATTTTACACTTAAAACGAGGCAATGGGTAAATATTTATTTCTTTATTAATTCTGTTATATAGGGACGGGCTAAGGAAGAAGAAATGTCGACTAGCAATCGCTGTGCGTCGATTTTCGATCGCACAAACTTTATTTGATCTTCGCCGAGAGTTCACTAGTTCAGGATTATAATTGAGCTGGGAGTGTTTAAGAGTTATGGATTGAAGAATAAAAAGTTGGCGTATGGTGGGGACTTTAGCTAGTGAATATAGTTCAGAGGTCGGGAATAGTAAGGGTTTCTTAAAAAGTACTTTTAGTATCGCACGCTGGGCACGTTCAAGGCGTATCATTATGGTTTTAGCTGCACCTCCCCACGAAGTGATGCAGTAAGAGAATATTGATTGAGCGAGTGTGAAATAAACAGTTTTTAGGCAAGTATTATCAACAACAGATCTTAATGTTTTAAACACAAATATTAATTTTCTTACGCGAGAAGATGCAGATAAAATTTGGGGTTCCCAGGTCATGGCACTATCTATAATAACACCAAGATATTTCAGCGTGGCGGTACTTTCAATAGCAAGACAGTTGCAGCTATCAGGAGAGGTATCTAACGGACAAACATGAGCACGGACCGAAAAAGGTTGAGGTGGAGATGAGATTTTGTTGAGTGCAAAAGGGATAAATTTTGTTTTTGATATATTGAGAGTTAAAAGGTTTAGATTTAACCAGCTCATGACGGCTCTCAAAGTATGCTCTGAGCGGGCACGAACCTCTTGCCAATTATTTCCATTGACTATTAATGCAGTATCGTCGGCGTATGTAATTATTTTACAGTTTGGTAAAGAAAGGTTGCAGAGATCGTTAATGTAGATCAAAAATAACGTTGGTCCAAGGACGCTGCCTTGGGGGACACCAAATGAAACGATCTGTTCTGAGCTCTTGATGCCGTCAATAGAGACAAATTGCAGACGGTCTGTTAGATAATCACGAAACATATCCAGGGCAAGTCCTCTAATGCCGATCCGTTCTAATTTATTTAGTAAGATGGGGATAGACACAGAATCAAAGGCCTTTGATAGGTCTAGGAAAATACCTAAACATTTTTGTTTCTTGTCCATATGTTTGATGACAGTGTCGGTCAGGTCCAATACAGCGTCCTCGGTAGATTTACCCCTTCTAAAGCCAAACTGATGTTGTGATAAGATCTCATACTCGTCAAGGTACTTAATCAGTCTGGCGTTAAGAAGCTTTTCAAGGATCTTTGAGAAAACAGTCAATACTGAGATAGGACGGTAATTGTTTACGTTACAGCGATCTCCACTTTTATATATCGGATGTACTACAGCTTTCTTGAAGGCGTGAGGAAAGACGCCAGATACTAGAGCAGCATTAAAAGCATAACAAAGCAGAGGAATCAATATGTGTCTAGCTGTTTTTATGACTGTTGTCGATATTCCATCGGAACCTATAGCACAATTATCTTTTAAATTTAGGATAATATTTTCTATTTCTCTCTCCTCAATGCTGTAGAGTATCATAGAGTTCAAAAAAGGCGATGTAGCGTGATTAATGTAATTTTGTAAATGGTTGTTGTTATTATGAGTTTGAGAGCTGATTTGTAAAGCAAGGTTTTTGCCAACATTAGCAAAGAATGTGTTCACTGAATCCACAGAGGATGAGTGATTGCTATCTAGCTTAAGGAGATTAGACGAGTCAGAGGTTTTCTTATTGAGATTTGCAACTTGTTTTATAAGTTTCCAGGTTTCTTTCGGGTTTTTTTTAGCTTTTAGAAACTCTTTTTCTTCATACTCATGTTTTAACTTTTTTAATAGATTATTGCAATAGTTATGATACCGGTTGTATATAATTTTGTCATTTTGATTATCTGGGTTACTTTTAAATTTTCGATAAAGCTTATCTTTATGACGAATACATTTAAGCAAGCCGGGGGTTATCCAAGGCTTGATGATCCGTTTACGGCTAGGGATGGGTACGCTATGAGTATGCTTTTCTATAATAGTTACAATAATATCAACCAAATTATCAGTAATTGTATTTGGATCGTTCAAACGCATGAGATAAGAGAAGTCAGTATTTTGCAAATCGTTTAAAATCGCAGGCATATCACTTCGTTTCCTAAAGCGTATAGTATTATTATGGTCTATATTATTTCTATGACAGCAGATAAAGATTGGAGTGTGATCAGTTATTAGAAAATCTCACTTATCACAAAAAGTAACAGAAGGACGTACAGTTTACGAACTTTTTTACCGTCATTTTTTGCAATCTTGTTCCCATATTGCGAAATCGACGAAAACGGTCGTCAATGGAACTGCAAATGACTTTCTGATTGAATCCTTTCGGCTGCGGGGCGCCTTATGGCATTTATATGGAGGAACCCATGTAAAGTAGGTACACTAATAGCTTTTAAGAGCCAGGGATGGTCCTAATCCGGGGCAAAAATTACAAATTTAATGTAATGACTAGCCTTTTACTCAAACGTTGAGAGCTTATCCCTGTCGGGGTGTTGACGTAATTTGGCCTAACGCGTTTTAACGTAGAAAAAGGTATACGACATCACGAGAGCGGCATTAAATTATAAATACACGTTAAGTAGGTTATAATAACAATTATCCCAAGTGTTACCTAAAATAATACACTGAAATATATTTTTCGCAAAACTGTACTGAAACATATAAGGAGAGTTTATAATTTGTTCTAGTTCTTGGCTTTGTCGGTAAAAGATTTTTTTATAATTTCCCTAATTTTGGCAATAATTGACACACCGCTCATGGCTGAAGTCTTTGCTAAAATCGTTAATTAATTATCAGTTTACATCTAAGTTTTGGACTAGATTGCCTTGTGTGATACGGTCATGAATATTTACTATTATACTTAATAAGGTTTCGATTTCAATCTGCTCTACTTAAATCGACTGTAAACTTTAAGCACGGGCCTAATCTAAGCTGTGATACAATTGAATGTAAGCACATAGCATTTTGACGACCGATGTGGCGCGGCGGGCGAAAGTCCGTCTGCGACGCGGAAGGTTGCGGGTTCGATCCCGCCTTGGGATAAATGTTTGTACCATCTTCAAATATTTATTCCGGGTGTTCTGGGTATTTTAAATGTATAATAAAATTATCTATCTATGTAATGTATTGTATTAAGTATGTCAGTCTACCCATAACACAAGCTCTACTTAGCTTGTGGCTAGATGATGTTGTGTAGATTATCCAGTATTATTATTTGTCCAGTATAAATTTATAAGACCGTAGGTTAAGACAATCTCCATGTATTTATACAGCCCATATGAATACAGCACACGTTTTTGTCGCAACGCAAAACACATTCAGTGGTAAGTAGGTACTACTTACTTATACTTACGAGTATAGAGCTCCGGATGACCTTTTTGCTTAGACTGAGAGAGCCTTTTTGTGGCGAGCCCGCTTAGACAAATGTATTTTCAAGCGTAAACGCTAAATCGTTTGCGAAAACTACAGATAGACTTATTTGCAAAATGATTAGTTCGATATTAAATAACGGAAATAAATGAAACAATGTATTTGATTTACGTTTTCCTTCAGCAACCTAGATGTTATAATACGAGCTTTGCTTAGTTTGGGACAAGATAGTAGATATTGTGTGATATGTCCATCATTTTCCGTTTAATGTCGCTTGGACGCTTTATTGATTTCAATCTTATGACGTTTCCGAAGCATTTTTAGCGATTGGCAATTCAGAACGTTTACAGGCATCATAAAACCTTGAAGATCTGTTTTATTCCGAAGAAATCGTTAAAATATTGCAATGCAGGATAGTTAAGATTTTAATACGCTACTATTTGTTTAGTTTATGTTATTATGTATTGTTTCTCAATAGTTGTAAGGTACAATTGTACAATAAAGCATTTTCATTCATTCATTCAATCATTCATTCATACTTTTTGGAATTACTACTTGTCTACGAAACAAAAGACAAACCGTAATACGTTCTCCAAACACGGGTTTCTTTTCATAATAGAATTGTAACAAAGGAGAAGGGAAGGAGGCAAAAACCTGTTTAGTTTTACTTTATTATTTGGTATTTCGCAGTTAGCTTTTTTTAATCGCCTGTGCGAAAACGGAACGAATGGCTAATAGCGTACGTAAATATTCATGGACGTATCACACATCACAGTTTGGTCCCAAACTAAGCACAGTTTACCTACTATGGGAACTAGATTGCTGATATAATACTTATATACTTAGGTAAGTCGATTTTTTTCAGTAGCCTATCAAATACTTGATTGTCTATACCTTAGTTATAAAATACTAGCTGACCCGTGCCTACTTCGTTGGGCATAATTAGACCGTTTTTTCTCCGATTCACTTTGCAGAACGGACTACCACGTAAAAGCCTTTTTATTTTTCGGTCCTATGACACTCGGCAATAATGTGGCTTTCTATTGGTAAAATAATTTTTAAAATCGGTTCAGTAGATCCCGAGATTACCCCTTACAATTTAACAAATATAAAAACACACAAACTTTACCTCTTTATAATATTAGTATAATAGAAGTATAGATAATATTCATAGACATGTCACTACAAAAATTAAAGCACTGCGGAAGCTAGATTGTTATTAACATACTTATTTTTTTTCCTATATATTAGATAAATAGGAAAAGCCAACACAGAACTAACATCAATGTTTGCAAAATCTAAACAAACATCTTTAACAAGATCGTTTTTTTTAACGTGCAACACTCATGTCTGTTTTACGTCAAATCCAAGACTTTCTTGCTCTCTTTCTTAGAAAACAAAAGTTTGTCCTATGTCTAGTCATAACAAAATTAAGCGAACCCCTAAATTAAGAGATATTGTAAAACGACAGATACTTTCCTACAGGTAATTTGGAGCTTTAAAGGATTTTAGAACGCTTGATGAGGGTTCTGCCGGGATTTACTACCTAATTAGCTGTTTGTATGTTCGCGTATACAGCGAACGCGAAATATAACAATGTTATTTATTATGAAAGTTTTGTTACTATTCACAAATTATTTGAACATACGATACTTGCATGCAACCACAGCAAACATCAAAAAACGTAACATTTCATGAGTACCTATTTGAGAACCACAGTGGCAACACCTAAGATCTAAAGAAAAGGAATTAGGGACAAAAAATGTTACGAGGTTGTTGTGTGGGAAAGTTGGTAAGACATTTTGAGAACCACAGTAGTTGGCAACACCTAAGATCTAAAGAAAAGAAATTAGAGACGAAAAATGTTGCGAGGTCGTTGTCTGGAAAAGTTGGTAAGAAATTGATGTAAGCCTTTTGGTAAACGAGAAAATAGTGACAAAGTGTAATTTGTTCTTGAATACTTCTTTTTCTTTTTCACTGGTTACTAGCAGCTTGTTTCGTTTTCTGATAAAGATTGGCTCTACATAAACCCCAACGAGACAAAGAACAAAGGAAAAGACGCCAATAGAAGTTCTCTACAGCTTTCTACATAGAACTCCAGAAATAGCAATCAATAACCGCGGCATTCTAAAACAAACAATCATCTTCATAGACTACGCCTTTCTCATTTCCACCACTAAGCTCTGGTTTTGACTGACAACCAGCTCACCAAGAAATCACCTGAAATATGAAAATTATTTACGCATTGTCTTACAAACAAAGCCCTATAATAAATTCAGCAAACAAACAGAACGACGGGTTATGAAAACGTCTATGAATATTTTAATGTAAATTGGTTGTCTGCATGCTAAAAGCTAAATATTTGTGTATCTGCTGACAGCATCAGGGACGGAGAGTACGAAGTACTTATATTGTGCGATAAGTAATAATAATGAAGCTTGTGCAGTTATAGAAACACATAAGTACCAGAGAAGTATTGTTATGTTGAACAGAATGTTTTAACATCTAGAACAGCGCAAAGTGAAATGATCCTGAACGCCAAGAACGAAGTGTATATTGTTTAGCTAAGTATCTAGGTTGTCTTAAGATTTATACGCTAAGATTTATAAACCTCTAACTCTCATAGAATTTCAGTTACATTATCACCACACTATAGTGTTTTTATATAGTCATCTCTCGAACGACTACGTAAAGACACTATACAACATATAAAAAACTTGTTTAAAAAACCATGCAATTCCAATAGACTAGCCCGAAGAATAACCACAATCCTCAGAGATTGAAGCATCCATTCAATATTCATTTATAAAACAAAAGTCGTTCCTGACACAATACGGATGCATGTAAGTTAACATCAAATCACAGACAGCTCAATAATCAAATTCAGTCTGAAAACTTGATTATTCAAACAGATGAATTCGCTAAATTGGCACCTATGAGAGCGATTTGAGCTATGCTCATCTGTATTCCGTGCATCCCTCCACTCTGATTGGCTCTGAATCAAGCCTGTGATGATTGCAATTTTCGACTATGTAAATTTATCGCCTGCTTAGTAGTTTGTTGGCGTAGGCCTAGAATTTGAATTTAGATCATTTTGTAAAATAATAAGCATGTTATTTTAGGCTCAAAGACGCTTGTATTAAATTCGGCATTGTTTATAGCAAACTACAAAGGTGCACCCTCTCAGCGAAAATAAATATTTGCTGTTAATACCGACGATCCCGGATTAGGTACCTTTTAGATACATACTTTCATCTTTTTTATGTTTCATATAAAAAAACTTATACTTAATAATAGTTTATCTTTCGCAAGATAGTTTCGATTTCGTACTAAAATTTGTTTTGCTCAACGAAAGGACACCTACAGATAAAATCAACAAAAACATAAAACATTCTAGAAACGAATCCATAAAACGTTTCAGAATGTAAATAGAAAATATCTTACCTGATTTGCCGGATCCTTTTTTCAGCATCTGCCATAACTAGAAGTCACGTTCACAGTACGTGTTCTATCTACAACGTGTAACACAATATCCCTATAAGCCGAGCGGCGGCTTATTTTGATCAAGCACGTGAATAGTTTGACGTATGCTTAAGTTGAAAACATACATCAAATTTGGAATTTGAAAGTTAAATCTTTTTTAAACTGTAAAGACTTGTGGTCTTATAAAAAGTTAGCGCAGACTTGAAGTATTGATTACCATACGTAATGAAGACTTAAAGTTAACGCTAACTTTTTATAAGATAGGGGGTTGGGCTTCCTTGTTCAGGGGAGCTAACGACACTGCAAAAGTTACCATGTCCCCCTAGGGGAGCGAACAGGGGAGCCAACGTCCCTAAGCCGTTTATAGGGCTAACCCGTTTTTATATTATGTTGCACCTTGTTTGTGATGATATAAAACTTTAGTTACTCATTTTTTACTGAGACATAAAATTGGTGTTTCACCTTCAACAGATATTGAAACAATTCGCTATTTCAATACTTGAGTGCTTACAGAGTAGGACAATAAACAAAGGGTTTCTTAAAGCTTTGTTTAGTTTGGAACTCAAAGGTATAAAACGTTAACAAATATTAATTTATTTGCTATTCGTTTTACAGCGATTTACTTATTTGTAGTCATTTCAGTTGAGTTAAACTGCAATATTTTTTTTGTGATAAATCAATACTTAAATTTATAAAATTAAGTTACATTATTAACTTAATGACTTAAAAAACCGTTTAATAAAATAATAGAAAGTATGTAATAAAAGTGATTACAGCGTATTCAAATGAGCGACCTAAGAGCGACCAAGAGACCTGAAAAATATTTGTTTTTGGGAACCATTTTAAGAAGTAGACGATTACTTATTACTTTTTCTGGTCTTCATCTGAGTTTCTTAAGTCTCATACTAAATAATCAAATTAGTAATTTATTGCAGCATTAGTAATCAATAAAAAAAGATTTTTCTACAAATACCTATATTTATTTTTCTTATAACTATAAATATTGCTATTTTATTGACAACAAAACAATTAATTCATCAAAAAAAAAGGTAGTAAACTTCATTATTGCTATTTCATTGAATGTATATAACAGTCTAGAACCACAAACCTCCATCCTCTGCTTCTTCTTCACTATCCGTGACTTGGAGATCATCTTGTATAGCTGGATCCGGCTGCGAAATTATGAACATTTGATATTTCTTTTGATATGCGTACGAGCAATAGTTTTATAAATATTTTAATTAAGAGTTTTTGCTTTTGTAGATTAAAAGAGTACTTAGTTAAAACATTCACCCTCTATCTTATAAAAAGTTAGCGTTGAATTTATGTCATCATTACGTATGGTAATCAAAACATCAAGTCTGCGCTAACTTTTTATAAGATAGACCGTAAATGTAGTATGGAATCAAAAGCGGCAGAAATATTTAATATATATAATATAATTTATTTAATATACCTGCCAGTTTTCTGGCGGTTCTTCTTTGAATTGTGTCGTTTGGAACTGTTGGGTCGGTTCCAAGGGTCCTTGCTCCATCATTGGAGGGTCCATCTGCATATCAGGCTCGATAGGCTCCTCCTAAAATTAATAATATTAGGTTTAAGAGTCCCCGCAGACTGCAGACTTTTTATCGGCCGATAGTTTGGTCGGCATCTTAATCAGTATGAAGACTGAATCACTGTAATGTGCGCATCTGCATACATATTCATACTGATTAAGCCGACCAAACTATCGGCCGATAACAAGTCTGCAGTTTGCGGGGGCCCTAAAGAGATTTATTTACCTGTAAAAAACTTTACAGAACATTCATAATGAGATTAAAATATCATTGAACATAATGTAAGGTCTCGTGTCTAACCTGACAAAGAAACTATTTATAAATGCAAGTACTTTATCTAACCATAAGTTCACTGGTCTTGTCTGTAGATAATAATATAATTATATTTTATTGTCTTTTTACCAAGTAATGCCAAAATTTTAATAAATAAATCTAATTATAAAATTATATCCTAATACGAGCTATTAAGGTGTACTATACCTTGACAATCGGTGGGAAGGAATAATCATTATTAGAATCAAGATCCACAAAGTCCCCTGTAGTCGGCGTCATATCGTCTGGCACTTCACGTTTAATCGGGAACTTTGTAGCGTCGAATTGATCATTGCCCCACATTTTATCGTCATCTGTAACAACAATAATAAAAGATTTTGTTAATATTGTACTTATTTACCAGACTACGCGGATATTTATATTATATTTATATTATAATATAATGAAGGAAAAAAAAGACTTATGTAGTTATTTCATATTTTATTTCAAATTTTTTTTTGGGGGAGACTTTTGCTCTGCAGTGGGACACAATAGGTTAAATAAAAAATGAACTTTGCTTAAAAGTTTGGGTGTGATGTGCGAATTGTCCATGAATAGTTATATATTACTGTTTTTATTCGTTATTAATATTGTCATTTTAATATAATGAAGGAAAAAGGATAGTTGTATCTAAATCTCAAATGTCAACCCTAATCAATCAATCCATATGCCTATAGTACACAAACTGATTGCAGATAAAAAAAGAATAAATAAAAATATTGACAGACGTCACAGCTCTGTCGGGATAAACTGAACCTTTTGTGTAGTGAGTCGTGAAACAATTCCCATCTAGAACAAACATTTATGTGATGTTAAACATCGATGTTTATTTTGTCTGAGAGTTACTATACAAAAAAAAAATTGATTAAGTAAGTACCGTTTTAGTAATACAGTGGGCGGCCTTATTTAATAGCGATCTCAACCCCTGGTCACTTTACTATGTATTGTATGTATGAAACAATTAAAATTAGGTATATGCATATTCTATTATCAATCAAGCACCAAATAAGTATTACCTACTAGCACTTCCGATATATTAAAAAAAAAAACATTTGAAATCATCCAGAAACAGAAACAGAGGTAATTATTATATACAAACAAAACTGACATTTATCTCATTCGAATAAAGTTGAAAATACAGAACTCATAATTTGTTTTATTGATCCCAAAGCGAGTATAAAGCAACATAATAAAGTAACTTTATCAAACAAAATACTGCTTTGGGAATTGTCCCTGAATGGAATCTTGATTCTCGGTAATTCTAATATTGTTTAGTCGAGTTTCGCTTAAGTTTTCGTGATTATAATCCTCGGACCCAGCTTAACTTTGGAACTAAATTACTTTGTAAAACTTAGAAAATACAATTAGATCGACAATTAACTGACATGAGCATTGCCTACGTGGAGTTTTTAAAGAATATATTCTCAAGATACAATGCGCGCTAATTAAAGCTCGAATGTGATATGTTGCAACGTCACAGCGCAGTGTATTTCGAACTACACTGCGCTACTAATACATTAATAATAATAATAACGCTGGACAATCCACACAACATCATCTAGCCCCAAGCTAAGCAGAGCTTGTGTTATGGGTACTAGAAGACTGACATACTTAATACAATACATTACATATATAGATATTTTTTTTATTATACTTACATATAAAATACCCAGAGCACCCGGAATAAATATTTGCAGAACATACAAACATTTATCCCAAGGCGGGAATCGAACCCGCAACCTTCCGCGTCGCAGGCGGACCATCGCCCACCGCGCCACATCGGTCGTTACATTACGTATACGATCATTCTATGATAGTATATGATCAACCGAAATAGCTCCTACAAAGTGAGCTATTTAGTTATCCAGTGTTTTCTTTGAACGTGGTTACTGAATTTACTTTATTCTTTTTGGCACGCCTATTTTTTTTGTCTTCAAGGATGGCAGACAATACATCTACATATCTTAAAAAAATATTTTTTTGGTGCATCGAAGTACAGCACGATCGATTAAACTAATCTTAGCATTAACTTTTGGAACAAGATTGGTGATTATATACTGAAATACATTATGTAAATATTGTGGCTGTAGTTACAATTAAAAGTGTCATTTTTTTTCTCCAGTGTATATCGACTCACTGCATAGACATATGCATAATCTTTCCCCAAACACTTCCTTTTCTCTCAACAATATTATAAATAGATAAATATTCACGGACATTTCACACACCACACTCTAGCCCAAACTAAGCAAGCGTGTTAGGTTGGTGTTTTTGTTTTTTTTTTATTTCGACTTACCAGTTCTTACAGATAACTGCACTAATCCTTCAGCCGCAGTATTCGCTTCAACTTCCTCCAGTTCCGAACTACCACTGTCCGAATATTGAAGATCTAGAGAGAAATGGTCATTGAATTATGGTGTTTATTTGTAATAGCTTAGACCATAAAGTCGATTGAAACTTACCATCAGCGAGGCTGTTTTGATCTTTTCTTGGTCTTCCGCGCTTTCTTGGTGGTCCTCCTAAAATTTTGAATGAAGTAATTTACAATAAAACATTTGATTATAATCAAATGTTAAATAACAGTAATAGAGCTTTTCTGAGAAAAAATTATGACTAAGTATTAAAAAAAAGTCCAGAAGTATATAGTATTTAGATTTTTCTGACAAAATTCCTCGTGTAGCCAAGATTTGCAGGCGAAAAATTACACATAAAGAAGTTTAAAACGTCCAAAGAGTCCACATAGTATTTTCCGCAACTAAGCCGCAGGCGGGTCCATTTTGCGTGAAATAATAAATTAACATAATTCTTACCATCAATACTAGTAGAAGTTGAGGGTTTGTGTTTCCTGGGTCGGCCACGCCCTCGTTTCTCGTCGGGATTTAGAGGGAGAGATGGTTCTTCGATATCTATATCGGAATGTTCAGCATCTTCTAGCATTTTCTGCTGTACTTTGGCGATATTCGCTTCTAACTGGCTTACGTGTTCGCCGAACTAAGACACATAAACAACAACGAACAATTAATAAAAACTACTTTACTCAACACCATCTAGTTCTTTAATTAGTACTTGTACTTTAGGAACTATATTACTCATATAATAATAGTGATAAGATGTTTATAAACATATAATGCACACAAAGACGCAGACATAAAATTAGCAGAATTAAGTTAGTTCTGAGAATTTTTGTATTTTCTGCTGTGCAATAAAGTGTTATTTATCTATCTAGTGATATAACAGAAACACGAATTTGTTTATACCTGTTCAAGTGACTCCCTAGTGATATTCATGATAGCTTCAGCTTGTCTCGTGAACTGAGAATTGATTCCGTTGTACGCTTTACAATTGTCCACTAGAAGTTGGATATCTCGCAGGAATTCTTCGCGACTATGGTATTTATGCGCTGAGGAATAAAGATTAAATTAGCAAAGCATTTATATTATGAAAACATGATAGCTTTTATATTTATTTTATACTATGCATCGCCATTATTGCCAATTACGAAAACAACAAAATATTGTTAAAAATAGATTAATTTGTAAACTAGGTAAATGATATAATATTGTGGCCGCTTTTTTTACGAAAATGTAATAGTACGGTAATTAAAATGACCAAGAAGTGAATGAAATGAAATACCCCATGGTTAAATATAATTAATTCAGCAAATTTCTACAAAGAAAATACCGTTATAAACTATTTTTTGTGACCTAGATTTATTTTTGTTTTATAATTACTCTTTTATTGTTCAATAAAGTTTAATTATTATTAAAGATTTTTTTATAATTTGACGTGAGTGAACTGCATGATCAAGTTGGGAATAATACCTTGAATCTTCTTTCCCATAGTTTCCATATCAATAGGCTTCTTGATAACGCTGTAGTAATCTTTCACTTGTTTCTTATTGACTGGTTTTAGGAACGGCCACGCTTCAGGCATTATCTTCAGTTTAGTTGTTAGGAGATTCTCTAAAATGAACGATAACGCCACCTGTAATAAGAACCATTTTAGAACAACAATCATCATCAAACTGATAAACCCTACTAATATTATAAATGCGAAAGTATGGATGGATGTGTGGATGGATGAATGTATGTTTGTTACTCGCTCACGCAAATTCTATTGAATGGGTTTGAATTAAGCTTTACAATAATATGTATTATATATCAGAATAAAACATAGGCTATATTTTATAAAGATATTTTGTGTATTATATGAGATATAAGACGAAGTCGCGGGTATCAGCTAGTAATATCTAGCCGCTCAGAGAATGCGTTCCTGACACATGTCAGTTAGGCACGTCTAGTGATGGGCACAACATAACACCGAGTTCGTTACCGTTCCTCCAAAGTGAATCGCCGGATTATTTTTAGGATTATTTTCGTTTTAAATTGGCGGAATCATTTAAAGTTTATGTTTTAGTTATTTAAGTGGAAACCAAAAAAATGTAATTCTTTGTTACAAAGTTACTATCTGTATTTCTATGCAATAAAGTACATTGAATTGAATGTGCGTACGTAGTTTTATTTTTATATATCATAAAAGTTATCTTAAAGTCCATTATTTTCAAATTCTTAAAAAGAAAAACAAAACGTATTAAGTATAACCCCTTATCTTATAAAAAGTTAGCGTTGACTTTATGTCATCATTACGTTTGGTAATAAATTCTTCAAATCTGCGCTAACTTTTTATAAGATAGACCGTAACTGTATAAGAACGGATTACGATACTATTATTGTCTTTTATTGTTACCACAGCACTACAAATATAAAGCGCTGACATAACCTTGTAATAGCGCAGTATAGATTTAGAAAAATATTGTTTACAAAGTCATTTGACACTCAGTTTGGCACAAAATTATAACATTCATTGATTATTGATATAATAATGTTTTTTTAATGCTCATCAATTGTTAAAACGGTAAACAACCAGCAAAAATATTTTTATCGTAACTGCAACGCCATTACAAAGTTACGTCGTCAGTTCAATCGCGATGTGTCAGGAACGCATTCTAAAAACGGCCGAATAATAACAAATACTTATGCAAAGGCTAAGTAGGAAAAACTATTGAGGCATATTACATCTGAATTAATAACTTTACGATGGCAAATTAAAATAACACTTGTTTGAAATATATTTAGTAAAATGTAAAGTAATTATTTCTCTTGCCCCACATATAAACACTAAAATCAGCGTTAAAACATGGTATGTCGGTACGGATTGTTTTACTTATTTATTTTCTAGAAATCGTTATAAGTGCGTAGAGTTAAAAACTAAATTGGAACCTATGCTTCATACAATTGAGCCCTAAATCCTTTACCTGATCGTTATCGTCAAGAAGCGGGTTGATTTGTTTTTCCAACTTTATAAGTTGATCTTCTTTCTCGGCCAATTTTTCTACGCACTTTTGAAGCATACGCTGCGCTGCTATTGTTAGTGTATTTGTCGGTCCTGGGAAACAAAAGACAGTCACAATTAGACAATAAGATAGTTAGATCTATGCTGCCCGTGGGTTCGATTCCCACTCAGAGCAAATGTTTGTGTGATGAACAGCAATCTAGTTCCCATAGTACAAGCTTTGCTTAGTTTGGAACTAGAGTGTGATGTGTGAAATGTCCGTGAATCTTATTAATTTACGTGTTATATGCCTTTCTATCTTGATTGTAAAAATTTAAAGTAAAAGTGTACGTCGAAATAATTGTATTTTATAACCCAAACTAAACCATACCAAAGTCCCCTAAAGACGCTGTCATCGTCGCATGATAAAATGGCTAGTATGATGGATATTAATACTCGTAGTTCTTTCTCGAAACCTCGTCCATTTAGAAGTAGCAACACATTTCCGTAAAAATGTATATATATATATATAGACTAAATATATGATATACTCACCATTATAAAGTGTGGAATTCTCCACAATTTGATTGACATCAGCAATGAAGTCTTCGCGACTTTGATAGTGTTTTTGTCGCAAATGTTCACGAATTGTTTGGAGATCCATCGGTCTAGCTACTATCCGGTAATAATCGGCTACCAACTGTGAAATAAAAAAAATATTTACGAAATGTTTTTTTTTAACTTGTTGTCTGTTTTTTCCTAGGTCGCGTTGCACACACTAAAATATATGAGGTGGTAGTGGTAGGTTTGGCCTAGGATCTCAAGAAGGGCAAGTCTTGATAAAGCCTACAATATAAAAATGAAACCCGTTTTCCTTGGTCACGGCATCACGCGTGAATGGCTGGACCGATTTCACTAATTCTTTTTTTGTTGTATTTGTTATTATTAGGAGAAGGTTCTTACGGAAAAAAAGTTAAGAAAATCTTTCAGAAAAAAAAATCTCTCTAAGGCGGTACGAAATTCGCCGGGACAGCTAGTAGTAAATAAATATTCATGGACATTTCACACAAATGTGTAGTCCTTATCCCATCAGGGTAAAAACTATGTAGTATTTTTTTTATTAAATTATCTACGTTCGTTAGTATCGGTCAGCAGAATGCGCAACTGTTTTGCTTATATTGAAACTATTGTAATTATCTGTTACTTCCTTAGAAATCTATCATATAAAACAGCATACCTTGGGATTGACAGGAAATAAGAACGGCTGAACATCAGGTAAATGTCGCATATCATTCAGCACGTTTTCTAGAAGCGTCGATAACGTAACCAAAGGATCGGTTCGCCTTCGATCCGCCGGTCGTTTAACTAAATAATCGCAAGGCTCGGCATTTCCTCTGCGGTTCTTACGACCTCGTTCTCTGAACTCACTGCCGCGTCGACCGCCTCTACGACGGATATCTTCGGCTGATTGCTAAAAATAAAATGAAAAAGTGTCACAGATTTGACCTTTGGACGTCATATAAAAAATAAGAGAGTGCATGAGTAAAAGATTACTTCTTTGTACGTGCTATGTATGTATAAATAATGTAACTCTATAATATTATTCAATGAATGTAATAATTATGGATTATTATATTATAATTATATACCTAGAGACAACCGATGTGGCGCGGTGGGCGATGGTCCGCCTGCGACGCGGAAGGTTGCGGGTTCGATTCCCGCCTCGGGATAAATGTTTGTATGTTCTGCAAATATTTATTCCGGGTGTTCTGGGTATTATATGTATAATAAAAAATATCTATCTATGTAATGTATTATATTAAGTATGTCAGTCTTCTAGTACCCATAACACAAGCTCTGCTTAGCTTGGGGCTAGATGATGTTGTGTGGATTGTCCAGCATTATTTATATTTATTTATAGAGAAAATCAGACTATATGTTTTTTGCTCATTTTTCTAGTCCAATTTTTGTTATGAGGAATCGACATTTGATTTTTTTTTGCTACATTTATGAAATTACTTTTATTGAAACTACTGAAAAACTGCATTTATGGAGAATGACTCTTATTTTTTCCACTCACTTTCATCTCAGGCTTTTCTGAGACTGGCAGTAAAATCAATCTATGGTATTTATTAATCTCCAGTCTGACAGTATAATCAATACACAGTTAACTTGTAAATATGTTACTATACAAAAAAATCCTTACCTTAATTTTAGTAGCATTAAGCGTAATCTTAACCCCATCAACGTATCCCAAATCATCTTCCTCCGGGTCAGTTTGCACTCGTTCCTGATCAGTTTCCACTGGCGACGAGTTCCCACCCCCCATAGACCCCGTGTATAAAGGACACGCTTTGTTCGTTCTCATATGTCCAACTTGACCGCATGCACCGCACTGTGGGTAAATTATGGCAACACTATTGATTAAAAATGCATTGACTGTGTACAAGGGAACTGACGTCATCAGTTATCGGCCATTCACCAACACATGCATTGATAAGCGTTTGAAAATTGCAACTAAATTTATTTATTGCCAATTCACACGGTAATTACTTAATACAGGCATGCAAATGCAAGTCACAATCCAGTTATTGGTAGTGTAACTCCACTTCGCAGTTTTAGTTATGTGTGTGAATCGGCATTTGCTACTAAGACATCCTCTTACATTTAGAACACAAGATCACATAAATCTAAGTACATAGTTATTTGATTTCGTAAATGCCGACACGTTGAGGCATATGTTTTGTATTATTATTTAGAAACTTTAAGTTGGCTTGGATCATACTTAGTCAAACCTGAAGTTAAATATTTGTGAAGCAAGATTTACTCTTTGAAATATATATATTTGAATTATATCTGAACAGATATTTTGTTTAAGGATGTCTTAGATGTCATATAAAGCATAAGCTTTAGCAAAACAAAATTAATTAAAAACAGCCAAAAATCGCGTTGATGGGTTGATGAAATATCGGCACAATATTCAGTGCATTGGTATTCTATAGGTATTAAATGATTACATGCTATATGAAATTACATTCTAGCTGCCCCCTCAACAAAATTAGTTCAAATAAATTATAGCACTACGTGTGGTTCAGCAGAGCATGATAAATTTGACAAAAAAAAAGAACCGTAAGGAATATACGAGATACACTGCGCGGTGACAATAAAACGACCAAAAGTCAAGCTGTAGTTAATGCGAAGTGTGTCTCGAATACGGTAAGTGTACGTATGAGATTTGTTCGTTGGTCGCGACAAACTGGCGCCTAGAATCATCTAGACGTTTCAAAGTGACCCTACTGATTTTTTTGAATAACGGTCTATCTAACAAAAAGTTAGCGCAGACTTGAAGTATTGATATATTATAGATATTGATACCATACTTAATGATGTCTTAAAGTCAACGCTAACTTTTTATAAGATAGGATTAAATCTTTTGACGTGACAACGTCTTATAATTCGATAGAGCCGGCTGCACGCACGAAAGAACATGACTCATGAGTAGAGGATTCGATCCCGGGATCCCGAAAACCGGGATCCCGGGATCCCGATCATATTTTAGTCCCGAAAATACCGGGATTTAATTCAATGAATCCCGGGATTTTCGGGATTTATATATTTTTTAATAAAATCAACAAAAATGTGCGTGAAACAAAACGCACTTACTTTCATTTGACGTTAAAAGTCATATTTGTGCAATATATAAAGTTTGCTTTCGGATGAGACGTTGGATGCGTTGTTATTTCATCTATATGTATCTACTAGTCTATACTAATAATATAAAGAGGTAAAGTTTGTGTATTTGATAAATTGTAAGGGGTAATCTCGGGATCTACTGAACTGATTAAAAAAATTATTTTACCAATAGAAAGTGACATCATTGCTAAGTGTCGTAGGTTATATAAAAAAACGAAAAATAAAAAGGCTTTAGGCTTAATCCGTTTTGAAAAGTGAATCGGAGAAAAAACAGTCGAATTATGCCCAACGAAGTAGGCGCGAATCAGCTAGTAGATTTTATTTTCGGGGCTTACATAATTGAATAATAGTTTGTTGTCTTTTTTATTAAAAACTAGCTGACCCGGCGAACTCTGTTCCGCCTTAAAGGTCGACAGATTATAAGCAAACCTTACATAAACCATCTGCTAATTAGTCCGAATAAAGCTTAAAAATTTGGTTTGGATAGGTAAGCCCGTTCTTGAGTTATAAAATAACAACGAAAAGTGGCATTGATTTTTATTATTAAAAATATGAGTCCTATTAACATTTATCTCTTTAGACAAATGTTAGGAAGTTGTTTTTTTTAAGTTTATTGTAAAATAAAATAAACTAAATATGCAATAATCATTAAACTATTTTATAAGAGCCTACTTCAATCAGTCAATTTTATTAGAAGAAATTATAATTATGTTTTGTTTTGAAGATTTAAGTAAAGATATAAAATAAAAGTTTAATTGTGATATGTTTTACTTTTATTTTGCTACCACTGTTTATTACCAATACAATCCCGGGATTATCCCGGGATCCCGGTATTAACTGTTGAAAATCCCGAATCCCGGGATTAGAAAAAATCGACCGGGATCGAATCCTCTACTCATGAGGCGATCTGAGGCGTTCTGAGGTGTTCCATGAAGTGACGTTGTCACGTTCAACTATCGTCAGTAAACCGACTTTACAGACAACCATTTTTTGAGTTTGCTGTGTCCTTGTTGCGCATACACAGTTGAACGAGTCAGAGCGAGACAGAATATTAAAAGCATTTTCATTTGCATGCATTGCGTAGCACTTTTACAGACATATCAAGGCGGCAGCTAATGTAAATGATGGGTATATTTAACTACAAAATATTTTTGACTCACCTTAACGCTCCAAATAGAATAGACATATTGAGAATAATATAACAGAGCAGACGGCCAACTTATAAGTATGTTATTACTTATTACCTACACTGAAGCTTAAACTGATCTACTCCTTGTTATTTTGGAAAGTAGATAGACCTTTTATAAATAGGGATTATAGGACTATAGTTCATTTACACATTTTAACAGGCGGTTATTAAACCATTTTCAAATAAATTAAACTTTAACAAAACTTTGACTTTATTTGTCGCTTGAATTATAGTTCATATATTCATGCAGTTTATAAGAAAAGTATGCAATCAATCAATGTCAAAATCTACATAATTCAACATTAATTTAGAAAAAAAATGTGCGAGTGAAAAGCTATAGTCATATTAATTAGGATATGGTTTAGGATTTCCTCACGAGGTTTTCTTTCGCCGTCATTATCTAACTACAAAATGAGGTGAAATAATGAGCTCATAGATACGAAACTCAAAAAATAATAATACAAAAGCTTTCAGTCATGCTTTATCTTAAGACACGTTTAAATTGATATGCTAAAAACAGTTAAATCAGTCAAAAAATAAACTATTTTAGTTATTTTCAAGCATTTTAGTTGCGTTTTTAAAGTGAGCAAATTAAAATTCATGCTTTATAAGCTCAAGCCTTACTTTAGGTACTCACCGAACACGTTTCGTATCTATGCGCGGGTACTTAAAACTATATCAGTACTCAATGAGTACCTACTTTATTTTTCTTTACCTTCAACTTTAAATCTGTCTTCAATTGTTTGCGTCTTCGTGAAGGTGTTTGTAGATCTGGTTCTTGTTTGATCTGACCGAGAGGTATCAAACCGGGTGATGGTGATAGATCCATCAATGATGATGATGATGGCATGGTACTGTTCATACCTGTAATATAAAACTGTTTAGTATTGTAAGTCAGTAACATAAATATAATAAATAGGAAGAGACCTTTACTCAGCATTGGGTGGCAACAGGTTGAAGAAGAAGAAGAAGAACATAAATATCACTCGAACCAAAACATACATTTATTAGATAAAATATTAGTGGACCTTTGCATCTGTCACTAATTTGTAGTAATATTTGTACAAACTTTTGTTAACGGTATGTTTGATGCTATTTTCTTTACTCCATAATTCTCGTTTCAATATATCATGTTTACCTACTACATAATATATTCAATGTTTCATCCAACACAGTGATAATGACGTGATTGTATAGAAAGATAGATATAATAGTGCAATAACATAGTTCACTTACTCATTTCACTCGGGAACATAGATAGACCGGTCGAGATAGGGTTACCAGCTAATCTTTCTCTCTCTTGATTTCTCTTTATACGCCTCAGTTGTTCCTGGTAAAGAATGAAGTTACTCAGTTAATAAATAATATAAATAAATCACGGACATTTCACACATCACACTCTAGCCCCAAACTAAGCAAAGCTTGTAATATGGAAACTAGATTGCTAATAGAATACTCATATACATTTTTTTTTATTAACATAGAATACATATTATCACCCATATTAATGGATACTAACACAAAACGTTTTCTAGAAATACTCCACGGAAATCTAAAATACCAATGGGCAAAACTTACAATTTTATGATATTTTTGACAAGAATCTCAATCATATTTGTCTGTCTATCATATTTTATGTGTTTATATTGTGTCTTATTAATAGTTCTTTGTTAGTTACCTGAATTCTTCGCTTTTCTCTTTTCATTTCTTCTTTCTGAGTCTCGTCCATGGTCGCGAACTGCCTTATAAACGCGTCATCTTTCGTTGTACGTATCTTAGCATAAGCTTCTATAACCGCTGCCTTTCGAACTAACTCTACGCGAGTGTACCTTTGACCAGATGGATTGCGGAATGTACGTACTATTCTTAAGACGCGTCCTGGAAAGGTAAAACGTTAGATGTTAAACAAAACTTTTGAAACTACCCTCTTAGTTTAGTAATGTTATATGGGTGATTTCTAAATATGTAGCTGCACTTGTCACTTACCTTGACTGTTAATAAGCGAGTCATTCTGATTTATCTGTGGTTTCTTTTCAGAGCCTCCTAGAATCATTTTCCGAAGTTCAGCCCTTTCTGCCTCTTCTCTTTCTAACGACAACTATAAAAGATATAAGATGAGATATAAAATAAAAGTACATTGAGAAAGCAACCCGAGACAAAATCAAGCAACATAGCTTTTAAATCAAACACCATTCTTAAGCGTTCACACACGGCTATGCTAATTTAATTTACATTCCGAAGAACAACCAATCAGAGACGTAACTTTTCGTGAAGACCTCTGATTGACTGCTGCATTGGTTATCTATACTATAATATTATAAAGAAGTAAAGTTTGTATATTTGTTCAATTGTAAGGGGTAATCTCGGGATCTACTGAACCGATTTTAAAAATTCTTTCACCAATAGAAAGCCACATTATTGCTGAGTGTCATAGGCTATATTATATTTTCAAAAAGAATAGGGATCCTTACTAAAACTTCAATTATGCCCAACGAAGTGGTCACGGGTCAGCTAGTAAGTTATATTAGCTTAGCCATGTGTGACATTAAACGCGCGTTATAACCCGATAGAGATAAAAACGCAGATTTTATATCGGAGTGAAAACAACATGAATTAATGGTTACTTACTTGTTCCGTAGTTTTTTTGTTTGCCAGCATATTTTCGATATTCTTTCCCATCTCCTCCAAATCTGATTCTTCACTGACAGAACTTTCAGCTTCATCTGTACTAAGTACTTCTGTGCTTTGAAGTACGCGATTTTGCAACTCAAATATACGCTGGCATTCTTCTTTGTATCTGAATCAAGTGAAATAAAGCTAGATAGGAATAAGGTACAACTTGCTATGTAACTAGATAGGAATAAGGTACAACTTCAAAAGTAAACTTTCAACCCTCTTTCGAAAAATAATACATAGTTAGTTGGTATATATATAAACTAACCTTTCTTGGTGTTCTGCGATGGAAAATCTATTTCCTCTCGAAAACTTCGTCATACCCTCTTCACCTGCCTTAGCTTTTTCCGTAGACAAGGTACGAACCACGTCGATGACTTCCCATCGTGATAGTTTCTTGATCTGGAAAAGAAGATTCGGATCAATATAAAATCATTACAAGCGATATACACCCCTTGAAGTCAAAATAGATGAAGCTGGGTATTTCCTTAACATACTTAAGTCCATAGTAATGCAGTGTTTCTTAATAAAATATTTTAGTTACGGTATTGACGTGCGGAATTCATAAAATCAGGAAATTTGGACATTCAGAATCTAAACATTTACTTATTTCAGGATTTCGTACTCTACGGGTAAAACGGAACTCTATTACTAAGACTTCGTTTCCCGTCTGACATTTAAACTTAATTACAAATATTAATAATTAAAAGTCAATGCTATTGGTTAAATTCATCACACTCAGATGTAGTTTCTTGTACAACACACATACCATCTTTCAGACAACTTTCAACCCAACGATTACTAACAATAGAGTTCAAAATTGAAATTACCTCTTCTTCAGGTACGCCGAACTTCCTAAGCAGAGCTTTCGCGTTATTCAAGCTCAGTCTTCTCAAATCAGCGTCAGTACCAGTGACGGTTCGCTTCGGTTGTTGTTCTTCGTTAGGTTGTTGTGTTGGTTTGTTCGGTATTCTAACGTAGGAGAAACCTTCGCCGCAGCCGGTCGGATCAGCCGGCCCGGTCAGTTGGAGCAGGCATTTACCGCGCATTGCTTGGATGTAGGCCCGAGTGGTGTTCCATGGTGCTACTTTCACCTAAAATAAGTTATAATTTTATTAACAGTTTAAGTTTAATGCTGAAAATAAAAGAGAGATATTTTAACTGTTGCATTAATTTGCTTAAAGAATCTGGGTAGAATAACAAAACGTTTAAACTTTAAGGGATAAATAAAATAAAAAAAATGAGCGTCTCAAATCTTGAAAACTATCAATATCAGAGGATGTCAGCCGTACATCGGGCCGATTCTATGTCTTATCTAGAATCTGATAATTTGCATTCAAAGACGAGAGATAACTTTCAGAATCAACATGATTTTACAGCAAATACTTAATGGCCACCGCGTTTGCTAAGTTTGCCCAAAATCAATAAATAAAGAAACCCCAAATGTAGTGCTTGAAATTTATAGGAAAAGCTTTATCCTACAGTATAGACATACCTCATCATCCATTTTCAACTGCAACTCTTCATCGTCGTCCTCTTGCGGTGTGAAAATGAACTTTTCTCCATAACCTGCATCCTTCAGCCTCTGTTCAGCGGCCGCCATGCTGAAGTAGGCACAGCATTGCTCCGGCGATACCATCGCACGGATTTCTTCCTCCGAGGGCAAACGGAAATCGGGCTTTATCACCCACCTGTAAGACAAGAAATTAGGATCTATTGCTTATACTGGAGTCATTTGCATGGACAAATATTGAGGCTGGAGCAAAGATACCTTGTTTAAGAAGAAAAATATATATTATTTTGGTAAATAGTGCAGAGAATCAGAAATGTTTGAGGACAGAAGTGTCTTGTTTCGGAAAAACTGGGAGTTGTAAGGTAATCTTCCAGCGCCCATGCAATTGACTCACCCAGTATAAACGTTCACATCAGTCCGTGTTCGACTAAAATGCAATTGAAAAAAAAATGTGAAATATCAAGTAGTTTATCAAGTGAGCTATTACGTTTAGAAGCCACAATCACAGAACACAGTGCTACTTGCCACAATCTTTCTGATTATAGTTTTGATCAAATATGTATAGGCGACAAGGAAAGTGGTTTACCACTTTTGATGACATCTCCCAGTAACATAATTATTCGCTTACAGATTTAATCTGTCAAGCGAAAATAGCCCTTGATGTTTTGTACGCAAATGATATTCAGTCTTAGAGTGGTAAACCAATTTCATTGTCGCCTATACAGTTAAATTACATGCAATTTGTGCGTTCCTCTTCTCGTATCTACGTTCTTCCTTCGTCAAAAAAACATCATACGATACCCGATATGAGTTATTGCAAACTGTGTTAGTTGAGACTCAATCTTTCGTATATTACTTTACTTTTTACTTTTATATCAACTCGTTTGCAATAACCTATATTCGACGATTGTATCATAATGTGCTTTTCGCATTTTGAAATTATTTAACATTCAAATCTGTTCGGACGGCTAAACCAAATCTACGAGCAACAAAAAAGTAAAAGATACTATAGACCTATATTTTAACAATAAAGTACTTTTGCAGTAGTACTATCTAATTACTTTTTACATGTTACACGCTTAAGGACCTACAAAACATTCTAAAATAAAATAAAATCATTTGTACCAAGCATAATTTTGCGTCCTGCTAGTACGAGTTGAGCTATTTTGAGTTTGTAAAACGCGACCGTTAAATCGAATCTGTACTCGAATATATACTAGTTACTTAATAAAAACTTACCAGTTAGAATCCAATCCGGTTCGTTTGAAATCAGCGCACAACTTCAACCGTTTTCTGATGGAACTTTCAGAGTGCGATGGGAACGCCCTCTTTATATCATCCATTTTGATTCGCCGCGGCTTATCGCGAGATTTCCAGAACAATCTATAGATGTAAACCTGAAACAATTTAACTTATAATAAATGAAATCTTTATGAGTGAATGCGGCTTTTGAAACAAGTGAAGATTCAAGTTTTAAATGTATGTTTTAATCATAACAAGGACGTTATTTCATTATTAACAGATGACCAATTCCCTAAGTCCAAGAGAAAATCAATCAAGAAACTTACAGCTTGTCATTTCATTTGATTTCAAATAAAGCTAAAAGTAGTCTGAAGCTTCGGTTACAACGTATACACTTAATTTGTAATAGGTAACATTTAAAATTACCTGTAAAAAGTCTCTGACAAAATTATTGGCGCGCTTTGAGTTCGGTCCAGGTACTTCATATAGCGGACATTCTTGACCAGCAACAAAGATGGCGTCAACTTCGCGGATGTAAAATGCTTGCCTGTAAACGTAAAACCTTTTGAGCATATTTCAAACGCAAATATGTAGATAATTTTAATTCTGTAAGTAATTGTTTATGCAACAATTAGATTCAGACAACCATTATCGATGGACTTTGAAGCTGAGAAGTGAGATGAAAGGTTTATTCTAGCTTCAGGAAAATTGCGTGTAGTAGGAACGTTTTTGAGGCATTTAATGCATCGCTTTTACACGACTTAATTGTCTACGCTCTCCTTCGAGATAGTTAACTCATCCAAAATTATTATTATTCTTGTTAGTTTATATTGATATTGTATTCTTACCTAGTTCTGATAATAAGAAAATCAGTAATTGGCAGCACATGTTCGTAAATAGGCGCTCGATACATGTTGTTTTCGACGACAGCTTGCGTCGCGCCCGGCGGTAAAATGCCGAGGAAAGGCGAAGTATGTGCGTAAGCTACTTCGCCGTATTTCAATGGCTTTGGACCATTATCCTGGGAAAAACAAATGAATAAACATCTGACAAACTTATTGACGGAGGTTGAAGGTTTCTGTATAGAACAAGCCCGAATTTTGATTTTTTATCATGTTATTGACAGGCGTCACAGCGCAGTTCAGCTATCGGGTCTCGATAGCATTGTATGAAATATCCATGAATATTATTTATTTATTTTAGATATTTAGGTTATGCTATACAGAGGTATAATTACAAATCAATGCGACAATCGTAAACGTATTTTAACGGAACGTATTTCACATATACTGCGCGTCAAAGCCAATCTTATTGTCGAACATTGCAGCGTCACCACGTAGTGTATTTCAGACACACGTTTACGATCATCACATTTATTTTTCATCTATTCTTGGGCTCTGGTAGGATATTTCAAAAGCTCATAGGTCAAAGGTCGTTTTGAAAAGAAACAATTCAAATATCTGTGTGCAAAGTACTCACCTTAGTTGCAGTACGTTTGTAGTAATTTTTAACTTTTGTACACATTCCCACTTGACTTATAAGTGGGGGATGTTCTTCGCAGAATTCAACCAGGACTATTTCGCCATCTCTTCCACTGAGGTCTTCGGGCGTTCTCATAAAGAATACATCACCACCACCCGACGCTAGACGTTCGGCTTCACGTTGCTGTAAACAATATTGAGAGACGATTAATTATTGTAAAAAAATATTGTAGAATATCTGCATAGAATAGTATTTGTGATTGCGGTAAAAGACTCTCGATCCCTAAAGCGAATTACAAAACCTTAGGTTTATGTCGAGAAAGCTTAGTAGTTGTGATTTATTGCTTAAGATAGATGAGAGGTTTCAGGTTTTGTGTCTAAAAATACAGTTATTTATCTCACTCCTCCCTGTTTTGATTAAAGATTACATTTGATTAAATTTTTATCATTTAAATGATCAAGGGTTGGATCAAGGGCTGCAAAAAAGCCGCTAGAAATTGTGTGATAGGAAACCGATACAATCTTAAGAGACAACTATCTATTATGTTTACGGGTCTTCATCATTATAATTACATCATTTATGCATTGCAAATTGTGTTTAAATAGTTCTAGCATATATTTTTTTTAATAAATATCTGTATATTACCTTAAACTTTTTCCTAATATGTTTGATCAAAGGTTGGACAACATGCGGCCCGGGCGCAGCAAGCGGTCCGTAAGAAAGTTTCCTCATAGCGGGTCGATGGAAAGCCCGAAGCCTCGCCGGTCCCATATGAGTTTGTATGAACGGAGCCCTCAGCTCGACGACTGGGGTACTGTGTTGGATAAGCTGACCACCGGCTACTTTGAGACGGGGGTTCTGTGATTTTGGCTGATAAAACCTGTAATAGACACTCTGGTAAATGAATATACATATACTCAAGGTCATCATTGCACATATTGGTAGTATGGAAAATTATGTAATATTTATTTTATTATCTTATCTTAGGCTACAGGTTGATGATGATGATGATATCAAATCTTAAACTAAATAAGAAACTTAAACAATGAACGGCATATTTTTTGGGCATCTCATGTGTTAGATTAGTTACTGATACTGCCCTACTTCAAATCGAGAGTGAATAATAGTGAAGGGAGTAAATAATCTTGAGTACTTTCAGTTTCCTACAAGGGATACTCGAATCTTAAGACACCGTCATGATGAAAAGTTGCTTAAGTTGTCACTCAAAGTAACAGTGATTCAAAAACAGTTATTTTAATTTCAAACAAAAGCTCTATAAACAAACTAATACACACACCTCTTCATACCCAGAGAACAGAGTCTCAAAGTCGAGATGTAGTCACAAATTGTTGCAAAATTGTTTGCCGCCAGAATGCTGAGTCATATCAAAAGTACTTACACGTCATTACTAATATTGAAGGGATCTCTGTCGGGCGATTTAGGAGGCGGTGGCGGCGCGTCTTCTTGTAATACATTGATCACTCCAGCTTTCCCCAGTAGAATCTTGGATTTCTTTACGTGAGGATGAGGTATCTTCACTTTGGGCTGTGGTCCAGTAGCTGTAAGTAAAGTTATAATAGTTTTGAACCTTAGTGTTATAGAATTAGGGTGGATAATTATGTGGCTGATAAGCCCTAATAATATGTAGCTTTCTAGCTACATTTACTTTACAAACATACCTACCTAAATAATTAATGTTATTGTTTCTACTTGCAGGGTAAATAGTTATTTGTTGTGTGTGAGTGCAAAGTTGATTTTTAACCGCAAGCTCACTCATTAGAATCCTTTGCTTAATCGGTCATCAAAACGGAGCACGCGGTTCGAAGCAACTTTACACTCTTGTATAACAAATAATAACTATTTTATACTTACCCAAAACTTTTTTGTTGATTATGCAATTTGCTTGATATATAAATCAGTTCTACTTTGCCTTTTTCTATCTATTATTATTATCTTTTTCATTTGTATTTGTCTACAGAACTACGCCTAGTTCATATCTTATCCGGTCTCAGTAAAAACTATTTCGACCTACCTCTAGTAATCTTCGACGGGTCAACATCATCTGGTATACCCAGAATGATATTCTCATCGTTCGGGTCCAGCGTCAATATTTTCGGCTTCGGTATTTTCGGCATATTCTCAGCGTCCCAAATAACCTCGTCCTCCCAAGTGCCATACACCAACTCTTCGTTTTCGACGGGAAAGATAGAATACCACGTATTGTCTTCACCGTCGTTTGGATTTGCTGATTGGTTGGCTGCTGCGGCAGCTCTGTATAATATAAAATAAGCTATGGTATTGAGATTTTTGTGAGTTAGTTTCGAGTTAACCTATTTCTACTGCTAAGTTAGTAAGTCTAAGTAGTGATGCTGGGATTGCAGTTTTCAGATTTGCACACGGATATAATTAATTTTCGTATACTAACTGTCTTATGAAGAACTTATTGTAATGTAAAAATGTCATAAAAAATATGAGTCTACGTTCTTAACAGCCATATTCGGAACACTAAATATCGTAGTGTGTAAATAAGTAGGTAGTAAGTAGATAATAAGTAGGTACGAAGTAGTAAAAATTTCGTCAATAGGTACAAAGTAGATAGTAAATAGGTAGTAAATAGGTACAAAGTAAGTAGTAAACAGGTACAAAGTAGGTAGTAAATAGGTAGTCAGTGGATAGTAGGTAAGTAGGTACAACTTACACAGCATTTTTGGCAGCTTGCAATGGAGTGGTGGGCGGTGGTCGGGGATGGGAGAACTGTTGCGCCGTGCGACTCACTGAGGTAGGTACCCACCCGGCGGCGTTGCTTTTACTGTTCAAACGCGCTAGCACCTGTAATGTGTATCTTTGTATCAGCTTTTTATATGGCTTTGTATGAAGTCTCAAATCGGGGGGGTAAAATGGGATTATAGCATATTTGGCGCATTGTTTCAATTAATTTTTTTGACGTTTTAGTTCTTAGATTTTCTTTTCAGTTCGCTTTTTTATGTGTTGTTGTTGAATTTGAGTGATAAAAATGTTTACTTGGTTGATCATTAATTTAAGAAGTAAATATCTTTAACCTAAAAATTAGGCTTTTACTATAAATGTTTTTTCGTTGTGATACAACATTATATGACAACAAAATATGCAATGCGGGTCTAACCACTACAATAAAAAAAAAAAATACAAAAATAAGTTTTATATTTAAATAAGTTATATCTAGTGATCCAGTTAAAGATTAGAAATGATTTATCACAAAACGGAACTTGTTGAGCGAATCTAATATTGATTAAAAAGAATAATAGATACAGATACATGAGCTACAAACCTTTTGTTTAATCTCACTTCCATCCCATATGACGTCATCTTCCCACTGCAATTGTGACACCATCAGAAAAGAATCATCAGGGAATCCGCTGTCTAGACTCTCAGCACTTTCAGCGTCCTCAACTTTATCGTCTTCTGTTTCAGGTGGTTTACTTTCTACTGTTCTACTCTCTGGTTCGGGAGATGGCGCCTAAAACAAAAGAATAGTCATCATTGACAATCGTTACAAAATGGTAACTTGAAATAAGATACATGAGTGAGTTTTGTTGCATTATTTTAATGGATTGTATAGAAAATGATAGTTGTCTCGCTTACCCAAATAGCTTGAAAGCCATTTGAGTAAGCGAAACCGCAATCTTTTCAGTATGCTACTAAGGCCAGATTCACATGAAGCTACGAAGGTTGCATTGTTAATATTCAATCATGATTCAATATAATTATTATTTTTTTTAGTACCTAACTGCAATTAATGTAATTGGTGTAAACCGTATTAATCGAATAAATAAATAAATTATAATTTATGTTTAATGGCCAGTCAGTAAAAACAGCGTCTTATTACCTTGCATTTGAATCCATAATCGAATCCCTCTCCCGATTCGGGCACGTTGAGCATATCATACCAGACTTGTGCTGGTCCGAAGCGCCAATGTGCAGGCGCCGGTCTCTGAGACTTATCTCCTGAGTTGGATGAGTAGTTGTCAGATGCTGTTTGTTGGTTTTCCTCCATTGGTCTGTTAACACCATGTGAAAATACAGTTTTTATTTATTGTAAGTATTTGTGTAATACGTATACAATAATACGTGGACCAAGAACCGACCAAAGGCCGTAGAAATGTGGGCCGTCAGAAAATAATGTGGACCGATGACCTGGTCAAAGTTGCGGGAAAGAGCTGGATACGGAAAGCTCAAGATCGCTCAGAATGGCGTGCATTAGAAGAGACCTTTACTCACTCAGCATTGGGTGGCAACAGGTTGAAGAAGAAGAAGACATATACAATAAAGGTCAAGCGAAAGCATTCACAATTATATGACACAAATGACAGATCGGATTCGGAATTTGGACCTTATTACGCCTCTACTGGATACGTACTCGATGTTATGGTGTTACCTCAATAATTTATCCTCATCATCACTTGCATACTGCACTTCTTGGTTTTCAGAGGATAGAGGGGGAGTGTCACTGCCGGTACTTCCACTGCGCTTGCGTCGTCTGCGTTTCTTCACTCCGCGCCATATTTGAGGGAGGCTCGATAACTTTCCCGGCCCGAATAGACGAGAAAAGAGTAGGACCTGAAATAGTTCATAATGCTTCACAATGCTGTATTATTAATTTATGTCTGTTTGTTGCTGGATAACACTTTTTTTGAATGGCGTCAGATCTCAGTTGGTAGTAGCTCTTCCTTCCATGCTGTGGGTCGTAGGTTCGATTCCCACCCAAAGCAAATGTTTGTGTGATGAACATAAATATTTGTTCTGTATCTGGGTGTTTCTATATATTCTATGTATGTACCTTTAAGAAGAAGAAGTACCTTTATCTACATATTTATATTTGTGGCAAATTAATTTATTTTAATTAATATATAATTAATTTATTCAGTAAAATCATTAGTTTATAATTAGATCCGGGTTCCACTTATGCTGAGAACTTTCACTTTCTCCAAAACTAAATAGGACTTTGATGGAAACATCACAATCCCAAATTTTAATGGTCATTAGTTAGGAACGTGTTAGCATGTTTTGATGTCTAATAATCAAAGTCCTAACTCTATTAGTTTATTTAGACATCTAGAATGGGGTTAGTTCTTGGTATTTTTATAAATGCTTTAAAAGTTACCTTATCTGGTCTAAAATCGGGGAACAACTCAGTGACATCAACATTGGCGTATTTGGACGGAAGCATGGCCGCTAGAGGTGTGTCCAGCCTTCTTGGACCTTTATCACCTTTCTCTGTTTTCTGAACTCTGCAAATCATTAAAGTAAATCAACTACAGAGTAAAACATGAACAAGTTTTTATAGAAGACATATTTTACAATTTTTAAACCAATTTCAAGAATGAAAGAGGTTCTCATGTCCTTCACCTCATATTTTACTGATAACTGATTCTGGTGATAGTTTATTTATTTGAATATTGATACTTCTCATGTGGTCTTATTTAAATTTTAACAAGATCAGAGCAGTAATTTCCGTACATAAAATTTTAAATAATGGATACTCACGGTATAACAGCGGGTGGCGGCATAAGCTCTCCATCTCCTTCCATATCACCTTCGTACCCGTCATCATTCTGAACGGCCTGTTCATAATTGTCTCCGCTCCAACTAGTCACAACCTCTTCAGTCTGTGGACAATCGTCCAATGGATCCTCATGCTTAACCTGTTCATCCACCACCGTTTCTTCGATCTGTGCTTCCTCATTAGTCACATCTACATCCTATTGGTTAACACAAAACATAGACAACACAGTGCAGTTTGCAAATATTCTTGTTTTTTTTTTAATTAGTTTTAAAAATACATACTAGCTTCGAAATGAAATGAAATCATTTATTTGCGAGAAGTGTGGATAAACAGGTTCAAAACTAAAGCTTGTGCAAAAACTAGATAAAAGAAGGTAATAAACATTGCTATACAATTAGCAGTTTTTAGATAAGCTGCATAATTCATTAGTAAGATAAACAAGAACAAATGCGTTTTTTTATCCCAAAACAAATAAATGACACACAAAAACAAACCATGCAAAAACAATAATGATTTAAGCTCCCCAAGCTACGTCTGATTTAATTAAATTCATAAAGTGGTTGAACCATGCAAAAGTGAAATTAAAAGCGCATTGAATACTGAAAATTGGTCATTTAGATAGCGGGCTAAAGTTTCTCTTTAATGTTTAGCATTTGGTTTTCATTTAAATAAAGTAAGACATAAAGTATGACATCTTCTATCTAAGTAGATAGCCCAATTTTGAGATAAATAGATAAATATTCACAAATATTCACAGACATTTCCACACATCACACTCTAGTCCCAAACTAAGCAAATCAGTATCATATGATAAAAAAATTTTTGTTCAACACGAGAAAAAAAGCAGTACTTATTATGAAATTTAAATTTCAAGCTTGCTACATTATATTGTATTTTTAATACAATGCAGCATTTTAACTATGCAATGAAAACTCATTTTACATAACTACAGAGTAAAATAGTTTTCCTTCATTCATCATATAACCAACATATTCTTAGTTTTCATTATAAACGGGATAATTACCATGATTTGTGAGTTTGATTATTTCCCGATATTTTGGCACAGTTGCATGCGGCATGATCACGGGTCCAACTGAAGTCTTTGCAAGTAGATAAATATCCCGTTTAGAAGTTTTCAGTGTTCAAACCCATGATTAGTTTCAAATATTATAACATATTCTTACTTTGATATCGTCAGCCGCATCGTCAATGTCAAAAAAGTCAACAGCCGATGGACTTTTTTGTGAATAATCTGTAATATACAAAATAGAGTTTACTTTATTGGTGTGCAGCCAGCTTCAAAAAATGTTCAAAAATAGTTTAAAAAATTGAAGGTGTTCCACATTTAAGAGCAATAGCGCACTAGCGGCCAGGTCGCGGCGGCCATCGAGATAGATACATTAGTATGAAATCGCCATAGAGCACGCGCACCTGGCCGCACGCGGCCTGCGGCCACACCAAGCCGCAGCGGCCAGCGAGATCGACGCGACAAATTTGCGGCCGGTGTTCAGTCGCTAGCCGCTGCGGCCACTGAGATCAATCGTTTTGTAGTTAAATCACCAGTGTGCGCGCAGTGCGCACTAGCCGCGGCGGCCGCACGTATTGTGGAACTACAGCGGCCTGGCCGCGCGGCCAGGCCGCTAGTGCGCTTTTGCTCTTAGTCTTTTAAGTAGGCTGAATCAACAATTTACTTTCCGAATCATGTTAGATTCATAGCAACATGTATTAATCACTAAAACTACATGTCTTATTTTACATTTACACATCCTGTTGTCACACAATTGAATAATTAGAAATAAACTTGAAAGATGGAACTTACAAAGGAGAAGGATTTTACAAAATTATAATTTTGGACCATAACAGCTTCTAACTAGGTCATGTTGAATATTATTATGTATCAGCATTATGATGACTTCAAACTGTGTGTACATAATAATGTCGAAATTAGACAGGTTTTTTTTATTACTTCAGGGTAGGTTGTAATGATGTCAATAAACTCTACAATCGGTATCAAGCATAACCTTTATCTTCCTCTTCTCTCGCGGCTTCAGTTTCCTCCAAAACTTCTGATAGCATTGACCCTAGGCCCAGTCGTGACAATGAGGACAGCATTCGCTTCGATTCGCCATCCAGAAGTCCATCGTCTTCGAGCTGACCGCTTTCGTCAATGTTTCCGAAAAGAAACCCAGTCAAGTCCATTCCCGAGGGACCGTTGTCCCCCGGATCATCACTGTCACACATCACTGCAGATATCTAAGTTCTCACATCGAATAAATAACGCACATTGCAAAACCGAAGAATTTCTAAATAAAATGATTATCTCTCCGTTTTTGATGCGTCCTTTTTTGTTGACTTTTTACATCTGATTGATCTGTTATGTCAGTGTCATTCACACATAATGTCAATGTCTGCTGGGTTGGCTAGACATTGTTTTTTACCTGGCAATTTAAACGCATGGCCAGGTAAAAAAACTTGTCTATGGCTTGCACAAATTATACAAAAAATAACGGAAAGTAATAAAGTCAAACTCATGGCATGTATGTAAATTAGATACAGGTACTACG
This sequence comes from Ecliptopera silaceata, assembly GCA_932527185.1. Lineage (NCBI taxonomy): Eukaryota > Metazoa > Arthropoda > Insecta > Lepidoptera > Geometridae > Ecliptopera > Ecliptopera silaceata. The sequence continues at coordinate 5,440,424 of OW052202.1, read as the reverse complement.
CCCAAGGTTTCTTAAACATTATATGAAAATTATAAACTGAAGTATGTTTCCATCCAATTTTAATGGCAATCTTAGTTTTTTATAATCATAATATTCTAGGTGCACTTGATAAAATAGGTTGATACGTAGGTATACCTAATACCTACTTATCAAAGTAAATCGTTGGGTATAGTAAAGTTGTACTATCATTTACGTATTCATTTTAAATCGAGGTAGGTAATAACACTAATCGGATCACGAATAATAAACGGTAGGGTACTCTTCCGTAAGTCCTGCCAGGACTCGCCAAATTGTTCTCTGCACGCTCGGATGATCTGCTAAATTGGTGCGAGGCAGATTACGTTGCCAGCAGTAGCTAATACAATATACTAGTCAAACTTGGATCAGGTACAGTCAGCCTCCGAAGCATCTAATCTCTTTTTCAGACGTCACTTTCGAATGGATAGTACCTAGGTACTTATCTACCTGAGTGTAGGTACGTATTTACTAAAACCAGTATTAACGTAGGTAACTCGTTTGAATAAACAAAATATGCAAAGTGTTGTTTTCTAAGTCTCATAGATAGTTGGCAGACGATAGGACGTTACACCAACATTTTTAAATTACCTACCTTTTGGTACACAACGAATTCAATCCTGCTCATTAGTGTCAACGTAAAGGCCTATGCATATTATAGCGTTTTAGCTGCTTCATAAATATAAATAATAATCCAAAGTAGCAAAAAAACAAAAGTATTAGGTAACTAGGTCCTATATAAAGAGATTATAAACATAATTTTTTGTTTTTCATTTACATATTTTCGTGTGCATGACGCATTTCCGGTGCAATGCCTCCGGTGCTATTCAACCTTCGCTACAATTTTTGCAGTGTGTGAAGAACAGTGTAAATAATTCGATATGATAGACCGAGCCGAGTCAGATTTAAAATACGTGCAGTAATACAAAAAGCTAGATTATGATACTTATCTGAACTAGGCTAAAATATAAAGTCTTAGATAACTTTTACAATTTATCTCTTTTACTTTCGACCCTATGGATAAACTATACTAAACTACAAAACTTATTATTTAACGAATAGGTACTTAAATGATTGATCAAGATTGTTATACAAAATTAGTAAGTAAATTAATTAATTAATTATAAGTTTACCTTGTATTGTAATTTAATCTGTGATCCGATTACTGATGATAATAGATAAAAATGAGTAAAACCTAATTTTCACAGTGTATATAGGTAATTATACCTACTTCATAGAAATGTGAATACCTATCAGGTGTGTGTTTTGTATTTTTGTATTTGCGCTACAGTCTACGCTACCCTCTACAATGAAAGCGGGGTTGAAGGGCGCAAAGTGAACTAATGAAGTATTTGAGTATCCTGACTCCTGATTGGTGATGGAATACTAAGCGTGGGTTGAAAGGCCCTTGTAATTTTTATGATTCGGCCCTGCACCTATTTTTAGGATCATCAGAGATTACTTTATATCAACGTGTTCTATCTCATATGTTAAATTGAGCAGAATTTTATTTTAAGTAAGTACTCGATGTTACATGCGACTTCGTACGCGTTGCAAGCACGGCAGTTTTTGGTAGACTTTACCTACACGATGTTTATAATACCTTAACTAAAATAAAACTAATAAAAACTTGTTACTATTATGTTACTCTTAAAGATGTAGGTAACTTTTTAACTATAATGATGAGAAATTGTTTTTAAATACATAGTTTTGAGTTCTATTGTAACAAACAATCATATCTTTCGTCAATAAAAGACTAGTTTAGACTAAGCAATGTGGTATTTGATGAAGGAATCTAGCGACACTTTATTTGACCAGCTTTTGGTACACTTAACTCAGTTTACTCTGCTTTGTTAACTTCAAAAATATTTATAACCTGATTATTCTAAAAGCGATGGCACTTAAATTTTACACGTTTCCAGCTCAAACAATGACCTATAATGAGATTTTCCATTATAGAATAATCCAACATGACATAGTATTAACGGAATATTTCAACTAAATCAACAGGAATGGACCGATAATGTGTTTAGTTTGTCAAAACCAACACATTTAGTCTAGTGTTATTGCAATCTAAGCATTGTTTTGTTATGCAGATCAATTTCAATTGTGCTAAACCTAAAGAATGTGCAATATTAGGGTTGCATCATCATCATCATAAACTTAGATCAGCCCACTGCTGGACGTAGGTTACTCCCAAAACGCGCCGGATCTTCGGCTCTTCTCTTCCATGTTGGCCAGCCAGGCTCTAAAGGCATTTCGAATGAATTTTCCTCTTTTCAAAACTAATAATGCCCTGTCTACAACATGTAATGTATAGGTAATTAATGACGCTTATCGTGCCGACCATACTCTGTTTCATTAAACACTTCACACCTTACATAATTTATGGAAAAGTTTTCGTTTTCACGATTCTCCAAAGCCCGTCTAAATAAAGTTGCCGCCCTTCAGAAAGTTGAGCGGTAAATCAACATTTTGCTCTTCTAACGACGCGGGTTACGTGTGGCCACTTAAATATTAAGGGGAATAACTCATGAATATTTTGTGAATAAATTTTTCTGGAAGTATGGAAATATAGCATTTATGGGATGAGCAAACCAACACGTAAGAAAATAGGTGGTAAATAACAAGTACTCGCTAGAAAAGGCAACGCGTGTTATAATGTTCACTTACGTTGTAATCTTTTTTATTTATGCTACATAATAACAAAGTAACATGGCTTTTTACGTAGAAAATAGGTCAATTACTTATGAAGGTCTCAAACGATCAGCGATATGCAAAAACCGTAATGTTTTACAAAGAAAAACATTTTTTTAATTAAATTACACTTTACAAACTCAATTTCCTATCCGCGTATTAAGATAAGACAAAAAAAATAAGATAAAAAGATAAAGTAAAGCACTTAAGATCAAACGTTTCCTAAGAATTTCAAGTGTTCAGTAAAAAAAAGATTGCAATAAAGTCGATACTGTTGATAACATCAAATTTAATTCAAATAACAATTGAACAATAATTGAAATACGTTTATTTGAAGTGGATTTACGTTAGCAACGAACGTGTTAAGCCTCGGAACTAGGCTATAAATATCGGCAAACTGTGAATTATGGGTTTAGTTGAACACATACAGATTTGCTCCGTCTGTTTGGCAACAATGCACCTATTTTAGCGGCACTGACAATTTGTATTTCACTTTATAGGATTGCGCATTCAATCATGAACTTATCTATGTTTGGTTAAAATAATTATAATAAACTTAACAAGGTATATTATATTCCGGTCGCTGGGTTTCGGGATCTTTTTATATAAATTAAAATAATAACATATATAATATATATTAAAATATAATATAAATTAAAAGAAGAAGGAAAAGTATTATTATAAGTTATTAACTTATAATAATACTTTTCCTTCTTCTTCGAGTCGTTGAAAAAAACTATTTTGTAAAAAAAACACTAAATTTAGACCAGCCCAATAAGTCTAAATAATAATAATACTGAAATAAGTCCACGATTGAATATGCTACGATCTATGCAATCTTACGATCAAATTGAAAAAGAAATAGAGATACTAAGCTCTATACTAGTTTCTTGACCGTTTTTCTAAACTCTGGTCACGTGGAACTGGCTCCTAGAATCACCTAGTATATAAGAGGATTCTAAATGATCTCTGTGATTTTACTGAATAAAGTTTAATTGTTATTACTTTTTTTCTACCTACTCTCTAACCTAATTAAATTAACTTAAGTCAAAGTTCAACAACAAGCAAAAAAACTAGGCACAACATCCTAAGTATAAAACCTAATTTTTATTTTTATATAAGTACTTAGCTTAAACACAGTATCAAAATAAATTAATATAATATTCAAATACCTTCCTTTCAAGATGCACTAAAAATTTGAATGTTCCACTTTAATATTCTAAAACCCATTCGAATGCAATCGACTACTTTGAAATTCAAGAAGTCAGTCCACACTAAGTATGCCTTTGGACCTTTACAACTGCTCGGTTTGAATTCGAAACTACCATTATCGGTTCTTAAGAAGACAGTTTATTCATAGACCTAAATGGACATAAAATATTTTGATGTATATTTGGGATATATTAGAGACGCGATATTGGAAATTAAAACGTTCTTCTGATATATTCTAGAAATCACAATACAGTAACTTTTTCCAAAGTGCAGTAATAACTTAAAAAAATATAGAAATCTTCCCGAAAACCTTACATACTTATCTAAATAAAAATAAATAAAATAAAAAATATCTACGATTAAAAAAAAATATCCTGAAATCCTTATACGTAAGAATTTTCTCTAAAATCCCTACACGCTACGTAGCATGCCACATGCTACACTGTAGTAGCAAAATTTTTGCAGTAATTCCTATTATTTTACAGTTTTTAACCAACACGTAGACTTTTCAAATTTTCAGATTGTTAGTCCTCGTAAATAACTGAATGACAGTTAAATAAGGAAAACTGATTGCAACAAATATTCACAGCTATTTTAATATTTATTTTATTTTATTTTTCAGTCAGGTAAATATCATATCAGCCAAAGTAAGGTACAATTACTTAAACAAACATCCAAAGACACGAATCACTAATTCCAGCTGGTATTTGCATCACGCTTCAGAGATTATTATTATTTGAGCAGACGTCGACTGTCGATCGAAAATTAGTAACGTTGAGTATTCCAATAAAATATTAATGTTTATTATTAATAAATGATATTATACATTTTGCTACGGTCAGATCAAAAGCGCTATAATGTACGTACGAGCTACGCCGTAGATGTAAATGCTACGCCGATCGTAGCTTCACATAACAATTTCAATCTAAAAATACCATTATTTTGTTACATAATTCACCGTGCTAGTTTTAATTCCTAAGTCAACTAATGGGAACAATTCCTCCAAGTATTTTCAATCGAGTTTTCTCCCGGAATAGAACACAAATGTGTTTCCATTGCCGAACAACTGAATAAGGTTAGTTGTTTTTATTTGATTCTGCGAAAAAAAAGAAAATACATCTCGTAGTGAGTAATTAACTAACGCGTCCTAATCTGTACAGTTCAGGTAGATCTCACCGCAATACGCGCTTCATATTAATTAGGATCGCATGCCAGTGGCATCCGCACTTCCCACAGGTTATATTACGTTATTCATGAGCGTAGCGATAAGCAGAGCGGGCTACGAACTATAAACATTTTTGTTTTGAATTTTATATGTAACATTTACGAGTAATTAACAAGATATATATAGAAAAGGAATAAGATATAGAAGCTGGAATGCCTTCGTTAATTAGCAATTTTGTAAAAAAATAAGGGTCATTCAGCATTACTACGTACGACATATATATACTCAAATCTTTTCATATCAACGATGTACCTACCTACTACTCAAATATTGAATAACATTCAATTTGATTCCCTTTATAATATCCATCACGCCGATAAGTGCAAATTTCGTGCGAAGCACACAATTTTTTTTAAGCTATTGTATAGCTTTTATCGCGGGCCTTGAGCGTGGTGACCGAATCCAGAAATTCCGTAACGAAATAACCTAACACTTCGACCGGTGGCAAAAAATGCTATACAATAGTTTAATCGCGGCAGACCCCGAGTGCCACACGTCCTTTTTTTGAGATTCACCCACACTATAGTATCTTATTCTTGATTTTAAGGGGTGTATCTCTAGCATTTCACCGACTGGCGCTCTGCTAAGATGATGTCCTTGTTCCAAGGCGCTCCGCTAGTAAAACGTCAAAGCTTTGTGACACAAACCCACATATATCTTGTGCATTCGAATCCGCAATTTAGTTTGCGGCTTACCGCTGACAACGACATGTTTGGCCTCGTCTAAATTTGCGTTTGCATCCCTAAATTGTGGTGATGTTACCCTAATTTGGCTTTTAATTTTGCGCAAATATTTTCAGCTGTCTTTTGTCTGTTTTATGCAGATAAAAAGTGGGTTGGTATCACTGCCTTCAGTTTTGTAGGTCGTAGGTTTGATTAAGAACAAAGTCTTCATTAAGAACAAAGTGCAATCTATGTTCTGTGTTTAGGTGTTACATATATTTACAAAAAAGTAAGAAGCTTAAAATTTAGCTTAAGCTATAATACAAGCTTTGCTAAGTTTGGGACTGGCGGGCGATGCGTAAATTATCCATAATGAAAATTTCAAAGTATCTACCTCTAAGTTTCGTTGAAAATTATTACAGAAAAATGGTACCTGACTAAGCCTACTACTGGAAGACTAAGCCTACATACACCCAGATGATTTATCAGTAAAGTTCTAAGAATCCTTAGTAAAGTTTACTAAAATCAAAGTGTAGCAAGCAAGCCAATTCTGGACAAGAAACCGGTTTACGGGCAAAGTTGGAACGGCTCTAAAGAGGAAGGGACGCCAATAACTGGCTGTACGATACAAGGACAAGTTCTGAACTAACTTTACAGGAAAATGTCTGATCATAAGGTTCCATTGCTTGCTTAGGATAATTTTACACCAATTTTATTTCCTAGAATCTTTCTTAAAGTATTTTTTAAGCTATTGCATAGCTTCTATCGCGGGCCTTGAGCGTGAAGACCGAATCCAGAAGTTCCGTAACGAAAATACCTAACGAAAATAACCTAACACTGAGCATGCGTAATTCAGCAAAAAATGCTATGCAATAGCTTTACCGCGGCAGAACTCGAGTGCCACACGTCTTTTTATTTTTTTTTATTTAGCTTCAATAGTTTATGTGAAGTAAATGCAAACTGGTATTTTAAATCTTTCACTAAACAATAAAATATATTACATAGTGACGTTTTCACAAACTAGTTCAAAACTAGTTTATTTCGCTGCATTGTTCTGTAGTTTTACTAAATTTCTTTTAGTTTGGTTACAATGTCCTAAATCCAACTACTTTTAAACCTTCAACGCGAATTTTAACTACCTCCCAAGCTGTCATCAGTATAATGGATGTAGATATAAATAGAGTTATTTACTTCCATAAAATTATCTCTATAATCTAGTAAAAATATCAATTATCTATAAGTATTTTGTGTGAATATCATAAATGTGCACAACATTTTGACTTTTATGAGAATAAATTATTTAAAAACGCTATTTATATACCATCGCACAAACAAACTGTATAAATTGAAAACTATAATAAACAAAAGTTAAATACACAACAGAATTATTCAAGCAAACTGCACGGTGTGAGAGCGTCCACTAAAGTTGGAAATAGACGTTACTTGGCCCGTTAGTGGCGACGACCATTGTTAGTGGTACGACACATAATGCCGACAATCAGCTGCAGATCTCGTTGCTTTTCAAATAAAAGTTAACTGCATCACTGAAAGAACGTAGGAATAGAACTGCCAGTTTACCTTGAATTAACAAAACGGTACGAAAACTTTTTACTGTTTTATAATTCAGAAAACTGGTATAAATAAACATTCAGGAATATTTCACAAATCGCGCTCCTAAACTAAGCAAAGCTTGACTTAGGAACAAGATTGCTAATAAAATACTTATTAATTCGATTTTTGTAAACACAATACAGATTACATAGTAACAACATGCACTTTCTTTTTTAAATACATACATACTCGTAGTAATACCCAGCCATAGAACAAACATTTATGATTACTAGGCTCAAAACCCTTTGTTGTATTTATGTTTGTTTTGTGTAAACCCGTGTTTAATTCCTCATTAATAAAATAAATGAATAAATTGAAATAAATATGTGTTCGTCACACAAATGTTTGTTCTCATTGGGGATCGAACTCACGACCCACAGCATAGATAGCAGAGTTTGTACCAACTAAGTAGTGACGCCTATCACAGCTCAGCTGTAGCTCTACCATGAGTTTTTATTAGACTGTCGGCCGGTTTCTCGAACGATGATCAACGAAAAAATCAAATAATTACTACTTATGTGTCAAACTCGGATCAATCGTGATTTGAGTTTCCAGAAACCTAATATTTACGTATCTACTGTAGTAAAGTCAGGCGATTTTACTGTGACAACTCATAGTAGAGGTACTGATTATGTCAACAAACTTTCGAAAAATTCTGTTGATGATTATTTGCGGGAAAAACAGTGTGAGATATAAAACCTTCAGCTACTAAGCCTCAAGAAGCTCACGCACTTGATCATGTCCCAGCAATTATACGCCCAGCGTGCACGTTCCTAATGTGATTTCACGGCTGTTAAGTATAGACTCATTCGACTATATTTAATACTGATAACGTGCGAAGAATAAAAATAGCGTTAACATGAAGGTAAATAAAAAATCTCGCCTTTTGTAAGTTTCTAGGTTGTCGAGATCACAGAAATACATAACATGGCTTACTGTTACTCAATACATCAAGTTAACTATTTGGATTTATAGATTTTGATGATGAACTATTTAAATTAATAATGGCTAAGAAGAAATCAGTTTAAAAAAAAAATGATTTTTGACAATTTAATTTTAAGATCTCATAACAATGTTCTAATAAATATTTACATTAGCATAAAACAAGTTTTTTCTTACTTTACGAGTAAAACATATAAGTATGTTTAAATACGTCAAAACAGTTGATGCTGGCATTACTAATAGGAAAACAACAATATCTGCTTGATTCAAACAATACAACATCTGCTTGATTCAAGCTTCGTTGTTAACCAGTTAATCCGTCACCAGCCACCTCATACCGTGTCCAGTTGGGCATGAGCGTGTTACTAGGTACGTTATAAATTAGTCCAAATTGAGACGAGGCGCACCTAGGCACTGTCCAGGTGAGGTGACATAATTCAATTAGATTGCAAACCATTTGTTAGCGTTCCGAGCGGTGCTGTGAGTTATGCCCTACCTTCTCTCGGTTTGGTGCAGCTAATTAGAAATAGCTGACAAAAATGAACAGGTTACTTACATCAATATAAAATCTTTTTTTTTATTTTCTTTATTTAACCTATTGTGTCCCACTGCAGGGCAAAGGTCTCCCCCAAACTCTTCCATTCATCTCGATCTCATGCGTCCATCCACCACTCCGTCGCGTATGAGTCGAGATCGTCTCTCCAACGTCTTCTCAGCCGGCCCAGTCGTCGCATCATATTCTCAAAAGTATTTGTATGAATAAAATTATTTATTCATACAAATACATGACATGACAGGAGACAATTCAACAGTAAGTAATACAGAAGCAGAAAGAACAAGTAAAAGTAGGTAACTTAAAATTAAAACAGAAGATAGTGTATGACATACCTACGCTACGCATGGGAACGGGACGTCCAGAATTACATTTATGCAATAAATGTAATTACCTACATATTATGGCATAAGACATTACTGGCCCGCGGCGCGCGTGCCCACTACGCTCTATCACCAGAAATAATTCACCTTAAAGCTTTTTATTGTATTGCCAAACATAAAAATAAGCACATAATAATGGAATACGTTTTTCAAACGTCAACTGTAACCAAGCTGTCGTAACTTTAAGCTGTGTAAATGCAGTTCTGTTAAACTTATACGAGTGTACTTGAGCTGGTAATGTGAATTTATTGGATGGCGACTTTTATCTGGAGCTCATGCAGGTTTACACTTTACTTGCAGAAAAACATAGCCAGTTTAGTGGCTTAGCCTAGTCTAGCTTTTATTTTTGCTTCAAAAAAAATTAAAACCTCATAATCATGATACTTTATAAGTAGGTAGGTACACATTTTCAGTCCAAAATCTGATATTTGATGGCTAACCCATAAATATTTATTATACGATAATATGACACGAAACCAGCATATTTACTCCGTGCTGTCGGTTGTGGGTTCGATTCCCACCCAGAGCAAATGTTTGTGTGATGAACATAAATATTTGTTCTGTGTCTGGGTGTAATTATGTTTTCTATATTTACAATTACAATCTAGTTCCCATAGTACAAGCTTTGTTTAGTTTGGGACTATAGTGTGATGTTGAAATGTCCGTGAATATTTATTTATTTATTTTTAACATCGCTTAAAAAGCCATACAAAAATACTGCATCTAGGTACGTCAGCTATAAAGGTCCGCTATTTCATTACCAATTCGAGCTATTCAAAGCAGAGCGTAAGAATTGCTAGTGCAACTTTTCTAATAGAAAAGTACTTTCCGAAACCAGTTGAGTAGGGATTACGACGAGCAATCTAACTTATGGGTTTTAGTTTGCATTCTGCTGTATAAGAACGCTAGTGGCATAGCGGGTTCCTGGGCTTAAATCCCGGTGATCACCAACACCGATAAGATACTAAAGAAAAAAACTTGAGAGGTGTCAATGGACACCCGATGAACGAAGTTCTTAATTTAATAACTGACTTGCTTTCCATGAGATAGAGACAGACAGACAAGGAAACACGCGCACGCCGCACTTATAGCAAAAAAATTAAGACCAAAAGTGGTAACAACATGTTACAACTTTTGGCCTTAATTCATTCCGTCTAGCCCGCGCGTTGCGAAAGGTCGCAACGCGCGGTAAGGAACTTATACCAAAAATATACTTACCGTTATACAAAAATAAAAGTTGAAAAATAAAAACGAGTATGTCAGTGGTAGCACTCAGGTAAATTGTTTTCCGCAACTAAATCATTTTTATCGAGTAAGTGAATTGGTTCCGAATCGAGATGTTTTAGATGATTTATCTCATGATTATTCACGCCACGATTCTGTTGTAGCTCTCTGCATACTGAACGGACTAGCGACTCGAGCGTCCACTGCATCCATGTTAACTTTACATTACTTATCAACTTATCAATTGTATTATGTTTTAACTAACTGGTATTATATACAACCGATTGGAAATACAAAAAAGTTTATTATTGGAAAATAATACAAACTACCTTACCTAATATAAATTATCTAAAATTTGGATGCTAGTTATAGTAATGCTGATCTATGAAATTATGATAACCAACTGATTAAAACCACATTTTTCAAATAAATTACTTGATTTGATTGTGATGTGACTAAACCACCTACTCTAAATATAATTAAGTTATAAATCGGGATTCAAACCCGCAACGTACTTCCTAATACGAAATCCAACTGCCATAGGTCATCAGTATGATACACGTCCAAACCTGTTTAGAATGGAGATTACCCATAAAACCGATATACTTAATCAACAAGGTTTTGATGTCCAAATTATTGTCAAAACTTTTACGTATATTTAATAAAAAGTCTCACGGATCACTTTAAATAAATATTTAACTAAAAAAAAAATGTGCACAAAACTTATGACCTAAGTTCTATGTCATACAATGGCTTGCCTTATCGCTAAACAGCAATCTCTACCAGATAACCTGCACAAAGCGTGGACGTTTTCTTTACAAAAGAAAACATAAAATAATATATCAACCAGCTACAAAGGTAAGCAATAAATGACCGGATCGAAGCGACGCGATTCGATTTCGAAGCTTTGCATTTAAATCAGAATCATGGCGGGTGCATTTTCCATATTTTTCGTGGAGTTTTCATACGATTTTCATACTGTAACCAAACGAAAATATCAACACGTATTTCAATTTACATTTTACACAGTTATTGTATTAAGTTTTCGCTGAGTTGATTGGTGTTTATAGAAGAGAATGGATTCTGTTGATGCTACGGGTTTATTCAGATTGTTTTGAATAGGATAAAAATGGATCATTCACAATAGTTAAACTAGATGGACATCAATTGAGATTAAAAGAATTTGCTCCCCTGTTACGTCCTCTAGGGGGGGGCTTAGCTCCCCGGGGGGGACATAGCTCCCCTGGGGGAGACATAGCTCCCCTAGGGAGGGACATTTAACGTAAAAATATTATGTAAGACATGACCATATTGCTGAAACAGTTATGGTTTAAAGTAAGCTTTAATGAGAAGATAAATTACTTTAAAATGATAAGTGAGTAAAACACTTAAGTTCTTTTGAAATATTTATACAGAAACTGACTAATTATTTATGTTTTGCAGTGTGACGAGAGTGGCTGATGGTAATAATATCACAGTAAATGGTTTTTTAAATAATCTTACGCTAAAAAAACCAACCACTTTTATTTTCCTACTTTCGCTACTAATAGATGAAAAAATATCATAATAAAAAAGAATACTATGTTTGAAAAGTTAAAAGCTACATTAGCTGCTGATATTAGGATATTTAATGATACAAAAGAAGCTTTGTTATAAAAAACTAATGCCTACTTATGCTTTTGTTAGATATTAGGTAGGTTATTTGCTAGGTATGAATGTGGATGGATATAGAGGAAGAGGTAGGCCTAAGAAAAGATGGATGGATTGTGTGAAAAATGATATTATGGATATGAAAGGAGTGAATACTGAGATGACGGATGATAGAGGAGAATGGAAGAAAAGAAAATGTCGTGCCGACCCCACCTTAGTGGAATAAGGGCAGGAAGAAGAAGAAGAAGATATTAGGTAGGTACATATAGAAAATTATGTGAAAATATTAAGTCGCTTAAATTTAATCTCTAATCTCTATTTAATCCGTTTGGCTTCAAAGTAGCAGGATATAATCCTATTATACAAAAACCTTCATCACACACACTTCACGTCACAGTTTAGTTAGTAAAGCTTTGCTTGTGGGTTCGATTTCCAGAAACAACAAACGTTCCAAAAACAATAATAGATGTTTGTTCTGTATATAAGGGTGTAACTACTGGATAAAACTTGTATATAAGTCGATAATATGTAAATAATCTAGTATCTACGGCGTATAGTATGCTTAAATTCTGACTAGAGGGCGTTGACGTTTGGGGAAATGTCCATAAATATTTGATTAATTTTGCTTTTGTTTGTACCTACTTATGTCATATATCAAATTGTTATTGAATTCTGTCATGTAAGTACAGATGTTAATAATAGTCATTAAGTATAGGTAGACTAACTATAATAATGACTACTATCAACTGAATAATAAAATCAATAATAAAGGTAATTGGACGCGAACAACACAATATATTTTTACTTTGATGCATATCATGTTGGACCGCTAGAATAAACGTACTTACGGCCGGTTTCTCGAACGATGATCAACGAAAAAATCAAATAATTACTATGTGTCAAACTCGGATCAATCGTGATTTGGGTTTCCAGAAACCGACCGTTAGTTCTTCAATTCGAATGCATTCTTTGTTTATATGTGAAATATATAAAAAAAAAGAAATATCAAAAGCTGGCTACTGTGTCAAAAGTTCTGAGTGAACATACACGTTGACTTGGATCGTGGAGCTGACAACTAAAATCACCTATAGTCCAGTCAAAATAGACTAAAATTATGACTTCAGTTTGCATTAATTCCCAACAAGCTGGATTTTTGTGCAGGCCTTGAATACGTCATTACAAATGATATGTCAAAAGTCCCCATCGATCCCGCTTGTGCGTTGTTTTTTATTCGAGGTCAAAGGTCATAAATTTGCATTTTTTGCGTATATCTCTGAAACAACGAAAGCTATTGAAAAGTGGTTCAGGCAAAGTTTGTACATCGTAAAATTGTCTACAAAAATACCTCAACACTTTTTTTCTAAAAAGCATCGCTTTCGAGATATAGTGACTTTAGACCGCAGGAACATCGTCGAAGATGCTGCGTTTTTTTCATTTCAGCCGTTTTATCTGCTTTACTGCCACAGAACAAACAGTATTTCCTGAAATTTACTGAAAGGGGTGATGGGTTCGATGGGTTAGTCCGCCTCCGAGGTAATGAATCGTCTTTTTATTTCAAGAAATACTGTTCGTTCTATGGCAATGAAGCAGATAAAACGGCTGAAATGAAAAAAACACAGCATTTTCGATGATTTTCCTGCGGTCTAAAGTCACTATATCTCGAAAGCGATGCTTTGTAGAAGAAAAGTGTTGATATATTTTTGTAGACAATTTTACGATCTACAAACTTTGCCTGAATCATTTTTAGATAGTTCTTGTTTATGACTTTTAAACGCAAATTTATGACTTTAATCTGGGTATTTGCGTTTTTCACGTATATCTCTGAAACAACGAGAGCTATCGAAAAATGGTTCAGGCAAAGTTTGTAGATCGTAAAATTGTCTACAAAAATATATCAACACTTTTCTTCTACACAGCATCGCTTTTGAGATATAGTGTTTTAAGACCGCAGGAAAATCTACTAAAATGCTGAGTTTTTTTCATTTCAGCCGTTTTATCTCCTTCATTGCCATAGAACGAACAGTATTTCTTGAAATAAAAAGACGATTCATTACCTCGGAGGAGGACTAACCCATCGAACCCATCACCCCTTTCAGTAAATTTCAAGAAATACTGTTTGTTCTGTGGCAATAAAGCAGATAAAACGGCTGAAATTAAAAAAACGCAGCATCTTCGTCGATTTTCCTGCGGTCTAAAGCCACTATATCTCGAAAGCGATGCTTTTTAGAAGAAAAGTGTTGAGGTATTTTTGTAGACAATTTTACGATGTACAAACTTTGCCTGAACCACTTTTCAATAGCTTTCGTTGTTTCAGAGATATACGCAAAAAATGCAAATTTATGATCTTTGACCTCGAATAAAAAACAACGCACAAGCGGGATCGATGGGGACTTTTGACATATCATTTGTAATGACGTATTCAAGGCCTGTACAAAAATCCAGCTTGTTGGGAATTAATGCAAACTGGAATGTCTATTTTGACTGGACTACTAGTATGTAAGACGGTTCTAAATGATCCTTGTGATTTTATTGAATAAAGTATAATTTGATTTTGATTTTTTTTGACATGATAATATCCTCCGTTTTAATCGTCGGTTAAAAATAGATTTGTTTTACATATTGGTAATGTTAATTTTTGCAAAAAGTAGGAGTAAGATAAAAAAATACTCAAAACAATTCTAAATGTTTTGAATAAATCTAAATAAGTCTAAATGTTTTTGTGGAACACAAACTACTACTGAACGTATAGTAAGTTTTATTCTATACACAGGATGGTGCTTAAGTATTTTTATTGCTCAGCTCATATTATGTCTGCAAATGACTTAAGATGAAAGATAGACAACACGGTAGACGTGACCCGCTTAATTATTCATTCAGCAAGTACAGACAACATCAAAAAGTGCTTACTTTTGCGTAAATAAGGAATCTTTTATTGATCTGTAACGTTGTTGAGAATGCCTAAGAATATTTATTTGTTTGAATATTTTATTTGTATTTACAGTCCAAAAGTTTTATCTAAACATAGTTTAGAAAAGGCTTTGTTGATATACAATAATTAAATATTTATAATGTGATTAGCTTTTTTCAAATTATATTTTTGTATAAGTACCCTTTTTTTAAGTTACATTAATATTTTTTTATAATTAATTTGAAACCTGATATTTTTATAATTAAAGTTTTTCCAGGTATTTTATGTTATTCAGTAATAACAGTTTTCACAGTGACTGTATTTATTAAAACGCGTCAGTACATGAATGATAACTCTGCAAGAGTGGTTCGCTAGAGCTGCATATAAATGAAAATGCAAAATGGCTGCATCGGGTATGTAGAGCTAGAAAAGACAAGTACGTAGAATATAAGCTATAGAAGCAACGGAATAATATAGAGGTTACGATCCTGTGCAAAACGCCCTGGAAACAGTGATTTTGAATGAAAGAGCATAAGAATTAAACTTATGTAAAATAATAGGGTCTATATATAGGCTTAAATAATCATGAGTCTCTATATACTTACCTATATTTTTATAGGTAATACCTTTTTATATCATGTAGAACATTATTATTTGAATAGCAAGCATTCGAAATAAAAATAACCAAGTTCTGAATTTAAAAAATTATCACACAGGTCATTGTAGGATCAACAATTGTCACTGTCAAAATCACTGTCACTACTTCTTTTTGCGTGTCAATGACTCTGAACAACTTTACACTTGATTTGAGTAGAACATTGTCACTTACTTCATTATTTTCATAATATAATAAAAAAAAACAGCTTTTCAAACAACTTGTAGGTAAATTACTGTAATCAGTTTTCTTGGTGAAAACTAATACGCTGCCTCAAAAGATAATGCGATACACATTTCAATGTGCGCAGGTGGTCCGTTTGACGTTCGGCCCATCAACAACTCGCCAGAGCCCAGTCTGAGTTTTACTAGATAAGGTCCTATTTTATATGGAGCAAAACGTGGGTCAAGCAAAGGAGAATAGGCTACTTTACTCTAAGAATCGTGGGTCACAACTAAAAAAATCGACGGATATTTTCCGGAAATATAGTAAAATATTGGCCTGTAAAAGCATTTTTTAATGTATTATGCGGCAACTGCGAGGGACATATTTTTTAGTCGTGGCCCAAACTGCCTATTCTCTTTTCGTATTAGAATGTCTTTTTGTGACTCGAAATATCGTTTTGTTTTATAAAACATTGTCGTTTTAGTTTTCGAGACTCAGACTATGGACTCAGATACGCAAGCGTTAAGTATTCTCGCAAAATCGCCTCGCGCTCGTTGCTTTGAAAAGTATTCGATCATTTGTTCCGAAGTAAGTACTTTAATCTTTGAAAAGTTTTAAGTTTTTTTAGGCTACTATT
Source organism: Ecliptopera silaceata (assembly GCA_932527185.1). NCBI lineage: Eukaryota > Metazoa > Arthropoda > Insecta > Lepidoptera > Geometridae > Ecliptopera > Ecliptopera silaceata. The sequence continues at coordinate 5,423,885 of OW052202.1, read as the reverse complement.
TTCTTATAAGTACTTAATGACTTAGTGCTACCAAATATCGCAAACGCGTGTGACGAAGATAGAAATTATATTTCATATTATGTAAATTAATAAAAAAAAATCAAAGAAAATGACTCTACCAAAAAAATATCGCATGTATTTACATGCACATTTTTTTATAATTTAATTTGATTGTTTAATACTATGTATAATGTTTTATTATAAAAACATGTTTTAACAAATCGAATATACCTTATAGGTTGGTCTTCATAATAGAAACTTTGTAACCATAAAGAACTTATTACAGAAAATAACCAACAAATACATGATAACAACAAAACTAAACGTAAATTCCATTGATGATATTCAGAGCTGAAACAAAACTTTCAACAAAGGGGAAATAAGCGCAACTATCGTGAAATAACCATGAAACCAAATCGAATAGCGCTCAATAAAAATTCAATACAGAAAAGTAAGTAAACTGTTACCGTGTTATTATCTTTCCAGATCTATCTCAGTGTTATCGAAAAACCCTTCTTAACGCTGCAGTTAAAGTCCACTTTAACGATAAAACTCGGTTTTTCATATTATCAAACACGGTCTAAGTCCATGGCCTACCTGATTTGATACGGCCAATCAGATCCGAGCATGGCCTACCTGTTTTAATACGGCCAATCAGATCCGAGCATGGCCTACCTGATTGAAGCCGACCGTGTTTAAAGCAGGTTCCAATTCAACTTTATTTTTCGTTAAATCTATCAAAAGGTATGAAAATCGATTAAGTTACTTGTGTTCATTCACATAATGTGTCTGAACTCCCAAATATCATTATTTGTAATTGTTTTGCAATTATTTTCATAAAAATATTTCTATTTTGGTAGAATAGTAACCTGACCTTTGCTTATAATGACTGAAGAAAAGTGAAAAGCGCGGCAAACTCGCACTACCTAAAGCAGAAAAAAATGTACAAAACGAATGTAAATCATGTGTAGAAATGATTTATTCGTGTAGCAATGTTGCATTACAAATTAAAACAAGTGATGAGAAAAGAAGGAAATATCTAAACATTAAAATTAGTGATAATGTGCTATGCTAGCGGCCGGAGATTCTCATTGTTGTGCTTTTTTTTCGCAATGGACATCATATCGCACGGCTTAATATTTGAACACACGGCTTGAACTGTGCTTATTCCTGATTTAATGTTTGTATCTAAAAGGTACGTGTACATACTTTCCTGAAAACAACTTCCAATAAATACCTACGGGTACCGATGCAGAGAAAAATCAGAAAATAAATAAAACGAGTGTTCGACTTAATTTTCTTGTATTTTTACTTATTTAGTTTCCTTGATAGGTAGGTGAGATCTTTATTTAATAATCATAAATGACGCCTAAAACTTTCAAAGATACCTACATTTAAAATGTTTTGATAGCATATAATATTAGGGACATTAAAATACAAATTCTTTCGAGGGTCATTTTACTGACAATTGTGAACCATGATCTACTGAAACCTTGCCTAGAACACGTTTTATAACAGCAGCGAGTAACAGTAGTTTGTCTGAAAACAAAGTCATTCTGATTTTAGTGGCAAAGCAAACACAAAAGTTGGTCTTAAATAAAAATGTTTTACATTTTGTAATAAAGATACGTACCTACTACAGAATGGAAAATAATAAAAAAGAAGTGATAATGGACGTAAAAGTAAGTACAAAGTACCTACTAATTTATACATATACCTATTTACCTTGTGTACACGGTACCTTTATAAAACCTAAATAAATAAAATAAATAAATAATGCTGGACAATCCACACAACATCATCTAGCCCCAAGCTAAGCAGAGCTTGTGTTATGAGTACTAGAAGACTGACATACTTAATATTATACATTACATAGATAGATATTTTTTATTATACATATAATACCCAGAACACCCGGAATAAATATTTGCAGAACATACAAACATTTATTCCGAGGCGGGAATCGAACCCGCAACCTTCCGCGTCGCAGGCGGACCATCGCCCACCGCGCCACATCGCCGCATCGTATTTTACTAGTCAAGCCCTTAATTTCATATCCACATAGAGGTAATTATGTAAAATTATGTGCTCCATAATTGCACATTTCATAAGATTTATTATTTTATAAAAATTGGTAACATTTTTATAAAATAATAAATAAAAATTAACGACATTTCACACATCACACTCTAGTCACAAACAAAGAACAGCTTATACTATGGGAACTAGATTTCTGATAGAATACTTATATATTTTTTTGTAAATACGTAGGTACTTACATAGGATACATAGTAACATTCAGACACAGAACAAATATTTATGTTTATCACATTTGCTCTGGGTGGGAATCGAACACACGACCCACAGCATGGAAGGCAGAGCTAATACCATCTGAGCACTAAAGCCCTACGAAACAAAGAAAAGTATACAAAAAAAACACCAACATTTTATTCCAAAAACTTTACTAAATTCTTTAGCGGTGCCAGTTCGACTCCCGACTCCCAAGCAACTCCATGCCTTCTCGGTCCTCCAAATCGAGCAGCACGATGTTCAGAAAATCCATTAGGTACCTATATAAATATAAAGTAATATTGCAAGCAATAAAAACGAATAAAACTACAAAACAAAGACGACAAGATCACAAAATGTGCTTGCACACAGCGAGTTAAAATTTTTAGAAAATGATTGAAAAACAATGACCAATTCTACAAAAATTATATTTGGAAGTTCAGAAAAATATCTAATAAAATAGGTAATTCAATCAGAACATGAGTGACAAAATCGATTTTCATATCAAATGTTGACTTAAACCTACCTTAAACTAGGGGTCAGCTAGGTTTAACTAAAATGTAGGGTTAGACCACGGCGGTGGTTTATCGTTGGGCCGAACTATCATTCATAATATGAAAAAACCGAGATTTAGCTTAACACTGGAGTTAAGAGCCGAGTTTTGGTCCGGCGAGATTTAAGTGTGGTCTAACTTTAGTCCACGGTTTTGCTAGACTAGGTTTAAACCATAGTTTAGTTCCGGTTTCTTAATTAGGCCCTTACCGTGTTATTATCTTTCCAGATCTATCTCAGTGTTATCGAAAAACCCTTCTTAACGCTTCAGTTAAAGTCCACTTTAACGATAAAACTCGGTTTTTTTATATTATCAAACACGGTCTAAGTCCATGGCCTACCTGATTTGATACGGCCAATCAGATCCGAGCATGGCCTACCTGTTTTGATACGACCAATCAGATCCGAGCATGGCCTACTTGATTGAAGCCGACCGTGTTTAAAGCAGGTAGACCATGCTCCAATTCAACTTTATTTTTCGTTAAATCTATCAAACGGTATGAAAATCGATTAAGTTACTTGTGTTCATTCACATAATGTGTCTGAACTCCCAAATATCATTATTTGTAATTGTTTTGCAATTATTTTCATAAAAATATTTCTATTTTGGTAGAATAGTAACCTGACCTTTGCTTATAATGACTGAAGAAAAGTGAAAAGCGCGGCAAACTCGCACTACATAGAGCAGAAAAAAATGTACAAAACGAATGTAAATCATGTGTAGAAATGATTTATTCGTGTAGCAATGTTGCATTACAAATTAAAACAAGTGATGAGAAAAGAAGGAAATATCTAAACATCAAAATTAGTGATAATGTGCTAGCGGCCGGAGATTCTCATTGTTGTGCTTTTTTTTCGCAATGGACATCATATCGCACGGCTTAATATCTGAACACACGGCTTGAACTGTGCTTATTCCTGATTTAATGTTTGTATCTAAAAGGTACGTGTACATACTTTCCTGAAAACAACTTCCAATAAATACCTACGGGTACCGATGCAGAGAAAAATCAGAAAATAAATAAAACGAGTGTTCGACTTAATTTTCTTGTATTTTTACTTATTTAGTTTCCTTGATAGGTAGGTGAGATCTTTATTTAATAATCATAAATGACGCCTAAAACTTTCAAAGATACATTTAAAATGTTTTGATAGCATATAATATTAGGGACATTAAAATACAAATTCTTTCGAGGGTCATTTTACTGACAATTGTGAACCATGATCTACTGAAACCTTGCCTAGAACACGTTTTATAACAGCAGCGAGTAACAGTAGTTTGTCTGAAAACAAAGTCATTCTGATTTTAGTGGCAAAGCAAACACAAAAGTTGGTCTTAAATAAAAATGTTTTACATTTTGTAATAAAGATACGTACCTACTACAGAATGGAAAATAATAAAAAAGAAGTGATAATGGACGTAAAAGTAAGTACAAAGTACCTACTAATTTATAAATATACCTATTTACCTTGTGTACACGGTACCTTTATAAAACCTAAATAAATAAAATAAATAAATAATGCTGGACAATCCACACAACATCATCTAGCCCCAAGCTAAGCAGAGCTTGTGTTATGAGTACTAGAAGACTGACATACTTAATATTATACATTACATAGATAGATATTTTTTATTATACATATAATACCCAGAACACCCGGAATAAATATTTGCAGAACATACAAACATTTATTCCGAGGCGGGAATCGAACCCGCAACCTTCCGCGTCGCAGGCGGACCATCGCCCACCGCGCCACATCGCCGCATCGTATTTTACTAGTCAAGCCCTTAATTTCATATCCACATAGAGGTAATTATGTAAAATTATGTGCTCCATAATTGCACATTTTATAAGATTTATTATTTTTTAAAAATTTGTAACATTTTTATAAAATAATAAATAAAAATTAACGACATTTCACACATCACACTCTAGTCACAAACAAAGAACAGCTTATACTATGGGAACTAGATTTCTGATAGAATACTTATATATTTTTTTTGTAAATACGTAGGTACTTACATAGGATACATAGTAACATTCAGACACAGAACAAATATTTATGTTTATCACATTTGCTCTGGGTGGGAATCGAACACACGACCCACAGCATGGAAGGCAGAGCTAATACCATCTGAGCACTAAAGCCCTACGAAACAAAGAAAAGTAAGAAAAAAACACCAACATTTTATTCCAAAAACTTTACTAAATTCATTAGCGGTGCCAGTTCGACTCCCGACTCCCAAGCAACTCCATGCCTTCTCGGTCTTCCAAATCGAGCAGCACGATGTTCAGAAAATCCATTAGGTACCTGTATATATATAAAGTAATATTGCAAGCAATAAAAACGAATAAAACTACAAAACAAAGACGACAAGATCACAAAATGTGCTTGCACACAGCGAGTTAAAATTTTTAGAAAATGATTGAAAAACAATGACCAATTCCACAAAAATTATATTAGGAAGTTCAGAAAAATATCTAATAAAATAGGTAATTCAATCAGAACATGAGTGACGAAATCGATTTTCATATCAAATGTTGACTTAAACCTACCTTAAACTAGGGGTCAGCTAGGTTTAACTAAAATGTAGGGTTAGACCACGGCGGTGGTTTATCGTTGGGCCGAACTATCATTCATAATATGAAAAAACCGAGATTTAGCTTAACACTGGAGTTAAGAGCCGAGTTTTGGTCCGGCGAGATTTAAGTGTGGTCTAACTTTAGTCCACGGTTTTGCTAGACTAGGTTTAAACCATAGTTTAGTTCCGGTTTCTTAATTAGGCCCTTATAGTTTTAGGCAACTAGCATTTACTAAGAATGCAGGTCCAGCTTGCGAACTACAGCTTCAGATCAGCTTATATTAGCTAAACTGGAATCACATCAACTTTTTTTCAGAGAACATTTCAATATTGTAAATTGAGCTAGTTTCAATAAAAGGGTATATCGTTGGTTCAAATACTGTTCCGTCTACTATAACTTCTGAAATCTTGTTCAAAATTTAGTCTCTGTCTAAACACGTATTAAGGCCGGCGCAGATCAGGACGGCATAGCAAGGAATTTTTGATTTTTACTAATGGACATTCAACCGTACTGTTACAGAAATACGACATAAATTGCTATGCTTTAAAATGATGCCGTGGCATTGAACGTGAACGGAACGGCATCATTTTAAAGCATAGCAATTTATGTCGTATTTCTGTAACAGTACGGTTGAATGTCCATTAGTAAAACTTTAAAATCCCTTGCCATGCCGTCCCAGTCTGCGCCGGCCATTATCTGTCTAATTGGTGATATACCCAGCCTAATAATGACGTGAAGCGTGCATACTTTATCATCTAAACCAAACTTCAAACACGTAGTTTTCGAAGTAACTTCACATTAGTCGATAAGATAGTTAGAATAGATAGATAGATAGATAGAATATGCTTTATTGTACACCAACACAGAAAAAGAAAAAAAAACATCAAAATACCTTAGGTGGTAATTAAAGAAAAGTTTGTGTAATGGGCGGCCTTATTGCTTAAAGCAATCTCTTCCAGGCAACCTTTGGATGAACAGGATTCTATGAACAATACATAATAAGGTTAGCAAAAACTCAAATCAAATTCGATGTTGTTACGAATCAAGAAGAAGAAGTCGCCGATACCCAGTTCCATTGTAAATGCTTCCATGAAGCCAATCAGGATATCCCATCTGCAATCATTTGGCTCGACTATTGCGGTTCGTATCGCACAGCCTCGACTTTCATGCATTTATAATCACGATTTCCTAACCCAGATTGTGTTGATGAGCGAAAATTCTAGAAATTTAAAGTGTATTTTCAGCTATATAAAAGAAGCAAACTATTAAAATTATATTAACATACTTGTCGTCAATAACACACAGCTTACGTTCATAACTAAAATGCATAACATTAAAAAAAATACATTAACTTAAACGTATTTTTTTTTTTGAGTACAAAGTGTGTGTATTATACTACAGACATGTTATTAACGAAATTTTTGAGCCATATTTAGTCCACGTAATGCATGTCATGCATAATACGAGTAACATGGTTCACCTCGGGTTACAAACCCGCAATGTCCTTGCAACACTTAGATATTGACAAAAGGTCAGTTACATTTCATATTCATCGAAGAACCACAAACTTTTTACATCTGCAAACTTTGGTACAACCTTTGTCTTATATTTTAACCTTTCGACGGAAGATACGAGTTATGCCTTGATTTATTCATGTTGGATGTTAAGGCAGGTGCGCAGACTCAGCATCGACATCTGTGGGCAGCTACCACAGTGAAGTAACAGTTACTATCGTAAAAAGCTGCACTCCTCATTACGTGGCTCTAATTATTTTCTATAACGGTGTTTACACATGGCTACTTTTATAACTTAAAACCTGAGCTTCACCAATCGAGAGACGTGAAACTATGATCACTAGGTTTTGAACTTAAAAAGCTCCTCAGTTTTATTACCTTCTGTAGAAATTTAAAGTTCAAAACCCCTATAGAATTGAATAGCCTAAAAAACGAATAATCCAGCATGCAGTTCAAAATACCGAATAACTTTTGAGTAACCCATTAAAATACATTGACAAAAGATGTCCGCGATCAAGAATAAAATTGAAGTGACGTAGACCAGACTCGAGCAAACCTAACCGCCTGGTGGGTAAAACAAGCTACATTTATTACGAACTTTGGCCAGAACAGGCTGCGGCAAGTGAATTCGTAAAATTAAACTACAATGTCTAACTTTAGGTAAATTCGTTGCGGATTGGTCGCTGGAGAGCGCAAACGCTCAACTGTTTTTTGGATGCAATATTAATGGATGTTGTCGTCTGTTTCATTTCAGAAACATTTTAACTTTAAACCCTTAAAAGGAACTTTGTAGTATTAATATGTCTGTTGTCTGTCAGTTTACCTGTGCGGTGTAAGAGTGTTGACACTCTACACTTACGGTTAATGCTCTTACTAAATGCGAATGAAAGCTATAATTTTAAAGATTTTATAAAACTTTTTCTTGGTAGGAATTATTTTTACCACATTGCCAAATTTGATTCAATAAAGCAAAATTGTATTTTTTGTAACAAAACCGTACACCTATCGTTTTTTTTACCTATTGATTATTTCTGGCAATCAGGACAGTTTGTAAACTACCTTAATTAGTAAAAAAACACATTATGTTTACTCAGTAAACTTTATTGTTTATCAAAGGCCAGGTTAAGGACAATAATTACTATGGGAGCTAATATCCCTAGCAATTACTAGACCTACGAAAGTCTATTTATTTAGTAGATTTAGTTAGGCTCTAAACCAAAGTGGAAGTTTGTCAATCAAGTGTTTTCTTTCAAACTAAAGATAAAGGAAATTTGTTTTTGTTTATTTATAAACAAATTAAATTTAAATTTTGTTTCTATTTTCTCTATAACTCTGTTAAGTTATTAAAACAAAACCAATCAATGTATGACTAAGAACTGAAACTTCAAATCATTATTATTTTAACTAACCCAAGTCATATCTTCTAACTGCCATCTGTACGCTGACGATCTGCAGATATATCGACATTTTGGTGTAAATGAAATAGATGTCGGCATTACTCAGCTTAACGCTGACCTTATTCATATTGACAAGTGGGCCAAAACGTTTGGTCTGTTGGTCAATCCTACTAAGTCCCAGGTCATAGTTCTAGGTACTCCGTACATGTTAAATAGGGTGAGTACATCTGCGATTCCTCCCTGTGTTTATGATTGTGTACCTCTACCCTATTCCAGTAAGGCCAAAAATCTTGGTGTTGTTTTTGACAGCACTTTGTCATGGCTCAGTCATGTCAATGAGATCAGCAGAAGAGTTCATTTTTCCTTTCAATCACTTAAGCGTCTTCAAAACTTTCTTCCATGTCAAACCAAAATCACTCTGGCTCAGACTTTGATGCTGCCTCTCATTGACTATGCTGATGTCTGCTTTTTAGATGCCACGGAGGAACTTCTTAACAAACTCGAGCGTCTTCAAAACTTGTGTATCCGCTTCATTTACGGATTGCGCAAGTTTGATCACGTCTCTGAGTTCAGATCTCGATTAAATTGGCTACCTATTCGCCGTCGTCGTGATCTCCACGTAACGGCATTTCTCTATAAAATTCTTCACTGTCCACTTTCTCCTTCCTACCTTCGTGAGCGCTTTGAATACCTTATTCCCAGGGGTGAGCCGTGTAGATCTTCTAAGTCCCTTCTTCTTAAAACTCCTCTTCACTCTTCCAGTCGCTATGGTAACTCCTTCACAGTCTCTGCCGTCAAATTGTGGAATGCCTTACCTCATAATGTTCGGGCCAGTCCATCGCTAAACATCTTTAAGAGCAAAGTTAAAGAGCACTATTTGTCCCTTTGCTAACTGTTATTATGTATTTATATATATATATATATATTTATTATGTGTATTATATAAAGTATTTGTGTATTTTATTGTATTGTATTTAGTATCTTAGTTAAGTATTATCTTCATTCTATTTTATGTTTATGTATGTACACAATCCTACCTCTATAGTCACCTCTCCCTAGCCTCAAAGGTTTGCTGGAAGAGAACTCTTCTTAGGGTTAAGCTCGCCTTTGTACATGTCATCTATTTCTGTCTTGTGTTTGTCTTATTTTGTGTGCAATAAAGAATAAAGTAAAGTAATAACCCTTGCAATTTGACTAAAAGTTGTTACATTAAAATATGTGAAAACACGGTAAAATTTTACTTCAGTGTAGGCATCGTAAGATATTACGAAGCCCAGCGTCCCAAATGAAAATCCGAAACAAACAAGCGCCAACATTTTGTGTACCTCTCAAACGGACTCGCAAAACCGTGTAATACTTCCGCTTAGACTCCAAACCCTCTGCTGCAATATTAAGTAACTGGCTCAACGTGGGTATCTGTATTATCAACTACGTATTTTATCAAAACAAGAGCGTAAATCTCTTGTTATGCGGTTAATATAAACGGCATTGTAGCTATCCATAACACATGAATAACACTAACACAGCCCAATTTTCAATTTTCAAATTACGTTTTTCTTCTGTGTAATAAGTATTTTAATGTAGTAAGAAGAATATTAAGATAACAAGAGCTAAATAAACGTCTAAAGGAAAAAGACGTGTTCCACGGATGTATAGAACTTTTCCTAAGAAAAAGGCCATTTCTGAAATAATATTATTTACAGTATCAAGAGTCCACTTTTGAAGCATATGATAGATTTTTTTACTTGGAAAAGGTGTACTCAGCTTTTTTATTAGCCTAGTCAGCCTAATTCACTATATGAACTGTCTAAATCACGGGTTTCAAGATATATTTTTTCAATGTTCAAAATTCTATTTCCTTCCTTTTTATAGAGGCTTTTAAAAAGAAAACGAAGATTCCTTTGACTCACACTCAGTGCTGATACATTATATAATAATCAGTATAAATAGGTTCACTTCTTGAAAACAAAAATTCCCAGTAAAGACTAAAATATATAGGTACCCTCTTATAAAAAGTTAGCGTTGACATTATGTCCCCATTACGTATGGTAATCAACACTTCAAGTCTGCGCTACTTTTTATAAAATAGATCGATAATATATTTATATATAGATAGGCTTCAAAAGTTGAGATTGATATTAATTTTTATTTTGCAGTTCAGCCTGCAGTTTTAATAACCAAAGACTAAAATATAAAACTACAAAACTTTTGCACTTTATTAACATGTTTAAAATGGTAGGGGAGTTCATGCAAAGGTGACTTTGTAAGTCGCGTTGAAATATTAACTTATTCAAGAGTGCACAAGCCGCGAAGCTTTTTGCTAGCCAAATTATTTAATTACCCCAACCTTCCCTCAGTCCTGCCAAAGTCCCTGACCCTGAGGGTATTTATACTTAATTCTTCATGTTTCTACAGTAATTTTGATGTATTGTTTGAAGTTTATTCATGCATTTAATTTGACTGCCGCCTCGCTCATTTTGTCTTTATTTTCGTGGCAAGAAATATTACGAGCCTAATGTCGCTAGAGGCTTATGTTGGCAGACTAAAATGAATACTCTCCATAAGCTAGAATATTAATTTTTAGAACACAGGCTGTATGAAAGCGGTATACTTACTTAAATATTTCACTCCACGTACTAAATGTTTTATAGTAAGTATAGGCTCGGTGTAATGACAAGAAATAAGCCAACATTAAAACAAGGGTTACAGGTTACATTCGTGTAGTTAATAACGGGGCAGAATACAAGAAATACACAATTTTTATTATTTTTTCTCAGCCACTATTGAATAATATATATTTTAGCGCCATCCATATCCTGCTTCTTTTTTTACGTTTGACCTTCTGGGAATGAAATTTAATATTTTCCTTAAATGAATACCCAACGGCGTTACATAACGAAAGATCAATTTAGATTTCTCTACCGTTTTTAACTAAGAGAAGTAATATGGTACCACATGATACCACTTGGTACCAGTAAGTGCCCGAAACCGAGAGACAAAATGCAGAATTTTATCGGCCGTATCTTTAAATAGGCTACGGCACCCACTGTACCAACATAAAGTAATTTTCATATGAAATCTTCCCGCTCTGGTCTCGACTATTAACATGTTAATTAAGTTTCTTTTTTACTCAGCAAAGGTTGTGAATTTTAAATTTTAAAAGGTTAAATTATTTACATAATCATGTTACAACGGCCATTTCGCAATCTATGGCTAGCATTTAATACCTACCTAGAAGATACCTAGCATTGGGTATAGTTTAACCCCCTATCTTATAAAAAGTAAGCGTTGACTTTATGTCATCATTACGTATGGTAATCAGTACTTCAAGTCTGCGCTAACTTTTTATAATATAGACCGTTAGTTACTACCTTTACACATGTCTATAAATTTTATAAGTACCTATATTAAGTATTTGTCTTCTAAAACCTATTACAGCCCTATTAGTTCTTGCTTATACATACAGGTAATACCGTTTTGAGATACATTTAGAATTATATTAAATATTTCAATTTATTTATTTAAACTGTTACAGAAATATGAGCCACACAATCATCATGATAGAATATTCTAACTCAATAAATACCACTATAGATTCAATATAAATAAAACTAGCCTCCGCAAACAAACAAATGAAATCAACAAAATTCGTGGCAAATAAAATAGCATTCAGTTCAATTTATAAAACGCGTTTTTTTAAATTGACTAGTGATATTAATAATAACCGTGTTAGTCCGATAAAAGGTTTGAATACGCAAATAATGTGGGTTTGTTGGTGAAACAGAACTGTTGGTTTTCGAAGCTTGCTTATGTTTTGAATGGGTAAAACACATTGTAATTTTTAAAACAAAACACGTGCAAAATACCCTTTGTTTGAGGGAGTATTCAGTTATTTACGCGTTCCGGCGTTACTCGTAACTGAAATTAAAAGGTGGTAAAAATGAGGTCACCAATGTTTTCAAATATTTATTAGAGCTTTTTTAAAAGCGGTTTTAATCAAACTATTGCAAGAGGGTCCAGGTCAAAATTGTATGACCCGCAAGTCCCAAATTAAAATGAAAACCAAATAATACATTGCAACGGCCGAATATCAGTTCATTGTAAAGTTCCGAAGATTAATGAAATCGGTCAAATGTGACCGAAATCAAATTAAGACCGCAACCTCGTCAATGCAGTTGAACATTGTGGTTCGTTTGTAAGAAAAAAATTAGTAATAAACATTTTCAAACTACCAGACCTAATTTATTTAGGCCATGTAAAATAATTTGCCTGTGAAAGAGAAATATACAACAAATAAGTAGGTAGCTGAGCAATCTTCATAGTATAGCTTTCTGCTTAATTTGACTTATTGAAATATTATCTATGTATTAATCTGCCAATTAGACAGGCGTCATAGCTCAGTTGGTTCTGCCTTCCGTGTTGTGAGTCATAGTTTCGATTCCCACCCGGAGCAAATGTTTGTGTGATGAACATAAATATTTGTTCTGTGTCTGTTACTATGTATAATATTTACTATGTATTGTATGTTTTACAAAAAAAAGTAAGTATATAAGTAATCTAGTTCTCAAAGTACACGCTTTGCTTAGTTTGGGAAAAGAAAGTGATATGTGAATTGTCCATGAATGATTATTATTATTGTTTGTTATAAGATCAAACTGCAGTTTATATTAGTGGGAAATGTTGCAGTTTCAGCCTAAATCCTGGCCCGGAGATTGGTTTCCCCGCAACGGATGGAGTTCAATACTGTTCATTACCCTCACCTGCAACGTTACATCATACCCTATGACTTTGATTTCCTCTATTTTTATGACACCCGTTCAACCGGTACTCAACTGGTACCGGTATATATTGTAGAAAGTAGTAGGTAATTGTAAAAAAAGTTCCATTTAATTAGTATGATTTCGTTTTAATAGTATCGGTACTAAGTTGTGATTATATTTCATTGCTTCATTATTCATATATGATTTAACACCGTAGTTTCCCTATCTACTAGGTAACACCGCACATTTTTTATAGATTTAAAAAAAATATAAGAACGTATTTCCGGTCTGCTCAACCCTAGTCCGCCATCTTAGCTCTTGCTCATTCCTTTTTTGTGCGCGGTAACTATCGCACGCGCCTTCCGAGCATCATGCCGAAAAGAAGTGCGCAATTTCAAATTGAAAAATACGCAAGAAAAATAAGAAGACTCGAAGAAAAAAGAAAAAGAAGAAGAATTATTTCTCCGATCGATTCGTCATCAAACGATGAAGGTCAGTAAATTTATATTTTATTATTATGGTTGATCGTACAAAATTAATGGTAAAAATAAAATTAATTAAATTAATAAAAATTGTTTGGCAATGCACTGGGATTGACTGCGAGTCAATAACGTTGACATAATCCAAATTGAAATAAAATAAAAATAAGTACTTAGGTACGATCAACCGTGGCATCGGGGTTGACTGCGAGTCTTCAACGATGACCCAAACAGAAAATACGTACAATCTAAAACAGATGTAACGTTCCTCTGCAAAATCACGAGAAAAAATACACTTCTGGTTATAATTTTCTCTGTTTTTTATTTTTTTTTTTTAAAATACCCTCAATATATTATCTTCACAACTTAATCTTACAAATCGTAATTTTAGGTAACGAAGATCACGAACAAACCGAGGACAGTGACTGCTGCAGCAAAATCGCGGAGCCAATCCCAACTGCATCGGAAACCATACCCGTTAATGAGCCGGGATCAACTGACAGCCCAGCCCCGAATGAAGACGCAGTCCCGGGAGAAAATATCGCCAGCACAGAGTGTGATCTCGATCCCGAGCTACTCTCCGCTCTAGGCGAGTCCACGTCCGACTCACCAGACTATGGCGAAAACATTCACGACAATTTGTCAAAATTGTGGCTCCCTTTACTAAAAAAGGGAATGCCCAAAGAAACCAAGGATAAGTTACTAAAAGAATACTTAGTACCTGACAATTGTAGACTTTTGCAAGCCCCAAAGTTAAATGCCGAAATCTCAGCTGCAGTACCGGACATGGTTCGCAATCGTGATAAGACGCTTACTGCATCTCAGCAACAGCTCGGTGCAGGTATCACTGCCATCAATAAAGGCATGGACCTATTGCTCAAAAGCGATAATAAGATCCACGCGATGAAACACTTCAGCAATGGGTGTCGAATGTTGTGTGATTCGCATTATTCAGCGACACAAAGTCGAATAAAGCTCGTCACTCCCAGCTTGGATAAATCATTTTTACACATGATCAGCGAATCCCAACGAGACGAGTCATTGTTTGGCTCAACGCTATCTGAAAAGATAAAGGCAGCTAAAGCCATAGAAAAACAGGGCCTTTCTATCAAAAAACCTGTTAAGCCACAGAAGCCCACTGCTCCACAGTCCAGTACACGAACACATTCCTACCAGGGAAACTGGAATGCGCCTCCTCGATACCCGGCGAACAGGGGGGGGCGAGGAAGTTACAGCAGGAGACCGCCGACGACATCAGGAGCTCGCCGCCCTTACACAGCGACAACGCAAACTCAACGCGGTCCGACTCAGGACAAGCCCCGTGCCCCGGCACAAACTCACCACTAGCGCAGGTACATACAGGCAGACTTTCGCACTTTTATGATTGTTGGTTAAAGGTAACAAACAATAGTGTGGTACTTAATTGGATAAAAAATGGTTTCTCTATTCCATTTAAAGCTATCGCAAATCAATCAACCATACCTCAGAATAAATTTTCGCATACGGAAAACATAGAAATGTCTAAGGAAATAAATAAATTAACAAAAATAGGCGCTATATCTCGGTGTGAAGATCACGAGATAAAAAATCTATTTATATCTAAAATATTCCTCACTCCTAAACCTAACGGCGACAAGCGTTTTATATTAAATTTAAAACCCTTGAACAAATTCATCAAGACCGAGCATTTTAAGATGGAGGATTACCGTACAGCATGCAAATTAATACCTCGTAATGGGTACCTTGCCACTATTGATTTAAAGGACGCATACTTCCTTGTACCTATCCGGCCATCTGACCGTAGGTACTTAAGCTTCCAGTTCCAGCCCAATAACTCAGCTGAAACACATACCTACTCATTCAATGGTTTACCATTCGGATTATCTGTAGCGCCTAGAGTATTCACTAAGATCATGAGGGAAGTCATAACTTATCTAAGGTATCGCGGTTTTCAGTCAGTATGCTACTTAGATGACATTTTATGCATTAGTGATACGTACGATCAGTGTATGGAAAACGTTAGCGAAACGTTGAAGTTGCTTTGTTGTCTAGGTTTTGTCATTAATTACAATAAGAGCAATTTAAATCCACAACAATCCTGCAAATTTTTAGGATTTATATACAATACTGAAAATCTAAGTATATGTCTTCCCCCTGAGAAACGAATTAAAATTACACAGTTGGTTACAAAATTTTCCAAACTACCGTCATGTACCATTCGCGAGTTCGCTCAACTTATCGGTATTTTAGTCGCCGCTTGCCCGGCAGCTATGTACGCATGGATGTACACTAAGATTTTAGAACGACAAAAATTTCTTGCCTTACTTAAACATGATAGGTACGAAGAAAAACTTCTACTATCTAGTGTTATATTAGACGATTTACACTGGTGGTCGGCAAACATCGATACGACGTTCAACTTTATGAGGCAACCAAATTTTGAACTTGAGATATATTCTGACGCTTCTAAAACGGGCTGGGGCGCTGTCTGTAGGAACACAGCGGTCAACGGCAAATGGAAAGCCACAGAAAAAACTTGCCATATCAACTATTTAGAGTTAATGGCGGTCTTTCTTGGCTTGAAGTCTTTTGCTAGCGACGTATCCAACTGTGCAATATTATTACGTATAGATAACACAACAGCAATCAGCTACGTGAATCGTATGGGAGGCATACAGTATCCCCACCTAAATGACCTAACTAGGTCACTTTGGAGATGGTGTGAAGAGCGCCGTCTTTGGATATTTGCGTCATACGTAAATACTAAAGAAAACTGCGCAGACGCCGCCTCCAGAATAGTCAATCCGGATACAGAATGGTCACTCTCCGATAAGGCCTTCCGCGATATTACTCGATACTTCGGCCAACCAGAAATTGACTTGTTCGCATCTCGGGATAATGCGAAGTGTATCAGATTTGTTTCATGGAAACAAGACCCGGACGCGGTAGCCGTGGACGCGTTTACAATAAACTGGCATGCATATTATTTCTACGCCTTCCCACCATTTTCTCTGGTCCTAAAATGCATCAGAAAAATCATTGATGATGAAGCAAATGGTATACTAGTGTATCCCTTTTGGCCATCGCAACCCTGGTTTCCGCTATTGCAAAACATATTAGTTTCAGAAGTTTACTATTTAAACCCCAATAAAAACCTGTTGCAATCTCATTTCAGAGACCATCATCCCTTGCACAAGAATCTTATCCTGGGTGTTGCGAGGCTCTGCGGCAGTCATTCACCAGGAAAGGTGCCTGTACGGACTCGTCGACGCTGATGTTATCATCGCTCTCTGACAACACAATTAAACAATATAACACTTCACTTAAACTATGGTGGCAATATTGTGTCGTCAGTAACATCGATATATTTGATCCTTCTAAAACATCCATACTCTCATTCTTAACGACACAGTTTAACAGTGGTTGTGCATACGGCACTCTCAATTCGCACCGCTCGGCTTTGTCAGCCCTTATAGGTAGCAATGTCGGTTCGGACGAGTGCGTGAAACGTCTCCTCAAAGGAGCTTATAAATTAAGACCCACTAGACCCAAGTATTCTAGCACTTGGGACCCTTAGATAGTGTTAGATCTTATTTCGACATGGTTTCCTAATAAGGAACTAACCCTCGAAAAAATAACGAAAAAACTAGTTATTTCACTAGCACTGTGCACTGGCCACAGAGTACAGACGCTTTCTCTGATCAAGCTCGACAGCATTTTGTTTACAGATAACGGCGTTAGTATAATCATAACGGATATTATCAAAACATCTGCCCCCGGTAGGGACCAACCAGTTTTATTCCTGCCATATTTCAAAGAAAATGTAAATATCTGTCCAGCCACAGTTCTCTCAGATTATATTTCTATTAGTAAAAATATAAGACCTGTGGGAATAGATAACCTATTAATAACGCATAAACGACCACACAAAGCTGCTACATCACAAACCATCAGTAGATGGATTAAACAAACGCTGTCAGAGAGCGGTGTCGACGTCAGCGTGTTTGGCGCTCACAGCACAAGACACGCATCCACTTCCGCCGCGAGCTACGCCGGCGTCAGCGTAGACACTATTCGCAAAACCGCTGGCTGGACTAACGCATCCAACTCATTTGCGCGGTTTTACAATAGAACCATCATAGACGAAGGCCAATTCGCCCGGTCCGTCTGTATACCTTCGGAAAGTCAATTATAATGCTAATAATAAATAAAACTTATAATTTCAATATGATGATTCCTGATTTGGTTAGATTAAACGATAAGTTTAGTACCTAAGTTTATTCTGAGTACAGTAGGTCTGTACCATTGAGTGATTATTGTTAATTAATATAAGATTATAAATAAATACATACTTAATAAATAATTATGTCTTTAATTCCAAAACTTTCTGCTCTTAACATCTACGGTGTTAAATCATATTATGAATAATGAAGCAATGAAATATAATATATGATCAAATGAACTTCCAAGTGAAGTTCTATCATTATTATATGAATTGCTTCATTAGAATATATGATCACCCTCCCTCCCAGACACAGGGCTCTTCCCTTTACATAGAAAGTTTTGTAAATGTCACATTACTTACTCTAAAAGAATGAGCAAGAGCTAAGATGGCGGACTAGGGTTGAGCAGACCGGAAATACGTTCTTATATTTTTTTTAAATCTATAAAAAATGTGCGGTGTTACCTAGTAGATAGGGAAACTACGGTGTTAAATCATATATTCTAATGAAGCAATTCATATAATAATGATAGAACTTCACTTGGAAGTTCATTTGATCATATATTATATTAACCATAAGGACCGATTCTAAAAAGCGTAGTATTGGTACACTAGCGAGCTACAAAGGTGCAAGAACCAAAATAAAAATACCGGTTCTTGATTAACAATACGCAAAATGTTCTGAAGAATCAAAATGTTTGAATAACGATGCGAAATGCTAGTTTTGGTACTAAGTAGGGTAACATACCCTGATCACACCAGAGGTCTGAGCACGTATAAATGTGAAAATCGTAAACGTAACGTATTTAAGACACACTGCGCGCTAGTATTGCAACGTTCGACAGTAAAGCTGGTGAATGAAATGACGCGCAATGTGAAATACGTCACAGTTTCGATACATTAACAATTGCCACATTTATTCGTGCCCATACCCGAGCAAAATTTGAATACGTTTTAATTTCAAACATTTTGGTTGCGAATATTATACAGTAAAATCAGTAACAAATTACTATTTCAAATTAGTTTCTAAATGCGTAGCTAATTTACAACGTTTGTAGTAATTTTAACTATTAAAGTTTAAATTTCCAACAGGCGAATTCGTGATTTGAGTAAAATCGGCATTTAATTTTAACACATCTAACTCAAAATTTCTGACCAATAAAACAATTAGGCAAGAAAAACCTTTCCAGAGCAAAATTGGAATCTTATAAGCATTTCTATCTCTGTTTCTACAATTTGAAATCTTATAACACCAAAAGTTTTTTTTGGGGTTGCCAATTTATTTTCTTGCAGACATAACGTGGTAAAACTCTAAGGATCATTTTTTTTCAATCAAACTTTTCGTTACTACTCCGTAATATCATAATTTTAAAGGCAATTTGATGTACTTATTATAGACATTTTATCTTCTGACCTAGGTACTTTAAATAATCTTTATAAAATGTGAGTTCAATATCCGCTTTCAATCATATTTATTGAAACCTTTGACGAAGTTTCAAATTATTTTATGACCTGAATACTTCGTCAACATTTCATTAAAAACTTCATTGCATAAGCAAAAATTTCAAATCAGCTTGTAAAAAGTGTCCTTTTAATCCCAGTGGTTAGACTAGACAGTACAAATTAAGAAATAAATAATGTGGTATAAGTATATGCATGTAAGTATATAAGTAAAAACAAGTCTCACAGTCATAACTTTAATAAATAATGAATAATGCTAGACAATCCACACATCATCATCTAGCCCCAAGCTAAGCAGAGCTTGTGTTATGGGTACTAGAAGAGTTTAATAGTGTCACACTACGCGTTAACACCAGTTTGACTGGCAAGCGTTGCAGCGTCACAGCGCAGTGAATTTCAAGCGATTTACCCCTACATTTGATATATATACATTCATCTGGGTTGACTTCAAATGCTTGTAACACAGGAAAGATCAAAGCTTGTAGCAAACTAATACCCAATTACGAATGATGCCTCAAGCATTAACTATCTTAGAATCGTACAAACATTGTTTAAACACTGCTAAAGGGAGAATTTCCTCTTTGTCACCATCTAAACACAAGACGGCTTTATTTTATCGGTGATTATCTTCTGACAAAAGCTTGGAGGCAATTATTGAATCATCTTGTTTAACAGGTTTCTTTATTGAGTTTCAGACGAATCGAAAATTTTTAAGCTATTGCATAGGTTCTATCGCGAGCCTTGAGCGTGGAGACCGAATCCAGAAATTCCGTAACGAAATGGCCTAGCACTGCGCATGCGTAATCCAGCATAAAATGCTATGCGATAGCTTTACCGCGGCAGTCCCCGAGTGCTACACGTCTTTTTTTTTAACATAATGATGGAACATATGTTCTGTGGAACATACCAATGACCCTCATGATAAGTAGTAACCTTAATCACCTATCTTTTTCATCGTCGATGATTTCAAACAATGCGTTCCAAAGCTACTCCTCTTACATTCATCATCTTTCACAACACAACCACTTCTTTTTCAGCATTAGAAAATAGATAGATAGAAAATACTTCATTGCACACCACAACTTAAATTTTAACATAATTACCTATAGAAACTTAGCAACTAAATTATGATAAAATAATGGGCGGCCTTATCGCTAAAAAGCGATCTCTACCAGACAACCTTGAGCATTCCTCTACTTCTACCATCTTAACATTCGCATCTCATGTTCTTTCATCGGTCTTCTTCGTTTCCCAAGGTACTGTACCCCAAGTGCGAGTTTGTGCACACACGGATCGCAGAGACGTGATCGCCAAGCGCCGCCAATTTTGTATGGAAATCCAAGCTTCTCAAGAAATCTGCTAGAGGCGCTGCTTGGATTTCCATACAAAGTTGGCGGCGCTTGGCGATCACGTCTCTGCGATCCGTGTGTGCACAAACTCGCACTTGGGGTACTGATCCATACATGGTTACAGCACCCTTCAAACAGTAACACTGCTTTGTGGCAGAATTAGTTACAATTAATACTATGCGAGAGAAGCTGTTGCACAAAAATCTACATCAGGAAATCAAAAGCGTAAAATGTAAGGAAAATTTAATTTCCAAGTCGAGACACTTACAATTATTATTGGTTCTAAATATCTACATCTTTCAGCACCACTGGCCAGTGTCTCTCATTTGTTTTGCACTCAACATGTAATATATTGCTGATAGCACTGAAATATGAAAAAATATAATTATAAACAATAAGTAACAGTTAAAAAACCACAATTTGTGGTTTTTTAGGCAGGTAGCCTAAAAACCACAAATTTGACGACCGCGGAGGTTTCGGGTTCGATTTCCATCTTGGGATGTTTGTACGATCTGCAAATATTTATTCCGGGTGTTCTGGGTATTTTATATGTATAATAAAAAATATCTATTTAAGTAATGTATTGTATTAAGTATGTCAGTTTTCTAGTACCCATAACACAAGCTCTGCTTAGCTTGGGGCTAGATGATGTTGTGTGGATTGTCCAGCATAAAAAAAAAACTAAAAAAAAAAAACGATGGATAGATTTGACAAATTATCTATAAGTATAACAAGTTGCGCCTGGCAGTTGTAAGCAGTATAAAAATACGTACCCATTATAACTGGACCAAATACTAATAATATTACTCCTACAGTTACTATTAGCATTCCATTTTGAGCATCATCTTTTTTATACATGTTTACTCCTTTGAATAAACATACAACACCTGAAATATAAAAAAAAACTGATTTAATAAAGATAAAAAAAAAACTGAGGGTCACACGCCTTTCAGTTATGAATGTGAGCGTGTCTGGATATGCAAGTAGACGAAGGCCGAAAAAGAAGTGGCTGGATTGTGTGAAAGAGGATATGAATGTGAAAGGAGTAGACTCAGAGTTGACGAATGATAGGAGTGAGTGGAAGAAAAAAACATGTTGTGCCGACCCCACGTAACGTGGGATAAGGGCAGGGGAATGATGATGATGACACACCTTTTAGTCCTGAACAAAGCATATTCTGTGATACTTAGATTGCTAATGTAATGTTAATATTATACTTTTTAAAACATTTTATTGTTAATAAATCCTGTTTTAATACCTGTTGCAAACATGAACAGCCCAACTAGAAACGTAGTCATCATCAGCATACTGTAAACGTAGTATGATTTTAATAAAGCATTTTTTAACATAAATATGACATATATACATGATACCTAGCCTCAAACTAAACATATTTTTGTCAGTTTAATTTAGATTACATTTTTTTTTACAGGTTATAGGCAAGCGTTAGACCGCGATCTCACCTGATGTTACATACTGAAACCCAGACGCAGAACTAACATCAATTTTTCATATCACATGTTTGTTCTTGATAGGCATCGAACCCACGGCTCACAGTACAGACACTAATTTTTTTTACTTTATTTTACCAGGATTTACTTTAGTACGTCCGTGTATAAAATGTCCGTAACAATTTTTATTTAATATTAATTGAACTGACGCTTGTTATAATTAGTTCCATAATTACATGCACACTGATTTTGTATCATAATTGGACCGTAATATGGCATGATTTAGTTTTCAAACTAATGAACATACCTCAAATTAATGGTCAGGCGGCACAGCTCTGATGGCTATTACAGTGTAAATTTTCCAATGGAGATTTTGAGCCTCAAAGTCTCAAAATCTCCATTGAAAATATAAAGTTTTCATTTACCTCTTTTGAGAATAATTTACCTCCTCGGTCTATCTTATAAAAAGTTAGCCAGACTTGATGTCTTGATGATACGTAATGGTGACTTAATGTCAACACTAACTTTTTACATGATACGGGGTTTGAGTCTCAAAACCCCTTTTGAAAAAGTTTAAAATTCATCATACAATATGAATTTTAAGACTAACCCGGCTCTATCGATATAGCTCTGCTTTCGACTGTTGGTTGTGAGTTCGATCCCATCGAGAAACTTTTGTATTAACAAAACATACGTGCAAACTGAAATTTTGAAACAACAAGGCCAGCCTTACACTAAGCAAAGCTTAAATTTATGCAAGCTGTCGTAAATGGAAACAAAATGTTTTATTGTGTATACACGATATCAGAAATCTGGACAGATTTTTAGACCTAAACTCAGCGCAAAGATCACACAAACATTTGTTCTTGGTAGAGAATAGAGATCAAACCCACAACCCACAACACGGAAAAGATAAGATTTATTATTTACCCAAAAACACAGAAATTAACACAATCTTAGTATAGAAATAGCTAAACTATCAACTGAACTAAAGCTTGTTATATTTATATATTTAATAGCTGGTTTATTGGTAAAAGTTGAACAGAAATCGATAAAAATAACTCTATAAAAAGCAGCGGCAAAATACAGCACAGAAGATTGATTCAATAGATACCCGCAAATTGATTTCATTTCGATAAATATACAAACCTAAACCTCACCATGCCGGGAGCGTGTTTACTAACAATTCAATTATTAAAACATCTACAAAAATAAAACAAGAATATTTTACAAAACACCAAACGCAACTAATTAGAAACATGACGTTGAGTGAATCTCATTTGACATTACTGATTTTTTTATACTAATAAGAATGATTCAGTTATTCCTCTTTCGTTTAAAAAACAATGTCACTGATGTAGAGTTTTATAAGTTCAACCAGAGATAAAATACCTACTACTTTACTATTTGTAGAGTGATCACGTTAGTTCTGCAATTATATAAAAAATAAAGTTTGAAAATAAACCACCACACATATAAAATAAACAAAAAAGTTAACAATCCTAATAGCAGTAGATAGATAGATAGATAGAAAATACTTTATTGCACACCACAACTTAAAAATAAACATGTAAAAAAATTAACTAAAACTAGAGTATGACATACAATGGGCGGCCTTATCGCTAAACAGCGATCTCTACAAGACAACCTAGTATGAACAGGATTATGAAGTACATAACATGGGGCTGATAGTGTGCTAAGTAAAATGTCAAATAAAATAAACAAAAATTGATGTTCAACTAAATACTAATAATTATATAACATACATAAACCTACATACCAATATATTAGCAGTAGTACGTAAGCTCGTATGCGATCGCAGTAGATGGATGCTTTGAATAACATAAACTTCAAATTCAGCTTTTTACTGGGACTAGGGATTTGCATCATTCATATTATACACGTGTTTGTGTGTGTTATGTTTGTTTTCTAACACTTGGGCTTTAAGCACACTATGTATTTTTGAAGTGAAAAGTTCTTTAGCGGCGCTGGGTGGGTAAAAACTTTCAAACTCGCGTCAGGGTCACGTGACGTTGATCGAAAAAGCGTAAGATCGAGGGGAAGGGAGAGGAACTAGTATCTCCCACTCTTTCTACCGTGCCTGAGTGTGCTGCTCTGTTTAGGCGGCACAGGGCGAAAAATAATAAAAAATAAAAACATAAACATTGTATTCTACCTCATAAATGATAGTACTTTTATACTTATAATTAAACACAACGTTAATATTGAAGTTTTCACTTCTGCCGGCACTCCCGGAGTGCTACCTTTTTTTTATCAACACATTGTGTCCCACTTGAGGCCAAGGGTCTCCCCTAAAATCTTCCACTCATCTCGATCTTTTGCGGTTATCACTATGTATATTCTTATAAAAAATGTGTGTTCAAGTGTGTCAGCTAGATCCCATAGTACTAGTTTTGTGGCTAGATGGCATGGAGTGTCCATGATTTTTATTTTATCTTTGTCGTGTAGGTATATGAAAGGACTCATAATTATTTCATGTACCAAAAAGTCTATTTACCGAAACAGCGCGTGTCACCTTTCATCCACTAATGCCTTGATCACACGTACCGAGTAAGCCGGCGAGACAGTGACGTATTTGACATACACTGCGCGTCGACATCAGTTTTACTGTTGAACGTTGCAGCGTTAGCGCGCAGTGTATCTTAAATACGTCACTGTCTCGCCGGTTTACTCGGTACGTGTGACCAAGGCATTAGTATCTGAGACATTCACTACCCAGACAACTAAACTTTATTCAAGTTTTCCAAACTAAAACAAGATTGGCTAAGTAACAGACCATTAAGTTAGTACATCAGCTCTAGAAAAACGGCAAGCTCAAATAAGTCCGTGATTTGTTTGCTTTTCAAAAGCTTTTTATGCCCGACTAGCGAGTCAGAGTATGCTGAGATATCATTGAGAAATGCAGTCGAGCAAGACGTTTGCTTGGGCCATTCTCCGTCTAGTGGCATTTTCTAGATAAAATAATAATAAACGTCTTTGTTCAGAACTGATCCAGTATTTGTCCGTTTTTGTTTGAGTCTTGCAAAGCACTCAAAAAAAATAAAATATTCTTATAACAAGATATATATACATAGTTGGGGTTGGAACTCATCTTTTAAGTTTTAGCACTCATATTGATAGCATATAAAACTAATTTGCAATCTAGGCAGTTTCCAAAAACCTACCAACACGATTGTAGCCCACAAACTACTAAAATAGTTATTGTTAAAGGATTTCGTATTTTTTTGAAATTTATTTGATAATAAAAGCATTTATTTTTGATAAAGTCCGGCACGAGGCTTATGGTAAGTGCAGATAGGAGGAAAAATAAAAAAAATCAATGCCTAAAAATACTTCTAAAAATGTTCTAAATTTCACGTTTAGCGGGTCAAAGAGCAACATATTTTTAACTTAAGAACTTTAATGTTTGGTATTTTAATTTATAATCACCCTGTTTCACTTGCTCGTATACCTAATTAGAATACTGTATGACGCAATTTTAAAGTCATGCAAGAATCCCCCGGCCATTCAGAATAAAAATATGACGTATATAATAAAGAATTGCATAATACAGTCTCCATTTAAGAGTTCTAAAGTAATGTGGCGTAGGAAACTGCTAACTTTGCCAATAATAACAGAGCGTAAATCTTGGCTTTTTCATTATAATAGTTTCTCCGCGGCTTCTTGGAAAGAAAGTAATATTTAATTTTGATAAGAAGAAATAGTAAATATAGAGTTTTTTGGAACATTTGTTTAATTTCTGTTTACTTTCCTACGTACCTACATCTGAGTTTTTT
Organism: Ecliptopera silaceata; assembly: GCA_932527185.1. Lineage (NCBI taxonomy): Eukaryota > Metazoa > Arthropoda > Insecta > Lepidoptera > Geometridae > Ecliptopera > Ecliptopera silaceata. The sequence goes on along the minus strand of OW052202.1, from coordinate 5,398,029 downwards.
ACACTGCACGATATTGTCGTAGTGTCGTGTCGATACCTCGACAATATCGTAAAGAGTTCATACATTTGGTTGGCTCACATAACTATTTTTTCCACCAACTGACAAGGCATTATCATGTACAAGTGTGCATTTCCCACAAGCGCTGATTTATTCGTTGATCCATCCGTCCACATCAATTTGCTGAGGTCAAAGTTTCCCTAAATATAAACAAACTTGAAAGAACTTTACGTATAATCTCGTTATCTCCATCGATCGCCTTCAATGTTCGGATAAACAATAAATTATACAGAATCAACTTTCAGCTCACATACATACTCTTTTAGAACAATTTGATTTGTTAGCTCCTTTCAGGGTTACTTTCCCGTTCGTGTAATTCTGCCCGTGGACCCTCCATTAGTGAAATTTGTTAGAAAAACCTTGGAGTTTTATTTACTTATTTACAAAACATCCTCAAAGCTTAATTTTGGGTACGCAAAGTAGTACCTACGTAATCCTAAGAAATAAATAACAACTAATCTTTTGATGTATTCTAAGCTAACAACATTTTCAACGTTGGTTGATAAAAATATTATATTTTTCAGAATAACTTATATTACTTTGACTTTCCACTGAGAAGGTTTGAATAGCAGTTATCAAAAATACTGTTACATCTCTTGTTTACATCTTCCGTATTTATATCTAAAAGTCTTCGTATAACGAAATACTGACAAATATCATAATGTAACGGACGCACAGATCTTTGTGATGAATCACATAGTTCCGTGTACTTACACTACACCACTGCGGTGATCCATTTGTCCAAACATCTCTACAGAGGAAAATATTCTGTTTCTTATAGATCCCTCGCTTAGGGATCGTCGACGGTAGAAGATTGAAAGTTCACAATACTTTTGCTATAAACTTTTACAAACCTACTATTACAAACCTTTGTCGTTTGCTATCGAGCTCGAGGGTTATTTACAGCGTTTGGCGACAAAATATTTTTTAACGGAAAATAAAATTAAACTCGGAAATGGTCATCGAAGGTTTCTATAGCTTCGAACGAAGCTATACGAGACCTAAGTCAACGTAAGTCACGCTAAGTCTGCATCGCATAAAGCAGGTAGTGTGTATATAATTTGAATTCTATAAGTACTTGTTTGTATCGCAATAACTATTCAGCAACTTAGTGCACAAGTTTTGTTAATTGGCTAAATTGTCTGACGATTTTTAAAAAAAATGTAGCCTTAATTCGGCGTATTGATTTGTATCATAGCCGAGTATACATTTTGAATACAACGTGTGACAAACATGTTGTAATCGTAGCTCAGTGTGTTCAATAATGAGTGATGATGAAGCCTCACATAGTGGCAGGACAGCTCAGAGATGATTGAGTGTGTCCGAACTACCACATAATAACGCGAGATGAGTGTAGTGTGTAGTTCGCGCGATTTTTTATTCATATTATTGCCAGAGTTCCAATTAATGTGGCAATCGTTAACGTATCGTCACGGTAACGTATACGATATATTATATACATTGCATGCTTGACGAGTGGTGATGCTAAAACGTTCGGCAGTTGACGCACGTTGACGTGCAATGTTATTGGAATACCTACTTACGTTTAGCTTACGTTATCCGACTTTTACTGTAAAGTAATGCATCAGTTTGGATTTTAACACAATTTTAGATTTTATCGTACAGATTGCACAGTCCATTTCGATAATAGATCTCGACTGGTTCGAGTGTAAACTAGATACACAACGGACTCTCGGTTTCCAAGAATTTGTGACCGCAAAAATATTTTTAATTCGCAGAACCACGCTTGAGACAATTATTAGATTTGTTTATCGACATTCAAAAAGTTTTTACTAAAGAATCTGCTACTACATATTTAAATAAAAACTTTTTTGATAAAAACCAGCTTCAGTACTTTATTAATATTCATCACACAAACATATGCTCTGGATGGGAAACGACCCACGACCCACAGCATGGAAGGCAGAGCTACTATCAACTGAGCTGTTACGCCTGTCACGTGAAAATGACATGAAAATCATCTAGATAATGAATTTGATTTAGGTACATTTATGGTTTCATGTTGGAGTTATGTAAGTAAAATGTAATGGGTTATAAAACGTTATCCGCTTTTTAAAAACGCAAAGCTTAACTAAGGAGTGAAGATTTAGTTCGTTTGAAATGTAGGTACTGGCGAAGAATAAAGTGCGCTGGGAATAAGCGAACGAAGTGCAGTGAGAGAGACTGCTATCGTGGAAATAGAGCTATATAATACTATGTGTAAGTAAGTCATATCTACTTCTTTGTAAGTTTTTAAAAACCGCAAGTATAGTTATATCGATAAATATTATTAAACTATTGGTTCTGTGAGAACAGTAGACGAGCCTTAATTACCATGCTATCTTGTGTAAAATGAAGCTCTTAGTGCATCTCAAACTTGATTGAAATCCGTCGATAAATAATTTTTGCCCTTTTTCCTGCCACATTTATTGCAATATTTTGTGAAAAGTAGAGTCCTAAACATGGCTCTCAAAGAATAATAATCTGTCAATAAATAAAGCTACAAAAATTCCCCAGCTTTCCAAATCCCCCCGTCCTATTTTTCTGTTTTGCATTATTATGTGTAAAATGAAGTCCTGAGTGTGTCTCAATTTTCATTGAATTTCGTCGATTAATAATAGCTCTACAGCAAGCTCGCCCCTTCAGCGCCCGTCCTTTTGTCCCAATCAAAAATTGCGTTCGATATTTCGTTGAAATCGGTTGAAAAATACGACCTGTAGACGAGAACAGACAGAAGGACAAAACCATTTTTGCCTAGTGTCGACGCTTCGCTCGCTCGGTCGAAAAACTGACATCATCAAAAAACAAGCAGCATCGATGTGTGGTTGTTTTTTTTTATTTAAGCAAACTAAGCTCAAATTTGACAGGTGGGTGCCTTACCTGTCAAATCTGAGCCTAGTTTGCTATCCAAGCAAAGCCAAAGAAATAAACAAAACATTATAATAAGTAGAGTAGGTAAGCTCGAATGATTACCAAGATTAACAGAAATGAATACCAAAACGTGTTTAGGGAATTCGCTCTAAATGCAAAATGGAACAGCGAAAAGTGGCATAAACTAATGTAAAAACAAAGCAGGTATGTATTTGCAGGTATTTAAACAACAAGGTAAGTTGCAGGAAATTCCAAATTGCTATATCATGCGGCAAAACAATTAGTTGTACCTACTAGGGATGTAGCTGGGGTGAATAAATAAATAATGCTGGACAATCCACACAACATCATCTAGCCCCAAGCTAAACAGAGCTTGTGTTATGGGTACTAGTAGACTGACATACTTAATACAATACATTATATAGATAGATATTTTTTATAACTTATACATATAAAATACCCAGAACACCCGGAATAAATATGTGCAGATCGTACAAACATTTATCCCAAGGCGGGAATCGAACCCGGAACCTCCGCGTCGCAGGCGGACCTTCGCCCACCGCGCCACATCGGTCGTCAAAGAATGAATGTGGAGACGGAGGAGGTAAAGGTGGTATAACGCCATCTAGTACTCTACATGAAAAACTGCGCTTAAGCCTGCGCTAAGCGCTGCCAATGTAACCTTTTAGTTAAGATTCAACTTACAGTAGATAGGTAGTAGATAAAACACAGTGATCAATTAATGACAATTTATTATGTATTAAGTAGGTAGGAAGTAAGTAACACTGAGGGAGTTCAGGGGGGGCCTATTGCCCGAGTAATAACGCCGGGCAGTGGTGGGCCGGAACCAAGAATGGCACTGACAAGTCCTAGATCGCGCAAGTAATGTTATCATAATACTATCGACAATACTACTACTAGCTAGTTACGCTACCTGTATCGACCTGCCGTCCAGTGTTTAACGCCGATTAGGCACAACATCATTGTTTAACAACTGACGCCCACGCGTCTCCGCTCGGACGATATGCTGATACAGTAGTTTTGAACAACGGATGTCTGGACCCGATAAAGCTCATTCTGTTTAGAGCCACTGCTAGTTTAAGACATAAATGTTTCATTCATTAAATTTACTTTAATTCAGTAATTTTCTTTGTTTTTAAAAAAGCTTTTCCACGGTTTCCCAACAAGTCTGGCGCAGCCGGTAGGATTTCCACGATTTTCCCGGAAAATCTACGATCGATAACAATCACGAAAGTAGTAATATTGGGAAAACCGACTTTTAGCGGATGTGGAAACGAACCAAATAAATTTGACTGGTAAAGCGTGTGAATTAAAGTGGCTCGCAGTTTCAAGGAGGACATGGGATCGAGCAATTTGTGAGTAAACCTTTTCACTTCCTGCTTTTATATTCCTGTGTCTTTTCCGACCTTTTTCTCGATCATACATCATCGGGCTTATTAATTGCGTTTATCTGACTTTGTTTGCACTCCATTGGCGAACTAATTTGCACATAAATAGGCAGATTTGTTAGACGTAATTAATTTGTGTAGTTATAAGTAACATTTGATTTTTGGTTTGCACTTAAATAGGCAAATCAAATAAAACTATTTGCACTAAAATAGGCAAATTGGTTTAGACATAAATCGGTAAACCAAGTAGGTTAAGTCGCACAAAAATAGGCAAACTGTTTTGCACACCAATCGGTAATTCAGTGTAATTTTAATAAAATAAAAATAATAAAATGGAATTCAAGGCAGTGCCGAAAGAGACACTGGCTATCATCCCTAAATATGATGGGGAAGCAAACCTGTTAAACTTATTCATATCTAAATGTGAATATGTAATTAGTGGTAGTAAAATTGAAGGTAACTTCGCACAGAACTTGTACTTGTTCCATGCGATATCGAGTAGACTTACTGGTAGAGCTGCGACTCTCCTTAGCGACCATCCTAATATTAAGACATACGAAGAGCTTAAGGATCTTCTTACGCAACATTTCGGCGACCCGCGATCGGAAGAGTGCATTGCGATCGAACTCGAAACTTTAAAGCTTAAACAAGGTGAAACATACATACAGTTTTGTCATAGAGTTCAAAATGTCAGAAGTTCTTTATTTGCGAAAGTAAATAGACTTACCGATGAAGGAATCAAAGCAGCAAAAATGATAGTGTACAATAACACTGCCCTTAACGTGTTCTTGTACAACCTCCCCGAGGACATGATTCGTATCGTACGATTAAAAGGATGCTCTAACTTGGAAAATGCCTTAAGCATTGTCACCGAAGAGGTTAATTTCAAATTTCAATATGACGCAAAAAGCAAAATGTTAAAAAATACTTCGCCACAAGTACCAAACTCTCAAACTTCTCAATTGCCAAAACCAGTGGCACCATCTGTGCCCGAACCTCAAAGGTATAAACCGATTTTCTCGCAAAATAATAACTATAGACCTCCTATGCCTACACCTAATTTTAAATTCGGGATTCCACATAATCAAGGCGGATTTAGACCAAACTTTATTCAACAAATGAGATCCGCGCCGCCCACGCAGGGTTATCGATTTGGGACAACCCAAAACGCACCCCGACCTAACTTCGGTCAGGCCCCTGCGCAACGCGCGCCTTTCCAATATGGTGGTTATAAATTTGGTATCCCCCAACAACAAGGGTATAAGTTCGGTATTCAGAACCAACCGCAATCAGGAAATAATTTTAAATTCGGCATACCACGTCAACCTTATGACCTTAGGTTAAAAGATTCTGATATCTCGATGCGCACAGCACCAGTGAAACAAAACATGATCACAAACGATTTACATTATATGGAAGATCCACCACTCTATGATGATTATAACCCCGATTATGACAGTTATGATTACGGTTATTATTATAATACGTACGGCGAAAATGTAGAGAACGAATGCAATTATGTAGAGAACATCGACGAAACAAACTCCGCGTACCCGGAAAACATCCATCCGGATATTGTAAAACAGGAAAATTTTCAGGAAACAGCCTCGAAGGATGTGGTGAAATGATAAGCTTAAATTATTGTGACAGTATTCTAAAATTACCTCACGTAGTGATCCCTGAAATAAATTCAAAGTTTCTAATTGATACAGGAAGTAGCAGATCTTTCATAAGCCCTGCCAAAGCTAACGAATTTTTCACCGAATTCATGTATTACGAACCATTCACGGTAGTTAGCACACATGCTCAGAGCATGCACAATGAGGTAATCTACATCCCATTGTTAAAGACATTTAAAAGCACACTACCTCATAAATTTTACGTTTATGACGTAGATGGACGATATGACGGCTTGATAGGATCTGATCTTTTATCTAAGCTAGGAGCAAATATCGACATGCGTGATCACCTATTAAGAACACACAACGCGGAAATTCCGATCATTTACAATCCTCCTTATGAGGTTTGCATCGCGCCACGATCTGAAACAAGAGTTAAGATTCCCACCAATCTACAACACGGTGATGCGATATTAGAATATCTCCAATTTGAGAAAGGTGTTCGCATGCCTACTGCGCTTGTTAGGTGTGAGAACTATTTTGCGGAAACAGTTATACAAAATGTGTCTAACAGAAAAAGTGTTATCACGTTTAAAGAACCATTTGAAGTGACTAAATTTGAAAACAACGAGTGTAAGGTGAATTTCATGAAAGATGAATGTATGATTGATCAGTTTTTGAAAGAAAATTTAGGAAAATTACGGTTAGATCACATGAATAAAGAAGAGCGTGATAGAGTCTTTAAATTATGTCACGAGTATCGCGATATATTTTATTGCGATAAATTACCTTTGTCTTTCACTAATCAAGTGAAACACAACATTAGGACGACAAACGAGGATCCGATCTATATTCGACCTTATCGACACCCGCCTGTTATAAATCAGGAAATACAAAAACAAGTTGACAAACTTTTGGCAGACAACGTCATTGCAGACTCCCACTCACCTTGGAGTGCACCGGTTCATCTGGTACCTAAAAAAACAGATGCTTCGGGTGAAAAGAAATTTAGGATGGTGATCGACTATCGGCGTCTCAATGAAATCACAGTCGACGACAAATACCCGTTGCCCAATATAACTGACCTTTTTGATAAGATAGGGAAATCACAGTATTTTAGCACAATAGATCTTGCTAGCGGGTATCACCAAATTGAAGTAAACGAGGCAGATAGATCTAAAACTGGTTTTTCTACGCAGACAGGCCATTATGAGTTTAAAAGAATGCCATTTGGCTTAAAGACGGCGCCGGCAACGTTTCAAAGGGCTATGGACAATGTGCTGCGAGGTCTTCAGGGTATCCACTGTTTGGTATACCTCGATGACATCATAGTCTTTTCTTCAAGTCTAGAGGAACACATCGAAAAATTACGTAAAATATTTAATCGGCTTAGAGAAACGAACCTAAAGGTTACACTAGACAAATGCGAATTCCTGAGAAAGGAAGTACTCTATCTCGGTCATACAATCACCAAAAACGGCCTTATGCCTAATAACGACAAAATAAAAGCAGTTTTAAATTTTCCGATACCACGAACATCCACTGAAATAAAAAGCTTTCTCGGTTTGGTAGGTTACTACAGGAAATTTATCAAGGATTTTGCAAAACTTACACAGCCTTTAACATCATGTCTGAAAAAGAAAAATAAGATCGATCATACTAAACAGGAATATATAGACGCTTTCGAAAAATGTAAGGAACTCTTGACTAATGCACCGCTCTTACAATTTCCCGACTTTACTAAGCCTTTCGTCCTTACGACGGATGCCTCCAACTACGCGATCGGCGCTGTCCTTTCACAGGGCCCCATTGGTAGCGATAAGCCGATAGCCTACGCAAGTAGAACCTTGAACGATGCCGAAACGCGATACAGTACGATTGAAAAGGAATTATTAGCAATAGTCTGGGCTACAAAGCATTTTCGACCATATCTGTACGGAAAGAAATTCAAAATTTATACGGACCATAGACCACTAACTTGGATTAAATCAATTACAGAACCAAACAGTAAATTAACACGTTGGAAATTACGATTATCAGAATTTGATTACGAAATTGAACATAAGGCAGGAAAACAAAATTGTAATGCGGACGCTCTATCACGGATACGACTTAACGCTTTAGGCGAAAACGATGACGTTTCGATGAAAGTTAATTTAGACGAAAAAGAACAAAAGCTCAAACGTCATATAGTAGAATTGACAGACGAAATAGTACGATTAGGTAAAGACCAAAAGGTTACCTCTCGCGCCTCTACACCACGCGAAAGAACGCCATCTCCGATATTAATTTCATCAGGATCGGAGAAAAGTAACCAATCAGTTACTGGCAAAGGTCGTAGGTCCCCTTACTCCCAACCATCTGTAAGCAGTACCACCGCGTCTGCATCAGAGGGACGCGATGACCCTACCATAGGCACGGTACACTCAGCCCACGACTTAGACACAGACGGTATGCTGATATTACAAGAGGCTATAGACACCAAGCCGAATCAGATACTCGTACATACTTGGAATCGAGACGAACTATCGGTTAAAGACTTATCTAGAGACAAACAAAAAGTTTTAGAGATCCATTTACCTTTAAATAATCCAGAGTTAGTTAAAAGATTTCTCAAAAGATATATTAGGCCAAAAATAAAATATTTCTTTTATTTCGAAGACGACTTACACCGGAAACAATTTGCAGAAGCTAGTATATTATTATTTCAGAAAGGAACTGTAAAGTTTTATCAATGTACTAAGAGAGTTATTTATGTAGAGAATGAACAGGAACAACGAGACATAGTACTTAAATACCACATAGGTAAAAATAGTCACAGAGGAGTAAAAGAAACGTTAGTCCATCTAAAACGAACCTTTTACTGGAACAATATGGATCAGACAGTTGCAAGTGTTATTAATGCGTGTGAACTATGTAAAAAGATGAAGTACGACCGTAAACCGTTAAAACCCGAGTTACAATTATCACAAACACAGAGCAAACCTTTTCAAGAGCTTTTTATAGATACATTCTCAATTGACGGAAAACATTATTTAACAATAGTCGATGCCTTCAGCAAACTAGGCCAAGCTTTTGATATTAGTGCCAAATCCACTCCTGAAGCTGTCAGAGCTCTAATAAAATACTTTTCTTTATACGGAACACCAAACAGAATTAGTGCAGACCCCGGTACGGAATTTAACAATACACTTATGAAAGAGACATTAGCGTTTTATAAAATCGACCTTCATATCGGTACTCCCCATAATCCCAACTCTATGGGAATAGTCGAAAGGTTTCATTCAACTCTTATTGAAATATACCGAATCGCTAAATATCAACAAAAGATAACAGATGCTGCATCTGTCATGAGCTATGCAATAATGTCATATAACCACACCATTCATTCGACTACAGGTCTTACCCCATTTGAAGTAGTTTTCGGCCACACCGAATCTAATAGTGCATTTCATGTCGATTTTAATAAACATTTTACACAACAATTAGTAAAAGAACACTCAAATAGGACTAAATATTTATATGAATATTTAACTGACAAAATAATTGATAAAAAGAGAGCTGTAATAGCGAAACGTGGAGGTGAAAAAGATTTCGACATAGATTTAGGAGATACAGTCTTTATTAAAGGAGTTAACACTAGACGCGGTAAAGATAAACCCCGATATCAGAAAGCTCAAGTTACCGGAGCTATAGAGAGAAACATTGTGCCCGTTATAACGAACAGTAGAAATACCAAGGTTCCCATTAAAGATATCAGGCGTCCTCCACAGGTTAGTACTGGTTCTGGTGGTCCAAGTGATCCGAAGCCAGGCCCTTCATCTGCAGCCGATTGACAAGAACCCAGGGCTGCTACCTGTAAAAGAAGGTCAAGCTGTCGTCAGTCATGATTCATGGACTGTCATTAAAATTTTAGATTTAAGGTACATCTATGAGGAACTAGAGTTAACTATAAATAGTTATGATAGATTAAAAAGACAAGTAAAAAGCACCTTTATCACCAAAGCTTATGACTTTGACTTTATCGCAGTAGAGTCGCAAACCGATTACATCATGAATATAACTATTGATAAGTATAAGCAATTGATTCCATCGGTAAGATCTAAGCGTGGTTTACTAAACCCACTTGGTTCATTGATCAAGCTAGTTACAGGTAATCTTGATAATGACGATGCTGTTATGTATGAAAAGTTAATTCATGAGGTAAAGACTAAACAAGATGCGGTATCAAATAAAATGACAATCGTTGCCGAAATGGTGGGTACATTTACGAAAATAGCGAACTCTACCAAAACCAATTTCATTCAGATTGAGGAAAGCATTCAAGATATTAATCGTAACTTAAATGAATCAAAGATATCACAAACCAGTAACAAAATTATACACATCTATAACATTTATATACATAACTTTCAAACGCTCTACATCAGACTGAATGAGATTGAAACAGCTATTGCTTTCGCTAAGGTTAAATTGTTACATCAATCAATTGTAAACACGGAAGAGTTATTGTTATTGTTAAAAGAAATTGAGGAAACTGATAGATTGGTATTTCCAGCAAAAATTGAAAATTTAGTAAAAATAGAGCAATGTATAGAGATGAAAGCGTATATAAAACAAAATCAGATAAAGCTTATTATGAACATCCCTTTAATTACAAAAGAAGTTTTTAACTATTTTAAATTAGTTCCCTTACCTGTCTATAGTAGAGTCAATGACCTTACCTCTTTAATCCTTCCCAAATATCCATACGTCCTTGTGAAAGGGTTGAAAGTAAAGCCGCTCTCCCAGTCATGCCGTGAAGTCGACGAAGCCCGCTTCCTGTGCTTGGAGAATGACGTCACCCCACTAATCGAAGACCATTGCATTACCAGTCTTATGACATTTTCTTCCAACATCTCGAGCTGCCACCTAATTCCCGTTACCATCAACGAGGTAAAAGCAGATCTAATACAATACAATCGCTGGATCATCTACGCGAAAACCGATACGATACTTACAAAGTACTGCGAGGATGAGATAACTCAAGAAACGATTTGTGGAACTTACCTGTTAACTATGGATGATAATTGTCAAGTAAAGATAAAGGATTTGAAGCTAAAGAAACACCAGAGCCAAGGAAAGGAAGTAGTTTACATGAAGTTCCCAATAATTAACTTGCCTAAGATAACATCAAGCCCATCTGATATTCTGAGAAAACCGATTGACCTCAACGGAATCGATCTTGCCGACATCCAGTTCCTGAATTACTTATTGCAGAAAAGTGGAAGTGAAATTAGTGATAGTGAAAATAGTTATAGTGCTCTAGATTATAGAAGTGTTAGTATAGGAAGCATACTATTATGCGCTATTGTCGTAATTTGTCTTTTTGTGTTAGCATTTAAGCATAAAATTAAGTTTTGTTTTGTGGAAAGGGCTCGAGATAACCCTCATCTTTCGGGTAATCTCGAACTTATGGAGGGAGGAGTTACGCTACCTGTATCGACCTGCCGTCCAGTGTTTAACGCCGATTAGGCACAACATCATTGTTTAACAACTGACGCCCACGCGTCTCCGCTCGGACGATATGCTGATACAGTAGTTTTGAACAACGGATGTCTGGACCCGATAAAGCTCATTCTGTTTAGAGCCACTGCTAGTTTAAGACATAAATGTTTCATTCATTAAATTTACTTTAATTCAGTAATTTTCTTTGTTTTTAAAAAAGCTTTTCCACGGTTTCCCAACAAGTCTAGCTACTACAACTTAATATTGTTCGATAGCGCTGTTAGAGAAGACTCGAAAGTCGAATATAATTTAGTCCATTCGAATTAAAAATATAAAAACTTTTATATGTATTAAGAAAAAGAATAGAGAATATGACACAAATAAATGAACAGCCTTAAATAATTTTGACTTTTTTTCAGGTTTTCTTCGGTTTTTTTTTAAATATAATATTTGCCAAACTATAGCATACTTTGGAGGTTTTAATTTCTAGCAAATGCGGAGGGGAAGTTTTGTCACATCCCTAGTACCTTTTTCTTTAGCTCATTACTGAATACTAGTACAGTTTATTTCTTTAATTTTAAAACATTCGACTTGTAGATAGACTTATATATATAAATCCATAATATAAAATAAAAAAAAACATTAAATCTTTTTTGTAATTTGTTTGATAACCTCTAGGTTCACCTTCCCTTTCTATTTATACAATTTAAGCAATAAGTAAAGTTAATTAATCGCTTGTACAAAAGGAAGAACCTTGCCCTGCGGTGAAACCAGTTAAATAATTTAATTAAGTTCAGATATTGAAACGTTGAAGCTCTTTATAAAGCTTCGAAAACCTGCCTATATTGATTCTATCAGATAAAACTTGATATTACACTGAAAATGTTAACTTTACTACAAAAATGTCACGATGTAGTACACTACATGTGCTATTATTTTTTGTTGAAACTGACTACAGTCAGTTTTAATGAAAAATAACACTTGTCAAAAACGTTTTATGAAAATCAGTACCTCTACCATGAATTTTCACAGTAAAATCGCTTGACTTTACTACAGTAGTTACGTAAATATTACAACAGTAGGTCTACCATGAGTTTTTACTATACTATATATACTATACTCGCTAGCGTCTGTAGTTAAAAAAATGTATGAAGATTTGTACAGCGCCTCTAGCGGATAGTTGGGTACTGAAATTCGTAATACTAATATTGACGTAACTACTGTAGTAAAGTCAGGCGATTTTACTGTGACAGCTCATGGTAGAGGTACTGTACAAATCTTCATACATTTTTTTAACTACAGACGCTAGCGAGTATAGATTGTAAAAACTCATGGTACAGCGCAATAGGAATTTCACGCATGCTTCCGCAAATAACCAAAGTTTTATATTATTAGAAGAATTGGGATTTTAGGATTCGGCTATTGATACTCAAGAACTGCAAATTGAAGCTTATTTGCTTTAACTGTTTCGTCGCAAAATGTACAGCCTCAAAACGAGCATACTACTCAATTCCCAAACATCATCTAGTCAGCAAATAAACAAACATACAAGATATCCCACAAACTTTTCATGACATAGCATAAAATATGCAAACGATTAATAATATAACGAGCCGTGGCCGATGTACAATGCCGACTGCGCAGCCTCCAGCTACGTTTAATTAGCACTGACTTTTGGATATAAATTCATGGTTTACAGTTTTGTTATAGTAAAGATAGAAATGGTTTTGCAACTAAAATATTCATGTCGGTTAATCACTGGTATTGTTTGTAGTTGAAATATTTATACATATTGACAATGGTTTTGATTGATAAAGCGCGCTGTTTAACAAAAAATCATTTGTGTTGTTGGTGATTTGAAAATAGCTTTCTATAAGGGGTTTAGATAGGTTTGAAATTAAAGCTTGAGCGCTAAACAAAAAAAAAAGACGTGTGGTACTCGGGGACTGCCGCGGTAAAGCTGTTGCATAGCATTTTTTGCTGGATTACGCATGCGCAGTGTTAGGTTAATATCGTTACGGAATTTCTGGATTCGGTCTCCACGCTCAAGGCTCGCGATAGAAGCTATGCAATAGATGAATAATAATAATGCTAGTTCGCATTTTGTTTGACCAGTAGAACATCTAATTCTTAAACACAAGTATTTTTTTTATGGTTTTACGTCCTTGTTTACTTTATAAAGTCGTAGATTTATTTTATTTTTCTTAAAACAAATTTTACCCAACTATTTTTCAACAGAATATTCCGTGGAAATGTCTAGAATCTTTTCCATGGAAATTTTGGTTGTGATTAAGTTTTTACGAATTTCTCGTGAAATTTCGTCGCTGTCACAAAAATTTCATATCTGGTCTCTTTTCCAATGCCACCAAAATGAAAATATATTAATCCGACTTCATAAAAAAATATTCTTAATTTGATTGCAATTTAAAGGTTTTTTTGTAAGTATTTTACGCAACCATTCAATCGATTTTGTATTGATATTTTTATATTGATGATGCTTTTTTGTTTTTGTTTCGTAGATCATACTTGAGAGATCCCTCTAAATCGAGTTCTATATAAATTCAATTAAAAGTTCTGTACAACTTTTAATATATCTAAAATTTAAGTTCTATATAAAAGATCGGACTGATTGAGCTACCCTTAAAATAATTATTTACTCCCGATAGTAGGTAGCATTTTTTGCTGGATCACGCAGTGTTAGGTTATTTTCATTACGGAATTTCTGGATCGGTCTCCACACTCAAGGCTATGCAATAGCTTAAAAATAAAGGTACCAACTTACACAACTGATTATTTTTACTATGTCGTAGTGCAGCAGTTACATCGGTGTCCATGTTACATTCTCACCCGGCGCATGCTTAAAGAGCTTACGTTTTAAAACATCCATCGCGACAATGTGACCGCAATGTTTTTTATGTTTTTTTTTACAGCTCGAGATTAAATTTTCTTCATTTTAGACTGTTTATTACAACGGATTACTAGCTTTAAAAGTGCTGCTGTGTTGTGCTTGTAATGTTAGTTTTTATCTCAAGTGTTTGTTTGTGATTCGTTTTTTATAAGAATAAGAATAATTATATTGTATACATATACATTTACGATAAGTTGATGTTCTATCTTCTAAACTAGCGTTTGCTGGATGACAAGAATTAATTAATTTCCATGTATATGCTAAAATAAATAATTAGACTAAGTTGTATTTAACTAAATTTCATTGCATTTTCTCATCTTGTCTGGAGACAAGTTAGAAAGTTCCGTTCCAAGTATTCAAGATCATACCAAAATATAATTCGAGTCGAAATATAATTGACGGACATAATTACATGAGTAATTAAGATATGTTTTATGTGGTAGGGTGTTTATATTACTGCGGTAGAAAAAAAAAAAAAAAAAAAAAGATTGTACGTATAAATACAGTAATATTACCTCGGAAACGTTGCGTGAGGAGGAAAAAGCTAGATTGATGTTGCAAAGTTTCGATCCAATCCTAGCAGGAAACCACCGAAGTTACCAACTTTTAGCGTCACGACTTCGATAACACAATCACGCTTGTAAACAGAACAATGTAGCTGCAATGTCTTAGGAACTCACCGTGGAATCTTGTTAGGTAGTTAGGTAAAACCAGGTGTTTATAACACGGGGTAAATAAACTCTGGAAATAATTATATTTAATACTAAAATATCTAGTTCCTATAGTACAAGCTTTGCTTAGTTTGGGACTAGAGTGTGATGTGTGAAATCCATGAATATTTATTTATGGCGTTTATTTCGTAATATCAATACGTAAAAATTATAATCGTGTTTTTGCGTAATTGAAGCCACAGTGCAAATGATTCTGGTCTTAAAATAAACATGAATAAGCAGATAGTAAGAATAATTAAACTTTTTTTAGTGGATCAAAATGTAATCTTATAAGAGTGTAAATACGTTTATATCATAATTTTTTCAATTGATCTTACTAATATATCATAACTAGTGAGATAACTAGTATTTTTTATATCATATATTATGATAAATAATTACCTTCCAATCCTTACCCACATTAAATCAAAACACAGCCGAACGAACCATTTTCTTATTTCAATAATGTCATATCGGGGGCAAAGCCAATTTTACAGAATAAATTGACTCAACGACAAATTATATCAACTTGGAGCTAAACGTGGGTTGTTCATAAATTTTATATTAGAGAGTTTGTTTAATTCGAGTGCTCTTAGAAACTCGACTCTTGGCTTATGTGTGTACACTAGAATCACGACAGAACTGTGTAAAACTAGAAGTGGCTGCGATGTCTCTTGTTTTGTCTTAAATCAGAGGGTTTAGCACGAACCAATTTATTTATTTATTTAGGACAAAGAAATCACAAGAAAAAAAATATGTAAGAGTAAGTGGGCTTATAGCTATGTGTTCTTTCAATTATAGGGTGCCACGGCATGTGTTAAGATCGAGACTCAATTAGACTTCTTCTTATCGTGTCGATGCTACAACTGTATTTTGTTGTAGCATCGTGTTGCAAAGATTAGCCAGACTAGACACTGCTTTGCCGAATAAACAAATAGTTCAACTAACTGAAAAACAAAAATGTAACTACTTATAAAATGAAAATATAAATTAAGTCAATAAGAATCGTAGAATTAACATAACGCAGCGTCACACTGGCGTGATGACGCTGCAACATTCGGCTGAAAAATTAGAAAGTGTATCAAAAGTCTACCTTACCCTAACTATTGTAATCAAGACTTCAAACTTCAATTGCATTTATTCAATAAAATCACAAGGATCACTTTTAAACGTCTTACATACTATATGATTCTAGGGGCCAGTTCGTAGCGAACAGAGTCTAGAAGAACTGGCAAGAATTGACTATTTGGACCATTTCGTAGATTTTCCACAGATGTACCTACAGCTTAGTCGACCTTGCCCACAAGAAAGACAAAGTCAATACAGCAAAGGGTTTCCTCCAGAGATTTCCCTTTACCGTTTCAAAATATTGACATTTTCCTAACTTTACGAATAGAAAAATAAAAAAAAAGTACCAGTGCTAAAAATACAGTAAATGATCTAAACAGGTAAAGAACTTTAGCTAAGTACGAGTATTATGAATTAATTGACGTAATCTGTACATATAAAAATCAATGCCACTTTTCGTTGTTATTTTATAACTCAAAAACGGGCTCACCTATCCAAACCAAATTTTTAGGCTTTATTCGGACTAATTAGCAGATGGTTTATGTGAAGTTTGCTTATAATCTGTCGAGTGGTTCTTCATTTATCACATTTTTTGTAGTCTGCTTATTTATTGCCTTTAAGGCGGAACAGAGTTTGCCGGGACAGCTAGTAGTTTATAAAACGGTTATCTGTGTTACGAGTAATTGAACTCTATTATACCTACACAAAGAAAACAGAGTTGAAAAAACCAAAATATGTAAATATTCTTATATTTGTGCAAATTCCGTTTTACGCAGGTAAACGTCATCCATAGCCTTATTTAGCAGGAGTGAACACAAATGATGCTCTTAAATAATATGACAATCGGAAACGTACTGAAACAGTGACGTTCTTAACGTACACTGCGCGTCAAGGTCAACTTGAAAGTCGAACATTGCAAAGTTACTGCGCAATGTATTTTAAATGTTACGTTTATCAAAGAGATCTACTTAAATAAATATTTTTTTTACTATAAATTTAAAAATACATAGACATAGGCAAACATTTATTGGAACGAAGTTTTTTATCACGCGTTACAAAAGGGGGCTAGACGGAAAAAATTAAGACCAAAATACTTTTATAGAAAGCAAGCCAGTTATTCAATTAAAAACTTCGTTCCATCCGGGTGTCCACCTTAAGTTTTTTGCATAAAAAATAACAAAGTACACATTAATATAACATTATAAACAGTAAAAGGTGTTGTTAACCTGTTTTTTATGTGAATTTGGAAAGCCTCTTGAAAACAATGTTTTCATATAAAACATCTTAGCTAGAAAGCTAATAACACAAGAGCCCTGGGACCGTGCGCTATTGTTCTACCATCGCCTACTCAGTACCTACTCTGTTATTACTCGTTCATTCGTTTACTCGTTCACTCAGTTAGTTTTGTGCTTTTACTACGAATTATATAACATTAACCATAATCAACACTTTTAAAATTTCAATCTATAAAAATAATTTTAAGATTATGGAGGTCCTTTATATACTGACATCGGCTAATTCATGACAACACTAGCCACTAAAAGCCACACATAAATAAAGAAGAAGAGTGTAATGGTGTTGGAAAAAACTCAATATTTTTTTGAACATCAAAAGTGCTTTTATAACTTGCCAATAATACAAGTAATTAGTATTAGTTAGTAGTTATCTACGAAGTGAAGTGATGCATTATATATAGAGCATCGCAGACGGCTGTGATGTATCGCTTGCTGAGTCTGCGAACTTCTTTGAATAGTATATAACGAGTATTTACCTACTTCGATGGATTAAGAGCGAAGACGAAGTTGGTTTTTGTCACATTCGTTTGTTTATTTTGTTGTTGTGGTCTGATGTGATGTGATACAGAAGGTATGTATCATATCACATCATCACATTACAAATATTAATAACTAACATGCCACCGGGTACTTTCGTTGACTTTGTTCTACTAGGAGACCGAAAATAAAAAATAATCATAAAAAATGTAAGAATACTATATTATGATAAACGTAATAAAATTAATATGAATATTTATTCAACAAAAACAATGTAACAATAATATTCTCCTAGTAACCAAAAAGTATTCAAATCGAATCAAATCAATTATTCCATTGTTCATAAAAAGCCATCAACCCGATTTATTTTTTTCAGAATGCCGTTCACTCTCACATCCCTTTTCAAACATTTTAAATTTTTTGACGAGGCACTCGATGTCATGTCGTGTATAAGGGCCCTTAGTCAGGCAAATAATTCGAATGCGTTCATTGTACAGTTTCAAAAAGTTTGCAATAAATATAAATATAGACCCGTCAATTAACGCCTTACAGAATTGCACTCGACACTGAAAATACGAAGCTACGCATTGAATTATTAAATTTGTGTGATTTTTGAAAAGGCTCTGTTTATTTCAATACTTACTGTTTGTTATAAGAAAAACATTTTTTTTTTTTTTAATTTTTGGCAAGTTCTTTGACATTTACATTTGACAATTACAAATACATCAGTATCAATTTAATAAAATCTTTGTAATCACCCATAATCTTTATATCCAAATGTCGTATGCCATATTGATAGAGAGAGTTTTCCATATAATAAAAAGAAGCAATAGAGTTTATATGCCGTTACGAAACAAAATATGTACATCAGCTTCAAAGGATTATCAAACCATAAAGCTTTTCAATAAAAAAACCTGCCATTTTTAATGGTTAATCCGTTCACCGTTCATTATTTTGCCTTTACCGATGAACTCTGTAAAAGCTTTAGAACGGCTAAGCCAAAACTCTTTTAATTATTCCCGTTTCCCTGAAATTTCAGCAAAAGTTTTGCGCTGTAATGAGATGCGATAGCTAATGAGCTATAAACGAACCTGCACTTTATTTAATGTATGAAGTGTGAGTGCTAATGAATGTGTTCATCATCATCATCAACCTATATCAGTCCACTGCTGGACGTAGGTCTCTCCCAAGACGCGCCACTAAGCCCGGTCTTCGGCTCTTCTCATCCAGTGTTTGCCATAAATGTGTTAATTTAGTTGTATTTGTAGTAAAGATAGCATAAATAATGTGATGATGAATAGTTTTTATATGACACATAAACAATTTTGAGTGGATTTCGATGAACGTGAATGTAGAAGTCGAGGCTGAAAAAAAGATGGATAGTGTGAATAATGATAGAATGAGAAAGAAGTGAACACCGAGACGACGGCTAGTAGAAGATAAAGTAAAAATACACCTAGATTAGCAAAGTAAGCGCTGTAGAAAAGGCTATAAATTAAAAAAATAAGTAACAACACAAAATATTATTTTAAAAGTATTAATTATAAGCTTAAAAATTAACCCAATCGAGTCAGTCAACTTTCAAACAAAAAAACCGCATATCTTTGTATAAGAACTATGTTACAGATCATCCACAGACAAATATGTCAAATCTATAAAAACCTCTTTTTATGCGTAGAGCCTTCAAATAAGAAAACAAATATCAAAGTCAAAGTCAAAGTCAAAGTCAAAGTGTATTTATTTACAGAATTACATGTAAAAAGATGTCATATATATAAGAAAGTATCATTGTAATTCTACCCTTTTGGGGTGTGCAAATCAAAATTAAATACAATTACAATATAATAATAGAAACTAAGAAAAAGTAAAGAATGACAAGAAGTACATAAATTAAAAATAAAGACCTAAATGTTATTAAATTAAATTAAATATGAGCAATTTATACAAACTAATAATAATAATAAACTAAATTATGTCAATGTGTAACGTTATCACACATAAATTCACTAACACTATAATAACATTTGCTAAGTAGAATTGTACTCAGCTTTCTCTGAAACAACGACGTTGGAAGTTCTCTCCACGATAATGGTAATTTGTTGTAAACAAATGGAGCCATGCAAAAAATACTTTTGCGCATAAATGTAGTTCTAGAGTTACGAGTGCACACTTTGTTTTGATCTCGTCTATTACGAATAACGACATCAGACAGCCGACAGAATAGCTCAGGGTTTTGTCTGACAAACATAGCCGTTTCAAAAATATACAGCGAAGGTAAAGTCAAGAGGCTATATTTAATATAATAAGGTCTGCATGAGTCTGTGACTCTCAAGTGGAACATAGCTCTTAAGCATCTTTTTTGGTGTTTGAAGATTGTTTCAATATCAGTGGAATTGCCCCAAAAAATTACACCGTATCTGATATTTGAGGCAATCAAGCCGTGGTAGGCAGTCAGAAGAGCATTCAACTTTTTAAATTGCGTTATTAAAATATGCAATTATATTACAAAAGCCAATTTAGATAAAACTTTGCCAATAATAACATTGGCTGTAAACGGAAATAGCACTACAAAATATGGCAATAACACTTAAATCTTCTCAAAGTGAAACAATAACGGAACGTGATTATACTGACCGCACTGCGAATGCACACATTATTTCAAAAACTTTGCACATAATTTAAAATATTGAATAAAATTAAATAAATATTCATGGACATTTCACACGTCACACTCTAGTCTCAAACTAAGCAGAGCTTGTACTGGAACTAGATTGCTGATAGAATACAAATATAAGTACTTATTTTTGTATAATTATACATACATATATTTGTATTACTTAGTGATGTGTGAATTTTCCGCGAATATTTATTAAAGGTGTGAGCATTGAGATGACGTCTGATAGAGGAGAGTGGAAGAAGAGGACATGTTGTACCGACACCACATAATGTGGGACAAGGGTAGGAAGATGATGATGAGGTGAAAGCAGCTTCGTTGTGCGCTGACCACAAGACTTGCACCGCAGAGGCAGTCGTAGACAGTACTACGAAGGATTTATGTGGGCGGAGATAAATTATCCACAGTCGTTGAGCGTTTTCACCTGATATTTCTACCAAATACTCTAAATCCTCTCTCGAAACTACGAGAAGTAATTGATAGCACATTTTTTGAAAAGGTTTTCTTTGGAAGGAATGAAGCTGAATTCGTCTTACTTATATTAAAAATGTGATTTAAGATAAAGATAAGAATAAAACTAATTAACGTTAGATTATCGTCTTTTTTTATCTAATGAAGTTTTGACTACTCTAAAAGTTTTTTTATCTCTAATATTTTATTTACCTTTATATTGATTATTTACTCAAATAATAAATAATTAGAAAGAAAAAAAGAACAGAATGCGAACAAAGTCACATGCTGATATTAGTAGAACTTGTGTTTATTATTGTTTTATTATTTGTAAACCTTTTATTGATGGTAGGTACATGTTTGTTTTATTCCCTTTGCGTAAAACACAATTAAACATTTAATGACTCTACATGACTACATGAGTAGGTACGTAGCTCAAAAAAATAATAAGCAAAATATTTTTCACTTTTACGGCAAAAAGCTGCATATTTTTTTTTATCGTGAATGGTAATAACAGAGCTAATCACGAATAAATGTGACAATCGACAAACAATTCAAGTGACAATACGTGTTGACGCTTGACCGCCGAATTGAAACGACACCGGCATTGTCGTGAATGTAGGTACTAACGTTACGATACGTTTACGATTGTCACATTTACTCGTACTCATCCCTCCGTTGTAGTAAAGTTGAAACTAGTGTAAACGTAAAAACCGACCATCATCACGGCATGCGTCTCGCGTGCGACCAGTTAGTCTTACTAAATGTGTGTTTGTAACATTTTTATGGCGGTTTCAGGCAATAAATACGCGAATAAAGAAATAAATACAAATGTCCGCCCCGGGGGGCTAAGCTGTTGATGTATTCTACTGGTGAAGATTGCTAACAGATAGTTGTTTAGAAGCTCTTTGATAGTTGGTTACACTAGTACTACTAGTAGTACTACCGGTTGTACTATTGGTTGACTACTACTACTTTTACTACTGGTTGTTCTACTGGCTGTACTACTGTTTGTACTACTGGTTGTAATAGAGACACATTAGTGTGTTATTTTATTACTAGTTGTGCTGTTTAGTAGTACTAGAGACACGGTACCACTTTTTGTACCAAAAGTTATACTTAAAGACAAAATGTCTCTATTTATAAACACAACGTTAAAATTTCTATTCTAAACTCTAATATTACAAGATAAAATTTGGATGTCCTATTTGGACGTTATAGTTGACCTTTAAATGAAACTTGAATTGTAATATAAATCTGCACTACTTTAATAACCAAAATACGGACAAACGGACGCAGGACACGGTTCACATGTCATATTGGAATAAACTTACTTCTAAAATAGAAATATCAATAAAACATCTATAAAAGTAGTCAAGTACCTTATATCACTTGCTATAGAACTGGTTCGAAGTGAAACTTCTCGAGTCTCGCATGTTTAGTCAAAGTGACGAAATTTCTTGCGACAACATCATAAAATAAACAAAAAACTTTAGCAAGGGAAAGTCGTAACGCAAAATTATAAGGTTGGGAATACAAAGGGCAACAATTTGTTGCGCAACTTGACTACATCAATTCATATATTACACACAGTTATAACAATTGTAAAGATGATTATCAGAAGAAACTGTCAAGAAGCTAGACCCACATTAAAATAAAACTAAAAAAAATATTTTACAACTTAAACTGTTTATTAACTCCCACACTGATCCAATAAATATCAAAACTAAAAAAAGCTAGACAGTCAAAAACCTTAATCACCTGTTGCGTGCAATATATTTTTTTTATTTCGCCGTGCCAAGTTGCGTTTCGTAATTTGGTCGCAGAAGATCTAGATACAAAAAAAAAAGTGGCGTTTGCGGGCTGAGGCTTATAAGCTTTACGTTTACGAGCCCAGCAATGGGCTTATACTGGCTGCCGATGATGATGAATTATATCGCTCAACTTAAACAATTGTTGCCTTGTGAATCAAGAGCTCTAGAATGTTTGTACCGCTTGCAAATAAAGTAAGTTCCTGAAGAAGTAAATGTAATCTAACGAATAGAAGTTAGGTACTTAACTTCCAAAAAAGAATGTTTTTGCGGTAAAAATATTTATTTTACGACGAAAAGTTTGTTTTGATGGATGAAAACTGTTTTAATGATTGGTGAAGCATAAAACACGTAGCAATATTTCCTGTTTTGGTCCTACTATTATACAAAAGTTGTCACCAATGAACATATAAAGGACACATTATTTTGTTACTCGGGGACTGCCGCGGTAAAGCTATTGCATAGCATTTTTTGCTGGATTACGCATGCACAGTGCTAGGTTATTTCGTTACGGAATTTCTGGATTCAGTCTCCACGCTCAAGGCCTACGATAGAAGTTATGCAATAGCTTAAAAAATAATAACAAGTTTGAAAAAACAAACTTAACAAATTGATTTATTGACTAATATTTATACTTATGATCTTTATATGCCAGGACGATAAAACTATTCGATAATTCCATCGACGTTCAGAAAAGTGAGCACGAATAAATCTGACAATCGTTAACGTATCGTAACGTTAGCACATTCAAAACACACTGCTTAGTGATGCTGCAACGTTCGGTAGTCAAGCTAGCGTCAACGCGTAGTGTACGAATACGACACCGTATCGATACGTTTGCGATTGCCACATTTATTCATGCTTGGGCTTCAGTAACGTGACTACAGTACTACAGTAACTCAACGCATAACTTGTGTTAATAATAGGTACAAAAAATCACATTTTAGTACTTCTTCGTGTCGATGATCTGAAACAGTGT
Source organism: Ecliptopera silaceata (assembly GCA_932527185.1). NCBI lineage: Eukaryota > Metazoa > Arthropoda > Insecta > Lepidoptera > Geometridae > Ecliptopera > Ecliptopera silaceata. The sequence continues at coordinate 5,374,214 of OW052202.1, read as the reverse complement.
TTTCCCAAAACTTGGCCATTTTAATACTAATTGTTCGCTGTACTATGTGTACGTTGGTCGCACGTGTACTTTGTGCTAAACAGAATTATGTAGTTTGTATGAAAAACATTAAGATTTATGTTTTATGCTTTTAAGTATTTTTCGCTTTTAAGTATTCTATGCTTTTAGTTTTAATAAGTCTTGTACCGTTAATATTTTACAAAGCAACCTGCTGTATCACACAAAATATGTTTTTAACATGCATGATCCTCTTCAATGAACACAAAAATGTTCATTCTTAGTGGTCATCGAACCCACAACTCACAGTATACGTAGTAAGCTAAGTAATTAAAGCTGCCAGAGACGTAACTTTTTTGTTTACTATTAAAAAATATTTTGTTGCAAAACCGGATGAGTAAATTGTTAAACAAATTGAAAGAGTTTTATAAATAAGAAAGTGTGTCGAAATCACTTTCCACCACAAAAACCTCGGGAAAACTTTTAAAAGCGAACCTTTGCATCAGAGCCCTTTTCTGAACACCTGACAATGCCGGCAAATTCTACCCAAGTGGATTGAATATGAATAAAAATATGTGAAGTCATGTGATTCGGGATACTTTTGGAAGCTTTTGTTAAACGGTTCTTTCTCAACAAACTCGGAACCATTCTCAGTTCTTGGCTTGCTCTACTAGAAAAGAGTTTGTGTGTTGTGTGTCTAAGACTAGACGACGGTCGTGATTTAGATCATAGGAATAAATACATTTATTTGCATATGAAAGTAACAAACAAAATACACATTAACGAAATAACAACAACAGAAGAATTAAGAATTAATATTTCACTTGTTCACAAGTAAAATATAAACCGACTAAAACAATAAAAAATAATTAAGAAACTGCATTTATAAAGCAACGGCAATTAGTTGGTTTCATTACGGATTTATTATGTTACAAAGTTTTATTTTAAAAGTGTGTCACAAAAAAAAATACCATTAAGTAAAAAGTTTTAAAAAGTTGAGTTGAGTTGTTGAGTTGCGTAATGAGTTAACAAATAGCTACGATATTTTTGTTCTATTATGAAAGGAAAGAAACCATAGGTACAAAAAGTTAGCATTTCAAATGATTGCGAAATCAAAACATCGCAAATTATTTTTATCCAGTTACGTCATAAAAATTCATACAAATGCTAAGTGAATTTCTCGCTCCATAGAACTATTAAAGCAGCCATTTAGTCCACACTAGCTAACTGCGCTTAGCTTAAGTGCTCCCAAGCATTAGCATTTCGTGCCTTTCATGCCTTTTCTTGTTCAAAAACCTTCTACAAACTTAATATGCCTCATTCGTACGTAAATGGTTGAAGTTTTGCTGTATAGAGGTCCTAACGTGTAACCCTGCGTTACCCTGCGTCATAATACCTCTGGGAGTCGGGAGATTATGACCGTTAGTGCGTTCATGGCCTGCTACAAGTACCTACCATACATTTTACAACAAAGGGTGGGGGTTGAGCCGTCTTCACTTCAGTGAGCCCAACTAAGCCGCCTCAGATAGGCACTGAGATGGGTTATGGAAAATTTAATTGCTTTATAGGCTTAACCTCGGTTTCGCAAACAATTTCTAGCTTTATTAGGAATCTGACACGTCTATGTGTACCCTACCTATGTTGTTAGGATTAATAGTTATCACTCTATTACCGCTACTATGTTCGTCCAAAATAATTGTTTTTTTTTTCTTTCATTTTGTTAGCTAAACTTATTTATGATAAGATTAGTACATTTACTAGACCATCCTAACAAATTCAACATCCTAAAAAAAAAAATTAACAACAAATAAATGTTATGAAAAAATAGAGTGCACATTATTTTTCGGCCATTTTCCTCAATACCCCAATTTTAACTAACGCGAACCTTTTACAGATGCCTTTTTACACCTACTTAAAATATTACAGAGAATTTTTCACGAATTCAAAAAAATCTGTTCTTGACTTCGTTATTTGTTATCTGTGCACACTTAACGTGAAACACTTAATTGTAAAAGGTTAATTACTTGAACATTACCAGCGTTTACTGTCTTAAATTAAGACACGAGTGTGTCGTATAATGAGAGTGTTTAATGTATCGTAATTGAAATATTACCTATAGCATAATATCTCCTTTATACTAATAAAACTGTTAAAAAAAACTAAAATTTTTAAAACATGATATGGAAAAATTCAGTCAGTTTGTTTGTTTGTATATTAGAGCATCACGCCTAAACCACTGGACAGATTTCGATGAAATTTATTAATTTGGTAAAGTCAGTTTTTTGAATTCCATAATGTAATTCAAAAAACTTGACTTTTACCGGTTTTTACAAAGTTTTATTGCAATCAAAGACTTGAATTCGTAGATACAGCTTGACCTCTCTTAACTAAAAGCAACCAAACGCTACGGTCTGTCGATAGCTCAACTGTTTCTTATGTATTTTATATTCCTATGTACATTTTGTAAATACTGTAATAGTCGTAAGTTTATTTGTGAATAAAATATACGTACTATTTACTGATTATTACTAAGTTAGTACGCCAACCATTTTCTCGATAAGATCGGCAGGCAGAAAATGCTAATAGCGTTATGCCCACCTTTTATACATTATATCCGTATATCTGTGTTATAAAATGTTAAATATATAATTTCGAGTGTGAATAAATAAAAGTAAACAAGTACACTAAATAATTCAACCTTCTAAAATATTTTGTGGTTGGTTCAGAATACAGCGGACTGTAAAATAAAACCTAAGAAAGGTTAATCTGTTTTGGCGTTGCCTTAATAAGAATCTACTTAGATTTTCCTGTTATCTTAAACGGTAATGCTGTATATCAGCGAAAATTGGTTTATCTTTGAAAATGTTTTCTGTATTCTTGTTGTTCCGAAAATATGTATTTTGTCCGGAAACTTATCGGGAGAGCGCATATTTTAGTGTTTGATTAAGCAATGAGTATATTTCTTAAAGTATATCCATTGACATAATAACTTATATTAAATTTGACAGGCGTCACAGCTCAGTTGTTAGCTCTGCCTTCCATGCTGTAGGTCGTGTGTTCGATTTCCACCCAGAGTAAACGTTTGTGTGTTAAACATAAGTACCTACATATTTGTTTTTTTTATGTTATATGTATTCTATGTATGCATTTACAAAAAAATATATATTTAAGTATTCTATCAGCAGTCTAGTTCCCATACAAGGTTTGCTTAGTTATATTTAATTCTGGCGCGGTGGCCGAAGGTCCGCCTGCGACGCGGAGGTTGAGGGTTCGATTCGATTCCCGCCTTGGGATAAATGTTTGTACGATCCGCAAATATTTATTCCGGGTGTTCTGTGTATTTGGTATGTATAATAAAAAATATCTATGTAATGTTATTAAGTATGTCAGTCTTTTAGTACCCATAACATAGCTTGGGGCTAGATGATGTTGTGTGGATTGTCCAGCATTATTTATTTTATTTAAAGCTCTAAAACTATGAAAACTATCCGTTTGTTCTTCTGTCTAGGTAGTTTGTAGAAAATGCTTGGTTGGAGTCACATTCCGTTTCATTCTGTAAGACGATTACTATTATTTACGTTTATTACTGTATTTTTTCAAGGCACAGGAGAAAGCGAATACGTATCCCAATAAAAAAATGTTATTACAAGGCTTTTAATTGGTTATTATATTTTACTAGTTTATTGTATGTCATATTTTTGTATTTATTTCGTTATTTCATGAAAACGCAAATACTTGAGCCAAAATGGTTTTAATTATGTAAGTACCTAATATTTTTTGTAAATTTCATAATAAATAATCATAATCAGTTAATAATCAGTTTCAGTAGCAACATAGAAAATAATTATTTGTTATATTTTTTCTGTTATTATATATTAGTTTTTTGTTGATTATCGAACCAACTACACAAATAATACAACTCACAGTACAAAATGCAACTTTACCGATTGAGCGATACCGTTTTAAATAATTTTTAGTTACGTTTTTTAAAGATGGTATTTTTTCCATTCCTGAACATTTAACTAAACGTTAGTTTTTAAGCTATCGCATATCTTCTATCGCGAGCCTTGAGCGTGGAGACCGAATCCGAAATTCCGTAACGAAAATAACCTAACACTGCGCATACGTAATCCAGCAAAAAATGCTATGCAAGCAGCTTTAGCGCGACAGTCCCCGAGTGCCACACACATTTTTTTTTTCAGACAAGTGTTTATCTCTAAATACAATAACCAGTAAGATCGTGGTAAACTCTCTTTAAGAGGCGTCTACGTGAGGCCATTCAGGTACATTGTTACTGGTTACTGCCTCAAGGAACCACGCCGCGTCTCGCTCTTAATATTTAACCAAGTACCAAGCAAATAGGATTGTTTTCAAACGGGCTTAAAGTTACAATTTCATAACATAAGCCTTTATTTATTCTGCGCTAAACACATTGACATGTTCACTGTAATTGCATTACTGGACGCACTTAATCTCGCCAACTACTGGCTAAGGATGGTCAGTACAGTACACTATTTACAAAATGTACATAGGCATATAAAATACATAAGAAACAGTTGAGCTATCTACAGACTTGCAAACGGTCTATAGATAGTTCAACTGATCCAAATCAGTACCAATCGGAAGCGTACCCAAGATACTGGCTGCATTGCCGCTCTTTTAACAGTGAGTTTAGTTCTCAAAATTCACTTTGATACGAAGATATATGTAAAACAATATTTTACTTTCTATTTGGTTTAAAAATAAACTCCTGTTTACGTATCGCACGTACCAGTTTCTGTCATTTATAAACTCTGCGCGATATAAGTATTTTTAGAAGTTTTAAATTGAACTTGTTGTTTGTGGACGTCACAACAACCCACACGCTTAGTTTGTATAAGCACTGCCTTACTATCGTGGGTTCGATTCCACGAAAACGTTTGAGTATTATATCTATTTTTATAATCTGTGTGGGTGTTTGTGTCAGTTACTTATTTACACAAATAAATGTATTAATTCGACTGAAATCTTTCCACAAAAATCATGTATCTTTGGGATTAGATAGCGTTGTTGATAAGCCCATGAATATTTACTTAATTGAACCACTTAGTATAATTTTCTTCGACATAGTATTATACCTGTGTCTTGTCACAGGTATGTAAGATGTGTCTAACACATCTTTAGGTACAATACAATGTAGGCACTTGTAAATTCTATTAGAACATTTAGGGTATGCCTATCGTCCTACAACCGTATTGTACGGGTTGGTTAACAAAGATTTCTCCGGAGAGTTGTGGGACCCTGCGAAGGTTTGCCCTTAGGTTTTTGTGTCAATAAGGGAGCATATTATGAAAAGCTGGGGAAACCATGCCCACTAGAAGTTATACTTACGTATTTATATAGGGGTTAACAACACTGTAAGCGAGGAATGTAAATTTAACTATATTAACATTTATTTATTTTTTTAACCTGCTGTCCCACTGCTGGACAAAAGTCTCCCCCGAAGCCACCTATTCCGGTCTTTTGATATACTCCACCAATCCCTCTCCTGGGCGTTCAGATATAATCCATTCAACGCCTCTTCGACAGACCTCGCCGTCGTCGCCTTCCGACCTCCGACACCCATTAATTAATTAAATAAAAAAAATTATTGACAGTCGCGTTTTGTTCATAGATATGTTTAATTTTTTGTATATATAAAATGTTTTCTTCATAATCCGACTTTGACTTCGATCCATTTTTCTAATAGATATGTTATTAAATAAATAAATAAATAATGCTGGACAATCTATACAACATCGTCTAGCCCCAAGCTAAGCAGAAAAATAATAAGTAATATTAATATTTTGGGTTAATAAGTATTTTCAGCAGAAAATAAAAGTGTATCTTACAGAAAAGCTCAAAGATTTTACATATTAGGAAAACATTGAATGGAATTTTCCACAGGTTCAAATATAGACATAATGTAAAAGAAGGGTCAGAGACAGATCGCAGAGTTCAAATGGTTTTAATGGAGGATACAAGGGGAAAAATAGTCCGTTCCTTATAAATATTTTAGCGAGTGTAAGTGCAAATGTGGCTCAAACGTAATGCCTGATTTTATACATTTTTACTGACTTTGACTTTGATTTTGACTAACAAAAAACCACCACTAAACTTTTAACAGTGGATTCGTAAAACTTTACGTAGTTAATATAAGTAAGTATAGCCACCTACGTAAAAAATATGTGTGATTAATTGTACGTTTATATTTTTTTTTAGGTTATGTTACTTGTAACATAAAAGATTATACCGGGAAGTTTAGTTTGTCAAATTGCAACCAGCATCAGTAATTGGATTTTGAAAAAAGCCATCTTGTGTTTTTTATATGTTCGTTGAAGCTTCAAAAACTGGTGCTTAAGTTCAATCTTGTTTATGCTTCATCACGTTCCACGAAATAAAATATTGAGTAACAAAATCTAGGACTTGACATAAAGAACTCATAACTCTTGTGAATTTTAATAAGATGGTCTTATTAATTTTTGCGCAAAACACCTCGAAGTTTATGTACCATTTTTTTTCTCTAAACCACTTAAGAAAGGTCAACTGGGTTCGAAAGTTAGAAATAGCCCAGTTCATATAAAGACAAGTCCAATATTTGAACTGGACTATTTCTAACTTGAACTAACTTAATATAGGTAAATAAACAACTTAGTAACTTTAATTATGTTATTAAATTGGCTATATTTATTGCTGATAAAATATGCTGTTGATAACATCTTCAAACTTATTTTAATGATGCTTCTATGTGTTTACAAACAGCAAACTACAACATGATACGGCTGAATCTCCCTGTACAACCTTTGCTAAACAACTTACTGCAAACAATAATGAAAGTAAGTTTGTTGAGCATTTGTAAGAAAATAAATAAATAAATAAATGAAAAGTCCTTAACCACATCAAAAGGATTCCAAATAAAAACATCGATACTGAAGCGAGGCTTAACGAGGAAATAAACCGATTTTCACACTGCAAACTTTAAGCTAAAAATATATTTTATTCATGTCACAACGTCCACTGTTCGGAACCAATGAATTTGTAGATAACGCGTTTTATTGTCAGTTAGTAAATAAATTCGAATCGAGCAATCATGTACAGGGATCACGTAGCACGCCAGCCGATGAAAGGTATAATCCAATCAATTTTAACGCCCAAACCAATGGCAAGTGAAATGCAAAGAGAAATCCGCATAAAATTGTGGACTTTTGATTGAAGGAACATTGATTATGTACTGTTTTTGCTTATTTATTTTAAAATTTCACACATCATAATTAGTGCTAGAACGAGTTTGGTGCTAGCTAAGAGCATTGTCTGCCAGTCTTCCTAGGTGTGCAGAAAGATGGTGTGGCGTGCTATAAAAAAGAAAAAAAATACTGAAATAAAAACATTTTTCATTTGTATTTGTATTTATTTATTGCTTACATGCACATTTTATGTTAGCTTAGGTCTAATAGTAGCTACAAGTGAGTACATGCATCCTGCAAGGGCACTGCAATGTACGTATGTTTATTTACCAAATTTATTACATTGATTAAATACGTCTTGTAAAACAGATATAGGGATGTGATATAAATATCAAAATACTAGAAAAAAAAAAGGTAGCACTCCGGGAGTGCCGGCAGAAGTGAAAACTTCAATATTAACGTTGTGTTTAATTATAAGTATAAAAGTACTATCATTTATGAGGTAGAATACAATGTTTATGTTTTTATTTTTTATTTTTCGCCCTGTGCCGCCTAAACAGAGCAGCACACTCAGGCACGGTAGAAAGAGTGGGAGATACTAGTTCCTCTCCCTTCCCCTCGATCTTACGCTTTTTCGATCAGCATCACGTGACCCTGACGCGAGTTTGAAAGTTTTTACCCACCCAGCGCCGCTAAAGAAGTTTTCACTTCAAAAAAAACATTTTATACGTCTACGTTTTATTTTGTACGTCAATCGTCTTAGAAATGTAAGGCTTTTATCCTACCCGTGTACTTTCTCGATATTATTGCTTGAAGAAGCATGATCACAGTAAGGAAGCCATACTACGTAAAATATATTTTGTAATTCTTACCATGTACCTATTAGTCATTAGACTTCGATTTATGATCGTTGAATGCGCATGTGACCTTACAAATGAAATTTCAGTTAAAAGTTACTATCGACTGATATATTATTTAACTACTTTAACTCATTGTTTCTATAAAATTATCTGGTCGCTATTAGCAATAAGACCATCAAATCAGCGAAATTGCTGTAATGTTTTTCCAACAATATATTTCCTGTATATCGCTCCGAAGTCGGGTCATATGATCTAACATTGAACAAATACAAAAATAAATACAAATACAAATATATTTATTTGGACAAAAAACTTAAAATAAGGTACACGTGTAAAACGATGCTGACCGCAATAGTATAAAACTGTGTCGCAGCCAGTAACGCCCTCCTCTTAGAAAACAATTGACTAGAATTCAGATAGAGTCACTTCTTTTTACACACACATTCAACGAAATAATAATTATGATACATATGCCAACTATAACCTCAAAAGTACTTATAGTACAAAGCCTGTTGACACGTGTTATTTCATATTTTATTTAAGTACACCAATGTTCCACAAACGAGAATTGCTGTAACCGTCCTAAAAGCAAATGACTAAAAAGTTTAATTAATTAGACTCAATGCGGCGAAAGAGCAAAGGAGAAATGAATGAAATAAAATTCTGTAAACTGGAGATAAAAGAGACGTATTGCAGCTCATTTATCGACAATATGTATGTTTTATGTGCAATAGCTCAAAAGTGCTGGAAAAAACTTATTTCGTCAGCTTCACACGTATTGGCTGTATTTCCTGTAGATGAGTCCTTATAAATAAAAATAAAATAAATAAATAATGCTGGACAATCCACACAACATCATCTAGCCTCAAGCTAAGCAGAGCTTGTGTTATGGGTACTAGAAGACTGACATACTCAATACAATATCTTACATAGATAGATATTTTTTATTATACATATAATACCCAGAACACCCGGAATAAATATTTGCAGAACATACAAACATTTATCTCAAGGCGGGAATTGAACCCGCAACCTTCCGCGTCGCAGGCGGACCATCGCCCACCGCGCCACATCGGTCGTCTTATGATAAAATAATTCAGATAGGTAAGTCAGATTTATGATATGACCGACTTAACTGAGAGGACAGAGTCCCGAATATTTTCGTCTACGTATGAATTATTTATTGCAAAAGTACCTAATAGATTACAAGGTCTAAAAACGAATTGTCAATGATTTGTGGCAATAATGACTTTTTTGTAATAATCATCATCATCATCATCATCGACCTATATTAGTCCACTGCTATGTCCACGTGATAAAAATTGTTGCAATTATTAAAAAAAATACTTTTAGATATTTAAGTATTTTGGCTTGCAAATTATGATGACAGATGAATAATTCTAGTATAGTATATTTTATGTATGATGTCTTTTGAAGGATGCCTTATACAAAATCTCTTATCTTCTTGCTTATCTCTTAAGAAATATTTTCACAAAGAGAATCTCTAAGCAGTTTTATGGCTGTTGTTGAATCTTTTGCCTCTTGCATAACAAGTCTGCGCAGTAACTCTTAATAATATCAAAATTGTGAAATATTTTTAGCATTAGTTTATTTACAAATATGAACAAAAGAATCATCTTCAAGTACACACAGAAACATACTTTTAAGGATAACTGAAAAACTGTTATTGTCAGTTTTTAATTAAATTAATATGGAACTTGTGAAGTAAGATAATATACCAGAAAAACATTGAATAATTTATGAAATGATTGCGTTGCATAGAAAAAAACTCACCTGGTTAGAAAAGTTAGAATCACATTGCTATGTGATCTAAAAGTACTTACAAAATAAATTTAATATATGAAACTATCACGGTTTTGAACATAGTTTTCATTATAAACGGGAAATATCGGAAAATAATCAAACTCACAAATCAGGGTGAATATCCCGTTTATAATAAAAACTACAAAATAAATTCTTTAATTTCCTTTAAAAACTTGTGTCACAATTATCTTTATATAATTTGGAAACGGGCTACCATAAGTAGCAGTAACACGGGTCAACCAGACAGGCGTGAAAGATATATTAAAGCGTATAAACAAAAATATTTGCAAACCTAATTACATTACGGAAATGTATCCTTACAGCTGAGTTCAAGTAGTCAGGTCACTTGAAAGATTAAATTACTTATTTTACTTTCTAGCTCTGTCACACCCATATACTAGAGCGAGAGGTGACAGTCCATTGAAAACAAAAGAAAATTTAATTATTTGTAAATCCGCTACGACTTCGCGTAGTACTAGCTACGGCGTAGTGTCTACGAGACCGTGACTTTTTCAACAACTTTTACGCATTGAACAAAAGAATGAACTTTACTCCACCATATTCCATTAGCCTTGGAATATAGTTACGTTAAACTTTACCGTTATTGTGATGTTTCGATAAAAAAACCGAATGATGATAAACTTTTTTAAGCTAAAATTATCAACGGCAACTGAACTTTTGAGAAGTCCATGTAGCCTGAACGCTTGAATGTTTCCTGAAACCAGGTCAATTAAAATTAATTTATCGCTTAAAATTCAAAGTAAGTCTAGATATGATATGTAATATAATGAATTATAATAAGTATATTGTGATATGGTTGGTATTATTTTTATTTCAATAAGTATGTAAAAGTAAGTAAAACAGGGATGAACGGAAAGACTTGCGGAAAACCTTTGCCCAGCAGTGGGATGAGATAGGTTAGTATGTTTTGTGTTGTTATGTTATTGTGGTTAGTAAAAAAGTAAGTAGTATTAGTTTTTTTTAAGTTAAAAGCTTTGGTTAAGACTACAAATCAGTTAAAAGTTTGGTTAGTTAGTGGTTTATGGTTAGTTTATTGAACGGTTGGTTATAGAGTTGATGAACTGTGGCAAAAAGTAGCAAACACGAGTATCACGTCCCGTTACCAACAAAAGGAGTTGTGAGGAAATGAGTTAACTTTCGCGAGGAAACCGGCTAATTCTGAAACTGCCCTCGCTTTTTAGTTCGGCTTTAAGTCATCGGCGGGGCTTTTTTGTAATTTCCGAGTTGCTAGAGTTTATTTTTTGTTGCTTTCAGAAACTGTGACTGTGGCTGGACGCACACAAACTTATTTTTTAATGGACGTTGATAATAAGAATGAACGTATTGTGAAAATAAATTTTGCATTTAAAGTAGATGAATATAGTTAAATTAAAAAGTTAAATTATGCATTTTTGAGAAAAAAATGCAAAAACCTCATTTATTTTGTCGGCTTTCAACTTTACCTAGTTAATTTGAGCTATCTATAGATATACAACGGTCTGTAAAAAAACTCAACCGTTAGTGTTGTATTTTAAAAATATGAACGTCTGTAAATAGTCGTAGTTTCTTTGTGAATATAAAACTTTATCTCGTAATAGGTATTAAAGAGCACCTCTCGAGATTGAAGATACTTTATAAAATACTTAAAAAGATCAAAGAAACTATGACGATGACATGATCAAAGAAATTATGATACCTACAGAAACTAAGATTTCATGGAACCTACGCAACTAAATTAAAAATTAATGTATTTATCTATCATTTCAAAAGTCCACTGCAATATTACCTCTGTGGAAACTACTAAAAGCTACAATCTCTCTTCTGAAGTAGTCTGAAGTTTATAAGTCTCAAGGCAATATTGTTGCAAAAATGAAATAGATAGCGAAAACTTTTCTAAGAAGCTTTTCACTAGAATGTACATAGAGAAAAGTAATATCCAACGCAATGTGGTTTATTCGTTCGTTTTCTTACATCGTCATCATCATTTCAGCTCGTTGGCACCCACTGCTGAGTATAGGCCTCCTCTTTATTATGCCATTCTTTACGGTCCCTTGCGACTCTCATCCACTGATTTCCGGCTCTCTCCATAATGTCTTTAGAGTCTAAAGTTTAGACTATCGGGCTGGTGGTCTGCCTCTTGGTCTACGAGCATCCCTTGGCCACCATTCCGTAATCGCCTTTGTCCACCTTCCATCGTCTCTTCTTTCTTTCCCGTCCCGTTTCTTGCTAAGTTTCTAACATAGATATAAAGAATGGACTGTGCGTTCCCTAATCAGGTATGAAGTAAAAGGGTGGCAAAGTGTGAGAGAGACAAAACAATCGTGCTGCTATTCCTACATATAAATATTTGTTGTGTGTCTGGGTGTTACTATATATTAAGTTCATCATCATCATCCTATATCAGTCCACTGCTAGACGTAGGTTTCTCCTAAGACGCGCCACTGAGCCCGGTCTTCGGCTCTTCTCATCGAGTTTTAGCCAGCTACACTCCGCAGATCGTCGCTCCATCTCACCGGAGTATGTCCTACACTGCGCTTGCCTAAACGCGGTCTCAACTCCAGTATCCGTTTGCTCCAACGATTGTCGGTTCTTCGGCAAACATGGCCGGCCCACTGCCACTTCAGCTTGCTAATTCTTTGAGCTATGTCGAACACTTTACTTTTGTATTAAGTTGTTGGTTTATAATTGTATTAGAATAAATGAATTGAATTAAATATACGGTTTGTTGCACCAACTTTTGATCAGTGTGTATTAAATCACTGATGTTACTTTATAGTTGAAAAGTTGTAACAAGTTGGAACACCAAAAGAGTCACATAATGAATTTAAAGCTCTTTGTGAATAAAGTTGCAAGTTTTTAAGATACTTTCGGGTCCTTAGGTGTCACTTAGTTGCCAGACACACCATTTCTTATTAGTGAAAGAGAGTTCAACAGTGACGCTGTCTAGAGTTCAAATTATTCAGAAGCTTCAACATTGTTTTGTGTTGCTGCTGTAAATATTTCGGTTGGATTTTTGATGAATTCTTAAACAGGGTATTACTGGATTGTTTTTAATTTCTTATACAGTTATTGTAGTAGCTTTTAAGACATATTCTCAAAGTTTTTGACAAGACTCTTGAACTGAAAAATAAAGCACTTAGCGGTTCGTCAAAATATATCTAAAATATATCAACTATGTACGTATGTACACTTTTAACTCTTTTGTACAAATTTGTATAAATATGCTTAAAACAAAATTAATTATTTGGATGAGCATTGCATTTGCCGAAATCCCCTTAAGGTTGTGAAAAACTGGAGGAAGGAACTACATTAGTCCATACCATAATAGTTTTTATTTCAGCCTTTGTTAGAAACACAAGGGCTTACTGATTAGGCCCTATCAAGCATGTTATCCGTTCATTAGTCCCGCGTCAGATATCTTGTATGAAGTTGGTACATCAAATCTGTACATTGCATTGTTCACGGTTCACCTAGATTTATGAATGTAACGAATCGCCGGGTTCCCTCTAGATTGGCTATAACCCCGAAGGAACAATCGCTGGGGCTTATTAATGGGTGAGTTTGCAGCGGGGTGTTCCAGCTAATCAGCTGTAGCACCTGGATGTTAAAGTTAATGACTGCTGTTGAAAATTTGCTGAAAAGTCTTGTAATGAAAGTATTTTTTTGTACGATACAAGATAAGCTTAACGACGGTGAACCAAGAAATCCTGATATTTTCTGTTTTTTTTTAAACTGACATTGTCGACGTAAAAAACGGCTATACCGATTCGTAGTTGTATGGTATTTTATATTTTAAACATTTAGGTAGGTCATACTACCTAAATGTTTAAACATAAGATTGAGAATTGGCAGATATATAGATGTTTTATCAGCAATTTTAGTAAGTTTAATCTTAAATAGCATTATATTACAAAAAAGTACCATTGTCTAGTTATTTATAATCATAACTATCTACACGACAGCGCCAGCGTAGCGTAAGCAATTGTAGGAAACGTGTGATTAAAGCCATCAAAATCTTTAAACTAGCTTAACCTACAACTAAGCCGGTTTAAATCAACGAAGCGTTAAACTTAATCCTCTCTTTCACAAAACATCGCTTCCTCTGAGAAATCAGTCGTAATAAAATCGGATTATTCGACCGCGTCGAGACGGAATAGAAGAAAAGCAAAAAATATTAAAGTTTGTAACTGCATTTGCATTTCTGTGAAACTTTTAGGGACGCATCAATGAACCACAGAGCAGAAATGGCAAATTTTTTTTTACAAGTTATACGGCCGGTTTCTCGAACGACGATCAACAAAAAAAAACAAATAATTACTATGTGTCAAACTCGGATCAATCGTGATTTGGGTTTCCAGAAACCAGCCGATAGTCAAGCGTTTGACTGCGATCTCACCTGATGATAAGTGACGATGCGGTCTACGATGTAGCATACTTGTCTAGAAGACGGACGGTATGGAATCAAAACTTGGAACCTTTTCGAGTGTATCGAGTTAGATACCCAGCTGAAGTTTGAAGATGATAAAGCTCTATGACCAGGATATAAACTTTTGACAGCTATTGGGCTATTTGGCCTGATCCACGATCTGTTCCTGAAACCAGGCCAAGTGAGTTCAAATAGCCGTTCTTAGCAGCACAGCTATTTGAATCTTTATTTATACCGATTATAGGATACCTTTGTAGGAGAATGTTTAACCACACATCCTTCTACTAAAGTATAAATAAATAATAATTAACCATCATTTTGATCAACATCAATTTCCTATAGGAATATTCCATCTTGAGAATAGTTGTTTCGGCAGTTTCAGAGTAGAGTGCATAAGTATTTACTTATTTCAAAGTAAAAACCCGCAGCAAGACACTCAGTTCCGACAAAGAAGTATAGATACCTAATACCTAGTTTGTTTTTTTACCTAGCCAACATCTAAAGTGGAAACTTTTTGGTCCGAGTGGATCTGTAGCTCTACCATGAGATGTCACAGTAAAATCGCCTGACTTTACTACAGTAGTTACGTCAATATTAGTATGACGAATTTTAGTACCCAACTATCCGCTAGAGGCGCTGTACAAATCTTCATACATTTTTTTAACTACAGACGCTAGCGAGTGTAGTAAATATAGTATAGTAAAAACTCATGGTAGAGCTACTGACCGACTTTCTGGCAGCAACGGATGCACAGTTTGTCGCTGTAGATGTTTTTTTGCACGAAGCTTCATTTAGAAGTAGTGCTCGCTAAGAAACCTATTAGTTTTCGATAGCTCGAGTTTTAGCGTGCATTTCATGAAACTCGATTTTGCGAGATTTCCTCTTTTTGTACGATGCCAATCGAAAATTGAAAAAGATTAAGCGATATAGGTACTTACCTACTTGCTTGCTTACTTTTGATGCTATTCGATTTTGCTTATCGCTACCTGAACGTATGAAGAAATTTCATCTTGTTTTCGGTTTTTTTTTAATTCTCGGCTTCCTTAGAACGAGCTAAGCCAAAATTATTCGTTATAAAAAATGCCAATCTCTATAAAATAGAAAAAAACGTCGCATTTCAAATCCGATTAACAATTTTCATTTATTTGAAAGATTGATTTTAGAATACAAGTTTTGCATTGATAAAATAAAAGTAGTTAAAATAGTACCTCTTTTCTCGTAACGAAGAGTTCCATTTTAAAAAAGTTTCCTCCAATGGATGCTTTGTTCGTTTGATTTTTCGGGATAAAGATTAAACAAAGAAGAATGCAACGAGTCGCCGGCTCTAGTTTGGTTACGTTTTGAGTTTTTAAACCAATTTATGAAACTTTACCTTATTTTTGCGACATGTTTATAGCAATTTATTGTGTGTCATTCCTCATTCCTAAACCGTAAGTGATACTTCCTGATAAGATTGTTTAAGTAACAAAAGAAATAATAGAATTAAACGGATACTGTTTTTAAATAAGAGAATAAAGTATTACAGTCATTTTTCCTTTATTTTCCAAAGATGAAATGATAAAACTTATTTATAAAGCACCTTGTTTAACTCTTGTTTCTAGTTTTTGGTGTACCTACTTGACATTCTAGGACTATATTTTTATTAAGTCCCTATTATTTATAATATTTATTTCATTTTGTAGTGCTTAAACTAAACTAAATGGACGAAATCAAAAACAAGTTAAACTCTTCGTCTTCACAAAGGCTTTTTATAAATATTCAAATGAATAAATAAATACTCATTCACACATCACACTCTAATCTTAAGCAAAACTTATAATACGGGAACTAGATTGCTGATAGAATACTTATAAACATTTTTTTGTCAATACATACATAGAATATATTGTAATTGTGTGTCTGGGACACAGTACCAATATTTATGTTCATCACACAAACATTTGCTCTGGCTGGGAATCGAACCCACAACCCCAAGCATGGAAGGCAGAACCACTACCAACTGAGCTGTGACGCCTGTCAAAAACGAAGAATAAGACAAAGGGCACTAAGGAAACGGAATAAGAATTGGTTATGAGAGCTTCCTTCAGCAAATTATCCCCCTACCTTATAGTTAGCGTTGACATTATGTCACCATTACGTATGGTAATCAACACATCAAGTCTGCGCTAACTTTTTATAAGATGTATGACGATTCCAAATGATCCTCGTGATTTTATTGAATAAAGTGATTTTGACTTTGAAATGACTATCTTTGGGCTCATAAGAAATATCTAGGAAGGTACAAGTAAAACAAACGCAATAATTTATAATATTGTTTATCTTAATATTTCAGTTATTTTCATACAATAATCTCTATAGAAGACTGTGTCTTTTACAAGTTTTTTCTATCTACTTAATGGATACAAATTTTCTAATTACTTATGTAATATAAAATTGTCGGTAAAAACATGGTATTACACATTTTTGTTGGTACAAATACAATATTGAATTTTAATAAATAATATAACAAATAACAAAAAAATATTTAAATAATTTTTAACAAATTTTGCAAGTATAGTCTGGCCACGCTAATCACTCAATGCATAACAACAAATATATTTGTACTTGAATACTTTCGATATCATGTCAATACTGCAAAAATAAGGTCGTCAATTTTTGCAGTACAATTTTAACCATGGGTTTTTACCAAACTACCAAAATACCAAATCAAATTCTATGTGAGGTTAACGTGGTCTGACTGAGCCCTATTTTTATTACTGGCCGTAATTATTTCAAAATCATCATTTGAATTACAAATTGAAAATTATATACATAATAAATTTCTGACTTTTATATGTATAACTGGTCTGAGATAAAAGCAACAAAAATATATTTTTATCAAAAAAAAATTTGATAAGTAATTAAAAGATAAATTTTGGAAAAAACGTGATGTTTTATTTAAAAACTAGTAAATACTCATGACAACAACTAAAGAAATCATTTTTAAAAGGTGCCTACGTTAAGAACTAATTTTCGTTAGATATTTAAAAGCTCTAATAAGCTTTCTTTAAATTTACTTATTTATAATTATTTACATATAAATATTTACAAACTAACATGCTAGGCATCGCTAAATAAATTAAGCTATAATAGGTACGATATGTAATTTCAAAAAAAAAATTCTCCGGTTTTTTAATTTTTTTGTGTTAATAATTCCGGGAAAAGTACCGGCGTGGATTTTTTCAATTTCATTAGAAAAAAAATTGTCTCTAAAGAGTTTTTTTTATATTTTGTTCGTAGACAAGACTGTTTTAAAGATACTCTACATATTTTTCGACATCATTCATTTAAAAAAACATGAATCCATTGCTTTGGAACTTAAAATACATTTATACAAGTGATAAAATTACTGCTACATTTTATTTACAATATCATATAATTATTTGAATATTGATATAAGATTTTTTATTATATTCACATAATTTATTTTAAAACAATAACCCAAATACTATTGTATCAATTTTAAAATTTACTTAAATAAATATCAATGGTAATATATTTTATTAATTACAAAGTTAACAATAACATTAACGAATTATAAGTTTTTTGCATTTTTTGCTGCCAAATATATTAAATTTATAGCAGTCTTGAGCAATTATATTTTTATTTAAATAATGAAAATGAAAGCTAAAATTGGAATAGATTAACACTTAAAATAATAGTAATTAAAAATTATATTAAATTAACATATCTTGAGATTTCTATAACACTAAATCAAAGTGTCAAATAATCAGTTTTGTTATACTAAGATATTTTTATTTATTCAGTAAATAAAAAAGTAATTGAAAAAAATATATCTACGCTTCGAAAGATGGTTAAAAGGATCATAAAATAAAACGAGTTATAAAAACAGGGAATTATTCGTAAATATTAATAAGATGTTGGAATTTTTGATGTTTAAATGGCAGGTTGAACTCGTATTCATAACTAATAATAACATATTCTTGAGGATCAAACCTTAAGGGTGATATCTCATATCAGAAATATTTCAATATTATTCTATCCTAAATGCTGAAAAAACGTTCAAATTATTCAAGTTCTGTTTACTCAATAAATAAAGTATAAAAAAAAACTAACATTGATTATTTAACATAGGAAATTATAATAAATTAAAAATCAAGGAACTGCTTTCACTACCCGATTTAAACTAGACAATGCGATTTATTGTAAAATATCAAAATGTTACATGGCAACACTTCGATTGATAACTAGGGCAACATTCATTCATTTTATCCAACTACGCGGAGCAAAAGAAGGGTTATTATAAGTTTTAGTTTTATCGCATGGCATTTAATGTTCGTAGCAAAAAAAATAAAACCAAATAGGTAATTGCCTTGACATTATAAAATAACCCTTCAAATTAGGCCACTAAATACTACCCTCATTATGTAACATAGCGGTATTTAGAGTACTTCAGTAACTCGTTGATATTAATCATATATCATCAAAAAATTCATCAATAATTATAGGTACATTGCCTTGACATTTCAAAATAACCCTTCAAATTAGGCAACGTAATACTACCCTCATTATGTAAATAACTGTATTCAGAGTACTTCGGTAACTCGTTGAAATATTAACCATATATAATCAATAAATTCATCAATAAATGTTTCCTAGGAGCATTCATAAACAAATCCTATTAAAAAATCTAAGTTACGTTGGGATTACATTGTCTAGAGTAAGATGTAAAATACTGGCAGCTACTAAAAAGGTAAAACTAATTTTTAGATTACTAGCTCCATCTGGAACGCCGCATTCTTGACCTCGATATTGAAGACAGAAGCTCTGGAACAAAAACAAATATTATCATATTTTCAAAAACAAATTCACGACTACAGTATTTACAAAATCTACATATAAAATATATATAAGAAATAGTTGAGCTATCTGCAGACCGTTGCAAACGATCTACAAATAACTCGAAGTGCGTTTTCAAAAATCAAACGAAACCAAACTCAGCTCAGCAGTTGTTACTTTTTAAGAAAGATAAATAAGTAATATATAGATACTATTTTGAAAAAAGGTGAAATTATTTCATGTTGAACAAAAAATATCTGATTTTAATAATTACATCATTATTTTAAAAAATATGAATCTCCATTTTAGAATATTAAAAATAGACAACCCTTACTTTTAAAAAGTGTTATTTAAAATATTAAATTAATCCCAAAAGTAATTCAAGCGTAAAGACGTTCTATTTTAATCTTGCTCATAAATCCATTCCATTACGAATTATTAATTTCTTTTAAGTCGTTTGAATCGCTAAGTTCAAGCGCCCGTTAAATCAGGGATTTCTCGGCAAATCTCATGATTTGAGCATTCAAGCTAGCGGCTTAGCTAAAGCTGGGAAGAGCTAGAAGAAATAAATATTCTACACATATAGCGCTGAATTTAAGCTTTCTACAAATTTATACTCGTATTTGAATGACTTTTGACGTAAATTCAATGAACGAATGTAAATCAAAATATGTAAACCAAAAAATTACCGGTCTATCTTATAAAAAGTTGGCGCAGACCATTGAAGTATTGATTACCACACGTAATGATGACATAAAGTCAACGCTAACTTTGTATAAGATAAAGGGCACGTAAATAAAGAATCCTTTTATTTTAGTTATTAAAAAAAAAACAAATATGGACCTTAATGCTAAAAGCAAGTTGCGCTTACATTTTATGAATGTACATAGGTTTTTCTGATAACATATACTAAAAGCTTTTGCCTTGTTAGTGTTGCGTTAGTTATGCATTTTAAACTAAATATTATTATAATTACAAACTTGGATAAAATGAATAAGTAATACTTTTTATCTTATTTTTTATCTAAGCTGTTTAAGCATGAGAAAATATTTTTATTTATCTATGAAAATGCTGAAATCGTAGTTCATCAGTGTCTTCCCAGAAGTGCCAGCGAATTAAGGGCAATGTATACAATTTGAAAGAATGCCAAAAGTTATCTTAATGTTAGTAAATAGCTGAAATCTCATTTGAGGCAGTTTTGAAGTCACGAACCGAATTGTTGGATCTTTTTATCTGGACTACACGTATCCGGATTGCTTAAAATTAGAACCGGAAATCTTTCTTTTGTTTGCAATTTTTTTTTCATACTCTAGTGAAATGCTTGTGAATTTCTATTGATATATTTTTATATATTTGATTTATTTATTTATACTTGATTGAAATGATTTATTTGTTTGGTTTGTTTTGTTAAAATATAATGTATTATAAATATTTTGGTTTTTGAATCGGTTTTAGCACCATTATATGTCAGAGTGATGGACGCAGTTCAATTCATCAATTCACCACTGAAGACAGTGGACGTGTTCAGTGTGATAATGGGTACCACTTAGCATCAGGTGAGAGTGATCTAGTAGTTCAATCATTGAATCAAAAAAACCGTGTAGTATATAGTACTTTAGTATTAAATTATTGAAGTATTTAGTATTGCGCTAATATTAAAAAAAAGATAAAAAAACCATGTAAGTATTTCTTTGGATTAAGCTATTTTCTAACAAAGAAAATCGGATTCTTGTAGACTATATCTTAGCCGTGATCACGCAACTCGTAATCTTATCTAACAAATAATAAAGTTGGTGAACTTTGAAAAATATCACTTGTTGTTTTTTGTAAGGATTGTTTATTATTTTGAGTACTTAAGTACAAAACTTTGAAATATCTGACTCGAAAAAACGACTAGGTGTGCAGAGTTTATTTATATTGGGGACGCTAAGAAGCAAGGTGGTGCGGGTTAGTTTTTCGTATAAAGATACATTTTATTTCCAAAAATGTGTACACATCGTCTTTGTAACAATAATTATAGTTACACACCATGTAACTTAAGTTAGTGATTATAATCAATAACTTAAGTTACATGGTGTGAGGAACAAAGTAAAAAATAATATAATTATGTATTATTTAATATTAATAAGTTGACGAGACATAAACTGCAAAGACTTTATTTATTAGTTTTCTAAATAAGAGATGAACGTATATTTATCTATGAACCCTTAATCCTAAAGGGTGAAAATTGCCTGGAAACGTTCGTAGCTTGGAAACTTAAATAAATGGTGTCTAAATAGCCGTAAACCACTTTGTGGTCGGGAGAGTTCCACAGGAAGGTAGCTACGAGGATTCTCAGCCAAATTGTTACTATGATAGTAAATCACATTGATTGAAGGTATTATAACACCCTGTTTTAATCCCTTCGTAATGTTCATTACTTTTTGAAGATAAATAATGTAATGGTTCAGCTTTTAGGTTTAAAGACATTTATTTTCTCATAAAAACACATAGTTCACTTATAATGAGATTACAATGAAATCCTAAAACTATTTGTTTGCCTCTTGATGGCGCTATTGTAATTTTTACTTAGTTTATTTACTTAGACAATGTGCTTACATATTCCTTTAATTTTAATTTATATACTTTTACGGACTCACATTCTTTAATACTATTAGGTAAATTATTGTAAAGTTGTACTCCCACAAATAATATTGTATATTGTTTTTTGACAATAAATATCGATAAAAATCTAGCGACGATTTGATGAAATGAAGTTTGAATTATAGTTGCTGCAAAGTGTTTGATGAACAACGCGATTTTGAGTATTCCAAAGAAAATATTAAAATGAGTTTTATACATATTTGCTATTTTCTGTCGAAGCAACCATCATTATGTACTTTCTCTACATTTGTGTGTTGTGTACCAAATACGTTTATTATTTATTTAACTATTTATCAGCCGTTTATCTTTTTAAAACTTGACGGGTAATAAGCGAGTTGTTAGTTTAAAAATCGTATGTGTCATTTTTCGAAACTAGACACCGCTGTGGTGATCTAATACATAGTCCTTGCTAAAAATGGAACTTACCTTTATAATATTTGAAGCCATTCGCTTGAGAAACGCGCTGGTGAACAAAGCTGCTTCATCACCACAAGACCTTTGGACGGTGGCTTCTGAACACATCAAGTATTCTTGGAATGAGCTGGAAAGAAAGAAATGCTGTAACTTTTAAAAACACTAGGTGATCAAGGAAAAAGGAAAAGAGCTCGGGAAATGTTACCTTACCTATTTCTGATTTCCGATTCAAAGAGTTTTGACTCCGAAGCAAGTGGCAACACTAAACCGACTACACAACCGGTATCTACTTAAGTTTTACTACTACACCGATATTTATTACATTTTTTTTGGGATAACTATAATTGTTTATAAGATAATCTACCAGCAAACTAGTTCTAATAAAACTTAGTTTAGGTCTAAGTAGAGCGTCATTTGTGAAATATCCGTGAATATTATATCTATTTCAATAACAAAAAACTTATATTATATCATAACATATGCTACAGTCACTACTCGTGAAATAATCAAGGATATGCTCCTTAGTTTAGTTTGAAAGTTTGAACTAGTGAACGTACTTAATTTATTTAAACGGATGTTAAATAAATTAAGTACGTAATAATTCAATCAGACTTCTAAGCATGATTGGACTAGTTTCCAACATATCACGTTATTAAGTTACACGCGTTACGACTGTTAGGGATCTCTCGGGGAAGCCCGTTACCAATCATATTATTCAAGTTTAATTTGTACTTGTTGACGCATTCTGACAGTTACTTAGTCTATAATCAACCTAACTTAATTCAGTATAACATGTAAAACTTTATCTGTGCTCATTACAATGATTTATATCGCATTTGGGGTAACTTTTACCCAAAACCGAAGGACGCCCGTTGAAAAACACGCCTATGTTTGCCTTTAATTATTTTTTTATAATATTTTTTGTCTAATTTTTTTTTATCACCTATACATACCATATCTGTCTTTATACTTTATTTAAGTAGGTATACCCATTCATATTTTAAACGCAATTCAAACCAGATATCGTGTTACGTACACAGCGGTCATCTAAGAAAATGTAGCATAAAGCTGCGTTATTTCAGCCCAAATCACCTTTGAAAACTGGACTACCGCTACCTGCTAAAACACAAAGTGTACTTCAGAATTCACAAGGGATTATTCAAAGTACTTTACAGAAATACTATTCCGTTTGTAAGCGATAAGCGCTCCGCTCTGTTCGGAGTTCACCGAATTTGAACACGTTTGAAATTGATGCATTGCAATTTGTGGTAAAGTTTGAGGATACGAATCTCAACTCCTCACGTAGCACGTCTAATTATCCAGGATCAATAAGTCACGTTTATACAAGTCCACTCAAGAAAACTCCTTGAAAACCCAGTATAAAAACACGGTAAATCGGTAAGTAAATGGTTATTTACTTCCAAAAAGCGACACGGCGACTTTCCGAAAGAGGACTCAAACACTTAAAGAGGAAAAACTTTGAAGATCTGAAGCACGTTGTATTTGCTAGTGGAATACTCGCGACTCCATTCGCGTGGATTTTAGTTTACTTAAACTACGTTTGAGAATTTCGTTTCACCTTTAAATTGGAAAAGAACCTACATAAGTTGCTATGTTATGTTTTTTTAATGAATCCGGCACTTACTTCATTGACTTTCTATGATACAAACATTTTAATAGGGAGGATAAAGAAGATACTTTTTCGAAATAAACTTTTAGGCAGAAAAACGATAGTCAGTCAGTTACAATACTGTTATATTTTCATATATTTAAAAGATAACAAGTTAAGAAGAATTTTCAGTAGCAAAAGTTAGTGGCGCTCTCATGGCGCTGTTATTAAAACTTTAAAACTAAGTTTATCTTCTATTGAAGAGACTAATAGCGAGGCGGGAAACTTAGTTTAAACTAATAAGCTAGGTACACCAACTTGAGCGTGTATGAACACACATAAATTGATGCCTTGCCTAGATTAAGAACTTGCTTCATTAAACTGTTTACACTAGACACATTTTAATAGGAAAGATACTTTTTCGTAACATAGGTTTCTCAGATTACTTGCTAGAAGTAAATGCAGCAGGCATTTTTTTAAATATTCTTACAATTTTGAAAGTAAGAGTACAACTGGGGTTGATTCGCTAACTTATTTCTTCTAGGGTTCGTAGATTTTGCGCGTTGATTCGCGATAATTCATGATTATTTTTATTAATCCGTGGTTGAAACTATTTATTTTCATCCAAATTTTTTTTTTACTTACCTAGGTAAGTAGTAGTAACTAATTATGGAATGAATATAAAATTACTTGAAGATATTTAAAATGAGCCCTACTAAACAAAAACTGCGATACATTTCGAAAAGCTGCAAGATAAAAATTGATGCAATAAATGAATTGAGTATTGAGTAAAAGTCTGGTCGACAAGCTCAGTTATGGGTAAAAGAAAAGTGTTTTTACTACTGAGAGCCACTCACACTAGTAAGCGATTGTGACGACTAGCCTGTATTCGTGAAGCCTTACATAGCACACACATATAAACTCCTGCCCTCCAAGTCCCTACCTACTCATTCTACTAAGCATTGTGTTTTGTTTTTATTATCTACAATTGATCGTGATCTCTTGCCTAAAGGTGTATGTTGTTATCGTAGTTAATGTTTATCACAGTTTATTTTTAAATACCCTCGCACTTATATTATTTGTTTCATTTTTTATTGCTATTATTGTTAGATTCAAGGTATTGCTCTAAGAATCAAGGTTATTACAAACCGACTGAGATACTTACTGTTTTTATTCTTTTTATATTTATATTTATGGCAATAAAACCTTTTTTTATGAAATTCTTAAATACATATAATAAAGCTAATTTACTCTAATAATTTTGACCCAATCGTTGAGCAAAGCGTTACTTGTAAATTTAGATTAAACACTAGATATATATAACCGCAGCCAGGCTGCTACCTCGAGATTGGGGAGCATGCAAGCCCAACATTAAGCCGATCGAGAAAGGAGTAAGTTACTGCTAGTCAATTTATCCCCTATCTACAGTTTGCAGAATATACTACTGTTTTATTTTATTTTAGAAGGCAAGTTTCGAAAATAAAAAAAAGACTCGTAGTGTAGATTTGTTGAGATTAGTACAATTTATGCTGTTTTTACTTTAAATAAAAAAATATTTTTAACGCGTGAAAGTCAGACTATGTAACAGGCTGTTTCCATCTAGTATTCAAAAAGTATAAAATACCACTTATAAATCCAATGAAATGGGTCTAGTATTTAAATTGTGAGCACATCTATGTTTTAAATGTGTAGTAGGAAGTGATAGAACATTAATCAAGGTCAGCTGTAGACGACTACGTTTTACGCTGAGTCGCTGGATATACGCCAAAATGTTGAGCACCTTTGCTTGAGATTTGAATTATTAATTTTATTCTGACTAAATGAGAACTCGAATTCTGAAGTTCAGGTATTATTTTTGACCGACGAAAATTGGGATGAGGTTCTTAAGTAGACGCGTATAATTATTTAAACATTTAAATTTCAAAAATGAAAGTTTGATTTTGATCTTTACAAACTTGCTAAAAATGCAGTCAATAGAACCCAATGAAACAGACCGAATAAAAGTCCTTTATTTCCCGAAAGTTTACTGATATCGAACTACGTTCATTAGGCTTCAAAAACTGCAGGAAAAAAGCAGTTTATTTTCAAAGCAAACAAAACTATACAGTTCAGAACGAAATAGAAAAAAATAAACTTATTATCAAACAAAATGGTAGTTTAAAACGGAACGGTGACCATGCAGCGCAAGCCGGGCCAGCAACTTTGTTTTTTTTTCTACGTAAAATGGCAATGTTTTTATTCATCTTGCCATTGTGTCAGTGCGTGGCCAGCGATGTATAAATCCGGTGATAGTGCTGGAATATTTTAACTAGGAAAAGTGACCAGTGGTATGCACAATGAAATTGTAATTTGCTGCAGTTTTTGCTTTTTGACGACGAACGGGGAAAATTTTATCAGCTCATGGATTGGTATTTTTGAGTAGTTATTTTTATTGTGCATTCAATTATTTTATTTAAAACAAACCATTGAATATAAACAGTAGATAAACATTAATATATATTTTTTTGTTTCTGGTAACGTTTTAATCATGTTTTTAGATTTACAAAAAATATCCAAATGTTTTATCAAGATAACGCCCATCTAGACAAGCTTTGCATATATAAGAACTAGATGGCGTTATTTTCAAAAATAATAAGTAGTCAAACTCAGTACCAATACATACGGTAGGTTGTTAGAGGTATAAAAGGTGTCACAAAAACAAATGTTCTCAGATTGCACCCATAAAAAGCTGATAAAGAAGTCATTAACACACCAAGTGCCTTAAGTGCCTACCAGTTAATCCTCCCTAAATGGTAATGGTGAGGGGCAAAATATCACCCCTTGACTTGAGCTTTTATAGTGCGCCGGGTGATTTTAGTCAGGGGTAATATCATAATAAATCGGCCTGCTATACAATAGTGTGAGACGTGATATGATCTTCGGCTAACGTGTGAGTTAATGTAATTTGTTCAGACTAGACAATGGTAAGTAAACGTTTAACATTAAGTACAAAAAGTAAATTTCATAAATGTACTTATAAAAATATAAGTCACAGGTTCGTCTGAATGATTGTTTTCCAAAATGAAAAACAAAAGTTATCCAATAGGCAATCTCAATAACTGTCTAAAACATATCAAATTAAGCACCCGAAGAATCCGGGTAGCCATTTACATGCAAATTGTATAGACAAAATATTAATATCGGACGAAATGGAACCTTGGTCATAACCTCGCACCAAAGTTTCACTCAGCAACAATACCTAAAACGTGCAACCATAAAGTGAAAGAGATAGAAGTTATATTCCCGTGGCAAAGTTTTGAAAGGAGCATGTTGTTTAGTAGCTTTCAAACAAAATTGAATCTAAGCGTATAATAACAACGCTGATTTTACAATGAAAATCAATTTTCAGCGACACGCGACCCAGCAGTATTGCCTCGGTGTTAGCAGCACCGTAATTAGTTGGGTCGGGCCTTCGATTTGTTGAATATTTCACTAACGAAGACTATTCAATATGCAAGACTAGCCTCTTTATCTCTTTGAAGTAAGTTTCGCAGATAAGTTTCACGACAGTTTAATTTGCGGAAGTTCCGATTGTTAGGGCACTCGTTACGATTGGTGCATTTCTACTTTGGAATAATTAATTTTTAGCTATCCCTTATAAATAAATGAAAATGGGCATTTTGGGCTACAACTAAAAAATGTCACTTAGGGCATTTAATAAGGGATATTTTTGAAGTGAAAACTTCTTTAGCGGCGCTGGGTGGGTAAAAACTTTCAAACTCGCGTCAGGGTCACGTGATGTTGATCGAAAAAGCGTAAGATCGAGGGGAAGGGAGAGGAACTAGTATCTCCCACTCTTTCTACCGTGCCTGAGTGTGCTGCTCTGTTTAGGCGGCACAGGGCGAAAAATAAAAAATAAAAACATAAACATTGTATTCTACCTCATAAATGATAGTACTTTTATACTTATAATTAAACACAACGTTAATATTGAAGTTTTCACTTCTGCCGGCACTCCCGGAGTGCTACCTTTTTTTACACATAATACATTTGAAAGAGCTTTTAAAGGCCTATATTTATATTTACGGGGAAAATGATAGGCCTTGTATACTCCCACGCTACCTAGAAAATCTGTCATGCTCCTTTGAGTGGAACATAATTATAGCTTTAATTTTATTCTCAAAGTGAACTATTTTATTTACTTATAAATATATTTTTTGGGTTGGAGGTAGCAATTTTCATGGTACTTAACGTAAGAAACCAAACTTTCTGGAGTCAGCGCTCCCTCGCAAAGGCTTCGACTAATTTCGAAGTCTCTCTGTACTTACTAAATTAATCAATTTTATATGAAAGTAGATAAAGTAGGTCATATAGACCGTGAAATAGATTAGATAAATTATACTTAATAGGTCAATGAATTAAATCATGAAAGTGTATTTATTAGTATACATACATTATAAATCTGCATAAAGACTTTTTTCTTTATGTCTTGAAGATGATGATGAATTTTACGACATTACAGAGGAGTTTGCACGAATAAATGTGACAGTTATAAACGTATCGTATCGTAACGTCAGCACATTTAAGACACACTGCGCGGTGACGCTGCTTTGTTCGGCAGTCGAGCTAGCGTCAACGCGTAGTGTTACTACAATACGCCACCATTTCGATACGTTTGCGATTGTCACATTTATTCGTGCTCGGGCCTTTGCTCAACCCATAATACATATATAGTGATAGATATATTAAAACACAAATTTTTTCGACAATCTTTTTTGTGAGTTATCGCTTAACGTCACTCGGGCCTGATGACCCAAACAAAATAGTGATGTGTATATTATTTTTCTCAACACATAACACAAGCTAAGTAAGCCACTTTGTGCCAGGTAACACCTAGATAACAAGATTACCGTGGCCAAAGTAATTAGCGCAGAGACGCTTCTGATGTTAATAACTTTGCGATTTTGATAATTAACTAAACGAATTTTCGCTGACTTTCGTACACAAAATCAAATATTGTTAGGCCAGCTATGGTTATACGTTATGTATATATTTTACATATATATACATAACTTATAACTTTTATAAATTTTAAATTTATATTTATTTATATATTTTAAACCAATTTTTGAACAACATTTAAAGACTTTAAAATGTATTAAGAATCGACTATTTGATTCAAAGACTTTCGGCCACCAAAAAAAAAACTCCTTAAAAGAAGACGTATTTTGACAGTTTAGCAGACAGCTTCATATATTCAGTTCAAGTTATTCGCGGTAAAAAAAAACTACAACAAACACAAACTGCTTCAAAATTGAACTAATCAAAATTATCGACGTTATATGGCATTCTGAGCGCGTGACCGAACTCCAAAACTTTCTGTGATTTTTTTCCACGTCAAATTTATCGCGTGAAATGCAAGAGACCCGATACTTTTTATACAACGAATTTGGTCAAAACTATATGTATCTTACAGATCGGCAGAAACAAGGATCATAAACCTGTCGAGGACCTGCAGACATATATCATGTTATTTGGAAGCCGGTTCTTTTCCAGTTTAGATAAGTTACTACGCAATTTTTTTGGCATGCTTAGAGGTGGACGAACTCAAGACGGTGAATTTTGCTTTTATAAGATTTAATATTGATAATACTTAAACACATTGATTATGCCTGAAAAAGTAATGTTTTGGTGACAGTACGAAAAACAGAAAAAACCTTGGTTTGAAATCGTATCGTATATCGTAATTTTATATCGTTGTGTTGGTTACAAACGCTTTTCTAGAGATTGGCTTTTGTTTTTGAATTTATTGAATCCTTCGATCGAAATAGTAGACTTTTCCAGAGAACGCAAAGCACTCTTAGATATTAATTATATGTAGTAACTATTTAAAGAGAATGGCGAATGTTCCGGACGCAAACAAGTTTGACCCAGACGTGTTTACAAACGGTGACATTCTACCCACGGGTTTGTATGACGTAGGTACATTGAAAAATAAACGTGTACTAAGCTTAATAACAAATAAATATAAATATATGCATCGACAAGCAAAGCTTGTAATAGTCGCAGTCTGTTCTTTATACTGATATAGATTTTCTAGAAGACTTAAACATCTATCTATGATTTCTACCAGTTGCCCATGGATATTGTCACATTTATAGACGTAACCCGTTTACACAACTCCTGAGGAGTTATCATGACATGATTCAAAGATGAAACTAAGTGTGGACTTGAGCGTCGTTAAAATACCGTTTTGAGATATGCAACATAGCAGATATGTAAACGCTTGGTGGACCTTAGCCTAAACATGCATAAAAGACAAATAGATAATTCACTCGCAATCATTCTTCATAACATTAAAGTCTTTATTGAAGCAATATCTATCCGAAGGGCGACCTAGCTACATTTACTAGTTAAGTTATTAATAAAACTTACCAACATACAGTCCTTTGAAAATCATCGCGTGTCTCATCGAAGTTATCGTCTGTCTCGTATTTATCTGCTTGCTGATGATCGCTGATTGTCATCAGGGTTCCTTCATACTTCTTGCTGCAGACTTCGTACTCTGTTCTCACGTTTTTGACGCAGTCCGCGTGCTGTAAGTATTCCTCTTGATATTTGCCTCGAGTGCAGAGATCTTGGACGACTTCTATGATACCAGCGTATATCTTTCTGAATACCACCTGCTCATGTTTCTCCATGCAGGTGTTTGTGTAGTTTTCTATACAACGGATGCCAACGCGTAGCTCACTGAAACAAATTTTCAGTTCTTAACTCACAAGAAAAACAAAAGCATTCATTTAGCAGGCATTATATTTATTTGTTAACTTTTTTTGGAGAAGTCACTGGCTCCCGAAACACAATTTAACTTGCTTGAGAACCTATGGATTAACTACCTTGTTAAACTTTTTTTGGTAATTAAATATGAATTGAATTTGAAAGTGTAAATTGTGTTGGATTAGCCAATGGTCTGATTGGCTTGGCTAATCCATATACACCATGAATTTACAACGTTATCATGTCCAGAGGATTACAAATTCATTTCTTTAACCCAACGTAGCCATGTTGATTGATCAGAGACCTATATGTAAAAATATTACTAACATTTCCTTGAATGTCATTGATTGAGTAATATAAACTGTAGAAAGACCAGACTGTGGAAAGAAAATAAAAGATAGAACAATAAATGAACTCAAGCCACAAGAAGTTCGCAATACGCTGCAGTGCATGCAACAGTGTCATGTGAACAATTTGCGTCTCCGAGTTTCCAACTATTCGGATGAAGAATCGAGCCAACTCATTATGCAGATCTACTGGTTCTGTTGCAGTGCTCGCATCGCTGATTATTGTATAGTTTAATGCACTTTACAGTGAATCCCGTCTTTACAAATATGTTTATTAGATATTTGATAGATAATATTTAAACGTTCTTATTCTTAATTTTAATTAAAAAAAGTTCAACGTTCTCAACTCAACTCAAACAAAAAATCATTGTACCTATTTCATTGACTCAATACCCTTAGTGCAGCCCATATTTGATGATACAAGTTATTATAATAAACAATCTCACAACTAAGCAGGTAAGTTACCGGTACTGTAAAGGTCCGATTTCGTTTCGCAGGAATCAGCATATCAGGCTGCATAATATTCACAAAGCTCATCACTTAGGTCAGGTTATTTCATTAGAAATTTCGTACCATTTCCAAAGTTATAATTAGACTTCAAGCGGGAATATCAAGATCCTTATAAACTTTATTGTGTGCTCTAAATTATTGTTCTCTAAGATAAATTACCATATTACCGCGGGATGTTTGCATTTAACTGTCCAACCGCTTTGTTTAATAAATTAATGTTTACTTGTACATATTTAAATAGTTACTATTTTTTCTCCACAAGCAACGGTCCGCATCAAGGTGTTCAAGTTAAAGCGTACTATGGTGATCGTAAAAAACAAGGACAAACTAGAAGATTTTTTGTTACAAAATATATCTCTTCTTACATATTTTTATAACGGTTAAAATGTTTCATAACAATGACAATATTTCAAAAACGATTGCGTGCATCAAACTGCATACTTACCTTCTTACTTTCCTAATTTCAAAGACAAATATATTTTATTTGGGTTTTATTTCATGTCTGGCAAACCACAAAATGAGCCGCGACGAAATAATAATAATAATTAATTCTTTATTGAGGGCTAATAAATTGAATTAAGTACAAACTCTTAACATTCAAAATAAAATTAGCCCTACAAAAGGCGGGCGGGCTAAATAAGGGTTTTCGAGAAGAACTACCGACCTGCGGCACCGTATATTGTTGATATGAAGTGGTCGTTCCGAGGACCACTTTAAGCGCTCACAAGTAGGTGTATCCCGTACTAGATGATAAAAAAAAAGCTACTTATAAATTTTTCTTGTACAGGATTGACAACATTGAAGTAAAATAAGCTTAGTTTAAGTTAATGAAATAGTACCCAGTATCTCATAACAAGAAGCACCTAATTAAAGTTTCCAAGTATGGTGTAGTTTTCCGCCATCATAGTAAGGCGATCGCACTTTAGGAGGAGGAACTTTGAAAAGTGATGCAAGTTACGCTAAAGACTCTGCGGACTAACTTCTGAACAGAACCGGCGTACGCAGCTCATCTTAATTTAGTGCTCTTGTTTGCGGTAAATAGCAATTTGAAACTAGTTGTCCGACTGAGTAATTTCGCTCAGGGGGGGTATCTTGACAACTGAAATGTTTTAGAACTGTTATTTGATCAAATTGCAGTTCAGTTTTCTTCTTCGTCTTTTATTGATATTTTGAATGATCGATTCATACCGTTTGATAGAATTAACGAAAAATCAGGTAGGCCATGCTCAAATCAGGTAGGTCATGCTTAAATCAGGTAGGCCATGCTCAAGTCATAATTTTATAAAGCTCAGTCACGTCAGTCCACAAAATTGCCACTGAATACTAATGAGTTACTACTGAACTGCAACTGAAAGGATATTCGGTCACGCAAGTTTCCCCTTGCTGGATAGCCCCCCAGTTCAGAGTGACGCTTGAATAGCCAATGAAGCACTCCTCCGACCAGCCGGGTACTAATTGCGCGATGTACACTGTACACTACAATTATGATGATTCATTGTTTAGAATGATAATCGATACTAATTTAGTGAGTGAATTTACTGAGTCGATCTACTGTGTTTATTGTTCTTCCACATTACATACGGTGTAGCACTCCGATAAGAATTCTATAATTGCTCCTACGCATGATTTTGTTGATACTTACATTTAAATTTTTATCTTTATCAGTAGGTATTTTCCTAAATTCGTAGTGCTATAATAAAAAAAAGATTAATATATAGCAAAGTGATATAGCATCTTTACACAAGATAATCCATAAAATATTCATGTTTGCGCCGCATCGTATCTTTTTTTATATAATCAGACAGTATTTTTTTACCTTTACACTGTAGTACAC
This sequence comes from Ecliptopera silaceata, assembly GCA_932527185.1. Lineage (NCBI taxonomy): Eukaryota > Metazoa > Arthropoda > Insecta > Lepidoptera > Geometridae > Ecliptopera > Ecliptopera silaceata. The sequence goes on along the minus strand of OW052202.1, from coordinate 5,340,953 downwards.
TACTAATTGCAGAGCCATGATAAACTTTCACACTAGTTCATGAGTATTCTGTGACTAAATGACGATATAAGGATGCCGTTTGATTTTATCCTGCGAAATTCGAAACTTAGAAGACGGAAGTTCTAAATTTTGCTGTCAAATTCGAAAATACAACGCATAACACTAGGTAAGTGCCACGTGTTGTTGATTTGATGCTCTTTTGTTACTTAACTCCATAAACTATAATGCTCACTGAGATGTGACGCCAAAAAGATTTACTTAACAGTGAAATAAGCTGTTGCGCTTATGGGGGCGTGCCCATCTACATGACAATGTAATAATTTACTTTGTAGTACCTAGCCTTGACTTCGGTCACGATTACAATTTTTCCGTGAACTTGGACTTGAGAATAAAATGTGGTTCTGGCTAACCAAATATCTTAAATACGACACCCATAGGTATACATAAAAACAAAACATTCGCTAAATGTATAAATTCACAATAAAATTTCAAACAACAACGAAGCAAACGTACAGGAATAAAATGACTGTGGCGTGGTTGGCACCGACTCAAAATTGGTAAGATTTATTTAGTAAAATATTTTTTTTACTTAAATTATAGTATTTGTAAGAGTTTTTTTGACTCACAGGCAGCTTTTGTCCAGTTCTTCTCTCGTCAGCGCGAAGGAGATATCGGGAGAGCTCAACACGGGCAACGCCATTGAACACCTCTGCAGAAGGTCCCCATCTCGGATACAATGCTCTTTGATGGCATCTGTACATAAAATAAATATTGAGTTGTATAATATTTGAAACTATCACGGTTTTTACATGGTTTTCTTTATAAACAGGAAATAATCAATTTCACAAATCATAGTCTTTATTATTTATAGTAAATATCCCGTTCGTAAAGAAAACTACTTAGTACTACTTTTTTAAAGAATTAAAATTCGATCATTTCGATTCGAAATTGGAGTAAAATTCACTTGTATTTTGACTTGTTCATTCTAAGAATAAAAAATAAGCAAAGGATGTGCGCGAAACAACATCAACTTGATTAATTTCTGAAAGTTACTTTATTAATATTCTAAGTTACTGCTTTTATTTATAGTAGCCCTCAACTTCTTTGAAGGTTGCTAACTTGAAGGGTTCAGGAAGTCTCAACTTTGATCGATATACTTATTAAAAGATATACGAGAGACTTCCGCACTTCAGTGGAAAAAACCATCTCAAGTCATGCACCTCGCCACTATACACCAATATCCGCTGTCTAAGATGAAGAGTACCTTACAGTACCAGTATGTACTAGGATGTACCTACATACGGATCCGGCCATATCCTTGCCAGATAGGTAGGTACTATACCTGATAATATTTTATTTAAATTTAGATCCAGGTACCATAAATTACAAAATTCAATTTCTTTTCTATAGAAGACCAATGAATCAGAATAATATGTGTTAGGACATAATACATGTCAAACCAAAACCGGTTTGACGATTTCCGATTTCCGTTTCGGAAACCTACATTGTGAGGCCAAAAAATTGTTTTTACGAACTAGGTCAAGGTCTTGGTGAGATGCCAATGACTTATTTATGTTTTACGAGACGTGGTCATTTCACTTTGAACTCTTTAAGAGGGCGTGCCAACTTTTTCTTACGTTGAACTGTATGAATTACTAATGTTTTATCAGCCAAATACTTTCAGGAAGAACTGATACTACCCCTATTATTTTTAGAGCAAAACATCTGCAATCTGATGTTATAGTTTGAAATGTAGATTTTTTTTTTAATAATAAAATCGGTATTTTCTTTAAAAATTTCAACAATGAAATTATCAAATAAAAATGACAAAGGAAAGTTGTTTTCTAGATTGTGAAGTATGTTGCTGAAACATTTATGTCGTTTCGTCGGAACATTCTTGTTTAAATCAATTATGTGTGGTGCTCACGAGCACGTCACTAGTAGCACGATCGAGTTTCACGTGTCATGCACGCGCAAACAGCTGTTTACATACATACTCGTAGATTACGTACAGACCTACTCACTTTATGATTGGAAATGTACGAAACACTATCAGCAGTCTCCCATAAAATTCCGGTTGTATTTATTTTTCGTGTGTCATTTCGTAAATACACCTACAATATCATTCAATCAAAGCACTTTAAAGAGCTCCTTATCAAAAAATCCTTGGTGTTAATGAAAAGGCAAACATTTACACATCACCTATCATGTACAAAGTGTTTAACAGTTATTGTACGAACAAGCAGAAATATCTGGTGTTACATTATAATCGTAATAAATTGGTATCCGTGAATTCCCTCATCTTGGCAATGGCCTCGAAGACATTCGCCATCGTTCTGTCCTGTCAAACAGGTAGTTATTTTTAACTATGCCGTTCTAAGAACCGTGCATTCCACCGCGGCGACAAACAGCTGGTGGGGAGCCGAGCCCACCAGACCGCTCAATCTGATTGGCTGGCAGGGATCGTACGATGTTTTTGAATGTGTGCGTTATGACTTTTACACGGTTTACAGCACACTACTACCTACATCATTATATTACATTACTTGCTCATCGAAGCATGATCAAGCATCAATTTGAGCATCGTTCGGGACGGGAACACCGCCAATTGACTGATTCAATTGCACGATGCCTTAGGAAGTCATTCTTGCCTTGACACATAGTCAACTCTTACATAAGTATATAACCTACTCTGTTTGTTTTGATTCGTACACAATATCTTGCGTAGCTTCCGTGGTTTATACGTAGATTTGATTACGTTTTAGTTTATGTAATATTTTTTTATATACCTTGCTAACGTGATAGGCAAAGTAAGAAGGCTCTTCACACTAGAAATCCTAATACATAATATACATATACTTAAGTGTAGAAACAAGGTCGTGTCGAGGATGTTGGTGACGCGTTCAAAGAAACCATACACAATACCGATGACGAATTCCAAAGAAAACCATTTCATCCATATGAATAAATTACAAATTCATCTCGAATATTGTAGATGAGTTTGTAATTTATTAATCAATATCCAGTAATATAATATTACGTTCACAGTGGATTGATTATTGTAGTTAAAATATGGTTTATCTACCTTAGTGAGAATAAGATACCTTATTTCTACTGAAAGAAGTCCTTGTCCAGTGGAATGGTACTGACATCATTTATTAGACCTGTTATTATATGCCTTGGTATTTAAAATGCTATAAATCGTGGTCATTCATATAGGTACCCTACAGCATATAAAAAGGATGATGTAGGTAAGGATTAAAAAAAACTAGTGTTGCCCAAATGCAAGAACAAGACGAGACTTAGCCAGTCTTGGTCTTGGTCTTGCGCCAATACACCTGGTCTTGGTCTTGGTTTTGGTCTTGCGCTCCCAGTCTTGGTCTTGGTCTTGGTCTTGCAGCAAGAGTCTTGCAAGTCTTGCAATTACCTATTAGTCTATTACTATTTATTAAAGTTTACTTTAAATCTTAGAAAAACGTATTAGAATTGGAACATTGTGAGCTTGAATTAACATAGCCATAGTAAAGATCAAGCAGATTAATAAATAACTGAAGATTTGATAAGAAATTTGAAAAATCAACTGACCTATATGTCGTTTTCCATGGAAGTAACTGAAGTAACCGAAATTATTTTGCATGAATAGTGTCAAATGTTATGGTTTCGGCGCGGCGGCAACGATTGTTTTAGATTTCAAAAGAAGCCGCCGGCGCGTGTATCATAACCATGTACTTCCGAAATTTGAAGCGGCAAATTTCTTTGAGAAGTAAGTACAAAACCTATGATGCCGCATTATCAAAGTGCCGATGGTTAAAACATAACTATGCATGTACTCAGTTTGATTTTAATAGATATTTTTTTATTCGCTATGTTTATGGTATTAGTCGTAATGCGCATAGGTTCAGTTTTTCATATTCTTTGATATAGTTTTTTGCGTCTCATAGAATTCCTAAGCGTACCTACCTACCTATACACCGAACTGTTACACCTAACTACTCCGTGAAATAGCGCTAAGTCCTAGCTGCAAGACGCAAGAGTCTTGCAGGCTATGTCTTGTTCTTGCTCAAGTCTTGCACGGTCAGTCTTGGTCTTGGTCTTGCTAAAAATACGCGGTCTTGTTCTTGGTCTTGGTCTTGCAAAAACGCAAGAACAAGACCAAGACTGCAAGACCAAGACTGAATTTGGGCAACACTAAAAAAAACACAAGCCTCCACCGCGGTTACTTCGCAAAATGGTGTACAAATACTTACAATACAAATAAATTGGTTTTTGACATTGGTTGTTAGGCACTGTCTTGAAACGTTGGATCTGTCAGCAAACTAGTGCATTAAAAAGACCAACTCGCATGCATTTTTAAAATGGTAACAGTTTATTTCTATATACTGCTAACTTTGAATAAATATGTAAACACTTGTAAGCTCAGTTGCTCATCACGTGATTCAAGTAGGGTGATCATGATCTGTTATTTTTCTCCCAGGGTTATCAAATTAACACTCGCTTATCAACTTTTTTTCTCTGATAACGGCCGCCGTGATTCGTTGCATAAGTTAATAAAATAGGTATGTACTTACTTTTAGATTATTCTGGAAAAGTAAGAGATGAACTGCAATTCATAATTTTAAGTTTCTTCCAAAAAATAGGAGGTATTGTTTCTACACTCCCTACATATGTCTTGATGACTAGTGTCTGGTTTGAGCTGTGCGCTGTTTATTTTTTTAAATATTATCTATCAAGAAATACCAGTATATATTACCTAATACCATATTAGAGCCATTAGTCCAGACAACTGAGTGGAATTGGTTCCATGTCTACCTACCAGTCTAGGCAATTATTCTCGCATACATACTGATGTGTTGCAATCTGCAGACCATAAACTAGGACAGACCAAGCCACTCCACACACGACACATACTTACATAACATATTTATTTATTCATATAACATTGACGGTCATCGAATGATAATGCTACAAAAATGTATAAAAAACCTTATAAAGCTTATGTTTGACATATAACTGATGTTAGAATGATTCATCATGGTGATAAAAATCTGAGATATAAGCAGAATATCGTGAAGATATTTCTTATCAATCGTAGACGAAAATTGTAGATATTATTAGATAACGGCTGATATAGTAGTTTTGCGAATTCATCTATAGTATATATAGTCTACAGCCGTTCTATTTAGTTGGTATTTTAAAATACTATTAGCAAGAATCGGTAAATACTAGTCACCCATCAGTTCGTAACGCTAGTTTCAATATAATATTCCGACTAGATAGATGGCGATGAGAGAAGTCCTTTAGATGTAGAGGACAAATAGCAACGTTCAAAATAACTCAATGAAATCATGTCCCAAAGGAATCGCGGGTAACAAAGCTTGGATGATCGAAGCAAATCGACCATTCAGAAGGAGTCTGAAGGATAATTCAATGTAGGGACACCATTTACAATCTTACACAGTGAAATCTTGAACTTTAAAAGATTTATAAAAAAAAAGTTTCTTAATTAATGTAAAATACATCGTAACAATTGATGTAGATACAAGATATATATTTTACCAATATAAGTAAGTGTAACAATCTTGGTTTTAGAAGTAGGAGGCCTTTTAAAACTTATGTTTAGGTTTCGCAAAATGGGGTGTCATATGCACCCATACTTCCACATTTTATTTTCGAATTAATATATGTTGCAAAATGCCTCAGGTGGTTAACTAAACAAAGTTTACAAGGAAAACTCATAGGGAAAGAGCCAAGAGTCCGTAAATAATGATAATACCTTATAGACGTAATAGAATTAAGGATATCAAAATCTATTTCGCGTCCTGTATCTAGTAGTCCTTTTCATTCCGCTGATGTCTCCGAGTTGGTGCGGTCATTTGTCATCGCTCAGATAGGATAACTTTTTGTTCGGAAGACTTACTTCATCCCGGCTTTTGTAAGGAAATCTGTGTTATCGCGGCTGACACTAATGTGTCCCACTGTCCCGCTAATCGACTCATTTGTAGGCAATTTTGCAAATCACCTAGGGGAGTGAATTGGGATCGATCTTTATCATTTTCTTCCTTTCAACGACTAGGAGACAATGTTCTATGATATTGAGTGAAATTGATTTCATATCATGTCTTGTGGGTTCTTATAGTTCAGGTTATTTTAGGGTCGGAGTCTGAATCTTTTGATTTAGTTTATACAAAAATCTGGGTAAAAGTAAGGTTATCCCTCGATACTCCGAGAGTCGCTCGGCATGCAAATGGTTTTTACTTATTTAGCAGATATATTTTAACCCCTACTTTAACAGACAGGATTCATTATTACATAATAATTTATTTATACAGATTTTCAGGGAAAATATTAAAGCTGGCCTCCTGTGGGTCGTAAATTTGGATAAAACAATTTCATCTGACTGGAATCGCACCCGAAACTACGCGGTTTACCTCATAAATCCCGATTAGCCTTCGGGTGAAAGAATGAATCAATAGATTATCTTGCAATAATATTTGTTCTGGATCACCGGATAGGCCGACCCATGGAAAATACGCTTTATTACTAGCGTTAATCTATTATGAAACTATTTTAGATTCAATTAGGGTAGAAAATAGATAATCTTACGAGTGTTTACGTTTATTTTGTAATTCATAAAAGAAATAAGCGCGTCAGCTTAAAAACATCGCTTTTTTCTTAGTTATTAACGAGGCAAAAACATTTCTTGTCTAGCTTTGCAGTATCACAGGTATCGGAATCCCGAGGGAAGTATCCGATCGTACCGTAATCATGCACCTTTTGACGGAGGCAAATATCTCTCCGAAAATATCAACTTTCATGACCCTTTCCATTTCCTTTTGAAACAGTTTTCTGTTTTATGCAAAAGATATTGCCAGTTGACACAGGACGGTTATACCTACAAGTTCAAAGTGTCAATAACTTTAGATTTAAAAAGCCGAGGTATATAAAATGTTCGTCGCCAATGTGAGCTTAGAATGATGCTCCTTCACGTCTAAAAGGGATCATTTTGAACGTTTATGAACATCATCATTTAGGTCATTAGGTCTAGTTTTGAATAGTTCTAGTTCTAGCTATGATTAGTTTTGAATTAAAAGTAATTTTAATGCAATCTTGGACTTAGAAAATCGTCTAGAATACATACTGGGTAATTGATGCAAAGTTCTCAGACTATATAGCAAAGTTAATGAAATAAAATGGAACACGCAACCTTGACTTTAAAATATTGAAATTAGTCTGCGAACATGTGCTGCCGTATATTCAAACTATAGATTTATTTAAACAATCAACGGTATAGTATACAATCGATGCTACAAACGAAGCATCATCGATATTCATCACGGGACTATTGAATCGAATAGGGCATAATTGCTGCCGGGTGAAGTGACTATCGTGGAAAATAACTAGTGAAGTTGAACGGAATGTTCTCATAATTATTATAACTATAACATTTAGAGGATCATTGGAAAGTATTGTGCATTTTATTAGGTTTTGTTCTTATTAGTATAATTGCTGATTTACTTGGTTCTCGCTGACAAAAAGTTTGTGGTCATCACGTATCACGCTACTACGGAATACGGTGCCGACTTAAAATTACAAGGTTTAGGTACGTAGGTTACATTGGATTGAATTATTATATAAGTGGAAATAGTTAAAAGCTAGATTATTTATATATTTTTTAAGTATTGTCTACTTTGAAGCTGTTTGTTGTCCCAAGAGATTAAAATAAAATGTTACGCACAGCGTAAAAGAAAATAAATTCTTGTTATAGAAGTGAAGTTTAAGAGTAAAGCTATTAAAGTTTAATTATTCGACCTCCAATTATCTAGCTAGTACTTAGACAGTACTACTCCATTGTTTCTGGTATACCAATGATAATGTCAATACAAACCTACTATAACATGGTTTGCATTGTCTAGCGCACTGTAGGTACAATACCAGTTAATGATACGTAGGAACAGTTAACTTAAAAATATCTAGCATGGATTGGAATTGTATGAACGGTTCACGTGTGTGTTTTTTTTCAATTACTTATTTTTTTTGACATCAACAGACATTTCACACGTCCCAAACCCAAACTAATGCTTGTAGGTACTGCAAGACCTTGGTTGCTGATAGAAAATTTATATACATACATTATATACATATTATATAGATACCTACTTCTTATATAAATATTTTACGCTTTTAATTAATTATGTTATCATAGCTCGTAGGTGATTAATCATTGTTGAACTCTATTATATCTAAAGACACGCTAGTTTAATTTTGTTTTTAGTTCACAAGTGGGCAAGTATTGGCAAGACAACGGTTGTCGTCATAGTACCGTACGTGGGTGGTTGGAGAGGCGCCCAATTGACACGCCTCACGAGTTAAAAACAACTCGAAAAAACAACAACTTCAGACTATTTCAATGGATTCAATTGACGCTTGGGGGTTTGATTGAAGATTTTTGAAGATGTCATAATCTAATCTTTATTTACACATGTAGATACTAACGTAACGTATGTTTTAAAGTTCTTGGGTGAACTGATGTTGTACTAGGTAGGGTACGGAGACGGTCTTTAGTTAGGTACCCTACGTATTGCTCCAACTGGTTTAAATTTACCTAGGTATTTATTGATTATATATTAATAGATAATTAATAAAATCGCATAAAGTAGGTATCTACTTATATTAAAGCTTTTACTACTTAATACAATCATTATAAAACTGGATTATTTTGGAAGATTTGTAGGTATACTTATCTACTACAAAAATTGCATAAAGTAAATATAAATAGAATGGTTGATTGGTAGGGTTAGGTACCTTCATTAATATAGGAGTTACCTTGATGAAAAACAATATCTACCGTAACCGGTAGACGCTTACCGCTAAGTAGGTACGCAAAGCTACAACACTATTATGTACTTATTTCATTCAATCACTTGGTGGCTATCACCAATTATTGTAACCTGTGTATTTCAGTAGAATATTACCTACCTACGTAGGTACAAACTTACCAGCTGAACTCAGTATACCAACGAAGAGCACGATGTAAATTAAAATTCCCTTACACATCTTTAAATTAGACAAATAAAGTTCTAAACACTTTTTAAAAAGCACGCACAACTACGTATCTAGATAACATACAAAAACATCGGCTAATAGAAATAATATCAATTAGATTTTCAGTATTTCTAAAGTTTATACGTGTTCGAATACGTATCACAAGTTTTTAAAAGTTTGCGACAACCACTCCCGCCGATAACATTATTTTGACTGAATTGAATGAATGAAACGAACAAACAAGAAACCAAACGCGGGAAAGTTAGTTGAATAGAAGTAAGGTTGGTTGGGCATGAAAAAAATGTGGCATAGTGACGAATTAATTTTTTGAAATCTAAATTTACAAAATATAAAAAGCACAAACAATCCTATAGCAGATTACAATACTAATAAATTATGTGACCCAAAATAATAAATATTTTATTCTATTAGTATCTTGTCGAATCTAACATAGCTGTCACTGTCATCTCAAACTGACCGATATTATGTTCTGTGGGCTAACATCTAGTCAAATCATAACAAATAATTTTTCTAGAAATAAGTTGTGATTGAAAATTATACGATTTATTCGGCAAATATTTCTTCATAACACGAATTAAAATGGAATACAACCTAAACTAATTTTGTATCTATACTGCAAGCAATAGTAGTGATTTTTTAAAGAAACGTAACCTAAAAATATGGCTACACAAATGTTCAGGAATATTTTGAGGATAAAAAATACAAATATTTTAATGAAACGCTGGGAAAGTACAAAAAATAAAGTAACCATCTATGACCCCTTCCTGGTGGCAAAGACCAAAGATAAGATGACGTATTTGCAAGCAATAAAAATGTTTGAAACTCGAGAGAAAAGGAGAAGGGGTCACGTTGAATTTATCTATGCAGCTTTAGCTAGAATGCAGGATTATGGAGTACATAAAGACCTGGAAGCCTATAAGGCTTTAGTAGACGTTTTGCCTAAAGGAAAGTTTATTGCTACAAATATTTTTCAATCAGAGTTTATGCACTATCCGAAGCAACAACAGTGTGCAGTTGATCTGCTTGAACAAATGGAAGATAATAGTAAGTAAAGTTATTAGAAAAGTAATAGCTTTTCCTTCTGGATTAGAAGTTCCACTACAAATTATGACATTGAGAAAATTGTGTGTAAGAAGAAAATACATACTGCTAGTATCAGTATCTTGTAAGATGCAAGATATACTTTGGATATTTTCATTTTATGTAACTGTAATATATATAATAATATGTATATATGTAATATATAGTAGTCTCTCATATATTTTAACTGAACTAAAACTGTTTTTCTTCCAGAAGTGATACCAGACTCTGAAATGGAGCAAATGTTGCTAAACATATTCGGTAGCCGTGGCTTCCCCCTTCGAAAGTTCTGGAGAATGATGTACTGGATGCCAAAGTTTAAGAACCTCAGCCCTTGGTACCTACCAGATGAGTTGCCTAATGACACTCTTGAGCTGGCTAAGCTAGCGATTCAGAGGATAACTTCAGTTGACCCGTTGAGTAAAGTTAATGTTTGGCAGGTGTTTATCATAATTACTAGGTTTTTTAACTTTGTTAAATTTCATTTTTATTTTCTAAATAAGTACTTATTGAAGCTGGCAAAAACTGGATGAGAAGAGCCCAAGACCGGGCTTAGTGGTGTTTTGGTAGAGACCTACGTCCAGAAGTGGACCAATATAAGTTAATGATGATGATGATTCTATATATTGTGTTATATCCTCTCTGTATAAACAAGTGTTTAATCTGTGTCTTTCATTTATTTTTTAAAGCTTAGGGACCTTTTTTCGTTTTCAATGTTAAGTTTGTGTAATTTGTTGTAGTAATGTGGGTTTGTAAAGATCTTAATTAATCTATTATTATTTTGTCAGACAGAAGAAATACAAGCATCACTTGACAAAACATGGATAGTCAGTGCACAAAGTCCCGCACAAAGGTTACTTATTTCACAACAGCCACCTAAAGAGCCTCTGGTGATACGAGGACCTTATGAGGTTTACCTGAAGGATCAGGTTGTCACATACTTTATTTTATTTGGAAAGACGAGACCTGAGTTTGTGGATAACAGCGATCTTGATGGTAATTTAAATTTGGACGATTTGCAACACCCAGGATAATAAGGAATATAGGAATAAGTTTTAAAGTGCCTCCTACTTATAAGCACTTTTTTCAGTTAAATTGGCAAAATAAATATCTTATTTCTTAAAATAAATGTGAATAAATAAGTATCAAAAAAGTTCTTTACAACTTAAAAATCTCTCTTCTAGATGTTTCAAACTTGGAAAAGCCTCCCGGGATACCAGGATTCATAGGCAGCACTAAACTACCTGCTCTTAAGAGCACAGTTCATGAACAAGACGATGGAACAATAGTGGCAATCTGTGCTACAGGTAACTAATATAATAGCCCATGCTGGATCACTTCCAGTCACCTATTGCATTTTATTTAAAAAATATATCCTTCAAGATTGCCATGTTTGAAAGGGCTTTACAGACCAATATTTTACTATGTCTACAAAAATCCATCCTCTGAAAACATACATACTTTAGAAACCTTGAGAAATGTTTTTTTTAGTAGTGGCCCATGCGTCTTTGTGTATTGCCCATTCTCCTTTATTTAAAGAAATCATTGAAAATAGTCAGTGTCACAATTTTAAAACTTACTAAAAGATCATTCCCCAGACTACATAATTTATGAGATATGTGCTCAGATCACAAATAATTGTGACAATCGACAATAATGAACATGCCTTAAGAAAAAAAAGTGACCACTTAACATAAGTGTTCTGCTTGTTCATCCAATTATCTCGTAAAAATCCTTGTCAATTGACTATAGGACTAGGTTGTCTGGTAGAGATCGCTGTTTAGCGATAAGGCCGCCCATTGTATGTCATACTCTAGTTTTAGTTAATTTTTTACATGTTTATTTTTAAGTTGTGGTGTGCAATAAAGTATTTTCTATCTATCTATCTTTGTATTGGTGAACAACATTATCTTAATTGTTTTTTTTTCAGGTTCTTCATCAAGAGATTCCCTGCTATCCTGGATTAGATTACTAGAAAAATATGAGAATCCTATACTATCTACAATACCTATCATATTCACACTAACAGCACCATCAACCGATGTGGCCATACCAGAAACCCAGCCTGCTATAAAAGATGATAAAAGTATAAAAACATAGTCCTAGCAAATGTATAAATAATGTAGATTGTTGAAATAATATACTGTTATGTTTATAACCTATTTTATTTCTGGTTACAGAGAAGAGGTTTATTTTGATACAATACATTTCTTATTATGCTAACTACAAGGTATTATTTACAAAGTTTAATGTGGAGTTGTAACTGTTTTTTTTTTGTATTTGGTTAGCCATAGCTTAGTTTAGGACTAAAAAATGAACCTTTTTTTCTGATGGGGCTTATTAATAAACTAGTCTTAAAATGTTTTATAAGATATTGAGCTCAAATATACAACCTGGATATTATATCTACATATTTATACTATATTTCTAAAATGCACAAAACAGCTTTAAATAACTATTATTTTCAACAAACAGCAAGATAGCCAAAATTTTATAATTGACTAATTAAAATAACTAAATTATTGCAACTATATTTCCTTTCTAATACTTCATACATTTGAGTTAGACAGTAAATGACCAAATGTACCAAAAACATTACAAATTTCATACCAACGACCATTCCTGTGGGTAGCACATAGTTTCTGTAATCCACATTATAAATTTCACTAATAAACAACTAGTTCTCACAATAATATCACAAATCACCAACATCCATAGAATTATGTCCATTCATACTCTTCGTATTCCTCATAGTTGATGAGGCCCCACTGTCAAGTGATGTTGTGCCAGTCGGGTTGGGGCAGCAAGTAGGTTTCATTGTCGCTACGTACTACAGACACACCGGCTCCATAATACGGGATGATGTATGCTGATCCATCAGATGGACCAACCACCTGGAATTATATAAACTCTTAAATTACTCGGATCTCTTAATAGAATAAAAAACAAAAGAATGGAAACATCATTTGATATCATGGGATTAAAGCAAACATTTTTTTTCATTTGCTCGGTAAGTACTTTCTATTTTTTGTACTTAAAATATCACAGCATCCTAGATCATATGATGTAGTCTTGATCTACATATTTATCTCTTTTTTACATAGTTTTATTTAATATAACATACAATAACAATAATAATATAACATACATACAAAACTCTCAGTTAGAAAATTTAAAACATACATTAAACATAATCTTGTAAAAAAGGCGTATTAAACCTTAGACAGCTATATTAATGACAAAACTGCATGGCCTGATGTCGCTCCACCCGTCAACAGCAAATTTGTCGATTTGTGATACTAGTAATGTTCTCTTGCCTTGCTTATGTACTTTGTAGTATATTTGTTTCTGAAGCGAAGCGTGTGCTGTCTTTTTGATTTACGTATAGCTTTATTATACTTCTTTTTTTTTTAAACTCATTAGTGTATCATTACTAAGTTAAATTGACACCGCACTGAAACTTCAGTACTTAATTTAGTTTAATTGTAATTCTTTGTAAGAAGGATCATATAAAAAAACGGTAGGAACCAGGCCGTAAGTTTCTTGCCCGTTCTTCTAGGCTCTGGTCGCGTGGAACTGGCACCTAGAATAACCTAGTATGTAAGACGATTCTAAATGATCCTTGTGATTTTACTGAATAAAGTAATTTTTGACTTTGACTTTGAATAAAATGATTTTTTGATTAATCAAATGGCAAAGAATGTTTTCTAAGGAACCAGTGCCAGTTGCTAAAAAACAGCTAGAAGTTATTATACACTATTAAAAAGCATACCTGAGCCGCAATAAGTATAATATCCAGCAGCTGTCCAAGAAACATGAACCCAAGAGTGCATAGTTTAGCTAGTCCAATCCCAGGGTAGCCCAGGTAAAACCGATCTAGTCCAAACATGCCCAGGAACACTGAGAGTAGAAGAGCTATTTCTAGGGAATAGCCGTTTCTGTGAAATATGAATGACTTTCAATTAGAAATACATAAAGGCAAATCAGCATCATCATTGCCACCTACTGCTGGGTTAAAGAATACACTTGAGTACATACATTTATTAGCATATATTCTATACACAATGAGATAAGGAATAATTAACTTACGTCCACTGGCATGGCAGCTTCCTTGTGAAAGTAGAGTTGTTGAATTGATCACAAACTATGCCTTCTGCTGCAATGCATATCACTGAAATTGAGATTAAACAATATATTACTCACAAATATATGAAATATATGAAAAAAAATATATGAAATTCGCATATATATAGATAGGACATCCGCCACAGCTCAGTCTGTGAGTAATATAAACTCACAGTAATATAAACAAATATATAGGTGTTGCTATGTATTCTATCAGCAATCTAGGTCCCATAGTACAAGCTTTGTTTAGTTTATGTCTAGTGTAAATGTGAATATTAATGTATTGAATTTAAGATAATTTAAAAGAGATACCTTCTGCTTCTCCTTCCGACGGGATTTCCTTCCCCATGACACATCCTTGAAATTGCTGTGTATTGGGGTCTATCTGGTTAAGAGTAGGATCTGGGCATATGTACTGCCCTAGGCGCAATGTGCTGCAGTCCACTGAGGGCTCTGTTTTATTCTTCACATCATCAGATGCCCTGACTAGTGCAATCAGAAACAACACGCAGATCACGGACATGGTTATTTTGCAACAATCCGGGGTGTGAGGGCGATTACCAGGATAGAGAACAAAAATGAAGTATGATGCATTGGAAATCGAGAACTAATCACTTATATAAAGAAAGAATTAAAATTAAAACGAAAATACGAACAAGTAATTCGGGTCCGGTTAATGTACAACCATGGAAAGCACGACCCGGGAATGCACGACCACGGAAAACACAGCCAGGAATACGCAACCAGGAAAACGCAGCCAAAATGTACATGAAATCCGGGCTGCGCATTCCCGACACGTGTTGGGAATGTCCAACCACGGAATGTACAGCCGTGGAAAACACGACCATGGAATTGGAAGCCAAAATGGTCATCAATTCCGGGCTGCGCGTTCCCAACACGTGTTGGGATTGTCCAACCACGGAATGTACAGCCTTGGAAAACACGACCATGGAATTGGCAACCATTGCTGATTGGTCGAAAGCCTATGCTTCGTTTAGATGAAACCACAGATTAAAATATTACTATCCCATTTTGATAAAGATGAACTGCACAGATTATAATATGCAAATAATAAACCTCAAAACACACTAAGATTAAATCAGACAAGAACCACGTTATGGATAACGTCTAATAATCGAAATTTAACAGTGCAACCAGTAATGTCTCGCAGTTGTGTGCTTGATTCAGTTTTTATCCAAATAATGGCAACCATTCATTTTATTTTGTTTCGGAATGCATCGGTATAAGGTTATAACAGACGGCTACTCTAATATATCTTACATGTCTTAGTGTAACGTGCTCACACACTAACTCTTTTTACCAACAGAGTGCTCCTTTTTTTAAAAACGAACAGTCTCTAGTTTGCTATAGTAACATTAACAAATAGATACCAACAAAAATAATCCTGAAAAAAAATATATTAACATAACAAATAAACCATGTACATACAATAAAAATTAACTAAGGAAACGAATACACATATTTATAAAAAGATGAAGTTTCATGTTGAACATCCACTTCAGGGTTCCGAGCAATCAAAGCGTTGATAATGTAAGTGCGTTCGCTGTCGCAGCATACCGCGCGGTGTCGGCATAAACGACGAGCGCGGCCACGCAAGTTCCGGTCAGGAACGTAAAGCGAGCACTCTAATAAAGCTATAGGATTATCAATATTTCCCCGTAACATTTGAAAATAATGGGTCATTATAGCACATTTTCGGCGAAGCTCCAACTTATGGAGTCCCAACATACCACCCACAAACAAGGACAGAGACAAGAACGGATAGTACCCATACAATTAGAGGTATCTACCAAATTTCATTTGTACCCCCACTAGATAAATTATAAGTTGATGATAGAGTCATCAACTTATAATTTATCTAGTGGGGGTCCCAGATTATAGCGTTATATTTCGTTATTGACGACCGATGTGGCGTGGCGGGCGAAGGTCCACCTGCGACGTGGAGGTTGCGGGTTCCCGCCTTGGGATAAATGTTTGTACGATCTATTTATTCTGGGTGTTCTGGGTATTTTATATGTACAATAAAAAATATATATCTATGAAATGTATTTTATTAAGTATATCTAGTATTCTAGTGCCCATAACACAAGCTGTGATGATGTTGTGTGGGTTGTCCAGCATTATTTATTTATTTATATTTATATTCTAGTTTCGATCTAACGAATGCATAAAACATAGACGTAATCGCGTTTCTATCCTTAACTGATATTAATGTATGGAAAAGAGGTGATGAGCGATATTTGATATAGTTCAAATGTGTAACAACCTTTAGCCTATCCATCATTTTTGACAGAAACATAAATTGACTTTGGCACAATTGGCATTACAAAAGGTAAACAAAAGAAATTATCTCGCTCTAGCGGGAAATTCAAATTTTTTAGGGTTTTTTTTTGTTGCGGCTGAACTGTTATATCTTTATGAAATATAAATAATGCGATGTAAATATATAAATATTATGTAAATAAATATTTAATACGCGATGAAATGGTAAGTAGGAAAGGAAGTAAGTATGAAATGTACCTAATAATAATAATTATTATAATATTGAATGTGTGTAAATATGAAATGTGGAGGGGATTTACATTACAATTTATCATTATGCTCGTTTATGTATCAACGTTTTAGAAAATACTATTTACGGGGATTAAACAATTTTGGTGAGCTGAAGCGATTGATTGATTTGCCGCCTTCAGATCGAGTACCGTTGACCCCTCTGAGCCAGTGACAGATTTTCATGACCAAGTCCTTTCCAATCGAAACTTCGTAAAATGCATAGTAGTCCAGTCATATACATTTGGAAATGAAAATGAACCGAAAGAGCCAAATTTTGGATATTACTTGGGAGGAGGCTAGAAAAGCTTAAGTTCAAATTATAGTTCAAAATATAATTATAAAATCTTGTACGTTTTCCGCCATCTTGAAAAAAGGGTTAAATTTCATCATAACTCGGTTCCCCGTTGAGATACGAAATTTTTCATGGGATACTTTTTTGTTGCTCTTTGTACAATCTACAATTAAGGTCCCATACATTTTTCACATATCGATCATCGTTATCGAGATATCGATCAAAATAATTTATATATAGTTTTTCGCTGTTTCCTTTTTTCTCAATTAGGTATAGGTCGACAATTTGAACTTAAGCTTTTCTAGCCTCCCCCCCACGTAATATCCAAAATTTGGCTCTCTCAGTTCATTTTCATTTCTAACCCGATTTTTCCAACGTAATGACTGGAATCTGAGTTTTTTATGTTCTGTGACTGGAATAAATAAATAAATAAATGATGCTGGACAATCCAAACAACTAGGCATGGGCGTTTTTGGATTTTTTCACAAACCGATACAAAACCGATTTCAGATTTTGAAATCGATTTCAAAAACCGTTTCTAAAAAACGGTTTTTAGTTTTCGGTGCAAAACTAAAATCACGAATGCGTATCAAAACTATAGAAAACTAAAACTTTAGGTAGATTTAGATTACGTTCGTTTGCAGTTTGAGTTTGGTTTTCGTTTTCGGTGCAAAACTAAAATCACGAATGCGTATCAAAACTATAGAAAACTAAAACTTTAGGTAGATTTAGATTTTGTTCGTTTGCAGTTTGTGTTTGGTTTTCGTTTTCAGTGCAAAACTAAACTCACGTCGGTTCGGTTTGGTTTCGTTCGGATAAGATAGTTTGCAGTTTGCGTTATCATCGTGCGTTTTCTAAAAACGGTTTTCTCATAATGGAATATCGATGCGATACGATTTCTGACTGCAAACGGATTTCAGTTTCGTTTTGATATATCTGTCTCATGCCTACAAACAACATCATCTAGCCCCAAGCTAAGCAGAGCTTGTGTTATGGGTACTAGAAGACTGTTATACTTAATAAAATAACATTACATAGATAGATATTTTTTATTATACATATAATACCCAGAACACCAAAGGGACTAATATGATATGAATGTGATATTATATTCTGTGGCAACACCGCACGTACGCATCTATGTAGTAAAACTCCATTTTGTTTTTCGCCATTTTTCGTTCAATGTTTCTGAAAAAAAGCTTTAAAATCATAATATTTATCATGAATTACCACCTTAGATGCTGTGCGAAATGTGGAAAATCTTCAGCAGTCTATAAAAATCTCAAGTTATTTCGTTTTCCAAAAGCTGCGATTTGATTAATATCCAAGATAAGTGTGCTTCTATATTGTGTAAGTACTATTTAAGTATTTACATTAAATATTAGTTTCCAAGCAAGAGAATACTAATACCTATCGTTACAGTTGTAATGTATTTATTTGATGGATGTACCCAACCTAGACTAGAAGACTAATAAGTAAAGTTAAAGTAATTCATATTTGAAATGTATCAATTTCAGGTGGTATATCCTGCAACCTGACGGGAGTCAGCGATTTGAATAATATCCAAGAACCGTGTGTTTCTGCTTCTGTAAGTACCATTTACATTAAATATTAGTTTCTAATGGGAATATCTATAAACTAGATTCCTGACGTTTTTATATTACATTTTTTGTAATACACACATATAATACACTGGCTACACATCTGGGCTCCGCTCGGAGCATATTATGTCGCATTTGAAACTAAGTAAACAAATATGTACCTTTTGTGCTGTAGGGAGAAAGAGTTTTAAAAAACCTTCGAGTAAACTCTGATTTAGATCGCTTAATGGTGGAAGTCACGTTATAATAAAAGAATGTCATTATAATGCCCAAACGTTTCTATTCAGGCTTGAGTCCAGACCTACCTACTAAGATGAACCTGAGTGTCAATCGGATCGATCAACCTGCCAGCCCATCCACCCTGATCCTCAAGCAAATAATCTCTACTTTTACCTAAATGGAAAATTAGTAAATTTAACTAAATGAAAGGATGGCATAAAGGTGACAGAATTCAAGGATCCACAAGCTAAACACCTACAAAATCGGAGTATGCTTTAGCAAGATACTACAAAGGTAACTATCATAAAAGTTTTTATCTAACTAACCATAACTTTGTTAACTAAATTCAACAAATTGTGTGTAACCATTTTTTTTTAACATCATAAAAATCTGCGAATGCCACTGCTGTGTGTTTACACAACACAGCAGTATGATTACATTCCTCATGAAGTTAATTGAAAAATAGAATTAATAAAAATGTTCATTTCATTTATTTTTCAGAAGCACTTTCTGCAGATGCACTGAAATAAAAAGTAGTTTGGCTAACTGTTACAACTTGATGAAGAGAAGCCCAGTGAGAACAAACTCCTACTTGAACTTCAAATGAATCTTTCACGAAATGTGTTACTACTAGTTAGCTACTTAATTTGGAAAGTAAGTAAAGTTTAAACTAAAGCATAAAATAAAAAATAACACTACTTATATTATGTAGTCTTGTTTCATCATTCTGGTATAGTTAAGGCTAGGTACTGAAAGCTATATTCAAAAACAACAAATTATCCAGTTAATACTGTTTATTTCATGTCCATTACTGATTGAAAAATAAATGTACATATTTTTTTTTACTATGAGTAGTATCCGCTTGTCTTAGTTTATAAAACACTGATTGTATTTATGGTAACGAAATTAAATGCATAATTTTAGAAAGTAATTAGTAACACAGCCATGTTGATATTTCAATCACATGCTCAAAATCATGTTTATGTCTTGCAACATGCAATGTTTTTAAATGTGAATTCGTAATTTAAATCATTGATAAAAATAATGTATCTTATGTAAATTAAAATAGGAAGCAATTTGTGCTATACCAGTACCAGTGTTGATAATAAATATAATTATTAAAAAATTGTGGCTATCATAAGTAATCCTTACAACTTTATAATAATTTAATGCATTTTAAGAAATAATAGTGATAATCACATATTATCACTACTAGGATAAGTTAAATTAATCAATATTTCATACAATACCATGTGGCCTCTAACTAAGCGCGTTAGAGGCTTTTGCTGTAAGTAGATTGCTGATACTATTTATTCTAAGTATCAATCTATGGTATTGTATCATTCTATGATGCTTATTCGGTGTCTGAATGTTGTTGAGAACCCAAATATTTGTTATCGGTGGCATCAAACCCGCGACCCACATTATGGAAAGCAGAGTTATCTTTTGTACAAATTATGTAACATGCAACGTCTTAAAAGATCAAAAAACTTACTTATTATGATTAATAAATGTAAAAGGTAAAAATTTATATGTACTTACTATGATTTTTTTACAGAATAGTTGCGTAAATTAATAAAATTACATTATATTTTTATCTGTTTGTGCAAAACAATTTTATAAGTTTATTTTGTAATATCAACAACTAGCCTGAAAACTAGGATAAGACAGTATGATCTCATTCTTTATGTGACAATTTGGTATGATTATGTTGTAAAAGTATTGCATATTGTTAAAATGTTTGTGTTCTTTATTATTTGAAATATAAATTTGTTAATAAATGTGTTTTGTTTTTTTGTATACAGCGCCAGCGTAGATATTATTATTACCCATTTCCGCCGATAGGCAGTGAACGCCGCTCATTGAAAAACACTTTTGTGGTATGACGTTGGTTTTCTTTCTGTTAGGGCTATATTTCACCAGGACGCCATGGCGGCGCAACCAGTCGCCGCCACCAAAAAAATGTATACAGCTCTATAGAGAGTTACTCACCTGGTGTCCATTTGGTCGCGCAACCAAACGTACATTTTGTTGGTGGCGGCGACTGGTTGCGCCGCCATGGCGTCCCGGTGAAATATAGCCCTTAGGATATTATGTTCTGTGCACTGGCTCCTGGACTATTAGGAAGGCGAAGGTCCGCCTGCGACGCGGAGGTTGTGGGTTCGATTCCCGCCTTCGGATAAATGTTTGTATGATCTGCAAATATTTATTCCAGGTGTTCTGGGTATTTTATATAAATATATCATCTATCTATACCTACTTATAATAAATCTGTAGAGAGGTCAATTCTGTACATGAAATATATTTTCAAAATAACTATCAGGGGGTGATTAGTGATCGATACTGATGCCAAAAATGCAATCAGTAAAATTTTTGTCTGTCTGTATGTAAGTTCCTTAGAGAAACAAAAACTACTCGACGGATTTTAACGAAACTTGGTACAATTAGTTTTCATACTCCTGGGCAGGTTATAGGATACTTTTCATCACGCTACAATCAATAGGAGCAGTGAACGGAAATGTTGGGAAACGGGAGAAGTTACTTCATTTATAAAGCATCCGTCGCGTGTGCAGCCTTAATGGTTAAAGTTATGGGGGGTTTACACGGGTGACTAAAGCCTCACGATTTTTGCCGCGCGGCGTAAATTGACCATCTAAATGGCAATTCGGCTAAGTTGCAGGTGACTAAAGCCGCAAGCCCCAAAGTTGGGTAGCATCCGACTTTAGCCGCGCGGCATACGGCCGCATGCGACTGGTGAGTGACTAAAATCGACCGTGTTCCGTCGTGATCAGTTGCAGGCGATCGCCTGCCGCATGAAGGTGTTTCGCGCACGCACGTGTATTTATTTACTACAGCGTTTCTGTGTACAAATGACAGAGCCGCATGCGATTTTAGTAACCAGTGTAAATGGGCTAGCGATGCGGCTTGGTGAGGCAATTAGTGAAGTGACTCGCCGCACGGCGAAAATCGAGCCGTGTAAACCCCCCATTACATAGAAATCATGTATGGCGCGCACTAATCGGGGGTTTACACGGGTGACTAAAGCCGCACGATTTTTGCCGCGCGGCGTAAATCGACCATCTAAATGGCAATTCGGTTAAGTTGCAAGTGACTAAAGCCGCAAGCCCCAAAGTTGGCTAGCATTCGACTTTGGCCGCGCGGTATACGGCCGCATGCGTCTGGTGACTAAAATCGACCGTGTAAACGATCAGTTGCAATCGCCCGCCGCATGAAGGTGTTTCGCGCACGCACGTGTATTTATTTAATTTACTACAGCGTTTCTGTGTACAAATGACAGAGCCGCGTGCGATTTTAGTAACCAGTGTAAATGGGCTAGCGATGCGGCTTGGTGAGGCAATTAGTGAAGCTACTCGCTGCACGGCGAAAATAGACCCGTGTAAACCCCCCATAAGAGAGAAATTTAGGAAATCACGCTCCGGAGCCCTAAAAACAGGCTCTGAAGTTTGTATGCAGAATCTTATATCGTGAACCGATTGACTTGAAACTTGGTAGGTACGCATAATGTTGACACGAAATAAAATGGATCTGCATTTTTAGATTTTGCAAAATCATCCCCCAAATCGAGTCAAGTTAGAAATTTGTTGTATTTACCACTAGATGGCGCTACTGTGCACGAATCCTAGATCGCGCTATCGGTGCGTTTTGGCAATGTGTTTTAAGTCGGTCGGTATTTAGCAAAAGTTTCGTTATTTTGAGTTATTTTAGTTAGTGAATTGAGTTATTTTGATAAAAGTTATTTAAGTATACTAAGTTTTCCTTCTTAGACTGCACTTTACCATCAATTTCTTTCATAAGAAGATAGTAATGGAATGGGTTATCGCAAAATCTCTTAAAACGGCACGCGGACGAAGTCGCGTCGGGCACTGCTAGTAAAAAATATCTACCTAGCTATGTAGTGTATTGTATAATCTCGTATCCATCCATAACACAAGCTCTGCTTAGCTTGGGGCTAGATGATGTGTGGATTGTCCAACATTATTTATTTATTCCTTTTAGAAACCCCGGTACATAACACTTCTTTCGCGGAAACTTTTTCTGTAGAAGCTGTCAGGCTATGGAACAAACTACCCTATGTTATCAAGAAGGTGGAGTCAGAGGAGCGTTTAAAAAAGTTAACAAGAGAGCTTTTTTACTAAACAATTATATTCTTAGCATGTCACCAATCAGCACCTCATTAACTCACAATAATGTTATTTGTATTTTCTTTATAAATCAATACATTTTCTGTTACCACATTGGGTTGGCTGGTAGAAAATACTTTAACATTAAGTCCTTCTGTTGTATATCTTTGTGCAATAAAGAATTTAATAAATAAATGTAGCTTCCATCAGTGAATTATTTTTTGAAACAGGCACAGTAGTTTTTGAATTTACTCATTACAAACACAAAAATGCAAATTTTTCCTTTTAAATATATTAGTGTAGTTAAAGATGTTGTTTTTTTAGGTTTAGTCTGCATTCTCCCAAGTTCATACTATAGTAATAAATAATAAAATAACCTTTTACTTCCAAATCTCGTTATCTATATATTTACAGTAGTGTTAGTAGATGCTAGCTTATACCTAGTATAGGTTAGTATTCTAAATTTATTATTTTGTTATTGGATAGTTTGTGGACCCCTTTTTGAGTAACGGCCTCCTCCATCCCTTTCTACATTTCTCTATCCGCTCCTGCTGTCATCCCAGCAGTTTGGTTAATATCATCAGCCTGCCGGCTGTATGGTCTGCCAACATTCCTTTTGCCTACTGGTCTTTTCCATCTAGTGGTATGTGTGGTTCACTTGCTGTCGTTACTTCGTGAGATGTGACCCGCCCATTTCCATTTTAGCTTTAGGGCTTGCGAAAGTGCATCTGTAAGTTTTGTTTTAAGTCTGATTCTGTCACTGCGCACTTTGTCGATTTTTCTCTCTTGGGATTCATTGCTAGCTCTGACCAAGTTCAATGGCTATATATCTGAAAAATTAGAGATGAAAATCTGGTGAGTATAAGCAATGAGTATAATAGAATGTCATTTCATTGTTATGAACACTATGCATGCCTTGTCTCACTATGTTAGCCTGCAGTTTCTATAAAAGTAGGTACCTACTCTTGCCTGTAGTCAAATTATAACTGACCATAGGCAATAATTACTATTCTTAGGTGACATTATCAATAAAATAAAACTTGCTTGAGCTCAGCATTAGGCTAACCAATTATTCAATTATGTACCTACTTTATTTTAAACTTTACTGTCTATACAAAGCATCTGAGCAGATGGATAATGGACAGGGCAAACCACTCGACTCAGCTGGCTTTATTAGCAGGAACACTATGGTATCTATATTTCTTTAATTGAAGAGCTCAGCTCTTGTCGGGGTTTTGATGTAGACAATAGACATACATTTAATAGACTTACATACATATGTTATTGTACATATGTAGGTACTTACATTTTACTCTTTCTGATGCTTCTTTTCTTTGACTTCCACTTACGAAAGACGGCGACGTTCTCTTTTATACGGCTCACGTAACATAATCTTGGAATCTGGTGTCAGTGCTATAAAATAGTTTTCAGTGATAAAATCTATTATAGCTTCATTTCTTGTAGTTTTTATATCAAGTTTTTATCTAAAGTAGGTACTCTGAATACATTATCTACAATCCAATTCAATTATTGTTGTTTAGAAACTAAACAACAAAATCTCTTCGCTACACAGAGCACAGAACATAATATCTTAGGCACAGAGTGAGAGAGAGAAAATAAGTTTAATAATATCGTGACAGTGGCATAGTTACCTACTTGTACAAGAGTGACAGATCGGCTGAAGAAAAATTCGAGTAAGTGCAAACGAAGCATATGCTATGACGTCATTTGGCTTCAAATTCCCAACACGTGTCGGGAATGTACAGCCATGGAAAACGCAGCCACGGAATGTACAGCCCGGAATTGGTGACCAATTTGGCATCCAATTCCATGGTTGTGTTTTCCAAGGGTGTGCATAGATATGTACGGCCTGGAATGCACGACCATGGAAAACACAACCATGGAATTGGATGCCAAATTGGTCGCCAATTCCGGGCTGTACATTCCGTGGCTGTGTTTTCCATGGTTGTGTAATCACGGCACCCAGTAATTCTATCAACACAATTTTTTTTTTTTATTATTATTTGCTCTTTGGAGCAAGCTAAAGTTTTAGAACCATACCGCCTAGTCTTACGTAAATGTTTTTCTCTTAAATTAGTTTATTTTATTTACAACGTCTTCCCGTTCACTTTACACTTCTATCTGACTATCCAGCATTCACTTTACACTTTACAGTTATGTTTTTCCCGCCATCCCCAAGATGGCGGGAAGTCCACTTATTTTTCGTACGTTATGTTTTTCTCTTATGTTAATTTGTTTTCTTCAGTATTTTATGCATTCACTTTACAGTTATGTTTTTCTCATAAGTTAGTTTGTTACAGTAAATGTTTTTCTCTTAAATTAGTTTATTTTCTTTATTATTTTATTTACAACGTCTTCCCGCCATCATGGAGATGGCGGGAATCACCCTATCACACACAATCAATTCACAACACAACACATGAAGTTTTGTGTCTGTGAAGGTTGCTACACATTTGAACTATATCAAATATCGCTCATCACCTCCTTTTCATACATTTTGTATGAAAACTCTATGGTCGACCGCACACGCGTACTCTCAATTTACAAATATATGACGTCACGGGCCGATTTTTGTATAGTTGACTCGGTCTTGCCAACTTTGAAATCAGAATTTTCCCTAACTGCAGTGAAAAATATGCGAAATTTATCCATATTTGCACATATTCCTTCTAAAAAATGATTAAAAGGTTTCCCGTTAAGTCATCACAAACAAATGTTTTACATTTCTCTTTTTTTTTGTGTCTGTTTAAATATATACCCCTAACGAATACCCTGAGCAATTTTTTATCTTGAAAAAATTCCTAAATTTCGGGGAAGCTACGCTAAGTTGTAAACATTGTTGGGACATTCGGATCTCAAGGTCAAATACAGTATGCTCCTTGTATGTGAGTGATAATGAGTGAATGATGGCAAGGCATAGGCATGCACGATAGTCATTCTTCAGTCAACTGGGTACGCCTTGTGATCTCATTGGGGAAACCAAGTGCTTTGCTTGTGTAACGGGGACAAAATAATGATGAGTAATGTGTTTATAACTCAATAATGAATGTCTGTGAATTATTTATTAATTTACTAGCGACCCGCCCTGGCTTCGCGCAGCACAAATGCTGATACTACAGAATGTCTTTTTAAATTTTTATTCATCTATCTATACTGTTATAAAACTGTAAAAGAGCCGAAAATTAAAAACGAATATATGGAAAAAGTTAATATGCAGATGCACTAGGTAGGTAAACGATTTTGAGTCCTAAAATCGAGTTTGACTGTTTGTTTGTTAGAACATCACGGCTAAGCCACTGGATGGATCTTCTTCATGCGTTTCATCTATGAAACATTATTAAATTATATTATTAAAGTTTCCATCCAGTGGTTAAGCCGCAATATCAAACAAACAAATTTGATCTAGATGAAACTTATTTAGGTTTCATCTAAATCCATAGACTAAGTATACACTTAGAAGCCGGTTTTCCGGATTAAAACAAGGACTATGTCTTATTGCAATCAATGACTTCAATTTTTAGATATAGTTATACCATTCTTCTTTCTAAGCAAAAAAGCCATAAGCTATAAGGGTCGTCTTATATACATCTTATAATAAATAGATGTAGTTTATTTATAGTTTTGTAAGAGGAATAATGTAATAAAAATATATTCGTTTTTAAACGAATGAATTCATTTATCTGAAAATACTACTAATAAATAACATCAATAAAATAAATAAATAAATAATGCTGGACAATCCACACAACATCATTTAGCCCCAAGCTAAGCAGAGCTTGTAACATGGGTACTAGAAGACTGACATACTTAATACAATAACATTACATAGATAGATATTTTTTATTATATACATATAAATACCCAGAACACCCAGAATAAATATTTGCAGATCATACAAACATTTATTCCAAGGCGGGAATCGAGCCCGCAACCTTCCGCGTCGCAGGCGGACCATCGCCCACCGTGCCACATCGGTCGTCAAAATAAATAATAATAACTTATACTTAAGTACGTCAATCGAAAACGTACCGTAAGGTATTTTGCAGTGTTCTGGACTAAATGGTATGCATGGCATTTGCTGGCCAGAGGACTCAAGCTCCACTGTAGTAACTTTTGTTTTATTATAGTCACCTAAGTATACCTAAGGCAGAGGGCAGTGTTTTATTGCTTCACAGAGCAAGTCTAGGTGAGGAAATGCATTGTTGCCTTAGGCAGTAATCAATGATAAATAACAGTAGGCGGGCCAACGGCTTATTCTATCGTATCGTAGTTGAATAAAAAACGAATGTTTGGATATAAACTTATTCATTCACTCTTACCATGCCATCGTTCTTAACAAATTATAGTCTGTTCTTTTTTTAAAAAAGGAGCACTCTGTTGGTAAAAAGAGCTAGTGTGTGGTCATGAACGTTACATTACGACATGTACGATATAATAGAGTACAAGTCTGTCATCACTTGACACTGACACAAAACCACAAACAAATGTTGCCAATGTTGCCATCCTTGTAATCTGATTTCCCCCTACATCCCTATCTGAAAATACCGTAAATTCGACTATATTTTTACAGATTTCCCGAGATCTTTCGATTTTGGAGATCTTACTGATTTATGTTTGTCTTCCGTCCGATCCATGGACCATGCGTGGCGTTCGAGAATCTTTTCTTCTTCCCTAGCTAGGGCTAGCTACTATTATTATATTACATAACTAGTAGCTGCACAAACATCTTCTCGACTAAGTTCGCAAGAAATATAGGAGTGAATCTCATATTTGCAGTTGTGTTTGTATTTTTTTCCATTCCGTTATGAAAAACTAGTTACTTACCGGTTCCGTTCCCGTTTTTGGAGGGCATTTTAAGAAAAGATCATTCATTGGCATAGAGCGCGGTGTTTTTAGTACCTAAACATTGACGGATAGGATAGGACCTATGAGTGATAATGATGTAGAATTTTAATTTCATACTTTTAGTGATTTATAGACCCTTCTAATAATATAATCAATGTAACATAACAACCTACTAAAAGTAACAGGATATTGTTTGTACGAAGATAAGAGAACCGTAGATGGCCTTATACTGACTCGTGCTTGACCGATTTGAATAATAAATGAATCCCAAAAGTTTCAGTTCAACACCCATCGATCGTCTATTCATTAGCGAACTTTTTCAATGGGAAAAGTTTTTTAGAAACTTTTCTCTTCATTATACATACATTGAGATAACTTTAGCGAGCCGGGCACGCGAGTAATGAATCAACTTTATGAAGTTATCAAACTATAAGTTTTATTTGCATTCATTCAAAGGATAGAAAAATACTTAATAATGTGTAGGTATACTCAAAATCATTAAAATAAAGAAAATATACGAGTCTATTATCACTAATTTATATCTACTAATTTTATAAAGAGGAAAGATTATTAATAATAATGAAAACTTCTTCAACCGAATTTAAGAGGTTGAAGTACCTATCTGTTTGTTTTTGAGTGTGTCGTCTTACAATATGAAATATATAATGTAGATAACTAAGTATGTAACTAAGTAAAAAATATGAATAAAAAATACGAATAGGGAGAAAAACGGCTTTATTTCTAATAATAATCTAATTGTGAATTACAATAATAATTATAATAATGTCAAAAATTGGTTATAGTCGTCATGATTATACAATGAATGTGAAAAATAGCTTAGTAATAAATAAGTAATACATCGCCGAGCGCTTTGTCTAGACTTGCCTCTGACTAACTCTAAAACATCATCATTGATAAAACAGAATTCATTACTTCGTAATACGCTTTATAAGGATTTACATACTTGTAGCTAAACATTCATATTTATAAAAGCCTACCACGACATTTTCTGTAATATTCGTAAGTAATACAATATTAACGTTCTGGAGTTACACTGCGCAGTTTCGACAATACAAAGTTAAGCCGAGCAACATAAACTTCATTCGTTTAGATCTTTAAATAGTTTATATTACGATTGCATGAAACTATCGATATTTACCTACACATTTGTAATTTCATAAATGGATATTATTAATTTAAATACACCGACATCTACAAAACAGACCTAGCAGTAAGTATATAAACTAACTCCATTTGGCACATTTAAAAAGTTACCAAATTAGTCTATACTTGTCAATAGTATTTTTATTATAGAACACAAGATGAGTATGATGAGTGGCAGTAAATTTTCAAAAGATTTCATACTAAATTATGTGAATGAAGATTACTGCTTTATACAGAAAATGTTTGCAATCAGACTAACAAATAGCGTAATGAAACGCGTGACTTCGATTAAAAAGTCAAGCCCTAAATATACGATAAATAATTTCAATTATATATTGCTACTTCTAAGCACAAATAAACAGACGCTGCCGATAAGATGTCCGTTAAATTGTCTTTGAATTTGTATAACACTGAAACATGATTGCAAAATGTCCACGTGTAACAGTCACTCCCTGCAGCGCTTTTTTGGCGCGCGCTGTTTTGGATGTCATCAGCCGCGCCATCCAGTGAATGACGGGGAACTGTAATAAAACATACATTTTTATAAAAAAATGATATCGTTTAGTATATATTCAAACACATAGTCAATTGCCTGTCGTATTAAATAAATATAAATAATGCTGGTCAATCCACACAACATCAATTAGCCCCAAGCTTTTTAATCGTTTGCGCCTGGATATGTCATTTTGTAGTTTTAGTAGTAGTTTTATAAATCATTTAAGTAAATATCCGACTACGGGTTCAGATCTTGATCAAATATGGAATCAAACAAGAAGCAACACTATTAAATTTTTAAGCTATTGCATAGCTTCTATCGCGGGCCTTGAGTGGAGACCGAATCCAGAAATTCCGTAACGAAAGAACCGAACGAAAATATCACTACGCACTACTAACACTGGGCATGCGTAATCCAGCAAAAAATGCTATGCAATAGCTTTACCGCGGCAGTCCCCGAGTGCCACACGTCTTTTTTTTTTTAGTTTTTTTTTGTAAAATTTTGTTGTTTTCATATCAGTATTTATACATACGTGTTGAAGCTAGGTTGCTGCGGCTGTTGCTGTGGAGACTGAGCTAAGCTACCGAAAGTGAGAGTGTTCTGTGTTGCCAAGTTTTCAAATGTAGCGTTTGACTGCTGGGTCGGGGATCCGAAGCCTGCTGTAAACAATCATTAAATTTTGTAAATTTATGGCAGTCACTAATTATTATTTATACAATACAATTCTTATCTATCTGGCCCAGAGTATTAGCATTGCTATTCAACGCGGCAATGCAGCCAGTATCTTGGGTATGCTTCCGATTGGTACTGATTTGGATTTTTTCTAATGTATTTGTATATTCCTGTACATAGTATGTACATTTTGTAAATACATACTGTAATAGTCGTAAGTTTGTATATTAGGTCTTTACCTATGAAATTGCCGTTCTGCAGTACTGGCCATTTCAAATCAAAATAATTTTTGTTTGGCTAAGAATTATAATTTCTAATTAATTTTATTTTAAAAACATGGATTTTTTTTCCAAAAGTAGTCATTTGTTTATTGATTAGTGTTACATTTTCATCGCATTTCAATCTTTTTCGTCATCATGGATACGTTAAAAATTCGAGTAATTATGGAATATGAGTACCGTCGTGGCAGCAACGCGGCACAAGCGGCACGCAACATCAACGACGTTTACGGAGCTAACACTACAAACCAACGTACCACCTGTTATTGGTTTGCTCGCTTCCGTTTTGGAAATTTCGACCTGAAAAATGAACCTCGCGGTCGTCCGAAGACTTTGGTCGACAATGACGAATTAAAGGCGATTGTGGAAGCTGATGATACACAATCTACGGCTGAATTAGCAGCAGCTTTCATCGTTAGTGTCAAAACAATATTGGTCAATTTGCGTCAAATTGGCAAGGTAAAAAGCCTTACGAATGGGTGCCCCACGAACTCAATGATCGCCAGCGCGAAGTACGCGTCGAGACGTGCTTTGCACTGCTCAACAGACACACAAATGAAGGAATTTTGAACTGCATGTTACCTGCGATGAAAAATGGATTCTGTTTGATAACCGCAAGCGCTCAGCAAGATGGTTGGATTCTGGTTCAGCACCTAAACAATGCCCTAAACGAAAACTTACCCGTAAAAAAGTGATGGCACTGTTTGGCGGTCTAGCGCCGGTGTGATTCATCACAGCTCTCTACAAACGGGGTGAGCATTAATGCAGATGTGTACTGTAAATAACTGAACACAATGATGGAGAAGCTGGCACATCTCCAACCAGCATTGGTCAATCGCTCGTCTCCGCTGCTCCTGCACGACAACGCGCGACCTCATACTGCACAGCAGACGGTCTCCAAGTTGCAAGAACTGGGGTTGGAAGCTCTCCGTCATCCGCCCTACTCACCAGACTATGCGCCTACAGACTACTACTTTTTCCAGAATTTGGATAACTTCTTGGCGGGAAAAACTTCAATACCCGAGAGGCAGTACAAAATGCCTTTGAAGAATTTGTTGCCTCCCGTCCAGCTGATTTCTTTAAGAAGGGCATCAATAACCTGCCACTGTGTTGCCAAAGATGCATTGATTGCATGGGTAATTACTTCGATTAATACAAATAAAAAACACATGAAAAAAATTCGTTTCAATTTCTTCATACAAAACGGCAATTTCATAGGTAAAGACCTATTATAAATAAATTCTTACTTTTGATTTTACTGACTTACTTCTACTACTTGTTCTTTCTACTTTCGTTGTAAGTTTCTTCATAAAAGTAAACATAAAATAATTAAAGAAGAAGAATACGTACTTGGCGCACTCCCTCCAAAAACTTTTCCAGGCGATGTATTTCCAAAAGCAGTGCCGCCGAAAGTAGCGGCGGTTCCGAAAGTAGCGGGTGCCCCAAAACCGCTCGGGCTCTTATTAAAGCCGCCACCAAAAGCACCGAAACCGCCGCCAGTCGGAGATCCGAACCTGAAAATTATCAATATGGTAAAAAAATAAAAAAATCTAATCAAATAAATTACAGTGGATTCAGGACATAAACAACATTTCATCAAATTTCGTGTAAAAAATGCTATTACCCAAAAACTTGGTTTTTTGTATGTGAGCTTCGTGTTCATGCTGCTGACTTTGGACAAATATAATTATGTATATAAGTTTCTAAAAATATATAAATTAATTAAAACTTACCCAGCTGATTGACCGAAGGCTGGTTTGGCTCCAAATGCTGGCGAGCCCCCGAAAGCGGGTGCTAAAACAAGTATTCGATTAGTATAACAATCTCTTTACTTATATAGTTTTTGTCCTTTAAAACGTTAGGGAACTTTTAGCAATGGCGAATATGCCAATGAAATACCGGGTGTTCTGGGTATTTTATATGTCTAATAAAAAATATCTATCTATTTAATGTATTGTATTAAGTATGTCAGTCTTCTAGTACCCATAACACAAGCTCTGCTTAGCTTGGGGCTAGATAATATTGTGTGGATTTTGCAGCATTATTTATTTAAACATACCATGTAGAATCGTTAAATCAAATAAACGGTGCCTTACCTTGTTGAGGAGAGCCGAAAACAGATGAAGGTTGTGATTCTCCAGTGCCAAAGGCAGGTGTTTGTTGCGCACTTCCAAATGCACCGCTAGATGGCGCTGTAAAACTACTGCCTCCCGCCCCGCCGAAGATTGAAGACGCTTGAGTTGTTTGCTGACCTGGTAAATATATTCTCCATTTCAAGAAAAAAACAGATATAGAAAACAGATATATGTAATTCTAAATAGTAAAAGGAGCTTCAGTCGTTTAGAACATGGATGGTTTTCATGGAATACCAGAACTATTAGATGAAGATACAAATTAAATGGATTGTGATGATTGTGATGCTTAGTATTAGCTCTAAGTTCTATTGTTTTTTTAACCTAAACCTATTTTGAAAATAAATCATTATTATCATTATCATTGTGACGATAAATAACAGATATGACATCACTGAGTGGAAGGACGTTATAATTGGTGATTGATAGCTTAATTGAAACTACTAGCACCATCTGGTGCCTGAGAGGCCACAAAAAGCCTTTTACAGTGTTTCTTAAGGCCGGCGCAGACCGGGACGGCATGGCAAGGGATTTCAATTTTTACTAATGGACATTCAACCGTACTGTTACAGAAATACGACATAAATTGCTATGCTTTAAAATGATGCCGTGGCATTGAACGTGAACGGAACGGCATAACGGCCGTCCCTTATCGGCCATTATTTTCCTTTTTCTGTAATTTAATCAGAGTTTTAGAAAAGGTATAGGATAAATAGAAAAATAAGCTACATACTTGTTTCGTCGAAAATATGTACAGCGCCATCTAGTTTAAAGCTTTTTACGAAAGTGTTATAGTAGATTGCTTACCAAAACCAGTTGATCCGAATCCACTGGTATTACTTGCTCCGGCCCAAATACTGTTGGCTGGTTTCTGCTGGCCGAAAGTATTAGCTCCGCCGAAAATACTGGCCGCTGCATTGTTATTTGTCTGTCCGAATGCAGTTTTACCGAAAACGTTGCCACTTCCAAATACAGAACCGGTAGAACTGAAAACGAAGATTATAGATTATTTCATTTTAGTTTTTTTAAATATGGAGGTCAAATAATTATTTATTTTTTTGTGTATGTATTTGTTACAAGGAAGATGTTTAAATCCATGAACAGATTAAACCATGCCTTTTGTGTAGAAGATATAAACAAATTACTAACTTCCCTCCAAATATGTTGCCAGTAGTACCAGTAGGAGCGTTAGTCGTCGAAATACTAGCTGATGCAAACAAATTAGCTTCTCCGCTACCAAACAACGACCCGCCCCCAGGAGCTCCAAACACCGACGTTTGAGAAGTCTGTGTTCCTCCAAAAACTGACGCTTGTGTCGTTTGAGTAGGCGTACCGAATATCGATGCCTGAGTAGTCTGTGTCTGGGTACCGAAAATTGACGCTTGAGTAGACTGAGTCGGCGTCCCAAAAACGGAAGCTTGAGTCGTCTGAGTGGGTGTACCAAAAATTGATGCCTGAGTCGTTTGTGTAGGTGTGCCGAAAATCGATGCTTGAGTCGTTTGAGTCGGAGTTCCGAAAACAGAAGCTTGGGTAGTTTGCGTCGGAGTGCCAAAAACAGAAGCCTGGGTAGTCGGGGTCGGGGTTCCAAAAACTGATGCCTGAGTAGCCGGGGTCGGGGTTCCAAATACAGATGCTTGAGTCGTTTGTGTCCCCCCAAACAAAGCAGTGGGTGCGGCAGTACCGAATATCGGAGCCTGAGTTGTAGGAGTTCCGAAAATCGACCCAGGTTGCGTAGTAATAGGAGTTTTACTCCCGAAAGCTTGACTAGCAGCGGTACCGAAAACCGCCGACGGGGTCGAAGTGGTATCAAAGACTGACGCTTGAGTTGTCGTTCCGAAGACCGATCCCCCGAAGGTTGACGCAGTGGTAGCAGTAAATAAAGAGGTCGATGTAGGAGCAAAAGCTGCGGTCGCTTGACCGAATACTGACGAGGCCGTAGTTGTAAATACTGAAGATGAAGTTGCAGTAGTAACAGCAGTCGTGCCACCGAAAATTGACGGCGTTGAAACTGCAACTGATGTTGGAACAGTTTCAGTATCACTTTTCGTGGTAAGAGAAATAGGTGTGACCTCCGGAGTAGAATTAGGACTAATAGCAGGCTCAGACGGAGAAGAGAAAACCGACGCTGTTGTAGTTTGTCCGGTAAAAGCTTGACCGAACGTCATACTACCAGCGCCGAATGGAGTTTTAGATCCGAAAACCGGGGGGGTATTAGTGGTAGAGAATATCGAGCTTTGCGATGCGAATAAGCCGTCCGTTTTGGGTTGGGAGGCGACGGCTGCTCCGAATATGGAGGATGCAGGGCTTTTTGATTCGGCTGGTTGTTTAGGCTCTGACTTTGGTGTGGATTCCTTTGGAGTTGACTCTGTAGACTCTTTTGGAGTAGAATCTTTGGGCTGAGCAGTGTCTTTAGGTATTGATGGTTCTTTTGCTGAGGCTGATTCTTTCTGTGGTTTTGTTTCCTTTGGTGATGCAGATTCCTTTGGCTTAGTTTCTTTTGGTATTAGTGATGGTGGGGTAGGGAATGTAGTTTGTTTGGGAGCTGAAAACAAACATGTTTCTTTGTAGTCTTTCATCCACCAAACTATATTTAAAAAAAAAATCTTAGTGAAAACTTACCACCAGCAGCAGAATTTGATCTGGGCTCGGAAGTTTTGTTTGCTTCAGTATTTTCATTTGTTTTGCCTTTACTTTTCAAATCTGATGCTTTTGAATCACCTATGAATGAAAATGAAATAATTAAATTCTCCATGAGAAGTTTCGATGGAAATAAAAGAAAGTTTTAAACACTTACCGAAAGGACTAGATTTGTTCGCAGACAGTCCAGGAGAAAAACCTTTATTAGCCGTTTGCGCGCCTAATGGCCCTCCGTCCTTCTTTTCAGTCTTTTGTTCCTTCGCGTCATCGCTTTTAGGCACATTTTCCTTAGACTTCTCAGTTCTATCTACTAGTTTAATACTTATTTTGTCTTGGTTAACCAAAGATTTTAGTACATCTGGAACTGGAGTGCTAGTGGCTGAAGCTTTCATTCCAAATAGGTTGGTCATCGGTTTGGTTGGTTTGAAGTCTGGGGAAGTTAGGTCTGGTTCGCCGGTTTCGCTATAAACATTTGCTGGTTGAGGGAAGGTTGGTGTTGGTTTTTCGAATGACGGTACTGTGTTCGATGTTTGTGGTGGCTTAGATGTTGCCTCGGCTTGTGTAGGTAGTTTGCTGAACATATTGCTCATATTGGATATTGGTGTGGCTATCGGAACTTCGCTTGAAGGCATGGCTGATGTAGGCTTTGAGGAACCTGTAAAAAACATATTAATTTTCCCTAGTTCATGTTCACTTTTTATAACATCAACGTTAACTTCTAACCCGCTATCTTATAAAAGTTAGCGTTGACTTTATGTCATCATTACGTATGGTAATCAATACATCAAGTTTGCGCTAACTTTTTATAAGATAGACCGTAAGATTGTGAAATTAGTTCTATTTTTTGCCTTCTTTTAAAACTGATTACAATTTGTACAATAACTCACACTAACCCAGCACGCTTTCAATAATATCTGTATTAACTAATCTCTTTTTCGCACAGAGAATCTTTTTCTGGGTTTCTGAAAAAACGCGAAAAACAGAT
This sequence comes from Ecliptopera silaceata, assembly GCA_932527185.1. Lineage (NCBI taxonomy): Eukaryota > Metazoa > Arthropoda > Insecta > Lepidoptera > Geometridae > Ecliptopera > Ecliptopera silaceata. The sequence goes on along the minus strand of OW052202.1, from coordinate 5,304,627 downwards.
GGAGATCCAATATATTATCTACCGCGTTTAGAGTTGCCAAAATATCGACTCATTTGTCATTTTAGTTACATATAAAAAGTGAGAGACCTTAATTACTATTTTACCCAAGTTTAGCGTACTTACGATTAATATTGTTAGGTGAGCAAATCTTCTGCCCCATGAATATATTGTTCGCATCATTCGCCATCATACCGGCTAAGTTTGCTTGTGATTTAGACTGCAGCAAATCTTTGAGAACACTTGATGTAGTTATTGTGGGCTGTTGGGTGAAGCTAGATGGTTTTGCTTGTTGCTGGACTTGCTGCGGAGCTTTAGGTAGATCTTGTTCTGGCTCTAAAAGCGATAGTTCCATGTTAATATTAAATTACACAAATAAATAAGATGAATGTTTATTTTTTGTAACAAAGCTATGACATACATAGGTCTCTCTTTCGTTTTTTTCCTATCTAGTCGTGAGTTTTCTTGGTTGACTTGAGCAGTGGTCCGGATCTCTTCTGACTTATATTGTGCAATAAATTATCTAAAATGAGGCCTGATTCTGCTAGCTAGATATTCTTACCATCAGTAAACAAAGTGCGAGCGACGTTCGGTACAGCTGCAAACTTCGGTGTGAAAGATGGAGCAGACACAGAATTCTTGACTTCTTTAGATTTATCCGTCTTCTGAGCCGCAGATTCTAATTTGATTTTATAGTTGACTTGTGAAGCTAAAATCTCATCTTGTGATGGCTTTTGTTCTACTGGCGCTGATTTCATTGGTTGGTATAGCGGTGCTTCTGAAATATTAATTTTACATATCATCACAGTCAAATCAAACATGAAGTTGATTTTTACAGATAATATATTTTTGTTGCCGCTATAACAACAAATACTTACTAAAAAGTCGAATAAAATTTTGTTGAGAATTAAATTTGCAACCTAAGCAAAAAAACAATTATGTATTACACCAGAGACGTAATATCAATTCAAGTGTGAAATGAAATCGATCCTCTACTAGCTTACCTTTTTTGTACTCTGGAATGACAGATGCATGATTTGTGCCACTTGTCTTTTCCATTTCAGCCATTTCTTGAGCCTTAGACATTTTCTCCTTAACTAACCTTTCATAATTTTCCTTCATTGTAACCAAATGTTGTCTAAACTCAACAGTTACTGGCTTGATTTTAACAGTCTTGCGATTAGCTAGAATGTCTTTCAAGACTTCTAGCTTTTGAACTGTGAAGAGACCTTTCGGTTTAGAGTTCTGTGGTTCTATGCTCATGTTGAGAATGTTTTTGGTTAGTTTTGAGAGTGGATCCCTAAAAATAAAATAAGTCGATTTTCAAAACGGAAATGTTTTAGATAAATTATATATTCTTTTAGTTTAGGCTGTACTATCAACAACTTACGATTTTTTTTCTTGTAATTACACAAATTATAGAAATGATGTTTTTTTTAGGAATTCAGAAAAGGTCTAGTTTCTTGCCAGTTCTTCTAGACACTGGTCGCGACGAACTGGCGCCTAGAATCATCTAGTATGTAAGACGTTTCAAAGTGATCCTTGTGATTTTATTGAATAAATGAATTTGAAGTTTGAATTGAACTCAAAGGAACCCTCCTTTGAGTTCAATTCCTACAATAAACATTAAGTACAAAGTAAATTGTAGGAATAGAACTCACAAAAGCCACTGTTTTGTGCGCAGTGTGTAGTGTGTAGCGCAGTTTGCAAGCTACACTCTTGAAGCGTGGAAACTGCGCTGCTAGGTCCGTTAAATCAACTCACTCACTTGTTTTTGAATGGAGTACTTCTGAGTAAAGATGTGGATTTGAAGACAGGTCCTAAGTCACATTCACTGAGAGTTTTGCGCAGAGTTCGTAACACAGCTTGCTGACGGCTGAGGATCTCTTGCTGTTTTACTAATGGTTGATATACGTCGTCTAGAATAGGACGGATCATTCGCTTTCCCGGCCTGGAATAATATAAATACTTACAAAAATCGTAGATAGGTCGCCTGGAAAAAAACAGTATAGAGCGAGAAGGCCGCCCATTGTACATATCTTACTTAATTTTTTAGCGTTAATTTTTGTACTGAAAATTTATTGTTTTTAGTTTAATTTCTTTTGGTGTCATTTTTATGTACAATAAAGTGTTTTTAATTCATAGTTTAAACAAAAGTTTGGTCGACACGAAGCGTAGCCGAATGTAAGTCACGAGTTAGTAACAATACTTGAGTACCATATGCTTTTCAGTACAGATAAATAACAATCTCTGCTATCTTTCCGCCCATTGTGTAACCATTGTTTATGTTTTTGTTCTCTGTAATTTATTTGTATGGTGTACCAATAAAGAGCTTAGAATCTATCTTTCCTTTGTATCAATGCTATGAATTCGGAAGTTATTATTATAACTTACCCATCGGATTCGAGATCTCTAGAAGCCTTGCTCCATTTGTAGTCTAACGCCTCCTGCGCTTGATCTAACTGAGTATGGACGTAGTAAGCCAGTTTCTCTATAGACGCGACACGTTTTGTCGTTAACGGATCTGCTTGGCTCCATTTGTGGAATTCTCTTGCGCTGAAGATGAAGATGTGAAATTGTGAACTTGATTGAGAAATTTATTTTATAGTTATTTCGAACTGTTTATTTGCAATTACATAAAAACAAATGAAACAAATCAATGATATTTGTTTTGTTTACTTGTTTGATTTATTTTTAATTGCAAAAAGATCCCAACTCAGCATGTGCAGATAATAAATAAATAAAATAAAATAATGATCACTGTTCAAAATAGACATTTATTTTCTGTCGCTCTGTTGTTGGTTGATAATCGGCAAATTTATTTTTGTAACAAGTACAAGTTTTGATTATTTTGGGAGATCGTGGCGTATGTTCGTAAATATAAAAAAGAAATATTTAAAAAGTGCTATATTTCTAATGTGTAATTAGCGAAAACATGCTATTAGGGAATTTTATTATTAACGTATAGTATGCGCAGTAAAATTTATCGCAAAAATATAAAATACTTACTCGGAATGCGTTCGGGCTTCAGCGATAACCGCGCATGCGCGTACCAGTTCTAATTTCAACTGAACCACAGCATTTCTTAATTCATCTATTGAGCATTCTTTCTTTAACTGCTCCGTATCAATAGTGTTGAAACTGAAGTTGGAGTTGATTGATTCTATGTCGCGTTGTATCTGGAAGAAAATAAAACCATTAATTTACTTTTAATCCTTTGTAAGAAGGATCATATAAAAAACGGTAGGAACCAGGCCGTAAGTTTCTTGCCCGTTCTTCTAGGCTCCGGTCGCGTGGAACTGGCACCTAGAATCACCTAGTATGTAAGACGATTCAAAATGATCCTTGTGATTTTATTGTATAAATAACGTTTTTACTTTAATTTACTTTGATGCTCACTGTACACAAATATGAACAAAGCATTTCTAAACTAGAAAAATCAGTAAAAATGGAAATCATATGTAAGTCCATTGTTGGACACTGTAGTTATCCCTAAAATTTGTAATTGGCCCTCAGTACATATTTATAACCATCATATACTAATTATGTTCATAGCTGTAAGTTTTCTTAAAATAAATAAAATAAAATAAAATTACCAAGAACGGTTTCAGGGCTTTATCTATAAAATGTGTTTCCTAATGACAGAAAAGTTGAATAAGCCTACAGACCTGATATCAGGAAAGCCAATCAAGGCAACAGCTGTCAAAAGAGATAAAATGAATGAAATGTCACTTTGACAGTCATGAGACAACCAATATAACCAGTATATCTATACTGCCTATTTATTTCAATTATTATAATGAGGAGATCATCATTATAGGGAAATATAACAATTGCAACTCAATGTAATCTATTAAACGCAATACTAACAATGAGAACATCTGTGAAAATACACTTACTCTAGCTTGAGTCTCGCGAGTCTTCAGCATAAAGTTATATAAATCAGTCTGGAAGTCGTTGACTTCTTTAACGAGCATATTTTTCAGTTCTTGGTTTACTTTCGCTTTGTTTATCCTGTCCTGTTCGGCTTTTAACGCGGCGTTTTCAGGCGGCTCTTGTGGAGGTTGGGCTGGAGCTTTAGGTGGCGGCTAAAACAAAAGTAGATACCTATTAGAAAAATAATTAGGGATATAAAAGCCTTAATCTCACGGCATTTTTTCAGTTTGCAAAGTACGGTGGTGTTTGGAAGTATAGAGGGATCAGAGACACGTTTAAGATTTGTCACAGGATATTTTTTTTTTAATATTAAAATCACAGTGTGATTGATGTTGATTCATAGCAAAAGCCTTTATCATCTTTATCAAATATCAATGGATCACATTCGGAGCACTAGCTTCCAAATTCAAAGAATCATCAAAATCGTTTCGCCTAATAAATACCACAAAAAAAATAATCAAATTACGATTTGCGTTTCATAGAATTCGGTAAAACACGAATAAAGTCGCTAACGGAAATGAATAATATACCTTTTCGTCTTGAAATGGAGGCGGTACTGGCTCGTTTTTAGCTGACGGCTTCGTTTCACTCGGGGCCGGAGTGAAGCTTGGTACTTTGATAGGGGCGGCTGGCGGTGGGTTGAAATGATTCGCTGTTTGAGGGGGCGGCAACGGTAGGTCATCCTGGACAAATATACAATGGTATATAAATATAACTAGCTGTAAATAAGTATAATATATTTGTATGTTGTGTGAACATTTTTCATTTCAGTCCATGTTTTTTTTATGTGAACCTATTATTTTAAATACCTTTGCAACTGGTACAGGAGTTGGTGTTTCAGTCTGTTTAGGTGCTTCTCCAGGAATTCCACTAAAACAAATTATCATTTAGTTGTTTAAAAAATATTTTTTTTGTAAAATATTTTATTTTAAAGGGGCTCTCAAACATAAAATCGTGATTTTTTTGGTACCCTTCGTGCTAGAGTCCGACTCGCATTTGGCCGGTTTTATTTAATTTAATTAGTTAAGTATGCGTGACTGAAGATTTGACACTTTATCCATCTATCGAGCCAAAAGTTTAACCTGTACCTCTACCATGAGTTGTCACAGTAAAATCGCCTGACTTTACTACAGTAGTTACGTCAATATTAGTATGACGAATTTTAGTACCCAACTATCCGCTAGAGGCGCTGTACAAATCTTCATACATTTTTTAACTACAGACGCTAGCGAGTATAGTATATATGGTATAGTAAAAACTCATGGTAGAGCTAATGAAAGTTTCATATAAAATGTAGTTAATTATCTTTTTTTTTATTTATTTTAAATAATTCGTAAAGGACCATAAAAATATTAGTAATTATATACCTTTCCATAGCTTCGGCAGGTAATGTCAGTAACTGCGGTGGACAGCATATTTGCGGCATTTGATTGTTTAAGTTTATCACATTGAATATCGTTAGCATTCCGGTGTGAGATAACACGTGTAAAAGCGGCATGAAAGGAAGTTTCTCATTTTCACCTGAAAGTAGATGAAATAAATAAAATAAATATACATACATGGACAATTCACACATCACACTCTAGTCCCAAAATAAGCACAGCTTGTACTATGGAATCTAAATTGCCGATAGAATACTTATATATATTTTTTTGTAAATACATACATAGAATACATTACCCAAACACAGAACAAATATTTATTATGTTCATCACACAAACATTTGCTCTGGTTTGAAATCGAACCCACAACCCACAGCATGGAACTTATATTACCAATGCATACAATGCGCTTTGCCTTAACATGTCATGAAGGACCGTCAAGGAGTGGAATTCCTTGCCGGTGTCTGCGTTTCCCAACGCCTATAATTTAGACGTTTTCAAGAAGAAAGTGAATAGAATTGGGTTTATCTAGGTAATTTTTTTTTTTTTTTTTTGCTGGACAATCCCGAGAACTTGTGTTATGGGTACTAGAAGACTGACATACTTAATACAATACATTACATAGATAGATATATACCCAGAACACTCGGAATAAATATTTGCAGATCGTACAAAAAAATATCGCAAGGCGGGAATCGAACCCGCAACCTCCACGTCGTAGGCGGGTCTTCGCCCGCCGCGCCACATCGGTCGTCAATGACTTAGAGACCATTTATAAATAACCACATACATATATAATACAAATTGTGTGTCAATAACTCACCCCAAGGCAGTTGGTGTATGGCACATGGATCTAAGCAAAGTCCAAGTGGATAGTTCTCTTGTTTTTTATCTGTCAGTGGAAGTTCAGGCCTTGCTTCATCGGGCTACACAAAAAAAATAGTTGTTAAATTAAGAAAGGGGCGGCTTGGCGTAGGCGTGGCCCAAAATGCTCCTTCATTTTGGGCCACGCCTACAAAAAATGTGCCTCAGAGTTGCCATAAAGTAGTTTTAATTAAAAGGTTTTTTACAGGCCAATATTTTATACTATAATTACGGATTTTTTTTTCGTAAGTATAAGTAGTTTAATATTTTGAAGAAAAATATTATTTTTTAACGAAGTATTACTGAAGTACCAAATTCTGAAGGCCCACCAAAATGAATTGCCAATTACCACAGCCTTAAAATAGGAAAAATAACAATTTTCAATATTTACCTGACACCATTGTAACCAGTTCAAGCCGTCTGTAGATCCAATAGTTGCCATTTCCATGCTGTTTGATGATGCCGACATTATGATGTTCCTACAAACAATTTATTTTTAAATAAACTTTCGAAGTAAGGAAACTAGTATCAAGCTGTCTCCGATATAGCTCAATGGGCAAATTAACGTTCACAAATAAATGTGAAGATGAACCTTAAACTTATCGTAACAATAGCGTATTGCAGATTCATTGCGCGGTGGCGCTGAAATATTCGGCAGTCGAGCTACCGTTAACGCGCAATGGACATCAAAATATTTGATACTTTCAAAATAAACTTACCATTGCGCTATCCCATGAAGATAGTAATACCAAGGTCTATTATTTCCCATACTGTAGCAAATATCTTCATAGTTGAGACATGTAGATTGCCCGGCTTTCGGTGTGTTGACTATTGTAACAGCTGGAAATTAAATTTACGTAAGTATTTAATAAAAAAAAAATGCGACATCTAATCTGAATCTATTAGCATAGGTCTACTGGTAATCAAATTAGAAATAAATTTTTAAACAATTAATTCCAGATGCAGACTTGCATAAATAAATTTATATAACTTACATGGTCGACTATTTTCAGATGCATTCTTATAAACCACAGCAAACTGGTATGTGGATATCCAATACACAGCTAACGCTTCAACCGGAGCACCCTCAAAGAGGTTTGGTGCTGGAAATGCCTTAGCTGGGGTAAGATCTGGTTTGAACTGGTGTAGAGTGCCATCACTGTTCCCCGTCACTAATTGCTTTCCTTTAGGACTCCAACAAATACATCTGTGGAATGTTTAATTAATAAAGATGACGTCAGAGACTATGTTTAGAGTTTAATGTGGCTTCAGAGTGTGGTAATATGTCGGGTTTAGAGAATATTGTCGAGAAATCATATAATAATCACATCTACTTAGTGTAGGATAATTCTTCACATTATAAAGCGAGTTGCAGACCAAGAACTAAGCTAATTTAGATTAGCTCGCAGATTTTCATATTTGTGTGCAAACTGAAAACTATGCCAAATATACTTAAAAGTATGCAAAACTATGTCTGCTGTATCAGTAACTAAACAGACCGGCCGGATTCTCGAACGATGATCAACGAAAAAATCAAATAATTACTGTGTCAAACTCGGATCAATCGTGATTTTGGTTTCCAGAAACCGGCCGTTAGATTCGATCTTGGTCTGCAAAAAAATAAAACCAAAAATAAATAAGTATGTATAGTTTTTATTGGTAACAAGTTGTGTACATAATTGGTTTGGGAACTCTTCTTTTCAGTTTTTAACCAGTGTTAGAAGAGTCTCCTTTTCCTGAATACATTAAACACTCTTGGTCTGCATGCAGCCCGCTTTACATTGCTAAGACAGTGGCAAATTACATACTGCACAGTACTGTGCTGTATCATAGGCACTCGGCTGAGTAATATAACAATTTGTTTTACCTAGCTTTGGATGCCACTTTCTTCACTTGTCCAGCACCAACTTGACATGTAATAAGAGTGCCATTATGGAATGCTAGTGCAATGGAGTCAGGTATACAAGGGTTCCATTGCATAGCCGTTACATAAGATGGTGAGCTCAGTTCATACTTGAGTGAGAGGATTGGTGCAACTTTCTGAAATTAAATATTTTTAGGAATTCTTTAATAGCACAACTACACATCACATCTTTTAACACACATCTTTAATTTTAATTTAGTTGCACTACCCAAAGGTTAGCTGGTAGATAGTGCTATTTTAGCATTATGTTCACCTACACAAAAGTTATGATGAAGTTTTTGAACCCTGTTGGGCTTAGCAGAAAGGTAGTAAATAAAAACAAAATATACTCACAGGGTTTTGAAAATCAACGACTTTGTAAATACAAAGCATATTGGTTCCAGTTACTGCCAACAGTTCATAATCGCAGCTCACGGAGACATGTGTTGGTTTCTCCGGCAGGTTTACAGTCATATGCAAGGGTTCTGACTCATTGCTTATCAGTTGATGAAGATTATACACTGTAAGCATTGGGCAATATATTAACTAAAACCGAGGACACTGGCATGGCATGAAGGAGGCCTATACCGTGCAGTGGGTGTTACCAGGCTAAAGTAGTAGGTATTGGGTAAATTAGATGAGTTAATGAACTAGCCACCCTATGACAGGTGTCACAGCTCAGTTGGTAGTAGCTCTGCATTCCATGCTGTGGGTTTTGGGTTTGATCTTAATGAGAACAAATGTTTGTGAGATGAGCACTGGTGTCACTGGTGTTTGTTGGGTGGTACTATGTATTCTTTGTTTAAATAACAAAATGATATGTATGAACCTGTATAAACATACACAATCAAATTAATTTAAATCCAACTAATAAATTAGCAATCTAGTTCCCATAGCACAAGCTCAGCTTGGTTCGGGAGTAGAGCATGATGTGTGAAATACCTGTAAATATTTATTTATTTATATTTTAACCTTAGGTGTAATTATTTAGCCCCTGGATGTGAATTAAAGTGAAAGTGATGTAACAAGGTTGTTAAGAATCAACCCCTGCCTATGGTAATGTATTGCCTCACTAAAAATGATCAATACCTATATCTATACAATGTATCCAGGAATTTATTAGGAAACATACTGTATTAATCACTTTGATACAGCATTGTTAAGACTCAGTGGAGTGGACTCAGTGCCAGGTACCATTAGACCAGAATACAGCAATATGATCATCACCGCTTGATAGGAGAAATAGGTATGGTGACAGTTCTTCCCCAGAAAAGATATATTACACGAACTAAGAGCCCTATTTACATTTGTAGCAATATACAAGTTTGTATTGAAACTTTTTATGACCAAAATGTTTGCAATGTATGTATTGAGATATAAGCTTAGTTTTAAGGCAGTGACATCTTTAGAATCACAACTATGGTTTAAAGGCATGGAAGAGAGACATAGCCTCACATATTGTGGCCATATTGATTTCTAATTGGTACTTAATTGGAAGTGAACCGTTCTCAAAGTATATTTTAACTTTCTTGCCCATTCTTCTAGACTCTGGTCGCGTAGAACTGGCACCTAGAATCACCTAATATATAATTATGACAATTAATACTAAGACTAAATGATCTTTGTGATTTTACTAAATAAACTATTTTTGATTTAGATTTTTTATATTTGAAAGATAGATGAAGAAATGCATCAAAGATGTAGTAAAATAAATATGTAGATACTAACCAGATAGTGTTCCATCTGGCACTCCAATGAACACCAACCCATACTTGCTGCTGCTACCAACAAGATTGTAGCCTTGGTGTGCCAGAGCATCGGCTGTGGCAAATACCTTGATCTTGCATTGTAATTTGTAAAGCAAATTCTAGAACAACATCGAATTAATTTATATTTTCTGGTTTCCTTTTTACAGCTTAGTACTAATTTATGTTTGTATTTTGCTGGTTCTAGCTGGTCATTCAGTACAGCACAGAATAACTAATCTCAGTAAAGAGTAGTTACTACTATTCGTACAAAGATTAAAGGATGAAGAGGATACTACATCTAGAAAATCGGCAGTAGAGAACAGGGAGTAGGTTTTAAGGATAAAATACAAAAGATACATGTATACCTGCTACATATTATATCGATCGAAACTTACCGGTTCGTCAATGGGACTGGGTCCAAATTGCACTTCCATGATTCACACACAATTAATCCTATTATCAAACCATATAAAGTAGTTAACGAAATAGAAAGAAAATGGATATCCTCAACCTTGCAAAATACAATACAATCAATACGGCACCAATACGGTATTCTATGGGATGGTGCAGTGTTGTCAGCCCTGAAATTGGTTTATCCCACAGCTTCGGTGAAAAATACCCTAACCTAACCTGTTTAAACACTTTTCACCAAACAAATCTTTTTCTTTTCATAAATTGAATTGAATAGTTTAATTGAAAAAAATGTAAACAGAAGAATATATTCTCTTTCTTTTCATACGAGGCAAGGATTAAATACTTGATAAATTGACATCTTCTAACAAATACTCTAAACTTCCAAAAGTTCCTACATATAAAGGAAAATACCTTGAGTAAAGAACACTGTACCCCTAGTGCGGGCGCGCTCACTTTTAGCTGTCGCATATACGATAGCTAAATTAGACGCAGTCGCTACGAAGCCTACGCCACGTTACCGAGCGAGTACGAGTACATACGTAGCAGCTTCTGCCAGGTATCGCCCCTGCGATACCGGAAATAGTATTTGAAATTGACAGATTAGGTTTGTTTAGTTGGTCCTTGGCTGTTTTGATGTTTGTTTCGTTCATTTCATTCGATTTTGACTGATTTGAAACCGAACTATGTGTTAAAATGTCAATGTTAGTGTCTTGTCATTCAATATCAAAGAGTCAACGTCATTTTCCCAATAATGCTATTCTTAAAATTAGGATAAATACATAAATATGCTCAAACATGAAAATTCGTATGAAAATTATATATATAATATTTTTAAAAGAAATATTAATGTTATATTATCACTTTTGTAAAAAAAGTTACAGATAGTTCTAAACGAAATTAGCCGGATTCAGTGTGCACAACTAAATTTATTATTGGATGCTTAGGGTAATTGTTATGGGAAAATATTTTCACAATAAATAGGTGAATATGAAACAAACAAAAATAATAGGCTTCAAAATGTTTGAGTAAAATACTGTGAGTAGAGTCCCTTCGTTGAGTTCTGTGAAATTGGCGAGCTTTCAAATAAGATTTTTATAAACAGAAACGTTTCACGGTTATAAAAAGATATACATATCAAAGAATGATTCTTCAAAAGTTGTATGTCATCATCATCATCATTTCAGCCCGTTGGCACCCACTGCTGATTATAGGCCTCCTATTTATTATGCCATTCTTTACGGTCCCTTGTGACTCTCATCCACTGATTCCCGGCTCGCTCCATAATGTCTTTGGACCATCGGGCTGGTGGTCTGCTTCTTGGTCTACGAGCATCCCTGTCCAGTTGTATGTATTAAAAAAAACGATTTATTAATTAACAACTGAGAAATTTATTAATTGTAGACAAGGTTTTCGAATATTAGCAAAAATAGCGTACTTTCGATCGTGTATGTTGTGGTCAAAATAATAATAAGGATGTAATTTAAAAAATGAAGTATGAAAGAACACTTTGCCGTGAGTAGTACCTACAAAAAAAGCATATTATAAAATGTTATCCTTCATTAAAACCGTTATTTCTACGAAGATTATAGGGACTACAGTTGAAATATACCAACTATATAAAAACTCAGGCTTTTCTGATAATAATAAAATAAAAAAATATTTCATATAATTGTAGGAAATAACACTCTCTACCACTTTTGCCAAGGTCTTTTTTTATAACTTGTACCATTTGTATGATAGTCAAAGTCAAAAGTGAAAATTTCGTTATTTTACACATTTATTGTAGATATATCGTTTTTCATTGGTTTTATGCTATATAAATGTAGAATATATATCATAGAGAATTAAACTCTCTACCACTTTTGTAAAGACATTTTTTTTATAGCATGTACCATTGTCAAGATAGTCAAAGTCAAAAGTGAAAATTCGTTATTTTACACATTTATTGTAGATATATCGTTTCTTATTGGTTTTATGCTATATAGATGTAGAATATATATCATAGAGAATTAAAATCTCTACAACTTTTGTACAAACTTTTTTTTTATATCTTTAACTATTTTTGAGATATGAGGGCAGAGCACGCGCAGTTTTAAACATTAGTATTCGATAATAATAAATATATTATATAATATAATGTAGCATAAAAAAAACCCATGGAAAGTCAGACATTTTCAATAAAGTGTAAAATAACGATTTTTACATATCAATTTAGCTATCTCGAAAATGATTCCAAATATTTAAAAAAACGTCTCAACGAAAGTTATAGAGAATTTAATTTTCTACATTATACCTATGTTTTATATTCATATTGCCTAAAATCCATAGAAAGCGAGATCTGCAATAAATACTTTTTTTTTAATTATTATTTTATGATTTTTGTGGTACTTTAAATTTGCTAGACTTGGCAACACTGTTGTCTACTTTATGGGTCCTGTTAATGTACAACCATGGAAAGCACGACCCGGAATGTACGACCACGGAAAGCACAGCCAGGAATACGCAACCAGGAATTCGCAGCCAAAATGTGCATGATATACGGGCTACGCATTCCCGACATGTGTTGGGAATGTCCAACCACGGAATGTACAGCCGTGGAAAACACGACCATGGAATTGGCGACCATTGCTCTGATTGGTCGAAAGCCTAGCCTATGTTTCGTTTAGATGAAACCAAAGATTAAAATGTTACTATCCCATTTTGATAAAGATAAACTGCACAGATTATAATATGAAAAGAAAACAATCCAATTCAATAATTTTTTATTTATTTATTTCATTTACTTACATCTATTTTAACAGGGTTATCCTAATGTAATAGTGTAGTTATATTTTATAAAATTAATAATTAATAAATTACTCGTTGTCATTGTGCTCAAATAAATTATACAATTACAATAATAATAATATATGTCAATAATAATAATATGTCATTAATTATTTCATGCAAATCAAATTTTATACTAATAAAAAAATAATTAAAAACAAACATACAACACAACACAAACTCATTGTCAAGAATAACATAAAATAAACATTGTGGCCTTTGTAAATTCATTCAGAGAAACATAAAACACGTCAACATTCTCTGCTACTAGATTGAGTGTGTGCATGGCGCGGATAAGAGGCGATTTAGCCAACAAGTTGGTTCTGCCGCGCGGCACACTGAACAGGCGCGGCCGCCTTCGCCGCAGCACGTATTCGTCGGGTACGCACAAATTAATAGTCTTCAAGACGCCTGGGTTAGTGACGTCTCCCCGAAGCACCCTCACGACGTAAACAGCCAGTGCAAGATCCCGACGTGTTTCCAGCTTATTGTATCCAACCATACCCAGAACGAACAAGGTCGGATACATTAACGGGTAGAAGGGATAGACGCCGTACCGCTTCCAGTATAGGTAACGAGTGAATTTGTTTTGTATGCGCTCCAACATGAGACTGTACTTAGTTTCATGAGGAGCCCACGCAGCAATATTACACTCTAACTGACTTCTGACTAACGCATTGTACAGGGCTGTCAGTGCTCTTATGTTCGTAAAGGAGTGTGCTCGACGCAATATAAAACCCAGGCTTCTAAATGCCTTTTTACAAACACTAACAGCCTGGTCCCGGAATCTCAGCTCAGAGTCCATACGAACTCCCAAATCTCTGACTGAGTCAACGCGCTTCAGCAACGTTCCGTCTACTCTATACTTGTAACGTTCCGGTGTTTTAGCTCCGCTGAAGCTTAATACTGAGCATTTATCGTTATTAAACTGCAGTTTGTTGCTATGGCTCCACTGAACCACTCTATCTACGTCTTGCTGAAAGCGACTGCAGTCTTCCTCTTCTTGAACAGGTAAGAGCAACTTTAGGTCATCCACGAACAGAAGACATTTTGCATTCCTAACAACCTCAGGCAAATCATTAATCATAATGATGAATTCCAATGGGCCTAAGTTACTGCCTTGGCTTACTCCCGTTCTGGTGTAGTAGGGTTGAGATCTATATCCCGCGTACTCCACAAACTGTTGCCTATCCCTCATATAGCTAGCAAAGAACTGCAATAACTTGGTTGTGCAGCCAACTGTCGCCAGCTTTGTCAGCAAAATATCGTTGTCAACTAGATCGAAAGCTTTTTTAAAATCAAAGTAGGCTACATCGACTTGCACTCCTGCATCCACATGAGGTATCACATGGGCCATGGCGTCAAGAAGATCGTTGTACTGCGTGCTGCTCGAAAGCCATGTTGCGCATCCGACAATTGGGGAGCCACCTGTTCCTGCATACACCGCTGCACCGCCGATTCAAAGACCTTTGCTGGTGTGGAAAGGATAGCTATGGGCCTAAAGCCGCTAACTTCTGAACCGGTTCCACTTTTAGGTATCGGGATTACTCGGGTTACTTTCCAGCGTTGTGGAAAATAAGAGAGCTGCAAACAAAGGTTGTAAATATGCGCTAGCGGCTCAGCCAATGCCATCCTACAATCTTTAAATATGAAAACTGGAAAACCTTCAGGTCCCGCGGAGCGTTTAGGCTTCAGCTTCGCCAGCGCCTTTGTGACTTCGACGAGCGAGAGCTGAGGAATATGCAGGCGTGCAGCACCGGCGCGACTATGTGCCTCCGCCTCAGCCACATCTAGTTTTGCTGGGGTACTGCCATATACCGAGTGGAAGTATTTCGCGAATTCTTCCGCACAATCCGCATCAGGTAATGTAATTCCATTATGAGTAATTTTGTTACGACTCGTCGCTCCCTGTCTTGATCTCACGTAGTTCCAGAATGATTTGGGGTCACTGACTATATTACTCTGAATTTGCTCTTGATGATGCTCCTGAGCTGCATGTATCATGACTTTTATTTCTGATCTGCTTTCTGAGAATGCCAAATAGTCCTTCCTGGTTCCGCTTGTCTTATACCTCTTATGCAGTCTAGCTTTGCGTTCTATTCCACGTATTAAATCAGCCGTATACCAATTTGGATAGCTATACCTCGAGTTTTCCCGTTTTTGTCGTTTCTTAGGTACCCACATGTCAAAAATATTATTAAGCGATCCGTAGAAATAATCTAAAGCTTCTTCTGAGTCCCGCATCTCATATAATGGGGTCCAATTTGCTGACGCTATCGACGAGTACAGCGAGTGATAGTCAGCTTTTGAGAAGTTCCAATCATTAAGAACGGGTTTTGACTCAGCCAAAACTACAGGACGAGATGCGCGCGTCACCATGATCGTTAGTGGTGGGTGTTGTGTGTCCACTGGCACCAATGCCTCGTCTGCGGTGCACACACTCACATCATCCATGACCTCTGAAACTAACACTAGGTCCAACAACCGATCATTACAGTTCCTAACTTCGTTTTTCTGATTGTTGTCTGGCAAATGGTTAAACGCATGTAGGTTCTGGCGCGGTTTTCTATATCAAACTAACGCTCGTCGCTTCGCTCCTCGCACCTACTGTGACGCATCACGCATGAAAAAAAATAAGTTTAAAAATAATATTTTGACAGTGGCATAGTTAGCTACTTGTACATGATCGGCTAAACGAAAAATTTGAGTAAGTGCAAACGAAGCATATGCTATGACGTCATTTGGCATCAAATTCCCAACACGTGTCGGGAATGTACAACACAGTAGGAAAACACAGCCACGGAATGCACAGCCCGGAATTGGATGCCAAAATGGTCACCGATTCCGGGCTGTACATTCCGTGGCTGTGTTTTCCTTGGTTGTGTAATCACGGCACCCTACTTTATGAATAAAAAAGTTCTATTTGCAGATTTTGCAGGTTATTTAATCATAAATAATAAAATAACATGTAGTTTATGTCTTGAACATTAAAAAACACTTTATCAGTGAGAAAGTTGTAATAGTTGAAACTAATATCAAGATACGATATATGAAAATGTAATGAACGATCTTTTTAAATGAGTATGTATCTAATTTTATCACTGTTTATAATATATTATTGAGAGTGTTTCAAACTGGATGGATAAGTCTATGTAAACTCAGATTATCAGAAACAAACACCTTGTTTAAAATATACCTAATAATACTTTTGAATGCTTTATCTTACTTAATATCTAATGTTACTCATTTCAGGCACGAAGAAAACAATATCAGTAACTGATCAGTAACTTAAAAGATTATACGTAATTGACGGGTAGGAGCCCTGTCACAGCTTTGAGGTTTAGGAGAACTCGCACACTCAATATGTTTCAAAACTATTGTTTTTCCTACAAGCTTGTTCAGTTTGAGTCCTTGTATTCGAAGCCAATTGGTCACAGGTTTGTACTTCATAATAAACTTGCATGCTCAATAGATAAATAAAAATATTTTATATGAGACAGCTATTCAAACTATGAGTATAACATTATATTATGTTGTCCGGGATGTGACTTCTTTTCAAATGCATTGTTTTCAACTAATGCTATGCTTCTAGATTGGCATGAGGCTGAAGTCAATCCACTTAACTAGCTGCTAGCTGCATCGGTGGTAGAACTTGAAGCTGATATTTAGATTTTTTGACAACTGAAATAAAAATTCTATTCCTAATTCTTTATGATAATTCTTATTCCTTCTCTATACTAATATTATAATGAAGATAGCTTTGTTTGTTTGGATTAAAGTAAAAACTCTGATATTAAAAATTCTTGAAGGAATGAAGCCGAGTAATATAGGGTATTTAAAGTTTATGTTTTTTATAAAGGCTACCTGTGAGAAACTTGGAGGCCACTAATATATTCATAGTAATATAACTATCAAATACTATTTCAGCCGCTGGGGCCAGATCTGAAGTTGTCATCTAGTACTATCTTGGCAGTGGCACTGCAACAACACTTGGCTGAACAAGGAACACAGTCAGATACACTGAGACAAGTTCAGCGAACTGCCTTCAATACATATAGTTTCAACAGATAATAATATTTAAAGTTTAGTTGATGTACAGTACATACCAAATATATATAAATTAGTTCTTTGTTGGCTTACTGGTTTTTTTTTTGGAATAAAATTAAAACAGCTACATATTTATTTGAATAAGTGTGTGTATTTGAAGTGAATAATACTTACTACCTATAACATTATTAAAATCTTTGAAATATTTATAAATTGGTTCAAGAAACATGAGATTGGAATTCGATCTGATAATATCACCATTGTAGTGTTTTGAGCAACTCAAAGTTAGTGTAGCAGTAACATAGAGTTTAAATTTTGGTTGACTTTTGAGCTTTCCGAGTAGTGCAGCTCTGCTTTCAATAATCTGTAACAAAGACAAAAATATCAGTAGATGCACCAAAATTAAAGAATATAAAGGTCTGTCTTTGAATACTCAATTGTTTACAACAAATGAATGTTTTAGACATATTATTAAATAATTTAGAACTACACAATAATATACAAACAGTATCAATAAAACTAAACTGACCAAGTTGAATAACTTGCTCTGAAGTTGTTCTCCGGACCAGTTGATTACACATCCTTGTCTTCATTCTTCACACTTCCATCGGTACCATCCTGACCTGAATGAATATGAACACTAATTTAGTTATGATAGTAAATGTCATTCACTGAGTAGGTGGTGTAAAAGCTGATTAGATAAATCATAAGGTTCATCGGTATCAGATTTTAGGTATAAAAATCAGAGTTTTTATTCTCTACTTATGCTTGGCTTTACAGTAGATAGTACTGAATAAACTATGGAAAATATTATAAGTTATACAGCAAGGTGAGAGTATGTAATGTTTTTTTTATGAAAGCTATTGGTAAGTGATTAGGTACAAGAAGTAAAAATGTCCTTGAAAGATTGAGTACTTAGTTAAGCTATTGGTAAGTGATTAGGTACAAGAAGTAAAAATGTCCTTGAAAGATTGAGTACTTAGTCAATTCCCTGACTGATGGTTGTACAGAAAGTAGGATAAATTAAAAGTACACAATAATATATAAACAGTTTCAATAAGATTAAACTGACCGATTAGCTTGCTCTCAAAACTGTTCTCCGGACCAGTTGATCACACATCCTTCATTCTTTACACTTCCATCGGTACCACCTTTATCCTGACCTGAATGAATAAAAACAGTAATTTAGTTATGGTAGTAAGTGTCATTCGCTGAGTAGGTGGTGTATAAGCTGTTTAGATAAGTTATGTTTCCTTTATGGAAGTTATTGGTAAGTGATTAGGTGACAAAAGTAACAGGAAAAGACAAAAAGAATTTGTAATTCTGAAAGATTGAGTACTTAGTCAATTCCATCAATGATCCTATAGATACAGAAAGTAGGATAATCAATATAAATGACAATATGAGACATTCACAAAATACCAATTCTCAGGTAGTACATTTTATCTAGATTTTTACTGAAATTACCATTCTAACCTATCCTTTCTTGTTTGGGTGGTTAGATAATGAGATCTAATAAATATAATCTTGAGACCTTTTGTAAATAAAAGCAATGGTAAGAAACAACCTGCAAAGACAGTTTAGCAAAAAAAATAACTCACCTTTACCATAGGAGTATCATAACAGAGAAGGAGTCCTAGGCAAGCGGGTTCCAGTCTTTGCGAAATATATAAGCAAAGTGTCTTTGCTTGGATGGAGATCCAAAAGCAGCTCGGCCTTGGAATGAACATCAACAGAGTCGCTTGGTGCTTTGGGAGCTCCGTTTCTCGTTTGATTTTTGCAAAACTACACTAGCACAAATAAAACTTATGAGTCACCACTTTCACTATGTTTTTACTTCTTAGAAGTTATAAACACTGCAATTAATATAATTTGCAAATTTATTTATAATTATTATGTGAGTTGTTACTATAAATATTGGTTCCTATTCCAATATAATTTTAGATATGAACCCTATTTTGGTTCAAACTCGAACCATTTCGCACAGATAGGCTAATAGTTAGTACTGCCACACCAAGAAATTTGCGGTGTTGCTGCGATATCGCCGAGCAAGCCGGAGACGCAATCGCAGAGGCGTCTAACTGTCGCTCAAACTCGCATAAAACAGCGTAACGGTCAAACATCATCGCATGCGATGGTCATCTTGCGATTACGTGGCGACTTCGCTACGTAGGCTACCCAAATACTCGCAATGCAAGCTTCTCAAAAAATCTTATAGGGGGCTCTGCTTAGATCTCCATACAAAATTGGTGGCTTACACTGCGAAGGCGATACGTTCAAAACATGTGCAAAACTCAAACTAAGCCCACTGATATCAACTGTCAGTGCTATTTTTTTTAATTTTTTTTTTTTTTTATTTATTTGCTCTTCCGAGCAGGCTAAAGTTTTAGAACCATACCGCCTAGTCTTACGTAAATGTTTTTGTCTTAAATTAGTTTATTTTCTTTATTATTTTATTTACAACGTCTTCCCGTTCACTTTACACTTCTATCATAAAGCATTCACTTTACAGTTATGTTTTTCCCGCCATCCCCAAGATGGCGGGAAGTCCACTTATATTTCGTACGTTATGTTTTTCTCTTATGTTAATTTGTTTTCTTCAATATTTCATGCATTCACTTCACAGTTATGTTTTTCTCTTGAGTTAGTTTGTTTTCTTCAGTATTTTATGCATTCACTTTACAACTTTACAGTTATGTTTTTCCCGCCATCCTCAAGATTTTTCGTACGTTATGTTTCTCTCCTATGTTAACCCGTTTTCTTCAGTATTTCATGTATTCACTTCACAGTTATGTTTTTCTCATAAGTTAGTTTGTTACAGTAAATGTTTTTCTCTTAAATTAGTTTATTTTCTTTATTATTTTATTTACAGCGTCTTCCCGCCATCTTGAAGATGGCGGGAATCTCCTATGCTCTATTTTTTTTATTAAATAAATATAAATATAGCTAGCATGACCATAGGCAATGTAATAGTGATGTAGTGATGTAGATGATGTGGGAAAACGTGATAATAAAACGTTAATTATATTATTAGGTAGGTTTAATGAATTCGATTCTTTAATCTGAGAGAGTCTTAATCAATGAAGGAAGAAAAATGTTTTTTTTTTAACTTTTGTTCTCTCATCCTATCCTATCCTATCTAGTATTTTACTAGTCTCTTGTCTGTGGTTAAAAAAGTTTCAAAACACTGTTTATAATTTACGTTGATTTTGGTTTAAAGTGCACTTAAATAATTAATTTCATAAAGGTATGTATACCTACGACTCTGTGTGTTTGTGAATCACAAGTTGTGATGTATTTTATTTTAGAAACTTGAGGGTATTTATTTAGCGTTTGTAAAAACATCGGCGCCGGCCGAGGCGGCGCGGTTGTGTCTAATAAAAAAGACGAAGAGAATGACGTAGATATCGGTGGGTATTTACCACGGTATTCACCGCACACCCTGACCTTGGCCCCTAATGCTGGTTTCGGTGGCCTCGGCGGGGCAGAAGTAGATCGAGAGTGAGAGAGCGTGGTGTGAATCTGTAAGTTATAACTTTTTTATATTGTTTATACATACTCTGTGATTTAAACTAAACCATAAGTAGCAAATTACAAGTTCTTGTAAAGCTGTCTTCAGCTGCTCCTCGAAAGAGGTTGTCTTACCCATCATATTTATCTTTTACCCAATACTAGCATCACGTCCAAACGAAAACAACATCAAGGTAATTGATAGAATATTAAATTGATGACAACCTCTTAATAAATTTATCAAAAACCTCATTAGGGGAAGATTTACGCATACATCTTTCAGGTTTAATTATCTACTTAAACGTAATCAATACATCTGTATTGTAAGTTGTTGTTAATTGACTCCCGATAACCTTACCCCAGATAGTCAAATTGTTTAAATAAGTGAACGACTATGGATTGCAAGATTTGGATTGATTGTTTATTCTTGCACTTATAAAATACTTAATTTCATACACACAAATAATCATAATAAAAGAGACTAGTGACTAGTAGATTTAGTGATACAATACGAAATTTTGTTGTACTCTACATAGCATACTGTTAAGCTATACTTACCTCATTAATTTGGCAGTAAATGTTATTTACTTTGCAGTTTCATTCCAATGTACTTACTACCATTCAACAAAGCTTTTGAAGAAAAATATGAAGACAATGTCAACATTCCAGGAAAAAGAAATGATGAAACTCATAAACGATGTAAACTGCTGTCAGGATTTGATGTACACATTGAAAGTGAAATCACGAGAGATTCAGGAGAAAGTGAGTAATGGGCTTTGTTTAGCTGTTATAGCTTTGGAAGTTAGAAGCATTCTTTAATTACTTGAGGCATTAATGGGGCAGAGTTTAAGCCAAATCTCACCACATATTTTGGCAATTTCTAAAACAAATAAGTACTAAATTATTTTTTCTAAAATTTATATGTTTCAGCTGATGTAAGTAAGTTTATTTATATATTTAAAATATGCATTATAGGTGATTACAGGTGGGTTAGGAGTTTAAGCAAAATCTAACAATATCTCATCTTGTGGTGGAGGAGGGTTAAAAAAATGCTTCAAGGATGCCCCCTCAGTTCATTTGATTACCATAATTAGGTTGTGTAACCTAATTATGGCAATTAAATATAAAATATAACCCAAAATATAAGACCCTCTAAAATGTTTAAGTAATGTAAGGTAGGTACTATTTAAATACACTATTTTTCTGTTTCAGATTCAAAATGATATAAACTCTATAAACTTAAACATAGATTTAAAAGCTCTAAACAAAGTATGTTCAGATAGAAAAATATTTGAGGGTTTACTTCAAAACTTAGTAGTGTTAAAAAAGGAACTCATCTTAGCTCAAGCTTCTATAGCTGAAGAATACAAAAATTCAACAACAAATGAAACAAAGTAAGTTATTTTCTAAAGCAGATAAAACAATTAACTATTGTCCAAGATAAAATCGAATTCAAACTTTGACAGTTACTCTCACAAAAATAAGAAAAATCCCGAAAGCTGTTGAGTAGAAATTCATTGAATGGAATTATATGCATGATATTGTAAGACTAAGCTGCTTTGTTGGGTTTTCTCAACACACAGCAGGTACATAATTATAATTGCAGGTATCCTATTGCAAAACTACAAGCTCTGGAACAAATATTATTTTACAAGACTATCCGTATCAAATGGGCTAGTGCTGAATTAATAGAGCAATTAAAGCTGCATAAACAACTTGTTCGAGCTTTACCTGTGTCAAACACTACTACTAAGCTACCACCTATTCATTTTTGTAAAAATGGTAAGTTTTTAATTGATCTTTTAACAAGTAGAATTTATATTTCTGTTGTAATGGATGGAGTCAGTAATCCCACCAATCAAGTAAGATTTCTCAAACAAGTAAGATCATCTCATGAAATTTGACTTAAAAATCTCATTTACAAAACATTATTTCAATTGAACCATGTGGTTGAGCATCATGTTTCATTTAATTTTATTAAATTTCAACTGTGGTTTTAGGTACCACAACACCGGCATCGTCGTTGTTAGCAGAATTGAAGAATATGGAGGCCGAATTTATAACGCTAGCCTTAAAATCTAGGTTTTCTAACCTTTGGTCTGAAAACAAATCAACAACTTCTAGTGCACCAAAAGAAACAAAAGACAATGCATTTACCAATAAAAGTACTGACAGTAATGGACCTTCAAGTATGTATTATAAATAAATAAATAAATAATGCTGGACAATCCACACAACATCATCTAGCCCCAAGCTAAGCAGAACTTGTGTTATGGGTACTAGAAGACTGACATACTTAATACAATACATTACATAGATAAATATTTTTTATTATACGTATAAAATGCCCAGAACACCCGGAATAAATATTTGCAGATCGTAACATTTTATCTAAAGGTGGGAATCGAACCCGCAACCTGCCGCGTCGCAGGCGGACCATCGCCAACCGCGCCACATCGGTCGTCTCCTTCTTGTTCCTTATTATATGTATGTATTCCTCATTAAAATAAAGAAATTAAAATTAAAAATTTGTAAGTGAGATTTAAAATTATTTGTGACAAATTACATCTTTTTTTAGAAAAGCTTATGTCTGAACCAGACTCCCAAGACATCTCTTCTAAATTAGAAACATTATCATTCATTGCTACAAAAGTTGGGCCTACATCTGAATCAAAGTCACGAAACAAAGCTTCAACAAACACGACCATAGCAAATGAGACTGCAAGAAATGCGGGTACACCAAAAGTGACCACACCAAATGCGACTTCAACAAATGCGACTACACCAAACGTGACTACAACAAAAGCGACTTCAACAAATGCAACTTCAACAAATGTGGCTACACCAAACGTGACTACAACAAATGCGACTTCAACAAATGCGTCTACACCAAAGGTGACTTCAACAAATGCGACTTCAACAAATGCGGCTACACCAAATGTGACTACAACAAATGCGACTTCAACAAATGCGACTACACCAAACGTGACTACAACAAATGCGACTTCAACAAATGCGGCTACACCAAAAGTGAATACAGCAAATGCGACTGTATTGAATGCGGATACGTCAAACGTGACTACAAATGATTTCAATGAGTACAGTGTACATGGTAAGTAATTTATCTCAAACTCAAATTTCTAAATTAATTATATAATTTTCAAGAACATAAACAGCTAGGCATACGATAAATGTAGTATCGTATTATGTAATTTATCAATTACTTATCGGTCTATGTGTAAATAAATAAATTTTCACAGTATCAATATACTTTTATCAGTGTAGATTTATAGAAATTTTGGCGAAGCTTCGTTCCTGAACGTAGTAATCATCCCATTTAAATACATATTTGTTTCAGGTTGTTCAAAGACTACACCAGAGTTTATTCCACCTACTGCATCCAAATTAGAAACAGAAATATCCGCTGTCAAAAACATATGGCCTATGTTTGAATTCAAGTTCCCGTATACTCCTATACTAAATGTGACTAAAGCAAATGCAACAACAGCAAATGCAACAACAGCAAATGCAACTACAGCAAGTGCAACTACAGCAAGTGCAACTACAGCAAATGCAACTACAGCAAGTGCAACTACAGCAAATGCAACTACAGCAAATGCAACTACAGCAAGTGCAACTACAGCAAGTGCAACTACAGCAAATGCAACTACAGCAAATACAACTACAGCAAGTGCAACTACAGCAAATGCAACTACAGCAAATGCAACTACAGCAAGTGCAACTACAGCAAATGCAACTACAGCAAATGCAACTACAGCAAGTGCAACTACAGCAAGTGCAACTACAGCAAATGCAACTACAGCAAATACAACTACAGCAAGTGCAACTACAGCAAATGCAACTACAGCAAATGCAACTACAGCAAGTGCAACTACAGCAAATGCAACTACAGCAAATGCAACTACAGCAAGTGCAACTACAGCAAGTGCAACTACAGCAAATGCAACTACAGCAAATACAACTACAGCAAGTGCAACTACAGCAAATGCAACTACAGCAAGTGCAACTACAGCAAATGCAACTACAGCAAGTGCAACTACAGTAAATGCAACTACAGCAAATGCAACTACAGCAAGTGCAACTACAGCAAGTGCAACTACAGCAAGTGCAACTACAGCAAGTGCAACTACAGCAAATGCAACTACAGCAAATACAACTACAGCAAATGCAACTACAGCAAGTGCAACTACAGCAAATGCAACTACAGCAAATGCAACTACTACAAATGCAACTACTACGAAACGACTACAAAACGCGACTGCAGCAGTTTTATTAACATATGTACCTTCATCATCTCGAACAATTTTATACGAGCCATATTATAAATCAGGATTTGTTTTTGATAATCCGTTTGTGAGAAAGGTTAAGACAACGGTTGAGACAACGGTTGAGACAACGGTTGAGACAACGGTTGAGTCAACGGTTGAGAGACCTATGCGGAAAGCTGTACGCAAAACTCGTGTTCACAACGATATTGGAACTAAATCGGAGCTGCCGAATGTCGATACTAGAAACCATGGTAGGTATCCGTGTGAAATAACTTATACAGGCTCTGTTAGCATTTCCTACACCACAAACTCAAAGATTCATTATTTTAAAGCATTTTAAGATATCCTTATCTTGACATCTTTGACGACCGATGTGGCGCGGTGGGCGAAGGTTGCGGGTTCGATTCCCGCCTTGGGATACATGTTTGTACGATCTTATTCTGCAAATATTTATTCAGAGTGTTCTGGGTATTTTATATGTAAGTATGATAAAAATATCTATTTATGTAATGTTTTGTATTATGTATGTCAGTCTTCTAGTACCCATAACACAAGCTCTGCTTAGCTTGGGGCTAGATGATGTTGTGTGGATTGTCCAGCATTATTTATTTATTTTACCTTATTTTTTGAATGAAGTTTGATTCGAAGAGTTCTAAATAGCAAACTCTTTTTAAAGTTACCCTTGAAAAGCACAATTATTTACTAGCTCATTTCAAAGCGCGCCTGCCGAAATTCCCGTCGCAGGAGCATTTGAAACTTTACACATAAATGGCCATAAAGGACTTTTATCTGCACTATTTTGACTTTTACAATAAAGTGTAATCTAATATAGCAGGAAAAATACGCCTGAGGTTTTCTCCACTGATTGGAACTGATGGGATCGTAATAGGTGGCGTCACTCGAAATGTCACCGTCCTACACCAATGCATCACTCTGATGAAGGCAAGTTTCATTTGTGTGACCTAATTTATTTTTCTTTATAAACTGTTCTCTGTATACTCGTATCTATACAGACCTCCTCGTGTTGGAATATATTGTTATAACTTATTATTTTCACAAGTTATATTATTTTACTTATTAAAAATTAAAAATCTCTTGCTCATAAATAGCATCAAAACAGTTTTTTCCCCTCTCAGATATTAGCTTTTAATTTTACTGTTTGACCAAACACACTGAATGGAATTTCATATAGCTTAATTAAGACACTTTTTGATTAATTTAAAACATCTTATCTGCAATCTAGTTCCCATAGTACAAACTTCGCTTACTATGAGCGCGACGTGTCAAATGTCCAATAATATTTTGTTTATTTATTCATTGTGTTTTCCGATTGGCATTGATTTAATTTAGATCATTTGAACTATCATTTGCAACATCTTATCTAAAATATATAAATCTATTGCTGTTTGTTTGTCTCGCTAAAATACGAGAACAGTACCCCAAGTACGAGTTTGTGCACACACGGATCGCAGAGACGTGATCGCCGAGCGCCGCCGATTTTGTATGGAAATCCAAACAGCGCCTCTAGCAGATTTCTTGAGAAGCTTGGATCTCCATACAAAATCGGCGGCGCTCGGCGATCACGTCTCTGCGATCCGTGTGTGCACAAACTCGTACTTGGGGTACTGGTTAGGTCGAATTAGTTGATTTAGGAATCTAGTAAACAGGAAAACGTTTGTCAGGTCTTATAGTCTATACTAATATTATAAAGAGGTAAAGTTTGTGTGTTTGTATATTTGTTAAATTGTAAGGGGTAATCTCGGGATCTACTGAACCGATTTTAAAAATTCTTTCACCAATAGAAAGCCACATTATTGCTGAGTGTCATAGGTTATATAAAAAAACGAAAAATAAAAAGGCTTTTACGTGGTGGTCCGTTTTGCAAAGTGAATCGGAGAAAAAACGGTCGAATTATGCCCAACGAAGTGGGCACGGGTCAGCTAGTATTTTATAAATATGGAAGTACATATTATTAATACTGTAACCCTAATAATTTAATTTAATAAAATGTAATGTTTTGAAATAAATAATCATTATTACTTATAGGAATATGAAAATAAATCGGTGGAAGAGCTGCGTCTATCAGATTACCTTCAGGCAGCTGCGGAAGGAAGAAAATACAAACCTGTGTTTGCATTACCACAAGATCAGATTAATAATATCAGCTTCTTTTATACTAGATGTAAGTATTTTCAAAACGTGGGCTTCATTGTGTATATTTTTTTCAGAATAAATAATATGCTGGCAACTGTTAATAAAGTAGATAAAATCATGCAGCCAGTATCTTAGGTACGCTTCCGATTGGTACTAATTTGGATCAGTTGAACTAACTATAGATGGTTTGCAACGGTCTGTAGATAGCTCAACTGTTTCTTATGTATTTTATATGCCAATGTACATTTTGTAAAAACTGTATAGTCGTAAGTTTGTGTGTGAATAAATATATTTTATCACGAATACAAATAATTATATGCAAACTTTGACAGATTAATCACACAAAGTGCCTGTATTTTTTCCATTAAAATTTAATGGAGAGGTAATTTTAATAATCAAGAAGTAAATGAAATAACTGAAGGAATTTCTGAATTAACTTTATTTAATAAACCTAAATTCAGCAACTTGCTCCCTAAGGTTTTTTTATTTGATCTGTGTGTGAACTGTCAAAGTTATTGTGAAAGGTCATGGCCAGAATTTGCCTAGCAGTAAAGAATGTAGAGAGACTTTGACTTCTACTATTTACAACAAATATTTTAACTTTTAGGTTATTCAAAACGTGGAAAAGAGTTTTTGATTAATCGCATCACAGAACCTTGGAAACCAACAATTAAATCACCGTTGGAAGATGAACCCGAAGACGCTATGAACCCTGACAAAAATGAAACATGTTCTGAGTACCGATACCAGTGCATTACTTTCACACCAGTAAGTTAGAGATTGCACCGGCAACAAAACGTCTTTTAAAGTCACGTGGCTTGACGTTTAACTATGTATCTGTCAGGTAGAAAGTGATATAAACTAGACAGTTTTACACTTTTACAGTGATACCACTGCAGACTTGATGTTGTAGTTTGTGTACTTAGTAGTTAATCTGTTCTTAAATAATATAATACTAACTAAAAAGTTAGGGCTCTTCTAGTTCAATGTGAAGAAAAGTACATTCAGTTCTAACTATTCGCTAGGTTTGGCTTTTGGTAAGGTTAGTAAAACCCTATTAGTTATACTAAAATTACAGATGATTCTAACCTCTCCTTAGCCTCAAAGGTTAACAGAAGAAAACTCTTCTTAGGGTTAAGTTCGCCTTAAACGTACCTTTTCCAATACCTAGTTAGTAAGTATTCTGGGTACAACTATAAAAAAAGACTACTAACAAATTAGTACTGAGATTGGAGTACTTGTACAAATTGAATACAGCTAACAGATACATAAATCATATATCTAATAATCAAAAATAAAATATCTTACAAAAAGTTATATGTAGGTACTTATTATAATTAATATAAGTAATATATATTAATAATTACAGATATACTCGTACGAATCGCTAGAAGAGCATCGTCTCCTTGACTATTATACTAAGCTTGGAGCATCCTATATCCTACACGCGAATGAAAATGATAAAAAGATTTACGAATCTGGTTCCATTTTCGGTAAAAAATCCACTTTAATTGATTTGAAAAAAAATCATTTAAATCTTATTAAATATCTATGGACATATTATACACAACGCCACCTAGTCCTAAACTAAGCAAAGCTTTTACTTTTTACGAGGAAAGGTCGCTGATATAATGACAAAGTTATATTATTCGAAATCCAATATGGCGGACGTCTTAATATGGCGAAATGCTTATTTTTCTTCTACAAAAGGGTCTTCCGAGAAGGATACGATAGTTAAATTAAGAACTTATTTAAAAAAAATATAAGATAAGATAATGCCTGCGACTTCGTCTTATTATCGTTATATTTTGGAAAATTCACACAATATCTTTATAAATGTGTTATTCTGTTATTAAACTATATTATTGTAAAGTTTCATTAAAACCAATTCAGTAGTTTTTGCGTGAAAGAGTATCAAACATCCACACATTTATCCATACAAACTTATAATAATAGTAGGAGTTTAGTTTTCATTATAAACGGGATATTTACCATGATTTGTGAGTTTGATTATTTCCCGATATTTCGGCACAGTTGCATGCGCCATGATCACGGGTCGAACTGAAGTCTTTGCAAGTAAGATATAAAAGTCATTGGCAGACATACCGGTCTACCCTCTTTCGCACTCTTTTATTACGAACGATACTACCATCGGTTTCACTCTCACTTTCAACTCGATTACGACATACTACACTCACTATGTAGTCCAGTCAAAATAGACTAAAATTATGACTCCAGTTTACATTAATTCCCAACAAGCTGGATTTTTGTGCAGGCCTTGAATACGTCATTACAAATGATATGTCAAACGTCCCCATCGATCCCGCTTGTGCGTTATTTTTTATTCGAGGTCAAAGGGTCAAGTTCGTGTTCAAGAAATACTGTTTGTTATGTGGCAATGAAGCAGATAAAACGGCTGAAATGAAAAAAACGCAGCATCTTCGACGATTTTCCTGCGGTCTAAAGTCACTATATCTCGAAAGCGATGCTTTGTAGAAGAAAAATGTGAAGGCATTTTTTGTAGACAAATTTACGATCTACAAACTTTGTCTGAATCATTTTTCGATAGCTCTCGTTGTTTTAGAGATATACGCAAAAAACGCAAATACCCAGGTTAAAAGTAATAAATTTTCGTTTTTTGCGTATATCTCTGAAACAACGAGAGCTATCGAAAAATGGTTCAAACAAAATTTGTAGATCGTAAAATTGTCTACAAAAATATATCAACACTTTTCTTCTACAAAGCCTCGCTTTTGAGATATAGTGACTTTAGACCGCAGGAAAATCGTCGAATATGCTGCGTTTTTTTTTCATTTCAGCCGTTTTATCTGCTTCATTGCCACATAACAAACAGTATTTATAACTAACAGTATACTATATGTAGGTATGTTTTTATAAAAAAAGTGTATAAAGTATTCTATCAGCAATCTACTTCTCATAGTACAAGCTTAGTTTGGAATTAGAGCGCGTTGTGTGAAATGTCCGTAAATATAATATTTATTAATTTTTCAACAGAATCTTTCCTAACAACGGATCATAAATTTGTTCCAATTCTCGCAACCGAACAAATCTTTACAAATGGCAGCGCCACTCCGAAAACAGTACAAGTTCGACATCAATGCATCACGTTAATGCAGGTAACTATGATCATTGAATTCTAAAAAATAATTGTATGCCAGTGCACTGTGAAACTGAAAAAAAATGTAAGAACCAACTTATACCTAATATGTGAAACAAACACGGTTTGAACAGAGTTTTCTTTTTAGACTATTTACCATGAATCTTTGTAATAAAAATAAAATAAAATGATTTGTGAGTTTATTTCCCGGTATTTCGGCACAGTTGAAAGGTGACATGTACTGCAGGTTTCTTAATCTATCATAAACACCAGTCTCTCACAAAACCGGTTGAAACTGAAAAATATCTTCCAAACAAATAAATATCTTTCAAATATGTACCTAAGTCTAATTTTGCAAACTTACTGTGAGAGAAATTAAACATCGATATTATTTTTTGATACAATATTTAAGTTAAGAAACATCTCACAGGTATATGAAGACAAATCCTTTGAAGAACTTCGTCTCGATGACTACACAACTGGAAGAAGTGCCTCATACAAATTAACTTTTCCACAACACCAAAAGTCGCTCTTCCCCACTACTGTTAAAGGTAGGCTTTCAGTAGGTTAGTCATAGTATTTTATTAATAACATAGTTACAGGTCACATATTCATATAAATAAATTGATTCAACTATGTAGGAACACATTTAAACAATTTATTCAATTAAAATAATAATTCAATTCGTTTAAAATAATCCTCAAATTTATAGATCACCTGATCCACAAGCCATGTTTTAAGTTTGTTTTTGAACGACTGCATTGTTGTAGCACTTCTAACACTTTCTGGGAGTGCGTTGTATATTGCCGGAGCCATGACATGCACTAGCTTTGAGCTCTTGGTCATCCGCCTCGACACTGACCGTAATTTGTGGGCGTTACGCGTCTGTAACATCTACACTAATGTTATAAAAAGGAAAGATATGTATTTTTGTATGTACTTACCGAATAAACTTAAAAACTATAGGATCGATTTTGAAAATTCTTTCACGCTACACTATCCACGGGTGACATTCTAAAACTTCAATAACATTACCCAAGATGAAAAACCATGCGGTACTAGGGCGTGCTGTTTATTTAGTAGGGTTTTATTTTGTCCAAAAAAACTCGTATTCTGCCTTTAAACAGTGATGCAACTGTGTTTTACGTATACCTAGAGACAAACAATGAAACTATTTATTTAACTTTTACAAGTGGCCATTGGCTATCTCACAGAAAATGTCATTTTAAAATGGATTCAAAATCGTTTTTTACAATATAGATATAGAAAAACATAAAAACCAGATTAAAACATAAAAACTAGATTAAGCGTTGCTCCGCCAGCAGTGAGGCATGGCCAAGCTACCGGTGGTCAGGGCTGCAGAGTAAAGAACCTGCGGACAAAGGGTTCCGTGTCGAGAATCACTGCCTATTATTATCTATTATAATTATTTAATGAAAATAAAGCAAATTTTATGAATGTCTAAAATGTGTTGATGATGATTAATGATGATGAGATGTAACTCATCGTCATTGACTTTGAATGCTTATTCGGTACATGCCGTTACCGTTGAAGAACTTTTCAATTTAGCAAACTAACGAATTGGAAAATAAATAATAACAGTTTTTGTAGTTTAGTGAATGTTAGGGAAGTAAATGGCTCAAATAAAATGTTTATTTTAACAGGTTTCACCAGTGACAGTGACATTCCTAATGTGAGTTTCGTGCCGCTAGTTGAAAATGATATGGGATCACAAGTTATCTACCATTGCATCACATTGATGAAGGTATGACATTTTTATATTAAACTAGCTGACCCGGCGAACTCTGTTCCGCCTTAAAGGCAATACTACAAAATGATGAAGAACCACTCGACAGATTATAAGCATACTTCACATAAACCATCTGCTAAATAGTCCGAATAAAGCTTAAAGATTTGGTTTGGATAGGTGAGCCCGTTCTCGAGTTATAAAATAACAACGAAAAGTAGCATTGATTTTTATATACATAGATATAATAGATAATAATAAATAAATAATACTGGACAATCCACACAACATCATCTAGCCCCAAGCTAAGCAGAGCTTGTATTACGGGTACTGAAGACTGACATACTTAATACAATACATTACATAAGTAGATAGATATTTTTTTATTATACATATAAATACATACCCAGAACACCCGGAATAAATATTTGCAGATCGTACAAACATTTAACCCATATAGACATATTATAGATCTGCAGAACCACTAGTTATAATAATGTATTGTAGGTCGTATGTATGATTCCCACCGAGAACAAATGTTTGTGTGATGAACACTGATGTTTATTCTGTGTCTGGGTATTACTATGTATTCTACGTTTGTAAAAAAATGTGTATAAGTATTCTATGAGCATCTCATCATTCCCATAGTACAAGCTTTTATTAGTTTGCTGAGAGACTAGAGTGTGATGTGAAATATTTATTATTTATTCCCAGGCTATAAGGCATTTATTTGAATTGTCACAGCAGTGGAACTTGGAAATGTCGAATAAAATATGCAAAATATAAATTTTGTTTTCAGGAACACGAAAATATGTCGCTAGAAGAGCTTCGCTTGTTTTACTATACTCTGGCGGGAAAAGTAACTTACGATGTATTCGCAGTATCACAACAACAGCAACAGAAGACTGCTTTCTTCTATGCTAAAGGTTAGTATTTTCATATATATTTATTATGTAGGATAGAGCGGGTTCGCAGTTCTAGGGATCTGAGTAGAGCGGGTTCGCAGTGTCAGGGATCTGAGTAGAGCGGGTTCGCAGTATCAGGGATCTGAGTAGAGCGGGTTCGCAGTGTCAGGGATCTGAGTAGAGCGGGTTCGCAGTGTCAGGGATCTGAGTAGAGCGGGTTCGCAGTGTCAGGGATCTGAGTAGAGCGGGTTCGCAGTGTCAGGGATCTGAGTAGAGCGGGTTCGCAGTGTCAGGGATCTGAGTAGAGCGGGGTCGTAGTATCAGGGGTATGAGTAGAGCGGGGTCGCAGTGTATCGCAGTGCGCCATATCGGTCGTCAGAGTGGGTCGATACTATTCATATTTTTTTTTTCTTAACAATTGTAGGACATACAGTTCAATCAAGAAATTCTTTATTATTTAAAGTCAGTTAATAATGATTCTCATTCTTATAAATAGTCATGTTACTATACATATACATATTATTTAAAGATAATGTTGCCTTAACTACTTATTTGATTATTTATAGGTTTAAACGCTAAAGACATTGATACTATACGTGACATGAAAATGTCGTTCTATTTGGTTACCGGAGTTGAAAAGGTCACCAGCAAAGGCGTACTGGAGAAGTTAGATGTCGAATACCATTGCATTACTTGCATGACGGTAAGATAATATAACAAAATAAAAAAGATTTTCATTTGCAGTGAATATGCTAATTAACACATTTAAATAATTATTTTATAAATTATTTTATTTATATTAAAAGGATGACCTGCTTAATACTATGTAGTATTTTAAATAATAAGCAGTTCATCCTTTTAATATTATAAATAAAATAATTAGTTTGTATGGATGGATTGATGTATGCTTGTTACTCTTTCCCGCAAAAATCACTGCGCAAAAATGGCCGCTGATATGATGAAGATGGTAGCACGACCATTTTTCATTGTCATACGAGTGACAAAAACAGAACGTATCCTAAATTAAATGTTTGTTTCAGGGATTCGATAACAGATCACTAGAAGAGATTCGTCTACAAGACTATTTGGCCGGTCGCAATAATCCTGATTACAGACGAATGAACCCCCTGAAAAAAAACGCCGTTTCAATCTTCTTTGCGGTCACCAACCCCTGGCCACGAGAATTGAAGAAGTTAAATCAGATATATGAAGAATTATCAACACCGACAGTAGAATCCCTAGCACAAAACAAGTGTACATTTGGAAGTAACTCATCTACACCGCCAAGTAGGATATTTGGAGGTAACTGGGCGACATCGTCAAGTGGGCTATTTGGAGGTAACTGGGCGACATCGTCAAAAGAAACTCCCACACAAAACAGTCGGGTATTTGGAAGTAACTCATCTACACCGCCCAGTGGGGTATTTGGAAGTAACTCGGCGACATCATCAAGAGAAATTCCCACACAAAACTGGCGGGGATTTGGAAGTAACTCGGCGACATCGTCAAGTGGGATATTTGGAAGTAACTCGGCGACATCGTCAAGTGGGATATTTGGAAGTAACTCAGCGACATCGTCAAAAGAAACTCCCACACAAAACAGTCGGGTATTTGGAAGTAACTCATCTACACCGCCAAGTGGGATATTTGGAAGTAACTCAGCGACATCGTCAAAAGAAACTCCCACACAAAACAGTCGGGTATTTGGAACTAACTCATCTACACCGCCAAGTGGGATATTTGGAAGTAACTCAGCGACATCGTCAAAAAAAACTCCCACACAAAACAGTCGGGTATTCGGAAGTAACTCATCTACACCGCCAAGTGGGATATTTGGAAGTAACTCAGCGACATCGTCAAAAGAAACTCCCACACAAAACAGTCGGGTATTTGGAAGTAACTCATCTACACCGCCAAGTGGGATATTTGGAAGTAACTCAGCGACATCGTCAAGTAGGATATTTGGAAGTAACTCAGCGACATCGTCAAAAGAAACTCCCACACAAAACAGTCGGGTATTTGGAAGTAACTCATCTACACCGCCAAGTGGGATATTTGGAAGTAACTCAGCGACATCGTCAAAAGAAACTCCCACACAAAACAGTCGGGTATTTGGAAGTAACTCATCTACACCGCCAAGTGGGATATTTGGAAGTAACTCAGCGACATCGTCAAGTAGGATATTTGGAAGTAACTCAGCGACATCGTCAAAAGAAACTCCCACACAAAACAGTCGGGTATTTGGAAGTAACTCATCTACACCGCCAAGTGGGATATTTGGAAGTAACTCAGCGACATCGTCAAAAGAAACTCCCACACAAAACAGTCGGGTATTTGGAAGTAACTCATCTACACCGCCAAGTGGGATATTTGGAAGTAACTCAGCGACATCGTCAAAAGAAACTCCCACACAAAACAGTCGGGTATTCGGAAGTAACTCATCTACACCGCCAAGTGGGATATTTGGAAGTAACTCAGCGACATCGTCAAAAGAAACTCCCACACAAAACAGTCGGGTATTTGGAAGTAACTCATCTACACCGCCCAGTGGGGTATTTGGAAGTAACTCGGCGACATCATCAAGAGAAATTCCCACACAAAACTGGCGGGGATTTGAGTCATCGACGCGAGAAAGTCCTTCACAAAATGGCGAGACAATTAAAAGCAACATATTTAGTAGATTTAAAGGCTTTTCTAAATCAGAACTCGATCCACCAAATAAAACATCAGATTCAACATCAAGTAACCATACATCCGTCCACGACACTTCACGACAAAAAGCGGCTACAACAGAAAAATATGAAAAAGCACTTGAAACAGCTAGTGAAGCTCTAGAGCTAAACCCTGACAATATACTTGCGTTAAACGATAGAGCAACTGCATACTACTGTTTGAATAATTATAAAAAAGCACTAAAAGACGCACAGAAAATGACCACGCTCGACTCGAAGTCCAAAGATGGCTACATCCTTGTAGCTAAGTGCTGCCTTAAATTAGGTATGTTATGTAATATTTAGACACATTTGAAAAGCCAGAATAGACGCGAGTAGCGTTAGTCTTCTTTTTTTAAAACTCATTAGTGTATCATTACTAAGTTAAATTGACACCGCACTGAAACTTCAGTACTTAATTTAGTAATATTGTAATTCTTTGTAAGAAGGATCATATAAAAAAACGGTAGGAACCAGGCCGTAAGTTTCTTGCCCGTTCTGGTCGCGTGGAACTGGCACCTAGAATCACCTAGTATGTAAGACGATTCTAAATGATCCTTGTGATTTTACTGAATAAAGTAATTTTTGATTTGATTCACTATATACTGTCTATTTTGATCCTAAGTAGTTATTCTACAAGATTTATAATTAGTTTTAGGGGAAACAATTTACACGAAACTCGGCGACACTAAAATGCTACAAAAAGCTTCCCTTGTGCATTTACTTTACGCAGCGCAATAAAGCCATTAATTAATTTTATTATTATTCTTATTATATTTCAGGGGATATCGCAAGTGGGGAGCAAGCAGTAAAACGTGCTATAGAATTGTTTGGAGTACCGAGCGTGTGGTTAGAACGTAGACTTCTGAAAGAACTAAGACAGAATCAAGAAAAAACATGCAAGCTAATGGAACAAGAAAAATACTACGATGCTCTCGACATACTCAACTATTCGTTGGAATTTCTCTGTCCTTCATGCTATAAGTAAGCAATTTTTTTTATATTCAAGGACTATTCACACATCACACTCTAGTCCCAAACTAAGCAAAGCTTGTACTATGGGAACTAGATTGCTGATAGAAAACTTACATAGGTACATTTTTTTTTGTAAATACATACATAGAATACATAGTAACACAGACACAGACCAAATATTTATGTTATTTAAATATTTAATCGAACCCACGACCCACAGCATGGAAGGCAGAGCTACTACCAACTGAGCTGTGACGCCTGTCATTCTAAGCTTTTATGCTCTTAAAATTCTCTAAGCATTGATTAGTTTCACAATTAGTTATTAATTTTGAATTAAGACAATTAATAATATTTTTATAAATCCCAACTTAATTCACACGACGAATTTCAGAGTGTTGATTCATTTAGCGGAAGAAAAATAAAAAACAGCAGTACTAGATTTATGTTGTTAGAACAAAATCCTTTTATACTTACTTATGTGATTATTTATATTATTATGATTTTAGACAGAAGTTTTATAACTGGATTGTAACAACAGTATTTTATTGTATGTTAACCAAAGAAATCATGCCAGGTATTTTAGTTATACACAAATACGTTATTTAAACGGATCTAAAATAAAGTGGGTTTTTGCATTATTTACAGAACAAAGCTCTTGAAAGCGGAATGTTTGGCGAATATTCGGAAATACCAGGAAGCACAGGATATTGCTATAAACGTGTCTCTGTTTGAGAAATATGATGCTGACGCCATTTATGTTTTGGGACTTTGTTTATTCAAACAGGTATAAAATATTAATTATGTAATTAATCTTATTTATTTAATGTACATACATTATGTTACATGTTACCAACTTATTAACAGAGATATTTGTGTATAAAAAATATTTCTATAATATTTTTTTTGTGTTTCACGTATTTAAAGTTTATTGCTTTCAGAATAAAATTGAGCAAGCAAAGGAACATTTTCGTAAAGTTATCAATCTCGATCCGGATCACAAAAAAGCTGTGAAAATGTATAAAATAGTTAAACACACATGTGATACCCAATTATTACTAGATAAAAAAAATGAAGGTATGTTATTATGACAACATTTTCTAAATATCTTTACCTATAGCAGCGCCAAATAATGCTTTGGCATAGTTATGTGTATATTTTAGTTTACCTGCTTACATTGTTTATGAATGTGAGGGTTTTCTTCTATTATAAGATCTGAGATTTCATCTTAATGTTTTAGGATCCGCAGCATATTCAAAGGGCGATTTCAAAAAAGCATTGGAACTTTACACTAAAGCGCTATCGTTCGCCACGGACAATAACGAAGAAAAGGCTAAGATTTATTACAATATAGCTTGCGCGTACGCAAACCTGAACCAAATAAGGGAGGCAGAGCAAGCTTGTACGGTCGCGCTTGACCTCAAACGGGATTACATCAAAGCGTTAGAGCGTCGCGCGCTTTGTTGCACAGAATTAGGCGAACGAGAAGATGCAGTTGAGGATTATAAAAAACTCATAGAACTTTACAAACAAAAACACTTTGATAACAAAGAAATCAAGCGGCTATTGGTTCAAGCTGAAAAAGAGCTGGCAAAATTTAAGAAAAATAACTACTATTATAACATTTTGGGAGTCAAATCTAATGCGAGCGATAGTGAGATCAAGCACGCTTATCGGTAAGTTTTTTTGTATTTATTTGTAATTGTAACAATAATGAGATAATGGTGCTAAAAACGATAATAACATTGGGGCTATGATATTTTTATTTGTGACGCCTAACGTTTAAAAATGATCCTTTTGATGTTAGGTATAAATAACTTTACTTTGAATTAATAACATTGAAGTAGTTTTCGATGCTCTTCTTTTTTATTGTACACAAAAATTATACACAAAACTTAAAATTAGGTAATATACAAAACGTGACTTAAGATGAGGTGCTTTTTGATTAAATTTCTCTATTTCTAATTACCACGGCCGTACGTACCTACGTAACGCTCTGTATGGGAAAGGAGCTCTTATATCCCAAATACGGGGAAACCTAGTTGGGAGTTGGAGCTCAGACATATACATAACATATACTATACATAATAACATGCCCTGTGTACCTACATACCTACCTATCTACACTATCGTCTGTGTGAGCCAAGTATTTTTAAAGACATTGATAACAGTTATGTGCATTGCCACAACATTGTATCTGTACTTGTTTGTATACCTGTATTCTGTTGTTGTTTATCACTAAGTATTTACAAATCGTCATGATCGTAGAACAAAGACGGATGTGAATTTTGGCCATTTTTTTATTTAATTAATTAACCTATTATTTATTTTGTATGCAACTTAAATTTGTATAAAATTGTAAAGGCCTATACACATATAGCAACTTGTCTAAATTTCACGTTGATAGGCACAACCGTTTTAAAGTTTGTCATAAAATGTAAACCTGCAGTTTTGCACATCCGTCTTTGTTCTACGATTACGACGAAATATTCAGAAGTATAAATCGTGCAAATAAATAAATAAATAAATTATTATTTTATTATTACATCATTTCAGGCGACTTTCCCTTCTAAATCATCCGGATAAAATCACAGTTCGACCGGATGAAGCGAAAACTGGTGTTGACGCACGAGCTGCACGCAGATTTAGGAGGATTAAAGATGCATGTGATGCTCTCTATGACCCCAAGGACCCTAGGAAACGTGCTAACTATGATCGTAGGCAGAATGATGATGATGATGATGATAGCGATGAATATGATTAAATATATGATAGTGAATTGAAAACAGGTTGCAAGGTTCATAATATTACAATGATTTTTTAATAATGCTTGAGCTTAAGGGGCCATGGACAATATACGTCGGGTCGAGTTTAGGTATTTATAGACGCGCGACGCGGCTCACAGCGCTCGCGACTCGCGAACGTACCGTCCACGCGATATTCAAAGACTTACGAATTTGATATTTTTACACTACTTCATTACTTCCAACATTAAATATCAATGATATTATTCATCGATATTTAATCTTGGAAGTATGAAATTATGTGTTTAATTGGTTTGCTATATCGTATCAAGAAAAAGAAGATAAGATTTCTAAATACTATTTCCTATCACCTACAAAAGTGTGAACAAAAGTGTGACTTGTAGTCTCGAAACTAATATTAGATTTCGAAGTAGAAACTCGTAAATTTGAAAAAAATTGCTAAAACTATTCCGTGCGCGCTACTGTTCTTGCTAGAGTGTTTGCCTTAGTTCTAACTTATTTATTACTTTAGCGTATCAGCATTGCTATTCAGCGCGTTGTGTTACGCACTTCTCAATATATTTTTTTTGTGCTGGAAATACAAGACGAAGGTTTATTAATGAATTTAAAATATATTCCTTAGTTCTAAACATGGCTTCCAAACATTATTTCATTGCCAAAGATCAAATGGAAATTCAGATTTAGTTAGACAATGATTGAGAGAGTCGATTACCAGTTTCACAATCCTCAGTTTTTATTTTTACTACTTCACCAAGATTATTTATATATAATATTAATTTTATTTTTATTTATTTATTATTCCTTGCACTGTTTTCATCACATACATCGGCCGGTTTCTGGAAACCCAAATCACGATTGATCCTAGTTTGACACATAGTAATTGTTTGATTTTTTCGTTGATCATCGTTCGAGAAACCGGCCGTAAATGTACCATGCAAGGTGCATGGTACTGAAGCCAGTTTTGGTAGGTAATGAGTCTAAAACGGACCTACATGCATAGGCTAAAAGCGACGGCGTGAAGTTTTACCATTTTGGAATCCAAGATGGCGCGCACAAGTTTTGGTCAAATTAGCGATATGGGTGTCATTTTCGGGGTTTTTTGGGATGCTGATTACGAATATGGCAACCATTTTGGAATCCAAGATTACGCGCACAAGTTTTGGTCAAATTAGCGATATGGGTGTCATTTTCGGGGTTTTTTGGGATGCTGATTACGAATATGGCAACCATTTTGGAATCCAAGATGGCGCGCACAAGTTTTGGTCAAATTAGCGATATGGGTGTCATTTTCGGGGTTTTTTGGGATGCTGATTACGAATATGGCAACCATTTTGGAATACAAGATGGCGCGCACAAGTTTTGGTCAAATTAGTGATATGGGTGTCATTTTCGGGGTTTTTTGGGATGCTGATTACGAATATGGCAACCATTTTGGAATACAAGATGGCGCGCACAAGTTTTGGTCAAATTAGTGATATGGGTGTCATTTTCGGGGTTTTTTGGGATGCTGATTACGAATATGGCAACCATTTTGGAATCCAAGATGGCGCGCACAAGTTTTGGTCAAATTAGCGATATGGGTGTCATTTTCGGGGTTTTTTGGGATGCTGATTACGAATATGGCAACCATTTTGGAATCGAAGATAGCGCGCACAAGTTTTGGTCAAATTAGCGATATGGGTGTCATTTTCGGGGGTTTTTGGGATGCTGATTACGAATATGGCAATCATTTTGGAAACCAATATGGTGCGCACAAGTTTTGGTTAAATTAGCGATATGGGTGTCATTTTCGGGGTCTTTAGGGATGCTGATTACGAATATGGCAACCATTTTGGAATCCAAGATGGCGCGCACAAGTTTTGGTCAAATTAGCGATATGGGTGTCATTTTCGGGGTTTTTTGGGATGCTGATTACGAATATGGCAACCATTTTGGAATCCAAGATGGCGCGCACAAGTTTTGGTCAAATTAGCGATATGGGTGTCATTTTCGGGGTTTTTTGGGATGCTGATTACGAATATGGCAACCATTTTGGAATCCAAGATAGCGCGCACAAGTTTTGGTCAAATTAGCGATATGGGTGTCATTTTCGGGGGTTTTTGGGATGCTGATTACGAATATGGCAACCATTTGGGAATCCAAGATGGCGCGCACAAGTTTTGGTCAAACAAGCGATATGGGTCAGGGTGTCATTTTCGGGGGTTTTTGGGATGCTGATTACGAATATGGCAATCATTTTGGAAACCAATATGGTGCGCACAAGTTTTGGTTAAATTAGCGATATGGGTGTCATTTTCGGGGTCTTTAGGGATGCTGATTACGAATATGGCAACCATTTTGGAATCCAAGATGGCGCAAACTAGTTTTGGTCAAATAAGTGATATGGGTGTCATTTTTGGGGCTGTTTAGGATGCTACGAATTCAATTTTGCGATATGGGTGGCACATGGCTGAAAAATCCCGAAAATGACACCCATATCGCTAATTTGACCAAAACTTGTGCGCGCTATCTTGGATTCCAAAATGGTTGCCATATTCGTAATCAGCATCCCGAAAAACCCCGAAAATGACGCCCATATCACTAATTTGACCAAAACTTGTGCGCGCCATCTTGGATTCCAAAATGGTTGCCATATTCGTAATCAGCATCCCAAAAAACCCCGAAAATGACACCCATATCACTAATTTGACCAAAACTTGTGCGCGCCATCTTGGATTCCAAAATGGTTGCCATATTCGTAATCAGCATCCCAAAAAACCCCGAAAATGACACCCATATCGCTAATTTGACCAAAACTTGTGCGCGCCATCTTGGATTCCAAAATGGTTGCCATATTCGTAATCAGCATCCCAAAAAACCCCGAAAATGACACCCATATCGCTAATTTGACCAAAACTTGTGCGCGCTATCTTGGATTTCAAAATGGTTGCCATATTCGTAATCAGCATCCCAAAAAACCCCGAAAATGACACCCATATCGTTAATTTGACCAAAACTTGTGCGCGCCATCTTGGATTCCAAAATGGTTGCCATATTCGTAATCAGCATCCCAAAAAACCCCGAAAATGACACCCATATCGCTAATTTGACTAAAACTTGTGCGCGCAATCTTGGATTCCAAAATGGTTGCCATATTCGTAATCAGCATCCCAAAAAACCCCGAAAATGACACCCATATCGCTAATTTGAGCAAAACTTGTGCGCGCCATCTTGGATTCCAAAATGGTTGCCATATTCGTAATCAGCAGCGTCATCTTGGATTTTAAAGTGGATATCCAATTGGAATATTCATATCCGTATGATCCTAAGTAGCTAAAGAAAAATTCTAAAATAATTTTTGATTTCACAAAGATTCAAATCTATAAAAGTTGCCTTTCAAAGGTTGTTACGAAGAGAACGCTCGTAGCGAAAAGGCCGCCCAATTGTCTGTTACTAACAATAATATGAACTTTGTTCAATACGGAACGTCATTGTGGTATAAATAAAAAAAACGTTTTTATTCTTAGGATCAAAACCACTCGGTCCCACTATATTTGATGTCGATTTTGGTTTTATAATTATTTACGTAATATTTGAAGATCGCGACGAAGACCGACATGACCGCTCTCTCTGACCGCTCGAGGCGGACTGATTTACGACGAGGTGCGCTCCTCGATTTATAGGTTGTTTTCAAAAAATTGTATAAAAATAAGTAGTAGCTACAAGCTTCCAATTTTTTTTTATTATTTTCAGAAAAGCCTGAATTTGTAAATAGTTGGTATATTTCAGCTGTAGTCTCTATAATCTTCGTAGAAATAACAGTTATATTGAAGGGTAAAATTTTATAATATGCTTTTTTTCATACCGTCTTTTCAATATGACATTGTATGAACGTATGATAGTTTTTTTTGTAGCTTCTACTCACGGCAAAGTGTTCTTTCATATTTCATTTTTTATATTACTTCCTTATTATTATTTTGATCACAATCACCATCGAAAGTACGCTATTTTTGCTAATTTTCGAAAACTTTGTCTACAAATTAATTAATTTCTCAGTTGTTTATTAGTAAATCAATTTTTTTTTCAATACATTCTACTTTCGAAGAATCATTCTTTGATATGCATACCTTTTTATAACCGTGAAACGTTTCAGTTCATAAAAACCTTATTCGAAACCTCGCCAATTTCACAGAGCTCAATGAAGGGACCCTTAAGCTTTATGTAACTTAAGAGCGGTTCTGACGACTAAGTGGTAATGATTTATTGTGGTTTTAACTTATTATCACGAATATATGTACATAGTAGATTTCAATAAAAGTTTACAAAATATATGATAATTTAAGACAGCGCCATCTAGTCTTAAAAAGCAAAGCTTGTATTATGAGAACTAGAAAACTGATATAGTGCCAACGAAAGCATTTGATTTTCAATACACTATAATAAATAAATACACTTGTCGTCTGACTGCAGTTGACCAATAATATTATTTTAATGTTTATTATTGTTTATAGAAGGTTTAAGTATAGTGAGCGTTTAAAAAGATTAAGTAATTTTTGTCATACGGATTTACTTTTAAGATTACTCATCGTGCATAAAAACACTTCTCAGATTTTTAATATTGTGTGATTTTTTTTGTACAAATAGATAATATTGATAGTATTTATAAAAAAAACTTTTTATCGCAAACTCTGCTTAAATTTCATTTGAAATATTACTTAAATATTGTTATATTTGTATTTTTGAGGTAAATTCTTTGAATTATTAAATGTGATTAAATATATTTTTGGAATATTTCCAAAGCTTGGTTAATTTAGAGTTAAGCAGTTTCCTTGTTCAAATTTTGAATAGATAATAATATTATTATGAATATACATAATTAGTTACCTACAAATACAGGGTAACAATTTATTTTTTATCCAAATAAAGCCAAGAACAGTGCCTTGCGTGGCTCCTTAGGAGTTTATATCTATAAGTTTTCTTTTATCGTAGTCATAAAAAATGTTTTGATAAGGTTCACTTA
The DNA here is from genome assembly GCA_932527185.1 of Ecliptopera silaceata. Taxonomy (NCBI): domain Eukaryota; kingdom Metazoa; phylum Arthropoda; class Insecta; order Lepidoptera; family Geometridae; genus Ecliptopera; species Ecliptopera silaceata. The sequence continues at coordinate 5,260,340 of OW052202.1, read as the reverse complement.
TATTAGATGCTGAAAGCTCTTCTATTAGCTAAGTGTCGGGACACATCTGCCTATTGTGCGATTCAATGATTTCACAGCGTTTTTGTATGTGACGTAGTTTCGGCTGAGGGCAGTAGCTCTACCATGAGTTTTTACTATACATATATACTTTACTCTTTAGCGTCTGTAGTTAAAAAAAATGTATGAAGATTACGAATAATAGTACCCAACTATTTGCTAGAGGCACTGTACAAATCTTCATACATTTTTTTAAGTACAGACGCTAGCGAGTATAGTATAATATAGTATAGTAAAAACTCATGGTAGAGCTACTGAGCACGAACAAATGTGACAATCGCAAACGTAAAAGATACACTGCTTGCTAACTCTGCAACGTTCAACTTTAAAGCTGGTGTAGACGCGCAGTGTATCTTAAATACATCACTATTTTGATACGTTTATCTACTATTGTCACATTTATGAAGTGTCATAAGGAACTTAAAAAATACGTTCGGTGCAGACGTTCCGCAAATGTGTTCGTAAATGACTCATACTTATTACAGTTATCCCTCGTTCATTGCAGGCAATATGGTAGCAGTTTTGTTGTTTATTTTTTTAACTAATTATAACTAATTACATTTTACATCTTATTTGTCAATAAGATGTAGGTATAATGTATAACGATAAAGATTTTTGTTCTGTTAAGTTAATTTTGAAAAAAGTCACTGGTAGGAAGCTATTGTTAATTTATCTTAATTGTCGATTTATTTCAAAGAATGCATGCTCTTGGACCATCGATAAAGTTTTCATTAAAACAATATTTCGTGTAAGTTTTTACGTACAACATTACTTTATTACGTAAATAAACTGATACAATGGTGAAAAAACTACACTATTGTTTGGCTGTGATCTACATACATCTTTCTTTAGTTTTGCTTCGCTTTAAAAAAATTGCTATAACATTATGTTGAGGTAGAAAACAAGCGAACACTTCTCACTCACACTTATTAAACGGTTTTAATTTCACCCCGTTTTTTTGCAAAAGCTTTCGCTAGTTAGACTAGGTGTTTGATTTTCATAAATAGATACCTAATTCATAAATATTTTTATAACCAGCATCTTAAAAGTCCAAAAGCATACAGTCATACGCTATAACAATTTTATAATTAATTATACAAATATGTACTGTATTAGTATGTATTCTAATATAATCTAGTGAGAAATGTATTATTCAACAAAATATTGCTCTTATTTGTCACACTTGTTATCAAATTGTTTAATGAACACGCCTATAAAGTGCAAACTATGTTAATCAAAATTTTTAAATATTTTTGGCGATTTAAATAAAACAAAATTGAATGATTACAAAGTATGTGTATTTAATTTAACACTAAATTCCTTATTTTGGTAAAATGTTGTATTGGTTCAATATAGGTATACCTAAGTAGGTACTATTTTTTACCTATATTTTTTAGGTTCTAGACTAATTAATAAATAATGATACAAAAATATCTATTAACTTAATTGATACAGGTATGTACTTGGTAAGTGGGTTCTATATAAGTACCTATAAGCATATTATATACTTATACGAAATTTCAGTAGGTAGGTATAGGTTACTGAACCCACGCTTTTTGTTTAAAAACATTAGCTGTAGTCAAAAGTTAAAATTGAATGGTTTTAACAATTTAATAGGTCTTAATCGCGGAAAACTTCCAAAATCGTCTTGATTACTATTGTCGTCGCTGTCGTCGCTACCGTCATGTTGATAATAATTTTGTTTTCGGTCATATTCAGCACGTAGCTGCTTGTCTTCGAGGAATTTTGCTTCAACAATTCGTTGGGTTCTGCGGGTCTCTCTGGCGACCACGGCCGGGTTTTTGACCCAGTGTTTGTCTGGATGGTAAATGCGAAGCTTAGCTCTGAAAACGATAACTTAATCAACCGTTTTTTTATTTACATTTAGATGTTTAGAAGTGAAGGCTAGTAGATACGTGATATTGGCGACCTGGGCGGTAGATTGCGCATCACACAAACATTTGATCTGGGTGGGAATCAAACCCACGACCCACAGCATGGAAGGCAGAGCTACTACCGACTGAGCTGTGACGCCTGTCAGCATAGAAAAGAGAGTACATAGTAGTAGCTAGCCTAAACAAAAAACTAAAATCTTGGTGGGAATCTAATCGACGACTCAGAAGGCATTTCTATTTATGTCTTTGACACGATGGTTACTGTCTGCATAGTATAGAGGAAAGTAACCAAATATGGAATACCATTTTGTTTTTGGGATATAAAAGAAAAACTTCGTATAAATTAAAACATTTTAATGTTTTTTCTAATCAGTCATACATTTATAAATAGTAATTAACAGCCTTTAATCAAAAATATTAGTTGTCAAATTAAAATCTAACACAAAAATCAAAATCACAAATGAGTAACCAAATATGGAATAGGTACCCATATATGGAATATAAGTATAAATCAACATAACAATAACAAAAATGGATATTAAAATCTTTTAGATCAATTATATGAATATAACATATTGTGTTAAATGAAAGAAGTTACATAATTACTTACTTGGAAAGCCACAGATCCAAGTATCAAACTCTGGACCAGCATAATCATAATGTGCCCAGAGCCCACACATCAAGCATTTAATCCAGCTTTCTCCACTTTTATCCATAGAAAAAAGCCTTGGACAGAACGTACATTCTGCATCAGCAGAGTCAGGAGGTACTTGGACAATCAACTCATCATGCTCACTACCATTATTAATGTCCCATAATTAGACACCGACGACTGTCCATATTTGGATTTTTATACTAGTTCAAACTTTTCTAAATATTTTTTCAAGTCATAATATTTTAAAGACACAAAAACAAAAAATGGTGAAATAAACATAATACCGATATACTAAATAGTATAACACTTATGTATACAAACATAACAGCTGGTAATACTCATTTATTACTTACCTATAAAAGTTTCTGCACGACAACAAAACAAAACACGCATGCCACACGTGAAGCGTTCGCGCAACCGACTCGATGGTGTCAGTGCGATAGTTATTAGACCGAATGAAACAGAAGATGGTCAAGTGTTTCGTTTCATACTTATAGTCTTAGAGAAATGAAGGGATTCCATATTTGGATACTATTCCATATTTGGTTACTTTCCTCTATGGATGTCGACCAACAAACTATGTTCCCCAAAATCCTACCAGTCTGTGGTATATTATACGTTTGTAGACTTCCGCTACCGGATAATGATGATATACTTACTTATAAGATCAATGCTTACCGGTAGGCCTGCACAATCTCTTTTACAGACGCTGTATTTTCTATTCCTAGAAGTTTGTAATAATAGTTTACACGTTTAAACTTCTCCTGCACTTTAACGGCTTTACGCAATAAGCGCTTGATGTTACTGTCCATTATGTTTGCTTGTCTGTGAAGTTCTATGAGTTTTTTATAGTCTTCAACCGCATCTTCGTATTCGCCTAGATCTGTGCAAAAGAGCGCGCGTCGCTCTAAAGCTTTCATGTAATCTTGCTTCAGGTCAAGCGCGATCGTGCATGCTTGCTCTGCCTCCCTCGTACGTTTCAGTTTAGCGTACGCGGTGCCTATATTGTAGTAAATCACAGCCTCTTCATCCTTGTCCTTGACATAATCCAATCCTTTATTGTATAGCTGCAGTGCTTTTTCAAACCTGCCACAATCGAATGCTATTTTTGCTGAAATATAAAAGTAAAATGAAATTAAAATGTCGAAATAAGTTACAAAAGAAACCTATTTTATTTTAAGGTTAATTTACCTTCTTTATTAACCTGTATTAATAATTTCTGGTTTGCAACATCTATAAATTGTTTCACTTTTTTATAGTAGCGGTTTGTTTCACCAATTTTCTTAAACCAATTCAGCGCTTCCTCATATTTGCACTGTGGAGAAACAGACATCTTTAATAAAAAAAATTAATAAGTACTTACTTACCTAAATATTTAACATTAATTTTATTATACTATGTAGTGTATTTTATAAGTAGGTACATTATAATAATATATCTATGCTAAAAAAGTAATACCTACCTACTACTAGCTCTCTATTTTTACCAAGATAGGGAGGTTTTAGTTAGAGGCAAAGGACCAGTGACTAGGGGTAACTTAGGCTTAGACAACATCAGGTAGGCTATCGGCTGTTATCCTCACTTAGTCTTATAATAAAATAACAACATAGTAACATACAAACGAGTCTTAGGGTTAGCTTTTGAACTTCGTATGTAGTGTACCTACGTACCTAATGCATTTTACAATTACCTTATAGTATGAGCAATAGCCCAAGATATAGTAAGCTCCATTAACAGAATATTCATCTAAAAATACTTTTATGCTACTGGCAATTTCTTGCGCTTCCGCAAAACGTTTTATAAATGCCAGACACTCTGCTTTCATAAGCTTTGTCCTGAAAAGTAAAAAAAAGAACTAATTAAATAAATCTATTAATTTTTCATACTTATATTTTTACCCACGTGTTTTATGACATCCTAAAATATCGGAAACGAATGCAAGTAAAGGCTGTTCTATGGTTTTAGTTCGTAGGTGAAGATCATTTGAATTGGATGAACAAAAACCCCAAGCCAAACCATAGCAACAAAGTTAAAGTAAGCCATAACCCGAGGTAAGTATAGCAAAGTAAAGTAGGTAATAAAATAAATAGAATCTAACTTGTAACAGGTAGGGCAGTAATGTTCCAAGCAGTCATTGATAAGATCAAGCGCGTCGTAGTATTTCTCCCGATCCATAAGCGTGCGAGCTTCTTCTTGCTTTTGTTGCAGCTCAAATAACATTGACCACTCGTATTGCATACGAACTCCAAACATCTCTTTATAACTATCCAATGTCTGACTGACAAGCGTAACCTCTCCTGAAAAATGATAATAATTAGATTGAGCGAGCTAAGGGATCATACTATCAATAGCTGCGTACGCCTGTGATATAGAGCCAAAAATCAGCACATCTTAACTTGCGTTTTCCAAAAAATAAATCATCATTTATTCATATTTACCAATAAGTAGTTATACTTATATGAATAAATGATGATTTATTTTTTGGAAAACGCAAGCGAAACTGTCAATTTCAAATATAAAAATAATTTATTATAATATAGGTAATAAGTATACTTAAGAAATAAATAAATAATACAAGCAATAACAATGTCAAAATGTTAATTACAAATAAATTACATTGAGAAAACAACAGTCTGTAAATAGCTCAACCACTTCTTGCTTTACAAAACTGTACCTCCCTATGTCAGCCTAAATGTGAACGTGAACAAACATTAGCTTTTCAAATTCACGTGCGTCTCCTTTACCTGATTTTACTCAATAAGTAATGATCCAATGTGAAAACGTATAGAATAATAATAATAATAAAAACGTTTATTTCGGAACAAAAATTTTTAAACAATAAAATTTAGAGGAACGATGGCAACTGCAGTAGGCGTGAGACAGTGTCGCAGCTACCAACGCCCGCCTTCCAAGCTAAAGTGCGGTTCCAAACAATATGTAAATGCCTTATTTTAAGTTAACATAAATATATTAAAAAGAATCCAATAATTACCCATGTTAAGGTAGCACTGAGCTATAATTTTGTAGCCCAATTTGTTCGTAGAATCTAGAGCCACTGCCTTTTTCGCGTTTTCTCAATATGTAAATGCCTTATTTTAAGTTAACATAAATATATTAAAAATATAAAAAGAATCCAATAATTACCCATGTTAAGGTAGCACTGAGCTATAACTTTGTAGCCCAATTTGTTCGTAGAATCTAGAGCCACTGCCTTTTTCGCGTTTTCTAAGGCTTGCATACAATCTCCCAGCTTTAAGGCGGCCCTAGCTGTCTTACTTAAATATATTGAACTCCAAGGGCATAGTTCGCTAGCTTCATGAAACATTAGAAATGCTTCCTTGTATTTTTCAAATTCATAAAGTTGCTGTCCAGATACATATTTTTGTGCAGCCACCCTGGTAAAATGTAAAAGAGATTATCGCAACAATTTCTTAGATTGCCCTTTATTTATTAATAAATTTTAACTTTAAAATAGAAAATAAGTTAAAAACTTATTTGCTTTAAATACTTATAAAATATCCGAAGTAAATTCATAAAGTAGTTTTGAATGAAATGCTCAACTTACAAGGCAAAAATTTTATACCTACTTATTGATAAATAATTAGATACTGACTTTTCTGGAGTCTGTTCATCCATTTTCTCAGACGTAGGTTTGTCGTCGTCTGAAGGTGACGTGGTCTCGTTATGTTGGTTGTCTACTTTCTCAGACGTAGGTTTGTCGTCGTCTGAAGGTGACGTGGTCTCGTTTTGTTGGTTGTCTACTTTCTCAGACGTAGGTTTGTCGTCGTCTGAAGGTGACGTGGTCTCGTTTTGGTGGTTGTCTACTTTCTCAGACGTAGGTTTGTCGTCGTCTGAAGGTGACGTGGTCTCGTTATGCCGGTTATCTACTTTCTCAGACGCAGGTTTGTCGTCGTCTGAAGGAGACGTGGTCTCGTTTTGTTGGTTGTCTACTTTCTCAGACGTAGGTTTGTCGGCGTCTGAAGGTGACGTGGTCTCGTTATGCCGGTTATCTACTTTCTCAAACGCAGGTTTGTCGTCGTCTGAAGGTGACGTGGTCTCGTTTTGTTGGTTGTCTACTTTCTCAGACGTAGGTTTGTCGTCGTCTGAAGGTGACGTGGTCTCGTTTTGTTGGTTGTCTACTTTCTCAGACGTAGGTTTGTCGTCGTCTGAAGGTGACGTGGTCTCGTTATGCCGGTTATCTACTTTCTCAGACGCAGGTTTGTCGTCGTCTGAAGGTGACGTGGTCTCTTTATGTTGGTTGTCTACTTTCTCAGACGTAGGTTTGTCGTCGTCTGAAGGTGACGTGGTCTCGTTATGTTGGTTGTCTACTTTCTCAGACGTAGGTTTGTCGTCGTCTGAAGGTGACGTGGTCTCGTTTTGTTGGTTGTCTACTTTCTCAGACGTGGGTTTGGCGTCGTCTGAAGGTGACGACTGTGCCTTAGATGTCGAGGGTTTCATAGTCTCGTTTTGTTTATCGTCTACTTTCTCAGACGTGGGTTTGACATCGTCTGAAGGTGAAGACTGCGCCTTAGATGTAGATGAATTCTTATGTTCTTGTTTATGTTTGTCCGCCTTATCGGATCGGATCGATTCCAAATAATATTGTACTGAAAGGAATAAGTAACGCTTACATAGCGTCAATATGCCGGAATGGTATTTAGCTAAGTATTTTTGTGTGTTTTAAAGTGATAAAAATAGTTTTCTGTCAATAGTAAGTAAAAAAATATCACTCATTTTTGCACTGTATACCTAATGTTTGATGTATCATTTGGTGCGGAACATAGTGTTCTGAATGACCGACAATATAATATACAATATAATAATAATATATATTTGCTATTTAAGTACTTACTTACAATTTATAAAAAAAAGTGTAATAATTTATATAAATAAGCATATTATTTTCTATCACTTAAAAGACTTAGGTAACGAATAAAATATAGGTACTTACCAAACATGTTCTCCCTTCTATTCGACATGATTGCTTGAGCCATCGTTTTTACTAGTAGGTTCTTACTATTGATGTGTGATCTAACCAACAATCCTAGCCACTTTGACTCAAAAAGGACTTTTTCTATTTGGAGCTTGTTTTCTCTGACGTTAGCAGTAGAATCCGTAACATTATGTCTAGAATAAAACACGATTTAAATTCAAATATTCGGTTTTTTTTTGATCGAGCAAAAGAAGCGAAATGTGCTGTAGATTTCTGCAAATATGCATAATGCCATTGAAAATTGCAGTAAGTAGATACATTTAGGGTAATTTTTGCTAAAAGATTCATAATATCAAAAATCTTTTATTTCAAAAAGAAAAATCTTACTTGGAAAGTTTCTGTGATTGACACGTTATATTTAGGTTTTTCAACCGAGTTAAGGCCGTTTTGAAACAATCTATAGCGCTCGCTAAATGTACGTTTTCTTTAGAGAACATGTCATAATCTATGGCTTTGTTCACGGAGTCGATGTCGCGTTGAATCTGAAAGTAAAGGATAATATAAAAGTATGTCTAAGGTGGCTCCCGAAAACCTCCTTTGTAAAGTTCCCCTGCGTAATGAAAGGGATTTTGAGATTTTTACCTATGCCAATATTTCTTGTGCGTCGCCTGTGATTAGTATAGTGGAAAGGAATTTAGGTCATACGGCCGGTTTCTGGAAACCCAAATCACGATTGATCCGAGTTTGACACATAGGTACCTAGTAATTGTTTGATTTTTTCGTTGATTATAATCAACGATAATTATCTTTCGAGAAACCGGTCGTTAGTCTCGTAATCTCCTGACCGATACATATTTTATAAGTATCTAATATCTCTTTAATAGTACAAAACAAGCAAAAAATCTTATCGAAGCTCCAAAGAACGGTGCAAGTTTTTTATTTTCGAAAAGTGCCGCATTTGTTCCTAATTCTTTAATTAAAACTTTAAGACTTGTTTTACTGCTTTCATTGTTTTAGTGCTACAAGAACTACTCAACTACTCGATTCACCCCATGATACAGTAAACTCGGTCTCTCCAGTTCTCGCCTGCGAAAATAACATTCATACGGCGAGCCTGTGTTCGTCTTTCGGCGTTCTTGGGTACCTAGGTACACTTGTTACTTAGATACCTATTTTTTATCAGAGACTTTATTGTTGTAATGTAGGTATACCTACTCACCCTAGTCGCGATCTCTTTAGATATAAACTTAAAGTTATTCAGTTGAATCTGAAAGATGTATGCTTCTTTCATAAGTTCGTTGACTTTCACTTCGTTCATATTCTCATGTTTAGTTTTCAGATCCGCACCAAACACAAATATTGGTTTCGTTTTGGTTTTGTTGTGTCGAACCTGAATTTACATGTTTGTTAGAGCATAATATTCCAACCATTAAATGTGTATAATTTGGTCATCAAGTAGGATTAGGTAAGTATAATAGATAATGTATAATATCAAATATATGTATAATATCTAGTACAAGGTATCAATCAGCCAAGAAGTTATTACTTATGGAAGAATAAAAAAAAATAAGAAACTTATGTGTCAAACATGATTTGAAAAATTTGAAAATTTTTAAAATTTTTAAATTTTTCAAATCATGTTTGACAGACAATTTTTTGACCTAGGTTACACAACATAACAAGACTTACGGATTTAGCTAGTATTGATTGCACTATGTTTTGATCGCAAAGTATGTATTTATATGCGATTTGTGACGTTTACCTCAGACATCAATAATAAACTACTTATTTGGCCTCAATTACAGTTAGGTAGGTATAAAGAATGTTTAATAGCGTTATATTTCCTTTATAACGATTTCAGTTCACAGCAAACAACAAAGAAAAATTCTCAATTAGAAGAATCAATCTGCCAGCAACCACGGCTATTGCAACGTAGCCGAAACGTCGGGAAAAATAACAATAAGGTACGCTATAAAATCCGTTTGATAAAGTATTATTCAATCAGACGCTTCGGATAAGTGTGGCAAAGTTATACCTACTCGAATCAAGTTTCAAGTTATAGTGAATAATTGACGCGCAAGAAGAAGAATCAGTATTATTTTTAATCACTCCAGTAAAAAAATAACTAAATCATTAGGCACCTGATTTGACTTGTCTTGGCCTGCGTTTGATCTGGCACTTTGTGTTCTAAGTGGTGTTGGTGATGAATTGGAAGAGGGCGACAGTTTGATGACCATATTGTTCATTTTATCAAGCAGTTCGGTTAACGGTGAATCTGAAATGAGCGCTGAAAGACCAAGATGGGCTCAGCTTTAAGATTGAAAAACTCAAAAAATTCAAACTCAGACATTCTTAATTCCTTAAAATCACAAGGATCATTTAAAAAGAGCATATTTAGAATTAGTTTATATACTTACTGTTGTTCTAGGTAACAGTTCCATGCGACCAGAGCCTAAGTAGGCTACCCAAAGGTTAGCTGGTAGAGAATGCTATTTGTAGCATTAAGTTCGCCTGTATACACTACTTTTAATAGTGCAATAAAGAATTTTCTATCTATCTATCTAAGTAGAAGACTGCCATACTTAATACAATACATTACATAGATATATTTTTGATTATATATATAAAATACCCAGAACACCCGGAATAAGTATTTGCAGATCGTACAAACATTTATCCCAAGGCGGGAATCGAACCCGCAACCGGCGCCACATCGGTCTTCGATTTACACGTGTGGTGTTGTTATTTGGGACGACGAATACTGTAAACTGTACTGTAGTAGACTGTAGAAGAGTCTAGAAGACTACTTATAGGCTATAGAGGTCTGTAATTTACATCGATTCCAAGGTTTATGTGTCTGTTCGATCTTATCAGACGTGCATTTTCGTTTGGTTGTTCTTGTTTTAGTTCGTCATGATTATTAGTTGTTCCTGTTCGAATATATTGATATGTAACTTGTTCGAATAAGTTATGTATACCTATGGGAACTTACTTGTATCATTGTCAGCAGGAGCTGAGCCAGTTTTCGGCTCAGTTGCTTTTGCTTCATTTCTTTTTATTATATTTGTTTTTTCATTAACGCCTGTATTATTTTTCTCAGCCTGTAATGAAAAATCACACTAACAGATGTCGATACACTCCTTCCGAACTAGTAATCTAAAGGCACGAACAGTATGTGAAAACCGCTAAATTTTTAGCTTATTATTTAATTTCTATTTCTACTTACCCATAATTTTTAAATATATTTTTTTATACAATATATAAATTGCTAGATACTGAATACTTTTCTTATTCACAATACAAGTACCTAATACAAGAGACGATCAAATCAAATAAAACTTATATAAATAAAATACCTACTGACCTGGCTGACATTGTCTGCGACTGGTTTGGTATTATGTGCTGGCGTTGGCAATGGTTTCTTGGAGCAATCAGGTGCAGGTTTACAAGAAGTTTGATCCAAGGAAGCCGATTCTGTTTTCGGCAACAACCTAGCCACTATATCGTTCATTACATACAGCAATTTTGATAATGGCGAAGCAGGAGTGACTGCTAAAAAACAAAATTGAATAAGATTCGAATTTAGTAAGGACAAGGCCCGTAAAAACACCCGCGACACAAACTAGTCCTAGTGCAGAGACCGTTTGTAATTTTATGTCTAATTTGATGAACCGTACTAATCTTTATTTTGTAAATAATGTGTATTTTTGTAAATAAGTATTCGCAGAATTTCCGCGCGAACAATGGCTTAGCCTATGGTTGAACTTACCGGTCCACTGAGGATTTAGGGGCAGAATCAGTGTATTAGTGTTCTCAGACAAAAAACTAGCCATCGATTTCTGCAGTAGTTTTATATTTGCTAAGTCCGAAACCGCTATATTGCCGGTCCACTTCAAACGAAAGTTGAGATGTTTTAAATTAACGATTGTGTTTTTCAACAATTCGATGTATTTTTTTGTGACAGCATCTGTAGCTGATTGATTACTGAAATAAAGAAATAAAAAGTTTGAGATGCACACAAATTCTACAAAAATATTATAATTTTGTGACAATTATGTAAAATGGTGTTATTGTAACTGTGGTTATTTTAACCCAAAATCAGCTTCCCCTACGAATGCACTCTAGGTCCGTGGGGGTACCGAGGCTCTCCGGATATTCAAAATATCTGGGACTCTAGTCGCAACGACGCATGACCCGAGGGCTGGTGAGTATCTGGGCCACCCAGCGTATCAGCATTGCTATTTAGCGCGGCAATGCAGAGAGTATATTGGGTTCGCTTCTGATTGGTACCGATTTGGGTCATTTGAGCTATCCATAGAACGGTCTGTAGATAGCTCAACAGTTTTTTATGTATTTTTTAAACCTGTGTAGGTACATTTTGTAAATACTGTAATAGTTGTAAGTTTGTTGGTAACTTACCTATACTGTTTTATTTGTTTAATAAGAACCTTTGCATCACTTAATGCTGTAATCAAGCATTTGTATTGACCAATGAGAGCACCGTATAAATTGGTTGTAACATGTTTTGAGCTGATGCTACTATCTTTCATGATGTCTATGTCACATTGTATCTGAAAAAATAAAAGCACCTTCAGCACAATACGTATTATAATTATATACATAGAGATATTTCATACATCACATTCTAGTTCCAAACTAAGATAAGATTGTACTATGGAAACTATATTGCTTATAGAATATATTTTACTTTTTTATGTAGGTACTTTGACACCGAAAAAACATCAGTACACAAATGTTGGATAAATGAAAAAACAATGTTGAATGAAACATACTTAGCAAATTTTGTATAGAGCAAAACTAATATTAGCGTTTCAGTCTAGTTTCAACAGACATCATAAAATGAATTTCTAAACAGAGCTTGTGTTATGGGTACAAGAAGACTGCCATACTTAATACAATACATTACATAGATAGCTAATTTTTTATTATACATATAAAACACCCAGAACACCCAGAATAAATATTTGCAAACATTTATCCCAAGGCGGGAATCGAACCCGCAACCTCCGCGTCGCAGGCGCACCTTCGCCCGCCGCGCTACATCGGTCGTCAAAATCGAGGTGGTTGCATAAATATTATGTAAATTAATTATAAATATTCATTATGATCTGACTGGTAACTACTACTTCGTAAGTCTTTGTAAAAAAGTGTTATTAGCATTACCTACTTGTAAGAGGCGATTCGATTCAAATAAAGCTTATAGTAGGTACAGAAGAACTCCATATTATGTAAAACAACTTAGATGTACCTAAATACTTACTCTGGCCTGAATCTCTCTTGACTTTATCTTAAACCTGTATAGTTCGTTTTGAATGTCATTTGCTTCATCTAAAAGCTTTTTTGTTATTTGGTTGCTGGATTCTATCTCGACCGGCTTTCTTATGTCTTCTTTCACTGCAAATCAAAAATAGGTACCTACTTACCTAAGTATTTGATATTCTGTTAAGATGAAATTCATGGCATTTCCATTTTAAGTTTTTTTATTTTAAATGTTTCATGCATAGAATGTGTCTTTATTTTCATGCATAGAACTTTATACTACACCTGCTCGGAAAGTACCTTGATACTTTATCAAATTTACGGTAGAAAGTACGTCATTGCATATCGAACAAATATGCGGCGAGAAAACGCATCTGAGCGGGAGAGAAAAGTGTATGAAAATCCATTTCTTACGTGGTTTTTCTTTTTTAATTTTGGGTAAGACTATGCGCTGGTAACCTAAATATCAAAAGCCAAAAAGTTTTTACAGTGAGTTTTTATCTCCAAGTTCGCAAAATGACACTGGCCACTAGCTGTGTGTTGGATGGTGTCAAACAATTTGAAAAAAGAACATGTGAAAATTTTAGTTTTTTATTTTCCTCGTAGGTGTAGTATAAAGCACTATGTATCACTCAAGAGAAAGTGCGATTCCCGATCTCGGGTGTTTTAAAGCCCTCGCCTGCGGCTCGGGCTTCAAACGACACCCTCGACGGTAATCGGTCACTTTCTCCTCTCGGTGAACAATGTACTATTCACTCAGTTACAGCGTGTCTGAGAATTAGATAAACCGACTAAGTATGTTTAATTCTGTGATAGGTACTTACTGATTACGAAAAGCACTAACGAACACTCCTTCCTGCGTCACGCAACTCACGCGTTCACAAAATAATATTAAATTCACAGAATATCATTATTAGTGAACACCGTGTTCTCTGCTTATTTATTTACTATATTTTAAACTATACTCTAGGACTAAGTAGATATTTTTTATTGATATTTATCATCTATATCTATCAAATTGAAACAAACAATAAGACGCGTGTCTTTACCGCGATAGTAAGAGCGACTGATGAATGAGAGAAAAAAAAAGGCCTCTTTGGCATAGAGGCCCTAGCACGAATAAATGTGACAATCGCTAACGTATCGAAACGGTAGCGTATTCGGGAAAGACTACGCGTTCACGTCAGCTCGACTGCCGAACGCCGGAGCTTCATCACGCAGTGTGTCTTGATCTTGAATGAGCTACCGTTTCGATACGTTAGCGTTTGTCACATTTATACGTGGTAGGGCCTCAGCATAAAAAAAATAACCTTGAATTGGGTTATTGCGTAGATTCGGGTGTTTCCACACGTAGATCAGGGAATTCATTCTCGTTGGGAAGCGCAGGGGAATTTTGCAGGGGATTTATGAAATATTCGCAATGAAAATAATAGACTTATTTTGTTGTTAGTGTTTTTGGGCAAACCTGAACTATAGGTGCAATTTTTTTGTCAACACCAATTAATCAATCAGATAACCCATATTTTACATCTATTAATATAATTTTTCATCTATAAAATATTAGACAAAAGTTTTATAAGTATTACCTATAGGTTATAAAAAAATAATGGAAACACAGAAAACTTCTCGACTTGTAATTTCAATTATCAACATCAGGGAAGTTAATAAATTTTTTGACGAGCCAATTCTGTGCAGTTTCAGGTAGCGGCAGCTTCATTAAATTGTAGTAAATCTTATATCGCCAGGACTCCACTTTATACAGTTCAACGGGGTCCTCCACTAACAACGCTTTCATGAATGTTTCTATTATATTAACATCTTTTACAGAATCGTAGCTAGTGTTTTGAGGAACCGCTGAGCCTAAATACTCGCTAAGTGCTGTAATATGCTTCTGGTATAACAATGTCTGTTCATCGTTCAAGTTTTCAATCATTGTTTTCCCTTGATTGATTTGTGTAGATATTATTTTGCTGGAGCTTACGAAACCACCTGAAAAATGATGAGAGTTAAGTTAGTCTGTCTCTTGTATATTCTAGTTCTAGCCTGACCTAGTCCTATCCTAGCTTTTTTATTCATTATTTGACAGGCGTCACAGCTCGGTTGGTTGTAGCTTTGCCTTCCATGCTGTGGTTTGTGGATTCGATTCCCACCCAGAACAAATGTTTGTGTGATGAATATAAATATTTGTTCTATGTCTGGGTGTTATTATGTATTCTAAGTATGTGTTAACAAAAAAAGGTATATAAGTACATACCTAATTTATCAGCAGTCTTGTTCCCATAGTACAAGCTTTGCTTAGTTTGGGATTAGAGTGTGGTGTAAAATGTCCATGAACATTTATTATTTTCTACAGCTGTAGTTATAACTGTAACGAACCTGGTACAAAGGCCAGTGCAGAGAGTCCCATAGCACGGTATTCCATCCTGAGCGCGCTGGTCCACGCTAGAAGCCCCGCTTTACTGGCGCTGTATGCACTGAAAGCGGGTAACGGCTGCAAGCCGCAGTGACTGGCAACATTTATAATCCGGGGTTTTGTCGCGGTAACATTCTGCAAGTTCAAAGTTATAAATTATAACCTTGTGGTTATAATTTATATTATAACCACAAGGTGGTAACCACATAAGTATATATTATATTTTATTACTTATAAAAATTGGGGTATAATCGGAGCATTATAACTTATAATGCTCATAGAGCATTATACCAATGAGTCCGATGCTGTTTCATTTTTAGGTTTCCGTACAAAAGAAGTAATACGGACTCTATTAGGCTCTTATATGGTTAAAAATATAATAAAATTAACAAAAACTTTCTTACAAAACCGTTTTTTTTAGTTCATTTTTGCTAGCAATAAGTAGGTATATTAAAATGCGCACAATTTATTTATAAGTTACTTACATTTAGTGCGCTTTTTCTCAGTGCAGGTAAGAAAGCTGATGCCACGCGCATAGCACCCAGCAGATTCACATTAATGGTGTTTTCGACCATTGAAGAGGTCTGCCACTCGAAGTTACCGACTGTCATCACTCCAGCATTGTTTACCACAGCGTGTAGTTCTGCAATGAGATGGTAGATTGATCTTGTAGTAGTACGATCTTGGAGGTAAAGTCTATCATATAAATTTGTTTAGTGCGCCATCTAGTGGTCATTGCAGGAACAAGTTAATCTCTCAGACAAGAACCAACGAAGCAACATTGTGCTAATAGGTTGTTCGGTGTTAGTACAGAGACTGATTATATTAGTTCACTATACTTTTCATAGATGGCGCGCATTTAAACTGTTCCGCATAAATAAAAATAAATGATTAATCAGACTAACGTAGAAGTAGGTATACCTACCTAGATATATATAGAGATAAATTCCAAAGAAAATGTAAGCATATATTTGATATTTATATCAATGGTTCATTGTGTAAGTACTTACTGTAATTCGGATTGTCTTTCAATAGGCCGTTCACATAGCCTTTGAAACCAGAAATACTTTCTGGATTAGTGACGTCCAGAGAATAAGGGTGCGCGCAAAGTTTGCGAAGCGCTTCAGCTGCTTCTGTGTCAGTGCCTTGAAGCATACCAGCGACGGTCACCAGACCTTCACGCGCTGAACGCGCTGCTATCGCCCAGCCCAGACCGCTGTCGCATCCTGTTATAGCTACCACTCTTGACATCCTCATTATTTGTATGAAACACTAAAAATATATATATGTTCATTTTATAACGTAGTGGAAGAAAATCCTAAGATAATTAATATAATAATATCCAGCACATAATAGGAACTTAATTGAACTTATCAACACAGAGTTGACTTAAGTACATAAAATTTTGTGGTAATCTAATGTCATTTTAAAATAATGTTTATTTTCATAGCTTTGATACTTATTTGATAAAAACAAAATCATTTGCAAACTTAAAAAAATACTGTGGCCGCCAAGATAATTAAAATAAACGAATGAAATAATCCTAAATACTTTAACTTAAATAATAAATACTAAATCCTAAATAAATACCTTGCGCCGTTTTAGTTCACACAAATTGATTCCATGCGTTTCACAATAAAAAGGTTGCACTTGCACATAAGCAATTAAAAGTGTCTTGTAGTCCATATAGGAGTAAAGACGGATATACACTGAAAGACAGGAGGGACTGAGAGGGACTTGTTGCATATGGAACGGGTTCAGGTCTTATTGCATTTGAATGAGATTTTTTTGATGTTTTTCTTGAGTTCGCACACGAATAATTGATCAAGTATGTGGGTAGGTGGTCTTTATCACGGAGACCATTTTTTATGGTCACATTATTTGAAAGACAAACGATTAAGTACATGGAACATTGTTACCCTAACATTGGCCTTTATTTGGTAATTTGACACCATATCTTTGAAACAATAATTTCATTAGCAAATTAAGCCTCATGATTAATTTTATTATGTTTATGTTTAAATTTTTTTATTTAAGTAAGCATACAAAGTCTTAAATGCAATCCGGACAAACCGAACAATGCGTATTTAGTCAGACTTCTAGCAGACTTTAAAGAGATAGTACATAAATAAATAATGCTGGACAATCCACACAACATCATCTAGCTCCAAGCTAAGCAGAGTTTGTGTTATGGGTACTATAAAACTGACATACCTACTTAATACAATATCTACATTACATAGATAAATATCTTTTATTTAAGCACATAATAAAATACCCAGAACACGTGGAATAAATATTTGCAGATCGTACATACATGTATCCCAAGGCGGGAATCGAACCCGCAACCTCCGCGTCGCGCCACATCGGTGTCGATGCAACATGATGTTTCTTTATCATACAATTTGTCATCATCAATCAAATAAGACGGAGCGCTTTGGGCCTACATTGAAAGTAAGTAGAAACATTTCTTGATTGTACTACTTATTTGTACTTATCTGTAGGTATTAAAACCGAAATTACTGGCAGTTCCTGTAAGAAAAGTAAATTATACTTTCATTATAAGTGAGAGCGCGCACCAACTACAAAACTTTTTAAAGTGGCTTGACGTTCAACTATGTACCTATAGACATACCTATATACCTACCCATAGATATACCTATATATCGCATAGAAAATGACGTAAAATATAGTTTTACTGCAGTCTTGTCATTAGTATGCGCACAACCTACAGTAGTCACTAAATTACTAATTGAATTAATTGTACCTCTAGGCTATACAATAAAATAGCGTAAGTAAAACACAAATAAAATAAAATAACGCAATTTATTATAACAGGTATTTACATAATTATATTAAAGAATCTATAGTACATACTAATTTGCTATATTACTGCTAATCCAGTCCAAGTAGTGATACACGTTGGTGTAAAGCGTGGGGACCGTTGAACCGCAAGGTGCGTCGGTTCGCTTCCCACTCACCACACCAACTACATAATACTTCCTTTGATAAAGCACCATTAATGGACCTCCAGAATCTCCCTTGCACGTGTCCTCGCCGGAGTAACCTGCTGCACAAAGGTGCCGAGTTGTCAGATCTGGATAGAACTTTTTACAGTCGTGTTGAGGTACTAAGTGGACTGTGGTGGATTGCTTTATGTCTGTCTTGTACTGGCCGTTGCGACCCCAGCCGGCAACCGTGAGGGGTAAACGGTTGTGTTCAGGGCTGTCTATGTTGATGGATGGGAGGCATATCGGTCTGATGTATTCTGAAACATGGTAAGAATAAAGATACATTAAATTTAATAATTATAAGGAGGACATTATCCCAAGCTAGATAACTCGGAAATAGGTAGGTATAAAGTCACTCCGGTAGGTTCTCTTGTTACTTGATAGCAATTAGTAACTAGAATCATCTTTAACACGCTCCACTGCGTATATTTCTGTAGAAACATCCACCGTTACTAAGCGGCCGTAAAATACGATCTATACAGCGACAGACTTGTTAGAAAAAATACAATATCTAAGTATATCTAGACTTGATTTATTCAAATCGTAGTTTGTAAAAAGACGGTACTTAAAATAGCTTGTTGTAATTTTTCCCTCCAGATAAAAATAGGGATAGGTATTTGATTCTACGATGGTGTTGCTTCTTCTTCTTTTATGACTTTTGCCCATTAATACGTATCGGTCAATCGTAAAGTCGATTTTCATTTGTTTTAAAGAGAAAATGGTGGAGAATTTTCCTCTCATGGTAAATGAGTTTCAACAGATCCCGATATGACATAATAAGTAGGTACACTTTTGTATTAAGCTACAATCTTAGGTTTGTTTGTTAAATTGCACTAAAATAAAATTTTCTGAAAAAAAAAAAACATTTTTGTTGCTAATGTTATGTAAACACTAGCAACAAAAATGTTTTTTTTTTTCAGAAAATTACAGAATTCGAATCCCTGAAAACAGTGTTGGAAGTTTGATACTTCACTAGCTAGACTCAATGTTATGTGTCTTTTGTTTACCTGTGTAGGGTGCATCGCTTTGAAGTTTGATAAGTGCGATGTCGTTCAGGAGTCTTGCTTCATCAAACCGCGGGTGTAGAACCACATTTTCGCTGTAAATGGCGATATTGTCAATGCACTTTCGACCTTCGCCAGTTAGTTTACAGTCCCGTGGAAATGTGCGTTTGTCAAACTCCGCTAGGAACACTTCAACACTGAAATTATATAGGAAATATAAATATAACATATTCACATTTTACACATCCCACTCTACTCCAAAACTAAGCAAGCTTGTTGGTTGGGAACTAGATTGCTGATAAATAGATACTTATATAAAATAAGTCAGCTTTTACTAGGTTGTATTTATTTTATAATAGTTTTCATATAAACGGGCTAGATAACGTGATCGTGGTGCATGACTTATGCCCAAATATCAGGAAATAATCAAACTCACAAAACATGGTAAATATCCCTCTTATACAGAAAACTAAAATTTTTGTCTAAAGGGGAATGACTTTTAGGAAATCACTGACTAAAAAAAAAGATTTACTCAGAACATAAAAAAAAAACAAATTTCCTCTCTATGAGGATCAATAAAATCTCCCAAGATACCTTTTCAGAGTGGACGCACTATCGTAAACGCAGTGTCCAGCTGTAAGGACGAATCTGGAGCTGATGAGTGATCCTCCGCAATTGAACCCGGTCTCTTCAGTACTGCTTACGAACGTTGCTAGCAATAAAAGAGTCCAAGGGAACTGTGTAAACTCGGTTTCCTTACCACCTTCGAAAAAACCATAGGATTAGTCCACGAGTTATTATAATTATCAGGACTGTTGTTAGACTGTAAAAGTATGATAGGTGACATTAACGCCCATTTTTCATTATTATTATACCAACCTCTATATGAACAAACGGACAGCCCATATTTTATTAAAATTATTGTTTTTTACATAGATAAAAACATTTGCTACAAATCTTTACGGTAGGTATTGTTACTAATTTGTAACCAATTTGAATTTTTCAGCTTTTGTGTACCTACTTAAGCGTTGGTCGGTATAAGAGAAAGCGCACACTAACGATAAGATGATATTCAAAGTCACATAAGTAGATAAGTAATTATAAAGAGATATAAAGAGATTTGTAAAGTCTACCTACGGATATAAGGTATAGAACGCCGAAACAAACAAATGAATTACCTACAACTGCAGTCTTATCTTTAGTGTGCGCATTCCTTTAACGACATTAGATGACACTAACCTGATATTCTGGTCTCAACTGCTACTTTATCAGCATCTCTGGAACCATTAACTACAGCTACTGTTTTATTACTAAAAGCGGTGATGTTTGTGCCTTCTTTGAACATTGAAAAGGGCCACTCGTAATCGAGCGACTGATCTTGACCCAAACCGCCATTGTTATAAGTGGGTGCAAAGTTATCATAGTTTTGTGGATCTGTGCAGAAAAGTGTTATTTAGTTTATGATACTTGATAAGTGCAAGGGTTCATTAGTAAGTGTTGTTGAGTACACTTACGGCCGGTTTCAGAAACGTTGATCAACCAAAAAATTAAATTACAATGTGTCAAAACTCGGATCAATCGTGATTTGGGTTGCTCAAACGCTTGTCATTTGATCTGTTGTTGATTTTTTGGTTGATCAACGTTTCAGAAACCGGCCGTTAATGAATATTCTTGCTAATTTTGTACCTAGTTAGTTGATAAGTGCATCTTGCTACTAGTAGGTGTTGGTTAGAAAAGAAAGAGGTACTAGAGTCAGTTTATAAATGTGTACCGTCGATTGTTTTCGTCAATTTGGTCTCCAGCTGATTTTTACTGTTTATTATAAACGGGCTACCTAAGTAACAAAAAAAGTTATTGTAATTAAATACATTTTTCCAAGATACACAAGGAGTGACTCTCACTCCAAAAACTCCATTGCTGTATTTATGCCTATATCTTCCCTCTATAGTTTGGAGATTGAACGATCTATTTCGTACCGCCTTTCATCCAGGCAATTATTTCGGTTCCAAATTCTGAAATGGTATTCGTTAACATTTGTTCCCAACTTTTTAGTTTCTGAGCCGAACCTAGTAAGGGTGAAGCTCTTATTGATAGAATAGGTCGTAAGCAATCTGATTCCTACGTAAATGTGGTCGAAGTAAAGTGCGTTACCAGTAATCCTGTCATCGTCAGTCGCCTCGCGGCCGCAGCATCCACTCTGGGGGTCGGGGGGAAAGCTCGTTAGCCGATCGCATTGACCCGGCTGGCTCACTGTATTACCTGAGAAGAATATTCAGATGTTTATTCACTGGTTTTCTCTTAAAATCTTCAGTCTATATGAACCGTAAATGTTGAGAAATTGTTGTCTGATTTAATTTCCAAACTTGTTCTTTTACAGCAGAATTATATTGTCCTAACGTCTGCTGAGTGAGTAGGTCATATACGTAGGTATAGGCCGCTGCTATAAGCTGTATTATAATACCTTATTTAGATTAGAGAATCGAAAAAAAAACAAAATATATTGTTGTCTATGTACTGGAGTTGTAAAACCGTTCTACCTACAAGTAAATAATTTACCTTGTCGATTACTAGGATAATTAGCGTACTGGTTATCAAAGTTATTTTGGCCATATCGTTGATCGTTTGGTCTTCTATTGAATTGATCTTGTCTGCCCCCTTCATTAGATCTTCCAGCTCCCTCATTGCTGTATGGATTTCTTCTGTTATTAAATAATCTATTGTTTCCATGATAAAAGTTTTGGTTTCCTATATCCCATGCATTTGTGTCCGGCCTTTGATTCCAATAATTATGTCTAGTAGGCCGTCTTGAAGGTTCTACGTTATCTGAAGGGGTCTCCTGAATTTGACTACTATGACTGTTTGTATTCTTTTGTTTATCATTCAACAAGTTGTTGTCTTCACTATTATTTAGTCTAGCATTATCGTAAGAAAGATACTGACTCTGAACAGATTTGTCTGGTGTATCCTGTGAGCTCCCGAATTTGTTTTCAGTGAGTTGGTTTGATTGTTCTGTAGGTTCCATGCCCCATATTTGGTTTGGACAACATATCTGAAACAAATACACTGAGTTAACAAAATATAATGAAAACAACGAGGTTGCAAGTTATAAAAAAACATAAGATAATGTAAGTAATGATTTATTATATAACACACACAAAGAAAACAAAAGAACATAAACACAGCAGCAAAATTTTAGGTGCCATTTTTTTGTTATTAAAACAAAAGAAAACAGATATATGTATTATGATTTTTCTGCATCCCTTAAGTTACTGTCTATTACTATTAAGTTAGCACGCTAACCATTTCTTGACCTTTTAGGTCGGCATGCAGCAAATGCTAATGGTTCAAAGCCCACCTTTTGTAGGTACATTATGTATAATTTATTTCTCAAAGAAGAATACAATTCACTTATTTATGAGAAACACAAGTATCATTTAAATGTATTATTAAAAGGTTATAAAAGGCAAGGTATCATTACAAATAGGTAGATGCGAGTGTCGGAAGGACTTATTATTAGCTTAGAATGATTAGTACAAAAATAACAGAAAATATAACAACAACAAACTACACTAATACAAGTGAGGGTATATAAAAAAACCTATTGAGCAAAACAAAGAATGAGCACATATTACGTATGGTTGCTATGAAGTAAGCATTGATGGTAATAGTTGAACGAATGTATTGTTGTTTTATTATAATTTCTAGATTTAGCAGATAGTTCAACTGTTTCTTATTATGTATTTTATTATATAAGGATGTAAATATTGTAATAGTTGTAAGTTTCTTTGTGGATAAGTATTATTTTTAGTGTTGGCTAGTCAGTATATTTTGTCGTCGGAATATGAGGCACTAGTGTAAGTTATTGTAAATTTAAGGATTGATCTTGAACAATTTGAGGAGTGCCTTTGATATACTTGATCGTGAGGTTCTTTTCTCCTGCGTCAGTTCTCTGTTTCAGTTCTTCACGTCTATTTTGAATCTGTTTGGATTGGCATGGTGTTAGAACATAATAAATTTTATGTTATATTTATTTTATATATATTTATTTTAGTTATATTTATGTTAAATAAATAAATAAATAAAATATTATGCTACAGATAATGAAACGCTTCTGACTTTAACTGTGTTTATGTTGAATCACTCTTAATTGATAACGGTATAACCTATCAGTAGATATTAAAACCATTTGCTTTATTTATGGGACGATTAAACGCGGTTTGTAAAATGTATAAATAATAGCTTGGCTGGTGATTAATTTTAGCAGTTATAATTTTAGTTTCAGATTGTTTAATGTAGTGTATTGCATAGAAATATGCCGATAAATTTCGGAATGATACAGAGTAGTTTATACTTAGTTAAGTAAGTAAGTATTCGATCTAAGATAGTTTCTAAGTTTCTGATAGTTTACCAAGTTACGGATCCAAACCTAGATAGATATACCTACTCAAGAATGGGGTTTTGCCTATTTTATTGTAAGTTTTTCAATAATAGTCAATATTAACTAAATCAACCAGTTGGTGTTGGCCTAAGGGTTCATACGCACTATGCGGGTAGCCGCATTGCGGCTAGCCGTCCGGCTGACCGCAAGCACAATTATGTACGTAATATTCATTTCTATGCGCACTGCGATGCGGCTACCCGCAGACCGCTCCGGTCGCTCGGAGGGCTGCAGCCCGAGTGACGGCCAGCCGGACGGTTGCTATACGCACTGTGCGGTTCAGTCTGCGGCTGCACGCCATTATATATTATCTTCATATTTTTTTAGTTCTTCGAAAAATATTGCAAAATGCTTGCTCTCATCTCGTGTTTGCAAATAAGGATGCACCCAGTACTTCTTTCCTTGTTTTTTCTTCTTTACGTAACGTGTGTAAATGTAGTAAATAGCTGCAACTTCTTCCACGTCCATCTTTGAAATGGATCGACATGACCGCAAATCGCAACGGTTCTTCAACCGCACGTTGCGGTTGCGAATGCGGCTGCCCGCGATCCGGCTGGCCGCATTCGCAACCGCATCCTGCGGTCAGCCGGACGGCTAGCCGCAATGCGGCTACCCGCATAGTGCGTATGAACCCTAAGAGCTTTAATAAGTACATTTATTTATAAACCGAAACTATGCGTGAAAGTGTTAAAGAAAAAAATTACGAATAATCGTGAAAATCCTAACGTTAGTTTCGATACGTTTACGATTGTCACGTTTATTTGTGCTGTAGGTACACAAAGTATTTCACAGCATATACTTACGAAGTCTCCTTGAGTATTGGAGCCAGGACCAGTTCCGTAATCATCGGGATGGTTGTTGTTACAAGGGTACTTCCGCTTCCAAGAATCCTGATCTTTCTTGCTCATGCTCGTGAGGTGTAAACATTTGGACAGAGGAACGCATAATTCGCAAACATCTATAAACAAAAAAACGTTTATTATCAATTAATTAGGGTGGAGATTAGTGCCCAACCAAATAGATAAATAAATTATAAATAACTAACCTTTTAAAATAAATCTTTATGTACTAACTCATACCGTCATGTAAACGGTACCAATTGGTACCAAAATATTTTAAAATCAAAGACTTTAAAAGACGTTTTGCCGTCGGCGTGCGTTCTCTCTATAGGTAGATACAGTTTCTCTAGTCCAGACGTTAATTCTTTACATTGCTGCCCAAATCAGTAGGTACCTTTTTACGTGAGGAAATTAATGGATACCTACTGCTTGTTAGAGCTTGTCAGACTTAAACCGACTAAAACCTCACGGCCCGTTGTACATTTCTGCCAGGGGACACGATTGCGCGTTTTCATTCTTCCTCGATAAACCAGTAGGTACCTACACTTATCTTACAAAATTACTTCTTACCCCTCTCCATAACTCCTCAAGGGAAATTGCAAAGCACAGCTTGATAACTTAGTTTTGGTGAAAGCCAATAAAACATGAATATTCAATATCCGTAAAATCACATTCACGTGACATAGAATAGTAAATAGTGAACATGGGACAGGTAGTTCCCGTGGGAGTAGGTATAGGTAGGGATCTTTAGACTGACGTCATTATCTACTAAAAAATAAGGAAGAATAGGTAGGCTTACAAGTGATTTTTTACGCAGTGACATTATATCTAATATCTACAAAAATAAAAACATCATCTTGGGTTACGGTTATCTACTTATAAAGTTATAATATAACCGAACCTTGTAAACTATGAAAACCGATTATTGATAAAATAATAGCCTATCTAAGTAACTTACTTAAAGGCATCATCATTATCATCAACCTATATTGCCCAGTGCTGGACGAAGTCTGTCAGAACAGAACACACCACTGAATATACTTCTATTCTATTACAATTAGTACTTTATTAAAATTAGTGTTTACTTATTGTATTAAATTATTCTATTATATTATATTTCTTTATTCTATTCTAAATGTGGATAAAGTTAGCTATCAATGATTGGATAGATGAAAAGTATAACAAATGAAAGTTATATACCTTCTTCAGGAACAACTTTTCCCGTAACAAAAGTTGCGAAAACAAACAGAAAACAGAACAAACACTTCTCCATAGTTAGAAAACTGGTTGAGAACTGATGAAATTTCCCAACGACTGTTTGTTAGGATTGGATCCTAATGATAGTCGATTAAGTACCTGTTTAATGCAATTAAGAGCATTTATCTTTATGACGATAGCAATGGCATGCACGAGATATCGATGACTCTTAGGGGCGCTAAGCACGAATAAATGTGACAATCTTAAAAGTAACGTATTTAAGACACACTGCGCGCTAACCCTGCAACGTTCGACAGTAAAACTGATGTTGACGCGCAATATATCTCAAATACGTCACAGTTTTTATATGTTTAAGATTCTCACATTTATTCGTGCTCGTTCCCAGGTAAATCCAATTTTTAATTGATGATATATATTGGATATTTTGGATAGTTTCCTTTCCACGAATTCATCATATCAACGTACATTTAATACGCATTACTCAAATTAGACCAAAAAATATCTACCCTGTCCTATTTGTATTACTAAAGTAGTTACCTCAAAAACTAATGCGGCAGATCTTTAAGGGTAACTTATAGAATCTCTGAGTAGCACAGCTTTCAAACAAAAAAAAAACAAAACAGTTACAAGGTATTTATTACACAAGACAAGTAAGTACCTATCACAAGTACAGTCGAATTGTGAACCTCCTGTTTTCTTCAGGTTTTTATACTACATATTTTGATTCATCATTTTTAGTGTGGAAGTTTTAGTGGGGTGGGAGAAAGAAACCTCCACGTGGTCCACTTAACAGCTAGATCCGGTAACGCAGGGTCACAACAACAACTTCAACATCGTGATAGTCAAGACAGTGTGGATGATGAATTTTAGGGCAAAATAAAGTAGCTTGCCTAACTCTATTCTCCTATATTTAAAATGCTTTGTAGTTATTCTTACTCCAAACTTTTTAAAGTGATCATAAAAGCCTACTATTTACAACATTGAAGTACATTAAAGATATCTGTAGTACATATCACTGAATTAAATATTTCCCCTGCGTTCATGTTGATTCCTAGTATCCAGCTACTTCCGACTAATTATGTAGTTAAGAAATACTACTTTGATGATTGGTCTGCTAATAGGTATAAATCAAAGTAGCAGTATTATCTAGGCTGATCTTAAAGTACTTTGGTAATAGTTTTGTTGACTGATGTATAAGATGACAGTAATTATGAAATTATCGGATTCTCAGAAGGATAAAATACTTTCGCAAATAATTGTGTTTGGAAAGGAAAATTCAGATGCGGAAAAGTTAGATAAATATTTACATTTTACTTATAATTTGAAAGTTACTAAGAGTAGTATTTTTTCGCTTTTTGACAACTTTTCAAAATATACTTATAAATTTTAAATAATATTTAATATTCGATTCTACGATAGGTTCATAAATATCTTACTTTACTTTATTCAGACTGGATTACTATGAATTATTAAATTTTTTGATAACCAATATTAAAAAAAAAACACTAAATAGCTTTACGACTAACTGCGATAGCTGCATGATATAACATATCTATCTAGAAAGATACCTTACTAACTTGTTCTCCACTGCCCGCTAATATTGTTAGAATAAGTTTGAAGGCTCTCAAAAGTATCTGGTTTCAATTTTGTCTCAATTAACTTCAGATTGCGTTCGATTCGACGAGTGGTGCTTAGATCTAATGGAACGGTATACAGGGGTGCTCTGAGCCACAATACAAATACATAAACAGTAGATATACTTACTAACTAGAAAAGCAAGAAACAGAGACGAATGGAGATCTTTGGAGGGGCTTCTACCGTTAAAGTAACCCGAACATAACTTTAAAAATACATAAACATAACTTTTTTAATTATTACAAGTATAGAAAATTATGTAGGGTTAGGAAATATAGCTATTTTATTTTATTTCATACTTACTATAAACTCTTCTTCTTCTTACTGCACTTATCCTAATAGGTTGGTTGGCACAAAATGTTATTTTTTTTAACTCTCTGTTATTATCCGTCATCTCAGTATTATCGTTCACATCCATCCATTACATCTACGTTTAATACAAGTGTTTTTTTTAAACAATCAGTTTTTTCCTGTTTAGCATGAGTTTGGTCACTATCATGGATTACAATTAACGATTTGAAATAATTAATCACTTTTTCTACAAACACGTGCTGTGAAGCACTAAATTGTACCCTTTCCTCAGCCAACATGCTTCGATTGCTTGGAAGAGATCACTCGCAGAGCTAAAGCCACCCATGACTAATTGTTATTATTTTAAAGTAATTTATTGTGCTTGTAAATTACTGGGTAGTAAGTAATACTAGATCTTTCTACTGGATCAAAATTAACTTCACCTACTGTATCCCATCTACTGTTTTCTGAGAGTAACTATTGTTTACAGACAGAAAGGGTTATTTTGTCCTATTGTTGACTTTTGTAACATTACTTCCGAATGTAGAGTTGCTATTCGTTTTCGGTGATTGCGTTCTCCTTTGTAACCTAGTGGTACCTTACTTACTGAAATTACAATTTATTTGAAGTGGGTAATATTCTACCGGGGTCTTTTGTATGTCTTATTTTTTGTTTTTATTTTTTTAAAGACCTCAGATAATTTTTTAGTAGTGCTTCCTGCATTACAATAACTTCCAAAAACTTTAGATTAAATAAAACTATAGCCTGCATTTTAATGAGCATAAGGTTTTCAAAATCTAGATTACCTACCTATTTAATTTTAATTTTTTCATAATATTCAAGTAATGTTTAACCGAATGATCAACGATTTTAAGAAGTTAATTGGACCTCTTTTGTTCCATCAATCTTTTAATCTTATACATTGAACAATTAGACGTTAAGTACCTAATTTTTCAAAGACTTTTTGATTAATATAATTAAATGGGTAACCAACACCAGTGATTTAAACTCTTTGTTAGAGTTTACTAAATAATGGTACAATTATTTTCTTGCTTTTTAGAATTTAAATATGTAAGTAACTATTAGGTACGTAAATCTATTAATAATTTACAAATATAACATATTATACATTATTTAAATAGGTATCAATCCCTGGAAAATATTTTGGAATATATCATTTAAATTATGTTAAAGTTAGATGCCTGTCGATTCATAAGTTGGATGTTAAATGAAATGAAATTTGGATCCTTTTATGCGCATATTTATGATTCCATTTTAAAACATGTTGGTGCCAGCTGAACACTCGGTAACACATTGTGTTCATAGGAAAAAATACTTGCTGTGCTGTGAATGTATAAATATACATATCTACATATTTCAAAACATGTTACCTACTGAGTTTGCTGCTGGTATGGGAGGAAAGCATATTGTTTAATATGGTTGGTTTTAAAATTGACAGTTCACTAATACGTTAGGCTGGAAAGTTCAACCATGAGTGTGCAAGAAGTTTTATTTCGTTTTGTAGTTTATTTATATAAACGTTATAAACAACGCGCGGGTCTGCATACCAACTTTTTCCTGTTTCGTTTATTTATTTCGGTGCCAATAAATTACTGATATTATCTTCTAGCGCTCAGGTCGCGTCGATACACTTCATATTCGCACCTGCGTTATTTACTCCGCCATTTTAATATCATCCCGTTTTCACACACCATAAAATGCGGGTCGTAATTTTGAAATACTCGAGTATTCATCTCGGTGTGAAAGGCCTTCTTAGCTGTTGGTACTTCTGAGACTTTTTTTGCACTTTTAAGTCGTTTCCCTGCTTTTCCCGTTTCGAGAGCGTTTGTCACAAACGTCAGGCAGGTAACAATGATCTTTTGAGTGACGCGAACTGCCGAGTGCCGACTGCAAGCGAGAACCAGTCTGAATCTGAACTATGCTAGGGTTAAGTGCTCTTTTAAAAACCTACAGAAAATTAGACGGAGAAATAATGAAATGCTCGCGCGGCGAATGCCAGACGGAGTCCTTTCAGTTTACTCCGACGGAATATCTTTGGAGCAAACGCAGTGCTTTATTCCTACTGCATAATAATAAATGCGCTATGAAAAATTGGGGTTCGCACAAAGTCAAAGCTGATCTCACAAAACCAGCGATTTGTTTGTATTCATCGAATAAAGTGTGAGAAAGTAGTAAATCTACTTAGATTATCTCATGACATAGTCACATGTATATCGACACCCATCACAAAAATAAATGATATTCATCAGATCGTAATACGGTTTTACTGCGAAACTCTTTATTAATATTTTTGCTCATTCCGAAACGAACCGTTTTCCGCGATCTTCAGTAAATAAAGGAGAAAATTCTTCTCGCGGTTATAAAATGGGTATAATAAAACATTATGCGTCCCTACCGCCGTTATTTGTGGCTGCACTTCAGCCGAGGGCTGGCGGCTGGCGAACTGCGCAGGCAATAAGGCAAGAACATACCGGCGTCGCAATAATGTCGCACCGAGCACGGAGTTACGATGTGACAGATACTTTATACCTGTGGTTATTTCGGAGACGCTATGTGGCTTGTTAGCTCGATACTTTACGTACTTACTTCATTGTAGAGCTGCGTGCGCTGTGCTAGACGCTAGGGGTGAATATGACTCTCGTTGGCCATGATATTTGCAAATCTTCAATAATAAATGCGTAGTCGGCGAGGGGGACCGTGAGTAACTGCCGCAGGCTTGTTATCTGTGTTTCACAGCTTTGCTTATTTGCTGACGTCAGCCTTTTGTGGTCTAAAGCTCGTTAGATGGAATTTTAAAAGGGCTAGTTGTAGAGCTTTTTAAACCTCGGGACTTACATACAGAAAATGTTTTAAAGTAAAATTGCATTTGTTTGGCTGAGTAGTATTATACAAAAATCTTTGTTAGCAAAACGAGGACAGTGATTTTTACACATTGCTTTAAATGTTATTTCAAACAGCTTCGTGTAATGAGCTTTATCATTTTTAATGAATTTGTTTCAAATACCAGTTGAAAATGGTTGTGATTGCGTCGCATCTCGTTAGCAGAGAGAAGTTTGGTTTACGACGGATTAGCGGTGGACCGTAATCCAAATGTTTCTACTTCAGCTTGGATATAAAATTAACGGAAACGATCCACTTCAAAAACGAGGCACTACAGAACTCGGTTAGAAAACTTTATAATATTTGTTTATTTAACTGAAAATGTTCGCTCATTGCCTTAACAAAATCTTTTGATTTCCGACTCCATATTTTTTGTGACGTCCACATCAATCTAGATCAGTCCACTGCTGAATGTAAGTTTTCTAGTGAGACTTACTGATGATAACTCACATAATGCTCATGTTTCCAAACCATTTAGATGACAAAATGATAACATGTTTTATTATAACAGCAGCTCACGAAGTTCTTGACTTAACCTTGCATGCTTTAATTCATAACTTATCCAGACAAATATACTGAGCCAATGCATCTAGAACGATTTTCTACGAAGTTCCAGAGATGGATGGATCCTTCCAAAGTACCAGCCTAATTGTAAGTTTAGGAAACCCATCAAGGGTGGCCAACTTATGGTCTCTGTTATTGAAACGTGCTGCGTACAGAAAGCAGGGAAACATTGATAAATTGATGTTAAATTGCCTAGAAGTTTTGCACAAACTATCCGTGAGAAGTTGGTATGGGGTTTGCAATGGTGTAGGTAAACAATGATAGCACATAAAAACTTACTGTTTATAAGAAACTCATTAATGATAAACTTGGATATGACGTGGGTCAGAAAAGACTGCTGTATTTTGGAATATATGGTCAGAAGTGTTATTACTATAAATTATACAGACGTTTTGGTAGATTATATGGCCTATAGCTAGATGTATATTATGTATAACATGCGTGTGTTAAAAGGCTTCCTACAACTTTTTTTAAGATAAGGGATACGAAGGTATATTTTCTATTGATCCCGGGTCAAAATACTACGTTACTATAATCAAAAAATATCAGGAAGGCAGGAAATCAAAGCGCACACATTACGTCTCTATTCCCAAGCTAGAGGCGTTGTTTTATAGCTTGGGTTAAGGTATAAATCTTCGCCTCAAGAAGGTTCTGACGTGTAGTGGACCCGGGGATCTCCTACAGCTATGGAGACGAATGCGAGGTCGGATGGTGACCTCATGGTACATATTATAGTTTCTAATCACGTTGCAGTGAAGTACGAACATAAATGTCGGAAATTCAGTTTGCTGTGTTATTTTCCTTGTTCAACTCTTATGTTTTATATGGAGTTTAACGCCTGCGTGATACGGCTTACCTATTTCCATAAAGCAAGACCAGCAACAGCAGTTATCAATAGCCAAGATAATATAATGTTTAACTGGAATGTGATTATTTATTTATTTATTAATTTATTTATTCAATTAATACGGTTTACACCAATTACATTAATTGCATTTAGTTATTAATAAATTACTAATAATATTCAAACACATAGTCAAAACACAAGTCACAATAAAATTGATGATCTCGTGATCAAACGGCAGAATCATATGCATCTTTATATCAACTTACAAAACTTTTTGTGATCATTTTCTACGTCATTATGATCGAAAAATCAGATACCAGACACCATTGATCATGTAGTAGCAGCTTTATAGGCCTGCCTATATCTAAAGCGTCACTGTCAATCATTATAAAATCGTTTGACACTTTAATCACGAAAATTGACCGCAGGTATTGGTGTTTGGGTGTCGCGTACGGACGAATGTGGTTTTTTTGCGGCTGTCAAAACTTTTAGGTTAAAATTTACTGGTGTTTCCTGGATTTTTCTTAATTCTGATGCTTCAATTTAATGCTTAATAAATGTCGTTTACCAAATTGAGTTAGTTATAGTGTCAATATTTTAGAGGAATAATTAAAATTTAAAATGACATCAAACGATTCCTCAAAACCACATGTGATTTTTTTTATGAATAAAAATATTGTATTAAATCGTTTCAAAAGCTATCACTTTTTTTAAAGCTTATCATATATCTAAGCTGAGGTTTTTTTACTTGCAACACGCAAGACACCTCAGAATCAGGAAATAATGCGATCTTTTTAGCTTAATATTTTTCTTATATTCACTTTGATAACTAAAGTTACTAATAAGTCTAGTATTTATAACTATAACAAGGACTTATATGCACATAATATCACATTCTCATCCACCGCCAAATGACGTCATCCTCAAAGTTAGCAATGTCGGCGACAAAAGTTACTGGTGTTACATCTGTGCCGATCCGAACTACGCAGACGGCGGATGGTTCCCTCATATTTATGTATTACCTATATAATCTAACTTTATCATGACTTGGCTGATGAGAAAGCTCGTTCTCCGTTATGCATCTCTCGTTCTCTTTTTCAGCAGAGTAAACGTTTACGGTCTATCTTATAATAAGTTAGCGCAGACTTGAAGTATTGATTACCATACGTAATGATGACATAAAGTTAACGCTAACTTTTTATAAGATAGGGGGTTACTCTTTGAGCGCACAATATTGCTATGTATGTGTTAGATAAGTAACTTCTTTATATAACAAATAAAAATGCAACACAAACTAATGCGAGGTGCATTAGTAGCATTTAATTACCTACCACAAAATGAATATCTAAATAACTAAATCACAGGACACCTTTAGTCACAAAGTCACAAGTCACAACTTTATGGTCTAAGTAGATTCTGCGTTCCGTACAGCGCTAAAACCTAGGTCTCCTGAGATTATATTTCACTGTGCTTCTGAAAAGGGAACCGACAACGAACCACAAAGCTACATCACGGCGGAACTACATAAACTATGTTGTGGGTATTCGTTACGGCAACTAAATACACGCTGCTTCGAAGGATGTTGTATCTAAATCATTTTGATGAGGTGCCAGATACTTAGGTAATATAGTAATAACTTCACGAGGAAATTTTTTGGTACTCGGTAGCGAAGAAATCTTGAAAGGAAAGAAGAAGGGGCATTTTGGGCCACGACTAAAAAAGTGACCCTCAGGGTTGCCACTAGTAGGTACGATTGAAAGGACTTTTACACAGCCTATTATCAGACAGATTTTTCCATAAGAATTGTGAAAGTTAGGCCTGTAATAGCCTTTTAAAACGTACAATGTGGTAACCCTGAGGAAAGATTTTTTAGTGGCCCAGGCTCCATAGAAAATTGCCCACTCTCCTTTCGCTACGAATGAAGTCATACATATTCCACTATTTCTGAAATAGTAGGTACTTGGTACCCAGTTGTTTTGTCCTCAGAATTATTCTTGCTTACACCGGTGCAGCTTTCAGCTTAGCTCATGTAATTTCCCCTGTGATTCGGACATCGTTAGCGTCTATTCATGTCAAGTGGTGCATTGAAAAATCTTTAAATGGCAGCATAAAAGCCATGGATATGACTTTTAAGCGGAATAGAGCTTAGAAATAATATTATGCAAAACGAATGCAGAAAGAGTGAAGTTGGACTCATCCAGTCTTCGTAGATAAAAATGAATGATTCATATTTTATGGTTGATAATCCAATTATGTATATACAAATATAGATTAGATGTAGATGAAATATATATCAGGATTATCTAACTCTTGCATCTAACAAAAAACAACAACGTTTTAAAATTCAGCGGATAGTCGAAATTGATATAATATAGGAAATGGTAACGATTCTGTGTTTTCGTAAGCTTTTAGTCATCGTCGAAAGTTAGAAGAGCACTGATGATGTAAAAAAAATTATAATTTATTATTTATTTATTTACTCAATTAATGCGGTTTATATCATAATTACTGTCCTGATATTCCATCACCTTTTGAGAACACTGGCATTGCATACATACTTACATTTATTTAGAGTACATTACATTAGTGAATATTCAATACAAGAAAAATACTAGGTAAAAAATAGATAAAACTCAAATAATGTAAAGGTTGTCTGGAAGAAATCGCTTTCTTAGCGATAAGACCGCCCATTGTACATTTAGTATATTAATTTCCTAACCTGTATATTCATTTAGTATATAAGGTGTACAATAAAGAATTTTCATTCATTCATTCATTCATTCATAATGTTGACAAATAAATCGGATAAGGTAAGAAATATTTATCAGATGTTATGCAAAACTTGATTTCAAAGTGATGTTCAATGTCGCAGACTGAGGGCAAAGGGTGGAATTCTTGTGATCCTAGTACAAAGACATAGCTAAAACTATTATTTGGAATCCTCTAAAGGGATTCTTGAACATCGTAATGTATACACTTACATTTAATAAAATTAACACAGTGAAGAACTGCAAAGCCTTTTCCATTTTCTAAACGACCGATTTTGTTTATTACAAGCTTCCTGTAACCTGTATGGTAAGGTTTCCATACAGGTTACAGGAAAACCTATTTATTGCTTTTATTAAAAATAAATAATTTTAAATTAAAATAATTAAAAAAAGCATAATAGAAAACAAACAGGTCGCGAGCAAAGTCTCGGCTCCCGGAAGTTAATACCTAATTCAAACTTTTCTTTAAATAAGGTAGCTAGTAGCTAGTACCAACATGTATTATACCAAGATGAACGACATAAAACCACATTTTGCTCACATATTTGCTACAATATTTTCTCTTCATTTGAGTAACGTGATTTTACCTGTTGCTTAGTTTCCTGAGATACGATATTAAAATCTTAAATCCAATAATCCAACAAACAAAACATAAAAAACTACAGTCTTCGAATAAAAGTCGCAGATAAATTACTTAATAACTAATGTAAACAAGAAATTTAATAAAGCGAATCCCTTTTACCTGACTGACATTTAAAATAATATTAAATTGAACGTTTTGCAGTAAACTCAGTATTGAATAACAAGTTAAATTGATTCATTAGAGCTGTTTCACACGAGTCGGGCACTAGCTACTTTATTCTTACCTATACCTGCTATCTATATTCTAGATCTATCCCTGAGAATGCAGAGTTTTTTGATTTTAACCATTTTGCTGACCATATTTTCAAAAAAAATCTTATATCTAAAAACAAATCCATTTTTCTATTCCTCGCGATTATAAGATTGAAAGGTAATACAGCTATTACGACTTTCTGTACTTCCAGGGTATAATATAAAAATTTAGTCAAAACCGGCTTATTCCAGCGTCTAGACACGGTGCACCCCTTTCGAAGGATTTGTCGCGTGAATAGGGATCCGTTATAATCATACTGTAGGCATTGTACCATCCTTTGTTGAGTTTTGCAGCACATTTTCATATGAAAATCTTAATTTACCGAGCAACGTGGTAGTATAAAATCTTATGGTAGGACTAGGTTAAGTACCTACTGTATTGTATGCATTATTACGTCTAGCCTTTGAAAACCGGCGGCTCTCCGGGGAGCAACAAACAATAGAAAGTGCATTGTAACTGGAGTCCTGCTAGTGCTACAAAGGTCAGGTAGCTAGGTTCCAGCCAGTTTTAAATGGTCTCATTTATTTGAATCTTTGAACTTCTGATGTAGTTTTTTTCTTTTCTGATTTACGGTTCTATAGCTGGTTTAAGGAAATATCTTAATTTTTAATAAAAATGATTTACTAAGTAATTAAAATAATATGTAAGATAAGATTATAAACAAGAGACTAATCATCATCATCATCATCATCATCATCATTTAACTATTTTACAGGGACTCAAGATAATTTGATCATAATTATTTTAATTTGTATGGTATCTGTACACCATTTTTTGCATGTAAGTAATCGCGGTAGATGCGCGTGCATATTTAGAATAGTTTATTTGTAAGAAGAGTCTTCTTCTTCTTGGTGTGGCTATTAAGACAGCTTTTGAAAAATGTTTTTTTAGTTTTCACAAAAGTATGAAAATAGAAAAGACCACCCCCATCCAAGTTTTAAGTTAGTTAAATGGATGAGTCGGTTTTTTTATGCCGTAGCAGGCAAACATGGTTGCGGGCCATCTGATGGGAAGTGGTCACCTGCAACACCAAAGGCGTTGTCGGTGCGCTGCCGGCCTTTTAAATGAAGTCTTCTCTCTCTGATAACCCTTCTTATTCGGTATATAGAACTAGACTTATTGATACCAAACGTTTTGACATTTTCCATCCGCGTCAGGTGTGCCTGACTGTGATTTATATTCCGTGCAAATGGGAGATTTCAATGAGTTCCATGTGAAGTCTTTTCAATGTGTCAACTGCTTGTAACGTTTTGGGGTGACATTTTATGGGAGATTTTATTTTTAGCTTGATTTTCCTTATTACCGTTATTTTGTACCATAGAAGATAGTTTCGAGTATATTTTAGTCACACATTAAATTAGATTTCGTATTTTCTTAAATACAAGTTTTTTTAGCACAGGTCAAAGACAGTCTAGAGATATTTTTGTTTGATGTAAAATAATTTTTGTTCTTTCTTATCGACAAATGTTTGAATAAAATCAAATATTATGAAAATAAACTCTCAAACCTCGGAAGTCGTACACTCGCAAACAAAGGTAAATCGATATTACCAGGAAATGATTATATAAACAAGGAAATCGGATGTCTCTCATCTGATTTAGAAGGTAATAAAACACGCCCTCTTCGACTAGGTAAATTGATAAATTGATTATTATTTTACTTTGGAGAAATTGAAAATTGTTACAAGTGGTAAAACAAAATTGAATAAGATTGAATTGAAGGAAGAGAAGCTTTCAAATTGGTTAAAACGAGATTATTATTAATATAAGAGGCTTATGAGAATAATCTCGTTATGTATTTCTTCGATATAACCTATTTTTGAAGATGAAATCTAAATCTATTCTCAAGATTACAAGAAGCTCATATTCAGTTTTTGTTTAACCATTCTCTGCCATGACCAGCTAAAAGTAGTGATGATCTTTGAGGATATATATTCCTAGAACAAAACAACTGAACTCTCATAATATACGCAAATTTAAGCGGCTGTATGTCAAAGCAGTTGAATAACATACAAAGAGTTTAAAATAGCTAATTAAGGAGAAAAACTGAAGGAGTAAAGGCTGGTTTATACAGGGTCAGTGGCTGACTTCAAATTCGAGCCAAGTCAGTGCTGACCCGAAAAAAACCCTGTGTAAACTGATTTGAAGTCAGTACAGTGGGTTGAAGTCAGCGCTGACTTGAATATTCGGACACGAATATTTTAAAGTCAGTTGGCGCCCCCCGCCACCCGCGCACCCCCGCGCCAGTAAAATAAACCCCGTGTAAACAAACAAGTCAGTGCGTGGTTCGTCACTGCTGCTGCGTTATAGAGTGACCACGTTTTGAGCTCGATATCATTGACAGCAATTCTTCAAAATTCTGTGGTGACATCTTCATAGCCAGTTTGTACTCCGCAGGATCTTCAAATCGCAATTGCTTCAGCAACAAAGCAGAGCCACCAGTTTCGTTTCTATTGTCAATCCATTTTCTTACCCATTGTCGTTTATTTTTAGTTATCTCATTTTCTACCATTTCTATTGACTCATTCAACAGCAAAAATGATAAATTTTTCAACAAATAATTAAATCGTCGTTTCAGTTGTTTTCGCGAATTCATTTTCCCCACTGACTTCACACACGTGTGCTCACCGTGAGAAACGCACCACTACTACTTACTTCATGTAAACAGTTGAAGTCAGTCGCGGCGCCGACATTGGCGCTGCGACTGACTTCTCTACTGACCCTGTATAAACCAGCCTTAAGATTAAAACTTCCCGGCGTGCGTTTAACTGTCACCATTAAAATGTAAGTACCAACTGAAAGTTAAGTCTGTGAGTTGCATAATGTACCTACATTACCAGGATCATATTTAATTCGAGCATATTTTTTTATTATTAAATTTACTACTTGGTCTCGTTTACCCAGGAATGAGCAGAGTTAGCCAGGGATAGAGGAAAATGGAAAGACATTTGTCCAGCAGTGGGGCAGTTATAAAAAAAAATAACTACATTAAGAATTCAGATGTTTCAAAGAATCCATGCATTGATTATTCTAAAAAATAATTAGAAAGTGTTTTGTATGGTCCTTTAAGAAAACTATATAATCATCAACCATTTTATCAGTTTTTCATGTCGTTGAACCCTAAAACAAAGCTCCCTAAGTTGAGTGGTGCTAGAGACAACAGACTATTAAGATCTGGACCATTAGATGGAGACAATGTCTTAGTTCTAACGCGATGACCATTCATCGTGACCCCGCCATCTCCTGATTAATTGATGGCATTGAAGGAAGGCACAGGTCTGAGTTATTTGGTCCACAGAGACGGGTTATATGTACTGGAAGAAAGCAATCTGAAAGTTGCAAAAACAGATGTAATGTGTTATCTAATGTGATTGCCTGCAGTTATAAATAAATAAAATACTCACAGACAATTCACACATCACACTCTAGTCCCAAACTAAGCAAAGCTTGTATTATGGGAACTACATAGATCGCTGATATAATAATTATATGTATACATTTTATTTTGTAAATTCATACATAGAATATATACATAGAATACATAGTTACACCCAGACACAGAACAAAATATTTATTTAGTTTTGGAAAGGTTCGCAAAATATTTGGCCTTACCGTCCTAATGATAATGACTGCTACGATCTAAGTCACTACACTAATAATTTAGGGGAGGCTGCGGTTGTTACTACAAATAAATTATGGAAAGTAGAAGGCACAAAAATGTAGAGTCCAGAGCAAAAGTGTTTTTGACGACGAAGTGTACAATCAAGTCAAATAGTTATTATGATATCGAGATTTATAGAAAAGGTTTTTGTAGTTTTTCTAAATAACCAATATCTCGATATTTAATTGTCATTATTTATTTAATTTGAACAAGCTTTGGCCTCGCTCGTGCTAACTTTTGGAATTTAATGTAATTATGTTAATTCAGAATACAAGCTATGTTTCGTGCTAAATGCTGACACTTAAGTTTTATCTAAACGGATACTTTAGATAAAATAATATATAGCTATTTTTACAAATATTGCTCACAATATCTAATCATGTAATTTAAAGTTCCATGACGGAATAAATCTCAACAATGACATTCCTTCCCAACTACTTATTTACAGCAAAAACTCATTCAATACATAATTGATTTTGTTTACAAAGTATATATTATCTTCTATAACCGTGATACTTGGACTAACGAGTAGGACTCATTATATTTAACGATCGTCCTGTCGGCTATTACTAACCCTTTAACGCATCCATGGTCTTTTAATACACCATAAACTTTTATCTAACACATTATTTTGTTACTTAGGTTACATAAAATGTGAAAGAAAGTGTAATTATTTTGAATGTGTCTGTTTCATTAATCTCCTGTTGATTTTTTAAAATGATATGATTATGACAGGCGTCACAGCTCATTTGTTAGTAGCTCTGCCTTGCATGCTGTGGGTCGTGGGTTCGATTCCCACCTAGAGCTAATGTTTGTGTGATGAACATAAATATTTGTTCTGTGTCTGAGTGTTTCTATATATGTAGATATTTTAAAAAAAAGTATTTTAGTATTCTATCAGCAATCTGGTTCCCATAGTACAAGCTTTGATTAGTTTGAGACTAGGGTGTGATGTGAATTGTCCGCGAATATTTATTATTATTTATTTATTTGTACCTATGTTTAATATAGGCTACGAACTATCTAAGTTTGAAATTTAATCTAAATCGGACTCTAACGGCCGGTTTCTGGAAACCCAAATCACGATTGATCCGAGTTTGACACATAGTAATTATTTGATTTTTCTGTTGATCATCGTTCGAGAAACCGGCCGTTAGTTTCATTGACATTGAAAGACTAACATCCTTTTACTTTGAGTAGGGTTGTTCTACAAAATTCAACAAGTTTAAACTAAGCCAAAAAGTTAATCCCAACATTTTCATTTACAAAGTGACGATCTCAAACCAGCATTTCCGCTTTTCCGAAATTTGCAATCAAATTAAAACCAAAACGCTTCGAAGTCCTTCAAGTTAGTATTTATTTGACTAAACAGTGTATATTTTACAAGTTATTCCGTTAATCAGTAGACTGGAGATCCTTGTAACTCGTTTAACGAACGTAGATTTAAAAGTAAACATGCTACTTTGAAACTTAGTAACTGGATAATCTCCTGCTCATAGCTACTTAGTAACTACTATTTTATTTCATCGCCTAAAGTTTAACAAGATTAAATACCTGAAGTTAAATAAGATGAAGTAATTGAATTTAAAAATATATACACCTACGAGTTAAAGTCTTTTAGAAATGTTGATCGACAGTAATTAAGCGTAGACAAATGGTACAAAATCTTAAAAAAAAAATAACGTCGAGTTTAAAACTAGCTTGAGAGAACTGTCATATCGTATTGTCCAGATTGTGACAGAAAGTGACAAAGGTAATTAAGAAACCGTAGTTTCTGATCAGTTGTTCTAGACTCTTGTTGAGTGGAACTGATATCTAGACTAGAATCACCTTGTAAATAAGACGATTCTAAATTATATCTTTGATTTTACGGAATAAAGTACCTAAACACAGTTTAGGCACATACTTTGCTTAATACTGAGGCAATTCTAACGGTGTAGGTATCTTATAAAAAGTTAGCGCAGACTTGAAGTATTGATTACCATGCGTAATGATGACTTAAAGTCAACGCTAACTTTTTATAAGATAGGGGGGATACTATAGGAAGACATGGTTACAGGCAAGCTACCGTCACCTGAAAGAAATTTTAACTCAACAAACTTTCATCCAGATAAAGGAATTGCAAATTGAAGCGTTTTCATTCAGGCCTTTTTATTAAGTTAAGCTGTTCATTCATTTTGCTTTGTTCCACCTGGCTTGTTTCAAACTATTAGAATGAGCCGGCGAGGAAAACTCACTTAGCTGTCGGTGATTTTTTATCACAGAGAAATGCAGCGCTCGTTTAAAGATTTCGCAAAGTAAAATAAAATATCAATTATTTATAAGCCAATTGCTTAGTTTTTTTAAGGTAATGTAGGTATATTAATGAAACTAAGGTTGCGATTTAACAGAATACTAGGTATATGGAAAGAATCATTATATAAAATTTATATTTAAAAAAATATGCTTTAATCAACTTTGAACGTTTAACATTGTTTGATTCGTTTAAAAAAAAAAATTGTAATGTTTTACTATCGGTTATTGCGGTAATTATCTTATCAACATCTAGAGTTGAATTTGTACCTATTTGTAATATTATTAAACACTTAGATACTCATAAAATTTAGAATCTAATTATTACAGTTACATCACAGTTTTTCATAAAGTAATTGATTCTTATTCTTATTTCATTCATTTCTGCATATAAATGTCAACACCAAGTCAGGAAATAGAATCTCCCTTTCGTGCTTTTTCAAGGGGGGGGAGCACGTATCGAAGCAGTGAAGTAAGTATTTGAAATACACTGCGTGTCGACATCAGCTTTAAGGTAGACTTTCGACCAGAGCGGCTGAGGCGTCACTGACGCAGCGATAGTAACGCGCCGATAGAACGATAGTACCTATTATGCAGTACGGAAACGTATGAACTAGCGTTCGAACGTGGCGTCACTGTCGCCGCGACAGTGACGTACGAATCGCTGCGTCAGTGACGCCGGAGCCGCTCTGGTCGAAAGTCTACCTTTAATTTTTTTTTTTTTTATTTATTTCATAAAAACACACACTTAAAACTATATAATTGTACAAAGTTCTTATTAATGATACATTAGTGGTGCTTATTTTAAAAAATGAAACTGGAGTTGGGTTTCACTTTGCCCACTCTAGGAGTAAATCCTGTGTTGTGGGTATCAGTACTCTTTCGGTAAAAGCTATAATGTGTTAAAGATAAGTGTGTACATCATAATAGATTAAAAAGGTGTAAAAAAAGTACAAAAATGCATGCAGTGTAAAATAGAAAAGAAAAAGGGGTTGTGTGTCAACAGGGATATGCGAGAGTGAGGAATGTGTGAGTGAGACTCAATAGTGTGAAGAATATTATGTGCAAGAATGGATGTGGGCTCTCCTGCTCGTAGGAGTTGTCCCAGTTGCGTGATGGGAAGGTTGTGGTGTTTGGTGAAGTGTGTGCGTGATTGTGTATGTGGGGGTGTAGGTTGAGTGAAGTGATTTTGCTAATGTTGCGTAATTGTGAAAAGCCATGTTAAGGAATCGGAAATGATTTTATTATTCTGATAAATCTGTACTTGGGGCAGGATGATTTTCTGAACTTAGGTGATTGGTAGTTTGGGTGGATACGATTAGCTAGGGGTAATTAGAAGATTTTCCGTGTCGTTGTAATTAAGTGCGATGAGCCATGCTGTTGAAAGTTTTCTACAGTTTCGTTTGGTTAGTTCTAGCAGAGTGAGTTTTTCGTTTAATTTAGTGTAGATATATGGTCCTAGATAAAAGTGGGATCTTTTGCCGAAGCTTGTTGATACACTAGGCGTAGTCCACACTGTTCTACGCTTACTATGTGTTTTAGCTACGTTAGCAGGCGCGTTCTTATGGAATTTAAGCAAAGCAGCCATTATAAAGGTTTGTCGAACCGTAAGATGATTTACTTCTTGGTATAGTTCTTCTGTTGGATAACGATACGGCTTCTTGTAAGCTACTTTGAGGATCGCCCGCTGCGCTCGCTCTAAGGGAAGCAGATTGGTTTTGCATGCAGATCCCCAAGAAGATACACAATATGAGAGTATTGATTGGCATAGGTCAAGATAAGTGAGTCTAATAGTGATTTCGTCGGCAAAGGTTCTTAACTGTTTGAAAATGTGCAGCAATTTCATAAGTCTTGTACGCAGGGAAGAGATCTGGTCCTTCCACGTTAAGTGTTCATCGATGAGGATACCAAGGTACTTTATAGTACAGACATTATTAATTGTAGGGCAACTACAAGGTGTGGAGCATTTATCTTTAAGGGTTTGATGTAATTGTAAGTTGAGTGGTAGTCTTGGTGCAGTCCGTTTTGAAATACTGAAGGTTACATATTTTGTTTTGTCCGTGTTGAGTGTCAGTAGATTATTCTGGAGCCAGTGTGAGATGCGTTGTAAACCAGTTTGTGCCACCGAGGAAACGTCAGCCCAGGACTTTGCGTGAAAAACGATTGCAGTGTCATCTGCGAAGGTAAAAACTTTGGCGCTTTCCAGATTTAGTGAACAAAGACTATTAATATACATGAGAAAGAGCGTGGGTCCCAACACGCTCCCTTGCGGGACACCGAAATCTACCTCGGAAAATTCACTCAATTCGTCCTCTATCCGTACTCGTTGTCGACGCTCAGTAAGGTAGGATTTAAACCATAGTAACGGAATGCCTCTTACACCCATTAACTCCATTTTTTTTAAAAGTATAGGCCTTGATACGGTGTCAAAGGCTTTGGCGAGATCTAGGAAGACGCCTATACATCTTTGTCCTTTGTCGAGATTGCCTGTGACATAATCTGTAAGACTAGTAACAGCATCGTCCGTGGATCTATTGTGACGGAACCCGTATTGGTTTTCAGATAGAAGACCATGTTTTTCGAGGAAGCTAAGAAGACGTTTGTTAACTACTTTTTCAATAATTTTGGATAAGGATGTCAAAAGGGATATTGGTCTGTAGTTCGAAGCCTTGTGGGGATCACCAGCTTTGAAAATAGGGGTAACGTTGGCTCGTTTTAGTGACTCTGGCATAACTCCGCTGGTTATACTCAAATTGGTTAAGTGGGCAATAATTGGCGATAGTATTTTAGAGTTTTGCTTCAGGATGAAGTTACTTATGTTATCCCATCCAGGTGCTGATTTGTTCTTAAGACTGCTTATAATTTTTGCTATTTCGTTTGAGTTGGTTGGTGTCAAAAACAGTGAGTCAATAGGAGGACATGACGGTGGAACTACAAGTGAGGCCAGTTGGTCCTCAGTCGTCGCGAGGGAATCTAATATGTTGTTCGCTAGATCTTTGCCAATTGTTGTAAAATAATCGTTGACTTTATTGATAGTTCTTGGCTTATCTTCGGAATTATTAAGTAGTTTACAGTTTTGATGTTTTTGTTGTTTTAAGTTACAGATGGATGTTATAGTTTCCCA
This sequence comes from Ecliptopera silaceata, assembly GCA_932527185.1. NCBI lineage: Eukaryota > Metazoa > Arthropoda > Insecta > Lepidoptera > Geometridae > Ecliptopera > Ecliptopera silaceata. The sequence continues at coordinate 5,215,620 of OW052202.1, read as the reverse complement.
AGTCATTTTACTATTACCTTTTGCTTTTTTTAGCTGATTCTGGTTGTATATTTTTTTTGTGTTGTGCAAGATTGTCATACATTTGTTTCTGTAGGTTTTATATATGGTTTGTGTTGTTTCGTTTTTCGGGTTTTTTTTTGCCTTTAGGTGTAAACTTTCCTTTTTACGAATGCAATGAAGTAGACCTGGTGAAATCCAGGGTTTTAAAAGGACCTCTTGAGGTTTTCTGATTGTTTGTGTTGTGTGTTTTAAGATTATTTTATTTAGACTATTAGTAAAACTAGAGGCTGCCTCTGTTATATCTGTGAGATTATAAAGTTTGTCAAAGTCTAGCTTTTCCAGATCTTCTGTAAGGCCTTGGTGATTTACTTTAGTGTACAGTCTGTTGGGGTTCGCGACTTTGGAGTTAGTATATTTTTCAATACCCAGTATCACAGTATAGTGGTCAGTTATATCTGAGCTACAAATGGCGACTCTGGCAGTTTTCTTCGAACAGATCAGAACATGATTCTAAATGATCCTTGTGATTTTACTGAATAAAGTAATTTTTGACTTTTGACTTTGACTTTGACTTTGATCTAGGCAGTTTTCTCCACGCGTTGGGTGTTTATGTCCCGGTATGTAACCATAATGACCAGTAAGTTCGAGGTACTCAAAGGACCGACTATCCTGTGAGTTTTCTTTGATATCGATGTTTAGGTCACCTACGATTACACGTGATTCGTTTTTTAATGATGTCATAACACGTTCGAGAGAGTTACAAAAATTACTAATGTTACTTATTGAGGGTGTCCTGTATAGAGCTATGATGCTGAGTTCTTCCCCAATATGCACAAGTAAACAGTTGGCGTCATGGAAAGGGGGCTCTTCAATAGTTATTGCTAATCCTAGTCTAGAGAGAACTATAATACCATCATTTTGATTAAGAAATGTTTTGGAAGAGAAGTATGAGTAGTTTGGTAGAGTTAAGTTTGGTGAGTAGTCATTGATCCAACATTCTGTAAGAATGATTACATCCGGTGTAAAGTTCAATCGAGATATATAAACACAAAAGTGGTCAAAATTTTTCTTAACACTACGTATATTTTGGCAAATTACGGTTATTTGATTATTAGGTGTTCCGAAGTATTCGGCACAATTTTCCGGATTATCAATTGTACAGCTTTGGATCAATGGTGTATTGTCAATGTCATGTATGAGATCGATACTATCCATAATGAAGTTGATAGTAACAGAATGTTTCGGTTTTATGGTGCAGTGTTTTAAACACTATCGAGGTATGTGATCGTGGACACTCTTCAGGATTACATGCGCTATAGTTCATTGCAGTAGAAATCAATTGTATGAAATAGTACACCAAAAACAAGTTATTAATAAAACATATTGTTCTTACCCAATAACAAGAAAAAATGACAAAGATAACAAAAGCATCGAAATGCATACCTATTACACAACCTAGTAATTTCAGGATATAGTGTATTACAGCTAGTCAATCAGTGGTGCCTCCGCTTGTTGGGCCCCTCTTAAGTTCGGCAAGGGTTTCTTCATTTTTTATGAGCACGTGAGGGGCATTTTCTTTCTTGCGCATGAAGACTCTCCCATTCGAGGTCCAGCAAAATTGGAATCCCTCTGTCTTGGCCACGTCGCGGGCCAGATAAAAGAGTCTGGTAGTTTTGGATGAAAGATGTTCTGAGACGTAGATGTACGTTTTTGGTTCGCTTAATCCTAGATGTTTTGAGTTCAGCTGGTCTGACTTGGCCTTTATGTATTGTTTTGTTTTCGACAAAAAGACTTCCCTGTCGAGTGTGTTGGAAAACTCGGCGACAATGGTGGAAGTGGTTGCATCTGGCTTGCTTGGCAAACGATATACATCTCGCAGTTTGCTTGCAACGTGCGATTCTTGGGTACCTAAGACCTTGCTTAACTTATCCACCGCTGTGTACAGATCTTTCTTGCCTTCTTTTTGTCTTTTGGGCACATTCCTAATTTCAATGCTAGTTTTTTTAGCTATGCGCTCCATGTTTTCCATTCTGCTGTCGATTATTTCGATTTGTCTGGACATATTCTTGCACTCCTTGTCCAGGTCTGAAATTTTAGTCTGTAAGGTCTTCATTTGGTCGGATATGAAGTCCATTGAACTCTTGAGATCATTACTTGATGACTGTATATTTTCATTCTGTTTCTTAATACCTAAAATGCTATTTTCCAATCGGTCTAACCTAGCGTTTTGCTTATCCGCCATAGCATCAATCATTTCTTTAATCTCACACATGTAACCGCTCCATGGGTCTGGGCCGTCGTCATCAGTGCGGCTGCGTTTCGTTCTGATATTCATTTTCTCAGATTATTTCCTGAAGAATTTGGGAATATCTGTGTCTGAGGACGAGTGAGACATTGAGCCCTTGGAGGCAGGGGGCGGAGGAGTACGTTTCATAGCTGACCTTTGATATGATAGATATCAGTCGATTGCTTGAAAATTATAAGTGGTACCTTAGCATGTACGCATAGAATCAATCCTTGTGCCGTTGCTAGTTATAAGGCGTAGGCGTTCGCGGTAATTAGTCGTCGTCGCACTGCAGCGGTGACGAGTTAACTTAGCCGCAGGTATAAGTCGGATTTATTCCGGTTCCGTCGGCCGCTAAACGCTCCGACGTGCGCAAACGGCGCTCTGCACCGTGAGTGAAAGGTGTTAACTCACTTGACAAACTGGTCCTCTACGTCACGGGCCGGCGCTCGCACCGGCAAGGTAGTAACAGTCACTTTTTTAGCTATAGAAGAATGCACCAATGTAGTGTTGCAATAGATGCGCTTTTTGTACTTAGCGTTGGAGCGAAAAAATATTAAATTAGACACACGTCTACTTCCCAGCGAGTCTTGGACGAAAGAGGGGATTTACTTTTGAACATTGCAGCGTTAGCGAGCAGTGTATCTTAAATACATTACGTTTACGATTGTCACATTTATTCGTGCTCGCCTCGCAGCCCTACAGTACAGCTACTGCATTATTCGCGGCTAAAACAACGGCCGCTCAATACTTTCCCCCAAGAGGGCGCTCTTGTTCTTTATTGACATTTACTTTCCGAGGGTAAACATGGAGCCACCAGCTGTCTACTTGCCGCATAATACTATTGCCAACCAAGGGATTATATTTATTACCGATATTTTTAGTTACTACTAAAACTGAACCGGGTTATCTCTTATTGGCTGGAATGGAATGCTTAAAATAACACTAAAGAAAGTGAAACATTGAACTTTGAGAAATAATTAAAATAAAGTAGTACAGTGCGGTCTTATCGCTATAAGCGATCTCTTCCATGCAATCCCTTGATAGACAAAGACATTAGGTTAGATTAAAACTAGCATTTAAGTATTGCGATAATCTAATCGAAATTCCGGATAAACTAGGCTGAGCTGATATGATTTTGTTTATCCTCACCATCCAAAGGTTGACTGGAAGAGATCGCTCTTAGCGATAAGATCGTCCACTGAACGCCCAAATATTGAATAAATTATTTTATTTTTGTATCATGTGATCTGTATGTCTTAGCAGTTAGTCTCGCCGATTAAAATCGATATTTTTTTTATATAAAATAATTAGTAATGTTCTTCTTTACTTCAATACTTTGATTAAATAATGGAGACTATGGTAGGGTCCCTGATGTAACCCTATTTTTCTAGGTAACCCTTTTACATTCAACGAATAGCTTTCCGCAACTTTTCGTAATCTAGTTGGGTGATTCTTCGAATTGAAACAAACTTTTCTAGTTCTTCCGAAGGGGAGATTTTCTTGCTCAAATTCTGTGAAATTCAAAGTAGAGCAATGTCTTAGGTGATCCACTGTGAGCTATAAGATAAGATGAGATGAAGCACTGTTTTCCACGGTAATTAACTTCAGACCTAAGTTTATAGGCGACTTGAAGCTCTGCTGACCTATCCTAGCCTGTCTAAACCGGCCAGGATTTAAGCCACGTTCAGATTCTATGTATACTAACTCATCGGTATTCTGTGGCATTTCCTGTAGACTGATAAGCCTGAGCTGTATTAAATTTAAAGTAACATTTGATTCACACATCTCTAGTAGATGCTTAGTATGAGTTTATAAAAATATATGAAAATGATTTTATTCACAAGTTTTTTTGAATCCTTATACTTCTGAGCTAGTTATAAAACTGTGTTACCACTGAACTGTGAAAAAAAAAGAAGAATATAAAAATCGTAGTTAAGAATCTATCGTATCGCTTCGCTGTGTCTTTCACATAGGACTAAGAAAATAGTTTGAACAATGTGTTGGAAATTAAATTCACCGGAGACTTTACCGAGATGTCCGAGACTTCAGGTAATGTAATATGTATCAGCTCTCAACTACTAAAAAGATGAATCTTAGAAACACATTTTTATTTCGCGTTCCGTTTGTCTGCGAAGTCAAATAGTTTTTGTAATGCAATTTGTGGACTTCTATGTGATTTACGTCTTTTGAGCTGTTTATATTTCTATGTGCATTTCAAGTTTCCTGGAATAGCGCATCGGTGCTCTGTTTTTTCAGTTTATAGACACATACATTTAAATCTTGTTGCTCCCTGCTTAGTTGCTTTTAAAATATATAAAATAATATATTACATCAGTCCCATGCTGGACGTAGGTCTCTCCCAAGACGCGCCACTGAGCCCGGTCTTCGGCTATCAAAATTAAATTAATAAATATATTTATCTAAATCCTAATACACTGTCAATAAGTAAAGTAGAATTAAAAACGCTTAAACAAAGCACAAACCTGTAGTGTTGTGGCATCCTAGACCGAGTTTGCCTAATCGCTTGGGCTTTTAAAATCTGATTTATTTTCCAGCCTGCCAAAGGTCCTAGATCTATTGCTTTTATATAAAATGCACAATTTTGAAGTCGCTGTTTTGAAAACCGTGGAATATCTTGGAAACTAGTACCTTACCCACGAAAGTCGCACACTGATTGATAGTAATCTATCGCACCGTCGGGGTTTCAGCAAAAACACTTCTTTCGAACTTGGTAACTTCGACGAAACTATGAAACTGGCAGTTTACCTTCTTCAAACTTTGTGACGGTGGTTAGATTTACAGAACTTTTATACTTTGTCAAATAGTAAAGTAGAAAATAAAACGAATGTAACTTTATCACCTTACAAATCTTATAAGTGACAGTAAAGTGACGTCATTTTATAACAAAAAGAAAAGAAGAATGCGGACTTGACGAGAAGTTAGTCACTAGACTAAATACATATTTCAAACACTTTTTTGCCACTGGCAGAATTGCCCGTCTTATTGACGGGCAGAAGCCATATAAAAAAGATGAAGAAGAAATAACTATCATGTATTGACTCAATAACTAGTTATGTATTAGCCTAAAACTGCGTTTCTCATAACAATAACTTGCTAGATTATGATCTCTCTCAGCGATTAAGCATAGTTCAATTTTGTAAACCAAATAGTTTCGGTACGAGATAAGTAGGCTTTACTACTCACTAAGTGCTTAAACTATTATTCAATTATGCTTACATACCTATGTGAGCTGTCTAAATAATGTCTCGTACCGACACATAAGCACAAGTTTCTAACACTTCTAAGTGAAGTAACGATTCCAACGTCAAATATCAATCAACTACAATTTAGGTAATTACGAATTCAGATAACTCTATAATGACATAATGACATTTGGTACAACTCTCCCTATTGGTAACAGTAACTTGTGCTCAGTGCAGCACTAATGAGTATACCGTTTGTGTTAATTGAACATGATGGTTCCTCTGAAGCTAGGTAGACGTTGCTAGTAATGAAGCAATCAATCAATCACTAATCAAGTATTAATCAAATATCTGAGTCCTTCCTCTACTCAGCTAAGGAAATAGCTAGTTAGAATTAGGTGACATTGACATGTGCTATGTTTCAATAGTGTCAAGATGTTTAACGTTGGATTAAAACAAACCTCATACATTACCAGAGTTGATTTTGTCCAATTTTCATTCTGTCCCAGCAACTTCTCTAGGTTACCTTATATTTACCTTTTAGTTTCCGTCTTACTTGTGCGTTCCTGTGCGTCTCCCTCTACGTATTATTCCCATTTAGGTACAGACTTGAACACGTTTCAGACAAAAAAACAAGCATCACTTACGAAAGACTTGGTATATACTAAGTCTGCCTCAAGAATACTAAACTACCTATTACAAATCAAGTCAACAGACTGAAGCTATTACGTCCCGTGTTGTTCAATAAGAGGTCATTCTATAATATCACTTGATGTAAATTAGGCCACCAACCTCAACGGTTTATGTTGCGTGCCCCTTGGCATCGAAATGTGATAGAGCGAGCTTGGTGCCAAATTGCATGACTCTTATCGTATGGATTATGTTCCAGGTTACGTAACCTGGTCTTTTGGTTCAAATTTAAATAGGAATGGTAGAATAATGATTTAGATAAGGAATTGAAAGCAGTTGAACTCTTGAAGCGTTGTTGGAATTTCATTACGGCTAAACTTTGAGTGTGTTATGGGACTAGGCTGGTAAGAAACATGATGCCTGTATTAAAGATACAGTTGAGGAATTAAAGTAAAAAAAATACTTTTGTGACATTCACGTAACAGCACCTAATCCCGATTCTGACAAACGAGGATCAAAAACTGCCTGCGCCAACAGACGGATTATAAAGTAAAATCCCTCACGTTGTGCATCTGTGCCTGTGACGAGCACATTGGTTACAAAAGTTGTGGATTTTTCCAGGCCAGAGCGCATAAGGGAGTCGATGACTTGGAAAGTATTGGTCCCCTCGCTCGATTTGCACTGCAAATTGATTTTTATATGGGCTGGCGACGGTTCCGCAGCACTTTGTTTGCAGCGATATTGAAACATTCTTTGTGAGAACTAGGTACTTTACTTTATCTAGATAGATTTTGAATTATTTGGGATATGAAACATAAAATTTTATATTTTCAAACATTCAGTTTGTAGTCAAGTTTGTCGTGGAAGTCAAAAAAACTGTTTCATTCAGCTACCTTTTTCTACTTTTAAACGGTATTTTAAGTATCGTCGTTTTACTCGACTGTAAACGCAGCTTTAGCATGTTTACAAAACGAAGGCTGCGTCTACATGCATGTCTTTTTACCGGGGTCGGGGTAGCTTCCTGCACGTAATCGCAGCCATTTGGCTTGTTACAAACTTCAGAAAAAGTGCTAAGTCTGGTTATACCACGGCAGCCGTTTTTGTTTTAAAAGAGAACTTTTATTCTTTTACTTTGCATTCGTTGCAGTTTACTTCGAAGTAAGTTTAGTTCCAAGCAGTGAGCTAGTTTTGCCTTATTTACGGTGGAGTTTTCTAAGTTGATGAGGTGAATATTAGCGTCGATTTCGTAGATAACTGTTGGTTTTGATATTTGCGATAGTAAGTAGTTTCATGCCAATTATTTTCCTTAAATAATCTCTAGACCTATATCTCTAACCTTATTATTATGTCCTAAACAAAACATCTTTATAAACGAATCTACTTATACATATAAATATCCTTTCCAAAATTATATCACTCTCCTGCTGTATTCACACTACTTCTCCAAAGCGCCCAAGGGCCCGTATCGATTTCAAAAGAGCTCAAACAAAACCCAGTTTTCTATAGCAAAATCTTGTGCGTATAATTGACGGGCGACACCCCTAGGCGCCGACTAACATATCGAATATTTTTCCAAGAGACTATCCATGTTCTAACGCACCGATAACACCACAGAACAAAGAGGTTGGCGTAAAATGAACCTTATTGAAAACCATTGTAACATAGACTAGGTAAAAGATAGTATAACGGACAAAGTGAATCAGGCTGGCCGGAAAATTTGACGGAAATTCAGTTAGTCCATAAGTTGGTATGCATAAGGTTTCTTTTACTCTGGCATCTTCGTTCCGTCCCGTCCTCATCTCGTTTTGGTGTGAATAGGCCTATCGGGCCGTAACATATCGAATATTTTTCGTGTTCGGCCCCACAGGAGTCGGAAACGCAATAAATCATAGGCCATTGTCGCGTGGGGCCAATTGACGTTGATTTTTCTTCTCTCGTGCCGTGTCAGTTGTTTGCTTATGCGTGTTTGTATTGTACTTGGCGAGAGCTGTATGTAGTTTCCGTGTATAGTTTTGTTTACCCGCCTAATGCCATGCTGATTCGGTGGAGGAAAACATGAAATGCGTCACTTGATTTTATATTGGCTGATATCGTAAAGGTTTTTATTGTGTGTCTCAGTATGTGACAGGATAACTTAGCTACTTATTTTTGATATTGTAAGGGGTGGATAAGAAAACAAGAGTTTGGATTATTGTAAAAATTGTGATATATTTTTGTTAAACTATGAATATTTAACTGTACAAAATACATGGGGTTTCTAATTTACATTTAATATTAATTAACAAAATAATAATAATCAATTATTATCTACATATAACGTAACATTATTCGATGGCTGGTGACGAACGGTCATTTGTTAATGCCTTCCTTAGTTTCACAGTTGCAAATTGCTGAGGCCTGAAAACGTATTTATTTGTAAACTCGGGCACTGATTTCTTTGAATACTTCATGCTACTGTAATGACCTTTTAGTATTTTTACACAATTATTTGACACAAGTTTTTATATCTTTAACTAAATCGTAGCTCATAAACAATATAAACATAGTATATCCAAGAATCTAAAACTACTAAAACTACATCGCTACAAGCAGAAAAGCTATCGAGTAAATTAATTGGTCAGTAAAAATGAAGATGAAACATAACAAACCCTGACTTATTTATTTGTAAACCGCCTGTTCCCGTCCCCACAAGTCATACCATGGCCCAAATGTATGACCGTCTTCGGGTAATTCCTGTCCCTCGGAAGGTTTCTTCAATAGTTTTGTACGGGGAAGAAGCTGAGGCCTTTGCTGTTTCAAAGCCTCATTGAATTTCTGATCATCAGATTCACTGTACGGTCCCTCACTTCGACGGTCTACTACACGTCTAGCTTCAAGTCTCGCCTCTTCTTGACGTATTTTGGATTTTTCCGCTTTTTTAGAATCAGTTTCGTAATCGTACCGGGAAACGCGACGCTCCTGGTCACTAAAGTACGAAATATTTGACTCATAGAATCTTTCTTCTCTACCTCTTCCGTTGAAAGGGAGGGAACTATCATCGTAACTTCTGTTGGTCCTAATTCTTCTACCCTCTCTTGTCTTTGTGTCAAATTCTTTCTTTGCGTGACGGCGATCGAGCGAGTAATCAATTCTCGGTTCTCGACTTTCATACGACCTCGGATCCTTTTTTTGGGTCCTTGATTCAGCGTGTGGATACTCTCTTTTTTGGGCTTTGCCATTTTCAAAATTGTTTTGCGGGCGGGTTTTTTCTTCGCTAGATCGTTTTTTATACTTGAGTGTTCCACCATCATTTTCAGTGTATGCGTCTTCACTATGAATGTTATTGTTATTCCTTTCTGTGTTTTTACCGTAGTGATCAGTGTGTTCATTGTCTTTGTATTTTAAGGTTTCAGACGAAGCTGAGAATGTTTTTATTTCTTTTGAATTGTCTTTGAAGGTTTTAAATTCCATAGTTTTAGCAGGGCTTCTTTCGTGAGAAGGACTTTTAGCTTTTTCAGAAGACATCGTGGCTCGCACATGTGGCTTGATAGGAGTAACTTCAATTTCTTCAAACTCTGGCATGTAATCGTTCTCTTTACGTTGTTTGACGTCGTTATCCATGATTTGTTGTTTACGACGTCTATCGAGTTCCTGTTGTTTCCTTAGTGTCATGTGATCGTCTACTATGATGCAATCATATGGGTCAGTGCTCGATACAACGGAGTTTACGTCAGAGCTGCTATCATTGTCGTACCTCTGTAGTATTTCTCTACGCTTCACAGTTTTCATAACAAATCCTTCTCCTGTTTCATCATTATAGAAACTGTTTTCGAAGTTCGTTTTTATGGTACTAGTATTGGTCAAGTCAGAGTGTCTAGATTCGTTTCTGGGGGCATATTCTTCTTGTTTCTCTTCAACAATTGATTTCTCAGACATGCTTTTTCTATTTATTTGGTTTTGTTGATAACCCTCCATATCTTTTCGGGTTTTGTCATTTCTTTCATCATTTTGGATGGAGTTTAGGCTTTTAGCTTGACGTATTCCTCCGTTGGAAAGCTTCATCTCTTTTCTATCAATTGTTTCTTTAGGGTGAGTTTGTACTGTTGTAGTTTCAGGTTGAGGTGATTTATCTGGAGTTGTTGGTTTTTTAACTTCGGGCACTTCAGGTGCAGGCCTCAATTCCTTCTTTATTTTACCAAAGAGTTTTTTCTTGTACTCCGGGACGGTGTCCACAATATCTCGATGTTCCCAGAGAGACATACCTTCCATTATTTCATCTGAAGTGGTGCGGCCAAACTTCCAAAAAGACTTCGTTCTCTTCACTCTTTGAGAATCTTTGTCCATATCGAGCATGTTGCGCAGCATCAGTTGTTGATCATCGGTTAAGTAGCCGTTGGAGGTGGGTGCTTTAGGACCGCGTTTGAGGCTTTGAGTTTTTAGCAGATACGCTTTATGGGCAGCTTTACTACAAATACAAACAAAATAAAAATAAATTCTACTACAACAACACAAAATAAGCATAAAAACAAAACAACCAAAAAAAAACAATGATAGCCACATGCTATTGAACTTAATTGGGTGATGAATTTGACATGTGTGATTGTTACCTGATAGGTACGCGAAGTCTTTGCGCTTCTTCGTCACTGTAGTCGACGTCGGGTTGCGGCGGCGGTTCGTTGGAGAACCCGGAGTCATTGGAGCTGTGCAGCGACACATTGCCGACAGCTCCAACTGCAGATACCACTGTCTTGGCTGGACCGGCCTTGTTTTGGGTCATCTGAAAACAATTGTTTGTTTTTGTATCTTTAGTAGCATATCATTGCCCGTTAGCACGAATAGTTAGAAACGGGAGGACGCTTATCGTGTTTAAGTTAAAATATAGCAATATCAAGAAAGTTTACACGTTGCCATCAAAAATAATAATATTTTTACTGTAATATTTCTAGAGCTGTATGTCGGATTAGTAAAGCATTATTGAACCAAATTTATAGAAATAGGTACCTGAGAGCGTAGCGGCAGCGTCTGAGGGCCAAAGCTTCTAGTTTCTATTACAGCGTGTGTAGTAAAACTGGCAGATGAAGAGTTCTTGATCGGTCCAACACTGGGCACGACCGGTGTTGAAGGATGGAAGCTGGCGCTCGCCGAAGTACTGAGAGCACTCGGAGACGGCGCTGGCAGAGTGGGGGGCAAGCCTGGAGAACCGTTTCCTAGGCGACCCTGGAGACATACATGATTTGAGATATCTAGATTTTTTTTAATTTTTTGGTATTGATAGATTTTGAGGTTGAGATTTTGGTTTGAGTAGTTAACATTATAATTGTACGGGCATCTGAAAACCAAGTTCAACTTTAGCCACTAACTAGTAACTAATGATAAGCACTTGACAGCCAGTATGAATGGTCTTGGAAATATCATGAGACAAAATTATCTTCTGTCAATGGGACATTGATTGAAGATATTGCAAAGCTCAGAACCATCATCTTACCTTGTTGACATGATGAGCAGTGACAGTGTCTCCGAACATTCTAGTGGAGGGATGGTTGTGTGTGTGCACAGTAGCTGTGACTTGCGCGTGTGTGAGTGGTGCTGGCGGAGGCGCTTCACTCGGCGTCTGTGCCATACTCCAACGAGCTGGAGATGCGCTGTTGAAAGGAGATGATGGTTTAATTTTGGTACAGGCAATAGTTTCTGTAATATAGGGCTTAGAGGCATTGGCATTATTTTAAGTCAAAGGCGGGGCCAATGAACGTTACAAGGACTAAAGTTACACAATTTTTATCTTAAAAGTGTTATTAATCCGTATCTCAAGAAAAGCTGCTAAAGATTAGGAACTTGACTTGGTATCATCATTGGATACCAGAATCGTTTGTCGTTGCTTAAGATTAACACAAGAGTAGATATAAAGATTTATCACAAAAATGTACTTAAATGATATAAAGGTCCCGAATCAGAAGGACAATGTAGCATAATGCCCTTGTGGTATGAACGACATCATAACAAAATTACCTACTAGTAAATTTGGGACATTTTTGGTTGTCTATTGCAACAATCACACTGTGCCAATCGAAATGATAAAACACAAATCCTGTTGTTGACCAACATTACATATTAGCTATGGTTTTTTTTTTTTTTTTTTTTTTTTATGCATTATAGGCTAACGCTTGGCCGCAATCACATCTGATGTTAAATGATGATGCGGCCTACGGTGTAACGCGTTTGCCTAGATAGAACCTATTCACTCTCCTCTTAAAAATATAACTTTTCGTTGTTATAGAGATTTGCGTTAGTAAACCGTAGCATATCCACCTTTGTAATTATCTTCACTTATAACGGCTGATGATTGTCGTTAGCAGAGCATTGCAAGTGTGCCTGTCTTAATTGCCTTATCTTAAATTCTTTGCCGATAATCTTTCTTATGTAGGTTCTTAAGCATGCAATTTGCGACGGCAAATTTAATATCAAGGTGTTTATAACGTTAGTGCTAATAACCAGAGCAAACTGTTACAACATATAATTTTAAGTTTATCAGGCAGCTCGTGATATAACAGTTACAATATGTTTAGTTTATGCGTATTTTTAGTAGGGCTTTAATTATCCGTGGTGAAGTTAAATTTACACGTTTTTGGAAAACTTGGTCTACAGTTCATACAATTTATAGCGATAGGAACAGGAGTCGTCTCATCTTAACGATATTCTTCTTGACTTTTGCTCTTTGTACATAATCCTAGCATCAACCGCTAAATACTATGGATCCATACTATTTGGCCATTCGGGTCATCCAGCATACTTTGACCCATACCTCAATATTTCAGGCTTCTGTATTGAAGCGTTTCTTACCTCGGTTCATCGTTAGCCACCGGTTCAGTGTAAGCCAATGGGAACCACCCAGCATGATGAGTGCGTAAGTTCTCCCCATACTGCCAGCCTTTAGTCCGTTCGCCCAGCAATGCTAATACATCTCCTTGTTGGAAGCTGAGCTGATTGTCACCGGCTGCGGAGTAGGCGTACAGAGCCCGGGCTAGCGGGGGATCTCTGGACGTGCAGTTTGGAGGCGCGAGCGATGATGGACGGGTGGCTGGACGCGCGTCTCGGTCTATATCTGTAAGGAGTAGATGACAGTTTTATTGCATGAAGGCATTAAATTGGGCCATAATTCAAGTGATATTGTTGTATAAAAGAGATTGTTCTTGTTTATTTATGACATTTTGTATGCAATCGGACCATGATGCTAGTTAATTACTAGACGCTATATAACGCAAACAGCGTAAATATATCGTATATCTCCCTATTGACAAAATTATATTATTGCTAAAATAGTTTTAAATTTATCATGTTATTGTTACGCGCATAAAATAAGACTACTCAATTTTAAAGTGTAAATTGAACTCGATGTCAAGCATAATACTTATTATATGGTCAATTGTATTGGACAGTGAGTGATGCACTTAAAATAATAAAATGTTTCGTAACTACAAATTGCTTGCTAATTCAGTGACAGTGCCAAGGTCAATGATGAGATCATCTTGAGGGTTACGACTTTAATAAATCATTGCTGTAACATATGTACCTATTCATAGTAAATACTCATTGAGTTTTTAAAACTAAATGAAAAACTTTTCTGAATAAGTGTCTTAGTTAATATTAAACCAGATTTTGTATGGTGTAGATTAAACATCTGAAGGTTTTATAATAGGCTAAGCTATTAGTAAATAGATAAATTACGCGGGTTTCTATCGCGCACGTAAAAGCAAAAGTCATACTTAAAAAAACTTGACGTAATAAATAAAAAAATAATAAGTAATAAATAATAAATAAAGTAGTTCTTGATCTATTACAATTGATTGTAAAAATGACACACTTCTATCATTTTAGTTGTACTGTTTATAAGTCCTAGTTTCCCCGAGTGTGAAAACATACCTGGATCGCCATTGAGCGAGCTGGTTTGAAGGTTAAAGTCAGACTTTGCCCTTGAAAGCCCTTGAGCTGGTGATCCAAGTTCTGCGATAGATCTCACATCCAAACACGATGCGTCGACAGAACGAGTTTTCCTCAACGCAGAACCGACAGACGCTCTGTCATCATCATCACCAATCCTGGGACTTGCGTACACATCTTCATCAGCCCAGAATGACACTTGCTGTAAGATAAAATACTCTTCTGAATTGGTGCGTTTTATATATTTTTAACAATTGCGTAACTTCCTTAAAACTTGAAAACGAGCAAGTAAGCTATTACAAATAAATAAATGTATGCATGTTACTTTTTAGTTCCCGTAAAGTATGTTTTTTAGAGAGGTCGTCAAATGCTTTTTATTCGACGCTTAATTAGTAACTATAAAATTTAAATCAAATGAATTTTGTAGTCAGAATCGAATTTGTCCTGGACCCCAAGTTAGCGAACTGAAAGTGGACGTTTTCGTGCCTATTCAAATCTCACCGCAAGACTTCATTCAAAGCTTATTTTAATCAGAATGTTATAATAGTATGTTTGAATGTAGGTAAGTCATCATAACAATAAATCAAATATTGTTTGTATCGTCGTCTACAATAAATATAAACGGTCAATATTTTTACCATTATTTTAACAGCTTTCCTTCAGATTTATCAGGTCATTTCGTCAGGAAAAAACAAACTTAAATGGGCAATACGCTATATAAAAGAGGCCATAAAACAATTTTACTTTAGTGGAGACAGATTTTTATGACAACACGATAGGATAGGAACATTTTATTAAAGTTGTGAAGTATTTCCAAGTAGAATGAAATATGTCACCAACTTTGTATATCCACGCTTCATTTTGAAAGCTAAATGGATGTGACATAATCCTAATAGGGCTCCATTTGGAGACCCTTTAAACAAATATGCATTGGATATTTCGCTGCTTAATTTTGACGATGTCTTTTTACTTCAGAAATTGAAGTGGTTGGATGTTTTGCATAAAATTATAAGCAGTACCTATATGGCATGCAGCCGGGCAGCCAATAAGTAACAGATGGTGTTTGCGGACGGTCCAAAAACTTTGTCATTGAGGCTCTCTACAGCTCGAAAGTTACTGTTGACTGTTAGAGCTGATAGCCAGCCAATTTTGGTTCTTGATTTTATAAACTGTCTATATACTTAAGTCATTCCCATTATAGTCGCAGATATAGCTTTAATATTGGGCAGCAGATATTCCTAATTTCCCAACACTATTCAGCGCTACATCAAGCCTAGATATGATTCTGCAAAAGCCGTTACAATTCCTTAAAACTTTATGCCACTATGAATGAAAAAGGTAAGTTATGATTCTCATCCTACTTGTAAACTCTTCATCATTGGAGTGGAAATACTCTAGAGGCTACACTTTAGCTTCATTGAACTTCATCCTCATTTTTATCAAAGTCGTGTCCCACCGGCAAAGATCTCCCTAGCCTTTCCGTAAATCCCCTAAAGAGCTAAATAAAAGGTCCTTACCCTCATCCTGCTAACGAACATAGCTTCAACATTGGGCGGCAGATACTCCCGAGTCCGAGATACTTCGAGCCATTCGTCAAGTCCTGAACTGTATGAGGCTGCACCAGACGTGTGGTACGCTAACCAGTGCTTGGCTAATGAGCATTGACGCTCTAAGACGAATCCGTAGCGACGACGCTCTTGCGTCATAGCCTGTGAAAGATGGAATTATTATGAAAAATAGAATTATACGAATATAAAATGGTCATGTGGTATATTCCATAAAAGCAGCTGTTGAAAATGATCACTTGAGGGAACCTAACACACGACAAGTAAATAGAGCAAAGCATTCTTAATTCACAGATTGCACCTACACCTACCGCTTTTCGCAATAATTTAACTGAGTAGGTAATACCTGTGCTTATACTTAGGCACGAACGCATTACACTGAATTTTTATTTAAAACGAATTCGTTTGCGGGTAATAAATCTGTAAAAGGATATTTACTTACGTTTTTCAGACTTTGTTCGCAAAAAGCGTCCAATTTTGTTTTTTCCTCTTCCAGTATTTGCATATTCTGTGTACAGAAAATAATTTAAGTTTTTCAAAATAATACCGTCATTACAAGCTTGGCGAGTATTAAATGAAGCTTAATTAATCATACCTTCATTTCTTTGTCCATTGCTGTACCAACTTTGGTGACGTTTGTTTTCTTCTTGCGTTGCTTCTTGATCGTAGCCGCAGCTTTGCTGTAACTCTCCGACCGAAGTTTGTGTTGTTGCAAGAATCTTTTTTGTTCAGACTGCAAGAAAAAATCAGACAAATTACACCAATATTTACTCCAAAGCCATTTTTATGTATGGAATAGATATTAACAAGAACACATCTGGTGAAAGGCACTGTTTATTGCCTCGATATTTTTATGAAGGTGCTTATGTTTTATGATGAAAGTAAGGAAAACAAGATTATTTATAATAACCAAGAATATTATCTATATTCCTTGTATTTCTGTTAAATCCCGGAAAAAATCTTGTAAATAAACGTTGTTTTGTTGCGTACAGAATAAGAGAATGATCAAAGATATCTATTGTGATTACATTTTCCTAAAACTTTTGTTGATAGAACTCTTCTCATCTCACCTTCGGACGTTAAGCCTTTCAAAGGGGAATGCTATACCAGTAAACAATACTTGGAAACAAGAGGGCACCATAAAAGATTAAGGATATAATCTTATTGACTGACCTGTACAACTTTTGTATCTTTTTCGAGATTCGTTTCCAAGGGGACGAGCAAATCTACGTAGAACGCCTTCAGCTGAAATAAACAAGTTGTGTTATGTATAGGGATTTTCATCCGTTCTATCTCTATAAAGGTTGGAGATGAAACAGGCATCGAGTAGGTACGTGAAAAAGGAATTGACAGAACTTGGAATTAATATCTAACACTGGGTTTGTTAACAACCAATTCTATTTATTTCTTTGAAAATAAATTATACTCTAAACTGAACATTAGGAGAGCTTAATGCTTAAATAGCATGTTCTATTCAAATCAAAGTACTTACACCACATCAGACATTTAAAAAATTGATTTTATACGGTCTATCTTATAAAAAGTTAGCGCAGACTTGAAGTACTGATTACCATACGTAATGATGACTTAAAGTCAACGCTAACTTTTTATAAGGTAGGGCGATAGATTTAAGTTCAATAAATAAATAGCTGTAAATAAAAACTTACGATGTTCATTTGTTGATCTTGAATCTCCCGGTACACTTCGACAACCTTCATGAGAGCAGTTCCTGCAAATAATTGGTACAAATCTTGGTCAGTATGCTTTAGAACAGTTAGGTACTTAATCATGCTTTGCGTTGGAACAAGTTTATCGTCATTTAAAAATAAACATCAAACCTCATCGAGGACAAGTTGTGGAACCGTGTAGTTGAATAACAGGATTTGAAAGCCTGATTTAAGTACGATAAGTTTATCTACTTAGAAATTAAGTTACTTTGGCTTCGGATAAAGTCAAAACATTAGCGTGTTTTAAAGATATTCGTCATTGTTCAAGTTACTATTGAAACTATGACAGATGTCACAGCTCTACTTTCCATGCTGTGGGTCGTGGGTTCGATTCCCACTCAGAGCAAATGTTTGCATGATTTAAGTATTTGTTTTGTGTCTAGGTGTTACTATGTATGTATTTACAAAAAAAATAATATAAGTATTCTATCAGCAGTCTAGTTCCCATAGCTTTAGCTTTGCTCAGTTTGGGACTAGAGTTTGATGTGTGAAATGTCCGTGAATATTTCTTTATACATTTAATTATTTAACTGGATAATGATGTATAAAATGTTACCTATGTCTGCACATCCTCCCCAAGTTCCCTGCTGAGCTTGCCTGCCCAGCTTTCCCACTGCGTCCACGTATAACCTTGAAGCAGCCGCAGCACCTGTAATAAAGAACGTATTTTTTTATATCGTCCTACTGCATTCGGATGTTTCTTAAACATCAGCTCAGATTACATACAACCCACAGCGTCTATATTATCAGTAATTTATGATCAATATGACGCCTTTGGCTGTGGGTTTTATTCTTGCATTGAACAGCTATTTTGCGTGGTGCCAAAAATTTATGTTTGTGCTCTTTCTGTTACTATGTATTATAATTAGCGCCATTGGCTGTGGGTTTGATTCTCGCTTTGAACAAAAATTTTGCGTGGTGGCTAAATTTATGGTTGGGCTAATTTTGTGTATAATTGAGTACATAATTAATTATGTCTTTACTAAAAATAACATAACGATGAGATTTCGTAAGCCGGCAAGTATTTCCTTCGCTATTAGATGTATCTTCACGTAACATGTTACGAAGTCAGCGCTCATCAAGATTCTGCATTTTACAAGATGAGGTAACATCATACTGCATCATCAAATAAAAAATAATGACATGTAAATAAACTCGATGGTAAAATATTCAAACGGAAATATTTTGTAATCATGTAGAGATGTTATATCATCTACGCAAAAACAAACGATGTTTTTTATAGAATGTAATAAATTGTTTATTTTAATGTAAATTGGGAAATGTTCCATACACAAATGTGAAATACTGCCAATAGGTAAAATTTTTATCTTGTTATTTGTGAAGTATAAAAAAAACACTGAGAATAAAACGTTTTGTTTATAAATCTAGACCCAGACATTATAACAAATGCTTGTCATTCATTATTAAAAGTTCTCGGGCGTTACAATTTAAAATAAATATTTATGAGATGAATAGGTAAATTAATTCAGGAGAATAGTATTAAATTCTATTGAATATGGTATATTGTAAGTATGAGTCTTCCTAGCTTAAAGTCGAGCATATTAAGTTATTCAAATTCAATTTCAACCTCCTACAGTGTATTGTGTAAACACTAAGTTAATCCCAACTATCTCTTGTTTCTTGAATTAAACTTGCTAAGTAAGTATGTTAACTTACTTAACCCAGACGGAATTTTAGGGCACAGGTTGATTAAGTACGCTTAAAAACATTCTGCATGTTTCCTTATATAGCTGTGCTTAAACTTTTTCCATTTACGGGACTACCCATTTTTAGTAATTTATTCGAAATATTTAGGTTAAAAAAACTCCACAAATACCTACTGGTTTTATCTAAAAGATAAAACTGATTTCGATTATAAAACCCATTCCCAGTAATAGGCAATAAACTGATTCCAAAGTAGAGATACGATTCGGAGCTTACAGGTAGGTATCAAGGATTCAATATCAGAACGGAGTAGGTCCATTATATGATCTAATAATCAAATTCAAGAAATACAATACCCGCGGAGAAACTAATTTAAAGTTCCATTGTGAGGCGGGCACTTAAATATGACCTTACGGCCCCTGTAGCTGTCACTCCAATTTCAGCAGCTTTTATTGTACCACAGAAGTAGGTAATTTAAACATACGTAAATATAAAACGCTCTCGTAATAAGGTTAATTTTTGTGGTGCAATAAAACGAAATTAGCCCTGAAGTATCCTCAAAATAAAGTAGGAACTCGCTAACAGCCATACATCGTGCACAATGCTCAAGTTTATTGCTACTATAGCGCAGGCTATAATACTCTAGATAAGCCAACAGAGACAATTTGGCACAAACTACGCCCCAGTTTCCGCAGCCAAGCAAGCGCGGAACACTGAGGTTTTGCATATAGATGCGCCTATTTGGCTTACACTACATAAATTAATTGTATACGTTCCACTGGATTCACATCATTCTGATTTATTCGTGTCCCGCCTTGGGGATTTCACTTTCTTATTATTATTATGAAACCTCTTACGATGCATATTGCATTTCATCTCATATTTATGTCTAGACGCGCTCATAAACACTGGCGTTATTACTCTTCTCTCTTATTTTGTTGTCTTCGAATATCATGTCTTTGTTTTCTAAATACGGATGGCTTATTTTTGTAGAAGGATTCCTTATCAGTGGAATGCATTACTCACCATGCAAAGCCTTCAAATACGCCTTGCCAGCCGTTATCATCTGTCGGGCACCGGGATTGAATTTATCCAGGATGTTCTGAAACAACACAAACATTTTGGGTTAGAGAGGTTTTATAAAATGATATACAATCAATATTCAATTCGCCGATAAAGATAACGAGTGTAATTTACACCCGTTATCTGATCCGGTTACTCAATTTGAACTAAAAAAATTGCGATCAATCAATTTCTGCTTTGCTTTGTTATTGTAAGTGGAAGGCCATGAGTGAATAGTGAAGTTAAGAAATAAAATTGACTGTTGCTGTAACGAATTGCCATTCATAATTTCATGTGCAGTAGAAGTAGAAAATTGTGACTTTAGTTGGTAAACAAAGTTCGGTGTTGGAATGTGGCCTTTCAAGGATGCTGCGCGGTGCGGTTTGCTGGCCTCGTTACCCGAGGTGTGGCCAGCTTGCCGGCATTCGATGACGGCATTCCTCTGCAAATATCGCAAACCTACTTCTTCGCAGCAAAGCTCTAAACGCTTCACAATCACTAGTTTGTCTGCATACACAAGTAAAACTTGCTTATACAGTGAATACAAATTGTGTGTTCGAGCATGTGTACTGTTTAAACGGCGAGACTAGCGACGTGATACAGTCTGAACAAAAGAAAATAAAACGATATCACTATACATAGATATACAAACAGCTTCGAAGCACGTGTTGGAGGAGAATGCACGCATTTTCATATTTTCTTTTATGAATAAAATTCTTTGCATATTGAATTTTTTCCAACAAATTTGAATTTATAAAATGGAACCTTAATTCTTGCATAATACGGATGATGTTGTACTTGACTTTCTGCATATAGCACAAAAAGTCGTTCAGAAAAAATACTAAAATTTGGTCCCAGCAGATCCTAATCTTTGGCTTATAGTAACATTACAAAAAGTCGATGTAGTCTTCCACTTCCACCTTATATCGAGAGCTGTCGGCACGGCGGCGTGTGAGGGTAAACTACGTGCTAATGTGTTTTACGATCTTGCCAACTCAAATTTTTACAGTCCACAACTGCTATGGATGCCTTGCCTATGTTTAATTCATTGGCTTGTTTATAAAGTCTATAAAATGTTCTCTTCCTGTACGAGGTTATGTTATTTCTAGCCTCGATGAAATGTATACAATAAAAGTTTTCTTATTATGATTAGGTTCTGAGAACTCTTTGATACCTATACGAGTAGTTTCTTCCGTTATTCTAACTTTATCCCTTTAAAAATATGTAAGAATGAAAATATCTCATTCTTATAATGGAGGCGAATATTTATTACGCGTACAAAATCGTTGAATAATAATTGCGTTCATTTATTTTTGTTTACCATATTACTTTGGTGACGGGATAAACACTTCGTTATAAAGTTATCTGTCCCCATCTTCATGCTCCGTTCAATCGAGACGATGGCTGTAATATATGGCTTCTGGGCCGGGGCAGGCGGGAAGCAATTTTTCACCGGATTCAGACGTACCTTTTTAAAATACCGAACAGCCTGCTCGAGATATAAGGGGCTTACACACTGGCCAATACCGATTACTAAACGACATTGACATGTCAGCGGTTTACACAAAAATTTTGGGGTTTACTGTTATAAAGTTCACAGGACAAGGGAAAGTTAACTAAAAAAATACATCAAAATACTGTAATGTGTTTTTTTATCTAGGTATTACTGTGTTTTATGCGTGTGCTTATTTTTCACTTTTTAATTCGTTGTAGGTAATGGTTATGTAGTCCAGATAAGACTAGCTATTTGAGAAATTTTGATACCTACACGATTAGCAAAGCTGATCTCTTTTCGAAGCGTGATTAGCAATTCACCGATATCGTGCAGGTGTCGTGTCGGTGGTACTGCAAAAATAGCAATATGTAGGTAGGCCTGCTTATTGCTCGCGTCGAGAGCGTAAATCTTCAGGGTGTTTCGCATAGAAGGCGGCCAGGGGTGAAAAATAGATTTGCACTTAGAAAAATTAACTAAAAGGGCGAATTGTTAGGGGAAGTGACTTTTTATCACACTTTTTCAGAAGATATTAATGTAAAAGATGCACGAAATATATTTTAATCTGATTTCAAGTATCAGTCAGGTAGCCTTAGTTAATCAATACAATAAGCTCTTGTGTTGTTTACATAGTAGGATTTGTTGGTTTCAACTGTTCGAAGAAAATATTGTTGCTGTGTTCAAAATCTATTCGCAACAACTTAACAGAAATATCTTTATTGTTTCTATTGAATTCAATTACTTCAATATTTTCTTACATAACCATTTGACCGCACTGCATCTTATCTACGCTCGTATTATAAGTATTATTATACGATAGGCTGAATGTTCTGCAACAGGGCAGGGGTTTATCCTATCCTCTTTATTTGTTCGGCACGTACACACGACATTTGGTACAAAATTGCCTCAGGCGAACTTCGTGACTCTCTCCCCCTTCGTACCCTTTTTTGAGCCTAATGTTCTGCGTACACGTACGAACAGAATCCCCGGAAAAGAAATTGGGTATTTAAATGCATTATGAGATTTTACTTTGTTGCTGAATGTTTTAATCAATGTAACTGAGTTTAAAATATAGAAATGTTCATAAAAAATATTTATCAGAAAAATTTAAAGCTTAATATGCTTGTTTAATTTTCTTTGACTTCGCCAACAAACAATATTGTAAATTCTTACTCTGTTTGCATTCCGATATTAACTCGAAACGTTATTTGAAAAGAAAAAAACATCTAATTCCACCCAGCTTTTAATAAAACCAAGTTGCGCAAAAAGTTTTATAAAAACGTTAGTTAGCAGAATTTAATCTAACATTCTCAAACAAAAAACAGGAAAACATTGTTTTTACAAATGCTTTCGTTTCTGTTCGTATTAAATAAATCGCATTTCTAAAGTATAACAAAGACGGGTTGTTGTGATATGAAGTTTAAAAAATGTATTTTAGCGAGCATGCGAGAGGCGCGAGGTGTTTGTTCACTTGTTGCCGAAGCCGTGTTTACAGGAGCCTGCAGGCAAACTTTACACACGAATAAAAATAATGTCAACAACGATGTCATGCAACTTCTCCACTTGCTTGCACTTCAACTTTCCTGTGCACTGTTTTTGAAGAATATCTTACCTGGCGAACGAAAATACATTGTATGTATGGGTTGACGTGTACACTTTTACAACAGAATTGTATGTTTATTGTTCACCGAGCAGGACAACTTTATCCGTAGCTAGTTTGCCAAAATGCTGCTTCTATCGAAAACAATTCAAGTATTATAGCAAAATAAAGTTTCCAACTTCTCCGAATTATAAGGTGAATTCAAGCAAAAAATAAGCTAGGTAAAGTTTCTTCATACAAAAAGTTTAATTAAACAATTCTTTCGAGTGGTCTTCGGGAATTAAAATTCATTGCGAATTGCAAAGAGATAACTGTTAAATTCCAATCTAAGCTGCACCTTTGCCCGATGCCAGAGTTCTTAACGTAATCACGTCGTGCAATTTGTTACGGATTCAACAATGCACCTCTTTAACTTCTTTGCACAAAATAAAAGAGTCTCCTTTAAGTTCGCTAAATGAAGTCGACTACAAAAGGCTGAGAGAGACGTAATTCAAATGAACGCCGGCCGAACGCCGACCGCTCCTGGCTTTGATTCCGTACTTTCGAAAGTTTAATTTTTGCAAAGTTTCACTTGCAGGACTTTACAAATACTCTTAGCTCAACTTCGACTTCAACTTCCGAAAGATTTTGCTAAAGTCGATAATTCCTGGTGAGAATAATGAAGCTGAAATAATTGCTGCACCGCATTTAACCTAACCGTATCTTGACTTATCCAAACACCAATAAGTTGTAGGCAATGTATACCGTAACACTTTTTTTCAGTTCATTAGTAAATGCTACCGTGCAGCTAAGTTTTCCTACTTGTCTCAGACGAAGGTCACCTTAGAAGTGTTTTGTATGGACATTTATACCGTAAATATTGTGTTGTCCATTGTTACCTGCCAGGTAGGTACTCGCATGTATTTGTAAGTCATAACAAAAGCAAGGTCAGATTACGGATAACTTTGTCTTGTACCGTGTTTATCATTTATTGAAGTTTGATTAAGACTGATTACTATTGGTACTAATAAAGATCATTGATCTCTATCAATGATTTATATATTTATTTAATAAACAAACTTTAACTATCAGTTGAACTATCTATATATAGATCGTTTGCAAGATAGCTCAACTGTTTCTTATGTATTTTATATGCTCTGGGTAGGAATCAAACCCAAGACCCACGGCATGGAAGGCAGAGCTACTACCAACTGAGCTGTGACGCCTGTCAAATATAAATAAATAATTAAAAATAAATGTTTGTTTTCACCGAAGGCTCAGCTGATGTTCAATTATTGCTTTTAAATTAATTAAATTAAGTATAAAAAGTTATAATATATAATATTATACAAAATGTAGCAGGACCTTTCTTTAAAAAACATATAAGTCGTAATAGTCGGTAAGTTTGTTTATTAAATAAATATATAGTCATTATTTAACTTTTAATCCTTTTATCTCTCTCTAAGTCAGCTTAGGATATTGTTATTTTAAGCATTTTGTACGAATAGCAGTCATAATCGGAATGTAGAATGTCAAAAAAACTTCTTTTTATTTTTTATATTGGTATGACAGCTAAAATTTAAATATTTTTATTCGCTTATTAGTTATTAATCTTTTATAGTTACTTAATAAGGGATCAGTTATAATCACGTTATACTAGTCCGTGCACTGCCGCATTCTTGGTTTATCTCTTTAACTGAGCAAATGTTTAACTGTAAGATTTCTTGGCAATGATGAATAACTACATAGCAGCAAACCAGAGAAGCAATCACTAGAAAATATCTCGTTAAGATTTCAGTTGTCAGATACTGTATAAAATAAATAAATATTTTTTTTTTTATAAATATTTATAAACTTTATTTAATAGACTTTTTATTCAATCATTCATTATAATATAAATTTAAATTTCTGAATAAAAATTAGCGTGTTAAAATATTCTCCTCTGCTTTGAAAGTTTTAATTCTCAATGATTTAAAAATGTTAAATGTAGAACAAATCCAATGTGTTTTCAGGTAATGAAATCGCGACTAAAAGCTCCTCCTGTCCGTTTAAACGAATCACAAGTCTAGACCTCATCTCAAGCAAGTTTATAAAGTCTCGTAAGAACTTTTACTAGAAACAATATTATGTTTTTATTACATCTCACAAATGGTTTGAAAAAGTTGCAATATGATTAGAATAAAAAAGAAACTATTTATTTGGTAGAATATTACAGAGCTTCTAAAATTAATAAAATATTTTGTATCACAAGATGGATCATGCTGGCCACAGACGATCCTTCCGATCGTGTGTGGCCAGCATCAGACTCAGTATATGTTGGTTGCTTATCATCAAAATGGCTGTGGTAGAAGACCAGCGCTGGTTGCCAGTCCTCCGTGAGAGCTGATTCGGTATCAGTGATACTCAAAGAAACGTAACCAAGAAATAGAAATCAATTAAAATATTTAACATGTTTAAAAGGTTGGCATAATAAAATTGAAAATAATTTAACTCATTTTCATAATATCACCAACTTATACAATCAATTGACATAAATCGTTCCACTTAAAGATTTTACTACTGGTTTTTATACCCAAAACATTTTAAAAAGTATCTCGTTACAGCACAAAATGTACAGTAAAAACGTAATTATGTGCTGCAAATTACTTCGGAGCACTGCGGAATTTGCTGCGGTTGTTTCATTATAAGCCGCAAGTGATGAATTGATCCCAAATTAAGTGGGTTTCAGATAAAATGCTGCTAAATTGACTCGTTTTCGATTAGAACTGTGATGTTTTTCAACGTGAAGGGTTAACCTTTAACACAATCATTTAATTCACACTCAATTACATAGGCTTTTTTTTAACTTTGCTGAACTAGGCCCATAAAATTGCTTACTTTTGACTCTAGGTAAGTATAATTAATCTGACATAAACCTTAAATTCAAAATGATCATTTTATAAATCAACTATTAAATTTTATAATTGTTTTATTAACTTGAAATTATGAGTATATGACAAAGTTTTTTTAAATATAATAGATATATAAAGAGCAGGAACTTAAAAGCTATTATAGTAACACAATTGTTGCTTATAGTACCTACTTTTAGTACTATTAGCAATTTTAATAGATTTTGCACTATTTTTTCCGCTCTAAAAATGTCTTCGCAACTGCGCCGCGTATTACGCATGATAATACGAAGCTCAGTCACGAAGCGGTTACTGCCGCATTCCAAACTAGGCACAAAGTTTTGAAATATGTACTTGTAATAAATAAACATACCAACTACATAAGGATAAATTAAATATGCTCGGAAATTTTACACATCGCGCTCTAGTTCCAATGTTAATAAAGCTTGCAATGTGGGAACTAGATTGCTGATAGATTAGTAGGTACTTACTTTGTTTGTTTGCCATCACGCAAATGTTTCTAACTTCTTCTTCTTCTTCCTGCCCTTATCCCACTAGGTGGGGTCGGCACAACATGTTCTTTTCCTCCATTCTCCTCTATCATCCGTCATCTCCGTATTCACTCCTTTCACATCCATATCATTTTTCACACAATCCATCCATATTTTCTTAGGCCTACCTCTTCCTCTATATCCATCCACATTCATACCTAGCACTCTTTTCGTCACATGACATTCTTATGTTTCTAACTAACTAGTGATAATTGATTCCACGACCCATTGAAGGCAAAGCTTATATCAACTGAGCACCTGTCATCATTTTAACCATAGTCCAATTTTAAAGCCGTGGCCTACAGGCCACGGCTTTAAAATTGGACTATATACACTATATGGACTATACTATTGTAAACTAAGTCTAGAATTTTACCGGCTTAGGTACACCTAAGCCGGTAAAATTCTAGACTTAGTTTACAAGTGAGAAAAAAAATTACATTTGTATGTTTCAATACAATTATCTACAAATCCTTTGGTAATCAAGTCGCATATTTCAAGATTGTATTTGTTCTGTGGTTTTATCAAAATTCTTTCATTACCTCCATAGTTCAGTCGAAACAAAGGTAAACAATAAAATGCTTCTTCAAGTTCTCTTTCATCTTGCGTTACAAATGGTGATTATGACAGAAGTTGGAAAGAAAACTTGTGTTTTGTTTAAATTCCAACGTCTAGGTAGAGATCCGTAATGAAATTCCTCAAATCGCTCAGCGGGGGCGAGAGATTAAAATTCATGTAATTGCGCTTGCGGTCTTATATGCCGAACACACTTGCCCGAAATAATGAAAATAGTGGTTGGTACGTTTCGCTTGAAGCTTTAATTTAATGTTGTACTTAATGCCAAATGGTCAAAAGTAGAGTGACGATATAGTGTGACCAACTTAATGGCGCAATGTAATAAACTGCCCTGTCTCAAAACAAAGATTATTAAGTGCTTTTTTAAGCATTTTATAATAAGCTTAGTTGAACCAAACTAAAGAATTTTTAAAATTTGTCTACGTATATTACAAGCGTATCTATACATAGACTCCATTTATATCTAGAGAGATTAGTTTGACATACCATAAAAGCACAACAAAGTTAGATTGATTGATGAATTGACTGTTTTGATAAAAAAAGAAAAATAAACAGTTGGTACGAAAGTTGATGCAGCCTACACTTGTCTATTGAGGCAATCACCGATACCTTTGCTCATGTATCGTACATCAAAGGCGGCAGTCATTGATTCCTCGTTCCAAGTCAAACATTGAACTATGCCTTCTATACCTATGTACGTGTCGTGTTCATGTGTTCGAATTTGAATCGTTTCTAAAGGTGTGTGCACCGCAGCTTGCGAGTCTTTTATAAAAAGTTTTCAAAGCTTAAAACATCGATTGTTGTTTTTATTAATGTTTTACTTACATTTTGTCTTTAGTGTGTTTATAATGAAATCTTAGTAACTAATTTTTTTTTGAGAAATGATGTACTTACCTATTAATTTTTTGTGTGTTGAATCGTTTCAAAAAAAGCATTTAAACATGATTAACATATCTATTGTTTTTATTTTTATTTTAATGTTCTATCCGGAAAAAAATAAATTCATTGACAACTAAAGACAAAATATCAATACAGTTTAACCCTAAAATCTAAAGATTTACTTACTTTTTTTGAGAATATAAAGTTTTCATTTATTTACAGATCGCGTATGTTCTTGTATGTATATAGAATCGAATTGAATTATTGAAAAGAAGCATTCTAGTAACTGTTCAGGCTATTAACTGTCCGGAGCACGTACTGCTTACAACCTGTCGTGCAAATATTTATCCACATCGGATTTACGTGCTAACCATTGGCAGCCATGCGGAATTGTAATCAGCTTTGATTGGAGCCCGATCTGTGCAGCCAGTGGAATATAATCACCTGCTGAATATTACCTGGAAGACAGGACCGATAAAGCTGTGAAGATCCTTTAATATGCTGGGCAAGCTTTCTCCATCTTAAAAGTATACGTTTTACATCATCATTCGTCGTCGCATTTACAAATAGTGGCCGATAAAACTATATGAATTACCTAGAGAAGATGAATGTGTTTGCTGAGCGATTTTTTTTTTCTTGAAATGTATACTTTTATGTAAACAAATGAAAAAAAAACAAGAAAAATATAACAGCTTAAGTCAGTAGGTTTTTTGAGACATTGATTTATTGTTATAATTTATTGTTTAGATCGATAGTAGTAGTCTCTCGTTTGAAACCTGTAGATGTTATAATCGAAATGATAAATAATTTACTAACTTGATTTTTATTTTGGAACTAGTTTTATTTTGTAAATTGAAATAAAAACGTGCCCACAACAGCCCCATAATGACCTGAAGTTATAAAATTATTCCAATGGATTTTATAAGGATCTTTGCTCCGATTACCGAAATTTACAGGCCATTAAGATAATCGCGGTGCGGGTGAATTTACTAGCATCGTTTACGGCTTATTTTTATTATATTTTCTAACAATAAAATATTATTATACGAATAAATAAAATAGAACACCAATAAATCACGCTACTCTTGTAGCTTAATTAAATTATAGATACGCTTTCATTGCAAAACCGGCAAAATACTTAGTTTTTTTATACGTAAAATATTTCATGTAACAAGTTGTGGAATTCGGACGAAGAGCATTTGTCACGGAGACCGCTGAAGACGCACATTGCCTGCAAAGCAAGCAAGACATGCGGCATTTTACATAAAAAGGTTTTATATTTTTCAAGTGTAACTAGTATAACTATAGATAGTGTAACTATAGTTACCTACTTTCTGTGTGTTGGCAAAGTTTCGTGATACATGTAGAGAACATCCCAACATTAAAACTAAAAATAAATGTAGGTAGTAATTTTGTTCACATGAATTGTAGTTAATGTTAATAATAGTCAATAATGCTAAAACATTGCCATGGGTCAAAACATAGTTAAAAGTTTAATTATTCTGGTTTCAGTAGAAATAAGTACCAAACTAAGGAGCTTAAGCGAATAATGCAGTTGGCATTACACTCGCAGGCTTTCCTTGACCTTTTAGAACGACTGAATAAATTGTAAACCTTGCTAAAGTCTCTCTTTGTTCGGTAGTTTAGTACTATATGACCCATAAACATAGTAAGAATTAGTTAGTTTCGTTATTATAGGGTAAGTAACAAACAAGTTATAGAAATATAGCTTGTATGGGGCTTTCACGATTCTTCTCTAGACCAATGTGACTGTGGGGCTCCCATAAAATCAATGTCTCAAATGCTCGTTGCCTACTGTTTGTGATCAATAAAAAATATCACAGTGTATTTGATGATGAGGCCAGAGTACCAAACTTGATGGTAGCAACCTAGACACCATTGATTTTAAAAACCAGGTAGCAATACACCGGTTTTTTGGAAAAAAAAATTCACGGACCGTTCCGAATAATGCCAATTTCTCGCTATTCACCTTCTGTGATATGAGTAGAAAGTTGAAGAGACAATGCGAACTGTCGATACAATAGTCATAGATATTTGTCAACTTGTCTCGTAACACTTATATAGAAATAAACCGGTATTAAGTAAGCCAGCAAAAATTCCTAATTTTGTTTGTAATTACAATAAATACCTATGTAATAACAAACAAAACATAGTATTTATACACACAGTATTTCAATATAAAAAGAAGTTGAATTATGAAAAGAAATCAACAACTTTGATAACATAAATCTAGTGCTCTTTTAAAAACAAGCTATCACGACGTGATCTATAAAAATGATCAATAAATCAATGAAATAAACTTTTTCTTAGGTATTTCTTAGGTATTAATTCAAAACAGAAAGTAATGAATACCTGTAGCAAGTCTAAGTAAATAATTTCAAAACGGGATCAAAACAAACAACCAGTGAGTGTCAATTTCGGATTCAAAACCTTTCAACAATAGATCACAATCAGACAGAAGTGTAAACAAGTTTATGTTGATACCATGTTTACTTTCTGAGAAATGTTAAGTGCCGGCTGGAAACGGGAATCTTTTCTTTAGCTGCCTAAGTAAATTGTTTTGTATTCACGCTAAGCACGGATAAATGGAACAATCGCAACGTATTTGAGACACTGCGCGCTACCGTTGAAACGTATGACAGTAAAGCTGATGTTTACGCGCAGTGTATCTCAAATACGTCATTGATACGATAAGTTTACGATTGACATTTATTCGTGCTCAACCCCCTGTTCGTTTGCAAATAAACGAGGCATATGTATCAATAGATATTTATGTATAGTAATGATTCTACACATAAAGCGAACCGACTGGACAAACTATCTATCCGAAACAAACATAGAATTGGCACCTGGAACGTTCGAGGGCTCTTAAATCCAGGGAAACTCACAGTCATCGAGAAAGAGATGTTTGAACATAAGCTGTCCATACTGGGTCTAGGAGAGACACACTTGAAAGGTATGGGACACTTCACTAGTAATTCTGGAAACACAGTTTACTTCTCCGGTCATGATACAAAGAGTGTCAATGGCGTTGCTTTTGTAATACCCAGAGAATTAGTTCGTTTTGTGACGGGATACACTCCAGTAAACGATAGAATAATTGTCATCCGGTTGAATTGCAAGCCAGTTCCACTTAACATCGTGCAAGTTTATGCCCCGACTGCTCAATCGTCACTAGAAGCCATTGATTCCTTCTACGAGGTTCTAAGTGCCACGATGGAAAATATTTCACACCGAGAGATGCTTATCATACAGGGAGATTGGAACGCCAAGGTTGGAAACTCTGATCATGATGACCATATTAGGCACATTTTGGGAAAACATACACTAGGAATTCGAAACGAGAGAGGTGAAAGACTTATAGAGTTTTGTACAGAAAACAACTTAGTGTTAACTAACACTTGTTTCGAACATCACAAGAGAAGGCTGTACACATGGACTTCACCTGGCGATAGATACCGTAACCAAATAGACTTCATAACCATACCCTACCGCTGGAGATCATCAGTCACTAACTCTAGAACCTTTCCTGGTGCGGACTGCGGTAGTGACCATCAACTCCTCGTCATAGATTTTCAGATGCGTCTAAAGTGTATGCTAAGAAAACCAAAGCCTGCGACTCGCCTCAATCCACTGCAAGCAGATCATTTCCGAGTGCTCTCAGAGTTAAAGCTAAATCAGCAAGACACAACATCATTACCAGACACTGAACCTAATGCACTATGGGAACATCTCCATGGTATTTTGAGTGATGTGCTGGACTCTATGACAAATACACCTATCAAAAAAAGGGATTTTATTTCTGATGGAACCTGGGAACTGATCTCTAAACGGAAAGTGCTTAAAAGCTGTGAAAGTAACAATGAACAACAGAAGGAGTATACTCGACTACACAAATTGGTAAAAGCTCAATGCCGTAGAGATAAAAATCAGTTTCTAGAACAAATCTGTGCGGAAATTGAAGACCACGCCGAAAAATATCAGACGGCAGATTTGTTTAAAAAGATTCGTAAAATCACGCACAGTTTCAAACCAAAATCTTTCATAGTCGACGACAAGGACGGAAACCCAATACACGACATAGTACAAGCCACAGAAAGATGGAGGGAGTATTGTGCGGAACTATATGAAGATACAGGAGGCCCTGAAAGGGATGTTTTTAATACCGACCTACAAGTAAGCGAGCAAGAGCCGGATATTTTAAAAGCCGAGGTCGAAAATGCTGTAAAAAAGCTCAAAATGAACAAAGCTGCAGGCAGTGACCGTATCACGGCTGAGGCACTGAAATCACTCGGAGACCAGGGCTTATCTATGCTGCACAAAATCTGCAATGCTGTCTGGAAAACATGCAAGTGGCCAACACAGTGGGTTCATTCAAACATACTTCCGCTCCACAAGAAAGGATCAGTAAGAAACTGCAACAACTACAGAACCATTGCTCTAATATCGCACGCAAGCAAAGTGATGTTGCATATAATTAACAACCGCCTTAGATCTTTTCTGGATTGGCAGATTCCACAAGAACAAGCTGGTTTCGTGAAAGGGAAAGGAACCAGAGAACAGATTTTGAACCTAAGACAAATAGTCGAAAAATGTTACGAATTCAACACTCCTGTTATCATGTGCTTTGTTGATTATCAGAAAGCTTTCGACTGTGTCAAATGGCAACAGTTGTGGTCTGTTCTTGCGGATACTGGAGTACCAAAACATTTAGAGACCATCATCAGAAACCTTTATGAAACTGGCTATGGAACCGTGACTTTGGGAGATTGCACCTCCAAACCGTTTACTTTTAAGAAAGGAGTGCGACAAGGTTGCGTCATCTCACCCATTCTCTACAATATATATGGTGAATATATTATGCGCAAGGCCTTGGAAAACTGGAATGGCGGTGTTAAAGTGGGTGGCGTCTCAATTTCCAACCTTCGATACGCTGATGACACGACGTTGTTCGCATCCACGGAAGCCGAAATGGTTAACCTTCTAGAGCGCCTCAAGTCATGTAGCGCGGATCTTGGTCTGACAATCAACAAGAACAAGACAAAGCTTATGATTGTGGATCGTTTTGAGTCTATCCAGTTGTCAGACGCCTTAAAAGAGTACGAAACTGTGGAGGAGTTTCAGTATTTAGGTTCAACCATCAACAACAAAGGCAGGAGCGAACCTGAAATACGTCGACGCATCGGGATGGGTAAAACAGCCATGAATCAGCTTAACAGAATATGGAGGGACAGCAATATTCAAAGGAAGACAAAAGTGCACATAGTCCGAACGCTTGTTTTCTCTATATTCTTGTACGGTGCTGAAACTTGGACCATTAAAGCCAATGACCGTAAACGTATTGACGCGTTTGAGATGTGGTGTTGGAGACGGCTTCTGAGAATCCCATGGACAGCCAAGAGAACTAACGTTTCCATCCTAAAAGAACTACGGATGGAACGTGCTAAACGCTTGTCCTCTATATGCCTGCTCCGCATTCTTCAATACTTTGGACATGTTGCCCGCAGAAATGCGGACAACATGGAAAAATTACTGATCACAGGCAAAGTAGAGGGCAAAAGACCAAGAGGAAGGAGCCCAAAACGTTGGTCTGACCAGGTGTCCGATCAGCTGGAAACCCCCATCAATGTCGCCATCCATCAAGCCGCAGACCGTGGTAGATGGAAGAAAACCATAAATGAAGTCCTTGCACGGGGTCACGATCCCCAACAATGGGGGAACGATTAAGGAGGAGGAGGTATAGTAAATACGGAACAATGATTTAATACCCGCTTGGTAAAGGCTCCACTCATTACCTACTTTATGTACTTATCAGCATTGATTTACTAGATCAAAAATAGGTACCTATTAAAAAAATATTCATACCTTAAAAACTGACTGTCAAATTGACCATTTGTGAGTAAGTCATAACAATGTCATAAGCGTTTCTTATTTGCGTTCAATAAATAAGAAAGTGATAAGTGACACAGAAAAGTGAAAGAAGTGAAGTTGTGAAAAGTCTCGCACGAACCGGCTAATTGCAGTGATGGAGGACAAATCACAACAGGCAATTATATGAATGACAATCAACACAGATGTCGAGAGTCAGCGCGAATGATCGTTAGCATTCGATATACTGCGTGGTGACGCTGCAACGTTCAGCAGGTTAGCTGAACTAAACGCGCAATGTGATTCAAAAAGTTCACGTATTACGACGACTGTCAGATTTGTTCATGCTTACCCAGGAAGGGAAAGGTAATGTAATTATTACACAGATATGCCACGTTAAGGGATGACACCCCGCTCGTTTCGGGTGTTGTGACGGCACGGTACGATTAATCGAAAACATTATTCCGAAAAGTGTATTGTTGTTTTGAGACTGTCAAGTATTGCGTGCACGAAACCTACCTTTATAATTCCTGCAAATATTAGAAAATATCAAAAGTTTAAGTAGGATAAGAGTCAGTGGAGCACTTTAAAATATAATTTGAAAGATATCTTGGTAACCTCTTTATTTAATTTTGTACTTTGGAAACTAACTGCTGAACAAACAAAACTTGGGTAAAACTATCTTTGTCACTATTAGATAATACTCGTTAAAAAGAGAAAGCAGTTATTTAAACATTTGATTATTGTAATGTATTAGGTAATTTAGGTATGTTTTAAATTCAACAAATCTTATGAACCTAAGTTTATTGGTTACTTTACTTATTTAATTCCGTTTTTTAATCCTTTGATCTACTTACGTACAAAACAAGATTATATTTGGGTTATTACAATTATTGGTTCAAAG
Organism: Ecliptopera silaceata; assembly: GCA_932527185.1. Lineage (NCBI taxonomy): Eukaryota > Metazoa > Arthropoda > Insecta > Lepidoptera > Geometridae > Ecliptopera > Ecliptopera silaceata. Next base: position 5,180,809 of record OW052202.1, on the reverse strand, counting down.
AACTCCCGAATGACTTAAAACAGCTCAAACCATAACCCTTAAAGGCCCAAGTACACTTTTGCATCAATTTGAACATTCCTGGCGAATGGCAGTAAGCATTAATGTAATTTGTGCAAATATGAAAACGGCAAAATTCTCCCTTATTAGCTTCCTAGCTTATATAAGAATTACAGCTGGTTCACTTACAAACAGTTTAAAGTTTACTAAACTACTACAAAAAAATATCTTGAATTGTTTTTAGTATAAGTTATTCTATTTTTTTCTCTATGTAAAAGAATGCACGCACGAGCGCCTTTGTCAAAATTTCGTCTATGTTCTGTTAAAAAAAAATTAAAGTTTGTCGTCCTTGGTAGAAAATATTGTCTGGACTGGTAAAAAAAGGAATAGCACTCTTGACTAGATTTTGTCTATGGAAATATAATTTCGTCAAACAAAAAAAAAGAAGAAAGATTTGTATTCTTTTGTAGAAAAATGTTGTCTAGACTGGTGAGAAAAAGGGAATACTTTTTCTGTGAGTCATTACATCACGCATAGATCACTCGGGTTAACAAAATGAGGTGGCATGGCTTTCTCTTTGTTCAGCTGTGATTGAGCGTCTCTGTTCCGTAGAGGGCACAGTGTCTCCCTTAAATACATACAGACATAATTACATTATGTTTGACGGCATCTGTTTCCTTTCTTCGCAGAAATTAAGTTTTATACTAACGTCGACAACCATTTTCGCGGCGCAAATGTAAATTGAAGCCACGGTTTTAATGATATCATTTCGGTTCGGTGAACGAAGTGTGCCTGCCAGAATGTTTGTCCGTGTTTTTTTATAACTCGTCGTGGGTATCATCTAATTATTAAAAAAACAAAATCAACGGTTGGATCATGACAATAATAATATCAAAAAGCATAATAATAGGTACCTTTTTTTTGAAGGTGGTATTTATGAAAATACATAAGTTTTTATATGATAAACTTATGACCCAAAAATGTAAAAACATCCCAATTTGATTTAAAAACCACATACCTAAGAAGTGGGCAAAAAACTGGCATTACAGGTTTTAAAAAAGATGGCAACACTACGTCTCGACGCTGCAACAAAACGACTCGATACTAACAAATTGTACGGTTTAGTTTGACTTTCTGTTTACGAAATCCAATTGGGCATTAAGGTGTGTTTCCAGCTAGGGGATTGAAAAAAAAACAATGCTTATTTTTCCAACAAAAGGGGAACTGGAAGCGTTTTGTAAAATAAATTTTCGGTGTTTTTGCAAAGGGTGTTATTACGTCAGAGCGTATTCTTAAGCATACCTACCTATTGTTGTTTAATCTTTCGAACAATCGTGTCTGATCTTTTCGCATCTGGCGTTTTTTGTGATGCTCGTTTTGATTCCTTCATTTCAGTGTGTAATCTAAAAAATATAGCTTGTACTCAGATATTTTTTTTTACAAAAATAATGTAGCCTCATTTATACTCATTATTCTTTTATACTTGCAATATTATTAATGAAGCGGTTTGCAAGTTAAATAAAGACTAGTAAAACTTACCTGAAAATGCCACTTGATAAATATTTATGCAAAAAGGCTACGTGAAACTCATTTCGCGGGCATAAAAATGTTGTCATACAGAAATATCCTCATTTAATTTAAGATACTTTTTGTAGCAACTCAGAAAGAGGTACTCAGCAGTCCTAATAACTGTCATCCAGATTTAATATCACATCTGCCATTTTGTACGAGTTCCACGGGGAGGCAATTTCCTTCTTAAAATTGTATTTGGACGAATGCGCGTAAACTTAATACATGCGACCCGAAAGACAATTTTATTTTTTATATTTTCTCTCAGCCTCATAGACTCTGATACTCGTACTTGTGTTTTATGACATGTTTTATATTGATAGCTTTATGTTTCAGAGTTTTTTAGGGATCGCATAAAATGGAAGGACGGATCCTTTGACGAAATGGTAAACTCGATAAAAATGCTAATAAGTTAACTTTGATTTAATATAAATAAGGATCAATCTGTGTTACTGAAACGTTATCTATGATGTTATTGCATTACAAAAACATTAGAAATTTTACAAAAACTAAGTAGGTACTTAGATAAATAGGGCAACTCCCATTCAAACATTGAAGCACCCCTTACAAAAACTTATGTAAATGAAGCCACGGTATAACTAGTAAGTTATTCAAGTATTCCAACGTCAATGGGGCCGATCGTGATCGTTCTGACTAACAAATCGAAAGGGCTTCCTTGCTCAATCCAACTTCCTAGAGCAAGGAGGCCGAGAATACTATACCATCCCATCAAATTATATGAGAGGTTCAGATACCTTAAATTGGTATTGTTTTTTCTTTCGATTTTAGTATTCCTGCGTCTCTTTAGTTTTTGGTTGAAAAAGAGTCTATTGTTTAAAATAATTCGCCTAAAATCGAATAAAAATGTGTAGACAAATCTTATTTTCTTGTTTTACTATAATAAGTTTTACCTAGTAAAAATCTATCTAGATTATAAAAATCTATATTAATTTTTACATATTTGTAGGGGAAGATTAGATATAGCAGGGGCTACACCTAATCTTCCTCTACAAATATCATAGTCTTGGACTATCCACGCACATACAAAATAGGCCGTGCTGAAACTACCTCCTGGGAAGACAGTAAACTTAATTTCCAACCAAATTACACAGAGTCCATGACAGTGTACGAAGTCGACCGTCTGCCTCTCTGGGGGTTTGAACCTGGCTATTCTTATTCAAATAAGTGGGGACAGCGATTTACTCGAGGGAGTAACATGCATGGCCCAAAATACAACGCGTCCGAAACTACAGTAAACGAAATGCAGGAACTTGATTTTTGTACTGTATTCTTGCAATATAGAAGAGAACGTTTATAATATGTTTTAATCGAAGTAAGATCAAGTATGTGAAAAACACATTTATTACTGTAATGGGTATTATATAGTTGATGAATTGTTATCCACTTTTTTCGTTAATAGTATCTCAGTAGTAAAATATAAGGCCTACCAACCGTAATCTTTAGATTAATTTGTGCGCCCCGTAACAAAAGTTCCCATTTTTGACTGACGGAAATCACGCAACGTGATAAATTACAGATATTACCAAGAAAATGGTGCATTCCTTCGTAATGTAGCTTAAATTGAAACTTATTCAGAACAAAAATTACATTTACGTGCCGAAAGTTCACACGAGCAATGAACAAACAGATAGAGCGGCGACAAAATTTACATTTGGTCGGTTTAATGTCGCGGGGCAATCTCATTCTGTAGAGGAAACAGGGCAACACCAAACCAGTGAACTTTGGCCTTTAGAATATTATATTTCACAGTACAGGCACGTGGTAGTACAGGTCTGTCAGTAATGGCTGCGTCAGATCAGTTGCGATGCGACACACGATATCGCAACTAAGACAAATGTGTCGCATATTACACTGTAGAGGCGTCTGGCATTCATAACCTTGACTCTCTCATTTTCTTGAGAGGTACGGAACCAAAAAGGTTTAGTTATGAGAGATAATAATTTAGCCTGATACACCGATTTATCTACCCTAAATTATGCAATGGCTAAGGTGTTCTAAGATTCATACGAAATTATATATTTTATAAAGTAAATAATCTGTTTGTTTGCTTTAGAAACCTGCTAACTATTATAGCATTGCATGTTGTTTGTTTTTCTGTTACAATATTGTTTGTTATATTTCCGATAAGAAGGTACTTTGTAAATACGTTGTAAAATAAAGATAAAAACATTTTCCTTTTCCAAAAACCATTGTTTCGTTTAATCACAATAAACTGAAAGTTACTCGAAACATTATAAAAGCACAACTGACAAAGGAAAAGGTCAGAAAGGAAACGCTGATGTTTACTTTTTAAAAATTGAGTCTTTTCTAAACACCGCCACTCAGCCAAGTGATTCAAAGACCACGTAATTGTGCTGTTGAAGCGAAAATATCCTAATTTTCCCTCCAAATTTCCATTAAGTGACAGCGAAGTAAAAAGTGGAAAATTTATAGCAGTCACGTACTGTATTATCACAGTTTCGTATAAAAATTGTGTTTTAATTTTTTTCCCATTTCCATAATTTAAGGTTGGCGCGTTGACGTCATTAATTTTGAGAGGCTTTGCCTGACTCTCGTTTGTCAACATGCGCTTCATATATTTTGCGAAATGATACGATGTTTTATCAATCCGTGATCTGAAAATGGAGTTGTAGAACTGTGCTTATAGAACATTTATTATTTAATAATAAATAATTAAAGTCTTAAACGGTAATTTTCGAATCCATAAAATTCATACATATTTTTTTTTCCAAAAACTTATTTTATTTTAACTTTATTGAATCTTTTGGAACTCAATTCATTGTAATCATATATTGAAAATAATGAACCCAAACAATGCAATGAAAATTAATTAAGGTTTTGTATTATTTATTTTAATAAATAACCTAGATTAAAAGCGGTTTCTTTACATTAATGAAATTTGATGGTACTCATTTTCTCTTCGTCTAAATATTGTGGTATATTTTAATTAAGAACACAACAAAGTTATTTTAACAGGTAAATAATTTATAAAGGTTTTGAGGTGAACTGATAAATCAGATGGAATCTTAACTGTATCAGTTTCTAAGCTTTCTTTGTATGAATTTAATTATTTAAATTAGGTGATTTATTACCTGATACTTTGATTAATTGGTTCGTTATTTATGTCTTATTTATTAAAATTTTATTTATATCTGTGTTAAATTAAGCGTTCAGTAGAAAACTGTGTTTTAATAAATCAAAAAATGGGTTTCGAAGTCACTATAAAATGTGAAAACTACTTCAAAGCGGCGAAACTTTGCAGTATCGAAACCGGATTGATTTTAAATGATTCAAAAATAGTAGAGCACCGACAGGTTATTCAAAAATCTAGTCCAATATATTCCCAAACCCGGACTATAAAATTTAAGAGCGACGAACTAAGAAAATGAAAGTCTGGTGGTCCGATGAATAAACATTTATTTTTTTAAAGTATTTTTATATATTTTTACTAATGCGTTAGAAAAATCGAGAAGGAATTTGACCTTATAACTGGCTGTAGATACCTACATACTACAGCCTTGACATTACGGCAGGTGCTTGAGCTCTATTCAACGCGTTTTATAACTTTACTTTTTCACTTTACGTACGTTTATTTTTAAATAGATTGTAAAGGTCATTTAATATGAGAAGTTATTAGTAAAAAAAAAGTACTATTGTAATCGAAGGTACAAATAGAATATAATAGAATTTATTTTTATTGTCCAACAGGTAAAGAGAATCATAGACCGGAAAAACGTTAAAACAAGACGCGCAATGGGCGTCTTATCGATGTAAGCGATTTTTTCCAAACAACCTTTTGATGAACAGAATTAGATAAGAATGGAATGAAATTCCATGAATTTACAAAATGACTAGAAAGACAATTATTTTTAATAATACGTAACATACCAAAGCAAAGTGGGTTTTCAAATAAATATTAAGCATATTATATCCATATCAAATAAACATACCAATACGTAGATATTTTATGAAATTCTTTTTAAAAAATATAGGCTAATGATGGAATTTGATTTCCGACTGAGTAATGAAACACTCGATATTCAAAACTTTTTGAAAGCGAGACCCTTTTAAAAATGTAAAACTTTTGCTCGATAAATGGAATGAAACGAGAATTCAATTAATTCAACAAAAGTTTTAAACAATAACTTAATTTTTATCGCTGATTTACGAAAAATCTTTTAAGTTTAATGGCCCTTTCAGTGAACTTTTTTAAGCTTTAAGTAGGTACCTCAAATACTTTTTAAGATAAGTAGGTAATACGTTTATAAATAAAAATACCAAAGCATCATAACAAAATAAATAATAACTAAACAAAATAAAACTAAAGAAATAATATTTGGATTCGCCCAAAAACTATAGCAAAAGTTATGAAAGTTAATAAATGTATAAGGATAGCTTACCTTGTAGATGCCATCGACAAGTTTTGTCAACTCCTCTGTCTCCATGGCGAATGATTTTCAATAAACCGATTGAGAAAACTACACTTCAAACTTCATCTGGATCAAAACAAACCCACAGGTAAAATTTATTTTATCACTGCACTCAATGTAACAACTGACATTTCAAAGTAACAACACTTCTTTAACTCTGCGGTTTAAGTATGATGAAATCACTCACAAGTCACTTTTGTTGACATCTGAAACAAAACAAAAGAAGTTAGCCATTTTAAAAAAGAAACAACTTTTTTATAACGTCCGTGCAAAAGGTTGCATTCCGAATTCCAATTTCAAATAAAAAACTAAAAACTTTTTAGAACGCGCTTTATTACCGTGGCAAAGCGTGCGTCCGGTTCGAGGCTTGCGAGTAGATAGAGTCACCTCGCTTGCCTTGATACCTACTCATGATGTTTAGAAACTTGAAGCGAACGGTAGTAGCTAAGATACTAACCCGTTGATGTGTACCACCGGGCAAGCATCGGTATTTTGTATTAAGTTAATCTAAATAAGTAAATTTCTGTGTGGGTTTTTTGGGTCGTTTCGGTTCAATAGCCTTTGATAGATGAGTATAATAAGTTTGTTTATTTTATTAGATTGAGTAACAGACACGGTAAGTAGATACTTTATTAACAATTGTAAAGGTTTTTATTGCTATCGAACTAAATAAAAATATTCGACAGCAAGCTTTCGATTCGTGACAATTATCGGCCTCATTATGAAACACATTTTATTTTCAATGTTGTAACCTTTACATGCAATTTGCGTGACAGGTGTTACTTACTCACGAGACGAAAACAATAGACCGCTGAATTACTATTGCTAAATAGCTTTTGATTTTCGCCTACATACCTACCTGGCTAATGGTAACTAATAACGTGCATTGACAGAGATGCCTACGCACTACGTAATGCGTAGGCATCTCTGAGAATCAGCTGGCAGAGATAAGATTTTAGAGAGTTCTATCTAATTTAAATTTATTTTTTTCTTTGCGTGAGAATGAGTTCGAACAGATTTGAGGATTAATGCTTAAAATATTAATTAATAGAAAATATAATCAAACTAATTAAAAGCACATAAATAAAACTTTTTCTTTTTTATTTATACAGATTTTATGCAAAAGCGCATTTTAAACTCAAGTGGATGAGAGATGTTTACGTAAATTTACATAATTACGCAAGAGCTATATGCACTCGGTGGTGTGTTAATCGTATGCATAGTTCGCTCCGCAGCCATTTGTGGTCGCTTAATAGATGTTAATTAAGTAGCTGTGATTTCAAGCGTTTAAGCTTATTTCAGTAACGAAATTCTCGATCGCCATCGGAAATTCGAAAACAAAATTGAAGAAAAATATCTGAATAAAACGTCTGAAAGTATCTGCAAAGTTGTTCGCTCGTCACACGCCCGGGACAAAATATAAAACACAATTTGTGAGCGGATCCGTAACTTCATTTCGAACAAGAGAGATTTGCGCGGCTCCCACGTCCCGTGCATATGCATCCGTACCGAGAAACCGTCGGTCTTCGCACTTTTCTTATTCCCATATCCCCAAGGCGAAGGAACAAGTGCGAAGGCTGCTTATTTCTGAAACTTGTTTAGCTCGGATCGGACGCTCGGATCCGGATTTGGGAGTTGGGAACCTCGTAAGTAACACGGCTTTAAAACCAAGTGGGAATCGGTTCTTGGGAGTGTTACCTTTGGGCTTAGAGTTTGAAAATCCGCGTTCGAACTTTACGACTGGAATCGACAATGTTCATGTGTGGAATAATCGGATTGTGATTTATGCTGGTGCCAAGACAAGGAGCGGTACTGGGTGTTGCACAAATCGGTTGCACTGCGCCGTTGGCCGCGTCGCGTTTTGCTGACGAACCTTGTTATCTCGAATGTAATATGCGACAGCGTACTGCAGCTGAATATTCATATTCATGTTCGTATTCTTGTCTGCTGAATCCTTGTACATAAATGGATTTGGTATTTGAAGATCCACGTTTTATCTTGTCAGGTTCAATCTTGAAGTTCGAAGTCAACATTGTTGCATTCTCTTACATAGCAAATGAATTTACATATTTTTCTTTTTGCACTTTAAATAGGTACGATCTTAAATGTGATTATAGTAAAACTGCTAAGGGCGATAAGACCGCCCATTGTACGTTTTGTTTTTATTGTCTCTCTGTTTTGTTTCTAATTTCTGGTGTACAATAAATATATTTTCTATTCTATTATAGAATAGAATAGAATAGAATTCAAGTTGATCAATTATTTTTAAAAATATAGATTTTAAATATTAATTGATCAAGTTGTTAGTTGATAAGGTACATAAATAAAAGAGTTGGTTCATTTCAATACTATTTCGGTTACTTAGTGTTAATGAAAATATCAGGAATCGAGGCTACTATTTAATACCGAAAAAGCAATATCCAAGGTACGTTACAGAATCAGTCATCTGTCAGATACAGATGTGTACTGCTAATGAGATTCCCACTCACTCCCGGGAAATTGCTATAATGTAGTGTATTCGATCATTACAACTACCTAGAATATACTACCAACGTCGGAAGTTGCGATTGCAGATCGATCAGTAAAAATAATGAGAATATGTTTTATAAATTAATACGAACTCGTTTGTGAAAAATACTGTGTTCTAACTGATTTACGATAAAGACTTTGCATTTTTTTTACAGTATCTATTGTATGCCAAATAAATCGATTCAAAAGCAAACCTCACTCGAACGTAAAACTTGTGACCCATCCAACCGCACTAAATTCTCTTCCCATATTTTTCATGATTCACATTCCCCAAGTTCACACTGCGTACATTCAGGAATCAGAAGCACGAGGGTAATTGTTGCAGTTTTGAATAACGCCAAGTGTGGTCTGGGATCTACGCCAAAAAGCCGTAGACGAATATTCAATTGAAATTTTAAGATACACTACGCGCTATCACGGTGAAGCTCCGGACGCTCACGCTCAACGGGAAAACCGACTGCGCAGTATAACTCAAAATGTTAAAGTGAGTCTTCGTTTGTTCGTTTGCGGAGTAGTTCCCCTGGCGTGGTTGTTCATGCGTGCATATGACAACCAGCTAAATTGAATAGCTACCCTGCGGCAGCCGACGTTGCAATATAGGAGTCCGCTAAAATGTAGAGAATAAGCAAATAGCTTGAATGTTTTCTGTAGGTCTTTCCGACTAGAAGGCAATAGAGCTTACCTGTACCTAAGTGGTTTTATTTATTTGCTGACTTGAAATTTTAACGTAAAAAATGTTACAGCTAATTAAAAATTATATGTTTAAAAATTGTAATTGCTTTTGTATTTAGAAGAGATATGAGATTACATTACAGTGTTACTGTACTTAAAAAGAGATTTTAATTTTTTTGGAAAGCATTTCTAAAGTAGGTATATATTATTCATTGTTAAACTTTAGATATTACTGAATAAAATTGTGCATATAAATTATGCTTCCTCGCTATCGGACCAGTTAGAGCAAAGTTCATAAGATCAAACTATTTATTTCTACTTTCAGAGCCTGGCAACGTCATTTGCACGTTTCCAAACGATATTAATCCTGATTTAAGTAGTTTCAGCCTGTTGAAAGCATTTCTCATTTACTTATTCAAAAATATGTTGAATTAATGAAAACGATTCGCTACAGAGCGTTGAAAGTTCCTCTGAACGTTTTTAATTTATAATTCAAGCATGAAAATTGCATCATTTTCAAATAAACGGCATTATAATACTACTATTTTTTTTATCATAAACAACCAAGTCGGTATTGAAACATAGCATTCATTTGAGTACAGATATTCATTGTTGAATCTCAACTACATAATATATGAGCTACGTCAGAATCCAAACGTTGCAATGTCGCCGTTTGAATGTCAGACGGAGGATCGATTACACATCAACTGGTGGTCTCAGATCGTAATGAATCAAAGCAAATCAGCCGTAAGTCGGATGAGATCCCGCAAACGTTTTTTTAAGCGCGACGCGGCAGTAATGGTATCGACACCCGCGCCGTGAGCCGCCACACCCCCGATGCGATTGTTCAATTGGCGAGAAATTGCGACGCAACTAAGCTTGCGGAAAATTGGCGATACCGTTAATATTCACCCGAAACCGGCGGCTCACGTGGCGACTGCAAATAACGAGCAGACAACCCCATAGATTTATGCCGTGTCGTTTTAAGTGATATATAGGCCTCAACCCGCCCGTCCCGGCGATCTGTCGAAGAATATTTCAAGGAACTGTTTATGGTTGCGATCCCCACCCGATTCAAATTGGGTAGTCGGGTCCCTCGAATATCTAACGTAACTAAACGTTTCACTTGCTCTTGAGCCTCTGCGTTCAGAAAAAAGCTTTAGGTTTGTAAAAAATATAGAGATCCATACATTATTGAAAAGATCTGGCGTTAGCGAAACGGTAGAGTAATTTTATCTGACACTAACGGAATAATGTGGGTACCGACCATCGGCGTGGCTGTTTTACAAAGTATACTGCCACTACGAGTCCATAAAATACAGGATCCTGACGTGCCCTGAGGCCTAACTAAGGTGAGGCTATCTAACTTACCGAGGCGTTAAGCCCTTCGTCTGAGGAAATTGGTGACAAAGATATTCCAGTCATGTAGGGACCTCTTGTTAGCGTCTAAGGAAAATACAAGAAAATTCCCCTTTTCTGACACGGCTTGTTTCTTAAGGCGGTTCTTTGGTCGTCTCTTAGTTTTTATGACACGAGAAATATTGCCGATACCTTAAATTTTATGTCAATTTATGCAGCTGCGTACGTGTAGACTCAGCCTTTTTTATGGTCTCATGAAAATGCGATAGAGGCTCTGGGAGTAGAATCGAAGATCATGTTAGCTAGATAAGGAGTAAAAATTTTACGGTCTGTCAAACCACTCTGCAGAATTGTACCGGAAATGTTACGTGCGATGTTTAAATCCAGGGTTGTTTCAAAGCCACGTGCTTGCTTGTTTTTAACATACGAAAGCTTGTTAAGCTAGTCGGATAACTCAATTCGGCTTAAGCCGAGCATAAATCGGGTGAATGTCCGTCGACGAAACGTAATTACAAACTCTTCCCCGAATGTTTATGTCCCATTTTTCACGAGCCCTTTTGTATGGAATTGAAAAGTGACTTTGACAAAGTGGTTTCAGCGTACAAAGTGGTATAAATAAAGAGACAATGTAGCAAACTCCAAAATTCAGTACAAGCATGAACTGATAAAGCTATCCAATCCTACATGATATAATGCTCATAAACTCTAATCATAACAAATGATTGCTATTATATTCCGTCCGCGTCAGTGGTTCCGTCGAAAACAACGCGAACACTGACCCCTTACAAACATTTGCTACATAACCATATTTGCGCTTGTCCCGAATGATGGAAGCTGACTCGATACGTAACTTAGTCCTTGAAATAAATGAATGTTTCGTGAAGATTGTTTCTTTGTTAGGTTTTGAATTTTAGGCTTGTACTTCGTGACCAAACGTAATTATTTTATCTTCATTATGTTGGCTTTAAGTTGGTACCATTAAAATCTGATTAACTTTGAGTACTTTGAATACATACTACCTGTGATACTTACTTTTGCAGGCCAGATTAGTTTGGTAAACTCACTAGAGTCTACATTTACATTATTTCAGCCTGCCTGATTCTAGCCTATGATAAAAACTATAGTAGAGAGTTCTAGCCTAAATATAATTGGTGTTTATTTTATTTCAGAGTGGCTGGAACGTTTGTTGACCCTCTGTTTCAATTTTAGGTTTTTGTGGGTAGTTAATACGAGAGTCTCGTTTACCCAAAGTAAGCCGGGACAAGCAGAGCCAGGCACGCACGAATCATATCCTAATCTTGCGATTTCGTTGGATAAAGGACAAGGACGAAAGGATATGTACTGGATTGAGTAATACAGGGATAATACCTCACCTACGTCAGTTTTAGGACTAAGGTACCGGAACCAAACTGCTTAGGGACTGAATTAGGATTTAATCAAAGACCTAACAAGGTTGATTCGGATGGGAGGTTAGTATAGGCACTGGTCAAGCTAACTTCATAAAAATTTAACTAAATAGCGCTGTGTAAAATTTTATTTTTGGCAGTTATACATTTGAACGTTTCAAAAGAGCTTAAATCAAAAATATTATTTTTTAATATTTAAAATACTTGGAGACTAAGATGTATACAGCCCCACAACAGTGTATTTTATGTTCTGTTTTCACCATTTAGCTCCAAACCCCCACAAAGTAAGGGTGACATTTTGGCCAAGGGCTCGTTCTTCAGACTGGTATCACTGCGGAAAACGTTTTTCCTTATTACAAGCTTCAGCCCTAATAACTAGCTCACCCAAACGATGCTGTTATATATGAAATAGTGGATTCTTAAAAAATGAATCAAATTTTATAGAGTTTATTATCAGAGTTAATCAGAAAGTTGATATAATAATTTATCTTTTTAGAATCTCCTTTATTAATTATCCAATAATAAGCCCAATCTTTTCTAATCCTTTATGATATTCCTTGTCAGTTCAAATTGATAATGTAAAAAAATATACTAATAAGCACTAATGTTTTTATTATTGTATCTACTTTTGGCCTTTTCAAATAAAATGAATGTTTAATTTCCCAGAGCGTTTCCACGTTCACAAAATCGTACTAATAAGTTGTACATTTCCACATTGTAATAAATAACACGCCCAATTTGTGTACAATCAAGCTCATAACGTTCAAATAAAATAATGCGCCGGCAACTGAGCGGCAAAAAAAAACTGTGTATTTACCGAGTTGCCGGTTAAATACGACGTTTATATCCATTAAGGGCACTTCCGACACGTAGTGGGTAATCATATTCCGGACAGGAGCAGCATAAATCAAGAGGATAACCGCAGGGCAAAAACAAAGTTGCTTGTACCCTCCCTTATTGTACGCTTCACTTTATTGCACCAACTATCTGATGTAGATTACGCACCTATTTGTATTATTTAGTAGGTCATTTTTATACATAGTTATTATCTAGCCCCCACACGCCATAAACTCGAACATAACTCCCACGGTATAAAGGTTATATTCACGTGGTTTTCAGGCAATGGTGGCGTATTCGCTATCTTATGCTTTATTTTATAGCACTTAGGCTGACCTCTTTTGAACATAAACTCTGAAAATATCTTGTTCATATTTTCTTTGTTCAATATTTCGTGAAATATGCTACTTTAGGTCAGCGCACTCATAATTCTCTTCTGATGCTGACAAAATGGAAAAAGTTTTAAAGAGAATAAGAATGCTATCTCTATGACACACATTTTTGCAACTATAGGCAGGTATCTAAAAGAATCTGCAGTTTCTATAAAACTGGTATCGTGCCAGCGCGGTTCGATTTTGACTTTAAACGACTTAGTTTTTCCAAAACCAACACATAAACTTCAATTTACGAGATAAAATCACGATGCAGACGCTTAGTAAGCAAGTAAACTTTTATGTTGAAGTGAACGCCAGTTGCTTAAGTATTGCCTATTTTCTTGACACGGAGGAAAGTCGAGACATAGTAAAACTAAGCTACAAGTGCCTCATCCTCGGCCTGGGATACGTAGGTCTTTGTATCACAAGACTCTACTATAAAGTACTATAGAATCACAGTGGTGCTTGTTTTTTAGTGTAAAATGTATAACACTCAGTGCAAGGGAAACGATGACCTTAGAGCGAAGACGATAGGTGTAATGAACTTGTGAAGAGTTGTCTACATAAACAGCGATGAAACAGTATTATACATAAACTTTACCTTGTTGCCCCAGGGTCATTTGATTACCATCACGAAAGACCACAGTTACAGCTCAGTCCATGCACGATTCTTTAGCCCTCATTATAATTTGTGTTTTATTAATGGGGTACATATAAAAGAATGGACGAAAAGGGGGGAGAGCTTTGCTCAGCAGAGGAACAGTACAGGTTAATAAAAAATAATGGGGTACAAAGTAAACCTACTCTATCCTATTCTATATCATGCAATAGTTACTTTAGATGTCGCACTGTATACGCCAGGCTTATTTGAAACACTGGTTTGCATTGCATTGTGTCTTGTCGCGCTAAAAGCGTGTGCGGCTTAATGTAGCAAACTAAAAGCTGAGATTGCGTCACATGTCTCGCACCTAACTGCTTACCGATCAGACGACACGACAGGTGGTGTGCAAGTAGTAATGTAAATATTAAGTGAACGGGAATTGAGAGACTTGTAAACAGCTAAGAATTTTTGAGAAAGCAGTAATGATAAAGAAAGTCGTCTTCTAATTCGTTCTTGACAGAAAGTCGTGGTCGTCATGATTTATTATTATTGTTATCAGGGTCTGAAGCTCTACAAGCTTATTATTCTAAAATTGAACGCTTTTTCATGGCATTTACATAGTGGCAATAACCAATGGAATTTTCTTCTCGTTGCATAATTTTGTTTAAACAAGTCTGATTCTTACCGATTTTAGTTAAACTCTATGAACTGAGCAATGGTCTCAAAAAATTGACATGTGCGGCCAATACCTGTCTCTTCTTTGTAGGTCTGTAAGTCTATATGGAACTACAGGCAGCACGATGGTTTTATCTATCTCACTTATTTACTTCATACCTGGATAGGGAACGCTCAGTTTATTCTCTATGTCTGACTCTACCAGCATAACAAAATTGATAGCAAGCTAAATTTTAACGGAGTATCCATCAAAAACGAAAGTGTAAAAGACAGTCCTCGGATGCCAACTCCTAGGAGCATTTTCGCACTCAAAGCCTTGCCTGTCTGCTTTCACCACCTGGCGAGTTAAACCGCTTACACTGAAAACAAGCGTTGTTTACCTTCCGCATTGTACAAAGGTATTACCGTTTTTCCCTGACATTGCGATTTTTGCTGTAGAATTTCTATTCTCGTTTTGAAATGGTGAGAATATTGCGGATGTGAGATATTGGAGTGATTTGACTCGCGATCTTATGCACGTGGCGCATTGACTCTTTGTTGATCACTGAAGTTTAATTTCCTTCTTTCGATAGCAGTTTTGACAGGATCACATTGTGTTGTCAAATCAGTAATACTAACGGCCGGTTTCTGGAAACCCAAATCACGATTGATCCGAGTTTGACACATAGTAATTATTTGATTTTTTCGTTGATCATCGTTCGAGAAACCGGCCGTTAAAGGTACCTAAGTTCAGGATTGTATGACGTGGTCAAGTATTAAAATAAAGCTAATGATAAAATACTTTTCAACGTTTAACCTAAAAGTTAAAAAGGTTCGAGCTTAAAAATTAAAAAAGTTAATTCAGCATTAATTGTCATTAATTTTTAGAGCAAAAAGAATTTGTTAAAAAATTTATGCTATACGTACGTGTTTTTCAGTACTTAGAATGGTTTCTCTAAAAACTGTATTTTAATCCAACACAACAAAACTGTTCCATGCCTCTTTAGTTTCGAGTTAAAAACTTTTCAGAAATTCTTTTCTCAACTAATAGACAAGTTTATATCTCATATAAAATAAAGTATGATATGATTCCAACGCTCTGCCGGGCTTATTGGACGTCTAGTTGTATTGCGCTGCTAATGGATAAAAATGAAATGCTCTGTCTCGACGGGAAATAAGCAGTGCATTTACTACTACTTAAATAGCACTGACTTTAAAAATAAACCGATGTACCTATTTAAGTCGGTCGTATGGGGAGAGTGGTTTTGTATACAAATAGATTTGCTTTTATATATTTTTAAAAGTTAGTAAATCTAGTTGATTTATTTTTGATGGAGGTATGGCTTAAATACACTTTACTGAATTTAAATTCGTAAATACTCACGAATATTTCACACAGTGTTTATCCCAAATCAAGCAGGAATTAGATTGGTGTTTTTTTTTGTTAATAAACATGAAATCCATGTAGACTAGTAGAACTCTTCTTTCTTTCCCGATCACTACAATCTTGGTCTTTTCAAGGCATGAGTGAATAGGTGTCTCCTTGATCGTCCTGCTCCATTGTCGGCCACAACATCACTTTCCATCAGGTGGCTTTGTCATATTCTTTGTAAAAAAATAAAATAGAATAATTTGTAACGTCTTTTGACGTTACAGTTTATTCGTTTCTAATGTGTTTTAATTAATAATTATCTGGTATTGGCATTTTCCTTAGTAGTACTATCAAGTAACCCTTTTACGTATTATAACGAGATAAATAATAATTAATCGAAACAGTCCACGTATTATTTAGAAAATCATATGATTCATATACCTACGTTTTGTTAGTTTTCTATTCTCAAGCGTGTTAGCTACTACTATTATTGTTACCTTGTTGTTGTAAATATCTTTTACAACAGTTATAACAATGAGATAACCTCTCGTTCACTTTTATCGTATACGATTCCTTAAATTCATTTACTTGTAATCCCTTGCAAATTATATTTATATTTTAATTCCCCAGAAGTAAATTACACAATATTTGCACCGTTTTTATTAGAGAATGAATGAAAACATGGTATTTTTTAATAAAGAATGATTGTATTAGATAAAAGGAAGTTTACAAAATACTCTGAATAGTAAACAAAAAGGCCTTTTCATGGTTTAGAAATAGGCTTCTCATACAAAAAGTATTTTTGTCGTAACTGCGTATAAATGCGTATTAGCTATAATTATAAAAATCTATTGACTAGTGATCGTTTTCACACTGTTCCGATGCGACACTTGCACGATATTAACAGAGAGTTTTGTACTAGAAGCTTTTTATTTTTTTTATGCCATAGCTGGCAGACGAGCTTGCGGGCCACCTGATGGGAAGTGTTCATATCGTATAGGTTTATAAATAAAATAAATGAGAACATAGAAAAATTCTAATTAAAACGACGATCACGTCTGCTTTAGTTTTTTGTTGATCCGATAGTCTGGAGGGTGAGCACGAAATGTCACAATCGTAAACATATCGAAACAGTGACTATTTGAGATACACTGCGCGTCAACATCAGCTTTACTGTCGAGCGTTGCAGCGTTGCGTGCAGTGTGACTCAAATACGTGACGTTTAGGATAGTCACATTTAATCGTTCTCAGCCTCTATAGTTTAGAACATAGATACATAGGTACTGAAAGTAAATTCGACAAATCGTACATACGAGATTCCGAATCGGAATGTCCGTGCTAATCGGATTGCTGGGAAACGATGCCAATACCGTCGCATTTAATGGAATTAAACACAATGTAATTACAGACAACGCGATGCTAATCTCGGACAATATGCTGCAAGCCACTGCAAGCCTAGATATCCTAATAAGCGATTGTCGTAATATACAAATGCATTGATATAAGTACTTAGTGAATTATATTTGAAAAAAAAAAAGATCATTTTTCATCGTTTCGAATATCATTATTCAACGACGTGAAGAAAAAGAAGAACAAGAACAGATCGTTCTAGGGCTTTGCTTTCTTAGTAATACCTAAGTGAGTATATATTTTTCGTTTAAGAATTTATATTATCTTTTATGCCGCTGTGTGCTAGAAATTACAAAAAATGGGTGCTAAAATTAATCATACTTTTTGTTGATAGATCAAGCCACCTGTCACCGCGATATCCTATTCAAATACATCTGTAGATTGGTAGCGTTTGTCGAATCGAAAAAAATATTCGATTTCAGAATACAAGCTTGCTCAATATTCAAATTTCGCATTCAGAATAAGAGCATGCTCAATGTCAGCGCTTATTTATTATAACTACGATTTTTTTACGTTGTTTATCAATTTTAGTAATTATTTATTTTATCGCTATTTGAAAAAAATATTTTTTTACTACAATGATGGCTTAGTTTAGACGGCACATGCAGATCAATTAGAAGTATTATAAAATAAAAAACTCCTTACACCTTAAATAAGTTCCAATGTTAAAGAAGTATACTAGTAAAGTATTCATATAAACAGAACTCTAGCAATTCACAGGAAGGAATGGAACGAATGATAAACAGCCAAGACCCTCGAGAGCAAAAAGACAAAGCTATTAATTAAAACAGAAGCCATTTGTACTGTTTGAGTCCATTGCTTCTTTGCAATGGATTCTGCCTTCACTGATAGAATAAAATACGTTATGTACTTACTCAATGAACTACAGTATTCACTCCACATTTTGATATTGATTTTAAAGTAAGTATAAATAAATAAATGATGCTGGACAATCCACACAACATCATGTTATTAATGTTATTAGGATTCCCAACCAAATCTATATTCTATCATAGATTTATGAACATTTCAGAGAGACTATGATATTCTGAACGGTCAAAAGGAATTGAAAACTAAAATATACAAGAGTGTTTTGAAAAATGGACTTTGATTTACCTACCCAAATGACCTTTGATTTACCCTAAAAATTTTACATAGACTTTTAGATTTATAACTATTGGGCCAGTTTCGTACTTTGACTAGTCGTAATCTGCAATAATTGTCGGCTCATTTTCGTTTCTTATTCACTTCGCTCTTCAAGTTTGGTAAGTATCCTAAGCTTTTATGTAATGTTTATATAAAAAAACCAGTTAGGTTTAAATGTTTGTAATAGGTATGTTTTTAAGGAAGGTAGACCAAAGGTAGAACTAATAAAGTGTGAACCAAATCTTTGAAACTAATATTATAAAGAGGAAAGATTTGATTGTATGTTTGTTTGTTTGTTTGTTTGTTTGTTTGCATCGAATAGGCTCCGAAACTACTGGACCGATTTCAAAAATTTTTTCACTGTTGTGAAGCTACATTATCTGTGCTGAACATAGGCTATATTATATTTTCAAAAAAATTAGGGATCCTTACTAAAACTTCAATTATGTAACCCAAGGTGTATAAGAAATTCCTTACATCGCGTGCGCTGCGGAAACTATTGATGATAGAAAGAAATCATGTACTACAATTTTGTAGAACACATCATCATCCACAAAAAAGTCAGCGACAGCATATGTCTAACTATTATAGATATGTCATAATAAGTGTTTTAATATAAAAAAAATATAATTAAAATGACGACGCCAGAAAACGTTCTATATTTGTACTTTGGTATTAATCCTTATGTAAATAAATTACTTTAAAATTAAGACTGCTTCAATACCTTTATATTACTTTTTAAATTATTTAATTCGGACATTCTATTCGAAAGATATCACGAGTTCAAAAATGTAAGTACTAGAAAAAAGTCAGCGGGCGCCGCGCCGCTGCCGGTCACGGGAGTATATGCGGGGGGTTACATAATATAGGGTCTTTATTTTTTATCATAGGCTATATTATAATGATATTTTTTATATAGGCTACCCGTGCGAAGCCGGGGCGTACTACTAGTGATGATATAAATTTACACCCAATCAGTCGATTACGATATGATGATAATAGATAATCAAGCTTATATAACTGAAACTAATCAAGTGAATCAGTTTGTAGCCAGTGTCACGAGCTTTTGCAATCACGTCGGTAGTGTTTATACTGTACAGTGTCAGTACACGATTTAGAGGTCAGTGCACGTGCCAGCCTTGCCAGGAGATTCTACCACTGGCAATCTCCTAACACTAGTTCTCGATTGCTACTTTTTAGACCGTGTAATGACTTGAAGTTAAGTTACCAGGACATCTCTTTTCTCACTCTCTTTTTCTCTTTCATTCATATCGCTCTTTAAACTTATTGGTCATTGTTTTCAATAATTTTTGATATGATTTTTTTATATTGAAAAAAGTGGTTTGTACCTACCTACTGAAAGCAGTACTTGTACCAACAGTAAATTATATATAACAAGTTTATTTTGGAATCAAACAAGGCACAATATTTTTAATCTAGGTAGATCTTTTGAATTCAAAATTAAGATTTATAAAAGAAAAAAAGACGTGTCTCGGGGACTGCAGCGGTAAAGTAATTGCATAGCATATTTGCTGGTTTACGCATGCGCAGTGTTAGGTTATTTTCGTTCGGTTATTTCGTTACGGAATTTCTGGATTCTGTGTCCACGCTCAAAACCCGCGATAGAAGCTATGCAATAAAAACCCAGGTACAAGTAACTACTAAGGTAAGTACTTTTGGTAACCAAATACATTTTAAAAGCATCACAATGTTTATATTTGTTCTCATTTAAAAGACACTTTGTCCTATTTTTATTGGAAACTGGCCCGAAATCCCAGTTCATTACGAACACGGCACGTCTTCGTCTAAAAGCTTGTAAGTAGTTGTAACTGTATTTTCTGCGCTGTAAAGTCCCGGTTTTCTGAAATTCAGTAAATGTTATAAAAAGTAATAAAATGATTTTGATTTTGATTTTGATTATAAAAAGTAAGCTTATTTTGATACAAACAATCAAATGTAAGATTGTGTTGGTATATTTTCTTCTTTTTCCAATGTATTTTGTCCGTCGACTCAACTTTTCGAGTGTCAAATAACTCTTTTGTTTCGATTTGGTTTTCTAATTTCAAACTTCGTTTTTTGTAAACATGAAGTTCGAAATTAAAAGAAATTGTTGGTTTTGAACTTGGTCATATTATTATCTTAAACGATTAGTAATAATAAGGATATAGGTACTCTACGTTACTAACATCTATTTTTTGTGATTTTACTGAATAAAGTTTAATTTACTTAGACATTTAACTTTGTTTATTTTAATATCGGGGGTAAGTATAACGCTTCAAAATGAATACCGGTCGTAACAAAACGGTAGCAGTTTATTAAAAAATCTAAGTATAATCGGTTTAGGCGGCTGGCAGACGTGCCAAGCATGTGGGAAACTCCTGGAGAATTTCTTGTACCTACATATAAATCTCGATGCTCATTTAAAATATTTTAAAACAATTTCATTTCTACATTTCATTACTATATTTGAAAAGTTGTAACATAGATTCGAGAAACATAGAGTTATACACTATTCTAATCTTTGGCTATAGTCTATAGACTAGGCTCTGGTCGCGTGAAACTGGCTACTAGAATCATCTAGTATAGGTATAAGACGATTCTAAATGAAAATGATCATGTATCATCCTACATGTGATAATAATTGGTGTTTAGTTTTTTGAGTTGTTTTTAATATAGTTTGTACACTGTTTGTTTTCCGAATAAAATAAAATGTCTTTTGATTTTACGGAACAAAATTTATATTTGAGTTTGAGTCAGAGATTAGGTTTGTGTTTTAGGTAAGTACCTACTAATAAACTTTTAGAAAGTAGGTTAGAACCTAAAAGGTCTTATTACCTAAGGTCTAGCTAATAACGTTGGTAGACAGAAAACTTATTCGGCTGGTTAAAATATTCAAGGAATGTCTAGAATCTTAATAATATTTGTTCTCAAATTCTTCTATTTACATTCATAACGTTAAGTTTTTTGAAGCTAATTTGTTTAGTAACCGTACTTTCCAGTTTTTGCTAATATTCAATAGATCCTTCCAAATAGGATACGGTTGATTTCTTAAAAATATATTTTTGTGTTTATTTTTTTTGTCTAACGATCATTTATCATTATTTATCTAGATTTATTAATATTTAGATTTCATTGTTTATATTTCATTTTTAGTTAGATTATGATTCTAATTTAAAAAACTACCTTAATTGTCATTGAATAAATAAACTTAAATTATAATTAATTTTTCATTATAAATTATCTACCTAATTTCCATGCAAGATTTGCTTAGTTCGGAACTAGATTGCGAATGTAAGTAGTATCTCATTATTAGTCTCAATTTTACTTTCATTACTTACTGATATACCTACTTAGGCACTCTGGCACCTAGAATCACCTAGTATGTAAGACGATTCTAAATGATCCTTGTGATTTTACTGAATAAAGTAAGTTTTGACTTTGACTTTTTGACTTGACTTTGACTTAATTTTTTTATTATATTTTCCTTTCTTTTATCTGCGATCGGCTACTTAGCCATAATCAGATTTGTTCTTTGTTGGCTGTGTGGTGGTGTGACTCCTCACTCCATTATATAATAAAAAAAACTTGTAATTATTTACAGAAAACTTTTATACCACGCAGAAAATGTAGGTAGTCTAAATAAAAAAAGATTTCTCTTTCCGTTTTATTTAAAATCCAAATAACCGTGTTAGGGGTCACCACATCAGGATTCCGTACACCAAGCGGCACAAGGACTGCATCGTAATAGCCTCGCCTACGCAGAGGTATTCTGTCCTTGATATACATTAAACTTCAATTATACGTTGCTACGTCATTAGAATTAATATTTTAAAAAGATATTCATTTTTACACTACTCGCGCGCTTGTAAGTTTAACAGTCTTTGTATGCAAACTTCTACGGATAGGTATTGTTCTTGATATAATTTCATTAAACTTCAATTGTTTTGAGTGGAGGGATTTGGGGGAAACCTTTGCCCAGCAGTGGGACGAGATAGGTTAGGAAAAAAAAACTTCAATTATACTTTGCTACGTCATTAGAGTTAATATTTTAAAGCGTTTAATATTTAATACCCGAAAAAAGTACATAGTATGCAGTTAGATTTTAATCTTGCCTTGTTTGTTTAGTACTAAGGTAGTAAGGGCATAGTCATTTGCATAAGTACCAGCCTATTTAGAAAGTTTTCAGACAGCTTGAAAATTTTGATCACTCACAAATACTGATACTATTTAACCCACTTAGACGAAGGTTACAGAATATCTTAATAGTTCATGTTGCAAATATATTTCTTAAAAATCTTTATGAGATAGAAGGTAGGTAGGTACTCTAGCGTTGTGATTGTTAACAATATACTCCAACGCATTGAATATTTGACTAACAATAATAGTATTCTACTATTGGAATAACAATAAAACTTTCTTACCAATAGGAATCTCAATACAATCCGCATACTGTTCAATAATCTTCTGTTGGCGAAAACAGGTCCATTACTGTGCTTTATGCATATTGCGTATTTGCCTATTATCCTCCATCTCTATTCTCTAACTAGAGAGTAAGTGAGAAAGAAGATACGGTTATCATTCACCTTTATAGGCACTAATACTGAGTTACGAGATACCCGTCCCAACATTCTATAATGATAATTGACGGTAGCAGTTAAAAAGATGGGTTACCGAACTTACCGAAGTTGGATCTTATCTAAGAAACGAGGCCTATCTCCCAGCATTTCATTCCACTTTGAATAAAAACATTTTTTTCCTCATTGCTCTCACAAAGTTCTTTATTTTACCCCAGAGAGGGTTTCTCCATTGATATTCTCCGATAAAAACTCTAGTAGCATTAATTTTACGTAAAATTGGTTGAAATATAAACTGGTTGTTGGCGAAGCACTGGACGGTACAAACGGAATGGCGACCGTTGTGGAGACCAATGCAAATAAAATGTAGTGCGTCGTTCAAAAACTAAACGTAGCAGCTCTTACTTTGATGGCAGTAGATTCACAGTAGAGTTGTGGGTAAGCAGAGCATTCGTTGCAGCTTTTAATATGTGAATATAGTTCATTTTTACTTCACCTAGTTTATTTTCATACTAAAAAGACCAGCCTCGCAGGCGAATATTTGAGTGCCTTCCCTATAAAAACGATTTTAAATTCAAACCGATTTTGTTGAAGTTTAAAAACAACATGTCAAAAATATAGCCCGCAAACCGGAACGAAACGGCTTTTTCATTTCGTAATTTTTCATTACACAAGCGATTTATGCGACAACACCGATCGACATATTTCCAATTCGACGAAACTTAGCTTGATTAATCCCGGTGTTTGGATTTATTGCGGGAATAAATCAATAGCCAGTGTTCCGAGGAAAACAAGCCGGTGCCAGTTGGCAATTTTTTTGTCTTTTCCTATAGGGCTGCCAACGTGTCCGCTTTTACCGACTATGTAGTACACAAACTTTTTTATTTTGATTTGATTTTGTATTATTATTGTTAGTTGATATAGTTTTCTTATAGTTGGTTTAAAAAGTCTAAATAAAATATTTTTCAATATAATATGACAGAAAATAACTAAGTATATACTTACATAAAACACTGTAAAATCACTATCGCACTATTACAATGAAATAGTAACGAAATCTGTAAAACAATTAAAATATACTGTATTCTCTCCACTTTGTTTTATTTTATTTCTCGCTACAGCGAGTTACAGTAGTTAATTCGATTTCAGAAGCTTCTAGAATCCCAAACCTACTGCACAAGAAGCGTTTACAACTCTATTACTTTATACACGGAAAAGGAAAATAGGTACATCTGGGAACGAGTTTTCGTAACCGCGAGCTAACATTTTATTTTATTACTTGATAAAATAAAATAAAACAGGGATACATCCCTTCTCGAATTGTATCACAGGCTGTGAATAAAAAAGCTTAGTTATTTTAGACAAACATACAAGATCTTTTTGAATGAAACTGAGACTGATTGATTTGATTAATTTCTTGACTTCTTCAGAGGTAGTTATAACTTTTATTTAGATTTGACGTTTTTTTTGTCAAATATCATTATCAAAGTCTAGCTTTGATTTGACAACCATTTCTAACGTTATGAATTCAAACACATATTAGAAAATCTTGAATACTTTAGAGTAGGTATACCAGCTGTATTTAATCTAAGCTGTATGTTTATTGTGATTCGTAAGCGGCGCCCTACAGTGCGGACACTTGCAAAATATCCAAGCTTCATTACTGCGAGTGACAAAGTCTTCCTGTAAAAAGACAAGCTCATCTATTTTTATCTCCAAGACACAAAGATTTTCGGTCGTATAACTTGTTTTGTTCTAGGTACCTATACACTATATCGAATCTGCTCTGGCGGAAGACCAGCGTTGGTTGTAAGACCGAGTAATGCTGAGTCAGTGTCCATTTTGTGATACTTTGCTTGCATGTTAATTTTAAGCAACTTTAGTAATAAGTTAACACAAATAAATAATTTCTTTCTTTTACATCTACAATCCACACTGTAATTTAAATAAATATATATGCACTATCGTAAAATAACACATTGATGAGTAATTGTTTTAATATACCACTGCTATTTAATACATTTCAATTTAATTTTTAGTAATACTGTAGGTAAACATGATAAAATTAAGTTTGAAAACTCACAACCTAATTGAAAGTCATCAGATAGATAGACAACTATTTATTGATTACTATAAAATATTGGTTACACACTTACGTATACAAAATCGTGCTCACCTATAGTTCTTCTATATTACAGTTATTCTATTTATATTTTGTGTGTACAATAAAGAATAAGTTATATAATGAGCAGCCTTATTTCTAATAGCGATCTCTACAAGGCAATCTTTAAATGGACAGGACAGAACATAAAGTGAGTGAAATGTCGATAAAGCTCGAAATACATCATGCCAAAAATTAATAAATTCTCCCTCGACACGGAACTCGATCGTAAACATCAATAATATTAAGCCCAACGCTATCATAGAAGGGGTACTTTTATTTGACAAAATCCTAGCCGAAAGCCCCATAAAAATAAAGTGTAAATTAAACGTCACAAGCAGCCGAGGGGTTCATACTAGGGCAATGACAGCAAACGGTCAATTTCGTTCTACTAATTTTGTGGATTTTGTACAAGATTATGTTTATGTCTAGGTTATTAAATACCCTTATTATAATTATAGCCTAAAAACTTCAAGATTTTTTTAATTTTTAAGTTTATTAAGAAAATTGGAGAGCCTCGACTCATACGCGACGGAGTGGTGGATAAACGTAAGAGATCGAGATAATAAGTGGAAGAGTTTGGGAGAGACGTTGCTCTATAGTGGGACACAAAAAATTAAAAAAAAAAATGCCTCTAAAACTTTTTATAAAATGGCATGGCACAAAGCGTTGTAATGTATTTGTTGTTGTTGCGAAGCGTTGAATTTCACGTGGGGCAAAAATATAGAAAATTATATAATAGTCACCTGAAAAAGTCAAATTTTGGGATATCTACGCTGGTATTCAGGAAGAAAGACCTAATTGCCTTATCTTTCCATCAATTTCACAATGGGATGGTGGCCCTACGGTTAGTTTTCCGGTTCATAATATCTATGAACCTTTATATATAATTGCATTTGAAATAGCGTCTGTTTTTAGCTATATGAAATGAGGAAGGAGTTGCCGACCAGGGTCAAGTATAATTATAATAATTTGAAACAAGCACTCTAATACGCGTATTTGAGACTTTGAAAAAAAATACGAGCGAGTCAACTAACATGTCACATAAGTAGACACGGAACTTACTTACACTATCAGTCCCTCTTAGAAAGAAATCATAATAATAGGTCGTAGTATTTACAAAATTGTTACTTTTTTTATGACAATTTGAAACCAGCCTAAATATTATGCGTATTTGAGAGCTAGAAACAAATACGGGCGAGTAAACTAACATGTTACATAATTAGACACGGAACTTATAAACATTGTTAGAAAAAAAACTACATAATTAGCAATTGGCAATAGTTTTTACAAAATCGTTACATTTTTAAGGAACCAATTGTTTCACTCTTATATTGAGTGCGATTATGACTGCAAGTCTCCGCCAACTCGTACTTCATTTGTTTTCGTTTTATAAATGTAAACTTAAAGAACTGATATTATAGAGCTCCAATCGAGCTTGCAGTCACGAAGGATGTTTGCTCCCAGCAATCGTTGGCTTACACATCCGATTGCCCACGATTTCAGTTTGCACGTGCTTCGACCAGGGGCCTTATTCTCTAAGACATAGGAGATTCCTTCCCCAAACGTGCTACGTCACAACGCGTTCCAAAACGCAAACTTCAAAAATGATTGATTTGTATATAAATTATTCGAATCGCGCATGACACGTTTTGAAACGAATAGTTTTCATAACACGGCAGACGTCGGCCCGATTAGTTGACAGTTCAAATTGTGGCCAAAACGTAACGTGTCGCGGTGGGGAATGACAACTAAGGCTTACGCCATACAGTTTTTTCAGATTACACGCTCTTGTCTTGCCTAAGCCAAGTAACGCGCGTGGTTAGCAATACAATAGAGAATAATGCCCCTGACTGCATATTTTTAGAACGTGATTTTAGTAGACTTTTGAAATATTGTTTGGATGTTCTTTCAATATCATGTATGAGATGGTCTAAGCATATGTGAGGCCTAATGTATGGATTGTGTACAAAAAATAAGTACGTTTTACGATACTTGTAAAAAGTTTATAGGTAAATTGTCTTGTTTTTAGATAATGTATTTTATTTACTTTAACTACAGTGAGGTGGACCAGTTGCTGACTCATCATATAATAAATAATATATTATAATAACTTTAAAAACGACATCAAAGGTTTTAGTGACGCAAATAAATATTTTCTATTCTATAACATATATTTTTTTCAACTTTCAAAGTCTAAGTGACACAGACAACAGATTTTCTATTATATCAACCTGGTGTTGAATTTAGCATGTATGTAGTGTCAAATCAAACCTCATTCGAATAACTTAATTAGCGAAAATAGCAAATCACTGAACACCGCGTACAAACAGGCTCTGAAATTAGGTAATTATGTTGAATTCTGTGGCATAGTTTGCAAACAATGGGACAATACTTAACACCCACGACCTCTTAATGAGTAAAAGTTGCTTCATCGTGACCACTCCGCTGAGTGCTAAGTTATGCTTTCGGCTTTTGTTTGTCGTGAGTTGTAAATAAACTAAAAACGTTGTAAGAAAAGGGCTAGCAGGCAAAATTATAGAAAAACATAGTTATTTAGTATTTATATTATATTGATATGGTGGTTCTGTTGGAAAAGTAATTTTAAGAACATTCGTTCCGTTCAAAACTGCAAACTAAAGCTCAAAAAAATAATTCTTCTCAAATAAATGTTAAAGAGAAGAGAGAAAAAAAAGAGCTAGCAAAAGGCTTCTTTTTAATTTATTTTATTTAAATTCTTATATACCTAACCCTAAATTCCTGAAAGCTTTCCTAGCTTCCTAAGTTCTTATTAATATGGTCCTTCGAACCGGATAGTCGCTCAATGTGAACACATTGGTCATGCAAAAAAAATGTTTAACCGATCCACTCAATTCTTTAGTTAACTAACATGGTACACGTGCAAAATCGCAGCTTATTTACTTATTTTGACCATGTATTTTGCCAACACAATATATTTTCTGTAAAACGTAGCTTGTCTATCAATAAATGCAAAAGACCACCCATATGATTGACTTAACATTGCAATGACACTACATGCTCAATAATGCAACACTTGCCTAGTTTGGTGTTGCCAAGTGTTTGCCAAACAAACTTAAATGCCTAACAACGTAGTGAAACTTTGAAAAGTATATTCGTTTAAAAACCACTGACTTCTAAATGAGGGGCTAAATAACCTCTGAAAAAATAACAGTAATTAAGTCGTATTAGCCTCTGCTCGTCTTTCGCCATACGCCACGGAGTAATAATATCAGTAAGTATGTCTTTTACAAGCTGATTAAACTCATTAATTAATTTATACATTTTTACTTATGCATGTAATATTTTGTAGCTAAGTAGGCGATAGGCAATATTGGTAAAATAGGTTTTCGTAAAAAAAACAAAACATAAAATATTACTTTACATATACTTACCATAATATTTTTTGATTAGACTTATTTTGTTGTCTTTTATTTGATAAGTACTATTAGATCAAAAACTGCATAATCCACTTAAGTAAACTATGTATTTACAAACTTCATTTTTATTGATATAATTTTATTATTCTATGTATTTTAGTATTTTTGTCCAACTTTAATATTGCACACTCAAAAATTAAAGTAACTTTACTGCTTAGTAAAGTGGTTATTTTCTGTGTCATGTCGCGACGCCAGCGCGGCAGACGTTTGGGATGAGATTTACTCCAGATGTAATTTACTTGGCCGTCCTAAAACAACACGAGGATAATGTTTAAGCTGATAAAAGGTTGTGGTAGCATTCGGGGGGTCACGGAATTGTATTATTCTTCGCAAAATAAAAAAAAAAGATGACGCTATGTGATTCGTGTAGTTCGAGCTTAATGTCAAAGAGGTTGAACGTCTATGTCAACTTTGCTGCAAAAACTAAGAAGCTGACGTAAATAAACTAAAAATATTAAGTTATTAAACTAAAAATAAATCAAAGTTAACAGTAGACACTGGCAACATTGCCTGTTCTATGAAATATGTTTTAAGAAGTTTTTAATGTTCCATTGACAGAGGACAAATGCCATCTTAAAAAGAAGAAGAATAAATAATTATCTTATGGCCCTTGTTTATCGACTATTACAAGATACCTACATTTTACAATTAAATTAAATTACAGTTAATCTCATGTCAAAGAAGAGGAAATAAAAGCGTAACATTCAAAGTTTCTTCCTACATACAATGTTGTTTTTTTTCAAGATTAAATGTGTGAAATCCCTTTGACAAACAAGAAGACGATGATATGAAGTTTGTCACTGTCAAATCTACCTCTATCAGTTTACTTGATCAAATCAGATCAAACTGATTGTGAACTATAAGACCTCTGCCAAGTTTCAAAGACATTGGTTCTCAAAAATACAGACTTGTTAGTTTCAACGACGAATATAAAATAAAACAAAATTGGAACCATTCAACTATATGAAAAACTCAATAAGAATACCTACAATGCTCATAAAGGTAACTTGGAACTATCTAACACAGTGTGAGAGAAACTCGAAACATATTTGATCTCCGACGTAATGTGATTTGGTTTTATATGTAAATAAATTGAAGAAATAAGAAACGGTTAGAATTTATAAGATAAAGAATATTTTTATTTGAATTGGATAGTTATATTGAACCTCGTTATATTGTTACCTTTGTTTTCTTGAGATTTTTGGAGGAGGCTTTTACTGCTAAGGCGGCCCAAACATAACTTTAATTTAACTTTTTTTTGAAATAGTAGAAATTTAGGAAATTTATGTTAGGTGATGTTATTAATAAATGTATAATAAAAATGGCTTTTTTCCTAACTGTATTAATTAAATCTATTGTGAAAACCCGTGGTGGAGTAAGTTTTATAAATAAATAAGTAAAGTTATGTTCGTAAATCAACGATGTATGAATCGATATTGAAAACCATATTGTTTTAACGGAAATTGGTTCTCAAGCCACTAAGATTTCATTTGTTATTGTTGACTTTTACCGCATTGAAAGTGAATTTCTAGACGCCTCATCAGTTCGACCTACTTTCTAAAGAAAATGCGTTGTCGTCATTATGTACAATTTTCCTCTCCGTAAACAAAATTACATTAATATTATCTCATGTTTAGTGTTATCTGGGTTTCTATGTGACATTGACAGTAAAGTTTGTTTTTTTATTGTAAGGGATATAAGTACGATTCCATTACTTTAAAAGGTTTGTATCTGTTAGTGGCTGTAAGTCAGGTCTACTTTCTCGAAGTCTTATCTTAAAGCGATTTACTACCAGCGGAAACGTTTGCGTAAATATAGTTAGATTAAGAACATTATGGGTACGTAAAGGAATAACAGAATATATAAAACATAAACAATGGTTACACGAAGGTGGCCATATAACTAAAAGCGATCTCTTCCAGGCAACATAACAAATTAAAAATTAACGCGTGCTTTGCAGTGTGCTTTATACATCGACAAACTTTTAAATATTATTTGAAAATGTAAGGCTTATAATGTACATATATATTTTCAAAATAATGTGACATCTTACCTTCTCTCTCACCGTTTTGGATGTTGTGATCTGAAAAAAAAAACATAAATTAACTTCATGAAACTTCTCTAAGTATATATCATAGAAGTATACATATGTTAACGTAATATTTACTTCCCACGTCGATATTAGCGATAACAGCTTGTAATTGACTAAGACTGATGAAGGCAACCGTGATTTAAGTTTCTTGTTGACCTTCGCATAACTTAACTCATAAGTACTTAACAAACTGTACTGTAATAAACCGAGGGCCTAGTATAAGTATAGTAAAGTGCTATTGCTGCTTGTGCTAATAAAGTGCGGCTAACGTGACAGCGTGCGTCGACACATGCAGTTTCCCAAGCAGATTATTTTAGAAGTAATTTAAAGCAGGAAGTAATTTCTTACAACTAATTTATTTGACCTTCGCGATAGTTACAAGGCATTTTCATCTATCGTATTCACTAAAACTCATACTAGACTCTGAAGAAATCGGTACAAACAGACATACGCAACCAAACCAAATCCAAGCAAATTCCATTCCTGTTTTTTTACCGTTAGGAATCCGGATACCTACTTACAAAACGGCAGGTACAAGTAATTTTGAATAATTGGTCAATAATGACGAATGAAAGCTGGATGTCAAAAATAAAACTGAAAAAGTTCCTTTATAAGTTACACATTTCAAAACAACGTATTAGAAAAAATCTGTTCAAAAAATATATTTTAGCAGAATATTGCATGTGACCATTATTTTTTGATAAATAAGTGAACATTTACCTACATATTCTTAATAAAACTGTATTTTGCCTTTACTTTATATTTTTTGTATAAGAAACTTCTTTGGAAACGCTTCTGAAGTTCGTGAAAGGGCAAAGACGCCTACTGTATTATATGTATAAGGACTTGGCAGGCAGAGACCGTTTTTTCTAGACATATCCATAGACGACACGCCTCTTTCTTGTTCATCTCAGGAACTAAAATATACGTTCTGTGTACTGGAAAAAATATTCTTATTTCTGGTGCGTTGTGAAATACTTAGCCCAATTTTTAGGAGAAATCGAATTTATGTCATTTTTTTAGGTTTAATGTAAGTAGAGGTACGCTGTTTTTAGTCTCATTATTGTCAATGTACACACACGATAACAGCAAAGGATTTAAACTATTTTTTATTTATTTATAATCATTAAGGTTTTTAAAAAACTACTAACGTCTATTATATATCTCACAAGTCTAAACATCGATAAAGTTTCTGATGGTGCCATTTGAAAAATCTTCACATCGCTCCGATATTATCATTTGTATCGTGTCGGTATCGGTAATACTGATAGGTACTCTGTATGTGCTTCAAAAGTAAATCCTAGGTTTATTTAAACCGTAACCGTATTTAGTACTTGAAACTCGATTTACACTTGCTGTAATGAGGATCTTTGAACCGTTTTATGAACACTTGAACATTTTTTAGTAAATTTTGGTAGATTATTGGTACCAAAAGTAAGTGTGGTTAAAGAAAAAAAAAGTAAAAATGTTTTATGACATAAATAAATGTTTACTCAGAATGAGTTGAATCCATAGGCTACTGAGCTAGTTAAAAAAACTGTGTTAGTAATTGATAGGTAAAAACTAATTTGATATTGCATGATGTCTATCGACAGGCGTCATCAGAGCTCAGTTGGTAGCTCTGCCTCATAGTCAAGCATCATATTTACATGAAAAGTTAAAGTAAAGTAGTATTAAATAATAAATAACGCTGGACAATCCACACAACATCATCTAGCCCCCAGCTAAGCAGAGCTTGTGTTATGGGTACTAGAAGACTGACATACTTAATACTATACATACTTACATAGATAGATATTTTTTATTATACATATAAAATACTCAGAACACCCGGATTCAATATTTGCAGATCGTACAAACATTTATCCCAAGGCGGGAATCGAACCCGCAACCTTCCGCGTCGCAGGCGGACCATCGCCCACCGCGCCACATCGGTCGAGTATTTTCCCAAACAAGCTCTTAAACGAGAAGCATTGCTGCAAACACTTCTGATAATAGTACAACTAAATTTATAGTCCAAGGGCTCGAATGCAATCGAGACAATCGACAACACACCGTTGATCACGAAGAGACAGATAATCCCATTGCAAGATAATTCAAACACTTGCAAACATAGACAAACACAAACAAGTACACAATATAAGACTTTAGGTGCTACAAGATAAGGTTTAATTTAACTTGTATTTCGAAACGAGACACCTTTGACACTTTGATTAGAGCCTGCCCTGACTGACACGGCGGCGTGAACTACACTCACCCTGTATCACTTAAAAGTAAAATCTTATATAGCATGATCAAAAGTTTTATTTTTATTTTAAGGAAAAATAACCATAGAAACTTAAAATATATTTAAGTGGCTGAAAATAGCTAGGCGAGGTCAACACAAAATGTTTTCTTCCAACATACTCTATCTCCTATCATTTACATTTCTCCATTGTGTTTTAAATATTTCATAAAGGCACCGCAAAGTAGAAATAATAAATAAAAGTAGCTTTAACTGTAAAGTTAGTATATTTTATATAGTCGTGTTATCACTCACATGCCAAATACAAAGTCTTATGTACCTATAGTACATGTAATATTAGACAAAAAGCACACAAAAAAAATAGAAAGAAGCTATGTATAGGCGACCAAGAAATTGGTTTACCACTTTTGATGACATCTCCCAGTAACATAATTATTCGCTATGGATTACAGATTGCCAGATTATGACGTAGCAGTTATTAATCTGACAAGCGAAAATAGCCCTTGATGTTTTGTACGTGCAAATGATATTCAGCCTTAGAATGGTAAACGAATTTCTTTGCCGCCTATACCTATATGGTTTTTTTGAAGTAGCATTGTGTATCACTTAAATACGAAATACAAAGTCTTATACGTGTCTAGTACATTAGTATAAGACAACAAGCACTGAAGAAAGTAGAAAGAAGCTAAGTTTATTACTTATTTAAAGCATCATCATCATCTTCCTACCCTTGTCCCACATTATGTGGGGTCGGTACAACACGTCTTCTTCTTCCACTCTCCTCTATCACACGTCGTCTCAATGCTCACAACTTTCTTACACATGTCATCATTCACACAGTCCATCCATCGTTTCTTATTATTTATTCAGCATCATTGTGTAAGTCCAAGAAAAATGCAGTAGATTTCAAATTTTGGAAGGTGTGAGTGAAACTTAGAGTCCACAGCTATTCTTCTATCACCTACACAAGCAGACGCGCCTAACAAAAGCTTGCTAATGAGGAAATCGTGTACACAACTAGATTGAGTATCGAATGTGCTGAGTGAAAGCGGTTGCACAATCTGCCAACAAAACATATCCACTATTACTGAGGGTATTAACAGATTATCCAATAAGCATCTATTGTATGCATAAATGTACCTAGTTGATTCAACCGTAGCTCCTAAACTGATTGTAAGCTCAGTATTGTCTTGTGAGTATTTTGCAATGTAGTTTAGTCTTATTAGCTCTAGCCACATAAGAGAATAGTATTCCATAAAAAGTGCCCCAATCTCTCTCACGATTTATTTATACTTAAATTAAAGACATACCATAATTTATGAGGTTTTTTTTCCAAAAATTATAGCGTGAATTAAAGTCCAAAGTAAAAACTATTGAAACACGCAAGCGAAACCTGTTTTCTTAAACTTTTGCAAGTGTCAACGCATGTTAAATTAGACAACATTAAATCTATGAATCTAGTTATAGAACTAGTTCATGCCCCATTGAAATAATTTCTTACATAAGTGCTCGTAAGATGTAAAGTAATACCAAAGTCGTGTGAACCACGCGTGTTGCCAACAATAAAATTAAACTTTCCCAAGCTTTATTGTGGTGCGAGCTAAATAAATGGCGTAATTTATATATTTTATTGTTTTAATTATAACATAAAACATTATCTGTTGATACTCTAACTTTTTAAATTAGCCTCACCTGAGGTTTTAATTTATTTAACGCGTGTTATTATTATTATTTATCGATATAATAATAATAGGTAATTATTATTTCCATCTAATCAGTTTAAAAAGTCTTAGATCTCTTTATTACGGTAAAAAAACTTTTTTTAATTGTGCGAAATATTATGAAAAAATTATGAACTTTTGCAAGCTTTTGTTAGCAGCTAAGTAGGTAAGTATTAATAGATTTGTTGGCTATTAAACTTAGAGCTTAATATGAACAAACTAGCAGGAAATACAAGTATCCTCCTAGGTAATGCAGTTGCAAAGGAAGTCACTTTGCCAACTTACCGGGCAATTTGCGGAAACCAGGTACAGACAGGTCACGTGGGACTTTCACTTACAGAAATAAAATATGCTATGCTAGAATAAAATAAAAATACTTTGTTCTTGGGTATTTTGTAACCGTGTGATTTGGTAATACGTTTTTTACATTTATATAATGAAATTCACTTTTCAGGTTTTTTATCGAGATACAGTTAGATAACGCCTAATCCCTTAAATCATTATGAAATTCTCAGATGTGAAAACTTCTATCCTTTACATAATAATAAGCCTAAAGGTAAATAAATGGGCGTCCTATATAGTTCTATGTAGGTATAAATAAACATAGGTATGCCTACATCAAACCTCTAAGACAGGATACCATAGAACAGCAGATCATTATCTATGGAATTCGAATGTATCAGACTCAAGGCAATGTGTACAATACAATTATGTGCATAAATTGCTCTCAAACATACTCAATGGAACTTTTTTTGTAAATACATTCATAGAATACATAGTAAAAGCCAGAAAAAATATCAAAGTTTGTTATTACAGAAATGTTTGTTCTTGGGTGTAGATCGAACTGACGAAAGGCATAGCTAATACCAACTGAGCTGTGACGTCACTTAAATAAGATTTTCAAAGCTCAACTGTAAAATAAAATCATGCGTCTTTTATTTTATGATTGCCTGCGTAAGTAAAAAACGTTCATTGTCATACAAACCAGTAACCAACCATGGTTTATGCGTAACGAAGAAAGTCACCGTTATCAGAAGATAAAATTCGCCGTTTCTAGCATCCGATGATAACTTATTCGAAAAGCCCATTTTGGGGTAAATTTATGGTTGATTTAACTCGTTTATTCTGCAAAAGAACTTTTCATGGTAAGCGATGAGATAGGGTAGATAGGATAATGGTGTAGCCATTTTTGAACATTATTTTGCGTGTTTTCCTCTGGAGAAAATTTTATTAGCCGTAAAATGGAAATAAAATGACACAACAACAACGATAAAGACTATTATAATTATGTTTAAAGTTTTGATGTTAGAAATTTGAAAGAGATTATTAGATTTTGAGGAAAATTTTCGTTTACCACAAGTAAATTTATTTTGCTTCACATTGACCTTCTTTCCATATAAAAACATTCGAAAATTGAATGTTCAATTTCCGAATAGAATATTCCACAAAAAGCAGGCATATAATCTAAAATATATCAAGCAATTTTTCCGATCTCTCAGAAATCCAATATCTCGCAAATCAAAACTCGAGAAAAACTTGGTTCTCGACCTCAGAGGGCGGCTTCTTGCCGAATTGATAGATAGCAGCTCAATATTAGATACTCAAACATATTAAACGTTTTCATTCACCAACCAAAAAAACCATTAAATTCCCCAATTTTTGTAAATACAGTAATAGTTCCCCGATTTAGTACTGTGTTGTAAAAATCTGATTAAAAAAACTATTAATTTGTTAGTACACCTCTTCAAAACAACAAAATACTATGTACAATGTAGAATACCTTCTGAAAACAATTACTTGTATATACAATAAAACAAATTTACATGAACCTATTCGAGAATATACAAAATCTGATATGAAGGTAATAATAGACTTCCAAATTTGTTCCCAAAAATAGTTTCAACATCAAACACGGCACGTGTAGCTAATTGATTCGCGCCGCCATAACTGTAATGTATCGAAAATGAGATCGGTTTCCAACAACACGTACAATTCTGGACAAGTTTGTTACGTGCTGAGAATTTGCAAGCGAGTCAATTATGTACAGCGAGCGACAAAAGTGTGTGAACAATGCGAACGGCCTTGTGGTTGTTTTATTGTCTCACGGCTGTCGTCTTCACTTCGATTTATTTTCGTAAACGGTGCCTCACGCACGATGGTGATGTATTCGCAAGGCTCTTTCGGTAGAGTTTGACTTGAAACTTTGTTTGTCTATCCAGAATAAGGAAATTATTATATATCAGAAACTTTACTTGAGAAAGTATATTCTAGTTCTATTTTTCGTCTGAAACTTCACTCGCGTCACGTTATTTTCTCGTTCGTTTTTTGGATAATAAAGTAGACTATGTGCTGTTTAGGTTTTGTTGTCCACAACGTGATTGTGGATTTAACATCTAAATATATGACATTTATAGTATTAGTAGGATTATCTGCTAAAAGCCAAGCTATTCCGAGAAAAGCTCTTTAAATCCACTTCTCAATTTATCAGCAAAATCAGCGAGTTCATGTTCAATGCATTTGAAACAGAACCTTGCCTATTTAATTAACTAACCACCCTACGTAGCTGATGCATTAAATCCTTCTCATCGTTTGCTGCATAGGAGCTCGTTTTAATTGCAAAGAGCTCCGTCAGCTAAGATTTACCAATTAAGAGAATCGGAAGCGGAACCGCTCGCCCACTCAGCGAAGCTCCAACCTAGTCGAGCACAAACTCTGTATGGATACCTTCGCTCTTGCACGAACAAACGAAAACGACGCAAGAGGAACATAAAACAAAGGATACCCATCTCCATTTTTTCACAACAGCCTTCAGTTACTGCGCTCCATTGTTCTATATCGATTCCACCAAGTAAAACAATACCCAAGGAAAAATTAAGAATTCCAAAATACCCAAAAAAGTTACAATGATGAGACAAATAAATCGGTGGTCGTAATCGCGCCGCAAATCGAGACTTGTCGTAAAAAGTTCTCGCTTCTGAACAGCTATAAAAAAAACTTTTTACATCAATAACCGACGGACATACTCGTAAACGTAATTTCATAGAAAAATCCGTGATTCAATTTGTTTCACTTGCAACAAAGAGGATTGAGTTTCACCGACAATTTTCATAAAAAAATACTTATCAAGGCGCGAAGTAATTTGGTCGGACGTAACGATCCCGGGACGGAATTCGCCAATAATAATGTCCTGGACCCGGACAGGGTCGCAGTTACGGAGTTTCACAATAATGAGATTAGAGGAAGTATTTCTTTTAAACTTATCCGAGTAACGAGACCCTCGCGCCGGTATGCAATAAAAGACAAAGGGGCAAACAGAGAGGTAAATTAAACAACAAAAATAAATAGAACGTTTGTAAGTGATTCTGAAGAGTGAGGCGTCTCCGAATTGCGTTTTGTCCGTGATTTCTTTACAGCACAAGATCACAAAACTTTTCTAGGAACGTTTGCAACAAATACAGAAGTGAAAAGGGAAATTCAGCTATTTATAAACTTAGACAAGATGAGTGAGAGGTAAATAGATTGAAAATCAAAGCCATTGTAATGTAAACTTATCTCTTCAACTAAGTAAAGTTACTATTTAAACTTGTTGTAAATAGGAACTGAAATTATTGTTGGTAAATTTGGTTATTTAGCTACTTTGTTGTAATTGTATTTAAACCTTTAGCTTGGTACTTATAAATAATGAAACTTATCGCGTTTTCTGTTGATTTATCGCCATTTGTACACATGGTATGTTTGTTAAGACACTAAGCGGTAACAGAATTTTATCAGTAAGTACCTAGTTCATACAAAAATATTGGATATCGGTGTCGACATCATCATCAACCTATATCAGTCAACTGTTGTAGGTCCGTGTCACCGAGGCGTCGACATGGTACGGAAGAAGTAGTTACTAACTGCCTGGTCATCTGTTATTTATTTATGAAATCGAGGATTTATGCTCAAGCTGGATGCACTGCATATTATTATGCACAAGACCCATCCTATATAAGATCAATTATTCTATGTTGTAGCTTGATATAGCCTAGCAATAAGATTTAATTGTAATCGAGGTTATTGTCAATAGCGAGCATGCCTATCTCATATCTAGTTTTATAATATAAAACCCATAAACGGCAAAAACCGTTACCGTTATATTAAATAAACTAAAAGAAGTTGTTAATTAGACTATATGTATAGTGTTATATAAATGCGATTCAGACCTGACTAGTGATTTATGAGTAATTTTTAAACATTTGTGTATAATATTATTTCTATCATTGACGATTGATGTCTGTTTTCTTCATTTCATCAAAATACAACACAGTACCTTGCTTTTAATTGATACATATAACGAATTATCACTAATAATCTTAGAATATTTCTCTTATCTAAAATTTGTAAACGTTACAGAATTAATTTTTAGATAAGTACTAAATCTATTTCTGAGAGATGACGCTGGTAATTTTGCCTAAAGATATGTTGAGTTGTTTGTAAAGATATATGTTGTGTTGTATATTTAACTTGATATCAAACTAACAAAAGGCCCAACAAATCCCAGCTCTATCTCCCCAAACAACAAACTACCGACCTCAATAACACTAAATACAAGAACACAATTATAATATGAACAATGGTTATTCAATTAAAAGGTATGCTGGGATTTGACCTGTCTATGACACTTAACATTTTATTTTAATTTGTTTTAAAAATTAAGTTTTCATTTTAAAAATATTACAATAAACTTTAAGCCAAGTTAATATTATGTCAAATAAATGTTTTATTTTCATTTTATTTTATCACGGTACCCTAACTACTTATTATTTTAGTCTAGAAACAAAAAAGTCCAATACCTTTATAATTAAATTATCTTTGTGCCTTGTCAAAGAGGGTTTTTGGGACTAAACCAATAAATTTATGATTAGATAAATTGAATTATTTCCTGCCAATCTTATGCTGGGGCCACATTAGCGGGCTACGGCGAATATTCGTGTTAACGCGTAGTATTCGGGCGAAGACGATGTAGTATCGGGGAGTTGTCTAAACTGGCGCGAATCAAAGGGATTTGTCGCGCCAATATTCGCTTAGGTGGCTACATCTACGTCAATTCAGTGCCGTCCTGAACAACACAATCCGGCACGATGCATCGCGTCAACTCGACACGAATTTTCGCCCGCCTTATTGTAGACAATAACATCGCCTATACCTACCCGAACACGATGTTTTTATCGCGCCAACACGATACGAATATTCGCCCGCTAATGTGCCCTCAGCAGAAGAGAGAATCTAATTACTAACCTACTTTTAGGACTGTTTTTATGTGTAAAGCGGTCGTAAATACGTGATTCAAATCGGTAGTGTGAAAATTATTTGACAAACACTGGCTCCATGTTGCACGATGCCGCCCGGTATCCCTCGGAACCTTGTCGTCTCTGACTTTCTCATGACTCTGTTGTATTCTCGTCCAAACGACTTTGACATTGACAGATCAGAAACTTGACCGTGACAGATAGATGGAACAGTAGAAGAATCTACAGCATAGGTAGACACTACATTACTGCAAACTGGAAACGATTCTATTTATGTTATTTGTATTGTAAAAAACCAAAATTCAGTTGTTCCTTTCGTGTCTAGACTTTGTAACAAGTCTGAGTGGGTATTACCTACTGCCAGTATTAGGACTGCATAGTCGGTTTATCGCCTTCCACCACTCTGAATTCTAAATAGGTCGGCGCTTCGATGGACTTATCATTTAGAATTACCGTCTAAAGACTTTTAAATGCATTGGTATCAAATCTAAATAAAAAAAAAAGACGTGCACTCGGGGACTGCCACGGTAAAGCATACGCTTTTGTGCTGGATTACGCATGGGCAGTGTTAGGTTACAAAATTTCTGGATTCGGTCTCCACGCTCAAGGCCGCGATATAAGTTAAGCAATAGATTTAAAGCTTTTGTTACTGGCATGAAAGCTTATTGAGTTAATGTCAGTATTAGTCAGTACTTAGTTATAAAAAGTCTTACTGATCAGAGGTTACATTTATTTTTTTATAACTACTGGGTTATCAAGCAATTTTTTCGACTGTTACGTTGTAAATATGCCACGGATTGTTAGGAATGTTTTGAGACACGGTTGTTGTGCAGAACAACCCAATAACAAATATGTGTTACCCAAATCTGTGTCTAATTTACTTAGGTATTTCACTCTGGTGATGTGGGTTTTGGTTTGCAATAAGTCACCATCATCATCATTATTAACATCAACCTATATTGGTTCACTGATGAACGTAGGACTTTGCCATAATAAGGTACAAGGTAACATAGGTAACTAATTACAATCCACACAACATCATCTAGCCCCAAGCTAGCAGAGCTTGTGTTATGGGTACTAGAAGACTCACATACTTAATACAATACATTCCATAGATAGATATTTTTTATCGTACATATAAAATACCCAAAACCCCTACAAATATTGGCAGATCTTACAAACATTTATCCCAAGGCAGGAATCGAACCCGCAACCACCGCGTTGCAGGCCGGACCTTCTCCCGCCGCGCCACATCGGTTGTCAAACAACTAACTGCGACTGAGCCCGGTCTTCAGTTCTTTTCATCCAGTATTGCCAGCTACATTTCGCAAATTGTTGCTCCATCTCGCCGGAGGGCGGTCTACACTTGCAAACACATTTAAACGTTCAATAGTGTAGCTACCTGATACTATGGTGAACGGGTACTGTGGTGTCCGATACAGGTGCGATGCAAAACGCAATTTCCGGCACCAACCTATTTGTCTGAAACCGTTTACGGTGCGATAGACGACCTCATCGGTTTCAGAATGATATCAAAATTATATAAAAAATTGAGAATAAAATACAAAAACTAAAAAAAGACGTATGGCACATTTTTGAAAAATTAAAAATGTATAACTATGTACAATTTATAATGTGTTTCTACATTTAACATGTGTTTTAACTAGCATTTTTTGTCCTATAATATACTTTGTATGTTTTTACTACACAAAACGCGAGAGTAACACAAAATATTTCAGTTCAGACACTAGCAATAAAAAAGTAACGGCTTTTTAAGTGCTCGTACATAAAAAAAAACATAAAATAAAAAAAAAAAAAAATAAGTGTACATTTACACATAATTGGTAAGCTCGAGTGAACAATTACACCAGTGTTGCTTATCAAATA
Source organism: Ecliptopera silaceata (assembly GCA_932527185.1). Classification (NCBI taxonomy): domain Eukaryota; kingdom Metazoa; phylum Arthropoda; class Insecta; order Lepidoptera; family Geometridae; genus Ecliptopera; species Ecliptopera silaceata. The sequence goes on along the minus strand of OW052202.1, from coordinate 5,139,006 downwards.
ATATACATAAAAGGTTGCCAACGCTAAAATTTTGGGAAATACTTAACTACTTATTTTTATTGCGCCATCCGAACTTATCAGAGCACGATGACTTTCAAATTAAGAAATAAACGTGACAGTTGAATACAGAGTAAAAATAATTTATTTATTTTTCTCTCTCGTTTCAATCTCAATTAAAACTAACGATGACTAGTGTATAAATGACAGAAACATTTTGTTACTAGATACAAAAATGCTGGATTCACGTATGAACACTAAAATAAATAATTTTAAATGTGTTCGTGCTTTTTTTACACAAATTGGTATAACTACAAAACTTTATACTTCTTTTATATTGTTGTTGTGTTGGTACTTTTAACAGGTCAGGTAGACACAGACACTTAGCGAAAAAAGCTTTAAAAGTTAAAAGCCGGACACTGGTAACCCTGCTCGCGGTGCACTGAATTCCCGAATTCACGGGTCTTTTATGCGTATTCGGATCGTTTTATTTGTTCGTGGGTATTTCCCGCTCCCCATTCACATGAATCAAACCGAACGGACTCATTTATTTGATACGCAGTGACAAGATACAAACGTATCTACTGCGTATAAATTCCGGTGGGGGCGATATAGTGACAGATCAATTGCAATTAATGAATTACCTAATCTGTAGCTATGTTGTTTTCTTTTTTTTATCGATGTTTCATTGCAAATAGCTACTAGGGTTTGGATATTACACACCTATATTTGTTTGATATATATACCTATTGCACAAAATTTAGATTACCTTCTCATTTATACTTTGGTAAAGTTATTTGAGTTTTACCTAATAAAATACGTAAATAAGGTGAACAATACCCAATATTTTAGAAATAAGTTTATTATGGCAGTAATTTAGGCACCTCCAACTTCCAATCTAATTAAAAATTTCCTCAGATAAATCTAAGTGGCTATTGAAATTTATGGAACAACGGCAAGGACCTCAATCCCATTTGAATTTTAATTCCGAGCACTACAAAATAAATAAGATACGAATTGGGCCGACTCATTTGTAAGTGAGCGACTGGCACGAACGAAGAAAACATAAAATGCGGTGTTTTGATGCGATTTTTGAACAAGTTTCTTGAGAGAAAATGATCCAGATGACATTTAAGCATTTAAGTTACATTTAAGTACAGTACTTTTTGGACAGTAATTTATGGCATGCATGGTTTTAATCATCCTTTATGAGACTTTTTATTTGAGTTTTATTATTGCTTTTTCTGGGCCTTAATTAGATATATACTTACATGATAGAATATGACTCTAAATAGGTAGGTACTATATTATATCTGAATATTACTGTATGTTTGTATTCGGTTAATAATTATAACTGTATCATGTTTCATAATAACATAATTTTCCTATTATGGGTAGATATTGATACAATATTATCTTTGTTGTCAATGTAATTTGAAGCTACCCGATCTTCTAGCACCACCGAAACTTTGATCGTACAGGTTTGAAACCTCTTTTAGTTGCTTATTTGTTTATTATGTAAATTAAATTGGTTTTAGTGTTATTTGATATGATATACTTGACAATATCGAGAATTTCAGGTCTTTTTTAAAGACTTTTAGAAGACACAGCTCTTCTTTTTAAAAACTATGAAGTCTTTCCCCATCTTTTAAAAAGTTAGCGTTGACTTTAAGTCATCATTGCGTATGGTAATCAATACTTCAAGTCTGCCCTAACTTTTTATAAGATAGATCGCTTATCTTTATGATTATCATGATTTAATATTGGTTAAAAAATATTGGTTCTACGGTTCTATCAACACTTTTAACACGTTATCGAAAGAAAGAGTAGAATTTGAAAAGCAAAACCTTTTTATTTTCTCTAAAAGTCGTGTCCCTCTAATAACCCCGCAAAGTTTTTAATTAAGCATTTGCTAAAAAAGCCACTGTCCTGAATGAGTTGAAAAAACAATCCGAATCTCGTTGCATTTCGAACGTGATAACCGATAGGTTGACTTTTTTCAAAATTAATTAAAAGTCACAACGGGGCCCAAAGCTCGCCAGGAGGACGTGCTCAAAATACTTTCCGACTCCCTTTTGTTCTATTTCTGTCTGGACAGCTATTGAAATAATGTCCCCAAAATACCACTTAGAAGAAAAAAGTACTGCCTGAAAGTGCCGTTCATTTTCCGATTTAGTTTTCCGGTTCATTGAGCAAAGCTCGTTTGTGTGTCGTGTTTTGTATTTTATGAATTTAGTGATCTTGTTAAAGTTACGAATTACAAAAAATATGCGAGTAAGTCGAGTGTTTTTAAGTATTTTTAAAATAAGGGTAATAATGAATTATATTCTGAATTATATCGAGTTATTATCATATTTTGCATTATTATGTATTTGTACACAAGTAAGATGATAAAAATTCACAAACTAAACACAACATATTGATTTGAGCTCGTTTTCCGAAACAAACTCGTTTTGGTAAGTAACTTAAATCTAGATGCTATTAAATATAACTTATTTTTCATTTTGTCTCTTAAATCAATAAATAAACAAAAGAAGTAAAAGTAATCGTAAGTTGTATCTTTTTTATGCGAAGTGATCACTATAACTTTGCTTAGATTATATTAGATATGTACTATGCGCAAAAAAAAGCCTTATTTATTAGACCCAAAGCAGGAGGCTCCACGGTCTGTTGAATTCGGACACACAAAGCCACAGATTAAATATAACAGATAGCTATAAATTTTGTAGGTGCAACGAATGTCCATTGCTCTATATAAATACTCTGGGTTTATTTGAAAAGCTGAATAAATATTATTCGTGTACTAAATAAACTGGGTAAAAAATGTACTTACAACACCTATCGACTTTTGGGTTTCCCACAGAAAATCACTTCTTGTATGTTAGCAAGATTGTGAATTACCTGAAAAAAAACAAGTTTATTATTATTATTTTTTATCATATTACAATGTCTGCGACTAGTTCTGTCAGCTTCCTTTTTTTTAATGAACTGTTGGCAGTCTTAGCACTTAAAAATAAAAAACCGTACAGTTGCAAAAATATTATCTCTTTAACTAACTTTGCAATACTTAATTTATGGCATTTTGATATTCAAAAAGATATATTGATAAATATTTGCAAATCGTACATCTCAATTCGGGAATCGAACCCGCAACCTCCGCGTCGCAGGCGGACCTTCCCTCGCCGCGCCACATCGGTCGTCAAACTTTGATGTGATGGATAAAAAAAACACTTTTTTATATATTTTTAATTATGTAGGTACTTCAGTAATAATCCATCAAACAAATCACCGAGCTAAAAGTGAAATCGTCATTAACTCTGAATACAGTTTAACCAATCAATATCTAATTACCAATATTTTACAGTGTACTCAATGTATTGTTCTGAATTTCATTAAGTAGCGGACATTCAAATTAAATTCCAATTTACAGACAAATCTGTTAAGGACACTTCCACATTATATTTTTTCTTTCTTCATGTCAACAGTTCTTTTTTTTTCCAGAAACGGGTTATGTCAATGTCACTTTCTGTGCTGTCACAAATTTTTAGCGTGCAGGCTATGGTGCATTCTTCATTAAAGTATGTTATATATTGTCACTCAAGTAACTGTGGTAATGGAATACAAAACATTTTATTTAAATTAATAAATCATGCTGGACAATCTACACAACATCATCTACCCCCAAGCTAAGCAGTGCTTGTGTTATGAGTACTAGAAGACTGACATACTTAATACAATAAATTACATAGATATTTTTTATACATATAAAATACCCAGAACACCCGGAATAAATATTTGCAGATCGTACAAACATTTATCCCAAGGCGGGAATCGAACCCGCAACATCCACGTCGCAGGCGGACCTTCGCCCGCCGCGCCACAACAGTCGTCAATATTTAATATTTATCAGTATTATGATAAATATTGTGTGCCTGTAGTTTCTGGTTCAGTGACTGCAGCTTTAAAAAATATATATGTAATAATATTTATTTACGCGTGTGGAAAAGGCACAAGCATTAATTCTGTTCACAGTTTGTATCCGAAATATTCGATTTAAAATTTTAATGAGTTGGTAATAAGTGAGACTTTTAATTACCATTGATGACCACAATACATTGACGCACCGTGGAGTATTTCATAATAATTTTGTTCCAAATAACTGTTTTATAATATTTTACAAGCTTTTTACTTAAAATCAAATACATTTAATGCTCTAAGCTAATATAATTTCCGTTATAATATACCATTTGTTTCAACTGTAGGCTTTTTCTAATTTTAACTTGCAGTTTATTTTAATAAAAACTTTTAGCTATTTAATTAATACAGAGCAAGTACGTAAAACCAAACGTTTACCTATCATTTACATGACCGATACACAAAATAAATAAAGAATACACAGATCTTGTTATACTTTCTCTACTTCAATATCCTTTCTCAATACCACCTATAATCTTATTTTAAGTCACAACACATTTAGACCACCCTTTGATGTCACCACCATTCTCATTAATATCAATAAAACTCACACCAGTGTCCGAATCATAGCGTTTTAATTTCGCTAAAAGCAGCCGTCTCATTGTAGACGATGATTTGATAACACATTTCAAAATTAAGCTTTATCCCGTTGTAATACAGCTTATAAATGCTAGCTGGATGGAAAGGATAGCCCTTTGTTGCTGATTGGGCGATGAAGCTGCAGAACCAATGCCCAGGTGAGCTGTAACTATTGTGGACTTGAAAGGCAAGTCATTGTACCGATCTGTGCCTTTTGTACATTACAAAATGGCTCTACAATGGATCTTTGCAATGATTCTGCAGATAATTCTACGGTGGGTTAATTTTATACGTACTTCTTTTCACTTATATTCTTGTAGTTCATCATCATCATCATCATCATCATCATCAACCTATGGCAGTCCACTGCTAGACGTGGGTTACATACAAGACATTCATTCATACATTCTTGTAGTTACATACAAGATATTTATTTTGCCAAAATAAGTGTTACAAAAATGGTCTTAAAACGTAGGGAGGCACTTTAAAACTTGTTTACCCTGACATAGTATCAGATGTTGTTTGGATGATACGTTGAATTTCATTTTATTTTGGAAATAATTATATACTTAAAATGTATTAAATCAATATTTTGTTTAGTAAATTTTTAAGGAACACTATACTATTTTCGGTACTATTTAGTTACAGGTTACATGTGTCTTGACAATCAATTTATTATGATCAATATCCTTATATAATGATTTAAAAAAAATATTGGCTTGATAAAATCTATTACGATAATGAGTTTTATCAAAGCATTCCTAACCAGATAAGTTTTATTGTATAACAATAAAACAAAAACAATGTTCCCTGAATCGTGGCAAAATTAAACCCTTCCTTTATTGTATTTGTTGGTTCACGGGATTTGTATTTGTTAAAAAAACAAATACAAATAAACCCATGTCTTCGCTTAAAATGTTTGTGTACACGGATGTATACGAGCCGGTAAATTATAATAAAGGAAAACAAACAAGTGTTCACATAAATTAAAATACGAGACATTGTTTGACTTACTCCTCTGTACACAGTTTACCTCCCATTACTTATTAAGTTTGCTAACTTTTATATTTCCGTATGGCAACATTGAAATTCAGACGTCATAAAAATGAGAGACCTATGCTCAGCAGTGGGTGGAATCGACTAAAGATAGTTGTTTAGTTTGAGTATTATGATGTATTACGTCGGAAAATCGGGTTATAAAAGAAAATGATAAAACGAGTTATGATGAAAAAACTGAATTTAACCCTTTTTTCAAGATGGCGGAAAATGCACAAGGTTATTTTGGTCGACAATTCGAACTTAAGCTTTTCTAGCCCCTCCTACGTTATATCCAAAATTTGGCTTTCTCGGTTCATTTTCTTTTCCAAATGTAGGTATACCAATAATGACTGGACTACTATTACTTCAAGACAAAAGTTTGCTTTCAAATTACAAATTCTTTATCCCTGACCTCAAATCCCTCTAGCTGAGTTTGACTAGCTATATCAAATTAATAAAATATATTATGTTATTAAATTGAGAATGATGATAATGAAAAAAAGATGATAATGTAGGTTGCTATGTTCCTTACTTCGGGTAGCAGTAGGCGGAAGCGATAGATATGAAACAGCGGAAAATGTAGATATGTTTAATGATAGAAGAACGAAATACAAGAGATAGAATTAAGATGGAAGCGATACAGATAGAATACAAGTTAGGCGAAATAGTTTGTATGATACGAAAGCGTCGATCGAGATATGCGCGCGCGACGAGCGATACGTGTACCCCGTGCGAGGGTGCTCAGAGCGTCTACCGGCTGCCGGCGTGCGAGTGCCGCTCTTCGGTCCTCCGCCCCCGCGCTCCGCACCGCACCGCGCGGTGGCAGTGCCTTTCACTTGAGCCGGGCGCCGGGCGGTCGGATGTCGCCACAGTACTCCCCCATCGAGATCGTGACTACGATCGATAGTAATCTGGGAATCTCACAGTTCGACCCTTAGATGTCTTCTTTACAGGCTTTGTAGGTTCTTCATCGGAAACAGGAACAGGAGGAGAAGCGGCCGTCGGTACCGGTGGAGGCGTGCGCGCAGGCGTTGGTAAGGTTGGCGTGGTCGTGGGCGTTAGTGAAGGTGATGTCGCTGGGGCTGGCGCCGGATCGTCACTAGCGCTGTACGCCGGCTTCAGTCGATCTACTGTGACGGTAAGTACCTTCTCCTTGACCATGATGTCGAACGTTTTTGACCCTCGTCGTATGACCTTGTAAGGACCAGCGTATGGTGCTTGGAGTGGACGGCGGACTGGACCTTGGCGGAGGAAGACGTGCGTCGCGGAACCCAGGTCTCTTGGTATGTAGAAGGGACGAGGTGAGTGCCACGAAGTTGGTGTAGGTGCAAGCTTGCTCATGCGGCTGCGGAGACGATCAGCGAAGTCGGTTATGTCAACGTCTTCTTGAAGTGCAGTGCTGAAGAACTGACCAGGCTAGCGGAGTGGCTCGCCGTACACGAGCTCGGCGGCAGTAGCCTGGATGTCGTCCTTCCACGCGCTACGGATACCCAGAAGCACCATCGGAAGCGCTTCGGTCCATTGGGATGACGCGTGACAGGAAATGGCGGCCTTCAGCTGGCGGTGCAGGCGTTCCACCAGGCCGTTGGCTGCCGGGTGGTACGCAGTCGTCGTAAGGTGAGTGGCTCCAATCAAGGCAGCGATGGACTTGAAGAGGCGCGACTCGAATTGGCGACCACGGTCGGTCGTGATGCGTTCGGGACAGCCAAAGCGCGCAACCCAGCCAGAGATGAAGGCTGTGGCGCAGGTGTCGGCTGTAATGTCGGTGAGTGGATACGCCTCGGGCCAACGTGTAAAGCGATCGACTATGGTGAGGCAGTACCTGTGGGAAGCAGACAAAGGTAAAGGACCTACTATATCCATATGGACATGCTGAAATCGAGCTGAAGGTGCTTTAAATGTCGTGAATGGCGCAGTCGTGTGTCTTGTGATTTTGCAGCGTTGACATTGTTGACACTCTTTAGCCCATTGTCGACAGTCTCGCCTCATACCCGGCCATACAAATCTTGAGGTTATTAGTCGTACTGTAGCTTTAGCGCCGGGATGACTGAGGCCATGAAGCGATTCGAACACTTGACGGCGGAATGCAGGAGTGACGTAAGGTCGATGATTCGAAGTAGAAGTGTCGCAGTATACTTGCGTTTTGGCGTCAGGTAGGGAAACCTTTTGCAGCAGTAGACTGGACCCATCCACGAGTAGGGCTTGTAGCTCTGCGTCTGACTCTTGTGCTCGGGCGAGGCGGAGGTAATCTAGGGGCGTCGATATTTCTTCAATGCGGGATAGAGTATCAGCCACGATGTTTTCTTTACCTGCGATGAATCTGATGTCTGTCGTGAACTGTGAAATAAAGTCTAAGTATCGGAATTGGCGCGGTGAGCATTTGTCTCGACGAGTGGTGAAAGCAAATGTTATAGGTTTGTGATCGGTTAGTACGACGAATGGTCTGGCTTCCACCATGAAGCGGAAGTATCGTATAGCTTCATATATCGCTAGGAGCTCACGGTCGAAAGTGCTATATTTGCGTTGTGGTTTGGTAAGTTTTCTTGAAAAGAATGCCATGGGCTGCCAGTCGTTACCTTTGCGTTGTTGCAGCACGGCTCCAATAGCCACATCAGAAGCATCGGTTTGTATCGCCAGTTCTGCGTCGGGATCCGGATGAGCAAGAAGCGTGGCGTGAGATATACTTGACTTACAGTCTTCGAAGGCTATGAGTTGATCGGGCGTCAGGTCGATTGGTCTCGATGTCTTGCCTTGTAAGCCGACCAGTAAAGCGTTCAGAGGGACCTGTTTCTTTGCTGCTTCTGGAATGAATCTGCGATAAAAGTTTAGGGTACCTAGAAATCTTCTAAGCTCTTTCGTGTTCTTTGGTGTTGGAAAGTCGAGTATCGCTTGCGTTTTAGATTCGAGGGGACTGATTCCTTCTGCCGAGACTTTAAATCCTAAAAAGGTTATTTCTGGTTGACCAAAGTGACATTTCGAAGTATTTATAAGCACGCCGTAGTCTTTGAGACGTCCAAAGAGAATGCGAAGGTGTTCTATGTGCTGGTCTTTGTTTTTAGAGAAGACAAGTACGTCGTCTAGGTACCCGTATGCGAAATCTAAGCCATTCAGGACTTCGTCCATAAAGCGTTGGAATGTTTGGCCCGCATTCCTAAGACCGAAAGTCATAAATGGGAACTCAAACATCCCGAACGGCGTCGTTATGGAGGTCTTAGGTATGTCGTCTTCGAAAACTGGCAGCTGGTTGTAGGCTCGTACTAAGTCAATAGTAGAAAATATCGTTTTACCTGTGAGCTGGTTGGTAAAATCGTGGATGTGTCGCACTGGATACCTGTCGGGGATCGTCCGGGCGTTCAGAGCTCTATAATCGCCGCATGGTCTCCAACCATCGTTCTTTTTCCTAGCTAGATGAAGAGGAGATGACCAGGGGCTTTCGGATCTGCGTGCGGTTCCATTCTGAAGCATTTCGTCGAACTCCTGTTTCGCGATTTGTAACCTTTCTGGGTCTAAACGACGCGGGCGGCTGGACACAGGAGGACCAGGTGTAGTGCGAATGTGGTGCATCGTAGTGTGTTTCGGCGTGATTGGCTTACCGGCGGGACGGGTGATATCCGGATATTCGCGCAGCAGGCTATCGAAAATCGTGTCGGCGCCTGTGGTACGTATGGATGAGATATCAGGAACTTCACCTCGTGGCTGCGGCGCGTCGATGCCAAGTTTTGTGATCCCGTCGATGAGGCGTTGCTGTCTGCAGTCTACTAGAAGATGATAGAAACATAAAAAGTCCACTCCTATAATAGGCTTCGTGACATCCGCCACGGTAAAGCGCCAACTGAAGGCTCGTCGTAGTCCTAAGTCTAAGTTCAGCTGAATATGTCCGTAGGTCGAGATTAGCGTGCCGTTCGCGGCAAATAATTGGTACTTAGTCTTTGATCGTGGCTCCCGTACTGCTGACTTTGGAAACACACACAGGTCCGAACCCGTGTCGATAAGGAATTGAGCCTTCGTTTTCCGGTCAGTGATGAACAGGCGGCCTGATGATTGCGGACAGTCAGCTACCGCCATTAGTGACCGCCGTTTGCATTTCCCGATGATTTGAATGTGCATGGTTGCCTGCAGTTTCTAGCCCTAGATCCGTAAATAAAATGAAACCAGCAGTGAGGATGATCATCGGGGCGTTCGCGTGACCTTGACCGGTTTCTAGAGGTTGAACGGCCACGGTAGTTCCGATTGCTCGATCGAGAATTACGAGTAGATAAATTTTGTACCTGCTTGGCCAGCTCATCGACGCGTTTTGCCATCATCTCTAAGGCTGACACGGTACCTGGAGCTTCACATGCTGATGTACTCGCTGCTTGCTGCGTTGGCGTTGAAATGTCGTTAATTTTATCCGCCAATTCCGCCACGGCTTCAAGGTTACTGTCTTTCTGCGAAGCAATAATCGTTTGAATGTGGGTAGGTAACCTGTTCGACCAAATTTGCCTGATTAAATGTTCTGGAACAGTCGGTCCTGCTAAATTTTGTAAATGTCGCATGAATTGGGAAGGTTTTCTGTCGCCTAATTCTTCGTGGGTCAGTAATTGTTGTAGCTTACGCTCTTGAGATGCAGATAATCTTTTAATTAATTCGGTTTTTAATTTTTCGTATTTGCCGTTTTCGGGCGGGTTCAATACAACATCTTTTATTTCGGCGGCGTACTGAGGTTCTAATTGTCCAATCACATAATAGAACTTCGTTTGGTCGGAAGTAATATTAGAAATCGTAAACTGACCTTCAATTTGCGCAAACCATACAGCGGGTTCTTCTGGCCAAAATGGCGGTACGCGCACACCCACTCGCCACAAACCCGGTTGATTTTCCGAAGAACCGGGCTGATCCTCGTTCGCTTTCTTCATCTTGAACGTACGGAGTCACCAATGTAGGTTGCTATGTTCCTTACTTCGGGTAGCAGTAGGCGGAAGCGATAGATATGAAACAGCGGAAAATGTAGATATGTTTAATGATAGAAGAACGAAATACAAGAGATAGAATTAAGATGGAAGCGATACAGATAGAATACAAGTTAGGCGAAATAGTTTGTATGATACGAAAGCGTCGATCGAGATATGCGCGCGCGACGAGCGATACGTGTACCCCGTGCGAGGGTGCTCAGAGCGTCTACCGGCTGCCGGCGTGCGAGTGCCGCTCTTCGGTCCTCCGCCCCCGCGCTCCGCACCGCACCGCGCGGTGGCAGTGCCTTTCACTTGAGCCGGGCGCCGGGCGGTCGGATGTCGCCACAATAATAAACAAAAAGATTATTAAAATTACATTTAAAAGTAATTCATAGTAGACTTTTAGCTGTAACAACCACTTGCAATGCCAACCATTTCCCTATGCTAAAAAAAAACAACCACTTAAACTTACCTTTAACTCGCTGCAAACGAAACGTCCCATCAATTTGTACTACAAAGTGAATAATTCACACGACCATAGACAGCCCACGATTGCATCGGATTATCATAAAGTAGTACCGCTTGAGGTTTCGATCGCAAATCGTGATAACGTAGAGAGAATCATTGAGTTACGAGACAAGTGAAATATATATGAAATTATATTAAAAATCTTTAAAAATACTAAACATTTTATTCACAAACAAACTTAGGACTATAACAGTATTTAAAAAATGTACATATATAATGGTATAAAATACATAAGTAACAGTTGAGAGGCTACAGACCGTTACAAACGATCTATAGATAGCTCAACTTATCCAAATCAACAAACATAACAAATTTTTTAAATTAAGTAACTAGTCTAACAAAAATAATTTTATTTTACACAATATTCTATCTAGATTCCTTAAATAATTATAAACAATAACTTTTAATGCCTACCCCAAGCAAACCCATAAAAATCTTAATAGCAATAAAAGTTAATGAAGTAATAATTAACATTTGTTCCATAAAATCCTTAGATGTATAAAATAATCCTACCGGCAAGTATAAATTTAATTATTTGCTTAATAGGCCGAGGGAGCTTATGCGTCGAGCTAAACGAGAAAACGATTATACAGATGAAACCGCATATAAGTGTCTTGTGTTATTGCAGTGTTTTTTTATATATCTTTATAAATAAAAATGTTTAAACTTAGTAATTAGTTTCTTTATAATATTATTTAGGGGGGGATAGATTTCTGCAATGTATTTATTTATTTAATCTAAGATTCACAGTTTATTTATTATGAATTGTAGGCTATCTATTTTATATCGCAAATGTATGTGTAAAAGCGATTTTTAAAAACATTTAGAGCGCTCGCCGATAAAAAAACAAAAGTATTTAATAATCACGTAACTCGAAAGTCTTTGATTTAACGCTTAACTATAAAGTAACGTGAAATAAACTGCCTTACTGAAATTTTGTTGTCAGTAAGCACACATTCATAGTCTAATGTCTGTCTCTTTGTTTTTTTTATCTGTCTGTCAATATTCTCACTAACTGGTTTGGAGTGATGCTTCTATAATTTGGAAAATATTTTTAATTCTTTGAATTTATATATCAACTTTTATTGCGGTTATGTCATTTTACAATCAAGACATCAAAAGCTCATCAATACAACATAATTCGCACAAAAATCTTATGCTAATTAATAAAACTCTAGCTCAATGCCCCTACGGGCAGATTGCAAGAAAAAAGGAGATAAAAAAATAATAATTAATAAATTGCAATTCCGAGAACAAATGCCAAAAACACCCTTAACAAAAAACTCATAGCGGAAGCTACAAAACATGTTATAAAATCTGTCTTTATTTTGTCCCTATCAGTCTAAACTGGAAACCATTTACATCCAAAAATATGCAAGCCAATAGAAGGGGTCAGCGCCCAATATTGCGTTAGGTCAGACAAATTGGGATCAGTGACTGAATATATTACGGTCCTTGTACACATCGGTTTGTTAATCGGCTCCTTTATTTATGTACGGCATCGTACAGCCATGTTTATCTTGGGGTCTAAATAGTACTGTGATTTTGTTATCATAGTTTAGTTTTAGATTGTTTGGCGTAAGACGTTTAAAAGACTTGTATTTCAGCAGCTGCTTAATGGGGCGTCTAAACGGGCAATATTTTACGGCAATTTGTGGCTGCAATTATTGGCAAACATTGCCCAGCCATCAATAAAACATTTTAGTACATTTTATGGCTGAGCAATCAATTGCAGGCAACATGTTGCAATATGGCTGCAATAGGAGGACTCCTTTCACATTTATATCCTCTTTCACACAATCCAGCCACAATTAATTAATGACAATAATAATATAAGCCATCAATATACAATTAACAGTATTAACACAAGTCAGCGAGGTTCGGCCACACGCTGGCTACACATAAAAACATTTTGACATATCAAAAAATATGTGGCTATAATGCCGGGCCATCCTTAAAATATTGCATAGTCTGGCTGGTATTGATAGCAATGTTGCCGGCCACAGTATTGCAGCCACACATTGCCGTAAAATATAGCCCGTTTAGACGCCCCATAAGATAGTAAAAAGATATTTATACAGGAATTAATCGCGTACATTATTGTTATTTGTCCCGGGAATTTATCGCATAGCTTATTGTTTTTTTTTCCTCGACGTTTCGACTAAGCTGCAAAAGCCTTGGTCGCGTATGAGGTCTGATCGTGAAAATTTATTAAGTTCTATAGCTACTTAAGATGTCATTTAAGGTATTACTTAGTAGAACATATTTATAATAGTAGACGATTTATTTAGACGATTTATTTATTTATTTATTTCATTTACTTACATCTATTTTAACAGGGTTATCCTAATGTAATAGTGTAGTTATATTTTATAAAATACATTACTCGTTGTCATGCTCAAATAAATTATACAATTACAATAATAATAATATGTCATTAATTATTTAATTTTTAATTTTAGACTAATAAAAGTAGTAGGTATTTGCCTGTTGAAGGAATAGTTCTAAAATTACATTTAAATTAGGGGTTTGAATCTGAGAAATGGTAAGCTAAATAATTAAATGATTTATGTTGTGGTGAAACTAAAGGCCTTAATACTTAAAGTCAAAGATATTTTATTCATAAATCATAACGATCGCTTAAACCAATGCTATTATAAATTTTATACATTCAAGCAATAAGAACTTTTTGAAACTATCGTAGCTTCTTCTTCTTATTCGTGTCACTCTTGACAGAGTGGTCGTGGTCGTCATGATTATTTTTTCTTATCCTTTTTAATTGAATTTGTTTAAAGCACTATGTTAAGTTAAAAATTACTTATGTGTCTTAAGATTTTATTCATTTTAGCTGTGAATAGAATCCTCGTTCAGAAAACGTGAACAACTTAAGCCTAAAAAGTTTTATTTCACAAAATGATTCGATGAAACTTTCATACTCCAAAAGCTGTTTTGAAAGTACCATTCATAAAATTACCTATAATAAGGTAAGTATGGGGAGTATGAGTATAACAAACACAAAGTTTTAATCTTACAAAGCCCTATTTCGTTCTGTAACGAGTTCCTACCCAGCGGTAGAATCTAACTAATTCGAATTTATGATAGGTTTAGAAGTACTTTATAGCCATGTTTGTTCTTATTTTCATGACGTTTTCTACGTTACAATATGCATTTACGGTAAAATTATATTATAGGACACAAAACTAGTTATTTCTCGAGCCCTTTTAAAAATTTAAGTTTTTCTTATACCGTTGTATTTTAAGTAAATAAAGTAAATGTTTGTGTGATGAACATAAATATTTATTTCTGGATTTAACTATGTATTCTAAGTATGTATTTACAAAAAAAATACTAATCCCAAACTTAGCAAAGCTTGTAGGTACTATGGAAACTAAATTGCTGATAGAATACTTATATAAGTAAGTACATTTGTATTATTAAGAAATGATATCGGGTGTGACAAACATAATTTTTAGCATCGGTAGATTATATTGGCTGTTCGTGCATTGAACATTAATTTGTATATCTTGTGTACTAATTAATAATATTATTAACACGTTTTTTTTAATTCTAGTTTAAATAACGAACACATACATGCAGGTAATCATCATATTTTGAACGTTAAAATTAACATGCAGCTGAAAGTTGGAAGCACTGTTCAAACAATTTAATTCTATAAACATACTGAGGAAATGTTTCCAGCTGCGACGAATCGCCTTAATTCAAACTGATTAAAGGCAGAATAAGTGTGAAAAGCGCCGGGGTATGGAAAGTTTCATTTAGTTGAATTCAGACGACATGGGCGCGATAGCACAGAGTAACTGCTGCACAGAGATTACAATTTAGCGAAATGACTTTGTGCAATGAATATAATATGTTGTATGGATTTTTTTTAATATTGTTCGTCAATTATGATTTTTAAATTCTTGATGATCTAATTCCTTTGTTTTTCTTTTACATTCGGTGTTGCAGCTAAACGTTCCAGAGAAAACGACAGAAAATTGCGAAAAATCGACAAAAAAATATCAAAATGTTAATTATGAATTTTATGATTAATGTTTAAAAGTAAAGCTATAAGAATGACTAGAGTTCAACAAATATTTTTATTTCGTCGCCGATTTTTTCGTTCACAATTTTTTTTTTTTTTGTTTTAGTTTAATTAAGTCCGTAAAGTAACTAATTTAAAATGTTTGTCAAATTTTTAAATACATCTGAATTTGTGCTGTAAAGTTTCAAGGAAGAGTTACAAAAATATTAAATTAAGACTCTACATATCGCCTACTCTATGCCGATAGCGTATGGAATACATTACTGGTGGAACGCAATTTGTACGGAACCCCACAATTTATGTCCGCTTCCCACTTTATCCAGGAACAAAAAATAAAAAAAGACTCGCTGATTCAGAACACAAGTCAGGGATGAACATACACGGCTAATTACGATTTATCGGAGTTTAAAATATACTTACTTTCTATAGATATTTTACAAAAGTTACAATATCAGTTGAGTATTTTCAGCAAGGCAATTAATTTATAGTTTTTGCATTGAATTCATAATTATAGAATGAAAAAAATAATGCTACATAAATATCATTACTTATACATACTTAATTAAAGATTATTATTTTTAGTAAGTAAATAATCTTGTCATTTTCTTTAATTTTTATTTTAAACATATTATTACAGTTATAAGCTATGATCAAATAAAAAAATTATTTTAAATTCCATTAGTTCAATATGTAAAATTTTTAAAGAAATTAATAAGTAGGTACACATGCAATTATTGTTTTCTTGAAATCACGACTTCTCTCTAACTTTTATGGTTTCGGATCACAGTCTACTTAGTTATATTAAACAGAACAATAACGTATTTTTATCGGCGTAACAGTAAAACATTTAAAAACGTTAAAAGAAAAACAGTACACCAAAACGCAGCAATAAAAGGGATTATTTTCTTCAGTTTAGTTTTAAACGGTGCTAAAACAGTTAATAAATCATCCCCGATGCGTGGCGGCAGGCTTGTTTCATCGGGGCTCCGGCCCGCCGTGAAATATTGCCAGGATTACGGCCTGCTGGCGTGGAATTGATCTTAGGTGTGGCAAGCTTCCGATTTCCACTACAATTTGTTGGCAATATCAAAGATTGATGCATAAGCAAATAAGCATGATTAGTTTTAGAGTGCCTTATTTTATTATTAAAGTGTTTACTGTCAATAGTAGGTAAATTAAACAGAGTTGTATTTTGGGAAATAAAAATAACTTTTCGGCAGTACATATACTATTGTCGCTTTGAAAATTATAACAATTGTGTTTATCAATAAAATTGACAATAAATCATTGCATTATTTACGTAGAAGTCGTAGAGTGGCGAACATTCATAGTATACAATTGTAGAAAGCTATGTGCGCTGACGAGCTTTTTTATTGCAGTGATCCAAACTGGTTAAATCGTATGCGATATAAAAGATAATAATACATAAGCTAACGCACTAATTTGGCTCTCTGCTATTTGTATAGGATGCTAAAGTATCAAATTCACAGAGTACTAATAAAAAATTGCTTAGTTTTCATGCTGACAGTAATGGCTGATTTACACGTATCAAGTTGTCTAGAAATTTACTACATTTTAACTTTATTTTAAGTGACTTAATCCGTGTAAACAGTGAATTTAGTAAGAAGTTGCAAGTTAAAAATTAGTTGCAACTAAACAAGGTAGAATAGAATTTTGTCTATTTTTCGGTTTAGTTGGTGGGCGTGGCTAATCACTTGACACGTTTGGACAGGCAACATTTAGTTAAATTTAAGTGAAAAGCATAATGCACTGTTGATGTTGGTCGTCCGCTAGGGGTGTATTTGTTCTGTGGTCGTCCATCTTGAGCGAATAAATGAGTTTAACTAGTTATTTAGTATTTTTACGTGTAAACGGTTACTTAAAATTAAGTCGCTTGAAATTTAGTTACAATTTAGTTAAGACTTGGCAACTTAATACGTGTAAATCAGCCTTAAGATATAGACAATATTTTAAAATACATATTTTCAAAGATACTACATATATCCAAATATAAAATATTCCATTTTGAATAGTACGAGTACAGGCGTGGTCCAAATCAATAATATCAAACTACATCATTATCAAAGATCGACATTATTCACAAATAATACACAGGCACGGTCCAATCAATTAAAAAATATCAAACTACATCATTAATAAACATCGACACTATTCACAATCTGTCAATGTCACTGTCACTTCAAATCTTCAGAAAAGAACAATTAAAATAATCAAAGTGAATAGGTTTTATTGTACGGACCGCCGCGCTTTTAATTAAAAGCCCCTTCACAATCTCCATTATACGGGACATTTTTACAACCCCTGCGCATAGCTTGTAGCTCACGAGTCAGTATGGTAATACAAGTGTGAAAGTACCTACTATTTTGTCTGTGCAATAACTGTCGCAGAGTATATTTTTGAAAGGAGTTTATTTTTATAATTGGTTTTATTGGTCATAACTTGTCTGGAAAGTTTAAAGGAGCAATTTGCATTACTTAGTTCAATGAGTGGTTCCTTATTTTACTGGATAATATAATTTTCAACGAACTTTGAAAAAGGGACAGATTTTCAATTTAAATAAGTATATAAGCTTTTTTCTAGATGAACCGATTATTTTTTATTTTTGTTGGTGTTTCTTCTTGTCATTTAAATATGATCTCTCAAAATCTGACTAATAGCTAGAATAAAATGCCTAAGCAAGCTAAATGCCTAGGAGTAATTATTGCATGTTTAAGTCGGTTATTATTTTACAAGCCCAATCTTAAAAGAGCTGGTCACGTGACTGCCGGTCTCTTCCGAAGTTCCAGTTTCATTAAAATCTCCCCTCAACAACCATTTTCTAGCGAAAATTAAATTACTACTCGTAAATTCCGTATTTAAGAAGTAATTTCATTTGGGTATTGTTTTACCCGGAAGCTAGAAGGTATTAGATATCGTGCCAAATCTTAGAAAACACCAAAGAACAAAAATATATAAACTTTTGTATGAACGGCTAATCGTGTGGAACTGGCACCTACGGGTATAGCCCTCCTTTTTATTGAGCCACTCTCCACGGCCCTGTGAAATATAACCAAGGATAATAATGTCCCAAAAATACTCACTCAAAATTGCATTTAAATGTTCAAAGCTAAGGAATTTCTACAGGTCGTGTAAGAATCGTGAACTTTACAGCGTGACTACGATGGGGCCACAGAATTTAGTATCGACGCACGCTCCAGAAATTTAATCTGCAAATTTTGGGGTTTGTTCAAACAAATCTTTCGTTTTAACATTAAAGACCATTGTAAATACAGCCTGTTACAAGTAGATACTTAACTGTAAAACCTTAATTAACCTATAATTTAGAAGTAAAATATGTAGAGGAGCGCGGGGAAACTGAAGAGTTGAATTTGGTTAACGAGTAATTATAACAGACGACTGATTTGAACGAGATTAAAAAAAATAAGATAAACTAATATTCAACGAGAGAGTAAAGTGTTGTATGTTCTTACTAAGAACTAGCCCACTCGAAGTTATCTGGCAACCACTACCTTTGGCGTTGCCACACTGAACGCGCCCACTCTGAGACAAGAGTACCCGTTACCCTTCAAAATAGAACACAGCAATGCAAGCAACACTGCTTGAACAACAATAACAGAAATAGGTGGTACTTCCCCGAATCAAGAGTTATGTTTAGAACGAAAATATAGTTTTTTGTAAAAGAGTTTTTCACAAAAAATTCTACTATTAAAGTACGCACAAACTAAAATAGAGCGATTTATTCTACGCTACAAAATGTGATAATAATATACCAAAAGTCTATAATATTAGATCTATGTTGAAAAACATGTCCATCTGTCCCCAGACGTGGACACTAAACCGTTAATTTTGCACCAATACCTATTTGTCGTAACATGCTCGGGTCGGCTAACCAGATCCGTGCATTCCGTTGCAACGGAATAATTTATATCGCATTGCCGTCCAAAACGAGGGTCCCTAACCGACGTGTAGGTAAGCTGGTGACAGCTGCTACACTACTTACTAGATGTTACCTACGTCTATCGTACATACAAGTTATAGGTAGGTACTGCATGATGTGACGTCATGTCTTATTAATGACAAGATCGATAAATAGCCTAATATCAAAGCATTCGCAAGCCTTGAATATGGCATCTGTAAACATTTCAGGTAAAGAATTAAACTTTACCAAAAACAGTGGTGTTGAAACCAGCCAGTTAACTATAAAAACTCGATAGACAGAAACACTTCATAGCCATGTTATAGATTCGAATGAAACTTGTAATATTTTGTGTCCATATTTTGAACTAACACATATTTTAATACTATTTTTTATCCTGAGATATACAAAGAAGAGTAAAGAAATACAAACATACGAAGCCGCGGAAAACAAGTTCGTTAAGACCTTAAGGGCTGGAGGCTACAAAAGAAGTAGTGGCAGTGTATCCGCTTATCGAAAGACGTAGCAAAACGATAAAAGCAAGTCTTTGTAACTTGCCAGACACTTTGATACACAAGAATAGACTAAGTATAAGCCTGCAGAAATTACAGTACATATTGTAAAAAGAGACTATAAAACAAAACTCGTAGACTGTACGAGTCTAAACTATTTATCTGTAGTCATAATACTGGAGTTGTGCATTTAAAAATATGAATTGACAAAACGATATTTTGAGTAGGTAACCTATTCGATAAATAAATAAATATTCATGGACATTTCACACATCACACTCTAGTCTTAAACTAATCAAAGCTTGTACTATGGGAACTAGACTGCTGATAGAATACTTATATACTTTTTTTCTAAATACATACAAAGAATATTTAATAACACCCAGACACAGAACAAATATTTCATGTTCATCACACAAACATTTAGTCTGGGTGGGAATCAAACCCATGACCCACATGAAAGGTTACTACCAACCGAGATGTGACGCCTGTAAATTTAATCTTCGGTAAAATTAGCGTTCTGTCAGTAATGCTTCGGCTACATTAGCGGGCGAATATTCGTATCGTGTTGGCGCGACAAAAACATCGTGTTCGGAAAAAGGCGATATACTAAGCGATGACACTATGTACCCGGCCACATACATCGCGTTAACACGAATATTCGCCGTAGCCCGCTAGTGTGGCCCAGTATAAACCAGCTAAGTTAGCCAGCTCCCATCAGCGTATCGAATTTTCGCGTGCTCAATCATTCGTAGCATTTCAATTCCATTCGGACACACATTTAGCAATAATCAGGGAAAATTTAATTACTCTGACAAACTACAAATACTTATGTCTAATATACGTCACAGGAGGATCGTGTGGCAAAGTGTATAATAAACTTATGGTTTGTTAGCAAGCGATCGCAGCTCTATGCGCTGTGACATAAAGTAGTAGGTATATAGAACAGCAAACTATAGTATTTTTTTAGTAATAAACAAGAACATTTATATAACACTCAACATAGTTACAACACAGTCAAAAGACAAACAGACACAAAAACAGAAATATATAAGTAGGTAAGATAGCCAGAGAAAATAAAATAGGTGTTATACACTGTTTTTTTGTGGGAATCACAGACACATGAAAAAAATGGGATAAAAAACCACACTTCTGCAAAAGGTGTTGCTAAACTTAGATTTTAAAGTAAATTAAATAGTTTACTTTCGGATATCCAAAAGCACACATTTTGAATAACATCATACTAGTTCAATATACCTATGTGTTATTGGAAATAATAAGTTTCACAACTCCACATGCTATGACTTTTTCAGAAAACATCATGACATAACAAATCATATCTAATGCCGACTGTACTGATCAATCCATTAAGTACCGGTCATTTTTCAACACTAAACTCAGATCTCCGCCTTTTTGCTATAAAATTAGTAAACGTAAAACACGCCTGACCCCCAAGGTGTGTTGACACCAAACTCTGACATTGGCAAATTTGTAGCAGCCCTAGTCTTCGAATAGCCACTAATAAAAAAAAAAGAAGACTGTACTGAGGTACTATAAAAGAATAACCCGTCAAAAATTTATGAAAAATTGAAAGGAAAGTTTACTTTCACATACTTAGGTTGTGTCTAAGTGGTCTTTAATGTTAAATTAAATTTCGTTTACCATGCAAGTTTTCTGAGCTAACTTTTCACTTTAGTGCACTGCATAGTGCAGACTTTCGAAGTTGATGTACCTAATTTAGTGCATCGTTTCACTTAACTTACATCCAGTTTTGAAGAACGGTATGTTTTTAGCGGATTTTTTTACTTTTTTATGTATAAAGTTGAAACGTTGAAACTTTTTTGAATTCTGTGGAATTTTATATTATATTTGGTATATTTTACCCGCGAGGTTTTCGAGGTGATACCTATGTGTTTACTTTCTTCAGTGTCTAGTTGTTGAAGTAAGTGTATATAGTTATTCATTTGTCGATATTTATTTAGTTTCAGCGTTCATAACCAAGGCCACAACGTAATCAAATTCAAAACTTGCCCTCCCGTTGCATTATACAATTATGAAAGTTGTTGAATTGTGGAATATCAATTTGGAGGTATTGGTATCAAGTTTTGACAACTAAAACAGATTTCAATCCTGAAATAATATCCTCAAAGCTGTTACTATCACCACAGGTTACAAAATAGTTATAATTGTAGAGCTAGTATCGAACAAAGCGTCTAGAAGTGAAACTCTCTAATGTGTTCGTTTGTACCGTTGTCATGATGGTCATGAAATGTCAAAAACTGTCCAGTTTTCTCCATTTTAAGAATCAAAATCTATTATTTTTATCTATGTTGTGTGTTTTTGTGCTGCTAGGTTATCTGTGTAAGTACGTTTTTTTTAAATGCATGTCTATTCTATCAGCAATCTTACCAGACTGTTCTATAGTGTTGTGTTTCTTTTTTAAAACTTATCTAAACTTGTCCTACTATGTCACGCCGTAAAAATTTAAGTTTTTTGTTGTAGGTACTCTAACGACGCGTTTTGCCTTTTCCGTAACCTTAACTCATAATCGGAGTGTCACTACTGCATGCCTAACGTATTATACTTACGCTATCAGATGCTTGGTCTACAGTATATCTACTAATCAAGTAGGAAGCGTTTGATAGCTATGTTCGGTAGCTCTTGTAATGGGATTCCGATCAGGGTTGGGACATCTGGCTTAGTTACTTATTGCTTCCAATAACACGAAGGAGGCTGGTTAAGCTTTCACCTATTTGAAATATATCTTAATCAATATTCATGATCACTGTAGTAGATATCTAAAAATCATACAACTCGTAATGCTTTGAAATAAATTCATTTTTTTTAAAGTTGTAAACATTATTTAAAATTATGTACCTAGACATCTTCTGGAGATTTTTTCAGAAATAACTGTAGGTACAGTTAGTAATCAGATTTTTTTTAATTCAAAAGAAAGTTTAAATTCCATTAAAAAGTTTAAAATAAAACAATTAAGTTTGCTTTTAACTTTCATTCACATTAATACGACATGATATAAACAGTTTTCTACTAAAATTAAACTAAAAAAATCGATTCACCTATATCAGATAAAGTTACTAAAAAAAATATAGAATTGAGACCTAAAATCGATCAAACAGGCCTTGCATAACTGACATCGAATATTTTTATGTTTTATTCAAATAACATTAATGTAATCCAAACATTCAACACTTCAGATTTTATTGAATAGAAACCTTTTCGTTACCTTTCAAGTTTTACTTGAATTAACTCATATTCTGCGGCGTCGGCGCTTGCTACCGAAACTATAAAGAGTAACTTGTTCGGCTACAATCTCTTTGATAAACTTCCCCCGGGAACTTGGCTCCTCGCACGGTTGTTTGCAAACTTGCACTTAACGTGCAACTTAATTGAATTGTCCAGAAGTCAATTGGATTCTTCAGTGAGCTCGAATTTTGATACTGTGAACTGAAATATGCTGTAGCAAATGAAATTAAAAAGATAGAAGAATGGTGATAAAATGTTTAAAACTGAAATGCTAAGCATTAGCTATGAAATAATAAGCTAATCTTAATAAACTCACAAGCAATGCCACTTTAAAAAAACTACATTTATACAAAGCAAAAATTCTAATCTTCTAAGTATAAAATCCGTTCTAAGTATGATTTTTATAGACTCTTGATTGAAATTAAGTTCAAAAACACAACCCACAAAATAACTACATAGCTAAAACATTTTTTAAATAAGTACAGACCGAAGGGTAGGTAAGAGTAAAGTACAACGATGACACTCTAAAAACATAACTCTAAAATATCGTGTTCAACAGCAATTATTTAGTGCAGATCGCAATCATCAAATTAGTGAAATTGTCGAGTTATACAAATTACAGGGAGATTATAATCGGTGTCGTCTGTAGAACACGCGAGTTAGTACTTTGTGACAGGGTTCCGTATCGGATCTCAAAGCTTTCAGTAACGAACCGGTTCCGAAACCGGAATTACCGGTACCAATACCGGATCCGGCACCATTTTGAGAACCACTAAGAACCTTATAGGTATACCGGTTCTTGAGTGCGAATAGTTTATTGAAATCGAGAAGAATTGAAAAATAATGGACTTATTTTTAAAAGATATCGGTATATTCAAGAGTGTTGAGTCGTTTGAATTATTCAGCCTAAGAAGTAGCAAATAAAAGTGTAAAAATATTCACAAACCTTATCAAACATATATATCGGCTAGGAACCGTAATAGGAACCGGTTTCGATCCCTGCTTTGTGAACTAACACATAGGTTGTGAAGTCTAGTTAGCTTTTTTCACAGCTGGTAAAGGCACTATTTCTTTTAGATTAAACTACTTAAACACAACAGACAATGAATAATTAATTTTAATTAACTTTATGATGATTTTTGGTACAGCTGCGTGAGAATTTTTTTAAGAATCTTTTTATCTTATCTAAGATAGTTGAAGACGATTTTTATCAAGATTTTTTCCGGATAATTAATCGATGTATTAGGTTACTTTAGGTAACACTAACTTCCCTCAAACTTACATTTACCCTTATTTTACGATTAAAATAGAAAACTTTGAATAGCTTTTTAAAATTTATCGGAATCTGACCAACAAAGTTACAATTTGATATAATCTTTATGGGAATATCATTTTGTAACTTTTATGATATTAATCGGAACTTTACTTTGATTTGTTTTTATTATGAAAAGTTTTCATGAATGGCGCCCGCGACTTCGTTCAAAATCTTTATAAATTATATACTGTAAAGTATTAATTATTAAAATCCATTCAGTAGTTTTATCGTGAAAGAGTAACAAATATACATCTACACATCCGTTCATCCATACAAACATTTGCATTTTTTTAAACCTATAAATCATTTTGTCCCAGTGCTGCAAGAGGTCACCATTTATACCTAATATATATTTACAATATTATATTTAAATAAATTAATAATATGGTAGGAATCATTGGGTTACAAACCAAAAATATCTAGTTTGTATTCATTAAAACCACCTAGAATAAGGTAATAGTAGTTTGGATATAGTATCAAAACACGTCTATAAACTTAGCAATATTTGGTACATTGACCTAGAAAAGCGATAGGTTGTTTACCCCTCTTGGCAGGAATTCAACAGTGGTTCGCTAAAACATATCATACCATTTAATATTCACGATCATTGCCAATGGCCGATGAATGCCTGCCATCAATTCAAGTGGATGTAAAGCCTAGATTACCTTATCTATACTAATCTATACCAATCTATACTAATAATATTATAAAGAAGTAAAGTTTGTGTGTTTGTATATTTGTTAAATTGTATGGGGTAATCTCAGGATCTAGTGAACCGATTTTAAGAAATAATTTCAGCAATAGAAAGCCACATTACAGCTGAGTGTCATATAGGTTATACAAAAAACCGAAAAATAAAAAGACTTTTACGCGGTAGTCCGTTTTGCAAAGTAAATCGGAGAATAAACGGTCGAATTATGCCCAACGAAGTGGGCACGGGTCAGCTAGTACATTATAAATATGAAGCTAGATTGATAGCAACCGTCTTAAGAACCGAGTTCATTGATCATCCAAATGACCCGTGTAAATATATAAGAAACTATTCAAATTGAATGTTTTTAAGGGGAGAGTGAATAGGTTTTTTCTAGGCAAACGCGATACTCCGTAGGCTGCATCATGACTGACCATCAGGTGAGATTGCGGACAAGCGTTTGGCTATAATGTATAAAATGAGTCGATTAATCGGTTCTTGGGGCATTCAGTTTTAGACTTGGTTAACTTGGCTTTAGGTTTTAGACTGTAACCATGTAATTTTTAGACTGCGGAATAACTTAATGGTGACTTCCTTAGTTATCGGAGCTTGATGTATTTGATAAAAAATATTAGTTGTAAAATATTAGATCTTTCGATCGTCATTTTGAAGTAAAAACTAACAAACATATCCTCAGATTTATCGCCGCATTGACATTTTCTTGATCTAAAAATTGGATTATTCTGTTAATTCTATTTATGTTTCAGAAAACATAAACGCAGGTATTTTAATACAAGTAATATTTAAATTCTATGTAGCAAGTTTGTTTTTCCCTCATGGGTAAATTAAAGCTTTTCTCTTACTAAAAATAACTCTGTGGTTTCCCTAGAGCTTCTGAGAAGAGGTTTGTTTATCTGGCAATGAAGATCGCTGAACAAAGAAACATTCCGTATCTATTACACGCTGGAGTGCGATTTAAGATGGCCCACGAACCGATTTAAGGGTACCTTTGGCAAGTGGAGGACTTTGATTTGAATCAAGCGGATAATAGGTTCGGTCTCTTTATTCGCTCGGTAAAGGTTAAAATGGACTAGATTAGATACTTACTGGAAGATTATCCTCTCAAAGTTATCGGTTGAGTCTATTTTCGGGTATTGTGTCCTTGGAAATAAATAATATACGCATTTTTCTCAGCGTGTTTGTTTCAAAATATTATCACTGTGTGACAAGACATGGCATTAGTAAATATTTCTACAAAATCGAGAGCTTTTACAGTAAATAAGTAAAAACACAAGTACATTTAAGGTACTTACTTCTTAAGTATTATGTGTTTTTTTATGTTTTACCCTTTCTTTCCTTATGTTTCCGTCCATCAAAAGGCTGTTTGGAAAAGATTGCTTATAGCGATAAGACCGCCCATTGTACGTTTTGTTTTTATTGTCTCTCTGTTTTGTTTATCTTTTTCTGGTAAACGCCTTTTTCTATTATATTCTATTCTATTATAAATATATCTCACTGAAATCGACGTAATAAGACAATCATCATTTTAACCCTGACCACTTTACCCGACCTCTCAAAAACTCAATACCATTAACAAAACTCATATGATGTAAAAATCTGGGATCCAATATCTTTTATATCCTTATATATTCATTCAGATGAAGCCACTAAAGAACACTATAACCGTATTTTAGACTACCTTAATTGCACAATTGACCCGATCCCCTCTTTTGTAATAAGGTTCTTGCAAAACGTATCAAATGGAGTCCCTTGGATAAAGATAAACCGGGAAAAGAAGGAGGATTTCAGGGATTCGGATCTAAATTGTTTTTTAGAACGTTATGAGACGAATGTACGATAAGATAGCTTTTATACATTAGCGTTTCTTTTAGATATCGGAAAGATTGTGAGACTGTTTCTGTGAATGCCTGAAAACTAAGTGAATTTATCGGATGAATACGCAGTTTTAAATTGGAGCCGGTGACGTAGTTGGTTTGTAATTACATATGTATTTGCGGAGCTCAATCTCAAGCACATTTTCAGAAATACTTAGCAATGAAGGTTTATAGACATTGTTTAGATAAAAAAAAATTGATAATTTTATCAGAGATATTGTAGAAATGCTTGAATGTCCCTCCCCTAGATCATCACCCTTTGTTTACCCTTTCGGCCAATATCATGGTCACTGATTCTGACTGTTTTGACTACTTGATTTAGCTGCAGTGACGTCGGTCGCAATGATCAACATTTTGAATGCAAAACGGATCGCCGTAACTTGAGCAAAGACTCAACTGTTCTAGAACAAGTTGGTTTGCCCTGGAACTTGTTTATGTAGCTCACCGTTCGAGTCTTAGAGTCACGTAGGTGTTAGTTTATAAACGGGACCTAATTTACAACTGATTTATTAAAACCTTTACATAGCTCTGCCCACACTAGGCCTAGGGAATTAAGTATATAGTATATAGTAGTAGGTATAAGTTTTCAGAGATTGCTCATTCTTAAATTTTTAACTATTATTTTCATTTCATATGCTGCTTGATATTCTAGTAATAGTGGGCTCAATCTGTAGTCTGGCACATACTTCGCTGGTTACCTCCTTAGACGAAACAATACCTCGTATTGCCAAAAATATTTACACAACGGCAATGGAGGTTTCAGACGGACACAAAGCTTTAAGAGTCCCCGCAGACTGCAGACTTTTTATCGGCCGATAGTTTGGTCAGTATGGCCGATAAAAAGTCTGCAGTCTGCGGGGACTCTAAAACGACTTCTAGGCTGGTGAAGGTTGACAACAGTCAACTTTTTTTATTAACATTATTAAAACCGAATCAAAGTAAATAATGGACGTTCTCATTGCCGGTTATTACATCCCCCGTGCAAAGCCTAAGTGCGGATAAATTGATGTTACGTTTGGCACGCATACCAAGCTTATAATTACAAGACTGGAGTTATTATCATATGCATGAGCCTCAGTATAAGTGCCCAATTACACCCCGAAATTGCATTAGCTCGCAACCAGCTTGTCAATTGTTTATTTTGTAAGAATAGAGTGGGTAAATTAGGTGCTTGATTGCGAGATTTATAATGAATGACTGCATAAAATTAGGTAATAATAACGTATGTTTTATTTTAATATTTGGAAGGTCTTAGAATGCAATTGTTAGCAAATCAACATTCGCTTTATTTCTGACTAAAAAAGTAAATATCTTGCCTCATTATTGTTTTTTCCTATTTTTGTGTTGTTTTAATCTTTTCTGTTATTTGTAGATTCAAGCAAGCAAGCTAAAACATAGTGTCAACATGCGAAAACTTATAAGTGGTCCATAGTTATAATTTTAGATTAGATATGGCTTACATAAGACTGTTTGTTTTCCTTGGAAATAAAAATAAATAAATTACAATCGCTTATAAAAAAACGAAACTCCACGATAATTAAAGAAATTCGTATTGAACCATTTTGTTAGCAGAGTTTTGCATAAACAGATCATCAAAACACATTTCGAACGCGAGTGAAATTTAAATTAATGTTGTAATTACATTGGTTTATTGAATTCGGAATCCTAATTTATTTTGCCTGTGGGCGGACATGTAAAAAGATTTTGACCGGTAGTGTTTATCTGATTATCATCATCATCAACCACTGCCTGATTTTATCTACATATCATAGACCTTTCTTTCAGATAGTATATTTTTTCCCTTCATACGGAACCGTGATGACATACTTCCAAACTTGACTTCGTTAACACAAATAGTTTTTAAATGTCAAACTAGCCACTTCCATAATTATGTATTTATAATCATCAACCTATATCGGTATTATGCTGGACGTAGGTCTCTTTCGCGCCACTGAGCTTGGTCTTCGGCTATTCTCATCCAGAGTATGCCAGCTACATACCGCAGACCATTGCTCTAATACGGATTCCATAATTATTGAAATATCTTTATATGCATACTTGGCAAGACTTGGATGCTACTTTGTAAACTATATACAAATATAATATTTTTTCCCGAATAATATCTAAATCAAAATCAAACGGATGTAAAATATGAACAACGCCAATAAAAGCTACATAATTGACTGCACAATTGACTTTCTCTCCAGAAGCTTTAAGCACTCATCGATTAAACAAAATAATTAAAAGGCTTATTTTTTAGTGTACAATTTTTAAACCTGATTGTACAAGTAAGCTATTCATCGATTCATTCTTGTTTCCATAAATATGCGTTATGATCGATCACCACGCGCGAATGACCTCTCACGCAAAATCCACCTGCGGCATTCTATGACAAATTACCGCTCATTTCAAAATCATTCAACAAATACAATTATGCAATGTGAATACACACATCAGAATAACAAACATTCCATATTAATTATATTGACTTGTGTAACTGATGTTCTGTCATCACAAAATATTAATGCCTTAAGTCTGGATGCCTATATTTTTTTCACATTTATTCATATATAAATTAGCGATTATTACAGTATTTACAAAATGTACAGGCATATAAATATACATAAGAAACAGTTGAGCTATCTACAGACCGTTGCAAACGATCTATAGATATTTCACACAGGATATTTCAACTTGTCATATTCATTCTATCTCCAAGATTTGTAGCACGAAAGATTTAATAAGTGCTTCTGTGCATCCTCATAGCCACAAAAGCCATGAAAAAATTAAGATCACATTTTTATAAAATAAGCGTTTTGTCCAAAGATCTTTAGTAGTGAGATAGCAAAATCTTTTTACACAAACCTTTAAAAATAAACATCATTAAGCATTTGGGTTAAGCCTTATTTAGCTATAACAAAATTTGCTTAAAATGTATCAAACTAAAGACTAAAAACATTTAATTACCCAGTACTTAATTGGAATTAAAAATTCGTTGCAAGAATTGCATGGAAGCCGTCGCCCTTGACTTAAAACGACTTGGAGCAGTATAATGAAGTATTTCATCTCAGTCAATTATTATCTACCTTATACCTTAGCTTGAAGGTTTAAATAGGCTTACATTATACGGTAACCTGAATATTGCAGCACAGGATGTCGATAATCGACTATCTTGTAATAGAAGGGATAAGTGTCAATTTAAGAGTATGCTGACACGTCATAATACGAGTATTAACTCAAAACGGTCATCATTATACTATAAAAAGCTTTCATCATCATCATCAACTTAAATCAGTCTACTGTTGGACGGTGGTCTCTCCCAAGACGCGCTACTGAGGCCGGTCTTCGGCGCTTCTTATTTAGTGTTTGCCAGCTCGCAACAAGCTTAAACACTGTTTAAAGCTTGTCAGTCAATTCTACAAAGTCTACGGTTTAAGAGTCTAAGGTGTAAAAAGTCCGTAGTTTTTTTGTCCGTGAAGTTATTTTTCTTGCTTACACCTAGGTTTTAATATGAACTTTTAAAAGCTTTGTTACTTTAAGTATTAATAAAAAGGAAAACTAAGGCTGCGAAAAACTGCTAGAAACTTATGATAATAAAGATTCCTGTAAGTTTCCATTTACGGAACCATACATCGTTAAAATGCGTATCTTACTAATATTATAAATGCGAAAGTTTGTATGCTTGGATATGGGATGTATGCTTGTTACTCTTACACGCAAAAACTACTTCATGGATTTTGATGAAACTTTACAATAATATAGTTAATACATCAGAATAACACTTAGGCTAGGTATAATTTATAGAGATATTGTGCGGTTTGTCAAAAATATAACGATAGCAAGACGAAGTCGCGGTTACCAGCTAGTTAGATTATAAAAGAGTTCAGTGGGCCTATCCAGACCGCTGAAATGTTTTAGAGCTTTTATTTGATCAAATAACATTTCAGTTTTCTTCTTCGTCTTTTATTGATATTTTGACTGTAAATTAACTTTGACAGAATTGTGACATGCCGAAGTTTGTTTTGGTTTCATTTTGCAGAATTCATGGATTCATACAAACACGAAAAATAATGTTTTGTGACAATTTCGAAGTAGTTTTAAAATTAAAACGCAATTAGCTGCGATTTCAATGCTGACCTGTGAATTTTTATAGGTTTTCAGGACTACCATCTACACATTTTCTGAAAAAAACATAGGTAGGTATGGGCAAGATAACTTCAAAGTAAAATCATCGCTTCATCCTTTTAGTTCTTACTTATCACTTGTTTTTAAATAGTCTAAGACAACAAGGAACATAAATGCCTAACTAGTTGTGTATCTCCATAAGCCTAACAATGATGATTTGGTAATATGTAATCGTAGTTGTTTTTATTTTACAGAAAAGTAAATACTATATTGCTATTTGCTATCTATGAAGACAGAGAAAACTATCACACATGATAAAAAGCTACAACCAGAGATATAGACTACGACTAAAAATTTGTGTACACAATAGTGATGACCTATAATGATGTAAGTTGCCTTTATATACTACTAAATTAGTTACCCTTATACTTTGGGCAAAGCATCGTTGTACCCATAAAACTATTTCCTAAATGTTCTTTTTGATATATCTACAAAACTTTGACCATATATTATTTTGTTTCAGAATATGCAAATGCCATGATGGTACTACTTCACTATCCTGATCCGTTTATAACTATTAAACTAATCTTTATTTGATAAGTTTTCATTTGTGATATTATATAATAATTCAATAAAACCATGATTCAATATTATTTTATTTCAACATTTCTAAATAGATAGATAACTCTTTATTGTTCACCACACATAAATAAAAGTAAAGAACTTAAACAAGTAGTAATAGGCATCA
Organism: Ecliptopera silaceata; assembly: GCA_932527185.1. NCBI lineage: Eukaryota > Metazoa > Arthropoda > Insecta > Lepidoptera > Geometridae > Ecliptopera > Ecliptopera silaceata. Next base: position 5,107,426 of record OW052202.1, on the reverse strand, counting down.
CAATGGGCGGCCTTATCGCTCTCTTCCTGGCAACCGAAATTTGCTCTTATGTCGCATCCCAGATATACCTGAAATAAAATTAAGTGTATTGTAAATAGAGTTATATATAGTTATATATATAAAGGCATATAGTTCAATACTTAAATATTCTACAGTCATGAAATCTGAACATACATCATTTTCTTTTATTTAATTACACATAAACAAGTTAAAAAAATGTTTATGAACATTTCACAAAGCTTGTATGGCAACTAGAATACTCCTATACTGTTTTATGAATAAATTCATAGATAACATGTTGACACCCAAACGCAGAACAAACATTAATATGTATTTACAAATAGTAATAAAAAAATGTTTTACCAATAAAGACTTATTGAACTTTTAAAAAAATATTTATTCTTGGTGGGGATCGAACCCACAGAGAAGACAGAACTAGTACCAAATGAGCTGTGATGCCTATTGCAATGATTGATTTAGTTTATTATAGGTATATTTATGAACCTATCAAGTGAAGTAATCAACTACCTGGACGATTAAATAGAATGATTCATGTCTTAGTCTTAAATTGTTGTGTTCTGATTTCTGATCTGCTAACCCATACTGGGCACCGGCATCTTGTGTGCATCTGAAACATGAACAAGTGGTGACCAAACATGTTAGAAACTCTGCAACAGATGTCCACCTCCGACGCGGAGGTTGTGGGTTCGATTACCGCCTTGAAATAAATGTTTGTACGATCTGCAAATATTTATTCCGGGTGCTCTGGTTATTTTATATGTAAGTAGATAAAATAAAAAATACCTATCTATATAAGTAATGTATTGTATTAAGGTGAGACGTGACGCGTGTTCAAAAAATGAACTAACTGTGAATGCACCATCTGTGCGAAGCACTAGGTATTAAGTTATAGCAAAGGTATCTAGAGCCCCATCTAGTTACTTGAACTAAATACTTGTGTAGAAAGAAATAGGATATCATTTGTCTCTTTTCGTTTTAGTTTTTCTTTTATTTTTCGTACTAAGTATGTCATATTTACATTCGAAGCGGACTTGTTAGCGTAAAGATTGCAATATCTCTCAGTTTTCCCCGCACCCGTCTCCCATGCAAAGAAGTTTGGTTGAACCATACAGGTGTCTTTCTTATAATTTTAAGGCATTTAACATAGCATAGGTAGATACTTACTTACAAAAAAAAATAGCTTAGGGGGTTTGGCCCCCCGGGCTGTGGAAAAAAAAACAATTTATTGTAAGAAAAGTAAATGTATTTTTTACCATAATATTGTTGTAAAAAATAAAGTACTAAAATACTTATTTAAAAACGGCCCGTAGATAAACCTTACTGACTCACACACTTTATAACAATAGTAAAGAATACTTTAGACGCTAGCATACACTTTTCTTATATAAAATGAAAAAAACACTAGTACACAAAAGTAATATTGATCTTTCATCAGCGACAATGGTCCCCTTTAATACCGCTAGACTAATCCAGACGTCCAGAATACTGGAGCCAAGAACTGTCATTGTACTGGGTCACCATGCCATGGTGACCCAGTACAATGGATGTTGACTTAAAGTTGGTCGCCGTCTTCCAACTTCAATCTTTCATGATACGGGAACGATCTCTTCACATATCGGTAGATGTTTTCTTGGCACAAGGTGAATGTTGGTCACGGTGGTCTCAGCCTATGCTTCTAGTAGTACTTTCTTCGCGACAAGGATTTCTGCCTGCGAATAACTGGATGTCAGGATCTGGGCTAGACTGTCCAGCTTTCATGAAACCTAGCTTACATTGCATTAAAAATAGGCACTATTTGAGATAATATTACAAACTATATAAGATTTTTTTAACAACAAAATGTTGGTGTTTGTGACTGACTTATTTATTTACTTACTACTAAGTAGTTGTCATGACAACCACGAAAAATGTTAAATGTACCACGTAACAACAAAAAGTTTGCTACACATTGTATGAGTATCGTTTTGTTTAGTCATATTTCGGAGCTCAATCGTCCACGTAACGTACTTATATGGCATACACCGCTAACGCAGCATTGTTTTTTTGCATCATTTTGTGCAGAATTAAATATAAATAAAATATATATACAGGGTCTAACAGAAGGGGTGGGGTGGACCAAAAGCAACAGGGCCGATGCAGGAGCTTTTCTATCGATATTACCCCCATGTATGTTCAGCGATATTCAGTCGTTCAAAAGTTACTCGCTTTTTATGTTTTTTTTAGCTGGATATTGTAGCATTATTAACTGGATTGTATGAAAATAAAGTTCGCATAATTCTACACCATAATAAAATCAATAAGTGTATGTACTTAGTATGAAACAAAACTAGCGGTAATAATTAAATATGTACTTCTTCTTCTTCTTATCGTGTCGATGCTACAACTGTACTTTGTTGTAGCATCGTGTTGGAAAGATTAGCCAGACTAAACACTGCTTTACCGTGCCTAGCTGTTACCGGTGTGCGCCACGAGGAGGCTCTTTCCATGCACTCCAATATGTACTGTACACGTAATATATGAACCACCTGTCGAGAAATTACAAATATGTATATAGGTATAATATACCTAATGCTGGACAATCCACACAACATCATCTAGCCCCAAGCTAAGCTTGTGCTATGGGTACTAGAAGACTGACATACTTAATACAATACATTACATAGATAGATAATTTTTATTATATATATAAACACCCAGAACACCTGGAATAAATATTTGCAGATCGTACAAACATTTATCCCAAGGCGGGAATCGAACCCAAAACCTCCGCGTCGTCAATGCCACCGCGCCACCGCGCCACATCGGTCGTCAATGTATAGGTACCTAGTAAGTATACGACTACGTCATTCGCTCGAATACTATAATACTCTAATACAATTATCTCTCAAATACAAAATTCAAAGGTTTGTTGTCAGCTCTCCAGCCGTAGGAAGAGAAACAAGACAACAAAACTAAATCTATCTCTTTTCTTCTTGAAAATGCTACGTTGCCATGCTTTCCACTGTGGTCTGTTATCTAAACTAAAATTCTGAAGGATAAGATTTGTCTGTTTGTTGGTCACTATTTAATTCAAAAGTACACGTCCGATTTTAAAATTCTTTCTACATTAGGATGTAATATCTTTACCGAGTAACATAGACTAAATTATGTACAAATTGCAATATGAAAAAGACGTATAAATGTAAAATACTTACAGTGAACAAAGTCTATCAAACGTTGCCGAGCCGAAATATACAACGCGTGCCAAGTCACGTGTCACTGCTAGTTCTGTTTGGTTGTAAAAGTGTGGCCAACATAAATGTATTTTCTTGCAAAAAATATCAAACTGTTCGTTTTTTAATGTTCTGTAATTATAAAAAAATTAATTATTAAAATACATATAAAGAAAAAATATTTCTTCAAAAAAAATACGCTTATTTGTAAGAAAAAATACAAACCTCCAAATAAATGCATTGAAATATAGGTAAATAAAACCTTTTTTTTGTTGTCAGGGTAAATAAAACCTGTAGTAAGGCAACCTCGCTGACATAATTGTCATTGCTTGCTATCTGTCAATTTAGTCGTAGTTGTTTTTGATGAAATTTTATTTTGTAAGTAAATTGTGCCAATTATAAACTCATTGTGGTAACAGAAAGGATCCGAAGAAACATGCACGCTTTGCGATCCACGCGGTTGACTTGTTTGAATACTACTACTACTCCAATCAAGCATTATGATGTAACTGCCCCACAAACAATATATATCCTTTGTCTTCTAGGCAAGACAATGCACCAACAGCTGCACCTGCACTCGAAGAATCTTAGCGACGCCACAGAAAACGACATATTTCCCGTAGCCCGTTTTTGGGCAAAACATATTCATGTGTTTTATTTGTTTAATTTATAGAGCTGTAGAGAGTCTCACTATTGAAATATTAAATACATATAAAAATATTCTTGAAGATGTTTTATTAGAAGGTAACCTATGTAATAGGTATCTACTGCATTTTTTTGCATTTAAGTTCAAAAAAAATACCAAGAAAGTAGGTTTTTTAATAGTCTGTAAAAATTCTGCAGAACGAAGACACAGATAAATCTCAAAAAATTAAATTTTGGGAAACAAAGGAAGCAACAAAAAATAAAAATTCTGGCCGAGATTTGAACTCGAATACTCTGAATGTCAGTCCACAGTACTTCGAACCGGGCTATTCATTCTTATCACCTGATGTCGAAATTATGAAACGGTAGCGCCGTTTCAAATATCGGAAACATTTTTGCGTGTCAAAGTAGATAGCAAGCTTGAAATTCATCAAAAGCTCCTGCATGTTTTTTCTACTAAAATTATAGTATTTTGTATTGATTAATTGGTATCTATTAATAAAATTTCGCAAAGATGAATTTTGATAACTAAACGCAAAAAACCATTAACAAATCAGAAGAAAAACCGCAGTTTTTTAAACTAGCGACATCTTTTGTTGTTGGGCTACCGTCCTGACTGAGCGCTTGGGCCTTAAGTATGTCAGTCTTCTAGCTGGGGGTGCCTAGTATTGAAAAACAGACATACGTGTCATGTTTATGATTAGATTTGACATTAAAATCTTCCTCTTCAGTAATTACCATCGGCGAGTTTTAGAATTTTATTATTGGACTGAGTATAACCACCAATCTATCCTAGCCAATTAGTACACTGATTTATTCACTTTTCAATAACATACTTGTTTGCGAAATGCGCAAATCCGGTGTAGGTTTGCCAAAGCTGAGGTTTTTATTCTCCGTGAAATACCTACAAAGATTTCACCATTTTCTCAATTATGTATTAAAACTTTCACATACTTACTCACATAATTTTTTTTTTTTTTTTTTTATAATCTATGGACTATCCTTTGGCTTCAATCTCGCCTGATGGAAAGCGCCGATGAAGCCGACGATGGAGCAGGATGGTCTAGAAGACACCTATTTATATTGGCCTTGAATTGATCTAGGTTGTAATGATTGGGAAAAACAGACGCAGGCAGCGTATTCCATTCCTTGGCAGTTCGCACCAAAACGTTTGGTGCGAATGGATGGTAAGTCAACAAGGAATGGGTGATACTGGGCCGTGCGTCTGCTTGTACGGTTATAGAAAGGAGATGGCGGTATCAAGTCGTGCAGTTCCTGGGCACATTCCCCGAAATGTATCCTATAGAAAATGGATAGGCAAGCAACTTTACGACGGTGTTCGAGACTCTGGATCTTAGTCTCCGCCATATGTTGCTCACCTATTATCCTGAAGGCTCTTCGCTCAATCGAGTCCAAGGCAGCCAGCAATATTATGATGGCACATAACAATATTATGATACAACAATCACGAAAGTTACAATGAAAATGCAAAATCTTTAGGTTATCTAAATAATAAATGTAAACAAACTATAGGGACGGAATATTCGATAAACTTCGATGCATCGAAAACATCGATATTTACAATGCGATACCTACATCGAATCGATCCGATGTTTTGAAATGCTTTTGATATACTCGAAATATCGATGTTTTTTCAGTTTTTAGTAGAAAAACATCGAGTCAATAATTATATCCAAATAATTTCATAAAAATTCAAGTTTGAACACTAAAATTTTACTAAATTTTTTCCTATTTGATTATTTAAAAATGAAAAGTTTATTATTGGACTGACAATATAATAAAAATATTGTCTGTAAATATGTTAATATGTGTACTAAAAAAATGGCGGGCTTCAATGTTTACAAACAACGAATTGAATAACATTTGGTTTTGTGGACGAAATAAAATTGAAGTAGATTGTGTATTGTATAATTATATTATATTTATATACCAACTCATTACAATAAAATCTCATCTTTGTGTGAGCTCTTAAACTCAATTGGACGACATCGATGTTAGTTCTGATTTATCGAATCTAAAAAAAACAACGATGATTTTTCAAAATGGACACCCCTAAAACGAACAAGTATGAAGACATGTTAGAGCGGTACAGAAATATGCGCCCGCGAAGCCCCGTTGCAAGTGCGAGCGAGATGCATGCGCCAGCTCGTTGACGTCATTTTTAACAGTTCAGTCATATTTAAAACATTTCAGTCATTATTTAAAACATTTCAGTCATATTTTGAACAGCTCAGCCACGTCAATCCACAAAAAATGCCTACAAAACTGACCTGCAACTGAAAGGATATTCCGTCACGCAAGTTTCCCCCTTCTGGATAGGGCCCCGATCTTGCCTTACAAATCTAGTTACAATTTGGCTTAGTAACCTAAAAAACACGTCTGTTGGCGTGATATCCAGCAATTAATAAAACAATTTTTAACATGCATGCTATTCAAATCATGAATACTTCGACATTGTATCGTTGAACATGAAATAGAACTAACTTCAATACATCTCGCGTTCGGAATTATGTAGATTATTTCAATTTTTAAGTTGATGAAGCAACTTAGTTTACTAAGTTTTGACAAATATTTTAAAAAAATATAAAAAAATGGGGGTTTGTCTGAATATCATACAATCACAAATTGAGATTAAATTTAAAACCTTACAAAACCTTATTGATAAAATTTATTACATTTAAACAAGCTTGTCTAAATAATAAATCATTATTGTATACAATCATTACGACTATGGCTATACGTCATCACGTATAGCCATAGTCGTTATAATCCTATTTAGTAAAAAATACTAGGATTATTTAGATATAAGTATTGTAAAACTGGCAACAATGCAATTTCCATGTAGTTTCTTGAAGCACAGTTTCAAGACACAAGAGCAGTTTGAAGCCTACTTTGCTAAGTTGAATTAGTTTGAAAGCCTGTATGTGGTAGCCTCATTAAGAATCCTCCAAGATCTTGCAACTTCTCCATAAAAAAATAACTGCTGATTGTAATCTTTATTGTGTTTGTATATTGTAATGTTATTGTTTCATTTGGTGATAGTTTTCTAATCTCAAAAAAAAAGACAAGATTATAGGTACATCGAAAACATGATAAAAAGTGTAAATTGAATTTGCTTTCATTTTCATTTTAGTTAAAATTTGTCTGAGAATCCTCAGACAAATTATACTTAATAGGAAAATAGTATTATAATTTATGAAAAGTACATCAAAACATTCTAGAAAATGAGAATTCTTGAATCTGCGTAGTACGTCTACTTTGGCGTAGTACATTCGTATCAACGGACAATTTATCTATATTTATAGTTCTATAATTACTTAGTAAATTGCTGGCGGTTATTGGAAGGAATTCGTTAAAGTCGATATCAGTATGAAAGAATCATGTTATTAAGGCAGGTATATTACAAGTTAGTAAACTTCATATCTCACAGATAGGCTATTTAATTTCAAACTTGGTAGATCTCAGGATTCGCCGGTAAGCAAGTGAGCTTAGCTAAAGTCTTGGATTACGCAAGAAGTTTCTATGGATCTTCGAGGAACATAAAACCAGCTATACATGGTTGGTCGTAAAATGTTTGGCGCTTAAATAAGCGCTTGTCAATTTGTAAGCCATTACAGAAATAGCTCTATAAATTTGATTTTGTAAACGGTTCATGCCCAACTAATATCAAACGCCCATCCAATGCTAAAATTATAAAAAAAACAAATGAGTAACTCAACTAACTTCCTATTAACATAAGAAATAAAGTAGGTATAGTCAACAAGCTCAAACTCTGCAGTCACGATTTTGATCTGGTAAGATTGTATAATTTTTTATAATTTTTTTTGAAGTGTTTCGCAGATAGCTCAACAGTCGTATCTGAATTTTTGATAATTGTCTAAATATAACAAAAAGATTTTATGATCTGATGTCTTTTGACAAACAGCATGATCTTGATATAAAAAAGCTGTATCACTAGACAATGTATGTATTTACAAACTGTGCACTAAATTCTACACAATCTCAGGCAGTGTGAAGTAGCCATTCCAACTTGCCTATTCACTCCCAGACCCGAGTTAATTGTCCTGGGAGCTTATGGGTGAAATAGCACCGTCACCTCAGTTTAAATCACATGACACAACAATACAATGGACCAGTCAGCTGTTCCAATATACGAGTTAATTGGTGAAGTCTGTCAATGTAATGTAATTAAAAAACGCAAGCGGCAATCTAAGATTTTAGACTATGGACCTAAGGCTCATTCAGACTCAGCATTTTCAATAAAAAGGTTTATAAATACTCAGTGCCGTCTTAAGTCTATTCGGCGCCGGGGTGCGGGGCTCAGCCTGCGCCCTGGTTTTCTTTTACACTGCAGATAGTCAAAGGGCGCAATTACTCGCCTATGATGACAGACGCACAGGTGCCACGCCGCGCGCCCATTTTAAATGAACTTACACTTTATTGACTTAGAGATCATTTTGCTTCAAGTGCGGGCAACCGGGCGGCAATGTGTCAAAGGTCAACACTCATTTTGGCATGACAATTTTTATTTTTTTGCGCATACGTGTTTGTCGTAACCTGTATATAAAACTGTGCAATGGCGTTAAGTTCAATGAAATATCTAAATATTCATTAATTAGCGCTCGGTAGGCGCCCCCGGGCGCTCCGCGCCCGGGTGCACCGCACCCCTTGCACCCCCGGGTAAAGACGGCCCTGTAAATACTTGAGGATCTTTTTCGAATACGTTCTTTAAGAACAAACTTCTTAAAGCCATCGAAAGGTTAGAGAAATAAATCTATAAACTTTTTGAGAATATAAAGAATGTTTCGAGCAAATTTTATATGAAGCAATACAAAATATCATTTTACGCTTCGAATTATTGTTTTACTGCATACAAAACATGCGTTTTAGTTTTCAAGTAAAACTCAGTCGGTCAATATCTGCTAATACCGAGACCATATTATTATGGCAAGATTTGGTAATTACATGTGAAAAGGCCTTGCCAGAATAGACCCTAACGGACACAAAAGAGACCTTGGAAGACCATAACCAGATGTTTGGATGACATCGTTGCCGTACAGGGTACCTGGATGCAAAAAGCCTAAATAATTAAAGTTTAGCGATTGCGGGAGGAGGCTTATACACAGCATAAGCTGAGTCAGGACTTGTTTGGCTGCATCCGACACAGAGTGAGACTAGTTCCCCTACCTACCCCTAAGTTGGGTACATGTACATTAGTTTAATTTTTGTATTTTTAAGGTAAATTTTCTGTAAGCTTTATGTTGTGTGTTCACCAAATAAATAATGATCTTAACTTATCTAATACGGGCTATGATGAAATGTTAATAATGACCACGTCTCACGATCTGCGTACCAACGTACATAACTAGTCACGTCGTAAAGCATCCACAGAGACTTGCACCGACATGCAATTGGAATCGTCTTCCCTCCGGCAAAAGTAAAAGCAATTTGTTAAATTGCTGTGTGGGGCTGTAATTGTGCCCTCTGCCATTAGATATCATCGAAAGTGAGTAAATACATAAGATTTCTCTACAAAAACGTGCAGTTTTGATGGATAGTTAGAGAACACGTTAGTCAAGAAATGAACTGTAAAAATAAAACAAATAAAAAAAACTACCAAGGTCGAGTCTATAAGTTATATAAGATAAGTTTTGTCTGTGTATTATTGTTAGATTTTTCAGTTGAAATGTTTCGGCTGTTCATTCTTTCATTAGAATTTTAAAGATAAAAAGACTACAATTTTACTGATTAGCAAAAATGTGATGTTTTTTGCGTTTTGACGAATAAATGCCTTGGATCATTTAGCAAGTAAATCATAGATATATAACTTAGACATAACATAGACATAAAACTAGCTAACTAATGGAACAAAAGCGTCGAGAAGTGTGCTACCCATGTGCTACCCATCTTCTGACGCTTTGTTGCTTCAAAGTTAGGTAACTTAAACAACAACATGAAGTCACCCATGAAATTATTATTGAATATACAAAACGTAACAACAAACTTCACTACTGTACAATTAGCTTAGGTAAATATTATCAATATAAGTATTTAAATTTACCAAATGTTCCCAAAAAGGGCTCTAGCCATCTGGCTGAAACAGAAATGTTTTCCTATAGTTGCAGCAACACGAAAATGTTTCAAAACGATCTTATTTATCCACTGGAACGACATAAATGTTGGAAAATGCTCTGAATATCAGGCACACTTGTTTCACTATAACTTTGTAAATGCCTGGAAATTTTGTCGCATAGTGGAACGTGTGGAGCCTCCTTCAGTTTACGTTATAAAATCAGCCGCGATATGAAATGTGCTGCTGAATGTTGGACAAATTCAAAGCTTAATTATGTATTGCTTATAGCTTATTGCTATAGCTTTTCATAACTGGGAATTAGGTAACTAAAAAACTTTTCTGCAATTGAATTGTTTTTGCAGTATTGATTCCAATGTTAAACTTATTAGTGTTCAATTATTATTGTGGAAGCCCAGGTTTTTTCTTTGAGAGTAATAAGGATAAAAGAAAGTTGATCTTTTGGTTTTGATATAAGTTAGCTCATGTAACATCCTAGTTTCTTCCAGGCTCTGATTGTGTGGCTATCTAGAATCACCGAGTAGGTATATAAGACTATTCTAAATTATCTGTGATTTTCCGTTATAAAGTTAAATTGATTGTTATCCTAATTGTAGAAACAACAGTTTAGATAGAAACCCGTTAAACTAAAATAAATTGTATCCGCTTAAATCGTCGATTAAACCGACTATACTCGTAACTACACATCGGAATAGTGTTGTGTTGACCCTCGTGGCTCGTTATTCAACGTAATTGTGAGGGACGAGACCCTTGCTTTGTGACGTCACCAGCAGGTGTGGCTAAACACGTTTTAAACTTGTGAAAGGATGGCGAGCCTTGATTCTGTTTACGTCAAAGCTGAAATTGAGCTTTTTGTTGATATTAATCAATATTTCAAAAGAATTTTGAATAATCTAAAATTCTAAATTGCCGTTTCAAAAACAATTTGTTAGCGTCCGTAACGGTATTTTGTGCCAGAGTATTTTTTGTTAAGTAAACCTAAATTTTATATCTCAATTTATTTTCTAGTCAACCGTAGGGACCAGTTCAAAAGATAGATAGATTAATTAATTATGTCACGTTGTAGGCTCTAATATTATAATGTAATCGGAACATGATAAGACACTACAAACATCGCAACATTAATTATTTATCGATGTTACTAGACACCATATAATTGACGCTGTTAAGACTTTACTTCGTGACTTTGAGCTACTGTAAATCCCGAGCACCTCAAAAGCTGCGTCGAACTAAGCTGGTCATTTTTTTTATACTAACCTATACTGTCCCACTGAGCAAAGGTCCCCCTCCTATCTTTCCACTTTTCTCTCCCCTGGCTAACTCTGCCCAAGGTTGTTATTTGATCATACAAAATCTCATCTAACTGTGAAAATCTTTAGCTATAAATAAAGTTTGTCTACAATCCAGCTTTAATTGAACGGATATTGATGTAACTTTCAGCTCATTCAACCCTATTTTGTGATCTCCATCAGCACACATTCATAGTATCAGCTCAAGAGGAACTCAATACAGGTTAAACATTGGGGTGGATTTCCGGTTTCCGGTAGAAAATATGTGTGTACTAGAAAATATGTGTGCACTTATCGGTTTATTTGAACTATTCATAAAGTTTATGGTTCTTTTTTATGTACAAAGTAAATAATGGAACAAGCTCATCATCATCAACCTATATCAGTCCATTGTTGGACGTAGGTCTCTCCCAAGACGCGCCACTGAGCTCGGTCCTCTTCTCATCCAGTTTTTCCAGCTACACAAAAAGCTCATAGCATCTAATCTAATTTCAAACTATTGTATACTTACATACATCTCGTTTATAAAAAAAATAAGTTCAAAACCGTAATAATTTCAAATATTATACATATAATCAATTATTCATTATTCTGTAAAATCACACGGAACATTCAAAATTATTTTATATGCTAGTTGATTCTAGGTGCCAGTTCCACACGAACAACTCACTAAAGATACAAAAACAGTCGAAATATTTTTCTTTTTTACGATCAATAGCAATCATGAACGGCTCATGAACCTTCAAATAACAATATAATCATCAAAAGCGTGTTCATTCTGGTGTTTACCAACATCAAATTGGACGTAAACATGACAGATAATATTCATATTACTTTTTTCTGGTTTTGTTAATTAATACAGCCAGCGCTTATCAAAATGGGTTTAGGAATATATTTACGAAATTTATGCAAAATAGAACAGAAATTAAGCATTAATTTAGCGTCCTTCGAGAGAGAATTTACATATTTATTGAGCCGTAAATTTATTTATTTTGATCTGTACGAGTCTTTATAGTCGTTTTCATATTGCCCGACGCGAAAGACATTATTTGATTCATTAACATTCAATATCGATTCTATTTGAATAGTTATTTATACACTTCTCACAAAATAAATAATTTCATTTTAATCATTTCCGATGGTATGTAATATTGTGGTATGTTTTTTTGCTATTCTCGTATATTTAAATATATTTTATTCTTACCAAATCATAGGCAGGTTTTTATTTCAGCTTGAAGATAGTTGAAACTTACTTACCTGAAAAAAAAAAACAAATTTAATTCAAACAATTCTAGAAGTTTTCGTACCTACAACTTTATCTTTCAATTGTAAAAGTCTATGGGGCGTCTAAACGGGCTATATTTTACGACAATTTGTGGCTGCAATACTGTGGCCGGCAACATTGCTACCAATACCAGCCACACTATGCAATATTTTAAGGATGGCCCGGCAATATAGCCACATATTTTTTGATATGTCAAAATGTTAATTTGATATGTCAAATTTAGTAGGGTCGAATCCACATTTGTGTCCTTTTTTTTTTAGTTTTTCTGCCAAAACAATGTAAGCGGCTGCGATGAGCGTCATGTCGTCGGCCATTGTTGCTGGATTGTGTGGCTCATTAAAGGCTTCTGAATCAAAGGCCATACTATTGCAGCCATATTGCAACATGTTGCCTGCAATTGATTGCTCAGCCATAAAATGCACTAAAATGTTTTATTGATGGCTGGGGTTTGCCAATAATTGCAGCCACAAATTGTCGTAAAATATAGCCCGTTTAGACGCCCCACAACTTGCTCAGTGGTTGAGGTTTCGTGAAGTAGGTTGTGGGTTCGATCCCCACCAAGAATTTCTCCCCACCCATTTGTTTGTTAGCAAACATTAATCTTTGTCTTCTAATGTAATCTACTTATGTATTTTATTAGATTAGATTAGATTAGATTGTAATTAGATTTTACTGTGTTAATTATTTTAAGAAATTGTCATATCACATTTGTTCATATGCCAGAAAATCATTAATCTTGTTTATTTTAGCCGAACACGGATCCCTCGCGTCTAAAAACAAGTTCTTACTTAGTTAGAGCGAGTAGTCAGTATGAAACTATGAAAACAGGTTTTAATATTGAACTACTTTAGGCCAGTTACATTTAAGTAACTGATCATGTGAATATGCTTAGTATTAGCTCTAAGTACCTACCATTGTTTTTTAACCTAAACCTATTTTGAAAATAAATCATTATTATTATTATTTACGAAATAAAATGTTCCCAAGTATTATATTAGCAATCTAGTTTCTACAGTACAAGCTCTACATAGCTTGAAACTAGAGAATATGTAGTAAGTAATTTCAGTCATATTGACATTCAGCAATCGCTAGAGACTGAAACCTCAAAGATGCGGAATCAGTCACGTTTTTACGAGAAAAAGTAAAAAACTGATGTACAGGGACCGGGAGTGTTTGCCTATTGACCTGGAAACGCTGGAACGCAATATGTCAACATAGTCACTATTCATAACGAGATTTTCAGCTATCAGTTTTAGGATGATTTGAAAATCATGATCATGCAAAATTGCTGAATAAGTGTTCAGATGAAGAACTTTATATAAAAAGCGTCGGCGTGTTTCATATTAAATGGAGCGTTTGAATGCCTGTTTCAACCTTCAATTGTTTAAAAAAAATGTTATATTTCATTATATATGTACCTATACCTAAAAAAAATAACTGCAATGTGAGGACCGAGGCGAGTGATTTTTAGCCCGCCATACAGGCTATTTAGAGACCTAGTGCGGGGAACAAAACACCTCTAGGTATCTTGTAGTAGGTATTAAGTATATTTTATTGAATATACAAATTGTACTAAAATTATTTTAGAAACCTACAATTGTACCTACCAGAACACTGTTTTTATAAATAAATGTTTACTAATTTTTACTTTACTTTAGTTAGATTTCTATAAGAGGTAATCAGAACCACGTCGAAATGTAATAAAGACTAATACTACCTACATACAGCAGTTTATTTTTAGTAATTGTGGCACCAACACAGTTTGCTTAGTTTAGAACTAGAGTGTGATGTAAATAATAATAGTACAATTTACCTAATTCAAATTTTCTCTAGGACTTGTTTCTGATGTTAGCTAGTACCAACATCATTAACATAGTTATTCGAGCGTATAATCGTTTATTGCCTCCGACCATGTTGACTGGGATCTGTAGCCACAGAACAAATAATAACATTAACGTAAAATCACCCAGTAAGGCTACTTCCTACTATTATATAAACTAATATATAAACGCGAAAGTTTGTATGGATGGATGTATGTTTGTTACTCTTTCACGCAAACTCCGGAATGGATTTTGTATATTGCTTCATTTACGTGACCCTAATTTATGATTTTAAAAACGTCAACGGAAATACATCAAAATCAAAAGTACCTACTAAGTACATATTTTACGATGGTGATAGAATCATAATACGATTTTTTAAGAATTCTATTTGAACTTTATCTGTTTTTGTTTTGTGTACATCAACACGCAAGAAGAAGGTATTCTCAATAGCAGATTTAAATAATAACCGATAACCTATCTGAGTAATGCTTCTGTAATATTTACACCTATTTATGCCCAAGTGACCTATAGTGACTATTGATACTGACATCGTAAATTAACTAAAGGTTTTCCACAGGGATTGATAATTATAGCGTTATTTGATGACGGATATTAACCCTGAATTAAAGTTTACCAAACATTATAATTATTTTCATTATAAACGGGATATTTACCATGATTTGTGAGTTTGATTATTTCCCGATATAAACTAAGTTCAAAACCGTGATAGTTTCAAATAAGTATTATTGTTTGAATACACGTAAATCTTAACCAACCATACCTACTTATAATAATATAAATAAAAAATAACACAAAATTAAAAAAATAATCCTAAATCAAAAGCTTGACTGAGAAATTTACGACTTTGCAATAAAATATTTTTTTAATTTCTATCTAATCTCTTTATAATTTCCATATGAATTCAATTAAATCTCATCAAGTTTTATAAAACATTTAATTAATGTCAAGATGATATGAAACATCACATAATACAACGCCCTGGTTTTCACAAATGACTGACTTATCGTCCGACACCGTTATAGCTATCGGATATCGTGTCGTATTGATGATAGTAGCTTCTGATATAATAAACTTTTTCTATGAAATATAAATATTCACAGACATATCACATATCACGCTCTCTACCCAAACTTAGCAAAGCTTATAAAATGAGAAATAGATTGCTGATAAAAAACTTTTTTTGTAAATACCGAGAATACGCTTGACTGCAGAAATAGATACAGTAGTAGTACTTACTCGAACGAGCATTCTTAAATTTTACTATTAAACGATGACTTACCAAAGATGGATGTCATGGCCGTCACATTCCTAAACCAAACCTTATGGTCATTGTCGTGTCATACATACGAGTAACAACGCGTCTCCTGTCACGGCTCAACGCTTTAATTTAACAGATTTCTTTATTAAATTTTGGCGCGGGCAGAAAAATGCTCGGCTTTGTTGTAAACGCTGAATTGTGAAAAATAAAACAACACTTAAGATTTTACAAAAGGAAAACTTTAGCAAAACGAACGCTTTCTCTATGCAAACGAGCTCTGCTCGCTGGCGAAAGTTCTCTGTCCCATGTCGGAGTTTGAATAGTGACAGCGGTCACCACAGTTTACTTTACCTAAAAAAATTGCTATTCTAGTCATGTTGTTTAGGTAGGTACCTACTGACAACTATTATGATGAAAGACCCACTACTTATACTAACCAACTACTCCATCGTTAGTTCAAATACTTGCGTTGCTGTTCTGTCAATAGTGATCTCAGCAAGTTACGTAACAAATGAACATCAATATGCACAACAAAATAATACTTCAAGATACAAGATATTTATTTTATCTCTAAGAAAGAATCTACACCAAGTACCTACTGCAACCTTGAAAGCAAAACAGAAAAGACGTATATGTTATATGTATATATGTTGCGAGTTAAATCAGTAATTAGTTACAGAATACTTATAGAATAAATATGATTTTTTTATCGTTATGTTATGACTAGTTATGAAAAACCAATCTTCCTGCAGTTTTACCGCTCAATTTCACAAATGGTTAATCAATGCATAAAAATACGGTTAACTTGTGAAAAATCCGCGAAAAAAAAGATCGTAGATTCAATATCCGTCTATGAATGCAGCTATTTTCATATCAGGAATGAAGAGCCGCAATGGTTTTACACTACTTGTCAAAATATAAATACAGCAGTTTATTAGGACTGCACTGCGCCAATTTCTGTGTATTGTTTAATGTATCGAAACAGCCCTATTCGTCGTAAAACGGAACGTAGTTTTGGCATTTGATCAAAACTCATCCGCGCCGGTAACGACTGGGGAAGTGATTACAAAGTATTTTGATTGATCGACGTTTTAATATCCTTTCAGAATGATTGGCGAATCAAATTCTTCGTAAATTTTAAGTTGATTAAGAATTTGTCAATGAAAAGCCGACGTTATTAGCGCTATAACGAGGTAAGTTTGGATTGGTCGTAATCATAATTAGCCTAAAACGTTTTGAGGAACATTAACAGGAGTTTGTAATCAATCCGAGCTCGAGATTTGAAGAGCCCATCATATAATCAAATTGTCATTTGCAGAGAATTCTAAATTACAGCTATTAAGTCGACTTGTTCTAACGATAAATAAACTAGACTCTTTGATGGTACTAAATAAAAACTTTGACTTCCAGAAACTGTACTAATCACACTAACGTTCTAATTTTGGTGTTGCCATATGATTTTTGGAGGTTTAACGGCCGGTTTCTGGAAACCCAAATCACGATTGATCCAAGTTTGACACATAGGTAGTAGATAATTATTAGATTTTTTCGTTGATTATCGTTCGAGAAACCGGCCGTAAATGTTTTATGTTTGATCGTACATCACCGTGATTCCAATTTCGCTAAAACTAAGAATGTAAACAGAGTAATTTTTTTTTTAAATAGTTCAAAAGACGAAAAAACCGCAGAAAATGTCGGGGCAAAAGCTACCAATAAATAAATATTGGTAGAAATTTTCACAGAACATTCCTAATCTAAAGCGAATGTTAGCCTTCCAACTAACACACATAAAACACATTTTTAAAGCTTCATAAAAATCCACCGTCGGTTTGAAATGTTGAAGATTAAATTGAATTTAACGTAAATATAAAATGCATCAACGGGAAGCGTCGATTTTCAGCGAGAATTTTCGCAAACATTTTTAATAAAGTTCTCATGGTAGTAACGCCTGCTGTTTATAGAAAAATGCCTCTCGCACATGTTCAGACAAAGAATAAAATCTGGCATCTGACGCCAACTTTATTAACAATAATTGGCTTGGCGCACATCATATTAATTTACTTGAAGGTATATTAGATTTCTACTCTACAATAAATATTCATGGACATTTCACACATCACACTCTGGCCAAAACTAAGCAGAGCTTGTACTATAGGAGCTAGATTGCTGATAGAATACTTATATTTGTTTTTTTTTGTAAATACATGCATAGAATACATCCAGACACAGAACAAACATTTATGTTCATCACACAAACATTTTCTCTGGGGAATAGAACCCACGACCCACAGCATGGAAGGCAGAGCTACTACCAACTAAGCTATGACACTTGTCATAACTGTCATATAATATTAATGTAATATACTATAGCCTAACAAATAATCATGTACTAATTTTGACAAATGAGGCCGTATTTTCACAAAACTCATCATGACTATTTGATAGACTTTAAGTAGGTATTAGCTACTTAGTAATCACTTTCCAGAGAAATCCTTTGCTACTTCTTATAAGAGACTAGTAGTGAAACTTGGCATTAAAATATTGCCTTATAAATCTAGCGTGATCCATAGTTTTCACTTTCATAGAGAAAGTTCTTTCGGCTCCATATATTTCCTAGCTCTTCTTGCGGTGGTTTTAACATTCACGACACGTCTTCTAGAGCTAATCGTATCGGGTTTAACAACGATATTTATGTACAAAAAACAAGTATTCAATATCTTAAATATTGGTGGCAAAATTTTTAATTTCAACGTGTGAGTACAAGTGCTTATTGTGTCACTATACTTGTGTGCGTTTATAACATTACTTGAAACATGGACTCATCCGCGCTGAAAGTTCTAGACGGCGACTGACCAATCTATGTATGTATTTTGTCTGTCACCCTTTTTTACATGTGTGTCTGCTGTCGCAGCTACGTGCATTTTTGGTATAAAATGGTATAAAAAACAATACTAGTCGGCTACACATCGTTTGAATAAGGTTTAGGATGCTGATCAATAAATCGGTATCTCGTTTCCCGAACAATAATGTGTCCGCGGCATAGATTTTACTGCCACATCGCGACGTGATCGGAATGCATGCCATATAATATTTTGATACCCGGATTTCAATGTATCGAAACAAGGCTGGCCAGTATTTATTTCATTATTTTGTTTGTGAATACAGAGCTTTACGTAAGACTCTTGTAATGCTCATACAGTTGATAACTACATTTTTGATTCAGGCAAGTACTTGGAGCAGGAACGATACCTAAGTGGTTTTTTTTTATGAAATCAATAACTGAGCTGTGACGACGCATGTCATGTTTACAGCTCAGTTATTGATGAAACAGGCTTGTATCTGTACTTGAATCCGGTTAAATATATCGGAAGCTAAACCAAAGAAGTAACATTTTTGAAATTGTTTCAAAATTATATACATGATTTATAGTTTTTCATGAGTCGTTCATCGTCACAGTCTCTATAAGTTTATCGAATTGTCGCAATCTTGTAATGTACGAAGTTTGTCTATAAGCTGAACCAAAGCGTCCCTGACTGCATGTTTCACCTCCAGTCAACCGCCCTCGGGATTGTTACCTCCTGGGTTATTCATGAATACTCTTTGAATAAAGATGAAAGATCCATTCGCTTCTGTACTTTCTCGAACGAACACAAACTGCAGCTTTACAAAAGCAGAAACAAAACGCATGGCAACTTAAAACTAAAATGTTTAACCTAGGACCTTTGTATCTAAAAACCAACTACAGCTTTACAAAAGCAGAAACAAAACGCATGGCAACTTAAAACTAAACGTTTAAACAAGGACCTTTGTATCAAACCAAATTACTCTTTTGGGTGTACTGGACGTAAAAATATTACTCGAATGGGAAACAAAACCCTTTGGAGACTTAGTTTTCGAAGTTTTGAAGAAAATAAACGAAAGGCTGGGAAGGTTGGGAAAACTTACCATAATGTGTTACCCAAAAAGAAAAATCTAAAAAAGTTACGTAAATTATATATTACCTACTAACTTAACATTACCTACATTATAGATGGTTCTAAAAAAGTGTAGGCAACTACATGGCTGGTATAACAGGATTTGAGTCGCAAGAAACTGACTTTGAAATGCGGAAAATAATGAAAAAGAATGACATCCAAGTTTTACGAGAAGACGTTTTTTTATGTAAATTACGTTATTGTTTAGTTTCATTGCTCAGCGGTACGTGAAGTGAGTACAAATTGAATGTTTGTCTGTCTGTTCCCCTCGTGTTATTAATGTAAATTGCCCTCGATAATAATGCTCTGTTTTGAGGGTGTTTCACACAAATCTGTACGAAATAGGGTAATTTTTGGGAAAAATACGGTGGCGGTTGCAAATTATCTTTCCAGGCGTGAATTACATTATCTAAAACCCGAAACTTCCGTAAAATATTCTGTAGAATCAACATCTGGACCATTCATCAACTTTAACTCATTCTCCCTAAAAACTACTGCTCCAACTTCGCCCAACTTTTCTAACCCTGAAACAAACACAACGAAGTAAACCCAACTGTTTGCGAGATATTCCGAACTTGGGTATCATGGGTCGGCAGCGAGAGCGGCTGTCTTGAACCAGCATACAGGGTAATAAAAACTCCTGAAAACCGAACTTGTAGCCGTTTAATAGTTCTCATTTACGACCATTCATTAGAGCCAAAAACTTGACTCTTGCTATACGAAATACCTCAGACAGGCTCGTTGTAAGCGTAAGACCGGAAAGTTCGAAAGTCCTCAGTTTTGGGACGTTACCGAAGATCTTAAATTTAGTTCAACCTGTAATTCTAGTTACTAGAATTTCTACTGCGATACCATCAAGCGCTGGACTTGTACATTACACTTTTCTATCATTACAGATGTAGATAGTCACATAACGAGCACGTGGTACAGTACAACTCAAACAACTCATTAATCACATAAACTGAGGCGTACAACGTAAGAACTGTACAAGTATCCAACAATATACCTGTTAAAGAATGATTGAAACTAAAGTATCGCGTACTTCATCCTGGATACTGGCAATTTTTTTTTCGATCTATGAGCAATTAATTATTTTTTAAGAATTCATTTTGATCACTTTATTTTATGTCCTTGATGGGAGCGTAACGCGCGGTTAATAGCGTGTACCTTTTATGAAGTCACTCCAATTTACTTAGTATGATCGCTTTTGACAAGAGTGTTGTAAGCAGATTATAAAAAAATATTTAACGTTAGATTATCAAAGTATTCATAGCAGTAAGTAGGTACTTTGTAGAATATAAGTAGCAATGTAGATCACTACTTAGGCTAAGAGGAACTTTAAAATCGTAATGGAGGGCACTGATCAAAGCAACTTACAAGAAACATAAAACAAACGGTAGAAGTAGAAGATCAATTCCATTACAATACTCTGAAAAAAGTTTCGAGTAAGTCTCGTCTTTTTGATTCGTTAAAACTGTATAAAAACTGACGCGACGTCTAGAACTGATTAGATAACTGACAGCACCTCGCGTCGTCTGAAACTGATTAGAAGAGGTGTAGTGGACGCTGGCCTTTACAACTGGCTCAACTTTTTTGCGAATTGATGTTCCATTTTCCAGGTGGCGCAGTGAGATACGAAGAACAGTCTGTTTGGGTAACAGCTTAAAAGAACCCTTTTAACTAACACAAATTATGTCCGAAGCTTATTCTTGTTAACCCTTGAATTTTACTTTAGTGTTACGTCTTACGACGCACTTTATTTTATGAAGCATACTAAGCGCTCTTTTAGTTCATACCGAAGGGGTAGATAATAATGGAAATAAGCATCTGTCTAGATATAATGTTTTAGGGTGGAACAGAAAGTACAGGTATAAAAATGAGTAGGTACAATATTTTAGTAAAGCAATATTTTATTTTTCTCATAATTTGTTTTTAAAAATAAACATGTTTTTTCATCGTTTAAACAGTCACGGAATTTATTTAGACCGACTATATATTACTTTTAATTTACCTTCATATTAGCAATAAAAACATAGCTTTCGATAATCTAGGCTTAATCTAGATTCAATCTTAATTGACTATTATTAAATATGTGATTTTTCGGACAAATATCTTAACATCTGAACTCACATTTTTAATATAATTAGGAAGTAGGTAAACATAAAAAAAATGAAACACCTTACATTTTCCTACTTTTTATACGCAGCTTGATAATCAGGCCGTCGGTCTTCTACACGTGCTATCCGCCAACAAATGCAATCAATGCAATAGTGTCTTTGCCGAAGGGGTGTTACCATCACCATAAATAAATAAATAAATAAATAATGCTGGACAATCCACACAACATCATCTAGCCCCAAGCTAAGCAGAGCTTGTGTTATGAGTACTAGAAGACTGACATACTTAATATTATACATTACATAGATAGATATTTTTTATTATACATATAATACCCAGAACACCCGGAATAAATATTTGCAGAACATACAAACATTTATTCCGAGGCGGGAATCGAACCCGCAACCTTCCGCGTCGCAGGCGGACCATCACCATAGAACGCCGAACGAAAATTCAACGCAGTTTGAAATGAATTTTGACGCCTTTTTTCTCTTTGTTGGAAATACTTCGGGCAAGTGTGTAAGGTGCCAGCCGGTGACTAATTAGACTACTCGTCGTATTAATTTTAACAAAACAGTCACGTTTTTGTTTGCCTTTTTTTTCTTTTGATTTATTTGTAGATCTCATTCAAATTAAACTCGGCATTATAATGTTATTTTATTTTATCATGGTGTTAAAAAAACTGTTTTAGTATTTGGTTTGGTACTGTGATTCGTGGGTTCAATTTCCAACAAGAGTAAATGTTTTTTATGATAAAACGTGAGTAATCTTACTGTATTTGAGAGTGTCTTTATGTAGATAATATGTAGATATTCTATGTATGTATTTACAAAAAAAATGTTTTAAAGTATTCTTTCAATCATTTTCCCATTGCTTAGTTTGGGACTAGAAAGCGTTGTGTGAAATGTCAGTAAACATTTATTATTATAATGTATACTATTTAATAAAAGATTGGTATAAAAATTGGTAAAGCAAAATAATGTAATTTGATTCGCACATCGCCTTATTTTTGAACCTTCGGCCAGAGGGCGCAATCAACGATATATTTTGACCCATAAATATGTATGACTATTAACCCCCAACCACATTAGCCCCAAGTCACCGTTTGGGCGTTTTCTTCGGCCTTAATATTTTCATCTTTATTCAAAGATGTCTATGAATAAAACAGGCCGTTACTGGGACTCAATATACCTAATACGTGGACTTAGTGGAGGTTTTGTCGGTGGTTGTTTTTTAATGACACCGATACGATATCGATGTTATAAAATTACCTACTAGATGCTAGTTTAATCGTAACATAGTAATGTACTATTATATATCTTACTAATATTATAATGACAAAAGTTTGTCTTTATGTGCGGATGTATGTATGCAACTCTTTCATGTAAAGACTATTGAATAGATTTTAATGAAACTTTACAATAAGGATATTTATGCATCAGAATAACACATAGGCTTTTTATTATGTATTTATATATTGTGCGAATTGACAAAAATATAATGATAGACAAAGTGCCAACGCCATTCCTGTATCGGTCAGTATGCAAAAGCTCTAAACTGTCATAACTTTGTCCAATTTGTTGTCAAAGTTACGTAATTATTAAAATGGGGTGCTATGAGTAATTTTCCAAAATCATTCGATCAACTGCTTTAATTTAAATTACATAAAACTTTGAAAGGAATCATTAAAACATTTATAGAGGTATGATACATTTTAGAAAATTGACTTTTGGTAAATATTCTTACAGCCTGTCATGTCGTGACTAAATTAAGTAACATTTATTAGATAAGCGTGCTACTCGAGTTTAATTTGCTACCCTTTACACTTTAAATGAACAAAGTAAGCTACTAATTCAATTTCTTCGTTCAAAAGCCCCATGATAAGACCACTCACGCAAAATGCATTTGTAAATTTGACAGCGATGACAAGGGGGCCCACATCGCCTTAATAAGTCGTATTGAATCGACAATTCTGCCTCAGGCGTCAATATTCACCCTATAAAAAAAAATAAGTAGGTTTCGAACTCAATTGAACCAAAATTAGTTTTTTTACCCTCCGTTATAAAGCCCCCAAAGGTATTGGATACAATACAAGTGGTTATCTGTGAATGTGTGGAAAGTCACGCTAACATAACAAAAGACAACGACGATCATACAATAAAACTTAAATAAAATTCTACTAAAACCAATTTTTATTTTTACCTTTATGTTCATGCTATAAAAAATTTACATTATTTTTCCATAAAACAAAGTTTTTCTACTCTTCGATTAAAGGTAGTTTTACGATTCAAGTTTTTATCGAAAAGCTATCTCAAATTATAGACATATAATCGCATCGCAGTTCTAATAAATATGTAGTTAATTTAACTATTTATAATTTTATTCACATAAAAAAGTTACGACTATTACGGCATTTAGAAAATGTAAATAGGTATTTATAAAATACATAAGAAACAGCTATCAGCAGACGAATACATAGATAGCTCAACTGACCCAAATCAGTACCAATCAGAAGCGTACCTTCTTAGGTACGCTTCTGATTACTGGTACTGGCTACATTGCCGCGCTGAATAGCGTGCTGATACGTAGGGCCAGGTGCTCACCACAACCAATGTATATAAATAAAATTAAAATAACTTAATCAATTTTCAATACATAGACAAACCATTATTTCAGCACGTCTATAATCTATCTCCTCCTTTCGATTCATGAAAAAGGTTTCAACCATAAATCACACAAATCCCTACATCTCGTGAGGAAGCTTCATGTATAAAATCTATAGTATCCAATCCCGATAGTAATAACATTTTCAGTATGAACAAACACTAGTTCGCGCGAACTCGATATCAATTCCGTGGAACTTGTAGGGAAACGTTAGACAAACACGGATAAAACGAATAACTAAGTAAAGGGATATGTATACCGTGCAACGAGACGATAAAAGTTTTATTCAATGTATATGTAATAAGTATATCCCTGATCTCGTCAGGGACGGTAGGAACCAGGCCGTAGTTTCTTGCCCGCTCTTAAAAATACAGGTCGCGTGGAACTGGCACCTAGAATCACCTAGTAGGTATACGTATTCAGTAAAATCAGAAAGATCATTTATTTTAGAATCGTCTTACATACTAAGGCCAGTTCCACGCGACCAAAAAAATAGCATTATTAGTATTTTCTGTGATAAAAAATATGTTATATTTTAAGAATTAAATTATAGCTACAGATACAGAATTATAAGAACAATTCGATAAAAAGCTTCATTTTATGTTCACGAATACAAAAAATGTGTATTCTTTATTTTGTCTCAAGAACCCCGCACCCGGTTCGCTACAGCGTAAATCATCCTTTATCCTTAGATATAGTAACATGAGGTGGAATAATCTTATTTTCGGCGAAGTTTTATTGGCAATGTTTTACGAGTATTTTCCTTGGTAACCAACTTCACGGGGTATTTCGCAACAGGACCAACCATTGGTGTTAAACCAAATTACTTTCTACTATAAAACATAAGTATCTTACTGACTAAGCACTAAGCCTGAAATAGACCAGAAAACCAGAATAGGTCGATACTAGAAATAAAAATCTGGTAAAGAATCCTGAAGGCTTTAGAGGTTTTATTGTAGAAGTCGTTTTCCGGAACTTACTACCTAAAATGCTACTTCAATCTTTACTATACACTGAAGGATTACCATTAAAACATCAATTAAAAAAAATAATATTTAATATTTCTAATACGTTTCATATTCTTCAACTTTTTTTTTTAAACAAAACAATTTTCTAAAACTTTTTTTTCAGTTTTACACCGATATACGATACGTTTTATATTTTCTAATAAGAGTTTAAATATCTTATATCTTATTATTATTATTTTTAAACCATACTTTTTACTAAAACACTTCTTCAGTTAGACCGAGACAAAGTGATACGTTATATCTTTTACATCATGAGTATTTAATAGTCCTATTCAGCTTGATGTGAATATAACTCGTTTAACTTTTAAACCTGGGTTTAAAAGTTAAACGAAGTCGCGGGTACTTATATTGTTACCTCATAAGTAACGCCGCACGCATAGCTGTAAATTAAAGTTGAGAGAACATTTAATTAGGGGCTCAATATGATGTGAAAGATTATTTTGTTAAGCAGAGTTTAGTAGGGAGGGTCTCATCCCACAATGAGATGAAATCGTTTAGAAGTAAATTAATGATCTACGGAGCTAGTACTTTTCTAGTTAGGTGCGTAAGCAGGAATCCGACCCCCGACATCCTCTATATGGCTATAATGTGGTTCCGAGTAGGCTCAAAAGTCGCAAGAGTTTCCTGAGGTGCACTTTAACGTTGCAGGGTCACCCCCTAGAGAACAGACTGGATTTGTGGAAGAGTAAATGGCCACCTCCCTCAGACTTCTTGGATCCTGAAGAGCACTTACCGCCTGGAGATGATTTACCATATGCTATCTGGAAATCTCTTAACAGATTGCGAGCACAAGTGGGTCGGTGTAAAACTAACCTGTGTAGGTGGGGAATTTTAGACCAGTCTCAAGTGCAGTGTGACTGCGGTGCTGCTCCCCAAACCATGCAGCACCTACTGAACTGCCCCACCTGCCCTTCTACATGTACTGAGGCCGACTTGATCTCCGCTACGGCATCTGCCATAGCGGTTGCAACCTTCTGGGCGGACTCAATTTGAAGGAATGTTGACACGAAAGAAGAAGAAGAAGTTAGGTACGTAATGCATGTCGTACAGGGTGTGGTGCCAATATACGTTCCTATTTAGTGTGTTCATGTTCCTATGTTATGTCTATAAGTTTGACTTCAGTCTGAATTAATTAAATAACTACTACTAACCTACTAAAAATGAAATGAATATATTCTTTTAAGTATTTAAATTATATATTTATTAATTTTTTGTCAGATGTTTCTGACAAAGAATTAATAAACCTACAAAAGGTCTGAGAAAGAATACAGGTTTCACGCATTTCACCAGCGTACTACTACAAACGCGCTACTCTTGTGAAAAGACAGGTTACCCACTAAGCCACTAACTCCCCATTACAAAAGCAAACTGATGAGAGGAACCAGCACACATCTTGGTTTAGCACCCATCTCACGTACTTCTTTGTTTCGGCTTAAGATAGACACGTTCAGGAAAGTCATTTAAAGATAAGATCCTCATACAAGTATTTTCAGAGATGCCTTTTGAGGTAAATAATAGGCCTAAAATAAGTCTGATTAAAAACAAATCATCGACAATTCATTTTTGTATGCAATACGATAACTTTGATACAGCTAGTTAGATTTTCATTATATTTAAATGAAACTAGTACATAAAAAATACAAGCTTTCAAATAAAAAAAGAATCATCAAAATTGGTTAACCAAGAATCAAATGACATGAGGCAATACACGAAATAAGAACCTTTTTGTTCATAAATCTGATGAAAATGAATTTAATGAATGTAATCATTTTGTAGTATAAAAATATGTCCTTTAATAAACATTTCAAATTTTCTAAAAAACATCTTTTAGGTAGGTATCTATAACATTCAACAGCCATCAAAAATATCTAGTGAAGTGCTAGTATTCAAGTAGGTATACCTACAGTGAATCATGAATATGAAATACTTTATGACACAAACAAATCATAGACAATACAGTATTGAAAATGTGCGCAACGCCCAGCACATGATTTACATTTTCTATGAATTTAGATAAGTTGAGTTACATATTTTTCACATTGATTTTGTTTATTTAAAAAAAAAGAGAAGCAGTTTCTCCAATACCATTGTAATATTATTTTGTTACTATTCTGTTACCACATTGTAACTATGAACGTAGTTGATACATAGTTTACCTATATTACCTGTTTTGTATGGAGTGCCAGAGACGAGCACATTTTTGTCATTCATTATAGACTAAAAGTATATCTGTATTTTTTAAAAAACTATCACTTACTATGAAGTTTGAGTTATTGTGACTTTTGCAAGAAACACACATTTTTGATAGTTCTTACACTGTAGCCGCTTTGAATACTTACTTACTGAATACTTATAAGCTTTATTAGAAACGAAGATTTAGACTTAGAAGGAATAACCATAGAGTTTCTAGACTTGCTATGACGAAGGTCTAATAGTTGCTTATGTTGCTTTCAATGTTAAGCCGCTCTACAAATAACCGGTTTGAACGATACCTAATGAAGTGAGAGAAATGATGAATGAGGCGAGTATACGTGACAGCAGGAATTTGAAGGTAGAAGGGAATAGTGTCTTGGTATATTTTTCACAGTTTATTATCGCAGAAGTTTCCACTAAATTAGGTAACGTTGACGTAAAGGTACCTACAGTAAACTAGAAGAATGTGCTATCCATCACAGATAGGTTATTATTTGCGGCGTCATGCACCCGTACTACTGATACATGACAGTTTAAAAGTGACATTGACAGTGACGTTAGTATTGACGCGCGCAAAAAGACGCGATGACCGCACTTTTTTCTCTCCGATCTTTGAAACACCCTCATGCTCCCGGTTTTACCTTACTTTCTTTAGTAATTTGTGTGACGCTATTATTGTGAAAAGTCCCTATTCAAATTCGAATCTGTTTTATTAAATTTTGCCTTTTGAACACATTATTCCATTATACTTAGCTAGAATATAATGTTGATATTTCGCGTTGTAATAAAGATGAAGCCTTAGCATGATTCTCGGCGTGTGGGAGAAATGTGAAGGCTTTAATATTTTGCAATTTCTCAAACGTTCAATTAAGCTAAATTATGCTTTTGCTTGATACAACTTAGAACGTAGGTATAGGCAGACATATAAAAACTTACAGGAGTCTAAAGCCAGTCAGACTGGCAAATCAAATACTTACCTATAGGTTGATACAACTTAAAAATTGGTAGAACAATGAATAGATTGTTATAAGTAGGTAAGTGCCTACCAATTTTTTAAGTTGTACCAACCTATATTTGATAAGATAGTTATAGAAGAATAATGAAGCACAAAAAACAACTAGTTACCATAACAATTCATCCATAAACCTTTTCATAGAAAACAAAATTATGTATCTAGGCCGAAGATGTACCGACTCACTGTCCATCCGTGCATTAGATACTTCGATCGACCGAGCCGGTCGTGCCAAAGGCAATTTGTTTTCATCTGAGCATCCTAGCCGCAATGTTGCTTGCCTACAATGGGTATTGACATAGTCACCCTTGCAGCTATTTCACGTGCCAAGTATCGCCCTTCGAGCCAAATTGACGTTGTAACTGCTAATAATTAAAAAAACCGACGACGTGAGATGCAATGTAATTAAATTAAACGGAAACTAGTCTAAAAATCCTAGAAAAGAGATTATTACTGACTTGCCTTTAAAGAAAACGGCGCGTGCAATATTTCGGTCATAATGACGCTGAATGCTTGTACTGCGATAAATATTCCTAGTCATTTGATGATATTCAACTATGCTTGCATGGAACAAGTTTTGACTATTCAATTGTATATTTTAACTTAAAATAGTTTTCAAATCTCTGGGACTTAAATTTCTTCATACATTTAGGTACTTGTTAAAATGCAACAATTTATCTACTAACGATATTCAATAAGTACATCAAGTATTCAATTAATTTCCGATTACTGTTAAATTTAAATAAACTTTTATTTTTAACGAAATCAATTTTTTTTTTATTTCCAATTCTTACTAAGTTTAAAAAAATACTATTATATTTTAATAAACACAGTATATCCAATCTTTTACCCACCGAACACAGCAGACTCAATTTCACATGTATAATTGGAATCACACCAATACCCGTAGCTGTTCGCCTTTTGTTATCGCTGAATTATGACTTCCAATAGCCAATTAACAGTGAAACAACAAGCCTAGTTACCACATCCCTAGTGACACCCTATTGTATTAAATGGAACTAGATACACGAATGATATTAAAATTTCGACCATAATTCTCTTTAATTTTACCGGATTGGACAGAAACTATTACTAACAATGTAGGTAGGTACTATGTTGTTTAGTAAAATTTAGAAAGTTTGCTTTATCAAGGTTCAATTTACATTATCGTTGTGTAGAACCCTTTTACTGTTTTGTTTATATTGGCGACCGATGTGGCGCGGCAGGCGGAGGTCCGCCTGCGACGCGGAGGTTGCGGGTTCGATTCCCGCCTTTGGATAAATGTTTGTACGATCTTCAAATGTTTATTCCGGGTGTTCTGGGTATTTAATAAAAAATATCTATCTATGGTTTCTCGAACGATGATCAACGAAAAAATCTAATATTTACTATGTGTCAAACTCGGATCAATCGTGATTTGGGTTTCCAGAAACCGGCCGTAAGTATGTCAGTCTTCTAGTACCCATAACACAAGTTCTGCTTAGCTTAGGGCTAGATGATGTTGTGTGGATTGTCCAGCATTATTTATTTATTATTGGTTAACGTGTACAAAAATAAATTTATAAAAGTTTGGAAACTTTTCGTAGAATACATAAAAAACTACGTAACTGCCGCGTTTAAACTCTACACACCAAGCTAATTTCAAAATACTATTTAAGATTGAAAAAACTTTAGAAAAAATTTCATTTCAGCAAGCGAACTCTTTCACCAAAACAAACAAAATAATCATCCGAGAGAAAAGTTCCAAATCTAACCAACTTTCGTAAAAGTTTAACGCAACAGAGCAGACATTTCTAATTTTCGATATTAAACGTGCCCTGCTGCCATCTAGTGGGGAAAACTTTATTAAGCTCATAGCTTTTTGGTTTACAAAAACAAAACAAAAACTTTGCGTTTGTCAATTTGTTTGACTTAATACAAATTACAACGGACTTGACTATAGAATTATTACAAATAAATACTTAACTGACACTGACATAATTAGCTGTCATATTGACAGAGGCCATTTGAGAAAGAAGAAGAACCTATACTTACTTAGATTAAATAAAAACAAACACTAAAAAGTCACGGACATTTCACACATCACGCTCTACTCTAGTCCCCCAAACTAAACAAATTTTGTAGGTACTTATGGAATACAAGTGTTTTTTTTATTAATTTTGTAAGGACAGAATATACATACCTACTGTTACCGACGCATTATCTATCGATAGTTTTTAACGTTTTTTATTGTATTTTGTAATTAGGCATAGTTTGTTTTTTTAATAAATGCCGGGTTCAATTAAGACGCGGGAGACGCAGGCAAGCGGTGTAAGAGGGGTGCATACCTACTGGGTCTAGTGACTGTAACTAGGCGAACCTTTGAATTAGTGATCTTTACGGCTGACACCGCGCGGACGTGTTTGCCTCTCCTAACCCTTAACCTTTTTTATCGTAAAAAGTTGTACTTTCTTTACATCCTCTACACCTACTCTTTCATTTTCTTGCATATAAGTACATATATTTACACCCATAATACAAATGATCAATCAATAGATTTTTTGAAAGAATATTACTACAAAATATGAGAGAATAATCAATGCTCAACGTATTGTAAAGTCATGTTTCATAATAAGAAAATTGCTTTTATTTAAAAATCTCCAAATCAACTTCTAGATAACGCAAAATGATAATCATTAATGGTTGCCTATATTTTTTATTACTATTCAAACTTATTATTTTTCGGTTTGATCATATTCGTAAAAAAGGAGGTATCACGGAAGAGCAGTTAAAAAAAAAGACGTGTAGCACTCGGGGACTGCCGCGGTAAAGCTATTGCATAGCATTTTTTGCTGGATTACGCATGCGCAGTGTTAGGTTGTTTTCGTTAGGTTTTTTTATTACGGAATTTCTGGATTCGGTCTCCATGCTCAAGGCTCGGGATAGAAGCTATGCAATAGCTTAAAAAACTCGCATCACTAAAGTCATTCGGTTCAACGACCCTCAGAGGCAGACTAATTTTTCCTCGCCGTTGCCGCGCCACTGAAATGAGGTAATGTTTTAAAAGCATTGAGGAAGGGGCGGATAAGTAGAGCTTATCTGCCTGATTGCGGTAGCTTTTGACGGGAGAGCCAAAACCTTCATCTCCAAAACAACGCTACTTAACAAGACGCGTGCAAAGTTCTCATAAATAGACTTTTTTTTATAATCTATGGACCATCCTTTGGCTTCAATCTCATGATAGAAAGATTCCCGCCATCTTCAAGATGGCGGGAAGACGTTGTAAATAAAATAATAAAGAAAATAAACTAATTTAAGAGAAAAACATTTACTGTAACAAACTAACTTACGAGAAAAGCATAACTGTGAAGTGAGTGCATGAAATACTGAAGAAAACAAATTAACTTAAGAGAAAAACATAACGTACGAAAAATAAGTGGACTTCCCGCCATTTTGGGGATGGCGGGAAAAACATATCTAAGTGTAAAGTGAATGCTGGATAGTCAGATAGAAGTGTAAAGTGAACGGGAAGACGTTGTAAATAAAATAATAAAGAAAATAAACTAATTTAAGAGAAAAACATTTACGTAAGACTAGGCGGTATGGTTCTAAAACTTTAGCCTGCTCGGAAGAGCAAATAAAAAAAAAAAAATCATGATAGAAAGCGCCGATGAAGCCAACCATGGAGCAGGATGGTCTAGTATACTATTCTGTCTCTTTTTATTCACAGAAAGAGACGGTTGTAATTCCATTATTATTTGCAGTCAAATGTCATATTCTACCTTTTTGCTAAAGTACCTATCTACCTAACTAATGTCTATGGTTATGCTCAACTCAAACACTAAAGAGCGGCAAACATTAAAAAACTAAGTTTAAGTTTAACTTAAGTTTCAAAATCGAAAAAAAATATAAAGAGAACTCTCGGGATTTCTGTGTACTTATTTATCTACTCAAATCTGGGTCCCAAGAGGAAGGAACCTACATTTTGTTGCGACATACACCCATTTTTCTGGCAAAATACCTACTGTTATTTCTGTGATACGTGGTTGGTTGTCAGCACAATAAAATAATAATGTTTATCTATTTACGGGCGTCAAAATGACGGGTACCGCTTTTTTTGAAAATAATAGGGATCTTAGCTAAACACAACACCGAGATGGATACCGATAAACAAACAAACAAACAAGACAGCAAAATATTTAACAAATCTCTGTTTTCATTTTTTGACAGCCCTTCCAGAGACTTATATGTATGTGTTTTTTTTTCGGATGTTGAGTGCAGTCTAGGGCTGAGTGGTGAAATCTTTTTACTATATCAAAATGTTTTTTTTTGCTAAAAAATCCATTGCCACATCCCTTAAATAGACCCTTATATATTTTTTATTTGTTCTTATTTTATAACTAAAGGTCCAAAAGTGACAAAATTATAGTGTCTTTTGTAGATCTTATCTTTCGTATGCGTTACGTTACGTAAAATAAAATCGTCGTAGTCTTTGATCGTTTTGATCAAAGACTGAGGTAACATGCGCGTTTGAACCAATAACTTTGAATGGACGTAAAATCTCATAAATAAAAATGTAGATACCTACATAAAACTTCCAAACAATAGTTAAAAACCTCTACGCTTCCCGCGATTGAAAATCCCGTTAATAATAAACAAGTAACCAAACTTCACCCGCACACGATAAAAACTTTTCTTCTCGCGATGTTAAAATGACGGAGTTCTTACAGTATCAATCTAGATAAAGGAAAATATGAGTGTATCTATTTGATGTACTTATAGTATATTATACCTTATATTTTACGTACAGTGTTTTTTTATCATAGAGATGGTAGCTTACGAATAAAAGTTGGAACAAATATAATAATTATGTATAGAAAACCTAGTTATGTAAGAACATATAAAAATGAGAATCAAGATTTTGATTCCTCCTAGTGTAAATATTTTTAAATGACTAATTTCAAATTCCCGCCCTTGTCAAACATGATTTAGATTCATAATTGTATGATAGTACCTACTTATTTAAATATTTTTTGACATGACAGATTTCTTTCAGCTAATTAGTTATTTTTACCTTTGGTTGCATTTACCTTATTTTTGTTTTAGATCGATAATGCTTGACTGAGAATTCAAGCTAAGAGTATTTACATAAAAATAAGTAGGTACTTACTTATCTATCAAAGTATATAGAGTTTAATTGAATCAGTAGAAGCCTCATAACTTTGCCTGCTGGCGGCTCGACATAATTTCCTATCTTTTTAGATCTGGAAGGCCAGGTTGTATACCGTTTTAAGTCACACTGCGAGTAATGACAGACTGTCTGCGAAACGTTGCTGTGTCGCCGCGCAATGTAACTTGATATGCTGCCTTTACGTAGCGATAGCGATGATTCGTGCTGCTGTATTGACAAGAGGAGAGGGCTTTGTGTACCTATTTATCCTCGGTTCTCAGACAACCAGCTCAGTTTTCATACATTCAACAATTCCTAGAGAACGCAAAACAAGTATGTGAAATATCACTTTTGATTAGTTTTGTATGTCTTTTTAGTAGCTTAGAACAGAGTCTAGATAATTTTATCACAAACTTTACTTTGTTTGGGGTTCGATACTGAAAGTTCCCATAAAATAATAAAAGCTTTAGAATAAAAAGTAAAAATCATCATAGGTACTGAATATCAATCAATGATATATTGATAAAAATAAACAAGCTGTGTCTTAGCCCAGTGTCGCTCTCTATTTTTTTCTACTAAGGCCCACTCTTTTTAAAGTTCAAGCTTAAGTGATTTACGATAGCCACGACTAGACTAGTTATATTTTTTTCATTAAAAAAGTCCATTGTAAGTCTTTGAATACCCAATGTCAGCGCAACAGCTGAGATCGAAAGTACACTGAACTGAAGCTCATAGCCAGGATTAGTCAAGTCTGGAGATCGATCGCTCAGAACAGCCGTTGAATCACCAAGTTGCAGCCTAACTTAAGCCGAGATAAGAGATTTTAAGTTATAATCTTGGGATTATACGGGGAGACAATTTCTGCTTGAAATGTATAGGCTGTGACCTTATAAGCATGCATGTAATCCCCATTTATGATTGTCATTCAACGCAACGATAAGTGACGACGTGTGAATACGTTATGACCCTTTTTCGGCAAACGTTTGCTAGTGTCATGCAAATTACATTTTTTACTGAAGATTGGATCTGTGCTTTTTGTACTTTTAAAAGATTAAAAAAAAAATTCGACAATTTTCTACCATAATAGAACGACGTTTTGCGGAAGCTAGCAAACTGCACTAAATGAAATCAGCCGAAGACCGGTCTCAATAGCGCGTCTTGGGAAAAACCTACGTCAAGACGTGGATTGACCACAAGCCATATAAACTAGTGCCTAGGTGCAATACGAGTACGTAGCTTCGCTTACTGTGTTTTAAAAGTCTGGTGAGATAGATATTTGTTTTAATAAATATGTTGTACCTTTTACGATGTAGTAGACATTTTTATTATGCTTAGAGTATTCCAAAAACACAGTGATTACGTCTGAAACGTGCCTATTTTTTTTTATTCTCCTATGCACTCTGCCTTTGCTCTTGCGTCACCATTATGTCCAAAAATGTTAAAAGATTGTTATTTATAGCAGTTAAGATAGTCTTAAAGATCAACGGTCTATCTTATAAAAATTTAGCGCAGACTTGAAGTATTGATTACCATACATAATGATGACTTAAAGTCAACGCTAACTTTTTATAAGATAAGGAGCAATTCTTCAAAAACCGATTTACAAACTGGCGCACTTTAGCCTTGATATTTAACACATAAAGCTCCAACATCCGCAAATAACCAGTTCCAATGAGATACCGATTGTTTCTATCGTGTTACGGGAACCCTCAGCTTAATTATACTAGACCTTTTGTCCGACATTATAACAAGCTTGTAACAGCAAAGATATCGCCGTCGCTGTCTCCTTAGCTAATATATTTTCGTAATTGTTTATGGAAACCCTTTTCTATTATTCGATGAAGTGTGAAGGCACGTGGGCTATACAATTTATAGAGTAAGTTAAAACCGCGGCGCTCACATCATTCACGATAATATATTAATTTAAACAAAGATTTCGAAGCTGCGGTTAATTAAAATTCTTAGGTATTCTGGTAAACTCTATTTCGACATAAATTATTGCGGGTTCGTAAGAAGCCGGGGGAGACGAATAAATGTGACAATCGTAAACGTATCGAAACATGTAGTATGTGATACATTGCTTGTAAACACCAGCTTTACTGTCGAAAGTTGCAGTGTTAACGCGCAGTGTATCTTAAATACATTATATTAACGATTGTCACATTTATTCGAGCTCAGCCCTCTGATTACAGTGCTTCAACGTACTTTGAGATGAAATCTTTTGTCGTCCTTATCGTATACGAAACGAACGCCTTTTCTTGCACCACTTACCTGAAAATAAAAGTTGCTTATTAAATACATAATCAATAGCATGAGATAAAGCACAAAAAAAACTGTTATCATGGAAATAGTACCAAATAATAGGTCCTATTATTAGTGCAACAATTGATGATAAAATTCTATTGAAAAACTCAATGAAATCCCCCTAAGCTAATTACAAAATCTTAAATTATCAAAGCATCTGCGCAACAATAAAATTAATACTTTAAACGGAAACTGGTGGAGATAAAACTCTCGCCCTATATTAGTCCCAAACGGGAACGAGAGTGGACTCATTCCCAACTTTGCCCCATAAAAGTTAAGGGTACATTACGCCAAGTAATAAGCGAACAACGCACCCTTAAATTGGTCGAGAGTCCGACTCCTGATCTATTCACGAGGTTTACAATCGTGCGCTTACCCTTCCGCTGCTTTGGAAGCAGTTCTATATCGTTAATTGAGGAAGCCATTTTGGTAAAAAATAAAACCTACATTTGTAAGACATATTTTAGTGTACCGAACCACTGATCACGGATCGTTTATTTTAATTTTTGTTTATTTTTACAAAAGGACAACTTTTTGTACGAATTCGGTAAGTTTTGCTTTAGCAGTACAAAACAACTTCTTGAGAATTTAAAGTTAGACTATTGCACAACTAAGTCCAAAACCATCAATAATTCACATTTTCCTGTGCGTTGGCTAAAAAGTAAGTACGAAAAGTAAGTATCTTTTTTAAAAAATATCACAATAATAAATGAATCATCACATCTTACTTTTTTCTGAATCATTCAAAACACTTGGCAGACTGTAATATGTAATGTGGTAAAAAAAAAGAAAATTTTAGCCCAACCTGTACATTTTATACCAAAAGAAAGTTTACAACACAGTTAGCCATATTCACTACAGCTGCTCTAATGTAAACTGTTAACTTGTAGTCAAAGTTCCTAAACCAGTCCTAACATGTGCCGTACAAGACGTTATGTGTTTGAAAGTGATCGGGTTGCATGGGTTTCTCTCAGACCAGCTTTCACTCCTCCAGGCCAAATGTTTAAGTAAAAACGCCTATCATGTTTATTAAATATCAAGCACTTGTCGTTTGAGAGACGAAAGACGTTTTGCTACAAGATAATTTTCGCATTTTAGTCAATTTTATTATACCTATATCTCAGCGCCAAGTCGAGCAACATGGCCATCCTTTTCGCAAAGTAGTTTATGTAGTCTAAGTCAAATATTTATTTATTCAATAAAATCACAAGGATCATTTAGAATAGTATTTTTATTTAGTCAATTCTATTAAATCTTCGGCCAAGTTGAGCAAAAAAGCGGCACGGCTACCATTATTTTCTCAAGTTCGTGCAGTCTTTTAGTTTAATCAAGGTGTTCTGATAGCTACTTAAACAAACTAGATATTTTGGGTCAGGCTATTATTTCTTCTGACTTAGCAAATTCATAATTTAAACCCCAACTTGTGCTGAGCCATCTGCTAGTTCCATCAAGTTACAAACCATCTGCCATCCCATTCCTTTGTAAAAGCATAATTTACGAATCACCGGACTGCGGAGCTTCTCAATAATTACTCAAAAGCAAGTCCATTATAAAAGCCGCTGGATCCGATCCTCATAGCCTAGCCATAATTTCTCTGCCAGCATAGGTCGAGAAACCCTGAAAGCTTTCCCCAATGGATGTTTGCACACTGGCCGATACCGGTACGATAACGAAATTTCAGTGTCTCTAGGTATAGTTATAGGCACACAGTGTAAAATCATGTTTTAAAAGTGTTTAAAATACACGTCAAACGTGATGTGATGTCACAGACGATATGAATAAAAGTGCCATAAGCTCGTCGCCAATATCGTGTCGGTGTCGTATCGATGGTAATATGAAAACAGCCAATGCGGGCCGTACTAATGTTTCGTCCATTATGAACTGTGCGGCAGAAAAAAAGCAAAAATATAAATTAGGATCTCGCACTCGTAGATCCCGCGCTATTTCGTCCGTTCCAAATTATAACGAAAACATTAAACGTGCCAGCCTTATTTCTTTGAGCGTTGTTATCACACGTTCAATGGGTGAGCTCGTGATGTATTTTATGAATGGTGCTGCGCATTCCTAAATAAAACCACAAGAAGGATTAACCGAAAGGTTGGTTCCGTACGTTCTCCCGTCACGGGCCATTGCGCACCCTCAGGTGATAAAGGCGTTAAATACGATTAAGAGGTCTCTAATGGCACCGCCCAATACCCCCCACTCTTATCACACTTCGACCCAATTTCCTCAATTACCAGGATCAAGAAGAAGTAATGAAATGAGAGTAATCATTATCTCATTCGTTTATTCTTTCGCCGGCGGCTCTGAAGCATTAAAAGACTGCTACGGATTATCACACAATTTATTCAGGTGCTTTATTTGAGCGGCCACCCCACTTTGAGAGAAATTTATTTTTATTTCACTTAAATGTGGGCTCAGGGACCTTTGGATTTACTTGTTTCTCCACTTTTCAAGATTTTTTGTATCAAACGATACCAATTAGTGAAAAATGGACGAAAGAAAATGGAATCTCACGATTATATTATCTCATACTTATAATAACATTATTAAACCATAGCTAGACCGTATCGTAGCTACATATTTATATTCTAGGCAGGATAGAGCACAAAACAGCTCTCAACAAAAACTAATAGTGCAGATATCTCATTGCTAACTCTCTAGATGCAATCCTCATTACTACTTTCATCTTAATATCGATAGCCCTTGAATATTTAATTATACTTCCACAAAGGTTTTTTAAGACCAGAAATCGCAGAGCCGTCTGTAAAGCCAAGGACCTGCATAATGCAGTTCTCATTAGCGTTGGAACTGCACTACACCAAACTGAGAACTTATAACGAGTACCTATACGTCTCGGAAACAGAACCAAACTTTCAACAATTATGGAACTGCAAATAGGTATTAGATTAAACACACATTGGGGGAGTAGTTATCAAATTCCGATCAGTTTAGATTCTAGGCAGTTGGATTCGGCTGATGATACTATAGTACAAAGTAACATCAAAATATGACTTGATATCTTGATTACCATACGTAGTGTTAAATAGGCGGCAAGTCTCATCTGACATCTAAGTTCTATGTAACCTATCGACAAAAAAACAATTTAAGACATAGCTGCTTATTAGATAGCAGCTGGGCAAGGCTATCTCTATCTAAAATAAGGTTAGACGACTGCGTTTCGTATAGGCATGAATAAATAATGTAGATTAAGTATAAATGTATTTCTAGTGGTTATCAATGGTAATTATTACAGGAGAGTAAATCAAAACTATCTTTTCATGTTTTAATGAATTAGAAATGTTATTAAGTAGATACTCAATATTATTTATTTATCACCCTTTTTTGTGTTTGGTTTGAACTAAGTAATCTTATAACTTTGACTTTTTCATGTATATTTCAGAAAATAATTCTAATTTCTAACTAACCGAATCATGTTGCTCTGGATCAAGGAACAGATCGGTCGCGAGCAAGCGCGATCACACTCGACCGGCTGGCAGTCCAATCGAAACTTTTGATTAAAATCAAGCAAACCCACGCTGCACCGATTCCGAGTGAATGCGGATATCTTTATTTGAACTCATGTTATGTTCAGATTGGGGAACTCTGATCAACTCAATTGAGCTCGTGTTTGTACAATCGATTGCGGTTTTATGAAATGCGGTTGACGTTTAGCGGACGCGATCAGCAGGAGCGTGTAAACTTGCGAATGCGGTGACATAAAGCCTGTTATTATTTTTGGATTTTTATGCGGATTTCTTAACCAAAAGAAAGACCGATAGCAAGACTAAAAGGTTGTCATGGCATTACTTTTTATGTCATGCCATCATAAGTGACCATGACATTCTTCATGGAAGATTTAGCACACTACAACGGCGCCAACTTTCTAGAGGCTCTATAGTTTTATCTTTTATGTACTGTGTAGTTTGGCGGTCGCCACCGCAGTTTTATTTCATTTTTTTGTGGTTTTTTTCTAGTTCACTTTTCGTTTTTCACATCTGTCTGTCACTTTTTAAAATAAAACATTTTCACGCGGCACTATAGAAAATGAGAATCGCGTTCAGTGATTTAGGATTTTTAGAAATACTTTTTACCATAAAAGGTGTAGAACAGCAAACAAACCGCTGGTCTGATTATTTTATTATTTAAAAATGAGGCTTTGCAAGCCACTGTCAAGGCTGATAAACAAATATTTAAATTAAACTTGCATATGGGTGCATGGAAAGAGCTTCCTCGTGGCGCACACCGGTAACAGCTAGGCACGGTAAAGCAGTGTCTAGTCTGGCTAATCTTTCCAA
The DNA here is from genome assembly GCA_932527185.1 of Ecliptopera silaceata. Lineage (NCBI taxonomy): Eukaryota > Metazoa > Arthropoda > Insecta > Lepidoptera > Geometridae > Ecliptopera > Ecliptopera silaceata. Next base: position 5,067,020 of record OW052202.1, on the reverse strand, counting down.
CACGATGCTACAACAAAATACAGTTGTAGCATCGACACGATAAGAAAAAGAACAAATATTCAAAAACAATTTACATAGAGTGTAGTAATTTACAATCCCAAACTAAGAAAAGCTTGTACTAATATTTTACATTTTATGTAGAATAGCCATGACAAGTCGCTCACCCATCCCATCCAAATAGTGACCGCGCATCACATCGCTTATCTTTGTAATCGGTTATGAATGACTAAGCAAACCGCGAGCACTTATTATAGTAAGAGCGGGCCCATCTACGGAAATTGAGTAAAATAACAACGGAACTTTCCTTCATAACCGAGGGAAAAGGTTGACACCGATTTGGAGGGTTTCTTTATAGCCGCCTTTTTTCATTTTGACTCTTGGATATCCCACTTCATCATTTGTCTGCGCGAAAAAATATTAAACTTGCGAATAAGATTGATCGCTCCCCTAGCGAATTAGGCTTAGGCTTTACTTAGGCATATGGATTCACGCATGACCTGAAAACCCGGTCATGTAATGACCATGACATTTGTATGTTGTATGTCTAATAACCAAAACATATTTTTTTATTTAGACATTTATTCTCACCAACATATTATTACCACGCGAGAAAAATAAAATCAACGTTGTCAGGAGTTTTTTATTGATTTTATTGACATTTGGCGTGAGAGGAAGCTATCGCGTTTATATTTGAACTGAATGGAATATGCAACTGCGTTTGATATGATATATGGGGTCGAAGCCTTACTTTCCCTACCGGTAGTACCAGTACCTACTTCGATTTTATTCATAGCTCATTGTTAAACAAAATAAAGGCCCAATTATACATACCCCAGTCCATAAGGTGGCATGAAGGTGTTGAAAAGGAAACTTAAACACAAAAAAAATATTTTGCGAAGTTTTGGTTTAAAACTGTCACTTTTAGGTGAATCCCAATTTTTTTTACCAACTCACTAATTCGAGAGTCGTTTACGACTCACTTGTTTACTAGCTGTCAGTGTTAACTAACACAGGCTCTTGACTACTTGTATTGATAAGAAAAAATGTCTTCAATCGTGCGTGACTGCGGGCGTTCTCGTTAACTTTATACCTACAAGGTTTAAAGCCAGACCATTTTTTTTTCTACAGTAAAACATAAGTTATCTGAACTGGATAATTATAAACAGGGTGAAAACAGCTAGATTTGAAGTCGCGGAGTGCCTTTAGCTAATCGGATTGATGCCGGTGCCGGACAAGAGACGGCGGGTATTAACACGGCACAATAAAATACAGGGCCGGACTGTGCGGGGGGACAAGTTTTTCTAGATATTAAAAGCCGATTATTTTGGAAATGGCGTCAAGTACTAACCGTCATATACTTATTTTGTAATCGTTATTTTATATACCTACATAAAGATAATTGACGACATAATTGTACACAAATAACAATATATATTCAAATATAACCACAAAAAAGATATATGACATTGTGTTAATTGTACGTATCAAAGAGTAGCAGAGTTCTACTCGAATCGAGTTAGAGTTGTTGAAAAATATTGACACGCAAAAAGAAGAATTTTACGTAGATAAGCGTATCTTCCTGGGGTGTCAGATTAAAGGTCTGTACCCATTACACCGTATCATACCATGACCGTGCTATGAACGTGTCAGGATCGGCAAAATATTCTCATCGAGAAACGCGACATTGTTGGTTGGTGACGGAACGGTCTAGTGAGCATAGTCCCATACTTTTCAATACAAAGAATACTTTTTTGCCTGACACGTTCATAGCACGGTCATCATTTTATTTAGTTAGCCATAAGTTGACAGATTTTATATGTATAATTATTTTATTTGTTTTGTTGCGCCTGTTTAAATTATGTCATACGATTAAATAAATAAATAGCACGGTCATGGTATGATACGGTGTAATGGGTACAGACCTTAAAGGTGATATGTGATGTATAGGTACTTATTAAGTCCCTGTAGAGCGTTGAGTATCGCAGCTGGAGGTGAAACAAGCCAGCTCGACGCGCTCGCCTCCGATGCGGAAATTCCATTAACGACCACGAATTTACTGCACGCCGAATAACCCGCTGATAGGTGGAAATTAGCTCCGATAATCCGTGGACTAAAGCTATGGTTTTAGAGATAAAATAAATAACTACGTCTAAATACGCTCATATAACCTGCTATACCGTCAAGTGTATTTAGATGACTTTGGTAAACAAACTTACGTCTATTACAGCATTTACAAAATAATAAAAAAAAATGTACATGTTTTATGAATACCTTTATAAAATACATAAGAAACGGTTGAGCTATCTATAGACCGTTGCAAACGATCTATAGATAGCTCAACTGATCCAATATCTATACCAATCAAAAGCGTAATGGAAATAAAAAAAAAATATCAATTGTAACAACTTTAAAATTCACGCCAAAAAAACAAACAAACAGTAGGTAATAGTCTATATTACAGTATTTACAAAAACTACTAACACATTTATATCTATTATAGTATTAACAAAATGTACATACCTACTTAATAACTTTATATGAAACAGTTGAGCTATCTACAGACCGTTGCAAACGATTTATAGATAGCTCAACTGATCATAGTAATGTCAAAAGTCCGTGGCTTACGTAAAAGTTAAGACCAAGTCAGCGTTCCATAAACGCAAGTGAAAGGCGTCGAGGCCTGTCGCCTTAGCGTGGATTAGGCGACGAACAGACGGACAGCTCACTAAATCATATCCACTCGTAGATTGCAGACAAAAGCTACTAACTCAACTACTTTGCCGACAATGCGGTGGATTACTGCAGTTTGTAAAAGCATGGAAGGCACACATATAATTTGGTCCTGATAGTACAGTTATTATCAGGACCAAATGAATATGTAAGAAAAGCCACATAGGTCCAAATTACATTTTGTTTTTTTTTATTGGAATTAATAGTGCGATTAATACTTGCCCTTGGAAACTTTTGACAACACTAAAAGTTTCAAGCTAACTGTTAACAAGCATGAAAGTTTATAACCAACAAAAAATGCATCGTAAATCAGATTTTGCAAACATAAATTAAAATGTATAATAACTTAACAAAGAATAAGTTAAAACTAAATAAATAAATTAACAATCATGTAAAAGTAAATATACCCATAAATATTAGATAGAATCAGAATCAGAAATATTTTATTGTAAATATTATATAGAATAAAGTGATAATTGGTCCAAAGTAATTAATCATCAAAATGTATTCAACAAATCAGCTGTCTTATCGACTTTGACCACCCGTCTATCCGAACCCTAAGTCCGGATTATTTGCTAGCGGTTGGCTTTTTGCTATTTCTAGCCATTTATGTACAAAACCAGATAATGTCATTGAACTGAGACAGGTACTTGGGAACTTGGTTTCGCTGGTATTTCAATACAGGTGGATACTGTTTTCACTTTTATTTAGTCTATTGTTTGTGAGCGTTGTTTTGTTTGAAGATAGGTACATTAATAAGTATGCTACTAGTGTACCTAGTAGCTTACTTTCAGCGTACTTTCTTTTACTATATCGGCTTGAGTAGAACCTATGTCCAACAGGGGACTGATTTAAGGGGATGACGATGAGGATGATCATACTTTATTAATAATTCACTCTTACATAAAATACACACTAAATAAATAAAAATCTGTAAACCTATGTACGTATATAAATGTATTTCCATTTACTTATTTAAGTTTATAGAGTACTTACCTAATATAAAATTATTAATATGCACTCTCATATGAGTTACGAAATGTGATGCTATTAAAAAGAAGTACTGAGGTATAATTAATTTACTTACTTATAATGAAGAAAGTGATAACTTTCAAAGAAACGACAACAATTTCATATGATTTGCACGTAATTTGTTCATTACGTAAACAGTAATGTTACAGAGAAAGTGCTCGATGGACTTTGAATATTATCACTTTGCCTCTCGAGAACTTTCGCAATTTGCAAACACATTGTAATAACTTTACATGGGTAAACGAACGGGCAATTAGTTGGGCAACACGACGTGTTGACTATTATCTCGAATAGTAATTATTATAGCGAGGTAACGTTGACCTCTAGCACCCATAGGCCCATCAAACATAATTTACATTTAAACTTAATTACTACACGAAAAGAAATAAAATTAATTTCAAAAACATTAAATAACAGCTCGACGAGCTGAAATATCACTATCGAAATATTTATAAATTCCTGAATTTAAATATTGATTTGCTTCGACTATAATTATGTTTTGATTGGAATCATTTTCTAGAGTTTTAAGATATCAATAGTCATTTATTGATATCTTAAAATTCTAGAAAATTATTTTTTTAGTAAAAAAAACATAAAACTTAAACGAAACGTTATGTCTACCTATATCCGGAAACCGAAATAGCTCAACTATTTCTTATCTAAGTATTTCATAAAAGATTTTAGGTAAGTATGTATTTAATTAAATTTACAGCTAGTGTAAGCGATTAATAGGTCAGGTATCATGTCATTTTCAGAGTTTAACAACTATATGTGCCAGCTAAAACGATCAATTCACCATAAAATTGCTCGTCTAAAACCACTTGGAGCCCAGAAGAGGCAATAATCATAAGCATTGTACAAGTACCTACATCTTTGCTAATTAACTTTGAAACTTGCGCAGAATTGAATAAGTCTCCAGACATTTGAGTCTCGGTTGTAGGCTTTAATAGTTAATATGTTAAGCTATTAGTGTATATTCAGCTCCTAGACAGCTTTAGTGGTAACTAAACTAGATTGGCCTAGTTTATAACTAGACCTAGAGTCATCTTGTTACCAAATTTCTCCCAATTTTAAGCCTAAAGGTTCTCCTTCCTTGAAATTTGGGAGAGAGCGTTAATAAATAGAGACCTACATGGAATAGAAATTGATGTATCTTTTTAATATATTTTTTAGTTTTTGCTCATAAAATGTACGGTGGTATAGGGTTAAGAGCAATATTTAATGATGACAAGGTTTATTTTTAAATTAGCAATGACTGCAAAAATAAAAGAAGGTTCTAAATTGAACTGTTGTTTTGTTATGTGATTTTTTTTCGAAGTATTATTAAGATACTTGTCGATTCCTAAGGTTCGTCTTTCGTAAAAAAAACTTACTTGTTTACTTGTAGATAATGTACAAAAATAGTTAATCACAATATTAACCAACAAAATGACCTTGCAAACATTTGAAATTTGAAATTCTTGAAAAAATTGCAACGAATTTACAACATTATGTTATTACTAACTTTATATTTAAGTAGATTTTATTGCAATACAAAATAAACCACGTGCATTTTCACAACTGCGTCTGCGTCCTATGACCGGTCACGGGCATGTCACGGAGTCACGAAGTCACGAACTGTTGAGTAACGTGACTCAACTGCCAGCTTCGAAAGTGATGGACAAATCGCCAGCGTGATGACGTATGATGATGAGCTTGCTAAAATCGTGCAGTAATGATAAAAATAACCTTAGGTTTCTTCATCGATGAGTCATATCATAATATGCATTCAATGTTTTTGACATGCGTTAGCTCATTAGCTCTGTCTTTAATCCTGTTCATGGGATTCTATAAACGTTTGTAGGTTTTAAAATTGCTGTGACTTAGTGACCAACTATGTATTCTATGTAGGTATGCATTTAAAAAAAAGTATCTATGTATTCAATCAGCTCTCTAGTTATCTTTGTATAAGAGTTGCTTTGTTTAGAATAGAGTGTGCACGCATCACACTCTATTCTTAACTAAGCAACGCTCATAATATTCATGAATACATATTTATTATTCATTTATTAAATTATAAAAATGAGTTGTAGATGAGAGTTATCTTTGTTACAAACATAAAAGTTGAGATTTTGTTTTATTGTTTGGGTAGATCAATTTTGAAGGTGGTCTCTCATACGTTGATTACTTTGATACATTATTTTGAGTTATTTTTTTAATCATCTTGCCGAGTTCTAGAACATCCTTCATAAAGCGTATCGCATCTTTCATAATACTGTTGTAGGTACTGCCTCGATTCTAAGTGAACGCAAGGTCGTCTCTAGGAATCCGGTATAGTTTTGCCTAGATTGTATTTTACGATGACTTCATTCACGATGTAGTTAGACTTGAAAGTATAAACATCTATCAGTGTATTATAAACTGGTTGAGTCGGGTGCACAGTTGTAAGAAGGATCATATAAAAAAACGGAAGGAACCAGACCGTATGTTTCTTGCCCGTTCTTCTAGGCTCTGGTCGCGTGGAACTGGCACCTAGAATCACCTAGTATGCCAGACGATTCTAAATGATTCTTGTGATTTTATTTAATATAGTAATTTTTGACTTTTGAAAAATTGTAAACGTTACTTCATGAAAAAAAAAACAAAATATCATTACTTACTAAAATATCTGTCACCACCGTTTCATGATACTTGAAGAACATAATGCTTACAAATTGTAAAACTGCTTCATAGTAGGTACCTATATAAGTATTCTATCAGTAATCTAATTCCCAGAGTAGGTCCTACAAGCTTTGCTTAGACTAGAGTGTGATGTGTAAAATGTCCAAAAATATTTATTTATTATTTATTTTAGCCTCTTAAATACTTATTTGAAGTATAATATGTACGTACCTACTTATCGTTATTGGAGTAGTTTTTCTGAGTTGATCTGATTTATCGAGAGGAGTTCGGAAGAAATCGGCTAATTCTTCGTCTTTGTTGATTTATGATTGGTTTTACCTACAAGTTTGCTCTTAGGCTGAAGAGCTACTTACCCACAGCCAAGATAGAGTGGGTCAACTTCAACTTAATATTTCGTTAAGTTACTAAGTCACTTAACATTTTCTGTTTATAGAATGTTAAATTATATGTATCTACGTTAAAAATTATTTAATTAAATGTCAAAGTTTTCAATGAAATTTATATTTTATTGATATTCTACAAAAGTTTTTGGATGCGTTTAGTAGGTAGGCACTTATCACTCTTATGCGATGATAATGAAAAGTGATGAAAACACGTTCTGCAGTTACATAGCTAATAGAGCACTTGACAACATTTATTAATAAGAAAAAAAAACGTGACGGGCTGTATTACGATTTTCTGACTATAAACAATTTTTTTACTTAATTATATTCTGAATAAAAAAAATATTTCTTTATTTAGAAAAAATTAAGTATCTAAGTATAATTGAATATTTTGCACGATTGTTTTAAAATGTAAAATGATCACACAGAAGCGAAATGACACAATTTACATGCGCATACGCATCTATGTTTGTTACGGTCCAGTCGTGCTATGGATGAAAGTCTAATGACTATTATCTTCATTCGAGCAGAGAAAACTGTTATTTACGGTCATTTGACTATTTATGCCAAGAATAGCGCGATTCTGCGGTAAATCTCAATAATACTAAAAATATTCTTTAAAAAATCATTAAGAACATAACTATCATAATGTATTAAAAAATCTAGACTGTGAGTGTAACTTTCAATATATATGTTTTTTAATTTGAACTAGATGGCGTTGTGTATATATACATGAATATTTGTTCGTTTATTTATTTAAGTAGAATGAATACTTATCTCTAAAATTTGGTAAATAGTAGAATGTTAAAAGTAGAAATTTAGTTATTCATTAACTATTAAAGTTTTTTTTTACTAATGATGAAAGATTTTGACTTTGGTAGAATAATTAATATCTTTGTATGTAATAAGTAGATATAATAAAAACAGGTAGATAAAAATAAAAGCTCTTTATGTTAACTGTATTATTTTATGATATCCGCACAAACTTCAAATCATTTGCATTTTATTTAAATTTTGGGTATCTAATACAACTGTCCCTAAAACTTCAAAGTTGAGTTTAGTTAAATAAATGGTGTATCGAATAAACAGTGTGACAAACAGTTGTCCAATTTATAAGTCAATTAGTGAAGTTTGTTTATATACAATTTGACTGGAGTTGTGTTTAATTGGTTTGTTTGATGATTGTTTCGCAATTTGCATTATACAAGTGTCATGCAATTTCATTTCTAATCAACGTGAAATTAATTTTGTATTCAAAGTTAGTTTGTAGAGGCACATTGACTAAATCACTAAGTAAATAATTGTGTTATTGTACCCTAAGTAGGTACGCCTAGAAGTTTAGTAACACTTTTTTATATTTTAAACTTTATTCCAAAGAAACTGGACGGTCTTTTAGTCTTCATAAATCGTGGTTTGATTAAAGTAAGCTATTCTTTTGTTTAATTTTGCTATATGCGAGAGAGATATTAAGTGGTCAAACTGACGGAAACAGATTAATTTGAAGATGTCTTTCTCAACATTTTTGAGTAATCATTTATGTCTAATTAAAATACCTAAGGCTCAAACCGTTATAAATCTCTACCATGCCACTAATCTTACTTTAAAGTTCCGGCATGAATTTAAAAATTAAAAAATCCAGCTAAGTTTTACCTTTAGTTAACCAATAAATCGTTTAAATCGGAGAGAGCGAACAATCAATTACCTCATGAGGTCATAAGGCCACGGTCCATATATCCCCGTATACTCAACGACGAAAGTATTTACGAAAATCCGTAAAGGTTCTATCAGTAACTGTACACACTATATCTTGAACGAGTACGGAGAGATGGTGATTTACACAAACGAACCGAAAGAAACGATCGTAGCCGAAACCGAATGAATCGGTTTCGGATTCGGTCTGGATTGGATAGTATCTGTGCGACATCGCAATAAATTTACGCCTATAATAACTGATAAGAGTATTAAAAATATATATAATTGAAACATAAAAAAACAGCAAAAATCGACTCTGACTATTGCCAGTCTTTTACAACAGTCATGATAAAACGAAACATTGGCTTTAGGTATTTTACTTAAACGAAAAAAAAATTATGTTAAATATTTGTGCTACCCAATAAAACCATGGTTGTATTACCACTAGGAACAAAATAGTTGGGGATTGAGCTTCCATTTCGGCCTTATTCGGCCAATTTCGGCTTAATTTTCGGCCACTCGCACAAACCTTTGCAACTAAGTATAAAAGATGCCATCACGTCCACCTAACGGTCACCCTCATGTCTCCGAATGCTCGTCATTACATCGCGAGCCGATCGTTCGGGCCGCGTGAATGGAATTTAATTATGTGCCGATAACCAAATAAAAGAACCGAAACCTCGAAAGGCTGATAAAAACATTGTAATTACGTCTTATTTAGGATACGAAGCGTTTTGTTGTTATGCCGTTTTTGTACAATGTTACTTGATTAAAAGATGTTAATGAGTTTTCTGGTGTCAGTTCATTTAGTTTTAAACTCATCTTTAAAGATAAAAAACCTCTGATTGTGCTATCACAATCAGGGTTTTTTATCTTTAAAGAAGATAAAAAACCTTGCCATCAAAGTAGTTACTTTCGTACACTACGAGAGAAGGCTTCATCTACATATTTTTCTGGTGACGCGACAATAGATATCAAAAATATAAACTTTTACTGTACCGTAATGCAGGTTACGCACATAATGAATGAAAAAAAGTTTTTTTGTTTGTTGACATACCCGTTTCTTTTACCCGCAGGTACCTTCCGCAAAGTTTTTTCGTGTTTCGCTTGCTTGAGCTTTGAAACCCCTGAGGAATTCGGTAAAAGTGAGATCTTGGCAAAAGTTTACTATTTTGCTTGAAATATTTTTATTTTCAGTGCCCATTTTGATTCTTCACATTTATCCTAGTTTATTATATGAATGGTTAGCTCAAGGCACCTCATAGTATAGTCATTAATATAATACATTGTGTCTGGAAAATAAATCTAGATATGTGTGAACTGACGGATACTGGAGTGGAGACCGCGTTTAGGCAAGCGTAATGTAGGACGCCCTCCGGCGAGATGGGGCGACGATCTACGGTGTGTAGCTGGCAAAAACTGGATGAGAAGAGCCGAGGACCGGGCTCAGTGGCGCGTCTTGGGAGAGACCTACGTCCAGCAGTGGACTGCTATAGGTTGATGATGATGATGATGATGATGATGTGTGAACAGTCCGTGAATATTTGTTTGTGACAGATTTTTAACAAAGTTTGCTATTTTTATTTTAATTTAATCAGTACACATACTTTTTTCTCTCATAAGAAAATGAAGGATTGAGAATGGATCATCATCAGTGATGAGCTAGGTATATGAACTACTTACACAACTAATTTAATTTAAATAAAAACATACTTTGCCTAAAATCTGTAACGCAACCAAAATAATGTAAGTACATACTTACATACATATATTTGCAAATTGGATCGATATAAAATACGTAAGTATTACTTAGGTACGCTTATCGATTTCGTAATAAATTTTCGTAATGGCCGATAAAACCAAATCTATTACGCGAAATTGTTATTTCGTAAAAACGTTCTAAAACTCTAAATTCTTCAAGAAACTGTTTATACCTCGAGATGTTTCTACACTTTTTATAGGTACTGGAATAAGGAGAGAGACTAGATTTTTTTTTATTTACTTACAAAATAAATAAACGTCTGTTTTTACTACAAAACAAAATTCTGAATCCAAATGTATTCTGGGTTCCTTGTAAAAACTAAAAAAACTAGAAAAATATTTTTCCAGTCTTCTCGCATTGCGCTATAAAAATACAGATAAGATAGTCTAGACTAGCTTTACTATTAATGTTTAGTTGAAACTAAAAGCAACAAGGCAATACACTGCTCGTGAAAGAGATAACATCATTTGCACATAGACTGGATTTGTCAGAACAGCCCAAGGCGTGACTCCGTACTTACTCGGTAGTGTCTTCATGACTATTGCGTTTACAAAATCAAATAAACACGAACTAAACGACTTCAAGACTATTTGAATTCATGAACTGTAACTGAGTTTCTTTGGAACCAGTGACCGTAATTTTTACTAAGGTGAATTTATTTAAAAATATATAATTATTTAATTTATAATTGTATATGGCTAAATAAATATACAAAAGATGTTACTGCTTTGTTTATTACCAGCTAATTAAAGGCCACACTGACAGTTTCTTAGATATGACAGTGACATTAGTATACTGTCAGTGTCTTTTTAAAGTCGTCACGGCTTTGCTTTGATTGGTGCATAAAACCTCCGAAATGAGAGACTAAAATTCCACCGCAAAATTGCAAAACTATTCGAGAGATTCGACATAAATCAAAGATTTTGAAAGTCGATATCAGCTCGGAAGTAGGAAGTTGGACGGAAACTCGACCGGACCAGAAAATGCTAATGTAGGTAAAAACGGCCGGAAATTCTAAACATAAACTTGATAAACTTTAACTCTCGCTTTTTATTTTCTAAAATGCGTCAACCGAGATGAGAGCGAGTATAACTTACAACCACGGATTCCTTGAAATCGAGAAAAAAAACGAATCGAATGTGATTTGCACGATTCAGGCAATTTCGAGTTGGCTCACTTATATGTCGATGTAAATCTTTTGTAACATACAAACAACAAAATGGCAGTAATTTGTCACGTCAAAACTATAGGACTAGTTTGGTGAATCTCGCAATATGTAGGTCTAGTTATGTGACTAACAATAGCATCTTTTGCCTCGCCATCAATACTGCTAGGCAAATCTTAGTCAAATGTAGAAATTCAGCACTCTTGCAGTCTACAACACAGATGTAAAAACACGTGTCAAAAACTAGGTAAGCATCTCTTCACTGTAGAATGTTAGTTAAAAATTCAGAACAAAAGACACTTTCCTCTCCGAGTCACCTGCGCTACATTTTTGCATACGTTTTTCAATTTGCATTTAAATATAGTGTTTTACACTCCATTTTAAGTGCTTTAACTACAACACTGGGTTGGTACAAAGTTACTATTGACTGGTGTGTATTTAAAGGTCATTTTTCCGAAACATACACAGTAAATGAAGCTAAGTATGGTAGAGACTACCCATTTTATACATGAACGCGCGTTCTACTCACCAATGAACTAGTTGGCCGACAAATCCATTCTTTGTTAATGCTGATTTCTTCTTCTTCTTCGTGTCGATGATCTCAAACAGTGCTCTCCCAAAACTTGGCCACTTCTATGGCATTTTTGTATGTGAGTGTAACCGTGTTGCGCGTGCCTTTTTAAAATGGTTTATCATTATTACTTTGAATGCCATAGATATCAATAGTAGGTACTATAAGATACTGCTCTAGTAGGTAATTTAATTGCCATGGTTGGTAGCAGTAAATTAGAGATTATTCTACCTTATGGCTCAGCGTACATAAATGTTTATTCAATTAAATTGATAATTATTTAGATAGTATTATAAATGCCTTTGAATAAAGCCTTTTGAGTAACATTTCGGGCGGAATTGGATAATTGGATTCCGATTTTGTGGAACTTTTTGTTCAAATATTGTGAAATACTAACAAAAATTCTGAATTCTTTTTGTTACATTTTTATTTCAGAATAAAATCAAAGAAAGTTTTTAAAATAAAAGTTTTTTTTATTTTATTTAGGTTAACCGTCAATGATGCAACTATAAATTTATACGTTGAAATCAGCATAGTTTAGTTGTGTCACATCGCCACATTTCGATTAAAAACTATTTGATAAGTATTTAAAAAAAATGCAAATGTACACATTAAGAAGGTAGATATAATTATGTAGAATTTCCTCACTTAAGCACATTCCCATAGAAACGCATTAGTCGGCTAATGTGTTGAGTAACCTAATAGGAAATGCAAAGTTTCTGTCCGAGTTTCACTAGAAGCTGCGGAAGAAATCACTTTGCACTTACCCTACGACCTCACCCTCGGTAATCGAAAACTCCCACGATTACGTATGTCTGAACTCATCAGTCACATTTTCATTGAAATCAACGGATATAAGGATTACATAGATTAACGATATGTCATAAACAGTATTTAAAAAAACATACTTGGAGCTAAACGACTTATAAGGTGGACCAAATAATCTGTTTCAATATTTTTATAAGAAAATCTTTGACCCTGACAGCTACATAAATCTATAAAAATTTGCACTACTCTTAACTTTTATTGGGTTGGTTCCTCTCCAAGTAAAAGTAAAGGAGTTGGTATGTCTCCCAAAAGTGGTGGCCCTGAAAAAGGAGTAAGTATGTCCCCCTGTTAAAGGAATGTTACCGCTGGAATTTGGGACAAGCGGTGGTACAGTGACACTCCCTGGCAGATCTCAAGCCCGATAGCGCACCGCCGAAAGAATTTATGAGAAAAGTGACAAAACTCTCCAAATTTACGGTATAATCGTGGCCAACTTTGGAGATAGGGACTATTGTTTTCGGTCGAAATGGTCCGCGATTGATGATTTTGCTTGTTCTGCTAACAACTGTACCGTAAACTTATATAAAAAAAAACAAATTTATTGAAGTTGCCTTTTTATTTCTCTACGAATTACGAGTTTTCGGTAGGTTTTATACTATTTTTACCTCTAAAATTGTATGGTCCAAGCAATGAGGTGTATCTACTGTGAAGTTTTCGTGAAATTTCGTTCGGATTGTTGTTTGGAGTACAAACAAGGATGGTTCTGTTCCTGGCTAGTCACTATCTACATTCATTTGTGTTCAGTGCTCTCAAAAAGTTGAGCTTCCGTTGTGCGACGTAATAAAGAGCCATCTGACAAAAGGGGATGACAAAACATTCTCGTTTTGTTTACGTTGAAACCTAGAATGTTAAAACTTTGTATCGTTTACTAGGTAAACAAAGTTTAGGTATAACCATTTATTTTACATTTAGAGAGGTTGAAATGCTCAGCTATCAGATTTTAATATAAGTTCTGCAGCTAGAATAAATAAACTACTTAGTAGGATTTACGAGAGTGATCACGAAGTGACATTAATTAAAGTGTCATAAACGTTTGAAGCTCAAAGGTTCGCTGGGCTTTCTACATATCTTATGTAATGCCCAGTTCGTATATATTTCTGTGTTAAATAAAAAATACAAGTTGTTTGAGACAACTTGCTGTTTTCTAGTATCAACACAGAACAATATACAAGCAAAGCAAATGCTTAGGTACCGTTGACGTAAAGGATGCAAGGCATTGCAGCCAGGACAAAGATTCAACATTCAAAAGGCAGTCATCATCGTATCTTCACGCATCCCTCGGGGCAGAGTTGATGGAGCGTCACTTCCCCCTTTCACTTCATGCACATCAATCTTAGCAGATATCTCGATACATTCCGAAGATTAAGTTCCTTTTAAATTATATTCAAAAGTCACGTTATCGTGCCGAAGCAGTCAGAAGTATTTGCAATAAGTTAGGATAATAATATGAAAATTAGCTTTGACTCTGTTTATTTTTAAGAAACGGCAATAGTTTTAAAATGTAACGACATAGTAAAAACAACCGAATTCTTTTTGACCCCAGCTTTTTACGTCTTCTTATCTTGTAGGAGATAGTAGGTACATTCAATATTTTAAAAATGCTAAACAAAAGTCATATTCTCACAAAACTCTCTACTTCTGAGTAAGTAATACAGCGCAAGTTAATTGCTTAGTCGCTTCGCGTCTGTAAGTATTTTGTTCTACAAACGTGCCCATATTTTGTTTACTTTCCCAAAGGGGTTAGCGCGATAGCTAAGCTAGTTAAAAAAGAGATTTAACGGCACAGCATTGGATCACAACCCCGCCCCCGTCATTAATCTCATCTCTTTCTTCAGCCAAGTCACGCTTTCGGAGTAAGACGCCACCAACGCAGCTTAGAAACAGACAGCTATAGTTTATTAAAAGATAAAGATTTATAAAAAGCTTTTCTATTTTTCAACTGACTGATTTTTGCACACACACTATTGTATATTGTAATCTCTCTTTTATTTAATCTTGTATGTATATTGTCTATGTATGTGTAGCTTAGTGACGTTATTCTAAAATGCCGGACAGCCCAAGATGGCGGATTATTATTTTTTTGTGCATATTATATCTATAATATTGGTGTAAAATACAAGTACTTACTTAATGAAAAGTTTACATAAAAATATTTTTACCATTTAATCTCACAAGTTTGAAGTGCAAAATATTGTTAATGTATGCTTGAAGTAAATATAATTATGTTCTTTTGCTTTTATTAGTGCCGCTAACGGTAATTTTCCTATATACAATAGTACTCTGTGACGGTAATATACCTAATTTACGAAATGTTATGTGACTTATGCCAAACGCTTTTAAATAACAAAAGTGTTACCAATCGCACAAGATGCGCGAACCTGAATTTTTCCATTTTTATTCTGTTGTATGGTAGAATGGGAGTGCAACTTTGTTATTTTGACATGTTTAGATAAAAAAAAAATGGTAGCACTCCGGGAGTGCCGGCAGAAGTGAAAACTTCAATATTAACGTTGTGTTTTCACTTCAAAAATATAACCACAGTCGTCATAATGACAATTGTGATTGTGATTGTGTCATGTCATTGTGTCACATTCGCGCAAGCGCGAATGTGACACAACGACGAAGACAACGAAGACACAGACACATTCGCGCAAGCGCGAATGTGTCTGCGCCACAACACTATTTAATTGTTTGAGTCATACGTCGCGTGACCGCAAGTGTGTTCTTTTGTCGTCTCTTGTTTTACGAGCAATGTATGAAAATTAAATAAGATCTTACGCTTTTTCGACGTCACGTGACCCTGACGCGAGTTTGAAAGTTTTTACCCACCCAGCGCCGCTAAAGAAGTTTTCACTTCAAAAAAAACAAGCAAATTGCAAAACCGCGGTGTAATCTGAACAAGAAACGAAGAGAATCATTATGTTTCGTTCTACGCAATTTTATTAAATGTGACGGCTGGTCTTTTCTTAGCTGTGGTAAGGACGTTACGGTAAAAACGACTTTCTGAAAAAGCTTGTCTGCCAAATTACATCGACCTGTGAATGGATTCGATATCTTCATGGGTTAGTCTCTCGTATCTCTTATAACTTTTATGAAGCTTTTAATGTGGATTTATTTTTGTCAATTTAATCGTATAGTTCGTATGATTGGAAATGTTTCTTATATTTTTATTTGGTTTTTAATCTCACTTTGGTATCTTTTTATATTTTTTTTCCGGGAACTATAACATAAATAAGTAAGTACATAAGTATAAATATAAAAAAAAAATCTAGTTTCCTGGTAACTATCACCCTTGTCAACAGAACTTTCATAGACAAATGAGGTAAGCAGTAATCAAACAGTTTATTTTTTGTGCTACGAAAGAACTTTCAAACTATTAAACTCTATAGCGTATCTTTAATGGAATTAGCATAGTAAGAAAATCCTTGAAATATATCAGCAATTTTAAGTAGATATAATCTAAAAATATACCCGTTATACATCCCAAATAACAAGCTCACAGGAAGTTCATAAACCGAGATAAAACGACGGTTTTTCGATTGCTTTTTCTTATATCAGCGTTTCGAAGAACCGCTTTTCTAATTTGTTACTTAGTAAATCTCAAAAAATATTAACGTCCGGTTTCTCGAACAATGATCAACGAAAAAATCAAATAATTACTATGTGTCAAACTCGGATCAATCGTGATTTGGGTTTCCAGAAACCGGCCGTAAGAAAGCTAATTTTATTTCTTGTGATAAATATAACCAGAGTAGATAATTTAAGAAACCAAAAACGATAATAGTAGGATAAAACCCATTGGAAAAGGAGGAGAATATTATAAAAATGCAAGGATAAATAATTTACAGGCGATACCTAATACTCAATTCATTTATTGTTGTCATATGTTAGTACTTACATATATGTTAATAATGTAGTTTATGTGTCGCTTAAGAACCCTGTTTAAAGGGTATTAGGTACAATATTATCATAGTTGGAAGGGAGACAGACCGTTAAGGAGACAGTCAATGTATTTCAAAACTGAAAAACTTTAGTTTTTTTTTTTAACACAGATTTATTCAAATCTTTCTGGGTTTTGCATGAATTAACTTGTGACTCAGAGGCTTTGTCTTACAATACAAATGTAATACTTTCAACTAGCGGTGAATGTAGAGACTAAAGGCTCCAGTACACAATGGCGTATGCTGGGCCACGCTTTGCAATGCACCACTGTAGGCCACGATCACTTGGTGTTCACACAATGGCGCATGTCTCATTGCTGCCTGGCAATCCACTTGCGATGGACGTAGAAGAAATGACTCTTTTTTAAATAGGTATTTTCAGGGAGTCTACTATACGATTAAATGCATCATTCATCTGAAAACATCGTACCTAAAATACTACAATTATTATAAATCAATAAACTTGAAAGTTGTAGGTGACAAACTAAACAATGGCCCATTGTGTGAACACCACAGGCCACGCTACGCCACGATTCCTTTGAAGTGTGCCCAAAAAACCGACAACTTTCCGATTGCGCGCCACGGTTGACAATTGTCCGCCATCATACGCCATTGCCCCGTGTACACAATGGCGATGGCCTGTCGTAGGCCAGCATGGGCCATTGTGTACTGGGGACTTAAACATTTGGACTGAGGTCACATTCTGTGATCTGTTTTTACGTCAACAGGATCGCGCGATCAGATGCCCAGAGACCCCAAATAAGTACCTATAAGTATTAAATTCAGCCTTCCATATTTTATAAATTTTATTGTGTAAAAAATAATTGTTTTATGAGTTTTTTATGCAATAATTCATATAATGCATCTTCCAAACTAGCTTATAGACAAATGTTTTTTGAGATTTTGCTACCACGAGTAAAGTGAACTAAATAATGTAGTGATAAATATAAAATCATTAAATAAACTAAGGTCGGTAAATATAATAAGCATTTACTTCAAAAACCACTTAAAAATATTACCCTCTTTAACAAACAGAGTTACTCCCAAAAAACCATAAGTGGGCACTCATCCCAGCCCCCGACGCGTTGGACATTATCATAAAATTAATTATGTATACTGTGCTTTGAAATCATAACTTCGACTTTTTTATAAGTTACGCTTTCTTTCATTTACAGAATTAGCTTTTGATATCATTTACATTTTTATACGATGTCCGGGTACAAGTTATCTAACCTAAAAGCGGCAAGCGGGAGTCGAAAACGAGCACAAAGTTTACTGGTTTTTTTTTTAAATCTGCATCATTTATAATTATAAGTAAGTATTTATTAATTAAAAACGTTTCTAAAATATATAATAGTTATATCTAGTATCTAGTAATTTAGTTTCCATAAAATCTTTGTAGTATAGTTTGAGAAATGGCGTTGTAAGATAAAATATAAATAAGAGCTAGAATGTAATGATCGTATACAAAGACCATTACATCATTTAATAAACGCAGATTACCGCAGTAGGTATATTATATTTAAATAAATTCACGAGATTTCCTTAACATTAGCCTCGAATCGTAATAACTAAGTATATTATAATTATGACTGAATTAAATTTTAATAAAAAGAAATTGGTTTATAGAATGTATGATAATTAATTACCTAGGAATTATTTTAATTTGCATAAAACCGAGACGAGAACGTTACACAATATTATGTTAAATCTACCCCGATTACTTATATAATCATCCAAATCGGTAAATACATAACAATATATAATTATAGTTGTACATATATAATTATAGTAGTACATATATATATATTCATTAAATATGTGTCATATAACATTTTATGAATGTCAGTTACACCTGATATGTACCTTTGTACATAAACAGAGTGTTTTTTTTAGAAGGACGGTGATAGCCAAGTTTGACACCCAGAGCAAATGTTTGTGTGATGAACATAAATATTTGTTCTGAGTCTGGGTGTTTCTATGTATTTATTGTATGTATTAACAAAAAAAATGTATACAAGTATTCTATCAATACGGTGAATATTTATTTATTGTTTTTTATAAATTTAAGGGGTTCCTTTCATGATATTTTTTAATTTTCGTGGTTTCGGACTTGGCCATCTCCGTCGTTTTTAAAACAACCCTGAATACCTGATATATGTATCTGTATCATATAACGCACACTAATCGAACTTTGCAAATAAAATATACATATTAGATCCTATCTTTTAAACCGTAATACTTTTTTATATAAGTACTTCTTGTTCACCCGCGTGTTTTAATAACAAAATATAGATAGGAATCTGCTCCCAAATTAGCATTTTGATAGAAAGTAGATTGTATCTCCCGTACTTACGGTCTCTTAAGCTAAATAAATAACAGAATTTTAATAGACCCCGATGAAAGAAGTAGGTGAATATGAAAATTGAGTTTTTGACGACAGCGTGGGCCATTTCCGCGATGTTTTTATGTAAGATAAATTTTCTTTTTTAATCTTCCTTCAAAGAGGCCACAGTGGGATGTACCTTTGAGATTTAACAAAATGTTGCCATGTGAAAATCGGTATGGGATTATGTCATTGAAGAGAAAAATAAATAAAAATATATAGGTGTGTCAATGCTCCAAGCATAGAAGACTGTTTTCATTTTATAGCACCGATTTTGAAGCTTTGCGTCTCTTAAAGCTTAAAAAATCTATCGGTTTTGTAGTAGTTGGTGCATAAGATTCCCGATCGTCCTACTGAGCATGCCACGGTCGATTGGGAAGTTTTTTATAATGTTCCCGCTTTTCCCAACAGTGGGATGATCCAGTAAGACAAACAGGAGTAGGTGCTAGCTGCATTAAAAATAATAATAGAGTGAGTAGCAAAACAAATATGCTGTGCAAATCACCAGCCTTTGGAATAACTTATTAAAATTAACTGTAATATAAGTTTCTATATTTAATATCAGTGTCAAGGCTTTATGCAAACTACATTTATCAACACCATCTTGTTAATTGATAGCAATTACAAAATCCACATGATATCACCTATTAAACGCAGTAATTTGCACGCTCACTGCTTGCAATACTATCCAGCTGTTTCAAATTATGTATTTCAAAATTATTTTGGGTAATCAAGTGTCAGGGTTACCACATCAAGAACGTTAAATTTTACTGAACAATAAATTACAAGTCAATTTGTATATTTTGATGATGCTTCCTGAAAAAAAGACAGATGATAGGACTAGAAGAGTTATCTCACAGTAAGGGCCGGTTTCTCGAACGATGATCAACGAAAAAATCTAATAATTACTATGTGTCAAACTCGGATCAATCGTAATTTGGGTTTCGAGAAACCGGCCGTTAGTCAGAAACATACTTTACAAAGAATTTTTGAAATAGTTTTATTATTTTTCCTTTATATTATGTTTAGTATTGTATAATCTTTTATCGGTTAGCTTATGGTCAAGATTTCAGCTTCAGCTTTGCAGCTACACGTGGTCTGATCCAAGTTTTGGATATTTTTCAAGGTTGCTTAAGTTTATTTAACACAGGATTAGCACTGAGTTTTATAATATAATAGACAGAACAGAAGAATAGAAGAAAGTGGCTAAAAGTAGGTTATTTTTTTCGTAAAGAATTTCATCATACTTTTATGTTTTGATAGAAACCATGGTACCTACTCGTACCTACATACCTACAGCATGTTAAACCTACATAATGTTTAATATGACATCTGCCAAAAGTTTTTATTTCCCCTCATGAATACTTCTACTCCTTTTTAATGAGCTCGCAGGCTAACTTAAATCCAATTCACATCCATCACCTAAATTCACGATGTGTTATAAGATCTCATAAAAGTACCGCTAACTGCTTTATTATTCAGTTTGATGAAGAAGATTTTTGTTTATGCCATAAATTATAAAATTAAATTAATGTTTATATAAAATGTAGAGCCATTTTCGAGAACTTACCGTTAGAGGAAAAGTCTGCTGCGTATCAATAATCAAGACACGGTTTTTAATTCAAAACTGCGCTGATATCGAAACGAGTCCAAAGTTTTCAATAAAGTCACCTCGCTAACCCACTTCACTAACTCACCGAGTTACTTAAATCCTTACACAATCTGTTATCACGTCTCAAGCATGCAGTTTCACTTTCTTTAGTGTTCGTGATCAGTCACTATGCGAGAAAGGCCAACGCAGATGAAATATCGAAGTCGAAACGCGATCGTCCGCAAAACTTGCGTCGTCGCTTGAACCGCGTGTTGTAGAAGCGAGAGCGCACTCCGACCGTAGCAAGCGCGCCGTCCGACCGCCGAACAGCGACTGTGATAACAAGACCTCCCTCGAATGAACCTGCGAACCTCTCCATAGACTGCGCGCCTCTCTCTCGTCGCCGACGCTGCTCGTCAACGCACTTAGCGCTGCCGAGGAACCGAACTGAACCGTCGCATCACAGCTGCAAGAAACAAATTCCAACCGAGGCACCTTCATCTCGCAACGAACGCGTAACGAGTTTACGGTACGTAAATCGTAGTGGATTTGTTCTGTAGCGCGGCTACAGTAATCCGGTTCTTCGCCTCGATACACGCAAAGAGCTTTTTTCCGAATCAATTCCCGTTAAATAGAGCCTGCTTTTTATTGCCTGCTGCCCGGTAGCCTATGTAGGGAACGCGGAATAACCGCTGCGGACAAGATGCCAACTTTCTAAACTAAACCTATAAGGCGGTTCGATGACGCGAGAATTACGTTATTTTTATTGGAAGTATCGAGACAATAATGATAAAGCATTTATATGATTGGATATGCCGGCTAGAGATTGTCGGTCGAGCGACGTGTTGCAATTTGTGTCGCGTTTTTGCAGCGCGCCGCGGTCGTCGAGGCAACATTTTCCGCGTTGTAAGTTGCGGTTTTACTTTCGGTGTCAATTACGGGGTTTGCGGTCGAAGCCCCACAATCGCAGCGGCAAATTGGATACAGCCCTGTGAACCAGATTAGACCACCTTGTGAAGGCTGCCTTGCGTAAGGAATTGTCACTACGAGAGTGCTAAAAATAGAACGCATTGTAGCGTTCACTTCTGAGTAAGATGTAAGATAATACGCAGTGCATTATGTGGGGAGAGGAGGGTAAAGTGCGCATAGAGACTCCGAAATATTGAAACCGTAAACCCTCCGGAGTGATCCGGAAACGATCCGGAACTGGGTCAGCAATGCTCCCCTAACATTACTAACATTAGGATGAATTCATACGATAGAGAAAAAGATAGGAAATGCTATAGTAACTCCGCAAAATCCCATGAATCTGATGCCTCATCAGATATTTATCAGGGCATGCTGTCTATTATGGTAGAAAGACTGATGGGTGCAGATCACCGTTATAGAGTTCCTCGGCTTCCATTCAATTAATGCGAATATTTAATAAATGAAATTATCTTAAAAAATGCAGATTGTGGCCCTATTATGGAATCGAGTGTTATTAAAATTTAGAAATCTAAAACAAAATTATATTATTTATTTGTTTTAGATTTCTAGTCATCATTTGTTTAAAATTATTTCAGTACCTACCGTTCAGTACCGTACCTAATGCCGATCAAGAATAACAGATGAACAGAGTTTTTTGGAGTTTTTTCTAATATTCGAATGAAAGTAGGTAATCAATTAAGCGGTAAGTAAATAATTTACTCCTAAAAATAAAAAGAACGAGTTGAATTAGAATAAAATAATAATAAACACAAAACAACAGACTATATCAAAACAATCCTTGATCTTTCAATGAATCGACAAGTAGATAATATAATAAAAACCGACTATAAATCAGTGATACCTATTGGTGTAAGCACTGAACGCTATGGCTCTTACCAAAGATATCAATATACGAAATCGGAATAAACAAATCTCTTACATGGTAAATAATAACACTTGAATTTCTTAGTTATTAGGTTATCAACTTTCTCAGCAGACATGCCTATGAATACTGATTGCCACGAAGAGTAAGGAAATAAATGTATCTAAAAAATTTGATTTTCCTCAAATACTTACTATCAGATATCAAAAACATTTCGGCCTGAAAAAGATCGCTTTCAGCAGACTTTTTTTTCTTTTGAGTTATTTATATGCTTGGTTTTAGTATCCGTTTAAATAGTTCGTGAAATAGCTGCTTTTTTTTAATAGGTAATAGTTGTTTTTTAAAACATTACCCAATTCGACTAATGTTGTAGGTACCTACTTAGGTTCTGCTTTCAACTAATATTAGTCTATTGTATTGAAATCGATAATTTCGAGAAGCTTTATGTCACATAATCACTTATGCATTGAGGATCTCAAATCAATAAAAAAAAATGGTTCAGAATGAATCTTCAGAGTAGACTACCCATATGATTCACATTAAAAAAGTGTCTGAAAAGGAAATCTATAGCAATAAGCGTTGACATAACTAGGTATATAACTACGACCCTCTGGCGAGATGGAGCGACGATCTACGGAGTGTAGCTGGCAAAAACTGGATGAGCAGAGCCGAAGACCGGGCTCAGTGGCGCGTCTTGGGAGAGACCTACGTCCAGCAGTGGACTGACATCGGTTGATGATGATAACTACGTAACCAAAAGTAGATAGTACAAGCGTTCATTGCCAATTATTTTTTATTTTATCCCATTCGCGATATTCACGAATTACACTGCAACGCAATAAGGCTCAACTCAGTACCGTTTCAGTTCAGTGCGAAAATGAGATTATTTTTAACAAGTTTTCATCGGATTTCCACAAACTGTTTGGATTCAGATTTATTGTGAATATTATTGTGATTGGTCGGAAGGTTTTCTTGTGGCACAATATTTTTTTGTTAACGCGCAATAAACAAGCGAACGAGTAATATGTAGTTATTTCTCGTATCATTGCTTTTGTTTCAAGTTTTTTTATTATATCTTTATTAAACAAGCCAAAAACAATATCTGTATTGCCTAAACTAAATACGTCTATTATTTTGTGTGTACCACATTTTTTTTAAACGTCAAGAGTTTTTTCTCTTTAGGCAGCAACGTGATACGTGTTAAAATACTTAAGTGTTTTTTTTTCAACTTTTCACACAAAACTATTTGGTCTGAAACTAACTACTAAAACTTGGTATATAGGCTACTCTAAAGATCTAGGTAGCTGACTGAAGTTAGATTTAGCTGACAAAGATAAAACCAGTGACTTATCAAATGGAAGATATTTTACAGCAAAATCATCACTTTTACCCAAGAAACCAATTTCGCAACGTTGAAAAACATGGACCCTTACGTCAATTGATCCGTATTTCGTGGTTTGACCTCACTTCATTGGCAAAACGCCATATTATACCGTGATTTTTATGTTGTAAGCATTTTCATAAGCTATACATTTTTAGCCACGCAAAAATATGGTATGTAGGTTAAGTAAAACTACTTTAAAAGGTAAATAATATGTAGCAAATTCGCTTATTTGCAATACTAATAAAAATTAAAGAGTGTGATTAAGTATTTACTTTTTTTATGTTATCAGCCAAGTAACGAAGTGTTCCGTTCTGAAAAATCACGTTATTGTACGTCTCTTTAGAGCGACAACAGAAATACGTCAGAATACGGTCAGACAGACAGACAGACGAACAGCAGGATCTTAGTTAGATACCTATAGGTTCCCGTTTCACCCTTAGGGTACGGAACCGTAACAACCTTCTTAGGTACCAATATACGCACATTACTATTGTAACCAATACATTATCATAATAACTAGAATCAGAAGAAAAGCCCCGCCAGCGTGTTACAAAGCAATAAATCCAAGTTGATCCTGCACAAGTATCGCAGCCATTGTATTGTAGGTAATTCATCCACTCCATTTCACCCGAAGTCCTGATCTAATGCGATTGGATTGCCCTAATTCGAACCTAATCAGCCGAACGCAATCGAAATGAGCTATTCTATGCGTTGGCGAATAAGTATTTATAAAACTATGTTACTTGATAAGGCCTACAAATAAATGTTGCTTTCTAGTAGACAGACCAATGTATAGGTCTAAACGCAAAAAAAATGAAAAAAAAAAACTATCCACTTCATAAGAATTAAAATTATGATGATTATTATTAAGGCGACCTTTAAATACTAGTACTAGTAGACCTAAAAATCGTTCAAATCAGAAAATATTAAAATATGCTTTAATTCATTTTGATAATGAAATAGGCTCTATTATCTCTTTGCCTGAAGAGTCTGCAACAAAGATAAAAACTTGATATTTAAAAAAGCCCTTTGCTACATTTTCACAAAGCGACTAAGTTCTTCGCAAAACTTCCTAATTAGGCAATTAGCAGGCCTAAAATTTAAAAACGTTATTTTTGAAATCTTTTCATGACACTTTTTACTTTTGATTTGAGCATAACGAACGTTTCCATTCGCGTCTTATGTCCCATAAAAGGGGTTAAAAGGTCCCTTAATGGCCGGGAAAGTTTGCAAATTGGGTTTACGTACCTTTAGGTTTTATGTCTTTAAGCTTTACTCATTCTCCCATTAGCCCGGTAACTGTGAACAGCTGGTTTTCGTCTCAGATGTGCGAGCCACAAATATCTACGGAACTCTTAAAACAAGAAGTAAGTGTACCTCGTATAATGTGTTGCGAGAGCACAGCATTAGGAATTTGCACACTTGCCGGTACTGACACGATACCGATACTCCGATATGTCACTTTCCCGAATACAAATATCGGTGGTGGCGCCGAAAAAGTGCCGCGAGATAGCTTAGTACCTACTAGCTTGGGTATTTTTCTGCAATGTTATTTTTATTTTAGGCATTAATAAAACTGTACTCACTTTTATTGTTCAATTTACCTATAGGACGTTAAGTTATACCGAGCTGTCAAATTAAGTTAGTGTAACAATATATTTGCAACGATATAAATGGATTCCCTTTCTACTGTTTTTACGATTGTGTATCTAAAACGTTCGTCTATTGGGTTGTTGCATTTGAAAACATTTTATTATCTAACTGCTGTAGAGTTGATTGTAGATACATTTCGTAGAGCATTGCGACTTCAACTTGATAATTAGCTTTGAGATTTCTATATTGGTTTTCTCAGTAACAGCAAAGTACTATAGGATATAAGATTGTATAATCAAGATTTCCTAAAATTCTCTACGACCAACATCCATTATAAAAATAGAAATTGAGAGAAACGATGGCAACTGCAGTAGTCGTAAGACTGTCGCAGCTACCAAAGCTACCATTATGTCCACTCATTGAAAATTCATTTTGTTAATTTTGCTTCATTATTGTTTATTGGTTTCCTGTTTCAAATTGAAGCATCTAATAAAACCTGTGATCCACCGTAGCGTAATTAACACTCTTCATTGAAAATCCTCTTAATTTACGCCAGGTAACAATTACCAAGCAATTTTGTTATACACAAACAACGCAACAACGGTTCAAAGGGTGTTGCCATAACAACGCATTTTTTCGAATGGTTTTTTTAAGGTTACGAGAACGTAAACTACACAAAATAGTTTTTCTCGCTTATAGTTTTTTAGTAAACTTATAGTGGTACGTGGTATTCAAGTTTTATGTTCTAGACTAGCTATTAAATAAATTAACGACACTTTAGTCAATTCAGCTAATTTTTAACTAGTGTCTTTAAAATTAAAAAAAAAAGTAGTTACTTACTAACTTTTAAACTGTGTATAAAATGTTTATGTAACGAGTGTAAACATAGTCCGATTATTTGTCAGTAAACTTAGCAGAGAATTGTCCAAACTCTGTATAAACCTAGTCCAAGTTCACATGCAAAAGTTTTCCTGGATTAGTTTTTGTGGGATCGGAATAGCTTTTTAAGAATTCATTAGGATTTTTTTAAAGAGTGCATCGGGCAATTTCGCTTAACAAAGAGACATGGGGGAGTCTCCGTCTATGCAGTTATTATTTTATGTCGTCAGCCCGACGAGACAACCGACGTCAGGACCGCCGATCGATGTCACATGACTCGGAAGAACTCTTTTTTGTTTATACAGTGTATTTTCTTTACAAATGTTCTTTATTTATTTACTTATTTAATTAAAGCAAATCAAACACCAAGAAAAAATACCCAAATAAAATACAAAAAATTATAAGAGTTTAAACCTGGCCTCAACTTTGCATAATGTAAGTTGTAATCTAAGTATTAGTGCCCATTGTTTTTTATTTTTTATCAAATTGTATTCATTAAAATAATATCAGTAGGTAGGTACCTACTAAGTAGATACTAACTTCAGTTGCACTTACACTTTTCTGCTTAAAGTCTGGTATCAAAACAACACCGCTTAGCATGAAAAAGGTATACCTTCATTTAATTTGAAAAATACAAAAACCGCTCGAATTTTAAATTTTAATTTTAGTGTAAAACCGACATTAAGCTAATGCAGAAAATTACTTGAGCTGGTAAATAAAACCGGCATTGAAATGCACGTTCATTCAGTATCAAGCTAAAAAGTTCTAGAAAAGTAAATAGGAAAAGCAAAGCAGACAAAGCATAATATGGGTCATTTGCTACTGAAAATAAGCTACATTTTAAATGAAATAATGTTGTTATCAAACAGTATTTAGCAGGAAGTTATAGCTTAGGTAAATTGATTTCATTAAGATTTGCTTTGTTGGAATTAGAATAAATATTATATTTAGATCAGCCTATAGAACTTCTGTTTATAGATTTTAAAAAATATAAATTTTGGTCATCTGTCCATCCCGTAAATTTATTTGTAAAAAAAATGTTTTCACAAATGATTTAATTAAGTAAGTATTTCTTAATTGACCTTTATTTGTTTTAATAAATAAGTTCTGATATTAAACACCTAATACAAAAAAAATAGAAAAAACATTTTTACGTAGGTAATCAATTACGAGATAAACCATTATGACAATAATTTTGCAACTTTTTTATCAGACACACTATTGTTCATACTTGCATAATGCTTACGGTTCATATTATTGCACTACACATAATCACTTACTTATTTCAACTCTGCGAACTTTCAGCGTGAAGCGGAGTGAAATCTTTTGAAAAAGTTACTTTGAGCTCGGACTAAACGTATAAGTTAATGTATTAGTGAGTTTGTTTTTATCTCCTTCAATTAGATAGGTTTCGCTGTGTATGTAGATTGCTAACAAGATTTAGATACTTTTCATTATGTCATAGTGACATAATGAAAAGTTTATACCTACTAGTTTATCAAAGTTAGAAGTTTAATTTCAAAGTTTGGGCATCACATACCCTAGTACACCGCGGGCACCACATACCCTAGTACACTGCGGGCACCACATACCCTAGTACACCGCGGGCATCACATACCCAACTACACTGCGGGCACCACATACCCAAGTATACCGCGGGCACCACTTACCCAAGTACACCGCGGTCATCTCATACCCTAGTACACCGCGGGCATCACATACCCTAGTACACCGCGGGCACTACATACCCAAGTACACCTCGGACATCACATACCCAACTACACCGCGGGCACCACATACCCTAGTACACCGCGGGCACTACATACCCAAGTACACCTCGGGCATCACATACCCAACTACACCGCGGGCACCACATACCCTAGTACACCGCGGGCACCTCATACCCTAGTACACCGCGGGCATCACATACCCAACTACACTGCGGGCACCACATACCCAAGTATACCGCGGGCACCACTTACCCAAGTACACCGCGGTCATCTCATACCCTAGTATACCGTGGGCATCACATACCCAAGTACACCGCGGGAATCACATACCCAATTACACCACGGGCATCATATACCTCAGTACACTGCGGGCATCACATACCCAACTACACCGCGGGCACCACATACCCAAGTACACCGCGGGCATCACATACCCTAGTACACTGCGGGCACCACATACCCTAGTACACCGCGGGCACCACATAACCAATGACACCGCGGGCATCACATACCCTAGTACACCGCGGGCATCACATACCCAACAACACCGCGGGCACCACATACCTAAGTACACCATGGGCACCACATACCGTAGTACACCGCGGGCACCACATACCCTAGCACACCGCGGGCACCACATACCCAAGTACATCGTGGGCACCACATACCCAAGTACACCGTGGGCACCACATACCCTAGTACACCGCGGGCATCACATACCCAACAACACCGCGGGCACCACATACCCAAGTACACCGCGGGCACCACATACCCAAGTATACCGCGGTCATCTCATACCCTAGTATACCGTGGGCATCACAAACCCAAGTACACCGCGGGCATCACATACCCAATTACACCGCGGGCACCACATACCCAAGTATACCGCGGGCACCACATACCCTAGTACACCGCGGGCATCACATACCCTAGTATACCATGGGCACCACATACCCAAGTATACCGCGGGCATCACATACCCAACTACACCGCGGGCACCACATACCCTAGTACACCGCGGGCATCACATACCCTAGTACACCGCGGGCATCACATACCCAACTACACCGCGGGCACCACATACCCAAGTAAACCATGGGCACCACATACCGTAGTACACCTCGGGCATCACATACCCAACTACAACGCGGGCACCACATACCCTAGTATACCGCGGGCATCACATACCCTAGTACACCGCGGGCACCACATACCCAAGTACACCGCGGGCATCACATGCCCAACTACACCGCGGGCACCACATACCCAAGTATAGCGCGGGTACCACATACCCAAGTACACCGCGGTCATCTCATACCCAAGTATACCGTGTGTAGAATACCGAAGTACACCATGGGCACCACATACCGTAGAACACCTCGGGCATCACATACCCAACTACACCGCGGGCACCACATAACCTAGTACACCGCGGGCATCACATACCCAACTACACCGCGGGCATCATATACCCTAGTACACCGCGGGCATCACATACCCAACTACACCGCGGGCACCACATACCCTAGTACACCGCGGGCACCACATACCCTAGTACACCGCGGGCACCACATACCCAATTACACCGCGGGCATCACATACCCAACAACACCGCGGGCACTACATACCCAAGTATACCGCGAGCACCACATACCCAATGACACCGCGGGCATCACATACCCAACTACACCGCGGGCATCACATACCCAACTACACCGCGGGCACCACATACCCTAGTACACCGCGGGCATCACATACCCAACTAAACCACGGGCATCATATACCCTAGTACACCGCGGGCATCACATACCCAACTACACCGCGGGCACCACATACCCAAGTACACCGCGGGCATCACATAACCTAGTACACCGCGGGCACCACATACTCTAGTACACCGCGGGCACCACATACCCAATTACACCGTGGGCATCACATACCCAACTACACCGCGGGCACCACATACCCAAGTATACCGCGAGCACCACATACCCAATGACACCGCGGGCATCACATACCCAACTACACCGCGGGCATCACATACCCAACTACACCGCGGGACACCACATACCCAAGTACACCGTGGGCATCACATACCCTAGTACACCGCGGGCACCACATACCCTAGTGCACCGCGGGCATCACATACCCAACTAAACCGCGGGCACCACATACCCAAGTACACCGCGGGCATCACATACCCTAGTGCGCCGCGGGCACCACATACCCTAGTACACCGCGGGCACCACATACCCAAGTAAACCTCGGGCATCACATACCCAACTACACCGCGGGCACCACATACCCTAGTACACCGCGGGCATACTAGGTAGTATACTAGGTAGTAGGTGGTACCCGCGGTATACTTGGGTATGTGGTGCCCGCGGTGTAATTGGGTATGTGATGCCCGCGGTGTACTTGGGTATGTGGTGCCCGCGGTGTACTAGGGTATGTGGTGCCCGCGGTGTACTTGGGTATGTGATGCCCGCGGTATACTTGGGTATGTGGTGCCCGCAGTGTAGTTGAGTATGTGGTGCCCGCGGTGTACTAGGGTATGTCATGCCCGCGGTATACTAGGGTATTTGGTGCCCGCAGTGTACTAGGGTATGTGATGCCCGCGGTGTACTTGCACATACCCAACAACACCGCGGGCACCACATACCCAAGTACACCGCGGGCACCACATACCCAAGTATACCGCGGTCATCTCATACCCTAGTATACCGTGGGCATCACAAACCCAAGTACACCGCGGGCATCACATACCCAATTACACCGCGGGCACCACATACCCAAGTATACCGCGGGCACCACATACCCTAGTACACCGCGGGCATCACATACCCTAGTATACCATGGGCACCACATACCCAAGTATACCGCGGGCATCACATACCCAACTACAACGCGGGCACCACATACCCAAGTACACCGCGGGCATCACATACCCAACTACACCGCGGGCACCACATACCCTAATACACCGCGGGCATCACATACCCTAGTACACCGCGGGCACCAAATACCCTAGTACACCGCGGGCACCACATACCCTAGTATACCGCGGGCACCACATACCCAATTACACCGTGGGCATCATATACCCTAGTACACCTCGGGCATCACATACCCAACTACACTGCGGGCATCACATACCCTAGTACAACGCGGGCATCACATACCCTAGTACACCGCGGGCATCACATACCCAACTACACCGCGGGCACCACATACCCAAGTAAACCATGGGCACCACATACCGTAGTACACCTCGAGCATCACATACCCAACTACACCGCGGGCACCACATACCCTAGTATACCGCGGGCATCACATACCCTAGTACACCGCGGGCACCACATACCAAACTACACCGCGGGCATCATATACCCAAGTACACCGCGGGCATCACATACCCAACTACACCGCGGGCACAACATACCCTAGTACACCGCGGGCATCTCATACCCAACTACACCGCGGGCATCATATACCCTAGTACACCGCGGGCATCACATACCCAACTACACCGCGGGCAAAACATACCCAAGTACACCGCGGGCATCACATACCCTAGTACACTGCGGGCACCAAATACCTTAGTACACCGCGGGCATCACATACCCTAGTACACCGCGGGCATCACATACCCTAGTACACCGCGGGCATTACATACCCAAATACACCTCGGGCATCACATACCCAACTACACCGCGGGCACCACATACCCTAGTACACCGCGGGCATCACATACCCTAGTACACCGCGGGCATCACATACCCAACTACACCGCGGGCACCACATACCCAACTACACCGCGGGCACCACATACCCAAGTACGCCGCGGGCATCACATACCCTAGTACACCGCGGGCACCACATACTCTAGTACACCGCGGGCACCACATACCCAATTACACCGTGGGCATCACATACCCAACTACACCGCGGGCACCACATACCCAAGTATACCGCGAGCACCACATACCCAATGACACCGCGGGCATCACATACCCAACTACACCGCGGGCATCACATACCCAACTACACCGCGGGACACCACATACCCAAGTACACCGTGGGCATTACATATCCAACTACACCGCGGGCATCATATACCCTAGTACACCGCGGGCATCACATACCCAACTACACCGCGGGCACCACATACCCAAGTACACCGCGGGCATCACATACCCAATTACACCGCGGGCATCATATACCCTAGTACACCGCGGGCATCACATACCCAACTACACCGCGGGCACCACATACCCAAGTACACCGCGGGCATCACATACCCAATTACACCGCGGGCACCACGCGGGTAGTAGGTGGTACCCGCGGTATACTTGGGTATGTGGTGCCCGCGGTGTAGTTGGGTATGTGATGCCCGCGGTGTACTTGGGTATGTGGTGCCCGCAGTGTAGTTGAGTATGTGGTGCCCGCGGTGTACTAGGGTATGTCATGCCCGCGGTATACTAGGGTATTTGGTGCCCGCAGTGTACTAGGGTATGTGATGCCCGCGGTGTACTTGCACATACCCAACAACACCGCGGGCACCACATAGCCAAGTACACCGCGGGCACCACATACCCAAGTATACCGCGGTCATCTCATACCCTAGTATACCGTGGGCATCACAAACCCAAGTACACCGCGGGCATCACATACCCAATTACACCGCGGGCACCACATACCCAAGTATACCGCGGGCACCACATACCCTAGTACACCGCGGGCATCACTTACCCTAGTATACCATGGGCACCACATACCCAAGTATACCGCGGGCATCACATACCCAACTACACCGCGGGCACCACATACCCAAGTACACCGCGGGCATCACATACCCAACTACACCGCGGGCACCACATACCCTAATACACCGCGGGCATCACATACCCTAGTACACCGCGGGCACCAAATACCCTAGTACACCGCGGGCACCACATACCCTAGTATACCGCGGGCACCACATACCCAATTACACCGTGGGCATCATATACCCTAGTACACCTCGGGCATCACATACCCAACTACACTGCGGGCACCACATACCCTAGTACAACGCGGGCATCACATACCCTAGTACACCGCGGGCATCACATACCCAACTACACCGCGGGCACCACATACCCAAGTAAACCATGGGCACCACATACCGTAGTACACCTCGGGCATCACATACCCAACTACACCGCGGGCACCACATACCCTAGTATACCGCGGGCATCACATACCCTAGTACACCGCGGGCACCACATACCCAACTACACCGCGGGCATCACATACCCAACTACACCGCGGGCACAACATACCCTAGTACACCGCGGGCATCTCATACCCAACTACACCGCGGGCATCATATACCCTAGTACACCGCGGGCATCACATACCCAACTACACCGCGGGCAAAACATACCCAAGTACACCGCGGGCATCACATACCCTAGTACACTGCGGGCACCAAATACCTTAGTACACCGCGGGCATCACATGCCCTAGTACACCGCGGGCATCACATACCCTAGTACACCGCGGGCATTACATACCCAAATACACCTCGGGCATCACATACCCAACTACACCGCGGGCACCACATACCCTAGTACACCGCGGGCATCACATACCCTAGTACACCGCGGGCATCACATACCCAACTACACCGCGGGCACCACATACCCAACTACACCGCGGGCACCACATACCCAAGTACGCCGCGGGCATCACATACCCTAGTACACCGCGGGCACCACATACTCTAGTACACCGCGGGCACCACATACCCAATTACACCGTGGGCATCACATACCCAACTACACCGCGGGCACCACATACCCAAGTATACCGCGAGCACCACATACCCAATGACACCGCGGGCATCACATACCCAACTACACCGCGGGCATCACATACCCAACTACACCGCGGGACACCACATACCCAAGTACACCGTGGGCATCACATACCCTAGTACACCGCGGGCACCACATACCCTAGGGCACCGCGGGCATCACATACCCAGCTA
Organism: Ecliptopera silaceata; assembly: GCA_932527185.1. NCBI lineage: Eukaryota > Metazoa > Arthropoda > Insecta > Lepidoptera > Geometridae > Ecliptopera > Ecliptopera silaceata. Next base: position 5,032,806 of record OW052202.1, on the reverse strand, counting down.
AACCGCGGGCACCACATACCCAAGTACACCGCGGGCATCACATACCCTAGTGCGCCGCGAGCACCACATACCCAACTACACCGCGGGCATCATATACCCAAGTACACCGCGGTGTAGTTGGGTATGTGATGCCCGCGGTGTACTTGGGTATGTGGTGCCCGCGGTGTAGTTGGGTATGTGATGCCCGCGGTGTACTAGGGTATATGATGCCCGCGGTGTAGTTGGATATGTGATGCCCGCGGTGTACTAGGGTATGTGGTGCCCGCGGTGTAGTTGGGTATGTGATGCCCGCGGTGTACTTGGGTATATGATGCCCGCGGTGTAGTTGGGTATGTGGTGCCCGCGGTGTACTAAGGTATGTGATGCCCGCGGTATACTAGGGTATGTGGTGCCCGCGGTATACTAGGGTATGTGGTGCCCGCGGTGTACTAGGGTATGTCATGCCCGCGGTATACTAGGGTATGTGGTGCCCGCGGTATACTAGGGTATGTGATGCCCGCGGTGTACTAGGGTATGTGATGCCCGCGGTGTACTAGGGTATGTGGTGCCCGCGGTGTTGTTGGGTATGTGATGCCCGCGGTGTTGTTGGGTATGTGATGCCCGCGGTGTACTAGGGTATGTGGTGCCCGCGGTGTAGTAAGGTATGTGATGCCTGTAGTGTACTAGGGTATGTGGTGCCCGCGGTGTAGTAAGGTATGTGATGCCTGTGGTGTACTAGGGTATGTGGTGCCCGCGGTGTAGTAAGGTATGTGATGCCTGTGGTGTACTAGGGTATGTGGTGCCCGCGGTATACTTGGTTATGTGGTGTACTAGGGTATGTGATGCCCGCGGTGTACTAGGGTATGTGGTGCCCGCGGTGTAGTTGGGTATGTGATGCCCGAGGTGTACTTGGGTATGTAATGCCCGCGGTAAACTAGGGGTATGTGATGCCCGCGGTGTAATTGGGTATGTTTGTTCCCGCGGTGTACTAGGGTATGTGGTGCCCGCGGTGTACTAGGGTATGTGGTGCCCGCGGCGTACTAAGGTATGTGATGCCCGCGGTGTACTTGGGTATGTGGTGCCCGCGGTGTAGTTGGGTATGTGATGCCCGCGGTGTACTAGGGTATATGATGCCCGCGGTGTAGTTGGGTATGTGATGCCCGCGGTGTACTAGGGTATGTGGTGCCCGCGGTGTAGTTGGGTATGTGATGCCCGAGGTGTTGTACGGTATGTGGTGCCCATGGTGTACTTCGGTATACTACACACGGTATACTTGGGTATGAGATGACCGCGGTGTACTTGGGTATGTGGTACCCGCGGTGTACTAGGGTATGTGATGCCCGCGGTGTACTAGGGTATGTGATGCCCGAGGTGTACTTGGGTATGTAATGCCCGCGGTAAACTAGGGTATGTGATGCCCGCGGTGTAGTTGGGTATGTGATGCCCGCAGTGTACTAGGGTATGTGGTGCCCGCAGTGTACTAAGCTATGTGGTGCCCGCGGTGTATTAGGGTATGTGGTGCCCGCGGTGTAGTTGGGTATGTGATGCCCGAGGTGTACTTGGGTATGTAATGCCCGCGGTGTAGTTGGGTATGTGATGCCCGCGGTGTACTAGGGTATATGATGCCCGCGGTGTAATTGGGTATGTGATGCCCGCGATGTACTTGGGTATGTGATGCCCACGGTATACTAAGGTATGAGATGACCGCGGTGTACTTGGGTATGTGATGCCCGCGATGTACTTGGGTATGTGATGCCCACGGTATACTAGGGTATGAGAAGACCGCGGTGTACTTGGGTATGTGGTGCCCGCGGTGTAGTTGGGTTTGAGATGCCCGCAGTGTACTAGGGTATGTGGTGCCCGCGGTGTACTAGGGTATGTGGTGCCCGCGGTGTACTTGGGTATGTGATGCCCGCGGTATACTTGGGTATGTGGTGCCCGCAGTGTAGTTGGGTATGTGGTGCCCGCGGTATACTTGTGTATGTGGTGCCCGCGGTGTAGTTGGGTATGTGATGCCCGCAGTGTACTAGGGTATGTGGTGCCCGCAGTGTACTAAGGTATGTGGTGCCCGAGGTGTACTTGGGTATGAAAAGCCCGCGGTGTACTAGGGTATGTGATGCCCGCGGTGTACTAGGGTATGTGATGCCCGCAGTGTAGTTGGGTATGTGGTGCCCGCGGTATACTTGTGTATGTGGTGCCCGCGGTGTAGTTGGGTATGTGATGCCCGCGGTGTACTAGGGTATGTGATGCCCGCGATGTACTAGGGTATGTGGTGCCCGCGGTATACTAGGGTATGAGATGACTGCGGTGTATTTGGGTATGTGGTGCCCGCGGTGTAGTTGGGTATGTGATGCCCGCGGTGTACTAGGGTATGTGGTGCCCGCGGTGTAGTTGGGTATATGATGCCCGCGGTGTAATTGGGTATGTGATGCCCGCGATGTACTTGGGTATGTGATGCCCACGGTATACTAAGATATGAGATGACCGCGGTGTACTTGGGTATGTGATGCCCGCGATGTACTTGGGTATGTGATGCCCACGGTATACTAGGGTATGAGATGACCGCGGTGTACTTGGGTATGTGGTGCCCGCGGTGTAGTTGGGTATGTGATGCCCGCGATGTACTTGGGTATGTGATGCCCACGGTATACTAGGGTATGAGATGACCGCGGTGTACTTGGGTCCGTGGTATACTTGGGTATGTGGTGCCCGCAGTGTAGTTGGGTATGTGGTGCCCGCGGTATACTTGTGTATGTGGTGCCCGCGGTGTAGTTGGGTATGTGATGCCCGCAGTGTACTAGGGTACGTGGTGCCCGCAGTGTACTAAGGTATGTGGTGCCCGCGGTGTACTAGGGTATGTGGTGCCCGCGGTGTAGTTGGGTATGTGATGCCCGAGGTGTACTTGGGTATGTAATGCCCGCGGTGTACTAGGGTATGTGATGCCCACGGTATACTAAGGTATGAGATGACCGCGGTGTACTTGGGTATGTGATGCCCGCGATGTACTTGGGTATGTGATGCCCACGGTATACTAGGGTATGAGAAGACCGCGGTGTACTTGGGTATGTGGTGCCCGCGGTGTAGTTGGGTTTGAGATGCCCGCGGTGTACTAGGGTATGTGGTGCCCGCGGTGTACTAGGGTATGTGGTGCCCGCGGTGTACTTGGGTATGTGATGCCCGCGGTATACTTGGGTATGTGGTGCCCGCAGTGTAGTTGGGTATGTGGTGCCCGCGGTATACTTGTGTATGTGGTGCCCGCGGTGTAGTTGGGTATGTGATGCCCGCAGTGTACTAGGGTATGTGGTGCCCGCAGTGTACTAAGGTATGTGGTGCCCGAGGTGTACTTGGGTATGAAAAGCCCGCGGTGTACTAGGGTATGTGATGCCCGCGGTGTACTAGGGTATGTGATGCCCGCAGTGTAGTTGGGTATGTGGTGCCCGCGGTATACTTGTGTATGTGGTGCCCGCGGTGTAGTTGGGTATGTGATGCCCGCGGTGTACTAGGGTATGTGATGCCCGCGGTGTACTAGGGTATGTGGTGCCCGCGGTATACTAGGGTATGAGATGACTGCGGTGTACTTGGGTATGTGGTGCCCGCGGTGTAGTTGGGTATGTGATGCCCGCGGTGTACTAGGGTATGTGGTGCCCGCGGTGTAGTTGGGTATGTGATGCCCGAGGTGTACTTGGGTATGTAATGCCCGCGGTGTAGTTGGGTATGTGATGCCCGCGGCGTACTAGGGTATATGATGCCCGCGGTGTAATTGGGTATGTGATGCCCGCGATGTACTTGGGTATGTGATGCCCACGGTATACTAGGGTATGAGATGACCGCGGTGTACTTGGGTATGTGATGCCCGCGATGTACTTGGGTATGTGATGCCCACGGTATACTAGGGTATGAGATGACCGCGGTGTACTTGGGTATGTGGTGCCCGCGGTGTAGTTGGGTATGTGATGCCCGCGATGTACTTGGGTATGTGATGCCCACGGTATACTAGGGTATGAGATGACCGCGGTGTACTTGGGTCCGCGGTTTACTTGGGTATGTGGTGCCCGCAGTGTAGTTGGGTATGTGGTGCCCGCGGTATACTTGTGTATGTGGTGCCCGCGGTGTAGTTGGGTATGTGATGCCCGCAGTGTACTAGGGTACGTGGTGCCCGCAGTGTACTAAGGTATGTGGTGCCCGCGGTGTACTAGGGTATGTGGTGCCCGTGGTGTAGTTGGGTATGTGATGCCCGAGGTGTACTTGGGTATGTAATGCCCGCGGTGTACTAGGGTATGTGATGCCCGCGGTGTACTAGGGTATGTGATGCCCGCGGTATACTAGGGTATTTGGTGCCCGCAGTGTACTAGGGTATGTGATGCCCGCGGTGTACTTGGGTATGTGGTGCCCGCGGTGTACTAGGGTATGTGATGCCCGCGGTGTACTAGGGTATGTGATGCCCGCGGTGTACTAGGGTATTTGGTGCCCGCAGTGTACTAGGGTATGTGATGCCCGCGGTGTACCCAACTACATCGCGGGCACCACATACCCAAGTGTGGTGCCCGCGGTATACTTGTGTATGTGGTGCCCGCGGTGTAGTTGGGTATGTGATGCCCGCAGTGTACTAGGGTACGTGGTGCCCGCAGTGTACTAAGGTATGTGGTGCCCGCGGTGTACTAGGGTATGTGGTGCCCGCGGTGTAGTTGGGTATGTGATGCCCGAGGTGTACTTGGGTATGTAATGCCCGCGGTGTACTAGGGTATGTGATGCCCGCGGTGTACTAGGGTATGTGATGCCCGCGGTATACTAGGGTATTTGGTGCCGGCAGTGTACTAGGGTATGTGATGCACGCGGTGTACTTGGGTATGTGGTGCCCGCGGTGTACTAGGGTATGTGATGCCCGCGGTGTACTAGGGTATGTGATGCCCGCGGTGTACTAGGGTACGTGGTGCCCGCAGTGTACTAAGGTATGTGGTGCCCGCGGTGTACTAGGGTATGTGGTGCCTGCGGTGTAGTTGGGTATGTGATGCCCGAGGTGTACTTGGGTATGTAATGCCCGCGGTGTACTAGGGTATGTGATGCCCGCGGTGTACTTGGGTATGTGGTGCCCGCGGTGTAGTTGGGTATGTGATGCCCGCGGTGTACTAGGGTATATGATGCCCGCGGTGTAATTGGGTATGTGATGCCCGCGATGTACTTGGGTATGTGATGCCCACGGTATACTAGGGTATGAGATGACCGCGGTGTACTTGGGTATGTGGTGCCCGCGGTATACTTGGGTATGTGGTGCCCGCGGTTTAGTTGGGTATGTGATGCCCGCGGTGTACTAGGGTATGTGATGCCCGCGGTGTACTAGGGTATGTGGTGCCCGCGGTGTAGTTGGGTATGTGATGCCTGAGGTGTACTAGGGTATATGATGCCCGCGGTGTAATTGGGTATGTGATACCCACGGTATACTAGGGTATGAGATGACCGCGGTGTACTTGGGTATGTGGTGCCCGCGGTATACTTGGGTATGTGGTGCCCGCGGTGTAGTTGGGTATGTGATGCCCGCAGTGTACTAGGGTATGTGATGCCTGCGGTGTACTAGGGTATGTGGTGCCCGCGGTGTAGTTGGGTATGTGATGCCCGAGGTGTACTTGGGTATGTGGTGCCCGCGGTGTACTAGGGTATGTGGTGCCCGCGGTGTAGTTGGGTATGTGATGCCCGAGGTGTACTTGGGTATGTGGTGCCCGCGGTGTACTAGGGTATGTGATGCCCGCGGTGTACTTGGGACTTGGGTATGTGGTGCCTGCGGTGTAGTTGGGTATGTGATGCCCGCGGTGTACTTGGGTATGTGGTGCCCGCGGTGTAGTTGGGTATGTGATGCCCGCGGTGTACTAGGGTATATGATGCCCGCGGTGTACTAGGGTATGTGGTGCCCGCGGTGTAGTTGGGTATGTGATGCCCGAGGTGTACTTGGGTATGTAATGCCCGCGGTAAACTAGGGTATGTGATGCCCGCGGTGTACTAGGGTATGTGATGCCCGCGGTGTACTAGGGTATTTGGTGCCCGCAGTGTACTAGGGTATGTGATGCCCGCGGTGTTCTTGGGTATGTGGTGCCCGCGATGTAGTTGGGTATGTGATGCCCGCGGTGTACTAGGGTATGTGATGCCCGCGGTATACTAGGGTATGTGGTGCCCGCGGTATACTAGGGTATGTGGTGCCCGCGGTGTACTAGGGTATGTGGTGCCCGCGGTGTACTCGGGTATGTGGTGCCCGCGTTGTTGTTGGGTATGTGATGCCCGCGGTGTACTTGGATATGTGGTGCCCGCGGTGTTGTTGGGTATGTGATGCCCGCGGTGTACTAGGGTATGTGGTGCCCGCGGTGTAGTAAGGTATGTGATGCCTGTGGTGTACTAGGTTATGTGGTGCCCGCGGTATACTTGGGTATGTGGTGTACTAGGGTATGTGATGCCCGCGGTGTACTTGGGTATGTGGTGCCCGCGGTGTAGTTGGGTATGTGATGCCCGCGGTGTACTAGGGTATGTGGTGCCCGCGGTGTAGTTGGGTATGTGATGCCCGAGGTGTACTTGGGTATGTAATGCCCGCGGTGTAGTTGGGTATGTGATGCCCGCGGCGTACTAGGGTATATGATGCCCGCGGTGTAATTGGGTATGTGATGCCCGCGATGTACTTGGGTATGTGATGCCCACGGTATACTAAGGTATGAGATGACCGCGGTGTACTTGGGTATGTGATGCCCGCGATGTACTTGGGTATGTGATGCCCACGGTATACTAGGGTATGAGATGACCGCGGTGTACTTGGGTATGTGGTGCCCGCGGTGTAGTTGGGTATGTGATGCCCGCGATGTACTTGGGTATGTGATGCCCACGGTATACTAGGGTATGAGATGACCGCGGTGTACTTGGGTCCGCGGTATACTTGGGTATGTGGTGCCCGCAGTGTAGTTGGGTATGTGGTGCCCGCGGTATACTTGTGTATGTGGTGCCCGCGGTGTAGTTGGGTATGTGATGCCCGCAGTGTACTAGGGTACGTGGTGCCCGCAGTGTACTAAGGTATGTGGTGCCCGCGGTGTAGTTGGGTATGTGATGCCCGCGATGTACTTGGGTATGTGATGCCCACGGTATACTAGGGTATGAGATGACCGCGGTGTACTTGGGTCCGCGGTATACTTGGGTATGTGGTGCCCGCAGTGTAGTTGGGTATGTGGTGCCCGCGGTATACTTGTGTATGTGGTGCCCGCGGTGTAGTTGGGTATGTGATGCCCGCAGTGTACTAGGGTACGTGGTGCCCGCAGTGTACTAAGGTATGTGGTGCCCGCGGTGTACTAGGGTATGTGGTGCCCGCGGTGTAGTTGGGTATGTGATGCCCGAGGTGTACTTGGGTATGTAATGCCCGCGGTGTACTAGGGTATGTGATGCCCGCGGTGTACTAGGGTATGTGATGCCCGCGGTATACTAGGGTATTTGGTGCCGGCAGTGTACTAGGGTATGTGATGCCCGCGGTGTACTTGGGTATGTGGTGCCCGCGGTGTACTAGGGTATGTGATGCCCGCGGTGTACTAGGGTATGTGATGCCTGCGGTGTACTAGGGTATTTGGTGCCCGCAGTGTACTAGGGTATGTGATGCCCGCGGTGTACCCAACTACATCGCGGGCACCACATACCCAAGTGTGGTGCCCGCGGTATACTTGTGTATGTGGTGCCCGCGGTGTAGTTGGGTATGTGATGCCCGCAGTGTACTAGGGTACGTGGTGCCCGCAGTGTACTAGGGTATGTGGTGCCCGCGGTGTACTAGGGTATGTGGTGCCCGCGGTGTAGTTGGGTATGTGATGCCCGAGGTGTACTTGGGTATGTAATGCCCGCGGTGTACTAGGGTATGTGATGCCCGCGGTGTACTAGGGTATGTGATGCCCGCGGTATACTAGGGTATTTGGTGCCGGCAGTGTACTAGGGTATGTGATGCACGCGGTGTACTTGGGTATGTGGTGCCCGCGGTGTACTAGGGTATGTGATGCCCGCGGTGTACTAGGGTATGTGATGCCCGCGGTGTACTAGGGTACGTGGTGCCCGCAGTGTACTAAGGTATGTGGTGCCCGCGGTGTACTAGGGTATGTGGTACCCGCGGTGTAGTTGGGTATGTGATGCCCGAGGTGTACTTGGGTATGTAATGCCCGCGGTGTACTAGGGTATGTGATGCCCGCGGTGTACTTGGGTATGTGGTGCCCGCGGTGTAGTTGGGTATGTGATGCCCGCGGTGTACTAGGGTATATGATGCCCGCGGTGTAATTGGGTATGTGATGCCCGCGATGTACTTGGGTATGTGATGCCCACGGTATACTAGGGTATGAGATGACCGCGGTGTACTTGGGTATGTGGTGCCCGCGGTATACTTGGGTATGTGGTGCCCGCGGTTTAGTTGGGTATGTGATGCCCGCGGTGTACTAGGATATTTGATGCCCGCGGTGTACTAGGGTATGTGGTGCCCGCGGTGTAGTTGGGTATGTGATGCCTGAGGTGTACTAGGGTATATGATGCCCGCGGTGTAATTGGGTATGTGATACCCACGGTATACTAGGGTATGAGATGACCGCGGTGTACGTGGGTATGTGGTGCCCGCGGTATACTTGGGTATGTGGTGCCCGCGGTGTAGTTGGGTATGTGATGCCCGCAGTGTACTAGGGTATGTGATGCCTGCGGTGTACTAGGGTATGTGGTGCCCGCGGTGTAGTTGGGTATGTGATGCCCGAGGTGTACTTGGGTATGTGGTGCCCGCGGTGTACTAGGGTATGTGGTGCCCGCGGTGTAGTTGGGTATGTGATGCCCGAGGTGTACTTGGGTATGTGGTGCCCGCGGTGTACTAGGGTATGTGATGCCCGCGGTGTACTTGGGACTTGGGTATGTGGTGCCTGCGGTGTAGTTGGGTATGTGATGCCCGCGGTGTACTTGGGTATATGGTGCCCGCGGTGTAGTTGGGTATGTGATGCCCGCGGTGTACTAGGGTATATGATGCCCGCGGTGTACTAGGGTATGTGGTGCCCGCGGTGTAGTTGGGTATGTGATGCCCGAGGTGTACTTGGGTATGTAATGCCCGCGGTAAACTAGGGTATGTGATGCCCGCGGTGTACTAGGGTATGTGATGCCCGCGGTGTACTAGGGTATTTGGTGCCCGCGGTGTACTAGGGTATGTGATGCCCGCGGTGTTCTTGGGTATGTGGTGCCCGCGATGTAGTTGGGTATGTGATGCCCGCGGTGTACTAGGGTATGTGGTGCCCGCGGTATACTAGGGTATGTGGTGCCCGCGGTATACTAGGGTATGTGGTGCCCGCGGTGTACTAGGGTATGTGGTGCCCGCGGTGTACTCGGGTATGTGGTGCCCGCGTTGTTGTTGGGTATGTGATGCCCGCGGTGTACTTGGGTATGTGGTGCCCGCGGTGTTGTTGGGTATGTGATGCCCGCGGTGTACTAGGGTATGTGGTGCCCGCGGTGTAGTAAGGTATGTGATGCCTGTGGTGTACTAGGTTATGTGGTGCCCGCGGTATACTTGGGTATGTGGTGTACTAGGGTATGTGATGCCCGCGGTGTACTAGGGTATGTGGTGCCCGCGGTGTAGTTGGATATGTGATGCCCGAGGTGTACTTGGGTATGTAATGCCCGCGGTAAACAAGGGTATGTGATGCCCGCGGTGTACTAGGGTATGTGATGCCCGCGGTGTACTAGGGTATTTGGTGCCCGCAGTGTACTAGGGTATGTGATGCCCGCGGTGTACTTGGGTATGTGGTGCCCGCGGTGTAGTTGGGTATGTGATGCCCGCGGTGTACTAGGGTATATGATGCCCGCGGTGTAATTGGGTATGTGATGCTCGCGATGTACTTGGGCATGTGATGCCCACGGTATACTAGGGTATGAGATGACCGCGGTGTACTTGGGTATGTGATGCCCGCGGTGTACTAGGGTATGTGGTGCCCGCGGTGTAGTTGGGTATGTGATGCCCGAGGTGTACTTGGGTATGTAATGCCCGCGGTAAACTAGGGTATGTGATGCCCGCGGTGTACTAGGGTATGTGATGCCCGCGGTGTACTAGGGTATTTGGTGCCCGCAGTGTACTAGGGTATGTGATGCCCGCGGTGTACTTGGGTATGTGGTGCCCGCGATGTAGTTGGGTATGTGATGCCCGCGGTGTACTAGGGTATGTGATGCCCGCGGTGTACTAGGGTATGTGGTGCCCGCGGTGTAGTTGGGTTTGTGATGCCCACGGTATACTAAGATATGAGATGACCGCGGTGTACTTGGGTATGTGATGCCCGCGATGTACTTGGGTATGTGATGCCCACGGTATACTAGGGTATGAGATGACCGCGGTGTACTTGGGTATGTGGTGCCCGCGGTGTAGTTGGGTATGTGATGCCCGCGATGTACTTGGGTATGTGATGCCCACGGTATACTAGGGTATGAGATGACCGCGGTGTACTTGGGTCCGCGGTATACTTGGGTATGTGGTGCCCGCAGTGTAGTTGGGTATGTGGTGCCCGCGGTATACTTGTGTATGTGGTGCCCGCGGTGTAGTTGGGTATGTGATGCCCGCAGTGTACTAGGGTACGTGGTGCCCGCAGTGTACTAAGGTATGTGGTGCCCGCGGTGTACTAGGGTATGTGGTGCCCGCGGTGTAGTTGGGTATGTGATGCCCGAGGTGTACTTGGGTATGTAATGCCCGCGGTGTACTAGGGTATGTGATGCCCACGGTATACTAAGGTATGAGATGACCGCGGTGTACTTGGGTATGTGATGCCCGCGATGTACTTGGGTATGTGATGCCCACGGTATACTAGGGTATGAGAAGACCGCGGTGTACTTGGGTATGTGGTGCCCGCGGTGTAGTTGGGTTTGAGATGCCCGCAGTGTACTAGGGTATGTGGTGCCCGCGGTGTACTAGGGTATGTGGTGCCCGCGGTGTACTTGGGTATGTGATGCCCGCGGTATACTTGGGTATGTGGTGCCCGCAGTGTAGTTGGGTATGTGGTGCCCGCGGTATACTTGTGTATGTGGTGCCCGCGGTGTAGTTGGGTATGTGATGCCCGCAGTGTACTAGGGTATGTGGTGCCCGCAGTGTACTAAGGTATGTGGTGCCCGAGGTGTACTTGGGTATGAAAAGCCCGCGGTGTACTAGGGTATGTGATGCCCGCGGTGTACTAGGGTATGTGATGCCCGCAGTGTAGTTGGGTATGTGGTGCCCGCGGTATACTTGTGTATGTGGTGCCCGCGGTGTAGTTGGGTATGTGATGCCCGCGGTGTACTAGGGTATGTGATGCCCGCGGTGTACTAGGGTATGTGGTGCCCGCGGTATACTAGGGTATGAGATGACTGCGGTGTACTTGGGTATGTGGTGCCCGCGGTGTAGTTGGGTATGTGATGCCCGCGGTGTACTAGGGTATGTGGTGCCCGCGGTGTAGTTGGGTATGTGATGCCCGAGGTGTACTTGGGTATGTAATGCCCGCGGTGTAGTTGGGTATGTGATGCCCGCGGCGTACTAGGGTATATGATGCCCGCGGTGTAATTGGGTATGTGATGCCCGCGATGTACTTGGGTATGTGATGCCCACGGTATACTAAGGTATGAGATGACCGCGGTGTACTTGGGTATGTGATGCCCGCGATGTACTTGGGTATGTGATGCCCACGGTATACTAGGGTATGAGATGACCGCGGTGTACTTGGGTATGTGGTGCCCGCGGTGTAGTTGGGTATGTGATGCCCGCGATGTACTTGGGTATGTGATGCCCACGGTATACTAGGGTATGAGATGACCGCGGTGTACTTGGGTCCGCGGTATACTTGGGTATGTGGTGCCCGCAGTGTAGTTGGGTATGTGGTGCCCGCGGTATACTTGTGTATGTGGTGCCCGCGGTGTAGTTGGGTATGTGATGCCCGCAGTGTACTAGGGTACGTGGTGCCCGCAGTGTACTAAGGTATGTGGTGCCCGCGGTGTACTAGGGTATGTGGTGCCCGCGGTGTAGTTGGGTATGTGATGCCCGAGGTGTACTTGGGTATGTAATGCCCGCGGTGTACTAGGGTATGTGATGCCCGCGGTGTACTAGGGTATGTGATGCCCGCGGTATACTAGGGTATTTGGTGCCGGCAGTGTACTAGGGTATGTGATGCCCGCGGTGTACTTGGGTATGTGGTGCCCGCGGTGTACTAGGGTATGTGATGCCCGCGGTGTACTAGGGTATGTGATGCCCGCGGTGTACTAGGGTATTTGGTGCCCGCAGTGTACTAGGGTATGTGATGCCCGCGGTGTACCCAACTACATCGCGGGCACCACATACCCAAGTGTGGTGCCCGCGGTATACTTGTGTATGTGGTGCCCGCGGTGTAGTTGGGTATGTGATGCCCGCAGTGTACTAGGGTACGTGGTGCCCGCAGTGTACTAAGGTATGTGGTGCCCGCGGTGTACTAGGGTATGTGGTGCCCGCGGTGTAGTTGGGTATGTGATGCCCGAGGTGTACTTGGGTATGTAATGCCCGCGGTGTACTAGGGTATGTGATGCCCGCGGTGTACTAGGGTATGTGATGCCCGCGGTATACTAGGGTATATGGTGCCGGCAGTGTACTAGGGTATGTGATGCACGCGGTGTACTTGGGTATGTGGTGCCCGCGGTGTACTAGGGTATGTGATGCCCGCGGTGTACTAGGGTATGTGATGCCCGCGGTGTACTAGGGTACGTGGTGCCCGCAGTGTACTAAGGTATGTGGTGCCCGCGGTGTACTAGGGTATGTGGTGCCTGCGGTGTAGTTGGGTATGTGATGCCCGAGGTGTACTTGGGTATGTAATGCCCGCGGTGTACTAGGGTATGTGATGCCCGCGGTGTACTTGGGTATGTGGTGCCCGCGGTGTAGTTGGGTATGTGATGCCCGCGGTGTACTAGGGTATATGATGCCCGCGGTGTAATTGGGTATGTGATGCCCGCGATGTACTTGGGTATGTGATGCCCACGGTATACTAGGGTATGAGATGACCGCGGTGTACTTGGGTATGTGGTGCCCGCGGTATACTTGGGTATGTGGTGCCCGCGGTTTAGTTGGGTATGTGATGCCCGCGGTGTACTAGGGTATGTGATGCCCGCGGTGTACTAGGGTATGTGGTGCCCGCGGTGTAGTTGGGTATGTGATGCCTGAGGTGTACTAGGGTATATGATGCCCGCGGTGTAATTGGGTATGTGATACCCACGGTATACTAGGGTATGAGATGACCGCGGTGTACTTGGGTATGTGGTGCCCGCGGTATACTTGGGTATGTGGTGCCCGCGGTGTAGTTGGGTATGTGATGCCCGCAGTGTACTAGGGTATGTGATGCCTGCGGTGTACTAGGGTATGTGGTGCCCGCGGTGTAGTTGGGTATGTGATGCCCGAGGTGTACTTGGGTATGTGGTGCCCGCGGTGTACTAGGGTATGTGGTGCCCGCGGTGTAGTTGGGTATGTGATGCCCGAGGTGTACTTGGGTATGTGGTGCCCGCGGTGTACTAGGGTATGTGATGCCCGCGGTGTACTTGGGACTTGGGTATGTGGTGCCTGCGGTGTAGTTGGGTATGTGATGCCCGCGGTGTACTTGGGTATGTGGTGCCCGCGGTGTAGTTGGGTATGTGATGCCCGCGGTGTACTAGGGTATATGATGCCCGCGGTGTACTAGGGTATGTGGTGCCCGCGGTGTAGTTGGGTATGTGATGCCCGAGGTGTACTTGGGTATGTAATGCCCGCGGTAAACTAGGGTATGTGATGCCCGCGGTGTACTAGGGTATGTGATGCCCGCGGTGTACTAGGGTATTTGGTGCCCGCAGTGTACTAGGGTATGTGATGCCCGCGGTGTTCTTGGGTATGTGGTGCCCGCGATGTAGTTGGGTATGTGATGCCCGCGGTGTACTAGGGTATGTGATGCCCGCGGTATACTAGGGTATGTGGTGCCCGCGGTATACTAGGGTATGTGGTGCCCGCGGTGTACTAGGGTATGTGGTGCCCGCGGTGTACTCGGGTATGTGGTGCCCGCGTTGTTGTTGGGTATGTGATGCCCGCGGTGTACTTGGATATGTGGTGCCCGCGGTTTTGTTGGGTATGTGATGCCCGCGGTGTACTAGGGTATGTGGTGCCCGCGGTGTAGTAAGGTATGTGATGCCTGTGGTGTACTAGGTTATGTGGTGCCCGCGGTATACTTGGGTATGTGGTGTACTAGGGTATGTGATGCCCGCGGTGTACTTGGGTATGTGGTGCCCGCGGTGTAGTTGGGTATGTGATGCCCGCGGTGTACTAGGGTATGTGGTGCCCGCGGTGTAGTTGGGTATGTGATGCCCGAGGTGTACTTGGGTATGTAATGCCCGCGGTGTAGTTGGGTATGTGATGCCCGCGGCGTACTAGGGTATATGATGCCCGCGGTGTAATTGGGTATGTGATGCCCGCGATGTACTTGGGTATGTGATGCCCACGGTATACTAAGGTATGAGATGACCGCGGTGTACTTGGGTATGTGATGCCCGCGATGTACTTGGGTATGTGATGCCCACGGTATACTAGGGTATGAGATGACCGCGGTGTACTTGGGTATGTGGTGCCCGCGGTGTAGTTGGGTATGTGATGCCCGCGATGTACTTGGGTATGTGATGCCCACGGTATACTAGGGTATGAGATGACCGCGGTGTACTTGGGTCCGCGGTATACTTGGGTATGTGGTGCCCGCAGTGTAGTTGGGTATGTGGTGCCCGCGGTATACTTGTGTATGTGGTGCCCGCGGTGTAGTTGGGTATGTGATGCCCGCAGTGTACTAGGGTACGTGGTGCCCGCAGTGTACTAAGGTATGTGGTGCCCGCGGTGTAGTTGGGTATGTGATGCCCGCGATGTACTTGGGTATGTGATGCCCACGGTATACTAGGGTATGAGATGACCGCGGTGTACTTGGGTCCGCGGTATACTTGGGTATGTGGTGCCCGCAGTGTAGTTGGGTATGTGGTGCCCGCGGTATACTTGTGTATGTGGTGCCCGCGGTGTAGTTGGGTATGTGATGCCCGCAGTGTACTAGGGTACGTGGTGCCCGCAGTGTACTAAGGTATGTGGTGCCCGCGGTGTACTAGGGTATGTGGTGCCCGCGGTGTAGTTGGGTATGTGATGCCCGAGGTGTACTTGGGTATGTAATGCCCGCGGTGTACTAGGGTATGTGATGCCCGCGGTGTACTAGGGTATGTGATGCCCGCGGTATACTAGGGTATTTGGTGCCGGCAGTGTACTAGGGTATGTGATGCCCGCGGTGTACTTGGGTATGTGGTGCCCGCGGTGTACTAGGGTATGTGATGCCCGCGGTGTACTAGGGTATGTGATGCCTGCGGTGTACTAGGGTATTTGGTGCCCGCAGTGTACTAGGGTATGTGATGCCCGCGGTGTACCCAACTACATCGCGGGCACCACATACCCAAGTGTGGTGCCCGCGGTATACTTGTGTATGTGGTGCCCGCGGTGTAGTTGGGTATGTGGTGCCCGCAGTGTACTAGGGTACGTGGTGCCCGCAGTGTACTAAGGTATGTGGTGCCCGCGGTGTACTAGGGTATGTGGTGCCCGCGGTGTAGTTGGGTATGTGATGCCCGAGGTGTACTTGGGTATGTAATGCCCGCGGTGTACTAGGGTATGTGATGCCCGCGGTGTACTAGGGTATGTGATGCCCGCGGTATACTAGGGTATTTGGTGCCGGCAGTGTACTAGGGTATGTGATGCACGCGGTGTACTTGGGTATGTGGTGCCCGCGGTGTACTAGGGTATGTGATGCCCGCGGTATACTAGGGTATGTGATGCCCGCGGTGTACTAGGGTACGTGGTGCCCGCAGTGTACTAAGGTATGTGGTGCCCGCGGTGTACTAGGGTATGTGGTACCCGCGGTGTAGTTGGGTATGTGATGCCCGAGGTGTACTTGGGTATGTAATGCCCGCGGTGTACTAGGGTATGTGATGCCCGCGGTGTACTTGGGTATGTGGTGCCCGCGGTGTAGTTGGGTATGTGATGCCCGCGGTGTACTAGGGTATATGATGCCCGCGGTGTAATTGGGTATGTGATGCCCGCGATGTACTTGGGTATGTGATGCCCACGGTATACTAGGGTATGAGATGACCGCGGTGTACTTGGGTATGTGGTGCCCGCGGTATACTTGGGTATGTGGTGCCCGCGGTTTAGTTGGGTATGTGATGCCCGCGGTGTACTAGGATATTTGATGCCCGCGGTGTACTAGGGTATGTGGTGCCCGCGGTGTAGTTGGGTATGTGATGCCTGAGGTGTACTAGGGTATATGATGCCCGCGGTGTAATTGGGTATGTGATACCCACGGTATACTAGGGTATGAGATGACCGCGGTGTACGTGGGTATGTGGTGCCCGCGGTATACTTGGGTATGTGGTGCCCGCGGTGTAGTTGGGTATGTGATGCCCGCAGTGTACTAGGGTATGTGATGCCTGCGGTGTACTAGGGTATGTGGTGCCCGCGGTGTAGTTGGGTATGTGATGCCCGAGGTGTACTTGGGTATGTGGTGCCCGCGGTGTACTAGGGTATGTGGTGCCCGCGGTGTAGTTGGGTATGTGATGCCCGAGGTGTACTTGGGTATGTGGTGCCCGCGGTGTACTAGGGTATGTGATGCCCGCGGTGTACTTGGGACTTGGGTATGTGGTGCCTGCGGTGTAGTTGGGTATGTGATGCCCGCGGTGTACTTGGGTATGTGGTGCCCGCGGTGTAGTTGGGTATGTGATGCCCGCGGTGTACTAGGGTATATGATGCCCGCGGTGTACTAGGGTATGTGGTGCCCGCGGTGTAGTTGGGTATGTAATGCCCGAGGTGTACTTGGGTATGTAATGCCCGCGGTAAACTAGGGTATGTGATGCCCGCGGTGTACTAGGGTATGTGATGCCCGCGGTGTACTAGGGTATTTGGTGCCCGCAGTGTACTAGGGTATGTGATGCCCGCGGTGTTCTTGGGTATGTGGTGCCCGCGATGTAGTTGGGTATGTGATGCCCGCGGTGTACTAGGGTATGTGATGCCCGCGGTATACTAGGGTATGTGGTGCCCGCGGTATACTAGGGTATGTGGTGCCCGCGGTGTACTAGGGTATGTGGTGCCCGCGGTGTACTCGGGTATGTGGTGCCCGCGTTGTTGTTGGGTATGTGATGCCCGCGGTGTACTTGGGTATGTGGTGCCCGCGGTGTTGTTGGGTATGTGATGCCCGCGGTGTACTAGGGTATGTGGTGCCCGCGGTGTAGTAAGGTATGTGATGCCTGTGGTGTACTAGGTTATGTGGTGCCCGCGGTATACTTGGGTATGTGGTGTACTAGGGTATGTGATGCCCGCGGTGTACTAGGGTATGTGGTGCCCGCGGTGTAGTTGGATATGTGATGCCCGAGGTGTACTTGGGTATGTAATGCCCGCGGTAAACAAGGGTATGTGATGCCCGCGGTGTACTAGGGTATGTGATGCCCGCGGTGTACTAGGGTATTTGGTGCCCGCAGTGTACTAGGGTATGTGATGCCCGCGGTGTACTTGGGTATGTGGTGCCCGCGGTGTAGTTGGGTATGTGATGCCCGCGGTGTACTAGGGTATATGATGCCCGCGGTGTAATTGGGTATGTGATGCTCGCGATGTACTTGGGCATGTGATGCCCACGGTATACTAGGGTATGAGATGACCGCGGTGTACTTGGGTATGTGATGCCCGCGGTGTACTAGGGTATGTGGTGCCCGCGGTGTAGTTGGGTATGTGATGCCCGAGGTGTACTTGGGTATGTAATGCCCGCGGTAAACTAGGGTATGTGATGCCCGCGGTGTACTAGGGTATGTGATGCCCGCGGTGTACTAGGGTATTTGGTGCCCGCAGTGTACTAGGGTATGTGATGCCCGCGGTGTACTTGGGTATGTGGTGCCCGCGATGTAGTTGGGTATGTGATGCCCGCGGTGTACTAGGGTATGTGATGCCCGCGGTGTACTAGGGTATGTGGTGCCCGCGGTGTAGTTGGGTATGTGATGCCCGAGGTGTACTAGGGTATATGATGCCCGCGGTGTAGTTGGGTATGTGATGCCCGCGGTATACTAGGGTATGTGGTGCCCGCGGTATACTAGGGTATGTGGTGCCCGCGGTGTACCAGGGTATGTGGTGCCCGCGGTGTACTAGGGTATGTGATGCCCGCGGTGTACTCGGGTATGTGGTGCCTGCGTTGTTGTTGGGTATGTGATGCCCGCGGTGTACTTGGATATGTGGTGCCCGCGGTGTTGTTGGGTACCTATGTGATGCCCGCGGTGTACTAGGGTATGTGGTGCCCGCGGTGTAGTAAGGTATGTGATGCCTGTGGTGTACTTGGGTATGTGGTGCCCGCGCTATACTTGGGTATGTGGTGTACTAGTGTATGTGATGCCCGCGGTGTACTAGGGTATGTGGTGCCCGCGGTGTAGTTGGGTATGTGATGCCCGAGGTGTACTTGGGTATGTAATGCCCGCGGTAAACTAAGGTATGTGATGCCCGCGGTGTACTAGGGTATGTGATGCCCGCGGTGTACTAGGGTATTTGGTGCCCGCAGTGTTCTAGGGTATGTGATGCCCGCGGTATACTAGGGTATGTGGTGCCCGCGGTATACTAGGGTATGTGGTGCCCGCGGTGTACTAGGGTATGTCATGCCCGCGGTATACTAGGGTATGTAGTGCCCGCGGTATACTAGGGTATGTGATGCCCGCGGTGTACTAGGGTATGTGGTACCCGCGGTGTACTAGGGTATGTGGTGCCCGCGGTGTTGTTGGGTATGTGATGCCCGCGGTGTTGTTGGGTATGTGATGCCCGCGGTGTTGTTGGGTATGTGATGCCCGCGGTGTACTAGGGTATGTGGTGCCCGCGGTGTAGTAAGGTATGTGATGTCTGTGGTGTACTAGGGTATGTGGTGCCCGCGGTATACTTGGTTATGTGGTGTACTAGGGTATGTGATGCCCGCGGTGTACTAGGGTATGTGGTGCCCGCGGTGAAGTTGGGTATGTGATGCCCGAGGTGTACTTGGGTATGTAATGCCCGCGGTAAACTAGGGTATGTAATGCCCGCGGTGTACTAGGGTATGTGATGCCCGCGGTGTACTAGGGTATGTGATGCCCGCGGTGTTCTTGGGTATGTGGTGCCCGCGGTGTAGTTGGGTATGTGATGCCCGCGGTGTACTAGGGTATATGATGCCCGCGGTGTAATTGGGTATGTGATGCCTGCGATGTACTTGGGTATGTGATGCCCACGGTATACTAGGGTATGAGATGACCGCGGTGTACTTGGGTATGTGGTGCCCGCGGTATACTTGGGTATGCTGTGCCCGCGATGTAGTTGGGTATGTGATGCCCGCGGTGTACTAGGGTATATAATGCCCGCGGTGTAGTTGGGTATGTGATGCCCGCGGTGTACTAGGTTATGTGGTGCCCGCGGTGTAGTTGGGTATGTGATGCCCGAGGTGTTCTACGGTATGTGGTGCCCATGGTGTACTTCGGTATTCTACACACGGTATACTTGGGTATGAGATGACCGCGGTGTACTTGGGTATGTGGTACCCGCGCTATACTTGGGTATGTGGTGCCCGCGGTGTACTTGGGTATGTGGTGCCCGCGTTATACTTGGGTATGTGGTGTACTAGGGTATGTGATGCCCGCGGTGTACTAGGGTATGTGGTGCCCGCGGTGTAGTTGGGTATGTGATGCCTGCGATGTACTTGGGTATGTGATGCCCACGGTATACTAGGGTATGAGATGACCGCGGTGTACTTGGGTATGTGGTGCCCGCGGTATACTTGGGTATGCTGTGCCCGCGATGTAGTTGGGTATGTGATGCCCGCGGTGTACTAGTGTATGTGATGCCCGCGGTGTACTAGGGTATGTGGTGCCCGCGGTGTAGTTGGGTATGTGATGCCCGAGGTGTACTAGGGTATATGATGCCCGCGGTGTAATTGGGTATGTGATGCCCGCGATGTACTTGGGTATGTGATGCCCACGGTATACTAGGGTATGAGATGACCTCGGTGTACTTGGGTATGTGGTGCCCGCGGTGTAGTTGGGTTTGTGATGCCCGCAGTGTACTAGGGTATGTGGTGCCCGCGGTGTACTAGGGTATGTGGTGCCCGCAGTGTAGTTGGGTATGTGGTGCCCGCGGTATAGTTGGGTATGTGATGCCCGCGGTGTACTAGGGTATGTGGTACCCGCGGTGTACTAGGGTATGTGGTGCCCGCGGTGTTGTTGGGTATGTGATGCCCGCGGTGTTGTTGGGTATGTGATGCCCGCGGTGTTGTTGGGTATGTGATGCCCGCGGTGTACTAGGGTATGTGGTGCCCGCGGTGTAGTAAGGTATGTGATGTCTGTGGTGTACTAGGGTATGTGGTGCCCGCGGTATACTTGGTTATGTGGTGTACTAGGGTATGTGATGCCCGCGGTGTACTAGGGTATGTGGTGCCCGCGGTGAAGTTGGGTATGTGATGCCCGAGGTGTACTTGGGTATGTAATGCCCGCGGTAAACTAGGGTATGTAATGCCCGCGGTGTACTAGGGTATGTGATGCCCGCGGTGTACTAGGGTATGTGATGCCCGCGGTGTTCTTGGGTATGTGGTGCCCGCGGTGTAGTTGGGTATGTGATGCCCGCGGTGTACTAGGGTATATGATGCCCGCGGTGTAATTGGGTATGTGATGCCTGCGATGTACTTGGGTATGTGATGCCCACGGTATACTAGGGTATGAGATGACCGCGGTGTACTTGGGTATGTGGTGCCCGCGGTATACTTGGGTATGCTGTGCCCGCGATGTAGTTGGGTATGTGATGCCCGCGGTGTACTAGGGTATATAATGCCCGCGGTGTAGTTGGGTATGTGATGCCCGCGGTGTACTAGGTTATGTGGTGCCCGCGGTGTAGTTGGGTATGTGATGCCCGAGGTGTTCTACGGTATGTGGTGCCCATGGTGTACTTCGGTATTCTACACACGGTATACTTGGGTATGAGATGACCGCGGTGTACTTGGGTATGTGGTACCCGCGCTATACTTGGGTATGTGGTGCCCGCGGTGTACTTGGGTATGTGGTGCCCGCGTTATACTTGGGTATGTGGTGTACTAGGGTATGTGATGCCCGCGGTGTACTAGGGTATGTGGTGCCCGCGGTGTAGTTGGGTATGTGATGCCTGCGATGTACTTGGGTATGTGATGCCCACGGTATACTAGGGTATGAGATGACCGCGGTGTACTTGGGTATGTGGTGCCCGCGGTATACTTGGGTATGCTGTGCCCGCGATGTAGTTGGGTATGTGATGCCCGCGGTGTACTAGGGTATGTGATGCCCGCGGTGTACTAGGGTATGTGGTGCCCGCGGTGTAGTTGGGTATGTGATGCCCGAGGTGTACTAGGGTATATGATGCCCGCGGTGTAATTGGGTATGTGATGCCCGCGATGTACTTGGGTATGTGATGCCCACGGTATACTAGGGTATGAGATGACCTCGGTGTACTTGGGTATGTGGTGCCCGCGGTGTAGTTGGGTTTGTGATGCCCGCAGTGTACTAGGGTATGTGGTGCCCGCGGTGTACTAGGGTATGTGGTGCCCGCAGTGTAGTTGGGTATGTGGTGCCCGCGGTATAGTTGGGTATGTGATGCCCGCGGTGTACTAGGGTATGTGGTGCCCGCGGTATACTAGGGTATGAGATGACCGCGGTGTACTTGGGTATGTTGTGCCCGCGGTGTAGATGGGTATGTGATGCCCGCAGTGTACTTGGGTATGTGGTGCCCGCAGTGTACTAAGCTATGTGGTGCCCGCGGTGTACTAGGGTATGTGGTGCCCGCGGTGTAGTTGGGTATGTGATGCCCGCGGTGTACTAGGGTATGTGGTGCCCGCGGTGTAGTTGGGTATGTGATGCCCGAGGTGTACTTGGGTATGTAATGCCCGCGGTGTAGTTGGGTATGTGATGCCCGCGGCGTACTAGGGTATATGATGCCCGCGGTGTAATTGGGTATGTGATGCCCGCGATGTACTTGGGTATGTGATGCCCACGGTATACTAAGGTATGAGATGACCGCGGTGTACTTGGGTATGTGATGCCCGCGATGTACTTGGGTATGTGATGCCCACGGTATACTAGGGTATGAGATGACCGCGGTGTACTTGGGTATGTGGTGCCCGCGGTGTAGTTCAGTTTGAGATGCCCGCAGTGTACTAGGGTATGTGGTGCCCGCGGTGTACTAAGGTATGTGGTGCCCGCGGTGTACTTGGGTATGTGATGCCCGCGGTATACTTGGGTATGTGGTGCCCGCAGTGTAGTTGGGTATGTGGTGCCCGCGGTATACTTGTGTATGTGGTGCCCGCGGTATACTAGGGTATTTGGTGCCGGCAGTGTACTAGGGTATGTGATGCCCGCGGTGTACTTGGGTATGTGGTGCCCGCGGTGTAGTTGGGTATGTGATGCCCGCGGTGTACTAGGGTATATGATGCCCGCGGTGTAATTGGGTATGTGATGCCCGCGATGTACTTGGGTATGTGATGCCCACGGTATACTAGGGTATGAGATGACCGCGGTGTACTTGGGTATGTGGTGCCCGCGGTATACTTGGGTATGTGGTGCCCGCGGTGTACTTGGGTATGTGGTGCCCGCGGTGTAGTTGGGTATGTGATGCCCGCGGTGTACTAGGGTATATGATGCCCGCGGTGTAGTTGGGTATGTGATGCCCGCGGTATACTAGGGTATGTGGTGCCCGCGGTATACTAGGGTATGTGGTGCCCGCGGTGTACCAGGGTATGTGGTGCCCGCGGTGTACTAGGGTATGTGATGCCCGCGGTGTAC
This sequence comes from Ecliptopera silaceata, assembly GCA_932527185.1. Lineage (NCBI taxonomy): Eukaryota > Metazoa > Arthropoda > Insecta > Lepidoptera > Geometridae > Ecliptopera > Ecliptopera silaceata. Next base: position 5,010,003 of record OW052202.1, on the reverse strand, counting down.
TCGGGTATGTGGTGCCCGCGTTGTTGTTGGGTATGTGATGCCCGCGGTGTACTTGGATATGTGGTGCCCGCGGTGTTGTTGGGTACCTATGTGATGCCCGCGGTGTACTAGGGTATGTGGTGCCCGCGGTGTAGTAAGGTATGTGATGCCTGTGGTGTACTAGGGTATGTGGTGCCCGCGTTATACTTGGGTATGTGGTGTACTAGGGTATGTGATGCCCGCGGTGTACTAGGGTATGTGGTGCCCGCGGTGTAGTTGGGTATGTGATGCCCGAGGTGTACTTGGGTATGTAATGCCCGCGGTAAACTAGGGTATGTGATGCCCGCGGTGTACTAGGGTATGTGATGCCCGCGGTGTACTAGGGTATTTGGTGCCCGCAGTGTACTAGGGTATGTGATGCCCGCGGTGTACTTGGGTATGTGGTGCCCTCGGTGTAGTTGGGTATGTGATGCCCGCGGTGTACTAGGGTATATGATGCCCGCGGTGTAATTGGGTATGTGATGCTCGCGATGTACTTGGGTATGTGATGCTCACGGTATACTAGGGTATGAGATGACCGCGGTGTACTTGGGTATGTGATGCCCGCGGTGTACTAGGGTATGTGGTGCCCGCGGTGTAGTTGGGTATGTGATGCCCGAGGTGTACTTGGGTATGTAATGCCCGCGGTAAACTAGGGTATGTGATGCCCGCGGTGTACTAGGGTATGTGATGCCCGCGGTGTACTAGGGTATTTGGTGCCCGCAGTGTAATAGGGTATGTGATGCCTGCGGTGTACTTGGGTATGTGGTGCCCGCGATGTAGTTGGGTATGTGATGCCCGCGGTGTACTAGGGTATGTGATGCCCGCGGTGTACTAGGGTATGTGGTGCCCGCGGTGTAGTTGGGTATGTGATGCCCGAGGTGTACTAGGGTATATGATGCCCGCGGTGTAATTGGGTATGTGATGCCCGCGATGTACTTGGGTATGTGATGCCCACGGTATACTAGGATATGAGATGACCGCGGTGTACTTGGGTATGTGATGCCCGCGGTGTACTAGGGTATGTGGTGCCCGCGGTGTAGTTGGGTATGTGATGCCCGAGGTGTACTTGGGTATGTAATGCCCGCGGTAAACTAGGGTATGTGATGCCCGCGGTGTACTAGGGTATGTGATGCCCGCGGTGTACTTGGGTATTTGGTGCCCGCAGTGTACTAGGGTATGTGATGCCCGCGGTGTACTTGGGTATGTGGTGCCCGCGATGTAGTTGGGTATGTGATGCCCGCGGTGTACTAGGGTATGTGATGCCCGCGGTATACTAGGGTATGTGGTGCCCGCGGTGTACTAGGGTATGTGATGCCCGCGGTGTACTAGGGTATGTGGTGCCCGCGGTGTACTTGGGTATGTGATGCCCGTGGTGTACTAGGGTATGTGGTGCCCGCGGTATACTAGGGTATGTGGTGCCCGCGGTGTACCAGGGCATGTGGTGCCCGCGGTGTACTAGGGTATGTGATGCCCGCGGTGTACTCGGGTATGTGGTGCCCGCGTTGTTGTTGGGTATGTGATGCCCGCGGTGTACTTGGATATGTGGTGCCCGCGGTGTTGTTGGGTATGTGATGCCCGCGGTGTACTAGGGTATGTGGTGCCTGCGGTGTAGTAAGGTATGTGATGCCTGTGGTGTACTAGGGTATGTGGTGCCCGCGGTATACTTGGGTATGTGGTGTACTAGGGTATGTGATGCCCGCGGTGTACTAGGGTATGTGGTGCCCGCGGTGTAGTTGGGTATGTGATGCCCGAGGTGTACTTGGGTATGTAATGCCCGCGGTAAACTAGGGTATGTGATGCCCGCGGTGTACTAGGGTATTTGGTACCCGCAGTGTACTAGGGTATGTGATGCCCGCGGTGTACTTGGGTATGTGGTGCCCGCGGTGTAGTTGGGTATGTGATGCCCGCGGTGTACTAGGGTATATGATGCCCGCGGTGTAATTGGGTATGTGATGCTCGCGATGTACTTGGGTATGTGATGCCCACGGTATACTAGGGTATGAGATGACCGCGGTGTACTTGGGTATGTGATGCCCGCGGTGTACTAGGGTATGTGGTGCCCGCGGTGTAGTTGGGTATGTGATGCCCGAGGTAAACTAGGGTATGTGATGCCCGCGGTGTACTAGGGTATGTGATGCCCGCGGTGTACTAGGGTATTTGGTGCCCGCAGTGTACTAGGGTATGTGATGCCCGCGGTGTACCCAACTACATCGCGGGCACCACATACCCAAGTGTGGTGCCCGCGATGTAGTTGGGTATGTGATGCCCGCGGTGTACTAGGGTATGTGGTGCCTGCGGTGTAGTAAGGTATGTGATGCCTGTGGTGTACTAGGGTATGTGGTGCCCGCGGTATACTTGGGTATGTGGTGTACTAGGGTATGTGATGCCCGCGGTGTACTAGGGTATGTGGTGCCCGCGGTGTAGTTGGGTATGTGATGCCCGAGGTGTACTTGGGTATGTAATGCCCGCGGTAAACTAGGGTATGTTGTGCCCGCGGTGTACTAGGGTATGTGGTGCCCGCAGTGTACTAGGGTATTTGATGCCCGCGGTGTACTCGGGTATGTGGTTTCCGCGTTGTTGTTGGGTATGTGATGCCCGCGGTGTACTTGGATATGTGGTGCCCGCGGTGTTGTTGGGTATGTGATGCCCGCGGTGTACTAGGGTATGTGGTGCCCGCGGTGTAGTAAGGTATGTGATGCCTGTGGTGTACTAGGGTATGTGGTGCCCGCGGTATACTTTGGTATGTGGTGTACTAGGGTATGTGATGCCCGCGGTGTACTAGGGTATGTGGTGCCCGCGGTGTAGTTGGGTATGTGATGCCCGAGTTGTACTTGGGTATGTAATGCCCGCGGTAAACTAGGGTATGTGATGCCCGCGGTGTACTAGGGTATGTGATGCCCGCGGTGTACTAGGGTATTTGGTGCCCGCAGTGTACTAGGGTATGTGATGCCCGCGGTGTACTTGGGTATGTGGTGCCCGCGATGTAGTTGGGTATGTGATGCCCGCGGTGTACTAGGGTATGTGATGCCCGCGGTGTACTAGGGTATGTGGTGCCCGCGGTGTAGTTGGGTATGTGATGCTTGAGGTGTACTAGGGTATATGATGCCCGCGGTGTAATTGGGTATGTGATGCCCGCGATGTACTTGGGTATGTGATGCCCACGGTATACTAGGGTATGAGATGACCGCGGTGTACATGGGTATGTGGTGCCCGCGGTGTAGTTGGGTATGTGATGCCCGCAGTGTACTAGGGTATGTAGTGCCCGCGGTGTACTAGGGTATGTGGTGCTCGCGGTGTACTTGGGTATGTGATGCCCGCGGTATACTTGGGTATGTGGTGCCCGCAGTGTAGTTGGGTATGTGATGCCCGCAGTGTACTAGGGTATGTGGTGCCCGCAGTGTACTAGGGTATGTGGTGCCCGCGGTGTACTAGGGTATGTGGTGCCCGCGGTGTAGTTGGGTATGTGATGCCCGAGGTGTACTTGGGTATGTAATGCCCGCGGTGTACTAGGGTATGAGATGACCGCGGTGTACTTGGGTATGTGGTGCCCGCGGTGTAGTTGGGTATGTGATGCCCGCAGTGTACTAGGGTATGTGGTGCCCGCGGTGTAGTTGGGTATGTGATGCCCGAGGTGTACTTGGGTATGTAATGCCCGCGGTGTACTAGGGTATGTGATGCCCGCGGTGTACTAGGGTATGTGATGCCCGCGGTATACTAAGGTATATGATGCCCGCGGTGTAATTGGGTATGTGATGCCCGCGATGTACTTGGGTATGTGATGCCCCCGGTATACTAGGGTATGAGATGACCGCGGTGTACTTGGGTATGTGGTGCCCGCGGTGTAGTTGGGTATGTGATGCCCGCAGTGTACTAGGGTATGTGGTGCCCGCGGTGTAGTAGGGTATGTGGTGCCCGCGGTGTACTTGGGTATGTGGTGCCCGCGGTATACTAGGGTATGTGATGCCCGCGGTGTACTAGGGTATGTGATGCCCGCGGTATACTAAGGTATATGATGCCCGCGGTGTAATTGGGTATGTGATGCCCGCGATGTACTTGGGTATGTGATGCCCCCGGTATACTAGGGTATGAGATGACCGCGGTGTACTTGGGTATGTGGTGCCCGCGGTGTAGTTGGGTATGTGATGCCCGCAGTGTACTAGGGTATGTGGCGCCCGCGGTGTAGTAGGGTATGTGGTGCCCGCGGTGTACTTGGATATAGATCTAAGATCCATAGTTCAAAAAACTGCGAAATCTCTCGATATACTTATTGAAAGCTCTGAAATAAAGGATGTTTATCGCATTAACAACAAAGCTTCTATAAAACCCATTATTGCCGATTTCACTACTGTCTTCTCTAGGGACAAATTTCTGAGTTCCTTCAAGAAGTATAACAAAGATCATCAGTCGGAAAAACTGAATACTGAAAACCTTGGGATAAAAGGTACTTCCAAGCTGGTTTATATCTCTTCAAACCTTACGCAAAAGGATAGAAAACTGTACTACCTAGCTCGTGAGCTGATTAAAGACAGCGAATATTCCTACTGCTGGCTCTCGTTTGGAAGGATATTTATCCGAAAATCTGAAGGTTCCCCGCCAATTCGCATTACCAATGAAAGCGACCTTGAAAAATTGAAGAATTGCAAATGAGTTAGCTTCTAGGTAGATATCTTATATAAGCTTTCTTATATCAAATCAATTTAATTTTATATCAACAAACTTCTTAGTACTAAATTACAACTAAAATCTATCTCTAATAACATCTATATAAACTTCAGTCCTAATTATTTAACTAATTTAACGCTTTAAACCCTATATCTGTTCGTATATTATATTCTATTATCATTTTATATCATATCTCATACTATAACTCCATTGTGTCCACCCAAAAATGAATGACATTATAGACTTACTCCCTGATATCGATACTAACGTTTGTCGTTCAGATAATTCAATTTTGATAAAAAATCCAGACCAATGTAAAACACTTATTAAGAATGACAGAAAATCACTTACGATTCTATCTCAAAATATAAGAAGCTTAAGTCATAACTTTCATGATTTTGAAATACTCCTAACACAACTTGATGTAGAAGTGGAAGTTATTGTACTCACCGAGTGTTGGCTGTCATGTAATCACTCACTACCATCGATCCCTGAATATACTTCATTTAGCACATCTAAACACATAAATCAAAATAGTGGTGTAACACTATATATAAAAGATAGCTTAAAACAAATTAAAGTTAGTGAGCCTCACATCGATGATGCTAATTGCTTGCTTCTAGAAATAGGAAATCATACCGCTGTCATTTGTATTTACAGGCCACCATGTTGTTACACTTTAGAAAGATTCCATGCATCGCTGGATAAAGTTTTGAGAGACCTTAAACAAACGCAAAACATTATACTGGTTGGAGATATTAACGTGGACATCAAGGATGAAAACGTTGATAGTAGATCTTCCGAGTACCTAAGCTTATTAGCTTCACATGCAATGCTACCAACTCATCTACTTCCAACGAGACTCGCTAATTGTATAGATCATTGTTTTATCAAAACTAAAAATAAAACTCTAACGATAGTGTGCGAGTCAACGGTGACAGATCACTACACTGTCATCACAAATACTACTAATAATTCAATAAATAAACAGGCAAGCCTAACTAAAGTACTAAAAACAAACTATGAAACGCTATTAATGGAACTTAACGATATCGATTGGGAAAATATAATAATGAACTGTAAAGACGTAAGTGTAGCAACTACAAAATTTCTAGAAATTTTATCTGAAATATACCAGAAACACTCTCAAATAAAATTTGTATCTAACAGGAAACGCAGCCTAAAGCCATGGGTCACAAATGGTCTTTTACGATGCATTAAGTTCCGTGATAAACTTCATCAAAAGACTAAAAAGGCTCCAAGTAATGAAGTTCTAAGGAAATCGTATATTCGTTACAGAAACCACTGCAATAGAATATTGAAAGACCTAAAGAAAAAATATGAAAGAAAACTTATACAGGATAATAAAAACAGTACTAAAAAAACATGGCGAGCAATAAAGAAAATCTGTAACCTAGATAAGAAGTCACAATCACCAACTGAATTACTTAAAGATGCAAACTCAATGACAAATATAAATAAACATTTTGCTAGCGTTGGTCAAAACCTTGCTAATACTATTCTTGACCAAGTTCAAATAAGCGAAGTTGACTTAGTGAAATCCTACAAGTCACAAAGTAATGAACCCGCAAATTCTTTAGTACTTTTACCCACCGATACTAACGAAATCAGAAAGATAATTTTGTCCTTGCGTAACTCTGCATCTTGTGGATGGGATGGTTTGCCATCGATTCTATACAAGAAAGCCGTTGACATTGTTTCGAAACCTATAGCTTACCTGTGTAACACTTCCATGTCAAGCGGAATATTTCCGGCTGTACTTAAAAAATCCATTATTATTCCTATTCATAAAACAGGGATCAGAGACAGTATAGATAACTATAGACCAATTGCTCTCCTACCGACACTATCAAAGATTCTTGAAAAAGTCATAAACATGAGGATATCACCATTTCTTGAAAAATATAACCTAATTTCAGATAACCAATTCGGATTCAGGTCAAACAAATCTACCTCGGAAGCTATGGATAAACTTGTAACACATATCGTTAGCAGTATGGATAGAAAGGAAAAATGTGTCGGGGTATTCTTGGACTTGGCAAAAGCTTTTGATACTGTCTCTGTTCCTCTGCTGCTAAAAAAGGCAGAGTGCATTGGAATAAGGGGCAGTCCGTTTGAGCTTATCAAAAGCTACTTACAATGTAGATCACAATCAGTAAGAATAGAATCTGCCGTTAGTTCAGATGAATCTGTCACATATGGTGTGCCACAGGGCAGCGTGCTAGGTCCTACATTATTCCTTATTTATATAGACAGCCTTTGCAGAATGGAACTAAAAAACGCAAAAATAGTAACCTTTGCTGATGACACTGCAGTGATATTTAGTGGTAGGTCATGGAACGAAACACATAAAATTGCTGAAGACGGATTGTCAAAGATTGTGGAATGGCTTAACAATAACCTTCTCACTTTAAACTTGAATAAAACTAAGTATGTTACATTTAGTATGAGAAATAGTGACCAGCCAAACCCGTCGAATTCTTCCATTAAAGTTCATTACTGTAAACACAATATCACAAACTGTAACTGCCAAACCATAAGTAGATGTCACAATCTGAAATACTTGGGACTAACAATTGATCAGAATCTTAATTGGGATGAACAAATCAAAACATTAACAGGACGTGTTCGAAAACTCATATATGTTTTCAAAAATTTGCGACATGTAGGTGATGATGAGGTTATTAAGAGCGTATACTATTCGTTATGTCAGTCTATAGTAAGCTATGGGGTAATTGCATGGGGTGGAGCTGGTAAATCTCGAATGCTAGAACTGGAAAGAGCCCAAAGAGCCGTCATAAAAGTTATGCTTTTTAAGCCCTATCTTTACCCTACAGCGGAGTTGTACAAAAACTCCAAAATTCTAACAGTCCGCCAGTTATTCATCCGAACCATCATCTTAAACCAACACAAACAACCAAGTAATTCTATGAGAACTCTAAAACGACGTGCGGATATTATATACAATACGCCTAAGTGCAGAACTATGTTCACGCATAGATTCTTCCTATGTCTAGGACCATTTGTTTACAATAAAATAAATAAATACATAGATATCGCAAATACAACCAAATACTCGTGCAAGCGTAAAGTAGACAACTACCTTAAGCTCCTCAACTACGATGAAACTGAAAAACTTTTGACGATTGTATCATAAACATGTATGTGTTATTTATTATACACCTATCAAAGTAATTTAAAACCATTACTTACATTTACACTTATTTATGCTATTACCCTATTACACTTACTTACCGCATTTATACAACTATCTAAATCGTATTTACAACATTACTCATACTTTATTGCTTAAGTTTATAATTCATTGATACTCTTAATTCTCCCTAAATAAACTAATCAAAAGTAATTTATACAATTTAAAATAAAAACCATTACCTATTACCCTATAACCCTTACCTACCTACTGCATATATACAACTATCTAAATTATATTTACACTAAGTACTCATACTTTATTGCCTAATTTTATAATATATTGATATTCTTAATTCTCCTTACATAAATATATCAAAGTAACTTAATCAAATTAAAATAAAAACCATTACCTATGACCCTATAACCCTTACCTATTGCATATTATATAGAACTACTTAATTAATTTGTATATTTTTATTTACAACATTACTCATACTTTATTGCTAAGCCTAAGTTTATAGTTTATTGATACTCCTACTTCTCCTTACATAAACTATAGATGAACCATAATTATATTCTAGTATTAAGATTAGATTTAAGCTAAGAGTGATTAATGCTTTTCATCAAACTCAAACTAGTATCCATTCCTACTGCGTACATGCAAATAATTTATATACTTACATATAAATTTAGTTACAACATCATCCATATCTATTGTTTACAAAATATATATTATTATTAAACTACTATTAATATTATTATCTTTACTTACATAAACCATAGTTTATTATAGTATTAGAATTAAATAACTTTAAGATTAGAATAACAAATCACTAAAATTTTATCGAAACTCAATTGTTAAAATTGTATGTTAGTGTACATCACTATTCTAAACATTAGCAAAGGAATGTCGTCCGCTTATGCCTACAGCCAATAATTTCATGTTATTTCACAGTACACCGTAACACGATGGTACAAAGCTCAAATTGGAAGAGCAATGGCGCCCGTCCGTCATACAGTGAAAACTAGTACGGAGGGTAGTCGTCACTTAACCAAATCAATGACTTTGTTTACAAACTCCAGAACTTTTTAATAAAATCTGTTAGGTTACTCAGCACTTGCGTTGTTTGGTTAATTGTTGGTGTAGGTACTTATTATTTACATACCTACTATCTAGTTTAAGATAATTACGTGTCCAATTTGTACCTACCAACACCCTTATCTACCTAATTATAGTAAATAAGTACTTAATTAAGTTTGTAAAATTTGGTTATAAATAAATAAAAAAAAAAAAAAAAAAAAAAAAAAAAAAAAAAAAAAATATGTGGTGCCCGCGGTATACTAGGGTATGTGATGCCCGCGGTGTACTAGGGTATGTGGTGCCCGTGGTGTAGTTGGGTATGTGATGCCCGAGGTGTACTTGGGTATGTAATGCCCGCGGTGTACTAGGGTATGTGATGCCCGCGGTGTACTAGGGTATGTGATGCCCGCGGTGTACTTGGGTATGTGGTGCCCGCGGTGTAGTTGGGTATGTGATGCCCGCGGTGTACTAGGGTATATGATGCCCGCGGTGTAATTGGGTATGTGATGCCCGCGATGTACTTGGGTATGTGATGCCCACGGTATACTAGGGTATGAGATGACCGCGGTGTACTTGGGTATGTGGTGCCCGCGGTATACTTGGGTATGTGGTGCCCGCGGTTTAGTTGGGTATGTGATGCCCGCGGTGTACTAGGATATGTGATGCCCGCGGTGTACTAGGGTATGTGGTGCCCGCGGTGTAGTTGGGTATGTGATGCCTGAGGTGTACTAGGGTATATGATGCCCGCGGTGTAATTGGGTATGTGATACCCACGGTATACTAGGGTATGAGATGACCGCGGTGTACTTGGGTATGTGGTGCCCGCGGTATACTTGGGTATGTGGTGCCCGCGGTGTAGTTGGGTATGTGATGCCCGCAGTGTACTAGGGTATGTGATGCCTGCGGTGTACTAGGGTATGTGGTGCCCGCGGTGTAGTTGGGTATGTGATGCCCGCGGTGTACTTGGGTATGTGGTGCCCGCGGTGTACTAGGGTATGTGGTGCCCGCGGTGTAGTTGGGTATGTGATGCCCGAGGTGTACTTGGGTATGTGGTGCCCGCGGTGTACTAGGGTATGTGATGCCCGCGGTGTACTTGGGACTTGGGTATGTGGTGCCTGCGGTGTAGTTGGGTATGTGATGCCCGCGGTGTACTTGGGTATGTGGTGCCCGCGGTGTAGTTGGGTATGTGATGCCCGCGGTGTACTAGGGTATATGATGCCCGCGGTGTACTAGGGTATGTGGTGCCCGCGGTGTAGTTGGGTATGTGATGCCCGAGGTGTACTTGGGTATGTAATGCCCGCGGTAAACTAGGGTATGTGATGCCCGCGGTGTACTAGGGTATGTGATGCCCGCGGTGTACTAGGGTATTTGGTGCCCGCAGTGTACTAGGGTATGTGATGCCCGCGGTGTTCTTGGGTATGTGGTGCCCGCGATGTAGTTGGGTATGTGATGCCCACGGTATACTAGGGTATGAGATGACCGCGTTGTACTTGGGTATGTGATGCCCGCGGTGTTCTTGGGTATGTGGTGCCCGCGATGTAGTTGGGTATGTGATGCCCGCGGTGTACTAGGGTATGTGATGCCCGCGGTATACTAGGGTATGTGGTGCCCGCGGTATACTAGGGTATGTGGTGCCCGCGGTGTACTAGGGTATGTGGTGCCCGCGGTGTACTCGGGTATGTGGTGCCCGCGTTGTTGTTGGGTATGTGATGCCCGCGGTGTACTTGGATATGTGGTGCCCGCGGTGTTGTTGGGTATGTGATGCCCGCGGTGTACTAGGGTATGTGGTGCCCGCGGTGTAGTAAGGTATGTGATGCCTGTGGTGTACTAGGTTATGTGGTGCCCGCGGTATACTTGGGTATGTGGTGTACTAGGGTATGTGATGCCCGCGGTGTACTAGGGTATGTGGTGCCCGCGGTGTAGTTGGATATGTGGTGCCCGCGGTATACTTGGGTATGTGGTGCCCGCGGTGTACTCGGGTATGTGGTGCCCGCGTTGTTGTTGGGTATGTGATGCCCGCGGTGTACTTGGATATGTGGTGCCCGCGGTGTTGTTGGGTATGTGATGCCCGCGGTGTACTAGGGTATGTGGTGCCCGCGGTGTAGTAAGGTATGTGATGCCTGTGGTGTACTAGGTTATGTGGTGCCCGCGGTATACTTGGGTATGTGGTGTACTAGGGTATGTGATGCCCGCGGTGTACTAGGGTATGTGGTGCCCGCGGTGTAGTTGGATATGTGATGCCCGAGGTGTACTTGGGTATGTAATGCCCGCGGTAAACAAGGGTATGTGATGCCCGCGGTGTACTAGGGTATGTGATGCCCGCGGTGTACTAGGGTATTTGGTGCCCGCAGTGTACTAGGGTATGTGATGCCCGCGGTGTACTTGGGTATGTGGTGCCCACGGTGTAGTTGGGTATGTGATGCCCGCGGTGTACTAGGGTATATGATGCCCGCGGTGTAATTGGGTATGTGATGCTCGCGATGTACTTGGGCATGTGATGCCCACGGTATACTAGGGTATGAGATGACCGCGGTGTACTTGGGTATGTGATGCCCGCGGTGTACTAGGGTATGTGGTGCCCGCGGTGTAGTTGGGTATGTGATGCCCGAGGTGTACTTGGGTATGTAATGCCCGCGGTAAACTAGGGTATGTGATGCCCGCGGTGTACTAGGGTATGTGATGCCCGCGGTGTACTAGGGTATTTGGTGCCCGCAGTGTACTAGGGTATGTGATGCCCGCGGTGTACTTGGGTATGTGGTGCCCGCGATGTAGTTGGGTATGTGATGCCCGCGGTGTACTAGGGTATGTGATGCCCGCGGTGTACTAGGGTATGTGGTGCCCGCGGTGTAGTTGGGTATGTGATGCCCGAGGTGTACTAGGGTATATGATGCCCGCGGTGTAATTGGGTATGTGATGCCCGCGATGTACTTGGGTATGTGATGCCCACGGTATACTAGGGTATGAGATGACCGCGGTGTACATGGGTATGTGGTGCCCGCGGTGAAGTTGGGTATGTGATGCCCGCAGTGTACCAGGGTATGTGGTGCCCGCGGTGTACTAGGGTATGTGGTGCTCGCGGTGTACTTGGGTATGTGATGCCCGCGGTATACTTGGGTATGTGGTGCCCGCAGTGTAGTTGGGTATGTGATGCCCGCAGTGTACTAGGGTATGTGGTGCCCGCAGTGTACTAGGGTATGTGATGCCTGCGGTGTACTAGGGTATGTGGTGCCCGCGGTGTAGTTGGGTATGTGATGCCCGAGGTGTACTTGGGTATGTGGTGCCCGCGGTGTACTAGGGTATGAGATGACCGCGGTGTACTTGGGTATGTGGTGCCCGCGGTGTAGTTGGGTATGTGATGCCCGCAGTGTACTAGGGTATGTGGTGCCCGCGGTGTAGTTGGGTATGTGATGCCCGAGGTGTACTTGGGTATGTCATGCCCGCGGTGTACTAGGGTATGTGATGCCCGCGGTGTACTAGGGTATGTGATGCCCGCGGTATACTAAGGTATATGATGCCCGCGGTGTAATTGGGTATGTGATGCCCGCGATGTACTTGGGTATGTGATGCCCACGGTATACTAGGGTATGAGATGACCGCGGTGTACTTGGGTATGTGGTGCCCGCGGTATACTTGGGTATGTGGTGCCCGCGGTATACTTGGGTATGTGGTGCCCGCGGTGTAGTTGGGTATGTGATGCCCGCGGTGTACTAGGGTATGTGATGCCCGCGGTGTACTTGGGTATGTGGTGCCCGCGGTGTAGTTGGGTATGTGATGCCCGCGGTGTACTAGGGTATATGATGCCCGCGGTGTAATTGGGTATGTGATGCCCGCGATGTACTTGGGTATGTGATGCCCACGGTATACTAGGGTATGAGATGACCGCGGTGTACTTGGGTATGTGGTGCCCGCGGTATAGTTGGGTATGTGATGCCCGAGGTGTACTTGGGTATGTGGTGCCCGCGGTGTACTAGGGTATGTGATGCCCGCGGTGTACTTGGGACTTGGGTATGTGGTGCCTGCGGTGTAGTTGGGTATGTGATGCCCGCGGTGTACTAGGGTATGAGATGCCCGCGGTGTACTTGGGACTTGGGTATGTGGTGCCCGCGGTGTAGTTGGGTATGTGATGCCCGCGGTGTACTAGGGTATGAGATGCCCGCGGTATACTTGGGTATGTGGTGCCCGCGGTGTTGTTAGGTATGTGATGCCCGCGGTGTACTAGGGTATGTGGTGCCCGCGGTGTAGTTAGGTATGTGATGCCCGCGGTGTACTAGGGTATGTGGTGCTCGCGGTATACTTGGGTATGTGGTGCCCGCGGTGTAGTTGGCTATGTGATGCCCGCGGTGTAATTGGGTATGTGGTGCCCGCGGGTTACTAGGGTATGTGATGCCCGCGGTGTACTAGAAAATCAACGTTAAAATCACCAAAAATAATACATTTTTTGTTGAAGAAATGGTCCAAAAGATTTTCTAATCTTACAATAAAGTCATTAAATTTTTTTATGTCTGGAACTCTGTACAAACAGCAAATGCTTAAGTTATAATCCAAGTCCTTAACTCCGCAAATCTCAAAACTATTTATTATATAAAGCTGTTTGCATATATGTAATTCTTCCGTTCTTTTAATCATATCAGACAATATTAAGGTACCACCTCTTTTTTTATTTACTCTACAATTATAAGACACAATTTTATAACCATTATCACAATCTTGAGGTTTCCGTAGTCATCTTTCTCTTCCGAAAATTCAAAAATTTTTCATTATAATCTTACTGGTCAATCATAGAATTAATTTTACAACACATGTCAGAAACTAAATTACCATTAACAAATTCGAAGTTGATAAAAGTACACTTGTCATGCTGTCTACTTACCATATTTAACATTTCATTTAATTTACTTTCATTGAGAAATACATTTTTAATGACATTTAGTATAAAAAGAGGGCATTTAATAAACTTGAGGAACATACAAAGTTCTGTCATAACCTTCAGTGGGCTTTGATCATGTTGACCAACGCAAACTAACACCCGATCTGCCGAGGAGATGTCATACAGCTTGGCGCAGCTAAGAATTTCTTCTGTTGAAGCATTCGGCTTAATGAGTCATCGAGGACAAGTAGCATCTACGAACGATATGAAATTATTTCTTATAATTTCATATCGTTCGTAGATGCTACTTGTCCTCGATTTTCTTGGAATTGAAGAAAGACCCGAGCATTGTGTTCCGCCGAAGATGAATTTTTTTTTGTCCAAATTATTGGCATTATTCCTTGGTTTCTCCAATACTATCAGCTTTTGCTCTACATTTTTGATTGGCTCTACACAGGTTGCAAGCTCTATTGTTTTGTCGGGCTCTACATTCTTCTTTGGCTCTACAAAATGCGCAGACTCTACAATTTTAGCTGGCTCTACCATTTGGTGAGACTCTATCTTTTGTGAGGGCTCTCCCGTTCTGGCAGGCATTGTATTAGGTTGGGCGCTTTCGCAGCTCGAAACAGTTGTATCACGGAGTTGGAGAGTGGACTGCTTTTAAAGCTGTCATTTAATCGACGTTTAACACTTTTCTTGCTAGTCGAGGATATATTCCTGCGAAGTGACAGTGGGCTCCTACAAAGCTGCTTCAAAACATCTACTTCTTGTGCAAGCAGAGAAATGTGTTTCTTCAAGTCCATATTTTCAAGAATAACATTTTCAAGCTCATTTTGTGTACTGAGTAGGTTAGACCTTAAATTCGTGATTTGTACTTTCATTTCCTCCAAATTACTACATAAAATGTTTTGCGTAGAAAAGTCAAGACTTTTTCCCATCAAGTCTGAGGATAGTGTGGAATTTGGGGAAACATCATTTATTTCTTCAAATGACTTTTTTCTCGTCGTAACATTATTAATCTTTTCCATTTTGACTACTAGTAACCCCCTCTATGATTTATCTTACTGAACTAAATAGTCAGAAGGTTCACATTCAATGATTTGAGTTTGCGTCAATCAATTCTCGAGAAACTCGGCTCGCTAGGTGGCGCTATTTGCATTCGAAAACACTATTTTAAATAATTTCAAGATGCAAAAAGCGCGATTTCAGGATTTGAACCAGGCCACGTAGGGCAAAAATAAAATATGTCGTACACTCGTTACTTCCGCCACAAGTCCACAAAAAGTTGATCCAGTAATTTATATTTAGTTATGCTTTCAAGGTCAATTGTTCAAAACCGTCACAAAAATAATAACAAGGGTAGTGCGTAACGGTTTTACGATGTAAACAAAAGGTCACTTTGGACGAATACACGTAAATAGTTGTATTATCTCTCACTTGTTACTGTTTTTTGAAAACTAGCCTGTACTTATCACTCTTTCCATTTTGAATAACACATTTTTATATGATGATCTTGAAAAATCAAGCAGATTTAGTCATTGTTACGATTTCACGGTTTTCAGTGTTTATAGCGAGAATGGAGTTGCGATAACATTTGCACACATGAGTTTACACTAGGTTCACGTTTTAACACCACTCGCGAGTTACATTATATCGTTTTTCAATAATAAATTAAATAATTCACGCAGCTATTTGTTTACATGGTGATCAGCGCCACCTACGATGATGTATATATATATACTAGGGTATGTGGTGCCCGCGGTGTACTAGGGTATGTGGTGCCCGCGGTGTACTAGGGTATGTGATGCCCGCGGTGTACTAGGGTATGTGATGCCCGCGGTGTACTTGGGTATGTGATGCCCGCGGTGTACTAGGGTATGTGATGCCCGCGGTGTACTAGGGTATGTGATGCCCGCGGTGTACTTGGGTATGTGATGCCCGCGGTGTAGTTGGGTATGTGATGCCCGCGGTGTAGTTGGGTATGTGATGCCCGCGGTGTACTTGGGTATGTGATGCCCGCGGTGTAGTTGGGTATGTGATGCCCGCGGTGTAGTTGGGTATGTGATGCCCGCGGTGTAATTGGGTATGTGATGCCCGCGGTGTAATTGGGTATGTGGTGCCCGCGGTGTACTAGGGTATGTGATGCCCGCGGTGTACTAGGGTATGTGATGCCCGCGGTGTACTTGGGTATGTGATGCCCGCGGTGTAGTTGGGTATGTGATGCCCGCGGTGTAGTTGGGTATGTGATGCCCGCGGTGTAATTGGGTATGTGATGCCCGCGGTGTAGTTGGGTATGTGATGCCCGCGGTGTACTTGGGTATGTGATGCCCGCGGTGTAGTTGGGTATGTGATGCCCGCGGTGTAATTGGGTATGTGATGCCCGCGAAGTACTTGGGTATGTGATGCCCGCGGTGTAGTTGGGTATGTGATGCCCGCGGTGTAATTGGGTATGTGATGCCCGCGGTGTAATTGGGTATGTGGTGCCCGCGGTGTACTAGGGTATGTGATGCCCGCGGTGTACTAGGGTATGTGATGCCCGCGGTGTACTTGGGTATGTGATGCCCGCGGTGTAGTTGGGTATGTGATGCCCGCGGTGTAGTTGGGTATGTGATGCCCGCGGTGTACTTGGGTATGTGATGCCCGCGGTGTAGTTGGGTATGTGATGCCCGCGGTGTACTTGGGTATGTGATGCCCGCGGTGTACTTGGGTATGTGATGCCCGCGGTGTAGTTGGGTATGTGATGCCCGCGGTGTACTTGGGTATGTGATGCCCGCGGTGTAATTGGGTATGTGGTGCCCGCGGTGTACTAGGGTATGTGATGCCCGCGGTGTACTAGGGTATGTGATGCCCGCGGTGTACTTGGGTATGTGATGCCCGCGGTGTAGTTGGGTATGTGATGCCCGCGGTGTAATTGGGTATGTGATGCCCGCGGTGTACTAGGGTATGTGATGCCCGCGGTGTACTTGGGTATGTGATGCCCGCGGTGTACTAGGGTATGTGATGCCCGCGGTGTACTAGGGTATGTGATGCCCGCGGTGTACTTGGGTATGTGATGCCCGCGGTGTAGTTGGGTATGTGATGCCCGCGGTGTAATTGGGTATGTGATGCCCGCGGTGTAATTGGGTATAAGATGCCCGCGGTGTAATTGGGTGTGTGATGCCCGCGGTGTAGTTGGGTATGTGATGCCCGCGGTGTAATTGGGTATGTGGTGCCCGCGGTGTACTAGGGTATGTGATGCCCGCGGTGTACTAGGGTATGTGATGCCCGCGGTGTACTAGGGTATGTGATGCCCGCGGTGTACTTGGGTATGTGATGCCCGCGGTGTAGTTGGGTATGTGATGCCCGCGGTGTACTTGGGTATGTGATGCCCGCGGTGTAGTTGGGTATGTGATGCCCGCGGTGTACTTGGGTATGTGATGCCCGCGGTGTACTTGGGTATGTGATGCCCGCGGTGTAGTTGGGTATGTGATGCCCGCGGTGTACTTGGGTATGTGATGCCCGCGGTGTAGTTGGGTATGTGATGCCCGCGGTGTAATTGGGTATGTGGTGCCCGCGGTGTACTAGGGTATGTGATGCCCGCGGTGTACTAGGGTATGTGATGCCCGCGGTGTAATTGGGTATGTGGTGCCCGCGGTGTAGTTGGGTATGTGATGCCCGCGGTGAACTAGGGTATGTGATGCCCGCGGTGTAATTGGGTATGTGGTGCCCGCGGTGTACTAGGGTATGTGATGCCCGCGGTGTACTAGGGTATGTGATGCCCGCGGTGTACTTGGGTATGTGATGCCCGCGGTGTACTAGGGTATGTGATGCCCGCGGTGTACTAGGGTATGTGATGCCCGCGGTGTACTTGGGTATGTGATGCCCGCGGTGTAGTTGGGTATGTGATGCCCGCGGTGTAATTGGGTATGTGATGCCCGCGGTGTACTTGGGTATGTGATGCCCGCGGTGTAGTTGGGTATGTGATGCCCGCGGTGTAATTGGGTATGTGATGCCCGCGGTGTAGTTGGGTATGTGATGCCCGCGGTGTAGTTGGGTATGTGATGCCCGCGGTGTACTTGGGTATGTGATGCCCGCGGTGTACTTGGGTATGTGATGCCCGCGGTGTAGTTGGGTATGTGATGCCCGCGGTGTAATTGGGTATGTGGTGCCCGCGGTGTACTAGGGTATGTGATGCCCGCGGTGTAGTTGGGTATGTGATGCCCGCGGTGTAATTGGGTATGTGATGCCCGCGGTGTACTTGGGTATGTGATGCCCGCGGTGTAGTTGGGTATGTGATGCCCGCGGTGTAGTTGGGTATGTGATGCCCGCGGTGTAATTGGGTATGTGGTGCCCGCGGTGTAGTTGGGTATGTGGTGCCCGCGGTGTAGTTGGGTATGTGATGCCCGCGGTGTAATTGGGTATGTGGTGCCCGCGGTGTAGTTGGGTATGTGATGCCCGCGGTGTAGTTGGGTATGTGATGCCCGCGGTGTACTTGGGTATGTGATGCCCGCGGTGTAGTTGGGTATGTGATGCCCGCGGTGTAATTGGGTATGTGATGCCCGCGGTGTACTTGGGTATGTGATGCCCGCGGTGTAGTTGGGTATGTGATGCCCGCGGTGTAATTGGGTATGTGGTGCCCGCGGTGTACTAGGGTATGTGATGCCCGCGGTGTACTAGGGTATGTGATGCCCGCGGTGTACTTGGGTATGTGATGCCCGCGGTGTACTAGGGTATGTGATGCCCGCGGTGTACTAGGGTATGTGATGCCCGCGGTGTACTTGGGTATGTGATGCCCGCGGTGTACTTGGGTATGTGATGCCCGCGGTGTAGTTGGGTATGTGATGCCCGCGGTGTAGTTGGGTATGTGATGCCCGCGGTGTAATTGGGTATGTGATGCCCGCGGTGTAATTGGGTATGTGGTGCCCGCGGTGTACTAGGGTATGTGATGCCCGCGGTGTACTAGGGTATGTGATGCCCGCGGTGTACTTGGGTATGTGATGCCCGCGGTGTACTAGGGTATGTGATGCCCGCGGTGTAATTGGGTATGTGATGCCCGCGGCGTAGTTGGGTATGTGATGCCCGCGGTGTAATTAGGTATGTGGTGCCCGCGGTGTACTAGGGTATGTGATGCCCGCGGTGTACTAGGGTATGTGATGCCCGCGGTGTACTAGGGTATGTGATGCCCGCGGTGTAGTTGGGTATGTGATGCCCGCGGTGTAGTTGGGTATGTGATGCCCGCGGTGTAGTTGGGTATGTGATGCCCGCGGTGTAGTTGGGTATGTGATGCCCGCGGTGTAATTGGGTGTGTGATGCCCGCGGTGTAGTTGGGTATGTGATGCCCGCGGTGTAATTGGGTATGTGGTGCCCGCGGTGTACTAGGGTATGTTATGCCCGCGGTGTACTAGGGTATGTGATGCCCGCGGTGTACTTGGGTATGTGATGCCCGCGGTGTACTAGGGTATGTGATGCCCGCGGTGTACTAGGGTATGTGATGCCCGCGGTGTACTTGGGTATGTGATGCCCGCGGTGTAGTTGGGTATGTGATGCCCGCGCTGTAATTGGGTATGTGATGCCCGCGGTGTAGTTGGGTATGTGATGCCCGCGGTGTAATTGGGTATGTGGTGCCCGCGGTGTACTAGGGTATGTGATGCCCGCGGTGTACTAGGGTATGTGATGCCCGCGGTGTACTTGGGTATGTGATGCCCGCGGTGTAGTTGGGTATGTGATGCCCGCGGTGTAGTTGGGTATGTGATGCCCGCGGTGTAATTGGGTATGTGGTGCCCGCGGTGTACTAGGGTATGTGATGCCCGCGGTGTACTAGGGTATGTGATGCCCGCGGTGTACTTGGGTATGTGATGCCCGCGGTGTAGTTGGGTATGTGATGCCCGCGGTGTAATTGGGTATGTGATGCCCGCGGTGTAGTTGGGTATGTGATGCCCGCGGTGTAGTTGGGTATGTGATGCCCGCGGTGTAATTGGGTATGTGGTGCCCGCGGTGTACTTGGGTATGTGATGCCCGCGGTGTAGTTGGGTATGTGATGCCCGCGGTGTAGTTGGGTATGTGATGCCCGCGGTGTAATTGGGTATGTGATGCCCGCGGTGTACTTGGGTATGTGATGCCCGCGGTGTAGTTGGGTATGTGATGCCCGCGGTGTAATTGGGTATGTGATGCCCGCGGTGTACTTGGGTATGTGATGCCCGCGGTGTAGTTGGGTATGTGATGCCCGCGGTGTAATTGGGTATGTGGTGCCCGCGGTGTAATTGGGTATGTGATGCCCGCGGTGTACTATGGTATGTGATGCCCGCGGTGTAATTGGGTATGTGGTGCCCGCGGTGTACTTGGGTATGTGATGCCCGCGGTGTAGTTGGGTATGTGATGCCCGCGGTGTAATTGGGTATGTGATGCCCGCGGTGTACTTGGGTATGTGATGCCCGCGGTGTAGTTGGGTATGTGATGCCCGCGGTGTAATTGGGTATGTGGTGCCCGCGGTGTAATTGGGTATGTGATGCCCGCGGTGTACTATGGTATGTGATGCCCGCGGTGTAATTGGGTATGTGGTGCCCGCGGTGTACTTGGGTATGTGATGCCCGCGGTGTAGTTGGGTATGTGATGCCCGCGGTGTAATTGGGTATGTGATGCCCGCGGTGTAGTTGGGTATGTGATGCCCGCGGTGTAATTGGGTATGTGGTGCCCGCGGTGTACTATGGTATGTGGTGCCCGCGGCGTACTAGGGTATGTGATGCCCGCGGTCAAAAAAAAAGTAAAAAAAAATGTTATTCAGTAAAATCACAAGGATCATTTAGAATCGTCTTACATACTAGGTGATTCTAGGTGTATCACAGTTTATAAAAATAGTTATAGAATAATCTACTTTGCTTATTCGCCCTAGATAGCGTTGTAAGATCCGTATTTTACTCAAAATCGAATATAAAGGCCTAGAAGCAATATAAACCTACTTATAATAAACCTTCTATAACAGGAGTATACAGTTTTCTGTGCTAAAAAGAAGCCATATTTTATAAGCCTCTTATTCAAATAACATTACCTACACCGAGAGTAGGTACGTAATGAAAGCCTAAGATTATGAAACATGTCTATGAGAGAGAGTTTTTGTAACGGATTGATTAGGAAACACTAATCAAATTGATTGGCTCTAGAGTTCTGAAAATACTAGAAATGTCATATTTGACAGCTTAGATTGCTATGATGAATTTTGAACACCATAACTGCTTAAATAATTGTTAAAAATTTGCAGTACTTAGTTAAATATTTTTAATACCTTGTGTACTGAGTAAGTAATGCCAATATGATCACAACTACATTTACTTAATTGAATTTTAATTTGACATATTAACACGTTTGCAAAACCTATAATTGTTATTGATTTTGCAAACGTTCTAGTTATTAATAAATAAACTGTATCAAATTGTTTTTTACAGATTATTTTGACTAGGTACTCCAGAGTCTAGCTAGACGTTCATATCAATTTGGCGCAGACTGTACACTGTGGAGCGAGACACGAACAACGATTATTATATTTTTATATTGTGAGTTGAATGACTCGGTCTCTCCGGTCATTTAGGTACTAAAGATAAAAAAAAATAGGTATGGTACGTATTATTTGCAAGAAATACTGCGTACCTACATATTTACGGTCTATCTTCTAAAAAGTTAGCGCAGACTGATGTGTGGATTTACCATACGTAATGGTGACATAATGTCACACGCTAACTTTTTATAAGAGGGGGTTAATTTGTAGGTAATGCTGGAGCCACATTAGCGGGCCACGGCGAATATTCGTGATGTGGCCGGGTACATCGTGTCATCGCGTAGTATTTAGACAAGAACGTCGCCTATACCCGAACATGATGTTTTTGTCGCGCCAACACGATACGAATATTCGCCCGCTAATGTAGCCGAAGCATAAGGGCGAGCGTTGATTTTTATGCCTCCAAGGTGCTACACACCTGAAAGATAATTAATATCACACCTTAAATATCAGATAATCAGGGACCTTCATACAAAATGTTTGTGTTCTTTAAAGTCGGAATGGTTTGACCGTTAGTGTTAGCACAGATTATTCAGAATTATAAGTTTTCGAACGGTTTACTACTTATATCGATTGTGTAAGGTCATATTTTGGTATTCAGAAACAAGGAAGAGCAAGACGACGATGAAGAGACATATACACAGCGCTAAGGACTGGCCTGGATGCAAAAGGCAAGAGAACGAGACGTATGGAGGGAGTTGCTACTGCTGATAGTTAAGGAATTAACTAGAAGTTAACTAGTTTTATATATTTACGTAAGCTAAGCAGTAGCGATAAAGGCTTTCTTTTTTTTATTAGGTTATATTTTACGCTCTTTCAATAACATTTTCATCAGGCTGAAATTTCAAAAAACTTATAAAAGTTTGATATTCATCGGCATAATACATTTTTGCAGACAGAAGTTGAATTTTTCTTGTGAATAAAAGCAACTTGAATAATTCTCGGACTGTCTTTCACAGTATGATAATATCTAGCTCATCTTTTATTTCATTTTATGATAATGTAGAATCTGTAATACGATATAGGTCATGGCTAGAGTAGGCATTAAAGCTCTGGTTTTCTATGAACCTGCGACCGCTATACGGTAGGTAATAGCAAATACATAGTAAACAAAAAACGGTAGGCAAGGTAAAGTTTTGAACGAATTAAAACATAAATACTTAATTAAAAAAAACATGGCTGCTGAACTATTTATTTACAGCGAACAGAATTTTTTTTTAGTTTTTTGATGAACCACTGAATGCTCTTCGCTCTTGACAATTACAATTTTATTTAGATACCTAAGCATCTAATATGTTGTATGTAATGTAATATGTTGCTTTTCAAACCATCCAGTTATCCAAAGTGCTAATTAGAGTACTGATAAGTCATTGACCTTGGTACCTTGGTACAATGGTACTCCTTGATACCCTTAAAAACAGGAAAAAAATATATTATTACAACTTGCGGTATAGCGGTGATAATAACGGCTGTAGTTTTCTAGGAAACTCTGAATAATAAACATTGTTGTCTGAGTTTGCACAATTATAAACAATCATACATATAGGTACATAAGCGATAATGCTTAATCTACTTCCTAGAGGTCATTAGAATAACATGGTAATCGAACCCACGACCCATTGAAGGCATAGCCTACCAACTGAGTTGTGACGCTAGTCTAAACTGTTTCGGTCTATCTAATAAAAGTTAGCGCAGACTTGAAGTATTTATTACCATACGTAATAATGACATAAAGTCAACGCTAACTTTTTACAAGATAGGGGGTTTGAATTTAGTAAACGCACAGCACGATTGATGGAAGCACTGCTATCAAAGTGTCAGTCGACATCAAATTGAATTCCATTTGATTGCGTTTGTGTCATGTGTACAAAAACAAACAGTGAAACGAGTAAATTAAATCTTCGTGAATCCAGAGGGCTTAGCACGAATAAATGTGACAATCGTAAACGTAACGTATTTAAGATACACTGCGCGCTAACGCTGCAACGTTCGACAGTAAAGCTGATGCTGACGCGCAGTGTATCTGAAATACGTCACTGTTTAGATACGTTTAGGAATGTTACATTTATTCGTGCTCACTGCTCACTCTCCAGTTGGGGCAATCAGAAAAGCCGGTGAAATATCCAGTTTGTTAAAATAGCCGGATGGGACTTGTGATGTTGTGTGGTGTGAGTGTGACGCATAAGTACTAACCTAGTAGGTACTTGTACCTAAACGTAGGTACGTTTAATAACATCATTAGACCATAATTGTAATAAATGCTATAAGTAGATATAATGTTATTATTGATTAATTAAAAACATCTGCATTGTAAACCTGCCCAGTGTTTACAGATGTTAGGATAAAAAATATCTAAGTACCTACCTAAGTACCTTGTTATTTTATTATATTCTATTCTGTATCTGTAGGCACGCAAAATAATAAGTACCTAGTCACAATCATTAGGTACAAACGTACAACTTCCGAATGCTATAAAACTAAAGGTACATAAGTAGGCATATCAAATAGATATCATTGTAACTATAGAAGAATTTACTTGCCATAATGTTTAGACTACCTCGGAACAGTTTTAATAACCGACCAGACTAAAACAAGACATCTCTAAACTCCAGAAGCGTGTCTATTGATCTATGCCCTTGTCTCAGTTGAAATAACAGTTAAGCGTAAGCCCCTTGAGGGAAGCAACGCGGGGCAATCACATTGTAACCGCGTCTCTGACTTGCTTTATGCTCATAGCAAGGTGAGAGTTCACATCTCACTTTGCAGAAACTCATTAGTTTCATGTAGGGACCAGGACAGAACAGAACTGTCTAGTCAAACACGTAAAATCACCCCTGTTTCCTTTGGGATAAGACGAGACCCTCAGATGTATTTTAAGTGTGTTATGCTCGATTCTCCTTGTTGATTATGTAAAGTTGTCAGACCAGAGAGTAGACCTACCTCAGTAGGTAGGTCTACTCTCTGGTCTGACAACTTAGGTGAGTATCTGATTAAGTCTTCAGTAAGACTTAATCAGATACTCACCTAAGTTATCGTCAGTGGATGCATTGTTAAAGTGCAAGTAGATCATCCTTTTGATCCTATCTCCGTCACCAAAAATAACAATCGTGTAAAATCATTCCATTATCGTTTATAATCCAACGTTTTATTATTTATTCATCGATATTCGAATATTTATCTTTGGTGGGCGTTGTAGCATAATGGGTATCTAAACGGCCCGATGTTTCGGCCATCTGCGACGGCCTATCGAGCCATCAACAGTAATTATCGCCTGAATACGGACCCTGTACGTCAGGTGTCCAGACTGCTCCAATATGCCCCAGACTGCCGTGATGGGCCATGTTAAAGTGGTAAACTGCCACTGCTCTGAATAGGAGAAAACAAGGTTTGATAATAGCTGTGTTTCTACACGGTTCAAGCTTTCAAGGCCCTACTTATAATTTTTATCTCGTAGACATCTTTGATCCTTATCTTCTGTACTTATCTATTGATTTATAATGATGATTATCACACTATAAAATACTAATTATAGACCGATGGAACTCGCTACCAAAACCGGTCACCTATAAGAGTTTACTACAAAAAGAGGTTTTATATTACTTACCCAATGCGTCGGGTCGGGGCCCACCGATAATAGGCACCAAGCTAGGTTAGACAATTAGTTTGCCGGGAGACCCGTAAGTGGTAATTTCTTGGGTCTAACGGAAAATTATGTCTACAATAGAAAATAATTGGAACGGAAAGAGCGAAGCGTTTATACAGCAGTTCTGACGACTACGGGTTTTTACTAGAGTAAAGTAGAATCGGTGTAGAAAATTGAGAGTCCACAATACCTACTTTCAACATTCTAGATTTTAAAATTGTACGTAAGTACGTAATATAAAAAAAAAAATGGTAGCACTCCGGGAGTGCCGGCAGAAGTGAAAACTTCAATATTAACGTTGTGTTTTCACTTTTAAGTTTTCACTTCAAAAATATAACCACAGTCGTCATAATGACAATGACAATCACAATGACACAGACACATTCGCGCAAGCGCGAATGTGTCTGTGTCATTATGATTGTGTCATGTCATTGTGTCACATTCGCGCAAGCGCGAATGTGTCTGCGCCACAACATTAATTGTTTGAGTCATACGTCGCGTGACCGCAAGTGTGTTCTTTTGTCGTCTCTTGTTTTACGAGCAATGTATAAAAATTAAATAAGATCTTACGCTTTTTCGACGTCACGTGACCCTGACGCGAGTTTGAAAGTTTTTACCCACCCGGCGCCGCTAAAGAAGTTTTCACTTCAATAAGAATACCTTGGCACTCTAGTTATTTTTTCATATTTAATCGTGAATGGTGACACAGCAGCGACATTTCTCCTAAATCCTTCAAATTTTATTAAGTATGTACTTATTAAAAAAAATCGAAAATCTTTGGAAACCCGCAGCTTAGTCAGCTCAGTTGCGATCTTGTCTGTAGATACCTAAGGCCAACTAGGCTGGAAGGGTGGTCTGAACTGCTGAGCAAGCTTACCCATAATAAAAAGATGTATAGTAGTATAATTACAGGGCTCTAAAGTCCCGTGTGTAGGTAACTATCGGCCCTTGACTGACGTATAAATGACCTAGATTTATTTTCTTTTTTTATCGCTATAGTGACTATTCTCGACCCCACCTAGTGGGATAAGGGCAGGAAGAAGAAATGATTAATTAATTTGGATATAAAAAGTTTTGCTGGCAATTCATAAATGAAGAATTTGGATTACTTATCGACAAACATACATACCTACTTATTTTGCTTGTTGTTATTTGTACCGGTCATCGAACTTCCGGCCTTATGAACGTAGTTTCAAAACACTTGATTAAACTATTGCTGTCTCTAACCAACAAGTAGGAAGGTATCTAATAATATCACGGAATATATGCGATCATAAGAACAGTCATTAAATTTAAACTATGTAGGTACCTACTTATTTAGCTGTTGTGAATTTTCCTTGTATGTTAGGTTTAGGTATATTATGAGTCGTAGTTCATTTTACCCGTCTAGGTTTTCTAGTCTAGGCACTTTTACGAGTAGCATATTTAATATTATTTTAACCGAAAATAACACCACAGTTCGTTATCAATTCAGAGCAAGCTAGCTTTAAAACTGGACATAGTTTAATAGATATGTTTGCATTTACGCCATAATACTGTTTATCTTGAAAACGAGCATATGATAAACATGTGATGTTGTGTACACAAGCAGCTCGCCCTCTATCCCCAACTAATTATTTCCAACAGATACCAAACAAACATTTGCTAATCACTGTGAGCGTTCGACCGCACAATAGGTACCTATGTATGTTTGTTTTGTTTTATTAGTTACTACGATGTACTGTTAACCTTCGACACGCGCGGTCAATCCCTCGCTCCCTCGCTCGATGGTCCGACGCAATTACACGGCGTGCGAGCATCGATACCGCACAACCGACCGCCCACCACCTCCCCGAGAGGACAAAGAGGAACTCAGTCGTCGCGCCACATTCGTTCGAGTAACGCGTCCATATATTATACACTCCACTGTGCAAAAGATATTAGAGGAACAATGACATCGCGTGCGACGCTCATCGCTCTCACGTGCACGCTCGCCGTCGCCGCCGCCGCAGACCTAAACCCGCTATCCGACGCCTTTATTAACTTAATCAACTCCAAGAAACCCACATGGAAGGCCGGTAGAAACTTCCCCCACGAAACGCCCTTCAAGCACATCCAGAAGCTAATGGGCGTCCTACCCGACACCAATTTCGTAAAACTTCCCAACGTCGAACACGACGCTGACGTTATTGCCAACCTACCCGAAAACTTCGACCCTCGGGATAAATGGCCGGACTGTCCAACTTTGAACGAGGTAAGAGATCAAGGATCCTGCGGGAGTTGCTGGGCGTTCGGCGCCGTTGAAGCGATGACCGACCGAGTATGCACCTACTCTAACGGTACGAAGCATTTTCACTTTTCCGCGGAGGATCTTCTAAGTTGCTGTCCTGTCTGTGGGCTCGGCTGCAACGGAGGTATGCCAACGCTGGCTTGGGAGTACTGGAAACATTTTGGTTTAGTGTCAGGCGGCAACTATAATTCCAGTCAGGGCTGCAGGCCGTACGTTATTCCTCCGTGCGAACATCACGTCCCCGGGAACAGAATGCCATGCAGCGGCGACACAAAGACACCCAAATGCCAAAAGTCCTGCGAGGACGGTTACAAAGTGGACTACCACAAGGACAAGAAGTATGGGAAGCACATATTTTCAGTAAGAGGTGGAGAAGATCATATCCGCGCCGAACTGTTCCAAAACGGTCCCGTTGAGGGGGCGTTTACTGTATACGCTGACTTGCTCACATACAAGAGCGGAGTTTACAAACACGTCGAAGGCGACGCGCTCGGCGGACATGCCATCAAGATTCTAGGCTGGGGAGTAGAAAACGGCAACAAATACTGGCTAATTGCGAACTCGTGGAACACGGACTGGGGCGATAACGGATTCTTCAAGATTTTGAGAGGTGAAGACCATTGCGGTATAGAAAGCTCGATTGTCGCGGGAGAACCATTATTCAGTGATGATTAATTATTAGGGAATTATCAAATACCTACTTGTTTATTTTTAGATATTTGTAATTTTATAATGTCAGGTACCTAAATAGTTGGGCGCTGTATTTACCTACCTATAATAATACAAAACTGTTAACATCGAAAATTATTATGGATTTATGTCGTTATTTATTTTTATCCTATTTCCTATCGAACAAAAAAACGTAGGTCCTACGTTTTTAGGTATACCTAACTAGCTAGTAGGTAAGAATTTTAATACATATTTAAAACCATACCTACCTAATTATATAGCAATGAGACCAGTATGAGAGCGTGTTGGTTACTTCATTTTTACGAACACCAGAAATTATTGTTTTTTATTTAATTAAGGTAACCTGAAAATTAGAACCAAATTAAAATCCCTTATACCTATTAGGTATCTACACTATCTACCCTCTATTACTGAACCAGTAAACACGGTTCATTTATTCAATTAGGTAGGTAAAATGAAATGATAGAAGAGGAAAATGTGCATTAGTCTGGCATAATGCAAATATTTATTATTTTCATTATCAGACCAAAAGTGGTTCACCGGCCACGGCTACCATTTCTATGTAGCAGTCATTTTGGCCACGGCGGACCTTGAAGAAACCATGATCTCCCCATTCAGAGTTCCAAGAATTTGCGACGAGCCAATATTTGGTTCCTTCATCGACTCCCCAGCCGATTATCTTGACAGCGTGATAGCCGACGTCGACATCGGTGCTCGGGATATAAACACCGCTTTTGTAAGTATAAAAATCCAAATAAACTACAAATGCTGCTTCAACGGGTCCATTAAGAAAAATTTCGGCCATGATGCTATCGACTCCGTCGAAGATAGTGCTCATATTTTTCCCATACATCTTGTCCTGTTCATAAGGGACATCGTATTTATTATTGCATGATTTCAAGCACTTTGGATTATCTCTGTACTTATCAAGGCATGGAACCAAATTCTTTGTTGCGTTGACTTTTTGCCCAGGGTTGTGATGAATGCAAGGAGGTGTAGAGTAAGGTCTGCAACCCTCACTGGAATTGTAGTTTCCACCAGAAACTATGCCGTGTTCCTTCCAATACAGCCATGGTATAATACCACTACCTCCATGGCAGCCATCTCCACAGTCAACACAGCAGCTTATAAGGTCGTCCGCCGAAAAATGGAATTGCTTCGAGCCGTTGGAGAAGATGCAGACTCGATCGGTCATCGTTTCGACAGCGGCGAACGCCCAGCAACTGCCGCAGGATCCCTGATCTCGTATCTCTCGAAGCGAGGGACAGTTCGGCCAATTCTCTCGTGCATCAAAGCTTTCGGGTAAGCTGGCTATCAGCTCAGGGTCGTGTTTGACCCGTGGCAGTAAAGAGAGTTCTTTTTGGGTGGGTGGGATCACACCTAGTAGTTTTTTAAGATGTTTCAACGGGGTGTTGGAAGGGAAGTTCTTGCCGGCTTTCCAGGTGGATTGCTTTGAGTTTATGTGGTCTATAAAGTCGTCGGAGAGAGGATATACCTCTGCAGCGGCGACAAAGAGTGCGCACGCCAGAAGGAAGATAGTGCCTCGTAAACCCATGTTTACCCCACAAAGTTCCTTGCACAGTATGACGAATTCATCCATGGTGTTTATATTTATAATAGCTGTTATCTGATTCGCAAATTAATTTAACAAACTTATCAATTAATTGAGTAACATAGTTATAATATAGGGACGCTGCTAGAATAATTGGCACTTTATATTTGGTGGGTTCCAGCAATACTTACTTATTAATATAAGTAAGTATTGCTGGAACCTACCTAAATGGTAGGCGGAGTTTTATTTTAAACCTTTCGATCTTTCATGTTATATTTTTTCAAGCTTTTCATTAATGTCATATACCTACCAAACAGTCAGGTAAATAATTTTGTTGTTGGTACACTTTCTTTTGTTACATTCTGCGGAAATGTCCGTTGAATAATATTATAGGATAAGCGATAAAATTTTCTTCAGTTTATGGGCGTAATAGTGTATCTCAGAAGTTTTTCAAACTGTTAGCCCTATTCGTAAAAAACGATACTAATTAATTATTTATAGTTAGTTCTGTAACCATTTAATTTGAATTAAAACAAAGCTAGTTAATTTGTCAACTCTAGTTAAAATTAGCAATAATAGGCTCATTGTTTAGAATAATATTTTTGATAAATTTATCGTTTTGCCGATAGATAAGTATAAAAAACTAGCTTTGAAATTAATTGAAATTTGTGAAGTATTTTTAGCCTTACTGTTGAAAAGTTGAAACGGTTGTGTTGAGTTACTAATTATAGACTTGCAAGTTAAATCTAAGGTTGAATTTTGTTGCTTACATAATGGTAATGATTTTAATTCTTTCAACAAATAACAAACCTTGCCTAGATAGGAATACATTTGTCCTGTTAAACACAAACCGATAGATAGCGCTATAAACAATTCACCATCATACTGACTAACATACCTATATAAAATAACTGAAATAAAAGAAATTCTTTCAGTAACATTTTATTACAACTACAAAATTATTTCTACAGAAGTGTATTTGAAAAACAGTGAAAAACAGGTTTCAACTAAAATTATTTTTGACTTTATTGGACATATTATTTTTGCACAGACTAATATAAGTACGTATTAGTGTTTTATACAAAGTTTTGAATATAAATAAACCTTAAAAAATAATTGTACACTTCTGTAGTACATTTTTGTAATACTTATGATAATATAATCCCTAACTGTAATAAAAAGATGATGTAGATGATTTAACCTAGATATATCACAAAATCATACTTTTCGCTTTTATTAGTCGATTATTATTATAGATATTGACTGCAACCAATTAACTAAAAAAATAACAATTTATATTATTACTCATCAAAATCGCATAATAATGACTTAAAAATTGTTGCAATCCATGATGCTCGGAAATTTATTTCGAAATTTTTGCATTTTTGCATTTTAAAAAGTCCTTACCGAAATCGATTTTTTTTTCAAAGTTTAAATTGGGACTTCACAATTCACACACGAATCTTGATTCTTTTATAATAGGATTTTATTTCTATAGATGGAGACAGAACGTTCAGATGACTCACTTGATAAAGCAGTCTCTGATTTTTATAAATTTATTATAATTGTATTTTATGTAGTAGGTATTTGTGTATAGGATTATGAATTGCAACAACATAAGTTCAATATATAATATAATAATACATAAAGTCTTATCATGAAAACAAGACGATAATTAGTTCATAAATACAAATATCACTAAATGACTTATTAAATTAAAACTAAACAAATAACAAATCATATTACTCAGTCTGTTATGTGTGAAAATAATTTTGTCAATATCTGGTACAAAATAAATCAAATCATACAATTTACGCAAAAATAAAATCACATATTAGATAAAAAATTTGTAGTTCGAAGTAGGTATAAGAAAATAATAATATTCGATTAATTAAATAAAAAAAATATAAATCTCTCGTAAGTCTAAAGAATATTTAGTTCACCAAAGAATTTATTAAAACTATCTTTATTTTTATAGTCTGACCAAGCGATTTTCAAGTACTATGTATATTCACTGTTTCCAACTATGTTTTCAAATTATCCTTATTCCAATAGTTGCACATTTGTGGTAGTTTAGAGTATGAAATATTATTTATGGAGTGTATGGACTCCATTCTATTCATAAAATATCAAATACAAATACTGATGTTTCACTTATATGAGTAATATATTGAGCAAACTTATATTGCTTATAAGAGACCATATTAAAATTAATATTTGTAATTCTTTAGATGGTTTCCGTTAGTTATAATCTTCAGTTTTGACTAGCTACAGACGACAACAGAATATAATGAAACTAAGTACATATAAGATTTTAAAGTCTATATTCGTGTAAAACGCGTGTCGCCTTACAACTCTTTAGCCAGTATGTCTGATGTCGTCGGCAGTAACATGATCTTTATACCATCGTGATAGAGTTCATCTTATTTCGCTTATATTACTACAAATCATATTAAAATTCATTGATGAACTAAAATCCATAACTAAAACTATTCAACCATCAAATCGACAATACTTGTGGCTCTTTGACTTTATGCTGACTACATTTCGATCTACATCCAAATGATATCTTTAAGGGCGAATTTATAGAAAACTCGACCTTATTTATAGGGCAATACGGTTATCGATGATTCGTGATATGCTCGTATTCATATATTATATTCACAATATTCTTGTATACCATTTTAAATAAAGTAGAATTTTCATAGATTTGTTAGATTTTTATTTACATAATTTGGCAACTACCTACATGATCGAAATTACGAGTTAATAATTATATTTGTTTAAATAAGGATACATTTTGTGTCGACCTCTTTCTAATTTTAGTCAACACTGGCCGAAAAAATGTGTCATTCATCAGAATTTATAGAAAACTCGATATTACTCGAATCGATAGTAATTTTGTGAAACATATTTATTTACAAATGGAATGAATTAGTAAAAACTCAAATCTACACTAAACCTAAAGATCGTGCATTATTTCTTGTCTAAATTTCGAACTCATAAAAATATAAACTCAATCAATTTTAAATGCGATGTGCGACACACCGGATTTTAAATAAACAAAGATATTAATCGAAATCAGTTCACCCATCATCTAATCCTGATTCTATTTGTGTATAACTGTCTAAGAAATAATCATGTCCAAAATTGACAGTTCACACTCAGCTCAAATTACCGTTTTTTTTTATCAGTTGAAATTAACTCGTAGGTAGAAATAGCACGATCTTAATAACATTACCAGAGGCCCAAACACGACGAAATGAGACAATCGCAAACGTATGGAAACGGTGACGTATTCGAGTGACACTACGCGTTGACGACAGCTCGAATGTTGCAGCGTCACCACGCATTGTCGTGAATGTGCTAACGTTACGATACGTTTACGATTGTCACATTTATTCGTACACGCCCCACAGCTAACATACATAACTCACGACATAGAATCGTCCGCCCTACTATTAGGCGTTAGTGGATCGGTGTCGTCATGATTGCCGATGTGAAAAGCATTTCGGAAACTTTCACGAAGTCGTTCGCCGAACGTCATGTACTCTGCGTGCGCTTGGCCGAAGTCAAAATCTGCTACTTCGATAGTGTGCCTGTAATGTTAAATTTAAAAATGAGTTTTTTTAAAGCTAAGCTTTTTGCTTAAAAAATTATAATGAGAACATAAGTTACTATATATTTTTTTTATTAAGTACCATATTTGTAATGTTAAATTTATAAATGAGTTTTTTTAAAGCTAAGCTTTTTGCTTAAAAATTTATAATGAGAACATAAGTAACTATATTTTTTTTTATTAAGTACCATATTTGAGTTCGATCGTCAACGAACAGATTACTAAACTATTTTCAAAGATTACTCAAAAAGTATCTATGAAACTAGTATTACACAGTCAGATCTTAATAAAATTTATAAGGGATCAACTCAGAAGTATGATCTGCCAAACAATAAACAATCATCAAAATCTATTTACGAAATATATTTTATTATTTGACGATTAGAACCTTTTTTGAAGGAGTTTGAAGGTAATACTAACCTCGATCTATGCTGGTAGTACGCAATGCCAAACACAACAAGGATCACTGCTACCAGACAAAAGAACAGGGGAATCACGATGACCGATAACTGCGGGTGGACGGCAGCTGGAAATAGAATTAAATACATATTTATAAATCAACTTTTATCTTGACATAATGAGTACATAATATAAAACAAGCATGAAGAAATACTATATTTGAATTGTAACCTTAATGTATCAACTGTATTATAGTCATAATACTTTATTCAGTAAATCCATAGTTATTTAGAATCGTGTTGATAATAATGGTGATTTGAGGTGCCTAATATATAGTTTACTACGTAATAAGTATTGTAAAGACCCGCTTAAATACAAAGGTAAAGGGTTTAAATTGCCCGATGACTTAATTCTAAATTTTCTAAATTCACTATAACTATATAATAGGATAGTGTTTTTAAATATTAAATGTGCAAGTTTAAATTACATCATAACTAATTTACTTATTTTCATAAGACCTAATATATTAACGGGACACGAAAACGACGGTGGAAATAATTAAAAACAAAATTATTGTTTACCAACCAGAATTAAAAAGAAACGTTACGTTAGAAGACTTCTTGAAATTTAAGATGCCTGCACTGATAGTTCCATCGATTACGTTCCAGTTAAAAAAAAGAAAAGTTTTACTAATGTTACTTTTCAGATCAGTAATGTTAAAAGTTAAAACGGCATGTTTAGAAGGCGTTGTATAGTCACTTTTGTTACTGGTAGTAACATCTTTAAAAGGCGCCGTAGAGTCACTTTTGTTACTAGTAGAAAAATCTTTAAAAGACGCTGTAGAGTCATTTTTGTTACTGGTCGAAAAATCTTTAAAACTAAAGTTACTAGTTGACACATTTCTCAAAATAACAGACGTGGTGGTATCACTTTTGTTACTCATCGACATGGAATTACCAACGTTAGTCAAGTTAACAGTTATTAACCGTGACAAATTATCACTACTGTTACTATTTATTGTATCACTGATGTTATTGATTGGAGTAACATAATTTACGTTATCAAAATTAAAAATGCCACGCCATAATAACATTATAAACGAGTACACTTTACTAGACTTCGTCATTTTTGTTTTTATCTTATTTCTAGTTTTTAATCAACGAGAGGGTGTTGCCGTTTTGAAACACAATGACATAATAAATTGAATTTAACGACAAGGAAAAATAATACAGCACCATACAAGGAAATTTCAATGTTTTAACTTGGAAAATACCAATTAATACTTAAGGATAAAATAGGTATTAATGTGTAATCATTATGATTATTTTTATCCTCAAGTACCAAAATGTCGAACATAGAATGTTGATTTTTTGTCGTACTCCATCGTGTTGTTTTGAGTAAAATAAAATGGTAAGTTTTATATTTATTTGTTATCTTATAGTGTAGAAAACATATTGATATAAAAAATAGGTTAATTCATGTTACTCTATTATTATTTATCTTTAAGTTGTAAGCCAATTCTTATTTATTACCCAAAATCTATATTCTACAGTCAAACAAGAAAAGAGTAAAATGTGTTTGGTTTATAAGGACTCCTAGATCCGTTCGGTCAATTGTTTCATGTTTATTTTATAAATATTCTTTTATTTATGCAGTAACCAAATGGTTTAAATTTACTATCAATATATTTTCAATAATAGTAATTTACTTTATAACTAAATACTAGCTGATATCCGCGATTACGTATTATTATCGTCATTATTACGAATAATTCACACAATATCTTTATAAATCACAGCTTATGTGTTATTCTGATGTATAAACTACATTATTGAAAAGTTTCATTAAAATCCATTTAGTAGCTTTCGCTTGCAAGAGCAACAAACATACATCCATTTTGTTTTAAATATTATTATAAACAAACGCTTGACCGCAATCACACCTGATGTTATGTGATGATGCGACCTACGGTGTAGCGCGTTCGCCTAGATAAAACCTATTCAATCTACTCTTGAAGGCGCCCAAATTATGGGCATCATCCATACACCATCCAAACTAGCGTTTACAATATAAGTAGAACAATCAACATAATATATTATAGTAAGTATACTCACTTTTGTATATAACAATCATCGCTCGAGACACGGTCTTTCCAATATCATTTTCTATGACCACTACCACTGTATGCTGATCGTTATCAGAAAAATAATGTATTATTTGAAATACATTTGAAATAGTCCTTGTTTTATCTTTACATGTCTCATTTCCAGTTATATTGTATTGTCCGAGTTTGTAGATATAGCAGAAGTCAAATGGTGGGGAACCTGTGTATGTTACTTTGAGGTCTAGCAGGTCTCCGTGTTGTAACCAGTTCGAACCAGATATGTTCACACTCGAAATAGGTTCTGTTAAATAAAACATACGTCTTATTACATGGTTAAAAGATATTTATTAATTCTCTCAAGGTTACAAATCACTTACGAGAACTAAACCAGTATTCCAGGGTAAAAAAAATCAAGAAGTGAATGAAACGAAATGATCTATGGTTGAACAAAGCTCATTCAGCAATATGCTTACCATAAGTTTTTTATTTGATAATTAGTGCAGAGTGTGAACTGTCAAAGTTCGCACATGATTATTACATAGCCTATATGATATAGCATTACAGTGTGTCATTCGTCAAAGCATGGGGTAAAGACCCTTGACGGCGTATCATCTAGCTTATGGTGGAAAGGTTAGGAAAATCACTCGAGGTTTACACGCTAAGCTTGCAGAACTTAAAATACAGGACAATTTGAAATCTATGGCAATCAAATACATTTTATACAGAGAACTTTGTCGCTCTGAAAATGGTACGGTATAATTCCTCTGACGAAGGCGTGACTGCAATTTTTAAGTATACATTAACTGCCTAATTATCAAACACTTTGGATAGTTGGCGTGCTAAACCGCAATGCACGTGAAACATACAAACTATTGAAAGTTCTAGAATGTTGGCCTTATTCCCGAATAATTACAATAATTTAAATAAAATAAAAACATATGGACAAACCTTTCGCGATCGTTTTGAAACGAGACTATAATATGTTTTTAGGCATCTTAGTATATTTAAATAGGTAATTAATATTCACAATTCAGACTTATCTCTTGCATTATTCATAATGACGCCACGTATACCATTAAGTACTATAAATTATAACAGTTGTATAAACACTGATAGAGCGGCCGTGGCTCTGATCATGGATGTTACTTTTCGTTACGCTTTTATGTTCATGACCACATTTTACACAAATTACACGAAGAAAATATTGAATTTATTATTATTAACATTTGAGCTAGACTTGGCGCCGTCATAGAGCACAAAGTAGGACAAATAGTAAAAAAAAACAAAATTGGTTTTCAGGAAAAGAGAAAGAATAAAACTACGCCACATGTAGACACAACGACGACACATCCAGCGAAGACTTTTACAATAAGTAGTTTTATTTACTCACCTCTTACACTCAACGTAGATTCAAAACGTCCATAAGTATAATTATCGCCGACTGCTACAGTATTATTGCATTTTAAACTGTCCAAACTTCTTTTAGACCTCTTCAATGTTTCATTCGTTAACCTTACCACTGATAACGTTTTGTTGTCCGTTGTGTTCGGTTGTATTGTTGTTGGTTTTGGCGTTGTTGTTGTAGTAGTTGTTGTTGTTGTCGTTGTTGTGGTAGTTGTTGTAGTAACAGGTGGTAAAGGTTCATTATTGACAACAACTATAGCTTCTATATGATGGTCCCCCATATTGTCTGGGTATGTGTGATTATATGTGAAATCATCGGATGATCCCATGATCATGCAATCTATAAACCAGAATGTTGTCACTGTAGATGAGTTTTTCTTTATGTATTCAAGTTCGTTGTCCGGTAGGGTAATGTAATGCATGACTGCTTTGTTTACAGCAACGAAATTGTTTGGACGGTCTGTGTTATTTTGACTTAGCACCAGTTTTCCGTTCAATGTATCTGCAAGAAAATAGACGTTTTAAATTGGTTAGTTTTGACAAGCGTCACAGCTCAGTTGGTAGCTAGCTGCCGCGTTCCATGTGGGTCGTGAGTTCGATTACCACCCCAATGTTTGTGTGATCAACATAAATATTTGTTATGTGTCTGGAATAGTCTGGATGTATTCTATGTATGTATTTACAAAAAAAACATATGTACAATTAATCATTCTATCAGTAATCTAGTTCCCATAGTACAAGCTTTGCTTAGTTTGGGATAAGAGCGCGATGTGTGAAATGTCAGTGAATATATATTTTTTAATTTTATATACATATACAACATTAATATAATTATTTGATTGAATATGTGCTAAATATGTATATATGTATATGATAAAGTGTAAAGACAAATTGTTTGCTTGGTTTTTTCAATTCTTTGCGCGAAGGTTGACTTATTGCTTTGTTTGTTTTTTGACTTTGAACAGGTGTTATTTTATTTTATATTTGGCGTCAGTTGTTTCTAACCGATATACCATGTACTTACGTAAAAGATACTAGACCAACATGCACCCATAAAACATTTTCTCAATAATAAATATGGACATTTCACACACCGCGCTAGTCCCAAACTCAGCAAAGTACTATGGAGAACTAGATTCCTGATAGAATACTTATTTTATTTTTGGAATATTCGGGATTCAATAATCGGGACACACTTTAGACATGGGACACATATTTGAGAGGCCACAGGTCGGAGTGGCGTTTTTTGGAGAGACCTACGTCCAGCAGTTGACCAATACATGATGATGATGATGATAGATTCGTACTTGTTACATTACCTGTTAGTTGAAACGTGGTGCTATCATGATCGACGCGAAGCCATTGATTATAAAACTTTCTTAGTAGATTCACCGTAACGGTGTAATCGCCAGATTCGTATAGAGCTTTTGGATATTCCACTGTCCATGACGTAACATTCGTGGCTGCGATAATCTACAAGTCATAAAAAATATCAATTACTTTTAGTAAAACGATTTTATTACTAGAGATAACAGGAAAAAACATGGTTAGTTATTTTCGCGTTAAAAAATTCATATTTTAATAGATATATGATTCATATTAAAATATGGTACAGCATGGCATTTGGTATTAGTTCTTGTCTTCCATGCTGTGGGTAGTGAGTTCGATTCTCACCAAGAATGACAATTGTGTTATGGCAAACATTGGTGTTTGTTGTGTTACTAGGTATGTATTATTTCAATAATTAAAAAAAACCTGTGTTTATTACTCAAATATATTCTGTAAACTGGAATTTATAAAATCAATGTGGAATTCCCACAGTTATATAAGTACAAGGAAAATGTCTCTAGAAATTAAGAAATTTGACTTCGAAACTACTCGTTATATTATTGTACGTAGATGCCTAGCAACCTACATAATAGGAGATAACGCAAAGGGGCGGTGGCGCCGATACGTTTGCATAATGATTGCACACAAAATAAAGAGCATACGAAATTAATTCTCCATTTGTACAAGGGGTCAGCGCGAAAAGATCTGTCAATTTAATCATTGCGTTACATAAACCTAATACATAAATGATTATCATATTTGAAACTATCACGGTTTTGAACATAGTTTTCATTGTAAACGGGATATTTACCATGATTTGTGAGTTTGATTATTTCCCGATATTTCGGCACAGTTGCATGCGCCATGACACGGGTCGAACATCATCGAGAATCATCGAGAATCATGGCGCATGCAACTGTGCCGAAATAACGGGAAATAATCAAACTCACAAATCATGGTAAATATCCCGTTTACAATGAAAACTATATAAATGATTGTCTATTCTGCGTCCCAGTCCCAGTTCAATTGCATGTCAGCTACAGCAAAATGTTGCAGCGTCACCCTGCAGAGTAATAATAGTATACCTAATGTATAGGCGACCAAGAAATTGGTTTACCACTTTTGATGACATCTCCCAGTAACATAATTATTCGCTAAGGATTACAGATTGACAGATTCTGACGTACCAGTTATTAATCTGTCAAGCGAAAATAGCCCTTGATGTTTTGTACATGCAAATGATATTCAGCCTTAGAGTGGTCAACCAATTTCTTGGTCGCTTATACCTACTAACAGAAAAACAGTTGAGAAACGCACTGGTGATGAGGCTCAAATCAAACCAAATGTCAATAATAGCTTAATGTAATGAGGATAAAGCTTGGTCAGTTATTACGTTAGAACATTAGGTAATTATAAACTTCAATGCAAAAATACTTAACAAACTTTTTTATAATCTATCATCTATTTGGTAGAAAGTAGGTCATTATACATATTACAGATATTGCTCAAATCTCATCACAAAACTTAAACTGTGCTAAGTACATATGTACCTATATGTACTTAGTGCAAAGAATTTTTATTTATACTTAGACAGTTTGCGGCCAACGTCACATTCTTGTAGTTCGACTTTTAACTTACAGATTTTTACATCACTAGTCAAATCTCAAAAGATTTAAAAGTAATCAGTAATAATGTAAACTACATCAAACACTGACATTGCCAAACACTGACATTGTCAAATTCGTGGCACCCCTAAAAGCCACCAATAAAAGAACTTACCGAATGTTCATGGTGTGGTATCCCATTATCCCGGAATTCAAACTTCAATTTTTGCTCGGGATCTTCATAAAATGAAACAGTTGCTGTAAATGTGATGTTAGAGCCACGGACAGTCTTCCCCACTTTGCTCAGACTCACTGACATACTCGATCCATCTGAAAATGAAAACTATTTTTTAAACTTTTGCAATAAGAAAGCGAATTTAAATGTGAGATAGCTTAAAATTAAAATTGAAATTACATACAATAATTATGTAATTTGAAAGTTTAAACGCTTGTATGGGGGCTTCTAAATTGATTCAGAGGACCTTTATATCTTGCTATTGTTGGCAAATATAGCATAGTAGGAACATGTAACAGTTTTTTTAAATGGATGAATATAAGCAGATTGCTCATTCTTTATTCAAACTTTGAAAAGTGGTATCTCATTTCGGTTCCCCATGTGTTGCCAGCTCTAACATGCAGCGCGTCTTAGCGTGGTGTTGCCGATTCGTGCAAATACCGATATTACACTATCAAGAACTGGTTTATATAGCAATATTAAAATTTCAAAATACTAATAAAAAAACTGGTTCTGTGGCTGATAGCTGTAGCACAAATGCATAATGTATACCTATAATTTATATGATACCATTGTATACTTTTGTAAGTATTTACAAGCATCAGAGCTCTGTCACTTACTAGTAGCTCTGCCTTCCAAGCTGTGGGATTATTCCGATTAAGAATAAACATTTGTGTGATGAACAATGATGTTTGTTCTGTGACTGGGTGTTACTATGTATTCCATGTATGTTTAAAAAAAAAGGAATCTATCAGCAATCTAGTTTCCATGGTACAAACTTTGATTAGTTTGGGACCTTAACTTAAATAACTTTTTTTTTATACTTAGATATCTTTTTCTGAGTTCCTAATGCATAGGTAAGCCATGTGTGAAGGAACTTCTGGCTCTCATAGCTTTTTATAAAAAGTTATTTACCTAATTATTTTTTTCAGAATTCATGCCAATGAAAAATGAGACACTACTAATAGCAGAAGAGACATTGCTAATTTCAAGTAATCATATGTTTAAGTAAGTCATATTTCAAATGCAGCAGATAAACAACTCAACTGAAAAAATTACAAACCCTTGGCACACTTTCTGACCAATTTGAGTGTGGAAATCATTATAATAATTATTTTTTAATCAGTTAAGTATTTGAAGAACTCAATAAGATGCAACTAATATACTTATTAATAGAGATGCCAGGTAGAAATCCTATACTTCAGTAAGGCAACAAATTAAGTTATTTCTATGATTTGTTGTATTTTTCTATCCAAATATTATTATAAACAAGTTTGTATGGAAGGGTGTGTGGATTAGATGTATGTGGATGTTACTCTTACCAATGCCAAAACATCCTAACATGTCATTATGTATCAAACCATAATTGCATTGTCAATACAGTGAGGTGTAAACTACACACCAATAAAACTTGTGTATTTGGTTTCATGTATATGTGGGGTTTTTAGGTGGAAGCCCCAGTTAGATATGAGCTATTAGAATTTCATGCTTTCTTTACACATCATTATTTAGGAGAAAATAGGGTACCTACATACAAAGCAAGTCAGCATATTCGTTTTTCAAAACTACCTACTTCTCACCTGCCTTATACATATATTTAGCTTGCGAATGTTGGGCTGATCAAGTAGATAATAGTGTAGTATTATAAACTTACCTATCACTACGAATACTGCGACACACAAATAAAAACACACTTTCCACTGGCTCATCGTAAGCATGCACCGTAGAACAATAGATCAGGTCCCAAGTTCCGAATAAAGTTTAGCAATATATTGATAAGTTCATTGATCCAATAACTCAGAAACACTCTTTGTTAAAAAGAAACATAAAATCACATACAAACATAATAAATTACAACAAACAAGTACGAAGGATAGCAAAACTGAAATGAATGAAATGGATGGAAAATGTCAAATGAACGAATGAGAAAATACTACTAAACCAATCAACCAACCAACGAAAGCTGTTTGCTTGAGTTTTTGAGTTTTGTCTAAACATCAAGGAACATAACCCTAAACATGCATTTTGATCTGTGATTTTTGCTAAACATTTTGAGGTGTACGTTTCACAAATATTCTTTCCACACCGTCACGTACTTCCTGATATTTTTTTAGTTTTAGACAGCGCGTAGTCCAGAAATATTACAGATAACATGAGCACATAGTGAATTGTTCCAGTTATTGTACTGCTGGTTGAAAAATGGCCACCGTGTTTGATAGCCCATTCATTAGACAACGTTTACATCGACTACGACAGCGGGACTATGATTTCGATGAAGACCAAAGATTTGGCAGATGCGATTGCACGAGCTACTCGTATTTCGTGCTGTCCATGGTGTTATTTTCTGTTGGAACCGTCATCACAGTTCTAGCCTTGGGTGATGCTGATGGATACATTTTGAGCAACTTGGGACATATGTGGCTTGTTGGCCCTATATTTATATGTTCTGGAATGATGGTGGCAGTCAAGAGTATGCTTTATTTGAGAAGGAAGAGTGTTATCCAGATGCTTCTTCATCAGAGAGCAATTATTAGGGTGAGTCATTCGTTTTGCTACTGTAGATACCTCCATAGCTAATTACTTAACTAATTAAACTGTTTCTTTTTACTAAAACAAGTCTAATAAATCTAGGACCATTTTAATGTTTAAACATTGAAATTGTACAACTTATTTCAGTTTGAATTCATATTTATTCTCCTTCCAAAGGGTGCTTTGCCTGCAAGTCAGAAGTTTTATACTATAGGCACCTATTTGTAACATTAAAACTAAATCTTTTATCTTATCTTTGAAGGTAGTTACCTAGACATGAATGTCATTTATTAGTGCTCATTGACATTGATTTTGTACTAACAAAAATGTTTTTCAGGATTTGGCTACAGTTCAAGAGCAATCGTATGGTGGACAAGTCCCGAGGACAGCATCTAGTGCTACATTACCTCCGTCTTATGACGCCCTGATATCAAACCCTTCCGCCAGTAAACCCCAACCGTCAAGTTCCGAACCACCCCCACCAACTTATGATGAAGCTATGTACCTCATTGGCGATGAAAAATTCAGAATAGAAGGATTGGATGAGAGTGCAAAACAGGAAACAAGCAATCAATCAGTAGACACCGTTGATAGCAATAAACCATGAGATGTGAATGTATGTACTTCAATAAAGATGAGATAAGATCTTTATCTTATCTTTATCATTATTACTTTAGATGTGTAAGATAAACTTTACTTCTTTTATACTTATGTATAGTCATTTATTGTAGGACTAGTGTTCTCAAATGTGCCTAAAACATTGTTAAAAATATTGATAGTTCTCGAATATTGGGATGTAAGATCTCTATTTGTCATTTAACTAGCTTTACTATTAACCTCTGGATAGTAAGATAAACTTGAAAAAAAGGCATCTGGCACTCTGACTGCCGCGGTAAAGCTATTGCATAGCATTTTTTGCAGGATTAAGCAGGCGCAGAGGTTATTTCGTTACGAAATTTCTGGATTCGATCTCCACACTCAAGGCGGGCGATAGAAGCTATGCAGCTGGTTAATAGTAAAAAACAAATCATGTTTGGAAAATTGCTTTTGCAAAACATTTTATATTTACTGGCTACACTCAATTTAAATGCCGCTGTAAATGATAGTGAGCTGTAATGAACTGCTTGACTTGTGCATTTTAAATACCTTCCGATTGTATGATCCAGCATTGTCACTTAAGCTGTGATATCTAGGACATGTAAGTTTAAAGAGCATTTTCATGTTCTTTAAATCCCTGTGGTCTTCCTAAATGCAAATTAATTCTTAAGAACTAATATAATGATCAAAGAACTAACCCAGTGTTGAGGTTTAGCTAGGGAGAACGTTATTTATATATATATCCACATTTCCAAAGGATGCTATGAATAAACAGGTACCTAGTATTAAGACTGACGCATTTACAAATTAACTTTTTGTAATTGTTATCCATTGTTTTTGTTGAGTTTTAAGTTAATCAAATCAGAACAATAATTATTGGTATAGTTAAATTTCTAGAATGTGGATTCTAAGAAAGTTTGGATTGCAAATATATTTTATTTGAATTGGCTATCTTTACAAATTGAGGTCATTCAAATTTTGGTCATGGCTCTTCTTAATTTGTTTTATGATAAGAGAAAGCAAAGTGTTTTAATTG
Organism: Ecliptopera silaceata; assembly: GCA_932527185.1. Taxonomy (NCBI): domain Eukaryota; kingdom Metazoa; phylum Arthropoda; class Insecta; order Lepidoptera; family Geometridae; genus Ecliptopera; species Ecliptopera silaceata. The sequence continues at coordinate 4,965,657 of OW052202.1, read as the reverse complement.
CTGTAGCCCCGAATCAGACTTTGTCTGCTATGATGTTATTGTGCCTTTATGTACTTTAGTGGTTATTCAAAATGATAATAAGTCTTATCTACTTAAAAATGTACTTAGCGAGATACATCTTGCAATTTAGATTTTAAACATTATGGAACCCTTTTGAGTATGTTTATACAATTTAGGGAAAAAAATATGAAAACCATTTATTGGAATGTATTGTATTATTATTTTATTTTAAGTATATGGGTACACATAGGTGAGAACTATTTGTAATGCATTTTGCCTTATAAAGTTAGCTAGTATTATATCTCACAAGTGGTTACAATATGTTAAGCTTTTTACCAAATACATAGGTACATTGTGTTTTACAAAACACAAAGAATTTGACTAGAATATTCAGTAATCAGCCATAATCAAGAATATAATGATTAACTATTATTATGTCCCTTGCTAGAGTTAGGAATAAGAAAAGGGAACAACATTCTTGGATATGGCTGATGGCCTATTGTGAGAGTCAAGAGTTAGATCTGTATGCTGCCTAATGTTTACTAAGATAAACTCCAATAAATTGTGTACTGATCTCCCTAGATCTATTGATTATACACTTTTTCAAGTTACATATTATTTTTATTTATAACATAGACAACTAATAATTAGTAATAGATACCTAGTGTAAGTACAAAAAAATTAAGTCAGTCTGCCAAAATATTTGGCCCGGAAACAGACATCATTTAACTGTGGCCACTGCACGACAAAGACATCAGCAAAATACTGCATGATGCTACCTGTCAGAGAGAGGGTACGAACACGGCATATACTCTCAATAAAGATTATTCTACAATTAGACAAGAAAAGACAACGCATAACAAATGCAACAACACAAATAGGGACACAGGTACCAGGTCCGTTGCACAATATAACATTAGGTTTGAAGCGCCAAAGGATGGGTAAAGAGCATACAGTTGCATAGAATGTGGTGACAATAGAAGACCTGAAAGACTGGTTAACATTTCTGCTCCTTGGAATTTTACGGATAGAATAATCCTTTCGTCCATATTCTGCAATATTGATCTTGTATTCACTGCCGCCGTCATTTTCCGCTACTACGTACAGTCTTGGATTATATTTCTCCAAATCCAGTCTTTTTGTTATCCGCAACAATTCTGTTGTGTGGCCGCCAGAACCCATGCACAGTAGAGTTTTGAACGCAGGTCCCTCGTTGACCAAACTGCATTCTGATAAATAAATCCGTAGAATCAAAGTCACAACACGTACTACTACGATAAATGTTAGTACGTTACATATTGTTATTATATTTTCTACAGCTACACTCATTGTTGCAATTGAATAATTATTTAGTTTTTCCTTTGATTTTTGTAGTTTTTAGAGCAGAAACTGTACAAAACATTTGGTTGGTAAATAAAATCAATAAAAACCACAGAATAGAGCAAAGCCACCTCAGATATATAATGTGTCAGTGTCATTACACATGACATTGACACATTATCTAACTGAGACAGGAGACTGACAAGCCAACTCATGTCAAAAGTTTGTCACTGTCACACAGTTCCGTCAAGGAATTCCGACCGGAATAAATTTGTTTGAGATTGTCCGACTAGGTATTTTACGATTAATTGGATTCCTCTAATTCTGCATTATTTCATTTCATGAATGTCTGTCTGTTTGCATTAGTTTTCTATAGCCAGCAGCTCAAACATAAGATAATGTAATACTTGATGTCAAGCAGCTATCTTTGGCAGTGGCAGCTATGCTGGCGTGCAGTGATGTGATGTGCTTGCAGTGTCTGGGCCTTTTCAGAACAAAATAAAATTATGCCTTTCCCCGAAACACAATAAACATAGAATCCCTGTCATGATGGAGTTATTAAAATATTTTCGTTCTAGTGTACTTCAAGCTCTATCACTAGTATGTGTTGTGGGGTATCTTTTCGGTGTTTTGAACTTACATTTCAGTGATAAAACGAATTACTGTGATATGACTTACATGTTCGAGTATCCCCAGTTTGTTGTGAGTACCTATCCTTTTCATTTAAGTTTATTGAAATAGGAAATGTTTATTATGTACTTAAGATAACGTTATATTTTTAGCGCATCCATTTCAATGATACTTCACGCTACCCGGCATACGGACTGTATGCTTACAGTGAAGGCAGGCTGACAGAAAAAGCCCGAAAAGTGAGGTAAGTTTACCTACAATGTTATTCTAACTGAAAGAAAGAAAAAAAATATTATTTACACCATGCCACAACATGCCTATACAACTTTACAAGTAATCAATTTCTTGCTATGCTCACCAGATTTGATGGCATACCTGTGCTCTTCCTGCCTGGAAATGCAGGCAGTCATATGCAAGCCCGGTCTTTGGCATCTGTAGCCCTTAGAAAAGCCCTCTCATCAGGATATGATTTTCATTTTGATTATTTTACAAGTGAGTGTTCTAATGTTTATTTTTTAAATAGCTAGGAAATATTTTAAAACTATAACAAAATCAAAATATTTTGCATTATCCTAATATACACCTAAAATATTATACTTACTCAAAAAATAAGTTGACCTGAATTTTGTCATTCTTGATAAGATATTACACTTACTTTCTGAATGTACTGTTATCATGAGTTAATGATAATAAATAAGACTAACTGCCAATTTCTCAAAGCCCAAATCACAATTGATCCGAGTTTGACACATGTAATTATTTGATTTTTTTGTTGATCATCGTTCGAGAAACCGGCCGTAAGTGTGTACAAGTATACATTTTTTATAATTTTATTGTTTCAGTTAGTTACAATGAAGAGCTCACTGGATTGTATGGTGGTACTCTTCAAAAACAAATAGAATTTGCTGCTAAATGTATAAACAAAATATTGGATTTATACACACCTAACAAATACATCAAGCATGTGCCCAAACATGTCATTGTTATAGGCCATTCTATGGTAAATTAGGAATCCAATTTTTTTTTCTCAATCTCCTATTTTAATGTTTAGAAAAAAGTTTTTAAGTACATAATTTCTTTCATTTCTCAGGGCGGAGTTGTAGCCAGTCGCCTCCTAATATATAATGCTACAATCAACAGTACAAAAATAGCTATAACTTTAGCAGCGCCCTTGGAAGCTCCTGTGGTACTGTTTGACTCCTACCAAGATTCTTTTTACAGACACATGAATTTAGGTTCTGTAGAAGCTTTTAAGGAGGAAAAAATTCTGATCAGTTTTGGAAATGGACCAAGAGATGTGCTTGTGCCATCTGGTTTAACATTATATAATCACAGTTTTATCAGTGTGTTGGTAAGCATAATATTTATGTAAAGAACTTATATTGTTCCTATCTGTTTGTTGTTTTTGAACCTTTGACTTATATTTTTTGTACACTTCAGTATAATACCTAAGCAAGTATGGAATATTCATAAACGGCACTTACTACAAATAGTGGACATGTTCGCTCACTACTACATTATGGAGTAAATGTGTGGGGACAAAATGTTAAAAAAAATATAATTTTTTAGACAACAGCAGTTCCTGGTGCATGGGTGTCGCCTGACCATGTCTGCATAGTGTGGTGCAAGCAAATAGTCATGGCTATAAATAAATATCTATTCTCATTGGTGGATCTACGGAAACTGCAGATTGAGGAAAACATGCTAACTGTCAAAGAAAAGGCCAAACGGTTCTTCGTGGTAAGCAACTTGTTTATTTAAAGGCAGGTACTAAAAGACCTGTCTTATAAGTATACATTTTACCAGTTGGTTCCCGCGACTTCATCTTGCTAACGTTGTATGTTTATCAATATACAATGTTAGCAAGACAAGTATATATATATAAATTATACTATAATTTATATATATATCTTGTCTTGTCTTGTCGAATTTCATAAACTTAGGCTATAATTATTATAGCCTAAGTTTATGAAATTCGAATGTATAAACGACATTATTCCATAGTTTCATTATAATCCATTCAGTACTTTGAACAGTACGAGTAACAAACACCCATCCATATAAACTTTCGCATTGAATATTAGTAGGATTTATGAATCGAGTAGTACAAATAATACTTGATTTTTTTAGGCTAATCGTACAACAACTCTAGACCCTTTGATGCCGCTCCCGAATTACACAATGCTGGCTGATGCGTTCTGGTATGAAGACAATCGGAGAATCTACCAAGTGACCCGACCAGGTATTGAAAAGTAAGTTTTACAATGACTATATCATCTGCATTTAAAATTAGACCTTGTTACTGATGCAATAACACTGCAAATGCTATAGACATGTGTGATTTTTTAAGACAAAAAAGCCTTCAGTTTCCAGTTGAAATGTCACTTAAGTGTTTCTATAATATTTGTATTATTTATTTTAATTAGCTTGAACAATAAAAATAATTATTTACCTAAGTCAACTGTACTCAGCTATAAATATATTTACGGCAAAATATCTAATCCTCACTAAATTTACGTAGGTTTTCTACAAATAATCGTAGGACACGGTAACATTGGCAGAAATCCAGAAAACTGAAGGAAATGCATAGGCAGTTATTTTTAGAAACTTTGTCATAGCTTTTTTGTATAGATCTTGATGATATTTTTATGAGGTAATAAATTATGTATGACGTAGTAGCCCATTTGAAAAACACTACTCCAGCTCTACTTATTCAGATTTGAACTGGTACTCAGTAAATATGTTTTATTATAGTGACTTATTATTGTCCCCCGCAATTATTACGCGCGTTTGGACTTTTCATGCTGTGCAAAGTGTAATACTTTGTACAGCAAGAGAGAGCTCTATTTAACCAACTTCTCTGAGGAGGTTCTCAATTCGTTTAATTACTTTTATGTATTTTTTAAATTCTACTAGGTACCTTTATTCCTTCACGGTCTTTTTTTCATAAATAAATAATTATTATTCCCAATTTTCAACCCTTTATATTTTTCATTAGGTGACGGTAGTCTAATATAAAGTATGGTTTTCAGAATGACGTACCTTATGATAAGGTTAGTGGCATTTCCACAAAACCGCTTCGTGGTGGTAGAAGCTGTCAATGTAGACGACCAGGAATGGGTATTTGGATGCAATGCCAAACACACGTACAATGTGCATCGATATTGGTAAGTTAAAACAAATAAAACCGGCCAAGTGCGAGTCTGACTCGAGCGCAAATGGTTCCGTTATAAAAAATCTGATCTATGAGAGCCCATTTTTAAGCATTTGTTGTTTAGTATAGAGGTAATAGAAATACATCATTTCATGAAAATCTAAACTCTCTAACTATCACGGCTTATCAGATACAGCCTGGTGACAGACTGACAGCAAGGTCTCGATTTACCCTTTGGGTATTCTAAAAAGAATTCTCAATATAGTAAAGTAAAGCTTTAAGCGGGATAGTCATGGGAGTCAAACAATATTACCTATTTATAACTAGCTGAAACCCGCGACATTACAAATAGTCTGTACAAATAGAGCGAAAAGATCACAAGGATTCAAGAAAGTAAGCATAACCAAATCAATATTATTCCAGCAAACAAGCTGCATCATTATCAAAGTTAAGTCGGTGGACGGCAGCTGCCAATAAAACTCTTGGGAAGAGAAAAATAGCTACTATACAATTACACGATTTGAAGAAACAATATCCTGACTGGACCCATGTTATTGTCAAAGTATCACCGACCAGGAAACCGGTAAGTCATCATGAAAAAAAAGCCTCTTTAGTAACACCCACCGTCTATACTGTAGTAAAGACGGTGTGATAATAAATAGTCTTTTTTTTGGAAATAATTTGTTACTTAAAAGAATAAAAAGTATGTGGACATATTTTTGACCCTTCTTTAGTCACAGCATAAGATAATGTTTAAAAGTAGTTTACAGTTAGCAGTAATGCTTTGGTTACTTTTGTCAGGTTTGACGGGTCGTATAAAATGCGTTTTGTTTTTTACAGGTAACCCTAAACGTCGATATAAACGACCATGCATCTCGTCAAATCCAAGTGGATCTCCCATCTCGCTTCCTCCTTGGTGCTCAAAGCGTAGTGATACAGAAAACAGAAGAGGACAGCCTATACTACGAATTGATTCTGAAAGATTTCTCGACACTACCTGAAGCTTATCTATTGAATGTTGAACCTATTGGTAGTTGCCCAGTTTATCATGTTTCGGCCGAAATAAATGTGCCTTGGGCTGAGAACCAAGGCTATTATCATTATTTTACGTAAGTATCTTATCTACTTTTAGTAGTCTGTCAAATAAACAGCAAACCGAATAATTTTTCACAAGCATAAAATCAACATCAATCGACATCAACAATTAATATTTCGCGTTACTGAGGAAGGATAACACAAAACAGATTTTTATAAATTAAATGTATCCACCCATATCATCGAAATAACTCCACAGGTGTTGGAAAAAAAATTCTAACACACTTGAGAGTATATCTTTAGCACTACTAATGAGTATGACGAATTTTCATTTGTTTTTTTTCAGACATTTGAAACATTCACCAATGAGGTTAAGACTTTTTACAACCAAACCTAATGAATGGAGTCCGAAGTCAGAGCAATCTGAGCATGTCAAGATTACATTATTGTTGGATCCCCGATGTTCTTTCACAGTGAGGTTAGTTACATTTATTAAGACAATTTATTTAAGCTCTAGAAATTATAATCAAACTATTTAGTGCACTTGTTGAACGATAGATCCAGTAATTATTTATCAATGGTACATGTCACAGCCAACACCAGCCCGCGGTTTTCAGATTCATACACTAAAACCTCTGTACCTCGGTAATTATCGATCCGATTTAAAAAATAAACACACAGTATTTTCTGGTATTTTTATAGCTACAAATCTGCATACGCAACTCAAAACGTGACTGATTTGTCATTACCGAAGAATTGAAGGATTTAAAGGGATTTATCAATGTCAGATCTAATCTTTAACTTGAAACGTATGTCGGGCTTGATCCTGTCCTCAAGCATTAGGCACGCCACTGGCTATAAGCCAGTGAGTGAGATGATTGATTGCAAATCTTCAATTCATCATTAATTCCCCTCAATTTATGTTTCAGCATATCATCATCGTGGTACCACATATTAGGTCAACTAGTCCGTAACTACACCCCTCTACTAATCCCCTTCGTGGTCGGCATAGTTATAATGGCAGCTTCTTATAGTATATCTAGTTTGGAATCAGGCAGCTGTATGTCATTTCATTCTACTTTGAACTGCGAGCTTATGAAACCGTATTACGTGATATGCTTGGGAAAGCTGCTTTATATTGGAGTATCGTAAGTATCTATCTTAAATGTAGCTGTGTAAGGTTGATAATCGCTTGGAAACCCCTTGGTGTTTCTACCATCTAATTGTATACAAATATTATTTATAATTATATAAGAGATGGTTGATAAATAAATAAATATACATGGACATATCACACCACAATCTAGTCCCAAACTAAGCAAAGCTTTGACTATAGGAACTAGATTGCTAATAGAATACTTAAATAGTTTTTTTTGTATGGAATACATAGTAACATCCAGACACAGTACAAATATATATATTCATTACACAAATATTTGTTCTGGGTGGGAATCGAACCCACGCTCGACCCACAGCATGAAAGGAAGAGCTACTACCAACTAAGCTGTGATAACTGTCACTGTTTAAAAACATATTTTCTATTACAGGTTCATATCTTATTTCAATGAATTTTCAAGTTCCCGAAATACTGAGCTCGAATGGGTTTTGAAGTCAGGCGTGACATTTTTAGCTTATATGGTCGCTATGGGACTTCTAAATATCGGGATGGCGGGCGTTATGTGTGCTATGGCATTTTCATCGCAGATCGACCGGCTGATATTTAGGTAAGGCATTAAATGCTTGATTACCCCACGCTGTAGTTTCGAAATTGGCTCCAAATGTCATTGTGTTAAAGTTCATAACAACGTGCGTAATTTAAAGCTCGAATGGATTTAGTAATAAATATTCACGGACATTTTACACATAGCGCTTTTCAATTTTGTGGGTTCGAACCCCACTGAGTTCGTGTGATTAGCACTGATGTTTGTTCTATGTCTGGGTGTTTGTATTTTTTCTAATTTATATTAGTTTGTACAAAAAAAAGTATTTAAGTATTATATCTAGTTCCCATAGTACAAGCTTTGCTTAGTTTGGTACTAGAGTGCGATATGTGGAATGTCCGTGAATATTTATTTATCTACCGCTAACTGATACTTTTTTTTATTTGTAGAATATTCTGGGGCAGTGGTACGACTGTAGGCGAACGTTTAGCCTACGCGGTGCGAAAAGTACCAGTTTTGCTCAGTGCGGTGATGGTAGCAGCCGTGCCTGTGTCTTGTGGAGCCGCAGCTTTAGCTATTGGTGCAGCTTTCTACGCATATTTAGTTAGTACTTTTAGAAAGATTCATATTTTATACGACTTTTAAATTGAGGAGGTTCTCAATTCAGTAATGTTGAAAATATTTACTGAGAACATGTTCTGTGTGACAAATTGCCAGATAGAAATTGCCAGATATATATTAAACAAAAAGTCTTGTTTTAGGTCTTTTTAATGTCTAGTTTGGTTGTGTAGGGAATCTCCTATAAAGCAATTTTTGTCCGAGTTGAGGTTTCGAGATTTTAACTTCATTCTAATGTAAAAATGTTGGTTACTCAACTCTAAACAGTGTTATGCTTATTATGAGCTCATTTAAATACCTTTTAACTTTATATTCTGTGGTTCCTTATAAAAATATTCCTTACAGATATCAAAAATGTTTCAAGACTATTTCGAAGATTTGTTCTACAAAATATCAGCGAAAATAGCCTCAAAACTTTGTTTCACCATACGAAAGCCGAAATGTAACGCAAAAGGTGAAGAAATAAAATGGCGTAACTTGAAACAGTTAGAAAGGGAGGGTGGTCAGCCGTCTCAGAAAAAACCTTACTCGCGCCAAGCAAGAGACGAGGATCTTAGTAATATAAACTTCCATATAATTATGTTCGCGCTGTGGATTATTGCGACACTTCTTAATCTGCCCACGCTTTTGGCTTGGGCTAGGAATTTCAAGTGAGTTTAGAGATATTTGAAACTATCATGGTTTTGAACATAGTTTTCATTATAAACGGAATATTTACCATGATTTGTAGCGGCGCATGCAACTGTGCCGAAATATCGGGAAATAATCAAACTCACAAATAATGCTAAATACTTAGTATCCCGTTTATAATGAAAACTATCTTCAAGTGAGTTTACTACTGAAATGTTATTAAATAAATAAATATTCTCTGACATTTCATACATCTAATCCTAAACTAAGAAAAGCTTGTACTATGGGAACTAGATTCCTGAATAATATGTATTGTATATAGGCACTTTATGAATTAAGTAGATATAGATACCCAAAGTTCTGTAGTAGTCATTCTTCTTTATCTAATTCTAATAATACTATTCTTTGACCTAAAAAGGCTGAATTAATTTCACATTTTAGATACGAAACAAGGCTACACAACGATCCATCGTTTGAAGCGGGAATACTTCTATCTGCTTGTTCTGGTTTCATTTGGCAACAGGATGGACCTAGAAAGTTCCTGTAAGTATTAAATAAAATTAATGACTGTTAAGGATGTGTGCACACAAAATAGATGACTGCAGTACCTCTACCATGAGTTGTCACAGTAAAATCGCCTGACTTTACTACAGTAGTTACTTAAATATTAGTATTACGAATTGTAGTACCCAACTATCCGCTAGAGGCGCTGTAAATTAAAAAAAATGTATGCAAATCATCATACATTTTTTAACTGCAGAAGCTAGCGAGTATAGATTGTAAAAACTAATGGTAGAGCTACTGTAAGACAGTTTATGTTACGTCACTCGCTATAGTCACGTGACTTTCTAAACCGTCTGTGTTCGCTTTCACTAAACATACGTTGCAGAAATACGTACCTACCATATTAATGTAAAATACTAGCTCCAGGCTATGAATTCAATCCGCTTCTGAAATCAGTGGTTTTATGTATACCTACCTATATTGTACCTCGATAAATATATTTTTTTGTTGCAGAGAAAACTATTTCAACCTGTCAATATTTATTTACGCTATTGGAATATTCGTGATAGTCGTTGGTCCATTTTCTCTAGTAGTAGCAAACTACGCTGTTATTACAGTATTCTGTGCTATAACTATTCAACAGTTTATAGATAAATGTGACACAACTGTAACTGATATACAATCAGAAGACAATAATAAAATAGATGACGAAAACGTAAGAAGACAGAGGAAACATACTAGTGGTCATAACTGGTTTAATCAAATACTATACGGCGTAAAGAACTATTACGGAATATTTAACAGTAATAAGAACAACAGTGACATTCTTGATTCTAATACTGACAGCAAAGAGAAGACAGCGAATGAAAAACAAGTCAAAAACAACAATACACAGAGTGCTAAGAATGTAGATAAGGATGACATTAATAATAAAAATAGTGATGAGATTAAAACAAATGAAGAAGGTGAAGGAAATACATCAAATGATACTGGGGTTAATGATGGAGCCTCCACATCAAATTCTGACGGATCGGATACCTGTGATGTGTGCGATGAAAGTAGAATTTACACAGTTTTCAGAAATCTCAGAGAGAAACTCAGTTTTAATGAATAATGCCATGTCACTATTTAAATGAGATATATTTTTACATACTTTAAAAAATGTAGAGGAATGTGTTACAGAGATTTTGTAGAGCCTCAGACATGCATATCAAAATTAGACAAATTTTGTATGTTTGTATATAATTTTCTAAAAAAGTAACTAGGTGGTATTTTAAATGGATTGTAATTTGTATTCTGTGGTAAATATTTTATTTATTAGCTCCACAGTATGCAGAAAGAAACATTAATCTCCAGAAAGTTACTATTATTTTCACTTTATGTAGTTACTATAAAATGTACCTACCAGTAAAAATATAAAATGTACCTATCACCCACCGCTAAATGTATGATCATTGCTTTAGCCAGCCTAAATAACACGTTCATAGCAACAAAAAGACTGCAGTTAGACAGATTACTCCTCGTCACTCTATGAGATAGTGTCAAACATCAAGTCTTGAACTTAAAGATATCTGGTTGATAGTATGTGAATCCTTAAACCCTAATATGCATGCAATGTTAGTGATAGAACTTACACAGATGCTTAGCTTATATAACCTTTATGACTACTTTTAAATATGTACTGTAAAAGTAAACCCCGAATAATAGCAAAGTTAAGATTACATAAAAAATCTTAAATATAGATTTGTAATTGTAACGGCCGGTTTCTCTAACGATGATGAACAAAAAACTGCAATAATTACTATGTGTCAAACTCTGATCAATCGTGATTTGGGTTTCCAGAAACCGACCGTAAGTGTTCACACATAACTAAGTTATAATTATAACTCACATCTAGATGTTCAACCAATCAGAGACTGGAATACATTTTCCATGAAGGTCCCTGATTGGCTGATATATGGGTTATACCTAAGTTATGTGTGGACACATTGAAAGTTAGTCCACTGCATACCTAAATGCTAAGTCCCAACATTTATTTAATAACAACATATCTTATTACTGTTCTAGTCCAGTTTTGTATTATAATTTATAACTAGAAAGACCAATGAACAGCAGATTTTTTAAAGAGTGAATGCTTTTACTTGCCTGTATTTGATTTGTAGTTAGGAGTATTTCACACAAGCCAGAATGTATGTTATATTATATATGTACAGTCACGAGTTTTAATTTGGGACCCACCTAAGGTTGAATATCGTGTGGCAAACTGACGTTATTTAGTGCTAATATTCTAACGTATGTCATACGTCATACTGAAGTTTCGACCTTATTGCATTATGAATGTTCTAACAACATTTAATGGAAAAGGGTCCCAAATTAATGCTCGTGACTGTACCTATTACCTAATAGACTAAAAGGCAGCTAGTTGGTATATATTTCCAAAGTCAACGCACATTTTTTTCTTATTTTAAGTTGATTTAATTCTTAATTTGAACTATCTCAGTGGTATTCCAGTGCATACCATTATCGTAAAAACACTGTACTCAATGTACTGATTATATACACAAAATTGTTTTAAATTGTAATATATGAATAAAAGTTATTTATTTAAAATTTGTTTTGTATTTCCTAAGTAATATTATTGGGTCTTCATTGGGCAAATTGACATTGTATTTAGATTGCTAAGTAATTTACTAAATTACAAATCAACCAAGTAAATGATTACTAAAATGTATCATACAGTAGGATTATGTGTTGTAAAATTACAGGAAAAAATAAGAGAAAAGTTAGAGCTTACAATCTTTTAATAACCTTATAGTCTATTCAGTTTGAGAATCACATCACCAAGTTCGCAACAAAAAATTATATTATTTCTTTCCTTTCTTGCTTATTGGTTTGTCATCAGGATTCTTTGGGCTTTGCCAGTTCAAGGGATTCCGGCGGTACATTGGCCATGGGGGAACAGTCAGGACCGCAGCTAACAGGAAACCAGCTCCAAGAATGTATACAGATTGGGAGAACTGCTGCACAATGTAGCCCCAAACAAATCCAACAATGCTGAACAATGTGATAATTGCTCTGTACAGTTTTTCGGCTTTAGCTTGACCAACATAGTCAATGTGAGTCGGTATTGATGAGAAGAAATCCATAGCTCGTAGATTTTGTTTTGTAGCTTATTTTAATAAAAACCGAAAGAAAACTTAACTTTGCCACGAAACGATACGATTCGATCGTAATGTCAATTTTTTTTGCTTATGTTGCCAGCACATGAAAACAAAAAAAGCCACAGCAAATTAAAAAAAATATATCAAGAAGAATATCAGTAACAAGCACACAGCCGAAATAATAAATACCTAACCAACAATTGCATATGTGGTTGGTAAGATAAAAATAATTCTACCGAAAACCATTTATTGATCCTCAGATCCATAACTTGTCGCTTGGCGTGGAAAATCTTCTCATTTCGTTGGAACATTAACATTCCCCTTGGTTATATTGGTTACATTTTACTTGTAAAAAAAAGCTCAAGAAGCATTATGGCGCGCTATGCTTGGTATCTCAGTACATTATACCTATACCCAAAAGAATTTTTTACATAATATTATATTTAGGTAAATGCAAATACATTATGATAACTTGTATTAGTGCAATAACAATAAAAGAATCAATATTTCTAGTAGGTTTAGGCGAGTAAGTGTCAAAGGTCAACTGGCATATATCGTTGCTTGTGATTTATCAAATATAAAACCGATCCTACTAAAGCTTCAAGTGCTGATTAGAAAACCATTAATTATCCATAAAAGGGCCATTATGGCAATGTTGATTGTGACTTTCGCTTTACTAGGCTGAATTATACATTTTGTTAACGTCAGTGTCATAAATGACGTCAAAGGACACGTCAGCTGACAAACACACCGTTTGTAATGCCAGCATGACAAAGACAGACAGCCATTGAATGACAGTAGAGATCTGTCAGGACGACAGCTATCGTTATAAAATCATCATGATTATCATGTCAGTCGATTGTCAACATCCAGTACGATCAGACTCATTAGGTTAATTTTTAGTTTTATCAAAGATTTATTAGTTTTATTTTTGAAAAGTACAACATTTAATTTTAATTTGTAACAAAATGACAACGTTGAAGCAAGTTCCTCTCACATGCGGTGGCCATACTAGACCAGTGGTGCATTTGGATTTTAGTGACGTTACGAAGGATGGATATTATTTGATTTCGGCCTGCAAAGGTAAGTTCTGATGAGTAATTCTTGCCCAGGGGTGCCCTTTCGCCTTGGCCTAGTTGTGGGCGGAAGACTTTCAAGTGTGTTTATGTGTTTTCGTGCGGTTTTTCATTGACAGATGTTTCGCGTCAGCTAGGCCTTCACTTTTGTTGTTAGGTGTTGTCCTGTCCAGTGGACCGGCTTGCATTCTGTGCATGTGGTGACCTTCTCTTTCCGGACATGCAGGAAGCACCTTGAATATCCGCTCGTATGTTTCCTCGGCGCTGGTTCGCCTTGGCTCTCGTATCGTGCTTTTATTAACGTTGTCGCATGATACGCAACTTCCACGCCTTTGTGTTCATGGAATTGTAAATGAAATTGTGTTCCTGTTGCATGTTGACATTTCACCCATTGTTGATCACCTTGTGTTCAATCAAGGTTCACTAAGTACTTGGCACTTGACATTATTACAAGTATAACATATCAATAAGTTACTTTCATTATGTCCTAGTGGCCCTATAAGGAAATATGTTATGGTTGCTAATAATATATTTCTATGCTTCCTCTTATTGTTTGCTGTGGAAAGTTAATTGGCTATTGCAATTATCAGAGACATCTGATTTAAGATTGTGACAACCTTCATTGAATATTACTGGTTCTTGTTATAAACAACATCATTATTATTTCAACTTTGATACAGAATTTACTTCCTGTTTGACTTTATACTTATTAGGATTATTTTTTGTTTTCAATTTATATCCTGCTTCATAGTAATCTTTTTTGAAAACAATATTTCAATACTTAGTTTCCTTTGTTCATCTGGTTTATTGACATTTCAAGAATAATTCTAATATGGTACTAAAGCCCATTTTTAGAAGAATATTTTCTAATTGGTTACATATAAAAATAGTGTTTATATAATAAGAAACTAGTAAGATTTCATATAAAAGTACTCTAGTCTTACAAGATGTTAACAAAGTTGAAGAATCATAAAATTATGCATCATTATTATTACAAATGTTTTAATGTATTCAGGTAAAGTATCTTGGAGCCTTGAGTGCTGGCTCTGTAATAAATATGTGCTTAAGCACAATAAGAATCTATTGTATTTAGAATCATTGCAAACTAAAGGATGACAGTTCTAGAAATAATTACATGTATACATAATTATTCTTAATAAGTGTCCCAGGCACTACAGCTTCCCATATATCAGGAAGTGGGAAATGGGTGAAAATTGCCCATAATCTCTAGATTAAATGCAACATACATACAAAAAAAAGCTGAACATACATAGTGTTATTTAAGCTCCCTTTAAACTTTTCTGCCTTTAAAATTCCTCATCACACTATTTATATACACCCTGTGTGTGCTGAGCATATGCAGAATACTTTTCTGTTTTAACAAATGTCAATTTTATACAATGGTAAATTATAATAGATGTCGGTTTTATGCAGGTTTTGTAAAAAAATTGGTAAATGTGATATATTGTTGTATTACAGATGGCAAGCCGATGTTGCGACAAGGCGAGACGGGAGATTGGATCGGGACTTTTGAGGGACACAAAGGTGCCGTGTGGGGAGTCGCTTTGTCACAAAACGCTAATCTCGCTGCCAGTGGTGCTGCTGATTTTTCGGGTAAATATCCAAATATTAACCATTTACTGTAAATTTACTTTGACATAAAACCTTTTTTTAATGTAATCAAACTCTTGAATGTATACATATATTGTACACAAAAGAAAACAAGATTAAAAATACCGGTCGAACTGTCAGCCAACCGTCACTAAAATAGAGTGATACTGTATTAAAATCATACGTTCTTTTATCTCTGATTCAACATAGGTACTCTTTGTAAAATATGAAATATAACTAGGGCAGTAAATATTGTAAATTTCTACACAAATTGAATGTTCAGTAATACACATTCGTAGATCAATGTTTTACTTCCATGTTTGCCATCACACAAACATTTGTTCTTTGGATCGTCTCTATGAGCGATGACGCCACATTACGTAAAGGGCGATTTACATCAGACGCGCGTATGCTCATTTTATCCCCACTGTATAAAACTCTTTTGAAGACCGGGCTCACTGGCGCGTCTTGTGAGAGACCTACGTCCAACAGTGGACTGATATAGGTTGATGATGATGATGATGATGATGATGTATAAAACTCTTTTAGTGTAAACAGATATAGAACATTAATTCTGTAAAGTAAATTTACACTAATAGATCGAGAACTAATGCTCTTGTTAGCTCCATGTTCGTTTGTACACACCCTAATATATTGAATGTTGGGATCGGCCTTAGAGCAATCCATTATCTTTCGACATCCGATCTCTATATTGCACTACATCCTTATCTATAACAGCTTACCATTTAAGGACTTAATTTATACGTTTTTTCTAAATAATTATGTAAAAAACTGTACTGGTAATGTTCTACCGGAACGGAAACGAGATAGGACGATGCGAAAAACAACATTACGTCCTCAATTACTAACGTATATTGCTATAACAATCAATTCTATATTTAACTTCCTAGATATCCATGATAATAAGATTTACAGTCACCATCATTATCATCTCCCTGCTTTGACGTGTGATAGGAGTGAGTGGAAGAAGAAAATATGTTATGCCGACCCCACTTTGCGTGGTATAAGGGCAGAGAAACACAAGATTTAATAACTTTGCATCTTCAAAATCACTGTTTATGACAACTAGGTAACAGCTAGGCACGGTAAAGCACGATGCTACAACAAAATACAGTTGTAGCATCGACACGATAAGAAGAAGAAGAAGACTGTTTATGACGATCAAAGTCTACTAGAAGTATATAAGAATATAAGAAAATTATTATAAAACTTTAATGTTAGAACATATTAAACGATATAATTATTTTATGTTAAAAGAACTGAAAATGGTCATCCCTCCCTATGTAAATACTGCAAAATAAAATTTAAAGTTAATGTAGTTTTGAGATATGCATCGTATTTGTAAACAGAAAAAAAAAACTTTACAAATAAAAACGCCTGCCATACTAAACCCAGCATTACCTTTTACAGCAAAACTATGGGACGCCCGTTATGGTGAAGTGGTCCATACATTCGAACACGAGCACATAGTGAAGAGCGTCAACTTTAATCACGATGACACGTTGCTTATGACGGCGAGCAACGAGAAACTGATCCGAGTGTTTGATCTGAATCGAACTGATGCTGGAGGTATTATAGCTATTTCAAGCTTACAAAACTTTACTTAAACTTTATAATAAAAAAAAATGGACATATTACACAACACCCACATCTGAGCTCATAGTATGAGTTTCACTTAAACTATTTGTTTTAGTATAACTCAGACTATGAGTACTAATCTGAGTTATACTTAAACAAATAGTTTAAGTAAAATTCAGACTATGTAATAAAACTTGTACTATGGGAAATAAATATATTGCTAACACATTAAAGTTTACGCGCTATGGTTTAAAAGAACAAATATAAAATACAGTGCAAAAGCAGCCATAAATTATTTTCAAGCTATTATTTACTGAACCTGTATTGTTAACTAATATAAAAAAAAACAATAAGGTTCGCGATCAAACCTGTATACTATATTTCTTTTCTATGCTTTGATGAAGCAAATGAATAAACTTATGTTATCCAAATGAAAAACTTATGTACTTGACTGTTATGTCATGTCATGTGATGTTAAATGATGATGGGGACCTAACCCAACTTTAAGACTTAATATATATCTTTGTGTGTATTCCAGCGGTGGAAAAGATTCCTGCTCACACAAGCAGCATCCGTCACGCTGTGTTCCTTCACAACTCCCGCATTGCGAGTGTGAGCGATGATCTCACTATGCGTATCTTTGACAGGAACAGTGGACAGGTAAGGAGTATACTTACTATGTTACTTACATGTATATCGGAAAGGCAATATTCATAAATTAGTTGAGGAAATGTTGGCAAATTTTTGATAATCAATTGGAAATCTCACCAATTGATGAGATTTTCCTCGGCCCCTTCTAACATGACATTTATCAAAATACATATTTGTATTGAAAAAGATATATACAGAAAAGAAACTTCATTTACCATTTCTTAATTCTGTTTCTTCAAATCTTAGTCTGTCTCTAAAAAATCGTAATGTTTGTCAATTCCCTCACCTAAACCCTTCTTGTAATTAATGATTGTCCTAAAAGTTAGAATGCATGACTCAAAATATATGGGACACTTTTAGTTTGGCTAAATCGAAATCACGTTATCTTTCTTGATGTTTTATGTATCAATTTGTAATTTTTTCAGGAAATTCAGAAAGTGGAGTTCCCTACGATACCAAATAGTTTAGAGCTGTCGAGAGATGGAGCTATGATCACTGTAACTCATGGTAAGTTGTTGATCGATATTTTTACAGGAAATCTAGCTCCCCGGCTCAATTTTCGGCTAAGGAAATGAATGTAACTTTTATTGTCACCTAGAAAATTATTAGTGATTATTTTAACACTTAATTATTTACTCACTGGATCGTGGGTTCAATCCCCCGCGAGAATAAATATTTGTGTGATGAACACTGACGGTGACGATGTGTTCTATGTTAAGAAAAAATATAAGATAAAATACAAGTATGTATTCAATTAGAAATCTGGCTTCCATATTATAAGCTTTGCTTAGTTTGAGACTAGACTGTCCCTGAATATTTTTTGGGAGTTTAAAATGTCAGTCTCTCCCTCTCCAGCGAAATGTAGCTGGTAAAGGCTGGATGAGAAGAGCCGAAGACTAGACTCAGAGGCGCGTCTTGGCTAATATCTACCTCCAGCATTGAAATATAGATTATTAATAATGTTATTATTATAGGTGTATTATGTTATGTTAATGGATGTTGTTATATTCAGGTACAAACGTGTCATTCTACTCGTCTGACACGATCCGTCAAATGCGTTCGTTCACGGTGCCCACTAAATGCTACTCGGCGTCGCTAGCGCCATCTCGCGCCACTTTCGTATGCGGCGGAGACGATCTCAAAGTCTACAAATTCGACTACAACACTGGAACTGAACTCGGTAAGAATATCAATAATTTATCTGTCGTCACGTTAAATGGAAATAAAAAATATTTTTATAAAACAAAACATCGTGAGGAAACCTGCGATTTAGTCATACACATATTGATCTTGACATTCTTTTAGATAAAGCCGTTTAGGCAAACGGTCTATCTTATAAAAAGTAAGCGCGACTTGAAGTATTGATTATCATACGTAACGATGACTTAAAGTCAACGCTAACTATTTATAAGATAGGGGGTAAGAGTATGGTAGGCAAGCTAAAAAAATGTCCTATGCACTACAGCATTCTGCTATGTTCACGGAAGAATGCTAGCGCACATTCGCGTCTCATGGCGAGGGGTGATTGACGGATCTTAAGGCTTTAGTCAGCTTACTGTTCTATGAAGCAGTAAAGAAAGAAATAAAGAAATAAAAATTTATTTATTAACCTATCCTCTATATAAAACAAAACATAATTGCAAGGAACAGGGTTATTTACTCTGACTAGGCATGCATGCACTGTTATTTAGGTAACTGAGCAATACAGATGCATTAAAACATTTGAAACTAATGTTTAATCGTATAATGCCGTAAGTTTTCGTCAGCGCGTTTCAGAAAAAGTGAAAATTGATCAGCGCCATCTAGTTAGTTTTTAAACAGTAGGTATTCTTTCTTTTTTTCTTTACTCATGTGTATAATATGTTGTAGAATCGAACAAGGGTCACTTCGGTCCGGTGCACGTGGTGCGTTGGTCCCCGGACGGCGAGCTGTACGCGACGGGCTCGGAGGACGGCACCGTGCGCCTGTGGCAGGGCACGCCGGGCCGCGCCTACGGGCTGTGGCGCCGCTCGCACGAGCCCGCGCCCACCACCAACGGGTACAAGGAGGTCGCCGCCAACTGACATACAACCTCCTCCTCAAGACAGGTAAGGTTTCAATACGTTAGTATTGTATCGGTGTGTAGGTATGTATAGTCTGTGGCGCTGCTTGCACCCACGCCCACTACTAACAGGGTACAAGGAGGTCGCCGCCTACTGACATACAACCTCCTCCTCGCGACAGGTAAGGTTACAAACTTACCTGAGGGCATATAGTCTGTGGTGCCGCTCGCACAACCTGACATACAACCTCCTCCTCAAGACAGGTTAGGTTATACTCACCTGAGGGCATAATGATCGTCTGTAGTCGTAGGACTACTGACAAATACATATAGGGAGGTCGCCGCCAACTGATATATAACCTTCTAGCGAAAGGTAAGGTTTCAATACGTTAGTATTGTATCTGTGTATAGTGTGGCGCTGCTTGCACGAACCCACGCCCACTACTAACAGGGTACAAGGAGGTCGCCGCCTACTGACATACAACCTCCTCCTCGCGACAGGTAAGGTTACAAACTTACCTGAGGGCATATAGTCTGTGGTGCCGCTCGCACAACCTGACATACAACCTCCTCCTCAAGACAGGTTAGGTTATACTCACCTGAGGGCATAATGATCGTCTGTAGTCGTAGGACTACTGACAAATACATATAGGGAGGTCGCCGCCAACTGATATATAACCTCCTAGCGAAAGGTAAGGTTTCAATACGTTAGTATTGTATCTGTGTATAGTCTGTGGCGCTGCTTGCACGAACCCACGCCCACTACTAACAGGGTACAAGGAGGTCGCCGCCAACTGACATACAACCTCCTCTTCAAGACAGGTAAGGTTATAAACTCACGTCCAACCTCACACAACCGGATGGCATAGTCTGTGGTGCTATTCGCGCGATCCGACGCCCACCACTAACGGGTACAAGGAGGTCTTCGCCAACTGACATACAACCTCCTCCTCAAGACAGGTAACAACTTTAATATAATAAATAAGTCTATAATATAGAAGTAGTCCAGTCATTATATACATTTGGAAATGAAAATGAACCGAGAGAAAGCCATATTTTGGATATTACGTAGGGGGGGAGCTAGAAAAGCCTAAGTTCAAATTGACGACCAAAATAACCATTGTGTGTTTACCGCCATCTTGAAAAAAGGGTTAAATTCTAGCAATTTAATGCTTTTTTATGCCATAGCTGGCAGACGAGCTTGCGGGCCACCTGATGGAAATTAATGTTTTCTAAATAAATGTTTTCTGTTTGTTTCAGGAGTACGGGTGGCAGTGAGTGCTAAATTGGCCGCATAGTGGTTGTAAGACAGTGCAATGTAATTCCCACCACCAGGCCAAGTGTAAAATGAACTTATGAGGGGGGCTAGCCTGACCTATGAAATCAAGACTATTAAATGTTATAATTATATATTCAAACGTTTAAATCTGTGTTTTGTGTTGTTTTTTTTTATTGCAACACCAAATTTTTTATACTCGAGATAACTTAAAGATAGATTATAATTTATTGTAACGAAACGGAACTAATGGACTTGATATGCAACAAATTAAACTGATTTGTAAATATTGACTACATGTTTTTTTAATCTAACAGAAGTCATTACCAAAACTTCCTTTCCTCTTGTTTTTATTTGTTATGTAGCTACTTATGCTGACGATGCTTAGGTATAGCGCCATCTCGCTACTCGATAAACTACGCAACAGACCAAGGCAGATACAAGTCCTAGATCGCGCAAACGGAGACGACCCGAGCCGAAGGTCGTTCGGCATGGTAAATCTTCCCTTTTCGTAGGAGATACAACACCTATCTGCTCAGCTTATACGTAGGTAATAATGTGCACATATCCGCAGCAAAAACATTAGAGATACTTAATATTTGAGTTTAGTGCAGAATAGGTTCCAAAAACACCTATATGTTATATGCCTAAGGCTGTGTGTAAGCCAGGTACCTACATGTGTCCTCAGCATACACATCCGGTTATGCCAAACAGCTAACTATTTACAGTATTTATTTGTAGCTCTACATTTAATGCATATTTGGTGCCGGATATACCCAAACATTCAGATTTGTAGACCCAGTAGTTTTTTAGAGTTATAAATTACGCACGTAAATTGTCCATTTTTAAATAATTCAAAATAAAACAACAATAATAAATCGCAAATCATTTTCTTTATTGATTTCTTCATAGGTGAGATTCGTATTTATAAAATAAAAAAATTACACTACAAAAATTGCGATACAGCAATATTTTACAAAATAATTTACAAAAAACTTTACATCCTAGGCAGTGAAATATGATTTAAAGTTGACTAACTAAAAATATAACTAATATTATGCATAACAGACAGTAACAAAGTTGTGCAAATGGTAACATTCTTTGTAATAAACTGATGGAACTATTTTTATAATGGTAACAATTTTGTGATCAAAGAAAAAATGAGAATTTGATTTATTTTGTTTTTCAATTAAAGCTAAAGATGGCCATGTATGCTTAAAATTACTTGAACATTTTTGCCTTATTTATTAAAAAGTATAATATATTGAGTAATATACTCATTTATAAGTACAATAATTCAAAAATCACCATTTCTTATTATAATTAACTACGTTTGTGTATTCTTATTATCAAACATTCGTATTAACTTACAATAAACAGAGTATTTTACTTTTAATATTAAATTGACTTGAAAATGCGGTCATAAAAGTATAATCAAGGCTCTTAACTGGATAACGTTCGATAAAATGTCACCGAGAGATGACATCACAGTGCGGACGAAAATTGACATTAAACTCTGAAGGTTTTTCAGCTTAAGGCGTATGGTAACTGATGTATGTTTGTTAAACATATTATGGTAAGTAAATAACGTAAAATCCAAAACTGGATTTAGTTTGTAAATATCAGGTAGGTAACTGAAACTTTCACTAAGTATATGTATAAATTACATGTAAGTTTTTACAATATCAAAAAACTTGGATTTTAGACCACTACAAAATATACAAAAATTAACCTTTAAAAATTTATTATTTCTACACCATAAAACGTATTGATAAGTACCCATTATTATAAAGGTTAAAGGCTGGTATTTTGAAAAAGTTGCACATTCAAGAAGGTTACTTAATTAAAAATAGTCGTATGTTTTTGCTATTGATATACCTACGATATAAATTTTACACATTTTTTTAAAATTCTCTGTCGAGAGCGTCACCAATCAAATCATCTTAAAAATACAAAATTGTTTCTAAAATACACATTCATTCAGAACACCTCATAAATTTTGGTTTACTCGGATACTTTAAATTCGCTATTCACACGGTAAATGTCTCCAAATAAATTATTATCTCGACATGTTCTCAGTCTATCACTTTCACTGCACATTTCAAAACCCGATGATAAATGTCGAAGGATTTTGCCATCGAGGCTATTCGATATAAGCAAAGTAGTGTGCGGCCGTAGTTTTTTTAAACGCTACTTTTAAGATTAAGATTTGAGATAGATAATGTATTAACAGAAACGCCTAAATTATTCGTAAAAAAACCTGCCTTGCTATGCGACACCGAAAAAAATAAATTATATTTTTCCTGCAAAAACGAAACAATAGCCGCTCGATTTTCTACATTTGAATTTGTAAATTATTATCATTTTGAACAAAAACAAAAGCCGCTCGAAGTTCAACATTTGAATTAAAACCTCAGACGCTCAAAATTATCGAGTATTGATTGAAATTTGAGCGACTGTCCATAGTTGAATAGCATATCTCATCTCACTGGGCTACAATAGAATAAGATAGAAGCCGCACTATGTTTGAATGAAATAAATAATATATTACGTTTGAATTAAAACCACGACTTCATTACGAAGGAATTTTGAGCGTCGGTAGAATTCCATAGTTGAATCGCACTTCTCATTTCACTGGCTTACGTTAGCTACGATAGAAGCCTATGTTCGTTTTGCATGTATCACTTGGCTATGAAAGGGCTGAGGTCTGGGAACTTGAAGTTGAGCGGCGGTCGTCTTGGGGCGCGGGCCGCGGCGGGCGCGCCGCACTGCGCTGTGCACACGTCGTCGCGGAGTACAGCGTCGCGCGGCCATTCGCGCAACAACTGTGCGCAGTCTGTTATGCGAAGGGATGCGCATTGAGCCTGCAATAAAAAAATATTTAATATAAAAAAAATCTAAATACATAGTGTTTATTATATAAGTGGTGTACAAACATTGGGTTGGGAACTCTTCTTTTAATTTTTTCAACCTGTGTTAGAAGAGTCCCTTTTTTTTCTGTGGTCATTTCAGAAAATAAATAAATAATGATGGACAATCCACACAACATCATCTGGCCCCAAGCTAAGCAGAGCTTGTGTTATGGGTACTAGAAGACTGATATTACATAGCTGGATATTTTTTATTACACCTACCTAACAAATACCCAGAACAAATAAAGAAATACTTACAGAATAAATATTTGCAGAACGATTCCCGCCTTGGGATAAATGTTTGTACATTTATCCCAAGGCGGGAATCAAACCCGCAACCTCCGCGTCGCAGGCGCACCTACGCCCACCGCGCCACAACGGTTGTCAGAAACTGACTATTTTCAAATTTTAAAGTCTGTTCGACTATTTTCATATTTACAAGTCTATTTAAATGTATACTGACCCCTTCATTGGTGCATATGCAAGAAGTGCAAGGTGAAGGGAAGGCTGATTCTCCGACGGCGACGGATCTGCCGGCGATAAGGCAGCCCTGCGCTGAACTCTCACGCCACGCCGATAGATCTATTTGTGGTAGAGAACTGCATGGGACGCGGGGATTTCTGAAATAAAATAATAAACAAATAGTTCTTATAAACAATGGTAGCAAGTCCCCAGTTGAGTAATTTAAGTGTGTGATATAAAAAGGAGTTTATAATTATTGAAATAAGGTTCGAAATAGCACGCGCACCGCGTCACTCAGAAAGTGAGAATTTTACAGCTCTTTGTATAAAAAAAATGAAAAAATAAGTAGTTAAAAAATGTCAAGACCATATTAAGTATTCTTTGTTTTTTTTTCAAAAAATATTTTTTTAAATTGTTTACAACCAAAATCAAACCTCGGATCTATGATAAGCTTTTTGCACTTTCTAAATGTAGGTATACCCTATGTGATATGTGCACGAATAAATAGTGATTTTTTGAAGTTTTCTGTGTTTCTAAAAATTAGTTAATAGACTTACAAGAAGTTGCTGGGTAGATCAAAAGCGGCCCTCTGTATGTCGCCGGCGATGTCGAAATTATCGCACATCATTTTGGATAGCGTCGACTTTCTGATCTCAGAGAGCTGTTGTTCTGTGAATCTTACGGCTGCATTTTCATTTTCATACCTGGTAACATTAATAGCAATATATTAATAGTCATAAATAGGTTTTTTCCGTAAATAGTAAAATATAGGTCTGTAAAAGTCCTCTAAAACGTACTTTGCGGTAAGCCAGAAGGTGATTTTTTAAATCGTGGACCAAAATGCCCCTTTACTGTTATACATATTAGGTACACTATCGGTCTATCTTATGAAAAGTTAGCGCAGACTTGATGTTTTGATTACCATACGTAAAGTTGACTTTATCGTGAAGTTGACTTTATGTCAACACTAACTTTTTATAAGATAGTGGGTATTACTATAATACAACTACAAAGATAGTGAGATGTGGAAGGGTTCGGGGTAGGCCTTTGCCCAGCAGTGGGACGATATAGGCTAAAGCTTTTATAAATAAACTTACCAGAATCGATCACATTTCCTCAGTTGCCTGAATTGTATAGCGATGATGCATGCGAACGTAGGGCCCACTAGCCCTCCCTGTAAGGGCCTCTCACTCATGCCTCCCGGGAACAGGTCGATGTCATCTACTGTCGCGTATATACGCTTGAATCTGTTGATTGGTTAGTTAATTAATATCATTGGCAGAATTGTGATAATTACTAATTATAATTAGTTTATGAACGGGAAAGAAAACTATGTACAAAACTGTGATAGTTTCAAATACTATACAGTGACATATAGTCACAAAAAGATTATTGTAAGGAGCGTTGAATAGATTAATTGGATATTCGCTCTCGTAAACGTTAACGAAAACGGAAACTCGTAAACGTTAATTAGATCGTATGGTTCAACGCAACAATCATAAAGTAAGCTAGTTGTTGAGACTTTACCTTTAAAAAAATGTTCCATTTTGAACATTTCTCAAACAAAACTCCATACAAGTAAATTACAAGTGTTTACGAAAAACCAACTACAATCACATCGACAAATAATATTGTAAATACTCAAAAACTATTTATCCGAACTTAATGAAATTTATAAAGGACCACCTCTAAAATATTATCTATTGAATAGAAAAATAATCATCAAAATCGGGTCACAGTTGGCGGAGCAATCGCGTAACACATATACACATAACAAAAATTTAGAGTTTAATTTTGTCTAAAACGTACCTAGCAATAACTTCGTCAGGAACTTCTCTAGAAAGATCTTCGAATGTCGTAGCTCTCTTCAAGTTACATAGCGCTCTGTAATTATTATAACTCGGTACGCCGTGATCTCTCGCCCGTTGTATATTCAACGCGATTAGATCTATTCCAGAGAATGGAATGCGTCTGTCTTCGAACAGATGGTTGGTAACTTCTCCTGTGATGAACTGGTCCAAGGTTTCCATGGGGGTTGAAGAGAGACCTCGCATTAGCTCGTCTACTAGGGGTGGGTGCTGGAAATTAATATTACAAAATATAAATATTATAGAAAATTTACATAATGCCATCCTAGAGCAAAAATCGTGAATACTGATAAAATGAGTTTATCTGGTGTGTAGGTTATAGGACCCTATATAAAAAATTAATCATCAATATCATTATAAAAATATGTACCATGTTAAGAATCAAACCTACAACATGGAAAGTACGACAGGGCTGCATTCTGAAATGTTTTTTTTGGGAATTACTGTACCCCAAGTGCGAGTTTGTGCACACACGAATCGCAGAGACGCAATCGCCGAGAGCCACCGATTTTGTAAGGAGATCCAAGCTTCCCAAGAAATGTGCTAGGGGCGCTGCTTCGATTTCCATACAAAATTGGTGGCGCTCGGCGATTGCGTCTCTGCGATCCGTGTATGCACCGACTCGCACTTGGGGTACTGGTTCCGAAACAATTTGTTAACTAAGTATCGTAAAACGTTGAACTTGAACATTTTCAAAGTACTTGAAAAAACTACGCGTAAGTACACTAAAAGTACAAAATTATAGTAAACTGTTCTACAGAAATCAGTGGCTAGCTTTTGTTTTAAAATCAACTGTATTCCAATAACAATAAGGTCTATACTTGTATATACTCACAGACATAAACATATCGGGTCTGAAGAAACCATCTCTCAGTAGAATCGGTGGCTCAACAGGTTGGTAACTGGGTGATAGTCGCGGTAAGTGCGGTCTGAGCAATGAATGTCCTATTCTGAAGGCAGCTGCACCGAATTCCGTGACGATAGCTGGATTACAGGTCGGTGAATATTCTTTGTAGTAGCCTGAAATTAATAAATATTTATGTACTATAACAGTGGTATTTAGTCGTAAATTAAACTAAGCTTTTTAACAATTATGTAGAGTCTAGCAGTTTATTTTTCATTATCAACGAATACAATATATCTATAACAATATATATTTATGACAAACGTTTAAATAACCCACCAAAATTCAGGTGCTGGAGACAATTTTAAAAAACTTCTTTTACCGAACTTAAGTTTATAAATCAACTTGTGTGCTTCAAAATCTCAACTAATGGGCGAGAACAGACAGACAGAAGGACACAAATATTTTTCGCCAATCTCAAAACTCTTTACTCGCTCGGTCGTATACATACTAATATATTTATTTATTTGTATTAATTAATACATAAAAAGTAAGCTACAAACCTGCAGACAATAACTTGAGTCCGTACAAATTAACAGCGTTCCAAGAAAGCAGTCTAGGCAGGAACTCGTTATATATGATGTGCGTGAACTGCGCCGCCATGATTCTCCTCGCGTTTTCAAACAGTAACTCTGCATCCCAATGCGGATTGACTCCGCGAAGTCCTTCGATGAGTCGGTTGTGTTCGCGAAGGAATATTGTATGGATGGCGGTTAAACCTGGCTGTTCTGAAGCGCGCCCATCACCTGGAAATGAAAATATGTGAATGTTTACGAACATTTCGCGTTTTTCGATGTAAATTTAGTTGTAGTAAGTAATAAGCTCTGTCTGTATAAGATAAGATAAATATATTTGTCCCCAAACACACAAACTTATAACAAAAAAAATAAAAAAGAATTTCGTTTACTACTAAGCAGCAACAAAGCAGAATCCACTGGCAGCCTTGCATTCGGGGTGTGTGTCAGATCTGGGCAGTAAATCCTTCCCGCCATTGATAGGACTGTTGCATTCAGCCGTCCTTACAAACCAGGCTACTTTTCTATATTTAATATGAATTTCGGTTACTACTTACCAGCAGTAAAGCAGAATCCACTGGCAGCCTTGCATTCGGGGTGTGTGTCAGATCTGGGCAGTAAATCCTTCCCTCCATTGATAGGATTGGTGGTTGCGTTCAATCGTCCATTAAAGCCGCGTAGTTTGCGGACTATGCACGGGTTTTCACCGTATACTACTGATGCGTCGATAAATGCTGTGTTTTGATTCACTTGTTCGCGGGGTCCTATTAAAAAGATATAGTTAGATCTTCTTCATCGTGTCTTCTTCTTTATAGTTAGATAAAAATATAGAATAATAAAATAATTGAGTATTATTTTATTGGGTTAGTATTCAGTCAGAGCTACAGCCAACTAAGCTGTAACCCCTACCAATATTTGATATTGATATTTCCGTTTTGCATTTGAAATCGAGTTCAGTTTTTTTCTGTCATTTTAATCTGTTTATTAAGCAGGGTTTTAAATCTAATAAGTCAACTTATATTTTTGAAAATGTTTACAATCTTTTTTACTAAGTTTATAAACTGCAGATTTCGCCAAAATCGCGTGTAAAATTAAGTGAGCATCTCAAAGATTGTTGAAAACCTTTTATTTAGGGAACTTGTGTGCCAGTTTTCCGTGTAAATCGGTTAAAAAACTATTTTTTTTTACGTTTTTTGTGAAATAAAAGGATAGAAATATTTATAAAAGCCTTCGCTTACATTAGCCAACTTACCCAACTGCTGCTGTCCAGGCAGACTTCTCATGAAAGGGAAGCAGAGTCGTTCCCCGGAAGTGACGTTGACTTCCGGGTAGTAATGGTCGCCTCGCGGCACTGGGAAGGGGTTGCACTCAGGATGCACCGTGCGGGGTGATTCGCACGATCTGCAGTCCGGGATGGACTCGTGGAAACCTGGACAAATGAAATTAAATGAAATATTATGTACTTATTCATTTTTTGTGAAGTTAGGTTAGGAATATATTAAAATATTTATTTTTCTGGATTTCTAAAATTTTTTAGTATTTGAAACCTCCAATCCTTGGATTGGTGGGACATTGCCAAGGACAGAGAGAAGTGGAAGTGTTTGGGGGAAGCCTTTGCCCAGCAGTGGGATAATGTACGCTAGAAGATAAAAAAAAAAGTTGAAACCTCTGAATATACGAAACAAAAAAAAATTTATCAAAATCAGCTGAGTGATCGCGAAATATATATTTATATGAAAAAAATCGAATTGAGAAGCTTCTACAATTTTGTAATCGGGTAGAATGAAACATTTAAATTTTAACATTATGTTTCAATAAATTGTGTCTTAAGTCTCTCAGTCTCAAGTTCGCAAAATATTTAACTAAAATCTTGGAGAGAGAGATAGAATATAGAAAGCATTTTTCCAATATAAAGTACGCTCATAAAAAGAACGATAAAAAAAACAATTTAACGTTTAAACAAATAAGTGAAAATATATTATTACCTTTATGTATAGGCGTCATAGTAAGTTCGTGATCAACAAACTGCGCGAACTGCATCACCATCAAAGTGTATCTGGTGTGCAGGTTAGATATATCAGGGTGGATCACAGTCGATATTATACGCGGTGACGGTAGCGGGGTTCCGGTTACTGAGTTTATTCTAGGACGACTTACACCTGTAATGAGAAATATTTTTTTATTATGATTTAGTAATTTTGCTAATTTTTGATATTAGGAGTAGGTACTAGATACCAAGAAATTTATTTATTTATTTATTAACCAAGAAATATGAGAGAATATCTACCAAGCCTTGGGATATAATCAGGACATTATTTCATTAATTACAAGTAAGAATTTATACAAATACATGTTTGAATCATCATAATAAAAAATGATACACTTAATTAGTTATTTAAAAAAAATATGTGGTTAACAATATTTAATAATGAAATGTAATAATAATAATTGTTTTTCCCATGCTTCACTTTATTTTTTTTGCCACTTATCTAATTTTTTTTTGCCATAATGTTATAAGTTTATTATACGTCTTTGCGCGTCCATAAATATTCAATTTTAATTATTTTTACCTATGCATTTAAGAATTAAATCTAAGTAATAAAATAATTATTTTCACAAATTTTAATAATTCTCATAACTCACCATCTTCATAAACAGGCGGCAACAGTCTCGCGAAGGTAGTCAAACTTTTACCCAAATTAGGGTTCCGTAGGTTATTACAATAGCCCGTATACGATCTAAACGGGTTGTCTGCATTACAAGTGCCTGTGTCATCGCATTGCGGCTCGATCAATGGTCCCGATTGGTCGTTCCCAATAAAACCACTGACGTCGACCGATTGTAGCGAGTCGACGAAATCGTTGGACGTTCCAAAACCCAGCGAATCGTCGAAAACTTGTCGACGCTTGCGACGGTGACTTCTGTGAATAAGATTAGAAAATATTTTATAGTATGAAAAGATAAGTATTGAGGTTTATATCTTAAAAGCTGTAAGGTTATTAAATTTGAAATTTATAGGAACTATGAAACTGTGAAAGAGCCAAAAAATATAATTGAAGACATGCAGAATGAAAATTTACATATTGTCTTGAATTGAATTTGAATTGTCTTCAAGAGATTGATCTGCATAATAACGGTTCGAAATAAAAAATCAAGTTTGTCTAATTGTTCGTTGAAATAAAACTAATACAATTTAGAAGACTTTTTCTGGTTCACAAATTTTATTACAATCAAGAACATAAGTTCTTACTAACTAAATCAAAAGCAGCAATACGCTAGTATAACCGCATGGTGGTGTATTTTAACCATTTGAGATCAAAACATTTATAAAAACATGTAAAAGATTTTTTAGGTGTAAGTAAATCCGATTTAAACTTACCCGCCATTGACGGAATTAAGAAGCTCGTTGGTAGCGAATTCCAAGAATAGTGAAGTGTTAGCAATCTTCAGCGCGTATTTATTGGCTTTGGAGAACGAAGCCGCGGTTCCTACGGGAGATTTTGGATCGGCTCCACCATCTGAAAATAATAAATAATGCTGGACAATCCACACAAGATCATCTAGCCCCAAGCTAAGCAGAGCTTGTGTTATGGGTTCTAGAAGACTGACATACTTAATACAATACATTACATAGATAGATATTTTTTATTATACATAATATAATAAAATTGAAAATATCATTTAAATAATTTTAAATTCATCTTCTGTTACGTATTAAAAAAACTTTAGGGGTAGATTAAAAAAGCGCAGAATTCTATGTTTTGGGCAACTATAAACTTTCAATCCAGTGCAATATTTCATCATCATCATCATCATCCCCTGTGGCAGTCCACTGCTGGACGTAGGACGCCCTCCGGCGAGATGGAGCGACGATCTGCGGAGTGTAGCTGGCAAACACTGGATGAGAAGAGCCGAAGACCGGGCTCAGTGGCGCGTCTTGGGAGAGACCTACGTCCAGCAGTATTTACTTATATGTAAATATAGTCACGGACATTTCACACATCACGCTCTAGTCCAAAACTAAGCAAAGCTTGTAATATGAGAACTTTGACTATGGACCATGTATTGCATTGAAATATATTTAATGGTAATAGTAAAGTATTAGGGGATAGAAGAGGATGCGTTGGTGCGACGACCTAGACTCCTTCGACCGGGAAAGGGCAGAGTTAGCCTTGGATAGAGAGAGATGGAAAGAAGGAAGGGGGAGACCTTTGCCCAGCAGTGGGACAGCGTAGGTTAATAAAAAAAAAGTAAAGTAAAAGATCTGTCGCAGCTCAGTTGGTAGTAGCACTGCCATGTGGGTCGTGGGTTTGATTCCCACCGACTACAAATCTTTTGAATTAAAATTTTGAATCTTTGTTCTAAAAAATATACACTTACGTGTTTCCCAAAGCATGTATTCCAGTCTCTTCCTATCAGCCATTTCTTGCTTAGCTTTTTCTAGCGCAGTAGCTAACATGTCCTTAGATAACTGTTCAGCAGCCTTGGCACCCGATTCGTCACGCCATGCAGAAAGTTCTAGACGATTGTGCTGAGAACAGTGCTGGGCTGCGTTTCTGTAGAAAAAAAAATATACCTATAAAAAAAGGGTTTGAAACTCAATCATAATCAATTTAGAAATAGTTAAGAGAATTAATAAAAGTGTTATATTTTTTTAATGTGATGATATATAGGTTTTAGATAATAAATATATAATTTAGTATAATTAGTATATCTGCTACAAGTAGTTAATTATGTTATTAATAATAGCCTCAGCAACAATGGACTAAGTATGAAATTAAATTTTAATAGAAATTGAATTGTTCAAAAATAAAATGTGCGTCACGCATAGCCGCATAAAGCTTTGTCTGAACCATACATAGAATACATAGTAAGAATGTATTAAAGAAGTATATGAGTATTCTATCACCAATCTAGTTACCATTGAACAAGCTTTGCTTTAAGACTAGAGCGTGTTATGTCAAATTTCCATGAATATTTATTTATCGAAATGTTATATAGACTATTTTAGACTAAAAGTCTATCAAAGCTAATACTAGTTACATAATATGCTACGGAGAATTTTGTTGTTATAGTTTTTAGTGTGAAATAAATAATAACATACAAATAAGGGTCCTCTTTCACAAAAGCTTTCGGCTGGATGTTGAGTAAAGTATCTTCAGCGGCGCACAGAGTCCCAGCGAGAGATACTTTTCTCAAAGCTGCCAATTGTTCCGGCGAGAATGATGATGGAGGGATGTCGTTTTCATACCAGAATCTGTAAAAAAAAAGAAAACTTGGCTTATATATACTTGCGGTAGAGCTGTAAATTTAATAAGTACATAAGTAGGTATTAATAGACATTAGAAGCTGGGGATTTTCTTTAATAAATAAAATAAAACAAACCCAAAATTAATTTATTCAATAAAATACTACCACCCTTCTTTATTGTAGAGCCCTCAAACAGGGTTCATATGTGGTACCAAATTTCATTGTAAAAACCTAACTTTAACTATATGAATGCAATAAATGAATTGAGTATTGAAAATCACACGGATCATTTTGTTTTTGTCTGTAACTTCGTCGTATTCGTTATAATTTGAACAATTCACAAAATATCTATATAAGTTATAGCCTATGTGTTATTCTGATGTATGCTATTATTGTGTAGTTTCATTCAAATCCATTAAGTAGTTTTTGCGTGAAAGAGTACCTAACATACATCCATACATATATCTATTCATTCATCCATACATGGATCCATACATCTATTCGAAGATCCATCTATACGTCTATCATCATCATCATCATCTTTCTACCCTTGTCCCACATTATGTGGGGTCGGTACAACACGTCCTCTATCAGACGTCATCTCAATGCTCACACCTTTCTTACACATGTCATCATTCACACAGTCCATCCATCTTTTCTTTGGCCTCCCTCTACTTCTACATCCATCCACATTCATATCTAGCACTATACGTCTATAATATAGTAAAATATAGGTATACCTGTCGCTTTTCTTGAGATTAGCGAATTGTAGAGCTAAAACACAGGCTAGAGTGGGTCCAATCACCGCTCCATTGGCTGCTTTCTCCATAGCTCCGCCAATAATGAGTTCCACGTCATTAACATTTCTGAAAAAAGAAACATTTTTCTTTATTTCTGTAACGTATTTTAACAAAACATTTTAAAAGTAAGTAAATAATTTATAAATATGTATATACTTAGGTGGTTTTGCAGGTAAGAATAGTCCTCATGTATATTTGAAAATTTAACGGCCGGTTTCTGGAAACCCAAATAACGATTGATCCGAGTTTGACACATAATAATTATTTGATTTTTTCGTTGATCATCGTTCGAGAAACAGGCCGTAAATGTATAAAATATGTTTAATAAAATCCTTTTTTTTCATAATTTAGTTGTTTTTTTTAAATAAGTAGTTTTATTAAGTACTAAAATTTAATACATAACAGAATCTTATTTGTAAAGTAACACTTAAATAAGTAAATACGCTTACCTAACGCTTACGCTTAAACTAAGTGGAAAAATGCATAAATAAATTGTGATTCTTACCTGTACATATCAGCCAACATTTCCTGTTGTGTCCTATCGAATCCAAGTTGACTGAAGTCTCCGAATGACTTGACATTGGTCATGGGTTCACAGAGCCGCAATGCACGTAAGTACGGAGCTACACCATGGTCCCGGGCACGATTGACATCCCATTGAGTTGAAGGAGGGAATCGTGATACTCGATGAGCTGTTGTTCGCACCAGGTTTTGAAGGGTCACTGTGTTGTTGATCTGAAATGGACGTTCAATTTTTTTATGTATGTATTTACAATATATTAAATGTATTATATAGATATTTTATAAGTTTCCATATAGCTTTGCATAGTCTGACGTGATGTCGCTGTGGAAAAGGTAGTGTAATTTTAGGAACTAGGCCCTAAGTTTCTTGCCCGGTTTTCAAGTGTATGGTTCCTTTGTGGTTGCGCAGAACTAATACTAAGAAATAGTAGTAGTAAGTATACAAAACCATATTAAATGTTATTTTTTTTAGGTAATTCAAAATTTGTAAGTAAATACATTTTCATAGACATTTAACACAACGCTATCTGATCTCAAACTTGGCCAATTTAATACTAATAAATAGATTGCTATGATAGATTAATTCTGTAAATACTTTCTCAATACACATAGTAATAGACCAGTAGCACCAGTAACAATACCCAATTAACTTTGCTAAATAAATAGTTATCAAAACTCACCAATTTATCATTGATCATAGCGTTGAAGATAGGAGCAACTGAAACGAGTTCTGTATAAGCCCCAGCGCGAATAGCACTCGAGTATCCTCGCCAGAAGCCGAGTGAAGTCAGTTTCAACTCAGCTTTGGCCATTCCAACCTATAAATAACAATAGGTACAATTAATATTCAAATATTTTTTTGCTGTCGATATCTGTATCTCGATTATCTATTTCAAGTAATTTCACTATTTTTGGTTTATAATGTAGGTACTAGCGGCCCGTCTCGGCTTTGCACGGGTGACATTTTTTAGTAATAAATGTAGCTTGTTAATTTTATACAAGCTTATTACTTATAAATATAGCATTGGGTGAATGTACAAGTATCTTTTTAATGGTGAAAGGATTTTTTAAATCGGCGCAGTAGTTTTTGAGTTTATTCATTACTCAAAGTAAATTCATTGTTATGTCACATCCTAAGTAGGTTCTATCTAGGCAAACGCGTTACACCGTAGGCCGCATAATCATTTAACATCTAATCTCAGTCTCATCTAACATCAGTTGTGATTGCGGCCAAGCGTTTGGCTATATATAAATATAATGATAAAAAAAACATCCTAAATAAATTATCTTTATTAGGTTATGCACATTTAAGTAAAAAGAAACTATTTATCTCTAATTGCAATTTAATTACAATTTTTCGAGCCTTTATTTACTGCTAATGAGCGTTTACACGAATGTAAGCACTTAGATATAGCTGTAATTTTGTCGTGTATGATTAATTTTTAAGTCAACTTTTTACGAGTGTGAGTACTCACACAAACCTTGCGTGGTTTACAATATTCAAATTTTGTTTTTAGGTATTGAAATAAATTTAATAAAAAAACATGTTCTTACCTCGCCCAATAAAACCGGCAGAAACTCATTGAAAGTGATGTGTTGGATGATAGCGGCGACTGCTCTTCTCGACTCCAGAAACAAAGTGGTGTCGTCCCAAAATGGATTCATGGAGTACAATTCACCGGCTATTCTGTTGTGTTCTGATAACAACGCTTTGTACACTGGCGCGGTGGGTGTTCCATCGTTACATCTGAAAAGGACATCAAATATAATATACAGTCAAGTAAAAGTCAAATATTTCTTTATGCAATAAAATCACAAGGACCATTTAGAATCGTCTTACATTCTAGGTGATTCTAGGTGCCAGTTCCACGCGACCAGAGCCTAGAAGAACGGGCAAGAAACTTATGGCCTGGTTCCTACCGTTTTTTTATATGATCATTACAATTAAACTAAATTAAGTACTGAAGGTCCAGTGCGGTGTCAATTTAACTTAGTATATTATCTAGTTCCCATACTGCAATTACTTATTTTATATACATTTCACAAATCACACACTCGTCCGAAACGTTTCACACGACAGGCGTCACAGCTTAGTTGGTAGTAGCTCTACCTTCTATGCTGTGGGTCGTGGGTTCGATCCCCACCGATAGGAAGTGTTTGTATAGATTGAACATACATTTAAGTAAATACGTACTTACATAGAATACATAGTAACACTCGGACAAAGTATAAATATTTATATTCATCACACAAACAATTGCTCTGGGTGGGAATCGAACCCAGGACACAGCATGGAAGGCAGAGCTACTACCAACTGCTCTGTTAATGATCTCAAATAACATATATCTAATAATGTGTTTGGCTGGTTTCTAAGATTTTTTGATCAATTTTGAAATAGCACCAAGACAGTTTTATAAGTTTTTTTAGCTATTTCTCTAATGAGTTTAAATAGATGTTTAATTAATTGAACTTGTCTGTATATACAGCCATTAAATGCCAATGCTAACGAACATGGAAATCAAATAGATATACTACAAGGTCTTATTTGCATACAATCAGATGTTTTAATAGCATACTAGATTTTATGTCAGATTTATAATTTGCTGTAAAAAAATATAAATAGGAAATTATATTTCTGTGAGATCATCATATCCTATAGCAGTATACAGGGTGTTGAGACGGTAAAATGAAAAGTCCGAAACCACGAGAGTTATGGGGCGTCTAAACGGGCAATATTTTACGGCAATTTGTGGCTGCAATTATTGGCAAACATTGCCCAGCCATCAATAAAACATTTTAGTACATTTTATGGCTGAGCAGTCAATTGCAGGCAACATGTTGCAATATGTTGTATTTTGTCGTAGCTACACATAAAAAACATTTTGACATATCAAAAAATATGTGGCTATAATGCCGGGCCATCCTTAAAATATTGCATAGTGTGGCTGGTATTGGTAGCAATGTTGCCGGCCACAGTATTGCAGCCACAAATTGCCGTAAAATATAGCCCGTTTAGACGCCCCATCAGAGAAATGTCGTGAAAAGAACCATGCCTTCGATTAAAAAAAAACAATAACTGCTTTTGGTTTTTCCTATATGTTTTAGTTTAGGAGAAAATCAACCCGAAAGTTGCGATATAAAAAATAGACACGTAGTATTATTATAATTATTTTTGTTTTGATTATGGGGATATTCTAGTTTATGTTTTAGAACAATATTATTTTTGAATTGATTTATTTATATTTGCATTTTGACCCAAAGCGCTAACCTATATTATATAGCAATTTTATATTCAAAAGTTTAAAGTGAAAGATTCGTACAATAGATTATGCTTATTACGTGTATTTGCGTGTAAAACGCATATAAATAAACGGTTACCTAGTTACTTATCCAATATCTATCATAACTTTTTGCTTAACAATGGATTTGCATAAAACATTAATATGAACAACTAGCGGCCCGTCCCGGCTTCGCACGGGTGGACTTTGGATTACGTTCCTAAAGTTTTAGTAAGGATCCCTAATTATTATAGCAATAAATATAGCCTATGTTACTCAGAGTGAATGTAGCTTTCCAACGGTGAAATAATTTTCGAAATCGGCGCAGTTATTTTTAAGTTTATTCCTTACAAACATACACACAAGAATACTAATCTTTCCTCTTTATAATATAAAGTGTAGAAGGTAGATGCCTAGTTACACGTAAAGGTGTTGCAAAACTTAATAGAAAAAAACTTTGTAGATATAGTCGCCATTTTTATCGAAGAATTAGTTAAGTATTTATGTATTTGGTTAATTATGTTGATTGAGTTACATTTAATTTTATGCAATTTAATTAATTGGTGATAAAATATGATTTTAATTGAATATACTAAGTTTTGTATACAAATACCTACTTATTATTCATAATAAATAGAAAACCATTCACGTACCAAACATTGGGTCAATATGTCAATGCCTAGTCATTGATTGCTTGGCCTTAAACCTAATGTACTTATTCGATTCACACTGAGCATCAACGCTAAGTCGACTGCCGAACGTTTCATCGTCACCGCGTAGTGACGATGCAACGTAACGTAGTCAACTATTTGTTGACTACATTATTCTTAACTTGTTGTTTGTTCTCGTGATCGTAAATCATTTGAAGCGTCTGTCTGTATCCGGATAATCTGCATAAAATGATGACATTCGATGATTTCTTCGGAAAACTCGGGTATTTACGTGGTATTTTCCATAATAATAAAATAGGTATTCGAATAGTATTCAAAATTCTTGATATTTAGTACTACACAAATTTATCTTTTTTTTAACAGAATTTTACATAATTAATTATGTACATAGCCCGAAAAATTATCTGCTTATGTATAATACAAACACAAAATACGTTTTTGACTATAGGTTTTGAGCAATAATGTAAAAAAATATCCCATTTCATACAACATTTTATGTGGTTTCTGCCCGCCAGAAAGTTTTATCTTCGAAACCTGTAAATAATATCACGTAATGCACTTTTATTTGAATTCGATTACGATTTGCGCATAATGCTACGACCATTTATTATGCATTATGCTAAAACATTAGCATCACAATGAAAAAAAAATCCACAACAAACTATACATATACTCATGATTAAACATATGATTTTATGACATTTTATACATCGTGCATGCAATTATATAAAATGTCAAATAATAAGCTGTTGCAACTAAGCTAAGCAATAAGTAAGATCCATCTCAGTATGTTTTAACTTAAAACACAGTGTCATTGGCTATAATGAGTTGGCCCACACCGGTAGCTATGGGAATAATTCACACATTATAACTGATATCTTTTATATCTTGAATCGGTATTGTTTGAAACCTCTTTCTTCCTTGATTGTTTTTGTAGTGGTATTTTATAGCTTATTAGTTTTTATGTATTGTAATTAACAACTTTACTATTCAAAGATATGATTAGGACTGTATATATGAAAATGTTTTTAAATCTCATAGCAATGTATTTGCATTTCCAATTATCATGATTTTCATAAATGTCTGTTTGATATTACTTGTCAAGTTGTCACGACTTAAGTCTGATAAGATGACTTAAGTCGGCTTTGTTCGGTTTTGTAAAAAATATAATTATTTAAGTTTTACTTTTGATTGACCAAACTTTTTTACAGCCTTTTTTACATTCCCTGTTACCTTTATAACAGCTGTGGATTTTGTTACTTAATTAAATCAAATATTTCATTCAGTACGTTAGATGAATTAATAAAAAAGACGCAAAAAAAAGAAGAAGATAACACTTGTTTATTAAATTATTATTCTATTCCCTTATAAAAGATTTGCGTTGCCAAATAAATTATTTATTCTATTCATCATCAGCATCAACCTGTATGTCCACAGCTGAACGTAGGTCTCTCCTATCTATTTAGCATATCAAATATGGGTGCATGG
Source organism: Ecliptopera silaceata (assembly GCA_932527185.1). Taxonomy (NCBI): domain Eukaryota; kingdom Metazoa; phylum Arthropoda; class Insecta; order Lepidoptera; family Geometridae; genus Ecliptopera; species Ecliptopera silaceata. The sequence goes on along the minus strand of OW052202.1, from coordinate 4,926,020 downwards.
AAAGAGCCTCATCGTGGCGCACACCGGTAACAGCTAGGCACAGTAAAGCAGTGTCTAGTCTGGCTAATCTTTCCAACACGATGCTACAACAAAATACAGTTGTAGCATCGACACGATAAGGAGAAGAAGAAGCATATCAAGTATTAGTAACAACACAATATTATTGAAATATTCTTACTTTCGGCATGAATGCACGTCGATTTTGCCGGCGTCGTAAAGTCGCAACGAGCGCAGTTCCTTCTCGGAGCTTCCGTAGAGAGCTGAACCGTCGAGGAATGATGTAGCCAAGTTCAATTGTTCACGAGCCTCTGTAAAATGTAAACATTGATGTACATAGGGATTTTAAATCAAAATGGACGTGTTAAGAGATTTCAAGGTGATCTCGCAAGTGAATAAATAAATATTAAAGGACATTTCACACATCGCTTTCTAGCCTCAAACTAGCTATTAGAAGATCGCTGATAGAACTTACATACATTTTTTTTGTAAATACATACATAGAATACATAGAAACAGCCTTTTTCGACTTCCTTTATATACCACAGAGAAGTTAGGAGACGTATAGGCTATTTTACATATTATCATCATCATCTTCTTATCCTTGTCCCACATTATGTGGGGTCGGTACAACACGTCCTCTTCTTCCACTCTCCTCTATCAGACGTCATCTCAATACTCACACCTTTCTTACACATGTCATCATTCACACAGTCCATCCATATTTTACATATTATGCATACAAAATCGTTAAGGTTGAAAAAGGCTTATTTGGTTACGATATATATTAGTAAAATCCAGTCTGTTAGGTACTAACCTAAAAAAACTCGCTGTAGTAGGTATATTTGATTTCTCAATGTTGAAATATATATTAAGTTGTATTAAAGTACATCATTTCTAATACAATAACAAATACTGGTATACTAAAATCTTATCGATAATATAAGCGAACAGCCCACACCATATTGTAACCAAAATAATCTCATTTGATAAGCAATTTGAATCCAAATTAATTGAGGTCCAACTCCATATTACCGCCCACGTCAGTCCACTGATTATGTCAACTTGATTCAAAACCAGTCTAGAGGTGATTGAAACAGACTTCCTATCAACCTACTCATATATAAATTACTTGTAATTTTCCCGCTGCTTTGAAAAATTAATGTAACATTTGAGAAATGAAGAGTATCATATTCATTAATATTCATGCAGATTTCACACACCACTATGCCTAAACTAAGCAAAGCTTTTTAAAACATTTTTTTTCAAGAGTTTTCGTCCGAAATAACCTGTAAGTCTTACTCTAATATCTGTGTGGTATATAAGTTCAAAGCAAGTCCCCAGTGGTCGAGCTCAGTGAGTAAAGGGACCTTAAAAAAAGTGTATGTAAATCAGTCAGACAATAGGTATCTTATAATAATAAATATTTAAAATATTTAGAACAATCTCGCGTTCAGTCACCGTGTAATCTTATCAAATATATCTCATTATAATTCGGTTACAAAACTAGTTTTAATTTAAGTAGCTCTACTAAGATTTATATAATATGACGATTAAACTCCGGAATAAGCAAATGACTGCTTTATTTATATGCTCTAACTATAAAGTTTCTATAGAATGCTAGTTGTAGTCTGGGGTTCAAATCCTGCTTAATATCTACCTTTACGGATTTTTTTATCTTTGTGAATTGTAATTGTATTGTAATTGTAACTTACCAAAGCCACAAGTGTCGATATTCCTTGCTGGTGCAGATCGTACATATTCACAAGGACCTGCTCCGCATTCCTGTAAAATAATTTGAACTTTAATTCGATTGTAATATGAGTGAAATTTGAAATAGATATGCTGATCTTATTATTACAAAAATTAAACCTAAATACCACGTCAAAATAAATTAACTGAATCTTGGTACCTTAACTGGGTTCATATAAAAATAAAACCATTATATTTAATTGTCATTATATTAATCTCGATTCTAGTTCGTCTCTCAATCTAATAAACAAAAGACGAACAGCGAATATATCAAGAGTTGGATTACCAACTCTTGATATATTCACTTTACATCGAGATTTTGTGTATAAAAAAATCTTTTAATGAAATACATATATACAAAAGTATATTCAGGTACAAACTCAGTTCCATCGAATTCCGTTTATTTCTTCCTTTTTTCCATAGATTTAGGAAAAAATAGTATACACACATCAAATCAAACATCATCTGGTATATATTCCACGTAATTTCTTCCTATGTATTTCTATTGTCTTAATAATAAGGTACCTAGTAATTTGAATAGATACGTTGAATTACAAGCCCACTTTTCTAGTGGAGAAAGCTAATTATGTCACTTACGAGTGTAGGCATATTCTATTGAAAATAATGGGGTGAAACTCAGTATATATTAGATACGGTAAAGGTACCTTAAAAATCCATTGCATAAGATGCTTATAAGAAATCAAAAGAACACTTTTATTTAGGTAGGAACCTTATTGTTTTAAGAACTGAACTGAAATTTTATATGATAGTTTTTGTAAAAAAATCTTATTTAAGTAAAGCTAAGTGCCTGGCTATTAAAGCAAGTGCCTGGTAAAGCTCAGCCATGCCACATATTTATTTACTTATTTACCCTACAATCTGTGACAGGCGTCACAGCTCTGTTGGTATTAGCTCTGCCTTCCATGCTGTGGGTCAAGAGCTCGATTCCCACCCAGAACAAATGTTTGTGTGATGAACTTAAATAATTGTTATGTGTCTGGGTGTAAATATGTATGTATTTACAAAAAAAAATGTATATAAGTATTCTATCAGCAATCTAGTTCCCATATAGCTTTGCTTAAAATTGTCCTGCTTAGCCAGCTAGAGTGGGGTAGAGTGTGATGTGTGAAATGTTCGTGAATATTTATTCATTTAAGTTATGTCAAATCCAAGTAGGTGAGATCTCTAGGAAATAATCGTGTGTCCACTATTTTCACGTCACCACTTCACGTAACCTTTCTTTGACCTGCAAACTATCACGAACGTTACGTCACCGTACACGATAAGATCGATCGATATTTTAATGACAAGTTAATAAGATTACGTCAATTCTATGATAAAGGTATCGAAGATATTTTCGAATTTACGTCACGATTTTATTTTTATGATCTGATTTATTTTTGATCGAGATTGTATTAGAATATTTGATTACCATATATGAATTGTCAGGAAAATTTTGAATATGCATGTCTCACTATTATTTGTTTAATCACACCTGATGTTAAGTGATGATACCGGACTACGGAGTAGCAAAAAAAATATGTTAAATGACATTTGAAACGTACCTATGTCATATATTAATAAAATTAGGCTGCTGTTAAATTGTTTAAAAATACATAAATATGATCATACTTAGCTACTTATAACATATTAGGCAATCAATGTACGTAATAAAAAAACAAATGCCAGCATCAATTCCAAATTATGTTTGACCGATAAGTTTTTGCGCAACGGTATTTTTGTATGAGTTTTTAACTCATTGCATGTCACTGGGATAGGCAATTGGATTCCCATTATGGATGACATGTAACCAAGTTTTTGCACTATTAAAATATCACATAATATGATCACGAGGTCTGCAAAAACCTCAATGTTTACATGTGTTTGGTCGATATAAAAACTGGACGGTATAAAAAGTGGTCTTAAGAATATTAGTGAACTTAAACTGTGATTGTTTTTTTATTAAACCATAACATGTTCGAAGGATTATAACTTAATCGAAGATAGATTAGCACTTAGGAGTATTAGCACTACGGATTATTGATATATTAACTATTATTATAAGTATAGATAATATTATCTTGTTTTTTTATTGATGTACGCTTATTCGTGATCCTAACGTGTTCAAAGAAAAACAAATCTAATATCCTGTCGATGAATTACTCGGTAATTAGCATCCATTATGCAAAATACAACTTGTAAGATACTTCAGACACAGAATAAGAATAGTAACTCGATTTTGCTTCCTGCTTCTTACTTAATGTACTTTTTTTATTTTTATTTTATTTATGTTTTGAGCAACCAATAATTAGGTATATTTTTCACAAAATGAACAAAACCAACTTCAATTGTGACATGGTAAATTTAGTTTTAATTTCACAACTAGATGTCGCTGCATCAGCTTATTCATCACTTCTTTATTAAACAATTGTAAGAAGGAAACAATTGTAAAAACGCTAGGATCCAGGTCTAGTTTCTTGCTAGTTCTTCTAGACTCTGGTCGCAACGAACTGGCACCTAGAATCATCTAGTATGTAAAATGTTTTTACAGTCTATCTTATAAAAAGTTAGCGCAGACTTGATATATTGAATACCATACGTAATGATGACGTAACGTCAACGTATATTTTTATAAGATAGGGGGTTAAGTTATAAGTTCACAATGTGAACTTATGATGGGATAATAATTTATATGATTACAAACGATAATGTCTTCATACAGGAAATATGTAATAGACTTGCTAAGCTGACAGTAATTTCAAGCTCCTATGACTGATATCAGTGTAAAGTTCAACTAAAGTTCATGGCAACAACTACATGCGACGTTCTATGACATTAGCCTTTTCCATTTTAGCTTATTTGTTTCTAATAGTTATAAATTTAAATTTAATTTGTTTACCAATTTTCGCTTATACTTTTTTCGGATTTTGGTTTCCCGCGATGCAAGCTTTGGTCTAGTGCTTTGTATTGTAAATATTTGTAAATTGTAATTGTAATGATGACTTGTATTTCTGTATTTGTATCTGATACCAGATTTTATTGGACAGGACAAAGAATCTATCTGAATTAGATCTGTTCGATGTGTGACGTAAGATCAGTTGAAGACCAGTCTGTTTGAGGATGACAAATCGTTAATAGATATGTAACAGATAAAAAAGTAATAAGTAAATAAAGTAAATTTAAAAAAAACTGCAAGTCAAACAACAGGCTCGTATAGCCCGGGAAAGATGAATTGATTGTGTAAAAAATGATATGGATAAAAAATTAATGAACACTGAGATGACGGATGATAAAGAAGATTGAAAGAAAATAACTTCATACATTTATTCACCTAGTAAGATAAGGGCAGGAAGAAAAATACTCTCGGCCAAGTTCAAAGATGAAAATACTAATCATCATTACATGGAGATGGATGATTAGGCACACATCCGTGCCATTTAACAAAAAGCATGCATCCGTCGACCTTCACACTGTTTGATCACACGTCTCTGAGAATTAGCGAACTAACGAATTCGGTGGTACCAAGTATAGTGATTAGATTTGGCAACAACTAATTGCACCCGTACACATTTAATTTTATTATTATACATACTTGTATTTGAAGAATAAGATATATTTTTATTATTTTTATAATGCATCTTAGATAGGTATTAGCAAGCATTTAAATATAATGTCGTTATTTTTCTTAATGTCGTCGTTTTAATTAGTATTCAATATTTTTTGGTAGTTCGTTTAATGTTTAACTATTGAATTTATATAGTATAGACATTATAGATAATAATCATGTTTAATATATCAAGGTCAGGGGTCCCACAAGGAACGATACTATCCCACATCTTTTTTATTGTATACGTAATTGAAATATTTAACAATACCTGATTTCCGTTGGCTGTGGCAATAAGATCAGAGACCAAGAGTTGTCCCCATGCTGCTAACATACTAGTGACGTAGTCGTGATCAGCTGGTTCAGTCAATTGTGCTGCAGCGCGGACTACTAGTGACGGGGCTGGAAGATACGGCTCTTCCAAGGGTTGAGAAACTTCTGTAAAACAAAATAATGTTTAACTACCACTGTACAATAAAACAGAAAATAATATCGTTGATTTTGTTTCATAGTTCGATTACGTTGTAAGAAAGAAAAATATTTTTGTAATGAAATTTTTATCTCAGATATAGAATAAATTGGTGTAATGCTTATGTAATTAAACGTTCTGCTTACTTAATTTGCGTTTCAGCAAATAATAATGTTTGAACTTTAAAATAAAATATGATAACACCTAATGTAATTATTTAAAATTGAGATAATTAAAGTGATGATTAGGTTTTTAATTATTTTATATCAAACTATGTAGAAATCTTACTAGGTACTTCTATGAGCTAACTAGAAAGTGAGCAGTTTAACTTTAATCGTTAGATTTGCATAGAAATTGAGTAAAAGTTAGAAAAAGAAATAATTACTTGATAACTTTTAAATGTTTATGAAGACATGAATGGAACAGGTCTATTTATTGCGGTTACCTACTTTTGCAAAGCTGTGATTAGTAATACAATGGGTACAATGCAAGTGCTCTCAAACGGTGAAGGAAAACATCGAAAAGGAACCAAAGGTGTAGAGACAAGAGGTGTAGCGTGTATGCACGTTGGTCTTGTCAACCTGGTAGACCACGGTAGAATACGCTGGAAGGATGGATGAATTTGTTCCTAATGTATTTTAACTTAAAGTTAGTATAATATAACATTATTATATCATGTAAGACGTTTATCATATTTAAATATTTATAGTTAAAATCATCACCTTATGTTAATCTTTATAATGGTATGTTTATTTTAATAACTTTAGTCACATGTTTATTCTAAGTACAGTTTCCTTCGATTATAAATATGAAATACTGTCATTACGCTATCGTTGAGAGGTACAGTAAGCATCAAAAGTTCATTATTTTTTTAGAAATTTAAATTATTTTTTTAATCCCTTGTGTAGGACGGAGTTGAGTTTTGTTTTTAGTTGATTTTTATTATTATCATTAATACACATTAATATTATTTATTTTATGATAGATAAAGTTCTTTCAAGCATAGGATTCTTATGAGAAAAATAGAAAAGTTGTTTACTGGCAGTCATGTTTTGTCACTGTTTTGTCATCATTTACTGATGTTGACTGTCTTCGTGTCAATCAGTAGGTTTGCTATAAAGTTAGTAATTACAGAATTGTTCATCCTTTACCATGATTGTGGCTGTTGATGTCCAAAGGTTTATGCATTGATGACAGGTATTTATCATTTTAAACTTTTTATAAAAAGATCGCATATTTGGACATTTGACAGACGTCACAGCTTAGTATAAGCTCTGCCTTTTAGCTGCAGATGTAAAACCCTAGCAGTGATTTTATATGGTATTACATATAATACAATATAGATAGGCAAGTTTCAGAAATCTATATATAACCATACTAGTTTTGCTTAATATGCTAAACGCAAAACTAGTTGCGGGGAATATTTATGTATTTCTATGAATATTTTGGATACCTATCAGATTTTGTGTTTTTTTTATAATCTATAGACCATTCTTTGGATACCTAGATAGCAAAAAAAGCGAATTTTATGTAATAATCTTGTAATAAACGAAAGTTACAATAGAACAAACACAGACAATAGTATAATACTGAAAGTAAAGCAAACATTTTACCGTGTATAATTCCGAAAAAATTATGAAACCTCTCATACAAATTATAGGTAATAGAGAGAAACTTTGTAAGAATTTTTATTCAATTGTCTTTAATAGGCCGGCTTCCGTATCTCGAGCGAAACAAATCACCCTGGTACCTAGATAATAGCCGTTCTTGTAATCTTAAACGGTTGTTATCGTAAGCGTGGTTTTAAATACTCCCTGTATTTCTATTTGTAGAGCAATTATTATTATTATTAGACTAGTTTAAGCCTCGTTTTTCTTCTGATTTTTGCAGCAAAATATGGCCTTTTTCCGTCTAAAACGTGGTTTCAAATACTCCATGTAATTCTATATATGGAATAGTTATTATTATATATTAGACTAGCTTCAGGTTACAGCGCGTTCGTCTTTTGTTACAAAGTAAAAAAAAAGTAGCTTATTGTATAACTTAAGTCGATAACCATATATAAACCAAGTTTTCATTTAAAGCGGAGCTATATTTGTTACGAACTTTACGAAAAATTAATAAGATTTTTACTACTAAGGTTTTGCTAAAACATTTTTGAACATTACACATAGCACCATTCTTAAAACTAAGCGTAGTTTATAGTATTTACAAAATAATTTTCACAAAATTGTTGGACATAAAAGAATTTTAGTATCTAACTAGCAATAAGGAAAACCCAACATTACACCTCAACTTAACACAAACAAGCAGATACTGAACAAACGATTACCTATTACAAACAAATGATCAATATTCAAACATACCAAAATAGATATTCATAGAAAGAGATCCCACCCATTACTAAGTCGACATTGTAATTTTGAAATAAATGATTTTGATTTTGAAAAAAAATAATATATTAATCCTCTAGGGACGCTGATCGGGTGTTATTAAAAATAATAATGATAATAAATATTCACGGACAATTCACATATCACATTTTAGTCCCAAACTAAGCAAAGATTGTACTATTGGAACTAGATTGCTGATAGAATACTAATATACATTTTTTTTTTAATAACATCGGTACATAGAAACACCCAGATACAGAACAAATATTTATGTTCATCACACAAATATTTGCTCTGGGTGGGAATCGAACCCACGACCTAGCATGGAAGGTAGAGCTACTACCAACTGAGCTGTGACGCCTGTCAAATAAAAAATAATATGTACGTAAATATATACTCAGTATTCGCTAAAAAGAGTTTGAAAGGAGAATGGGCGATTCTGTATGGAGCGTGGGCCACGAAAAAAATTATGTCCCTCAGGGTTGCCACATAATACGTTTGAAAGAGCTTCAAAAGGCCTACGTTTTACTATAATTACGAAAAAAATCCGTCCTGTGGAAATTGAGGTATATTGAAAAAACTGTTTTTTACTTAATATCGAATTGCCACGAATTCTGACAGTCCTCACAAATGACTAAGGTGTCGTTTGAAAGGACATTTAAAGGACTTCATTTGGTTCTAGAAGTGTCAAAAAATCCAACCTGTGGAAATAGAGTTATACCCGATAAACATGATTTTAAAAAAAACTGACGTTTGGCTCACATCCAGCGTTACCACAAATATGGCCGATACGGCGTTTAAAAGAGCATTTAAAGGACATTTTTTTAAGACATGTAAATTAAAAATCCATCCTATAAAAATAAAGTTATAGTGGAAACACTTTTGAATTTATATTATACTATTTTGCTTCGTTCTCTGTAACCCCACATCTATTAGATATAATACGTTTGAAAGAGCATTAACAGGACATCATTTCGTTCTAGAAGTGTCAAAAAATCCAACCTGTGGAAATAGAGTTATACCCGATAAACATCATTTAAAAAAAAACTGACGTTTGGCTCACATCCAGCGTTACCACAAATATGGCCGATACGGCATTTGAAAGAGCGTATAAAGGACATTTTTTTAAGGCATGTCAATCAAAAATCCATCCTATAAAAATAAAGTTATAGTGGAAACACTTTTGAATTTATACTATTCGATTTTGCTTTGTTCTCTGAAACCCCACATCAATTAGTTATAATACGTTTGAAAGAGCATTTACAGGGCATCATTTGGTTCTAGAAGTGTCAAAAAATCCAACCTGTGGAAATAGAGTTATTCCTGATAAACATGATTTTTTATAAAACTACCGTTTGGCTCACATCCAGCGTTACCACAAATATGGCCGATACGGCATTTAAAAGAGCGTATGAAGGACATTTTTTTAAGGCATGTCAATCAAAAATCCATCCTATAAAAATAAAGTTATAGTTGAAACACTTTTGAATTTATACTATTCTATTTTGCTTCGTTTTCTGAAACCCCACATAAATTAGTTATAATACGTTTGAAAGAGCATTTACAGGGCATCATTTGGTTCTAGAAGTGTCAAAAAATCCAACCTGTGGAAATAGAGTTATACCCGATAAACATGATTTAAAAAAAAAATGGTAGCACTCCGGGAGTGCCGGCAGAAGTGAAAACTTCAATATTAACGTTGTGTTTTCACTTTTAAGTTTTCACTTCAAAAATATAACCACAGTCGTGATTGTGTCATGTCATTGTGTCACATTCGCGCAAGCGCGAATGTGACACAACGACGAAGACAACGAAGACACACTGACACAGACACATTCGCGCAAGCGCGAATGTGTCTGTGTCATTGTGATTGTGTCATGTCGTTGTGTCACATTCGCGCAAGCGCGAATGTGACACAACGACGAAGCCAATGAAGACACAGACACATTCGCGCAAGCGCGAATGTGTCATGTCGTTAATTGTTTGAGTCATACGTCGCGTGACCGCAAGTGTGTTCTTTTGTCGTCTCTTGTTTTACGAGCAATGTATAAAAATTAAATAAGATCTTACGCTTTTTCGACGTCACGTGACCCTGACGCGAGTTTGAAAGTTTTTACCCACCCAGCGCCGCTAAAGAAGTTTTCACTTCAAAAACTGACGTTTGGCTCACATCCAGCGTTACCACAAATATGGCCGATACGGCGTTTAAAAGAGCGTATGAAGGACATTTTTTAAGGCATGTCAATCAAAAATCCATCCTCTATAAATAAAGTTATAGTTGAAACACTTTTGAATTTATACTATTCTATTTTGCTTCGTTCTCTGAGACCCCACATCAATTAGATATAATACGTTTGAAAGAGCATGAACAGGGGCCTTATTCTCTATTGTATTGCAAACCACGCACGTTACTTGGCTTAGGCAAGACAACGGGCGTGGAATCTGAAAAAAATGTATGGCGTAAGCCTTAGTTGTCATTCCCTACCGCGACACGGTACGGTTTGAACTGTCAACTAAACGTGTCGAAGTCTGCCGCGTTATGAAAACTATTCGTTTCAAAACGTGTCATGCGTGATTCGAATAATATAGATACAAATCAATCATTTTTGAAGTTTGCGTTTTGAGGGCTTAGTCCGAGGTTGCATTTTAAAACTCCCTACTCTCGAGCCGAAAATAGTCTCTCGGATGTCCATATATTTTTGTATGGATATCCGAGAGACGACTCTCGGCTCGAGAGTAGGAAGTTTTAAAATGCAACCTCGGACTAAGCCCTCTGGAACGCGTTGTGACGTAGCACGGTTTGGGGAAGGAATATAGAGAATAAGGCCCCAGGGCATCACCCATCTTCGCCCATCTGCAGGTGAAGTGTGTCTACTTCACCTGCAGATGGGCGAAACATTTCGATAAAATGTAAAAAGCTGTTGAAATTGTCAAAAGTGTTTCAACTATAACTTTATTTTTATAAAATGGATTTTTGATTTTTGTAACATTAAAAATTATATGCTTTATATGCTCTTTCAAACGCCGTATCGGCCATATTTGTGGTAACGCTGGATGTGAACCAAACGTCAGTTTTATAAAAAATCATGTTTATCAGGAATAACTCTATTTCCACAGGTTGGATTTTTTGACACTTCTAGAACCAAATGATGGCCTGTAAATGCTCTTTCAAACGTATTATATCTAATAGATGTGGGGTTACAGAGAACGAAGCAAAATAGTATAGTATAAATTCAAAAGTGTTTCCACTATAACTTTATTTTTATAGGATGGATTTTTAATTTACATGTCTTAAAAAATGTCCTTTAAATGCTCTTTTAAACGCCGTATCGGCCATATTTGTGGTAACGCTGGATGTGAGCCAAACGTCAGTTTTTTTTAAAATCATGTTTATCGGGTATAACTCTATTTCCACAGGTTGGATTTTTTGACACTTCTAGAACCAAATGAAGTCCTTTAAATGTCCTTTCAAACGACACCTTAGTCATTTGTGAGGACTGTCAGAATTCGTGGCAATTCGATATTAAGTAAAAAACAGTTTTTTTAATATACCTCAATTTCCACAGGACGGATTTTTTTCGTAATTATAGTAAAACGTAGGCCTTTTGAAGCTCTTTCAAACGTATTATGTGGCAACCCTGAGGGGCGTCTTTTAAAGTCGTGGCCCAAAATGCCCATTCTCCTTTGCTAAACAACTCCGCGGACAAAGTCAGCTCAATGTGTGAAATAATTATGAATATTAAAAAAATACCCACGGGCATTCAAGTAGGTAAATGTAAATTGTAAGATAATTCTAGGTAATCATGACAGCTACTGTGTTTAACATCGTCAATCATGGTTTAGTCTTTATTCTGATGACTGTAATGATGACATGGGTTTACGTTTTTCGAGTTATGAATAATTTACTGACTCATATAGGTTTCCTTATAAGTCGTTGATTTGGGAAATCCTAATATGAAATATTAATATTATGTTAGTAAAAATATTGAAGAAAATGTGTTATATTTTCATTCAATATTTTTACTATTCGACGTTTTAACAATGAACGTAAAAGGGAGCAGAAAGTAATGTTATATAAATAACTAGATTTTGTGTACTGTGACAATTGTTCCAATTTTCGGACCAATGAGGCCGAAAAAAATTGTTGTAGTAGTAGTCTAGTCTCCACTTTTTTGCTTATGTTCTTAAACTGTTTTTGAATTCGTTAGAAACTCTAAAATCTCTTGTAAAGTAGCAACTTTTTTTGACGACCGATGTGGCGCGGCGGGCGAAGGTCCGCCTGCGACGCGGAGGTTGCGGGTTCGATTCCCGCCTTGGGATAAATGTTCGTACGATCTGCAAATATTTATTCAGGGTGTTCTGGGTGTTTTATATGTATAATAAAAAATATCTATCTATGTAACGTATTTTATTAAGTATGTCAGTCTTCTAGTACCCATAACACAAGCTCTGCTTAGCTTGGGGCTAGATGATGTTGTGTGGATTGTTCAACATTATTTATTTATTTATAACTTACTGTTAGCATAATTAGCCGGCATCAGTCTCAAGAAGACGTCTCCGCGCCTGCCCCAAGGCCGATGTCTGACGTTATTGCACTCGCCACTAGCACTTCTGTACTTGCTTGGAGGACATGGCGTGTTACTGATATCATCTTCATCTGATGTACAGTTTTGCCTGGAATAATAGTGATTTTGAGGTGACAAGTTAAAATGAACCTTTATTATCTATAGACCATCCTTTGGCTTCTATCTCACGTGTTGGAAAGCACTGATGAACTCAATGACCTAACTCTTCAAACTAACTCTTTTTGAGTTAAGCTGGTTTTTGTACAAGTCATCTATATCTGTCTTGTGAATGTTTTATTTTGTAGATAATAGAAGACAAGTGATTTTTTGAAAGCTGTAAATCCCAGTCTTTTAGTTATACTTAGGTGAAATAAAAATGTTGAACAGAAGATATACTAGTGTCAAAATCGTACTTTTTATGTGCACTGTTGAAGATTAATGACTCTATATTGAACTGTTTCGGCCGTAAGCAGGCGTCAACGCACACTGCGAATCGTCACTATTATGCTTACTCTTGTCATTACTAATGGTAGATCAATTTGGAATTACCATTACAGACAAAGCCGTATATCAAATATACGGCTTTGATACTCAAATAACACTCAAATAAAAGCTAAACTTTCAATCAAATATGTATAAACACTTACGCATCGCTAGCGCCTAATAAAAACCGCTTTTCCAAATTCAATGCTTCACTGACAATGCGCCGGAGATCACTCGGTACAGCTTGTAAACTGTCATCGGACTTCCCTTTCTGAGCGCATATAACTGTGAACGCTACGGATAGAAGTAATATACTTCGCCGAGTCCTGTAACAAAGAAAACAGTTGTAAGTTATTTGGTAGAGAAAGATAATTAAACAAATAAATATTCTTATATTTAAGTTAATAATGACACATCGCGCTATAGTCCCAAACTAAGTAAACCTTGTACTATGGGGACTATATTGTTTGATTTAATATATGTAATTGTTGTACTCAAATAATATCTTGAGCCAGATATCGGTGGTCGGTCGCAAGGGACCGGAAAGAATGACATAATACACTGAGAAAAATGTCATTTTGGCATAATCATAAAATATCGTGACGTTGGTTTAAAATAGATGCGTTGTCTTATAATATGTTGATAATAAGTAAATATTACGCTAGAACTGAAATGTGTTAAGATGGAATCGAATGTTTTGGGTAAATAATGCAATATTATGATACTTGTCATCGTAAAAATTTGTAATTATGAAATAACATTATCTTCTTCAAATAATAACACAATGTAATAGAAAATGGTCCACTGTCCCATAAATTAGTATGATAATTATAAATAAGATTCTAATTAAAAAACACAATGGCAGTCACCGTAATATAAATAGATTTCATAGTTTAATATGAGGAAGTATCTCTAAAAATACGATGACCTCCCCCTAATGTACTATATTAAATTATAATGCTTTAAACTTATATTTTTAAAGTAAGCATCATTTTTTAATATTACAGTCATATTATTTTATGTGAATCCTATGATAATACGATTAAATAATCTCATATTTTTAGAGTAAGCATCAAAGTTCAATATTATAGTCATATCATTTTATGAGTATCCTACTAAATTATTATTACAGAGACCCATTTATGAGTAGCATCTAGCATTTGAATGATGTCCTACAAATTTATGGTGACGGCATTATATAGGTCTCCCTCTCTCACTTCATTCCGCCGCCGCGCTATTTCGGTCATTTGTATTTCACCGCTACAGCCGTGACGACTCACGCACGACTCGTTTAATAAATAGCAAAAACAATTCCATTAGTGCCAGTGAATGTGTTTGATCAGTGCAAAAATGGATATGGCTAAGCGCAAATCTCTGGCTGGTTAGTCACCGCCAGAAGGGCTCGACGGCAGCATTTAGTTTCGTTGGGCCTTATTGAAAAGCCCAAGTCACGTTCTCGCTCCAAGTCCAGTCCTAGGCTAGACACCCCTCGACGCGCTGGAATCGACCTAACCGGACTTAAAGAAGGTAACTCCTTTTCAAGAAATTTTATGTTTTCAGATTGAATTAAATTATCAAGAACAGAAATAGAGAAAAATATCTGAATTACTTAGTATAAATTTTCGTTACAAATTACAAAATATCTGAATCTAAGACCGTTATTGTTATTGTACTAATTATTAATCGTTTTAATTTTTGTGTGCAGGTGAAGTGGAGGACGTAGCGTCAGCATTAGAGCAGCTGTCATGTCCTTCAGCTGGTCCGTGGCAGGAGGTCAGTGCCCTGTGGCTGGAGACGATGCGAGCTCGCCTCCGGTACTTGTACTACGAGGAAGGGACATTACAGGAGTACTTCAATAAGTATCCTATCCTGAAGTCAAGTGATGGATGGCGACTCTTGACGTATGACTACGAAGCACTGTTCCCTGATAAATCCGGGGGCCTCGACGCCTTGGATGCTTCATCGGAAAACATACTAAAAGCTGCTCAGCAGAAGCATAACACCACAAAGGACTCGTTTCTTCGTCGAAAAATAACTGATACATTGGCAATTTGTGACGGTAAGGAAAATATTCTGTTATATAGTTCTAGGTGCTCGACCTTCCTGGGTTGGTGAACCCGTTATAAAATATATAGACAAAAAAGAATTTAAAAATTATCTAACATGGTGCAGTCATTCAGAAGTAACGGGCGGGCGAACAAACATTTCGGCAGTTCATTTTTACATATATAGATAGATGTATATAGTATTAATTTTATTTTGTTCTGATACTTTTCCCTATTTGCTCAGTTAATGCTGATGTGTTGTGTCAAATATACCTACTAAGTATTATTATTTTCTTTCCAGATGAACAACCGGAGTCAAAATTAATAGCAGCGATATTGCTACTCGGCTGTCTCTTTAATATTCCTCCTGCCCGTCGATCTAGAAAAGACTGGCAAGCTTCACGAGCGGAGATATTGGATGGATTTGTGACCATCGTGGATGATGACGTGCAAGTGGTAATTGAGGAGCGTCGCCAAAAGCTTCAAAAACTAGGTATTAACCTCCAACCATTTATAATTTGGTGCCGCCAGTCAGGTGTCTCCTTCACAGTATGTGACAATACGTTTTACAAGTTCACAAAACTAACTGAGGCTGTTGATGTGACTTTTAAAATATTTCATGCTACTGCGGCTAAATATCCTACTGAAAGCTATAAAATTTGTAAATTAAATTTCTACTCGTCTCAACCTTTATTTTGTATACAACAACCTATATATATATATATAAAAACTAGAATTATTGAACATAATGTATATAATGATTTTTTATAATGACCGACAAATAGATACTGTAATCATTAAGGCGATGATGTTTCTAAACAAAACAGTCTTCTTTTATACTGTTATTCAGTAGTGTTTAAAGTATATAATAATTATTCTTTCATACTATGGAAATAAAAATACCATTTAATTTTCTGTTTAATTTATACATACATCCCTTCTTACCTTCTTACCATTCTTGCCAAGGTACTTTTTCCTATTTTTTACTTGCTCCTCATTTTTTTAAGGTTCAAGTTTAGGGTTCTTCAGTTTTTTTTAATATTGAGCTCACACCTAATAATATTTAAATGAAAAGAACCAATATTGGATACTTAAAAATAAGGGGATCATGTAAGTCCAGTGGCGCCCTCAATTATAGGATTGTGTTTTCTAATAATCCAAACAATGTCTGTGTAATCCACCAGTATTTAGTTGTAGTCCTACTGATGGAGAATGAGTAGAACTACAAGTACTAAGTATCACTGGTGTATTAAAGAGATATTAATTGGTTTATTAAAAAACACAATCCTTCTATTGAAGGCGACCTCCGTAAGGGGCTCCGTAATAGGCTATAACCAGAGATATGAGGAAATAGTAGGAAAAGTAAGAGGACCTAACCTAAAATACGAGGAGGTTACCGAAAAATAGTAGGAAAAATAATAGGATATAACTGGATATATGAGGAAGGCACCGAAAAATAGTAGGAAATATTGTATTACAGAACTGAATATGTGAGGAAGTCACCGAAAAATAGTAGGAAAAATTGTATGACATAACTGAATATGTGAGGAAGTCACCGAAAAATAGTAGGAAAAATTGTATGACATAACTGAATATGTGAGGAAGTCACCGAAAAATTGTAGGAAAACTAATAGGATATAACTGGTTAAATGAGGAAGGCATCGAAAAATAGTAGGAAACTAAAACTAAATCCATGGTGACACATCATCTTAAATACTGTTATCATCAACTTCAGTATTATCATCGTTCTTTTTGGTGAATCACTATGCTCCGTCCTTTGAGTGAATTCATCATACTTTAAGCTGAATTCACCTCTTTTATGATTGTCAGTTTTCTCAGTGTAGAGATTAGGCCTATACACAGTGGATGTCAACGGGCTGAAATGATGATGATGACTTAGAATAGATCCATGAAAATTGAGGTAAACTAGTGTGGTTTTAGCTACATTAACGTCATTTTATAGCGGATTTCTTTATTAGGTATTATAAAGGTAAAGCTAAGACATAAGCAAGCATATAACGAACCCGAAATTGGTCAGACAAGCCTCAAAAACCAACCTAATAAAGTCAAGTTAACATAAAAAATCATTATAGAATGTACCTTACTATAGACATGAGGAAGCAATAACCAATATGGTAAATATGACCGCAATTGCTTTCTACATATATTTTATCAGTGATCTCTTTATGACATGTACCGGTTAGTCGCTAGTGTTGCTACACACTCGTACTTTCTACTTATGTCATTGACATTGCAACAAAAGCTACGTAATACTATGTGCAGGGAGATTTGGTATTGTAAGCTGGCAAACTCGTAAAGAACATTTTGAAGGTGATTTTTAACTAATAAATAAATAATAAATAATATCTGGAGGTATTGTATGGTAAGCAAAGTGGGCTGGCTAAGTTGTACAGTTGGTTTGCTTTGTAAATTATTGTACACTAAAATTGTACTAAATGCACAAGTTTTTTTGATACAATTTATATGAAAAATCTTACATTTTAAAATATATATGTAAGTAAAAAGTACTTCGGTGTATAATAAATTTGTGAGGGACTATGAACACTTTTGGTAGTTTTGGTAACTGTCCAGACTTTTGATAGCAGATTGATTGATTTAGTAACTTAAGAGCATTTATTCTCTCTACCTAATAGGTTTTTCTTGAATGAACAACAAGTAAGAATTCACATCATTAATACAAAAAATCAGGAAATCATCATTAGAAAGGAAGTTCAAGTGTAGAGATTATACAGCTCATCAAAGAGTCAATTAATAGTGTTGACTGATGCTGATGATAATTATAATAATATAATCATCATCAGCATCAGTCTACTGATGGCCGTAGGTCTCTTAGAAGAAGTAGCCACTGAGCCCGGACTTAGGCTCTTCTCATCTCATCTCGTTACACCGATATATGTATATGCATCACACCGATACATACATACTACGCCGATTACACAAGTGTTTATCAGGAAATCTTAGCATTATTTATAATCGCGATAAATATCAGTCCACATTCTTTATCCTTTCAGTTCTGTATCGCACGTTTAAGGATTATCATTAATCAAGTGTGTTTAACTCAAACGCTAATTCAAATAATTTTGTTTTGGATGGACAGGACAAATCATAAAGAGAGTTTTGAGAGAGAGTTTGACAGATCAAAATAATTTTATTCCATAAATTGCCTCAACACATACACAGAAGGAAAAAAACTCTGTTTCGTCCTGTCCATCTAAAGATTGTCTTGTGGTGATTGTTATAAGGCCACCCATTGCAATACAACTATTGTTGTATTCTTAAGTGTGTTAACAATACATAACAGCTGATTCAACCAGAGTAAGAGTTATCTATATGTCAAAACAAGTTCTAATTTCTAGGAAGCAAGGTAATAGAGCTATTCATTAACCAGTATAAAGGTTGGATCTTTTTTGCGCGCAGGTATTATCGCCTTGAAGGGGCAGAAACCGGTGTTGTCAGACTTCGTGCCTCGCCTTAAATGTCAACATACCACTTTCGCTCCCGGATATCGTTGCTAAGGCTGGGTTTACATTTACGGTACCAATTCGGCCTATTATCTTCTTCTTCTTTTTTAACCCCTGACGTAAAAACAACGGGGTGTTATAAGTTTGTGTATGTGTCTGTCTGTGGCATCGTAGCTCCCGAAAAAATGATACGATTTCAATTTAGTTTTTTTGTTTGAAAGATGATTTTAATATGGCTTCTAATAAAGTAACAAATTATCAGCGGGTTAAGAGATTGACAATCTCAAAGTCAGTTTTTTTCGGCGTTATGTCTCAAGTTAACTTGGAAAGAGGTTTAATATATCTATATTAAACCTCTTTCCAAGTTAACTCCGAAAAAAACTGACCGTTAGATTGTAAAAAAATGTACTCATGGCGTTTTCATAACCTATATTATCTAATACATATAGGTTATGAAAACGTTATGCATAAATTATAATTGTAACGATTGAAATTAAGTCAAAGCATTTCATTAAAATTCAATTTTAGATATTATGACGACGACGAAAAATAACGAAACGAAAAACCAGATACGGAATATAATTTATGGTTAAAAGAACTTACCTTAAGTGAATTTCTACCAAAATTACACGAGATGTTACATCCGAATAGATTTAATAAAACCATGTAGTCCGCATTTCACGTAGTGCATTGTCACAATATTTACAGCATTAATTTTTTCAAGAAATAGCTGAAAAAATATTTAAAAATCGCATCAGGCACGGTAGGTACTCGGTCCTCTCGCTGCTAGTTGAGTCTACCGGCCGAGCGCGTCATTCTTTTTAGAGTAAATTATATCTGCATTCTGCAACTAAAGGGGGATTATCCTAGCACAAAATGTTATGCAATAAATCAGTGTGCTGTATCGGGTGGGTGGGAGTTTAAATCTATTCGGATGTAACATCTCGTGTAATTTTGGTAGAAATTCACTTAAGGTAAGTTCTTTTAACCATAAATTACACTTCGATGTTACATCCTCTAGATTTAATAAAACCATGTAGATGTTTAGCGTCTGTTGCAGAATGAACATTTCAAAGTAACAAAATAGTAATTTTTTATTATACTGGATTCTTATTATCAGTTCAGTAGAAATTAAACATAACTCAAAAGCGACAACATTAAAAAATAAAACATTTCTTTCTAAGAAGGTTATGTATACATAATTAAGGTGTACTAAATGTACTCATTATTCACACAACGATAGTACTGCCTCAGCAAAAGATGTGTCTTCGGTGTTAAGTAAAGGTTGGTTATAGAACTTAGCGAAACACATAGAATTACCAGTCCAACCAGCAGTTCTCTTAATGATGTCGATGGATACTCCCGACCTGCTGGCGGCGGAGGTGGACGCGTGACGCGTGCTGTGCGCTGTGAACACAGACACGTCCACACCGCTTTCTTGCAAAGTTTGTTTGATCCATCGACTAATCGTTTGAGAAGTTGCATTGTGAATCGGTTTTTTCACAGTAAGAACTAGTTTGGACGTATTTGGGAGGTTTCTAAATTGTTGAGTTCTTTCAAGGTATGAAGTCAACGTCTTAGCTGGGCAAATAAATTCATTTTGTACAAAAAAGGGGATAATTAAATTCGGGTTACGTCTGTTAGGCTTAGATGTTTTTATGATATCATTTATTGATATTGTAATGAAGGTGTTTTTGTTGAGAACACAGTTATGATCAATAGCAGATAACGTCTGCACGCGTTGTCCTGTCGATAACGCGAGAAGAGTTACCAATTTTTTTGTTAAGGAATCGAGCGGGGCAGATTCATTAGGTATTTTTGATAGATATTCCAGAACAATGTTTGGGTCCCATGTTGAGTGGTACTTCGGGAAAACGGGTTTCATTCTAAAAACACCTTTAAAAAATCTACTTATCGTATCACAATTGCAGGTATCTTTACCGACGATCAGCGATAAGGCAGATCGAAATGAATTTAATGTTCCGTAACTAGCCCCTTTTTTGAACTGCTCTGTCAAAAAACTTACAATTGAGTTAACTGGTGAATTATAACAATCAAAATTATTAATTTGACAATATAGATACCAATGTTTCAATGCTACATTATACTGACTTAATGTACTTTTTGATAGCGAGTTTATTATTATATCAACGGAATCACTAGGTATATCTTGCTTTAGGTACGCTTGCTGGATAATATGGCGCACGCCAGGGTAAGGCTGCGCCATAGCGGGTGATGTTCTCTGGAAGGTGATAGCAAAAGGTTCTTATGTGGTCTTAAGTATATAACTTCCGATCTTACTAACGACTTAAACATAGGGTACCAAGGTTGGCCGGGCCAATAGGGAACAATTAAAATACCACGTGCGTCATCTTGAATGATCTTTCGTAGACATTTTAAAACAAGTGCAAAGGGTGGAAATGCGTAGAAGAAATACTTATTCCAATTAAGAGTGAAAGCATCTATTTCATAAGCACCGGGGTCTCGTTTCCATGATACATAGCAATCACATTTGTGATTTAATCGAGATGCAAATAAATCAATATGTGGGCGACCAAGCTTTTGAACAATATTTTGAAAACTAATCATATTTAAACTCCATTCAGTATCGATATTAGTACACCTAGAGGCCCGGTCTGCATCCGTATTATCACGTGATCTGACATAGGAAGCAAAGATATGAATGTCTTTAGATTCACACCACTGCCATATTTCTCTAGAAATTTGATTGAGGTGTGGAAATTGTATTCCACCCATTCTGTTTATGTATGAAATAGCAGTGGTGTTGTCAATTCTAAGTAACACATTAATGTTTCGATAATTTTGACAAAAAGATTTTAGACCTAAGAATGCAGCCAAGAGTTCGAGGTAATTAATATGATGAGTCATTTCAGTAGCAGACCAATGACCTCTGGTCACGTTGTTATTGCACGCTGCACCCCAACCGGTTAGTGAAGAGTCGGTATATATTTCTAGCGTGTAATTATCTTTATGTAATTTGTTTTGAGCCTTAGAAGCGACATTAGACCACCAAACAAAGTCTTCTTGTAAGTGTTTTTTGAGGTTCATTCGACAGTTATAATTATCATTCGACTGTTGCAGCGCTAAATACTTTTCGCGTTCAAAGTGTTTTGTATATAACCAACTGTATGCAACAGCTGGACAAGCAGCGGTAAGCGTACCAATAAACTTAGCAAAATCTCGAATAACAATAGACTTTTTATGTTTTAAACTATTGAGTAATTTTAAAATCTTATTAATTTTTTCTTTTGGTAACTGTAATGACATAGAACTGCTGTTAATTTCGAAACCTAAAAATTTACAGGTTTGACTTGGAATCATAACACTTTTTTCGAAATTAATAACAAAACCTAAACGTTGTAGATTTGTAACTACAGTGTTAACTGTATTTTGACATGCCTGTGAGGTAGGTCCTATACACAACAGATCATCAAGATAAGCTACTATTGTGTGGCCTTGACTTCGTAGAAAGGCCAAAAGAGGTTTTAGTAATTTAGTAAACACATATGGTGCTGAACTAAGACCGTAAGGTAAACAATTAAATTCGTAAAGCTGATCAAATCTAAACCTTAAGTACTTTTTGTACGATTGGTGAATGGGCACTAAAAAATACGCTTCTTTGAGGTCAATAGTCGCCATGTAGGCACCATCAGTTATCAACTTAGAAGCGGTACGAATATCTTCCATTTTAAAGTGCGGTGCACATACAAACTTATTAAGATTTTTAACATTAAGTATGAATCGGAAGCCTCCAGTACTTTTGGGGGTCAAGAACACCGGAGAAATGAACTGGTTCGGGTGTTCAGTGCATGGTGATATTGCTCCTAGATTTATAAGTTTCGATATAGAATTGTTCATTTCATTTTTGGAAAATGGCGGGTTAACTGGTTCAAAATTTTGTTGAATATGATTAATAAATGGAATTTGGTAGCCTTTTACATAAGACAGAATAACTGGATCATTTGTGATTAGTAACCAGTTGTGGTAAAAGGATTTAATCCTACCAGCATGAGGTACCTCTAGTTGCGTCGTCGTTCGCGGGACTTGTTCGGCGGCGGCTTGTAGTGGCGCGGGCGCGATGAGCTCTGGTTCCTCCTCGCTGACGTCGAAGGCTGGTATGCTGGCGGCTCGTAATAACGGTTCGTGGCTGCAGCTGGCTTCGAATTGCTCTGCTGACGAGGAGGGAATCGCAAGTTTCCCGAGATTGGCGTTTTTTGTTGAAACCTTTGTTGCGAGGCAATAGGTTTTTTTATTTGTTGGCCGGATTTCTCAATGTCCTTTGAGTTTTTGATGGTTTCGCCAAGTTTGTCTCCAAACAAAAACGTTTCTCTTTTAACACCGTGTGTTGTGTTCCAAAAACTTTTGTCCAGCAACGGTAATAATAATTTTCGTCTATTGAGTGTTTCCTCAAAATGCAAGTCTAGCAATATTTGAGCTATCTCAGATAGTTTCTTGATAATTTCAAGTTTTGGTACGTCAGACTGTATCAAGTCTTTAGTCAGGTTAACTAAGCCTGCTATTCCAGATCCCAACTGATTTTGCGAATACTCTAATCTTTTATCGCGTTTTTTAGCCGGCTCGGTGAGAACAGCGTTCACTTCAGGATTGAGTTTAGGAGCTCGGACTAGAAGAAAGTTTTCAGGGATTAACATTTTTTCTCTCAATGTTTCCTTCTGTTCTTTAGCAAGCCCATCGAGTAGTATTTTACCCCAACGTTCAGAGATTTCTTTCGGGATTTTTTCACCGAATTTTTCTTCTACAGTCTTGGCTTGTCCAAGCATTTCTAAAATTTCGTTTGGTACCTCTGGGTCCTGAGTTGGTGTTGAAATCGCGGTTTCAACCGGAATAGGGATGGACAAATGGCCTTGATCTATATCTGGTATAGAAGGCGCGGGGCCTAAATCTGAGGCTGCTTTGGAAATGGAGGGCACAGGTGTAATCACATTCACCACTGATGCTAGGCTTGGTTCCGGGTAATTTTCTTCCGGAGCATCATTTTCAGTTTGTATGTCGGGCATACTTTCCTCGTCGCTATATCGGTCGGAAGCCGAATAGGATGAAGGAGTTTCCGATCTACGACTGCGAGCTGTAGAAAAAGAGAAAAAACTCATATAGAAACATTACTTTCAGGATAGTATCGCGTACTATCACGCCAAGAAAAGTAATAAAATTGTTCCAGGGTAATATCGGGTATCACCACATTAAGGAATCAATTAAGTCAAGTACCGTCAGGATAATATCTGGTATTACCACATTAAGACGTACTAATCGATATTTTGGAGAAAGAAAACATTCATCACAACACTACCTGCAAGTAGGTAGACGTAAATAAACTTACCTTTGTTCCGTTCCAATTTCCTTTCCAAACGTCTAATCTTTCGATGAATACTGTCATCATTGTGATCCTTACGTTAGTTGTTTAAACGATGTTGACAATGCGGCACACGAAAAACGAATGACGCGCTCGGCCGGTAGACTCAACTAGCAGCGAGAGGACCGAGTACCTACCGTGCCTGATGCGATTTTTAAATATTTTTTCAGCTATTTCTTGAAAAAATTAATGCTGTAAATATTGTGACAATGCACTACGTGAAATGCGGACTACATGGTTTTATTAAATCTAGAGGATGTAACATCGAAGTGTAATTTGTATGTATAGACCATACATAAAAAAGTCTCTACTGAGCTTTGATATTGTAAAATCAATGATTGTTTGGTCTTGGTTTGTTTGCGTTTGTGTAAAATAGAACTAAATTTTTTTTTAAATATAGCGAAGACAAGCCCGTATTTAAATAAATGTTTGAACAATCGCGCAAATTCAATGTCAAAAACGCAATCACCAGAATAATCGTCGGCGTATGCGCAGCCAGCCTCGATCATTTTGACACTAGCCTAAAGCGAAAGTGCGTTGCCAACAATACGTGACTAAAAACTTTGAATACCTCAAATCTATGGAGTATGTTGGACAAGGTCAACTGTGGCGAAACTAACTATAAAACATCGGTAGATGACACTTGGAGCCTTGGCACAAGTTCGATGGCTTTGTTATAAATATAAATAAATAAATATTCACGGACAATTCATACTTCACACTCTAAACCCAAACTAAGGAAAGCTCGTAGTATGGGAATACGTTGTACCTATAATAAAATACACATTTCTGTACATACATAACACCCAGACACAGAACAAAATATTAATGTTCATCACATCACACAAACATTTGTTTGGCATGGAAGGCAGAGCTACTACCAATTGAGCTGTGACGCCTGTCGTTGTCGTTATAAAAACAAAGTATATAGTTATTAGAAAATAGGCATCAAATATTTTTAACTAACTCAGATACGTTGGTATATAGAGTTTAGTATGTCATAAATTATGTCTTTCAATTCGAACATTGGCACATACATTTTATGAATTCCATTATCACCTCGTACTTGTTAGTGAACTAGGCTATATGTGTCGTATATATTCTGAAATACTTACTAGGTATTGTTTCTTTGGGAATATTACAACACGCAAACCTTTGCTCAAAGTGGGTAACTTTGATTGATGTGTTACTTATAGCAACACATTTTTTTTATTTTATAATATTTTACTTATTAAATAATAATTGTAACAGTATATAATATATTACGTTAAGGATACACAAATCATCACGTAATATGCAATTATGCAAGATAATAAATTAAATAATAAACAATTTTATATCGCTTAGAAATATTGATGTTGTAAATTTGGCTGTAGCGCCATACAAAAGACTTCAACGGGTTCTTTTTGAATTAACCTATGTATGTTTATTGCATTGCAGAGTAACCAGTTAAAAAAACATTGTCTACTTACTCTTAATAGGATTTTACAACGAGTTAGATCGTCATTACATCCAGAAGAGAAAATAATCATATTTTTTTGGGTGAAATCACGTTCAAACTTTGCAAAGTTTCGCGTAAAAACAATGAATTTATAATTACCGCAACAGGCAAGAATGTGCCATTCACAAAGTATTTAGAGAAAGTACTAGGCAATAAGAAATTTGAGAAGATGTTCTTGAGGATCTTATTATCATCTTAGTTAATAATACGCCACAAAAAATGATATTAGCTTCAAAATACTTCTATAATTTATTCAATCCTACACACCACCGAATAATTGAAACGATGTTCTAATTTATATTCATTGTTTTTTTGCAAAATAAAGAATGATTGGAACGCAGTGGATGACCTCACTGACCGGTCGACCTTTCAGACATCCTGATTGAACATAGCATGGCTCGGAGACAACTGAGCAGGTACAGTTTGATTCATTGCAAAGAAATCAGGAAATTAATCTAGTTCGGTATTTGAGAGCAGTTAGTACGAATGTTTAACTGGTTCGCTATCGGTAAGTAGTTGGTACCTACATACTGGGTCGGTATTGGAGTAAATAGTAATATTGATTTGGATCGACTAGCGAAGACTTTCAAATATTTCTTTAGAAATGAACAATATTATTTTCAGTCACACAGTGCAGTACCGAGATGTTTGATTTATGCATATATTACATTTAAACCGATATTATAGATAAATGTTTTTTTACTTTCGTTTACTGTGACATGAGCGGTACTTAATACAAGTATTTTATGCTTAAAAGATGATTTTTAGTTCATATTGACTTCATACACACTTTGTGATTTTTTTATGTTGTATTTATAAATTGCTCAACAAATCACTGATTCTTCAATGAAAGCAGAATGACCCACATACCTACTACCTACTAGCAACTGCATTCTATCACTCAGGTCATGTGGCCGCATTTAGGAGGTACGTTAATTACTCTCTTAGCGTTACAAGTTTTCGCATAAAAAAGCACTTTGGCACGCTAATATTTCCGCGTGCGTTTGCGATTGCACATGACGTAATGAGGTTTACATACAGAGTTGTATTTACTCTGTGACGATGTCTCTTGATGCGGGTCTTGCAATAGTCATATGAGCCGTGAGTCTGGGTTCCAGTAGGTACTTGTTAGACTGTGATAACGTAATAGTTTAATTTACATGCATGATAAAAGTACAGAACTGTGCCACTTGTTTTGTAATTTGAACGGTTGGATTTGGCAATATGAATTTTAGATTAAACCGGTATATCTGAAACTAGATTCAGCAATAAAACTAAAATATGTCCGATGCAAATCCTTGCAGAACGATAACCAATCGGTATACCGATAGAGCCAATCAATGTAAAGATTCGAAATGTATTTACAACCTAGAACAGTTAATAAATTACAAATCGTTAACTACGATCATTGATCCGGCACGGTCGATCAAGCACCCGAGATTGCTGTTTATAATCCTACCAAATTAACTGTAATGTTCACACAGTACTGAATGTTCCACGTAAAGTGATTTTAAGCTTTGCAATTTTCGTGGTATCTGCACTCAGCTGTGGTAACACAGTTGCAAAACTGAGCTAGTGGAAAAACGATTACTCCATCTTACAATGGATATAGCTTATTTAGATGTGTGATACTTAGCAACTATATTATGTACTCTAAAAGCCATTAAAAGCTAGGTTTGAAAGAAACTGATCGGGATAAATACCTTAACTTTTCGAGATTGTCAAGTCTAGCCACGACATAGATCGCAGTGAATATAAGTGTATATCACTTGATTAATTATTTATACAACCGGTGGCTGTACAAAAATACTAAATTTTACTGCTGTAACCAATTATTGGACAAATACTTTCTAATGCAGAACTTAGTGGTAGTTTCATATAGATACAGCAGGTAAGATTATTATTATAAGTACCATATAACTAGTACAATTGTGTAATTCAAACCATTGATATAGTCAGGACAAGTCACTACGAAATTTTATTAATTATTGTTTATAGTACAGTTTAATTTGATTCTTCGAACGATGTTAACGCAATAAATTTTACTTTAATTGATACCAGTAATATAGATACTAATTCTATTCAATTGTATATGTGTGATAGATTCTCACGATTAAAAATAAAAGATACTATTTCTGTATATAACAGATCAGCTATAAGCCTCTTCACTTGCACTTTGCAAACACTTTGCTTCAAGTAAAGTGACAAGCTGAAACATTTAGGCCCCTAGTTTTATTCACAACGAAGTTATATGGGGTCGAAAACGGCTTGAAATGCTTCGAGAAAATGATGGTACCTACGGCCGTTCCGCTATTTACTAGACTTGCAAGCCGTAAATAGTTTTAAATAAGTATATAAATATTGTATATAACGTGTAGGTAAACGTTTAACACAGCAAAATTAACACAAGTTTGATTATATCGGACTTTTTTGGTAAAGGGCAAATTACCGATATAAAATGTACTGTGGGAACTACACATATAATACCTAATTGTAAATAAAAATTCTAATGAATAATAGCTTAACAAAAACGTGATGAAAAGCAGTTGTAATAAATCCTAATTGAAGTGTCAACAGCAATTAATTTTGATTTCAACACAATGAATACCTTTTAAGAATTTCGAGGACTCGGTCAATATCTTACTAGCTCAATCACGCACGTTGTCTCATGAATTTTAATGTATATACGCCTTATCGCATAAGAATTTGTTAGAAAAACTTTATGATAGGTTTGGTGTCAGACACGCGAAGTTTTAACACGATATTTTTATAATTTTGACACGGTGCTTTTGGGGTTATTGGGCTTTATCTCTTTACAGCTATAGGCTCGCGTTATCAACTAAGTTGTCGGAAAATTATTAACCAATAATAATAAGAATGTGCGCTTTGCATCTTGTTGATAAATAAGATTTCTTTTTTCTTTTAGCCATCTAATTTTCATACTACAAGCTTTGCTTAGTTTGGGACTATAGCGTGATGTGTGAAATGTCACCGAATATTCATTTATGTATTAATATGCTGTTACGCACATTATTATAACGCACCATACGCCCAATTACCGCTTGCGAGATTGATTGATTACTATGATTAATGTCCCGACGACTCAATTCATAACGTGAATACTTTTAATGTTTTTGACAATGACAAATTGCTTGAAATTCTAGTCTAGCGTAACCAGGTATTAGCAAATCGTCCGCGAAAAGCTCTTATTGTTGAGAACACCGATTAAAATAGTTCTTTATCACACGTTTCGATAGTACAGAGCCGTCATTGTTCAACTGTTGTGTTATTTGTACTATTACATACAAAGCAAA
The DNA here is from genome assembly GCA_932527185.1 of Ecliptopera silaceata. Taxonomy (NCBI): domain Eukaryota; kingdom Metazoa; phylum Arthropoda; class Insecta; order Lepidoptera; family Geometridae; genus Ecliptopera; species Ecliptopera silaceata. The sequence goes on along the minus strand of OW052202.1, from coordinate 4,897,023 downwards.
AGCAATTATCGTAGATAATAGTTTAACAGTTGATTGGCCTCTGTTGCTTTTGCAGTTGATTACTTCCTAACATTAGAGCAGTCGTGACCTTTGGCTGGCACGATCATAGACAAATATCGAGAGCTATGTCTATAGACATCAGGGCTTGGAACATATTTTTTTTATATAACTAAACCCACAAATCATGATAAATAATTCTACTTGTATGCTGACCCACCGCAGGCGCCATAGAAGAGGCCAAATTTAAAATTTTTAAAATACCTTAAGAAATGAAAATACCTCTGAAAAGTATGGAATATAATGCTAGAAAATAAATAAGTTTAATTTCGAGAACAAAGGTAAGGTACGGACCTATTAAATAACGAGGAAATATATTAGATTAAAAATAAGGGTTTTTGTAGACATCGAAAAAGCTTGCTTATAAATACTTGATAGTGCTAATGTATTTCCTATACTGTACCTTCCTTATTAACGTTCATTTTTTGGTCTTCTTAATATCGTTCAGTGAACAATAACACTATCCATAGGTTCCGCCTTTTAAAATACCTTTTTTATTTCCCAGTTTGCTTTGGACCCAGTTTGAAGTATTAAGAAGCTAATATATAACTTAAATTGTTCTATTGAAACACTAATAAACAATTATAATTAATGTTCTAAACACCACGTGTAAGCCCACAGGCCAGTTGCCTGTAGCGTGTAGCTAATTACTAAAATAGCTAATTAGGGATTGTCCACCGTTTATAGGTTTACACGAAAACATTGACGTTACCATCAAAACGGAGATTTTATTATATTTTGTTAATTTTGGTCCAAAGTAATGTGTGAATGACTGAACTATGAACAATTTGGCTTGTATCGTCACTGTAAGGCAAATGATTTTGCCCTAAGTATACCGAAAATAATATTCATAATTTCGATCAGACCGATGTAAAGAAGTGGTTTTTCCGCTTATCGCTGTCAAATAATATAAAGCAACATATTGTATTATGTACTGATTTTACGTTTTTTTATATACTTACGGCCGGTTTCTCGAACGATGATCAACGAAAAAATCAAATAATTACTATGTGTCAAACTCGGATCAATCGTGATTTGGGTTTCCAGAAACCGGCCGTTAGTGTTATTAGCAAGATTTTTACTAAAACTTATATAAGTATCAAATTTTAATCACACAACGTTGTAAGGATAACCAATATAATCACTATTCTGAGGATAAATTGTGCGATGAACGGGCCTCAGATCTTAACAAATCAGACATATTATAGCTCTTACCGATGACAAAATAAAGGCGTTAATACTCAGCGTCGTGTGTTTTAAATAAACAAGTTTTAGGTTAATCACGTAGTTAGCCTTCGGTAGGCGCAGAATGGGTCAGTGGGATCAAAATTAACCATAATAGCTTTACGGTTAGAATTACTAAGATAATAGGCAGTCAAACGCTTAGTTTCATGCACAAAGGAACTGGGAGTTATTTATAAATCTTCATATTTTATGGTTTAAAAAAATATAAGACAAACTTTATTACGCACTCTCAAGACTTTTTTTTATAAATAGCGATCATTACAGATAATGCTGTTTATTAATTATTATTTTTTTGCAATCAAAGCTATTAATCGATTTTCATTTAACTTTATTATATAAAAAATCACATAAAATGTAAACGATTCGATAGTTTCAATAGGTATCATCAATTTTACCAAAACTTTATCAATAACGGTAGATATTAAGTAACGGTGTTTAATTACAGGGCTTCGGTCGATATATTCAATTATAATAACTGTCTATTGCGTAATCATAACCGAATGGATTTTGGGCGGCGAGGGTAATAAATTAATTTATCGAAAACTTGAAATGATATAACGACCAATGATCTGTTATAGAAAGAAATACATTTGTATAAAACATTTTTTTTATTAAGTAATAAGTTTTCAGGCTTCGTTTGGAATATTTAAGATCACGACGAGCCAATGTGACAATCGCAAACGTATCGAAACCGTGGCGAATTTGAGCGACACTGCGCGTTAACACAAGTTTGACCGCCAAACGCTAAAGCGTCACCGCGCAGTCTTTTGAATGCGCTAACGTTACCATACGTTTACGATTGTCACATAGATTCGTTATCACCCCTGTGACGATTTCCATACTACCTACATATGCAACTTAGTTCGATTCTAAAGCTTATTCTAAACAATTTGTTAAACTCGCATATTCCGATCATAAAGATTTTCACCAATATGCATGCCATCCAAATTCTTATGTCATGTTTGCGGTAACCGCCGCATTGTGCAATACGCGAGGAAGGAAGAAAATTCATTATTACTTGAGTTATGCTATGATGAGCGCGGCTTACCTAACCGCACTAGGTGTGGTGTGACCGTTACTGTATGAATGGAATTATATGCTAAACAATGCATTTTAATAATGTGCTAGTGTAATTTTAAGGTTAAAACATTTGAGAGGAAATATGAAGTATCCTGTATGCAGTGAGATAAAATAAAATATAGATAGATAGGTAATTATTTGACATACTATAAGACACACAACTTTAACGAATTAAAGGACAGTAAGAAGAATGGTCTAATCTATAAATAAACTTGAAAAAAAAATAAGACAAACACAACATCCACTTGTAATACAAACATATATAAAGTTTTGATATGTAACTTTAATAGCTATAATTGTAATTTAGAAACTACGAAGGTTAACATCTAAGGTTGAGATTATAAAAAAAAGTCTCAAATAACTTATAATGGGAAAAGATGGGTGGGTTTTAAAACTAACCCTGGCAGACGACCAAATCAAAGTCATGACCACATCAAGTGGAAGATCGCCAAGTCATAACCACGATAATAAAATAACCTAAATTTTAAAAATCCGGACCTGATGAAGTGAACAGTCAAGATCAAAAGCTATTTACAAAATTCAAGGGCTATTGTAAGTAAATCTAGATCGGTAATACTTCTTCTAATGGATTTATCTTGTATTTGGAATTTGCTTAGTTTTAGAACATTTTACTAATGACCGTGATTATGATTCGGTGATGTCAGCTGTTTAACAATGACATAACGCATAAATATTATACTTAAGCGTTTTGTGTTTAATTTTATATACTTCAGTTAATTTGCTAGAAAGCGCTGAAAACGTGTTCAACCCCATCTCTGATTCCAATTTAGACGTTTATTTTCATATTATTGAACAGTATGTTTAAGAACCTATGCGTTATAGCAGGCGACTACGACAAGAGCTAATTTATATGATAGTACAACTACAAACTTTGTGAGTAGGTACCACGTAAAATTATTTACGTAAGCAGGTAAATGTCATATTCTGATGAGATAATAAACTAACATAAACCTGATTGAGTAAACATGCAATAATCTCGTTCAGTATAAGCTTAATACATTAAGTCTCAACAATGATTGATTACTTACAGCCCAAAGCTTGTTACATCATTGCAATAAAATATACCAAAGTAATTGATTTTAAGATTAGCAATATATTTTATCCATGTGACAAAGGTGTGTAACAGATACTTATTCGCACGTTAAGTGGTTTTGAACGCGCAGAACGAAAGTGAGTACGCCTGGGGCAGGAAGAAATCGAAAACTTACGCAATCTGAAAGTCAAAGGGATATCTTGCGCAATACACCGCATTCGGGATCGTCTTACAAGACGCTGCTATATTTACCGCAAATAGTATTTCTTTATAAATAAAAGCCTTTTTGTATCTACTATTTAAGTTCTATTCGTATTTAGTATGAAAATGTTGGCTTTTATCCATTGACACGCAAGAAGAAGTACTAAAGAGTTATTATTTTTGGAACTGCGTTTTGCTATGAATGCTTATCGGCTTTCTTTATAAAATAATAAGTATTCCTTAGGTTGAACATCCGTTTTGAAGAATTCTTAACTGCAGTCTTAAACGTTAGGCTTAACTACAAAGAATGTTCGTTTCATGGGTACAGAAAAATGCTTCTACCGGATAACATCTTGGTGTATTTGACATTTGATTTGTATTTTACGTCCTTACTAAGAGAATAGGTATTTCGCAAGTATTAGCAATATTGGTCCGCAAATTACCGAGGACAAACTGCAAATTTTATTACAGTAAAGAAAAGACACTGTAAGTCAAAACTAGACTCTTGCGCAAGCCACCATATTAGGAATGGTCATGCAAGAGCTCTGACAAAAATGTTGTCGTGATCCTTTTACTGTCTTATCTACGTTTCATCTCTACTTTTTTGGCATATCTGCTTTTAGCGAGTAATTTAATTTTTTTTAACTTAAAGCAGCATTCGACTTCGTTTTAGTTTAGAATGGTTAAGGACTATGTGAACTAATTTTTTATTTTATTTAATCCGATTTGAAAATTTGTTTGACATATTTCTGACTTATAGGTTCTCTGTTTATTATTTTAAGAAAATAATTAGTGTAAAATAAATAATTGCTTCAATGGTCATTGTAATTAAAACATCTGGTTGTCTTATACAAAGATTTTGTATGTATGAGGTACCTATACCTAATTGGTAATCTACATTGGTAATCATAATCACATGCGCAGTCTGACAGATTACCCTTGTTTAATTATAATGTGCAGAGTTTGCGAGGTTCTCTACGCAATTAAGAAGGTTAGGTTTAACAGAAGTTAGCTTTTTGTTTACTTGGTAGTTTCAAGGGTCTTTCAACTGTCAATCACTTGAAAAACCCTACACGTCGCAATATAAAACAAACATTTGAAAACACAACTCATAACATTTGTGTTATATGTAAAAGGAAGCCACATTCAATAGGTTTAAAACTTTCGCCATAACCCTAAGACAACATTACATTCGTAATCCTCATCTTGCGCAACACATCGTCAATGTCTGCGCGTGTCTTTTATTTCAATTGCGACCTGCTTTTTAGGTTCGGTCACAGAAGACACAAGTGTTAACTACATGAGAATCACTTTAAAGTATTCTGTAGATTGTTTACTGCGTATTCAAGGCTGATAATCTTGACAAAGCCTGACTACTTGTACATTCGGGTATACTATCAATAAATAAACAAATAGTGCTGGACAATCCACGCAACATCATCTAGCCCCAAGCTAAGCGGAGCTTGTGTTATAGTACTAGAAGACTGAAATACTTAATACAATACATTACATAGATGGCTTAGTTTTAGAACTTGAGCATACATCTTAAATACTATAAAGCTACTTTAACCAGAGGAAATATACAACAAGTGCATGTGTGCCCTTGTATTATCGGGCACAAAAAGCGAATTCAATCGAAAGTATTGGTTAAGTGGATGTGTAAGTGTATTTGAAGATGGACAATGGGTTGGGTAAATCCGTAATCAAAAGTTAGATCTTCAGAGTTGGATTTGATAAGATGTTTTTTATTGGCTTTTATTGAAAGTTTTGTTGGTTTCATCATTTGTTTTTTTATTTCAAAGTGGGACAAAATTTTTAAAGACACTGACATTATGCACATGTAAAAATGACAATATACCTACCTAAACTATGTAGTGTAGGACTATAACGAGCTGAAAGGCCGTAATTGGTTTGTCATAGTCATAATTAACTTCTATATAAGATGGTTTCAAATTAAATGTTACTATTGGTCTGTTAAGTGTCACTCAAAGTTATTTGTTCAAAGGTTTAGAGTAACTTTATTTTTCAACCTTGACATAAATCGTTGAAATGTGAAGTTACCTTTTCACACCTCGCGTTGAAATTTTCAAATACTTTAAAACTTAGTTGTGTACATAAATCAATATGTATCTACTTATATACATTGTGTAATGTTAAAAATACTTGAGTTATGTGTGGGTGGGTAAGTGGTAATGAGAGGTTATCACATCTGTTTCAAAATGTACCTTAGTGTACATACCACAAGCCATCTTCTCAATATATGTGTTGGAATTAAAAAAAATAAAGTCTCCCGAAAACGTAGAAATATCCGATAGTTAAATATAATATGGGTTATTAATATTATAAAAATAATATTGCATCATTTGCGGCAGTAATTTTATATGATAACGATTAAATAGAAATTAATAAACAAATTGACCCTCCTTTTAATTGGGTTCGATTGCACCTCTACTTTGTGCGCCTTGTTAAGCTTACGTCAAGGTCACTGAAACGGGCTTATTGAAATGAAGGTAAATTTATAAATATAAAAATATATAAAAAGAATGAATCTATATATCGATTGTTGATTGTTGATAAATAATGTTGAGGATAATGAAACTTGTTGAACTTATCACCTCGGCTGGCATTGTCCTACATTCTAGAGACAAGGAATTTTGCAGTCAATTTGACACAAAGCCTTGCATAATCGTACAGCGTGATTAAGATTGATGATGATTTGAAAACCTAATATTCTTAAATTACAACAGGTTAGACGTTTTTCACAAAAACAAAGACTTACGTTACAAAAGTTCCCATGTTGCCGCCAACAATAGCTAACTTAACAAAAAGTCACTCTTAAAAAAACATCAAATAATGTCAAAATACACTTGATCAGTTTCGTATCACTATTTCGTTTTTGTTTCGGATTATTTAGAATATAGGACGCGAAGTGCGGGCGAGCGCTCGCCGTTCCCGTGAACGTGCTGGCTCGGAATGAGGCTGGCTACAGGCTGTATAGAGCCGCTCGTTGCTCGAGAGAGAAAGTTGCCAAGTTATCAAACTTGGCGGTTACGTTTTGCGATGACGCTATCTTCCTCTGCCGATTGCGTATTCGATGACAAAATTTTATTTTCGCGTACCCTCGACGGTTTTCGTGCTACTGACACGGTGAACGTTCCATTATCGTCCCACTTTTATGATCTGAAGAATATTTATTTATCTTTTGTCATGTAATTGATAGCCTTACAACTATTTCGTAATATTCGTGAAGATCTTTCACGCTTTGAATGACTTGACGTAAATAAACAAAAGGCAGTAGTTATGGCTCTTGTATCTATTGTACCGAGTTTATCTGAATAAGAGAGTGGTCATTATTTTTAGCTTGGTATAACTTAAATCAGAACAATACAGTTCTGATTAAAGTTATATTGTAACTTGAAGTTGGCACAAGATCAAGTTATTTTCTGGCCACGCTAAACGCCACGCCTACAATACTAGTGTTTTTTGCACAATATTTGCATACTGATATTCGTTTCGCTTAGCAACAACATTCAAATATACCTGCCCATTACCAGTTTTACTTCACTAGTGGCTGCGTTTTGAGAACTTAGAAATAATTTTATTGAACTTTTACGACGAATTATAAACTACCACTACTATCTCTACCATCCGACTCTAGTGTGACCAGCTTTGACATCAGCATCATCAACCTATAACAGTCCACTGCTGGACGTAGGTCTCTACCAAGACACTGAGCCCGGTCTTCGGCTCTTCTGATCCAGTGTTTACAAGCTACATTTCTCATATGTATATTCGCTCCATCTCACCGAAATTGTAATCTTAGAGTCTAAAAAGTCCGACAACATACGATTTTCAATAGTAAATTCTCACTTAACACTCCGATGTCAGACTTTTTATAAATATCAAACAAACAGTATTAAGCACACTTGAGTAAAAGCGGGTATTTATTGATCGTATTACATAATACATGGGTTAATATTTATTCGTTTGTGAATGGTGACCGTGCAACTTTCACTTTTGCAACTTGAAGTTGAGAAAAGTCATGTGATACGCTGAAATCGTTTATATTTTCCTTGAACATCCTAGAATAAATAATGTTATGATATAATATTTTTTTTTTCGTAATCTGTGTTTTTGCCTACTAAAAAAAAAATTTTTTTTGCTTCTAAATCTACTCATTTTTTTTATCCAAAATTTAGTAAGTAAGTATAAGAAAGTTTTCAATTTGATTGTATATTTTTGTGTGTAGGTACAAACACATTTTAGGTAAGTACAGATTTTAACCGATTAAAAAAGAATAAGTTTCTTATTGCGTCTGTATGTTACATTTTAAAAATTGTTAAGTTAAATATTATTAGCAAAAAAAAATAGAATTTGCCTTTGTCGGTCAGTTCTGCAGAAGGTCAAGGTTTATTAATGACAGAGAAGGGTCATTATAACCATCGTATGTAAATTAAACCGAACACTTAGATTGTATCTTTAGTTTATGAGAGGTTGCAGGCCTGCCTTTCCGTAGTTTAGTTTTTGTTAAAAATTACTGAGAAAAACTTTAATTATAAGATGAGTTGTACAAAGGGCTGACTCAGCCAACCATTGGCAAACGTCTTAAAGGCGTTTACAGTTGAGTTGGTATTAGCTCTGCCTTCTATATCGTGGTCGTGGATTCGGTTCTCATCAAAAACAAACATTTGTGTGATAGGGCAAACATACTGTTTGTGTCTGGATGTTATTTCTTTATACAAAAATATGTACTTATGTACAAAATAAATTATACCATATCAAAATATAATTTATACAAACTATAAAAGTGTTTCAGCTACAAAGTCTAAGGAAATTTTCTTCACTATATAACAATTGGGGTCAAAGTTTACAAATGAAATTGAACGTTTAGACTTGGATTATATCTATCATCATAAATAATGTTTCGCTAAGGTGAACGTGGGTCTTGCGGTGGGTCATTAAGAATTTATAGGGTGTTAAAAAATCTACTACAAATAAAAAAGTGCAAGCAGTCTTATCAAAGTTAAATGAAAGACAAGTGATACTTGTCACGCAACTGTAAGACAACTTTGTGACTTTAAATTGTACTGAAAATAAATAAAATTACTCTAAGTTAATTGAATACGATTGTTCTGATTTGCGTCCTGCTGTTTGAATTATTTTATTTCTAGAAATGTCTACCAAACGGAATTTTATTGCTGCATTTTATATGAGGTGATCTCATAAACTGCCTAAGGTATAAAAACAACAAATTATAAAAATTATAGTTTTTTTTTAATTTTTATGTGAAGTTTTTGTATAAAAATGACAGTTTTTTTGTGGAAATATAAGTTTGATTTAATTTATATTCTTATACACCCTGTATATGACTGTACAAACCATATCAGATATTACGGATATGAACCTTAAAAGACAATAAACAGTGAATTCTGTTACACAATGCCAATATACATATTTGAGATGAAGAGAAAGTTGCAGGAACTTGTATGACATCACAGTACTCGTAGGTAATTGATGATGCGGTCGCGATGTTGTGAAACTGGTTAGGTTAATTAGTGGAGTTTTTAAGACTAGATTTATCTGATAATGTGATGGATTAGTGATGTCTTTTTTAGACGACATATGTTGAGTGTCATTAATAGCGGTAGTGTTTGCCCACTACGTTAGACAATTAGAAAAGTATGATAATAAACAAGAAAAATAAAACAACTTCGATATCGAATAATAAATATAATATTTGATACGCATTATTAATAATACCTCAAAATATTTAAGGGGCGAGAATAATCAGCTTTCATTTAAAAAAATAAAAACTTTATAGTTTTAAGTGTTTCCTGTCCAGCACACTAGTAATTAGATATTGTATTATTATACTAAGTTAAATTGACACCGCCCTGGAACTTCAGTACTTAATTTAGTTTAATAGTAATTCTTTGTAAAAAGGATCATATAAAAAAACGGTAGTAACAAGGCCGTAAGTTTCTTGGCCGTTCTTCTAGGCTCTGGTTGCGTGGAACTGGCACCTAGAATCACCTAGTATGTAAGACTATTCTAAATGATCCTTGTGATTTTACTGAATAAAGTAATTTTGACTTTGTATTTGTGCTCATAATTTTCAATTAAACATTTGACGTGCTCATCTATACTTTTAAAGCGTAATTTTACAATCGGATTCTGTTCTCATGACTCCGGAAATCCTCGTTGTAAGGCCAAAACAATGCCGGTTTTTGTTTCCCCTAATGACGATACCTTGTTCTTGAAATTGATGATTCGTTATTGAAAAGTTCATCCAAAATTTTCAAATTTATTTTTTGCTTGTAATATCTACAGTATAATGTGTTCTCGAATCATACATAATACGACACCTACGTCAGAATTTGCGAATTTTTTTATTACTTGGGAAAATATTTACAAAATGTCACATATAGCATATAGCGGACACGCCTATGATGTCTTAAAGCAAGTTACAATGGTAAACAAAATGTATTTTTTCTGCCTTGACTTTGAGCGAAATTTAAAAACGAATTAATATGCTGATAGCAGATTTTTTTATGAAATTTGAAAGGTTTAGGCGTAGGTACCTATAGTATTGAACTGAATTGTAGTCTAGACTTGGGAATTAATTAAGTATAAAAAAAACATTGACAGCTCAAAATCTTAACTTAACTTTTAACTTGAGCGATCTTTCCGCAGCTTATATATAACCAGTGTATTGTGTTAAACTTTTGTCTGCGAACATTGTATTAAGACCATTCGTATTTGTTCGACTCTGTATACGATTACGTATTTTACATTAGGTAGATTCGTTCAGCTTTCTTATGAGACAAAGGTTTAGACTTGCTTTCAGTTTCGTTTTACTTAAGTTCGTATATTTTAAATATCATTATTACCTACCTACCGTTTGTGTAGTTATGTAAAGCTTGCTTTGACACCAGTCTAAATTTACTTAGGTTAGTTTATTTAGATAAGTTACCGTTTAGGTCATAAAAAAACTTGCTTTGGTGATTGTAAAAATAATTACATTTAAGTTTATACTATTTATCACCAATCCAATTCTCATACAATGCTTTACTAAGTTGAAATCTAGAGGGCGTTTTAATATGACCATGAATAATTATTTAAGTATTTAAAAGAACATGTAATTTGTACCGAACCCAAATAAAACAAAAGGATGCATTTCAGAACGATTAACATTATAAAGTAGGTACCTACCTCCTTAGTGGTTGTTTTAGTTTGTTTTTATCACGTGTTACAGTTTAAAACAGTGTGTTATTTAAATGTCAAATATTTTAAACAGCGGATATATAAATCAAAGATGATACATTCAGAATGTTTAAATAATAATTAGGTTGGGTAATATTTTATGATTGCAGTTTTTATACCGAGAGCTGGTAATTTGACTTTTTATATTAAAATAAGTTATTAGTTTGGATTACTTTATTTAGTTTGATTTAACGATTCATAATTATAGCGTTTTTTTTGTTAAGCATTTTATAGTGTTGTTATTCTGATGTTTATAACATGTAAGAGTCTGCAAGAAAAGATGGACGGATTGTGTGAAAAATGATATGCATGAGAAGGAAGTGAATTCTGGGATAACGGGTGATAGAGTAGAGTGGAGAAAAAGAGAACATGTTGTGCCGACCCCACCTGGATAGGAGATGAAAAACACTTACGTGTACATACCTGTAGCCCAAGTGCGAGTTTGTGCACACACGGATCGCAGACACGTGATCGCCAAGCGCCGCCAATTTTGTATGGAAATCCAAGCTTCTCAAGAAATCTGCTAGAGGCGCTGCTTGGATTTCCATACAAAATTGGCGGCGCTTGGCGATCACGTCTCTGCGATCCGTGTGTGCACAATCTCGCACTTGGGGTACTGGTCTAGCGAGGACTATACCTACATAACTCTTTTAAAGATTGTGAATCAATGACAGTGCTGCAATAATAAAAAAGACATGTGGTACTCGGGGACTGCCGCGGTAAAGCAATCTGTTTTTGCCGCCGGTCGGAGTGTTAGGTTATTTCGTTACGGAATTTCTGGATTCGGTCTCCACGCTCAAGGCCCGCGAAAGAAGCTGTGCAATAGCTTAAAAATGTACAAAATCATAGCGATAGTGATTTTGTATATATTATCGTATTATCCTATATAGATATTTTTTAAAGTATCCATTGAGGTTGGGTTAGTTAGTTTATATTTTATTAATTTCAAATATTTACTAAAGAGAAACGTGGGATAGAAAAGATCATTAAATATAAGATTTATAAATATATAAACCAACGCTATCTAGCCCTAAACTAAGCAGAGCCAACTAATGAAACTTATTTGTACATAAAATGCTTTTTTGTGTATACATAAAATACATAATAATGGCAAAGCGGAAGATTTATCAATATTATCAAGTTATTATTAATAATATCTCCATATTAATACTAATTGTAATTTAACATCTTCGTGCGTTTTATACAAGTTATGTAGATTAGTATGATAAGAACTACCTACCTTGTTTATAGCAGTTCATAACTTTATGATATCCCATAACTTTATAAAATATTTATAAATTTATTATAAGAACTAGTTAGATTGGTGAGCCGTTTTTATTTCAGGGTTACAATATTATTATGAAAAATTTCTTGCCACAATATAAATATGTATACTTAATTACAAACTTATTTCTGATAGTTTCTGAGATAAAACTAAGTCAATTTCTCTATTTTATATTTTTGTTTTCTTACAAGCAAGCTCAATATTTTTTCAATATGCGAAAACCTATAAAATTGGTCAAAAGTTTTAATTTTAGATTTACCATAGATTTAATGACTGTTTTCCTCGGAAATAAAACAAATAAAGTAAAGTTGAGGACGATGTTTGGTAGATATCGCTGATAATGATAAGACTATTATATGTGATAAGATTATTACTACAATTATTTCGGACTAAGAAGTGCACGTTAAATATATATTCAGTACTAATCCACGAACTTTTCACAAGTTTGTAATTTTACTAGTAAATGCTTTTGAAATCACTGGTACTAAGTAAACCAAAGGTTGTCTTAATCATGTGTAGGATATCAGTTAAACAGGACAACAATGGTTAAGTGGTCACGAACTCACGCGCATCCTTGGCAGCCCCTTCTCTCGGTTACCGACCCTAATCATCATCATCATCATCATCATCATCAACCTATGTCAGTCCATAGCTGGACGTAGGTCTCTCCCAAGACGCGCCACTGAGCCCGGTCTTCGGCTCTTCTCATCCAGTATTTGCCAGCTACACTACGCAGATCGTCGCTCCATCTCGCCGGAGGGCGTCCTACGCTTGCCGAAACGCGGGCCGACCCTAATAACAACGTTAAATTCACTATTTTTATCGCATCCCACTAATATTATAAACGCGAAAGTTTGTATGGATGGATGTTTGTTACTCTTTCACGCAAAAACTATTGAATGGATTTTAATGAAACTTTACAATAATGTAGTATATACATCAGAATAACACATATGCTATAATTTATTACGATATTGAACGAATTGTCAAAGATTTAACGATAGCAAGACGTCGCGGGCATCAGCTAGTTATCAAATATATTTATTAGCAAGTGGTATTTTAATTGGTAGTAAATAATTAATTTGCGATATTTTATTTCGGGCTATTCATTTTGGTCTGATTATTAAATCATTCAAATCTGCATCGAGTGTGGCATTAGCCACACTCGATGCAGATTTGTTTAATATAAAATACTTTGTGAAATATTTAATTTGACAAAGTCGAGGTTGATGAAGGATCACGACCAAAAGTAACCGGTGGGGACTACCTACCTTAATTAAACACAAATAATTGGCAGTTTTAACCTGTTAGACACGAAAATTTACAGCAAAATTTAAATAGAATTTAATGCCGTTTGATATAAAACCAATAAAAATTAGGGGTCAAAAAGCGCCACGAATAAAATTGTGTTTAAATGTGTTTTTTTGCTCTGAGTTACTAAGGGCGGATTCCTTTAAAGCTGTCAAATTATTTTTTTTCGTTTGGCAGCTTACAATATTTTATGTAGGTACATCAGTAATATAGGTAATAAGCAGGTTCATATTTAAATACATAGATATATATATTTAACATCTTGTTCGTGACAGAACGACATACTCGTATTTCTATATTGCGAGTTCAACAACCCGGATTTTTAAAGTGACTTGACCTCTTGTTCTAGGCACTAGCAAATATGAACATAAAATAATAAATGTAATATTATTATAGAGGCGACATTACTTGTCGCATACTGTACCGTTGATAATTTAAATTATGTACCTAAATAAGCAGAAAATCTTCTTAAAACACCATGCGCGAATTTATCGTACCTCTACGTAAAAAAACCGCTGATTTATTGCATAAGTTTATTATTTATTTTATTTCTGCAATTTGCTGTTCTCTTTATTGATACACGTTGTCATAAACGTGTTTTTGTTATAATTTTAGACAATAATTTTGTGCTTAGTTTAGTTTATATTTTACGATCAACGATTTTATCGGTGACTAAATCGCAACGCACCGGAGTAGCTGAGATGAATTATAAAAAGCTGAACAACTCAGAATCTTTTTGCTCTAATGTCATAAAGGCATAAAGGTAAAACATAAAGGAAGAAAATGCCTGTTAGCATTAAGCTCGCCTCTGTACAATGCAATAATGAATTTTCAAATCAAAATAAAAAACACTTCAGAGGCAGAATCTATAGTTTTCTATAATTATGACTACGCTCAATAGATCTCGTGACTCTGCTTCGGACTTGCTCAACCGATTACCTATCTTTAGATTACAAGTTTGCTACTCTACCCTCACTTAGGAAATCACCACCTGACTCAGAAACGTTTACAACATTATATCGGTATGCAGATTGAAAGAGTAAATCATTGTAACCTATTGGAAATTGGAAAACCTACAAACTGCACAAACATATAGTCTATCAAAGATCGCATTAAACATCAGAAAGGTTGCAAATGAAACAGGTCAAGTGCGAGTGGAACTCACGCACGAAGGGTTCCGTACCAAAAAATAACGTTTGTTTAAGGGGTTTGTTTAAATACTGATTTCTGTGTTTTTTTTTCTGTCATTTTAACGGTAGCAAATAGGTAGGTTAAGGTAATAGAGTCCCGTTTTATCTATTGGGTACGGAACCATAAAAATGTGCAGACGTGATATTCCAGGCGAAATAATCTCCCGGAATAGGACCGGTCGAGATCGTGGGTCATAAAATGTCTAGTTACGTAATCGGGGTCTCAGATGCTGTATCGCAGAATAATAAACAGTTTGTTAGGTACAAGTCACATGTTCGTATGCTAATATGGATCCGGCCAAGTGATTCACTCGGTCTGTTATTTTTCGATGTTTTTTGGCAATTACACAGATATGACCTTAACCGACGTCTTATTTTGCTTTCTTTGCATCAATTCAGGATGCTTAGGTACTTGGTAATAAAGATGAGAGATAAGGAATATCCTGTTGGGTAGAAATAATTAGAATTGCAAAGGTAAATATTCCATGTCGTAGTTTTATTTGGTAGTTGAGCTTGTATGGGATATAACAATTTATAATTTTTGAACAAGATTTATATTATTCATTTATTCAGAAGTATCAGGTTCTGCCATCTCATTTTTAGAATAGATTTATAAGCAATATTTAAAAATATATGCAGAGTTCAATAAACGCCATTAATCAAAGGCCATACGTTGAATTAATATGAATGGTTATAAAAGTTTGTTTGAATATATTTTTTTATAACTTTGTTCAGCCTACATTATCACTGCAAAAACCTAGGTATATTTTTCACACAGCCAATCATTTAAATCGTGTACAATACGTGAAATAGGTGCTCAAGATATTTACAAAGAACATTTGTATTTAGTGCCTACCTCTAGTCTAATTAGCCTGTAATCAAAACTCTAAGAAACTTAAATAGCGGCAAATACGTGATATCATGATATCATCACGGATCGTGATGATAGGTTCCTTGAAACACATTTAATGTTTAACCCAGGATGTAGGTGTTTGGTAGCTTGGGATTACCAGAGGACTGAGCACGAATAATTGTGACAATCGTTAACGTAACGTATTTAGAATACACTGCGCGCTAACGCAGCAACGATCGACGGTAAAGCTGATGTTATCGCGCAATTTGTCTCAAATAGTGTTTCGATACGTCACATTTATTCGTTCTAACCGTCTGATTGGATGATACCTCACTCTTAGAGGTTGTGAACGAGAACTTCAACAGGATGCGAAATATATGTTTCGGGTTTTTAGTAATTTAGCTTTTTAGAAATAAGAGGAAACTAATTTGTTTTATTTTTTGATTATTTGCCTTTGAATGAGATAAGGTTTTTTTTTACTTAATATATAAATTGTGTTTTAATTAATCGTTGGAATTTTTAAATAAGGGCTTGGAATTCCTTAAATTCTTTCTACGTTGAATGCAAAATAAACAACATTTAACATAAATATATTCATAGATGTAATTTATTTGATGTCTTTACTATTATTTTTGTTATCTATAATCTATTTTAACATAGGTACTTACTTACATATTTTTTTATTCCAACTGATCATTTTAATTAGGAGCTTATATAATTTGTAAAAACTGAAAGACATAAAACACGTTGAAGATATTATTAACCAACGGGACCTTCCCAATCAAAAGATGCGGGCTGGTTAAGCAACACAGTTATAATGTCAATAAAACGTAACACAGCCCAGTTTACGTGGGTTTTCGCAACGCATTGTGCCGTGGTCATGTGAGCCGAGTCACATGAGCTGCAGTTGCGGAAGGCGACTGTACTTTCTCCCGTCACCCCCCACTCGAAGGGCACCGGTTTGTTTTGATGCGTTCAATATTAAATAATAACAAGCTTGTTATTATATGCTAGGAAAACCTGGCTTAAGAACGCACAGCTTCGATGACTGAAACTAATACTTATACGAGTATATTTAGAACGCCTGTCGCCTCTTTGTCAAAGGTACTGGAACCCAGGTACTGGAAACTACAACACAGTTTATACTATAGCAGTTTCCAGTGTTCGTGAACACTATGTAACATATGTTTAGTTCACCAATAAATACATTTTATTTAATGATACTTAGATACTAGGTGTACTTTGTCCACTTTTATACGCGGTAGAGCGTATCTCATCTCATCTCATAATCATTGAATTTTGAATATACACGGCAGAGCGTTCATCATTATAAATTTTGAAAATAAATATTTTTGAAACATGATAATATCTACATTTTACAAAATGGTTATTAGGAGACCAGTTAACCCTGCTGCTAGAATACTAACAGGTTTTCTCACGATATTTTCCTTACTCAGAACCTGCAATGATAATTAGCATTTAAAAGTCTTCGTTGTAGTATAATACAAAAAACTTATCTAAAAAAATAAGATAGGAAGTTGTAAACTTCCTCCTAAGCTACTGAATAACAAATGACTGAGGATTCTAACGTTTGTGGTTTAACCACAAACACGCCAGCTGAAGCGCCTTAGCGACACGTTTTTTATAAAAGCCGGATCTATGAAAGTCTGCGGTCATGAAGAAAGACGATTTTGGTTAATAAATAGCTACAATTTGGTTTCCAAACATAGAAAGTGCTTATTTTAAGCGCAAGATTTGTCCAAATGTCCAATTCTATATTCCCGATCATTTTATAGGTTATATAAGTACATAAAAGAAAAATCCGACGGCGCGTCGTCTTTTGTATTAATAGTAGTTTAAAAGACTGCATAAGCTTTTTTTCAGTCACATGTTGAACGTCTTGGAGCATAGATTTGACCTCAGAAGAAGTCAAAGTGCGATTTCTCTGGACTGGGGGTATCTTAGAGAGGTTGAAATTGACGTTTTGCCGTGGCCAGCATGCTCGCCAGACTTAAACCTCATCGAACATGTTTATGACAAGATCGGAAAACAAAAAAAACAGCGGGATCCATACCCAAGAAACATAGGAGATCTCAAAAGAGCACTAGAAGAAACATGGAACCAAGTACCACAAGATGACATTGATAACTTAATGAAAAGCATGCCGAGAAGATTGCTGGAAGTTTTAACGGCTAGAGAGGGTGCCACTTAATACTGAATGTGCCCAAACACTCGACAAAAAGTCCCCATAATGGCATAAAACCCTGGTATTTTCAATGTGATGATTGAAGGGTAAATTCTTCAAAACATCATTTTTGTGATTTCTATTGATTAGTCTTGTGTTTTTTTACTGAAGTTATTTTTATTTTCATTAAAAATATTAAAATGAATAAAGTGCTTAATAAAATCTTTATACTTCATACAAAAAAAAACTTTTTACGTCCGATCTGTCTCTTTTTTGTACCTAATTTTGTCCATGAGTGTATAATCATGGTGGAATTTATTACTACGAAATAAGTTGTGTGTTTTGGACTTTTTGTTTGGGAGCGGTCAAAACAATTATTTTGCGATTTGGGAATCAATGACACCGAAAGTGTCAAATTACATTTGAGGAATTGCGAGAATCATTGTTTTTGTTTTCGTAATAATTTACGGACAAAAAACGAATTAATAAGGATACATGTTGTTAGTTTGTTTTGTACTTCTAACCTTTAATTTAAGCAGATTCGCTATAAAATGTACCTACTTAAATATAATAAATAAACAAAGCTGGCAGTTGTTTACTAACATTAATTTAGTATTAAGATTGTTTAATATCTACAATATTACTCCAAAACTTGGTAAACGTGGGATTGCGTGCAACAATGATTCCATAAACTCTTTACGGTCGATCTATCAACAATTGTAATATTTAGATGCTATAGCATTCGATTCATGTAACTTTTGTACGGGCATTATATCTATGAACCGTAGCACGGCACGGCATGCAATAGATGATTGTTTTGCAAACATGCCGGCTTGTTGCACGATGCGTTTGTGAAACCCAGAGATTTGTTGAAGTAACTAGAATTATTAGGGTGTGTTGTTTGTAAGCTTTTGAATTATTCTCAAGATTAAACCTTTGATAAGCTCAGAATATATAGGTTTAAAAGGCTCTCAGTTCTCCGCTCGCCACTTAATTTTCTGTTAAATTTGTGTTATTTACTGACTTGATAATAATAAATGAATAATTTTATTGTTGTTTTTAATATATATGAAAAAGTCAAAAACATGTGTATAAATAATTTGTTTCAGAAACCAACTTTAATAAAAACTGTGGTCTCAATATTTTTTAAAACATTTCTTCTCAATATTTTTAATATAAGTACCTAACAGTTTTATACAGAACAATATTTTAAAGCCCTAACGAGACATCTTGCATCAATCTCGGCTATAAACGAACAGGCGCAATAAACGGCTGCCCATTTTGAATGAAACTTGGAAGTCGAGACTGCCATCAATAAGACACAATCCGCATTTTAATGAACAGAAATCACTTGAGTTGCGTAATAATTGCGGAAGTTGCAAAGGAATGTGCATTCTAAGTTAACAAGCTGTTGAATATGGTTCATCTTTGAAAGTCAACAATGTTTCCAACTTAGATTTTCTAAAATGAAATCAAAAAGTTCAATTTAAACGTTATAAATTGAGCTTTATTAGTGAACCTCCCCAAAAGAGTTCTCGCCAAAAACCAACCGCAAACTAAACCTTTTAACATAAGCATTTTATGTGCATCATTATGCATAATTCTAAGTCTTAACAAATTTTTGAAGAGATCATCCATACTCTATACAACAATACAAATACACTTCAAAATCATAAAATTGTAGTGAACCTTCTAGTTCTATAGATAAGACTGCGGAAACAAATAGAGCTACAAACAAATAGATGTATCTCTAAGAATTGTTCTATTTCAACACCTGGATTCATTATTGGTGTTGATTGAGCATTTTGCTTAGTTACTACGTAAAGCTCGACCGGTTCGCAGCGTCCTCATCGGAAAATGTCAAGGCTTTTATTGTGTTCGGTCGGTCACATGACTCGTCCGATCACATGACTGAATCAACTGCAAATATTTAAGTATATACAGCTTACGTCAATAATCATTTTGTAACTATTTTAGTAGGAGATACGCTGAATTAATTTACAATGAATACGAATGAACAAAACGTGATTTTTTTTAATGTATAACCAGAATCTATACGATGCTCTTATCTGCGACTTCCGTGATACCTAACCAGGGTAGGTTAGAAAAAAAAGCTGTTTCCATTCACTACTACATGTATATTTTAATTAAGTTTTATCTAAAATGCCAGTAGCGATTCAATAAGAGTGGAGTATACTATTAGTACTTATTCCAAATGCACAAATATTTAGAATACTAATAGTACAAAATTCCACTCTAATAGTGACTAGGATTAGGTACAGTCATGACCTTATTTCATTGAACATCACCACGTGGGCAATGCTGAGCTTATAATCGGTCCCAAATTGTTGGGAACTACGATTCTTATCAAAAATCATGTGGTTTATGACATATATCATTTTCCAGAGAAATAAAGCCAGGTACTTGAGTCAGGTACTCAAGCTTTATTGGTGAAGTAGTATTATCAGTAGTGCGATATTCCGATCAACTAAGATAGATCAACTATAGCGCCTTCTTGGACTTTTTCTTTCAAGTTCAAAGCTTATTCTCAACCGTTAGTTTTGACAACTAATGAACTAATTAGCTTATATAATTGAGCACAATGAATATTTCGACAATATACGTAAGTTAGCAGTACATCCCCGTAGTAGTACGATTATTTATATAAAGTACTCTTAAAGCCGCATGCGCAAGCTACTTTGACGTGTTAACAAATGAAGTAAATTCGAATGAACGAAGTGACATTTGAATGAGTTCACCACAATAGTAATAATAATAATTTAATAATAATAATTTATTTGGGCACACATAAAAAGACAAAATATACAGTGATTACAATAAGATGTTATATAGTATGTTGTAGTTTATGGATTCGCTACACGCATTCTTTGTTCTTTGAAATACCTTAAAGAGCACAATCAGGTATCTATAATACCTAGCTACTACTTTGTTGTGTTACGCACTTGCTTGTTTTTAATTCAAGAAATAGTCATTAAACTATATAAAGCTTCATCTTATAAAGCTTTATGACTATATTAACGTAAGGAATCTTAACATGATACACGATATACGCATATATTGTACAAGCAATCTTGTAATTACGATTTACGACTAAATTGATGATTATCATCAAGTAATGCTTGACGTAGTTGACGTAGATTTCCCACTGAAGCCTGTCATCACTGAACCCAGTCTTCGGATCAACTCGTCCAATGTTTGTCAGCTACATTTCGAAGTTCGCCGTTTGTTCGTTTGAAGGCGTGTAAATTGAAAAAAAATACTCTGAATTTATTTTAAATTGTATACGGTACTTTGCCCAACAGTAGACAATAAGTTTGTTGAAAAAATGCTGATCGTTTGATAACTATTACACCGTTACTGAGCAATACCAAAGCAAAAAGTAAAATTGTCTATATCAATATCTATGTGATTTGATCTCAAGATCATACCTATTGAAAAATTCAGCAGAATGTGAAAATAACGGAGTCAAAAGGATATAATATATACATTGCACGGATTAATATGTATATAGATATCTGATGTATCACAGTTTTTGTCACTCACACAACGATATTGACACACAAATGACTGAAGAGTGCCCTCCATTACCGGTCATTTTTGAACACTCAGATCTCCGCCTTTTTGTTAAAAGATTAGTAAATCACCATAAACTCCGACATTGGCAAAATCGTGGCAACCCTAGCCTGCCTAAGAAAAGAAGAAGAAGAAGACTGAAGAGTGCGATATTGTTTTGTTTACTTATAAAAGTGTCTGGCTGCGCCATCTATAGACACACTAATGTACTAACATCGGATACGTGAACCTCGAGTTTAAAGATGGTGGTCGAGACAGAATTTTGTAAAAAGGATGTAAGTTACGAACTAGTACCATTTATGTTCGACAGATGGCAGTTGTATAGATAAGTAAAGACATATTTTTTACTTTTGCCAAGATTTTCACATTTTCAAGCATTATGAGGTCTCGCATAAAATGAAATTCTATAAATACATTTTTTTACACAAAAAATAAAAGTACCGCTGTAAGCTTTTTACCGCTGTAATTTCCCTTCTTTCATGATCATTATTATCATCTAATATTATCTCAATACTTGAATTGTGAAACAAATAGAGTACTTATAGTAGAAAAAAATAATTATAAAAAAAACCCAACTAGAGCGAGCGCGTTTATGTCTATTGAACGGATAGAAATATCAGCGTATTTTATTTTATTTTTGGACTTCAGTTCAAATGTATCATAAAATATGTATCTACATAATTGGTACCCTTACGCATGTTCAAGGTAGCATAATCAGTTCAAAATACTTTCTATATAGATAAACAGACAAACATAGTTTTAACCTACCATATATTTTTTCAAGTTTGTGTGAAAGAGGATATGAATGTGAAAGGAGTGGACTCTGATTTGACGAATGATAGGAGTGAGTGGAAGAAAAAGACATGCCGACCCCACTTAGCGTGGGATAAGGGCAGGGGAATGATGATGATGATGATGATATTTTTTCAAGTTTATAATAGTATCTCAGATCTGAAACCTTATTTTTGAATCTAATAATGAATACGCTATTGAAACCAAACAATTTATATATTATCCCGCTGTTTAGTCACGATTAACCTTTAATACCTCGGCTGACCGCAGCCGCGAGCAACAGAGCATCAAAGACTAAAATACCTCAGATTTCACTTCTAATCCGATCGCATAAAAATATAAATTAAAATATGGTTAAACTTAAAACAGTCTATAAAAGTTTCACTTTTCGAAAGCAAGCGAAATTAATTCGTTTTTTATTTTCGGTTATTGGTAGGCATCTAAGGTGTGATTAATGTTAATTTATGTGGTTTCCGACCTATAGGTACCTAGGTCGAGGTATATGGGTGGATCCTTGTGCTAGTTGCGTGAAGGCGCGCTCGCATACGGAAGTGAGAAGCCGAAAGAAAGTACTCGCGCAACCGGTCGCGTTTGTGGGCCACTCGAGTTCAACCAGAGCTCGGACCTACGGAGCCTAACTAACGATAGGATTTGACTTGACTCACGGACTTCAATGTTTCTCTTGCTTTGAGAAGTTAAATTTCATAATAAGTATGAAGGCAGTTTACGTTCTTCAAAAAGGTACTTTCACGGTGAACTTCTAGGTAAGAAGAACATGCCATGTCTTCTTACATGAGGTATGAAGATCATACCATGTCTTCTTAAATTATGTAAGAAGATCACAGTGGAACAACTTTTTGACACAAAAAAAAATGATTTAATAAACACTGATGTTTTTCATCTTATACAAGATAAGTTTCTATTCTTAGGGTTCGATGATAGAGAATACTTTTTTTATTAAATTATTTGGCAATCAATTTTATTTACGACATAAAAAAGGCCTACCTATACCAAGCATTGAGTGATACTAGGCTGAGATGATGATGATTTTGAAACATTTTCAGAAACAATAAAGGGGAAGTTCTGTTCATAGAGCCCGTATTTGTTTAACATTGAATTTATTATGCAGCCTTGTCGCTAATCTACCAGTATTTTAACTGATAGATGCATCACATACAAGTTGGGTTTTCAGGTTTTGCAACCAAGCCAATAAAATTTCTATATCAACACGCTTGCCATACTTTTCATATTATAAAAAAATAATTATGGTTTCATGAGGTCTGAAAAGGTCCTGAGATAATTAAAAACTGGGCAAGTGCGAGTCGGATTCGCGCAATAAAAGTTCCATACTAAAATATCATGATTTTGTACTGCGGACAGCGGAGTCTGAGTAATAAGGTCCCATTAGGGCACAGAAACGTGGTCTGCAAAAAAAAGAATATGTGCGTGCCAGCGTGTGCTGAGCCAGGAATGAAAAATACATCTTTAATTAACAGATGCATTATCAAATGTCTCCAAACAATAAAGATAAGTGTTCGATAATGCCGTTATTGCATTTTGGTTCGCATAACAGTCGTTTGCGTGTGCGCAAGTAACTTAGCCGGCTTAAAGAAAAGTATTTCAAGACTGTTGAATAAATACAAGCTTGGGGAAGAAACTATGCATATTTGTGTTTTTTAGATTGTTTTGTGTATTTGTAAAAACTTAGCAGTAATAATTCCCAATACTCATAACCTCCAAAACACTATTTCAGAAAAACTTTCAAAATATGTCGATCTGAAGAATGAAATTACTCGTATGTGGCGTCTGCAGAAAGTGTCAATAGTTCCAATAGTTTTGTCAAGTACAGGAGTTATACCAAAACAGCTATTCCAATCTCTAGCATTACTGGACCTCCCAAAACACACGTTTGTCCTGATGCAGAAAGCGGCTATTTTGAACACGTGCCGAATAGTTCGCAAGTTTCTTCAAACTGACCTGGCTAGTCAAAACGTAGGCACACAACTACACGTTTCTGATTTGCACTTGGCTTAGGCCCGTGCTAATCAGTTTTTTCTCCGGTCTACACCGAGTATTAAAAATAAACAACCAAAAATAATAATAATAATAACTTACTAACAGAAATTTAAAATTTAAAAATAAAGTACATAAAAAAACTATCAAGATCATAGGGTAGGTTTCGAAGCGTCTCCAAAATATCCAAGTACATAATATTATTAATTTCTAGCTTTTTTTGTATAGTCTGTCATTTGTTAGATAATAATTATTATGTACGAAACTTTACTCTAATTTATAACATCGGTGAAATCGCTGATTAACATTTGTTTTCACAAATTAATTTTACAAATCTAAATATAATTTCAGGAAGGAAAATGTAAATAGTTCAAATTTCAATGTTGTGGATAGCGTGCAGCATGATTTCGACAAATCCTTATATAGACCTATTATAAAACTAGAGTAGCACAGAATCTGACGCTGTATCCTAATCATTACGTTGCAGGATATCAATCTCTTTGTACATAGATTTAAGATAGTATTTTGCTTGCACTTTTGCATTTAAGAATAACAATATTAATTAAAGAATTTTCCTTGCTGTAAACAACACTACAAAGCTGAGAAGTAAGCTGAGATTGACATCGCAATGACCTTACACTTAAAGTTTATAAGATCTTTAAAACCAACATCGAAGATTTTGTTTTAGAATTGTCTACTCTATTAATATAATAAGCAATAGACGTCAAATTATAGACTATTATATTGCTATCACATTTGACTCTTTCACAAAGTGAGGGAAAAAATATAGCATTTAAAAGTGAGGCTTAAAAAAACCCAACGAAATTCTTGGAAATAACGTTTCGTTATTATAGGTGTTGCAATATTATATTGTAGGTGACTATTCATTATACTTTAATCCCACTAAAGCGTGTGAGATAATAATGCAATAGTGTTTTGTTTATAGTATGCACTTGTAAGAAAATACAGATATTTACTTTAAAGTTCCTAAAATCCCTTAATATTTTACGAACGCAGGAAATCACTATATGGCATAATATTTTTTTTTTATAAAAAAATAGCTGTGACGCCTGTCAATTTAACTTGATTAAAGAGTGTTAGAGACATTATACGCGAAAAGTCCACCGATGGTCAACCGTAAGCTTTGCTTATTATAACAAACCTGTTATGATGACTATTAAAGCTACAAGACTCAGTTATGTAGGAATGAGTCATAAGAGAAAATACAGTGTACCTACCGAGGAGTGGAGTTGGAAGCTTATTCTTTTTTTTAGTATAAATATTCCTGTACATTTCACACACATCACACTCTAGTCGCAAACTAAGCAAAGCTTGTATGGGAACTAAATTGCTGATAGAATATTTTATACATTTTTTTTGTCACAAACATTTGCTCTGGGTGGGAATCGAACCCAGGACCCGCAGCATGGAAAGTAGTGCTACTACCAACTGAACTGTGACGCCTGACTTTTGATAATTTATTTTCATTTAAAATTTGATAAGCCCATTGATATATTAATCAATGGAGCGATGATCTACGGAGTGTAGCTGGCAAGAACTGGATGAGAAGAGCCGAAGACCGGGCTCAGTGGCGCGTCTTGGGAGAGACCTACGTCCAGCAGTGGACTGATATAGGTTGATGATGATGATATTAATCAAGTATAAATACTTATCTAGTAGCTGTAACTATTGCAGGAAACGAGGGAGAGCTGGTTTTACTATAATTGGACAATCAGAGGAACTATTGCAAAACTACGTTTGCTTTTTATTTTAACTAAAGCTTTCTGAACTTGTTAATAGAATAGGCTGAAGTATAAAGTGTTTAATTTTATAAAGGTTAGAGATTTCAAATAAAAAATGTTTTATAGCTAATTTTATCAGCTTTATTTAAAACATACAATAGTAACATTTTTAACTTAAAAAAATGATAAACAATAAAATAGCCATTTTTAGCTTAGTGTCTAAAACTCATCTAACATTTTCTAAGTATGTTTTACATTATACGCGAATTCTATTTCATTTTTAATAATTGGTATTGCCTCCTCAAGCTCTGATTAGAGCTTCAAACCGGCTTGGCATACTGTACACGAGGTTTCGGAGCCGATTTTGGGGACCCATTCTCTTCTATCAGGGCCTGTTTTGGTGCCCTGAGAGTGGTAGATGGTGGTCTGCGGCTTCTGAATAGCCTTCCTAGCTCGTCCCAGGCGTGCTCAATTGGGTTGAGATCAAAGTATATCTTGTTTACTTAAAAAGTTATTGCAATGTAAAAAGTGTGATACTTAGTTTTGCAGGCCAGTGTATGTCAAGATTAGAGTAATTATTTGTTGATTAATCTATTGAAGTAACATAAAGCGGATTTATTATTTTACTATTATTTATTTTCCTGTATGTTTTTTAAATTATTATGGTTTAATTATTATTATTAAATAAATGAATTAAACATGTGTTATAAAGTGCGCAATAAATACACGTGGTATATATTTATAAAACATATGTCTAGTATAAGTCCTTTAGAACTTAGAACATAGTAGAACTTAGTCTAGTAGTGAACTTACAAAGTACAAGTGCAAGTTCTAGAGACAGATAGACCGAGAGAAAGTCTCAGAGTCCATTCACAAAGCGAATACAAATATTTGTGAACGCCTACAACTCGGAAACGAGTTTTGGCTTTTGCTTTGAACGTCGTTATATCAAAAATGGTCAACTAGAGTTCACTTTTAAGACTAAAAGTGATTATAAATATCAATAATAAATAAGTATGGTCATGTAACACAAGACAGTAGTAAAAGTTTTAAAAGATGCATTGAAATTTTTTATGAAAAAACAAATTGTAGACCAGAAACATAACAAAACAGAACACTAAGAAATATGGTTAATAGCAAGTATTACCAAGATAGTTACTAGAAAATGTATTATCGATAATAAATTTACTCAATCGTTAAAGCGTTTTAAGTACCAGTGAAAAAATTTTAGTCTACCATTCGTAAATATTCTTAAGTATATAATATTTTGTCCCTGACTAAGCAAAGCGTGCACAATAAGATCTCTTGAAATATGATACGACTGATTGATGTATAACTTACTAAAGTATTCGAAAGTAATTGAAGTTCAAGTTCAATAAAAGTTCAGGTAATTGACTGATGCAAATGTATAAAGGTTTTTGAATGTGGATGAAAGGGGAAAATTTATCATTCGAATTTTACTAAGTATAGATTAAAATCAATTAAACACATAATACATCTTTTTTTACACGTAAGTAGGATGTTGTCGCTTCGTGTTTTATTATTTTGAGTATAAATATTGTTGAATACACAAGATCAAATTAGTCCAAAATTTTTAAAAGTAGTTTTATTTTTTAGTTTGTTATTTCAGGAAAGATATTTAAGTACATCTTTATAAATCAAATGACTGGTCTTAATTTACATATAGGTAAGGGTTAAACTTTTATAGAAAACTCGTGATCAAGATTTTCAAATCAAGAAAGGTCATCAACCTACGTCGAAATTTCGCTCAATTCCTTAGGAAACATTCGAAAAAATATGTTAATTTTTACTTTAGCTTAAGATGTTTATTCCGTTATAACCAGATTAAAAAATTCGTAAACAAAAAAATAAATCAAAACAGAATCCGCGAAAAAGTTAATCACCAATAAAAATTCCTATAAAAAATGATTGCAAAACTGTCGGTCGGCTTACGTCACATTATCAACACTTATGGTGAGTTTACATACATAACCTTAAGTGAAAGTAAGGCCAGTCTCCTCATACTAATGTTTAAAATGGTTTTAAAATTCCGATACCACATACGAAGGTGACACTTTTCTCCGTCGAGACTCGTCGAGTCAGTAAATAAGCTGAATAAATTAATCAATCGAAGTCGACCAACCCCTCTTTAGAGGTCAGAGATGTAACACTTGATAGATGAGACAGTTCGAATTCCCTGCCTTTATGTTGCCTACTATACTTCTTGTGTTTCAATTGAACACAAGAAGATAGAGGTATAGGCCGCCATAGAGGTGGCCAAATTTTGGGAGGATACTGTTTGAACATCGACACGACGAAGAAGAAGAAGAATTGAACACATCAACAATTTAAAACAGTTTATAAATAATTTATTAGTATACTAGCCGACCCGTGCCCACTTCGTTGGGCATTATATAGCCTATGACACTCAGCAATAATGTGGCTTTCTATTGGTGAAAGAATTTTTAAAATCGATTCGGTAGATCCCGAGTTTACCCCTTACAATTGAACAAATATACAAACTTTACCTCTTTATAATATTAGTATAGACTAAAGCATTTCGAATTACTCTGCAAAATCGTCAATCGTTAAATTATTGCGATGGTCCAAAATTATATTTGGTACAACTATAATGATAAATATAATATTTATAGGCATTCAAATTCATCAATAGTGTCGAGAAAAATATATAACACATTTCTGATATAAGTTTTTTAAACGTTTATGGATGTTGTGTTAAATTTAAAACAAACCCCGTAAATCGTACAAATTCTGAGATTTTGAAATCGTAATTTTAATATAACAATAAGATATTTTAGATAATTTGTCACGACCGATATGATATTTGTGAAAGGTTTACAGAAAACGCTTTCTATACTTACTTATTTTACTTTCTTTAAAACCGAATGAAACTGGATCAAAAAGTGAACGATTGGTGGGTTACAGATATAACCGCAATTTTTTAGTACATTATAGGCAAACGTTTGACCGCAATACTGTTATTTGACTGATAAATATCGAATTTCAGCAAAACAACTCGTGCTTATTTTTACACATAACGAACCGCAAAAAAAATTTACAAACGGAATGGCGTTCACCAAGTTTTAAATATTAATTATTTTTTGAGAAATTGAGGAATTTGATCAAACCGCTCAGATTTTGACTAATAGATCTGTGATGAACTCGTTTATTACATTTTATTAAATTTAGATAATAATTTGAAATGCACTGCGTTTTTATTGAATTTATTAATTTATTTACTTGTTTTTTTCCGTTCGCTATTTATGAGCTTTAGTAAGTATTTTGTAAGCTTGAGTTGTATCTGCGTGGTCGTTGTTCTGTGTCCGTCCTACTACCATCACTACTTTCTTCCCGGCGTGTGTGACGTAACTCTATAAAAGAGTACGCTTCGAAAACGCCGCCGCTATACCGTTTCCGCACGTCGACGGCAATAGCGTCCCAGTGTAAGACGCTAGCGGAACAACTTCCGCACTAAACTAAAGTGACAGTCAAAAGGTGAAGTGTCAAGGACATCAGTGTTGTGATTGTGCCAGTGTTGTGTCGTGTGCGTGTGTGCTAATGTGTGCATTTGTTTCAGATACAAGATGAGATCTTTGTTATTGTTGGTGGCTGTGTGCTGCCTTGTGTTGTCGGCGTGGGCTAGTCCCGTCCCGCGGGTGGATGATGATGAGAAAGTGGTGGCGAGGCAGGCGGCTCCAGCCGCCGCGCCGGCCTCCGATGATGACGATGATGATGATGAAGAGGATGACGATGATGACGATGATGGGGTCGAAGGACTTGGCGATTTAGGTAAACGTTTTTATTATTTGCACTTGTGACGTTTTGAAAACCAGCAGCTATAAAAAAAACGCTTCTAGACAATATAAGAATGTGATACCAAGATTTTGTCAAAAATATAAGAAAATTTTAGAGTTAAAATAACTATACAATTTGGGATTTCATAGTAATCCTAATTAAATTTTTCGTCGAAAGGTCTCTTAATCTTAACCTAACTGCTTAAATTATAAACCGTTAGCACTGAATGATTATTAGGCTATTAAAATGTAAATATGATTATCGATTTGCAATTTAAAATGTACTAAAGAAGCCTTTATTCGCTTTTACCGTTCAAGCGAGCCGGAGTAACGGTGGCATGTTTTCATCTTAGCGCACGCTTCATCCAACATACATGTATATTCCTAAGGAAATATACTTACTTATTTTTTCAATGCCTATTTTTTTTAAATGGTATAAAATATTCACATAACTCAACCATTTAAAGAGTTTAATACGCAACAACATAATGATAGTAATTTTACATTACAAATCGCACAAAAGAACTATTAACTACGAGATTACATCGATCGTGTTGCTACCTTTAATGATGTGTTAACGATTCAGTATCATTATAAAAGAACTTGATTCACGTTAAACGATTCTGGTTTCTAAGTTATTCAAGCAAATTATCGGACAGCAGTTTTTATAGCTGAAAATAACGATAGAACTGTGCTTAAAGATATAGAAAACGTAGAGATGCCGCGAAAGTATTACATTTCATCGATAAACATTCCTAAGAAGCAGGATGTGGAAGGGGCAACGGAATGTGAGTCGAGCAGCGTGACACGCGCTCTCAATCGCTAATTAATTCAAACAGAAACACTCAATCAGAGAAATTGTTGCTCCCCTGCTTTCTACCACGAAAGCATCGGCTCAGGACGTCACGCACCGAGAGACGCGAGCGAACGATTAACTGTTTGTTTAACAGTTCATTTGTTTAACGAGTCCGTGCTAATAAGTAATAGAAACGCACACTCAATTAGAGTCATGGTAAACTTTGAAATACTGTAAATGTAACCGTAAAATAAAGTACAAAAAAATCATGAGATATAAAATAAATGACTGCGTAAGGAGTGAAATAACGTGTAAATATTTGCAGCTGGAGATGACGACGACGACGACGATGAGGAAGATGATGAAGAAGAAGCAGAAGACGACGACGACGACGAGGGAGACTATCTGGAGAGGATATTCGAAGACCTGTTGGGAGGATCAGGTAAGAAATATAATAATAACATTAGTAGCGTTGGGTAGATTGCACAGCTTGACGCAACTAAATATAGCATGAAGATAAACATAAACAAAATCAATTTTAAATTATGATTCGCTTTACAGACGACGATGACGAAGAAGAAGAAGAAGTTGTTGCCGCACCAGCACAACCTGTCGCTGTCGCTGCTGAGACCGTCGCGGCCCCCGCCGCGGTCGCCACCAGCCCTGAAGAAGTTGCAAATGCGGCAGAGGAAACCGAAGCCGCGGAAGGCGAGTTAGAAGGCGAACCCGAAGCCGGCCAGAAGGAGCCAGAGGTAGATGCCGCGGCCAGTGCCGAGGTAGCCCCCGCAGCAGCTGATGATGATGAAGAGGAGGAAGACGACATCGCGGACGCGCTGGACCCCGAGGCCGACGACGACGATGAAGACGAAGAAGAGGAAGAAGACGACGACGATGAGGAGGAAGAAGACGACATCACAGACGCACTCGGCAGGAATATCTCCGCAAAGCACTCACGTGAGTCCAAAAAGCTCAAAGCTGATATCGCATACGCGAAAAAGTCAGTGAAAAAAGCGAACTACATCCGCAAAGTAAAGAAAACCAAAGCCACATCCGCCGCGGCCGCCCCTGAACACAAAAAGTTCAGATAGTGAGAGTGCGTCCCCGGGCCCCGCCGGGCCCTCCACCCGGACCTCACGTCCCGTCCTGTAGCTTAGCTATTTATTGACTATTTATTTATTCTATTAATTTATTATTATTTATTAAGTGAGTGTGTATGATGTGTGAAAGTCAGTATGAAATAGAGAGAGTTTAAGTTAAATTAATGTCTAGATCGTGTCACACTGGTCTCGTGGCAATTTATTGAAATAAATCTGTTGTTCTAATCAATTTGTTTAAAATTTCATTTGACACCTCAGAAATGTTTTGTGCGTTATTTTAGACTTTTAAACATAACGAACATCGGTCAGGAAACTAGTTGCCCGAATTCAAAATCTGTATCGGATAGTTGAGTGACATTATCTAGTGATATTAATTTAATTTTATATTGTAAAAAATAAATGTATACTAGTCAATCTTAAGTATTTATACTCCTTTTCATCCTTACCCATAACTATTTCATATGTTCATGTATTTTATGACATGTATTACATATTTCATACATCTCCTTCAAATTTCCATAGTACAGTTTACGTAACAGTATTGTATGTAGAAATTAAACGTAGTTATAATTAACTAGCTTTTTGACCGATTTATTTATGTATTTTTATAACGCACAGTACATTCCTTTCCCAATTGAATCCCTTCATCCTATAATAACGATCAATATATATGATGTGGAGTACGGTGGTACTATGTAGTTGATAGAACGTCGATAGTTATGGACGAGCCGGAATGGTAGCGTCCGGAGTACGGACAAGGTGCGGCAGGTAGTTCTCGAGGAACTAGTCTGTAGATGTGTGTTAAGAGGTCGGCCGTGACCATCCGCCCGCTTACTTTCCCAACCGGACTCGAACGATGAACCCGCCCGATTTCTTCCACAGCCTTGACACTTTCTTTGACCTTGCCTCCATCGCTCCCGGGAGCGACCTTGACTAAAACTATCCCAAATAAATCGATATAGAAAGTAAATCGCACCAAATAATTACTCTCACTGAATGACGAAATTTTTCCGCGAAATTAGCGTGTCGAACGTCCGCCCGAGTGAAAACGACATAATGAGATGCGAAAAGAGAAATTTTAAATGTTTGCCGTGAAGTGTTGGGAGTGTCGAGGAGTCATATTCGACCTAAATGGAACTGGTTTACTACCGGTACGCAGTTAGACACCTGTTATCGCTAGAACGTGTTCTTCCTTTCACGGATATGCACCCATTTTCAAATCTGATCGATATAATATCCTAATTGAGTTAATAAAAGCTGCGATAAGTCACTTATAATGTAGTGAAAGACATCTAAACATTTAACAAGGTTACTGATACATGATTTTTGTCCAATAAGCTTACAAGTCTTGCTTAGTATTCGTATCTGTGTCGTAATTAGATTTCTTCGAATGTGCGTGGCTCGGCACGCAGTTTCTTTTACGTGTGGAAAATAGAAAATCCACCGTTGACTGGACGTATTAATTGTAACCAGCTAGCGATTAGAATTCAAGCGGGCTCCAAGAGTCTGATACAGTTAGCTCGCGTGCCATCGCAACGTGGATGGAATCGGGTGAATAATTACTGGGCATCATGTAGGTGGGATGCCATATTCGCATGATAATATGCGGACGAATGATATTGGAAGCGTATTTAAATGTAAAATTGCTCGGTCCATCGAAAGAGAAATTGTTTACAAATGAAGTTTCCCCTATGGCGTCAACTTATTTGGCTACGATGCCGCCTAACGTAATACTTACATCAGACTTCGATTTTTGGAAATGTTAGGATAACAACTCTCGTTTTAGAAAGTGATATATTAGTATTTACCTACTAAACATATATTTGAGTATCAGTAGGTAAGCTTACAATTTTATGAGTTGACAAGTAAGATTTTAACGATGGTAAAGCAAGTTTATACTAACTTTTACTTCACTCAGTTTATATATTATCCTGAACATCACACATATTTAACAATTTATTAATTATATATAGGTAAGTATGCAATATTTTACATATATTATGCTTTTAATTTATTATATATTTGACATACACAACAAATATTTTAGAAATCAGGCTTATATATAAAACAATTGAGTTCAATATAAAGTAGCCGGTTGTCCACCAGGCGCCCTCGCGGAACCAGTAAAGAAGCAAGCGATAGTACCCGCAATCTACATCGTCAAGTACAATAAATTCGTGGACACGATACTCGAGAAAATGAACGACGTATTGAGACAATCGTACGATCCTGTCAGCGTGAAGTTACAACCGATAGACGCTAGCAAGAAGAGCAGCAAACCGAAGAAAAATAAAACCAAGAGCAAAAGGTAAGGGATCGCAATCAAATCGTAAGTAACAAATGTAAGTTTAAATGTTCAGATGTTTGGATGATTGCGCACCAATTATATTAAGAATGGGAATTATGTTATAGTTGGTAACTGGAATCAGCTTAGATATTATATGCTACTTTATTCTCATATCAGGATCTATCAATGGGATGCTAATGGATTTATGACACCAGTTTGTTTTTAATAATCAAGATTCCTCTGTTCAGAACACTATATGATTTTCAGGAAATCAGCCAGTAAGAAGAAAAACATGGCCCGTGGTGAGATCAAACAAACTACTGAAATCCCTGAAAATACAAAAGAGAACATACAAGTAAACGAAGTAATGACCGAAACTGCTGTCGAGCTGATCAAAAACGCAAGTGAAGCCAGAGCACTAGACATCGCCGAAAGTTCGAAAGCCAAACCAACCACAGTAAAGAAACCACCAACCAAAACACCTAAACCACCTACAAAACAAACCAAGCCTAAACCAAAACCACCGACAAAAACCACAACGAAAAAACCAATAGCGACTAAGAACAAGAAAAAGACAACAGAGAAAAGCAAACCACGCGCCAGAGGAACGCTTTACGGACTTTCATCTTTGAAAAGGACCGGAGATGTCGCTGTCAACATTATGAGTGATCATACTACAGTGAAGAGCAACTTTGCCGTGGGACCACTCATACTCAGAGTCGAGAAAGTGGTATGTTTAATCATCCTTATCTAATCATTTGATATTAATTGACAGGACTGTTAGATATCTAGTCAAAGATGGAGTCAAAAGTCATTTTTCAGGCCAACATCTGAACATAATCTCATTTTAGAAAGCGCATTACGTAACAGATCCTTGTCAACTTAGTCACATTTTGCGTGAAATGAACCGTGTACAGTTAAAATAGATACCTGTCACAGCACATCATGTATTTGAATACAAATAAGCGAACAAAGTTATGCTTGGGTGAATCAACAAAGTGAACAAATCAACATTCTTTGAATAAACTAGCGTGATAATTGCAACAATAGCAACAAATACTTTACAAACGGAAAGCATTATAAATTCTCATTAAATATATGAAAACAAAATATTTTTGTGAAATTAGTAGAAATTCTGTTATGCACGACGTACATTAGGTCAGTAATACGAGTATCAAGTTACTCGAAAGTATTTGAGGAAATATATTGTTATAAAATTTTATTCCTGGAATGTTGATCACGAATTAAAGATCTCTTTTTTGCAACAAAACATCCTTTAGGAATGTCTCGGGTCTAAAACGATACTTGTAAATAGATCCACGTCTCTCGTAAAAATACTTCAATATTTGGCGATCATTGTATGGATGATAAGTATTCTGAGCAAGTACTATCAGCAAAATTCTAACAACCTGTCCTATATATGTCCTCCGGCCTTTTCTTTCTGTCTATTTGACAAATATTATTAAACTTAAAATTGATTGGCTCTTTGATGCAATATTGAACTACTTTTTGTGATAGTACCTATGCCTGCTCAAGATATTTTAGAGTGTAAGTTAGATGAACAATCATAGACACCATGTAAACACTAGAAGCTCACATTGCAGTTTGTTTGTATATTCTAGAAAAGTAATAAGAATGTGGTTTGTAGGTCGGGCGCGGGGCCAAGAAAGAAGTGAAATCAGCCACCGCCACGACAGCCGAGATGACAGGAAAGCTGAGTTTGAGGATTAACAACGAAGGCGTTGCTACGCTACATTCCATAAAAGTCCTTCAGCCTAAGCAGGTAAGGTCGCATTTGCGTTATCTGACTTAATTATTACGCTGGTTTTTATCACGGATTGATATCTTTCCACGATTCAACAACGTTGCGGTTAAACTCTGTTTTTAGCTGATTTAGTTTTGTTAGCAAACGTGTAAAATACTATGGTATCATTAAGATAGGGTGCATGGTTTTTTATGAGCAAAGTATGGGATGATAAATAAACTTCATCTGGTAGGGGCTTTCAAACGTAATACATACATACCTATAACTAAAACTGTATGACATCAGAAGCTATCCTGTTTTATTCCGTTTGCATGAGTGAGATTCAATTGTAACTTTAGAATAGCTTCTGAGAATCGTTATTCTTTTTGGTATTTTGTGGGCAGTAAGTAAATGTATTCAAATATAAGAGGCAAGTAATGACTAGTTGCATCCTATTCCTTTGTGATAAGGTCCAATATGCAACGTAACTTGACAAACTTACCCAACATAGGTACACTAAATTTATTCAAATATAAGACTTACTGCCATTTACTTAAGGTTTAATTTCCACAGGTCCGCGTAGACAGCAACCACGAGAGAACCCGCGAGTTGGTTTGGAGACGCAGCGCAAGGATCGCTCACGTTGTTTCACAGAAACTGCTATCAGCGTCCAAGCCCATGTTCTATCATCAGGCTGTTATAAGACAATAATGAACTTTATATCCATGAATTTACGTTGCTAATGATGTTGATTACTCAGAGATTTTCAACTCACTGTATTGATAAAATTAGTTTTGATTTTATAACGACTTGAAAGTCTTTGAATTTGATTTGACAATGTAAATTCAACTTTATAGCAAAATAATAGGGTAACTTTTATTGTGTATCTGGGTTTGGAATGGGATAAAAATGTATTAATCCAACAACTTATAGATTATTCATATGAAAGTAAATGTTGTTGAATTAAGTATACATCATATAGACTGAACATATTACTGATTTTCTGAGTAAATAATTTTAACTATCGAAGAAAAATCTACGATACTCATTATTTATTAATAGTCAGAAGATGCATTTATTAATTTTAGAACTATGGTGCTAAGATAAATTTCGTATTTATTAAATATTTTAATAATTTATCTGTTGTTTTATTGGTACGAAGTACCTACCTTATCGCGCATTGCTAAACAGCGCTAGACGGAAAAAATTAAGATCAAAAGTTGTAACGACACTTTTTGCTATAGTTGTAAGCCGTGCGGCGTGCGTGTGTTTCTCTCTCATAGAAAGCAAGCCCGTTATTATATTAAGAACTTCGTTCTATCCGGGTGTCCCTTGACACCTCTCAAGTTTTTATCTTATATAAGTAATTGGGTGTTAAAAAATAAACTAACTTTTAATATTCGAAGATTTATTTAAAGTGCTAAAAACCACACAAAACATTTAAAATAATAGGTAACTTTATTAATAATGCTTATATTAACGAATACGGCAAGTACGTATTTTTTATCATATTTAATTTAAATAATTGGTACATAAATTACTTAATTGATACATTACAAAATCGGAACTTTGGAGCTAAGCTATTTTATATGAACATGGAATCATTTCATTATTTGATATAATGCGGAATATTTTAGAAGTAAGTACATTTTATCGGACAAAATTTTAAAAAATATATAGTCGAATATAGAGGAAATAAATATAATATAGATACTAAATAATATAAGTAGGAACCAGGCCGTTTTTATTAATTCTGGTCGCGAGAAACTGACACGTAGAATCACCTAGTTAGTATATACGACGATTCTATATGATCTTTGTGATTTTACAGAATTAAGATTAATTGACTTTAATATTATTTATTGATTAAGTTGTCTTCATAAAATAAATTCACTGGTATACTGGTGCCGCCAAAACGTTTCATAATTTTAATTATTTAACCAAACACATGTACCTATATATATTGAATATGCTTAAGTTTATACATACTTACATAAATAGAGTAGAGAGTTTTAATAGCTTTAAAAGCTTTTTGACACACACCGAGAAATTATATTAAAAATAGCGAGTCAACATAAAGATTTTGTTATTTTGTTCATTTGCGTAAAATATTTTATTGTAACAAAAACTCTAAATCAAAGGCGAAGTAGTAGTTATAAAAATACCTTGACGTAAGAGCCAACGTTCAACCTTTTAACCCGTTTGCTTTGAAGTAGCCCTGTCTTTGTCTTTTACTATCAATCGGTGAGAGATGGCAATAGTCCTAGTGAATGCAGAGACATTTTTTACTAATGTATTCGTTGATTTATGAGGGTAAGTGACGCCATCTTTATTGAAGGCGCCCTTGAATAGTAAAGTATAACCAGGCTCGGTTATATAAACAGCTTTTAAACAACAAGATACTTTTGACAACTGAAGTAAATAATTGTACAGTAAAAATATGTATTAATAAATCATAATTTGACTGTGCATTGTTGTAAACAAAACTTTCTTTGGTTGCATCAAAGCCTTTGGCTTAAAACTATATATCTGGGATACATTACGAAAGAAATTATTTAATACACTGAAAGGAAATACTTACATACTTTTCAAAACTACTAGCTAACTACAAAATATAAGTAACTACATACTTACTCACGTTTCAGTCATTAGAATAAGATCGATTTTCTGTTAAATTAATGTAATAATATTCAAGAATTCTTTGCAAATAAATCTTTAGCTTTGTTTCACTATTTATAGACTACGACTTGGAAGACAAACCAAACAGTAGTAGTTACTAACAGTTTTGTTAGTTTATCGATTATGTCTTTTAATCGATCTTATTCAATAATTACAATAACTACGGAAATATCTAAACTAACCTTGCACTTTTGATCATGACATTTCAATTATTATAGATCTTTAGAACTTCACCACTAATGACGCCCTCATCAAAAACATTTATTTTTCTAAATAAACGAAAATTTTAATAAAATAATAAATACGGCGTTTCAGAACCAAATATTTTAAAAAATAAATGTGAACTAATTTACTTTTTCAGTATTGTATTGTATTCACTTTTGAACTATTTTATAAAGTGTTGGCTCTGTTTACAAAATTCTACATGCAAAAAGAATTTTGAAAAAAAATCTGTGTTTTAATTAAAAAATATTTTGGCGAATGCGTACTCAAAAATATTAATTTAGGTGATTAATACAGATGATAAGATGTAATCACTATTA
The DNA here is from genome assembly GCA_932527185.1 of Ecliptopera silaceata. NCBI lineage: Eukaryota > Metazoa > Arthropoda > Insecta > Lepidoptera > Geometridae > Ecliptopera > Ecliptopera silaceata. Next base: position 4,858,198 of record OW052202.1, on the reverse strand, counting down.
CAGCGTACTGTATGTTACCATACCTAAATATTACGGCAAAAAATATGACATTCACTGAATTTGAGAGGCATACTGTCAATTGTCAAGATAAACTGCACAAGGTATTCTAACACTACTATTGTAAGTGAGGTCACGTGTCATTGACCTCGGTGCTATGAGATCGAATAATCATCCTGTTACCGTTCAGTAATGGAGTCCTGTTTAACTCATCGATGACGATTTCTGTGACGTCATCGTCTTGCTGAATCGCATCGTAGATAGGGGGTGGTGAATGTGACCCGTTCAGTTTTAACATTGGAAGTGGAATGTTTCTTGTGAGACCTGGAATGGAATAAATAAAAATTCAGACATATCACATTACGCCATCTAGTCCTAAACAAGACAAAGCTTGTACTATAGGAAATACAAGTTGATGACTTAAAAACTAAGCAATTAAAAACTAAGACCTTATATTGATGTGAATAAAGACGATATTCGTTTGAAGCCATACCCATGATTCATTAGGTTTTAGATCGTGCGTCTGAACACCAATATATATATATTTTGAATATCTTTTTTGGATAGCACACAGACTACAATAAACCTTATGTAGCTGAACAAAAAGACGATACTTGTTCGAAGCCGCATCCACGCACCCTGAATTCATTATTTTTGTTCGTGCGTCTTAACGCAAGCATTTTATCAGGTGAATGTTACTTTGTTAGGTAGAATCCAGTTCGCCCGGCCAAAGCACACATTCATTCATTCATTCGTCGTATCAATGGTTCATCCTCAAACTATTCAACTCCAGTGAGTGGCAACTTCAATGGCCTTATCGGATGCCTTCATAAGATCAGCTTTAGTTCATATGGTCGATAGCACACATACAATAGACACAAAGAGACCTTATGTAGCTGACATAAAGACGACATTCGTTTGAAGCCACACCCACACGCAGAATTCATTTGTTTTGTTCGTGCGTCATAACGAAAAATGCTATCTTACTTTGTAAGGTGGAGTCCAGTTCGTTTGGTGAGAGCACGCATACAACACTAGACCCTGCGTTGCTGAACACAGAGGCGACATTCGCTCGCGGCGACAGAAGTACCAACGGTTGCCCTCTCGCTGATAAAGAACTTGATAATGCACACAAGCCTTTAGCTGCGGTGAAGTCAGCTCCTGAAAAAAACATTGGTAAATTTAAGGACCACATTTTGCTGTAACGTAGCTAGAACATAATAATGTCTGCAGTCTATAACGACAGATACAGCAATCACCAATTTAAAAAAAAAATACTTAAAATATCCTCAGAAGCTCTAAATCGCTGTAAAATGCTGTGGTTTGTGGATTCGATTCCCACCCAGAGCAAGTGTTTGTGTGATGAACATTAATATTCGTTCTGTATCTGTGTGTTGCTATGTATTCTACGTATTTATAAAATATATATAAGTATTCTATCAGCAATCTAGTTCCCATAGTACAGCTTTGCTTGGTTTGGGACTAAAGTGTGATGTGTGAATTGTCCATGATTATTTATTTATATTTAAGTCGCTGTAATTAAAGTATAAAATAGTAAAACTTACCCAGAACATATCTGCAGTCTATAACCACAGGTAAACTGCATCCACCTTGTTTCTTAGCCGCTCGTTGAACATATTGTCTGATGTATTCAACTCCGGGGAAGTACAAACTATTGCCTACTGTTACTAGTACGTAATTTGATCCTGTTGATGCCTGAAATTAGAATACAACTTGAATATATACTTTAGCTATTGTTGTGTAAGTAAATAAAAAAATAAACTGGCAATGTTTTGTATCTAGCAACACATTATGATAGGTATGTTTAGTAAAATTATTATGATTGAGATATGAGTTCTAAATTTGCAACTAGATGTCACCACCGTAGAGTATTAATTCGATGTGTTTAGCGTGTATTAGACTAGTTTGTCTATATCTAGATCAAGGATTTGGTTGTTTTACTAATTTCTCCTAGTACTTAGGTCAGCTCAAAACAATATGTCAAATAATTTATCATCCTAGATTGAATTCTAAAACTGTTTTGGTGTACTCTGTATTATTTAAATAAATAAAAAAACAAGTATTCTATCAATCTAGTTCTAGAGTTGCTTAGTTTAGGACTAAATTTAGATTATTGAAATTTCCGTGAATATAAGTGTAGGAAGAAATAATTGATACAGGGTGTAACAGGAGGGGTGGATCAAACTTGGCAGGGCGATAGAGGACCTCATTGTCCTGCCACGTTTGGCCCACGTCTCCTGTTACACCCTGTATAGAAATAAAATATATTTTTTTTTTAATTTATTTTGTTGTTGATGTATAATTACCGTAACTATCTCAGCATCTAGCTGGGGCCTTGCACTGGGGTAAAGCAGCAGTAGGACGTTAACACACACTCCCGCTAGTATACCGAGTTCGACTCCCACACAGAGACACAACGCAAACGTAGCGAATGCCGGCACGAGATCAGCGCGTCTGGATCGCCACATCGGTTTCACCACCTGTGATTTAAAATTATATAATAATTCGACCATTATGTACAGTTGTGGGACAGTATAGGTTCATAAGAAAAAATCATTCGCTCAGGATTCCAAAAAGAATATATGTACACATCCTGCTTAACGCAAGAGCATTGTTCTATTACAACGTTAAAAGATATCATTTATATCAAAGCAGCACATACATAACCACATAACGTGTTGCCATATTCTTTTTAATTAATTTTTTATGGTGTTTTTTTATTTTACCTATTGTGTCCCTTACTAATAGTCCAGTCAAAATAGACATTCCAGTTTGCATTAATTCCCAACAAGCTGGATATTTGTACAGGCCTTGAATACGTCATTACAAATGATATGTCAAAAGTCCCCATCGATCCCGCTTGTGCGTTGTTATTTATTCCAGGTTAAAAGTCATAAATTTGCGTTTTTTGCGTATATCTCTGAAACAACGAAAGCTATTGAAAAGTGGTTCAGGCAAAGTTTGTACATCGTAAAATTGTCTACAAAAATACCTCAACACTTTTCTTCTACAAAGCATCGCTTTTGAGATATAGTGACTTTAGACCGCAGGATAATCGTCGAAGATGCTGCGTTTTTTTCATTTCAGCCGTTTTATTTGCTTCATTGCCACAGAATAAACAGTATTTCCTGAAATTTACTGAAAGGGGTGATGGGTTCGATGGGTTAGTCCTTCTCCGAGGTAATGAATCGTCTTTTTGTTTCAAGAAATACTGTTCGTTCTATGGCAATGAAGGAGATAAAACGGCTGAAATGAAAAAAACGCAGAATTTTAGTAGATTTTCCGGCGGTTTAAAATCACTTTATCTCAAAAGCGATGCTTTGTAGAAAAAAAGTGTTGAGATATTTTTGTAGACAATTTTACGACCTACAAACTTTGTCGGCATCATTTTTCGATAGCTCTCGTTGTTTCAGAGATTTACGCGAAAAACGCAAATACCCAGGTTAAAGTCATAAATTTGCGTTTAAAAGTCATAAACGAGAGCTATCGAAAAATTATTCCGACAAAGTTTGTAGATCGTAAAATTGTCTACAAAAATATTTCAACACTTTTCTTCTACAAAGCACCGCTTTCGAGATATATTGACTTAAGACCGCAGGAAAATCTACTAAAATGTTGCGTTTTTTTCATTTCAGCCGTTTTATCTGCTTCATTGCCACAGAACAAACAGTATTTCTTGAGAAAAAAAGACGATTCATTACCTCGGAGGAGGACTAACCCATCGAACCCATCACCCCTTTCAGTAAATTTCAGGAAATACTGTTTATTCTGTGGCAATGAAGCAGATAAAACGGCTGAAATGAAAAAAACGCAGCATCTTCGACGATTATCCTGCGGTCTATAGTCACTATATCTCAAAAGCGATGCTTTGTAGAAGAAAAGTGTTGAGGTATTTTTGTAGACAATTTTGCGATGTACAAACTTTGCCTGAACCACTTTTCAATAGCTTTCGTTGTTTCAGAGATATACGCAAAAAATGCAAATGTATGACCTTTGACCTCGAATAAAACACAACGCACAAGCGGGATCGATGGGGACTTTTGACATATCATTTATAATGACGTATTCAAGGCCTGCACAAAAATCCAGCTTGTTGGGAATTAATGCAAACTGAAGTCATAATTTTAGTCTATTTTGACTGGACTATAAATTTGTTTGCCATAAGTTCTAAAAGGGTGTGCTTTTAGAACTAATATAAATTTAATATGATATTTTGTATTAATATAACAAAAGAATATCTAACCTTCGATATTCCTACTTCTGGTTTCAACTGTAGGTTTAAGACTATTCAGTCACGTACTTATTTATTGATTTAGTTTCAATAGTTGTTTTTGCAACCACACGAACTGCTATTTGTACACCGTTTGAAAGGAACAAAACGTTTTATGATGAAACACGATATTAATTGTTACACAAATAAACAAGTTATATAAATGTATACATATGTAAGTTACATTCTAAAGACATAATAAATAAACATAGAATTTCACATAGCACATGTTTATATCACGGCCTGATAAATCTAATAATAAGTTAAAATGAAGTCATGAAAATATAATGACTGATTTCAATGCTCAGTTGGTAAAATAAAACCCTTTCTTTGTTTTGCGTAGTCGGGTAAAAAAAAAATTGTCAAGTCAGCTGTCATTTTTTTAATGAACAAACTCAGATCAGCAAGTGGAGAGGTTTTTTCTTAAAATATTAATTTATGAAGTTTTTGTGCGCTGACAAAAATAGCCACACTTATTTCAGTTATTATAGATTAATTATGTAACCGTGACTGAGCAATTTTACGCGATATTTTTTGAGCTAGGTTCCATTATTAGGTAGTTAGAGAGCTGTCAAATGCTAATGTAAGTCCGGGCAGCAATTGCACATTAGTCAGGTTCATCTCTATTTTTATTTTTAAATATTTTTTGTGGTCTGAATGAGAATTACGTTTTTTTAAGTCTCAAGCTGTCGGACAGTCTAATCTTAGTTAATGTTGATGTATTTAAAAATATAAAGTAGAAATAAAAATAAATTGAAAGGAGATGTGATGTTAAACTAATTGCATTAATGACTCGCCAGTTTTACAAGCTCTTTAAAATATAAATTGTAATTTTTTTCGTCTGCTAAAATTAAATGTAAAGGCAGTTATTTTCAAAATTATTTTTTTTACCTATATAGGCAAAAAAAACCATGAATATTCATGGTCTTTACACATTTTATTCTAATTAAGCGACTCTTGTCTGGGCGACTTCTAGGCGACTCTTTATTTATCCTCGTCTTTTATCCTCACACAGTAAAAATTGATAAAAAAACAGCATAAATACCTCATATTCTATCATAAATATCACAGCGCATATCACAACAGCAGCCAAGGATGCCTTTGGAATGAAGTAGAAGTATGGCGTCAGGAGGCTTAGCGCTAGCAACACCAATACACCTGGAAAATAATTATATTCATTTATTTATTGATAGAAGAGATTTATTGCTCACATTACTTACATATATACATTTATTTATACAGTTTACGTGTAATACTAGAAACGGATAATCGCGGCCGTTTTGGAAATAAATAAAGAAATAAAGTCATATTTCAAACAATACGAAGACGGGTTTTAATTTCATACCTACTTCTCTAAGATAACTGTTAATGACTTATTAACCGAAACGGTATAATTTGTGTAAATTCCATAGAAACGTGTATCTTTTAAATATCCTGCTGAATAACAAATGCAAAATAAATTAGATAGAGCATTTTTTCTATAGGTATTTTTCGAGGTCAGAGACCTTAAAATGTGTATTAGATTATTTATACAACTTGGACGTAGTTCGAGTATATCTGCTTGGCGGCAGAAATATGCTTTCCGATACGAAGTCTTTCAAAGCTTTACTATGAAAATGCTGCCAAGTTGGACGCAATGCACGCATTATTAGCGGCAGAAATAGGAACTATCCCATTACTAAAGGCCAGATATTACGGTAGTCTAAGTACTCTGGTATTTTTTCTTAAGTTTATTTTTAATAATAAACATTTACTATACACGCTTTTTTTTCAAAGAGGCCAACTTACCAGTGAAAATGCCCCCAAACTGCGTTGCAACCCCGCTAGCATGGTTCACAGCACTGCGAGAGAACGAACCAGTTATAGGCATCGCACCAACGAACGAGCCCAGAATATTAGTCAGCGATAACGTGAGAAGTTCTTGCGTCGCGTCTATTGAATCGCCACTTGCTGTAAGAAGACAGATCAGATATAAACATGTGATTTTACTAGACAAATCTGCACATCGTTAACTAACAGAATTTTTCATGTCAGCGGCAAGTCCAAACGTTTTCTATGTATGCTGTCTACACGGTATCTTGAGGTACAGATAAATAATTTTGCTCATTAATAATAATAAATACTAAATAATGCTGGACAATCCACACAACATTATCTAGCCCCAAGCTATGCAGAGCGTGTGTTAGAAGACTGACATACTTAATAGGTACAATAAATAACATATTTTATTTTACATATAATATTAATTATTAATATACATAATATAATGTATAATATAGTTTGAGCCGTGAAAGTTGTTCAAATAGTATGTAATGAAAAATGTATGTGGATATCTTCTTCACGTGGTTTCCAACGACATAAGATAAAAAGGATTAAAAGCAAGAGGCGTAACAGTAACTTAATCTATTGATATCAAAGTTTCAATTATCAATAAGACACGAGTATAGGTATACTGAACATGTCTAAACATGTTAAAAATAAGATATCATAGGCATGTTAATAAAAAAAAAGAAACAAATGAAGTTCGCCAAACAAAAGTCACCTGCATCAATACTATTTACATAAAACACGATAAACAGCTACCATACATAACAAACTACGTAGCATTTAAAATTGTTTTTTTACTAACAATAAATGATTTTTTGTAGCAAATCGGTGGCTGATGCATTTGTTATTTAATTTAAAAAAAATGTTTGATAAACATGTTATTTGTTGTAGATTCAGATATGTTTATAAAAATAACATTATTAACATTTGAAAATAGTAAGGATTTCATGAGCCGAATGTAAAATAAAAAAGATTAATTATACTTATATGATTTCAATAATAACTAATTCAATAAATATTCTTGGAGATTTCACACATCACACTCTAGACCCAAACTAAGCAAAGCTTGTAGTATTATAGTAGTAAGTAGTATAGGAACTAGATTTGTTATTGAACTTAAATAAATATATAAGTACACCTACCTCTGTAGTAACACAGTTCTGTGTCTAGACTACTTTATCAACAACGAATTTCCTTACAACATTACTCTTTGATATGTGTTATTTCAAAAAAACTTAATTAAACTACATCAGAATGTCTCTAGGAATTAAATATGGCAATTTTTTTTAGCTTTTTACTACATAATGCTCTAAAATAGACTATAGTATTGTATTCATTTATCTACCTTATATTATTATTTACAATTTATTATAAAAAAATATATAAACTAATCATGCGTTCGTTTATATAATCTAAAAGTAAAAAATATTAGATTATCTTATTTAAATAGTCCTGTAACAGAACCCTTTTATGCTTACTCAACATGCATTTGATTTAACAATAGTTCATGATGTTACGAAATAATTCTTAATTAGTAATAAGCACGTCTAGGTAGCTGTAAATGCAATTAATTAAAAAAACGGTACATTGATTGATTTGTAAAATAACAACGGTTCGGTTAATTTTCTATTGCATTATTTAATCGAGTGTTAGTATGTTTTCAATGTACATATAATATACTTACACAAATATATGTATTCTATCAGTAATCTAGCACCCCTAGTACAAGCTTAGCTTATTTTAGGGCCAGAATGCGTGTGAAATGTCAATGAATATTTAATTATTATGTATCTAAAGTAAGGCTGATATATTAAACACTATCAAAGTGTGGGAATTTTGTGTTTCATCTAAAACCTTGCGTGACATGATCGCGAAAACGCAAAGTCCACGTCATAATTATCTTTTAAAAGTATATCTTCATTGAAGTTGCACTACGATGTTAGTCTAATTTAGACTTTATTTTAGACTGACATCGTAGTGCATAATGTGCATCCTTTGGCAGACAATATGGTTTATATTTATGAAAAATCGGTCACAATACTAATATGAAAAATCCGAACCAACGCTAACTCAGCAGTTTGCTAGCCAAGAGTTTTTTTATTTGATAATTTGACTTGCGTGTGAACTGTCACAAAATTATTTGTTACAGTTCACACGCAATGTCATCAATAATATGTACAACATGTGTCAGAGATTAGTTTTATATTCACATTCTATTAATAAAAAATATACATACCAAAAGCCTTAGCGATGGCAACATTTCCTAAAACCGCAATAACAGGCACGAGAACAATGGACGAGCCGAGGTCGGAACACATCTCCATGAATGAAACCTCCCTCCCTTGAACCACTGTGCCAAATGGTGGGAAACTCAATGAAGGCAAACCATCCCTAGAAAAAAAATTACACATTTATTTAAAAATGTAATTCCAGCCGAGAAGTGGGCATCTTCACCCCATGGGTGCCGGAGGTCGGAAGGCGACGGCGAGGTCGGCCAAAGAGGCGTTGGAAGGATGATCTGGACGCCCAGGAGAGGGATTGGTGGAGTGTCGCCAAAGACCGGGATAAGTTGAAGGCTTTAGCGGAGACCTTTGCCCAGCAGTGGGACAGTATAGGTTAAAAAAAAATTAAATGTAATATTTTACAATAAACATAAGATTAAAAAAAAACTTAAAATTAGTCGTCGGCAGCGGGGCAAGGCAAGCTACCGGTGGTCAGGGCTGCAGACTAAGGAACTTCCGGTCAATTTTTTATTTATTATTTATTGCCTACATACTTTATGTAAGTACATACCTAGTCTGTAAGTATTCTGTGTACACTAAAGAATTAAATTTTTTAACAAAAAATAATTGAGAATCTCCTTTTTAACCGGATTTTGTTGTTAGATTTCGACAAATAGTTTATAGTAACACATTACATATACACAGGTAATTAGTTTTTTTTAATAAGCTTAATCTAATAATAATAACATGCACTTAAGAAATGCATGTTATTATTTTAATTAAGGTTTTTTTAAAGCATGTCGATTAAATACTTACTTTACAGTACCAGTAAGTTTAAAAGGTGATTCTTCATAGTTCGACTCGAAGAAAAACGCTAAAAGCGAACAGAATATGACGACTATAGCGTTTCTTGACGTAGAGAGCAACCACAGTGCTTTCTTAATACTTTTCTGTCCAGATGTTATATTAAGATCCTTCATTTTCTGAAAGCAAAATTTGATTGAACGAGCAGCAGTTACACTGTCCAATTGTGTTGCATATGATAAAGTAAAGCGAGCATCACGCTATACAATTTGATGAGCCTTATATTACAGTTTATGGCTATTTGCAAACAAGGCAAACATTGCTATGCCAGATAGAAGAATTCTAGTTATCAGTTATGACCAGTTTGTGTGAGATAAAACATTATGTAAACCAAATAGCAGTGGTAGGTAAGCATCGTTATAGCATGATAAACTTAATCTTTATATTTTATTACTAGCCCGCGACTTCGTCTTGCAATCGTTATATTTTTGACACTGTTCTATAAAGTACATTATTGTAAAGTTTAATTCAAATCCATTCAGTTTTGGCGTGAAAGAGTAACAATCATACATCCACACATCCATACAAACTATTAGTAAATAAATAAATATTCACGAACAATTCACACATCACACTCTAGTCCTAAACTAAGCAAAGCTTGTACTATGGGTACTAGATTGCTGATAGATTTCTTATATCCTTTTTATTTTAGTAGGAAGGTTGTACGGAAAATCAGTATTGTGTAAATAAATACAGTTAGATAGGTAGTGATCCAATCGGATGCGATAGTATAAGTTCTGCTATGCTACATGTAGTTCTTTTCACAATAAATTGGATAGTGTAATGCTTACTTAAGTATAACCAGTTCTGATAATTTGAGGTATGATATATATTTCCCATGTATTCTATTCCTATCTTAGCGTGGTCAGACTTAGTATTCTGTACTGCAAGATAAAAATATGTAAGATAGACGATTGTTATGTATATTATTAATTTAATTTATAATACCACCTAATTAAACAAAATGAGGTTATTTCTTTGACAGGAACAAATAAATGTGACTATATATTCATGCTTAATTGGAATGGAGGACTATGTATTATTTTTTTATTTAAAATAGGTACTTACTCGCATTATAAGTAATATGGCAATACACGATACACCCAAACAGCTGTCTGCTAGTCGCGCATTGGGTAAATTAACGAACACCTGTGAAAATAATGGTAATTTATTTATTTATTTATTTCTCTCACTTATTAATACTAGGCAAATACAGTGGGTAACCTTAATTCTAAATGAAGAATTAGGATGGTAGATAAGAGAGCTGGTGCCCAAAAGGTTGTGTAATACAACCTGTTTGATGGGACACCAGGTCAACTTTCCGGCATCGATACACTTAGGTATAATATTGTATACATGTTTAGAAGTAGATCAGAAAATGTTAAAAATAATTACACATACACATTTAGGGACCCATTACTACGTGTTAGTTGCCCTCTCGGTACCTAAACTAAGCCAAAGCCTGTAAGATAGCATACCGAGAGGCATCCAGCAGCAGTAGTAGGTACATGTGGGGCCACATATGTTCATGTTGTGTGTAAAACTTTATACAGACCAACACTTAGTTAACTAACTATTATCTATTCATATAGTATATATAATTATGCTTATGCTATTGCTTACAACGTTATACATACTATTACAAAAGCAAAAATATAAAACAGCGGTAGTACACTCATAGCGATATGTACTACATTCAGATAAATATCTATGGGTGTTATAAAAAAAAAAAAAAAGTTAGAAGAATTAGGTGTAAATTTAACTTTCAACAGAAAGTAGTTTTTCTGTTTTCTCATAGTCCATTAGTAGGAGAAGCTTAGTAGTTTTATTCTTACATTCTGTGTTGTTTAGTTCATCAATAGATATTAATTTAATGAACTTTTTATATAGATGATTACAAAGAAAGTTTGTGTGTTTATGTGCAAAGGAAGTTTTACAAGCTATGCTTGATAGACCTTTTGTTTTACGCCTCGACTTAGTGGGTTCCTCAGTGTTGGAAGTAGAGGTAAGTTTTTTATCTAAAAGGACTTGTCTTATAAATAGTTGTCTCACTGTCAAGATTTCACATTCCTGGTAGAGCTGATGCGTCGGGTAACGATACGGACGAAAATGTGCGACCTTGAGTATTGCTCTCTGCGCTCGTTCCAGTGCTATCATATGCGTTTTATAGGACCCTCCCCAGGCTGTAATGCAGTATGTTAGAAGGGATTGCCCTAAGGCATAGTAAATAGTTTTTAAAATTAATTTTGTTGCTGCATGGCGGATATTTTTAAAGACAGCAATAAGTTTTCTCAACTTCGATGTCAAGTTACTAATATGTGAAGTATAGCTCAATTGTGAATCAATAGTAACTCCGAGGTATTTAGTAGAATTGCAAGAGTCTAATGCCAAACAGGTACAGTTTATTGCTGTTTCTTGTTCAATAAGACATTTTGGTGTGTGCGCTTTTATAATGTAGTTCTGCTTATCGGGTAGGTTTTTATTCCTTAAAGAAAATGATATAATATTAGTTTTAGTAGTGTTTAGAGAGAGAAAATTATTTTGTAATGCTAAAGTTACTAAGTTAAAGTTATCTTGAGCTGTCCTAAAGACACTTTTCCACGTTGTACCCGAAAACACCAAAGCTGTATCGTCAGCAAAAGCTATAAGTTTACCATTATTGATCTTCAAGTTGCATATATCGTTAAAGTACACTAAAAAGAGTGTAGGACCAAGTATGCTTCCCTGCGGTACACCATAATTAATAGGAAGCTCTTTGCTAATGTATTTACCTATTTTTACAGACTGCGTTCTATTGCTAAGGTAGCTTTTTATTAATTGCAATTCATTCCCACGAATACCTATATGCTCCATCTTTTCTAGTAGCAGGGAGATCGACACCGTATCGAAGGCTTTAGCTAGGTCCAAAAAAATTGCCAAGCATTTTTGACCATCATCTAATGCCCGGACAACGTAGTCATTGAGTTCTGTAACAGCATGTGATGTCGATTTCCCTACTCTAAAGCCATACTGGTTGTCGGAAAAAAGGCCGTATTTTTCAAAAAAGTTTACTAGTCTTTTGTTTAAAATTTTTTCTAAGACTTTTGAAAGATTTGGAAGTATAGATATGGGTCTGTAATTGTTTTTTGATTTTTTATCTCCAGATTTATGTATAGGTAAAATTATGGACTTCTTGAATGCATCAGGAAAAGTACCGGTTTCAAAGGCAAGTTTGCAGATGTGTGTCAAGGGAGTAACAATATGCTTTTTATTATCTTTGATTATACGTGTCGAAATATTGTCCCAACCGACTGTATTTGACGCTTTCAGAGAGTCGATTATCGATAACACCTCCACTTCATCTGTTTCGAACAGTGCAAACGAGTTGGCTGTATTAGCACTATTAGCACTATAACCTTGGCAATAAGATTTATTTTGTTCCGCAATGGATTTGCCAACACCAACAAAAATTCATTTACTGTATTTGCTGCGTCATTTGGATTGTCAACGTCGATTATTAAGTCGTCAGATAGTGTTTTTTTGGTTTTGTAGTTTGTTATATTTGCTATAGCTTTCCAGGTCATCTTTATGTCTTTTCCAGCTTTAAGTAATTCAGCTCTTTCATATTTATGCTTTAGTTTTTTAAGAAGGTTATTACAGAAGTTTCTATATTTTTTATAAATTGCATTCAGTGTTATGTTAAGTGGAGCTTTACGAAGTTTGGTATGGAGATTATCGCGATGTCGCATACAGCGCAAAAGGCCTGTAGTAATCCAGGGTTTCATTGGTGTATTTCGTAATGAGCGATGGATGTAACTGGTGTTGTTTCGAACGATCGTAGAGATTATATCAATAAATATCTCAGCTGATGTATGAACGTTTTTACTATTGTATACAGAAGAAAAGTCCGCCTGAGATAGATCTTTTCCGACACCAATATGGTTAATTTTTGTAGTCTGTTGTATATGGTGGGCGACGTGAAGTTTATCAATTGAGAGCAAAACCGCGTTGTGATCTGTAACTGAACTTTTAATTACGAGAGTTGTTGCGTCGTATTTTGTTTTCAAAAGGAAATGATCTAGGCAGTTTGATAGTCTGGTGGGGAAGTTATGTGTTGGAAGGAGGCCATGGAAAGCCGTAAGTTCTAAATACATTTCTGAATTTGTATCCAGTGATTCCGGCGCTATGTTCAGATTTATATCTCCAACGACAACTATGTTTTTGTAAGAGGAAACGGAGGATAATACTGTGTTGAGAGAGCTAAGGAATGCGTCTACTTTGTTATAAGATGGTGAACGATAAATAGATATTATGGCAATCAATTTATTTATTATGCTGACGACGCAATTGGCTCCTGTGAACTGTGGCTCATATGATTGTGAATTCAGGCCGTTCCTTATATAAACCGCTACCCCGTCATTTTGTATAGGGTTGTTTAATGTACAGGTGCTTTCAAAGCCCTTTAGTGTCGGTAAAGTAATATTTTTTGATAGTCTACACTCAGTCAGCACTATAACGTCTTGAGGAATATTAATTCGCTGTAAAGTAGTGACGAAGTTGCAAAAGTTTTTAGAAATGCTCCTTATATTTTGTGTTATTATATTAAGTTGGGCTTTAGACTTGGGTAAGAAAGATATGCTGTTTTCCGGACTGCATTCATAGCTAGTGGCTGACGATACTATATCTATGGAATCGCAAATCTCGTCAATGTTTATAAGTGTGCCCATTATAGTGTATTTGTGACTAAAGCTGTTGCAATAAGTAGTTAAGGCTTATTTATTTAATTTATTTTTCTATTAACTTGAAAATTAAATGTAAAATGATGTGTGTCTTAGTTGGTGGTTGTAGTGGTTTGTATATAGGTAGGTATATATGTAAAAGGTCGTATTTTAGTAGGTATATAATAATAGGGGGTTTCAAACTACTCTTAATATAAGGTATATATGTAAATAATCGTAATTAATCTATATTCTTAACTAGAGTGGATCCGTCTTGAAGCAATGGTTGGGTGGCTAATTTTTCCCTAAAGCTTCCAGGTCTTTCTCGCATCCGATACGGATGCGCGGTGCACCTTCAAATTTCCTTATAAATACTCGGCCGTACGAGGTCCAGCAATGAGTATAGCCTCTTTCCTTTGTCAATACTCGGGCAAGATAAAAGAGCCTCTTGTCTCTTTGTGTTAAACTCTCATCAATATACACAGGTTGTCTGGTGCCACTGATACCCAGAGTTTCAGTACTCAGCTTGGCACTCTGATTTTCCCTGTTATATATTTTGTAGGAGCTCAAGAAACTGTCTCTATTGAGGACGGTGGTGAAATCAGCTATAATTGGTTTTACCGTCGATGCTGAGTTAGCCCGGTAGATATTCTTAATGTCAGACGAGGAGTCTAGGGGGATATGCAGAACTTCAGCTGTTTTCAGGATTATTTGTTTTAGGTCCTCTTTTGATTCTTTTGTAGCCTGTGGCACGTTTCGCAGTTCAATACTAGTGCCCTTCTGCTGCCGCTCCAGAAAATCTATTTTATTTTCCAACAACTGAATTTTAGTATCGCTACACTTCTTTTCCTCCTCCAGAGTGTCAAGTCTTTTTATAACCTCGTCGTACTTAGTGGACATAAAATCCAACGATATCTTTACCTCACTGATTGAACTCAAAATCGCTGATAATTTCACATCCTGTTCAGTTTTCAGCGTCTCAAAAAGATCAATGATTTCTGATTTGGTGATATCATTATATTTACGCTTAACTGATTCCCGACTTATACTTCTAGTTGCTATATTTGAGCATGACTGAGATTCCGTCAGCTGTTGAGGTGAACTAGTAATATTAGTGTCAGAAGCATAGTGTTGTAGTGGCGAAGCAAACGCGTTGGACGGTGGTGAACGTCGCATAACTTAATATTTTCCTCTGTTTTAAATAGCAAATTTTCTATTTGAAGAATGCAGTTATAGAGCGTATGCGCATACAGAGTCGTAGCAATTTCGTAGCACTATCTGATTCGTAGATAAACTCGTAGCACGCACCGCTGATACTGGTCGTTAATTTCGACGCGAGCGTTCACCGCTTGTCTGGCTCAGTTGGTTGAGACCGCGGCTGAGACGACAGAGCCGCGAGTTCAATCCCAGAGAAAAAAACAAAAAGTGGGAACTCACTCGGCCGCCTCGTCGGTCCACCAGCGAAGCCCCGGTGGCGCAGCTCCAACTCTCAGATAGGCGACAAAGTCACAGGGCGCAGTCCTTCTCAGAATTAAATCGTCACAGCGAAACACAACAACACGTCCACTCGTGTTCGAAGCCGGAACGGAAGAGGATTAAATGTTAAATGATAATAAATACCTACATTTTAACAATATAAACGCAGTATAATGGTTTTCAAAAACAGCTGGCTTGTTGTTGGGCTCAGAAAGGAATATTTTTCGCGTAAACATTATTGTGACGTTAATTTTTCTTACTATGTGGCAGCCCGGAGAATTTTTTATTAAGTCATGGTCCATAGAAAATTGTCCATTTGGTAACGGTTTATTCGAAAAATATTCTGAAATTATGTATCTACACTTTTTGAAGTGAAAACTTCTTTAGCGGCGCTGGGTGGGTAAAAACTTTCAAACTCGCGTCAGGGTCACGTGACGTTGATAAAAAGCGTAAGATCGAGGGAAAGGGAGAGGAACTAGTATCTCCCACTCTTTCTACCGTGCCTGAGTGTGCTCTGTTTAGGCGGCACACAGACACATTCGCGCTTGCGCGAATGTGTCTGTGTCATTGTGATTGTCATTGTCATTATGACGTCTGTGGTTATATTTTTGAAGTGAAAACGACCGAACCCCGCCACGATAACTTTTGTAACCCCGCCACGATAACTTTTGTAACCCCGCCACGATAACTTTTGAACCCCGCCACGATAACTTTTGTAACCCCGCCACGATAACTTTTGTAACCCCGCCACGATAACTTTTGTAACCCCGCCATGATAACTTTTGTAACCCCGCCACGATAACTTTTGTAACCCCGCCACGATAACTTTTGTAACCCCGCCACGATAACTTTTGAAACCCCGCCACGATAACTTTTGTAACCCCGCCACGATAACTTTTGTAACCCCGCCACGATAACTTTTGTAACCCCGCCACGATAACTTTTGTTGCTTGCAATAACTGTTATGGTGCCAGTCCCAAGCCTGGATGAAGTGGCGAGGGCACAAGGGGGTGGGGGTGTGGGATGGGGGCGCGGGTGTCGGCGCAACTATGGCTTTCATGGGACGTGTCGATCCCCGCGCCCCTGCCCCGCCCCCCCCCACCCCTAGTCGGCGGCCCAGCGCCGCGGTGATGAGCGGGGTGGGTGGGAGGGCGACTCTCGAGTTGCTACCCATCACCTTGCTCCTCACCTAAAGTTGGGGGGATGTCGCTCGGGCAACGGCATCCACTAGCTCTGCTCGTGCCCCGCTAACCTTTTCTGTTCTCAGAGACAAAACCCAAACATGAACACGAAGATTACGAAGATTACGATGCCATGCGATCCGGCCAGCACCCGGCGCTCTCTGGTTCCCGGGCCGGAGAGCGAGAAATTGGTTACCGAAGGCGGTGGCGGGGTGGGTCTCCAGGCCCCGCCCCCTGCAGCTGCTACTGGAGCCAGCATCACCATGGACGCGACGGCGACCACATCCTCCGACCAGCACCCGACTGGACCAGTGCAGAAGAGGAAGCCGAAGAAGAAGAAGAAGAACACGGCGAAGAGGGTGGCTGAAGCGTCGGGAGAAGGCGCAGCGGCGGCAACGAACGTTGGTGACGCTGTGTTGGCCAAAAACACAGGGCGCAGTGCCCCGGCGTCTTCCACGCTGACGGGCACTGCGTCCTCAGGTAAGGTCCCCCTAGGCGGCGTAGAGCGCCGGAACGCTCTCCGTAGGGAGCGCCGCAAAAAAGATGCCGCCTTGGTGAACGAAATCAAGCGACGTCAGCTGGAGGGCACGCTGTATCCGCCCAACGTCTCGGCCATCGCGCCGTCCGTTGGGAAGGTTATGGCGCGCCCTACAGCCTACGACGGTGGGACTCGCACTCTAGCAATGGAACAGAGATCTGTTCCGGATAGTCTGCTCCATGCCATGGAAATGGACGGCGCCGGAACGATCGGGGGAACACTGCAGGGGAGCACCCACCAGTCGAAAACATATGAATCTGCGTCAAACCAGATAAACCAAATAAAACCAGAGATGGGAGGAGAGGCACCGAGTACGGAACCGGAAGTCCACAACCCGGAGACCTCCGCCGAACCTCGACCCTGCAAAGGGAAGGGGATTGGTAAAGGTCGAGGTGGCAATGGACCCGGTGACGACTCGGACGCCGATCCGACCGCCTCTGGAACTTCAACGAGTGGCTGCAACCGGATCGGCAAACGGCAGAGGAGTTCGGACTTTGTGTCACCTTCGTCGGCGAACGCTGACAAGAAGGTGCGCTTAGGAGGTAGCCCCCCTGACACGTGCGCGGTGAAGGTTGCGGACCCACAATCTGGCCAGGAGGGGGACATGTCATACGCCAGGGCGTCGGGGTCGCACCTTAGGGTGGTAATCCTGGACAAATCTGGCGTTCACATGGACCCCATCCAGACCACCATACTGCGGAAAAAACTGGAGGAAGAAACGGTAACGTACTTCCTCCAAAACAGCCAAAACTGGGAGTGCGCAAAGCCGACCTTTGCCGCCATGCCCAGGCCGGCTCACGGAGGTCTGAGGGTCGAGGCGGAGGACGACTTTTCGTTGGTATGGCTGACCTCGACCATCAGTAACCTTCCCGTTTTGTGGGCTGGCTCGGGAGGCCTAAATGTCATTAGGGAGAGCGCACTACCCAGGTATCACAAGGGTGTTGTGATCGTGCCGGACTTTGAGGGCGACGGGGAGCACATAAGAACCTTCCTGGCGTTTTTCAACTCTCGGCTACGTATCAACACCTGGCCGATCTTTGCTCATCGAATCCAGCGGGATGGGAACACGACGAACAACGTCGTGGTGTTCGGCGTTCCGTTGGACGAGATAGACACGCTAAAGACTCTGAAAAACAGACTCAAGTATAAGATGGCGACTGTGTACGTCCTGATACGGAAACCGAGAGCGGGGGATGTCAAAACCCCGATCGTGGCGCCCGCCCCGGGTGCGCCCTGCACAAGCAGCGGTGAATCGGGGGCGGGTGACGCGGCCGAGGGCCCCAGCTCCGAGATTGGTGAGGGGGAGTTCTCGCAGGACGAGATAGACCTGCTTCTGAGCGACGCGGGGGTGGAGATTGCGGGGGGCATTTCATGTCTCAACCTTCTCTCGCCCACGCCGACCTCGGACGTGGACGAAACTATGTCGTCAAGCGGGAACTCCACCATGGACCACCCACAGCAGGACAGTCAGTAATGACCATCCCACGACCCCACTAAAAACCCCCCCTAACCATCAACAATCACAATGATGCTTAACAAGGTAAATACACTAGACAAACAGATCTCGAAAACTCCGTCTTATGCGGTAAATTGTAGCAAATCAAACAATAGGTCGAATATAGCTAGGGACAACCAGCTTAGGATTATTCAGGCCAACATCCAACACAGCGTCACTGGGTTCGCCGCGCTAAGAAGAACCCTGGAAGAGCAACCACAAACAATAGCACTGGTCCAGGAACCCTACATTGTCCGCGGAAAAGTAAGTTTCAGCGCCCTTCGAGGCAATGTATTTTCTCCACCTTTGCAACATAAAACTCGTACATTAATCTACGTACCAAACATTTTCAAATCGTCGATGGTAACACACCTATGCACAGATGACCTTACAGTAGTGAAAATTGATACCGGCTTAGAGGGCGAACTCAGCACTCTAATTCTAGCATCTGTATATATGGATGGTGGAACTCAGGCTCCACCACCCGAACTCGAAAACTTATTAAATCATTGCAAAAGACTGAAATTAGAATGTATACTGGGCTGCGACGCCAACGCACACAGCACAGTCTGGGGATGTCAAGACACGAATGAAAGAGGCAGAGATCTCCTTGACTTCGTCTTAAGACACAACCTGAACATTCTTAATAGAGGATCGGAACCAACATTTGTAACGTCATGGGCCAGGACCATAGTAGACGTCACACTAGCCACAGATACGATTGCAGAACTGATCAATGACTGGCACGTTGCTACTTACGAAGCGTCGTGTGCGGACCATAGGCGGATCAGATTCAGCATGAAGATGGGTGACATGTTCCCCCGCAAATATAGAAACCCTAAAAAGACTGATTCAAAACTCTTCGTCGAGGCCATGAACAAAGCTCTAAATGAGCAAAAGGAAACAGAACCAACGGCGCCATTAACGCCAACAGAAACAGAAACCACGCTCTCATCACTGGTTAACTGCATGATAACCAGCTATGAAAAAGCCTGCCCTCTGATAACAGAAAGCAACAAAATAGCACACCGCAAGGACAGATGGTGGAATAAAACTCTAACCAAACTCAGAAAACAGGTTCGCCACCACTTTAACAGGGCGATGAACACGGACAACGAAAATGACTGGTCAGATTACAGGATAATAAGACAGAAACTGAAACAGGAAATCAAGCAAAGCCAGAACAACTCATGGCGAAAATACAGCAGCTCTATCACTGCACAGAGCGAAACGGCACGCCTAAGCAAAATATTGTCAAGCGATACCAAAATCAAACTAGGAACTCTTAAAAGGCCAGATGGCACTTACACAACAACAGAAGAAGAACAATTTGAGCTTCTGCTGAAAACGCACTTTCCGGACTGCAACCTCACAGAGAACACCAGTTGGGAAGTTGAGCACGAAGGTCACGTTCCCAAAAAAGAGGACTGGGACTTAGCCAGCACAATTGTCACAACGGAGGCACTTGCGTGGGCTATCCGGACATTCGAGCCGTACAAAGCGGCTGGCATGGACGGTATTTTTCCAGCTCTTCTACAATGGAATCTCACCAAAATCGAGCCAAAGCTCATAGCAATCTTCAGGAGTTGTATCGCCTGGAAATACATCCCGCACAGCTGGAGGGAAGTAAAAGTAGTCTTTCTTCCGAAGCCCGGAAAGTCTGATTACACTCAGCCCAAATCGTTTCGGCCGATAAGTCTAAGCTCTTTTCTGCTAAAGACCTTGGAGAGACTATGCGACCGTCACATACGAAGTGGACCACTGGTTAAAAATCCCATAAACCACAATCAACATGCCTATCAATCAGGCAATTCACCGGAAACGGCGCTGCACAGCGTAGTACACAAAATTGAAAGCGCCCTAGAATGCAAGCAATCGTGCTTAGTAGCCTTTATTGACATCGAAGGAGCTTTTGACAAAACAACTTTCACAAGCATCGACAGTAGCCTAAGTAACCAAGGCGTCGAAGACAACTTAAGTGAATGGATCAACAAGATGCTGTCAAACAGAGCGGCACTAATACAAAGCTCGAAAGCCACAAGATGCCTCGTAACAAAAGGTTGCCCACAAGGAGGAGTCCTGTCTCCTCTACTGTGGATCCTTGTTGCCAACGAACTACTAGAATCCCTAAACAAAAATGGGTTACAAACCATCGGCTACGCCGACGATCTGGCAATCATGATATCGGGACTCTTCGAGACAACTCTATGCGAGAAAATGCAAGGAGCGCTCCGAGTCGTGGAGTCATGGTGCCACACACACAGCCTAACTGTGAACCCCACCAAAACAGAACTCGTTCTTTTTACAAGAAAGCTGAAGCTTCCTAACCTGAACCTACCATCACTGTTTGGCACCAAACTTACGCTAAGTAAAGAAGTCAAATATCTAGGGATCTGGCTAGACAGCAAACTCCTGTGGGGCAAACAACTGGAACACGTAACCACCAAAGCCACAAACGTGCTATGGCAGTGCAGACGTGTCGTCGGCAAGGACTGGGGTCTCAAACCTAAACTTTGCCTGTGGCTGTACACTGTCATGGTAAGACCAGTGCTAACATACGGTGCCGTCGTGTGGTGGCCAAGAACAAATCTGGTAACAGCCATCAACAAGCTGCAACAAGTACAGCGACTCGCGTGCTCCCTGATTAGCGGCTGCGCAAAATCCACTCCATCAGCGGCGCTGGACATAATACTAGACCTAACGCCACTCCACTTACACATACAGCAAGAGGCAATGGCTGCGGCTCTAAGGATTAAATCCACGAACCAGTGGAAAGGAAGTGGCAAACCAACAAATCACAGCAGAATTCTGAACAAGGCTACACAGGTCATCCCGGAGGCCCTAAATGGCACTGACAGAATAGCAACAACATATATATCGAGCAAAAAGTACCAATTCGAAAGTCAAGAGATGACGGAGGACTCCACGTCCAACGTCTACCACATCTACACGGATGGTGCCAAACAAAAAGCAGGAGCGGGATGTGGCTTCCACTGCCCCGAACTGGGGCTATCGCACGCGCAACCCCTCAACGACTCAACAACTGTTTTCCAGGCAGAAACTATCGGGCTCTACCTGGCAGCAACACTTATTCAGTTCACAGCGCCAGCACCAAGTGCAGACACTGGTGAAACTTACGCAGAACTAATATTTATAACAGACAGCGCTGCTGTCTTGCATGCCCTTAGGAGACCTGACACAAGGTCGGAGTCCATTGCTAAATGCCACGCCGCGCTTCAGAGTCTGGCCGACAAGCATATCGTCAAATTAAGATGGACCAAAGGACACGATTCATGCTCAGGCAACACAATGGCAGACTCTTTAGCGAAAAAAGGCACAAAACTCAAGGCAAACTCAAACGACATACTACTCTGCAAACCGTCTTCAGCGGAGATAAGAAACAGACTGAAGTTGCACTCCGAGAAGGAACATCAGAAACTGTGGGAGCGCAGACCGGACTGCAAACACACCAAAACAATGCTTCCAGCAATGAACAGGCACACGGCATCAACGCTGCTCAAACTAAGACGTGAAGATTTAAGAATGATGGTGGGCATCATCACAGGTCACTGTGATCTAAATCACCATCTACTTAAAATCGGAGCGACAGACAGTGACCTCTGTCGCGGATGCCTACAAGAAAAAGAAACCGTAGAGCATGTGCTACTGCATTGCTCTTCCACAAATGAAGCCAGGTCCAAAACGGGACTGCAGGAGCTGATCGGGTCCTGTTCGTCAATGTCACCATCCACTACAACACCGGGGATGCTGGAACAATGCTGCCACCAACCCAGGGTCCTTCTCCGTTACTTTAAGGAGTTGGGCTGGCTGGGGTGAGGTTAGCAGGGGGACAATGCACAATACACCCCACTGCGGGACGTCAGTGCAGATCTCATTCCCCCACTTAGAATTAGAATTAGAATTAGAAGTGAAAACTTAAAAGTGAAAACACAACGTTAATATTGAAGTTTTCACTTCTGCCGGCACTCCCGGAGTGCTACCTTTTTTTTTTTCTTTATTTACTTACTTTTGAGTAGGTAGTCTAGTTGATACGAAATTTATGAATATTTTATTTTATACTTTTCTGAATATCTTATTTTATTTATCTACATAAAAACATTCAAAATTGATACATAGTGTAAAACTTGTTTTTGATAATATTTTCTACATTTACGCGATAATGAACATGAAATAGCGTTATTTCATTTCGTGTATAGTTTTATTATAAAGTATGTTAGTATTTTAAATGTAATTTGCATAACATTTGTCGATAGTATGAAAACTACAAGCTCCACCAATTAGTCCGCCATTATACGACGTATTTATCAGGTAGGTATTTATTTATTTAAATAGTAATTAATGCATATAACTTAAATTTAAATGAGTAATATAATCATTATGTCCTTATCCCACGCTAAGTGTGATGGGCACAACATGGCACACATAACTATGGGAACACTAGGCTCAAAACCGTTAGTTTAATACTTATATGTTTGTTTTTGTGTAAACCCGTGTTGGGTGTCCTATTTAATACAATAAAATAAATAAAATATAGATTCAATCTTACACAATCCATCTATTTTTAATTTCTTCTCTTTTTCCTCATTCGCATGTTCTACAGTAATATCGAGAGATAGAGGGGTGAGTACGAATATATGTAACAATCGTAAAGTAAACGTAACGCAGCCTATTCGATTCACAACGCGTGTTAAACTCAGCTCGACAGTCGAACGATGCTTCATCTTCGCGTAATGTGAATCGAATACACAGCGTTACGTTTACTTTAGGATTGTTACATTTATACGTGATCACCCCTCTGTAGAGGAAGATATTACTGTAGAACACGCGAATGAGGAAAAAGAGAAGAAATTAAAAATAGATGGATTGTGTAAGATTGAATCTATGTTTTATTTATTTTATTGTATTAAATAGGACACCCAACACGGGTTTACAAACGGTTTTGTTAGATATATTCGTGGTCAATCCACAGTAATATAAATAATCTGAATTTACCTGTTTAACAGTGTCAATAAATCCGCCAGATTTGAACTGCAGACCTAAAAGTCCTTTAAGTTGTGACACAGCGATGATGACAGATGTCGCTGATGTGAAGCCAACTGTCACAGGCACAGATATGAAGTCTATGAGCACACCTACACAGAAAACATAATAATTATAGATACAGGCTAAAGTTGAAGAAATACAGTATTTTTTTAATTCTTTATAAGAACCGGTGATTTGATTGAAATGTTTTATGGAAACAGTGGCAAAATATTGTTAGCAAATTTATTAGGTATTCAGAAACCTTTCGAAGATTCTACACTACATTATTTTTATGTAATCTTTAATGACACAATAATGAGCTCACATAAACCTACTCATCAACTTTTTTGACGAAACTAAACCATTCGAAGGCTACCGTCATGGTTGAACGACTATAAACTACATTAATATTAATATAAAAACAAAAACACGCACCTAAATGTAGTATTCCCATAATCAGTTGCACGACGCCAGATAAAAAGCATAGCAGCACAGCGTAATCAGCATTCCTTCCTTGGATCTGCTGATACGTCATTAAAGCCAGCAAGGCTGTCGGTCCAAGAGTTATATCCTTGCATGACCCGAATACTACGTACACGAAGCACCCGACGAACGACGAGTAGAGACCGTCCTAAAACGTGTTAAGTACGTGATTACTTAGAAGATATTTAGGAGATTTTCATGGGGATGTTTTTCACTGGTTTCCCATTCTGTACATTGGGATCGTGACTCCGGGCAAACTCTAAATAGTTAGTTTCTATTTACGACCTACATATTGATGGATAACGACATTGATGGAGATCTCTAGCTATCGTACAGTTGGAAATTTATCAGCGACTTTTGTATAAAATAATCTTCGTCCACGTTTCAGAACCAAGGCTGAGATGACCTGATCTGCAACTCATTTCAGTTACTTGAAGCGCCGCTGGCAACGTGAGGTTTGTTTTGTCTAGAGAAATTTCTATCTTTGTTATGATACGGGAGGCGGTCACGTTGAATCAAAGAAATTTCTTTTCTTTTTTTATACTACAAAGAACAGGTCTACTTTTGCGTGGACTGCATAGTAATTGACTTGCTTGTATGATCCATGGGTCTTAGAATGACAGACGTCACAGCTCAGGTGGTATTAGTTCTGCCTTTGATGTAGTGAGTATCTTAACCAAGCCCAAACACTGTGTGATAGTAAACAATGATGTTTGTCTGATGTCTAGATGTTACTATGTATTCTATCAGCAAACTTAACTCTAGAACAAGTTTATTTAACTTTAATAGATTACCTGAGGATTAAGTCCAGCTAAAGTAGCATACGCTAGCGCTTGAGGTATAACTGTGAGGCCAACAGTAATACCAGCTATTAGATCTGCTATAGCCTTCTCTGAATTGTATTCTGGCAGCCATCTAGTCACCGGTATCCTTTTGTGTAGGAGTCTTTTGCATCGTGTCTGTTTCTTCGACCGAAGTTTTGACGGTGAAGACATTGTTTTATAGAGGTATGCCTGCTGGTAAACGAAAAAATAAGATTAATTTTACAGGTTGATATATAGGTAAGTATTTTTATCCAAATAACAAGATATTTGTAAAAACATTTTTTAAATGTCATATATTATAATAAATTAAATTAGATTAAAAGCATACAGGAGTAATAGACTTCTTGTGTAACACTATTGCCGTACTAACATATATAGATAAATACTAAGTTTAGAGACGGTAGCCTCATCAACCTTGCAGTCTTTCATAATAAGTAAGTACGCAATTCATATTAGTAAAAGTAGTATCGATACAATTTGAAGTGATTTTACGAACCTACTGTTAGGCAATTCTGTATTATAAAAATGATATTAAATCACGGAAGCACGTACACGCGATAACGTTAAAGTTCAAATATTATGGTCAATGCACGGCACGCGACCCTCCTGTTGCATCAGTATAAGATTGAACATAACATACATTGTTATCTATTACCCACCCAGCGGAAGCAAGGGGAGGCACCCTAATTTAGAAGCATAACTACAATCTGATAAATAATTTACCAGACAAAGCCATTTCATTTAATTTTCAATAAGAAAATTGTAATATATTATGGACTCCCTAAAATGCTAAAACAATACGCAAACAACCAAATCCCATAAAAACTTGAACCTACATTTTACCGACATTTATAAAAAAATCAAGACCAACTTTTTTACATTGTTCCATTCAGTTCTTATTTTCGTAAAGAAAACTTTCCGAGAAATAAGCGAGTACCTGTTTCACATCTTGTTAAACTTTCTTTTGACGAGAAAATTTTTGAATAGAAGAAATGGAAGGATGTATTGTATTGTCAATGGAGGTTCGCAATTTGACACGGTTCAGTTAATGTGGCCTTTGTGATGTCGCATCACAGGAGCTCACATCACAGTGAACGCAATAGATGCTCGGCTCAATATGTAGTCAGTAGAGTATGGCAGCCTACAAAGCACTCCTACGGGAAATACAGGGTACAAGATTTAATTTAAGGCCCTTTGTGATGCGCACTTCCAATGTCCTAATAAAGGTCGGCCGCTAACACTTCTGTTCAAAACAAAAGGACAAAAAGCTCTTACGTATGAAAGGTCCACATATAGATCGATGCTTACTATATTATTCTGTGATATAAACAAACATTATTGTGTGCCTGGCGGGCTGGCAAACATTGATCCTAGAAACACGAGTTAATGTAGATCAAGCAGATTTTCTTTTAGCAGTTTTAGATTTCAATATGAAAAGAATTCCTAAAACAAGAATTGGGCAAGAAGTTTTATTCGTAAGAAAATAGCCACGCAAACAAAGTCGGAGGCATTCTACGAGTAGGAGATATTTCGCTTTATTGCGCGAATCGCTTAGGTCAATATTGAGCTTTGTGCTCGAGATAATGAAAAGGGTCGAACTGTACATAGGTACATAAGTGGGTGATAATGTTACATCAATTTTGGAGTCTATTACCATTGTATGGTGAAACATATTTTCTTTCAGAGAAGTCTTGTACATTCTCCGAAATCGAGTTATATTGAAAGATACGGTTCGAGGAACTCTGAATTGGGAAACTAGCTGTATGTTACACGTATCTTCGTAATCAATTCAATAATGAAAGTACTATAATCACGCAGTGGTTTTCAAGCAAACAAGTAAACCTAATTAGAGTTCATTGGTATAATATAGAGCCTACAGTAAATAGATGAATAACCGAACGATAGGTTTACTTCAATGTATAGACTAACTATAGTGTTTTCATTATGGAATATCAGAGTAAAATATACATAATATATTCCAAAGGGACTCCAGGTAGAATCAATAACTGTCAGTTTACCTCAAAAGCGGCAAGAAATCAGAGGAGAATTAGCTATAAGGGACGGAACACAAGTAGCGGCCAGGTCCGACAATATTGAGGTTCTGCGTTAATTGGCACTGGTAGGTATGTAACGGTCCTAATAAACCTCCGAACAATATCTTTGGTACGCTTTGTTACTGGAGCCAGGTGCGTTGCCCAATTATTCTTCAAATTGGAGTTTAGAAGAGAATTATAGGAGCGTTTTCATATAAACTTAGCTGCTTATATAAACATGGGTATGTATAGACAAATAATTATTTATAAATTTAAATTACTTTTGAATATATTGTATTGACCCCACATCGCGTGAGATAAGAGTAAAAAGATGATGAGGACGTATTTCATAGGTTTGCATCTACTAATTTGACAAGTGATAGCAATGATAAGAGGTATACATTAGCCACATAAATTGCGGATGCTACGCCTATTTGCCGACAAAATTACATAGAAACTACATAATTTGCTTATCCCCGTAAATCAGTTGCCCTCAATACAGCCATCATTTTAATACAATAATATAACATTATCAAGGCTTATGTTACGGTGTTAACTCAGCATTTCGGAATTATATTATATAGTATATAATTTAAATTTAGGACGTGAGATACACAAACAGTGTAAATTTGCAAAAAAATAGCATTACTTTAAATAACTTAAATACTTATATAAAGTAAATAAAGGAAAACTTTGGAGAAGACTTTTGCCCAGCAGTAGGACACTATAAGTACATCAAAAATTATATATAGGTAACTAGGTAAGCGGAAGTCAGTTAAAATATTATTATCAACACTCACATTGACAACGAAAACGATAAAAACTGATAAAGTTTATAGCAATATATTATTATTATTTTTATAGCAACTCCGTCATCAAATATATTATGCAGATATTAAGTCTATTTTAAGCGTTTAAATACATTTTAAGTGTGATACATATTCATTTTTGTAATTTTAATAGTTTCATTTAATGTAAGTACTAACTATTATAAACTCAATGTAAGCTTTCTAAATACATATATATGCTAATAGTTTATGTGCACTGTTTACACAAACCGTTAGCATATCACCTGTGTTTACAAATAAATTATTTTATTTTAAATACTAACCACGACTGCATAAAACTAGTTTTTCCCTGAGCTTAATAGAAATGAAAATAACAATAATATCAACTATCTTTGAGCCTATCAGAAACGGCAATATCCTTGATCCCAAGTGGGCCATTCATCATTTCTGGAATGTGAGCCACGTAATTCCTAGATCAATCCCAGGGTTTCGCGACGATCGCTCACAGGCGAGACGTGACGAATGCGAATAAATAATGCGCACACAAAATGTTTGATCTTATTTACCACTAGCTGAAACCCGCGGCGTTAGTACGTGTAGGCCAAAATATCTATCACCAGTATAAGACGATCCTTGAACGTATGACTGCATTTGGTAAAGAGAGGTCAAGCTGTATCTATAAAGTTAAGTATTTGTTGGCAATAAAACTTGTCCCATGTTGTAATCCAGGAAACAGGCCTATAAATTGTACCTATATACTTTATATCAATCTGTGACTGGGCAGATTGAAATAAAATATACAAACAAACAGACAAACCTACAATTTCTTGGATTCAGAATCGTTTACTAAGTGGATCTGCATATATTACTTTTTCCGTATATTAATTTTATATGTTTGGCTGTTTTACAGTTTTGTTGTATGGATCTTTCGGAGCTCCAAGAATTCTAAGAGGTGCCCAATTGTTTTTACTTTTAGCTCAACAATTCAGTGAATCATCGAGGTTTTATGCAGATCATCAGTTTAATGAATAACAATTGATAACATAATCGCTGTACTTTGATTATTAAAAATATCTGTATAAGATATGGCCCACATTAAGCAATAACAAAAAAAACAATCATAAAGTTATTGTTTGAATACCTACCTATGTAACAAATATTAAGTACATAGTAGGTACAGTTGATCACTTTCTAACAGAATAATTTGAGACTTCATCTCATATTCATTTACTATTTATTTATATTGATATTTTATGATAACTGTACTTACATTCCGAGATAATCAAATAACCAAATAGTGTAACATATGCGTCATCCATAGTACGCTATAACCGACCAAGTGTATAATATAACACTATTATAAGAGTAGTAATTTTACGCACGCAAAAACTAAAATAATTTTGAATTTTACATTTTAATTTATAAAGAGATGCCAACACTAAAAAATGTTAAAATTTTCGACATTTAAATGTGAAGAATAATTTTGATATTAGTATTAAAATAATTTTAATTTGATACTAAGTAACATTTATAGAAGATCGTAACATTATTCAGTGGATCGATATCGCGTATCTGATAGCGTAATACGTCGTCACAACGACCACTCACTCAAGCTGTTTTATGAGTTCCGCAATTCGAGTTATGCGTCTGAATCTATGGCTACAGTGACTCGAATTTTGATAGCACGAAGCAATCGCGAATTTATAACCTCCTGTATCGTATTGCTTTTCGAATGCTTGTCTTGTTTTACTAGCAGATTTATCTTCGAACATTTGGGAAACAAGACCGATTGCTACCGCATTGCATTAGGCTTTGGATATGCTCTGATAACGTTGACTCATTGATTCTGAATTGTAAATAATAAAAAACGATATCGTGCAACAGTAGGGTTTATAAATGAAAAAGTAATATTGACCATCATCTGTCACGTGCAATCACACTGCTGTAGGTGCTAAATCATGGTGTACATAATGTCTAAAACATCTGCAACGTAGACTATCAATATTAGTTGGAATTTTCGTCTCAACAGCACCTTTTCGAAATTAATCCTGTTGTTAGTCGAAAGGCGATTCTTAAACCCTGATAGCGTTGAGTGATCGCGTCTCACGGTCAGGATAGATGAGAGAAGTACGTGCCGCGTCGCCTAGCAGCCTGGCTGATGAATCGGCGACTTGTAATCGTTGGACTAACACGGGTCCAGTAATTTGTTCTGGGCGAGTTCGCGGGACCTTGCAGATGTGCACAATCATCTTATGTAAGCGAAAACGCGACCAGTTTATAAATTACTGATTTCGTTTACTATTTTCTGGCTAAAATGAGCTGATCACTACACAATAAACGTGTTCAAATCTGCGCACAATATATGAGCTAAAATAGAGATCAGTGAGTAAATGTCGGAATATTTAATAATATGGGCATGATAATATTCCATTCATATTCGAAGTCTGCTAAGTTATAAACATTGGAACTTGTTAGTGAGTGTGATGTGCTAATTTACATTCAATAAAATCTAACGCTGATCTGTTTGTTTATTAAATTATGTTAGCGGTATTTACAAGACGTACTTATGACATGCAGTTATCTTGATAACGTTCTAAAATGTTCGGTATCATCATAACAGTATATCTATACATATAAGCTGCCAAAGATTTTTAAGCAATAGAGCAGTATTTAGTTGTAGGTACATGTAAAAGTTATACGTTAAAAACAGTTTTTCTGTTAAATGTTTTTTTATGTTCAATGAACATAATATTTTTATTTATTTGATCTATTGTGTCCCACTGTATAGCAAAGGTCTTCCCCTAATTAATCAACATATCTCGGTCTTCTGCGGCAATCCACCGTTTCATCGCGTACGAGTCAAGATTATTTTATTATTATGGTTATTACGTAAAAAATGCTTTTAAAATAAGAGGAGGTCGCGTAAAAAAGCACTGTTTAAGGGCTGTATTAATGATGAGTACGTGCGGCGCGACGACAAGGAGAATAAATCGATGTCCCGTAATCGACGGACTCGCGTTTCGGGTAATTTGTTCCTGCGGAAATATTACAGTTTCCTCTTACACTTGATATTTGTCACTAACTCAAGTTTCTGACTCGATAACGACCCGGTGTGATATACTCGAATTTCCAACTCTCTTCTTGTCTCTACCATCTTTGTGCAATATACCAGCAACGATTGACTGTCAATAGGTAATATATATATATATATATATTTTTATGTTGTAACAATGCTTATAGCCGTGTATGACTTTGTGTTTAAAACTTTTAACTACGTTCCATTATTTATTACACAAAATAAGGAAATATTAATTACTACTAAATACAATAAGTATTTAGTAGTAATTAATATTACTAATTTGTACACATATAATTATTTAAAATGAAACAAGGCCAAAATTACCGCTCTCAGATTACGGGATACATTTTTAACTCTTCTTTTTTACAATTAAATACAATGCGGTTATTGCTCCCAAAAATAAGAAATAGATACTTCCAAAATTATCGCACATGTGCGCGGTAGATGCTAGAGCTCAGCATGAGGTAGGTAGAGTCGTGGTGGTCGTACAACCAAATTAAAAAATCTACATATTCATATAAAAAATCCTAAATATTTGTCTTTCGCGAAAAATATTTTCTTTAGTACAGTATAATGAATTTTCATTTGAGCCACCTTCAAGGCATCTGCTCCGAAACTTTACAACATTGCGCGCATAGAATATTTTTTTAACCAAATTTTACCAAAATATATTGCGAGGTTCACCTTGAAAGGATTCATAAAAGTATGAAACATTTATTTGAGAAACAGTTTTAGCGTACCTACACAGAATCTCAATTAGATGTAACTCAACATTAAATAGAGAAAGTAAGCAATAAAAGTACATTCTTCATAGAAACACACAAATAAACCGCAAGGTAAATTCGTAGCACGTAGATAGTAAATTATTAGAATTGAACGATGTCACTGACTCGTTCGATTGTTTATACGTCTACTACTAATAAATTGAGCAGGTTTCTTAGAGAAAACAACGTCACTGCTCAGTTGGTATTAGCTTTGCCTGCCATGCTGTGAGTCGTGAGTTCGATCCCCACCGAGAGCAAATGTATGTGTGATAAACATAAATATTTGATCTTATCTGGGAGTTATACTATATTTTTTTAGGTAAGTATGTTATTACAAAAAAATATATAGAAGTAAGTATTCTATAATTAAGCTAGTTAAAAGCTTTGCTTAGGACTAAAGCGCGATGTCTGAAATGTCCATGAATAATATTTATTTATACATTTTGTGCACCCTTTCTTACATACCACCTAGCCTAAGTAACTTGGTATAAAGTTTTAAAGGACTTCACGGTAAGTATGCGATATCGTTTGATAGTGGGACTTGTATGGCGCGAAGAACAATACTGAATATTAATTTTAAATGTGACCCAAAATATCAATTCAACCGGCACATTGGATGGCCTGTTTTATAAATTGATGGTACATGTCACGTAAATTTTTTTATACCGTTTTCGTAAGCGAAGGAAGGCAATGTTGAAATAAGAAAGGTTGTGACGATATTCAAGCGAAATACAAAAATGGGTACCTAATGATCTCAAACAACTCTATTTGAGATCATTATCCATTTTTTTACATAGTACCAAAATAACACAAAACATTTTCATTAATTTGATGTTTCTGAATGTAGATACCTATTTATTTTTACGAAATAACGGTACTTACCTGTTTATTGATTTTAATCAACAACAATCAAATGATTTAAAATATCTACGCGGGTTTACCAATCATATTCATACAAACGTACCGTTTATCCGTCTCGTTAGTTTTCACATTCATAGAAAATTTAAACGTAACTATTAAAATCACTTAAATCCGCAGATTAAAACGTGCGCACGCGCGTAATACTGTAATCAACTGAGTGTACAGTTGTACCTCGCATTTGATCGCTGGCTCTCTACTGAAAACCACCGTCTGCCGTCGATCCACGTTCGGCGTTATTCGTTCAGCGATAAACAAACATTGCATCACGATAGTACACTCGAGAGCAATATAATCGGGTCATTCAAATCAACCCTTTTATCCCTGATCAAAATAAAATCAATAAACTTTATCATAACCAAAACAAATTTATTATATTCTCGAATGATCTATTCTATGAAACACGCAATGTAGTAAAGATGATTAATACATAATTGATAAATAATAATTAAACGGTGTTTAAACACGCTATATTGCGCTAAGCCAGCAGTTTAAGCTCCCAGCCTCAGACAATAATATTATGAAGGTTTTAATAGTGACCCAGATAAAATGCTCTCAAGTGTAAGTTTGTACAATTGGTAATAATGATTCATATTATCGACTACACGCGTGAATTTGACCTTCGAATTGCTTCGTGCATAATGGACGAATATAGGCTTTATTCATTTGGTCATTTTCTATAAAGACTGCACATTTAAACTTTTGATATGGGTCATAGAATAAGTATTTCATATCTTGTACTGAAGTTACCTGAAATAATTGTATTATTATTATTAAACTACATAGCACCTACCCCTACTTATTCCTCCTGTATCGTTTGGTATAAGTTATAAGGATTCATATTTATGAATAAAAAATGACATAAATTCAATGCTAACTTTTTAGATGTTTAATTTCCGAGGTAAATAAAATACTACCATCGGCCAATGATTTTTGATTAGGGGGTAAGTGTATACCACTGACAAACTCAAACTAAATGACTATTAACGGTATATAGGTACAGCTCGATTACCACTGACTGATATAGTTATTCGCCCAGAAAGGCTTAGAAAATGAATCCATTCAATAAAATTACAAGGAACACTTTGAATCGTCTTAGATGCTAGGTGATTCTAGGATCCAGCTCGTCGCGACCAGAGTCTAAAAGAACAGGCGACAAACTAGGCCAGGATCCTACTGGAATCCTGCTTGGAAAAGCTTTTCAGTAAAATACTTACTGATATACTACTTCTAAAACAATTCATCTAGCGATTGGCGTAAGAATTGAAGGCGTAGTTTTGTTTCAAGATTGTAGAGGTTACAGGTTACAAACCTTGGATCGCCGAACTTGGATCACGCACGGTAGTTTAGATTACATGCTTATAATCAAAAATCATTGGCCGATGGTAGTATTTTATTTACCTCGGAAATTAAGCATAACATACCTTCTATATGCTACCTTAAAATTTTCAAGTAGGTATTACCTAGTTGGTAATGCAAAATGATAGCATTTTTGTCCATTCGCATGTAGCCAAAGAAGTTAAGAGATAATTTTTGTTTGATGAGATTGTGAAATTAGGTACTACCAACTGAATTATTGTTTTATTAGTAATATAACAATAATTCAGTTAAATTTTATTAGTAAATGTTTATCAGCAGATTAAGAGAAATGAAATGTCCTGAGTGATATAATTATACACATTATATAACTCTTTATAAAACATTCCCACGGCTGTCTGAATTCACAATTACTTGTTACCGAATGCTAGTAAGTGAAAGTTGCATTATCACTATTGAAAGTACAACTGGGTTCAACTTTCTTGAGAACCAGCAACAGAGTCAGTTGTCTCACATTTGACATAAGGATTTTAGAAGAATAACAATACATATAATAAAACTTTGTTATATTTTAATAATACTAATGGGATATCTCACTAATATTATAAACGTGAAAGTTTATATGGGTAAATAAATAATAAATAAAATGAACTTTATTAAAAAAACAAAAGGTTAAATTCTTAATAGGCGGTCTTATCGCTTGACGCGATCTCTTACAGACTACCGTATGTATGCATGGTTGTTACTTATTCACTCAAAATTACTGAATGGATTTTAATTAAACATCAAGATATTATATCAACATACATCAGAATAACACACAGGCTATAATTTATAACTGTAAATTTTTCAAAATATAACATCTATGTTGAAGTTCTGGGCACCAGTTAGTAAGTACAAACTTCATTTTCTACATTTTGTAATTTTAATTGCGAGGTCACATATTTCTTTATTTTAATCTTTCTGTACATATACTTCATGTAATATTATGCCCTGTTAAGTAATTATTAATTAACCTCAGTTTTAGAATATTATTGGAAAATAAAAACTCTTGATTGACTTAAGTAAGTATAATTATAAAAAGTCTTTTATAATTACAGGGGAGAGCTTGTATAAATGTGACAGGTACAGTTAATGCATTGTTCCACTGTCGAGCTGATGTTTGAGACATTCAATCTGAAGCGAATATGCTGCGTTACGTTTCTGATCCTACTCAATCGGTGAATTGAATAACTTGCCTATTCTCTTGCGATTAATAGACTGCAATCTCACCCAATACTTAAAGTACTACTAACTAAGCTGCTTAGCCTGTATATGCCTGTTGTGTACAAACCGTTTGCCAGGTAAATTGTTGCTTCACCTATTTCTAAATGATCTCTGTGATTTTACAGAATATAGCACAATTACTTAAAGTAGTTAGTAGTAGTTACTTAATTTTTTTTTTTTTAAAACCATACCGTCTAGTCTTATGTTATGTTTTTATCTTAAATTAGTTTGTTTTCTTTATTATATTATTTTTCAGTAGTATCTTAAATTGAAAATGATTGCTGATCTCTTCATTCTGTGATGGTGCAGTAAGCACCAAATAAAAAAAACAATTACTTACCTACAAATTGATTACCTACTTTAAATCATTTTGTGATTAGAATGTGGTAACCTAAGCTAACTGTTTATTTTATAACTTATATAGAAGACAGGATGCGGGATATGTTGTGTGTCCTAATTTAGACACCTTTAATAATGAAACTATGGCTACTTACCGAGTAAAATATGGTAAACATTGAGACATCCAAATATGAGAAGAAATTAATTACTTACCCTGCTAAACATCGAATTACGAATTATGTTAGATCGTGCAACATTTTCTGTTTGTTTTTCACTGGTATTTCAGTCAGAAATCATGTTTTCTAGATTATTAAATTTACCCAACACAGCACATCAAATCAAAACATTATAAAACAGATTAGAAATTTGAGAAGAGAGGCAAAGAGCAAAAGAACCCATAGACTATAATGTTAGCCAAGAGCACAGGCTATAAATATAGGAATTTAGGGTAATGGTAGAAATGGTAGAATTTATGTACAATCAATAGTATGATTTGTATAAACAAACCAAACAAAAAAAATAGCTGCCTATTATAATCAAATGGTTTCATTAGTTTCAAAGATAATGTTTTAGCGAAAATAATTATTTACCATCAGCTTGTAATATTTTTAGTGTTCGCACTACAACTATTCCAATCTTTAAAAATAGGGAGGTACTCCAACAATATAGGTAAAGAATACGGGGTAGGTACCTACGCTACTACTACTTTGCCCACTGGTATTGTAAGTCCAGCTTTTTTTTTTTTTTTTTTTTTTTTTTTTTTTTTTTTATTCTAGCCTTTATTGTCCCACAGCTGGGCCTCTACCAAACACTTCCACTTCTCTCTTTTATAAAGTTTATAAAAAAATATATATAGTTTAATAAAACTACATAAGTAATTGATTACCGCAGGACATTGATCTTAAAACTCATTATAAAACTATTTCGTACCTAACTAACATAATGTAGATTCACGTAAAGCAGAGGTAGCTGGTATACAGGCTTTTTGATATAATTATATTATGTAAAGAAAAGTCAGTAGGTAAGTAAAATTAATTCTTTAGTAACGTAAGTAGTAGTAGGCAGATATCGTCTCTTGCAAACGCAGTTGTAGATTCTCCATCGTGATCACCATTTCCTGTAAACGCATAAAAATTAATTAACAAAGAAAGAAATCTTAAATGAGGTAGGTACCTATTAAATGACCTAGGCACTAAAGTGGTACTTTCCTACTTATAGAAATAGAAAGAAAATCACTAACAGGGTCTCACATTTTACAACTACGTTTACAAAAGTATCCGGAACGCACATAAATGTACTTAGATAAAAACCCCTTTGGTCCGATTCTAAAGATAAATCAGAGAAGGCGTTATGCAATGCACATAACTCTTGGCTTGGGCTACTTGACATCAAGCAAGGCCGTGT
The DNA here is from genome assembly GCA_932527185.1 of Ecliptopera silaceata. Taxonomy (NCBI): domain Eukaryota; kingdom Metazoa; phylum Arthropoda; class Insecta; order Lepidoptera; family Geometridae; genus Ecliptopera; species Ecliptopera silaceata. The sequence continues at coordinate 4,821,352 of OW052202.1, read as the reverse complement.
CTCTCGAAGATATGCCACTGTTTTATGAATTTCTTTCTAGAAGTGGTATCATCAATAGTTCCTACCGGAAATCCGATCAACCGAAAGAGGGCCAAAATTGTTACTTTAAGAAATTTACCACATATTTTTGACCTACATTTATTACGTCTAAAATCGCTCGGGGTACACTTCCTAGGTACATAGTAAGCAAGTAGGTTTGTATCTAATATTAGCTAGTCCAGTCTAAGTCTTTTGCCTCTATTGTTTATGTCAAACCAGTTTTTGCCTTCACGTAGGTAGGTAATAAAACCTTGAACCTACTAGACATGAACAGATGATTTGTCACATCTAGATACCCTATGTTTTTGCCATTTCAACCCCTCCCGGAGATTGGACCGAGTGGTTATCAGTGAGGCCTAATTTAATTCATTATGGACCATGCCTTATGTCGACCCTTCTACGATCGTCCATATGCAAAATTCTTTAACCGTGAATAGGAGGACTACAAAATACTGTTCTGTTCTCTCTATTTTTTTCTGAATCCTTCGTGATCTAAAGTTTTTTTTAACAATTAAATTATTTATGACAAGCAAATATGCTGATTCCGTATTAGGTACTAGGGTGCATGGAAAGAGCCTCCTCGTGGCGCACACCGGTAACAGCTAGGCACGGTAACACAGTGTCTAGTCTGGCTAATCTTTCCAACACGATGCTACAACAACTGTTGTAGCATCGACACGATAAGAAGAAGATTAGGATTAATATTTCTGGTATATACAAATATGTAGGTAGGATAAGTTACCTGCAATATCATCCGTTTAATGTGGCTAATTCATCGTCACTAAAATCGGCAAACGAGTTGATATCCGAAACAGATCCTCCTCCATTCTTGTTCTGCTCTATAATCATTATTAAATTCTTCACAAACGCGTCATAGTGTTTGTTATAATCGTCTTCATCTTTATAATGCTTGTTATAGTCACTTAAAAACTTCTGGAACAAGACTGGCGCGTCTTCGACCTTGTATTGTGGTATTTCGTATTCCTCGTCACTTACATCTCTGCTTTCTGGACCGTCATCGTATAATATATCATCAGAGAAGTCTACACAATTGGCTACATTGACAAGTACTAGAGCAATAGTGAACACAATATAATACTTCATGGTAACACGTTCTGATCACACTATGCTTAGGAGACGTCTGAGCGTCATGTTTACGTTTATTGCCTTGCATGACCTCGACAAAGAACTTGTTTTAGCTTTTATCTGGTAAGTTTTTTGCAGATCAAACTTTAATTAATGTACCTAAGTATCAATAAAAAGTTACTACCTGTCTAACAAGAATTTTTAAGCAATATCAGCTTGAAGAAGCTCTTTAGTATCTAACAAAAAGTTAATTTTAGATTCTCGTATTATTTCCGTATTTTGGTAGGTAGGTAATTTTACGTAACAATTCGATAATATAATCAGCCTGCTAATCATTTCCAACATTGTAATTTCCGTATTGTATAAATGTAGACGACACGTGATATAATTATACTTATTTAATTGATTATTATATACCTATTCTAAATCAAATATTCTAAGCAAATCATCTAAATGATCCTTGTGATTTTACTGAATAAAGTAATTTTTGACTTTGACTTTGACTTTGACTATACTTGTGAAAATTGTGAACCCTACATAAATAGATTCTATATGATATGGTAAAAAAACGCCTTTATTTGTTCCTACTCATACATTAATAAGATAAATCAAAAATCTCTGGGACCTGTAGAAGGATGTGTCTTGATTTTGAACGTCTATCAGTCAGAACTATTTGTATTTATTAAAACAAAAAGCGAACCTCACGATCTCAGTTCACGGTGAACTGGTTAATTTCGTTTCTACGCCAAGACTGGACATGGCCGTGGTTAAGCTAGATAAGCAGTCTACAAAGGTTTATCGGAGCAAGTACGTAAGCCTCTAAAATACGTTGTGCCAGTTGCCAGACTTGGCGAGGTCTTATCTGTCAACAAAACACCTACCCAGGTAGGTACTTAAGAAAAGGTAACTAAAAGGGTGAAAGAGGAGCGCACACGTGGCAACACAATTTTTGTTTAACTAAGTTTTGGGGAATTGTAGAGTTCTTGCTTTTGTGAGTTTTGTCATTTTGTGTGATAATATCATAATGTCACGTGAAGGAGCGTTTCAATAGATAAACCAAATTCGAAAAGTATCGTAACAATTACTTTGCATGGGAATTAAACTATAGGAAAGACACATATCTAGGTATACTTATTGAATATTATTTTTAATTTAAGTAAACATTTTTTCAATGTTGAAAAGAGGTTCTGATATCGAGGTACCTATACAAAATCTTCCTAAAATGAGTTAGGGGCTCTGTTAATTGGGCATGGGCAAAAAATTAACCCCTGACACTAAATAAACATTTAAGGAAGAAGTTAAGATTTGAGGATGTTCAAACACCTACTTGCCTAGCTATTTAAGATTTAAAACCATTGCACACCTAATTAGGTATATCTAATTCATGGAGATAAGTTAAGTACATTATACCAAAGCGCATTAGAAACTTTAACTCAATAAGCTTTTTAAAAATAAAGAACTAGATGCACGCTCTTTGTTAGCCTCCTACACTTTAGAGCAGAGCATCCGCCAAAGTAAAAGCAAGATAACGTTGCTAACGAAGGTTTTACGGAGCTTATTACAACGTAGATACTTATTATATTTTACGACGAAAGATTTTAGAGGGCATTTTTCACCTTTGATGTTTCAGCTTTCTTCACTCAGTTCGCCCTCAGGCGTGGCTAGACAGGCATTGACTTTGATATGATAGGTAGAGAATACTAAAGGCTTTTTTTAAGGTTCCGTACCTATTAGGGAAAATGGAATCCTTCTGTTAAGACTCTGATGTCAGCCTGTCTGTTTGTCTGTTCATCTGTCGCCGGGTTTTACCTATCTTGCAAACCGTGGAAGAGTTAAAATTTCTAGAATTCAAATTATCGAATTTCTAAATTTTCAGGATTTCTAATGCTTCTTTATTAACATCTACCCAAAGCAAAATAAAATAAATATTTAGGGGATTCTCATACATAAACGATATTTTTGGTCTGGGACCCTTCACGCGTGAGTCTGTCTGACTCGCACTTGGCCAGTGTATTACTAGTAGGTACGTAGAGGTTTATAAACTACATCTACAGAAATTTATTCTTGAGGCGTTATTTGTTACGGTCAAATAAAATTGATCATCGATTTGGTTTGAGCTTGGCAAATTGTTAAATAATAAAACAGATTGGGATAATTATTTGCAGAGACCATCTAGTTTTACGATATTTGTATTATTACAATGAAAACGAGTTTGTCTCAATGTTACATTTAGAATGTAGCTAGAAACTTAATGACAAATACTAGTTACTATATACTAGTTTTAGTTGTACCTTAGAATTCAGTAGCAATCAAAGGACCAATATTATGCCGGAAGCGATAGTTAACTAAGCTATCTCAAGGAACGCTTTGCTTTGGTTAGTTTCGTGTAGCTTTGATGTAGACCGTTGATAAATTAAGACAGTAATTCGGTAGTGAACTCAATCTATACTTATAATAAAACTGTAGAGAGGTCAATTCTGTACATTAAATATATTTTCGAAATAACTATCAGGGGATAATTAGTGATCGATACTGATGCCAAAAATGCAATCAGTAAAATTTTTGTCTGTCTGTCTGTCTGTCTGTCTGTCTGTCTGTATGTATGTTCCTTATAGAAACAAAAACTACTCGATGGATTTTAACGAAACTTGGTACAATTATTCTTCATATTCCTGAGCAACATATAGGATACTTTTCATCACGCTACAATCAATAGGAGCAGAGTAGTGAAGGGAAATGTTGGGAAAACGGGAGAAGTTACTGTTAGGAATAGATACTCCTTTAATATCTATCACCAGCCTTAGATGTTACCATAGCAACCAAACGTTGTTGATTGTCATCAATGTCACTATTTTCACTTGACTAAATAATATATTCTTTACAGTATACGTTAATAATATTAGTTTATTTATTGTAACTGGTTTTATTCGATCCTACAGTACTTATATCTACTTTAACATGGTAGCAGAGCGTGGTTAAGGTACCCTGATGGTTCTATTTTACTGCATCAGAAATCGTACATCGCTCGCATATTGCAAAGGTTTGGCATGGAGAAATGTAAGCCAGTGCCAACACCAATTTTAAAAGCAAATAATGCTCAAGATGTTAATGAAGTTTCAATGAACTACCCGTCCCGTGAAGCTGTTGGATCACTAGCTTATTTGATGACAAGCACGAGGCCTGACATAGCCTTTGCTGTCAGTGTTGTATCTCGAAATTTAGATAAACCTACAAGGGAGAACATCATCAATATCAAAAGGATAATGCGTTACTTGAAAGGGACTATAGAAGAAGGCATCGTTTACAAGCCAGGAAATAGTCATAATTTAGAATGTTACAGTGACGCTGACCACGGAGGTGATCATGAAACTGGAAGGTTTACCTCGGGCATTCTTTGCATGTATGCTGGAGGTCTAATATCCTGGAAAAGTAAACGCCAGAGCACAGTAGCGATTTCATCCACCGAGGCAGAAATAGTGGCAGCAAGTGAAACTGCTAGAGAAATTATTTGGCTTCGAAAGATCATGAAAGATATCATTGGTGAATGTCCAGCATCCCTATGTGTTGATAACGAATCAGCAATTAAGATGTCTAAGAATCCGCCAGAATTCCACCAAAAGACCAAACACATAAAATACGATCATTCTTTATAAGAGAATGTGTTCAAGATGGAAGCATTACCATCTGCCATGTGCAAGCAACCAGGCAGATTGCTGATATGCTCACCAAACCACTTTATGGGCATATAATTGAAAGTCTCAAGAAGATGGCTGGCATTATAAAGAGAGTTGGATGTTAGGAATAGATACTCCTTTAATATCTATCACCAGCCTTAGATGTTACTATAGCAACCTAAACGTTGTTGATTGTCATCAATGTCACTATCTTCACTTGACTAAATATATTCTTTACAGTATACGTTAATAGTATTCGTTTATTTATTGTAACTGGTTTTATTCGATCCTACAGTAGTTACTTATATTATTATCTACTTTAACAGTTACTCCATTTTTTAAGCTTCCGTCGCATGTGCAGCCTTAATGGTTAAAGTTTCATAGAAATCACGTATGACGGAAATATTCTACATAAAATTGTCTAAAAAATATCCCGCAACAGCATATGTCTATCTTTTGTGGTTGTCTCACATTATCACGTGTAACTCCTGATAGCTTAGCAGTTCGGAGCATTTTGATTATATTTGTTTACTCTTACATTATAATACTCTCACTCATCCCTAATTTTAAAAGTTAACATTATTACCTATTCAATAAAAAAAGAATCACAGAAATCGGTATAGAAACACCAAACTTATACATGAAATAAGCCATCGCGCCGTCGCACGTGAATACTGAATCATGCTATGAGGATTATTTTTGTGTAACGGATTATTTTTGACACGGGTACGGGACGGCGGTGGGCATAGTTATCAAATAATTAAAAACAGAACATGCTTAGAGGGTTCTCATACAAAAACATATTCCTTTTCTTAATCGTTTACCTACATAGGTATGGTAAGGAACTTATCGCGGGCGAGTCCGATTCGCACTTGGCCTGATTTATTTACTTACGGTAACGGTAATTTAGTGAGTTTTGATTACTTATGTTTCAGTAGTTTACGTTATTGGGTTTTTAGGGTTCGGTAACCAAAGGGCAAAACTAGACCTTATTACTGAGTCTTTGATTTCTGTCTATTTTCAATTCTATAACTATCACGAATAATTAATATTAAAGGGGGCTTATACATAAACGTGATTTTTATTTATTCGATATTGATAAGGGCAACGGGAGATAGATACGGTACGGAACTCTTCGTGCGCACTTGCCCGGTTTTATTAATAAGTAGGTATACTAAGTTTTCCGTCATAGACTGCTCTTTACCATCAATTTCCCTCATAAGAAGATAGTAATGGGTTATAGCAAAATCTCTTAAAACGGCACGCGGACGAAGTCGCGGCGGGAACAGCTAGTTTTGTAATATAATTTTGATATTTATTTTATTAAACTTAAACAAGCTTAAATTTTCAGATTTCTCTTTGAGGGATATTTTCAGTATTCAGTATCTTTATTGTCTCCATAATGTAGGTAATACTGTTAGGTCTCATGACTAAAAATATGTTAACTTATAGGTATGTACATAATTTACCTACCCACGTTTGAGTATTGCAATAATTAACACCCCCTCTCACCAATTGTAATATTGAAAAAGTAAAATCGCTGAAGGATCATCATCATCATCAACCTATGTCATTCCACTGCTGGACGTAGGTCTCTCCTAAGACGCGAGACTGAGCCCGATCTTCGGCTCTTCTCATCCAGTGTTTGCCAGCTACATTACGCAGATCGTTGCTCCATCTCGCCGGAGGGCGTCCTACACTACGCTTGCCTAAACGCGGTCTCCACTCCAGTATCCGTCCGCAGAAGGATCAGTGATTTAATTTCAAAATCGTCAGTTTTCCATTTTGATACGAAAAATATAAAAACAAAACCAAAATAAAGTTCAAAGCAAAAACTAATTTTACTTAACTACTTACTTTCCTTTTAGTTTTACTCTATTTTGATGCTATCATAACTGTTTAAAATGTGCAAACGAGAAAGTGTTTCACGGACTTAGGATATCATAACAAGCTTCTTTAGAGAAAACTTTTCTAAGTAAAAATGCTTTTGTAGAAGATATTATATTTGTAATTGAACTTAGGAACTTTAGTCTTACCTAGATCCTATTCCTACTAATATTATAAAGCGAAAGTTTGTATGGATGTATGTATGTATGTTTGTTACTCTTTCACTGAATGTATTTTAATTAAACGAATTTAAAAATAATATCAGCGTATAGAGGTATCTAAATAAATTACTATTAACATACAGTATAAAGAACAATTGACGAAATCATAAAATAATAATTACTAATAGATTTTGTTTATTTTCTGAATAAAATAGGCTTGCCCAGCATCTCCATAGAATGACTAACGGCCGGTTTCTGGAAACCCAAATCACGATGGATCCGAGTTTGACACATAGTAATTATTTGATTTTTTCGTTGATCATCGTTCGAGAAACCGGCCGTAAGAGTTTCCTTACGATGATTTTCTTCACCCTTTTTGAGCTCATTGCGTACAAAAATGCTTTTGTGCATGATCAGACCACTCATTCAATACGATCAGAACTGTTTGCTACGACTGGATCACCGGTGCTCAAATTAATCCCAAAGATGTGAATAAGATTCCTTTATTTTTCATTTCAGTATCCACTCGCTCCAGTCTACAACGATTGCACCTTCCCATTACCCCACAAAATGGCGAGAACCCTACCTACAACTTTATTTGTCTTCTTATCCCACTCTGGGGCTTAGCAGTGTACCTTTCAACTGTAGTCGAGATGACGTGACTGCGTACCGTTTGGGCTATTTCACAGTTTATTTTCACGACTTTGCTCGTTTACTTTGTCTTCCTGTAGCACCAGTGTTTGAGGCTATCATGTTAGAAAACAAACTGATTATTTAAAGAATTTGACGTTTAATAAAGGCGTTTCTCAGTATACGAATAAGTGATGCTGAGGGCACTGAAACGGCTGAAACAATACGATCCTTTGTCCTGCCCTGCCGGCTACTTATCTCAAAACAAGTTACTAATTTATTAGACAACTTATGCAATACAGACGGAGAGAGGCATTTACATAAAACTTTTACCTTTATTACTGGAGGTCACGCTGAACATAATGATAAACAACCCTCAAGAGACGGACTTGCTAAAAGCCTGAATATCTCCGCTGGTTAAGTAGGTATCACAATTTTCAGGACGAGTCTCAGATTACCTTATTTTATTACCAGACTTAAGTACGTTGTTGTTGCGAATTTCAAGTTTAAGGGTGTGCGCACACTTACGACAAGACTGCAGTGAGACTTTTTATTTTACGTCATTCTCTACTATCGTGTAGAGAGTGACGTGACCAGAGGTTTTTCTACGGGTAATATGGGTATAGTTACGTAGTTCCATCTGATCACGGAACTTTAAAATACATTTTGTCACTGGTATGCGCTCTTACTTAGCAATATAACTATAGGGCTATGATAATTTGCCCAATCGTAGAGAGCTACAAGCATATCTATTATCTAAAGATTAGAAATGAGATGATATATTTTTAATATAATTGTTCATCATGGTCATTAAATAAATAATGTTACCCTCTCATAATATCAGGATTACTTTAACATATGAAAACAATCAATCATCATTGTTGAAATGTGGTTTTCTATAACATATTGGACCTTACCCATGGTTAGAATTCAATTAGCTCTCAGCATCAAGAGCTCGTCAGCACTTTGCGGCTAATTTACTAAGGCTCGCCGACCACTTGGCATTGACTAAGTGGGAAATACGCTAACAATTTATCACTTAAATCAGTCAGTTGACAGTCAGCTGCTCTCTGTTTGCTTTATCAGGAAGGAGCTCAGTTGGTAGTAATTCTGCCTTCCATACTGTGGGTCGTGGGTTCAAAGTTTGTGTGATTAGCACTTATTTTTGTTCTCTGTCACATGTTCTGGGTGTTACATGTATTCTATGTATGTATTTACAAAAAAAGGTAAATAAGTATTCTATCAGCAATCTAGTTTCTATTGCACAATCTTTGCTTAGTTTGCGACTAGAGTGATGTGTGTAATGTCTGTGAATAATGTTTTTTATTAGTTTATTTACATGTTAAAAGAACATCTGTAGGAAATATCGACTTTCCTAAGCTCTTAGGCTTGCCATTTTTTTGGAAGTAAAACTACTTGGTTAAATAATACAAACATCTCATTCTTTTTTATATCGGGTCACCCTCGAACAGTATAAATTGTGAGCAATTTTCAGGGCCGTTTGCCACGCGCCGGGATGCCAATGATACGCTACTCAAACTCATTCGACATATTCGTATGTCTGGTGACTTATCCTAGCCTCTCAAAACCCGCCAGGTTTTAAATCACGGTTCAGTTTCTATAGTAACCCATCGGTATTCTGTGGAAAACCTTGCAGATTTTGAGTGACTAGGATAGGCCTACTGGCTTACAGAGATGGAATTAAGGGGAAACTGTTGAACATGTGGAATACGTGGGCTTGTTATATTGCCAACGTTTTCCACAGGTTTACCAGGCTTTACCAGATTCGCCTTAATTTTTCTAATATTACGGATTCTCCTGGCACGATTGGTTTGTTAGTTTTTTAACTGACCTCAAAAAAAGAACAGTAAAATTGAGAAGTGCCTACCTATGTGGTTTATAGGAAGTATACTTCTCAATTTTACTGTTTGTTTTTTGTGTTACTCCAATTTCTTTTCGTGAATTGATATTAACTGCTTATGATTCGTTTGGAAGATTGTTTATGACAGCTGATAAATAACTGGCTATTTATACATTTTCCCTTTTTACTTATACTTTAAAGGGAATTAAAATACCTTACACCTGCACTGCAAAGCTACAAATTGTATTACTATCAGGAACCAGCATTTCGTTTGACAGAACCTTATTTATTGGCTCTACTTGATTGATACATTGTCGCCCTGCTAATTTACTGTTTTTTTATACGTTTTTATTTACGTGTGAATTTTTATGTACCTTTTGAACTTATAGCACATAATATCATATATCATCGCATCATTTCTTTATTCTTAGGCAAGATATCAGAAATTATGAAAGAGTTTTCATAATCTGTTACGTAATGCCGGTTGCACCCACAAAGATAATTTCATTTTTACCAAGCTATCCCATAATCGCAACTGTTCATAAAAGCTAATTCTGAAAGTCTGTAATTTGAAAGGAAAATCCTGAAATTCCAGTGTAATTTACTTAAATATTCTTTATTAGTTTATTTAACTCTTTATTACACAAAATAAAGTATATAGAATTGGCGAACTTAATACTAAAGCATTTCTACCAGACAACCCAAGTGGTATCTACTATCTATCAGTAATGAGGTTGGAGTGCGACAAAAAATAAAAATAAATACATAATAAGTAAACTATACTTTATAAACTAACTAATACTAATATCATCATCATCATCATCAACCTATATCAGTCCACTGCTGGACGTAGGTCTCTCCCAAGACGCGCCACTGATATAAACGAATACTAATATGTTCTTACTAATAATAATACATAAAATAATTTCTTTATAATTGACCCGATTTTAAGATACCCTTAATTACTAAGCGTAGAATGTAATATGTAGGAAGCCAGGTATCAATTTCCAGCCAAAGTAATTTACAAGTGAACCATTAAGTAAGCCACCGTGACTGTAATCTAAAGTTAGTTGTTCTAATTAGTGGTCCCCAATCTACGGTTCAGCTTTGGTTCACAATGTTCTGTTCACACTTGAGGTCTCGCCAGCGATCGGACTGAATTGTCTGCGGGCGTGTTTTTGTCAACAGTCACGTTCGTACGATACGGTCGCTTAATCTGGGAATCACAGGATGAGGATACGACTTTTTGTCGCTGTTATATATGAGTTTTTTTATTTCGGCTACGATAAGTGCAATCATATATGTTTTCATTTGTCTTGGTGCTTAAATTTCTGTTGTATTTAATGAAAAAGTACCTACTCAAAATCTTATTTTAATCATTATACCTACTAGTTGCTTATTTATAATTAATGCTTAGTTCCTTAATTAATAACGTTTATCTCTCTACGTATTTGTAGCTATATTATTATTAGATTTGGCCTTCCCTTCTCTTCTCAGCCTTTTCATTATTGATTTAGTACTAAGTCGTGACTGCTTTAAATAACCGATTCGTTTTATACATGAACGTTAAGACATAAAAATATATTATTTATACTAAATATATTATGTTTTTGAATTTAGCCAACAGGGGTCCATGAAATATTTTTTTATTTAAATGTTCGTTTGTTTTGTTTAATAATAAATAAATAAATAATAAATAATGCTGGACAATCCACACAACATCATCTAGCCCCAAGCTAAGCAGAGCTTGTGTTATGGGTACTACAAGACTGACATACTTAATACAATATAATACATAGATAGATACTTTTTTATTATTACATATAATACCCAGAACACCCGGAATAAATATTTGCAGAACATACAAACATTTATCCCGAGGCGGGAATCGAACCCGCAACCTTCCGCGTCGCAGGCGGACCATCGCCCACCGCGCCACATCGGTCGTCATCGTTAATGTTCTTTAAGTCACTTTCATAACGCAAGAAGAAAATTAGCGCAATCGGGCCCCAGTTGCCGTAAAAAGTCGCGTCCGCAATCCCACCCAATACATTTTCAGCTTTAATCATGAATGACATGCTTACGTATTCAGTGGCTCACACCGCCAGCTAACGAGAACTCGAGATAAGTTTACAAACGTCGTAATCTTGAGTTCTCGAAGGCGTCTCAGCGTTCATTATCCTGGATTTCGAATTAACATATTAGGCTGGGCGAACTAGCTTCTGTCTACGGATTCGTTGCGTTGGATGGATATTTTCTAGGTAAGCGTGCTACATTGTCGACCGCATTGTCACTTAATAATATCAGGTTAGATCGCGTTCAATCGCTTACCTATTTGTAAGAAAACAAAAGGAATAAAAATCAAGCGATTTAAGTTCTGAGCAAAATGATAATTGCTGTAATCCGATGCATTAACACATACGATAATCTTACACGTTTTGTGTGTCTTATTTACTTTTACGCACACAATGCACGTATCTATTAGGACTTTCTAATAATCATCATATCAGCCCTCTGCTTGACAAAGTGGTCAGAACAAACGTTTTCTGATTTTTCTTTTCACCCGTCAGCTAGTCGACAACGCTACTAGGACATTTCAGGATGTCCACCACCTTCAGTAACGAAGAATACGACGAAGAAGACGAAGAAGAAGTTGTTAACAGTAGATTGTTTGATAATCAGAACCGTACGTCTCTCAGCTTGTGTTTGTATTTGAGAACCTTACCTCCCCATTAATATGTACATACGTAACATTAATAACTTAATAATAATATCAATGAGGTTGTACGTATATATTACGAAGTATTTATAAGATTATCACTAGTGATGATGTAATTTATATGTGACCATGATTTAATTGCTGATCAATCCGGAAAAATATCTACCTACTCATCAATTGGATACGAAAATGTCACCCGAATATGAAGATACGTTCGATTTAATGCGATCCTATACAAAATGAAGAACTTAGATAATACAAGATTAGTTTACTGGTATAGCTCTCTGAATTTGAAGTTTAAGTGGCAACGGGTTGGTTATATAATTCGTAGAACAAACAATCGCTTGTAAATAAAAGTGGAATAGCGATCATGTACTAGATACGGAAGTAACAACCTGTACTTCCCAAAGACCGACAAAATTGTTATAAGTAGCTCTACCATGAGTTTTTACAATCTAGACTCGCTAGCGTCTGTAGTTAAAAAAATGTATGATGATTTGTACAGCGCCTCTAGCGGATAGTTGGGTACTAAAATTCGTAATACTATTTACCTACTGTGACAACTCATGGTAGAGGTACTGATCACAAAAAGTTTGAGCAAAGCCCAAAACCGTTCTTTCTGAAAATATGTGTGTGTATGTGGATTGTGGATGTCAATGTCAACGTCTACAGGCTTATAATGATGCTAATATAAATAAGTTTCTATTTACAAAGACCGAGTAACAGAAATCTAACTCGCCTTACCTTCGTTATTCTTGTTTCTAATTAATGGTTAAACTTTTTCAGCAAAATATTATAATGAAACGTCAACTAAGCGGGTAACCAATTAAAATGTCTGGCTAAGTAATTAAGTTTTCTGAATTTTGTGTTTAAAAAAGAGGTTGTAAATATAAGGAGTTTTTTTCCAAAAGCCACATTTCGCTTGCTAGTAAAAAAATATAATTTATGCCGACCCATTATGGGGTGAGCATAATTCATACATATACATAATTTACTGGCATTTATCACAATTTTCCAATGAATCTGACTCATATTTTGTAACTTTGGATAATATATATTTTTCGAATAAATGATGGAGTAAGCTGCTAAATGGACCTACCTGTTTACATAATGAAGTTGCATTGACGTATAGAGCACATTGAGTAACTGCCCTATCAGCATTACCTACTGCTTAAAAATATAAGTAGGTACAATGATACTTCGCCAGGCAAGCTTTTATTATTGTGCTAAAGGTGTTAGTAAAGGCGGAAACAACCAAGATTAGATGTATTTGGTACAGCTGCTGTAACTACCCTTCTTCTTCTTCTTCTTGTCACTGAATGAATGAAGTTTTTGAAAAAATGAATTTTCATGTTTTCACATAGTCTACCCTAGTAAAGGTAAAAATATAACCGGGACAAACCTTGGCTACACTGGTAATATTTCATTTAATTTTTTGCCATCGCGATATATTTCATTAAACTAATCTTAAGTGACTTTTAACACAGGATCTAAAACCCAGGACACATTACATAAACCCCGTCGTAAACGCTAAAACAACAGGAAATACTGCGGTAAAAATACTAAAAATATACCTAGCACGCGTGCTAGGCCCTAAAGCGAGATGTATACACGTTTGTTTGAATAGAGGATTGAGCTGTGACGCTCGTTCTCTGTGCCAGAGTACCACATAGTACAAAAACCAGTATTTCAACTGAAAAATAATAAAAAAATAATAACTTTTAATCCTATGAGACGAAACTAGACGATTTCACGGCTTCTTTGTAATTACCTAGTCAAAAAGTTAAGAGGTAAAGATTATCTAAAAAATAAGTTAAGATTTGCGCAGCAGAAAGGTTTTTAATGTTTCTCAATAACAGAAATAAATAAAAACAAAAACGTGCATTGTGTTGTGATGGTGCACTTTACAAGCTAATTTGAGTTAAATTTATACCATTAATCAATAAATACATAAAACAACTTTGAGAGTTGCTGTACCTAATTAATTTTTCTACGCCGCTGTCATAAACAAAAGAGGTTGTCTCTAGAACATGCAGCGGTTCTTGTTATTGAGGGAAATACGAGCGAATAGCTCGGAGGCTGTCTATAAATAAATGCATACAAGATACTGGGTTGAGCTCTGTTGAGACAGAAGAGCGATTGTCGTAGTCAAGGCCACTTAGTAATACCTAAACATAGTGTAGGCAGCAGTTTACCTTTTAACTACAAGTAAAGTCCCGTATTCTTAAGTAAAAAGTAAAAAAGTAAAAATTGTTTTATTGACAAAATCATTTTGTAACAGAATAATATGAATCCATAGGCTCCTGTGCTAGTTATAAAAACTGTGTTACAGGAGCCAGTAAAAAGTCATTTTCAACTTTGAATAAGCTTAATGTTTTCTTTGTAAAACTCTGTAGGTATTATAAAAGTTTCAGAGCATACAATAATGTTTTATGAAAAGATTTCCAATACGTATCGGCAAAGACGAAGGTTATTGAATTCAAAGCCGCTGTGAAGCTATTGTTGCTCGAGTAATTCGAGTCGTAGGCAAATGAATCATTAGTCCTAAACTAATATTAACCTGTGCAATATAAACAAAGAGTTTCGGGTGTAGGTATCTCTGGTAGTATCGGGTGGTTAATGTTCCACGGTTACTTGGAGCGACGACGCCGCATCGCAAAACAAAATGTCCTTTAATTTTCTAATGGATCCGTGTAGGCAAAATTCGGTGGCAAACTTTCACTCGAAGGCATTTACATAACAAAGAAAAAGGGTAAGCATCCGGGCGTCCGCGCCCTGAAACCGTATTCTTGTCAGGACTCCGGATTTTGTAAAGGATTTGCCGGTCAATTTCACGTCACTACGTTTTTGTCGGAGTAAATTTTGTGCATAATCAAGAAACCCAGATTTACTGGGGTGTATAAACACGTAGTTTAATAAACCCAGATCTTCGCACCGGGAACTTTATCAGGATATCTTTATTATTATGGCGGACGTGTCGTGTATATCAAAGGCGAATTTTCGATATGGCTATGGATATTGGCGGGTAAGACCCAACTCGAGTAATGAAGGAAATATTCTTAGAAGAATATCAAGTGGGGATATTGGTAATAGGTTTAATCAAAATCGTCCATAACCTATCAGTTATCTTGTCAGCTGGTGACAATCATTACATCAAGTGTAATTACGAAGAATTCTTATAATTTGCTAAGTCAATTTTCCAAACCGGGACCGATCGAAAGTTTCAAGCAGATAAGCTTGCAATAAGTGAAATCCAAGTAACTTGTGTTACGAAAGCGTGAAATAAAAATACCTGTAAATCGTTCCAATACTACTGAAAGCCAGTTTTCGCGAAAAATACATTTAACTTTGTATCCGTATCACTGTAACCCCGGAAAAGGGATCCCTTGACAGTGATAACGACGTGGCACGAAAATACAGGGAAACAAAACAAACACAGGGGACTTGCGAGCGTAATTCTAATTCGGGGAGATAAACTGTGAAATGCGTACACCATTTAAGATACTTCTCGTGCGCACTTCTCTACTATATATAAATTGTATTCATAATATTATGTGTCTAATTAGCCTCATTTTTTGTTAAAGCTTGTCCAGCATAGCGACAATACAAAGTTCTGGCTATTATTTTGAACTCATACTAACTATGCTCAAACTTTTTGCTAGGACACCAGCTGTCGTTGAAGATAGTGAGAATCCGATCACTGTTTTTATGCTTTACAGTAGAACGGCAAGTAAGTACATCACAAACCGGAAAAAATTGTATGAAAACTTTTTTTTGTCAGAAGCTTGTCTCATAATACCTAATTCGAGATATTATTTTAGAATAAGTCAATGACTTAATCACTGCGTAGTATGACTGGGCATTGACTAAGAAGATCGCCCTTTGTGTCTTTCTTTAGAATTTTGAAAGTTTACAAAAGCCCATATAATTTTATCCAAAATTGCATTGTCAAGATTTAAAATTCATTTTAATTTATCTTGTTACTTTAATGAAAAAGTTTAAGATGCAAGGTAGACGCTATAAAAGTAAAATGTGTGCTTAAAGTAAGCTGGCACTAAACTAGATGAATTCCTTAAAATTCATGCTGTAATCTTAAAATAAGGGTTTTAATATTAATAATTTTACAACATGGCCTTAGATTATATAGGTACATTAAAAAAAGTTAGATAAGCAAAGTAAACTAAATAAATAAACTAATTTCATAGACAAATATTTATTCACTAAAACCACAAGGATCAGTAGTTTTTTTTTAATAAACATACGGTATATTTCTTTTCACGGATATTTCACAAACCAAGCTTTTGTCCCAAACTAAGCAAAGCTTGTATTATAAATGCTAGTTTTCCTATATATTACTCAAATACTTTTTTCTTTCAATAAATAATACTTTTTTTTGTAAATAGAACAATCATACCTTCAAGCCAATGTTTGTTCTTGGTTGGAATTGAACCCACAATATGCACGAAAGGCAGAGCTTATACTAACTGAGCTGTGACGTCAGTCAGTTCAGTTAAATGATACAGTTAAGGCATATGAAAATATTGCTATGTTACTTTATGAGTATACTGCATACTGTATGCCAGTGTATAAATATAGGTACGGTGTAGGTATGGCATAAATGCAAAAAACAACAAGTCTACAATATAAAAAAAAAAACATTATTTTAAGAAGATATTGTTGTCTTAAGATCAGGATTATAATCCGAAAGATTATCCATATCAAATTAGCAAAGTCATAATTGAAATTATAAAAAGTAAGATTTCGTTGAGCCCAGCACAAAAAATAACATTTAAGCATCATGGAAGAACACGGGAACCCATGATACTATTTGCAAGAAAACCTCTCTCATGGAAAGCAATAATAAAGAAATGGAGAGACCTGTTCAAGGAGAAGGTCATAAGGAGAGGTTGCAATCTTTAGTTATGAGGAATCGACTGAGAGAGAGATAAAGATGTATCATCTAGGTGTCTATGTAAATGTAGAACACAAAGCAATGTAAAATTGTATGAGAAGATATTATGACACTCCGTTTTGAAGTTTCAAACGCCTGAAGTGTTTGGTCGAGTTACTTCATAATAATAAGATAAGAAATTCACACGGTTACGTTGTTGTACCCTGCTGGTGTTTAGATACTGTTTCATGATATTATATCCACATTTATTTATTATCTTTGTAAAAAGTTTTAACAGTATAAATAGAGTATAAAAAGACATAAATATAGCCAGGCCCAGGCCCGGTGCTAAGGGCTACAGATTGAGGAACCTCCGGACAATGCGTGCCGTGTCTATTAGGACCTATAATATATCTACTTACTATTATTTTTTTAAAAACATCTAATCAATAATAAAAGCTAATTATTTGAGGTTTGAAGCTGCAGCTTATCAGCGTAATGTCTTTTAAATACTGTATAGATCGTTTGCAACGGTCTGAAGATAGCTCAACAGTTTCTTATGCATTTTGCAAGTATGTACCTATATCTTGTATAGTGTTTGTAAATAAATGATGGATAATATTAATTATTTATAGTTCCTGTCGAATGATCGAGTTAGTATTCAACAAAAACCGTAGTTTCCTAGAGCGAACAAAAAGCGCAATGGACAAGTTAGATGCACGTTTCCACGTGGTGGTATATTTTTTCTACTTTTCTTCCATCAATTTTTCGGGGAAGTTGAAGCCGAATTCTTTTTAATCGTAGCAGTTTGAATCTCAACAAAAACCGAACCAACTTTATAAAACCTATTTTAGATGTACTACAGTAGTATGAAAATGAAACATGTTTTTTTTTTATTTCAGAAATCAAAAATACTTATCGACAATGTAGAAGTCCTCTTATAAGTATTAAACATACTTGTGTTAGAGAACATCTCCCTTAAATATCCACAGAATGGTTACATTCAGCGTATTGTACCTATTGTAAATTCCTGTATCGCTACTTACGGCCGGTTTCTCGAACGATGATCAACGAAAAAATCAAATAATTACTATGTGTCAAACTCGGATCAATCATGATTTTGGTTTCCAGAAACCGGCCGTTAAAGTCTAGTTTTACTAGTAACATTTAATAGTGTATAGTATATTCCAAAGAATGTGTACATACTATAAATATTCATGTCTCTTCCACTACTTACAGTAATGTTTTCCTATCTCAAGCTTTAAGCGCGCGTCGCGTCATTTTCGGTGAAGTTTATAAACTTGTTGAGAAAGCTTAAAAGTCTAACATTCTTAGTGTAATATGTTAATTACATAAATGTTAAGTACCCACTTATCATACGTACTTAGGTATACGTATTTAACTAGACTAAAAGATCCTTTGTTGGTGTGAATAATTAACTTAAGATTATTACGATTTATTATAAATGAAGAGATGTTAAACAATATTTTTTGTTTAGATTACCTGTAAAAATAAAAAGGAGTTTAAAGTACAGATACGAGCTTGAAGTATAAATTTACTGTTAATTTATACTAAGATTAAGACACTACAACAATTCAAATCCCAACTAAAGCGCCACATTTTGAAGGATTGTACCAAAAAGTGATCAAGTTGAAAGAAATTCATGTGCAAGAAAAATATCGCCCCGTGTGGGTCTGCCCTATACACTCGCAATGTTTATGCTGTTCGTTTTGTTTGATATTTTTCAAATCTACCTACATATTTCTGCTTTTGTTCGTTACGAACTACATTTTACCTTAGCATACTAGTTTAGTTCTCGGAAGTGATTTTGTAATCTTGAGAGAATTAATAAAGATCTTAACCCTAAACTAAACCTTATATAACTGAGAGAGAGAGAGAGAGAGAGAGCAACAATCACACATAAAAACAAAAAAAACTAAAACTGTGTTTCTAAACTTACAAAATTGTTTAAAACACTTTTTAAGTTCCTGATTATGCAAAACGAAATAGATACTACAAGATGTTTTGTAAAAGTTGTATTCATATAAACAATTATTATCAACTGTTTTTGCGCTGAACGAAGCTTAGATAATTAATTCAACCAAAGATAATATAATTTTTCTCGGATTATTATGAAGAAAATAGCAATAACGCGCAAATTAGTGACTTGCGTGACTAATGTCCTGAAGGATGACACGCAGAGAGGCATTATTATAAGTCTTTGTACTGAAATGTGGTCGTGGAGAAAGAATATAGGTACAGTACTATGTTTACCATACACTAGAAAGAGTAACAAACATACATCCACACAACTATCCACCTATACAAACTTTCGCGTTTATAATTAATAGTAGTAAGATGGCTTTATCAATGACACGAAGAAGATAATCACTTGCTAAAATATATTTGTGAGTAAGTAAATGTTTAAAATCCTGCCAAAACTTGAAAGTTTGGCGAAGTAATATAGATATTGTATCTATGTTATTTCGACAAACTTTGAAGTTTGTCCATGACGAGTTTTTACGTTTCTTGTATTCAAAAAATGTTTACTCAGTATTAAATAATTGGGAACTTACTAACTAAGCAACGTATTGTGAGTTTTACAAAGAAATTCTTATAGCTCACCTCTTTACATCACCAGTAGAAATTCTTTACAAAGAAAAACATAATTTTCGCGAAACATTTTGCGAAAAAACATTTTTATTATTTTGCTGTTTGCTTTATATTGTAGCGGGTCTTGTCAATTTATTTCGGTGTGTTATAAAACGGGGATTTCGTGTTATCATCTAAAAAGAAGCAGACGCGTTACACATACCGAAAAGGAGATAAATATTTTATGTCATAATTCATCCGAGCTATAAAAAGGGTGCGCGAAGATGCCAGCATCTACTGCGGGAAATAATAAAATACAACCAAACAGTAAAACAAATTTTACGCTACACTGCGCGGTTGCCTTGTGCGTGTTTCGCGGAGAGGCGTCATCACCGCGCTATGTACCAATAGTCAGCGAAAACCCTTCGTATATCGTTTTGAGTAGTAGACTACAGTAAGCCTGGAATCATTTCGCTTTACCTACTCGCTAGAGACCGAAGCGAAATATTTACAGTGCAAGGAATGCTCAACCTTTTTTTAATCTGAGTAATAAAGTAAAGGTTATTTTGTTACAGTATCCTTTGAAATAGGTTTACCTTCTTCGTAGGTTAAATGTGAATATTTTAAGCAGGAATGTATGATATGAAAATATATCTAGGTAAGATATAATCATAACTTAGTCTCATGATAAATGATGAGCTATCTTTATATCGTCTGGAACGGATTGTAGATAGCTCAACTGTTATGTATATTTTATATAGGTATCAATGTACATTTAGTAAATCTGTAAAAGTTGTAAGTTTGTTTGTGAATAAATTATATGTTGTATCCATTGACTTTTTAATTATAATTCTAGCACCATCCATTAAGAACGTGCAATGAAAATCATTAGAATGTGTCATTGCTTCATTATCATCATCCCACAGCTGGACGTAGGTCTATCCCAAGACGCGCCACTGAGCCCGGTTACGTAGACTTTACGTCAATACTTGGCGGCAGAAATAGCTAACTTTTTGCCCCTTCCTCTTTAAATTAAAAAAATATCATTATAAACAATGGCACAATTATTTCTAATACTCGCAATTTCATAAAATTACCATCAATCACGATATAATTGGAAAAGTTTGACCACGAAGGGTGGTTCTCCCTACAACTATAAAATCGCACTTAACGGCACTCGACGACTTCTGAATGCTGATAGGCTGAGGAGCGTTAGAATTTAGTATCTTGACTCCTCTTTGGGTGTATAAAGAACTTTATCTTGGAGTGTATAATTAGAAACGACTCCCGGATATTCAATTTAATATAGAGAAATAGCGTATTGTTAATTATATCATGAGAAATTATTATTTCAATGATAATTTGAAAATCAATGTGTGCATTATTAAATACATTGCATAAAATCTTATTTGAAAAATAACAATTGTACTTACCATTGACATACCAATAGAATATGACTAAATATTTGCACTAAAAATGCCGCAGATACTTACTGCTCGTTAAAATTAAATGTTTATCTTACAAGGGAAAACCTTGAATAATCGTTAAAGATGAAAAGCTTATTAAATTATTTTTAAACTGGCACACTAACTTCAATCAACAACCAATCACCCCAGGCTACTGTCAGAAAAAAATATTTTGTAATATCCGGTTGCTGTGCCAACAAAAAACGTGTTTATTTTGAAATATTTATTCAAAATGTATGTTATTTCTCAAATCAGCAGATCCGTAATAGTGTTAGTACAACCTCTATCTGAACTTCGAAACTACCGGATTCCAAACTTTGAACAATTTGGTTTGATTTCGAGGCTCCCGACTCGCGAGTAAGCGAGAAGTGAAACTACGAGTCTAGCCTACATTATCACTAGCTCTCAATTATTTTGTACTTATTGACATAAAAACCTCCACAGTTGTCGATGTTATGTTAAAAGTGTATTTGATTTATAAACAAAAAAGCATCATAAAATTACTATACTTTTTACATAAATGTTGATGTTTTTTTTAGTTTCAGCATTCAGATTACTAGTAGTATTGTTTACTTAAAAGGAGATTTCCAAAACTGCTACGATATTACTCTATAGAAGAAATAAAAATATTTTGTATTTTGTTTAGCCTGCCAACCTATTATGATAGTAGTTATGATAATTCCGGACTATTTTATTTAATAATCTTTTTGTCAATTCAAACATTTTGTGCAGGATTGCCGAGTTTCCTTATTAATTCGCCTTTTGTTGTAAAACAAAACCTTACCAGCGATATTCTAAATTATTTTTTTATTAATTTCACAGCTACCAAAACCAAATCATTAGATAAGGTCACTAGATAAATTAGGCTACCAATACAAAAAGAGTAGAACAATTACTGAACATCGGTGACAGATGGTAGGCGGCTCGCCTGACCTGTCCACAACACGCGACCGCAGATCACACAATGGGAAAATCTCGTGTGACAATGGACCCTACATGTTCCTTCCGATAGCACAGCGTTTATTTAGGTCATGTTTTTATTGAACTGACTGAAAGGGCTGTAAAGGAAATCTTTGAGATCATAATAGATTAGATAACGTCTCTTTTTTCTTGAATAAGAAGATATTATTTTGATAAAAATGTTTATTTTTTGATTAAATGAATCTGATTATATGAACGCGTTGTGATAAAGCTTTATAAAAATATAAAATTTTTTGGCTACGTATGAATTTAACAAAACAAAGTTAATATTATAACAAGATATGAATTTGCAATTTGTCACCAAATAATATATAAGTTACTATTTGGCCTTGCCCCTGACTGCCCTTTTAGGTATCCACAAGGCAAACTAACGGTCTATCTTACAAAATGTTAGCGCAGACTTGATTACCATAATTTGTGATTCTTGATTACCATACGTAAAGGTGACATAATGTCAACGCTAACTTTTTATAAGATAGGGCGTTACTATTTATTAGATAACTACCGCATTTTTATGAATAAAGCCGTGACCCCTTTATTTTATACCAAAATATACTACTATTATAAATAATGGTATATAGTACATATTTCTTCTTTATATCAAGTGACGATACTTTTGCGACCGCTTCCAATTACATTATAGAGAAAATACGATCGTAAAACAAAAGTATAGTAAAACTCGATAATAGGACGAGCCTAATCCTATTGGGGTCATTCGAGATATGGACACGAATCATGGATTAGATGATTCTATCTGTGGCGAAGGGGAACGAATACCTAACCTATTAGTTAGGTAGGTACCTACTTTATCAGTCTGCAAGAGATAGCCTGAAAGTTATTACAGGTCTAAGTAGTTTTCTAGTAAGAAAATAAAAAAAATACAAAACCAAGGTTTTGTCTCGGCAGGAGTATTACTATGTATTCTACGACAGTGTGTATTCTTCAAGGTGAACTCGTAAAGAAGAAGTATAACGTATTGCAGACGACTGCGGAATAAAGCACAAAATTAAAAAGTTATAATAAAAATAATGCACACTCGAAGTTGGTATAAAAAATATTCTATCAGCAATCTATTTCTCATAGAGCAAGGATTAATTCGATCCCGAACCAAAGCTACGATTAATCCCAAACAAACCTTAGCTCGGTATCGAATTGCTCTAAGCGAAATATCCATGATTTTTTTTTCGACCCAAATATCGACCAATAGAATTGCAACATTCGACGTCACGTGGTACAACCTACATGGTATTATACTGATAATTTTTTGAAAATTTTCTCTGGTCGTTGCTATACAACATGATCCAAACACGTCAAACTGACAGGTTGAATTCAATTGTGAAAATTGGAGATTTTGCATGAAAATGAGTCGATTTGGAGTTTGTTCTCTGTCCACCATCGATAAAAAAGTCAAAGGAAATGTTCCCATTAATACGTCTCATGGTGCAATTCTATTGGCCGACATTTGGGACGGAAAAATAATCCCCCGAATACCACACGAGCTTCAAAATTATCTGGCATTTCCCTCAAGGTTCCCTGCAAACAAATAAAATCGTCAAGTTTTTCAGGTTAAAAAATCACGAGCGCGAAGCGCGAGTGATTTTTCCTGAAAAACCCTTCATTTGTTTGCAACGAACCTATCGGGAAATACCCAATTTTGAAGCTCTTGTGGTATTATATGTGAATATTTTCATTTATTCCTTCCTATTTCTAGAAAACAATTATTGATATTTATCAAAAACAGCTCAATTTATTAATTTGGTTTTACTATTTTTTGTATTGCTCTTAACTATCAGTAACTTTAACTAACTTTTACTCAAAAGTACACCTTAAGTTGAACTGGAGCGAAGCACGAATAAATTTTACAATCACAATCGTATCGCTACAGTAGCTTACTCGAGTTACATTGCGCGATCATGATGGAACTTTCGGCTGCCAGATAGTTCGAACGCGCAATATGATTCAAATTTGTTAGTAAATACGTGTAGTTGGATTTTTTGTGCTGACGCGAAACACGAAAGTTCTAATAAGCCAACGAACTTTCATCTTACAATAACTGAACAGCCGGCGGAATATTTTAGCGCAATTGAAGTTACCGAGAACTTTTCGAATTGCATTACATCATTATATACTGCTGCCTAGAAATATCCAACTTTAGCACAAAGCTTACGTCATTTATGATATTTAAAAAAAACATAGGTGGAACAGCAGAGGACGACTACAAATAAATGAGACAAGACAATAGTAAAGTTAACGTAACGCAGCGTGTTCTATTCACTGCGCGATGATGCTGAAACGTTCGGTTGCGAGCTGGCGTTTGACAGTCAATGTAAATCGAATACGATGGATTGCGATTGTCACATGTATGCTCACCTTTCTGATTTTTTCGCACTTACTTTAATTATAAAACTTGTTCATAATTTTGACTTGAAGTTTTGAGGAGAGACATTCGATACCCTATGTACTAATTTATTCGTCATTTGCATACTGTATTCCAAGTTAGAAAATATAAAGGTCACCTAGATTAAGTTCACTACAAAGTGACCTTAGAATTAAGATGAGATTAGTGACTTTAGAAGAAAATGTTATCATAATAAATTAGGTAACATAGATAATTCTTTTACGATATCTTAATAAATCTGTAGAGATTTTCATTAAATTAAATTAAAAATTAAATATGTATAGTTTTTAACTTAAAATTGGCTGAATTTAAAAGATTAATTCTAGACAAGTTTGAGTGAAATAAGCCCTACCGCAGGTCACTAGAAACACAGTTTCACAAATTGAGTGTAATTTGCGCGGTACGGAGGAATTTTATAATGACCGGGCGGAATCTGGGCGGAATCCGCTGTTAGAGAAACTACACAAAACATTGCAATTTAACGGACGAGATCCAAGTGTAAATGAATGAAGATAAAGTACTGGCCTTTTAACTTAGCTTCGTATTTATAATACTTTTTTATATAAATTATTGTGCGGGTAACTAACTAAGGTAAGCTAACTATACTACTCTATTTTAACTAGCTTAAAGTGCTATGGAACCTAGACAAGTTACTTGGTCATATTTTTAAATTAAGGTAGGTAGGTACCTACTTAGCTCATTCTTCGTTATCAAAAAAATATTCAATTAAGTAACTAATTTTATTGAAATAGTTGAATAATATTTTCCTAAAATAATTTGGGAAAGGAAAACGTTACTTACTCAAGTATTTTACAGATTTTAAATTACATTATTATGGTCGGCATAAAACTCTTTTGTCTACAAAATAATGTGAAAAATATTATTACCCAGTGGTGAGTGCTATGGTGCAGTTAATACAAACTTTTTTTGTAACAAGGGAGTTAAATAAATATTGTTATTTTTGTTTTGGGATTTCTAGCATTTATTAGGAGGAAAATAAGTTTTTAAAATAATATTGACTTTGAGTAATATAATCCTAAATAAGTTTTTTTTTAACTTTTATAAGCAACATAATTATCTATTAACAACATTTATTTTCCCTCAAAGGGTATTTGGGTCAGTTTTAGAAGGTCCAGTTTTTTTTAAGTCTAGTTATGGAAAAAATAAATTGTCACTTTGGTCAAATATATTCCATTATTCTTTTTTGTGTAAATAAAATAAGGTTTCGCATTAATTTGGGTAATGCAGAATAATTTTAAAATACCACAATGCCTCTACGAATACCCAATGGAAATATAAGTTAGAGATTTCGATTAACTTTGACCGAATCGACGTCAGGCGATTTGCATTGCCCGATACGACACCAACACGATATCAGTATTTGACGCTTTCGGAACGGAAGCTGACACTATACCTAAGGTTATCTGGTGAACAAAGATTATTATTAATCTTATCTATCCTTACTTATCCTTAATGTATAGAAAATGTTGTTATAGAATTTTAATTCTAATCAGTTATTTTGAATTACTTTCATCTTTATACTATTATTCGTTTGAAAAAGTTTCAAATACCTAAAAAAAAAACAATTAACAGCCTTAAAACTGTTTCGATTGTCAATTTATTAGTGATCAAGGTCAAGCAAGACGCCTAAGCTGATTGTGCGA
The DNA here is from genome assembly GCA_932527185.1 of Ecliptopera silaceata. Lineage (NCBI taxonomy): Eukaryota > Metazoa > Arthropoda > Insecta > Lepidoptera > Geometridae > Ecliptopera > Ecliptopera silaceata. Next base: position 4,795,303 of record OW052202.1, on the reverse strand, counting down.
GAAACTGACTTGTAAGTATCGTGTCGGTGTCGTTGTCGGTCGGTGTAAAAAATCCCAATACCTAATTGAAAAGTTCAAACAATCTTTTACGGTAAAGACCTTTTCGCCCGTTGAGCTGTAGACCTTTTATAAAGTTCCAACGATTTTCTAATTATAACTTTGTACGACATTTTTGGTTTCACCTTTTATATTATGATTTATGTTTTTTTATTTTTGACGTCAATAACTTTTAAGTATGTTGGTTGCTATCGTATTATTTGTTTAATATATATACATTATATAAGTAATATTGACTTGGACCTAATACAATCCTAATAAGCTTTTTTATTACTTTTTAAAGCAACATTTATATTATCAATATTTCGGATAAAATAAGTAGGTACATAAGGGGAAGTTTGAAAGTTGCGCCTATAACGGACAAGTAGTCCAGTCATTTTAGCTATTTTATTTTATTTTATTTTTAAATTTTAGGAAAACTAACAGCTAATACATGTATATAGATAAAAAAAAACAAAAATTGCAAGAAGGCTAATTAGAAGTTTTCACAGATAAATAGTAAAAGATTAAAATAGATAACAGTCTCGAAATAGACGAAAAAGAAAAAACACAACATACACAATATTACAGACTATTAGTAGTGCTATACTCAAAAGCAGATTTAACTTTACCTAATTAATTTTACCCATTCTACTTACCAATTTAAACTTTACTTTAATTATTTAATTACTGCTATCAACATTTCAGAGTTAGGTAAACCCCAATATTCCGCAGATAAAACCTTAAATGACTGGACTAAAGTTGAAGAGTAATAGGTTAGCGTGGTATGGGCATTTCATGCAGAGGAAAGAAAGATATATAACAAGAAGAGTGTTAGATATGAATGTGGATGGATTTAGAAGTAGAGTGAGGCCAAAGAAAAGATGGATGGACTGTGTGAATGATGACATGTGTAAGAAAGGTGTGAGCATTGAGATAGAGGAGATAGAGGAGAGTGGAAGAAGAGGACGTGTTGTACCGACCCCACATAATGTGGGACAAGGATAGAAAGATGATGATGATGCTGATACATACTGATTAAATAAGCTAATAGCCTTTTGTAGGATGTAAGTAATATTTCGACAAATCTATAATATGCATTACATATGTACAAATTAGATAAAATAAACATTTCATATATAACTTGTAGGTACCTATAAAAAAGATAAATGATGCTAAAACTGCAAAATGACTGGATTTACTAAACTATTTGTTTTTATTCATTCTAACAATTTATAAAGTAAAACTCCTACTGTGAATAATTTTACTGTACACAGTACACCTAGGGTAATGTACACTAATATTTATTCACAGTAGCATTCTCCAAACTTTAAATTAGTTTCCACGCCTCAGAACATGCATCATTCTATGACGTACCTACGTACCAACTAGTTTTATTCAACTTGTGCCTTTATTCTGCATTTAACTCAAATGGTCAAATGTTAAACACAGTTCATACAGTTAAACTAAAACTCAAAAGAAACGTTATTCAATAAAATCACAAGGATCACTTTGAAACGTCTAAGTGTAAGTCTAAACGTGAAAGTGTTAACTGTATTATAACGAGTAAGTTTAATATAAACAAACTTACAACTATTAGGTACCTACAGTATTTACAAATGTACATAGGCATATAATATAGGAAGAAACTACAATTATCTCATAATTGTTATTTTTTGCAAAATTGAACAATACTGACTTCAATCACAAGGTATATTTAGTTCCAATTTCACAACTAGATGTCGCCACAACATCTTGTTGATTCCTAGCTCGCACTATCGAAGTATTTTGCATGTCGCGATCAAAGTTATGAGATTTTTAACAAAGGTTACTCAAAAACATATCGGAACTACGCCCCATCGATCAACAATGAATAGCCGTATAGGATCATTAAAATCAGCGGCATTCATAATTGACGGAGAAATCGTGTAGGTACGTACAAAAAACATACAATCGAATTGATAACCTACTTTTTTGAAGTTGGTTAAAAATAATAGTAAGCCTGTTGCCTGTTAAAGAGTTTTTGCATTTCATGCTATTTATTTAAGCTATACAGATTATATAAGTACGCGTTATATTTAGATAAATGAATCCACCTAACAGAGCTATTTATTAGCAAAACCTAGGTTCCTAGGTTCGGTCTGCCTAAACAAACAAAATACAGCAGCCAATCCGCACTCCATCACTAAATAATTCGATTATTTGTCAAAGCGGAACTAATCGGCTTCCAGATAGAGCTGAACTCAACGACCTTTGCCTATAATTTATCTATCGATTACCTATTATGCGATAAACGGCAATAGGAAAATTAGATGAGATATTATTAAGATGGATATTAACCCAAACAAAAAATGATAAAACCTTAAATATGATTTACAATTTACCATCAAAACTTTTAAATCATTAAAAACTAAGTACATTGCGAAAACATTCTAGTTATTACAATATCTATTAAATTATTTTACTTTCAGCAGCTCATAATTGCGCTATCATTTTCTCATCTTCTTTCCGTTCGAATATTTTAGCAATTTATCCCAGTATAAACAAACCATACTGTCTATCTTGCTTATACCTACCGCAATGTATTAATTCCTGTTTTTATCTTACTCCGTCGGGGCTTGTATGTTTATAAAATCTTAGTAATACAAATTGAGAGTTCCGCTAAAAATAACTGGAGAATCACCCGCTAGATAAGGCTTCAGATAAAAGGTGCACAAAAACCTCGTTTTATCCGCTGAGGAAGAAACAAAGATGTTTATCAGTTTATTATTGTGCTCAATTTGTGAAACACTGGAACAATGAGGTCACCAGGTAAAGACCATAGACCGAGCCGGTAAGAAAAGTTTCTAAGAAAAACGTGGTAGAAATTTTCTATATAGCATTTTTATGAACTGCAATATGGTTTTCAGCCTTTAACCCAACGAGCGAAATGATAAGTTAAACTAACACCCGTATTCACAAACATTACTGTGAGGTCTCATAGTGTGCACGTGCGCACAGGGCTAGCGAAACCAATCCAGAAACAATACTTAAGTGTCAGAGCGCACTATGCGTCCGTCAAAATGAACGAACAGCTAAGGAAACGGGCTAGTTTGAAGGCTTGTCAAAAGGAACGCACTGCAAAATGGCATTCTTTGCACAGTGTTGATGCTATACTTAAGCAAGTACTCTTTGTGAATACGGGTGTAAGTGTATTTTGTTTTATAGTTTTCAAAATACCTTGTGCGCTTTATTGAATGCTCATACCCGTGATACTGTGGCTTGATGAAATAAATGTCACTATCGTTAACGTATCGTAACGATAACGTATTCGAGGGAATAAGGCAGCAAGTAAGGTTCACCAACGTAACGTGTGCGTAGCGTGTGTAACTTCGTATCGCTGTAAACGGCTAACCGCTAATATTTTTTCCTGTTTGTAAGTTTATAGTAAGTGTTTGGCTACACACTTATCGCGATCCCATTGTCTATAATATATGTGGAGCTTATTGTCTAGTTAGAAAATTACCGTGATCGGGCCGCGACTGCCGAATGTTACCGCGCAATCATCACGATACTTTGAATTGTCACATTATATTTACAAAAAACAACACAATCAAACATCACTCATACACGACATCTCAAGGGGCCTTAAGCAGGTACAAACTAAATGTCTCATTGATGTCATAATAACCCTTGTTGACCCTTTCATGGCGGATCCCCCGGGCCGCGGTGGCTCGGTTGATTTACCTTTGAGTGGCCTCTCAGATAAAAAAGAATTCGTCAAATGGAAAACAAAAATTTTGAGGGCAACTCTTCAAAATAGTTATTGAAATAAATAAAGTACATTGTGAGTAATCCCAAGACGTTATGATACTACGTCTTTGATGTGTTTTAGTGCTTTGAATGACTAGGGAATTATTACTTCAAAAAAAGTTAAAAAAGTAAAGAACTTAAGAGTTCTTAACCATAATACTTGTTCATATTTTTGAGTAAAAAAATTATAATTTAAGTATTCCGAGAAATGTCCTAATATACCCGCTGTATTGTTTGAGAGATAAGCGGAAACGCGTCTAAGCTCTTATCAGTAATAAAAGTTCACAATTAGAATACCAGCAAACAAGATTCGAAGTTTTACGCCCATTTTGGTTCACTGTGAACAATCAAATTGAGTTTTATCTAGATGTGACTTGCATAATAGGTACGTGACTTATAGAACCGCAGATATATAAAAAAAAGACGTGTGGCACTAGGGGACTGCCTCAATAAAACTATTGCATAGCATTTTTCGCTGGATTACGGATGGCCGTGCATGTTAGGTCATTTTCGTTCGGTTATTTCGTTACGGAATTTCTGGGTTCGGCCTCGCTCAAGGTCTGCGATAAAAGCTATATTTAACAAATAAAATTGGCAAAACAAATACTTATTTAGAAGTGTTACTTTTATTCGACATTTAGTAGGTAAGCAATTTATACTGTCTGAAGTTTTCATAAAGTATTTATATAGAATGTCAAATGTTTGTTCGGTCACTGACTTGTTATTTTAATATTATCTATCTAATATTATTATACGATAGAAAGACATGTGTTTCATCATTGCTATGTGAAGAAAGTTCAGTTTAGGCTAGGAACAGATGATCGCGCGTAGCCGCGCGTCGCCGCGCGGTTAGAGCATTCACATGACGGTATTTGTATGGAAGCGCCCCGCGCGTTGCCGCGCGGTACCGCGCGATCATGTAGACGATAATTACCGTTTATATTGATCTTGTACCGCGCGGTTCGTCGACCCGCGCGGTACCGCGCGATCATCTGAACCTAGCCTATATCAAGAAGTATTTGAACATATTTATATGAATCAACATGAGGAAACCTTCGGCTTAGTCAGCTCAGCAAGAATAACAGACTTTTGAACATATTTATATGAATCAACATGAGGAAACCTTCGGCTTAGTCAGCTCAGCAAGAATAACAGACTAACAAGTCTAAGAAGCTGGTAAGAGGTTGGTTAAGCTATTACCATCCTAAATTCGAAAAACCAGCGACACTTACATTAAGACATAGATAGAAAGTGACTTCTGACGTTATAATCATCAGTAAAATAGATAAACATCGTTTCAGTTTCGTGCAGCGTTTTCAATCAATATTTTATTTTTACGCCACATAGCATGCGCTAATGAAACCGTAAAGGTTTCGTTCTGGCAAATCTCGCAGTGTTTAAACCACAAACAGCCTTACGATAGCGCAGTACACGCCATTTTAGCCACGTAGTACTCACACTTCTGCGATTTAGCTACAAAATGCTGCACAAACAATGAGGGTTTGCTACTTAATTGACAATTGTGGTTGGTGTTTTCAGCGCTTCGTTTTTAGTACGGTTTTACTGTGTAATAAAAGGTTTTTTTGTAAGTTTAATTTTAAGCACAGATATCGCCGTTTCGCCAATCCCTGAATACTGCTATTTTATGCGACTCTTAAAGTAATCTTTATTTAAAAATGTTTCGAAATATAGTTAATGTAGGTTTTTGTTTTATAAGTGTCTTTTTTAATGGGCAACATAAAATCTGGAGAATATCTAATCTTTTCTATCTAATTTATGTCCATCCGCAATAAGCTTTGTCATTTCGAAGAGTAGTAGTAGGGGTGAGCTTAGCAAAGTAAGCTTGTAACATAAAAACTACTTTTATTTGGTTTTTGTTCTCCCCATAAATTAAAATAACAAACTAATGCGATACAAAACATTAATCCACAAAAACTATCAAATTGAAATATCAATAAAATAAGTGAATTGACCATGTTTTGCGGATTTTCTCACGCGGTTTGACTGTGAATTTTATCTGCTCGAAACCACAGCTATTGGGCTTATTCCATTACCACTTTTAAACGGAATCAATGCGGTTGAATGGTCTTTTTATGTAATAATTTAAAAACATTACAACTCAACAAACACAACTTGCAAAAAGATCACAAGTAAAAAGAGTTAGGGGTATCGGACATCTGGTAACTTGGTTACTTAGCGGACGCCACCCGGGATGTATTAAATTTCAGTTTCAGCTCTGTGCTGGTCGATAACTGGATTCTGATTTGCCTGTATTTATGAAACTGTACTCCAGGGCTGCCAGAAATGGTCAGTAGGTACTAAATGAGACAAAAAAATGAAATTTAATTTGGCATCTGTCGTATAGAAATGTTTTTTCCATTTGTTTTTTTTTATAAAATTATTAAGGCCATATCTCACATAGATTTTTGATAAACCATTTATTCAATAATTTTAAAAGGGCACTTGAAAAAAAATATCCCTCATTGTTGCCACATAGTACGTTAATATTACGTTTATTAATAATGGCTTTTACAGGCCAATATTTTACTATATTTACGGCAAAAATCCGTCTCATGTAAATTGAGATACACCCTGAGGGATATTTTTTTAGTCGTGGCCCATGTTCCATATAGAATCGCCCATTCTTCTTTATTTTTAATTTTAACAGTGATCATAAGCGGCAGAAAGCGATAAGAGACTAATAAGTACCTACAAAGTAAAGTGAATTGTTATACCTACTTGATATAAAACAACGCAATAACTGCCACACGTTACCTTATTCCCGTAAACGTATGAATATTACAATGAAACACCCCCAAAATGTTTCTTTTAATATTTTACAAATGTTTAACGCCCCATTTCCTTTAGAACGTATATTTGTGAGTATTTAATGTACACACGAGCGATGTCATAATATGCGAATAAGTGAAATATTTCTGTAAAACATATCCTCTTCAAACAACAGCCTGCATTAAAATTAAAGTCTAGATTAAATCGAGATTTTAGCACTTGATCAGATTCAATACTATGCGCTCCATTTATCGAGCCTTTTAGACTATTTTCATGGGAAATAGTCTAAAAAAACTAATAATAGCAAATGCTTGGCATAAATATAATTAATAAATATTTAATAATTCACGGGTTTTTAGTGTTCACATGAGAGAAAGACAGTGTTTGTAAGAAAATTCTCAGCTCAGTATAGATAGAATAGGTTTTTTTAACTAGCTTGGGTACCTATGTTTCGCCAACCATGAATAACAACTAAATCCATACGTTATATTTTTTGGATACTTACGGCCGGTTTCTCGAACGATGATCAACGAAAAAAACAAATAATTACTATGTGTCAAACTCGGATCAATCGTGATCTGGATATCCAGAAACCGGCCGTTACTCATGCAATTAACATGTAATGTAATTAGGTAATTACCCATGTTTTTGTCAATAAAATATCTTTATCTTAAGTAGGTAAGCACGGACAACCTTAGCTCGCATCTGCTCAGCATAGCGCAAAAAAGCGGCCACGCCTCTCACATAGATTACGTTGTCAATGTAAACAAGATCACTAGAAATATTTTTCATGGCTTTCGGCGAATGGCAGCCATTCCATCATCACCCCATCTTCATTTCTCATGAACATTTGTTACCGTTCATTGTTTTGATGTTTTACCACTTTCATCTATCTCTTATATTTTTGTGACATTTCCAAAACTAAAAGCTTTCGAAAACAACGCGATTGCGGCTATGCTACTTTCTATAATTTATTTATAACTTAAATAATGATAGAAAGAAATTTTAAGAAAGCAGTAATATATTTTTTTTATAAAGCAAAAATGTGACAAAAAATGTTTTATCTAGTCTAGAATAAAAAGAAATGAATAAAATAAAATAAAGTGCTACAAATGAAACAAAATTAAGCACAAGTGATAAAACGCAGTGGAAATTAAATTTTGCACTATATTGGTTTGGCCTTGTTGGCAGATTTCATCCGAATTGGCGCTGGATTATTCAGCCAAAAAATGGTTAATGGAGGTCACAATTTGTTGCGAAAGTCTGCAGTTATTACTGTTGTGCACTAATTATTCAGTTTAACGTAGAATTAAGCTCACATTCTAAGATTTTTTTCCCGATTTATCTAACACACGAGCTTACCTACTTACGGCCGGTTTCTCGAACGATGATCAACGAAAAAATCAAATGATTACTAGGTATGTGTTTTGACACATAGTAATCGTGATTTGGGTTTCCAGAAACCAGCCGTTAATGGATTTATTCTAAATCTAATTTTGAAAAGCTTTTCAAAACAGCAGTAGAGCAGCCATTTTTAGGTACTCGTAGTATCACTAGTATCCTCAAAAACTATAACAGGTTAAAAGACAATTATACTACTCGTAGTAATAAAAAAGTTTAAATGGATTTAACATAATATGACTCCAAACTTTAATGTTTCGTTTAAAATGTCAAAGTTTACAAAGATCATGAATACAAAAACAAGTGTCCCGTTTTCCGAACTCGCTAGCGGGACAAGGCGCAAGTTACACAATTGTTTAAATTGTTTTATTGTTCGGTATATTTTATGTACATCTAGCTGCCATATGCGACTTTGCCTACATTATTCACATGAAACTAACTTTAATAAAAGTTAGTTTTAGTAAAGTTAGCATGTTTTATAAAATGTGCTAAGTTTATTATGAATGTGTGTTTGTAAAATAATGCTGATGTGTTTATAAAATATCTAGACTTTGATATTGACAAGTGATAAAACGCATTTTTAATGATAAATGAATCAGATGTTGATCAAATTGAAATACACTAAGAGAAGAAAACACAATAAGTAACAAAATCCAAATAAAAAAGGATCATCAAAACAGTAACACGGAAATTGTTACGAAAAATACAAATTCCTGTCTAATTGAGACTCAATTTTTTTAAAGTTGTCACCTGCGGAAGGTAGTAAAAAAATATATCCACGCTCATCACACTATTTCTCAAATTACTTCGTTTAAGTCCTCTGCTATTAACAATTTATTTATATTGATATCGATCTTCTTTTGTTTAGAAAATACACCCCACGCTCAATAGGTCACTAATCTAAAAGTCAGCTTGATTAGCTACCTAACCCAGTGACCTACCCTAGCACTGCTGTAAAACACATTCTTGCGTCCATTGATGTTTTACTACTAGACCCGACGGCATTTTTGGATTCAATACTTCAATGTACCAAGGCCGTCTTAGATACCTACTACTTTTTAGAGCAATCTGACGTATCCTACATATGTCAGACCTAGACTAAACTGATTTAACCTTACGGTTCGTCGGACACTTCTGCTAGACGAGAGCGTGTTTGCATATTTCGTAATACACTGCTACGGTACCTAACATATTGTATCTTTCTGGGCGAAACCAATTTAACGTTAATAGATAACCTTGCTAAAAATAATTATTTACTTAACATAATACGTCCATTAAATACGTGTTTATAGTTTATAGTTGTCGCTTGGAGTAGTGAAGTAAAACTGCGATAGACCTTATATTAGTGTATAAATAAAAGTCAGGCAATTGCCTTACTTTCTCATGCCATTTATAGATCGAGGTTTGCGCGTTTAGCACTACATATAAATACATTTAAGGTTTGTTCCCCGCGGTCCCGAGGGACAAACAGAGCGATCGTCCCACTTTTCCATTTTATTTACTGCCAATCGTCAATCGTTTTCAATGATTCGGTGCTGTCATCGTGCGGGGATTGAAAACAACGTTTATCAATAACGTTATTTTATAATACATATTATCAAAACGAACTTGAGAATTTTTCTCAAAAGATCGCAAAAGATTTTTTACTAGGTTTACTAGTAGTTTTAGAATTGCTAACCAATAGAGAACCTAGCTGATTAATGAAATAAGTCACAATGATCAATTTTATTGCTTTGTTTGCGAATTAAGTTCCAAAGTCTATACTTTGTTTGCGAATTAAGTTCCAAAGTCTATACTTTGGAACTTAATTCGCAAACAACTATCTATATACTGACTGCTATCAGTCCAGAAAAAAAAACATTATTGCACTGCATGAACAATTTTTATACTATGTATTTTTATCATTAAATTTTTTAATTGATTAATGTCAGGAAATCGGAATGGAATATATTAAAAATTCATTTAAAAACAAGAGTTTTCGATTAAAAATATCGATGTTTATTTAAGTCTTAATTATTAACATGAAAATATTGTACAACCTCAAAAACAGAATTAAATAAACAACTTGTTTAAACCCAAACCCAATCGACGGGAAAAAAATCAAAACGTCGTTTGATTATAATCATTTTACCGAAATTCGATTTCGGCCTGTTAGGTACCCTCTCTATTCAATTCCTCCATTGCTTTATTTATTCTTAATAATAAGCGAACAGATCCAATAAGCTTCTCAAAGACTTCCTTGTGATAAAGATTAACAAGGCGTAATCATTTAAAAAAAATCCATTAACATTTCTTCTTTTGTCAAAGAGAAGGGCTAAATAATTTAATAAATACATAATATTTGTTTTTATCAACTTTATTTGTGCTATGTTACTGAATATTTTAATTTTATTTGTGATATGTAAGTGTAAAATCGATGTATCTGTTAACATAAATATACAACTACACCATAATTTTGTTTTATATACTCTAAAAGTGTATTAAAATAGTATGTATAGGTAACAATAACAATAATTAATATATACTATAGATACAAATGAACTACATTAGTCTTAAACTATTATATTTTTTCTTTTACTAAAATATTGATTAATACCTATATTTTATTTGATGTTTTACCCTTGGTGTGAGAAAAGAAACCTATAGAAAAACACGACACTACGATTACGTAATGCTTGGCATTGTCAAGTATTTTCCGACAAGATGCTTTATTCAGCTAATATAAGCATGTTTAAAAGTATTGTAAGGGTTTGCATTTGTGGACAGCAAATATTTTAGAAATAAGGTCGTATAGCAGTAGATATTCATACTTTTTATGTATAATACTGGCAACTATCTGTGAATTTAAGAAAATAAGCGAGCCTCGAGAGTCAGGGGCATTCAATGGTTGGCACGCAAGCGAGCGACATGTCGTAAGCTAAGATCATAAAAGTCTGTAAAATGTTGGAATAAGAAAATAAATGGTCCTATGAAGTTTACTGGAGTTTACATTTGTACAAGGAGTCCTGAAATAGTACGTGGTTACATTTCAGAAGCGGGATAAAAATCAACTTTACAGTAAGTACACGCCCAAAATTAGAAAATGTTGTGATTATTTCAATTTTCAATTATAAAAGTTATAATTTCATAAGCGGTTTTTCAGTTTATTTTAATTTTGAACGAGTGGCATCCTTATGTTTCGTTACCATGCCAACAAGACAAGATCAAGTTGTCAGTCAGTTGTTGTTATTTCTTGTCATGTTTGACATTTGAGTAAATTTTTCTGAAAATATAATAATAAATAAAATGAAATCGAAATAATATTAAAAGAGCATTAGAAGAAGGTATAAAAAAAACAAGAAAATATTTATTTAAGTATTTGTATGTAATAAGGAAATTTCGTAAGGTGATATGAATTTTAATATTTTCTTTGTAAGTATCTAATACATTTTTTTTTTTTCTCTGCGATTGCTATGCAACGCAATCGTTTAAGATTATGAATGAAGTGGATCACCGGCGGCGTCGAGACCCCGATCGGGACAGACAACGGCGCGAGACTTCCGAGCACCGGGCTTGTCGTACTGCGTGTCGAAGTCGGAGCCGCATTCGAACTCGGAGCCCGGCTTTTTCTGAGCGGCAATGGATTCACGAACGAGTGGAACTCCTAAAGAAGGAGTTGCAGCATGCACGTGAACGAATCCGCGAGCCAGAGCAACATCAGCGAGCACCGTTGAGGCAGACCAGCGAGCTGTATGAGAGGAGTCGAGACAGTCGTGATTCGCGTCATGGCTAAGCGAATCTGAATCTCGTGCCTGGAAAACAAAGGTCATGTAGTATTTCGTTATCTAAAAAAAATTAGTTGATATTTTAAAATCATTAGAAGACAACTAGTATCTAGTCTATTACTAATGCACCTTTGCACAAGATAGATTTTAAAAACGTTCTTCCGAGTTTTGTTTGATCCTTCATCAAAGAGTTATTTGGTACTAGTAGTACGTCCCGGGTAACCTATATAAAAAACTACCATTATAATATAGCCTATGTCCAGTGCAGATAAAATATCTTCAAAACAGTGAAAGAATTTTTGAAATCGGTCCAGCAGTTTCGGAGCCTATTCGATGCAAACAAACAAACAATCAAATTTTTCCTCTTTATGATATTAGTTTAGATGAGGGTCTTATTCAATAGTTTTTCTTTTGGAAAGAATGGGTGGAGAAGTTTCTTAGCGCATTTCATTGGAACAGAATTACGATCAGATGGTAGAATAAATGCTTGGAAGGAAGAATAGATTTAATAAGTCTTTAGCTTATTATTTATAATCGTTATGAAATTGAAAGTGAACGGGCAACAGACCGATGATACTTGGTGTTAGTGATCTTACTTTAAAGTCCGGAGTTTTGGCGTTGCGTTGTAAATACTCATTCTGATTCATTGTTGCAGCATTTGGTCAGAAATTATAACTTGAGTCAGGTTATATTCCGTTCAAAACATTATTTTTCCAATTCTGGTTCAAAATCTTAATAAGAATTAAATAGTTTTCTTAAGGAATAACTAATGGCAGAAGAAGGGGCATAGTTTCATCTACCAAACCATTATTAAAATGTTCTAAATGTACGTTACTTGTATTTTCAAAACTACTGATTCTACGAATGTTAATAATTCAAGTGTGCAGAAAACGATGTACATTGATTCAGATAGTAAATAGTAAAACCTACCTAAGGTTGAGTCTAAATTTAAGAAATTATAAAGGATATTACTGTATTAGTATAACAATACAAGCTTTCGTTGATTTTGGAAGTGACAATACGTACATTAAAGAGTCAGTTGCGCATAGTTTGAATTTGACTTAAAATGGAGTTTCTTCTGCGATGAAAGGATTTGGGAATGAGGTTGTGTATTTGTTATGGAAACTGATTCTAAACCTTTATTTCGATGACGTTAGTGTCGATGTTGTTTGTAAGGTCGTGAGCGATGAGTAGTTCGAAAGGTCTAAAAGTGTTCTTAATGTCAAATAATTTCTTAGTTTTAGATATTTTCGTAAATTTAATAAACATTTGCTTACCCGCTGAGTAAATTGTTTAAAAATAAGACACAGTTTGGGAATGGTCTGAACGCCAGGAATAGTATTTTAAGGATCTCAACTCTAGATTGATAGATAGACCGATTCTTGCAGTATACGATTTGGCGACAGAAACAGATTTGAACACTGATGCTAGTAGACTTGGTATAGGTATTGACATACTTACTCCTTCAGCATACGTCGGGAAATGAATCTTTCCATTCAATATAAATGTATTACATTATTATTTTACATTTATTACAGCAGGCAAACATCGCTAGACGACGAATTATTTAATAAAATCACAAGAATCATTTAGAATCGTCTACATATAAGGAGATTCTAGGCTCGAGTTCCACGCGACCAGAGTCTAGAAGAACGGGCAAGGAACTTATGGTCTGGTGTCTACCGTTTTTTATTTTTTATATGATCCTTACTGTAGGTGATCGAATGAAACCACAGCTTTTAAGTTAACGACAGAAGAAAGTTGCGGTTGCAAATGGGGTTCTAAGGTTGCTATTTCCGAAATCTATGATATTTTAAGCTACGAACCATGCTGTGACACTCGTAGGTTCGTGAAGACTCGCCACTGTGTATGAAACCGAATCCACCCACAAAATCTTTTTTTTTTTTTATTATATTAAATTATTTAAAGTTGCCAAAAGATGGCGTTACAAGTACCGATTTCACAAATAAAAAAAGATATGATTCTGAAAACGAAAGTAAATTTAGCTCTAATTGACAACCTTTTTTTTTACTATAAGTTGGTTAAAATGACAAAATACATACTATAAGACATTTTAAACTAATTTTAACTTGTGTCACACTTACAAAGAATTATAATCAAACAAAATTAAATACTGAAGTTTCAGTACGGTGTCAATTTAAGCTAATAATAATACACATAATTATACATGTTGATACATTGTCTGGAAATCAAGTTGCTGATGAAGGTGATGTTTCAATGGAGCAGTTGTCTACAGTATTGACGATCTTCGACAAAGTTTTGCTGCATACTTTACAATTCGGAGATTCAGATTGTGTAGGATATATAAAAAAAAACATTTTAGCACTTAAAGTTATACATTTTAATTATATGCTTGAAGATAATAAGTTATTACGTTGTTTAGGAGGAGATATAGAACGAATACGCTGGTTAGTATCAAAAGGACTTAGGTGGAAATTGTGTCGCTTAAATCATGATGATATAGGACATTTTGCTTTTAAAAGAAAACATCATAGAGAATTAAGAATAACTATCGGTTTGCCAAAATGTTAAATTTGTAAAGAAGTATGTAAAGGTTTGTATAGAATATGCATTTGCTAAAAAAGATGATGGCCGAAGCGAAGAGTTTCTTTATCCAGTTACTAAAGTAAATGTACTTACCTTTTCACTCTCTATACGTTGATCATCTGGGACTTTTCGTTAAGTTTGGCAGGTGCTCACTTGTAGATGTAGATTATTGTAGATGTTTTCACGAAATTTCGTTTCGTGAATCCAGTCAGAAATAACACACAGAATGTTATTAGATGGTGGATGTATTTTACACTTAAGATTTCTGTTCGTTTATTAATGATTGCAGTAGTTGTTTCACGTCTCATTCGTTCAAATGATTTGTTCTTGATTTGTCAAAGGTATCAAGCATATACTCAATGGTTGCTAGTTCTAGGTGAAATGGTCAATTAGAACGTTATAATCGCACCATACTTTATTCTGAAAGCGTTTACTAACATAATGAGAAAGATTGGAATATAATAATGTTTATTTTTCATACAAAAGTATACATTTACGGAGGTAAGTATTATAATACCTAATTGTAGGAAGAATATGGCAAAATAGTTTATTACTTGTAATGTTTAAGATGCGAGTACCTGTTTTGTATAAGACTGGTGCCTGTTAAAGATTAGAATACTCATATATTTATGTAAAGTTCGTTTGGGTCTGAACATTTCTGTCCAGAAGATCATTAGAAAAACCCCTGCGGAAGTGTTATTTATTTATTGCATAAATAAAGTCCGAATAATCAGAATAATCAGAATAATCAGAATAATCAATTTATTTGTAAAGTTCTTTTACAGGTCAGGTAAGTAATATTAAAATAATTAAAAAATACATTTATAACATAAAAATTATTATCATCATTAAATATTATTATCAAATAAATTATTATAAATTAAATATATTCACATGTCTCCTACTTTATTTTGTTTACTAGCTCTTCTACGTTGTAGAACGCCTTCTCGATGAGCCATAACTTTAATCGAGCTTTAAAAATATTAAGGCTGGGTGCGTCGACAATGTGCCCCGGCAGCCGGTTGTACACAGCAGGCCCTAGGACCTGCGGAAGCCTTTCGGACCTGCTGAGCCGGTGCGCAACAGTTGCTAGTTTGTATGCTCCTCGGGTGTTGTATGTTCGCACATGCTCTTCTTCGCGTGTTTTAAATGATGCCATATTCAGCCTCACGAATACTGCTACTTGAAATACAACAATGGACGGAAGCGTCAGTATCCCTAGTGAGGTGAAATATGGCTTCACTGATGTGAAACGCGTCACTTTCGCGATCGCTCTAACAGCACGCTTTTGCATGCGGAAAACACGCTCCCGATCAGCAGCGCGCCCCCACAATTCAGCCCCATACTGCAAAAGCGAATGGACGGTCCTATTATGAATTGAATTGCTCATGAGACACGTGAATGTAATGATCGTTCTATTATACGTGATGAGGTTAAGAGGAAAATAGAGAGCAGATGAAACAGAAAGAAAGATACGATAGAGGGAGAGGAAATCAGCGCGGGAATATGAGGTCGTTATAAAAGATTACAAAAACTTGTTTATAAAGATGACCAGAGTAAAAAAAAATTAAGAAAAAAAATATTTTTTTTTTAAACATTGTCGCAGACGATCGTATGAGACCTTGGATACATATAGCTGCACTAAAAGTGAACGACAATGATTCCGATTCATACATGTTGGTGATAGTGAACAATAATGATTTATATTGTATTTCAATATTATGTTTTTAACAATTTTAACTATAGATCATTATTTTGTTGTTTCAGGCACAAGCGAATCGATCGTTCGTGCCCTGCGAAGTTATACAGAGGTGTTCACAAGAAGAATCGATCTTCTACATAGTTCAAATAACACGATTCGAATCGATCGTTTCGTGTAGGGCCAAGTGAGAGAGAAGAATCGATCTTCTACATATTCGAATAACACGATTCGAATCGATCGTCTCGTGTAGGGTACGTCAGAGAGAAGAATCGATCTTCTACATAGTTCGAATAACACGATTCGAATCGATCGTTTCGTGTAGGGCCACTTCAGAGAGAAGAATCGATCTTCTACATAGTTCGAATAACACGATTCGAATCGATCGTCTCGTGTAGGGCACGTCAGAGAGAAGAATAGATCTTCTACATAGTTCGAATAACACAATTCGAATCGATCGTCTCGTGTAGGGCACGTCAGAGAGAAGAATCGATCTTCTACATAGTTCGAATAACACGATTCGAATCGATCGTCTCGTGTAGGGCACGTCAGAGAGAAGAATAGATCTTCTACATAGTTCGAATAACACGATTCGAATCGATCGTTTCGTGTAGGGCACGTCAGAGAGAAGAATTGATCTTCTACATAGTTCGAATAACACGATTCGAATCGATCGTCTCGTGTAGGGTCATGTTTATATATTATTTTTGTCTGTTAATTGAATTAGAGACTGAATCGATCAGTAAAGTTGAGTTGGTTAATGTTTCAAATGTTTTGTTTTTATATTCAAAACTGTTTATTAATTCAGTGTTAACAATGTAATGTATAATTCATTGATATCATTTCAAATTTCTTAGTTATTGTGAAATATTTTTTTTTTATAAGTTTTGGTCACTTAAGAGAGTTAGTCAATTTATTTTGTTAATATTGATACTTGAAGGGTTAATGTTATACAAACCAGTTAATACGGTTTTGTTTTTGTATATGCTATCGAGGGATTTAATAGTTTTGTTTGTATAATTATAAAATGTTATAATGTTTATTTTTGCTGTTGCAGTTATGATATAGGTATTATACCTACTTATACTGATCCGATTGTAAGGGTTTCCACCTGGTGTCGTGTGCGAGACGCGCACGATGTCAGGACGGACGATTGTAAGGGTTTGCATTTGTGGACAGCAAATATTTTAGAAATAAGGTCGTATAGCAGTAGATATTCATACTTTTTATGTATAATACTGGCAACTATCTGTGAATTTAAGAAAATAAGCGAGCCTCGAGAGTCAGGGGCATTCAATGGTTGGCACGCAAGCGAGCGACATGTCGTAAGCTAAGATCATAAAAGTCTGTAAAATGTTGGAATAAGAAAATAAATGGTCCTATGAAGTTTACTGGAGTTTACATTTGTACAAGGAGTCCTGAAATAGTACGTGGTTACAGTATGTTATATTTTTGCTGCAAAGATAAAAATACCTACCGTATATAATACGAACTCAGAATGAACTAGCTAGGTAGAATTATTCAATGTAACGTGATTTCACTCCTTTCATAGCCAATTTCTTGATCAAAGGGTATACTATTCTCTTAGTTACCGGTAACTTTCCTGGAAACCTGATTCAGTGTCCTAACCTAAGCGGGGCTTTATTCTCTATTGTATTGCAAACCACGCGCGTTACTTGGCTTAGGCAAGACAACGGGCGTGGAATCTGAAAAAAATGTATGTAGTAAGCCTTAGTTGTCATTCCCTACCGCGACACGGTACGGTTTGAACTGTCAACTAAACGTGTCGAAGTCTGCCGCGTTATGAAAACTATTAGTTTCAAAACGTGTCATGCGCGATTCGAATAATATAGATACAAATCAATCATTTTTGAAGTTTGCGTTCCAGAGGGCTTAGTCCGAGGTTGCATTTTAAAACTCCCTACTCTCGAGCCGACAGTCGTCTCTCGGATGTCCATATATTTTTGTATGGATTTCCGAAAGACGACTCTCGGCTCGAGAGTAGGAAGTTTTAAAATGCAACCTCGGACAAAGCCCTCTGGAACGCGTTGTGACGTAGCACGGTTTGGGGAAGGAAAATAGAGAATAAGGCCCCTGATTAAATACGTAATGACTATCGAAATGACAGGACAGACAAACATCTAGTGCGTGGGTATAAACTAGAAACACTTAAATGATATAGTGGTTCTTAATCAGTTTATCTAGCCTATTTACTGTAGTTATATTATTTGCAGGTGTTGGCTAGCGGGGTGACATGTGAGGGAGAAACTTCATAAACAAAAAAGCTATGAATATGAGTATGCTGGGTATGTGAGTAGAGGAAAGCCGAAAAATACGTAGATGGATTGTGTGAGAGCCGAAGACCGGGCTCAGTGGCGCGTCTTGGGAGAGACCTACGTCCAGCAGTGAACTGATATAGGTTGATGATGATGATGATGGATTGTGTTAAAGATCTTTATTATTGTGAAACGCATAGACTCAGAATTAATTAATTATAGAAGTAAGTGAGTCTTCAATTATGTTGAACCGTAAGGGATTCAAAACAGTCATGCTAATACTTTTAATACAGTTTCGTTGGCATCGAACCCGTACCTCTCACGCTTCAGCGGGACATAAAGTTGCACTGCACCATTGAGATAAATAATAAATGTAATACCGAATAAAGCTCGCTATATCACAACTTCCAAGACGGCTACCAAGTCCATTTAAATTTCAAATTATCTCCTTCAGAGTGTTTATCCAGCCACCGATTTTCTGTAAGTTACACGTGCACGTAAACCTTTTAAAAACACCTCTTATTACCGTTTTTATTAGAAAATATACGAGAAGGGACACCGCGAATAAATTGTGAGACATTCACGCCGGCATTTGTCAACCTTATACCCTTGGCACATGTGAAATTGTGCTCATATTGTAAGGGCTAATCCTCAACGCGAATTCATCAGCTCCAAACGTGGGCCCTTATCGCGAGCCCTCTTCCAACATACATTCGCATTTTTTGTCACACTATTACGGCCTCTATTAGGTACTTTATAACAAAGCCTCGCTTCTTTGACCTTTGCGGACTTACAGCAGTAAAAAGGTACTCCTTCGTCTTTGATATACCTTTTACTTTGATGCGGGCTGTTTTGTTCTTAATTAATTACTTTTTGGCTAAATCCAACGAGGGCACGTTTTATAATTATGTTATTACGGTTAGGTCTAAGTTTTTGTTGGAATCGCATAAGGTAACCCGATGTTATAATTAATTAATTTACAACACAATTATTTTGGATAACACGCATTTTCCTTCTGAAATAAAGCATCATAATCATCGTGATTTTTCTCTAAGCTTATTCAACAGACTGAATGTATGCGATATTTTTTGTAAAATGTATGAATTTCACGTATTAAACGTGCACCGACACGGTTGGCTTGGGATCTTTGCCTACGTTTCGCATTTGGGGAAATCTCCTGTTAAATCTTTTCGGCAGTCTAGCTTTGCGGACTCATAAAAAGTTATCAAAAGCCGACCGCGCTCGCTGCAAGTTAATGAGCTGAGCCAGCGATAATATTACTTTATGTATCTATATTTCCATATTATCCCGTATTAGGGGGGATTGAAGCCTAAAACTTCCAGTTCGCAAGGTGTTTTATTTCGCTTTAAATCGCACTTTACAGGTACCTATTCATTTTTAGAATATAAAAAATAGTTATTCACCATTTCTAGCATCTCTCTACTCTCAAACTAAACATAGCCTGTATAGGTACCTACTAGATTTCTAGTAGAATACATTTTTTTTTGTAAATATAATAACATCCACAGAACTAATATCAATACCACACAAATGTTTGTTTTGATGAAACACACAACCAATAGCAGGGAAAGCAAAGCGAATACCTAAAAAATATACATTCATATTTTTAAATATCTATTTTAATGTGTGCACAGAATTGAATCTAAAGTCGTCGCCCGCTAAGCTATGGGAGTCGATCAAAGATTTTGCATAATGTACTTGTGTATCCATTTGACAAGGGTTCCTTAAATAATGACCAAAGTTCTAGAGGTTCTTGCAAATGTACATTCTTTGAAGCCATATCCCTAATTCAAGTTCTACTTGAAGTGAGGTTAGTATTTATCTAGAACGTTCGAAGTTTTCTTGTAATGGTTTAGGTAATAGGTTTTTTTATTAACCCTTATGTTTTAGTAGATACTTTACTTAGAATTTTCTCATGATGTACGTAATTTAGTATAATGATTCGGTCTCTTATACCACAATTTACGAAGGAAGGCAGTAGTACAGGTAAGTGCAGGTACTTGGGGGAATACGATCTGCACTGACGTCCCGCAATGGGGTGTATTTTTATATTTAGCAGGTACTTCTTAGAAGAAGCAATTATCTCTGACTAGTACTTAAATAAATAAATAATGCTGAACAATCAAAACAATCCACATAACATCATCTAGCCCCAAGCTAAGCAGAGCTTGTGTTATGGGTAATAGAAGACTGACATACTTAATACAATACATTACATAGATAGATATGTTTTATTATACATATAAAATACCCAGAACACCCGGAATAAATATTTGCAGATCGTACAAACATTTATCCCAAGGCGGGAATCGAACCCGCAACCTCCGTGAGGTTAACTTATGCACATGCCACATGTAATATTTTGTATCGACTAAATAATTTAAAATAATGTCTTATTATGAAGAGAATAATCTTAGGTGTAAGTGTATCTATAGTCCTTAGTTCGCAGTCAACGTGTCTTACTTTGGGTTCTTAATATCTACCTTTATTTGAGTCGTATCTACTTAAAACTAAATTGGCAACGTAACTTAACTGCATAGAATTAAGTTTTATTATACTAGTTAGATTAAATTCTAGTAAAGTCAACAACACACGTAAATTATTCACCATCCAGGTGCAATTAAAACTAATGTGTCTAGCGTCCTACCCAAGTTACTCCTATATTCTCAAAACTATAGGTAAGGATCTAGAAACTTTGAGCGTACAAGTAGGAGTATAGTAACACTTGTCTTCTCTCTTCTCATCGTGTCGATGCTACAACTGTATTTTGTTGTAGCATCGTGTTGGAAAGATTAGCCAGACTAGACACTGCTTTACCGTGCCTAGCTGTTACCGGTGTGCGCCACGAGGAGGCTCTTTCCATGCACCACAACAAAAAATAAATGTAAGTATTTCGTTTATAAAGAAATCTATATTGAAAACTATGATAGTTTCAAATATTTATAAAATGTTGAACCTACAATTTTGATAAAATCATGGTTGGATTTAAATATGACAGTTTGCAATGAATAATTAAATTACCATTAAACAATGAAACAACTTATACTGTTAAGTTTGATTTTCACTCTATTACAAGTAATTGTAGTATGTGTTCAATTTCTTGTGCGAGGTTATAAGTCATCTGATTGTACTCGTCCATCGATCTATAACAAAACCAAATGCAACCCGCCGCAAAGTCTCACCCCTAACGGGTTTTCTACACGTGCCAACGTCCTGCGGTCAGACGGGATTTGTGTTTGACTGCTATGCTAGTCATCCAATATGATAGACGGACAGATGTTATGTCTATTGCAGTTTGAACTGCGACATAGTTTTTTAATAAAAAGTAATGTTTAAATTATGTATTATGAGCATATTTTGATATTTCTAGTCTATGTTCTAGCAACATAACATGTTTCACTCACTTCAACATGAAACATGAATTCAAACGGCATGGATGACAGGTGACTCGTTTTCCCGTGGTTCGTTTAACTATGCGTAAAAACAACGATATTTTACGCGTTGTTGATATGGGAGCGTAGATTACAAGGTACAAAATAACATTATATTGTAAAAAAGTCGACATTATTATTGGTTCAACGTTAGGTTTAGTTTCAGTCGGATACAGCAGAATTCTTAGTTGCAAAAAGCACGTGTGAAAGATTCAAAGTTCAGGTACAAGGAAAAGGACGGACAAATCCATTTAATGGTTCTTAAAAATGGTTCGCGATGACCGCCCAAAACTGCACTAAACTCGTATAACGCTGTCTCAGCAACTTCTAACGCGCGCTCTTTTAAAATAGATTTCCTTCGTATCTTCGAATTGCTTTTGACGACGTGTTTTTACTTTATCTCAGTGAGTTGTAACCTCTGTAATTTGTGGGGATTGAAGATTGGAATGGGAATTGGACGGTAATGCAAAAGTTTTTGAGTTGATTACTTGTTTGCGCAAAATGTTATTCTAATTTTGATTTAATGTTGTTGGTTTTGGCCAATCTTTTTATTATCTTGCAAAATAAATTGAGGTCATGATAAAAACTGATTAGTGCGGTGTGGTTTTGAAAGCTATGGCTAGCTGAACTAGAGCTGAACCAGTCATATAAATGATCAGAAAAGAGAACGGCAGGCAACGTCACGTAGGTACTCTCATGTTACATTTATATCCATTTTATTTGTCAAATACCCCACAGTGAGTCAGCGTCGACTGCGACGTACGAAACGGATGGATACATTTCTATTGCCTGTGAGATATTTCATTGGCTTTTACAAATGCGAATGCCTCCGTGTCACCCGGATCGAATACTCATACTGAATTGCTGCCGATATCCGGGAATTTCTTCTTTTGTCGAGTTGAAATTATCTAATCCAGTGCGATTTACGCATCGCTGGCATCGCGCGTTTTCTTTACCCAGCTCTAAGCAGTTTTAAACTTCTCATGTTGTAATTTGTCCCTGTAGGACGCTTGATTAAATAATGAGGGGAGCCGGCCGAAAGTAGGTGACTACTCGATCTCGGTGGCTTAAGGCCTAGTGGGCGGGCTAGGTCCACCAGATTCTACAGAGTACACAGAAAGGGTCGACCCGCCAAACCTTCGGGCGTGCAATCACGCTAATTATAATATCCCAAAAGAAACTTTCACATTCAGCAGTTTTACGACTGTCCTCGGTCTCCGGATGACATAACTGATAACCAAACGGCAAATTACATTTTCTGATTAAAATTTCACGCGTAAATTCCAAAGTAATATAATTTTACGGCAATATCCAATCAATTACTGGTGATCGATGAAATTGCCCGAGTTCAGATGTTTTCCAGGCAACGATGAAAAAAGATTTCTGGATTTTTGTGACGGCAATTAATTTATTAAATTTATTATTGGTGATTAAAGGAAAAAAGAAAATTTTATCGCCGTATGTAATTGATCTGCAGAATGGGCCAAAACTATATGAAGAATTTATAGCGAAGTATAACCGGACGTTTACTGGGGAGTTGGACTATCAAAACAGATACAGTAATTTCATACGAACTGTGAAGAAAATGAATAAGATAAACTCTATTGAGGGTTCCGTGAAAGTGGGTCTTACTCAGTTCGCGGATTTCTCAGCATCAGAGTATCACAAGGCTATCAACCGACCCGAGAAAAAAATTGACCCAGAGCTGGCCCTGATGATGAGGAAAGGAGATCCCAATCTCAGGTCTATGTTTAACATTGCTAAAAGCTTTGGATGAACAAAAACTCTTACTTACAATTTTAATTACAAATAATTCTGTTTCAATTATTAACTGTGTGTTTTTTATAAGTATTACTAGGTACCAAAATAATAAGCAATTATATTATCAAACTCCGCCATTGCCGGTCCCAAGCCCGGATGCAAAAGGAGGAGGGTTGGTCAGGGGAGACCAAACCTACCGTAAAAGGTCAACGCCGAGTCTCAGGCGGCGGTAACTAACCTGACCTTACCATGGCCCATAATGCGCATGAAGCGGGAGACAGTAACCGAGAGGACTAAATAACCTCTGCAATACTGACACGGAAGGACGTGGGAGCCCACCGTGCTTCATTTTCCCAAGAAAACCCCCCAATCATGAATACGAATCTGAGAGAATGCGATTTGTTGGACGACCCGACTAACGCTCGGCGCCATTCGGTATCCGGGCCGGATGGTGTGAAATATGCTACCGAAGCTAGAGAACAAATTAATGGCAGCAAGATGCTGTCCAACAAAACTAAGAAATTAACTATACGTGCACATCAACGTATTGGCACCTGGAATGTAAGAGGCCTACTGAAGCCAGGGAAGCTAACCATCGTAGAGAAAGAGATGGAGTGCCACAATCTCAACGTACTAGGTCTAAGTGAAACACATATGCGAGGTCAAGGTCACTTTAAAACCACACTGGGTAGCACTATGTACTTTTCGGGCTCAGAAGACTCAAGCTCTAATGGTGTCGGAATCTTGTTACCAGCCAAACTTAACAGTTATGTTCTTGGATACAACCCTGTATCTGACCGCATTATTACCCTCAAACTGGACACCAAGCCATGCACGTTAAACATTATTCAAGTATATGCCCCCACATCACAATCCACTGAAGAAGATTTGGACAGGTTCTATGGAGAGCTGGAGGAAACGATGAATACCATCCCCAATCGCCAAATAACGATGATATTAGGCGATTGGAACGCCAAAGTTGGAACAACCACAAATAACGACCACCTGCAGGAAATCATAGGAAAGTTTGGCCTCGGAGTAAGAAACGAACGCGGCGAGAGGCTGATTGACTTTTGTAATGGCAAAAAATTAGCCATTCTCAATACTTTCTTTCAACATCACCCAAGACGACTTTATACTTGGAAGTCTCCAGGAGACAGGTACAGGAACCAAATTGATTTTATATTTATAAATACCCGCTGGAGATCTTCCGTTCACAATGTCAAAACTTTTCCTGGTGCCGAATGCGGTACGGATCACAACTTGCTCGTGGCAAGTTTTGCGCTCCGGCTACAATCAAAAAAGACGAGGAGTTCTCCTAACCCCAAACAACTCGATCTAGACGAAAGAATGGTATTTCAAGAGGTCATAGAAAGAAAATTGGAAACAGCGTCTCTGAAGCTCTCGACTGCGAACTCTCACTGGCTACACCTAAAGGCGCTTATGTACGACACATTGCAAGACATACGCAAAAGCAAGACGCTGAAATCTGGTACTAAAAGGTCCACTTGGATTTCGGATCGCACTTGGTCCCTTATCCAACAACGGAAAGAGCTGAAAATTAGAGGTTTGCAAAATCCAGAAGTTCTGAAGGATTATTCAGAGTTGTGTCGCAAGGTAGATATGTGCTGTAGAAAGGATAAAAATAAGCATATCGGGAACATCTGCAAAGATATAGAGCAACACTCTATGAAATACCAGACTGGAGATCTTTTCAAGAAAGTACGGTTGCTCTCCAAGAAATTCAAACCGAAATCTTGGGTTGTCCAAGATGACCACGGCCAACTTCTTCATCAGCTTGACGAGGTAACCGATAGATGGCGTTCCTACTGTGAACGGCTCTACAAAGATACCCAAGCACCTGGCAGTTTACAGGCTTGGGATGACCTCGAAATGGAGCCAGACATACTGCGGTCTGAAGTCACTGATGCACTTAAAATGCTTAAGAATGAGAAAGCTCCTGGCCCGGACTTAATAACAGCTGAAATACTTAAAGCGCTGGGCGATCGCGGTATCGACACACTTTGTGCAATATGCAATAATGTCTGGGCTACTGGAGAATGGCCAGAAGACTGGACTCAATCCACTATCCTTCCGCTTCACAAAAAAGGCTCCACGAGACAGTGTGATAACTACCGAACCCTTGCACTTATTTCACATGCCAGCAAAGTTCTGCTTCACATTTTAAACAAACGCATCCGTCACTACCTGGATTGGCAGATACCGCAGGTTCAGGCAGGTTTTGTGAAAGGCAAGGGCACACGGGAGCAAATATTAAATGTCAGGCAAGTCATAGAAAAAGCCTATGAATACAATACTCCAGTGGTTATGTGCTTCGTTGACTATAGCAAGGCGTTTGATTGCGTCAATTGGAACTCCTTGTGGAAGGTCTTGGCTGAATTGGGGGTACCAAATCATCTATCGGCACTGTTGCAAAGGTTATACCATAGTAGTAAGGGTTTGGTCAAAATCGACACAGCTGTATCGCAACCATTTGCCTTTGAAAAAGGAGTGCGACAAGGATGTATTCTGTCACCTGTACTATTCAACGCTTACGGTGAATACATCATGAGGCTAACTTGCAGTGATTGGGCGGGTGGAGTTCGGGTTGGAGGAGTGAAACTCACTAATCTACGATACGCCGATGACACGACTCTTCTCGCTGCAAGTGAAGAAGAAATGTCGATGCTCTTAAACAAAATGGAACGAATTAGCAATGATCTTGGCTTGACCATTAACAGAACCAAAACAAAGATCATGTTTATAGATCGTGCAAATAAACTAAACAATACTGGTGCACTGAACCTGCAATCTGTAGATGACTTCACTTACCTCGGTTCTAACATAAGCAACAACGGATCTTGCGAGGCCGACATTAGAAGGCGCATTGGAATGGCCAAGAATGCCATGTCTCAGCTTCATAAAATTTGGAATGACCGAAACATCTCGCTTAGAACGAAAATTAACCTAGTTCGAACTCTGATATTTTCAATATTTCTTTATGGTGCTGAGACATGGACAATCAAGGCTGCAGACCGCAAACGCATAGATGCTTTTGAGATGTGGTGTTGGAGGAAAATGCTCAGAATACCGTGGACGGCTTATCGAACCAACGCATCAATTCTTCGGCAACTAAAAATTACATCCAGACTATCTACGACCTGTCTCAAGCGAATACTTGATTACTTCGGACACATTGCCAGGAAAGATGGAGACAACCTTGAAAAACTCGTAGTCACTGGAAAGGTGGACGGTAAAAGGTCGCGAGGTCGTAGCCCGATGCGTTGGTCAGATCAGGTCCGCACCACACTCAGCACATCCGTCTACGATGCCCTGCATTTGGCCGGGGACCGACAAAAATGGCGCAACATAGTCAGAAACAAGATATTGACTGGAGGTGGTCACGACCCTCAGACATGAGGAACACGAGTAAAGGAGGAGGATTGTTTGCAATCGTTTGAATAACGTTCGTTTAGGTACTTAAGTGTTTTGAAAGTTTAATGAATTCGTTTTTAAATAGCAATTTGATGAAAAAATTCTCAACGGTACCTTTACGTTACCTGTTTTTTGAACCATTATTCTTAAGTTTACTTACATGTATTTTGTTACTCAGGTTCACAATAAGTACACATAATTTTGTAACATTTAAGATGATACATGTTTTAAAAGAAAGTTATTTAGGTAAATTCTGATTCAAAGTAGGTACCGAGTTGAAAAAAGTAGCTAAAATCATTACTAACTTTGTAAAGCTGAAGCGTAATCAAAGTTAGCTCTATCCGAAACTATGCCTAAGTGCGGTTCTATCCAGTAAGTCACTTTAGCACTAAGAGAACTACTCAATTCCAACCAAATTGTTCGCATTTCCGTTTAGACGAGGCCCTCTCCCAAAGGGTTAAGCTGGTTTGAACTTTATGTTTGTATTCAAGACAAGTTGTCATAAATATCGGCGCCTCTGCTTGTCTAACTAAACTTGAATGAGCTAAGCAAACTCCTTTGTTGACGCAAAAGTTTAGCCAACTTGATATCCGTTATATTATACTAGCCTACCTATTGCGCAGCTCTGAAACTCTATGGTGTTATGATAATAAGAGTTTATTTATAAAAAATCCTATCTTAACCAATGAAATAAAATATTTTTGCCAACATATTTGGACTTAGTCAGTAGTATATCCACTGATTAGTAGGTAAGTAGGTACCTTTAAATTCTTTGTCAAATCAATCATGATCAAATAGGACCACAATAAAAAAGACATTAATATCGGTATACTAGAAAATAAAATAAGTAGCTCTTAACAATGTCAAATTAGACATAATAATGTCAAGTTAGACGTATGTCAAATTAGATCGTATTTGTATTTTTTCTAATAAGCTAAGCAGAATAACTCATAGTCCAGTCAAAATAGACTAAAATTATGACTTCAGTTTGCATTAATTCCCAACAAGCTGGATTTTTGTGCAGGCCTTGAATACGTCATTACAAATGATATGTCAAAAGTCCCCATCGATCCCGCTTGTGCGTTGTTTTTTATTCGAGGTCAAAGGTCATAAATTTGCATTTTTTGCGTATATCTCTGAAACAACGAAAGCTATTGGAAAGTGGTTCAGGCAAAGTTTGTACATCGTAAAATTGTCTACAAAAATACCTCAACACTTTTCTTCTACAAAGCATCGTTTTTGAGATAAAGTGACTTTAGACCGCAGGAAAATCGTCGAAGATGCTGCGTTTTTTTCATTTCAGCCGTTTTATCTGCTTCATTGCCACAGAACAAACAGTATTTCTCGAAATTTACTGAAAGGGGTGATGGGTTCGATGGGTTAGTCCTCCTCCAAGGTAATGAATCGTCTTTTTGTTTCAAGAAATACTGTTCGTTCTATGGCAATGAAGCAGATAAAACAGCTGAAATGAAAAAAACGCAGCATTTTGGTAGATTTTACTGCGGTCTAAAGTCACTATAATATCGAAAGCGATGCTTTGTAGAAGAAAAGTGCTGAGATATTTTTGTAGACAATTTTACGATCTACAAACTTGGCGGAACTATTTTTTTGATAGCTCTCGTTTATGACTTTTAAACGCAAATTTATGACTTTAACCTGGGTATTTGCGTTTTTCGCGTATATCTCTGAAACAACGAGAGTTATTGAAAAATGCTTCAGACAAAGTTTGTAGATCGTAAAATTGTCTACAAAAATATCTCAACATTTTTCTTCTACAAAGCATCGCTTTCGAGATATAGTGACTTTAGACCGCAGGAAAATCCACTAAAATTTTGCGTTTTTTTCATTTCAGCCGTTTTATCTGCTTCATTGCCATAGAACGAACAGTATTTCTTGAAACAAAAAGACGATTCATTACCTTGGAGGAGGACTAACCCATCGAACCCATCACCCCTTTCATTAAATTTCAAGAAATACTGTTTGTTCTGTGGCAATGAAGCAGATAAAACGGCTGAAATGAAAAAAACGCAGTATCTTCGACGACTTTCCTGCGGTCTAAAGTCACTTTATCTCGAAAACGATGCTTTGTAGAAGAAAAGTGTTGAGGTATTTTTGTAGACAATTTTACGATGTACAAACTTTGCCTGAACCACTTTCCAATAGCTTTCGTTGTTTCAGAGTTATACGTAAAAAATGCAAATTTATGACCTTTGACCTCGAATAAAAAACAACGCACAAGCGGGATCGATGGGGACTTTTGACATATCATTTGTAATGACGTATTCAAGGCCTGTGCAAAAATCCAGCTTGTTGGGAATTAATGCAAACTGGAATGTCTATTTTGACTGGACTATCAGGAGCATTGTATCTTAGATAAAGTTCATTTGCCCTGACGTCGTTTGATATTCTTTATATGCGAGTATGAACAAAATTAAATAGTCTGAAAGTATATCAAAGAAAGTTTTAATTTAACAATAAGTAATACATCAGTTAAATAAACTATATAAATAGGGTATTTTACTTAATAAAATATGTTTTTAATTTTAATAGAATGCCATGAAAGTCGAAATCTTTGCATTTTAGAATTTTTAAGACAATTTCACTTTAAATTTATGTAATGTTAACATTTTATAAAAAAAAATCGCACTCGTTATTTGATAGAAAAATAACACGTAATATTTGGTTTTATTCTAGTTATTTTTAGATAATATTTTTATCTGACTATTGCCACATAGACAACAAATTATAATAATACTTGTGTCTTCAACTTTAAGTCAACTTTAAACTCGTTTTGGTCTGTATTTTCTATTCAAAGAGCAGCATAAAAAGGTTTATTTTCCTTTTAAAAAGTTTGTGCTCTCAAATGTATTTCGATAGCTGTTTGCCTCTACTTCATTTAAGTCTGAACATGTTCAAGACCGCTCGAGGGCAATGGGAAACAACTTCACTTAAAATTCAAATTGTAAAATGTAATTAATGCAAAAGAACCCAAGCTTTAAAATATATGAAAGCTTACAGATGGTATTTTTTTGTTTTTCAGACTTTCTATATCCAGTTACTCGATAGTGTTCGGTAAGCATCCTTGGCCGCAGAACGTGACTTCGAGCAGGAAGGCATGAGGTGGTTCGATGCATTTTTCACCGGAATAGATTTTCCGCTGGGAAAAATTGCATCTCTAACGGGTGGGGTGTCACGCTCGTAGATATTCGGTAGCTGATTGCATTTTAGATATTAAAATGTGCCGTCAAGTTACACACATAGGTAAGTATTGATTTTCAATAAAACTTTCATTCCAACTTCAAACTACGAGCAACGGTAAATCAACATTTTGCTTCCTAATTTCAACCATGTTTGTACTCATCAAATCTATCAAAGGGATTGGTTTCAATCAGAACAGTATTATCATTTCACCAACGATTGTAATTGAAAACGAGCCAAATTAATTTCCGAGTAGCATTCTGTCGATAATCCCGCGTCGGAGCATAAAATGCTCTTAAAACGCAATTTGAACTCAATTCATTTGCACTCGCGTTCAGTAAAGTTCAATGTTGTATGAATGCGTCGACACGAGTGTATAAAGAGCAGGACCAGCCCACAAAGAGAAATTCCTTTTTCTCCGTTCCACATTAGCAGCGGTTTCCTGCAGCGTCGAATAAATGTGGGCAATTTGCGAGGACGTTTATCACCTAAAGAAAAGTTCTGGCGACGTCTGAAACTGTCGTAATTTTGCGTCGAAATTCGAGGGTTAATCACGCTCGCCATACATCAACGCTTAATTTAATACTGGCAACTTTGTTGGGGATTCGGCCTCTAGATAGTTTGTCATAATTTTAAAGTGTCAAGTTTTTTGATGGTTTAAAGCTCTCACACTGATGGCTATGACGTTTTACTGTCGCCGACACGACTACTACACGACGTCGATAGGCTGAGATTTTTCATCGCCTAACACCAAATTAGATGCTTTTACACGGCACCGATATTATGGTAAACTGACTGACGTGTCGTGGTCGGTAAAACCTTATACTCGGTTGCCTAATGTATAAAACAATAATAATTATAAGTACGCAAATCTTATTACTTATTTGAATGTAAAGGTAACCTCACGTTAAGTTTAATTACAACCGTTGGTAAAATATAATTCAAGCGTACCGAACGTTTAAAATATTCCCCATTTTCAAGTTAAAATAATGTCTGTCTTAGTTTTGTTATCTGAAATTTGGATACATAAAACAAACTCTGTAATAAAAAACAATGATTCAATCCTGTCGATCTTGAGATCGGTGCGCACTAATTTATACAGGATTTTCGGATATAATTGGAATACGATCTATAATTCCAACTCAAAAACTAATAGTAATAAAGTGTCCATGGGCGGGGCGGTGACCACTTCTCATCAGGTGGTCCGCAAGCTATTCTGCCAGCTATGGCATAAAAAAAAGTTAATCGAAAATTAGATAAACTTACTTAAGATTAATTAGATAAGGACATACAGCTTAGTTTTAAGTGAACTTTAGAACCTCTTATTTTAGAAGGCTGTAAAAAGGTAAACGTAACTAGGCACATATTTGAACTTATTTCCAATACTTTTGATGAGCAGACCGCATTTACATTTGTTATAGTTTGTGACCTCGTCCAATGCTGCTAATCGCATCTCACACCGACTGAAGTTTTACATCATACGCTAGCATAAAATAAATAAATAATGCTGGACAATACACACAACATCATCTAGCCCCAAGCTAAGCAGAGCTTGTGTTATGGGTACTAGAAGACTGACATACTTAATACAATACATAACATACATAGATCTTTTTTATTATACATATAAAATACCCAGAACACCCGGAATAACTATTTGCAGATCGTTTATCCCAAGGCGGGAATCGAAACCGCAACCTCTGCGTTGCAGGCGGACCTTCGCCCGCCGCGGCATATCGGTCGTCAAGAATATTTACAACATTTCCACAAGAAAATCAATTTACGGCAGAACGTTAGTCGAGAGATGGTGCCTCACCTGCGAAGTCACGTATTACACAATAAAGTGGGTGCTACGAGCTACACGAAAAGCGATCTATTATGATCAGCGTTCTTTATGTAAAACGCGATGAAATAAGAAAGCTTAAGCCTATAAGAAATTCAGGCTTTTGCAGTTATTAAGAACGTGTTCATATTGACTATCTTAAAGGGGAAGAGAATATTATTAATTTTATTTTACGTTAGACAAGTTTTCGCCCGCGTTTCACGATAATGAAAATTGATAAACTTTTTATTCCTGTTCATTTATAAAAATATAAAATACCAGCGATTGTAATTTTTGAAAGGTTTTAATTATATAACCCTTCACTTTTTCATGGCGATGGGATTTTGATAAAGTATTTTATCGCTAAAGCGATAACAATTTCCATTCCAAACCAATTCAACTGTATAAAAAATCCTGCTATTTTTATAAACCAGCTATATTTTTGCGCGTCAATTCATTTTGCGGTCTTCTTATCATGCGTACTGATATTTTAAGTAATAAATCATCGGCGATGTTTGAATTTGACGCTTTGAAAGGGAAATCGAAAAACATGAATTCAGACTTTTTCGATCAAAAAATATAAACTGCGAAAATACGAATATTTGACTGATTCAATAAGCGACGTACAAATTGAATATGAATTCAGATAAATAAGTTAATGTTTGCTACTAGCAATGAATGTGTTCATAATTTCTATCAGTCGAAACTTTCTTTTCATGGATTCAATCCCAAAAATATATTCTATGTAAGTATTTATGTACTTACAAAATAAATTTTTTTTTTATCATAACACTCGTTTCCATTGTTCGTTTCGCTAGAAATAAATATTATTATTATTCACGGAATTTTCACACATACCGCTCAAGTCCCAAATTAAGCAAACCTAAGGGAACTAAATCATATTTTGAAATAATATTTTGGGACTATAATATTGTGTATTGTCGTTGTGTAAAATATTGAACGTTTGCTTAAACAGTAGGACCTAACCTATCATATGATAGCGCGATCCATTTCACGCTTTTAATCAATTCCATACATAAGCACATAATTCTCTAATCAGTTTACATGTAAACTTCAGCTTGTTCTAATAAAAACAGCAGTATATGCAAAAAATAACAAAATGTATTTTTCCCCGATCCTTCTCATTGTAACTTGCGCGCATTCAGAAATCTACAATAAAGAAAACGCTACGAATTTGTTTGAGTACTACAAAATAAAATATAATAAGCATTATGAAAACGAAGCGGAAACCCAACGAGGGTTAGATAACTTCATCGACAATTTGAACAAAGTTTCTGCTATGAACGAGAAGACCACAGACAGGTTGTATGTAGTGAATATGTACGCTGATATGAACCCTGAGGAAATACAGGAGCGGTATGCGATTTCCCTAAAGCCATGTAAGTTTTTTTTTACTCGCAAGAAAGTTATTATATTACTTTATTACTTTACTGTTATTACTTTAAAAGGTTTATTTTATGTAGGTTACTTTCTGGTTTACTTTCCAATAGTATCTTATGGACATTTCCATAAGGTTAGGATAGAATCTAAGCTCATCTAGTTTTGGAACCCTCATGGCGTGAATTTGTCTCTCCTGTCGCAAAGCTAATTGTTTCAGTAAATAACTAGTAATGCTATGATATAAAATATATTCTATATATATAATGAAAAATAACAATAGGTACATAAGTACCTACGCACAACTATCCTAAGTACAACTAAATAAGTTCGTTATTACTCTCTTAAAAATATATTTAATAAGAAGCTTTGCTTAAATAATTAGACATAAAAACTATTTTTAAATTCTCAGATGACGACGCCAAGAATCATCTTCTACGTCAAGAACAAAGAAAGAAAATTGAAGATATACATCTCTACGATTTGACGAAAACAGACCAACTTTACAAGATGTTTATGCATACATATAATAAAACTATTGCAGAGAGAGAAGTTGATAGAACAGCGCGTTACTATAGATTTTTGAAAACACTTATTGAAATTAATAGGAATAATTTTGAAGGTCATAAAGAAAGATTAGTTGATGAGAACGCTGATGCTGTTATAGAACCATATGAATATGTTTTATAAACAATATTTTGTAGCTAATTATATCTTTAAAAGAGCACCTTTATAAAGTCATATTAAAAGTATACAAAAACAATTACAAATAAAAGCATTTAAAAACAAAAGAGAAATAGGTATTCGCAATACAAGAACTATTGGTGTTAAAGATAAAACAAATCACCGGCGACATGTAGAGAAATCGGCGGGTAAACGGTATAGTTAGACAGAAGATAGAAGATTTACTCGAAATGTTAAGAACGTTGAAATCCGCAGCTGCCTCGCCAAGAATTATAGGGCACCTCTTTGGAACAGACTTAAATGGAAACAAGCAACAAACATAGAATATGTCTACAGCTATTTCCTTTCTACATTTAAAGGCATACAAACTTTTAGGAATGCTGGGAATGAGCCCGTAAGCGGAGATTATAGCTAGCAGTGTTTTTAATAGCTTTTAGGGTTGCGTTGCTCGGAAACAGAAAAAAATATGAGTGGCCAGAATCTTTCTGCTATTGAAAAACATCACAGAAAACATAACGAATGATAGCCGACTTGACGATTGACTGACTTGACTGAAAATTTTAAAATAATGCTTGACATATGTAACGACCCCCCCTGTAAATAATCCCCGCGATATTAATATATGCATGAAATAACTAAAATAAAAATTTATGATAATTGAAGATTGAAGATGGCCATGTGATCGTCTAACTCTTTTAGGACCCTACTGTTGTGACGCAAGTAACTCAAGAACTTAAGGAATCATGTTGAGAATTCAAACCGATATCTATTATAATTTATTACCTAATTTACCTATTATTATCTAAAGTATCTAATTCAATTATCTTACGCCGTAAAGTTTAACTATCTTCTGATTATTTTATCTCGTATGTAAAGGAATCTGTTAAAAGAATATTGGCTTATAAGAAAGAGTAAGAGAATGCAACGATTAAACTATGAGTTTAATCGTTGCATTCTATACTATTTTAGAATTCCTCGAACCTCTATAAAATATGAAAGAAACATTATAAAATACTAATAACTTTTATGTAATGTGTTATATGAAAAGTAATGCAAGTTAGCATAGTTATGCTAGATCTCTTAAAGGTTTTGTGGATTATGTATGAACATTATGAAGGACTATGTAAAGAGTTTTCGTGTAATAGACTTTATAGGAAGTATGTACTTGGAATAAATAATGGAAGCTGACATTGCTATGTCAGGGCCCTTCAAAGGCACCCCTCGCCCGTGCCTGCCAGTAGTCTACGACACACGCTATGTAACTTAATACATAAATAGACTTCCTCTTCCATAGAAGGCTTTCCAGCGTTTGAATAAGCTAGTGAAACGAATAACTTTTAATTATTACCGTTTACCTAACCCACCCAAACACTAGCACTACTATAGGGAGTTCAATGGGACTACAATCTCCTTAAGTTCCCTTTAAAAGAACTCAAAGACAAAGCAGACCCTAGGGGGTCAACTGCTAAGCAGCCTGGTCGAGCCATGTCCAACGGCACAAGTTGAGCTAGATTATTAGGATAACCAATGTCAAAGCCTTGAGAACATTCTCAGATGTTGTCGAAGAATGGGTCATAAAAACTAGATTTGCGGAAAGCCTCCCTCGCTTTTATAAGTCCGGGATAAGCTTGGCAACTACTGTGCCGCTAGTTAGACCAAACGGTATCACTCGATACATAAAATGTATTCAAACTTTGTAGGTAAATACTTTCCTCTTTCCATAGATTCCAGATAAATACCGAGACACACGCTCACAAAGTTTGATATACACTCCCTAACTGGAATGTTGTACATAGGCTTTTCCAAAGGATTTTCCTTCAAAAGTAGTTCACTTGAACAGTCAAACACTGGCTACCTTTAAAGTTTGGACGAAAATAGTCCACGCGTGAATTTAAATCTACGACTCGTTAAAACTAGTCTTTACAAGACTTCCCATAATTTTAGTCATTACACGACTTTAAATAAAATAAGTCCTTACAAGACTTGGTAAATTTAAATATTTTTATCTCACATTTTAAAAGGCACAATGTTAGTAAGTTTACTTTACTTCTAACATTGTGCTCTACTGGGTTTAATAATAATAAAATGTATTCAAGTATAAAGGTAATTGAGGAAAGATCAAAAATAGTTCACATCAAAAGTTATATATTTTAATCTGACATTCTAAATGACACAATGTTAGTAAGATTACTTTACTACTAACATTGTGCATTCCTGAAGTCAATTTAATAAAATAGATTAAAGAGTTTATATCAGCAAAAGATAGATTAAATGTTTGCATAACTTAACGTCATTATAATCGGTCTAGTCTACCTAACAGTTTAGAGTTCTACCTATCTAACTAAGCCTTACGCTCTACCTATAATATGTTACTAATATCTCTAATAATAATATTCCTAGGAGCGAATCAAATACTATTTTTATAAATTAATTTAACCGGATGGAAGTTTAACACAGACTTAATTAAATATTATTATGAAGCAGAAATGTAACATACATAAATTAAATATTAAAAGACTTACAGGATTACTCGTACAAACCACATTTTTACAAACAAATAATATTTAAATTTATAACACAAACAAACCCCAAGGAAATTTAAAACTAATCTTTGCTCAAAATTAAACCCCATAATCGACCGTGAATTTAAATCTTAAAACCCCAATATTAATTATTTCTGAAAGACACTGCACAACACAAACGATCGCGAATCTAAATCTTAGGAAATTTAGTATTAATCTTATTTCAAAATTCACTTAAACAACACTACCGAACGCGAAGTTATTACTTAATATTACTTTTTTTCAAAACAAAGTTTAAGCAAACAATCGACTTTCAATCCGTAAACCGACCGAGGATTCAAAGGACCCGATACGCGAATTACATGTTCAATCGCTGAACCTATCGGTCCGAGAGCCCGAAATTCAGTGTCCTGCCTCCTGTTCCTTTCAAACCTCATCACGTCGGTGCCTACGCGTCCCTTCCACGTCAAATATTTTTTATTAGCGTTAGTACAGGGATTTTTTGTATTAAATGGTTTCTGGAAAGTCCCCGAAACATTTGCGATCTTAAGTAGACATTTCACTTGAAATATTTTTTTGTATTTAATTTATGATCTGACCTGGCTCCTATCCTTAAAAACAAAGACTTTTTCGGACATGTGTTTTTAATGGGCAACGTCTAACTTCGAATAAGCAAAAATATATTTTTTGTGATATTTTAAATTGCGTCTATTGTGCTTAAAATAACATCGTTGCCTTGCAGATGTTCGAATGGAAAGTTTTAAAGAATAAAAGAATGGTTAATAAATCAATTAATTTCTTCAAATCTAAAATAGATCTCTGTGTCAATAATTGTGAATAAGAACGAGGCTGACGTAGTTCTGGCTCGTTACAGCCGACCCTCAATATTTACGCAGGTTGATGCTAATTAGTCCGTAGTAAATATTTCAAAGTAAAATAAATTTCACAATTATTATACAATGCAAAATAATCAATGTGATTACAAATTATCCCTCTTAATTGTAAAGTACTAAATTTGGGTTATTCTTATATTCAAATATTTTGAGTTTAATGTGTAATAAGCATATATTTCAATATGCGGTGCAAGTATATAAATATATATATATAATCATAAAATGAGAAGTGTATTTTAGACCGAAGTGCAAACTGTCGTCATTGTGACTTCAACCTCTTGCTATAAATGAAAGTCATCATGGGTTTTTATACTCTTCAGCTAGGACAATCTATCTGTGCAAAGGAACCAAGTTGTGAATTTGATCAACCCTAATGGTTTGGTGTAGACCTTTCTTCAGTCCTTGTATTGACTACCGCAATGTTGATACTGGAAATGCAAACACCACCTTTCACAATATAGATTAAATCCGTCTACGCTTTCAAAGTCTAAATGTTATCCCACGAGAACGACATTCAGTCAGAAACCGACCTCAAAATAACAACATTTTACAGAACGGAGAGTGTATAGTGTGCTTAGTCATGGCCTAATAGGTGCAGTGTGAACTTGTATGAAATCGGCCTAGACCGATGATTGTCTTCTGACTTAACCTAACACCAATGTCTCCTTCATACAAGTCGATTGTGTAATGTAGTGCTTATTTGAATTTATAAAAACAACCAAAATTGTCTCATCCTCAGTTACAGTTGAAATCTTAGGCCCCTCAAACCGTTAAATCTATCACCATTATTTCATTCAATCCCTTTCTTTAAATCGACTTCATACTTATTAAAACTCATACATCACTTCCACAAACTTCGACATACGTAGTCTTTCATTATACCTGCAATATCAACAGATCATTTTGAAATGAGACTGTAAAACGATGTACTCTATATATATATATTTTTTTTAATACTGTTATGTTTTTTTTTTTTTTTATTAAAAGGGAACACTTGTTTTAATTTCAGGAACATATTAAGTATATTATGTGAAATATATTTTATTTATTTATGCAACATGCCAAACTTATTTCATAATATTAAAACTAAATGTTTTATAACCCTTACGCCAAACGCTAAATATTATACGCTGAATTTCAATTAATTAGGCATGTCTATTTAAAAATAACAACTTGCTATTATTCTTATAAGAAACATTTACGCCAAATGCAAAACTGAACTATCGCCAACTTCAAATAATGCCAAATGTACTTATATTGAAACTATTTTTATTTAACTATGCCAAATGCTCAAGCTGTTTTACGCTAACTGCTAATTATTACGCCAAATTCTTAACCTAACTATAAAATATCAGACAATAAAATTCACAAGGTAATGCACTTGTAAATAATATTACTTCACCCTTCGCCAATATCTATAAAAAATGCAAGTCTGTTAAAATCTAGTTAGAATAACGTGCCTAATAAGACTATTATATTAGAAATCATAAAATAAGGACGCCGCGCACCACACCATTTTTTCTAAAATCTGTAAAATTGAATTTTATCTAAAATCTAATGAGATTAATTAACATGCTTATTGTTTTTTTTTTTTTAATAACTGTCAGCGCACCACCCAAACTATCTAAATCTATAACGTCTATAAAAATATAAGGTTCGTAATATGTAGATATGGAGTAACATGCTAGATATTATGAAATCTATTCTGTTCGCCATACGATCTATCCAAGCCTAATACCTGTAAAAATGAACCGTTAGTTAAATATAAACTTAATTTTTCGAAGGCTAATAAGAATAACATGCTGAATCCTTTAAAAGAAATGTCAGCGCACCACCTTGACCGATCTAAAATATCTATAAAATTGGAATGTTAACGATATGTTAAGAGTAACATGCTAGATGTTTCAAAATCTATTCCGTTCGCCATACGACCTATTTAAATCTAATACCTGTAGAAATGGAAAGTTAATTAAATATAACCTTAATTTTTCGAAGTTTAATGAGACTAACATGTTGAATTTTTTTTTTTTAATAAATCTGCGCACCACAGTACCTACATTTATCTCCGATATCTATAAACATTAGAATGTTAGTAATATGTATCTAGTAAAAATAACATGTTAGATATTTTAAAGGTTATATCTATTCTGTCTTCTACACGAACTATTAAACTCGAATACCTGTAGGAAAGGAACGTTAGTTACATGCAATAAAATATACTTAGTTTTTTCTAATGTCTTAATATGTATCACCTGATCTATATAAATTTCTTGAAGACAGCTTCTTCTTCTTTATCATACGTAGTTAATACCTAGCTATAAAGGACACATAATAAACACATACGTAATACAACACCATAAAATAATACATACTAATTCTAATCAAATATGTGTTCTGATTTCCATCAACCGAAAGTGTAGTAAAAGTTTCGCTCAAAGAGATAAATGCACGACTACCTACTTCTTTATCTGCCTAACGACAAACAATTATACAACAGACGTCTGTTATAAATCCTCAACCTTAGCATAAACATAGACATACCTATGGCTAACGAAAAAAAAACGTTAACTTATTACAATGTTATCTAGTTTCAGTTCAAAACCCAAAATAACCATTAAGGGTCATAAGTGGGTCGACGTTATCAATAACTGTCAACTCAAAAAATAAAATATTATTTTGAAAATGATTTTAGTCGTCATTTAAGTCATAATGTGCACGTCACTTAGCGGATCTCTCAAGTGCTAGCATATTTTTGCCCTAGTCAATAAATTTAACATTTAACTATTGAATATCTGTCAACCCAAAGTAATATTTAGTACACACTTGAGGAACCAAACACTTTAACTAAGTTCTCAAATAAATTCGTTTAAAAGTTTTATCTAATGGCTCCCCTTTTTTTTCATGGCCGTTAAGATATAGTTTCGCTATTTTTAAGTCGTACGTTTTATAACAACCAATTTAATAATTACTGTGAGGATTGAACTCACACTCTAATTGTACCATCAGACAATGACTGACTTTATGGTAAAGATCTAAACAATAAAGTAGTGCATATTGACTATAAATGACTTCTCTCTACCTAGCTATCAAGTAACTATAATTGTTAAATAGCTTTAATTTATAATACTATCCAACCCTCCGACTTTAAAACTACGACCTAGGTTTTGGTAGACATTAATAACGAAATGAATCTATGTGTACAATAGATTTTATTATCATGACTATCGAATCAATGAAACTTAGCGACTCGCATAAGATCAAATTTTTGATTGATTGCAATTAGCCAATCCGTGAGGTTGGTAACATAACAGCTGCAAAACTTACATCACAAAATAACGTATCTTCCTGGTACCTGTGCTTAATAACTCACTTAATTACCTAGTCTATAAAATTACGGGTTATGATTTATTCCATATCGACCCTCAGCCTGTACGATTATAAAACCTTCTGTAACATCTATAATTAATATACCTACTAAATCAGATTGTGAGTCAAACGGGATTCGAACCCGCGATCTTCATTTAGTCAGCGCGACCTTTAAACCTCCGTGGTAGTTGAATATTTAAATTCTGGAAAGTTATTAGCTAAGCAGGATTCGAACCTGCATCCTCAATCAATTTTTCACAATCTTAAAATTGTCGTCCTATTTATTTGTATGTTTAACGTATCATATATCAGTCAACCAGGACTCGAACCTGTAGTATTCAGTTAGTCTACACGATTTTAAAATCGTGGTATGGTTAATATTTTCCAAAGTTATTAACCAAGCAGGGATCGAACCCGCACGCTTCTGTTTTATTTATTGTACCGTAACATTTGTCTTACTATTTTCAACTTAAAATACACCAAGTCCGACCTATATTATAAAAGCGAAGCTTGTATGGACGGACGTATGCCCGTTACTTTTCCACGCAAAACCACCGAAAGGACTCCAATGAAACTTTACAACAACGTAGTTCATTCATTGAAACAACACACAGCCTACAACTGACAAAGGTTTTATCCGAAATGTCAAAACCATAACGATAGCACGACGAAGTCGCGAACATCAGCTATTAATTATTTTAATATGCTTAAAATAATGATAAAGTCAAGCAGGAATCGAACCTGTGACTTTTCACCACAAAATAACCAACCAAACAGGATTCGAACCAGTCCAGATCCGTCCGCATTGCAATTCTGTAAAATATGTATATTACCTACTCTAGTTTTTATTAACGATACACTTTATATTGTTATATTCCTAAAGTACTAAGTCGAGCAGGAACTGAACCTGCGATTTCCACCACAAAATTATTAATCAGGACTCGAACCTGCGCAATTCTATTTTGTTTACAATATTGTCTCCTATTACTAATTTTACTAACGATACAATACATATTTTTAATATTCTTAAACTGATAAATCGAGCAGGAATCGAACCCGCTATTTCCCAGCAAAACTATTTATCAAACAGGAGTCGAACCTGCGAGATTCTAAGAACTGCTATTTATATTATTAACAAACGTTCTAAGGTTCATACAAATATTTTGACCTAATCTACCTACGCATTATCAACCCCTAAATATCTTGTAAAACCAAAGAACCTGTTTTTACAACGACTTGACGATATGCCTCGTAGGTACACTTTAAGACCAGGGAGATCCAAGATCACAAACCCTAGATCCCAGTTAAAATACATAGCGACGAACCATATCTACCTTTTATCTATTAAATTTATAACAATCTATCATTGGAAATATACTTAAATACTGCAATTAGTAGTTACATTTCGGTCTGCCTTTTTTTGCTGCTATGTGCCACCTACCTACAATATATGAGACACCTACCTACAGTATATGTGACACCTACCTAAATTATATGTGACACCTGCCTACAGTATATGTGACACCTACCTAGATTTCATGTGATACCTACCTACAATATGTGTGACACCTACCTACAGTGTATGTGATACCTATCTACAGTATATTACCATGTTTGTACTACCAAATAACGCCAATAACCGCATTTAGTAATGAGACAAAACAGTTTTACGACCCTCGCTTTATGAAACTGTTCATCATATAGTGATAAAACTATTTATCTATACCTGACTAATAAATTACTTAAATTAATAATAGTTATTACACACAATTATCTATCTATCACCAACAGTTTTTTTTTTTATATACCTACTCACGACCCTCGGAGTGTAAAACTGATAGACCAAAGCTTATATTCTATTTATAAAAATAATCTTATAAAACCCTTCGGATAAAACAAGCTATCATCGACGCGACCCTCCGTGTCTGAGTTAAATAAAATTTTGTAAATCAAGACTACTAAATCAAGTTTGAAATCTCAACACAATTCCCCTACCCTATATATACGGCAGCAAATTGTGCGAATTTAATCGCACGTACCCTACCTATAAAAATAATCTAATTAAAAGTTA
Source organism: Ecliptopera silaceata (assembly GCA_932527185.1). Lineage (NCBI taxonomy): Eukaryota > Metazoa > Arthropoda > Insecta > Lepidoptera > Geometridae > Ecliptopera > Ecliptopera silaceata. The sequence continues at coordinate 4,752,375 of OW052202.1, read as the reverse complement.
AATTAATTACCTAATATTTCAATAATAAGCAAGAAACGAAGTAATCCAAGTTCATCCTGGTCACGGAACTTTCAAATCGTAACGACCCCCCCCGGTAAATAATCCCCGCGATATTAATATATGCATGAAATAACTAAAATAAAAATTTATGATAATTGAAGATTGAAGATGGCCATGTGATCGTCTAACTCTTTTAGGACCCTACTGTTGTGACGCAAGTAACTCAAGAACTTAAGGAATCATGTTGAGAATTCAAACCGATATCTATTATAATTTATTACCTAATTTACCTATTATTATCTAAAGTATCTAATTCAATTATCTTACGCCGTAAAGTTTAACTATCTTCTGATTATTTTATCTCGTATGTAAAGGAATCTGTTAAAAGAATATTGGCTTATAAGAAAGAGTAAGAGAATGCAACGATTAAACTATGAGTTTAATCGTTGCATTCTATACTATTTTAGAATTCCTCGAACCTCTATAAAATATGAAAGAAACATTATAAAATACTAATAACTTTTATGTAATGTGTTATATGAAAAGTAATGCAAGTTAGCATAGTTATGCTAGATCTCTTAAAGGTTTTGTGGATTATGTATGAACATTATGAAGGACTATGTAAAGAGTTTTCGTGTAATAGACTTTATAGGAAGTATGTACTTGGAATAAATAATGGAAGCTGACATTGCTATGTCAGGGCCCTTCAAAGGCACCCCTCGCCCGTGCCTGCCAGTAGTCTACGACACACGCTATGTAACTTAATACATAAATAGACTTCCTCTTCCATAGAAGGCTTTCCAGCGTTTGAATAAGCTAGTGAAACGAATAACTTTTAATTATTACCGTTTACCTAACCCACCCAAACACTAGCACTACTATAGGGAGTTCAATGGGACTACAATCTCCTTAAGTTCCCTTTAAAAGAACTCAAAGACAAAGCAGACCCTAGGGGGTCAACTGCTAAGCAGCCTGGTCGAGCCATGTCCAACGGCACAAGTTGAGCTAGATTATTAGGATAACCAATGTCAAAGCCTTGAGAACATTCTCAGATGTTGTCGAAGAATGGGTCATAAAAACTAGATTTGCGGAAAGCCTCCCTCGCTTTTATAAGTCCGGGATAAGCTTGGCAACTACTGTGCCGCTAGTTAGACCAAACGGTATCACTCGATACATAAAATGTATTCAAACTTTGTAGGTAAATACTTTCCTCTTTCCATAGATTCCAGATAAATACCGAGACACACGCTCACAAAGTTTGATATACACTCCCTAACTGGAATGTTGTACATAGGCTTTTCCAAAGGATTTTCCTTCAAAAGTAGTTCACTTGAACAGTCAAACACTGGCTACCTTTAAAGTTTGGACGAAAATAGTCCACGCGTGAATTTAAATCTACGACTCGTTAAAACTAGTCTTTACAAGACTTCCCATAATTTTAGTCATTACACGACTTTAAATAAAATAAGTCCTTACAAGACTTGGTAAATTTAAATATTTTTATCTCACATTTTAAAAGGCACAATGTTAGTAAGTTTACTTTACTTCTAACATTGTGCTCTACTGGGTTTAATAATAATAAAATGTATTCAAGTATAAAGGTAATTGAGGAAAGATCAAAAATAGTTCACATCAAAAGTTATATATTTTAATCTGACATTCTAAATGACACAATGTTAGTAAGATTACTTTACTACTAACATTGTGCATTCCTGAAGTCAATTTAATAAAATAGATTAAAGAGTTTATATCAGCAAAAGATAGATTAAATGTTTGCATAACTTAACGTCATTATAATCGGTCTAGTCTACCTAACAGTTTAGAGTTCTACCTATCTAACTAAGCCTTACGCTCTACCTATAATATGTTACTAATATCTCTAATAATAATATTCCTAGGAGCGAATCAAATACTATTTTTATAAATTAATTTAACCGGATGGAAGTTTAACACAGACTTAATTAAATATTATTATGAAGCAGAAATGTAACATACATAAATTAAATATTAAAAGACTTACAGGATTACTCGTACAAACCACATTTTTACAAACAAATAATATTTAAATTTATAACACAAACAAACCCCAAGGAAATTTAAAACTAATCTTTGCTCAAAATTAAACCCCATAATCGACCGTGAATTTAAATCTTAAAACCCCAATATTAATTATTTCTGAAAGACACTGCACAACACAAACGATCGCGAATCTAAATCTTAGGAAATTTAGTATTAATCTTATTTCAAAATTCACTTAAACAACACTACCGAACGCGAAGTTATTACTTAATATTACTTTTTTTCAAAACAAAGTTTAAGCAAACAATCGACTTTCAATCCGTAAACCGACCGAGGATTCAAAGGACCCGATACGCGAATTACATGTTCAATCGCTGAACCTATCGGTCCGAGAGCCCGAAATTCAGTGTCCTGCCTCCTGTTCCTTTCAAACCTCATCACGTCGGTGCCTACGCGTCCCTTCCACGTCAAATATTTTTTATTAGCGTTAGTACAGGGATTTTTTGTATTAAATGGTTTCTGGAAAGTCCCCGAAACATTTGCGATCTTAAGTAGACATTTCACTTGAAATATTTTTTTGTATTTAATTTATGATCTGACCTGGCTCCTATCCTTAAAAACAAAGACTTTTTCGGACATGTGTTTTTAATGGGCAACGTCTAACTTCGAATAAGCAAAAATATATTTTTTGTGATATTTTAAATTGCGTCTATTGTGCTTAAAATAACATCGTTGCCTTGCAGATGTTCGAATGGAAAGTTTTAAAGAATAAAAGAATGGTTAATAAATCAATTAATTTCTTCAAATCTAAAATAGATCTCTGTGTCAATAATTGTGAATAAGAACGAGGCTGACGTAGTTCTGGCTCGTTACACATAGTGCGCATTGCCAGTCTGTCATACAGAACTGAACTAACGGACAGAACTCTGCAACAAGAAGAATCTATCAAGAAGGTTTTAATTCAAAATAGTTTCGAGTTTAAAAATATTGGAACGTATTTGAAAATAGTTCAATAAGGCGGAACTGTTCAGTTACATTTACAGGGTATGTGTTAACAAACTTTGCAAAGTTTTAAAACAACGTATATTATACAGAATTGAAAAGGTATATTACTAAGCTATAACTTTATTGGATTTTTACTAATTAATACTTAATTTATGACTGTGCTATAATAACATGTGTGTGTAATTTCCCATGATTACTATTATCTTTAATTATTGTAATTAGCATAACAGCCAAGTTGAAAGTTGTAAGCCAATTTTGTATGAAGATATTAAACCTACTATTACGGAACTCTCTGTTCTTCCCGTACTTTTCCGTTTATATTTATTTAGGTCAAAAGCGCATTAGCTTTCATAATAAGTAATGTACACTGGCTGTGGTCCAGTGCTTAGATTCGGCTAGATAACCCGTCCTAAATATTCTAGGCACAGCGGCGGAAATATATAGTCGACCTCGTAAGTCTACTGTGTTTTAAAATAATGGGAGGCGAGATGCTGAACTTTGTGTATACTTTGGCAAACATAATTGGAACTATTTTATATTGATTTTGCGGAATGCTACTTTATTGCTGCAGTATGGGAAACGCACAACGACACACTTTTAATATTTTTTTTGAATAATTTTATACAAAATATGTAAAAATAAGTTTGGGATAGTTTTCTGCCCTGCTTGCGATACTACAGGTCCAAAAAACAGAAAAAGTATTTTTTACTTTTTCTATTTTTATACTTACAAAAAAAAACATTTTTTTGATAAGATAAACACTATGTATAATGGCTAATCAAATCTTGTTTACCTATTCCTCAAATTTTTTTATAAGTTTAACTTGTAATTATATGATTAAAATACAGTCCGAATCAGGAGGCTTTTACACTATTTACACTAACACTGTTTCATTTAAACGAATAAATAGTTCCAATAAGTTTCAATAGTTTATGGAACTTATTCACAGCCGCTCTCTAAACTTTCTAATAATTACATAACCACTGCATTGAAAGCTTTACACAAAGTTATCCCGTTGGAAATTTCTCCTGGGATGAATCTATGCCGAGAGATAGCTGGAGCAGAATCCGTAGTCTGAGTTTTACATAAACGAGTATCGAAAACTAAAAACGCAATTCTTTTTAGTAGCTTGAAGCAACTTGGATCTGGTAGAACGTTCTGTACGTTCCAGGTTCTTACTAAACCCTTCACAAAAGTGTGTTGCAAGAAAGTGCGTTAGACTTGGGCATCTTCTTGTAGCGTTGGTACACATACCGATGCTACAAAAAAATCCCTGACTCTGTGTATTTGTGTGTGCAGTTTTTATGTGTATGTTTAAAGGTATAACTAGGTCCATCACTTGGACTCTGATCATAAAGTAACCTGAAGTAAAATGATTTGACGATCGTAGAACAATTTCATCGACTCGAATTTCGTTTGTTACATACATAATTAGTGTTTTAGTTTTCGAGACTCGTTCGAATAAAACTCAGACTAAGAGCGTGATGTTCAAACGTCATTACGTTGGCCGGCTGTAGACGAAATATCTTACGTTCGTGGTTCCACTTCCTATCGACATAGCCGTTTTAGACAGCCAAATCATTTCGGCTTATGTTATGCAACTGATCTCGAACTGAACTTGAACTGAATCAAGAACTATTTGAATTACACGTGGTTTAAAAAATTGTTTTATATAGGTAAATAAGTTTTCTTGTCTTAATCCAGGTTTGGTAATTGAATAGGTGAATTACTATTAGTCATTTTATTTTCTAATTTTATTTAGTTGCTAATTTTATTATTTATAATCTGATTATACCAATTCCAAATTCCAACCTAATTTAAGTTTAAATACATCTGTAGTAGGTACTTTATATGTAGATTATAATTATATGTATAGTTATTAGTCTAATTTTCAGAATTATCTGTAGACTTAATTCTTGAAATTACCTAGCTGTTCTACTTGAGCTATATTACGAATGTGTGTTCAGGACAAATAAAAGATAATATTGACTGTTTCGGGTGTCTCCTCTGTTTTTCTATTAATTTTTATGTTGTCCTATCATTTACTAAAACTATCAAGTTCAAGTAAATGAGTGATCGATGAACTGGATACCCACTTTTACGCTCCAAATGAAGCTTAAAATGTAGTTAGTAATAAGTTGTGTTGTAAGAAAGGACGTGTTGCTCTGAAATAATTAGGTAATGCTAAAACTGCTATCGTAAGTTTCCGTTGTGCATACAAGTGGAGAGATGATGATAAGACACGCGACTTCAAAGACACTAATTAACTTAGTAGCTTGTGAAGTACTTTTTATTATACAAATTGACTTTGTACAACATTTAGTCACAGTTAATCTGAATAAAACCTAGTACAAAACAGAGTATCGGAATGTCATAAAAACTATTGTATTTAATGTCATTTGTTGATTAATTTTCCACAATTTTTCCTTTAAAACAAAAGACAATCGACTTGACGATTGACTGACTTGACTGAGAATTATTTTCAAGTCAGTTCAAGTTCAGTCATTTTCAAGTTGAAAAGTGGAAAAATGGTGGCAAATTAATAAACAAATATCAGAACTCCACCAAATATTCTTTTTTCCTCAACTTTGCTATGACGCCTGTCGAATACACCATACAAGCGCTAGAAACTGTCAAGTCCTGCAAGAAAATTAAAAGTGACATTCCCTGTCAAAACCGTTTGGACCAAACAAACGTAATTCGATTTCTATCTCGACACTTTGATGGTCGGCAGAATCAGCAAAGGGATGTTCGTGCGATACATCTAGTTACATTCGGTTTAGCGCGGGATTTTGAGCTTCGCTCGGTGCTCGCTTTTTCGTTTTTACCGTTTTCAATTCCAAATACGGATGCTCGATTCCGATAGTTTTACAAAGCGACTTCAAGGATTTGAATATTGGATGATGACCCGTTTGTTTAAGGGTTGGACTGTGTTTACGGAGCGTAGGTTATATACCTTTTGTTCACGTCAAACTATGTAGTCTTGTCACAAACTCTTTGGTGTTGTAAATAAAGTTTTTAAACAGTTGAACACAAGCAGCTGATCCAAGGTCTTGATACTGAAAGAACTGACTGTTGTATTGAACTACAGGTTTTTTTTATAAAATAAGAAGAAGAAGCCATAACCAGCCTTTACACATCATAATTTACCTAGGTATTATTTATGCGAGCCAGATAAAAAAAAAATTATTAGGAACTTTAGCCCTAATGACATTTGAAGAAAATCTTTGCCCCATAAAAATTGTCTAAAAATATAAAAACTATGATTGCATTGAACCTCTCAAACCAGCCTAGTATGAAAGTTTCAGAGTTTACAGGCTAGAACAAACTAGAACTTTCTTTCTATCCTAACATTCGCTAAGCTAGACTTAGCAATGGCGTCATGTCATATTCTCTATTATTTTACGGCTTTTCGGTTAAGCTAACCGTAGCCTAGAAGGCCTAGAATGCCTTTCTGGTTCAATATTACTGACAAAATAAGCAAGTATCCTAGTCTTAGGACTCTATATTTTTAAGGTCTGTCCATCTGTTACTAGGTTGTATATTGAACTATGATAATAGGAGAGTTGAAATTTTTACAGGTGATGTATTTTTGTTGCAGCTATAACAACAAAAACAAAAATATAAAACTGGCTAGCCGTATCGAGAACCTATTGCTGAGGGTTCACTGCCCGTCTGTTTGTCTATCTACCTGTTAGTCGTCAGGCTCTATCTTATGAACCGTTTGAACCGAGTTGAAGCACAGATGGTTTTTAGAGACCCCACTGAGACTCCACTGTCCGTCTGTCTGTCTATCTGTCCGTCAGTTACCACTTTACCAGGCTCTATCTCATGACCCGTTTGAGAATTAAAATTGGCACAGATGCTGTATTTCGATTGCCATTGTGAGAAATGACTAAAACGGTACGGAACCGTGCGTGAGTTCGACTCGCACTTGGCCGTTTTTTTATCTATTCAAAGCACACTTGATTCTATTTACTTAGCTAGGTTGGACGTTTCTCCCCTTTCTTTATTAGACCGACGCGACGTTGCGTCACGTTTGCTACTAGTGACGTCATCAAGTTGATTAACCTCCGCACCTATTTACAATTATCAAGAATTTTTTATTACTTTTTACTGTTTTTCTTAGATATATAGATGATATTTGTTAGAATTGGTACCATATAGTTACCTACTACTAGCTCCATTATAAAATGAAATAAATAAATATAAGTACTTACTTAAGCTAATATTTTTTATCCCTTAATAGGAACTTCATAATAACTACTAGTTCATAATAAAACCAAAAAACAAGTATAATCTAACTATATTTTTTAACAAACATATCGCGTCCCACTGCTGAACAAAAGTCATCTCAGTCTACTAAAAATAAAAATATTTTGAAATGAAAAGTAATATACGACCTGTCCGGTCGTATATTACTTTTCATTTCAAGTAAAGTAAAAGAAAAAAAATTAAAGAGGCTTTAAAAGTGTTTTAATTAACTTTTCCCTTGAATTATTTCGTTCATTCAAGTAGAAATGCTGTATACAGGGTGTAATATAATATCTAGATACGTATTTATTTATCATTTCGTTACATACATGGCATTGGCATGTTATATTACAATATCCTTATTCTAACTTAAGTAATGCGATGTTATTATTATGTTTAATATCACATAATATCTCATATATAAGTCCGATATATAAGACGATTAAAAATAGTTTTTATTTACGACTTTCTTCGAAAATAGCAGTAGGTAGTATGGAAATCTTTCATACAATATTATCATAAGTTGAATTATTCACGAGTTTCGGTCAAAATAAGCCCTTTTCGACTTATAGAGTTATTTTAGTACGTGTTGTATGAAAGGTGATTATGAAACCTCAAAACAAAGTGGAAACTAAAATTACTTTAAACTTTACCAATTTTGAGTGCTTTTGCAACTAATTGTACGCTAAACTGAACATTTTAATGTTTATTAGAACCTTTACGTAAAAAACCTATTAATGTATTGAAAATACATTTACATTGTAGAAATATGGAAACCATTTTTAAAACACACGCGCATTTCAAACAACGCTATCTAGTCCCAATAAAAAAATCTTGTAGGTAATATGAAACGAGATTGCTGATATAATACATGTATTTTATTTAAAACCCAGATACAGAACAAGCATCAGTGTTATAACAAATTTTCGGGATCGAACCCACGATCATGGAAAAAAACTATACTTACAAATATAGTTCTTTTTGGAATACTTTCATAGAAGGGTCCACTAGATCAACAACTCTATTGCGGCAAAAGATGACGTACCCGCGACGTACGATGAATATATAACATCTCTCCTTTCCTTTGGTTTGTTTGTTACGAAACTCGAAGATGGCAATTTTTAACCCCTCCATTGTTTTCTCAGTAGGAAATATTGTAGTTTGATAGTTTCACAACCACTCACAAGTATTGGAAGCTTCGAAGTTCTAGTGATTATTTTTTAGTGTTCCGGATTACATTTCTTTTCGAAAACTTGTAACGGTAAAGTTGGTAATGTGGAATAAGTTGATACGTAATAAGATGTCGAAAAAAACACAAAGAACTGAATAAGCAAACAAACTGTCTTGAAAAGAGTTTTTTTCACAAAAATACACTAAGGTTGGCACATAAAATGTTATTATCATACTTCGCATTATTTTACCAGAAAAATGCAAAATTGACGAAGGTCCGACAGTCAAATTCCGAAGAACTCAAGTTTCATGTCATCCGCAGTTACACGCTATAAGATGTTATTGTAAGAAAATATTCTAAATATGTACCGATCTATCTACTTTTGATGATATTTATAAGTTAAAATTTAAAACATTAATTATGAACATAAGATATTAAGAACACCAAAAAAAAAATTAAGCAACATACCAGAACATCGCGTTTAATTTGTTCAGTTTTAAATTTAAATTCACAATCCATCTCAATCCAAAGAAATTGAGAAAAACGTAATTTCCTTCGAATTCGCTAAGCGGGAACTTAAAATTCCTAAACAAACTCTATCCCATTTTATCAATTGTCAAAGTTTAAAAACTTAATCCATCTAAGGACCCTTTAAAGAACGTGATCTAGTGCGCATGACGAACTCTCCCTAGCGGGAAACCCAAGGACAGAAAGCGGGCGACCTTTGCAAAGCGCATACGCGTAGTTTGTAATACTCGTATTTGAAATACGAACGCGCGTTCGGTGAGTTGTCACTGGCCACTAAAAACTTTGCAAAAAAAAAGAAATCGTTTCTTTTTATTTTGCGTTCTTTTTTCAAACCACTCTGAAAATGTTGGATTGTGATGTGTTCTATGAACATGAAAAAATGTGTTTATAAAGTGATGTGACTAATATAGTGGTGGATTGTAAAAAAATGATATGCAAATGAGGGAAACTATGAAAACTGTAAAAATGAAGCTTTTGTCGCTTATTGCGATAAGTGGTAAGTGAATTTTTTACTTTCGTCATTCGTAATTTCTAGACATAATTCAAAAACAAGTAGGTAGGTACTTATCTAAGTCATAACCTTAAACAAAATTGGCAATTTTTGGGATTACTTTACACAAGACTAGACAAAGATTTTGTAACTTTATATCTATTTTGCCTACTTATATTAAAGTTGCCGCTAATCATAAATTAATATAAGTAAGTACCTATACTTACTTATTACCTACGAGTATTTACGCTACAAAATTACATGGATGACTATTTACTAAAAGCATGCAAAAAATATACCTACCACTGAAGCGAAGAGCGGATGGGCTGAATCAACGATAGCGTGGGTAAACAAAATTCACGCTCGCTGGACCTACGAATCCTCATGCTTCATTATGTTTAAATAATACAGGTCAGAGATTCCTCTATAAATAAAAAATAGGTATATTCATAACTAACAAGTTTTTATTCGTGGATTCCTTCGACCGGGAATGGGCAGAGTTAGTTAGGTATAGAAGGTACCTATAGACAATCGTGGAAGAAACGGGGACAGATCTTTGCCAAGCTGTGAGACAGAAAAAATAATTAATGACATTTCATACATCGCGCTCTAGTCATAAAACTAAGCGAAGCTTGTACTATGGAAACTATATTATGCCTACTACACTTTTTTTGTACAAAAATACATAGTAACGCCCAGATACAGAACATCATACAAATATTTGTTCTCTGTAATAATTAATTTTAATAATTAATTAATTTTCCTTAATTTTGTAAGTATGTGATAGAAGCATCATTATCAGTTGGTAATATATTTGTTATTTGACGCTCGTGTTTGCCTACAAGGACAAACATTTGTGTCCCGAGTATGTATTTAAAAAGTTTATCAGCAATCTTGATAACTTTGCTTAGTTTGAGATGAATTTGTATTTTGGTTTAAAAAAAAAACAAAACTTATACTATACTTAATATGAAATACTTAATTTGATTGAGCTTTTGTTTCGATAAAAAATAGCTAAAATTAAATTATTTTATTACAATGAAAACTAATTTCCATAATTCCAAGCAAAGCACAGACTATTCGTACATGCAAGTAATTTAGTTTTAAAATGATTTTAATATTCACTACGTATCGCGTACCTTACTTTATGCCAAAAGCGTTGCTAGTTTCTATTTCCACGTATTTTGTATTACCCAATACTATGAAACTCTAGGGTACCGTATTCATAATTTAAAAGCTTCTTACCGTGTTCCCCCCATCATAATTATACCTCACCCTTCAATAACAGCATTGGATTTACGATCATACGGCTCATAAACTGAACGTAGGGCGTCGTAGGGAGTCCCAGGGCCAGCTGACCGGTAATGACGTCATACTTTCATACCGAACTAAATTGCTAGCGATTTTATGCATCTATGTTATGGCGTCAAATTAATGCCTTTATAAATAAGAGTTATACGGCTGATAACAATAGGTTTTTGGACATATTTTAAAGCAACTGTATAAGTATCGCTTTTAAAAAAAAAAAAAAAAAATTGACCGACATATCACACATCAAACCCTAGTCCCAAACTAAGCGCTATGGAAACTAGACTGCTGATAGAATACTTATATAAATATATATACATACATTTAGGTGCGTGTTGATGCACTATGTATGCGTAAGGCTGGTACCTGCGTAGTAGGGTAGCTGAAGCGGGTCCACAGGAAGGAAACAACAGGATAGCACACAGTTTTGTATTTGGCAGCACACACACAATAGTTTTAAGAAGGAGAATAGTATGAAAGATAGAAGAAAGTTCGATAGTATCAGCACAGTAACAAGCAAGCGTAATTATTAGCAATAGCGTGAGGGCTCGCGCGACACGGGTACAGCGTCTGAGGTCGGTCGCATACTGAAGGCGGCGCGGCTGCGCGCGCGCCTTTCACTTTATTCTAGAACGTTAGAACGCGCTGCCGCGAAACTTGTTTGTCCATAGCACAGCGAGTTCGGATGATTGAATGCGCGACGACAATTTTGTCGTATGCGCTAGTACATAAATATAAAGATTATTATTAATGTAAAGTTAAATGTAAATAGGTAATTTATATGAAATGATAAATATATTGTGGTGTGTGAATCTACTGTAAATAAAATATATATTGTAAATAAATAATGTTTGAAACTTAATATATAAAATAGATAGGTAGGAAATGTAAATAGAAAATTATACAAGTAGGTAGGGCTAGGTACACATAAGGTAAGTATGTAGGAAGTCTAGTAATAAGAATAATTCTAGAAATAAATAGATAGCCTACATCACTCCCCTCCAGAGACCGTCACTACGGTCGATAGTAGTCGGGAAATCGAACCCTGCGACCGCAACGAGTCCTTCTGACATCTCCATGACCTGGGGCATCTAACCGTGCTGGAAGAGGAACAGTTACTGGAATAGGGGAAGCAGAGGCAGGTGAGGGAATAGGAACAGGTTTGGGAGTAGAAGTAGGTATAACAGAAGGATTGGTAATGGAAGGAGATGGGTCTACGAGTAGATAGGCCGGCTTCAGGCGGTCTATGGATACTGTGACAGTCTTGCCTCTGACCAAAATCTTAAATACCTTATCACCACGTTCAAGGACTTCATACGGGCCGGTGTATGGAGGCTGCAAGGAACCTCGTAATGCATCGTCCCTTAGGAAAACGTGAGAAGACGAAGCTAAATCTTTATAAATAAATATATTATTTTTAATGTGACGTGCAGCAGGTAACGGTCGAAGCTTCGATGCAAAGTTACGTAGGCGAGTGGTAAAATCTGAAATATCAGTTGAATTGTTTTCTGTCCCGTGAAAAAATTCTCCGGGAAGACGTAGTGGCTCGCCATACACCAACTCTGCAGACGAAGCCTTAAGGTCATCCTTAAAAGCAGACCTGATACCTAAAAGCACGAGGGGTAAAGTGTCAACCCAGTTAGAGTCACCATGACACATTATGGCCGCTTTCAACTGACGGTGAAAGCGTTCCACCAAACCGTTACAAGCTGGATGATACGCGGTTGTTCGACGGTGTTTGAATCCGATCATTTTTCCAAGGTACTGGAAAAGTGCGGATTCGAATTGTCTACCGCGATCTGTGACTATATCTGTTGGACATCCAAACCTAGATATCCACGATAACAACGCTTTTCCAACTGTTTCGGCTGTCATGTCAACCATTGGTGTCACTTCAGGCCATCGGGTAAACCTATCTACTGCTGTAAAACAGTAACGATAGCCGTGAGATGGTGGGAGGGGGCCAACAATATCCACATGTACAAATGCGAATCGAGCGCGGGGTAAATCGTACGTGCCTAATGGTGAGGACACGTGGCGGTTCACCTTAGCGCGTTGACAGGCCAAGCATTTACGTGACCACTCTCGACAGTCTTTGCGCATCCCAGGCCAAACAAACCGCTCGGCAATCAACTTAGTGGTTGCTTTGGCGCCTGGGTGGCTAAGATTATGAAGACTGTCGAAGAGTTGCTTACGCAGTGGTTTTGTCACGAACGGTCTTGGCGATGGAGTGCTCACATCACAGTATATTTCAAGCTTGGTATTAGGGATCTTGAGCTTTGTTAAGCTAAGTGAAAAATCTCCGTCAAGGTATTGACGAAGCTCATGATCCGAAGCTTGAGATTGTGCGAGTACGTCATAATCGATTGCCATCTGCAGTTCATCGACCCGAGACAATGTATCGGCTACAACATTATTTTTGCCTGAAATGTGTCGGATGTCGGTCGTGAACTGCGAGATGTAATCGAGATGACGGTACTGACGTGGCGAACAATTGGCTTTCCGCTCATGGAAAGCGAAAGTAATTGGCTTGTGATCAGTATATACCACGAAATGCCTGGCCTCTAACATGTGCCGAAAGTATTTGATGCTTTCGTATATGGCCAAAAGCTCGCGGTCATACGGTGAATATTTTTGTTGGCAAGGGCTCAGCTTTCGCGAGAAGAATGCGAGAGGTTGCCATTCACCATCTTTCAGCTGCTGCACAACTGCACCCATTGCAAGGTCAGACGCATCTGTTACCAGTGCGAGTTTGGCATCGCAATCTGGGTGTGAGAGGAGAGCAGCATTTGAAAGGTTCTGTTTGCATTGCTCGAAAGCAAGAAGAGTATCACCAGTAATATCAACAGGATGTGATGCCTTAAGAGAACCACCAGCAAGAAGGGCGTTCAAAGGGGCTTGAACTTTTGCAGCGTCAGGTAAAAATCGCCTATAAAAGTTAAGCATCCCTAGGAATCGCCTAAGCTGTTTGACGGTCTTTGGGACTGGGAATGCCTTGATAGCTTCGACCTTTGATTCAAGAGGCTTGGTGCCTGATTCGGAAATACGATAACCTAAGAAAGATACCTCACTAGCGCCAAAGACGCATTTCGACGTGTTGACGAGAATACCATACTCCTTCATACGAGTAAACAGTTGTTGGAGGTGAATTTCGTGTTGGGACTCATCGAGTGAATAAACTAAGAAATCGTCCAAATAGCAGTACACGAAATCTAGGCCTCTCGTCATCTCGTCCACGAATCTTTGAAATGTCTGCCCTGCATTGCGCAGACCAAACGACATGAAAGGGAATTCGTAGAGCCCGAAAGGAGTGGTTATCGCTGATTTCATTATATCTTCCTCGTAGACCGGGATCTGATTATAGGCCTTGACCAAATCAATAGTGGAAAAGACTTTGGAACCAGCAATACTTTGGGCAAAGTCGTGGATATGCCTAATGGGATAACGGTCTGGGATGGTCCGTGCATTAAGCATCCTATAATCGCCACAAGGCCGCCAGCCGTTATCCTTTTTAGGTGCCAGGTGCAACGGCGAAGCCCAGGAGCTTTCGGAAGGGCGTGCGGTGCCATTAGAGAGCATAAGTTCGAATTCCTTCCTAGCGATCTGGAGCTTATCGGGGGCGAGTCTACGGGGGGTGCAAAATATGGGGGGACCAGGTATGGTTCTAATATGGTGAACTGTGTTGTGCTTTGGAATCCACGGCGTGCCTGAAGGGCGTGTAATTTCCGGGAATTTACTTAAAATTTCGTGATACCTCGTGTCGCCCGAAGAGACTTTAACAGAGCAAATATCATTTTTGGCTAGAGAAGCTACAGCAGTTAAAGTAGTAGTATTATCAATGAGGCGTTGATTACGTACATCTACCATTAAATTATAAAAGCTTAAGAAATCGACGCCTATAATGGGTTTAGTTACATGAGCAACGGTAAAACGCCATGGGAAGCTACGTCTTAAACCTAAATTCAAATCTAACTGTATATAACCGTAAGTCTCTATAGGTGTGCCATTGGCTGCACACAACGAAAAGTCTGTCTGTTTGGCTCGTCGCTCGCGGAGCGCAGTGTGGGGGAAAACGCACAGGTCACTGCCGGTATCAACCAGGAACTGGATTCCCGTGCTGCGGTCCTTCACGAAGAGGCGACTGGAGGAGGCGAGGCAATCGTCCGCCGCCATTAGCGACTGCCCGTGGAGTTTCCCGCCTTGTGGTAGTCACAAGGCTTGATGCAGTGGTGGGCCTTCGGTCCGTGCCTGGAGTGGTACCAGCATACGGGGTGTCTCTCGTAGTTGGAGCGTGATCTCGACCTCTGGCGCGAAGATGATCGGCGATACTGGGATCTCGAACGGTCGGAGTAGTCGTTGGAGCGATCATTGGAGCGGTTGTTGAAGCGGTCAGTAGAGCGGTCGTTGGAGCGACGGGTGTGCTCATCTAGTTTTACCGCAAGGCGTTCGACCATCTTCCTCAGCTCTGCGATCTCGCTGGACGTACTGGGTGCGCCTGCACCGGATGTAGTAGCCGCAACGTTACAGGGTGAAGTGATCTCCTGGATACGGTCTGCCAGGTCTGAGAGCTGTTCCAGAGACTGCGTAGTTTGAGAAGCCAGCACTGTCTGGATATTATTCGGCAGGCGGTTGCTCCAAATCGAACGAATAAAATTCTCGGGGACGGAGGGTCCAGCTAAATCCTGCAGATGGCGTAGGAACTGCGACGGTTTCCGATCTCCGAGCTCTTCGTGAGTGAGAAGTTGTTTTACCTTCTTTTCGTTGGAAGCGGAGAGACGGCGTATTAATTCCGATTTGATCTTCTCGTAGCGGTTTATAGCTGGAGGCTTCATAATAATGTCCTTTACCGCCTTCGCGTGCTGAAGATCCAAATTCGTGACGACATTACTAAATTTGTCTGCATCTTCGGTGATATCACGGGTCTCAAATTGGCCTTCCAATAATGCAAACCATATTTCCGGGTCATCTGGACTGAACGGAGGCACTTTTATTTTAATTTTATAAAAATCGGATGGTGCAGTGGAAACGGATATTTTCTTGCAAGCGCGTGGCCGCGTAGTAACTTTGCTAGGTCCGCCATTCTGCGAGTCACTGGAATCGCTTCCTGCAGCATCTTCAAATTCTTTCATCGTGAACTTTCAGGAGGGTCACCAGATTTAGGTGCGTGTTGATGCACTATGTATGCGTAAGGCTGGTACCTGCGTAGTAGGGTAGCTGAAGCGGGTCCACAGGAAGGAAACAACAGGATAGCACACAGTTTTGTATTTGGCAGCACACACACAATAGTTTTAAGAAGGAGAATAGTATGAAAGATAGAAGAAAGTTCGATAGTATCAGCACAGTAACAAGCAAGCGTAATTATTAGCAATAGCGTGAGGGCTCGCGCGACACGGGTACAGCGTCTGAGGTCGGTCGCATACTGAAGGCGGCGCGGCTGCGCGCGCGCCTTTCACTTTATTCTAGAACGTTAGAACGCGCTGCCGCGAAACTTGTTTGTCCATAGCACAGCGAGTTCGGATGATTGAATGCGCGACGACAATTTTGTCGTATGCGCTAGTACATAAATATAAAGATTATTATTAATGTAAAGTTAAATGTAAATAGGTAATTTATATGAAATGATAAATATATTGTGGTGTGTGAATCTACTGTAAATAAAATATATATTGTAAATAAATAATGTTTGAAACTTAATATATAAAATAGATAGGTAGGAAATGTAAATAGAAAATTATACAAGTAGGTAGGGCTAGGTACACATAAGGTAAGTATGTAGGAAGTCTAGTAATAAGAATAATTCTAGAAATAAATAGATAGCCTACATACATATTAATAAAGAGCGCTTACGATACACTTCATCATTATCATTATGGGCAGCCTGTAATATCCCACTGCTGGATATAAGCCTCCCTCAAACGCCTTTGTCTATTTTAGGCGTTAAAACGTTCAACTTATCGGAATATGTCTCAAAAATCTCCCTTAGTGTGGATTTCATTTTTTTTACAAATATAAAAAATAAGTAGGTACTTATATGAAAAACTTCTAATTAGGAACCTGTTTTGATATTGTGTTTGTAAAGAACCTATTTTTATTAAGAAAAATACTTAATTAATACAAAATATTACACAAGTTCAAACACTAAAAGTGTACGTCATAAAAACAAGTTCAAAGCTTTCAAAACATTATTTCTTTATTGTTTAAGATTCTGGGAAAATTAAAATACTTTATTGGTTTTTCGTTGGTAGAAAATGCCTTGAAACAACCTCATTACTTAAAATATGTGTGATATGGGTCTGTGCCTGAAATAAACAAATTTTATTTTATTTTATTTAAAATAAGTTAGCGAGTAGGAAAGTTTTATTAACAATAGTTATTACAGGTAAATCCACCTTAGTTGTCCACCATATCTGGGGTAGGTATAGCTATAATAGACGACTTATACTCGTACCTGATATGAAATAGTCCTTGTTATATTATTAGACGTCAAGGTCAAAATCAAAAATGTATTTATTCAATAAAATCACTAGGATCATTTAGAATCAAATAGAAGTCCGTGCCCAAAGGGTAAAATGTAACCCTATTACTGGCACTTGTCTGTATGTCTGTGTGTGCCTGTCACCAGGCTGTATCATATACACCACAAAAGTTAGAGAATTGAAATACACAGATGTATTTGTGTTGCCACTAATACATAAAAAAATATGTAAGGCGGCATCTTACAAAAACATGTTTTGTTTTGGTACGGAAGCCATTGTGCGCGAATCCGTTTCGCACTTGACCGATTTTTTGATGACCTAACACATCATTTTGATTAGACAGTCTCTACCTTTTCATCTGGAATGTCAGTGTACACTGTGAACGAACTACATCATCATAGGCCGGACGTCATCAATTGTGTGTTGATTAAACCATAGTTCATAGTCCTTGATCTACTACTTGCTATGATAAAAATTATCATTTACACTGCACATACGCTACCAATCATTTACACTGCATGTAGGTCCAGTTATGCTAAAATACTTTTTGGAACACAAGATATTAAAACTTTGTAGCAATATAGTCATAAATAGCTAGCAAACACTGGATGAGAAGAGACGCATCCCGGGCTCGGTAGCGCGTTTTGGGAAAGACCTACGTCCAGCAGTGGACCGATTATAAGATGATTACCAAACTCAGCTGTACGACACGTTATGTACCTTCTTGCAGTGATAAGACTGAACTGAACTTAAGCTGATGTACAATGTCTTGGGAATGACTACGTCGAGATAAGATGATGGTGATCATGATGATGAAATGTCATAAATATGAGATCTGTATGTCTTTCGAATACCAAACAAAACGTAGAGTAAGCCCAACATCGATTATCGTTTAGAGCCTATACATTATCTGATTGTACAGTAGAGTTGTTTACGAGCAAATATCACGAAAATGCTGGTTAAATATTATATAATCCGCCTCGAAGGAATAAAGAGGGATAAACGTTAATGCGTATACATGTATACGTTGCGGGTATAATGTAGGTAAGGGAATCCGATTACAACATTTTTTGCACTTCTGTGCTTTATTGGACTTTTATTTGTTTTATTCCCGTTTGCGTTGGTTTCTTGCTAAAATTACTTGTATTTATGTGACAGACGACACAGCTCTGTTGGTAGTTCTGCCTTCCATGCTGTGGGTTGTGAGTTCGATTCCCACCCAGAGCAAATTATGATTGTGTGATGAACATAAATATTTGTTCTGTGTCTGGGTGTTACTATGCAATCTATGTATGTATTTAGAAAAAAGTTATTTAAGTATAATATTCTATCAGCAATCTGGTTCCCACAGTACACGCTTGGCTAAGTTTGGAACTGGAGAGTGATGTGTGAAATGTCTTATCTTTTTTATATTTTTTTATTCATTGTTTTCAAATACTAAGTTTATTACGTGGCACTTAGAATCACCGATAAGACGATTCTAAATGATCTTTGTGATTTTACGGAATAAAGATTTTTATTACTGTTTGAAGCAGCTGAATCACTCAATTTATTTATTGCTCTCGTATGATTACGTTATGTTAGTAATGTAAATATTAGTATCACATATGATAACATAACAAATACTTTTGAGAAAAAAGTATTTTATAATAAGGAAAGAAAAATCATTTATTGCCATTTAGGTATACATAAACTAATCCCTTTTATATAAGATCCTACTTATATATTACATACATTAAAAATATATATAAGTGCGTGCGACAGATGTATTTATTTATACAGTTCCCAATCATAGCATGTTGAGGCAATGGGGGTATAAAACATCTAAACACACATGCGTAAGTCGAATTTTACTACCAGTTCAAATTGTCTCTTGTATGTCAAAGTGTGAAAAGATTGATGAAGATCTATTCTACTCGGATATCAGCTTTTTACCTACTTGGTACGTAAATAGCTAATATCCGCTCTCTTTGCCAACGTTGAGAGGTTTTAATATGGAAGCTGAAACTCTTCAGACACCCTTTGACAATATCGGTTCCATTGAAATGTAAATGAGAACATACTTTCCTGAATGTGTATTGATGCTGTGAACAATGGGAACTGACAAAGAAAATATATTAATATTTTTCTAGTTACAAAATATACCATTGTTTTAAAATACAGTCCACATGATAATATTTTGTTGCGATTTTTCGGAAACTTGTTCTACTTTAAAATATAATATTTTCAAAAATATTCGAAATACTTACATAAAAAATAATGTGATAAAGTTACAGAAGAATGTGTCACTCAGTAGGGAACGGATATTTTCGCTTCCTGTTCGGCACTTTTAGTAATCAATCATTTTTATCGGGAATAGTTGGAATTCAATAATCCTTCTTGCTAAAAACATTCGTACTTATATAAATCTTATATTATATTTGAGCTAAAAAACTTTTAAGAGATGGGTCAATGGCTCCTTCCTAACTTTAAATGATGAGTCGAAATGAATACACAAGCTATTATTCCAATGTTTATTAAAATATTCCAAAAAGTAAGATCAAGACGAAATACTCGGTTTTTTCTTGTTTTTTAATAAATTGACTTTTTGGTATATACCTACAGAATACAATTAAAGTTATAGCAATAGTACGTTGCTTTCAATCGGTCTAAGGCTTTACGTGGTTATACCTGAAAATACTGGCGATAACTAGAGTCGTGAGCATGAATAACTGTAACAAACGTATCGAAACGGTGCAGTATTCTAATGACACTACGCGTTAGAGCCAATTCGACTGTCGAACGTTGCAACGTCACCGCGCAGTGTGTCTTGAATGTGCTAACGTCACATTTACGATTGTCACATTTATTCGTGCTCCCTAAGATATATGCTAGACAGCACGTAGGTAATATAATGGGCGGCGCATCAAATTGCGCGGATATCCACATCGTATTGGGTCCATCCGAGCGAGTAACGAGATAAACTACCAATCGCTGATTGAGAGTGAGAATATTCGGATTATACGACTGGCTTTTATGATGTACGACAGAGGAACAGACTTGTTTACCCCATCGGCGTCGGGTAATGCCTACAGTTTTTATGATTGCATAGATAATTTGGCATCGAATATGGTTGCTTGGTTTTACAGCTTTTGTTTTTTGTTTGCTTAGGTATATCTTTAGTTACATTACATAATATTCATTTACTTTAAAGAGTTTTATTAAATTTAAATAACAAGCTCGTGTTCTGATCAATAATTTCATTATTCACCAAATGAGAGAAAAAATATAAGTGTCGGACACAAATTGAAGGGAAAGAATTCTTTTTCGCAATTCCATCTTTTTGCTGCATTAGCGGGAATAGGGATTACAGTTCCGAATCGCGGGCTTGTTATTTGTGGGTCCGGAGGATATTGTGTACCTTTGTAAGTGTTTTGATACTGTGTCCACTGAAACAGTTTTTTACTGACGTAATCTTATTAGGTCTAGCATAGTTAAATCTACCAAAGCTTTGGAAGATTTCGTTTAATTTATTATATTTGTCTGTATCATATTATGATACAGGCAACCATGCCTGTCAGAAAAAATAATTAATATTAATAATTATTTTTTCTCTTATGTTTAGTTTTTTTTTAATAATTTCAGTTTTTTACTAACCTCAGAAAAATTCCCGGCCATGTTGATTATTGTATTTATCTTTTAATCAGTTTCTTGGACTTGCGACAATCAGTTGATTTTGTTCATGCTTTCTCGTAGACACAAGCCCAGATTATCTTGTTGAATTAGTTACTAACAAAAGCGTTTCAATCCCATCAAAGTCTCGAAACTTCAAAGTCCCAAACAACAGCGAAGTTCGTTGGAATCTTAAATTAATTTTCCTTTAAAATTTGTCAATTGCCAGCGAAATTAAACGAAGTTTGTCGTTGACAACGTGAGGTGGTTGGCTTGTGTCCAAGACGTTATCTCGACCTTTTAGATAACAGACATCTTAAGAGTAAGCTTGGTTTAAACTTCATTGAACACACTAACCCAAATAATTCTATACAAGATTGAGTTAATTCTATACAATAACTATTGATCATCATCTCCTTGCTTCAACACGCTAGTTGTGGATAACAACACAACATTTTCTTTTGCACTGATTCTTGTCATGGAGAACTATTGATATTTTTTATTTCTAGGCATTAACATTTGATAATTGTGCAAGTTTATAAAGTATTGATGCTAGAAAACTATTATCGGGTTAATTCATACATTTAGAATGTTTAATCTTATTGTGGTTAATTCCTTTATAATCTTTTAGTTGTTTCTTTATAGTCCTGCGCTAGTCTAAACCGCCGACGGCTGATTGAAAACATTGCTGATTAAATATTATAACTAATTTTCAAAACTTAATTATAATTAATGTAAATGCTGTTAAACTTTTACGTTGTTAACTCCCAGCCTTCATAATAAGACGGTTATTTGTAAAGCTTCAACATCGCTGTTGTTTGTAGAGATGTAATTAATCACAGACCTACACATCTCTTGCGGTTTTGTACTAATTATTATTTAATCTGAGCCCCCTTGTTTACCAAGAAATGATGGGAAATTAGGCCTTTTATGACTCGGTAAGAATTAATTAAGAGGGGTGATTAAGAACTCTCATTTTATGAATGCAAATACTCCATTAATTGGGTTTCCTATCTTTAATTAATTAGAGCACCTATACTTATTTGGTTCGGTTTTAATATTCAAGCTGAGAGAACGGTGTTATTCCCATGAGATAAAATTTTCCCTAAATTTTTTTGGGGGAAGAAAAGCATTCTTAGCATTTTAATATTTTTGGAGGGGTCTTGTTTAAGGCTTGTACAATTTATGTAGGTACATATTTTCCTTCAATATAAATTATTGAAGTTGACCCAGTCATTAATAATTTAAACTCTTATTAAAACGGAGACTTCGTTATTATAAAATATACAGAATCATACAGCAAAAATATTCAGCAGTCATATGCTTCTATAAACTTTGTTTAATTTGAGACTAAAGGAAAGACTATTGCTATATGTCAAATGTATTTGAATAAATTAGTTTAAATATTGTCACTTGAAAGCTGCAAAAAAACCAGCGCGTTTTGATAAAACAACAGCTCTCGTCAATCGTCTCAAAAATGCACATTATTTAGACAAAAAGCCCAAAGAACTTAACGTTAGTTGAACTGCACTGAAAGCAACCATCCACTGTTAAAGATTGCATAGGAAATTGTTAATTCTATTGGAGCGAAACACATAGGAAGTATCGCCCGCACCGCTCGGCAGCTTGGCACATTTCCAGTCACAGACTGTGCTTTACAATACGGCCCATAAAATAGGATCGAGAGAGAAATTGCTTTTTGTATTTTGCGTGTCATAACCCTTTTTTTGCTCTCTTGTAGATGAGTAATAATTTTAACGCGTTTTACAATGTACGCGTGAGAAAGTAAGCGTAAGGCTACACGCGCGTGAAACTCAATTTTTTCGTTTGACGAAATTTAATGCTCGCGGCCTTCGTGTCGTAACTATGTCATACTTTTATCAAATCAAATACTTTATTTCAGACAACAAGAAATACAAAGCTCATTCTATAAAGATCTTAAATAAAAGCACACAAATATGAAAACGGCGCAACAATGATTCATGGAAGCTAAATATCGAACGAATAAGTTTAAAAAAAATAATTTTGAAGTGCTTTTGCAACTAGGTATATAATTCCTGGAACTAATGACCTGTTTCTACTTTATCTACGATATCGGACGCGAGATTTTTGTTATTATTTGATTATAGCCGGGATATGGAACGACCTACCTTAAAAAATTGTAAAATGTGCATTGTGGTACAACTTTAGAGCGTTCTTAAACATAATTGGCTATAAAATATATTTATTTTAAATACAAGACATACTTCTAACTTCCATAAACCGAGAGAGTAAGTTAAAATTCGTAATAAAAAGTTCACAACACGCTATTACCGTATCATAACGTCATTACTATGTTTAACCTAATGTGTTTCAGTTAAAAGGGTACGTGTCATAAAGTTTACTGGCACATAAAAATTTCAGTTCAACAGTTATATGAAAACAGTAAGTGGATATGTTGATATGGACGGACTTAGGTACCAAATTAAAATACAACTTCAGCTTAGTTACGATTTATACTATGTTTAGCAAGCTTTTAATGACCAGAAAAGTAGGTATATCAGTTATTTTTTTGGCTAGCTAGGAAGTATTTATGTTAGTTGAGATTTAAAAAACAAATTTTCAGCTAGTAGCCAGCAAATAAATATCAATAATATATATCTAAATATTGATATTTACTATGTTCATCTAGCTTTTGATGACCAGAAAAGTAGGTATATCAGTTAAGTTTTTGGCTAGCTAGGAAGTATTTATACAAGTTGAGATTTTTTTTAAATAGCTTATTCCATAAAGTAGTACGACTATTCTTATATCAGCTGCCAAGAAGTTAGATGAAATGCTCTCAATGTCAGTGTAATTACAAACAATGGGATTTTAAAATTTATGCCTAAAGGTGATGGAAGTACGTACATCCTATCATAAGGTATGTCTTTAGTTGTAGGGCATAGTGAGTATGTAGTTATCAGATAACAACAGGTTGGCCATCAGCTAGTTAAATCATTTAATTAAAATAACCAGGTCAGAAGCATTGTTATTTCTAAGCGCTAGTCGCGATTTATGCTATTTAACCAAATGAAGTATGACTATGATTTTTTTTTCTAACCTATACCATTGCTGGGCAAAGGTCTCCTCTACATCACGTTGGCTAACTCTTCCTTTTTCTGTTCAAAGAAGTTCAGGTCGTCACACCAGCGATTATGTCTGAATATATCACAAAATCTACGTTTATATTTTATTTTAACCGGCTGTTTGTGTAGGTTTCTGATTTTTTATCCTATTTTTAAAAACATGGCGACTAAAATAAGTAAATATTAAAAATAAGCCTTTCATTTTACGTTCTGCGAAGTATCAATAGGGTCGATTTCATTCGATGCGGTCCATTCAACTGCGTGAATCACGAGTGAAATCTCGAATAGTATCCCGAATATCAGATTTTCATATTTAGTTTTTTTTCCAAAATTCTATTTTTAAACGTTTTATTTTACAACAGCTCTCTCGTAAAAAACATGTAATATATTTTTTAATGTTCAAATAAAATATATATATTTCTTTACTTTTAGTAAGTAATAGGTAGGTAGGCATATTTCTTTGCAAATATCCTTGTAAAAATGTTCTGTTTAATTACTTCATACTTATTATTAATATTTACATTACATTGTTCCTAGTAGGTATAGTGTTGGCCGTTTCAACAGCATAATCAAATAAAAGTTATTATAATTAAAACAAAAATAAAACTGGAGATCCTATAAAATAAATTCTAACCTATTCACTATTTTTACATTATTATTTATTTTTGGGACAAACTTAATATTCTCTTTCAGTATAATGCATATGTTTTGTTAAACTCTAATACGTTGTAAAAATACAATTTAATGGGCTCCTTCTTTGATGTGAAATTTGTTGTTTGCTTGCGTTTGAATACGAGAATAATTTACTTACTTGAGAGGCATGGAAGATTAAGTGATGTTTTGTAGATATTTACATTGAACTTTTTATGGTTAGTGTACTTAGCACGATCAAATCAATACAATACAAAATCATTTTATTCATACACAATAGCTGTATGACACTTGAACAATAATAAAGAAGCAGAAAACCTAAAAGTAAGCAAGTTAAAAGTAGGTAAGAAGTAGTTGTCTTGAAATTTAAAAAATATAAAGCATGTATGGCATACCTACTTATGAAAACGGGACGCTGCCATGTCTTTTGCCAATGAGACAATAATAAATACAAAAAAAAAAATATATACTGATCTGCATATTTATATAGCTACCTATTGAACTTGGAAAAATGTAAATCATCCTCAAATTGAGATTGCGATTAGAATTTTCATTTTTTTCTGTATAAATTAAATATATAGGTACTTGAGCTATTTTATACTTGGACCTTGAGTGTCAGCGTATAGAATCTTTGAATAACACCCACTCATTTTATGTGACCTTATCGTGTTATGAAGGGCAAATATAGTACTTATACTTTGGTAATATTAGTAGAAATTTGTCTCTTACTTGAAGGAGGAATATGATATCTAGAATACTTTAGTATCCCTATAAAGTTTGCGATAGTGTATGTAAGTTGCGGTAGTGTGTGTAAGTATCTCTAGTTAAAGGGTTAATTTAATCATGTTACAGCTTAATCAAAACCACTTTATTGGTTTTGAGAGCTTAATTTAATTGTACAAACGAGTTTGTATCTTACATTTAACTCAAGACAGTAGTTTGTCATTTGTGCTATCTATAGTTCGTTTGCAACGGACTGCAGATAGCAAAAATACTTATGTACACTTTGTAAATACTGTAATAGTAGTTTTGTTTGTGAATATTTACGTAGCTAGAGGATTTTATACCATGTATATTTTTACATTTATGGAATAGATTGGCTAACATTAGTTCTGAATATGTAAATAACAAAAGTGTATTTTCTTAATGTGAGTGATCTTTTTACTTATTAAGGATATTATATTATGTAACAAACCTGTCGTATTTGAAACCTAATTTTTTTTTATAAGTATATAGGTATTATCAATTTCCAACAGTTTCTATATCAATACCTATAGTCTGCAGTTTAAGTCAGCATCAAATTTTCACACGGTTTTGCGGAAGCAAAAGTTGAGAAATTGAGCTGCAGTTTTTCTGCCTTTTTTCCGCATTTTTTGCTCACCACTCAGGCTGTTAATTAGACGGTGGGACTACGGAAATTAAAGTGTGTCGAGTGTGTATGAACGGTTCGTTCGTTGCCTGTACTATGAAATAACGAGCTTTTCAACATTATAGAAACTATGCTATGTTGCATTAGATAACCTAACAAGATTACGTGGCCACCATCAACGTATTTCAATTTACTTATTTTTAAACAGTTTTAAAAACAAACAGATCGCTCAAAAATGGTCTTTGTAAAGCCGTATTGGTTTACTAAACATGCAATACCTGTGGATCTTTGCATTGCGTGTATGTAAGACATTGAAATGTTAAATGTCTAATCACACCCGTACCCATGCCCTTTTAACCGCAACACAGCAATGTGAGAGTCAATGTTTTGCGGGAGAAATAGAAATGTACCAACCATAGCAATTTCTGCCACAAACTATAGATAAATAAGAAAAGGTTCTTTTGAAGCTTCTATGGTTAGTAATCATAAAAACCTAACAGTGATAAACAATAAATGAAATAATATGTATTAGCTATCAAACAGAACTATACAGTAAACTCTAAACTCTTGAAAAGCAATCGTAAACCGGCAGACGAAAAGCAATAAAACTTGATCTCTTAATGTATTTTTTAATATCTTTTAAATTCTTCGTAACTGAATAAAAAAAATAGGCACGTAAGAATGTTTCCCAAACAAATTATAACCTCATGAAGCCTATCACCTATACTTCATTATTTATCTAAAGAGGGTGCCCGCAGAATTCCAATAAAGCCTCCGTTGCCCTTTTGTACAAGTATCTATCGAATAGTAACATTAGAGGATCTCGCAACATTCCTGAAGCTCCACACGTCTACACGTCAATCTATTGAAGGCCCATCAGAATCAGCCCACCTATTAAGGGGAGCATCAACATTATACGTATATCTACTACCACTATACGCAACCAATACTTTCAGTAGCTCTACCATGAGTTTTTACAATCTACACTCGCTAGCGTCTGTAGTTAAAAAAATGTATGAAGATTTGTACGGCGCCTGATATAGTTGGGTACTAAAATTCGCAGCATGGGTCACGTAGTTAACTATCCTATTTAACTACAGACGCTAGCGAGTGTAGATTGTAAAAACTCATGGTAGAGCTACAGACACGAGATCGTTGGAAACTAATCGAATGCTGTTAGTTTATTAACTAACCCCAAAAATAAACTACCTTGTAGGCTACTGAAGTAATATGATTATAATATAACATAATTAATTAAATTGTTAAAATATCAACCTCATTTTAACGTAAGAGCTTTTAAAATGATAGTAAGTAGAATATTGATTTAATGAGTTTGACCACTGCATATTAACTAATAAGCGCACTTAATAATGCTTTTAGTACCAATTAGCATTAAATATGCACCTTAAACCCACACCCTTTTAAATATAGCTCGTCATCGATGTTTAGGAGAAAATGGTAGTAATAACAAGGTAAAAGCTATCAAAAATAACTTTTAAATTAAGTTATATATCATTTTTAGTACGCTGTAAAAGATCAAAGTACTTTTATAACTAAGTTAGATGTAACTTTGCTTTGCAATTTGACTAAAATCTTAAGTTGAGATAACTTCAAACTTTAGTTTCAAGTTTGAAGTTGAGACTACTTACGTCTTAATGAGGCATTATTTATGCTGGACTGGTTCAAGGAACATGTACAGAACAAGACATTTTAGTGTCTACGCCTTTTGCATTTAAACTAATGTACCTATATGAGACGAAAACCATGCAGGTCTTTTACTTCTTTTAGTTTTAGGCCACAGTTGAAACTTTCTACATTTTCTTAAAAGACCTTGATAAAGTAAAAATCTTACTATTTTCATAACCTACGTATATAAATAAAAGATACTGCGGCGCTACTTTCTTGGCATGATACAACCCCTCAGATTTTTTTCCATAAATAACGTAGAATGTCTATGGATCTATGTTATTTCCTTTGGCAGTGCCTAAAACAGCTATAATAAACAATAATCGTACCAAACTCGCCAGCATAAATCTGTCGCCAAAACTAAACCTTTATTTCCAAAATTCACAATTCGCCGAATCCACACATGAAAATACTAAAATACAATTTGTGATCGAGCTTCCAATTCAAGCCAGCTTTTACTAATAATGCCTGCACAAGGTCGTTCACCTACACCGATAATGTTATATATATTATTAATATTACGTATATAGCTTGAATAAAAATAACGGTAGGTATAGGCACCTATACTCCAGTGAGCATAATGATTACTTTTCCATCAATATCATGTCGGTGTCGCATCGTTGATTGTGTGAAAACAGCTATAATGGACGCGAACAACAACATCTGCATAATAATAAATGAGTATGAGCTTAGAACAAGCGTATATCGTATAAATTCAGACATGTCGATAAAACAACCTTTGCCAAAGCAGTGTAGCCCGAGCTGTTTACATTACCATCATAATTTTGAAATTGATGAGTAAATCCGGAGTTTCCTAAAAGCGATTAATTTAATGGGCACAAGTCTTAATAATACCACAGCCCTGAAACATTGAATCTGTAATCGTGACCCACAAACTTAATCATATAGTATACTTAATCAATAAGAACATAGTAACTGACTGAAAATACATATTAGATGTTAGACCTTCAAGACCTTCAAGTAAATAACGAGTTTTCAAATAGTAGGTAAAATGAATTTAATAGTATCAGACTGCGGCAATTTTCCGAGCAATCGTCCTTGAGACTGTAATAAACAGAGTAAGAAATGAACAGGGTGTATCAACACCTTTCGACCTTGTGTCAAGGGATTAAGGCACAAAAATAGAACGTTTTTCTCTCATTGTTCTTTACGACATTAAGGTAGAGAGCTGGCTGATAGCCAGCACTGTCGACAATGCCTTCTATCTTTCCACTGTCGGTATCATTCGAAAGAGCTATAAAATGCTTCAACGACGCACACGTTTCAATAAAAAACGCAGAGGATTTTCGATTTCCGAAAAATATGAGAGCATTTTTGATCTGAAAAGTCGTTCAGTCATTGTCTTTTTATGAATGCTATGAACAAAAAGCACGAATTTTTTATCCATTTTTTGTTACAAACTTATTCAAACGCAGTTTTTTATCAAATAAATGTAGTACAAAAAAGCACATGTTATTATTTTAGCATCGTGCGTACCTATATCTAAAACTCAAAAATAGTTCAACTGTTATAACTAAGTTGTTACTAAGTTATTGAACTTTAAACTATAAAGTATCATCAGATGGGAATTCATGAACCTAATTGGGTTAATACCCGCGGCAAATTGTATCGAGTAGATATAGTAGGTATTAGCTAAAAGTCGCAAAATTAGTTTAACAGCTAATTCTCAAAGGATATGTGAGCGCGATGTGACACGCAACTTTCATGTCTAGATATATCACCGAATAGAAGGTATAAATTATTGTCACTTTAGTAATTACAAAAAATATATTGATGACCGATATGGCGCGGCGGGCGAAGGTCCGCCTGCGACGCGGTGGTTGCGGGTTCGATTATCCATTTATCCCTCCTTGGGATAAATGTTTGTACGATCTGCAAATATTTATTCTGGGTATTTTATATGTTTAATAAAAAAATATCTATCTATGTAATGTATTGTATATGTATGTCAGTCTTCTAGTAGGTATCCATAACACAAGCTCTGCTTATCTTGGGGTTAGATGATGTTGTGTGGATTGTCTAACATTATTGATTTATTTATTTATATCGGAATGTTTTGTTATAAACTTTGTGTACATCATGATAAACATCATCACAAGTCTGATGATATTATCGTAACTAAATTCATGTTTATTTTATTACGAGCATTAGTCAAACAAATGAAACGGTTGAAACACTGAATATTCAAGATGCTGAATTAGTTTGAAACTTTTGATATTCCGAAGGGGTTGATTCGATCCACTCATAGCTTCGACTTAAGCAAATTACATAGAACACAGTCGGAAGCTAAACAGCTTGATAACTCTATATGCTATCAGCTATCCTATTACCTATCTGCCAGCTGATAAGCATGTTAAATACATTGTGCAATGGGACTTTTTGTAAAAGTTGATAATTATCCTGCTAATACTTACTATAGAGATGTTAAAGTTTGTATGGATGGATGTATGGATGGTAAATATATGGATGAAACTTTTTAATAATGTAGTTTATACATCAGGATAACACAAAGGCTATAATGTAAAAAGATATTGTACGAATTGTCAAAAATACATCGACATGTAGACGAAGCTGCGGGCACCAGCTAGTATAGTCATAAAATAGTAATATAAATGTTATTGCGGACTAATTAAAATCATATTATTAATTGGAAGAAAATTATTTTTAGGGTTAAGCTCGCCTTTGTAGGGACATGGCTCTGTAATACCTATTCTGTAAGTTATCTCTGTACAATAAATAATTTTATTAATTTATTTCTGACCAAACTGCTTGTCGTGATCACTCTAAAGCTCGCTTACTATCTACTAAGTATCTTCGAATTATGTTATTAGTATTAGTTATGTGTCTGTTCTGTTACCTAGAAAATAAGGTTATCAGTTAATAAAAAATCTTGGAAGGTTTAAGAGAATCGCAATAGACATACCAAGCTGAAAACATTTAAGCTGTGTCTCCATCATAATTATTATTCGACCTTTATTCAAAGCGAAATCGAGTAAATTTGTTCCAAAATTACTTTTAATAAAAGCATTTCTTTCCCCCGAAGAACCAAAGTGCTAAAGTTAAGTTAATGGAGTGGAATTTCCGATTCAAGAGTAAATTTATAGAAATAGGTAATGGGAAGGTAAATGTGTGGAATGATTTTACAGTGCTTTGATAATATAAACAAAATGTATTTCATAAATGCAGAATGTTTGTTATTTAACAAAAGTTTATAGTAACATGTATTTTTAAGACCGCTTTGGGCTTTTGACGTGACAACGTCTTATAATTCGATAGAGCCGGCTGCACGCACGAAAAAACATGACTCATGAGGCGTTCTGAGGCGTTCTGAGGCGTTCCATGAAGTGACGTTGTCACGTTCAAGTATCGTCAGTAAACCGACTTTACAGACAACCATTTTTTCGCTCGAAGTTCGTTTGTTATTTTAAAAGTTAATAATTATGAACTCAGTTTTACACTGACCGAAATTTTATTTAACAAAATAATCCTTTTCACTAAAAAGTTAATACTCAAAAGTTAAAAAAAGTTTTTTATGTTTCTAAGTTATTTATAATTATGTTTAAAGCAAAATCATGTGTGTAGAAAGTGCCATTTAATAACTAATTTCCGACGCAGTTCATATTATAAAAAAAACGAAATTTGAATGCTACATTGCCACTGAATCCTCATACAAAATTGGTGCACAAAAGATACAAAAATGGTTTTTGTCATTGGTTGTTCAGTCACCGTTTTGACTCGTTCTCATTATTATAGAGCCTTTGTGTCAAAAATACCATTAGTGGTACAAGTGACATACATAGTGCATTTTTAAAAGTAACATTTTCGACTAATTTAAAGAAAATTAAAAAAAGAAAGTTTCGTACTGAAAGTTGAGTCGCTTTGTATATATTTTGTAATATTCACGCTACTGAGTCGGTAACCTCTTTATTTCTCTTAATTCTATGTTACTGTTATTCAAGTTGAGTCTTATTACATTTTAACGGTGTTATTTTATTATGGTTGAATGTTTAGTTTCATCGTTAATTTTAATTTAAGTTTATTATAATGGTTAGGAACACTGCTATGCTCTTAGCTACGAACAGGTGGAAAATTGATAAAAATACAGTATTATTTTTTTGACAGACGTCACCGCTCGTTGGTAGCAGCTCTGGCTTCCATGCTGTGGGTTGTGACTTCGATTACCACCCAGAGATAAAGTTTGAGTGATGAACATAAATAAATTTGTTCTGTGCCAGGGTGTTACTATGTATTCTAAGAATGTAAATAATTTACAAAAAAAGTAAAGTTTAATAAGTATTATATCAGCAATCTAGTTCCCATATTACAAGCTTTGCTTAGTTTGAGACTAGAGTGTGATGTGTGAAATGTCCAGAAATATTTATTGCATTTATAATAATGTTATATGATGACAAAATCAATTTTAATAATCAGTACCTATCTACTTTCATAAAATTACGTAATACTTAATAAACCTCTTTTCGGTATCAAAACCCGATTAAAAACTTTGTATTTGTATGGTAATGTGTTAAAAAGTAAACACATTAATACCATGTTTGCGCGTCCCGGGGTACCTTCACAAACATTGATTATTTGTACTGGACTATTGTTAAAATACTCAGTCAAACATGATAATGTATGCAGTTTAAGTAGTTTGTTTATAGGCGAGATAACGAAAATAAAAACTACATTTAACACAGCTTAACATCTAGTCTATCAGCTTATGTAATAAATGACGATGGCCATACTGATGTTAAGAGGTGCTGCTTAAAAAAGATTTGTTTTTCACAATAAGTTTTCAATAGACATCCATTTTGTTGAACTAGCATCCATTTTACACAAGTTTATAACCTCCTCAATGTGAATAATAAGTGATAATAAGGTGTCTTATAAAGTACTCAACTACGCCTAAAGTTCTACTAGTTTCGAACTTAACTTGCTCGCGCTTAAAGGTAGACTTTCGACCAGAGCGGCTTCGGCGTCATTGACGCAGCGATTCGTACAGCGTTCAAACGTTTCCGTATAATAATAATATCGCTCTATCGCCGCGTTACTATCGCTGCGTTAGTGACGCCCGAGCCGCTCTGGTCGAAAGTCTACCTTTAACGCTGAAAAAGTTTCGTAGCTCCAACAATAATGACATCAGAGAGTTTCCCATCACGCATTATACACCAGTATTCAAAAAATGTCTCTATTCTATCGATTTAAGGATACTTTTCGTTCAACAGCAATAACATCAGCGCACAACATCACGCAGCTCAAAGTGCCATTGTACGCGGATCCGCGGCGCGCGGCCGAGCTCAGCTGTCACTTCCAGATGGCGGATCAAGGCCTCCATTCTGTGAAGTGGTACCGGAACATGAACGAGATATTCCGGTATATGCCAGAGCAACTGGTTAGTATTACTCATAAATATATAGTGCGTGGGAACTTATAGTTTATTTAAATATAAAAAATACAGTATTGAAAATCACTCCGCTAGTTTCAAGGTTTTAGACAGGAAGGAAGAATTATTGCCACGATAAAATAAAAAACTTGCACACATTGGTGTTGCAAGGACAAAAAAAAATAATTCTACCACATATTTCTATGTTTGGCTTACTGTTCCAAACATATAGAATAACAGCGTTACATCGCGAAGAGTGGAAGGAGGGGAGGCTTTTACCCTGCAGTGGGACAGCAATGGCTAAATAATAATATTAAAGAATAGAATAATAATTTATTTGTAACATAAAAGTAAAAACAGATGGGTACAGTAGATAAAAACAGAAGGTTAGTACACAGTTAGTACCTACACAGCTCAGTTGGTAGTAGCTCTGCCTTCCATGCTGTAAGCAGTCCTAAAATACTCTATCTACGTGAACATGGTCGCGTGAAACTGTGAAACTGGCACCTAGAATCACTTAGTATGTAAGACGATTCTAAATTATCCTTTTGATTTTATTGAATAAAGACATTTTTGACTTAGACTTTAAAACAGACAGACAGGCAGATTGCAGAGTCTCAGTACTACCTTAGTGGGTCCCGTTTTACCCTATTAGTACGGAACTCTTAAAATCCAAAACCGTATTTGTAAATTAGTTTTCGTAGTTACTCAATACTCTTTCGATACCGTTCAATGCTTTTGTTTTTGCAATTCTCTCTCGTTCCGTTATTGACTGATGTCTGCGGCTTGTAAGTTTTGTTTGACCGGCCAGCCGGATTTTAAACCGATATTCTGGAAAATCGTGTTTATTTTTGCCATACTCTGCATGTTTTTCTGAAATTCCAATAAGTCGGGGATACAACTTTTGTTTTAGCTAACATGAAGCGGAAAATTCCTGGTAGGAATTTTTAACTAACCATGATTTCACGTTAAGGAAATTTCATATTCCGGCTGAATCAGCGCGTAAATAATTTGGGACTGATTTTCTTATTTTTGTCGACAAAACTAGGTTTTCTATTATTTGCAAGAGAATGGAATCATAACGAAATTAGCCCGCCCGAGCAGCCCCAAATCAGAAATATCTTCATTCTTTTCTAGTTTATATGCCAATACCATATCACTGTTATTTCATGAAATAATATGTTTTTGGAGCTATTTTGAGCAATTTTTGGATCACTTTCTAAGTGTTCATGTAGCAACATAGCGAATATTGGACTAGAATATCATTTGGTTTTCTCACGATGGTTACCATTAGTTTGTTTGCTCCACAGCCAGCAGTCCGCCTCTTCAACAACAGTGACATCGTGGTGCAAGATGGAGACTGTCGACCGGATTCCTGCATGATACGAGTCATGCCAACTCCAATAGCCACGCGCGCAGCTTTCTCATGTGAAGTGTCCACTGAAGGACCGAAGTTTTTGATAGCGAGGGATACTAAGCTTATGACTGTTGTTGGTGAGCTTGAACTTTTATTATCCACAAAAGCATATCAGCGGTAGAAATCTACTACTAACATAAGCCGGGGAGACATATATTTTGTGAGATCTTTGCAGCTAAGTAGGCAATAGCAGTTTTTTAGCGAACAAAGCCAGCGAGGATCTTAACGACAACTTGGATCTCAACTCGTAAAATCGATGCGATTTGTAAAGTTTATCTAGCTGTTCAAAGTTTAGTTACACTAATGTTTTTTTTTGTGTTCATACAAAAGGTAGGTAGGTACCTACACAGATAGTTGTTATTGAATGAACTATTTATTATAGATATTAGTTTTGTAAGTAAACTTATTATTATTGTATTTTTCCAAATAATCATTCAAACACACATTTCAAGCGCTACACGCTACTTCTTGTAAATTGAAGTCACAACGCTGGCATTTTTAATTAAAATCATAGAATGCCCTTTTATGGAACCCAAATAACACAGAGAAGGTCCATTTTGTTTTACGATTGTGATTGCTCCATTTTTATTATCGCAGCATTTTTATATGTTCCATTACCGTGGGTATAAATAATCTGATACCATTTGAAGGCTGGGGTTCATCGACGTAGAGGTTTTTCTATTTCTCGAAATGCTTTCGATAAAGCTCGAGCGGCGCGAGCAAGCCGTGACTTCACAGCCGCAAGTTTTATCGGCCCAATTATCGCTGAGTAGTCGGTAGCTGTGCCGGCGGCGCCGAAGTGGCTTCAGCCTAACAATACCTATCCAACTCCACAACTCGAATTTAAAGCTTTTAATTAAGTTACGACTCCTTGTCTACAATTATACTGAGTCCGTGATTCCCTTAGAGGTTTATCTTCGGTCTCAACACAATAACTAGTTGCAGAGATATTCAAATTCATTTTGTCCTCAGCTATGCCGGAAGCGAATCCAGTGATATCTTCAGCGCAGAAGGTTTTGAAGCCTGGGGAGTCGATGTTCTTGAACTGCACATCGGATTTCTCGCTGCCTCCGGCTGAAATCAATTGGTATATAGATGACGAGTTACAAAAGGTTCGTATCAATGTTATGAACCATTCATTTGAGACGGCTCATAGTGATTCGACATTCGATCACAGAATAGCAATTTCTGATTCATTGTGAGAATCATGCAGTGCTCAGTGATCTGTTTGAACGGCTTAGTTACACTTAAGCGGCTTTATATTGTGTAACTAGCTGATGCTATCACACTGCACTATGTGCTTCGTTCGGTTAGTATCAGTACAGTAGTATTTAAAGTAGTGTTCATTCTTTCATTTCATTTATTCAATAACAATTTTGAATCGTTTTTGAAATTACATATAACATTAGATAATAAAACAACACAAAACATAAAGCAAAAAGATAATTATAAAATAGCAGTAAAATGACAAATAAATTAATTCAAATATCAAATGTCACAGGAATAATCAAAACTTATAAATTCATTGACGGTGTAAAAGCATCCCTTCAACCTTGTTAACCACTAAGTGGTCATAGCACTAGGTAAAGTTCCAATAATATGTAAACAAAAGGCAAAGAAAAAATAGTGCATATGATATGTACAATTTTCTTTTTTATTAAACTATTTTAGTAAAAAAGAAAATTGTTAGTGTACATACATTGTTTCTATAAACA
Organism: Ecliptopera silaceata; assembly: GCA_932527185.1. Taxonomy (NCBI): domain Eukaryota; kingdom Metazoa; phylum Arthropoda; class Insecta; order Lepidoptera; family Geometridae; genus Ecliptopera; species Ecliptopera silaceata. The sequence goes on along the minus strand of OW052202.1, from coordinate 4,716,124 downwards.
CGAATATAAACGACACATCATGAATTTCTCACTGAATACTTCTAGGTAACTGCAAACGCCACTCCTAAGAATCAAGTGCAACCTATCAAGATTGTAACTACTTTGTGTCTCGAGTACATCAGTACTTGAGATATTTGATCTCGACTGCAACTTCACCTTTCAGCTTTCGCAGGATCTTCAAGAAGTTTACTGTCGCTTGTGCATCGTTTTCTTTGCAATAAAAACTATTTTTCAAACTAAAACATAGATTTAAACCAAAATAGTCAGTCATACTTTAAGCAATAAAATCACAAAAATAATTTAGAATCTTATTATTATATCTTCTTCTTTCATTATATCGTATTTTTATTTAGTTTTTGTTATAAGTTTGTGTGTTTTTGGGGACAAATAAATAATTATCTTATCTTAATCTTTTTAAATACTGTCTGGGCGAGATTCAAGGTCCGCGATCAGTAGGTCTACCATGAGTTTTTACTATACTTACTATATTTACGATACTCGCTAGCGTCTGTAGTTAAAAAAATGTATGAAGATTTGTACAGCGCCTCTAGCGGATAGTTGGGTACCAAAATTCGTCATACTAATATTGACGTAACTACTGTAGTAAAGTCAGGCGATTTTACTGTGACAACTCTCTCTCTCAACTCTAGATACACAGAGCCTAAAAGAACGGGCAAAACATACGGCCTGGTAACCTACCCTTTTTCTGTAAAATACATCTTATTATTTTAAATATAACAAATAAATAGTCTTTTAGTTTGTTTATAGAGATGTTAAAGCGAATATAAACTCAGTTTATTTAATATTTTTAGCAGGTAATTGACATATAATTTTATTTTCCATCTGTTACGTTGCCGACTTCTTTTGTTACATAAATATGGGCTAAGCTATTATGAAATAAAAATGATACACGACAAAACATGTACAGTCAACATCGTTAGTAGACAAGGTTTCAAAATGTTTTATTTAATGAATAATGGTTTATTCTTCTGAGACGAGCTTAGACACAGTGTAGATTGATATAGCTAGGTCATTTTAATATTAGCTGTTTTATTATTACTCTTGGGATATCTTACTTATGACAGTCAATCAATCTTAATTCTAGTTTTTCTTATTGTGATAAGTTTTTTTATTAAAAACATCACTATCTACCTAAATATAAACCAAACAAAAAAATATCAAATAACACTAACAAAAAATACATATAGTCAAATATAGGTTCCCCCCCTATATTAATGTTTTTGTAAATAAACAAGTAAGTCTTTGTTTATAACAAACATTAAAGTGTATTTTATCATTCTAGCACCGAACCGCTAAGCTCAAGTCGTTTGCCTGATTTAACTACACTACATTAATCACGAAATGTGGCTTCCTGGCGTTGCACTTCGTTAGTCATCCCGGGATTACACTGAGTCTTATCTATTTGTACACACTCTTTAATACTACTTACATTTTGGTATATACGTACAATTCTAAAAACGAACTCTTTATGTATTATAAGATATTTTTTTATTATCAAGTTACAGAAGACGATTTTCAACCGACTTCGAAAAATAAGATACTTAATTAGACTGCATGTTTTTTTGTTTGTATGTATAAGTGGTTAATCCGTTAATCAGATTTGTGTGGTGAATCAGATTTTAAAGTTAAAAGAAAAATACTTGGCTATGTCAGTTTTGCTCATTTTTCTAAAAAAATATTATTATTGTATAAAATCTTCGTGCCATAAATACAATATTTATTTAAAGTCTATACAGAAAAGTTAGTCTTTTAATTTATTTAGCTTATAAGTAGATTAATTTTCGTCCGAAACTTTTTAGTTGACCAGCGGTTCAGTTCGGTCCATAACCTACAATAAACTTGATCATGGCGTAATTAATCACGTTTTTACCTTACTTGAGTAGTTTGGTAGATTAACTACGTAGTTACTTTGAACTTGATTGATTTTTAAGAGTCTACGTTTGTAGCCACTTTACGACTCTTTGTGGACCGAAAAGTAGGTAATAATGAAAAAGATATTATCCAGTTCATTTGCTACCACATAAAGTTCTTATTTATTTTATCAGATTCAATTCAAATAGATGTTGTTTATTTTATTTATGATCTTAGAAAAACTAAGTTTATTACGTGGTTACGTTAAAAACAAATAAAATATTCTGGCTCACTTTACAAAATGACTTCTAGTCCCATGTTTTCCCACTTGAAAGTCAATCATCAATTTTTTCTGTCACCATTTTTTATATCAACTATGGTACTGATTTCGACCAGTTGAACTATCTAGAGATTGTTTGTTACGGTTTGTCGATAGCTCAAGTGTTTCTTATGTATTTTATATGCCTATATACATTTTATAAATAGTGAAATAGTCGTAAGTTTGTTTGTGAATAAATATAACTATTGTTATTTATTTTAAGGCTCAACATGAAAAAACATTATATCAAAAAAGTTTGAAGCATTCCACCTGTAGCAGTAACTTATAAGCTTATTCTAATTACTTAGACAAATTCTCATACTAAATCATCTATAAAATATTCAACCATTCGTAAACAACTAAAATAATGAATGGTGCAGTTTTCACTTTATGATTGCAAGCTTTTGTGAAGCTGCTTTGTCCGCTATTATGGTAGCTCATTGTTAAACGACTAAGCAGCAGAGTACTCCTTAAATCTCCCTTAATGGCCTTTTAAAACGACCAGTATATTTTGCAGAATGCTTTTCCAGCTGTGGACGTTAAAATGTTCATAATTAGAAGTTTGTGAACAGGAATTCGTGATTGTGAATGTTAATTTGTAGTAGAACAATGAAACTGTCATGGCGTCTTTTATGTGGTACTGTCAGCATTAGAAATATATCTCTGCTTTTGTAACCTCAAAAATAAATGATTACTATCGTAAGTGATTACTTCCTAAAAGGACTTAAAAAGGGAAAAAAAATATTCTTATTTCCGCAAATTAAAAAAATTAAATGTCTCAAACTTTACAAATTATTATATGACTGTAAAATATTACATTACACCTAATATTTGCTACTTTATTTTTTATTTATTTACCTACCATTTAAATTCAGTATAGGTAATACAGTATTTTGAAATAATCTAGTTTCGATAACCAGTATTAAGTTTTACCTAATCACGGGAACTCAAAGTTTATATTAAAACTAGTTGAATTGTTGAGTATCTAAGAGCAATAGTTATCTTTTTTGACTAAGTTGATTCGTCGGTGCGAGCAACTAGTAGATAATTAAAACATTTTCATGTAGTACATTTTTGGTATCTATTTTTCAATTAGATGTCGTTCCATCTCTAAACTGTAATGAAATAATAAATTATAAGAAAACAAAATTTCTCACATTTATCCTTACATATATTATTTAGATAATATGCCGTGTATAATAAAATGACATATTTAACCAGTAATTTCCGCTACAGCCCGAAGCGTGGGAGAAGACAGAGCTAAGCAACTCCGAGCCGGGTGGTCTCCGCCAGTCTTGGAGGACCCTCAGGGTCCGCGTCCCGCCCACAGCCAGCGGCTCCATCCGCGTCAAATGTGAAGCGATACTTCTTGTGGAACCGCCCGTTGTTCGCGAAACTAGTACCATTATAACTATACATTCGCGAACGCAGCTGTCGAAGTACGTCGCTAATAATAGTGGTGAGTTTTTATTTATTATATTTTCTTCCTCGTTAGAGCGGTTTCACATTATCCGATCCGATATCGATGTCGGACGCCGATCCGATGTCAGGGTAAGTAAAATGTATGAAATATGTAGGTACCTCCGATATCCGATATTAGGCCGGACAATATGAAAGACAGGTACATATTTCATACATTTTACTTACCCCGATATCGGATCGGATAATGTGAAAACGCTCTCACGTTTATAAAGTACTAGCTGACTCGGCGAACTCTGTTTCGCCGAAGTCGACAGATTATAAGCAAACTTTACATAAATCTGCTAATTAGTCCGAATAAAGCCTAAAAAAATTTGGTTTGGATAGGTGAGCCTGTTCTTGAGTTATAAAACAGCGAAAGGTGGCATTGATTTTTATATACATAGATTGAATATGATTTTTCAGAACTAAAGTTGGTATCTGAATTTTCAAATTGAAAGTGTTTTAAGCTGTTAATCTAAAACAGTGATATGGAGATGTTTATAGCAAAGTTGTGTTTTAGAACCAGTTGCGTGCATTGATACACTAAAAAGGCTAAACAATATGTGGTGTTTATTTTATAAATAGCAACTTAGTAAACGAAAATATAGAAAGCACCGTTGACTTTGTAATGCCATAAATATCATAAATCTATCGTGTGCAGAATAGGTTTAAATATTATATGTATCCAGGGTTTATAAGGGTTTGCCGAGATTAGGCTAAAAACCATTTAGATAACTATTATCTCGGTCGTAATTATCGCAAAACTTTGTCAACTATACTATGTTTTATTTTTGAATTTACAATATATATTTTGTGTACATTATTCTCTCTCCGTGTATGTTCTATGTATGTTGGTAAACTAGGTATTTCCTGTTACAGGTACAAAAATGGACCACGTCCGTGGAATAGTGTTAATAGCAATTACATTAACAGTAAAAGAAATATCGAGGTATATGAGCTTATGAGGAACGTGAGGAAACTGGTGATATTAGAGGGATAAGAGTAGGAAAATCCACGGCCTGATACCAAAGAACTATGTAAATGTTTGTAAAACTAATAGAGGCGGATGGTTCATAATATACTTGAAAACTGGAGGTTTTGATTTTAAATTTTAATATTTGAAACTATCACGGTTTTGAAAAAAGTTGTTCTTATAAACGGGATACTAACTATGACTTCTGAGTTTGATAATTAATTATATTAATGGTAAATATAATAAATTTCTTAGAGTAAAAATAATTCAGTATATTTAAAACTTTCTCAAAAGACGAACTTAACGCGTAAACTAAAAACGAATACACAAAAATGTAACTTATTTTGGGCTTGAGAGATCTCTTATCTGGTGTTCTTAAATCTGCTTCTATCTTTTGCATTTTCTTAGGACTATTTCATAGCAAATTTGATAAAATAATAAATAACTTTTCAGACAATGCAACAAAATCAGCTCCTGCCACGCTAAGATAATATATTTAAACTATTTCATTTCGTCAATACTTGAATATAACTAAAATTTTGATCACAAAAGCTTTTATTTGACACAATGTTGAAAACAATTTTTTTTTAAATAGCTCCAGTTTTCAAGTCCACTTATTTAGATTACCTACTAGTATCATTGTTAATAGGAATGCAGTATGTATAAGTGAAATATAATATTTTTTTGTAAAAAATGTAAATTAATCATTATTTAAAAACAAGGTTTGTGCTCAATGTTGTCAAAACATCTTAATTATTCGAATTACTTTCACAATGTTTGATAAGTTTACTAAGATGAGAGTATACAAAGAAATATTGATTGAGAGAAATTGTGTCGTATGGCGTTGGTCAGAAAATATAAAATTGAATGTTATAATCATTGAACTAAGGTAGATAGGCTCATCCTATTATTTTCCACTGTTTTAGATCTTCTAACCTCATTAGTTTATCTTATAGTAAATTAATTATAGGTTAAGCATTAATCTATGGCTGTGTTTCACATAAGGTAAAGTCAATTCTGTGCACTATCATCTTTATATATATAAAAATTGTACAGAACACGTTGATGTTTTTGTTTTGTTTAAATTGTATTATTGTGAAATTTTAAATGGATGGAATACGTAATAAAGTTATAATAAAAAAAATGACTGTTATTTACATAACCTACCTACGTTTAAATAAATTCTAGCATACAAACGTCAGTCCTTAGATCATTTCTATTTCAAAAATATTTTATATACTTACATGTGATATTTTTTTGACTATGCTTCGTAGTACATTTTATTTAAAAATACCTACGCTAAAGGAGCATGGGCAATATTATATAGAGCGAGAGCTACGACAAATAAAATATCTCTCAGGGTTGCCACATACAATTGAATAGTCATTTTTAAATCTGGTTTGATACAATAATAACTTTATACATTTTTGTGCACTGATCTTCATCAGTCAATCCATAAATGTACTCTCATGTGTCGAACTCATTTTGTCAAAAACAAAAAATAGATTCATTAGCAATATTCTTTTGGATTAACTTTTTCACAAAGAACTGACTCCTAGGCTACATGGATACCTGTACGTCAATGCAGTAAAGACTTTCTAATTAGTGACTCTGTTCTCTCAAAGCTCGAGATCATTACAAATTGACAAGGGACCGGAAAATACTACCGAGTGTTGAACACGAATAAATGTGACAACGTGAAACGTAACGTTAATTTAAGATACATTGCGCGCTACCGCTGCAACTTTCGCCAGTAAACCTGATGTTGACGCGCAGTGTATTTCAAATACTTTTCCGTTTCGATACGTTTGCGATGGTGAAATTCATTCGTGCTCATCCCCCCGGTCTATAGTCGCAGGAAATACCAATTCAGTCAGATTTCATGGTAGCTCATCAGTAATTAACGTGCATTAGCTCGAGATCAGTCCCTCGCTGAATAATCTCTACAGGTCACCATTCAATGGGAATTTACTATTTACAGCTTACAGCTTTGTACATTGGGATGTTTGGTGAGTAAGCATCTAGTACAAAATGACTTGTGCTTTCAGTTTATGTCGTATTTTCGTCGACTAATAACATAGACATCGACGATAGCCAATATTGTTTTGGTTCGGAACTCGAAGGGTAGTGTATTAATAATTTTACATTGCGCATTTTAAGTTGTATCTGTCTCGGCGTACTGGAACTACGAGTAAATGGGCTGACTGAACAGATTCATACAAGAATCGTTAGAATTAGAAGCTTGATTCTGCTAGGTCTGCCTGATTCCTCTCGATAGATATGCAAACATCGCTACACCATAGGTACTTGAAAGTTGGTGGTCTCGCAATCGAACAAACAGAAACACGAAAAGGAGCATACCAAGAAGAGATCTGGAAGCCTGGCAATAAAAAGTTTGTATTACTTATTTTCTTAAACAAGGCCTGGTAAACCAGAGCGTCTCTAAATTTTAAGTTTTATTTCACAAATATTTTTAGGTAGGTCTGTAACGTTTTATTAGCATTGTAATTTATTGCCTTTGCTTACAAAAAATGAAATTCTTACTTGAGAAAATTGTCTCTTTTATTGCCAATATCCAGAGTTAGTACAACATAAAAAATAGTAGAAAGACAATCCTGACGTCTCTTCTTCTTCATTTTATTTACGGCTTCCTTTCTATATTTACATATTTTAGCATATTCAAACAATTTCTTATAATTATTTCATTAAGGTACGTTTTGAAGAAAACATAGCAATTTGAAAGAAATTACATCAAATTAGTGTGTTATGTAGGTACATAAAAGGTTTCAAGCTTATTATAATATATGTAATTGAAATTCGACATACTTAATAATAACTTCAATATAAAAACAGAAAACGTAATTTGACGAATAAGTAAAATTTATTACCTTTTGGAACCGTTTATTTGTACATAAGATACAGATTAAATTACAAATTAATATTGTACTGATAAAATTGCTCAACTGTTTCTTATGTATTAATAAAAAAAATACCTATGTTATTTTGTAAATAGTGTAATAGTCGTAAGTTTGTTTGTGAATAAGTACGATTTTATTCTTACTCGTAATATTTTTGTTTTAAATTTACAAAGTATTCACAACGTCTTCGATTTTCTACACTAGTAAGACGATAGGTAGGTTTAGTAAGGGTTGATATTCGAATCAGGAAATAGGGTTATTTCTTTCGACCGAAAGAAATAAACCAGTTACGTGATTATAGTACAACGGACACGAATAAACGTCGAAAAGCTATTATCGTAAAATAACACATCGTGAATTGCACGATAAAATAGACTATCCAGTAATAATGCAAAATAAATAAATAATGCTGGACAATCCACCCTACATCATCTAGCCCCAAGCTCAGCAGAGCTTGTGTTATGGATACTAGAAAACTGACATAGGTAGGAACATAATACAATACATCACATAGATAGATATTTTTTTATTATACTTTAAAAATACCCAGAACACCTGGAATAAATATTTGCAGATCGTACAAACATTTATCCGAAAGCGGGAATCGAACCCGCAACCTCCGCGTCGCAGGCGGACCTTCGCCCGCCGCGCCACATCATTTTCTTACATTTTCTTCTAAATTATTTATTTTACTTGTAAGTATATTAATTTTATTTCCTTCTTTTATCTTTTATGTGCTAAGAAAATCACAGCAAAATAGTATTTATTTTAAAAGAATAGTAACTAATAATTAATATAGTATGTTTTCAAAATACACATGGGCCAACTAAGCTACCTGCAGACCGTTTCAAATGATCTACAAAAGTATAGCATATCAACAATGACCTCATGTTTCATACTAAAAATAAACTACGGCAGCTATTTTTTATAAATACACTTATACCCATATAAATAAGGTATATCTACTAATTAATATCAATTTACAAGCGTTGATCGGTATTAATATAAGTATCGATAATAATACCGAATATTACCGTTTCAATTACGTTCAAGATCTGATAATTTTCAAAACTGGACAGGGGAATTTGAATTTAATTGCTTTGTAATAAGGCTTAAGTCATAAGCAGTTAAAAGGTACCGTCTCTCAGGACCGTATCGTAATTTATTCGACGCTTTGACGCCTTTCGATCTCATCTCAACAATATCATAATCATTTATAGACATTTCTCACAACGCCTTCTAGCACTGAAATAAATTAAATAAAATAAATAAATAGTGCCGGACAATCTAGTTACGCTACCTGTATCGACCTGCCGTCCAGTGTTTAACGCCGATTAGGCACAATATCATTGTTTAACAACTGACGCCCACGCGTCTCCGCTCGGACGATATGCTGATACAGTAGTTTTGAGCAACGGATGTCTGGACCCGATAAAGCTCATTCTGTTTAGAGCCACTGCTAGTTTAAGACATAAATGTTTCATTCATTAAATTTACTTTAATTCAGTAATTTTCTTTGTTTTTAAAAAAGCTTTTCCACGGTTTCCCAACAAGTCTGGCGCAGCCGGTAGGATTTCCACGATTTTCCCGGAAAATCTACGATCGATAACAATCACGAAAGTAGTAATATTGGGAAAACCGACTTTTAGCGGATGTGGAAACGAACCAAATAAATTTGACTGGTAAAGCGTGTGAATTAAAGTGGCTCGCAGTTTCAAGGAGGACATGGGATCGAGCAATTTGTGAGTAAACCTTTTCACTTCCTGCTTTTATATTCCTGTGTCTTTTCCGACCTTTTCTCGATCATAAATCATCGGGCTTATTAATTGCGTTTATCTGATTTTGTTTGCACTCCATTGGCGAACTAATTTGCACATAAATAGGCAGATTTGTTAGACGTAATTAATTTGTGTAGTTATAAGTAACATTTAATTTTTGGTTTGCACTTAAATAGGCAAATCAAATAAAACTATTTGCACTAAAATAGGCAAATTGGTTTAGACATAAATCGGTAAACCAAGTAGGTTAAGTCGCACAAAAATAGGCAAACTGTTTTGCACACCAATCGGTAATTCAGTGTAATTTTAATAAAATAAAAATAATAAAATGGAATTCAAGGCAGTGCCGAAAGAGACACTGGCTATCATCCCTAAATATGATGGGGAAGCAAACCTGTTAAACTTATTCATATCTAAATGTGAATATGTAATTAGTGGTAGTAAAATTGAAGGTAACTTCGCACAGAACTTGTACTTGTTCCATGCGATATCGAGTAGACTTACTGGTAGAGCTGCGACTCTCCTTAACGACCATCCTAATATTAAGACATACGAAGAGCTTAAGGATCTTCTTACGCAACATTTCGGCGACCCGCGATCGGAAGAGTGCATTGCGATCGAACTCGAAACTTTAAAGCTTAAACAAGGTGAAACATACATACAGTTTTGTCATAGAGTTCAAAATGTCAGAAGTTCTTTATTTGCGAAAGTAAATAGACTTACCGATGAAGGAATCAAAGCAGCAAAAATGATAGTGTACAATAACACTGCCCTTAACGTGTTCTTGTACAACCTCCCCGAGGACATGATTCGTATCGTACGATTAAAAGGATGCTCTAACTTGGAAAATGCCTTAAGCATTGTCACCGAAGAGGTTAATTTCAAATTTCAATATGACGCAAAAAGCAAAATGTTAAAAAATACTTCGCCACAAGTACCAAACTCTCAAACTTCTCAATTGCCAAAACCAGTGGCACCATCTGTGCCCGAACCTCAAAGGTATAAACCGATTTTCTCGCAAAATAATAACTATAGACCTCCTATGCCTACACCTAATTTTAAATTCGGGATTCCACATAGTCAAAGCGGATTTAGACCAAACTTTATTCAACAAATGAGATCCGCGCCGCCCACGCAGGGTTATCGATTTGGGACAACCCAAAACGCACCCCGACCTAACTTCGGTCAGGCCCCTGCGCAACGCGCGCCTTTCCAATATGGTGGTTATAAATTTGGTATCCCCCAACAACAAGGTTATAAGTTCGGTATTCAGAACCAACCGCAATCAGGAAATAATTTTAAATTCGGCATACCACGTCAACCTTATGACCTTAGGTTAAAAGATTCTGATATCTCGATGCGCACAGCACCAGTGAAACAAAACATGATCACAAACGATTTACATTATATGGAAGATCCACCACTCTACGATGATTATAGCCCCGATTATGACAGTTATGATTACGGTTATTATTATAATACGTACGGCGAAAATGTAGAGAACGAATGCAATTATGTAGAGAACATCGACGAAACAAACTCCGCGTACCCGGAAAACATCCATCCGGATATTGTAAAACAGGAAAATTTTCAGGAAACAGCCTCGAAGGATGTGGTGAAATGATAAGCTTAAATTATTGTGACAGTATTCTAAAATTACCTCACGTAGTGATCCCTGAAATAAATTCAAAGTTTCTAATTGATACAGGAAGTAGCAGATCTTTCATAAGCCCTGCCAAAGCTAACGAATTTTTCACCGAATTCATGTATTACGAACCATTCACGGTAGTTAGCACACATGCTCAGAGCATGCACAATGAGGTAATCTACATCCCATTGTTAAAGACATTTAAAAGCACACTACCTCATAAATTTTACGTTTATGACGTAGATGGACGATATGACGGCTTGATAGGATCTGATCTTTTATCTAAGCTAGGAGCAAATATCGACATGCGTGATCACCTATTAAGAACACACAACGCGGAAATTCCGATCATTTACAATCCTCCTTATGAGGTTTGCATCGCGCCACGATCTGAAACAAGAGTTAAGATTCCCACCAATCTACAACACGGTGATGCGTTATTAGAATATCTCCAATTTGAGAAAGGTGTTCGCATGCCTACTGCGCTTGTTAGGTGTGAGAACTATTTTGCGGAAACAGTTATACAAAATGTGTCTAACAGAAAAAGTGTTATCACGTTTAAAGAACCATTTGAAGTGACTAAATTTGAAAACAACGAGTGTAAGGTGAATTTCATGAAAGATGAATGTATGATTGATCAGTTTTTGAAAGAAAATTTAGGAAAATTACGGTTAGATCACATGAATAAAGAAGAGCGTGATAGAGTCTTTAAATTATGTCACGAGTATCGCGATATATTTTATTGCGATAAATTACCTTTGTCTTTCACTAATCAAGTGAAACACAACATTAGGACGACAAACGAGGATCCGATCTATATTCGACCTTATCGACACCCGCCTGTTATAAATCAGGAAATACAAAAACAAGTTGACAAACTTTTGGCAGACAACGTCATTGCAGACTCCCACTCACCTTGGAGTGCACCGGTTCATCTGGTACCTAAAAAAACAGATGCTTCGGGTGAAAAGAAATTTAGGATGGTGATCGACTATCGGCGTCTCAATGAAATCACAGTCGACGACAAATACCCGTTGCCCAATATAACTGACCTTTTTGATAAGATAGGGAAATCACAGTATTTTAGCACAATAGATCTTGCTAGCGGGTATCACCAAATTGAAGTAAACGAGGCAGATAGATCTAAAACTGGTTTTTCTACGCAGACAGGCCATTATGAGTTTAAAAGAATGCCATTTGGCTTAAAGACGGCGCCGGCAACGTTTCAAAGGGCTATGGACAATGTGCTGCGAGGTCTTCAGGGTATCCACTGTTTGGTATACCTCGATGACATCATAGTCTTTTCTTCAAGTCTAGAGGAACACATCGAAAAATTACGTAAAATATTTAATCGGCTTAGAGAAACAAACCTAAAGGTTACACTAGACAAATGCGAATTCCTGAGAAAGGAAGTACTCTATCTCGGTCATACAATCACCAAAAACGGCCTTATGCCTAATAACGACAAGATAAAAGCAGTCTTAAATTTTCCGATACCACGAACATCCACTGAAATAAAAAGCTTTCTCGGTTTGGTAGGTTACTACAGGAAATTTATCAAGAATTTTGCAAAACTTACACAGCCTTTAACATCATGTCTGAAAAAGAAAAATAAGATCGATCATACAAAACAGGAATATATAGACGCTTTCGAAAAATGTAAGGAACTCTTGACTAATGCACCGCTCTTACAATTTCCCGACTTTACTAAGCCTTTCGTCCTTACGACGGATGCCTCCAACTACGCGATCGGCGCTGTCCTTTCACAGGGCCCCATTGGTAGCGATAAGCCGATAGCCTACGCAAGTAGAACCTTGAACGATGCCGAAACGCGATACAGTACGATTGAAAAGGAATTATTAGCAATAGTCTGGGCTACAAAGCATTTTCGACCATACCTGTACGGAAAGAAATTCAAAATTTATACGGACCATAGACCACTAACTTGGATTAAATCAATTACGGAACCAAACAGTAAATTAACACGTTGGAAATTACGATTATCAGAATTTGATTACGAAATTGAACATAAGGCAGGAAAACAAAATTGTAATGCGGACGCTCTATCACGGATACGACTTAACGCTTTAGGCGAAAACGATGACGTTTCGATGAAAGTTAATTTAGACGAAAAAGAACAAAAGCTCAAACGTCATATAGTAGAATTGACAGACGAAATAGTACGATTAGGTAAAGACCAAAAGGTTACCTCTCGCGCCTCTACACCACGCGAAAGAACGCCATCTCCGATATTAATTTCATCAGGATCGGAGAAAAGTAACCAATCAGTTACTGGCAAAGGTCGTAGGTCCCCTTACTCCCAACCATCTGTAAGCAGTACCACCGCGTCTGCGTCAGAGGGACGCGATGACCCTACCATAGGCACGGTACACTCAGCCCACGACTTAGACACAGACGGTATGCTGATATTACAAGAGGCTATAGACACCAAGCCGAATCAGATACTCGTACATACTTGGAATCGAGACGAACTATCGGTTAAAGACTTATCTAGAGACAAACAAAAAGTTTTAGAGATCCATTTACCTTTAAATAATCCAGAGTTAGTTAAAAGATTTCTCAAAGGATATATTAGGCCAAAAATAAAATATTTCTTTTATTTCGAAGACGACTTACACCGGAAACAATTTGCAGAAGCTAGTATATTATTATTTCAGAAAGGAACTGTAAAGTTTTATCAATGTACTAAGAGAGTTATTTATGTAGAGAATGAACAGGAACAACGAGACATAGTACTTAAATACCACATAGGTAAAAATAGTCACAGAGGAGTAAAAGAAACGTTAGTCCATCTAAAACGAACCTTTTACTGGAACAATATGGATCAGACAGTTGCAAGTGTTATTAATGCGTGTGAACTATGTAAAAAGATGAAGTACGACCGTAAACCGTTAAAACCCGAGTTACAATTATCACAAACACAGAGCAAACCTTTTCAAGAACTTTTTATAGATACATTCTCAATTGACGGAAAACATTATTTAACAATAGTCGATGCCTTCAGCAAACTAGGCCAAGCTTTTGAGATTAGTGCCAAATCCACTCCTGAAGCTGTCAGAGCTCTAATAAAATACTTTTCTTTATACGGAACACCAAACAGAATTAGTGCAGACCCCGGTACGGAATTTAACAATACACTTATGAAAGAGACATTAGCGTTTTATAAAATCGACCTTCATATCGGTACTCCCCATAATCCCAACTCTATGGGAATAGTCGAAAGGTTTCATTCAACTCTTATTGAAATATACCGAATCGCTAAATATCAACAAAAGATAACAGATGCTGCATCTGTCATGAGCTATGCAATAATGTCATATAACCACACCATTCATTCGACTACAGGTCTTACCCCATTTGAAGTAGTTTTCGGCCACACCGAATCTAATAGTGCATTTCATGTCGATTTTAATAAACATTTTACACAACAATTAGTAAAAGAACACTCAAATAGGACTAAATATTTATATGAATATTTAACTGACAAAATAATTGATAAAAAGAGAGCTGTAATAGCGAAACGTGGAGGTGAAAAAGATTTCGACATAGATTTAGGAGATACAGTCTTTATTAAAGGAGTTAACACTAGACGCGGTAAAGATAAACCCCGATATCAGAAAGCTCAAGTTACCGGAGCTATAGAGAGAAACATTGTGCCCGTTATAACGAACAGTAGAAATACCAAGGTTCCCATTAAAGATATCAGGCGTCCTCCACAGGTTAGTACTGGTTCTGGTGGTCCAAGTGATCCGAAGCCAGGCCCTTCATCTGCAGCCGATTGACAAGAACCCAGGGCTGCTACCTGTAAAAGAAGGTCAAGCTGTCGTCAGTCATGATTCATGGACTGTCATTAAAATTTTAGATTTAAGGTACATCTATGAGGAACTAGAGTTAACTATAAATAGTTATGATAGATTAAAAAGACAAGTAAAAAGCACCTTTATCACCAAAGCTTATGACTTTGACTTTATCGCAGTAGAGTCACAAACCGATTACATCATGAATATAACTATTGATAAGTATAAGCAATTGATTCCATCGGTAAGATCTAAGCGTGGTTTACTAAACCCACTTGGTTCATTGATCAAGCTAGTTACAGGTAATCTTGATAATGACGATGCTGTTATGTATGAAAAGTTAATTCATGAGGTAAAGACTAAACAAGACGCGGTATCAAATAAAATGACAATCGTTGCCGAAATGGTGGGTACATTTACGAAAATAGCGAACTCTACCAAAACCAATTTCATTCAGATTGAGGAAAGCATTCAAGATATTAATCGTAACTTAAATGAATCAAAGATATCACAAACCAGTAACAAAATTATACACATCTATAACATTTATATACATAACTTTCAAACGCTCTACATCAGACTGAATGAGATTGAAACAGCTATTGCTTTCGCTAAGGTTAAATTGTTACATCAATCAATTGTAAACACGGAAGAGTTATTGTTATTGTTAAAAGAAATTGAGGAAACTGATAGATTGGTATTTCCAGCAAAAATTGAAAATTTAGTAAAAATAGAGCAATGTATAGAGATGAAAGCGTATATAAAACAAAATCAGATAAAGCTTATTATGAACATCCCTTTAATTACAAAAGAAGTTTTTAACTATTTTAAATTAGTTCCCTTACCTGTCTATAGTAGAGTCAATGACCTTACCTCTTTAATCCTTCCCAAATATCCATACGTCCTTGTGAAAGGGTTGAAAGTAAAGCCGCTCTCCCAGTCATGCCGTGAAGTCGACGAAGCCCGCTTCCTGTGCTTGGAGAATGACGTCACCCCACTAATCGAAGACCATTGCATTACCAGTCTTATGACATTTTCTTCCAACATCTCGAGCTGTCACCTAATTCCCGTTATCATCAACGACGTAAAAGTAGATCTAATACAATACAATCGCTGGATCATCTACGCGAAAACCGATACGATACTTACAAAGTATTGCGAGGACGAAATAACTCAAGAAACAATTTGTGGAACTTACCTGTTAACTATGGATGATAATTGTCAAGTAAAGATAAAGGATTTGAAGTTGAAGAAACACCAGAGCCAAGGAAAGGAAGTAGTTTACATGAAGTTCCCAATAATTAACTTGCCTAAGATAACATCAAGCTCATCTGATATTTTGAGAAAACCGATTGACCTCAACGGAATCGATCTTGCCGACATCCAGTTCCTGAATTACTTATTGCAGAAAAGTGGAAGTGAAATTAGTGATAGTGAAAATAGTTATAGTGCTCTAGATTATAGAAGTGTTAGTATAGGAAGCATACTATTATACGCTATTGTCGTAATTTGTCTTTTTGTGTTAGCATTTAAGCATAAAATTAAGTTTTGTTTTGTGGAAAGGGCTCGAGATAACCCTCATCTTTCGGGTAATCTCGAACTTATGGAGGGAGGAGTTACGCTACCTGTATCGACCTGCCGTCCAGTGTTTAACGCCGATTAGGCACAATATCATTGTTTAACAACTGACGCCCACGCGTCTCCGCTCGGACGATATGCTGATACAGTAGTTTTGAGCAACGGATGTCTGGACCCGATAAAGCTCATTCTGTTTAGAGCCACTGCTAGTTTAAGACATAAATGTTTCATTCATTAAATTTACTTTAATTCAGTAATTTTCTTTGTTTTTAAAAAAGCTTTTCCACGGTTTCCCAACAAGTCTATCTACACAACATCATCTAGCCCCAAGCTAAGCAGAGCTTGTGTTATGGGTACTAGAAGACTGACATACTTAATACAATACATTACATAAATAGATATTTTTTATAAAATACCCAGAACACCCGGAATAAATATTTGCAGATCGTACAAACATTTATCCGAAGGCGGGAAACGAAACCGCAACCTCCACGTCGCAGGCGGACCTTCGCCCGCCGCGCCACATCGGTCGTCAATAGTAAAGCGTCATAAGTAAAGCTTGTACACAAGGAATACATTGGTGATTGAATGCGAATACATACTTTGTTTAATGCATATATACACGGTTTACAATTTTTATTTCCTTTTTTTGCGACTATAAATAACATAAAATTCAAATACAAAAAATTACCTACCTTTTTATTACACCAAATCATTTTACTGATCATGTTTACAATATCTGTTTATAATTTTAAAAATAAAATACGACAATAATTTTAAAAAAGTTTTTATATCCAGAAATATTAAAAACTCGCTATTTCTAGTATATCCATGTAGTTATTAAATAAAAGTATATGTTAGTAGTAACTTATATTTTATTTACTTCAACAACTTCCCTTATTTGTACAAACTTAACTATAATTAAGTAGGTAAGGGTGTAGCTAGGTAAATTTCAATTTTTATTAGACAGGTAGGTACTAGAACTAGAATAAAAGTATGGTATATATTTTTATGTTGATAAAAAACCCTTACTATCATATAAAAAGTTAGCTTACTTAAAGTAAGATTACATAAAGTCAATCTTTATGTAATCATTGCGTATGGTAATCAATACATCAAGTCTGTGCTAACATTTTATAAAATAGTCCTATAGTATGTATTGATACAAAACTTTAACAATAGTTTTCTCTTGTTCATTAGCCAATCAGATGCCGAGAAAATGACGGGAAAAAAACCCGTATAAACCCGCAAATCTAATACAAAATGATTCACACTTCCGCAGAATCGTGCCAAAATGGAGGAATTAAAACGGAGTACATAGGAAGTTGGTGTGTGCATAAAAACCCCACAATCTGGCGCGTCTCCAGACTGGCTAGTTGTCAACCAGCTTAACATACGAAGCACCTATCAATTGCATATAAAATTTGCATACTTTTTTCAGATGGTATGCCAAAAAAAACAAAAATATTGTGTAAAAGCAGAACTATTTAGTTTTAAGTATTAATTGCTTATAAAATTTGCATACTTAGTTATTATTTCAGTTATTATGCAAAAAAAAACAAGGATATTGTATAAAAGCATAACTATTTAGTTTTTAATACCATTTGCTTATAAAATTTGCATATTTTTTTCAGCTGGTACGCCAAAAGATGTGTAGCGCCATCTATATCGCTACATGGTGAACTACATCGTAGTCTACGCAACAGACCAACAGATGGCAGAAACAAGTCCTAGATCGCGCTTACGAAGTTATCACGGAGTTTGAACATAAGTAATAGAACCGATGACTATCCATCGGTCCTCGGACCCCGAGCCAAAGGTCGCTCGGCGTGGAAGATCTTCCCTTTTCGGATGGATGATGGATGATGGATCTCCACAGATGAATGGTATTGTGTAAAGAGTTGCTTAGTTTTTTAATTAATTTGTGAATAATCTATTTTAATTGTTTAGTTTGAGACTAAATGGGGCTGTATGAAAAAATCATGATTTCTTAATCAAATGCTCTCTAGTTTTCGGCGATTGTTGGTTTCTACAACGTTTTATAAGCTAATTACTTTTATTGTACGTCTGTACCACTTTTAAGGATGTTCTGATAAAAACATTTACCTAGTTTAGAAAAACCACAATACAAAAAAAAAAACAAAGTTAAAGTACTTCGTATACAGCTTAAAATAGGTACTATTACTGTTAATACATAAATAGATTCTGAAAAGCCCCCATCTATATATTTTTAGAGGGTAACATGGTCGAGGTCGTATCAAAAGCCACGTTAGGTTATTAAAACCTGTGTTGTGGATTCTGATACCTCACCCTGAGATCTAACCCACTTCTGCAAAATATTAAAGGTCAAAGTTAAAAGTCAAAGTCCCAAGAAACAAAATATTGCTATATACAGAGAAATCGTGTCTATTTTCTTAAATATAATTCTATAAAGACGTTTTCGCCTACGGGGGTCTACGCTAGGTCTACGAGGCTACGACTGTCTACGATTCTTATTACGTTTCTTGCTACACGAGTTGAAAACTATTTTTAGATTTGTACCGAAATAGAAAGAATTTGAGTTTTTAACAAATTTTAAGGAATAAACGAAATTTAACTAATTCATATAAAGGTGTTTTGAAAATTGTAAAACAGTAGATTTAAATAAGTATGTAAATAGGTATTAAATAGTCAAGTAAATAAATATGTAAGCTAGCCCAATAATAAAAATATAAGTAACGTCTATGTACTTAATTTACTGTAAATAAACTACTACCTTTACTGAAAAAAAAATGAAAAATAAATATATATATATTTATTTTTCATTTTTTTTTTCATCCAATAGGCATGAAACTTTTTGATAATCAAGTTCAGTAAAAATAGCCAATAAAATATAAGGAAGTGAGCCCGTTCATGAGTTATAAAATAACAACGAAAAGTGGCATTGATTTTTATTTATAAAGCAATCTATATAAATAAAAATCAATGCCACTTTTGACAACTGATTGCAGGACGAAGTCGCGAACACCAGCTAGTAAACAAAAAGCTTTAATTAATACAAACTTTGCTTAGTGGCTACATAGCGTTGAGTGAAATGTCCGTAAATATTGAAATAAAATACAAATATGTATTTCATGGTAATTTAATTAACATAAGAACAATAAATATGTTCAGCAAAAAATCAGCTTTGTAAACAGATTACGCTATGAACATAAATAATTTAAAATGCAAATAATAACAACAGCTTCCTGATAATATTAATTTAATAAACGTTAAGCATACTGGAAAATATTATCTTTATTAAATTGCTTTTTAATAATATTATCGCTGCCATAACCTTTATCAATAATTTAAGAGATTTATGACTTAAATTAAATTACTAGTAGAGTAATAAATCGTGATTTTAGTATATTAACAATCCTAAGTCACTTACGTATTATAAACGTTAACAAACTACGGCGTGTTGACAAATAATAAATATTTATCTTAGACAAACACTTTTATCTAGTACTTACTGAAAATATTTTGACAAGTAAGTAAAGACAAGTATAAACAACAAGTACACGACGCGTAAAATATAAATCTAATAAATATATAATACATAAAAATAAATAAACTTAGGATATTACAGTATTTACAAAATGTACACAGGAATATATAAAATACATAAGAACCAGTTGAGCTGTCTACAGACCGATCTATAGATAGCTTAACTGATCCAATTCAGTACCAATCTGAAGCGTACTCAAGGTACTGGCTGCACACAAACATTTAAAGCAAATGTTTGTGTGATGAATGGTGAAGATCGAACCCACGACCCACAGCATGGAAGGCAGAGCTACTACCAACTGAGCTGTGACGCCTGTCACAACACTCACAGCTGTTGTAATAAGAGTAATACCCCAAATCAGCTTAGAAATACTTAAAAGAATGTATTTTTTGGTACAAACTCCTACTATTCATTATTCAGAGACACGTTGACATAGATTTCAAGAGGCAAAACCCGTTTCTCTTATATGCACATTTCGCTTCAGCAATATTTAGAACGGATAAGAAATGATAATAATGCTGGACAATCCACACAACATCATCTAGCCCCAAGCTAAGCAGAGCTTGTGTTACGAGTACCTACTAGAAGACTGACATACTTAATACAATACATTACACTGATAGATATTTCTTATTATACATATAAAGTACTCAGAACACCCAGAATGTATATTTGCAGATCGTACAAACATTTACCCTAAGGCGGGAATCGAAACCGCAACCTCCGCGTCGCAGGCGGACCTTCGCCCGCCGCGCCACATCGGTCGTATCTATGTGTCTAGCTATGCAGCTAGTACGGAATCTTGACTGATAAATAAATAGTTCCAAACATTTCGCTCATCACGCTTGTGTTTTTTTCGATTATTATTTAGATATATATACGAATTTAGTCAAAACAAATAAGTAAAATTATAATTTTTACATTTAAAAAAATCTCCACCACTTTTGCCTATAAAACAAATGACAACATGCAGCTTGACTGACTTGACTGAAAACTTTTTCTAAATTACGGAACATTTAGAACCTTTTTGAGTTTTTTGGTAGAAAAAACTAGCGTAAATGTATTTTTTCTTTTAGAAAAAAGCATATAGCTGCAAAATGCGCGTGTAGCCTTACATGACATAAACTAACGCTCCGCGATAGTATCTCCTAGCTCAACTCATTTTATTTTTATGAAAACTGTAATAAGATTTTTGGACGTGCTGCGAATTGGGGATGAAAATACGCTGCAGAATATCTATAAATATACATAAATATTGTAAGTTTCATAGTAAAGATACAATGTAGTTGTATTGTAACCAAAAACTTGTCAGATAGTTGAAAATCTTGTTAAAAGAATCTTTGTTTTCCAATTTATCAATTACTTTTACTTACTGTAGACTATTTGTTGATGTTTGAAATATTATAAGGTTTTATACATATTAAATTACGACTTAATAAATAAGATTTATTTTATTCTAAAATTTGTAAAAGGACTTTGAGTCGCTTAGCGACTATGTAAGCCTATTTTTATGTTTATCTCATGTCATAGATTTTTATTTTAATATAATGACTAATTAGTAATAATGAAAATTTATTATCATTTATATACATCTGTAAAAGGACTTTGAGTCGCTTAACAACTAAGCCTATTTTTATGTTTATCTAATGTCATAGATTATTATTTAAATACTAGCTGTCCCGGCGAACTTTGTACCGCCTTAGAGAGTTTTTTTTTTCTGAGATTTTCCTAATATTTATTTCCGTAAGAACCTTGTACAGAGTATTAGAAAACTACAAAAAAAAATCTGCCAAATCTGTCAAGCCGTTTTCATGCTATGTCGTGGCAACGGAAAACGGGTTTCATTTTTATAATATAAATTTCATGACTCTAATCAGTAATAATGAAAATGACAAAGCTGATGTATTTTCTTTTGTTTTCGTAGACATCCACAGTAATTTGTTTGAAAATAATAAAAGCTTGTGCCATTTTGTGAATGAGACCGTCGTCGCTCCCGTCAAATAATATCCGAGAGTTTTATGCACGTTCCGGTTTAAATTGGAATAAGCGGAATGAAAAGAAAAAAACATGGCGAAAGCAAATTACAGCAAACGAAAGAAACTAAAAGGGAACGGATTACGGGTTCAACTGCAAAGGCGAAACAGAACCTCGACGAGTCGGAGTTATTCGATGAACCGCGACTCGAACTAAATTGGAAGATACTTAGGACAGTCAAAGCGGCTCGATACTCTTGAATCGATGAGACTTAGTCACAAAATATAAATAAATACTTCATCGCTCGCAACGCTGGGCAAAATATAGGAAATGAGGTTTCATCTCGCTTATTTGTTACTCTTGCGGCAGGGATCGCTTTTTTATATTAAATATTTTGTTAGACGATTATGAAGCGATGAAATTTTGTCAGGTAACGTTTCGTTTCACGTATCAGAATTACACTGCGCGTTAGTGACAGCTCGACTGCCAACCACAACAGAAAAACTGTAAAATCTAATTTGTCCAAAATTTATAGCTTTTAACGGCACACCATATAAATTATTTAAATTATTAGAAACCATTTAGAGCATAAGAGTTTTAAATATTACTTGAAATGTATAACGGAGGCAACGGTGGTAAAATTAGACTTGTATTCTGAAACAAAACTTTTAAACTACTCTCTAAAAGGTCTTTAACTATCAAAAATATGTTATTGAGCCGTATCACTAGATGTTAAAAATAATGTTGAATCGTAGTGGTTTCTCAGTGTGCTCTCGCCGTAAAGTATTTGCATCCAAACGAGAGAGCAGCAACAATAAGATGGAAATGCAGCGCTGTGAACTAATGCATACTGTCCCGCGTAAATAGCCAACCGCACATTTCAGTGGAGCAACGTGAAGCTAAAATTAGACGTGATACGTATAATAAGAATAATAAATTACAATGTAGCATTATACAGGCATGAGAACGGTTACTAGCGGTAATTTGTGAAATAAAATAATAAATAGTCTTTTTTTCAGGATGTTTTCAGAGGGGTGAGAATAAAAGAGACAATGGAAAAGTATCGTAACGGTAGCGTATTTAAAACACACTGCGCGGTGTAACTGCAACGTTTGACAGTCAAGCAGCGTGAATCGAATACGTTCCTGTATCAATACGTTTACCATTGTCACTTTTATTTTACCACTACCGTATCGATACGGTAGCGTATTCGATTCACACTGCATGTCAAACACCAATTTGACTGCAAATCGTTGCAGTTTCACCGCGCAGTGTGTTTTAAATACGCTACCGTTACTATACGTTTACGATTGCCACATTTCATACTCAGCTATCTGCTTTAAATCAGAGATTACGGTATTTGTACTTCCCCGGACGACGTTCTTTCACAATAATCATGATAATGATTCATTGTTAGATATTTCTTTGGAATTATTTATAAGATTGGATTTCAACAAGTACTCAATAAATCAATCTCACTATGACTCAATATTATCATATTATAGTCTGAATCACCTATAAACTAAAATCTGTAGATAATATCTTTTAACATTATATTCAATCTATTTTAAACTACATACAATGACTAATACTAATCTATTTCAATTTTAATTTGTAATTACTTAAATGTATTTATTAGAAATAACAAATTATCAAATTTATCAGATTTGAAAAAAATAAAACATACATAATATTTCCATAATTATCGACGCAAAATCGCTAACTGATATCTAACGATTAATAAAGATTAAATGGCGTGTTTTATCATCATTATTTTAATTTATCAATTTAGCTACTGTTATAATAATAAATGATTTTTCATAAGAGGCAAGTTTACTTAGATTTCGGTTAAAATATAAAGATTTTATGTAAAGTTTTTATGTACCTCTATGTAAAATATGCGTGTATTTTAAAAAACACGACATTAAAAATACACGCATATTCAGCTAATTTTCGCACTAGTCTGGTGTTGTTACTATGTATTCTATGAATGTATTTACAAAAAAATATATATAAAATATGTATTCTATCAGCTATCTAGTTCCCATACAAGCTTTGCTTAGTTTGGGGTTAGTGTGAATTGTCCGTTAATATTAATTTAAAAACACACGCATATTTGGCTAATTTTCCCACTAGTTGGTTAGGTTGAGAGATTCGGCAATTTTTATTAATTATGATAAGTCAAGAGACTAATGACAGAAGTACAAGTGTCAATGTACATCACACTTTCGCCAAAGGTTTGCTGGAAGAGAACTCTTCTAGGGTTAAACTCCCCTCTGTACATGTATTTTATTTAAGTTTATTTGTCTGTATTAGTTTGTGTAGTATTATAGTACAATAAAGAATAAAGAAGTCAATTGACGTGTATTGTATCGCTAGGCATCTGTAGACACCATCTTTATAAGTTAGTGTAACCGCGATAAATAAAAAAGAAATAAATAAATAACGCTGGACACACTCTAGCCCCAAGCTAAGCAGAGCTTGTGTTATGGGTACTAGAAGACTGACATACTTAATACAATACATTACATAGATAGATATTTTTTATTATACTTACATATAATACCCAGAACACCCGGAATAAATATTTGCAGAACATACAAACATTTATCCCAAGGCGGGAATCGAACCCGCAACCTTCCGCGTCGCAGGCGGACCATCGCCCACCGCGCCACATCGGTCGTCAAAAGATGAAAGTAAATAAACAAAAAAATAATAATAAATAAAAATGTGCATTTATAGAATGGTTCTATAACTTTAAACATTTCCCGCACTTTGTGCTACATAAAAGCAAAGTGCTACGTTGCCTCACCTCGAGAGATCTGAACAACAACCTTTTATTCTAAAGATTTCGTGACACTCGTAGTAAAGTATTCGAATGGGAGACAGTAGAATTCAGCCGAATTTAATACAGAAAAGGTCTCTGAGGAGCAGTGCAAGCCCTCGCGTCGCCCACTGATATTGTAAAACTTTTCTTCGACGCAATCTACATAAAAAATGAGCTGAGGGCTGGTGGTGACCCGCTGGTAAATGAGAGCCTTTTGAACTGTTAATTTTGTTTGCATACAAAATGAAATCTGACGTTAAAGTTATTGCGCTATGATCTTTGCTTCTTATAATACAAAAGTTTGCGTCTTGCTGGAACTTTTTGTTATGTAAAAGTGATATAATAATACTTACTTAGCCTAATACTAGTATAACATTAAGTACTTTTTTTAACCATGTTGCGCAAGGAATATACCTACTGCATTATGCTTATACAACAATAATTTAATAATAATATTTTTTCATAAAAAATATACGACTATTAAAGCATAATTATACCAAACGTTGTCTGCGAGAAATTGTTTCCTAGCATCCAATAGTAAGTTATTTTTATCAATTTTAGAAACATATAATTTGCACCTCTTTTTATCTCAATCTTCAATCACAACATTCAAAGGAATGTTGTGACGATTCTAGGTGTTAGTTCCATGCTACCAGAAACAAGAAAAGTTATGCATGAAGACACATAAAAAATATCAATAAAAAAAAAATATTATACACGTTGACTTGAGTGCCTTGAGTCCCTTGAGTCCTTTATTTTTCGTTAAAAAACGGGCTAAGTAACTAAGATTCAAACTTTACATGTTTTTAAAGCTTTATCAAAAGTTTTTAAGCCAATTAGACGAGCCCGAACACAGTTATGTGACTAATTGAACTCACAACAAATTAACTGGTTTCAAAAACTTATATCTGCTGAACGGAACGTAAAAAAATAAGTAGATACAATCTATTCAATTTGTGAAAGTTTGTATTCAATCCTATCAATAATAACGCCACAGTCACATCAGTCTACAAGAAATGCCACAGAATACCGATAATTACATAGAAACTGAACGTGATTTAAAAACTGACAGGTTTTGAGAGGCTAGGATATGCCTACAACTTTGTGAATTTATAGTAAGTAAGGAAGTATCTACAAATAAAAAAAAATGCATTCCATATCAATGCAAAGTTCGATAACTAATCAAATATCAATTAATTGATTAATAAATGCGAATCGTACTCAATCATTTTCTTTTGATAATTATTTTATAATCAGATTTTTTTATCTGATTTATAGATTTAAATAATGCACGTGTATTATTTGATTTATGCACATGTAGGTGGGGTCTGGATTTAATACTGGGCTGTTATGAAATCAAAACAAAGATGTTTTTTTTAAAAAGCAATTAAAAGTTTTGTGTTTTTACTCATGCATACGGTACATTGCGCGGTCACGCAGCAATATTTGGCAGTCAAGCGTATGTTGATGCTCAGTCTTTCACTATTAATAAATATGCACGAATATTTGACATATTATGCTTTAGTCCCAAGCAAATGGAAATCGTTTTTTTTTTCTAAAATTCATTATTCAACGACACGAAGAAAAGAAAAAACCCAAACTACGCAAAACTAGATTAGAACTAGATTGCTGATAAAATACTTATATACATTTATTTTTGTAAATACATACATAGAATATACCACCTTACACTTAAACGCGATTAGGCTAGACGGTTTCTATTTAAAATAGCATATCTTACATTAACATATCAAATCTTATAATTAATTCAAGCATTCACATGTAAAATAATACCTCAATAGATAAAATGCTACAACAGAAATTAGATTAGATAAGTGGAAAATATGATTGTTAGTGATGAAAGTAATTTCGTACTAATTAACAGAATGCACGGAGCATTGTGCTCTGAGAGGATTTGACGGGTACGTTCATTCAATTAGCTAGAGTCAGCGAGACAGCAGGCGTTTGTTTGCTATATACAGGGTGCGAGCATATAATTCTAGTTAGTTATACTGCTAAACTACCCTACTGTCAAAATAGGTAAATGATTAGACATATTATTGTAAACAAGTATTTGCATGTAAGTAATGCTTGTAGGACAATACATTAAATTATACCTAGTCAATGAACTAGGTATAATTAAAATTGTCAAGTTACATGTTTAGGCTTTAGCGTGTGTAAAAAAACTTTTGAATTGAAAAGCTTCATAAATAAATTAAAAAGACGGAAAAATTCGATAGCCCACTTTATGTTATTGGTAACTTCTGCATTTATAACCAATGTTAATATACTTAATATAAAGTATATAAAAAATGTTAACCAAATTACCTTATCGAACACATCCATTATGCTTGTGTCGTGGTCTAAAACTAGGTTTTCGACATAAACTTTTTATAACTTAGTAACATACCAAACAAGGTTGAATTAAATTCATATTGTTACAAAAAACCTAAAAACATTTTCAACACCTACTTGTTCGCGAAAAGTTTCAAAATAAGCTGCTTAACTTGTTATGGGATTTTACACCCTGTATTTTGAAATTGTAAGGAATCATTGTCATGGAAAACTGAGAGCGCAGAAAATAAAATTACCTGTTTATTCAATTCTAGATTGTTCTGGAGACAATAGATTTTCTATTGTGTTTTGAACAGATCCCAAACAAGAGGTTAAAGCTTCATTGCGGAGCAGTAACACTACAATTTGTACTTTTAAAACGAATTAAAAGCCTGTCTTGTGACTTTTTTAATATCAAATCTTTACAAAACATACAAACAAATGACCATTGTTACAGATTTAATTTGGTAGCGTAGTTTATACTAAGAAGGTGTTTGTTACGTCTCGGGTAGTCTCTAAATTAGAAGACATTTTGATAAGTATAGTGTTCCTTAGCTGACACAATTTTGACTAATAGTTACACTGGACTAGCTCAAAAGGTTTTTTATATTTGAGCATTGTGTAGAATCTTTTGCGCCTGGTACTCGTACTCTACCAAATTTATCTATAATTACTCTAACAATAGGTATTGTTTTCTAAAACTACGTAGGTTGTAGTGATTTATGATCTATCTATTTTCGTATCAAGGGGAAGGTCACAAGTTCAAATCCTGCTGGAACTTTTGAGATATAAAAATAATATTGTGAAAGGTGCTAGGATTATACCAAATAAAGAATTAGGATAAGTTAGTGTGTAAAACAAAATAAAAAGTTAGTTTATATTCAAATAATAATTTATTTACAGATAAGCTCTACCAAAGTACATTAAAATTAAATACACATTAATCTAATAGTATCACGCATTTTCTAATTAGCATATAGCTAACCAATTAACCCACACCCTGAGTAATGAATTTAAGAAATAAAATAAATACTTAATAATAATTTTAGATGCTAAGATAATGGTCCGCTTTGATACTCGGATGGATGAAATTACAAATAAATTATTTGAATAAAGGGGTAATAATCTAACTAAAAGCACTTCCAGTATAGTTTATGTTTAAGAAAATTGTTGTAACGAATGCTTAGCTCTCTCTGTAGTCCAGTCAAAATAGACTAAAATTATGACTTCAGTTTGCATTAATTCCCAACAAGCTGGATTTTTGTACAGGCCTTGAATACGTCATTATAAATGATATGTCAAAAGTCCTCATCGATCCCGCTTGTGCGTTGTTTTTTATTCGAGGTCAAAGGTCATAAATTTGTATTTTTTGCTTATATCTCTGAAACAACGAAAGCTATTGAAAAGTGGTTCAGGCAAAGTTTGTACATCGTAAAATTGTCTACAAAAATACCTCAACACTTTTCTTCTACAAAGCATTGCTTTCGAGATATAGTGACTTTAGACCGCAGGAAAATCGTCGAAGATGCTGCGTTTTTTTCATTTCAGCCGTTTTATCTGCTTCATTGCCACAAAACAAACAGTATTTCTTGAAATTTACTGGAAGGGGTGATGGGTTCGATGGGTTAGTCCTCCTCCAAGGTAATGAATCGTCTTTTGTTTCAAGAAATACTGTTCGTTCTATGGCAATGAAGGAGATAAAACGGCTGAAATGAAAAAA
Source organism: Ecliptopera silaceata (assembly GCA_932527185.1). Taxonomy (NCBI): domain Eukaryota; kingdom Metazoa; phylum Arthropoda; class Insecta; order Lepidoptera; family Geometridae; genus Ecliptopera; species Ecliptopera silaceata. The sequence continues at coordinate 4,687,375 of OW052202.1, read as the reverse complement.
ACACAGCATTTTAGTAAGTTTTCCTGCGGTCTGAAGTCACTATATCTCAAAAGCGATGCTTTGTAGAAGAACAGTGTTGAGATATTTTTGTAGACAATTTTACGATCTACAAACTTTGTCGGAATCATTTTTCGATAGCTCTCGTTTATGACTATTAAAAGCAAATTTATGACTTTAACCTGGGTATTTGCGTTTTTCGCGTATATCTCTGAAACAACGAGAGCTATCGAAAAATAGTTTGGACAAAGTTTGTAGATCGTAAAATGGTCTATAAAAATATCTTAACACTTTTCTTCTATAAAGCATCGCTTTCGAGATATAGTGACTTTAGACCGCAGGAAAATCTACTAAAATGCTGCGTTTTTTTCATTTCAGCCGTTTTATCTGCTTCATTGCCATAGAACGAACAGTATTTCTTGAAACAAAAAGACGATTTATTACCTCGGAGGAGGACTAACCCATCGAACCCATCACCCCTTCCAGTAAATTTCAAGAAATACTGTTTGTTCTGTGGCAATGAAGCAAATAAAACGGCTGAAATGAAAAAAACGCAGCATCTTCGACGATTTTCCTGCGGTCTAAAGTCACTATATCTCGAAAGCGATGCTTTGTAGAAGAAAAGTGTTGAGGTATTTTTGTAGACAATTTTACGATGTACAAACTTTGCCTGAACCACTTTTCAATAGCTTTCGTTGTTTCAGAGATATAAGCAAAAAATGCAAATTTATGACCTTTGACCTCGAATAAAAAACAACGCACAAGCGGGATCGATGGGGACTTTTGACATATCACTTGTAATGACGTATTCAAGGCCTGTACAAAAATCCAGCTTGTTGGGAATTAATGCAAGCTGGAAAGTCTATTTTGACTGGACTACTGGATTACAAAAATACATGTAACTTAATTGACAAGTTGTCATTTGACAGTTTTTATTTTGACAGGTTCTTAATCGTTATTTCTACTAGGTAATATAGGTAATTTATGAGAAAGGGCTATTTCCAACAGTAGTTTTGTATGATATCTACGTCAATTTACAACTTTAGTTACTTACATATTTTCGAACTCAAATGCCCTTAAAATGGGCTGATAATAGATTTAAATAGATTTACAAAATGTTTTAAGTTTGTTTAAGTAAATGTTGTTATGAAAAATTTGTTTAATGCCTCTTTTCTGAGATTGAAACAACACAATACTTATACAATATCATCGAGACTGTCTTATTACATCATTTATAAAAGGTCAATTAGAATTGAATAAATTATTCATGTTCTTGACATTAAATACGTTTACTTAATGTCAAAAACATTAATAAATAATATCAATATTACGTCCGATTGTGCGTGCTTTGCTTAGTTTTGGACTTGGTTGTAATGTTCAAGATTCCTAATATTTTGTTTGAGTCAAAGATATATCGTATAGGTGTTGATGTCTGGCAGTGTACAAACGCTTTAACCAATAAATACGAGAGACAATATAAGTGAATGATCTTAGTATCTATTTATTTATGTTAGTTAAATCACGCTGGTATTCTACCAACCATTAGTTTGACGGTCATAGGTTCACCAGTGAAAGGTAGTCCAGCGTTTTTCGCGTACTCTTCGAGGTTCATTTCTCTTACTGTTTTTGCGCCAAGTTTTTCCGCAATTTTCTGGGAACCGACTGCGGTTGCTAAGCCAGTGTAAAGTGTCACACGGTTCGCCTTACATACCTTGTATCTGAAAAATAATTAAACTGGTTATGTACATGTATTCACTAATAAATTAAGTAAAGTTAGTAAATTAACTTTATTTATAAACAAACTTACGACTATACAGTATTTACAAAATGTACATAGTCATATAAAATACATAAGAAACAGTTGAACTATCTACAGACCGTTGCAAACGATCTGTAGATAGTTAGTTGTATTGTATTAAGTATATCAGTCTTCTAGTACCCATAACACAAGCTCTGCTTAGCTTGGGGCTAAATGGTCTTGTGTGGATTGTCCAGCATTATTTACTTGTTTATTTACATTGTTGGTGGAACGTTCACGACTATGATGAAGGCATTTTTTCTAGCAATGGTTTTTGAGTAACATTTCATAGTTTTTATTCTATTAAAGTTAATAGATTAAATTTCCAGGAATGGACAGATAGAGCCACGGATAGAGGAAAGTGGAATAAGAGAGAAGACTTATGCCCAACAGTGGGACCGAATAAGTTATTAAAAAAAGTAAGTAAGTATGTTAAATGTAAGTAAATCCAATAATGGGCTGTAAGTTAATTTCTTGAATATTTATTATTCCATTAATGAGATTATATAATAAGAGCTGTGTACATTCTTTAATAAATAAAATAAAATACAGACAATATACTAAACTACTGTCAAAGAAAGTTATGGTATGTTTCTAGGGCGTAGTAATGCGGATCAATAAGGATTTTTTATAAGTCGCAGGGGTCATCAACATTCAAAGGATTACAAGATTTGATATGTCTAAAGAAGGATGTAAAAACGTTATCACTTAGATAATTTTGGCTATTTCTTTTTAATTAATACTCTTATCATTTAATTATCTCTGAAAAATGCACGGATTTGAATTAATAGATTAAGGATATTATATATATGTATTATAATATGCACGACATTATCAGTTAGGTAACCTAAAAAATACGTGATTATTAAAGACGTAGGTAGTTTTATTGTGAAATATATTCACGGACAATTCACACATCACACTCTAGTCCCAAACTAAGCATAGCTTGTACTATGGGAACTAGATTGCTAATATAATTCTTATATACATGTTGTTAATACAATGAATACATAGTAACACCAAGACACAGAACAAATATTTATGTTCATCACACAAACATATGCCTTGGGTGGGAATCGAACCAACGACCCACAGCATCAAAAAGAACATAGCTAATTTATTCAGTAAACTAGGGTTTTTTATGCTTTAACGGGTAGGCATAAAGAAAATGGGTGTGGCTGTGCTATGGACATGGCCGTCTGTTGTATGTGATCACGTCTCTATACAAGAGCTATTTTACACACATATTAGGGGTATTAACCAACAGTAAAATCAACATTATTACTTGGAGTATTAAATATTAGACTTTTATTATAGTTATTTACAAAAAGTTTCTTGCCCGTTCTTCTAGGTTTTGGTCGCGTGGAACTGGTACCTAGAATCACCTAGACGATTCTAAATGATCCTTGTGATTTTATTGAATAAAGTATATTAGAATTTTTGAACATAGCTTACCTTGCTTTGAGAAGCTCTTCTGCAATTCCTAATCCTCTGTATGCGGGGTCTACCACGAGTCCTCGGTCTGCGAAATATGCGTTTATTTGGTTGTACTCATTCAGAACATTGTACTCTGCGTATAAGGTTTCCCGAAGTTTAACAAAGTCTTGTACTTCTTTTGTTTTGATCTGAAAACAGTATAAATATTAATACAGGCAATTAGGCACAAATATTTTCGAGACCAATTACATTATATTCAATCATTTATTTATTTAGTAGATATGACAACATTACAGATTTTTTTTACTAAATAACCAATATCTAGTACCTATATATAAATCGCTACACATACTACAAACTTGAAATAATTATGTTCGAATAATAATTAATTATCTATTGTATCGGCCATGTTTGCCGAAGAACCGATAACCGTTGGAGCAAACGGATACTGGAGTGGAGACCGCGTTTAGGTAAGCGTAGTGTAGGACGCCCTCCGGCGAGATGGAGCGACGATCTGCGGAGTGTAGCTGGCAAACACTGGATGAGAAGGGCCAAAGACCGGGCTCAGTGGCGCGTCTTGGGAGAGACTTACGTCCAGCAGTGTACTAATATAGGTTGATGATGATGATCTATTGTAATATAATAACCAGTGAAACAATTTGCATAAAACGTGCAATAAATTATTTTACTTAAAATAACTGTACATTTTTTCTAATTACTATGTTCTGGAATCTAATTAATATGACTTACGTTATAATCATGAGCCTCTTTTGAAGCGTTTCTTTCGATAAGTGTCATTTTTGAGGCACCGATGACTTTGACGTCCTCGGAATCATCGTCCAAACAGCAAATGAGGATCTGCTGCTTTTCCTGTACCATAAGCTCTAGCATTATGTCTCTGAATTCTTGCAGAGCTTTAGCATTGTTTGATACACCTGGAAAAATAACATGATGTTATTTTTTTAGTCAAGGCGGGTTCGATTCCCGCCTTTGGGATAAATGTTTGTACAATCTGCAAATATTTATTCCGGGTGATCTGGGTATTATATAATATATATAATAAAAAATATCTGTGTAATGTATTGTATGTATTCTAGTATACCCATAACACAAGCTCTGCTTAGCTTGGGCTAGATGATGTTGTGTGGATTGTCCAGCATTATTTATATTTATATATTTAATCTAATAAGTAATTATTCGAAGAGGAGGAGACCTACATCCAGCTGGGGACTAGTTAAGAAATTAGCAAAAATAGGTGTTATTTTTATTAGTCAACTTTCAAAATAGTTTTTCGCGCCTCTTGTATGCGATTCTGGACTCATGAAAGTTTCTAGAGTATGATCACGCATAAATGTGACAATCATAAACATATCGTAACGGCAGTGAAGAGATACACTGCGCGGTGACGCTATAAAGGTTGGCAGTCGAGCTGGTGCTTGACACGCAATGTGTATCAAACACGCTGTGATTTCGATACGCTTACGGTTGCCACATTCATTTCTGCTCGGGCCATCTTAAGTACTCACAAGTATGGCTGACAACTTCCTTAAAATGCTTGAATATTATTAGAAACTGAGATACGATATCTACTTACATTACAAATTATAAGTGTCTAGGTATTTATGAGTCAATGAAATATGTATTGGTAATAAATATTTTAATCAATGTTTGATTTGATTTATTAAATCATTCATGCTTTTTATTTCACAAATATAATGGCTGATTGATATGTTTGCTTATTTGGAAAAGTGGATCAACTCAAATCCAGTGGATTCAAGTGTTCTGTTGAATATATACTGAATTTTAATTGGTTTGTGCTTTATTTGTTTAAACTATTATTTAGAGCTAGCTATTAATTTCCCTAGAAATATACCTACTAGTTATTTCTAATATACCTACTAGTAAGAAAATAGTTTGTTGGTAGCGACTACACTCAAAAGTATTTTGATTTTGTTAAAGAGAAAAAAACGAGAAGAGTATAAAAGTTGGACATTCGTTTAGTTGAGAAGTTCTTTTGAACTAAAGTTTTCTCAGCTTTTATAATGTAAAATGTAAGTAATATTAAAATTAATTATACCTAATTAACACATTTTTTGTGAAATGCTACAATAACTTTTAGTGTTTTACGTTAAAAATAATTTAATTAAGAGTTCTAAACCTGTCTCTATTAAAAATAAATAAACCAAGATAGGATTTATACTTGTTTTAATTTAATTCAAAATAATAAATGAGATTTAATTACAATTTTAATTACCTGAAATGATCCGCAAAGGTTCTTCTGGCGTGTGGAACTTCATGAATAGTTCCAATATCTCCTCGTACTTTTCTGCCGTCACCTCCTGGACCCTGAATTTAGTTTCGGATCCATTCACAGTCCTGGTAAATGTGGACCAGATTTTGGGAGTCACTTTCATTTTGATTTAGTTTTTTTTATGGGAATAAATTAGAAATTTATATACGACCACGTGTGGCGTAGTTTATTATAAGTATAAATTTAATTTAATTTAAAAAAATTGAGCTACACTCTCTACTTCACCACTTGTAGCACAATATGAACCAGTTGTCGGAATCGTCTTATTTAAGAAGTAACGATTATCTACGATAAGAGAATTATTCATTAAATTAAAATAAATAAGTACTGAATTTGATATTAATCACACAAGTAGATAGTCAGTGCAGTTGTAGGTACTTACTTCGCTACGCTATTTGTACGTAGGCAGTACAGTACAGTGTTTCAATTGTTTTTGAAATGTTTTTGAAAAACGTGCAGGACAATGCCGTGTGAACGAAGCCTTAGTACATATTATTCAAGACGGAAGTGTTAAAATGAAACTATGTAGCATGTTATGAAAACGTGCTAACTTTATTGCTAGTTTTTATAACCAATACTTTCCTATCGGTGCAAAGGTCTCTTGGTTTTTTTACAAACCTCAAAACTAACACATTTTTGGTGCAAACATTAATATATATATATTCTGTTCATGACTATTTCCTTATACATTAAAATACACTGGCCTGCAAAACTAAGTATCACACTTTTAGATATTTTTTTTTCTAAACTATACAAGTTATAGATTTCAAATACAAAATGTTTTATACCAAATTTTATCAGCTTTCTTTAAAACATACAATAGTAACATTTTTAACTTAAAAAAATGATAAACAATAAAATAGTCATTTTTAGCTTAGTGTCTAAAAACTCATCTAACATTTTCTAAGTATGTTTTACATATTATTTCATTCTTAATAACTGGTATTGCCTCCTCAGGCTCTGATTAGAGCTTCAAGCCGGTTTGGCATACTGAACACGAGGTTTCGGAGCCGATTTTGGGGACCCATTCTCTTCTATCAGGGCCTGTTTTAGTGCCCTGAGGGTGGTAGGTGGTGGTCTGCGGCTTCTGAATAGCCTTCCTAGCTCATCCCAGGCGTGCTCAATTGGGTTGAGATCAAAGTATATCTTGTTTACTTAAAAGTTATTGCAATTTAAAAAGTGTGATACTTAGTTTTGCAGGCCAGTGTAGTACAAGACAATCGACTAAATGGCTTTTTGACGTACTTTTTCTACATTTATTCTACAAACATTCAAAGATTATAGTTTTCTTTAAGCAATCATAAAATAAATATTAACGCAATCATGACTCAGTGTTACGTTATATGAAAAGTTATTTACTAAAAGGTAATAAAACTACATATAAGTAAACTAATCATTTTATTTATCTAATAATAGTTTTATTTTAACTCTTACAAACATTAGATTACCAGTGTTTGGTCCATCAGGGAACTTTACCCCTGCATCTTTCCCTAAATCTACGTAATTGAGCACCTTGACAGTCTCCCATCCTAGTTTAGCTGCAGCTTTTTGAGTGCCAAATGCTGTCATCCAGGCGGCTGTTCCAGGCACATTGTATTCTTTGCAGGCTTGCTCTCTGGAAAACATCAAAATTAGACCGCTGTAACGCTAAAAAAATATTTGCAGATCGTACAAACATTTATCCCAAGGCGGGAATCGAACCCGCAACCTCCGCGTCGCAGGCGGATATTTTATATTTCGCTCTATAAGCGATCTTGTCCAAACTCTTCAATTCTTACAATATATTTGCAAATTAACGCTTAAATCAATGAACTGCCAGAGTCTAGTTCAAAATGTATTAAACAAATAATTCAATACTTTATTCACAAACAAACTTACGACTATACAGTATTTACAAAATGTACATTGTCATATAAAATACATAAGAAACAGTTAATTCAGGGTAAGATCTTGTTATTCTCGGCGCAAAATTGTTAAAATCACAGGAAACCGATTGATAGAGAGTCCTAGTTAGAAGATATTTCTGAGAAACTAAGGTAGAAGTAGGTATATAATATTCACTGAACTTCTACAGACCGATATTATATGATTTTGATTAAGATCTGGTTACCGGTTAGAAGTCATAATTTCTAAGATCGCTTATTTGGCAAACAAAAAGTACCTACATCATTGAACTATAATATCCTTTAAATAATACATGTCATGGAGTAGGTACATAAGAACTAAATTAAACAGTTAAAAAAATACCTTCTTCTACTTCTTCCTGCCCTTATCCCACTAGGTGGGATCGGCACAACATGTTATTTTCTCTCTATCATCCGTCATCTCAGTATTCACTCCTTTCACATCCATATCATTTTTCACACAATCCATCCATCTTTTCTTAGGCCTACCTCTTCCTCTATTCCATCCACATTAATACCTAGCACTCTATTCGTCACATGACATATAGTTAAAAAAATACCATAATTCAAAAAGGATGATGTGATTAGAAATGTTAAGAACCATCCCTTGTAGTGATCCGGAACATTGTCTTTTAAACTGTATTAGTTTCATCTCAATTTGTTCAGTGGTTTAGGCATGATGCTCTTACAAACAAACAGACAAACTCATTTTTTTTGGATTCAAATTGTTTACTTAGCGAATCTGCATATTTACTTTTCCCATACATACTTTTGGCTTTTTTACAGTTTTATAAAAATATTTACAGGTAAGCTATAGCAAAAGCAAAAATGAAAGTATATAACCAATTCTTACATACCTGACTCTCAACAGCTCTCCTGCTAACCCAATATCTCTGTATTCAGAGTGCACCACCAATCCTTGACCGGCGAAGTAGCTATCCAGGTTTTGTTCATCCAATACTTTGTAGGCAGATTCTAAGGCCATAATAAGTTTGAAGAAATTTTCTACTTCTTTTGTTTTTACCTGTATCAAAAGGGTTTTGGGGCAATGTTGTATGAAACTCACGTTTGGGTTTAAATGCATTTATCAATGGAACTACATGGATTATGATAAAATAACTGTGTTTTACGAAGATTTGACTGCGAAATATAATTATGTTACAATCAATATAATAAATAAAAACCTGATCCAAATTAGGATTCAAAATATTCCTACGTGGGAATAAATCTGGTTAACTAAGACGTTAACATTTAAGTTAATCTTTTTTGTTCACAAATTTATTACATTGTGAAAGTTACTTAGCTGTGTGTGGAAAATCTGTGAATAAAAAAACCGTGTACTAAATGTAAAATATTCAAAAAAAATGGATACTACCCACATTAAATTGACTCGGATCGAGTTCTGGATCACTTTTCTTCGTGAGGTGCATAATGGATGCACCAACCAGCTCGTTTGTACCATCATCTATGTAACAGGCGTCTACTTGATGTTTTTCTGATAACAACAGATGAAGCATATTTTCTTTGTATTCAGCAAAAGCTATCGGATTTGTTGAAACACCTGTAAATAATAATAATTAGTGAGTAATAAGTTAGCGAGGTATGGGTATGTTATGCAGAGGGAAGAAAGCCATATAACAAGAAGAGTGTTAGATGTGAATGTGGATGGATGTAGAAGTAGAGTGAGGCCAAAGAAAAGATGGATAGACTGTGTGAATGATGACATGTGTAACAAAGGTGTGAGCATTGAGATGACGTCTGATAGACGAGAGTGGAAGGAGAGGACGTGTTGTACCGACCCCACATAATGTGGGACAAGGGTAGGAAGATGATGATGATACCAAGCATTGTATTGTAAAATATTGTTGCTTTCTGTCAAAAAAAAGACGTGTGGCACTCGGGGACTGCCGCGGTAAAGCTATTGCATAGCATTTTTTGCTGGATTACGCATGCGGAGTGTTAGGTTATTTCCGTTTGGTGATAACATGTTAGTGCTCTCTTATAATTTATGTCATAACTGAACAAAAACTGATGGTTTTAAACCTGAACAAGGTTACTGCTAGTATAGGCAGTAATTAGGTTATGCTGATATAATGATAAAATAAATATATAAAAAGAATTAAAAAAATAGGTAGGTATCTGAAGCAACGGTTATAGATTCCTCAGCCGCAAAATGTTCGAAAAACAACTTCATTGTCTCATCATACTTCTCAACTGACACTTCTTCTAATCTAAATTTTAATTCAATTCCATTCTTGGATCTCGAAAATCTGGACCAAGTTTTTGCTGACATTATTTTCAAATGTTTCTACCGAATGTCTGCTAGTATCTTGTCTGTTTTGTGGACATAGTGATACGCTTATCACTCTTATCAGTATACTTTCTGATATAAATTTATAGCTAGAAATGTTATCATTATTACGTACAATTAACAAGCTGCACGTAATCTACTAAAATAATATAATTATACTTCGATAACTTTAATTAAGGTTTTCTAAGATTTAAATAATTATAAATCAGTTCACGTATTAGATACTATTTTGAGATTTTGTGGCTCATTGGAGATCAATGGCGCGCGGCAATCTAACAAAGGAATAGTGCATTATATCAAAACTAAATTGTCTCTATGGCGAACGCTACACGTCAATAAATATTGTGATAATTATCATGATATTTACATATTATGTATCTTGGTTTTTGTGTGTTATGTATATTGTGATCCGTCAAAACATTACCCTACACGTCAATAAATATCGTAATCCAATAGTATATATTGACGGATCACAATATGGATCTTGCGTGTAGCCTTCGCCTATGTCTCTGAGTCTATCTACTTAATTATATTGAAATGGGACCAAATAAACTTATAAAATGTATAATCAGTTTGTCTAGAAAAGCTAATATTATGTGTAATAAATGAAATTAAAGTTGAATGAAAAATCCTCATTTTGTTAAGTAGGTTGTTAATCAAAATCAATTCAAACGACGCAAATAAAAAGGAAATGCGTATATAGTTCTTATCCATTTACGATATACATTGATAATAATCGTTTCATTGCAATACGGCATTGATTTTAACTGTTTTACGCTTTTCAATGCACTTGGCAACAAATCAGTGATAAATTATAGGATTATTACTTTTGATAAGTGTTTAAATGACTTATACCTTTTTTAATATGTTTTATAAGCCCGATTTGCGTACGAGTTTGAAATACCTACTTGATAAATACGAATAATTGATTTTTGTGTAAGTACCTACCTACATACCTACTTATTTAGGTAAAAAAGTAACTAGATTCTTATTTGAATTTGAGAGTAAATAAACTAAAAAAAACATACCTACAAACCGTACTTTAACAAAGCATCACTGGTTTTCAGTTAATTAACGACTTAGTAGGTACCTACTTTATGGATTAAATAAATAAAAAAATAAATAATGCTGGACAATCCACACAACATCATCTAGCCCTAAGCTAAGCAGAACTTGTGTTATGAGTACTAGAAGACTGACATACTTACAATACATTACATAGATAGATATTTTTTATTAAATACCCAGAAAACCCGGAATAAACATTTGAAGATCGTACAAACATTTATCCAAAGGCGGGAATCGAACCCGCAACCTCCGCGTCGCAGGCGGACCTCCGCCTGCCGCGCCACATCGATCGTCAACATTAAGACCCCTTAATAAGTGTAAATGAATGAGTATATAAAACGTATAGGATTAATAAACCTGTCACCTCAATGAACTTCGACAAAAATGTTTGAATCTATTTTTCCGATTGGTCGGCGCTTCATTGAATTTCAAATAACTCTTCCATTGATTGCCTTCTTCGTTTGAATAAACCTTCAAAGGTTAAATGGCGGGAAAAGTATACTAGCTGAAGACAAAATCATTCTTTTTCCTTTCGCTTGGGAAAATTATTATGAAACTACAATGCGGTATCGGATATCACAAAATATAACATAGAACAGAGCCGGATATTTTCGGTACAGATAATTACTTAAATAGGTATGTACAGGAAATCAGGATACAGCTATATGATTACTTCGAAACCATTGAAAATCTACAAAAATGCAGAAGGCTTTTTACGATTTTCACTGTTTCGAAAACCTGAACAAAAAAATATAATATTGTGCAGGATCTTCGTTCGTACCTACATAATTAAATTTTAATATGAAATCTCGAACGTAGCCCAGTTTATTTTTAGACAAACATAAAATACATCAAAATACGAATGATAGTGCGAAAAAGGGCTAAATATACGTTCGTATTTTTAGATTAGTATGGAGTTTGAGAGAAAAAGAGTTTTTATATGCAGCTATTGATATTTGGTAACGGTTCTTCAAAATAAAATTGATATACTTAGTAATTTACCTCAGTATAGGAAAACCACAGATTTATTGGACATCAAAAAGTTACATAATGTATTAAATTTATATATCTTGCTATGACGACCGATGTGGCGCAGCAGGCGAAGGTCCGCCTGCGACGTGGAGGTTGCGTGTTCGATTCCCGCTTTGGGATAAATGTTTGTACGATCTGCAAATATTTATTCTGGGTGTTTTATATGTATAATAAAAAATATATATCTATGTAATGTATTGTATTAAGTATGTCAGTTTTCTAGTAGGTACTCATAACAAAAGCTCTGCTTAGCTTGGGGCTAGATGATGCTGTGTGGATTGTCCAGCATTATTATTCAAGTTAAATCTACCATGACGCTGGTAAATTGAAAGTTATTTTTTACCACCCTGTTACATTTGCGTACTAAAATAAAAGTTTAATAGGACAGAAAAAGGGAACCGGGCTCTCGTTATAATCCGTCAAAATTACTGGCCGTGAATATGAAATACCGAAAGACCATTTACCTTATCACTAATCCTATGGCAAACGCACTTAGCGACCAGCACGTAAATTTTAATTTAATTAAAAAAGACGTGTGGCACTCGGGGACTGCCGCGGTAAAGCTATTGCATAGCATTTTTTGCTGGATCACGCATGCGCAGTGTTAGGTTATTTTTGTTCGGTATTTTCGTTTTGGAATTTCTGGATTCGGTCTCTACGCTCAAGGCCCGCGATAGAAGCTACTCAATAGCTTAATAGTCAGTGACTGAACGAGAAGCAATCAGAGTGGTCGGCCATTATAGTTTAAATCATCATTGAGCATCAAGTATGTAAATCTGTTAGAACCAGACTCGTCTGCTGTGATTGCCTGACGTATGACGTTAACGTAGTCTATGCGTTTGACTATCCGGCTGCAACTCCTGTGGAAGTAAAATAAATTATAGATAATAACAAAAATACAAATCTTCCTTTGCATTCCGTACCACAAAAAAATCACTGCATCATTTTTTTGACGTGACAACGTCTTATAATTCGATAGAGCCGGCTGCACGCACGAAAAAACATGACTCATGAGGCGTTCTGAGGCGTTCCATGAAGTGACGTTGTCACGTTCAACTATCGTCAGTAAACCGACTTTACAGACAACCATTTTTTGTACGTACCTACCTATTTTGTTTATTAAAGCGTATTTTGTAGTTTTTTCCATTTCACATTATTTTTCATCTATGTAGTTAGCAATCTTTTGAAAAAAGCACTGCTGTCTTAAGTTTCAGTTACAAGATTTGGAAATTTCCATGGAAAGAGCCTCCTCGTGGCGCACACCGGTAACAGCTAGGCACGGTAAAGCAGTGTCTAGTCTGGCTAATCTTTCCAACACGATGCTACAACCAAATACAGTTGTAGCATCGACACGATAAGAAGAAGAAGTTACAAGATTTGACCTAAACATTCATACAAGCATTGCTAGTTAAATAAAAGCTTGTTACAAAGGTCTCTCCCGCAGCGACTAGACCAGACTAGACCGCCACAGTGCGTTTGCAGCCTACAGGATCCCGAAACATAAACCACGAATCACTCCTTCCAAAGATAAATTGGCCGTGAATGTTTCCATTTATAAAACACGTTCTAATCTACCCACCTCAATTCCCGTCAAATCCTCAAAGCGGATTTTGCACCCGAAGCGACAGAACACTTGGGGTTGTCAACTCATTTTTTATGCAGATTCACTCGGAAAGTTTTCACTAGAGCGCCGCTGAATCTTAACTGACTTAACAGTCAGTGCCGCCATCGCCTCTCAATTAAGAGCCGAGCTTGATTGACCTTTGCCTAACCTAAGAACTTTGAGTATTGTTGACCTAGTTGTGCGGTATTGCCGGCTGGTATGCTTGATTTAAAATCTGGATTTTAGAGACGTGATTTTTCTCAGTCGTTCAAAACTCTTTGTAAAAGAATTCACCACAGCGAGAGTATATTGGCTTGCTGCAATTCCGTTTCACATTATTTGCAATTGAAGTCAACTGAGTGATTTTGTTTTTTTATAAGCGCACTTTTCATTCATTTTATGAAATTATATTATTTTTAATCAGTTGGATTATTATTCATGATTATTTTAGAACATTTGTGCTGTGTCATGGGTGTTTCTATAGTAACTATGTATGTAACTTTTCTATCAGCAATCTAGTTGTCAAGTAGGTACAGGCTTATATTAATCTAAGCGAAGAATAAATACTTACACTTTTTAGCATTTATATTAATTAATTACAAACAAGATTTTTTTGACTAGGTAAATAGTAAAAAGGAATATTTACCTATGGAACAACTGCGTTTCAATTCACAAAGGTATGCTGATCAATACCACACGCCTCATGTTAAACATCTGACAGCCGTCGTGAATTGTAAATTTTACCCTACAACGAGCCTCATACGTTATTCAGGAACTATTTACCGGGAAAAACCGATCTTCCTCAACAATAGGGTTACATCCTACAAGTCAATCACTGATAATTTAGGGTAAAAGCTATCCATGTTGATGCCAACATTAGATGTTAAGTACATAAATTACTATAAATTCACACTTGAAATGTATGTTTAGGTATAGACATTTAGCACAGCGATATCCAAATCCGAACTAAGCTTTTTATGAGTAGGTACTAAATTGTTAATACATTTTTAAGCTATTATACACAGCTTCTATCGCGGGACTTGAGCGTGGAGACAGAATCCAGAAATTCCGTAACAAAAATAACCTAACACTGCGCATGCGTAATCCAGCAAAAAATGCTATTCCATAGCTTTACCGCGGCAGTCCCCGAGTGCCACACGTCTTTTTTTCGTATATACCTATCAAATATAATAAGTTATTAACAAAGAAAAATAAACTATCAAAATTAACCTATTACCACCGTATAGGTGAGAAATCTCGAATTCAAATGTAAAGTTCCGTTCAAACGAAGCCAGCAGTTACCTCCAAACGGTCATAAAACGGCAATTCTGCATAAAATTTCAAGCAAACTGCATCTTATCCCCCTCAAATTGGTCGTTTACCCATAGTCTGAATCGTACATTCAAATTGCTTTTAAATCAATATAATGCTAGTTGTCTATTTGGAAGACGTCTTCAGGGGTGTTTCTTTGAAACTTGAAAACCATTGGTACACAAAGGATTTGAATCCGCAACTTACCAACTGAATTATCAAGTTGGTTGCCACCAATATTCTGATGACAAAAGGAAATGAACAATAATATGAATGTGAAAGTAATAGACTCAGAGTTGTGCGATGATAGAAAGAAGTAGAAGAAGAAAACATGCCTTCGAAAAAATTCAAGTATAGAACCTACAAAAATAAAAATTATAAATAATTTTTAAAACGGTCTGTAGATATTTCAACTGTTTCTTGTGTATTTTATTTATTCCGTACATGTGTATTTTTTTGTAAAAATGAATTGTAGGTAAGTACTTATATTTATTTTTGTAAGTAATACTTATATGTAAGTAAGCAATCTGCAATCTAGTTCCCATAGTACAAGCTTTGGGTACGTAGTTTGGGACTAGAGTGTGATGTGTGAAATGTCCGTGAATATTTATTTATTATTTTAGTAGAATATATTAAAAAGGACGGACACCGGTCTTATGCTATTTTTATTTCAAAATATTAATAACATTCTAGTATGTTGTTGAACCACAAGTACGTTAGCGGCATCGCATCGTTCAAGTTCCTTTTCACTAGTTTAACAAAAGGATAGCGAACCGTCCTGAGACCGCTTGCATTGGCATAGTATCTTAAACATTCAGTAATGCATTGATCTGTGGTATATCAATAACTCCCAAGAGGAAGGGCTATATTTAACCGAGACGCCAGGGCGGCGCAACCAGTCGCTGCCACCAAAAAAATGTACGTTTGGTTGCGCGACCAAACGGACACCAGGTGAGTCGCTATAGAGCTGTATACATTTTGTTGGTTGCGGCGACTGGTTGCGCTGCCATGGCGGCGTCCCGGTGAAATATAGCCCGAAGACCAAAGCGTCGTTGGTGCGATGACATTATAGGTGTCACTGACGCTACATGGACACGCCTAGCAAAACACAGACCATACTGGCAACAGTTGGAGGAGGCTTGTGCTCAAAAATGGGCAATCCCACAATAAAATAATTTTAATGTAATAATGCAGAAGATTTATGTTGTTGGGAAAATAAAATAAAATACCAAAAACACAAACATAGGGAAGAAGATTAGTAGCGTGCTTACATTGTTATATTTCCTTCAAAAAAAAAATTAATATGTTATAATTTAATTCACTTTATTCACAAACAAACTTACGACTATACAGTATTTACAAAATGTACATAGACATATAAAATACATAAGAAACAGCTGAGCTATCTACAGACCGTTGCAAACGATCTATAGATAGTTCAACTGATCCAAATCAGTACCAATCGGAAGCGTACCCAAGACACTGGCTGCATTGCCGCGCTGAATAGCAATGCTGATACGTTGGGCCAGATACTCACCAGCCCTCGGGTGAGTATAATTTAATTAAAACAATATGTAGGTAATTTCATTTCATTGGGCCTTTGCCCATCGAGACAAGATGGGTTAGATTTAAAAATAACATTAAAAGTTATGAGTACCTACTGTTTTTACAGAAAGATAAGATATTAAGAGTAAGATATGATTGAGTTACTGTATCTACATTTTACACTACTTGTGGTCAGCTTCAGTTGAGGTTATAAATGACTTTTAGAAGAATGAGAAGAGTTTCTCTGAAACCCGACGCCAGTAAAATTGTACCTAAAATTGTATTTTATTGTTCAGACTATGTTATGTCAGTAGATAACTCAATTAAACTTCTATTCATAATTTTCAAAATAAACACTTGACGAAGGCAGAACTGCTGCATTTTTTTTTTCGTAAAAAAAAAAAAGCTAAATTGCATGTCGCATTTAACCGCTGAGCCAATATAACAAAAAAAGTAAGCAGTCATAATTACAATTTTTATATTGAGCGCAATACAGAAGTGTCTGTAAAGATCAGTTAGTTTTAAATTTAATATTCTATCGTGCATTTCGGTTGCCTTTCAAATAAGTACGATGACTAAGATTTTTTGTTCCATATAGTCTGAAAAGTGACAGGCGTCACAGCTCAATCGGTAGTAGATAGCTCTGCCTTCCATGCAACGTTTCAAATTCAAATTCTGCATCTTTTGAAACTAGAGCATGATGTGGAATGTCTAAAATAACAATACTCTCGCCAGGGCTCGTCAAGCCCTAAAGCTTTGGTTGAAAATATAGCTCCGCTAGATATAAAAGTACAGTCTAGAATCTAGCAATATAAAGTTCAAGTAGGTGTTGACCTCTCGAAAGATGAATGTGTTTTAATTTAACTTTGAAAAGGCAACCAGCGCAATGTTCGTTTAAAAAAAATACATTTCTAAATGCTCATACATTTGCATTTGGTTAACATAAATACCAAGGGAGACATTATTTATCTAAATAAAAACATTCCAAAATAACTGCTTATTTCAAAACAAATTAAGTTTTAAATATCACTAAAATGTTTTACCAAAGAGGTCACATCATAGAGTTATTTTTGTGTTTGTTGTACCTAAATATCTGTATACCTATAATGTGATGTATATGATCCGAAGCGAAGGTATTTAACTGAAAACCAGGTGAGCGAAACAGCTAAGAGAAATAACAAGCTGCCATCAGCTAAGCTATTTATGCCAAAGAACCGAGAACCGTTGGAGCAAAGGAATACTGAAGTGGAGACCACGCAAAGCCACCGTAGTGTAGAATGCGCGAGGATCTGTCAGCGTCAGGTAGCTGAGGATCTTAGTAGAGTCCTCGCTCTAAAGTCCCTCTAAGATCCTCGGCTACGTATCTGTCAAAGATAAGACGAGCCGGAGATCGGCAGTGAAAGAGTCCGTCCAGGTGTTTATAGTTTGATGATGTTAATGATGATCCCTAAGCTCTAGCCCAAATCTAAGCAGAGCTTGTGTTATGGGTACTAGAACACTGACATTCGTAATACAATACCGTAGATTGGGGGGGCTTTCAAAACACGGGGCGAGTTTGATGATAGGGAAAAAAAGATAGTTTTTGCTTAATAACTTGCGTAAAACGGAACGTAGCTGATTTTTGTTTGCAATGTTGTCAGGCCTGATTGTTGGGCCATTTTCTCATTCAGTTAAGGTGAAAAGAGCTATGTAATTATTATCTGAATAACTCTGAATGTGTAGACTAAACTAATGAAGCTAAACATATATAACTTGTATGATTCATTGCTCGTTTTCTTGTGATTAGAAATCATGTTTTGTTTTTTCAAAATTCCCATACATGTTTGGACCATTCGAAGTTTTGTTTCATGGGGTTACTTTGATATTTGGTATGGGGTTACATTGATACTTATCAAAGTGGCCTCTCTGGCCAATATTATGTTACACTATGATTTTAACATAGTTTTCAATCTCACCCCAGATTCTCTGATGAAGATTCTCAGATGTCTCTATAATAGAAGAGAAGGATATTGAAATGTTTCTTCCAACACCAAGGTGGGAAGACCCATTTTACATCTTTTCAAGTGATGTTCCAGTAGTAGAGCTTTAACTTCTATAAGGGTATAGAACATAATAGAGCAGTTGATTATTATTTTAAATATTTATTATATTATATTATATATATTTTAATAGTCTGATTTATTATGAGAATGTTATGCTCGATTTCATCAACAAATAGTTACCTCATGCATAATTACATATCTGTTTGTGAAATCAGGCTTTTTATAATTAAGTGTCATAAATCAATAGATCATATTTTAGAATTGTTTTTTTTACGCTTTGAGGCTATTTTGTAGTTTCCAGACTATAAAAATACTATATTTTATACAGGTATAAAAATACTGACAATTTTTTTAATTATTAAACTTTCACTTACTTATTGATTAGTTTTGTTTTATTAGTTTTTGTTAATAAATTAAAGTAACCCCAACTATCAAAGTAGCCCCTCCGAACCAAAATGTGTCATAACTCATAAAATAACCAGTGGAAATTAATGTTTTTTTTTTTGTAATATGTTCCTAATAGGGACTTCTTTCGATTTCGATACTAAAAACAGGGGGTATCAAAGTGACCCCACATCAAGTACAAAGTTGATAGGAGAGAAAAAAAATGTTTTCTCGGAAAGTAGTGAAGCAATTTTTTTTTGGATTTTAAATTATTAATTTATTAATGGTTCCCATTATTTATGTTTTTTTTTGGATTTTTATACAAAGAATAAAAAAAAAAACAAGTTGTTGAATTTCAAAATCTATCAAAGCCCCCCCCCATCTACGGTACATTACATAGATAGATATTTTTTATTATACATATAAAATACCCGGAATAAATATCTGCCGATCATACAAATTTGCGGATTCGATTCCCAAGGCGGGAATCGAATCCGCAACCTCTGCGGAAGGCGGACCTTCGCCCACCGCGCCACACCGGTCGTCAAAGTCAAGATGTCGGCATCGACCAATGAGAAACCACCAATTCTCGAAATTAAATTTCTATTTATCTTTCTTTGTAATTAGTCTCTGTCAGTCGTAGAGCCCAGAGGGGCTAGATGTTCTATCTATTCTTTTATATTAGTATCAAATTACCAAGGCTGACTTTGGGCAAAGATTGATATTTTACGAGCTGAATTGTTTTTATTATTGCATTAGTTGTGGGGTACGGTAACCTTTTTGACTCTTTGAGGTTATGTTTCAAAATCTGTATTATTTATATTGTGGAAACTACGTAAGCTCTATATTTTTTTTTCTTTATCACCCTACGCTGTCCCACAGTTGGGCAAAGGCCTCTCTTTCCACCTCTCTCTATCCCTGGTTAACTCTGTCCATTCCCGGTTGAAGGAATATAATAATAATAATTTATAATACAAAATATTACACTATGATTGTATGAACTCTGCTCAGAATCCCATTCCCACATAATTGGACTTGGAATAAAAAAAGTCCTATCTAGGAAGCTTACATAAAATTTGCGAGAGGAAGCTTGTGCTAAATAGAGCCTGTTTCAACCTTGGATCCAATTAAAATACTTAATGCTACTACAAAAACACCTACAATTGAAATCAGTCAACCCGTACAATGCGATATCATTTTATATAGAATTATACTTTGCGGTCTGATGAATACGAAGCAGAATTTCAAAAACCCTTTTTGATTGTTTTGTAAATTGACGGAAGTTACAAGTTATAATTTATTAAGTTATAGTTTATTCAACTTCATTTTTACTTTTTTTACTAAAAATATTTAGAACTTTCATGTTATTGAACATTGGTATGGTATTTTTATTTACGGGATATTATACCTATATCATGACTTTTGATTATTTCTCGATATTTCGGTACAACTGTTTTTTTCATGTCGTATCGATATTTTAGTTCTCTAGTCATTTCGAATGTAACTAAATGGCAACAGCTAGATAATATTTCAATGGTAATTTTAGTTTCATAAAATGCAAGTTTTAATTAAAGCAAAAGGTATTTTAATTATATTTTAAAACTGTTTAGTTATTTCAAAGTTTATAAAAAAATCAAAATATTCAAAAAGATTTTATCGTGGACACCCTTGGGCCTTTGAAACAATACCTTTTATGAATATATTTCAATATAATTATATGTTTTATCGAGTTATTAATTTACAGAGAAAATAATAATGACTAAGTATTTATACTATTACAAATGTAATGCGTGTTTTATGGAGGTTTTCAATGAACCCGTTGCGGTTCCACGTGTGCAGAATAAAGGTATTTTCACGATCAATTTGGATATTCGGTGGTTGTTATATCCTGTTATCCGTCACTTTTGTATGTAGTTTAACTTTAATTTACTATGGTTTTTTGTGTTTTTTGTTTGCGTTATGCACATAAAGTTTTGTGTTTTTACACAAAAAAGCTGTGTTTAGATGATCAAAACACAGCTTTTTGTATTATATTTATATATCTGTGTAATACTCTGATGTCAGTGAGATCGATACAAATTATACCTTATATTCTTAACCACATATTACACTAGTAAGATTAAGTAATTACCGAATCACTGTAGGGAATGTGGTTAAAAAAAATAATTGAATAAGCATTTCAGTTTTGATAATAAAATGAAACGAATATTTCCGAGAAATTGTATGTAATTTTACAGGAAAAATCACTAACAATACGAACGCTCAAATGCTTGTAATTTGAGCGATAAACATAATAACTTTAGTTTCAAACAAACTTTTAACTAGTAGGTACATTTTCTGTTAACGTTTACTTCTAAAACAGTTTTGAATGGTAAATATAAACCAGAATGAAATTTATCGCTCGTTTCATATATCTGGTTAGCTATTTTATTTATTAGCGCGGCCAAATTGTTAGCATTTGATATTCAATTGCGGCTTTGTGTAGCTCCCATAAAATGATAATGCTGTTAAATTTTGAACAGCATTATCATTTATCGCGATAAATTTTCATAGAAACACAAAATACATTGCCAAGAACAGGTCACTGAATAAAAACATTCTTAAAATACACATTGAACGAAAACGCTAATAAATTAGGTCTAATTAAATCAAGTTTATTAGTATACTAGTTCCCATAATAACTTTGCTAGTAGAGACTATATTTTATTATACTTACACAAAAAGAGACATACCTACATAGATGACATAAAGAAAGGCGAGGCATTTGATGAGACATGCTCTTCCTTCAATTATTACTTTCATAAATCATACATTATTGTATTATTACGAAATATACATACAATAATACAAATAACCATTGTTATAAAATAATAATTTACTTATTTAAAAAAAAAATAGTACCGAAATTATGTAGGTATAAAGCCTCCTCGTGGCGCACACCGGTAACAGCTAGACACGGCAAAGCAGTGTCTAGTCTGGCTAATCTTTCCAACACGATGCTACAACAAAATACAGTTGTAGCATCGACACGATAAGAAGAAGAATACGAAAAAATATAATGAAAACGCACTGCTAGGCTCATAGTTCACAAAAAGAGTTTAGATGATATATACCTGTGTATAGCCTAGAAGAACATACAACAATGTCTGCCAGCACAATGTCGTAGAAATTCCCACAGACTCCACAGTAGGTACTGTAACAAACTATGCGTTCCTACCGACACTACTCTCACTAGTCCCTCACTTAGCGTAAAGTTTTCACTTTGAGACGGTAAGTATATTATTAGACGCGTTATACGCCAACATTGTTTCACCAAGAAATTATATAATAAAACCTGCATATTTATGAAGTCAGTGGTCCCTTTTCACGATGCTTTAATAAACGAGAATGGCCCAATAAGTTTTCCAATTCCGGAGTATAACATGAACATTCGTAAATACACGAATGTTCATGTATTATATTAATTTGTATTGGTTTAATATATTATTTATCAGTCAATATGAACATGAAAAGCTAGTAAAAAAATATCTTGTTTGAACTGTCATACAGTATACATATTGCTGCAAGAAAGAATCAATTATGTACCTACTTGATACAATACAGTGATAAATAACTAAATGCAGATTGGATAAGTATGTAGGAGAACGGAACAGGAGTAAAATCTTATCTTATAACTGAGAAAAAGACAATCAACATAGGTATCTATTAACAGAAGACGTATTGTAGTGTTCTGTGCGTCTTAGTAAAAGTCGGGTAATTACCATACTTCTCGCTCACCGTTTGGTAGGCTACGAGCGACACGTTTACATTTAAAACGTCTTTGTTTGAAGCCGACAAAGTTAGTGCACGACCGGCATTTTCTTGCTAATTAACGGAAGTATCTGCATTGTTGCAGTGAATTTTACGCTCAACGGAATGGAATAAATTTAGTAATTTCATAAAACTGTTCGTTATTTTGATGCACTATAGTATACTTAGATGTTTATCTTTTTAAACATTCACGTTTCAGAGATATACAAGACATTCAAAAATTCGTATTCGCATTACTAGACGAGATATAATTTGTATCTATTTAACTATCTAAATATTCATAGGAATCAGCAAAACTGTACTGGTATAGCAGAAAAGAGACAATAAAATCGCGGTCAATAATTGTCTCTTCCAAGATGGTCAAAGATACAGACAGACCTACAGAAAAAAGACATATTAAAATAAAAATAAAATAAGTATTACAAAATCAAGTCTTAATTTTAATTTAATTGTTAATATAATAAAAACTTTATTCACAAACAAACTTACGACTATACAGTATTTACAAAATGTACATAGTCATATAAAATACATAAGAAACAGTTGAGCTATCTACAGACCGTTGCAAACGATCTATAGATAGTTCAACTGATCCAATAAGTATTGACCGCACAGTCGCATTTTGTCTTTCTAGAGCGTAGTCAATTTTGTATTGCTCTCTCCATTTGTGACAGCTGTCATAGTTTTGAAAGCTTATAGCAACCAGTAAAACATGACAGATGGTGGTGTCACCAGAAATAATCAAAATGCATATTTCATCTAAATTTGCATGCGGTTGCGGAGAACACGATGTAGAATCAAAATATAACTCTATTTATTTAATAGACTGAGAAGCTATATTCACTGAAACTATATAAGCTCAATTTGAAATTTAGTTAAAGCTTTTATAATCAGAAGTAATTTGGTAGGCTTTAATAACTTGGCTACTGTTATAGTAGCCAAGTTATTAAATTTAAATTTTGACAACTGAAAAGTCTTTACATAAAAAATGAATATAAGTAGGTATTCGTTCAACAATTTAGTTAAAAATAATAATTTATTCTCAGAAAAAAATCGAGCGTTACATATACCTACCCTACCATTAAATATAATAGGTAGGTAAATCGGATCATAGTATTTGAAATATTTAGTTAGTGTTAGTTCAAACAACTATGCTTAGTTTTGGACTAATGCGTTATGTGTGTAATGTTCATGAATATTTATTTATATGCTCTATCATATTTTGTGTGCGTTTCTATTTCTGCTCTGCTGGTTATAAAATAGCTTTTATAAAAACTATTGAATATCCAACGTTAGTTGCAAGCAACTAACCTCATGCTGAGTCAGAGTCCGATTTGCAACACAATATTTTTTATTTTAAGGTTATGTAAATTTATTTTTATTTTAGTATATTTTTTAGTATTTAGATATAATTAATGTTGTATGTACCGTGTTTACAAATAAAATTTTTCTTTATCTTTTTTTTATCTGATCAATATCCTGTATATTTTAGCAAAGTATTTTACAGCGTTCCTTCATAGAACTTCTTAAAATCATTGTGTACTAACACGTAAAATGACGATATAGCCCGTATTATACCTCCTTGCAGCTACCTGAATCCAGGTCACCAATTCAACACGAAACACAGCTCCTTTTGTTTATCTGTTCAATTCTGTGCTGTTTGTTTTACAATTTAAATGCAGGTTACGTTGGGTCCTCGAATTCTGGTTCTGGCTTTACACTACTATTTACACATTTTACGACACCTACACGATATTATGAGCGCCTGTAAACCACAGCTGGACCTGGGCTTCTTCTTATTTCAGAAATATTATATATTAGAACGTTATTTTAGCCGTTCTCAACAATATTTTCATTCTTTCTAGGCAAGTCCGTCTTTCCGTCCCTCCTAATGACTTTTGTTACTATCAATTGTCATATGGGTATTGTAAGAACTTTGTAGTTTTGGGTTTTCTACTTTTTTATTGCCTGCTGTGTGAATTCTGCTTTTGTATATCACCGATAGTTTACGACCACGTTTTTTAAGTTACTGGCAAACGAAGGTGTGCTGTCTTTTTGCGAATGCAACTCATTGATTTGACCTCTTATAAAGTTGAACCTTCTTGTACCGTCACTCCATGGTTCACAACTTGAATGATATTGTGTACATACACCGATATATAGGTATGGAACATGTCTAAGCATTGTGTCTTGATCTTCCAGTGGTTCTGCTAAAGACTATCGTCAGCACATGGAAGCCAAGTTATACAATCACTAGTGTGCAAACGCCCACAAATGTATACGTAGGTTGAACCAATTGTCATTAGAGACCTTGCGGGATCTTTGTTGCATATGTCAGAGGTTGTTGATTCATGAATCTTAAATTTAGTTTGGTAGTTTACAGTTTAAGGTAGTAGATATTTAGCATACTCACCTGATTTATGTTAAGAAATAGTAGGTTTTAGACTAACAACACTGTGCAAGTTATTGGATAACACAGGTAAAGTGCCACAGTGGTCATCTTCGTGGCTAACGGCTTTTATGTTTATCTATTTATTACGGGTATTATCGGAGAGAACACATAAACGTTGTGTTTAGATGTTACTAAGATTTTATGCATGTATGCTTATAAATAAAGCTGTGTCCGAGTATTCTATCAGCAATTTAAATTAAATCTAGTAGAAGTTATACTTGGTTTAGGGCTAGATGTTTTTATAGTTTTCATTATAAACAGGATATTAACCATGATTTGTTTTATTAATATCCCGTTTATAGTGAAAACTATGTTCAAAACCATGATAGTTTCAAATATTAGATGTGTTTAATGTCCGTGAATATTTATATATTTATTGATTGTTGTCTTTGGTTGTAGACTGCGCGCTTACTCTAAAACAGCGGTTCTCAAACTTTTTTGGTGACGGAACCCTTTTAGAAAGCAAAATACTTGATGGAACCTTACAATAAAACAATAGTTTTTAAAAGTGTATTCTTTAGATTAGAATAATAAAAGTACAATAAAAGATATTAAAAAAGAAAACACTAAATAATGGGATGTATGCAACTGTTTTTTATTTCTCATCAATTGGGTGATATTAGGTTTGATAGAAGACAGTTGAAGTCGCATATCAGGTTCGGCGTCCAGTCTATTGCGGTATTTTGTTTTCGTGGCTGCATAGGTTGAGAATCCAGTTTCGCACAAATATGTTGTTGGGAACGGGAGAAGAATATTTAGAGCTATTTTGCCAAGCATTGGATATTCATCACGTATTCTGCACCAAAAATCGTTGAGAGGCGTCGTTTTGAACAGTGACTCCATACTTGTGTCTGATGACATTTCTAAAAGAGATTCATATATCTCGTTTGACATACTTTCGGGCTTTTGCAAGTTGGGTAAAAAAGGATTATGAATCCATGAATTAAGTTTAATTTTTGTATTCTGTTCTTCGGGAAAATACTTTTCAAAAGATGCGCGCATCGAAGTGAGATATTGGACTAATTCTTCAAAAACATCATCTTGAAACATTTCTGAGTCGTTATCGCTAACAAACTCACTGAGCGACGTAAAGCTTTCTAATTCTCTCTTACCAATGCAAATAATCCAAAAATCTAATTTTCTTTTGAAGGCAGTTATTTTGTTACAGGCCTGGAACACTGTTGTCTGTTTACCTTGCAATGATAAATTCAATTCGTTCAGTTTTGCAAAGATATCGGCCATAAAAGACAATCGGAACAGCCAAGTTTTATCATACAAACGGTCTTTCAAATTAAAAGAAGTATTTGAAAGAAACATTTGTAACTCGGCTCTAAGTTCAAATAGCCTTGTTAAAGTTTTACCCCGAGACAGCCATCGCACTTCTGTATGGAGCAGCAGTGTTTTATGTTTGCTGCCATAATCTTCACACAATAATGAGAACAATCGGGATTGTAGTGGTCGTGATTTGATGAAATTAATTATTTTTACCGCTTCATCCATAACTAATTTCAGATTTGAGGGCATTTGCTTCATCGCGAGTGCTTGTCTATGCAGAATACAATGGCTAGAACTACAATTAGGCGCTTTATTTTTTATTCGTGACACTGCTCCTGCTGTTTTACCTGTCATCGCCTTGGCCCCATCTGTACAAATGTCAATGCAATCGTTCCAACTGAGATTATATTCTTCAAAAAATATGTTTATTTTATTAAAAATTTCTTCCCCAGAAGTGTTCGTGGGCAGCGGTGAACATATAAGCATGTCTTCTTCAAAATTACTTTCATACGGATATCTGACGATAACCAGCAACATAGCCAGACCAGCGACATCAGTTGACTCGTCCATTTGCAAGGCGAATTGTGTTTTTTGTAGACGTGTAACTAGTTCTTGTTTGACGTAGCTTGCCAGATCATGGATTCGCCGTGAAACAGTATCGTTTGATAGCGGCACAGTAGAAAGATGCTTTGCAGATTTTTCATCGAGCATACATTTTGTTATGTCTAACACACATGGTTTTATTAAATTCTCAGCGATAGTGTACGCTTCACCTGCTTGTGCAATGCGATAGCTAACTAAATATGATGCCTCCGTGGCCTTTTCATTGATAGTTTGTGTCACACGAATCATATTTTTTTGACTTTCCAATAACTGATCTTTTTTACGAACAAAAAAATCTTTATTCTTGTCTTTAGACTCGGGGTGTACAGATTCTAAATGTCGGCGCAATTTGGCAGGTGCCATGGAGCTATTAGGAAGCAGTTTATTACATAGCATGCAGAGCGGAGAGCCGTTGGATTCAACAAATCCGAAACAGATATATGATTCATCATACTTCCTTTTTTTCGTCTTTGAAACCGTGGAGCTTGACGTCGTGGCATCATCGTCTGGATCGGTAATTGCTGTATTCTCCGCGCGTACTAATTTTGAACATTCAGCGTCATTAGAAGATGTTGTTGCAACACGTTTAGCGCCTTTAAGCCAACGTTCCATTCTTCTTTATTAATAATGTTACACGTCAGGATGGTGGGGTCAAAATAATGCACAATCGTTACTAATATATAAGAGACTAATTTAAATTAAAGAAGAAATGTACAAAACTGTTACAGTCAAAATGCATCAGACAGTAAAACAATGAACACTAGTTTAATGCCGCCTCTACACATAGGCCAGCGCATTCGCCAACGCGCTTGTGAGTAATCCACACATTGGAAGGTCGTTCCAGGTCGTTCAGTATGGTTTGGTTTGGGCCAATGTGCGGATTCAAAATGGATGTTGAGTCGCTTACAGCTATTACTTTATATTTACTTTATATTTACTTTATATTACTTTTTACTTTATATTACTTTGTAAATGTGTACAAGAAAAGGGTGATAAAAAGAATTGGCAAAAAATAATAATAATAATAATTCTTTATTGCAGACACGACAGATCCATAGATACACATAGGTTAAAAAACATTAAAATAAATTACAAAAATTACAAAAGACAGGCAAACACTAAAATACAAAATTTAAAATATATACAGGGTTACATGGAAAGTCGTGCTAGATCTGTTAAGGGCGTGGAGTACCCATCATTTCTGACTTATTTTACTATAAAACATCCCACCCTAAACCTAACCCATTTCGAGATATTCGACTTTTAAATTTTTATTGAAAATTGCAGATTTTTCGGCTACTAAATTTATTTTTGTTTGTTCTGTGCATCTTATTATTATTATAATTGCATTTTTATATGGGTAATAAGATGCTTTAGGACGTCGATCATTAAAATAGTGCATAAGTTAATTGAATAGATCGTAGTAGACAAGTGAAACTTATGATATAAAAAAATATTTTCGAAGGTTTTTTTTTCTCTAAGGGATATCTAAAAAAAATATTATGGCACTTGATCGGCAGATGTTATAATAAATATCTACGTTTCAACAGCTATCTAACGACGTATAATAATCTAGGGTATGTATTACACTTCGTGGAAAAAAAGTAGTTGGGACGCTCCAGGTTGCAGTTTTAACGGTCCCGCGCGAGCAAGACAAGTGAAGATTTAGGTAGATGCGAATGAAAGAAAAAATGTGTAGAGACCGAGAGAGAATATGCTGATATGCTTATTTGTCTTGCTTTGCTTTATTTTCAGACACACAATCGCAGTATCGGTAACAAATAAGCATATCAGCATATTCTTCAGATGTGTAGGAAGTCATTTTCAACACTTCCGTATCACAGGTACAAATCAGAGTCCAAGTTGAGAAAAAGAGCAAAACGATATCACATTCACTATGTACTAAGCACAAAAGCAGACTGACAACCAAAACAATTTCCCCTGTTGTATTCCCAGCTCTAGCCGGTCTCTACACATTTTTTCTTTCATTCGCATCTACCTAAATCTTCACTTGTCTTGCTCGCGCGGGACCGTTAGAACTGCAACCTGGAGCGTCCCAACTACTTTTTTTCCACGAAGTGTAATACATACCCTAGATTATTATACGTCGTTAGATAGCTGTTGAAACGTAGATATTTATTATAACATCCGCCGATCAAGTGCCATAATATTTTTTTTAGATATCCCTTAGAGAAAAATAAACCTTCGAAAATATTTTTTTATTTCATAAGTTTCACTTGTCTACTACGATCTATTCAATTAACTTATGCACTATTTTAATAATTGACGTCCTAAAGCATCTTATTACCCATGTAAAAATGCAATTATAATAATAATAAGATACACAGAAAAAATAAAAATAAATTTAGTAGCCGAAAAATCTGCAATTTTCAATAAAAATTTAAAAGTCGAATATCTCGAAATGGGTTAGGTTTAGGGTGGGGTGTTTCATAGTAAAATAAGTCAGAAATGATGGGTACTCCACGCCCTTAACGGATCTAGCACGACTTTCCATGTAACCCTGTATACAAATAAGACTTTGAAAAAGAAGGTGGTGGATTTTATCAATACATCGAAACTAATCGCGCGGCCAATGTGTGGAGGGTGCGCCAAGCTTGCGACAAGTGTCCTTTGATGTTGCCGACACCGCGCGGCAAGCTCGCAAGCGCGCCAGCCAACGTTCAAATACCTACCGCCAATGCGCCAACGCCCATTCTACACATTGGGCCAGTTTCTGGGCCAGCGCGCTTGCCATGGCCTATGTGTAGAGGCGGCATAACACCTACCACGTTTAAACTCCGCAATTCGCTAGCCAGCTTGTAAGTAGGTAGGTAGGAACTTAACGCTCCGTCCGCTCCGAACGCTAATCGTCAACTGACTGACGAGGCGCGACTCGCGATCGCCGCTTTTATAAGTAGGTACTTAGTCCTAGACGCGATGTCGAACATTCTCAAAAATACTCGAGTCGGCGCCTTTGATAAACAAAAAGGGGTAATAAAAATACAAAAACACGTTGTAAACAGTCTCGACTTTATGTCTTAACGTTAGAGCCGAAAGTCGCTTGTTCACAACTACAGCGTCTAATTCAGAAGCGGCGTTTGTCAAAGGGATTGGGCGCTCACAAGGAGTCAAAACATTCGACTAGCTAGAGTCTAGCCGAACAAAAAAAATCAAAACACCTCTCTCTAGTCAGTCTAGTTAGATAGATAAAAGTACAGGGAGGTATGAAACTGTTTTTAATTTAATAAATTGGTTGATATCGCTCACAAGGAGTCGAAACGTTCGACTAGACTCTAACTAGTCGAACAAAAAAAATCAAAACACCTCTGATTTTTTTTTTTCTTACGGAACCCCTACAGGTGTCTCGCGGAACCCCAGGGTTCCGCGGAACACACTTTGAGTATAGCTGCTCTAAAACATGCAGCAGAGACTTCGCATATAAATCGTCCAGCGTCAAGGATACCCCAAAATATATTCACGAGTGTCGCTTTATCGGCAAATATATCATTTTTTCGACGTTAAAGCTGATTTATGTCTACGAAATAACAATCCAATTCACACTAACGTTATAAAAAGATGGTTGTTTGTGAGGACGATCTGGAAAAAATAACTTCAAGTGATATTATTTTTCCTATTCTAATTCTACTGATTTTTCTTTGTTAGAAATGTGGTTGTACTATATTCTTACTTCTACTTCTACTAGACATGCATTTAATTTATACTAGTGTCATGTAGGTACAGTCACGAGTTTTAATTTGGGACCCACCTAAGGCTGAATATCGTGTGGCAAACTGACGTTATTTAGTGCTAATATTCTAACGTATGTCATACGTCATACTGAAGTTTCGACCTTATTGCATTATGAATGTTCTAACAACATATAATGGAAAAGGGTCCCAAATTAAAGCTCGTGACTGTACCTTGTTATTTGTAAAATAGATCGTTCAGAGAAATACTATTATTAATTATTATATTCCAACCAAGTATATCTCGCATTTATGATTACTGTTTGGAGAAAGCTTTGTAATAACAAGCGAATGAGACTCTAGATCTCTGACTGGGAGTTGCATTGCAGTTCACAGAGCAACCCCTATCTTATAAAAAGTTAGCGTAGACTTTATTTCATCATTACTTATGGTTATCAATACATCAAGTCTGCGCTAACTTTTATAAGATAGACCAATCTTTAGAAGACGTGCTCAGGATGTTAATTTATGCTTATTTGGCTTAAAATTAACTGGTTTCTTCTGCTTGTTTGAAATCCTAATATCACTTGAAATTTTGCATATTATAAAAAACAGACTTCAATGTCAAAGTTCATGAATCACTCAATTATTAAATTTACACAAAATTAACAATATAAACAAGCAAAGAAAATAATCACTCTTCAATTCCATTCTGTAACTCACCCTTTGAAGAATGCCATTTACCGAACAATAAACAAAACATAATATCGGTGAGTCTTTTCCTCTCATTTTCGAGAAACAATTGCTTTACAAAGCCTTAAATTGAGACAAAACGAAAATTTTCACTGTAAAACTAAATAGCTTTTAGAATGAAGCAAAATGTTAACGAGTTGAAAATTTACCGAAGTAAAAAATGTTCCGTTTCTTTTAATATTGCTGAGTGAAGTACGAACCAATTTATTATATAAATTGATATTTTATCATTGTTAAATGCTTATAGACGACTTGCTACCTTTTTGAATATCAAAGAAGTACTTTTAAAAGAGCAAAGTACCTATGTAGTCAAACGAAGTCTTTGTGGTAGTACCGAGAAACTTGTCGGTAATAGCTCAACTGAGCTAGCAAGCTGTTTGCTCATACAAACCGCTCAGGGGGGGTATCCTGACAATTGAAATGTTTTTGAACTGATAAAGTTTAGGAGAAGCCACTGGCTCCTGTAACACAGTTTTTATAACTAGCACAGGAGCCTATGGATTCATATTATTCTGTTACAAAATGATTTGGTCAATAAAGCAATTTTTACTTTTTTTTTATTTGATCAAATTGCAGTTCAGTTTTCTTCTTCGTCTTTTATATATTTTGACTTTAAATTTACTTGCCGTGCTCAAATCAGGTAGGCCACGTGCTAAACCGCGGCATTGACGTCATTTTTAACAATTCAGGGGGGGTATCAAGAGAAGTGAAATGTTTTTGAGCTGTTATTTGATGAAATAACATTTCAGTTTTCTTCTTCGTCTTTTATTGATATTTTGAATGATCGATTTTCATACCGTTTGATAGAATTAACGAAAAATCAGGTAGGCCACGCCCTAAACCGCGGCATTGACGTCATTTTTAACAGCTCAGTCATAATTTTATAAAACTCAGTCACGTCAGTCCACAAAAAATGCTATGGAATACTGATGAGTTACTATAGTAAAATCATCGAAAACTGAAATGCAACTGAAAGGATATTCGGTCACGCAAGTTTCCCCTTGCTGGATAGCCCCGCAGCAGGCTACCTAGCTAAGTTGGAAGTCAGTAACTTTGCCTAAGTTCGTTAGACGGTCGAAGGTTCAATGCAAGTCCGATGGCCACAGATGCTTTGAACGAAATAAGATAACCATGAACCACTGAGTAAGTGGTTCTCATCAATATAACAAAGTGTTTTGCAAATGTTTCTTCTTCTTTTGCGACGAGTAGAAGTTCTTGAAGTATTTTTTTTGACAGGCATCACAGCTCAGTTGATAATAGCTCTGCCTTTTATGCAATGGTCGTGGGTTCGATTCCCATCCAGAGCAAAGTTTGTGTGATGAACATAAATTGTTTGTATGGATGCTACTATTAATACAAGCTTTGCTTTGTTTGGTACTGGAATGTGATGTGTGAAATGTCCGTGAATATTTTTTATTTATTTAAAGCAGCGGTTCTCAAACTTTTTTGGTGACGGAACCCTTTTAGAAAGCAAAATACTTGATGGAACCTTACAATAAAACAATAGTTTTTAAAAGTGTATTCTTTAGATTAGAATAATAAAAGTACAATAAAAGATATTAAAAAAGAAAACACTAAATAATGGGATGTATGCAACTGTTTTTTATTTCTCATCAATTGGGTGATATTAGGTTTGATAGAAGACAGTTGAAGTCGCATATCAGGTTCGGCGTCCAGTCTATTGCGGTATTTTGTTTTCGTGGCTGCATAGGTTGAGAATCCAGTTTCGCACAAATATGTTGTTGGGAACGGGAGAAGAATATTTAGAGCTATTTTGCCAAGCATTGGATATTCATCACGTATTCTGCACCAAAAATCGTTGAGAGGCGTCGTTTTGAACAGTGACTCCATACTTGTGTCTGATGACATTTCTAAAAGAGATTCATATATCTCGTTTGACATACTTTCGGGCTTTTGCAAGTTGGGTAAAAAAGGATTATGAATCCATGAATTAAGTTTAATTTTTGTATTCTGTTCTTCGGGAAAATACTTTTCAAAAGATGCGCGCATCGAAGTGAGATATTGGACTAATTCTTCAAAAACATCATCTTGAAACATTTCTGAGTCGTTATCGCTAACAAACTCACTGAGCGACGTAAAGCTTTCTAATTCTCTCTTACCAATGCAAATAATCCAAAAATCTAATTTTCTTTTGAAGGCAGTTATTTTGTTACAGGCCTGGAACACTGTTGTCTGTTTACCTTGCAATGATAAATTCAATTCGTTCAGTTTTGCAAAGATATCGGCCATAAAAGACAATCGGAACAGCCAAGTTTTATCATACAAACGGTCTTTCAAATTAAAAGAAGTATTTGAAAGAAACATTTGTAACTCGGCTCTAAGTTCAAATAGCCTTGTTAAAGTTTTACCCCGAGACAGCCATCGCACTTCTGTATGGAGCAGCAGTGTTTTATGTTTGCTGCCATAATCTTCACACAATAATGAGAACAATCGGGATTGTAGTGGTCGTGATTTGATGAAATTAATTATTTTTACCGCTTCATCCATAACTAATTTCAGATTTGAGGGCATTTGCTTCATCGCGAGTGCTTGTCTATGCAGAATACAATGGCTAGAACTACAATTAGGCGCTTTATTTTTTATTCGTGACACTGCTCCTGCTGTTTTACCTGTCATCGCCTTGGCCCCATCTGTACAAATGTCAATGCAATCGTTCCAACTGAGATTATATTCTTCAAAAAATATGTTTATTTTATTAAAAATTTCTTCCCCAGAAGTGTTCGTGGGCAGCGGTGAACATATAAGCATGTCTTCTTCAAAATTACTTTCATACGGATATCTGACGATAACCAGCAACATAGCCAGACCAGCGACATCAGTTGACTCGTCCATTTGCAAGGCGAATTGTGTTTTTTGTAGACGTGTAACTAGTTCTTGTTTGACGTAGCTTGCCAGATCATGGATTCGCCGTGAAACAGTATCGTTTGATAGCGGCACAGTAGAAAGATGCTTTGCAGATTTTTCATCGAGCATACATTTTGTTATGTCTAACACACATGGTTTTATTAAATTCTCAGCGATAGTGTACGCTTCACCTGCTTGTGCAATGCGATAGCTAACTAAATATGATGCCTCCGTGGCCTTTTCATTGATAGTTTGTGTCACACGAATCATATTTTTTTGACTTTCCAATAACTGATCTTTTTTACGAACAAAAAAATCTTTATTCTTGTCTTTAGACTCGGGGTGTACAGATTCTAAATGTCGGCGCAATTTGGCAGGTGCCATGGAGCTATTAGGAAGCAGTTTATTACATAGCATGCAGAGCGGAGAGCCGTTGGATTCAACAAATCCGAAACAGATATATGATTCATCATACTTCCTTTTTTTCGTCTTTGAAACCGTGGAGCTTGACGTCGTGGCATCATCGTCTGGATCGGTAATTGCTGTATTCTCCGCGCGTACTAATTTTGAACATTCAGCGTCATTAGAAGATGTTGTTGCAACACGTTTAGCGCCTTTAAGCCAACGTTCCATTCTTCTTTATTAATAATGTTACACGTCAGGATGGTGGGGTCAAAATAATGCACAATCGTTACTAATATATAAGAGACTAATTTAAATTAAAGAAGAAATGTACAAAACTGTTACAGTCAAAATGCATCAGACAGTAAAACAATGAACACTAGTTTAATGCCGCCTCTACACATAGGCCAGCGCATTCGCCAACGCGCTTGTGAGTAATCCACACATTGGAAGGTCGTTCCAGGTCGTTCAGTATGGTTTGGTTTGGGCCAATGTGCGGATTCAAAATGGATGTTGAGTCGCTTACAGCTATTACTTTATATTTACTTTATATTACTTTTTACTTTATATTACTTTGTAAATGTGTACAAGAAAAGGGTGATAAAAAGAATTGGCAAAAAATAATAATAATAATAATTCTTTATTGCAGACACGACAGATCCATAGATACACATAGGTTAAAAAACATTAAAATAAATTACAAAAATTACAAAAGACAGGCAAACACTAAAATACAAAATTTAAAATATATACAGGGTTACATGGAAAGTCGTGCTAGATCTGTTAAGGGCGTGGAGTACCCATCATTTCTGACTTATTTTACTATAAAACATCCCACCCTAAACCTAACCCATTTCGAGATATTCGACTTTTAAATTTTTATTGAAAATTGCAGATTTTTCGGCTACTAAATTTATTTTTGTTTGTTCTGTGCATCTTATTATTATTATAATTGCATTTTTATATGGGTAATAAGATGCTTTAGGACGTCGATCATTAAAATAGTGCATAAGTTAATTGAATAGATCGTAGTAGACAAGTGAAACTTATGATATAAAAAAATATTTTCGAAGGTTTTTTTTTCTCTAAGGGATATCTAAAAAAAATATTATGGCACTTGATCGGCAGATGTTATAATAAATATCTACGTTTCAACAGCTATCTAACGACGTATAATAATCTAGGGTATGTATTACACTTCGTGGAAAAAAAGTAGTTGGGACGCTCCAGGTTGCAGTTTTAACGGTCCCGCGCGAGCAAGACAAGTGAAGATTTAGGTAGATGCGAATGAAAGAAAAAATGTGTAGAGACCGAGAGAGAATATGCTGATATGCTTATTTGTCTTGCTTTGCTTTATTTTCAGACACACAATCGCAGTATCGGTAACAAATAAGCATATCAGCATATTCTTCAGATGTGTAGGAAGTCATTTTCAACACTTCCGTATCACAGGTACAAATCAGAGTCCAAGTTGAGAAAAAGAGCAAAACGATATCACATTCACTATGTACTAAGCACAAAAGCAGACTGACAACCAAAACAATTTCCCCTGTTGTATTCCCAGCTCTAGCCGGTCTCTACACATTTTTTCTTTCATTCGCATCTACCTAAATCTTCACTTGTCTTGCTCGCGCGGGACCGTTAGAACTGC
This sequence comes from Ecliptopera silaceata, assembly GCA_932527185.1. Lineage (NCBI taxonomy): Eukaryota > Metazoa > Arthropoda > Insecta > Lepidoptera > Geometridae > Ecliptopera > Ecliptopera silaceata. The sequence goes on along the minus strand of OW052202.1, from coordinate 4,651,135 downwards.
AACCTGGAGCGTCCCAACTACTTTTTTTCCACGAAGTGTAATACATACCCTAGATTATTATACGTCGTTAGATAGCTGTTGAAACGTAGATATTTATTATAACATCCGCCGATCAAGTGCCATAATATTTTTTTTAGATATCCCTTAGAGAAAAATAAACCTTCGAAAATATTTTTTTATTTCATAAGTTTCACTTGTCTACTACGATCTATTCAATTAACTTATGCACTATTTTAATAATTGACGTCCTAAAGCATCTTATTACCCATGTAAAAATGCAATTATAATAATAATAAGATACACAGAAAAAATAAAAATAAATTTAGTAGCCGAAAAATCTGCAATTTTCAATAAAAATTTAAAAGTCGAATATCTCGAAATGGGTTAGGTTTAGGGTGGGGTGTTTCATAGTAAAATAAGTCAGAAATGATGGGTACTCCACGCCCTTAACGGATCTAGCACGACTTTCCATGTAACCCTGTATACAAATAAGACTTTGAAAAAGAAGGTGGTGGATTTTATCAATACATCGAAACTAATCGCGCGGCCAATGTGTGGAGGGTGCGCCAAGCTTGCGACAAGTGTCCTTTGATGTTGCCGACACCGCGCGGCAAGCTCGCAAGCGCGCCAGCCAACGTTCAAATACCTACCGCCAATGCGCCAACGCCCATTCTACACATTGGGCCAGTTTCTGGGCCAGCGCGCTTGCCATGGCCTATGTGTAGAGGCGGCATAACACCTACCACGTTTAAACTCCGCAATTCGCTAGCCAGCTTGTAAGTAGGTAGGTAGGAACTTAACGCTCCGTCCGCTCCGAACGCTAATCGTCAACTGACTGACGAGGCGCGACTCGCGATCGCCGCTTTTATAAGTAGGTACTTAGTCCTAGACGCGATGTCGAACATTCTCAAAAATACTCGAGTCGGCGCCTTTGATAAACAAAAAGGGGTAATAAAAATACAAAAACACGTTGTAAACAGTCTCGACTTTATGTCTTAACGTTAGAGCCGAAAGTCGCTTGTTCACAACTACAGCGTCTAATTCAGAAGCGGCGTTTGTCAAAGGGATTGGGCGCTCACAAGGAGTCAAAACATTCGACTAGCTAGAGTCTAGCCGAACAAAAAAAATCAAAACACCTCTCTCTAGTCAGTCTAGTTAGATAGATAAAAGTACAGGGAGGTATGAAACTGTTTTTAATTTAATAAATTGGTTGATATCGCTCACAAGGAGTCGAAACGTTCGACTAGACTCTAACTAGTCGAACAAAAAAAATCAAAACACCTCTGATTTTTTTTTTTCTTACGGAACCCCTACAGGTGTCTCGCGGAACCCCAGGGTTCCGCGGAACACACTTTGAGTATAGCTGATTTAAAGTATTGTTGGTTAAGATTTAACCAACATGAAACCCAAATGAACAAAATTAATGAATAAAATTAATGATTGTCTTTTGTTTGTCCAAAGCCTTTTTTTATCCAATAAGACGTCAAAATAATTCGATAAAAGGTAAATCTCTCTTAGATAAGTGCGTGTATGTTTGTCTTGGGGCCCAGTTACTTAGAGGATCGTGTTGTAAGAGGTAATCCTAGTTTAGGATGGAATAAAAGCAAGGTTTCTAAGTAAAATTGAAAGGGCAAAATAACAAAAAATATTTAGTTTGTTTTTTGATATAAAAAAAGCAACTTTATTATTTATTTATATACACATAAGGTTAGTTTCTTGTTTTTGAAAAATACTAGATAATATTAGTATCGAAACACACACGAATATTACGACATAGTACTACTTAGTTCAAGGACTAAGTCAAAATATCTGTAGATCATCAAAAAAACATACAACTTACTGACATAGAATTAAGCAAAAATAACACTAGCCGTTTACCGGTAGAAATAAGGACCCAATGTAAAGTTAGTATAATAGTTTTACTAAAGTTACTCACAGAAGAGTATTTTAACTTACAAAAGTCTACACGACCTCGACTGCTCGAGAGAGAACGTAGTGCCCTTTTTTGTACGCCTCATCTCCTCAACTCAAATAAAACTACATAATTGGGTTTGTTTCTGTCCAATTGTCTGGACCTTAGCTGAAGAATAACAGCTCAGTCAGTTCAACGTTATTTTAACAAACGAGATGGTCATTAAGATTTTTAATGAGCTTTAGTTTCTTTTTATGACAGATACACTACAACTATCGTCCAATCGGCATGACGCTACTGATTGGATCAGTTAGAATTGACCGTGTGTGGGAGTGGATTGGCATGACAGTTAGAATGGATGGCATGATTGAATTTCGATTCTTTTGGCTTTATCACATCGATTGGATACTGCCGATTGGACCGTGTGTGGCTGTGGGCGATTGGCAGTTCAGTTCGTAAGAAGGGCTTTGAAATTGAAAAAAGTAAAAATGCAGATCGACTAAACAAGGGGAGTGAGTACCAGAAAAATCCGAAATCCCCCCTTTTCGTCCCCCCTCTTTGGGTAATCGCTTCCAACTTTTTTTCCAGCAGTCCGATTGAGCTCAAATTAAAAAACATTGTTATTTGTGCAATTTTCTATCCGAATCCGTCGAAAATTTTTTCAAAATCCGACATGAATCACGCTGTCAAAAGCAAAAAGCCATAAATAATCGTCGTCAAGCCTGCAGTGTCATGCCGATTGGACGATAGATTGGATCGTGTGTGGTGTATATGAACGTACTGCAGATTGGATCCAGCCTGCAGTGTCATGCCGATTGGACGATAGGAAGGATCGTCTGTGGCCACTATTAGTATGTATCTATCCAGCGCATACATAACCCTGTACATAGGTAAGGCAACTGTCAACGTCAAGCTGACCTGACCTGTCAACCTCATACATAAGCGGGGTAAATTTTTTAAGATACTTTTTTATCATTATTTTATCCTTTGCCATGTATTAGTATTATATTAGTGCATCGTAAATTAATGTTTTTGAATGATTCAGGTTCTTAAATCTACATTTAAGTTCGTAAAATCTAGAATCTGGTAATGGCTTTTTATCATTGACCAAATTTTCACATTAACTATAATCTAATTAGTCACAAGTGTAAATAGTGTAAATTCTTCTGCTTTTTATTGCAGTTTTCTGCGCCTGTAGAAGGTAATCTTGTGCAAGTGTTTTTGCTCTCCTAACCTAGCTTTACTTATTTAAGCTGTGTCAGTCTGACTGGCGTGGCGTCATTAGACCTCACTCTTACATTTTATTGAATGTGTAGCCTTAATTTTGTTAGCGTCGTACAAATAGAAGTGTTTTGTTTGCCTGAAATGTTGTCTTGTATATAATAATATTTGGCGCAAATATTGATCATTATAACTGTATATTTCTGTATTTCAACGATACTGGCTTACTAGTTTTACAAAGCTGGTTTCCCACGATACTGTCTAGCTTCGAGACTTTTTCTTCTGTTTTCTTCTTCTTTTCTATATAGCTTCTGTTTGTCAATACGACAGGCAATACAGCCAGTGTCAAGTGTCGGCTGTCACCTCACCGCGTCGTGTACTCTCCACACGCACGCATGGACCATGGCGACCACTCCCTCACGATCTCCTTGTATCAACGGACCCACAGAGGCCCACACAACACCACTGATAGGCTCAACAGCAAATCAGGGCCCCTTGACTCGGAGACAGTGCTCTCCGAAGTGGATGCCAGATAAAAGAACGCAAGTTCGAATCTTACCCTCATCTCTACAAACCAAGAAGGTAGAGCAAAGTAGAGATGCAGATGACCCTCTTAGTTAGCACGCATGACATTGGCAGGTCTGAAGTTTGACGTTGACAGATACCACTTGTGGACAGAGTAATGCATCTATTGAATAGACACATACTTACACACAGAAACAAATGGGTTAAGTGATTATAGAACTCGGTGAAAAATTCCATTAGAATACTGATATTGATGTCCATTTTATAATTCAATAAAAAATGGGAAAAATATTTCTTAATAGTCACGTTTATTTTTAATTTGTATTTGAATATTTGACAGACGTCACGGCTAGTAGTAGTTCTACCTTCCATGCTGTGGGTCGTGGGTTCGATTCCCGCCCAGGGCAAATGTTTGTGTGATGAACGTATATGTTTGTTCTGTGTCTGGGTGTTAGTATGTATGTATTTACAAAACAAATATATTATATATACATTATAATATGTATTCTATCACCAGTCTAGTTTCCATTGCTTTGCTTAGTTTGAGACTAGAGTGATGTGAAATGTCCTTGAATATTTATTTTATTTATTTTTGGTGACTATGGCAGACGTTGGTACTAGCAAAATATAATAGGTAATGCAAATTTTTAACAAAACAATGCAACTTATCAAAATGATAACAACATTTATATCATTATCGTTTGCAAAATTGCACAACATTTTGTTAATATAGGTAAGCAATCATTATCAAAATAAGGAATACTTCTTGATATTTTTTGTAGATTTTAATCGTTATTTTTATTTATCTACGTTTATGTCTATACAATTTCATCTTCGCAAGCTACTTTAGTTATTTTTTTCTAGAGTTAATAAATTACAATCTAGTGATACTAGATTTTGCGTAGCTAATATCATGATTGGATGATACACATGGTGTTTGAAGTAATTTTCTCATCGATCACAAATTTAAACGGTCATCGTTCATCGGTTCACGTATTTACAACCAGTAGGTACCCCAAGTACGAGTTTGTGCACGGATTGTAAAGATGCAATTGCCGAGCGCCACCGATTTTGTATGGAGATCCCAGCAGCGCCCCCTAGCAGATTTCTTGAGAAGCTTGGATTTCCATACAAAATAGGTGGCGCTCGGTGATTGCGTCTCCTCTACGATCCGTGTGTGCACAAACGTACTTGGGGGGTACTGTTTTGCGCTTAGTGTAGATACTGCACACATATGGTAAAGTCATCATGAGAATATAATGAAACTTTCCTCTCTGTGTATTGAATTTTGGTAAGAAACCGGTGGTAATTTGAACGTTTTCGATGACATGGTGATACTGTTAGTATACGGTTCGTTATTAAAAAATAGCTGTCGGGCTATTTGGACTGATCCACGATTGGAGGTTTTTTTGAAATAAGGTGAACTAATATTTTTTTAGTTGTCCCCTATTCAAGGAGAAGATTACTAAATAATGCGTTCCCAATACTTAACCACACCTTTGGCGTTTTCAGTGGCAGCATACAAGTCGCTCAAACAACAATTGTGTTTTGTATAAAAAAATATGACACTATTGCTAGCTCAAACTGTATAACGTCGTCCAATTCAGCTTGTTAGTGATCTTTGTGTAAAAAGTGCACTTTAGTCGCTCTATGGCACATCCTGTACTAAAATAGGTGCACTACCGTCATGCCACGTGAAACCATCCATTCTAAACTCTTACATTTTTAACGCTTTGCACAAGTTAGAGAACCTAACCAGTATAGCTTGGTTAAGCCATATAGCTTCGGGTTAGGCTAAAGTAGTACTTAAGGTGAGGTTTATCTAGCGGGTTTTTTATTACCATAACACTCTTGTGTGTTCATATATTTTATTGTTACTATGTTTTATTTTTAATAAATTATAATTATTACTAACCAACTTGAAGGTACTCGTATTGTCAAAAACTACAAACTGCCAACTTGTGCTTAAAATACTTGCATAGTAGGGATATACCATTCTAGCACGCACCCTTACCGCGTTTACACACACATGTAAAAATGGTGTACATATTACACATTATGTACATATTACACAATACAAATGAATTGTTTTTTTCATTGGCTGTTCAGTCACTTGACACGTTGTCATTGATAAAGAATGCCCAACTAGAGCATTAAGGACGCGTTCAGTTTTAGATTGGTTTATGTACCTACACTACTGTTTAGGTGCATACCGTGCACAGTATGTAAGTTCTGGAGTGCGCTGTCGACTCCGACGGGCTCTGATTAATTGCTGGTGACGTCTTCGTCCCTGGCCTTGATTGATTACATTGTAATCTTGTTTTTTGACTTGACGGATGCGAAGTACAAGTTTTAGCATCCCGAGCTATTCGAGAGAGAAGAAAAGAGAGTGATACTTACTTAAAAAAAACATTATAAATTGATTGTTATAATCACGTAGTTTAAAATATAAGAGATGAAACCATTCAATCAAAGGATTTAGAAGATTCCTAAAAAAAATCAACTAAAAAGTTATACTTACATTAAAGTATTTGCAACATATCATTTTACTGAATATCACAATCTTTTCAGTTAATGTACAAAATACTCATGAAAAAGTTGAGTTCAAATCTAAATGTGTTTATTTGGGACACAAAACACACTATAAAATACAGGAGATTAAATAAATACTATGAAAAAATCAAAAGTTAAGCATTTATTAGCAACGCCACAAAAGGAATCTTAGTTGAAAACATTATATTAATTTCTCAACTTTACTATTTTAATTTAATAGCGAATAAAAACACAGCATAAACTTCAAAAAATAGAAGCCAAAAATTTAAATTACTTAAAATTTCTAATCACCACAATTACTCGTATGTCTCAGCGTTGATTATAATTAATATTAAATTTTAATTAAGGTAATGTATAAAGTGGTAAACCTTGTCTGCCCTTTGTCTTTGTAGAAAATTTTAATAAAAGTATTTTTTTCAAACAATATATATACAAAATATGACTATATATACAAAAACCAGCTTTCAAATAAAAGAACCATCAAAATCAGTCCACAAAAAAAATAACTAAGTACAGTTGAATATACATTTGTACACTAAAGCAGACCGCTCCGTTTTTTTTATTTTTTACGTGCTTCTATTCGACATGCAATTCTGCCAAAGTCAAGTTTTTGAAAATTATTTTCATCTCAGTCAAGTCAGTTGTCAAGTGGGCTGTCTTTTGTTTTAAAGAAAAATGGTGGAAAAATTTACCCTTCAAAACCTATACAAAAAGAGTTTATATAGATAATAAATTTGATTGAAGTTTGAAGTTTTACTACCAGAGAAAACCATCTCAAAAAGCTCTTCTAGATCTGAGAAGAATGACGATAATGGATGATCCTCATGTAGATTGAAATAAACACAGAATAAGACAACGCTTTGTAACAGATTGATCGCGGATTTGCGGCGACTGAGAAACTTCGCTGACGGATCACAGTGGAAGAAATAAATCAAAATGTCCATTGGTTTTCGCATTTGTAAAAGACTTACTTAAGTATTCTAATAAAATGAAACAATTTAACTAAATTGCATTAATGATCAGTTGAGCTATCTGTAGATCGGTCTGTAGATAGCTCAACTGTTTCTTATGTATTTTATATGCCAATGTACATTTTGTAAATACTGAAAAGTTGTAAGTTTGTTTGTGAATAAATATTTTTATCAAGCTTATTATATTATCAACAATTTTTTATTAAATTATAAACAATCTAGTGGTATTTTTTATCACTTAAGCCATAATTAATGCATTTTTCTTCAGGGGCATCAAATATAAGAAATGCAAATTTTGAAATTAAATGCAAGATGTTAATAGTTATTTAAAACTAAACAAACAAAAAAGTAAGACAATCGGAAATGTAAGATAATACCAACTTGTGAATTACTGTACGGTCCTGACGGAAGACCAGCGTTGGTTGCCAGTTAACCAACCTATGCTGAGTCAGGGTACGTTTTGCGATACTTATATTTAATTATTCATAAGTTTTCATGTATTATCTCTTAAGTTTTTGTGTCGTAAATAAATGTTCTGATTCTGATTCTGAATATAATAATGACTCGATGATTTTTTCACCAGCATCAACTTTTAATAAATTTATTGCAGTATCAAATAATACTTCTGCGAGATTGTTCAATAGAAACGAAAAACGAAAATACCTAAACATAAAATACCTTTACCAAAAAAGCTGTAAGCGTCGCTCCTGGATCAGTATTAAATGAAGCGTCAACAGTATCAATAAAATCAAGAGACACTCCAATTCTCAAGAAAGCTGACAAGACAAGATAGATTTCAATGAGAAAAGCATTCGATTTGATACGGGTCTGGCAGCTTAGAAAATTTTGCTCTTCCGGCATCTGTTAACCTTTATCTGCAAAAAAAACAAACCTAATCAATGAGTCAAAAAAGGATCCGCATTCTAAAAGGTTTAAATTAAAGACGCCGATTTCAATGGCCCAAAAAAGTATACAACTAATTGTCCCATCGCACCCGTTCAATTCACATTTACCCTAAACGCTTTGAGGGCTAATTATCAGAGTCCCTTTTCCTTATCTCCGTCAATACTTTTTGGAGAGCATCTAACACAAAGCAAATTGCTAATACCCGATAGCTCTGGGGAAGGGAGACCCATTTCCTGAGAAGCTTTATCTCGTTCTTTTCTCGGCAGAAACGGTACTGCAGTGAGTCGTCACGAAATCTCTATGTCCCTAATACGAGTTTAAGTTAGTTTTATGCGAGACATTGGTACGAGATGGCAACGAGCCGCTACGGAGTTACGGATCGCGTAGCATGGTTATTGCTATGTTGGGAACAGCTGCAGCATAACAGTTGTTTTTTCATTTTTAGTAACAGATTTGTAACAGTGGTGTGCTTTCATTGTCTCGAACGAGAGTGAATGGAACATGAATGTAATACAGAATAATAAATGTACTAACCAAAAACCATCCTCTCAACAATGTTTATTTATTCAAGAATATTGAGATACATGCCATTTGATTTTAGGATATTGGTGTCGTAGAACGAACCAGAACAAAGTCACAGTTATTTGTCGCATTGCAGTGCTTTTTTTAATTATTCGTATTGGGGAAAATTTAGTGCGTCAAAAAGAAGTTCTACTTTCATACTTCTTCGATGTATCTTGAATGTTCAAATCGTGATCTGAATAAATGATTGCAAAGTAAACTCAAAGTTCTTGTAGTAGGGCCAACTACAGAACAAGCTAAGAATATTGAAAATGCATGACCCAGTGGTCCCACGGGACGCGTTATAGCTCTGTCGCGGAAACTTCTACTGGTTTCTGCGAAACGACAAAAATATTCTTCTAAAGTTACATTGCGTGTCGACTAGGTCATTTTAAAAGAGGTCACACAGATTGCACAACCTTGCCGCGCTGTGTAACTTATCAATAATCAATCATCTCAACTCTCGAAGCCACTAATTTCAGAAAATGTTTATTTTTGATGAATATTTTTTTTAAGATCGAAAAGCATCAGCTTTCTAAAGAGATAAAGTCATACAAATCGGTTCATCTAGATAAAAGTGACTCAAAACAAAAACAAATGGATTAAATACCTTCTTTTTAGGTAGGTATATGTTGGTTGATAATAAAATTTCGCATTTGCGTAATTTTAATATGACGTTGCACGTTCCACTTTATCTAAATTAATTTATTATCCTTAATGCACGAGCAATAAAATCGTAATTCTTAACGGATTTGGTAACAAAATTAATTATGATCCTTTTATCTTACCTGAAAAATCTGATAGTGCTTAACAGTTTCTGTACAATCATGTACCTACCTACTTATTATTATTTGCTGGGGATAGGCAGACAGCGGCAGACGACTTTGTTTTATATTAAGTAGTAAAGATAATTACGAGTAATGCATTTCCTGCTGCTGATTTTTTGGGAAAAAAACAAACCTATAGGTAAGTATTCGAAGTTTTATCCAAATCAGTTCATGATCACGATAAGGACCTAAAACGACTATTTCAATAGGCTACATAAAATTTACCGAAAGAAAAGTACTTCCCTACTTGCACAAAATGTACGGTCTCGCATCTTAAAAAAGTTAGCGCAGACTTGATGTTTTGATATCAAACGTAATGGTGACATAATGTCAGCGCTAACTTTAGGTTTATATTATACTTATAGTCTAAGAAATATAGCACAATTCTAAGCAATTTAGCCAAAAACAAAAAGGCTAAACGTAATGTAGAAACAATTGTAATTAAATGCCAACATTTCCTTTACCATTCTCAGAGTTATTTTATTATCTTTCCAGAATAATATACTTATCCAAGTAAATTAGTTCGATGATACTTTTTAAACGATTTCTAAGGTCACCGAGGTCAACCGTACTCTTTTGTTTTCACAGTTTCAAAAACACTACAAAAACATTCTAACTAAATATAAAATGATAAAACAATCAATTATATATCTTATTAGTATGGAATTAAGAATCGTTTTCGATGGCTTAATTTGCTGCGTGCAAGAAATAGGCTAAAGTAATCGTCGGCTGAGGATTCTCGCGCCCTTGAAAAGGGTCCGACAATGACGCGTTTCCTTCCTCATCTACACGTTTACTTGTATTTCTTTCTTGGTGATAACAATTCGATTAAATAACAAAGAAATGTTCCCTATTTTCGTTTATTTGTTCACGACATCGATTGGCAAAACCTTAGACGATTATTGTTCTATTTGCTACAACAAAATGGAATTGGTAGCAACGTCATAATCTTGTTGATACGGTGTACAAAAACAAAGGATTTAAAGTATTCTTAGATATATTACTTTACTGTTATTTATGACACCTGATTAATAGTTAATAGCCATAAATAATAATAAAGTTAGTGATAAGTATATTTAGTAAATCTAGTTAACTACTTTACATATGTAAGTATTTATCGTATTGTCCATTTAGTACTTACTTATATTTTACTTTTTTCGTGGGTTCGATTCCCACCCAGAGCAAATATTTGTGTGATGAACCAAAACTGTCCACCAAACATGCCACAGAATACCGATGAGTTACTATAGAAACTGAACGTGATATAATACCTGGCAGGTTTTGAGAGGCTCTGAGGCTCTGAGCATCATAGGTACATAGAATACTGAAACAGCACTCAAAGCCTGATGAAAGTAAACAGTAGCATTGTTATCATAACTTGGTACTCCAAAGACTTTCCTAAAAAGTGTTCAGTACACACAATTTCCTTCAAACACCTTTTGTTATCTTACCCTTCGTCAAAAAATACGAGACGAGACTTCGACATTGTCTTTCGAAAACAACGCTTAGCAGACGCTCATCTACATAACCATACACGAAATACTGAAGGATTTTAGCTCGTCTTTGCAGATATAGTAAGATCTGCATTCTGGTTCTGGAATTGGAAGCTAATTTTCTAATCCTATCCTACTAATATTATTAAATGCTAAAGATGGATGTCTAGATGTATATTTGTTACTCTTTCACGCAAAAACTACTGAATAGATTTGAATAAAACTTTACAATTATGTAGTTTATACATTCGAATAACACATAGGCTATATTTATATATTGTGTGAATAACCCAAAAAAAATGTTTTTATCACACAAAGTAACTTTTACTATTACTTAAATGTTATGAAATCTAGTAACACTTGTTAGATACATAATCACATTAGACAGAATCATTAACAATCTACATTTTTAAAACACTTTTTTTATACGTCCAGCAGTGGACTGATATATGTAGGTTGAAGATAATGATGATCGATGGCATCAGATTGTTATTTTTTTTCGTGATATTAAAATGATAGTTGGTGAAAAAAATTGCAGAAATATTATATAGTGTCTCGCAAAAAAAATATGACATTAGATTATTGGTAGACTTATTTCGTGATATTAAGATTGTTTGTGAAAAAAATGGCAAAAAAAATATTACTTAGATTCTTGCAAAGGTTTATACTAGCTATACTATCTAGGTTATACTTGCTTTGCTGTGGTGCCTCTTCACAGTCGTATCTACAAAGCACATCTGGTTTCTCCGCAAATACACATCAAAAGAGGCTCGCTTCTAAGAAAATTGATCTTGGGAGCGTTGCGTGAACTCGCTGAGATGGAAGTGCAACACACATTTTTCTTGGTAAACATTTTTGAGAGATAACCTTCTAGTTAGATAAACACACGCTCAACCAGCTTAACAGCTGTTTTTATAGCAGCTTTAAGAAATATCCTTTGCTTAGTTAACTACTAGATAGATAGATAGAAAACTCTTTATTGTACACACACACACACACACAGATATTTCTTATTACTTATACTAAATTAATCTACTACAGTGAAGTACAATGCCGATCTCTTCCAGACAACCTTAGGATGGACTCAACTTAAAAGTAACAATGGTGACGGTCTTATACTGGAAAATAATAATTATTTAAAAAAAGTTGATTCAAACTCGTATTGAATACTGGAATCAACCAGACCACCATAATCCTCCTTTTGCGCCGCGTAGTCGGGTAAAAGACACAAAAGAAGTTTTCACAATCTGTAAAAGGAAACATAAATATCACACACAAAGACTTGTTTATATTTCTAGTCCTAGACCTTTAAAGCATATCAAGCAAAAATAAATGACTGTCGCCGTATTTCGTAAGCGCAATGTATTCGAGTTGTATTTCGTGTCAACGCCAGTTCAATTCTCGAATATTGCATTGTCACCGCGCAATGTATCTCGGATAGGCTACTGTTACGATGCTATAGCGACTGTCATATTTATTCGTGTTTAGTCCCCAGGTATATTCGTAACCAAGTGAGGGTTCTCTCGCTACGCCCCGGGCGAGGGGCATTGTGTTCAAACGGATTCGTTTCTACTATGTCAGCGACAGAATTTGCCTATCCCAGCCTTAAGGATGTTATACGGTTTGTTATTATGACTATTATTTTTGTTTTACTAACTTCCTCCCGAGCGACGATCTGCGGAGTGTAGCTGGCAAACACTGGATCAGAAGAGCTGGAGACTGGGCTCAGTGGCGCGTCTTGGGAAAGACCTACGTCCAGCAGTGGACTGATATAGGTTGATGATGAACTTCCTCCCGCGACTTTGCCTTGTATCTCACCCATGTTAAAAACAAATAGGTTGAATGATTGAAACTATATCTATTTACACTTATTTATTTTATTTTGAATCCAAAACAAATTCTTATCATAATCCCATATGTTGGTAAGATTGGTTGTTATTTAAATTTTGATGACACAATTTTTTTTTAACTATAATAATATATTATTGTATATAATATCTAAATAAATAAAGAAAAAAGTTGCCTTTTAAGAAAAAACTTGGTTATCATAGTTAAGCAATTTAACATAATTACATCATACAAACAATACCATACAAATACTCAAGTAGGTATCTTTTTAAAGTTTTAAATCGGTTTATGAATGTCGTGTGCATTATTTTCTCTCGTTTACGAAAGAAAGCAACTTATATTTTTGTGCCAAGACTTGCGCCAGTATTTTTACATAATACACTGACGTGTGATCCTGCTCTTGACAACTGAGAAAAATACAGGGATGTGATAAAAAATACTAAAATTAAATAACGGGGACATATTGCGTAACACTATCTAGTCAAACTAAGTGAAGCTTAGGTAGTAAATAATGTAAATTATTTATGTTCTGAAATATTATTATCTTTATTTTTCATCTACCTATTACACTGTTATTTGTAATTTTGATGTGTGATAAACCAATATTAATTATTTTGTACACATTTTTTTTTGTTGTATTTTTTTACTCAGATATATAATGAAAAACGTATTTATTCACAAACAAACTTACGACTATCACAGTATTTACAAAATGTACATAGGCATATAAAATACATAAGAAACAGTTGAGCTATCTACAGACCGTTGCAAACGATCTATAGATAGTTCAACTGATCCAAATCAGAAGGTACCAATCGGAAGCGTACCCAAGATACTGGCATGAAAAACTGTTTGTCAAGATAAAATATATTCAAGGTCAAGTATAATAAATGTTCAAGTGTTCATTGCAAACTCGTGTGTTTGCCCCGTGAAAAAAACAAAATCAAAGTTTTTTATATTCAAAGCGTCAGAGGTCGCAAACATTTTTGTCATATTGTTTGAATGAAAGTGGAGGCATTCAAATCACGTGTGCGATAAGGTCCACCGCTTTTCTGGCTTACACGGACTTTAAAAGTATATTGTAGTCACTTTAGTTATCTTGAACCCTAGTTTATGCAGGAGGAAAGCATATTTAAAATAAAAAAACGAAATAGTTTTACAAACATCTTATATTACTTGAGTGATTAAAAGGGATTAAATTATTTTGTTATAAATATTAAGACTGTGATAAATCACTAATATACCCGACTACGCGGAGTAACAGTAGTCTCGCATAGAGTACCTAATATTCATGTAATTTCGAGATATGACAAACTTTATAGAAACTTATGTGTGCTGAACATGTTCACATTGTGGTTGTAAAAGTCGCGGCGCTGCATTGGGCAAGGGTCTTTAGTATTCAGTACGCGCTTAGAAACTTCTCGAAGCACGTCTCAGGATATTTGCATCTCACCTTTACGTCTCGTTGCCATTAGGTTTCATATTGTTATATTACTCACTCAGTCTTCCCCCGACACGTGTGATAAATCTCTTTTACAATGTAAGAAAATGGGAACGTTATAAAGACTTAACTTTCGGAGATAAAAATCCAACCAAGAATATAAAAATCTAGTAAAATGTTGGTGATACCCAAAAATATGTTTGGGCTCATAAAATTTGTTAGGAAACTACTGCCGCCCTGAAACTTCCTGTAATGAATGTTTAAGTAGGCACGTTCACTGAAATTTATATAGAATACTGAAGCGGGCGAAAATCGGTTTCGAAGTATCACAAAAAACATCCTTTCCGTCTAGTTTTTTCTAAAAGGTCCAAAAAAGTTACATAATTCATAAAGCTCATCTTACAAAAAGGAAATCCCGAAGTAATTTGTAGGTCTGCAGTAAAAGCGACGCGGGACGGTCGCATAGTACCGGAGGTGGTCATTCGAAAACTAATAAATTTTATTTGGACTGTGAATTTATTTGATAAACGGTCCAGATAAAGATACTGAATCTGGGGCAGTCAGCATGTGAGGAAGTCAGCGTTCAGGATTTTTTTGGAGATTTTAAATGGTTTGTAACATATTATTACCCCCTATCTTATAAAAAGTTAGCGTTGACATTATGTCATCATTACGTATGGTAATCAATACATCAAGTCTGCGCTAACTTTTTATAAAATAGACCGTTAGACTTTACGCTTTTTTATTTGACCCTTGAAGATCTAGCTTACCTAGACGAGTTGAGTGACTACTCTCAGTGTGATAAATGTATTTTACGAAGCTACTATATTTCGTATGGAAAACCAGTAGCTATGTAAACGAGATCTACACAAAGCGTGTTTAAAACAAAATTATTAGCCCATGTTTGAACTCAGACTTTGTTGTCTGAATAAGTCTACGTACTCAGACATTATATTATCAAGAAGATTGCATTAAAATAAACCCACAGACAATTCATATGTATTTTTTCGCAAAATCGCGAAGTATCTTTTCTACACTCATGAGCAACCGAATCGAATCACCCCTACAAAATTTACAAAGTGTAACTTTTTTCCAAAATGACCTGAGTAATGCACATAGAATATTTTTTTTTTGAAAGCTTGATCTTTAAGCTTCAAAATTTCACCATTATTATGAAAATCTACACAGTATTTTTTTAATTAATCAGTTTTGAATGGAAACACAACAAAAGTGAAGTCAATTTAAGTTAACATAGGGCTAATTAAAATTAAAATAAAACAGAAAATGTATTTTTTCTTCATTTATTTAATCAATATTTGGTGTTGCTTCCTCTAGCTCTAATAACACTTTGAAGGCGGTTTTTCATTGATTTCATAAGTTTTTTAATCAGTTTTTGAGGTAGCCTTTCCCACTCCTCTTCCAGCGCTATCTTTAGCTCTGCGATGCTTGTAGGAGCCGGATTTCTGGCTCGTACCCTCCGTTTGAGTTGGTCCCATACATGTTTAATCGGATTGAGATCAGGACTTAATGCTGGCCAGTCCATGGTCCGAATGCCAACTTCATCCATGAACTGACGAGTGATTCGTGCTGTATGACACCGGGCATTGTCATGCATTAACAGAAAGCCGTCCTCGATGAAGCCTTCATAAGGCAAGACATGATCCTGAAGAATGTTTTCCACATATCGCGCAGCAGTCAGACCGCCTCCTCGGCCTCCACCAGGGATGAAAACGAGCTCCGTTTTCCTTTCATTGAAATGCCCGCCCACATCATACACGAACCACCCCCGTAGGACACGGTTTCGGCAAAACAGCACTGCGCAAACCGCTCGCCTGGATGCCTGTAGACCCGAGCTTTCCTATCACTGCCATGTAGACACACTCTGGTTTCGTCAGTAAGCAGGACTGACCGCCATCGCTCAGCACTCCAATTAATGTGTACGCGAGCAAATTCAAGGCGCGCTTGTCGGTGAGCTGTGGTCAATTTTGGGCCTCTAGCAGGCCATCTTAGAACGAGGTTAGCTTCTCTTAATCTTCTTCTGATTGTCCATTGACTGACAGACACTCCTCAAACTTCTCTCAGCTGCTGCTGGACAGAAACACCGGTAAGATGGCGGTTACTGAGACTCGTCGAAACGATAAAACGGTCGTCTCTCTCAGATGTAACCCGGCGCCGACTGGTATCTGGCGTTCTGGAGTAAGAACCAGTCTCTTGGAATCTTCTGTACACCCTAAACACAGCAGATTGACTCAGGTTTAGTCGACGAGCGACTTCTTGCTGGCTGAGATCCTGTTGCAGCAAAGCAACAACTTGAGCGGCTACTTCTGGTGTTGTATCCATAGTGGTTGTGAATCGGTGATCTTAACTTGCGTAGGTGTGTTAGGTGAACGTCTGATGAGAGACTGATAAGTGTGCACTGCTTGCACGGGGGTTGTATAGGGGGTTGGAACGCGCCCGCACAGCTACCGCACAAAGCGCATTTTTGATGCTTACACTGATACAGCGATATTTTGAAAAGGACTGAACAGATTTTAACGATAGTAGTGTTATTTTAAAGCCTAAACATTAAGCTTTCAAAAAATATACTATTTTATATGCATTACTAAAGTCATTTTGGAGAAAAGTTACACTTTGTAAATTTTGTAGGTGTGATTCGATTCGGTTGCTCACGAGTGTAGTAGGTATGAATTAGGGTTTGGCTGCTTAACCATCCTATTATTGTTTTCATTATAAACTGGATATTTACTATGATTTGTGAGTTTGATTATATACTACAATCAAGATCTACCACTTGAAATTTCACCGGTACCAACTCCTAGTTACTTTAACATTCCAGTCAGCGGCGGTAGAAGCAGTATTTGAATCTCTAAAACTGAGCGTTTGCTGTAAATTGTAGTTCTGCAAAGCTCTCGGCTTATCTTCGTGAGTGACGTTGTGAATATGAGATGCAGCGGTGTGACAAACTTTGAAGATAGGAATTTATGAACAGCTTTTGAGAACTGTTCTGAGGCCCGTATCTAGAACGACTATTACCTACTAGTGTTGGTTGAGATAGAAGTTCCATTTAAATGCGGTTCCACTAAGATCTGACAATGTTTGAGCAAACTTACAAAATTATAATAAATTACATCATCATCATCAACCTATATCAGTCTACTGCTGGACGTAGGTCTCTCCCAAGACGCGCCACTGAGCCCGGTCTTCGGCTCTTCTCATCCAGTGTTTGCCAGCCACACTCCGTAGATCGTCGCTCCATCTCGCCAGAGGGCGTCCTACACTACGCTTGCCTAAACGCGGTCTCCGCTTCAGTATCAATTACATGTTTAAATTGCATGCCGATGTGTAAATCAGTTTTCAGTTAAATACAATTGGCCGCAAATTTGACCCAATTAGTAAACAAAAACAAATATTTAAAGAAGATTTTCTAGTGCTATTTGCGAAGAGTTGCTTATTTGATTTGTAATTATGAACCTTATTACGATGACATAAAGTGAAACGTTTAAAAGGGAATCCATTAAGGGAATTACCCTTTTCGTATACCTAGGCTTCATAGAATAGATATGAAGCTTTGTTCTGTCATGATTTATTTTGACGTAGGTTGACAGTGACAGTACATTAGAACATGACAGTGCGCTAGTCATGTGATTTCTAATATCATAATCCATACTAGGCTAATCCTACTTTATCTAGTTTAGTTATATTAATTAATACTAAGTCAAAGCCTACTAAAATTCGACCAGATAATCTAAATATCTACTTACATATTTAGATTTAATATGTATCAGTAATATCCGTTTTCCCATATATAATTAACCAATCGTATATGCGAACTAGTTTTGTATACTTAGGATTAGAGTGAGATGTGAGAAAATGTCCGTGACTATTTTATTTACCTATTTATTCCGTTCTTACAACTTTATTTTAAAAATTTAATAATTTAGATATAAAATAATTGAAAAGGATTTTTTACAGATACACTGATTTCGGAAATTCTGAATTGATATTAGATTTATGTTTTGCATTGTGACTATGCGGCATAGTTTTCATTTTTTTTCTGTTTTTAACTCATAAATAATGAAATCATATATATTATTTTTAATTTAATGTGTAAAAGAGTAACAAACATCCATCCATACAAACTTTCTCCTTTATAATATAAGTAGGTATTTTGTTTGATATAAGACTAGACGGGGAATGGCCCCATAGTCAAACTGAGCTTAACGTATCAATCTCCGGGATATTAAAGGGATTTGCCGGTAAGAGGAAACGTGTTAATTGCAAAAGGAAAACAGTTGCTATACATTTACCTTTATTAACATCAATATTATTACTTTCTTACTCCTATGGCGCAGTGATCCAAATTGAGTCCAGGTAGAGCTACTGTAGCTCTACCATGAGTTTTTACTATACTATATATACTATACTCGCTAGCGTCTGTAGTTAAAAAAAATGTATGAAGATTTGTACAGCGCCTCTAGCGGATAGTTGGGTACTAAAATTCGTAATACTAATATTTACGTAACTACTGTAGTAAAGTCAGGCGATTTTACTGTGACAACTCATGGTAGAGGTACAGGAATAAATGTGACAATCGTAAACGTATCGTAACGTAAGCACATTCAAGACACACTGCGCGGTGACGCTGCAACGTTCGGCAGTCGAGCTGACGTCAACGCGTAGTGTGACTCGAATACGCTACCGTTTCGATACGTTAGCGATTGTCACATTTATTCGTGCTAGGGCCTTTGGCCTCCGACACGAGAGCACGCCACTTTTCTCTGCCCAGCTCGGATTCCCGCCAAAATATTATTACAACTAATTAATTTGATCCTTCCTTTTAATCTTATCTTATATGCTGAATAAATAAACGTTTCGAATGAAACTTCGTGAAAATAACTGAAATTTTCAGAAATATTTTATAAATATTTCTGAAAATTTCTTGCACCAATAAAGCTTACAATAACCATGATCAGTGGCCAAAATAACTAACTCTTCAATCTGATTGCGTGGTCGAATGCCCAAAAAATTTTGCAATTTTCTTTTGGAATCTGATCGATATCGGATTTCAAAGCTTTCTAAATCTGCTTTTACGTTAAATCGTACATTCAGATGCCAGACCCTAATAAATTACCTACATCTTAGATGTCAAAAAAAATCTACAAAGGCTATCATAACAACAGGGAATTGTATTTGTATCTAAGTATATTGTTTTGTTAGGATTTTGCGATGTACCTAAAGAGAGCCATTGAGACTACACAATCCACGCCTACTCGCCTATTGTAGCCAAAGGCATACAAAGGCATACACGATTAGTTAAAAATTAAATGGTATTTATTTTCCATCATCATCATCAACCTATATCAGTCCACTGCTGCATGTAGGTCTTTCCCACGACGCGCCACTAAGCCCGGTCTTCGGCTCTTCTCATTCAGTTTTTGCATTTATTTTTACCGCGCAAAGAAACAAAACTAAGTAGATGAGATAAGCACAGACCCAAACAAACAAATACTGTAAGTATTAGAGTTTAAAACGGTAAAAGAGAAAGGTAATATTTCAGCAATAAATTGTACAGTATTGGTAAGATACGGGATAGGTTTCAGTGGAAGCCACATTGTTTGACAGACGATATGACACCACTGTACTGTATGTAACCATAGACATAAAGAATGGACTAAGCGTCCCTTACCCAGTAGGCCTATCCTCTAAAACCTACCAGTTTTTAAATCACGTTCAGTTTTTATAATACCTTATCGGTATTTTGTGGTATGTCTTGTAGACCTCACCAGCTCTTAGATGCATCAGAACCTTGGTAGCCCAAGGTTCGTCCCTACCCCAAAAAGAGTAGATATGTAGGCACTGTCGAGACCTATATAACTATGACGTCGTCCAGTCTTTTATAAAAGTAATGGGAGGAGGAAATGACAGCTACTGAAAATTGGTGCAAAATTAACCCATAACTAACATTTTGTTCACCGCCTCGGTAGGATGTTGAAACGAGGACCCGGAAGTCAATTGCGAGACTAAAAACATGATTACGCAAACGCTTTGGTTTTCGGTTAAACGATTTTAGACGAAAAACTATTTAAAAGACGTTTATCGAGTGTTTTCGTAATGAGAACGTTAGTACTGGTAATCTACATGGTATATGTATTAATTTGCTGATTAAGTTTAGTAACTTAATCAGCAATCTATAGTACAAACTTTGCTTAGTTTTCGACTAGATGGCGTTGTGTCGTCGATGTTATGTTGTATATACATACAACCTTGTTTACCACTTGTATCTATGATGTATATGAACATTTGAAACTTCAGTCACGCCTCTGTTAATATTACATTGTTTAACCCTATATGACTGAAAATTCTTCGGTCACTGCCAGGCAAGCAAAACAGTAACGGGTTAATATGACAGATGCACAAACACAAGCAGCTCTTGCGTGAAGTGGCTGACGTCAGCAAGACTTCATAACAATGTTAATTAAAGCGAAACATGGAAAATGCAGTGAAAACACAATTATTTTCAGTTATAAAATAAATTCGAAATAAACCGAACCACGATGGTTTTTTAAAATACAATAACAAATATATTTATTTTGGAAAAGTTACAGTGTAGCAAAACAAATGAGGTACGATGATAGCTACAGTAGTTACGCCGACCAACGCCCACCTCCTAAATAATCGTAATCTCCTAATTAAATTGAAAAACAATAAAACATTGGTACTTAAAATGAAATCAAAATACGAAGATACTTACCTATAAATAAATTGTTCACAACGAAAATCTAGTCACTAAGTAAAACCTGTACTTATTATGGTAAATAGATTGCTTCACATACATAGATACGTTTTTGTACTATACAGGTCGTAATATGATATATTTATATTGATGTTTTGATGATCACAAAAATGTTTAGAGTTTAAAATTACACCACTGCGTAAAATATAGAGCTAATACCTTTTAAGTTGAGTTCTGAGTTGAGTGTTGCCTGATATTTAAATAAAGGTTTAATCGAATCACAAGCTTTATCACACAAGAGACCAAAATGATCGAAAATTTACTAAAATCCATCAGCGCACGACGATACCATAGGGAACTATCCACAGCTTCAACTAAACAGCTGCGTCAATACATTACAATATACTAGTATATACTAGATATATAAGTTATTTAGTACATTAATAAATAAATACAACTATTTTTTGTCAAAGATTTTTAGTTCTATGGATGAAACTCTTAACGATTGGTTTGCTGTTCTTTAAACTTTGTTAAGAAAGACTTTGTGAATTTTTATTAACATATATACATATTTATAAACATTATAAAATACAAATCGAGACTACAAAATATGTGATAATTCTCAAGTCGACTAGCTGTGTTTGTATGCTGTTATTCCAATTGTGAACCGATTTTGATGATTCTTTCCCTGATAAGAGTGATTAAGATACAAGTAGATACTTTTAAAGTAGGGAAACTTTATAAATTGTTTAAACAAATGTAACCATCAAGAGGCAAAACAGTCTATAAATTATGTAAGTTTAATCTCATTATAAGTGAACTTCTATGTTTTTATGAGAAATAAATATCTTCAAACCTAAACCTGATGTTTCGAATGATCATAAATATGAAAAAAATAGTTAAATTTTGACTCACAACTAGCAGTGCATAATCTAATTAGCCTATTTTAACTATTTTATATGCCAATGTACATTTTGTAAATAGTGTATAGTCGTAAGTTTGTGAACAAATATATACTTAATTAGCTTAAACAAAAATAGCAACTAACAGGTGCATGATCATGCATGTAGTGAACGAGAGGTTTCACAAAAGCTGTGACGCTGACTCTGCCAAAGTCGAACATAACAGAGGCATTAATTAAACTGTCAATCAAGCCTCAAAACACACACTGCTCGCTTTGACACATGCTGCCTAGTGGAGCCCTGAATAATGTTACTTTAGTCTTGAAGTAATATTCTACTAAGACCGCAAGTGATGGGTTATAGCAGTAATCAAAATATGTTTAAGAAAATTGTACTAACTTTAAAATTTTATTTCTTTCAATGATTAGGTACAGATAAAGTAAGTTAAGAAAAATAATACGAGAAGGTTATTTATTCACAAAAAAACTTAGGACAGTATTTACAAAATGTACATCTTTATAAGAAATAGTTGAGCTATCTGCAGACCGTTGCCAACAATCTATAGATATATGAAATAGGTATAAATGTAAGCTAGACAAAGATAATTCAAACTACAATATACTTATTTGACGAAACTCCAATCTCTCGAATGTAGTTAAATTTCGTATCATCGCCCTCACATTTCACCAAAACCAGCTCAGTCATAAAAAGTAATTGACACTCAAGCCTTCGAACCTATCAATAATGTGATAACTCGTAACGATATATATAAAATGCACCATTTGGCCCAGTTTTATATAGGGCGCTTCTATCTACAATGGTAGTTGTGGGATTAATAACACTCAGATGTGATAGCTGTAATTCACAGATACCTATTTGTCGATATCGTTGATACGGCATGTATTTTTTTTTATACCACTGACAGTTCACAGGAAACGTAACTTCATACATTTTTGGGGTGCAATTTCCAATAGTTCATAGTAATTTATTGATAAAAACATTTACAAGTCAATTTTTACATTCACATAATACTTAATAATAAAATTAATAATATATAAATTAATAATAGTGGTGATAGACCGGTCCCAACGTAAGGCAATGCTCGTAGACATCACCATCCCGCATGACGAAAACCTCGTAAAGGCCGAGAAGGAAAAGCTTAGCAAGTACCTTGACTTGGCCTTCGAGGTGACCGCCATGTGGGGTGTTGACTCTACGATCATTGTTCCGATAGTTGTTTCGGCGAACGGTCTGATAGCGAAGAGCCTCGACCAACATCTAAAGAGGCTCTCGCTAGAAGGTTGGCTCAAGGGGCAGATGCAGAAGGCAGTGATCCTCGACACGGCACGCATTGTCCGGAGGTTCCTCAATCTGTAGCCCTAACCACCGGTAGCTTGGGCCTTGCCCCGCTGCCGGCGGCAACCTAGTTTTAAGTTTTTTATAATATATGTATTTTTTTTTAATCATGTATATTGTAAAAAACTTTTTGCTAAGATTTAAAATAAATATGTAAATTAATAAATTATTCAAATAATTTGCAATTAAATAAGTGAAATATGTTTTGATCTTTTTCCGTTTAAAGTATGGCTATATTTATAAGTATTTGTTGTACACTTGGGCTCAAAACACGGTCTCTACGTAACATTTTGTATTATACATTTTGTAATAGATTTTTTATAAGCAACCAATAATAAAAAAAGACGTGTGGCACTCGGGGACTGCTGCGGTAAAGCTATTGCATAGCATTTTTTGCTGGATTACGCATGCGCGGTGTTAGGTTATTTCGTTACGGAATTTCTGGATTCGGTCTCCACGCTCAAGGCCCGCGATAGAAGCTATGCAATAGCTTATAAAGAGCAAAAAAGGGCAAAGCGTGCGCTTGCTTTTTGATATCGTTCCATCTGTGTGAAAAACTCAATTTGACTTAATAAAAATACGACCAGGAGAAACAGAGGACGGTAAACCCGTATCCTTCAATTATTATACTATTCAAGTTGGTTCTGTCATTGATGGCTGCAGGCTTCAAAAAAAACGTTTACGAATGCCAATGCTTTATGATTACTGGTCGGTTTGGGCATGAAATCGCACTATTGGGAAGGAAAACGTATAGGTAAATAACTTTTTATCGGGTTTTATTTTTATTTACAACTAAGTTGTACCCAGTTTTTACAAACGATGCATTGCCTCACAAGACGTTTACCGATGACAAGCCTAGTGACGTATTGCATTGTACTTATCACTTTAGAACAAGGGATTTTTTTACCGGTTCACAGCAATCAATGCGAGCATTACTTGGCGGCATAGGACATTCACAGATTCAAATTAATATTTTAATTTAATAATAATAGTAAATAATGCTGGACAATCCACACAACACCATCTAGCCCCAAGCTAAGCAGAGCTTGTGTTATGGGTATTAGAAGACTGACATACTTAATACCTACATTACATTACATTATCTATCTAATATGTATTCCATCAACTTTTTTCTTTCGTATGGTTGAAGGCTGTAAACAGATATTTTGGAAGATCCAAGTGGCGCGCGGGGCTGTACTCTACTACTACTCTACTGTACTGGGGCTGAGTACCTATAGCACCATTATGATTTAGTTAATTTACTGGGTTCTTATATGTATATTTCGTCGCTTTTGCATTTTTGGGCATTTGCACTTTTGTAGCCAAGATGATGATCCATCCATCAACTTGACTTCAAAATGCAGAAGAAGATAAGAGTACCTACTTACGAATGCATACTGAGTCGAGACCCTTTTGCTGCTGTAGCACACAGACACCAGCTTACTATGTTATGTACCTACCTTTATTACCTGTTTCGTTTATATTGTCATTGTTAGTTTTGTTTTGTTACAACCGGTTTCTCGAACGATGATCAACGAAAAAATCAAATAATTACTATGTGTCAAACTCGGATCAATCGTGATTTGGGTTTCCAGAAACTGAATATAATGAATAGAATATAAGAATAATTTATTGCCAAAAAGAACACAGGTTTACATACATTTTTACAAAAACACAAAGGTACCTTATATCTAATTTACAATGGAGAAACAACGAGGCCCAAACTAGGCAAAAAGCCTGTATCTTGGGTCTCAGGAGTACGAATTACTTATTAACAAATTAACACTTAGCACTGGGTGAATGAGCGACGACACAAGTGTTTGGCGAATTTGGAATTTCGGAACTTAATCGAAAACAAATCTAGGCAAAAATTAATTATCATTTGAAACAAAGCTAAGAAAAAGAAATCAAAAACTGGACAGCGGCAGATACGGCAACATAATACATGAATGTAAATGATTGTGATTGTGGGGGAGTGTGAGGGTGTGTTCATGTGGGGGGAGGGTGAATGGGGGGATGTAAAGGTGTGTGTGTGTGTGTGTGTTCGTTTGTGTGTGTGTGTGAGTGAGGGGTGGAGTGTGTCAGGGGGGGGGGAGGTGTGTGTGTAAAATTGTTTCAAGACATAGATTAAAGGAGTGAGTTATTTTATAGTCAGAATCAAATCTTCCACATCCTTATAGGAACATTTTAAAAGCCAATCTTTAACTATCTTTTTACAAAAGAAAACTGTTTTATTTTTAATGTCGCAAACCCGACTGACCTTATTGTAAGTGTTTGGAAGCGAGAAACTAGGACACCGTCTAGACATTTCTGACGTGGTATTAGGAAGAGGAACTCTGTAGGCACGTCTACTTATTATTTCTCGATAATCTGAACGGGATTTAATGTTTTTATGTGTTTTAACAGTTGCACTTAGAACAAAGAGGTGGCGTACTCTAAGGACGTTAAACTCCTTATAGAGGTCGTCGGTGGGGAATCGAAAGGGTTTGTTGAGCATGACTTTAATTAACGCTCTTTGAGCCCTTTCTACCTGAATTAGAAAACTCTTCCCCGCGAATCCCCAGACAGTGATACAGTACTGAAGTATTGATTGACAAAGGGCACTATAGACTAACTTTAGAATGTCAGGTGGGGTACAGTCTCTCAGTCTCTTCATAACAAAAATCAGTCTCCTAACTCGTCCCGCCAGTTCTGTAAGATGTTTTTTGTAGTTAAGGTTTTCATCCACTGTTACTCCAAGATACTTGAAAGTAGAAGTTCTTTCGATGAACACACATTGGCAAGACCCGGGATCTACAGCTGCAAAACTTGGGCAGGTATGAAGTTTTATTGTTAGATCTTGAGGAGGACTAGTAGCTGCCGTTTTAAAAAATGCCATGAATTTAGTCTTCTTAATATTGAGAGTCAATAGATTATAGTTTAATAATTTTCCTACCTCAGCAAGTCCTTCCTCAGCGTTTCTTCGCACATATTCCCAATTTGGCCCATGGAACAGGATGGCAGTATCGTCCGCATAAGCTACAACTTCAGAAAAGAAAAGAAACTAACCTCATGTTTACAATCTTCTCCAAAATTTTCGAAAACACACTCAACAAAGCAATAGGCCTATAGTTGTCGGGAGTATTTTTTTGGCCAGATTTATAGATAGGTGAGACTACAGCTGTTTTCCAGCTGTCGGGAAACGTGCCTGTGGAGAGACTTAGGTTGACTATGTGACTAAGAGGAGTAACTAAAGAGGAAAGCGAATTATTGATGAGAGAAACAGTAATTTTGTCCAGTCCAGGAGAGCTGTCATTTTTAAAGCTGTGCATTATCTTTTTGATTTCTGTAGGATCAGTCGGATTTAAAAATAATGAGTGCGTTACCCAAGCTTTAGACCTATACGATGTTATAAGAGACTGTTGGGACTCGGATATCTTTTTTAGGATATCATTTGCAAGAGTTTCCCCAACCGAGGCAAAGTGCTGATTACAGTGGTTGAGAGACTCGGCTTCATTGGAACCAGATGTCAACAGCTCAATTGGAGTACTACGCTGGCGTGCAGTTTGACAAATGTCTTTGATTGAGTTCCAGAGTTTTTTAGGGTTGTTTGTGTTTTTCTCAAGCTGCTGCCTGTTATATTGAGATTTCACTTTCCGAAGAAGATCATTGAAAAAATTTCTATAACGTGTGTAAATTTTGTGACGCTTACGGTCCTTCGGAAAGATTCTACATTCGGTATGAAGCTTATCACGATGCATCATGCATCTAATCAAGCCTGACGTTATCCAAGGTTTAGTATTTACCAATTTTCGACTAATCCTAACTTCACGGGTGTGTTTGTTCATGATTTCATTAATGATATCATAAAATTGGGCTACGGCCTTGTCTATTGAGAATTCGTTTAGGACGGAAAACCAATCCACACTATTTAATTCAGCTGCAACAGCACCATAATCAGTTTTGGATCTCCATCGGGAACTCCGACTACAGGCATGTTTTGATCCCAAAGATAATCCCGAGATTTATTTATTTATTTATTTATTTAAGTTACACCAACGGCATATTCACACATAATAATATACACAATATATTTGTCACACAATATATGTGACACAGTCTAGGACAATGTGATATACCATTACAGGTGTAAACAACTTAGTATTAAGTTTTACATAAGTACATAATTATATGAAATTAAGTCTTTTTTTCATTAAACATTTTTGAAACTAAAAAATAAACTTCCAACAAACAAAAACTTATCATCAGAACGAAATTTGTACAACAGTGAATTCAATTAACACAACAAGGTGACCTAACATTTAACACAATGTAATTATACTTGTTTGGAACAATAATCCAAACATAGAAATAATGTGGTAGAATTATTTGTTTTGTCCTTGCAACACCAATGTGTGCAAGTTTTTTATTTTGTCATGGCAATAATTCCTTCTTCCTGACTGAAACGTTGAAACTAGCGGAGTGATTTGCAAAACTGTATTTTTATATTTAAATAAACCCTTCTATTCAGTTCCCACGCATTTTATTTCGTACATGCGTGCGGTGGTCCTTCGAGAAGTAAATAAAATCAGTGCCGGGCAGTATTTCGCAAAATTTGTGAAAAAAGTTTGTTCGACGAGGCCGGCTTGCCATACAAGTCGCCATTGCTGGGTTGTTGTACGAGGCCCGCAACTTCGTTCTGGCTATTGCAGAACGAAAATACAAGAATCATCATCCAGAAGAATCATCAAGTTATCAAAAATTCGTAAGGATTACGAATTCTGGACGAGGAGTTGGCTCTTTCAAACCTAACCTCAAAAGTTTGAAACATCGAGCAGTTGAGTTCGTGCATTTTGACCATAGACATAAACTTCGGCGGCCATTGCGCGGGAGCAGTGTCAGTCATTCACTCGTTCAGCTGTCATCGGTTGGTTTGTAAACAAACGTCTTCACGTCGAAAGCAAACAATTTCAAAACAAAACGAAGCAAGTTCGTATTTCAAAAAAGTGCGGCTTAGTTCATAGTGCGTAGTGTGCGGTTAAAAGTGTTCGTACGTCGTATTATAAAGTGTTGTCGTACTGCGTGTTACCATGGAGTCCAAGGAATCATTACGTAAATACCGGCTTCTGCGGGGGCAGTGCAAAGCTACAATCACGCGCATCGAGGCGTTCGTGGATGATCCCATAAGCTTTGCCTCTGCAACCATTGATGTTCTGGAGGCGCGCAAGGACAAGCTCGTCAGCGCGCTCAAGGGTTATGAAGCGGTGCAACTGGACATACTAAGTATTGACGAAAACGACGGCGAACAGGTTGGTGAAGTAGAAGAAAAATATTTTACTGTGCTAGGAAAAATAAATGCTTCTCTTAAGCAAATTGGCAAAAAATCTGTATCAGAATGTCATAATGTTTCTACTTGTAAATTACCTACCATTGATATAACCCCCTATGATGGGAAAGACTTTACTAAATTCAAGCCATTCTATGATTTATTTTTAGCTGTTATCGATAATAACAGATCATTATCCGATGTCCAGAAATTATTTTATTTAAGGAAATATGTAACAGGTGATGCCTTGGCAGTCATTGTCAACCTGCCGCTAGTAAATCAGTCATACAGGGAAGCACTAGGCTTGTTGGAAAAGCGTTTTGATAATAAGACGCGTTTAATAGGAAATCATATCAGCGTTCTATTAGATTTACCTACAATGCAAAAGGGCACTGCAGCCTCTATAAGGTCTTTTGTGTCAGATGTGCAGCAACAGTTGCATGCATTGAAGAATCTCGAACAACCCATCGATAAATGGGATATGTTGTTAATTTCCATTCTAACAAGAAAATTAGATCAAATTACAAATAGAGCTTATCAATTAGATAGGGATTTAGAAAAAACACCTTCTATGGTTGATTTTTTGAACTTTCTTGAAAGGCGTGCTATGGCGTTAGAAGATAGTTTACCCCCTCAAAGTACTTGCTATGAAAGTACAAGTAGATTCTATAAATCTACACCAAAGGTAACCAATGTTGCCTCTAATAATAAAAAAATGTGTAAACACTGTAACAAAGGTGACCATTATCTTTTCAGCTGTCCGGAATTCAAAACGGCAGCACTAGAGGTCCGCCAATCATTTGTGCGGGACCATGATTTATGTACCACTTGTCTTAAGCCACACAGCGGGAACTGTAAGTTTAATTTCAAATGTCAAATATGTAAACAGGGGCACAATACTTTATTGCATGAACAACAAGCTGTTTCTCCTATAGAGCCTGCAGTGACTTTGTTGTCAAAACCTGTTTCCTGCAACATTTTGCTTCCGACTGTAAAGGTTAATTTACAAAATCAACTAGGTGAAAAAGTTTCTGTCCGAGCATTGCTTGACACCGGCAGTCAGGCATCTTTTGTTACAACCAGCCTTGTAAATAAACTTGGATTGATTGCTATAAATCAAGACCATAATATAATAGGTATAGGTAATAAACAAACACAAATAAATAAAATTGTAAAAATAAGTGTGCTTCCATGCCACAATAATGTAAAATTAAATTTAAAATGTCACATTGTTGACCAAATAACAACAAAATTGCCCCAACAATTTATAAATATATCCGGGTGGAATTTACCACAACATGTAAAACTTTCAGACGATGAGTTTAATATCCCAGCAGAGATTTCTTTGCTACTGGGTGCAGATGTCTATTTCAATGTAGTGTTAGATGGTTGTATAAAAATCCAAAATGGACCCGTTTTACAAAATACCTTATTTGGGTATGTAGTTGGTGGCAACATTCCTGAAAAAGTGTCTGAAAATAATAAAGTAAGTAATATAACTTGTGAAATTGTATCTAACTTTGCTATAAATGATCATAAAAAATTAGAAAATGTAATGGAAAACTTTTGGCTTTCAGAAAAGATACCAGAGCCTGTAAAGCAGAGTTGTGATGAGTTTGAGAAGGCTGAAAAAAGTTTTCAGACCTCTATGAGTCTGAAAAATAATAGATTTCATGTTGATATGCCTCTCATCACACCTCTGGAAGAATTGCAGCTCGGTGATTCATTTTCAGTTGCCTATCAAAGATTTTTAATGTTAGAGAAAAAGTTTAAAAGAAACACTTTGTTACTAGAGCAATATAAATTGTTTATAGATCAGTATGTGGAACTAGGGCATGCTAAGAAGGTGGATATTGCGAAATATGATATTGATAGTGATCCTGTATACTTTCTAGCGCACCATGCTGTTATCAACGAGGCAAGTAAGACGACCCGGCTTCGTGTTGTGTTTGACGGGAGTATGAAGTCGCGCAGTCAGGTGTCCCTCAACGACGTCATGCTGAATGGCCCCGTGGTACAGAGTGAGCTTTTTGATATATTAATTTTATTCAGGACCTTCATTTACACAATTATTTGTGATATTCAAAAGGCATTTCGCAACGTATTTATCAATAGCCACCATACTAGCCTTCAAAATATTTTATGGCGAGATGATCCTACAAAGGCCATCAGCTGTTTACAGCTTCAGACAGTCACATATGGACTGAAGGCCTCCACATTCTTGACTACTCGATGCCTGATTGAATTAGCTCATCGTTATAAAGACAAGTACCCACTTGCGGCTCAAACAATGATAGAGAGTACCTACGTCGATGACGTATTAGGCGGATCAGATAATATAGAGCAGTTGCATGATCTTAAATCCCAGTTGGTAGAGCTCCTCAAGCTAGGTAGTTTTTCTCTACACAAATGGTGCTCAAATTCGCTTGATGTTTTAGATGGTATTCCAGATGAGCAAAAACAGTTTGAAAATATTGACATGAGTGGGGATAATTTAGTCAAGACTCTAGGCTTAATGTATGATATAACTTCAGACACTTTCACTTTTTCAAGTCCCAATTTTGATCAGGAACATAATTTAAATACAAAAAGAAAAATTCTAAGTTTTATAGGGAAAATGTTTGACCCTCTTGGCTTAGTAGGCCCTATAATAGTGGTAGCTAAAATATTTATGCAGGAGCTATGGTCTTTGCAGATAGGATGGGACTCAATAGTACCCAAAAACCAGTTTCTATACTGGAACAATTTTCTTAACAATTTAAAGATAATGGGCAAAATAAAAGTTAATAGGTGTGTTAACAATAAGGATGTTTCATCCGTAGAGTTGGTGGGGTATTCTGATGCATCAATGAAAGCCTTTGGCTGCTGTCTTTATCTTAGAATTTTAAAAAATGACGGTACAGTGCAATCAGATCTTCTCTGCTCCAAATCCCGTGTTGCTCCTTTAAGTAAAAATTTAACGATTCCTCAGCTGGAGCTCAATGGTGCACTCCTGTTAGCCCAGCTAGCACATAGAGTAGGTAGAGTCCTGAAAGGTAGGTTTCCTCAGGTAGAAAATTTTTTCTACAGCGACTCTCAGATAGTGTTAGCTTGGATAAAGTCAGGTAATGTAAAGTCAAATGTTTATGCCAACAATAGAGTCAAGCAAATCGTAGAGCTGACCGATCAGGCGCAGTGGGGTTTCGTTAGGACTAGTGACAATCCGGCCGACCTATTGTCGCGGGGAGTCTTGCCGCACAAGTTGCAGCAAAGTGAGGTATGGTGGCACGGCCCAACTTACTTATTAGATAAAAAACACGATCATACTAGTTTTGAAGATTTTAAATTGTCTGATTTGCCCACAGACACTCAGCAGATCGATGAGTCAGATATACCGTGTAACTTGACACAGGTAGAGCCATCGTTTTCTACAAAATTATTTGAAAAGTATTCAAATGTTTATAAATTACAGAAAGTGATAGGATACATATATAGGTTCTATAAAAACTGTTCGAAAAAATATAATAAAATAACGGACGGTAGCCTTACGCCTCAAGAGCTTCGTGACTCTTTGTTAGTCATCGTGCGTTGTACTCAAACACAACATTTTGGTAGAGAGGTAGAGTCACTTTCTGACGGAAAAAATATAAAAACAGGAATAGGTAGTTTGTATCCTTTCCTTGATAAAATAGGTATTATTAGAGTAGGAGGTAGGCTCCATAATGCTAAAGAGATGTCTTTCGATAAAAAGCATCCAGTTATCCTTCCGAAAAACAGTCACATAACAAATCTTATAATAGAAAGAGAACACTTACGACTATTACATGCAGGGCCCAGGTTAGTCTTGAGCTCTCTATCCCAAAGGTACTCTATAGTAAGCGGTATTCGAGAGGTCAAGAAAGTGGTGCGCAAATGCATTAAGTGTTTTCGTTTGAAAGCTGAGGCTGCTAAGCAGTTGATGGGCTCCCTCCCGCAAGAAAGAATTACAGCGTCCAGGCCATTTCAGCATGTCGGCGTTGACTTTTGTGGACCCTTCGATATGAAGGTTGCTAGGGTTAGAAAGCCTATCGTTCAGAAAGGTTACATCGCGCTTTTCGTTTGCTTTGCCATCAAAGCTATACATGTAGAGCTCGTATCAGATTTAACAACTGAAGCCTTCTTAGCATGTCTCAAGCGATTTATTTCTAGGCGTGGTATGCCCACAAACATATTTTGTGACAATGCTAAAACTTTTAAAGGAGCATCAAATGAGATGAAAAAATTGTATGAACTACAATCCTCGAAAATTCACAGGGATAATATTAACGGGTTTTGTTCCCAGCATTACATAAAATTTAGATTTATACCCAGTTATTCACCTGAATTTGGAGGGTTGTGGGAAGCAGGTGTAAAAAGTGTAAAACACCACTTAAAGAGAGTAGTAGGAAACCAATGTTTAACCTATGAAGAGCTCAATACAGTCATTGTACAAATCGAAGGAATTTTGAACTCTAGGCCTCTACTCTCTACAAATACCAATGATTGTAGTTATTTAACGCCTGCACACTTTCTAATTGGATCTGCTCTGGCTAGCTATCCTGAAGTCGATCTAACAGACGTTTCGATTAATCGTTTAAAATTTTGGAATCTTTGCACTAAACTTAAACAAGATTTTTGGAAATTATGGTCAAATGACTATTTAACACAGCTTCAGAGCCGTCCCAAGTGGAAATATCCGCAGCAAAACCTCAAAGAAGGTGATTTAGTTATTGTAAAAGATTTAAACACTACTCCATTAAATTATAGTATGGCTCGTATTGTAAAAACTTATCCTGGGAACGACAATATGGTACGAGCAGCCGATGTTAAAATGAATAACAAAGTTTATAGAAGGTCAGTAAAACGACTCTGTCAGTTACCTGTAGAGTAGCATATTGCCGGCCCCAATTATGTTTGGAACAATAATCCAAACATAGAAATAATGTGGTAGAATTATTTGTTTTGTCCTTGCAACACCAATGTGTGCAAGTTTTTTATTTTGTCATGGCAATAATTCCTTCTTCCTGACTGAAACGTTGAAACTAGCGGAGTGATTTGCAAAACTGTATTTTTATATTTAAATAAACCCTTCTATTCAGTTCCCACGCATTTTATTTCGTACAATACTTAAGAAATAAAGTAACAATTTCAAACTTCTAACTAACAGTGAGATCATAAAAAAGATATAGCTTGGGAATTTAAATTCTACAGGACGATGCCTCAGTAATTAACTTATTTAGAGTAATTATAAAAAATAAACATGTCTAAAGAACTAAATCTTCACAGGAGTTCAAGACTGAGTAGCAGCTGAGTTTAAACAGATTATTGTAGCATTCACTAGATGAAGACTATTCAATCAATAGTAAATTAAAGTTTCCAATAATTATAGATTGTACACCACTTGACTGCATCACTGTGTTTATATGATCTAGGATGGGAACCATAAGACACTGGGGGAGGTATGTGTATTGCACTGAACATAATATTCTTGATGGAATTTTCAAAATTAACTTTTAGTAAAATCCAACTGAAATTTATAACTATTGAAATGATCCACCAAGAGGGAATATATATCCTTTGACACTGCTATTAATATTCCTCTTCCTTTGTCTTTTGTTGATTGTGTAGTACTCCGGTCCCTTCTTTATGTACTGTAGCAGTCATCAAATAATCATTGATTGAGTCATCCAACGTTGTTTCAACCACCATAATAACATCATGATTAGAAAACAAGAGGCCAATCTAATATCATTAAACTTAGTCTTTATCCCTCGAGCATTTTGGTAGTAAACTTAGATTGTATCCTGTGTTAGGCTGGTTTTATATCAACAAAGAGCCCATATTAGTCAGTGTCTCAAAGCTTTTCACTTGCTTAGCAGGGGACTGATCATCTTTCCGAATGAATATGCGACCATTCCTTGTCCATACATACTTGAATCCATTATCTCGGGCAACTTTCCTTGCCTACGCATGAAGCCCTTTATTAAAGAGATGCTCTGAAACAAACACCGGAGCTCGGTTGCCTTCATGGCCTAAATGTTGTGAGCTTAACTTGTCACTCGGATGAGTTTTATTAAATCTTGTCACTGCAGCAAGGATGTCATCTCTAAACCTCATATTGGGAAGCTTGACAATGATAGAGCGAGGACGGTTGTTAGATTCATTCATCTTTCTGACTCTAGAGCAAGACAGTATATCTGCATTGTCAATAGGAAATGATATAAGGGTGCCCACTTGTTTAACAATGTTTATAAGGTTTTCAGATTTCTTTTCAGGAACTCCATTTATCTCCAGATTGTTCTCACGTGAGTGTTGCTCTAAAATCTGCAGTCTAGTTGCCAGTAAGTGGACTGAAGTAACAAGGCTTGCATTTTCTTTCTCCAGTGAATCCATCTTTGACTCACAAGATTGAATATCATTTTTAATTTGACCATAATCAGCCTTGACCAGTTCCATAATGTTTTTAACGTCATTTATGGCAGACAATTCGCTCTTTATTGGAGCAAGAGCTAGTTCGATAGAACCTAGAACCGCTGAATGTATCTCTGAGCGAATGGCATTTAATATGGTTGAATCTATAACAGGGTCACTAGATGGCACAACTGCCTTTATCCCAATTATGCTGTGATTCAGCGTGCCTGTCTTTTTGCGCGTCAACATGTGGTGATCATCAACATTCTTATCCTGCATCATATCTTGAGACAGAGGAAAGGAAGAGATGTTTGAATTCGGTAGGTTATTACAGCTGGTGCACTTATACTCACGTTTCTTCTCTTTGGACATAGCATTGAAACGCTTCAAATCAATGTTGGCGCAATCCAGATCGTAGTATTTCTTACAAAATGAGCAACATACGAAATTGCGGTCGATTATTGTACTAGAGCATTTTATGCAGTTTTTCGCTGCCATTGTGCTGTTCTTTCTTCGAAATGAAATAGATAATTATATCTTCAGGTTTATTAATTATTCTTAATTTAATTTTATCGTTATGAGCAAGCAAGCTATCCGCGTCGTTGATTGTTGGGTAAGAAACAGAAGTCCTGTATGTATTTTTTATATAAGTTACGACACCACCATTTTTATTTAATTGTGTCGCAGAGCGAAAAACCACGTAGCCCGGTAAACAATCTAAAACCGATTCGTCTGACAACCAACACTCCGTAAGAACTATGATGTCTATATCCGAATTTAGTCGCTGGAGCGAGACCGCAAGTTGGTCAAAATTACACTGCATACTTCTTATATTTAATGATAATAATTTAAAGTTTAGGTTGCTGGACAATAGATAGTTTCGGCATAATTCAATAGAATCGTACGAATGACAGTCTATAGACACAGTTTCGTCAACTGGCCGTAAGTCACGGAGCACAAAACCAGTGGAGAGAGCATCGGCACGTTTTTGTTCTAAATCTAAGTCACTAATAAACGGCGGGGGGAGAGGCAAGCTTCGGCCGCTGTGATTGGGTGACGAATTGACAACTGATTCTCTAGGGATTCCAAAAAAGTAATTTTAAAAATATCGATATCGATATTTTATTGTTTGATTGAGTAGTCTACGGATTTGTTTGTGATACAGAGATACGCATACGCATTCGATTTTGAATGAAAACAGAAGACCAATTAACCAATACCAAAATTACGAGAATCTAGTCGCAGTCTCATCTCGGCAACAAACAAATGTCAAAAACTTGTCAAAATGTAAGGAAATTAGAGGTATTTTTGACAGATTGATACTGAGATCATACTGTGAACGTTGTTAGATGTTTATTAAATTAAGAAGAACATAGGCTTACTTAAGGCCCCTTGACAAATATGCGGCTGTTCGAGTTTAGGTATTTAAAGTGACATATCCAAGTACTTGACTTATCCAAGGCGTTTGATTGTGTGCATCATGAAACGTTGGTCAGGAAACTAAACCACTATGGTGTTAGGGGTGTTGCTCTGGAACTTCTGTCTTCTTATTTAAGCAACAGAATTCAAAGAGTTGACGTAAATGGGAAACGTTCTCCGGGATCTGTGGTGAAAATGGGTGTACCACAAGGATCAATACTAGGACCGTTTTTGTTTCTAGTTTACATCAATGATCTACCACGAGTAGTTAAAGATGATCACGAGATTGTACTGTTTGCAGATGACACTTCACTTTTGTTCAAATTGGAACGACGACAAACAAATTATGACGACGTGAATAATACAATCTCAAAAGTTGTAAACTGGTTCAATGTAAACAACTTATTATTAAACGAAAAAAAAACTAAATGTATACGATTTGTTTTACCAAATGTCACACAATCGCTAGCTAATGTCAAAATTAAAGATGTAAACATAGATCTAGTGGACACCACAGTGTTTTTAGGAATAACCTTAGATAATAAACTTCAATGGGGCCCACACATAGACAAATTATCGAAAAAGCTTAGTTCTGCAGCATATGCAGTCAAAAAGATCCGCTTCCTTACAGACGTGGACACAGCTAGACTAGTTTATTTCAGCTACTTTCATAGCATTATGTCATACGGCATTTTGTTGTGGGGGAATGCTGCAGATGTAAATACCGTATTTGTGTTGCAGAAGCGAGCTATTCGTGCAATCTATAACATGGGTCCCAGAGAATCGCTACGAAATAAATTTAAGGAAATAAACATAATGACAGTGCCTTGTCAGTACATTTACGAAAACTTAATGTATGTTCGAAAAAATATTAATCTTTTTGCTAAAAAAAGCGACAATCATAATGTTAACACAAGAAATAAGGATAAACTCGCTGTTCCCATTACTAGGCTCACCAAAGTAAATAAATCTTTTAAAGGGCAATGTGTACGCTTCTATAACATAGTCCCAAGCTATGTTTGTCAATTGCCGATTGGCAAGTTCAAAAACGTAATAAAACGAAAACTCTTATCAAAAGCATATTATAAAATATCTGACTATTTAGAAGACAAGCAAGCTTGGGACGAACTAGCTCCAACTATATTAAACGATTGTAAGAAGGATCATATGAAAAAAACGCTAGAATCCAGGTCTAGTTTCTTGCCAGTTCTTCTAGACACTGGTCGCGACGAACTGGCGCCTAGAATCATCTAGTATGTAAGACGTTTCAAAGTGATCCTTGTGATTTTATTGAATAAATGATTTTGAAGTTGAAATTTTGAAGTTGAAGTTGAAAAGACGCGCGACGCGGCTCACAGCGCTCGCGACTCGCGAACGTACCGTCCACGCGATATTGAAAGACTTACGAATTTGATATTTTCACAGTACTTCATTACTTCCAACAACAACAAAAAGTGAATGACTAACCCATGTAAAAGTAAGTAATACACTATTTATAAAAATACCTACCAGAGCAGGTAAATATAAAGTAGGCACTGATGACCTATATAATCGGCGTCTATTATTTTTTAAACTTTCATAGCAATCTGTCGTGAAATGCCTAGAACATACGACACTAGATTTTGTTGGAAAAAAATTGTCTCTATGTGTAGCTTTAATCCAAATTTCTTTCTTCTCGGTGTCATCGTTGGGAAACCTGCAAATTTAAAAACAAATTAAAAAAAAAAAAAAAAAAAAAAAATATAAGGCAAATAACTATATTTTAAACTAGCTGTGCCCCGCGACTTCGTTCGCGACTCGCGTAGAAGTCGTAAGATACTAGCAGCCATATTTTAATAAAACTCCCTCGTCCACCGACCCGCCGCGTTGCATCTCCCACCCGCGCTATTTATTCACGATTTCATGGCGCGGAACCCTAATATTTTTCTAAAATAAAAACAGCCTAAGTTATTCCTTATAATATCAGCTATCTGCCAGTGAAAATCCCGTCAAAATCAGTCCAGCCGTTTCGGAGATTTGCCGGAACAAACAGACATACAGACAAAAATCTTACTTTTTTTGTTTGTTATAAGTACCGTATATACTTTTATAAAAATTACATTTAGTAAAAAGCTATTATTTTGACATTACAAACAGACACTTATATTTTATTTATTTGTATTGATTACATCGATAAAAACGTCGCGATGCTGCGAACAGCACTATCGAGAAAAAAGAGACAACTGCTAATGAGCAAATCAGTGTAGCAGAAAGAGACAGCAACACGAACATTCCAGAACTTAAAATATTTTTAATTTTTAATCAAATTGAATAAATGGAGTAGAAAACCACTTACCTGTGAAATGTTATCCCATCTTTTGTGTAACTTGAAGTAGTAGTACACTTTCCACACCATTTAATGGCACAACTAGGCATTACTTTTTGTTTTATTTGCCTTAAAAACGGGAGCGCGTGATGTTCGTACGTAAGCCTACCTCTGCTGCGACTGACGAAAATTCCGCCGCATACGCTTGATATAGCGTATGTTTAGTGACCACGGTATCCCCCGCACGCGCTCTCCACGTTATGTGCTCCGTGCCGTAAGTGTACTTTGTGTGTTACTGTTTTGCAAATAAAAACCTGTCTAGGTAGGTACATATTTCAATTGTTCCTATCAGGATGCTACAGACATAAACGCAAAGTAAATTCAATATTCAAATCTGTTTTTTCCGTGTACGTATTGTACGTGTTTTGTACGTGCGAGTTTTTATTTCAATTACTACGATAACAAATATACATATTGTTAAACCTGACATTTTCCTTAAAAAACGATTTTTAGATCAAGATCCTTTGCATTCAGCGTCCAGGCAGACAGTTAAACAGAAGCTTGGTAATTACGCGGTAAATTAAAAAAAATTTAATAAAGTAAGTTTTACCTACTATTAGTTATACCTAATATTATAAAATAGTAGGTAGAGGAGAAGGTGGTATCGTGGCCACTGCTTTTAAATTGGACCCCTGCTCTAATAAATATAACCATTAACATTATCTTCATTATTTTTTTTGCACTACGTCTGTCATTACATTGACGCACTTTTACGTCACCTGATTGGCGCGAAAAGTTCATGTCCTCCGATTGGTGCGAACTAGTTGCTGCGTATCACTTGTAAAATTTTCGTGCCGTTAAGCTTTTGTACAAAAAAAAATTGAAAAACAGGTGTTTTGTGAAAAGAAGCCTACACAACATCATCAACATCATCTCTGTGGTTCATAATTGAAGGTAAGACATGGATTTTTCTTATTCATTCGAATTCATGCTTATTTTTCTTAAAAGTGTGATGTTTACAATGCGGCCCCCCTTCCCTGTTTGTAATATGGCTCCCGGGGCCATATTAAAAGTAAGTCCTTTTGCTGGTGTTCCAAAAACATTTTTTTAATTGTTTTTAATGGTTTCAGATGCCTCGCACTACTACCATGTCACCTGGACGTAAAAGAAGAACGGTGGATCCAGAACAAATGGAAAAAATCCGTGGAAGCTGTGAGGAAGAATTAGATGGGATACAAAAATGCAGCTAAAACTTTTTCGGTATTATGAAGACTGGTGTAAGATACCATGATGACACTGAGCATGATATGAATAGGAGGCCAGCCGAAAACATGGACGCAAATTGCATCTTTTGTGACACCTCTTATTCTAACGAAAGAGATGAAACAAGAATCCAGTGCCAGGCATGTGGGCTCTGGGCTCATCAGGATTGTGCCGGTCCTGAAGGAGAATACTACATTTGTGATTTCTGTCGTTAAATTTACTTTTAGAGAACGTTATCTACAGGCATAAATTATTTTTGGTTTCATACTTTTAACTGGGGGCCAAATTACCCTCAAGCAACCACGGCCTGCCATTTATACATCAATTCAAAATAAATATTTTTTCTCTATAACTAAAAGACTTTCATTCATGATAATTTTTTTAATCATTGCCCATTAAATTGAGAACCCTCTGATAGCCTGTACATGATTCCAAAGGGTGATGAAATAAATTTAGATACCTAAAACAAAATGGGGGGCCACGATACCACCTTCTCCTCTATAACTTACTGCATTAAAATCTCAATCACATTAAATAGTAAATGATTTCAGGTGCAAGTTCCTCGCGATCAGAGTATAGAAGAACGGACAAGAAACTTAATCAAATTGAAAATATAACACATAAGGTGGTGTAATTGTAACGTTGTAAAGGACTGACTCGACTTGTTTTGACTTTTAACCCCTTGTCCATCCCAGTTGGCTGGCCAGAGATTATTGAATTTACGAACATAATCCGCAAAGCGACAGATGGGACCGGCGGGCGATACCTTACTCTTCAGACTTTCGTAATCGTGTTTTTTGCTTACAAGTTTTATTCGAATAAAATTGAACGTTTTTCTTAAGTAGACTGTGATAGATGAGTTGTTCATACAAATTTAGTACCAGACAGTTTTATAATAAAGTGTATTTTAAGCGATTTTTTTTTATGATTTTGGTAATTTCACATGTATTTAAAAATAATATGCATTAAATTCTTTACTAATGAATTTAGATTATTAGTAATTTCAAAATGTTTGTATGCTAATTAAAAGGATCTAAAGACGCTACCTTACACACCCTCCATCTATTTATGTATCTGAACTCATAAACAATAAAATGATTTGATTTGATTGATTTTAAAATAAATAATAGTAGAAATTAGGCTTTTAAAGATCTACTCCCAAACTAAACAAGCTTTGCATTATAGATTGCTGATATAAAAATGATAAGCATTTTTTTCCTTAATATGTTACACGCAAACTCAGAGCAACTGTATTGTTCATGAATCACAATTTTTTTTAAATTGGAACCTACAAACAGACCTTATACAAATAGTTGTGACGTCTGTCGATACTTATTAAAAATAAAAATTTCGAGCTTCATTATATTTTCAGTAATATTAGATGACTGTTGCTTATTCATTATCGACTTCTAAGAAATTTCTTATAATTTGTTTTTCTCATCATTTTATTTATATATTCATTTATATTTTTTAACAAACGCTATTCACGTTTGCCTTTAAAAGTTTCTTAATTCTGACAACCCTAGCATACTTTCATATGAATTATATTAATAAAGTCTGTCATCAGTTTCTGAAATAAACAATAATTCTTAAGAATTCTACACGTATAACTTTATTATTACATTTAAGTATCTCCATATTCATAGAAATTCATATAAAAGTTTTGAAACACGTTCCTACTCAATATAGCAATTATGTTCTCATTGTTTTTTGAATATTAGTATTAGTATTTCAGTCAACATATTAGAAAAATATTCATCATCAACCTATATCAGTCCACTGCTGGACGTAGGTAACTTGCAAGACACGCCACTGAGCCCGGTCTTCGGCTCTTCTCATCCAGTGTTTGCCAGCTACACTCCGCAGATCGTCTTCTTAAACTTCGTCAAGACTCGTCATCCATCCCTCAAAAAAATATTGCCGTTAGAAAATATTAAATTAAGGCAAGAAATATCACAAAGATATGAAACCAATACACATTTGTATCGAC
Organism: Ecliptopera silaceata; assembly: GCA_932527185.1. NCBI lineage: Eukaryota > Metazoa > Arthropoda > Insecta > Lepidoptera > Geometridae > Ecliptopera > Ecliptopera silaceata. The sequence continues at coordinate 4,609,196 of OW052202.1, read as the reverse complement.
GAAGGGATTTATTATTATCCAAAATAGTTCGATTCGGAGGAAATATTTATCAGCAATGAGGATTCTAGGCGACGACGAGGCCAATAGGGATCTTAGGCTGAACACTCACTATCGAGTTGTAACCATTTAACAGATCAGACATTTAGTAACCAAGATATAACGCGTGTCTTTTGACATTAATGGAAGATTGTTTATTAAATACCTATAAATACATAATCGTACAGTTTGAAGTTCTCTAAATATGAGAACTAGAAAAATTAACATGTAAAAATTAATAAATTGGCTAGTAAAATATTTCAGAATTTTTACACGTCTTTCAATGCTATGTATTTACATAATGTATAGTAAAATTATTCCAATATTACACGGCGTTGTATAAAAAGTTCAAAAGCGTTTATTTATCATTTTGTCTATCGCAAACGCTTATTTAACTACTAAATAAAAAAACTGATCAAAATCAACACAACACCGTCAATACAAACACTTTGCTCAAAATGAACCCCGTCTATGCTGCCCTGACTTTTCAGTTACTATTTCCAATCTCGGTTTCACAATATGTTTAACTAACGTTATGGTTACAACACGCTAGTGAGCAGCCGGCTTTAAGACGAATGCTTATTGAAAATATTTCCATCGAGACGGAAATAATATTTGACGTATGAATGAAATTCTCGTAGAGATGAGACAAAGACTCGATTTATCAGAAAGGCATTTTTGCCAAATCAAGTAGATAATTGAAAAATTCCATTCTCTAACTTGACACTTCTCTTTATGAAGTTTGAATTTCACTGCAAATGTGATTTTCGTGTTTGACCTACTCACGGTTTCAATATTTTCTGTTATTACGTTTCTGAAAGCGATACGTGACCCAGTATTTTATTGGTAAAAAAAATCGGTTCGTGAAATGTTCTTATTCAAACATAATTCATTTCGACACAACTCTTTTTTCATACATATTGTAAGTTTATTCTAGGTGTATGACCTTTAAAGGTGTTTTTTATTGTTAACAGTTACGACGTGTATTTGTAATCAGATAAAATAATAATATAATTTATTATTTATTAATTGTAATTGGTTATTGTTTTTCTTTTCCAGATTATCGTTGCGATTTTACTGGCAATTAATTAACAAAGATTTTCCTGTAGTTTCCTTTTATAATTATGTAATTGCGTTGGTTCTTGTAGTAGATCCTGGAACGGTTTTATAAATCATAAATTATTATTTTCTTTTAATTGAAACAATATTGAAACTCAATAGATCATAAACATAAGTACTTACTTAAATCAGTAGGTCTTTGAAAAAACCAACAGTGGTTATAAGTTTCAGTTGCTCTTTTTTTTCTTAGATCTGTCATAATCCTCATTTAGAAATATAGATACAATAAACTACATTTTATATGAAAAATAGTAACTGAAATGAGCTTGTTTTTGACCAAAGTTACGGATGAAAGTTGTTTCTTTGAGGTAAACAGAAGCAAAATGAAATTGCGCCACCCATCTCCTACTTCCTAGACTCTTTTCTGCAGATCTTTAAGCTTATATTGTGAAATAATAGAATCTAAGAGAGTCATTCTTTTAATAAAAATATACTTGCAATTTTGTTGAAACTTTATTATACTTAATACTATGTAATTAATTACTTATGAGTAGTGTTTATTTTTAAGTGTGTTAGTAAGTGATTATTTTTAATGTTAATTATGTGTGCTGTTAGCGTTGCCTGCTAATAATTTTCTAATCAAAAGCTGCCAATAAGTGCGGCCTATCCTAGCTTCTCAAACCCTGACAGGTTTTAATCACGTTAATTTTCATTGTAACTCGTTGGTATTCTGTTGCATTTCTGGTAAACTGATGTAACTGAGCTGTGTTAAGTTCTATCAATAATAACGTCACAGTTTACAAGAATTGCCACAGCACTTATAACATAATTTATCATTTATCTAGTCGAAGCGACGCGTGACCCGAGGGCTGGTGAGTATCTGGCCCAACGTATCAGCATTGCTATTCAGCGCGGCAATGCAGCCAGTGTCTTGGGTACGCTTCCGATTGGTACTGATTTGGATCAGTTGAACTATCTATAGATCGTTTGCAACGGTCTGTAGATAGCTCAACTGTTTCTTATGTATTTTATATGACTATGTACATTTTGTAAATAGTCGTAAGTTTGTTTGTGAATAAAGATATATTTATCATTGATTTATCTCATATAAAGCGAAATGTGTATCAAAGTGAACAAACGCCAACCATCTATGTTACATATTATGGTTAGTAAACCATAGCTCGTAGAATTTTTCTAAGAATATCGCTCGGTCTATTTACTCTACCCGTTGGAACTAAATAATCCGAACATCCCCCGCAGATGTAATCCTGACATGCAATCTCCGCTGCCATCAATCAGAGAGCGAGACAGCAATAGCACTATCCGAGCGAGACAAAAGATGTCCACGACTTCCCTTGAGTGGACTCTGGTAGTGGTAATTCGGACATTGACTAATGTTTGCTCACAGCGCTAAGTTTATTACTGTTGGACTGTGGGTACAGGTACATTGAAACGGGTTTCTAGAATACTTGAACATTAAAATTACATTGCTTTCAACAGAAACATCACTGTCTCTATTAACTTGGCAAATTATTATGGTTAGTTTAGTTTTCATACTAAATCGTTACCCCCTATCTTATAAAAAGTTAGCGTTGACTTTTTACTCATTATGTAGGGTAATCAGTACTTCAAACTTTTTTTAAGATAGACCGTAAGTAGATACATATATTGTGGTTAAATAATTTCATCTTGGTAGATTTTATAGATTTTAAAGTTTTAAATCTGCTGTCGAAATAAATATCAAACACTAGGTATATTATTAAATTTTTAACAAGCTTTTAAGTAAAACTGGGCATTGCACTCGGAAGCTTACGGGAGGCAAAATTGACTTATAATATATAACTTTTAAATACGTAAATACACATAAAATGCATAAAGGTTGTTCCAAACTGAAATAAAAAAGCGCAAAAATAAATAAAACGAATTCAACAAAAACATGTTATTTTTCCATCGAAAAAGTATCACGTCACAATCACCTTCAGATTCAGGAAGTTGCCGATTTATTGCAGAACAATATCATCTTCTCAGTGTCCGGACTACTCCGGACGAATCCGGACTACCCCGGACTACTCCGGACGCAAACGACAAAACAATGCCGCTATCGCATCATCTCATCTTCCGCTCTCCCAGATAAGTGTTCAAACTATCAAGTAAACCTCTACGAGAATAGACCTTTACTTGCCAGGGATCGAGAAAAATGATATCAAATACATTTCAAAGCGTGTTTTAAACTATGTATTTTAAGCACATACAATACATTAAGCTTGTGAAATTCACCCTTTTTAGGAGTTACATTAAATTAGAGCTTCCAAATCAGCATAGACGTTTTAAATAATATTTTTTGAAACCCGACAAATCTATATTCTTGTTTCGGAAACAATGAAAGATTCCAACCTCATTATATCATTTTGTATCAAAAACAATCGGTAAGTGTCTAATTTTTTTAATTGTTGAGAATTTAATTGTTCATTATCTTCTTAAATAATTTAAAATTTAAAAAAAATGATATCTAAACACAATATAAATCGAGACTTTTTTTTAAGCTGAAACTGCATTATTATTGCCTAATGTATCCCATGTAATTGAGGGTAGGACTAACCCTCGAGAATCAGATATCATATGTGACAAGGACAGATAGCTGTATTATGTGCCTGGCATGCTGAGACCTCAGGGGGGGTATTCTGACAACTGAAATGTTTTTGAACTGTGATTTGATCAAATTGCAGTTCAGTTTACTTCTTCGTCTTTTATTGATATTTTGAATGATCAATTTTCATACCGTTTGATAGAATTAACGAAAAATCAGGTAAGCCATGCTCAAATCAGGTAGGTCATGCTTGAATCAGGTAGGTTATGCTCAAATCAGGTAGGCCACGTGCTAAACCGCGGCATTGACGTCATTTTTAACAGTACCTCTACCATGAGTTGTCACAGTAAAATCGCCTGACTTTACTACAGTAGTTACGTAAATATTATTATTACAAATTTTAGTACCCAACTATCCGCTAGAGGCGCCGTACAAATCTTCATACATTTTTTTAACTACAGACGCTAGCGAGTATAGTATATATAGTATAGTAAAAACTCATGGTAGAGCTACAGCTCAGTCATAATTTTATAAAGCTCAGTCACGGCAGTCCACAAAAATGCCACGGAATACTGATGAGTTACTATAAAATCATTGAAAACTGAACTGCTACTGAAAGGATATTCGGTCACGCAAGATTCCCCTTGCTGGATAGCCCCCCAGATACAAAGATTCAAGTGTTATAATGCTGATGACATGAACTGGTAAAGTTATATAATTATGTTTTGCTTCCTTTGTATAAGTTGATGACAGCGTTCTAGGAACTTTTGTTAGTTTAAACGTTCTATGGTTAAATTAATTTTATAACTTAACTGCGAGTTTACATCTTGTAACGGAACTGTTGGTCGTTGTATATAATTTTAATAATATGTTTCGCAAAAATGAAATAAACTTACTTCAATTGTCAAAATGTTTCTAAGGGACTTACCTAGGTACAATATAAAAAATGATCAAAAACGGTTCTAAATTGCTAGTGTAATTGGTTAATTTGAAAGTGCGTGTGTACTTTATACAACTGGTACGATATATAATATAATAGATTCAGGTTTATTGTACAAAAATATTAGTATCTTGCAGTTATTTAAAACTTATTATTTTTTTAACCAAAATCATGTACTTACTTACCTAAAGAATATTTGAGTATAATGTTTGAAATAGGTTTTTCGTCAGTGTGTGTCACAGACATGTACAACTTTCTTTGTCTTTCGTTCTAGGTAATTTATATCATTGTACATCAAATTGTCATCTACATTGGCAAATACCCCTGAATTTTGTACCATTTAATCAATATTAGAAAACGAATAGATACTACAAAATTGGCACGTCAAATAAATTCCTGTCATTCGTAAATACTTTGCATAAATTGGATACTGGGGAATTCCCCGCAACAAAGACGCTAGACGGCTGTTCCAATAAAATGGAACGATTCAAACGCTTTTGACAGAAAGGCAGCTCTCATCGACGTAGAGCACTGCTTGTTTTCCGTTTAAACTTTTCCTACAAAGGATAAAAATGTAACTACACAAATCGAGTTGCTATTTCCTCATTCAGCGCAAATCGAAAGCTTGTATGAAGTCAATTTCATTTTATAACCTGTTTCGGGTCTTTTCGTTCCACGGTGCTTCAGCCGTTGTTTCTTAATGTACCTACTCTTATAATGGATTACGTAATAGCGCGTTGTTATGTTCTCTTTATAAGTCAACTAGCTGACCCGTGCCCACTTCGTTGGGCGTAATTCGACCGTTTTTCTCCGATTCGCTTTGCAAAACGGACTACCACGTAAAAGCCTTTTTATTTTTCAGTTTTGTATATAGCCTATGACATTCAGCAATAATGTGGCTTTCTAATGGTGAAAGAATTTTTAAAATCGGTTCAGTAGATCCCGAGATTACCCTTACAATTTAACAAATAAACAAACTTTACTTCTATAAGTATAGATTTTACTAATTATGAGTTTAACATTATATGTATACTGTTAAACTCATAACTCTCCTTTTGAATCCACGTAACTAAACCATAGAACCCGCATATACTCCCGTAACCGGCACCAGCTTTATTCCGCTTGACATTTTTCTATTACTTACATTTTTGAACTCGTGATATCTTTTGAATGGAATGTCAAAATTGAATAATTTAAAAAGTCATATAAAGGTATTGAAACAGTCTTAATTATGAAGAAATTTATTTAGATAAGGATTAATACCAAAGCACAAATAAAGAACGTTTTCTAGCGGCGTCATTTTAATTATATTTTTTCTATATTAAAACACTTATAGTGACATATCTGTAATATTTAGACATATGCTGTCGCTGACTTTTTTGTGGATGATGATGTGTTCTACAAAATTGTAGTACTTAATTTCTTTCTATCATCAATAGTTTTCGCAGCGCACGCGATGTAAGAAATTTCTTAGGTATTTTTTTTACACCTTGGGTTACATAATCGAAGTTTTAGTAAGGATCCCTATTTTTTTTGAAAATATAATATAGCCTATGACACTCGGCAATAATGTGGCTTTCTATTGGTGAAAGAATTTTTAAAATCGGTTCAGTAGATCCCGAGATTACCCCTTACAATTGAACAAATATACAAACATACAAACTTTACCTCTTTATAATATTAGTATAGATAAAGAGTTTTCTTTACAATATTTTGTTTGTGAAAGTTCTCCCCCTGCAGGTAATTCATAAAGTTTTATAAAGTCATTTGATTAATGTTAGGGTTTTAGAAGCGGCTTGGCTAACAGAATGGGGCCTTGACAAAGGGTTTGTTATTATTTTTAAGCTTCTCAAAGTGAATTTAAGAGTTGATAATATTTTTAAAATGTAGTCAAAATTAAAAATCATATTAACTCGTTTCTTATTAAATGAATAACTATATGCTTCATAGTTTGTTTACTATCACTTGATCATCTAGAGTTTAGTAACGACATTCGATACAATAGATTTCCGTAAACACTGTAAAAGTAGGACTACACAACTTTGATTTGTCGGGCGTGACATATTTTCGTTTCAAATATTTCATTCTAACAAAAGACTTGAATTTTGAAGCTAAACGTGGCAACTCGACTGTAATAAACAAATAAACATCGCGATTTTTTCCAGCACACATCACAAATAGCAAAGCGACAACGTGATTTCCGGTCAAACCGACCGTGGAGGGAACACTCCACTCTGTAATCTGTCTCTGTAGCCGTGCACTGCATAAATTAGCTGTAGTTAAAAGCTCCCTTTTAATGGCATGCCGAAATGAATGGGTTGTGCTCGACGAACGCAGCCGAATTTCCTAATAGTAGGTAGTAGACGCTTGCCGCAAGCGTTTAAATATGTAGTACGAAACGGTGGTATTGTCAAATTAAAAATTGTGTTGTATAAAAGTTGTTCAGTATTTTGTACTTGTGATAATCTCAAATTTAATAAATTAGGTATGTAATTGAATCAGAAATAAACATCTGATATACGAGTAAGAACAATTATTGGGCATACCTTAAGATGGTATTTAACAATTTTGATTATATTTATTTTTGGTTTATTGCATTTTATCAGGTGAATAAATGTTAATAAATCTTTTATTATTTGAAGGCTAATCTATCAAGTTTTGATCATTTAGAAGTTTAAGGTTTTAATTGCTTGTTATGATCGATTTTAGTTTGTAGTATATGTATACTTATATCAATATTTATAAAACTATTAATTAAATATTTAATTTAACTACAAATATGCTATGAGGAAAATACTTTTAATAATAAGTCAATATTAGAAAGTTAGAGCATAAATAAATTTGCGTACAGCGTTGCTTCAAAGAAACCAAAGAATTCTTATAAGAAATTTACTGCACTGGCAAAGCAAATGTTGAACATAGAAAGCTTTTAAGAATTTCACATAATTTTCATACAAATATGATGGCAGCCGTTTTCTTCGCTCTCACAGTTTATTCACCTCAAAACCCTTGCGAAGCGGAGTACAGTCGTGGAAACAATCTTTAGTTTGAAATCATACCTATCATTGATTAATTCATACCCAAGCGTCCTATGACAGGCGTCATATGACGTCATAGGCGCCATATGACAGGTGTCATATCTCAGCTCTGCCTTTCTTGTGTGTGGGTCGTGGGCTCAACCCGAGACCAAAGTATGTGATAAACACCGATGTTATTTCTGTGTATGAATTCACAAAAACAAATGTACCTACGTACATAAGTATTCTATCAGCAATCTAGTTCCCATAATAAAATTGGTTGGTTTAGGACTACAGCATAGACTGATTAATCAGGATCACTGATTTCCAAAATACAAGTTTATTTAACTTAGTTTGGAAATTAAGGAGCCCTTATCAAATACCGTTATGTACATTTTTTTGTCACCTAGATTTACAAAAAAACAAAAAAAACTCTATATACAAACTTTTTATTATTATTTATTTTATTTTATTAACTGTTCAATTATAAACTAAGTCAATCAACCAAGAACAAGATAGCTAATAGCATAGAATTATATAAAAAATAGGTAATGATCTGTTCAATCAAAAATAGAGCAACACCTAACCGTTTTTTTATCTTAAATTGTATTTTTTTTTACCCCGATCTGAAAAGATTTTAAGCTATTTTTTCCGTGACTGTACCGTGATTCCACGCTGTGAGTTACGTTTTAATGCCTTTGCTCTTTCGTCATGAGTATTATTCGTTGAGGTTACGTGGAACCATTTATTTGACTTCAAACTGAGTGTACAATTTGTGACAGCTTAATACTTTTGTAACCATTATTTGTACAACTTATAATGGTTTTAACAGCGCGCTGTTAAAACCATTATACGCTGCAGCGTCAGTACCTACTAGTTTTTTTTAAAGTATGAGACTTATAAATCTACTTATATCATCAATGCGCAAGTTTGTATTGATGTGTAAATGGATGGATAAATGTTACTCTTTCACGCAAAAACTACTGAATGGATTTTAATGGAAACTCTACGATAGCTGACATAAGAATAACACGTAGCCTATAATTTAATATTGTGTGAATTACCCAATATATCTTCAAAATAAGACGAAGTTGCGGGCATTAGCTGGTAAATACATCAAGAGTCGGGCCCTATTTTTTGCGAGACTATTTTGAAAGTACTACAGTAAATATGAAATAAGTTACTTTAGTTTTCTAAGTACGTAAAAGTATAAAAAGCACATTATTTTTGGCGCAACGACTCAGTTCATGGCGAGGTCCTTAAATAGGTAAACCTTTTTAGAGCGCGCGGAGCCCGTTCTTCGGCTCTTAGGATCTACATTCAGCAATATCAAATACTCTTGTAATAATATTATCTATTTTTATCATTTCAATATATCTCTACATTACCGTTTACTCGAATTCCTATTGAGATGTTCCGTTTGAATAATAAGGCTCAGGTGTACCTCCGAATTTAGCGAAGATTTCAGTGTGTTTGTACGTAGGATATTATATGTTTTTGAATATTTTTTTTTATTAAATAAATATAACTTATTAGTGAATTTATTATACTACTATTTTATATAATATTTATTAAATCATATATTAATGTTATGAAAAGTCATATCTATCCTAATCTATTATAATGACCATATATTTTTGCATTTTATTCCGCAGCGGTCGTAAGTGACAAGGCGGATCGCATGCTATTCTGAACTTTATACCAACCACCTTAAGACCTAATTTCCGTAGGTTACCAAGCCTTAGATCACTGTGATAAAATACATAACATATTAGACACCTTATTTCACTAGGAAAGAGCTTGTGAAACGCAAGTAAGCACTGTCCTAGTGAAAGACCTCATTTTTTATTTAAACTAGTTTTTATAACTAACACGGTGAGATATGCAATAATTTGAATCATTTCAATCAATAATACTTTACTGCAAACACATGTAACCTTACGTATTTAGCATAGTGACACTGCAATAACCATAAAACATTGTTCTTCAAAATATCCCAAGGTCTCAAGACGCTATTTTACTCCAATGGTCTTGCTCAGTCATTGTCAAGACATACCCTCGAGGGACAACATGCAACTTTGTAAACAGAATAAAGTGTGATAAAGAATACTGCAGCGGGATTTGTTTGCAGTGCATTTCTTGTAAGAGTTATTTTAGAACTCTTTGTGAAAGAACTGATCCCGAGATAATATTTTTGCCGTAATGCCTCTGATCGCACTGCTGTGTGCCAAAAAACAAAAATGGTAAAGATATTTAAGACGCTACACGACACACTGCAACCTTTGACATCAAATACGTCACTGTTAAAGAATATAGCACGTCTTTGAACGTGTCCAATGAGGTAATATACAATACATAATATACAATACATCATGATAGGAAAAGTTCATCAAATAACATCAAGTATTTGATCTAAAATTAATTCTTTACGGCTTCGAAACATTCGAAAATCAATTGTAATTAACTAGGATATTTTATTCAGACAATATTTCTTCTTAATTTTTTTCTGACTTTTTCTTCTTCTTCGTGTCGATGATCTCAAACAGTGTCTTCCCAAAATTTGGGAATACACTGTTTTAATTTTTTCTATACTAGACATATTAAGACTATAATAATTGAAAAATCTATTTATATTTTAAATTATTATTGTATTAACGGAAATAAGTACAAATTGCTTGCGATTTTCGGAATATATGAAATTCCCGTATCATCGCGGTCGGAGCCGAGGAGCAGTATATTCGGAATTTATTTCATAATGCACTCCTTTCACAACGAAAATATGAGAGAATGTTTTAATATCGCATGCTTTATAACGTTTTACAAAATTTAGCTTTGCATATTACCTCTTCCAATATATCTGTTTTACTTACATATCTCATCCCACTACTGGACTGTCTACCCCAAATCATTCCATTCATCCCGGCACGTCAAGGTTCAACCAGGTCATTCTGTCATCTTTCAGCGATTCGAAAAGATTTAAGTTTTATGGCAACTGTAGCAATAATGCCGACATACGCGTGGACGTGGGCGTGGGCGTGGGACGCTGAGTGAAAAGTCCGTTTATAAGAAACTTATTAATTTATTAAAGCATGCTACGATAATATTGTTAGTGTTCATATTTTAATAAAATTATCATATTATAAAATAAACAAAGTAAGCCTTTAAATTCAAAATGTCCGATTACAAGGGGATCGTTTTGAAAGGGAATCAAAATATAGTACCTACGCCCCGATATTTCACCGATTAATAATATAATTAATCTCCAATAGACATTGACGAGATTTTAGTGTCAAAGTTCAGAATTAATAAATGAAAAACATTTTGATGGTATTATGATTCCGAACATTTATAAAATATACAATATACAGTTGTACTATCTGCAGACCATCTTTAGATAGCTCAACTAATCCAAATCATTCAATCAGAAGCGCACCCAAGTTACAAGCTGCATTGCCGCGCTGAATAGTAATGTAGAACCAGATCTCACTAGACTTTATTTTGTATAATAAAGATATTTTTAAAACTAGAAACCATATATAAATCCATATTTTATTTAGTTAGATATTTTTAGTTATTTAAAATTTAAGTGAAAAAGATACAATTGAAACTGTAAAAAAAAACATTATTTTTTTTTCAAGTTTAGTATACTTATCTAGCCAATTAATAAAGGATGTTATTGCCTAAAAGAAAAATAGTGCAACGAATTTAGTTTTTTATTCATGATCAGGTATTCTGAGGTTCATATCAGCTACGTGTAGAGTAATCCAATAAAGTAGCAAGGAAACGCTCGCTTTCGGAAACTTCATAATAATGTTATACACTTTGGAAGAGTGTACACTCAAGGAAAAATATTACTACGTTTCACTATTTATTTTTATTTATTTTTGTGGGTGAGATTTATGAACACGAACGTTTATTTTAATTTTAGACGACCGATGTGGCGCGACGGGCGAAGGTCCGTCTGCGACGCGGAGGTTGCGGGTTCGATTCCCGCGTTGGGATATATGTTTGTACGATCTGCAAATATTTATTCCGGGTGTTCTAGGTATTTTATATGTATAATAAAAAATATCTATGTAATGTATTATGTCAGTCTTCTAGTACCCATAACACAAGCTATGTTGATGTTGTGTGGATTGTCCAACATTATTTATTTTATTTAGGCGTAAGCATACTCAATTTGCAATCTTGTCATTGTTAGTTCATGAAGAACATGAATGAATATTTGGTTTAATTTTTAATTTTAATTTTAAATATTTTGTTTTGTTTTTAAGTTTAGTCTAACTAGGATATTTTAATTTCTTACCAAAAATGTCTTACAAATACGTTTAGTCACAACCACATAACGTACAAGTCATTTATATAAGCTTAGGTTAGTCAAATATTTTTTATAGTTTAAATGAAACTGCAGTAACTATTTGCTTCAAACTTTTTCCGTTACAGTACGTGGCGTCAGAATTATTGATAAAGCTCGTAAGAAAAGCAACTTTACTTTTAGTATGTACTACAAGTATTCACGCATGTGAAAATAGTCGAACAATATGGCAGCGGTAACCAATGAGCGGAAGCTTACACATTCTATGAAGACACTGAACTCACTGAAACGTTCAAATTGAACGTTCACTGAGAACCAAGTTCAAGTATACGAGTATGTATTTTAGGAAACTATAAGCATAAGCAACTTAGTTTAAGCTCACTCTTCCGAGTGCTTTTTCTTTAGTAGAATCTATATTAAGTTTTTATAACCAGAGGTTAAACATACAACTACGGATGGCCGGGCTATCCGCTTCTTTTAACTTAAAATAAAATACAAATTACCAATTTTTCACGAGCCCTGAAATTGGATCAAGGTCATTAAAAACCTATATATTTCGCTCAACTTAAGGGGAATGACTTTTTCGAGAATAGCTATTTAATTTCAAGGCTCCGCAGTGGGACGGATCTCGACTGGAAAATCCTTAACGAGATAAAAAAAGAACTCTTTAAAAGTTTAGCACATTAAATTTTAGTAAATGGACTTCTAAGTAATTGGATCAGTCGACGTATCTATAGATAATTTGTACCGGTTTGCAGATAGCTGTAATGTTTCATATGTGTTTTCAATACAGATAACAGTAGTTTTATTCTGTGTAAATAAATATTTTTTTAGTTATGTATTCAATAGTTTATCTAGCGCTCATTTTTAGGAGCCAGTATGATGCTAAGTGAAACAAAATAATAAGATATACAGATAAAAGTTTAATATTTTACTTTAATATATGAACAAGCATATTATAACGATGCACCTTTAATAATACATTGCCTCAATGAACACGTCCATCAAAGGCGTGCAAAATTTTCAAAATTAGTATTCTATCAGCAATCTAGTATCCCATATTAGAGCTTTGCTTAGTTTGGGGCTAGAGTGTGATGTGTGAAAAAATTGTGAATATTTATTTTCTACGCAATAAATAAAGCTTTATTTTTGCTCGTTTTTCTCAGACCACTCTTACCAATTCTTACCCACTGTGCACTTTCTATTGCGCCGGGGGACAATCTGGCTACTAATTCGCTGTTTGTATCCCTTGGGGGGATCCAACGAGATAATTATTATTCCCCTCGGTCTCAGTTACTGCGACATTCGATTATAGACCTAAATTAGGTGGATCTTGGTATTTCTGGACTGTACTTGAGGTGAATTTTGATTATGTTTACACTAAATAGATGTTGTTCTTTTATACAAAATGCTAGTAACAATTGGCATTAGAAATATAAGTTGTATAGTTAGTTACTTTTATAATACTAAATACAAGTTTGTTAATATTTTTAAATTTATTCTATTCTATCACACAGTGTAGAGCCCGCAGTTCACCGAGTAGTAGAGAGCTCACAGGTAGGAAGCAAGATTATCGCACATAGTAATTACCTCTTTCACATCAAAACTTCACGTAAAGTTATTCTATTACCATAATTACATTCTTGAATAATTCAGAAGCAACGCAATATCCGATTTCCTTGTTTTGATTTCGTATCCCATGGTAATTATCATCCCTATCCGGGAACGGCGTGTGATTACTCTGATAGCTGCAATAAGAGGCTGTTGTAAGCATTACTTCAGTGTGATTGGCCTTGTTTTTGCACCACCATCATCGTGAGTCGTTATGTTCGTCCGTAATGGATATTGCCATCGTCAGTTTATTTTTTCGTCCTCATTCTGTGTGCTTTATGTTTATGGAGCTCCTGCTTTTGCTTGCTCTTTTAGGCGAATGAGGTTTTTGTAAACTTATTTGTCTAGTCTTGCCACATTGACAACTAATGGCCTTGTGATTTTTTTAGATTGCATTAATTAATGCTGTGAGGTGAAAGATAAAATAGTAATAATGTTCTTCGAACTCACTTTATGGGAATCAAACCGAATTAAATTGAAACTACGAGCTTTTTACTACTATCTACTGTGATTATGTAAGAATTAAAGTAATTCCAAACGACTTTAGTTATTTTTTAATCAAAACAATTCAACCAAGGCACCAAATCTAATACAAAAAGTACACTTCAAGAACAAAGCAGAGAATCTGTCGGAATTACAAAATTAGCCAGTTGCAGATGAAAACTTAGATGTAAAATTCCGTACCGGGTTCAAGATCTACAAATCTCGCTGGGAGCAATTCCAAGAGCAATCTCCCATTCCAACTTACGTCACTATACCATTCAACTTCTTATTATTCTGGGTGAGCAACATTTTTCTCAGTCTCTATGAATTCTGAACAATCTAACCGCTGACGTTAAACACGATGCGAAGCAGGGACGAAATAGGACGAAATAAAACAAAATAAAGTGTTAGGAGCTTATAAAAGAGTGTTACCTATATATGATTGACGACCGATGTGGCGCGTCGGGCGAAGGTCCGCCTGCGACGCGGAAGGTTGCGGGTTCGATTCCCGCCTTGGGATAAATGTTTGTACGATCTGCAAATATTTATTCTGGGTGTTCTGGGTATTTTATATGTATAATAAAAAATATCCTATTTATTTAATGTATTGTATTCAGTAAGTATATCAGTTTTCTAGTACCCAAAACACAAGCTCTGCTTAGCTTGGGGCTAGGTGATGTTGTGTGGATTATCCAGCATTATTTATTTTATGAATGTAGGTGCATGTAGAAGTAGAGGGAAGCCAAAGAAAATATGTATGAACTGTGTGAATGATGACATGAGTAAGAAAGGAGTGAGCACCGAGACGACGTCTGATAGAGGAGATTGGAAGAAGAAGACGTGTTGTACCGACCCCACATAGCGTGAAAGTGTAGGCAGATGATGAAAGTGTAAGAGCGCTGATTTTAGGAAAAAAAAAAATCACAACAAAAAATTGCGTGTAATGTAGTACTTTAGTAGAATTTTTTAGATTGTGTGCGATGTTTTCAAAACAAACATACTTACACTAAATTTTAGAAACTATAACCGCACATAAATTAAACATACAAATGAGATAACAGAAAGCTATTATTTTAATTTTGTTTTCGGGTTGTTTATGAAGCTTTGTTTATAATTATTTTTATAACGTGGTCCATCGCAAGCCTTAGCCGCCTTTATTATACAGTAACTGGAAATTAAGCCGATTGGTATTATTTCTACGCAAAATGTTTTATCTTAAAATAATAACCAATTTTTGTTTCACTGAACCTTTTCATCATATGATACAAATAATAATACAAAGAGTTTATTATTTAAAAAAATATTTTTTAAAGAAAGTTATTATTATAATTTTTAATTTTACAAAATTTCTTAAATATATTATTTTTAAATTACGTTGAAATACAAAAGTGATATTTATCAACAAAACAATCTTTGATCATATGATGGTGTTCATTAAATTTTGTTAACATTTGCTTTTTTTTTTTTTTTTTTTTTTTTTTTTTTTATTATTCTAGCCTATATTGTCCCACTGCTGGGCAAAGGCCTCCCCCAAACACTTGCTTAATTAGTTTTTAATTATTTATAATTAATGAAAATAATAGCAATATCAGCTAAAAAACTATAAATCATTGGAGGTCTGCAGGCTGATAATGATGATGCGTTAGTTAGAATCACTATAACATTAGCATTTTTTTTAAATAACTACTTACTATCCATCGCTGTTAAATCAAATAGTACTTTATTGCGTTGTAGCTAAAGTAGCTTTTCATTCTACGCCCCTTTTGCTTTATGAGGTTTTGTACCTGGGGCTTTGGTCAATGATTCTATGTTCTCGCATTGATGATGCGATCCACAATCATAGGCTACTAGCGTATCACCAAGAGATTGCCTGGTCAATTTTAGCTGAAACTCGACGTCCGCGTGACGTGTGCAAGGGCGATTTCAGACTAGCGTTTCATACGCGCGTTTATGGTTGTTTTTTCAAGCACTTTTTTTGCGCGCTTTCAAACGCACAACTTCTTCGAGCTTTGACGCGCTTCTAAGCTCGTACGTAACAAATATTCACGGACATCTCACACATCGTATTCTACTAGCAAACTAAGCAGAGTTTGTACTATGGAAACTAAATTGCTTAAAATAAATACATAGTATACCTGTACACAGAACAAAGATTTATGTTCATCACTGAAACATTTGCTGTCGGTGGGGATCGAACCCACGACAGAATGGAAGGCCGAGTTACTACCAACTGAGTAGTGACGCTTGTTGTATAAGCGCGAGTAACGCAAATAGCAATGTATTCGGTCAGAATGAATGTTGATACTGACACGAGACCGCCATAGGTTCGAGCAAACACGCCAAGCGTTTACGCGTGTCTGGGGTTTTGAAGCGCGTATGGCGAAATAAAACGCGACGCGCAGAAAAATACGCTAATCTGAAACCGCCCTAAGTGGGGTTTGGCGCAAATTGCTCAGTGACATAGACACAAACAGCTGGTCAAAAACATACAGCCAATTATAACTGGATTATTTTTTTGTACCAAAATGAATTACTGTAAAGTTTATATCTGAGCTACTTAGTGACTTCGGTACTCAAAAAGAATTTATCTGAAATATTTCATAAAAAAATGTGTATTTACAAAATCAAATAAATATTTTAATTATTGTAAATAAATGACGGGATTTATAAACAATGATTGATAAAGAAAACAAAATGTAAATATTTGTAAATATTCCTATCATAAATTATAATTTGACAGATAAACAAAAACCAAATAAAAACAATTTTTTATTTTTTTTATTTAACCTATACTTTCCCACTGCTGGGCAAAGGTCTCTCCCCTACTCTTCCAGTACTTTCGGTCAGCCGCCGCCTCCCACCAGTCTACGTGAAACGTGTCCGTCCGTGTGAAAGTCGTCACGCCAACGTTTCCTTGGTCTGCCCCGGTTTCGCCGTCCATCCGCAGGCACCCATTGTGTGACGATTGTTGAAAAAAAAAACGAAAAACAAATAATATAATTTATTTATTTGATAAGACCCCGTCTATTTTTCCTATGAATATTTATTGCAGTACAATGATAATGCTTTAAAAATATGAAAAAATTAACAGTGCATTTGTTTTCTGGTTTTTTTTTAATGCACAGAACAAAGCTGTGTTTTTTTTATTTTGTTGTTAGATACCTCAGTAGTGATGCAGCTTTGCTATTTGTTGTGACAGGTAGATAATCATCTTTGCATATAAACTAGATACATCATCTATTGATCATATCAGTGAATATGTGTCAGTAGCTTTGGATAACCTCATTATACTATTGGTTCTCTCTAACAGTATCTTCTTCCTAGATATTTATGAAAATATCATTTTGAATTTAAATAAATAAATAATGCTGGACAAATTAGTACAAATTAGTATTTAAAAGCGAATCCTACTTTCGTTTGGTGTCGACTGACTACAAAGGTAAAGATAAACCATTAAAAATGCACATCCAATGGGCTCATTAAAGCTCTAGATCCAACCATTCTTTATTTATGGTTACGTGTCACGACGGTGACTGATCATCATCATCATCATCATCATCGCCCTATATTAGTCCACTGCTGAACGTAGGTCTCTCCCAAGACGCGCCACTGAGCCCGGTCTTCGGCTCTTCTCATCCAGTGTTTGCCAGCTAACACTCCGCAGATCGTCGCTCCATCTTGACTGATCAACTATAGAAAATACCAATTTATTTCTTTTGTACTTATGTATTGTACACTATTTTTTCATGTGGAAGCGTGCATTTGCGATGTGGAGGTTTGCGGGTTCGATTCCCGCCTTGGGATAAATGTTTGTACGATCTGCAAATATTTATTCCGGGCGTTCTGGGTATATATGTATAATTAAAAATATCTATCTATGTAGATATTGTATTAAGTATGTCAGTCTTTTAGTAATTACCCATAACACAAGCTCAGCTTAGCTTGGGGCTAGATGATGTTGTGTGGATTGTCCAGCATTATTTATTTATTTCATTTTTAAAGAATGGTTTATCGAACTATGATCGCAAATACCACTGTTTGTACTCCTGTGTTTACGATTATGACACTTCATCAATTTCAGTAAAATAGTCAATATCCCTGAAACTCTAAAGTTCTTTACTTTACTCGCATTTCCAGTTCGTGACCAGGCATAATTTTTAAATATGGCGGTGCAGATAAATTTAATTTTATAAGCGTTTTTAAAGAGTAAGCTTCACCCGGATTTGCTCGAGTTTTTTTGTAGAATATCGTTCCAATTCAATATTAGACACAAGTACACTCGAGAGCAATGAATCCGGGTCACTTAAAGAATCCTAAAAATCTCGGAAACTAAAAATGCTAGGTTAATGCAATAAATTGTATTTAATAGACAATGTAATACTCCTTAAATGAAGGTATTAAAACTTCTTAGTTATTGTAAAGTTATATACATAAAAAAATCAAATTTGAAAAAGGGCCACTTTCGAAGATGGAACTACGAAATTACAGCATTTGGTTTTGCTTTTGTTTGTAATCTGTCATTTATGTGGGTACATAAACCATGTTGATAGTGCTCTATATTCATTATTCAAGCTGAAATTATGTCGCTTACGCCTGAAGAATGCACCAGAATACTTACAATGCTGGAAACCGGCCGGAGTCAGCGCGATACAGCCAGGACTGTCGGTGTGTCGCTGTCAACAGTACAAAGAGTTCTCCGACGTTACGAAGAAACTGGTTCTAACCTACGCAGACCAGGAACGGGCAGAACCAGGTGTACCACAGCACGAGAAGACCGATACTTGGTGAACACCATGCTTCGAAATCGCTTTCTCACAGGAACTGAACTCACCAATCAGTTTCGACGCCTCGGAGGAAGTAACCCAAGTGCATGGACAGTAAGACGTCGGCTTGCTGAATCTAACTTAAAACCCCTTAGACCTGCAAACGGCCCTAAACTGGAGCGTGGGCATCGTATTTCGAGACTAAGATATGCCCAGAGCCACGTAAATTGGAGTATTGAAGATTGGTCAAAAGTTATGTTCTCCGACGAATCAAAATTTATGCTCTACAAGCACGATGGAAGACACAGAGTGTATCGAAGACCAGGGGAAAGATTCAAGCAAGCATGCATCGAAGAAAAAGTAGCCTACGGTGGTGGGTCTGTACTTGTGTGGGTCGGAATTTCTTCTGAAAGTCGCACAGAGCTGGTGATCATAGAAAACGGCTCTTTAACTAGCGTAAGATATGTGGAAGAAATCCTTAATGATCACGTTGGTCCATTTATGGTCAATTTAGGTGAGGATGCTATATTTATGCATGACAATGCCCGACCTCATACAGGTAGGATTGTGAATGACTACCTTCAAGAGATGAACATTACTCGTATGGAGTGGCCAGCGCGCAGCCCGGATATCAACCCGATCGAGCATGCTTGGGACGAGCTAGGCAGATGCGTAAAACAACGAAACCCTCCCCCAATCACGCTTCGTGAGCTCAAAATTGCTCTCACAGAGGAATGGGAGAATATTCCCCAAAATCGTATAAGGAACTTGGTGTACAGCATGCCAAACCGCGTAAACGCAGTAATGGAAGCACGAGGAGGCAATACGAAGTATTAAAATTCAAGAAAATCGTAATAAAGTTCAAAAATTTCATGTTTCCTATTTTTGTTTTAAGGAGAGATCAGCAGTTTTTTTCTTTATGTAATTTTGTGTTAATAAAATGTATGGTGACTCATATTTTTTTTACTTTCATTTAAGGAGTATTACATTGTCTATTAAATACAATTTATTGCATTAACCTATCATTTTTAGTTTCCGAGATTTTTAACATTCTTTAAGTGACCCGGATTCATTGCTCTCGAGTGTAGTATGAACAAGTATAGAGAAGAAATTTAGTAAAAAAATATTAATAAATCTACTCTCGTGCATACACAATTGAGTTCACTTTAGTTTGGACAGCAATACAGGATACCTACTAAATTATTTGCCTCCTTTTCTAACAAGTAGCTCTTATTCATAAGCAAGCTTAAATACAGTCTTTATTGCTAAAAGGTACAAGTGGTATCAATAGATATCATTATAGATACGAAAAGTTTACATAAGACTTTGTTTTCCATGAAAATAAAATAAATACTTACTACTGCGTAAAGACACGCCACCTAGCAGACATTTTTGATGTACTTACCTACAGATTTATAAAAAAAGTAGGTACATATATAAATATTCTATCAGCGATCTAGTTCCTATAGTAAAAGCTCTGCTTAGTTTGGGACTAGAGTATGATATGTGAAATGTTCATGAATATTTATTTATTTATACTTGAACTGTAAAATGTTGCCGGTTTTAAGTATAATTCATAGAACGATACAACTTGTAATTAGCCATTGCTAATTATGTCAGTAACAGCGGTAACTAGAACTAATTGGTTTTGTGGTGTCTTGGTCCAATATCATACCTATCTACATATTAATATCTAATGCATCTAATTCTACATGAGGACTTTCTACATGTTGATTAAGTCAATCAATACATACAATACCAATTAAATAGTACAGTATGAAAGCTTTTTGGGTAGGAAGAAGATAAGACCCCATAAGAGGGGTGAACTCAAATAATTGCGACAATCGTAAAGTAAACGTAACGCAGCGTTCGAGAAAATTCAGCATTCGATTCACATTGCGTTTCAAACGCCAACTCGACAGCCGTTGCAGTATCATCGGGTATTGTGAATCGAATACGCTGCGTTACATAAACTATACGACGTTCACATTCATTCATATAGAATGCGATAATCAATCATTCATCATGATCAAGCTATTTAGCTCTTGTATTATATATATATATTTATCGTCAACTGCATATATTGAACCTAATAATAAAAAATTGATTTAATTTGATTCAATTCACGATAGAAAGCTCATAGTAACTCGTGCACGTATTTTTTGTTATCCTAATATGCCATTGATCTGTCAACAGACAAGCGCATACTTAACCCAAACAAGTCGTTCATTTTAAAAATGTTTCTCAAAAATAAGTATTACCCAGCGTACCTGTAACACAAAATAACCCTCACATTATCTAGCGTTACAACAGTATTTCAGTTTTATCGGATCGTGAATCACGTCAATATGTCCGTACGTCTCACGTGCCGCACTTAGTAGATCACATTAATCTGTGGTTCATTTTCAAAGATTAACGACGCTCGTAGTATGAATTAACTATCAGCTGAATTGATGGAGATATTCTATGAACCTGCTTGAGTTTGGGGAAGGTAATTTTGTCTGATATTAAAGTGGCACAGTTTTGGTAAGCTTTTATGTATCATATTTTGTCTTGTAGATCAGGTATTATGCTTTACGAGTACAATTTTTGACGTGACGTGAAAATTCGATAGAGCCGGCTGCACGCACGAAAAAACATGACTCATGCGGCGTTACCTCGCTCTGAGGTGTGCGGCGCTCCATGAAGTGCAAGCAAGAGCGCGGAACGAGCGACAAAGAAGCAAAATCGGCCTTTGCGTTCGTTGTCACGTTCAACTATCACACCGCCTTAAACTAAGCAAAGCTTGTAATATGGGAACTAGATTGCTGATTGAATACTTATATACATATTTTTTGTAAATACATACATACGCCAGCCTATCCCTTCTCACCTCAAGCTTAAAATACCCTACCATCCCTAACACGAAGAGAGTAGGGTACATAAGAGGGAAAAACAGGTAAACTCCGTACAATCTATATAGGTATATATGTATAAAAGAAAGTCGTGTTAGTTATACTATTTATAACTCAAGAACGGTGTACCGATATGGCTGAAAATTGGTGGGTTAGAGCCAGGAGACGGACTTAATAAATTCAAAAATGCTTATTTATTGCCTATAAGGCGGAACAGAGTTCGCCGGAACAGCTAGTTTTATATATAGAAACCTAGTATATTTTTGTTGTTAACGTTTTACTATTCTAAATTAGTTATGACCTAAGGATTGTATGTGTGTGGTTGTTGTGTTGATATTTTATATGAATTTGTAGCTCGGAGCATAAAAAAAATATTGTGTTGCATCAATCTATTCTATCTAAAACCTATTCCAATATTGACAGTGCTCTACCCATTAGTTTGCATGTTGTTGATATTAAATATCAACAACAAATAAAACAAAAGCAAATTTTACTTTTGTTTTATTCGTGCATATGTAAAATATGATTTGGAACTTTTTGTGTTAGATATCTATCAAAAATTTATTATTATTAATAATGATTCACACACATGTACAAAGTGCATTTATATTTCGTAAACTTTATAAAAACCTATAGTGACGTGAAATTTAAAGAGATACGTCTAATTTTACAGGCGTCACAGCTCAGTTGGTAGCAGCTCTGCCTTCCACGCTGTGGATCGTGGGTTCGATTCCCAGCCAGAGCAAATGTTTGTGAGATAAGCATAAATATTTGTTCTGTGTCTGGGTGTTACTATGTATTCTATGTATGTATTTACAAAGTACCTATATAATTATTCCACCAGCAGTCTAGTTCCCATAGCAAGCTTTGCTTAGTTTGGGACTAGAGTGCGATGTGTGAAATATTTATTTATTTTATTGCCGCCCCATCTTGCTGTAGGGCGACCAAAGCTACGCTTACCAAAACGCGGTCTCCACTCCAGTATCCGCTCCAACTATAGTTAAAAGTTTTACTCATGCGCTATTCATAGAGCAAGAATGAAAAGTGTTACACGTGTTAGTTGTATAAACCTAGATTATCCAATCTACTAAGCCAAGGCCGGTAAGTGTGATATAAATCATATCGATGTTCAAAAAGCACTGTAATTATACGAAAGAGCTTCTCAAATAAAAGTTCGTATAGCAAAACCATTCAGCTCTCACATATAGCAAATCCATTCAGCTAAGAGTGATTGCGTTTAACTTCGAATACATTTTTCATATAAAATAACACATATTTCACAATGAAATTCTTGTCGATCGAGCAGCCGCTTTGTCTAGCTTCTTTTCTTTCGTTTTGGACGGCTGATTTGTGTTCTATGAGTGTTCCCAGTTCCACTGCACTCGGTTCTCTTGGATATTGGAAATCTGTCGTAAGTCTTATGAATGCGCTCGGTGACTTTGTAATGTGCTGCATATCTGCGACGCTTACAGAATGCGGGAACAATTTATTTATTGAACGGATATCATTGAGGTTGTATCTGTGAGGTTGTTTCCTATTACACCCTGTATACGGGTGTAATATGATCATTAGTCTAAGTCATATACTTTATTTAATTAAGTCATTTGGATCATTTTATATGTATAATAATAAGTAGGTATCTATCTATGTAATGTATTGTATTAAGTATGTCAGTCTTCTAGTACCCATAACACAAGCTCTGCTTAGCTTGGGGCTAGATTGTGTGGATTGTCCAGTATTATTTATTCGTTATTATTATTTAGAATCATCGTATAAACTATATAGTTGATAGGCAAAAGCTTAGAGAAACGATTAAAATATCCAACAAATAGAAACAACGTTTTCAATAAGAAGAACTTTTTTTTAACTAAAAATTTTAGCGCAAATCAAAAAACTTATAAGTAGGCATATTATTTATTTCAAGATAACAAATTCATAAGAAAAAAAATCTTATTGTTAGACGGAATTTTCTCTACGTATTACAAATTTCTTTGTGTACAATTTTTACACCCTGTATATAAAGATTCTGCGATACAGATATTCGCGTTAATATCTCATACATACATATTTCCTTGGCGCGGATCAGCAACACGTCTTAGGAAGTAAAAAAACACGAGATATTTTCGCAATATATTTTCATTCGCCAAGAGAGGGATTTAGAAATGTAATAATACCTTTAATATCGTCCGTTGATGATAGCTTTGCAAACATCTATCAGTCTAAGGCTATTATCGCCAAGATACTCATAAATTGAGGTAAACAAAATTAATAAATAATGCTGGATAGTCCACACATCATCATTTAGCCCCAAGCTAAGCAGAGCTTGTGTTATGGGTACTAGAAGACTGACACACAAAATACAATACATTACATAGATATATTTTTTTATTAAACATATAAAATACCTAGAACACCGGAATAAATATTTGCAGAACGTACAAACATTTATCCCAATGCGGGAATCGAACCCGCAACCTTCCATGTCGCAGGCGGACCTTCGCAAACAAAGAATAATTGAGCTTTTAAATCTCTCACGTGACATAGCTTCTCCAACCACCTCTCTATTCCCACGGAACACAGTATCACATTTCTAAATTAGCAAACCTATTGACAGTCCCACTCCTCGGCTACGTTACGAAGTGTTAGTTCATTTCCTTTAAACGAACAATTCAATTAAGGAGGTAGGTCTTACCTTCGCTCGCCTAATTGGGGCACCTAGCTTACCGTACTTCTTGCTAAGCCATTTAGGGATGTACCTTATTTACCAAAAAATACCCAAACTGAGTAAGACA
Organism: Ecliptopera silaceata; assembly: GCA_932527185.1. Classification (NCBI taxonomy): domain Eukaryota; kingdom Metazoa; phylum Arthropoda; class Insecta; order Lepidoptera; family Geometridae; genus Ecliptopera; species Ecliptopera silaceata. The sequence goes on along the minus strand of OW052202.1, from coordinate 4,584,699 downwards.
AGACGTGAATGCGCTTTAGGTACAAATATAATTTGGTCTAGAAACAAAATTGCCGATATTTAATGAGCTACAAGTTTTTATAATTTTCATGTCGAAACAGGTCTATATGGGATGGTTGCTGAATAATCTCTGAGATCCTTATAATGAGATTTTTAATAATGCCTCCTAATCTAAACAGATAAACAAAATGTAACAATGTACACTAATTATTGTTTTTTTACCACAAACGAACGAATTATTTACTATTTTTCATATTACATTACGAAAAATCTCTATGAACTCATGCACAATAAATATAATATTCTGTTCATTTTGAAAATATGGTTTAATTTGGAAAATATAGGAGTTTCTATTTAATTTATGTAATTTTGTTATAGCATATATTTGTGATGGTACAGCCCTAGGCACATTACCGGACAGAAGCACAGAAGTTTACGGAAAGCTTGTCCTATTAAACGTGGCAAACACACGCTGTGATACATTCATTACGGAGACACGTAGCCTAAGGTTGGGAACCGTAAAACTGAGGAATTAGTTAAATGTACGGGTTTTTTGTACCGAGGATTGCACTGCTATGTACCTTTTGTATCCTACTGTTTGTTATGATCCTACGGTTTGTTATATTAGAGCAGTATATGTTAGACTAGACATAGGTTTATGTTTGAAACTGGCTAAAACCTCTCGGTCTGTCGGACTTTGGACGGACCTGACGCAAATATGCGATAGCATTTTTCAGATACTGTTATGTGCTCCTGAAATATAAATAAAACGATCTTATATTTTGTTTATAACTCTGAAATTGACGTTTAAAAATTTACAGACAAATTCACAAAGTAGCTCTACGTTCAATATATTTGCAAACAACAAGTCTGATAGTATCTAAGAGTTTTCAGCAAACGAGTTTACAAGATCTCTGCATAGAATATGGTATCAAAGTCACAGAATATAGATTATAAAAACTTTCAATTTTTCACTCCAACATCTTCCTTGTAATAACCGTAATTTGAAGACCGATGTGGCGCGGTGGGCGATGGTTAGATAGATTATTATGACGCGGAAGGTTGCGGGTTCGATTCCCGCCTTGGGATAAATGTTTGTACGATCTGCAAATATTTATTTATTTGGTTATTTTACGTGTATGATAAAATAAAATATATGTATGTAATGTATTGTATTAAGTATGTCAGTCTTCAAGTACCCATAACACAAGCTCTGCTTAGCTTGGGGCTAAGTGATGTGTGGATTGTCCAGCATTGTTTTATTTTTATATTTATTATTTTTTTATAACTCTACAATCTTTACAATACCAATCACGTTAAAAAGTATCATTTTTAAAACAGTCACGTACATTTCTGTACAGTTTGGTCAGTTTTAACAGTTTTGTCTAGTTATTGAGTTAACTACAATTTCATTATAATAGTTATCATCCGTGCATTGCTGATGCGAACTAGCCCTTTCACGTGTTGATAATAAAGCCACAAAAATGCGCGCTCATTTTAATTTGAGCTCAATTGAAAGACATCACAGCTCAGTTGGTTAGCTCTGCTTTTTAAGCTGCGGGTTGTTGGTTCGATTCCTCTGAGAGCAAATATTTGTGCGATGAAAATAAATTTGTTCTTTGTATAATATGTGTTATTACTATGTATGTATTTACAAAAAAAGTATTGAAGTTTTCATTAAGCAATCTAGTTCCCATAGTTCAAGATTTATGCTTAGTTTTGGACTAGAGCGCGATGCGTGAGATATCCGTGAATATTTATTTTTATAATTATACCGTTCTCTGATACAAGTTTCTCAGTACAAAATATTGTTGGTTTAAAGACTAGACTTACCTGGGTTTTTTTAGGTAATTCCAAGTGACACACTGCAAGGCTAGGTAGCTTCGTCTTTGATCTTGGCATGCAGACTTTTCTTTGAGAGCTGATTGAGCGCAGTACTCTGTGTGCATACGAAAACGTCTTACTCAAGTCTGCTGGGATACACTAAAATACTGCCAAAGAAACTGTTTACGTTGCCTGTACTTTGAGGCAGTGATTTGATGACAGCATGTAGTTTTAAATTTTAAATTTAAAAATTGGAACTGCTAATATTTTTTCTACCCTCCGGTTTATTTAATTCTGTGGATTTGTATATATGAAGCAATTCTGATAACATTGAAGTATTTGTTTTGTCTGCGAGTAAATGAAATATAAACAAAATATGTATCTGTATTTGTTGTAGAAATATGCTCAGGAACTCATATGTTTATATTAGAAAGCGTTATGTAAAATTACTTAAAATGTCATTTGTTTTATATGAAACATGTTTGTAAGTACATTTATTAAGGAGTGTGGGAGATTTCACTGTAGACACATCACTTGATCTTCTGTGCCCTTACACGCACTGCGACAAACCACACTAACCGTATCCACGCACTGCCAATACGCATATAACTTACGCAAAAGCTAAAAAAAAACCAAGAATAGTTTCTGACTTCTGACAGATGGAGTTGTTTGAAACAACTATGAATTTTTCAAACTTATTGTATAAACAAAGACAGTTAAAATATCTATTGTTTAGATTTTCTAAATACATTTAAAAAAACACACAGCTTATTTCTTGCCTTGTGTCTCTGGCTTGCCAGAAGTAAACAATGTTTTGTAACTGCTCTGCATTATAATAAATAATATCACTGGAAAAACTGTACAAACCACGAATTCCTTTTGTAAAGTAACAACATATCCTCGGCGGGAGATCACCGGCGCACTTTGGTACGAAACCCGGGCTGAATTTTGCCGAAAACTGGATGGGACCACTACCGATAGTCAAGAAATAACGGAAATACACATGAATCACCAATTTGAAACATTATCTGACCTAAACAAACGTGAGTACAACTTTGGATTTACGAACAGTGCACCGAAAAGCAAATAAAGGTGACAGTCCCGAATCAGCTGTTTAAATTTGGTTTACGAAGAGCGCTACAGTTGACAAATAACGCGACCATAGACAAAAACAACATTAGAAAACATTTACGACGAACGTTTTAGATGAACGAAAAGCAAGTTGTCCAGTTATTAGTCTGTGGGCTTGGGAATAAAAAACGCAAGTACGTTCATTAAGCAGGAACGTAACTGAATTGGATGCAACTAACCAGCAGGCACATAAGACACAACAGTTTTGGCAAGAATCTTATTGTTTAGCTTCTACGATGAACTCAGAAAATATTACTTTTAGGCAGTACAGGAAATGCAGCTCACTTACCAACTTATCAAACGAGAGTCTGTTGGAATGTACTATGCTAAGTCAACAAAATGAGTCCGTTACTGCAAGTCAGACCTATCTAGATTTTAAAAGACAATTGACTGCACTTAAGGAAGACCTAAAAATAGCACACTCAAGAATAGAAAATTTATACACTGAAAATAATAAACTTAAAGAAGAACTACAAAAGTCAAAGAATGAGAAAGAAAAATACAAAAGCGTAGATTTCTCAGAAAGTACGCCTTTAAAGAGTAGAACATCTCGAAAAAGAAAACGTCGAAGGTTGATGAACGAGACAACGGAAGAAGATAATATACAGTTATTAGTAAACGAAAACGAAGAAGAAAACCAGGGCATTTCAGAGGAACCTTTATTAAGCACAGAAGACACAGTGGAGGTAAGATCAGGAGAAAAAAAAGACATAAACAAAAAAGAAGAAAACAATGAAAAAATAAAAGTATTTATTGTAGGCGATCAACAGGTTAAGAATATAAGAAACATTCTGCAGAAACTACTGGGGGATGACTACGTGGTTAGGTGCATTATTAAACCTGGTGCGCAACTAGACGACATTCTAGACTTCACAAAACAAGCAGTTGCGGGATTCACCAATAAAGACTTTATAGTGTTAGCGGGAGGTTCTAATGATACGAACCCATACATGTTTCAACGGAGCTTAAATATATGGTTAAAATCAATTAATCATACGAATGTGATCATAAGTGAGGTCCCATTTAATAAATGCCTTAACGAAAACAAACTAAACTACGAGCTGAGGTTTATCTGCAGCAAATACAATAACGTAAGGTTTTTAGATATGAACTACAGCAATAACTTACCATTCCGAAATGTTTTCGCACTCAATCTATCTCGTTCGTTTCTTAGGGAAATATTGCAAATCAACTACAAAAATGAAATGACTTTATATAATAATCAGTACCTAAACGAAATGACCATCCTACGTAACAAATCTAAGTTGTATAAGGATAACCAAACTCAAACTGAGGACGCCTCTCTTGCGAACGGTGAAACAGTTAGAGTTGAATGTATTGACAATGAATGTGACAAGGGACATCCTGAAGGCAACAGTAGTTTATTTCGTGTATAACTGTATATATGCCTTGCACCAGAACATAAATGGTCTTATAAATAAAACTGATAACCTTTTGATAGGCTTAGATACCCTTGCACGGGAAGGTAAAAATGTGGGAATACTTTGCGTAACGGAACACAACATGATAACTGATGATCTGGCTCGGCTTGCGGCTGCTAATTTTCGAATAGCTTCGGTATGGTGTCGATCTAGTCGTAGCGGGGGCTCTTGTATTTTGGTTCACAATAACCTCTGCGATGTAGAGAATGTTCAAAGTGTAGTAGATGTTTCAATAGCGAACATAATAGAGGTATCAGCAATTAAATTAATTCAGCATAAAATATATGTGGTGTGTATTTATAGGCCGCCAAAAACAAACAAGATATCAATTGACTTATTCTTTACAAAACTAACGGACATTCTATCTAATTTAATAAATCTCAACTCTTACTTTAAAATTATACTATGTGGAGATTTCAACATTGACATTTTAAAATGTAATCAAACTGTAACTGTTTTCAAAGACATACTGGCGGTATACAATTTAAAACTTGAATTTAATGAAATCACGAGACCAGATAGTGGTACCGGTATAGACAACGTAGCACACAATATTCGAGGAAGCAAAGGTGAACTGATTGATCTAGCGTTATCTGATCACCTAGCCCAGTTGGTTAAAATTACAGTAAAGAGAACTTGCGTACTTAAATATTGGTATAGAAGCAAAAGAGATTTCTGTGAGGAAAATAGACTTAAGTTCTTAAACCGCATCGGCGAACTTTCGTTCCAAGATGTTTATGAAATAGATAACCCTAACGATTCATTTAATGCATTTCATGAAATGTTCCTACTTATTTATAACCTCTGTTTTCCGAAAGTTAGAGTTAAAGTATATACGCAAAGAAAACCAAAATGGATCTCAAAAGGAATTAGAACCTGCAGTAAAAAGATAAGATTTCTACTGTGGAAATACAGACTTAGTCGAAAAGCTTCAGACAAAGATATATTTAAATCATACTCGAAAAGATTAAACAAAGTTATAAAATTAACACAGAAATCACAAAATGAGCACTACATCAATAAGTCAAGTAACAAGTCCAAAGCAACATGGAATATAATAAATAAGCACAATGGCAACCTACCGCGAGAAAATATTAGCAACATTAAATTAAACAACACTACTATATCTTATCCTCTTGACATGGCTAACGCATTTAATAATTATTTCATTGACATTATAAAAACTAACGACAATATTCCTTTAACATACTCTATTAATCATAATAAATCGAATTCAATTTTTATTACACCTACTAATCCATCTGACATTTTGAACATTATTAAAACCTTAAAAAATACCAACAGTGTGGGTTACGATGACATAGATACTAAGATAATTAAGGATGTAGCATTCCATATATCACCAGTGATGAGTCACATAGTGAATCTTTGTGTACAACAAGGAATTTATCCAGATTCACTAAAATTTACTATTGTAAAACCTCTTTTTAAAAAAGGTAATAAATATGAGCTTGGTAATTATAGACCAGTGGCTCTCATTCCCGTATTCGCTAAGGTAATTGAAAAGGTGATGTATAATAAACTTTATAATTACTTTGAAGATAACAAAATACTTAGTGTGAATCAATATGGCTTTCGTAAAAATATGTCTATTAATAGAGCAATATATGATTATTTATATAAGGTTATGACTAGTAGAGATCAAAATAAAACTACAATAGCACTATATATGGATATGACAAAGGCATTCGACCAAGTTCACCACAACATACTGCTTAGCAAATTGAACGGTTATGGAGTCCGAGGTACTGCTAACCAATTAATTGAGTCGTATCTTAAAAACAGAACACAGATTACGAGAGTTACCACCATATGTAAAGAAACTATCACCGATACAAACTTTGACTCTAATATTCGAGCGCTAAGACATGGTGTGCCACAAGGTAGTGTCTTAGGACCTCTTCTTTTCCTTATATATATTAATGACTTGCCTCAAGTGACTAAACATTCTATGACTCTATTTGCTGATGATAGTACGATTCTTTTTGTAAATGAAAAATCCCATAATTTTGAATTTGACATTAATTGTACACTGACATCAATGATTAACTGGCTGACTTTGAATAATTTGAATATTAACTTATCTAAGACCTTTATTATGAATTTTAAACGTAAAAACTACACTAGCACTGACATTAATATTAATTATAAGGGTACTAATGTAATAGAAGTTGACAACACAAAATTTTTAGGTTTAACAATTGACAATAAACTGAATTGGAAAATCCATGTAGACAACATATGTAAGAAGTTACATCAGTTTGCTTATGCTCTTTTCAAACTCAGTAGATTAACAAACGAATCAGCAGTAATAACAGCATACCATGGTCATGCTGCTTCAATCATGCGCTACGGAATAATTTTTTGGGGCAATTCTACGGACAAATTAAAGGTATTTAGAGCTCAGAAGCGTTGTATAAGAGCCATGCGTAACTTAAAAAAAAGAGACTCTTGCAAGAAACATTTTATTGACTTGAAAATTTTAACAATGGCCTCATTATATATAAGTGAAGTTGCGAATTTCGTCAAAACCTACCCTGAGCTGTTCGAATGGTTTGCGGTTGGAAGCCGACTAGAAAACAAAATACGCAATATATCTTGTAAAACACATTTACTGCGTTCAAGTGTGTTTGGCATGGCACCTAGTATTTATAATAAAATACCACTGAGCATTCGACTTTTGCCTAAACATACTTTTAAATTAGAGTTGAATAAATTTTTAATAAGAAAGACATACTACACTGTGGATGATTTTTTATGTGACATGGATGTTTAGACTTTAGTTGTTTTTTAATTGTAATATATAGGTATACTAGGTTTTTTGACATTCATTTTATTTTATTTTTAATTTCGTCTATTATTTTATGTAACAATTAATTGAATTATATTTGCTGTAGGGACTTATTAATTGACATGTATAGCTTACTTAAATCACCACTTATTAATATGATTATAAATGTTTGTATACTAACAAGTAGAATCTAGAGAATCACAACACTACCTACTAACCACCACTTTTGTACCTAGATTCACGAACAACAATAAATGATTTGATGATTTGAATGACATAATGTACTTCATTTCTTGAAAATTAGATATCTCCCAAGGTGCCCCACTGACCTCAATCTTTAGCTCAACCGTTCCTAGCTGGCTTTTGCAAATCGACGTTAAATCAAGCCAAGGAATCCTCGTTATACTCTAGGGTTATAAACCTGCGGTTAAATAAGCCGTATTATTTGGTGAACTTAGGGAAATATCCACATACTGAATTATATACAACCTCACATAAAGTACCTTACCCTGTCTGTTTTGTGTCCAAACACGCATTTGTAAACGAAGAATTTACAATAATAAGCTAACTAATTAGCTAGTTTTAAGCTGTTTTACGTAATATATATTATTTCTAGATGCCAACGACTTATCGTGTCTCGACAATTGATTCTGGCCCATAAATGTTGACAGGCAGAAGCCATATACGGCTCTACACAAGTACAAGCTGAGTGGTGACCATTTTGGGCATAGTCTAGCTTAAAAATATTATATAATTTAATTTCCTAACGGCCGGTTTCTGGAAACCCATATCACGATTGATCCGAGTTTGACACATAGTAATTATTTGATTTTTTCGTTGATCATCGTTCGAGAAACCGGCCGTAAGTGTACATAAGTTAACTATTGTTTTTGTGTTATGGTAACAAAGTTATAGTTTTATTTTTGTTATTTTATTCTATATAGGAAGAATATCATATACAAATTACAATATGAAACAATTTCTTTACTTTGTTGTACCTACATACAATGAGTCTATTACGCACACAATACGTACAAAACACCCCATTTATGGGGTAAATATCGGTCCCAATGTCTACCGCACTCATATATGATACTGTTATATTAACGGCTCTTGTGGAAGCCAAACTAGGAGACACAAAATTGGACCTTAGAGGAGAATGAGAACCCTTACATAAAACGATGAAAACTGAAGATTTGCTTCTAATTTGCGTATTAACAAAGTTCAAATTTGATTGGCAAACATTTTTTTCTGACTTTGCACTGATACTATGACTTGCAAATTATAACTGTACCTAATGTAAGACAAATAAATACAACTAAATAAAGTACTTCATTTATTTATTTTATTTATTTATTTCACAAAATCCACAGATCTTAGTATGTAGCTAGAATTTACTCTCAAGCACATTTGTACATTAAAATAAATAACAATTCAAGTTGATTAATATATTTTTTCAATTGAAATAAGTAATTATCAAAGAATTCGAATATACTCGAATTGTTTACGTAACTTCATGATCAACGAGTATATCTAATAAAAACTAAATTCACACCTTTTATTCAAAAATACCAACTAAGTGAGAGCCTCCTCACATATTTTTTTAGTTTTTTAGTATTTGTTGTTATCGGCAACAAAAATCCATCATCTGTTAAAATTCCAACTCTTTAACTATCACGTTTCGATACAGTCTGGTTTGTCTGTCTGTCTGTCTGTAGACGGTAATGGGGCCCCAAAACCCTAAACATCAAAAACCTTTTAAAACAGCAGCAGCACCAGGGTGTCTTTCCAGCTAAAGTGGAGATCCCCACTTATCCAAGTTTACCGTCCAGAAGTCAAGCCTTTGGGTAAATAAGGTAATTAGCAGGAAGGCGCGAAGGGGTGGCCTTTGTTTTGTGTGGTCTCTGGGAATTACCCTCGCTTGTATTGCACTTATTACATTCGAAGTGTATTTAGAACTTTCCTGCTTCCATAAGTGTTGGAATGTATGTTTGCTTATTGAGGTTTTCTTGGTTGTTTAGTACACTACGTTTATATGAGAGAGAGACATTTATTTGATACAACACAGGTACAACACATTTAAAAAATAGTAACAAATACACATAAATACAAATAAAAAATAAGTGGGTATACAGAGTAGGTATATCAATGTATAATTGGCGGAATGATCGCGTAACAAATAATAATAAATATTCACGGACAACTCACACATCACACTCTTGTCTCAAACTAGGCAAAGTTTGTAATATGGGAACTAGATTGCTGATAGAATACTTTATATAATTTTTTTTGTTAATACATACAGATAGTAGTTACAGCCAGACATAGAACAAATATTTATGTTCAACACAAACATTTGCTTTCATTTCAATTATTTCATATATTTTGTAAATACTGATTGAGATGATATTTTATATAGAGTATATTTTTTTTTACAATCTCCACATTATAAAAACTACAATAATACTGACTTTTTTCCCTCGTGGAATATTACTGTGTTTACTTTACATCCGTATATTTTTTCCTCAATCGAATCTTATACAAACATTCAGGAAAATTGTTTTATACAATAAACTTATTTATTTGGTATCTATTGATTTAAAAGAGCTGGAAATTGAATGGTATGAGTCAACATTTTTCATCTGATCCAAAGATCACAACGTACGTTTTACGTATTATAAAATGTTAAATAATATATTTTTAAGGTTCTATCGGGGGCCTTGAGCATGGAGACCGAATTCAGAAATTTCGTAACGAAATAACCTAACACTGCGCATGCGTAATCCAGCAAGAAAAGCTTTACCGCGGCAGTCCCCGAGTGCCACACATTTATTTTATTCGTAAATTGTATACAAATTATCACTCAATAATTACTCGAACGCATTAGGCGACGCCGGTCGTGAACCTTGCGTGAGATGAATAAAATTTATATTTTCGATACAATCGTTATTGAGTTATAACATTTCAATTCATTTGAAATTGGTACTCAATTTTGTCGATACGATTCCGCCAAATAAGTATAATTTTCTCGCCATACAAACCCAATCTACAATAGCAATTGCCACCCAATAGGTGTATTCGCCTCAGTTAGGGTTGTCCAAAGAAAAATAAAGCTAGATATGTGATAATCATTAAGCTTCGTTTATTTTAATACTTCTGGAGATTATTAGGGTTATTTATACTTGTTCATACCTATTTTAATAATAATTATTATAGGCAATAATACTATGTGATTTTTAATTAAGCTTACTTAGCAGTTTAACTAAATATATTTTTTTTACACGAATGCACTGTTTTCAATATACCTATTTGTTTACCTTTTTCAAAATGTATTCGTTTATTAAATGTTTCTTAATCTTCTGTATGTCCGTATGTCAATTGACATAGGCTTCCTCCAACCTTTTCCATTAGTTTCTCTAGCTCCTCTCCATGTAGTGCCTGTAACCTGCATGATATCATCCTTTTACTGTCTAAAAATAGTAGAAGTTGGCAACCCTACTTGAGAGTAGAGTAGTATTCGTATGCGAGGTCGCAAGCAAATGTAATTAGTCGACGACGTCCCATCCTGCAGTTTGCTTTCTCTAAATGTTCCTACTCTACACGAAATCACCCGTTTCATCGATTATCTAGGTTTGTATTAGGTTCTTTTATTATCCTATATATTTTACTTACAGAAATGTTGTTAGTTTTTAGAGCAACTAAAATTTATGTTTTGTATCTTTCGGTGTTCGGTCTTGTATTTAGGTATAATATAAACAAATATTCACAGACAATTCACACACTACACTATAGTCCCAAACTAAGCAAAGCTTGTTTTATGGGAACTAGATTGCTGATAAAATGTTAATATACATTTTTGTTATAAATACATAGTGACACCCAGACACAGAACAAATATTTATGTTCATCACACTAAAATTTGCTCCGGGTGGGAATCGAAGTCACAGCAGGAAGGCAGAGTTTTTTATGTCAGCTATGAAATAAAAAAAACCTGTATAAAACATTAAAAACATACTTATTATACTTTTTGTATTGGCTTATTAGATGTTCCATTTTATAGGCACAGCTGCTTTTTGCTAGCGATCATACTCCTACATTGTGTTGTAAGAAAAAGTTTTTCATATTGTTGTGTACCGTATTGTGAAAAATTACAGGAGCAGTCATGTATACCCTGAACTTTTGTATAGTACTTACCTATCAAATGTTTTTTTTATAACAAACTCAAGCTTGAGTCAAGATTTAAATAATAAATATATAAATTATGCTGGACAATCCACACAACATCATCTAGCCCCAAGCTAAGCAGAGCTTGTGTTATGGATACTACTAGAAGACTGACATACTTAATACAATACATTACATAGATAGATTTTTTTTTTTATACGTATAAAACACCCAGAACACCCGGAATAAATATTTGCAGATCATACAAACATTTATCCCAAGGCGGGAATCGAAAATGAAATTGCACCCTACAATCAAATATATAAGCTGGTCCTTAAACATACAATTTAATTGTAACTTTACAAAACAAAGAGTTCTTGGCACGATCTCCTCATTGAGGTTGTATTATATATCTGTGAAGTTCCCACAAACTGACCGGGTTGATTGTCTGCCAAATATAGGTATTTGGCTTAGGACCATATGAGCTTGCTTTCCAAATAAACTGTAAACACTGTCTTGTCCTATCTCGAAAATGAACTTCGAATCAAAGTGAAATGATACTTATTTCTATAAGACTAAGGATAGTTTTAACATTGATCTTGCATTGACGTAGAAGAGAGATGTGGTCAGGGAGTAAGCACAAACGAATCTGACGTTTGCTGTTATATGTAAACTTTCGTATTCGAGTCACACTGCACGACTATGCCGCGGCTATCTCGAATCGCTGACAATACCGAGAGCATCAAAGATGTGAGCACGAATAAGTATGACCAATGCAAAAGTATTCTAACAATACGATATTTGAAACACACGGCGCGGTGACGCTGTAACTTTCGTCAGTCTGACGTTGAAACATAGACATGGAAAATGGACTGGGCAATAGCCTCACAAAATTGACATTGACGGCCAATACCTGTCTCTTTTCTGAAGCTTTATAAGTGTAGGTATGTAGAAATAAACGGGAAAATTGCGCGGAAAATTAGAAAATTTATGAGAACTTATTAGTTAAGACAGGATAAGGCTGTCGGGTCAGCAAGTTCATAATAAAAATAGCCCTAGCCCTAGCTGCGAAATACAAAGTGTTAAACATAAATGATGAACAAACGTTTAAACTTTCAGAAGTAATAAGTTTAATGTTTTATAACCTCTCAGAGCTTACGCTTTTGTAATTTAAGCACATGACTGATTTTAATCATACAAATTAGATTTTAATGGTCGCTGTCACGTTAATTTATTTGTTAGGCAGTTCCTTATGTGGAAACTCCTTACTCGGAGCTCAAATTAAATTTCAAATCACAAAATTTAATTTGTTTCTCTGTTGAACTTTCGCAACAAGAGTATTATTCTTCGCTTAATCGTAAACCTAATTATCGTTCAAAATCATTTTTACAAGTTTTCCTTAAAAATATTTGCCGGTAAAAATATTTACGGCTCAACCTTTAAAGGTTTTTTTTTTTTTTTTTTTTTTTTTTTTTTTTTAACCTATACTGTCCCACTGCTGGGCAAAGGTCTCCCCCAAAGCTTTCCACCTATCCCGGTCTTTGGCGATGCTCCACCAATCCCTCTCCTGGGCGTCCAGATCATCATAAAGGTTATTAATAAAGTAAAATATAAATATTACGCAAATGATTGTGTAAAAATATATAGTTAAATTGAATATGGTATACATTTGCTTGGTAAAAAGCTAAATGCTGTCTGTCTCAGTCCAAAAGTGTCAAATGGAATTCAATCTAGATTTATCCTTTGGCTGTAGATCCAACATGTGATTCCCGGAACACAGTGATCAATCTACGCACGCTAGTTACACAAATCATTGTCCTGCCCGACTGGAAAGTGCCAATCAGTTTCATGTTGTGTCCTGAGGACTGATCACGAATAAATGTAACAATCGTCAACTGAAGATACACTGCACGCGACAGGTGCAACGTTCGACAGTAAAGCTGAAGCTGACGCGCTATGTATTTCAAATACGTCCATGATTCGATACGGTTACGATTGTCACATTTATTCGTGCTCAACTTTTTTGGGAATCTGCATCATATCATAATAGATTTTCTACGTGAATATGCTCGATTGGTCATTTACACGACACGACACGATATTTCTGTTGTTTGAATTAAAACATCGATCTGACGACATCGGGTAAACGTCTAGTGTAGTATTAAAGTAGTAGTGCTTAATGTATGATATTACGACTAAAATATAATCGTATAATCGCGTCGTTGGTAGTGAAAAACCACCTGTTTTGACACTGCTTCAGTAAATCTTGTTGCTATAATAAAATAGTTTTTATTAGATGCCTATTTTATTCTGGTTTAAACCTAAATACTTTTAAAATTATTATTCGGAATCTCTTGTTAAAGTGAATTATTAATATCTCGCTGGTTAAATGCTAAAGTACCATATTTCAAAAATCGTGAAAATCGTTTTTATTGCAAAAATGTGATTAAAAATAGTTATTTTATAGTACGAGTTAAAGACACTTTTCATTTTCGCATTAAAAACAACCAAAAAATAGATGTGGCTGTTTAGCATTATTAGACTTTGGCGCCAAATTTCAGAGCCAAGCTGCCATTTTTTTAGTTGTGGTTGAGTGGTCTGCGGAAACTCACGGAAGTTATATGCCATAGGGCCGTATCTCAAAATAATAAGTGTATATTAACTAAAATCTATATGCAAAAGTACCGTATTTCGGAATATGGTCCTTTTGCATAAAAATCGAAGTCAAGATACAACCATTATTTTATGTACAAAGGTAACACATTCCGAAATGTGGTACCTTGGCATGAGAAATTTTGTTGTTATTACATTGTGTGTATGTTCAAAAGTGTTATTTTTTAAATGCGTTTGTTTTGCACATAACTTTTACGAGAACTTTATCTTATTGCTTGGAGCTTAAGTGACACTTTTGAAATGCGTTTGCTTTGCTTATTAGTTTTACGTTAACTTCATGATATTGCTTGAATAATATCTAAGTGTAATTTTTGAGATGCGTTAGTTTTGAACGTAACCTTTATGTGAACTCAAACATTATTGTTTAGGAAGTACCTAAGTGTAGTTTTTGCGATGTGATTGTTTTGAATACGTTTTTTACGGGATTTTAATCGTACTGCTTAGAGTTTACGTAACATCACATTCAATGCGCCTATTTCATATAAGATCTACTCGATAATATAATTATAGTATTCATAAAGTTAAGGTGCAAAGTTTGTTTCAATGTAATGAAAAAGTTAAAACTTGTATTTAAAATCCTATTTTTCCTTCAAACATTTTAAAAAGCAAATAATGATGGTGTTTATTTACAGCGTGTATATTTGAAAAAACTAATTGCTTGTAATTACTTAGTTCCTACGAACTAAGACTACAGAATCCTACAGATCAGTCTCTACGTTAACAAAGAGGCAAACAAAGCAGATTTTGTTTGCCTCTTTCTCTTTCTTTTTTTTCTTCACTATACAATCACCTACTACAATTTCAGACCCAGAGGTCTGAAATTGTAATTGTATAGTGAGGAAATTATATGCCCAAAAACTCAAAGTTCCGCAAGCAAAGACAGAAGGTATTTTAAAGCTGATCCATCATCATCATAATCAACCTATAGCAGTCCACTGTTGGACGTAGGTCTCTCCCAAGACGCGCCACTGAGCCCGGTCTTCAGCTCTTCTCATCCAGTTTTTGCCAGCTACACTCCCTAGATCGTCGCTCTATCTCGCCGGAGGCCGTCCTTCCTACACTACCTACACAATGCCTAAACGCGGTCTCCACTTCAGTATCAGTTTGCTCCAACGATTGTCGGTTCTTCGGATAACATGGCCAGCCCACTGCCACTTCAACTTGCTAATTCGAAGAGCTATGTCGAACACCTTAGTTTTCTGACGAATAACATCATTCCGGATTAGATCTCTTAAAGAAATTCCGAGCATAGCTCTCTCCAGAGCGCGCTGAGCGACTTTCAGCTTGTGGACCAGCCCCACTGTCAGCGTCCACGTTTCAGCAGCATAGGTCATAACGGGTAGGACGCACTGGTTGAAAACTTGGACGGACGATGGATGGACGACGAGAAGACTTGAAGAAGTTTCCCAAACGCAGCCCAGCCCAGCTGTATTCTCCGGTTTAGCTCTTTCTCGAAGTTGTGTCTACCTAGCCGCAGCGTCTGCCCGAGGTAGACATACTCCTGCACAACTTCGAGAGGCATTCCGGCAACGGTGATTGGCTCTGGGGTAATACGATCATTAATCATGATCTTTGTTTTATCCAAGTTCATGCCCAGGCCAATCCGTTGTGAAGAATCAGCAAGACTGTTCAGCATCTGTTGTAAAGCTGATTCGAAAGATGTAATACCAAAATATTACGAATCATTTATTATAATAAGTAATAATAAGTTTTAAAGTGTGTTGATGGTGTTTAGAAGCATTTATTTTGATAGAAATATTATTTGTTTTAATATTTTTTCTTGTGTATTCTATGCAGTGTTTTGTGAGAATTTATAACTTTTTGTTTTGTTTTGTAAGAAATTTTAACTTTTGAGACTGTTTAACATTTCTATTTCATATTTTCAGTAGAGCGTTTTATTACTAATTATTAATAGACTGAATAATAAACAATGGGATTTAGATTTATGCTACTAGGTACTGAAAACTGTCTAATAAACCTTATTTTTTTATGAAATGTGGTCATTTAACGATAATTTTTATTAACAAACACATCAATTTTTATATGCTAAAGTCACTTATCTGGTTTAATAAGACATTGGGTTAAAGTTACGGAAAAACTGAAAATGCACTTTAATTCTAATTAAAATTACGCGTCGATTGATAGGTGAAACATAGAAATGCAAAGAAAGACTTTCTCAGAAATTAAAAATAACCCTTTTGAAAACTTTGAATGTCTCTAGTGAAAAAAGTGAAATTTTGGAATGAGGTAGTTTAGCATTTAACCAGCGATCTGTAACTCGCTTCTACAATAAACTCAAAACTTATTGTTCGCAACAAAAACATGGTTATTTACAAAGCATCAATTTCTATTATAAAGTTCAATACTTACTGAAATCGATTCAAAATTTTACTTTGGAGTATCGAAACCCTCTCATATAAGGAAATTAAATTTATTCTAAACTCAGTACGTAAAAGCTTTCCAACGAACATATCCTTTGAAGGCAAAACAGTTTATTTGTGAGAAAGGTTTTCTTTTGAGGTACTATTAATACTCAAATGCACAGGTAAGTAAGTACTAACGAGTCAAGTATGCTTCGTATAGAATAAATTAAAATGCATCATTCCAAAAAAATGACATATTATATGAATTAACATTGAGATTGAAAAATAAATATTATGTATCAAACTAAGCAATGCTTGTACTATGGGAACTATGCTGCTAATGGAATACCTAATATTTTTTTTTGTAAATACATAGAATACATGTCATAGAAACATCCATATATAAAACAAATATATATCACATAAACATTTGCTCTGGGAGGGAATCGAACCCGCGACCCACAGCATGGAAGGCAGAGCTACTACCAACTGAGCTGTGACGCCTGTCACGAATAAAGTATTACTAATGTTCGTTACACAGTATTTATTTTTTTATTTATTTATTTATTCCAAACACTGGTGGTGACTAACAAAAAAAAGAAACAACAGTGGTTGTGACTTTTACCGACTTGCCTATTCTTTTGGGTTCAAGATTCGATGTTCAAGGTTGTAATGAGGCATAGGTATATATATATTTTTTTACAATTTATATACATCTGATATTAAGTCGTCTAGTAGCATCGGCGAGTGATCTTAGGTTGATGAATAACTGACTCGGTGTACCAGCATTGCCATTGAACACGTCAAAGCATCAAGTGTCTTGGGGATGTGTGCGACTGGTACAGACTGATGCAAACGATAGATAGCTCGAATACATTGCCGCGCTGAATAGCAATGCTGATACGTTGGGCCAGATACTCACCAGCCCTCGGGTCACGCGTCGCTTCGACTAGACGCCCAGAAATAATTTTGAAAACGCGGTGGGCCTCGGTACCCCACGGACCTAGAGTCTCGACCCCAAGAGGAGCAAATATGTATGCCCTGTCGAGACCTGCATATTTGCGTCTCTTGAGATCCTCGGCCGAATCCGCCGCCGCACCAGCCCGAACGGATGTCTGTGACAGGTGAGAAGGAGCAAGGGTATCGACACAAGTTGCGTCCCACACCAAAGGCCTTCCCGCCTCCCACGGAACAAGCGTCATGGCTACATTGCCGCGCTGAATAGCAATGCTGATACGTTGGGCCAGATACTCACCAGCCCTCGGGTCACGCGTCGCTTCGACTAGACGCCCAGAAATAATTTTGAAAACGCGGTGGGCCTCGGTACCCCACGGACCTAGAGTCTCGACCCCAAGAGGAGCAAATATGTATGCCCTGTCGAGACCTGCATATTTGCGTCTCTTGAGATCCTCGGCCGAATCCGCCGCCGCACCAGCCCGAACGGATGTCTGTGACAGGTGAGAAGGAGCAAGGGTATCGACACAAGTTGCGTCCCACACCAAAGGCCTTCCCGCCTCCCACGGAACAAGCGTCATACCGTCAGGTAGTTTACCATCGTCACGCATCAGACCATTCGGCTCTAGAATGGCTGGCACGTTCACGCTGGTAAAAGCCCGCCGGATGATGTCGTTGAGGCTAGCATGACGGGATATCCGACCGGCGGCTCTAGTGCACGATAATCCGTGGTGACCAAGCTGTTCGACAGCAGTACCGCACTGGCACAGACGAGGTGCGCAGCTCCGCGCGCCCAACCGTAGACTTGCTGCAATACGGAACGTGACAGGATCCATTAGGGTACCAATATGATATGAAGGAAGTGCTTGCAGCCAAAATCCTGACTCCCTTTTAGAGACGGCAAGAAGACGGGCACGATCTGCGGAGCTAGAACACGTTTGTAACAGACAGTTCCGTGATAACTCGCACAGAGGCCCGTCCCATTGCCGTTGAGACGAAAGAGAGGTAGGGGGAGCAGAATCAGGGCAAGCACTATGCCAAGCATTTCGAGCTTCGTCTAGATATGAAATTTTGAGATCGAAACTAGTAGGAGCCAAAAGAGACGGATTTAGAATTATTTCTACCAACGAATGAGTGCTATAGACGGAAGACAGGAAAGCTGGTAAGGCGACACTAGAAATTTTGCGAATACCTAAACCTCCTAATTTGATCGGTAGAGAGGCCTGCAGCCATGCCCTGTCATCCAAATAAATATTCAAAACTGATGATAATGTATTCTTTATTATGTTGTCCAAGCCTTCCACCAGCTCGCTGTGTTTCCACAGTTGACAACATCGTAAAGAGTATGTAAATTTAGGTACAAAAAGACAAAATCTAATAATTGTAAAAGCCATATGACTATTAATTTTGAGTAATCTATCCGAAGTTTTATTAAAATTTTGAATTTTCTCTGTAATGAAAACCGGAAGAGACTCATCAAATGTAGGTGAACCAAGGAGGCGGAGTGAACATCTATCTACTACTGTAATGTTTGATGCCAAAATGTTGAATTTGTTAATTATAGAATTTTTATCCAAACAAGTATAATATATGTAATATAAAATAATTGAAATACCTTTGATATAAGTATTTGAATGAGTTTTAAAATTGAGTTTTATGTTACAAAATATTAATTGTCAAAAAATACTTAACAAAATGTTATCTTTGGCGTTTGAAGTTACATGAATATTTAGCACTTTTTTTATAAAAACAATTTTCTTTCCAATACAAAGTAGAGGAACCCAGTTTGTTTTTAATGAGTTATCTGAAGAAAACGTCTCCAAAGACCGTCGAAATCCTTTGAAAGGGCCCAAAGTTGAGCTGAAACTTAATGTCACGGTTCAAATTCCAAGTTAATTAACTGTTACTGACGTTGGCGGGTTTGTGTTAATTTCATAAAACATGATGGGCTCAACATCTTTAGACCCACAAAAGCCGCGCTTAGGTCGATCCACATACATAATATTATATTAATAAGTCGGTAGGTACCTATAGCATCTGGAATCATTTTCCTTATCCATGTAACTTATTACATTTTATCAATAAGTACTACTAAGACGATACCTACTTAGAACTACTTACCTATTGATAGTTTGATTTAAGTTTTAAGGGGAAAATGAAAACGATTATTTATTTTATCCATTGCGCTAAACAGAAAGCTTTTTTTTTTTAATTCAATCTTCACAAACATTGTATGTTCTACTGTGCTACATAGAATTGCAAAATAAAATAGGAATATAAATATTCCTCAGAGTATTCAAGGAAACAGTTTTAATTATTTTTTTCCTGTAACATTCACGTAATGAAAAAAAAGCGTAAAAGACTTGATTTTAATGATAATTATATGATATTTCTTAACTTAACTTAAACAAAGTCGAATCTATATCCAAGCTAATTTTGAAAAAGAGTTTTTAAATCGAATAGTAGGTGAGCGAATCAACATTGCCGAGTACGAGTTGATTCACTCTATCGGTCTTGCTATCGATAAGTTGGATGAACTTTCGTGTAAGTTTCGTCCTAAGTTCCACAAACTTCGATGCTGAAATCGTGTTTGTTTTACATCTTAATTAGTCTGGTTCTGCTGCCTAACTTGCTGCTTTATGCACATGACAGTAAGAAGGCTTAACCTAAAAAGTTTAATTATATTATCTGTTACATGTAAAGTTAGTTAAAAAATGATATTAATTCACCTATTACGATTGCAACGATCTGCAGATAACTCTTAGTAGTGTAACTTGAAAATGGCAAATGCACATGATTGCAGAGCTAGAAAAAAAAAGAAACCCGCCAAGAAGAAACGTTTGTGTGATGAACAATGGTTCCAGAATGACCTATTTAATAAAATGTATTTTATTACCTATTTCCCACTGCTGGGCAAAGGCAAAATGTATTTAAACAAGAAAATTTGTCAGCCTATGTTACAAGACACTTTAGTGCCTGCCATAAGCAATCCCGTCACTGAGTTGTAAATATCAGGTTCCCATGAAACCATGTTTCCTTAGTTTGGGCTGCGTGCTTTCTATTAAACACCCCATTATTTAGAAGACAAACAAGCTTTAATCATATTTATATATATATATATATTTATATATATTTATATATATTTATTCATTTGCATACAATGTAGGTACCATAGTTCCTAATCATAAATTAATTCTCCGTACATTCTGCCTCGTCAGGGCGTGCAAACTTTTATGTCATACGTAATTTAAATTATTTAATTACTATTAGATATATAGCTTTCACCTTCCTTCTAAATAATTGTATCTTTGTGCATGCAGTGGAAGACTGGAAGACAATGTTCTTAGTACCTAAAGTCATGCGTGTAATTTTAAAATAAATAAATTATATTAAAGTATTGGGAATAATAATTCAAAATGGTCTGTAATTGTTTATACATAATGGTAATTCATTGTACGACGTACTCTGTAAGCGCAGTATTTTAGTTAGAACTAGAAATTTATTTAATAAATAAACAGCTATAAAATTGAGGCTCAATATTAAGTCAAATTTCAGTTCAACCTCGAGATTCGTCTCAACCATTTTATAAACCACAAAATGTTGTTTTACAAGAAACAATAAGTCAACTTCGCGTCAAAAACTTTTGACTAATTCTGTTTAGACTTTGTAAACTTTTTGAGCTTATAATGCTGGGTTTATCCGCTTGTAGGTTGAGATAAAAACCATAATACAGAATGATTATATTTTAATAGTCAAAAATTCGCTAAAAATACTGCAAAATTTATTTCTTTAGTAGTATTTATGAAAAAACTGCTTGAAAGTAGGTAGTACCGTTTTACGTCACCTTGGTTATGAGAAAAGTACTCAAAACTTTTTATAAAAATGCATTACGTCACTGAACACGCCCACTGATGACGTGATACATTGAACTACGTCCATCACTCTGAAATATAAAAGTTTTTATGAGTCTGATATTTCACAAGCTTACTCAGACCAAACCACAAAAATGAGAGCATATTTTGGTAAAATCGAGTACTTTTGGACAAACATATATAGAATCACACCATTACTAGAACGAATTGATCGCTTATTAAACAAATTAATTGGGTATGCCATCACAGGTTTTTTTAACCTAGTAGGTACCTATGTTTCTCCAACCATGAATAGGTAACAACTAAATCTATTAGTTATATTCTTTGGATACACATGTAAGTAAATGTGCAACTTTAAAGTACCTACAACTTGGTTATCTTTCTTCGCTTCATCGTCCCATCATTATTATACATATTGGGTATCAACTCAGTAATCAGACCACCTACCCGCCACTACCGGCTCAAGCAGTAACCACAAACCCTCTACTGCAGCTTACTGTATGATTTTAAGCTGCTTATAATCATGTGATCACAGTTGTATAACTGTAAGACGAGAAAAGCTTTGTCCAATATCGTTTATGTAACGTTTTCTCCGGCTGGTGTGAATCTTATATCCCAAGACTCCATCCATTATCCTGTCCACGACGTTCAATTGATGTGGAACATCAAAGACAAGGCGACGATTGCGCAGACTGTTCTGGCTTCGAGCCAGACACCCATTCTTTGAGCTTAACACCACTATCCCATTATCCTAATACACAGTCTGTGATGAAAATTAACTAAAACAGATGCGTCATATTGTAGGTGTTAATGCCTACAGTTGGTTTTAGGGTCACTAGTTTGCTAATAAGGTAGTAGTTGTTGATACTCACATACTGACAGGCGTCACAGCTCAGTTGGTAGTAACTCTGCCTTCCATGCTGTGGGTCGTGGGTTCGATCCCAGGGCAAATGTTTGTGCGATGAACATAAATATTTGGTCAATGTCTGGATTACTATGTAATATGTATTCTATGTATGTATTTAAAAATCAATATACCAGCAGTCTATAGTTCCTATATGTGTGTTTGCAGACAGAGCTAGCTAGCAATGATAACCAAATAAAAATTTGTTAACTAATTTGATTTCAGAAGGGATTATGAATAAATGAGAAGATTTTAATCGTATCGTAACAGTGTACGATTAACAGTATGAGTGAACTAGCTCGACTGCTAAACATTGCAGCGTCACCGAGCAGTGTAGGTACTTTAATACGCTTTTGTGATCGCTTTTTTTTCAGTATATCAATACCTACTGGTCGTTCATAAAATAAACGGTTCTATAAGAAAATAAGAATAATCCAACCCTGGTGAATAGGGTTGGATTATTCTTTTAGCTAACCAACTAAAAAATATTTACGTATTAAAAATATAAAATATTAATTCGCGAGAGTCACATCTGTTGTTTAATCTCAAACCGCCCGCATTATATAGAAGTTACGCTGGCAGAGCGCATTTACACCGTAAGGCCGGCCTCACACAGCCGGAATTCGTCTCTGAATTCATAATCTGAATTCATATTATTAATTAAGAAAGGCCGGAATCCCATACAAAGTCGTTATGATCCACATACATTCTGATTTTTTCAGATTATGAATTTCTCAGATCGATCTGTAAGAATGATTCTGATGTGCGTCCGGAATTCCTGGTCTGAATATTTAAGATTATGACTTCATAACGCACGTAATCCTATACATTTGCATAGAGCAACACACACATACTGAATTCAGATTATGAATTGCTCAGTATTGAGCCAATAGCAATGCGATTAGTATTAATTCCTCCTCCATTTCGAGACGTTTGCGTGTGTCGTGAAACAAGAGACTACTGATCTATCTCAATTTTTAAGATAATGTGAGTTGAGGGAGCCGGAATTAAGAGTCTGAATTAGGATTCTTAATTCAGATAGGTTTTCCGGCTGTGTGAGGCCAGCCTTAATGAATGTGCATGGCCACTGCGAGCTGCGCCGATATAACTAGCTAAATCGGCCCAGTTATTTTTTATAGCTGATAACTAATAATGTGATTTGCAAAGAGTCTATGTTGTTTATTTGTATTGATTTCATCGATTAAGTATAAACAAATTAAGACTAGTTTTGCACTTATGAACAGTAATTATTATATTTTGACTTATAAAATTATAATATAACTAACTCATCTGTATAGGCTAGCAGTTTGTTTCATTAAATAAATAAAATAAATAATGCTGGACAATCCACACAACACAACAAACTATCGAAATATCGGTAGTTCACTAAACTTTGTCTTTCCCTATTTATGCTATGGTATAATATTCTGGGGAAACTCAGTAAATGTTAAGTCTGTATTTACTATGCAAAAAAAATGTATTAGAGCTATATATTGCATGGAAAGTACTGAATCTCTACGGACAGTATTTAAAGAAAACCACATACTTACTTTAACTGGTATATTCATCTTGGAAATATGTCTTTTTGTTAAAAACAATTATACATATTTTAGTAATAAATCTAGTCGTTCAGAAAACCTTCGTAATAAGCATAAATATAATATCTTTATTCCTCAAGTTAATAACACAATATTTTACAAAAGCACATATTATACAGCCATAAAAATTTATAATCACTTGCCAACAGACTTAAAAGAACTTAATGGAAACTTATTTAAACTAAGACTAAAAAAATACCTTGTGAAAAATGTACACTATAATTTGGATGAATATTATAATTCTGGTTCAGAGTATATTACTTAGAAGCTTTATAAAAGTAGAAATAGTTCCTTTATTGTATATAAATTATCTTAAGATAGATTTTAATAAATAAATACCAAGTATAATACTAACTTACTAATAAAATATAAATACCTATATTAAGTAAAAATTGTACGCCCGAAATGGGTAAACTGTTGAAACAATTACTTATTTATAAGTTATAATATAAGATCTCATGTACACAGTTTAACAATAAATTATTCTTATTCTTATTCTTATTCTTATTCTTTATTGAGGTATTAAAGAACAAAAATGACGACTGTAATTTTAGAGTAATGTAATTTTAAGACCTAAAGCAATAAATATATTTTTATTTTTTGTTTATCTAAAATTCTTACCGAAAATCCAGGCAAGTTTTGGATATTCCAACACATATTTCATCTTACTAATATTAATTAAAACTATGTTCTTCTATGACCTACTTTTTGTTATTAAAAAAACCTGCGCTAATTACTAACGTGTTAATTATCACACTGTGGTCATAAAACTACGCAATATAAAACAATAGAGCTAGCAAACAAGCATCCACAAAGGTAAGCAGTTTCAAAACGTATTATTCTCCGGGCACCCCGTGTCGCATAATGAAGAGATGATTAAAATATCAGAAATCCCTTGCGGCGTTCCGGATTGTCTTTTGTACATAATAAACGTTCTACAAACACAATTTTGCAGAAAAACGTCGTTTCAGAAAAGGCATCCCATAGACTAAGAAGATTGAGTACTAAATTGACCACTCTCAGAAAGGCACAACGCGACCGTACGGCGTGTGTCTTTTGTGTATCTTTAAATTAAAAAAAAAAACTGGCCGCACGGTTGTTTCGTCTCTCTCACGTTTTGTCGTATTTACTTAAAACAGGATAGCTCACGACTCGTCTCTCGTCGACAAACGTCCATTTTCTATGTCTATGAAGCACTTAGGGCCCCCGCAGACCGCAGACTTTTTATCGGCAGATAGTTTGGTCGACTTCTTAATCAGTATGAAAATGTATGCAGATGCGCACATTACAGTGATTCAGTTTTCATACTGATTATGAAGCCGACCAAACTATCGGTCGATAAAAAGTCTACAGTCTGCGGGGACTTTTAAAGCGAATTGACAAGCACCCCTAGCGATGTTGACAATTTACTAGAGGATAAAAAACGTCATAAACGTATGGGAATGGTCACCCGACTGTTTGTTAGGTCAGCTATAGCCTACATTATGTCATATATCCGCTTTGACGTGGACAAACCAAATTAAGCTAGCTTTGACGATTCCAAAAAGATTGAAAAATCTGATGAGGATTGAGTCAATGGTCTCTACGGAAAGAGAAACACGCTGCATAAGTATGTTGTATTTACAAAATATACCCAGTGTATTATTTCCTTTATTTGCAATTTGTCTTAGTTTTTTTTTAACGTTTGTGCAACTAGTTTTTAATCTGGGATAATTAAAATCTTTTATTTAAATTCAGAAAAATTTCAGTAGGTACGTAAGTGTAGTTCATCTAAAATAAAAAGTTCGTAAATAAAAAAATTACAAAAAATTTACAGACGAGAAAGATGAACCAGAGAAAAATGCTCAAATATTGGAGCAAAAGGCTACTTTTTAAAGTAAAATGACTTTAACTGCGGGTAGACAGACCGCCGGATATTATGGTGATAGTAAGGGTTGGACTGTGGACCCTGCAATGATATCATGAAAGTAATGGAGCTTTAAGAAAAATATGTAAATGAACAGGCTGAAGATGTTCGGACCACAACAAAATAGATTTGTCGGAACACAGCCTGAGTGCGACAGATGAAAATATTGATCCTAAACTAGCTCTATTATCTTCAGTACGATATTTTTGTTATTTTAGGCAGTTTTATTCCTTTAAAAAAAATTAGAAGAGGTGTGATTTTAGTTTCAACGTTCTATGTTATTTTGTACCATTATCTAGACTAAAGTGGACTGTACAAAGCGTTTTATAGAGCCTAAAAAGTCTAGTCCACGTAAAGTCACGAGTAGCACTAGCTAGATACATAAATCTTTTTGTTATCTTCCGACAGCGAATGTACAACGAAACGAACTCAATCTGCATAAATTTGCAGTTGACCCTGTTATTACAAACCCAATTTATACAATCCTGTCAAAAAGTTTCGAAATCAGTTTGTACTAGGTTTTTAGCAATGATGAGTAAAAAAATATTAGAAACTTATTTTTGTGACAAATGTTTTATTCACTGAGTATATTTTGTCCTTTGCAATTTTTTCGTTTTGCTGTCGTGGTAGGTATTTCTTAACCCTATAAAAACACAACGTTGTTTACTCAAGTTGGAAGTCTATATATTTTTTATATTAAAAAAAAAGTTAAAAAAGCACAATAAACTTCAATGGAAATTAGATTTGAAATTTCAATTTTTTCATTGGGTAGAGTTGACACCAAAGCAAAAATCCAATGAAAAAAACAAAGCATCCAATTTCAAATGTACAAAAAAAACTCTTGTCTGCTGACGTAGAAGTCATTTAATTTCTTTACAGATTGCTATTTATAAGGGAAATTCAATGTTTGTATATTGAATTTCCATTTTCTATCGAAACAAGTCATTTAATCTACAACAAACTCTTCAACTGTGTGATTATAAACATTTATTACTAAAAACATCCTCTAGCTGTCGTATTTATAATCGTTAAATCTGAACAGACCTTCAACATAAAATATATTTTTTATAAATGTATATAATTATTCATGTAAGTACATATTACACATCATACTCTAGTCCGAAACTAAGCAAAGCTTGTATTATATAATAATAATATTAACTTTATTTTCAGAAAGGTTTACATAGGTAATAGGTAAGCATTAGTTGTATTGTATCTTATGTTAGTGTAGGTCGATATAACAACTACTTAGAGTAGATAACCTACAACAAACAAGTGCAGTTCATAAAAATTACAACTACATAAACGTTGCATAGTCAAGTCATATGTGCATATAATACAGCATACAAGTGTATGGGCTTAGATTGCTGATAGAATACTTTATACTTTTTTTGTAAATAGGTACATACTTATAATACATAGTAACTCAGACACGGAACAACTATTAATGTTCAATCACACAAAAATTTTTGCTCTGGGTGGGAATCGAACCCATGACCATATCTGCTAGTATCTGCACAAGAACACATGAACCTATGCAAGGAAATAATAGAATTCGAGTGTTCAGTTGGACAGCTTAAAGCATCTGTCAAACAATTTTTTTTTTCGTATGATATTGGTTGAACTCTCAAATTTCTAGATGATATGTTCATCGTGTAAGATGATTGTATATTATACAGCATACAAATCAAAGAGAGCTTAGTATAGAATGCTGTTGACTATGAATATGATATACAGAGCACTGACTATGAATTCGAGCGTTAGTAAAAGTTAAATTAAAACCTCATTTCTGCCTAAATTATACCACGAATAGTTAATGGTTCTTAACTCAATTCGAAATACAAACTTTGTTTGAGACTCGTTGGCTTCAATAAGATTCGGTTAAAGTTCTGAGAGCTTCCTTAAACTGGCCCACATTTATCCATTTGAGAAAGCTCTCAAAACAAAAATTGGGGAGCTTTTATTTTTCAAAGGGATTTACTTTCGGAACTTAATGTGCTGGGATAAAATAATTGTGTTGGTACTGGAGTAATTTGAAACGGAGCAATTCAAGGACAGTTTTGTATTTAGAGTCGTTTACAAAACATTTTACGCTACATTTAATTCAACCTAAAATTGAATTTCGTTAACAGTTATATTTTTTTTTATGTGCAAGAACAGTACCCCAATAACGAGTTTGTGCACACACGGATCGTAGAGACGCAATCACCGAACGCCAACGATTTTGTATGGAGATCCAAGCAGCGCCTCTAGCAGATTTCTTGAAAAGCTTGGATTTCCATACAAAATCGGTGGCGCTCGGCGTTTGCGACTCTGCTCAAGCATACACGTAGCGTCTACGTCCTATCTACAACGTAGTGTTTCACGTAGCTCGCACGTAGCTGATTGCTACGTGAAAAGTTAACTGTCTTTCCTTTTAGCCTGATTTTAAGAACCTTGTGTAAGTAGGCCTTTAAGTGGAGATTATCCAAGTCTGTTGAAAATAGTAATCTAACAGATAAATACGTTATCCAAGGAAGGAAGTCCTCCAGTGAGCATTCGTCGTCAATGTGATGAGGACGCCGGATATCCGCAGATAACATATTAACATTATCAAGGATATTCAAATCAAGAGTTTATCACTTCACGGGCTGTGAGTTTGAATCCTGAGCACGTAATCTTGATAGCTTGATGGTGATTTGGTACGACAGAGTTCTATAGTAACTTTTATACTGCAGAGAAAATGTAGTTTTATGTAGTTTCATTATAAACGGGATATTTACCATGATTTGTTTGTTTGATTATTTCCCGATATTTCGGCACAGTTGCAAAATCATGGTAAATATCCCGTTTATAATGAAAACTATGTTCAAAACCGAGATAGTTTCAAATAGTTTCAGATAGTTTTTTGTAAGTAACTTATTTTGACATGCTGTTTTAGGTTCTTAGAAAAATACCCTAAGCCATATATTACATACTGTATAACTGAAGCTTCTTTTGTCTTCAATGTTATAGCGACCACTTATAAAGATCATCTGTGAAAATGTTATTCTATGAAGACCACTATTTATTAGATACAGTCTGAATTCCATCTTCTAAGAGCCTGATCGCAGACGGACAGATAGACAGAATAAACAGATAGACAGGCAGAAAGACAGACTCACAGGTGAACAGTCAGCCAGACAGATAAATAAAAAGCAGGGTCAGTACCCCATGTACGAGTTTGTGCACACACGGATCGTAGAGACGCAATCGCCGAGCGCCACCGATTTTGTATGGAGATCCAAGTAGCGCCCCTAGCAGATTTCTTGAGAATCTCGGATCTCCATACAAAATCAGTGGCGCTCGGCGAGTGAGTCTCTACGATCCGTGTGTACTTGGGGTACAGAACCTAAAAAGTGACAAAACATGAAACTATCACCCGGACAGACTGACAGACAGACAGACAGCGGGGTCTCAGTAGGATGCCAAAGAGTGACAAAATATGAAACTATCACCCAACAAGTTGAAACAACTACGAGTATACTTACTTAGTTTAATCAGTCATAAGCAGACATGGCTCCGAGGATGTACATAAATTAGTTTCAGTGTGGTGGAACAATTTGTAAAAGCCATCTAACAAGTTACACAAAACTTTGTTGTACACAATTTTAGATAATTAAGTTTTGTGATTGTTTCAGTATATGAAGTTTAGACAAACATACACAAATGATAGGCAACGAGATAAAAACTAACCCAACTGCATACAAAACCCCTATAGGTACACTATATTCAAATTGTTCTGTACAAAAATAAAATATTTTTACATTAGGTACTTTACTTTTTACTTTAAATTACAAACATGATTTTTTTTAGTTGAAATAATATGCCTTTATAGCAAACAAATGATGATGTCACATAGTCTATGTCACTTTGAATACTAAGCGTCATTTGACACTTCATTCAAGTAAGTGTAAACCTAGACGCTATCTGCTCGGAGCAAATATTTAAAACAATACTCAAAAAATGTTCTTTCTGTATGAAAAAAGCCAAAAAATAAGGGGATAAAAAATATCTTAGATCATATTCAGTTACGACACAGGTGTTTAATATAATGTTAATTGATATGACTATTATTTGATAACAACGATTTCAAGCTATTTTTTTTTACATAAAGTTATCTGCAAAATTAATTAATCAACGTAGAGCGGGCCAAATTTATAGATAAAGTTGATTGGAATTTACGCAAATCCTAACCTTTGAAACCTTTTCTGCTAAAAAGGTGATAAAAGCTTTCAATTGAACGCAGTAATTACTTATGTAGATTTAAAACTAAAATTCTATATTTTATTAGATATCGACAAAGACCATGTTGTAGGAGTTATTACATACTACTGTGAAGGTATCCTGACAACTGAAATGTTTTTGAACTGTTATTTGATCAAATTGCAGTTCAGTTTTCTTCTTCGTCTTTTATTGAGGTTTTGAATGATCGATTTTTATACCGTTTGATAGAATTAACGAAAAATCAGGTAGGCCATGCTCAAATCAAGTAGGTCATGCTTAAATCAGGTAGGCCATGCTCAAATAAAATAAATAAATAAATAATAATAATCATCGAAAACTGAACTACAACTGAAAGGATATTCGGTCACGCACGTTTCCCCTTGCTGGATAGCCTAACTGCTAAAAAAACGAAATTTGTCCATTTCGGCATAGTTATGGACATAAGGATTACTCATACTAACAAGGGAAATAAGGTTTGTTTGGTCCATTTTACTATTTAATAGATCTAAAATGTCAAGCTGGTGTTCACTTTAGTATGTAACTAGCTGACCCGTGCCCACTTCGTTGGGCATAATTAAATTTTAGTAAGGATCCCTATTTTTTTTGAAAATATAATATACCCTATGACACTCAGCAATAATGTGGCTTTCTATTGGTGAAAGAATTTTTAAAATCGGTTCAGTTGATCCCGAGATTACCACTTACAATTGAACAAATATACAAACATACAAACTTTACCTCTTTATAATATTAGTATAGATTAGTATAGATAGATTTACATTTTGTCTCGTTGAGCAGTTTAATTATACACATTTCTTTGACATCATTATCTCAGTTTTAATTTAAATTATATTACATTCAGTTCTACCTACCTTAATTAACTAAGACCAACTTTTTGTACGACAAATACAATACTTATTTGTTTATTCCTTTTACTTTAAAGAATACTCCGCAGTAAAAGGGTTGAATTTTCCCTTAGGCTAAAGTTTTAATTATAATTATCGAACATAACGTGTTAGTCCCTTCGTTAATTATGTTGTAATAAAAAGGTCGAGGAAAATTGTACCTGCAAGAGACAAATTCATTAGGCGGCGATGTTTTCAAAGGTTATAAAATTTACTTTAAAAATTAAAAAGCAAAAATAATTTATAAAATTCTTGAGAAACAATTATAAATTCAAATAATCATGAACAGCGCTATCTAGTTTCGAACAAATCAAAGCTTGTAAATTGAAAATAGATTGCCATTTAATTTCATACATTATACAGAATAATTTTTTTTTTTTTAAAACACATGCATTTTTTTCTGGCAGAGATCTATCCTAACCAAAAGGACAATAGGTACTATACTAACAAACCATGACACTTGACTGCTATCATTATCACTCAAATGTGTCAGCCCTATCACTATTAGGCCTATTTCCCTCTGTCGCAAATAAATTACAATTGAAGCATGGTCATCCTTCAAGCAGATCAATCAAGCATCAGTATTGCAATCAATCACACAGTACGTATGCGATCCACGCAACTTCAAGGTGTTCCTTTCAGTCGAGTTGACTGACTTTGATAAATTATCTCTTATTCCCGAATTTGAAGAAAGGTATCGCTATCAAGATCTATTTGATGTAGCTACCTGCTTATTTATGTATGTTTCATTGCTGAAATAAAACTGTAATAATATATTTTATTACAGTTTTATTTCAGGACAAGATATAAGCTTCTCTTTAGAGACTACCAGTAAATCTAAAAATGTTGAATACGGTTTGATATTTTTATCTGTTTTTGTAAAAAAAAAGAATAATAAAATCCAACTTTATCACTAGGTGCGGTAGACATTCTATAAGATATTTAAGTAAAAAATGGTTGTCTGTAAAGTCGGTTTACTGACGATAGTTGAACGTGACAACGTCACTTCATGGAACGCCTCAGAACGCCTCAGAACGCCTCATGAGTCATGTTTTTTCGTGCGTGCAGCCGGCTCTATCGAATTATAAGACGTTGTCACGTCAAAAAAGAAAGGAACTGATGAACATTTCAGATAGCGAGTACTTAACTGACAGGGTTTGTTATACGACGCTTGATTATTAATTGTAAAACGAGTAGCATTAATTTCATTGTGTAATTAAGCTACAATGTTAACAATATAAATTAATTATATCATATATAAGGAACCGAGCTCCAAATTATATTCGGCACGGTACTTCCTACCTAATCTACATACCGTCTTGTAGCGGTTAGCCATGGGCGTACTCATGGGTCCCGCCTGGGGCGAAGGTTTGATTGCGTTAGGGACTATGGAAAGGGTGTCGTGTGCCTATATTCATGTATATAAATTGGTGCTGAGGCTCAATTATGTGGTGGTGACTGGGACTATCAACGGAATATCTCATACTATACGGCGTTTAGCTAAAACTTTGTGAGATACTTGTAATTGAAATGGATCCGTTTTTTGACACAGTTCAGTTTGTAAACTCAGTTGCTGTGAATCTTGAGTTAAATCACTGGTGCTAATGGCTGGTTCTATGTATTCACTGGTTATATGACGTTTATTAACACTTCGTTTTTATATGTGTAATATAATATACCTACAGTAAGTTTTAATACCGGCAACGGTACGGTTAGTAGGGAAAAAATATTTCATTATCATTTCATTAAAATCCATTCTGTCGTTTTTGCTTAAAAGAGTAACAAACATACATCCATCTATACAAACTTTCGTAGAATTAGTAGAATTGAAATTAAATCTATAAAATTCAGCCACTGTACAACTTGTACAACAAATTGTACTGCTTACAATTTCCTACGTTAGAAATACACAGAAACACACTACAAATTCCTGTAGTGATCGTTACCTCTAATTTACGTCTCGCCGTTGACTTTAGGTCTCATAAAAGGTTTGAACTGGGTAAGTCAAGCCGGTCGCGACGAGTGCGCCTTTCACAAGAGTTTACGGGTGAATCGAGACTTTTACCACTGCAATGTAAACCAAGAAATTCAATCTTACACTGCAAAAAAAGAGAGTATGTTTCAAAGTTACTAGTATCCTATAAGATAGTAGCAACACGTCTCAGCTCAGTTGGTGTCTAAATTATGCAACGCTTGTGTTAATTTTTATATAATAATTAGGTTTATTTTGAAATAACTTTTAAATTATTTCGAAAATACAGAATAAAAATAGTTTTGTTATAGAACTTATACATGATCTTTCCATTAATTACAAAAAAAATATATTCAAAAACCCAATTAAGTTCAACGCTTAGTTCATCGCGTAGTTTTTAGTAAAACAAAGTATAATATGCCTTGAAAAAAGTTTCCAAACTGAGTAATTTGGACAAAATGCAAAGTTTATTCGTTAGTTTTTCAGTGAACGGCCGCGACGCCTGTTTAGTATGTGAATGACTAAAGAAATAAAACGTGCCTGCATTTTCCATTTTAGCTCTTTCATTTTATTTCCTTTAAAAGCTTTTACACAGAGCATGTTCAATTAAAACTCTTTTATTTGGACAAAGCAAAGCACCCGGGTGCTTGCTAAAATATTTATTTACGATACCAAATTTTCTAAAATAATGCTGATGAGTAATTAAAACTTTGCTTATAAAAAATATATATCGTACAAGTAGTAGAAGGTAGTATTTAGGGAAAGTAGTCATAGGGCATCGGTCACTGCTAGCCTCTAGTTATCTGCATTTCATGCCGTCAAAGTCGTGGGCTCAATACCCACCGAGAACCAACATTTATGTGATGATTCTATATATTCAGATATTGACCGTACACACCACAAAGAAATATCAGAATTTACAAAAAAACAAATGAAGTACAATGGGCGTCTTATTTGAGCGATCTCTTCCAGACACTTACTATGTATTCTGTGTACAAATATAATAGATACAAGTATTTTTATACTAGCAATCAGACTACCATAGTAAAAACACAAGTTGTAAAATAAAGGTACTTTTGTTTTGTAAGTGTTACGTCTAGTCCTTAGATTCTTTTCTGATTGTTTTGTTACTATGTAGGTAACAGTCACTTTTTGTTACTTCCTTGTAAAGAACAAAGAAAAACTACAAAGTGTTTGTACCATTTACCCAGCGGATACAACTGTCACTTACTGACTTGTACTAGCCGTAATGCAATTTAAACTAAAGTTTATAATAGCGGACGGAACGTGCACTATCACAGCAAATCTATCATACTAACTACAGCTTTATTTCTATAAAATTAAGATTTAAAAAAGTTGGAGCAAACGGATAGTGGAGTGGAGACCGCGTTTAGACAAGCGTAGTGTAGGACGACCTCCTGCGAGATGTGTAATTCTTTGTAAGAAGGATCATATAAAAAAACGGTAGGAACCAGGCCGTAAGTTTCTTGCCCGTTCTTCTAGGCTCTGGTCGCGTGGAACTGGCACCTAGAATCACCTAGTAAGTAAGACGATTCTAAATGATCCTTGTGATTTTACTGAATAAAGTAATTTTTGACTTTGACTTTGAAGATGTAGCGACGATCTACGGAGTGTGGCAAAAACTGGATGAGAAGAGCCGAAGACCGGGCTCAGTAACGCGTCTTGGGAGAGACCTACGTCCAGCAGTGGATGTGAGAGGAGTAGATTCAGAGCTGAGGAATGATAGGAGGGAGTGGAGGAAGAGAACATGTGCCACCACTTAGCGTGCTATAAGAAAAAGGAGACTGATGATGATGATGATGATGATTATCAACTTTATTATTGTTAAAGAAATGTAAGACAAAGGCGTAGTATGTATGTAAAATGATACCTACTTAATACAAATTTAAAAAATAAAAGTGTTTTTGTGACATAATATAAATATTGCGTCGCCTGTCCAATCCTAATTTAATTATGTGTAATTTATGTGAATATTTACATCAAATTATGTTCATAACTAATATTATGTGACCTAATTGTATACATTAACAAGCACCACAGATTAATTAGTATTATCGCTACCATGTTGCGGGATGTGGGTTCGATTCCCACAAAGAACAACATATATGCTAGGTAGTTGTGTTATCCTACCTATGAATTCAGTAAAAACATTGAACACGTGAAATTGTTAAAACATTTTCCTACAGTTTTACAAAGATATATTTTGTGAAAATGAATGAAAAACTATTCGTAAAAGAAAATACAGACCTAAAATAACGGTAGGTAGTGTAGGTACTCATGCCTACATAATGAATACGAAGCTTGCCTAAATAAATACCACTGAGAAAGTTTTTTTTTTCATTAAAACTGGCAAAAAAAGAAACAAATACTATAAATAATGTAAAGTATGTATCGTCTCAAATAGAGGTTCACCTTAATATATACGCATGGATCAACACTTAGGATAGGTTGTTCGTGCTGTAACAAAACAGAAAAAAAAATCAATAAATAAATACATTGCTGCGTTTTTATTAACACTAATTGCCAAATAATAGATTATGTGTCATCAGCAAATGATCTAAAAATGCTTAAAAAATAAAATGATAGGTACTCGTAACAGCTAATTATTAATAAAACATATTTACTGTGCAAAACGTCAAATTTGAGCTAATAATTTAAATCAATCATGTGACCCACAGCATGGAAGCAGAGCTACCAAAAGACGCCTGTCATTATATATCGCCGTTTTTTTGACGTTTTTTGACATTTATTTACGTTCATCATCATCATCAACCTATACCAGTCCACTGCTGGACGTAGGTCTCTCCCACGACGCCATTGAGCCCGGTCTTCGGCTCTTCTATCCAGTTTTCAGGAACACACGAATACGCTATAGTGTGGTCCAAGTCAAAGTCGTAGCGAGAGTAGCGACACACATCTAATAAAGAGCACAACAATACGGGCCGAAGTTCCAGAGCACTTCACACGCCACATTGCACCCACTCTCCGTGAATAAAGCCAAAAATATATAGCAATGAGTATTCATGTGAACGTAACTTTGTTTTCTTAGGGTCTATGCACACGGGCAGGTATGAATATTATACAACAAATTCAATTATACCTTATTCATTAAAATCACAAGGATAATACTCAATACTCAATACATTTATTGATTTCATATGGTGGTACATAACATTTAGTATCATCTTACATACTAGCGTTCTATCTTATAAAAAGTTAGCGCAGACTTGATGTCTTGTTTACAATACGTAATGATGACATAAAGTCAACGCTAAATTTTTATATAGGTGCCAATTCCACGCGACCAGAGACTACAAGAACGGACAAGAAACTTACGGCCTGGTAACCGGCACAACCAGCTATTCTGTAGGTTTTTTAAACAACCGTTATATGCTACTTTGTTTTTTTAGGCATATCGTACATGGGGCGGGTATGAAGACTATTTTAAGCTTAGCTTTTCCGTAGTCAAGTTTTAGTTTGAAAGCTGGAAATTACATCGTAACATAGTGTTATAAGCTAACCTATGAACAAATATTGATACCGTTTTCTTTCTTGAATTGAAATCTTTTCTACTACGAGTACTAGCACAATTTACAAATTTAAACATTAGATTTATTATTCTTAAATAAACGCACCAATAGTTAGGATAAAATTTATTTAAAAATATAATTTAAAAAAATAACTGTGCTACACGAACGTCGTTTATCCTTTATTTTGTGGTGGATGCATTTCTAATTAAATAGCTCTTAGCAAATTATATTATACATGTTACATCAAGATTAATCCTTGATTGTACTTTATTCATATGTTCTTGCTTCGTTCATAATCTTCTTGCACTGTGCATATATCCTTAGAAACCAAAAAGTTGGTTTATAGACGTCGCCAACTTTTTATAAATATAAACCTTCAGCCAATCTAGATAGACGCCGATTCTATTACAGATGACTTGACGATGTTCCTTTAAAAACAAATGCTTTATCTGTCTGAAAGTCACTTCGCATAGGTAGGCACTCTTCTAAAAATGCACACGTCTCTTCCGTGATTTTATTAAAAATTATATACTTACCTACATAAACAAAATAGAATTGTAGTAATAATAATAATGATATATAACTTTATGTTAGGTATATACAAAAAAAATAGTATGTTATATTCTGAAAATAGCACCTATTCATATTTAAACTTCATGACGTAACACAAAAGTTGAAAAGTCAGAGAGAACTTTGCAATACACTTACTAAAGCCTTCACTCATTGGACCTAGGGTGAAACTAAATGTAAGCTCACATCAGCCAGGATGCAGTTTGTCAAAATACAAAAAGTACTTAATTACATCTTATGTTTTTTGTTGTTTGTGTTACATCTAAACACGCCACACTATCGTTCTATCTTTTTGCACGCCCTGGAAGACTGGTAGACAATGCTCTTAGCATTAAGCCCTTCTAGCACTACGAATAAGTGTAAAATCTTTAAAATAAGGTAGTGAAAGGTCAGTTTGAGTACGGCGTGTGAAACTTGCACTGAACTATTAACAAGTTTACAGTCATCTTCAAATTCAAAATGTGTTTCCACCAGATAAACATCAATGATTAAACATTATATTTGTATGATTACTTCATTATTTCTGTTGATCCAAGCATTCAGCAATATTTTTATTTTAACTCTTGACTTTATTCACCGCTCTGTGAGAGGTAGAATCTTTGCTGGATTTTGATTTACTACTGATGTTTACTGCTAGATACTGATTATTTTCATAGATTTTATCATGCCATTTCTTGACGAGCACGCGGCCCACCTGATGGAAAGTGGTTACTGCCCATGGGCGCTGTTAATGCACTGCATTTTAAGTGAATACATTAAAATTTGTACAATTTGTCTATTAAAAAGTGTTCAGATAGGTTATGGTAATATAAAGGTAAGTACTGGGCAAACCTACACCATATAAATCACGTGGCATATTGCGATGACATTTTTTGAATAAGGACATGAATAAATAAAGTTGGTGTTGACTTGACATTGTGTAAATCATTTTCTTTTTTGTCTGAGTGTTGTGAAAAGATACCTTTCTATAATTCATCGCAGAAAACGTCTCATTTAAAAGTAACTGAGACTTTGATATAGTATTACGTATATCTATATAGTATGTACAAATAGGTAAATAGGTAGGTACTTACAAATAACCTATATACTTTGGCTTGGCAAAGTGTTACCTAAATAGGTTCTTTATTAGTTATATTATCGCTTCTCGGCCTTTCGGCTAAGATCAAAGTGTAAATAAGTTCTTTCATTAGTTTATTGCTTTGTTTTATTTATTTTATTGACGAAATAAAAAAAATACAGACCAGTTCGAAATTACTGCATAATATTAACAATATTCTCTCTAATAAGAAATTAAAAAAATATGTCGTATTTTTAACAAAAACAGTTTTATAAAAAATGTTGATGCATGCTGTGGTATGTATGAAGACCAAGTTTGTACAAGCGCGCCTCGAATAACGGGATATGTGGCAGAGCCTAGCAACCCCATTTACCCTCCCCCACTATAAGAGAAAGTTTGTACCTAGCTTTAAAGTTAATTAAGTGTCTGCTCCCCTTGACTTCGCAATGTTTTGTGCGATATGTGGCACTTGGGATGGACTGAATCGGCAGTTATTCTTGTCGAGTTTACTTATTGTTGTAGTGTTATAAAATGAGGCGTCTTAAATGGAGGCACTTTTGTTGGTGTAGCCTAGTTATTTGTCTGAATTTTGCCACCGTACTACTGAACAGGGGGCCTATCCAGACCGCTGAAATGTTTTTGAGCTTTTATTTGATCAAATAACATTTCAGTTTTCTTCTTCGTCTTTTATTGATATTTTGACTGTAAATTAACTTTGACAGAATTGTGACATGCCGAAGTTTGTTTTGGTTTCATTTTGCAGAATTCATGGATTCATACAAACACGAAAATTATAATGTTTTGTGACAATTTCAAAGTAGTTTTAAAATTAAAACGCAATTAGCTGCGATTTCAATGCTGACCTGTGAATTTTTATAGGTTTTCAGGACTACCATCTACACATTTTCTGAAAAAAACCTAAGTAGGTATGGGCAAGATAACTTCAAAGTAATATCATCGCTTCATCCTTTTAGTTCTTACTTAACACTTGTTTTTAAATAGTCTAAGACAACAAGGAACATAAATGCCTAACTAGTTGTATGTAATCGTAGTTATAAATCCTATTAGTCTCATCATATTTAAAATATTTATGGCAAATTTATATAGAGACAACATAATTTCAGTACCTATCCTGAAATAAATTTTTGCTAAGATAAACCATCATTGAGATTAGTAGCATAAAGTTACATCTAAAATGTAGGTACAATAACATAAGATAAGAATATAGTACATCATCATCTTCCTACCCTTGTCCCACATTATGTGGGTCGGTACAACATGTCCTCTTCTTCCACTCACTTCTATCAGACGTCATCTCAATGTTCACACCTTTCTTACACGTCATCATTCACATTCACATAGTACATACCTACAAAACTTTCTTACCTATTATTTTGTTTCAGAATACTATGCAGATTACCATGAAGTTTCTACTTGTGTAGTAGACAGTATAAGACTATATAAAATTAATCTGCAAGTTGTAATTTGTAAAATGACTAGAATTCAAGGAATAAAACCATTTTGATTCTTTATTATTATTATATCTTATATATGTGGTAAAGAATAGTTTCAGTAAAAGTATCATATTATAAACATAGTTTATAATATGATATTAAAATCTGTACATAATCTAATTTTTTTTTCCTTTATTTCATTAGACTTGAACAAGTATTCATGAACATTTGACAGTAAGTATTTGGTAGTAAGCTCTGCCTTCCATGCTGTGGGTTGTGGGTTCGATTCACACCCAGAGCAAATTTTAATGTTTGTGTGATGAATATAAATATTTTTTCTGAATCTGGGTGTTTCTATGAATGTGTTTACAAAAAAAATGTAAGTATGTAAGTATTCTATCAGCAATCTAGTTCCCATACATAAAGAGCTTTGCTTAGTTTGGGACTAGAGTGTGAAGTGTGAATTGTCCAAAAATATTTATTTATTTCCCAAGGCATGCACTTGAACCAAACTAAACAAAACTTGTATGGGAAATAGATTGCTTGAATACTATTATAAGTAAGTATTCTAAAAATTAATACATATTAACACCCAAATGCAGAACACATATTTATGTTCACAATTAGTAATAAATAAATATTTTACCAATGACAAGTAATCACATAAATGTTTGTTTGTGGTGGGGATTGAACCCACCATCCTAGCATAGATGCCAGAACTAATGCCAATACTGAGCTGAGATATATATATTATTAAGTATATATTATTTTGTTTCAGAATATGCAAATTACCATGATGGTACTACTTCACTATCCTAATCTGTTTATGACTATTAAACTAATCTTTGTTTTCATTTGTGAAATAATATAGTAATTCAATAAAACCATGTTTCAGTATTATTTTATTAAAACATTTCTAAATAGATAGATAACTCTTTATTGTTCATCACACATAAATAAAAACAAAGAGCTTAAACAAGTAGTAATAGGCATCAGAATGGGTGGCCTTATCGCTGAGAGAGATCTCTTCCTGGCAACCGAAATTTGCTCGTGTCACATCCCAGATATACCTGAAATAAAATGAAGTGTATTGTAAATAGAGTTAATACGCATAGAGTTCAATACTAAAATATTTTACAGTCTTGAAATCTGAACATAAATCATTTTCTTTTATTTCATTACACTTAAACAAGTTAAAAAAATGTTTATGAACATTTCACAAAGCTTGTATGGCAACTAGAATACTCATATACTGTTTTATGAATAAATTCATAGATATGTAACATGTTGACACCCAAAAGCAGAACATACATTAATATTTACTAATAGTAATAAAAAAATGTTTTACCAATAAAGACTTATTGAACTTTTAAAAAATATTTATTCTTGGTGGGGATGGAACCCACAGAGAAGACAGAACTAGTACCAAATGAGCTGTGATGCCTATTGCAATGATTGATTTAGTTTGTTATAGGTATATTTATGAACCTATCAAGTGAAGTAATCAACTACCTGGACGATTAAATAGAATGATTCATGTCTTAGTCTTAAATTGTTGTGTTCTGATTTCTGATCTGCTAACCCATACTGGGCACCAGCATCTTGTGTGCATCTGAAACATGAATAAGTGGTGACCAAACATGTTAGAAAC
Organism: Ecliptopera silaceata; assembly: GCA_932527185.1. Lineage (NCBI taxonomy): Eukaryota > Metazoa > Arthropoda > Insecta > Lepidoptera > Geometridae > Ecliptopera > Ecliptopera silaceata. Next base: position 4,543,652 of record OW052202.1, on the reverse strand, counting down.
TCTGCAACAGATGTCCACCTCCGACGCGGAGGTTGTGGGTTCGATGACCGCCTTGAAATAAATGTTTGTACGATCTGCAAATATTTATTCCGGGTGCTCTGGTTATTTTATATGTAGGTAAAATAAAAAATACCTATCTATATAAGTAATGTATTGTATTAAGTATGTCAGTCTCCTAGTATTGAAAAACAGGACAATCCCGACATACGTTTCATGTTTATGATTAGATTTGACATTAAAATCTTCCATAATTAGGTAGTACACTGATTTATTCACTTTTCAATAACATACTTGTTTGCGAAATGCGCAAATCCGGTGTAGGTTTGCCAAAGCTGAGGTTTTTATTCTCCGTGAAATACTTACAAAGATTTCACCATTTTCTCAATTATGTATGTATTAAAACTTTCACATACTCACATATTTTTTTTTTTATAATCCTTTGGCTTCAATCTCGCCTGATGGAAAGCGCCGATGAAGCCGACGATGGAGCAGGATGGTCTAGAAGACACCTATTTATATTGGCCTTGAATTGATCTAGGTTGTAATGATTGGGAAAAACAGACGCAGGCAGCGTATTACCTATTATCCTGAAGGCTCTTCGCTCAATCGAGTCCAAGGCAGCCAGCAATATTATGATGGCACATAACAATATTATGATACAACAATCACGAAAGTTACAATGAAAATGCAAAATCTTTAGGTTATTTATAATAAATGTAAACAAACTATAGGGACGGAATATTCGATAAACTTCGATGCATCGAAAACATCGATATTTACAATGCGATACCTACATCGAATCGATCCGATGTTTTGAAATGCTTTTGATATACTCGAAATATCGATGTTTTTTCAGTTTTTAGTAGAAAAACATCGAGTCAATAATTATATCCAAATAATTTCATAAAAATTCCAGTTTGAACATTATAATTTTACTAATTTTTTTCCTATTTGATTATTTAAAAATGAAAAGTTTATTATTGGACTGACAATATAATAAAAATATTGTCTGTAAATATGTAAATATGTGTACTAAAAAAATGGCGGGCTTCAATGTTTACAAACAACGAATTGTGAATAACATATTTTGGTTTTGTGGACGAAATAAAATTGAAGTAGATTGTGTATTGTATAATTATATTATATTTATATACCAACTCATTACAATAAAATCTCATCTTTGTGTGAGCTCTTAAACTCAATTGGACGACATCGATGTTAGTTCTGATTTATCGAATCTAAAAAAACAACGATGATTTTTCAAAATGGACACCCCTAAAACGAACAAGTATGAAGACATGTTAGAGCGGTACAGAAATATGCGCCCGCGAAGCCCCGTTGCAAGTGCGAGCGAGATGCATGCGCCAGCTCGTTGACGTCATTTTTAACAGTTCAGTCATATCTAAAACATTTCAGTCATTATTTAAAACATTTCAGTCATATTTTGAACAGCTCAGCCACGTCAATCCACAAAAAATGCCTACAAAACTGACCTGCAACTGAAAGGATATTCCGTCACGCAAGTTTGCCCCTTCTGGATAGGGCCCCAGTAGAACTTGTAGTAAAAACTACAAACTTCTGTATCTTTAGTACCTACTACTAAAATAGTCAATAATTTACTAAATCCATAAATCTTCAATGTTTTGAGAATAAGGTTTTAGCGTGTAACTTATCGCCCATGATCGAATAGACTCTCCTAAGTTACACGGAGCATTTTGCACACTACCATACCAGACATGACTTCATTAACGTAAATATATTTTTATGTTCTACTCATAGAAGTCACTAAATAAACTAGGTAGGTATAACATAAATAAATAAATAATAATAATGCTGGACAATCCACACAACATCATCTAGCCCCAAGCTAAGCAGAGCTTGTGTTATGGGTACTAGAAGACCGACATACTTAATACAATATAATACATAGATAGATATTTTTTATTATACATATAATACCCAGAACACCCGGAATAAATATTTGCAGAACATACAAACATTTATCCCGAGGCGGGAATCGAACCCGCAACCTTCCGCGTCGCAGGCGGACCATCGCCCACCGCGCCACATCGGTCGTCACACATAACAGAGTTTTCTTTATACAAAATTTATTGGCCAATAAAACAAACCCACCGATAAAACCCCAATCCCGATCAGAACATCTCTTTCACCCACATCAATCTAAAACAATGCGATGAAATAGCAACGAGTGCCAACGGGTCAAATGTGAAAAATAACGGACAAACTACACAGAAATCATTCAAGTTAACGACCTACAACGATCTGCACTTCGCGGCCCCGTGACCTGACTCGCCTATTTTTTACCCGCGACGTCGAGGCCTCCGCAAAAACAAACAAATGCAAGCAAGGGTGTTTTTGAATTGTCAAGTGGTGTTCGGTCTAGAATAGTAGTAACGTTTTTATGTTGTAGTTTTGTTACATAGAATATTTTCATAATAAATCTAAATAATACGTACATGTTTTCATCATCATCGTCATCATGCACAGCCTGACTTACTTGACCCACTGCTGCGTATAGGCCTCTCTTTGTTCTCTCCACTCCGCATATTTTAACATTTTTTAAGTTGTAATAATTTTAGAAATATGAATGAACACTAGAATCAACCACTAGGAGTGCTTATTGTCAAATCAAAACACTTTTTGATCTTCAAATGTTTTTGCGAGAATCAAACTCAGCACTTTGATGAGAGAGCCAACTCTCACTCATTCATATCTAGGTCACACAAAGATTTCTTGGTAAAAGATCACTAAATTTTAAAGTTTTAGGCACTAAGACCATAATATCCGTTCTTACTTGAAATAAGATAGATAGAAAATTCTTTATTGCACTTTAAAGTAGTGTAAAGGCGAACTTAAGGCTAAAAAAATAGCATTCTCTACCAGCTAACTTTTGGGTAGTGGGAATAACAATTTTGGGTAGTGCGCAAACATAATCGGTACAGAAAATAAAGCTAAAGAACTAATTACTAAAAATACCTAATCTAAAAAACATAATGGATATCTTCTTATAATCACCATGGAGTGTACGGAACCCTTCGTAAAAAGGCACTCGCTCCACTGATATTGAAAACAATGCGCGGACAAGCATTTTTGTAATTGTTCCTGTCGCTCGCACCAAGTCCCGTTTTGTTGCACCGTGGGAATTGAACTTTTAATAAATTCACAAATTTTTCGACGCACCAATTTGTTGGACAAAAAGTTTAGCTTTATTTTAGACTGTTTTATAAAATGCCTTAATTTTTTCTATAGCTGTCTCCGTAATTAATATTATTTATATTCTCAACATTTGTTCTTAAAATAACACAAGAGAAATAAATCATACATTTTGTTCTCATTGTTTTACCAACTTTTTTCGTACAAAAGGCTGTTTTTCCCTTATTCCATCTCGTATTACCACGCAATTTACGTTTGCCATGCTACATCAAGTTACAAAGATTTCCAATTTTCCTTATTTCTCCTAAGTTTCATACCTACTCAACATTTATACCGATCATAGCTGAATACTTTTGCTAGGTTCATCTATTGTGGTGTATTTTAAGTAAATTCGCAACATCACATAATTAAATACATAAATATTTACGGACATTTCACACACCCACTCTAGTTCCAAATTAAGCAAAGCTTGTACTATTAATTAAATAGTTCATTGCCTCAACTCAAAACATAGTTTTTCAATTCAATTTTAATTATATATTATTGACATAGGTACTTAATGCTCCTACCGAATAGTCGACTCCAATGACAAAGTATTCAGTTAGTTTATTAAAAAAGCACTTTCCTAACACTCAACCTACCCCCGACGCCCTCTCAGTAAATAAGCTTTAAATACACCCACAGCTTCGCACCATTCATACGTGAAAACATGTGGGCGCATTTAACAAAACCAAACTTTACCAAAACATACCTTAAATAAAATAAAAACATCGGATGCTATTGTTTTCTTTTGGAAATCTAGAATGAAATTTCAAAATACAATATGCAACAATAAATAAAAAAAATGTTCATAAATCTATGATTCTGTCTTGATTTCTATTCTAATAATAAATAATTATTGTAGCAAAACGGTTCTTTGTAATATAACTAGACCAAAAGAGTAGGTAAGATACCAACGAACTTTTTTGAACAATATATTTTTCTGTGTTTCAATTCCAAAGCTTCTCTACCAAACAACCTTGAAAGGAAAGAAACAATAATTTGCTCTGGGTAGGACTCGAACCCACGAACCTGATTGGGAATCGAACCCACGGCATGGAAGAGCTAACCGAGCTGTGACGCCTGTCAAAACATTGAAATATTGAAAATACAGTTCGATGTGTCATTTTCTATCTATCATGTGTATCAACAATGTATCACTTTTATCATTCCGAAACGTGTCAAATTTACGAGCATCTCATAAAAGCACACACTTTATCGACACTCGTCATAATTATTAGTACCTTCTGTTTAATTCTATTAGCTCGAGACTTCTCGTAAAACAGATATCACATTGTAAGAGCTCATTATCTTAATAAAGGAGGTTCTCTGGTAAGGAGTTTTCTTCATTTCTCATACTCATTCAATTCCTACAATCTCTTATCCTAAATGAAAATTATAAACATTAATCTCTTAAACTTTTGCATAAGTTGCATTAGTCTTTTTGCGGGTTTTGTTGGCATAAGTCTTTAATGAGAAAAATTAGTTACCTTCACATTGTATGTAGTTCGTATATTATAAGTATATTTATTAGTAAGTAAAAAAACGAACTTACGACTATTACCGTAAGTATTTACAAAATGTACATAGGCATATAAAATACATAATAAACAGTTGAGCTATGTACAGAACGTTGCAAACGATCTATAGATAGTACATTATAGATAGTACATTATAGATAGTATATAGTACATTTTAAAACACAGAACAAGCAACCTAATTCAACTTCTGGATAGTTTTAGAAATAGTGTAAAAGATCTCGTGATCTGCGTTTAACTCCCAGCGAGACCAACTTGGACGACTTTTTTTTCAACTTCCGAGGCAATCGCAGAAACTTTTAGTTTCCTATTTGAGATGCCAATGAAAAGAAATCTATTACGGTTCACTCTAAATTCTTTAAACTATGTTTTTGTTGGTCTTGTTAGTTAAAAACTTAATTGATTTTGTATACTAGTTTGCTATTTAAAAACTGGTATGGTACAGGGCCCAATTGTGTTAAATTTGACGTAAACAGTTCGTCTAAGCAAAAGCTAAGGTTCACTAACGTACGTATATTGGGAACACGATAAGCGTGTAGGTGTAGCCAAACTCGTTCAGCTTTCGGACGTTAGTGAGCTGAAGATAGTGATGTGACATCATAACCACTGTCACACGAACGGAAAAAAGATGAGTGGTTAGCCGTTTACAGCGATACGAAGCGCACGCTACGTACACATTACGTTGGCGAACCTTAGCTGCTGCTTATACAAACCGGTTACGTTACAATTTAGCTTAATCGGAGCCTTCTGGTAACACGGTTCTATACAAGTAACACTAGGTACCAGTAGTAGATACATAGCGAAACATAGTTTAGAACGTTCTCCGGCAAGATAGAGGGATGATCTGCGGAATGTAGCTGGCAAACATTGGATGAGAAGAGTCGACGACCGGGCTCAACGGGCCTCTTGGGATAGACCTGCGTCAATCAGTGGACTGATATAGATTAATGATGATGATAAACTTTATAAGTACAAATAGATGTATGATAATCATAATCATAATCTTTATTTATCTTTAGACATGTCACATGTAACTTAGATACGTCAATAACCATTTTCAATAAATAAAATAAAATTTTAAACACAAACATAAATTAAAAATGTCAAATATACAATCGTAATTCAATTCCATAAAAATAATAATTATTCAGTAGGTATGTCATTACAAAATATTAATTTATCAGTCAAGGCTTCGTCAATTTTATAATAGCTTTTAAGCATAATTAAGATATTTTTTGATATATATAAGGAATTTGATGTCATCCATATTTCTTATATAATAAGTCTTATATAATAATTCTTAGATAATAAGTTAGATCAATTGCTCGAATAAAAATATCGTTGTCGTCAACGCTGCAAGCATTTAGTAGATACTACTGAAGGTAACAGACCTCCACGATATCGTGTAGATGTCGTATTAGTATAAATGCCCGGGCTGAGGGACTATTTATATAGCATTATTTTTTAATAGGTTGGTACTTAATCTGTTTGAAGTGACTTCTCTTACAGCGGCAATAGCTTTTATGTATATTAATAATTTATTTGAGCAGTATGATGCTTATTTAATGTGTACTTACATCAGTAAGCTTATATATGTTAGAATAAGTCGGGAGAAAGAATTATAGGTAGACAACGGCTGATCACAACTAATTTTTATTTATTGAATATTTTTTGCTAAATAAAGTTTGTGCAAAAATAGAAAAATATTTGATGCTAAAATTAGTATTCCATCGAAGAAACCACTTTATTTTATTATGACTGTTTATCTTGACTTTATTTATTTGCTTAAATAAATATTCATAATGGATTTTTAATTATATTCCACATTATTTGTGTAAATATCAGATTATATAAAAACAGCATAAAAACCATTTTAAATTACGTATTTTAGCTATCGCAAGTAATTTGAGAACCTTTGAAATTATACCGAGGCCGTAAGCAAACGCAGTGAGTTGAGACGAAACAGCTGTTCCCTGATTATACTAACGATAATGCGACACTAACCTTGAATTACAGCTATTTTTGAAAATCACCTTTCAGGGTTGTACTGGAAATATCGACTGCTTACGTAATAAAATATATAGGTTACATTTTTTTTTAAATTTATTTAAAAAGTTAAACTTTATTCACAAATAAACTTACGACTATACAGTATTTACAAAATGTACATTGTTATATAAAATACATAAGAAACAGTTGAGCTATCTACAGACCATTGCAAACGATCTAATAGATAGTTCAACTGATCCAAATCAGTACAATTTAAAAATGTTTACATAATTACTTATGGTCGCGTGGAACTGGCACCTTGAATCACCTGGTATGAAAGACGATTCAAAATGATCCTTGTGATTTTACCGAATGAAGATTTTTTTACTTTACTTTACTTAATATAAAATATGTAGCATTAAGAAAACCACATGGTGTGTTATTAGAAATATTCACGGACATTACACACATCTACTAGTCCCAAACTAATTAAAGCTACTCATAACCGTGAAATTTATATATCGAGGTGTCGTGTACCATTAATATCAATAGATATTCTGATTGTTTATGCCGCCAAGCAAGCTAAGCCAGTGCAATGACGCACTAGCCTACAGAGTAGGTACATACTCCTTCTAAGCCTTTGCCTGGCTGGGCATTTCTTAATGGGTATGATCAGTCAAAACATTGTATTTTGCTCTAGTTATTTACTTGTTTCTTAACATACGAGTGTTTTTTAATGTTTAGATTTAAGTATATTGTTCGTCAAAACTTACAGAAATGCTGCAAATGCATAATAATTCTGTTTTGCTAAATCTTCAGAATTTATAATTAGTTTTTTTATGTCTAGTTGAACAAAGAGCGTTATCTAAAGTCTCCTTTCGTATTGTGGTTGATTGTCTATCTAGACGAAATCTAATCCATACTTGAGCTTAACATTTGAGCTCGAAACTCAGATGTCTCCGCTTAATACCTCACCAAAGCCTGTTTAAGTAAACCCCGTAAAGCCTTAAAACGAACGGCTCGTTTGCTTAAGCGATCCTCCCATTACCTGCACTCTTCGAATAATCGGATTTTATTGGGATAAGTAGATTAGGTAGTTAAAATTGTTCATAAAATTTCGAAGATATTGCATGTTGGAGGTTAAAGTTTTAGGAGGCGAAGATTTATTTTGAAACAACATTAAAGAGTTGTACGTACTTTGTTTAATTAAACTTTGTTGGATTATTTAATTATTTCAGATACAAAAAATTAAAATTGTTTATAAGATTGAGTTATATTAAATAATAAAAACATTATCAGAGAACCAACCCTAACAATCGCTTAGCCCAGTGGTTCTCAAGGTATTGATCGGGTCATGATCCCCTGGAGAGTGGCAAATTTTGAGACCCTAAAAAGTACAAATTCAGACTGACAACACCAACGTAAAAGTAGTTACATGGATGGCTAAAATTCCAAAACGACTTAAGAACAATTCACACATCATGTTCTATTCCCAAACTTAAAAGATGCTTTGGTAACTTTTTGCTGTATCAGTCACGGTCGAATCAACTTTGGTAACCACTGGCTTATCCCATGGTGCCGCATTTAACCAACTACTTTTGACATATCGCAGCATGTGGAATGATAAAATCGAAGGAAGAAACATAAGGGAACCAAAGAAAACCGATGAGAACCAATGGAAACGAAGTCTTGCAATTGACATATCATTAGAACTTCAGCATTAAAATTTGATTCTTTGTAAGAAGAATCATACAAAAAGTATGTCTGGAATGTAAGATTCTTGCCCGTTCTTTTAAGCTCGGATCACGAAAAACTGGCACCTAGAATCACCTATTATAAAAATATTTTTTTACCGATCCTTGTGATTTTAGTGAACAAATTATCTTAGACTATATTAACGGATCTTCACACTTTAAAATAGATTTGACAGCTGGATCTATTCCAACAAGCATTAAACTGCACAATAAATCCTTATCCAGCTTTGCTTTATATTCGGCGTCGCCATCTGAAAAAGATTAGAAGTCGGTTATGGTGGAGTTTAAATATTTTATTGCGAAAGGACGGCTATGCAACTTTTATCGGCCCTCTTGTTTCTCCTTGAAGCTTGAAAACATAAAGTTATTCATAAACAAGCATTCACAATTTTATCTCGAATATCATTTTATTAGAAACATGAAAATGTTATTGCATCTTTAAATATAAGATCTGTTATTGTTGGCTATTATTTGTATAAGAGTTCCAACTAATAAGTTTAACGTAGTTTTGTACCAAATACAAATTTAAAAGAAGACTTTAAAATAGTTGTAAAACAGAGTTTGGACTCCATTTGTAAAATAATTTAAAAACAGGGTTTGAATGCTAATTTGTTTTAATAAATCATGGAATGTAATGGATTTTGTTTAAACAATATTGTCTGTAACAAAATCATTTGAAACTGGTTTTTTTCTTGCATGTCAATTAAAACAACAACAACTCTTCAAGACTTTGAACGACTTTTATACGATTGATTGTTTTTAATACCCACCACAAACCTTATACTTTACACTTATTTGGAAAATTTATATATTATGAAAAGAAACGTTTAAAAAAGTAATACATCCTCAGGTTGGATATCTAATAATTTATACAATGGCTTATTAACTAACTTCAAGTAAGCTTGTAAAACAAACTTTTGTTAGAAACTTTGCTATTACTCCGGTAAGAAAACTCTACTTTTATCTAAGTTAATCCACCATAGTACTTAGGAAATCTAAACAAGCTCTATGTACGTCAAAGCATCATTGAATTTAGTTAAGTATGCTAAAGATATTTCTTAATTGATATTGGATTAGCTGCAGACGAAAAATGCCATCGCGTTCAAAATGTTGTTTGCTACCAACTTTTTTATGAAACTTTAAATGCAAAAGCTTTTGCAAACTAAACACATTCTATTACTTCTATAATCAAATATACTGAGATATACAACTAACTGAGTTACAAAAGTTCATAAACTGAACTTTTCCAAGTCTAAAAACGGTCGAAATTTACAAATAAAACCGTGGAATAACTGATACTTTGTACAGTTTCTGGTATTCCACATGTGTTTAAGCACGCAAAGCAATTCCCAGTATAGAATACAGGTACACCGATGATGTCACATAAAATGTACACTTTGTAGATTACGCGGCTTAATAATGTCATTAGGAAGTGTCTCGGCGAACCCACTTGTTTTCATTTATAACGAAAATGGAGTCATTATAGCATAGAGCGGAGTGCTGTTAGCCATTACACCTTAAAACGAGCATTTCTCTTTATTCTGAGACGCCTAACTTTTACTTCAACATTAGCAGTAATCTGTTGAGCTCAAAACCTTTTAGGATTGTGAGATATACTTCCCGGTGTGTTGTGTTTAGTTGAATAAATAAATAAATATTCACGGACAATTCACACATCACATTGTAGTCCCAAAATAAGCAAAGCTATGTACTATGGGAACTAATGTATTGTATTAAGTATATCAGTCTTCTAGTACCCATAACACAAGCTTTGCTTGGCTTGGGGCTAGATGTTGTTGTGTGGATTGTCCATATGTGATTGTGGATACACAAGAACATACGTTTAGATAAAACTGCGAAAATAACTAAGATTATGCCATTTTTAGGCAAAAGTTAGTGATAAATATCTAAGTATTCATTTTGGGAGCACATTATAATCACTCTAAAATTACCTACAAATAATATTAGCAGTATTCAATCTCACGCACGCACGCCGTGGTTTTGATTCACCATAGTTTGTACAGTCAAACCAAAAATATCACTGTAAATATTTTTGACTATTCATATCGTAAATACTATAATTATCAAACATATATGTTCAAACATCGACTACGTTACCTTCCCCAAAATCAACAATGATGCACATTATCTGGTCAATCCTACAATTCGTGGACCTCTATAAATTGAAGCCTATCTCACCACATCGGAACATACAGATACAGAGGTCACAAGTCGATATCATTACACATAAATTCAACTTATCTAACACATTTGGTACAATTTGCTTTGGATACGGCGAGGCTGTATTCGTCGGAATACATTACTGGAATGTAGGTAAGAAACATCGATTCAACAATACGTATACTTTAAATACATTCGTGTTGTGTCAGATTTTTTCTGTAAGAAGCTACTCTCATTTCCTGTAAGAAGCAAGTTTACACTCAGGTAAAAATCATTAGAGTTTCCTCCGTAACATCTTTTTAAAACAGCTTTTTGCTGCTGATCTGCTGAAGTTATATATTTATAACAAACAAACTTACAATTAATACAGTATTTACAAAATAAACATGTTTATATAATACAACAGTTGAGTTATCTTTAGACCGTTCTAAACGATCAACGACAGGCGTCACAGCTCAGTTGGTAGTAGCTCTGCCTTCCATGCTTTGGGACATGGGGTTAGATCCCCACCCAGAGCAAATGTTTGTGTGATGAACATAAATATTTGTTCTGTGTCTGGGTGTTACTATGTATTCTATGTTTGTATATACAAAATAAAAAATGTATATACGTATTGTATCAGCAATCTACATAGTTCCCATAGTACAAGCTTTGCTTAGTTTGGGACTAAAGTGTGATGTGTGAAATTTCGGTAAATATTTTTTATTATTAAATGATTAAGTATTATGTATTTTATAAATATATTTCGTATATACAGTTTTTTTGCTAGTTCAACTGATCCAAAGCAATGAATTGTAGTTAATAGAAATAAAAAAGCCTCAGTTATGTGTAAAAACAAAACAATACGCGTTAGCAATGTAAAAACTAGTAACTGCTTTCAAAGGTAGTTTTAATATTTCTCCATTGTAAGCTTTTCATACTTTTACAAAAGTTTTCAGTAAAATGAGCTGTAAGCTGAGTTCCACAAGTGCGACACTGAGCTTATACGTACTTAATCTCATTATAATAGTCTAGTCTGGAGCTTTAGACAATTAGATAAATGAGAATTGAAATATCGTGGATAAAGTCGAGAGAAGTTACATTACAGTAAAGCTACGACGATTGTCATTTCATTCGTGCACCCCTCAGGGGTGAAAATGCAATGATGTTACGTTTACGTAACGTATTATTTAACATACACTGCGCGGTTACTTTGCAACGTTCGACAGTAAAGTAGATGTTGACGCGCAGTGTATGTGAAATGCGGCACAGTTTCGATACGTTTACGATTGTCACATTGATTCGTGCTCACCACCCTGCTTATCCCCTCACGATGGCAACATTGCATTTTCATTTTCAAAGCATTTTGAGCCTTATTTTCATTGTTCAAATACATAATATCGTTGAGATACTGAGTAGCTTAACTGTTGGTGGTTCTGTGCTGCATCTCGTCATTTTCATACGAAACTATGTTAGCAATTAAAATAAAGTTTACAGTTTGAAATAATAATACCAGTTTATGAATTATTGAATTGAAACACAGAGTAATTATGAGTATTTATTATTATTATTATCAATTGAAGCACAAGATTTTGGATCGAAAGAAGAGATTACTCGATACTTTTATTACATATTAATTAATTAATGTACCCAATGCAAAAAAGTTTAAAAATTATGTTGCTGAACATCAATCAAAAGCAAAAATATACTCGTAACTCAAATAACTACACAAAAAGCGATGTGTCAAAAAAAGACAAACAAGTTAATGTTTGTTTACGACTGCTAACAGCTATTCACCGGATTTTTGGATCATTATTTTTAATTAAATAAATCGTTTTCATCCCCTGCCTCTAGGGGTTGACGATATCCGAACGCCATTTATCATTACCTAATCCACGTAACTAATGTTCGGAAAATATTTTCGTTATAAAAATTGCTGAAGAATTTTATCGCACATCGAAAAACCAACTGCGCAATCGCTAATGAGCAGAAAACATCAAAAATAAATGTCAGTAAAAAAACGTCAAAAAGAGAGTCACGTGACATGTGTTGCATACAAAAATGTTATTTATTTAATTTATTTCAAGTCAATCAATGTAGGTACTCATCTCATGTAGGTACTAAGACTCTGAGACGTGATACTACATAAAATAATCTAGAACTCAGTATTATAGATATAATCTAAGTAAGGTATATTAGTAGTACACAGTACATTTCATACTCACTGTTTTGTTTCAAAAATAACTATCCCAACTCCTCTTAATATCATTTTTACTGATAGACAAAGATAAATACAAACTTTCGTATTTCATTTATATCCAACTTGACTATCACAATCGGGAGAACAAAGCAACGTATTCCATAACTTTCATATTCACTAAACTAATACAGAACAATGGAGTGTTGTCCGTCTGTTCGTATCGAGGAAAACTTCTAAGCGTTTTCGAAATTGTCTCGCTCGAGCTGTTTGTTTTTCTTGATCGTCTGGCAGGATTGATTATATCGAAGGAAAGCGGTTCGTAAATATTGACATTTAGAGTTACAGTGCGGGGGGGATGCGGCTAAGAGGCGCTAGAGTTCTTTCTTACCGCGCAATGGAACTCTCAAGGTTTGTATACAAGATTTTCTATAGTTTTTTAATACTAGATAGCGTTCTACAATCGCTAAATACCAAAAAAGTTACAATAAAGGTTTGTCAACAGCAAAAATGTGACACAGATTTTTGTTTTATTATGGAAATGCAATCTACTAAACATAAAAGCAATGTATAATTGGCGGAATGATCGCGTAACAAATAATAATAAATATTCATGAACATTTCACACTCTAGTCCCAAACTAAGCAATCTTGTACTATGGGAACTAGACTACTGATAGAATACTTATAAAGTAAGTAAGTACATTTGTTTTTTGTAAATTCATACATAGAATACATAGTACCTAACACCCAGACACAGAACAAATATTTATGTTCATCACACAAACATTTACTATGGGTGGGAATCGAAACCACGACCCACAGCATAGAAGGCAGAGCTACTACCAACTGAACTGTGACGCTTGTAACACAATATAAAAAGTACAAAATAATTGAATTAAGAACCTCCTCATTTTCTGAAGTTGGATAAAATACCGATTATTTGTGTTTCAATTTGCTGATGCAATTTAAATTAGCATACTGAAAGGGTTACTTCATTTTGAGACCCTTGGACCCTTGGACCCTGGCTTACGGCTCAGCAGTTTAATCAAAATCATTACTGGACCATTGAAAATCTTCACTCAGTTTTGTAAGTCATTTTATGTCTAACATAAGAAAAACGTAGAACAAATATTTATGGTAATAATACACACATTCGGTAGTGGCTCTGCCTACCATGATGTGGCTCGGAAGCGTGGAAGGCAGCCGACTACCGGCAAATGAAAAATAAAGTGATTGAAGTGACATGATTTTGGATTTTGGTTTCACATTATCCGGAATCGCAAATCTGTCATTTTTGAATTGACAAATGCGACTGATGAGATTGACTGACGACATTTACAGCACAACCGTACAATTAATTACATTTCAAACTGAGTCCGATTTCGTTTTTAAAGTCTAGAGTCTAAGGTCTAGAGTCCTTGATGTTGTTTGTCAGTGAAATAGTAAAATCTATAGATAATAATATACTAATAGTAATAATATACTTATATTAATAACATACAATATTAATACAATATATTTATGTTGAACAGTTGAACTATCTATAGATCGTTTGCAACGGACTGTAGATAGCTCAACTTTCTTATGTATATTATATGACAATGTACCTTTCGTAAATACTGTATAGTCGTAAGTTTATATATTTATTATAATGTTTGCTTTAAAAACTATAATAATAATAAACTAGGTTCTGATTTTAATAACATACATTATTAATACAATATATTTGTTATAATGTTGACTTTCACAACATGAAAAGGCCTCTAACTCTGATTGCTTATACCCTTAATATACAAAGTCTCTTTGTTTTCAGAAGGTAATTTAATAATAAAACCTAGTTAAAATACCATTGGGATTTTGTTGGGATAACATAAATTCACAAAATGTACTAATCAAATAAACACTTGAGATTTGCGTTGTATGTTTGTTGAGCATTTTTATGTACATAGATAAAATTAAACATTAGGAATATTCCAATTTATTAAGCCCTAATTTTATTTAATATTCTGTATATAATATCTTCCAGGTAAGTAAGTTTTCTCGGTTTTCATACTACAACGACAAATAAATAAAATTATTGATATATTCATAATTTAAGATAATATTTATTAATAATACCTAGCAGATATTTATAGCTACGTAATTTCACAATATATTATTCGGAGTACACTTACCTTAAATGTATTGTTGGTGTACTCAAGCTCCTTATGAAGATAAATGTAATAAATACATAAAATACATAGTAACACACAGAACAAATATTTATGTTCATCGCACAAACATTTTCCCTATGTGGGATAACCCACGACCCACATCATGATAAATAAATAAAATCGATTTTCATCATCATCATTTTTAATATGCCGTCTGAAATAAGAAAAAAAATGTGATTATTACTACATAACTTACCACAACAAAATATATTTAAAAGAAAAACTTAACTACAGCGTTAGTACGCAGATAGTTTATATAAATTGAAAGATGTCTAATGACCCCCGCACTAGGCACAATGCCTGTATCGCGGGGACCTTTTAACGTTTACATATTTAACAATGTTAACCTCGTCTGACTAACACACTAACGGCCGGTTTCTCGAACGATGATCAACGAAAAAATCAAACAATTACTATGTGTCAAACTCGGATCAATCGTGATTTGGGTTTCCAGAAACCGGCCGTAAAAGTGGAAGAGTCGCAAAAGTTTTCTAAGCCACACATCTCCGTTAGAAAAAAGTGCAGTGGAAGCAAGACGCGACCTATGGAAGAGCAAAAATGGCATCCGATAAGGCCATTGAAGTTGCCACTCACTGGAGTAGAATAGTTTGAGGATGAATCTTTCAATTAATGAATGAAGAATCTTTAGTATCAACAATCCATTTTTTTAACAAGTTTTAGGTAGAAATGTAATTCATTGCAACGTCTAAGCTGTCTTGAAGTTGCAATGTTGCAAACTACAATTGACTGAACTTCCAACTGGTATCTAACTGAGAAACTTCTACCAAATGTTTCCTTATTCCTGAAAGTATTTTATTTACATCGAAATAGTACCTATTGTTATTATACAAAAAACTGTAACTGACTGATATTAAAAGGCATGGGAACTTAATAGAATAAATGCATCTAGAAATAGGATAAATGCAATAAATGCATTTTAGAATAATTACATCTAGGCATTAAATAATAATTCCACAAAAAAAAACACCATGACGTGTAAAAGATTTTTGACAAACATACTTTAGGTTTACACATTAAAATATGTATTATATACCTCTTTAAGTTTATTTGTCCATGATGATTGATCTTATCGTGTTTTATGTATGATGATTTTTCGATTTTTTGATAATTTCTGGTCAAACTATCAGTTTGATTTATAACTGAATTGAAAGAGAAATAAAACTTACAGAGAGCGTAGTTTTTTTATAAACGGGATATTTACCTTGATTTGAGAGTTTGATTATTTCCTGATATTTCGGCACAGTTGCAGCCATGATCACGGAAGAAAACTATGTTCAAAACCGTGATAGTTTAAATATTATGTTACGGAGAGCATGCTTCCACTACAAAGAGCCAAGAGTACAGTGAAAATGAAAAAAAAAAAAAATGAAAAAATGTTTATTTCTGTAACCAAAAATACTTAAAGTTATGACAATGTGGATGTTCTCTTATAAGTATAAAAATACTTGTGTTAGAGAACATCGCTCTTAATTATCCACAGTGTGGTTACAATCAGGCGCTTATATTACAAAAGTTTAAAGACAATAACTAAACTTATCAATGATCAAACGTTACGTACTAAAAATGCGATGATGTGTGATAGTGTGTGTAAAGATTTTGTGGGCTTTCCTGGTACTCCCTGTCTCTAATGAGATTGGGTATCACAAGACTAACCCACTGTGTAGTTGTACGATTTGTGAGGGTGTGTAAATGAGTGTGTATGTGTGTTATGAGTGTGTTTTATGGGTGAATGAGTTTTGTCGACTTTCCTGCTACTTCCAGTCACATATGATACTGAAGATTAAGGGACAACCCACTGAGTATATGTAGGTAGTGTATGTGAGTGTGTGTGTTGTGAGAGGGTGAGTGTATATATATATATATTTATTTATTATTTGTTTGTCCAGTTGATATGTTAATTTTGATTTTACTGCGTATTTATTGCGTATCAGCATTGCTATTCAGCACGGCAATGCAGTCAGTGTCTCGGGTACGCTTCCGATTGGTACTGATTTGGATCAGTTGAACTATCTATAGATCGTCTGCAACGGTCTGTAGGTAGCTCAACTGTTTCTTATGTATTTTATATGACAATGTACATTTTGTAAATACTGTGTAGTCGTAAGTTTGTTTGTGAATAGAGTATGTTTTTTGATTTTACTATTTATGATTTTATTATTTGAAACTTTAATTTTTCGATAGCTTTAATTATTTTAGGTTAAAAACAGTAGAAGAGCTTCAGTCTCCTCATAATGCTTAGTAAGTAGCCACTTAGTTAAAACAGTTTTACAGTCATAATATTGTTTTGGATATATGTTCAAAATTTTATTGATATGGTTATAAAGATGTGCTGATTGCTTATTATATTGTTTACTTGCGAACGACGATTTTGTACCATGAACTTTAATAGCTTTATCTTTTCTCCTTCGTGTCAAAATATTCGGATCAAATAATAATGATTTATGCCTTCTTAGTATGGCTTGAACAATATAAATTTTTCGCACAGTGAGCAGTTGACACGTAGAGTAGAGGTGGTCAGTAGAAAATCTGTATGATTTAAAATACATAACTTTAATTAGTGATCGTTGCGCCCTTTCTATCTCGAGGAATTTGGTTTTAGCTGCCCCTCCCCATGCTGGGATACAATAACGCAAAACAGACTCTGCAAGAGCTGAATATATTCTATTTAATAATATTGGAGAGGCAACCAGACGTAACGTTTTAAAAATCCATATTAGCTTTCTTATTCTGGTGGTAAGAACATCAATTTGCGCATACCAGGTGAGTTTTTGGTCAATCACTACTCCTAAATACCTCATTGAGGCCACCTTACTTATGCTAGGACAGTTACATGCAACTTGGTCATGTAGATTATCTAAATTATGTATTTTCAAAAAATAGTCTTTATCAGGTTGCGTTGAGTTATAAATTGTATAGCACATAAAATTGGTTTTAGAAGTATTTAGGGATAATAGGTTCATTTTAAGCCATTGATCGATTATGATAAGTCCTGCTTCAGCTTTTCCGTGTGCTTCGGGCCATGATTTTCCAGAGAATATAATAGCTGTATCATCTGCATACGAAAAAATTCTTGCGTCGTCTAGTCTGAGCTTGCACAAATTATTTATATAAATAAGAAATAGCGTCGGTCCTAGAACGCTGCCTTGCGGGACACCATAAGAAATACCAGAATAATCACTAAGATGTTCACCAATTTTGACCAACTGTGTACGATCACTTAAATAATCTCTAAATAAAGCTAGAGGCACATCTCTAATACCAATATTTTCTAATTTTTTTACCAGATTTGGCACGTATACAGTGTCAAATGCTTTTTTTATGTCAAGATACACACCTAAGCACTTTTGTCCTTGGTCTACCTGCTCAGTTATATAAGAGCTTAGTTCCGTAACAGCGTCCTCTGTAGATCTCCCGTTTCGGAACCCATATTGTGAGTCGGATAATAATTGATATTTATTGAGGTACTTAAATAATCTAGAATTTAATATTTTTTCGAGAATTTTTGATATGGCGGGTAAAACTGATATCGGCCTGTAATTGTTAATATCGTCTTTATCACCTCCTTTAAACACAGGAGTAACAATAGATTGCTTTAATAGGAGTGGGAAAATACCAGTATCAAAACAAAGATTAACTAAATGAGAAATGACGGGAACTACTTCATTTTTAGCAAGCTTAAGAAAACTAGTTGGAATATTGTCCCATCCAGGGGCGCTGTCAGTTTTGAGACTCATAAGGACATTGTGCACTTCGTTAGGATCAGTATGTAAGAGGACAAAAGAATTAATTTGAGGATAAAATGTTTCAGAACTTAGTTCAGTTACAACATTAGTGGTAGGTACAATGTCTTCAGCCAATCTTCTGCCAATGCTTGAGAAAAAACTGTTAACGTAATTAACTGATTCGGAAGGAGAAGATTTCAAACGTAATAAGTTGTCGCTATCTATTTTTGATCGATTTGTATGAGTTATTGATTTAATATTTTGCCATAGACGTTTTGAGTTTCTAGTAGAATTTTCTAATTGTTTTCTTTCGTAGTTTCGTTTTAGGTTTTTTATTAATTTATTACAATAGTTTCTATACCTTTTGAAGCTAATTATTAAAATATCATTGAATGGATCTAATCGCATCTTTTTATAAAGTTTGTTTCTGTTCCTAATACAACGGAGAATACCAGCAGTAATCCATGGTTTGATAGTACGCTTATTGCTAGGGATACGCATTACTTTGGTGTTTTCTTTTAAAGATTCTATAATTTTATTAATTAACCGTTCTATGACCTCATTTGGATCATCGACAAATAAAAGTTCTGGAAGATTTTTTTCCGTTAAGCTGAGAAGAGCTTTTTCAAAATCAGTAACAGTTTTAATTTTTTTACATTTATTATTATAGTTAAAACAAGTTAAATTCAAAAATATCATTAAATGGTCGGTAACTGTTGTATTCAAAACGGCTATTTGCGCAGATATTTTGCCTTTATCAATTCTTAGCATAAAATGGTCTAAACAATTGCTTTCTCTTGTCGGAATTACGTGACCAGGCATTATGCTGTGCATAGCCAGCATATTTAGGTAATTTAGTTTATTATTACGCTCATGTGCTAGTTCAGTCTCTTTGGAGATCAGGTTAATATTGATATCACCAGTTAGTATTAGGTTTCTGTTATTGTTTAATTTTTCCAAATGTAGATTTAGGGAGTTTATGAAAATATCAGTGCTCACATTAGATGGTGAGCGATACACACCAAGTATTGTGTAGTTTACTGTATCGATTTGCAAACATGAGGCATGATCAAGACTTATTTCTTGAGCATTAATAATTATAACACTATTTTTTACGTATGCTACTACTCCATCATTTTGATTGAGGTGACATGTAGTTGCGTAGGAAGTGTAGTTTTTAAGACATGGAATAGGTTTATTAGGGTCTAATCGACACTCAGTTAGAATTAGTATATCAGGATCAAAATCTATTATGCTCAAACTTGCAATAAAACCGTCGATATTAGCGTAGACACTTCTGATATTTTGAGAGATAACGGTAAGGTCAGAATCTTTAACAAGAATATTAGTCGTTAGATCCTCAATGTCACATTGAATAGCACTAGCAACTTGAATTTCGTCTATCTCGTTCAAAGTAGTTATACAACTATCCATACTGAGAAATTATAAGACTGCTGTTTTTAATTAGATCTCGGTGGTTGTTTGATTTTATTTTCGTTAGGAAAGCTATAAATCCTGTTATGTTATTTAAAAATAAATACATCATATTGTTATAATAGCGAAAGCGATAAAATACTGGAAGTTTGAAGGGTTGTTGAATGAATCGTGTATGAAGCATGTTGACGAATGATATGTAAAGTGTGTGTATGTGTATGTGTGTGAAATGATTTGTACGCAACTTTTGTTGCAAAATTGAAAAAAGTTTCAAAGTTATTAACGCTAACAAATTTGAAAGTACATATTTTAACAAACAGTTACATATATATAAAAATAGCATGCAAAAAATCAAATTAAACTCTAAATCACCTAGTCATATCTCTTGCAGCAGCTTTTGTACCTGCGCTTCACATCTGATTGTTATGATTGGAGTATTTTCTTCTTTCCTCACATATACCTTTCCATACGCAGTCCAGCAGAATTTGTACCGCTTGGACTTGGCAAGGTCGCGAGCCAAGAAATGTAAGCGAGAGCCTTTTGCCGTCAGCTGCTCCGAGACATAGATCGGTGTATCTTCTGAGCTACGGAGGCCTAGATGAAGGGCCCGTAGCTTATTCTTTTGCCTAACGTTAAAGCTCTTACTCAACTTGAGAATATCCGTCTTGAGCAGTGTAGAGGTAGTTTCTACCACAATCGGAGTATTTTGAGAGCTCTCTTTTTTTGCTCTGACGCGATAGATATCCTTAATATCATTCTTGGTTATGGTACCACCCACACTCTTGGACAAGTTCATTACCATGCCAATCAGATCTTCTTTAGTTTGAGTGCTTTTTTTCGGTACGTTTTTTATTTCAAAATTGGCTTTGCGACTTGCCATTTGCATGTCCTCAATCTTGTCCTCCAAGGTAGTTATATATTTTTTGTCATCTTGAATTTTAATTTCTAATTGTTCGATTTTCTTTTTGTACTCGTCATTTTGAGTCGTAATTATATTCACAGACGACTGAATAGTTAGGTTGCTTTGCTTGATATCTTTGAGAATTTTTCTCATTTCTTGATCTTGCTCAGAGAGCATCAACTTGATCTCTTCCTTAAAAATACATAGCTCAGATGAGTACTCTGTAGTTCTCTTTCTCTTAAAGCTGATAAAATTTTGATGTGTTCTATCTTGACTGTGCTGATTCAATTCTGAATCGGAGACCGATCTATCAGCTATATTGTCAGTCATTGTACCAGGGAGAGATGAATACCAAGGAGATATGAAAGCGATATTTCGTTGATACAAGATTTGCGTGCACAGTTAGGAGTAGTACCAGGCAATAAGAAGTAGCGTGGAAGTAGAGCAAAAATGCACGCGAGTTGGGTTTCCTTTGAATCAGGTTAGTGAAGTACTAGGCGAGCAGAAACGCTCAGATTGTCGCGGAGCGAAGAAATGTCATTGGTCGCTCACCAAGTGACGTAGTTGTAGCGGGAGCGAGAGGGGTCTTGCTATTCCGATGCTAAAACAGGTTACGGCGCGCACGCACACCTTGTTAGTGTTGCACTGGTTGGCAGCTGCAGTGGTTTAAGTGTATGCGAATGACTCACGTGTAGTTAAGCATCGTGTAGATACTTTTAGTCGCAATCCGCGTTCGAGCACCTCTTCATTTGTTATGAACTCCTATTTTTTAAGACGAATATTTGAGCTCAAAATTTATTATTTTATGCCCTTTAAAGAAACACAGGGTTTTTATTGTACACGTCTGAGCAGTTCAGAGGTCCGGGGAAAGAGGGTGTACAAGTGCTACGCTCTGTTATAATTTATTCGCCATAAACCGACGGTTTTAGCATATCCAAATGTTGTTATACAAAAATTTGCAATAAATAAACAATTTTCCACATCGTAAATCGTGTATAACAACAAGAAAACTGCAAATTTATGCAGATTTGATAGCGAAGCCGCGTGTCGCCGCTGCTTCGCGAGCGTTGGCCGATACCGATAGCTTATGTATTTATGTAAATGCATCCACATTATGTATATTAAACAGAGATTTTTCCATTACATGTGAATTTATAAAGTGTCTTTGTGTGTACGTGATATTGTAGCGGAATGTGCTCGTCTCGGATCAACAACGGGACGCTTTTGTTAGTGTTCATGTCCTGAAAGATTATCTACAGCACCGTCATACCTATTGTGAGGTTATTTGTAGTTCCATCGCCTTTCTCGCAACAATGAATTGGAAATAAACAAGATTTGTGCAGCTGCTTTTAAGAAATAAATAAGAAATGAACTCGCAGGTAGGTATTGTTCTAATAACAGAGATTAACAAGCTTTAATATTTTTTCTATTTTTAATATTGTTTGTAAGGAAATACGAGTAAGCTACCAATACTGTTAGTCTGATATTTTCATGTTGGTGTATTTCATTTGTAAACCTGTTTTTTTAATGTATTTAACAAATTTGATGACATTTCTCTGACTCGTAGTTTCGGACTTACCATCACCGCCCTTCTCAAAAAACACCCCGTATAGTTAAATAAATATAGAGACTAAACCATCACTCAGTAATCTCCATTTGCACCCGCAAGCTCCAGGTTTTCAGTTGAGAACGTAAAAGGTTCAATAAATGCCAGTTAAGTAGCCTTAATAAAAGCATTTCTAATAAAAGTGGTTTAATGCACGTCCGTGCACCGTGCTCCAAGCACTGGGGACAGATCACTGGCACGGATCCAATGCCTTTGGAGAGTATGTACACTTCGCCTGAAAGGTTTTTCAAGCATTCGCTTACTTTTATCGTGTTTCTAAAAGATATGTTGAAAGTTATAAACATAGTCTATAAAATATTTAATTGACTATACTATTTTTACTATATAATTTTATTACGGCACAATAGTATTTAAATATTTATAAAATATACAATCTTCTTCTTCTTCTTCTTATCGTGTCGATGCTACAACTGTATTTTGTTGTAGCATCGTGTTGGAAAGATTAGCCAGACAAGACACTGCTTTGCCGTGCCTAGCTGTTACCGGTGTGCGCCACGAGGAGGCTCTTTCCATGCACCCATAAAATATTTAATATAATAATGACTTTACAATATTTTTACTATATTATTTTATTAAGACAAAATAGTATTTAAAAACAACATATTATTATTTATATAATATAATTGTATTTTAATATAGTAGTATTTTTTTAACCCATACTGTTGCTGGGCAAAGGTCTCCCCCAAAACCTTCCACTTATCCCGGTCTTTGGCGATATTCCACCAATCCCTCTCCTGGGCGTCCAGATCATCCTTCCAACGCCTTTTTAAATAATTATTACAATATAAATTATATTTTAGACAAACGCAAACGACAGAAAGACCGCCCTTAGTTTCCTCTCTGAACCATTTTGATGGCCGTTGAACATGGCTACTATAATATCGCTGATTCTGTCAAAACATTTATTGTTGTCCCTGTCTTTCACATCAACATGACAGAGACAGGTGTAATTATAGTCCTGTCTTAGGTGAGTAGAAAAATGCAACAATGGAATACAAAGCTGTGTAGGCGGACAAGTTGGTTGAACCGCCGTTCAATGAACTATGCAGCTAATTCTTGAGACATTCAGACGAATATATAATCTTAGGAGATCAAAGGAGGGAGAGATAGTTTTTAATTGAACGTTATAAATAAATATTCTTGGACATTTCACACATCACACTCTAGTCCCAAACTAAGCAAAGTTTGTACTATGGGAACTAAATTGCTGATTGATTACTTATATTTTTTGTTTGTAAATATATATATATGTGTTTCGTTTATATATGCATAGTAACACCCAGACACAGAACAAATATTTATGTTCATCACACAAACATTGGCCCCGGGTGGGAATCGAACCACGACCCACACGGAAGGCAGAGTTACTACCAACTAAGCTGTGACGCCTGTCAAAAAATAATCATACAAATATTACATTTTAAATATGTTTTACTTGTACAAAATACATTTTTAATGTAGCTTGTTTGTAATTTTTACGTATGAGCCTTTCGCTGAAAAAAGATCGCCACTAGTCTCTGATTTTTTTACCTCTATTTTTTTGAATCATTTCATCGTTCAATTTTCCGACGGCCTTTTGTTTTAATTCGGGGATATCTGGTTGGTTACGATGTTGGCCGTATTGCATGCTACAAAATTGTTTTTTTTATTGTAAACGGAGATAGTGTAAATTTCAGGAAATATTTTCAGGAGGCATTTAAAAGCAACAAGAGCTATTTAAATTCATAAAAACAATTGCTGGTCTTTCCAATGTTGTACAACCAACTTTATAATTCTTTATACAGGACAGTCAACATCAAAAGTCATACTGACATAACAATTAAAATACCCACTTTATGACTATAAAATTTGTTTTTCAACTACGATTAAATTTTTCTATCTATTTTCAATATAATTAGACAGAGGCCAAAGAAAAGATGGATATACTGTATAAATGATGACATGATGACATGTGTAATAAAGGTGTGAGCATTGAGATGACGTCTGATAGAGGAGAGTGGAAGAAGAGAACGTGTTGTACCGACCCCACATAATGTGAGACAAGGGTAGGAAGATGATGATGATTTTCAATATAATGATGATGAGGTTATAATACAATCGATATCAAAAGTTGATGACTAGAGTTTTGGTTATAAAATTATGGAAATGTTTAAACTTTTGATGCTGACTGTACCATTGAACAAAATGTGATAGTGTTTGCAATCTGACACTGATCCGAATTATGATTGAAACGTACCGTAGAGATGAATGGCAATCTTGTAACAAAACGATTTTATTATAACTGGTGAGAAATGGGGAAAATGTTGCTGAAATAAAAACATCTAATAAATTACACTAAAATGTAGTCAAGTTTATTTTTCAATTCAATATTTATATAAATAATGCTGGACAATCCACACATTATCTAGCCCCAAGCTAAGCAGAGCTTGTGTTATGGGTACTAGAAGACTGACATACCTATAATAATACATTAGATACATAGATAGATATTTTATTGTACCCTACATATAAAATACCCAGCACACCCGGAATAAATATTTGCAGATCTTACAAACATTTATCCCAAGGCGGGAATCGAACCTGCCACCTCCGGGACACAGGCGGTCCTTCGCCCGCCGCGCCACATCGGTCGTCAAATGATCGTCATGTATACTATGTCACAAAAACATACCAAGTTTTTTAGAGACGCGAATCTAAACATAACCTTTTAGACTTTTGATAGGTCACACAAGGTCTGAACAAGACATTTCGTTTAGGTCACCCTTATCCAATGGCCCCAATGCCTCAGGAAGCTTTAAGAGGTTTCAGAAGTGTGAGCACGAATAAATATTACAATCGTAAACGTAACGTATTTGAAACACACTGCGCGGTAACTTTGCAACGTTCGACAGTAAAGTTGATGTTGGCGCGCAATGTATTTCAAATACGTCACTGTTTCGATACATTTACTATTGTCACATTTATTCGAGGTCACCCCCAGGCCTCAGGGCTCTGAGGGACAAGTGAGTGTTTATTTTTCTTTAAAAGTTGGCCATCGCTCGTCGTTTGTTCGCTCCGAACCAAACTTATATTGGATCTGATTTTTAGAAAACATTACTCTTTTGTTTGTTATGATACGACGGAGACATGAAGTATTTCTAGAAGTGCTTCTATCAGAAAATAAATATGTTCGGATATCCAAGTATAAAATCCTAAATGCAATACAATTGGGATAGTCCACACGTCCTTTAATATTATGATATACATATGAATTTGTTCTGTGTCTGGGCGTTACATGTGTTCTATGTAGGTATTTACAAAAAAAAATTATGTTAGTATTCTATCAGCATTCAATGCTTTGTTTGGGACTAGAGTATGATGTATGAAATGTTGTTATTAGATTAGTATTAAATGGGAATTTTATCTGACATTCGAAAAAACCCAGATAACTTATATACGAATTTACCTAATTTGATTTTCCTTTTTGGTATAACTCTTTGGTCAGACAGAATAAATAAAATAGTCTCGATATATTTTCATTTGCGAAAAGCTAAAAAGCAATTAATTGTAGATTGCGGTACTTTTCCAGTAAGCTTGAATGAGTAGTGGAATTTAAATAATATAAATTAAAATCTACCATTTTATTGGAAATTGTTTTTGACATTAGTTTGTGATACAAAAAAGAGTAAAATATTTTCTTGCTTTGGAGTCCAGAAACCACAAAATAAAACAACGACAAGTATTATTAAATATCTATATATTATTGAAAATAGCATCTAATGAAACCTTCATTAATTTAAATAGTTTAAAAATAATTTTCACGACAAACATCAGCTTTCTAATTAAAAAAATATTAAATCGGTTCTCTAGGTATTATACAGTCTAATTAAGAACCACTTTGTTCCCATTAACACAGGCATCACAGCTCAGTTGGTTGTAGCTCTGCCTTCCAAGCTGTGGGTCGTGGCTTCGATTCCCACCCAGAGCAAATGTGATGAACATAAATATTTGTTTTATGTCTGGGTGTTAGTGTAACTATGTGTTCTACTATGTACAAAAAATATGCTATAAAGTATTATATCAGCAATCTAGTTCCTATAGTACGCTTTGGGACTAGAATGTGATGTGATAATTGTCCGTGAATATTTATGAATTATATTTTTTTTCCCCTTCCATTTTTAATCTGTTGATAAAGAAAAAGAAGCAGCTCGTTATAACTTTATGTTACATAGTTACTTACCAAGTTCAATACTCAATACATTTATTGCGATCACATGGTTAAAAACTAGTTGTTACAATGAAATTTGGTACAACATATGAACCCTGTTTGAGGGTACTGCAATATAATAAGATGGTAGGCAGACCGATGTTTGTTTATAATATTATAATTAAAAGCAAATGTCATATGAATCTATAAAGTTGCAAGAGCTAAGTCAATACATTTGACCCAGTCCAACACAATACTAACGATACTCTTTACTGAGGATTGATTCGACATGGGCTAATGGGCTCGACAAAGGGAAGGCTCCAAGAAACAAGATTGAGAATATCACTCAAGACTTTATATGCTTTTAATGGAACGCCAATCTCCTTTGTATTGCTTCGAGCCAAATAAGTTTGTCGACAGAAATCTTGTCTTTCTGCAATTTCGATAATTGAAGTATTTGAAGGAGCTGTAGAATAGTTTATTTTTAAATGTTTTGAAGTGTACAATCGTCTAAAATTTTAGTTTAGTGTGAGCTTTTACAATAATCTTTTTAATGAAGAACTTTGACACTTCAGAAGATTTCAAGCATTTCTTGCATTTGAACAAAAAAACTAATCTACAGATATTACGTCCAGACTATTCCAAGGTTGTCTGAAAGAGATCGCATATAAGACCGCCTATTGTATATCTCTTTTTCGTTCTTTTCTTTGTATAATTTGTAATTTTTCAATTAAGTGTTGTGCAATAAGGTGTTTTCTATCTATCTATCTATACTTACAGTGAGAATTTAACTGAGTGAGAATTAGAACGAAGTCTATACAACTGACGTCGCGTAATTTATTCCCATTGTGCTCGTAAATCAGAGAATGCGTAATCACTATGTATTATTGTGATTACGCAATAATTACTTTGTAATCTCTGACAATTAGTAATGCAGCTAGTATTACTAATACGGCAATTTCGTAAGCTTATCAAACCGTATCTGATAGTAGCTAAAAATGTAACTTGTGTTTTTTCTTACCTACCGTTTATTTCCTGTAAACGAAAGCCATACATCTATGAAAAAAGAATAAGAATGTTTATTTACTTTAAAAAGCTTTAATCAATTAGTCTCATATATATTAATATTGGAGTAAAGGCACCTGGATAATAATGTTTTTTTTATGCCATAGCTGATGATGATTCGATTCTCAAAATTGAAACTCCAAAGAAAAATAAATATATTCCTAGACATTTCGCACATCACACCCTAGACCCAAACTAAGCAAAGCTTGTACTATGGGAACTAGATTGCTATATTGTATATCGGTGAATAATTTAGTATTTAGCGATATACTGTTAATATATTTATCTATTTGGGCGCCTGCTCTCGAAACTATGTTTTTATTTTAAGTTTTTTTGTCATTAGTTGTTAAGAGAGAAATAAATATATAAAACTATGCTAAAAACAACTTTATAAAGGTTGTAGTTTTGTAGGGCGCTGCAATCTGAATTTTATCCTTTGAGTGATCAGAAATTTATCATTTAAATTGGCGCAGAGCGAGCGGGTCTCTGCCAAAGGCAGTTGGCGTCTGGCTCTACCAAATAGGTACTTCTAGAAACTTCGATTAACGAGTTCTGAAGATTTAGTGGAGCCGTAATCGCATAAGAATTACGTTCTTTTAAAGTTTATCGTGTTTTTCGATTTATAGTTGCAAATTTCTGAAATGTTGATAACTGAAATGCACAAGTCATGAGTGCTACGATCAGCATATAGTGTGAAAACATTTGCCTAAATACTATCCCCCTATCATAAAAAAGTTAGCGCACACTTGAAGCACTGATACGTAATGATGACATAAAGTCAACGCTAACTTTTTATAAGATAGGGGGTGAGTATTACTCTTTTTATATTTACTATTATCCTTTTGACACCACATTGCAACATCAACATTGAATTTTTATTATTTGTAAGAAGGATCACCCAAAAAAACAGAATCCGAAAAAGTTTCTTGCCCGAAATTTTAGAAGAGCCTTTGTTCGAGAGGACCTTTAATTACCAAGTATTAACGATACTAAATTATACAAATCCAAATACATCTATGATCCTTGCGATTTTACTGTAAAAAGAATATAAATATGAATATATACATGAAGGAATTTCATCTCTGCTTTTAATAACGAAGTTTCTACAGATTACAATTGTTCGGTTTGTAATTACGAATACAAGCACTCACTTTGAAGATTATTGGTTTTGCTACAAAACTTTGCTCCAACCGCAAAAGGATATGAAGGTGACGTTTCACAGCATACGATACGATATTGCTGCGACACACGACATTAAGGTACTTTTACAACTTCAGTTGTATGTAATTGTTATTAGACAGGCGTCACAACTCAGTTGGGTTCGGTTCCAGCCGAGAGCAAATGTTTGTGTGATGAACATAAATATTGGTTATGTGTCTGGGTGTCACTATGTATTTTAAAATATGTATTTTAAGAAAAAAAATGTACACAAGTATTCAATCAGCAATCTAGTTCCCATAGTACAAGCTTTGCTTGGTTTTGGGACTAGAACTGTGACTAAAATAATGCTCAAAGGCGTGTCATTTGTTTATCTATACGGTTATCTACGTTATTTTTGTTACATAAGCTTCACTAAAAATGTTATTTAGTTAAATACAAAATAACAAATGATGAGGCTATGAAACTAATGACATTAACATAATTAAGATATTAATTAGTAAATTGAATAAAATATCAGAATAAAAAACCACTGAGTAGGTATGACCTAGATCCAAATAGATACGAAGCTGCGAAGTGAGTAAATAAAAAAAAATATCATAGAAAAAGAAACTCACAAAGTAAATAGGTATGTTGAATTTAATTTTTTTTTTTAATTTTATTTTATTTGTAACCTTAGCATTTTTTTATTTTTTCTTCTGTCAGAAGTTTATGGCTAAAGAAGTGACAAATAATGATTGATAGAATATTTTTATTATTGCACACTAAAACAAAAGAGTTACAGAAATACATTGAAATTCCTAGGCGGTATAGTAATATAAAGTTAAGATTAAAAATAAAGTGCGGATTCATGTGATGTATATCTAATATTATATTTATCTATTGTCGCGACCACAAAAACTACAGACGTAGGGTTTGCATACTAGCCGATACCGACACGATTAATGATGCTCGAACTAAAATAACTCGATACCGGCGCCGACACGCGCAAAACAAGAGCATACATAAGATTAGGTCTTTATCGATATCGTGTTATGTATCTTGTCGGTATAAAACCCAATGGTAGACCTTGGCGAGGTATATTACTTTGTGACAAAGTCGTATCTACGGGATGATCTTTGAAATTAGCCCGCTCTGCTAATTACTATAAAGTTTTAATAGCAACGAAGTTTTGGCAACACTATCAACCTTTTCGCAGAGCCAGTTTTAAAGCAACGTGTCACTATCATCGGGGTGAAGAAGTTTCTGAAATTTATTAGTTATAATAATTATAGTATTAGTTGAACAAAATAGATCGCGACTTCGCAATCGCAACCGATTTCAAAGATGGCCGCTACTTAGTAAATCAATTTCGTACTACATTTTTTGCAATATTTTAATCGACTACCTTAATTTTGTTATTGCTGTCAAAAGTCCAACTTTCTAATCTTTATAGGGGATGATTTGTAAGAGAAATAAGGATTTAACAACTTGCATAAAGTACGTTCGAAGTGGACGTGATCAGTATGGCAATGCATCGTTAAATAGTTGTGCTATAAGCTCCTCTACGCAGAATTCACTGTACATAGAATTTCAGTGAATTTTTAGGCAAACTCTGTATAATTTTAGTTACGTTTTTGGCTCGAAACAACCATTAAACTTGACGTCTCTAATTAAAGTTGGAATAAAAATGAACTGCGCCATTTCGGTGTGTGCAAAATTGTACCAACATTCGCTTACCAAGCATAAAATAAAGTTATGTGAGGTAGTTATGCTCACAACACGATCTAGTGTAGAGCAGACATGATGTCACTGTTGGGGTTTTAGCACAGATTTTTTGATCAGATACTAAATGTTACT
Organism: Ecliptopera silaceata; assembly: GCA_932527185.1. NCBI lineage: Eukaryota > Metazoa > Arthropoda > Insecta > Lepidoptera > Geometridae > Ecliptopera > Ecliptopera silaceata. The sequence continues at coordinate 4,512,633 of OW052202.1, read as the reverse complement.
ACAAGGCTATCAGCTATGAGCGTCATTTTTTTGCTTTAAGGTCATCGTCAGAAAACCAGTTCTATTTTAAAAATATATAGTCACTGGTAAAGTAAAAAGCAAAACCGCAACGACAAATAAAAAGCTTTTTAGATATAAGTAGGTATGCTACTTTTTGCATAAATTTAAAGCATACAAGACTTGAAGCCATCATCAAAATTCCTACTAATTTATTAAACTTAAACAGGAATTTCATCTAATTCGCTCTTTGCTAAGATAATGAGAACTGAATATTAAATTACTTCTAATAGAAAAACTCTCGCATGAGTTCACTTCCTTCAGGAGTTACTTTGAGAAAATTTCATTTCAGTGCACTTTGTAAATAAGATAGTGAATAAACTTGAACTGAGACGAAGTCTTAAGAAAACTTTTTGCTTGCTATGAGTGTTTGCACACTGATACGATCGTTACACGATATGATTACGATAGATAGATTTATTTATTGTATCATGTTGGTTACAATTATTAGTACCGAACATTGATTGTCGTAAACACAGTGTGGAAGTGTTTTAATGCACATTTAATAATTAATTAATAATATGGACATTTCACACATCATACTACCAAATTAAGCAATGCTTGTACCTTCTATGGGAACTAGACTGCTGATATAACACATATATATGCATATATTTTTTTTATTTTATTTACTCACATAAAATACTTAGTAACACCCAGAAACAGAACAGATATTTATGATCATCACACAAACATTTGCCCTGGGTGGGTATCGAACCCACGACCCACAGAATGGATGGCCGAGCTCCTACCAACTGAAGTGTGACGCCTGTCTATTACAATCTCGTGACCCGATAACTGCTTATAATGCATTATCTCACTGTGAGATGAGCTTTGCAGTCCATGACACTACGTACACAGCCTAAGATATAGGTGTGAAGTCAGTGAAGTGTCATGTTGCCTGTAATTACACCATCACCTACTTAATTAACCAGAATACAATGGGAGTCACTGATTTGCACTAAATTGGAAACATCCATTTTTCTACGCGACGGGGGGAAAGAGAGTTGAGCGAAATCTCACCGAATTTCATGGTGGTCTCATAAACCAGTTTTTTCTTATCAAAATATTGAGGATATTGAGAAATTTCATTTAGTACTAAATGTATGACTAACTTCACCTGATATCGAGTATAAGTTGTGTCGTTGCCTGTGTGAAAACACCCAATGAAAAATTCTAGAAACGTATTTGCATGTTTTATTTGTCAAAAACAACACGTAAAGCAAAATGACTCACAAGTTCACAACGTTATTGCAATCCGTTCCAAGTTTGGAGAGAAAATAAAATAAAAATTTAGCTTAGCCTGGTACGCGATTTTTGAACTCGTTCAAAAGTTAAATGTTTTAACATTTCCACAATTTTTTTGATGATTTATTTCCACTGTATAAAGTATAAACCTACACTCTTTTGTATTTTACTCCGTGACCTTGTCAGTAAGCATGACTCTGTTGTATCTCTATTATAAAATAGGTTGACTAGGCTGCAAAATGATAGTCAGCATTTTATTTTTTTACAAGTTATTGGCAAGCGTTTGACCGCGATTTAGATAGCCCATTCGAAAAATATAGTAGGTAAAGCAGCTGGGTAAGCCCTTTTCGTCTAAAAATGTCCAAGTTCGGTGCTACTGCGTTCTGTTCATTAAACACACTTCAAGACCTGTATAATATATTGCATATCTAAAAACCTGTTTCAATAAACAGAAACTTCTAGAATAATTAAAAGACTTCGTAACTTAGTGCTATTCTTTCTAAATGAACTCACCTTATATTGGTTCACGACGTAGTTATCAAACAGTCAGCAATCGAACTTAAATCTTCATTATAAAACTTTTACTGGAAGAAAAATCGGTTCACACCCTCGCGCCTCATTATTATTTGTTGGCCAACTCCGAAGTCGGCTCATTTTGAAGTCAATTAAACGCCTCTCGTTGTACGTCTCCATTATTGCCTGCCAAAGAATAGGTAACTTTACAAATACAAAATTTTGAAACGAAAGATACCTAATACTACCTATACTCAACACTCAATATCTACGTTTATTGCGATCATATTTATTTATTTTATTTTATTCGGAAAACAAACAGTGTACAAACTATATTAAAAAACAACTTAAAAAACTAAACACCAATTATATGCTTTCACATGTATAACTTACATATGGTTGTAAACTCGTTGTTAAAATGAAATTTGGTACAAACATATGAACCCTGTTTGAGAGCACTGCAATATAATAGGATGGTATATTGTTTTAAAACATTGTTTTCAACTTTTAGGCTATCGAAAACAAGTGGTAGTATTTATGAACTGTCTACTATAAGTTAGTTACTTATCTTACTACGTATCATTAATGCATAATTTTCTAACTCTGTAATTTCTAATCTATAACTTTCAAAATAATTAAACTAAAATTCAACCAAGTTTTAAATAGAACTTCAAACAAAGCATGTTTCGCTGTTCATATTTATGTCTAGAAATAATACAACGTTGTACAAGAAAGATATTAATATTTATGACTAGAATTACCCCTCTGTACATAAACATCTTTGGTGAAACCACAGAGTCATAAATAGTGAGTTGCCGATGACAGGCCGAAGTAGCCCTCAATTTCCGGTGCGGGAAGTTCATTTGAGCAAGAAAAATAATGCATCCCGATAAACGATTGCACACTCACCGATACAGACTACAACACGATATTTATCGACATTATGTATTTGTATATACAAATTCTACAACGACAACATAATATGTTGAGGGATAGCGAATTTTATGTTACTAAATAATATAATACTACCTACTTAAGTTTTTTGTACGTACCTACTCATTATGCTATTTTATTTGTTTGTTTGTGACGCAAAATATACGATTACTAATGTTTATACCAAAACAAAAAACAAAACTAAGTATACACTATTTCGGTAGAAAACTAAGCATTGGCCGATGTCAACGCCTCATCGCTGACTCTATAAAAATATTCAACATCGTATAGTTGTCGTGTCGGTATGTAAAAAATACCAATAGTAACGATCGTTTTGGAAATGGGATCGATTTATTACAATTAGGGAGCACGAATTGCGAGTTTCTTTGTTCGAAGGTAAGTAGGGTAAGGTTCAGATCATTGGAACTACATTTTCATTGGACTACTGTGACTGTTATTTTAGAAATCTGCTAATGTGTACGCCATTTCTTTCAGTGTTGCCATTCGACAAATATTAGCACATTTTTTGGGTATTTCACTTTGATTACGATTTTCAAGTTTAACTGCAATTATATTACATCACAACAGTATATTTGAGGGAGTTTAAACTTTAGTTTCAAAATAAATTATTGACACTTTTTACAATAAATAATAATGATAAATATTCACGGACATTTCACACATCACACTCTAGTCCCACACTAAGCAAAGCTTGCACTATGGAAACTAGACTACTAATAAAATACAGAAATACTTACTTTATTTTTTCATAAATACACATAGGTACATATACCTAATGCATAGTAACACCTACAATGTTTGTCAAAATAATTATAGCATGTCGTATTAATAAAAAAGGTGCCATAAAGAAGAAGATAACTCGTTGCTTAGATTTGAAAACCACCGAGCGAAATTAAACTTAGAATTCACTTAGTAGTTCATGGAATTTACGAGCAAAGTTTTTGGTTACAGCGGTATTAGCAGCATATACCTAAACATTATTAATATAATTTGAGTTTTCAGTGAGATGGGATGAAATATTATGCAGATGAGTGTCGGACTATCGACATAACGTCACGTCCCGTCCCAGGCAGGACAGGGCCCATTATTGACTTATTCGACTTATTAGAGTGCGCACATCAAGACCAATTTCCATAAAGCATTTTGAACAGTGGTTGGCGTCCCAGAAAACCCAGTGTCATCTCTACGCCCCTTTTATAGCAAGAGCGAAGTTCTTCATAGAGGTTCGCATTTTAGGATTACGTTGACCAATCATTTATCGTTTTAGATTTTGTGGATAATAATAAATAAAATTATAGAAAAAAACAAATAATAAAACTAATACAATAAAACGTATTTTTAATTATGGTCTTTAAAACTTTTTCTATAATAAATAACAGTCCACTGAGATAAATATAGTTTGTCGTTGATTGTCCAATATAGATTGAGTACCAGTTTAATAAATACTTATGTAACTTATTCAATAATATTTTAAGAGATTTGTTCTTGCGTAAATTGATTCGTCATGACATGGTTTATTCATTCTTTATCGATAGTTTGTGATTGGTTAAACGGCAAAAATAATAATAAAAATTTTATTTGTCATACTTATAACTGCGAATTATGTGTCGTTTTTATAATATGCACAACGTCCATACTCTGAATATCATCACCATAAAAATAAAAATGATAATGTAAAAAACAAATGTACTTAACCATTTCGATTTGTTTAGCAATTTTAGAATTGAACTAGTGCATTTCTAAGGTTTCGTACCCAAAGGGTAAAAACGGGACCCTATTACTAAGACTTCGCTGTCCGTCTTTTTATCTCTCTGTCCTGATGTCACCTCATGAACTGTGATAGTTATAAGCAATGAAAAAAGTATTGAAATATTTCAGACGATGTTTTGATATTGTGTTGCCTTTATAACAACAAAACAAAAAAACACATAATTGAGATTTTTGGTTCGCGAGTCCGACTGGCACTTGACCGGTTTTATTTTTCGTCAAATGAATCAACAAAAATCTAAACAAGGATCACTTTGAAATGAAAGTTTACTTACATAGGTAAGTCAGGTGAATTCAGGTGATGCAAGAAGTGTTCTCGTTAATTAATTTGGTTTGATAGCAAATCGACATGTCCATCTAGTTTCATTTATAAACATGTATAAATGTATATAAAATTAATTAAATACTAAGAAGGCTTTATTCACAAACAAACTTACGACTATACAGTATTTACATTTACAAATGTACATTGTCATATAAAATACATAAGAAACAGTTCAGCTATCTACAGACCGTTGCAAACGATCTATAGATAGTTCAACTGATCTTATAAACGAAGACGAAGAAACTCGCCCACTTTCGAAGAGAAGTTTACGAGGGTCAGACAAATCCCCGGAACGGGTCCACACTCACACTTCTCCAATGCCTCGACCCGCGTTTCAATTTACTTGTACAACCGAAGAAAAGTAACATTTCGACTGGTGATGGTTTTGCTTCAAATGTCTTATGAAAGTACCTATTTTTATTTTGAGGTTTTCTAGGTTTTGGGAAACAATAAAAAACACAAATAATAAAACTTGGAATCTTTATTTCTAGAGATGGACACATAACATAAAATATCATGAGAGAAGAGGGTCGAATAAATTAATAGGTGTTGGTGTGTAGGTGTTGTTTTTTCTTGACAGGAATTTCCAAACTGGCACTTGGTATTTAAAGGAGAATGGGCGATTCTGTATGGAGCGTGGGCCACGACTAAAAAACTCGTCCCTCAGGGTTGCCACATAATATGTTTAAAAGGGCTTTTAAAGGCCTACCTTTTATTATTTTTATTTAAAAAATCCATCCCATGGAAATCGATATATTTTGAAAAACAGTTTTTTATTTTAACGTCGTATTACTCCGAATCCTGAAAGCCCACAAAAATGTCTGCAGTTGCGTTGAAAAGGGCTTTATTTGTTTTTAGATTGTTTGAAAATCCAACCTGAGGGAATCGAGATATTTCCGAAAAACTGTATTTATTTTTTGCAATACTACAGTTTTTCAGGAATAACTCAATTTCCACAGGTTGGATTTTTAAACAATCTGAGGAATAATTAAAGCCCTTTTAATGTTCTTTTAAACGCCATCACAGTTATTCTTGTGGGCCTTCAGAATTCTAAGTTATATGAGGTTAAATGAAAAACAATTTCATCGAAATATCTCGATTTCCATGGGACGGATTTTTTCCGTAATTATATTAAAATATTGGCTTATAAAAGCCCTTTTAAACGTACTATGTGGCAAACTTGAGGGACAATTTTTTTAGTCGTGGCCCAAAGTGCCCATTCTCCTTTACTTTAAATATTAGATTCAAATTCAAATAAGTACCTTGCGATCTTGGCCAAATAAAAAATTAAAGATACTTACTCTTTTCGCTGACTGTACCAATCCTGATTTTGCGTTTTGTTTTAGTCAATCAACCATTGCAGCCGTTTTTATGACTTTTGTGAGACATGTTTGGACCGTGACAAAACATTTTGTGGCTGGACTGAACACTTACGGCCGGTTTCTGGAAACCCAAATCACGATTGATCAGAGTTTGACACATAGTAATTATTTGATTTTTTCGTTGATCATCGTTCGAGAAACCGGCCGCTAGACTTGTGACGTAGCAGATGCATTGTATTCATTTGTTATTCACATAGCTAGTGTATATTAACTTAGACGTGGTCTTGGGCGTGGCCGTTCTAGTTCTACCTACCTGCTTAAAATCAATCTAAAAAATCTAAGGAACTGGTAAATAAAGGTTCTTCGGGATTTTTCATAAAGGTTCTGGTCCTGTACCGGTTCCGGCGCTAGAACCTTTATTAACCGGTTCGGAACCAGTTTTTAGAAACCCTGTAAGTCCCGAGTCCCAAACTAAGCAAAGTTTGAACTATCGGTGTAAGTCGTACTGGCTTTTGTGCAGCACTTTGTCTTTTATCTAGAACTACGTTCTTGAATTCTATGTCACATAGAGGTACACAAGTTTTAGAAGAATTTTATACTTATCTAATGCTCTAAGGTGCTTTAAGGTGCTCTACCTAATTTATCTAATGGGTATTTCGTAAATGTACCTAAGAAATCTTTTAGCAGTCGTAGTCGTAGCATTCTATTTCCTATTTCTGCTGCTAAAAAGGATTGCTCGTAGTGATTGTGTTCAGGTATGAACTTGTGTAAGACACATAGGTAGGGGTAGATTTTTATTTCATTGCACACAAATATATTATTAACATTTTTTCATCCTGTGTCTCAGGCTGATGTATGAAGTGGAGGGCACGTTCTTAGACGTACATTACAAATTGTCATCTAAGTCTATCTAAGTTTTTCGTTCTATAATTTATTTTCATAAAAATAAAAAGTGCCTAAAACTTCAAGTGTTTTCGAATTTCCTACTCGAAATATGGTGATTCAAATCCGAATTTATCTAGCATACAATTTCTTATACATACATGTGAAACTGCAAAATCCAGCTTATCACGATGGGAATGAACAGCAAAATGATCCAATTTTCCTCCTAGCAATATTTCCCACGTTTTATAGAAGGGGTGTTTGAGAAGTATCAACACGATTCAGAGTATGACACTTCCTAGTAAAAATACGGCCCTGTTGGCCGATATTTTGGTGCGAAATTGAACATGGGATGGGTTGTTGTTTATGTAGATTGTTCCGGGAGTAGGTAGTGTAGCCTAGTTAGTTGGAATTTGCATAGCGGCGGGCTGTGTTACTGATAATCCTTAGTTGGTTACCATATTCATTATAAACTTCATCTGATAAGCCTATATTTATGTGTTATGTGTATAATGTTAAGAGAAATCTCGACATTAGTGTAAACCTTTACCTAAATAGCGAATGAATTAAAATAATTACTTAAATTAAATGAAAGTCGTAAACAGAACATATAAATAACAGTTTTAATTGAATAAAAAAATGTACTTGTTTCCATAATTATAATAACAAAAGGTAAAATTACTTTGTACAAGGTATTTTTAAATAAATATTATCTTGCGGTTTCTTGATTGTATTTAATTCCAAATAAAAAATATTTTTAGAACGTCTGTTTCATAAGTGCTCAGTTAATCTGAAACGAAAAAAAATATATACTTACTAGTTTTATATAACATTTTAATTTTCGTAAGTAATTGGTAAGTTTATTCATAATTGCGTAAAATGTGTTATTTTATGTAAAAAAAAAACTTATAAATCTTAATTTGCATTTAGTTTATTCATTACGTAATATTACTTCGGCAATACAGCAGATCTGCTCACAAAACTAACTCATAAGCAAAAACAATTTCAAATGGCAAACACAAAGCACACCGCCCCGTGTAAGTAGGTATTGTAACGGACAATGGCTTAAAATCAATGGCTTAAAGTCGTTTTTCTAGTACATATAAGTTCCTAATCTTGACGAGGCCAGAAATCTGAATTTTATGATAGTCATTATATAAATGCATAAAGGTGCGTCTGACATGATTATTACAAAATGAGACTATTTACTCCTAACAATAAAATAGCTATAAGTACTTACTATTTTGTGGCCTAAATCCAAATAAATTCTTCGATTCTTCAGGCGTGTAGTCCGCAAACTTGTTTATTCCAAAGAGAGCGTGCGGACTCTTAGCATTAGACTCATTGATCTGCTTCAAGCTCTCGACGAAAGCGGCGTAATGCACTGCCTTGTCTGCATCATCTTTGTAAGTCCTGTTATAGTCCTTCATGAACTGAGCAAAGTATTCCGGCGCCTTTTCCAACTCAAAGTATCGTTGGTCAGTCGCGCTCGCCATAACGACCAGTGCACAGATCGTCAACACGCTGATTAAACTCATATTAGACGCAAGTGTACTTTGCATAACCAGTTAGAATCAAATGCGTAGTGTTCGATAATATCCTCGTTTATATATAGAAGTTGCGCAAGATAACTGACAACATTGACCATATACAGTACCTACCTACGTTATTATAAATGTGATATTGTGGTAGGCACAAAGCAAAAATGCCTTGTGACATTATGTTGCATTTTATGTTAAACAAATGAAGGTTACTCATTATTATTTATTTGCTATTTATATTATGACCAACAGTGGACTGATATAGGATGATGATGAATCTGACCTACACGATCACCTTCTTATAATAGGAGATTCCTTCATAAATAACTATTGTTTCTAGTTATTACTCAGCTGTTAGTCCTAGGCCTTCAAAAGTTTTAAACACTTTTTAAACTAAAAACTGTATCTATTTGAATCCAAATACTTTATATTTTTAAACTTAAATAATATTGCTTTTATTATAATAATATTGGAACACCAGGTATTTTCCTTTTTCTTAACATAAAATCTGTTTCCACTAGACCTTGTTCAGTTCTTAATCCTTTTTAAGTTCTGTAAGTAGAAAATAATTTTATCAAATCTAAGCCAGTCATATAAATATTAGCACCTTTGAATTAATGTGGAGCAAAATTCATAGTAATAAGATACACGATTTTATCTATAACAAATTTTTCAGTTTTTATAAATTACTTTCTAATGATAAAATAATAGACATAAAAATTCATTTAAAGCAACAAATCATTTAAATAGATTATAAGATCATAGGGTAAGATAGCGTGCTATAGCAATAAATATATACTTAGATAAAAAAGTTAGTGGATATTTCTGTGGAGAAATAAAATTTAACATTTAAATTTGAAATTTTTAGAAAATGTTTAAATAAGACATATTTTTAATCGCATTGTGCCCAAATATTTAGATCACATTTTGACGCACAAAACCTATTGTAATCAACTTGAAACCATAAAATGATCTATCTATCAAGTAAATGGATATATAAAATAACCTAAACAAAATCAATCATTTCCTCCTGACAAATTATGCCAGGAAAAAATGTTTACATTTCCTCCTGGCAATTTAAAATGGTCACATGTTCTCCACGTCACCAAGACTTACCGTCTGGTATCTTTAAGCCAAGTATGCGTTTGAATTCTTCATCAGTATAGTCTGCAAATTGGTTTATTCCATAAAGAGCATCTGGATTTCCAGCATTCGATGCATTGATTATCTTCAAGCCTTCGACGAAGGCAGCGTAATGCACTGCTTTGTCTGCTTCGTCCTTGTAAGTTCTGTTGTAGTCTTTCATGAACTGTGCAAAGTATTCCGGCGCTTTTTCCAAGTCATAGTATCTTTGGTCATCCGCGCTTGCCATAGCAACTAACGCACAAAATATTACTACACCGAATATATTCATTTTTGATACGAATCTATCTCGCATTAGAACTCAAATGTGTTCATTAAAAAAAAAACCTCGTTTATATAGAAGTGGCGTGGAAAAATAATTTAAAAAGCATTAAACAATACATCGTTATCACAGAAGTGTGACATATTAGGGAAATTTGATTTGAATGTACATACCTACCTACTAAGATTATTGCATTTTATGTAGGTATTCATTGTTTATTCATTATATTTATCTTTAGACGTGTGTGTTCCCACCAAGCACAAACATTTGTGTGATATTGACTATCAAATATATCATCTAACAAAATATAATCAGATAGGTCACAGTTGTTATAAGCTCTGCGTTCCGTGCTGTGGGTAGTGGGTTCGATTTCCATTAATAACAAACAGAACCGGAGGGATCCATCAAGTTCCTAAAGAATCCATATTTGCTGAATTATTTATTTATAAGACTAGAATAATTTATAGATAAGATTATAATTAATCAATTAGATTGATCTTAAATATTTTTTACTGAATTGTCTGAATTTACATAAATTTTGTTATTTTTTGCTTCTGGAATAAAAAAGTGTTATTTTTTTAAACCAATACAATAATTAATTAATGATACTCGTAATTTCAGCTCGTTATTGGTTTTAAAGTAGTTGCATAGCCACTAGTGGTAGTAGGAATAGGTCTTAAGATTTTTTAAAAAGTTTCACATTTTATATATAAAATAATATATAATATATTATGATAGAATACCAGGAATTATTGAGTTGTTGTATTTTGTTTTGTCTTTATCTGGAATGTATCTTGACGATCAGTTTTCATAGTCGCGCGGCGGCTCTGTGAATGAAAAATACGTATAAAATGAAACTAAAAAAAAAACATATTTAATTGCAATCTATCAGTGAGAACTGGCAACTAGAATCACCTAGTATGTAAGACGATACTAAACGATCCTTGTGAGTTTATTGAATAAAAAAATTTTTGATTTGATTTAGATTAAACTTTTTAACATTAGAAGTAAAATACATATACCCACAAACTGACACGAATCACACGAAAACTATTAGAAAAACTATTGCCTATTAAAAAATTAGAACAGGTCGAGCAGGATTTGAACTAGAGACCTTCACATAACACGGGAGTGCGCTAAACAATTGCCACTGCTATCCTTAGTGCAGGGATCACTTTAAAACTAATATTATAAAATAAACTCACTGAATCCATATAGATGTTTTTCTTCCTCAGCAGTGTAGTCCGCAAACTTATTTATCCCAAAAGTAGCGGTAGTACTTATTGCGTTCAACTCATTGATGCTCTTCAAGTTTTCTATGAAAGCGGCGTAATGTACTGCTTTATCTTCCTCATTTTTATAAGTTCTGTTGTAGTCTATCATGAATTGAGCGAAGTATTTCGGCGCTTCATTTATGTCGTAGTATCTTTGATCAGCCGCGTTTGCTATGACGACTACCACGCACAAAGTCAACACGCCGATTAAATTCATTTTTTTATTCTGTTTACTTTTTTAAATACTAGCGACTTTGCGTAGATGATGTATAAATGTGGTATTGTTTTAAAAAAAATCTCGTTTATATAGCAAACATGCGCAGAAAAACAAATCACAATTAGTAAGTATTTCGTTATCAAATCTGACATACCTATTATTAAATCAGTTTTGTTAGCAACCTTCATTCTAGGTTGGTGATTAGATTTATGTTCTGATTGTTCACTTTAGTTTACAAACCTATAAATAAAATATATATTTAGAAACAGAATAAATAAATACTATTCATTCTGTTTCTAAATAAAGGAATATTTTACTGTATAGGATAATAAGTATTTACTTAAAGAACCTTGTAGTTTTTTGTATATTAAAGTTTAGATTTTTTTTGTTTCAAAAGGTAAGTACAAAAAGATTAGGCAGGTCTAAAGAATAACAACTGTTTATTATTTATTCAGATAATATAATTATTTAATAAGTTAAGTAGATGCAATGCTACGTTAGTTCATAAATCGAAATAGGTAGGTACAGGCCTGATTTACATGACAGTTAATTAATATGTACTAGGTTATACAATAATACATTGTAAATACTGTGGTATTTTTAAAACCTGCAACGATAAAACTTTACAGTTTGATTATATAAAACGTTATAATTTCACTAAAAAACAACAGGAATCATGTTAACAAGATCTTACTTTAAAATGAATATCATCATCATCTTCCTACCCTTGTCCCACATTATGTGGGGTCGATACAACAAGATGTTACTTTAAAATGAATATATTTTTTGTATTTTATTATTGTTTCTGATACAAATAGAAATATATTTTATCCTAGAATCTTAAAATTGTATAGGTACTTTTGGTAAGATATCAAACATAGTTTCACAGAACAAACCTTACATGCCCGGCAATATATTGAAATTACAAAGCGAAAAATTTCCAATGCTAGTAGTGAACACCTTTTTCTGAAGAAACACGGTTACACGTACCTAATATGGCTGAGATGGTGGTCTAAACCCACCCATGTGCTCTTTGTCTTCAGGGGTATAATCCGCGAATTGGTTTATATCAAAAGTAGCAGATGCAGGAGTTAAAGACTTTGCGTTCAGCTTGTTAATCTGGTCCAAGTTTATAATGAACGCTGCGTAGTGGATAGCTTCGTCATCGTAGTCTTTATATACTTTATGGTAGTCTTGTACGAACTTGTAGAATAGAAGTGGTCCATCGGCTATGTTATAATGAGGTTTATATGTGCTTGCAACAGCAATGAATGTGCAAACTATCAACACTTGGATAGAACGCATTTTTTTTTATAAAAAAGACTAAAGTTGCAAAAATGTTGTTATTTCTATAGGACGCTTTTATACGTTTAAATATACTACGTATTAAAGTTATTCACACCTCACTTATATACAAAGTTGTCGTGTTTTATCGTTTGGTTTCAAACGTGTGGAAAACGTTATTAGTTCTACTTGCTTATTTTTTATGCAATTGATTAAATTTAATCATATACATCGCAAAAAAATCATCGTAAAAAAAAAACATGGAAGTAGGTAGGTAAATAAAAAATATTGTCCGGATGTGATTATTTAGTGATATTTATAAAGTAGTGTGAGCACGAATGTATCGATAGATACAATTTATTCTTGAAAAAAGGTGGTTTTATTTATAGGCTATATACTGAAAACCTGCGCTATATAGGAACCAATGGTTTCTACAGCTTTAGCTGAGTGGTGGCCTTTTTACACTTCTTCTATTAACTGTATAAATGTCGAATTTGTATAACGTGTCATGGTGTAAATAAATAGTTTACTTCTGAAAAGTAACAGTAGCTCTACCATGAGCGCCTCTAGCGTATAGTTGGGTACTAAAATTCGTAATACTAATACATAGTAAAGTCAAGCGATTTTCCTGTGACAACTCATGGTAGAGTTACAGTAGCTCTACCATGAGATGTCACAGTAAAATCGCCTGACTTTACTACAGTAGTTACGTCAATATTAGTATGACGAATTTTAGTACCCAACTATCCGCTAGAGGCGCTGTAGGTACAAATCTTCATACATTTTTTAACTACAGACGTTAGCGAGTGTAGTAAATATAGTATAGTAAAAACTCATGTTAGAGGTACAGGTAGTGGCCGCACATATCAATATCGTGAAGTAAAAAAAGTTTGGTGACGACTAAAGTTTTATGTAAAATGTTTAATCTTGACCATTCCATGGTCACAAAATATATAAGTACCTACCTAGGTCGTGTCTTGATTACTTACTTATTGTTCTAACATAAACCTTGATGTAAGTAGGTCTGAGTATCATGAATTATTGTCTATATATTATTGGTAACAAAAGAGGCATTTCAGAAATATAAATGATTATTACTGGTTTTAATCTTATATTAATGAATGACAAAATTTTAATGAGGAAATTTATAGCAAGTTTGGCGACATTTCTTTTTATTTACTTATCAAACAATACGAAGTCCTATTTTTGAAAAGAGCAGGTAAACGAGCAAAAAACTATTAAAATAACATAACACAATTTAATAAAATATTATACTTAAATAAATATTCATGGACATTTCACACAACACAATCTAGTCTAGAAGATTTGTCTTATTGAATACTTTTTTATAGTAATACCCGGACATAGATAACCGATAACGTTAATTATTACGGGGTGCATGGAAAGAGCCACCTCGTGGCGCACACCGGTAACAGCTAGGCACGGTAAAGCAGTGTCTAGTCTGGCTAATCTTTCCAACACGATGCTACAACAAAATACAGTTGTAGCATCGACACGATAAGAAGAAGAATTATTACACAAAATAAATTATTTGCTCTTGATGGGCCCACAACCCTCGTAATCTATACCAACTAAACAAACAATAGTACATTAACAAAATGTACCCTATGTATAGTCGACAAAGAAATTGGTTTACCACTCTAAGGTTGAATATCATTAGCACGTACAAAACGTCAAGGACTATTTTCGCTTGACAGATTAATGACTGCTGCGTCAGAATCTGTTAATCTGTAATCCTTAGCGAATAATTATGTTACTGGGAGATGTCATCAAAAGTGGTAAACCAATTTCTTTGTCGCCTATACAAAAAACAGTTCGAGTTATCTACAGACCGTTGCAAACGATCTATAGATAGTTCAACTAGTTCAAATCATTACCAATCGGAAGCGTAGGTACCGATGATACTGACTGCAGTAATATTATTGTTTATCTAATATAACTATGTACTTATTGTTAAGCCTAATAGTACTCTAATAGTGTTGAGCTATCTATAGATGTTTCCAACGGTCTGTAGATAGCTCAACTGTTTCTTATGTATTTTATATGCCTATGTACATTTTGTAAATATTGTAATAGTCGTAAGTTTGTAAATAATTATATTAAAAAAAATGTAATGAATAATATGATAGGTATGAAATTTTTATATCATGTAGTAGGTAAGTTAGTTAGAATAACTGGTAAAAGTTACTGGACGGATCATTAAGAATCTAAATATCACATTGCTTAAACTAAATCCAGAGCTGGCCCCCAATTCTCGGATTGTAGCGATTTTGGCGAGATAGAGATCTTGACGAAGCTTGAATGTCTAGGCAAAATCTCACGAAAATGTCTGACGATTCAAAAAACCGTATTCCTACTAGGATTCGACAAATGGTGGCACGACATTTCTATAGAGAAACCAATTATACGTTCCGTTTCAGCTATTATTTTAACAAGATCTTGTTAAATCTGAATCTATATACATTTGTGGCCTCAAGTATTCACACAACATAGATTATGAAATGATTATAATATGGAATACCAAATTATAGTAAATAATAACAGAAAAACATAGTTTTTGAACAAAAAATTATCATATCCAGTGTCTGACTACCTTTACATGTTTTACTTGCGTAGTACGAAACTTTGTGGTAGGTAAGTAAACTCTATACTGTCAGTTCAGTCTTAAGGTTGGTTTATACAGGGTCAGTAGACAAGTCAGTCGCAGCGCCAATGTCGGCGCCGCGACTGACTTTAACTGTTTACCTGAAGTAAGTAGTAGTGGTGCGTTTCTCAAGGTGAGCACACATGTGAAGTCAGTGGGAAAAATGAATTCGCGAAAACAACTGAAACGACGATTTAATTATTTGTTGAAATTATTATCAATTTTGCTGTGGAATGAGTTAATAGAAATGGTAGTAAATGAGATAACTAAAAATAAACGACATTTGTTGAGCCATATTTTGCAACGCCGTTGACCGCATTTCTTTATTGCGGTAATTTAGGGGTTTATTATCCCAAAGGCACTAGTTTTCGCAATATAATTGCACCAATTTTAAGGTTTCGTCTTCGCTAAGCTTACGCGTCATTTTTATCGCCAGGGAAAAAAACGTGGTCACTCTACAACGCAGCGGCAGTGACTAACCACGCACTGACTTGTTTGTTTACACAGAGTTTATTTGGCTGGCGCGGGGGTGCGCGGGTGGCGGGGTGCTTCAACTGACTTTCAAATATTCGTGTCCGATTCGATTCCGATTATTCAAGTCAGCGCTGACTTCAACCCACTGTACTGGACTTCAAATCAGTTTACACAGGGTTTTTTTCGGGTCAGCACTGACTTGCCTCGAATTTGTAGTCAGTTACTGACCCTGTCTAAACCAGCCTTTACATGCTATCAAACGTCAAGTCAAATAACGTCATGTTTTTAACTTTTTACATCATCATATTAATAAAAATATTTATAACAAATATACATTTAGGGAAGATCAATGGCTGCTCTTATTTGGTCTGTCCATTTCATGGGTGATCTACCGCGCGCTTTTTTGCCTTCGAACTTGCCCTGCACCACCAAGCGTTCAATGGAAATTCCTCCACGACGAGACAAATGCCCAAAGAAAGTGAGGATACGCGACTGCACAACGGACGATAGACGTTGCTTGATGCCAAGTTCTTGGAGTATGGATTGATTTGTGTGAAACTCTGTCCACAATCCTCCTAGCATTCTTCTCCAGCACCACATCGCAAGAGCATCTACCTTTTTCTCACTTTCCCTAAGAGTGCACGTCTCTGCAGCGTATAGGAATATGGGAAACACAAGCGTTCTGACGAGCCGGATTTTAGTGGCTTTAGTTATATTACGATTTCTCCATATTTTATCTCCATTCTACGGTTTATGAAACTAAAGCCACAAAAGCCAAAAAGAAGAAGTGAAGTGAACTTTTTACTGACTCGATGTTACATATTTTTCTGGAAATAAATTTTTTTTAATCTATAAGTATATTATTTAGTTAATTCAGTTAAGTATATTATTGATATCAACTTGATATTGGCGAAAATTGTTTGAGATGGAAAGCGTTAAAAACTCAACGATAAATTCATCAACCATCGTAAAATATACCCACCACAATAGGAAACCAACAGAAACTGAATCACACACAGAGTGAGAGTAGATACCAACCCACTATTCTTGTCAAAACAGGCAGAGTTGTCTTTAGAAAATGGCTGCTATCCTTCGACATTCGATCTCTAACGCTCGGGACCACTCGTTGCTTGTCTAAAGATTTCTTACGACATAAGTCTGTTAGCGACATCACGAGAATAGCTTATTTAGCATTTTTTCGACATCCGCCATCTTTTATCGACCTACGTCGATTTCGTCGAATCTCTAAAGCGCGAGAATTGGTACCCTGATCTGAGTTATTCTCAAAAACTGATCGCAAATGTCGAATGGAGAAAATAGCTATCGACTAGATAAGACATAGGTATTGTTTAATTGTACCACCCCTGTTTGTGTGTGTTTGTACTTACTATTATGGTTTTTAATAAAAAAATTTTTTTTTTTCATTTTTATAGGCAGATGCTACAACTTAACATTAGGAGGACCTGCTTATTTGATCACATGCTCAAAAAAAATTACTTAAATCTTTTTCAAGTTCCAAAAATCTTTGATAAATTGACTAACCGTAAAAATAGTACTATAGTCAATAAATTAAAACAATTGAAGGTTATTAATTATAATCGCAAACAATAGCCATTTAAAATAAGCAATCATAGATAAAAAGTAATTTCCATGAATAGGATTTATATAAAAAAAATAAGGTAAACTAATAAAAATATTTGTTACCTATTTAATGGGAAGATATTTATTAGTAGCGTTACTAGCTAGTTCAAGTCTGATTAAAAAGAAAAAAATATTATTATTTTTATTAGCTTAGAAATTAGATATTTCTAAGCTAGGCTAAGCTCAGTTGATGGATCAAAGTTATAATATAATAAGAATTTTTGATTTTTTTTTCTTTATGTAAATATTTTATATTAATAATTTATTTAATTTCTTTGCTAATAAGTTTGCTGAAAATCTGCGTAATAATTTAAACTCAGCTAAGCATTTGATTCTCGAATAGTGAGATCGAAGAACGCAAATCTAAAATCTAGTCCAACTAATGTTATAAAGGCGAAAGTTTTTATGGATAGATGTATTTGATTGTTATCTACTCTTTCACGCGAAAACTACTGAATGAGTTTTGATGAAACTTTAGCTTAGAAATATAGCACCAACCATTGCATTCATTGATTCTTGTACATATTTACCTAGTTTTTGCGATAATTTTAGTATGAAACTTATATGATAATTCTCACTGAGTAAATCTATATGATATTTGTAACCTAAAGTTGTGTATCACTAACTGCCACTTGTTCTTCTATCACAGCACCTGAAAACAAATGGAATAGATTTATAATTATTCTAGATATGAAAAAAAAATGTTGTCAATATTTCAGAAAAAAAAATCACGGACATTCCACACATCGCGTTCTATTCCCAAAGACAACCGAGCTTGCACTTTGGAACTAGATTGCTGTTAGAACACTTATATATATATATTTTTGTAAATACGTACATAGAATACATAGTAACACCCAGCCACAGAACCAATATTTATGTTCATCACAAAAATTTGCTCTGGGTGGGAATCAAACCCACGACCTACTGCATGGATGAGAGAGATAAAACGAACTAAGCTGTGACGCCTGTCAAATATTATTTTAATATCAAGTTAGTTTATAAATCTACTTTTAAATAAAGATTCAATAGTCTAAATCTCTATAGTAAAACTAACAAAGACTATTTTATATATAAGATTTGTTAGAATCTTTGAACAAAATAAGACAATCTAAGCCCTAGTTTCTAATTTTAACGTCTAGATCAATTCAAATCGTAAAATCTAATGAACATTATCGTTTAAAAGCCTCCAACTTTTACAGACAATTACTTAGATTTGAATTTCTAAGAAAATCTTTGACCTAGAATATGTTTAAATACCTATTCAAGAACACAAAGTATTTATCAATATTAATTTATGTAAGTAATTACTATTTTTTTAGGTTAAAAGATGTGTATAAAAGAAAAAAATATATTTATTCTATACGAAGCAGTATTTTTTTTGGTTCAACTAATAGTATTATGATCAGGCGTGCTCTTAAAAACCGCATATGTATTTAATACGCGATTACTGATTATTTCATTGTAATCTGTTTACATTTGGTTATTTTATGTACAAAACAAACAAAATAATAAAGTGTAATTCGAACTTTTCATATCCTATAACAATTATTATGAAATGAGCATCGCCTAATGAACGAAACAAATAAAAATACATTCGAAATCGAGGCGGATACTGATACTCAGTAAAAAGTTTTAATTTTTTGCTCAAAATCAATATACGTATTTCTCAAGTTTTATTTTATGCAAAGCGGCTTGTTCATGCGATAATCCAACTTATCGATCTTTTAATGTTATATTTTATTTATTTAACAGCGTACTTAAAAGAGTTCTATATAATTTCCAATAATTTCCAAATAGTTCCAATAACGTCGGGGATAAAGGGAATATTAACTTTGTGCAAATGCAGTATATTGCAAACATCTAACTGAGAAGGTAAACACGCTGAGTGCTTACTTAGGAAAGTACGTTACATACACTGGCCTGCAAAAGTAAGTATCACACTTTTTAAATTGCTATAACTTATGAAGTAAACAAGATATACTTTGATCGCAACCCAATTGAGCACGCCTGGGACGAGCTAGGAAGGCTATTCAGAAGCCGCAGACCACCACTTACCATCCTCAGGGACCAAAACAGGCCCTGATAGAAGAGAATGGGTCCCCAAAATCGGCTCCAAAACCTCGTTTTCAGTATGCCAAACCGGCTTGAAGCTCTAATCAGAGCCCGAGGAGGTAATACCAGTTATTACGAATGAAATAACATGTAAAACATACTTAGAAAATGTTAGATGAGTTTGTAGACACTAAGCTAAAAATTACTTTTTTATTGTTTATAATTTTTTTTAAGTTAAAAATGTTACTCATGTATGCTTAAAAGAAAGCTGATGAAATTTGCTATAAAACATTTTTTATTTGAAATCTCTAACTTCTATAGTTTAGAAGAGAAATAAATTTTAAAAGTGTGATACTTGTATTGCAGTCCAGTGTATTATATTTTGGCAATATCATATATAGTACATTATAATACAATCTCAGTATTATAATGTGATGTACTTACTTAAACTCCTATTCCTACTTCTCTTTCTTATTTCATACTTCTCAGTTTGAAACTAAAATAGATTTAGCTGTAAACTAAGTAGAGACGTATGTGGATGACTCATTATAAAAATGTCATAACTCCTCGGTAGATTTTTAACGCGCTGCTTGAAATCGGTAAATTATTTCCATGAATGTGATTAAATAATCATGTTTTCGATAATATTTTATTATATTCCATGGTCGTAAGTGCAATTTACGAACAGAATTACCCAAATTGCACATTCGAACCACCACCGATTGGCGAGACTCCAATAATAAATAAACTGGAATGAGCAATCAATATGTCAGCTTTTTATTTAAAAATAATATTTTATTTACTGTGACTTTTGATGTCTGGATGAAAATTTATTTTTACTTTTTTATGACTTGGTGTCGTTTCGACGTTGACGATTTTAATTCTGGTAGAATGTATTATTTTTGACTTACCTAGATATTCAGATATTTATTTATTTCATAATTACAGAAATTATATTGTCTTACGAGTATAGTCACCGATGAATATGCATATAGATACAAATAATATTATATCATGGCTATTTTAATACTTACGACACACCTACAAGTTATGGCTCGAAAGTTAATCCATTAATCTTTTAAACTAATTTTTAAATATTATTACTGACAACTTATCAGTTTTGATATAAAATTGTCCATTGTACCCTAGGATGTATTCGGCACTTTAAACTGGTTCAATTATTTGCGGTTCGATTACATTTGCCTATTAAATAAAGCCTACATTTAGCACAAAGCCCAGTAAATTAGATATTACGCTAATGAAACATTTAACTAACACCCAACGAACTATTCAGTTCGTTATTTCGATAGCCTGTTAGTTTAAAATGATTTGGTAAGTGTTGAGTTATTAGTTTTGCAACCCCAGCACGTACTTGAATATTGAAAATAAAATAGGTTGAAAATATAAAGCGTGATATTCTAAACACGCTTGAATCCTTCAGCAAAAAAATCGTTTGAAATAATCTTTTATTGAGAGAGATAACAAAAATATAATTTTTGGTCGGAATGAGGGTAGGTCAGAGGGCAAATCTGTAGCCGAACGCAAAAACTTTAGTAGGTACTCAAGTATAATCGACCCGTAAAAGACCCGAAAACTTACTGCCAAGTATTCCTGAACTGTGTTTTAGCATCCAAGTCCTGACTTTAGCCAGATAAAAGTTATTTTGCCTATAAAATATTCCGTAGTTTTATATATCTTGACACCTGAAACTACTAAAAGGTACCTACACTACACTATCCCGTTTAAAATGTGTTGTGGGAACACTCAATTTTTGTTTATTTTCTCTCTGAAAGCAAAAGATTAAAAAAAGTTTCTTACCAGTAAGATACGCCATCAGTTGATCACTAGCACAGTAAATGGGCTCATGGAGTACACTACTTAGTTGTTCCTTGACTAACGGTCGCGCGTTGCACCACAAAATACGACCAGTTCTAGACCACTCAGACACCAACATCTTAAGACTCTGAAAAAAATATAATAAAAATGTTTACAAAATGTACATAGGAATATATAAAATACATAAGAAACAGTTGAGCTATCTACATACCGTTGCAAAGGATCTATAGATTGCTCAACTTCAAGCGATTGTTATTAACAATCAACTTTAACAAAAATAAATCGGCAACTCTCTAATTATGTTTTTCAAATGTAAAATAAATAAATTAAATACTGTAATAGTCGTAAGTTCGATTGTGAATAAAGTTAATTTTAATAAATAAATGTTCAAGACGTTTCAAAGACTTCTACAATACATATACCAATGTAATCAACATTTATATAAAACTTTGCCTATTGTCATACAACACGGATAACGACAACTGTGTCAACAATAGACCTAACCAAACAAACACGTAAATAAACAAAAAAAATATTATACTGAAATAACTTCCTTCTGTTTTCTTTGCCTGAAAGTTTATTACACTGATAACAACTTGAATAATATACTTGTTTTAATAAAACAAGTTTTTTACAAATCTTGACAAACCTTGGTTTTTGTTGTAACCTTTAACCTGTATTGTCCCACGGCTGGGCAAAGGTATGTCATAAAAAATAAATAAAAATAATATAAATAAATAATAAAAAATATATAAAGGAAAGTTTTCCTCTAAATCAAACTTTTAGTTTGATTACGTAAGTAATGATTAAACACGCATTGTTAAAAATGATTTGAAATGTACTCAAAGGTAAATATTTATCAAAATCGGTTCACGTTAAAATACGATACAAAAAATACGAAGATAACAGCCAAATTGAGAAGCTCGTCCTGTTTTTGAAGGCGCTTAAATTGGGAAGGCTTTGGAAGCCTCAAGTGGAATTCTTAATTTCAGTAATTACTTGTACTTTATAATTCAAGTACGATTATAAATAAGGTATTTATTATAATTTTATTAACTTTAACTGGTCCATCATCACATTGACACGAAATTCTCGATAAGTACATATTTTGATAATATAGATGAAAAAAGAAGCTATAGCTTACATCCCTATTCCGACAGTATTTTTTGTATCCTTGAATATTTGAATATAACGGTACTTATGTTTTTTTTGTCTTCTATATTTGGGCATGATGTAGGTACGATAGAAAATGTATAATGGTCCTTCGAGCATCTCATGTGCAATAGAAAATGTATATTGGTCCTTCGAGCCAGTTACTTAAGTAATAGTGGGTGAAATATGATGGCAAACAGTTCCAGGTTATTACCTCAAAACAGTCCATTAATAAATCTACCTTTAGATTTGATGACGTAAAAGCTTGTCTCCAAATTATTGTAACATGGGGTTTTGATATAGGTACGATACCGACACGATATAAACATTTTAAATCAATTGGTTCGAATAAGAATAACTTTGTCGACGACTCAGTATGAGAGCGTATTACTAAAGTTAAGTTTAACATAATATCGTGTCGTCAGTAGAGAAAAGCATTAAAAGTAATAAATCTTTGTCATCCTACGCCGGTTTTCAAACCGCCAGACGAAGGTAATTCCTGGATTTACATCTGTATACTTAGTAAAAGCTTATTTTACGACAATTTTCAACTCCCTGAATAAATAGAACATCACAATCATTAGAACTCCTCCGAAATAAATGTTAATATTTAGATGTATGGCTGTTTTTAATCTCGTTGCAACTACTGGTAAGGTTTAGACTAAGCCCTATGATGGCTACCAAAATTTATAATAAATTACCTAATCATATAAAGGAATTAAAAGGACATCTATTTAGTAGAAAATTAATTAATGTACTTATTGATCATTGTTTTTATTCTGTAGAAGATTATTTTAATTTTAATTTTAAGTTTGACATTAATATTGCGATACCCTTGAAGAGGGTTCATGTGTGAAACTAACATTAACAATATTTGTAACCTGACATGTACCATTATGAATGCAATAAATATATTGAGTATTGAGTAAACTTGAAATATTGTAGTTTATATCCTAGGTTAATACAGCTAGCTTTGTAACTCAAAAAATAAACAATAGACAAACAAAACCGAATGAAGTCGCCGGTAATAGCTAGTCTGAATGCTCATACGATTACATTTACTACTGCTATGAGAGTAGTTTACAAGATTATTTATTTTACTAGATAGAAAACGTATAGGTACTATCTATATTTCTAGAACAACAAAATATCCAATTAATCTATATGAGAATAAACGCTTATCTGTGAAACACCAACCAACAATAAC
The DNA here is from genome assembly GCA_932527185.1 of Ecliptopera silaceata. Lineage (NCBI taxonomy): Eukaryota > Metazoa > Arthropoda > Insecta > Lepidoptera > Geometridae > Ecliptopera > Ecliptopera silaceata. Next base: position 4,488,814 of record OW052202.1, on the reverse strand, counting down.
CTTTGTGTTTTGAACAATAGAATATTCGACTAGAGCCGAACTATTTTCATTATAAATTAGCATTACAGAATTCAATTAACTTTTAGTCATACTAATATATAAAATGTAATATATTCTAGCTAGGTATTTAAAATAGCTAGGAGTACAAAATAAGTGTATTTATTTTCAGATCATGTTAATCCGTCGCAAGACAAGTACTTTTTAACACCTTTTTATTTATTAAATAAAAATATAAAAGTATTCAAAACAATTAAAATATAAGGCGATTACACACAACAATATAGTCATCATATTTCATTTTACGTAAAAACCATTTTTATAGAACGGCTATGCTAGACAGGTGAATAGTTGAATAGAAACCTATCTACATTACATTATTTGAAAATCTTAGAAAATTTAATATCGTTATCAGACAAAGATCTATAGTCCATTATGCGATAGTGAGCACATAAATTAAATACCATGAGGCGCTTATCACGAACAATATGCACAATATGCGGATGGAATGGACGGAGAGCTTTATTTACCCGCGGTAGGGTTGCCAACGTCAAATATTTTAAATTACATATTTTTTACAATAGATGGAATTAATTGAGGGCTTATGATAACAATTGTTTACTAATGTTAAGTAATATTAACTGCCTATAACGATGATTACGCTAAAAACATCCTCAGAGAAAGTGCTCAGTGCACAGCCCCGACAAGAGTGATGATGATCCATGAAATGCTGGGCTGGGCGCCAATTTTTAACCGATGGCTGGACGACACAGAAGTATACGCATTTTTGTTATTATATATTTTATACGTATAATTTCTTTCTTTTATTATCGGACTAGACACGTCACATGAGAACAGGCTCAGTGAAACATTGCACTGTTGAGACAAATGTTTTAAATTCCCTCAAGTAGTATCGCATTCACACGGTAGAGTACTTCAAAATTGGTTCTAAACAAAAGTGTTTTTAATGTTGGTTCACTTGAATGGAATTAAAAAAATAAAATAAATGGAGGGCTTAAAACGCAACGAATACCTACGTCTGTTACCCTAGTCAAGTCCTCTAATCTAATTGTCTCCACAAATTGACTCCATTAGTTGACGGAAACTGTAGGATACGAATTGAATGAGTAAACCATTTTTGTTATTATTTATAATTCAAAGGACTCGTCGAGTGACTTTGTTAACAATTTATAATGGACAACAAATTACGAACCGATTTATTTTTGTACTTTGTATGAAACATTTTTAAGCTTGGAACGGAAAAGTAAACAAAAGATGACAAGAACTGAAAATACATCTGATAAATAAGTAAGATTTTCCCGTAAAACATTCTTATGCTATTATAAAGAAAAAGTTTGAGTTCCCCCAACAAATAACAATGGTAGGTAATTGTAGATACTTAACTCCGCAATAACTTTGCTTGCGCGATCTAGAACTTCTCTGAATCGATAGGTTACAGTGCCATCTATCGGTACAACTCTGAGAAGTTTGCTGCCATAGAGTTTAACTCACAGTGCCAACCCTAACAAGGTTCTACAAAGCGTCACGGGAGCAAAACCGCCGGCAAAAGCTACCGAGCCATAAATTAAACAGCCAAATATCCTGGGGTTAATAATAACGTTGCAATTCATAATTTATTCGGTGTGTTGTCGAGAACACATGGTATACTTAAACTATACTTATACTATACTTATACTTATACTTATATTATTTAAACTAGCGCTGCGGTCATATCAACGTTGCATGTGATTTGACATTGTGGCTTGTGGCGAAATGAATATTAAATAGAACTAATGCTGCTGAGTTATTTGTAATTATTTGTGTTTAATTTACATTAATCGTATGCAAATAAGTTGTAATATTATCAAAATTGATATTGGATATTATGTATTTTTGGTACTTTTTCACGCTACAATAACTGAATGTATTTTAATGATACTTTGCAATGATATAGTTTATACACCAGAATAACATTTAACCAAAATATAACGATAATAAGACGAAGTCGTAAGAACCAGCTAGTCCAATAAATAAACAAGATTGGGCTAATTTTCTCTTGTCTACTGAATTTAATAGTAATTTGATTTTCAATAATAATAGGTAGCATCAAATTATAAATCTAAAACTTTGTTATTCTATATTAAGGTTGTTCGTGACGCGTGTTCAAAAAATGAACTAACTGTAAAAAAAGGGCACCATCTGTGCGAAGCACTAGGTATTAAGTTATAGCAAAAGTATCTAGAGCGCCATCTAGTTACTTGAACTAAATACTTGTGTAGAAAGAAATAGGAAATCTTTTTTCTCTTTTTCTTTTAGTTATTCTTTTATTTATCGTACTTTGTCATATTTACATTCGAAGCGGACTTGTCAGCGTAAAGATTGTAATATCTTGCACCCGTCTCCCGTGCAAAGAAGTTTGGTTGAACCAAAAAGGTTTCTTTCTTATAATTTTAATGCATTCTACATAGCATAGGTGGATAATAACGTACAAAAAAAAATAGCTTTGGATTTTTTTCCACAGCTGTGGAAAAAAATCAATTTATTGTAAGAAAAGTAAATATATTTTTTACCATAATATAGTTGTAAAAATGTAAGTACTAAAATACTTATTTAAGAACGGCTCATAGATAAACCTTACTGACTAACACACTTTACAACAATAGTAAAGTATACTTTAGATGCTAGCATACACTTTTCTTATATAAAATGAAAATAACACTAGTACACAAAAGTAATACATATTGATCTTTCATCTGCGGCAATGGTCCCCTATTTTACCGCTAGACTAATCCAGACGTCCAGAATACTAGAGCCAAGAACTGTCATTGTACTGGGTCACCATGGTAAGGATGTATGAATTGAAGTTGGTCGCCTTCTTCCTACTTCAATCCTTCATGATACGGCAACGGTCTCTTCACGAAGATGTTTTCTTATCACAAGGTGAATGTTGGTCACGGTGGTCTCAGCCTATGGTTCTTGTAGTACTTTTTTCGCGTCAAGGATTTCTGCCTGCGAGTAACTGAATGCCAGGATCTGGGCTAGACTGCCCAGACAGCTTCCATGAAATCTAGCTTACATTGCATTAAAAATAGGCACTATTTGAGATATATTACAAACTATTTGAGATTTTTTTAACAACAAAATGTTGGGTGTTTATGACTGACATATTTATTTACTTACTACTAGTTGTCATGACAACCAAGAAAAAAGTTAAATGTACCACGTAACAACAAAAAGTTTGCTACACATTGTATGAGTATAGTTTTGTTTACCTACTCATATTTCGTAGCTCAATCGTAAATGTAACGTATATGGGAGATATACTGTGCGCTGTTTTTTTTGCATCATTTTGCAGGACTAAATATTTAAAAAAAAATATATACAGGGTAATATCGATAGGCTAAGAGCTCCTGCATCGGCCCTGTTGCTTTTGGTCCACCCCTTCTGTTACACCCTGTATAATAAACCTCTTTTACCCTGTTCGGAACAGCGGCTATTGTAGCTGGATATTGTAGCATTATTAACTGTATAGTATGAAAATAAAGTTCGCATAATTCTACACCATAATAAAATCAAAAAGTGTATGTACTTAGTATGAAACAAAACTAGCGGTAATTAAATATGTACTGTACACGTAATATATGAACCACTTGTGTTGTAATTTCTCGACAATACATTACATAGATAGATATTTTTTATTATATATATAAACACCCAGAACACCCGGAATAAATATTTGTAGATAGTACAAACATTTATCCCAAGGCGGGAATCGAACCGGCAACCTCCACGTCGTCAATGCCACCGCGCCACATCGGTCGTCAATGTTTAGGTATCTAGTACCTAAGTATACGACTACGTCATTCGCTCGAATACTTACAATTATCTATCAAATACAAAATTCTAAGGTTTGTTGTCAGCTCTCCAGTCGTAGGAAAAGAAACAAGACAACAAAACTAAATCTATCCCTTTTCTTCTTGAAAATGCTACGTTGCCAATCTATTATCTAAACTAAAATTCTAGAAAGGATAAGATTTGTCTGTTTGTTGGTCACTATTGAATTCAAAAGTACACGTCCTATTTTAAAACTATTTCTACATAAGGATGTAATATCTTTACCGAGTAACATAGACTATTTTATGTACAAATTGCAATATGAAAAAAACGTTTCAATGTAAAATAAAGTGAACGCCAAAAACGTTGCCGAGCCGAAATATACAACGCGTGCCGTGTCACGGGTCACTAGTAGTCAGTCTCACTACTGCTAATAATAAATAACTGATAAATGTCACTGTTCATAAAGTTTGGTTATAAAAGTGTGGCCATAAATGTATTTCCTTGCAAACATTATTATCAAACTGTTCGTTTTTTAATGTTCTGTAATTATAAATATGAAGAAAAATTATTTCATTAAAAAAAACGTTTATTTGTAAGAAAAATTACAAACTTCCAAATAATGCATTGAAATATAGGTAAATAAAACCTTTTTTTTTGTTGTCAAAGTAAATAAAACCTGTAGTAAGGCAACCTCGCTGACATAATTGTCATTGCTAGCTGTCTGTCAATTTAGTCGTACATAGCTGTTTTTGATGAAATTTTATCTTGTAAGTATAGTAATCAATTGTGCCAATTAGAAACTCATTTTGGTAACAGAAAGGATCCGAAGAAACATTCACGCTTTGCGATCACTCCGATCAAGCATTATGATGTAACTGCCCCACAAACAATCTATATCCTTTGTACGCAGGCAAGACAATGCACCAACAACTGCAATTGAAGAATCTTAGCGACGCCACAGAAAACGACATAAATAGCCCGTAGCCCGTTTTTGGGCAAAACATATTCATGTGTTTTATTTGTTTAATTTAAAGAGCTGTAGAGAGTCTTACTATTGAAATATTAAATACATATAAACATATTCCTGAAGATATTAGCAGTTTTATTAGAAGGTAACCTATGTAATAGGTATCTACTGCATTTTATTGCATTTAATTTAAAAAAAAATTCCAATAAAGTAGGTTTTATAGTAGTCTGTAAAAATTCTGCAGAGCCTCTGCTCTGCAGAAAGACACAGATAAATATCAAAAAAAGGAAGCAACAAAAAGTTACATTTCTGGCGGAGATTTGAACTCGAATACTCTGATTGTCAGTCCACAGTACCTTGAACTGCGCTATTCGTTCTTATTACCTGACGTCGAAATTATGAAACGCTAGCGCGTTTCAAATATCGGAAACATTTTTGCGTGTCAAAGTAGATAGCAAGCTTGAAATTCCTCGCCAGCCTCTGCACGTTTTTCCTACTAAAATTATAGTATTTTGTATTGATTAATTGGTATCTATTAATAAGTTTTCGCAAAGGTGAATTTTGATAACTAAACGCAAAAAACCATTAACAAATCAGAAGAAAAACCGCAGTTTTTTAAACTAGCGACATCTTTTGTTGTTGGGCTACCGTCCTGACTGAGCGCTTGGGCCTTAATAATAATTATCGTATTTTGTCGAAATACCGCAATATCTATCAATTTGCTCCTTTCCTTTTTAAGGTTGCTTAAGCTCGAGAAATATTGAATTTCGTTTGTGATAATTTAGTCTAAGTTTATATCTTCTCAAATTTTAATCATTTGATTTTACAAGCCAGATATATAATTGATTCAGGCGTGACCTACGCAGAAGTCAATTTTAAATATAATAATAAATAAAATATTTAAGTTAACATGATTACTTATAAAAAGGTTTTTAATTCGCGCCCATTTTTCTTTGTGTTTGTACAATTGGCAGACTTTTTCTGTAACTATTTTTGGTGATTCTTTGAAAGTTGGTGATTTTCACGTGTTCACGGTTTTATTAAAATTTAATCAAGATTTGACCAGTACTTTTTTATATATCCTTAAAAATACGTATTAATACCGGTCGATATCGAAATTTGATTTCATTTCTGTTAATAATAATAGTAAAATTAGGTACCTGTAAAAACGTGTAGTCCAATCGATACAGCGAGTCACAATACACGACAAGTAAACGAACAGATCGCGATTCAGAACCATTTGTAACTCCAACAGATCTCGATTCGGTTCCATTTGTAGCTCCAACAGATCTCGATTCAGTTCCATTTGTAATTCCAACAGATATCGGTTCGCTACCATTTCTTGATAAAATTTGTGTATCAGAGACAACTGTTAGAGTATCAAGAGGTGGTATTTTGGAATTTCGTAATGAATTCAGTTTTGATCGAACTTTTTCAGCGCCCGCAAAATGTAGATTTCCTACAGGATGGATGGCGTAGTGCGGTGGAAGTATTCCATTCTGAAAAAAGTCGAAGTTTATTTATTTACTGAAATATATGTATTAATGATACACATGGAATTAGTGTAATACGATTTTTTCAGGTTAAAACGTTTTAAAAATTTGAATTTTTCCTAGATAAAAGCCGACAGTAAAACTTGTGTCAATAACTTTTGATAATAGTAGGACACTTGATAATAGGCTGATTATACGTATCTATGAAAATGTTTTGATAACCATGCGTAAAAGTAACAAAGAATTAAAACCATTTAAAAACCTACATAAATAAGAAAAACTTACATCAACAAGTTGAACATCCAAAGGTGGTCTTGAATGATAATATAGAAGCAATATCATATCGATGATAACTCCACAAATTAAGCCGACCTCGATTCCCAGGCAAAGACAACAGATGAACGTTCCCAATAGTGGGATTAGATCTAGTCCTAGAAAAAAGTCAAAATTATTTAATTGAAAGGTTTCATAGCTTAACTTGTTTTATCTTTTTTTGTGTTTTTCTGTAGCACAGCTTTGCTTGGTTTTGGACTAGATGGCGTTGTGTAACTATTATTTTTTGTTTACGAAAGGTAATTGGCAGTTCAGTTGATATTAGTTATTTCACATTGTGTGAATTTGATCAAATACAATATTCATTGAAATTACAAACATCGCGCGCTCTAGTCTCAAACTAAGCAAAGCTTATACTTTAGGAACAGCCTTGGTGTCTGTTCTGTCTTGATGTTACTATGTATTTACAAAATAACAAGCTTAGTTTGAGTCTTCGTAGCGTTGTGTGAAATGTTAATCAATATTTATATATTTATTCTACCCAAGATCAAGGTAACAATAAACTCAAGTTCGACTTCTATATTCGTAACAATAACTTCAGTTTTAGAGGGTTCCCCAACCCTTCAGGAATAATTTAATGAGACGTGATCTCAGAGTAAAGGTTCATCGTATACACGTAGCTTATATTTTGCCCAGAAAACCATAGCATCAATATGAAGCAGATATTAATATGTTGGTTGGTGGTTACCGAATTTTGATGTTTTTAGACATATTTCGTATTTAAATTCTAAAATAAAATATAGAAAGATTATGAAATTTGTGCATTTTAACCACGTTACAACGACGCTTTTTTTTAATTGTTTTCGTAAACGTTGCAGTATTTCAATTTAGCTTAATTAGGTACTTGTTTCCTGTTTAACTCTATTCTATATGTGGTTTTTCTGTTATATCATTTGTGTCGTTCCATTTTTTGATAAAGATTTGATAAGTAGTTTTAGATTTTTACCTTATAATGCGTAAATAATATTAATATTAATGATGATTATTGTCAAAATTGGATTTCATATTGTTAAAATTTTACTTGTTTTATCAACACGATTTAGTTTTAAAATATCATAGAATAATAACATAAAATATAACTTATTTCTATACCAGGAATGGAATTTTACAGAAAATTTGATTCCAAGCCTAAGTACATCGCAGGGCTCTTAACAAGACTTCAGTATTAAACTCCTTTTACTAAACTTTCTTTGATGAAATACCTAAAACTCTCATTATAATATTCAGAGGAATAACGTTCCGTTCTTGAATAATATGAAATAGCTTCTAATTGAATATGATAGTATGATAATATTTGAATTCCCAAATCACTGTAGCGGATTTTTGTGGACTTTTTTGTCTGAGAATTGAGATAGGTTGTCTTAAGATGCTGTGACGTGGAAAAGATAACTCTGGTCATTTTTCAGGGCTATTTACCTACCTGTGTTATATGAATAAATTTAAAAGCTGAAAGATTTTGTGATTTCGTTTTAGTGTAGGTAATACTTTGCAGACTTTAATGACGGTATTAAATAATTACATTTTTAATATTATGCTTATTTAGATTTTTATCAGAAGATCACGTGTGTTTTTGAAGTTATTTGGAAAAAAAACACAAGAAAACGTGTGATATCGAAATTATTGATCTCAACAAATAAATACTTATAAGAAGAATGATTTTTAATGTCACCTAACAGGAAGATTTTTATGTTAGTATCATGTTTTCTCATTTTATTTTGTTTTGCGTTGTTTTATAATGCATGTAATTTGAAATACTATTTTAATTGTTATTCAATAAATGATACGATACATGAATCAGATAAAATCTTCAGTCCACGAACTTTATTTTGCTTATTATAATATGTAAGTAACTACACAGTTACATACATATTATAACAAGTAATACAACTATATTTTATAGGAAATATACTCACTGTTTGTAACCCAAAGCTTCTTGATAATAGCCACGTCCACCATATGTAAGACGGCGCACACGATGACGGCTGATAATGCAGCGCGCGGGATGAAGTAGAAATATGGAGTGAGAAGTGCTAGTGTTAGTAGCACTATTATACCTGTCATAAAAATCACAAAGTTAAAAGAATTTCAGGTATAGAAGTTTCACCTTTTTTACCAATTTATATGAGTGGAGTGTACGGCAAAGTGAGCGTTAATTACCTAATTTCTAGGTACATATATTAAATATTTTGAAAGTGTAAAATGGCTTAAAATATTTCATTTTCCAACCTTCGTCTATGTCTATATTGTACCATACAATATGATTATACTCATAACTATAATAATAACACTACGCGCGAGATGGCTGCACCTGTTAGCAAAATATTGTAGAATTTCACTTTTTAGTTTTGCTATTGAAGTATATTACATTTATTATTTATATTTACTTATTTATTACATTTACAAATACGTAGAGTTATACTAGATTTACCTTTGCGTAGTGTAACATTTTAAGTAAGTGCAATATTTTCACCGTACTCTGTGTGTGAACGGCGTGTTAATGGACCCACAAATATTCTAGGCAGTAAATTGTAACAAATGGCGGGAAGGAATACAAATATGAAAAAGAGTCTGAAAAATCCAGCTTTACAAGTTCTAATGGATGCCATCACTCATTACAACAGCAAACAAAACAATTCACTACAGTACAATAGAGTCGCAAATCCACACACTAAAAATACCGTTGATATTGCAGACGCGTCATATATTTGAAATAGTAAAACCGCCCTGGAACTTGACTATGACAGTAAACTACGATGCGAACTTTGAAATTTATGAAGCTCCAAGTACAAGCACGTGGCCGGCTATGATTCATGAATGGGGTTTATTCGACTTCAAATTTTAACTAATATCAAGATAGCTCGATCGCAACTTCCAAGATTATCCATTAAAATATGAGCAACGATTTGTCTAAGCCTTAGTTTGGCAAAGTTTCGGATTGAACTACTTTTACAGCCATTTATTTGATATTGACAAATTGTTTTACGAAAGTCTAGAAGCAGTTTGTATAAAATGATAGATTTGGGTGTTATCAAGTGATTTGATGATACTCTTCAATTATATTTAAACTGTTTTTAAAAGATAAGTATTAATCAATCACGATCATCTTCTCAAATTGATACTTAATAAGACGAATGATAACATACTCCATTTCACTTGCTAACATTTTAGAGAAAGGGAACTTCCAAACTTCCTTGTGTGCTTCCAAAATCATGTCAAAATTTCAAGGACGATTGATTTCGTACGCGATTGGCTTGTTCTCAATGTTAATGTTAGACTGAAAGCCATTGCTATTCAATTGGGTCGAGTAAATATTCATTGGAAAGATGTTGAATAATGCAAATTCGAAACACCCCAAGTTTGGAAACGCGCTGTGACACACGATCTTTGCTGTACCTACCTATGTTTGAAGGGAGTAGCTGCCACTAGGGATTTGGAGATGGGTCAAAGTTTTACTAGAAGTGACACCCAGCATATGTGATTTATTTTCATATTTCATAATATGTACCAAAAGGGTACGTGATAGTCTACCAGAATTTTCACCGTCCGCTGATCCCATAACGTTGGGAATTATTTATGTAGATACTTCTGTAATAACTCAGCTGGGATTATTATTTTACTCAAGATGAAATTATTTTGACTAAATTTACACTAAAGTGTAATAAAATTACTAAGTAAATTTGCATATTCTAAAAACATCTACCTACTGGCTTCGGCGAACTTTCACTTTTACACTGTTATGTAATACTGCGAGTTAATAGAATCCCGGTTTTCTTATTTTATTACGAAACCCAGTAGCTCTAGTAAACTCAAGTCTATAACCAGTATGTGATTGTTTTAGGTTCCGCAGCCGGCATTCGGCGATGTTTGGCAGAAGTTAGATTGTTCGTTTTTTATTGACAACCCTGCAGGCAATTTTGTTGGCACAGCAAAGTAATCGATTCGGCAAGTCAAAGTTTTAATCACATTTTTATGGATGACCGCTACTAACATCGCAACGTTTTGAATTTAATACAGGGTACATAAATAGCCAATGAGAAAAATCTTAGATTTTTATCTAATATGAAAAAGGAACTCTAATGGCACCCAACATCACTTTTCTTGCAATATTTTTAAAAATATTTTTTCTTTTTATGTTCTAGCTAATTTTGTAGCACGTCTTTTGAACTGAAGATGACAGCGAGTTAACGCGTTTACTTCGTAAGGCCCCAAGAAACTTTAATTTTAGAGTGGCATTAAAATGTTATTGGCGCCCAACGTGGTACAGACTTCAAAGGATCTTGAATGCCTCGTTATCTCATTCGAGCTACAAACTAACAGCCAAATGGCAGTTTAAATGCCATTTTTATGTAGTTATCATGACTTGAAACGGTCTATGTTAGCGTTTGGTATAGGTACTTACCTAGTATTATAAAAGCTTATTAGATTTAGACAACGGTATTGTTTTATGATAAACAAAGTAATTATTAAACAGACGATATTCTTAAGAAACGCTAAGGTCGACTAAAGTGTTCTTAACATCGGCAATAGAAGATTATTTTACAGTAGAGTACCCACTCTTTATAGTTAACTGCCTTGCTTATATTTGTTGTATTTACATAAACAATGTCTTATTTTATAAAATGTTTACTTCTGTATACATCAGAGGATTAAAGTAACTATGAACATATTTTCGCTACTATAAATTGTTCTATTCTTATTATTTATATCGATAGATGCTTAAGTCGCACAATACTTTTAGAATTAATTTTATTACACCCTGTATAACAACACTTTCTATGTAAATTTTTATATGGAATGCAATAACTACTTGGCGAAATACATGTACTTGCCAACTCAGAGCGCTTACACTTTTGAACGCGTTTATTTTAGCAATCCTTTATTTTTCTACTACTATTTACAATTTTTGTTTCCTATCATCAAAATAGTTCACATAGCGCCTACGAGATTTGCTTCGTTTAAGACAAGATGCCATTTTAAAATGTAATACGTACCTAATACAAGTCTACACAAAGGTTCTTTTATTATTGCATAGAGATAGAAAATGTGGTTTCTATCATAACTGGAACAAACACAAGTAATATTACATTACCGGTATAAAATCCAGCGGCCGGTGTCCTCACGCCCGACGCATCGCTGACAGCGCTTCGTGTAAACGAACCGTTTACAGGAAACGAGCGGAAGAAAGCGCTGACTACGTTGCAAGCGCCCAGTGCGATGATCTCTTGAGTTGCGTCCAAAGTTTTCCCTCTAGCTACGTATAAAACACAAGCTATACTAAACAGAGATTTGAAATAATATTTACACAGCGCCAAGACCCTACAGAAACAATCTAAAGAATTTCAAATAACTTAAAGGGTTGTTTTTAGGTAAGATCGTTTCCCACAAGTTCGTCTTAAATATCTTATAACAGCAAAGTCTTTGTGCCTTTTTAAAGTGAGTCTGTGGTCGTAACTTTTGAAATAATTGCCGAAGTAAAATATTGACACCGTATAAACTGGTTGCTATCAACTTTGTTAAAATATTGAGCTCATAACGGTCTCGCCGCCATTGTGCAAAAGTATCGTAACAGATCGGTTTAGTTTATCTTACAATTGCGGCTCCACTTTTACGGCCAATTGTAAAATGCTGCCACAGGCGCACTGCGTATCAGTTAAATGTTCCACTATAGCTTTGTGAATTTTTCTATAAACAAAAACAAAAGATAGTGAATTTGTAGGAAAGGTATTATATATTTTCTTTTGTTTTCAGGCATCATTCTTAGTTCAAATACTAGTTGAAGAATCGACTTTAACTTTGTTGAAAAGGTAGCAAAGTAGAGGGGTTGAAAAGGTATTGAGTTAAAAAGTTCCTTCGACAGTATTAATACTACTTGCTAGTGAAGTTAGCAGTATTCTACAAACTTCTAATTCCTTCTAAACATTCGCAAAAATTTTCACACTCGAGTTGTTGGTCTTTAAAGTACTGAAAGGGCTTTAAAACTGGGAAGTTGTAAATTGCCTCACGAGTAAAGTCTTTTTCAAAACTTTATCGCTGTCACCGCTAAGCTCATGTTGAATTGATGTCGAAAGTATCCAACTTTTCAAAGTACCTTTCAACGTTTTCGCCGCAAAGATTTTTAGCAAGAACCATTTCACACCTTGCCCTATTTCGATAACTTGTACATTATTGGCGTAGACATAGATAGACACAGACTAGGTATATGTGGCACTATAAATGGTACAGTTCCCAAATAGCACGTATATCTTACAGGATTATTGTAATAGCGTAGTCAATGGGCAGAAACTGGTCATTGCGTAAGGCAATGGCCATTGAACACTGGCGTCGAACCAAAGTTCAAGACATCCCACAGAGTTATTGAGCTCGAATGGGTTTGGGATACAATAATGTAAGTCAAACAAGGTTGTAGGTGAAACGAATGTTAGAATAACAAATTATATGACGTGTTTTTTTTTCAAAATTTGGTCTATGATGTGCTATAGATACGCTCGGTGTATAGACACTTATATATCACAAATTTAAAAATAAGGTAAAATCGTGTCGTACCGTAAATGGGTAGGCTATTCAAACATTTTCTACGATAATATACACAGTTTTACAAATTGCATTACAACGCGAAATCGTCTTAGAAAAAATGCATGTGATTTTTATATAGTTAGATAATAAAGCTGCAGCTGTTTGTTCTAGATAAGGCATTAGACACCTTTTTCTAAACAATAACATGTCCCAGACATTACGTTCATCGAATCACGAGTATAAAAATACAAACGCAGAAAAACAACACAGTTAACAATAAACGTATCAGTTCCAACAGAGATGAAAAAAGTAATAATGGGTCGCTGAATTCAACGTAAACTGATTGGAACTACAATCACGCAGACACTCTCGATACCGGGGCTTATCGGTGAGCAAGCTACGTGATAGATCGAATAATGATTCTCTGCAGATATTGCTTTGTTAACTTAGTTATCTCGAGTTATCAGAAAGGATTATTATTTAGAATAAGAAAAAGTATTTTAAGTTACATAGGTAGGGGAGACCGGGGCAAGATGAGGTTCGGGGCAGGACGGGAAATGTGCTGGTGTGGCGTGAGTTTTGCACGCTATTGAGCTACGGCAGCGCCATTAGTTCGAACTACAGTCGCATTACGTCGGTCAGTGAAAAAAAACGTGTCTCTGTTTGTTTTGGCAGCTTTGAACAAAAAAACTTCATATTTTGAATAATGCTACGAAGTTGTACGGCAAGTATCGATGTGTTACGAAGTAAGTAAGTACGTTTTTACAATATTTTTAACCTAAGCACCGTAAGGAAAGATCATTGTTTTATATTATGCACTGTTTATAGCCTTCACAGTTTTAGGTTAGGAATGCTTTGTATTGTTGCAAAAAATGTTCGTTGGGGCAAGACGATCGGGGCATAACGGGATACGTTACGCCCCGTACGTTTTACTTCGTATTTACGAATTATATTCAAAATGTTGTGGGTTTTGAATTTTAATTTATTTTTTCGTTTTTTAGCCAAAATGGTTCGACTAGTAGCAACGCTGGACAGAATAAAAATGTGAGACTGATTCGTCCCAAGAGGAAGATGAAAATGACTGCGCTTGCACTTACTGTGGGCACTTTTATTCACAGTCAGTCGAAGGATGGGTGATTTGTAATGTTTCCCTCGGCTGGGCTCACAATTCTTGTGCTGGGGTTGATGATTATGATGAGGATGCGCATACTTGAAAGCGTTGTCAGCCCGATTAAAATGTGTGTTCGTTTTGCCCCGTGCCATTTCCCATTATGCCCCGGGCTATGGGGCAAGATGGGAAAATTTTGTTCCTCATTGTTTTTCCTAATTAACGAAAATCAGAAGAAATAGCGAGTAAAACGAGTTGATTATATAATGTTGATTTATAAATGTTGCTGTCTATGTAAAAATTATACCAATAAACAGTTAAATTTTTTTTATATGATTTTTTTTCCCTTAGGTATCCCGTTTTGCCCCGGTCTCCCCTACTTGAAAAACCTTGAAAAAATACTAATGAGAAATATGTAGATATGTCGTCATCGTTCTTGACAGATATACGATTTTAATAATGTTTATTTTATTTTTTTTCGTCATGCTAGCCTCAACGACATCATCCGGCGAGCTTTTACCAGCGTGAACGTGCCAGCCATTCTAGAGCCGAATGGTCTGATGCGTGACGATGGTAAACGGCCTGACGGTATGACGCTTGTTCCGTGGGAGGCGGGAAGGCCTTTGGTGTGGGACGCAACTTGTGTCGATACCCTTGCACCTTCTCACCTGTCACAGACATCCGTTCGGGCTGGTGCGGCGGCGGATTCGGCCGAGGATCTCAAGAGACGCAAATATGCAGGTCTCGACAGGGCATACATATTTGCTCCTCTTGGGGTCGAGACTCTAGGTCCGTGGGGTACCGAGGCCCACCGCGTTTTCAAAATTATTTCTGGGCGTCTAGTCGAAGTGACGCGTGACCCGAGGGCTGGTGAGTATCTGGCCCAACGTATCAGCATTGCTATTCAGCGCGGCAATGCAGCCAGTGTCTTGGGTACGCTTCCGATTGGTACTGATTTGGATCAGTTGAACTATCTATAGATCGTTTGCAACGGTCTGTAGATAGTTCAACTGTTTCTTATGTATTTTATATGACTATGTACATTTTGTAAATACAGTATAGTCGTAAGTTTGTTTGTTAATTAAAAAATATAAACTCTACAGAATGCTATTTTTTTTCTATCTGACAGACGATTAAGGATATGGTAGCATATCAGTCTCTATTTGTTTAGTATTGAAAAAGATAGCGTAAATTTCCTTGAATATTTATTACTTAAAAGGCTATCTCAAACACCAAGCTATGTTAAAGTAGATTAAATTACTTACTGATTTTTTTTTTGTATTGTATTTGTATTTAGGTTAATCACGAGCTTTTATCGTTTGTTAATAGATCAACATAAGTATCACAAGTTTTATTAGTTTTATGGCAAAACTAAGGTACAATCATTATACCGCTTCATATCATTATTCCTCTTTTTATGAATCTCCGTTCCATAAATCAAAGTTTTGTCAAGGATATTATTCATGTTCTTTGTTCGGCGTGTTGTTATCTAGTTTAGAAGTTTTTCAAACACGTTCGTTAAACTTTTTAAATTCATTGGTAAGAACTGTTTTATTGAAACTTGTTCTAGATAAGCTGATATATATCTGGTTTCGTGTAAATATATGACTAAGATACTTATATGCTTATAATATATTGAGGAGTTTCTATCAAATAAAAGTCAAACGAGGGTATTTTTGCTGATTATACCTACATAAAAACAATAACATAAATACATTGAGAAGAGGTCATCATTCCCCTGCCCTTAACCCACGTTAAGTGGGATAATGGCAGGGGAACTCAATACGTCATCTTCCTCCACTCACTCCTATCATTCGACAGCTCTGAACACACATTCCAACCATTTCTCTTTAGGCCTTTGAAAAGAGGCATCTGCCAACTTTTTTCCAAATTTTCAGTGAAAATGTGTGAGTCTGAGTTGAATGCCCAATACTGTTCAGTAGCTAAAGCACGTGTTTGCAGCGAAAAGTGAGAAAGGCCAATCAAAACTGCTTTCACACGAGTGCATACGTAACCTCAAATTCTGAAAGCTTTCATGTTGAGTTTTCAAATACGAAACGCTTATTGAAGGGCGTGGAAACGGTTTTATTTTAAGCCGATGTTATAGTACCTACTGTAGTTTGTTACGGTCTATCTTATAAAAAGTTAGCGCAGACTTGAAGTACTGTTTACCATACGTAATGATGACTTAAAGTCAACGCTAACTTTTTATAAGATAGGGGGTTGGAGTTTAAAAAAAGAGAAGTACCTAATAATCAAACTGTCAAAACAGCCAAATGACTGTCAGTTATAGCAACTGTCAAAGTCAGTTTGACAAATATACATGAAATACCTACGTTCGTATGATTTGTACTCTGTAATGGTGCTTACAGGCCATCCTTGTTGATGATCACTTCCAAACTATCACGTTTAACCACGCGCGGTAATTCGCTACAATTTGTTAGGTATTTAAGAGTAATAGACTGTTGAAACTCCAAGCTTAAAAACAGGCCAAGTGCGAGTCGGACTTGCACAAAGGGTTCCATACCATACCATCAAATCACGTTTTAGTATAAATACATTTTCAGTGAAAATTTCAACTCTCTAACTAACCTGGCGACAGACAGACGGACATCGGAATCTCAGTACCTACCTAATAGGGCCCCGTTTTACCCTTTGGGTAGAACCCTAAAAATCGATCAATGCTGATAACGTGGGTGCTGTTTTCACTTTCTTGATATACGTCTCAATTTTTCTTCGGTTTTTCCGTGCAAAAGTATCTAAAAGCCTATCTTTGTTTACATTAGGTTCCAGACTTGCCCTACAAAGTAACCAACCCTAACATTATTGCTAATGTTGAACCACTAAAATATCTTACAAATGGTTCCTCTTAGCCTAATGGAGCTTCAACTGAAACGTCATAATTTAAATAGTTGCTAATTTTACTGTAAATACTGTAGACAACTTTACGCTAATGAAAAGTTGAGGGCTTTTTGAACAAATCAAATATTAACTTTCTAAATGACATTTGATACATTCGTCTGATGTTGACTGTGATGTTTGTTCTGTGTGTAATGTAAATGAAACAAAAACTTAGTTTCAAAGTAATCTATAAGCAATAAAATTCGCATAATCAAAAATAAAAATGTTTTCAATGCCTGTCTCAGTTTTCATAATAAAGTTAAAGCTTATTTTGGCACTAAATCTCGCTGTGTGTGTACCTATAAATACATAGATACTTATTATAATATCTACAATCATAGCCTTGCATATACTATTATTTTTTATCTATAATTACATGTAAGTATTTATATTAAAAAAAACTTACCAAAAGCTTTAGCAATGGCCACGTTAGAAATAATTCCGACTATCGGCACCACTAACATCCCAGAGCCGAGGTGTGACAACATATCCGTCGCTGTGTAAGTTGTGTTGCCAACTGTACTTTGGAATGCAGGTGGCTGTGGTGTTGGCAACCCTGGTGTTATTTGACCTAGGGATATAAGCAATAAGTTAAAAAAAATACAGGCATCACAGTTCAGTTGGTAGCTTTGCCTTCCATGCTGTGAGTTGTGGGTACGATATCCACATATTATACGTTCACACAAACATTTTCTCTCAAATGTTTGTGTGATGAACATACATAATTGTTCTGTGTCTGGGTTAGTATGTATGTATTTAGAAATTTTGAAAAAAAAAATATACTTAGGTAGTATTATATTTACAGTCTAGATTCCATAGTGCAAGCTTTGCTTAGTTTTGGACTAGAAAACGATGTGTAAAATGTCGGAGAATATTTTTGTTTTTATAATAAAAATATACAAATGGATTACTGCTTGGAACTGGCACCTAGAATACAAAATTTCAAGGATAATTAAGTTTATTTATCGACTTTTACAGAGAAGTTTTAGACCAGTATTTCGTGTATAAACTGTATAAACTTGTACCACTTATAATTTAGATCTTTTATGTACAACAGTTAAACAATAAATATTTCTGATTTCTGATTTCTGTTTACGAAGCAATTGCTGTAAATAAAAGAAACTGTAGCTTCCTCCAGTTGAAATGAATGTAAAGATTTTCTCCAAGGTCTCCTACAGATGCTACGTCTAGTAAACTGTAGTACAGAATTACCTTGGACATTACTTTTATTACAAACAGAATTCCCAAACTAACAATAATAAGCTAGGGTCAGCTGTAAGTGCGGTTGTGTAAGTGGCACTTGCTATTCGTTTATACAAAGCTCATTTTGTGGGTACTCATACCACTACAATACAAAGTAACATTATCTAGAATGCTACAACCCTAATTTGGTTCACTAATGGGCGGACAGTAACTAGGGTTGCATGACGTTGTTGAAGTTAACAAACGCCTGGTACTGCTAGTCCAAAACTTAAATTATGGTTGAAGTACACTGATCAGCCGCGGTAGAATCTAACCTGGACCCCGAGACTCAGTCAGTCCGATGCAGTGTCGAACCAGTCGTCAAGTTCAAGTGACGATGCACTGACACTAAGGTGAATGAGAGGAGGGTTTTTAGTGGGTATGCTGTCAGGTTCGAGCAAATAGTAAAGTGTTAGAAACTAACAGAGTCCGACATCCCCTTATATTCTCCCCGAATATGAGACATGCGTTAAGCAATTTCCTTCCAAAAAAATTAAAATATAAAAGCTAGGTACTGATCAAACAAATTTTTCTTTCGAAAAACTTTAAAACATCTGTCCAAAATAATATGTGAAAATTTCTTAATCCGGCTAGTATATATATCCGTATTCATTTTAGATTCCTGGAAAGCCAATTATAGGGTTTTCATCGAGCTCCGTCATCGACAATCGACGTCAATGATACAACGGAATATAAAGGATTTAATTATTGAAAAATCTCACAGTGAATGAAAATCCCAAAAGATTTTCCAACTGGAAGTTTGCAGCGAAGTATCCTGTTAGGCAAATGTGTGCAAATTCTTATTCCTCCCGATGTAGAGAACGAAATTTACATACGAAGAGGTATGACCATTTACCCAGGAGTACCGTAAATCTAAAAACCTTTCAAAATGACTGTACCGTGGTTATATCATAAAAATGCTGACGTATGAGTTATTTATTTGCTTGGTAAAATGTTGCTTTGTCGGTAGCACGGTTCTATGACCGTCGACAATGGCAAGTTAGATTGAAGATTCACTCAGTCTAGCGAACCGCATTCAGACTGACTTGAATTCTAAGTTACGGGTTACTGGGAGTTTTTACTCGCTAGAAAAGTAGATACAATAAAGCAGATTGTATCGGATTTCAGGAACGCGAGACTTGTGCGAGATATTTTTGTTTGAGTCGCTATTCCGCATCGCAGTAACATTTTCATTGTAAACTTTTCTATGAAACTCGATGTTACTAAACAATATTAGTACATAAATAGAGTAGTCAATAGAATTACTAGGACTGGTTATAAGCTGTTTGAAGGGTCATGATGAATATCGAAAAACTAGTGGCGTTGGAAAAAATATCTCTATTATGGGGTCTGATCGCGAAGATTAATAGACACTTCGAAAAAATACTTCTGATTCTATAGCTATCTAGAGTTCCTAGTACAAACTTTGCGAAGTTAGAGACTTACAGCTGGTTTCTCGAACGATGATCAACGAAAAAAACAAATAATTACTTTGTGTCAAACTCGGATCAATCGTGATTCGGGTTTCCAGAAACCGGCCGTTAGTGAAGAGTGAAATTTTAATGAATTTTTATTACAATTTTAACTTACCAGTTAATATAAGCGGGTCTCCTTTATCTTGATGCACCAAAAAGGCTAAAACAGCAGCAAAAACAACAACCACGGCGTTCCTCGACACTCCAATAAACCAAAGGCACTTTTGTATGAGAACTGCGGTTCTTCGACCCTTTTCATCTTGAACCTCTTTTAGCTGGATCTCTTTTATAGCCTGGAAATAACGATTTGTTATGATTTATGAAAATACACTGTTTAAATAGGACTGTTATGAATAAATGAGATGTAAAACTTGTTATTTTTTGTACTGATAGTCTAAATTTTATTGTTGTATGCGACAAGCGACACAGCTCAGTTGGTAAAGATCTACTCTAGTCGTGGATTCAGTTCCTACCAAGAACAAACATTTGTGTAAGTAATGGTAAATACTATTATAAATATTTTTAGATGTTACTATGTTTTGTATATATTTATATTTAGGGTACTAAAAGTACTATAGTCATGTACAAGTTAAAAATACAGTACTTATTTAAAAATACCTATTACGTCATTTTGCCCGAGTCTCAAATATATTTTTTCAAGTTTTATAAACCCTACGTTTTACGCTTGAATAATATACGCGGTGACATAAAAGAGACTTGCCAAAGAATCGTAGCACTAAAAATACAGAAGGTAAATAAACCAGACCACTAGTTAAATATTAACGTACTGCATCTATTTTAACTGTCCAACTGGGAATTTGCTTTAGAGCTATATAGAATATTCTTTTTTAAAGAATTCTTACATTAGAAAATACTTTATTGCACATTAATAGTTGTACAGAGGCGAGCTTAATGCTAACAAGCATTCTCTTCCAGCTAACCTTTGTGTAATATGGAGTGCTTTAGTGTATAAATAAATCGAAATAATAAGAGTGGATATCAATAAACAAATTACATGATAGATATGCAGAACATTTTTAGATTGATTTCTGACGCCAAGACATGGGCGTTTCCGGAGGGGTGAGTACGAATAAATGTGACCATCGTAAACGTAACGTATTTAAAATACACTGCGTGGTAATTGTGCAACGTTTGACAGTAAAGTTGTTGTTGACGCGCAGTGTATATCAAATGCGTCAGTTTCGATAGTTTACGATTGTCACATTTATTCGTAAACACACCTGTGATATCCATTGCGTCCTACACTCTGAGACGTAAAAAGTCTATCCTACCATCTCTAACGCAGAATATACAGTGATCATCAGATACCTTCGATCTACAAATAGTATTCTCGCATCGTTCTCTATCACAGAAACATTTATAATATTTAGCACGTACTGCTTCATAAAACCCTTCCACACAAGTAGGTGCCTTGATATATAGCTATACCGTGCTATTATGAATAGGCAATAAACCCGAAACTATCAGCCCCTATACAGACCTATTTCTATTAAATTATAAATTGGCAGCCGTGCGTACGGCCTAGCCAATACCTGCTTGATTTATATGAACCCGGCATGGTTTTAAGTTATTTTACACATGCTGCCCATTTCATTTACTATCCAGCTGTTTTTGTTTTGGCAATACCAGCACTTGTATATAAACACCCCGTAATATGCCTTCGATATATCAGCATGTAAGTATGCTATCAGTAGTGAGTTCCCATAGTACAAGCTTTGCTTAGTTTGGGACCAGAGTGTTATGTGTGAAATGTTCGGAAATATTACTTTATTTATAATAATAATAATAATATTTTGTTTATTTATTATACCTCATCACTTATGATTAAAATATAGCATATATTGTTATTCTAAACAAAAAGTATGAAATAAATATTTCGCAGCCGTAATAGGTCGAGAGTGTGTTATGGACTGCTAAAAACGTGTGTTGTTTTAAAGCGCATATCCACAAAAAACAAAAAACTGGTAGTTAAATATTGTCAAACTATAATCAAATATTTACTTAAAATAATAAGTTAGTTTTAGTGATCTTTCGATTGATCATAAAAAATAATGACTCATTACACTAGACTAGACCGACCATTTGAAAAGCCATCAAATCGGCATTTCAAGCTTCACGTTTCCACTATAACTATGAACATCTATAAAATCTTACGACTACTGACTTGACTCTACCTCAAGCTATTTTGACTGAATCACGTAGGTACTTTACTTATTTTAGTATTTATATAGTGGGTACTTTTATATAGACTTTTCAGCACATCAGTTAAAGGTTTTTATAAGTAACTTAACTTTTATAAAAAAGTTGTATACGGAGATGGAATAAAAATAGGTGATTTTTGCTTAATGTGTAACAATGTCCTATAACCTAACAGAGCACAGCCATTCCCAATCCCTCAGTAATGGATGTGACCTGAAAGGCACTACTACTACATATACTCATGTTGCTAGTACTGCGTGCTACTGTTGCTACTTAAAGTTCCTAATAAATAGCAACCTACACTCAAATAACGCTATCAAACATGCAATTTATTAAGACGACCGATGTGGCGCGGCGGGCGAAAGTCCGCCTGCGACTCGGAGGTTGCGGGTTCGATTCCCGCCCTGGGATAAATGTTTGTACTATCTGCAAATATTTATTCCGGGTGTTTTGGGTATTTTATATGTACTTATAATAAAAAATATCTATCCATGTATTGTATTAAGTATGTCAGTCTTCTAGTACCCATTACACAAGCTCTGCTTAGCTTGGGGCTAGATGATGTTGTGTAGATTGTCCAGCATTATTTATTTATTAATTGGCTCAGTAACTTGCTACTTATAGTAACTAAGGCACCACTTAGTCTTCACGTTAATTTCGCCGATAACTCAAAGCGACACGTTTCTCTGTTGTGACCGCAGGCCACGACTCCACAAACGGAATTAGTACGAGTGAGTAAATACACTGATTGTTGAAGGGAATGTTCGAGAATGTTCTGTGTTGTTCGTTGTTTGGTGTTCTCGGAGTTCGATATGGGGTATAGTCATTTGTGATGTTTAGTCAATATTGATGGAAATTATAAACGTGATGTATATGTAGAGCTTTTACTAATGTTACTTCGGTGCTAATACTAGTAGGTACCTAATGTAATAAGATGTATTGGGTATATCCTTCAATCAAGTCCTTGGCTAATCTAGATGAAACTTGGTATAAATCGCAAGCTCCAATAACACTAGATATTGTACTCAAAATCGAAATCACAAGGACGGGATCGAAGTCACAGGCTGATATTAGTGAAATATGAAGTAGGTTTTAAGGTTCAAACAATATTTTAGGAAACCAGACAAATTGAAACATAGGTCCAAATTAGTTTGGGTTTCAAGGTTTGTTACTCAACGGAATATCTACGCTCGCTTCGCTCTAAAAGTTCTAGAAGCTCGCCTAGCTCCTAGAGTAACAAATGAAATGATCATACCTTCATCCCCATTAAAACAATGCAGCAAGTTAGACTGAGAAGCGTATCTTGCATCCTTGTCTCTCCAATGTGTGCGAACAGCTCCTTCCATGTTGACATGAAAGTTTCTGCACTGAACTTCAAGCCTAGAAGGCCTTTGATCTGTGATGAGGCTATAGTTATAGCAGCGGCTGAAGTGAATCCAGATACGACGGGGAGTGATACGAATTCTACTAGAAATCCTGGAAAATAAAATAAAAATATTTAGATAGGCGTCACAGCTCAGTTGGTACGGTCGTGAGCCTGAACCCCACTGAGAGCAATGATAAATATAGATAATAAATAAATAATAAAAATAAATAGTAAAAATTCAACTACTGCTATTTCTAATCAGAAGATTTTGAATACTTCAAATACAAAATAGTAACAAGGACAGGACAGGAGGACAGAGCTCAGTGCAATAAGTGGCATTTTTGGGTCTATTCAGTGAGTCGAGGGTTCGATTCACAAGTTTTTAGTATTGACTGAAAATTTAAATTTCAGGAAGACTTATAATGTAGGTATTAGTGTAGGGTACATAAACTGAATATTTAAAGAATTTAATTTAACTAAATTTCTTACCAAGTTGTGCTACACCAGCGATCATTTGGACAACACCAGCGATCAGACACAAAAGTATCGCAAAGTCAGCATTAGTGCCGTTTGTGTAAGTAAATGTAAGGAGTGAGAGGAGAGCTGTAGGTCCTATGTTGATCTGAGGACATGTCCCCAACACCCCGTATACAAAACCACCCGCTAAGGATGCGTAGAGACCGTACTGAAAACAAGTTATATTTTACCAATGAAAATTTGACATAAACAAGTTAAATACACAAATAATTAACACAAAAACCTGCCGCATCTATATAAAATTGTGTTAAGAACCTCTTCTTTTGAAGTACATAGTTTAATAAAGAATCATCCAAATCAGTTTACTACCTAAAAAGTTACGAGATGACAGATAAAACGAAGGAGTCAAACTGAGAACCTTCTCCTATTTTTAAATTGGTGGAAAAAATAACCTTGTTGTAGAGTGAGCCATCAGTCATTTAGCAACCGATTTAACATGCTATAGATACTATTATAAACCGAAGACTATAAATAATAAATAAACAAATAATAACGTTTATTTTTCTCATACAAAGGTATTACATTATTTACAGTGGTCAGTATTATAGTACTTAAATGTGAGAAGAATATGGCAGAATAAGAATAGTTTGTTACTTTTATGTTTATGATGCGAGTACCTACTATAAAAAGCTTGATCCTTATTTCGAAGACTTGGTTTCATATTCTCTAGGTACTGATGGTAGAATGTAACTTGATAAAAAACAGTAAAATAAAATCAACTCGCATCTTCCTGCTAACAAGGTGTTTACAAAATCATGAGGATATTCCACCGAACTAGCGCGTTGTTGTGAAAATAACGATTATGATGCGTGCCTTGCCTTACTTATATTATTTTGAAGTTTGCGTATGTTTACTTATTCAGTTTAGTTATAACACATTAATTTTAACATGTTTATATAAGCTAGTAGTATAGTAAGCTATATAAGCTAATTCGAATGCTCGAAATGTATCGATCATTTTAATTATTTGGAGGAGTAGTAGTAGTACCTACGGTTAGATGCCTAGAAACCCATGCAGTTTTGTTTGGACAGTGGTATCTTTCTACTATCTGTTATCTTTTACCTAAGCACAGGGTTTTTGGATGCCTTCCATCAAATTACTGGAAAAACCAATTAAAGAATATTAACGTATACGAATATAACGACAGAAAAAATCTTAAGAATTTTAAACACAATCACTAAGCATTGTGGTTACAGAAATCAATTGAAAAAACTCGAAACAGCCAGATGAGCAAAAGTTTGGTGCAAAAAATCTATAGCAAAAAAAACTACTTAAGCAAAAAATGTGGCGATGATTGTAGAGTTCTTTGCTCTTCAAAATAACGAAGTGAATAAAATACTTACGTGTCTTTTAAAACTATAGATTTTTTTACCCATTACCTACAATAGTGTTTTGTAGACGCGAAACAAAATTTACGTTTCACACTAATAACACATAAAAACAGTTGACGATTGTACATCCGCCAAATGTGTGTGCTAGCATGGTGCAAGGCACCGGCCCTTGCTTTGTCACGCCGTTTGCAGTGTGAGTGGACATTTGTTCTTTTACCTACAATAACCAATGTGCTTATAATGTGCCTATAGGCTTCACAATATAAGTAACCAACTATTGTATTACTCTATATTTTATATAACAGCTTTTTCTATAATCATTCAAAACTTTAGACCCTATACTATTTGCTTTAAGTCCTGTTCATAAGTTTATGTACTTATCTATTTTTTAAAGCTGTTGATTTTAGTAATAAATAAGTGATTATTTTTAATACGAGGAAATAAAATTGTCAATAGAAAGAACTCAAGAAAAGTGACCTAAAAGGGCAGTCAACAGGATATGCCATGAGGACAATGAAGCTCGAAATTACGCTATTGTTGAACGGATGAAGAAGATAGTTATGTTCTAACAATAACAAGGTCGTGAAGATATTTACTGAGCGTTTAGAGTATGCCGGATATTTCGTAAGATAGCAGGAGAGCACTGGTCTAATGGGAGTGATTCCGCTTTTCGTTCAAATGGTTTTGAGTTTTTTTTTTTTTTTCCTGTCGGTTGTATACCCGGACGGTTTTTGTGTCGGATAAATGTATTGTGACAATGCTAGTGAGCTCAAACAACAAAAGAAAAAAACCTTAGAAAGTAACCAAAAAATTTGAATAAATGATTATTATTTCTATCGCTTATTTTTATACTTATTCGCATTAATATAAAATTTCTTCGAGTTTTTTTGTTCGAAACAATACTTCATTATTCCGATTAAATAAAATAATATAAAGATATTAATAATCTTCTTAAATTATCAGAACTATCTGTTTTCAAATGGTAATGGTAACAAACATACTCGTAGATCAACAGATATCATACTACTTTCCAAGAATACGCCAATGACATAATCGTCAATAGATATTAAATTCATTCGCTAAGTAATTACATTATTGTTCAATAATGCAATTATTATGGGTGCATGGAAAGAGCCTCCTCGTGGCGCACACCGGTAACAGCTAGGCACAGTAACGCAGTGTCTAGTCTGGCTAATCTTTCCAACACGATGCTACAACAAAATATGTAAAACAGTTGTAGCATCGACACGATAAGAAGAAATTGTTCAATAGTATATTTTCAAAACTGCAAATATAGTTAAATGTTTTATGTCACAGTTAAAATATGCTTTAAATCATTTCTATAATAGTGTGTCATCATGTTCTTGTTGCAAGTAACGTTGATTTTTGGTTGTCTAACTATAAAGGTACTCATGTCATAAAATATGTACACTTTACTATGAATACTCAGTACTATGTATTGTTTAAATTAATTTATTTCCATATCTTTCTGTCGCCGTGCTAGTTACTTTATATCTAACTATAAACTATATTTATTTGTATATGTCACGCGATGATACCGCCAATTTATCGGCCGATTTTGATGATTCTTGTTTTATTTGGTAGAACATACTTCAAAGGAAGTCTCTTATCGTGATTAAGATCTGACCCACTTTGTGTTAGCTTTAAAAGTGTATATTTTTCACCAATATCATAAATTCTTACCTGGGGTTCAAAGCCAGCCAATGAAGCATAAGCAATTGACTGCGGTATAAGCGTCAATGCCACTGTTATTCCAGCTATAAGGTCCCCCACTCCAGTACTGAGATCATAATTCCTGGACCAGCCTATAATCGGGACCAAACGGCCGATTATAAGCCTTGGATCTACCTTCAGCATCTCTGAAACAGGAAAAATAATAAATTTCTTTGTGTAACGTATGAAATGTCCATGTGTTTCTTTTATAACTTACAACGTCATCCAAACCTTGTCTTTTTTTTATAAGTATTTTTTAATAAATTAAGTTATCGTAGCATAAGCTTAGTTTTGGAGCAAGATAGAGTTATGTGAAAATATTTATGGCTCTTTCTACTCATCAAAAGTGTTTAATTTTTTACGCAAATAAAAATTGGGTTTGATGAAAAATTCCGTCATAGATTTTTGCCTGACATGATGTTAACTACTTAACATCAGGTAGTTTATTAAACAATTGCAATCGTGTTTGTAATTGCGTAAATATTGGAAATAATATTTACGCCTATCTAACTACAGATATGATTTTGCATACGAAATAGATCACGGAAATCAATTGTTACGTTTTCCATTCGATACCGTGTTAGTACATCGTGTTAGTGTTACTAATTTCCTCAATATCAAGGCTACACGTCCTTATAGTACTTATCTTAAGTCAAGATATAGTATGAGTACCTACTTATATTAAAATGGGCTTCGATATTCGTAGGTTGAAATAAAATGCGACATTATCCCTGAGTAGGTACCACAGACATTTTTAGTTTATTGCGACTGTTCGACCATCTAAATCATTTCGTTTAAAATTGTATCTTTTTTGTATCAAATGACGTTAATAGTCATTTAAATAAATAATTTATGTTATCATAAATCAAACAAGTTGAAGTGCTTGTGCCTAGCTAGACGTCATAACGAAAAAAACTTTTGTACAAATAACCTACTAATATTCTCAATATTAATCTAAAACTAGTTTACTATCATAGCAGCATAGTGTAGGTCTAAAAATATTGAAGTTTTACACAGATTGCTATCTATCCTCTACCAAGGATTGAAAATTAGGTTCAGCCGTAATTTAAGAATATTGCCTCGACAGGAGTAGCTAGATCAAATGGCAACTGCTAGTATTTCTTTGAAAACTTTTAAAATTATTACGTGCTTGAGCCGGTTCTTATGAAAAGTCTAATTATGTTAATCTCAAAGGAAAAATTTGCTTGACTCTTTTAATAAAAATATGTAAGTAAACTTAGAAAAGGTCTAGGAACAGAGTGGTTTCTTTGAAGATTGTCAAAAATGTTATCGTTTTGTTTTATTTATTCAAGAACTAAGAAATCTAAATATCTTAGTATTACACTAATTCATGATCACAATAAAAATACAAACAACCTCGGAAACAACATTGAAGGAAGATAATACATTTCTTAATCTAAAACAGGATGGAAGGTACTTTTAAAAGGAAAATTGAAAACTATTTTTTCCATGCGAGGCTTTTCGACTGTGGTTTTTGCATTTGCGTTTCGTAGTTTCGTGTATTAAAATAAAATTTCTCTATGGATACTTTTTTACTTTACTTTTTTAATTTGACGCTATGACAGGACTCCTCTACGGCGTAGACATCACGACTACGGCGCGTAGAGGCAGATACCTAACAAATGAAAATGTTATCAGAATAACGTATTTTTTGAGGTAATATTTACTACATACATTAATGTTTGCATTAGATGATGGTTTAATGATAATCATCCATTTAATGGCCCCATTTTTAAGCATCGCCAATTTCCTTGGGAGTTACCTTGAATTTTACAGTACCTACCTCTACTTAACCTCATACAACCTTGATTAGCGTCGAGATATTTGAAAGCCAGCGGTACAGTCTGCATCACAAGTAGATCATTTATTAAAATAACGATTTATATTTTATGATATGAAAAATATAACAGGGTGGAACAAGCTACTAACTCACCTGATGTTAAGTGGTTCATTTCACTGAGGATGTGAACTGTAAGTCTGTAATGTATTGCATGGCGATATACTAAGTATACCAGAAAAAGTCTAGTCGATTCTATTCTTCTTCTTTTTTAACAAGTGTCATTATTTAGTTAAGTACCTACTAATGATATTGATTATTGACTTACTTATCTATCAAACTTAGTACTACACAGACATTTCGATCTTGATATAATTTGTTAATATAATTTACTAATACAATGTATGATTATTAGTGAAGTGTTTATTATTGTAGGCCTGTAAAGATCTACGCAGTATACGTATGTTTGGATACTGCGATAATTTGCAGAATTCCGTAGATGAGTGAAATTTTATTTTAACATTTCACTCTAATAGAAATAGAACCCTCTTGGGTTCTATTTCGACAAAATGATAATAAGACAAGAGCTTAAAAAAACTATTAAAATCAGTTCACTCCGAAAAAAGTGATGAAGTGACCCAAACAAAATACAGTCGCACCTATTTATATTTTTGAAGTCTTTGAAAAGGTTCCAAAGCGATTTACATTTTAAGCCGGCTGACTGTACCTACAGTAATTTCATTTTTTAATCTACTGACTATTTGCTGTGATAACCACGTAAATATTTACAGCTGAAGGTACAATAATTATAATAACAACTTCCTTCTTTTCAGTCATTCATTATGAATTTTATGATCAGTTTATAAAATAGATAAGCATTAAATAATCCCTGAATGCAAAACAATATATTTTTATAGTAAATAAATTTAAAGACTTTTTAATGCAATCTTGTCCCAAACTAAGCAAACCATTAAGTTAGGTAGTAGGTACATACTACTATTTATACACATTTGTCTGTAAATACATAGAATACATAATAACACGTAGATACAGTGCAAACATGTATGTAATAAATAAGACCCACGTGAGTTGAGAGTCACGGCTGGCGAACATAAAAGTTGGTAGAGATAAACAATTTTAAAAATAACGCGCGTTCGACTCTTTAACACACTTATCGGCCAACAGATCCAGCCATTCTTTATTAATGGTAACGTCTAGACGGTGACTGAACAAGTAATTACAAAAATCAATTTATTTGTATCGTATATCCAGGTACGCCATTTTTTTCATGTGAATGTAACCGAGTTGAAGGCGCGTGCATTTTTAGAATGGACTCTACAAATATAAAATCCATTATCACTTATGTATGATGTACTTGTCTAAGCAACTTGCGTAGCTATTCTCAAAAGGTGTTATATCTACAAGTGGTCTTTTTATTTTATTTTTTAAATTATCAAGGAGTGTTGTTCTATATGATGGAATAAAACATTGAAAACGTCAACTAAGGACGTGGTACATCGACATCACGATCGCATCGTACAAAAAAAACGGCTTTTGTTTACCATTTTAAGGTGATTAAATACTCTACAGTCAAGACGACCCTTTGACAGCTGTAGAGCGTTTATCGGGCTAAATGAGCCCGAGCAACGCTTGAGAGTTCCCTGAAATTAAGCCAATTAGGCTGTTCAACGCTCCAGTCATTAATATACTTACCAATAATAATAAATAAACATAGGTGGTTGTACAGTGCCTAGAACATTGTAATCTTACATAGGTACTTACCTACTATTCTACTAGCCTCATGAAAGACAAGGTGATACTAAAAGACTTGGAGATTAGGCACAAAGATTTCCTCAATTGTTTTCCTTCGCCATTTCAGGGCACTGGGATGGCGCAGATACATTTTACGAATAAAAATCCTAGATTGCTTTTACGTCTCACAACAATTGAATATTCATAAGTACCTACCTCATATTTATTTTTATTTATTTATTTATTGAAGCGACCAACAGCTACAACGATAAAGCTAAGTTAAAATAAGCATCATCTCTCAGGTCTATATTATTAGATAATGTACCTAAGTGTGCCTACCTACTTAAAAGTAAAACTCGATAAATGAGCATGTCATGAGGTAATTGGTAATTATGTAAACACAATGCTTACCTTAAAATGTTGTTGTCTTTTCATAACAATAGTAAACTAAAATAAAACTAAATAATCGTAGTTATTTCACTGTTTCATATCACACTCCATTTTAAAAATTATCTGTCAATTTTGCCTTTTTTCCCGCCGTTACGTCTGCAAGCATTGCTCATCTGCGCATGCGTAAGTTTTTTTTTACCACGCGCGCAAGCGGCCGAGAGCTAACACAAACTGCCACAGATTGACGAGAGGTAGCTAGCTTCAATAATAATCTTGCAATCAGCTAATTTCCCTGTCACGGACCGCGTTTTCATTTTACAAAACGATAGAATATAATATCAATCGGCTAGCCCTGGCAGACCACAATGCAAATCGAAATTAGCATTAGCATCTATTGGTCTAGGCGCCTTTATTATATCTGGTGAACGTCATAATTCCATAAAGGTACTTACTCACCAATTTCATTCTAGTTGGTATTCTGAAATATACAAACTTTTTTCAGCATAGTTCTATTACCTAGATAAGTATTTTCTCATTTGTTTTTATTTCCTACTAGTCTATGCTGTTTTAAAGTAGGTAATCGTGTAATAAAGAATCGAGTGCTTCAATATTTAGATCCCTTAAATCAAAAGCAAAACTAAAAATAATATACTTATGTAAAACTGCTTTTTGTCATCTACAACCTCGCCAATTCAAATGCAACGAACCATGAAATAGGACATACAGCTTGAAAAGTATCTTGCACTCTGCAGAAACCAACTTGCTAGATTATTCTTTAGTGCCTAGGGACGGAAGAAAACTAGATAGGTAATTCTGTGCAAACTAAACTGCTTGTCTACATTATAGGTACCTACTTATTCTTAGAAGCTTGTATTTAATTATGAAACAGAGAACGTTAAGGGTGCACAACTTGTTTTTGTAAAAAGGTCTGGTTGTTGTACCTATTTACTAGCAAATATTTTTATAAAAGGCGAATAGGTAGGTACTCTTTTTCTCTCCATACTAAATAATCAGGTTAACTTTTATATTAATCTTGAATTAGGATAGGTTACCAGGTTAGGTAGGACCTACCTGCTTCAAAATAAAATACAGTTTACGTAAATATGTAGGTATAAGTATTTTAAGGATTCTTCTCTTTTAGAGCTTTTTGGAACTAGAAAAAAATTACATACCTACTCAGTAGCCAAATCAAAGCTTTTCAAACACTATATCGTCAAAAAAAAAATCATCTCAATTTTTATAGTGATGGTTCATGTGACGGAAAAAAAACTCATACAAACCAAACAAAGTGCGGCTCAGCCCTCGATACAAATGCTACCATCACATCCAGTTCAAATGACACAAGTCATGTCAAAGTTGCAACCAACGCTGATCTCTCCCCAGTTTAATCTAAAATGCGTTTCCTTTATTTGCAGTTTTTCCTGCGGGGAGGTTACAGCGTCTGAATCCGCAATGAGGTGAACAATGGATCATCCGGATATTGCCTGTCAACCGAGTACCTACACTAGAGCCACTGCGATGAGATAGGTAGCTCGTTGGCTGACCTACTTGGATACTTAGTAGGTTGTTGGCTGAATAGGTAAGGTACAGGATGTTATATACCTACTAGCATCTATACGCAGCTTTGCTCGTATGGTAGGTAGGTACTCTTGCTCAATCAAAATGTAAGTAGGTAAAAACAAAACTGTGAAATTTCAGAAAACAACATACCTACCCACTATTACGCCTTTACATGTTGACATTATCTATTATCGCTAAATCACGTTTAACAGTAAAATAATTATAAATAGGTTAATTACTATGGAGAAAGCAAAATTATCCTCATACCTTGGCAAGGTTACAGCGACCGCGAAATCATTTGCAATTAGAAATGAAAGGCATGCTAACAAAGCTACACGACGTCACTGTGGTTGCTAATGTTCTGTAACGAATGTCAAGCAAATGTAGAACGTACCAAGTTAGTAGTACAATGATCTATATGGGATACCAGTCTGTATTCTTGAGTTGAAATTGAGAAGACATTGCCAAAATAGATAGCTTGCATTTTCAAATTTATAAAAAAATTGTCGGCTCCCGTAGAGACTGAGAGGTTTGCCAGACAAAACCTTTTGATTCGAAGGTTATAAGGTGGGTACATAACCGGATGCGTGACCACGCAGGGAATCCGGTTAGATTTTTGATGAACAATTTTTTTTTTTAATTAATTTTGTCGACCAGAGTGCTACTCTACCATTAGTAGGTACCTACCTGCTCTCTAGACAAATATACCTAGTACCTACGTTTCTACATAATGTTATCACAAATAAGGACGAGCTTAAGTATAGTAGTAGTAGAGAGTAAGTATTCCATTCAATACATTCGCAACTAACATTAATTTGTGGTTTACTTAATGTCCACTCTAGTCGTAGACAAAAACTACTTCAGCAGAACCAACTTTCGCAACCGACTTTGCCCGCTTCCCGATTTTCTCATGTTGATTTTTGTATAAAAAAAGTTATACTTATATCAATCCCGGTTACAAACTACATATTTATTATAATGGTACATAGAATATAATGGACAAAGGACAAAGGTCATATTTGTGGATTGAATGAGGTTGACGCAAATATTCATCCATGTGGTAACGAATCGAATATGACCAATAACGTAGATTGGAAACTATTATTTGTCCAAGCTACTAAACCGGAAACCCGAGCTATGCAATTATTGGGTACCTAATCTACGGGGCCTTACATAACATGCTGTAGGTACAGTAACCTTAATAGACCCGTGCTATCCCATTATTGTGTACATTGCTTGTCTGTTGGGTGCCGTGGCGACCGACGCCGCTGTATTCAAGTTGTGAATACATTCCTGATAGAATATTGTCATTCTGACTTAATTGAAAAATGCATTGTGCATTCTAATAAAGTTCCAGCATTACAAGTTTTGAAGATAGGAGGCGAGTATTATTGAAGCAAACGAACCTTTTCATTCGAGTGTTCGTATCGCGCGGGGCTCTTGGGACGAGTTGCGGTGGACCCTTCTATAGATACGGAGTTTGAACAACTTCTCTCATGAGATTCTTATCTGGGATAATCTTCGCAAACACTATACGAAGAAAAACTTTTACAAGTTGAGGAACACCAATAATCACTCGATTCTGCCTAAAGTTTTCTGTTTTCAGTATATAGGTACCTATAGGTAGTTAAGGGGATAGTTTCGATAAAACTTTGCTAGTTTAGTATAGTTAAGGTTTGATATGATAATGCAGATTGATCAAGAGGAATAATAGCGGAATTGCACTCCAGAGCACTTGATTGGGATCAGACAAATAAATGTAGGTATCAACAAAACATAGAAACATGAGTGATGAGACAAACCCAACTGTTTTTATGAGAAATCTGAAACTGGTTGATGGCCCACCTGATATACGCTATGAATTAAATAAACGATTAACCAGAAGATAGTTGTACTAATTGCTAATATCCTAAACCTAAACTTAAGTTCTTTCTTTTTTATAGTTTACCACTTTTTGGGAATAAACACTTCGGTAATCCGTTTGATTACCGAAACAGTTCTTATGACATCGCTATGATAATTAATAAGAAACATGTTGTAAAAGTATCTAAAAAAAGATATTTAAGCAGCCTACCTCATATATCATACTTTTTTATTTCGGTTCACCACAGTAAGCCCGATTAATTGATCTCCAGTGTAGTGTCATGCAAATCTGTGTATAGAACAATATCTAATGGGGCTAGAGAAGCGATTCAATATCTGGTACTTAGTAGGTAAACTCAACATTAGTAGACTAAGCGATACCAAACATAAGAGCGAGACGGAACACAAGTATGGACTATGAAGCATAATAAGTGTGAGTGAGAGGCAAGTAACCGAACCCTTCTGTTCATTTGACTGCTAAGCGTGCAAGTTTTTCTGAATCTTATGCCAATAACTGATATACCTACCAATAATGTTGGCGTGCAAAAATCGTTAAGGTATTTTTTATTTAAGTTTCAGGAAATAAAACCCGTTAGTAACAATAAAACATTTTATTAAGTATTCAGTAGATACGCTTAATATATTTCCGCATTTCCAATGCAGAGCTAAAGTAACTTATACTACAATTAAAGTACACTTAAGTAATGTTTTCATTTCACATCTCAAGACTTTATAGATTCAGAAAGTTTTCGAGTTTTAATACAAATATGAAGTTAAATCACAGTAAGATAAGGCACATTTTTGTTTATAAGAAAGGTCCCCAACCTATGTACATTTGGCAAAGGTTGTGTATACTCGTTGCTTCTACGATTAGATGCTCCACTTGACCTTCCGGTGACAGAGAGAGTGACAGTTGTTTGTTCTTTGTACGCACCTGATGAAGAAACATTACCATGATATATATATTTTTTAATAATAATAATGATGCTGGACAATCCACACAACATCATCCAGCCCCAAGCTAAGCAGAGCTTGTGTTATGGGTACTAGAAGACTGACATACTTAATACAGTACATTACATAGATAGATGTTTTTTTATTATATATATAAAATACCCAGAACACCCGGAATAAATATTTGCAGATCGTACAAACATTTATCCCAAGGCGGGAATCGAACCCGCAACCTTCCGCGTCGCAGGCGGACCTTCGCCCGCCGCGCCACATCGGTCGTCAACTATAACTTGTTGAGTTATATAAGTTTAAGCACAGAATAATATAGGTATTATTATTATTAGCCAGTAGTGTCCCACTGCAGGGCAAAGGCTTCCTTTCCTTCTCTCCAGTCGTCTCTATAGGTATGCTTTAAAAATAATGAACAGAGTTCGATTAACATCGACAAGTAGGTAATACTAAATACATATTTTATGACACAAAGTAGACAGGCGTCACATCACAGCTGTTGTTAGTAACTCTGCCTTCCATGCAAAGTCGTAGGTTCGATCCTTACCCAGAGCAAATGTTTGTGTGATGAATATAAATATTTGTTCTGTGTCTGGGTGTTACTAATGTTACTATGTATGTATGTATGTATGTATTTACAAAAAAAATGTATTAAGTATTCTTCGATCTAAAATCGAATTAAAAAAACGTGCAATGGAATTGAGACCCTACACCTTTTTTGAAGTCGATTAAAGAACGTACATCTAGTAATCCTGAATAAGGTTATTAACCTCGATGATAAAGACTGGTTTTTCTAAAGGTACCTACTTGTATTACAAAAATACTTGTCAAGTTGATTGTGGTGTGCTGACTTTTAGTGTATTTCATACATCTTGAGCAGCATAGAATAGAATATAACTTTACACCTTTGAGACCTACACCAATGAGAAAACAAAAAAAAAATCAAATTATGCCAATAACAGTTGCAGTACAAGTAAGTCCGCCAAGATACACCATTAGAATATTCATATTATTTGATGTAAATTTTAAATATTTTGTGCCTATATAATTTTGCCGATATTATTTTTCATCTTTAACTCTTAGGTACACTCTTCAAATTCCAACACACCTCTAAGATCAATAGATAGTAATTCCCCGAACTAGTTCACAAAAAGCTCTACCACGTACTTATGTAAAAAATGATAATATTTCAACATTTCTCATATTTTTTGCGGCTTCATAGATAACTAGAATCACTACACGTTTTTGCGATGTTATTTTCCTTAAAGTGTTTGATATATAGGTGCGCTTAGATTACATCACACATACACACTGACGTAATAACAGTTGTTAAATAACATTTACAGTTCACCACAAAACAACAATGGGCGGTGTTATTGCTATAAGTAACCTCTTTCAGGTAACATTTGGATTGACAGGATCTAATGAACAAAATATGATTGAGCATTTATAGAGCTATAGTAATTTTTAATTTAGTAAAACCACAAAACAACAATGGGCGGTGTTATTGCTATAAGTAACCACTTTCAGGCAACATTTGGATGGACAGGATCTAATGAACAAAATATGATTGAGCATTTATAGAGCTATAGTAATTTTTAATTTTGTAAAACCACAAAACTACAATGGGCGGTGTTATTGCTATAAGTAACCTCTTTCAGGCAACATTTGGATGGACAGGATCTAATGAACAAAATATGATTGAGCATTTATAGAGCTATAGTAATTTTTAATTTAGTAAAACCAGTATAACATGAACCACAATAATCAATAGTTTTTATAACGTAGTTTACGTACGAGCGGTTTTTTGGTAATATTGCGAGATTTCTATTCGACGCGAACTACTTATTCAATTTAAAATTGTTTAGTCAGTAGAAATAACATTACAGATTGCCCAATGCGATATTCAACAAAGCATTTGAATATAAAAACAAAATTCGTTATCAAATATTTCAAAAACCTTCCTCTATTCACAACAGTGAAAACTACTTGTAAATTTTACAAAAAAATGGTTGTCTGTAAAGTCGGTTTACTGACGATAGTTGAACGTGACAACGTCACTTCATGGAACGCCTCAGAACGCCTCAGAACGCATCATGAGTCATGTTTTTTCGTGCGTGCAGCCGGCTCTATCGAATTATAAGACGTTGTCACGTCAAAAAATTAAGCTGTACTTACTAATAATAAATTGTAAGTATTTGTATTTACTTTATTATTCAAAACGATTTAAAGAAAACAATTTAAAAACACTGAAACCTTATCAGGTCAAAATAAAATATACAGGGTGTATAACGTCTTCCAATTAATCATAGAGCGTAAAAAAGTTACCTACATAAAACTTGAATGATTCTTAGAATAATTTTTCGGTTATACGTATACGGTCAATATTCCCTGTATCAAGCACTTGCTTCAAAACTTTAGAAAAAAAAAATTACTTCTTTGATGTTTTGCGATGAAAAGTCAACTTAAACAAAACAAAACATAACGCTACGTACTCATCGCGACAATATTTATTTGGAATTATGAAACTTCATAATGTTGCAAATCATGTTGAATTTTACACCCAGTATTGTAGTCCAGTCAAAATAGACATTCCAGTTTGCATTAATTCCCAACAAGCTGGATTTTTGTACAGGCCTTAAATACGTCATTACAAATGATATGTCAAAAGTCCCTATCGATCCCGCTTGTGCGTTGTTTTTTATTCGAGGTCAAAGGTCGTAAATTTGAATTTTTTGCTTATATCTCTGAAACAACGAAAGCTCTTGAAAAGTGGTTCAGGCAAAGTTTGTACATCGTAAAATTGTCTACAAAAATGCTTCAACACTTTTCTTCTACAAAGCATCGCTTTCGAGATATAGTGACTTTAGACCGCAGGAAAATCGTCGAAGATGCTGCGTTTTTTTCATTTCAGCCGTTTTATCTGCTTCATTGCCACAGAACAAATAGTATTTCTTGAAATTTACTGAAAGGGGTGATGCGTTCGATGGGTTAGTCCTCCTCAGAGGTAATGAATCGTCTTTTTGTTTCAAGAAATACTGTTCGTTCTATGGCAATGAAGCAGATAAAACGGCTGAAATGAAAAAAACGCAGCATTTTAGTTGATTTTCCAGCGGTCTAAATTCACTATATCTCGAAAGCGATGTTTTGTAGAAGAAAAGTGTTGAGATATTTTTGTAGACAATTTTACGATCTACAAACTTTGCCTAAACCATTTGTCGATAGCTCTCGTTGTTTCAGAGATATACGCGAAAAACGCAAATACCCAGGTTAAAGTCATAAATTTGCGTTTAAAAGTCATAAACGAGAGCTATCGAAAAATGGTTCCGACAAAGTTTGTAGATCGTAAAATTGTCTTCTAAAATTTCTCAACACTGTTCTTCTACAAAGCATCGCTTTTAAGATATAGTGACTTTAGACCGCAGGAAAATCTACTAAAATGCTGCGTTTTTTTCATTTCAGCCGTTTTATCTGCTTCATTGCCATAGAACAAACAGTATTTCTTGAAACAAAAAGACGATTCATTACCTCGGAAGAGGACTAACCCATCGAACGCATCACCCCTTTCAGTAAATTTCAAGAAATACTATTTGTTCTGTGGCAATGAAGCAGATAAAACGGCTGAAATGAAAAAAACGCAGCATCTTCGACGATTTTCCTGCGGTCTAAAGTCACTATATCTCGAAAGCGATGCTTTGTAGAAGAAAAGTGTTGAAGCATTTTTGTAGACAATTTTACGATGTACAAACTTTGCCTGAACCACTTTTCAATAGCTTTCGTTGTTTCAGAGATATAAGCAAAAAATTCAAATTTACGACCTTTGACCTCGAATAAAAAACAACGCACAAGCGGGATCGATGGGGACTTTTGACATATCATTTATAATGACGTATTCAAGGCCTGCACAAAAATCCAGCTTGTTGGGAATTAATGCAAACTGAAGTCATAATTTTAGTCTATTTTGACTGGACTATGTCAGAAAACCCAACTTCTTTATATAGGTATACTTAGAAATCGCCTGCCAAGTGATGAGACCATATTGATCCTACAAATTATTCAATGCAAATACCACCAAATACGTTCGTCATTCGTAAAACGATAGCCTTGGCATCTCAGAATAAGAATTAGCGTACACAAAAGACAAGACTTTTCTAATGTGACTTATCTGATTCCGGCACGAGTAGAGAGAAATGTGAAAAAGCCACAAAAGCCATTAAAATGAAAAGAAAAAAGAAGAGTAGGTACAGAAGAATGAGCACGAATAAATGCGAGAATAGTAGACATATCAAAGGTTGTCTGGAAGAAATCGCTGACTTAGCGATAAGGCCGCCCATTGTACATTTAGTTTATTTCATTTTCTAATCTGTATTTTCATTTAGTATTTAAGGTATACAATAAAGAATTTTCATTCATTTATATCGTAACGATAGCACATTCAAGACACACTGCGCGGTGATGCTGCAACGTTCAGCAGTCGAGCTAGCGTCAACGCGTAGTGTGACTCGAATACGCTACCGTTGCGATACGTTTACGATTGTCACATGTATTCATGCTGGGGCCTCTGAGTGACAGACTTGGGCATCATAATTAACTAACTGCAGTCGTGTCGTTAGTGTGCGCACTCCTTAACATTGTGTATAATATAGATTATGATAACTAGTAAATGTAACAATTACATAGAGGTCTCAGTATTTTTTATTCATATTCTATTGCTTTGGTTCCGCGAACGAAAATTTGTATTTTTTCAATTTGTATTTTCAGCCGAGGTAAATATTTCCGTATTTTAAAAACATACACGGAATAAATAAACTAGTAGTACGCCCGAACTAACCACAAGCTTAAAAATATTAAAAAAAATGGTTGTCTGTAAAGTCGGTTTACTGACGATAGTCGCTCGTTCCGCGCTCTCGCTTGCACTTCATGGAACGCCTCAGAGCGAGGTAACGCCGCATGAGTCTCAGAGCGAGGTAACGCC
Organism: Ecliptopera silaceata; assembly: GCA_932527185.1. Lineage (NCBI taxonomy): Eukaryota > Metazoa > Arthropoda > Insecta > Lepidoptera > Geometridae > Ecliptopera > Ecliptopera silaceata. The sequence continues at coordinate 4,448,459 of OW052202.1, read as the reverse complement.
GCATGAGTCATGTTTTTACGTGCGTGCAGCCGGCTCTATCGAATTATAAGACGTTATCACGTCAAAAAAACATTTACTTATACATTTTTAACTATAGTTGACTACCAATCTCACTTCATTTTCTTACTTCATCCTATGCTAGGTGCGAACAACATATCTTCTTTCATTCACTCATTATTTTTCTTCCACTCACTCGTTTATATTAATGTGAGGGTAGATTCAAAGTCAAATATATAACTCTGTACCTATCTACTCTCACACACAATACAACCACTTTTTTTAAGGTCCTACATACCGTATCTAAATAAATACATACTCTAAAAACCTTGAGCATGACGTCAGTAACCAAACAGTACAGTGGTTTTACCGAATAGGTACAATATGGTAATACTTTAGTAGTATAAACTGCATACAGTGTAACGGATCAACAACTGAGCAGCTCTCATCAGTGTCAAATCGTCATTGTGTTCAATTTACATGGACATATACGTTATTTTAATTCGTCACATTCACCCGAATTATACTAACAATACATTTTTGTATAACATGGAAAATCGATTAAGATTTTTAATGACAACGCATATTTTTTTCATTGTTTTTCATTTTTATCAACCGCTTGTGTAGTAAAGATGCAAATGCGAATTTTCCGGCGACATATTTAAATAAATATTCACACACAAAACTCTATTCCCAAACTAAGCAAAGCTTGTACTATGGAAACCAACTTGATTACCATGGAAACGAACTTGATTGCTGATAGAATGCTTAAATACATTTTTTTATAAAATAAATATTATTTTATCACACAACTTTTGCTCTCGGTAAGGATCGAACCCATGACCCACACAGGGAAAACAGAGAAGTAGCTGTGTTGTACCGAAACCCACTTAACTGTGACGCCTGTAATTTTTTATTGTTTATTGCTATTCAATAGCACAACTTATTGTATCATATGACAACTGTATCATTGACTCACCATTCCGTTCAGCCTTTGTCGTATATGCAGTAAATGCTGCAACGCTTGCTCGTTAGTTCTCTCGCCGCAGTCGACGGGGCGGACGCGGCCCCAAGAAACCAGTGGATCGTATACAAATGGACCGATGACAGACATAAGAGCCGCTGTTTGCGCTCGTAAGGCTTTCATTACAGCTTCACAGCTTTTTCTGAAAAAAAAAGATATTTTCACGGGAAATTCACACATCCAGTCTAGTCCCAAACTAAGCTAAGCTTGTACTATAGTCCAGTCAATATATGCATTTCACCTCGGAATTTGAGATACCCAGCTGTAAGTTTGTAAATACTTGTATATGGACACCCTAAATGTTGTCTTAAAACCTACATATGGTAGGGTGTGTGCAACTATAAAAATTTAAGGTCAAAGGTCACAAAAATAGCTTTTTTTGTAAATATTTCATTTCCTATGGGTTTTTTGCTATTTGTATGTATTACAATATTGTAGAATACAAAATTCTCTACAAATTACGTGAAGAAAAAAATTTTATACTGTAAACCGTTTTCGAGATAAAGGGCGTAGAGCGCGCGGTCACAGCATCACTTTTTTTGCATGATTTTTTTTCTTTCTTGGTCAGGGCATGATTTAGAACCCCTGTATGCGGTTGGGCAATGCGAAACGGTTATTTGGAGCGTATCATGACAATTTAACCACCTCCTGGTTGACCTGAAGTGATGCTGTAACCGCGCGCTCTTCGCCCTCGTATCTCGAAAACAGTTCACCATTTAAAAACAATTTTTTGCCACTATTGTAGAATACTAAATTCTCTACAATTTTGTTTTAAATTTTTTTTTATACGATGAACCGTTTTCGAGATATGAGGGCGCAGAGCGCGCGGTTACAGCATCACTTCAGGTCAACCAGGAGGTGGTTAAATTGTCATGATACGCTCCAAATAACCGTTTCGCATTGCCCAACCGCATACAGGGGTTCTAAATCATGCCCTGACCAAGAAAGAAAAAAAATCATGCAAAAAAAGTGATGCTGTGACCGCGCGCTCTACGCCCTTTATCTCGAAAACGGTTTACAGTATAAAATTTTTTTCTTCACGTAATTTGTAGAGAATTTTGTATTCTACAATATTGTAATACATACAAATAGCAAAAAACCCATAGGAAATGAAATATTTACAAAAAAAGCTATTTTTGTGACCTTTGACCTTAAATTTTTATAGTTGCACACACCCTACCATATGTAGGTTTTGAGACAACTTTTAGGGTGTCAATATACAAGTATTTACAAACTTACAGCTGGGTATCTCGAATTCCGAGATTCTTACCAAATTTTAGCTTATTTGACTGGACTACTATGGCAACTAGACTGCTTATATATTTTTTTTTGTAAAAACATACATAAAATACATAGAAACACCCAGACACAGAACAAATATGTATGTTCATCACACAAACATTTGCTCTGGGTGGGAATCGAACCCACGACCCACAGCATGGAAGGCAGAGCTACCAACTGAGCTGTGACGTCTGTCAAATAGCTGTTTTAAGCTACCTATATAAACATGACATACGAAACAGTCCGATAAATCGTACGACTTAAAACATATCGTATAATTTACTTAGCATCGTTTAGACGCCTCTAAGGCGCTCATTGTTTATAAATTCGAAGGATAAACAAATCATAAGGTGTAAATGGGCGAACTGCTTTAGGTACAAATTAGTACTAAGTTGTTAAATAATTTGACAGTTTTATTATTTTAAACTGAGTAAGTACTTAGTACTGACCTGTTCCTGGTTTTTTAAAGTTAATTTATTTTTAAAACAAAATTACGTGTAGTAATTCGTTAATAATGAAAACCGATTTTTAAATTTTGTTAACAGAGTTCGATAAAGAAAACTATGTTTGAAACTATCACGCTTTTGTATATCTTTTTTTTTCATTATCATTATTTTTGTTTAAAATCGTGATATTGTAATATAATGTAACCATTATATTACTGTTATATTATACAAGCAATTGGCACTATGAACCGAATATATCATGATTTGTGTGTTTGATTGCTTCCGTCATGCAGATGTCGGAATATGGGAAAACAATTGCGCAATAAATCATAATCTGAATGCGTAGATATATCAAAACGATTCGGCCATTTTAAATCAGTTCTTTTATTGAAGAGATACACAACAAAAGAGTATGTTTATATTTGTAGTATAACTATAAGCAGGACTATGTAGTGCCAAAATGAATCATACTAAGGCTTTTTCCTAGCTGTAGGTGATATTGGACTGCAAATGATTATTAAATTGGGATTAGTAAAGAATGATTTAGAAATTTGTCCGGTGGCTTGAAGTTTGATAGAAATTATTTAAAATCCAGATTCTTCCAATTTTAACTTTTGATTTTAGACCACATTTTTTACGATCGGAAAAAATGTGGTTTAAAATCAAAAGTTAAAATTCTATGATTTTTTCTGTATTACGCTTTCTGGTTTTTCTTTATTCTATGATTTTCCGCTTTCTGTATATTTCTTACCTGAACATGCCTTCATGTTTAAGCGGTCCCATAGCGGCCTCCATATTATGCGTCAGACGGAATGGAACCCGTTCCGGCCATTCGAAAGCCTCTCCTTTGTTGAAAAGACAGTTGAAATCCACATGAACTGTGTCTCCGTTTGTAGAATCGAATGATATATTCTCACCGTGGCGGTCGCCTAAGCCTGTAAAAATAAATAAAATAAATATACATGGACAATTCACACATCATACTCTAGTCTTAAACTAAGCAAAGATTGTACTATGGGAACTAGATTGCTGATAGAATACTTATTTACATTTTTAAAAGATTACTAAAATTAAAAAAGTAAATACATAAATCAATAGCAAAAGTTGTATGAAAAGGTTCCCATAGCTTATAAAACTTATTGTACATTATATTCAGATTTTTATTTTTGTTAACTTTAGTACTCTCTTAGTTTATATTGTAAGGTGTCTCTCATCTTACCTAAAATATATCCAACCATAGACATGACAGCTGTGGTTCTTATATACGCAGATCTCGCTTGATACCTAGAAGTATAATGATTATTATATAGTGATTCGCTATTATAAACAGAGTTATAGTAGTTTGTAATTTTATTATAATAAATACAAAGCTTTGCTATTTGCTACAAGTTTGCTTAGTTACGGTCTAAATGGCGTTGTGAAAAATGTTCATTAATGCATTAGATTTAGCACATTTTTGGTATTAATCTGTTAGTGTTTTTTTACAAGCTATAGGCAAGCGTTTGACTGCGATCTCACCTGATGTTAAGTGACGATGCGGTCTATGATGTAGCTCACTTGCCTAGAAGATACCCATTCACTCGTTTCTTAAAAGTATACAAATTATAGGACTCTGGAAACACAGACGCCGGCAACGAGTTCCACTCTTTGGCTGGCCGCATTATAAAAGTAGAAGCAAAACGTGCAGGCTTGAACATTGTTCTATCAATACAGCGCCTTCTATCATTCCTTTTCCTGTATCTTTTCAATTACATTTTGTTCTTAGACTTACCATCCATACGGATCTGAGAATACTCTTCGGAACCATTCTTGGAACAGCGGCGGATGTCGAGGCAGTAGCTTATCTTCGTATATCCGTCTCTTTTTCTCTACAGGATCTTTGTTGGAACACATCATCTCTTTCAGTTCTCGATTGCTTGTGTGAATGCCTGAAATAATTAATTACATCTTATGGTTAGTATATTTAGTTAGTGTATTTTACTTCGTACATTAATCTAATATGACAAATAAAAGTGTATTTTTCTACAATTGTAATTTCCTCAATAACAAATAAAGAAAAAAAAGAATGCATGTAAGTAGTGATGTTTGACAAATAAATAAGTTCAATTAAAAAATCAATGTAAGAACTAGCTTTATAAAAAGTTCACAGATATTAGATTATTTTAGATTTTAGAGTAATATCGAATCTGTTTTCTATAGTCTTTGCTGATCTTGACACTAGATGGCGTTGTGTATGCATATTTATATTATATTCACTGTATTTGAGGTTTCTGATAATAGTAACCACACAACGCCGTTTAGTTTAAAGGAGAATGAGCACTTTGGGCCACGACTAAAAACATCGTCCCTCAAGGTTGCCACATAGTACGTTTAAAAGGGCTTTTACAGGCCAATATTTTATTATATTTACGGAAAAAATCCGTCCCATGGAAATCGAGAAATTCTGATGAAATCATTTTTCATTTACCATCATATTACTTAAAATTCTGAAGGCCCACAAGAATAACTATGATAGCGTTTAAAAAAGCATTAAAAGGGCTTTAATTGTTTCTCAGATTGTTTAAAAATCCAACCTGTGGAAATTTAGATATTCCTGAAAAACTGTAGTATTGCAAAAAATATATATAGTTTTTCAGAAATATCTCGATTCCCACAGGTTAGATATTCAAACAATCTGAACAACAAATAAAGCCCTAGACTACTAGACTTGTTATACCATACCTTTTTGTTTATATATATGCATTAAAACAGGCCTCAATCCCACAAGATTAGGTACCCATTCTATAAGTCCACATTCCTCATTCAAAGGCAGCACACTATACGTCCTAATATACAGTCTACGTCGTCTCGTCTCTGGCGCATCTTGTAAGAATCTATTCACGACTGCGTTGAATTCCATGAGACGGTAATCTTTGCGGAGATCGTCGCGGGGTTTTAGCATTATTATATAGGATTTGCCGTCCGAACCTGAAAATGTTTTGTTAAGATATTATAACATTTCATATGACTACTCAATGAAGCATAAAGCGTTATTTGCATAATCTGTAAGTTTATTTTCATATTATTTGAATGTTATTATGGCCAGTCTAAAACGTTTCAATTTTACACTACCATGGTAAGTATAATCTTAATAAAATGGTCAAATACTGTAGTTGGTATAACTCTACTCTCTACTATGTAAGTTTGATTCTAGTCAGCCACAAAATTATTTTTACTGTATTTCCATATGAAGCGTCAAAAAATGTTACTTCTGCTCTCTAGGTTGTAGGTTTGATTGTAGCAAAAACCAAAAATATTATACAGTTTAGTCAGAAATATGCAATAAACATTATAGTCCAGTCAAAATAGACTAAAATTATGACTCCAGTTTGCATTAATTCCCAACAAGCTGGATTTTTGTGCAGGCCTTGAATACGTCATTACAAATGATATGTCAAAAGTCCCCATCGATCCCGCTTGTGCGTTGTTTTTTATTCGAGGTCAAAGGTCATAAATTTGTGTTTTTTGCGTATATCTCTGAAACAACGAGAGCTATCGAAAAGTGGTTTGTTTCAGAGATATATGCAAAAAACGCAAATTTATGACTTTTAACCTGGAATAAAAAACAACGCACAAGCGGGATCGATGGGGACCTTTGACATATCATTTGTAATGACGTATTCAAGGCCTGTACAAAAATCCAGCTTGTTGGGAATTAATGCAAGCTGGAATGTCTATTTTGACTGGACTATTACCTCTAAGTGTAACCTTTCTCGGCTTCTGCAGAGAAGGCAATATATTAATCTGTTCTTCGATTCCCGCGATATAAACCGCCGGTTCTGTCGGTATGTTGAAGTCTATGCGTTCCTGTCGCGCCGCTTTAGAAGGTAGTACTATCTTGCAGAACTCTTGGAATGGCATCATTATGTGGCTGAAGTTTTCTGAGGTCAGCAAGCGTGGAAGAGTGCGGACTAACGCTGATACTGTTGTTGTCTGGATTTATAATAAAACATATTTTAGTTGAGTAATATTTAAGGGTCTCAAGAGTATACAAAAATAAATAAATATTTACAGCCAAATCACACACTCCAGTCCCAAACTAAGCAATGTTTGTACTTTGGGAACTAGATTACTGATAGAATACTTATATAATTTGTTTTGTAAATACATTACATACAATACATAGTAACACTCAGAACAGAACCATGTTCCTCACACAAACATTTGCTTACGTGGGGATCGAACGACCCACAGCATAGAAGGCAGAGCTATTACCATCTGAGCTGTGGCGCCATAATAATATCTCATGATATAAAATACATACCATGCCAGTCCCAGCTATAGGTTTATTGCACAATTCAATCAACTTCTCAGCGAGCTGTGTGAAATCATTGACAAGTTTCAACATCCTAGGTTCCTTCAGTTTAGGGTCCGCAAATACGTCGGTACAACGTTTAATGCGCTGCGCATAACTTGATTTTATAACGCACATCATCATCCATAACGCGTGCTGGGGGTAAGCGATTATGAGCTTTACTACTATGGCTTTAAGTTGAAGATACACCTGAAATTAAACAGTTAAGGTGAAAAAGACAAACATATTTATACCTTCCGCAACTGCAAAAACAATTGCTAAGAAAATATTTTTCTTGTAGATAATTCGTTCGATCGGTAGGTTTTTTGCAAATTAATAAAACATCATTGCACTTGGAAAGTTGATACATCTATTTAAGCCCGAATTTGAGATCACGATACACTTTGTGGCAAATAACGTTTGTTTACGAAAAGCATTGGAAACTTTCCTCGAAAACAGCATGGCAGGCACGTAACGTGTCGAATATTTATTTGCAGATGCTAACATGCTGAATACCGATGTCTAAAAAACTATTACTTTCTAATATTTATCAAAAATATGTTTTAAACTTTTTCACACGTCCAAGAATTCACATGCTTAGTCATAAACAAACTCTATTAGTCGGGTGTTACGTGAAGTGAAACAATATGGCTTACCTCTTTAACTGGATGACAGATTCTAGACACGATCTGCGAGAATGCTGTGAGGTAAAGGTACAGAGGCAGTCTTTCGGAGTAAGTTTTTATAACGTCCGTCATTTGTGCTAGGACTGAATGAACTCCTGTATCTGATGCAGTCACTTCGACGTCGAGCCTGAAAAATTGAACATATTTAATTTTATTTTATATAATGCTAACAGTCTTCCCGGATGTGCAAAAATGGAGTGTTCAGGGGTTTAAAATCACAAGGAGATGTTTTTAAAAATGGCAGTTATTGTTATCTTATAAATCGAGGGCATGATTCATTTTACAACTTTTATCTACCTACCGAAAATCATACTTGGCCATTACGCCGTTCTCAAAACAGCCTGTATACCTATGGGCCGTATAAATAAAATAAATAATAAAGTGTTGCTTTCCTAAAATATATATAAAACACTAAATAAAGTTATTTAACTAATAACACCGTGGTTATCACTTTTATTTTATAGCTTGATATTATTACAAAAAAATAGTACTAACCATATAGAAAGCATCCTCGGCATGCTCTGATATAGATACTTATGTCCATATTGCAGCGCTTTGCCGTAACTATTCAATGCGTAGAGTCGTCGCGACCACGTAGTTCCGTTAATTGTAACGTTATCACCGCTACTGACTTTCTCGTAGTAAGCACCGAGACACACCTGAAAGTAAATTACATTATTTCGCGTTTTGAAAATAAAACAACACACTTTTTTTTTATCGGTATTGTCCCACTGCTGGGCAAAGGTCTCGGACAAAAACAACATACATATTCAACTAATATTAGTAGGACGTTGCAAGGATTTTAGAGCAATTTCAGGTTAATTTTTTTTTACTAAAAGATAACTGAACGTATAAACAATGTGCGGTCTTATCGCTCAGCGATTAAGGCAGACATATTTTGGATGGAAAGGACTTACACGATTTGTTTTCTACGGTTTTATACGACCTTATTTCAAAAGTCGATTTTTTTGCCCGCGACTTCGACTCACAAATTTTAGCCTAATTGTTATTCTAATGTAGGTATAAACTACATTATGGTAAATTACATCCATACATCCATCCATCCAGCTATTTGTTTAGTTTTAAAACTCACCAAACTTTTTTCCCATTGCTTGAACACCTCAACAGATTCTTTGTAGTACCCAATATTGACATCAACATCTACATTCGTCGTTTCATCATTGTATTTAGCTATTAGAAGTTTTGCTTTGGCACATATTTTTCTGCAATTGATGTTTTTTTAATTAGTTGTCTAAACTAATAATATTATAAAGAGGAAAGATTTGATTGTTTGTTTGTTTGCATCGAATAGGCTCCGAAACTACTGGACCGATTTCAAAAATTCTTTCACTGTTGTGAAGCTACATTATCTGCGCTGAACATAGGCTATATTATAATGATATTTTTTATATAGGCTACCCGTGCGAAGCCGGGCGTACTACTAGTAACTAATAATATATACATATGTACATGCCAGAATAAGTTTTCTGAAAATCAAACTAGATGTCGCCACAAGCAAAATTAGAACGCGCTATCGTTGCGTTTCGGCTCTAGATGGACGTATCGACGATTCGCTTTCAATTACTTTTATTCAATTTTATAAGATGTAGCTGATATATTAATTTGCACTAAAATCATTACACAATTACGTAAAATAAAAAAGTACCGTTGTTCATTAGTAAGTTCTTCGATCTTCGGATAAGCATCGTCTAATTTTCTCCGTAGTGTTGTAAATGCTTGCTCATGCTGCCCTCTCATCCAGTACATTTTAGCTTTTTCTATAAATAATTCCTCTGAATGGAATTCTTCTGCGTTTAAAATGTACATGTATGACTGAAAGATACAGATAATATTATATTGAATATAATATTTGAAACTATCATGGTTTTTAACATAGTTTCAAAGACTTCAGTTCGACCCGTGATCATGGCGCATGCAACTGTTCCGAAATATCGGGAAATAATCAAACTCACAAATCATGGTAAATATATTGAATAGCTTTTTTTATTTAGTAGGTAATGCTGTTCATTATTAGGCACGCCGAACCCAAAGGTCGACAAAAAAAATGTTTATAACATGATGCCAACCTTTTGTGCACATTTTTCTGTGAAAAGTGTTACATTTACGGATTAGTTTGTAATATCCTTCACGAATTATCAGTTGTTTTTTGTTTATGATTATGCAAACTTGAGATTAAATATGGCAATAAAATATATTTATACTACACCTGCTCGGAAAGTACCTTGATACTTTATCAAATTTACGGTAGAAAGTACGTCATTGCATATCGAACAAATATGCGGCGAGAAAACGCATCTGAGCGGGAGAGAAAAGTGTATGAAAATCCATTTCTTACGTGGTTTTTCTTTTTTAATTTTGGGTAAGACTATGCGCTGGTAACCTAAATATCAAAAGCCAAAAAGTTTTTACAGTGAGTTTTTATCTCCAAGTTCGCAAAATGACACTGGCCACTAGCTGTGTGTTGGATGGTGTCAAACAATTTGAAAAAAGAACATGTGAAAATTTTAGTTTTTTATTTTCCTCGTAGGTGTAGTATAAAGCACTATGTATCACTCAAGAGAAAGTGCGATTCCCGATCTCGGGTGTTTTAAAGCCCTCGCCTGCGGCTCGGGCTTCAAACGACACCCTCGACGGTAATCGGTCACTTTCTCCTCTCGGTGAACAATGTACTATTATCTCGTTATGTCTCAGAATTACCCTGTTAGCGAGATATAAAACTCACTTGTTGAAATATGCCCGACTTTCTCGCGTACTTTGCACTCTGCAGCCAAAGATCACCGATGCATGATTTCAGACGGCTCGCAGTCATGGGATGAGTTGGTTCTAATAGCTCCTGAAACCATAGAACAATACAAATCTATTAAATGAATAACTTTAACTTGACTTACAAGAATTTCGCTTTTCATCCTGTAAATACAATAAGCTCCCGAAATAATAGTGTTGTAATTTTTATTGTTTTTGGTGTTTCTGTTTTGTGTACCTACTAAATAAATAAATATGTATATGTCTAGGTGTAAGTCTAAATACTAGATTTAAAAAAAAATGACTAAAGGTGTTCCAAAAAGTTAAACTAATTGAGTTAAAAAAACAAATAAGTATGTATATAAATTATATTAATAATCATTTTGTGTCAGTGTTTCAATTGCAAGTTTTGATCTTCATTTTAGTTCATTACAAGCTTTGACCAAGACTATAAGTGACGTCATCTCAAAATGTCATTCATATTTATTGTCCATACCTTAGTTTGCTGTAATAATATTCTCCTCAGTCTAAGAAGTGGTTCAATTGTTCTAACATCAGATTGAACCACCGATAATCTTCGACGCCATTCGTCTAACAGCTGATTAAGTATTTCTGTTCCTTGACGATCACCGTCACTAAGATTTTTGAATCTGAAATGATTGATGATTATATAGATTTCTTTGAAATCTTTTTAAGTAAACATAATTTTCAAGTGTTTTATTATTAACTATTGCACCGTAAGAAAAAATAACAAACAATAAGTAACGCAATTAAAACCCATATCTATATAATTATACATATACATATAATTTATCGATGTATGTTTTTTAAATAAGGTTGCCCAGGTTCTTGAATATACCATCCTTTTTTAAGCGTTTAACAAATGGGAGCCTGATATTTATTCTACGTCTTTCAGTACTTTATTGACACTATATAGCACTGTGAAATATCCATTACTATTTCTGTATTTACCTTTTTAATATTTCCTCTACATGTCCAGCTTCGCTAACAATATGCAATCCTAACACACTTTGATATCCACTGCGTAGTGCGCTCTCGCCTTTGCTCTCTCCGTCCATTTGAGCCAGCAATCTACTGGTTGCATCGTGACAGGCAATGTTGAACGAATCGTGATCTTCAGAACGGTAGGCGAGAAGAATCCTACCCATTAGAAGACCCCAGTTCTCTTTACATTGCGGCTGAAAATAAAAGGTTGTTGTAATTCACAGGCATCACAGTTTTCTTGGTATTATAGCTCTGTCTCACATGTTGTAGGTCAGGGGTTTGATCTCCACCAAATCCAATTATTTCTGATTTATGTTCTGTGTCTGGGTTTCTGTACATTATATTCATTATATCCCATTGCAAGCTTTGACCAGATTGGGACTAGATAGTTCATATAAATTTAGAAAAAGCTAACTTTTAGGACGTTCCAGGATTGTCCACATAATATGTGCTCTGTAAAACATCACACGTCAGACCTGTGAGACTATGCATTATTTTGCGATTCATAATTAAATTATGTTACCACAGGCTTCTTGATAAGTTCATCGAGCTGATCCCATCTCCCGAGCCTCCATAACGGCTCAGCGGTCAGTTCAAGTTTACTGTCTGTGTCGTGTTCACTAAGCAGCCGATACGCTGTAAATGGCTGGTCAAGGCCGAGGTAGCAGTCTATCATACCCTAGAAAAAAAAACAGTTTAATATTAAATGTATGCTTCGTGTATTTATTTTTATATATTATTATTGAAGCGTGCCTGAACTGTAGTTTTATTTTATAATTTTCCAGCTTTGATCTCAAATCGGCTTCATTTTAAATTTATTTTGCAGTCGAATCACATACTAGACATTAAGCTTCGTTGTCCTTTTTTTGTTATAAATAAATATAAATGAAAAAGTATAACGGGATACTACGCTGACATCCAACAACAACGTATTACAAATCAAGTATGTAGTAAGTATGTGGTATACAATACAATACAATGTACATCCAAAAAAAAAGTAACGTATAACAAATCAATAGTATATGGTAATATGATATACACTATATCGTAATCCTTTCAATATATCCCTAGTTTCTCATAGTTTCTGTGGGCCGATCCCGGCGGCACTGCAATGCCGGGCCGACCCGTGACGGGAGTGGAGCGAGCTTAGTCCAGTCAAAATAGACTAAAATTATGACTTCAGTTTGCATTAATTCCCAACAAGCTGGATTTTTGTGCAGGCCTTGAATACGTCATTACAAATGATATGTCAAAAGTCCCCATCGATCCCGCTTGTGCGTTGTTTTTTTTTCGAGGTCAAAGGTCATAAATTGGCATTTTTTGCGTATATCTCTGAAACAACGAAAGCTATTGAAAAGTGGTTCAGGCAAAGTTTGTACATCGTAAAATTGTCTACAAAAATACCTCAACAGTTTTCTTCTACAAAGCATCGCTTTCGAGATATAGTGACTTTAGTCCGCAGGAAAATCGTCGAAGATGCTGCGTTTTTTTTCATTTCAGCCGTTTTATCTGCTTTACTGCCACAGAACAAACAGTATTTCCTGAAATTTACTGAAAGGGGTGATGGGTTAGTCCTCCTCCGAGGTAATGAATAGTCTTTTTATTTCAAGAAATACTGTTCGTTCTATGGCAATGAAGCAGATAAAACGGCTGAAATGAAAAAAACACAGCATTTTAGTGGATTTTCCTGCGGTCTTAAGTCACTATATCTCAAAAGCGATGCTTTGTAGAAGAAAAGTGTTGAGATATTTTTGTAGACAATTCTACGATCTACAAATTTTTTGGAACCATTTTTCGATAGCTCTCGTTTATGACTTTTAAACGCAAATTTATGACTTTAACCTGAGTATTTGCGTTTTTCACGTATATCTCTGAAACAACGAGAGCTATCGAAAAATGATTTAGGCAAAGTTTGTAGATCGTAAAATTGTCTACAAAAATATATCAACACTTTTCTTCTACAAAGCATCGCTTTTGAGATATAGTGACTTTAGACCGCAGGAAAATCTACTAAAATGCTGCGTTTTTTTCATTTCCGCCGTTTTATCTCCTTCATTGCCATAGAACGAACAGTATTTCTTGAAATAAAAAGACGATTCATTACCTCGGAGGAGGACTAACCCATCGAACCCATCACCCCTTTCAGTAACTTTCATGAAATACTGTTTGTTCTGTGGCAATAAAGCAGATAAAACGGCTGAAATTAAAAAAACGCAGCATCTTCGTCGATTTTCCTGCGGTCTAAAGTCACTATATCTCGAAAGCGATGCTTTGTAGAAGAAAAGTGTTGAGGTATTTTTGTAGACAATTTTACGATGTACAAACTTTGCCTGAACCACTTTTCAATAGCTTTCGTTGTTTCAGGGATATACGCAAAAAATGCAAATTTATGACCTTTGACCTCGAATAAAAAACAACGCACAAGCGGGATCGATGGGGACTTTTGACATATCATTTGTAATGACGTATTCAACGCCTGTACAAAAATCCAGCTTGTTGGGAATTAATGCAAACTGGAATGTCTATTTTGACTGGACTAGCTCCGAACATCCCGTCGCTTTACAAAAATCAGTTTAATATACTGGTCCCTCAGTGAGGGAACTTTCAGATATTAAGCTGAAAAGAACAGATACTACACTTTGATCTTAGCCAAAAGGCCGAGAAGCGATACCATAACAATGTTCTCAGAGGCACGTCACTCAAAGCCGTGTGTTTTCGTCAGCGCGATCTACAAATCGGACAATTTTACTAGCGCCCTCTAGTTATGAATCGAGTAAACTATAATCTCGCTTCAACCCCTATGCAAATTACTTTAGCAATAATCCCATAGAACTTTTTACGTAGTTTGCTTGGTTAACTTGAACAGATCAGGCATGTTCACATGTTCTGTGAAGTCACATTTAGATGACTGATCGCTAATGAATTATACAGTAAGCTCTTCTATGTCACAAATTTGGATTTATATCGTAACATTCCAAATAAGCACCCACTAAACCCAAAGAACAAATTTAGCTTATGTTTTTGCGTACAAGTATAAAAAGGAGATTTAAACGATTCGAATTGCATTAAAGGGTTAAAAATAAATAAGGTTTACCTGTATACTATGCCTATCCAATTGACCTTCTTGGGCCAGTCGCTCGTAACACAAGGCAGCATCTTGGAGCCGCCCAGTTACAACTTGAGCTAATATCAATTCCTTCAATGAAGGCTCCGATCGCTTCATCGATAAAATGCCTAAAAGCAGAAATTACGATTAATTACGAAGATAGTTTTGTTGTACTTATGGTTTATTTGAAAGAGGACAGATACTAAGTATACTAATCATAGGAAAGGTATTCTAAATACGCTATGACTGAAAGTCCGAAAATAAAACGTATAATTCAACAAATACAGTTGTAAATCTCACCAGCAACCGAATCAGGTTCGTCAAGCAATGCGTATATCTCTGCTAAGAAAGGTAACTGCTCCTGCATTTGTTCTTTTTTCTCGCCCATGTATAGTTCTAAATATTGGAGAGCTCTTTCAAGTTCCCCGCAAGCGAAATTTCCACGCGCTATAGTCAACTTATCGAATTTATCGAGGAATGATGATATTGCTCTGAAAATTTAGATTTAGTTTAAACAAAAAAGGAACGTTTCAAAGAGAAGCTTGCACGCTTGAAGCGTGAAATGCACTAAAAAATAATTCCTATTGCAAGTGAATAGATTGTATTTTCGTACTTGTAATTCTCGTTCTCCAATGGCCGCTGTTTCAAATGACACCATTCTAGAATCCATCGATTGAGGAAATCCAGTAGTGTGTATATTGTTTTGCTGCATTTACTCTGAAAATAACGTTTTGTAATGAATTTAACATAATAAGTTACATTATATTAAAGTTGAAATAGTAACAACAATTTCTCATAATCCGACATAATATAACTTATGAAATATTTTTTCATTGTATAGGAGCCTTGCAACTACAATAAATGTGAAGTTTTTTTATTACGTGTAGATACATACCTGATTACCTTCTTCTGTCTGAATGCTATTGATGCTAGGAGTCATTCTAATGTGCCTCAGCATTTTATATCTCGCTCGTTCTACTGCTATTTGATGAGATTCAAAATTCTCCAATTCTGTAAAATACTCTATTTCATTAGATAAGATGTAAAAGGGATAAGATTGGGGGAGATTAGGAGGAGATTGGGGGGTTAAGTTTGGGGGATTCGCTTTGTTCGCTATATATGCTATTAGAAGCCAGCCTATTTTAACCCAAAACCCATAACTTTATAATTCTAAGATGTTAAAATTTAGAGATAGCTTCTAGATTACTAATTTGTAGGGGTATAGGAGCTTTGCTTAGTTTGAGACTAGATATCTAGAGATTATTTATATATTTATGTATCTATGGTATTAGTAAGCTTAGCTACGGCTACATACCAATAACAGCTAATATCTCTTCCTGCACATACTTCGGGTTAGTTTTTGACATTATAGCGTGTAGTAGCACGTATGGTAGGAACAGAAAAAGTGTTCTGACGTCACGACGCATGCTCGGGTGAACTGTGCGGAGTAGATCTCGAATGCTTTCTGATTCGATCAGAGGAATCAATTGACCCGCCCAGCTGGAAAAAACAAGTAGTACATTCCAATAGAATATTTCAATTTTCATTCTCATCATAGGTATCAGACCACTGCTGGGTAAAAGCCTATTTTCAATCTAGTAAGAGTTAATTAGAATGATAGATAAATGAAAGATCTTAGGGCCGTAACGCACTAGCGGTTAACCACGGGGGCGGCTAACCGCGCTTTTTCAGTTAAGTATGCAACCTATTGAAATTTTGGGCAGTTCAAATGCGTACAGTCACAAGTTGCATATAAAACTGTATTCCAGTTTTATATGCAACTTGTGACTGTAGTAGCGCTACCGCTAATGCGTTAGACCAGCTAGTGTTTATGGCCTTGCATGTTCTATGTTCTTTAAAGCATAATGTTGAAACAGTTTATACGATCTAATAGAACATCGTAAGTCACACATATGACTACAAAGAGGTTGTAAAGTGTAATGTAAATGGTAATAATTAATAGCTTACTTATGAGCCCACTCTAAAAACGTAGTCGCATGGGTAGACCCAAATAAGGGATGCGCTTTTTTCGGCTGCGATGGATATGCCAACGTGTACCTGTGATAAATTACAAAAAAGTTATAAGCAAGTTAAGATTAGAATAGAGATTTATCAAATTGCTAGAACGGGCTAGAACAAGAGACACCAATCCTACGGGCGATTTCAGAAGAATACGATATGAAATTCAGTTTTTTTTTTAAGATTCCGTATAAGGAAAGATGTAAGTACTTCATAATTAATCCACGACTTTACTTTATAATCCCCGAGAATGATAGATATCCTCAGATCTCTTAGTACCTTGTACTCATATATCTTGTGGATGTCTAAAGGGGGTAGTTAGAGGCGTCCAAAGATAGCACCCGCATTATTAGCGTTCTAATCAATGGAAAGTCTTACCTAGAGCTCAGTAAAGGATGCATAATCTGGTGCATATGCTCAGGAAAGCTGTCCCAGACATCTTTCTTTGTTCCAGTAGGGGATATGTCGTAGATTTTCAGAATCTCTTGAATGGTTAGAGCGTAGCAGTCCATATTCTAAAATGAATTTTAATGATTAACTATCTGATGTGACAGGTACTGACCGGGAGATCGGTTGCCTACTATTTCCAACATAAAATGAATTATACATTTACTTATTAGTTTAGTTAAGTTATTGAAGTTTACTACAAGCTTAGACAAAAAATTCTCCATAAGAAACAACAAAGCTTGCTCTTCAATAGAAATAAATCTTCTAAAAGGTTTTCATACTGCGCAAACTGTTATTCTTTGCTAAAATCTTACCATCGTATCCTTCTCATACTGGAAAGCTCTAGAAAGTTCCACTAAAGCAGTTGCAGCAAAGCAGTTATCGCCGATAGTGAATGCAAACGGCGATCTATCAGGTTGTACGTATTGTCGGGGTAAATGACCTGCTTCGATAGCTCCAAGCTGTCCGAGACAAGCACCACTGGCTGAACTCACTTTCGCATCAGGGTCTTTGCAGCCTGGAAGGTAAATTATACCTTATACATGTAAAAATAAAGGTTAGTTATATGTTTTATTGTTATTATGTAGTTGTTTTGTATAAAAATCTAAATATGAAACGGACAGAAACAAAAGAACGCGTATCATGATTTTTACTCTCATTCGCGCCATTTTTTATTCGCTAAGTTGGATTTAATTAAGGATACGTACCAATAAGCAAGGAGTCGATCAGCTCTACAATAACAGGATCGATCGTCTTTCCAGCAAAAATAGCTTTATGTAACTCAGTTCGGTTGCTTTTCAACAACTTATCCAAATGGGAGAAAGCGAATGCTTTTATACTCGGTATATCCTGGTTCAAATGCATCAAGTACCATTTAATTTTATCAGAAAACCCTTCTGGCTGCGTTCTTCTAACGTGTCTTTTGATAACCATCTTGATATTATCAGATATCTTTGTGTCCTCCATGAAGAATAAGTCTGATATGTTAGAGCTTAGGATATTCTCATTGCTCAGAACCAGGTAGTAAAATATCTTGTTGATTTCCTGAGGTGCATGTTCGAATTGCTGCATCAGAGATACGGCTAGGTTAGATAGTAGCGGACCTAATGATATACTGTCAATGTTATGTATAAACGCGCTCCACGCATCTGTTAGTATTTTCGGAAATTCCTTCGCGAGTGGTAAAGCAGATCGTAAAGTCGCTAGCACTTTAAAACGTAAGGGAGTCAGGTATTTCACACCCATCAGTTGCATTATATCAGGGAAGCTTTTCAGCGCTTTGCGTTTCACTGAAAGAGCCACTTTCGCGTTCACTAGTTTATGATCAAAATACGCAAGCACCCCCAGAAATTTCGGGTTTAGAAAATCTGCGATTTGCGATGTTGTCATACTCGAGCTGCCGATTGGAGTAGACGTGTCGGGATCATGGCATGCTAAGCTTCTACAAGCTTCCAACACTTTCTCAGGATTGCAGCAGTATTGCAGAAGGAATTCGGTCAGAATAATCCTGAAGTGTCGTTTTATCAGACTGAGAATGGAAAGTTTCGTCAATTTCTCGATTATATTATAGCACTTCTTCGATACATCGTTAGATTCGTTTAAGTAAACGTGTACGTAGGTATGCGGGAACCTTTCTATGAGGAAATCGGATACTGAACATTGTACCAATGACGCGATCTCTTCGATCATGGATGGTACTTCCTTTATCGTCACCGAGTACGGTATCAAGTATGGGAGAAAATGGTGCACATCTTTTGATATAAAATCTCTGTACCCGACAAAACCGAAAGCTCTAACTACTTTCAGAAGCGCTATAGCGAATTCCTTTCCATTGTATAAGCTGCATTCAACAAATAGCTTGCAGTAATCTTTTTTATATCTATGGTAGACTTGGTTTGGGGTATAACCGTGAGCTTCAGAAATTCCTCTCAGGCCAACTACAGCCTTAGGCCCTAGGGAACAAGGGTGTGGATGCATTATGAAGTATATTAGCAGTTTGGTAGCCGGTAGAATCACTTTTTCGTTTCGACACAACCCAAACTCTTTTATGAGATTCAAGGTGGCGGTTTGTAGAGCATGGTTGTTCTGTTCTAAGCTTGTTTTAGTTGATTGTACAAGCAAATTGATGCATACATTGAAAGCGTTTTCTTTCTTCATTATCATTGGAGTATCATTATCGGTCTGAAAAATAAAAACCGTTCATAGACAAAACAATAGAATTGAAGTCATTTTACAATGCACGAAAAGTAGGTGTCTACTATACTACTGAAACAACACAACGTAGTATGTATAGTAGGTACTTTATTAAGAAGTTAGTACCACCATTCTACTTCTTTTAGCCGCTAGTGCTGCTTGTAGTGTTCTGATTTGTGGCGTATGTGTGCCGGTGCAGTATCCTTACTTAGTAGACTTATGAGTTATATGTTTCAGCCAGAATAATAGTCTGAGTGCATCGTCTCACATGGTTTATTCACAAAAGACTTTAATCTTAATCAATTATAATAACTGTAAGAGTCCCCGCAGACTACAAACTTTCTATCGGCCGATAGTTTGGTCGGCTTCTTAATCAGGATGAAGATGTATACAGATGCGCACATTACAGTGATTCAGTCTTCATACTGATTAAGAAGCCGACCAAACTATCGGCCGATAAAAAGTCTGCAGTCTGCAGGGACTCTAAAAATAACGTTATTTTAATTAATTAAAGTTACTTACAGCATCTTCACGAAGATATGGTTTCAATGCTCGCAAAACATGCCCACAATTTGGTATACTCAACAAACTTGGGCTTATGTGATCAAACACATAGAAATGCTGACACAATGTGCTAACGAAGTTCCAAAACCCACTCGTTTCGATATCAACATAATGTTTCGCGTTCAGAAACTTCACAAACAAAGATTTTAGTCCCAGCATAGTAGAATGTTGGCTGGCTTGAATGTTACTATCTGAGTATACCTCAACATTTTCTTGGCTCAATTTAGTAAGATCTCCATTCGTCTTTTCATCTGCATGGCATTTTGAACATATTACCGAGATTCTTACACCATGGTTGCTGTATAAAACATGCCCCAAATCTCTATCTAAAGTGGTTAAAACAACACTAATATTCCCTAGGGACATACAAGCAATTGTTTGTAGTATTTTGACGAGTTCTTTCTGGAGATTTTCATCCTTGGTTAGCAGAGCAGGCATTAGAACTTCACCAATCAGTTTACTTGCTGAATAGCTTTTGCTCATCAGTAGAAAAGGACACAAAGGTAACACCTGAAAAAAAATATAAAATGAAATTATATAAAAAATTATATGAATGAGAGTGATTCAATTATATTATAAGTAGGTATATGTTGAATTCGTATGTAGAAAAGCCTTTACTTAAAAATAAATTAAATTATTTTTCATTTCTATTAATAATGCTAATTAGATTGGAATACAGACCATTGTGGGACAATATGTTCTAAAATACATATTACAAACAATTTATAAATAGAAAAAACTTTAGGGTTCAAACAGACACCTAATTAGGTACAATGAAATAGGACCAATCACCATTGTAAATGTTGTTTGTATGTTTCAAAAAGTTAATTTTTCTTTTTGATTGTAAAATATGTACTTTAGTGATGAAAAATATATTTAAAAGTGATATACATTGTGTGCTCACTTACATCTTTATAACCTTCTACAGTTTTGTTCTTTAACAGAGAACCCATCAAATGAGAAACCACCCTGGTCCAATTGTCACTCAATTTAGTTTTTATTACTAACTTTGCCAGCATCATATTCTTCAATATTAGTGTTTTTATAGACTCATGGTACACTAAATTATGTTCAGAATACTGTGCTGTACTTTGCAAGCACAATATTTGCAGTACCATATTGGAATTTTCGTGTGTCATGTCTTGGTATAAAATAGATGCCATCACAGCCATGTCTATAACAAGCTTAATATTACATTTGTCTTCTAAGAGTATATTTTTGTGAAGATGTATGAGCTTTAAAAGGGATGTCCAAATACAAAATACACTGTCTGTGTTAAGTACCCGACATTCTTTTGTTTTATCTGGTCGCTTTAAGTAAACTGTTACTAGTATCTGTAATGCTGCATGACTTCTCTTCAAATGGTGTGGTATTAAGAAGGAATCTATGTTTCTCTCCTCACAAGATTTCAATGTTTTTATTACTTCTAATGTTTGGTTGTAGAACCAGTTTTCTCTCACTTCGACAATACTTTTAATCTGCAGTTCAGTAAGTATTTCCCTACTGTAACTTTTTATCAAAGCACCTATTTCACTGGAGTCCAAGTTTTTTAAAGCAATCACATCTTTGTGTAAATCTAACTCATTGCTTAGTGAAAAACAGTGGAGTTTTAAGTCTTTGCTAAATATGGCACAGTCTGTAGTTTGAAGTATCAAGGAGCAGATATTTGATAGTATAACTTTGCAGTTAGGATCAATATTTTGCAGTAAACTAAACATTTGTTTATTGTAGCTATCAATGTAGCTAGTACTAATTTCTCCTTTTTCATAGTAGACAGTCATAGATTTGGTCATCATTTCAACAGCATTTAAAAGGTCTTTATATACTTCAGGGAAGAAACTGCTGAAACTGCTTAAACCTACCTGATTGTACTTTTCAATTAAGTTTGTGAAGAATTTCAGTACAATCAGTTTTAACTCTAAGCTGTAGTTATCAAGCATGTATAGTATATGGCTGAACAAATCTTTATGATGTGCGATGCAGCGATCAATATTGATTGAGTTCATTGGAAGACTCTCTGAAAGAAGCTGCAAGGTGAAATCTATCAGCAACTCGCAAGTTTGAAGATCTATGACAGTAACATATATTGGTTCTAAGTTCAACTGTACATTAGGAATGTCAACATTTTCTGACGAGAAGTTTTCCAAAACCAGTTTCTTGGGCTGTTCATTTTGTGGATTATCTTTGTAATAGTTTATTAGTTTTACTAAAATGGCACAGTATTCTAAGTGAATTTTATTGTAAAATGTTGCTCCATTCATACAGAGTATGCTTAGAATTTTCAGTTGGGCTTCTTTACTTGTGTGGTGAATTCTGTAAATATTTACAGTTAAATTAAAATATGTACATACAAAACTGATCCAAACTGAATAAAATAAGATGCAAACCTGTGTAATTCTTTGACTGACCAAACATAGAACAGTCTACCCAGCAACCAAGTGTTGAATGCATTGTAAAATTCTTCAGGGTATTTGTTAGAGCCTGGCCGTGGCACAAGGACCTCTGAAAAGTCCCTGAAACAATATTTTTTATGATAATAATTTAGAATTACTTGTAATAAGATAGTCTTATTTTTTTTAGTTAGTACATTAAGTTGTTTTCATTTATGTATGTATTTATATTATTGTAAGTAAGTACATTTTCTTTTTGTGTGTTAGGTAGATGATAAATGTTCGAATAAGACAGGCACAAAATATATCATACTTTATCGACTGATTTGGGACTGAAGGGCAAAGTAATAACAGCTTTTATGTTTACAAAATAAATAGATGTACCTACCCTGATAGTTTCAAGATAGATGTTAGAAGCCGGTCGAGCCCGTCAGCTGCGTGCTCCAAATTATTAAAAAGCACCATTGTAGGCGCATTAAACATCTGCCACACCGTATACGGCCCATCCTGGTTATCTTCTTCCATTTATCAGGCGTTTTTTTAATTTTCTCCTAGGTACACTTATTTATAAAGTTACAATTAAAGTTTTATTGATAACAATTTGAATTGAACTTTTTTGACGTTTCTATTATGACACTGACATCTCTTTCCCGCCATTATTCTTGTCTTGGTATGCGTACCACCAAGTATCGGAGTACCTTGGTATGGGAGTCGGGTATGTGGTGCCGCGGTGTAGTTACCAGAGGGCTTAGTCCGAGCCTACATTTTAAAACTCCCTACTCTCGAGCCGAGAGTCGTCTCTCGGATGTCCTTATATTTTTGTAAGAAGTAGAGAGAGAGATCCGAGAGACGACTCGGCTCGAGAGTAGGGAGTTTTAAAATGCAAGCTCGGACTAAGCCCTCTGCACGTATACCTCGTCGTCCGAGTCGAGTATGTCATGCCCGCGGTGTAACTACCTGCACGTATCCCTCATCGTCCGGATCGGGTATGTGGTGCCCGCGGTGTAGCTACCTGCACGTATCCCTCGTCGGTCGAGTCGGGTATGTGGTGCCCGCGGTGTAACTACCTGCACGTATACCTCGTCGTCCGAGTCGGGTATGTCATGCCCGCGGTGTAGCTACCTGCATGTATACCTCGTCGTCCGAGTCGGATATGTGGTGCCCACGGTGTAGGTACCTGCACGTATCCCTCGTCGTCCGAGTCGGGTATGTGGTGCCCGCGGTGTAGCTACCTGCACGTATCCCTCGTCGTCCGAGTCGGGTATGTGGTGCCCGCGGTGTAGCTAACTGCACGAATACCTCGTCGTCCGAGTCGGGTATGTGGTGCCCGCAGTGTAATTAACTGCATGAATACCTCGATTACCTCGTCGTCCGAGCCAGGTATGTGGTGCCCGTGGTGTAGTTTCTTGCACGTAGTGTGTGGTCGTGAACGTTACATTAAAGCTTTACGCATTTCACTACATAGCACCTACAATAATCTACGTTAAATTTTTATGAAATAAAACAATCGTAAAAATTTTATATGTTTAATAATTATCATCATTACATCATATAACTTACTGTAAAATATTTTAACAAAAACAAAATAATCACCTCCGCAATCGATAAAAAATAAACATTTTGAATTTCTCTATCATCTCTAGTCTACAAACAGTAAAATATTTATACATATACATTACAAGGCCCATTATATCTAAAGAATACAGTAATAAGTATAGCACAAAGCAAATGACGA
Source organism: Ecliptopera silaceata (assembly GCA_932527185.1). Classification (NCBI taxonomy): domain Eukaryota; kingdom Metazoa; phylum Arthropoda; class Insecta; order Lepidoptera; family Geometridae; genus Ecliptopera; species Ecliptopera silaceata. The sequence continues at coordinate 4,424,470 of OW052202.1, read as the reverse complement.
ATATTTTTAAATTCTAGATTTAATCTCACTTACCGGCAATTTCACCCCAAATATAAAGTTTATTTTTGGAGTAGAGGTTTCTATTTTTGCAATGAATCAGATTGACTTCCATATAAATTTTCGAGTTTTTAACAGTAAAGATACATTTTGGTGTATTTAAATGAAGTTCGCAGTGAGCCAGCAAGATTAATCACGTTTCGATCCTATTCTATGAGTATAAATAAATGTGAAAGTGTGATATCTGCTGCAACATTTGTTCTATCTAGTGTTATTAAGTTAATAAATAAATCGTTAAATACTTGAAAACAAAGCCTACCACCCTACATATATATTGGTAGCAAACAAAAGCCGTATGATCACAGGCTATGAAAACGAATCTACATAATTTTTAAGCCAAGATTATTTAGGTGACACAATAGCGAATAACCACTAAATAACTTTCTATTTTACATTTATCAAATCTATACTTATCCGCAATATAGACAAACTTGTCTTCAGTAAAAATATGGATTGCGGATCAAAGGAATGCACATTACGGTTTCTGCTTGAAGACCAAAATGCTATGTATTTATAAGAATCGAATATTAGTCGCTTCATTACAAGATTAGCTTCGACGCGCTCAGTGAAATGGGCCATCGAGATAACAATTCAGTTTTGCTTCAATTTGATCTCTATCAATATTAAAAAGAACTGTCTAGTATTTTCAGCTACAGCCATTTCTTAAAACTATTAAAATTTCCTTTAACTTTACAATATTTTGGTTTAAAATGTATAACAGCACAAACTTCTATGTGCATAATTATTGCAAATACGTACGTTGCGATTTCTAGCAGTCAAAACAGACAGTCATGTTATATCAGTCAAAACTTATAAGTTCCGCCGTGTTATTGTTATGTTCCGATTTGACAGGCGTCTGCGGTTGTTGCGTCTGTTGATTTACCATTGGTTGTTGTCCTTGGATGAAGTTGTTTGGGGGCATTTTCATAGGTTGACCTTGCGGGTTTTGGGCGATTTGCATTTGTCCCTGCATTTGAGAGGGCATTGGACCTTGCATCATTTGTTGAGGCAATTGTTGAGGATTGCTGGGTCCTTGATGCATCGATTGATTCATCATAGGTCCCTGCATTTGCATATTTTGGGGGGGTTGCATCATCATGTGGCCAGGTTGCATCGGTTGCCCGGGCACAGCTTGACCGGGCGTCATTTGATTCTGCGGCGCAGATTGCGGCGGTATTTGCTGCGGTTGCTGGTTCATTTGCTGCTGTTGATTCATTTGCGGTTGTTGATTGATCTGCTGCGGTGCCTGATTCATTTGCTGCGGTGGCTGATTCATTTGCTGCGGAGGCTGGTTCATTTGCGGTTGTTGCATAGACTGTGGCTGCTGGGGCATTTGGGGTTGCTGTGGCATTTGACCTGGTTGCTGATTCATTTGACCTGGTTGCTGAGGTATTTGACCTGGCTGCTGAGGTATTTGACCTGGCTGCTGAGGCATTTGGCCTGGCTGCTGGGTCATCTGACCTGGTTGCTGAGGCATTTGCTGCCCTTGAGATTGAGGCACCTGGGATGGCATGCTCGTAGGAATGTTATGACCAGGCATTTGAGTTGGCATACCTTGCATACCTCCAATGGGCCCTTGTAACGACATCTGTCCTGGCATTATTTGTGACTGTTGCATGCTTGGAGCTTGAGTATTGTTAGGTAGGCTCATGTAGCCTTGGATTTGTGGGTTGTTGCCTTGCATCATGGGCATTCTCATATGCATTCCCATCATGGGGTTAGAGTTCATCATCTGTGGGATGTTTTGGTTTATTCCCATTTGCGGCATCATCGAGTTAGGTTGGTTTTTAGGGAGAGTTCCATTTTGTAGCGGCGCTTGGGTTGGATTTTGCGGGAGCATTTGATGCATACCAGGCTGTACCGGCATCCTCATTTGGTGCATTTGCTGCATCATCATCGGAGTCATTTGCATTTGTGGGTTCGGCCGGATGTTTTGCGTCATCGATTGCGTGGCCGGCGGCTGGGCGGCGGCGGTGGATTGTGACATAGAGTAGTTAGGTAGTTGCGGCATGGATTGCGCGATGGTAGCCATTTGGTTGGGCATATTTGCTTGTGTTATCTGTGGTAAGTTAGCGTCCGTGGTCGGTGGCATCATTTGGAACTGTGGGTTCGCGTAGATGGGTTGATTGGGGTACGGTTGTTGGAATTGTTGCATGGACACTCCGGGCATGTAGTAGTTGTTAGCTGACATCATGTACTGGTGCTTCTGCTGCTCTTGACGGAGTTGCATCTCACGTTCTTGTTCCTGAAACATAAATAAAGCATAACTGTGAAAGCCGCTTGTAGCTTGTAATTGCTTCTTTTCCTGTCATACAACGTGTTGACCTATACCTATCTGTCTCAGGCGCAATATAACATACCTGCACTCGCTGCAAAGCGAGTTGACGTTGGTACTGAAGATACTCGTGCTTCTTCTTACGCATGGCTTGCAGCTTAGTTGCCATTTGCATCTGTCTCTGTCTCTCGGCCGCTTCGGCAGCTTGCTGCGTGCGCGCGGCGTGCTCGGCGCGCAGTGTGTCGAGGGCGGCGCGACTGTCGCGGATTTGTGTTACTTTATCCTGTAAAAAGATCATAATTAATCGTACCTTTGTTTTAAAAATTGTCTGTCAATATCATCTTCAATAAGTATGAATATATTATAAATGAATAGCAAAGAATCATAGAAGCAACGTCGGATTTTATGAAATTATAATACTATGCATAATATATAAATAAATAAATAATGCTGGACAATCCACACAACATCATCTAGCCCTAAGCTAAGCAGAGCTTGTGATATGGGTACTAGAAGACTGACATACTTAATAAAATACCCAGAACACCCGGAATAATTATTTGCAGACAAGACGCGGCACATCGGTCGTCAAATATATTATACCACATTCAGATTCTATTGACTAATATCATAATTACTTAATAAATATTATATTCCGGTTTAGTTATAGTCTTACCTGTAAGCTCTCCAAATAAACTCGTTTATCGTCTAATTGTTGAATGTATTTGAGTAGGCGAGAATGCATCGCTGTTATGTTCATGAAGAGAGTCTGAACTGCAGTGTCGTTTGCAATGGAGCGACCTCTGTAATAAATAAAATTGATTTATAGCAAGTATTGTATGTTCGCAAAAAACTAATAAAAAAATAAAAAATTACAAATATAAATGAAACAATCTTGTTACCTTCCTCCACTCACTATAAATATATACATATATTTTTATATAGGTACATATAAAAATTTAAAAGCCCGTAAATAATGACGAATATAAAAGCTATTTCTTACCGTGAAGAATTACTCTTCATTCTATTGACGAATATCTCGACTTGTGACTTCAAAGTCTCAACAAACTCGTCGATTTCTTTGTCTTGAGCGTCATCGTCCTGTGCTTTATTTACTGGAGCTTTCGCGAAATCTTGTAGCTGAAAATAAAAATATTAAATTGTTTCGAAAGGTCTCGACAGAATACCAGCATAACGCCTAGCTACCTACAAGTGGATAGGCATTATGCTGAGTCAGGGCCCTTTTGCTGCTGTAGCACACAAAAATGATTGTTAGTTTATTTTTTATTGTTTTGTCTTTGTTTTTGTTTTGTGTGCTATGTGTAGTAAATAAATAAATGTATATGTCTATGTCTTTTGAACTCAGAAGGAAAGAAGTTGTCTTACAGAGCTCATCCATATAGAACGTGCTTTGCCACACTGCGTCGATCAAGGATGTCAAATATCTTATGCGCCCCGAACACAGCATTGCGAGGTTTACTGATTAGCGGTACAAAACAAAAAACCTAAATTAATTAAACTTTACTCAGTAATATCACAAAAATAACTTAAAACCGTTTTATATACTAGGTGATTTTAAGTGCCAGTTCCACTAGGTAAAAATACATACCACATTTTTAAGGTAATCAATTTAAAAATCATTTAAAACCTACGTTTTTGGATTGAGTGGAATGTTGATTTTGTAAATCAAATGAAGTATTTCTTTATTCAATAAAATCACAAGGATCATTTAGAATCGTCTTACATATTAGGTGATTCTAGGTGCCAGTTCCACGCGACCAGAGCCTAGAACTCTAGGTATGTAAACTCAAATCCCCCTATCTTATAAAAAGTTAGCGGAGACTTGGAGTATTGATTACCATACGTAATGATGACTTAAAGTCAACGGTAACTTTTTATAAGACAGGGGGTAGGTATGTAACTTACTTCAGCGGTGTCGTTAGAGGCTTGCGAAGCCGGCGCAGGCGCGGTGGGTACATTATCACGAGTCAGTCTCGACTCCCAATAGTTCCTGTCGAGGTATCGCGACAGTTCAGAACTCGCTTGGACGCTGTGTTCCGGCGAAGCACTAACTGATGACGGTGTCGGAGATACTGCAAGAATAAGCGTTTATTTATTTAGGACAACCAAAAAGAAATCAAAACAAAATATATAATAGAGTAAGTGGGCTTATAGCTATGTGTTCTTTCAATTATAGGGTGCCACGGCATGCGTTAAGATCGAGACTCAATTAGGCAAAAAAAAATATACAAACAAATAGTTCAAGCGTTATTTCTATGTACTTACATAAAGATAAACCTACCTGTCGGATGAGGCGTAGGTTCAGGTGCGATGTGAGGTCGTGACTTCCGTTCCTTCTCTTTGTGCTCAGCCTCTGATTGGCTGAGAGCTAGGGCCAGCTGCAACTCTTCTTCTTCTTGAAGCTCTTCGGCAGTCTTACCGCCAGGCGCAGTCGATGGTCTCTTCTGAAAATGAATCAATCAAATACGTTTTATTCAAAATCAATTTAACTTTATTCAGTAAAATCACAAAGATCATTTAGAAGTCTTATATGTATATATACTAGATGATTCTAGGTGTCAGTTCCACGCGACCAGAGCCTAGAATCTAGGCTTTGGGCGTCATTGAACTAGAAGCACTGACATTATATAAATTATCTTGATCTAGATTATCTTGCCTGTTTATCTCTTTATAGATGTATTACTGGTATGTAGGTTTCGTATCAACAATAATGACACAAAAATGTCTTACCTACTAGCACTATTGTGCTATATTATAGGCACATTAAATAAATAAATATTCATGTACGTTTCACACATAACACCCTAGTCTCAAATTAGGAAAACCTTGTACTATGGGAACTAGACTGCTGATAGAATACTTATTTTATTACATAGTAACACCTAGACACACAGAAAATATTTATGTTCATCAAACAAATAATTGTTCTGGGTGGGAATCGAACCCACGATCCACAGCACCAAAGGCAGCTGAAGGAGCTACTACCAACTGAGCTGTGACACCATTTGTCAACATGTATAAAATTATCATAATTGTGACCTCTATGAAATTCAATTGTTTTTTTTTTGTTTGATTTAAATCATACCATCTTTATCAATAAGATGTTGGGTAAACAAGTAGAAAAAAGAACCATTTAAAATTATTATGAAACTTTATTCTGAAAAAGTCCTAAACTAAATTATGAATGTCAATATTTCATATCAATAATGGAGAAAATTACACACAAAAATTACAAATTAAATTACATGGCCATAAAGCCCAAATACATATACATAAACTTATATCATAATAAAAATGTCAGTGCATTAAACTGTAAGAAACATTATTTAAAATTAATCTAAAACATGATAGATCTAGCAATTTTAGTCCAGTCAAAATAGACTAAAATTATGACTTCAGTTTGCATTAATTCCCAACAAGCTGGATTTTTGTACAGGCCTTGAATACGTCATTATAAATGATATGTCAAAAGTCCCCATCGATCCCGCTTGTGCGTTGTTTTTTATTCGAGGTCAAAGGTCATAAATTTGTATTTTTTGCTTATATCTCTGAAACAACGAAAGCTATTGAAAAGTGGTTCAGGCAAAGTTTGTACATCGTAAAATTGTCTACAAAAATACCTCAACACTTTTCTTCTACAAAGCATTGCTTTCGAGATATAGTGACTTTAGACCGCAGGAAAATCGTCGAAGATGCTGCGTTTTTTTCATTTCAGCCGTTTTATCTGCTTCATTGCCACAAAACAAACAGTATTTCTTGAAATTTACTGGAAGGGGTGATGGGTTCGATGGGTTAGTCCTCCTCCAAGGTAATGAATCGTCTTTTGTTTCAAGAAATACTGTTCGTTCTATGGCAATGAAGGAGATAAAACGGCTGAAATGAAAAAAACACAGCATTTTAGTAAGTTTTCCTGCGGTCTGAAGTCACTATATCTCAAAAGCGATGCTTTGTAGAAGAACAGTGTTGAGATATTTTTGTAGACAATTTTACGATCTACAAACTTTGTCGGAATCATTTTTCGATAGCTCTCGTTTATGACTTTTAAACGCAAATTTATGACTTTAACCTGGGTATTTGCGTTTTTCGCGTATATCTCTGAAACAACGAGAGCTATCGAAAAATAGTTTGGACAAAGTTTGTAGATCGTAAAATTGTCTACAAAAATATCTTAACACTTTTCTTCTATAAAGCATCGCTTTCGAGATATAGTGACTTCAGACCGCAGGAAAACTTACTAAAATGCTGCGTTTTTTTCATTTCAGCCGTTTTATCTGCTTCATTGCCATAGAACGAACAGTATTTCTTGAAACAAAAAGACGATTTATTACCTCGGAGGAGGACTAACCCATCGAACCCATCACCCCTTCCAGTAAATTTCAAGAAATACTGTTTGTTCTGTGGCAATGAAGCAAATAAAACGGCTGAAATGAAAAAAACGCAGCATCTTCGACGATTTTCCTGCGGTCTAAAGTCACTATATCTCGAAAGCGATGCTTTGTAGAAGAAAAGTGTTGAGGTATTTTTGTAGACAATTTTACGATGTACAAACTTTGCCTGAACCACTTTTCAATAGCTTTCGTTGTTTCAGAGATATAAGCAAAAAATGCAAATTTATGACCTTTGACCTCGAATAAAAAACAACGCACAAGCGGGATCGATGGGGACTTTTGACATATCATTTGTAATGACGTATTCAAGGCCTGTACAAAAATCCAGCTTGTTGGGAATTAATGCAAGCTGGAAAGTCTATTTTGACTGGACTATTTATTACATATTAATTTTGCCTCAGTCTCCTAACAAATTTAGGAGTTTCCGGTACAGTGATAGGAGCAATGGATTTTTCTGGAATAAATGCTGCGTTTACTGGGACTGGTTTAGCATGATGGACTAGTTTAGCTCTTATCTTGGCCTGTGCTTTTTCCTCAGCAATCTCCATCTCTTTCTCTCTTTCTTGCCTTAATCTTACCATCTCTTCTTCTTTATCCTTCAATTGTTTGTCAAATTTTTCTCTGTCCATAGCCCGTTTACTAGAAGTCAAATTAAACGGCATGGGTTTTACTAGTTGAATTGGCTGCAGGACTGGTTTGAAGGGTTGCTTATATAAAACAATTGGTGGCCGAGCTTCGAATTTTATGTGATTCTCTTTGTTTTCAGAGACTGATGAAGTAGTGGATGAGCTTGCTTTTGTTGTAGCACATTGCATGCGTTTTTTAACAGCTCCAGGCAAAGGACAGGCTTTGAAAGAAGACGCCTGTTTTTTCTCTTCTTCAATTTGACGTCTGATTCTTTCTTCCTTACGTTTTTTTCGTTCCTCATCATGTCTTTCAAATGAAAATGGCTCTGGGCGCACTGGTCCCACTCGCTGAGGCTTCTCCGCTGGTTTCTGAGGTTGAACTGGTTTATTCTTGAACTGGTCTTGAGAGTTGGTTCTTTTGTAATGAAACTTAGGACTTACAGGTTTTGTAAGAGACAATACTGGTTTTGATGGAACTTGGACCTTTTCTAGAATATGTTTGGGAGCAGGACGAGCTTTGAATTTTTGAATTTGAGTGGGAGATTTAATTTCAGTGAGTTTCTTGTGAATTTCAGTTAAATTGAATGGCTCGGGAACAGTTATGGGTTTTTTAGATACTTCAGGAAGATGTATTGGTCCATCTAAAATGGATTTTGGAATGGGTTGAGCTTTAATTTTAAACTTTTTCAGTTCTTCTATCTCTAATGCTTCCTTTTCTTCTTGCGATAGAATATGAAGTGGGCGCGAGCGCGATTTTGACCTCAATATCGGCGATTGGGGAACTGTTAGCCCAGTACGAGTTGATACACCGTGCGGTCGGAATGTCTGAGGACGAGTTGAGTGGAAGCGTCCAGGAGTGTCTCTGTGGTAATGATAGATAGCCTCTGCCATCGAAACAAACTTCGTTTTCGATAATTCTTCTGGATGTCCAGTAGGCCGGCGGTGGCGGTGGTACACATCTCCTCCACTCCCAAGGTGATCGCGCATAGAAGTAATATCACTCATAGACATCGATTTTCTCATTGAAGTAAACTCATTTTCAAAAGGCGAATCAAAGTGATTGTGGTCTCCGAAATCCTCTTCAATTGGAGTTTGTGGTTCTTCCTTTACGCCAAACTTTCCATCTGGAGTGAAACTTGCGCCACGAAAGTTTGTTACGTGCTTTTTAGACATTTTAAAATTGATTTATTTCCACTGCCCAACAAACTTGTCTCGTATTTTATTTCGTTGTTTCGAAATAGTGTCGTTATTTTTAAAATGATATGACGGACATGTATTTGATTGACACTGATTGACTACGGTAGGGTTGCCAGCATAAATAATGCTTGCAAATCGCTCAGGATTTCTGAACGAAACTATACAATCGATTGTCATAAAAAGTCAATGTCAAAAGATGAATACGTCAAAACATGTTATTTTATTGCCCGGAATGCCCGGATCCGGATAGTTTGTATTGCAATTTGCAGCGATTTCTCGATTATCAGTTGATATTTTCTAAACATTCCTGCGACCTCAACATTTCAGTGATTTTACTATAAACCAGTTAAAATGACTACATCAGCACTTCCTAACCCAAACACACTTTTACCACTCGAACTTGTGGACAAATGCATTGGATCTCGCATTCACATAATCATGAAGAACGATAAAGAAATGGTTGGAACACTGCAAGGCTTCGACGATTTCGTAAATATGTTGTTAGACGACGTCACGGAATACGAATCAACGCCAGAGGGAAGAAAAATCACGAAACTCGATCAAATATTGTTGAATGGGAATAACATTGCTATGCTGGTGCCTGGCGGGGAAATGCCAGACGCTCTTGCGGAAGCACAGTGATTTTTAGGATACTTTTAATTAAACTTATTTGTAAGAACACTTTGTTTTACTTTGTCTACATAACCTCAAAACATAGAGATAAGTTTGATGGACATTGTATGTTTATCTTTTGATGACAATAGATCCTAGATTCAAATATCAATTACAAGTAATAATGTTGTAAAAGGTAAACTAACCTGAGGCTGCGTTGGTCCATAGTCACTGGCTGTATCAACTATATCCAGTTTAGCCGACGAAGATGGTGGACGGCTTACTTTGTCAAAGCACGCATCACACACCCTAACCTGTACAAATAAAGATTATAAAATACTTTCTTGAAATTGTACCTTACTAGCTGATGCCCGTGATTTTGTCTTATTATTGTTATATTTTAAATAACTCACAATACTTCTAAATTATTATTTCTTCTTAATATTTATTGTAATGTTTTATAACAATCCATTCACTAGTTTTTGTGAGAAAGTGTAACAAACATACATCCACACATCCATAATAGTTGTAGGACTATCAAATAAATCCTACTACTCTGGTTTGACTGCAATGCAACAAATATTTGTAATTTGATTTGTATCAATTTGCAAGAGTACTAAAATTTTACATGTCTATACTATAGTTGTTGCACTCTTTTGAGGTGACTAATTCTTACCTCCTTTTCAATTCCGAATTTAGGTAGAGTAGATGTTTTGGAGCTACATTGTTGGCAGAACACTTGACCACATGCTCGGCAGTGATGTCTTCGGACTATTAGTGAGAATGCCACTCTGCATCTGTATTTAATAAAATTTGTAGAAAAAAAACATTTTCCGAGAACTACTATGAATTTTGGAAAGACCACAAAAAATAATAAGTACCAAAAGTAGTAATGTGTTTTGGTGGATAAGTACAATCAATACTAATTTATGTATTTAATTTGCTTATGAAAAATTAATCAGGTCAAGTGTACAAACTTCACTATATTTCTATATGTAACCTAAATCTGTGTGCAAGTTACTATTAACTAGATCTTGCGACATTATCGGCTAGCACCACATAACATAAGCAGGAGTCATCAGGCTGGATGATGTAATAATCACATATTTTTAAATAATATTATAAAAGTTACAATCTCTAGTTAAACACAATAATTTATTTGAATTTCTATATTCAATATCATTCAAAGCAATGTTTGTTTTACTGAGAGCTAAGGAAAAATAACTATGCAAGCTATACTTCCTCATACCATCCTTCACTCATTACAAAAACAATAGTAAAGAGCAGACATGGTGTTTTAAAAATTCAGCAAACCGTAAATCATGTAATGAGTGATATTGGGTAAATCATAGAGCTCTGGATTTTTACTGATAATATTAGCTATCCTATCAATATTATAGTAGTTTTACTAAACAGTAAAATACATTCTAAGCAGGACTCGGTTGAAAAACATAATAATACATACCTATGGCAGACCTCTCCGTCAGCCCATTCCGGTGCAGTGTCAGCTGAGAACATTGCATCAGACTCCTTCAACGCAGGGAACTTGAAACCTTCTGCCTTCAGAATATTCACAGTATCCTACAACACAATCCAACACCAATAAGACCTTGTTCCACTTGATTTCACAACACTTTCTTTTGCAACTGGCCAGAAAGTATAACAGTTCTCTTGATGTTAAAAAAGTAGATTTAAAACATTCAAATAAAGAATATTGTTTTGTTTTTGTCTGAGCATAGGTATGATTCACTCAATCTGCTGATAAAATGTGACGATACCCGCGACTGTGAAATGACGTAGGCATCTACCTTTGCGTATAATAACTGTAACTCATTCTGTGACCTACTAGTCATAAACAGAAATCCTTCAACTACATCGACGCTTGAAGCGAGGTAATCGACTTTTGTCAAGCAAGGTACCACATCAGTTGAAAAACCTAATCGTAATTTGGTGTGATATGAAGAGATATAAATACTTGGAAAGTAATCACACCTACACTGTATTTTATTAGGGTAAATTTAACATCATTAAATAGGACTCACACAGAACACAAACAAGCAAATTGATAATAATTGATAACAGCAAAGCAATGAGGTCATTGACTTTGACCTGTGGATTGCCTGAGATTAATTGGTTAAAATTATTAGAAAACACATCTGAGTGTCACGAATCTTGGAAAAAATGCTTTTGAACAAAAACATATCCTATGTCGTGGTTGGGTAGTAATTGGATTTCAAAAAAAAACAATAGAACCGCGAGTGTCATACCTACTATGTATACAGGTGAGTACCTACGTACCTAGTGTAGGGAATCAGGTGATGAAATGTAAAACTCGAGGATAATAACTTTTCACACTTGTATTTAACAAATTGAACAACCTATCTACACTATGGCTCGATCCAGACTGCCCGTCCATTTGCTCGCCATCTTGCCTTTCTCTTTACAAAAATGATAATATTTCTAGATCTTAAATTAAATATTAAAAATAATATTAATTATGTAATACAGTATTAAAAATAAATTAGTAATTTTAACATGTATATAATATATTATTTAAAAATAAACAAGTATTTCCTTCCGTGAACTAAAAATGATAAAACGACTTATGTTTCAATACTTTTAAAATAAAACTATGTTTATAAAACTATGATAGCAAGCAGCAAACTGTAATTAAATGACAATCATGATTTATCACTACAAAATAAGTTATAATTCTAACATTCGGCCTTTCCTGACCTTAAGTTTGTCCTCAAACTTAGAGCGATGCTTTGATAGTAAAATAATCTTAGATATAAATTCAGTCAATGGATCTATCAACATTACACTGCCCACCAAACAATTACAATAAAACTTCAGTCAATGGATCTTTCAAAATTAGACTGTCATCCAAATAAATACAACTTAATCTACTACTGCTCCAGCTGAAGGCAGCAGGCACGAACTGTAGGCACGAACTGCAGGCATGAACTGCAGGCACGGACTGCAGGGATGGCTCCATCACGCGGTTGACTGAGGCACCTTTCATCAAGGGTGACTGGAACAAACTGGGATGAACCAACAGGATGTTCCTCTACTGAAACAGAAAATACAGTTAGGACTATTCCATTATCCTAACCAAGATATACAGACAACCTGCATATCGTTTGACAACAGACAGAGGCATCAACATTAGGCTGCCATCCAAATAAATAAATAAAACATAAGTTCAGTCAATGGATCTATCAATATTAGACTGCCATCCAAATAAATACAACATAAATTCAGTCAATGGATCTATCAACATTAGACTGCCATCCAAATAAATAAATCATAAATTCAGTCAATGGATCTATCAACATTAGACTGCCATCCAAATAAATAAATAGATAAAACATAAATTCAGTCAATGGATCTATCAACATTAGACTGCCATCCAAACAAATAAAACATAAATTCAGTCAATGGATCTATCAACATTAGACTGCCATCCAAATAAATAAATAAGTAAGTCATAAATTCAGTCAATGGATCTATCAACATTAGACTGCCATCCAAATAAATAAATAAATAAATCATAAATTCAGTCAATGGATCTATCAACATTAGACTGCCATCCAAATAAATACAACATAAATTCAGTCAATGGATCTATCAACATTAGACTGCCATCCAAATAAATAAATAAATAAATCATAAATTCAGTCAATGGATCTATCAACATTAGACTGCCATCATTTTTTTTTTTCTTATTTTTTTTTTTTTATAAATAAATAAATAAAACATAAATTCAGTCAATGGATCTATCAACATTAGACTGCCATCCAAATAAATACAACATAAATTCAGTCAATGGATCTATCAACATTAGACTGCCATCCAAATAAATAAATAAATAAATCATAAATTCAGTCAATGGATCTATCAACATTAGACTGCCATCATTTTTTTTCTTATTTTTTTTTTTATAAATAAATAAATAAAACATAAATTCAGTCAATGGATCTATCAACATTAGACTGCCATCCTTTTTTTTCTTATTTTTTTTTTTTTTTTATAAATAAATAAATAAAACATAAATTCAGTCAATGGATCTATCAACATTAGACTGCCAGCCAAATAACAATATATATATTTTTTTACTTTGAAATAAAATACAAGTAAATAACTTTATTCACAAACAAACGAACGACTTTACATTATTTACAAAATGTACATTCAACCGTCATAAATTGATTATCTCAATAAGAAATTCATTATAACAAAAACCATGAATGTCAGGATTAACAACTCTAAACCCATTTGGGCATAGTAACAGCCTATTTTTACTCGTTGGACAATACTGGAGAGGTCCTATTTATACTCTTTTCGTTTTTAAAAAGTCAACCGAGGTTATTTTTGCTGATCCGGCCATACTGCTGATCTGGTAGCCTCTACCAGACTTAATCTACTACTGCTCCAGCTGAAGGCAGCAGGCACGAACTACAGGGACGGCTACATCACGCGGTTGACTGAGGCACCTCTCATCAAGGGTGCAAGTGAATGACCAGTCTCCGCACCAAGCAACCATTGTTCAGTCGCAAAGACAGTAGAGCCAATTACCATTGTATACTTCATTATGCAATGTCAAATCCTTTACATCTAACATCTCCATTGAAAACCTGTACAAAATAGTAATAATAATTAGTTTCATTTTTTTTTTTTTTTTTTTTTTTTTTTTAATTTCATCATACCAGATTAGTTTACTAGTCCGCTAGTGACAGAGCGTCAAAATAACAAGCGCTGGCTCGTAAGTATTTGACTACACTCAAACCATGTAGTTTGTTCAAATAATAATAAAAGTATCCGTTAACAAAGGTATTCGCCAAAACCACCGTCAGGTCTATTTACGATTGTTGACTCAAAAAGCCAGTAAAATCTTTGACACAACTCTCGCTCGGTCTAACCTGCAAAACATACAAAATCTTGTCAACATTTCGAATATTTTACATGCACTCAAATACTTTCTTTACTAAGAAACTATTGTCAGACTCGATGTCAAAAATTGTCAACAACATTTGACTCGAAAGAACTTTCTTTCACATTTCGAAACGGGAACGGCAAAACAAAGCTCAATCACACCTTTTAGTTGTACCTACAACTGTTCGATCATAAAACCTTATGAAAACACTAGCAGAGTGGGAGTGTCTCACTGCAATGCACGACTGCTTCACTGCACACACTACACACTACTAAACAACGTTGAAGTTAAAAACAAAACTTTAGTAAACCGTAAAAACTCGAATACAAAGAGAGTTGGAACATCGTGATGTCACTTTTTCTTACAACAAAATTCGGACATAAAGTATACAACTTTGAATTTGTTATAAGTGAAACCACACACACACCTTTATGTTCAAAACAAACATCGTCAAGTCCACACTTTACGATTGACTGACGTGACTTGAGAATTATTTCAATAAGACACATGGCATAAGTACAGTTGTCATAGAACTCCTATGTATGACCGATACATAAAATCAAATGACTATCAGCGGGTAAATCATAAAACCATTCTTTCTCCTTTCAACTTATAAAACTCGAAACTCATGTAGTAGGAAATTAAATTAACGCTTTCGTCTATCATATCTCATGGTAAAAATATTATTCGACCAGCTTATTATGCGACCTCAATACGTAAACTTACACATTCGAAGTAAACAATTTCCACGATTGTATATCCAAATCAAAACAAAAATATTTGGTTTCAACGTCAATTAGTTGTGAAGTTACTTTTATCTGTAACCTGGTATTGTAAACCTAAGTAAAACGTCACGCACGTTAACTACTGCTTTGTCTAAATAAAACGCTAACGCCAACACAATAACAATAGACCAAAGCTACTTCAGACTCTTGACACACA
Organism: Ecliptopera silaceata; assembly: GCA_932527185.1. NCBI lineage: Eukaryota > Metazoa > Arthropoda > Insecta > Lepidoptera > Geometridae > Ecliptopera > Ecliptopera silaceata. The sequence goes on along the minus strand of OW052202.1, from coordinate 4,409,416 downwards.
ACCTCACAGACTCGTACTTTTTTTTTACGAACGTACTGGTTTTGCCTCCATTGTATAAAAATTAAAGATAAGAAAACCAGGTATGGAAGCACTGTAAATATGTTCAACCAGACTACTAGGAAGCCTACGCATCGTTCAGCATTTCATAGATTACGGCCTCACTACATTCTATGGACGAATGATCAAACTTCAGACTTTACACAAATTTACACTTTTCTCAAACTATTTTGTGTAACTTTAACTGTGCACAAACAAGTGTACAACTCGTCAACACAATATGAATTTTTGCAAAGTACCAACAAAAACTAAAACGAAAATTACAAGTCTCTGTTTATCATGCGTATTTTCACTCAATCATGACTTATGGTATTCTAGCTTGGGGAAACGCCTCTGACTCATCTAGGATATTCATACTCCAAAAGAATGCAATACGTTCTATTTTATTTATGAAGAACATAGAATCTTGTAGAAATAAGTTTAAGCAGTTAGGAATAATGACAATAGTAGGCGAGTATATTTATCAGAATTTAATGTATGTAAAATTGAATTATGGAAAGTTCAAATTAATCGGTGACTCTCACTCTTATGATACGAGAAATAAAAATAAAATATCGAACCCTAAACATAGACTTGCTAAAGTAGGTAGAAGCGTTCTATGCATAGGCATTAAATTGTTCAATAAGCTCCCTCAAGGTTTACAAAACTCAAACAATAATCACTTTAGTAGCACAGTGAGAAACTTTTTGACAAACAAATCATACTACTATCTTGACGAAGCTTTTGCTGACGAATTTAATAATTTATAATGTCATTAATTGATTTATTTCGTTCATTAACGTTATTATTCTAATCTAATATATAAGATAAATTACATAGTGATATGTAGAAATAATATAGGAAATAAATTGTAACATTTTTTGACTTTTCCAAGTGTACATATAATTGTATCTTTGTGGAACAAAAATAAATTGAATTGAATTGAATTCTCGATTTCTAAGCGGTATGATTGGGTTGACCAGCACCACAACACGCTGTTGACCATACCGTTATCTAGAAGCTATGTACTGTTCACTCTTTGCATTAATAAACACACAACTGTATGTATGTACCAGCTAGTCTACCTTATGTATCCAGGTCTAAAATTTTTGGATCTAAAAACAAACGGATATCTGGACTAAATTAACTAACAATTATCCAGGTACGTCGAATATGCGGATTGCAAACCTCTTACACACACTCTTGGACACTTAAATACATTTGACGGACGACAAATACTTCAACACCTTTAAAAACTGTAACTTAAATACTTTTTGACGGACGATAAATAATTCAACACCTTTAAAAACTGTAACTAACGGTCTCACTCGATGATTTAGTTACCTAGGTATCAACAACCTCGCTAAACTTGATAAGAACATTTCTTGCTAACGAAATGTTTACTAGACTTAGAATAACTAATTACGTCCGCTGTCTACCCCACCGGATAGATTGGAAGTATGCTCTAAAGAGATAAAACGATTACTTCGCCATCAAATATATTTTCGACATTTTTCTACAAAAAGAATATTGCACGTTTCACCATTTTAAGATAGGTACCCTCAACGAAAAGAATGCGAGATTCGACGCAGTTCTCTTATCTCTTAACGAAAATGACGTCACTTGTTTTAGACAGGAAAAAAAAATGTTCTTTCGATGTTATCACAAGCAGAACTAACGAAACCTAAATCTGTCTCATTGCACATTGCTAGAAATGAACATACACTTAGCCTTTAGCGCAAAACTTTATCACACTTAACGGATAACGGGTAGTTTTCGATCGGACAAAATAATCTAAAAAGATCTTATAGAAATGACTTGAAGCGATAGTCGTTATTTCTTTTTGCATTTTACTAACAAAAAGTTCAAAAAAAATAAAAAAAAATCTATCGGGCTGCAAATGACAGGGGCTCATACTAATGAGTTACCTTTATCACACACTAAACCACACCAATAGTCTACCAAAACTCAACAAAGGCGCAAAATAAAACACCTAGCACAATCTACATATGTGGTATGGCTATAAACGCATATTTTACTGAAAGTTTACGAAATCGATTATGTTACTACCGTATAACATGTGCTCAACTCATTTTGAACTAGTGTGGGTCGTTGACTACTCGCTCGAAGTCGACTACAAGCATCGCCCTTCAAGAATCGAACTGTCCGGGACCAGCATTTGCTTGTCTTAGACCAGCATTTTCTTTAACGCGTTCGTTTTACCTACTACCCACACTAAAAAAAATCGATATCTTGCGAACTAGAATTGATGTACAGAATCAAAGTAAATGATTGGATCTGACCTTGCATAACGCGCTCATCACTACAATGAGGCGTTCAGTGGTAGTTGTCCAATAAGTAAGCACCCTCAAGGGGCTCACACACGTACTAATGCACTTCTCCGATGTCTCGATCTTTGCTGCCGATGCGACTCGTGTTCGTGGCGTTGGCGACGACGTCTTTTTCTTCTGTTCTTAGAAGAGTTTTTTGAATCTGAAAAACTGTTCTCCAAACTGGTGCTACGATATCGGCGTTTCTTTCGGTGTCGAGATCGAGAGCTCATACCCTCACGCTCTTCTTCATTTTCATGCACCATACCATGGTCCTTTTGCCACTTCTGATGTAGGGAATCAGGTGATGAAATGTAAAACTCGAGGATAATAACTTTTCACACTTGTATTTAACAAATTGAACAACCTATCTACACTATGGCTCGATCCAGACTGCCCGTCCATTTGCTCGCCATCTTGCCTTTCTCTTTACAAAAATGATAATATTTCTAGATCTTAAATTAAATATTAAAAATAATATTAATTATGTAATACAGTATTAAAAATAAATTAGTAATTTTAACATGTATATAATATATTATTTAAAAATAAACAAGTATTTCCTTCCGTGAACTAAAAATGATAAAACGACTTATGTTTCAATACTTTTAAAATAAAACTATGTTTATAAAACTATGATAGCAAGCAGCAAACTGTAATTAAATGACAATCATGATTTATCACTACAAAATAAGTTATAATTCTAACACTAGGTGTATCATATAACCTTGGGATAACTAAAAAGATCAATGAACTCTTGTAGGTATACAGTTAGTAGGCATTTGAAATTCATGTCTTTAAAAATCAGGACTAAAATAGAGAAGAATTCAAATTGCTATTGTGTTTTATCAGTAAACATTATTTATAGCAAATATTAGTAATTTTATAATTGATTAGAAAGATACAACAATTGTTGTTACTTAGTAACTAAATGTGTTTTATATTAATTATCCTTTATAATAATAAAGAGGACACATACATTTTCATATAATTGAATTAAGTATCAGAATTATCAATATCTGCTTCAATATACAGACCTTTGTATCTTATCAAGATGATTTATATAGCTTTGTTTAATAACTATACCAGATATACAAACAATATCATAGCCTTAGGCACTACAGCTGTGGTAATGTTTCATCCTGATCTTGTTTTCTATAATTTTGATTTTTCTTGGATCATTCCTTTATTTTTGATTGACTGTTGATTATGTTTTACTTGATACTATGTATCTAAGTTTAGGTATATCCCAGGGTCTTCCAAGCATGAAATTGCCAATGACTATAGTTTGCAATATGTTTACAACCATCTATCATTATAGTTAGTCTTTACGTTCTATGCTGGCCTATGTATCTCATCTAGATGATTAGATGCAGCGTTATGGGCCATTTTTACTCATTATACCCAATATATGGGATGCTGTAGTGCTTATGACACTTATTTTAGATAGGAGTAGCTTTTGGTACTAGTCTACTCTGCAAAATACTGTATATGTACCTGTGTTTTAACCATCAGATTTGCTATTAATAGTTTTTTTTATTTTTATTAACCTATACTTTTCCACTGCTGGGCAAATGTCTCCCTCCTACTTCCAGTACTTCCGGTCAGCCGCCGCCTCCCACCAGTCTTATAGTGTATTAATAGTGTGCAAGAAATATTTACAACCAATCATTATGGTCATTGACTCAAACTAAGGCTCATCATATTCTACTGATAGGTCATCTACTATGACAATCTTGGCATAAAGAGATGTAGGTAAGAATCAAAACTTTCTTTACTTTAGATAACAATATCTCAGAGTCACCAGCAGTGTCAATTAGCAGTTGTGACTATTAGCAGCATTGTATTGACCTCTACCGCAGGTTCATTGGTACATTAGAATGTTCTGATTGAAAGCCATACTGGAGTTTTGGCAATCTGCTCTAATAAACCATTTATAAAGGATACTGACATTTAATTTCTGCTGTATAGTTAGTGTTTTTCAGAGTCTAAAAAAAACAGATAAACTAATCTTTACCTGAACAGCTCTATATTTTGGTGAGTTCCGAAAAGCGAAAGCCCAGGCTTGGATAAGCTCTAGCATCTTGGTTTTTAAGTTCTCATGCTGTGTGGTCTTCACTAGGTCTCGGAGCATCTCACAAAATGCTTTTGATGTCACTTCATCATGCACACCGGAGCCTGGAAGAGATACTTATTAAATTGATTTTACATTAAAACTCTTTGCTCTTTCTAGATAACTACTTTTCTGTAGCAAATTTTGTTTTTGTTTTTAGACATAGATGATTTCTTTTGCATAGAAAGGACAGCGTGTTGACCTATCTTGCAAACAACAAACATACAAAATAGATGATAGAACCGAGCCATAGTTTCTTGCCCATTCTTCTAGGCTCTGGTTGCGTGAAACTGGCACCTAGAATCACCTAGTACATAAGGCAATTCTAAATGATCAGAACAATGAGCTTGAGTTTCTCATTTATTAATTTATCAATATTTTTTTGAAGTAAGTTTGGTAAAACCTGGTACAGGAGTCTCATAACAGTTTTTTAAGTTATTCCATTTACACTTACCACAATTCTTTACAATACTTTCTAATGTAAGCAATGCAAACATGGCTTGATGTGGGTTTGTGGAGTACAATTTCTTTTTGACTCCGGCCACTGCATATTTAGGCCTAAAAAAATAAAACACTGTTATTTTTTAGTTAAAGACTAGTTATTTCATACGTACATGTAAATAAGAAATGCCTTTAATCCAACAAATAAGATTCAATCATGCCCAGGTTACATTTATCAAATATAAAAGCTCTTGTTTAGTAAATTGGTGTAGTTTTGTTTACTTTGGTGGACCATTTTAATTACCACTACATTTTGTAATAGAGTGGTCACATTAACAAAGTTTGAATTATTATCTTACTCTTTGTGAAATGATTTTGTTATGTTTTTAAGTTGAAATACAGATTTATGTATATCATGAGTGAAAACCATGTTGGGTGTCCTAATAATAAATAATCAAATCAATCAAAATTTGTGCATTGTTATGTATTATTATGTATGGTTATGACCATACATAATAATACATACATTGTTTTATGGAACAATCATGATTGTTTTCAGGTCTACTCTGCAGACTTATCTAGATATAAACTGCAATATTAAAATATCATGTTCATTATCACATTAGGTTCATGATCATTTGCTAAAAACCATATTATTAAAGGTCATAACTAATAACCAGCATTCATCAAAAGAAATCAATGTTTACAAAAACTTGTAATTGTAAAGTCAACAAATATAATGAAACCAACTTACGTGCAGTCATTTTGCCTAATTAGATCACATATTTGCAGGATCGTCGGCCAATCAGGATCTAGACGTAGATTACTTGTCGCTTTATCTGAAATATTAATAAATTTAGTGACAACTGTGACAAATGAAAAACTAAAATATATTTTCTACGCTGCTTTTCTACTATTATTTCTATTAGTAATAAAGCTTCGAAACTACGAGATATCCTTTTTGCATATACCGTAACACCTATCATCAACAAACCAGAAGAAAGTTCCTAGAGAACACAAATTCGGGCTATCAGAAATATTACATAGTCTTCGATTGGATTACTCTGGGTATCAGAATCAGGATGAGGAGTATAGTTCGTATGCATTACTTACCTAGTAGCTTATCAAAATTGTTAGCACGAAACATTTTTCCCTATTTTACCAGTAAGATGTTATTTTGGAAAATCAACAGAGAATGAAGAATAATTCTAAGCCAGAAAAATGACAGTACACTTTGTCAATTTTGTATCCTTTTGAAATGTTGGCTGCATTGATTTGATTATCAAACGTCAAGAAAGGTACCGTTCATGTTGCACAGACCAAATATTCTCGATCCGTATCAAGCTGCACAAAGCTTGACGCTTAAATACAGCTTGACGATGATAGATGTCGCTGTCCAACAAGCGCGGTAACTTTTAAAAAGATCGTAGTGTTGCTTTTCTCGCGATCGTGAAAATGGTAGATAGAAATGGAAATATACCTCGCTTTTTGTAGGTTGGTATGGTAACATAAAATATTGAAGATATTTTAAGGTATGTCCTAGGGCTGGATATGGCTAAGTATATCTTTTATTTAACCAAAATCACAATCTTAGAGACTTATCTTTTATCTATTAGATACACAAGACGTTGATGCCTTGCACGACAGACAGAGTGAACATTCTATTTTGTGTATTTCGATGGCTGCATATGGCCATATCGTAAAAGAATACGTTCAAAACGAGTTTGATTTCACAACAAAATTGATTTCAAAACTGGACAGTGATCTAAAAAAGTTAGATATTCAACTCACAGCAGTTAAATTAAAAGTGTCGGGTCTGCAACTGCAAATAGTGGCCATGGCAGCACTTTATCAAGACATTATGGAGCTAAGGAGACTAATGGTGAAATTAAACCCTCATTTGAAGAAAGTTAGTTGAAATGTGAATCTGGTATAGAAATAAAAATGTACCTATAAGTACTTAATGAGTAGGATAATATTTAAAAATAATTTTATGTGCATTTATTTTATTTGTATACTTGTTTAAGTTGTTCGGCAGAGCACAAAGGAGTGTTAATTCTGTTTGTTTCGTCGAATTTTTTGAAGTCTACCACGTGGCCTTGCTCTGTTGTATTATACTCTATCATGGGTGAAAACCGGTGCCCCCACAAAATTTCTTGCGCTGTGTAACTCGAGTTAACTTGAACGGGTTGTCCAGTTGACTCGATAATACCTTCGAACACCACCAGAATCTCCAATTCAGATTTCAAAATATCCCTTGCAGACATCGAATGGAAAGGACTCATCTCGTCGATTTTGTGTACAGCAGTCAAAGGAAAAACAAAAGATATCATGTCACTAGAATCGACTGATAACGCAAGTTTTTTTTGGTCATCCAATTCCAAATTAGTTGTGACACACCTGATTAGGAAAGCATGGGCACTCACTGATATAATTCTAGATTTCCTCGTATCACCGACACGAAACATCAGATACAGGTTTTTGTTTCTTTGGTTAATAACTGCATGTTTGGAGAAAAGGAGAGTCTGTGCACGGTTTTTTGGTCGTGTCAACTTGGCGAATACGATGCCTACAATAAACGATTGAGTTATCGTTCCCAGAATACTTTCTAAGCACATGGTCAAAATCGCCGACGGACATTGAAGGGTTATTGTTCTGGTGCCATAACCGATAGTCGTGTGAACCTCTATGCTGAAAAGTAATATTGAAGTGAAGCCGTACATCTCTTCCACGCAAGGAGTCCAGTCCGTAGAGTTTGCATGTGGCATGTGATCAGTTTCAAAGTCACCGTGAGTGTAAAGTATAATCCACCAAATCATGCCAAAGAACACCCAAACGGCGATGTAAGTGAAGATGCAGTACAGTAAAGTCCAGCGCCATCTTGCTTCAACAAATGCTGCTACGATGTCAGGAAACACGCGATATTTGAATTTCTTTGGTCTTTCCAAGTTGAATAATCCAGATTTGAATACAACGCGCTCTGCCTTTTTGCCTTGACTTGAGATTCGGTGCCGATGCCGTCTGAAACAAAGCGTAGATGTAACATTTATTTTATATTAATTAAGTTTATTTTTTTATCTAAGAACGTGGCCTGTCACTGCATTAAATCGCAAAGAGTGGATCCTTCCACTCTTTGCGATTTAATGCAGTGACAGGGAAGGGAGTCCTTTGCCCTGCAGTGGGACGATAGTGGCTAAATAATAATAAATAATAATTAAGCCTATGTACTTAGATTGTATTCTTATGCTACGTCCGTAGAGCTTCCGTAGATCCTCTACGGTATCATATATTGCACATAATCGTGCATAAGTCTAACAAAAGGGCAAGTGAAATGATTATGGAAAGGTTCTACGCGGGGTCTACGAATGACGTAGCAATGTATAATATTCTATCACTTACGTGCAAAAATGAGTACCATTACTTTTAGCTCTTTCCACGTCCACTGATTTGTATTCACTAGAACCTGGCCTGGCAAGAGGCTCCATATTAGCTTTCCAGGCAACAATTGAGCTCTAGAATAACGTTCCGACTCAAACGTGTTTCGCACTTCATTTCAAGTGAGACTGTCACGATGTGTCTTCCGCAATAAACCGCTGATGATGTATTTAAACCTCCATCAAACAGCGCTGATAAAAATATTTGAACAATGAAGATTTTCATTTTTATGACACGATATTACAATATTTTGTTGTTTGAATAAGCTGATGCATTATTAGTAATTAAAATATATGAACTAAGGTGTCTTTTGTTTTGTAATTCAATAAATAATAAATAAATAATGCTGGACAATCCACACATCATCTAGCCCCAAGCTAAGCAGATCTTGTGCTATGGGTACTAGAAGACTGACATACCTACTTAATACAATACATTTACATAGATAGATATTTTTTATTAAGTATACATTAAAATATATACGAGCTGGACTCGCACCTAAGCACATGGCCTGTCGCTGCGTTAAATCGCGAGGAGTGGAAGGAGGGAAGGGATTCCTTTGCCCTGCAGTGGGACGACAATGGCTGAATAATAATAAAATAAATAATACTTACATATAAAATACCCAGAGCACCCGGAATAAATATTTGCAGAACGTACCTACAAACATTTATCCCAAGGCGGGAATCGAACCCGCAACCTTCCGCGTCGCAGGCCTTCACAATAAGATTTTATAAGTTTACTTAATTATTATGATAAGGGCTCAGAAAGTCCTTATCAGAGAGGTTAACCAATTTCTGTTACTATCTCAGATGTAGGTACGTTACAAATGGTCTAGTTTCATTAAGTGTGAACTTGGACTCTTTAAAGCAATATCTTTTTTTAACTATAAAGAAAGACTCAACAAACGCTTTGGTTTTTACTGTCTCATGCAAAAAACTTGTAACTTTTGCTGATCAATAGGTACAGCGACATAACTGCTTCTTGTATAACCAATTGGTATAAAACTATAGCCAAACTATTATAAGCCTAACCTAGCTAAGTAGCCTATAATTTTGCTACGGCAGAGCTAAACCTGCACTCCAGCCAACTTACGTTTAGATATCAAATAGGTATTGTGACGTCACCAATTCCACGCAACACTCCTGTATCGTTACAGCCATTCGCCACCAGACCTTCCTGCGGAAAGAGCATCGGCCGTGACAGAGGAAAGAGCATCCAGGCGGGGAGTTTAATTCGATAATGGTCTTGCTCTTGAACGGGCACGGTAGGCCATCTGTCATGTCAGCACTCGCAATGATGCCTAATTGTCGAACGGTACCTGTATGTGTTCCGTATTATACCTCCTAGCAGCTAGCTATACCTATACCATATGATATCTGAGCCCTTAGTCCGAAGGTGCATTTTAGAACTCCCTACTCTCGAGCCGACAGTCGTCTCTCGGATAGCCATACAAAAATGTATGGACATCCGAGAGACGACTGTCGGCTCGAGAGTAGGGAGTTTTAAAATGCGTCTTCGGACTAAGGGCTCTGAGGGCTTAGTCCGAGGTTGCATTTTAAAACTCTCGAGCCGAGAGTCGCCTCTCGGATATCCTCATATTTTTGTATGGATATCCGAGAGACGACTCTCGGCTCGAGAGTTGGGAGTAGAAGACCTCTGCAGTCTCCCGCCTCGTGTGGTGTGACGCTTCTCGTTGTTACAACGGTGGTGGCAAGAACCAGGATTTCGGTTTTCTGATGGCGGTGTAAGCCACCTAGGTATTTTATAACAAATTTCTCATATATAATTTTTGAAACTATCACGGTTTTGAACATAGTTTCAATTATAAACGGGATATTCACCATGATTTGTGAGTTTGATTATTTCCCGATGTTTCGGCACAGTTGCATGCGCCATGATATGACGGGTCGAACTGAACATGTGCCGAAATATCGGGAAATAATCAAACTCACAACTCACACAAATCATGGTGAATATCCCGTTCATAATGAAAACTAAATTCGTCATAATTTTATTGTTTTATATATTACTATCTTGAGCGTGACAGATAACGCTCAAATACATATACAAGATTCAGACAGTTTAATATATTTATTATAAGTAAGTATTTACAGTGATTTTAGGGACAGCATTTCGAAATAAACTAATATGTTGAGTACCTACTTTACGGCGGCACCTCATTGCATAGTGGGTTTGCTTATCAAGCTTAACTGTGAATCAGCCATCAGTGAATCATTTCTTAAAAAAATTACGCTGATCATATTTTCTTGTCAAATTAGGTACTACCTACGTTCTGCCTTCTGCTGAACATTTATGAAAAAAGGGTGTAGAGATTCTAACCACGACAAACCAATAATAAAAAGGCTAGTCTCTAGTGTATCACTGATTGGTCTGTTTCAGTAATACGGCACAGAACATGCATTGCTGTAAGAAAGTCAAAGGGTGTGAAGCAGTGTTGCCGCTACCTAAATTTGGTCCTACCGTACACAAGTGGGAAAATTACCGTTTGTGACAGAAAAATACCGTACTCTCTAAATAAAACATTTATTTATATATAAAACACTACTTCTACTCTTCTCTTCCAAATAAATCTACGACGTTTCTCACGGCATCTTCATTTGCTTCATTCGGCTTGTAGTATGAAGACGGGTTTTTAATTTTTGTAATCATTTCGGGTGTTGGCTTGAAATTTACGCAACTTTCATTCGGGTTTCTACTAATGCATTGTTTTGCCAAAAGCGTCCCATTGATAGTGGATGTTATGAGCCGGTTTCGAGATTTTGTTTTTAATAAATTAACGGCGCTAAAGATTCTCTCAGAATCGGCATTTGCGTGTGGCAAAGAAAGAACTTCAAGAACAAATTTCGCCAAATTTAAAAACAATGGTTCTGAAATATGTAGTATTTTGTCCCAAAATTCGTCCGGTGACATTGATTCTGCATTAAGGAACGTATCGTCAGAAAAATTTGTATTTGGCAAAAGACGCCATTCATCATCAATAGCCTGTTTTTCTTAATTTGTCTTACCTAGCATGATGCAGGGAACCTCTAACATTATGGGCAGTAAATAAGGTTCAGATATCCTTTGAACTTGAGACATGGCGTTTTTCGGCGACAAAATTGATATTTTTTGCAATAGTTTGTTCGAAAAATCATATCTAAGTATTCCTAATTTGACAGCATCCATAAAATCTTTGACTCTTGCTTGAAAATCGGCAATCAAATCTGGTCTCGCCTGAATGTTCTCTCGAGCTATTTCACTCATCACTTGCACCCCTAAATACATTTGATTATTAATTAATTGGTACTCCTCTTTGGTAGGGTCAATAGCCTCTAAGTCATTTTGAACCACATAATCTCTCTTCATGTAGCATAAGAGAAGTTCTAAATACATCGCCATGAGTCAGAGCAGGATAGCGCGATATTGCGTAGGTGTTACATAAAACGGGAATTTCCCGACGCCGCCGCACCGCCATATACAATACATATAATGCTGCACACACAATCAGGCCACTGACAGCTTTACACAGTTGACATTGACAGTTGGCACTTGGTAACAATCTCAACAAGTCCTGTGAAAGTACTTTTTTTTTATGTGATGAAATTACCGTATTTTAGCGTACGGTAGTAACCACTAGACCGTATACCGTACATTGTGCAATGAGCGATTTTCCAGGGAGTGTTCTTATAATACACGATAGATGGCGCTCAACGTCAAATGCATTTCAATGTCAATTGTCAACACAAAAAGTTTTCATATTTTATCTGTGGTGTGAAATTTTTGTCCTAGAAAAAATTCAAAACTGTTTGACAAAAGCTAAAAGTCTTCAATCGTGGCAGAAATCAGAAACCAGTATACAGTCTATTGTCGTCAAAAGTAAAATCCACAAGAAGGTACACGAATGCTAAAATAAAAGCAAACAAAATTTATCAAAACGCTGAATACACCGAAACGGACGTGACAGGATGATAATGACAGCTACACGACAGAGCTACCAATAGAATAAACAGATAAAAAAGAGAGGGATTTTGATACACTATTTGTCTACTGCCATCTATCGACTATTTTTGAACTATTTTTTTTTTTTAAAAGCCATTTGGAAAATCGCTCATTGGGAGACCTAATTACCGTATGAAACGGTAATTACCGTACTTATGGCAACGCTGGTGTGAAGTTGTCATATGAAACATTTTAGATTTCATATAAATTTATAAGTATCCTAATAATTTTATGTCCTGATTGATTTATGTACTTCTACTAGGTACTACTATGTGCTAGTTCGTTATTACCTTTATATAAGTTTGTACATGAGTAAAACCATTACAGAATTGGAATCATTGCTTTAAACTAAACTTAATATAAATCTACATAATGCACCTGTGTGAAATCTTAGCTGCAGCAAAGCAGCCACCACACCGTCGTCAATTGTTTCCGAGCGCGTGGCCAGTTAACAAATAATCGCGGTTCACAATTGGAATAGGTAGGTACATGGACAAACGAGAGGCAACCGCACACACTTCTACCAGGCCAGTCCACGCAATCCTTGCGATCGGCGCACACGCCGTGACAACCCTAGCGATGTAACAGGCCACATACAAAAAAAAGTTTAATTCAAATTCTGTTCTATTCAAAGTCCTAACGATTTAGGTAAATCTGACAAGCGCGCCAACGAACTTTTTGACAGTTCTATTTTCAAATGAGATCAGTGATAACGATAGTGATGTCCTAACAATGGAGAAAATTATCGATACAACAACCGGGCAGGATGTTTTGAAGAGTCCTCTAACCAGAGCAATAGGTTACGGTAAGCTAAACATTATGTTATAAAATATTCCAAAATTATTGATAAAAGGTACCTACCTATATAAAAGGGGACCACATACCTTGTCAGTTGGTTTAGAGTAAGTGCAGACATATTTCGATAAGTATGTAGGTAGGTAGGTACAAATGTTTTATTTCACAACCGAATGGCACCATAGGTAAGTGGGCTATACAATAACTTGACAGGCTTATAATGCAAACATTGTCAGCTCATTTGAATTTCATAGCGATGACAAGTTACCTATCACTCGTACTATAATAACCAATATCTATGAATATATCACTTTATGTACAGACACTTCGTAAATATACATTCAGAAACATCTAAAATAAGATAATATAAAAAAAATATAAGTACCAGAAATAAGGATAATATTTTGCTACTGAAAAAATTCCTTTGTGCTTCTAAAAAACAGAAAAATATAGGTTTTGGGTGAAGAATAAAAATAGTACAAGAACGTAATACAAAAAGAAAAAGAAACAAAGTTAGATAAGTTCTTACTTATTTCTTGCGTCGTCGTAAAATATAGATATCAGCCTATCCCTATTTATTTACATTTTAAGTCAAATAAAGAAAAAAAAACTCTATTACTCGTGATATTGATATGTTGACAGTATATTGTAGTTGGTTTAGTTGTTGGAGCTAGGGTTGGCATAAATATGTCATTGGGTGTCAGTTTTGTGCAAAAGCCAAGTCAAGAGCATGACCGCGTCGGCAGGTGAAATGTCAGAGCGTCTAGTGTGCCGTGACATCTAATCTAGGATTGACTCATGGTTAATTTGTGGGCTGAACTTATAATGATGTAGGTATAGCACTAAGGGAGGATCTAAATTCGACGTAGGTATGTTTTTTTTGTATGTTTTCTACGCGATATACTTAAGTAAGTACTTACTTGATTTGATTGAATCGATAATGATTACTTTTTTTGGTAGATAATAATGTTTCAGAAGTACTTATATAAACAGTAAGATCTGATACGATCTTTTTAAGTAACTTATTCTCAAAAAATGTGTTTTTGTATTATTTATCGATAAGGATTGAATCGGTTTTATCCGCCCCTTTTCAAACTCAAACTTAAACAACTTTTTTCATTCAACTTTTGTGTTTTTTACTGTCATATAATATTATTTATTAGGTACATAGGTACTAAGTATATGTCAATCAATATCTTTTCAAACATAGCAACCGCTCTTGCCATAAACACAATTAAGTCCTCAGCATAAATTCGCTCTACCAAAATGTATGGAATACATGGGTGGGAACAGGTAATGGTTTAAAAAGCCTACTTCCTGTCGTTTCATAAACTTAACGGTGTGTTGATGTTGTAATAAATGTTGAGTCGTCCGGCTGAGATTGTCACTGAGCGATTTAACAATTTGGGGAACTGAGGAAGTCGTCTTGGCCCCTTGCTTTATCTCATGTCCTTGTCAAGAAGACGAGGTGATCTTTAAATTGTATGTATAGCTGTTATATTGACAGGCGTCACAGCTCAGTTAGTAGTAGCAGCACTACCTTCTTTGGGTGGTGGGCTCTATTCCTACCCAGAGCAAATGTTTGTGTGATGAACATAAATATTTGTTCTGTGCTTGGGTATGTAGGTATGTAGATATGTATTTACAAAAAAAATATGAAATAAATATTTATGAAGCAAAGATTGTATCTACTATGGGAACTAGATTATTTTTTATTTATAACTTCTAAAATACTATTTATTAAGGTAATTTAGAAGTTATAAATAATAAATACTATGACACTATATAAATTCTAAAATACTATGAGGTATTTTAGAAGTTATAAATAATAAATAAATATTCATAGACATTTCACACATCACACTCTAGTCTCAAACCAAGCAAAGATTGTTCTATGGGAACTAGATTGCTGATAAAATATTTATTTCATATTTTTTTAGTGCTCTCGGTATTAAGTTGCAATTGCGCTCGGCCGAGCCAATGTGTGCCCGAGGAAGCCCGAGCGCCGTCCACACTGACCGAGCAATTGGCTCGCGAGCGCGGCTCGCGAGCCGCGTTCGGTCGGTCTGGACGCAGCTATTACAAATTGTAGTTTATTCTGTTAGATTACTGGCACACAAACTAATTTATTGGGGTTGTCACACAGGGCAAAAATAATATTGCGTCCTCTAAAAATTGCAAAGCTCGTGTAACATTTCAATGGACTTATCATATTTCCTACTCTATAATTTTTTTACAACAAAAATCTACTGTTCTAGTCATAATTTCCTGTTACTATTATGATTATGAATGTCAAAATGACCATAATAGATGTATCGTGATGATCAGCATTACCGTATCACAATGTAGGTACAGTTCAACCGTTTAACGATTGTTTAGCGCTTTGTATGCTGTGTACAGTCGGCATCAAAAATACTTAAGTAATATAAATAAATAAAAAAAAGCTAGCACTCCGGGAGTGCCGGCAGAAGTGAAAACTTCAATATTAACGTTGTGTTTTCACTTTTAAGTTTTCACTTCAAAAATATAACCACAGTCGTGATTGTGTCATGTCATTGTGACACAACGACGAAGCCAACGAAGACACAGACACATTCGCGCAAGCGCGAATGTGTCTGTGTCTTCGTTGGCTTCGTCGTCATCGTCACGTCACGTCATGTCGCCACGTCATCGTCACGTCATGTCGCCACAACACTATTTAATTGTTTGAGTCATACGTCGCGTGACCGCAAGTGTGTTCTTTTGTCGTCTCTTGTTTTACGAGCAATGTATAAAAATTAAATAAGATCTTACGGTTTTTCGACGTCACGTGACCCTGACGCGAGTTTGAAAGTTTTTACACACCCAGCGCCGCTAAAGAAGTTTTCACTTCAAAAAAATATAAATATTCCCGGACAATTCATACATCACATCTAGTCCCAAACTAAGCAAAGCTTGTAATATGGGAAATAGATTACTGATACTCATATATTTTTTAACACAGAACAGATATTTATTTTCATCACACAACCATTTGCTCTGATTGGGAATCGAACCCACGACCCACAGCATGGAAGGCTACTAAATAAAGAGCTACTACCAACTGAGCTGTGACGCCTGTTAACTAAACTTAAAGCACATAACTTAAAAGTAACTGCTTAGGTAAGTTGACAACATGACCTTACAATAATAATTTTAAATTGAGCGAAGTATTATCAATAATTCACGTCAGTATGATCGTTTCACTTGAGTTATTAATTGTAGAACTTAGATTTATTTTATAGACGTATCATAGCCTCCAGCGAACACTGTATAAAAGTTCCACTCGAAAAAAAATGGTTCTATTTTATAAAAAGCTAGTAGAATAGAGTGTGATTCAAATTATTAAATTTGAATCACACTCTTCACTTCTCTTTACACACTCTTCTCTATATTATTTTCCAATAAAATAACATAACAATTCCAAGGCCAATTCCGGTCATTCTATTTAAAACTAAATATTGTACTTAAAAGTAATGTAATATTAAAATGTTTATCTAATTATATTTGGTAGGTATGTACCTATTTACAGACATAAATTAACAATGTGATGAGTACGGATGGCAATAAAATCATAATAAACACTTTAAAGGACAATGCCCAATGGGCTATGGGAATCTGTACCAACTTGCATCAATTTGAATTTACTCTCAAAGCCCTAATTTTTATTTACCTTTTCGCTACCAACAATATTTTTTTCAATGTTTAACCGCATTTCAAAATATTTAAAAATGTATTTTATTTTATATCATGTTTGCCTTCTCAGCTAAAGCTTACTTGGCAAACAAGATTTTTATGCTCAATGTCCACTCACGAAAATAGGTGACAGCTGGGATCGGAA
Organism: Ecliptopera silaceata; assembly: GCA_932527185.1. Lineage (NCBI taxonomy): Eukaryota > Metazoa > Arthropoda > Insecta > Lepidoptera > Geometridae > Ecliptopera > Ecliptopera silaceata. Next base: position 4,392,405 of record OW052202.1, on the reverse strand, counting down.
CAAAATAGTTGACGTGCGGAAGGCTTAGTCCGAGCTTGCATTTTAAAACTCCCTACTCTCAAGCCGACATTCGTCTCTCGGATGTCCTTGTATTTTTGTATGGATATCCGAAAGACGACTCTCGACTCGAGAGTAGGGAGTTTTAAAATGCAAGCTCGGACTAAGCACTCGGAAGTAGGAAATTGATAATCATGTTATGTATAATTAATTTTAATTTTCTAAACCCGGTTAAAAAAGACGGTTAAAAATTAACGAAGTACACGTATAAATAAAATATTAATTTTGATGATAATTAGCTTTTGATGCAATCTGGTACAGGGTTTGGGCATGATTCTTTTACTTTCAACAATTTTATTTTCACAAAATTAAATAAAAACAATGTTTAATTATTATTTTTTAGTTTTTATTAATTATTATCTTCTATTTCAATGTGCATAATCCGATAATGAGATGAGACCGATAAGCCCTTGAAACATTGGCAGAGGGTTACAAACTCGTTAATTACTGGGTACAAACAAACAGCAATTATTACTGACCTTTGCACAGGTAAATGATAGAACAACTGTTTTAAAGATTACGACTGATTGACAGTTTTTTGAAAAAAAAATGGTTGTCTGTAAAGTCGGTTTACTGACGATAGTTGAACGTGACAACGTCACTTCATGGAACGCCTCAGAACGCCTTAGAACGCCTCATGAGTCATGTTTTTTCGTGCGTGCAGCCGGCTCTATCGAATTATAAGATGTTGTCACGTCAAAACTGTAGCATACGATTTAGACGTTAGAAACAAACCATTTTGAAAATGCACGCGCATATCTCTTTTTAATGTACTTACTTATGTAGATACTAATTGGCCAATAGATCCAGTCATTCTTTATAAATAATAACGTGTCAAAACGGTGACTGAAAAACCAATGATGAAAATCACAGAACATATGAAAATTGATTGATTTATATTGTATCTATAGATCGGCAGGTAGGTACCTATACAATTTTTGCATGTAGGTAAGTTTAAGCGCAGCGGAGGCGCGTGCACTTTTAGAATGGTTTATATTTAGTATTTGTTATTTATCCATTATTGTTAATGTTAATAAAAAATAAGTACTTAAGTATGGATAAAAATATGTACCTACTTCAAAATCTGGTAGTAAAAATGTGAAAAGCGATGTGAGACGTCCATTATCATAATGATTTATTAACTAAATTATGTCACACAGACAATGAAACAATTTTGAAGGTTGTGTCGCTATAATCTGTGACTCATAAAAAAAACAATGCGTAAGTTACGGTATAGTATAATGTAATGTATGTATACGTAACTATTTTATCTGTGAAATCAACATGGGCCTAGCTAAAACTTTAACAAACCAACTTTATATATAGGTATACAGCTTACAAGAATAATGTAAACAGTTAAATTTTTATATCACTCTCATAAATGAAGGATGCCAAACAATGACAATATACAAAGATCAAGGGAAGAAAGAAGGGTAGGTAATGATGCTTGTGGGAAGACGAATACGGTAGGTTAACAAATCGTCAAAAAGTTTTCTATGGTCGTGCTTAGAAGCCTTACCTATTATAATTTGCTTTTAATGTTATTATACCATATTTTTTGTTCCAAAATAAAGGTTTTTTTTTTTCTCTAACCTAAATCGTCCCATTGCTGGGCAAAGGCCTCTCCCAAACCCCTCCACTTATCCCGATCCTTGGCAGTGTTCCACCAATCCACATCGTTTATATTACAAAAAAAAAGAAGTTTCGCCACTAAGTAGGTTTATATTAACCTCACTAAGCGCCACTAACTCAATCCAACCGATGAGCAACAGCGTAAGTGTTCAATTGAGCGATGTTATTCGCATCCTCAAGTTTATGGCCGCGGAATGGGTTTCTTGGTTTTCCGCAGTTCTGTGGGAGGATGCGTCCGACAAGGCGTAAAGTATGAAGATCAACCACATCCTGATATGTGCAAGGACAATTGGATTGGATAATCGGGTGCACGTGGAATATATTAGTATTTTTAAAGAATACTTCTGAACCAAGAAGACGGTGTTAGTCAGTACATAATGTGAACTACCTTAGATGTGTACATGTTGTGTAATACCTTAGGTGTATTTTAAAAGACTTTTGCTAATAGTAAGATTGGATAATCGGGTGCACGTGGGGATTACTTACCTTAGTATATTTAAAGAATATTTCTGTACCTAGATGTCGGTGTTAGTCAGTACATAATGGGAAATACCTTAGATGTGTACATCATGTGTACCTTAGGTGTATTTTAAAAGACTTTTGCAGTAGGATTACAGTAGGATTGGATAATCGGGTGCACGTGGAATACCTTAGTACATTTAAAGAATAAAATTTGAAAGTATTTGGTCTTTTTATTGATATAAATATAAAAAAATAAATATATAAATAAATTAAAAAACGGATTTTCGGCAGTCTAAAGTCGTCAGATAATTCTACCATATTTGTTTGTCTGATTCGGTTCAATCATATTACATTTTGCTCTTTATTTGCTACGTATTAATAAATATTTCGTTAAATTTAACTATATGTATAAGAAAAAATATGGTGGCTTTACCATATTTTTTCTTATATAAGTAGTGTCTATATATCTGTCATAAACTTACGAACAGTCATGTTATGCTCGCAGTCCTGATGAAGTTTAAATAAAGAAGCGGGCATTCCAATTAGGCCACTCTGAAGCTAAGTGGGCTATCGTAGATTTGTATCAGGTACCTACTTAGTAGATTATTCCTATTATACCTACTAAGTAGATAGAAGTTTTCTTAGAAACCTCTTCAAAACCAGGTCAGTGCTAATTCATCTAGTACCTTTGCAACATGTCCTTTGTGTTCTTGAAGTGGTTATTTATGCTAACATTCCAAAGATTAAGATATATTTTATATAACTGTAACGCACCTGCAATCTCTATACTGTTTTATAATAAGTTCCGCTACTACCCGATAGATGGTGCTATTTTAAATTACTTGTGTAAATATACTACTTGTTTAGTAATTTTTGATTTCAACTTCGGGCACGAATGGTTTCATGAATTTAGGAAATAACTGTTACATACTATAATAGGTACTATCTTACATAATAAAACCTCCTATTTCTTTGATGGACACTTAGGAGTTTAAATTAGCATTTGTAAATTATTTCACTCAAAGGTCTACAAAGTTGACCGTGGTCTTGTTTGTAGGTACTATTCTATTCTGTAGACAAATACATGTCATATTATAAATACACAAGTTTACTAAACTTATTAACGATGCAGAAAACATGCATTACTGATACAAGACAAGAAATAACAGGCGCAAATGAGATTTAGATGTCTGCTTGGTGTGTTCAATTCGCAATTAAAATCTCAAAAACACTGGATTCTAGAAAATTCTATTGTATCAATTTACTTCAGTATAATGTGTAGTATAGTTTTATACTTATTGTTGATAACTTTCTTAGCAGTTGCATTATCAAATCAATATAAAGATACTTAAAGTAATAAAAGTAAAATAATATGAAGTAAAAATAATAGCCTAGTTTTTGTTTCTCAGAAAATAGTTCAAAATGATCGAAGTACCCAAATACAGCGTGGTGTCCGCACTCCAACGGATCACAAGACACTTGTGACAGTTCCAAGATGGAATCCTCCTCATACCAGATGCAGGACGTTAAGCATGAAGACCAGAAGGAAAAGCCAAGGTTGTCTGCGGGGAAGATATTCTACAAGTGAGTATTTTTCTTCTTAAGGTGACGGGTATAGCCAAATGCGTGTTTTTGGGGAAACCGAAAACTGTTTTCAGAAAAAGTGATAGCATGTGGAGTTGTGAAACTTATTATTTCCTATAACACATATATTGAACTAGTGTATTGTTACTCAAAATTTGTGCTCTTGGATATAGTTTACTTTTAAATGTAAGTTTAGTACCAACACCTTTTGCAAAAGTGTGGTTTAAGATCCCATTTTTTATGGGTTTGGCAGATTTGTTTGGTACCAAACTCAGCACAGCTATTCTTATGGTTCGTATCTTGTGACTCTAAAGAAAACATTTCTACATTAAGGTGTTTAAAGAAGAAGAAGAGTAGCGCCTTAGGAATTATAAGTGTTTGATTGCTGTGTGCTCGCAAATATACATAAGGCACTGCTTTAGAGTTTGACTATCCGAACTGTGCGCGGCTCATTATGTGTTTTGCGCCGTTGTCAGCATTTTTGTTGAAATTGAAATTGTGACGTTGCCACGCTGACTGTCTAGAGTTTAACCACCACGGCAAAAACTATGCCGTGTTACAAGTTTAACGTGTGTATAGATATAATAAATAAATAATAAACTTGGAAGTTATTGACATTTTTATTTATTATGAAAAATTTCACCCTACCCGTCGCCTTAAGTTCTCGCTCTAGCGGGAAATTCAAATTTTTCAGGCTTTTTTTTATTGTGGCTGAACTGTTATATCTTTTACTAGTTTATGCTACTTTGCGAACATAAACAATCATTTTCTGTGTAACCCTGTATCAATTTTTGAGATTGGTTCTTTATATTAACTTACCTTCTAAATTATAAAAGTGTTTTAAACAGTTTTAGGATAAGTAGGTAAGTACTTAATATAAACCAATCTCAAATAAAACGTCGGACACTCAATAGAGTGGTCGTGATCATAAAAAATAATAAATAAAATAAATATTCACGGACAATCCACACTCTAGTCCCAAACTAAGCAAAGCTTGTACTAGAACTAGACTGCTGATAGAATACTTATATATATTTTTATAAAATACATAGGTATAAATAGTACATACATAAATACTTAGAATACATAATTGGCTCTTATCACACCAGCTACAAGTTTCATTTTCAATATACTTTACAGGCCAGGCGTGATAGAAGAGGAGACAGATGAGACAAGTTGCGCGTTTGATAGCTCCGTGGTTGACAGCCCAATGCTGGGATATACTCCCAGTGGGTTCCTGAAGGCGCCTCAAATGCAACCGTCAAGCAGTCTGCATAGAATACCAACATACAGCAGTTCTATCGGACAAAGCACGGTCTACCGCCAGGATATTTGCAGGTAATATTTTTGGAGCAACTGGTACAAAATTTTACGGCATCTGACGACCAATATGGCGCGGTGGTCGATGGGCCTGCGACGCGGAAGGTTGCGGGTTCGATTCCCGCCTTTGGATAAATGTTTGTACGATCTGAAAATATTTATTCTGGGTGTTCTGGGTATTTTATATGTACCTATAATAAAATATATATATCGATATAATGTTATAGTAAGTAAGTATATTCAGTATGTCAGTCTTCTAGTAGGTACCCATAACACAACCTCTGCTTAGCTTGGGGCTAGATGATGTTGTGTCCAGCATTATTTATTTATTTATTTCGTACAAGAAAAACTGCTACCAACATTTCAGAGCACGGTTTAGAGTAAGTATGGGATTTGTAAGATAAACATAGATAGATAGATAAGGTAGATACTAGACGTAGATAGACATAGATATTAGACGGTCGGAAATTATATTTTTATAATTGTTTACCTATGCCTAATATGCCTATCCAAATAATTGAATACATTCGTAGGGTCTTGTGAATCACATCCTTGAGGTGTCGTATCTAATCAGTGTAAAATACAAAGATAAGTTTTACTTATCGAAATAGTTCTTAGAAAATCTACCTTATTCGCACATTGCTTGCCAGTGCCATATAATTATAAACCGAATAACCTCCTTGCTGTATTTCGTAGTTTGAAAGTCGAATCTTTTATACTTTCTGGCCGGAAAAAGACATTTTCGAATAACCTCTTTCGTAGTTTGAAAATGAAATCTTATACTTTCTGGCCGGAAAAAGAAATTTTGGAATAACCTCTTTCGTTTAAAAATCGAATCTTTTATACTTTCTGGCTAGAAAAATTTTGAATTTCATTGAGCAGCAATAAGTTTTTGTGTTGTTCTGAGTTTTGAAATGGAAATGCGATAGGAAAAGTGTACGAAAATGCGCCGCAGACGCAAATAGTGAAGTGCTATAGAAGACACTATCTTTATTGACCAAGTTTGCTCTACTTTTGTTTAATACTCTCATAACTCATCGGAGTGACAAGGTATGTCTGGTCGAGGATATTGGACGGCAAATACTCTGTTGTGAATAATTTTGGTCATAAAATGTACCTCGGTTAAAATATTTGCTGATAATCATGATTGTCACCTTTTTAATAAGTACTTACTTATAAACATTGTCACTGGTTATTTAGGTTATTGTAACTAGTATTAGTATTAGTAACCTAAATAACCAGTGACAATGTCTAAAAGTACAACAACAAGAAACCTCATTATAGGGTTAGCCCTATAATGAGGTTTCTTGCAATCTTAATATCAAAAAATATGTCTTAATTTTGTCTGACTGACAATAAAACTTTATACAACGAATAATAACAGCATATTTTCGAAAAAGGCTGTGAAAATAATAATAGGTTAGTAGTATAAAGGTACCTTTATTATGACATTTGTTTTACCAATTTATTGTACAAGCATATAATAAAACCAATATTAGCTTAGTAAAACCGATAATACATAATGGCATGCTATGCTATCTTAACTACATAATACATTTCCGCAACATTTCCCGAAAACTAGGGAACATGATTTCTTGTCGTCTACACTTCTTGGAAGAAACAAAAGTGATCTCATGTCAAATAGCTATAAGGATATCCATAAATTGTACAAACATGTAACTCTGAAAGCTATTCATTAGTTTACATAAAGCTAAGCACACAACTAAGTATTTAAACATATACTTATGTACTTTTATAAAAAAACTAAAGAGATAATTATGTACGTAAAATAAGTTTGGTCTAGCCAAATACACAGAATGCGTTCAAAATTTAAGTTCATCCACAGAAAGAGCGTTTTTTTTAATAAGGATTAAAAACAGAGAAAACTTTGTTCAAAACCGTGATAGTTGCAAATATTATCCCATTTTATATTGTCACTTTGAAGTTTATTGCCACTACCGTACTACTTAGACTTTACACCGTCACGATAAAGTTCATTATTGTATGACTTACTAATACTTAGACGATACGAAAACAAAAATTTCCTAATTTAAAAAAAAAAATGTTTAGTATCCTCCCCGATTTTTTAATTCGTTGTGCATGAAACAAGTGACTTTATATTCACGTGATAAGGTTCATTACTTTATGACACCACTAGCAGATCACTATGCGCCAAGGTTCTGTACCCCAAGTACGAGTTTGTGCACACACGGATCGCAAAGACGCAATCGCCGAGCGCTACCGATTATGTATGGAGATCCAAGCAGCGCCCCTATCAGATTTCTTGAGGAGCTTGGATCTCCATACAAAACCGGTGGCGCTCGGTGATTGCGTTTTTGCGATCCGTGTGTGCACAAACTCGTACTTGGGGTTTTGAAATGCAGCAAACAGGGTAAGCCTGGATAAGTTAATCTGCTAAACCTATAAATCTGCAAACACTGATAGGTCGAACGTAATCTTGATTAATGGGATCTTGAAAACCTTTCCACGATGACAATGACTTTCATGATAAAGGATTTACGAGATCTTTTACAAAGAGCGGTGATCTGTTGAGCGATTAAGAAGAGGGCAAAGATAGGTAATAAATATTCATGGACATTTCACACAACGTTTTCTAGTCTTAATCTTAGAAAAGTTTGTACTATGGGAACTAAATTGATAGAATAGATATTAATTAATTATTGATATCAGATAGAATATTTATAAAAAAGTAGGATTCTACTTTCACTAAATAACAAATAGCAGAAAATGTATTGTTTACCGTTGATAAATAAATAAAACTAAACATAGCAAGCCAATCAAAATTTAATTCCAGCTAATTTATTTTAGTTTTCATTATAAACGCATTATGGCGCATGCAACTGTGCCGAAATATCGGGAAATAATCAAACTCACAGATCATGGTAAATATCCCGTTTATAATGAAAACTATCATGGTTTTAAATACGACGATTTTAAATACATATAAAACCATGATAGTTTCAAATATTATAATTTATTTTAATACGATAGGTTAGAAATAAAGAAAATTAGGAAGCAAAGTATTCGAGAAATAGATTATTATTTGCCAAAACCACATCAAAACAAAGTGTACTTACAGTATCTTAATTTACTTATAAAGAAATTATTTTATTGCCTCTATATCCAAAGTAATATACTTTTCTTTCCTATCTCCGCCGGCTTTAGTCGCTCGTCTATCCGCTTAGCACTAAGTAAGTGGAATTGAACAAGAATGTTTATAACTTTATCCCCCTATCTTATAAAAAAATATCGTTAACTACAAGTCATCATTACGTATGGTAATCAATACATCAAGTCTGCGCTAACTTTTTTATAAGATAGACCGTATGACTTTATATAAGAGCACTGCGGAAAAACAATCCATAGCAATTTTAAAATTATCTTAATACGCTATTGGTGTTGGGCACAGCACACCTTTTTCCCACTTACCTCCATCAGTCTCGGTGTTCACGAAAAGTGAGTCTAATTAGTGCTCGACAACGTAATTAAAGAAAAAAATATTTTTCTGTAATAAAAAATAAAGGAACATCTAGTTAAAATAAATGGCAAAAGAAATAACCTAACGTAAGAGGTTGACCTAATAGTTTTTAAATAATATTTTTTCAGTCTAATTTGTTGTATTTAAAGTAAGTAAAGATCGCAGGACTCTTACGGCCGGTTTCTCAAACGATGATCAACGAAAAAATCTAATAATTACTATGTGTCAAAGTCGGATCAATCGTGATTTGGGTTTCTAGAAACCGGCCGTTAAACTACTTTATACAAACAATGGGTGACAATGATATAATTTATTTACATGAAATAAACTTTTACTGCAACATAGTTCGTTTGTGGTATTTATTTTACTGAGAAAATGTGACATTACTTAACAAACTAATAAATGAGTTATGACTGAAGATTATTATCTGAGAAATTCAAATAAGTAATATAACTAACACTTGTTGATCTTTTAATAAACTTTATTCTCATAAAATGATAATATAAGAATACATTAAAAAAATATATATTAAAACATGCTCTGAAGTAGATATTGTTAGGTAGATATACTTTTAGAAATATTACAATCGTACAAAATTTTACAAACACTTTGACAACAATTGTCCAAATCGTTTTAAAACTCCCAAATGAATTGAAAAACTCCTATATTTTTTTGAACATTTCATTCTTCGTTGTAAGGTGATGAATAGCGTTATTTAAATGGTCAAATCTATAATTATTTAAATAAAAATATATCAAACAATCATTATTTTGTCTACAAAGACCATATAGAATCGTTTTATACTAACTAGGTGATTGTAGGTGCCAGTTCCACGCGACCAGAGCATAGAAGAACGGACAGGAAACTACGGCCCTACCCTACCCTGGTTGCTACAGTTTTTTATCTTAACAAAAAAATACAAGAATTACAATTCAATACTTAATTCGAGTGTGTCATTAAAAATAATTGTCGGCTAAGCATCTTCGCGATGAGATTGATTGACTCAAAGCACAAACAACACAAAAATATATCTACCTGTACATCAAAAAGAAATAACAATAAAATGATTAAATCCACTAGGATAACAGAAATAATTTACATAAAACTTATAATGAAAGGCAAAACAAGTAGGATTGTATTAAGTAAAACCATATAGATTATTTCAAATCCTTATTTAAACAAGATATTTTTTTAAACAGGTTTTCCCCGAGCATATTTTGTGCCATAATAATTAAAGTATAATAAAATTACGTATAAACAAAATGTACTTAGCAGTTTTTCTACTCTCAAAGTACTTAAAAAATTATACCTAAACCTAAAAAATGCGATGCGTCAAGTACTACAAAATGTAGACATAATCGTTAATTAAACATGTGTTTTTTGAAATTGAATTAATTATATTTCGTGTTTATATTATTTGATTAAGATTGAATTGATTCGGATCAGCTAAACTATCCACAGATCAAATAATGTAACGTTGGCCGATACAAATAGATATTATCGTACAAATGGCATGGTGATTGCTGAAAAAGCTGTATGTGGAAAACTTAAAATCTATCAAATGCATCGGAAAATTTTACTCAGTATTGGATGGCAAGTAAAGAAAACAATGTTTTAGATAGGTACATATACATACTAAGCTAACTTATGTATAAGTATTCTATCAGAAATCTAATTCTCATAGCTTAGGTTGGGTGGGTGGGACTATAGTGTAATGAGTGAATTGTCCGTGAATAGTTATTTTTTATTATTCAGGCGTTGCCTCCCAAAAAGGACAATTCTCTCTTCTTCCACTCTTTGCGATTTAGCGCTTAAATGGCCCCAAGATGTTAGGTGTGGATCAAGTTCTTGACGCCATCTTTTCTTGGGCCACGTCGTCGTCGTTGATTAGGTTGTTTTATATTTTTGATATTATCCACCGTCATAAAACTAACAAAAACAAGTATGACATGGTTACGGAAAAATAAAATATCACCGAGGTGCTCATTCTATGATCACGAAGTGTCGCGTATTTACTGACAAATAAACAAATCGTGATGAAATATTTATACAGAGGCGTGGTGATAATATACACTGAAAATAATGTAATTTGATACTTGTTAAAATAAGATTTGATCATTAAGATTTGCTGGCGTTTTCATTTCACAAAAAAATTGTTCCGAATTGCTTAATAGATGGAGCTCAAGTCGAAGCTTCAAGCACGTGCATCAGTCTGAAAAGGCTGTACTGAATCGCGTATCAAGCACTTTATATTGTTTATTGTATTCATAGTATGCGGCTAGATTAGATGAGCGATGAATTTAAAATGCAATCCTAGCATGAATGATGACGTATTTTGAACGTTTTTGAGGGAATTTTCTACAGCACCTTACAGCAATCGGGTCAATTCTTCTGGTTTTCCTGAAATTAGGTCAGTTGAGCTATTCCACGCTTCTGTTATACATCTATGTAAGATGACGACTTGGCCTAATCTATAGGCCAACGTCGTCGTCAACTTGAAATCCATAAAAATCTTAGCGTTATCTAGGTAGCAACTTTCAAAACATAATAGCATAAGCTCTTAATGAATATTTTATTTGCTTTTGCAAACACTTGACAATTATAGTTTCTTTTAATTATTTTTTTTGAGCATAAGAGTTTATTTTGGAAATGACATAATTTTGGTAGGTGTGTAACAAATAATAAGCTGCCAATTACGATGTTAGAACCTCAATCGACCTTCATGAAAATCATCGAGAATCACAAATTAGTGGGAAAAAGATTCACATTAGACCAATTCGCGCACTGTCAAATTAGCTATTTTAATGAAAAGGTATATTCGTATACAGGCTGAGAAAACACATTTTGAGAGCCACACCCATAAATAAAAATATTTTTTCTGGAAATACTATTTTATTCATATTCTAAGATTAGTTTGAGAACAGACTAACGATTTGTCACAACCTGTCTATCAGAAACTTACGTGATCGCGTACTTTATTGATATTTTTTCCGACGTCAAGTTACGCTATATAATCCCGTATACTATGAGTTCATTATTAATTTATTATGAGTTTTAATATGAGTTCTGATTGAGAAAGTTTAAAAAAAATCTAATGTTTTTTATTTATAATATAGGATAACCTGGTCAATAACCTATCATCACGGCTAAATGGGATTAGTGACCCTTTGCGTAGCGGTAGTCTACGCGCGTAGCGATCTTCTACGTAGGTATATGATTTTAATTCTGTAAAAAATACTTAGTTTTTTGAAAAAAATAATAATTATCGTATTAATTACACAGCTATTAAAAACTGGACACTTTTGAAAATACGGTTAAAATATTTAAATTCACTGGATTTTTTTAACTCGTAAGTTTAAAACTTCTAAGTTTGACAGTTATCTTTTAAAAATGAAAATTCGAATTCCATTATATTTAAAAATATTAAAGAATACTCAACAATTGTAGGTATTTAATGAATAGTGACAAAACAAAAGGGCATAAATAACATATTGTAATGAACTATTCTTTTGGTACCTACCTACTTCCTTATTATGATTAGGTATTAAACCAAAATTATTATCGACCTTTTCGTCTAGTCTAGGTTATAGAAATTATTACTTGCGGTAAAATAACAATATAAAAAATACATGTACATTTTATCGAAAAGAAAATTAAAAAAAAGAGAAAAATTGACCGTAATAATGAATTAAAAACCTATAAAAACGTAGCGAACCTGTCGAATAAGTTTGAATACTTATAGTATTAAAGGTTCCTTTTATTAAGTTGTGGAAAAACGTTCACCCTGTACTCGTTAACTTCGTCGTAAAGCACTAAACGAAATTTGTTTTCCGTAGCTGATAATTTCCGATATAGAATCTCGCGATACAATTAAACAACGTTTAGCACGCCGTCATAAGTAGCCGACGGGCACGAGAGAGTCAGTCGTGACCGAGGCATTATCGCGCGCGATGCTTCAGGAGGCGTGAAACCGAGGGATGATGGCGCAGACGCACCGCTGCCAGTGAGACGCGCGCACGGTACCATGCACGCCGACCCGGAGTCCCCCGTCTGCCGCGAGGAGAGCCAACTCCTGCCCGACGAGTGGCTCAAAATCAAGACGGTCCCCGGCAACGGAAACCTCTCCCCTGGAGTCTACTACCCCACGGGCAGCAAGAGGTTCGTCGACGCTAATCCCGCGCCGAAACTGATCCTGTGTTGCTTTTGTCCGTCTTTTTGCATTTGACTCCCTTCATGTAAACCGTAGTTGCAAATCATTTGCATTAGAAAGCAGTTATAGTAATGAACGTACATTACCGACATTAACATTAATGAAGGTCGCATAGATGCAAGCGTGAACTAGACATTCGTACTCACGGGGGCACAGATAGATAACGATATTCATCCGTATGATGTATTACAGTGCGCGCGTGTTTTGTTTGCAGGAGCCGCTCGCACAGACATGGAGCTTCGCGGAGGACGAGAAGGAGAGCCGTGCTCAAGAATGGGGAGTGCAATATTCTCAAGTCAAGGATCTCTCAGCGGAAGCTGCGATTCTTACAAGACATGTTTACGACGCTTGTCGATGCTCAATGGCGGTGGACCCTGCTCGCCTTCACTTTATCATTCATCCTTTCTTGGCTGGGATTTGCCCTTATCTGGTGGCTGATTGCGTTCACTCATGGAGACTTAGAGCTAGACCACCTCCCATCAATGCAAGAATCGTCAAACTGGAAACCGTGTGTGTTTAATATTTTCGACTTTACGTCGTGCTTCCTATTTAGTATTGAAACACAGCACACCATCGGTTACGGGTCCCGCACCACCACGGAAGAGTGTCCCGAAGCAATATTCATAATGTGTCTGCAGAGTATCGTCGGTGTAATGATCCAAGCGTTCATGGTCGGTATAGTGTTCGCGAAAATGACGCGTCCCAAGCATAGAACGCAGACGCTTTTGTTCTCGAAGAATACCGTAGTGTGCCAGAGAGATGGCGAGCTGTGCTTAATGTTCCGCGTGGGCGATTTGCGGAAATCGCACATAATCGGAGCCAGCGTGAGAGCACAGCTGATCCGATCCAGGACGACCAAAGAAGGGGAGCTGCTATCCCACTACCAGACGGAATTAGATTTGCACGCGGATGGATGTGACAGTAACTTGTTCTTTATTTGGCCAATTACGATGGTCCATCGAATAAACGCCGAGAGTCCGTTCTATGGTGTGTCGGCAGCGGACGTCCTCCAAGAGAAATTCGAAATAGTTGTAATACTCGAAGGTACAATAGAATCGACGGGGCAGACAACGCAGGCGCGTTCAAGTTATACATCGAGTGAAATAATGTGGGGTCATAGGTTTTTGCAAATGGTGACTTACAATCGGGAGCGACAGGGGTACGAAGTGGATTATTCGAAGTTCGACGAGACATCTCAGGTGGACACGCCTCTTTGCTCCGCGAAGGAGTTGGACGAGTTCTACGGCAGTCAGGGCGACCGTAGATCTATCGGTGAGTGTTATTTTAATGTCAAGCCTGGTGGTTGTGGGTGGTTGTATGTGCAGAATGTTTTTAATCGTTTGTAAGATTAAGTGTGCTTTGTTATCGTGACAGTTTCCTTGTTCTATTAACTAGATAAGACTCTTGATTGACATAGTTTGTTGATAAATGAGATTTTAGTGACGTAATATTTCACTAGGCAAATGTTGATGAACCTGTATTTATAGTAATTCCTAAGAAAATACAGAGAACAAAGTATAGTGATGTATACTCACGTTTTATAGTTTGGTAAACATTGTCTCTGTTTGTGATAAACTATTTTTAAATGCATATTATTGCTAATTATCTGGAGTCAATACACGGACCCAGATGCTCTATTTACTTCATTTTGATAAGTCATTATTTATTGCACGAACTGATTGCAAAATGCATAAATTGACCTTTTAATATACAATTTGTTAGATATATTAAATTTAATGAAATCCCTTTATACTTTATGAAAAAATCATAGAATTCAGTTTTTTTTGTAATTTTGCAACGATTTAAAATTAAAATGAGTACTAAGATAATATTATATCTAGTTATATAAAACGTATGTACATGTTCTATTCTAAAGCATATAATAAGTGTTTGATAAGTTACATATCAATACATAGTGTAGTAGGTGCACATAGTACAGAGTGTTAAAAGACAAACTTCAAAAAACTCAAGCTCATTAAAAATAATAAAACAATGTGTAATTAATATCTTTTAAAGCCCGATTTTATTTTAAAACATAAATAATTAAATATGTTAGGTAACATATTATATTTACCAAATACCTACCTATTTTTATTAATAAAATAGATTCGGTGATTTAATCTTTAATTATAATTCAAGTTAATGTAATTAAATATAATACAAATACTTTTTTAGAAATAAAGAGTAATATATATTAATTTCTAATAGTGTTTTTACACCTTGTATTTAATATACTCTTACACTTATTATTCATGCCTTGTTAGAATACAATCTCGAGATATCTTATGAACCGTGTCACATTCAAATACATAACTGCATGCTTACATACCCATGAAGTGTAAACAGTAGCTACAATTAAATAATGTAGTATGTAAATAAAGTAGCTGATACACTATCATTATTTTAACATAACACAACACAACACAAAGTTAAAATAATGATACTATTTTAACTTTTCTAACTTAATTAAATAAAAAATAAATTTTGTAAAATAAATAAATTAACACATGGATGTTAAACAATATTATTTAAATTAAGTATCATTGGAATTTTGATTCATCAACATCATCATCAACCTATAGCAGTCCACTGCTAGACGTAGGTCATTTTAGGTTATTTTGATTAAGAATTATTAAAAAGGAAACCA
Source organism: Ecliptopera silaceata (assembly GCA_932527185.1). NCBI lineage: Eukaryota > Metazoa > Arthropoda > Insecta > Lepidoptera > Geometridae > Ecliptopera > Ecliptopera silaceata. The sequence goes on along the minus strand of OW052202.1, from coordinate 4,376,994 downwards.
AAACTCAATGCTAGATAATGATACCAAAACATTTTTCAGATTTTTATGTTCATACAAAAAGCTCACTATCTTCTTTAACATTTTATGACACTAAAAACTTATTAAATACTCTCTGAGAAAAAATTGTACTTAAATCAAATTCTTGTCAATTTTTACCTTAGAACTATGTAACTAAAATAAATAAATAATCTTAGCTTATTTAATCATAATTTTAACTGAGAAAGGTTGTAAATATATGATATGAATGAAGTTGCAAAAACGAAAAAACTACTTTCATTGCTTAGTTAATGGAATCAAAATACAGGATGCATTATTGTGCCAATTTATTTCCCCTTTTAGAAACAGGATACATTAGTTTTGAGACCGCTTAAGAACAATATAACTTTGAGTACAAACTGATCCAGGATGCTAAGAAAGGGCAACGAACAAACTCTCAAACAGTTTCATCATCATCATCATCATAGGCAGCCCGTACTAGCCCACTGCTGGGTATAAGCCTCCTGCCTCAAACACCACTCTTAATTGGGCCTTTTGCATCCAGGTCCTACCCTGTACGAACATAATATCAAACAGTTTAGCTAGGAGCAAAGTAGTCATTTGTTTTTTTTTAGCTACGAAAGGAACTGTTAGCATAAGCATGTATGAGTTAAAAAGTTCTTATTTAAAAGCTACGCTCTTGATGTCTGCATAATCGACATAGACCATACATTTATTTTATTTTATTTCTGTATTCAAAGTAAAAATACAAATACACTATAAAATATTTACCTATTTGTAATGTAACACGTGTTTCTTTCCCATAATTAAACAAGATTAAAAGCTTACCAACGTCTTATTATGTGATAAATATAATTTATTACTATTTGATAGACGTTTATTCGTAAATAGAGTTAAATTATCTTGCGTGGATAGATCAAGCATATGGTAATGTGTGTTTAATGATTGATAACATCTTATCAGACAAGTGTGACCTTAGAAATTCAAGATTAGCACCAGATGTTTTCGTGATCATAGATAATTTTGACATGCTAGCCCGCTGCTTTCCAATCGAGCTTACGAACTAAATTAATTATACGACATCAATTATAAACTAAGTAGTTAACAAAATATATACACAGCTTATTTATAATTACATTAACCGCCTTTCACTAAAAATATTTTTTTGTCTTAAACTCTAAAACTAAAAACTCTAAATATCAATAACTAACATTAGTCAGTAAGCTTTTATGTTATGTTACTAACAAATATGGACTAAGGTCCGAAATAAATAAATATTATTATTTTATTTTATTATTAAACTGAACCGAAAAAAAATGTACCTACTCATACACTTCAACTCGTACGTACCTATCTATAATAACTTAATAGCTTTAGTTTTCGATTTCAGTTATTAATATTGAAACTGTAATAGTAGATAAAATAACGATATTTTTGCTGGACTGAATTCTAGTTAGATAAATAATTAAATAAAATAATATGACGATATAATATAATTTTACTTACATACAAATAACTAAAACGAAGAGTGCCAACTTATTATAGACGAAAAACTGTATCAAAATCGTAAACGCTTATGTATGTCATCTGGTGATAGAAATGTATGTGAAACATAAAATAATGCTAATCTTTGTCAGAATATTGTATAAATACACATTAAACCATAATAAGCTTCAAAACCATATAATATACATCCTTCTATCCTTTCTTTAGTTAATAAAAATTAGTTAAGATTTTTTCGTTTCAATGTTTCCATGTATTGTGTATGTAATGTGTTTGTCTTGTGATGTCGTACAGAAAGCACGGAGCCTCAGATGATGTTGAAAATGCCGATAACAGAAAGAACTACCACAGAGCCTAAAGCAGAACACAACGACGGAGACTTCACTGTCACTTTGTAAAGAACTCGATAGTCAAACCTTTTTAGAACGCATATCTGTTGTGTATTGTGTAGCCATTGTTTTACTTTATCAACGAATTTTAAATGATAATATTTTTTTGGCAAATACACAAGATGTGCGGGCCAGAAAAAAAATACTAAAATGGAATTCTCGATGACATAAGATCTAAAGAAACGAATTTGAAATCGAACATGAGTTCAAATTTTAAATTTGGTTTCGTTTATTTTTAAATTTCTTACAGAATATTGATAAAAAAAAATCTATTGATGTCGAATGCGCTTTATGTACGAGACAAAAAAAAAAAGAATCTGTTGGAAAGGAACGAATCTTAAAAAAAAAAGTTGATAAAGTAGGACAAAAATAACCTTACCGCCACTAGTCAGTTTTAGAATGCAGAATCTCAAAAACTCTACAAATTATACAATTAATTATATAATTGTAGTACTAATGTTATATTATAAATAGGGTTGTGCACCGTGAAAGATACAAAACATTCCATTTTAAATGTTTTCGAATATATTTTAAACTGTGTAATAATTATAATTAAGTATATTAAAATTAAATAAATTTGTTCATAATAAAAATGAGTTGCATTAAATGTGGCCATAGTTTATTCGTATGAGATTTTAGATTAATATTTTCTGTAGAACTTTTCGAATGTATGTTAATAAAAAAACAAATATTATAAATATTTGAATAATAAAAGTATATTAGATTTAGTTTAAGTCGTCGCTCGATACGAATTGTGCAATAATTTGTGATATAACACGATAATAAAGATATTCGCAATATCTGTTTATATACCTAGTTATTTATATCTAAATCTTATATTTATATACATTATGAAATGCAGTCAAAATATATATATAAATAGGTAAGTATCAATGCAGTTTTATAATACGAAAAATCATTCCAATTCAAATTAAGTTTTAATTGCTCTCAGTTACCTATGTTTTTTTTAATATTATACCTAGATTAATAAATAATCGTATTGTTCGCATATCATGTGATTGTCTTGTGTTGTATGTAAATATTGAATATTATATTAGTGTTGTGACTATTCGTGTTTGATTTACGTTGTTTTTTTGTTTTATCTCGATTCTAAAGCTAGGTTAAGGTTACACGGGCATGAACCAAAAAGAAAGTAAATACCTAAATATCTGTATTTTACTATACTACGTCATATTTTTAGATAAAACTTGACTTGTTTCATGTCATTTTCTTAACCTAACTTTTTTTCAGTAGGCTTAAGACTTCCCATAGACATAGTGTAAGGACTGAGTAATCAAAAAAGCCTTACAAAATTGTCCATTCTTTAGAAAGAGACAACGCGATTGTGCGGCCAGCACCTGTCTCTTTACTGTAGGTCTGAAGCCGTATCTCTGTCAAAACCTGGTTATAAATCACGTTCAGTTTCTGTATAAACTCATCGGTATTCTGTGGCATTTCTGGTGGACTGATGTGACTGATTAAATCCTATCAATATGACGTCACAGACACATCAGTCTACAGAAAATGCCGCAGAATACCGATGAGTTTATGTAAAAACTGTACGTGATGCTAGGATATAATTTTAACAGTTAATAAGATAAAGATCGATCTATTTTAAGATTTAAGTCGAGAAATAAATCGAAAATACTGGTAAAGTTCTATTTGAAATCCCAAAACATGTATGTAGTTACATTTAAAGAGATATGAAAATAATTGACTTAAATATTAACTAAATTACTAGGATTGTAAAAGAACTAATACTTAGCAGCAATAATACAAGTAAGGGTTATATATATATGGTTTTAATGCATTTATTTTAGGTCATTTTATGCGCTACGTGTTGTTTGTGGTTGTTTAAGTGTGTTTTATATGCTATTGTGTGTGTCTTAATGGGTAAGTTTGAACAATATATATAAAATAAATATAAATGGTGGTATCTACAGGTGTCTTCCAATATCTTTGCATATTTTTTCCCGTTTTATCACCTTTTTTCGTTAGGCGTCACAGCTCAGTTGGTAGTAACTCTGCTTTCCATGCTGTGGGTCGTGGGTTCGATTTCCACCCAGAGCAATAAATGTTTGTGTGATGAACATTAATAGGTATATAGGTAAAATATAATTGATATGTCTGTATATTGATTTCCATGATTCTCAAAGGAGTTGGTCATTGAAGAAATGTAATAGGCAGAGATTACCGCTTATCAGATGGACAATCAAGTCGTTCTATTATAAATTAAAACATTGTTATATTCTTTAGGTATAAAAAATAATATACTAACGGCCGGTTTCTCGAACGATGATCAACGAAAAAATCAAATAATTACTATGTGTCAAACTCGGATCAATCGTGATTTGGGTTTCCAGAAACCGGCCGTTACTCTTAAATATTTTGAACGAAAATTAACAAAAAAAACTGTTTTTCCAACTACATAATGTAAAAAGATGACGATTCAACCCTACCAAAACAGTAACATACAAATCAGTAATTTTTTTTTTTTTTTTATTCCAGGCAACATGGGAAGTCCACTCGCCCAAGACATAATCCTCCGATCTTCGCTCAACTCCGAAGGCTTGCCTATTTCTCCGCTCGTCAACATATCAGATAGACTGGTGGTTGATGCTATAAGGCGAGCTAGTTTGACCCACAGACCGTCAATTGTCAAATACCCTCCAGATTTCTTCAACGTACCTGAAGAGCAATCTTCTTCAAGTGAAGAGGAGACTGAAGAACAAAAGAGGAAGAAGAGTAAAGGCAAAATACCGGCTATTATGCTGAGTCGTAGTTAAAAAACTGTAAAATAAGCTATTGATTAGAAAATCGTAAAAGTAATATAGGATAAACTAATACATGTATATTTTGAGGGCGCCACTAAACCGGAAATAATAATTTATTTGTGTTTACTAACGATCGTTTACCTTTATTTTTTATATTTAAGAACTATATCAAACTAATTATTATAAAATTATAATAATATTTAACTTAACGCCATGTTTTATTTACCCATGATAATTGCTAAATTGTTAATAACGCCATCTAGTGACGAGTAGCAACGAACAAGTAAGATAAAATCGGTGACATCATACTATTGACCTTGTTTAGGACAAAATATTTATGTGCTCTAAAGTAGGTTAATAAATGCCAATAATTTAGTTTAACTTAAAAAGTAATGGAAATAAAAAGGCAAATATCATAATAAAAAATAATTTATTCTGATATAACTATCAGGATATTAAAAAGCTACGGGCTTTTAATTTTGACAATGGCGCCTGCGCCTAGTCAGGCCCCTGTTAAATATATTTAATAATAAGTTGATACACAAATTTTTGGGACAGTTCTGTAAATTTATAAAATATTTTTACTTAAGTACATAACTTTCAATATATCTGTTGTACATAGACAAAGCTGATTATAACATATACATTTATATATTGCGTTAAATAGATCTTAAAATATATTTATTTAGTTATACGTACTTAGCTTTTATACAAGCTTAATTTAGCAAATGCCTTTCAATATTTTGTACATTCAAATTACGTAAATGTTAAGTACTTATTTGGGTTTATTTGTACTTAATTATTTGTATTTATCATTAATATGTGCGTATAAATATTATTTATAAAAAAAAATAAGTAACTTAACACAGGGACCCAACAATATTGAATTAAATTCGAATTAATGGGATACATATATTTTAACTATCTCTAGTTTAACTATTGATAGAAATATTTAGTTATAAAATAATTCATATATGCTTTTTCTAATTTTCATATTTAGTAATTATTTATTGAAAAGAATTTTCCTTATCGGCAACATTTTTATTAATTTTCTTTCATTTTTATTAATGTTTATTTATACATAAATATTTTTATTAGCAACAGAGTTTTTTTGGTTCAATAATACACCCTGTATTATTGAATCAAAAACAACCCTGTATACTTGCGAAATCTAACATTGACATAAATATAGTGTTATTTAAATAGCAAATATGAATTACTTTACCAACTAAATTTACAAGCCTTAAAATATCTTATAAGTAATTTAGGGACTGCATTATTAGGAAAAATTTAAAGCCTTTTTTGTCAATTTTGTTACGCTAAACTCGTCCCGAATTAATTTCGCTATTAAAATAACTAAATACATATTTGTCTAAATACAATCCTATCTGGTACATTATGAAGTAAAAGATTTATAGACTATTTTCATCAAATTTTACTAATAAATATATATAATTATATAAACTAATAATAAACTTTAATCTTACAAATTGTACAGTAAATCGGATTATAACGGATTTGGACTAAAATATACATAAACAACAAATAAAAAGTGTAAGACTAGTTCCTGACTTCACTTTAAATTATTAGATGGAATCAAGGTTTTTGGCTAATTTAAATAAGTACTTTTTGGTCAAATTTTAATTACGAATATGACCAAATAAGTACTACTATATTTAGGTAAATCCTACAAAATCATGTCAGGAATCTTTCTGTTGTCCTTTCACTACTGAGTAAGTATCAATTCGTTTCCTAATATTTTTAATTGTCATTTAATTGGTGACTTCCATAAATCAAAACTTTATTTAATATGTAACTACATTGCCGCCAACCGAAATGTCTTTGTCAAAAATATAACGTGATTTTGGAATTCTTTATAACCTCAGATGACCGTAACGTTAGTTATGGTAAACCCATAGATAGAATATTAAGAATGGTCAAATTATGTCAAAATTTATATTAAGAATGGTCAACTTATGTCAAAATGTACATTAAGTAAGTTGACCATTTATTATCTAGTTTCATCTCCCTTATATAAATAATTTACAAGTCAGCGAAATCTATGTTCTCGATTTCAGTATCAACAGAAGAGAATCTAACGAACGGCTTTGTTGGTTTAGTGGCTGGCGGGCTGTGTTCTCGTAGGGGTCAGGCTGGTTCCGGAGCCGATGTGGTCACCAGGATAGGAATCACGGGTTTCTCTAAATGGGTGTCACTGGGGGACCTGTGAAAATATCAAAATTACACTAATCAATATTTATTACAGATATAATACAATGACAACAGGCGTCAAAGCTCAGTTGGTAGTAGCTCTGCCTTGCATGTGGGTCGTGGGTTCGATTCCCACCCAGAGCAAATGTGAAATCAGGTGAGATTGCGGTCAAACGCTTACCTATAAATTGTAAAAAAAAATGATTGTGTGATGAATATAAATATTTGTTCTGTGTCTGGTACTAAGTATTATATGTAGGTATGTATTTTTACAAAAAAATGTAAGTAAGTATATATAAGTATTATGTCAACAGGTCCCATAGTAAAAGCTTCGCTTAGTTTGGGACTAGAGTGTGATGTGTGAAATGTCCATATTTATTTACACTTAATTTAACTTTACACATAAGTTTATCTATAACGGTAAAACTAGTAGGTAATAACATAAAATACTTACTTTTTAATCCTATGATGTTCATGATCTCTATGTTCGTGATTCACACCATGGCTGACACCATTCGGCATTAATGAGTGTTTCTTCATACTAGCGTGACTATGACTTCTATGTATATGTCCTTCTTTTCCTTCTCTCCCTTCTCTTCCTTCTCTCCCATCTCTTCCTTCTTTACTATCCTTCTCATTTCGTTCAATATGATGCAGCTTCTGAAGTAACTCTTGACCATTCTCAACAGATAGATGAGTGTGACTGGAATTCCGTGATTTCTCATTAATATGTTGGACGAAATTATTTTGCGCCATCAAACGGTTTTCTCTAGCTCTTGATTCTGGTATTTTGATCTCTATGTGTTCGTCTAAAGACATGGAATCCACTGAACTGAGGTCTAATGTGTCGTTGGAAAATGATTTGGGAATAGTTCCGAGCATACGATCTGAAAACAATAAGGTAAGGTTATATACAATTCTTCTTTTTCTTGCGTGTCAATAACTCTGAACAACTTTACACGCGATTTGAGTAGAACTCTGCAACTGTTATCCCCTAACTAAATTATAATTACAATTGTTTGAAAACATGCTTGTTAGATCCTGATAAAACTGAGAACACTTAACATAATTAAATTTGAAACTATCACGGTTTTGAACATGGTTTTCTTTATAAACGAGATGTTTACCTTGAATTGTGAGTTTGATTATTTCCATGGCGCATGCAACTGTGCCGAAATATCGGGAAATAATCAAACTCACAAATCATGGTAACTATCCCGTTTATAAAAAAAACTTAACATAATTAATTATGTACTCAATTCGGATTAAGGTGTTTCTGTCGACCCTTTTAATGTTACAAAACTTATTTGATACCAGTTTTCAAAACCAAAACAATACTAGATAAACTTAAGGTTATTTCGATTTTATATTATTTTTAAGAAAGAAATAATAAAATCATCGAACTAAGAAAGGAACCCAAGTCGTGTTGGAGTGTATACACATAAACAGATCAGAGATAAGAATGTGTTTTTTGTATACTACACTGTAAAATTTGTGTACAAGGAAAAAAACACAAAACATGCAAGACACTAGTGACTCTAACTTACTTAAAAACAATCATTTTATTCATATTCTTCTTGGGATTCCATTATAAGACCTAACACGCAAAGAAAGCGCTCCCAATGGTCTTTTTCGGAAGTTAGCGCTATAAATAAAGTTTAGCATATATAATATAACTTGACTATTTATATAGTGATGAAATGCAATGCGGTATAAATTTATATACAATTACACATATAAAAGCAATTTCAATATTTTACAGTAAACGGTGTATGGTACAAAATATTATCATTATATTTTCTTTATTTGAAAAGTGTATAAGTTTTTTATCAGCAATCTAGTTCCTATAGTGCAAGGTTTAGTCTGGGATTAAAAGGCGTTGTGCGAAATGATTTATTAAATTGAATATTGTATTCATAATAAAACTAAATAAGGGTTAGATGCAACATTTATTATAAATAACATTGAATGTTAATTAAATGTCAAGTTTTGATAAATTACATTAATATTTAAAAAAAATGGTATGGGTTTTTAATATAAAAAGCAGGTAGACGATTTGAAATAATTATGTAGTACCTAAGTAATGCCAAAGATTTGAGATTTTAGTTAAAACTAGCAAAAATTCTTTGGCTAACATCCCAAAAGCCAGATATAGAATTTATTTAGCATACCTAGTTTCTGTGAGGTGGATACTGTTGCTCGTAATTCGTCGAGTTGCTTCGCGGAACACAGTGGAGTGTCGACTTCGTATGTATTGTTGAATTTTGTGTAGTCAACCTGAAAATAATAATGCAAATGAATTTTCAATACATGTATTTGTGAAAGGCGTCATAGCTCAGTTGGTAGTAGTTCTGCCTTCCATGCTGTTGGGTCCAGTTCCAGAGCAAATGTTTGTATGATGAACATAAATATTTGTTCTGTGTCTGGGTGTTAATATGTATTCTATATACTTATATGTATTTACAAAAAAACAGTTATTCTATAAGCATTCTATCAGTATCAGTAGTTCCATTGTACAAGCTTTCCTTAGTTTGGGACTAGATTATATCTGTTTAATGTGGGACTAGATGACGTTATAAATCCATGTATATCTTTGCACCATCCTTACCTCATATTCCCCAGTATCTTTTCTGAACGATACCATGGTCTCAAAGCGATGCCCCCACAGTATCTCCGAGGGCAGGAAGCTGCTTCTAGCTTGGGCTGTCATACCGGTAGATTCAATCACACCCTCTGGAATTACCAAAACATCAAATAAAATCCACTTATTTCTACTCAAAGTCACTTCTCCTTACTCTCTCCGGCTAAGCTCTCAACAATTTTTATATTATGTTATGTCTGAATCCTAACATCCTATTCTATTATAAATGCAAATGTTTGTATGGATGGATGTATGTATGTTTGTTACTCTTTCACGCAAAAACTACTGAATGGATTTTAATGACACAATACAATAATGTAGTTTATACACTAGAATAACTTATGGGCTATACTTTATAAGGATATTGTGTGAATTGTCAAAAATATAACGATAGCAACACGAAAGTCGCGGGCAGCAGCTATTTCGAACAATAGAGTTCACACAAGAAAAGTACAATGACGATACAGCAAAAGCAGTATTCTAAACAGGTGGTACTCCCAAACCAGTAGTAATTTGCAACATGTAATAGCTAGTGTCATATTCTTCAGCGTGGTAGGTAAAGTCCAGGGCAAACTACCAACTCTGTGTCAACACGATGCCAAGACATGTGGTCATGTATGATGCAGCGGTAGACAAATATACACTATCTACATCTTGGATGGTAGATAATGAAGTAAGCACATGAAATAGAACGGGCAAAGAGATCTTGTTTTCTGATTTTAATAGACGATCATGGATTGTAAAGATTATATGTATTTATATAAAAAAATTATATAAGATTTCTATTTGCAATCTAGTTCCCATAATAGAAGCTTAGCTTAGTTTGAGACTAGAGTGTGATATGTGAATTGTAAAATAAATATATGACGCTACCTCACATTATCACGTAGTAATAATTAGTGTAAAGTGAAAATAGTTTGTAAATGTTATGATTAGTGGGAAGAAGTTCGTCTAAAAGTAGTTTTAATGAGAGAAGTAGAATACTCTATAAATCATAAGCACGCTACAAACAAATCACTAGTCAAAGCGGTTACGTGTTGACGTCTGAATTGATTTAGGGATTTGCTTGTTCTACATAATAGTGCTGCTTTTTATATTAGATTGTCCGAAAACAAAAGAAAATCTACATAATATTATTAATATTAATTATTATTAAATCAAATTCTAGGCAAACGCGCTACACCGTAGGCCGCATCATCACTTAACATCAGGTGTGATTGCGGTCAGGCGTTTGCTTATAATATATATAAATATATATATATCTATATGCTGTCTAGTTCCCATAGTGCCTAAAAGCTTGAAACATACCCAGCATGACGACGATTTCAAATCGTTCTTTCAGCATGTCGGAAGCTGACAAGTTGTAAAGTGGAGATCTCTCGTTGATCTTGTGGACGATGGTCATCGGCCAGATGAACATCAGCCTGTCTTCTTCTCCATCAGCTCCAACCTTCAACTCCTGCTGGTAGAACGGTAGCATTTCACCTTCGCGCGTGATCTGAAAGGTAAATCAATCTATATGAAAATCATGTAAAAAAACAAGAATATTTAAAAAAAAATGTGTTAATGAAAAGTAGGTATTCGGTTAGTAAGCAGAGTAAAAGATAGAAGGAATAAGTATCTAAATTGTCAAAAAAGTCTTAAATGTCTTAAACGTTGGTTATTAGTTCGTGTTTATTACTAAAATTCCATTCCTCATTTATTTACATAATAACTGAACATCTCATTATATTTTTGTTTACAATACAAAGTAACTGATAACATTATTTGGATCAGTTGAACTATCTATAGATCGTTTGCAACGGTCTGTAGATAGTTCAACTGTTTCTTATGTATTTTATATGACTATGTACATTTTGTAAATACTGTATAGTCGTAAGTTTGTTTGTAAATAAAGTCCTCAAGTAACTGATAAAAAAATTAATTGACCATAACATATCAAAACAACTTCATTTTTTAATCAATGATTCAATGTCATTTCGGTCAGTTTGTTTATTATTTATACTAGCTATCATGCAAGTTATTAAAAACAGACCTAAATGTTTATGTTGTTGAATACACAAAGGATTAAGTAAACAGAAGAAGGTTATCAAACCATGGCTCTTGATACACATTGCACAACATAGCACAGAATTAAAACTACAAAATTTTTGTTCCAACCATACTAATTTAGTAAAGTTAGATTTAAAAGAAGGTTAGACTTTAAGGTGATAATTGGCATATATATATATAAGAAGAAATAGAAAAACACAGAATTATAGGATGGTTAAATAGTGTCATGCATGCTGTTCATACGTGGGTCTTACACGTAATCCATAACTGTTGTACAAGGTTAGACAACGAAAGCACAATACAGAGAGCTGCATGTAAAAGTAGATACCTTCTTTCGTATTAATTGAGCTCGGATGTGGGCTTCCAATATGTGGGACTTGCGGATATCTCCAACGCGGAACAAAAGGCAATACTCTCCGTCTCTGAGACAGATCACAGCATTCCTCGAGAAGAGAAGGGTGGTATTACGCTTTTTGGCGCGCGCCAGTTTCGCGAATATAAGACCCACCTATGAACAAGAGAAACTAGATTTAATAATGTTCCAAAACTGTAGGATCCAAAGTCTGACTAATGTTACATGGACAGACTTTAGCTCCAAGTTAGAGAGAGGAGTCAGTGCAATACAACGATAGACGAGAACGAGTAGCGTGCTGACTGAATTCCCCATTCACTAACCAGTCTCCGGTTTTGGTGGAGTTATATACCTTGCGGCGAATAATCTGTGCTCTAATATGAGCCTCCACGATATGTGATTTTCGCATATCACCCACTCTGAACATGAGGCATAGTTGGCCATCTCGTAAACAGATAACAGAGTTCCGGGAATACAGCAGGGTCTGTGTGCGCTTTTTTGGTCTAGACATCTTTGCAAACACGATACCCACCTAAAATTAGAGTAACCATATTGCATATCTGTCGCTTGGACACAAAATGTGAGCTTTGTATCTAAGTATCGTTGAAAGTGGCAAGAAAATACTGCATAGTATCTCGTCGTATGAGAATGACCAATAGCTCACTAAACTCACAATAGATTAATGATATTAAGCCATAATTCCATCTGAACGATTGGAATAATAAAAAGTCGATTAACCGTAGTGGCATTAAATTCTTAATTATTTCGAGAGAGCATCTGGCTGGTTATATGGATTCGTTACGCTAATACTTTTGGCTGATGGCCAATTTTATATTAATAAACTTATCTTATTAGCTTTGAAGCAGGAAGTTTTTTTATGATCAAACGCGGCGTAACCCCTTGATATGATATAACCTTTATATAATAAAAAATAAACTACACTAGCGTTTAGTGATTTGTTCAGACTAGCATTTGTTTTCGCTAAGAGTCAGCGTCGAGAAGATTTATGGGTCATTATTGCTGGCGGTAAAGTACTGAATATTTCATTAACCTCGAGCAAACAACAATGAAATGTTGCAGTAACAGTGTAAACAAAAATAACATACCATGAATGCCTGAATAAACACACCGACGATGCTCTGAAGACACATTACAAATATGGCCTCTGGGCATTCTTCGGTGGTCGTTCTGGATCCGTAGCCGATCGTGTGTTGTGTTTCCACGGAGAAGAGAAAGCAGCCGGTGAATGTGTTGACGTTGCTCAGACAGGGTATGAAGTTCTCGCCTTGTTCATCAGGATTTAAGTCTCCATGAGTGAAGATGATGAGCCACCAGAGTAGTGCGAATAGTAGCCAGGAGAGAATGAAGGATAGTGCGAACACGAGTAGCGTCCAGCGCCACTGCGCGTCCACGAGGGTCGTGAAGATGTCCTGAAGGTATCGGCGTCTGCGCTTGGCCACGTTCCATTGGACTACGTTGCAGTCTCCGTGCTTGAAGATGACGCGCTTTCGGACGCGTCGAGCTGCGTATCGGGCTTGACGGTATCTAGAAAAAAAAGAAAATTCCTTTATAACTAGCTTCATACTTCACTTTTTTTTATATAATACTCGTGACACGTATACCTAGTTTTAAGTACAAAGTGATTGGTAGATATGTGGGTAGGTAACATATTATTATTGCACCAAACGAATCTCAAGAATTCTATTCTTTTATCATTATAAAAATAGTAACTGAAACGAATTTACGATATCTGTCGAGTAAAGCAATTTCCAAGAGTTTATTTTGATGATATCATTTGCAGTTAAATGTTTTTTTCAGTACAGTCATCGCATACATTGACTTATTGTACTTTAAGTAAGCGTGCATTGTGCTTAGTACGTGTTGGTAGACTAACGGCCGGTTTCTCGAACGATGATCAACGAAAAAATCAAATAATTACTATGTGTTAAACTCGGATCAATCGTGATTTGGGTTTCCAGAAACCGGCTGTAAGTTAGTCGCTATGAAACACTTTTGTATTAGAAACAATAACTATTCTAAGAAACCCCAAAGACTTCATTACTGTTAAATAATTCTAGTTTTGTCTTAACTGATATAAGATGAAGGTGGAATCCGGTGCGCTAATGGATTTCATTATTTTGATATTTTAGTGTTCAATTCCAGAATTTTCGAATGGTGAAGGAAAAGAATGACAGAGCGCTCACGGCTCGCAAAATTCGCTCTTTGAAACTAGACTGTACTCAAGAGTACAACTGGTAGTACACTTGACAATCTTCTGTGTCATTTTTACTACTAAGTAGGTAGTACAAATCAACACGTATTTATTGACTGGCCCCTGGCTACGTATAAATCATCTAGATTAGATTTAAAGTCCTTTTATAATTTAATAGTAGATAACAATTCGTTTAATAAAGATCTAAGTAGTTTTTTAAGCGTCCCAGGCATAACGGTGTCACGTATATCGGGTAATGGTTGAAAATGACCCATAACTCTGTATATTCATCTACATGACATGCAAATGTAAATATATATAAAGCTGGGATAACTCTCATGATTCTCAGTATTATTGAGTTGTTTATTTTTAAGTAAATTTATCATATTTCATCTGCCATATCGATTGATTGCAAATATCATCGGCATTTCAAACAAACCCTCGAAATGGTGATTATTGTTTGTGTATCATTAATCATGTTGAAGTGGTTTATTTCTTTGTTCATTTTAATATCTATTTGTTTGCGTTATTTATTAATATCCATTACATACGATGCGTACAACGAAAAACAATATTTCTTCTTAATACAAGAAATATTTTTAGCTGTAAAAATCTTCAATATTACATTAAAAAACATGTTTTGATTATGCTTTTTTATTAAAATAAAAAGGAAAGATTTATATGTTTGTAACGAATAAATTCAACATCTACAGAATCGATTTCAAATGTGTAATAGTGATATACACACACTTGTGTGTCACTAGTACTACCAGTAGTACACGCTTTGGTTAGTTTGAGACTAGAGCGTAATTTGTGAAAAGTCCGTAATCATATATTTATTTACTAATACTACTCTTACGGCCGGTTTCTGGAAACCCTAATCACGATTGATCCGAGTTTGACACATAGTAATTATTTAATTTTTTCGTTGATCATCGTTTGAGAATCCGGCCGTTACTCCATTAACCATATTTTTAATTTCTAAAACACTTAGCTATTAATCTAATCTAATAAAGCCTACTTCATAAAACCAATAAACACTGATAGCTTTAAGTGATTTAGTATTTATACCGTGCACTTATATTTTTATCATTTTATTAGGTAAATGCCCACTCTATTGTCCTATCTGGTTAAAAGCTTTTACAGCAACTATATATTTTCCGATAGTTATAAATAAATATATATCTTCTAGGACATTTCGCACGTCATGCTCTAGTTAAAACTAAGCATAAATTATCCTAAGAGACTAAATTACTGATACAATACCATATAAGTTATTTTTTTGTAAAACCGAAAATATCAGCTATCGACAATGATTAAATTTTTAAGTAAAATGTCCAAGAAAGACTTGTAAGATATTAAATATTTAATACTCCAACAGAAATTCTGTTTTAACACACTATTGTCTTATTATGCTAAACTATGCATTGTTTGATAAATTTATGTATTATCAAACTATGTAAAGTAACTTCGATACAAAAACGTCCATAACTTTATTACAGAGCATTTAGAGGCTATATTTTTATATTCATTTTAGTATTTGTTCATCGTCAATCTATATCAGTCCACTGCTGGACGTAGGTCTTTCCCAAGACGCGCCACTGAGCCCGATCTTCGGCTCTTCTCATCCAGTGTTTGCCAGCTACACTCCGCAGATCGTCGCTCCATCTCGCCGGAGGGCGTCCTACACTACTCTTGCCTAAGCTTGTCATTTATTTGCTATTATTAAAATATTTTAATTAAGAATATGTCGGTTATTATTACGATGTCCTCGATGGCGTGTCCGCCAACGGTGAACCTTGCTAACTCCGGTCATGGGAACGAATATGACTCGCAAAGCCAAACTTTGTCTAGAACCACCTGTTACAGGGTGCACAATGCAACTGGCCCAAAGAGTTATATAGGTATATGAAGGCTGTGATAAAAGAATTAAGAGAGCATATAATTAATGTGATGTAACGTAACACCCATAAACCCACCAATGTGGTGTTTTCCTGCATTTATCCATTTCTAAGATAAACCACAAGACATGAGAATCGTGTGGTTCAAGCAATAATAATTAAGGTTTATGCAGTAGTTAATTGCGTACCTTATTCAGACGTTGAAACGCAATAGTCGATTAGAAACTTATTTCCTAAGTTCCGTGCCAAGCCTTTAAAAGGTACGTTAAAGGAAATTGATCAGTTAAATATAAATTGTTTTCTAGAAAGGCAAGTCCGTAACCGTAAAACATGAAAAACAATCCATTAAAAGCATTATCCTTATAAAAAGATCCATTATTTATTGATCGTGATCTCATTGTGATAAAATCTTTTTATGAAAAAGGGTTTTATTCAGTAAAATAAAACGTAAAGTATAATTCTGACGCATAAAACACATAGGTTATATTACAAATTCAAGAAAGTTTTGGAAGATAACTCTTTGATATTTATGACAGGTAACCTTTATATTTTTACGCGAAACGCCCACTTCAGTCCATGACGTCATAACACTGACGATATTATATCTCAGCTGTTAGAACCAAGCTTATTCGAATTGACAGTTCAGACGAAGTTTCTGGAATAGATTAAAGACGATAACCACATCGCCGACTACACAGATTTATATTTATTTTCACACTTTTCAGTCGTCTCTATTACATGAATGTAGCCTCTTTTCTGACTGACAGAAAGGAGGTTATTTTGACACAATTCAAAACCGTGTTTGAGGGAACCGTGTCATGAGCCATTTTTTTTTTTTATTCTTGTACAGCCTTGCCAGTACGTATAGTGAAGACTACTGCAAATAAAGGAATCTAGAATACATCGACTCTCATTTGTTTGTTTTTTTATGACTAACAATTTGAATACAAAGTCAGTGAGTGTCCTATAGAAAGTTGGCGAAACGATTCTCCGAACTACATATGGTAATTAGTGTATCTGTTGCCAAATATTTGTACTGGACACTTATCTGCGACAGAAATTGGAAATGTTCTCTCGGATAGCCATGATATCTGCGCAGTATATTAAATCCTTGGGATATTATTATATTATCCGAGAAAAAAACTCCTTTTTTTAAATATTGAATTTTTCTTTTTAAGCTAATGCATAGCTTCTATCGCGGGCTTTGAGCGTGGAGACCGAATCCAGAAATACCGTAACGAAAATATCTAACTAAAATAACACTGCGCATGCGTAATCCAGCAAAAAATGCTATGCAGTAGCTTTACCGCGGCAGTCCCCGAGTGGCACACGTCTTTTTATAAGTAGAGCTAGTTTTACTTACTTCTGTAACTCTTCGCTCCACGCAGTCTCTGAAGAATTAATTGGTTTGCCAGTCATCAACATAGACACTTGGCTGATGCATTTCTTAAGCCCCGACATTATTTACCACGCAGTTTTTTAAATACTGTTTTTCGTCTATAAACACTTTTACAGTATCAACAAAACCTTGGAATAAAAATAGCGCCTTTGTGTACCATGCACCTTAAAATCTATATTCTATCACTTTATCACAAAGAAATACTGTACGGATGACTGAGATACCTCTGATCACACTTTACAAAATCGTTTTTCTATCTTTTAGGAGCACATTAATTAGTGATTCACTGAACACTTCTTTAATATCAAATATCAGTACAACGAATCTAATTTTCGTCCCAAAAATCATTTTGGAGGTAAGTTTCTGATAGATAAAACGACGTTTTGGAGCTGTTTTACACTTTCTCACAGCTAGTGAGGGAATTGGTCCAAGACTGAGACGCTATTTGATGAAACAGATGTGGTGATGCTCGTTTCTCGCAAACAGTACGCCGCCGTGTGCCAAAGTCGCTTGTGGCGCCGAATCGTCGCGTCGGTCGTCTAATCTATTTTTTGAATAAAAATCTACTCTGCAGAACCACATGATACCAATTATCGCGGTAGTCGACACCCTGACTTACAGACGCGCAGGCGTTAGTTGAATTGGTGTTTTGACTGGACTTTTTAGACGAATCAATTAAAATCACTTTAAATGAAGCGACTTAGATGACAGATTTGTAAAAATAAACATCTGATAGGTTCCTACTCGTATATAGTAGGTGAATGCAACAAAACACTATTTCAAAACGAAAATATGTCATTGTATTCATTGGTGATCTTTGTGAAAAGACTAATTAAATTCAGTTCTGCAATATGAATAAAATCTCTGCCATCCGCTATTTTCTTGGTATGGATGTGCAAATGTAAAGACATCGTGACCTCGAATAAATTCGCCATATCAAATTCATTTAAAAACCAAATTAACTAACCGTCACCAGAGCCAAATAACTTTCTAGACCTGACACTCTAGATTTTGTATCCTATTGTATCTATATTTACGCTCTAGAATATATTTTTTACAGAACATATGTAATGTAAAATAAGTATATATTTTATATTTTATCACCGCTGTAACTCTAAAATTGCCTATATTTTTACCCAACTACACGGAGCAAAAAAAGGGTTATAAGTTTAACCGTATTTTAAATGTTCATCAAACTGTAGCGAACAAAATGATTAATACATGCTTTACGTAAAGAGATTGAAAATAAAATCTTTTTACACAAAATGTAATAACCTTTTTTGTTATATTGCATCATGTACCATTATTAAATGATATATGATTTTATATGCAGCAGCAATTTTAATTAACAACGTGACTTCGAAACGTGGTTTTATATGGAATCTTCATTATTTCGAATGAGCTAGAAAAAGACAATTTCAATGTGCATTGAAACGTGACTTATTTTAGCTTGTTTATGAAATAAAAGTGTTTATAATATAACTAAGCTAATACAACTTATGTTTAAATGATAGTTTCTTAAATAATTGCATTGTTAAAGTTAGTATAAATATATGTTAATAATATAATGTGCATGAAAAGGTAAAGCTAAGGAAATAACAGGCATTTTTATTTTTTTATTTTGTTAATAAATATATATAGGTGCTGGATTTATTTATTTTAAATTATTTCCCGAATTCAATATGAAACCTTTTTATTATGGGAAGAAAAACTCGATAGAGTTCTCGATAAGAGTAACACGACACCTCTTTCTAAAGCTTAGTAGGTTTTGCTTCTAAACGTTCGACTATAGTATACTTAGGTCAAACCAGTGTTGCCCTTTGTGTTTTTTCATGAATTGATTGTTTTCGAGCATTTTCTTCGTATCTTCTAATCCGTTATTTTATTAATACAAACTAGTTGCCGCCAGGGGTTTTGTCCCACTAATCATATTTGAACATGTTAGACATCGAAACTTTCTTCTTCTTCTTCTTCCTGCCCTTATCCCATTAGGTGGGGTTGGCACATGTTCTTTTCTTCCATTCTCTATCATCCGTCATCTCAGTATTCACTCCTTTCACATCCATATCATTTTTCCCACAATCCATCCATATTTTCTTAGGCCACCTCTTCCTCTATATCCACATTCATACCTAGCACTCTTTTCGTCACATGACATTCTTCTCGTCTCATAACCTGTCCATACCATACCACGCAAACACTGTCATTTATGATATTTCTAGCATATACCTTACTTTTTACTCAAAGTTATTCGTTTTAATCTGAACGAACTGTTTTATGGTTCTAGCTTCCTTTTTCCCATGAGTTTGGATGAAAAGCATGACAGGTAGATTACTAGTGACTATCAACGTGAATACTTTGAATAAGTTGATCATTTATAAGCAGACTTATAAATGAATATTCAGTCAGTACTTCCATTGCTGTATATATACATATAGATACAACTATAGATGTCAGACCAGACTAGATGTCGTCAGGGGTATTACGTTACAAACAAAAAACATGCATTTCTATAGAATTTACATAATTTTAATAGATACTTTTCAAAGATAACGACATTGAATAATATAGATCAATAAGCGTATCGGAAAAGTTTTTTTTTAATAAATATTCACGGACAATTAACACATCACAGTCTAGTAATTTCAAAATTTTGTTGAATAATAATTTTGTAGTTTTGCCAATACCTACCTAACTTTGATGGTTGATCTTCGGTCTTCAGTATCTTTGTCCTTAGTAAAAGATCTGTGCTGTTGCCAACTAGATCTGCCGGAAATAGTATGCATGCGTACCTACCGTGATCTGCGTATAGATATAGGATGAAAACAGCTATAGTACTGGGGGATAGTAACGCTACTCGACGGTAGATGGCACTGTATCATTTTAGTAACATGCTTTATTTAAAAGTCTCTGATTCAGAGGTAAGCTAAAGATGCGCGCACATTGACGACAAGAATGCTGTTAGACTGTTTATTTTACGTCACTTTCTACCATAACATTATTAACGACTCACGTGATATGATATAATGAAACTATGAGTATGAAAGACGTTTTGTCGTTTTGTAGTCGGTGTGCGCTCTAACTAAATAAATCTTAGTAGTACTTTTGAGTAGTAAGGGAGGACTAAAGCTCTTGTTTATGAAATGGGAAGCTTAGCCTTTGTTTATTTTACGAATTTGACGAAACGCACGCGTAGATTTACGCTTTATTTGATGTCTGCATTATTAACTATTGAATAGGTAGCGTGCCGACTTGGACACGTTTCACGTATCACTGGTGGGAGGCGACGACTCACCGGACGTACTGGAAGAGGGGGCACACCTTTGCCCAGCAGTGGGAAAGTACAGGTTAATAAAAAAAAACAAGGTACCATTACATTACTGTGATAATGCTGAATTAAGTGTGTAATTTGTACATTACACTTGTACCTAATATTTTGTTACAAAAATATCAAACTTTGACAAGGAGCATCTCATTCCATCAACACTCGCGCATCGATGTTATATGTTCACAGATTTTTATATTTTTTGCTCAGTTCAATGGTTTCTCGGAAAAAGATCTCATAAATAATGTATTTGCGTTGGTAAAAATCCAAACACCTTCGCAGACAGACAAACACTTTATTATTTACAGGACAAACATATTTTGTGAGATAAACATTATTTTATGTTTGATAAGTGTCTGAGTGTCAGATGTTCTAACTGTTTTATCAATTATCTCTGTATAACAAGTTGGGTTTTTACCAAATATGTAAGTATTTGTATTTTATTTCAAAGCTTTCCTTTTTATAAATTAGATGGCGCTGTGTGAATTGTTTATTATATCGTGAAAGATTTCAGTTACAAATTCAATTAGCATTACAATTGTAACTGATATTATTTATTTGATGTTATGCGAATAGAGTAGGTCAATCGAATCATGTATTTATTGCTATAAGGTATTTGTTTTAAAAATAATATGTAATAATATAATAATTTAATGACATAATGTTTAACATCATTCGAGTTGTTTTGTTATGTTAGTTAAATGTTCATTAAGGAAATTCATAAGGATAATCTAACTAAAATCTTCAATTAAAATTTTACCTCAAAACCGGTTATTCTTTTGCCAAAATTGTCTACTACTATAGAAATTCGTAGAATTTAAAATTACATTCAACAAAGTCTTGAATATTTAAATCTATGGTAAATTTTGATAGGGAGAAGTGGAGGGGTTCGAGGGAGGCTTTTGCCCAGCAGTGGGACGATACAGGCAAGACAAAAAAATATTTTTATAATATTTTTTTATTAATATTTTTGATCGATATCGTATTGTACCAAAATACCTTAACCCCTAAACTAACCTAAATACCTAACTAAAATTATGTGCTGCAGGAACAATTACGTGACCTCTACCGATAGGTACGTATAGGTTGGTAACCTATGATATGGTTTTACCAGTTTTTTATAAGATTGCGCAATTCATTCTACGAAATTAAATAAATATCTAATTAATAAAAGAATTTATTCACAAACAAACTTACGACTATACAGTATTTACAAAATGTACATTTACATATAAAATACATAAGAAACAGCTGAGCTATCTACAGACCGTTGCAAACGATCTATAGATAGTTCAACTGATCCAAATCAGTACCAATCGGAAGCGTACCCAAGACACTGGCTGCATTGCCGCGCTGAATAGCAATGCTGATACGTTGGGCCAGATACTCACCAGCCCTCGGGTCACGCGTCGCTTCGACTAGACGCCCAGAAATAATTTTGAAAACGCGGTGGGCCTCGGTACCCCACGGACCTAGAGTCTCGACCCCAAGAGGAGCAAATATGTACGCCCTGTCGAGACCTGCATATTTGCGTCTCTTGAGATCCTCGGCCGAATCCGCCGCCGCACCAGCCCGAACGGATGTCTGTAATTAATTACATACAACTCTTGTTAAATTTATTAATATAAAAAATAAATATTTTTCCTGTGTTTGGGTGTTACTATGTGTTCTATGTATATATTTACAAAAATATCTCATTAATAAGAATCAAAGTCCTGACTGACTGACGGCTGACGTACGAGCCACAGCCCAAACCGCTGGTCCTAGAGACTTGAAATTTGGAAGGCGTGTTCCTGGAGTGACTGTGTGGCGTACTAAGGCAGGAATTTTGGAAATAACGCTCCGGAGCCCTAAAATAAGGCTTTGAAGTTTGTATGCAGAATCTTATCCCGTGAACCGATTGACTTGAAACTTGGTACGCATAATGCTGACGCGAAATAAAATGGATCTGCATTTTTAGATTTTGCAAAATCATCCCCATTTCCCTAAAATTGAGTATGTAAAGTTTAAAATTTCGATCGTATACGATTTAGTATACGATTTCGAGTATAGATGGCGCTGTCTCATTTTCTCTTATCCCTTGAACCGATTGACTTGAAACTTGATACGCATAATGTTGACGCGAAATAAAATGGATCTGCATTTTTAGATTTTGCAAAATCATCCCCATTTCCCTAAAATTGAGTAAGTAAAGTTTAAAATTTCGATCGTATACGATTTAGTATACGATTTCGAGTATAGATGGCGCTGTCACGCGTGGCGTAATCCTAGAACGCGCTATCGGTGCGTTTTGGCAATGTGTTATAGGTAAGTCGATCGGTACCTATTAGCAATATTTTCGTTGAATCGAGTTATTTTGATTAGTTATTTATAGTTGCGTACCTACCCAATTACCGCTAATGACGAATAGAATAAATATTTAAAAACTAAAAACAAAATGTTAAATAATCAAGGGGCGCTTATAGTCTTCTCATACAAAAACATAATTTACTTAGATGGTTTGTTTTTTTAATATAATAATATTTTATTAAATATGTATGTATATATATAATAAATAAATAAATATTTTTTATTTATGTACATATATATATTTACATAATAATATTTTAAAATTCCTCCATGGGAAAGGGGCAAGTGTTTTGTAACGTTATTAATCGATGAATTTTAATCAAATTATTAAAGATAAAGATAAAGATAAAGATAAAGATAAAGATAAAGATAAAGATAAAGATAAAGATAAAGATAAAGATAAAGATAAAGATAAAGATAAAGATAAAGATAAAGATAAAGATAAAGATAAAGATAAAGATAAAGATAAAGATAAAGATAAAGATAAAGATAAAGATAAAGATAAAGATAAAGATAAAGATAAAGATAAAGATAAAGATAAAGATAAAGATAAAGATAAAGATAAAGATAAAGATAAAGATAAAGATAAAGATAAAGATAAAGATAAAGATAAAGATAAAGATAAAGATAAAGATAAAGATAAAGATAAAGATAAAGATAAAGATAAAGATAAAGATAAAGATAAAGATAAAGATAAAGATAAAGATAAAGATAAAGATAAAGATAAAGATAAAGATAAAGATAAAGATAAAGATAAAGATAAAGATAAAGATAAAGATAAAGATAAAGATAAAGATAAAGATAAAGATAAAGATAAAGATAAAGATAAAGATAAAGATAAAGATAAAGATAAAGATAAAGATAAAGATAAAGATAAAGATAAAGATAAAGATAAAGATAAAGATAAAGATAAAGATAAAGATAAAGATAAAGATAAAGATAAAGATAAAGATAAAGATAAAGATAAAGATAAAGATAAAGATAAAGATAAAGATAAAGATAAAGATAAAGATAAAGATAAAGATAAAGATAAAGATAAAGATAAAGATAAAGATAAAGATAAAGATAAAGATAAAGATAAAGATAAAGATAAAGATAAAGATAAAGATAAAGATAAAGATAAAGATAAAGATAAAGATAAAGATAAAGATAAAGATAAAGATAAAGATAAAGATAAAGATAAAGATAAAGATAAAGATAAAGATAAAGATAAAGATAAAGATAAAGATAAAGATAAAGATAAAGATAAAGATAAAGATAAAGATAAAGATAAAGATAAAGATAAAGATAAAGATAAAGATAAAGATAAAGATAAAGATAAAGATAAAGATAAAGATAAAGATAAAGATAAAGATAAAGATAAAGATAAAGATAAAGATAAAGATAAAGATAAAGATAAAGATAAAGATAAAGATAAAGATAAAGATAAAGATAAAGATAAAGATAAAGATAAAGATAAAGATAAAGATAAAGATAAAGATAAAGATAAAGATAAAGATAAAGATAAAGATAAAGATAAAGATAAAGATAAAGATAAAGATAAAGATAAAGATAAAGATAAAGATAAAGATAAAGATAAAGATCGGATATCGGAGCCGGCACCGATATGCTGGCGGTACCATCGGACGCCCTATCGGATAATGAGATAACGCTTTCAATCAAGTTTGAGAGTCAGAGCGTTTTCACATTATCCGATCCGATATCGGTGTCGGACGCTGATCCGATATTGGGGTAAGTAAGATGTATGAAATATGTACCTCCGATATCCGATATCGGGCCGGACATATTTGATAAATTTTACTTACCCCGATATCGGATCAGCGTCCGACACCGATATCGGATCGGATAATGTGAAAACGCTCTTAGGGCTCTTTCAATTTATGCGTTTCGTATCGGACCGCTGCAGTGCCGAAGCGGTGCGTTCGTCGTTCGGCGTAAGGACGGACGGTCGTATGTTTTCATACAAAATGCACGGTGCGGAAACAGTGCGGCGTCCGTACCGCGAGCGTTCGACAGCAGGACGGCAACGTCGTGTCGCAACCCCACGTGTTCAGTTCAGTGCGTTCATAGTGCGGTGACAAGAAGGAGGCAAATTTCTAAACGGTAATTTATAATGGATGATATAAATGTGGAGGAGTCATTTATTGATATAAATGTGGAGGATTTTATAAATGAAATTGAAATACTTACTATATCTATCTAATTCCAGTAATTCGAAGAAACATTCTCTAGGCATTCTTAAGTAGGTAATTAAAAAAAAACTGATTGGGTCTTCTTTTAACCTAAGGTAAAGAGTATGGAAATCACCACAATCATGGGTGCCGTGATTACACGACCAAGGAAAACACAGCCACGGAATGTACAGCCCGGAATCGGTGACCATTTTGGCATCCTATTCCGGGCTGTGCATTCCGTGGCTGTGTTTTCCATGGTTGTACATTCCCGACACGTGTTGGGAATTTGATGCCAAATGACGTCATACTCACTTACTCGAATTTTTCGCTAACTATGCCACTGTCAAAATATTATTTTTTAACTTATTTTTTTTCACGTGTGATGCGTCACAGTAGGTGCGAGGAGCGAAGCGACGAGCGTTAGTTTGATATAGACAACCGCGCCAGAACCTACATGCGTTTAACCATTTGCCAGACAACAATTATTGAATCGGATTGTTTTCTTTTCATATTATAATCTGTGCAGTTTATCTTTATTGTGAACCGATTGACTTGAAACTTGATACACATAATGTTGACACAAAATAAAATAGATCTGCATTTTTACATTTAGCAAAATCATCTGGGGATGATTTTGCTAAATGTAAAAATTTCTCTAGAAAAAATTCCCTGTAAAAATTTCCCTAAGTTTAAAATTTCGATCGTATACGATTTAGTATACGATTTCGAGTATAGATGGCGCTGTCATGCGTGGCGTAATCCTAGAACGCGCTATCGGTGCGTTTTGGCAATGTGTTATAGGTAAGTCGATCGGTATTAGCAATATTTTCGTTGAATCGAGTTATTTTGCTAAGTTATCTAGGGTTGCGTACCCAATTACCGCTAATGACGAATAAATATTTAAAAACAAAATGTTAAATAATCAAGGGGCGCTTATAGTCTCATACAAAGACATAATTTACTTAGATGGTTTGTTTTTTTAATATAATAATATTTTATAAAATATATAACTATTTTCATAATAATATTTTAAAATTCCTCCGTGGGAAAGGGGGCAAGTGTGTTGTAACGATAAAAATCGACGAATTTTAATCAAATTATTAAGAGGCGCTTTGTGACAATTTTACTCTAATGAATGCAATAAAATGAGGGAAGTTTTCTGTAACGTTATTTATAGACGAAAGTCAATGAAAATTGAGACGCACATTAATGACTTGATTTTACACCAAATATTGCAAAAAGGAAGTTTGTAGTAGCGTTTTTTATGAACGATTTCAATCAAGTTTGAGAGTCAGAGCGTTTTCACATTATCCGATCCGATATCGGTGTCGGACGCTGATCCGATATCCGGGTAACTAAAATGTATGAAAAATGTACCTGTCTTTCATATTGTCCGTCTCGATATCGGATATCGGAGCCGACACTGATATGCTGGCGGTACCATCGAACGCCCTATCGGATAATGACACGGCCACGGAATGTACAGCCCGGAATCGGTGACCATTTTGGCATCCAATTCCGGGCTGTGCATTCCGTGGCTGTGTATTACATGGTTGTACATTCCCGACACGTGTTGGGAATTTGATGCCAAATGACGTCATAGCATATGCTTCGTTTGCGCTTACTCGAATTTTTCGTTTAGCCGATCATGTACAAGTAGCTAACTATGCCACTGTCAAAATATTATTTTTAAACTGATTTTTTTTCATGTGTGATGCGTCACAGTAGGTGCGAGGAGCGAAGCGACGAGCGTTAGTTTGATATAGAAAACCGCGCCAGAACCTACATGCGTTGAACCATTTGCCAGATAACAATTATTGAATTGAATTGTTTTCTTTTCATATTATAATCTGTGCAGTCTATCTTTATCAAAATGGGATAGTAACATTTTAATCTTTGGTTTCATCTAAACGAAGCATAGGCTAGGCTTTCGACCAATCTTCTTCTTCTTATCGTGTCGATGCTACAACTGTATTTTGTTGTAGCATCGTATTGGAAAGATTAGCCAGACTAGACACTGCTTTACCGTGCCTAGCTGTTACCGGTGTGTGCCACGAGGAGGCTCTTTCCATGCACCCAATTCATTCCAATTGATTTCGACCAATCAGAGCAATAGACGCCAATTCCATGGTTGTATTTTCCACGGCTCTACATTCCGTGGTTGGACATTCCTAACACATGTCGAGAATGCGCAGCCCGGATTTCATGTACATTTTGGCTGAGAATTCCTGGTTGCGTATTCCTGGCTGTGCTTTCCGTGGTCGTACATTCCGGGTCGTGCTTTCCATGGTTGTACATTAACCGGACATAGTTATTATATTTTAGTCCGGCATAGATATCAAATACTAAAAACAGAACATGCTTAGAGGGTTCGCATAGGTACAAAAACATGTTTTTTTTCTTAATCGTTTACATAGGTATGGCACGGAACTTATAGCGGGCGAGTCCGAGTCGCACTTGGCCTGATTTATTTACTTACGGTAACGGTAATTTAGTGAGTTTTGATTACTTATGTTTTAGTAGTTTACGTTATTGGGTTTTTAGGGTTCGGTAACCAAAGGGTAAAACTAGATCGTATTACTGAGTGTTTAATTTCTGTCTATTTTAAATTCTCTAACTATCACGCATAATTAATATTCAAGGGGGCTTATATATAAACGTAAATTTTATTTATTCGATATTGATAAGGGCAACGGGCCATAGATACGGTACGAAAATCTTCGTGCGCACTTGCCCGGTTTTAAGAATAAGTACCAATATGTACTAAGTTTTCCTTCTTAGACTGCACTTTACCGTCAATTTCTTTCATAAGAAGATAGTAATGGTAATGGGTTATCGCAAAATATCTTAAAACGGCACGCGGACGAAGTCGCGGCGGGTTCAGCTAGTGTATACATATAAGGGGGAATATATATAAATATATACTTATATAAAATATTTATATATATATATAAAATAAATTAATTCGGACACAAAATAATTAAGATTTATTTCAAATCTTAGAATTTTATCAAATAAGGTACCTAAATCATCTTAGATATTACGATAAACGCTACTTAAGTTTACTACAATCTATATTTAGTCTATGAATAGATTTTTATGATTCTCGCTATTGTCTTGCGTCATAAGTCAGCCTACAAAGTACTTATAAACAGAACAAGATTCTGTACCAACATTATGAATCAGGTAAGTATGAATCATAGATTTTCTACGATTAGCGATTCAGTGTTTCATTAGGAAATTTCTCCTTTTACAACAAATATTATGAATTTTTATAAATTGTTTTAATTAATATAAATTAGTGTTTATAAAAAATATGTAAGCTTAACAGCCTATGCCAGTTCTCGATAAAGATAAGGAGCTTTCTAATGATGAAAGAATCACACAAATCGGTCGATATTTAAGTTGAATCACAAACAAAACTTTCCTTTCCCATTTTTTTGCGTGAATTAGTCTTCGTATATATATATATATATATATTTAAGAGATGTATCTTCCGTACTAATCTATTTTACTTTTGTGTTGCAAATAAATTATTCTATTGTATGACTATGACGCGGTTCTTTTGCATCGTCTTTTGTTATTTTGCTTTGGTTTCACAAAAGATGTTGAATATTGCGTCGTCTATAGGTAGACTTTGGACCAGAGGGCCTAGTACGAGTTTGGCACATGAATACGAACGTATCGCCTTCGTATCGCAAGCCACCAATTTTGTATGGAAATCCAAGCTTCTCCAGAAATCTGCTAGGGGCGCTGTTTGGATCTCCATACAAAATCGGTGGCGCTCGGCGATTGCGTCTCTACGATTCGTGTGTGCACAAACTCGTACTTGGGGTACTGAGCTGCTCCGGCGTCTCTGACGCAGCGATTCGTACAGCGTTCAAACGTGGCGTCACTGTCGCCGCGACATCGTACTGCATATCGCCGCGTTACTATCGCTGCGTCAGTGACGCCGGAGCCGCTCTGCTCGAAAGTTTACCTTTAAGATGTGACTAAATGGATTTTTGTAAATAATGTATATAGTTTATACTTATACCAAAATAACACATAGGCTGTTTATAAAGCTATTATGTAAATAATCTATAATAACGATATTAAGACGAAGTCGTTATTATACTTTACTATAAAAAACTATAGCCATACTAGAGTCGGTATAGTATAGTAAAGATGTATGATATGTTATTATGACATGATTTCTTACCCTGGGTTTTGTTTGGTTTTCTCGTTGGATAATTGTGGCGTCATAAAATATGGTATTTTCTAGCAGCTAATATTTATTCAGTACTTCGTGGTATTGAACTCGGCCACCTTTTATTTATGCAAATGGTTTCAATTGATTCATTTGCATAAGTTGAACCTGAACGGTTTTATGCACTATTATTTATTGATCTATAAAATTGAGTTATTAGTCACGTACCTATTAATTATAAATTTTACCTTTACGAGTTTTTTTATATTTATTTTTTGGATACAAAATACATATATAAATTTGATTAGAAGCGCCTTTAAGTGTAAGTAAGGTTTGACAAATAATTAGTTCTTATACATATTTAAGCTAATAATTAGGTATATATTAAATGCATGACACCGCACGTTTTTATTTTTTCACTTTTTCACTTTTAACCGACGATAAAAAACGGAGTAGAGGTGATTCTCAAGTCAACTCGTATATTTTTTTTTATCATATTTTTTAACCTATTTCATCACACTGCTAAGGTCTTCCCCAAATTCCCCCATCTATTTTATCAAATTAGTTTTGTTACAACCCATTTTATAATCTTTGATTACATGTATTGAAATAACGGTCTATATCATAAGGACAATCAAGCATAAACGCCCTTGTCGGATGAAAAAATTAAAAGTAAAATGATCTTTAAACTATTAAGTTTTTAAAACGTCTGGAATTTATTTCGTGTATGACACAAGTCTTTCTTTGTCTTACTGTGTGAGTTTTCGTAGAAGTTACTTATATTTTGAATAATATCCCGAGATTACCCCTTACAATATAACAAACACACAAACTTTACTACTTTATAATATTAAGTATAGATTTGATAAACCTTAGTCAAGCCAGCCATTGTCAAGTCGACTATCATTTGTTTTCAAATAGTAGTAAAAGTTGTAATATTTTCAAATAAGATAATATAATTTACATTGACGGTTTTTGATGTGTGTCGTTTGCCGT
Organism: Ecliptopera silaceata; assembly: GCA_932527185.1. Taxonomy (NCBI): domain Eukaryota; kingdom Metazoa; phylum Arthropoda; class Insecta; order Lepidoptera; family Geometridae; genus Ecliptopera; species Ecliptopera silaceata. The sequence continues at coordinate 4,346,530 of OW052202.1, read as the reverse complement.
GTATTGCACAGCATAGGTATTGTAAATTAAATTATCGTTCAGGACATCACGTTCAGGTCCCAAGTGAATGGCCTCGCGATGTTCTTGGTACAATCGTGTCCTGAATCAGGGGACAATATTAGCAAAATAAATAATAAATTACACATAGGTGTTTATGGCCTGCATTTGGTTCAAAGGCATCAATAATTCAAAATTCGGTGAAAACTAAGCAGTAACGTGAGAAAACAAAACGGCTAAGTGCGAGTCGGTATCGTGCACGAAGGCTTCCGTACAACATACGCCTTTAATATTTATTTCAATTGTTCTTTTAGTATTTTTAGCTAGGTATATATCTATGAATGGTATCTGATCTATGTATTAAGTATGATGTATAAAAGTTACTAAATCATTACATGAGCCACTTGAGCAAGAAATTGAAATACAATCGATAGGCGTAGGTACGGTATTCTGGTGGTAACCGCGTTTTGGCAAACATAATGTAAGTCGGCTCCCGCATAGATCCATCTACCTATCCTACTATAACTCATTTAAATATACAACCTAGTAAATAGAAAGATAAGATAAAGATCATTTATTTGCAAAAACACGTGTAAATAAGATGAGAAAGGATAGAATTTCAATTTTATCAGCAATCTGGTATTTTATTTAATTTCTTGAATGTTTGACGTGTGTTGTGCTCAGATATGACAGGAAATGTGACAGTAAACGTAAGGTATTTAAAACACACTGCGCGCTAACGCTGCAACGTTCGATTGTTAAGCTAATGTTGACGCGCAGTGTATCTCAAATACGTCGCTGTTTCGATACGATTGACACATTTACTTGTGCCAACCCCCCTGATTCAAGAATTTTCATATTACATTGAAATATTAAAATTAACTTGGTCTATTCCTTCCTGACCCTGGATGTTCTAAGAACATCGCATTGTCGTCTAGCACCGAGCTTCCTGTGAAATCGACACTTCGAGGGACATCCGTTTCCTCTGCATACTTTTGCATATGCGAAATGTAATTCCAGGTATAGTTAAGTTAATTTATAAACGGAACAGCCGTTTTTGTACTGCCATTCGTTTTATTGGCAGTGACGTGCGGGCATTTTTAGTCGAAGCTAGCTCATATTTGTACAGAGGTACATATTTATAATCCTGTTACTACGTCGGTAAGGTCATAGACACTACAATCAGTTTTACCAGATACCAATAAAAAATATAATTGTTAAAAACCATTGACTTCTTAGTAATTTAACAAAATTGTGGTTTTTAAATTATATGCAACAAAAACTCAAGATCTTCCGATCATAAAACAAAAAGTCAAGAACATTAAAGATTCGTCTAGTCACGGAAGCCCTCTAAAGGAAGGCTATACCTACTTAGCATGGCAATTATATTGGAAAAGTAATAAACGACCAGACGAAGCCATGCCGGCGCCACTCTCGTTTGACCTCCACCACAGATCCACTCGTATCATAGAGATTCCCAAGTGGATGCTCCGGCGTGCGTGACCTAATAATTACAAATGGCGTATAAAAGTATGCGCTCGACTGATCTTGAAATAGAATAGCTATCTATAATTTCATTACTCTTTGTTCTAGCGGAAGTTTTGCAGGGTCTCCGATGATAGCTACCCGTAGATACCTCCCCGTTTATAATGTTATGCAATCCGCAAAGATGACGACATACTTGTGTGGGTTGTGTATTGTAAAATGTAGTACTCACTTGAGGAAAAGGTTAAAGGAGCTATCATTTCTGGTCGTCGGGACATCCTTGACACTGGACGGTTCGCTTCGAACACCCCTCAAGGAGTTCTTCAGCTGCCTTGGGATCGAAGCGAGGAGGCCACTGCTGTTTCTTCTTTGGTTTAAGCTCTTCGAACGCGTCAGTGTCCCCGACTCCAAGTCTTCACCCGGAGGGGATACTTCGTCCTGGCTTTTAGAAGTGGTGCTGGACGCGTTGGTTTTGACGATGGTTGGAATAGCAGTCTGAGTATCTCCTAGCAACTTCTCCCACGGCGACGCGAGGTCTTCCTCCGAGATCGTCTCGAAGCTTCTCGGGCCCACCGACGAGCAAGTTTTATCTGACATATTGGTAATCACAGCTAAGGGTTATAGAACGTAGCACAACAGACACCTACAGGGCACTTCGTCACTTTGGGTTTTTAGTTTCTTGACAACACTTCACCCGAATCATAATATCCATTTGTAAATCATAATGTTTGGGATAGAAATGTTGACACTGAAACAAAAGAAAGGTGCGCGTTAGTCAAATCGCCACGGTTATAAAATAGAGTCTAGCCGTTATCTAATTCATGTAATAACAACTTTTATTATACGTATTGAGTGGCGAAAAAACTAATGTGAATTCGAAAGTGTATCGCTTTCATGAGAGAAATTGAAAGTATACTTTTACTAAAATTTCATGCAATGTTTCATTTTTACATTGCACTGAAGTAATATTCCATACATTTGTCTGCTTTCTATTTTTGCTTGTGCATCTATTGTTTGAAGAGAAAGGTTAGTGCTTAGTTCCGTTAGAAAACTGCACAGAGTCACTTTAGTTATTGCTAGGCACACAATTTGTCTAACTATTAAGTAAATTATTGCAAAAAATGCCAATTACGTGCGAAATTCTAGATTCACGTTTTCTTATTATGTATAATAATATAGCTCGCTAATATTTGCAGTTATGTGTGTTATAATGATCTTACGAAATAATTTATGTGAAAGTAGGTTACACGTTTATGAAGTTGTCGTTAAAGAACCGTTTTTTCATCAACTTTATTATTATATTGTCCAATAAAAAAGATCGTAAGTATTGACTTGGTGAAACAACAGAATATATGGTCCAAATAGTCACTAATACTACAGGTACTACCTGTGCAACACAAGTGTGTCATCTTTACTACTAGTTGTACTGTTTAGTAGTGCTAGTGACAAAGTGTTATTTAGCGCTCTCTTGTTTTAATAGGAAATTGTAAAGTGATTGATAGTTTAATCCTTCTATATTTTTGGGAGTTTGACTAATCTGATAACACGTAGTTAGGTAGGTATATGATAACCTGGCTTTTTTTATCCTAATCTAAAGATGTAACTAATTTTCAAATTCCAACATAAACTACGTAAGTACCATAGTGGTGACTTTGAAATCTTAGAAAAAGCATAAAATCAAACATAACAAATTAATTTTCTAAGAATTTCTGCAATCACTATGTAATATTGAAAAATCTTGTAGAAAATCAGGAATGTGATTTATTTCATATCACCGTGACTTATACTTTTACTTATAGTACATAGCATGCAAGGTGATGGAGTTAGTAAAATACTTAGTACCTCCATTTTTTTTTTATGAATGAACTAAAATACCGGTAGTCGTCCAACGACTCGCAACCAATAACAATGGCGATTGGTTGAACAATGGTTCAACCAAATACAGCTGTCAGCTACTCGCACCGTGTGACCGCATCATGTAACTGTAGTGCGTCAGTCATTACTTGATCAGGCACTCGAGAACTTTCAGTTTAGTTTGACGTTTAATTTGTGTAGGATTTTAACCAACAATACTTGAATCCGTGCAGTGTAATTTGTGGATTTTATTTTTGTGATTAAAATGCAATTATTATTTTATTGCTTAAATTATTATTTCAAATAAATTGAAAATTCACAACCTTTACCTCTAGAACAAATGAAAGCTGTCTAGATGATGACTCACTTGACTGAACTATTTTAAAATAAACACTAGCAAAATTGTCTGCTGTATTGACATATAGAAGGTCATAAAAGAAGAAGAGCTACTGTCATTCGAGCCCACGTACAGTAACTGTCCAATGTCAAGCCAGTAACCTACGTTGTTGCTACTACATATAGTAAAGCTAATTAAAGAAGAAGAAATAATATAGTAAATATTCCAATGTTTATGCTGTGTATGAGCAGATCAATACAAGATTAGTAGATAAATATATTTTATTGTACTTATATTATTATTTTGATATGGACACTGGTAAAGTACGAATAATGGAACTGTACTCGCGAGCCGCGAACAACATTGGACTGTTGAGGAAAAACCAGCTGAATAAATAAAAACCTCTCGATAAGTATTAAAACTGTGTATGTTTTTGCAATGACCAGTGTTATTTAAGTTTTATTGACGTATGAAACATAAAGATTGGTCCACAATCGCCCAGGAGAGAGTGAACGGGAGAGAAAGAAGGGAGGCCTTTGCCCTACAGTAGGACACCACAGGCTGAAAATGTAATGAATAAAACATGACATATTTTAACCGTATGGAACGTATTTTTATAGTACACATATGAGAAAGGCCTAATGTTCATTCTTATTCTAGTTGGAGGATTGACATCTGCACTGACGTCTCGCATTGGAGTGTAATGTGTATTGTGCCCTAGATAACCTCACAAGGGCCAACTCCAGTAATGAAGAAAGACTTTGGGTTGGCAGCAGTGTTCTAGCATGCCTCATAATCTCACAAGGGCCAACTCCAGTAACGGAGAAAGACTTGGGGTTGGCAGCAGTGTTCTAGCATGCCTCATAACCTCACAAGGGCCAACTCTAGTAACGGAGAAAGACTTTGGGTTGGCAGCAGTGTTCTAGCATGCCTCATAACCTCACAAGGGCCAACTCTAGTAACGGAGAAAGACTTTGGGTTGGCAGCAGTGTTCTAGCATGCCTCATAACCTCACAAGGGCCAACTCCAGTAACGGAGAAAGACTTTGGGTTGGCAGCAGTGTTCTAGCATGCCTGATAACCTCACAAGGGCCAACTCCAGTAACGGAGAAAGACTTTGGGTTGGCAGCAGTGTTCTAGCATGCCTGATAACCTCACAAGGGCCAACTCCAGTAACGGAGAAAGACTTTGGGTTGGCAGCAGTGTTCTAGCATGCCTGATAACCTCACAAGGGCCAACTCCAGTAACGGAGAAAGACTTTGGGACAGCAGAGTTCTAGCACGTATTGTGGATGCGGAAAGGTTAATAGAGAATAATTTTCCCCTGAACTGTACCTCTGGGCCATCGTATTTTAAAACGGTACGTCTGCCAAATGTCCCGCTCTTAGTGAATCTGGGTCAATGCTCCAGTGCGCTGAATCACGGTCCGATGGTCTCTTGCACCAGATCACAAAATTATTAGTTACTGGCAAAGCCATTTTCATGGAAATCTGTGTTCCTGAAAGGGATCTCGGACGCGAAACCCGGAAACATCTCGATATAACTGTCTGAGATTTTTCACGGAATTTCAAATGAATCCGAAGATTTTTTGAAAATATCTTTAGAATCGCAAATACGAAAACAAAAGACTTCGTATTTTCGACGTTCTTTTTAACAGTCTTTAGAATTGCTTTAACTAAAAAAAAGATTACTTTAATAACGTGTGAAATGTCTTCAAAAAAGGTTCCGTGACATTTACATAATTTTTGTCATGGTTCGGGCTTATGTTATTTTTAATGTTCTTGATAAAACATAGGAAATTACAGTAAAACATAGGTACTTACATCATAAATTAATTTATAAAAAAATGCTATGAAAAGTTATTGCAGTACCAGAACTCGTAGTTTCACCTAGTAGGTATGTAAGACGATTCTTAATGATCCTTGTGATTTTATTGAATAAAGAACTCTACTTACGTACCTAAAAAGACTTTTTGGACTTTGATCTTCGCTTTGAATTTGAAATGTCATGTTTCAAATGATTGCAATGATGCATTTTACACGTACCTAATGTTAGAATTGCATTTGTATTTAGAATCGTTATGTATGCAACCGACGCAACTTGCGTCTCAGAACGCAAATATCTAACGCATTTCGAAATCTCACGACACAAATGAAATAGCTTTGGCAGAAATGCTCGAAGTTCAATATTCAAACATTGAATATAAAAAAGCGAAACTATAATCAAATGGCAAATGCACTAACGGCCGGTTTCTCGAACGATGATCAACGAAAAAATCAAATAAGTAATTACTATGTGTCAAACTCGGATCAATCGTGATTTGGGTTTCCAGAAACCGGCCGTAAATGTGCGAGCCAGAAAAAAAACTTTACTTAATCAATTACAACACATTTGAATTCGCAAGTTTTAAAAACAATTCTATGTTATTGTTATTAATTCTTCTAAGAACAACATAGAAACCAAGTTGACCTGGAATGAGGGTAATGTTTCCGTTATACAATTCAAAAACACGGAAATCATTATTTAAATGTTATTATTTACATTTATTGTGTTGATACTATTCTCCACGTGTACCAAGTAGGTTTTATTATGAGGAATGTATGCAAATGACTTATTTTTTATGACATGTCGGACAAAGGATGTCTTGGTACTGTTATTGCAATACCAAAACCTATTAGTTACTCAGTTAACACCTGTTAGTTACTCAGATGTATGCGGCTTCCGACTACAGTATAACAGTATTTTTAACTTTGTGGAAAGGCAAATCTCTACATACTTTTTTCAAAAGTATTCTGCTGTTCAAATCATTTGTTTTTTTATAATAAGGTAAGGTTAGATTATGTTTCTTTTTTGAATATTGCTTTAGTAGATACTTTAGCATGCTCGATTTTTATCTGTGCGAGTGGAACTTTGATTCTAGAACAGTCTGTGGTTAAAATTATTGGCGCTAAAATTGCATGAATAAGTTATACAGCTTATCGTCAATCACGAGGGCGATAAATACTCCTTGCGCTGTGAGAAAAACAAACAATGTGGCCTGTTATTATGCAGATATATTTATGCAGATAGCAATATTATCTGATCATATTCAAACTGTTTGATTAGGGCTCGTTTAAAAGGAGCCTTGATTATCTGTAGGGCACGTGATAAATACCGCCTACTTCTAGGTTATACAGGGTATAAGAAAACTGATATTTATGTAAGTAGATATATCTCAAAAAATGGTCTTGCTCTGGCTGCAAAATATACAAAAACCTCAGTGGTTGGAACCTTATAAGTAGGTACGTTACTTTTTTTTATTTGGCACCAACAGAAATAAAATAATAACATTTAGTTTTTGTCTGGACCATGTTGCATTTTGGCGCTGTTGTCAGTTTTTTGAACTTTTTCGTACGTAATCACGTACTTACTTAAGTAATAATATGCTTGACTCATTCGTGGCATAGGTACTAGGTATAGCACGCGGCATTATCGTGTCCTATAATAATATGTATTTTACATGGAATTCATTAATTTTATCGATTTAATGAAGGTACATACATGCCCAATCAGCAACTTGGAAATACCAATTATTCATATAATATTAATGATATTTAAGCAGAGTCATCTAAATAAATACAAAACTCATCTACATAGTGTAAATATACTCTTGTAAATGTCAGAGAGCAAACTACTCGCTAATCCACCAACTCAAATTATTATTAGTTTATTACACTGTGGAATGCCCGCTCCCAATTCGAATAAATACCTAATTAAATATTCATGGACATTTCACACTCCGTCAGTCACAAGTTTGACAGATCCATAGATCTAGTCTATGGGACTAGAGCAGTCGCCATAGACTAACGGCTGGTTTCTCGAACGATGATCAACGGAAAAAACAAATAATTACTATGTGTCAAACTCGGATCAATCGTGATTTGGGTTATCAGAAACCGGCCGTAATACGACCTTCTAGGCAAGAAGAACTAAGAATATGACATTAGACGGCAGACAATGGCGCCAATGTTAGGTATACCTGTCTCAGCAAATCTTTGGAGATAGAAAGAGAGAGATTTCTAGTTTATTCTAATTTTGAAACTGTCTTGTTAGGATTGATGACTGATGTAATACTGCGTTAGAAGATGCGGGATTACTATTCTACAAAAAAAATAATAATGTAATGGGATTTAAAAAAAAAATCAAATGCAAACAAAAAAATATAAAGAAAACATATTAAACTTTCATTAAAATCTGTGTACTGAAATAGGATTTCCTGGACGTGAACCTGGAATGTTTTTTTTCATAGTTTAGAATTATTATTTTTGTTAGATATTAATTAAGTAATTAAATGTTGTTATTAATTTATAAACGAATTCTTTATCATTTTAAACAGGACAACTAAATGTATAAAAATACTAAAATAGCCTGTAACAGCATGCAGCATGTTTAAATTAAAGTTCCTGTGTTGCTATGCACATACCTAACATACGATCATAATGTGAGATGATGTTGCTTCATAGTTATAATGCCTTTGTTCAGCATCACAAGGATATAATTAACATTGCTGTCATAACACAGTTTTATAACAGTGATTCAAAATAACATCACAATTTTCATGAAAAATGTTGTAAGTATCACAAAGAATCAAACTGCCTTCCAGCCTGTTTTCTACCAACTGAAAAATTGAGAATTTCCTTCTCAATTAGGTACAACTTCGCGTAACAAATACCAAAAAACATTTGGTAAAATGGTACACCGATTTTGAAAATTCTTTTTCTATTTGATGATGAGAACTCTTCGAGTAATCTTGTGTTTCTAATGTGTTTTTTTAATACTTGTCGAGGGCGATTGACGTCTATTTTGTTCAATTTTGCAAAAAAATATACTTAATGAATTTTGTTCACCGGTTAAATTAACATAACAGTGAATTAGTTTTAAACAATAAAAAATATTTCATTATTTACTGTTAAACTGTTTTTACTGTTTTAATCTATGAGGAATACAAGCTTGGTTTTTTAAACCGTGCCAGATAAATAGCCTAGTTGAAAGTCAACAACTTCTAGTATATTTTATGTCTTTATCAGCACACGAAGTTTTACGAGCACGTTAAATATATTTCATGATTCATAACAACACGACGTATTTAGTACATTTTGTCATATCTTTGTAAGAAAATTTTACAGCTGATTGGCTGATGATGATAATAAGTGTACCTACAGTTCGGGGTTGTAACATGGCACATTGAAGTTGACAAGTCTTTAGACTAATATTTTTTACGGATTAATTTTCTTATTAGTAAAAGAAAAAATGATTCTGTCGAATAGAGTCTTCTTAAAGTCTTAATATAAAGTGTTACTTATATATAATAAGCTATATTATAAATCGTGATGTTTTGACTGTGATGTGAGTTACAATAAGTTTTCACTATTTCAGTTGACTATGCATAATATAATCACGTATTGCTGAGCAATGTTCAACAAAAAAAAATCCGTTTAACAGCAATCACCAATAAAAGTCAAGGATATACCGCATTTTATTTTTAAACACGCGCATATGACGTCATACGTCATCGAATTTAACAATCCTACTAGTATTATAAACGCGAAAGTTTGTATGTATGAGTGTTTGTTACTCTTTCACGCAAAAACTACCGAATCGATTTGAATGAAACATTACAATAATGTAGTTATAAATAAATAAATAAGTAAATAAATAATGCTGGACAATCCACACAACATCATCTAGTCTCAAGCTAAGCAGAGCTTGTGTTATGAGTACTAGAAGACTGACATACTTAATACAATATATTATTACATAGACAGATATTTTTTATTATACATATAATACCCAGAACACCCGGAATAAAAATTTGCAGAACATACAAACATTTATCCCAAGGCGGGAATCGAACCCGCAACCTTCCGCGTCGCAGGCGGACCATCGCCCACCGCGCCACATCGGTCGTCAAATACATCAGAATAACACATAGGCTATAATTTATAAAGATATTGTGGGAATTCTTCAAAATATAACGATATTAAGTCGAAGTCGCTGGTAACAGCTAGTATAAAATACAATAATAGTAGGACTCGAGATTCGAGAGCAACGAATCCGGGTCACAGATGTAAACCAAATCTTATGATTTGAAGATTGGTGTAATAAAGTAGCAAAAACAAAAGTAACTATACTAAGTATTCTATCAGCAATCTAGTCTCTAGATATTTAAGTATTTTACAGTCTAACAAACAGTTCAAACTTTAACAGACAATGTGGCAGCTTTTTCGGAAAAATTAATAGTGAAAATAATGAAAAACAATTTGCTAACCAAGAGCTTTACTTTTCTATTTAATTCGAGAGATGTTTGAACTGTCAAAGTTAGCACTTTTTTTTTTATTTTCTTCATTATTTTATTTACAACATCTTCCCGTTCACTTTACACTTCTATCTGACTATCCAGCATTCACTTTACACTTTACAGTTATGTTTTTATGTACGAAAAATAAGTGGACTTCCCGCCATCTTGGGGATGGCGGGAAGTCCACTTATTTTTCGTACGTTATGTTTTTCTCTTATGTTAATTTGTTTTCTTCAGTATTTTATGCATTCACTTTTCAGTTATGTTTTTCTCTTAAGTTAGTTTGTTACAGTAAATGTTTTTCTCTTAAATTAATTTATTTTCTTTATTATTTTATTTACAACGTCATCCCGCCATCTTGGAGATGGCGGGAATCCTCCAAAGTTAGCACTTGATTTATTTAGTCTATGGAATTCGTTTTAAAATATGGCTAGCAACTGTACTTTGAAAAAAGGTTGTAATTTTTGTCGAAATGATTTTCTGATATAATAAATGTGAAAGCTTGATGTGTGTTTTCTAAATGACATCGTAAGCTTATAGACTTAGACGAAAAATTAACAGGACGAACGGGAAGCAGGAAGTTACAAGCAAAATAATTTAAAAAATATTTACTTATTATTAATTCATAATTATATTTGTTAAGTATATATGAAACTTGTTAAAATTACATTTGCTTTTAATTATAATATAATAATTTCAAATTTTTGTCGGCATACAATTTAATTAATATAATCTTATAAACAAACCTCGGTCTGCCTACCATCCTATTATATTGCAGTGCTCACAAACAGGGTTCATATGTTGTACCACATTTCATTGTAACAACTAGTTTTTAACCATGTGATCGCAATAAATGTATTTAGTATTATTTACAACAGAGTTAAAATGTTTTTTTGTGGAAGTTCTACACAAAAGGTATTGCCATCTACATAATTTTGTTTGTCCGCGTTGGTGCTAAAATAACTTTATAGATTAGCCCTTGTTAGTTTTTTTACAATGTCCGTGAACACGGAAGTCAACAAAATAACTCTAATTATGTTTATGGTTATTTTGGACATTGTAATCATCATCAAAAAAAATCCATTATGAATCTAACCGGAAGGATATATGTACCTACTAGAGTATTATTCTCTGTGGTACCTTTATATAAAATAGCTATTTTTAGTTTTTTTTTCAGAAAAATATTTTTTTTGTCCTAATTCTTAGTGTGGCAAATGCACATGATGTGCGAGCCAGGCAAAAAAATTCTTTGTGCTAACTAAAATTCTGAGCTAACACTAAGAATTCGAGTAAAAATAAATATAAAAATGAGTGTAATTTTTTTATTGTATGTTAAGCTCCACATGCTCTAGCTAGGCTCAATGACTAATTTAGTTGCTACATTCTAGATTTTGAAACAATCGACAATCGATTTCTAGAAATAAGACCAGGCGCGTTGAATTACGTCAAGCCTACGCCTATGTAAATATAGTTTCCGATTACACTTGCATTTCATAGTGCTTAGCTCGAATAAATGCGACAATCGTAAACGTTGCGTATTTAACATACACTACTCGCTAACGCTGCAACGCTTGATAGTAAAGCTGATGTCGACGCGCAGTGTATCTCAAATACGTCACTGTTTCGATACGTTCACTATCCTCACATTTTTTCGTGCTCACCCTTTATTACACTTAGTAACAGTTTAAATATACCTACTGTGACAAAACCGACGCCTTTGAAATCGGAGCGCGATTTTGCTGAGAATAAAAATATATTAAATGCATAGAAGTAACTTTGTTGCTAAGTTAACTTATTGAAGTTTACTTAGCAACAAAGTTATATGCGATGGTACTTCTTCAACTAAAATAAGTTTCCAAGGCACTACAGCGTTCCGTAACGTATAACGTATAAATCATTTAGCTAAGATGGAAATAAGTAAACTAGAAATTTATTTAAAAAAAAAGGTCTTCGCAAAGGTCGACATATACAAACAAGACTGTAGAAACATATTTTTTTTCCATAAATAACTGTGAAACTAATTTATTTATACAAAGTAACTTATTAAATATTAACTAAATGGATTATTATACTCGAGCGACGCAAGAATTCCTTGCATTACGGTATTTGTGGAGTATTTGAAAGGCAGTTTACGACTACTAACATCTAGATTGCTGGCGCCACATAGACACTGATATATGTATAGATTTTCTGTTGGTTTAAACTATAGACAGATAAGTAACTGAGTCTTATCATCATCATTATCAACCTATATCAGTCCACTGCTGGACGTCTCTCCCAAGACGCGCCACTGAGCCCGGTCTTCGGCTCTTCTCATCCAGTGTTTGCAAGCTACACTCCGCAGATCGTCGCTCCATCTCGTCAGAGGGCGTCCTACGCTTGCCTAAATGTCAGTGTATCAGTAAAATATTATTTTCTGATTCCAATATAGATTAATTTTCATAAAAACCAGACAATCTAAATCACATCCAATAAAGCACGGAAACATCTAGATGAAAGTTATGTGTTATTCTGTGTGCTGTAATTAAAATAACAACAGATTGTTCTAAGCGAACGTGAGTACTTAGTAGTTATTGCTAAATTATACACCTTTGACTTTTGTGCTTATTGTGATGATGACTTATCAAAGTAAAGTACTCAGCGTTCTTTGATTTTAATGAAAATACATTATGAAATATGCAGTAATCCAAGTAGTTTGTGTTGGAAAAAGCGTACCTACTTCATACTACCAAAAAAAAGTAACAGGAATTAAATAAATATTTATGGACATTTTATTTATTTTGAGAAAACTTACAGCTATGAACATAATAAGTATATGATGGTTATAAATATGTACTGAGGGCCAATTACAAATTCACACATCACACTTTAGTCCCAAACTAAGCAAATCTTGTACTATCGGAACTAGATACTTATAAACTTTTTTTTGTAAATTATACATAGAATACATAGATACACAACAAATATGTATGTTCGCACAATCATTTGCTCTGGGTGGGAATCGAACCCACGACCCACAACATGGAAGGCAGAGCCAACCAACTGAGCTGTGACACCTGTCAATTCAAATGTAGACTTTCTTTAATCTAATTTGAGAGTTTCGCGGTTTAGTGTTGCCAACATCTACTTGTAATCAATATCAACCTCTTTTTATGGTGGTCGTATTTAAAAAATCTAGGACATCCCTTTTTTAGCAGTTGGCTGAAACGTGGCCAGTTTTAAATCTCTATAACGGACATATTATTAAAAATAAACAAGTTATACCGGTTTAGACGACCCCCGGCTTTATAAACGATGCAGAAGGTTCTCAAAACAAGTTGAAACTGTTTGGTGGTAGACATCTGTTTATGAATTTGGTGGGTTTCGTTCGTTGAAATACCGTCCTAACAATAATTCTTAAAAATCGATATTGATCTAATGCTGTACTTTTTTAGTTGTTTATTGATTTATACCATCAAGGAAAATGGAAAGAACTTACTGGTTTTATATCGGATATAATTTTTATGTAATATTTGTGATTAAACATTTAATTAGTTAGTACTTAAAGTTTTTATTAGTACAATGACGCAAAATGCTGATAGTATAGGTACGTTGGTACCGACGTCAAATATAGCGATACCCAGACAAATTAAATATTAAAAACGTGATTGATATTATCAAACAATCGCTCACTGTCCTGGTGGAAAAAAAAACTATTGTAGATAAGCTGAAATGTAAATATAATATTTACATATATTAATGGCCGTGATGAGTTGATGACCTTATATGCTCACAAAAGAGAAATTTGAGTATATATATTTTTTTGAGTTTATATTTTTTTAATGAATTAAAACTAATATTTTTAATTATTTTAATTGTTAATAATTTTAATTTTAAAACTAATATTTAAGTGATGATACATGAGTGCAATTTTAGACACCTACCTAAAGTATCTTTTATTGAACAAACTTAAATTTTTTGACATGAAGTGCGAAGAATAATATAATAATATTCCTTTGGAAATCACGTAAGTAATTAACCAATTAGGATGATATTTTGATATTTTTTTACGTGACTTAAGTTACATAAGCATATTTTGATTCATAATACACTAACGGAACGCGAACAAAGTCACAGGCAGATACAAGATTTTCATTATACAATTTAAAAATCACAAAGCAATTAAGTTCAAAAGTTTAAAAAAAAAACATTACTGAGTCATAGTTTATTTAAGTAGCACATCTCAGTACCTGAGACTAATATAAGGTTTTAGTTACCTGCAATGTAACCTCTTTGGTCTCAATGACGTATGTAGTGAGTTTTCCAAGGACCTACATTTTCATCAGCGCTAAATAATTTAAACCTTATTTCTTCACCCTTAAGTTTTATAATTGAGCGATAAATTACGTAAAGTATTTCTTTGGAAAGGCTGCCAATAGACATGACATGATTGCCAATACATATAGTACGTGCATAAATGATGAGTCATTTTAGGCTTTTTGCACCTAGTAACAAGGTTCATATTAGTTTGGGGAATCAACATGTGTTGCAAAAAATTTCGCCGTGATGTGAACTCAACGGTTTCCGATCGACCACAGAATATTTAATAGTTAGTATGGAAATAAACTTCATCAGGTATCCATGAGTCATTTATAAACCGGTATGCCTTTTTGTGGTTCATTCTAAGAAAATACTTCTATATATATCTTTGGAGATGGTTTTTTGTAAAAAATAACACAATGACGTCACAAGTGCCTTGACACCGCGCAATGAATTATCTTATTGTATGCTGTGCAATTAATGGCATAAGATTTAATATTTTTTTAATTTTTGCCTTTAATTAGAATATAATTATACTTTATCATTTATCACTAAGTACACAAAACTTGTAAGCTAACCCTTCTTCTTATTGAGATGCTACAATTATTTCTATTAGATTAATTTCGCAAAAAATTTTATGTAGGTAGGCTCAGTGAGTGTATGAAGTTATACCACTTAACATCAAGTGGGCCATCGGCTTGTTCCATGATTTTGTATAAAAAACTACAAGTCTGAACCAATATTTTACTCGTACGAACATTTCAATGAAGTTCAATTGAAGTGTTTGTCTTGTGGTAATTAATTAATTGAATTTCAAATCTTTCTGTATTACTTGCAATAAATCTAAAGTGAGTTAGATTTTTTTATCTTTTACATACGGTTCATAAAGTTTTTTTTTTGAATGAAGTTTATTTCAAATGAGTTTAAATGTTTTTTTAGCTTTTACATACGATGCATTAACTGTTTTTTTTTATTTTATTTAAGTCAAAGATTTAATTTATTTGTGTACATTGTGTACATGTGGCAACACCTAATTTTATATTTGATTACATACCAAGATTAACCATAATTTATTTACCTATAAAAATTGATTTATTATAAAATTCTCTATATTTAAGTATAGCAATATATAATTTAATATCAATAATTCAACTATGGTTCACGGTTTAGATCAAGTAATTTATTTAATCAAATAAAAACCTTTGTTATATCAATAAATGCGCAATTCTTTGTAAATAATATGTCCAATAATACAACAGTATTTGTACAAGTTATTTAAATAATAATAATCCATTTCACATATGAAGCTCCTCAAACTAAGCAATTTAATTTGAATCTATACCAATAAATAAATAAATAATGCTGGCTTAACCCTTACCTTTTATATTTATGTATTTGTGTAAAATAAAGAATAAAGTATAATTATCTAACAGAATTCTTCCTTAATGAAGTTTCAGAAATTGTTTAGATAAGTATGCCGGATTCAGTAACCATGAACGCACATAAATTATAACAACAATAGTGTACCTACTACAATCAACAAGTATTTTTGGTTGGTTCTGTGACATTGAGAACTGAAAATTATTCTTCATTGGTTAAACTATTTAATTTGAAAATTCTTTATTGCACAAAATAAATCGTAAGAAGATCGGCGAGCTTAGTGCTAAAAAGCATTTTCTTCCAGCTAACCTTTGTGTAGTGTGGAGTAGGTACACTAGATTTTTTTTTAAATGATTAATAAGTAAGAACTTCAAACCTTTTTGCACATTCAAATATTATATAAATGACATAACTATTATATACTATATTTATATATTTATTACTATTATATATATTATATCTATTATTACTATTATAATGAATCCCGAAAAATAAAAATGACATACAAATATTACCTACTATTAAAATAAACCCGAATAATTAAGTAAAAAAACTGTATCGGGAACCAAACAAAGTTAAAAAAGCAAACATGTTAATAAATATGAATAACCTTGATTTGTTTAGTTTAGGTATATTTTAACAAGTCGCGGTTAATGTGCTATGTTATCTATGTAACCGATAAAATAAACAGCATTGAACATTATGGTAAGGTTATATTTGAGCGTCGTCGTCTCTTCAACACACACATTAGTACAGTTTCATACGTCTGTAATTATATCAAAGTCAAAGTCAAAAAAGTAATATCACAAGGATTATTTAGAATCGTCTTACATACTAGGTGATTCTAGGTGCCAGTTCCACGTGACCAGAGGGCTTAGCCCGAGTGCTTGGATATCCGAGAGACGACTCTCGGCTCGAGAGTAGGGACATTTAAAATGCAACCTCGGACTAAGCCCTCAGAGCCGAAGAACGGGCAAGAAACTTAAAATATGTTTAAATATCAAAACAATAACTCACCTTCATATATGGACCTATCATAAAGAATTATTTAAATAAACGTTTCGCGAAAATTTCACGAAACCAGTCCACAGACACAAAAAGTTAATAATAAAAATTTTAAAAGTTTCACAGCGAATATCACAGGTTACGCGTATACAATACTGAAAGTCTGAAACATGTGTTACTATGTCACTATTTCACAATTTTCACGTATAAATTAGCAAATCACCATACAATCCGAACGTCAATTGTTAAAAAAGAACTATTTCTTTTTCGGCATTTTTTAAATGGCTGGAAATTGAAAAGAATTTTTTAATGTGAATGAGTTTGAATTCGCGGGAATTTTAATCTCGCGAGCGGCACGATGTTGCTCCGTGTGACGTTCGGACGGCGACTGGCGGCGCGCTGCTAAAATACTACGTTATGTATATCCGCAGACGTTTAAAACTAAACCGGTGATGATGGAAACCCCATAGCACTTCGTAGGATTGTAAACTCATTTCCAACTGGTCCAATATATGACATATTATTATGCCAAACGTCAACATATATGACGTCATGTCATTACTAAAAATTATGTTTTCAAGTTTCCATTTTTTTGCCTATGCCACAGAACTATTAGATTCTTGAAAAGTGACGCAAATCATAAAATAATCAATAAATAATGCTAGACAATCCACACATCATCTAGCCACAAGCTAAGCAGAGCTTGTGTTATGGGTACTAGAAGTCTGACGTACTTAATAAATCGAACCCGCTACCTCCGCGGCGCAGGCCGGCCTTCGTCCGCCGCGCCACATCGGTCGTCAATGGATAGAATATCTAGAATAGTTTTCTTACTCACTTTTCGAGAATCAAACCTGAGACTTTCCCTGAACTTTCTCTTTGAATCTCATAGCTTATCTTAGCTGTTAGGTCAGTTTGGGGAAACCCCAAGAATCTCACTCAAATGTACTCGAGGAATGATTTAGATGAAAATAACATTTCACTCAAGGAATTATTTAAGGAGCAATCACCATGAATACAACGATGTGTTAAGTAAAATACGATGATTAGTGTACTTGCTTTAAGTATGTAATACAGGCATGCTTTTAGATTCGCGTGGAACTGGCACCTAGAATTACCCAGTATGTAAAACGATTCTAAATGATCCTTGTGATTTTATTGAATAAATAAATATTTAAATGCGACACAGTTATTTTAACTTCTGCAGATGTCATCGTTTTCCATGATGTTTTTGTTTTACTTTAAGTTATGGTTTCTAATAAACGCATTATTATTATATTAATTTGATTTGATTCGCCATAGTCGCATTACTGCAATAAATCTATTAATCGTACTGAGTTACAGAAAATTATAGTCCAGTGTCATACCTTTTACCCTAAATACTGCGCCAATGTTTTTCCATTCAAAGTCATTTTACCTAGGAATTTACATAACTTACCTAAGTATACGAAGGTGCTTATGTTGAATTACAATTATTTTAACCAAACAGGCTATCCTTAAAATGTTTTTTTTTTATAAAAAAAATTGAGTTCATTTAAAAGCCCTTAAATTTCAAGAAAATCTTTCTTTATAGTAAGGGAAACTCCGTGAATGGAATATTTTTGGCAAATATTTGAGTTTTTCGAGTGTCGATGAAAATCTATCAACTTTTCATATGTATTAGATGAAAATAACAGAATGTAACGATGATAGCTGCTACAATAGTACTTATTATTATCTTGGTTTGTTGATATCAACGCGTCAGGTCCAAACATCTGTCAAATAGCACAGAATCGTAGATACTGAACTTAAATTATTGAAAAAAATTAAAGGAATGATTTTAAGAATAAATAAACCAAAACATATTTAGGTACTTAGAGAATTACAATGAGGGTTTTCTGAAATGATCTCCGTGAGATGGCAGGACTGTAGCGTCAGGTCCAATCTGTCTGGACTGTCAAAACACATACAAAAATTGTAGCGCCGCCTAGTGGCAGAAAAAGTATAGAAAACCCTCATTGAAAAAGTTATTAAAACTGAAATTCAATTAATAGTATAAAGAAAATTCGAAGAGAATCTAACAAAGAGTAAACTACGCATGCGCTAGTTGGATTCACAACCTCTTAGCGTAAATATTATGATTCAGAAATACTAACACATTGATTTAATAGCACCCTGTTCCGCTGCTTTTACAAACAAACCAACAGTACTTACCCACTTGTAAAAATATTGATTGTGAACTAAATTAATAAGCCTTGTCGGACTAAATTCAATAAACTAATTTTGACAGTAGTAATATTTACAGTAGTTTTATTTTATCGATGTAATGAAAATTTAGAGAAGTAAGTACATATGTATAATTTGGTTTATGACGTGCATGTTTAAAAAGAGCTAAAAATTATATAAACCAAAAAGACGGTTTCCCGTACCGGGAATCGAACCCGAGCCTCCTGGGTGAAAGCCAGGTATCCTAGCCACTAGACCATACGGGATATGGTAACAGTTTTGAAATTGTTCTTTATACTTACAATAACATTTTAATTCAAATATAAAATTAGCATTATATAAGTATATATGAATATCCACAAACCAGAAGACAGCTGAATAATGTGGCAACATTCATAGTTTTTAATAACAGTAGATACTGAGTAAGGTAATTCGGTCCATCTAGCGGATATCATACGAACTAATAATATAGGTGAGTAACATAACTCTAAAATGTGAACAGTGGTACAACTACTCACTGATAGATGACAGTACGAAGCATCATAATTATATTAAACTGGCAAGAGATGGCACTACTAGCTGCAGAAAATACTACTTTTTATCATATTTTTTTATTTTGTGTATCATATTAGGTAGTTTAAAGGTTAGGCTGCTAAACATGTCTTAGTACAAAATAAAATCATTCATAAAAAGTATCGACGCTGTATGAATTATCCAAAAAACGCCTTTTTATTTATTTAATACATATAATGATTTGAAATGTATTGTGAAATTTATGACATCAATTATATTATCATATATCACTAAACAATTCATGTTATCAGTTTGATAAGTTAGAGCGAGACATTTCTATAAATAAAATTAGATCATTGAAGATTTGAAAAATGCCTGTTTATTTAATTTACCCGAATAATGACACTATATAAAAATGTCCAAAGCCCATGTTCATAAGTAAAAACGACCATAAATAAGAGTGCAAGTTATAAGAATCTAATAATAAGAAATATATCTTATTAAATGTATGTAAATATTTTACCTAGTTTCCAAGAGTTTTAGTGGGCCGATCCCGGCGGCACTGCAATGCCGGGCCGACCCGTGACGGGAGTGGAGCGAGCTCCGAACATCCCGTCGCTTTACAAAAATCAGTTTAATATACTGGTCCCTCAGTGAGGGAACTTTCAGATATTAAGCTGAAAAGAACAGATACTACACTTTGATCTTAGCCAAAAGGCCGAGAAGCGATACCAACACAATGTTCCCAGAGGCAGGTGACTCGAAGCCGTGTGTTTTCGTCAGCGCGATCTACAAATCGGACACTTTTTCTAGCGCCCTCTAGTCTTTTTTCAAGAAAATAATTTGCCCCCAAGCAGCCTCTTTATAGAGCACCATGGCAATTTATTGTAAAGATAGATTCCTAGCTTTTGCTCATTTTAGTAATAAATTGCGCTGCTGGATACCGCGACACAGTGATGCGATCGAAGGACACTGATTAGCAGCATGATGTACGGTGGTAGTACTTCTCACCAGTTTTTTCACAAGAAGCTCTACTACTAATAAAATATGTAAGTTACTGAAAGAGAAACAAAATTGAGGGTTTGAAAACATTTTAAACAATTCAAATTGGAGCCCCTTATTTAATAATATTTTTCATTTAGTTTAAATGTTATTATGGTTTTCTAGTCTAGTATTGCTATTTTTGTAAAAATTAAATAATTTAATTTCGAAAAAAATAATTTATATCTAGCACGTAATTAAATTTAATTTAATCATATGAGTTTCAATACAAAAGACATAAACGCGTTTCATATAAGTAATGTAAATTTAATTATTTTTAGTAAAATCTTACAGATTTTTTTTATTTTACATTGTTTTAATTTATTCGATTTTGCCAGAACTTTTACTTGAAGTTTAAAAAAGTCTCTAGATATCATAAACAGCATCAAATGTTGATGACTCTTAGACGGGGGGTTTAAGTTTTTTTCTGAATAATAGAGCTAATATATTTGGTAGTACCAAACTTATTTCAATAATAATGTAATAACAATAAATTTTAATAACAAAATATTTAAGCATTAGTACTGAATAATATTCTTATTACCTAATTTATGAAACATTTGTAATGTTCTTAACTTTATATAATTTCTGTGGGCCGATCCCGGCGGCACTGCAATGCCGGGCCGACCCGTGACGGGAGTGGAGCGAGCTCCGAACATCCCGTCGCTTTACAAAAATCAGTTTAATATACTGGTCCCTCAGTGAGGGAACTTTCAGATATTAAGCTGAAAAGAACAGATACTACACTTTGATCTTAGCCAAAAGGCCGAGAAGCGATACCAACACAATGTTCCCAGAGGTAGGTGACTCGAAGCCGTGTGTTTTCGTCAGCGCGATCTACAAATCGGACACTTTTACTAGCGCCCTCTAGTTTTGTTTTATGACAATAATTTGCCCCCAAGCTGAGCCTCTTTGTAGAGCGCTATGGCAATTTATTGTAAAGACTTCGCTTTGTGCTAAGCTAAGGGTAAAAAGTGTTTTAATATTTTGTTATTGCGATTAATGTTATTCAGACTTTAAAATTATTTTTTGTTTATGAGTTACTTATCAAATAATTTTGAAATCATAACTAAGTAATGAAGAATAGATATATAAAACATGCAAACCTTATGATGATTCTTGCCTGTAACAGAGCTTTGCCTCACCAAGCACGTCCTTTAAGGGCGTTTTTTTCACTCTGAGGCGTAAAGACTCTGATTAGCAGCAGGATGTACGGTGGTAGTACATCCCCTTACAAGTTTTTTCAAAAGAAGCTCTACTACTAGTAAAATATGTAATTTACTGAATGAGTAAACAAAATTGAGGTTATAAAAACTAAATAATATTTCGTTTTGTTTAAAAGTTAAAATGATTTTGTAATTGAAGTATTCTCAACTATTTTTTAATATTATGTCCATTTTTAATATTATAATATTATGTCCTATTCTGAGAAACATAAAATGAATTACAAATAATTTATTTGTGAAAAAAAAAATATTTTTTGCACGTAATTAAAATTAACCATGTAAACTGATATACAAAAGACATAAACGCGTTTCATATAATGTAAATTTAATTATTTTCAGTAAATAATTTATGTAATTGTAATTTTTAACTAACTACTTTTTAATTTATGTTTTTTTATTATTTCACTAGGTAGTACCAAACTTACTTCAATAATAATGTAATAGAAATAAATTTTAAATAATAATGAATGAAAATGAAAAATAGTACTGAATTTTAAATTAATTCATATAATATTCTTAAAAACTAATATACGGAACATTTAAAATGCCCCTAACTATATATAATTTCTGAGGGCCGATCCCGGCGGCACTGCAATGCCGGGCCGACCCGTGACGGGAGTGGAGCGAGCTCCGAACATCCCGTCGCTTTACAAAAATCAGTTTAATATACTGGTCCCTCAGTGAGGGAACTTTCAGATATTAAGCTGAAAAGAACAGATACTACACTTTGATCTTAGCCAAAAGGCCGAGAAGCGATACCAACACAATGTTCCCAGAGGCAGGTGACTCGAAGCCGTGTGTTTTCGTCAACGCGTTCTACGAATCGGACACTATTACTAGCGCCCTCTAGTCTTTTTTCAAGATAATAATTTGCCCCCAAACTGTGCCTCTTTATAGAGCACCATGGCAATTTATAGTAAAGATAGATTCCTCGCTTTTGCTCATTTTGGATACCGCGACACAGTGATGCGATCGAACGACACTGATTAGCAGCATGATGTACGGTGGTACTACTTTTCACAAGAAGCTCTACTACTAATAAAATATGTAAGTTACTGAATGAGTAAACCAAATCGAGGGTTTGAAAACATTAGAAACAATTCAAATTGGAGTCAAAGTCAAAGTCAAAGTCAAAAATTACTTTATTCAGTAAAATCACAAGGATCATTTAGAATCGTCTTACATACTAGGTGATTCTAGGTGCCAGTTCCACGCGACCAGAGCCTAGAAGAACGGGCAAGAAACTTACGGCCTGGTTCCTACCGTTTTTTTATATGATCCTTCTTACAAAGAATTACAATTAAACTAAATTAAGTACTGAAGTTTCAGTGCGGTGTCAATTTAACTTAGTAATGATACACTAACGAGTTTAAAAAAAAGAAGTATAATAAAGCTATACGTAAATCAAAAAGACAGCACACGCTTCGCTTCAGATACAAATATACTACAAAGTACATAAGCAAGGCAAGAGAACATTACTAACATCACAAATCGACAAAGTTGCTGTTGACGGGTGGAGCGACATCAGGCCATGCAGTTTTGTCATTAATATAGCTGTCTAAGGTATAATACGCCTTTTTTATAAGATTATTTTTAATGTATGTTTTAAATTTTCTAACTGAGAGTTTTGTTGCATTTTCGGGGAGTTTATTATAAAAACGCACGGCACCCCCCACAAACGACCCACTCACCCTCCAAAGCCGGAACCCAGGGACGCACAATTTATATTTGCCTCTAGTGTTCACACCATGAACCTCACACTTTTTCAAAAAGCTATCTTTATTTTTATGAGTGTACAATAAGACTTCATAAATATATTGTGAAATTACTGTTAGAATACCAATCTCCCCAAACCGCTCCCTCAACGAATCCCGCGGTTTCATTTTATAAATGGCACGTATAGCCCTTTTTTGCAAAACAAATATAGTTTGTATATCAGCTGCTTTACCCCAGAGAAGTATACCATATGACATCACACTATGGAAGTAACTGAAATAAACCAACCTAGCTGTCGTTTCATCAGTGAGCCATCTTATCGTACGAACAGCATAAGCAGCTGAGCTCAGCCTACCAGCAAGCGTTCCAATATGTGGAGCCCATTGCAATTTCGAATCAATATTTAGGCCTAAGAAGACAGTAGAATCAACAAGATTAAGTGACTCTCCATTCAATAAAATATTGGTTGGTCTTTGAACAACATTCGGCAGAGTGAATTTCATGCATTTCGTTTTCTTAGCATTAAGTAACAGATTATTAACAGTAAACCAGTTAAGTACTTGCGAAAGAGATACATTTACGTCATCGTAGTCAGTCTTTTGTCTATCTACTTTAAAAATTAAGGAGGTGTCATCTGCAAACTGTACTATGTTACATAGCTTTTGAACATAAGAGGCGAGGTCATTAACGTAGACTAAGAATAAGAAAGGTCCCAATATCGAGCCTTGTGGCACTCCCATATCAATGATTGACCCAGAAGACCTCTCACCACTAACGTCAACTTTTTGTACTCTATTGGTTAAGTAAGACTGAATAAGATCAATAGCCCGGTTCTGAACTCCGTAATGTTTAAGTTTATAAATGAGAGTTGCATGACTAACACAATCAAAAGCCTTGGATAAATCGCAAAAAATACCGATTGCGTCTTTTGAATTTTCCCAGGCATCATATATGTGCTTTAAGAGCACCGAGCCGGCATCAGTTGTAGATCGACCTTTAGTAAATCCAAACTGATTAACATGTAGCAGCTGGTTGGAGTTAAAATGAGCTAACAGTTGATTAAGAATAACCTTTTCAAATATTTTACTTAGCGTAGGCAATACCGAGATTGGCCTGTAATTAGCAGGATCTTTTTCACTTCCCGACTTGTAAAGAGGAATGAGTTTACTATGTTTCATTAAGTCGGGAAAAACACCTTCGTCAACGCATCTATTAAAAACATAGGCTAAGCACGGTGCGATATCTAATATAATAGAACCTAGCACTTTTGTTGACATTCCCCATAGATCCTCCGTATTTTTTATATTTAATAACTTAAAAGTTTTAACAATATCAATAGCCTGAACATATGAAAAACTGAATATACTATTACAACTTTCAACACTAGATTTTAATAGCGTCATCGCTCCTAAAGCTGATGCATTTAAGGATTGGGTAACAACTTTAGGTATACTGGAGAAAAAGCTACCGAATGCGTTAGCAACTTCAATGTCTTTTGTTAAAACTTTATTATCTATCTGTAATTGTATCTGCTTATTCCGAGTTTTTGATTTTCCTGTTTCGTTATTTACTACTTTCCAAGTGGCTCTAATTTTATTAGTTGAATTTTCTATTTTATTCCTTATATACAAAGATTTCGCTACATGACAAACTTTTTTGAAAGTTTTGGAATATTTCTGTATGTATATAATAAACTCACTATCATTCAGCATTGACTCCCTGGTAGCGTATAGATCATATAATTTGTTTCTACTTTTGTAAATACCTGGTGTAGCCCAATCAGTAAATTTCACGCCAGTACTGACTTTACATGTTTTTAATGTAAATGTATCTCGATGTTGTTCATTTATTAAGTTAAATAATTTTGTAAAAACCACATTAGGGTCAGCCATGCATGGTATAAGTGGTACTTTGAGTCCAATATTATTTTGAAATCTACTGACACGACTTTCTGTTATGGGACGATAGGTAAATACTTCAGATTTATCTACTAAGTTGTAAGGAAACTTTACGCTATGCCCGTAATGATCGGAGCTAAAATGTTTGACTACTGATTTACTGATTGGTACAAAATTGCAATAAATATTGTCTAAGCAAGTGGCGGTTGTCAGTGTGACCCTTGTTGGTTCCTCAAACAGAGGGAGCAAATTGAAACATTTAAACAGATTTAATAACCTAGCTGAAAGAGGATGAGCCGGAATATCTATATTAAAGTCTCCGCAGACGACTAACGTTTTATTACATTGAAAAGCTTTAAGCAGTACTTCTTCCATAGTGGATTCAAATAGCGTGAAGTCCGCGTCGGGAGGACGGTAAACACTCAATACAAGATGTCGCTCCAGCTCTACACATGACAGCTCAATAGTTCTCTCAATAGATATACCTGCAATATCTCTACGCTCCTTACATTTAATACTACTCTTTACAATTATTAATGAGCCACCGCGTATGGCGGTTTTTCGTCTATAGGAGCTCACAGTACTATAGTTTTCATAAAAAGGGAGTAACTCAAGTTGTGTTATCCAATGTTCGGTTATGCACATAATATCAATATTAAAGTGACTCAAGAATAACTCTAACTCTAATATTTTGCTGGGAAGACCTTGCATGTTTTGATGTACTATATGTAAAGTACGAGGCATTTCCATTGTCTTAGAAGCTAGTTTAAATGTCGAGCAATAGGCCCTGTTACAAGAAGGCCCTCATTAGTACTACTACTAACTACGGGCTTGTCAGTGGACTGCGTTATAATACCTATAACTGTATCAAAAATATTAAATGCTAATAGTTTAGCAATTATTAATTTACTACGTCTACTTAGATGTACTAAGGATTTAGTCAAAATAAAATTACTAATAAAATTATTAGTTTCAAAAAATAAGATGTCACTATGACGACTTGTCAAATTATATAATATTAAGTTCATATTAAAAATATGTTTATTCTCTTGAGTACTTAATGTATTAGAGTATGGAAATGCACATAAAATTAGTTTTCCTAGCCCTTGTTCCAACTTTCCCAGCAAAGTCTCAACTAACTGAATAACATCTAGGCGCTTGACACCCCTACTTTCACCTAACTGCACTATCAATGTTGTATTATTGTTAAAACAATTATCATTTTTAATCCTATTTATAAAGTAATTAATAGGGGCATTAGGAGTGCAATTGTTGATAACTTCCTGTTGAAGTTGGTCCCTAAGGAGCATTCCCATCCCCATTCCTATCTGGTCGGAGTACATAACCGTTTTTTTGTTGCAACTAGATGCATGAGGTTTAACCAGAGGCTGCGGTGCTGGTACTGGCTGGGCCGCTATAAGCCCAGCGCATGCAGCCCCTCCTTGCAAAGAAGTACTTGATGACAACTGTTCATATGTTGATTGGTCCGTTTGTGAACTACTATTACATACTTGCACATATACAGTTTCATCACTCAGAATTGCATTAATTTCTGCAAAATCATTTTCACTTTGCGTGTATTTCTCAGTTAAATCATGAAGTGATTTTTCCAAGCATACAATTTTTTCAGACATGCTATCCTGTTGAATTGAGTTTTGTCCTAGTAATTTATAACAGGATTTTAATTCTTTATTTAACTCACTTTTTTCTTTGCAAAGTCTAGCTTTAGTAAATACATTTTTATGTTTTTTCAACTTTTTTTCTGATTTTTTTATGAAGTTACTTAATTTTACATACTTTTTAATTTTGTTACTCCCTTGTATTACATAATCACCACTGCATTTTGGTGTAGTACATTTATAATCTAATAATGACATGCTAGGATCATCATTCTCTAGCTCGGTACGCAAATCTAAGCTACTATGGTAATGTTTTGCTAATGAAGACTCATAAAGTTCAATCTTCACAGAGCACTCATATAGTTCTTGTTTTTGATCACTAATTTTCTGCATTGCCAGTTCATAAGTTTCATGACACTGATTCACACATTCCAGTCTTGACTGCAAGCATTCCATTTCACTGCGGGTGTCTTCATACTGGGACAGGAGCTCGGCCAGTTGCTTTTTGAGGGTGCTATTTTGCCCCAGGATTGCCAGCATCTCAGCCTCACTCTCATCCCGTTCTTGTAGAAGCTGTGTTTGAATCTTGTTAGACTCTTTGAGCTCCGCAGTGGCCACCTTTAGCTTTGCTTCAAAGTCACGTGCCCTTCTAGTCATCATCTTGGCCATTTTAATCTGAAACACAGATGAGCAAGTGAGTACTGAGATAAGGAAATTAATAGAAAACCAGGTATTTAGAAAATATTTAAAAGTGAGTGAATAAGAATAAGGTTGTTCAATAGGGAATTTAACAAAGTAGTATAAAATGATGAGAAAAATAAAATAAGAAAAACAAGTAGAAAGTGAGAATTTAGAGGTAATTAAATTACTTAGAATATAATTAACTTATTTACTCCACTTGCATGAGTAAGGTATGTTATCGTTCAGATTATATACACAGCATTTATAATTTAATATTTAAGTCCATGTACACAACATGTCACAAGGTCAATGACAGCCAACAATGTTTACATAATTTGTCAGTAGGTTATATGATATCTATAGAAAGGAAAATACAAAAGTCAGTAATTTGTCTGTGTTTGGTGTAGTCAGTTATGTGTGAGGCGAGTGTTTTGGTCATCAGCTCAAGCTTCCACCAAATATTGTCAAGCTGAGAGAGAACAAACGATGCCTGTGATTTGAATTGTGCAGTGACTCATCGGTCGGTTACCGGCCGGTGAGAGAGTGTACTAAATGTGATTGTATAGTGTTTTAGTTAGTAAAGGTATGAAATGAACACAAATACTCCCCAGGTTTATCGAAGTCTCCGTTTATGTTGGTTGTAAGTGGTTCACCGGCTGGACAGAACCACAATCAGCTTGACTTCGTCACAAATTCAAATCTCCATTCGTTGTTCTTGTCCAAAACTTTCATTACACTTTTTGTGTATTTTCACTTATTTTATCAGTTCACAAATATCACTATAGATGAATTACACTATTAACTAATATTAGACTTGCTAATATAATGGTTATTACCATTAAAAACTAAATAAAAACCAGGAGCCCCTTATTTAATAATATATTGCGTTTAGTTTAAATGTTATTATGGTTTTCTAGTCTGCATAATGTTGTTTAAAGATTGATTTTCTGAAAAAACTAAATAGTTTAATTTGGTAAAAAAAATAAATATAATATCTAGCACGTAATTAAAATTAATTGTATGAGTTTCAATACAAAAGACATAAACGCGTTTCACATAATGTAAATTGAATTATTTTTTGTAAAAAATCTTTCTGTATTTTAAACTCCATTAATTTAATCGGTTTTGCCAGAAATTTTACTTGAAGTTTAAAAAATCTCTAGATATCTTATACAGCCAGCATCAAAAGTTGATGACTCTTAGACGAGGGGTTTAAGTTTTTTTCTGAATATTAGAGAGATTGTATTTGGTAGTGCCAAACTTATTTCAATAATAATGTAATAACAATAAATTTAAATTATTGTTTTCAAGTTTCAAAATTTTGAGAAGATAATTAAGCTTCGTTGTCCTTTTTTGTTATATAAATAAATATAAATTTAAAAAAATGTATTTTTTCCGTATTGTCTATTTTGTTTAGTAATTTATGGAACATTTTTAATGCTCCTAACTTTATATAATTTCTGTGGGCCGATCCCGGCGGCACTGCAATGCCGGGCCGACCCGTGACGGGAGTGGAGCGAGCTCCGAACATCCCGTCGCTTTACAAAAATCAGTTTAATATACTGGTCCCTCAGTGAGGGAACTTTCAGATATTAAGCTGAAAAGAACAGATACTACACTTTGATCTTAGCCAAAAGGCCGAGAAGCGATACCAACACAATGTTCCCAGAGGCAGGTGACTCGAAGCCGTGTGTTTTCGTCAGCGCGTTCTACGAATCGGACACTATTACTAGCGCCCTCTAGTCTTTTTTCAAGAAAATAATTTGCCCCCAAGCTGAGCCCCTTTGTAAGGCATCATGGCAACTTTTTATGAAATACTGAAATTAGTTAAGGCGCTATGTTTTAATTATTGGTATCGGGAGACTCACTCTAATTTTAACAAGACGCTCTACATAGTCTCTTTTTTACACTTAATTAAAACCCTACAAAATAATTTGTATCGATAAATAAATAAATATTCACGGATTTCGAACTAATTCCCTTCTTTAGACTTAGTTAATTTTATAAATATATCATGATTTAAAATTAAGTCTATAACAACGCAACGTAAATTTCATACAAAAGATATAAACGCGTTTCCTTTACTAAAGCTACAATTAAATACTATCTCATTGGATCTTTATTAAACAATCTTACAAACAATAGTAGTACAAGTACATAGTTAATTAGTTTTTGACCAGAAAAAAGGAAAACATTAATAAGTCTGTGTTTTACAAAAAAAATATGTTTAGTGAAAAAAAATGCCACTGTATAGATATTATTTTTTAAATCCATTGCATACTATTATAGAACAGATTAAACAATTTATATTATTAATGCGGATTCCCACGATTAAAGATATAACGATAAAAGTTCAAAGTACTTTTATACTATTATGAAAATTAATGTATGACATAAATAATAAAAATTAGGCATTTCGAAGTCTTTTAGGGGCCATTTTATTACGTGATTGCCTAAATGGTGATGATGATGTGGTATAGTATTACCACAGTATGTTTTAAAATTATATGATGAAGACAAACAAGCTTGGGACGAAACTCCAACTTTAAAAAAAAAACGGATCCAGGTCTAGTTTTTTGCCAGTTCTTCTAGACTCTGGTCGCAAACTGGCGCCTAGAATCATCTAGTACTTAAATCGTTTCATTTCAAAATGATCTTATTATTGTATCGAGTTTTTGAGTTTTTATGTTTGTACGATCTGCAAATATTTATTCCGGGTGTTCTAGGTATTTTATATGTATAATAAAAAATATCTATTCATGTAATGTATTGTATTATGTAAGTCAGTCTTCTAATACCCATAACACAAGCTCCGCTTAGCTTGGGGCTAGATGATGTTGTGTGGATTGTCCAGCATTATTTATTTATTGTATGTCTAAAGTGTGGCTCAACCCTAGTAATATTGTATTGTGTTTTCATGTAGTAAATTGTAGCTCAATCGTGTCCCAGCGGCTGTGTTGTCATCAAGTATCTCATGCTCTCGTGTGAAGACAGGTAATTCTCAAGACGAGTCGCATGGGACACTTCCTGTTATACGAGCTATCATAATAATTTCCAATATTTTCATGTGCTTGTAAACAGACTTGTGTCTTGTGGGATTTTTAGAAGTTTGAGCACTACAGAAAATACGAAATTTTGCAATATTTTCATATGCTTGTAAACACTTGTGTCTTGTGGGATTTTTAGAATTTAAGTTTTAGCACTACAGGTAATACGAAATTTGCGTCAACAACATTTTTGCTGTTTGTATAAATAATATGTACAATTTTTATTATAATTTTGTTAAGAGTATTATTTATTTATTTATTTATTGAAATATCCACAGCTCTTAAAATATTGTATTTTATGTATGTCACAAATAAAAGATGCATATAAGTATCTAGTTCCCATAGTACAAAGCCTTGCTTAGTTTGGGTGTTTTTCACTACACAAGCTTTATCTAGTTTTGGACTTCGTGCAATTGATTGTTGTTTTTATTTTATTGTCCTAATGTTATTGATGGAATTGTAATAATTATTACTCAGCGTTGGACTTAGGATGGCCTGTGAATAATGAGATCTACATTGTCCACCTACATAAATACCAAACATGACTCAACCTTTTGTTTCGACAGGCGCCTCAGTCTATGTCTGTGGGTTGTGGGTTCGATCCCCACGAAACATAGTGACAAACTTCTGATTCAAAATATTAAAAAATTTAGTTATTTTTTAATATTTATAAAATGCTTTATATTTGTAACACAGCATAGAAAATAATTTAAAAATACATACACCTATATTAAACTCATAAAAATAAAATTCTTATTTAGAATACACATTTCTTAAACCTTTTCTAAATAAAATTTTACTACAAAGCACCAATTATTGTTGAATTGGAGTGTTTAGCTTAAATACATGCAAACTAGGTTTATCAAGGTTCTTATTCAAAAATATCTGACCTATGCTGTACGCTAACCGAATAAAATATTAACACATTATGCAGATGGCCGTAGCACCCTCGTAGCACGCCTACGCAAATTGACTCATACATTATAACAAAACAAACTTTCTGATAGCTTATAATATAATAAACCTTTGTAATCAGATGAATAATGTAACATACTGTAAGAAAGCACCTTTATAATAGACCTATATAAAAAAAGTTCGTTGCTACAAAATTCACAAGGCAAGGCTCCCCTTCACAAATAAACGGTATGTGCATTGTACCCTCTGTCTGAGTTAGGGTGAGATTCGACCTTGAGACACCCTTGCCACGGCTATTTACATAATGCAAATGTATAACTGTGTCGCTCGTAGATATGTTAAACTTTAGATTGCGTGTTCATAATGTTAAAGTATTCAGTCTTTGTTAGTCAGCAGGGTCCGTTTGCTTGAAATGCGGTGCGGTGACATGCAAGTGACGTAGCGCTGTGGTCACGCGGAGCCCTGGGCGGCAAGCGCGCGGCTGCCGGCGGCGGCGCTCCGCCGGCAGTCACTCCGAGAGCGCCGACCGCGCCGCACGCCGCGCCCTCCCGACATGCTGCCTCTAGTGCTCCTCGCCGTGCTCGCCGCCGCGGCCGCGCAAAACGAATCCAACCCTCCACGGCCACCCGCACCCCGTCGTGAACAGTTCCGCGTTGTATACGAATGGAACGCAATCGACTTCGAATGGGCCTCCCCGGCCGACCGCGAGGCCTACCTCAATACGAGCCGATACATCCCCCAAAACGTTTTAATCTCTGGAATAAACTTCTACGGAGAAAACCTGTTCCTGACGATGCCGAGGATGCTGGAAGGAGTACCGGCGACGCTGGCGACCATCCCTCTGCAGGGCAGCGATACGGCGCCCAAGCTGCGCCCGTTCCCTAGCTGGAGCGACAACGCTGTCGGAGATTGCAGCTCACTGCAGTTTGTACAAAATGTGGAAATCGACAAAAACGGCATTATGTGGATTTTGGATAACGGTAGAGTTGGTACTCTCACACAAAAACCTGACCCGAAATGCCCGCCATCAATCGTGATCATCGATTTGAAAACCGGCAAGAACGAAATGGAGCGTTACTCTCTTCCCCCGGAAACCGTAAACCCGAACAGTACGTACTTAAACGATCTCGTGGTGGACAACCGGGACGGCGACTACGCCTACATCACGGACAACAGTGCTTCAGATCCGGGTATCATAGTCTTCCGCCGCAGCGATAAAAAATCATGGAAGCTTCGTGACAAGCAATCGATGTCGTCGTCTTCCGACGCGACTGTCTTCCGCATCAACGGAACCACCGTCACCCTTCCGGTCAACATCGACGGCATCGCGCTCGGCCCGCAGTACCGCGCGGAAGACAACAAGATCGATCGGAAAGTTTACTACTGCCCGCTTTCGAGTTACCATCTCTACGCGATTGACGCATCTGTTTTGCAAAACGAATCTCTCTCCGACAAAGGTGATGGTTCCCTCCGGCCCTTCGTCACCGACCTGGGAACCAAAGCTTCCCAGACCGACGGCATGAAGATGGATTCGACGGGCATTCTATTTTACGGTCTAATAGGCAACTCGACCATCGCCGAATGGAACACTACGTTTGATTTCCACATCGGTCAGCGTACGATCGCCCGTGACACGAACTACATTCAGTGGATCGACCGATTCACTTTCGATGATAAAGGCAATACGTACGTAGTTATCAACCGGCTATTCAACTTTGTGAAGAATCAAGTGTCGACAAGCGAAGTAAATTACAGGATTTTGAAATCTCATACTGGGTCAAAGAGCTATGTGTTCGCGGAAGATCTAGCGACTCCTGAAGGAAGTCAGCAGAGTGCGGCAACCGCGCCGGCTTCGTTGGGTGCTTCGATGGTGATGCTGGCGCTGGCACATCTCCTCGCCTAGTCCTCAACGAGCCGGAGTCCGTCAGACCTCGGTGTCCACAAAGCAACGCGCAGAGAGATGCGTAACGTTACCGAAAATTATGAGTTACCGTGACCTAAGACACATGTCAGTGATACGCGTGTAGATATCTCTTTGTACCTATAATAATTTAGAGTCGTAAGTAAAGTAAGCAATATGTACAGCTATCGAAACCTTTGTACAGGGTCGAAAGTCGTAACGTGAAGATGAGTCAAGTTGTATACCCATCAAAATGTCGAGGACGCGTTGCCAAAGCGATTCCACTCAACAATAAACATTCCAACTTATTCTATAAAATAAAGGTGCATCTGCACGTAATTTATTTACTTATAGAACAGGTTTAGATAATATAAAGCGGAGCTCAAGTAGTATATAGAATACGAAAAAATTATCACACGAGCATATCTAGAAAATAGTAATGTTTATAATATAAAATAATACAAGCATGTCTGTATTGTGATTGTGAATGTATGATTCTAGAATAAACGTGTTTATAATATTAACATTATTTGTGGTTTTTATTTGCAAGTCAATGCGAGGCTCATGTATTGTCAATAAACAACTAATAGTGTTGATATAGCTAGGTGTATCTAGCTAGCATGATGAGCGTGACTTTACAAGGATGTGATAAAAACTTACTCAATGCTAAATAGTTTTAGCACACGACGAGAGAAAATTGATACAATAAAACATATCATCTATACTCTTATAAAACGGTAAATGAGCAAAAAATTAAAAATGAAGATATGAAGCATGAAAAAAATAATATATATATATGTAAATATGATCGCAGATCTAATAAGTAAACGATTAATAAATCCAAAAATAGAGTCTATTTTATTTGTTTGTTTGTTAGAGCATCACGCCTAATTCATTTACAGACGAATATATTAGACAAATTTATGTGAAACTTTACAGTTTAAAAGCCTGTTTTTCGGATTAAAATTTCGGTTTTGTTGCAATCAATAACTTGAATTCTTAGATTTAACTAGAACTCTCTTGACCAAATACAGCCAAGGTATTTTTTTTACAGTTCGGTATGTAACTTACTTAAGTAGTAAGTTAAGTAGCTATTTAGCACTAGCAGAAGCAATACAATAGATTATAATACATTGTTTGTATTTATTGCATACTTATAAGCGTTTACAATGATGCTAATACCTAATTCACGAGCAAAGCATGCAGCATTCCATACAAAATAAGTCACCGTTTTAATAGGTATTTCAAATGGAAAATATCGATGGAAAATCATAAAATCATCTTCATTCCACATTATTTATGATAATGTTTTTGCAATACAGTAGGTACGACTAGATACCTAAGTCGGCATGACCGTGAAGTATTGATAAAAACATAAATAATATATTAACAAAGACGGATGCAGTATTTATAAAGTAGAATAAATATAAAAAAAGAAAAAACATTATCATTGTCCTGATCAGTACAAAGTACACGTTGTTATTCAGCAGATGGTTTTTGCTTTGTATTTAAATTATATTTTACATGAAAATGGTAAATTTTAATTGAGTGAAACCGGATCTTAATTTAAAACAAAAAGAAACAATACATGAGACGTAGGTAGATTAAAAAACCTACAAAAATGAGACCTAAGGAAGCATTCAGCTCTTTAGGTATTAAAAACACTAAGATGCCTAGAAGTATAATAAAATAAATAATTTTATAATGTACTTGCGTACATTGAAAAAGTCCGCCGGGCGTATCCTTACTGTGCCAGAAAGATACAGAACTATACGATAGAAAGAGACATGTTACGTACCTATATACTTATGCTGGGATTTAGCATTTCGCATATTAATCGTAGCCATTAAAATAAAATAAAATACATATATACCAGTCAACTTAACTTGATATAACAAGTACAAAACTTTTTTATTAAGACAAGCAACAAAGACACAAATGAAAAAGTAAAGGTTTTATAATTCTTCCTGCCCTTATCCCACTAAGTGGGGTCGGCACAACATGTTCTCTTCTTCCATTCTCCTCTATATCCTAGTTTTTATTATAAACGGTATCTATATTTACCGTGATTTGTGAGTTTGATTATTTCCCGATATTTCGGCACAGTTGCATGCGCCATAATCACAATTCATGGTAATCCCGTTTATATAATCCCGTTTATAATGAAAACTATGTTCAAAACCGTTTTTTTTTTTTTATTTTTTTTGATTGATCCGAGTTTGACACATAGTAATTATTTGATTTTTTCGTTGATCATCGTTCGAGAAACCGGCCGTTAGAATAATATACAACATCTATCTATCTATATATAACATCTGTGGTAAAATGAAGATATTCTTGATGACCTCCAATTCCAAGAGAGGTTAACTTAGTTATGGCGGTAAGGTAAGCAGCATTAAAGCATGATGTCCACCGAAGCGGGTGTTATTGCATCACGTGGATGGGTGGATTTCGGGGGTTAATTCTGCCCCTTGGCAATTTGTTTACTTATCTATGTATACTTTACAAGTATTTGAGTTTAGATCTCTTAAATTACGACCATCCTCAGATTGCTTGATTTTTATTTAATTACATTTGCAAAAAAACTCGTTATTTGAAAGCGAATAAACTTTTCTGTTAAAATTTAATTACAAAAAAATACTCAAAAAATACTTTTGAGACTATACCTAATTGTCGTTGAAATGAAAAATATGAAAAAAAAATTTAACCTAATTATTTAGTAAATGTGATAACCAAATATTGTGTCAATTTACTAAGTAAAATTCAATACACTTTCCATTTCAATTTTAATGAGCGCTTGACACACAGCTTACTAAATAGTTTCTACAATCAGCTTAAAAAGTTTATACTTGACGGCTGTCGAGTTATATTAAAACCTGTTTTTTATCCGGAACTGTCATTGAAGTTTTTTTTTATAAAGTTTAATTAGAAAGGATGTAATGTTCTATGTAGAAAGTAATGCATAAGAAAGTGGTATCATCATTATCATATATGCGTCTTATTTCATTATAACATAAGATTCTAGCCATCGCTGTCTCGAATTTTCTAGAATAAACGGATAATTTCTAGAATACATTTTAAGTGCCAACTTCTCTTCTTCCTTCCTTTATCCTACTCGGTGGGTTCGGCACAACATGTTATTTTCTTCCATTCTCATTAAGTGCCAACGATTTTCAGATTTAAATTAAAAGATTGTAGATAGATCCAGGTCTCTATTTGCAATAACTATATTAAAGTAATAAATATTAAAATAAATTATATTAGGTTATTTTTATGTAGATACCATTTACTTCAAGCAATAAAATGATTAAGATTTTGCTTGATGCATCGTGTAGGTCATCGGCAATGACGGCAGGTACTATACCTTTTTTTACGTGAGGAAATCCAACATGGATACCTACCTACTGCTATCAGAGCAGTAGGTTATGTCAGACTTAAATTTGACTAAAGCTTCACGACCATTACCCCAAGTACGAGCTTGTGCACACACGGATCGAAGCGAGCGCCACCGATTTTGTATGGAGATCCAAGCAGCACCCTAGCAGATTTCTTAAGAAGAATTCCGTGTGTGCACAAACTCGTACTGTGGGTACTGGATGCAAAAGTCCCGTTCAAGGAAAGAGTAGCGTTTGAGGGATGAGGCTTAAACCCAGCAGTGGGCTCGTACGGGTCACCTATGATGATGATGATGAAAGCCTCACGATCCATCGGACACTACTGTCAGTGGACGCTAGTCGCGTTTGCATTCTTCTGCAAGTCAAAGTCAAAGTAAAATTTTCTTTATTCAATAAAATCACAAGGATCACTTTGGGTAGTTGGAAGTTTTACCTAGTAGGTACAGTTATAGATTTACCAAATCGCTTTCCATTTAGACGTACAAATTACCGCGCGTAATTGGATTAGTAAAGATTTCCGGATATAATAGGATTACTTCCAAAAAACTAACGAAGTCGTCGTAGGAATAACTTGATTTGTAGAACTAATACAACAAAAAGCACTTTGTTTTAACACTTTTTAATTTTGATGAGCACTTCCACTCATTTTGGCAGTGATTTTGAAATATGAATTTTGGAAAAAATATTATATCAAAGTAATCTTGAGTAGGTTTTAGTACTTTTATTTCAAACCCGTGTAAGTACCTAAAGCAGACGGTCAAAGAGTACCCAGTTAAAAAAACATGATCAATAAATAAATAATCTATGTATGTACGTCTTTATAATAAAAACAATATTTTTAATATAAATTTTACATTAATATTTAATCATAAGCAGTATCATAAAAAATAATTCATTATTGTTTACTTAACTATAAATCTTTCTTTCTCATTTCAAATAGAGATAATTACTAAGTAAAGTAGTCATTAAATATATCTCGATACATAAAGGAATCGTAAAGATAATAATAGTTTTATTGTTAAGTATAATATAAAGATTTACACACATTATAATGGTATCCAACGGTTGTTCTTCGGCAAACATGGCCATGTTTGCCGAAGAACCGACAACCGTTGGAGCAAACGGATACTAGAGTGGAGACCGCGTTTAGGCAAGCGTAGTGTAGGACGCCCCCCGGCGAGATGGAGCGACGATCTACGGAGTGTAGCTGGCAAAAACTGGATGAGAAGAGCCGAAGACCGGGCTCAGTGGCGCGTCTTGGGAGAGACCTACGTCCAGCAGTGGACTGATATAGGTTGATGATGATGATGATAATGGTATCTAATTTTTAAAGAACAGTTCATGAGTTCTTTGTAAGTACTTGGCTTTTAGACATTTTTTTATAGAAATAACCGCTAGAATTATTATTTGCTAACATGAAATAAATAAATATTCACGGACATTTTACACAGATAGTGGCAAACTAAGCAAAGCTTGTATTATGGGAACTAGATTGCTGATCTTTACATTATACTTTATTTTTAATACTTACATACAAAGAAACATTAAAAAAATATATTTACCTATACATATAATTATATTTTTTACAACGATGTTCAAACCGACATTAATCGGCTACAAAACTAAAAGTTATGATATGTTTACACAGATTATCCCCCTATCTTATAAAAAGTTAACGTTGACTTTATGTCATCATTACGTATGGTAATCAATACATCAAGTCTGCGCTAACTTTTTATAAGATAGACCTGTATAGGTATGTTTATTTATCAATTATTACCAAAGTTATTTATCAAACATTACGTAAATCGTCTTGTCGATGAAGATTAAATGCAGTTAAAAACATAAAAATATCTGGTATCTCACGAGTAGTAGGTAAGTAGGTACTACTTGTTTTCGAAAGTAATTTACTCGAGTTACTGTTTCAATGTTCGTAATCTGTAACTCGAACGAGACGAATCGCCTGCGTGACTGATAAACTCTACATTTTGTTTACACCTTTGTTATAATGTATAATGTTATAATGTTAATCAACTTTTTTGTCGATGATGAACTGAAAATGTTAAAATATCAAAATATAAATTTCAGTAAATAAAAGTGTTTCGAAATATTTTATTTATTTATTAACGCACAAAGCAGTACAAAAATACCATTTTAAAAATGAGTTCATATAGAAAAACCAACCATGAAGTTTTTACTAAAAAAAAATCAAAGAAGTTTTTATGATTCATGCAAATATGTATATTTTTAAAAAGAAGCTACTAATTTGTTTCTTTATCAGATTTAATTATTTGATTGAATGAGTTAGGTTGGGTTTCATTTAATTTCATCTCATTAAATTTCATATCAATAAAAAAATTCTACTGAAGACTTGACTGTATGGGCATAGTTCCCTTTGCTTACCAGAATGAATGAAAAAAAAATCTCTTCTTAAATTCTACGGTTGGCGCCATTTTCTAGAAATTGTCTTTGCGAGTTTAGTTGTTTTTATTGTTATTATTATTTCATAAAATTAAACTGTATTAAAAATAGTCGTTCAGTACACGTTCGGAACCGTCATTGCAACTTGTTCCGACTGTCAACCCTCGCCTTCGGCTGCGCCTCGGCTCGTGTAGACATTTGTCGCGGAACTCGTTGCAATGACAGCCTTTCCGAACTTGTAATGAAATATACTATTTCATCCTCTCTTGGCATTACTGAAAACTAGCGCTGGTGTAGAGCGCAATGGTTCTATATACACAAGCTGAGTGATGACCTTTCTCATTTCAGTTATTTAGCATAAAATAACATGCCTGGAAGAGATCGCTATTGAGCGATAAGGCCGCCCATTGTGCATTTATGTTCTAACAATTGTTCTTCTTGTATTTTGTTGGTGTAATTTGTGTGTACAATAAAGCGTTATTCATTCATTCAATAATTATATTTACTTATATTATGTTATAGCATTAAGTTTTATGATACCTTAAATAAAGTATTCTATTCTATGATGGCCAAGTGGTGGCTAAAAGGCAATCTAGGTAAGTAATCATAATTCGTTCTCTTTTCATAATTTTCTAGCGTCAGATTATTTTTGCTATCGCATCGGGGGTAATCTTCACACA
The DNA here is from genome assembly GCA_932527185.1 of Ecliptopera silaceata. Classification (NCBI taxonomy): domain Eukaryota; kingdom Metazoa; phylum Arthropoda; class Insecta; order Lepidoptera; family Geometridae; genus Ecliptopera; species Ecliptopera silaceata. Next base: position 4,306,581 of record OW052202.1, on the reverse strand, counting down.
GATACAAGCGTAGTATCAAGCTTTAAGATCAGGCTTTAAGATCAAGTATCAAGCCATGTCAGGCAGTCAAAGCGAGAACTGTAGCGATTAATTTTGACAGCTGGAACTGCTGCCGTTTTTTTCACTGGCAACTAATATTTAAAAAAAAACAGGTTTTTCGCTTTTCTGGTTGTCGCTTAATGCATTAGCAGCCTTAATAAATCAGTCATCATTAAATGCAGACTATGATGCTCCTTTGTTATCAATGATTCATCTCGTCATAAGTAGGTAGGTGGCAAATATTGACATACATATTGTTTCAAAAGAAAACATCGTAAATTTCTCAAATGGCTAGACCATGACAGTTGTAGGCATAAAGCTGATCCAATTTCTTTAATTTGACTTTTATTAAACTTTAAAGATTTTTTTTTAATATTCTATTATTTTTATTAAATGTATTTAAGTATAAAAACTTACGACTATTACAGTATTTACAAAATGTAGGTACATAGGAATATAAAATACATAAGAAACAGTTGAGCTATCTGCAGACCGTAATTAAATTAAATGAATATTTTATCAAATGTATTAATAAACTAATTATAAAAATTACATAGCACTGAGTGTATATCGGTTATTGAACTTTCGCTAACAAAGCGATATATAGGATTCCATTCAATGGCACAAAGCACCTTTAAACAGCCTTCAGAGGTTAACATCGTGACAAGTGTAACTAATATGAATATTATATGCCTATGTACATTTTGTATATACCTACTGTAATAGTCGTAAGTTTATTTGTTATTATACATATTTAATTCATATGAATATATTATTATCGATATATGTACTTACTACATATAATAAAAATAAAAATCTATAGATGTAGATGAAACCAAGAAGGTATATTTTATTAAAATGATAAGTTTTGCGGTTTTCGTAGCTTTATCTATTAGAGTTTTTTTTTTAAATAGTGTTTACTCTTCGTATTCAAAACATATTTTCTTAAAATTTGTTCAATCCTTTGTTTACGTTTTGATGGCAGCATACAAGTCGGCCAAAGTACCTACAGGGATTAGGGCACAGTGGGCAGTACAGTACTAAAGTTACAATCTTAGAGCGTGTCGTGTGAGGTGACAGAAGACGTCATTAGTCGTGACTTTTTTATGAGTAATAGGCAAACGCTTGATCACAATATAATGTTAAATGATGATGCGGCCTACGGTGTAGCGCATATGCCTAGATAGAACCTATTCACTCTTCTCTTGATAACCTCCAAATTATATCTGGAAACACAGACGCCAGCAAAGAATTCCACTCTTGGCGGAACTCAATATAAAAGTTGAACCAAAGCACTTTGGGCGGACAGGTGGTATGTCTATCATGAACGGGTGTTGCGTTTCTGTACGTCTGATGGTCCGATGATGGAATGGCATGGACTGGCATACAACCGCAACACGATGATCGCGTAGTGCATTTGTTTCCTAAAACCATGATAAATGAATAGTGATTTAAACTAAGCATTATGTGTAGTTGTTTATCTCAACACTATCTACAATAGCACAATAGCACCGCATCATTTTGTGTTCATTGTTTTAGACGCTGGATCTATTGTTATAAGATTATACACGGGTATAGACATTTATGTTTGCTGACTTTGAAATCTTCCTTTCTAGCCACGCTTCTTTGTCTGTAATTAGTATCAAATAAATATATAATGCTGGACAATCAATGCACACAACATCATCCATCCCCAAGCTAAGCAGAGCTTGTGTTATGTTTACCTACTAGAAGACAGACATACTTAATACAATACATAGATAGATATTATTTATTACATATATAAAATACCCAGAACACCCGGAATAAATATTTGCAGATCGTACAAACATTTCTCCCAAGGCGGGAATCGTCCGCAACCTCCGCGTCGCAGGCGGACCTTCGCCCGCCGCGCCACATCGGTCGTCAAAAAAGTGTTTAGATTGTATTTGTGCAAGATTATGCACGGATAGAGACGTATTTTGATACTGACTTGTGGACCGTCTGCTTCTCTAGCAAAACTAGTGCTCCTCACACAATTTCTCGAACTAAGCTTGTGATATTCTCTTGTTTTACTTTAGTAGTACTAGGCTCTGGAGTCGCGTGAAACTGGCACCTGTAATCACCTAATACTACATAGTTTAAGAACAATGTGGAATTATTTGATGGTAATTAATAGATTAAGTATATTGTAATCCGATCTACCACATACTTGGTTACAGACAGAACTCACATGGTATCGAATCCCGCAGGTTTTAGGTAGGTATATTTTTTTTTGGTATTTTAATATATTGGGACTCTATATTTAGGCACAGTATGTTCTGTAAAATTATAATTAATTATAATTGTTCCCCATTATCAACAGGATATGAGTCACAATTTTATTGCAAAATATAATTATTTTTGCTTAGTTATCAGTGCCCCAAGTACGAGTTTGTGCACTCGGATAGCTAAGCGCCACTGATTTTGTAGGGAACCCAGCAGCTGCTAGGGACTAGCAGATTTCTTGAGATGCTTGGATCCCATAAATCGCGATATGTGCCATGCCTGTCACTTGTCACTGGTGACAGTGACAAGTGACAGGCATGGCACATATCGCGTCTATGCGATCCGTGTGTGCATAATCTCATACTTAGGGTTCTGGTATGAATACTAATAAAGGAGAATGGGCAATTCAAAGTGCCCATTCTCCTTTAATTATAGATAATACAAACGTTTTATCAATATTTATATAATTAGTTGAATTCCTTAGATTAAAATGGGTAGGCAAATTAAATAGGATATAAAAATTACCCAAGATGTCTCCAATGGGCGTTTGCACACTGGTACTAGTACACGTAAGTATCCGATACGACATTACATGTCAGTTGCTCGGCACGATGTGAAATTATATGAAATTAGTGTACCATTCTATATTAAAAAAGTATTTAAGTATTCTATCATGTATCTAGTTCCCATAGCGTTGCTTAGTTTGAGACTAGAGTGCGATTATTTAAAATATCCATTCATATTTAGTGCAGCTCTTCATTATAATAACACGCGTAATCAATTAATTAAATCATAATCTAACATAGTTAGCTAAAGGAAATCCTTCAGAAAATATTCAATAGATTTATTCTTCATCATTTTTTTTGCTGCATTTACAACAATAATTATAATAACTAATAATTGTGGGACAAATCCTATAAAAAGATTTTAGTAGCCTTTGCAAAATGTACCTAAGGCTGTTATCAATGTTATTCTGTCTTCAATGTCACAAACAACAATGCTTAGCTTGTCGTGACTCAATAATTGTCGTACTGCCGTCTTAGAGACAATAAGACATTCCTTGTCCATTTTAATATCAACGTAGTACAAATAAATAAACATTCATAGACATTTTTTCACACTTTATAAACTAAAAAACCAAGCAATGGAAAGTCAATTGATTGTATTATTTACTTATATATTTTTGTGAATAAAGTAAAATAATAAAAAAAGAAAAAACTTCTTTTGTTTTTTAATTTAATTAAATTTCAGTAAAATACTACGATCTAAAATTTAAACTTTCTACGGATCGAAAATGACTTCATTAAAATGATTCATCAAACTTCAACGGACTGAAATAACATACAAACATTTCAAAATACAAAATTCCAGACACGTGACGCAATATTATTATCCTTTGATTACAGTTGCACTGTACGATCCCAGAGAAAAATATTTATTAAATGTATTAAAATTTCAAGGTTATTTGCGCAACAAATCTAGAGAAAATGCTTACAATTTGGTGGTTTTTTGATGTTTGAACATTTGGTAATGTGGTTTTATTATGCGTACGAACTCGATTTCTAATAGGAAAAATGATTTGATACAATAGTGTTATAAATTATGATGTTATATGAAAATGTCTTATTGCTTCAATGAATACGGGCAATTAAATTTATTGTAGTTTAACTAGTGAAAAGCCCCTTTGCCCCATAATTTTCTGATTTGATTCGGGAGTTGATAAGATATCGTGTTTCGTTTCATGACGCAGTCCTACTTTCGTTTGTGATTTTTTCAGTGTAATAGTTTTAAAAAACAGTTAAACAGTTATTTTTGTCCATGTTTTATAGCAAAATATATTCGTTCACCTTGACTTGCAGACAGAAAACTTTGTTCCAGTATCGTCTGATTACATCATTGTATCGTAAAATATACGAAATCGTTGCAAAACGCATGGCCGTTGAACCATAGCTGGTTAGCAAACTATATTGAAAAGAACAGGTACCTATTTGTTTATACCATCACTAAGGTAAAATGACGAAACGTTTTAACGAAAATATATGATTATATCGAAAGTTGGACGAAATAGGCAAAATAATATCGTCCCTTAGCTTACAACACCGTTCAAGTCGAAAAATAGTGATCGATCGAAAAATATAAAAAATCCTCCGACTTTTTTAAAGACAGTTTTTTTGGTCTCCTTTATAGTTGTTGAAAATGACTTAAGCGGTGTTGTTAGCTAAGGCACGTTATGTAAACACTGAGTTTAAAGAAGCAGGGCTCTCGTTCGACAAAATAAAGTAATATCATTCTTTTTTCAAAAGTTCGTGTCTTGTATGAGAGCTTAGCCTGGTTGAATAAAAAAAATACAGTTGCCTACTTTTTAAATTAAGAACTTGTAGAACATAAAGAAAACTAAGCAGTTTCGATTTGGATATGCAAATAGGTTTTATGATTTATAAAAAAAGTACGGTAAAAAGAGGTCTAAAATATTAAGTTTAGAATCTAGAGTATACCGTCGCCGCATCGTCTAGCAAGAATAGGTATTGGTAAGGGTAAGGTAAGTACATTATTGCGTGCACGTTGAAAAGTGGTGTTAGCATGTTTATTTAATCAATTATTTCACGCTAAGTGCCTAACCTACCACTAACTTATACTTTACCAACATACACGTTTTATTCGTAAACCTACTTGATGTTTCTTCGATGTGAAACGTAAAACGTAGCAGAGCGGAAATTCTGAGCGAAAAGTTACGTTGAAAGACTGAAGATTCAGAAAACTTACAAGATGTCATGAAAATTGACAATAGGACACAGATTGATAATATCACAACCTAACATTTGTCATTCAAGAAAGTATAAAATGGCGCTAAATTCCAATATTTTGTTATTACAATGGCTTAAATAGAAAATAATAGCTAGGTAGCACTTAGTTTCGCTATTTCAGGGATATTCTTTTATTGTGTTCATTTCACAAAGGTTTCTAAATTACTCGAGCACACGCTCCGCCGTTTGCACGCCATTACTTGAAGAAAGAAATCATTGCATATTATATCACTTACCTAGTAACCTACCTACATACTACCTACATTGGAAATATTATTTGCTAGTTTACTGACAAGCGATCACAAATAAAATGTGGCAATCGTAAACGTATCGAAACAGTGACGTATTCGACATACATTGCACGTCAACATCAGTTTTACTGTCGAACGTTGCAGCGTTAACGCGCAGTGTATCTTAAATGTACGTTTACAAATGTCACAATTATTATCTAGTCATCGTCATCATCAACCTGTATTAAAAAATAACTGATATCTAAAAATCTCATGAAAAACAACAATTACCCGTATTAATGATCAATATAATAATTATCCGGTCGGTTTCTAGCTGATCATAAATAAAAGTAATCTTCATTTATCATGGTTTTTATTCGAACTAATCAGTAGCTCTACCATGAGTTTTTACTATACTATATATTATACGATACTCGCTAGCGTCTGTAGTTAAAAAAATGTATGAAGATTTGTACTGTAGGTCTACCATAAGTTTTTACTATACTATATTTACTATACTCGCTAGCGTCTGTAGTTAAAAAAATGTATGAAGATTTGTACTGCGCCTCTAGCGGATAGTTGGGTACTAAAATTCGTCATACTAATATTGACGCAACAACTGTAGTAAAGTCAGGCGATTTTACTGTGACAACTCATGGTAGAGGTACAGTAAAGTAATTAAATAGGTACTCACTTAGCCATGCTCATTGCCAAGGTGAAGGGCAGCCATAGAGCTATAAACAATTGTTTATTTTATTTATTAATAATTGTCGTTCATAAATTGATAATTTAATATTTAATAAGTCTACGGTAGAATTAGAATGAATTAATGAATGAAAACATGTTATTGTACAAGTGGCTTTCAACTAGTTATTGAGGTAAATACATAAATAAACAAAATAATACAGTAGGTACAATATAATCAAATTTATTACGTTCAGTTATTAGAATAGGTACATTATAGGTATATCAAATACTTAAGAGCTTTTAATTGAGTGCATGGAAAGAGCCTCCTCGTGGCGCACACCGGTAACAGCTAGGCACGGTAAAGCAGTGTCTAGTCTGGCTAATCTTTCCAACACGATGCTACAACAGAATACCTACAGTTGTAGCATCGACACGATAAGAAGAAGATTGAGATTATATTTTACCACGTTGACGCTCACTTTTGAAGAGAGAATAAAAGAGAGCTAGAGGGAGAGAAAAAGAGACGGTCTATTTAAAGGTTCTACTAGGTTCACTTTTAATTTACAAATTTATTTTTTAGGTTTAGGTTTAAAGAAAATTTTCAAAAAGACTTTAATCTAAGTATTTTAAATGGCTGACATTACAAAAAGTATGAAGCGTAAAACCTTCTAATGAACCGTAACTATGACCACTTTCAATTCAACAGATTATTATTATTATTTTTTATGGGGTTTTTTTTTTCTCGAAATATAAATATTTCGGTAATAATGAAACTCACGGGCCTAGGCCAAGTGCGAATCATGGTTTGTTTGTGCATTTGTGTCTTCTTGCAGGAATTTCCTGACAATTCGACATGTATTAAGAATAGCAGCCTTTTGCATGGTTATATAGGTGTTCTCCGGTATATCAATTACTTTGAGGTATTGGTGAATGCATTTTGGCACCACTCCTGTGCTAGAGACTATTAATGGTATTATATATACTTTATTTAACTTCCAAATTCGTATTATTTCTTCTTTAAGTTCAGTGTATTTATGTATTTTTTCTGTAATAGTTTTTTGTAAATTATGTGTGTTTGGTACCGCAATATCTATAATGTAACCTATTTTATTATTTTTATCTAGTAAAGTTATATCTGGTCTATTATTATGTATTGTTTTATCTGTAAGTATAGCTCTATCAAAGTACATCCTGTGAGTGTTGTTCTCTAGCACCGGTTTTGGGGCATATTGGTAGTATGGTGCAAGTTTTCCTGACACTAATTTGTATTTTAGGGCCAGTTTCTGATGAATGATGTGTGCTACTTGGTTGTGTCTGTGTGTGTAGTCAGTTTGGGTGAGACTGGGACAAGCGCTAGTGATGTGTTGGATCGTTTCAGGTACACGGTGGCATTTTCTACATTTATCATTTTGCATAGTAGGATCTTTTAAAATAAACTTTCTATAATTCTTTGTATTGATAACTTGATCTTGGATAGCTATCATAAAACCTTCTGTTTCCGGGAAAAGAGAACCAAATTTAAGCCATTTGTTTGAAGCCTGCAAATCGACGTGGGGTTGTTCTAAATCGTGCAAATGTCGTCCATGTAATTCTTTGTTACGCCAATTTGCAAACTTCGTGGTATTATTTTCATTTAATGTTAAAAATTTACAGTTTTTATCAATTAGGTTTAGTGGTGTATATTTATTATCTGATTGCGTTGTAGCTAAATGAATTGCACTTACATTGGATTTTTCATAAAAGAAGTTTTTCAAGTTTTGGATTTGCCCTTCCCATAAGTTTTTTATATCAATGAGCCCCCTACCCCCCTTTATTCTTTCTATAGATATTCTTTCAATTGCTGATTTTGGATGTAAGTAATTATGTTTGGTAAGCGTTGATCTAGTCTTCGTTTCTAATTTTTTGATGTCAGTCGCAGACCACTTTACTATCCCAAACGAGTATGTGAGAATGGGTATGGCAAAAGTGTTAAGAGCCTTAAACAGGTTTCTGGAGTAAAGTGGTTTTTTGCAAATCTGATGAACTCTGTGGAAATATTCCTTACGTAAGTCTTTTTTAATTTGAATGTGATTAATGCTTCTTCCTTCCTGTAGGCCCAAATACTTATAAGTCTCATTTTCTTCCATAAGTGTGAAGCAACCTTGTTGTACATCTCCAGTTTTGTTTTCCGCTATTTTACCTTTATGCAAATTTAATGTTTTACATTTATCTAAACCAAAGGACATGTTAATATCTGTACTAAATTGTGTTGTTATTTCTATAAGAGTCTTCATTTCTTTTTCAGATTTGGCAAATAGTTTAATGTCGTCCATATACATAAGATGGCTGACAGCTGTAGTAGATGTTAGTTTGTATCCAAAATTTGATTTGTTAAGCATACCGGATAATGGATTGAGCGCCAGGCAAAACCACAGTGGGCTGAGAGAGTCTCCTTGAAAAATGCCATTTGAGATTGGGATTTCATCGGTGGTTATTATGGTGTTATTATTAGAGAGTAGTAAGGTAGTTCTCCAATTATCCATGACATTCTCCAAAAATGTTATTATATCCGGGTTAACTTTATAAATCTGTAAAACTCGAATCAACCAAGAGTGAGGTACACTATCAAAAGCTTTTTTATAATCTATGTATGTTAAGTGTAAGTTACGGTTATGAGAGGTAGCGTGTTTCAATATTGTAGAATCAATTATTAACTGTTCCTTACAACCTCTGTGACCCTGGCGGCATCCTTTCTGTTCTTCTGCTAGTATATTGTTATTGTTTAGGTGATGGTTAATTTTACATGTTATACAAGATGTGATTAATTTATATATGGTTGGCAAACAAGTAATAGGACGGTATTGTGACGGATCAGCTGTATTGTCACTTTTTGGGAGCATATATGTTATTCCTTTTGTAACGAAATTTGGTATTTCTTCGGCTCCTTTAACTATATCTGATATAGTTTTAGCTAGGATGTCATGTAGCACAGAAAACTTTTTGTACCAGAAGTTGTGAACGCCGTCTATACCCGCTGCTTTCCAATTTTTCATCCTGCGAGTTATTATTTCTATATCAATTTTGCATATGTCCGAAAACTCCATCTCATCTATTACTTCTGCTTTCATTTCTTCTTCTTTTATCCATTTAGCTTCTTCATTGTGTTCCTTATTTTTTTTCCAAATGTTTGTCCAGTATTCTTTAAGGTCATTTTCAGTGGGGATATCTTTTTCGTGGTTTGTAATTGAATTATTTTTAAGAGTTCTGTAAAATCCTTTTTCATTAGTTGTAAATAATTTGTTATCAGTTTTCCGTTGTAATGCTTTATTATATCGAGCTAATCGTTGAGATTTTAGTGTTAATTTTTGCTTCAGAGTATCTAAAAATTCTTCGGGTCTTAAATTATTTTCCTCATGACTAGAATGAATTTTGTATTTTTCAAATATTATATTAACTTTTTTAACTAAATTTACATGTCTATTATTATTTATGTACTGGGTCATCCTACCAATATCGATTCGAAGATTTTTGATGTCGTTTTCTAATCTAATCTGCCACGCTGGCTTTTTTTGTGTTATTTTTGGTCTTGGACCATTGTCAGTAGAGATTTTATACCCAAGATGTGTGGCTATAACGACAGCACTACAATATATAAGTGTGTGGATATGTACTAGATTGGACTCCATTGAAAAATATCTACCCAGGATTGCATGGTTGAAAACGTGAACTAATTCGTACAACTTTTTATTTTCACGTAACCGTGGTAACTTTGGACGAGATGTTGGGTCTGTATCTGAGTGTAAGGTCAAAGTTGTGTTTAGATGTTCTATTAGCTCTTGAGCTAGTACGTTCGTCACCGTAGAATATTGGGGGCTCATATTCGACTGTGTTAAGAGGGAGACATTAGGTGTTAGTGTCTGGTTTGCAACGCAGGAGGATGATTGCGCTCGGAGAGGTGTTGTGTTAGAGAGAGTTAGTGAAAAAACGTTATCAACTGCCTCCTCTGCAGAAACTGCAGTGTCACTTCTATCCTCTGTTGTTGTTAAAGCTATCGAGATGTCATTTACTTCTTCTGAGCGCAATTGTTCAGAAACTTCTTTTTTTATACTGTTTATTTGTTTATCCGTTAAAAGTTTATTTCTAACAATTACTCGTCTTTGGTCTGCTATTCTTTGGGATGATACCTCTAATGAGGGATATTTAATTTTAAATTTATCATATAGTTTTTTGCAGTACATTGTTTTATCGGTTTCTAGATTGGTTACGTATAAATAGGTACGCATGATGAAAGTATTAATATCATCATTCCATTTCATGCGTACTCTTGGTTTGCCGGCTTTGGTGGTCGCAGGTTGGGTGGCTGGTGCCTCCTGCGAAACATCCTCAGCTGGGGTTGCTGCTCTACTACTACTACGTGTACTGCGCCTAAAAAGCGGCTGTTTTGTAGACTCGGTTAAAGAAACCGAAGATTTTGGCGAAGAAAGGGAAAAGGAAGAATTATTAGATGTCATGTTTTGATAAGAAGGTGGTGATGAAGGTACTGATGGAAATAGAGAGGAAGGTGAGGATAAAGGTGAAGATGATAGGACTTCTTGTGACTTTTCTGCCCTACTTGTGTGGCTACTCAGGCTCCATTCCTCAATTGGAGCAAGCCGCGTTACTCCTTCGTCGTTCTTACTCGTCGTGCTGCGACGTACAGTGCCGGTAGATGTGCACCGGCTTCTAGTTAGCGACCGTAGGTTATACCTCCTGTTGGACTCGCATTGTTCGGGTTCCCCGGCAGAGGGCCGCCCATTACCCTCGCCACCGATGGCTTGCATGCTGTAGCGCCCAGCATCGGCTCCAGGCGCGCCCCGACGATCACCCTCGGGAAGCGACCATAAACTTACTACTTTTTTACTTGGCTCCATATTGATGGGTTTGCCATTGCCCGTTTTGTCACTTGCTCTCCGATTGCGCACCCCGCGACAGATACGCGACCAGCATCAACTGCGCAGCTGCTGCTGCCAGACTCCACTTTTTAAACTAAAATATGGATTCCGACAGCAACGGCCGCACAATCCTTGCCCGTCACGTGCCCGCTACAAGGCATGCAATCGGGTAGCCGCTAAGTCATTTCGTTGCGAGTGTCCGCCCCTCACGTGGCTTAGGTGTTTTGCACGGACGTAGGGTTGGGCTTTGAGGGGCTTATTATTATTATTATTATAGCCTGTAAAACCCATTGAATGGCTTTCTTTTTTATAAACTTTTTTTTTTTTCTTTTTCTTTTCCCCTCATTCAAGGATCCCTGTTCGGGTAAAGGCCTCCTCCAGATGTTTCCATGTCTCTCTATCTCTAGCGATCTCTGTCCAGTCTGTTCCTGCTATTTCTTTAATTTCATTTTCCCATCTTTCAAGAGGTCTACCTCTTTTTCTTTTACCTGGCGGTCCGCGCCAGATGGTTACGATTTTTGTCCACTTCTTATTGCTCATTCTTCCTATATGGCCCGCCCATTTCCATTTGAGTTTTAGACAGTGGTGTGCAGCATCAATTACTTTCGTCTGTTTCCTGATGTTTATGTTTCTGTGTCTGTCCTTTCTTCTAATCTCATTAATAAGAATCAAAGTCCTGACTGACTGACGGCTGACGTACGAGCCACAGCCCAAACCGCTGGTCCTAGAGACTTGAAATTTGGAAGGCGTGTTCCTGGAGTGACTGTGTGGCGTACTAAGGCAGGAATTTTGGAAATAACGCTCCGGAGCCCTAAAATAAGGCTTTGAAGTTTGTATGCAGAATCTTATCCCGTGAACCGATTGACTTGAAACTTGGTACGCATAATGCTGACGCGAAATAAAATGGATCTGCATTTTTAGATTTTGCAAAATCATCCCCATTTCCCTAAAATTGAGTATGTAAAGTTTAAAATTTCGATCGTATACGATTTAGTATACGATTTAGTATACGATTTCGAGTATAGATGGCGCTGTCTCATTTTCTCTTATCCCTTGAACCGATTGACTTGAAACTTGATACGCATAATGTTGACGCGAAATAAAATGGATCTGCATTTTTAGATTTTGCAAAATCATCCCCATTTCCCTAAAATTGAGTAAGTAAAGTTTAAAATTTCGATCGTATACGATTTAGTATACGATTTCGAGTATAGATGGCGCTGTCACGCGTGGCGTAATCCTAGAACGCGCTATCGGTGCGTTTTGGCAATGTGTTATAGGTAAGTCGATCGGTACCTATTAGCAATATTTTCGTTGAATCGAGTTATTTTGATTAGTTATTTATAGTTGCGTACCTACCCAATTACCGCTAATGACGAATAGAATAAATATTTAAAAACTAAAAACAAAATGTTAAATAATCAAGGGGCGCTTATAGTCTTCTCATACAAAAACATAATTTACTTAGATGGTTTGTTTTTTTAATATAATAATATTTTATTAAATATGTATGTATATATATAATAAATAAATAAATATTTTTTATTTATGTACATATATATATTTACATAATAATATTTTAAAATTCCTCCATGGGAAAGGGGCAAGTGTTTTGTAACGTTATTAATCGATGAATTTTAATCAAATTATTAAAGATAAAGATAAAGATAAAGATAAAGATAAAGATAAAGATAAAGATAAAGATAAAGATAAAGATAAAGATAAAGATAAAGATAAAGATAAAGATAAAGATAAAGATAAAGATAAAGATAAAGATAAAGATAAAGATAAAGATAAAGATAAAGATAAAGATAAAGATAAAGATAAAGATCGGATATCGGAGCCGGCACCGATATGCTGGCGGTACCATCGGACGCCCTATCGGATAATGAGATAACGCTTTCAATCAAGTTTGAGAGTCAGAGCGTTTTCACATTATCCGATCCGATATCGGTGTCGGACGCTGATCCGATATTGGGGTAAGTAAGATGTATGAAATATGTACCTCCGATATCCGATATCGGGCCGGACATATTTGATAAATTTTACTTACCCCGATATCGGATCAGCGTCCGACACCGATATCGGATCGGATAATGTGAAAACGCTCTTAGGGCTCTTTCAATTTATGCGTTTCGTATCGGACCGCTGCAGTGCCGAAGCGGTGCGTTCGTCGTTCGGCGTAAGGACGGACGGTCGTATGTTTTCATACAAAATGCACGGTGCGGAAACAGTGCGGCGTCCGTACCGCGAGCGTTCGACAGCAGGACGGCAACGTCGTGTCGCAACCCCACGTGTTCAGTTCAGTGCGTTCATAGTGCGGTGACAAGAAGGAGGCAAATTTCTAAACGGTAATTTATAATGGATGATATAAATGTGGAGGAGTCATTTATTGATATAAATGTGGAGGATTTTATAAATGAAATTGAAATACTTACTATATCTATCTAATTCCAGTAATTCGAAGAAACATTCTCTAGGCATTCTTAAGTAGGTAATTAAAAAAAAACTGATTGGGTCTTCTTTTAACCTAAGGTAAAGAGTATGGAAATCACCACAATCATGGGTGCCGTGATTACACGACCAAGGAAAACACAGCCACGGAATGTACAGCCCGGAATCGGTGACCATTTTGGCATCCTATTCCGGGCTGTGCATTCCGTGGCTGTGTTTTCCATGGTTGTACATTCCCGACACGTGTTGGGAATTTGATGCCAAATGACGTCATACTCACTTACTCGAATTTTTCGCTAACTATGCCACTGTCAAAATATTATTTTTTAACTTATTTTTTTTCACGTGTGATGCGTCACAGTAGGTGCGAGGAGCGAAGCGACGAGCGTTAGTTTGATATAGACAACCGCGCCAGAACCTACATGCGTTTAACCATTTGCCAGACAACAATTATTGAATCGGATTGTTTTCTTTTCATATTATAATCTGTGCAGTTTATCTTTATTGTGAACCGATTGACTTGAAACTTGATACACATAATGTTGACACAAAATAAAATAGATCTGCATTTTTACATTTAGCAAAATCATCTGGGGATGATTTTGCTAAATGTAAAAATTTCTCTAGAAAAAATTCCCTGTAAAAATTTCCCTAAGTTTAAAATTTCGATCGTATACGATTTAGTATACGATTTCGAGTATAGATGGCGCTGTCATGCGTGGCGTAATCCTAGAACGCGCTATCGGTGCGTTTTGGCAATGTGTTATAGGTAAGTCGATCGGTATTAGCAATATTTTCGTTGAATCGAGTTATTTTGCTAAGTTATCTAGGGTTGCGTACCCAATTACCGCTAATGACGAATAAATATTTAAAAACAAAATGTTAAATAATCAAGGGGCGCTTATAGTCTCATACAAAGACATAATTTACTTAGATGGTTTGTTTTTTTAATATAATAATATTTTATAAAATATATAACTATTTTCATAATAATATTTTAAAATTCCTCCGTGGGAAAGGGGGCAAGTGTGTTGTAACGATAAAAATCGACGAATTTTAATCAAATTATTAAGAGGCGCTTTGTGACAATTTTACTCTAATGAATGCAATAAAATGAGGGAAGTTTTCTGTAACGTTATTTATAGACGAAAGTCAATGAAAATTGAGACGCACATTAATGACTTGATTTTACACCAAATATTGCAAAAAGGAAGTTTGTAGTAGCGTTTTTTATGAACGATTTCAATCAAGTTTGAGAGTCAGAGCGTTTTCACATTATCCGATCCGATATCGGTGTCGGACGCTGATCCGATATCCGGGTAACTAAAATGTATGAAAAATGTACCTGTCTTTCATATTGTCCGTCTCGATATCGGATATCGGAGCCGACACTGATATGCTGGCGGTACCATCGAACGCCCTATCGGATAATGACACGGCCACGGAATGTACAGCCCGGAATCGGTGACCATTTTGGCATCCAATTCCGGGCTGTGCATTCCGTGGCTGTGTATTACATGGTTGTACATTCCCGACACGTGTTGGGAATTTGATGCCAAATGACGTCATAGCATATGCTTCGTTTGCGCTTACTCGAATTTTTCGTTTAGCCGATCATGTACAAGTAGCTAACTATGCCACTGTCAAAATATTATTTTTAAACTGATTTTTTTTCATGTGTGATGCGTCACAGTAGGTGCGAGGAGCGAAGCGACGAGCGTTAGTTTGATATAGAAAACCGCGCCAGAACCTACATGCGTTGAACCATTTGCCAGATAACAATTATTGAATTGAATTGTTTTCTTTTCATATTATAATCTGTGCAGTCTATCTTTATCAAAATGGGATAGTAACATTTTAATCTTTGGTTTCATCTAAACGAAGCATAGGCTAGGCTTTCGACCAATCTTCTTCTTCTTATCGTGTCGATGCTACAACTGTATTTTGTTGTAGCATCGTATTGGAAAGATTAGCCAGACTAGACACTGCTTTACCGTGCCTAGCTGTTACCGGTGTGTGCCACGAGGAGGCTCTTTCCATGCACCCAATTCATTCCAATTGATTTCGACCAATCAGAGCAATAGACGCCAATTCCATGGTTGTATTTTCCACGGCTCTACATTCCGTGGTTGGACATTCCTAACACATGTCGAGAATGCGCAGCCCGGATTTCATGTACATTTTGGCTGAGAATTCCTGGTTGCGTATTCCTGGCTGTGCTTTCCGTGGTCGTACATTCCGGGTCGTGCTTTCCATGGTTGTACATTAACCGGACATAGTTATTATATTTTAGTCCGGCATAGATATCAAATACTAAAAACAGAACATGCTTAGAGGGTTCGCATAGGTACAAAAACATGTTTTTTTTCTTAATCGTTTACATAGGTATGGCACGGAACTTATAGCGGGCGAGTCCGAGTCGCACTTGGCCTGATTTATTTACTTACGGTAACGGTAATTTAGTGAGTTTTGATTACTTATGTTTTAGTAGTTTACGTTATTGGGTTTTTAGGGTTCGGTAACCAAAGGGTAAAACTAGATCGTATTACTGAGTGTTTAATTTCTGTCTATTTTAAATTCTCTAACTATCACGCATAATTAATATTCAAGGGGGCTTATATATAAACGTAAATTTTATTTATTCGATATTGATAAGGGCAACGGGCCATAGATACGGTACGAAAATCTTCGTGCGCACTTGCCCGGTTTTAAGAATAAGTACCAATATGTACTAAGTTTTCCTTCTTAGACTGCACTTTACCGTCAATTTCTTTCATAAGAAGATAGTAATGGTAATGGGTTATCGCAAAATATCTTAAAACGGCACGCGGACGAAGTCGCGGCGGGTTCAGCTAGTGTTTAATATACTTCTTTCCATCGCTCTTTGGGTGGTTTGAATTTTATTAATCGTATACTTGTTAAAAATCCAGGTTTGGCTTGCGTACGATAGACAAGGCAGTAAGCACGAATCCAAATTTTTTTTCTTGTAAATAATAGGTAGGTTAGATTTTAGTACTTCTTTATATGCCCAAAATTTGTTCCATGTAGTTTTTACTCTTCTTTCCACTTCATCTCTATGACGTGTTTTTTCGAAAGATATTTGTTTCCCAAGGTAGATATAGTTAGATACATATTCTAATACATTTTCTTCAACACTTACAACCTGCTTGATACTGTTAGACATTATTTTAGTTTTTGTTGGGTTCATTTCTAGGCCGACCTTTAAACTAGCTGAGTTCAATTCATTTATCATAATTTCTAGTTGGCGCGCTGTTTCGGAGAAAAGGATAATATCATCGGCGAATCTTAAGTTGTTTAGATATTTCCCGTTAATAAATATTCCTTTCTTTGACCAGTTTAGGTTTTTCATTATGTTCTGGAGAACTGTTATAAAAATTCTTGGCGATAAAGGATCTCCCTGTCTCACTCCTCTGCATATTTTTATGTCTGGTCCTTTCCTATCCAACTTGACTCTACTTATGCTCTTGTTGTATATGTCTTTAATAAGTTCGATTAGTCCTTGGGGCACTTCGTTTTCTTGTAAAGCCAGCCAGATACTGTCGTGTGAAATTGAATCGAACGCCTTTGCGTAGTCAATGAACGCGAGATATAGAGGGCGGTTTTGTTCTTCATATTTTTCAATAATTTGATCCAGTACTTGTATGTGGTCGGTTGTAGAAAAGCCTTTTCTGAATCCAGCTTGTTCATCTGGTTGATGTAATTCAGTGGTTTTTGAAAGACGTCGTTCCAAACCAGTAGCCAATAGTTTATAAAGACAGGGTTGAAGACTAATGGGTCTATAGTTACCAACGTTGCATGGGTCACCTTTTTTGTACAGCAGGATAATATCAGATTTTGCCCATTCTTGGGGTATCTGTCTCTCTTCTAAGATTTTATTGAACAGAAGTGTTAAAGGCGCCGTTAGTTCCGATTTTCCAGCTTTCAAGATGTCATTTGACAGACCGTCCGGGCCACAGCTTTTATCAATTTTAAGTTTTTTTAAATCTTTGTATAGTTCTATTTCTGTAAATGTGTCTATTTGGCTGTAGGTGGTAAGAGTTGGTTCTATATTTTGTATAGGCAAGGTACAGCAAGCTTGTTTAGCGTAGAGTTTTCTATAGAAATCTGTAGCAGAAGTTATTATTTCAGGTCTAGAGAACGTTTTCTTTGAATTCGATTTCAAGCACTGAATCCAGGTTTTGTAGGAATTAAGTTCCTTGAATCCTTTTTTAAGGCTACCTGAGTCTTGTAGATGTTTTTCAAATGTTCGTAGTCTATGTTGTTCGTATTCTTTTTTTATTTGTTTATGTGTTGTTTTGTATAATGTTGTGAGTTCGCACTTTTCTTTGTTATCTAGGATTTTTGCATATCTTAGCTCATTTCTTCTCTTTATCATATTTTTTGTTTCTTCTGAAATAATGCTGTAGTTTTCGCCTTTTGCATCGTCGCTCAAACTGTTTAAAATTGCTTCTTTTATTCTTCCGTAGTAAGACTCTACATTATCTGCTTCGGTTAGCCATGTTTTATTTATATTTTCAGATAGTTTATCTTGAAACTGTACTTTTTCCTGTGTTGTCTTCAATCTGGTTTCGCCTTTGGTATATTTAGTTCTACTTTTTTTATTTGTATGTATGTTTAGTGTGCTCCTCACGAGCCTATGATCACTGGCAAAAGAGAATCTACTGATTACTTCAATATTTGTGAACTGGTTTCTCATATTGGATATAACATAGTCTATTTGACTCTTCTTTTTCTTCGGTGAAAGCCAGGTCCATAAATTTTGTTCTTTTTTCTTAAATATACTATTCATGAATTCAACAGATAAGTAATAATAAATAATAGAATCGATTTTTCTATCTTAGAGATCTCAACAATAGGTAATTTTGTATTAACTTTGGTGACTAAATATACTTACATCTAAACTTAGACTACAAATACAATAGAGTTATCCTACTTAAGTGAGGTTGACTAGGTACAAATATTTACAAAAATAATAGTTTTATGTGTTTTTGTACGTAAGTGCGTAAGTTTCTTGAAATGCCCGTTCTTCTAGGCTCTGGTCGCGTGGAACTGGCACCTAGAATCACCTAGTATGTAAGACGATTCTGAATGATCCTTGTGATTTTACTGAATAAAGCAATTTTGACTCATTTTTTTATGAGCGTAGCCAAAAAAAACTTAAACTTTAGACGTTCAAGTTTTTCGACAAAAAAGAAATTATCATTATCAATATATTAAAATAAATTATACCTATTTAAAATATACACTACTTGCCACTATAGACTCAAATCTTCCCAGTTATTTTGCTACAAAGCTACGTCGTAGCCGTAGCCCTTTCGTAGGTGTTGTCCTACGCAATGTTGTTCCCATATTTTCGCTCCAGTCAATGCTTAAGAATAACCTAAACCGATTATATAATTATGTATTACCAACTATCTGACTTTTGAAAGTTTGTGTAACTAGTTTTTCAAAGCGGGTTAACCAAAATCTTATCTTATCTAATTAATAAAATAATCCTTAATCAATTTTCGTCATCCTATCCAAACTTCTTTAATCACAATTCTATCAAATAAATTATCAGACATTTTTTTTTTATCCTTCAAATATTTATCTACTCTCTTTACATTACTTTATATTTGTTGATATTGATAACAAATACTTCTGTTTCTAGAATATTAAACCTCAAGTAAAGCAGTTGTAAATAAATAAGTATATTTTTATACATTGTTATGTTAATTATTCGTTGTTTCATTATTAGTACAGTTGCACGCAGTTAGTTAGTTATCTTTGCAATTAAGTATGTAGGTGCGATGTACTATAAATTGACAACTAGTCTGTTTTCTTGTTTTCTGAAACATGTTTATTGTGAGTAAGAACAAATTCAAACTAACCCGAAAGCTGTACTTAGGTAGATACTTTTATACACAAAAGACTTCATAAAAATACTTAATAGTACAAACAATGTCTTTAACTCTGAAAGCTTATCATTATATTTTTTATACTTAGGGCCGGTTTCTGGAAACCCAAATCACGATTGATCCGAGTTTGACACATAGTAGGTAATTATTTGATTTTTTCGTTGATCATCGTTCGAGAAACCGGCCGTTAGTGTTGGAGGCCCGCGGCAGTATTGCTCTGATATGACAATCAAGGTATCTTCTTCTTCCTGCTCTTATCCCACTAGGTGGGGTCGGCACAACATGTTCTTTTCTTCAATTCTACCTCTATCATCCGTCTAAGTATTCACTTCTTTCGCATCCATATCATTTTTCACACGATCCATCCATCTTTTCTTAATGATAACTTAGGTATATTAGCCTCAATACTACCAGTAAAGTGTTTAAGTATGTTTGCCAACAAAACACATAAAAAACTAGACATGATATACAGCTCACTTCCGAATGCGATGCGCAGTTCATAAGTTATGAAACGATGCACCACTACGTCAGGTTTTTAGGCCAAGGTGCTCTACACTGTAGTACCTACCTAACCTGAAGAAGGCAATATTAGCACTATATGGTGGTAAACCAGTTTGTACTTCTAAGGTGACATTTTTGCTAATTATGGTACACGTCTCCATTGCTTTATGTAGTATGACAATGTTGGGCAACAAGTACGAGAAGGTACAAGTAGGTTTTGTGCATATTTTTACTTGATATAGAAATTATTGATCTTATCTTAACTGCAGAATACCTATATAGGTATTATGAACAATCTTTCTAACATAACCTTTAGTTTCTTATCGTACTTATTTCAAAAGGGCGTTATTCCAAAACACATTTTACTTTTTATTTAGGGATGGATGTAGATTACGTTACGATTGTCTAATCTAAGCCTTTTAGGTTATACCTACGTAGTGTTTAAACCTTCTTTTGATCACAATTGACTTGCTACCTTTTCAGATGGGAACGACCTGTTTTAAACAGTATCTATATTATCTTTAATAATACTACAAAGTTAATTATTAATAGTAATTTATCTAATAAGTGGAAACTTTACAGCAAGACGCCCCCTATTTATAAGATGGTTGATATTTTAAAATTATAAAAACAACAATCTTTTATTTTTTTTCTATTCCAATCAACAATGCTATAAATTAAATGAAAGTACTCTCAGATACATTGTTACTAAGAAATATCTACACATTGTCCTTTCATTGTAAGTACCTACCTAAGTTATGCGGTTAAATGGATACAAGTTGGAAAATAAATGGGTAGTTAAGTAGTAACTTAACCACTTTGTTTACCTAGAATACGATTATTTTAAGTGCTATCTAGGTACCTACATAAAACACTTTTATATCAAATCTAGGTAAAGATAGCCAATTCTAAAATGCATGCTTCTCCTTCGTGGTTACCTACACTTACATTTAAAAATGGACAAATAAAATACAATACAAATAAATAGTTTTTTGGCATTATTTGTCAGTGTTGACACGTTACCATTAGTAGGTACCTAATGGCTGGATCTGTCGGCCAACTAGTGAATTAAAAAGACGAACACGCGTTTAAAATTTATAAAATGGTGTAAATTGGTAGAGATAACTCTACCACTTTGCGTTTATTTGAACCAAAAAGGACTGACCTCGAGTTACACACTTTTTTGTTGTGTTTACGAATAAAAAGTTGTATCGCTTTTTGTTTACAAAAAAACAATATTTTGTTCCTCAACTTTGACTGATGATATTGTATTAGCAGCGTACCTATCTCGTGTAAATTGATAGATTAGTTCATCTATCAAATTGCATTTCTATTTCGTTCAGATTTTATAATACTTAGTGGCCAATTTTTTCTCTTGTAAATACCGGCCATATTTTTTGCTACCATCTTCAAGATTTATGACGCTACCATAAACGGGTAGGTACCTAGGTACTGGCAGAAATGAGACAATTAGGCAGAAAATCATAAAAACAGACGTGTGGCACTCGGGGACTGTCGCAGTAAAGCTATTGCATAGCATTTTTGATGGATTACGCATGCACAGCGTAATTAGGCTTTTTTCGTTCGGTTATTTCGTTATGCAATTTCTGGATTCGGTCTCCACGCTCAAGGCCCGTTATGGGAATAGAAGCTATGCAATAGCTTAAAAACAATAAGTACGTAGCATCGGAATCATCAATCAAATAAAAAGTAACACCAGTGATTTACGCAATACTTATGTTAGCGTTTCACCAACATCGGAAAAGGAAGGAGTCACGCTCCACCGAAGTACCGAATAGCGTTTGAGCCAACGTATAATTCATACTAAGTATTCATGCCTTGCCTTGTTTATATCGAGCAGTCTGTAGAACAACTTTTTTTATGTAATTACCTATTTATAAATTTATTGAAGCGGAATTGATATCTGTCTTGGTAAGGTAGGAGCGACGATCTGCGGAGTGTAGCTGGCAAACGCTGGATGAGAAGAGCCGAAGACCGGGCTCAATGGCGCGTATTGGAGAGACCTACGTCCAGCAGTGGACTGATATGGGTTGATGATGATGAGATTTAAACTGAGTTTTTTTTAAATTAAATTGCTTTTGCTTCACACGTTTCTTTGATTTAAAATGATACCTACGATCTTGATCTATTGCGCAGAACTAAGAGAAATTTTTTTTATTTCTGCTTTCCTAGTTATAAGTTCAAACGAGAATTGCACCTACCAAGACGACAAAAGTATGACTTTAAATAAAGAGAAGTATTCTTATCATCAAAACACGACATTTATCTATAAATTCGTGTATTACAGGTAATTAATTGTTATTACTTTTGTAACTACGTGCATAGAAAAATAAATAATTCGTCTATGCTACGTGCGTGCTTGTATGCAATTAAATTCATAGAGCACCATAACAAAGATTAACAAATCGATCACGTTTCTAGTATCTGCTACTTCATGTTGGATGAGGTCATGATGCGGAAATTTGTCTTCCGTCAATACAATAGATTTGTTTACAGCATCGGGCTGACAACTAATGCGTTATTCCGAACCAGTAGGCATCATTATTATACGAAATACGTTCCATATGGATTTATTGATGGAGCTAACTCCGAGACTCTAGTTGAATAACTGATTCATGACAGAAGCGAATTGGGTAGTTTAGTTTTCTTTTAAATGACTTTTGTAGCATGTTACCATTCTACCAGTGTCCCTCACTAGTGTTACAAATCTTGGAAATGGAGGTATCAAAGAATAAAGACGGTGTAAACAAACACTTGTTTAGTTCGTACATCAGACTACATTATGTTAGGATTGCTTGATTTAAAGTTCTTGTAAACGCGCCATCTGGTGTCCAAACATGAAAAACAAGATACCTTTTCAATGCATAGATACTATGTCGATGCTGACAATATAGGAACGTTTGTATCGCTACGGAGCAGTAATAAAATAATACAACTCAATAAATAAAGATAATGTATATTCATTTTCTTACAAAATTATTTACAACGCCATTATTATGCACATATAATCATTGTCATATAAAACTTTACCATAGAGATAAATTATTTCTTAGGCGCATTTACAGCTACATATTGGCGTATATACTATGAACTAAACTACATTACAGATCAATTTTAGGCACCATACAGAACATACCTCCTATGATAGTTTATAGTAACAATAATTTATAAAAACAAAGCAGCACAATAAAAATCTAAGATAATATTAGTGTAGATGAGAATTTTAGAGTAGATATATTGAAGGTGAATAAACTTGTTAGAACATATTATAGATATAATTTTATTGTGCTTCTGATCACTTCACCACTTCTTCTCTTAACTTCTTTAACCACTTCGCCATCAGTCACATGTCTAACCCCATATAATAACATCATAAGATATAAACGGCACTAAAATTTGTATTTACCTAAATAACTTTAAAAATATAATATTTACAAGAACCGTGCCAATCATAATATTATGTAATTGTTATTCACATAATATAGATTAATTAGGATGAAGGAATGTTATTTACAATTTTAAAGTATTCTATTATTTCTTTAAACAATATTATGTAATAACTAAGAAATTATTTGACTATGAGGCAGTTAATGTTTAAATATGGGATACATACAGTGCATATACAATGGATACCTAAGTAGCCAATATAAAAGAAAAATTGTGAGACGTAAAGGATTTACACAGATCACACAAATCGCGAATAAATGTGACAATCGTAAACGTATCGTAACGGTAGCGTATACGAGATACAGTGCGCGATGACGCTGCAACGTTCGGAAGTCGAGCTAGCGTTGACGCGCACTGTAACTTGAAACAGTTTCCGTTTGACAACTTCATTTCCTACTGTATCTAAAACTTCTGTTTTAATGCCTCCCACCTAAGCTCAAGTTGTTGCACTTATTTTGGCAAATATATATTTTACATTTTGTTAACGATTGTCACATTTTATTTGTGAACGGGCTTCAGTAAAGGCTATCAAAGTTCTGTGCCTTTAATACCACCGGCAATAATTATAACCATTTTTATGAATTGAGAGCTGCAAACAAGTAATTTAAAATAAAGTTACTTATATCGCTGCCATGTTTTCTACTTAGGTATTTGGTTTCGTAAAACTAACTAGTCGGATCACACTAAGTCTGCAATTAAATTGGGTAATCCTTAAAAGATTTGAAACTCGTAGCTTCCGTTGGTTGTCTACTAAGTTGCTGCAAAGTTTTCACGGTACCAATCGTGCCAAATTTGAAATGTTGCAGACTTAGTATGGTCACAGCTTACTAATATTCCATTATACATTTAAATCATCATAAGTTTAAACATTGGCTAAATTCTATTACTATTCTATACTTAAAACTATTATTTAATTTACATCATTCAGATTTATATTACATTGCATTAAAAGTAATACTTTCGTTTGAATACGATAATTTATAAAACTATTTTAATTTGACAAAATATTGTCAAACCATTCTTTATTTAATTCTAAACTGCAAAATCATAAACGCATTTAAAAATACTGGATTCTTTTATTGCTGGAAATACAAGATATCTTTGAAGTTAGTCGCAAAATCCAGAATTATTCAAGACTACTGACGTTGTGACAAGCTTAAAGAATACGACTGTTCTCGACTTCTATAAGTTTTATATTAATGCAGTTGTAGAACTATTTATTTATTGTCAAGCCAGAATAAAGCTGACAATGACACGAATTATACTATACAACGCAAATTATTTAAATAAATAAATAATAATGCGAAACCTTCACATTCCAAAGAACAATGATATGAAAACAATGGCGTAAGTCACACTATCAATAATATCTAAGCGGGGTATAATACCGTACCAATGAAATAATTATAATATTGACACGATATTGATACACAGCCGTCAATCTGAGAACCGATCACAAAATATGGCAATCCTAAACGAATGATAACTGTAGCTTGTTCGAATCACACTGCACGTCAACAATAGTTGGACTACCGAATATTGCAGTATTAACGCGCAATGTGTCTCGAATAAGCTAGTTTCGATACGTTTACGATTGTTAGATTATATCGTGATATCTTCTCTAGACGATACAATCCCGTACTAATTACTATGTACCTTTTCAAAGTTACATTGTATTAACTAGTTTTTAATTTTAATTAATAAAAATAATATCTTATATTGATTCGTGAATATAATCGCTATAAAAAATTGACAGTGTGACAAGCGCCAATAGCTTGTATGTACATTGTTCTTTTTGACATAATCATGTACAAAATTGCAACTTTTCAGTCTTACCTCCGTTATATACAAACATGGACTGACGATCACGAAATGTTCGTATATTGATATGAAGAACATTGAAATATACACTTCAACTAAAACATTTCACAACATGATTCGATTTTTTGAAGGCGTTTTCAAACCAAATAGAATTTGGCTGTACACTGGCAGGTTTTCAAAGCTGCACAATTTTTCAGATCGCTTGATCAAGGGTTGATGGATATTACTACAATTCTGTTAGTTTCAAAAGATAGTCCAATATCACAATTTAAACGGACTATCCATTATGTTAGAGCAATATAAATACAAGTAAAGGTATTGGACCATACTTTGAAATAGTTGGCAGATCTACAAATAAATTAGAAGCCTGTAAATATAACAACTGCTTTTACATAGATTTTCACACCAAGAATTTCTCTTAGCGCGTATCCAGTTGGTTTCCAATAATAAACCATATCGCGACGGAATACGATTCATTTTAGGTGTTGAATCGCAATAAGACGTGTTTGATCGTACCTTACTTCACTTTCATATTATCGCCGAGTTTGGACGAAGTTTTTGCTCACACATCAAATTGACTCATATCTATCACTGTATGGCGTTGAGTCTATCACAAGTCAATGCCATTATTAAAGTTTCGAGTTCACAAAACTTCTAGAATGTTCTAGACATTTCTAGAAGGTTCTAGAAGACTAGTGTGCGTTGTGCACGTTGTGTTGTGCTTTCTTCTTGCGTTGTGCGAGCATGTCGTAAAACGGGTTATGACTTATTGAGCGACGGAGACACTCGATCCATTCGTCTCGCTCTTCCACTGTAGCTGCTGACATTCTGAAAATAAATTAGTATAAATCAGATCTTTTTATTAAAAAATAGTTTAGATAATGTAAAATGATGAATTCGTACTGTTTATTTCATAAACAACGTGTTATATAATATCCTTTATAAGACGAATTGGGATTCTTACTTATTCCAACACAAAAATAAAGTGGACATTACATCATGATTACACGTAATGTTAAGTTTTACATTATGCCACCAGTTTACATATTATAGGGAGATATTTCCTTTTTAAATTTAAAACGTGCCATCCTTTTTTTACTTCCACCTAAACTTATTTACTTTATAAAATATAATAAATATTTACTTTATAAAATAAAATGATAAATATTACTTAAAATATTTGCAACCCTAACTTAATAAAAGACGTTTAATTTTATACGGGTTTTAGTTCCTTGTCTTATCACATAGTATTTCTTTGTCTCTGAATAATAGAATAATTTAACTGGCCCTTTCACCATATAGGTTATCTTACAACAAACACGTAGATATGACGACATTGTAATGATTCAACTATGTATTACAATTGTTTATTGTCTATTAACTTATCGTTTGTTGGTTTAACCTGGTTCACTATAAAATAAGCCTTGTAAAGGATTCTATCTATTAGAACTATTTATAGACTATTTACAGTCTTATGTTTTATGTAGTTTTTTTTTTAATTACAGAAATTACTTTATAAATTAATAGAAAAAGTAATAAAATAATAGGTTGAATGTAGTAATGAAACATACAATTCAAAGTATTAGAAACGGACTTATCGCTAAGAGCAATCCCTTTCAGACCACATTTCAATAAATAATACTAATAAACATCCTAAAAATTTAGATTCTACAAAAATTATTTGATTGGTTTATGAATCAATCAGTTGCAAGTTTATGAATGAATCTGTAATAGTTGGATATAAATTATATTTACCTGTAAACTGTATGTTTTCCTTCAACGACTTTCCCTTCGGAGTCAGTTTTGCAAGCTTTGATAAGATCGGCGCCACCGCTAGCATACAACTCTAGGCAGTGCGGCCTTTGTCTATCACTCGCTGGACGAACCTGAAGCAAAAAATAAATATAATTTATTGACAACATAGGCAAAAGAAATATTTTTTTTTCCCGTATAAACTCCGTACTGCCACAGTATGATAACTAGACATACAGTAAGTGGCCTTGTGTGTTGGCTTGTATCCGCGTGGTTTATCGCATTAGCGTGTATTAATAGCGTTTACAGAGCATTATCCAATTACCCATGCTTTTGTTTACTGTGCACGATGCAGTTTACTATAATGTTACTTTCGAATAAACTATAATCGCACTCCGTATACGATAGCGTTGGTGTAAATAAATTAAACAAATATACACGGACACATCATACTCTAGTTATTATAAATGGTACCTATATACAAAATGCTACATATGGGCAATACTCCGTTTTAATAATGAACTTTACACTTTAAAGACTTGGGAGAGATTTAAAACAATTTCGGTGATACTATAGCCGTTTGTTCATTATTTATCAAATGTTTATTGCTCCAAAAATCCTTGTTTCAAAGTATATATACGGCCAAACAAATAAATAAGTTCTTTATAATGATTTATGTAATATAATTTATCCTTAAATATAATATTTCGATGTAATATGCAGTATGCGTCATGCGGTTTGCTTATTCATCTACTAATTAGTATTTCTGTTCATTATTATTTGCCTTTTGTTACCAAATTGTGGCTTTTATCTTTTTCTTTATCAATAACCAGTTATTGAATAGTTAACTTTTAGCTAGATTATGTACTATAAGATCGTATTGTACCACATATTTCAGTATATCAACAATGCAGCCAGTGTAGATGCATCAGATATGTTATTACATATTACTTCAAGTACTGATTTAGATCAATTGAGTTATCTACAGATCTATCTACAGATACCTCAGCTGTTTTATGTATTTTGTTTGTATATTTTATATGTTTTAGTCCATTCTCTAGGTGTATTATTAAGACCAACTGTGTTGTGATATAAGAATTAGCAAGCTGAAGTGGCAGTGGACCGGCCATATTTGCCGAAGAACCGACAACCGTTGGAGCAAACGGATACTAGAGTGGAGACCGCGTTTAGGCATTGTGTAGTGTAGGACGCCCTCCGGCGAGATGGAGCGACGATCTGCGTAATGTAGGTGGCAAACACTGGATGAGAAGAGTCAAAGACCGGACTCTGTGGCGCGTCTTGGGAGAGACCTACGTCCAGCAGTGGAAATAGGTTGATGATGATGACGATGTGTTGTGACATATGTATTACTAAATAACTTACAGATATATTTTCTAATGGAATGATCCCTCGGGGCTCCTTATCCGTCGTGTATTCGAAGTAGTACAGGCAGTTATCATTCAGTATGAACCACCGTCTCTTCCACGACTTATATCTGTAATTAAACAAGATGGGTTTTAAGAGTCCTGCGATTTAAAATCAAATCAATCAATCTTGTACTATGGGAACTATGTAGATTGCTAATAGAATACTTTTTTTTTTTTTGTAAACACATACATAGAATACATAGTAACACCCAGACACAGAACAAATATTTATGTTCATCACACAAACATTTGCTCGAAAGGATGGATATCGAACCCACGACCCACAGCGTGACGCCTGTCATGACAATGTGTTTTTAAATTACCTGCCACCCTGCTTCCAAAGCCAGCCCTCCTTGTCCGGGTTGAAGAAAGTATGCATGAGATCGTTGCCGTCATCTTCTGGTATTTTGAAGGGCTCCGTTTTTATTGACTCGTATAATGACTGAAAAGATACGCAATAATTATTACAAAATAAATTATGGTAAAGTCAATTAAACTTTAACAGTAAAATAACAAGGATTATTTAGAATCGTCTTATACTAGGTGACTCTACGTGCCGGTTCCACGCAACCAGAATATCCGAATGTGTCATGATGTGTGAATTGTCCGTAAATATTTATTTATGTGAAAGCAATAATAAGTACGTAAATTCATATTGAGTACGTAAACACACAAAAAAGATTAAAAATAAAAATGGTTTGAATGGATATTGAATGGATGGTATATTTACCATAATACTCAAAAAAGTCTGATTAATTAATTTCCTGATACCATATTATGTTTTAACATATTTTTTTCATACTAGGTTTTATGAACTTTTTTCTATCCTACACAACAACTTTGTAAGAATCGTTCGCGATTACTGAACACAGAAAGTAGATTATCTTGTTAGATATTATTTACATGTGCGCATTTTTAAAAGTGTCATAGATTAAATCTAAAAGATAGCTAAAAACTTTAAATAGACCGTAAAATCAGACAAAAGTCAGAAATCTACTTATGTCATTCAAACCGAATTAACTCTTAATCGTATAGGGACAAGAACTATTATGGAAAACCGGTATGCGTCAACATTTCGAATACTACTAAAATGATCGTCTTCCTCTACTTTATTATTATATACCAATAGATAAAGGAATAAATAGAATATTAACTAGAATAAGATTAATTACAATAACTTTGAAAGTTTATTGAATCGTGTTTTTACAAATGTAAAACTACAAAATGCATTCCGATATAGCTAACCTGTAGTCTAGTAAGCATATAACATTGATTTTGACAATTTTATTAAGTAAATATATTTCGTAAAGACCTAATTTGCATATATTTTTATACATCTAACTGCTATTTATTCAGTTTTCCATCATTATTTTACCTGTCGACACAATCCACAAACGCAAAAACTTATAGGTATCAAAAAACACAAAACGTCTAAAAATTTAGACGTTTTCCGACAAACAGACGAAGAGGATCGCAAAACACTATTTGTATTTTGTCCAACTTCTGGCATTGAAATCGTAATAGGCAAATATTGTAGAATGCAAATTCAATATTTAATTTGTCGAGATATATTTACATACTTGTAAATATCCTTCCGAGTGACCTTAGTCATTTCAGCATTTGCATAAAATATGTAAACATAGCTAAAGTTACAATAGGTATACTGTTGTTGTCGCCAATAGTAGGTAGGTCTATTTATATCACGTTCTATAAATCGAATACTATGCATTATTAATCACTATTTAAATAATAACCAAGGCTTTCCACAATTATATGTTTTACGCTTAATGGAATATTTATTTAAGAAGTATTCACGGACATTTCACACATCACACTCTAGTCCCTCTAGTATTAATATTATAGAAAGACCAACACACACGAATGAATCTGGTAAATTCCCTTGTTGATTCCACCAATAGCTACAAACGGCATTCTTACTCTTGAAACCAATAACAATGCCAATTCCAACGCGCACACAATACCGATTCCGGTTCGAAGTCAGTAATCAAACTTACCAGAAGCAATTCCTGTGGTAGATCCCCGCCGTTGTTAATCCCTCTGTTCATAGCAACAAACTGT
Organism: Ecliptopera silaceata; assembly: GCA_932527185.1. Taxonomy (NCBI): domain Eukaryota; kingdom Metazoa; phylum Arthropoda; class Insecta; order Lepidoptera; family Geometridae; genus Ecliptopera; species Ecliptopera silaceata. Next base: position 4,276,244 of record OW052202.1, on the reverse strand, counting down.
TCCGGGGCTGGTTTGTCCTTCACACTAGGATTGTGTAAGGAAGTGTTCAGCATTATAATAGCGAAACTGAGAACGTAGCATGTGTCAGCATTCGTGAAGATATCCGGGTTCAGTTGGCAGTACCGTTGCGCGAAACATTCCATCATTCTGTCAATTTTCTGAGCTTCGCCTGGTAATCGGAAGCTCCATAGGAATTGTCTGCAATGAGAGAATAATAAAATAATAATTTAGACTTAAAATCTTCATCTTCCTAATAGAAAATGCTAGTCTTATCAGTGTTATAAGACATTGCGAGGAAATCGGTAAGTACTATAACAGCAGCGTCGGGCTTGCATGCACGTTTGGAATAGAATTACTGCAAAATGTGGGCGTGTTCCAAATGTTATGTTTGGACGTGCCTTAGAATCTCCTAAAATTCACAAGGTGATATTTGGCTAACAGATTTAGAGGGATGGAAAAGGCTACCTGGGTACATCATTTTTTTCGTAAGATTCGTCAAATACAATTTCAAATGCCTTTTTGATTGTAGATAGTTTCTTGTGAAGGCTTCGGGATATCGGTGGAGGGATTATGGATTATGGCGCGATATTATTTGGGAATCTCTATTTGCTCTAGGCTTTTGTTCAACTATGGATGTCTTCAAACGACTAGAATAAGTCACTGAAGAGTTTTCGATTCGATCTTTCTAGATTATGTGATATCAGCGTGTTTAGGGTTTCGTGTGTAGGAATAACCCAAAAGTATTATCCCTCTCATTCAATTTTACGATTCGCAGAATCTCCAAAGAATAAACATTTGAATTCATGAACCTAGTACTGAAAGGATTCATTTTCCCCCCACAAAGAACGTCAGATGGCACGATAGCTTTCCGCAAGTTATATGAGAGCCTGCCAAGTCAGCCTCTTGCGTTTGCCAAAATAAAATACCCAGCATTTTTCATACGCGAGCATAAATCTAGAAATATTAAATTTGAAAGATTGCACAACACTTGACTTTTATACGTCGTGCAATATCAATTACCTAGCCTTCTTCTGAACTTTCTTTCAAGATCAAAAAGCGCCTACATTGCATAATTGTATGATATTTTTTTTACAGAGAAGGTTTTTGATTAACCCTAATAAAATAAAATAAGTTGTATTATTCCGCAGCTTTGAGTGTACTCCTCTTATGTGGTAAAAATAAGCATTAGAACCGTATATTTTCTTGCTAGTTTAGTTTTAGGCGTCAGGAAATAGTTCATACAACGTTTTGGTTTGATCCTTGTTAATTTTATGAATAAAATACATTTTTATATCAATGTATAACAAAAAAGTATCAGCTAAGTACATACTTTAAGAAACCCTAGATGCCAGCAATTCGCATTCCGTTACCAAGGCAACGAAAACGAAATAACAAGATCATGTTTGCGCTTCAATTTCAGCTCCTATTTGTTCGTGTGCAGAGTAAACAGATATCATAATTACATTTAAATTCTAAGAAGTCTCTTTCTGTTTTCTTACCACAATCTACTTGTAAACATCATTTTAAAAACTAATGTATACTAAACACTATTTAATTTGACTACTAAACTTGTTTTCTCAGTGATAGCCAAACACAAAAACTGAGTAATGGGTAAATAGTGTTATCATTTTCCGCAAAAACTTCGATTTTTTTTCAACAACATGATTATGTTATTACATTTACAACTAAATATTTACTTGCTATAGGTACCTACGTCAAAATACTGTAAATAAAAATGTAGATTTCCCTATTCGTGTATGTACTGAACAAAGCCTTCCACTTACGTGTATGGGATTTAATTAAGATCCATAGTTTTCTGTATCCTAGTCAATGACGATGAGTTGTTATCACAAACCTATTATTAAGTTAATACCTAGTAAAATTATCCTAACAACTTCGGTTTAGGAGTTTGAATAAGCAGCTAGTTCACTCAATGTTCGGGGAATAAATTTTCCATGGTGATTTAATCGTACGTATTGGTATGCATCTGTCTTCCTTCACCGATTTTACAGGTGGTGCACATAAAACTTTTAATTCAATGATGCACGTCCGCAACCTCATTCGTATTGAACACTCTTCGGTCAGAACACAAAGGAGGTGCCACACCACAACAGCTATTCAGTTCTGAAGCTACGATGTCAGAGCTTTGAAACTTGACGCAATGTATTGTGTTAAGTCATCATGTAACCTATAAAGTTGTAGGCCTATACTATATTACTACATGGCATAACATCTTTTTAAAATACTTAATAACATATCGTATCGTTTATCGTTAATTAGAACACAAACATACAATACTAGTTTCGCAAAGTTTCATGCTGTATATTGCCCAAGTGGTGAGAATGACTACACGGTAGTGAGCTATCTAGTATCTAAGTTAAGTTTTAAGCCTATGAAGTGGTTAAGATGGTCAAACAGTGTATTATGCCTTGACATATTGACCTTGACTTCTTCAACACAGCGCGAGCTGTTTCAGACTTATCTCTAAGCATCGTTAAGTTCATGTATAATATCGAAACAAATCTTCGAAAATTGTGTTACAAAAAATACGCCCAGTGACATTAATTTTAAGTTTCTTGCGACTTTTGGAAATATCTTCGTAATTTCAACACCTGCAGACGGAGTTCTCAGTAAGATAACAAGGCGCAAAGATTACAAACATCTGACGCCAATAATATCTCGAATCAATATCATTGTTCAGCCTCATTTTCCAAACGTAATCTGAGAAATATTATAACCAACTGTCACCTTATAACAATTTCAATCTGAAAGCATATTTTCAAGGAATTCGATTGCTTTATATATGTCTTCGTTTGTTTTTACTTTCCGATTAGGTTTTATAGATGAAGTCTCGTTATACAGTTCCGTCTCAATAATTACTGAAACACTGTTTTAGAAAATATGTTTTGTTCATAAAATACTACGGATTACTTGCAAAGTTGCAACGTTATAAAGGTGGTTTTAATCCCAGTACTATGCAACCATAGCCCTGTCTCTAAAGCGGAGGATAGTCTGTAAAATTGGAATACAGCCTCTAAAACGAAATACAATCCTTAAAAACAAAATAGTCTCTATTAACGTCATACAGTTTAGTCGTAATGTCTCACCTTAGTGCTTGTACAAGTATGAGGTCCGTGAAGTCATGCAGCTCGACGAATGCCTTCAGAACAGCCTCGTTGAACTCCGATCGCTCGCCGAGATAGTCGCCGATCGCCGTTTTACTCAGCCCTTCACCTTTGTGAAGAAACTGAGCTACGTCTTCTGGCGTCCTTTGCAGTAGACCGTTTTCGTATAGATATTCGATTCCTAGAAAGAATTTGAGAAGTAGTCACTTAAATTGCATTTATAAGGTTAAGGATTTTTAAAGGTTACCTATCTAAAACTAAAATTTTCCGATTACAGATTTGCAACGGTTAATATTTCCAACGCTCTATCGTGAATGAGCATTTGACGGGTCAACCTAATCAATATATTAAAAAACAAAAAATCATAAAAAATCTCTAAATTATTTTTTTTAATCAAACTTGATTATTCAATTAATTAATGTGATAGACTTCAATAGAAAAGCATTCATACGTACAAAGACCATCTAAACTGACTTACAATACTCGCACAAGAAAGTTTGGGAAGACAAAAGTAATTAAGCATAAGTCTGAGAAATTTCCATTCAAAAAGTTGAGTAACGAATTCCAATCACGCATGAGACAGAGAAAAGTGAAAAAGACCGACATCGCATCACAGTACGTGGCGAAAGCGTTCGTTCCCACATTAGGCTCTCTTGTCTATATGGAAATAGATTCTACGGAGACACAGTTACATCAGCATAATCTACAGCGCGAAATATAAAGAAATTTATGTGATCCTCCATGATATAGCGAAATTTGATGTGGCCGCTTTTAATATTATCAAAGAAAATATATTTTTAGAATAAAGCCTGTATAAAAGAGATCCCATTTTGCAATTAAAATCCCTACAATTAATTTTACATTAAGCTTTCGAAATAATTACAATGTTTCATAAGAGCCTTCTCGTCAAGGACTAAGGTACGGCAAGCTTTCAGTTTGAGTGAAATGATCGCGCACTACATCAAGTTATGCAAAAATGGCAGGAGAGTGCCAGCCGGCCTGCACCCATTTACATGCAATCGTAGGAGCAAAGGAATGTACCTTCTACGAACAATGCCTGCAGAACGCTTTGTGCCTCGACCTTTAAAAGCTCATACTTGAAATATTTCGAAACGTCTGATGGCTCAGTAAAATCAGGTGTGCCGCTATCAATATTCGTGGAGTGTACACGTATGTGTGGCCGATATGGAGATACCATCACGTATCGTAACTAGCTATCACTATAGACAGCTTTCGTGTGTATGACGTCATGCTGTTCTCGGTTCCGCGTGAGGAATACTGAACGTTTGAAATGGAATGTGACTCGCCTTTCAGACTCTCATTCCTCCCTCACTGAAGCATCGTTTTATCAAGTGGGTGGCGGGGTTTATAAGACCGCAGACATCAAATTTAATAAATGCTATTCTAATATAAATAGTTTATCCGAAACCAAGCTGGGTCCGATAAAAGCTGAATGAAATATGCACAAGTTTATCTGGAGCGAATGATATCACTAGCCGTTAATGATTCAAGTGCCTACATGAATATAGATGGACCTTCCTATTATTTATAGTAATAGTATTGATATATTTACAAACATTTGACGATGATTTGTGTTGCGACACTTTCTAAGATGCCTTTAGCTTAAAAAAACGTTCACTAAAAATATTTCAAGAGAAGAAACAGCGGCGGCAGAAACACCATAAATCTCTCTAAATGTCGTATAATGTTGACTGTTTGTGGCATGCAAAATTGCTGATAGCACCGCGACTGATGGCAGTGAAGTGAGAAAGTCCAGCCCTCGGCTGCACAATAACAAGCTTGTTATAAACGTATTGCCCACTTACTAGATACAACTAGAGCTAATGCAGTTCCTTGCGACAAACAACAATATTGCTGTGACTTAGCTTTAAAACTAGACACAGACTAGATACAAATATTTCGTATAATTTTTAAACAGTTATTTGTTTATGGCTAAGAACCATTATTTAATTGTTTATATGCATTTGCACTATACTATACATAATCTTAACATCATAATAATAATTATTATAATCATTATCAATAATCTAACAAACAAAAGACTTTGATAATAAGGACATTATTAGTAATTAATACATGGTGAAGGTAACATTAGGTACAGACGGCAACGACGGCAGACAGACTACTCCAATTAAGTGCGGTACTACTTCACACATCTATCACATGCATGCGCAGATAAGTGGTAATAAATAAGACACACCTAGTTAGTATAAAGTATGTACGTATATAATCAGAAAAATAAAATTACTTACTACGTGCTAGTGGCACAGTATTTTCCCAGACCTAACAGGAAATTAACGCGTGATATCAAAACTACAAAAAGTTGTACTCCACCCAGTTTTATATTTGAATATTAGGGGCTATTTCCTCAAGGGAAAAAGTCATTGCAGCATTATGGTATTAGTCGTGGCATATTACTTGAATTATGCATGATTTTGCGTATGTAAAGCAGGAGCATTCTGCACGAGTTATGCAATATTGACGGGACATGCCGATGCCTACTGTCTACTATGCATATTATGCATTTGCTCATAAAGGCAGTAAGCAATATGAAATAGACCAAGACACATCAAAATGTACATTATAATGTTGCTGTGTACGACAAAAAGATGTCCCTTTTACAGCGGATATACACCTAATATAGACACGACAAAACCAGTACTAGGACCGGCAGGTGAGACTTGCAAATTCTAACAACCATGGTATAACAGGTAAATAGATACTGCTTAAGAGAGCTGATAACAATTACGGTGGATTAGCATACGTATGACATAACTCGAAAATTGTTTTTTGATCTGGTTCTTCCAAATGCCGTGTCGCTTTCAGTTTTCAAGCTGTTTTAATGCACAAACGGAGCACTCAAGTCTAGACCTAATTAGGTCACGATGACAGAAACAACAAGCTTGGCGAATAGCACGAGCTATGCTAGTTCAGGTACGACCCTGAATAGATGCTTCAGAGCGGCTCACTCGCCCACTAGAGAACTCAAGATCCGACAACTTCCTAATGACGTGGAGACTCGGCCGGAATTAGGACACGCCTCGTGACTACGAATTTTCGCAAGACATTTTTCTTACAACAATAAAAATGCCCAGAAGACTTTGAGCCATAACATATAGTCACACAAGTAGACATTCCACACTTTTGATGAGACACTGAAATCAAGCTCGGTTGCATCCATCTAATCTTTTTCGCTTTGAGGGACATCTTAGAAAATTATAATTCATTCGGAAATTCAATTTATAATGAATGAAAATGTCTTCATAGATGAAAGAACGAAGATTCTCTTTAGCGAGGAAAAGTTAAGTACCCCGTGCAAAGAAGGTGAAACGCAAACTAATTTAGTTAGAAACTTGGCGCATATTTCTAAAGTCAATTTGAACCGTTGCAAATTGTAAGCTTTAAAGTAGCGTAGAGGATAATTAATAGATTTTTTATAAAGACCGTTGGACAGGTGGAAAATACCATAATAATCTACTTGTAGTGTCTTCAGCACAGAACAGGCACGAGAACCAAACACCTGCCGGCGCATAACTACGATAAAACCGGGAAATTCTCGTTTTACGCCATTATTTTATTGTGATGGGAATAATCGTTATCGATCCCATTATATGAATAGTTAATTCATTCAATTAACTAACAATTCAATATTTTGCACGAGTAGTTATTGCATAATTACGACGATAAAAGGTACAAATAGACTATTAAAAAACTATTTTTCTCTGATTTTGCGTACAGCAGCTTGCAACTGCTTAAAGCAGTTTTGAATTATGATAAAGTGTAAGAGAGACAGATTCATATTGAAAAAACTTACCTTTTTTAGGGTCCATATTGAATTTCTTCCTGCCTATGCTCATCTGTTTGGCTTTACTATTCTGCTTGCATTCCTCCTGCCCGTCAAGGGCCTCCAGTTCTGCCACCACTTCGCCGAGCTCATCTTTGAGTTGCTGTAACAAATGAGACAGAGTTTTAGAAACTACTTCTAGTACAATTTAAATAATATCCTTTGTGAATTCAAAGTAGATGGGAATTCAAAACCGACCATCAAACACAGTGACGCGTCGTTTGTGGGATGACGTTTTTGAGAGAAAACCCAATGAGTAAATTCAATATCTCCTATGTATCATACACAGGATAAAAACAAAACTCAGATTCCATCAAACATATTTGTTTATAGTGCGTAAAACATAGCGGTTTCTCACCTAACAATTTTATTATGCTACTAGCTGTTCCCGCCGCGACTTCGTCCGCGTGCCGTTTTAAGAGATTTTGCTATAACCCATTACTATCTTCTTATGAGAGAAAGAGAAAAAAGAGCAGTCTAAGAAGGAAAACTTAGTATCTATACCTACTTATTAATAAAACCGGGCAAGTGCGCACGAAGAGTTCCGTACCGTATCTATCTCCCGTTGCCCTTATCAATATCGAATAAATAAAAATCACGTTTGTGTATAAGCCCCCTTTAATATTAATTATTCGTGATAGTTATAGAATTGAAAATAGACAGAAATCAAAAACTCAGTAATAAGGTCTAGTTTTACCCTAAATTTAATAATAATTTCGTTATCAACACATAGGGATGCTGGACTAATTCACCAATGATATCTTTCATGACCTTTCGAAACCAAATAATTTCTCTAGCAGTTTCACTTGCTGCCACTATTTCTGCCTCGATGGATGAAATCGCTACTGTGCTGTGGCGTTTACTATTCCAGGATATTAGACCTCCAGCATACATGCAAAGAATGCCTGAGGTAGACTTTCCAGTTTCATGATCACCTCCGTGGTCAGCGTCACTGTAACATTCTAAATTATGACTATTTCCTGGCTTGTAAACGATGCCTTCTTCTATAGTCCCTTTCAAGTAACGCATTATCCTCTTGATATTGATGATGTTCTCCCTTGTGGGTTTATCTAAATTTCGAGATACAACACTGACAGCAAAGGCTATGTCAGGCCTCGTGCTTGTCATCAAATAAGCTAGTGATCCAACAGCTTCACGGTACGGGAAGTTCATTGAAACTTCATTAACATGTTGAGCATTATTTGCTTTTAAAATTGATGTTGGCACTGGCTTACATTTCTCCATGCCAATCCTTTGCAATATGCGAGCGATGTACGATTTCTGATGCAGTAAAATAGAACCATCAGGGTACCTTAACCACGCTCTGCTACCATGTTAAAGTCGATATAAGTACTGTAGGATAGGGTAAAACCAGTTACAATAAATAAACGAATATTAATAGCTTAAACTGCAAAGAATATATTTTGTCAAGTGAAGACATTGACATTGATGACAATCACCAACGTTTGGTTGCTATGGTAACATTAAGGTTGGTGATAGATATTAAAGGAGTATCTATTCCTAACAGTAACTTCTCCCGTTTTCCCAACATTTCCCTTCACTACTCCGCTCCTATTGATTGTAGCGTGATGAAAAGTATCCTATAAGTTGCTCAGGAGTATGAAGAATAATTATACCAAGTTTCGTTAAAATCCGTCGAGTAGTTTTTGTTTCTATACGGAACATACATACAGACAGACAGACAGACAGACAGACAGACAGACAAAAATTTTACTGATTGCATTTTTGGCATCAGTATCGATCACTAATCACCCCCTGATAGTTTTTTTGAAAATATATTTAATGTACAGAATTGACCTCTCTACAGTTTTATTATAAGTATAGATTACGATGTTAATACTAGTTTCGCATAGATAAACTTGTCTCGATAGACCGAACGACCACAAGGCGAACCGCAAGTCAACACATTCTATACTAGTGCCAACAATGCCACTCTCTGGGAACGCTTTGTAATAAGTCAGAATGTGTCTTGCTTGACTGGTACAGTACAGTACCTTATAGCAAAGACAAGTTTTTCAAACATTTAATATAAAGAGTAGGTACCAATGTTTTTTCGTTGTAGTTCATTTTAAAATAACCAGCTTGTAAAGTACCAATGTTTTTATAATGAGAGCCAAATGAAAAATTTATACTGGGTTCTCGAGCAATATAACGCCCTATTTAGGTAAGTATGAAGCCGTTTTATCTAGCGATGAGAATGTGAGCCTTTTCAATAAATTATAAAGAATTTATTTTTTACAAATATTAAACTATGTTCAGTAACTTGAAAGTTATTGGCACGAAACGAAAAAGGCACCTTTAGATGCCCCAGTATCAAAATTCGTAAATAAATGACTAGTGGCGGATAGCTAGTTCTAATTTTACGGGCGTCATTGATTACACGCTACACAAATATTTATAAACGCTAGATTGCCTTAAAATCTCGTCTCGATACATTCACGGTCAGTGAAGAATTGAGGTCATGTTGAACAAATTGTTCGTCTCACAAAGTCATAAATTTTATACCTACGGTAGCTAAAACCACCCTGATCTATGTTTATGTTTGTGACATTTTGTGTAAGAACTTTATTTGGGAAAAATCATGGAACACAATGTTCCTATATCTCTATGTCAAGAGCAGCGATGAAGATAAGTCCCTTTTCGCGTCGCCGAGCCGTCTGTATTTTATCTGCTTCATCAGCAGAATTATCCAGCGTTTAACCTTTAGTTGGCTGAGTTGGATTATATACAAGATTATATGAATATAAGATTACATGAATTATAGTATTCGTAAGATGACATGAAAACACAACATATATATATAGTCTCTAAATCCAAAGAGAAGTTTTTAAAGAAACAATAAACAAGTTAGGTAAAACGGCCAATGCAAATAAACAATAGTGAAATGGTGCAGCGGCTTATGACATCCACCATTGAAGCGGAGCAAATAGCTTAGCACAAAGACAAACCAACTGCGAACAATGACCGCACTGGCGACAACGTTTCGTTAGCTTTGTCGTTCTTTCATTGTAGGCACGAGCAAAACAAACTTTGAAACCTTTCGAGGAACTATTTTCTGTTTGTGGAATTCAAAATTAGAGGAGAGGTTTTAAGTAAAATAAGCATGGTTACACTTTTAATAAAGTGAACGTGCTTAGTTTAATCTATAACAATGAAAGTGTTGAAAAAAGCTTATTTGCACATTAATAAGCTGTATGATAAACGAGCATTGTTACGTGTGCGCTGTGTGTAGGAGTATTAACCCCGCCGTCAAGGTCTAGTGAGTGGAACCTTATCATAAAAGCAGATCAATTTTGATAAGCAGATCGGTAAACTTTTATAAAGCTTTTTAGTTAGCCTTCTTGGAATATAACAAAATAGGGCAGCATGTATTTTTCCACAAAACAATTCCTTTTCGAGATTGGGAGCCTCTTTTATGTGACAAAGTAACTCTGCTTTAGCTTCCGATCGACAAAAATAAAATAAAATCCCAGTTAGAAGATAAATAATGCCAAAGCACCGATTTATCAAGGAATACAAACAATATAACTTATACAACGATGAGCGGGAGTAGGTGTGCACAATGCCGCTTGTTTTCGCTACGGTCTGGCAGCGCTAACATCATTTGCGGTTCGCTACATATTTCCCCTAGAGACATGACACCGGCCTTCCTAGTCTAGACGATACATCATGGAAAATTAAACAAAACTCATTTATTTAAGTACATTTAGTTCGTTTTAGTTCCTCGTGAGGGTTTGCGTGTTCTAGTGGAAAGCACTAATCGATTCTAACAAGCTAGTGTAATTATTTAATTGTAACTTGGCGTGAAATTTAACGTGAACCTCATTCTACGGATCTATAAAACACGGGAGGCGAAGAGTTCATTATAAACTGAAATCGGAGAGCGCTACGATATAAAATACGGCATTGGAATAAATTAAATTTATCCCCTTATTGTCACATCCAACGGGCACTTGTTCGCTAACGAGGTTATTTCAACAAGGGCATGTGAGGAGGAGCTTTCTGAGCCAGATTGTAACCCCCTTCGGGTTTGTCTCGACCTGAGTTAGTTGAAACATTCGGTTTGAATATCAACCACTTCACATGTGAGATAAGGTTGACAATAACTTGGATGCTGCAATGCAATCATCGATACGTAGAAACATAGGCGTGCTATCGTTAACGCCTATCTAGACGACTTTTTGCACTGCAGCAGCAGGTGCCCGGATTTGTATAAGGAGAGGAAAGCTACACTACGGTTCTATTGAACCATGAGCGTCCACTTTAAAGACCATCATCAGTCGATATGAAGTCAGTTCTACACACAACATCACTAAACCTAATACTGTAGACTATAAACAATTAATATACGTTGGTACCTAAGTGACGTTTGGGTCAACGTTCTCTTTATCGTGATAATAAGAAAACATGTTTTTTTCCATAGTGGCCACTCCATTGCGGCTGTGATAATAATGAGCACAAATCCGTATTTTTTAACAAGAACAGGATCCATTAATATTAAATGTCATATTTATTTCCATTACAGTAAAAAGTAAGTGTAAATATTGAAATTTGCAATGTCTCAACAACAATACTACCTAACTAAAGACTTTCGCTTGTAATACCTTTCACTAATAATATGATATGGAAAGTGAATGCTGCGAAATGATAGACATCTCATGAGACAAACAAATCACATTCAAAAGACATCCACATCCAATAATATTTCATAACTTTCTCGTTTATATATTTAGAAATATTACTGTCATCTAAAATCTAGGAGTTTTTATAACTCGGACTTGTCAAGCTATCAAGAGCTTGACGGATTACAGAAGACAGAGTGAGTTTTAACGATTAACCGCACAATCGCCGTTCGATCAAACTTATCTCGTCTAGACACAAGTAATATTGTGTGGTTATATGCTGCCTTGAAGTTCTGAAACTGTCACATATATAGGAAGTTGCGTTGTGTGAAAACTTGAATGTTATGACTGTGACGCGATACTCATTAGGATGCGATGCGTGCGATGCCTGTAATGGTAGGCGATTATGGCCCGCAATGTATAAATACAGACACAAACAGCCGACAGTTGTAGCGATTGTGAAGAAAATGACAACACGTGAGGTGACTTGGGAACTGCATATAAATATGGTGTTTGCATTTCGATTATCCTGTCGAAAGGGACTTGTCATAACAGTGACTCAGAACTGAGAACATTAAAGGTTCTAATAATTATATAGACTTATTTCTATGTGAATCATTGCGCGCAGGTCGAATTATTAATATAATAATATTTATTTTTTTCTATATGTATTGTAATGTAACTCATGTTTCGTGCAAGTCATACTCGAGTAAATTATTACTGGACTAAATAGTACATTACATTTTAATTATATTATGTATTGTTTGTAGTAACCGTACCTACTAGTCATGAAATGTGTGACAAAAGAAATACTTTATTACTTAGAATTGTTGTTTAGCTACAAAAACAATGTAGTAGCATCACTCATCTACATCTGATGGAAGTTTATCTTCCCAATCATCTACTAATTAAGAAGTAAAAGTGTGACCGAACGAAACATTGATTACATAATATTTCATCATGATATTTTAATTCGCATAAACTTTCTATACCAAAATCTATGATAGATGTTTAGATAATAGACTATCTAAAAATCGCATCACGGTAAAATTATATAACTGACATTTCAAAATCCTATTTTATATAAAACTGTCACTGATGATTAGATCAGAAAATGTTTTATGTAGGTTGTGTATAACCTCCATATAGATGATCATTGCATGTCGAACATAATGGTTCAATTTCATCAATCGATAGTCGTGATTGAAGCACAATCTACCGAAGGCAGAGATCAATGAAAGTCGTTCAAAGCTAAGTGTCAACCCACCCGAAATGAGGGGTCAACTAGAACCCGCAATTGATATTTGACCCAAAACTTACTGAATACAAATAACTTGCTCTCAGACATTGATGTGTGAGCTTCACTTGTAAGCATTCAGTATTTTGGTCCTTTTATTTATACTTTTTAGACATTTGTTTTTACAAGCAGATGGCAGTAATACTCATGTTTCTAAATTATTTTTAGGCTAATTGCTTCGTTTAGCTAAGAATAGAATGTCGGAACGGTAAACAACTATCAAAGAATACTTATTTCTGGCAAAGAAACATTCAAAAGTCCGTAAGCAATGAAACGTATAATTTGAAATTTCTATGCCGAAGGTATTCTGGCTACAAAAAGAACAAATGAAAATTTTCATATATTTTTTGCATTTTGCTTAGAATATTGCATAATTAATGCCAGTCACGACGCGTCAACCTTTTTATAGATAAAAATCTCGTGGATCGTTCGAATTGAACAAAATTGTATGGATATTTCAGACATTAATAAAGATATGGCGTGGTGTGCACGTGACCCACATACTGAAAGCCATTTAAGTGTTCAAATTAAGTCATTTTAAACCCTCATGCATGTGGGCGTATAGAATGTATTGACCGTCACATCAATCAAAGTCAACAAATATTATTTTTATGGTAACGATATCAAATGAACAAAATAATGTTTCGGGTCAGCGTACTAGCAATTTTTAATAGATGGTTTATAACTCTATATATGAATCAATAAACATACAAAAATAAGTTAACGCTTCAATCTGGCAATTCTTGTGACGTGCACAAAGGCGACGACAAAGACCTTGTAAATCGAATAAAATCTGAGCAAGGCACAAACGGTACCAATTGTATTCCCCGTGCAATCATCTTCATAAAATCTATTGAGCAAGCGAGTACTATAAATCTACATCAGCTATGACGTTGCAATCATTTAATTCAAACTGCAAACCTTTATTTGCAACTTCACCAATTGCTCACGTTTATCGACTTATAAATCAATAGATGTTATGATTATTGAGCCAGCATGCTCAAACTGAACTTAGCTATTTTTCTACAATTACATTTATTGGAGACAAATGTATTCAAAGGACATATCAAATTTTTTATCTCATGATATTTATGCTTTCAAGAACCCCACATGAGTAGATAGATTAACGTATAGCTATTGGGTAAAAGTACGTTAAATGTGACATTGGCATCAAGTAATGAAAGCGACCACGCGAATCCTTAGAGACTTTCCCCGATAATTCACTTTCCCATTAGTGTTTGGCTTCAGAACAAGTTGTAGAAATGTAGATATTCAATTTACGTGATTGTATGAAAACATATACGAATATATACAAATGTGTAAGTAATGTGTAGGTAAGGGTACAACCTTATTATCGGTTTTCGATAATAATAGGTCCCTTGTGTTTCAATTTTGATTTAATCAGGAAACTTGCTCATAAAAATGTTAAGGAACATCATAAAATGGAAGTATGAGAACATAAATTAATTTAAAAATAGCTGTAAAACGGTTGAGCTATTGAATAAACATCAATGATAAAGGTCTGGGTAGATGACACCACGGTGGCCAAACATAATAGGTGACATCATCGTCAAAGATTGCGTTTCTCGGCAGTTGAAAAATTACCTTCTGTAACTCATTGAATTGTTTACTGAAATGATTGTCGACTCGTAACATTTCTCGGTAAAATCACATTAAACTAAACAGTAGAAGCGTGCAAATATGTACATTGTTATTAGCGGTAGTGAAGCTAAGGTTCACAATAAGCTGCATTATGTTCACTCCGGGTCGAGTTTCAGGCAATGGACGTGGGTACAAGTTAACATGAACAAACAACCGGACGTGAAGTGAACCCTCCGGTTGAAACGTCAAACTTACGTATACAAATAAAATAAGCATCAGTGGCTCTAGTACATGCGGTCTGGTTCAACTTCGCTGAACATTATCGCTATAATAGTTCCTATCATCTCTCATAACCTGGAAAATAACGACGTTACACACATGGTTCACCGAATAATGTTTACGAGCAGCACACATAACCACGAGTAGTCACCGATACTTTTATTTTTTACAAAAAAAAATATGTTATGACGGAACTGTCTCGATACCGATTCCATCAAAATTTTCTTATACTGTACAAAATTTTACAACGCGGTAAAATGGTTCCGTGAGGGGTGCTTTTATATAGGAAGCTTAGTTTAATAGCAGCCCGTGTTTACAAACTTCCCCTCCTACCATCTGACACCGTCTAAAATATGAAAGACATTAAGGGTCAGGATATAAATATAGTTCCTGAAAATACATCTCTAAGCTAGCTTTTACATACAAGCGATATTTATTCCTGAGTTTGGTTATTTTAACTACCAAATATCTGAGACCACTTATTTGCTTGACCTCACAAAACTTTGTAGAATTTGCAAGTACATTAATATAAAAGCTCTGCGAAAGCTCAAAAATACTATGAGTAAAAACTTTTTGTCATGCATGGCTTCATGATAAAAATATCGTGTGCCATTAATAGATTTTAGGTCGTTGCTCAGCCCTTAGCATGCGGCCCATCGGCTAATGGCTAGCTAATGTGTGCCGAGCTATAAATAATACAGCCTACTTTCAAAGTGAACGGCCAATTTCCGATAAATAGGGAATTATGAGTTGCGCAACGCGGATAATCGTTTTTAAGCTCCCGGGACAACAAAGAAACAGGTATTTGAATGGGTTTTCAAATGTAATTACTTACTTATTGTTACGATCAGTATTATGAGAAATAATATGTTATGATAAAAAACTAAGAAAATAATACTTAATTGATTAATGACATCACTCAAAATAATTTGAATTAATCGATATTAATGCCTATTCAAACAGCCGGGTTGACTGCATTTCATATTGACGACTATCGAGGTGATTCGCCTCCGAGCGATATGCGTACACAGGTTTTGGCAAAGTTCCCAACCGCACCGCAAATTAGTATTGTCATTGCGCAGCATAACCGACCTTCGCACTCGCAAACAAGAAGCCGGAGAACGTTTTAGAGCAGAGTTCCGTTAATTTCCAAGATGCCTAGTTGATTCAATTCACACTCAGGGTTAGCGCCGCGAAAACGGAACTGCTACAAATTAAATGGATATTTGTAACGAACATGTTATGTGAACCACACATTTGTTGCTCAATGGATATGGTGACGACATCATTCGTCGTAGGAAATTTAAAGTTTTAATTGATGAGACAGTTATACGCCGCAAGAATGTGGTCCTTAGAATTGTATAGCTGTCATCGTTTGTACCAGAATCAAATTGTTTTGTAACACTTTAATATCGTATTTTTTTAATATAGTTTTAGATTTCTTTGTACAATACAAATGTTCGTAGGTTTGAGCACATTTAGAGAGCTTTCTTGTGACCTAGTGATATTTGTCTTTGCGTGCGACAGTGTGGCGTCTGCCAACTATTCTATTCTAAGACCTACCATTTTTGGACGAACTCTGATATTTAAAGAAATCGCGAGTAATATTTAGACTGGAAGAGCGGAGTTAACCAATATGTAGGTTAAGAATAGTCTATAAGATCTGTTAATATGTATGGGAAATACGGTCAGTGTTTCCGTGGGTGTAATATCCGCGACTGGTAGTCCCTCACCCATCTTTGCTTCGTATGAGATCATTCGGTTGAATCCTTATGCAGTTTATTTCATTCATAACGTGTTCAAGGTAAAGCATGATCATAAAAACAAAATGTTGCACAAATACCTTTTACGTGGATTTCTATAGAATTGAATACCAATTCTATAAATCTCTTATTTTTAATGTTCGTAATTCTATGATTGATTGAATAAATTTGTGAAGTAATTTCGCTTTGGCTTCGATTCTCCACTTGAAGATGCGCCAAATTGTTTAGCTTTTATTATGAATTGGATTTGCGTGAATTGGCTGTTCTGATAATGTTGGTCTCGAATTTAACTTTGTGAAAGCTTAAGAATAAATGAATTTTGTAACTTTTAGTGCTGTTATACAACATATACGCAATAGGTGAGCCTCTAAAGTCATTACACTAATAGGTAATGGCATCTGACCCCAGATAGACAGATAATATTTTTTGTGTAGGTACATTTGTAAAATACGCATCAATATTAAACTAACTTACATACTTAGATAACTACTACAATCTCAATTTTTTTTTTGAGGCTTGCATATTACGTGTTTTTGTTTTTTTTTTACATTTCATTATAAGTTCATTTAGAAACGTACATTTTCAACTGAATTACTATAAGTACCTTCTACGAATTAACACTAACAGGCGATGATTAATTATATATTTTCTAAGGTAATTATAATTAAGAAGCATTAGCTAATTTATTTTTTGAAAAAAGTTTATTTCAAAACGAGCTATAATTTATCGTAAGTATAAATTCAAATATTTGCAATAAACTTTAACAGAACTCAGTAATAGATAGATGTTCGATAACTAAACTAGTGAAGAAACTTGAAAACTTAATCAAGAACTAGACAAGACGACAGTATTACAGAGTTTCATGGCAGAAATCGTTCCGTAATAACTTTATGTGCCTTTCCGGATAGAGAAACTTCGTATACCGTCCAAAGTCGTAGTATATACCTTGGCAGGAACTTGTAATGGAATAATATCAGCAAACAGATAACTATTACGAGAATACATAGTCAAACGAAGTAAGCCCTTATTGGAACTGGTTCATTTGTTAGTTAAGTAATCTTAAAGCGATGGACATAATAAAAACAAGGTATTCCCGTCAATGTTGTAATTGTTGAAGAATTTCCGATCGAACAATCATCAGTGAGACAGGCTGACCTTCAGGTGAGCAAAGAGCAAATAACAAGGCAAATCAACGCAGTGACGCAAATTATTTGCTAGTCATGTTAAAGAAATAAATTAAAACTATAAAGTTAATAAGAATGTAATGGCGTTTTTTGCTTCCAAAATACACAGAAATATCTAAAGTTATTAAATAAAAAGACTTAATAAGAACTGAAATAAAAATAAAGGGTCAGTTAATAACACTTTGTAAATTAAAAGTAAGTTAATATACCGATAAGCGCCAACTACCAAATAACTAACAAAATGATGACGCATTAAACTGACTAATAATTCAAATACATGGTTTAGTAAACAGTTTAACAGATACAATGAAAAATAGATAAAATGTTTAACGAAGCATCCGCTCAATTAATAATACGCAATACAGTATTTATTAAAAACAACATTATCAAATGAAAACATTGTTGTAGCATAACATATCACAAACATGAATCGTATGTCTTTTATTTTATTTATTTCAAAATTTCACACATATCGTTATAAGGAGGACTTAATGCTAAGAGCATTGTCTGCCAGTCTTCCTGGGTGTGCAGAAAAATGGTGTGGCGCGTTATAAAACTATTATACAAAACTGTTCTCAATAACTCAAGCACTTAAGCCAGCAGTACATAAGCCAGAGTTAATGGCTAGAAGATGCAGTTTGCAGTGATTCAATAAATGATGAGATGACCTGGCCGACCTCAATAAGTCACTGCCGCATTCTTGACCTCTGCCTGCTTCTTGGTAAAACCATCAGCGGTGCAGACAAAAACCAACATAAAATAAATACAAAATCTAAACTGTAAGCTAAATCAACATAAAAACCTACATGGAATGGAACCTAAACAGAATGAACAACAATATTAAAGAGCATTGAAATGGTTTAGTCATCCAAAATTCCAATATTATCTGCATTGAGCGGATGCTAACCGAAAATACCGGTTATCGCGACAATTTGCAAGGTATCCCAAACGACACTGATATTATTCGCTACAGGCTGTTCAAAAACAAGTTTTGGGATGTTATTAAAATAAAAAGCCAATAGACATAAAAAATACCGAGGCACAGTACTACACAAAAAGACAATACTAAGGGTTAATATTTCCGGCCGTGGTCATAGCGCAGCGCGGGTACCAACAGAGCAACTTGCTTCGTAGACTTCAACAATCGGAATGTGAATTAAGACCGATTGTCAATCTGGCAAAGAGCCAAAAAAGGAAGAAAAATGGAGAGACGTTAGAGAGATTTAGGTGTTAGCACCCAAGTCACTTATGTCGATTGCAGAGAGAATCACACGGAGACTCGTATTCTGCTCTACTTTCACAATTTATAAATCTCTTGAATAATTAAGAGCTTCTATTTCCGTTTTTAATGACAATATTTAATGAATATATAAAAAAGCTTTCTCTAAAATCGATTTCATCATCGAATTAATTCATTATTATCATAAGACTTGCCAGTTTTATACTACTAGAATTCGAGACTCTATCTTGACAGCAAAACACACTTCTCAGTGGCCAGTTACCATGAATGACGAACGACGGACGGGAGCAAATAAAAGATGTAAACTTAATTTCAATTAGCGGAGGGAGCAAGCTTCCCAACAAATAAAACAAGTTAGATGTCCGAAGTCAGACGCCATTACACTTCGATAACGAACGTGGTAACTCCGAGGGTCATACCCATATGGAGTATGAGCAAAAAGCAAAAACTAAGGGGATTAATAAGGACCAATAATTTGAGTATATAGGAGGTGGAAAAACTACATTAGCGTTATTATTTGAAATCCAAACCAATTTTAAATCTGGAAAATGAAAACACCAGTCTGCAATCAAATCAATTAGAGGTTACGAAACAGGATAAATATAGCAAAATCAAAATCTAAAAGGAGTCTAATTTTAGCTATGTTTACGTATAAGTTTGTAAAACAAAGAAGAAAGTTCAAACAAAGTTCACAGACTTGCATTTGAATACAATTCATTGAAGTCGGTTTAAAGAATTAAGCAACAACGGGAAATGCAAAACTACAAGTTAGGATTTCACATCCTTTGCACAATGCTGTAATACGCATACCGTTAGTAAGATATACTATTGTTTCTAATGACTGGTTTCATAAGCTTCACGACTCGCACAATCAAAATCTCCGCAATTATTCATATTTCTAGATTGCCTGAAGAAAAGCAAGTTCGCATTCACTTCATTGTTTTGTTATGTAACGCACCAGTAATTACGGTAATCGACAGCAAGGTTTATCGTTCGAGTTTTCTTTGATGTTTCATCATAAATCATTTTATGCAAGTGTACCAATATAAAAAAAACTTTTTATTATTTTCAGTATCATCTAGTGTCTTTATTATTCATGCTCGAAGAGTACGTCTGCGTCATCATCACGTCACTATAGCAGGTCAATAATCCCATAAGCTTGAAAGGGTAAAACAACATAATATAGTTATAAGTTTCATGTGAATAACAAATAAAGTTACCGATTACATTAATACCACTATCAAATTGTTTTGAATTTTAATCGAGTTTCAAAATTGTGATACTGAGCTTTGTTCTAAAATAAAAGGTGAAGAGGCCAAATATGATTACTTTGTTTTATTTATCTTCCGAATTCCGAACGTCTTGTTTCCTTTCAAGTGTTGTGATAAGAAACGCCACATGGCCAGACACATGTTCATCTATTGGCTTTTTAGTACAACCCTGACCGTGATGCTTAAAGTTCAATATCTTAAGATTTATGAAGGGCTTCAATCAGGTAGTAAAAGTTATAAAGCACCAATAACTAATGTTTATACACACACGCTTATAATCAGACATACAACAAGATTTTTAAGAATAACACCTTGACACAGCCAAGTACTATGTTAAGTAAAAAACTACAACACGCAAAGCTAAAATAATAAATACACATGACAAGAAACATTCCCCAAGTGACGTGTAATGTAGACAAAGCAGGAGTGAACAAAATGAAAAGAAAAGTTAAAAATAGATGTAACGTAAAACGCAAACGAAGTGCTGAAATACTAACTACCTGCTATTTGCACCACATGCATTGAACGGTCAAGGACTGCGTTGGGTGTCTATAAGGTTGAGCAAAAAACAAGATACAAAACAGACAGCTTAAAAAAGTCAGCCCCTAAACAAATGTGAACGACGACGGGCGGTCTCAGAATAAGGGCAATTACGTCTTTAGTGGGACTTTGACGCGGCATTAACCATCCCCATGGGAAATAAAAGTGGATCCACCACGCGTTTGTAAAAAAGAGCCATTTCAAGTGCACTTTCGGCACAGGAATATTAAATCCATCGCGTTGAAATGTCATGGAAATTGAGAGAATTTAGCGTAGATATAAAAATATTGTACGGCGATGTAACAGGATGGGTCATTATTTATTGGTATTAATTTCGAAGGATCTAACCTTCGAAATGTTTTTGATTTAAATGAAAAACACTCAGTAAAATGTAACACAATATCTTAAGATTGGATATTTAATATCAAAATACGGTATTGATTGATATAAGAAATACAATCTATAAGATTTAATCTTACGACTCGCCAATTTATCGTCGAAATAAACATAGTAGGTAGATTACCTTAGGTACAGTATCTGGTGTACTTTTTACACGAAATCCTACAAGAAAAATGCAATTATGTTATTACTACAGTAATAAATATAACACGTGAACCAATTATTTTCAAACAGGAGTTCCGAGTTCTGAAGTTATTTTTTTGTAATAAAACCACAAAAAAAACTGTTGTAATCAGATTTTTAAAACAAGAAATACCTACGTCTGAAAACATTGTTTGTTGGTATATCGTTTAAAAATTTTCTATTTAACTTTTTAGAAAGAAAGCAAATTAATGTAACATCGCGTGCATTGCAAGTATCTAGACCTCCAAGCCTTCATCACCATATAAAGGCTTACAAGACTTTCAAAGTAACAAGAGAAATCACTTAGAAGCAAAAGAAAGAGAACTTTACAATGGAGGTAATTAACTACGCGACAGAAAAAAACCCATTTGAGAATATTTCAAAGCTAAGATTTCTTTTAAAATCATGGGACAAAGAGCGTTGATGCCAGCCAAAGAGGATTCTTACAAGGAGTAAGTTTTCAAGCTTCGAGAACCACAGTATTTTGTGGTGTTCAGAGTAAAGTTTCTAAAAGTTTTGTGATACGGTAAGTCAAAGTATTTTTAGAAATGTATGGTGCGTCTTCTGCCAATACCAGTTTTATTAAGAAACTGTCCACTTTAAAAACAGTTAGCCAGCTGTATAAGTTTCAATCAATTTATTTTGTAGGCTAGCCCACAAAAACACGACACTGTAACCACAAGACCTGTCGCAGGCGACATACTTTTGTGTTGTATTGTTCTACTTATAGAACGTCTGTTGACCTCCCAAATTACAGATTAACTAAGATTATTTATATATTACAGACCCCAATGCACCCATAAACAAAATCGTTCTAAAAAATCGCATAAAAAATATTCGTTCGTGTAGCTTTAAAGGGGCAGTGTAACTGGTCGGGCGAGTCAGCGACCGTACAGCGTGCAGTCCTGGGCCTTGCCTCCCACCTCACCTGGCAAGGTTAAGGCACCCCTCTTGCTTTAAGCTATTCCTGGAACGTTCCCATTCAGAACCGGTATTTAATAGTGATTCAAATCACTTTATTTGGCATGGCATTCACTGCATCATAGAAGATCTTGGATCGTAGCATGATAAATGTGATAGATTTAAAAGATATAAATAGTATAATATTTAAATTCTTTCTACACTGAACATCTATGATTATGGTGTGACCTGTTATTCTCATATTTATGTCACAAATCACAATAGACATGCGATTGTGACCTAATAAAATTCACATATAGAGAGTAGGGCAAGGAAGTGGATCACGAGAAAATTTGCAAGCTCATGACAATGTGTCAAGCATGTCGACCGTGGCACGCACGGTACGACTAATAAACAGCCTCATTATCGCAGGTGACGCAAAACAAACGTGGATGAGGTCAAACTTAGTAAACAGAAATATATATAAAAAAACACAATAAAACTATAGCTTGGCACGAAAACAATACCAATTCAAAAATGAATGTTTACATAACCAATCAAAACAGATTGACAATACGGAACGCGGAACTGCAAATGTCTCTCCATCTTGCCTTTCGATAGAACGGAATCTGCTGACGTTGTTTTGCAACACAAAGCCATATTTTTCTGTAAACTCAGACCATTATACAATCTAGATCGTGCATTCTTATGCAATGCTATGGTAGAAGACTTATCCCAACAAACACATATTATTTCAGATTGTTTGTTTCAAACCAAAGAACATTACTTAAAAATCTTTATGGTTTGACAAATTTAGCGCAACGTTGTTGATGCAACCAACTAAAACCGAACTACACTATCTTAATTTATGAGTCGTAATAATATGTTGTAAATGTTTTATTTTTATATTCGAGAGTCGAAATACTGCGGGGTTGACAATCGGAATCATATTTCTCAAAAACCAGATATATTTATGTAGTAATAATTTCTTTGATAAAATGATTCAATGATATTTAGATGATAGTTAAATCCGCTGAGAAGTATGAGTAATGCGATATATATAGCGATTTGATGCAATACTGTTCACTGGGTCTAAATGAAAACATGCACACCTATTCAAAGTCATGCACGACCGGATCTTTTATGTGGGATTGTCATACAAACGAGACACGGTAGCTGAATATCTACTGACGTCAATGTTTGTAATCAAAACAGAAGTTTCAAGCGAAATGTGACAAAGTTTTAAAAGGAGCGGTGAAAACACTGAATAGCACAGATGTATGAATCTAGGTATAGCGGAGACCAACGACCATTATCTCAAAAACAATATTTGCACAAACAAGATCGTGCAATATTAGCAGATTAAAATAATGTGGTGTAAGCCAGTTGTGATAACATTAAAACGAACACACAAAAATTCAGAGGGACTTTAATTTATAGCCTAGTTAGTATAATAAAAGGAAGTTATTAGGGAGTTTTACGATCTTATTTTATAGCCCATTCGAATACACCGAAAACTTTAGGATATAGATATAGTGTAACCCCAGAATAATGAATTAACCAGTAATGATTGAGAAGGATATTAAATTTAAGGTACCTACCTATCATAATATGATATTAGTATATTAATGATCAAATACTATACGAAGCCCAAACAACTTAAAATCATTCTTTATTCCAAAAAATCACAGGGATCATTTATCTGGAATCACCTAGTTCCACATGACCATATAAATATTATAAAAATTATGTATACAAAGTAAATTAAGTTATGTATACAATGTACATTATTTACCAATATGTATAGGTATTTCAGTCAGTTACTGCGTAATACGTACACTATTTAGTATTACTAGTATTAACGATCACCCGTTGACATTGGTAGAAATACTTTCATGCAAATACCACGTTAATGCCACATTGTTAAACAAAGGACATATTTGCATCTAATGATGAAGAATATGAGTGACAGTAATTCCAAGAACATATTATGTTTGTTAGGTCGTCATTTCGTGGAATGTATTTACATATTCGTTAGTATAATAATCTCTGCGCTATCAGAGTTATTTGGAAGTGTAGATGAGATAAATAAATAAATAATAAATAAATAAATAATGTTGGACAATCCACACAACATCATCTAGCCCCAAGCTAAGCAGATCCTTTGCAAGTATGTTTTATATTACATACTTTGTTAATTTAAGGATGCTTGATAATATACTCAAGTATTGACATTGCTAGTATTGTTGGCAACCAGTGGATGGAGCGATTTCAGACTATTTTATTTTTTTAATTTATCGGTACTCGAGAATTTTACAGGTTGTCCAGTAATAAACTTCCATAGGCTGTTATTATCTCACAGTCACATTATTATATACTTAAAAAGGCAAAACGATAGATATATCGAAGTCGAAATAACTGAAGTACATATTCAATAGTATGAAACACTCAAGGAAGCCACTGATACTCATTTCAATTAGAATATACCTAACCATTTTATTGTTTGTACAAGTGTGACGAAAAGCGATATACCATTGATGTCATGTACCTACCATTGTTCTCATGGTTTATGAGAACTATTGGGCGGACAATGTTTTAGTCAAACATACTGCAGCCATTTGTTTAGTGATGTCAGACTTACACAAACTAACTAACTACCAAAGTCACTGGCTAGTTTATTAAGGTTAGAAGTCCTAGAGAAGAGTTACGTAAATAGTTGTATTCGAGTTGTAGAGAATCAGGAGTAACGGATTATACTAGAACACAGATAACAATACTTGAGGTTAAATGAACACAGACATTGATTATGAAAATTTTACGTCAAACATACCCGACGACAAGAACCAATACATATCAACAAGATATACGACTGGTTCCGATGAGCACTGGAATTGACAAGGACTACATATTTGCAAAGACATTTTGCTTAAAATTCGGATATGTTGAATTAAATTGAAGTACGAATGAAGCTTTTAATTACCGAACAGTAAAAATAGGCTTTGTCTTCGCATCTCTGTTCCTAATTAAAGACATTGCTTCGTAATTTTATTCTAATTGTTAATTGGGTACAGTTAGGTGTCGCAAGTTAAAATACTGTGATTAGAAAACTCCTACGTTAAAAGTTGCGAAGATATTAATCAGAGTTTGGAAACAAAATTATCGGTTAGGGCAGGACTTATCGACTGATAAGTTCAAACAAACTGTGCTATTTCTGATAAGAAAATATTCATAAAATGAACCCTGAATTTACAAACATAATTTTTAGAGAGATTAGTGAAAATTGTGCAGTCATTTTGCATGCAGACCTATACAACGTGATCGATCCAGTGATTTGGATATCCGCCAAAAGTTGTCTCCAGCGAGTCGTCGTAGCATATAAACTATAAAATCTAAGCTTCCAAATAAGATACAGACCAGCCTCGCGACGGTGGAAAGATCCCACGCGGACCTGGTCTTGCCACGCGGTTGCGGGCCATCCTTCCGCCTGCCCAGTGAACCGTAATTAGACGGTACGGTAGTCTCCTCGCGCTTACGGCGACCCGCACCACGTCTCAAGGACGAAAACCAGTTGGAGACAGATCCACGACGCTCTTGTTGCTCGGCCGCTGCCGATCCACTCTTGATAAACATTACTTCACAGGTGCACGAGCACGGCGCACATCCCACTAATACTTAGTTAACTTCAGTACCACACTAACACAACAATATTAGACAAGCTTGCTGCACACGTTACCTATAAAAAGCCGCATTGTCAATAATTGCCAAAATAACAAAGCAAATAAATCGGAATGTGGATGACTGCGCTTCGCCGGATTGTCGATGTCGTGTCGCGACCTACGTTGATATTGTTGCCAAAACAGAGCGGGTGAAGCTAAACAAAAGAGATTGAGTGAGGTGCACGGCAAGCATCGCTGATGGCTTGAAGACACACCTGTTCATAGTCGTCGTCGTAGCTGCGGGTTGCGCGCGCACATCGTACCAGCAGCGGCCACCACAAGGCTCCGCACAGCAGCCGAAAATGTAAACACATCGCGCGCCATACACTTCCCTCTAAGGAACGCACTCGACTGAAGATAGTCGCGGGCGCCGCCGCCGGTGCTTGGCACGCTGACAATTACAATACGACCTATGCTATGTCACCTATACCTACATACAGATTTTTTTATCTTTGTACGCCGAAAACGTGAACGTCACTTACGCGATGTTTACTCTGTTATTCTGATAAATGGAACAACACTGTTATCTTTTACATAAACAATCAAAAGCGAAGTTTATATGAATTCACTGAAACCTAACTTATCGACAACTCTCTAAAGGTGTTAGCGTCGAACATAATTAGGGACCGTTAACATTGACAAACCGGACACCTATTTAATTAGGGTTTCGTTATATGGACCTAATTAGTAAAGGTCTGTTGATATCGGAGTATCAAAGGTCTTCAAATAAAGACTTACGAGGCCTCAAGCTCGGACGATGAACTTTCGAACCCCATACTCTCAGTACAAATCCATATAGCGTTGCGAGTTTTAATGTACACAATAAAGTAGGTACATTGGAATATCACTTGTATTTTGAGTCATGGTTTGACGGTTGCGAATATTTGTTGCAACGAGTGTGTGAATGCGAATGAATCAGACGATTTGTTATCGAAACCAGCAGCCACAGTGCGGAAGTGGCAAAGGAAGTCTGATAAAACTTAAATGAATCGCAAACATTGTCCAGTTCGGGGGAATTATACATACAGCCCGTTTCAGGCCCGTTACAGTGCACAAGCACATGAGAAAAACAAAATTGAAATGGATCGTTATTTTAAATATGAGTATATTTTATTATAGAAATTAGAATAGGAGTAATTAAGAATTACCTCATTAGCAAGGTATTCGAAACTGTCTAATGAGATCAAGCGTCATCAGGTGACGAAACAACTTCTAGATAAAATCACAGTTTTCGGAACAGAACGAAAACGAATATCATAGCACATATAAAATTATCATTTTCGAAATGAAACTGTAATATCACAGAAATTATAATAATACAAGCGTATCCATTTGAATGCAATATGATTAAGTAGGTATGTGGGTAGTTTAAACTGTTCAAATATTGAAATTAAATTGAAAACGTATTCAAAGGACACGTTAGGGAAAAACTATTATTCAAACGAACATGAAACTTTTTTAAATTCATCAACACGCAAACATTGCTTTAGGTATTTTCCTCGAAACGGTGACTAATGGGTCTGGCAAAAAAACACAGTTCAGTAAATGTGAAAGTTCAGCAAAATTCTTCAGAATCAGCTGAGATTGAGATCCTTACAATCTCCAATACAAAGGAACTGGCCTGCAACCGAATCTAATGATAATACAATAAACACGACATCCGACGAAGGTAGTCTCCACATATCCATCTTATCACTGCAAAACTTACAAGTGAGCACTGCACGAGTTTTTATGAATGAAAACCTTTTCGATATATGTAATTTAGTCACAAAACGTGGTATTTGTTTAGTAAAAATCGTACACCGCTAGAGGTTATTGATAGTAGAACGTAGCGCGCGACGGACTAAACGCGTGGTGTCCGTGCCGCAACCGGGCTCTTACTGGCTGGTTTACTACTCGGCAATGCCAGCCTCGGCTGCTATGAGTAGTAAGCCCAACCCTATACAGTATACATTCACGGTTTACGTCAGAGTGGTCCGCATAGTATTGAATGAATCGAGGGGAGACGACGCGGTTAGGGCGCGGATTGCTATGCCTTTAATTGAAATCTATCCATGGGATGATTAAAAACTTGTGGGTTGTAGGAACCTTCATAAATAAGTAGGGTTTATTGCTTAGATAATTGTTTAGGTGTGCCTTAGGGGGACTACTAGGACTCGTAAAGTTGAGAATGTATGATGTGTTAATTATTTTAACAGTATTAAAAAATATATAAATAAATAATCATCTTTGGGGTAATATTGTATTGTCTGCAGTGGTAAGAAGAAACTTATGAACTTCAAATTCATTGTACTACTGTACTTTGAATTTGTATATGATAGGCAGGATGTAGAAGACATTAATTAGCCTTGATCATAAAAATCGTCAGAGACATTTATTGAATTGTATTTATTTCGGACTTTGTCTATAATTTTTGTTAGTAACATAATGCCCTTTTATTTATGGCTTACTAAGTATTTATATAAAATTCTTAATCAATGTTTGAAATTATTTTCCAAGTCTATTTCAACTAAGTAATAAGTGAACCCACAGCAATAAAAAAAACAATCCTTGTCAAAATTATATTCAAGATGCAGAATATTTGTGATAATAATAACAAAACTACAATGCTTAGAACCAAGCTGTGGCCTGAATAAATTTATAATTCTCATAGTACAAGCTTTGCTTAGTTTGAGACTATAGTCTGATGTGTGAAATATTTATTTAACACCTGTGCATATCGTCCTAGGTTACTGTTATGGCTATCTAGCTGGTTTGTTATACCCACAACAAACTTAGAGTCTAAGCGCGGAAACGGAATGCAAATTGTACAGAAAACTGCTACAATTACATTACAACAAACTTAGTGTAATGTGGGTGGGGTCAACTCAACTAGACAACAATAAAAATATATTGCTGTTAAGCATTTGTCCGCTTTCATTTTAGTTTTAGAAACAAAGACATGCCTATAGCAATTTTTTAACAGATCAATGAGTCTTTACTCTCTAGCAGCAGGCCATACATGAGCACCCAAAACAACAGTTTGTTAACTGAAGAACCTAAACCCTATTTTTGTATTTTCATACCAGATAAATGATATGTACATGAATTGTTTTCTCATCGGAAGAAAGACTGCAACACTTATTATAAGAAAGCAGAATGTTTCCTTTTAAAAATGTATGTAATATCATTCAAAATTATAATTTCTTGACCACTTTGTAATAAATCATAGACAAAACAACAATTGTATGAATACCATTGTTGTCAATTCAAACTATATTATGCAACTCTTTTGCTGTACCAAGTGTATCAACACAGGCTTAAATATAATGGGGATAAGTTTTACAGCATTCTACGATATAAACAATCAAAATTGTCGGACAAGATGCATTAGGCTCCAGTCATAGTAAATTTGATGTAAATTATGAGCACAAGGCATACCTGGATTTCTAACAGCAATTCCGTTTTCCGACGCCTTATATCAATCAAGGTCTTCTGCTGGTCAGGCGTCAACTCTGAAAACAACAGTGGCCGTACAGATACATCAACATTAAAATCCTAGCCATTGAGGTCACGATTAAAAACAACTTGTGTTCTACGTCTACAGTTTTACACATCAGCGGAAAAACTAACCCGTGTGATTGAATGGATCACCATGATTACTAGCAGCATTGTTTCCTCCAAGGGACAAGTTCTCAAAATCACTAATCATGTCTTAAATTTTAATTCAAAACAGTAAACAAAGTTTACATCGTTGAAAACTTCTGAGCAGCCATGTTTGTTTTTTTTATTTATTTACACAGGCACAGACTAAAAATAAAAAACAGGACTGGCCACAAATCAACAGTTGCTTATAACATATTCTACCAATGAGCGATTTTCCAGGGAGTGTTCTTATAATACACGATAGATGGCGCTCAACGTCAAATGCATTTCAATGTCAATTGTCAACACAAAAAGTTTTCATATTTTATCTGTGGTGTGAAATTTTTGTCCTAGAAAAAATTCAAAACTGTTTGACAAAAGCTAAAAGTCTTCAATCGTGGCAGAAATCAGAAACCAGTATACAGTCTGTTGTCGTCAAAAGTAAAATCCACAAGAAGGTACACGAATGCTAAAATAAAAGCAAACAAATTTTATCAAAACGCTGAATACACCGAAACGGACGTGACAGGATGATAATGACAGCTACACGACAGAGCTACCAATAGATTATACAGATAAAAAAGAGAGGGATTTTGATACACTATTTGTCTACTGCCATCTATCGACTATTTTTGAACTATTTTTTTTTTTAAAAGCCATTTGGAAAATCGCTCATTCAAAACCGTAGTATGTTCTTTGTACATATATTAAAAAAATTGCAATATATTAGTATAAATTACTATTTATTGTGTACACAACTT
Source organism: Ecliptopera silaceata (assembly GCA_932527185.1). Taxonomy (NCBI): domain Eukaryota; kingdom Metazoa; phylum Arthropoda; class Insecta; order Lepidoptera; family Geometridae; genus Ecliptopera; species Ecliptopera silaceata. Next base: position 4,245,852 of record OW052202.1, on the reverse strand, counting down.
GTAAAATAATATGTCCCTGCTTCATACAACTTTTTTCATAAACTGCTAATTATTAAATTTTCTAAATTACATAACTTTTTTAAATGCTATCATCACTTGCTAGTCATATCGAAGCAAGATAACTCCATCTATGGAGCCTATTTTGAACTAATTTTGTCATTAAAAAGAAAGAAATTTCTTTTTTTCATTACTTGTTTTGACGGACAGCACAGCGCGACACGGCACGGCACGGCACGGCAATCATTCTCATCGTTCTACTGCCGTTCCGTTCGTTTTGGTTGTCTTTTTTGATTATTTCTTTTCATTGAATAAACACCACACCATGTATTTTATTCTAGAATGATGAGATAATCTTTGCTGTGTATTTATTCCTTTCTGATAATGCAGATCTGATAGTGTACTGTGCAACACAATATTTGGTATAGTGATAGGAAGATCGCAAACTACTATTGTTCTACTAAAACAGCCGGTTTTATAAATTTTACGAGCAACATGAATGACAGTGGTTGCATACACTTGAATAATTTCAAGGCTGCCAAGGGTACAAACCCTTACAGAATCGTACATGCCTTTTTCGTGGCGTGTACATCTTCTGAGGCAAGAAAATACAAGGTACATGTTTATTCGACTGAGAAATTCAAAACCCTCTTGTTGCCCAATTGCACTTAGGATTAAGCAAATCGATTTTTCACAGTGTATAAAATGTCGAAACGTTGATATTTTATAGTCATAACATGTATAAAAAAGTTTCTACTTTATCCAGCTTATAAATAGCTGCTGCATGTTTTTGGTAAACAGCTGATTTATCCCCTTAGTTAGAACAATGACAATTTTATCAAACAGCTGCTTTGGGGTCATTGAAGTGAAAATAGCATACCTACTAGTTTTTGAATAAGTCAATAAAGATTGTCATCTGAAATTATATATTACATACATTTTGATGCTACATCTATCTCAAGTATTTTGGTATATAAAATCCAAAATACTTGAAAACTAGTATCAAAAATACTGCATACACAATAATCAGTTCTTGCAGTAGCATTAGGTCTGGACAGGCATAACAAAGTTAGCATTGCTGTAGACCAAGCCATGCTCAAAAGCTCTCCATAGACTTACTACTATACATTTACTTTCAGGCAACATCATGCCTCTGCTTCGCCTGCGGCAAACTCGGTCCTCGAATGCACTCATGCATGCATTGCATCTACTTTGCCTGCTACAACGGCCACATCCAAGAGCATGCGAAGATCAAGAAACATTTCCTTCACATTGACTTGAACTATGGAAATGTGTATTGCACTCAGTGTCAAGATTATATCTATGATAGGGAGCTGGCAGAAATTGGCGTCTCCCACAAGATTCTCCAAGCAAAGTAAGAAGAGATTAGGGACAATGTATTTATTTCCAGGTTAGATATGAAGTCAGGCATTTAAACAATTAGCAGAGTGTAATTGTGTACTACTAAGATAACAAAGTTCTTAAATATTTTAGTCATAGTTTAAAGGTAAAACTTTGTAGAGAACATCTGCTAATGCCATCTTTGTATGAAATGAATTTGTTATTAGAAGACACATAAGATAGACAAGCAGGTCATTAAAACAGATTTTCTTTTATAAATCTTAAATGTTGAACGCAGTCATACTTAGCATGTGTAATCTTATGATACTTTGAGCTGTGAACAACAAAATAAGGACACTATTTAGGTTACTTCTTGTCCTAAAATTATTATTTTTTTTATATCTTTTATGTAGATCTCTTGGAATCAGCGTGCCATACATGCCATGGCTGCCATCCAGTGATGAAGCGATGGCATTGCGCCGGCTTCGCAAGCGCCGCGTCATCGGCCCACACACCACCATCGGGTTACGGGGACTGCAGAACCTCGGCTCCACTTGCTTCATGAACTGCATTGTTCAGGTATGTCTGAAAATCATTCTGAAAAAAGTCATTTATATTATAATTGCTAGATATTCTGGGAATATTAATATTTTGCTATAAGGTACTATGCATCAAATGTTGTAATGGAATTTAATTTAACTTACAACAACACAAACACCAAATACATATATGTCTAGGAAAGTATAATTATATATACTTGGGTATATATATAAGTCAGGGTAAGTAAATCAACATTTTTATTACTAGCTGACCCAACAATGTTGTTCCGTTTATAAAAAACTTATTACTCACCATTCTCTGTTTCCCTCGGCTACGAGGCCTAGTGGTACTCAAGTTTTAGTAAGACAAACTTGATTTTATAAATATGTATAGAGATTTGTGAATATTTCCAGACCCTCATTCATACGCCTCTGCTGCGCGACTATTTCTTGGCGGAGCGTCACTTATAGGCGAAAGGTTTAATGGGTTTACTTATCAATTTGAATACATGTAGGTACATCTAACAAATATGTATTGTAAAACCTGCAACTATTTTAGATTTTGCCACTACGCTTCACGGTAAGGTATAGTAGTTATATTTGAATACATAGAAAGCACAGAATGATCATCAAGGATTGCTTTTCAAAATATTTTTATTCATATTGATAGCAAATCGAAGGGACTTAATGTCTGATCAACACCCTTATTTAATATACCTACATATAGGTACCTCTGGTACGAGATATTTTGAAATATTACTACATACTTACCCCCATCTTATAAAAAGTTAGCGTTGACTTTAAGCGTTTTAATTACGTATGGTAATTAATGCTTCAAGTCTGCGCTAGCTTTTTATAAGATAGACTGTTAGTTCTTTTATAGTCCTTGTGCAAGCATGAATATGTCGGTGGATATATTTATCGTGACTTCTCGATAGAACCCTGACAAGTTTCCGTTTATCGAGTAATGACAAACTGAAAACGTGTTGTACCAACCCTAAATAGAGTGGGACAAAGGGTAGGAAGATGAAGATCAAATTTCTATCGACATATCCATGAGTGCAAGCCAGTTCTAATAATATAGGCCTTTCCTGAAGTTAGTCATTTATCTTACATAATGTATTTAAATAACCACGGTATCAAGTACCTTTGAGATATAAGAGTTTTAATATTATACTGCCCTAATAATACCTACACTTGATCTAACAAACAGTCATACATTTTCTTTAATAAATAGATGAACAACACAATGTTCTATGGTAATTATCTTAAATTTAATGATTGAAATCAGCATTGATTTTGAAAAACTAAACACAATGATTCTTACATCTAAATTTTGATCATGAATAATTTTACATTAGTTTTGTAATGAAATTTGATTATATCCACAAATAATAATAAAGAAGCGACATTGTGTCTATCACATTGTTTTTTGTTTGTATGGACTAAAGATTCAAAATATTAGGCTCGGATACAAATTACTAAATTAAAATATTAAATGCAAAATAATATCTTTAGCGACGCTAACAAATGTTCAAAAACTATAGGGAATTATTTGTGCTAAGTACTCAGCAGTCACAACGTATATTTAAGTCTAACTTCTCGAAGAGATAAAAAACAATAATATGTGACAAGTAACTATTAGAACAATAAAAATCCATTGTAGCTACTGCACTGCACATATTTTTTCTATGGCACTTATTTCAAATCCAATCAGTGAAAACCTTTTTGATCATTTGATAGCGAAACGAGCGAAAAAAAAACATAATATCTACAATCAGATGTAAAATCCATACAACTAACTACGTTTTAATACAAGTCATAAATATTAAATATCACATTAAGCTAATGTCAGTTCAGTCATATTACATACTACTTCTACGATCTTCAGGTGGACATAGACAGCCAAGACTTCGCGAATTGACGTTGACAAGTGCAGCTATATAGTTCTTCACGCGATAGAAGGAGACAACGAATGTCTCAAGCAAAAAGCTGCTACGAAAATGCTCACTTTTGACTACAGCGATCGCCTATTCCAAGCCTTACGATAAATAAACATGAGTGACAATTACATGAACACACAAAACAGAACACAGTCATTACATACTAAATATACTCATTAGACATACTTAATAAATAAGTCTTGATATGATAAGACATCCACATTCAAAATTAAGACAGTAACATACTAGTTTTTTTGTTCAAATATATTTTTGAAAACTGTGCACGTAGATAATAATATGGTATGGTTATAGTTTTACAGGCACATAAGAGGCCCTAGAATATATTTAAAAAAATACTACTCAATAGCTTTTCCAAATATCAAACTGCATTCAAACTCCCTAAATATCATGGGCTACATAGTGTACAAGTGATACATAGAGTCAAATAAATTTATCGACAGATCGAACTATAGTTCTATCTGTAACTAACTATACGTACGGGATGTAAGCTCAGAAATTTTGCTAGTGCCCGCGCGTGAACTGATTCGTCGGCGCATTCACGTGGCTCAAATGAAATGCAAAAATATAAAAACAGCGAGGTAGATTGAAATGTTCTGTAGCGAACGGGAATTTATACAAACATTTTTAAAAATACTTTCTAATTACATGTGAACACAGAAGCTCCGACGAGCAAGTTCTAATTACATACAATATAGTAACTTGTGGTCATGTCTATAACCACATAATTAGCCTAAACAGGAAACAGACAGCGTTATATCTATTGTAAAATCATCAACATTCTGCGTTTAATTCAATATATTTGCATATAAGCAGATACAATCAGAGATACACAAGTTGACACCAATCTATACTAAAACTGAATAATTATTTGCGTTTTCCAAACGCTACCTTAACCATCCTTTTGGAAACAGTACCATTTTAATTAAAAAACATTCACTTTTAAGATAGGTCTAAAATGAATACTTATGAATAGTAGTCAAGCTTACAGAAATATTCCATATCAAGATTAGGATCCAAGTTAGGATACAAATGTGCTAAGGCTTATAACAATTACGTCAATTTTAGTACTACTCTTAAATCTGAACTGACAAATATGTTCCGTCTCTTTCTCTATATACAAAGTTATATGCCTTGTCTGTTAGTAGAAAGAGGCACATTTATGTCAGGCAGCGTAGCCTGAGAAAAAATATTCTTAGAAGGTCGGCAGACTAAACTCTGTGAAAGCGAATTGAATGCCATTAATTTATAGGTAAAACTACAGAGAACATATCTATGTAATGTTGTGCTATCTCTTTCACGCGCAAGTAAATAGTTATACTAGAAAGAGATACCGCTAAGTTAATGTAGTTGGCATACATGAATATTTTGTGTGCACCCATTACTTTTACCAAAAAATACGTGATTTGCATTCCAATGTTTGTTGCAAGACACTTCACAGAGTTTACTTGCCAACAAACACATCATTCTTTCTGTTCTCAAGCTTTGAGATAGAAGAACAGTTACTTTTTAGGGTATAGATCAATTTTGAACTCTAACATGTAAACATTAAAGCTTATATCTAACAAATTCGTGAATGAATCAGACAACACCAAGATGAGTTTTAATCTAACACTAGTATCACGAGAAGAAATGACTTACACAACATCGAGTGGATTGTGTAGACCGTTGAACATTCAGTATAATAGGTACCAAGACTACTTCGGATCATTATAAATGGTTTATTCATACTCCAACACTGTCTTGTGGTAGAACAGCAGATACCTGGAAAATAAAAAAACAATTATAGTAAATTCTTATCACTTTTACTTGAATATACTACTATGTATATTCAAGGTAGTAAGTTAAAAACCGGTAGTGAACATTTGGAATGTAAATGTAAACAAGTCCTCTTAAACGGTGAAGGAAAGCACCGAGTCTAGTAAGCTGCTGAGAATTAGTAAGCTGATGAGAGGTGCTGGTCATAATTACTCCAGAACGAATTGCCGCCGTAGGTACATGGGACATTTGTATGCTACTACAGAAACTAATACTACACTATAATGTTTAATTTATAACTATTTTTTATCTTTATCCTATCTTAATAATACATACCCTTCGCTTTCTAGCACCTCGCGCAGTGACGCCTTAGTGATCATGTGATCATCGCATTTAAACCAGCTGCCCTTCATCTGGCGCACATACGCCGTGTAATGTCCCGCGTCCAACGAGCCGAGATGATTCACCACCGCGAACAAAGAGTACCGGTTATCCTCGAACAAGCCTTCGGGAGCGTTGTTATTATCAGCACCGACGTCAGCGGTCCGTCGATGCGACGACATAAACGGCGTCATGTCTAATTCAGCCGGGAAGGACACGAAGGCCGATATCTTGCGATCGATCTGCGAGGAATGCTCGAATCGCTTGAGATGGAAGCTCGCTACGATAGGCAGAGTCTCGAGCGTCAGTTGTTTTGTTGACTCGCGGTAGGCGCGGCAGTTCGAGCATTTTATCTTCGCGCCGGATCCTAAATGCTCGGCGCGAGTGAATCGTTCTAAGCACGCGTGGAGCGATCCCGGCCCGGCGACGTCGAGGCTGATGTCCCAAAACGGATCTATGGTGGTTGAAACTCCTGAGCAGGAAGTGCATACGACGTCGCTCTGGAGGCCTCCGGTGAAGATCTGGTCGATGATGCAGTTGCAGCGGTTGCCGTTTTCGGTTTTGTCTTCGGGCTTGACCTGCTCGTCGACGCCGTTCATGCAATGTCTGAAAATTAAATAAAATCTCTAAATATATTTAATTGTACGAGCGAAACACATACAAGGCGAATAAAGCTTGATAGAATCTATTGAACAAATTTCAAAATTATTTAGACAACGGCGACATGAAATTTCTTATAGAGACTGATGATTGTAATTATTTTATTAGATACTATGTTTGCTAATACTAGATAAGAACAAACAAAGACAAAAAACAACTTATTTAGAGTTGAAAAACACAGCTAACCTATTCTTATTTTCAAGTCGTTTTAAAACATAGCTAACCTGTGCAGTACATCTAAAGTGGCGATGAAGAACTCGTGAGCGTCCTGTTGTTCGTAGCCCGCCAGGTGGCGCGCGTGCGTCCAGATCAAATGCAGCAGTCGGTGCAGGGTCAGGGGCGTCTTAGCGCCCGAGTAGAACTCCTGGAAATATTGTTAATATTTTGTAAAAACTCGGTGAAATCAAAGAACATGCTTGATGTTAAATGATAGAATTCAGTAGTGTATGGTTCTATGTGAAAAAGCTTATGCTCGGAAGTGATAGTACCATTAATGTCAACTGTCTAATAGTGATGAAATCACTCAAGTTTTAGTAAGACAAACTTGATTTTATAAATATGTATAGAGATTTGTGAATATTTCCAGACCCTCATTCATACGCCTCTGCTGCGCGACTATTTCTTGGCGGAGCGTCACAGGTGCCGATCTCAGAGCACCGGCAAATGCCTCGTATGCGAAGTATCCAAGCTGTTTCAGGTAAGGATCATTTTTGTTGAGCTTATAGAAAAATTACCATGAATGTGGATTCACAGATATCATGCATTGCCTCACTGGATTCTTTCTTATTGGCGGAAGTTTTCTGTGTTTCAAAGTTATGAATTAAATAAAATGAAAAGTTTTTAAATACTATAAAAACAATAGGAACCAAATAGTACAATAGCAGAATTTGAAACGATGATAAGATTATTGCTCACCTAACTCAACAATCACTGAGATTTAGATGATAAGTCTTATGTTCTTATGATTGATTTTATGATTTGAATGGTGGTGCTTTAAATCAAAACACAGCAATGATTTCATCACTATTAGACAGTTGACATTAATGGTACTATCACTTCCGAGCATAAGCTTTTTCACATAGAACCATACACTACTGAATTCTATCATTTAACATCAAGCATGTTCTTTGATTTCACCGAGTTTTTACAAAATATTAACAATATTTCCAGGAGTTCTACTCGGGCGCTAAGACGCCCCTGACCCTGCACCGACTGCTGCATTTGATCTGGACGCACGCGCGCCACCTGGCGGGCTACGAACAACAGGACGCTCACGAGTTCTTCATCGCCACTTTAGATGTACTGCACAGGTTAGCTATGTTTTAATACGACTTGAAAATAAGAATAGGTTAGCTGTGTTTTTCAACTCTATAATGACCGGTTTCTGGAAACCCAAATCACGATTGATCCGAGTTTGACACATGGTAATTATTTGATTTTTTCATTGATTCATTATTCGAGAAACCGGCCGTATACATATAAGTTGTTTTTTGTCTTTGTTAGTTCTTATCTAGTATTAGCAAACATAGTATCTAATAAACTAATTACACCGCATGTCGCCGGATTCTAAATAATTTTGAAATCAATTCTTTATATTGTATCAACCTTTACGTCGCCTTGTAGATTTTCCCTCGTACAATAAAATATTTTTAGAGATTTTATTTAATATATTTATTTAATTTTCAGACATTGCATGAACGGCGTCGACGAGCAGGTCAAGCCCGAAGACAAAACCGAAAACGGCAACCGCTGCAACTGCATCATCGACCAGATCTTCACCGGGGGCCTCCAGAGCGACGTCGTATGCACTTCCTGCTCAGGAGTTTCAACCACCATAGATCCGTTTTGGGACATCAGCCTCGACGTCGCCGGGCCGGGATCGCTCCACGCGTGCTTAGAACGATTCACCCGCGCCGAGCATTTAGGATCCGGCGCGAAGATAAAATGCTCGAACTGCCGCGCCTACCGCGAGTCAACAAAACAACTGACGCTCGAGACTCTGCCTATTGTAGCGAGCTTCCATCTCAAGCGATTCGAGCATTCCTCGCAGATCGATCGCAAGATATCAGCCTTCGTGTCTTTCCCGGCTGAATTAGACATGACGCCGTTTATGTCGTCGCATCGACGGACCGCTGACGTCGGTGCTGATAACAACAACGCTCCCGAAGGCTTGTTCGAGGATAACCGGTACTCTTTGTTCGCGGTGGTGAATCATCTCGGCTCGTTGGACGCGGGACATTACACGGCGTATGTGCGCCAGATGAAGGGCAGCTGGTTTAAATGCGATGATCACATGATCACTAAGGCGTCACTGCGCGAGGTGCTAGAAAGCGAAGGGTATGTATTATTAAGATAGGATAAAGATAAAAAATAGTTATAAATTAAACATTATAGTGTAGTATTAGTTTCTGTAGTAGCATACAAATGTCCCATGTACCTACGGCGGCAATTCGTTCTGGAGTAATTATGACCAGCACCTCTCATCAGCTTACTAATTCTCAGCAGCTTACTAGACTCGGTGCTTTCCTTCACCGTTTAAGAGGACTTGTTTACATTTACATTCCAAATGTTCACTACCGGTTTTTAACTTACTACCTTGAATATAGTTGTATATTCAAGTAAAAGTGATAAGAATTTACTATAATTGTTTTTTTATTTTCCAGGTATCTGCTGTTCTACCACAAGACAGTGTTGGAGTATGAATAAACCATTATATAATGATCCGAAGTAGTCTTGGTACCTATTATACTGAATGTTCAACGGTCTACACAATCCACTCGATGTTGTGTAAGTCATTTCTTCTCGTGATACTAGTGTTAGATTAAAACTCATCTTGGTGTTGTCTGATTCATTCACGAATTTGTTAGATATAAGCTTTAATGTTTACATGTTAGAGTTCAAAATTGATCTATACCCTAAAAAGTAACTGTTCTATCTCAAAGCTTGAGAACAGAAAGAATGATGTGTTTGTTGGCAAGTAAACTCTGTGAAGTGTCTTGCAACAAACATTGGAATGCAAATCACGTATTTTTTGGTAAAAGTAATGGGCGCACACAAAATATTCATGTATGCCAACTACATTTACTTAGCGGTATCTCTTTCTAGTATAACTATTTAGCTGCGCGTGAAAGAGCACAACATTACATAGATATGTTCTCTGTAGTTTTACCTATAAATTAATGGCATTCAATTCGCTTTCACAGAGTTTAGTCTGCCGACCTTCTAAGAATATTTTTTCTCAGGCTACGCTGCCTGACATAAATGTGCCTCTTTCTACTAACAGACAAGGCATATAACTTTGTATATAGAGAAAGAGACGGAACATATTTGTCAGTTCAGATTTAAGAGTAGTACTAAAATTGACGTAATTGTTATAAGCCTTAGCACATTTGTATCCTAACTTGGATCCTAATCTTGATATGGAATATTTCTGTAAGCTTGACTACTATTCATAAGTATTCATTTTAGACCACCTATCTTAAAAGTGAATGTTTTTTAATTAAAATGGTACTGTTTCCAAAAGGGTGGTTAGGTAGCGTTTAGAAAACGCAATTAATTATTCAGTTTTAGTATAGATTGGTGTCTACTGTTTGTATCTGCTTATATGCAAATATATTGAATTAAACGCAGAATGTTGATGATTTTACAATAGATATAACGCTGTCTGTTTCCTGTTTAGGCTAATTATGTGGTTATAGACATGACCACAAGTTACTATATTGTATGTAATTAGAACTTGCTCGTCGGAGCTTCTGTGTTCACATGTAATTAGAAAGTATTTTTAAAAATGTTTGTTTAAATTTCCGTTCGCTACAGAACATTTCAATCTACCTCGCTGTTTTTATATTTTTGCATTTCGTTTGAGCCACGTGAATGCGCCGACGAAACAGTTCATAGCGCGGGCACTAGCAAAATTTCTGAGCTTACATCCCGTACGTATAGTTAGTTACAGATAGAACTATAGTTAGATCTGTGGATATAGTATATTTCATTACTAGTTCGGAAAGGCTGTCATTACAACGAGTTCCGACAAATGTCTGCACGAGCCGAGGCGCAGCCGAAGGCGAGTGTTGACAGTCGGAACAAGTTGCAATGACGGTTCCGAACGTGTACTGAACGACTATTTTTAATACAGTTGCGAAAAAATGAAGTAATTTTATAAAATAATAATAAAAACAACTAAACTCGCAAAGAAAATTTCTACAAAATGGCGCCAACCATAGATTTTTTTTTTATTTGCTCTTCGGAGCAGGCTAAAGTTTTAGAACCATACCGCCTAGTCTTACGTAAATGTTTTTCTCTTAAATTAGTTTATTTTCTTTATTATTATTTTATTTACAACGTCTTCCCGCCATCTTGAAGATGGCCGTAGAATATAAGAAGAGATTTTTTTTTTCATTCACTCTGGTAGGCAAATGCCCATACAGCCAAGTCTTCAGTAGAATTTTTTTATTGATATGAAATGAAAATGAAATCAAATGAAACCCAACCTAACTCATTCAATCAAATCATTAAATCTGTTAATGAAACAAATTAGTAGCTTCTTTTTAGAAATATACGTATTTGCATGAATCATAAAAACTTCTTTGTTTTTTTTTAGTAAAAACTTCATGGTTGGTTTTTCTTTTTAATAGACATTATTTTGACAGTTGGTAAAGAAAAAGCACTAGTGCGGTAATGGTAAAAAAAAAGCACTAGTGCGTAATAGCCCACTTCCCGAACGCTAAACGTCCCTGCAATATGCCACTTTTTGAGCAACTGTATTAAAAAATTTATTTTACTCTATGTATCACTTGTACACTATGTAGCCCATGATATTTAGGGAGTTTGAATGCAGTTTGATATTTGGAAAAGCTATTGAGTAGTATTTTTTTAAATATATTCTAGGGCCTCTTATGTGCCTGTAAAACTATAACCATACCATATTATTATCTACGTGCACAGTTTTCAAAAATATATTTGAACAAAAAAACTAGTATGTTACTGTCTTAATTTTGAATGTGGATGTCTTATCATATCAAGACTTATTTATTAAGTATGTCTAATGAGTATAATATTTAGTATGTAATGACTGTGTTCTGTTTTGTGTGTTCATGTAATTGTCACTCATGTTTATTTATCGTAAGGCTTGGAATAGGCGATCGCTGTAGTCAAAAGTGAGCATTTTCGTAGCAGCTTTTTGCTTGAGACATTCGTTGTCTCCTTCTATCGCGTGAAGAACTATATAGCTGCACTTGTCAACGTCAATTCGCGAAGTCTTGGCTGTCTATGTCCACCTGAAGATCGTAGAAGTAGTATGTAATATGACTGAACTGACATTAGCTTAATGTGATATTTAATATTTATGACTTGTATTAAAACGTAGTTAGTTGTATGGATTTTACATCTGATTGTAGATATTATGTTTTTTTTCGCTCGTTTCGCTATCAAATGATCAAAAAGGTTTTCACTGATTGGATTTGAAATAAGTGCCATAGAAAAAATATGTGCAGTGCAGTAGCTACAATGGATTTTTATTGTTCTAATAGTTACTTGTCACATATTATTGTTTTTTATCTCTTCGAGAAGTTAGACTTAAATATACGTTGTGACTGCTGAGTACTTTGCACAAATAATTCCCTATAGTTTTTGAACATTTGTTAGCGTCGCTGAAGATATTATTTTGCATTTAATATTTTAATTTAGTAATTTGTATCCGAGCCTAATATTTTGAATCTTTAGTCCATACAAACAAAAAACAATGTGATACCTAAGACACAATGTCGCTTCTTTATTATTATTATTTGTGGATATAATCAAATTTCATTACAAAACTAATGTAAAATTATTCATGATCAAAATTTAGATGTAAGAATCATTGTGTTTAGTTTTTCAAAATCAATGCTGATTTCAATCATTAAATTTAAGATAATTACCATAGAACATTGTGTTGTTCATCTATTTATTAAAGAAAATGTATGACTGTTTGTTAGATCAAGTGTAGGTATTATTAGGGCAGTATAATATTAAAACTCTTATATCTCAAAGGTACTTGATACAGTGGAAACTTTAAATACATATTTATTATGTAAGATAAATGACTAACTTCTGGAATGGCCTATACATATTATTAGAACTGGCTTGCACATGGATATGTCGATAGAAATTTGATCTTCATCTTCCTACCCTTTGTCCCACTCTATTTAGGGTTGGTACAACACGTTTTCAGTTTGTCATTACTCGATAAACGGAAACTTGTCAGGGTTCTATCGAGAAGTCACGATAAATATATCCACCGACATATTCATGCTTGCACAAGGACTATAAAAGAACTAACAGTCTATCTTATAAAAAGCTAGCGCAGACTTGAAGCATTAATTACCATACGTAATTAAAACGCTTAAAGTCAACGCTAACTTTTTATAAGATAGGGGGTAAGTATGTAGTAATATTTCAAAATATCTCGTACCAGAGGTACCTATATGTAGGTATATTAAATAAGGGTGTTGATCAGACATTAAGTCCCTTCGATTTGCTATCAATATGAATAAAAATATTTTGAAAAGCAATCCTTGATGATCATTCTGTGCTTTCTATGTATTCAAATATAACTACTATACCTTACCGTGAAGCGTAGTGGCAAAATCTAAAATAGTTGCAGGTTTTACAATACATATTTGTTAGATGTACCTACATGTATTCAAATTGATAAGTAAACCCATTAAACCTTTCGCCTATAAAGTCTATTCCTTTGAAGGATCTGGATATTCCTAAGACAGTAAAAAAAATCTTTATAAATAAATATATCGTTTTGCGGTAAGGCTGTTCACACAGAGCTAATGTTTAATATTTGAATGTCGTGTACCTATTATATCAAGTAGTACCTACAGTCGTATCAAGGAATCCGATTGTAGACGTAATGCATCGATATGATTTACCTGAGGTTCATTTACAATCTATTCAAATGATTAAGTTACCTTCAATCGGATTCTCTGATGTTACTTTCCATAGGGTTAAAGGTATAAAAATAGTAGTTTATTAAATGTGCCCACCATACGTAAACGCATTTATCCATTATTTAATGTTGTAAAAATCAATGTTTTGCGACTATCATAGTGAATTAATAATATCATATCTACCAAATGTATGGATATTAATGTGAAACAATAAAAAAAAATGAACTAAATTTTGTTTTCATTATACCATTATTTTTATTAGACACTAGGAAATAAAATGTGACCTTTATTCACAAACAAACTTACGACTATACAGTATTTACAAAATGTACATTTACATATAAAATACATAAGAAACAGCTGAGCTATCTACAGACCGTTGCAAACGATCTATAGATAGTTCAACTGATCCAAATCAGTACCAATCGGAAGCGTACCCAAGACACTGGCTGCATTGCCGCGCTGAATAGCAATGCTGATACGTTGGGCCAGATACTCACCAGCCCTCGGGTCACGCGTCGCTTCGACTAGACGCCCAGAAATAATTTTGAAAACGCGGTGGGCCTCGGTACCCCACGGACCTAGAGTCTCGACCCCAAGAGGAGCAAATATGTACCTATGCCCTAATAAAATAAAATAAAAAACAGTTTTTTCCAAATATTCAAATTTATTATTATAAAATATCACAAAAACTTAAACAATTTCGCTTCGAGCAAACATACACTATAAAAATATATCTATGAAAAACCAATGACTAATAAATGTATTTGAGTACCTATATTAACTATCTACCATTTGCATTCAATGAATAACTGGGATAGATCCCAATTAATAATATAATCGTAATACATTTTGCCCTTGAGCATGAGTTACTTTGTGATTTTGTGTTCAATTAAATAAAATACATACCATTATATTCTTTATAGCTACCACATCAAGGTCTAATATATATTAAACCGCCAATCAGCCTTTTATTTTACAAAAATACGCAGACATTCTATGTAAACGAACAGCGAAAAAATTTAGAAATATTCGTCTATTCTTATTTTATTGATGACGGCTATAGTGCTACCTACGCTCACTAATTATTCGAGTTCCAATGAGACTAGTGAATTTAGTTGTACAAATTCTAAGAAATACAAACATGTAATTTAAGTGGTTTACACCAACTTATATCAAGATTACAAATAAACCTACCGTGTGAGAAAGAGTGGTCTGACACTCAAAAATTCTGATTGGATAAAGTACCCATCAAGAATGACTTTCTAATAAAACTTGTAGGAAAATTGTGTCCTAGTTGAGTTACGGCCGGTTTCTGGAAGAAGTTTTCTTGATCCGAGTTTGACACACTGTAATTGATTGATTTTTTCGTTGAGCATCGTTCGAGAAACCGGCCGTTAGTGTTTTAAACTTTGTGTTAGGTATAGATACTAGTGATTCAATCAAGTGAAGATGTATGTGATCTGTCACGCTAGTTCAATCTAGAACGGACTTATTCAGCGAATTATAAATTTGACAGTGCAATCATACTTTAGAAAATAGTTGGAAGAACTGTAACCATGTAAAGATATAGAGAAATAAATAAATACTAACCTATTGGTAACCTAATATCTTAAATAAGCGGTTATAATATAAGACAAAAATCAACTAACCAATGTTAAATTTTACTTGCTAAAGTTATAATAATATCAAGTACTTTTAACTATTTATTGCCACACTCAGAGACGTCATTTAGTTAATACTTAAAAGTGTAGCGGTGTCTGTTAGTAACTTACGTCTCTGAGTGCGACTGTTAGCTAGTAAACAGTTAGAGAAGAACATTTAAGATCTAAGTATATTTATAAATATAGAAGATTTACTTTCTCGAGAGCGCAGCGAGACTTTCAATGAATTTTGATTTGCAATCCAAAATCTGAGATCTTTTTATGAGATTTTACACTTTCCTTCAATAGCAACAGAGTTTATTTTTGCTTGACCGTCGGCGTTGGGGCTTCGTCTAGAATATTCTCGAGATCTTTGACGTTTGTGACTGGCAGGGAGCAGGCGTATCGGCGACAAACATACGCTGTTGGAGCTTCGTTGGTCTTCCGTACTCGACTCAGCACTGTCAATAAAAACATTTATTTTACAAAACATACTAAATAAAAAAAATCAGTTCTCTTGCACTCGGTTCTACTATTCTATACTCAACTATAGGATGTCTATGAGCTTTTAGAATAAGACTAGAATAAAACGGATAAGCGGCTGTTGCCATTCGTAATCATCAAAATAAAGAATTATTATTATGGAAGCAATGTAAACAATCGAAAAATATGTTGTACATATGAAATAGAGCAATATTTTTACTAAAATTTAAAAATTTATACGTTTGTAGAATAGTGTTTCCGCCAATAACCGAAGATCCTATTTTAAAAGCTCGTAGACAGTTACGGCCGGTTTCTGGAAACCCAAATCACGATTGATCCGAGTTTGACACATAGTAATTATTTGAGTTTTTCGTTGATCATCGTTCGAGAAACCCGCCGTTATAACGGCATGGTTGTGTTAGAAAGAGTCAAACATATTTTTGATAAACAATGCCGCTATGCTAAAAAATGCCGGTACCTATATGATCTACGTATATTTAGTAAACCAAAACCAAAAAAAGGAATTAGAAATAAGAATTGTATATTAGAAATCGACATTAATAGGTTTCAATTATCCCTCTTTCTTGTTGAGATATTGGTATTTCAAAGGGCTTATGTATGAGATTGGGGTAACTCTAAAAATCCAGGCATTTAGTATGGGCGGATATAGCTTGAATATTCAGCTAATGCTCTACTCCTAATGCAATAATTACGCCTCAACGTATAGCTAAATGAAGTGGAGTATGGATGGCGGCATCCTAAAATAACTATGTATATCTATGTTAATTTGTAAAAACTTAGTTATGCGATGAAGGCAAAGACAGAGATAAAAAGGCACTGCTTCGATAGTGATATTTTTTTTTAATAATTCTTTCGAACCCTTTGTATACCAATGAATAGCAATTATTTACCCGACTTAAAAAACAAGAAAGTTTCACTAGTATGTTTATTGATGTATGTTATCCAGTATCAAAATTTTAGATTACAGATAAAAGACATTGTAAATTCATGTAAGTATCAAAAGTTTCCAGCACCCCAAGAGTTTGTGCACACACGGATTGCAGAGCAATAAAATATTTCTGATTTCTGAGTATGAAGATCCAAGCAGCGCCTCTAGCAGATTTCTTGAGAAGCTTGGATTTCCATACAAAATCGGTACAAAACTCGTGCTTGGGGTAATGTCCGCGGGAACTAAACCTCTTATATTAGACAAATCTATGTAAAGCCCGTTTATTTCTGTCTGTGTTGTTTTTAGTTTCCTAATTCATGCTTTTTCTAGTAACACATGACGATTTATAACAATGTAATTTGGTTTCAAGTGTGTAAGTTATGATTGGATATTATGTTTGATATTAGCACACTATTGCAACTTGTGATTTTAAATGATTTCTTACTGTCCCCCTCAGGAACGCTGGTCTCTATCGAAAACAATGTAAAAAATCAGTATATTAGTTTATTATCCATAGGATCCATAGTCCAAAAGTAGATGTGGAATAAATGAGCGATTCCGTAAGAAACTTGCCTATGTTGCTTATGGGGCGTCTAAACGGGCTATATTTTACGGCAATTTGTGGCTGCAATACTGTGGCCGGCAACATTGCTACCAATACCAGCCACACTATGCAATATTTTAAGAATGGCCCGGCATTATAGCCACATATTTTTTGATATGTCAAAATGTTTTTATGTGTAGCCACGACAAAATACAACTTATTGCAACATGTTGCTTGCAATTGATCGCTCAGCCATAAAATGTACTAAAATGTTTTATTGATGGCTGGGCAATGTTTGCCAATAATTGCGGCCACAAATTGCCGTAAAATATTGCCCGTTTAGACGCCCCATTACATAAAGCCTGCCGACTGAAAACTGAAGACTGATACAACATATTTTTAGCTCAGATTGTGACAATTGTAAACGTAGAAGTCTTGATCATACTTCATCTTCGCTTCAATAACAATCAGAGAGTACATACACACACCATCAAATACCAAAAAGTATTATATCCGCATTCTAGTTTTATAGTACAAACTTTGCTTGGATTGACAAAAAGACATTGTATGAAATAGTGCACGGATTTTCGATGGTGTGCGCTCTCCCTAAAAAAAAAATATGGTATAAATTTAAATTTATTAATTTACAGACGTACAGCAGAAAATATGTAAACAATTTTAAATAGTTGTAGGATTGAATCAAATTGGACGACATTGGTACCCAAACTAATCTCTCCCAAATCTTTCTCTCTCCTCTTTATTTCTTCCGAATCTCTATTTCTTCAAAGTCTCTCTCTCTCTCTCTTTTCCAAATCTGTAGTATACATTTATTTGTATGAGTTACAGTATGTCAAACAAATCTATCTATCTTTCAATCACTCTCAAGTAGTAAAACCTGTGTTATAGAAACATATATATATTCTGGCGGAAAGACTTTGCTGACTGCAACGTATCGACGTTGGGTGGAAATTGCCACCTTAAACTAGTAGATAGGTACCTACTCTGCAATTCTATATATTTTTTTTTTTAATTTTTTTTTTTTAATATTTTTCTTTTATATGTCATTATGGATCTGTTGCATTAAAGAATTACATATTATTATTAAGTATATAGATGAGTATGGCGAGTATAACACTCACGTATGTCAGACATACCGGTGTCTGCGGCGGCGGGGTCGGCGACGCACAGCACGCGGCCCGGCAGCAGGCGCGACCGCACCACGCGCACCAGCTCCAACGTGCGCGGGTCGCTGCACCCGCCCGATATCAACACCTAGAATCATCAACATCATAATTGGCAGCCCGTTCTAGTCCACTGCTGGGTATAAGCCTCCTCCCTCAAACGTCACTCTTTCCTTAATTGGGCCTTTTATTATACATCTGGAATATTAAAAAAAAATTGTAACCCCGATGAATCCTCGCGCCAAAAACCACAGATGTTAGTTTTACGGTTTGACGTGTGAGTTTGTCTATGACGTCCTAGCTCTCGAACGGATGAAACGATTTAATATTGTTTTTTTTTTTAAGATGAGAAAGTCGGTAGTGTCCCAACCTGGTTAATAATATGTATGCACCTATATTTAAAGAAAAAAAAGATATTTTTATTTTTCATTTTCAGTGTTCTTAGCTATGTTTCATAAAAGTCGACCTAAGATGGCCGCCGCTACAAAATGGCGATTGTCATATTTTTTTACAACTTCCTCAATATTAATGAAAAGCTTTTGAATGGTAGAATACTATGCACTCAAATTTCAAAATTTAAAGACAAGAGTATTTTTAATTTGCAATTTATATTGGTTTAAGTAATAAATCATACCTGAGTGGGTGAATCGTTATAAAACATGAGAGCGGACATCATTTCAGGCAGAGCTGTAGGCGTTTCATTGAGCCTCTTAGCAAATGCTTGTAGAATCTGTTTCGCCATTTCTCGTTCAGTGTCCCCGCCTTCGGTCGCTGAACTTTTATCTGCGTACGTGGCTAGGCGCTGCAGATTGTGACAGGATACACTGTTGCCAGAAGGCTCAGCATTGTCTTGATCTGAAATATTAAATAACTCAAAGTTCTTTCGCTTTACTACTTATCGTATTAATGCCCGCGACTTCGTCTTGTTATCGTTATAGTTTGGCTAGTTCACAAAATAATAAAATAAAAAAATAATAAATATCTTTATAATTATAGCCTGTTATTCTGATATATAAACTACTAATTATTGTATGTAATGTGTATTTTATTAAAATTTCGTGAAAGAGTAACAAACATACAAACGCCTTTATAATATTAGTAGGATAGGATGTATGAAATTTAAATGCTGCGCGCCTGTTGTCTGTAAGAGTGGTGTACAACTATCATCAGATTTAATAAACAAGATATTTATTTTTCAATATAAGAACTCTAAGAGACTTTAAGACGTAATCACCCGTTCCTTTCATCGAAACATAACTTAGGATTTAGAAGCCTTTTTGTACCTTCTTTCAGCCGCAGTACAACAGTAGCATCATCTGCCGAGCAAGTGTAGTATCCTCCATTATCTTTGTCCCAAAACAGTTCATTCTGTTTCTGCTGTAATTCCCGCGCCCACTTCAACCAGCGCGAGTCCAAAGATGCCTCGTACAGGTCCAGAAGACCTTTGATCAAGAACGCGTAGTCGTCAAGGAATCCACTGATTGGTTTGTCCCTGGAAAAAAAAAATTATAACAAATAATTATGTTAATCACACAAACATTTGCTCTGGTTAGGAATCGAACCCACAACTCACAGCATGGAAGGCAGAGCTACTACCGAATGAGCTGTGATGTTTGTCATATAAATTTTTATATTTTTTTTTGTAAATGGGTACATACATAACATATTATACATCTATACTAATATTATAAAGAGGTAAAGTTTGTATGTTTGTATATTTGTTCAATTGTAAGGGGTAATCTCAGGATCTACTGAACCCATTTTAAAAATTCTTTCACCAATAGAAAGCCACATTATTGCTGAGTGTCATAGGCTATATTATATTTTCCAAAAAATTAAGGATCCTTACTAAAACTTCAATTATGCCCAACGAAGTGGTCACGGGTCAGCTAGTATAGATTAAAATAACTTACGTTTGAGCTACAGATCCGTCGTCAGCTTTGTAGCAGGAATGTAACAGTGTCTTAGTAGATGGGTTGTACAGATATTTGTTTATAAATTCTGCAGTTTTGATTGCACTATCGACAAAGTCTTTTTCCCCCAATCCTTGACCGGCGCGCGCTAAGCCAGCGATCATAAGCCCATTCCAAGAACAGAGCATTTTAGTGTCCAAATGAGGTCGGGGTCTCTTTTGACGCTCTTTATACAAAATGTCAACCGACTCTGATATCACGCGGTCAAACTCCTCCAAAGTAATACCAAACTTTTTCGCTGTATCCTCTTTAGTCCCGTAAACGATCAGAACGTTCTTGTTCGTCAGTTCTTCGTGAGGATCACTCTCTGGCGATATATTACCGTCTTCTTCCACACCGAAGTAATCAGCGAATATGTCTAAATACGGTACATCATTGATTTTCTTTTCTTCCAACAGAGTTTTTAACTCTTCGTACTCCCAAATGCAAAAGGCTCCTTCTTTCTTCTCCGACGCGCCAACATGCGGATAAGAGTCAGCGTCTTCAGCGCTGTAGAACCCTCCAGATTCATGTCGCAGATCTCTGTTTACGTACTTTATTATATCGCGAACTACATCAGCATAAAATTCGTCTTTTGTAGCGAGAAATGCGTCGGTGTACGCTACAGTTAGTTGGGCTTGATCGTACAGCATCTTCTCAAAGTGAGGCACATGCCAGTCGTTGTCGACCGAGTAACGAGCAAAGCCGCTAGATACGTGATCGTGAATGCCCCCATTCGCTATTTTAGTTAAAGTAAATAGGCACATATCCAGACACTTCTTGCCTTCAGGGTGTGTTTTATCACGTGCATAATAATGGAACAGAAAATTGAAAATCGAAGCTTGAGGAAACTTGGGGGCGGTTCCGAAGCCTCCGAACTGAGACTCGTAAGTCGACATGTACTTCCGTACGCATTTATCCCACGTAGCTTCCCCAGGAACTGCAGCGCTACTCTCTGCATCAACAAGTGAGATTTTTTGCAATGCTTCCATGATATTTGTGCTGGCCTCCAAAAACTGTTGTCTGTTATCCTTCCATCTTTTAGCTAGGGAAAGCAAGATAGATTTAAAGCCTGGTCTGCCCCATCTGTCTTCAGGTGGAAAGTATGTGCCGCCAGTAACTGGACGTAAATCCGGAGTGATGAATACAGACATGGGCCATCCACCGCCCCCAGTAGTAGCCATCACAAACAGCATATACACTCTGTCAATGTCAGGTCTCTCCTCTCTATCCACTTTGATGTTTATAAAGTGTTCATTCATGATTTTGGCTACGTCTTCATTTTCAAAAGACTCCTTTTCCATGACATGGCACCAGTGACAGGTGGAGTAGCCAATGGAGAGGAATATGAGTTTGTTTTCTCTTTTAGCTTTGTCAATAGCTTCTTGGCCCCATGGATACCATTGGACGGGGTTATGGGCATGTTGAAGTAGATATGGAGACCTCTCTGATATAAGGCTGTTGGTATGTTTTGGTTTATCAACTGAGGGTGTTTCAGAACTGGCGGCCATTTTAATTGTGGTCTCGCTGAAGCTTCTCGAGCGTGGTGGTAAAGGTGCGTTGTTATGTCCAAATGTTGACAGTCTGAAAAGATAAAGTAGTTTTTATTTAGTTGGTGAATCATTGCCGCAAGTATTTGATTGTTGACATTAGAATAAATAGGTTGATAACAAATAGGGAATTAGTAAACAAGGAATTCAACAAAAGATAAAACAAGGAAATAACTTTAACCTTATCAATTTAATAGCAGGTCGAATGACAAGGACAAATCTGATATGACAAATTTGTTTTGTGCAGTTAATAAATTCCAATAAAGCGTCTGACAAAAGATCTGTGAACAAGTATTTTATTAGGTAGGTGTAAGTAGATATAAAGATGCAATTGTTTTAGCAATAGTGCAAATACAATAAATAGTCATAAAAATCAAGATATACTTATTTTAAAATTGATCGCGAGTTTTTTTTATGTTTGTAAAAGCTTCAAGAGAACCCTAGAAAGTGGTTGTGCTTGAAATGATGAAATATATAATTATTCAATATGAATGTAGGTGTAATGTACTAGCTATGTTGGCTAGTAGTACTTACCAAATAATATATATGTCTATATAGGTATATCAATTTAGAATTACTGAAACTATTTATTAAAATTGGTATTTACTGTGCCTATTAATGAAATACCTACTGATATAATAAAATATTTGAATTCAGTAAAAAGATTGTTTATTGATTCAGTATTAAGTACATATAGGTTTTACAATATACATATGAGTATATTCTATATATATGTACTACTACCAATTTGTTCCCTTCACTTATTACATAAGGAGAAGGGTAAACACAACATGTAAACAAGAACAAGGTCACATAACAAAGCAGTTGATAGATAATAATAGATAATAGTACCAACTTTTATCTATCATGTAAAATATGGTCTTCCTGATGACAGATCCTCCCGAATCATTTCAATAGCCATCTATGACTAATTCTAATCACCGTTAGAGTTTTCTGTAATTCTATTATGTAAGACCACAAAAAGAACGCATTTTATCATGTATGCAGTCATTTGCTGAAAAACTAGAATTTACCTCTTGGAAAGTCCCAAATCCCTGTTGCAGCAAGCCGGATTTCCTAGCGGAGTATCCTTTGGGGTATTTTGGTTCAAACTTAGGCTTTTGAATCTATTATCTCCTGTCGACAAACGCCGCAGTAACAATGCAGCTCGGCCATTATGCATAATAATTTTCCAAGTGGAATCCGATAGAATGTTTGGTTTACACAGCAGCGTAGCCAATTCCAATCTTTAATCACTTAGCACAGTAATTGCGCATGTTACTTTCGAGTTTAACCAGTTATTGACAAAATTCAGAATAAAACGATTTTATTTCCTTGTTTCTAGAAAAAACAAAACACGACACAAAACAACACAACACATGTATATGAATGATTGATTGATTGACATGACAGATAGCGTTAGTGGCAACTTGACAATGACAAGTTTAGGTTTTAAGCGTTCACTCGTCTACAGAGTAAAAATATTGAAAAGCATTGAGATTTCGGAGCCGTTCGTACCTTCTTGGAACCGTGTAAAATAAGACACAATAAAACAATAAAATAACCAAAGCCATATTGTTATTACCCAAAATTGAAAAGGCACATGCTAATGCCCGATGTTATGCGGTTGTACATCTACAACACCTATATACTTTTAGGCCAATATCAAAGAGGATGTGTTTTGTGCAGCATCCCGGCTGCATCCTTAACCAGAACACAACCAGTGAAACAGTAACATTTCACAGTACAAAAGCATGCTTTTATAAATTATGCCCGATGAGATCACGTACTTACCTACCTAATAAAAAATGCTATTACTTTCATTCAGGCGCAAGTAGATAATATGGAATTAAAGAAATCACTACCTATACCTAAACCTGTACCTAATATTTATGGAAGGTATTTACTTTCTCCATATTTAATTTACCTACTCCGGTGAGATACATCATCTAAGGCTGTGAACACACTGGGCGCAGTGGGCGCCTGTACTGGGTTTCGTATTCGCATAACAAAAGCGCTCACGTTGCATATTTCATGACACGGCGCCATGCATCCCTATTCCCTTTTGAATGGCTAAGGGTTTCCTCTACACGCATGCGCAAAATGCTGGACGCGTCAAACACTTTCACTGTAGTGCTAAGTGTTTTGACGTACCTATCAGCCCAATGTCCACCGCGTTACTCTTCCTAATGGGTTCATGACACGAAAATTGCGTTAATTTTGAGAAATGAAGTCACGTGTGGTCCCCTGCTTATGATGAAGTGAACTAAAGAATAGAGAAATTTGTAAAGGTGAGTTCTTATTGGTTATGTTTGTGTTAGGGCGGTTTTCAACCGGTCGTTGAATGTGTAAACAATGTAAATTAAGTAGAATGTCGGTAACTTCACATGTATTTGGTAGGCACAGGCTTATGTACTTCGTAAGTGCGAGTACCTACTATAAGTCTAAGTAAAGTTAGTGTTAGTGCTACTACTAAAACAATTTTAGTACTTAGTAGTTTAGACAAAATGCCTAGGTACCTACACCTTTTATGATGACCTTTTTGAAAGAGACATTACATACCTTATAATTGTCATCCCTAATGATATCTTCATTAATGTCATATTCGCTAATACCTAGCTTTCATACTTTTTAAATAAGGCTCATTCCACACAGGCAGAAAAATCACGTGTCGCGCCAAACGAGAATCGTGCCAAGTGGGGTCTATAATTGCGGTTGGTAACCATGGCAACGTCAAGAGGGTTGAAGCCCTCTTCTCCATTCGCTAACGTTTCCCTCCCTCAGCTGATTGCCTATCTCGATTGCATTATGCTTTAGAAATCCCGTTCATGCTAAAGTCACCCTTACCGTTACCGTTACTTATGCCTACTGGATTGGACCCCAGATATTTATTTATTTAGGCTGCAAAAACCTTAAGGGAATAATGTTGTGAATAATTTAGATCAGACTTGTTTATGACTTCTAGGTACTTGATTAATTATCTATGTTAGCGGGATATTCATTACCAACAACTTTTTCGTTTTTAAAAGCATTTTTATCAAAAATTTCAACAAGGACGTGTTTAGTAAGGTATGCAACAATGCATTGCATACCTTACTAAGCACCGTCCGTTTAATAAAATCAGTGAACAACTTTTGAAATTGGTTTTCTTATTTTTTAATTTACATAATTATATGAAATCGATCGATTTTAACTCTTGTTTCAGATCCAAAAAGCAACAGGGTGCCTTATATTACCTTCTCTACATCTTTATAATTGTTACTTAAGAACTAGTGCATAGAGTATTGTCCACTTTATTACCGACCACACAAGGTCTAAGAGCTTTACAGCGTCCAAGTTCTAAATCTGTCCATTTTGTCCACGAGTTTCTGACGCGATACAAAAATTAGTTCAGAAATTCGAAAGATATTCGAACTTTTCAAGTGGTCCAAGAAATAAACCAACATAGAACGATCTCAATAAAATTCTGTCACACAACACTGCATAAAAACACACGAAGCAGAAAACAACTAAAACAAGGAATCTGAAAAGCCTAGTTGTTGAAGTCTTTGAACTCAGGTCGTGGTGTGGATGCTGTTGCAACCGAGATGTCGGTCTGGGTGGGTGGTCGGACGGGCGAAGGTCGACCGCCTGTCACCACAGCCACCATGCTGTCAACCAACACGTCCATGGAGTCCGGGATCGAAGCAGGCGTGCTACCCACGGTCACAGGATCATTGGCGTCGGCGAGAGATTCTCTCGGCTCGCTGTCACGAGCAGCAGCAGAACCGATGTATGACACGGACCATACAGACCTCGGCTCGGAACTGGACGAGGCGGAAATACGAAGGGAGCTGATGCATGATGTGAGTAACACGTGTTACTAACTTTTAATCTATCCTCATTCCTCATTGTCTTTCTAAGAAAAATTTAAAGAGAATTCAAAGGCTGACCTTATTTGTTGTTTTCTGGAACTGAAAATAAATTATAATTGCAGTTTTTTTTTACCAAAACCACAAGAAATAATGGAAACAATCACACATGATAAATACTAAACTTACAACATCAAAAACTCTGGCTAAGAAATGACCAAAAGATGGCGCTGTGTGTTCTGTTTCAGAATATTGTAG
The DNA here is from genome assembly GCA_932527185.1 of Ecliptopera silaceata. Classification (NCBI taxonomy): domain Eukaryota; kingdom Metazoa; phylum Arthropoda; class Insecta; order Lepidoptera; family Geometridae; genus Ecliptopera; species Ecliptopera silaceata. Next base: position 4,219,869 of record OW052202.1, on the reverse strand, counting down.
AGCGTATCATATTGACGATAATTAGTTTTATTTACTAATTTGGAACTTGAGTTTTGACTTTATATTTTGGTTTCAGAAATGGCGCCTTCTTTTCGATCGAGTAAGTAACCAAATAAAATAGCTAAAATGCTATTAAATAATAATAAAACACATAATTCGTAAAACACAGGTGTCTAACCGTTATCTAACAAAAACAACTTTTACGATTCGGAAACAAATTTCAAAGAAGGATATGACTGATTAAAATGTACAGAAGCAGGGTAGGTAGGTTTTTTGCTGTTTAGATAAAGAGCGGTGGCGTGTTTCATCAAACGTTTGATGATCACGCACGTACATCGTTGAGATTATCTGTTGTATCCAAGTAGGGGCGCTATTTTTTTAATCAGAAATATTATCATAAGCATGTGTGAGGTTTAAGTGGCGTGGTGATGTTAGGGGTGCGACGTGGAATGGCTGTATATTAGGGGTTGGTGATTGTAGGCCGTGACCGTGACGACGGCAGGACTCTTCAAATCATATGCAGTAAACATACTTTGACGCCGATGCGGCGCGGCGGGCAGCAAGGTCCGCCTGCGACGCGAAGGTTGCGGGTTCGATTCCCGCCTTGGGGTAAATGTTTGTACGATTTGCAAATATTTATTCCGGGTGTACTAGGTATTTTATATATATGTATAACAAAAAATATCTATATATATGTACTGTATTGTATTGTATTAAGTATGTCAGTCTTCTAGTAGGTACCCATAACACAAGCTCTGCTTAGCTTGGGGCTAGATGATGTTGTATGGATTGTCCAGCATTATTTATTATTTATTTAGTTATTATACTAATAATAAACGCCTTCGAATCTAATTTCGATCGTTGATATCGTCAGATGCCACATAAGCCCACACTCCGATACACGGGAGCTATTTTAGATAGAGTATTAACGTAAAAAGTCTTCTTCATTTGTTTGTCTACTCTATCTACAAACTAACAATTTAGCCGTGTCAAGTCTTTTTAATCAAGTCAGTCAGTCAAAGCGGCAGTCAGGCAAGATAGTAGAGATGGTTGTCTTTTAAAAGTAATGGGTAACAAATCCCATTACAATAAATTAATACTTATACACATCAAAAATACACATCACGCTCTAGTCCCAAACTAAGCAAAGCTTGAACTAGACTGCTGATATAATACTTAAATACATTTTTTTTGTAAATACCTACATACATAGAATACATAGCAATCAGTGATTAGTATGATAATATCAAGGAATTTACTAAATGAAAGTTCAGTGTTTGATTTTGATTAGTTTTTAAACGTTGAAAAAACGGAGGAGGTTCTCAATTTGATAGGTTTTATTTTGTTACAGTTTGATCCGGAAGGTTTTGGCGAGATACCGTGGCCCGACTTCATACAAACTTTACAACATCCAGACTTCATGGCACAGGTTTCACATCATAAACGTGAGGTGAGTCTGAGTAGTATTAAACAGTTGAAGTTTACTCGAAATACTTAAGTTCCCATAGTAGTAGAGTTTTATGTGAGAGTTTATCCGGAGATATACCGACTACGTACAATGAAAGTATAAAACACTAAGTATTAAACTAGGTAGGTACACTATATGTACCTACACAATACTAGGTACACTAGGTAAGTACTAGGTACTACAAAAAATAACAGATTTACCTAACAGCTTAAAAGCGAATCTACTGCAACATTTAGTTTTCATTTAAACTAGAAAATATGTTGAAACAATGGGTTTTATGGTTAATAACAATACATTATATCCTAAACTTTTACTTAATTTTATTTTACAACTAAGTAGGTACTCGTAATTAGGTATAACTAAATACAAAAAGCCTTACATTGAAAATCTATTGTGGTAACTACTAAACCTATCGACTAAAATCGATACCTACTACAGGCATACGAGTAAGTTTAAATTGTTTATGACTAAAAACTAGCAAATTCTATGTAATTTCATTTAAGAACTAAATAACCGCTTGCTCGTTGTCTACTAAAAAATAATGTGTCCTAAACGCAGAACTATGATGAAAGTCATGTAATTACACTAGTAATAAACTATTCTGAATAACTAATCCACTTACCATAACTCAGCATATATTTTGGTAATAAATCTATTTTTATATCTTTTAACACAACTTTTTTACCTTACATTGTTCATTGTTAACCTCCACCTCTCCCTCTATACACATTTATCTAATGCTGTGTACAAAACTTTATCATTTAACGAAGCATAGTTTTGAATGAATGAATGAAAAATCTAATTACACACCTTAAAACTAATAGAAACAAATAAAACTTACAAAGTAAAATAGAATAAAATGTACAAAGGGACGTCTTATCGCTTAGTCCCTACTGTTCTATTAATCAATCATTATTAACTGTACTTAAAAAGGTTCACTGGCTCCCAAAATATAAGATTAAACTTAGTTTCGAAACCAAGGACGCCATTTTTGTAAAAGTATATTTGTTCAATCGACAAACAGTTAATTAAGTAGATACTTATATATTACCAGTACTTAGTAAGCTACTTTTCAGCAGTAAATATATAATTATTTTTTACTTAAGTAATTTATTTCCAGATTCTCCTAGACAAGGCGCAGAACGCATCGAGCAACGCTATAACATTTCAAGAGTTTGTCAATGTGGTGAGTGAGTGTCCTGCTTTATTTTAGCTCTATTGTAAAAACCACTAAAGATAATAATTATGTTTGTAACAAAAATAAACAGAATTGACGTCAATCGCCTCCTAAACTAAAACAGTAATCATCAAATACACATTTTTAAGGCTAACTCAATAAGTACAGGTCAAATATAAATATTTATATGGGTCCCTCTAAAGTGTGATCTACCAAACAAAAGAAAAATTATCAAAATCGGTTTATGATAGGCGGAGTTATTGCGTAGCATACGTAGGTACAAAATCAGTCTCATTTTTTGAAAATACGTTACGTACCTACGTAAACTTCGCCGGACTGATGATAAATAATTTAAAAAAAAACGAAAATCATCTAAATTGTTCGTCTACATAATTTAAAGGATCTACGAAATGAAAAATATATATCTATACAATTGTATAATTTAATAAAGGTTTAACAGAGTCAATATTTATCAACCTCCATTTACCCGACACGGACACAATTAGACTAATATATTTTTACAGTATTTTATACGACGTATGAGTGTGCCGGCGGTCTTCACAGTGGGTTAGGTTATGTCCCACAGAGCCGGCCGACTCCCACAATACAAGACAACTAAATTAAGATGCCACACCGATTAAACCCAAGTCGCCCCGAAACCAAAACCTCCAAGTCTTTACCACAAAACGGGCAAACGCAACGTCCGCCTTTACGGAAACACACGAAAATCGAACGCATACTTTTAAGTTTTATGCGATATTTCGTAAAGGTCCAGCGTCTTATCTGGCCCTTAGTGTCCACTGAAATGAGATAAGGTGAGATACGATTTATTAGGTGGACATTTATTTTTGTATGGTTAAATATATTATCTTAAATGCATATTAACAGTGAGCACTGTCGTTTGTTATTTGGTTTTATTTTGTTTAGATAAAGTGAGGACTAATTAAGTATCTTATTAATATTATTTTACTATAAACTAAACTTAAACAAGATAGCGGCTATTAATTTGTTTTGTATTAATAAGGATACGGGTAGTTATTGTAGGTTTGGTAAGAAATTTATACGTACCTATAGAAGGTTTTTTGCCGGCCAGTCTTATTAGAATGAGAGTTATGTTTTGAAATATCACGTTTTTCAGGACTGGTCTTTGATTGAAAAATTCCAAGATTCATTTTATGCTATTATGCATATCCAGTTAAAAATTTAAATAAATATCATCCACCTACGTTATGTAAATAAATAATGCAAAACCAATAAAAACAGACTCCATAAAAATCATCTGCCCAATAATAAATTTATTTTATTCGTAAGCGGTTTAGATAATTAAATGATCTTATTAACCCTCATTTATCACATAAAGGGTTCGATACGACAAATCCGAGCGTACCTCCAATTAATTTATTCAGGTGATTTTCAATAAAAATCCAACAAATAAATAAAAAATATAATATTTGCATAAAGGAATCTTGAGAAGCACTTTGGGTCCTCATAATGTCGTGTGTGATTTATTAATATTGAGCGCGGTTTAGCTTATAATGAAGTTATTTTACTGGGTTTATTTACCCGATTTATTGATAAAATGATTAAATTAGAGCTAAATAACTTGGCTAAATAAATAAAATCTAACGGTCTATCTTATAAAAAGTTACGGCAGAATTAAAGACTTGTTAAAGGCTCGGTGATATTTTTGTCGTCTTATAAACGAACAATAAGCCAAACGTATCCTTTTGGTGTATCCTAAAACTAAAGTGCTCAGAACCCTCCTTTAGCAGATATTTAAAAATGGCCGTCATGTCAAAATAAATTCTTAAATTTATTTTGCTTCTTTCTAAGTAATTGAGACATTAGATGGTACAAAAAGTATACAGCGAAGGAGTAAAAAATAATGCCGACCGATAAAAAGGACAGACATGCTGAAATGAGATGAAAATTTTTGTTGTTTGTTGATTTCTTGTTATATAAATTCTTCAAAAAGAATAATCAAATATCTTGGAAATAGGTATGCTCGGACCTAGAAAGAGACTAGCGTAGAGCCGGTATACCACCAAAACATCATGTGCTAACAGTAATTAAATGCTGAGGCAAATACATTATGTTGGATAATAAGGTTTTTCATTTTCATTTGTCTCTTGAAGTAGCTGCCTAGTCTACCTACATATGTAAATGTTTACTCACCTTCTTACTTATGTGTCAGGTTTACGGAGATGCAACTGCATCAGCACAGAGATGATCATCTGATCACCTGATCAACGGGGATATAATATGATATACTACCTAATAAAGACTTGACCTGATACCATTATGGAAACCCTCTGATTATTTCCTACTTATGCATAATCTATTTACTTATATCTCTACAACACTAGTTTTTTTCATCACTATTGTCATCCACCACACCATCGGGGAACACTGCTTCCACCAATTCAAAGTCCTTCTCCGCTACTTTAAGGAGTTGGGCTGGCTGGGGTGAGGTTAGCACGGGGACAATGCACAATACACCCCATTGCGGGATGTCAGTGCAGATCTTATTCCCCCATTTAGAATTAGAACACTAGTCTTGATGCTTATAATAAGCTTATGATAATAATTTTGGTTTACTTTATGCCAATTAATAATTAGAATCTGACCATGATTATTCATGATATACCAGGTAGGTACATACACACACACCATAAATATGAAGATAGGATTAAATAAAAGTCATCTAGAAATATAACACATGTATAATCAGTTGAACGTGGATCTCATTGTTTAGAAATCAATAATGAATCTTCTTTTATTATTATTTTTCAAACTGAAAACAATAGGTGATGATAACTCTTCTTTTCAACTGAGAACCCATACAGTCTATTTTAATTTTCAGCTCTCCTTGTTCTTAGTTCTTACTTATTGCTATCTGGAATAGAAAGAAAATGGTACGGGTCAAAAATTATAAAAATTAATAATAGGTAAGAATATATCGGGGAGAGAGAGCAAAGATTTTACAAACAATTTAGGCATATGCTTCTGTATAAACATACATCTATGACAAACGTCATAGCTGTTTTGGTTCAAATTTAAGGATAAAACTTCGAGGTTGTTGGTTTATGTAAGTTCAAGAGTCTGGGCAAATACAACAATTTTGTGTTTTGTGCGAAGCATTGACATGCTTTGTTTCATATTATCTTCCGCATGCTTTGTTTTCCGCCAGAATATATACATATTGGTTGTAAAAATATAGTCGTATTTTTACAACCAATATGAAACAGCAGAAAACAAAATTCTATTCTTGATTTTATGTATTTGCAAGATTTCTGTAAAATAAAACGAAATAAATTCTTTTGTTTACCTTTTTTAGTGTCAAAAGCGTGCCAATTGTGCCAAAGTCAATTTATGTTACTGTCAAAAATGATGGATAAAACTAAAACCGATGCATTCCGAAAGAAAATAAAATTGATTGTTGCCATTATTTGGATGAAAACTGAATCAAGCACATAATTGCGAGACCATAGTTATTGCACTGTTAAAATTCGATTATAAGACATCATTCTTAATGTGTTAATAAAGAACACGCTTTACTGCTAAAGTTCGCTATTGTTAAACAACACTTACAATCTGATTTAGGCTATTTTTATAAGATAGACCGTAAGTAGTTATTGTTGCAACTGACATGATGATGATAATAAATAAATAAATAAATAGATGTGATTCTACATCACACTTGTGTTTTACTGAGTTTTTTTTTTGTTTTCCTTAACCTATATTGTCCCACTGTTGGGCAAAGGTCTCCCATAAAGTCTTCTGCGTACTGAGTAGGTATAGTAAAAAAAAATGTACTAGTCTGTATAGTTGTATTTGCCCCTAGATACTCTATATATTGTTCAGTAAGAGAAAGATGCAGTACAATGATCTCTAGAAAGGTGCGCTGGCACCGATGACGTGTGTCGTCGCATCTTATATGCATTTCGAAAAAATGTTTTACTTATTGTATGTACAGCCGTAAATCAAAATTAAATTCGACGTATAAAGAGACAACAAGGGACATTGTGGTCCGTAGGCGTTCTGATGCAGCATTATTATGCTAATCCGGGCGAACTGTAGCTGCATTTACGTAGCAAGCACATTTCTATGACGAGTCCTCGTCTCGAATGCTGAAAATCAACAAAAATATACCTACTCAGATACTGAGCACTCAGAGTCCGCGCTCTCGCTTGCACTTCATGGAACGCCTCAGAACGCCTCATGAGTCATGTTTTTTCGTGCGTGCAGCCGGCTCTATCGAATTATAAGACGTTGTCACGTCAAAAAATTTGCAGCGTTACCGCACAGTGTGTTTCATTAGCCACAGATACGTTTGCATTTCAAGCATTTATTGATAGATGAAGGGCTTAGTTTCTTGCATAAGGGACGTGTATCATGGTTCAGGTAATACCGCCAACCAGCTTTTTAAGTCACTGCGTCCATACCAACGGGGTGGGCCAAATTGTTATTTATATTGTCACCTCACGCTTTTTTGTTCGGAATGCATCGAACTGAACTAAATTACTGACTGACTTTACTGCCATTACTACGGGTTATATTGGTTGTGTATCTGCGTTTATTTGCATTACAAATACCTACTTCTTGATCTAAACATCGAATTTTATTGGACTTTGATATTTATTTTTAAGTTTTTATGGTCAAGTCTTATTTGCGGTTTAGGAAATAGTGTAAGTTTTGTTCTAAAAGTTTTTGTTATATCAGTTAAAGACACTGTACTGCATTAAAAACTGTTCCCTGTAAAGTTAGTCCCCCTATCTTATAAAAAGTTAGCGTTGATTTTAAGTCATCATTACGTATGGTAATCAATACTTCAAGTCTGCGCTAACTTTTTATAAGATAGACTGAGTGAATTTATCTTATTTATATCTGGGTTTTTTGCTTTATTAATATATACTTTTTTAATACCATATTTACTAATACATAATTTATAAAAGCTTTTTGTATTTAATTTAGATCATAATTACATGTTCATCTAAAAAACTACATAAACCAATTTTAAAATGAAACTTTTAAGTTATTTTTTTTGTATGGAATACATGGCTGCCTTTTATACATATAAAGCGACAAAAAAGGTATGTATTACGTAAAATTCTGAATTAACAGCTTCAGAATGATTTATGAGGCAAAGGTGACTGTAACCAGCTTTTAAGGAAATCGAAGTTGGTCGTGCAATTTCCTGAAGGAAATTAGTTCACCCCATTTGGTTGATTCGACGGCTAACCGCGTTAATAGTGTACGACACCCAAAAATATTATATTTCAGTGAAAAAACATCATTTTCTTTACTGAAATATAGTATTCTAATTATATATGTAAGTATAACTAGTTACATATGTATAATTAATAGAATCACATTTAGTAACCCGGTGGCTTTAGTTACGTATTTTTGAGAACACTACCGGCACGAAGAGGAAGTAACCCGGTTGATGTAAAACCAAGTTAAAATACAATTAAAAATACAACCCGAAGTTTATGTAGATACCTGTTTGTTTAATGATTTATAAGCGTAAAATATTTGAGGGAGAGAATAAAAGAAAAAATCTTGTTTTCCGTCACCTTTACCTGATATAATATTTTTTGTATCAAATAATACTATAACTTACTCTATATAGATAGAGAGAGAGATATATATATATATAATTAATTTAATTTATAGTAATAACATTCCATAAACTGGAACTCAGCAATACCTATGTAGCATAGAAATATACGGTGGTAGCATTTCCCCAGTCGAATTTACACGAAAAGCTACTATTGGTTTGCTTACCTTTTCATAAAGCACTCGTAACTTTATCAGATAAATGAAACGTCATTTTTATACTTTATTTCAAAATATTAACGTAAGGCAGTATATTCTACACAGTTCATATAAAACAGCTATGTCACTACAAAACATAATTTTGCGTAGTTTTGGAGACCTTGCAATTTTATGGCAATACATAATTATTGTAATTGTCGAAGTGAAAAGATGAGAAGATGTAGTGTTAATGGAATCCAACTGTTTTGTTATAAGCTGTGTTTACCTGTCTCGCAGCACAAAAAACTTTTGACCGTCGCCGCTGACGTGTTGACCCTTAATCAATTTATAAGGTGCTAACTGGAACATGGAAAGTGTATTAAAGGCAGACTAGCAACGGTGGGAACGACTCACGCCAAACCTACCTGATCTATAAAAATCTACCAACATTTTTTAACTCGACATGATATTTTTTTTTGAATTTTCTTCTCTGAATCACTCGGTGAGTTCGTCTCGTCACATAACGTCGTCTGTATCACATAATAAGTGTGAAATCGAACCGAAGACCAAACCCCGAGACGCCTGAAAAACTTTATTGAACATACCAGAACATGATGCGTTTCAAATCTACATTGGAAACAATAACAATTACTTAATAAAACACACCTCAATCAAAATTAATTGCTTTACGCATTAATCTCTTTATCTCAGAACAAAACAACGTGTCCGTCTGTGTGTCCGCTCTGCTGGTGATGGAAGCAATCATTCGAGATAAGGTCCCTAATGTGAGAAAAGGTATAGTCAGTTCGGATCGTTAATTTAATTTGAAATAATAAAAGTTATATCTATCATTTATCACTTTCGACAAATTTATTTTTAAATGCCCACTTTGACGTCCTTCTTATCTGTGACTGGCTAGGGTGGGAGAAAAAAGGCTAAGAGTTGGGTATAAATGGTATAATCAATAGCGTAGGCGTGCCTCCGAGGAGACCACCGGTAACCCGGGTGGTACTAGTTCATGTGCAAGCGTAGCTAGCGTAGCGCCGTCACACAACTAGAGATAAGTGATAAATATGTATTTTAACACAAAAATATTACAAACAATACTCGTTTTTGTCTGAAATATATTTATGCCAATACATATAGTTATATATTATTCAATATGCCTTTTCATAACAATATACAAATTAAATGAAGCGGATTAAATGAAGCAAGAGGATGTATAATTAACGATTTCAATATTATAAATCATACAGCAAACATCTCTATGGTAGCATATTTAATGTGCTAATTATGAATTGTTCCCCAATTTTAATAACTTACTATAAACTCATAAACCCTTCACAAAAAAATAAATTCTTCATCAATCAATTACAGACAATATCTAGATCGTTTTGAACGCGTAGCGCTGGAAACGTACGATTTCAGGTTTCTAGTGGGTCAAGGTAAACCAGGTCCATGGAATGTAGACGTTCTTGGGCTAGCAGTTTCTTTCTTCAGTTTGTAATATGAATAAATACTTATATTTCAATCGTTTTGTATTCTCTATCTCTTGTACAATTTTTTTTATAAATATACGACGTTTTTGAGTGATAGAAACGTCAAAAATGAGACTTTTGATTTGACACTAAACCTACAACCAGCGTTGGGTGTAATTTGGGTTGAATGAAATATTAAAGCATTAATGACACCCATAATATGGAATGGTAGCACCAGCAAAGTTCTTGGAAACGTTTAAAAGCTGTTATAAATTATACCTAACCTATTACCTACCTCTATATAAATTATCAAGTCACTTTAAAAGCCCTGGTCACAATCAAAAACCGTACATATTTCAAAGGCTTTTATCCCATAACTAAAACAAACATAACGCCTCCAAATCCTTATAAATTATAACGCTCAAGTAAAAAAAACTGTGAGTACCCAATTCGTTAGCGGGTCCCGTGTTGAATTCCTTCGTCAAGTAAGTTTTCGTGTTCAGTGCGGTGTCCGTCCGTAACTCACTCTTATCGCTGCCATCTAGATTGAGATTTTATTGACGATTACTGTTCTAGTGAGGGTATCTTGCGATCTTGGCGCCCGACGGGTTCGATTGATCTTCCTCGATTGTTTTGATTTTTTAGATGAGGCGTTATATAAAGGTATCACTGAGACTGAACAGTTTGGTATTTCTGACCACCAAAATAAAACTAGCATAAAAAACATTTTTTTTTTTCAAAACCACTCTTAAAAGTCTCATGGTTTGAGTCAACTTTTACCGTGTGTGGTAAAAGTTGTCACAAATCCAAAAAAAACAAAACTCATACAGTCAAACTCATAAGTCATACAGAGGTGTTTGTTTAAAAACTAGTTTTCAAGATTTGCGTTATGCATATAATTACCTAAAGATTAACTCAATATGGCTTATCAAGTTTAAGTTCAACGTAAAAACTGGGCTGAAAACGATATGAATTGAGAAACAACTATTCAACCGCGATGGTAATCTTATGCCAGTGGCGCCTGACCCTTGGCGCCAATTATTGATTCCACTTCTGATTGTGAATTGTTTTTTTAAGCAATTGTGGTGATAGATGGGCTACTATCCACTGAGGCAGTTATTGTCTTAGCCATAGAGTTAACATTATTTGTACTTGGTACATAGGTTGGTACCAATAATTATTAGCTAGGCTGCGTTTAGGCAAGTGTAGGACGCCTTTGAGCTAGATGGACTGACAATTTTCGGGATGTAGCTGGTAAACACTGGATGAGAAGACCAGGTTTAGTCGGCTCAGGCGCGTCTTGGGAGAGACCTACGACCTACGTCTCTGATATAGGTTGGATTGATGGAGCTGTGGATTTATATATTATGACGATGATGACATTGCTTTTCTGTCTATAACTAATGTTCCTTAAGTTTTAAAAATGTTCTACTTACTACATTTGTAACTAATAACAATGTAAAAAGAAGTACTTACCTAAATTTAATTAAAGCACATATCGAAATAAAAAATACAATATTCACAATATTGTAAAACTCATCGGTTCTGTTGATGTTGATGTTTCGATTGACAAAAACTTAACCCTTCATGTTCTGGGGAGGTAAATGGTGATGGTGTTCAGAGGTCTCCGTGCCGAATCGGCGAGGGTTGATGGTTCGTGAAATCGTAATATTTTTTCTAAGACCACACCGAAGCAAAACAGTGATTTCACGGTGTTGGCTTCACACGCACCTGTGGCCACAAAGAACAAACCCATGTTTACGCTTCTTCTTCTTTACGCTGGTGCTCGGTAAAGGGTTAGATGTCTTATTTTGTCTTATAACTAAAAAGCTTCTTAAAGCCGTGATAATCGTGATAGTTGATGTCTGTCGATGATCGTAGACAGCGAGGAATTTGCATTAGCCCGATAACTGTCTACATAAGTATAACTAAACTTAAAGTATTAAAAAAAATGATAATAATTAATTATTTATTTTAATTCTCGCAGGTACCGCGTGTTTTTACGTGAAAGAGTAATAATTGTACATCCGTACATACATCCATACATGTAGTAGGTATAGGAAGTAGGATAGTCATATATTTTACGTACAGGTTAATAAAAATACAATCTTGATAGATCCAATGAAACATATAGGTACCTACAAACACCAGACATGTCTCAACAAGACATAATGAAACGGAAGTAGGTGCTTCGCTTCCAAACGGCTTACTAGCCCAAGGACAATACTACCTTTGATGTGACATAATAACGTCCACTATTATGTCACTAGCTCATGCATATAATAATCAGCAGCTTATTTGAATATAAAGGCCTCTAAAGTCTAACCATGCTAAGTCTGCAGCACTAAAGAAATGATAAAGTAGGTATTATCAAAACTTTATAGCTTGAAGCACGGTCTCTACTGTAAAAACTGTTTAAAAACCTAAGAAACTAAAAAAAAAAAGCTATTAAGGTACTTTAGTACCATGTAAAAACCTCTATAAGGTTGACTATTTATGCCATTGCAGACTTATCGTGGTCTGACTCGAGAACATAAAAAAACCATAAGCATTTATCACATGCTCACGACCTTCGCGCCTCAAGTGTCATAAAACAAGTGACATCCTCAACAATTCACAGCGCCACCAACTTAGCTTGGTAGTTAATATTTCCATTTCATTTCGCTACACTAGGTAGTGAAGGTTTCGGGAACGTTGAAGATGTTTTTAAAAACTAAACTATAAACTTTGTTTCACGAAAACTTTTATTCAATGAAATTAGTTAAAATAAAATGAGACGTCTAAGACAAAGGTTAGTCTCTAAACGAATGAATAAATCAAACTTAATAACTAAGAGCCACAAGGCACAGAACGCGTGGGTGGTTGAGATAAGCAACTCGGCCGTAGGTGCCAGACTGCTGAGCTTGCGTCTAGGCATGAGGCGTTGTTATGGTCAATGTACTGGCCGGTTGTATAACTCCTCCCTCCGCAAGTGCGAAATTATCGGTTCTCACGGAAGCTGCGATCCGATCATTTCGCATTAACATAAAACGATACACAATAAACACAATAAAAGCAATGATTAAAACTAAATACAATAACAGTGTAGCTAAACTAACACTTTTAACCGTTACGCCACTGATATCATTTTCACTTTCACTAGACACACTTTCCTTTAGGTTTAGGATACGCGAAAAGTACTTTAAATCCTCCAGATTGATGTTCTTGATGTTGACTGTAGCTAGAGAAGTCATATTTATGGATTTCAATTCCGGTAGAGTTACTATAGGGGTAATCTTAATCTGAAGATTTTCTGCAAACGTTCTGCGATAACTTAATTTAAACTCGCCCAGGTGAACCTCACAGCCTTCTGTAGTTGTCAGTAAATAAGTACCATACAGTGATTCTCTGATGTTATCATGTGTACATTTTTCCACCACTACTGTTGGTTTCTGAGTATAAACAATCCAACTATCTATGCTAATTCTATGAATCTTAGTGTCTTCGATGTTAACAGCGTATGGTACGCATGAGGTTGGATCTGTCTGGAATTGTAAAAGCTGCTCTGCACAGGTCAGTATAGGAAACTGAGCTACGTTGTCGCCATCGCATAGGAAATTGTTATCCGCCGCAATTTTCTCACACGCCTTAGTGACCGGCAGGTACTTCGAATCTTTTACCAAAAGGTATGGGAATTCGGGAAAAACTATTACAGTTTTGTTAATGGATTTTTTAAAGAGTGGTAATGAATAAATTTTAAAATAATTATAAATGTTTTTGTCTGTAAGTGGTACTTCCAATATGAACGTTATCTGGTTTCCTTTTACATAAGTTTTTACTTTAATAAGTCTTTCTAATTTTAACAAGTTACTCTTATTTGCTTCATATACTAAGTTATTTTCTTGCTCTATATTTTTCAATAAGTATAACAGCTCGGTTGAATTTACTATAGACTGATGTAGTACAGATACCTTACTGAATGCCAAAGCTGTTTCTATTTCATTTATCGTTACGTAAATGGTTCTGAACGTACTTAAAAACATATCAAACATACTTAACACGTAAGTTAGATAGAGACAGGTGTTTTCTTTAAATTCTTGATATTTAATTAATTCTTCAATAACTTTTAATCGTTTGTCTAATATAACTGAGTTGTCATGTAACGTTTCTGTACTATTCACAAAGCTATCCAACATTCTGGTGATCAAAGTAATCTTTTTATCTATAGCCATTTCCTTTGAGCTAATTTGCGAAATAAGAGAATCATATCGAATGGCGTCATCGTTATCCAGGTTACCTGAGATTGCCTTAATTAACGACCCAAGGGGATTCACTAATCCTCTCTTATATCTATGTATCGAAAACGGAACCAACTGTCGAAGTTTTACGATAGTGTTGTTACGTATGTAATCGACTTGAGTTCTTATGCCAATAAATTCATTGACAAAAGGTTTATGACTATCTACTAAACTTATAAACTCGCTATATTTTAATGTGTGATAATCTAAATCACTACTTAAGCCGCTTAAATCTAAAATCTTAATTATCAGCCACTTATCTTCTTCCTTGAAAGCTTGCCCTTCCTTTACAGGCAAAATACCTGGATTGTTATCAATCTTTCGCAGATGAAGGGCCTGGTACAGGGGAAGTAGAGTCACTACGACCAAGCACCACCTGCGGAGGGCGTTTGACATTTTTAATCGGTACCTTTGTCTCTCTCTTGCCTATTTGCATTGAAGCTACATTTCTTTCTAACCTTCCTGTTACTTTAGAGATTTTATAACGTGGCTTTTCCTTACTTTTTCTTGTGTTAATATCCTTCGTATAAACGATATCGCCTGGTTCTAACTCTACATTTTCTCTTAATCTTTTTTCTCTAGTTTGTTGTTTCTTTTCTACTATTTTATCAGATATATATTTATATAGAAACTTAGTCCGTTTTGCGTGTTCGTTAAGCAATTGTTGTGTGTATGTTTTTTCAAAGTCACCGTCAAACAGTTTATTCGAATCTGTGTGTCCAAAAACTACCTCGAATGGTGTTAATTCAGTGGTTGAATGAATAGTGTTATTATACGCCATAATAGAGTAAGTCATTATAGAGGCAGCGTCCGTACATTTTTGATCATACTTAGCCAATCGATAAATTTCAATTAAAGTTGAATGAAAACGTTCAACAATGCCTGTCGAATTTGGGTTATTTGGTGTGCAAATGTGTAACTGAATTTTATACATGCTCGCAAACTCTTTCATTAAATCGTTATTAAACTCAGATCCAGGGTCACTGCTTATTTTGTTAGGAACACCGTACATTGAGAAGAATTTGATCAATGCACGCACTACTTCTGGGGTCGATTTGTTTTCAATTTCTAAAGCTTGTCCTAGTTTACTAAATGCATCTACAATGGTCAGATAATAGTGATTTTCTATTGAAAAGATGTCAATAAAGATTTCTTGGAAAGGTGCTGTTTGTGTTTGGGTTAACTCTATTGTAGGTTTTATAGGTTTTCTATCATACTTCATCTTTTGACAAGCTTCGCATGCGTTTATTACAGCAGATGTCATGTCTTGCATATTGTGCCAAAAGTAATTTCTTTTTATTCTAACCATGGTTTCTTTTATTCCTCGGTGACACGTCTTCCCTAAATGATGTTGTAGTACAATCGCTTTTTGTTCGTTTTCGTTTTCTACATAAATGACTCTTTCGGTGCATTCATAAAACTCTACCATTCCTTCTTTAAACAGTTTTATAATGATTCGGTTGAATATTTTTCTATGTTGACTATCTTCGAAATAGATAAAGTATTTCGTTTTTGGTTTGACATATTCTTTTAGAAATTGCTTTACTAAATTGTCATCATTTATAGGTAAAAAGACTTCAAGAACTTTCTGTTTATCTCTACTTATTTTTTTAACCTGTAGTTCTTTTCTAAACCAAGTAAATACTAAGATTTGATTTGGTTTTGTGTCAACGGCCTCGTTCAGAATAGGGATCCCTTTTGAGTCGAGATCATCTCCTGAATGAACAGTTTCATCTGTACTTTTTGATAATGGTGGGAGTGGAAAGTTAAGCTCTAATTCTGAGGTGTTGCGAACTGTTTCCGCATCTGAAGTGTCTGATGATAAGTCAATTGTCTCTATAGGTGGGTCATCGCTGTTGTTAATATTTTTACTCAAAGCTTTAATTTTTTTTGTTACGTCTTGAATGTGTTTTTTAAGTCGTTCATCTTTTTCGTCTACATTAACCTCCATTGATCCGTCAGACGAGTTATTGTCCATAGCATTTACCTTAATGCGTGATAACGCATCGGCGTTCGTGTTTTGTTTACCTACCTTATACTTGGTTACAAAATCGTACTCTTGCAAACGAAGTCGCCAACGAGTTAATTTACTACTTGGTTCTTTTAGTGAATCTAGCCAAGCTAGAGGGCGATGATCTGTGTAGATAGTGAATTTATTACCATACAGGTATGGTCTGAAGTGTTTGACTGCCCAGATAACTGCTAAAAGCTCGCGCTCTATAGTACTATAGCGCATCTCAGTCTCACTGAGAGTCCTACTCGCATAAGCTATAGGTTTATCTGTTCCGACTGTACCTTGCGATAAAACGGCGCCTATTGCGACAGCTGACGCATCTGTTGTTAGTATGTAGGGTTTTGATGGATCTGGGTACTGTAGTATTGGCGAGTGCGTGAGAAGCTCTTTACATTGATTAAAAGCATTCATGTACTTCTGGTCTATGATGATCCTATTCCGCTTTTTCAAACAATTTGTCAAAGGTTTTGTTATTTTAGCAAAGTCTTTGATAAAACGTCTATAATAGCCAATTAGGCCTAGAAAGCTTTTAATCTGTGTTACAGTCTCTGGCATGGGATAGTTCAAGATTGCCTTTATTTTATCGTCATTAGGCTTAAGGCCTTGGTCGGTAATAGTATGACCTAGGTACAAAACTTCTTTTCGTAAAAATTCTGATTTATCGAGTTGTACTTTGAGATTGGCCTGTCTTAGTCTGTCAAAGATTGATCTTAAATCTTGTATATGTTCCTGCATACTTGAACTATAAATAATTATATCGTCCATGTACACTAGACAATGTAACCCTTGGAGCCCTCTAAGAATATTGTCCATGGCTCTTTGAAAGGTCGCAGGAGCTGTCTTAAGCCCGAAAGGAAGTCTTAAGAACTCGTAATGTCCTGCTTCCGTGCTGAAGGCTGTTTTCTGTCTGTCAGTCTCGTTAATTTCAATCTGGTGATAACCGTTAGCCAAATCCAATGTCGTGAAGTATTTACTTTTTCCTAATTTATCAAACAAGTCTGTGATGTTAGGCAAAGGGTATTTATCGTCAGTTGTTATGTCATTAAGTCTCCTATAGTCGATGACCATACGAAACTTTGTTTCTCCTGATGCATCCATTTTCTTAGGCACGAGATGAACAGGTGCGTTCCATGGCGAGTGAGATTCCTGAATCACATTATTTTTTAATAACTTCTCTACTTGAGTTTTAATTTCTTGTGTTTGAATGGGAGGCAGCCTATATGGCTTTACGTAAATCGGATCTTCATTTTTGGTGCGAATAAAATGCTTTACTTGACTTGTGAAGCTTAGAGGAAGCTGATCACTATAAAATATATCTTTATATTCTCTACACAATTTAGAGATATAGTTCCGTTCTTCCTGATTCATGTGATCTAGTCTAAGACGCTTTAAATTTTCTTCTAAAATATCGTCTATTTCCATATCTTTCATTTCTACGTCATTATAGCAGTTGACATTTACTAAATTATTGCTATTAAATGTCTCTACATTAAATGGAGCTGTAACTGTCAAAATAATTTTTGTCTCTAAAGTATTCTGGATAATGGTAGTAGCGTATCCATTTTCACATCTAACAATAGCAGAGGGCATCCTAACGCCTTTACGAAATTGTGTGTAATTCATAATGGCCTCTCCAGAGTACATATATGTCGGTAGTTGTACGCGTTGTTCAGAGCGAGGTGCTAACTCTATAACGTGGTTTTTTATACGTTGTACTATAGGTAGAGTCGTTGTTTTTGTCCTGAGCTTGTTATGTTTCAAGTCTATTAGGGCCTCTAATTGTATTAATAAGTCATTTCCTATAAGTCCGTCATACTGAGCGTCTACGTCATAGACGTAAAATTTGTGAAATTCGTTGCATTGAAAAGATGGCATTAATGGGATTTCAATAACCTCATTATGACTGCTCGATGCATGCGTACTGATTACCGTGAAGGGTTCACACAATGTAAACTCACGGAAAAATTGGTGAGCTTTTCGCGGGCTTATAAATGATCGCGTACTTCCCGTATCTATCATAAACTTTCCGTCAATTTCAGGTAAATATATATACGGAAGCTTAAGCTTGATGTTACAATTTAGGTTTATCACCTCGGGTTCTCTACAGAGGCTGGGGTGTGAAAATTTCCCACTTCTGTTGCATTTACAGTTTCATCAGCCATCAAATTTTCCTGTTCATTTTCCATTCCTAAATACGATTGAGGATCAGAATAATCCTCATAACAACCTTCTGTATAATCATATCCTTCCTGATTTTCATACATGTCATATCCGTAAGTTTCTCCTAAGTCTAGCTCATTCAACCGAAAGCCCTGAGGCTGATAAATTGGTACCTGTGTTTGTTGTTTAAGAGGAGGTGCTGTCCTCATAGTAACATCGTTGCTACCTAAGTTCGGATTAGATGGTTTGTTTCCGAATTGATTTTGGGGCCGATAGCCAAACTGTTGTGGTCGGTAGCCAAACTGATGTGGCCTTGGGTAAAAACCTTGAGGTTGCGTGAACCTTGGCATGCTGAATTGATGGGGTTGCATGAACTGTGGCCTATAACCAGTTGGAGTCTGTGGTGTGAATTTGTTCACAAATGGTTGCCTATATTGACTATTTCCCGGAATACCAAATTTGAAACTAGTAGGAGCATGGAATGCTGGCTTAAAACCGGTGTTCTGTAAGGGCACACCTTGAGACGGAGGGCTGTGCACTTTTGATGATGATGATGCTGTGCCTGATGCAGGCTGTGTTTGAGCCTGAGGCTTAAGCATTTTACTACGAATGTTATACTGCTCATAAAAGTTAACCTCCTCTAACACGTACTCTAGTGCCTTTTCTAGAGTTTCTGGCATTTTCATTCGAACCGACCTAATAAGGTTTTCGGGCAAGTTGTATAAAAATACATTAAGCGCCATATTATCGTAGATGTTAATCTTACTATTTTTCATGCTCACGTCTAACAGTTGGTTCACTTTAGATATCAGTACTGATCGAACAGACTGTACTCGATTACAAAACTCTAAATAGCTCTCCCCTTGTTTCATTTTCAAGGTTTCTAGTTCAATCGCTATACATTCCTCGCTCCTAGGATCACCAAAGTGTTGAACTAACAAGGTCTTTAGTTGTTCCCAGGTTTGAACGTCATTTCGCTCACTCACTAAAGCAGAGGCTTCTTCAGTTAATCTACTAGTTATAGTATGCAATACATACTGATCTTGCTCTGCATTACCTCTATATTTATTTATAACATACTCACATTTTCTTATAAATAAGTTTAAATGGCGTTTGCTGCCATTAAAAATTGGTATAATACACACAATTTCTTTTGGAATTACAGTTACTGTCGTCATTTTGAATACTTACTACAATATTTTATTTACGTGAAAAATTATCACCTATTTATAAATTTAAATACAAATTTTATGTATTTAAATATCTACGCTAACTTGTTTTTATGTGAAAAATAATCACTTAATTATAAATTTAAACACAGATTTTATGTATTTAAATAGTAGCAAGTCTCTACTTGCGTGAAAAATAATCACTGATTAAATTAAATACAGATTTTATGTATTTAATATCAAAAACTTATACTATTCTAAATTCCCTACGATAGGAAACCAGAAAACGTTATAATGGAAAAAGTTTGATTCCGAATATAACAAAACAATAAGCACAATGGAAAGGAAAGGATGGCAAAAATTCTACTCACCAGCCAGTCACCATTATGCTCGTTCGCCTCCCTTATGTTTTCACAAATTTGTTTGGTTCGAACAGATCCGATCCGCCGGAAAACTCGAGAAAACTCGTGTAAAACTCCGCGGGAAACTCGGAAAATCTGCCCCGGCTGCGCCAGTGAAGGTTTCGGGAACGTTGAAGATGTTTTTAAAAACTAAACTATAAACTTTGTTTCACGAAAACTTTTATTCAATGAAATTAGTTAAAATAAAATGAGACGTCTAAGACAAAGGTTAGTCTCTAAACGAATGAATAAATCAAACTTAATAACTAAGAGCCACAAGGCACAGAACGCGTGGGTGGTTGAGATAAGCAACTCGGCCGTAGGTGCCAGACTGCTGAGCTTGCGTCTAGGCATGAGGCGTTGTTATGGTCAATGTACTGGCCGGTTGTATAACTAGGTACCTTTTGTTTCACAATTTCTGAACAGGGGGGTATCCTAACAACTGAAACGTTTTTGAACTGTTATTTGATCAAATTGCAGTTCATTTTTCTTCTTCATCTTTTATTGATATTTTGAATGATCGATTTTCATACCGTTTGACAGAATTAACGAAAAACCGATTTCAGATTTTGAAAACGAATTTCAAAAACCGTTTTTAGAAATCGATTTCAGTATCGAATATCGGAGCGTATTTACTAGTTATTACGACAAACGCAAAATCGAATTCCTTCGGTTTTCGTTTTCGGTGCAAAACTAAAATCACGAATGCGTATCAAAACTATAGAAAACTAAAACTTTAAGTAGATTTAGATTTTGTTCGTTTGCAGTTTGAGTTTGGTTTTCGTTTTCGGTGCAAAACTAAACTCACGTCGGTTCGGTTTGGTTTCGTTCGGATAAGATTGTTTGCAGTTTGCGTTAACATCCATCGTGCGTTTTCTAAAAACGGTTTTCTCATATTGGAATATCGATGCGATACGATTTCTGACTGCAAACGGATTTCAGTTTCGTTTTGATATATCTGTCTCATGCCTATCAGGTAGGCCATGCTCAAATCAGGTAGGCCATGCTCAAACCGCGGCATTGACGTCATTTTAACAGCTCAGTCATAATTTTATAAAGCTTAGTCACGTCAGTCCACAAAAATGCCACGGATTACTGATGAGTTACAGTATATAGTTATAGTATATTGGGTCACGCAAGTTTCGTCTTGCTGGATAGCCCCCCAGCTCGAGTACTTTCGTTCAGACAAAGTCGTCATCAATTCAGGATGCGCGAGATTGCAAATAGATAAATCTGTTGACAATGACATTCACATTCGCGGTGAATGAACCGCGCGTGGAGGTGTCGATCGTAAAGATTCCAAAACGGGCCCCCCAGATGACGGCATGCTCCGGTGACATCAGCCTGCCCCACAACAATATTCTAAATAGATCGGCATACCACCTTCCCAACTCGCGTAACAAGTGCCATTTAAAAGAAATTGAAATCGAATCGCCCAAGATATTGTGGCTGCATTTATAATAGACCCGAGAAACCAAAAGTTACGTGTTCCAAACTATTGAATTGTAAAGAAAATGTCAAAAAGGATACATACACTTTACGAGGTGCTCCTTATCAATTTGCTATAAGCACATTGTTATACAAACATACCTAAAAAACGTAGCCGTAATGATAATACATATATATTTATTGAAATATCAAGAGTTATATAGTTGTAGTTTCCTGCTACAATATAACAGAGTTAGGGTAATGAAAGTGGTGGATTTCTTATATCGCACATATGGATTTGCCTGACTTTAAGTCATGTGGGCACAAGCTTGCGACCGTTTGCACCATTCGACTGTGAAACCCTAAAAAGGGATAATAAAACAATTCAACAGTCAGAACAAGGCGCTTCAAGGAATGCAGCTCTCTATATTTAGCGAGCTCGTTTGCGTTGTGTCGAAATGAATAATATTGTATTGGAGAACAGGAGTCCAGTGCTTATAAATTAGCAGATAAGCGTCCACCTGCCGAACCTATACCGCGCACGCGACTGCCGACGGCTGATTTACGTACTTCATGCTTTAATAACATTACATACGCCGTACCTACACTCTCAGGCGGCGGTGGTATTTTGAAGAACCCTTCGTCTAAACCTTGAAATGATAGAATGGTGTAGAGATTATGCCAATCTTCTCCATTAAACCATCAACTTAAAGCAACGTCCCGTAAATAAAGGTATCAATGAAGATATCCAAAACGCCTTTTAATTTCGTAATCTGTTTTTTATCAGAAGCCATGCATGCAGTTAAGCACATATCTACCTGTCAAAGATTAAGATTAGAACAGTGCAGTGTTCTGTGTTCGTTATCTATACGATACCACGTGCCACCGTCGACAGATGTAAATAAATAAACAAAGCGATTGCGTACCTTTCAGGAAGCTAGTTCAGATGCCACTTTCTAATCGTTTTTTACGGCTACATCCTGTAAGACGGTGCCCGTGAAATGTACCGATAGAGAGATAAGACAAGGGTGTGCCAGACGCTTCTGGGCTAAATATTTACAAGTTACAGCTCTCGATGTATGCACACCGTTATTTTGCATCTATAGTTTGAATTACGTGGTAACTTACTGCATGCATGCTCTAACATTTTGTTATTTTAATACCTACCATGTTTTCGTTCGTTTTGTATGACTTTCCTAATGTTCTCGTTCATCGTCTATGTTTTAAAATCTGCTAAGCGGAGATGAGCCGTATCGTGCAGTTACAGCCGGTTCACACTAGTCGTAAGTCGCATACGACTAAAAGTCGAATGCTCTGGTCACCATACACTTTATATGGAGCTATTCACATTGGATGAGACGCGATTTACAGGTACATCAGACTTTCGACTTTTAGTCATATGCGACTTACGACTAGTGTGAACGGGCTGTTAGTCTACAAAGTCTTTGTATTAAAATTCTGATCTTTGTGAACTTATAATCTGATCTCTTCACCAATGTGCCTCTGTAAAAGCAGAAAACTATACGTATTTACAGTCCGACTGAGGAAAGGAAACATAAATAGTGCACGTCCGACAGATTCGTTAGTGCTGTTAATAATTAACGAGTCCAATTATTGAACTTGTCATGTACTTGTAGCCTGCAGTAGTGCGGACATCATCTCATAATCAAAGAAATTTGTTGATATTTTCAGGCGGCGTAATTTTTTTGTTATCTATCCCTCTTTTGCATTAGTTTTTATATGATTGTTGGATGTGGTGAAAAGCTAAAACACGCGACTTAGCTTGTTTCGACCAGGTAGTAACAAAACCTTACATAACAAAATGATTTATAGTAACAAACCATTCACAATTTCATCTTCTATGTATATGCTCAAAACAAATGTTATCTACTTAAAATCACTGCAGATTTACCAAGTTCTGACCAAATTGAAACAAGACTATCAAAAGGCGATAACTTATTTCTACCTTATAAAGTAAAGCCCTGTAGAGATGCAATATATCAAATTCCCGATCATACTTCAACAGTTGGAAAGAAAGCAGGAAAGAGTCATTACTCAAAGCCAAGAACCGATTGAGAATGCACGCGAATTACCTTCATAGGTATGCACATTGCACATAGATATAGGGTAAACGCCTCCTTTGCTATGCAGCCTACGCATTAAGGTAGCGTAATAACATGTGTCAGGCAATTACCCTGCTGTTCTCAGCAATTATAACAAGCATTATGAAGAACTTTAATGTACAATCACTGATTGGTAGCGGTGTTAAGTGTAGGGATTCGTAGGAATATCGTAACGGCTTTTGACACGGTTCGCTCTATGCTGCTGTATTAAACGAGTTCTATTCATAATCTTTACAAAACTTTGATACTAATTAAATAAAAAAATAAGTAATGCTGGACAATCCACACAACATCATCTAGCCCCAAGCTAAGCAGAGCTTGTGTTATGGGTATTATAAGACTGACATACTTGATACAGTACATAGATGTTTTTTTATTATATATATAAAACACCCAGTACACCCGGAATAAATAATTGCAGATCGTACAAACATTTATCCTAAGGCGGGAATCTAACCCGCAACCTCCGCGTTTCAGGCGGACCTTCGTCCGCATCGTCCGCGCCACATCGGTCGTCAAATTACTTTCTTGATATTCTGCAACATCTTTTGTTAGAAAAAAACGAGTAATGAGCTTGGTGTCTGTACAGTACACTGTATGGCTGTACGTACACTGCACTGGTCGCGTAGAACTGGCACCTAGAATCACCTAGTAAGTATATAAGACGATTCTAAATGATCCTTGTGATTTTATTGAATAAAGAAATATTTGATTTGATTTGTACACCCCTTTAATATTTGAAAGCATAATCACAGTTGATTGTTTTGCGCTAAGTGTATAAATATAATTTCACGGTAGATGAGCGTGGCAATTAGTCACTCGGACGTGAGAGGAGAACTGATAACATCATATAGTTGCTTTATTCTGAAAGGAGGGAAAGTAGGCGTCAGCAGAGGTGGCTGTAGGATACAAAAGTTGGGGCTTTCAGAATCTTAGCGGTGTGAGGCTAGGAGGATTTGCGTGTAGCATGTATCGGTCTGCTTTACTTTTAAGCAACGGAGAAAAAAAACACGTCAGCTTTACTTATCTGTTAAGCGGTTAAAAAATTGAACATGTATAAGTAACACTGAGAGTTGTTTCCATGTGGTGACTTTTTGACTTCTTCATTGAGAGTTTGGTTAATTACAGGGTTGTTAGTATAGAATGACAGTTCCTTCAGGGAGGGCTTCAGTATCCTGACAACCGAAATGTTTTTGAACTGTTATTTGATCAAATTGCAGTTCAGTTTTCTTCTTCGTCTTTTATTGATATTTTGAATGATCGATTTTCATACCGTTTCATAGACGATTAACGAAATATCAGGTAGACCATGCTCAAATGAGGTAGGTCATGCTTAAATCTGGTAGGCCATGCTCAAACCGCGGCACGTCATTTTTAACAGCTCAGTCATAATTTTATAAAGCTCAGTCACGTCAGTCCACAAAAATGCCACGGAATACTAATGAGTTACTATAGTAAAATCATCGAAAACCGAACTGCAACTGAAAGGATATTCGGTCACGCAAGTTTCCCCTTGCTGGATAGCCCCCCAGGCTCCTGAAGGCTACCTGTCTACGACTCTGGGTGTCGGTGTTCTTCGGTTACACTGCATGCGCCTTTAGATTATGTGGTTCTCACGAGCAGAGTTTTATCTATAACTGTATGATCATGGAAGCAAGCTTAATTGTTTGGAAATTGCATGAGTCCGGCATTTTTATCAAGATCAGTAAAAATCTGTAACAATTATAAATAGCTAGGTATAATCGTACATTTTGATTGCAATACTTGTGAAATTTCAGGATACCACAGTATGCACTGATTACCGAACCGTAATATCAAAAACAAATTCAAAATATTGGTATTATAGATAAGTAAGTCATATTTTTATTCTGGGAAGAACATATCTAAAATATCTTATATACTGACTAATACGGATTGATGTTGTTAATAATATATGGTTTGGTTATTGCCATTATTTGCCATCTAACCGATAATGATAACTCACCCTAGTACAATATTTCCTGGTGCCAAAGTGGCGTGCAAGGAGTTAATTACTGGAAAAACCATGTTTAGCATGTAACTTTTTAGCGAAGTGAGTAAGTGGAACAGCATAAACATAGTAAAGACTGTGAAGGCAAGCGTTGGGTGCGCGTCGCGTGTTTGAGCTGCGGATTAGCAGCGCGTAGGCCTCCGCCCTCGCCCGTTCTCACGCCCACTGGATCTTTCTTCTTACTAGACACATCACGTGACTTTGTTCACCTGTTTTTATGGCCCGAGTGAATGGCCTCTTTTCCTTATAAGGCCAGTGTTTTAGGATAACAACTTCACTTCTAAATGTGGGTGTCTGTTTTATCTACTATGTAATGTTATTAGTTTATATGCCAAAAACTAAATATACGGTTCATTTTCGGTATACAATTATATTTTATTCAAACTTTCATACAAAAAACGATGGAGAACTTAATGCTAATACCAGGCATCTTGCACGTGCATGAAGATGATTTGGCCTATTTTATGAGAGCAAATCACAGTGTTACGAAAAAAAAATACTGTGATAGAGATTATTTAAAAAAAAAGTGCTTATGTTAATAGGTTATCCTCGTAATAAGAATATTGATTGTAAAAACACATTCTTTACATTTTTTAGTGCAAGTAAGAGCTTTGTTCCAGTCTACGAGCCACGCTTACCTTTATAGTTATTTATATGCAAATTAACCCTTATTTGCTGAATAGAGAATACTATTTAGGTACTTATGTTGTAGCTCCAATTAATACGAAACGTATTAATACAAAAAAATAAAAATAATCTGGAAGCACTTATGTAGTAGTGTGTTGAGTACAAAACTTCTTAAAAGTTCTCGATGACTATTAATATAATCATAATTGAAAGTGCATGAAGGTAGGTACTAATTTCTAAACGAGTTAAAAATATATGTCGACGAATGCATCAGCATTGCAAAGGATTATTTATGCCAACATCCGAACGGAACTAAGCATTATGTTCGCAATCTCCGCCACACAAGCGGTCCTAATCCCCCAATACCGAGAACACGTCTAGAATAAGCTACAGCCGACCAATTGTCGTTACTAATGTTGTTTACTTTACATTAACATCCAAAGAGAGATAAAACGAAATGTCATTGAGGTATTCATGCATTGTGACTGGCTCATTGACATAGAACTGTACCTCTAGAATGCCTGTAGAAATTGACATGTGCGGCCACTATCTGTCTCTTTTCTGTAGAACTGTTTTAAGTAAAACAAGCTGGTGGAATTTCGTCTTATTATCGTTGGTCAATTCACATAATTTCATCATCATCATCATCCACAGCCAGACTTGACCCACGGCTGGGTATACGCCTCTATGCTCTTTCCATTCCGCACGGTTCTGAGCTGCTCTCAACCATCTGCGGCCATAATTTATTTATAAATTATATTCTTTTAATTTATTATTGTGTGTTATTCTGGTGCAAAATATATACATACCTGGAACGCTCAGTCTATGGACTTTTCTATGTCTATGGACCGACTCAGCTAAATTTTGCCGTTCCCAATACGTTTGACAACTTATCATTTGCCCCGGTAGCTAATCCGGTAAAACGAGGATTATGCCAGTTCTGCTTTTTATGGCTCTGAGTATTTTGAAGGAAGTAAGGATTTACGTTCATTCATGCATATATTGTTTTTTTTACAGTTTTCATTCAAGTTTGGTCCTTAATGGTTGAGCCATCATAATTGTCCAGGGTGGCATTAGTATAATAATAATATGTGCAAGGAATATTTTAAAAGTTATACTAAAGTAAAATAAATCGACACGCGTCACAGCTCAGTTGGTAACAGCTCCGCTTAACACGCTGGTCGTGGGTTCAATCCCCAGTGAACAATTTTTGAAGTGAAAACTTCTTTAGCGGCGCTGGGTGGGTAAAAACTTTCAAACTCGCGTCAGGGTCACGTGACGTCGAAAAAGCGTAAGATCTTATTTAATTTTTATACATTGCTCGTAAAACAAGAGACGACAAAAGAACACACTTGCGGTCACGCGACGTATGACTCAAACAATTAAATAGTGTTGTGGCGACATCGTACAAGGCGAGTACAAGGCGCTGCCAACACGCGGTGCGGTGCGGAGCGCGGGGGCGGAGGACCGAGGAGCGGCACTCGCGCGCCGGCAGCCGACAGACGCTCTGAGCACCCTCGCACGGGAAACACGTATCGCTCGCCGCGCGCGCATAACCAGATAGACGCTATTATATCGTACGAATCGTTTCGCCTAACTTGTATTTAACTGTATCGCTTCCATCTTATTGGAGTGAAAACTCAGTCAGGGTCACGTGACTCGTGACGTTCATCGAACGTGACGTTCATCATTCGTTGTCTTCGTCGTTGTGTCAATGTCAATGACATGACAGACACAGAGTCACAGACACATTCGCGCAAGCGCGAATGTGTCTGTGTCATTGTGATTGTCATTGTCATTGTCGTTGTGTCGACATGACACAATCACACTGACACAGACACATTCGCGCTTGCGCGAATGTGTCTGTGTCAGTGTGTCTTCGTTGTCTTCGTCGTTGTGTCACATTCGCGCTTGCGCGAATGTGACACAATGACATGACACAATCACAATGACACAGACACATTCGCGCTTGCGCGAATGTGTCTGTGTCATTGTGATTGTCATTGTCATTATGACGACTGTGGTTATATTTTTGAAGTGAAAACTTAAAAGTGAAAACACAGACACATTCGCGCTTGCGCGAATGTGTCATTGTCATTGTCATTGTCGTTGTGTCGACATGACACAATCTTCAAAGTGTCTTCGTTGTCTTCGTCGTTGTGTCACATTCGCGCTTGCGCGAATGTTACACAATCACAATGACACAGACACATTCGCGCAAGCGCGAATGTGTCTGTGTCATTGTGATTGTCATTGTCATTATGACGACTGTGGTTATATTTTTGAAGTGAAAACTTAAAAGTGAAAACACATTCGCGCTTGCGCGAATGTGTCTGTGTCATTGTGATTGTCATTGTCATTATGACGACTGTGGTTATATTTTTGAAGTGAAAACTTAAAAGTGAAAACACAACGTTAATATTGAAGTTTTCACTTCTGCCGGCACTCCCGGAGTGCTACCATTTTTTTTTTTGTGATGTAAATTTGTCTGTTCTGTGTCTGGGCGTTTTTATGTATTCTATGTATGTTACAAAAATAATTATATATAAGTATCTATCAGCACTTTGCTTAGTTTGGGATTAGAGTGTGATGTGTGAAATGTCCATGAATATTTATTTTTTTATATTATTTATATGTCCAATTATAAAAATCTTGATTACATATTTCCAAAAGTGGTAAAATGAGCTATCAACACAATGATCTAGAATCTAGATGACTCTACTTATAAAGAAACATTATAATATTTTTTTATAAGTAGAGTTTGACTACCTTTATTGACATCTTTTCAAAATTAAACACGAGACTCCTTTTCTATCTATATAAAAATAGAAAAAAGGGCTGGTGAGTATGTGGCCCAGCGAATCAGCATTGCTATTCAGCGCGGCAATGCAGCCAGTATCTTGGGTACGCTTCCGATTAGTACTAATTTGGATCAGTCTTCTTCTTATCGTGTCGATGCTACAACTGTACTTTGTTGTAGCATCGTGTTGGAAAGATTAGCCAGACTAGACACTGCTTTGCCGTGCCTAGCTGTTACCGGTGTGCGCCACGAGGAGGCTCTTTCCATGCACCCATGGCTCTTTCCATATTTGGATCAGTTGAACTATCTATAGATCGTTTGCAACGGTCTGTAGATAACTCAACCGTTTCTCATTTATTTTATATGCCAATGTACATTTTGTAAATACTGTATAGTCGTTAGTTTGTTTGTGAATAAATATTATATTCGTTATAAAAGACTTCTTTTTAAATGACTGTATAACAGCACTTATAGAATATTTGACTTAAATCTTCTATAGATACTTATGTAAGTTCCTTTGTACCTTTGGCTTATTTATTCATGCTTGTAGTAAAGATAAATAAATATGATGTCATATATGTCAAGTTAAAGTAGAATATATCTACAATTCATAATAAATTAACTTAATAAAGATAATATGTTACAAAATTGAATCACTAAGAACTTTAGATTTGTGAAAATAAATAAAATAAATTATGATGTCTATAACAGGATAATCTGCATATCCATATTTAGCAATGATTAGTTTTATTTTACTTAATTACCAAGATGGTGTATTAATACGTGACGTCACGTCTCCTCGCAGTCTGGTTTTCTAGATATTGTGGGTAGACAGTTTGGCCGTATCCCTATTCGTCACTCGTTCGATTGGCACGCTCTGTTTTATCAATATTTAAAATATATTCTATTCTAAAGCTTCCTATTGTATTCTTTAAAACCATGCGCTTAGGGTAGGTATAG
Source organism: Ecliptopera silaceata (assembly GCA_932527185.1). NCBI lineage: Eukaryota > Metazoa > Arthropoda > Insecta > Lepidoptera > Geometridae > Ecliptopera > Ecliptopera silaceata. The sequence continues at coordinate 4,190,001 of OW052202.1, read as the reverse complement.
CAAAATGAAAGCACGCTGAGGTGGTCGAAGTAGGTATACAGCTCCTAGTTTCAGATTCTTGTGTAAAATAAAAAAAAGGTTGGTAGTGGTAAACATTTTTTTTTATTAACCTGTGCTTTCCCACTGCTGGGCAAAGGTCTCCTCCCTTTTCTTCATAAGTATCTAAGTCGTCACGCCAACTTTTCTTGGTCTGCCTCGGTTTCGACGTCCATCCGCAGGCACCGATTGTGTGACGACTGTGGCCCATCTATCCTCATGCATACGCGAAAAAAATTAAATAATTAATGTGAAATAAATATAAATTGTCTTGTTTAAAATTAACATGAATTGCTTATTCAATTTTGATTAATATTTCGGACAATGGCGAACTTATTAGCCTTCACGGGACGCGACCGACAATAGGGGTGTGGGTGGCGCGACAAAACACAAGCCTACACGGTCACGGCATGCCATAGGGCTGTTCATAAATTATTGCAATTGACCTAGAAAGTTATTTCTCTGTTCAATTTGAATGTTAGGTAGGCGTGGCTGTAAAGTGATTTTCTCTAAACAGTATCTTTGCTTTCACTAATCGTATTTGGTAAGATCTCTTTCAGTTATTGGAGTTAAGTGATTCAATAAAAATCACACCTCCATATTAGTTTTTATTATTCTTTACTTTCTTTTAGTATTATTTGCTGTAATATTGAAAAGTTAATCTTTATTTATTTTTTTTGCTACACAAATTTTACAACAGTCCAAATGCTAGCATGATTTTACTGCGTGTTTTCTCTTTCTATATAACTTTCATCGTACATCATAATGTATTTGAAAAATGTATATTCAAAATAAAGTATACATCTAGTTTAAAACATAGTCCAAAGTTGGTTGCAGCCCACCTGACAAGAATCGTTTTCGTCGTTATAATATAGACATATTAGACATAGACATATTTTTATTTGCAACCATAACACACAATTACAATTTACACACATAATAAATAATAGGCAAGTACTTACATACAATATAAATTAAATTAAATAAAAATTACTAACTAAATTAATAAATAAGTACATTTATAAAAATAAATTTATAAAACAATAGTAAACATTGAAACAAAAAATATTAAAAAAAAACAAATTATTTTTTGCTTACCTACCTACAGTGAATGTGTGTGCTACAGGAGCAAAATGGCTTTGACTCAGCATTGTGTCTACTGTTTTAGCAGCATAATATATATGTAAAATATATGTATTTGTATTTATGCTCTGGTAATCCTCGATGGACAAACTGAACTATATGGACATCATTTTTTAGTATTATTATCAATATGTGCGTACAGTCAACTTCACAAAGATATAAAAAGTTTAAATTACTTATATATTTCATTTATTTTTACATGTAAAATATTATAATACATTTTGGTTAGCGTGACAACCCTGGCCGAGTCCATCGACCGCCCTGACCCTGCGTGCTGTTATTAACGGATTTACATAATATTTTATTGATTAATTGCCATCAGATAAGGTACTCCAGATAAAAAAGCTTTTATGCTGGAAAATGAGGTCTAATCGGAGGCAAATATTTGGGGGAACTTTGATTTTAATATGAAATGACGAATAGTTTTATCGGTGGTTTTATAAGTCACGTATTTTCATATTTTCGAATTAAAGACGGTTTTCGTTTAGTTTTGATAGTAGAAGTTTATTTCTTGTTAGAAAGAATGGTGATATACTTATCTTACTTATTTTACTTTATTTTGTACATTTTAAATAGACATCAGTAACTGCACTCTTGAAGTCCAAAATACAAGCTTAAAGCTTAGTTTGGCCTTCGCTGATAAACCATTTTTAGAAAAAGCCTGTACTAACAATAGTTTTATTAATACACTTTGTAAATATCCTGTGTGATTGGTAAATAAATAATTTTATATTTTTTTTTATATCAACAATTAAAAACTGCAGTAACAATTGTGAGGAACAATGGCAACTGCAGTATTCGTGATACTGTGTCGCAGCTACCAACGTCCGCCTTACAAGTTAAAGTGCGGTTCCAAACAATATGAAAATATCTTAACTTAAGTTAACATAAAAATATTCCTATAAAATTACTGTAATTAACAACAATAAATGAAAAATATATTTTAATCTGTTAAATATTTTAAAAACTTTTTATATCTTTGTGACGTTGACTGTACGCACACGTACCTTATAGTGATAATACTAAAAAATTATGTCCATATAGTTCAATTCGTCCATCAAGGATTACCAGAGCATAAATACAAATACTTTCTACTAATAAAGAGGTAGCACGAGTGTCATATTATTGCCTCAGTGCTGTGGGTCCGGTGGGCCCCTGGGGGCTTTGTCGGCACCCCCCGGGGTCCCCGTCGCCTCCGATTTGAGAAACAAGCCACACGTAAGATATTTTTTCCCAAAAAATAATTTAATTAAACATACTGGCGGCCAAATTTTGCTAGGCAACCTGTACTTCTACCATGAGTTGTCACAGTAAAATCGCCCGACTTTACTACAGTAGTTACGTCAGTATTAGTATTACGAATTTTAGTACCCAACTATCCGCTAGAGGCGCTTTACAAATCTTCATACATTTTTTTAACTACAGACGCTAGCGAGTATAGTATATATAGTATAGTAAAAACTCATGGTACAGCTACTGATAAATATATATTCTCCTAGTTGTAAATATATATAAAAATATATAGTATAATTTGGTTTTCAGCAAAAAACAGATGGGCGCAGTAATCCTGCAGCCGGATCTTAGACTATTATATATCTGTTAACAATATAACAACATATTGCCCGTACCTACCCCATAGTTGGGTACATGTACCTACCTACATTAGTTTAATTTTTGTATTTTTAAGATCAATTTATTAATTTTTGTGGCTTTGTGTTGTGTGTTAATCAAATAAATAATTATTTATCTATCTATCATATTATGATGAGCAACATAAAGCAAACATCAATAAAATTATAACAAAACGAAAATAATTTACAAAAAGTAAAAAATAATGTTATGCATAAAACATGTTAAATAAATATAACATAGTAAAAAAATTACCAGCGTCGCAACATAAAATGTTTCTGTGGATATAGACAAAAAATCTTATAATTTTTTTTTAATCTGGCGTCGATTCGCTTAAAATAATCTTTATTGTAAAATCAAAGATAATAAAGATTGTATGTTCAGTTAATTATACATTTGGTTCTAGATAAGTATGCCAAGGAAAAACCTAGGTGCTATTATTAGGTAACACAACTTTTTTGTTACTAAACATAAATTGACAGTGGGATGAAAATAGTATGTCGTGTGGATATGGTAAAAGTGAAAAATTACACCCATAACCGTACAAGTGACATCTCAATACATTTTATAGATTTTATATAAAGATTATTGGTGTGAAACTTGTTTTGATAAATATTTATAAAACCAAGCATCTTAGCGTTTTCGAAGCAAAGACAAACGTTGCAAAGGATCTATAGGCAACTCTGAACGTAGGTAGGTACTTATGTATTTTTTTATTTGCGTGATTTTGCTGATGATTAACATCATGAGAAAACCTCGTGGCTTAATCAGCTCTGGATTGGCCTTGTCTTTCCTGTAGATAAGGCCGACTAGGCTGAGAAGGTGGGTGCTTGGCAAACATAAAATAGCAGATTACGTAGATAATCCACGGTAAAAATATAAAATATGTGTAGTGATATACATCCTGAAAGAATGGTATATAATCTACTGTAAAACAAACTACATAATATAGTAATAGTCGAGAGAGTCGTATAAGAGAGGCGGTATGTCGACAGAATTTATAGAATCGTCAAAGCGAGATCGATTCGTCACCGGTCAATAGATCTAGTAGGAACGTAACTAGGAGTATTCAGGGGCGAAAAAGTATTATTATTGGGGGCTATAGATTAAAAATAATAATATTTTTTAGGTTAATAATACTTTTTTGTTTGCCGTCTCTGTTCTCTCTATTTCCTACCTATTGTATGTAGGAAATAGAGATTCTTAGTACAGTTAAAGTATTTTTATTATTTAAGGGTCCCCATCAAAATATTTTTTACGTTTTTTGAGTAACTGACAAGTCAACCTAATATTAATTGGTAGGTATCCTTTGCCAATATCAATGTTTTGACTCACCAGACACTTATGAAGGACATAATTTATCCCAACATTATTTGACACTTACACCTTACTCCGGCCCCGCACTGGCATGGATCGTATTAGCAGGTGGGACGGACTCTTTCCACCTCACTCCGGCTTTGCACTGACATGGATAGTGACAGCAGGTGGGACGGACACTTTCCACCTCACTGCGGCCCTGCACTGACATGGATCGTGACAGCAGGTGGGACGGACACTTTCCACCTCACTCCGGCCCTGCACTGACATGGATCGTGACAGCAGGTGGGACGGACACTTTCCACCTCACTCCGGCCCTGCACTGACATGGATCGTGACAGCAGGTGGGACGGACTCTTTCCACCTCACTCCGGCCCTGCACTGACATGGATCGTGACAGCAGGTGGGACGGACACTTTCCACCTCACTCCGGCCCTGCACTGACATGGATCGTGACAGCAGGTGGGACGGACACTTTCCACCTCACTCCGGCCCTGCACTGACATGGATCGTGACAGCAGGTGGGACGGACACTTTCCACCTCACTCCGGCCCTGCACTGACATGGATCGTGACAGCAGGTGGGACGGACACTTTCCACCTCACTCCGGCCCTGCACTGACATGGATCGTGACAGCAGGTGGGACGGACACTTTCCACCTCACTCCGGCCCTGCACTGACATGGATCGTGACAGCAGGTGGGACGGACACTTTCCACCTCACTCCGGCCCTGCACTGACATGGATCGTGACAGCAGGTGGGACGGACACTTTCCACCTCACTCCGGCCCTGCACTGACATGGATCGTGACAGCAGGTGGGACGGACACTTTCCACCTCACTCCGGCCCTGCACTGACATGGATCGTGACAGCAGGTGGGACGCGACACGCCGAATCGGCAGCGGTAACGATCTGATCGATTATTTACAAATAAATCGATACTATGGTCACGTCTCGGATTGAAAACGTTGAAAATAAGTCTGTAGGTTCTACCAACTTTGCGATTTATTTTCTGTATGCACTACGTGCTCTTGTAAGGCTGACTTGTAAGTTTGATGAAATGAACAATATGAGGTCCTTAGTTTCCAAACTATGAACTTGTATTTTGGGAACCAGTGATCCTCCCGAATTACAGTTACAGATAACTGTTAAGGTTACCTCTCGCTCTAGTGGGAAATTCAAGGGGTTTTTTTTTTATTGCGGCTGAACTATTATATCTTTTACAAGCTAATTTTGCGAACATAAACAATAATTTTCTTTGTAACCCTGTATCAATTTTTGAGATTGGTTCTATAGATTAACTTACTTAATTATTAACCTGTACAAAACACTTTAACAGTAAGAAATTGAAATAAAAGCAAGCAAATGCTATAAAATGCATAAAAAGAATGATTGTATTTTCTTAGATTAGACATTTTTTTAGGGATCTCTAAAACATTGCAAAACAATCGTGCGGAAAGCTTATCTGATTACTTCTTAGAATATATTAGATTTCCTTCCTTATTTCTAGTTTTATCGTGAAAACACATAAAAAGTTGGACAACTTATTTAGTCACATCAGCATGCGATGCGAGCGCTCACTCGATTGTAAATCAAGCAGGTAGTAGGCACGTGACGAGATATCGATGAAATATTAAATCCATAAACTGTCATAATTTATGTTTATAAGGCGCATAAAACAACTTTAATTTTTATCGTTGATTTGTTTACTCTTCTTGGTATTGAGATTCAAATTTGGTGTTCACCTGCGCTTTTTGTCTTTAACTGTGTTTATGAATTTGTCTATTTTGATCAATAATCTTATTATGCTCAAAGTATAAGTAAATCAGCACTGTAAATAAGTATCGATAAATTAAACACAAATGCCTAACCCTTTTCCATCCCCTTAGACTAAGCCCCATTTATAATAAGTTAATTTTTGACAAGGCTCGTAAACCGATTACTGCTAACAAGGTGGTCCGACTGCCGTCTCTCTCTCCCCCACATTTCAAATAAATTGTCTTCTTTTGTGAACGTGATGATGCACTGTACGTAAACACAGTGAGATTCCGAGATTGCCACCTTCAGATGGCCCTTTATAATAAAGGTGTCCGGGACACATCACATTCATTTTATTATTTACATTGTCCTTTGGATATGGTTGCCAGTTCCGCCGAGGTCGTGCGGCTATAAATAAAAACACTCTTAATTCTGTCAAGGAATTTGCGGATACTTCAAAGCGATCACGAGTGGTTTCTGATGACTCATCGCAGATTTGCAGCTTTAGGACGCTTAAGGGGGAGCGACCGTGAATTAGCTTTTAAGTGTTGATTGCCATTTATGCAGCGAGTATCATTGGATCTATTCCTGTCTTGTCCCGGGATAGCGGTTCTGGGAATGCGACGGAAGTCCCGGGCGGATCCCGTGGCCGCCTCCTTATTAATGGCCTGTTTAGACGAGCTCCTTTGTTACTCGCTCACGTCTCGCCACTTCAATGCATTGCTATCCGCGGACGAAACATCCGTTTCTGCTTTTATTTCCATCCAGGATTGAATGCGTTGCACTGAAAAAGTAACGTATAGCGTGTCGCTTCATATATACGCTGCCGTAAAAACAATACACTTGTTCTCGGTTTCGTCTATTCTAAATTGACGTATCCTGCTGTCAGATTTCCTGCGTTATCCCTTGTTTAAATTAGCTACAGCTTTACCTCTTCTTTGATGTTCGATTGGGTATTTTCGTTTGTATTTTTAAAGCTATCGATCTGTTTCCGTGAAGCGAAGGTGTTTCAACCTGAAATCACCGTAGGTAAATAAATATAAGTAGATAGTTGATTTTGGTTCCGTCGAGATCGTGATTCAATGCATGCCTCCGTGAGTTAAATCCGGTGACATTCGCAAGGTCGGTATTTGCTCCTTGTAAAATAAGTAGGTATCCTTATTTCACACTTTATTTTTATTAAATAAATGTTTTATCTAGGTATAAATATATCGCTAGAGAATATAAATCACTAGTAGATTTGCTACCTGAATAATTGAACAATTGACAGTAACCTTAAATTACGGAGTTTCAATTACTGTCTTCAAATCACGTTTTGAGCCAGAGTAAATGTTGGATCTACAATTTTTAGCGGCACGTTAGATAAGTGTTTATCTAAGAAACAACAAACAAAACAAATGATAATCAAACAACTGGAACAAACAAAACAATAGTTAAATTTTCATTTATACATAATGCGTCCGTCGCTTACCGCAGCGGGCTAGAGTAGATGATTGCTCAATTACGAGGACCTCCTTAGTAGAATCACTGACAGATCTACCAAATTACACTTTCGACTTTATGACATTGAGATAAACGCTTTTTTGTGTCATCACATTAACGATCTCGTCGGCGAGCGCAAAAGGTGGCCCGAAGTCCGCGCCTTGTCATTAGGCCTCAATCAAATATTGTGTTTAGGAGTCGCCGACATGACAGCTTAACCTAAGATTTTCATCTGTTTCATAATTTGTTATTTTGGATTATAGGGAGCGTGCCGCGGAGACAGAGTAAACATTAGCCCGCGGACTCGCCCGCGCCGGTTACTTTGCCCGATAATTGAGCATCATTATACTTTTTACAGCGCGCGGTATGCGGTAGGTGCCTGGCACATTTGCATAGGCATGTGACTATGGCACTATTCCGGCAGTTTTGAAAACGCAGTTCATTTGTATTTCCGTATGCAGAATATTCCGCAAAATAAAAAACGTAGCTCTTTTTAAATAACAATGTATTCAAAATAATCTCATATATTTACTTGTAACGGAAATATTCATAGTTTTCTCATAATAAAAAATAAATAATTAAACTAATATTATAGCTGTAAATTGCATTGCATTTATTACAGGGTCACTGACTCTGTGTTCTTTCTAATTGAGTGGGAACGTGTTTTTGTAATGATTTAATTTTCTCAGAGTTTAGGAAAACAAAGAATTTTGTTAAATATTCTATTATGCGTTGTAATTATTCTTCTAATTACTGTTATAATGAATGGTCCATTAATTTAATCCAATGTACAATATAAGTTGCCAAAGTTTAGCCCTTTATTTGGCAAAAAAAAAAATGTTTTTTTAGATGAAACTATTATTGAAATTGTAATGTGTAGAGCATAAAGATGCCCAGAAAAATAATAAAAAAAATCTAGGGATTACAGTTTTCCTGAAAAACCATGTATGCTACTACATACATTGCCAAGTAGGTAAAGAAATATATGTATTGTTACTTTAATTAAAAACAAACATAAATCAAACTTTTTTATAAAAATGAGTTGATGGACATACATTATGACAGCAAAGAACCAGGTATAATGTCTCTGCAACACTGTGATTGGCAATAAATCAGTAGCTTGTGATGCAGAAGCGACTTGAGATATAGGATTTAGAGTAACAGGAGTGGCAGGAGTTGCAGGCGTGGCATGGGTTGCAGGCATTGTTGGAATGTCGCTTAGTATCGGAATAGCGCTGCAATCAGGCTCAAGCGATGGATTCGGGTATACTTCTTGGAATACAGGCGTAAGCCAAAAATTCTCATCGGTTGAAGTTTCATCATCGGAATCGAATATATTCAGTAATTTTACGGATCTCGCGATAGATGGGGCTGGGGAAGATGAGTCTGAATGCGAAACTTGAGCGCCTAATAAGTCACCATCGACCAAGCAAACAAAAACCCATAAATATCAAAAAAAAATATCACAAAAAGAAATCAAATAAATTGGCAATGTATGCTGTGGCATACAGATTTGTTGTGCACTGATCCATTACTAAGTTGGCAATGTATGTCACGGCATACAAAGTTTATTATCAAATAAAACAACTATTATTCAAAAATATTGCCAAAATTATATAAGTGGTCACTTCACTATAATGTCACGATTGAATTTTATGTGTTTTATTAGAAATTTATGAGGGAAATGTATTAAAAAACAAATAAATACTTTAGTGAGCACAGCCGGCCTCTTTTGAGCAGACATTATGTCAAAAAATGACAGCACCAATGTCGCTAACACTCAAAAACATTTTTTTTCATAAAGATTTACTAGTTTATGAGAATAAATATTAATAATTATATCGAAATCATAATATTTCTTTAACACTTTATATTTTTTTAAAGTTTGTATGGCACAGCATACTATACCAAATTAAGGGTTAACAAAGGATTAATTATCATGGACATTTCACACAAAGTTTAACAAATTTAAATATTCGAAACTAAGCAAATCTTGTTCTATGGGAACTAAATCGCTGATAAAATACACATGCATGTCCGGATTGTCTTTTAATACGGTAAAGTTACCTACCTCTAATCAGTTCCGCTACAGCACAGAACTCAACATAGTTAGTACAGAACAATGTCACAGATTTAGTTACAGTTATTATGGAGTACGTCATAGATGAGGTTGTAGTTAGTACGCGTTGACCACTCGGTCCGTTGACGCAAACGTCACGGTTGACGACGTCCAGCATTTAACCTTCTATTCCGGGATTGTGAGAGAAATTGTATAATCAGGCTAGGCCTTAATAAAATTATACCTTTCCCACTAACCAACCGGTAGTCTTAATAATTCAGCATGGAGGTATTTTACCTATTTTCTCCTTTCAAAATTGATTTATGGCAATTAGCCCAGTCATATTAGGTAAAAAAAGGGGTCAACCTCGGAATGAAAGATAATAAGCTGCAAATTGGTATGAACCTTTGTTTTGTCATTCTAAATGTTGTCTCAAAAGTCACAATCGTTATCGTGTCCGCGTCTCAAGATGTTCAAGGTCAAAGATCACATAAATCGGTTTTTCGCGAATATCTGGCTTCCTATCGGTTAAATGAGATTTGCATTTATTATAAAAGTTGTAGGCTATAAAATTCCCTACAACTTTTGTTTAAACTTTTTTTTCATACGACCAACCGTTTTGAAGGTAGAGCGCGAAGTGCACATCGTACAGTCATATACGGCCTAATGCAAGGTCAAGCGTGAGTTATGGTTATCAGTACGTTATAAAGTCAATTATTTACTTGGAAATTATAATTATTAAACAATGCCTATTATTTATGTACTAACTATTAATTATTTATATTTAATTAAAGTAAGTAACTTGATTATTTATATATAATTATTCATATTTAACTATTTAAGTATAAAATATTATTAATTCTGGATTATATATTTTAGTTTTATTTTAAGTTAACACGACATTATATATCTTTTCTTTAAAACGCGTAAATTTCTCAATACTTATATACCTGGAAATACTTGTCCCTACCCTATGCCCTTTTCTATTCATTGCCGGGACAGATGTTCTATAGTATCCTAGTAAAAACCTTGTCTTCTAGTAAAAACAGAAAAAATAATTCAACGTGTCCAGAATGCTTGCGCAAGGTTCTGTTTTTATATTCCTGCACGCACACACATTACTCCCTACCTTAATAGCAAAAGTCTGTTAAAGATGAAAGCTCGTAGAAACCTTCACCTAGCGACCCTGCTTTTCGGTGTGGTGAATTACGAGAAGCCTTCTTATCTTTTTCATAAGTTGAAATGGGCGAAGGAGTATTCTCGCTTCGGGAAGAGAGAGTGTACTCATGTGTTTGTATCACCGAGACACAAGACTGCAGCGTTCCGTGGTTCTTTCAGGTTTGCGGCGTCTCGGTGTTGGAACGACTTGCCACCACCAATTCGTACTTTAAGAATAGTTGGCACTTTCAAACGCAAACTCAAGAAGCTACTATTGGCGTGCCAAATATCTACCTAACTTAGCTTACTTCTATAGGATCAGTGTGGACTGCACTGGTCCAACACGCCTACATGAATGTATTAAAGCCTGAAGCAGTCTTACCTTGTTCTTGCGTATTTTCTGCATACTTATTAAAATATATACTCTTACTATCATTTTAACTTAAAATAAAACTAAAATATATAATCCAGAATTAATAATATTTTATACTTAAATAGTTAAATATGAATAATTATATATAAATAATCAAGTTACTTACTTTAATTAAATATAAATAATTAATAGTTAGTACATAAATAATAGGCATTGTTTAATAATTATAATTTCCAAGTAAATAATTGACTTTATAACGTACTGATAACCATAACTCACGCTTGACCTTGCATTAGGCCGTATATGACTGTACGATGTGCACTTCGCGCTCTACCTTCAAAACGGTTGGTCGTATGAAAAAAAAGTTTAAACAAAAGTTGTAGGGAATTTTATAGCCTACAACTTTTATAATAAATGCAAATCTCATTTAACCGATAGGAAGCCAGATATTCGCGAAAAACCGATTTTTGTGACCTTTGACCTTGAATATCTTGAGACGCGGACACGATAACGATTGTGACTTTTGAGACAACATTTAGAATGACAAAATGAAGGTTCATACCAATTTGCAGCTTATTATCTTTCATTCCGAGGTGAAAGCCCTAATATGACTGGGCTAAATTTTAAAAAGAGGAAATACCTTTTTTCTGAAAAGGTAAGTACTTAACTATAAATAGGGACCTCCTTGCTTACTTAACTAATAATTCCTTTTCAAACTTACACTCTTTTTAAAAAATGGTAACACAATCCCAATTAAATAAGTATATTGTAAACGTAATTTTAAAGCAATCGCCAATTGAAGCGTGGCTGAGCAAGTTGTAAAAAACTATGTATAATGTGCTACTGTAATAAATCACATTCAGGTGAACTGTATAAGAGTTATTACATTTGTATGATGATCAGATATGGTCAAGTGATCTTGCAATCCTTTCTTCGCATTACACTCTTCAATAAGTCCATAGAAATTCTGTTGCACTGTCTTTTGATGTTTCGCTCAACAGTTTCACGGATAATTAAACAACGGACCAAAGCATCTATATTTTTTTGATACATATTGATTTGAAGATGTATTGTGTAAATGTTGACCTAACAAAAGAAATAAAAAATACATTGCAACTTGAATGCGTGCAATACAACAAAATTGGCCGCAGCGCAGCTGATGCATACCGACAGTTATTAGGTACCTACTTGAACAGTGAATTTGCAAACATTAATAAATCCTAATAATACAGCCGAACAAAGACACACCCGGATCTAGGACCTTTACCTGCGGCTTCCGAAATAGCAAAAAAACATAAAATTGATTCAATGGGTCCTAACAAAAACTGTGTCCCTGTATTTAGCGATGCCGATGAGGCTGGACAAATAAGGTTACATGGCAAAAAATGAAATTCTAATCCAAACGGAAGAACCAATGTGCAATTGAGCAAGATGCAGTTTTATTGACTATCGACCTGAATACTGCATTCCGGTAATATAGGTCACTGTTAGTTTGCTAAGCACAGTAACTCTTTAAACAGTAGACATATCGATTAAAAACAAATAGGTATTGGAAGAGCATCAACTGAAGGATTGCAACGAGAGTCCGAAAAACAAATGAACGAGCATTTAATGTCTTGGCGCGGTTTTGAACGTATTCAAAGAGTTCTAGAATCTCATAAATAATAACTTTCTTGCATGTTTTTTTTTTATTTTTGTTCTTCTGATGGCAGTATCTTTGCTGTGGTAGATAGATACGTGAGACAGGATGTGGGCAATAAGACCCGGATGGTCATACCCACGCGGTGATCTACTTAGACGGCAATACGCATTTGTACGGCTCTGACCTAGTTTTACATACAAAGATTTTAAAATCTCTAATTGTTTTTGGTCGTATAGAATCCGGCGAAATGCAAACATGTTTGCACATCTTTGACGCGACTGACGCGACGCGCTTTGACGGTAGGTTAATAACACTGATCTTCATAATTTACTCCATTGCAATTCCATAATAAAGTCTTTGTCTATAAAGGTAGGTACTAGTTTATGGTAAAAAAAATTGGTTGGTAGTCAACTTCAACAATAGGTTACAGAAATTTCTTATGGAATTTCTATCATCACGACCACATTGACTCATTCATACTTGTACTTATAATAATAAATCAATAAAATTAAAGCAACGACTACACAAAACACAGCGGTACGACAAAAACTGTGATGTCGCCTGCATTCCTCAAGCGCGTGCGGCAATGAGGAAATGCCCCAGGGTTGACTCTCGGATCATGCATTTGTCGATTTCGCGCATGCCGAGGTATACACTGATGCTCACTATTTGACTCACATGTCTCATAAAGGCTCCACCACACATGCTTTCAGCAAGCTTTCACAGTCGACACTATTTTTATGTGTCATAGTGAAGTGCGTTTTTATTATGTGTTATTGCTTTAATGGTCGATCTCAAATAAAATCATTACTTTATCAAAAAAATTACCCGCAATTATTCCTACAGAGAGCCGTTCTATCAGAAGAAAAGGTAGAGTCTATTACAAGAATTTAATCAAAATTATCTTCATTCAGCGCACACGTAGCTTTATTCTTACCAAAACCAAAATTACCACCGTTCTTTTTTTCTAACTGAAAACTATTTTGACAAGAAGGGTAACTTTGACGCTGGCAACATTAGATCATCGACACTTTGCCATCATCTCTACCATATATCTTTGTCAATGTTGTCAAGTGTAAGTAAAAAAAAACCAGTGAATTCCAGTGTGATTTTCATTTGTTTGTAACTTGAAAGCCGGGTAGAAGCCCTGAGCGCACGCACGTCGATTTGGCGCATTTACCTCGTGCACGTTGCACTAAGTGCGTTCACTTTGTAATGACAGTGGATAATGTGGATATTGATGCTGAACGGAAGCGTGCCGGTGGAGATATGTCGATCTTGTTTGTTAGTGTAGGTAATAGGTTCATTATACTAGCAGAACTTGTAGTGAGAGAATGTTTCCTTATGATGGGAGTATGTCGATAAATTGATTCTATTGATAAACTAGATTTTGTAAAAAAGCTTCCTGAGTTGAGTATTTTCGCGGAATTTTCATATTTTGCCTAGGTCAAATGCTAAAAAGAAAAATTCTGCTTACCGATTCATAATAAAGTAATGTAGAGGGCGACTCTAGGGCGCGGTGGATAGCAGAATCCAGCGATAGTACCCAATTTTTAACCTTCGAAAAAGATCTGGGTCAAAGCGGTTGTATTACGAAATAAACAATGCAGTAAGACAAGGGAACGATACAATAGGTATCTTAAAACTGAAGTGTGAATAACTACTTACTGGTAGTGAATTTGATGAGTAAATTATGATTATCCGGAGGACGCGTCGCGGCGCCACCGATCATCCAATCATAATCATAATCCAATCGGCTAGAGTTGGCAGCAATGTAATAATACGTATCTGACCCTGTATACGGAGCTTACTCATACAAAAACACGCTAGGATTGAGGTTATACGTTTTTTTAACCCGTTCTAGTCATTCTTTGGTTGCAAGGAATCGTACTTAAAATCATCTAGTAAACAGGACTAGTTATTCTTATTATTTTTTTTATACCATTTCAATGAACTATTTTGGCTAGTGATGTGATAATGACCCCTATATTGCCCTCCATTTTAGTAGGTAATAGTTTTACTCATTCCGTACATTTCCTATTTTATGTGAATGCGAACTACTTAATTGGCGCCAGTAAGAAAATAAAACTTTATATAATGGCATTAACTAAATTTAATGAAGGAAATAAAGAAGGTTTTTGTAAAAACATACAATCGAAGGAAGTTGTAAAAATGTGTAGTTAAAACTAAGGTGCCATCAAATCTTAGGTCAATCACTCTACTGATTAGTAGTTTTACGTGAATATTTCTTATCTATACTAATTAATGTGATAATACACTATTTCAACGGACCTAAAAAAGGAAGCTTTTTAGCAGAATTTTATTTTATAAGAAATTGAATTTATCTATAAAATATAATATTCATGGTCATTTTACATAATAATCTCGTTAAAGTATTTTATCTCAAGTGTAAATCCATAATTAGGGCAATCGTACATAACACAGTTAATTCAGATACTAGAAAAAAGTAATGTTTCTACTAATAAGAGATCCGAATGAAAAAAACACCAAGAAATTAGCCAGCAATATTAAAATTATCTACACAAAATACATGTTTTTCTAGACATAAACAACGAGTACAATTAGGGCAGAAAATTACCGATATTATTCAACCTTACAAAGCGGAGGTCGGCGCCAAGTGATTGGATGATGAGCAATGAGCAATCCCGCTGCGCCCGATCAAGTGAATGATTGCCCACGCGTGCTTACTTCGCGTCAACTTGTGAATAGGCAAATAGACTTCTTTGAATATCTAGACGCGTAAACAAGACGAATATTTTTATAAGAGAGATGCGGCATTTCAATGCTGATAAAGAATTATTTCTATGAGAAAACAGATCAGGCTTAACAGAAATGCCATATTATAAAAAAAATCATAGTCCCAGTAAAACGAGTAAAGTTACCAAAACGGTAATAGTTTTGTTGTTTTTTTTTTCAATATAACAGAATATTTTAGAAGGAAACAACTTACTTTTTATGTTGCTAAAGTTATATTTTGCATTTCGTTTAAAGTATAACAGTCAAAACATATTGTTTACACACATCCCACGCTATTTTATGTTGTAATTGTTTTATTAAAAAGACTTTTGCAACTGGGAAATTCCAAATTGTCTAACCGTATCGGTTCTGTTAGTTTTACGAATTCAGACATCCAGTCTACCGTGAAAATAGGAGTACTAAACACCTAAGTACTTAAACATTAACGATTGCTTTAAGTGTTTTTATGCTAAAGTAGAAAAAATATCTTCGTCACGTACCTAATTCGTCAAAATTACTATACCTTATATAATTTAGATTAGTAGCGTGCCATCTCGATTTGTACACCGTTAACGGTAAAGCATGTTGTGACCTAAAAACTGTTCTCATCATATTTACACATGTTTTTGAAAATTAATTATCTTTATCTAGATTCTTCTAGGTATAGTAATTTTGACTACTATACCTAGAAGATATAGAAGTCATGTAGTATAGTCTATTTCTATGACAGTTTTAATTTAGTGACTGCTCAGAATTTGAAAACTGCAAAATTAATATTAGGCCTTTACCTATGAAATTGCCGTTCTGCAGTACTGGCCATTTCAAATCAAAATAATTTTTGTTTGGCTAAGAATTATAATTTCTAATTAATTTTATTTTAAAAACATGGAATTTTTTTTCCAAAAGTAGTCATTTGTTTATTGATTAGTGTTACATTTTCATCGCATTTCAATCTTTTTCGTCATCATGGATACCTTAAAAAATCGAGTAATTATGGAATATGAGTATACCGTCGTGGCAGCAACGCGGCACAAGCGGCACGCAACATCAACGACGTTTACGGAGCTAACACTACAAACCAACGCACCACCTGTTATTGGTTTGCTCGCTTCCGTTTTGG
The DNA here is from genome assembly GCA_932527185.1 of Ecliptopera silaceata. Taxonomy (NCBI): domain Eukaryota; kingdom Metazoa; phylum Arthropoda; class Insecta; order Lepidoptera; family Geometridae; genus Ecliptopera; species Ecliptopera silaceata. The sequence goes on along the minus strand of OW052202.1, from coordinate 4,173,527 downwards.
AAATTTCGACCTGAAAAATGAACTTCGCGGTCGTCCGAAGACTTTGGTCGACAATGACGAATTAAAGGCGATTGTGGAAGCTGATGACACACAATCTACGGCTGAATTAGCAGCAGCTTTCGACGTTAGCGTCAAAACAATATTGGTCCATTTGCGTCAAATTGGCAAGGTAAAAAAGCCTTACGAATGGGTGCCCCACGAACTCAATGATCGCCAGCGCGAAGTACGCGTCGAGACGTGCCTTGCACTGCTCAACAGACACACAAATGAAGGAATTTTGAACCGCATGTTACCTGCGATGAAAAATGGATTCTGTTTGATAACCGCAAGCGCTCAGCAAGATGGTTGGATCCTGGTTCAGCACCTAAACAATGCCCTAAACGAAAACTTACCCCTAGAAAAGTGATGGTCACTGTTTGGTGGTCTAGCGCCGGTGTGATTCATCACAGCTCTCTCCAAACGGGGTGAGCATTACTGCAGATGTGTACTGTGAAGAACTGAACACAATGATGGAGAAGCTGGCACATCTCCAACCAGCATTGGTCAATCGCTCGTCTCCGCTGCTCCTGCACGACAACGCGCGACCTCATACTGCACAGCAGGCGGTCTCCAAGTTGCAAGAACTGGGGTTGTAAGCTCTCCATCATTCACCCTACTCACCAGACTTTGCGCCTACAGACTACTACTTTTTCCAGAATTTGGATAACTTCTTGGCGGGAAAAACTTCAATACCCGAGAGGCAGTACGAAATGCCTTTGAAGAATTTGTTGCCTCCTGTCCAGCTGATTTCTTTAAGAAGGGCATCAATAACCTGCCACTGTGTTGGCAAAGATACATTGATTGCATGGGTAATTACTTCGATTAATACAAATAAAAAATACATGAAAAAAAATCGTTTCAATTTCTTCATACAAAACGGCAATTTCATAGGTAAAGACCTATTATAAAAACTGTCAAGTAGGTCAAATAATGTAAAAAGTGCAAAAGTCAACTTTACAAATCACGTACAAGGAGGCAATTCCCATAAAAACCAAACACCAAATGTTGACCAACCACGAGTTCGAAGTTTTCCCATAAACTTAGAAAAATAGTCTTCAACACGTCTGTTGTTCACTTTGTTCAGTCAGTTCTGCAGGGTTGCCATAGCCAGACTAGATTTTATGCCTTTTATTTGATTGCTCATAAAATATTTCTTTCGGAATGTTTGTCAGTGCCAACCTAGATACTTATTTAACGAACCATAATTGTAAGATGATAAAATGTCTCAGATTTAGAATATGTAATTAGTAAAAATTGTGTTCGGAATATGCGAGCCCAGTTTTCCTTAATCAGATTAATTAACACAAACAAACAGAACAAAACCAGATTCCACAAAAAAATAAGCATTCCTGGCAAACACTTTCCCAAAAGTTACTATTTTACTGAACATTTATTAGCACAAGAACAAAATGAGTGTTTATCTATCAGCAATTTAATTTCCATAGCACGAAATCTGCTTATTTTGGGACTAGATGGAATTATATGGATCTGTCCATAAAATTAATTTACTTAAATCAATGATACGGGTTCGTTAAGCAAGGGTTAGAATATTATTTACAAAATGTACATAGTCATATAAAATACATAAGAAACAGTTGAGCTATCTACAGACGATTTCAAACGATAGATAGTTCAACTGATCCAAATCAGTACCAATCGGAAGCGTACCCAAGGGTTAGAATAATCAGACAACCCTATTCCATGTTTGTTAGGAGCGGCAAACCGTCGGCGCAAACAAGTGGTCAAATCCCATAAGTAGCCACCGGGTCAATATTTTTGTTAATAATTTACTGTGAGCACATTGTCAGGTTCCCACGGGTCGAGCCGTAATGGAGAGGACTCGGTTACAGGTCACACCCCTAGCTGTACTAACTACAAGTTGAACTGTGGCCGGTTTGAGGATAGCTTTGTTTGGACTGTCTCGATGACTGCAAACAATGAGATTACACGGTTGTTTTCTGTTGGTCTTTCACCCTTTGAACTGTAGTCACATTTGATACACATATTTATGTATTCATCCTTTTTTTAACTTTCTAGCATAATGTCTACCATCGTCCAAATAAATAAAATATAATTCAAAATTAAAAATCTTTATTAAACTAATTGTGTTACTATTATAACAGAACTAACAACAAGCTGAAGCTTGTGTTGTAAGCTTGTGTTGTAGGTTCTATGTACCTACCTTCCGGGGAATTAACAGTTGCGCTAGAATTTTCACAATGTTGTTAAAAATTCATGATTATTGATTTAAGAATTGAATAAAACTACGATTATATGTAATTGCAACTACTAAGTTATTGTAAATATTTTACTTCGACAAAACTACTTCCTCTAGTAGAATAAATAAACAAAAAGATAATAAGATCCTTTAGCTACCATGTTAATTTTATCTAATAGGACAGTGCAAAAAGTCCGTGAATGCCCAAATGAACAAACCGTACACAAAAGATAATCAAAGTGTGATAAAACTAAACAATAGTGTTTATAATACATTACACAAAAACTAAGAAAGAATGAAACACACTATCCTCATGAGAAAAATAATTTTATATTTCGATTCAATGATAAATGCGCTGAATACAACACAGTAACCATCAATTCGAAAAATATTCGATAGATAACAACTTTATTGTACACACAAATTTGAAAAATACAATGCAGAAAACCAAAATATTTCACAGAACTTATAAGTACAATGGGCGGCCTTATCGCTAAAAGCTATCTCTTCCAGACATATTAATTCTGATGTCACACACAGATGTCTAAATAAATAAACATAATGCTTTTTCTTGCGTGTCAAATGATTACAATAATACTAGGTTCTGAAAGAACTTTAAAAACTCTTAAATGCTGTAAAATATTAGTGTGAGAAGATAGCAACTATTTTCAAATACACAGAAGTATACAAACGCTAATTGCATTGCGTGTCGTATTCGTATAAGAGATCGTGTTAAATTAGTGCATTGTTTTAAGTACAGCCTCAAATTGAAGCAAGGCTGTTATTGTTTGAACATCGCGAGTACAGTGAGCAATGAGCCTACCGCCAAGCGCTATCTCAAAATGGTCTAATTCGAGTAGGTATACAATACAGAACCATCTCAAAATGGTCTGAGTTTAGTAAACAGACCTTTATATTCAGGTTCTGTATAAAGAACTAATATACAAATATAAATTGTTAAGATGTTGTAACGTTGGATAACCATATCACAGGCTAATTAATTCTGTGAGGCAGCTAGTACACTTTTTAAATTAGTACACCGTATAATTAAGAAGTAGATTTGTTAATAGATAGATACATAACGGGCTGACATAGTCGCTAAGCGACTCAAAGCCTTACAATTTTAAGAAATAAAAAAAAAAAAAAAAAAAAAAAAATACATACAATTTTAACAAAAAAATCATTAAGATCTTAAAACCTCAAATAATGAATGAGACGCGGACACATCTTCTAGGCTCTGTAGCTCTACCATGAGTTTTTACTATACTATAAATACGATACTTGCTAGCGTCTGTAGTTAAAAAATGTATGAAGATTTGTACAGCGCCTCTAGCGGTAGTTGACTTTGACTTTGACACTAATTATTTATTAAATATTTTATTTATAAGTTTACAAAATTAGACACAAATGTCAATGTGTCATTTAAATTACAAAATGGTAATCTTGCTCAAACTTGCTATACAAAAAGTGCATAGTTCAAGTAAGATTAAGATAGTGGTAGGCCTCCAGACAAGTAGGTAAATAGAATCTGAGAAAAGTAAATACTTGAAGGCCGTTCCCATACTGCAGTGCGTTTAGCACCTTTCAGTTCTGGCTTCTAGTTAATATGAAGTGTTTGGTTTATCCTAATTGGTGCTAAAACTGCTTCACACAATCACACATGCTCTTATTATTGCTTTCTTTTGTTTTTGATTTGATTTTAAAGTCGCTTGGTTTTAAATGTTTGTCATTACTAAGGCGTGGGATTATTACTAAACTAGTTGGGATAGTAAAGATTTGAATTACTAAGGTTTAGGATTATAACTAAAATTCTAGTCTGTATTTTTATTCTATCGCTGTCACAACTCATTTAAACACATTACATTACTTGGTTTTATCGCGTAGGCCACGGCTATTGTAACGTAGCCGAAAAGACTTTAAAATAACCAATAAGGTACTTTTGGTCATCACATTAAAGGAATTATGAGATAATCTAGTAAAAATGTACCTATAGTGACATTTTGTCGCGACAAATGTCGACTTGTACCTTTTTTTGAAATTCCAGTGAATTATTTTGATTTGTATTAGGTTTGATTAAAATAATTATCCTATATACATATAATTATCCCACCGAACATTATTACATTTATTTTATTTCTCACACCTGTCTCAGCCTGTCACGAAGCTCAAATCATTTTTTTTTAAATCTCCTGTATGTCAGTAATAATTCCCGTGCCACGGATGCACTTGATACACTGAATGGTCGTGAATAGGGAACAAAGGGAGCGACGCACCAAAACAATAACAATGCCGCCTGCGCGTGCGCTGCGTACAGAAGTACACAAGTTTAGTGCAATGAATTAAAATGTACCTAGGTATGAGTTTTTATTCTCGACTTGCTTGAAGTTTGTTTAAAGCTTTAAAACACAAGGCGAATAGTTACCAAAATAATTGTTATGTTTGAATTTGATAGTTTATCTACTGATTTACATAAGGATAGATGCTAGGTTGGTTTTCTAATCATTTGATGATCGTATAAAACTAGCTTAAGTAAAACAATGTACCTACTTATGTATAGGCGACAAAGAAATTGGTTTACCACTCTAAGGTTGAATATCATTTGCACGTACAAAACGTCAAGGGCTATTTTCGCTTGACAGATTAATAACTGCTACGTCAGTATCTGTCAATCTGTAATCCTTAGCGAATAATTATGTTACTGGGAGATGTCATCAAAAGTGGTAAACCAATTTCTTTGTCGCCTATACTAAAATAATGGTGTTTTTTTTGTAAAATAACGTTTTATAATAACAAAAAAATGGTTGTAAAATTATAATTCGGTGTTTTTTATCAGCTTAATAAGAAACCAAACAACAAATATAAAAAAAAAATGTTCTTTCAAACGTAACACAAGCATTTCTAATAAGTTTGTTCAAACTTTTTATTAAACTTAATAAAAATATTTATGTATAAAAAAAATGTTCCATCAAACGTAACACAAGCACTTCAAATAAGTTCGGTCAAACTTTCAACACCTTCTGGATCCCGTAACAAATTATAGGAATTTCATTGATGATGAGTCACCGGAAGGTTGTGGGCCGGACGGACATGCTGACGTAGGCAGGCTTCGTAGGCTGAACACTGATTTGTGCTGGTAGACGCCGCATTCACCTTTACCAAAGAATATAGGTACCCGTAGCACAGATAAAACATTAACAAAATATACCTACTAATACCTACACTAGTCATTAGTATAAGTTTTAATTTAGTATAAGTTGCTGTTTGATCCTGTACGCATGCTGCGGTACCCTTTAATTATGGGACCACTTAGTTTTTATTATTGCTCATGTTCTTTTAAATGGGTATAAATAGGTAAGTATAATAGTATAACCTCGTGTTGGGTACCCAATATTAAAAAAAATCTAAGACGCTGACAAAAGATAGCTTTAAGTGAAATATGTAAGTACATATTACTAATTCCTTTTTTACAGTGAATGTTAATAACTATTATTCCACAATTCTCGGCGCAAACACTTATAAATGTGCAGTGCTTGAATATTTTTACATGAAATTGAATAAGAGCAGAAAGCTCATGGCGACAATATATTTAATTACTGATTTACTAATACTTATATGGTTTGTTTCACATCACAATACATCTTATTTGTACGTAGATGTCTCTATATATTCTTTATATTTATGGTGTAGGTACGTATCTCATTGGCCCTAACCTACCTATAATCACTATGACTAAGAATAATTTATTGTAAAACTGAGACTAGTTTCCAATAGTCTCAATATAGAAATCAGCAGATTATTTTAAGGTTTTAAAATGTAAGGTATCTGTAACACCTACTCTTTGCCATCAATAAATTTACAATCCAACCGGTCTCGCCCGGTCGGACGTGCCTGCACTACTCATACAAGGATGCCATGAATGAATTCATTCACAATCACTACTCATTCACTACAATATACTCTGTGTCTTTCCGCAATAACCAAAGTATACAAAACTACAGTGATACCTTTTACAAGTTGCGATAGAACAATAGAGGTAAACAAAGGTTTAAACAACAATGCGGAACGGAACGTGAGAATTTTGGGTTAGGATTACTTTGTTTTTGATGTAAAACCTCATCCTTAACGTAGCTGCGAGAAAACAGCTCGTGTCTTTGAATTTGCAAGCTTTAAAGTAGCTAGCAGTAAGCCAGCTTATTATAGCCGTTTGTTGTAAATTAATCTAAATTCCTATTTGTATACTTTTTAATTTACAAAGTGTACCCCTCATACAGTAAGCGTTTACAATATTTACAGAATAACACACCAAACGCAAGTAGGTATATAATTTAAATTTAGGTTGAATTAATGACATAGAATAATCGTATAAGTGTTCTCTGTAAATACAATTATTTAGGTACCTCAGCCTACCACTGCCTTTTAACAAACAGTTATATTAACTCAACCGTTTTCTTCAAGCTATGTCTAGTCAATAAGAATTACCTTTCCGCTCCGCACGTTGTTTCTTGCATTTTTCCCTAAAGCCCATTATAATATACACAATTATACGTGACAGACAAACACATTTTTATTGTAGGCGGCGTTACAAAACGTTGTAAACAATATTGGTGCCATTGATACCTAAGCTGCCGGACTTGCATACAATCACGTAATGATTTTGAGCGTAGAAATGCAATAGTGGGACCCGTGGGAAAGAATTAACGTCATGTTTGGAAATACTTGGCAGGTTTTGTTTGCATTTTGTGACTTTTTAGAACAAATTTTAGTTGAAACATTTTTTTTTCTGGTCTGCAATGTATTGTAAAATGTAAACCTTAGAATTCACGTAAAATTAATCAAAAAGTTTTTGAACATACTTTTACACAATATGGTTCTATACCTACCAGTCTCTAGTCTTGTCTAGTTACCACTGACCATAAAGATGCATTGAACACGTCCACTAAGGACGTACTCACTGACACACATACATTTCAAACTGGACCAGCATTGTAAGCACCACATTTTGACGTGACAACGTCTTATAATTCGATAGAGCCGGCTGCACGCACGAAAAAACATGACTCATGAGGCAGTAAACCGACTTTACAGACAACCATTTTTTTTTTTTAGCTTGCACATCTTATGCGTTGGCCATTTTCAAGCATCACAGTTTGTTGGCAAAAATAAATATAGTGGCCATTGTAGTGCAACATTTTCTTTTCTTTTTTTATGTATATATTGGTAGAGAGACATGTAAGTATTCTACGAATTTAGCATACCTTCACTGAATTATGCCGCGAATAAATAGTTAAAAACTAAAGCGAAGCCACACACGACCGAACGCCTAATTTACTTTGATTTCCACTGTGTGGTCTCATCCGGCGGACACAGTGACTTCCGTTCTCTATTGTCCCTATCCCTCCCTAGTTCCCTACAATGAGCAATGAGCCCTTACTCACAGATTAAACTGTAATTTACTATGCTTAGTACGTTCGCACTTCCGACCGAGCAATGAGTGGAAATAGCGTGATTATCAAGCTTGTTGGCAACTGATAAAGATAAAGATTATTTATTTGCATAACATGTGTAAATTAAGATGACAAATATTAGGTTATGACACAAACATGTTTTACCATCACTGGTGTGCAAATTGAGATGGCGCGTTACAATTAGTCTAAATAAAAAATTCAAAAACAGGCTACACTAAAATAAAAATATACAATAAAAATATTTACAGACATGCAGTTTTAGATAACAATTCAAATTTTATCGGACAAGAATTCTTCAACATTGTAATAACATTTGTCTATTAAAAATGTCTTAAATATACTTTTTTTACCTACATTTAATTCTTTGTAACATTTCGGAACTTTATTAAAAATGAGTGCCAACTGACAGTCATCGTATTTTTTTAATTTAATATATCCTCTTGACGTCAGAATGAAATTGCTTATTAGGATTAAGCTTTCACAAAAAACACATGCTGTTAAGCAATTTCTATTTATTTAACCTATTGTGTCCCACTGCAGGCCAAACTCTTCCACTCTTTTTGGTCTTCTGCGTTATCCACCATTCTGTCATGTATAAGTCGAGATCGTCTCGCCAACGTCTTCTCGACCAGCCCAGTCGTCTCATGTTTTCGAGCACCCTTCAAAGAGTCACGTTTTTGCCCACTTATTACAATTTATAATATGTAAGAAATCATTAAACATAGTTCATTTATCGCGGCTTTGCTAATCGTCAAAGACCGTCAATGTAAGTAATAAATTAAAAACACAAAACGTGGTTCTTGAAATGATAATTCGTTTACAACATCTGTTTAAAAGTAGTTAAACGTTATCTACTCATCGGGCAATTCACTTTTAATTAAAACGATCTTGTTCAATTTTATTAATATGCATTTAATGTAATTAGCTACACGAAGGACCGTTATTTCCTTCTTAAAACCATTTTGTTACGATTATTTATTTATTTAATCGTATGACATTTTTAGGCGTTGTTACAAATATAATATAATAAGTATAATAATCTAAGTCAACTTATGGTAAACTAATTAAACAAAACAAACACACACACATCATATTTATTCTCATATTTTTTTTTGCAATACTTCCTAGAGTCATTTTAGAACTGAGTTTATTTAGCCGTGTTTTTATATGTTAGAAAAAAATTGTAGTGACTGGATAAATATAGAGCAAGTCTAATAAAAAATCTTAATTATCAGAGCAGTTCTTGCGACACCCCTAAGGGCTGGGGTGAGTAGCAGGTGTGCCAACGCACGTGTGCTCGCAGCTTTCTTCCCTCAGGGGATTGTTTAATTTGAATAAAAAATCTTTAAAAAAATGTTAATTATTATAATATCTACTGATCGGATTATGCCATCTTTAAATTGATATGTTAATACTTTGTGCCGAAAAACAGTTGTAGGTAATAGTTTTTTATGAGGAATAAATCGGAGACTGTATTCAAATGTATTTAACCAGGTGCTTGAAAAATGTTCGGAATAAACTCGAAAATGTTTTATCGATTGAATTTTAAAACTGCTTGTAATGCAAAAGATATATATCTAAGTACATCTCAGAGTATTCTTCTTCTAAGGCCGACATCGACATAATTTATTTACAAAATGACTAATAACAAATAATAAAATCAACTCATTATATCATTATTTTACTTTAGATTCTACACATTATTATTTAAAACCAAATAATTTAAAAAAAATAATAATAGCACCGATATACGTTACAATGTCAATTTATAAATATACAAACATTGTAATGGCATGAAGCAATACCTCAAAATAGAGGTGTTAATGATAAAACTCTGAACCATTTTCATACCCATATCGGTTGCAAAGAATGCAGTATTGCTTTCATAAACTACATTCCATATACATACGTTATAAAGCCAATAAGGTGCATTTAAATTGGTGACGACCACAAAGAATACAGGTGGGTGTGCAGTACTTTAGCTTGGAGTAATATTCGATGGAGAAGTTATTTATTTTTTAGTCAAAACTTTGCAAGAAAGATAGTTTAAAATGTGGTAAATGCTGGTAACAACGCTTCGCAACACGTGGATTGTTAAAAAAAACAAAAAGATACCATCAGCCTACATCAAGTCCAGATTCAACAATGACCTATAACCACTCATGTACTTTAGACACATAAGACGTAGATGAATAAACGAACATTTCATCACACAATAGTTCCAAACTAAGCAAAATTTGTACTATGCGAAATAAATGTCTGATAGAATACTTTTTTATGTAAATACATAGATAACATAGTAACACCCAGACACATAACAAACATCATATAATATACAGAAGCGTAAACAAGCAAACAATTAACAGAGAAAGTTTATGAAAAAACAATTGTAGAACAAAACAATTTGCTTTTTTTATACCAAAAATCATCATACATAAATAACAGAAGAACAAATTATGTGCTTATTTTTATACTAAAATATATCAGCCACATCCAAGCTGATACTATCTCCTTCCTAGTTCCAACTGGTAGCTTCAAGATAACAATAAAAGAGATGTCAATACACTACAATTGGCGTCATTCTCCTCTTTACATGCCGTAACCTTTCGGAACCACAATGTGGTCTCTACTCGCCGTAATTATTTACACCTGCCAGTATATTTAACGCTTCGATAACAATGAATGCATAGAGTAAATAGTTCAAACCATTATGGGATGACGCGGTGTTTTTGAACTTAGGGCTTGAAAGATTCGCCGTTATGAAAATTGAGTTGTAATCCTTCGGAATACGACTCTTTTTGTATTAGGTCTGTACATTGTAGTGTGAGATCCTGAAAGGCGAAAGTTCCTGACTATTTTCTTTGTTGCCATCGGTTGTAATTGTGATAGTGATTGGTTGTACTAATTAGGGACCTATATGTATAAGATAAATAAAAAATATTAGGTATAATTTAAAGCTTATATAGTCAGTTCTTCTTATTCTTTTACTCTATCATAAATGGTAGTTTTTCTACTACCACAGACAATATTGGATATAATATCTAGAGAAAGAAAGCAATTCAAATCAATCTTCAAGTGGACATTATTTTAAAGCTTAAAAAGTAAAAGTGCTAAAAACTTTTCAAAGTTAAATAAAACATCAAAGTCAAAGTTACAATCACTAGATATTTTAAGCTTGACAGCCAAATATAGATTTTATATGGATTTATTTATTTATATTGTATCAGACTTATGAATGGAGATAGATTTTTAACAAAACTTTTACGAAAAATTGAGCCTTTCAACCGCCTGATAAAGTAATTCGTATAGCTTGCGTTAAATACGCAATTTACTTGAAACTGTTTTATCCAATGCAATTAGATATTTATGTTAGCAAAACTACTCTTAAAAACCTCCACGGTAGTAGCACATCTAGTTCGCTAGACAATAGACAAAAGACGAGTACCGTTGTTGCTCAGTTGTTGACAGCAGGACGAAACGGGAACTGATGTAGGCGACACTTGATACATGTATGATAACTTGTCTGGGTTTATACTGCGTGTAGGAGATTATACTTAATTATTTTACTAGAACAATTAATAGTATAAAGCTATTTCACAAATTCATTCATTTTTCATTTGTTTCAAAGAAATAAATATACGTGGTCATTTTAAACATCTCACTCTAGTCCCAAACTAAGTTGAATCTAAAATATTTAACTTTTTTCATGCGAAGGGATCATACACTGGTCAGGGGATGACCTGGGTCAGGGAATGATCCAGTAATCTAGGATCATATATTTATACATTAGGTTCCGTGCAGGCCGTGTATTATCTCGTCAGAAAATTCGGTGCCTCTATAAACTTCAGTGTAGAGATTTTGAGACTGACTGGGCTATTATTTATTGTGACTGTGACATATTTAACGAAAACACCGGTTGACATAATGCAGTAATAAGCGCGATCCCGTTACGTCCACCTTGCGTGACCTAAAACAATTATTTTTATCCTTTATATGCAACCTCATTTATTTTATTGTTACTTCGCATAAGTTTTCTGTTGGACTTTTAAAAATTTATAAGTATTTTAGATATTTTTAACAGGAAATTATTTTGTGCAAGGAATTAAATGTTATAAAAAAACAACATCTGCTCAAGTTACCGTTACACGAACGAATAAAATTGCGGAGGATTATTTAACCGCGGCTTTTGGTATGTCAATCCATGTCCACCCTAAGTGCCCTTAAGTTAAAGAGCCTTGATCACACGTACCGAGTAAATCGGCGAGACAGTGACGTATTTGAGATACACTGCGCGTCGACATCAGTTTTACTGTTGAACGTTGCAGCGTTAGCGCGCAGTGTATCTTAAATACGTCACTGTCTCGCCGGTTTACTCGGTACGTGTGATAAAGGCATAAGTACAATTGGCCGGAAGCGGAAGGCGCGCGTTTCGCGATCTCTCAGCTGCTATTATAATAGGTCATTTCCGCTTTGTTCCCCGTATTGATCGGACGTCTTTAGTCTAGAATTACTTTTCTTGTTTATTGGATATCTATGTAAAGTAAGCATAACCAAAAAATTATAATCATAGTACATATAGTTATACCCCCTATTTTATAAAAAGTTAACGTTGACTTTATGTCATCATTACGTATGGTAATCAATACTTCAAGTCTGCGCTAACTTTTTATAAGATAGACCGATATAGTATAGTGAACCCCTTGAGCAAATTGAGCTATTTACGGTTTGGCGCTCATCTTACTATTTCTATTTTTGTAAATATTAATATGAAAAAACTTATGTTTATTTTTAGGCTATCCTTGGGGGACATAAGCTTCCGCTTATTAATCACCTGGGCTAAAAAATAATGTTTTTTAAGACAAATGATTGCAAAGGGTCTTTTAAAAATAAATCTTAGTTTTTATACTTACCTGTAATTCTTAATTTGGTGTGTTGTACACCAAATTAAGAATTACAGTTAAGTACCAAAGTTAATTAGTTCTTTAGCCGTAAACACCATAATTATTTTTCATCCATCTTACAATAAGTCCATGTTTAGCCGTTAAATTGTAAAAGCATAGGTACACTATTAAGTATCAATCAGTGCAATTTTCCAATATTACGGATTTTCTAAAACCGTCAAATTGTGAAACTCTTTCGGATTGGTTTACGGTGTTATATAGATAAGTATAAAATCTACAAAAATCATTTCATTCCAATGAGTGTAATAAAACGTTAGCGCTTTTTTGATCACAGATGTTGACTCAGTAAAAAAACTAATTTTAATCAAATAAAAAATAACACGCTTTTTACGTTCACTTCTTTTGAATTGTTTTCAAAACGGAAGCGCTTGCAGCTGTTTTTTTTCTACTTCAAAATTAGATCAAGGGAAAAGTTTTTCAAGCTTTGCTGTTGACAAATAGATACTTTTGTCTATTGATTATGACTTCCATAACTTGCCGACCAAAGGAGGTTTTATAGTTGTACGATTTATAGACTACTACTGGGTTTAGCAGGAAGTATACAAAAAAAAAGAAAAGAAATTATAGAGTTGTTAGAAGTTGTGGCTCGAGTTATTTATTGTATGGTTTAATCATTCATTAAATTTTGTTTCGTCTTAAAACTACACGAATTTATGGGCTATGTATATATTTAGTACGTCTGCTTGGACTTAATACCGAAGCGAGCATGCTTTAAAACTAAGCATGATTTTTCTCAAAATATTACATATCTTTATTACAATACCTTCCTTCTAAAGTGATTTATAATACCAGGTTGTTACATACCTACTACAATGTAATTATATAAAATAGGAACAATAAAAAACATACCTAATGTAATATTTTATGCTTAACCTCTACATGAATTCGATCACTCTATATTCTCTTCATTCATTCATTCATTTATTTATTTGCAAAAAAACGTGGTATCATTCTATCACATCTACTAGTTTTCTATACCAGTGTATATGCATAAGTATAGTATTTAAATAGGTAAGTAAGTGTCTACACATAGTTCACTAGCGGTAATCCAATCCTCTGCTAGCTGTCAAGTTACAACAGCCGACGAAACCCCTCAACAGTTCACAAAAACCGCCATCCTAAACGGCCTGCCGTCAACCTGCTTCCGGTGCGAAATAAAGCAGCCTTCACACGATAGTTTCTGACATTACTTTGCTTCCTATGCAAAATAAAGCATCTTTTACACGACGATTTTAAAAATTACATTATTACTATTGCAAAATAATACCGCTTAAATAAAATTTCATCACGATATTGAAAATAAAATCACGTTCGTTCCTTTGTTACCTGATATTTTTAGAAGATATAAATTAATAAATAAATAGAAGAAATAGTCCTTCTATTTTTAACGTAATCTGGATCATAAACTATATTTCCTAACCTTAATCCACATAGGTTACGACTTGATTGTCATTTTACATCTTTTTTAAAATCTACTAGCTTTTTTATTGTATTTGAAAAAAGTCGCATAAATATTTAACCAGTAGTTAAGGTTAGAACATCGTTTGCAGATGTTACTAACATATCAACAATATTTCGGCGCTCATCAATAACCAATTTCGAAACGAAAACACTCGAAACAGTACTGCAACATCTGGTAGACAGTAGAAATATCTACACATCCTCAAAAAAAATTCAAAGAATTTCACCTTTATTGCGTTGAAATAAGGTTCACGGATATTAGTGTTGCCAGCTGATCGCTCGTTCCGTAACAAACTGCAATATTTTCGGTACTATTTTTATCTGACACATCGTAAATCTCAAGTTTGTTTATAATATTCCGTGTGTTTACTGTTACATTATTTTGTTTAACCGATATTAGTTTCATTATCTTGTTTGAAGGTTGTTTACATTTTGGGATGTTTGAAATGTTCTCATTTTATTTCCTCATAATGATAATTGGTTTATTTATAAGATTTTTATAATTAGCTGTGGGGTTAACGTATGCCCTACATACTTTAGCATCTTAATAAAGGTACGTAAGAACTTTATTTTTAACGTTCGACCTACCTTCAATCTTTTAAAAAGTATATAAGTATTCTATCAACAATCTAGTTCCTATAGTACAAGTTTTGCTTTGTTTGAGACGTAAGAGTGATGTTTGAAGACGATCCATAAAAAAAAAATTATAGGTTAAATTTTATACCTAAGCGCTTTTAGTGTATTTTTAGCTTTTTTTGTCGTAATAAGGCCTCATCTCCAATTTCATTTCATTTCACGATAAGATAACATGGCCTAGAGTCTGTCAAGCGAAAGATGGCCCTGATAAATCGCGGCAAATTCAAAAACTATTAGTATGGCAATAGTATATCATCTACTTATTCATAATCATCATCAAAAATTATGTAAGTATATTTATTTAGAATAATATCAAAGTATCAAATTATGTAATTCCAAGTTATCCTATTATTTAATGTATTGCCATACTAATAGTTTTTGAATTTGCCGCGATTTATCAGGGCCATCTTTCGCTTGACAGACTCTACTACTACCTAAGCTGTAGCGCCATGTAATCTTGTTACAGCAGTTGTTCACAGTGTAAATTGAGATTAGCCATAGCTTCTGTGATATGACGTAGCTTAGTTAAGACAGCTGGTTTATAGCAACAATTTAACGACGCTGGTAGATTATTTCTTAAGAGTTCTAGAGTTTATAGCGTTTGAGTCTGGAAGCATCTAGTCATGGTTTTATATTTTATTTATCGCTATGGATGATAATGAGGAGAAAAAGCGGTAACGGTGACCCTTTTAAAATTGTATGTATTATATCGTCATATAAAAACACTCAAATTCTCTAAGTGGTGAAAGATAGCTCTTACGAAGCTATTAGGTACACAATGATCGGCCTATAAAACAAAAGACAGCTGACTTGACAAAAGAATGAATTCAAAATTATCATTAACACTAGCAACATTGTCTATCGTATAAAATAGACGAAGAAAAGGGGTAAGAGCGTCTAATACTTCTTCTTCTTCTTATCGTGTCGATGCTACAACTGTATTTTGTTGTAGCATCGTGTTGGAAAGATTAGCCAGACTAGACACTGCTTTACCGTCTAATACTAAACGTCACATTGATGTTTTGTTGTCAGTTCGAAAATTGTTTCTTGTAAATACACCGATTGATCTAGCTATACTATTTTTACTGGGTCTGGCTCAGTAATCCTATTGCTCTATTATTGTGCATAGACTTCTTATCTGTCGATAGATAAAACAAGATACGTTTATTCACCTAATAATAGCATTATCTGTTAGTTTGTTTTGTTCGTGAGCTTATTGAATTAGGTGTTTGCGATTTGCAGATAAGATAATCAATTGTATCACTATAGAGAGTTTTTGTAGAGCTTTATACTAATGTTCATTTGCTTATTGGGCAAGCCCAATAAGCAATAAACCTTATAATGCATATATTTTTCTCGTAGATCTTGATCTACGAAAAGAATATACCTATGCATTTATAAAATAAAAGTATTTTTTCTTATCAGTGCAAGTAGGTATTGGTTTTAATAATTATATTAATAAAAAAGTGAAATTTACAGAAAAACTATTAAAAAAAAAGTTTTTATTACTTACACAAATTTGAGTATTACAAATAAAATTTAATGCTTTTTTTCAGAGCTATTACTAAATCATTTAAGTAATTAAAAAAGTTAAACATTAGTATTTATTTGAACAACAACATTTAACAGTATTAATGCGACCGTATTTTTCTATGATAAACATTACTAAGTGTAAAATAGTAACTATACGTTAAGATAAATTACTCGCGTCTAGCCGTCAATTACTTTTAATCTGTGCCAATGTGGCTCATCAAGCATTTTAAATGGTAATTTCTGAACAATAAACTCTCCCAAAATAAACTGTGACTGTGACTGACCCAGGAATGTCCATCCCAAGTTATATAACCATAAGCTATCTTAATTAAAACTTAAAAGGATATCCTACTCAACCTCGGACGAAGCACGCTCGTTACATTAAGTACTTACATTACGTCACTTCAATACTCTAGGTTTCATAAAATTATTTTGTATTGAAAGCGAAGATTGACTGAAAAACAAAAGAATTACGTAAACAAAATTGTCAGTGAGCAATCAATCAATATATCAATCAACCAAATATTTCTTTATTCAATAAAATCACAAGGATAATTTAGAATCGTCTTACATACTAGGTGTAATTCAGGAAAATAGATTAATTTAAAAATTACTAAGTAACTGTTTAACATTTTATCCTATTTCTTCATAGATGCGTTAGACTAGTCGGTTCGCTTTAATGATGATTTTAAATAGCATAAATGAAAAATGAAGCTATAAAAAAACATTTGTTTTGGAACAATTATGTCATTTGCAGTACTTAGACCTAGTATTTTGGAACTACGAACTCCCGCCATAAAGCTAGAAATGAAATAAAATTCTAATCATTAAAGGAGTCAAATAAATAATTGATGTTTAAAATTTGATCCTTTAATATAATAATTCTACGCGTTAAACAATTTTTGTATACCAGTTACACGATACTTTACCGGATTTGAGGCCGACATTCGCGGAACCAGCGCCTAAGTAATCCACATTGTTGATAACATCTGGTTGGCAAGGTGTCTGTGCACATTGTAACCATTCTATTGCAAACACACGTGCGCCTCACCTACATACCCCACCTCACCTACATATAATAAAATAATCTTGGTAGAAATTATTACTAAACAACTGCGGTGTTTTTTTAGATTAATTGAAATATTTAGATCCAAAATAAGAGATCACTCCGTTGGCAACATTTTATTTAATCTGTGAACAATATTCCCTCCTCTTTCCTAAGATTCGGAAGTTCGATATTTGAAAAAGCTTACACACATTTTAAAATCATGATCAACTTTCATACTAACACGTAAGTATTCTATGGCTAAATGACGCTACACGATAACATTGGCTTTATTCTAAGTGGTTTTGAATCTGTATTTTGCTGTCAAATTCGTAAATAGAACGTGACCACGTGACCTAATGTTCATGAAGGTTCTGTTGTTACATAACTCAGTGAGCCCTGAACCTCATGAAGGTTTCATTCTTACAACACTCTAAAAATTGAATAGTATTAATTATTTAGCTGAACTTAAAAAAATGTTATGTAATCATATCTAATTCTAAATAACAGTGCTCATTACCATTGAAATGAAATGAAAAATAGGTAATTATGAAACAGTTCCATTATATACAAGTCTATCATTTTCAACCGGATTCCGTGGTTTAAAAAAAACACTTAAGGGTCACCGCCACAGCATGGCTGTAAGACCAAGGGTGTAGGACCAGGGGAGCAAAGCATTAGCCGGGTGTTAATGCATTTTTTCTAAAGCATGTGCTACCGATAGACAGCTAATTCGGGAAAGGTGTGTCGTGATTTGCCGAAAGTGCACATTTGTTGCAAACACATGCAACATTTCCGATACCGATCAGCTGGTAATGTTTGAGAAGGACTAAAAGGGGCGGTATTACTGATCTAAAAAGTTTCTAGGATATAAAAAAAGTTTGCATACGTTATTGATCGAAAATAGAAGCTGGAAGAAAACTCTTTTTAGGGCTCGCCTTTGTACATAGCTCTGTAATACCTAGTCTGTAAGTTATCTGTGTGTACAATAAAGAATAAATAATTAAGAAAATACCGTTAGATGTTTTTTGTTTTACCACATTAATTATTATCTTCTGCCTCACTTCTTTTAAATTATATTGTGAAACTTTATGTATGAAGTTATTTTATTATGCCGAAAAACTTACTAACTGAAAGTTAATTTTCCAAACAATAACACAAATAAAAACATAACTGCGTCAGACATCATCTTCTAATATCAATTTAAACAGTCATAGAAATAGTCAACTATTCTTTATAACCATAATAAACATATCACCCTAATCTCATTCGTTATGAAAAACATAGGTAAAGCAATTCACTTAACTCTCAAGACCGTAATACTTCGTACAATGAAACCCCATGACACAGCGGTCGTAAATAAACGATACACAAAAGTAGGCTTTATTATCAAGGTAATAAAGTTGAGAATTGTAGCAGGGGGTAAAGTAGGGGAGGACAGAATAATGTCTGAATGTGAAACTAGGGGGCTGTTCATAGTTTATTGACCAATAATTTCGCAAATTGAACCGGTTAATCTTTCGCTTTGAGACAATTTACGATCTTGCAATTTTTAAAATTTAATTTTAATTTTATACAGGCCAACTGTTTTACAAAAAATCACGTAAATCGTCTTCGTCGTCGTCGTCGTAAAAATCTCACTTTTAGTTTTTGAAATAGTTAATAACTCAAAGATATCATCTTCCTTTAAAAATAACTTTTTTTAGTATTAATTTTTTTTTCTGTGCTTACATTACTTTAAAACAACCGAAATTCTAATATTATTATTCAAAAATATAATCAATTTGTAAATCATGATCAAAACTAGATCATGCAAACAAAGCTTGATCGACCTGTATTAAAAAAAATAGAATAGGATATCAATTATTTTTATATTTAACAAATCATAGACCAAGATGAATACCAACGACAAATTAAAACCTATAGTGAATCTCAAAGAAATCCATTCTCAAAATCGTTTCAACCCAAACTATTAAGTCAAATTACGGAAACTTTGAATTTAAAACATCCATTCATTGCTTTTGATGATAGCACGCTTTAGTAAACTACCTTAGAACCCCCTGAATTACAATCACAAAGGGAACAAAACACAATCGTAATAGCTTTTAATTAGGCCTGTCGCATGTTGGACATTTCCTTTAGGTACTTTTTCAAGCAACCTTTTACAATCTGCAACGTAAAATGAATTGTGACACGCTGACTTAAGATTCACTATTGTATGCACCTATTACCATCAAAACACAATTTTCTGTGAATAGACAATTATGGCAAATTATCAACTTCTGTAGGAGATACATACTTCAAGTAGGTTACAAGCAATATTGACATAATACTACTTATGCACTGAACAGCCGCACTCAATATATCAAAAGATAACGAACGCCTATACTTATATACCTATATGATATTTATAAACTACAAAATAACGACTGTTACAATATGTATTTACAAAATGTACATATTTATAAAATACATAAGAATCAGTTGAGCTATCTACAGACCGTTGCAAATGATCTATAGATAACTCAACTGATCCAAATCAGTAGCAATCGGAAGCGTACTTACTCAAGATGCATTGCCGCGCTGAATAGAGCAAATAAATGAGTCTAGCAACAAGCTTTAGTTAAGCTTTAAACGTAAGTTGTAGGTACTACTAATGGTATCTTGTTCTGATGAATGTTTGCTTTCCTTAACCAAGTAAAAACGCCTCTGTATTTTCTTAGGTTTGTAGGTCCTTTATCCCACCTAAATAAATATCAATGTATTTGCAATGAAAACGCAGACTACGACTAAGCTTTCATTGAAGTTTTCGGCGACAAAACTTATAGTAGGCGCCAGAAATCCTGGCGCGTCTTGGCACTATAGATCATTCCTTTCAAGTCGTCCTAGATTCGTTGTCTAATAAAATAGCTTTTATGGGAAAATATCACACATCTTCCATTCTCGTCCGCTCGAAAGTTTCCCTAAAACACTATAGACAGGGAGTTCACCGAACTAAAAAGTTATATCTTAAAAGTTGTTTTCAATAAAAAAAAGCGCGTTGACTTGAGAACCTCTTCCGTTTTTTCGTCGATGCTTATAAGTATTAGTGTTTTTTTAATAAGTTCCAAACGTTGCTTTTGGCCTTGTCTATCTTAAGCATGCTGTCAAGCAAGCAAGACCGACTATAGACTGGTATAAGTGCTGGTATAATCTATTTAAAATATGTGTCAAAAACAGTAATTCGAGAAATGCGTATAAAGTATCACAAAGTATATATGTCGTAAATCGAGGTTTCAGTAAAAAAAGTATAAAACACCAGAACCATAGGCCTGTGATGTCTAAAGATTAGTATTAGACTCTAGTATAACTCTACACTAGTCAATGACTAAAACACACCCTCATCTCTCGGTTTTCTGTTCCCGGAAAAGTTACGATGCCGATACTATTATGCCTAACCCCCGTTTCCGAGCCGTTTTGTTGAGATACCGATTACACCCCGAATGTTTTATGCATGAGACAGGGCCCAGCCTACTGCGGTCAAAAACTAAACAAATGAGCATCGAAGCCTTATCGTAGCATGATAACGTCATCGTTCAAACATAAAAAAAGTTTGCTGAACGTTATTTCTGTGTTTCGTATTTTCTAACCCTTACATTTTGCATTAGGTATGGACGAAAACTTGATAAATATTTAAATGTATACTGAAGTCACGTAACTATTTACAAATATTTCTGAAGTTTTTTTCCATTAAAAAAGCTATTTGCCCTCGTCAGAAAGCCAAATCCTTAAAACAGTGAGGCCTTAGACCTTACCGATGGAAAAAAAACCGCACTATTCTAAATAATCTTTAGGCATTTCGCGTATACATAGTGATAAAACAAGAGTTTTTTTAGCGTTTTGTCGTTTGTCTACCATCAAATCAGCAGTTTTGTGAATAACAAAAAATAAAATGGCAGCAACAACTAATGAATGGCCGAGAGCCCGAGACAGGCCGGCGTCGTCGGCGCGACATTACAATGTTAATGTTTGTTATCTTACTCTTCGCGATACCGCGATACAATACTTAGAACACACCACTAAGAATAATTTGAACATGCTGTATATTTTGTACTTAATGTTTGTTTATTTGTACCTCAATAATATATGTACTTACCACCATAAGAAATCGATGTACCATGAATGAATAACCAATAATTGTCACTAGTACCTACCATTAATGGTAGTAAGGATACAAAGTTGTTTCACTTGTACCACAAATGGCACAAATCAATGTACTTCTGACACTAAGGCGAATAATATCAGTTTTTTAATACGTTCTTTTATATTTTATGTTATAAAACTCTTTTTTTATGTTAAAATTAATTTAAAGAATATGTTGGTTTCTACGGGAAGAGTTTGTTTCGTTTCAAGCGTTATTTACAATCTTTTTAAGCGTAATTTCAGGCAAAATGCCAAAAAACCCGTCAGACGAAACCCGTCAAATGCGAAATACATTAGTTCCCTTCATTTTCCTGCAGAATTTATTGCGATCGATACTTCTACCCCTATAGCTAGCTAGCTTGAATTTAGATTGGGCGGCATCAGGTTGACAAGCGTGACAGCTCAGTTGGTAGCTCTGCCTTCCATGCTGTGGGTTGTGGGTTCGAATATCTGGTTGATAGACGTCATAGCTCAGTTGGTAGCTCTGCCTTCCATGCTGTGAGTCATGGGTTCGATTACCATAGCGAACAAATGTGATGAACACTGATGTTTGTTCTGTGTCTCGGTGTTAAGTAAGTATTTTATGAAGGTATTTATTTACATAAAAAGGAAGTAAGTATTTCATCAGCAATCTAGTTTCCATTTTAAAGGCTTTGCTTAGTTTGGGACTAGAGTGTGATTTATGAAAAGTCCGGGAATATTTATTTTTTTATCAAATATTTGGCGTAGTAACGTAATACAGAAAACCATTATAATAAACGTTTTATTTTATTAATTTCATGTCACAAGCCCGTTACATAATTACATAATTACACAAATAGGTATATTCAAAAATATGAGTATTTATGTTTATGCTCACCTTGACAAACTTGACAAACTTGAGGACGCTGTCATGGCAAAAAGGAGGCCTATATGGGTGTTTTTAGTCTAAAATGATGGTGATAGTCGACTAGCACTGAGCCAGGCTCTCAAGGGTCAGACGGTGACGAGCCGCGGTCACGCGTTTCCCTCATTTTCCAGCACGACGAGTGCGCTAATAAACAATCGTTTACAACATGCAAGACCTTATTTAAGGTCATGACACCTATATCATTGGTTAGGATTTTGGTAGGTAGGATCCAAATACTGAATTTATATGAAAAATTTATAGCAATTTTCAGCAAAAGCCGAAGTCCGGACTCAGTGGCGCGTCTTGGGAGAGACCTACGTACAGCAATGGACTGATATGGGTTGATGATGATGATGATGAGAGAACTCTTATTAGAGTTAAGCTCACGTTCGCACAATATGTCCTATTATTAAGTTTCCTGTATTTCTGTAGTTTTTTTTTGTGTACAATAAAGGATAAAGAATATTACCTCGGTATAAAAAATACTTATGTAATTTTGAGTTGGAAAAATCAAGACGCCTATCATAAAAGGTCTAATATAAAATTTAAGGGTAACTTAACTATTTAAAATTAAGTTATATACATATTAACCAGTAGTTTCAAACTAATTAGAATATTTCAACAATAATTCGGAACAAATGGACCACATAATACCCTAACATGCCCTAATTGCTATGGTGGTTCCATAAATACTTCGGATAAAGATTTCTTGGTAGGTAAACTTAATTAGGTATGCGGGCTTTTAAAATATTACATGCGATAACTACAACCAAACAAACAATTAACTTGTGTTTTTGGGAGAGTTATGTGATTTTCATTGTAATTTAGATTGTAAAATCGATATAATAAACTACCTAACCTACTAGTATACAAATTGTTAACTATATTGTGATATTAACGCAATCGTTTTCGCTTTATTAGTATTATTTTTATCGGTCTAAGACTAGTAAGTTTGTCCATTAACTATACCAAACAAGGTTGCCTGGTAGAGATCGCTGTTTAGCGATGAGGCCGCCCATTGTATGAGAGCTATCTGCAGACCGTTGCAAACGACCTATAGATAGCACAACTAAGTGTACTACTTGTTCCTACTATTACAATAGAATAACATAATATGCTAAACGCCAAATGCTCGGATGTATTGGATATACCGAAGCAATACACTAACAACAAAATAGATAGATAACACTTTATTGCACAACGGAAAATACAAAAAACATCTTAGAACTAACTTAAAATAGTACAATGGGCGGCCTTATCGCTGATAGCGATTTCTTCCAGGCAACCATATAATAGAGTTATTGAATACGTAACAACTTCTATATTCTTCTGATTAGTTCTGATCATTGCATTTGAAACAGCACTTTCATCTATTATGCTATTATTGTCGCTTCTTATCTGGCAGTGAAAGCTTCCGATAAAGGAAAACGTGGGAGATTTCGCCAAAGAAAGTACATCACAATACAGCATTCAATTACGCCATTTTCTAGTGATTTACCGTTTTTTGATGCAATTAGTACAGAACAGAGAAACGTGGATCATGTTGCATGTGATGCAAAGAATTTTGATAGCTAATTATCTTGAAAAATCGTGTGTAGTTTTCCACAGCTATGTAGTAATAAGGTAAGAAGAACTACCTAATGTTTTATTTTCTTTTCCAATAAAAGTTGAAACTAACGTAGGATTTAAGACGTATTTCAATCAATTTTTGTATATTTTTTTTGTCAATTTTTGTCTTTATTTTATCAATTTAAATATAATTTGAAAGCGGAAACTAATGATTACCACTGATTGGTGTGTTAAAAAAACTAGCTTTTGTAACATAATCAACGATAAATAAGAACTGTTATCTTTTAAAAGGAAATCGCATAAAAACAAATCAAAAATGTGAAACACCTGCAATATATAACGGTAAAACATTTTAACTTAATAAAACTTTGTTAAATCTGAAGTGCGCTGCATTGTGCGACAAAAAGTTGCATTGCAAGACTGGCGAGTCTTGCAAGACTTGCGAATCTCGCGACCAATGTCCTGAGTGTTGACCACGAACAAATGTAACAATCGTAAACATAATATACTTAAGATACACTGCGTGCTAACGCTGCAACATTCAACAGTAAAGCTGATATTAACGCGCGATGTATCTCAAATACGTCACAGTTTCGATACGTTTACGATTGTCACATGTTTTCGTGCTCCCCTGTAGAATGTCGGTAGGTACCACGACATTATGTCGCACCTGCCTCTCACATACGCGCGTGCGCAAGATAAACGAACTTAATAGAGCAGTGGTAGAGTTTGTTGAGTTCTGTATATGATACCAGAAATTAAAAATTTACGTCTATAGTTTGCTATAGACGTAACAGTACACATTTAGCAGATACACGCTAAATGTGTACTGTTACGTCTTCTGTATTCTGAGTGACTTTTTTTTAGTTTTAATATCATACCTCCTTTGTCAAAAGCCGCTGATCGTTTACAAATGGGTGAAAACGGTTTCATCAGAAACTCGATGGAGGCCCATATCCAGTAGATTTTTATCTATCAACATGATTATGATAATTATTACATTATCTTAGTTATCATTCACCTACAGATTTTCAGAAATAACGAGTATGTGCTTTTTCCATCCACTACGCATTTTAATTCGCAAGTCAGTCAGCCTCATCGTCTGCCAGAACACCAGACAAATATATATATGTATAAATCATAAGATCATTTAGAATCGTTTTACATACTAGGTGATTCTAGGTGCCAGTTCCAGCCGACCAGAGCCTAGAAGAACGGGCAAGAAACTTACGGCCTGGTTCCTACCGTTTTTTTATATGATCCTTCTTACAAAGAATTACTATTAAACTAAATTAAGTAGGTACTGTATAAAAAAAATAGCTGAAGTATCCGGACGTATTCAGCTTGCAATTAAAACAGGCACCGGTGCTAAGCGCACCAGACGCTGCGCGAGCGCAGATCCTGAGCCAGTTTTTACCCACATTGCTCACGGACTGTTCTTTGTGTCCTTATGACGTGAAGAGCATAATTTTCAACAAGTTATTTTTTGCAAGTTCATTGATGTTTTACACCTGCATCTATAGCATACTTGTTTTGCACTAAATTATTGCACAGTATCATGAGGTACACAGTACACAGTAGCATTTAATTATTTTTTGGATTTTTTTGGATTCGTTTCTATCGTTTCAATGTTTGAATTATAAGACAACCTAGATAACAATTTCCTTCCAAACCACACATATATTATTATTAACTAAGTAGTTATTTTTCATCGTGTCAAAACCTGCGGCTTAGTCAGCTCTGCACATAGGTATCGACGTTATTTTCAACATAATGACTTGACTTGATGATGATATGACGATGATATAGGAAATGGGGTACTGGTCAAGTGATCTATAATTATAAAAAATGTCCCAGGCGTTTCGTTCATCGAAGCATGAGTAAAAGTGACCCTTGACGCTGTATATCAGTTCGTCAGTGTTTCCCAAACATTGGTCTGTCATGGCCCGGTAATTTTCACATTGCCCCTTCGTGACCCACTGAATACCTACTTTTAAATCCAACCTAATTGCGGTATACCCATTACAGTTCAATAGTACACTTTTATTAATAGTATAAATGTATGTACTAGGTATAGGCGACAAAGAAATTGGTTTACCACTTTTGATGACATCTCCCAGTAACATAATTATTCGCTAAGGATTACAGATTGACAGATTCTGACGTAGCAGTCATTAATCTGTCAAGCGAAAATAGCCCTTGATGTTTTTTACGTGCAAATGATATTCAACCTTAGAGTGGTAAACCAATTTCTTTGTCGCCTATACATATTATATTTTAGTATCGTCTATTTCGACTGTATTTTTAGTGCGATATGGAGCTGTTGCTTATTTATTACAAAAGAATCGAAGTTCGCGGAAAATGAAGAAAATTTTTAAAACAAGACGGGTATGTTGCGACCCGGTATTTTATTTAGATGGCCCGGTACCGGGTCGCGACCCGTCAAATGGGAAACGCTGATCTAGGTAGTTATTAAAAATATTACAAGTCAAGCCGAAGCACCGACTGCACGACCAATTAAATCCTCAACGTCACGCTTTCTACCTCGCATTGTTATGTAAATGTTACGCTTTATCATAATTCTAATAGATGTAACGAAACCATCAAGCGTTTCAATTAGTGCGACTACACGAATACACGACCTACTTATTATGTTGTATTAAAAACTACCTCTTCTCCTACGTCTATTCTCCTGTTATTAGGAACTTATATCTGAAAAAAACAACAGACAAACGAAACGGAATCAAAAACACTCAGTTTAAAAAATATAAAAAAGGCTTATAATTTAATGCCGGTTACGAACGTATTAATGTATAATCCAAGTTTTATCCAAATCCGGACCAGTAGCGGTTGCAACGTAATTGAGAGGAAATCATCCAAATATCTTTACAATATCTAAGTGGGTCTAAGTAGGATAGGTCTTGTATAAGACTACTATAATTTTTTGTCTTGTTGTTTTAGCATAAGGAAATATTCTTGCAAGACTTAGCGTAGAACCGTGAAGAGTGTTTTACTCTAATCGTCATACTTATTGCTGTAACATAAAGCCTGCCAAGTAAGAAGCAAATGTTACATATAATACTGTCTTTTGGCATTCAGGAAGCTTTCTTTGTATTTTCTCGGACAAGCCGACATCGTGGGAGAAGTTTAGTGAGTGCGTGTGAACACCATACGACAATAGCCAAGTCTTACAGCATTTTACATACTAACTGTTGTACAAACTGTCCACAGATAAAGAGAGCTCTGATTTAGAGGAGACATTATGACGAACAATGCTGGATCACAGTGCAATCGCACGATAATTATGTCATAGGCTGTATGGTTAGCTGGTTCAAAGTCATCAGTTTAGGATTATTAGAATTAGCTAAAAAGAAAATAAAAAACGACGTACCGGCCAGTCTTATTGTTTTCCCAAACGCTGTCTTTTGAGTTTTACAGTTGAATTCTATCTACACTTCGACATAGGCAATACATTTTTAGATATCTCGTCCAATATATTGGCGTAATCTGTAGAATCTCATAAGAAAAAAAAGAGCAATAAATATATCGAATAGGTGAGAATCGAAGAGCTAAGGTTTATGGACCTTTTCCTAAATACTGTTTTACCTGTTGTCTCTATTTTGTATATTTTATCTGTAAATATGATTTTTTTCAAATTTGTATATGTAGATAAGTATTATATGAGCAGTCTAGTTCCAAAAGTACAAGCTTTGCTTAGTTTGGGACTTGAGTGTGGTGTGTGAAATGTGCGTGAATATTTATTTATATAAAACTTACAACAGCACAAACCGCTTTGCTAGATCACTAACTTTGAGGTGCTGTTACCCAACTATGTAGTATCAGCTGTTGACGCACAAGTTGCGTAGGACGCATGAGAACATATCCTCAAGCACTCGGTCACACTCGGTCACAGGTGAGCCCGCGCACGCACCAATTACAATGATTGCTGGTTAATTAGCGGTTCTGCATGCAAAGTGGACGGTTGCCCTGATTTCTGGTGCATTTCAACGCATTGTGCGATGATTTGCAGCTCGTATCTATGCAAAAACGCATGTTGATGATGATATCTAGTTTCGGATTAAATTAATAATTTGTAATAAATACCTTGTATCAGGTTTATTTAGAGAATTTTACGGCCGGTTTCTGGAAACCCAAATCACGATTGATCCGAGTTTGACACATAGTAATTATTTGATTTTTTCGTTGATCATCGTTCGAGAAAAGGACCGTTAGTCTACTAAGTAGATACTGTTTAATGTATAACCAATTCAAAGACACACTTTTTTTCGCAATAGTCAGTAGTTAAAAGCTGTATAGGCTTTATTAGGCTTCTGCACGCCTTATGGAATAAAAAAGCTTTGAGATAATAATTGTTTTGTTACCACAAACGGCCGACCTTTAGTGCACCATATCTTACACAGCGTGGTTTCGGAGACCACAGTTTTTTTAATTAGTCCAATAAAACAGTGATGTAATGACATCAACTGTGTGCGTTCTGATTTCCAGTTGCTTTCGCAATGCTATTGTCGTCTGCTATTGTTGCGCCCACATGAGATTACTTGATCCGTATCTTTCAGGGGCGATCTATCATACAATCTGGGTTGCAGTTCGTAAAAATCTGCGTGAGAAGTAAACCAAAAGTATTGATGAAATGTTAATTAATTGAAAATGTTTCATAACTCATCATAAAAAATTGAATAATATAAATAATAAAATAAATAATAACGATTCATCTTCTTACTTAAAACATTGTATTAATTAGTTATTAACTTAAGTTTTTATCTCTGTGAAACGTACAAATTCATAAGTGAGCTATATGATTTCTGCATGTACTCTTAATTTTATAATGGTTTTTAGTAGCACTTAGTAAAGCTATCAGGTCTACAACCGAAAATTATGAAAGTTTTCAAAGCATGGAACTTTGTTATAGCTATAAAAATGGCGGTGCGATTATTACAGTTGAAACGATGTCGGCATCGTGCAATATAACTCCTTTCTTACCTACTTATTAAAGCATTAAGTGTGGAGTCAATGCCCAAATTCACTGGTCCAATGGTCCCCTACACTGCTACATTAATTTGACAATGTTGCCGCATCGTAGCGTGCTACACGCAAACTTTCAACTAAGTACAGAGTCTGAGCACGAATACATGTGACAATCGTAAACGTAACGTATTTAAAATATACTGCGCGCTTACGCTGCATCGCTCGACAGCAAAGCTAATGTTGACGCGCAATGTATCTCAAATACTGTTTCGATACGTTTACGATTGTCACATTTATTCGTGCTCACCCGGGCCAAATGGAAATGCATTGAACGTTACGGCTCATGAAAACGATGTCTATCAGACGTCTTGAACACGAAATGCTTCATAGACTTCAAATAACTTATTTATTGATATTTGCTTCGATTTACGGTTGAAAATGTACGGTTTGATTTGTTTTTTATAAACTGGGGCATTGGGTCAATTTTGTTGTACTGCAGTGAACTTAGCCTGTGATTTTATATTCCATCAACTTTTCAGTGCTTATCGAACCGGTATTTTCTTTTGACAAGGTTGCCATTTTGTGAGGTCGATCATAAAAATGCTGGGTTTACAATGCAATTTTTCAGAAGTTTTCCAAACTAATTGTTTTTGTATTTTCCTAACGTAACTAGTCAGCTCTTAAATTATTGTTTTTTTATTTAAGACTCAAACGAAAGACAGCAGCTGAAGTTGTTTTTTTAATTAGCTGAGAAAAGGCAACTCAATGAAACAGATCACTTCATAAATGAGTCGAAACTGTAAACTCAAGAAAACAGCTTAAATAAATAAATAAATAAATAAATAAATAAACAGAATGGAACGGAAATGATAAACAAATACAAAACACAAATGAATGCAGAAATAACAGTAACGAGAACACTGTGTTTTACAAATGTGGACTTGCAGACAGTACAGTCAGCATCAGAAAGAGATTGTACAAGACAGAAGAAGTTTTATTTTTATAATTAAAAACACTATTTTGTGGACTGTAATTTAATTGGAGGCATTGACATTATTGACTTGTAAATTAATATCTACAACCTATTGCTAGTTTTCAGTGATACATTTTTGAAATCTAGCTTTATCATTATTTACTTCCGATACAATATGTAACTTTTAGTAACTATATTCACAAAATACTCAGGAAACAAAATTACAGAACAGATTAAAATATCTCTGATAAGTCCAGTATAATAAGCTATTTAATAACGAAAATGATCACAATACGTCAGAAAAAAGCAGATGAAGTTGCGGTCAGGGGAGTATCCTGACAACTGAAATGTTTTTGTACTGTTGTTTGATCAAATTACAGTTCAGTTTTTTTCTTCGCCTTTTATTGATATTTTGAATGATCACTTTTAGAATAGAATAGAATAGAAAACTCTTTATTGGTACACCAAAAATAAAATTACAGGTAACAAACTTTTCATACCGTTTGAAAGAATTTACGAAAAATCAGGTAGGCCATGCTCAAATCAGGTAGGCCACGTGCTAAACCGCGGCATTGACGTCATTCTTAACAGCTCAGTCACGTCAGTCCACAAAAATGCCACGGAATACTGATGAGTTACTATAGTAAAATCATCGAAAACTGAACTGCAACTGAAAGGATATTCGGTCACGCAAGTTTCCCCTTGCTGGATAGCCCCACAGGTCTGCTAGTCATTTATTATTAACCGCCCGTGGCCTACAGACGCACTGTAAAATCATAAATAAACAAGTCATTTCACCGAGACGGCTTAGACGTGTTTAAAATAAGTGTGACACACCTTTTATAAATAACTAATATTAATGTTTGTTATTAACTTTTGTATGTATCCACATATCGGTGGTTTTTGAGGTGACACGCGCTGTGATAGATAGATAAAAACTTTATTGCACACAGAAGAGTATTTTACACACAAGAAATATTAAATCTACAGCACAATGGGCGGCCTTATCGCTAAAAGCGATCTCTTCTAGGCAACTTTTGGTGGACAGGAATTCAGAAAATTATAAGACGGCGGTGTACAAAGAACATTGCCCAAACCCTGTACCAGATTGCGTCACAAGCTAATTATCATCAAAATTAATATATTATTTATATGTGTTCTTTGTTAATTTTTAACAGTCTTTTTTAACCGGGTTTAGAAAATTAAAATTAAATCTACAAAACCTGATTATCAATTTCCTACTTCCGAGTGCTTAGTCCGAGCTTGCATTTTAAAACTCCCTACTCTCGAGCCGAGAGTCGTCTTTCGGATATCCATACAAAAATACAAGAACATCCGAGAGACGATACTCGGCTCGAGAGTAGGGAGTTTTAAAATGCAAGCTCGGACTAAGCCCTACGCACGTGAACTATTTTGTTCCGATCCCAGCTGTCACCTATTTTCGTGAGTGGACATTGAGCATAAAAATCTTGTTTGCCAAGTAAGCTTTAGCTGAGCAGGCAAACATGATAAAAAAATAAAATAAAATACATTTTTAAATATTTTGAAATGCGGTTAAACATTGAAAAAAATATTGTTGGTAGCGAAAAGGTAAATAAAAATTAGACCTTTGAGAGTAAATTCAAATTGATGCAAGTTGGTACAGATTCCCATAGCCCACTGGGCATTGTCCTTTTAAGAAATACGTTATAAAATACCTACTACTGTGATGTATGTATGCATTGTGCAATATCTGCGATTGCAACTCACCCACCTTTTTCACTCTCTCTTGTCTTAGCGCTGGTTTTCAATTTCCTCACTCTCACTCACTTTTCTGTTTCCTCAGTTTTCAGCACCAGCTGAGTGATGCCCATATTCAGTTATTAAAAAAAAATTATATCTTTTTTAATGTTCTAGCTTTATGAAAACTGAAATACAGTTTTTGATTCTATTCTGTGTCAATTTACTCTAGAATTTCTTCCTCTTATTGTACTCTCCTCTTCACAAAACTTAAAGGTTTAAAACAAGTTAAATGGTAACTCTAATTATAAACGTGTGAGACTAAAGCTAGAGAATCTGTCTACAAGCTGACAACATCCAAATGGTGCAAAGTGCGAATTAGTACCTAAGGCTGGCGCCGCGACGCCTCGGTGAAAAGAGAAAACATTCGAGCATCGCGCTCGAACGTACTCTATAGCGTGTACATTTAATTAAACATTATGCCATTTGAATCGCCTGAAACCTCCAAAATAATAATAATATCATCCTAGCCGTTTTCGACTATGACTTTACACATTACATAATATCTAATATAAAATAAATACTTAAATAAACATTTAGATTAGGTTCGATTGTTGGCGTCTTGCTCGCACATGGCTAATATATCCTATCTTCACATTGAATATTCGATTCCAATTTTATTATAACGCCATAACGTACTCTACCATAAAAGCAGTGGCGGTAGCTTCATACAAGCCGAAAAGCCGGGCTTGCCTTACTTCAAAGACTAGTAGGATGCCACGCATCTCTACTTCAAATTCCAAACCTACTGAAAACATCGACTGCCATACTAACGTATTTTTAAATTTTCGCGCGCCAATTCTTTCACTTCATTACTGTTTAGGTACTTATCTGGTTAAGGATATCGAACGCGCCGAAATCCTACTAAATAAAATAGCAACGTGAACCGCGCAGCGCGCGCGCGGGCTCATGCATCTCGCTCGCACTCGTGGGCTTGCAACGGGGCTTTGCGGGCGCATATGTCTGTTTCGTTCTAACCTATGCAAAAGTGCTATGAGTTACTTATCTACCTCTGTATTTAATTGTATAGCAATTTGGTCAATTTGTATGGAGCGCTAAGCCCGGCTTTCAATATGAAGTTTGTCACAAACTAGGGTCACGCACGAAGTTCAGTTCGTACTAGAAAACTCTTTGTTTACATTTTGTCATTTGTTGTCTTTGATAGATACGTTTTGGATTTTCATTGTAACATTTCTAACTTTCGTGATTTGTGTGAGATATTGAGTTTAAAATGAGTGCAGATATAGATCATATTGTTTCTTGTGAGGATGTGAAAGTTCTAATAATCGAGAAAATGGTGAAATATTTGTATTTCACGGAGAATAACCAAACTTACACCGGAATTGTAACTAAATATCACGAACAAGTTTTTGAAGAGTTAATAAATTAGTGTAGGTACTAATTGGCTAGGATGGATTGGTGGTTGTATTAAGTCCAATAATAAAATTCGATTACCTAACTTTCAGTCCAGTAAAAAAAGTCAGTACCTACCTACATGCTCCTTCAGAATACCTATCTGTTAAAACCGACGCGCCGACGGTAATTACCTACTGAAGAGGAGAATTTTAAGGGATTTATTTATGAATGTAAAATCTAATCATAAACATGAAACGTATGTCGGGCTTGCCCTATTCTCAAGCACTAGGCACGCCACTGCATAAAAGCATCTAGAATTTTTGAAATAACGAGAGGTTTAAACTAAAACATTTCGAATAGTATTTCGCAAAGAAAACGAAGCAGATTTATTTTCTTTGGTATTAGAACGAAGGTTGCTGATTGAAAATACACCTTTTGCCAGGATCGCGATCATGCGGAACTGTACAGCTAAACAAAGATACCTTATCTTAAATTCTGAACACAACTCCGCCTGATTGGACCAACTAAGCTATTTCTAAGCCAAGATTCGGCGCTAAAAGAAAACCATTTTCCGTGTATCGTAATACTTGATCCAGTGAGTTTTATATTTATGTGGGTGAGACACGCTCGTAACATTAATCGTAATGTTAAGCTTGCTTAAGGAATTTCTTAGTGAAAAGGATATCATTGAACTGCGTAAAAATTAATCCACGCTACAAAAATGTATTATTCATTGTCTGTGCTAACAAGTTACCTATTGGTCTTCTCCTGTCACTATGACGCATGACATATGTTTTTTCACATTCAGTCTTAGTTGACGTTTACGATCATATGCGAACTGCTTCTTGAGACTGCCTCTAACAATCGCAGACTGCTTAAAAATGAACTCGATTATTTGTAAAAAAATTAACCTTGTCAAAGCCGAATACCCTGAGTACGTCCACTCGCCGCCCAGACACGGATGTAGCCGCATTTAGAGTGCTGAGGATTTGAGTCGCCCTGAGACGCGACGACTCTTGTGCTGCAAATTTCTACATAAATAAAACCCACTTTTATGACCGCTATTTTAACTGCTACGCTTGTCATCACTCATTTGCAGCATTAGCAGTAGAAAAGGAGCTGATCTAGTAAGTCTTGTATTTTAGAATTTTCAGTTTAAGAAACAGTATAAGTGCTACTTCTTATGACTTAGATAAGACCATAGTAATTAGGATAGAATAAAAAAAATATTATTTTTGCTTCTCAGTTTTTCCGGCGAATTATTTCTTTTCTTAAAAAGTTTTAGTTCGCGGAATAATTCTATAAAAACATTAAAATACTTACTAAGAAATAGAAATAGGAAGAAAAATAGAGAGAAATAATGTTGATTATAATCAAGAATCAACACTATTATATTATTTTATTAATAAAATTACGAGCTAGTTCTATTGAAACGTGAATGCAATCTAGTTCCGTAGCACGCCTAAATGACTCAATAACCGGTACCCAATCTGAAATAGTCCTTGAACTCGCCGGGTGCAAAGGCCTAATAGGCATGCGAATGGCTGTGTTGCCACTTTAACATATTCCCGCTGAATTTGGCTAAACAATCATTAAATAAATACCCTTTTTTTCTGTATGTTCACCAATGTGCTTATTATTCTAGAACTAACTTAACTACCTTAAATCTAAAAAAAATATTGGTGACACTAGATTTTTTTCTATTGTTAGAAATAATTACAAAAAATACCTTAGAGGTGAAACTATAGCAAAGTTACGTGATTTATTTTAAAACGTGTAATAACATTACGAAAAGTTGTTTAAAAGTCAAAATAAATTACTGGTTGGTAACTCTAGCAATTATTTTTCGTCTTCTTTATAAAAAAGATCTAGCTCTATTTTCAGAGCTAAGTTGGTAACACTAGCAAAGTGCATAGCGGGCTGGCCCTGTAACCTATAGCGGCCTTGCAGGTGCTTATCTATAGTCAAACATTATATCTATAGTTAAACTATAAATACAATGCAATGGTAGCACGTTTGCCTTAATTGCTGTTTGAACATTATAATGCAGCTTGCAACAGGTGCATTTATACAGGAACTTTCAAGAAAAAATTAAGGGCTTGCAATTATGCAACTTGTGAGGATGGTTACTTTATTATAAGTTATTTTGGTTTAATTTTTACTAGGATTAAAAAACGTGTGGCACTCGGGGACTGCCACGGTCGGAGTGTTAGGTTATTTCGCTACGGAATTTCTGGATTCGGTCTCTACGCTCAAGGCCCGCCATAGAAGCTACAATCTTAATAATCGTCATAAATTTGAGTATAGTTTTTTATTAATTTATTTCATTTTGCTTCTTTGGTTAGATATTCTAGCAAAAAAGCTAACTACTTAAGTAGTTTTGTTTTTAAGTACCTTCTGTAAGTCCTTCCTGTATCAACTTTGTATATTAAGAATCCTTTTGTTTTTTGTTCAATTTGTATTTACTTTGCCATACCTACTTTCTTTGTTCTCTTATCAGATTATTGGTACCTACAAATAGTCCAATAGATAATCGATAGACAAACGTCAATGGAAACAAACATATGACGCGCGACTTCACTTGAAACCTTCAAGATAAAACTACGACCTTACGTGTAAGCATGAAATTCTCTAAATAGATGCTCACACTTCAAAATCTGAATTCAAATGGATTATTAAAAGAACATCAACATTGTTTTTTACAATATTCCGATTTATCTCCTTTAAAAAAACAAGTAGCATCGATTATTATTTCTTCAAACCTAGAAGGCCACTTACATGAACACTAACGGCCGGTTTCTCGAACGATGATCAACGAAAAATACAAATAATTACTATGTGTCAAACTCGGATCAATCGTGATTTGGGTTTCCAGAAACCGGCTGTAAGTCCTTTAACTTATAACATTGTTCAGTCAAGCGTCAAGAAGATCAAAGCATGCCAACATATGGGGACAGAAACCTTAGTCCTCGTCGCGTGTCGAAGATGGGCCACAAACTGAGATACGCTATTGAGTTCCTGCCATATTAAGCCAGGCTGCTACATACCTTATCACCTATCACATAAGGTTGATTATACCTTGGTGGGTTGTTAAAATAAGTTGGTCATGGATGGTGTTGGTTCAAACAAGAGGTGTTTGCAAGAGATAGGTGCTATCGCCTGGGAACGTCAAACAGGCGGGCCCGTGCGTGCCACTGAGACTTGCATCAGTCACTGCCGAGGAAATACCACCTTATATGGAACGATATGGGATCAGGTGTTTTTTGAAACTAAAACAGATTTTCAGATCTAGTCAAAGGATTTATATACCGGGTATCATATTATCTTGAAAGGTTTGATACCTTTTAATTGTTAGCATAAACTTCATATATAAATGCCGTATATAAAAACTTTAATAAGCTTTTCAAACAGAGACATTCCTTAGCAAATACGTGAAGAAATGTGTTAGTAATGGAACTATTAGGTACCTACATTTCTTCAAGCATTTGCTTCAGCAATCATGCATGATAAAGACAATTTAATAAAACTATATCGATAAAACATCGTTTAAAGGTAAAGAATCTTTTTATTGAGAAATTATGTCTACTTAATAACTAATAACTCATTCGTGATCGCACTGCTAAACTCGCTATAAACACAATGAAAAGTTGCTGCTAAAAGAAACAAAAGTAAACAGTAGATAAAGTAGGCATTTTATAACTTAACTATAAGGGCCCCCGCAAACTGCAGACTTTTTATCGGCCGATAGTTTGGTCGGCTTCTTAATCAGTATGAAGATGTATGCAGATGCGCACATTACAGTGATTCAGTCTTCATACTGATTAAGAAGCCGACCAAACTATCGGCCGATAAAAAGTCTGCAGTCCGCGAGGACTGGTACTTTTTGCGATAAAAACTAAATTAAATAAACAGTGGTATGTGGTGATTTAACTTGATGGGTGTCGGAACTGCATGTCGTTTTGTATGCGCCACGGTGCGGCTACGTCCGCCCACTGTTCTGTATCATGTAGTATTTCACATTTATAGGTTTTATTTAGGCGAACGCACTACACTGTAGACCGCATCATAATTTAACATCAGGTGAGATTGCGGTCAAGCGTTTGCCTATAACGCATAAAAAAAAAAATGGTAGCACTCCGGGAGTGCCGGCAGAAGTGAAAACTTCAATATTAACGTTGTGTTTTCACTTTTAAGTTTTCACTTCAAAAATATAACCACAGTCGTCATAATGACAATGACAATCACAATGACACAGACACATTCGCGCAAGCGCGAATGTGTTTTCACTTTTAAGTTTTCACTTCAAAAATATAACCACAGTCATCATAATGACAATGACAATCACAATGACACAGACACATTCGCGCAAGCGCGAATGTGTCTGTGTCATTGGGATTGTGTCATGTCATTGTGTAACATTCGCGCAAGCGCGAATGTGACACAACGACGAAGACAACGAAGACACACTGACACAGACACATTCGCGCAAGCGCGAATGTGTCTGTGTCAGTGTGATTGTGTCATGTCGACACAACGACAATGACAATGACAATGACACATTCGCGCAAGCGCGAATGTGTCTGTGTTTTCACTTTTAAGTTTTCACTTCAAAAATATGACCACCAGTCGTCATAATGACAATGACAATCACAATGACACAGACAATCACAATGACAATCACAATGACACAGATACATTCGCGCAAGCGCGAATGTATCTGTGTCATTGTGATTGTGTCATGTCATTGTGTCACATTCGCGCAAGCGCGAATGTGTCTGTGTCATTGTGATTGTGTCATGTCATTGACATTGACACAACGACGAAGACAACGAATGATGAACGTCACGTTCGATGAACGTCACGAGTCACGTGACCCTGACTGAGTTTTCACTTCAATAAGATGGAAGCGATACAGTTAAATACAAGTTAGGCGAAACGATTCGTACGATATAATAGCGTCTATCTGGTTATGCGCGCGCGGCGAGCGATACGTGTTTCCCGTGCGAGGGTGCTCAGAGCGTCTGTCGGCTGCCGGCGCGCGAGTGCCGCTCCTCGGTCCTCCACCCCCGCGCTCCGCACCGCACCGCGTGTTGGCAGCGCCTTGTACTCGCCTTGTACGATGTCGCCACAACACTATTTAATTGTTTGAGTCATACGTCGCGTGACCGCAAGTGTGTTCTTTTGTCGTCTCTTGTTTTACGAGCAATGTATAAAAATTAAATAAGATCTTACGCTTTTTCGACGTCACGTGACCCTGACGCGAGTTTGAAAGTTTTTACCCACCCAGCGCCGCTAAAGAAGTTTTCACTTCAAAAAATTATATTGTTATTTGAGTAGACGAAGTATATGGAAATGCTTGAAGCCTTAAGTATTCATATATTCCTATGGGTATACTAGGTACCTCTAGTGATGTATGTCCCTGAGTTCTCATTAGAAATGAACGATCAGTTTGTCTGATAATAAATAAACAATAAAAAAATAATATGTACCTACTTTTTATCAAGTTAAATAGTTGCGATACTGGATTTAACTAACTGCGTTCTACGTCCGGCGCGCCGCAAGCAATGACGTGAATAGATACAACACAATAAAATGGA
Organism: Ecliptopera silaceata; assembly: GCA_932527185.1. Lineage (NCBI taxonomy): Eukaryota > Metazoa > Arthropoda > Insecta > Lepidoptera > Geometridae > Ecliptopera > Ecliptopera silaceata. The sequence goes on along the minus strand of OW052202.1, from coordinate 4,134,838 downwards.
GTGACAGGCATGCATGTGAAATCACATAAATAAATACAGTTTTTTACTACGGTCGGGACGGTTGCAAATACGAGTCTAATGAAATGAACTATAAATATCGCATGCTGCGGCCCAAATAAGTTCAATAGAAATAGGTTCATCACTTTAACCCCCTAGGTACGGTAGACATTCTCCCTGCTCTTTTGGAACCTAACTGAGTATTTACTAAAGAAACCTAGATAAGTTGATAAAAATAAGAATTTATAAAGCAAAAATATTATTTTTATCACACAATTAGTGCGTTTACCATAATTTATATAAAAATGTAAATATGTATCTACCTACAAAAAGTCAACGATTTAAATAAGATTGTTAACGTTACTCAATTTATGCATTAGCCATAATAAGCTGGATGTAAAAAAATAGAAACATTGCTTTCTACAATCAATGCTCGTCATTCAGTATCAAATATCGCGATCGTCACACTACCGCTCATTACAAGCTCTAGTAGTTAGGAACGTGTTCATCCGAGAGCATCGATAATATCGGCTATCGATCGAGTTGGCGGTCGATTGAGCGGAATGCAACAATCGAAGCCACTTGGCACTAGTGCGAGAGACATCGGCAGAATTTTTGACCTCATAATTTAATCTTTAATATTCGAGAGAGACTATTGCAATAATTTTGATAAATGACAAATATACCAATAATTCTTATAATTTTTCTTTATCTGTTTTATAATACTTCGTATCCTTTGCACTGATTTTGAATCGTATAGACCACATTAACCCGGCGTCATGGGGGCTGGGTCAAAATTACCCGCACTTTTGTAGTTCGCTTATAATTCTTCAACGACGCGCGCGACGTTGCCCCTCTTCGCAGTAGCTGGAGTCATTGAGTCCCTCTACACGTTTATCCCGCGAAATCAGTTTGGCGAGAGCCGCGTTGAGAGTAACAAGTGTTGTCACGGGAAAAAGGTAATTATGACCCATGCCTGTATTCAGTGTAACTGTTTCATGCCATTTTAATAAATTACTGTTTAAATAATTTATTGTTGTTTATGATGCTTTGTATTAGTGTTACTACATTGTTTTGAGGTTTTGATGTTTTTTTTATTTTTTCCGTAGGTAGATATCACCTATCAGAGATAAACACCTATTACAACATAACAAAATGTGGAGTTGATGTTGCAGATGAGTTGTGCGCTTCGTATGACGTGTGTCGTAACTCAAAGAAGTGGCCGCTGACAATATTTTATGCCATATTAAACATGTCGGCAATTAACGGACTTATAATACATCGTATAAATAATGAGTCAAACATAAAAAGACGCAGTTATTTGAAAAATCTAGGCCTTGCTCTTGTTATTGAGCACTTGAAAGTCTGCCACGAGAACTTCGCAAAAAAATTATCCAATTTACAGGGGAATCTACAGAGGAGCCCCCAGCAAAAAAAACAAATGCTCGTAAGAGGTGTCAGGTGTGTCCTGCAAGCAAAGATCGCAAAACTAACGTATGTGAAGGATGCAACAAGCATATTTGCCCTCAACATATAGTGCCTTTCTGCGCTAATTGTATTGATAAAAATGAGTCTGAGTAACTAATTTTGATTATTTTATATAAGAAGATAATATAAGAGTTCGATTAGAAAACCAAAGACTGGTATATATTTTTTTATGTTAAGTTTTGCTAAGGAAAGCCAAATTTGTTGATATTTAGTGAATAGTTTTCAAAACCTTGTTCCTATTAATAAAAGTTTTAATTATGTTTATGGTTTTGTATTATCCTTATAAAGTAAATTATTGCATGTTACAAAAAAATATCGTTTTTCTCAAATACATACAGAAATATTCACATTCCTTATCTGGGTAATGATGACCCAGCCCCCACGTCCGTGTAACATTTTTCCACCCCCATGACGCCGGGTTAAATTCTGCAAAAGTAGAGTAAATAGGGAAGAAAAATCTAAAATTTGTATGTTACCATAAACTTACTGAACTATAATTCAAGCGAACCATTAAGTTCACGGACTATCATTTTAGTAGGCAATCACCTGCTTAATACCATTCATATGGCCTTATTTAAGATTACTTTCTTAAAGGTATCTTCTTTATTAGACTTAGAGCGAGTAGTCAGTAGGAAACTTTAATAACAGGTTTAAAATAATTTAAATTTCATTGTCGCTTGCTCCCTCACTACACCGAAGTATTCTAAGCACAGGTGGCAGCACACCTGCCTCCGCTTCACTCGTGCGGTGACAATCGACAACTCGATAGTCGGCGCCGATACCATCGATTAATACACAGTTTTGTGTAATTAATTATACATCAGTGTAGCTTGATGTTTGTAGAAGGAATAACTTAAAATGCTGTTGTCCTTTGAGCAGTTTATAATGAGAGTTTTATGAATGAAAAGGTCAAAGATTTTGGGGCGATATAACAATTTCTTATAATCTTGGGGTAATAATTAAATAATTATAATTATTACACATTACGCAAAACCTGCAAAACCTGTAGGTACTTATTGTAAATGTGGTTATGTGTTACAAATTGTAAAGGTGACAATCTTACTTTTGTTTTCAAAAGAAGGTTTCACAAGTAACAAAATACGTGTCATTGACCTACAATAACAGGATCTAGGTTTATCACATCTGTCATCGAAACCTTTACTTATATAAGTTGGCATACCGGATTAATGACGTCATTAGTTAATTATTTCGGACTTACCGTAGGAAGTAAACCGTAATTTGTGTTTTGCTTGTTTTACGTCTGGAGTGTTGATGAAAGTTGTTTTTTTTATCTATAGATACTTCAACACAACATTTTTTTCCGCAAAGCGATCCAAAATATCACAATAAGAATAAAACACTCAAAACTAAATTAATTTAAATGATTCTGTTATACTCACCTAAAATGATGATTACACCAAATACCAAATACACCACCGCGATAAAGCTATTGCATGGAGTGTTAGGTTATTTTCGTTAGGTTATTTCGTTACGGAATTTCTGGATGCGGTCTCCACGCTCAAGGCCCGCGATAGAAGCTATGCAATAGCTTAATATAATTTAATAAAATGTCAAACAATATGGGATTTTCCAACGTAGGTATAGATTGTTGCGTTCGGCAGTCCGCGTTCATTAGATAAAATCAAATCCGTGTTCGGCTGTGGGAAAAACGAGCGTAAAACCGGACGTCCGTCTTATATCCTAGGAAACCTAGGTAAAAACAATTAGTTTATATAGCTTGAGTCAGAAAAGTGACAGAACTCTTAGATTACACTTTTGGTAAAGAATCACGAAGTTTGTCCACTGATGACGTCTTCAATGTGTCACACATTGTAATTACATCTGTCATTCTCAAATGTATCTATACCATATATACTATATATAATATTATAAAGAGGAAAGATTTGATTGTTTGTTTGTTTGCATCGAATAGGCTCCGAAACTACTGGACCGATTTCAAAAACTCTTTCACTGTTGTGAAGCTACATTATTTGCGCTGAACATAGGCTAGATTATAATGATATTTTTTATGTAGGCTACCCGTGCGAAGCCGGGGCGTACTACTAGTGTTAAATAAATTAATTACATACATTCTATTTTTTACATTTATTTTTTTATGCCATAGCTGACAGACGAGCCAAAAGCAAAGCCTAGATCCTGTTGACTGTGTCTGAAATTCCAATTACGGCACTTTTCAAAAAGAATGCAATGCGATCGCTTCTTGACGGCAGATGGTGAACTTAACTATTTCTTGGTAGCAAAAACAATGCCTTCTCACCACAACAATTTATAAGACCATACCGAATAACTGGCAACGCGTCAAAGCGCTAAGTAATTGGTTCTACAAAGTGCTGAGCACGAATAAATGTGACAATCGTAAAACGTATTTAAGATACATTGCGCGGCAACGCTGCAACGTTTGATAGTAAAGCTGATGTTAACGCGCAATGTATCTCAAATACGCTAGTGTTTCGATACGTTTACGATTGTCATATTTATTCGTGGTCAATCCCCAGCTCAGCATCGATTACTTACACAGTGAAGCGAATAATCGCTCGCATTGTACTTCCGACTCGGAAATTATAAGCATTCCAACTACCAAAGAGGTTTTTAGCAGTTGGACACAAAAAGGAAAGGAATTCATCAATCATCATATAACATTAGTATCTAATCTAATCTACAGACAAATCGTAGTAGTGAAATAATATTCGGACATAAAAATTAAATGTTTTCCATTCACAACGAGTAACATCGATTGAAAGTATTTAGGTATACTCGTATTTTATTTTTTACAAATACATGTAAACAAATCGCGTTAAAAAAATGCATAAGTAATTGTTATTTAAATCCAAATTATAGTTACTTAAGTATACCTATTTATTATTAAGGAAGCCAGCCATAAGTTAGACGAAACTACATTACTTTTGACTATAGTATCCTCTAGTATTGGCTACTTACTACTTGCTACTTACTAACGAAATAACTCTTTTTTTCAGTCAAATTGACGTCCAAACGTCAAATAGCTCAATATTAAGGCAGCTAGTGTCGGAGGTAGGACGCAAGGCGAGGCTGCGGTTAGCGACAGTGACTCGCAGTCGTTAATGGCCAATTTGAGCACGAAAGTTTCGGAAACTACGCGCATTTTTAGTATTTTGGAACTCTAGACTGATAATTACACTTAATAGCTTTCAAGTTGTTTAATTAGTTTGTTAAGTTAACGTTTATTGAATACAAATAGATAGGACTAAATAGTATCCAATTTTTCCTCTAGAACCAAATGCCCGATGTTTTTAGCTGTTTCTAGAATAGAATTAAACGTAGTTTTTTTAGGAATAGATGAAAGAAAATGGATCAAGCTATATCTCATAATCATCATAATCATAATCTTTATTTATCTTTAGACATGTCACATGTAACTTAGATACGTCAATAACCATTTTCAATAAATTAAAATTAAATTAAATTTTAAACATAAATATAAATGAAAAATAATAAATTAAATTAATTAAAATGTCAAATATACAATAGTAATTCATTTCCATAGAAATAATAATTAATCGGTAGGTATGTCATTACAAAATATAAATTTATCAGTCAAGGCTTCGTCAATTTTATAATAGCTTTTAGGCATAAGACATTTTTTGATATATATAAAGAATTCGATGTCATCCATATTTCTTATGTCAATTGGAATACTATTGTATAATTGAATAGATACAAAGACAAAGCTTTTTTTTGTTTTTGCTAGTCTAACACTAGGTGCCACTATATTATTCTTATGTCTAGTATTATAAGTATGAGTATCTTGTTTTAGTGGCATATGGCTTAAGTTTTCCCTAACATATACAATATTTTGATAAATAAATTCACAGGTCATTGTCATAATATTAAGCTCTTTAAATCTATCTCTACATGAGTCCATTTTTTTCATGCCTAAAATATATTTTAGGCATGAAAAAAATGGACTCATTGTTCATTGTTAGTTAGAACAAATATCCTATTAGCTTCAGCTGCTGTGCCCCAAAATAATATCCCATATGTCATTAATGAGTGAAAGTATGCAAAGTATACATCTCTTGCAGCTTTTATACCCCCCAGTTCTTTAATTTTTTTTATTGCGTATGTCGCTGAACCTAATTTATTTGACAATTCATCAATATGAACTGCCCAAGTTAATTTAGTGTCTAACCATACTCCTAAGAACTTAAAACAATCAGTACTGGGCAAAGACAAGTTACTTAATGTATCTTGTATTGAAGTACTAGTACTAGACAGTTTGTTATTTCCTAGACAAAAGTTCATTATATGTGTTTTATCAATATTCAATAATAAGTTATTTACAGAGAACCACCTTTCTATATTTGGTATAACATTCCTAAGCTTAAGACTAACACCATCATTGGTTTTGTCCTTAACAATTAAACTTGTATCGTCAGCAAATAACACCATGTCAATATCATTACAAACTATGGCAACATCATTAACATAAATTAAGAATAATAGCGGTCCCAATATTGAGCCCTGTGGAACACCTAATTTTACAATACATTTATTTGATCTCACACCATTCAGCTCTGTCACTTGTTCTCTATTAGATAAATATGATTTGAATATTTGTAATTCATTGTTTCTGACACCGTAGTGTTCTAATTTCTTTAACAATATTTCATGCGAAACACAATCAAAGGCCTTTGAAAGATCACAGAAAACCCCATATGTTTTATTAGATTTTTCAAGGCCCGACAGGATATCTTGCATAAGTCTAGTAATGGCATGTCTAGTTGATTTGCTCTTTTGAAACCCAAATTGTCTAGTATTCAAGAGTTTATTATCTAAAACAAAAGTAGTCAGTTCCTCAGCCACATATTTTTCGAAGACTTTACTTAAAGTAGGGAGCACAGACACTGGTCTAAAATTATTGCAAGAAGTAGTCTTGCCTTTTTTGTGTATTGGTACAACCTTAGCGATTTTCATCTTGCTAGGAAAAATACTATTTTCAATACACTTATTTATAATTTCTACAAGTGGTGCTGCTATTTCGCATTCCAATTTCTTCAACAAGTATGGTGTAATATACCAAAAATCATTTGATTTCTTTAATTTAATGCTACGTATTATTTTTATTACTTGTTTAATATTTATGGGGTTAAGTACAAAATGTTTATTAGAAACCGGAATATATCTCTCTAGAAAATTAAGAGAATCGTCAATTGAACATTTCAAATCAGAAGTTAGGTCTTTTGCCACATTTACAAAATAATTGTTAAAATAATTGGAGATGTCAAATTTGTCAAAAATAAATTGATTATCATTGTCACCTCGTATTTTATCACAGATATTATCACAGTTGTTATTACTTTTCCCTGTTTCTTCTTTTATTATTTGCCACACACATTTAATTTTATTTACAGATTTTTCAATTTTTTCAGTAATATGTATTTTCTTAGCCATTAAACACACTTTCTTAAAGATTTTACTGTACTTACTTACATAAGATTTTAACACTAGATTTTCATTCATGTTGCTCAAAGCATATAAATCAAAAAGTCTTTTCCTTGATATGAGGATCCCTTTAGTGGCCCAATTATAAAAATGTTTTGACTTTGATTGGCCTACTTCTTCGATGGGTAAATGGTAGTCTAAGTTTTCCACAAATTGATTAAAAAATGTATCGAAATCGGCGTAAGGTGGAATATTAGTTAAACTAAGTTTCATTTTTTCTAGCTTAAGATCAGTTATTTTCCTTAGTTTTACATTGATTGGTTTTACTTTGTCGACATTTAAGGTTATATCAATAGTTTGCGCATAGTGATCTGATGGAACACCTGGTAACACTTTTATGTTTTTAGTACTACATGAATCAGTGAAGAAATTGTCTATACATGACGTGGTCGAAGATGTGATTCTGGTGTAATCGAACACCTGCTGATTTAATAAAAAACTATTCATGACATCGATCACGTCTTTACAATTTTTATCGTCACTTAAGAAATTTACATTGAAATCACCACAGATTATTATGGTCTTATTATTATGATAAGTAAGTTTATCAAGACATTCCTCTAATTTTGATACATATATACCTAAGTCTGCTGAAGGTGATCTATAAATAACCGCTACGATCGCATCATTTAATTCTATACAAGCAATTTCAAATATTAGTTCTTGAGACATCTTGCAAATGTCATTTCTCACTTTATATTTCAAATTATTCTTAACAAGTATAAGACACCCACCGCGTTCATGCATAGTTCTACAAAACGAAGAAGTCTTTTGATAACCTTCTATACTAAACACACTCATATTACTTTTGACCAACCAAGTTTCTGTCATACACATAACATCTATTTTTTCATCCATCAAGAATAGTCCCAAATGATCTTGTTTGTTGTAGATGCCACGGACATTTTGATGCCCTAGTGTTATTTCACAACTTCTGGAGACCCGACGTCCTGAAAATAAGACTTTGTATCTTGCTCACTATCATCATCACCTTTTGTCAATACAACTAAATTTTTGCAACTTCTTCTATTAACATAAGCTTCAGTTATGTTCAGAGCAATATACTCAGGTTTTATGGTGCTCTTTTCTGAAGCATTAATTTCTATTACGGTAATATTTTCATTCATAGCAGCAATAGTAAATAATTTGCTGTTCAGCTTCCTTATGTTATGATGAACTTCAATATTAGTTCCATAAGAAATTGTAGAAACTATTAGTCTTTTTTTATTCTTTTGTATCACGTTAGCAATTCTACAAAGTTTCTTCAAGTATCCATTTATATCCATTTTTATACTATTGTAATCCCCTATTAAAATAATTATATCTTTTTTGTCAGATCTTTGTATATAATCTTCGTTTAATATGGTACAGGAATCATTCTGAGGCATGCACAAATTAAGCACTGTAAGATCTTGTGGAAGTTTGTCATTTATTGGTTTTGCCATATTTCTTCCATATCTGTCTGAAAACATTAGTATAGTTTCCTTGTTCGCTATATCTGATTTAGTGTTACTCGCAATCATAGGTAACTTATGATTTTTTTGTAATTCTACGGAAGTGTCTTTGTCTTCTGTATTTATCAATTGATTAAGTTTCAATAATTGTTCTTCTAAAATCATAATTTTATCATACGTCACTTCTCGTTCTTTAAGACTTTTTTCATACTCCTGGATTAGATCTAAAAAACTGTCGCATTCTTTTTGTAATCCTTTTATTGTTTCTTCCCGTTTAATTAGTTCGTTTTCCATTAACAAGTTCATCGCAGTTAATTGTTTAATTTTAATATTTATTTCCTTATATTTTTTTTTACATTTTTAGCTCGTTTAATCATTTTTCTCATGCATTTATATCCATTCTTAGTGGATGAAGTAGTGTGACACAACAACTGGCTGTATCTCATATGTAATTCTGTATTTTCTAGTAATTGTTCATCTAGATTTCTTTCTAGTGCAGAAATTCTGACACATAAGTCTTGGTTTGCCCATAAATCTAATTCTTCCTTTAATTTAGTATTTTCAATATTTTAGTATCTACTTGATATTAAGCGGTACCTTTGCCTAACAAAGCTTTTAACTTTATTATATTCTCCTAATTATTTGAAAACGGACATACGATATAAAAGTAATTACATTTTATTTATTTAAAATAGAAACAGCAGATCTTATCGAACCCCAGCTGGTTAAAACCATTATTTACAACACCGTCCCTTTAGACGGCGCCGGCGCCGGACCGTGAGAATCCGCACTTTGACACCTCGACCGTGACTACTTGGACTCTACCATGCAAAATGACAAACTAACGATTATATCGTCATTTTTATCTACATTACGGCTTATCTGCAAAACCTTAAGCACAACGTTAATTGTCACCCAGCAGTGTAACTCGAAGCTATAAAACGAATCGTTGCATAAATTCATTTTTATTTATAGTCTGTGCCGTGACAGTTCACTTCGGAATCCGCGCAAAAACGTGTCAGATGTCACGGGAATCACCAAATCGATTGTCATCGTCCTGACCAGATCGATATCGATCGCGCTTTAATCGATTATTCGTCGATGTTGTGACAAATCGGGTATGTCTTTACATTACAGCGTAGAAGCCTAACATTTATAGCGAAGGTAGAGTACCAATCGATGACCAAAATAGACTACTTAGACGTTCTATCTCTTTTTATCTTAAGAACGTATATTCTTCGGAGGATCAGAATAATTCAGACTAAGGAAATTTTTTGGATGTTTTTTATAACTTGATGACTAAGTTATGATTTCAAACCAATTAGATGAAAGGTATAAAGGAATATTTTTAAGCAATTAATATGCAACCCTTCCAATACAAAATCTATCTTAAACTTGAAAAAAATTGCATAGTTTATCCCAAATATAAATATAATTACATCCGAGATGCAAAAAAAAGTTAAAAAAATTTGGAAACATGTTGAACCTTCATATACTACTAGTAGTATCACAATATAGTGAATATATCCCTGCAACTAACAAGTTACTATTCCAAAAATCACATTCAATAACGCAAATGGTCAATCAACTTTTAGCCAATTATCAGTTAACGTATAAAACTCGCCAACACTTTCCTAAGACAAGTGGTTTGTTGAGGTAATGGGGTCGGATCGTCTCTGGCGCCGGACGCGGCGGCACATCGCTTCTGTAGTCTTAGCCTTCGACTCCATATACCCGTATGTGATCGTGTTTTGTCTTTTATCATGTTAGTAAGAATCCTATTTAGTTTACTTATTCAATGTTTTAAACATCTCTTCCCCGAAAACCAAAAATTTCAAATCTATTGTTATTAAATTTTGGCTACACGATAACTCCAGATTAATAAAACTTGTATTCAAAAAAGTGACAGTAGTGAATAACAGTACGTGCACAACGTACAGTTATTTGAATATTATGGTTCCGTGTTATTTTTTTATGCCTATCTATAATACCCAATGTCGTTGCATTCTTTAATGAATGTATTATTGACAGATCAGTAATAAACCCCACTGATCCTTGTGTTTCAACTAAATAAAATGTGTTTCTATTCAGATTGAAAACGAACATTGAAAGACAGCCTTATACTGTACCTGCAATTTTCCAATATGTGAGAGCCTCTTTAGATGTTGGTCGAGGCTTTTTATTTATTATTATTATTCAGAACCAATAGGATCTTTAATATTTTTATAATTATAAATACGATTGAGTGCATTATATAAAGGGTTATTTAGGTTTTAAAGGCGGTAAGGTGAGGTGAGGTGAGGTGATTAAAACCGGGGCGCGCGTGCCCCCAGGCGGTCAGCACTGGCCCGCCCGCGCGTATTTCACATTCCAATATAAATTAGTTTTGGACGCCCGTTTATGTGCCGAAATAAGCTCCTTCGGTAACCCACATTATAAGTGCTTACCTTAACTGTATCGGTAGTATGAACTATTTATTATCTAAACATTCATAAACTTAAAAAAAAAGGAACACCGAAAAGGTTCCACAACCGTTTATTATGAACGTACAGGAAAAGGGTGTTTTAGTAAGTAACACCAATTGAATAAGAAAAAATTGTTAAACATTTTTTTCTAAATCTATTGAAGTTACTTACTAAACTTCCCTTTTCCTATAAGTTTACTTTTTATTGTAACATTGATAACCGATATTAGAGTGTATTATAGTAACTACTTAGGTCTACAGAATATCGTTGATCGGTCCAATGATGGTCGTCGATTTCTTTCAAGACACGTCACTGAGCCCGATTTTCAACTTTTCTCATCCAGTGGTTTGTCAGCTACATTTCGCAAACTATCTGGCTGAGTAAACAAAAAAAAATTACCAATGACTTGGGAACCTATTCCGTTTTTTTCATCGGTTAAAAAGTAGGTTTACGGAACATAAAGTTTAAAAATACTTTGATTTAGTCGCATTGTAATTTACGATTGATAATTGAGGAGTTTCGAGCTTTCAAGTGGCCGCGGTACAGTCGGCACGCGATGGTTTGTTGCAATGCGCTGAAATCCCGCGCAATTTTCTTTTTTTTTCTTTATTTTCTCCGTTTCGCCCGCGGCCATCGCCAAATTATTACACACGCCGCCAGCGTAATTGCGAGTGGTTTCGGCTTTAGCACCATAAAGATGCTAAGCAGTAGAATCACTATAAAAAATCACATAACATAACGATTACGACCCTTATATGGTAAACAAAACTCGGCCAAACTATACATAGATATAGAATCATTTTTGGTAACGTTTGCGTTAAGAGTAAGGCATAGCTTAAGTCATAATTTATTTCCAGTACCTCTACTGTGTAGTTACTGTATTGTGATTTCTTTCTCCTGGACGCGTGTGGGAACATCGGCCGATTTATTAAGATTTAATCGCGGCCAATTAAAATACACCGCATATTACAGAATACAAAAAGCCTATGCAAATTCTGCGTTGTTCGGCGCCGCGACACAGAATATAAGTTAGTTGGATGATAGGCGCTACGGCGAGCCCTGCTACGGCGTAGCGCGTAGCACACTCTCGTAGCAGTCTGTAATAACTTTCATTAATTCAAGTAATTTTCACGTACTGCACCTTTAATGTAGAGCGTTTAGTACAAGATGGAAGACTTGTTTATAAACCTTGCAGAGCCGTTGTAGGCACAAAATCAGTTTCTGAAGCAATGTTGAACTGTTAAGGTTTTTATTACGCATCTTGATACTCAGTAATATGATGTATTTATTTAGTAGCGATAATAATATCTTGTCATGTCTTGGGAGAGATCTACGTCCAGCAGTGGACTGCTATAGGTTGATTATGATGATGATGATAATAATATTACATACAATATCGCAAAAATAATGTTTTAATGGCGTGTTCATATCCATGAATATTTAATTAAAAATGCGGGTTTTAAGGTAGGGTAAGCCTCACATATTTTTTATCTGTAGCTAAATTGTTATTTATTGTTCGTTTCTCACTATTTAAAAGACCGTAAGTAGAGTTATGTATTCTTAATGATATTAACAACAGTCTAAATGTTGGACTTAGCCTTCCCACGAGACCTCCCCAGTGCGCATACATTACGGCGCGCATTGTCGTCGCATGCGCCTGCGCAGGACCGCCCCCTCCCTGTCTTGCCAGGGGTGGAACTAGAAACCCCCTTTTAGTCAAGTGGTAAAAAAACCTTTTTTTAATATAATAATCCGTAAACATTTGTGAAATACTCAAATATACACCAGCTTTTTTTTTTAACTAAAATCCATTAAGCAAATCTTTCTGATTTTTTTCCAGAACATATTATATTTATGTATTAGGCTCAAATCATCGTAATGCCTTAGTACTTACACATTTAAATAACAAACACTTTTATAAACTTTTTCTAAACTAAGGTAAAACTGAAACATTCCTCTTGATTTCACACAAAAATGCGCATAAAGTTCATATTAAAATAAAGTTTTACTTATAAATTTAAACAAAAATCTATTGAAATTAATCATATGATATTTCTTTATATTCACATACCGAAAGTAGATAGCTATACAACTTTATGTTCCTTATAACAAAACATCCTAGTTCCAGCCCTGTACAAACTGCGACATATTCTGTATCGCGGCCACACGCACTCACTTGCACCCACACAAGAGCCCTATAACCAATCGGGACATGCTATTAACACTATCGAACGACGGTCTCGCTATTTCGGCACTGAGGGCTGAGGATCGTAAACATAACATATAGATACACTGCTCGCTAACACTGCAACGTTCGAGAATAAAGCTGATGTAGACGCGCAGTGTTTCGATACGTTTACGATATTCACATTTATGGATCTGGTCACATAGATTGATTTGATGCCTCAATCAATATTGACTCGCTTTTATGGGTAAGGCTTTACGAGCGACTATCATCAGGGATTAGTACCTATTTGTGAAACGTATTGCATAGGTTTTTGAAAATAGTCGCATTTTAACATGAAACTAAAATAAAGAAAAACTAAAAAAATCTTTATTCAATAAAATCACAAGGATCATTTAGAATCGTCTTACATACTAGGTGATTCTAGGTGGCAGTTCCACGCGACCAGAGCCTAGAAGAACGGGCAAGAAACTTACGGCCTGGTTCTTATTGTTTTTTTATATGATCCTTCTTACAAAGAATAACAATTAAACTAAATTAAACACTGAAGTTCCAGTGCGGTGTCAATTTAACTTAGTAATACACAGTAAAATGGCAGACTTTAAGAAGAAGTGATACGTTTTATAGTAATTAATCATTTTAAAACGATTTATTAAATGAGAAAGAAATAAAATATTAGATAGTATTTCAGTTTTTGCACAGATTTGGTGTGTTAAAGCAGCCGGCTATATCAGTTATCATTACATACACTTACTGACCCAATTTAATCAATCTAATTCATTTAATTATATAATAATTTATAATGACATCAACGGATACTACACAGTTTTAATTTGTAAATCAAACGTTCCAAGTCACTATTACTCTCTAGTACAAATTCTAAAAAAATTGAATATTTGATTTTGAATATTGACGACCGGTTTCTCGAACGATAATCAACAAAAAAAACAAACAATTACTCTGTGTCAAACTCGGATCAATCGTGATTTGGATTTCCAGAAACCGGCCGTGAGACCTCCAAAAATCTTCGATTCCAATATAAAGTTGCTAGAGCATTTTTCGTAGATAAATAACAAGTGCAACCCACTTCGAGGACAGCTGACCCAATAAGCATTCCATCCAGATCCAGCATTAGCATGTTAATGAAGGGGCGTTGCTGCGCCGGCGCACACAAATCAAGGCTCGCGTCCCGTCCCGGCGCGTGATATATGCACTTTTTAATAACCAATTACATTGTCCATCTCTACCACTTTCTGATTTCTTGATACTTTGTTAGGTTAGTTAAAAGCGGCGAAAACAAAGTGGAAAGAATCAAACGTTTTGTTTTAACCGACTTCAAAAAACGAGTTAACATAACTTTCTGTTTCTTAAATACTGTAATAATCTGCAGTATTATAAAAATCATGGCTAAATAAATAATAAATATTAAAGGATAAATCACACATCGTTCTCTAGTCCCAAACTAAGCAATGAGAACTAGATGCTGTCAAAATACTTACATACCTACATTTATTCAACTCAAATCTATCGTAAATTGGGCACATATTTTCCACGCAATACATTAGTTTATTTTGAGAGCACATTAGATGAGATTGATAAAAGTTGTATTATTGCTATTCACAGGCACATGGCTCATCTTTACGTACTTATCAAACTATATTAGATATTTAGATACCGCACAGAGCACGTCCTCGGTAAACGTGATCAGTGAAACAATGCACTGACTCTATAAATGGTTATTAATTCTTATAGAATTTAAATAATTTAAATACCCAAGACATCCAGTTGAGTGCCTGCATTCTTGTATTTCGTGGGGCGTGATTTACCGTGCCCGCCCATTTGTTACTATGTTAATTTGTACTGTGATGCTACCTATTGACTCCTGTGAATCAACAACTGGTAATAGATAGTAGAGTTAGGCTCTTTTTTTTAGACAGTTTGACAGACGACGTCACAACTCAAATAGAATAGAATACTTTATTTCAGTACTTAATACTAGAACATATAAGAAGACACAATTAATTAATGCTAAAAATACTGAAAGTGGTCATCACTCAGATTGTGCTGGTGTAGAACCATTGGGCTCTACACCAGCGCTGGTTTTCAGTGATGCCAAGAGAGTGTGAAGAAGGCGAGTTAGTTGTAAATGCAGACAGTGCAGACAAACTAATAGTAACTTCCATGAGTTGCGGATCATTTTCCACTAAAACACCCAAATATGTTCAAAAAAAAAGAGGGTTGTAGCACAGGTTTTTTTAAAACATACATGGGGATTATATCGATAGGCATTGAGGCTCCCCAACGCCTGCCACTTTTGGTCCACCTCTCCTGTTACATCCTGTATATCTAGGTGTTACTATATGTGTATAAAATGTTTTATCTTTTTGATTTATTTTGAACTAAAACACGTGCAATACTTAAAATGGTCAATACATTTGATCTATCCCGACCCGACCGCCATTATTAACTTAGGTTTTTGCCGGCGACCTTAATCTCTTTAAATTGTAGTATTTTTATAATCCTCAGACGTCCTCTACCTCTGAGATATTATCCTCTAATTTACACATGCCGGCCAATTAATGTAGGAATGAATAAAACATACTTATATTTTTTATTTGTTTAAAATTTAAATTGGATCACCTCCGCGGATGCACATGAAGATATTATTAAAATTCTCAAAACTTGCTCACAATACAACACTAGAACCCTAGTTACGTAAATCTTAAGTAGTAATAAGTAGGTAAGTTGAATGAGACATCCTATTTTCTTGTTACAAGTTGATATCTATCTTTAAATTAGCTATTGAAGGATATCAAGTTGGGACGAAAAAAACGTTATATTCCTTTTTTTTTCTGTAGTGATAGTAAAATGATCTACTAGAGTAGAGATCCACTGTCTTCGCAGAACAAGACGGCAACAAAAAAAGTATGTAAGTACATATTAGTATTTTGATGTTTCAACATTATTTTAATTTAAATGTAATTTTTTGTACCTTGCCTACCTACTAATTTTTTATTTTGTTTCGTTTTTGTGTTTGAACAAACACAAAAACGCCAACCATTTTGAATGTGTGTTCCTATTTTGAATTTTACACACATCAAATTAAATACATTTCTCTCTCTTACTAAACGAAAGATCAACTTCGAGTTTAGTTCAACTTCGAGTTTAGTTCAACTTCGAGTTTAGTTCAACTTCGAGTTTTTGCAAGTTTAGATTCCTACAGAAGCCTTAATAAAACATGTGAGTGGTGTGTTTACTGCATGTATTGGAGCTTTGCTGAGGGTCGTGCGTGCGGTGGGTGGCATCGGCATTTGTCACTGTGGTCCGCGACACACGAATAAAATAAATAATTTACTTTATTTCCAAATAAATATAAATACAAATAAAATTAACAATAATTGAAGAGCAATCAAGCTTGACATTCGTATTTGTTATAGATAACCTACACTGATTTGTATCTTGTGTTGTAGATTCTAGAATCCTTATTGATTCACAGTGAATAAGTCGAGCCGTGACTACATGAAAATTTAAGGTAAGTAAGACCCGAGCACGAATAATTGTGTCAATCGCAATCGTATCGAAACATATTTGAGTGACATCAGTTTAGTTAAGAAAGTCATACAGAAGACATCAAATCAACAACTTATTAACCGACTTTAAAAAATTGGATTACGCGATTACTCCGCCATTTACCCGATTTTGACTATTCTTTTTGTTTGATAATTAAGATCTGACCAGTTAGTCAGATTATTTGTAATTAAAAGTATGGAATTATAAGTAATCTGGCCTCAGCTTTTAGAATAAATGTACCAAGTCATGTCGACCTTATCCAATGTTTCGTATATCCCCCGAAGAAGTCTCGGTGGCCGAGCGCTATCGCGGCACACATCGAGGACTATGCAAATGCAGTTTTTGCTAGCCAATTGGGGAGCAAGATGGATCCTCGGGGTGGCCTAAACAAAAATAAGCCTTATTTTCTTAATAATAAGATATGTAAATGCTGGGACATCAATTGCGCTATTGGAAGCTGTGGGAACTCGTAAATAACAGTACCATTTGAAATCGAATTTACGAATGTTGGTTACAAAATAGTATTTTGTATTTTTCTATACCATTTTAGATAAAACTTTGAGCTGAAATGTGAATGTATTTTATGTATTTATTAGCATTTGATTTTGGGTAAAAAATGGCAAAACGTAGAAACATAAGAGTATAAGAGTTCACTGAAAAATAGCGCAGTTCTAAAATATTTGTAATATCAGAAAATAAATATAAAATTGTGACTAAACTTTTGTAGTCAATCTTTCTTAGTATAATGAATACGACCCTTTGAGGATGACTCAGTCTTCGAGAGCAATTTTGATTATAATAATATGTAAACATTATGTAAACTAGTCGCCATGGTTTCCTTTTGTTGTGGTTCGTGAATGTCTCCGAAATACAATTAGTGTTATTTATTGGAGCCATCATGCGTCAGTTTGATATACCAATTTCAGCTACGTTAAGAATAAGAATAATTTATTGTAAAACTGTATACATGAGATCTAACATTATTAGGAATAGTTTCAACAGTTTACCCATTTCGGATGTACAATATTTAAGAATAAACATTAAGCAAGTAACTGCACATATTTGGCTACAAATTATATCAAACTTCAATCGTAACGTTTTCATATTATTGTTTTGTACAAAAACATGATGATAAATAATAGTACTTTTTAAACTTTCGTGATCAGAACTCCTAGTATAACAGCTACAGTCCATAAGTTGACACGACCACGACTATTTGGCTGAAAGACCATAAATAACAATAAAATACGTGATTTTTGTGTCTTTGCTAGTGCGAAGAGTTTGGTAGTCATTTTGAAGTAGTTGGGGTATATAAAGAACAATCAAATTTTGGATTTTCGAATTGACAATATGGCATATGCTGATGATGATATTCGCATAAGATACTTCTTATGCGAATATCATCATCAGCATATGCCAGCATAACTTTGTTCAGTACTTACAAATTGATTATAAAAAAGCGATTTAAGTTTCAAAGTTTTGACAGATTAAATCATTGTGTACATAAACAAGTGTACATTAATCTGTGTCCATACCACGGGGGGCGCCATTGTATGTCCTCAAATCATCACACGTACAACATAACCCTTCCACGCCCTAAACACTATCAGTTATTCTGTAACTTAATGAAAGATTCGTCGGGACCAGCAATTATGCGATAAACATCGTCGCTCATATAGACCTCCCGAGCTGACGTCGGTGCAAGACTAAACGTCTATACATTTATATAGTCTGTACTGAATTAATGTGAGAAGTATGACATAAAATATATAATAGCGACCTGAAATAAAGATTTTAGTTCTTCAAAGAATTATATTTAACGCCGATAAGTCTTCTAAACCATCTAATAAATACCTAAACATCTTTATTCAGTCTTACAAATATATTTTAAATGTAGATTTTTGAGTCAAAAAGGTGAAACTTTTCGCTCGCTAGTACCTAGGTACTATAGCTTATACATCTAGATATAAAAGCCTAACAGTTTTCCAGGGCTGGTCTAAAGAGGTTTGGCGTGTGCGCATAGCGTGCAATGCGCACCTGCCGACCAATCATCTGGTCATTAGCCGCCAGACTCCTGCGCAACCCGAAATTACGCGCAGCCCTAATAGTGCCCGGCTGTTTGTAAAGGGTAAAGTAAGGGTTCCGTTTTAAACGCTTGTTTCGTTCCAACTGATACGGTTTTCAGTTATTTTGACTGATATTTCAGGTATTGAAAATAAAATTGTTTTTATTTGTAGTAAAATCACAAAATAAGTTTAAGTTCAATGTTCGGAATAAATTTATTGAATGATTTTAAATGCTTAAATAATAACATTCTTTATTTCAGACACGACATGTCTATAGTTACACATTTACATTAAAAATTAAAAATAATAACTATAATTAGGTATATAATAATAGTATACCGATGACGATTTGACGACCGGAGTGGCGCGGCGGGCGAAGATCCGCCTGCGACGCGGAAGGTTGCGGGTTCGATTCCCGCCTTGGGATAAATATTTGTACGATCTGCAAATATTTATTCCGGGTGTGCTGGGTATTTATAATATGTATAATAAAAAATATCTATCTATGTAATGTATTGTATTAAGTAATACATATGTCAGTCTTTTAGTACCCGTAACACAAGCTCTGCTGAGCTTGTGGCTAGATGATGTGTGGATTGTCCAGCATTATTTATTTATAAACGACTACAAGTCGTGCAGTTTAAACAACACCGACTTTATAATATCATCAGTGGTTTGTTCAGAGAAAGGAATTTGAAAGATCATTGAAGCGAATCATCGCATTACTGAAAGCCAACAGCTGTAAGACAGTTCTGCTTCAATTTACGGCCAGTTTTTTTCTGCACTAAAAAAGTAAAAGCAGTTGCTCAGTTTTGAATGAAAATATCTCATTTGGTTTCAGCACTTTCAGCTCTCTGATTACCTAAAATAAAAATACAAGAACATACGTTTTTAAAAGTTGAATGTTGGACGTGATTTTAACAGGAACAGAATATTTTAAGAATGCGCGATTTGAGATTAGGTTATCTACCGTGTCTTGAAATTATATCATTATTTAATTTTTTAAGGTTTATTGTTCCATGTAAGTATAAATTCTTTTTGCAACACAATTTATTTATTTATGTTACTTGTTAGTTAGTTAATTAAATCCTCTCATTATAAAACAGTTAAAAACTTCTTAGAAAACATAGGTAGGTACTCAGGTATTACATAGACACTGAAACGCAGACCTTCATGACTAAAAACGCGTTAGCGGCTGTGTCTCAGTATTTTTTATAATATTGTGTATTTATCATATTGTGTCCCACTGTAGAGCAAAGGTCTCCCCCTAACTCTTCCATTCATCTCGATCTCCTGCGTCCATCCACCACTCTCAGTATTACTCACATAAAAACATGATTGCCCCCAAAAAACACATTTTGTACACCCTCATGCAGTCCTGAAGTGCAGTCTCAAAAGGGAAATCATGCTACATACTGCATACTACCCTAGCAAGCTGTTACATTATAAAGAAACTTTTTTTCTGGACCACCTGGCTCGCCACCCGCGCCACATCCGATGAAAAAATCCAAAGGAAAAAACGTCATAATATTTGAATATTTTTATAAAAACAATTAAGGGTGCCGCGTCACCTGTCGTGGGCACGAGACGCACATTTGCATAGACACCAATAACGACAAATGAATATATACATGATGTTTCTCAAAGCCTGAGACAGATATTTAAATTTAAAATCTAGTCTTGTAAACTAAACATAGCCATTTTTGATAATCCTCAAATAATTAGGAATTATTAATCAAAAATGGGTATCAATGAAAAATATCTATAATAATAAGTATCTACCTATAATAGATCAATCGCAGATACCTACCTACTTATCAGCGAGTTCTGGGTCCACTCTGCTTATTATATTTACGCGGTTCTAAGTAGCAATTAATTTCTTTACCAACCCTTACATAACAAATTATCCTAAAATAAGTTGTGAAGTAGTTATAATATATGTCTCATTGTAATATAGAGGTCAGATAGTCCCAAACACTACCACTTTTACTACCGATTAAAAAAAAACAACAATTCTTAAAAATTACAAAATGTTCATCATGTATCATCAACTTCACATCACAACCTTTACAATTCGTAGAAATTAAATCAATTAAAAAAAAAGATTTTAAAATTGAATGTAACGACAGTGTTTTAGTCCAGTGTGACATGTCATTGTCTGTAGCTCTACCATGAGTTTTTACAATCTATACTCGCTAGCGTCTGTAGTCAAAAAATGTATGAAGATTTGTACAGCGCCTCTAGCGGATAGTTTGGTACTAAAATTCGTAATACTAATATTTTGCGGGTTCGATTCCCGCCTTGGAATAAATGTTTGTATGTTCTGCAAATATTTATTCCGGGTGTTCTGGGTATTGTATGTATAATAAAAATATCTATCTATGTAATGTATTGTATTAAGTATGTCAGTCTTCTAGTACCCATAACACAAGCTCTGCTTAGCTTGGGGTTAGATGATGTTGTGTGGATTGTCCAGCATTATTTATTTATTTACGTAAGTACTGTAGTAAAGTTAGGCGATTTTACTGTGACAACTCATGGTAGAGCTACAGAAGAAAATCAGCTAATCATCGGCTTGTCACGTTGTCAGCTGGTGAATGTAAACGCTCGCGCCTATTGTCACACCAACAATTCCATGTTATGGATGCCCGACCGCTGACTAACTGCCTGACAGAACTAGACAAACCCATTCTTCTTGTTGTTTACATAAATTATTCCTTTTGTTCGGAATAAGAAAACACTACACACGTGGAAATGTGGAAAATGTGAAAACAATTCCTCAATTAGTTAGTAAAAATAATCAAACTCTATGGTTAAATTTTTTTATGTATAATGAAGTCAAATGACTATCGATATTATTCGATAATTCTCGAAGGAGAATTTAAATAAATTGTAGCAAAGTAGACACTTATTTTACTCCTCAAATTAAGAACAGTGAAGCCGCGCGCTATACATTCTGTGGTTAGCCGCCCGCTGAAATTTCATATCTAGCTGAAGTAATTTGAATCTTTAAATCATGCACATAAAGACTGAAGTGCTATAATATAAACCACGGTTGCAATGGAGGCACTATTACCCGATTTACAGATAAGCAGGTGCGGCGGTTACTTTGAAACTTCTGATGAGCGCTGATCTGCGCATTGATACAAATTACGTCGTTAACTCGTTACACATACTTGGTCATACTCTACATCACAAGATTCACTTATGCTCCATGATAGCTTAGAAAGTACCGAACATAAGGAAGAAAAGTTGTGGTCTGGTTACCATAGTTACGGAGTAGAAAAAGCAATCAAAAGCTCTCAGCATGATAGTGCTATCAAATCGGAACTAAGCATTTAGATTCCCATACCATTTAAGTAGTAGGTAGAAATCTAAATAAAAATTGCCCATTTCCTTTCGATTTAAAATGGCTGCCGGCTATTTTGCTCTATATTAATGTTTACCAAATTCAAATGCTTTGCACAGCACGGAACAATAAATAAGAAGAAAATTGGTTCAAATTTCGAACGCGTGCAATGTCGGTGCATTTCGGTAGCTTAGCCTCGGGCGCTCGTGCCATTCGCGTTCCAATTTCGAATGCAAATTTTCTTTTTCGTAAACAACGGCCAGTGCGGCGATGCGGATAGACCTCTACCGGTCATTGATACCGGAAAACTATTTTTTTTTTGGTTCCTAATAATTTCACCAGCTGTAATATTGTATTGATTACAATTTGATATTCTGTAATGCTGGGGCCACACTAGCGGGCTACGGCGAATATTCGTGTTAACGCGATGTATGTGGCCGGGTACATCGTGTCATCGCGTAGTATTTAGACAAGAAGATCGCCTATACCCGAACACGATGTTTTCGTCGCGCCAACACGATACGAATATTCGCCCGCTAATGTAGCCGAAGCATAAGAAGACATATATTATCTATACAGCACACAAAACAGAAAAACCAAAATAAAACAATAAAAAATACAATAATATTAGGTAAAGAACTTACTATTACATACAACAATATTAATAATAATGAAAAAAATGCTGGCAACTGACTGTCTGTAGATATTTAGCAAAAACTATTAGTAGGTAAGTAAGTAACCTAAATAAAATGTAGGTCTCGGAAAAAAGCTTCATCAAAAGTCTGATTACAGTTCAGTTTGAGTAAACTAAGCTATTCCGAGGCTAAATAATGTTCACGATTTGAATAACCTAAATAAACTTCTGTATTTTGTATACGAACCTATTTTATGTATATATATATATATATTATACTTACTTACATACAATTTAACCTAAAAAAATCTGTGAAATCGTACCTAAGAATTAACCTAGAAATTAAATCTGACTTTGAATGAGAAATCAAACGTTCAAGGTTGCCTAGACATAATCACACGTAAGAACCTACCTGCGTTCTCTATTCGACGATCTATAACTAATTATACAAGTTTAAACGCACCTTAATACAGCTAGTTTAGCTTTTTACGAGACTAAGTTATTAAACAAGCAAATCTGCATTAAAAAGGTCAAATACTATAGATATCGCGACAGGCGTCACACCTCAGTTGAAGTAGCTCCTTCCATGTTGTGGGTCGTGGGTTCGATTTTCGTTTCGAGCAAATGTTTGTGTGATGAACAAATATATTTGTATTCTATGTAAAAAAAATATGTATAAGTACGTATTCTATCAGCAATCTCCTTAAAATATCCATACAATATCCATAGTACAAGTTTTGATTAGTATGATGTGTGAATTGTACGTGAATATTTTATTATTTATGCTCTATGAAAGATTAAAATAAATTGTAGCAAATTACATACTTAGACATTTATTTTACTCCTCAAACCAATGATTTATAATAGCCTCCATTGGATAAACCGACCTTATAACGCAACAAAAAAAATTTAATTTAATTCTAAGGTCAACTGGCTGGAAGAAGGAATCAATCTCATAAGTACTTTCTATGCAAAATGGCAAATGCACAAAAGGTGCGAGCCAGAAAAAAAAAAGCACTCTCTAGAGTTCACGACCGCAACTGTCATGTCATGTCATGTCATAATGCTCACATATTTAACGTCTAACGTCGGCATGTGTGTTTACAAGGCCGGTTGTTCACATCGCGGCGGATTCGCGTCTAGGTCAACGAGACGCATCACTACGTAACGTGGTGTAATTTATGAATCACAAGCTTGTAACAAATGAATCATTTTTTTTCACGCGCACCGTGACATGATCTTCGATTTAAATCATGATACAACTTGTGTCTGCTCTTCTCATACTAGTATCTACCTATATCCTACATGCTCTAATATAAAGGCGAAAGTTTCTATGTGTGGATGGATATATGTTTATTACTCACGCAAAAACTACTGGATGGATTTTAATGAAACTTTACGATAATGTACATACATCAGAATAACACATAGGCTACAATTTACAAAGATATTGTCAATAATATAACGATAGCAAGACGAAGTCGCGGGTACTACCTAGTATATCAAGAAAAATAATTAGCTATATTCACTATCTATAATCACTTATGTCACTAAATTAACCGATCTATTTCGGTTAATAATAGCGACATTACTGATTCAGTATTCAAAGATTGGTTAATATTGAATAGCCATCACGGAGCCATTCCTTGCGAGTTTCTAGTTCATTAGGCAATAAGTAGAGCGACTTCCAAATCGACGACACTCGTAAAATAAAAGCTACTATCGCCTAATGATGCTTAAGAATATAAAGAAACGTAAAATGTCCATTTACCGGAGTAGACGCGGCATTATTGCACGAGTAGAGCTCGGAATGTCCTAATAAAGGCTCTCCAGATTGGCTGTCTGCTCCAAATTACCGATCGTTTACTTTTAAGTCGTTGTAATTGCTGACCACATCAGTATCCAGATTGCTTGTGCTTACCGAGCTTACCGCTGGCCACCGCTCCGGTCCAATTTGTCTGTGCTACTAAATCATGGCACAAAAGCACCGCCAGATCTAAATCGATTTGTCCAAATTATGAGAGA
Source organism: Ecliptopera silaceata (assembly GCA_932527185.1). NCBI lineage: Eukaryota > Metazoa > Arthropoda > Insecta > Lepidoptera > Geometridae > Ecliptopera > Ecliptopera silaceata. Next base: position 4,110,103 of record OW052202.1, on the reverse strand, counting down.
TCGGTTAAACTTCCAAACTTTAAATATTGATCGTCCGTACACCTGCTCTTTCGCTAAGCACACCAACTCCCCTAAATAAAGAAACTGACTTTATTCAGCTTGAGAGTTTGGAAACAAGAAGAAGCTGCGTACTGTTAAATAAATATTATTAGATTTATTAGCACTGTTCAATAACATTTGTTTTAGACTGTTCTAAAGGAGATTATCGCTATCAGAAATACAATTATTTAACTTATATTTTATAACTAATGTTTTTTTAGTTACTGGTCTCGCTTACTCGAATTACAATTGCATTGCAATGGCTTCCGTTAAAAAAGTAAATAAAAAAGTTTGTATTAATCGAGGGAAACAGGCGGGATGACTGTCTATTTTGGATAAATTAACAAAATGTTGATACGGGTCGATACGGAAACCATATTTTTGACGCCTGAATTATCCGCAATATAATTCTAACCTTAGACTTTAGACTTGAGAACATTATGAATTTTTAGAACAGTAACTTCCAGCAGCCTTAGTAATTTTAGCCTTAGGAATTAGTAATTCCTAAAATGTCGTTAAACTTCGCGGTGTAATTCCGAATTACCATCACGGATTATAAAGCCTCTAAAGATTTCGGTTCGGATATCAATAATTCCATCTGGTAGCATTCAAAATTGTATATAAATAATCCATCTGATTAATGTAAAGACAGATGCTCCTAATGATAGGTAAAAGACCCCAAGCAGGGAAGTATCGCTATCATCACAGGGCGCACAAAAAACGGTGTTACCTCGCGTTAGCGAAGGCACCTCGCCAAATGGCGCCTATTATAATGATCCATTAGTTTTTGGCCGCCATGTTGCGAATAAATATTGTACAAATTAGCTCGCCCCCTGTCGTCCACCTGCTTGGCGATAATAGCATGTGTTGTGATCGGCCCAGACCAGACTACAGGCTAAATGGCGTGAAATGTCATTATCTTGTGATCAAAGGCGCCGATCTTCCTTTGTTTGAATTGGCGAGAATATATTTCGGTAAATGCAAACACTAAAACGTTTTTCTAAAATTATATAGTGTAGTGTAGATATGTATTTTAAACGGTCATGAAATAAAATTAAGGATAATAAAAAGTCTAAGGTAAGAAGTACTTCAAATGTTCTTAAATTTTCAAAGCAGTGTTTTGTTTTTAGTACTAGTAATAACTTACTAGGCAGTTTGTACTATAAGGGCCGCTGTAGGTATACAATAACTAAACTAAGGATACTATACTATACCTACTATAAACTATCTACTAATATTTGTTTATGATGTGGATCTTAGTTAGTTTTTGCGTGCTCTTCTCAACTCACCTTAGTAAGTGCATATTTCAAGGAAAAAATAAGTATAAATAAAATGTAATACTAAAACGGCTAATGGCATAAAAGGGATGAGACATCTGGAATGGCTTAACTAGCATTTGTTTCGTGCACAGGTGTTCGGGCTTTAGTTAAACAATGAAACATAGGTAATAAACTAATAATAAAACCTATTTTACGTGGGAATTTATCCTGATATTATTGTTTATGGCTAAAAATCAGATAACTAAGGAAAAAGGATAGATAGGTAATACTTGTACATAGTCGGCAGATATGAGGTTAGATTAGATACATTTTAGGTTTCGTTTTTGTAGGTAGGTACTTACCTAGTTACCTACCTACGGAACGGAAGCTAGAGTCTGTCAAGCGAAAGATGGCCCTGATAAATCGCGGCAAATTCAAAAACTATTAGTATGGCAATACATTAAATAATAGGATAACTTGGAATTACATAATTTGATACTTTGATATTATTCTAAATAAATATACTTAAGTACATAATTTTTGATGATGATTATGAATAAGTAGATGATATACTATTGCCATACTAATAGTTTTTGAATTTGCCGCGATTTATCAGGGCCATCTTTCGCTTGACAGACTCTAGTAGGTAAGTAAGTAGCTACATAATTACTCTCGGAAGTACTAGTTTATTGAATATCTTTGGCTCAGAATGTTGAATTATCGGTAGCAATAGTAATGGATGTTATGGATGCAATGCATACCTTTTCAACCACCAATAAGATCACGACAAAACAAAGCGACAAAAAATATATCGAACAAAACCAACCACCCACGCACGGGCCACGGGGTGGATGAAGCGAACGATGGACGGCGGGACGGACAGACGGAAAAACAAAACGCAATCCGTCAGTCGGCCGGGAGCGCGCGTCGAGAGTGCACGTGTCGCTTATTTAGCTCAACACAGCTGATTTAGATCGCGAACTTTTACAATTCCACAAAATCGAATGAAAATAAGTTAAAACTACCTCATACGTGACTTTTGAATTGTGTTGTGTTTGGAGATAATAATTTAGTGCTTGTTTTAAATATTGTGTAAATTATGGGTAAGTTTATATTTTTTATGTTATTGTTCGGTAGCTGATTTGTTAGTATGTTTTCGTCTAAGTTTTTAATTTCAAACAAATCCTGGATATTTAAAAAATATAACTTTTGAAGAAATGGTTTTTGTAAAAATATTTGAGGTTACATACAATTTGAATTATAATTGAACTTATACGATTTCATACCTACTTCGGAATGAAGGTGAAATATTGGTAAACAAATGAAAATTAAAACACTCCAAAAATCGGATTGACACTTCAATCAGTCAATGACTTCCAAAAGAAAAAAAAGTTGCGCGACTAACATGTCTTGATCTTTTCGTAATTTTAATTGTTTTTACATCTTACCCTACACTTATGCTTTTTAGGTAAGTCATTGGAATGTAATTTGAAACAGGTTTACTAAACTGAAAAACGGACTGGACAAACTGTATAAACTTGTACTACTTAAAATTAAAGATCTATTATGTATAACAGTTAAACAATAAAGTATTTCTGATTTCTGAAAACGGGTGAAATTATGTATATTATAGCCGTATTTAAAATAAAACTATTTCCGACTGTAAATTGGTCAAATAAATTTTGAGACTAGACATTTTGTAGGTGGTACCGTACCTACCAACCTACTAATTCTACCCACACTATGTGGGCGCCACTTTTGCAATAGAAACATATCATAGATAATTTTTATGACCAGTTTATAATTATCAATGATGACATTATACAGGTTATATTGACCATATACCTATAATCTTTAATAATATTCGTCCCAACAATTATATATTTTTATATAAGTAATTTATTTAAGTAACTCTAATAATATGTGTACCTATACCTGTTTCGCCAGTTACTAGGTATTTTTATATATAGGATTTATGGTATTCCTATTATGAATACTTACAGTAAAATAATTGGAAAGGCTACAAATATCGACTATTAAAAACCTACCTCTATTTTATCATTCAACGCTGTACAGACAATAACTAGATTATCTGTAACTCGTATGGACATGTTGCGACTTGGATTCGCAAGCAAGTATTTATTTAGTTTTAATATTGAGCCACCTCAAGGGCGCATTCCATTCTCGAACCATTGCCTATAGGTAGTCTACAAAATTATAGCAAATATTAAAGTACCTGTCTTACTAATACATAAGTGTGATTTAATTAAATTAATTTGTGAGGTGCGGAAGTTCCGGCAGGAAGTTGTGGTATACACCTAAGCTTAGCACGCTATACGCATGACTATTGTGGTGAGGAGTATACATGGTAGTCGCGCATAAGGGTTATGTTCCCATAGGGTAATGTTCCTTGATTTAAATAAAAATACCTGCCTAAATACAATAAACTCGAAGTACTTTAAGCACAAAAATCACAGTTAAAGCAACCACCTAAATGATCAATCACGACATGTATCCAATATAAAATTAAATCCAAGAATTTGGATATAGTTTATATTTAAATGCAACTTCATATCATTAAATAGGTAAATTCTGCAATCCATCCCACTTCCCGCTCTTGCAAAACGTATAATATCTTACTTTCACGGCTTTGTACTGTAATGGAAAGAGACTACAAGAGGTTAAAACATAATGGTGCGGAGGTGGGCGCGTGGGAACACTCCCAGCGTTCACGTGCCCGGCTCATCATTCTACCGTACCAAATCTAACATTAATATGCTAGATTTAGATAAAATCCCCCATCCACTGTGTGCGGATTCACTTGAAGAAGTCATTACTTCGCAGAGAAAGCACGAACCAAACGGCTTCCGACAACGAACCGATGTTATCTTTTAATTGTTCTTTGAAACATCATCAATATGATGAATTTGAAGACTTAAAAAATGAAATAAAGACATATTTATTTCATTTTTATGTTACTTGAAGAATGCAAATATGAACAGCAATATATTTCCGGAAAATAGAACTGCCGTAGCGCTTCGTTGGTATGTAAAACTATAGAATTATAGATCATAAAATGGCAGTACCATTTAGACACCATTGTTTCCGGAATCTATGTATGGGCTTGTGAACGTGTAATAAATACCTAATTCAATAAAATGATGCGAGTGGATGAACTGTACAAGCAAATCGATTCATAATTCCATTCATAAACTGACGATGATTCTCTATGCGGGTGGCGTAGGTGGCTATAAGCTATTACTAAATAATCCTGGTATGAATTTTAAAATTACTAAGTTATTAAATCAAGTTATAGTTCAATACCATCACCACTCTTATTCTTAACATTTTGATAGTAAAATACGAGAATATGTCGTGTCGGATAAGCACGGGTTTATATTTTGACGAGATCGACTATGGCAGGTAATAGCAACTAGTTAGTAGTTCCGGATACGTATCGGACGTGTCGGATGTCGGCGTGAGTCACGCGGCGGGCGCCCACGCCACGCGTTGCGTTCATACTGTACTGTACATATTGCGCCCAGCTAGGGTGACCAGATGTCAGGAATTTTCCTGACATGTCAGGAATTTTAGACATATGTCAGGAATGCGGCCGGAAAAGCGAAATGTCAGGAATTTCTCGGCAAATAAATGAAACAATATTTTTTTTATACCAACTATGCATAAACTTTTAAATTTAGTCACAATAACAGAAAGGAAATTGTCATTAATCGTAATTAACGATTTTAACATCAAACCGGTTTTCAGTATGCCAAACCAGCTTGAAGCTCTAATCAGAGTCTGAGGAGGTAATACCAGTTATTACGAATGAAATAACATGTAAAACATACTTAGAAAATGTTAGATGAGTTTTTAGACACTAAGCTAAAAATGTCTTTTTTATTGTTTATCATTTTTTTAAGTTAAAAATGTTACTCATGTATGCTTAAAAGAAAGCTGATGAAATTTGCTATAAAAAATTTTTTATTTGAAATCTCTAATTTCTATAGTTTAGAAGAAAAATAAATTCTAAAAGTGTGATACTTAGTATTGCAGTCTAGTGTAGTTGCATTGTTGGGGACATAATGAAACTATACACATAAATATTTGGTAGCCATTTAAAAGATTTAGTCAAACTTTGGGCCAAAGTATCCCTAGGGCTTGGGTGACTTTGGCCTGCTCATTTTCTTGTTCTGAAATCTCATTGAAGGAGGATCAGTTTGGCTCATTTCAGCTCATTTTTCTGGTACTCACCCTTACTTGTTTAGTACTTTTGCATTTATACATTTTTCATTTTCAAAGCGCAAGTGGGAGAACAACTCTAACTTCTTGATAAAAAGTTATAGACGAAAGTTTGCACTACAAATTTTTGCTCAAGAAACAAACTTTTCGAAAACAGCTAGATCAACCAATCAGTGAAAAGACCATAAGCTCGAAACACTGTTTTACCGACTATATGTGCTGCCCTAATTTTACGCGTACTTTTTTGTAACAGGCTGTAGGAGAGGTGTGGCGCGTATTTCAAACTTTTACCAATTTAGGACCAAAGTCACCCCCTAGGACTAAAGTCATACCACTTTACCGGTATTGCGGAAAAATAGAATAAAATTAGTTTTGTTATAAAACTTATACATGATCTTTCCATTTATCACAAAAAAAACATATATTCAAAAACCCTATTGAGCTCATGTCAGGAATTTTGGCCGAAATTCAGGAATTTTGTCAGGACTTTTGAAATTTGCATCTGGTCACCCTACGCCCAGCGCCCACAAGCACTATAGTAAAACTTAAAAAACTTCAATAGATGACGAAATGTATATATCCAACAGTAATCTTAACTTCAGCTTTTAATTTAGCAGCTAACATAACTCACAAAAAATGTGACTTTCTATATAAACCGCTTACTTGTTACAATTTCTCATTCTTTTAGAGAAGTTTTAATCGGCATAACGACAGCGCATTACCACCGTAACAACCATGACAATGACTGCGGACAATCTTACACGCACTGTCCACTAAATTAACAAGAACGATGCCGTTGCTGAGACAGATTTAGCTGTGTCTGAGACGCGTCTAGGCTATTTGTATTTAGGTTTTGGCATTGGACATTTCACAGTCTCGTGGGAAACGGAGTTGAACGACTGCAGAGACAATGCGGCTGTGTGGTATCGCGACCAGTCGTTCACCGGCGCGAACCACCGACCGCCCACCCGCGCGACCTGCTTATGCTGAATGCCACTGCAACACACAATCTAATAGTTTTAATGTACCTACTTACATTGTTCGTGACCATATTTTATTATACTTACATGCAATTCGAAAATTATCTAAAAAGTTATGCTATAAAAATGAAAAAATAGAATTATGTATAATAATATTATATTTCCATACATATTGTTATATTGTTTCCATAAATATGTACCATTTTTTTTATAAAAAAAACAGAATACACCTTTATAAATATTTATTTCAAAATGGTGGTTAATCTAAATCTATTTAAAGTTTTAATTTTAAATAGATTTTGATATCTGTAATATCAAAATCTATTTAAAATTAAAACTTAAAATCTACTAGTTTTTGAGTTTGAGCGCAAAAATTTAATTTAAAAAGTGTTTCAAGGGCGGGTGGCCACGGGGTTCGAGAAGCACGGCATCGGCAGCGGTCGATAAGTGCTGGACGCGAGCCAGCCGCCGCCAGCGCTAGCGCCATACCGCGACACATAAATACACCCTCGCTTGTCGCGTCTATAAAGCGGAGATTAGACTTAATTCATATTAAGCATGAAGTATACAAACAAAATGTTTCATTTCATTTTCAGCCTGTTGTCCCACTGCTGGGCAAAGGCCTTCTTTCCAATTCATTCTGTCCTGAGCTATTGCGGATCAATCTTAGCTTAGGCATCAAATTTTGTCCGTTCATCTTCGCCAAAAACAAAAGTTAGAAAAAAGCCTCAAGTATCAAAACATATTAGTCACTCATTCAAGCACATATCATAGCGCTACCCAACAAGAGTTTTATTTGACCGACCATGTACAAATTGCGAACAATTTTAAAATTTAATATTTTATACACCTACAAGACCACATACAATTGTCTCGTAAAATCGTAAACTTCGGTAAAACTGAAACATTGCACTGCAACATTAACAATGATTAACAAAATCGCCGTGTCGGTGTCGACACTGTCGACTGACGCACGTACACGAATAAATGTAACAATCGTAAACGTATCGAAACGGTAGCGTAATCGAGTGACACTACGCGTTGACGCTAGCTCGACTGCCAAACGTTACAGTGTCACCGCGCAGAGTGTCTTGAATGTGATAACGTTACGATACGTGTACGATTGTCACATAAGTAATATATTCGTACCCTTCTGAACTATCTGTGACTTCATGACTGACCGAAGGAAATAAACGTTTTATTGTTTTCTACGAAAGGATCGAATGCTAGGTAGCTCCAATAATAATTGAATTACGGAACTACTTAATTAAAATAATAAATTAAGTACTAATTAATTTGTTATTGCTTATTACTTTTTATTAATAAATCAGTTTATCTACATTGCTGTTTAGTAATAAAGCGCTTTCCAATTTCCTATTATTAATAGCACCTTTTAGATACGGTACCTTTCTAAGGAGGTACAGGTAGCTAAATTACCTATGTAGGAACCTAGTAGTCGGGATGTTAAGGAGGTCCGTACCGTAACTATAACCATCGGATATCCGAAATAAGAATATATCCGTCACTATCCGTTCTACAAGTTTCGGATAGGTATTGAATAATAACTTACCTAAATGACTGATTATAATACCAAATGATAGCCTAGACTAGATAGAACCTATAAATAAATCCAAATTATTACATACTTACATGTGTTTATTTATCAATCTTATATCCGTAACAAATGGATAGTCCGAAATAAATAAATAGATATCCGTAACCGTATCCCAACAGATATAATTTAATTCCTATATCCATTATCCGTAGTTGAAATCTCTTTCCATGCATTGTTTGACATAGCTATCATTGTTATCATTAATAAATTAACTTTTTTGATGAATCCTGTCTATTATGAAAATTTTACTATAAACTTTACTCAATATATTTTCTTTTATGCAGATGAGCGGTAAGCGAACCCGCAGCTATAGATGCGCAGTGCACCACCGGGACCGTGAGGTCAGTTCGGAAAACGACTTCCATCTACTACTAGAAGATCCTACATTATTTGCCAGGTAAGATTTAGTTGTGTATCTAGATTAAATAGATTTCTAATAAATAAATACGTTATAAAATCATCTAGTCATCAAATCCCCTAGATATCTATTAGATGACCATCATTAGATGATCAATTATTGATCAACTTGAAGCACTCTTTCCCATCTGGGGTCCGGATAACCTGGCATTTATTAAAGTTTAAAAAAGTAACTATCTTGCATTGGAAACCTAACGAAAGATCTCCTTGGTTGTTAATTTGACATTATTTTATCAGTGACAAAAAACCGACAAGTCATTTTAAGGCCGCGTTTTCCGTTTTTCAAGTTTTGACTAAAATTCGAGTATGCCGTGGTCATAGTCTTTATTTTGATCACAACAAACATACAATTTTGTGTTATGTTTGCGTAAAATTATTTGTTGATATAAATTCAAAATTTCAGTTGCCATGTTAAATTCAGTGTTAAATTAAATACATTAGAATTACCTCGCAAATATATCGCGTAACGATTCAACTGAACACTTCGTCGCTAGATAACACAGAACAAAAATATTCTCTAACCTACAAATATTTTACGGTCACATTTCGTGTCACAATGACATGTTGTATGCTTTCGTACGATAAAATCGTTAAAATTGCTTTTATACGCCGAGAATAACACAGAGAAAGCTATTTGATCGATTACTTACACAATACGGTATGAAATAGAAGTGTCGAGTTTCATTTTAACGCAGAAAATCCAGGTAAACTATCGCAATTTCAAACTTTTATACGACTGTTGAGAAAGCGTGGAAAGTTCGTCAGTTACCCCAAAAACTTTAGTTTTCACCACAAAGCACACATTCTGAGGAAACTTCGAAAATTTCGAACTAGGCGCACTTAAACTACCAGATTTTAATACATAAACCTACCCTATTTAGTATCCATAAACGGCGATACTTTTTCTATGACATTATTACTACTTTAAAGCCCTTAGTGCGACATAGGATCTAATTTCTGCCATCCTTTCCAGAATGGTGCACTTAGTAGCAATGGAAATGCTCCCTGAAGAGCGGGACCGCAAGTACTACCAGGAGAGGTATACTTGCTGCCCGCCACCGTTCTTCATAATCTGCGTCACATTATTAGAGGTAAGGAAACCAACAAGCACAAAACTTACGAGCTTTATACATACTATAGGTACTAGCTGACCCGTGCACACTTCGTTGGGCATAATTCGACCGCTCTTTCTCCGATTCACTTTGCAAAACGGACAACCACGTAAAAGCCTATTTGTTTTTCGGTTTTTTATATAACCTATGACACTCAGCAATAATATGGCTTTCTATTGGTGAAACAATCTTTAAAATCGGTTCAGTAGATCCCGAGATTACCTACCCCTTACAATTTAACAAATATACAAACTTTAATCATATTAGTAAGTATAGTATAGAAGTATGTATAGATTATCTTGAAGAACAAGCGCGTTTTTGTATCAACAAGCAGTTAATTCTGAGAAGTCTGAAGATTTCGGTTTTTTTTTGGTTCTAAAATTATGCTAGTCTCGATATGTTTGTTTGATAGACAGATTAAGCAAAGCAGACCAACGAAGTCACCCCTCCGAACCCCTAACCCAATGAATTATGCAATAGAACGTACATATGTCTCATGAGCGTGTTGCATTGTCAAAATGGAACAACTTGCAACAATTCGTATTATTGCTATCTGTTTTGCAATAACAACGCAATACATATGAGCATTGGATACAGTGATTAAACCGCAAAAATGTATCCATCAGTGTTTTATTCGATTGAAACTAAATCGGGGGCAGCTTTGAGTGCTAAACGTATTGCACAACAAAGGAGATACCGTGAGATCTCATTATTTACCTAGTTCTTTACGCAAAATGTACGAGGTCAATCTACGTGACCTCAATAAAGATTTAGGGCTTTGTTACATTGGCGCTGTATGTAACTGCTCAATGCAACACTGAAGTTACCACTTAGATACAGAAAATGACTACACTACAGACAAACATTTCGAAATAAAATTCCCAGTCATCTATCCGCTTTTGCGTCACCAGGCCTCATAGCCTCAGTAGGCAAACTCACAATAAAAATCTTATAATAAAGCAGTAGGGTTTTCCAAGGCTATTAAAGTCCTCAAACCAAGGGGAGACATTTAAAAGCACACGTCTGTTTTCTCACAATGTCACCGCCCTCTTGAAATTAACCCCGGCCGTACACAGCGTAGCGTGCAATACAGAACGATCACTTTCTACGAGGCAGTACCGCTCGGATCCCGCTCCAATTGCTCCGCTTAATTAAAAATTATAATAGCGGATTTCACATCCGTGCAAACAAGCGGTTTACGTGAATCATAACAATTGTTCGCGGTGCGCGTGCGCCGGCCGTCACACGTTGATTCACCTTACGCGACGACCACAGAATAACGTTATCAGTTTCACTAATTCGGATTCCTGGCAGTCGCGCGCGTCTTTCGGTCAAATTCTAATTACTCATTATGACATACTTTTTAATTCCGACTTTTTGTCATTACAATGTTGTCTATATCTCAGGTTCGTCGCATTTTTTCTTCTTCATTCGTCTCCTAAAAGCTGCGCGCTGAAGAATATTAAAAATCTTATCGCTTGGATGACTGAGACGGCTGACACATTGTAACTGATTTTGTGCTCAAATGTAGATACTTCCTACATAATTTAATTCAACTTGTTTATCTTATAGCAAAAAAATAAAACAATAGAGATCACCGCATAAAGATTTGAGCTGCAGTCGTTTTCACGTTCCGATTCTTTAACTTTTTCTGAACTTAAGAAGGTTTAGTTCTGCATGTTTTTATACTGCGGCACAAACTCGAGCGATTCCCATAAGCCACAGCGGCAGGTGACCCGCTAGCTTTACGCACGCTTTCTGCTAACGGTTTTCCCTAATGAATAATGCGATGAAAACGTCATTCGTTACGTAAATTAAATAAATAGAGCAATAATATTATCAAACATTATTTTACAAAAATACTCTAAATGATAGTATGCTAAGTCAGGGACCTAATTAACCCTGTTTCCTGCTAGGTTGTAATTTTATTTTATATCACCTTTTCTAGTATGGGTTAATAATCGATTCTTTCTTACTAGGTTCCGTTCCGTTCGATTCTACCATACACGATATAGATAGATATTTTTTGTCAATGACTGAAATATCCGTGCTCGGTAGACTTCGCTTCGGTTTTGAGAATAACAGAAAAAATGAAGCAGTGATTATTTCTCTCTTTCATTTAAATATACTCTACTAGTAAAAATAAAATAAAAAGTATTTAGTGAAGTAATAAAATAGAGAAGCTACGTAAAATGTTCCTTATTCGGTACGTTTAATAAGAAAGTGCTATAGTAAATTAACTGATGAAAAGCAGATCCCGTAATATAAATTAAGTCAGATCTTGTTTTCATGCTTTCGGTAATGGGCTAACCAACGGCTTACGGTTGGTTGGTTTACTCAAATTAGTCTCTGTGAAGTGTGACTGCACAAACTGCAAAACTCTGTTTATTTTGTTAAAAAGTAGTTTGGAAAATTCCTGAGTTCGAGATTGCTCTCTGTCCAACAACTAGGCATTTTATAAATTTTATATAACGACAGAAAACTGCACTATAGACAGGATCCACGTATTGCGTTTCGTCCAAGCTATTAAACCGCTACTACTACTAGATTTATCTGTATCGCATCACCGTACAACCATGCTCTAGTGTTCTCTCATTCCCTTACCTTAGGGCACACAGTTTCTTCTTCCACGTCTATCTCTGAATCCTTCGTTCATATAATCTTTCACACATAATATCTAAGGTGGGTGGACCATGAAAGGCCACCCTAACGATTAAACATTTGTAATTAGTTCATTTACGGGATAAATAAAATAAACTAATCATTAATAAACGCTTTGTATCATATAAATAACTTTTTTTTAATCTAGATGTAATCACTACTTCTTGAACTTAATTTTTATAAAGCTCTTCCTAACGGCCTTGTAAGGAAATAGGGCTCCATACAAGGCCAATATTATAAATCAGTCGTTTAACTTAAAATTAGAATTGTAATAATCAAAATATCCGATTTTACTAAAACCACTGAAAAAGCTCTTTCATTTAAATGAATAATTGTGGTCCTTAAACATTATAATCTTTCTTTTTTATTCGTTAAAAAAATTCAAAGAACATGAACACCATCGATAACCAAGGATATATTAATGGAAATTATATAAAAAATATAGGAATGGTTATTACATCGATAACAAATAAGTTTCCAATAAGTTTTACAATGAAATTATAAATATTTAACCGTCAAATCTTTGATTGGCCTTGTAAGGAACCACCGGCTTTCATATGAACACTACCGTTATTTTAACTACAATCGAAGCAAAATTATTATATTTTTTCTTTAATATCATAAAAAATCCATAAGTAACAATTCACAGTAAAAAGAATACGGTAATAATAGTTTATTTACATAAAAACTGACTTCTAGCTGCTAGCAACGCTAGCTAGCAAATTACGATTTGAACGTCGCTGACCGAAGTCAACTTAGCGAAGGAAATTACTGACAAACTAGCAACGCGAGAGACTCGCCGCCGCGTCTGTGTCCTTGAGTTCGATGGGGCTTATTGTGAGTGGAAGGAATTTGTCATCACGTGACTATAAATATGATTTTTTTATAGTTGGCCTTCAAAGGAGCATGGCCTTAAATGGTCCACCCACTTTAAATGTTATTGTCTGTTTCCAGCTCGGAGTATTCACGTGGTACGCATGCAGTACCGGTGGAGTCGCGGCCGCGGCTGGCCCAGTGCCTGTAGACTCACCCCTCGTGTACCGACCCGATAGGAGAAGAGAACTATGGCGCTTTCTCACCTACAGCGTGGTGCATGCTGGATGGCTTCATCTGGCGTTCAACTTGCTGGTGCAACTAGCTGTAAGTACAACCTTATTACGTGGGAATAAGGACGGTTTTGATTAGTCCCGCATTCCGAAAAACGCTAAGAACGATTACGGTGTTTCAGCACTTTTTTACAGTATGGTCAATGGTTATAGATGACTTTGATTCACCTTTTTCCTTATTAGTTTTCCTTGTCACTGTATACGTTCTTGTTCATTCAGCCTTTTGTGTTCCTATAGGAACAATAAATTGTAGTAATTTATACCTTTTGACAGTAATTTGCTACATCGATTTCTCCTAAACAACCCCGATTTCGAAGCATTATGAGGCTGCGTCTAATTGTTTTTAAGATTTATCATTTTCCTTCCAGGTGGGTTTACCTCTAGAAATGGTGCACGGAGCGCTCCGCTGCGCCGCAGTTTACCTCGCAGGAGTCCTCGGCGGTTCCTTAGCGGCCTCCGTTTTGGACCCCGACGTATGCCTCGCCGGGGCCTCGGGCGGAGTTTACGCGTTGCTGGCAGCTCATCTCGCTAATGCGTTGTTGAACTTCCACGCGATGCGGTATGGAGCTGTGAGGCTGGTGGCCGCGTTAGCTGTGGCGTCCTGTGACGTCGGCTTTGCGGTCCACGCTAGGTATACTAAGGTAAGTCTTACAAATCCCAATGTCACATGTCATGTTCCAGTAACGTATTGGATATCAGTTACAATAAAGTGAAAATACTCTATCTGTGAGACATGTTTATTAGCTGCACATTAACATTTGTTTTGTTGGTCTTAAACAACTAGACGTTGTTTAAGACCAACAAAACAAATGTTACATATTTCACAAATGAAATTTCTGAATATGGCTTTGACTACCAGAGATTAACGATCTTAATTTTAAATATCTGCCGTAAAGTCTATTTATTCTCTACAGTTTATTCTAAGCTCTGCACTACCTACTATTACCCAATTTCTAAACAGCGTTTTCTGTTGTCAAGCAGGAAGTCCCACCGGTTTCGTACGCTGCTCACGTGGCCGGCGCGCTGGCCGGGCTGACCATCGGCTTGTTGGTACTCAAACACGCGCAGCAACGCCTCTGGGAGCGCCTACTGTGGTGGACGGCGCTAGGGGCGTATGCCGCGTGCACTCTCTTCGCAGTACTATACAACATATTCAGCGGACCCGTCGATGAGCTGCATTATATGCCGCCCGATCCACCGCCCGATGTCGGGTTTTGATCTTTCACACGTAATGACCGGTTGGAAGATGCAACCATGAGATTTCTGGAAACCCCTGATGGGTTTTCGATGATACTCAAAAGGCTGCGTTTTCCTGGTACCCGGAATTCAAAATGGAAAATGCAATCATGTATTCGAAATGGTTATTTCTTTTAGCGATTTCTGAGTACGTAATAGATGTTTTGATGTTAGTGCAATTGGATGGTTGCATGGTTGCGTTTTCTGTTTGTTACCGCAAGTAGTGGTTGGCCGGGCCCCGCTCGCCTGATTATTCCCTAAGTTTCCCGCACTACGTCGAAGTGCGATCACTCACAACACGCCTAGTCAATTTACCTTAGTGTGATTCGCGATAAGTAGTATTATAATAAACGAGGGGCCTCCCAGTATTTACAGTGTATCTACTCTGCCTTGCACGTTCTTATGCTCTCGTAAGGCCACCTCGCGATACTTAATTGTTAAGTAGTAATAATTATATTGAATAGGTGAAATATTTTTGTACCTATCAGCGTCCGTAGTGTTAGGAAGAAGGCGTTACCGCGACACAACACAATATGTTCCCTGTGAACTGACCGGCCGACCGAATGCCTTAGTCTTACAATAATAATACAATAATAAGTAATCGCTTTAATAACAGGACGTCTGCGCATTCGGTCGGACTGTCAGCGTGTAGTTATGCCCACCACACCAAAGATTAGTATAAATCTGGCTGGAACCACGTTTTGGATGGTGTTTCTTCTTTTCTGGGGGGAATCACGAGTAAATCTGAGAATCGCTTTACGTATACATAACGTAGTTGAATCACACTGTGTGTAACCAATACCTTGGCTATCGAACAACACAGCGTCACCGCGCAGTGTATTACGAAAAAGCGACCGTTACGAAACGTGTACGATTCTCATTTATTCGTGACTACCCCTCTGTTTTCAATTTTGATTGTTGTAAACTACGTAGCTCCATTTTTTGCTCAGAAAGAATCGAATACTTTAAGTATGCGTCAATAGTTGATTGAAACTAAAGTGATTGTTATGTAAGTAAATTGCTCAACCGCAATGAATATTATTTTTAATCAGATTATGATTATGCTCAAAAGTGAGTGTTTTATTTTATGGGATCAATTGATTACTAAAAATTTGATTGTATTTTGTGTGTAATGTGAATTCGTCCATTTCAATTCTCCACTAGTTTGGTCCATTTGATTGTCCTTCAATTTTAATAACTAATGTCTCGCTACGCACTAGCAAATAGATTAATAATAATAATGTGCCTGATTCCTATTATTATAACGTTAATTTGATTTTAAACTCTTATTCTAATCAAATAGCGTCGCAAAATGACTGATTTTTTTGTATAAATTATTGCAGTGTTTCATTTAATTTATTTGGAAATTATTTTAAGTACGTATGAATCGGAATAACTTTAATTATGTGATTATAATGAAAATGAGAATAATTATAAAAATATTGAAAAAAGTTTGTGTTTGATTTATCTTTAAAATAAGATCTACGTAATTAGGTTTAAGAAATTCCAAATAAGTAATTTTTTCAACATTTTATTTCATCATTACTTTGAAACATAACAAAAAAATTAAAAACTTAATCATATTGATCAACAAGCTGATAAATAAGTACCAAGAGCTTATTATCGCTAAAAATAGATAACAAGTGTTTGCAACAAAAAGTTAATACTGAACGACTAACCCTACTTAGGATTAGTTGAATTACATAAGTGTAGGTATGTCCTCCTCTAACTCCTCTATTTAGAGGCCAAAAAAGGCTTTTGTCACAGACTATTTATATAGCCATCCAGCGTAAGCTAGAATAACTTTACCCGTTCATACTCATTACGCCAAAAAGCTTATTATTGTTATTAGAAGTAAGTCCTGAAAAGGCTAACGGTAGCTCGCACCCAAAGAGGAGTATCCCTTTTTTGAAGATCTTCACCGCACTCTGTAGCATGCTCGTGTAGTAGTGTTGCTTCTTCGTGCAGTCTGTTCTGTGAACAAAATACGCAATTGTTAAATTGTTCTTTTAAATTGTAGGTATGTATTTTTGTTTTATTTTTGATACAAAATAAAGTTTTTCATTCTTCTTTCATTCTTAAATTAATATTGAAAGACATGTTCTATGTGTCTATTTCTGACGTTTATTCCGTGTTTGGGTGTTTCTACTGTTCCTATATCGAATCAAAACTTTCACGCTTACTTTTTTAAATAATAGCAGAATAGTAAGACAAAGGCACTGAGGAGAAAGGTGAGGTATCTCCTACGAATAGAGAAGATTTTCCACACCGAGCGACCTTTGGCTCGGGGTTCGAGGATCGATGGATAGTAATTAGTTATTCTATTACTAATGTTGAAAACGGAGTTTGAACATAAGTAATGTTCTAATAAGATAACTTCGTTAGCGCGATCTAGGATCTGTCTGCCATCTGTTGGTCTGTTGCGTAGACTTCGATGTAGTTCATCACGTAACGAGATAGATGGCGCAAAATTAAACTAAAGATAGTGAAAAGGAACTAACCTGTAAATCGGGTGATGCTGTGAATATAGCTGCCTGGGCTTCTAGATCTCTTCGCACCGAGCGCTCGCCAAGATTCGCAGACCCCACCACCGTGGCCCACGGAACTCCACTGCCCGGTGGGTAATACCTATTAAATTTAACAATAATAAATAAATATTCACGGATATTTGTTAAATCAAGCTCTGGTTCCTATAATTAAAATCTGTCCAGTCGTTTAGGAGCAACAGTGGGACATGAACATCCCACAAACACCTATTATAGACTGTTAAATTCATAACCCCTTTTCTTGATTTGTGTACTATGTCGATTAAATGACAATTTATTCAATTATAATTTGAATCGCTTGAAAAACGAAAGCTACGTGTCCCAAAATATTTATATTTCTTATAGATAGATATTTCTTAATATCATTTATGTCTGCTCTTTAATAGGATGACTGATTTAATGTCTATATTATATCTTTTTCTAAATTATTTTAGACTAACCACATTCCCTTAGCGTGGAAGGTCCATCCGGGCCGTTCATATTCTAACATCTGCAATCTGCTTGCTTGATTAGTGTCAACAACTCTCTCCCAAAACCTGAAACACAACATATGTACTGAAGTTTTAAGTACAACTTAGTTTATACCCTACCTGGTTTATTTCTTTTGAATTATGATGTTCTTTACTCTTATCTATAAAATTATCGCGTAAAGAACCTATCAGGATATTTATGTCCAGACAACTCATGAACCTAATAAGTAGTATATTCTCTGAATCCTACAGTACAGATCATCATCATCATCATTATTATTATTTAAATTCATGTGTGAACACAAAAACTTGGCAAATATAATTAAAAGGCACTCACTTTTTGGCTATAAGTGAATATGCATATGGTATTCCACCAGCCGGCCCAGAGGCTCCAAGAAATCCATTAGCCTGTAATTAAAAGTAACACAATATTTTAAAAATTGAAGTCTCGGATTGAATTTTTTTTTGCTCTGTGTACTTCTGAGGTTAAAATTTAGCTCAAATGAAAGTTTCATCTTTTCAGTAATTTACTACAATATATACTATTTATGTAAGTGCTCTTCATTCCCCACAAAATCATAGAATTTTTTTTTTTTACATATTAGACAGTTTTCATCCAGTAAACCTTGGAATGAGTGTACAAAAAAATGAAGAAAATAATACTTTATAAAGAAAAAAATAGTGAAACTTACATTAGGATGAGCCATCAGCAGGCTAATATTCGCTTTGCAATGGCTCAGCAGCGTCTTAGCATAGTTATCAGTCAAGTTGAAATATCCCGTAGCCAGTCTTATGTAGGAACCTTTAGGTACTGAGGCCAAGAAGTGGTTTGTAACCTCTTCATCTTGGGTGATATTGAACTCTCCCATTTGTATGAGAGGGAATATCCAAGTGTCATTGTTGGATACTGTAATTCAAACATCGAGTTAGTAGTGTAGGATGCCATCGGGCGAGATGGACTGACGATCATAGGGGTAGGGGCAAACACTGAATGAGAAGAGCCAAAGACCGAGCTCAGTGGCGCATCTTGGGAGAGACCTACATCCAACAGAGGACTGATATAGGTTGATCATGATAGTTAAACTTTTGGAGATAAATGTATGTGAGCTATTATAAAACAATTTGTTTTTTATGAACCAATTTGCTCTGCACATATTATTATGCTTGGAATTTTATTAATATTTTCAAAATGATAGCTTACCTTCATTGCTATCTAATTTAGATAATTTAGAAAGTTGTTGCTCTTTCCATTTGTAAATTAGATTTAAAATTCTATTATTAATATCTTTGGTAAGTAATTCTTTGCTTTCATATTTATTATTGCTTAGAATTCCATCTTTCTCACAGGTTTTACTAAAGGCACATACTTCATCTGAAAAAGAAACATTATTAATTAATATTATTTTTCAATTTATATGAGTTCACTTAAGTAAGTTAAGTATATAAAAAAACTAAAACAAAATAAAAATATTGTTACCAAACTTACAGAGTCTTCATACCTATAAGTTCTTTGTAAAAGTTTGCAAGGTCCGCATCCACTATTTCAATATACCGATCCTGGCGCTGTCCAAAATAATCATTGGAACAATTTGCTCCACTCAACAACACTGAGTCATCAGCTATGTAAAGTTTCATGTGTTGCAGCCCAACTATTTCATTATAACGAGAAGGGAGGGCCTTTGACCAAGAACCTTGTAGCCGCGGTGTTTGATACAAACTAACCCTACATTGCTCGGAGCCATTTATAAAATCCTGTAGCAGAGTAACTGAATTAACCTCTCCACGCGTTCCTCTTTGGTAGTCTAGCAAAACATCAAGCTTCAAGTTTTTATTCATTAATAAGTTTTCTTTAGTTCCTTGCAATAGCCTCTTTTCTAAGTTCCCTGTGCCAATGTACAGGCTTGCAATGGATATTCTTCTATTGGCATTTCGAAACCTCTCACACAGGGTATCATAGAACTTCCTAGGGTCACTAATTATGTTTACTTTCGAGGAGTTCACTGGAAAACATGGTGACACACTGTACAACCAGTTAAAATATTGTAGCTCTACTTGCTTGAATCTAATGGGTATATTGGCGTTCATTAGCATGTTAAGACGATGACTTCTTACAACCTTCTTTGGTGCTTTACAAAAATCGCTAAAAGCCCTATACCCTTGATTTTGTCGTTCCTTCTTCAGTTCATTAAAATTAAACTATGCACTCGAAAAGAAAAAAAACCAAATCTGAACGAACAAAACAGACAGCGAAATCATCTGATCCCATCATGTCAATGTCATAGATGAGAAGGATTGTTTACTAGACTTGACATACATTCACAGGTTATGAATCGTTCTTTTGTTCAATGGGTACCAAAATGTTTCTTGTTATTCTCGGCAGACAAACCGAACCTTAGATTAAAAATTATTATTAGATTAATGTTCATCCTATCAAGATTGTCCAAAAAATCAAAGCACTATCTGATGTATATTAAAAAAGTGGAACAACTTAAAATCAAAACTTCAATAGGTAAATAAGTACCTACATACCAACATACAACTTTTTATATTGTTTTGACCTTTGTTTTCCTACTTGTTTAACTTAGTTTCAATTTAGTATAAGTTACTGCTTGATCTTTTATGGGTTAATTATGGGAGCACTTTGTTTTTTATTATTGTTGATGCTCTTTTAAATGTACAGTGTAAACCCGTGTTGGGTATCCAATCTCTTAAAATAAAATAAAATAAAATAAAATAAACATACTTTACAATATAATACAAATTGGATAATTTAAGTTGGATGGATGTTTAATATAGGTATTTTTTATATTTCCCATAAAAAAAAATATGTATAAATTCATTCTATCTTACTTAAGTATGTTATGAAAGCAATGTAACTACAAAGACACTGGTAGAATATCAACTTTAATCCAATTTTTTTGAGTATAACGTTATCACGTAAGATGCATGATGCATTTGTTCCGAGTAATTGGTATATTATAAAAATAATTATGTCTTTTTTTGTATACACCCTATGTAGGTAGATAGATGCGTATAATAATATGTGATCTAAGCATTGTATTAAAATAATTCTTCAAGAACTTCTCCTTGGTTGATGCCATAAAATATTTTGCCATCTTTGACGTAGGCCCAAGACATTCTTTTCGAGCTGAAGTGCACTCCTACGTCTCCAGTTCTAGACAAAGTTATAGCACCAGCTGTATTTTTCAAACGTGATGTCATACCTAAAACAAATCGATTTACAGATTACAATTAACTGCTTCACTTCCTGTGTTCATACCGTTATAGAAACTTACCGTTAACAGCGTTTGTTGTCGCAGTGTTAGCGTCTCTGCCAGATTCCATAAGTTTTATTATAGCGTGGGCAAGACAATATTTCAAAATCGACTCTCCATGCCCTAAAAAGCAAACATTATTTTGATGAGAAGTAATAATAAGATACTTACTTAATGATATGAAACACAAACAGGTACTCGCACTTATAAAGTTTATCTCAAGATCTCTGCTCTTTTACCTGTAGTAGATACGCCACCGATATTGTCGTCAGCGTATGTTCCACTCCCAATCTGAGGAGTATCACCGATGCGACCAACAGCCTTTCCGCTCATACCACCCGTACTGGTTGCCACAGCAATGTGACCTTGGGCATCCACTGCGACTGCTCCAACTGTTCCTACACCCATCTGTGGGCATTTAACTTACGTATTTAGATAGATAACACTTTATTGCACAAAGGAAAATACCAAAAAATCTTAAAACTAACTTAAATATAGTACAATGGCGCGCCTTGTTGCTGATAGCGATTTCTTCCAGACAACCGTAGCACGGAAAGTTTCGAGCGAAGTAGTAAAAGAAGGGGGAGTAATCTACTTTGTAAGATTCTAATAGAACTACGACAGCTTGTATAATAAAAACCTATTTCATTTCCAGATACGTACATCACTAGTTCCAATTTCAGTTCTACCGAATTCTCCATGTTTCAAGTACTGTTCAAGTGCATTTTTTGCGTGTGGACTGATCAAAGACTCTTGAGGAACGGTTGCGAACCCCTGTAAATAAATATAATAAATAAATAAATTAGCAGTCCAACATTTTATTAAGACCAATTACTACATGTATGCAGTTACCTTTTCTAAAGCAAATAGCTTAGCACCATCAGCTCCTAGCAATGAATGGGGAGAATCCGTTAAAACTTTACGGGCAATGGATATTGGATGAAGGAAATCTTTGACCAACGTAACAGCACCTACGTCTAAATGTGTCCCACTCATTATACTAGCTTCCATTTCTACTTCCCCATTTAGATTCAACACTGAACCATAACCTGTAACATAAAAACATATTGTATCTGCACAATACCTCTACATATATCCTAAAATAATATTTAGAGATAATAATATTCCTTTTTACTAAATTTAAGCTATTGCATAGCTTCTATCGCGGGCCTTGAGCGTGGAGACCGAATCCAGAAATTCCGTTACGAAAATACCGAAGGAAAATAATCTAACACTGCGCATGCGTAATCCAGCAGAAATGCTAAAGCCGCTGCAGTCCCCGAGTGCCACACGTCTTCTTTTTATAATTAACTTAAAAACACTGTAGTGCCATAATACCCACTATGAACCTTTTATAACCAACATGTTACAATGAACAAATGAATATGAAAATATAATATAAAATATATATACCAGCATTGAAGTTTTCATCTAATTCCATTGACACAACTGCTGCTTCGACAGCGTCAAGTGCATTTCCACCATAGCGTAGTCGTTTATAACCCTCTCTTACAGCAAGTCTGGTTCCATCTAGCTTTCCTTGGACCCGACTTTGTGGTATATCCCCCGCGCCACCATGAACAATAATGATTGGCTCCATTTTTAGATAAACGTAGAATTTACAATGTTTTAGTAAACTAACGATTAAAATTACCTATAAATAAAAAAAAATGTGAAACTCATTACTTGAATAAATACCGGCTCACAATGGAAACAATTATCAGGCCAGTGTGCAGCAAATAAACAAATATACTCGTATCTACGTATAGTAAATAAACATTTATGTAGAGTTTGATAACAAGGATCCATATTATATTCTTTGTTTAATACCTAATCTTACAAGTTACCTAGATAAGGTAGATACATATAAATACGTTATCAAAGTAGATTGGTAGCGTCAGTATTGTATTTTGTGTCCCTTTTTTGTTAACATGTACCTATATATTTTAATTTTATACGGGGAATATAGAACTTCTTAAGGGTTTTCCTTATTAATTACTTACTACATACTAATGTTGGTATTCCTTAATGAGTAATATTTGATAAAACATACCCATTGTATACATAGGTACTCACACAAATAAATAATGTACTTTTAAGAGCGTTCAAAAAAACCCCTTAACAGAACACCCTCTAGCTAGATAATCACTTAAAACAAGTTCGTGTCTCTACCTCTTGTTCAAAACTTTCACTGATATGAGTAGAAGAAAATATGCAATGAATGAGCAATGCAATCCTTACATATCACTTTCTAATAATGAATTCTGCTGACTTCACCTCGCTCTGCTCTCCGTCACCGCCGCCGTCACGCACGACACGACACGACAGCGACATTAGCACGTGAAAATCATAGAAAAGAATGTCGTCCAACGAACTTAGTTCATTCCGAAACATTCGTTTTCGTTTTCAATCTTTTCATTCATTCAAATGAAAATGGTGGTTGAAAGTTTACGTGAAAATCGTGTGTAAATTCACTTTTACACAGTTGTATTCCGATGTATAATATAGAAACGAAATAAAATGACCACCCCAGTGCCTAATCGCAAATACGGTGCACAAAAAATACGATTGACAAGTGAGTTACTTACGTTTCAATAGTTCTAAACTGTTGTGATTTGCTTTCAAAGTTTCGCATCACATTCACCGAAATATTATTTTGTTTTTAGTTCTGTGCGCGAGGAACCTGGTTCGCAAGGATTTATTTCGTAAGTTTCGTCCTTGCGTTGCTATAATTGAAGTGATTTATAGAAATATGTGTGTAGTGATGTTCAAGGTGAGATAATACACTTGTTGTTCAATGTACTGCATGATGATGAGTTTTGTCTTCAACAGGTCTCCCGGATCCGTTTGCTAAAATCTCCGTGGACGGAAGTGGGCAAGTTTACTCAACAAATGTTGTAAAAGCCACACTTGACCCCAAATGGAATACACACTATGATTTATATTTGACCAAAGGAGATGGAATCACAATTAGGTATGATGTCTTGATTTCCTATACCTTTTTAGACTAACAAAGTGTTATTATAACAATATACAGTTTCGATTTATTGATGTATTACCATTAAAGGAATTGAATTGTTTTTCCCAATGTGATGCATATGTTTTGTGTGTGTTATATTTTTTGACCTTGCATTATTATAATAATAAATAAACAGTGCATTTAATTTTGCAATATTTAATACACCAGGGTCTATGTACTATATCCACTTATAAATAGTAACCAATAACAGTATCACTTAAGTATTACATTATATGTTTCAGTTTTATGTATTGTTATTTCTTAACAAAGTAATTTGGATGAAAATTTCATTTGTTTCACTATTTAATGATATATCTTAGCTAAGTTTGAGCAATATAATGAAGCAAGCTGAAGTATTTACAGTCTGTTAATATGTGTGGTGTTCAACGACCTATAACTTTCACACATTTACAGTATGTTTCATGTACAATACAAGTCCACTCTTTTGTTTTTAATTGTACATTGAATATCTGAATAGTTTATCTTACTTATTGTTTTTGAACGGTAGCAAAAACATTAATTTAAAGCAAGATATCTTCATTTTTTTTTATTCTTACTATGTCAGCCAATTTTTGGACTAGTTTTTGAATAATGTGTTTGTAGTAGAATTTTTTATTCACAAAAAAACTAACAACTATTAGTAATTACAAAATGTACCTATGGATATATAAAATACATAACAAACAGTTGAGCTATCTACAGACCGTTGCAAACAATCTAGATAGCTCAACTGATCCAAATCAGTACCAATTGGAAGTGTACCCAAGATACTGGCTGCATTGCCGGACTGAATAGAAATGATGGGTCAGATACTTGCCCATAGCAATTTCGGTTATGTTTATTTATATAAAATTATAAAGTTGTCTTTATTTTTCCAGTGTATGGAACCAACGAAAAGTTCACAAAAGACAAGGCTCGGGGTTTCTAGGCTGTGTTCGAATTCAACCTTCAACGGTACACAAGTTAAAAGATACAGGATGTAAGTGTTTATTGTTTTGAAGCTTGCACTGACGCGTTGGAATCTGTAATAAACAATCAGTTGGAACAATATGTGAGGAAATTCCATAGGTAGTTAATAATTTTTGTAGGTGTTTTACATAATAATATGGTAAATAGATTTTAGGTATGTATTTTGAAACAAATAACTTGCCACTATTTATTCACACTATTTATTGCTCTTATTAGTTGTTTGCTTTTGTTTTGTATCTGGTAACTTCTTCCTTGTTAGTTGGTATTTCCAAATATAATACCATTTCCAGCTGGTTTACATGAAGAACTTGTGCAAAGTATCTTACAAACTTTTTTTTAATTTTTGTTTTTTTCTAAATTTTAGGCAAGTTATTAGCAACCCCAGCTTAGCATTGGGAGATGATATAGGCATGCATCAATCTCCTTTCATCACTTATAAATAAATAAATAATAATTGATTAACTTAAGTAGTTACAGCATCATCATATTTTGTATGCACAATATTTTTTCACAAACAAACATATGACTATTACAACATGTATAAAGTACATAAGATATAGTTGAGCTATCTACAGATTGTTGCGTACAATCTATAGATAGCTCAACTGATCCAAATCAATAGTTTGCTTGTATTATCAGTCTGTGCTCATTCAATGTAACACAATCTAAGCTGTAACCTACTATAATTTCAGACCAATGTCTAGAACTGCGAGATGATGGCACAGGGGAATCTATAAGCGGCAGAGGTCAGGTTATAGTATCACTACTCTCCCGAGATGGAACCAGAGGTGAGCCAGCTTCAGCAGCCGGAGAAGGAAGTCCACTCGCTGTGGTCGGACCTGCAGGAGAAGTCAGACCACCAAGAGAACCACCAGTCAATTCTAACTCTTCACAACCTTTGCCGCAGCATTGGGAGGAGAGGTTTACTTCTGGTGGCAGGTAACTAAACATCCTTATATTTTATTGTTAGTCTAATTACTAGTTTAGTTATTTTTTTTGTTTAATCCAGACCTAGCTAAACAATAGTAACTACTTGCCAGTACTAAGTAAGCATGGTAGGACCAAGTATATTTTTAGCAGCTCCTCAGTAGAATATTGTCTAAGGATGCTTTCCATACCAGCTTAGAAATAATGATGTCTATCATTGTATAAATACCTCCAGTATTTCTAAATTGCCCGATGTACTCTGGAAATCGTAATAGCTGCACAGTTTTTACAGACACTGACTATTGCCGTTTTTCAGGGCATATTACGTGAATCACGCGACGCGACGCACGCAATGGGACCGTCCCGACGGTTCCGTGTCGTCACCAACTCATTCAACGCCACCGTCTTCGCCAGCGCCTGCGATATCACCTACTACACCACTACTATCACCTACTACAGTATCCCCTTCGACACCAGTATCCCCTTCGACGCCAATATCCCCTTCGACACCAATATCTCCTGCAACGCCAATATCGACGCCGACTTCGACCGGATCGCTGATCGACACACAAGAACATGCTACTTCGATATCACTCAGGTTAGTTATTATGCCAATATCATTTCCAACACCAATATCTTTTACAACACCAATGAATAATAATACAATTAATTAGGGCACACATAAATATACAGCGATTACAATTAAAATATTATATTTAAATGTAGTATGTTGTATATAAACAAATGAAGCCTCAAATGCCTAAACTAGACTAAAAAGCCTGTATGATAGGCAGCCTTCTACAGCGCCAATATCGACGATTTTGCTGTATACTACAAGATTAGGCAGTTTGTTCTCATTCAAAATGTAATTTTCTCTTAATTATAGGAAAACATATATAATAATAATAAGCAAAATTACAGATCAACTTACTTTTCTTTACCCACTGTCTATATATCATTTACTATCCTTCTGTTCATATACTAATTCGCTTGTAATTTATCTTCCAGGCCTGAACCTCAGCCCCAAACCGCTGTAAGATCCCGTCAGCCGAGTGCTCCAACCACGCCCTTCGCGCCGACTATACCCGTCCCGCTCACACCCGACGCGCCGCCCAACGCTGTATCTGACTTACCGCCTGGTTACGGTAAATATCACAGTCTAACAACCGCTATTGAATATAAACATACATTTAAAACAACACACATAAATAATTGTACAGAGGCGAGCTTAATGTTAATTAATAAGTATTTTCTTCCAGCTAACCTTTGTGTAGTGTGGAGTTATAGGTAGTGCGTGTATCAATCAAAATATGAATGTGAATATCAATAAGCAACATACAATACGAAAATATATGACCTAAATAAGCATTCTATTAGCAAAGCTGTTCTGAGGTTAATATTCTATCAAAAGATTTGATATCTTCTAAAACAAAAAAAAACAAATAAGTAATGTAATCTAGTTCCAAGTACGAGCTTTATTTAGAACTAAACCGCGTTGTGAAATGACCTTAAATGTTTATGTAAACCGACAGAAATGCGAACAACGGCGCAAGGTCAGGTTTACTTCTACAATACAACGACCGGCGCGTCCACATGGCACGACCCTCGGGTGCCGCAGCACTTGCGTTACTGCGCGGCCGCCGCCGGGCCCCTGCCGCCCGGCTGGGAGATGAGGCATGCCCCGTCCGGGCGACCCTACTTTGTAGACCACACTAACAGGACCACGCAGTTCACTGACCCGCGTCTAGCGCTCGCTACCAGACTTGTAAGTATCTATGTAGATAAATGCGTACTATAGTCCAAGGGTCACCAAATGGCGGACCGCGGTCCGCATGCGGACCGCCGACCCGTCGTATGCGGACCGAAAAAATATATCACACAGCATTTTTGAAAATTTCCGGGCGAAGTAACGAGTATTGTCAGTAGTTTGCACCAATTCCACTCCAAACTTGAGACAGATAAATCAGCAATAAAAAATGACACTTTTCCGTAATTACCTTCTTCTATATTTTTTTTTATGAAATGTGCGGACTGCGGTGGTCATTTCATTTCTTAAAATGGACCCCGAGCGAAACTAATTGGTGACCCCTGCTATAGTCCATTGAAATGTTACAATTTAAGGACCGAATATTGCATTTATAAGACGCAATTTTAGTTACGCAAAGCTCATGTAACATTTCAATGGACTAATATATCACTAGGTAACTAAATTCATGGCAATTTAGGCTATACTTTGTTAATCACACTAATTGTTCAATGTTATGTTAGGTACTTATAACAAAAGAGATAAATGAAAAATAAATTTTAGTGATCATACTTTGTTCGTATTTTTTAAGCATGTGAATAAGGTAAGATAAGATATTATTTTCTTTATGATAAGGTATGTTTTTTAAACTATCGTGTTTATAATCAAAGCGAATCATTCAACAGGCACCCCCCGAAACGCCCCCAGTGCCGACAGTGGCGCCCCCCGTGACGTCAGAGCCGTCTGATTCGGACGCGCTACCGAAATACAAACGCGACCTCGCAGCTAAAGCGAGAGTACTGCGAGCTGAATTACAGGCTTTGCAACCGCAGACTGGACATTGTCGAATAGAGGTACACTTAATCCTATCGCTTTCTATTATTATGACAGTAGTCGCTAATACAGTGTAACAATAAAAAAATACTGAATATTATTATTTATATGATAAACAAAGAGATTTGTACTAGCATTAAAAAATTGGTCAAGTGGTCCAAAGATAGAAAAAATCCCAAAAGTTATTAAGTCGAGCAAGATGTTGGGACTTTACCTAATCTTTGTGATGTTCTCTTGATGCAGGAAGAACCATAAGTAATAAAAAATACTATATTTGGTCCAAGTAACAGAACAACTGAGCGACAATCAAAATAAAATAACATATTGCATTTTTGTTCTTAGTCTTTTCTTTTACATATTTATTTTTAATTTCTAGATAACACGCAACGAAGTTTTAGAAGAATCATACAGACTCGTAATGAAGCTTCGCGGTAAAGAACTACGGAAACGTTTACTTGTCAAATTCAGAGGCGAAGAAGGTTTAGACTATGGAGGTGTTGCTCGGGAATGGCTTCACCTTCTTGGCAGGGAACTATTTAACCCGCATTACGGACTATTTCAGTACGCCAATGCAGGGGACGATAGATACGCGTTGCAAATCAACTGTGATTCTGGGGTGAGTGTTTTGTTTTTAGCTACGGTAATACGAACTTTATAGCTAGTCAAATTTTTGCCTTGCGGGACTAATAAGTTGGAAAATATTAATGTTATAAAAAAAAGTTTCAAATAAAAAAAATTGTAAATTTTGTTTGGAAAAGAAAAGGTCTCGACAATTTTTCGCCTAACACTAACCATTCTCGAGATATCGAATGAAACGCGTTTACATCGAAATGACCTTGAGCTGACCTCAGTACAACCCCTCAAATTGGAATTTATGCTCAGAATACACCCCCCTATCGATCCTCAAAATCCCCAAACTGTGTTCGCTCATGTTTATTTATTTCGTAATTTGACTGGACTAAGCTATAAACCAAAGGATTTGTTCTTGAGTGATTCACCTATTAGGGAAAATTAGCTGTGTGATGACGGTGAAATATTCGCTAATTTCACAGAGATGTATGCAAGATAAAACCATCGCTATTTAAAAATCTACAGTCGTATTTTTTACAACAAATTATGACTAAAGGATTTGAAGACCAACAGGAAATCATCTGAATCATGCTCAGATTGTCACATCATGAACGCTTTCGGTACGCTAATGAAGGAAACGGTACAATAAAAGTGGGTGCTGTGTGTTATGAGCCGAATTGTAGGCACAGTGACGCACATTGGAATAAAAATCATATCGCCAGCAATCAACTTGCTTATATATTATTACTATTTATATGATAATGATTTTAAAACTGACTCCATTCGCAGGTAAATCCAGAGCATCTGTCGTACTTCCACTTCGCCGGACGAATCCTTGGTGTTGCGTTATTCCACGGACATCAGCTAGATGCAGCATTCACAGCGCCTTTCTACAAACAGCTGCTAGGAAGGGCGATCACATTGCGCGATATAAAGGACGTTGACCCCGAGTTACATCGCTCCCTTTCTTGGATGCTGTGAGTACTTCTAATAATATCATACTAGCGGCGGGTCGCCAATGGTGAAATTAAATAAACCGTATCAAAACCCGTTGCGTAGTATTAAAGATCTGAGCATACGTAGGGACACGCAGACAGCGTATAGCTACTTTGTATTATAATAGAAGAGCGTCTGTTATACGCAAATTATATTATTTGAATAAAATGATCGTAAATGTTCCTACTACAAGTGTAAATATTACATCAAATATGTGTTTGTTTGGTATTAATAACGAACGTTGAAAAATCTTTAAGCGTCTCAAAAAACATCAACAGCTGTCAAAAATCCAGGTGCTTGCAGTTGAACGCTCAAAAACCTTCGACATCAGCCGGTTCTCTATCAAAACAAGACAATCACGGCACAAGTTAATATTTCCTTCTATATTTCAGTGAGAACAGCATCGCCGGGGTAATAGACACGACATTCTCAGTGGAATGCTCGTCGTTCGGCGCCGTCAGGAGTATGGAGCTGCGGCCGGGCGGCGCCAACGAGACCGTCACCGACGCCAACAAACGCGACTACGTGCGGCTCTACGTCGCGCATCGCTTCACGCGCGGCGCCGAGCGGCAGTGGCTCGCGCTACAACGAGGATTAGCCGACATTATACCCGCGCAATTACTCAGGTACGACCAACTTATACACATATACACCTCCCTTATAAATACAACCCTTATAACGCTGTCGCACATCTATTCACACGCGGCGCCGAACGGCTATAGCTTGCGTTACAGCTAGGATTAGCCGACATTATACCTGCGCTATTACTCAGGTATATAACATACACACCCGGTCGCAGATGCAACTTCCGCTACTGGAACCGCCCGCATCTGCCTACGTGAACTAGCTTACCGTATTGCGTCTACCGTTTTGGACAGTGTCTATTTTTGTATGGATTTCTGTAACAATAGAATACGTTCTGTTGTTACTGTACTTATAAACACAGGCCTTATTCACACTTCCACTCACACAACACACAATAGATTATACCTTTGTTTCTAATATTTTAAATTCTTTTGAATATTACATGTTCAGTTTTAGTTTAGATATTTTGAAAAAATGTTATGTCTCAAAATTCGGAATCCCCACCTTGTCAAACAGTACACATCGTCGACCCTCTCCCTCCCCCTTAACGTGATATGTTATTATGTTGTATTATGTTATTAAATAATGACTTGTTATTGATCAGACCCCTCTCGCCGAGAGACTTGCAACCTTTACTCGCCGGTCGAGCGGACTTGGACCCGGTCGACTGGCGGCGTCACACGAGACTGAAGCACGTGACGCCAGAAGCGCCAATTGTTGGATGGTTCTGGGAGATCGTGGAAGGGTTCGATGCGGAGATGAGGGCGCGCTTGCTGCAGTTCGTCACTGGATCGAGAAGGGTTCCGTTGGCTGGCTTTCGAGCTTTGCAGGTATGTTTTCTGCAACTTAAAGGTCTCTACCCACTACACCGTATCATACCATGACCGTGCTATGAACGTGTCAGGACCGGCAAAATATTCTCATCGAGAAACGCGACGTTGTTGGTTGGTGACGGAACGGTCTAGTGAGCATAGTCCCATACTTTTCAATACAAAGAATACTTTTTTGCCTGACACGTTCATAGCACGGTCATGGTATGATACGGTGTAATGGGTACAAACCTTTAAGCGTTTTAAAGTTATTAAAACTTTGCTTTTCCAGAATATTAAATAAATAAAAATAATAAGTGTCGGGCGCGGGAAGGAATGAATTTACGCGCCAAACACAAAATTATTATTTTATTGTGTCAACTCGGAACTTATTTACTGCCAGTAAGTGGCAACATCAATGAATTGGACAATCGTTAGTTACCTTTAATTTTTTTACAAATATACTAATAGCAATACTTTGCTACAATAATAATATAATGTAAAAGTAGAGCAACAATAATTCCACGCCCAGCATGCGAAAGCTGATAGAATACTTATATACATTTTTTTAATGTAAATACATTGTAAAATACTTCTTATCCTTACTAAAACCGACGACTATTCCAGGGTTCAACTGGTGCAGCGGCTCCGCGACTCTTCACCCTGCACCTGGTTCCAGACGCGTCTCCCGACTCGTTGCCCAAAGCGCACACCTGCTTCAACCGGCTCGACTTACCCCCATACCCGAACAAGGAGAAATTCCACGATAAACTCAAGCAAGCTGTGCTCGAAACCGCCGGCTTTGCTGTTGAGTGACAGATGACGTCACTGTTGGCGCACACTGCCTTTCACTATTTGTTTTGTATAGATGCAGCAGTTCCGACACTCGTAATATTAAATTGTATCTGAGTTACATTGCGCGGCTATGATGGCTCGACTGTTAACTGTTATTGCTTGCCGCGCATCATAACTCTGGTACGTTAATCACGTCAGGATTGTATTTAGTTTGGTTCGTACTGCCTGAGAACAGCTCGAAGGCATTCGTTTTTTTTATTGAGACGATGACGTGACATCTTTGGTAAATACAGATCAATTCAAGATTATTGTAGTATTAATAGTGACGGTGAGGTTGTAACATCTTATATGCGAAATTCCAACTATTATACTCTGAGGTGTCCTCCATATGCCAAGATATAATATGAAAGGCTAACTGTGCCTGGCCTGAGGGTACTATATTGAACCAGTGTTAATTTTGTCGCATTTGGATGATTGTCGGATTTGACGAGACGCAAAGTCGTATAAAATATTAACATAGTCTGGCCAAGGGCCAATGATGATGAATTCTAATAACGAGGGTAGCTAAACAAAAAATCCAGTACTATCTCCCGTTTGCCATCTGTCAAATTTATTTGAATTAGTGCGGCAACAAATATTTTTGCACTTAAAGGAGAAATTGCGTATAACTGGACAGGAAATGTGCGTAAAATATGTGATTATTGTGTTCATATGCGCTAATTATGTTCAGGCCTTGAATCGAAAATTGGCCTATTTTATGGATATCCTGTGTAATCATTTGCTGTAATCTCTTGCTTTGTCTCTCTTTCTAATCAGGGTTTCGAAACTTATAAATTATATTTACACCGTTTCATGTCAAGTTTAGTTCAGCTGATGGTGAAAAAGACTATAAAAACATCACTTATTTACAATATTGTTATGTGAATGCGAACACAGGCTACCCTGTATATAATTCGTAAATATTGAGTTAAAAAAAATCTTTAAAAATAAATAAAAAAGAAGTCTATTTGTACATCATTTAGGATAAGTATGTTTTGAGTTGTGTGGAATTTTGGCTGCTTGAAATGAGACTGAGTATGACAGAAATGAAATGAAATGACAAATATGCTTCCCATATTTCACTCAAGGAACAATATTTACATAGATGTGAGATATTCAGATAATCAGAACATATTATTTAATCCGTGGCGTGAGCTGCACTTTGCACATTTATTTTAAGCATTTTAAACTTGTTTATTGTTATACTGAATCTATGTTTACATTCATACTTATTTGATGCTTAGACTAGATTATTTTTATTAATCACAATGTAGATATTGGGTCTTCCACATCTTATTTAACATACAATCATGTTTTCCGGCATAAGTAATGTAGCACTAACACATAGGCAGGCACTATTTTGTCGTACAAAATAGCATGGCTAAGAAAATAATAATTAATATTTATTTCACAGTACAAATTAATTCAATAATATTCAAGCCTTGTTAGCTCCCAGTAGCATTTTTGTATGAGGCCTATTTAGTTGCTTTGTTGGTGCCTTATTTTATTTGTAGCACAGAGGGGTGATCACGAATAAATGTGACAACCGTAAACGTATCGTTACCGCATTCAAGATACACTGCATCGTGACGCTGCAACGTTCGACAGTCGAACTATTGTCGACGCACAGTGTACAGCAAATGCGTCACAGTTTTGATTGTCACATATATTCGAGATTGGGTCTCTGAAAACTACGTTATATCATACCTATCTATTGGTTAATATTTACAATATTTGTGGGAAGTTATTTTCTCTACATATAATTTATCATGTCACTCTTATCAAATTACATACAAATGATATTATTTATTGTAAGGAAAAGTGCCTTTTAGACTATTTACTAGATAAGTTACATGCATAGTTTAATTTTACATTTAGATATTAACTTATGATATATAATTATGTATTCTGTAAGTAATATTGAATTTATGTTATACATTATATTATTTTTGCACAACAATTGGTATTTTTATTTATGTATTAGGTTTTAAATAATCTATCTTGTTAGTATACCTGAGAAACTGTAATTTAATAATAAACTAGTGTTATTGAGGACATAATCATGCGTTTAGTACGTAAGTACCTCTGGAGATAAGCTTGTTTTTTGTTAATACATAGTAACACCTGGAGAAAAATCATGTGAATATTCATTATCATCACACAATGTTTGTGGGTATCGAACCCACGACCCGAAGCACAGCATTATACTAGGAGATAATTTGTGACGCTCGTCACCACAGAATATATATACTCACAGAAAGAACTCTGTGTGCAAGTTGTTAAATTTGCCATGTAAGTCAGTGTCACATTCCACTGGTGTTCGTAATGCTGCCAACTGGATCCTAGTTAAGCCAGAACTAACCAATTTAGGATACATAATTTTGCCAAAAAAAATATAGTAGAAATTTATAGTCCGGTAGATTAGTTATTTAAAGGGTGTCGCGCTGCGCACGAGGTCACGGATAAAACAGTAAGTGTATTGAGTACATTTTTAGGTCCGTGGTGGCGCACGAAGCCACAGATAAAACAGTAAGTGTATTGAGTACATTTTAGTTCCGTGGTGGCAGCACCGGTATATTTTATGGTCAGTATTCTATAATCTGTGTGCTACTTTTAAACAGAGGGTGGACTTAAATACCGACGCGCGATCTGAGAGAAGGCTTTTTGCTTCTGGCTCTTGGAGAGGCGAGACGGGAGTGCTGAGCCAGAGGAACTCGGAACTACGAAGGAATAGTGAGTGTCTTGGATAACCATGTAAGTGCTAGCTAATAATTCATTACTATTCTTGAAAGGGTAATGAGATTATGAGAAGATACTTTCGCGATAAACTCAATTGTCCGCGTTATTAATATCCAGTTTATAATTGTCGTAATGGATCAGTTCGGTCGATCTGGGAGAAAAAAGCCGAGCAGACAGTGCGAGGCTGGGGGGTCTCTGAATGCGTTCAGAGACCCACTCAAGCATAGCTTGCTTGAAGGTGGGCTCCGGACTCGAGAGTGAGTCCCGGTGCTAGCTGGCCGGGATAGGAATGATCTCTCGAGTGCCCAAGGGTCCAGGCAAGGCCGAAGGGGGGTGTATCTCTGAGCCCTCGAATGGGACCGATCAGAGATACAGAAAGATCGACCCTATGAGCGGTAGCGGACTGGTTGCTTAAGGGGATGGAGGCGTAGCACTTGGGTTAGCTTTCCCAAGCTCGTTCCGGTTGTCCGAGAAAGACTGTACAGTCCAGGATAGTCGCGTAGACTGTCCTGATGATGGCTGGAACCCGGGCACTATCTGGGCGTCGTCAGATAGTGTAGAGACCAGGGTCGATCGGTGCTTAGGGCAGTCAAATCGTGTGCGAAGCAGTTACATTACATTAGTAGATATCGACTCATAATCTCATCCTCACGTATATATATATATATTTGTCGTGCAATATAAAGGCGCGACAAAAATGGTGGAGATGCAGGGATATGAAATCCTTGGAGGTTGAACAACGAAAAGTTTTTTTTGTGTTGTTCCCAGAGAGTTGTTAGTCCGTGGCTGACATGAACCAACCGTTTGGTGGTTGAATTGGATTTTTCATTTACTGAATTAAATCCAGAAAGAAAAAAAAAAAAAAAAATATTTAAGAAAAATATGTGTTTATGGTTTTATTTGAGTGTCCTTGAATTTTCCCCAACATGATAAAAACAAAATGGCATCCTTTGAAAAAATATGTGTTGTTTTATTACCTATATCCTACTTTTTTATTTTTTACGTAATCGTGAACTTTTTTAACGTGTTTTATTAATTTCGTCATTTATTCGTTTATATTTTAAACTAGAATAACGAGATATTGATATATGCCTCTTTTGCATATGTTATTTGAATATCTCGATCCATTGACATACGTGCGCGCACTCTTTTTAAAAATGATTAGACGGAACGTTCCGGGTTTAGAATTGTTTATCCTGACATTTATGGGTTTTGTTATAATTAATTACCTATTGAGATAATCAATTTGTGATTATTATCTACCTTTTTTAGATTATTTGATAGAAACCGCTTAATTCAGAAGTTGGATTGAATTCAATCGTTCCATCCTAAGCCGGAAGCCGAACCAGGCCGTAAGTTTCTTGTCCGTTCTTCTAGGCTCTGGTCGCGTGGAGCTGGCGCCTGGAATCACCTGGTATGTGAGACGATTCTGGGTGATCCTTGTGAATTTTCTGAATAAAAGAATTTTTGACTTTGTCTTTGACCTAGCTCTGGCTTAAAGCAAAGATCAGTTTTCATTACTTAATTGTACCGTCAGATTTTGATCTTTCGCTATTTGTGTGATTTAATCATGGCAACGTTCGTATTTTTTTGGTGAGGTAGAACTAAGCCTGATTTAAAACAATGCTAATGATTTTTGTAAGTTTTCAGAAAATGGTGTATGGAGAGTGCTAGTGCTGTGACATTCGGTTCTAGCAATGCCCTGGCATTCCCAGTCGCGGAGTGCGCGACTACCCCCAGCAGCGTCGACTAGCGATGCGAGTACGCGTGTGAGCCCCTTGAGTGTGCTTACTTATTGGACAACTACCACTGAACGCCTCATTGTAGTGATGAGCGCGTTATGCAAGGTCAGATCCAACCATTTACTTTGATTTTGTACATCAATTCTAGTTCGCAAGATATCGATTTTAGTGTGGGTAGTATTTAACACGAACGCGTTAAGGCAAATGCTGGTCCCGGACAGTTCGATTCTTGAAGGGCGATGCTTGTAGTTGACTTCGAGCGAGTAGTCAATGACCCACACTTGTTTAAAATGAGTTGAGCACATGTTACACGGCAGTAACATATTGGATTCGTAAACTTTCAGTAAAATATTCGTTGATAGCTATACCACATATGTATATTGTTCTAGGTGTTTTATTTTGCGCCTTTGTTGAGTTTGGTAAACTATTGGTGTAGTTCAGTGTGTGATAAAAGTATCTCATTAGTATGAATGAGCCCCTACTGTGGTATTTGCCGCTGTCATTTGCAGCCTAATTGATTTGTGAAGTTTTTGTTAGTAAAATGCAAAAGGAAATAACGACTATCGCTTCAAGTCGTTATGAGATATTTTTAGATTATTTTGTCCGATCGAAAACTACCCGTTATCCGTTAAGTGTGATAAAGTTTTGTGCTAAAGGCTAATTAAGTGTAGTTCTTTTGTTAATTTCTAGCAAATTATGCAATGAGTCAGATTTAAGTGTCGTTAGTTCTGCTTGCGATAACATCGAAAGAACACCTTTCTGTCGAAAACAAGTGACGTCATTTATCGTTAAGAGATAAGGGTGTTGCAGCGATAAGATTGCGTCTTATCTCATTATTTTTGTTGAGGGTATTTTAAAATGGTAAAACGTGCAATATTCTTTATGTAGATAAATGTCGTAAATGGATTTGATGGCGAAGTAATCGTTTTATCTGTTAAGAGCATACTTCAAATCTATCCGGTAGGGTAGACAGTGGACGAGATTAGTTATTCTGAGTCTAGTAAACATTTCGTTAGCAAGGAATGTTCTCATCAAGTTTTGCGAGGTTGTTGATACCTAGGTAACTAAAACATCGAGTGAGACCGTTAGTTACTAGGCATGGGCGTTTTTGGATTTTTTCACAAACCGATACAAAACCGATTTCAGATTTTGAAATCGATTTCAAAAACCGTTTCTAGAAATCGATTTCGGTAGCGAATATCGGAGCGTATTTATTACGACAAACGCAAAATAGAATTCTTTCGGTTTTTGGTTTTCGGTGCAAAACTAAAATCACGAATGCGTATCAAAACTATAGAAAACTAAAACTTTAGGTAGATTTAGATTTTGTTCGTTTGCAGTTTGAGTTTGAGTTTGGTTTTCGTTTTCGGTGCAAAACTAAACTCACGTCGGTTCGGTTTGGTTTCGTTCGGATAAGATTGTTTGCAGTTTGCGTTATCATCGTGCGTTTTCTAAAAACTGTTTTCTCATATTGGAATATCGATGCGATACGATTTCTGCAAGCGGATTTCAGTTTCGTTTTGATATATCTGTCTCATGCCTATAGTTACAGTTTTTTGTAGGTGTTGAAATATTTGTCTTCCGTCAAAAAGTGTTTAAGTGTCAATGAGGTTTGCAATCCGGATATTCGTCGTACCCGGATAATTGTTAGTTGGTTTAGTCCAGATATCCGTTTGTTTTTAGATCAGAAATTCTAGATCCGGATACATAAGGTAGACTAGCTGGTACATACATACAGTTGTGTGTTTATAACATAGACGTTCCTTTATTTTTCTACGGTGATAGGTCGTCGACGATTCATTTAAATAAATTAACATAACTTGGAAGTTACTGGAAGCAATATTATTTCAGTTACATAAAGTATTTACTAGCCTTCAATTTTACATTAATTAATTTTACTAAGGAACTAGCTACCTATATGTTTAACTACGAATTACATAAGCTACTACGAATAACATAAGCTACCACGAATTACATAAGCTGCTACGAATTACATAAGCTATTACTAAATACCTATGATCATGTACCTAACTACTTACATGCAGATAGATACTCTTCTTTTGATTTGAGCTCTTACATTGTTTGAATAATCGTTTCCTTTAGGACCTTTACTTACTACCTAGTTAAAGTTGACTTTATTTTATAATTTGAGCGAATCTTTACTCTTAAATCAGTTCAGCATTGGTTTAGATTTATGCGTTAAGATAAAAGTTACGTAGGTACAATTAAGTCGTATCTATTCGAACGGGACCAAACTAGTACCTACCTATTTATAAATACTAATACAGAGTGGTACAAATTAAATATAAACTACAATTTAATGCAAACAGTGAGCAATAAATAACTTCTAGATAACGGTATGATCAACAGCGTGTTGTGGTACTGGTCAACCCAATCATATCTCTTAGAAATCGAGACTTGTAATTTTCGTTTTAGTTTTTGTTGGTACTTTGCAAAAATTCATATTGTGTTGACGAGTTGTACACTTGTTTGTGCACAGTTGAAGTTACACAAAATAGTTTGAGAAAAGTGTAAAATTGTGTAAAGTCTGAAGTTTGATCATTCGTCCATAGAATGTAGCGAGGTCGTAATTTACTATGAAATGCTGAACGATGCGTTAGTAGTCCGTTAGTAGTCCGTTAGTAGTCTGGTTGAACATATTTACAGTGCTTTCATACCTGGTTTTCTTCTCTTATCTTTGATTTTTATACAATGGAGGCAATACTAGTACGTTCGTAAAAAATATTTCATGTTAGCCAGTGTTGGTTACGAGTCTGAAGTTGTGTGTGAAAAGTCTGTGAAGTAGCTTTGGTCTATTGTTGACGTTAGTGTTTTTATTTTAGACAAAGCTGTAGTAAACGTGTGTGACGTTTTACTTAGGTTTACAATACCAGGTTGCAGATAAAAGTGACTTCACAACTAATTGACATTGAAACCAAATATTTTGTTTTGGTTTGGATTTTGATGTTTTTGTCTGTATAAGACGAACGTACAATTTATGAGGCAATCGTGGAAATTGTTTACTTTAAATGTGTAAGTGTACGTGTTAAGGTCTCATAGTAAGCTGGTCGAATAATGTTTTTACCATGAGATATGATAGACGAAAGCGTTAATTTAATTTTCTACTACTAGAGTTTCGAGTTTTATAAGTTGAAAGGAGAAAGAATGGTTTAATGATTTACCCGCTGTTAGTAATTTGATTTTATGTAATTATCTGTCATACATAGGAGTTCTATGACAATGAGCGATTTTCCAGGGAGTGTTCTTATAATACACGATAGATGGCGCTCAACGTCAAATGCATTTCAATGTCAATTGTCAACACAAAAAGTTTTCATATTTTATCTGTGGTGTGAAATTTTTGTCCTAGAAAAAATTCAAAACTGTTTGACAAAAGCTAAAAGTCTTCAATCGTGGCAGAAATCAGAAACCAGTATACAGTCTGTTGTCGTCAAAAGTAAAATCCACAAGAAGGTACACGAATGCTAAAATAAAAGCAAACAAAATTTATCAAAACGCTGAATACACCGAAACGGACGTGACAGGATGATAATGACAGCTACACGACAGGGCTACCAATAGATTATACAGATAAAAAAGAGAGGGATTTTGATACACTATTTGTCTACTGCCATCTATCGACTATTTTTGAACTATTTTTTTTTTTTAAAAGCCATTTGGAAAATCGCTCATTGTACTGATGCACATGGCATCGTCTTATTGAAATAATTATCAAGTCACATCAGTCAATCGTCAAGTCTACTGTTTGTTTTGAAGTTAAAGATGTGTGTGAGGATTCACTTAAAACAATTCAAAGTTGTTTTCTTTATGTCCGATTTTTGTTGTAAGAAAAGGTGACATCACGATGTTCCAACTCTCTTTGTATTCGAGTTTTTACGGTTTACTAAAGTTTTGTTTTTAACTTCAACGTCGTTTAGTAGTGTGTAGTGCTTGCAGTGAAGCAGTCGTGCATTGCAGTGAGACACTCCTACTCTGCTAGTGTTTTCATAAAGTTTTATGATCGAACAGTTGTAGGTACAACTAAAAGGTGTGATGAGTAATATTTTTCCGTTCCCGTTTCGAAATGTGAAAGTTCTTTCGTGTCAAATGTAGTTGAGTTTGACGATTGTTTTTCAAAAAAGTATTTTAGTATGTACATGAAA
This sequence comes from Ecliptopera silaceata, assembly GCA_932527185.1. Taxonomy (NCBI): domain Eukaryota; kingdom Metazoa; phylum Arthropoda; class Insecta; order Lepidoptera; family Geometridae; genus Ecliptopera; species Ecliptopera silaceata. The sequence goes on along the minus strand of OW052202.1, from coordinate 4,069,214 downwards.
AATATTTGAAATGTTGACAAGATTTTTAATGTTTTGCAGGTTAGACCGAGCGAGAGTTGTCGAAGATTTACCGACTTCTTTGTGTCAACAATCGTAAATAGATCCGACAGTGGTTTTGTCGAATACTTTTGTTAACGGAATTTTTATTTTTTAATTGAACAAACTACATAGTTTGTGTGTAGTCAAATACTTACGAGCCAGTTCTTGTTATTTTGACGCTCTGTTACTAGCGGACTACTAAACTACTCTGGTATGACGAAATTAATGAAAATAATAAATGAAACTAATCGTTATTACAATTTTGTACAGGTTTTCAATGGAGATGTAAGATGTAAAAGAAGATCGGACGTGGCAAAAAGAGGTACACAATGGTAATTGGCTTTACTGTCTTTGCGACTGAGCAATGGTTGCTCGGTGCGGAGACTGGTCATTCACTTGTACTGTGTGTATCATGTGTTCGAATGTAAGTACCTACATCATGTTACATCGTATAAGATTGAAAACTACTTGAACTATGAAAACGATTCTAATGTACTGGGTCGAGTCCCTTCTCATTGTGTTGTTAGGCATTTTTGTAATAAAGTTTTCAGGTAGACCTGGTATGACATGCTAACAAGGCGCCTACAATCGCATTCTGTCTTCAGGTGTCTGTAACGATTTAAGGGTGAACCGTAAGATTTTGTAAAAATGAGTGTAGAGTACAATTCAATCTCATGAGAGATTTGTGTGTTGAATGCTGAATCAAAACGTAAAGTAGACTCAAACATAGATTTTGGGCACTTTCTTGATGAAAACCCGTGAATAAATTTGTGTTTGTATGGGTTTTGATTTAAACATTTAACGTCGGAGCATACACACATAAACGTGAACTAAATCAAAACGTAAAGTAGACTCGAACATGAGTTCTGGACACGTTTTCTTGATGAAAGCCTGTAAGAATTTATATGTTCGTATGGGTTTTGATTTAGACTTAACTTCGGAGCGCGACATGCAACTCGGTGCCTCTGTCTGTTGTTATAAGATATGCAGGTTGTCTGTATATCTTGGTTAGGTAGGATAATGGAATAGTCCTAACTGTGTATTTTCTGTTTCATTTGAGGAACATCCTGTTGGTTAATCCCAGTTTGTTCCAGGCACCCTTCATGAAAGGTGCCTCAGTCAACCGCGTGATGGAGCCATCTCTGCAGTTCGTGCCTGCAGTTCAAGCCTTCAGTTCGTGCCTGCAGTTCGTGCCTGTTGCGAGACGTCGAGGTGGTAACACCTCTCTAGTATTGTCTATAATTAGTAAAAATAGGCTGTTACTATGCCCACATTCTCCAAATGGATGAATCACAGTGGCTATCGAACCGTCATTATTGCTTGAACAGAACCTTTTTTTTCTTTTCGGGAGGTTCTCCTGGACTCCTGTCCAGGAGAGTTTGAACTTCATGAATGGTCAGAGCTGGCTTAGTCTCATAATGTCTTTATAGAGATAGAAGATATACAAGAAGAAGAAACAACTGCTAATAATAACAGTTTATATGACTATAACGTAACCAGTGGCTACACAAATGGGATACAGCTTGAACATTTCCTGGATGAGCTGGCGAGCGGGAAGATTCCTCTTGTAAGGAGTCTTGATTTGTTATAGACTTTAGGTCTACTTTGATGTAGTGGTTGAATGGTAACTATTCAACCACGCAATACAGCATGGAATTATGACACTATGTTGATACAGTCTATTGGACATCTATATCCACGGGAAGATGGTTCAGAACAGAGTCTCCAACACGTATAGACTGTTATACAGGAACCAGGAGCATAGTGAATGTATGGCTCAAGAAATACATCCAGATTTGGATTCAATTCAGGTATCAGATACTGAATTGCTCCTCAGCAAGAAACTACAAGTACCCAGAGATGATTGGCGAGGCAGACAATCTAAGTGATAGTGACAACGTCAATGGAGAAAACCTACATACGGATTTAGTAGTTTTTTAGCCCAGTTCAGATAGCAGATAATTCGCCTCAGCGAAATACCAACGTTAGAGGAAGAGGCGAGATTAGAGAAGTGCCGCCATACGTGCGAGAAAAAAAAAATCCTGGAATGGACGCGTCTTCTATTTGCCCTGCTGAATTAACACCTTTTTTGTTGTTGGGAGTGTCGCGCTGCGCACGAGGTCACGGATAAAACAGTAAGTGTATTGAGTACATTTTTAGGTCCGTGGTGGCGCACGAAGCCACAGATAAAACAGTAAGTGTATTGAGTACATTTTAGTTCCGTGGTGGCAGCACCGGTATATTTTATGGTCAGTATTCTATAATCTGTGTGCTACTTTTAAACAGAGGGTGGACTTAAATACCGACGCGCGATCTGAGAGAAGGCTTTTTGCTTCTGGCTCTTGGAGAGGCGAGACGGGAGTGCTGAGCCAGAGGAACTCGGAACTACGAAGGAATAGTGAGTGTCTTGGATAACCATGTAAGTGCTAGCTAATAATTCATTACTATTCTTGAAAGGGTAATGAGATTATGAGAAGATACTTTCGCGATAAACTCAATTGTCCGCGTTATTAATATCCAGTTTATAATTGTCGTAATGGATCAGTTCGGTCGATCTGGGAGAAAAAAGCCGAGCAGACAGTGCGAGGCTGGGGGGTCTCTGAATGCGTTCAGAGACCCACTCAAGCATAGCTTGCTTGAAGGTGGGCTCCGGACTCGAGAGTGAGTCCCGGTGCTAGCTGGCCGGGATAGGAATGATCTCTCGAGTGCCCAAGGGTCCAGGCAAGGCCGAAGGGGGGTGTATCTCTGAGCCCTCGAATGGGACCGATCAGAGATACAGAAAGATCGACCCTATGAGCGGTAGCGGACTGGTTGCTTAAGGGGATGGAGGCGTAGCACTTGGGTTAGCTTTCCCAAGCTCGTTCCGGTTGTCCGAGAAAGACTGTACAGTCCAGGATAGTCGCGTAGACTGTCCTGATGATGGCTGGAACCCGGGCACTATCTGGGCGTCGTCAGATAGTGTAGAGACCAGGGTCGATCGGTGCTTAGGGCAGTCAAATCGTGTGCGAAGCAGTTACATTACATTAGTAGATATCGACTCATAATCTCATCCTCACGTATATATATATATATATTTGTCGTGCAATATAAAGGCGCGACAAAGGGCAAACCATTACATATTTTTGTTCTTTTATTCGTAATAGACATTATAAATTGGTAGTTACTTAGTGATTTGATTTGACCGATAAGTTTGAGATCTGATACCACCCTGTCTGGGGCCAGATGTAAAATTTAGTTCTAAATTAAATTCACGTAGTAGTAAGTAGGTACTATAAGCTTAAGCGTCCAGATTTTTTATCCGCATTGTAATTTTATTATGAGTCAGACCGACCTCCAGTGCTGTTTGATGGCAACACTAATGTTAGCTTGACTGACTGTCTGTTGGTCGCTTTGTTTTAGTTCAATCATTTCAAAAATACTTTTCGTTCGAGTTCAGTTCACTCTCTTGCCGAAGTAGCACGCGTTTGTAACAGTGACTCGCAGAGTACAGTATTTATTTATTTTTAAAGCAAGCACATGCTTCGCTTTGTGGATTCATCTAATTAACTGTAACCAACGGCCTGTGAACGGGAGTTAAGTGTTCGGATGAGCTGGATAGTGTAGTGATTCAATTTGCGACGCTGTACTCGAAAATCGATCAGAATGCCTACAAGCGCTGTGTACCAGCCCACGACAGTGACCTACGAACAGCAGCCAAACGACCAGCGATGGAACTGTCCCATCAGCTACTTCTCACGGCGCGTGACAAGTAGTTTGAATCGGGCAATTTGTGTGCGAATTGGACTATGTTTGCTGGGCAGCACATTATCCATTGTTGGTAAGTTCTTTATTTCTATATACCATCCTACACTGTCATTGTATTGGCTACCAGTGATATGTAACATAAACCAATTAGGTAAATTTTCAAGTATTAAAAATAATATTTGTCAAGGTCAGGATTGTTTAGAGTTGTACTTACAACATGAGCTGAACTCATGTCAGACATGTATTAGTCCTGAGATGTAAATACTGTAGTTGATCTTACTTATTATTACTAACATAAGTCGTTATAATAATCTGTGCTATCAGTAGAATCACAAGGATCATTTCAAATCATATTATCCTAAAGTAGTTATCGGTTTATTTGTCAAAACTTTTCTTAAACTTCTTGCATTTCAAGAAATATGTTGCATCACAATAATAATTGAATTATCGCTAAAACTATTTAAAATACTAGGTATTGGCATCATTATGCATATAAGAAATATGACTCAAACCATTTTTATGCTATTACAAATATCTTCTCTCCAACTATACTTCAATATTCTGGTCAATAATGATAATTGGGGAGCTCGGAAGTAGTTAGGTAAAGCTGGTTCTGTTTTATATAAATTGTCAAAAGAAGCATTCTTGAAGTGTCCCGAAATTGATACTAGAAATTATTGCTAAGAACAGACATTGTCCTAGTCTGGAATCTCAGCTCCTTGTTGACAGCCATGCTAATTATATATTTATATACATATGAATATTAATATTCAAGGACATCTCACACATCACACTCTATCAAACTCATCAAACTAAGCAAAGTTTGTACTATGCCAACTAGACTGCTGATATAATACTTATATACCTACATTTTTTTTGTAAGTACAACATAGAATACATAAAACACCCAGACACAGAACAAATATTTATGTTCATCACACAAACATTTACCCTGGGTGGGAAACGAACGAACAACCCACAGCATGGAAGGCAGAGCTACTACCAACTGAGCTGTTACGCCTGTCAAATATTATAAAAATTTAATATTATAAAACATCCATACTAATAAAAATGAACTGTTCAAACTCGAGCCCTCATGCCTGTGTTGGTAGATTGCAAGAAACAAAAGAGACATTAAAACCTAACACAGAATATTCCATGTACATTTTATGAGCATATACGGTACTTACTTGTGACCACAACTGCCACTGTTTTTATGTAGGTATGATTTGTATTATCCTGTGGGCTATAAACAACAAAATAGGTGTAGTCTGGGTAACAACAAAAGTATGTGGTTTAAAACCATCCTCATCATCATCATCAACCTATTTCAGTCCACTGCTGGACGTAGGTCTCTCCCAAGACGCGCCACTGAGCCCGGTCTTCGGCTCTTCTCATCCAGTGTTTGCCAGCTACACTCCGCAGATCGTCGCTCCATCTCGCCGTAGGGCGTCCTACACTACGCTTGCCTAAACGCGGTCTCCATTCCAGTATCCGTTTGCTCCAACGGTTGTCGGACTTTATTAAAAAAACAACTTTATTGTTGCTACGCAAGTTACTATAACACCCACTCAAAAGAATTTAGAAGTAGGTACGGTTTACGAAAGTTTCTCGTCTCTTTTTTGTATCTCCTTTATTCACGCCACACTTTGCGCCGCCTTTCATTTGATAGAATTGGAGAATTCAAAGCTATTAACTTTTTGTGACATTAGTTTATGATACCTAAAAACTAAATTGCTTTTCTAACATTGAAAACTTTTTGATTAGACAATTACCACAATATTTAAGTATTATAACATAAAATTAACCTCATTTGTGCCTATAGGTTGAATAGGTCTATAACATAATGAGTGACACTTTATGCAATGAATAACTTTACAAATGATCAAATTATTTAAACATTTTCTATATTAGGTTAGGTACTTAATTCAAATGCACTAAAAATATTAATAAAGTATAAAAGTAGTGTAAAAAACCGTGGTACATTCACTTATTATTATCACTCTTACTATTTTTTATTTTCTTTTTTTTTTATTTGCAGTCAGGCCTTGAAAGTAGATGATTTTATAATCACACTTTTCTACGTCTTTTATAATCCAGCAAAAGGAAAGGTGACAGAGTCGGCTTCGATGGCTCTGATGATGTGGAGGTATTTTCTGGTGATAGTGACTTTTTCAGTTTCTCTCAGCTTACTTGTAAAACATGCTACTTGCTGTATGTAGCATGTTTTAATGCTCAGATAGGATATGTCGAAATGTTACGTGTTCTTACTAATATCACAAACATAGGCTTGATTTGTAAGTTACTAGGTACATATCATTATCCAGTTGAAGTTATAATTTAAGTGTTTGTTATGTGTATATATTTACTTACAAAAGTCACTGACCCATTCTATTGAATTGCAGATTGCAGCTAACTGCCTTCATTACTACCAAGTATCTTGTTCCTGTTAACATTTTAATTTAACTGCGTATGGAAGTGCTACTTCCGCACAATATGCCTAAAATAGGAGGAAGCTCATTTATATTCTGATCATACACATTGTACAGCGTATCTGGTTGCAGCCATGAATATACAACTCAATAAAATCAATGTGTTAACTCAATGATTGTAGTTGACGTAGTACCTACACCTACCTACTATGTACTTGGCTCCATAACTGGTACTGTTTCTACGTACAGTTGAGTAACACAAACATCGAAACAGAATCACTAGTACTCAACCTACAGTGTGTTCAGTACAGTAGCGTAGATAAGGTATACAGGCGTGTCCAATTCGAAACGTATACGATACTATCATATGAAATCGAGTATAAGGTATCGGATGTCTGGTGCTTGCTACTTGAGCCACAGATTAAGTTATAGTTAGTATTGCTTGTGGTGAGTCAGAGAGTGGCTGTGTATGATCACGAAGCGCCACAGACACCGGTAAATGTAGACAGGGCTAGACGGTTCAATCTGGAGCTTTTATGCGACCAGTGAACCTATGAGGGAAAACCGAAGCGGATATAAATAGGATAAGTATATCCAACAGGCTGTTGGATCCACAATGCTATTTTTCTGGCTATTTGCCATTGTGCTCTACAATTTGAGGACACAACAAACAATCTCATGAAAAAAATAATAAAACTGTATAACGTTTGATGAGATTACTATAAATATAAATGTTTGGTTAAAAATATACGATAAGAAATAATGATAATAATTTAATAACCACCCAACATTTTACAGTTTACTTAAAACAGTTGCAATAGTAAATAATTAGAATCTGCGCGCGCAAAATAACAACCATGTCTAGTAGATGCGAAAGACAAAATGCAGGAACAGGCATTACGAAGGTCGACAAACTCCGCAGAGCTTCGAACTGCTACAAGACGTTTCCTTAATCGCTTATTCATTTACACTTCCATCCTTCGACTTCCATTACGATGCAGACAAATTGCGTCTACCTATGCCTTTGTCTCTCCACAAAAAACCCGTTTTAAACCAGTTTCAAAAGGTTTAAAAAACTTTCAAAATGTCGATTTGCACCAACCAACTGAAATCATGATGAGCAAAGCGCATATTTTAACGATTTCTTGGCATTTGGATGTAGGAAGCGTTGGGTGAGTAAAACTTTTTTACGCGTTCAATGTTATTCTTGTAGTTTGGGTTCCAATAATAATAAACGAATGTTTACGTGCCGCGATTGTCTCTGCGTGTGATCTACCTCGGTATTTTGAGAATTGAATTGTAGCGTATTTTAATTTAAAATCATCATGTACGTAAGTAAATAATAATCACAATTACAAAAATTACCAATTAAAATACCATTAAATACCATACCTACAAACAAATCAATGACGCAAAACCCACGTTACTGCTACAACAACAGTTGAAATAAATACCTATCATATTTTAACACGGCTGCTGAGTTGTTTAGGGTTTATTTTTAAATTGCATAGTTCTAGAGAAAGTTCTTCGATTTCACTTTATTATGGACTGGCCCTTCAATTTTCCGAGCTTATCCAAAGAAATACTCCATAGCATAACGTTTGAAAATTTCATTGAATATTAATTTGAAAATATCGAAGGAATGTTTTTCTATAACAAAAAAATATTATAAAACCATCGCGCGACCAAGATGTGGGCATGTGGGCAACTCCATATTGTGCTCCACGGCTAAACATAACTATACTGTAGTACCTATAGGTTCGTAGACTCGTGGGTGTTATTGTTCCAGTTCCATCGTGAGTGAAAGCCGGTCTAATGAATCGCTAATGCCTACCGCTTTGGCGTAGCCCACCGCATCCGCTGCAGCGCCCCATTTTCGCAATCCTCCAGGCAATATTAGCGAACCGGTCGTTCTGGCTAGTTTGTATAGTTTAAACACTTTGAAACCAGAAACTTCAGCCCTGAATGAGCATCATGAATAACTAAGATTCTTAGATACGTGATAAAAATGGGACATGTTTGCGTGACCCGACCAGACAATCCCGACTTCTTATACTCGTTAACTCGATTAAAGATTAAATGTTCCAGTTTGGATTAAAACATAATCCGACTCACAGTTTTGCAACATTTTCAAGGATTCATCACAAATTAATTTATTTTATGACAAGTCATAATGTCGCTGGACTTCCTTGGTATGATGTCGGATAAAAACAAACTTAGGTCCAAAAGAACAGCATGAGTCATACGGTTTTGCGGTTGTGTTGTGATTGTGAATGACACATTGCAAGCACCAAAACAGTACGAAGTTAGAAATATAACGTCATAATAAAAGCATCATTGAGCCTTGATCTGAAACCGACCAGAAAGATATAAAAATTAAATGTAACCTTGATCAATCTGGGTCAATTAATCGATTGATTCTTATTCTTTTGTTTCTGCGTAGGAGGTCTACTTTATATGTCACCTACCTAAGTAGGTACACGTCTTACTTGAACTGTGTTACTAACTTGAGACAGAATTACCTTTACGATGGAGTTCAATACCCTCTGAATCTGTTCGTTCTCTCGTAATAGGTGTTTAGAGGTGGTAATTTTTTACGTACGTGTAAAAAATCACCTGCACGATTTTAACACCTGCGTTCATGTTGATATCGATTCTGAAGTAGATTATATTGTAACCGCAGGCGAAGTATCGATATCAGCTCGCCTTACAGTCTGAGCACGTAGGAAGGAAAGGAAGTCCGCCCACATATACCGGTACTCAAATCCTAATCCAATAAGGCATGTAGTAAGTTGCGTAAATGTTGTTGCAATTGGTTTTGATTTCAAGAATACGCCGTTTTATAATCAAACTAGCCAAGCGTTTAAACTTGACTGGCATAATATACCTACACTTGTTTTTATTTACTTATTATATTGTAGTAACTTCCGAGATCCAGCAAGCATCGTTCAAGCATGTTTCCTTTAGGTGGAAATCAAACTCACAGTCAAAAGGCATAAAGCTGTTCAAAATTGCCCGCTATTCCAAAATAGCAGGGATTTTACAGGAATAGTCTAATGATAAGAGCCATTAGAAGCCAACATTCATTGAGGCAATGATGTCATATTTATCCGCATTTCGGATGCATTATTGATGAGTTTGACTCATTTTGACTCACCTCGCGTGTTATCGTAAGGTTATTTTAGGACGGGTTGTGGTTATGGCTTTAATAATTTAAAGCTATAGTACCAAGTCCTCACATAATATGATGTGTGAAAGTAAAACTTGCGCTTTAAAACACTTTCCGATTTCGATATTGTTTCTTTTTTTTTCTTCGTTCGTTCCGTTATTTTGAACTTCTATTGCTTCAAGAATTGGATTGCTGATAGTCTCTTGAAAATACTTGTAAAAAATAGATATTTTACTATTTTTTTCATTGAGAAGGATGGTAAACAGTGTAGTGTCCCTGATGTCATTAAAACACCAGTTATGGGTGTCCATTCGGGGATAGCTTTTGTCTTTTATCTGAGGATAAAAGCTATATTCAAGGAGGATGTTGTTGGGGCAGCAACAATACATACTATACTATGTACAAGTTCAAAAAGGAGGTAAATCCTTTTTTTACCTTTAATAAAGAAGAATACATCAGATTTTAAACATTCAGGTCACATGGATGTACATTGTCTCTTCTGTTTGTACCCTTTTATGGATTAAATACTTTTCTGTTTAGTTTATATAACTATTGGGTTTATAATACATCGCATACATTCATTGCTGTGGATTGTATATAAATATCCGTTGAAATCGTGAGAGCTTTGGAAATACGTATTTGAATAGTGTTTTACGTCATTGAGGGCCATTGTACTCTCCAACAGGTTATAATTAATAACAGGAAATGCGCTACTGCCCAATTTAATCTATTTACACACACTTGCATACTGTACGTTTATCAGGGCGATTGAAAAGTCCAAAATATGTGCCCATGAGTCAAAGTGTACTTTGCACGCGCACTGGATTTCAATCCGCGGTCTAATTATTTAATTTGTTTCACGTCCCATCAATTAGGTGTCCTTGTTATTTAAACCCATTTTAATTACGGCAATTAACTGCCCCTACTACTAAACTGGAACGTTACGTTTCCGGCACTCTTTTTGTTGAAATACAACGAGATAAAAAATAGAAGTAAAAACGCTTCATATCTGTTTAGGAAACAATGAACTTTGTTACGAAACCTGAGTCATCGGGGTATACGTACAGAGCCATATTGAATCACGTCTTGAGACAAAAAAGCTAACGCAAAAGCAACAATTGAGTGAGTAGCAAATTAGGGTAAATATGTTGAGGTATATGGTATTCATATACCTCAGTGGGTAGGAAAAATGTTTCTGGGGCCGCTCCGGCTCACAAAAGCGTATCGTCTAATGTCGTCATCTTGTTAAAAATATAGCACACAAATGTGATAATAAACTGGAAAATCTAGTTGATATTCAAAATTATGAAAATCGTGTCAGGTAACTCGAGTTGTGACCAAATGGTAGCTCCGTTGTTCTCAAGGTGAATTGGTTCGTTTCGCTTCAATGGTACTTTTAATATGAATATGTACTATAAAGTTTTTGGAGCACACACGTAGGTAAAATAAACCGCACATTGTCTTGTCAGTAACGGAACGATTCACAAAATTATTGAACCAAGATTTGTCACAGATTTGTGTATTGAGTTTTCGTCTAGTTTTCTATGAGAATCTTTACTGTAATCTAGGGTTGCCATAAGTGTGGGGACTCAGACGGGGACATTTAAAGAAAAACTATTAAAGGTAGAAAAAAGGAGCTTTTATTACAACAATAGGTATTAATCAACATTAACCAAAGTATTAAGTATCTGTCAACATTTTTTAATTAGCACACGTTCCCCCTTAGTCTTACTAATAATGGTTGTATAGCGGTGGTATAGCTATACAATCTTTTGACCTTATCTGTCATTGTGACATTTGAATTTGACAGATAAGGACAAAACATTGTATAGCTATACCGCCACTATACAACCATTATTAGTAAGGGGGTATGTAATCAACAAACATAAAATTATCACAATGTTATTTTTTTAATAAACACAAAATATAATCAACAACAAAATAAATATAACATTCTCAACTATGCATGGCATTGTTATTTTTTAAATTAACACAAAATATAATCATCAAATATTATATCCTCGTTTATGCATGGCATTTTTTTTTATTAGTACAAAATATAATAAATTAATCAACAAATATAAAATCCAGCGGTTAGGAAGCTTCTTAGTCTAATTGTTGCCACTTTTGTGGGCCCATTCATACTTGTCAGATGTTCCCGCTTTACGGAGCAACTCTTTTTGGGACTTCACGTACTTGTAAAACTCAATGCATGTCATCTTGTAGTTGTATATGCACTGAATTATACTCTCAACTGTCCCCACAGCGAGCTGGTTCCTCTCTTTAGTCCACTGCGAGGTTATCAATGAAAATACCCGCTCCACATGTGCATTATGGCCAGGGATTGCAAAGAGATATTGGCATACTTTGAGTAAATTAGTTTTTCTTTCTCTTTCCTCTGTCATTTGAAAAAAAAATCCATCTATCTTGTACGTTTTTACATTTCCATTCATCAGACATTTCAGTTTGTAGGAACGATTGTAAGTACATAAATTCCTCATACATTGAATCACTAATTTGTATAGATTTCTCGTTTAAATAACTTGTCATTTCTTCAATTTGTTGCCACTGTGGAATCTCGTTCAACATCATCCTATCAAAAATCTCGAATTTTTTCATAGGCTCAGACCACTGTTCGAGATATTCAATAGCAGCGTGGAAATAATCACTTGTGTCTTTGTCAAATGTCTCTGTTAGCTGTGCACCAAGAGTACCTCAATTAAAAATTTTCACTAACATTTGACGCATGCGCAATGGCTTAAAAGCGTAGCACAGCCGGCAATCGCTATCCTCTTCTGACAAATGATGTTACGCGCTAACTCTCTTTCACTCTACCTTAGATATTTATAATTTTTAAAAGCCAGCACCCCTTATTTGCGACTAGATTTAATTAGGCACCCATATATGGTAATAAATAGAAAAAAAATAGCTTTAATTTGATGTATAATTTATAAATAAACGTTATGAACGTATAAATGTATCGAAATCAGACCTGTTTACACCTGGCTGCAAAGAGGTGCGGCCAAGTGCGCAACGGCACCCGTGATTTTTTTGAATCTTCATATAAATTGCCATGATGTAGACGTTATTTTATTTAAAAAACAAGTGAACGAAATGTTTTCCCAGAAACCAATTAAAAATAATTTAATTAAACATACATGCGGCCAAATTTTGCTAGGCACCCTGATAAATATATATTCTCCTAATTATAAATATACATAAAAAATCGGTTTTAAGCAAAAAACAGATGAGCGAAGTCATCCTGCAGCCGGATCTTAGGCTATGATGTAAATTCGTGAAACGTGAACGGACAAGACTAACGGCCAGTTTCTGGAAATTCAAATCACGATTGATCCGAGTTTGACACATAGTAATTATTTGATTTTTTCGTTGATCATCGTTCGAGAAACCGGCCGTAAGTGTCAGCGCTTACGTCGTTCTATGAACGTACGATTAGCCTCATTAGCCTAGCTAGTTAGTCGCGTTTATTTCTACGTAGGTATATTACTGTTTACCAAGTCCAGCCCTCTATTAAATAACTATGATTTTTAAACGGGGACAAATTGCTTATCGGCCGGGACGCCAGGACACCATGCTTCAAACGGGGACATGTCCCGGCGTACGGGGACGTATGGCAACCCTACTGTAATCTATAATGGAGTCTATTTTATTAATATTAGAAACTAGTGGTTACGATCAGGTTTCCTTTCAAGATTGTGACACATTTCCTTGTTTTATTAACCGCATATACACCTACTTCTAGTGTTTCAACAACTTTGGTGTGTGTGGCTGACGTAAAGGAACACGAAAATAGCCAAGATGTTCCCATAAATACTAATAATCAAAGATAGGTAACCTACCTAAAATTTTAATTACCTGTATGTGGCTCTGTACCTCTACCATGAGCTGTCACAGTAAAATCGCTTGACTTTACTATAGTAGTTACGTCAATATTAGTATGACGAATTTTAGTACCCAACTATCCGCTAGAGGCGCTGTACAATTCTTCATACATTTTTTTAACTCCAGACGCTAGCGAGTATAATAAATATAGTACATATAGTAAAAACTCATGGTAGAGCTACTGAATGCTGGCTTGCTGTTGTATTTCGTAAGCAAAGCCGAGCCAAGTCTACTAATCATAAAACAATAGCTTTATGAAGAGAGAGATAAATTGATAAATAAAAAGTTCGTAGCTAACATTTAATAAAAGTTGAAGTACTTACTGATCTTATATTAGTAAAAAGACTGTCTGTAGCAACAGACTACTAAGTCTCATCAGACTAAAATATGTATATCTTAGTTAAGGTATACATATTTTAGTAAAATAAAACCTGTTATAAATTATTTTATGCAGTAAGTATACACAAATTTGCATATTATACATTTTCATCTGTGTGAGACTTACATTTTATTATTTTAGACGCATTTTAATACAGTCTAAATTATGGATATTAAATAAATAATAAACGGGGCCACAGGTCAACAGCATATTATATAACTACGTGCTGTAAATATATAGCTGTAATATTTATACGTAGGTTTTGTGGTTAGGTCACTTCAACACACCTTAACCAACCATGTACATATAATGTATAATCTTGTCAGTGCAGTGGTGCACTGAGATGATCAGATATTATCGTACTGGACCATCTCGTAACAGTAAACTTTCAAGAACCCCACTTGCCTGCACTTTATTGCAAAACCTTCGCTCCGTTATCCGAAGTTTAACCGATTTCCGGGTAAAATATGTAAACAATGAGTAAACTGAACACTTCTACTAACGTAAGAGACCCTGCAGATAGTAGAGTTAGAACCTGTAAGCAGAAGCTTAGGGTCACTCTTTTGCATCGTAGAGCACTATCTTGAACATAATTTACTAGGAAATCAGTATCTAAGTGTAGCATGTAGCCTCAGTTATTTTTTTCCTTTTTTTTATAATTTTCTACTTACTGTAGAGATTGATAGCGTGGTAACCAGAATCCTTTGATATTTATCTCTGTAAACAAACTCAAAATATGTTTTACGAGTGTTTACTATTCTCTTCTTACAGCATCGGCTATAATATCCCGTCTAAATATACTCATGTATTCCAGGTCTGGCGCTGTTGATAGCAGGAGGCGTAGAATACTCGAACACGCCGGTACCGACCCCTGAAGGGGCTGAAGCAGGGACCGGTACACTCATAGCGGGAGGGGTCTTGCTTTGCGTTGGACTACTTTTTGCTGGTAAGTGACTCGTTTACACATTTCAAAGGTGACATTGAAAAAGGTTGTATAATGTAGCTGTGGGAAAAATCGGGAAGTTTAAATTTCAAGTGATGAGTTTACCAACTCTGAACACATTTTTTAAATTGATTTTATCTATGGTCATTCTGATTCGCCGCATTAGATGTCTAAAGATTAATACTGATTTTTGTATAATAAGTTTTTCGAAATAAAATGAACTTTTGTTTCTATGACAATAATAACGATGCTATTCGATATTAAAAGTTTTACTGGCAAGATTTCAAATGTAATGAAATAGACGCGCTGATTTTAAATTGTCCTTGAATTTCTTTGACCAGTCCTCGAAATGTCAAGAGATCAAGGTTTTTAAAGCCCAACTAACGTTTTCTTCCTTATCTTAGTTCAAAAAATTAAATTTATTTTACTTTGTATGACGCAGATGTTCGTAAAACCAATGACGCAAAACAATAATAAATAATCCGTAGAAAAAACGATAGTAAAAAAATAACATTGGAAAACTAGCGTCATTTATAACATTTTCTTCGAAAATCTTTAGGTATTCGTGGTTTTCTGGGCGTGTATGCTTCAATGACCTAATCCATCCGACAAATCGGTTATCCAGCGTTCGCTTTCTCTGACCTTACTGTAGATTACCCAGATAAGAATGATATGTTAGAATTATTAACTTTGCCATTTGTAAGCATTGTTATCACGTTATTTAATCAAAATGCACAACTTGAATTGTTCACTACAAAACGCTATTCATTATAATGATTTCCATAGCACTCACGAGTCTTGTAATTAACGGAAATATGAATTAATTTTATTTTGATATGTTCCATTATACTGACTGTTGCCCGCGACTTCGTCTTATTAAAGTTATATGTATTTTCATTTCAATACTTCACACAATATATTTATAAATCTGTTATTCCTATCTGTTATTCTGATGTATAAGCTATATTAAGTTTCATTAAAATCTATTCAATAGTTTTTGCGTTAAAGAGTAACATATTACATCCATACAAACTTTCGCGTTTAATAATAGTAGGATTGAACGTGGCGGTAGAACTTGGTTGTTGTTTGACTGCTTTTTGTAATAACACCAAGCAATTTAGCTTTCAAATATTTTATAATCTTATGATAATATTAATCAATGGAATTGTCTTTACTGTGATGAATGAACTCATAACGCGAACCAATACGTCATCACTGATCATTAATAAGGAATGTTATACAACAAACTATATCACTAATGACAGAATAATGGTTCTTAAAATAAATTACATCGCATTATCGTAATATTATCTTCTAATATTTTTTTTTATAATATCATAATTCAACCTTTAAAACCGGCCAAGTTTAAATCGCATTCGCGCACGGGTTCCGCACCATATCGACCTGTTGATCAATATTATTTGTTTAGTAAGTAGTAGTAGTAAGTTAGTAGTTATAACTACAACATAAAAACATTATGTGTGATAATTTAAACTCTCTAACTACCACAGTTCATGAAATACAGCCTGGTCTGGTGACAGGCGGAAGGTAATAAGGTCCTATTTTAGCCCATAAGTACACAACACTAAACAATAATTCTATTTTTGTAGGTTTATAAGAACGTAATCTTTGAAACTTCAGAAGTGATTCTGAAGAGTAATTCAACTATAATAAATTACACATAATAATTAATTTATAGAATGTAGATAATCTTAATAAGGCAATGCAGAAACGCAGACGAAGTTTTGTCGCTAATTGAACAGAATAAAACTAGCACCTAACTAGTCCAGTTAAACCTGGTTGCGTGGGATATCAGGGAGCAGCATAGTGCGACCATGTACGGATCTTACTGCACCGGTTTCCCACGCATCCAAGTTCATAAGTCTCATTTAAACAGTCACAGACACTGTCCAGTGTTATTTTTAACTGGTCTAAATAAAACAATTGTTTTCATACATAAACAGTTGCTCAATCGGAAAAGGTATACGTGGTTTGATTAAAGACCTAGTGAAATTGATGGTAGGTAGAACCTTTGATGGGAAACCTACAGTATCCCTAAATTATAGCAAGAGAAAGACATCTGAGGTCAACCTCTACCATGAGTTGTCACAGTAAAATCGCCTGACTTTACTACAGTAGTTACGTCAATATTAGTATGACGAATTTTAGTACCCAACTATCCGCTAGAGGCGCTGTACAAATCTTCATACATTTTTTTAACTACGCTAGCGAGTATAGTATAAATAGTACCTATAGTAAAAACTCATGGTAGAGATACTGAGCACGAATAAATATGACAATCTTAAACGTAACATATTTAAAGATACACTAACGCTGCAACGTTCGACAGTAAAGCTGATGTTAACAGCAATGTATCTCTAATATGTTACTGTTTCGATACGTTAACGATTGTCATATATATTTATGCGCACTCCCCTGATTCAATCTCTCATTATATCAAAGATACATTATAAATAGTTTTCATTATAAACGGGATATTTACCATGATTTGTGAGTTTGATTGTTTCCCGATATTTCGGCACACACAGTTGCATGCGCCATGATCACGGGTCGAACTGAAATATCGGGAAATAGTCAAACTCACAAATCATGGTAAATAACCCGTTTATAATGAAAACTATGTTCAAAACCGTGATAGTTTCAAATATAAATTTATTATAAATATATAATTATAACCAATGTAATCATGATAACAACTACGTTTTAGGTGTTGGCGGCTTCGCGTGGTCAAGAATCGGAGGCGGCAAGGAAACACCGTCCAGTGGTGCAGCTGCCCTTACCGCGTTGAATCCGTCCACCGACCCTCTGGTGGCCGCTCAGTACGCCCCTGTGCGCGACGCACCGCCGGCGCCTGATGACGAAATGCGCAACCTTATGGACAATAAGGAATGGTGAGTAACACTATCTTTTGACGGTAAATGAATAGTAATAAAAATAAAATATTCGTTTATTTTCTCCCTTAAAAACTAAATCAAAATTTATCAATAGGTAATAGGTAGGTAGTAGTACTAAGTAGGTATCGTCCTAGTAGTATTGATAATGTAATAAGTTACAGGTTTTGTGGGAGACTGGTGCCTGAAATAGGTAACATAATACCTGTGCCTAAGGACACCAGAAAATAAAAACAGAATAGATTCATTTGTTGCATCATGTTGGTTACAATTATAGGTCAAAATTAAGATTAGAGCCGAACGTGACTCCACTGGGGCAACTTTAAAGCAACTTATTGGTACATAAAATAATATTCTTACGGTCTATCTTATAAAAAGTTAGCGCAGACTTGAAGTATTGATTACCATACGTAATGATGGCATAAAATCAACGCTAACTTTTTTTAAGATAGGTGTTTAAAATATTTTATTTCACACATTTCACACATCACGCTCTTGTGCCAAACTAATCAAAACTTGTACATATCGCTGTTGTATGCCCTAGTGTTGCACCCCAGACTGCGCAAATCTGGTGATGCGAGCAATGCATTCAAAAATCACTTTGTCCGTTTGCACAGTACTAGTAGTACAGTCTACGTTCACTATATTGTTGTGTAACTCAACACTGTAGTGTAATTTATAGCTATCTGTTGCCCTCAATTGCATTTTGATGTGTTTCTGTGAATGAAATTCATGGACATATTTTGTAAAATAATCCTATAATGTAATGTATGTATATATTGTACTAGATGATGCCCCCGACTTCGTCTTATTATTAAAATTATTCATACAATATCTTGATTAATTATAGCCTATGTGTTATTCGGATGAAAAAACTACATTATTGCAAAGTTTCATTAAAATACATTCAGTAGTTTTCGCGTGAAAGAGTAACATACATACCTACATCCACACATCCATTCAAACTTTCGTGCTAAATATATTGCTCGACAGGCGTCACAGCTCAGTCGGTAGTAGCTCTGCTCTCCATTCTTTGGGTCGTGGGTTCGATTCCCACCTAGACCAAATGTTTGTGTGACTAATATAAATATTTGTTCTGTGTCTGGGCGATTACATGTATTATTTGTATTTACAAAAAAAAGTGTATAAATTTTGTATCAGCAATCTAGTGCCCATAGTAAAAACTTTGGTTAGTTTTGGACTAGAAGTGTGATGTGATGTGTGAAAAGTCCATGAATATTTATATATATTTGTAGGAGTAGGATAAAAAGTAAATAAAAGTAGAATACTAAGAAAGTCTCTATATGATAATGTTGACAAGAGCGGAGCACTTATTGTTTGCTTCACAGAATGCTTAGCCCCAGCTGGCCTTTTGCTCGTGTCTATTGTCAAGCTAGTTCAAGGTGTATAGTTACGCATTGTCTTCGCTTGTTTACTCTAGGCGCGTGACGTGAACATGCCTTTACATTATTCATTGATTTGCTCCAATGCTATCTTGTTAACATAGACCTGGTAATAGACTACAGACTATCGGCCATGACAATAATTTATAACAATATTATTTAAAACTACAAAATTCTAATGAACCTGTATTTAACTCTGTAAAATCTATAAGACCGAACAAAGTCTGAAGACAGGCGTCACACAACTCAGATGGTAGCTCTGCCTTCCATGCTGTGGGTCATTTGATTACACACGGAGAAAAAAAAATTTGTATGATGAACATAAATATTTGTCCTGGTCTGGGTGTTACTATATGTATTTACAAAAACAAATGTATATGTATTATATCAGTAATCAAGTTCCCAAAGTACAAGCTTTGCTTAGTTTGGGACTAGAGCGCGATGTTTAAATGTCCATGAATATTTCTTTATGTCTACCGAGCTGGATTTACTGTCTTGAACCCTATGTAGTACGTATGTATATGTGTACCCATGATTTAAAGCATTTTGTTTATTTCCAGCCTGAGCAGCGCGGAAGAAAGCGATAAAATGCTGGATGGCAGGCCGTCGATAGCGTAATAACTACGAGACCGCAACGCTCTACACTAGGCTAGCCCCCCAACGGCGAAGTGGTATTTCCGATACAAAACATACCCTAACATAGAGTTTATTTTTATGACATTTTCATTATAATAAGGCTTGTAATCAGTACCTACCGTTCCACAATACCACTTCGTCTTCAGTGTGTCCATAACTTAAGATTGCATTTTGTGGTACAAAGTATAGATGTGTATTTGAGAGGTCAGAGGTTATTGTTAAGCTCGTATGTGTGACGCATATGAGGCGTGCTTGATCGTGTGATATTTATTTTAAATGCACGACTTTCTCATTATTGGCGATTATGTATCCCCCGAATTTTAATCTAGACATAGAACTAATATGTATCTTGAAACTTGTAATTCTAGTAGGCACAATCGTTTCTTCGTTCTCTTGGATTCTCATTTACTAAAAATTAGTTAAATCTGAAGTACTTATTCAGATTTATTTGAAAATATAATCTCTCTCATAACTAACTAAACTGTGTGTATATTATACTCCGAGTTGTATATTACATGTATAGTATGTAACATATTCTATTTTGCAATAATGAATGAAAGCTTGGTAAGAATTGTCTTAATCAGTAATTATAAAGACATGTGGCCAAATTATCGTCCAGAAATTGTAGTAAGAATGTGTAAGATAACAAAATTACGAATCTAGGGAATGTTATTGAAGTTTAAAATATCGGTACTAATAGTATTTCATCTTTAACTCGATTTTTATAAAGGAATGTTTATTTTTAAGTGTATTGTAGGTATAAAGAAATTCATTGGTCTCTGTTATTATTTTCGGCGATCCGTCTCTTACTTTTAAGTAGTACTTTACTCGTATTCTTCTCTATCTCAATATCCGGTCGGCGAATAGTGGCTATTAACTTTCAGCATAGATTCTCGATGGCGCTGCGGCGTACTGTTATTTCAAAACGAATATTGAGAGCCAAAAACATTCTTAGTAAATAATAACTTTTAAGTTGAGTTCTGGGTTATTTTTAATGGTGAGATGTCTTAAAATTAATTTATTTATAATCCCACGTGGTATTGTTTGATGCCGTCCTTGTTAGGTAGTAGTATAGTGATGGCCGAATCCTATAAAATAATGACACTGATGTTTCGGACGGTTTGTTTGGCATTTAATTTGAATAATTCTATTGATATTTTTTTAAAGCTCTCTGAAAAAACATAAACATCACGGTATACTGAGAGTGTAATGCCACGAAACGTTATTTAGGTTAAGAATAAAAGGTAGTGTAGATCCCATTATTTTTCGAATTATTTTATACGACTTTTTAGATTATCCAATGTAGTAAGTACATTGTCTTATATAGAAGCACCACATAGATTTGTTTATTTACGAACTGCTATTTTATATTTTGAATTGTATTCAATTTTTCAATTAATTACTTATTATGTATCTTTTAATTTATGAAAATAAAATATGTACCATGTATTATCTAATTATGCACTTGTGTGTTTCAAAGCAATAATTTGTGTAAGAAATATGAATTTTATAATTATATTTTTTATTAATTTAATTGTTCTTATCACGCGTGTCGTAATAAGATCATTTATTTAGTTATGTCAATGTAGATCAACTTTGTCATAGAAAAAGTTTAGTTTTTACTAAAAATTACTGAGATTTCCTTGTGTACACCTAAGTTCTTTACTTGTATTATTTTTGTGGGAAATTGTTCTATCTATGATCTACGTTGACTCAAACAAGAAAGGCAGTGACTTTACTTATTGATTCAATTCACAATTTGCGCGGGATTGCAATGTTTAATGTTTTTTTTTTATGTTTACTAAGGTAAACTACACTCCATGTATTCGCTAAGTATTGGTTGTTTAATTATACGTGACACTGCCTATTAAACATATTAGAACCAAAACGTGATTTACAGAATTTCTTACTTAGTCTTACCAATAACTTTTATTACAATCATAACATCTGAATATTTCAATAATAAATTAAGTATGTACTTATTGATTTTTTTGTTTTAATCTTCAAAATAATGTAGTACTCCCTGGTTCTAAATTGTACTCCACCTTGTAGTATGAAAACTTCAGCAAACAATTCTCATTCTCTCTGTTTTAATAAACTATTGTTCACAAAAACTAGGCTTCTTGAAGGTAGAATGGGCTGGTACAAGTCTCAGATTTCGATTAAAATATCCTAAGATTGAATTTGATACTTTTAGACATACTTGTTTACTGTGTAGGTACGTTATGTACCATTCGCATAGATGTTACCTACGTATGTTACTTAAACTCAAACTTGTGCATGTCCCCAGCAAACACATTAAATACTCTTGATTTTTTTATCTTTTTAAGTATTCAGTCATTTAGTATAGAATACTCACAACACTAGTATATTATATCCTAAGGCTTTTCTGTATGTAGGTATGTTATTAAGAAAAATAAGTCAGTTTCAGTGTTATCTTCATTTTATAAGTAAATGTAAAAAATAAAGTTTAATACAAAAGATACACAATAAAAGTGAGCGTTAACTTAAAGCTAATCAGTCTATATTGGCGCGTCGCCACCAAGGAACTCCAGTTATATCCTCTTCAGCACAGACGTTCATAGCAGGTCTAGGGGAAAAAAAAGTTAAAAAAGACAGGAAAGTTGAACAAAAAAATATTTTTTTAATTAATATTGTTAGACATTTATACACACCCATTTAGAAGGATGAAAGTAGTTATTGATACCTAAAACCTATAAAGAACTTAGTGTCTATTTTAGCAAAATTTAATATTCGAATTCATGTTGGTGGCCGATTCAGACGCAGCACTAGTTCTGGTAGAAACTATAGTTAAGGTGCTTTGGCGAAATCTCTATAAATTTGAAGGTACGAAAGAAGAGTTGGTTTAATCCAATATGGTCTTTTAAGGTTGATATGTTGATAAATGTAGTTACCTGTATACTTGGGTATGAGGTAATGTGGATGTCAATAATGGGCAAGCAGGGGCAGGTACTTCCTGAAAATAAAGAGGGCATTATCAGTGAATACATTCACTTTTATTCAGTACTAGCAATACGGGAAGTAAATTTAGAGATACCAAAGGATAAATAACTAGGTACTATATTCGCGGTTTATTCTTCACAGTAAATGTCGAATTAGCATAAAGTCATGACCAATCTTTGTCGCTCCAGATTCTTGTAAGTATCAAGTGGAAAAAAATTGGGAAATATATATATCTTAAACACTGTATTTGTTAGGTAAATTACAAGGTAGGTAACTCCATATCAAATACACATGGAACCTTGCTATGCAGTGATGCTATGATGCAGATGACAATTAGTAAATGAATAAAAGAAGAAAGAGTTACCAGAATAGGTTGCATAGGTATATGCATGTTGGCTCGTGTTTTTCTCTGACGGATCTCTCGACGCACGCAACATTGGACGCCGAGTAGAACACCGCACACACATGACGCCAGGCATCCTACAACCAAAACCTCAATTCAAACAAACAATCTATTAAAGGGATTATTGAATGTTTTAACAAATCGCTTTTTTATCATAAAACAATCTTTATGTAGCTACATATTTTATATGTTATATCGACAAATCACTTAAACAACTTGAACATGTCAAGTGATGCTTTGAGTGATTTTTATAGACTGAAATAGCCACAATACAGCTTGTGAGCAAAAGTTATGATTTTTTCACTGACAAGGGGGATCTAGAAAATCATAATATCACTTAGTAACCATCATTTTTGTGTTAAATAGATTCACAGACAATAAAAATGATTTGATCTGATTTGCTACAACTTTAACATAAAATTCAAAAATAAAATATCAAAAACATTATGTATTTTCAGAAAATAAATTCCAAAGTTCGATGTAATATTTGTTATAGTTCCAACTGTACTAAGCGCGCAGTTGATTATGACCTTTTTTCATAAATCCAATTTTTTATTAAAATACTATCTCACCTATGTACACCAATACACCAAGATCTCCGTTGCGATTTGTTCTCCTCAATACAATACCGGCTATACACAGTGAGATGCCAGTGAGGACACCCACTACAAATACTATCTGTAACAATAACAATATCACTCATTATTGTTTACAGACAACATCTAATTACATAATATGATAAATATGCACAGACAATTACTATGTCTTTACAGAAAAAAGTTTTATAAGTATTCTATCAGCAATCTAGTTCCCATAATACAAGCTTTGCTTAGTTTTGGACTTGAGTGTGATGTGTGAATTGTCTGTGAATATTTATTTATTATATTTTATGAATAAATTACACTGTTTCTAGGCCAATATTTTTATATGAAGCAAATATAAGTACAATTTCTTTGATTTAGTAAGTAAGTTGTAGTTTTTTTTCTTCCACAGTAATGTGGAACAAGAAAAAGATATTTTTTTTATATTGATGGCTTTAAGTAAAATCATACCTGCAAAATATAATAGCACACATATTCAAATCCAGGGCAGTGTCCTCCACAAGCCCCTATAATAGGCACTTCTGGACTAGCTGATGAGCTAGTCGGCATCGGAGATCTACTAACTATCCTCTGAGGCTCATTGCACAGGGGTAAAGAAAATGCTGAAGCACACTGCGGGAATGTGAATGCTTCTGATGGAGCACCCCTTAATGGGACTTTCTCCGCTTTTTGGTAGCTACGCCATGTACCAGTATTGTATGGAGTGTGATAAACTGGTGATGGAGGACCATATTCTCTCAATGTTGCATTGTATTGAGGTAGCTGAAAAAAAATGTTTTACATAAATTTTTTGTTTTAACCTTTCTTGTCACACAACCAAGCATTTATAAAAGATATTTTGCACTGCACTGAGTGTCACAGTTCCTTAAAATATTATCTTCTCTTTTACAAATGGCATCAATGTTTTAAGTTGTGCTGTGGTAGTGTTAAATTGACTACACCTTGTAGTCAATACCTACATAATTACTTTTTATTTTATATATTATACTTCTTTTATTACTTCTCGTTAGGGTTGCTATCATATCAATACTTACGTGGTATGCGTTCTCCGAGGTAGAGCTATCAGTGCCAGGCACCTGGTACACAGGCGTGTGATTCTCCGCCCACGGGTACTTCGCCCTTTGTTGTGCTGCTGATGCAAGTTGCTGTTCACTACGCGGCACCACCGTAGTTTGGTATGGGTGCACGCTGCGAGGTGATAATTGCTGCTTGAACATCTCTATCTACAACATTTGTTTCAAAACATGTCTACAATGTTCGTAAACAATGCAGGGACATACAAAGAATTTGGCCTACCTCATTTTTTATGAATGAAGTGATTTATTTATTTGGTTTTGATTCAGGCTATTCCGTTAGTACACGCTAGTTCCATCGTAATGCTTTCAAAGGATCTAAGAAATGAAAGTTTAGATTTATTCACGATTTTAATAATTAAAAGCCTAATTTAATCTAGATCCCAAACATCCCAGTGATCCACAGACAAACTATAATAGAAGGATAGGATGCTAATTCTAATGACGGCCAAGCCACCCAAAACAAGTCAAGTCACTGCAAAAAAAATCCTGCTCTATGCTTATCAATGATCTATTCTATCTTGTCTGTGGTCTGTGGGATTCTGTGGATCTAGGTACAGGTAACAGGTACATACTTCGGTGCTCTAGGGTTCGTTTTTACTCATAGCAATACAAATAAATTATTCTTTTATTAATTTGCTTGCATCGTAGTAGCGTATTAATATTACCGTTTAATAAAACGAGCGAAATCAAAAAATGCACTGTGTTCGTGATAAGGTGTAAAAGATAATCCTACAAAAGGTTTTGGTGCTTACGCTCAAGAAAAATGAACACAACAAAAACAGAGCATACTGTAAACATGCTTGAAAATAGTGACAAAATAAACCGTAATTTTTTGGACTTCCGGCTGAGCGTCATTCGCGATAAAACGTTATTTTTTGAAAATTTTGATTTTCAATCTGATTTTCGCCAGGCCAGTGTAGGGTTTTGTGTTTGTGTTCGTTAGTTAACGTTCTAATGAAGGAAGAACTTTATCATGAACGACCCCCCGACTTGTAATCCCGGACCGCCTCTTGCGGTCTTGGGGATGGATGCCGATATGTTACATTCGCCTCCATCCCCAGCTCAATATATCACCCTCTCATCTACTGTTGACTGTTATGTTTCACGTAACGCTAAAAGATCCAGATTAGATTCATCTAGCTCGGAATTTAAAGAAATTAATGATGACGATGAATTGCTCCAGGCAGGCCAAGTTACCCCTCCTAATTCGTTCTCGAAGGTTTCGGACTGTTTTTTCAGCCCTCAAGTTTCAGCTGCTGCTGAGTCGACCCAGCCAACTCAAAACCAACGATCCCCTAACTTCCAAGTTGGTCGTACATTGTATAACTCATCTGACAAAGGTCCATTTACAGTTCATGTCCAGAGAATCGAAGCCACTCAATCTTCAGGTACTACAATTCACCCTGTTACATTTGGTAAGTTTCTGTTCAATAAGTCTAAAGAATTTACTGGCATTATTGATGGCTCTGTGAAAAGCAATGGTAGAAATTGTATTTCGATAGATTTTCATTCAGTCAATTCTGCAAATATCTTTCTGCAATCCCCAGCACTGGGTGATAATAATTACAAAGCTTTTATCCCAACATTTAACGTTACCAGGATGGGCATTGTTCGTGGTATTCCAACTGATATGACCGATGATGAAATTTTAGTTAATATGAAGGTTCCGATAGGTTGTGGTTCAATTTTAAAGTTGAGAAGATTGAATTTTAAGGTAATGCTTGATGGTGTTCCTACATGGAAACCTACCCAAACCGTTGTCCTCACATTTGATGGTCAGGTTCTGCCCAGCAGAATATTTTTATGCTACTGTTCATTTCCAGTTGACCTATATACTTACCCTACAATTCAATGCTTTAACTGCTGTAGATTTGGTCATACCAAAACTCAATGTAGATCCAAACCCCGCTGTTTTAAATGCTCCCAGGACCACACAGCTGAATCCTGTAGAGTGGAAGAAATCTGTGCGAAATGTATCTTGTGCGAAGGCATTCATTTTGCTACAAGCAAAGTATGCCCAGAGATGCTCCGTCAAAAAAACATTAAAAAAATGATGTCAGAAAAATGTATATCATATGCCGAGTGTTCCAAACTTTTTGCTTCATCTAAAAAATCTTACGCTGACATCACCTCCTCTGCCCCTACTTCTTCTTATGGTGCACAAGCACAACCCACCCAAACACCAAGCTTCACATCGTACAAAAAGTCTGTTCCACGTCGCCCCCGTTCCCCCCCACCTAGTAGGTCAGGTTATGATCGAGAAGCACATTACAATTTAATAAGCGAAGACCGCTCCGATAGTGCACCGAATGGCTGCGCACTGAATAATCCTACTGATATTCTTTCTAACCCCCAAACCTTATCTGAACTCATTAAATTATTAAATCTTATATGCTCATTCTTCAATAACTTTACTTCCTCTTCATCAAACCAACCGAACAACGCCGCTTCTATGATTAGTAACCTCCTTGCACTCCTTTCCAATGGATCCATCAGGAAAGATCCTACAGTGGAATATCCGTAGCGCTAGGAACAAAAAATCCGAAATTATATTTTTGATAAACAAATATAAACCGTGTGTTTTGTCTGTCTCTGAGACATGGCTGGCCCCCAATTCCAACTTTGGGATTTCGGGCTATATCTGTATCAGAAAAGACAGGCAGGACGCCTACGGTGGTGTTGCCATACTAGTAAAAAACGATATTCCATTCTCCCAACTTTCTGTCACTTCTAGTTGTGATGGTTTTGATGCCATTGTTGCTCGCGTCATGGATGTAACCATAGTTTCAGTTTATATCCCCCACCCCTCTAAACGCATTCTCAGTAGTTTTATCTCTGTTCTTCAAAGCCTCCCTAAACCACTTATGGTTTTAGGAGATCTAAATTGTCACCATCCTGTTTGGGGTTGTGATGTCACGGACTCTGAAGGAGTCTTTCTTTTAGATTCTCTGGATCATCTTAATCTTTGCCTACTAAATACTGGCTCTCCTACAAGAAGACAACGCCCTGGCGAGTCAACTAGTGCTGTAGATATTTCCCTATGCTCCCCTGACTTAGCCTCTTTATCCTCCTGGGAAGTCCTATCTTCTTCCTATGGTAGTGACCACTTCCCTATCCTACTTAGGCCGGCCTCACACAGCCGGAATTCGTCTCTGAATTCATAATCTGAATTCATACTCTTAATTCCGGCTCCCTCAACTCACATTATCTTAAAAATTCAGATAGATCAGTAGTCTCTTGTTTCTCGACACACGCAAACGTCTCGAAATGGAGGAGGAATTAATACTAATCGCATTGCTATTGGCTCAATACTGAGCAATTCATAATCTGAATTCAGTATGTGTGTGTTGCTCCATGCAAATGTATAGGATTACGTGCGTTATGAAGTCATAATCTTAAATATTCAGATCAGGAATTCCGGACGCACATCAGAATCATTCTTACAGATCGATCTGAGAAATTCATAATCTGAAAAAATCAGAATGTATGTGGATCATAACGACTTTGTATGGGATTCCGGCCTTTCTTAATTAATAATATGAATTCAGATTATGAATTCAGAGACGAATTCCGGCTGTGTGAGGCCGGCCTTAATGTTGTTAGTAAGTTTTCCCGACCGTCTTTTATTAGTAATCCTCTCCTAAAATTTAACCTCAATGTTCACCATTCCTTATGGGAAAAATTCAGTGACTTAACATACGAGAAAGTCTCAGACCTAAGCCCTATTTCTTACAATAATATCTATCAATGCTCCAGTGATATCATTAATTCTCTTACAGATTGTGCTAAATCATCTTTCCCTGTTAAGAAACCTCCTTCAAAATATATTCCCTCTCCACCGTGGTGGGATAACGAATGCACTTCAGCTATCAAAGCTCGCAAAGCAGCTGAACTTACATACCGATTAAATATGACTAAAGAAAATTTCATTGAACTTAATAGAATAATTGCAAGAACTAAAATTCTTTTTAAGTCTAAAAAGAGCAAAGGTTGGAAAAATTACTGTTCTAATCTTAACCCTAATACCCCTTCTTATATTCTATGGCAGAAGATCCGTAGATACAGACGTTCTTGGATCCCCCCTACGTCTCACTGCTGCCCGACTCAATCTTGGGCTGATTCATTTATGGACTCTTTAGCTCCATCCTACTCTCCCCTTCCATCTGAACTCCCTGTTTTGGCCCATTTCTCATCAACAAACCCCCTTGACAAGCCTTTTTCTATGTTAGAATTTAAAAATGTCTTAAACTGCGTTAAAGACTCTGCCCCTGGGATTGATGGCATAACTTATTCCTTTTTTTTCAATGCCTCTGATCTTTTTGTAAAATATGTTCTCGATCTTATAAATATAGTTTTTGATTCTGGTTTCGTACCCAACTCTTGGAAATCACAGTTCATTATTCCCATTCTTAAACCTAATAAAGATCCTGCAGATTTTAAATCTTATCGCCCTATCGCTCTTTCTTCGGTTTTAACCAAGTTAGCTGAGCATCTCATTAAAAATAGATTGGAATGGTTCTTAGAAAGCAATAACCTCCTTGCAAAATCGCAATATGGTTTTAGAAAAGGCAAGAGTACAATGGATAGCTTGAGTATCGTGACAACTGATATAAGATTAGCTTTTTCCCGCAACGAATCAGTTATTGGAGCGTTTCTAGATGTTACAGCGGCTTATGATAATGTTCAACTTCCTCTTCTCAAAAACAAACTTGATAAGCTTAGGATTCCAGTGAAGCTGGCTAATTTCGTTATGAATCTGTTAACTGAAAGATTCTTACTATTTCGTTGTCAAGACCCTTCTATTTCTCCTTCTCGAACTATTTGGCGTGGTCTTCCTCAGGGTTCTGTCCTTAGCCCTATTTTATATAACCTTTACACATATGATTTAGAAATGTCTATTGGTTCCAGTCGCATACTACAATATGCTGATGATATCTTGCTTTACTATTCACATAAAAGTATCGAAATTGCTGCAGAAAATCTTGAAACTTCTCTTGATAAACTTTATCTTTGGATGACAAATCATGGCCTTAACCTCTCCGCCGGTAAAAGTAATATCGTTATTTTTTCACGAAAAAGATCTCCTCCATTATTAGATATTAAAATTAATCATTCTTCTGTTCCCGTCAAAGAGAGTGTTAAATTTCTTGGTTACGTTCTTGATCGGAAATTAAATGGTGTCGACCATTGCAATCAGCTAGCTATAAAGTGTGAAAAAAACCTTAACATTATCAGATGTCTTTCTGGTGTTTGGTGGGGTGCTCACCCATTTGTGCTTAAAATTTTATACAATTCCATAATTCGTAGTGTTTTAGATTATGGAACCTTCTTACTTGATCCTGCAAATAAAGCTTGTCTTAAAAAACTCGACCTCATTCAGTCCAAAGCTCTTCGTATTATTACAGGTACCATGAAATCGACCCCCATAAATGCATTACAAGTTGAATGTGTGGATCCCCCCCTTCACATACGTCGACAATTCTTAGCGGACCGCTATTTCTATCGGTCCCTTCAGTTTATTCATCATCCTATCATTCCAAAACTACAACTTCTCGAGCGTTTTTTTCGGACTTCACCATACTGGCGCAATAAAGATTCCCCTCTTCTCATCAAAAGCTTTCAAAATTATAAGTCGATCAAAGACCCCACTTTTAGATATGCTACTCTTCCTTTGTTCCAATTTGAATATGATTCAATTCTATTCCTTCCACGTGTAATCTTAAATTTTGGTATCTGTAAAGATGACGACAAAGCAAATGAATTTTTCAGACAAATTATTAGTAGAGACTGGCGAGGCTGGCACACTGTATTCACAGATGCTTCTAAACTATCTCCTTTGGGGTGTGTTGGATATGGTGTTTTCCATTCCCAATACGACATTGTTCAAAAAGTTAAGAGTCCTCCGGAATCTTCTGTCTTTTCAGGAGAATGTCTGGCCCTTTTAGAAGCGATAAAGTATATCCTTCTATTCAAACTTCCGCGTACTATTATTTTTTCCGACGCTCGTAGTGTTCTCCAATCTCTTATCTCTAACCCTTTCTCGTCCAAAATACATAACCCAATATTTTTTCAAATAAAACAATTAATTATAGAATGTAACGATAAAGGTTTTGATGTGGTTCTTGCCTGGATTCCTGGTCATACTGGTATTTCTGAAAACGAAAGAGCTGATAATGTTGCCAAAGATGCTGTTGTTTCCGGGGACAAAGTCCCTTTTAAAAATTATTGTCATGATTTGCTAGCCCTTCCCAAAGTCCGTCTTACTCGCAATTGGACTTCTTATTGGAGTTATTCATCAAAAAGAAAGGGCTCGTTTTATGCTAAAATTCAACCGATCATCCCATGTAAACCTTGGTTTTCAAAATTCAAAATTATAAAACGCCTTTCGTCGATACTCATTCGTATGAGAATGAATCATTGCTGCATACCATATCATCTTCATAAAATTCATGTCAAAAACTCGTCCATCTGCGAATGTGGTATCGACGAAGGTGATTTGAATCATATCTTTTTTGCCTGTCCCCTTTTAGACCATTTACAGTTTTATAAATCACTCATTTCTCTTAAGTTGTCTCTTCCTACTCATATTCAAGAATTACTTCATTCCATAGACCCTAAAATATTCAAAGTTCTCATCCATTTCATTAATTTAAATAAGCTAAAAATTTAATAAGCCTTAATACTATACTGGTCCTGATTATAATTTGTTTAATCGTATTTATTTGCCAAAAATGACGTGACGCTGGCACAAATGTCCGAAACGGACGATTGCCATTAAAAAAAAAAAAAAAAAAAAAAAAAAAAAAGGTACATACTTCGGTGCTCTAGGGTTCGTTTTTACTCATAGCAATACAAATAAATTATTCTTTTATTAATTTGCTTGCATCGTAGTAGCGTATTAATATTACCGTTTAATAAAACGAGCGAAATCAAAAAATGCACTGTGTTCGTGATAAGGTGTAAAAGATAATCCTACAAAAGGTTTTGGTGCTTACGCTCAAGAAAAATGAACACAACAAAAACAGAGCATACTGTAAACATGCTTGAAAATAGTGACAAAATAAACCGTAATGCCTTCTGCAAAGATTGGATTCGCGGCAGCTGCGCTCGAGAGAACTGCAGATTTATCCATGAGCTTCCACCGCCAGGTTACCTCCAAGATTTGTTCCGGTTTTGTCATGATTATCAAAACAAGGGTTGCTATAGATCGAATTGCAAATTTATTCATAGCAGTAAAGAAGAGGAAGACAACTTCTATGAGACTGGAGTGTTCCCTAAGGACTGCCCTGAATCCAGCAAAGACTTGACACAGGTACTTCTAAGTATTCCACCTCAGGATCTGCTAAAGCACCTGATGTTACAGCTCAGAGATGATGACGCACCTCCAGAAGCCAAGGTCAGGAGGTTCACCCATGAAGGATGTGAATTGGAAAATCAAATGTTACCAACGAATACCAACTTTTGCCCAAACTGTGAAACTTTAGAACGAAAAGTAAAAATGCTCCATGAAAACATTAGCATTTTACTAAAAAATGTAGCAGACTTGAATGAAAAAAATATACAGTTGACTTCTATGAATGAGTTTTTACTGGTCCAGACTGCATCAGTGAGAGACCAGCCTTGTGTTATCACTTCTCGACACTGCACATCGGCTCCTGTCTCTCTGGCAACTGTAAGTGTCACACCCATTGTAAGCCTAGCTGGAGCATTACCTTCCTTAGTACCTACAGCAGCAACATCCAGTTTGACTCTTGCCCCTGCTTCTTCCCGAGCACAATTGTTAACACCAGCATCACAAATCCTCACTGTGAGCACAACTCAGCAACTTGTGGGAAATTCAGGGGCTTTGATAGTAACTAGTGCTGGTGCTCAGCAATTGATGCAAGTCAGTGATTCTGGAACACTCATGGGAGGTGGACAGACAGTGGTAGCAGTGCCTGCCCAGTTGACTCTAGCACCATCAACCCAGCAATTGATTGGTAATGCCTCACAGACTACCGTTCAGCAGTTGGTTCAGTCTCAGTTGGCTCCTCAGCATCAAGCTCAACAGTTTGCAGCTCAGCAGTCTGTGCAGCACCTGGCGGCCCAACAGTCTGCACAGCATTTGGCTGCACAACAATCAGCTCAGCATCTTGCCCAGCAATCAGCTCAACATTTGGCAGCTCAACAATCTGCCCAACATTTGGCAGCACAACAGTCAGCTCAGCATTTGGCGGCCCAACAAAATGCACAGCATATGGCCCAGCAGTCGGCCCACATGCAGCAATCTCAGCATGTTCAGCATCTCGCCGCACAACAATCGGCGCAGCTGGCCGCTCACCAGTCGGCGCAACATTTAGCTGCGCAACAATCTGCTCAGCACCTGGCAGCCCAGTCTGCACAATTGGCTGCCCAACAGTCAGCTCAACAAATAGTTGCACAACAATCAGCACAACAGCAACTGGCAGCTCAGCAATCAGCTCAGCAACAGTTGGTACCTTCTGGTCAGCAGCTGGTGCATCAGACCACCTCTCAGCAGATAACTATCTCTAGCACTAGTCAGCCAATGGCATTATCCAACTCCCAAGCACAGCCAATGACCTTTCCCATGATGTCCCAAAGCATTTTGCCGCATTAGTTCAATATATAGCTAAATTCTCTAATTTAACTAATATGTTGACTATTAATGATTCTTAAATAGTACTAGTATTTCAATTAAACTAATAAGTAATGTAATTTTTGGTACTGAAGTTTTTTTTCTGATTCATACAATTTACTTTCAATTGTTTTAGATTTACATTCATTTTCTCATTTATCTATTCTAAAAATATAATAATGCCTCAATGTTAGCAAGTAAATATTATCTTGAATTTGATATACATAAATAATAATATTGTCATTACAGGACATTAAAATTACATTCTGAGAGACCATGATAGGGAAATGATCTCTTGGTCTTAGTGTGAAGTGATTTTTAGCTAGTAATAACTTTTGTGTGTATCAAGTAGCCATGTTATTTGTATTACTGTATGTTGGGTAGGTAAGTTTAGATTAATGCTACTTACTAGAAAGTGCAAACTGATGCATTGAGAAGCAGTTTGTTAATGCTGGCATGGAAGTTTACTTTTAAAACAGAAATTTTCTAATGCTCTGACTTAACAAGATTACAACTTCAATGCTGGCCTAGATATTTAGTAAGTATACTAGATATTTTTCCACCAAATATTCTTTAAGTAATTTAATATTTGCTTTATGTTATAAAAGTGTTTAGTTTTAATTTGAACCTCTCTAAATATTTAACGAGGTCATTTTGTAATTAAGTAATCATGAAAAGTAACCATCTTGTGTACCTATGTTTGTTTCCAAATAAAATTGTATTTTGAATTTGAATCTCCCTAAAATGGTGACAAATCAAAATTGGGCTTTAGAGTACGAAAAACTTTAATTTCGAAGTTCTTATTATATAGCTACAGAATCGGATGATTGGAATTAATTATAATAATTATAAGACATTGATACAGTTGTCAAATAATGTTTTTTTTTAGAAAATAAAAGTTTTTAAAAATATCTCTTATGTGTTACTGTCCCCACCTTGTATCCTCACAATGATGTTGAGTATTCATCAACGACTCTGTTTTTACGCAGGTAGCATTCGTTTTTCTTGTATTTTAATATTTTTCCTTGGATGCCTATTACAAATTCTCCATCTCGATCGAAAGCTATGGCTGTTACACTTCCAGGTACATTGTCAACGAATTTAAGATTCCCAGAGTCATTTTCGTGAAAGTACGACAGCTTATCGCTGGCTATGAAAACATTGTTCTTATGGAATGATATTTGTGCATTACCATCGTAATTAATATTTCCAATGCACGTTGGAGTTTCCAGTCTTGACTTCAGCACATACAGTTTAGCATCTCGTATAAAATAAAAGTTATTCTTATTATCTATTGCCATTTCATTCAAAGCTTCAAGGTTTTGGTAACGAATTTTGGTATCGCCGTCTAGAAGATAAAACTCTTCGATACCATCAATGTTCTCAATTATGTACTTGTTACTGTTTTTGTCGACCAATACCATGTCCAATTTCATTGAGGAGTTTGTTATGGGGACGGCTGTCCGCAAGTCATAATCGTACGTATACAGTCCTTTTCCGGTACCAAAATACACTTTAGTTTTCTGTACATCGACCGCTATTGAGTAACTGATTCCGTCAGGTAAACCTGGGAACGAACAAAGACCGTTAAAAATCTACTTAATTTTTTTAACTAAAGCGGGGCGCGGCGGTTTATATCGAACAGAATGTAAGTCAAAGTACCGTGAAGGTATCTATTTAAACGCCAAAATCATACCTGCAACTTTTTGTGGTGTTGTATTTTTTAAAACATTGATATTGAACTTGTAGCCTTCGTTATTACGAAGGGACTCTACGTAAAATAAATTCCCATACGTATCGTAGTGAGCGTCAGTTGGGACCACATCACTCCCAATGTGATACGTTTCAGAAACGTTGTAGTGATCGTTGTTAATTCTTACATCGGAGAGACACTTTTGAGGTAAATCAAAACTGAAACAAAGTTGATATGAAATTAAAAAAACTAAATTATTTATCCACATGACTGCTATAGAAAGTCTTCACTTCAACTGATTTACCTATATTAAAAAAAAACATAATTCATTTACTAATAGATAGTTCTTGATCACAATGACCACATAAAAATCAATGAGCAATAAATAATAATGTTAGTTCATAAGCCAGTAAAGTGGCTATAAAACATAAATAGAGATAAAACTAATAATTATTATCTCGTTTGATACAATGTATAGTTCTGTTTTATATCTTATTTGTTTGTCAGTGTTAATAGAGAAAGTACTAAAAATACTTAATTGACCAGTGATTGATCATATCAAAGACTGGTCGGATCAAAGCAACAATGGTGGTATAATTAATCTTATGTTGTTGACTGTAATCGCTAGTAAACAATAAAATACTTTAAACATACTGACGACCGATGTGGCGCGGCGGGCGAAGGTCCGCCCGCGACGCGGAGGTTGCGGGTTCGATTCCCGCCTTTATATAAATGTTTGTACTATCTAGAAATATTTATTCAGGGTATTCTGGGTATTTAATATGTATTAATAAAAATATCTATCTGCGTAATCTATGTATTAATTGTTTATTAAGTAGGTATGTCAGTCTTCTAGTAGGTACACGTAACACAAGCCCTGCTTAGCTTGGGGATAGATGATGTGTGGATTGTCCAGCATTATTTATTTATACACTAAACATGTAATAACTTGAAAATAAATTGTACCTTATTCTAATTGAGCTTTCAAATAAGCCGGTATTCGACCTAGTCCCTTTATCTTACGTCTCAGTTTATGAACATTTATTTGATGTTCCAGCAGTATATGCCTGAAAAAAATAATGTGCTATAAATAGGCCGTTGACAGGCTTCACGTCACAGCTCAGTTAGTAGTAGCTCTGCCTTCCATGCTGTGGGTCATGGGTTCGATTCCCACCTAGAGCAAATGTTTGTGTGATGAACATAAATATTTGTTGTGTCTGGGTGTTGCTATGTAAGTATTCTACGTATGTAATTTACAAAAAAAGTATAGACGTATTCTATCAGCAATTTAGTTACCATACTACAAGCTCTGCTTAGTTCGGGACTAGAGTGTGATGTAAAATATTATTTTATAGGGTCTGCTTATTATAATTTACGTTCAATCCCATGTTGTAGTCTTTAGGTTTCGATGGGGCTGGCATACCATTTGTGGTAAAAGCACCAAATTAAAATTGAATAAAAAAATAATAACTTATGTTTACTTACTTAGTGCTAAATTGATTGAGGCAGATTTCACATTCTATAGCGGTTTGCTTTGCATTTTCATGTTTCTGTATAATGTGCCTTTTCATATCAGCTTTGTATGTAAATGCTGTTTCGCATAAAGTACACTGAAACAATTTATATTATTTTACTAGCTGTCCCGGCGAACTTCGTAACGCCTTAGAGAGATTTTTTTTCTGAGAGATTTTCTTAATATTTTTTTCCGTAAGAACCTTGTACCTACAGAGTATTAGAAAACTACAAAAAAAAACAGCCAAATTGGTCAAGCTGTTTTCATGCTATGTCGTGACAATGGAAAACTGAACTTCATGAATCTGAAAATAATGTTATATCTGCTAGAGTTATTTTTTAATAGTTGAAGTTATTCGAACATTAATTACCTAACGCTAATCTTCGCTGTTCTGACTTGAATGATTTTCGAGGTACCTCTTCATTTTTAAACGAAATTGATAGCTTTCTACTGCTAAAAGAAATGGTCCAGACATTACACCTTACACAAGCTTTACCTACCTCTTTATAATGTTCTGTAAACAGTGTCTTTATTTACCTTGTAAGGTTTTATAACACTAGTGCGACCATGCATGGTTCGCATATGTTTCGCAAGGTTACTAGCAGCGGCCATAGCTGTCGGGCACTTTGGACATCTGTACGGCAACTCGGCCTTTGATAGATGCGTCCTTTTATGAGTTTTCAATAGATCAAGACTCCTGCCTCTGTACGGGCATTTGTTACATCTGAATGGAAACACTTTTGAATGTGTATTCCTGAAATAAAATAGGAATGCTAAGCAAACGTATAGACACGGTGTATCTTATAAAAAGTTAGCGCAGATTTGAAATACTGATTACCATACGTAATTATGACTTAAAGTCAACGCTAACTTTTATAAGATTATAAGATACACCGTTGAAAGGTACGAAATCTGCTGGAACCCATCTTCAAAGCTCTTGATACCATGACTAAATCTGCTGCATGTTTAATTAATAGTTTTAATTCATTCTTTGTGTTGTAGCTAAAAAGGCTGTAGAGTACTGATCTAAGTAGATAGATATATACCTACACATAACACACAATGAAGGACTGCATATATAGCGCTTATTGGTTACGCAAAAGGGATTTGCCTAACAGAAACATGATACTTGTAATAAAAGTTCAAAGTTCTATTCTACTTATTAAGCACATTTTCCAAAAATAACATACATGTGGGATAGAATTGATTTGGACTGTAATATTTTCCCACACACATCACAGAGACATGTTACTGGTAGGTTGTCTTCCTTTGATTCAGCTTTCTTATGTTGGCGTTTTAATCTGCGTCTTTTATTTGAGAGTGCCTGAAAAACATATTTATGTTAAGGGTCCCTTCATTGCGTTCTGTGAAATTGGCGAGGTTTCGAATAAGGTTTTTATTAACTGAAAAGTTTCACGGTTATAAAAAGATATGCATATCAAAGAATGATTCTTCAAAAGTTGTATGTAGGAAGCAAAATTTTGATTTATTAATTAACAACTGAGAAATTAATTAATTTGTAGACAAGGTTTTCGAAAATGAGCAAAAATAGCGTACTTTCGATCGTGATTGTGGTCAAAATAATAATAAGAAAGTAATATAAAAAATGAGGTATGAAAGAACACTTTGCCGTGAGTAGAAAGTACAAAAAAAAATATCATACGTTCATACAATGTCATATTGAAAAGACGGTATGAAAAAAAGCATATTATAAAATTTTACACTTCAATATAACCGTTATTTCTACGAAGATTATAGAGACTACAGCTGAAATATACCAACTATATAAAAATTCAGGCTTTTCTGATAATAATAAAAAAAAATTGGAAGCTTGTAGCTATTACTTATTTTTATACAATTTTTTGAAAACAACCTATAAATCGAGGAGCGCACCGCGTCGTAAATCAGTCCGCCTCGAGCGGTCAGAGAGAGCGGTCATGTCGGTTTTCGTCGCGAGCTACAAGTATTACGTAAATAATTATAAAACCAAAATCGACATCAAATATAGTGGGACCGTGTGGTTTTGATCCTTAGTACAAAAACGTTTTTTTTTTATTGATGCCACAATGACGTTCCGTATTGAACAAAGTTCATATTATTGTTAGTAACAGACAATTGGGCGGCCTTTTCGCTACGAGCGTTCTCTTCGTAACCACCTTTGAAGGGCAACTTTTATAGATTTGAGTCTTTGTGAAATCAAAAACGAATTTAGAATTTTTCTATACTTAGGATCATACGGATATAAATATTCCAAATGTATATCCACTTTGATTTGAAATCCAAGATGGCGCACACTGGTTTTGGTCAATTATGCGATATGGGTGTTATTCTCGGGGTTTTTCAGGATGCTGTTTACGAATATGGCCACCATTTTGGAATCCAAGATGGCGCGCACTAGTTTTGGTCAAATTAGCGATATGGGTGTCATTTTCAGGGTTTTTTGGGATGCTGATTACGAATATGGCAACCATTTTGGAATCCAATATGGCGCGCACTAGTTTTGGTCAAATTAGCGATATGGGTGTCATTTTCGGGGTTTTTTTGGATGCTGATTACGAATATGGCAACCATTTTGGAATCCAAGATGGCGCGCACTAGTTTTGGTCAATTTAGCGATATGGGTGTCATTTTCGGGGTTTTTTAGGATGCTGATTACGAATATGGCAACCATTTTGGAATCCAAGATGGCGCGCACTAGTTTTGGTCAAATTAGCGATATAGGTGTCATTTTCAGGGTTTTTTGGGATGCTGATTACGAATATGGCAACCATTTTGGAATCCAAGATGGCGCGCACTAGTTTTGGTCAAATTAACGATATGGGTGTCATTTTCGGGGTTTTTTGGGATGCTGATTACGAATATGGCAACCATTTTGGGATCAAGATGGCGTGCATTAGTTTTGGTCAAATTAGCGATATGGGTGTCATTTTCTGGGTTTTTTAGGATGCTGATTACGATTATGGCAAAATGGTTGCCATATTCGCATCTTGAATTCCAAAATGGTTGCTATATTCGTAATCATCATCCCAAAAAACCCCGAAAATGACACCCATATCGCTAATTTGACCAAAACAAGTGCGCGCCATCTTGGATTCCAAAATAGTTGCCATATTCGTAATCAGCATCCCAAAAAACCCCGAAAATGACACCCATATCGCTAAATTGACCAAAACAAGTGTGCGCCATCTTGGATTTCAAAATGGTTGCCATATTCGTAATCAGCATCCCAAAAAACCCCGAAAATGACACCCATATCGCTAAATTGACCAAAACTAGTGCGCGCCATCTTGGATTCCAAAATGGTTGCCATATTCGTAATCAGCATCCAAAAAAACCCCGAAAATGACACCCGTATCGCTAAATTGACCAAAACAAGTGTGCGCCATCTTGGATTTCAAAATGGTTGCCATATTCGTAATCAGCATCCCAAAAAACCCCGAAAATGACACCCATATCGCTAAATTGACCAAAACCAGGGTGCGCCATCTTGATCCCAAAGTGGTTGCCATATTCGTAATCAGCATCCCAAAAAAACCCGAAAATGACACTCACATCGCTAAATTGACAATAACTAGTATGCGCCATCTTGGAATCCAAAATGGTTGCCATATTCGCAATCAATTTAATTTAAATTTGTCATATTGATATTCTACAACAAATTACGACAACAAAAATTAATCGGTTTAGCTATTTTTTTCAAATTCACAAATTATACCTACTTATAAATCT
Source organism: Ecliptopera silaceata (assembly GCA_932527185.1). Taxonomy (NCBI): domain Eukaryota; kingdom Metazoa; phylum Arthropoda; class Insecta; order Lepidoptera; family Geometridae; genus Ecliptopera; species Ecliptopera silaceata. Next base: position 4,029,039 of record OW052202.1, on the reverse strand, counting down.
TATCTTTTTTTTAAATATTTGTTTCTTGATACGACATACACATAATTTCATACTTCCAAAATTAAATAGTGATGAATAATATCATTGATATACAATGTTGGAAGTAATGAAGTACTGTGAAAATATCAAATTCGTAAGTCTTTCAATATCGCGTGGACGGTACGTTCGCGAGTCGCGAGCGCTGTGAGCCGCGTCGCGCGTCTATAAATACCTAAACTCGCACCGCCGTGTATTCTTCAACGAGCCTTAAATGTCAGTGTTCTACAATACTACTAACTTATTTGGGTTTCATGCACTTTTAATAGTTTTTCACAAAATCCTTATTATCCATTAACAATCTAAACATGACTGAAAAATTAAGCATTATTGATCAAAATGGAACCTTTATACATCTTTAATGCTTTTAACGCCCCACACAATAATGATGGGGTGTTATAAGTTTGACATATTTGTGTGTGCCTGCAGCATAGTAGCTCCTGAATGGATTTATTTGAATTAGTTCATTAGTTTTTAGCCATGTTTTTCTTAGTAAGTGGGGGGATGTTACCTTTTTTTATTGTATATAGTTGCAGATTATACTTACTGAGTCAGGACACTTGTCAAGAGTCCAACTACTTTTACACATTTCAGGACTTGGAGAATGAATGTGACTGTCCCATTCTGTATGTTGATCATTGACATCACATTCGGTGCAATTTTTATGTACTGGTTTTACATATGCTTCTGAAATAAGCATATTACAAAGTTTAAAATATTGACAAAGTTCGAAACATAGCATTTAAAAACATATATTATATTCTAAGTTATATTAAACTAAGATATATCTAAAGGTACCTCTCATTATATTAATATCAAATATCATGTTGTTAGATTTCCGACACATTTCTCTGAACATTATGCATCCGTTGAGAAGATTTAAACAGTTTTGACAAATATACTTTGATAGACCATCTGTTTGCTCCATCTAAAAATTTAAAGATATAAATGGGCATTTTCTGGTTTCAACTATAATGATTACTAGTTGATTCTATCTTAATTTTTTAGCAGAAGCAATAAAAAAAATATCTCTTATAATAATAATTTCTGAACCAATGACTCCAAGCATTTTAATGAATAAAACATTTTTTTGCAAGTAGCAAATTAAAAAAAACTCGGTTAAACTTAAAAAAGAGAAATAAAAATGTGTTCTCACCTTTACCCCTGATAAACTATAAATCTCCTCAATTATGTTTGGATGAACTGTGTTGTTGAATATTGGAGTTTCTCCATCTTCATCATCACAAATTCTACACAGTCGATCATTGTTACATAACTTGTCAGATTCTCTACAAGAACAATATGTTTGTATTTGACATGCAAGGGCCAATCTCAACCATTGACCGCTACTAAATGTTAAGATGACAACAGGAAAATTTCAAACTCCTTCCCTAGTCTGGAATCACTATCGTTTTCGAAATCTTGTGATCAGATAAATTAGAGATCAAAATCATGTCATGTCAGGTTACATAGGGCGCCGCATCAGTCTGGGACCGGATTGCCTATTACAGATAACATTATTATGTATAGGCTTTTACTTGCATGGTCTACCTACCTTTCCTTATCTTTGGGTGTATGGTAATCCATCAATAGGGACTTCCATAGCAAGAGTGAACTCATATTTTTCCAGCTGGATTATCGTACCACCTGCGTTTACCATGGATAAATTAAACAATGCAACCACCACAAAACAATACTATCCTACCTACGGAGCGATATTATGTTCCTTGCTACAGAGCGACCAGCCTACCTACAGTAAACAACAACAATGGAACTAACTTTTTTTTTTGGGTAACAATTTTGGTTTTGTTGGCAACATTTACAAAAATTGATACCTATTCTTTTTCAAATTAATACTATGCAACATAAATACTGCATCAAACACTATGCTTATTGCAGACTGAGTTTCAATACATATTTGAATTTTTTCTAAATAAAGTCGTAGGAAATTTTGCGTCCGTTCGCACCGTGAGTGTAGAGCCGACTTTAGTCTCACCCAGTCTGTGGTTCATAAACTACCTATTCGCTTGTAGTATTGATGCTACGCATGTTAGCTCTACCTTCCATGCTGTGGGTCGTGGGTTCGATTCCCACCCGGAACAAATGTTTGTGTGATGAACATAATTATTTGTCCTGTGCCTGGATGTTACTATGTATTCTACGCATGTATTTACAAAATAATTATTAAAGTTTATTATTTATTTTATTTATCTCACTTTTCTGTACATTAATTTTCAACTTTTGACTTTTCACCTTTAATCATAGTTCTAGGACAATACATTTAACAATATATCCATTTTGTGTGTTTAAACAAAATGGATACATTGAATATGAAATGAAAACAGATATACTTTTTGGCAAAATCTATTAAGGTTAATTTATTAATTAAATAATTATAATCAGAGTCGAACTAAGAACAAGTTTGCGCGCAGTGAGCGCACCGAGTAGACGTATCGACAATTCTTTGCAAAAATTATAATTCCAACACCAGCGAAATTTCGACCTTAATACGTAAATATCAAAGTCTTATATTGTATGTGCGTCAACTGTGTTATACGACTATATTTTTTCAAACCAAACCAGTAACAACTCATACCCCCGCTATTCTGCATTCCTGTGGACCGAGTTTAACCAAAAAGGTAATCAAGCGTTAAAGAAAAAAGCGCTAGCGATTAAGTACAATGAGTGTCAGACGCAGCCCGCCGGGAACACCTAGTGGCAATGAAGATCCTCAAATACAGCCGGAATTTCGTATTGAACCAGAAAGAGAGCAACGTGCTACACGAAAAAGGAAACAACCTGATGATGACATGGCAAGTAACAAACAACTTGAAGATTTCCGTAGCGATATATTATTGATTCTCCGAGAATTCGCTAGTGAGCAAAACAACAAATTGTCTAAAATAACAGAAGGCCTTTCAGAAATCAAACAAAAGATACAAACTATAGAAGAGAAAACCGACGATATCATAATGGAACAAAATAAATTAAAAGTCGAAGTACAAAAAATGGAAAAGTGCTTTAGCAGCACAGAACTGAAGATGACCTTGATGGAAAATGAGTTAAAAGAATTAAAACTGACCGCTAAAAAGATCCCACAAACTACTTTGCAGTATGAAGAAGTTATCTCAGAAATAAAGGAGCGAGCCTCAAGAGAGAAAAATGTGATCATATCTGGTATACCCGAACTAAAGTCCACTAACGCTGCCGAAAGAGTATTGTATGATCGGACAGAAGCAGTCAAAGTAATACAAATGGCTTTTCCTAACAGTCCTGATATAATTAGCTGCAGCCGAGTAGGGAAGTATAAGCCTGCTAGTTCAAGATCGCTTAAAGTGTCATTGGTTTCGGCGGAGTCTGCGAAAGGTGTCCTACGTAATAGATTGAAAGTGAACACAAAAGACATAAAAATTTTCTCTGATAAAACTCCTTCACAACAAAAACATATGAATTTACTGAAAGAAGAACTGCAACATCGTCAAAACCAAGGGGAAGAACATATTACAATAAAATATATTAAAGGAGTGCCAAAAATAGTACCAATACCTATAAACAAAAACCCTGTGTCTCCCATTATAGTTGATCTTAAATACCATAACACATAAAAACTTCATACTTATCATAAATATACAAATATTTGGAATATAAAATTATCAATTTAAAAAATTGCATAAAAAATATTGAAAAAAAAAACTGAATCTTAAAAAGAAAAAATACTTTATAATGCTGCCCTATGGAATTGTTATTTATATTACTTATGAAAAAATACCTAACCACACTAAAACAAAAAAAATAAAAAAAAAATAAAAAAAAAACTTAAAAAAAATTATAAAAAAATCTATTATCCATAATTGTTGTAATTATATTTCATTTTTATTTAAACATAAAATATCATAATTACAAATAAAAACAATAATAATACTTAATTAAAAAAAAAACAATTAAGTAAGTAGATATTAATATTTACACAAACAGAAAAAGAATACTAATAAAAACAATTTATATAAAATAAGAATACTAAATAACCCATAGTTGTTATTTATATGTTTCAGTATTATGTAAACAAAATTATAAAATATCGCTAATATCTAATATACTAAAGATAACTTATTAATTATAATTACTAACTTTTGTAAGTTATAATATCAGGTTATTAATTAATTCCAATTACTATGTTTCAAGTGTACACCAAATATCTAACTAATTACAATTTGGAAACAAAATATAGAAAAAACTAACTCAGAATATCTCCATACAGTTAACCCGAGGTTAGTAAACAACTTCATCCAATTGGTGTAACGGGCCTTACAGCGGCTAACCAGTTTCTACGAATGCGCAGTCGCCATGCAAGCTTTTATTTAAAACTACCCACATATTTTATAATTTCGTAATTCAACAGAATTTCTTGTTTACTTTTAGGATTAGTAAAACTTATAGAAAACTTTTTTGGTTGGTGTTTAAATTGTATTTAAAAGACTATATTGTTTGCAGCGCTCACTATTTATGATAATTATTTAATAAGATTGTATCATGTTTCTCAGTAAGTGATTTATTTTATAAATTTTATGAGAAATAAAGAATATTAAAACCTAACCTAACTATAGTATAGGTAAACAAACCAATACCTACTCTTTTACATTGATGATACCTATACCGCATTATTTATTGCATTACATTATACAAACACATAGGTACTTACTACATACTAACATAAATAAGTACAAACTACCGCAAGTCATAAATTACTCTCTATTAACCCACTTTAGATGGAAAGCAAACTTTAAAGTAATGATGAAACATTTCATCCAGTTTTTTTTATCATTACCTAAAAGTTTGGAAATCATTAAATATTTACTGAACTGTATTTTTACATCAACCCACAAGGTAACCAACTAAATTTGATTTAAATAAAACACTATGATACTAAATAATACTAAACTCATCATTGTCATTGTTCTCATTGATATTATTATGATCACCATTTTCACAAGGCTCTTCATGCTGGACTTGTAGATACGATGGCATTCGACCATGTCTTTCCCCTTTGATCTTGTGTATTCTGTATTTATGACCTCGTAATATTTTCCTGAAAAATCGTACAATATTTTAGAACCTATGTTTAGAACTCATAAATAACATAGTCAAAAGTGTATAATACTTAAATAAATAAATATATATTCATAGACAATTTTTGGATATTTTTGGACACACTCTCGTTCTAAACTAAGCAAAGCTTGTACTATGGTAACTAAATTGCTGATAGAATACTTATTTTACGTTTTTTTTTTGTAAATACATACATGGAATACAAAGTAACACCTAACTTATTTTATTACTAAACTACTTGATTAGCAAAATAAGATAGCATTAATAGGTAGCATATATAAAATAATTAAGTATGAGTTCACATACCTAGTATTAAACTTCTTGAGACAAATATCACATTCCACAGTGCTCTGCCTTAAATGTATATCTCGGATATGCCTCTTCATATCATGTTGGAATGAAAATGCTTTGTCACAATAGGTACACTGTAAAAAGAAAATTAACATAGGTAAGTACACAATCTTTTTACACATAACCAAAAATGATAGAGGAAACAGTTTTGATGTAACCTTTACTATGTCTGTCTATAACATAGATTACCTTTGAGAGTAAGAATATTATTTTGGAATGCAATGCATCCATCACTCGAGGCATAACTATCATTGGTGTAAAAGGGTATGTATGCTGTACCTATGTGGCGATTGTATCGAACACTATCCCAATACTACGCGCGTGTCCCGTCACTAGCGCTGAGAAAAGCCGCCATTACTAATTCGGCCATTTCACTTGAGAAATCTCGATTTTTGTTATTTGCATAGTTTCATGCTTTATATTGTCTTACAATAAACAATGTGTTCTTATAAGCCGCTTTTTATTTCTAAGAGTGCAGAAATCTCCCTCACCTACATGGGGAATAGTCATATTACCTTGTGAGATTTACTCGAGTTGTGCACATGTCGAATGTGTTTAGATAGGTTACTGGCCGAAGTAGTGCCCTTTGGACAATGCGGACATCTGTACGGCCGCTCAGCCTCAGTCAGATGCGATCTTTTATGCATTCTCAGTAGATCCAATGTTCGGCCTTGGTACGGACATACTTCACATTTGAATGGAAATATGTTTTCATGTGTCGTCCTGAAAAATGTATTGTTCATTATTTACCTTGTAAGATTGTGGCTTTGATGCATTCGGATGGTGGGACTGCATATGCCTTTTGAGATTACTGGCTGTGGTGGTGGCTTTTGGGCATTGAGTACATCTGTGCGGCAGCTCTGACTTGGACAGATGTGACATTTTATGTGTTTTCAAAAGACTTGCATGGCGGGCTTTGTATGGACATTTGTCACACTTGTATGGAAATTTATTTTCGTGGGTAGTCCTGAAAAAATAGTAAGTATTTATAGATAAATCAATACTCGACAGAAGTTGGGGGTCTAATGGGTTGTAAGTACCTACCTACTAGGTACTACCTGAATAAACTAATATCTTTGCTTCAAAAGGTCAGCAATGATGTTCAGCAGAGTTTCAACAATGAAAGATAAAACTGTTCTACATTTGTTCTACAACTTACAATTCTCTACCATAATATATTGTTATTCTAAACAACTAAATACATACTTGTGAACCAGTAGAGTTGCTTTAGAATTGGAAGTTTTGCCGCACACATCACAAAGAAACCTTTTCTTTGTTGAAACAAATGCATTTTTGTGACAAATTTTTCTATGTGTCTTGTAAGAAGTCTGGAAAAGTCATACGTACTTTCAGAAGTATTTTTTTTTGTTGTTGATATAGGCTCAGAGAAGTCTATTGATGCTAGTGTTTAACTTGAATTTGGGCTTTGAATAAGAATTTTGGAAAAAGTTACTAATAATATGCAGTAAACCTTTTCAAATCTTCAAGTTGTGGTAAATACTTTTGATACTAAAATATAGTGTCTTTTCAAGCAAAGTTATTGAGCATTGTGTTAAAATAGGTACCTACTGATTAAGACCCATACGGCCGGTTTCACGAATGATGATCAACACAAAAATCTAATAATTACTATGCGTCAAACTCGGATCAATCGTGATTTGGGTTTCCAGAAACCGTCTGATAGAGTCACATATTCTATGTGATGTAGCCCTTGTCTGCTATGTCTCAAGTCAAGTGTACCAACCATGTCAGCAAAGTCCTTGTTGCAATATGTACAGACCAGTTCCATGGATTCTTCAGGATAGTTTGGAGAAGAGATATTGTAAGAACTGTCACTTTCAGCATGTCGATCTATATCATTGTATTCTGGGTAGTTGTTGCAGTCGGTAGTGAGTTCTATGTTTACCTCTAGAAGGAATGAAATATGTTTGTTAAAAAAAAAAAGTTAACAGAAAAATAAAATAAAACAATGCCCATTTACATTTAACTATATATATGTATAAACTATATAAATTAAGCTGATGGATTATTGTAATAAATGAAACATTGAGTATTAATGTTTATACTCAATGCATAAACATGACTAATGAAAGAGTATAAATATGATACTCAATCAATAATAGGCATATTATGAATGATTTGCCAAGCAACAGAAAACAACTACATGATTTAAAAACTAAAAGTCTGTAATCGCCAAGTTACCTTTCTTGATACACATTTCAATGATTTTTTCATTTGTTTTCTGACACATCTCTCTAAACAAGATGCACCCATTGAGTAGATCCAAGCAGTTTTGACACATGTGTTTTCGTAAGCCATTGGAGTCCTCCATCTAGGAAATTCATTCACTTTAATTAATAATGTACATAATATTTATCTATCATACAGATATGATCTAATCAATCATCATTGTTAAACTAAGTTTACATCAAGAATTAAAAAAACAGAAATAAAGTTGGTTTTCTTACCCGTACTCCTGAGACACTAAAAATTTCCTCAACTAAGTTAGGATGAACGAAATTATTGAAAATAGGTATTGTACCATCTTCTTTATCGCAAATTCTACACCTCGTAGTTACACTTTTGCATTTTTCGATCTGTTTCCTGAAAATATATCCTCAGATAACCTCAACCAAAACAATGTTTATTTATTTATCGATTGTTAAATTAGCTAGTAGGTAGGTAACTGGATCAGTAGTTACAAGCTTGTATTACGAAAAATACATACGTTTTCAGCATTATCTTCTTCTTTTTCTTCTTGCTCTTTGCTATTGCATTGGCCATCAACATGGATTTCAATAGCATTAGCGAAGTCATTATAGGTAGGTAGGTACGTAGGTACAAGATAAAATAAATACTATAGTAGAAACGAAATTAAATTGCAAACCCGCCTAATTATTATTCGAAAACAGAATTATGTGCAAGTACACTAAATCAACAAAACCTACACCATCACAAACAAAATAAACAAAACAATACCACAGCACAGCACAGATGATAAAGCAAAGATGCTATGCGGTGCGTGCGAATAAATAATGGGGTTTTAATTTTTAATGAGAGGGCAGGGCACAGAGCCATAATGATGTTCTTGCTCCTGACTTTTCCGAAGACATGACATACTAGACATATCTTGACGTTAAAGATGACGTTTGTTTCGTTTTGTTTTTGTTTGTTGTGTTTGTGTCTGTGAGTGTTGAACTGTGTTGTCTTGTCTTGTCTTATTAAAATATGTGATTTATTTAATTAAATTAATTAATATTAATATTGGGGATGGTCGGGAAATTGAATTACACAGACTTGTAGAAAAAAAACTGCGAGGATCGCTTCACTTGATTGTAGAAATTATAGGAATGTGTAACTGAGCAAAACCACCATGGCTGTCTATGTGACAAAATCAATGCTGTCGAGGATGAACAGAGTTCGATATCCACAGCACAACAATATGGAAAATGATAATATAGCTAATGATCACTGGCAGAAAATGTTTTCAGAAGGGTAAATTATGTTACCTTGATAATCTTGATTTACACGCACACCTTCTTGCGTTCGTCGACCGACCCGAAAGACAATGCTTTACGCTTGTATGCTCATTATTGAGTCTAAAATATCTCAAGAAAGACTCTAGCTTAGCTACTGGAGATGGAGACATTTATATTAATATTTCCCTTACATTGTTACTAATGGATAATAAATTCTGCACTGCATTTGGAGTGTTTTTTGCATGGTCCCCCTGCTAAGCTCACCTTAAACAGTTCAACTTCTTTAAACAAGGTTGAGTGTTGAAGTGAATTTTGAGAGGCTATTCTAAGTAGCTTGTTAGGTTAGAAATAACTTGAAACAGCTGTACTTGCCCAACTCATTTAATTGGTGAACCTAATAAATAAATAAATTTAGGATGTTATTTAGAACATTGCTGTTCTAAATGGTCCATTATGGTCATATTAAGACATACAAATGCTAGAATATTTAGATAAGCATACTTAAAACCCATCTCTTACTTTGATAACCTTTTATGGTTTATGTCTAAATGTTTTTAGAGATTTTCATTAATTTTTAATTTTTAAGGAACATCAGTGGCTGTCTATGCTAAGTTAGTGGCTGACTATGCTAAGTTGGTGGCTATGCAGAGATTTACTTAAATTTATTTTGGTTTCCAGTCATCACAACACTCCTCTGGGTACAGCATTGATTTGCCGTGTATGCGGACGAGATGGTTGTACACCCATTACTGAGAAAATAAATGGAATCAGCATATGTTCGGCTATTTGCATGGTTACTAATGTCTCTGTAAGTATTATTCTACTACTACTATTCAACATATAGCGCATAAAATGATTAACCTAAAATAAATGCATAAAAACCTTGTATTATTGCTGCTAATTATTAGTATTTATAGTCCTAGTTATTATTATCCTTAGGTAATAATTTAATAACTTACAATAATGTAATGTTAGTTATCTATAGGTTCCTGACACTCAAAAATTTTAACAAAAATGTTATTACTTTTTAGATTGAATCCAATGATTCCTTGCCCAAGTACATTTGTACAAGTTGTATTGACAAGCTGAGTGTTGCGTTGGAATTCAAGAAAACATGTCAATCTTCTGAAAAACGATTCAAGGCTATACTTAATCCTGGAGGTATGTTTACTAAAGAGTAACTGATCCATTGTGTAGCTTTTAAAACTCGCAGCTGACCCAACCTGACTGACCTGACCTGACTTGAAGAAATGTCCAAACAATACAAAGGCCTTACATGTTACATATTTTTCTGAAATAAATGTATCTTTATCTTATCTTTAAATAAGTAATTGTAAAGATGTAATATAAGTTTCTGAAGCTTTTAAAATGTGTTCTTATAAAAAATAATATTCTTGTCAGTGCACTAAATTAAAAAATGTTCAGTGGCTCATCTTTGAAGCTCTGTAATGTACTTATTATGTCAAAGCTATTGACATAAAAAGTACATTACACATATTTTTATGGCTAAACTATCAAAGTCATAATTTGATAGGTGTTTTCTAGAGTTTGCATCTAATAATTTTCAGGGGATCCATCAATCCACTCGTATCCATACTCAAAGCATGATTTCCATTTGATACTGCTTGAGATGAGACAAGCAAGAATGAAAGCCGAGGAGGAAAGAGCGAGACGGCAGCAAGTGAAAGAAAAGAAAAAACCCAATAAAGGGAGGGAACTCAAGTGTGTGTCATGTGATATGATTTTCACTGATAAGGTATATGTTATAACTGTTGTGATATAATTCAGTGATATTTATTATGGAACAAGAATTTACTATGCTTTAAGCATAGTAAACTCATAAAACTCATATATTCTTTATTTTAAATATTTAAAAATGAAACCCGTTTTCCGTTGTCACGACATAGCATGAAAACGGCTTGACCGATTTGGCTGATTTTTTTTTGTAGTTTTCTAATACTCTTTACAAGGTTCTTACGAAAACAAAATATTAAGAACATCTCTGATAAAAAAAATCTGTCCAAGGCGGTACGATGTTCGCCGGGACAGCTAGTTTTAAATAAATACCCATGAACATTGCAATAAGCAAAGCTTTTTTTTATATGTAATACATTGATGTTTGGTCTAAAAATTCTTATGATTCTGTATTTATCTTACAAACGTTAAAATAAGTAGCGTGTCTAACAAATGGTTTAATGGAAAAAATGGTTTTGAAGGAGTTACTGGTGGAACACCGTCGGGACAGGATGTGTATGCGGCGCGCTTGCGACATCTGCGGCCAGCTGGTCGTCAGCATCCGTCAGCACATGCGCATCATACACAAGCAGCCCGTCAGCCATCGCTGCGCCACTTGCGGCAAGGAATTCCCTCTGCTGGCGAGGCTGAAGAATCACATGTGAGCACTATTCAATATCCTTTCAAGTTTATTTTAAAGAAAAGTGTTTGAAAATTTTGCCTAAACTGTGTTTATGGTTTAATTTGGTTAAAATATCACTAAACTTTTCTTGGTGTTAATTAATTAAGACTAAATCGAAAAATCATTTAAAACAACTATATCAAACACTCCTTTACTTTACCCTATTTAACTAGTCTCAAACTTAGAATATTTGTTTCAATCTCATAAATTTTATTAATTTTGATCTATTATGGCTAAGAACAAAATTCAAGACTAATTAATTTATTTATTTTTGTTTACTTGCAAAATTATTATAAGTTTTTGGTTCAAATAAATATATTTGTATTTTTAAATACAAGAAAACGTGTACTTTAAGGTTCCAAAGGTTTAAATAATGTATTGCAGGGTGGTACACTCAAACACGTTCAATTTCTTCTGCGACCTGTGCCCGTACAAATGCAAACAGAAGTACTACCTAGTGATGCATATGCGTACACACACAGGGGAAAAACCGTACAAATGCCAACAATGCCCCGCAGCCTTCGTCAATCCGTCCAACTTGAACAAACATAAACTAACGCACCAGGAGAAACAATTTAAGGTATTTATTTCATTTATTTGTGGTTATAGATAATTTATTTCTCAAAGAAAATTACATGAGAAACATTAAAACTTACAATACAAAATAGTTCCTAACAGCCAAACAATTTGTAACACACATGTACGCAAGTATAAAAAAAGTGCCATAACAATTACAAACTACCCGCTAAATTCGGCATTTTGGTCAGAAAACTCTACCTGTTTTGGGTAAAAACTTGTCTCGAATCGCACTTCCGTTGTATTAAGCAACGGAAGTACGAATCGAGACAAGTTTTTGTCAAAACAGGTAAAGTTGAACAAACATAAACTAACGCATCTGGAGAAACAATTTAAGGTATTTATTTCATTTATTTTGGTCAGAAAACTCTACCTGTTTTGGTAAAAACTTGTCTTGAATCGCACTTCCGTTGCTTAATACAACGGAGTAAACTAGCTGATGCCCTCGACTTCATTTTATTATCGTTAAGGTATATGTTGGTTAATCGACACCATATCTTTATAAATTACAACATAATGTGTTATTCTGATGTATAAGCTGTAATTGTAAAGTTTCATTCAAATCCATTCAGCAGTTGCGTGAAAGAGTAAATTCATCTATTTATGCATAAAAACTTTCGCGTTTATATTAGAAAAAGACAGGTTTTTATTTGCGAAACAGTAACACACAAAGTGCACTTACAAAACAAAATAAACGAGACAGGTAATAAAGGTAGGTACATAGTAAGTGTTTGTGTGTATTATTAGTTGGTTTAACATATATGTTTGTTGTCAGTGCATGATGTGCGAGAAAGCTTTCCGTACAAACGCGGCGCTGCGCGAGCACCTCGGAGCTACCCACATGAACATCAAACACACTTGCACTTACTGCGGACGGGACTTCTGTTACAGGTAAGCAAAACACTAATACTTGGCAACTTGTTTTTAATTTATTTTTAAGCTATTGCATAGCTTCTATCGCGGGCCTTGAGCGTGGAGACCGAATCCAGAAATTCCGTAATTAAAAAACCTAACGAAAATAACCTAACACTGCGCATGCGTAATCCAGCAAAAAATGCTATGCAATAGCTTTTCCGCGGCACTCCCCGAGTGCCACACGTCTTTTTTATAAGTTTGTGTTTGGGGAAGTTAAATCTTGTCTTATCTTAATAATATATGAATAATAATAAATAAATATTCATGCACATTTCACACATCACACTCTAATCCCAAACTATGCTGGAAGCTAGCGAGAAGACTGCTCATTGTACCTAATATGTTCAACGGATTATAAGTATTTATTTGGCTTTAACAGATCGGATCTCCGTAAGCACGAGATTCGCACACACAATCGTACGAAACGCGATTACATCGGCGGCGAGCCTTCGTACAAGCTAGTCGAACGGATGCAGAAGGTAAAATACACTATATTTTCAGTCACTAACAACTATACCAAAGTTTACGCAAAATGATATACCTATTTCATTGAATGAATGAAAACCTTTAAACTAATAGAAAAAAACTTTGCCACTGAGAACGCAATAGAGGTGGCCAAATTTTGGGAAAACACTGTTTGAGATCATCGACACGAAGAAGAAGAACTAATAGAACAAGAAAATAACAGACAAAAAACTTAGATTCGATAACGTAAATGCAAAGGTTTGGTTACTTACAAATATAATTTATTGCTAAAGTAATTTTATTTTGTAAACCTTATTTTGATAAATTTTGAAAATCAACTTACCACACACTAAGCCAAGTTGGTTTAACAAAATCACCCTAAAAGTCAATCCGTTTCCGAAAAGCCATGCATAATAAAAAAAATAGATTTTTGACTCAAGTTTATTTTGTCCATCACAGGTGCAAGAAACCTCAGAAATGGACAAGTGGCAGGCTCACGAAATCATTGTCGCTCAGCCAACGCAAGTCATACAAGCTTCATACATCGACGTGGACCCCAATAAAGGGTACTGTCCGTCAAGCCAGGCGATATACTTCACGGACGGATCGGGGCTTATACAGCAGACTATGCCACATATGGGTAAGCTTTTACACTTAATTTATTTTAATTGTAATTCTTTGTAAGAAGGATCATTATAAAAAAACGATAGGACGTAAGTTTCTTGCACGTTCTTCTAGGCTCTGGTCGCGTGGAACTGGCACCTAGAATCATCTAGTATGTAAGGCGATTCTAAATAATCCTTGTGATTTATTGAATAAAGATATTTTTTTAACTTTATTATTACAAAATCGCGTGTATATCGGAGCAATTTCGGAGCTACGCTACCAGAACTAAGCAGACATATAAAAAAATTATAACGACTCTTTCTTGCTCGGTTTTGTTTTAAAAAGAACCACATGATTCCCATATTAATTATTCCATAATTAGTGATAATTTAGTTATGACTTAATCCAATTAGTAAATTAATTAATATACATAATAATAAACATAAATTAATATACCTACATGACAGTTTTAGTTAGAATAAATATGAATTCTTAATGACATATCATTGCATGATTAGAAAGAGCTTTAAAAATAAACCTCTTAAATCTAACTTTATTTTTGCAGTTAATATATTATTCCAAAAAGTATCAAAATGTAAACATGCACGATCATGCGTACTCAATCAATCACTGTCCTCTGCCCCCATTCAGAGGATTAGCTGACGCGTCTGTACCACAGAATACCTAATAAAGAATACTACGTGATCTGTGCTTAGGCTACGCATATTCTAACCTATTTTCTTGATTTCTGGCTAATTTTATCTATTTATTGGTGAGGGATGACTGACTGCTCTACTTTCAACTGAGAAAACAGTTCGTTTTAATCCTAAGGGTTAAATTGCGAAATAAACGTGTATCAGACAAAATAAAATGTTATCACACAGCTTGGTACTATATTTAATAAATATATCGGTCATCACTCTTTTTATTATCTGTGTGTCTAACTAAATCACTAGTAACGCTATAAGAATGCATTGTTTGGGTATTACTTATATCAACTTCCCAACCAAACCCTCTTAGTTACAATTTGTAACAAAACTAGCTCATGTATACTCGCCCTTACAAACGAGCCGTCCAGTATTTCAATTTAATTAGCAACGATCTTGGCCTGAAGCTTCATTAAGAATCGTCGAAAGTCAATAGCCCTCTGTCTGACTCGAGTTTGTAATGAGTTTCTTATTCGCAGCCTTATTAGTTCCTCTAAATTCGTATTTTTTGTTTCAGTTCAACAGCAAACTGTGGAAATCACATTGTAAGTATCTAAGTTTATTTTGAACAGGCCTTTATCTCGTAATTACCTTTTTTCTGGGCATTTCGACTTTTTAAAACATTGTCCTTTAATTGCTAAAGTTTGTAAAATACTGCGTAATAATCTCTTTTCGTAAAGTTTTTCGAACGGTGATTTATTTAATGTGTTCGAATTTTAAATGTTTTTTTCTTTTTTTTTCTAGGCCGGAATTGGCGCTGAAGAAGGATGACGTGAAACTTGATTATGAGCCACAACAAAACATAGCGTATTTTTAGAGGCACGGACCTTAGTTCCTATTTTATAAAAAAAACATTATTTAATTGTTGTAAGTACATGTTTATATGTTAATAATTTGTATCTGAAATATTTGAATAAGTTTTAGGTAATAATCGAATTAGTATTTTATAATAATGAACTGTATTTGTTTTATAATTATTTAATACAAAATATTATAAGAATTACTATTGTATTTTAGCAATCGAAGCTTGGAATTTTATAACGCAATAATGAAATAAAATAATTGTATATTTTTACAACCTATGATTTATTACTTTTACAACAAAACCTGGGTAATTATACCCAATATACCCAATACCTAATATATTAGACCACATAAAAGAAGAGTCACTTGGTGTAGAATTTGCACATAAAATGTTCCAATAAACGCATAAACAAGTATAGTCATTTCAAACTACTTATAAAAGGCATGTTGTTGCAGAAAAAGTAATTTTACCTATACTAGGTGACCTAGCATATTGGCTGAGATACTTATGAGACCCATAAAATGTTCTGTGACAATTAATGAATATTATAAAATCTTTTCAACTTTTCGACTACTATTGCAATAGAGGATTTTAGTAAGGGGGGTTGGGCGCTTAAACATTATATTATATAGGTACTTTATAGGAACTATGTTATTTATTTATTTAAAGTTATGCTTATATATTATTATTTATATAAAACTAGTTAACATTTTAGGTACTTAATAGGCTCTTAATGTATTAGTTAAATAAGTCTTAAGTTTTGGTAAGTAGGTATGTATTACAATTATAATTAGTTGGGTGTCATTTCTCGAGGTAACACATGTAATCTGGCCTATAATGATAATTTATTAATAAATATCTTATAAGTTTCATAGTATTACATGAGTTTCAGGACACCTTGTAGAAACAAAATTATAGAACATAAAAAGTTTGTGTGTTCAGTACCTAACCTACCTTCAGGCAGTCAGAGCCGCTAGCGAATAATAACTCAACTTTTAAGATATGAATAAAGTGTCCTACTTTGACAAAGTTCTACAAAGTTTTCGCAGGCATTAGCGGTTCGTAACCGAAAAGATAATATTCAGAGAAAATGCTATTAGTTGGGATAATTTGCAGAACTAATGGATATGGATGAAGTTTGATAATATTAATTAAGTTTGCTCTTGTTTGGAAGTTACAGAATCATTCCGGAAAATTGACATATTTGATCCTGACCAATTTCGAAGTTTAGACGTCGCAGATCAGTTGGTATGTCTTCTATGCTGGGGTTCGAACCCCTAACAAGAACGCACATTTGTATGATGCTAAACATTGAAGTTTACTCCGTATCAATCGATCAATCTTAAAATCAGATATATGTCAGTGCTCAAGCAAGTATTTTATCAGTATCTATTTAATCTAGTGCATATACCTAACTAAGCTTAGCTTGCGACTAGATGGCGTTGTGTGAAAATGTCAGTAATTATTTTATACTAGCTGAACCCGCCGCGACTTCGTCCGCGTGCCGTTTTAAGATATTTTGCGATAACCCATTACCATTACTATCTTCTTATGAAAGAAATTGACGGTAAAGTGCAGTCTAAGAAGGAAAACTTAGTACATATTGGTACTTATTCTTAAAACCGGGCAAGTGCGCACGAAGATTTTCGTACCGTATCTATGGCCCGTTGCCCTTATCAATATCGAATAAATAAAATTTACGTTTATATATAAGCCCCCTTGAATATTAATTATGCGTGATAGTTAGAGAATTTAAAATAGACAGAAATTAAACACTCAGTAATACGATCTAGTTTTACCCTTTGGTTACCGAACCCTAAAAACCCAATAACGTAAACTACTAAAACATAAGTAATCAAAACTCACTAAATTACCGTTACCGTAAGTAAATAAATCAGGCCAAGTGCGACTCGGACTCGCCCGCTATAAGTTCCGTGCCATACCTATGTAAACGATTAAGAAAAAAAACATGTTTTTGTACCTATGCGAACCCTCTAAGCATGTTCTGTTTTTAGTATTTGATATCTATGCCGGACTAAAATATAATAACTATGTCCGGTTAATGTACAACCATGGAAAGCACGACCCGGAATGTACGACCACGGAAAGCACAGCCAGGAATACGCAACCAGGAATTCTCAGCCAAAATGTACATGAAATCCGGGCTGCGCATTCTCGACATGTGTTAGGAATGTCCAACCACGGAATGTAGAGCCGTGGAAAATACAACCATGGAATTGGCGTCTATTGCTCTGATTGGTCGAAATCAATTGGAATGAATTGGGTGCATGGAAAGAGCCTCCTCGTGGCACACACCGGTAACAGCTAGGCACGGTAAAGCAGTGTCTAGTCTGGCTAATCTTTCCAATACGATGCTACAACAAAATACAGTTGTAGCATCGACACGATAAGAAGAAGAAGATTGGTCGAAAGCCTAGCCTATGCTTCGTTTAGATGAAACCAAAGATTAAAATGTTACTATCCCATTTTGATAAAGATAGACTGCACAGATTATAATATGAAAAGAAAACAATTCAATTCAATTATCTGGCAAATGGTTCAACGCATGTAGGTTCTGGCGCGGTTTTCTATATCAAACTAACGCTCGTCGCTTCGCTCCTCGCACCTACTGTGACGCATCACACATGAAAAAAAATCAGTTTAAAAATAATATTTTGACAGTGGCATAGTTAGCTACTTGTACATGATCGGCTAAACGAAAAATTCGAGTAAGCGCAAACGAAGCATATGCTATGACGTCATTTGGCATCAAATTCCCAACACGTGTCGGGAATGTACAACCATGTAATACACAGCCACGGAATGCACAGCCCGGAATTGGATGCCAAAATGGTCACCGATTCCGGGCTGTACATTCCGTGGCCGTGTCATTATCCGATAGGGCGTTCGATGGTACCGCCAGCATATCAGTGTCGGCTCCGATATCCGATATCGAGACGGACAATATGAAAGACAGGTACATTTTTCATACATTTTAGTTACCCGGATATCGGATCAGCGTCCGACACCGATATCGGATCGGATAATGTGAAAACGCTCTGACTCTCAAACTTGATTGAAATCGTTCATAAAAAACGCTACTACAAACTTCCTTTTTGCAATATTTGGTGTAAAATCAAGTCATTAATGTGCGTCTCAATTTTCATTGACTTTCGTCTATAAATAACGTTACAGAAAACTTCCCTCATTTTATTGCATTCATTAGAGTAAAATTGTCACAAAGCGCCTCTTAATAATTTGATTAAAATTCGTCGATTTTTATCGTTACAACACACTTGCCCCCTTTCCCACGGAGGAATTTTAAAATATTATTATGAAAATAGTTATATATTTTATAAAATATTATTATATTAAAAAAACAAACCATCTAAGTAAATTATGTCTTTGTATGAGACTATAAGCGCCCCTTGATTATTTAACATTTTGTTTTTAAATATTTATTCGTCATTAGCGGTAATTGGGTACGCAACCCTAGATAACTTAGCAAAATAACTCGATTCAACGAAAATATTGCTAATACCGATCGACTTACCTATAACACATTGCCAAAACGCACCGATAGCGCGTTCTAGGATTACGCCACGCATGACAGCGCCATCTATACTCGAAATCGTATACTAAATCGTATACGATCGAAATTTTAAACTTAGGGAAATTTTTACAGGGAATTTTTTCTAGAGAAATTTTTACATTTAGCAAAATCATCCCCAGATGATTTTGCTAAATGTAAAAATGCAGATCTATTTTATTTTGTGTCAACATTATGTGTATCAAGTTTCAAGTCAATCGGTTCACAATAAAGATAAACTGCACAGATTATAATATGAAAAGAAAACAATCCGATTCAATAATTGTTGTCTGGCAAATGGTTAAACGCATGTAGGTTCTGGCGCGGTTGTCTATATCAAACTAACGCTCGTCGCTTCGCTCCTCGCACCTACTGTGACGCATCACACGTGAAAAAAAATAAGTTAAAAAATAATATTTTGACAGTGGCATAGTTAGCGAAAAATTCGAGTAAGTGAGTATGACGTCATTTGGCATCAAATTCCCAACACGTGTCGGGAATGTACAACCATGGAAAACACAGCCACGGAATGCACAGCCCGGAATAGGATGCCAAAATGGTCACCGATTCCGGGCTGTACATTCCGTGGCTGTGTTTTCCTTGGTCGTGTAATCACGGCACCCATGATTGTGGTGATTTCCATACTCTTTACCTTAGGTTAAAAGAAGACCCAATCAGTTTTTTTTTAATTACCTACTTAAGAATGCCTAGAGAATGTTTCTTCGAATTACTGGAATTAGATAGATATAGTAAGTATTTCAATTTCATTTATAAAATCCTCCACATTTATATCAATAAATGACTCCTCCACATTTATATCATCCATTATAAATTACCGTTTAGAAATTTGCCTCCTTCTTGTCACCGCACTATGAACGCACTGAACTGAACACGTGGGGTTGCGACACGACGTTGCCGTCCTGCTGTCGAACGCTCGCGGTACGGACGCCGCACTGTTTCCGCACCGTGCATTTTGTATGAAAACATACGACCGTCCGTCCTTACGCCGAACGACGAACGCACCGCTTCGGCACTGCAGCGGTCCGATACGAAACGCATAAATTGAAAGAGCCCTAAGAGCGTTTTCACATTATCCGATCCGATATCGGTGTCGGACGCTGATCCGATATCGGGGTAAGTAAAATTTATCAAATATGTCCGGCCCGATATCGGATATCGGAGGTACATATTTCATACATCTTACTTACCCCAATATCGGATCAGCGTCCGACACCGATATCGGATCGGATAATGTGAAAACGCTCTGACTCTCAAACTTGATTGAAAGCGTTATCTCATTATCCGATAGGGCGTCCGATGGTACCGCCAGCATATCGGTGCCGGCTCCGATATCCGATCTTTATCTTTATCTTTATCTTTATCTTTATCTTTATCTTTATCTTTATCTTTATCTTTATCTTTATCTTTATCTTTATCTTTATCTTTATCTTTATCTTTATCTTTATCTTTATCTTTATCTTTATCTTTATCTTTATCTTTATCTTTATCTTTATCTTTATCTTTATCTTTATCTTTATCTTTATCTTTATCTTTATCTTTATCTTTATCTTTATCTTTATCTTTATCTTTATCTTTATCTTTATCTTTATCTTTAACTTTATCTTTATCTTTATCTTTATCTTTATCTTTATCTTTATCTTTATCTTTATCTTTATCTTTATCTTTATCTTTATCTTTATCTTTATCTTTATCTTTATCTTTATCTTTATCTTTATCTTTATCTTTATCTTTATCTTTATCTTTATCTTTATCTTTATCTTTATCTTTATCTTTATCTTTATCTTTATCTTTATCTTTATCTTTATCTTTATCTTTATCTTTATCTTTATCTTTATCTTTATCTTTATCTTTATCTTTATCTTTATCTTTATCTTTATCTTTATCTTTATCTTTATCTTTATCTTTATCTTTATCTTTATCTTTATCTTTATCTTTATCTTTATCTTTATCTTTATCTTTATCTTTATCTTTATCTTTATCTTTATCTTTATCTTTATCTTTATCTTTATCTTTATCTTTATCTTTATCTTTATCTTTATCTTTATCTTTATCTTTATCTTTATCTTTATCTTTATCTTTATCTTTATCTTTATCTTTATCTTTATCTTTATCTTTATCTTTATCTTTATCTTTATCTTTATCTTTATCTTTATCTTTATCTTTATCTTTATCTTTATCTTTATCTTTATCTTTATCTTTATCTTTATCTTTATCTTTATCTTTATCTTTATCTTTATCTTTATCTTTATCTTTATCTTTATCTTTATCTTTATCTTTATCTTTATCTTTATCTTTATCTTTATCTTTATCTTTATCTTTATCTTTATCTTTATCTTTATCTTTATCTTTATCTTTATCTTTATCTTTATCTTTATCTTTATCTTTATCTTTATCTTTATCTTTATCTTTATCTTTATCTTTATCTTTATCTTTATCTTTATCTTTATCTTTATCTTTATCTTTATCTTTATCTTTATCTTTATCTTTATCTTTATCTTTATCTTTATCTTTATCTTTATCTTTATCTTTATCTTTATCTTTATCTTTATCTTTATCTTTATCTTTATCTTTATCTTTATCTTTATCTTTATCTTTATCTTTATCTTTATCTTTATCTTTATCTTTATCTTTATCTTTATCTTTATCTTTATCTTTATCTTTATCTTTATCTTTAATAATTTGATTAAAATTCATCGATTAATAACGTTACAAAACACTTGCCCCTTTCCCATGGAGGAATTTTAAAATATTATTATGTAAATATATATATGTACATAAATAAAAAATATTTATTTATTTATTATATATATACATACATATTTAATAAAATATTATTATATTAAAAAAACAAACCATCTAAGTAAATTATGTTTTTGTATGAGAAGACTATAAGCGCCCCTTGATTATTTAACATTTTGTTTTTAGTTTTTAAATATTTATTCTATTCGTCATTAGCGGTAATTGGGTAGGTACGCAACTATAAATAACTAATCAAAATAACTCGATTCAACGAAAATATTGCTAATAGGTACCGATCGACTTACCTATAACACATTGCCAAAACGCACCGATAGCGCGTTCTAGGATTACGCCACGCGTGACAGCGCCATCTATACTCGAAATCGTATACTAAATCGTATACGATCGAAATTTTAAACTTTACTTACTCAATTTTAGGGAAATGGGGATGATTTTGCAAAATCTAAAAATGCAGATCCATTTTATTTCGCGTCAACATTATGCGTATCAAGTTTCAAGTCAATCGGTTCAAGGGATAAGAGAAAATGAGACAGCGCCATCTATACTCGAAATCGTATACTAAATCGTATACTAAATCGTATACGATCGAAATTTTAAACTTTACATACTCAATTTTAGGGAAATGGGGATGATTTTGCAAAATCTAAAAATGCAGATCCATTTTATTTCGCGTCAGCATTATGCGTACCAAGTTTCAAGTCAATCGGTTCACGGGATAAGATTCTGCATACAAACTTCAAAGCCTTATTTTAGGGCTCCGGAGCGTTATTTCCAAAATTCCTGCCTTAGTACGCCACACAGTCACTCCAGGAACACGCCTTCCAAATTTCAAGTCTCTAGGACCAGCGGTTTGGGCTGTGGCTCGTACGTCAGCCGTCAGTCAGTCAGGACTTTGATTCTTATTAATGAGATGATTCTTATTAATGAGATGATGGCTTTTTGTGATGTTATTAAAAGGTATCTTTAGGTAAAAATAGCGACATTAACTTTGCAAATTTGATGAGAAAAGTTAAGGTTACATTCTCTCCTAAGAAAATATTTTTCTAGCCCCAAAGTCTAAAGTTCACATCGAAGTAACTACGCCACTGTTTCAGGCTGACGCTAAAATATCATAACTTAATCCGTTTCTATTTCGTAAGCCCGTCGTTCGAGCGAAATTGATTACAAATTTCAGCTATAGACGTATTATTTGAAGCATCCGATATTACCAGAGTTCTAATCAATATTGGACAACGCCTCGGTCCCTGGTTCCCCGAACAAATTGTCAATTAAAGCGTATAAAATATATACAGAGTAACTCTGTTATCTGTTCGCCAACTTAGCTTTGACTAACTTGGTGTCCTTTTGGCTTGTTTCACAATATTATTAAGAGTTCCAAGAAAAGATGTTTCTCAATTCGATTATATTTTTGATGATGTTACTTCACAACTGTTCTGTGTGTTTCGATTTGAATGATCTTTTTTTAATGAAAAGGTCTTTTGTAGTCACGTCTAAAGATCTGACGAGTAGTTTTGAGTTATTTGACAATATGTACCTAGAGATAAAATCATTTTAAAAATGAACGCGCTCGGCTCTACTTGGCCGGACTTTCTTCATTAATCTCACAAGACGGTGACTGAACAACTAATAACAAAAACCAACTAATTTGTATTGTATCTATACCTACACCATTTTTGCATATGAGTGTACCTATAGGTACCTAACTGCGGTGGAGGCGCTTCCATATTTATAATCACTCAGTGAGTAATTAAAAAAATAATTCTAACCATAATGGTTTATCAACACTTGACGATGTCGATTTTCATAATTTTAAAAATGTTTTTTTTTGTTAAATTTTGTTTGTTTGTTCATATCTCTGGAAACTAATTAGTGTTGAATTTGAGAAACAATATCCCTCTGTATCTGTCAAAACAGTTTTGTATGCATAGAGTTGGATAGTTCTGTGTACATGATTATTTACATTACAACTTGTAGTTCGACTGGTCGATTGGTATTCAAGAAAGCTACGATATAACTTTGATTGGAGTTTTGCTGAGTTCGATCAGTGGGATATTCTTGGCAAAGCATAGGTAATAAGTTAATAATATAATAATTTTGTGAAATATTATTTATTTTATTTAATAAATACCATGCACAGTTAATTCTCAAAACGATTGATAAAATCTTATTTTCCACTTCATTTTCAATTTAACCGTTTTGGATGAGGCGGTATTTCATCGGGCCCCGAAAATGTTATCGGAAATTAAATCTGTGATATCGCGCGTGAACGTTGAAAGCGTAATTGTGTTACTTCTTGGGAATTTGATGGTAGATCTCTGCTAGCTGTAACATTTACCAATAAAGATATGTTCTCCGAACCTCCAGCTGTCATGTCATGACCATACGTTTGTATTAGTTGTGGTTTCTGATCAGTGAGTAACTCAATTCAATTTATGATAATTATTCTAATTCTAAAATAGCCTTTCCAGAGCGTACCTACATCAAACACAGATTCTGACCTTTTATCTTCAAATTTGTCGGCGGTTAATTGCACTAATAATTGTAAATTGAATTATTTTACAACAAAACTGCTATAATGTGTTACTTTATGGCAAGTTGCTCGCTGTGCAAATCTTATTGCTTTGAATTAAAATGATTGTACCTATATCCATCAATCAATAATTCCTTGTTTGATGCACATAAACTCCTACTGAGCTCGCTAACGGAAGATAGGAAACTAGAGCATTACTAAATCAAACTTCAGATAGGTAAAGCTGAGTCACAAAGCAAAACGAACAATATGGAATCAAAGTAAAATACTTACAAACATATAACAGTTCCGTTCAAGCTCCTTATAAATACACAGAATCTATATTTAGTAACTGTCTTGTTTGTTGCTCTAGAATCCAGCCGGTAGTTAAGACAACTTTTCCGGACAGCTTACCGGAGGGATGATTTGGACATTGTTAATCAACGGGCGTTAGCGGCTTACTGAACTTATAAGCTGAATAGTTCTGAACGCTGTAGTTGTTCATAAATTATATTTAGTAAACAATGTTGGGTTGAACAAGTATCTACGTAAGATAAGTCAGTCATCTTCGTATAGATTTTAGGCATAATACCGTTTGCCCTTTCACATTAGTTTACAACCTTTTTCTTTGCCAAACAAACAAGTCGAAAATAGGGTTTTGTGTACCTATGGTTTATTTTAATTAATTTTAAGTTCTCAATCAATCTGTTTATTTGTTCAAAATGCGTTTCTTTGAATGTTTAAATAATTTTTCATTTTCTCCACCGATTTTTACGTGTCTGTCATAATTAGTAGTGGAAACTTTATTCGATTATGCCTTAGTAATTAGTTTTTGTCATGTAAGTATCATTGTTCGTGTTTGTTCTCCAAATAAAATAAAATACTAGTCACATGCTCAACAGACATACGACAGACAATCGTTTATTGTCGAGTTTACCAACGAAAAATCGATCCTCGACTCGACTCGGGGTTCATGAGTGCTATAGTTGTCAATTATGATATGTGAGTATCATTGCCCTTGTTTGTATGATCCCCAAGTTATTTTATTCGGTCTCATTATTATTCCCCATAAAACCAAGTTTATCTCGACTTATGAAGTTATTTTTGTTGATATTATTTTAGGGTGCGTGTGTGTTGGCCCGCCACTCTGTCGCCGTCTTATTGTGTGGATAATATAAGAATACAGTTGATGAGATCAATGCTTTTGCATTT
This sequence comes from Ecliptopera silaceata, assembly GCA_932527185.1. NCBI lineage: Eukaryota > Metazoa > Arthropoda > Insecta > Lepidoptera > Geometridae > Ecliptopera > Ecliptopera silaceata. The sequence goes on along the minus strand of OW052202.1, from coordinate 4,003,486 downwards.
TTATTATCTCTTGGTAAACAAAGATTAATATAATTCATTCCCTTCGTGATTTAGTCATGCATAAAGTACCTAGATCTCTCTGAATTCTTGTTTCACCGCTCGGGTACAGACACCCGACCACTATCCGAGGAAAACTACTGACCTCTCCTTTTGTTGTCTGTTTAGTTAATAATGAAGGTTGGAATAGGATAGGATAAATGTCTGTTTTACTAAAAATTTGGTACGAGCACGAGTACTAAAGGAATTCTTTCAATAGACTTGTTTATTTCGAGGCAACTACATAGTTAAGACATCGATAGAGATTGATCAGAGAACTAAAATCAGCATATATTTTAGTATGTACCTAGTTACCTAGTATAACTTTATTCTTAGGTTTTCTTAGAAAATACTCCAACAAAAGATTACCTATGCATACTTACCTGTATCGACAGTCGAGATGGGAAAACTAACAGCTGCCGCTGCGATCATAATACGGTTAGATATAAGATTACTTCTGCCTCCTAAGTGCTCGCAGTAGATTTATGTAAGTTCTAATACACCGAGCTAAGCTATCTATGATTTCGTCGTCAAAGCTAAGAACGATGAGCACAATTTACCTGATTATATTACCTTATTTTTTATAAAAAGAAAATTATTGCAGAAATACTGAAATATACCTACCTAAGTATGTAGATTGAGAGGCGGTTTCAATCCTGATTGATTTGAAAGTAATGCGTTTAATTTAGTGTATTTTTATGTTTTATGGTAATTGCTTATACCTATTATGAATATGTAAGATATTCATAAGTATTGATGAACGTGTTTGGGGGTTGTTTTTTTTTGTACCTAACTTAATAAATATAGATCTTTTCTCTATCTAATACATATATTATTATGGTATTTATTGTTCAATGTTCTCATAACATTGTCAGCAATACATCAAAACCAGCATGTCTGGTTTTTTGGGATGATTTAAACCGATGTTTAAACTTTCCTTTGCGTATAAATTTATGCGTACTTAGTTAAATCAAAGCTTGCCGAGTAAATAAAAGGGTGACAGGTGTGGGGCGAAGCGTCCCGTGCGTACCTAATGAGGGCAAATAATTTTATACCAAAACTTTCTACACCTTTTTACGCAGTTTATAAGTCAGCATAGAATTAGGTAAGTAATTGATTTCCTTTATAACAACATTTGATGTTTAAAAATAACAAGCCGAAGGACAGTGTAATATTATTTTATTTTATTTGGAAAACAAACAGAACACAGGTTCTTATATGACATAACACTAATTACCTACTAACGTACTGTAAAAATCGGTGAACAAAATAAAAAAAATCCAAAAATATAAAGATAGCAACAATAACATATTTTGAACAAATGAACTGAACTTAAAATTAAGGATAAAAGTTAATTTAAATAAAGTAGATAACAATCAGACAAATTTAAAGTAACTACCTACCTCAAAAAGCGCATCCACCGTGGACGGGTCTATCAATATAGCATCTTTCATTGTTACTCATTTATTTTACACTTTGGTACATTTCACTAGTACCCATTCTTCATCAACACAACAATCCAAGCAAAAATAAAGCAAAAAAAAATAATATTCATTATAGAAACGCTTTTTCAGGGAGCTGGGTAATATAATTACTGCCTACTCACCGAAGCCTCGGGGGTACCAGGAAATGGGTCGGCGTTGAACTCACTATGGTATAATGCTTGTGGATCTAAGTTATCTAGCGCGAGAGTTTAGCTTGTTTGTTGTAGTTAGCAGATGTATGCATTGCAGGATATTGCACTTATTGTTCGTGTGTAATCTATGTTGCTTAGGAATTTGCAAGTCTAAGTTATCTTGCGGTATTAGTGGATTACAATACCCTATTGTTTCCTAAACATTGCTGAATTTTCAGATTTAAAAAAAATTGTTCCAGATAAAGTTATTAATAAAATTTATTCGCAAACAAACTAACGACTATTACAGTATTTACAAAATGTATATAGGTATATAAAATACATAAGAAACAGTTGAGTTATCTACAGACCGTTGCAAACGATCTAAGTATAGATAGTTCAACTGGTCCAAATCAGTACCAATCGGAAACGTATCTACCGAAGATACTGGCTGAAGTAATTTAAAGTAGTTTTTAAGTAAATCTAAACTAATCTACATCCCGAGCACGAAAGACAAAATAGCGTTTGTAACTGCGTGAAATGTATGCAATTGACACGCAAATTAATGCGGCCCTTGGTTTGTCACGCTGGTCGCGAAACATTATGCGGGTCACCGTTGCGCATTTGATATTCGAGTTATATTGCGCTTAACATAGCAGTATCTTCTCATCTACGCGCAAGTTGACTGCTCAGTGTAACTTAAATGTTTCAAAGCTTAGTTTATCGGTGAGCAGTAAGTATAATTCTCCAGATGTTTTGTGGCGTTCTTCCATCAATTGAGTACACAAAGCACAAGAGCTTAATTGCGACCGTTTGTATTATGCTCCAACTTCAGAAGTAGGTACTCTGTAGCACAGACGCCGTCTAACGATCGTCTTAATACATGTTCTGGTTTGAAACTATATAGAACCATTTGTTGTTCTTATGGACAATCATCAAGAAAGGACAATGCCCTATGGGCTATGGGAATCTGTACCAACTTGCATCAATTTGAATTTACTCTCAAAGCCCTAATTTGTATTTACCTTTTCGCTACCAACAATAGTTTTTTCAATGTTTAACCGCATTTCAAAATATTTAAAAATGTATTTTATTTTATATCATGTTTGCCTTCTCAGCTAAAGCTTACTTAGCAAACAAGATTTTTATGCTCAATGTCCACTCACGAAAATAGGTGACAGCTGGGATCGGAACAAAATAGTTGACGTGCGGAAGGCTTAGTCCGAGCTTGCATTTTAAAACTCCCTACTCTCGAGCCGACAGTCGTCTCTCGGATGTCCTTGTATTTTTGTATGGATATCCGAAAGACGACTCTCGACTCGAGAGTAGGGAGTTTTAAAATGCAAGCTCAGACTAAGCACTCGGAAGTAGGAAATTGATAATCATGTTATGTATAATTAATTTTAATTTTCTAAACCCGGTTAAAAAAGACGGTTAAAAATTAACGAAGTACACGTATAAATAAAATATTAATTTTGATGATAATTAGCTTTTGATGCAATCTGGTACAGGGTTTGGGCATGATTCTTTCAAGCTAGCAATTTTTTTTATATTTATGACTAGCTGTTCCCGCCGCGACTTCGTCCGCGTGCCGTTTTAAGAGATTTTGCTATAACCCATTACTATCTTCATAAGAGGGAAATTGATGGTAAAGAGCAGTCTATGACGGAAAACTTAGTATCTGTACCTACTTATTAATAAAACCGGGCAAGTGCGCACGAAGAGTTCCGTACCGTATCTATCTCCCGTTGCCTTTATCAATATCGAATAAATAAAAATCACGTTTATGTATAAGCCCCCTTTAATATTAATTATTCGTGATAGTTATAAAATTGAAAATAGACAGAAATCAAAGACTCAGTGATAAGGTCTAGTTTTACCCTTTGGTTTCCGAACCCTAAAAACCCAATAACGTAATGCTTCCATCTTGAACACATTCTCGTATAAAGAATGATCGTGTCCTTATGTGTTTGGTCTTTTGGTGGAATTCTGGCGGATTCTTAGTCATCTTAATTGCTGATTCGTTATCAACACATAGGGATGCTGGACATTCTGCTTGGACCAATGATATCTTTCATGATCTTTCGAAGCCAAATAATTTCTCTAGCAGTTTCACTTACTGCCACTATTTCTGCCTCGGTGGATGAAATCGCTACTGTGCTCTGGCGTTTACTTTTCCAGGATATTAGACCTCCAGCATACATGCAAAGAATGCCTGAGGTAGACCTTCCAGTTTCATGATCACCTCCGTGGTCAGCGTCACTGTAACATTCTAAATTATGACTATTTCCTGGCTTGTAAACGATGCCTTCTTCTATAGTCCCTTTCAAGTAACGCATTATCCTCTTGATGATATTGATGATGTTCTCCCTTGCAGGTTTATCTAAATTTCGAGATACAACACTGACAGCAAAGGCTATGTCAGGCCTCGTGCTTGTCATCAAATAAGCTAGTGATCAACAGCTTCACGGTACGGGAAGTTCATTGAAACTTCATTAACATCTTGAGCATTATTTGCTTTTAAAATTGGTGTCGGCACTGGCTTACATTTCTCCATGCCAAACCTTTGCAATATGCGAGCGATGGATGCAGTAAAATAGAACCATCAGGGTACCTTAACCATGCTCTGCTACCATGTTAAAGTAGATATAAGTACTGTAGGATCGAATAAAACCAGTTACAATAAATAAACGAATATTATTAACGTATACTGTAAAGAATATATTAGTCAAGAGTGAAGATAGTGACATTGATGACAATCAACAACGTTTGGTTGCTATGGTTACATCTAAGGCTGGTGATAGATATTAAAGGAGTATCTATTCCTAACAGTAACTTCTCCCGTTTTCCCAACATTTCCCTTCACTACTCTGCTCCTATTGATTGTAGCGTGATGAAAAGTATCCTCTATGTTGCTCAGGAGTATGAAGAATAATTGTACCAAGTTTCGTTAAAATCCGTCGAGTAGTTTTTGTTTCTATAAGGAACATACAGACAGACAGACAGACAGACAGACAGACAGACAAAAATTTTACTGATTGCATTTTTGGCATCAGTATCGATCACTAATCACCCCCTGATAGTTTTTTTTTAAATATATTTCATGTACAGAATTGACCTCTCTACAGTTTTATTATAAGTATAGATAAGATTTACAATATTTATTGAATAAAACAAATGGAAGTGGCTCCTGAACTATCGTGAAGTCAATCACTTCTCATTTATATGCTAAAAATATTCAAAGAGACATATACATATAGGAACATATGCATAAAGTATAAAAGCACAGCTAAAGTAGATATTATATTAATCCTTTATTACCAATAAAAGTAGATTTCAAGTATGTAATTTGGGAAACAACGCGTTCGCCGCGTTTCACTGAAATCTAATCTAAACTCACAACAGAATTAGCATTTCAATAAATTATATTCAGGTGCAGAGCGGAGATTAGATACTCTGCATAAACGAACACGCACTGCAAAACAAATTACAAATTATACTGAGCTTTAGAAGCTCAGTAGAGTAGAAAATTAACATTTGTAAGCAAATAGGCTGATCTGTATATAAATGGGAATACTTCGTCTCGTCTATCTTTAATTGTATCAGCTCCACTTTAATCTGAGCTGCGCTACTGTGATATGGTAACAGCTACGCTTCTTGTTATTATTTGCGCTACGATAACTGCTACGCTCCTTGTTGCTATCTGCGCTACGGGCACTGCTACGTTTATGTTACTATCTGCGCTACGATAACTGCTACGCTCCTTGTTGCTATCTGCACTACGGTAACTCCTACGCTTCTTGTTGCTATCTGCGCTACGGTAACTGCTACGCTTCTTGTTCCTATCTGCGCTACGGTAACTGCTACGCTCCTTGTTACCATCTGCGCTACGGTAACTGCTACGCTTCTTGTTCCTATCTGCGCTACGGTAACTGCTACGCTCCTTGTTACCATCTGCGCTACGGTAACTGCTACGCTTCTTGTTCCTATCTGCGCTACGGTAACTGCTACGCTCCTTGTTACCATCTGCGCTACGGTTACTGCTACGCTTCTTGTTCCTATCTGCGCTACGGTAACTGCTGCTTTTAACTATATATCTGTATAATTTTTGTATTGAATTGGCTTACATTTTGAGTTAAAGTTCATTTTAACGGGACGGCTTTTCAAAGCTCGTTAATATTTAAAGTAATTATGATTGCTCTTACAGGGGCGGAATTAAAAATTGTAATAGATTATGGATAAGGATAAATGTAACAAAGTAAAAATACGGAACGTCTTAAGAAAAAGTGGGGTATTAGAAGATTAAAAGATTTTTTGGCGTTTTAAGCTCTGTTTTTGATACCGTATTTAAATCAACCTAGAAGTATTTTCAAAAAAGCGGAATGATCCGTTATAAATTATATAAATCTAACTTTATGAACAAATTATCTAAATACATATAACATTTAAATTAGTGGTGGTAAACTTAAATATCCCTCAGGGGCACGGTCGGTGTTTCTAATAATCTGCCAAGTTATAAATCATGCTTAGTTTCAGTATTTACACAAAATACTTATGATTTTGTATCATCCATATTCTGTGTAAGTTGGTTATTGGAAAATGCTTGCGATTTCGTTAGCGTGCACCGGACAATGCCCAATGGGCTATGGGAATCTGTACCAACTTGCATCAATTTGAATTTACTCTCAAAGCCCTAATTTTTATTTACCTTTTCGCTACCAACTTTTTTTCAATGTTTAACCGCATTTCAAAATAATTAAAAATGTATTTTATTTTATATCATGTTTGCCTTCTCAGCTAAAGCTTACTTGGCAAACAAGATTTTTATGCTCAATGTCCACTCACGAAAATAGGTGACAGCTGGGATCGGAACAAAATAGTTGACGTGCGGAAGGCTTAGTCCGAGCTTGCATTTTAAAACTCCCTACTCTCGAGCCAACAGTCGTCTCTCGGATGTCCTTGTATTTTTGTATGGATATCCGAAAGACGACTCTCGACTCGAGAGTAGGGAGTTTTAAAATGCAAGCTCGGACTAAGCACTCGGAAGTAGGAAATTGATAATCATGTTATGTATAATTAATTTTAATTTTCTAAACCCGGTTAAAAAAGACGGTTAAAAATTAACGAAGTACACGTATAAATAAAATATTAATTTTGATGATAATTAGCTTTTGATGCAATCTGGTACAGGGTTTGGGCATGATTCTTTTACAAGAGATCACCTTATTACTTCTGTTGCAAATAAAAAACTCAATTTCTGCTATTTATTCTTTGTTAAACCCTTAATTTGGTATTGTATGCTGTGCCATACAAACTTTAAAAAAATATAAAGTGTTAAAGAAATATTATGATTTCGATATAATTATTAATATTTATTCTCATAAACTAGTAAATCTTTACGAAAAAAAATGTTTTTGAGTGTTAGCGACATTGGTGCTGTAATTTTTTGACATAATGTCTGCTCAAAAGAGGCCGGCTGTGGTCACTAAAGTATTTATTTGTTTTTTAATACATTTCCCTCATAAATTTCTAATAAAACAATTATAATTCAATCGTGACATTATAGTGAAGTGACCACTTATATAATTTTGGCAATATTTTTGAATGTTAGTTGTTTTATTTGATAATAAACTTTGTATGCCGTGACATACATTGCCAACTTAGTAATGAATCACTGCACAACAAATCTGTATGCCACAGCATACATTGCCAATTTATTTGATTTCTTTTTGTGATATTTTTTTTTTATATTTATGGGTTTTTTTTTGTTTGGTCGATGGTGACTTATTAGGCGCTCAAGTTTCGCATTCAGACTCATCTTCCCCAGCCCCATCTATCGCGAGATCCGTAAAATTAGTGAATATATTCGATTCCGATGATGAAACTTCAACCGATGAGAATTTTCGGCTTACGCCTGTATTCCAAGAAGTATACCCGAGTCCATCGCTTGAGCCCGATCGCAGCGCTATTCCGATAATAAGCGACATACTAACAATGCCTGCAACCCATGCCACGCCTGCAACTCCTGCCACTCCTGTTACTCTAAATCCTATATCTCAAGTCGCTTCTGCATCACAAGCTACTGATTTATTGCCAATCACAGTGTTGCAGAGACATTATACCTGGTTCTTTGCTGTCATAATGTATGTCCATCAACTCATTTTTATAAAAAAGTTTGATTTATGTTTGTTTTTAATTAAAGTAACAATACATATTTATGATTTTTATTCTTACTGGTTTTGGCAAGGTATGTCCCAACATACATTCAAATTCTTTACCCACTTGGCAATGTATGTAGTAGCATACATGGTTTTTCAGGAAAACTGTAATCCCTAGATTTTTTTTATTATTTTTCTGGGCATCTTTATGCTCTACACATTACAATTTCAATAATAGTTTCATCTAAAAAAACATTATTTTTTTTGCCAAATAAAGGGTTAAACCATAAACGAGATTTTATTACAATCAAAAACTACTACGTTTTTATTGAAAAAAAATATTTATTCAATAAAAACGTAGTAGTTTTTATGAAAAGATTTATTTGTGTTTCGAAAAAAAACCAATTTCAGTTTTATTTACTTTAAAAAATCAATTTGATTAATCTTTTGATAACGTAAGACGATCACGAGATTTGTTTGTTCTGAAATAACATGAAATGATTAATTTACAAACTCAAATGATTAATTTTAGTTGTCAAAGGCATACCTATCTCAATATTAAAATTGAACTATCTATAGATCTTTTGCAACGGTCTGTAGATAGCACAACTGTTTTTATACTTATGTATTTTTTATGCATATGGACATTTTGTAAATACTGTAATAGTCATAAGTTTATTTGTGAATATAATGCATATTAAAACAGAATTATGTTCAAACACTTGACATTATACCTGTCGTATGGACTTGCAGAAGCCACATTATAAAAGAAGAAGCGTATTGCACTTTGCTGTATTTAGTTGTTAGGTATCTTATACCAAAAGTTTATATATTTATATATTTGAATTATATAAATGAATCAACTATTGACATTTTAAGCATTGACATTTTGTATAATTATGAAGTATTATTATTAGTTATAATGTATTTTAATTATTTTGAATTGTATGTAATGTATCATTATTGTAACATATTTCAAACACAATTGTAAAATTGTTTGTGATTAAATTGAATTGAATATACATTTTTATTCTATAGATAACACAATCCTTCCGCAATTCCATCTCTATCGGTCGAACGACTTAATCAACTAATTACCTTGGAGCTATTCATCTTGGTTCAGCCAGTATTGAGTACGAGATACCCGTTCCTATGGGATTAATCTTGATCTAATTCGTACCTCAACCGTGCCATCAAAAATATTTTTTTTGTTGTATTACAGTTACACTATTTTTTTTTATTGTATTTTTCGGTAACAACAGTTTTAAAAGCTTTAATAATAAATGACTTAATAAACAAATACCTACTAAAACTTTTATTTAAAAAAATATATATACAGTAGAACCCCGTTAAGACGATCACGTTTAATACGATTTCTCGCATAATACGCCACTTTACGTCAGTCCCTGCAACTTGAGACATATTTTCATACATTTCTTAACGCTTAATACGATTCGTCATCCCGTTTAATACGCCCGAGCCGATCCGTGGTCACTAGCAGAGCGCTCTAACGCGAGCCTCAGAAAGCCCCCCGCCCGTGTTGGAAGAAGAAGAACCCGAGATACTGCAGGATTTTCCTGGATATTTCCTGGATATTTTGGCACCGTATGAAATTCTATCATTTTCATACGGTGATCTTATTGAGAATGTGAATAACACACAAAATGAGGCATAAAATGAGTGATAATGATGATGAAGATGAGTCAACTCCAGTTTTGTCAAACGCCTGGGCGTTTAATGCCTGGGCATTATCAGCTGTTAATGTTTTAAGATGCTATGTAGCGTCTTTGGATCAAAGCAAAGACGCACTGCAAAAGTTGAATTATGTTGAAAATGTTTTAATTACTAAAATGCATCAAAATCTTTCTGTCAAACTAAAATAAGCGATTATTTTAAATGACGTAATTATACACTACGTATTTAATTTAATTTATAAATGTATAATTTAATACCTACATATTACATTATAACATAATACAGAACAATATGTATGTAGACTATGTAGAACGTTTTATTTTTTATATCCCGCATAATACGCTTTCACGCTTAAGACGCGTTTTTGGTTTTGTTGTATTGTTGTATTTGAAGTTTTTGGGTCCCTGAGAAATCGTCTTAAGCGGGTTTTACTGTATTTTACTAAATACAAATAAAATTAACATTTATTAAAAGGTCATTCAAGCTTGTCATTGTGTTTGATATAGAACTTACACTAAGATTAGTATATTGTTTCGTATATTCTACCATAAAGTGTGTAATGTAACAGGATATATCTTACTAGAAATAAGTATAAACGAAACTACATAATTAATAACTTACCCTAACTTACCTATATCTCCGTTCAGTTTTCGAAGCTTTCCGATATTGGTAATCATACTTTTCCGTTTGTGACCTTTATCACAATACTTTTACGTGATGTGTCTCTGTTTCATCAACCCCAATCGTAAATACAGGGAGAAGTAATATCCGTAAAATAGGAATGGTAGGTAATGATTAAAGGTATGTGTTTCGATCGCGAATAGATTTTATTCACGTCATGCTCAACGGTATATTTTATTCCACTCGTATAAATCTGGATTATCTCTGGTTTTAATGCTTCTATCCGGATTATGTACCCTCTACTTGGAAGAGAGACGACGTTCTATTGTTTTTGGTGGCATATCGAGCGGATTTGTGGCAGCGGAAATTACTAAAAGACGGAAATCAACCTTCACTCAGCGCGGCTGCAGCGGACTGTTTTACATTTCAAAGCGATGTGATGATTTGCAAGCTGCTTAGTAATCATCATAATCAAAGAGTTCTCTCCTAAAAGAGTTTATTTATATGCAAATGGATATAGGATTGAGGGCTTGCGCCTTTTTTCCAGTTCGTGGCGGATTTCTTTTACTTCCCAGCTTTTATGGTGTTTTCTTATTTTATGATTTGAATTTGAATTTCAGAGCGCGTTCTTATTTTAGTCTAACATTTTATACTAAAACCTTTTACTTAAAAATCTTTATCTTAGCGAGATAAAGTGCTGTACATGAAAATGGTACCTCAACCGTACCAGATTCAAAGGAAAGTTACGCTTTAGGCAAGATGTCTGCTCCATAAGCATATAATCTGTTCCCACTGGAATACTAAACGGTTCCACAGCTTCTTAACTAGAGGTTCTTATTAGTATGCAAGTTAATTTAATTTACTGAGATACTTCGTGTGAGGAATACATTATTTCATTAACAAATCAAAAACAGGCAAGAAAAAATGCAGCTCAATTTCAACTTATGAAGACTTATGAACAAAAACGTTTAGATATATGGTTCACTCCATTTCTTTCTAGTCTAGATTGTCGTGTGATGTTCAAACTGGGTTTATAGGCTCTTGGCACGTAGTGAGAACGTGCATCGACGCTTAGTGCTTCGAGACATTACTTTATGTATTTACAATCTCGATACGGAGTGCTCCCTTATTAGATCTTTGGTAATTATGACTTACGCTTTATTATGGAAAGTTATTTTATTTTTAACTCGCCCTTATTTTATGCAACTAAATGGTTGATCAAGCAATCCCGACTTATGTTAAATGGTAACCACTTCTCGTGATGATATCCTCCATGGCGAATACGCCATCGGTGAAAATACATTGTGTCACCGCATAAGAAGTATAAAGGCGTACTTCAGCACTCGCCCTTGAAAACGTCACACATCAATACGAGGACCAACGTTAAGCCAACGCGTTAGCTTAAGGTGACGGGTATAGCCAAATGCGTGTTTTTGGGGAAACCGAAAACTGTTTTCAGAAAAAGTGATAGCATGTGGAGTTGTGAAACTTATTATTTCCTATAACACATAAGTATATTGAACTAGTGTATTGTTACTCAAAATTTGTGCTCTTGGATATAGTTTACTTTTAAATGTAAGTTTAGTACCAACACCTTTTGCAAAAGTGTGGTTTAAGATCCCATTTTTTATGGGTTTGGCAGATTTGTTTGGTACCAAACTCAGCACAGCTATTCTTATGGTTCGTATCTTGTGACTCTAAAGAAAACATTTCTACATTAAGGTGTTTAAAGAAGAAGAAGGGTAGCGCCTTAGGAATTATAAGTGTTTGATTGCTGTGTGCTCGCAAATATACATAAGGCGCTGCTTTAGAGTTTGACTATCCGATCCGTGCGCGGCTCATTATTTGTTTTGCGTCGTTGTGAGCATTTTTGCTGAAGTTGAAATTGCGAGGTTGCCACGCTGACTGTCTCGAGTTTAACCACCACGGCAAAAACTATGCCGTGTTACAAGTTTAACGTGTGTGTGATATAATAAATAAATAATAAAGTTGGAAGTTATTGACATTTTCATTTTTTATGAAAAATTTCACCCTACCCGTCGCCTTAAATAGCTACCGTAGTAGTGAAAGCTTACTAGTTTAGCCATATCTTTGTTCCACGTCAATGTGACAATTGGGTATTTGAATATTTTTTTTTTGTGATAAATGGAAAGATCATGTATAAGTTTTGCAACAAAACTATTTTTATTATATTTTTTTTCGCAATAATTCAAAAGTTATTTCAAAATAAAAATTCATCTTTAAATCCAGTAGGTACTTAAAACACACCGACAACTCCCGAACAAACCCTACCTGCGTCATATATTAGTTCAGTCAATAAGTTTATAACTAGATGGTTATTATATGGCTATTACATTTTGACGTCACAACCATCGCGACCAATCATGGCGCGTTTATAGTCACGTGATTATTATTTAAATTTCATCAATTTTTAATTGTTTATAATTAATTGAAAAAAATGTGTTTTCAGTTTTTTGCTTTATATATCAATATTAGTAATAATAAAGTTTTAAAATACATAAAAAAATACAATATATTTTTTTAATTCAAATACCCAATTGCATATATCTACTCTGTTGTAAAGGACGTTCTTTATAAAAATAGATTTATTATCTGTCTCTTCTAAACAGAACTGTCAATGAAAAAAGATGTCCTGGTACGATGTACATTTTGTAAATTGATGTAAAAATAAAGTTTATGTGAGAACAAGGTGTGGGATGTAAGGGAGCTACACAAAAACTTTAGCTCCAATTGTCAACCTCACCTGCACGCGGTACATCCTGCAGTAACCGACGAGGCTCTGGCGACCGGTCGACGGCGGTATAACCCTTCTCATCCAGGCACAGTCAAATCCCTGACCGCTGAGGGGCAGCAGCCTCAGCGGTGCGACAGACTGTGTCCCTGCGATCGCCAACCCGCATGCCCAGCGTGGCGATTAGGGCAAAACCTCCCTATATATGCAGCACACACAAAAGAGACGGCCCCCAGTTCCCGGTAGCTCCGCTAGTCATGGCCAAGGCGGCGGTCATGGAAACGGCGGAGCAGGGGGTGCTAAGAATCTCCGGGTTACGGAAGGCTGCCCATCCCAACTGACCCTGGCAACGTATAACGGACGCACTCTACGGCTGGACGAACACCTGGCGCAACTCGAGGTGGAACTTGAGAAGGTCAGATGGCATATTCTGGGGTTATGTGAAGTCCGACGAGAGGGAGAGGACACCGTAACCTTGGAATCAGGCCATCTCATGTACTACCGCGAGGGCGACCTTACCTCCCAAGGCGGCATAGGGTTCCTGATCCACAAGTCCCTCGCTGACAACGTCACTGAAGTATCCAGTGTGTCGACCAGGGTAGCATACCTGGTACTTAAACTCACCGAGAGGTATTCCCTCAAGGTAGTTCAAGTGTATGCGCCGACCTCGTCACACTCGGATGATGAAGTGGAGTTTGTCCTAGGTGACATTGCTAAAGCCTTACATACCACCACTAAGGCACACTTTAACATTGTCATGGGGGACTTTAACGCCAAAGTAGGATTACAGACATGCAGCGAATCATCAGTAGGGCCACACGGATTTGGTAGTAGGAACCACAGGGGGCAAATGCTGGTCAACTTTCTAGAGCGGGAGGGACTATTCTTGATGAATTCATTCTTTAAGAAGAGTCCGCAGAGAAAGTGGAATTGGCGAAGCCCCAACGCTGTGACGAAAAACGAGATAGACTTCATTATAGCGGACAAGAAGCATATATTCAGAGATGTCTCAGTGATCAACAGGTTTAACACCGGTAGCGATCACCGAATGGTACGAGGCTCTCTGAATATCAACTTTAAGCTGGAACGTGTCCGCTTAATGAAATCTAAGCTCCGTCCTAACCTACTCCAAACCGCCGTGAACTCAGAGAAGTTTCAACTTCAGCTTGAAAATCGATTCGCTGCCTTGGAAACTACCGATGACGTAGATCAGGACCTACACAATGTGGTAAATATCCTCAGGGAAGAGGGCACGAAATTTTGCTCGGTAAGGCGTACGGGTAAAAAGTCTAAATACTCGGATGAGACTCTCCAGCTAATGGAAAAGCGACGCCAGACACCACTCACCCCTACTACGCTGTCAGAACACACGGCTCTTAACAAGTGCATTGCTAAGCGCATACGCTACGACCTCCGTCGCTTCAATACTCTTCGTATTGAACGAGCAATTGAGCAAAATCGGGGGTCCAAAGTGTTTGTGCAGCAACTTGGTAGGAGCCATCTGACACAGCTCACGACATCTAGGGGTGAAACCGTCGTTTCCAAGCCGGAGGTTTTAGCTGAGATTGAAGACTTTTATGGCCGATTGTACGCCTCACAAGTTTCGTGTCCGGGATCCAGTAATGAGGATGTTAGAGCCACACTGACCCGCCACTACACAGAGGATCTCCCGGAGATCAGCCTGGACGAGATCGAGGTGGCTCTGAAACAGTTGAAAAATGGAAAAGCCCCAGGGGAAGACGGAATCACGTCGGAACTCCTAAAGGCAGGTAGTTTATCAGTTCTGAGGGAAGTCCGACGTGTTTTTCAATCCGTCCTGGACCATGGGAGAACTCCAAAGGCATGGAGCAAGAGTGTGGTAGTGATGTTTTTCAAGAAAGGCAACAAGGCTTTACTGAAAAACTACAGACCGATTTCACTCTTGAGCCATGTCTACAAACTGTTTTCCAGAGTTATTTCGAACCGTCTTGCGCGAAGACTTGATGAGTTCCAAACCCCGGAGCAGGCTGGGTTTCGCAGAGGATTTGGCACCATAGACCACATTCACACAGTGCGGCAGATTATACAGAAGTCCGAAGAGTATAATCAGCCACTGTGCTTAGCGTTTGTGGACTATGAGAAAGCCTTTGACTCTGTTGAAACCTGGGCTGTTCTACAGTCTCTGCAACGATGCCAGGTGGATTGGCGATACATCGAAGTGTTGAGATGCCTTTACAATGATGCCACTATGTCTGTCCAAGTCCAGAACCAGCAGTCTAAACCTATCCAGCTCCGCCGCGGAGTAAGACAAGGAGATGTCATATCTCCCAAATTGTTTACTAGCGCGCTGGAAGATTTGTTTAAGACGCTGAGTTGAAATGGGATGGGCATTAACATCAATGGCGAATATATCTCACACTTACGATTTGCCGACGACATCGTCATATTGGCGGAATCGTTGCAGGACCTACAACAAATGCTGAACAGTCTTGCTGAAGCCTCACGACGGATTGGCCTGGGCATGAACTTGGATAAAACGAAGGTCATGATTAATGACCGTATTACCCCAGAGCCAATAACCGTTGCCGGAATGCCTCTCGAATTTGTGCAGGAGTATGTTTACCTCGGGCAGACTCTGCGGTTAGGTAGACACAACTTCGAGAGAGAGCTAGACCGGAGAATTCAGCTGGGCTGGGCTGCGTTTGGGAAACTTCGTCAAGTCTTCTCGTCATCCATCCCTCAATGTCTGAAAACGAAAGTTTTCAACCAGTGCGTCCTACCCGTTATGACCTATGCTTCTGAAACGTGGACGCTGACAGTGGGGTTGGTCCACAAGCTGAAAGTCGCTCAGCGCGCTATGGAGAGAGCTATGCTCGGAATTTCTTTGCGTGACAGAATCCGCAACGAAATTATTCGTCAGAAAACCAAAGTGTTCGACATAGCTCAAAGAATTAGCAAGCTGAAGTGGCAGTGGGCCGGCCATGTTTGCCGAAGAACCGACAACCGTTGGAGCAAACGGATACTGGAGTGGAGACCGCGTTTAGGCAAGCGTAGTGTAGGACGCCCTCCGGCGAGATGGATCGACGATCTGCGTAGTGTAGCTGGCAAACACTGGATGAGAAGAGCCGAAGACCGGGCTCAGTGGCGCGTCTTGGGAGAGACCTACGTCCAGCAGTGGACTGCAATAGGTTGATGATGATGATGATGAGAACAAGGTCTATCTATCTGGTGTTGCAGGTGTCCATGAGCGGCGGTGACCACTTCCCATCAGGTGGCCCGCAAGCTCGTCTGCCTGCTATAGCATAAAAAAAAGACTAAAATGACTTTATCGACGCCTCAGAAGGGCCATGTTTTCAGACGTACCTACTTCCCCGTAAGTTCTTTTAAACAAGTTTCTACAACGTTGTTATATAAAGGCACGTAATATCCGCTATTTTCAGACTTTAACAACTTTCTCGGAAATCATTGGCTGCGAGTGTTTCCGACGGCAAATGGATTTCAAATGTCACAATTCCTGTGTTAGCTATGAGTCTTGTCTCCGCTGCTAAGCTTTTTGATGAGACGAATGAAATTGGGGCGGTGTCAATATTACAGTAGATGTGGGTCTATTCACGTCACAAAATGACAACTTGCTAAATATATCCGCTGCGTGGCTCGAATAAGCAAGAATTACTTTGACACTACGGTTTGATGGATGCGGTCATTACAGTACTATTCGTCGATAGTAGACATATCTTGTCCATTGTAGTGGAGGTTAGCCATGTCAGCACATTATCTTCAAAGCTTTTAAATAGTAGTATAATTATAGTTTTTTTTTTTCGGTCAAATAATTTTCATTTCATATTTTATTTCTACAATAGCTGTATAAGTATAGAGGCTTTTGTTGTAGGTTCGTATAACCAATAAAAAATATGACATAAAATAAATCACAAAATGTATCAGAACTACTTTATAAACAAATCTAAACACTTTTAACTGCAGAGATTGTGGACTCATTTAACCCGGACTAACTGAAACTCGAGCAGATGCTCGTTCAATTAATTAGATACTTCATGTCAGTTGTGGTTCGTTGGTCATTGGTTTTTTCCCCACACTCGGCCAAAGTGATTTGCATATATTGTGGGCGAATACGTGAATTGGAACGTTGATTTTATTGGAAATGCCTGTTCCAATAAAGGAAAAGGATTTGAGCATATTGCTGTGTTTTTATTTCAACTTTTGTTGGGTTGCCAATGATCGTTGTTCGAACTGGGTCACTGCTTACGAATTGGATTACAAACGATTGGTCAGTATAAACTAATTGTTTGTGTTTTTAGTTAGACAATACAAATAGACATTACTGCTTTTCTAGAAAATTTATTACCTTTTTATTATCTTTTGTTGAGGTCATAACGGTCGATGCTTTTTAATGAAAGAGCTAAAACTTTTTCAAAGCAAATAGCTCTTAGTTCTTTGTCTAAAGTTTTTGCTTGCCTTCAGCATTAGCTTGGAGACTTAAGTTTATTTCGAAGTTGCATATAAAGTGTAACGAGAATTTAACGACTTTAAGAACAACATACATTCGTCTCTGAAATAGGTACATTGAAGTTTGTCGCTGATATTTTTCGTAACTTTTATTTTTGCAGATCTATTTACCTCTAATAGGGCCATGTTGTGTTAACGACGACATTCGGAAATTATGGGAAAAGTATATCGTACAAGTTGTGAAAAAAGTTAAGATATTATCATTACGAAGTTTCTGAAGATAGATCGACTTGCTGAAGTAAATAGTGTCTGGTTTCCAAAGAATCATTTGCCGAAATTTACGCACATCTTAAGCATAATACATGAAAGCTAAGTACCATGAAAATTTAAGAATGTACCTAACTGAAACTGAATTATGCATAAATGCATTTTATATTGTGTTCTCAAAGTTTGCTTTTAATTTCGATCTTTTGATTGAATACTATTGAAGTAATCTGAATACTGTTGACCGACTGTATGTGTGCATAGTAAAAAGCTTTATCCAATGGGGTGAGCACGGATAAATGTGACAATAGTAAACGTAACGAAACAGTGACATATTTAAGATACAGTGCGCGTCGACATCAGCTTTACTGTCGAACGTTGCAGCGTTAGCGCGCAGTGTGTCTTAAATATATTACGTTTACGTGCATCACAATTTATTCGTCAGCCCTCAGCTTTAAATAGAAGTACCTGCCTAATTGTGGATTATCGGAGTATTCAAACAATACTTAGTATTTATTCTTGGGCGAACGTATATGATAATAATATAGTTATAATATAACACTACATTAAAATATCGCACACGTTTCAGTAAAATATAAATTTAATTAAAGCGGCAGCGAACGGTACATGAAAAGTTATGCATGAAACGATTCATTTACATTAGGTACTTTTACCTAGCTCTGGGAAAGAATTCGGAATTTTTCAGAATGTTTCACAATGTTCAACTCATTTGGATATTCTTCCTCTAGATCTTAGTTATAAAGATTGCCTAAGTAAACTTAAAAGCTAAGTATTTCAACCTCCACCTCTCTTCTAAGAGTGTTTATTAATTATCTTATAAAAAGTTTAGTTGCTGAATTATTTTGCGTCTTGTAAGTAAAGACATTTATTCTTGAACAAATAACGACTATCGAAGACTATCCGCAGGCTCGCAAATGATCTAAAAATTGTTCTGATAAAAGTTTTGACAAAGCTGATTTTAAACTCTGCTGTTTTAAAGTTTCAAGACAGCTCTGTCACATTTTACTTCTATTTTGAAATAAAATACAATGTTTAACTCGTCTAGATTAATGTCTCGCACAGCTCGTAAGGAACCAGGAGCGCCAAGCTTCAAAATATATGACGTCATAAAACCGCTGTATTTGTTTAGTGATGTCATCAGTTAAAATAAATCTTTGAATAATATTACAGTGTATATCTTTCATGGACTACATATCTATAAATTCATACTTATTAACTACCTATTTATTTGATCTAGTATATTAGCTCCTTATCTTGTGTATTTTTTTTGAATAACCCATGGTTTCCACTACTTGGCAAAGGTCTCCCCCTCTCTTTCCACTTTTCTCTATTCATTCCGGCTCGAAAGAGAATTTTGTGTCATATTGCACAAAAAAAAAACACAAAAAAACATATTCACCCATATTTGGCTGAATTTGTTTTTTTCGTATTAAACACTTTGTTTAAAAGCAATGTTTAGTTTTTAATTAGACTGCATTTGTTATAATGTGCTCTACCATTAACAATAAAAACTCATAGCATAATTCTAGGAAAAGATCTTTATCTTTATCTTATGTCCTTTCAAGAAAGATAATTAAAATGGAAAACGCGTGGGACTCTAAAACGGGCTTTTATTTTTATGTTGGTGTTTCTGGTTTATGGCCTGGCCACCGAAGAAAATGTTTTCATTCATTATTTCTTGGAAACAACGCGAAGCAATTTTTATGATACTAGACAACCTATTATTGTATCATTAAACGGTAACTTCTGTCTTCTGCTTATAACAAAGACCTCACCACGACCTCATACAGACCTCACCACGTCTATTGAGAGCACCAGACATTTTAGGTAATTAAAAAAGAAAACAAAACTACAAAATATGTGCTACTAAATATGTGCTTTCATTTATAGTTTGATTTTTGAAAATATGTCTGGGGAAAAAATATGTTAAGACTATTAGCGCTAATCGGTGTACCCTGTATTATTATAAGAATACAGGGTACACCGCTAATAGTCTTAACAATATGTTTTTTCCCCAAACATATTTTAAACATAATTATCTATATTTGGCAATCTGAGTATATCAAGTGTAATACACATGTATGAATACGATAATAACTAAATTCACTATGAACTGTAAAGCCCATGCACTCTACGAAGCACTTAGCGTACGGTTTACCGCGAACAGAGGGCCTAGTACGAGTTTGGCACATGCATACGAACGTATCGCCTTCGTATCGCAAGCCGCCAATTTTGTATGGAAATCCAAGCTTCTCAAGAAATCTGCTAGGGGCGCTGTTTGGATCACCATACAAAAACAGTGGCGCTAGGCGATTGCGTCTCTACGATTCGTGTGTGCACAAACTCGTACTTGGGGTACTGCATCATGCAAAGCTGAGCATGAAATGAGAACTGTCAAAGTTTAAAGCAGACTTTCATAAAGTTTCCGAAGCTTGCATCAGAGGTGAAAGGTTCACGGAAACATACAAGTTTCTTAACCGCAATCAGAGTTCGTTCTACGAACTGAGTAGTGTATTATACCTACGAAGTAAATCAGTGCATCTGACAACACTTTACCTGAGTTTACATTGAAGTGACTGTGGGGATACAATCCATGTGTCACGTACTGGTTTGCCCTTTGTGCCCACCTGCACAAGGGATGACCTTATCAACGCCACAGAGAATGGGATACTATATTTGAAACTATCATGGTTTTGAACTAGTTTTCATTATAAATGGGATATTTACCATGATTTGTGAGTTAGCGCATGCAACTGTGCGAAAATATTGGGAAATAATGAAACTCAAAAATCATGGTAAATATCCCGTTTATAATGAAAACAATGAGATACTAGTAGCAAAGTTCTACTTGAACTCTGTTTAAAATCATTGTTGTTGTGTATAATTGACACGCTAGAAGAATACCTGAGTTTATAAGGCAAACTTTGCAGCCAATTTCGAATGGGTGTGTTTTGACCGTTCAACGAGTTTACCAAACACAAACATTTAAAAACAAACCAGCTTCAAAAAGTTCAAAATAATTTACTTTAGTGAGCTATTCATTTACACTGGCAAAATGTTTTGTGGTGAGTGTACTAGCCCGATGGGAGCTGATCTGGGCTTTTAAACAAAGGCTCGTTATATTTTAATCAAGGAGAGTACGTGAATGTATGATTTTTTTAAGAATTTCACCAGCATGTCAAACAAGGAAAAGTATTTGAAACAAAATATTAAGCTATTGCATAGATTCGCGGGCCTTGAGCGTGGAGACCGAATCCAGAAATGCCGTAACGAAAATACCAAACGAAAATAACCTAACACTGCGCATGCGTAATCCAGCAAAAAATGCTACGCAATACCTTTACCGCGACAGTCCCCGAGTGCCACACGTATTTTGTTATTTTCTAACTTACCTGTTTCATTGTATTTTATTAGCAAAGTTAAGTTTAAATTCAAATAGGCAAATGAGCACTTTAAATGTTTTTTTGTAAAAAGACTCGCACACAATTAACTTATGACTAAGCAGTCATATTGTTTAATTTGTTAAAAGACCCTTTGTTTATTTGTATTAATTAAAATTACATAAATTAAGGTTACAATAAATAACTTTGTTACAACACTACTAGGTTATAAAATATATTTTTGTTCCCATCTTTTAGGTGTGAGCTATTTTAATTTGATAATTCATTGAAGTAGAATCTGAATTCAACTTGCTTAAGTATTGTTACCTAGAGCTCTTAAGAAGTCTTTAATTTCATTCGGTTTGATTTTTGAACATTGAGATCGAACCATCCTCAACAGTTTTGTCCATATGCTATGTATCAAACCATAGTTCATAACAAATAATTAATAATAATTCATAACAAAGGTTACATGTCAAATTAATAAGTACCTACATAATCTATACACAAAAAATAGGTAGGTACGTAATTTCATTAATGAGTAACAACAAGTTTTATTCATAAGTATGTTATGCCATTTGTTATGCGTAGAAAGCAAATTGCATAAAATATAAAATAAAAAAATGAAAAAATAAATAACACAACATCATCTAGCCAAGCTAAGCAGAGCTTGTATTATGGGTACTAGAAGACTGACATACTTAATACTCATTACATAGATAGATATTTTTTATTATAACTATAATTTTCAGTATTTTTTAAAACTGATTACATTTACATAAAAAAAACATGAAAGCCATAATGTTATTCATCGTCCCTAGTTAAGTTTTATGGAGTGCGCGCAACCATTTTGCTGAAACGAGCGAAATCAGTCGCTAACTAATGAAATTGTAATTTATTTTACGCCTTCTATTTAGGGAACTTAAGTTAAGTATCATATGGATAGCTATGTTAAGAAGAAACAGTCTTTGAAGCAATGTTAGTGAATGTCTTTACTTACTTACTTACTTCAATTCATAAACATAATTACCACATCTTCACAAAAATGTTTACTTATCGATGGTGTTGATATTTATAAGTACATGAGAATTTTAATGAAAACTGATGAAGAGTTGAGTATTTTAGTTAGGATCAATAAATTAATTATAGATAAAATATGAAATAGGTATTTTTAAAATAATTAAACTTTACTTAACAAATTTATCTTTATCTTATCTTTCTTTATCTTTAATCAACTTCTTGTGTTACTTTCATTTTCTTCAATCGCCAGCAACGCCACAAAGGTCTTCAAAATAAATTGAACGAGAAACTCGCCTTATACCAATTTACCGACAAGTGAACGAATAAACAAGGACCGAGTCAAATTAACTCTGTTTCAAACAAAATTCGTGACGAAGAAGAGACTCAAATTGAAAGCAAACAATCGACAGTAATGTTGGCAAAACGTGAAAATATCTTTAGATACAAAAAATATTTCTTGCTCGAGGTCGACTGTCCCTTTAAATAAAAATGAATTGAGTTTGTCAGCTACTTAGGGAGTTGAGCCTGGGATTTCTGCTCAAGACTGCTATTTATTGATTAAATGAATTAGACCTTGTATATTTTGTTAGAGGTGTTATAAGTATTTGTGAAGTTTGCTTATATGTGATTTATCTATTTAAATAAAAATATAAAACTTTTTTATATATATTTTTATTTAACCTATGTTGTCCCACTGTTGGGCAATTCCCTTTCTTTCCATCTTTCTCTATCCCTGGCTAACTTTGCCCATTACCGGTCGAAGGAGTCCAGATCATCGCAATAAGGAGATGCTGTTTCTCATTTCTGAGTAAAGTGAATTGGTCAGTGTCAAAGGACTTTGAACACAGAAAATAGAAGAGTTTTCATTCCCAGTTGCGATATTTGATACAAGTCATCCACTTAGGTCGTGTTGAGTTTGAAACAATAAAATGGCGCACAAGTGGCAATATAACACTCAATTCTTCTTAGACTTTTCCCTGTACAAAATAGTTTGATCGATAAACTTTGCTCTTATCTACAAAGCACCTCACAAACTTCATAACGTGATAACGTTTGTTACTCAATCTTGTTCGCTAATCAAGTTATCAACTCAGTTTGTGATATTTGAGATACAAAAGACAATAAGAACAGTGTTGTTTTACAAAGGAAATAAGGTAAAAAAGACGTGTGGCCCTCGGGGACTGCCGCGGTAAAGCTATTGTATAGCATTTTTTGCTGGATTACGCATGCGCAGTGTTAGGTTATTTTCGTTACGGAATTTCTGTATTCGGTCTCCACGCTCAAGGCCCGCGATAGAAGCTATGCAATAGCTCAAAAATATTTTTTAACTTTTTTCTCTTACCTAATGATACAAACACAGACAGCCCTATTTCGTCGATTTATTGATTGAAATGATATCTTTATTAATTAAAAGCGAGATATGAAATAAGTAGCTTCCTACGCTTGGCAGCAGCGCTCTTTCCAATGATTTGAGCGCTAAGTGATCATAATAGGTTCTTAGAGAGAAAAGCGGTCAAGAGTAAAGCTGAAGTGCTGCGCGTCACTTCACCCACTTATATACGATCCAAATACGGTCCTACTTTTATTGGTTGAGAACGTTCTGGCTAAATGGCTGTGTACTCGTATTTTGGTTAATTTATTTAAAGACTAGCTGTTCCCGCCGCGACTTCGTCCGCGTGCCGTTTTAAGAGATTTTGCTATAACCCATTACTATCTTCCTAGGAGGGAAATTGATGGTAAAGAGCAGTCTATGACGGAAAACTTAGTATCTATACCTACTTATTAATAAAACCGGGCAAGTGCGCACGAAGAGTTCCGTACCGTATCTATCTCCCGTTGCCCTTATCAATATCAAATAAATAAAAATCACGTTTATGTATAAGCCCCCTTTAATATTAATTATTCGTGATAGTTATAGAATTGAAAATAGACAGAAATCAAAGACTCAGTAATAAGATCTAGTTTTACCCTTTGGTTTCCGAACCCTAAAAACCCAATAACGTCTAAATTTCGAGATACAAATACACCAACACTGACAGCAAAGGCTATGTCAGGCCTCGTGCTTGTCATCAAATAAGCTAGTGATCCAACAGCTTCACGGTACGGGAAGTTCATTGAAACTTCATTAACATCTTGAGCATTATTTGCTTTTAAAATTGGTGTTGGCACTGGCTTACATTTCTCCATGCCAAACCTTTGCAATATGCGAACGATGGATGCAGTAAAATAGAACCATCAGGGTACCTTAACCACGCTCTGCTACCATGTTAAAGTAGATATAAGTACTGCAGGATCGAATAAAACCAGTTACAATAAATAAACGTATACTGTAAAGAATATTTTTTAGTCAAGAGTGAAGATAGTGACATTGATGACAATCAACAACGTTTGGTTGCTATGGTAACATCTAAGGTTGGTGATAGATATTAAAGGAGTATCTATTCCTAACAGTAACTTCTCCCGTTTTCCCAACATTTCTCTTCACTACTCTGCTCCTATTGATTGTAGCGTGATGAAAAGTATCCTATATGTTGCTCAGGGGTATGAAGAATAATTGTACCAAGTTTCGTTAAAATCCGTCGAGTAGTTTTTGTTTCTATAAGGAACATACATACAGACAGACAGACAGACAGACAGACAGACAGACAAAAATTTTACTGATTGCATTTTTGGCATCAGTATCGATCACTAATCACCCCCTGATAGTTTTTTTTTTAATATATTTAATGTACAGAATTGACCTCTCTACAGTTTTATTATAAGTATAGATGATAGTTTTTTTTTTAATATATTTAATGTACAGAATTGACCTCTCTACAGTTTTATTATAAGTATAGATTGCATTTTTGGCATCAGTATCGATCACTAATCACCCCCTGATAGTTTTTTTTTTAATATATTTAATGTACAGAATTGACCTCTCTACAGTTTTATTATAAGTATAGAAGAAGATAAAGATAATTTTATTGTTTAACTGTTGTACATATAAGATCTTAATTGTATAGTAGTACAAGTTTATACAGTTGTCCAGTCCGGACGTACAATAAGAGGGTAATGAACAGAGTCATACCCACAAAAAAAAAAATTCCATGTCTAAAATATTATCCTATTTAAATCATCATCAATTTTAAATTTCACATATAAAATAACAATAAGTATTAAAAAAAATATATATATATATACAAAATTAAATGTCAAAAAGGAACAATAAGAAGCACATTAGGTATAATTAAAATTTAGATGTCAAAAACTCACTAATAGAATAAAAATTGTTGTCAATGAGCCAGTTTTTTAAAACCCTAGTAAAAACATTTCCTTGATTCTCTAAAATTGACTTTGGTATGTGATTATATATCGTTATATTTACGTTACATAATCCTATCTCTACCTACTGGATAGAATAAGATTTAAACATTTTTAGGTAGTAGTCAGCTGTTTTTCCTGGAACTTTAAACAATTCTTTCACAAGATTTTTTTGTTACAAAATTTATTTTTGTAAACTATTTTTGTTAAGCTCAAAAACTAGTCGTGTGGGAGCGGCGAGTGCAGTTTTTATTTCACAACTTTGTAAAAGCCAGCATAGATTTTGTCATTAGATTGTGCCAGGAGAGATTTTGCTACGTTATGAGTTTGACGACCAAACGTAGAGACACATTAGTTACTAGATTATTCTGAAGTGTTTTAGCAGCTGGGTAGAGCTTAGTTGTTATACCTACAGGTTAAAAGTTTATACTGAAATTTCCAATCAGTTCAGTAACAATAATCATAAATTGATCAAAACAGACATTGATAAATACCGTTTCACTGTAAAATCTGATTTATAGCTAACCATTTGTGAAAAGTCATAATTCCAACAGAGGGTTCGAATAAAAATTGTCATAAAACATCGCCCATTGACACCGTCGTTTCTCTCAAACGTATGCAGGTATGTGGCACGTACCTACTCGTAAGTATTTTTTTGTCATACACGTACAAACACGACTGAGAGGCGCATGCCGAACAAATAAATCTATCATTCTGTATCTTTGGTTAGAATTCATGAATACAAAAATATAAAAATGCTCGCCCAAGTCCAGATTACGAGTTCCCTGGAATTGTAAAAATCCCTGGATTTTTTATAACTCAATAGATACTCTCTGGAATAGGCATATGGTTTTCAGAAAACTAGATCCCTGGAATTGAAAATATACCTGGATTTTTTATATATGTATACTCTCTGGTAGTAGGTATATATACTTACTCTCTGGTATCGGCATGTAGTTTTCAGAGCACGAATAAATGTGTTAATCGTAAACATGACGTATTTAAGACACACTGCGCGCTAACGCTGCAACGTACTACACTAAAGCTGATATTGACGCGTAATGAATCTCAACTACATCACTGTTTCTATACGTTTACGATTGTTATTGGACACTTTTAGATAGGTACATAATATGGCTTTAGTAATTCAAGTCAATTCCCTTTCAACCTACTTAAACAGACATAAATAGTTAAACTACCCACCCGTATGTATACCTAGTATAGTGCAGGGGTCACCAAATGGCGGACCGAAAAATATATCCCACGCAGTATTTTAATTCCGGGCGAAGTAACGAGTAATGTCAATAGTTTTCACCAATTCCACTCCAAACTTCATACAGATAAATCAACAATAAAAAATGACACTTTTCTCATTGATATGTAAATACCTTTGTAATTTACGTAATTACCTTTGTTCAATAATTTTTTTTATGAAATTTGTGGACCGCGGCGGTCATTTCATTTCTTAAAATGGACGGCGAGCGAGACTTATTGGTGACCCCTGGTATAGTGTATAGCTCGGTCCACTACGTCTCTACGGCCTATATTCACGTCGCGCAAACACGTAAACACTGGTCACCATGAATAGTTGCTCCAGTTCCTTTGATGACGAAACTATCGCGAAGTTATGAAGCTCTACCTTTCCTGAGTAAACAAGGTCACCTGCCTCAAGTTTTGCGATTGTCTTCTTGATCTTTGTGCAAAGAGCCAACCTAATTAAACACGTAGTCTGGCTTTATGTTAATTGTGCTTAGACATCATACTCTACTAATACTGGTATTGTATTT
The DNA here is from genome assembly GCA_932527185.1 of Ecliptopera silaceata. Taxonomy (NCBI): domain Eukaryota; kingdom Metazoa; phylum Arthropoda; class Insecta; order Lepidoptera; family Geometridae; genus Ecliptopera; species Ecliptopera silaceata. Next base: position 3,976,391 of record OW052202.1, on the reverse strand, counting down.
GTAAAATTTTGATGTTCGTGAAAACTTTCACTCGTTGCAAGGACTTTGAAGTAATTATGACGAAAAGAAAAAGAAGAAGACTAATCTAAACTAGCGTTCATCCAAAAAAAATTGAATAACGGATCGAGAGGACGAGGTGGATGCGAACGAAATCGCGGGCAAACAGTAGTGAAGTAATATTGTAAAACACGTACACTCCATTGTACGTGTTCAACGTTAACAAACCACGAATGGTATGTGTTTTACCGCTTCATGGTTTTGTGCTTCTATTTTAACTTTATACCTTATTTAATTCAGAAAATACTTATATTTTTCTTTTACTTTTACATTTTTAGAGTTCTATTACATTTTAAAGTTTTAATAACAAAAAGGTTAATAAAATCAACTCGTTACAGAGAGTGACGGTATTAAATCAACTTTGTAGAGGTGCAATTTGCAGGAATCTGTGCAAGTTTGTTGGCGACGAGCCAACCTTCGAAACAACCAGTTTCTTAGCTCCCAACTTTACGAAGCTCACATTTAATCTCAGCGGATATCGTTTAAATTCACCTTACTTTTCCAGGAATTAAAAATGTCTTTAAAAGTTTACGCTGTTAACGTTGTTGGTAAATGTTGTTTATTTCAAATTGAAAATGCGATGGCTGGCATTTAGGCTACGTTATGGTCGGAGAGGTCGTTTACTATCAATTTAAATCTGTTTTACATATCAGTGTCGCTGCAAATAACGGTCTGGCTAAACAGATTATTCTGTCCGATCACCTGTAGAGCGACCTGACACATTGCTGGCAACCCGCCAAACCCAAAGCCGGGGCCGTAGCCAGGATATGAATCCGGATCTCAAGCTAAATCTCATGAGCCCCAGTTTACCTTCTTTCTGGTGCCTTTGCGGTTTAGCTACAAGGTTTAACAAAACGCCAACCAAGGTATATGCGATGAAATCTACTTTACTAATTAAACAATGTAAAGATGAGATTCGTATTGACTTTACTATAAAGATAATATAAATCAAAGCGTAATCTTCAAACTCATCAAATATAATTTTTATAAAATATTTTTGAAAATTATTTCTAATAGGCATTACTTAGGTACAACTTTTTTATTATAAAAATAAATTTATTTCCAGAAAAATAATTTAACAGAAAGTTTTTGAAACCTTTCTAAAGTAACTAACACTTACTAAGTTACATGGTTACATAATATTTCTAAAAGCTGATAAAAAGGTGTTCAATGACGTTGAGGCTGGTGATCACAGCATCCTCGAACCCCATACCTCGGTCTTGCAGTGCCTCTGCATGATGCCACGCTCTCTTCTCTCAACACGAAACTATTTTTCGGTAAACTGACCTGGAAGTAATACCTGAAACCCATTAAACCTCCCCGGTATAATCAATTACCGTTACAGTTTTATTGATTTAAAATCGAAATAACATCAATTCTGAATAGAATTTTTTTAAGACTTATATTTTCACTCTTATCTCTAAGTTAAAAGTTTTTCGAACACAAAACAATGTTTGTTAAATGGGAATAGCACTTAGCTTTACTAATTAAAAATGCAAATGTTCTATTGGAATCCTTTTACCGTGGGCTTTTAAAGTATGTTTATTTAAAAAAAGCTATATTTTTGTTTGACTTCAGCTCTTTTCATCAAAATATATGAATTAAACAGGTTTTTTAATATATGAACCGTTATTTCAGTAGTAAGTATATAAAATGATGCCTTTATGATGTTGGCAAAATATGGCTTCGCATGTAACCTTCGTTATTTTAACGCCCCATAGGATATTTTGCGACATCGTAAACAAATGTTTATGTCTTATTCATATGACTCGTATAAAATATACATTTTATAGCATAACGCTACTGAATCAGAAAACCTATCATAACATTATACCAGAGTTTTCTATAACCATAAAATTATACGGCACTTTACCACACTAAGTAGCATAAATTACATTATTAGTTGGTTTTAACGAAAGTAGGGTAATAAAGTAAGCTTTATATAAGCTCCTGCGTTCTGTCCCCTACCCATTAGCGGTTACTAAGTAGCACATCTGATTCTAACTAACTATGTTTGAACTAAGCACAAATTAGGCTAGCGCCCAAGCACATTATCTAGTCATAAAGTCACAACCCCTGCCTGTAGTCTCTTTTATCTTTGATTCGAAACTTCCTTTGGGGTGCAGAACTGCAGAATGTGAAAGCAAACGACTTCGCTTTGATATATTTGTAATCTGGGACATCCTACAGTCTGTACCTAGTTACTTCTAGCTCGATGATTTCAATTTTTTTATTTTATTTTATATTAAACCGATCGAGCAATTTTACAAATTACGTTTATAGGAAAATCCTTACGTTGAAGCATTGGTTATTAGGTATGTAAGCTATGTATAAGATTTTTTCGCTTTTGTATGACTTAGATCGAGGTTCTTTCAAAAGTAATGTTATATTTATGACGACCGATGTGGCGCGGTGGGCGATGGTCCACCTGCGACGCGGAAGGTTGCGGGTTCGATTCCCGCCTTGGGATAAATGTTTGTATGTTCTGCAAATATTTATTCCGGGTGTTCTGGGTATTATATGTATAATAAAAAATATCTATCTATGTAATGTATTATATTAAGTATGTCAGTCTTCTAGTACCCATAACACAAGCTCTGCTTAGCTTGGGGCTAGATGATGTTGTGTGGATTGTCCAGCATTATTTATTTATTTATTTATATATTTGCCCTCTGAGAATAAGCCAAACTTGAATAATCTAAACTTGAATTGCTTCTGTCTGAGGTAATATTTGCTTTATTGATGAAAACAGCCTTAGCTCTGTATCGTATCCTACTAATATTATAAACGCCAAAGTTTGTATGAATGGATGTATGTTATTGATGTTTGATACTCTTTCACGCATAAACCACTGAATTGATTATAATGAAACTTTACTATAATGTAGTTTATACATCAGATAACAGTATAATAATATACATTAAATAACAGGCTATAATTTATAAAGATATTGAGCGAGTTGTGAAAATTAGAACGATATAAAGGCGAAATCGCGGGCAACAGCTAGTTTAGCAATATATTTAGTAATCTCGACGTTCTGGACCTCTGTGACGAATTAATTAGAGACAAACATACGTAAACTATGTCTTTAATTAGTGTAAGTGATCAAATGGGTCGGACACATGAGATTGATGCTAAGTTGTATATCACAGCAGAGTGGGCTGATAAAAGCTGATGGAATGAGATGTTTGTACCTATTTGTAGATTGTGTACTTAGTATAGCCGTCTATCGTGTTACAACCTCATCAATCATCAGCAAATGATTGATTAGTAATCGATTATGTGTATTACAGAAGATATTTTTATATAATAAATGATTATAACTAGAAACTTAAATAAGTTGACTAGAGTACTAAAAACTAGTTCTACTCAATAAACGCCATATTTTTTTTATACATTTTAGGCAAACACTTGACCGCAATCTTATAATGTTAAGTCATATAATGTCGAACTATGTGTCTCTAAAATAAATTAGATACCTAAACGATTATTGTATCGAACATTCGAGATATCTCGCACGTTACCAATTATTGCGGAATATTAAAACAATCTTTTAAAACTCACTGTATTCTCTACTCTAGAATAGGAAACGACTGGTATTTATTAGATAGTGCTAGAAAATTCAAGTGTTACTTTTCTTCTGGGTGGCAGAAAGAATTCATTCGTTGTTAAATTATTTTGTGAATTCAGAGCTCATGCATTATAACGCAACTGTTGTGCTCAACATTTCAATCTAGAAATGCAAGCGAGCTTTTGCCTACGAAGTAGTTTAGCTAGCAAAAATAGAATTCTATTTTGTTATATTTTCGGTTTCAACAATATGTTCTCACTAACTCCGCACGTAAGTGAATTTCCACATGCATTTTAGAAGATTTTTGCTGCAACTTCCTCAAAAAATTATATAATATAATGAATATATCGATGTATACGCCCTTCCTACCGCTAAAAATATTTAAATGTAGTACATAATAATGTACAAAGGCAGGCGTATGTACATAATGAAGTTACGTACAGCCGTGGCTCATTTTACGCTCATCGGAATTAATTAGTCTCCTAGGACGTACAAAATATAGACTTCGCCCAGAAAGTTAAATTCATGGTGTAAACACAGAAAAAATACATTTCAGTATTCTAAAACACAGCTACTAATATCATAAATTAAGTGGTCATAAGTACATCACATTTGGCACATGCTTACATTTAAGAGAAGTTTGATTTATTTATTTATTTTTATATAAGTGTCTATTATACGGCCTATGATGCTAGGATGCTAGGCGTAGACAAAATTAATTATGGTTGGGGTCCAGCAGCAAATGAACATTCTGTCGGATCCAAAACCAGAAACGCCCAATAACGCTAAAACTATTCGATAGAAATGTTCGCCGAACAAGTGGGGTCCAGTGATTAGTTGGATAGAGTTTGAGGCGTCACTTTGATAGTAGGTTGTTGGTTATTGAAATATTAATTGGTTTTCGTTGGGCACACCCGTTTACAACAAACTCTAGTAATTAATCGATGATGGATAATTGTACCGTATTGTTTTTGTTATTGAACGTAAATTGTCAATATTTACGTTCAATAACACAGCTCGGCGTCACAGCTCAGTTGATAGTAGCTCTGCCTTCCATGCTGTGGGTTCGATTCCCACCCAGAGCAAATGTTTTTTGTGTGATGAACATAAATATTTGTTACTATGTATTCTATACAAAAAAAAATGTATATGAGTATACCCGCAATCTAGTTCCCATAGTATAAGCTTTGCTTAGTTTGGGACTAGAGTGTGATGTGTGAATTGTCCGTGAATATATTTATTATAAAAATAGTTATATATGAAATTACTTCATCGTATGATTTAGTGATTTAATTTATCTAATATACCTATTTACTTGTAAGTTTGAAGATGTTATATCACTCCATTTAGTAAAGTAATTTACATTAAAAATGAATGTGAATATTAAAAAAAAAATGTCGTTTATTTATATTGCGGTTGAGTTGGTAGCGGCCCGAGCCCCCGGTGCAACCTTTCTCACGAAACACTCTAACACTCTTATAACGAAGTAAATGTAGAAGGACGAATAAATCTGAAACGCCTGAAGGTCCATCACGTAGGGCGACCATTTGTCTCCGCCCGTGTGCCATCAAGGCTCGCGATATATCGGACCCTAATAAAGGCTTTGATAGCTTCCCTGACCACAACGGCTGTTTGACAGTGATAAGTCGACTTTGTATATTTCCTAGCGAGATTTTTACCTAACTAGTACCCTTGTACTACGCTGTATACGCCCTTCCTACCGCTAAAAATATTTAAATGTAGTACATAATAATGTACAAAGGCAGGCGTATGTACATAATGAAGTTACGTACAGCCGTGGCTCATTTTACGCTCATCGGAATTAATTAGTCTCCTAGGACGTACAAAATATAGACTTCGCCCAGAAAGTTAAATTCATGGTGTAAACACAGAAAAAATACATTTCAGTATTCTAAAACACAGCTACTAATATCATAAATTAAGTGGTCATAAGTACATCACATTTGGCACATGCTTACATTTAAGAGAAGTTTGATTTATTTATTTATTTTTATATAAGTGTCTATTATACGGCCTATGATGCTAGGATGCTAGGCGTAGACAAAATTAATTATGGTTGGGGTCCAGCAGCAAATGAACATTCTGTCGGATCCAAAACCAGAAACGCCCAATAACGCTAAAACTATTCGATAGAAATGTTCGCCGAACAAGTGGGGTCCAGTGATTAGTTGGATAGAGTTTGAGGCGTCACTTTGATAGTAGGTTGTTGGTTATTGAAATATTAATTGGTTTTCGTTGGGCACACCCGTTTACAACAAACTCTAGTAATTAATCGATGATGGATAATTGTACCGTATTGTTTTTGTTATTGAACGTAAATTGTCAATATTTACGTTCAATAACACAGCTCGGCGTCACAGCTCAGTTGATAGTAGCTCTGCCTTCCATGCTGTGGGTTCGATTCCCACCCAGAGCAAATGTTTTTTGTGTGATGAACATAAATATTTGTTACTATGTATTCTATACAAAAAAAAATGTATATGAGTATACCCGCAATCTAGTTCCCATAGTATAAGCTTTGCTTAGTTTGGGACTAGAGTGTGATGTGTGAATTGTCCGTGAATATATTTATTATAAAAATAGTTATATATGAAATTACTTCATCGTATGATTTAGTGATTTAATTTATCTAATATACCTATTTACTTGTAAGTTTGAAGATGTTATATCACTCCATTTAGTAAAGTAATTTACATTAAAAATGAATGTGAATATTAAAAAAAAAATGTCGTTTATTTATATTGCGGTTGAGTTGGTAGCGGCCCGAGCCCCCGGTGCAACCTTTCTCACGAAACACTCTAACACTCTTATAACGAAGTAAATGTAGAAGGACGAATAAATCTGAAACGCCTGAAGGTCCATCACGTAGGGCGACCATTTGTCTCCGCCCGTGTGCCATCAAGGCTCGCGATATATCGGACCCTAATAAAGGCTTTGATAGCTTCCCTGACCACAACGGCTGTTTGACAGTGATAAGTCGACTTTGTATATTTCCTAGCGAGATTTTTACCTAACTAGTACCCTTATTTTCTCTTACAAGTGTAAGTCATCTCGATGAAATTCTGTTTTTGCATCAGAACTCACACAAAAATATATTTTTAACAAAATAACGGTTTCAATTGTTGAGAAAAAACACTACATACACATTTTTAGGGATAACACAAAAAACTGGACAATCTTAAAATTAATACTGGATGTACATTTTTCATGATGTAGGTCTTATGACCCTTGTATGGCCTCAAGGCTTTTCAAGAAGAAATATATAATTAAGCTTTTTCTATCTCATTTTGTTTGCGATAGAATGAATGATTTATTGATGTTCTGATGCTGAGGTCGGGCGTAGGTTTGAGTCTGGTCAAACATCTATGGATTCTTCAATCGGATTTCTATTTCTTGAACAAAATCGAATAGACTGAGAAGCATCTACGAATAATATAATAATATGTTACATGCATAAGCGAGTATGCATAAAATACAAATCTAAAACACACTCTCACTTTGAACATTTTACCTCTAAAACCGAACACTGTTTTAGTAACCGATAAACCTGACTATATTTCCCTGTATTTTATAGTTTGAATAACATCAAACAACGTAGGCGTGAGAGTACCTACGGCTGTATATATAGAAACAATGCCTTTGCGTAGCACACCAGAGCGAAATCCAGCACACTCGATGATTGTAGCATGTCTGTCGTTGCTATGAACGTAGCTTTTTGCATGTTGAGTTGACACATTCCTTGTTTGCAACAGGGCATTCATAATGCGACATTTCTTCTATAATAGACTTTATGTACTTGACCTCAAGAATGATATTTACTCGCAGACTGAATTACTGGTGTGGTGATTATACATCGTAGGGTGACTGTTTTGATTGAGCGTACACACTTTGACTCTCACAAAGTCGATTTTCTTTGTCTGGGTCAAAGCAGAACAATGAGTAATGACGATAACGTTGAGGACGAATGAAATCAACATTTTGTGCCGCATAATTTATCATGACAAGTAGGTTGTGAAATGTTTCTCTTATTTATTTTACGGCGTTTGCATATACTTTGAATAAAACGTATGGAAGATAAATGAGCTTCAAATAAATGCCAGTGAAGAGCGTGTCGAAATAAAAAGTACCTGAAATTTTTCGTTGTAAAGGTCGAAAACACGATATGTGAGATTACTATGACAAAAACGAACCAGACGAGGGTGAGCTGGATTTACAGGCTTTGAAACTTTGAGGCAAAAAGCTAGCTATAACAATTTCGAAATTGAAACAGGCAAGTGGCCTAAGTCCATTTTTTGACGGCCTGTACTTAATTAAGTTGTCCAAGGTACGGTAAAAGTTTCTAGTTAGATTAACTTTATTAAGTTGATATTAAGTTGAAAGTTTAAAAGATTAAACTTCCGCTGAAATATACATTTTTAAATTAGTTTTATCAACCACCTTAATTTAAACTGTTAATATTTTTGTGCTTTACTATTTCTGGACTTAGTGATTATAACTAAGTTTTGTCTTTGGGTAAAAATAATCTGTAGGCACTCCTAAGAACACTACACCACTGACAAAGACAAAGTTACTTTAAAGACAGCCCAATTAAAATTTATTTATATTTTAAGTTTTTTACATAAGTTGTCCTCTGGTATTAAAAAAAACCCGTTACTGTCAGTGATAGCCAATATATTTTTATTGATTGAATTGAAACCAGTTTCAATCTAGAGCAATCTCTTCAAAGAGTATAAAAAAAATATAAAGAATAAACTTAACAAACCTATAACTCTTTTAATAGCGAGATCTCTTATTTAAGTGTAGATTTTATAAATCGTAAAATTTTAGTAGTCATAGTTTCTGTGAAGAAACTATTTCAAACAGGGTCTTAAACAACCCTGTTTGAAATTTATCTCTGACATTAACGGCCGGTTTCTCGAACGATGATCAACGACAAAATCAAATAATTACTATGTGTCAAACTCGGATCAATCGTGATTTGGGTTTCCAGAAACCGGCCGTAAGTATTCGGGACATAACTAAGAGTAACACAAGATGTGTGCGTAGTTAATATGTTTACCATATCTGGCATGCTCCGTCCATAATATTGTAGTCCAAATAGGCATTCTATTTCAACCACAGTGACGTCAATGACCTCAATACAATCCTCTCTAATGAGGACGAACGGGCGTCTAGATAGACTAGCATAAAAATCTGATGAAAATATTTAAGAAACTTTTTGCAGATAAAAATCACAGAAGCAGATTGATTTTGATTGGCAAAATCAGCCAGATAATTTGTTCAATTTTCAATTTCAATCCTATTACAACTAACACACAGACTTCTAAAGAGGACCTATAGGTACCTCACGTATACTAATGTTACTTTTATGCAAAAGCATTTCAATTTCAAACCTATTTGAATAATTGTAATGAAATAGTTTTAATGTAACGTTTTCATCACAAAGCTTTGTTTTTACTTCGGAGGTACACTCACGGGCATAATTTACATACGGTTTTCAACGTTTCGTTTTGCAGTTAAAATGAAAATAAGTAATAAAATTTATTATGGCGTACCCAATGAAATAATAATTATATTTTTTCATTGTAAATATTCAGACACGATTTGAATTTTTTTTATGCATAAATTATATGATATGAATAAATTTTGTACGTAGGTAGGTAACACTTAAAGTGAAAATAACTAGCATTTTTTTAAAGCCTTATTTTGTATATTTCATTTCATTTCCAATAATTTACTCCAATACATTGAGACAATAGGCTACCTAGATATTCTCATTACAACGGAACTGAGTCGAACAATGAAAGATTGAAGGCTATTGTGCCGATCGAGTCTCAAAGCGCTGCTTCAATCAATAACTAAGTTATACTGCTAGTAATGTTATTTACTATTGTTTCTGGTATTCTATGCGTGCTGAGTTCTATGGTTTATTCTCGAAAATTTTTAAAATCGTTACTAACTGACGACCCAAAAGATAGGCGTTACTCATAAAATGAAATGAAATTAAAACACTTTATTGTACGTACACCTTACAACTAATTATTGAAAAAAAGAATATTTACTTGGAAAAATCATAAGTTTTTCTTCTTCTTATTTTATTAGTGGCTTTTCTACTTGTAAGTTAGTCTTGAGTGAAACGTCAATTGCTGTCAGAGTGACATATAATAAGAAACAAATGATACACATATTTTCAATCATTCAATCTTGACGTTTACCATCGTATCACTAAATATTCTGTGGTAGAGTTCTAGGCAGTCCGGGCGTTGAACTTGGCAGCCTTGTTAGCATCCTACTAGTCTGTGGTAGCCTACGGGTTGCCAGAATTCCTGACCGCAAAATCAGACCATTATCTGTAGATTCCTGAATTTCCCACTGTTTCAGTAATCAAATAAGATACGTAAGTGTGCATGCAGGCATTTTACATCATCAAGTTAAATAAATTCAATTCAATTCTATTTATTTATTTATTTATTTCTTAAAATTGTAAGGCTTTGAGTCGCTTAGCGACTATGTCAGCCCGTTATGTATCTATCTATTAACAAATCTACTTCTTAATTATACGGTGTACTAATTTAAAAAGTGTACTAGCTGCCTCACAGAGAGGAACAGCTAGTACACTTTGAAAAGCGCCAACATCTAGTATATTCAAATGATATTGCCCACGCATTTGGCACCTCATAAACCGGCTCTGCTCGCACTCCACCAGCAAATGTTGAACATCTTCTATGACTCCATAAGTAGGACAATTTGGGGAGTCAGCAATGTTCATAAGATGATTAAATTTGGCAAGAGGAATGTGCCCAGAGCGCAGTCTATGAGCTATAACAATAAAACATCTCTCAGTGTTTTCGTTTATCGAGCACTTTCTCGAATCTTTACTTATGTTGTCAGGGCTGACAGAATAAGTGCCTGATAGATATCCATTTACGCTTCGTCTTTGAATAAACAACTTCATTTTTTTTTTCTTGCGCCTTAATTCAGCCCTTTCTTACCTTTTATAGAGCTATTGTAGAAGTTTCAAAAAGGACCTACATTACGTAAAAAGGACTGAAGGTCCAATAAAACACTTCTGCATAATAAGAGAAGGTTATCCCATTAAGAACGGATTGTGAGCAGAAAAAAAGCTGACAGGTTTGTGGCCATAATATCCAATTTACAAGCTTCGTGGCGATAAAACTATTTTTCCAGAAACTACCATTAGTTCTTTGAAGCAAAAAACATTCGAACTAAGTTTTTACTTTTCATTAATTTCCTGTCATTTTTAATGAACGACCTAAGTAAGTAATCAGCCCTTGGCTTGGGCAATTACAATTGTTTATCATGTGAAAACACGTCGAACACAAATCGACCTTTTTCAAGATGTCGGTCCAGGGTCATTAGAAGTTTACCAAATGTTACAAATAATACCCAATGTGAGAAGAGAATCAGGTTTGTTCTTCTATTGCAGCAGCTAACAATCTAGGTTATAACTATGTCTATAATATAAAATAGTATTTTAGAAAAATTAAAGTCAGATGTGGTGTATATTGGTTGCATAAAATGAAATGAAATGTTTTTTTTATAAAGCTTGACATACATTACAAATACATACAATTATAATAGGGTACGATTAAAAATGGGTATGAATCAATTCCTGGTTGAACGACATTGATACCCAAACTAGGATTACCCTGTGTTATGGCATATCAATGCATAGTGGGTTATTGTTTGATATGAAATTGCTAAGTTCCTGTATCTTACTTTGTGTTACAATTTGGAAATCTTCACTTTAAATTCTGTGAGCTTTTCGATTTGGCGATGTGCCAAGCAGTAAATTCGATATGAAATTACATTTTTCTAACGTGCTTCTTTTACATGATTTTTGGAATGCTCTAATGATAAAGATTCGCAGGAAATGTACATTTTAATGATATAATGCCCTTTGAAACTTTGTTGTATGAAGAGCAAAAGTAATCGTAAGAAAATGTATTTATTGAGCATGATTGAATTTCTCGACTCTTTATTGGATTATCTTCTATAGAACACAAAGGATTCGAACGTGGCTTTTCCGAAGGTCGAGTAAATAAGACGAAAATATTGCGCAAAGGTACAATAGAGCTGCTCCGAATATTTGCTGGTCCGTTCTCAATTCTCTGAGGAAGCTGAGAAAATCTAGCTGCATTCTGTTAAAGCCACGAATTCAATATATTTGAGGAACTGGATTGTGTGAAATCGGTCAACCTATATAGGTTAGTGTTGTGCTAGTGTTAGTAAATTTTTTAAGAAAAATATAAGCAGAAAAAATATATCTACTTCTTTCGTAATTGTAACCTTTCCTTAGCCTCAAAGGTTTGCTGAAAGAAAACTCTGAGTAGGATTAAGCTTACCTTCTAACATATCTGTTGTCATACTAGTTTGTATTTTTTTTATGTGTACGATAATAAAGAATTTAAGAAAAAGCTTGGAGGGCTAATAAACTATTAATAAGATTTTTTGTTTCACTTCCTGTGCCACTATAGATAAATCTATTTATTGTTGCCTATTTACATTTACATTTTAATAAAGTTTAAACAAAAATATAATTAATGTAAGCCATATGCATATATCTGTAAAAAAAACTCTAAACCCTTATCAATTAACTCTTACCCCAGTTTCTGAATACTTAATTTACTTACAATGTTTTTGCAATTGTGAAGGTTTTAGCTTGTAATTGTTCCAATTACCATTTGGGCAGCCGTACTCAAAAACAGTGCCAAATAGCGTTAGAATCTAATTGAGACACTGCCCACTAGTGCTCGGTTTTAATCTGTGTAAACCCCAATTAAAACAATTAGTAATATTAAAAATAGTGGAATGACTCTAGAGCAGGGATCCCCAAACTATTTTGGACAAGTGACCCCTTTTCCAAAATGAAATCTTACCTCAGACCCCCATGGCCAAATAACCTACTTTTAAGATCAACCCCCTTACTCATAATGGTCCGCTAACTTAAAACAGCTGCTATAGTGTCGATTTTAAGACCTCCTCGACCCCCACAATCAGTTTTCGTTTATATCGACCCCTAGGAAACCAATATCGACCACAAGGGGTCAATATCGACCACTTTGGGAACCCCTGCTCTAGAGTCATATAGAGATATATAATATGATATATCACTGTTTATTTTTACACGATTATTATGTTTATATATTATGTTTACACAATATTTGCATATATATATGCAAATATTAATAAATTTTATCCACAAACAAACTTGCGATTATTACAGTATTTCAATCGTACATAGGTATAAATAAAATATATAAGAAACAGTTGAGATAGACTACAGACCGATGCAATCGAGCTAAAGATAGCTTAATTGTTCCAAATTAGTACAGATCGTAAGCGTACCCAAAATAAGAAAAGTACATCGTCGACCGCATCGTCACATAACATCTAGATAAGACTAGACTATCTAGACAAGATGCTAAGGCTGATATATAACAAACAATAAAAGGTGTTACTTTTACTGCAAAAAGTAAAATCATTAATCACGCATAAGAAGTGTGAGAGTATTTATGGTTCTGTCCGCGTTCCTTTTCTTTAAGATCTATCTTCCTTGTATTTTTTCTGATGTGGGTGGATGTTTAATGTAACTTTGTGGTTTGAACACATCTTATAAAAAATGTCAAATACCTATGTTTTTAAAATTACACCAAACCAAGAAATTGATATTAACCTCATTTTTACTTGGTTATTTTTTTAAATTGTGGTACAGGCGTCATAGTTCAGTTGATAGTAGCTCTGCCTTTCATGTGGGTCGTGGGTTCGATTCCTACCCAGAGCAATGTTTGTGTGATGAACATAAATATTTGTTCTGTGCCTGGGTGTTACTATGTATTCTATGTATGTATTTACAAAAACAAAACTATATAAGTATTCTATCAGCAATTTAGTTCCCATAGTACAACCTATTCTTAGTTTGGGACTAGAGCACGATGTGTGAAATGTCCATAAATATTTATTATTATTAATTGTAGGAGCAAAAAGTTATTTGTCTGTTAAAATGAGCAGAAAATGTTTTCACTCCGAGATTTTTAATCAGAGGCTGAACAACAGCGCTAGGCTCAAGTGGATATCTGGGTACTTCATCAGGGCCGGGCCAGCGTCGCAAACTACCGGCTGACATAAAACATTCATGAAGAAAGGGCTGAAATTTGCGACGAACTTAAAGATATCTGATTTTAGCTATATTAATAAATTATAATATAAATAAATAAATAATGCTGGACAATCCACACAACGTCATCTAGCCCCAAGCTAAGCAGAGCTTGTGTTATGGGTACTGGAAGACTGACATACTTACTTAATACAATACATTACATAGATAAATATTTTTTATTATTCATATAAAATACCCAGAACACCCGGAATAAATATTTGCACATCGTACAAACATTTATCCCAAGGCGGGAATCGAACCCGCAACCTCTGCGCCGCAGGCGGACCTTCGCCCACCGCGCCACATCGGTCGTCGTCTTTAGTTTCAACATTAGGATTAAGGTTTTAAACACAGTTATAGATAATTTCAACTTTAACTGATAATGCAAATGGCCTTTTCTTGAAGAACTTGGAGTATATATTTTTATTACAATTATTATCTCGGTATCTAATATGAAATATTTGTAGCACCCACGTGACCTGGATACGGAATCGTATTATTTTCTAGCCCGTCGACTACACTCGTAGCCGCGTAGCACGTCTCGTAGCAAAATGCTACGCCTTGATATTGGTGCCCCATTCAGTCTTACGAAGTCGAGCCGAAATTTCATTTTCAATAAATTGGATTTCAGATTATAAATGAGAGATTTTCATCAATTTGAAGCCTTATTTTATTAATTCAAGTTGTTAAGACTATTTTAAGATCTTTTTTTTCTAATTCGATTTAATTTTTGTCCAGTAATATTGCGTCACTCTCCATCGCTATTAAAACTATTCATTTTCGGGTTTTGGGTTATATTAAATCGAATTATTGACACATTGTATTCTTTTTCTGATTCTGTTTGGCAAAATCAATTGTAAGAGAAAAGTCATAAAGAATATTATAAGAAAAATCATAAAGAATACTGGAGCAAATTTAACGTGTGTAACATTAATATAATGCTCGAGACATACATAGATGCTAGACAATTTTTTCACAGAGTTTTCATTAAATACATAATTAAGTCATGTATTCTTTTAATATTCTTGCTTGTGCAAACTAGAACTAAAAGAGCGTTAAAAACATTTCTCAACAGAAAGAAAATGTAACTAAATAGTGCAACATTCCGCAAAGCAATGAACTTCCCCGTTTCCCCGTAGTTACTCGAATCAAGTGCTCTCTAAAGTCATCCAAAGTCTGCGTCAGCATAAACTTTTCCTGCAAAAATTTAAAAATTCCTTCGCCAAAAATGTTGTAACTCCCCGACTACAAATACAATTTTGCTGGTATACAAATCTTGTGTAGAACTCAACTTACAACCGCAACGATCACAGAACAGTTTTTTTATGTTCTGTGGACAATTGGGATAAGGGCAGGAAGAAGAAGAAGAAGGACGATTATGTAGTTGTATTATGTAGTCTTTTGTTTTGTTTTTGTAGTAGTCTATACATTCGAGCTATTTCATACAGTTAAACAAATCGACTCAATAAATATGAGCTTGATACAATCTGCTCAGATTTATGAACAGTACAGATGTATAATTTATCAAAAAATTTGTTCGTATGGATTCGGCATAATTTTTTACGAGACTTTTGGACTATCTAATATAAAGTTAGCGCATCAGAATTAATGTCTTGATTACCATACGTAATGGTACCAAATAAATAAATAAATAATGCTGGACAATCCACACATCATCATCTAGCCCCAAGCTGAGCAGAGCTTGTGTTATGGGTACTAGAAGACTGTCATACTTAATACAATACATTACATAGATAGATATTTTTTATTACATATAAAATACCCAGAACACCCAGAATAAATATTTGCAGATCGTACAAACATTTATCCCAAGGCGGGAATCTAATCAAATCAAATATTTCTTTATTCAATAAAATCACAAGGATCATTTAGAATCGTCTTACATACTAGGTGATTCTAGGTTCCAGTTCTTAGAATCGAACCCGCAAGCTTCGCGTTGCAGGCGGACCTTCGCCCGCCGCGCCACATCGATCGTCAAAATGTCAACGCTAACTTTTTATTAGAGGGTTTATCTATTACGTATTAGTAAGTTTTCTATCCTCTCATGTTAACTTAGCTAGAAAAGCTGTTTGCAGTTTGTGAGCTGTTTGAGGACTTTCCAGCTATGTAACAAAAGAAAATAGCTTTGAATGCGAACCCAGAGTATTTCGTGGCTATTCATAGAACCTCCACTTTATCCGTACATTGTCCTCGCACTACATTGTACATCAACCAACAGTGTGTCACATTCACTAATTATTTATTTATTTAATATTATAAAATACATTAAAATGTATTTTAACACTCTCTTTTCATGAAACTGTGGTGTTTAAACGTCGTTGTCGAATTTATTTCAAAGTTTTTGAGTTTCATCTGTTCTGAAAATAGACATTATTCAGTAGAATCTTGTTTCTACGAAGGAAGCTATTAATATGTAAATAATAAGGGTTGGAAATTTCCTGTAATTAATATTTCCTGTAATATATCAATTTAAATAAAGTACTTTACTTTGACTTTGAAAAGGATATTATTATGTTTAGAATACATATAAAACGAAATTAAAAATACTTATGATAAAAAAAAACAATCAACGAAGAACAATCATTTATTGCCTAAAACTAATGGTAGGATTCTTATAAAATAGGGACAGGGTACATACATTTAATACTATACATATATATATATATACGTATATAATTTTACATATGTGTAGGTTAGTGTAGGTCGGTAAAACAACTACTTACAGTAGATAACCTACAACAAGTGCAGTTTATAAAAATTACAACTACATAAACGTTGCATAGTCAAGTGACTCCATACTTGTGATTAGACGCAAGGGATCGCTGCTTCGGCTGATTGCAATGGAAAGTGTTTTAGCATGATGGAGTAAGTGTTAAAAAATGATCTACTGAATTAGTGTTACTCTTATTATGTCAAAGCATCCAGTTAAACCTTTTATTACGTACTCAGAGATGTAATCACCCGACATTAATTCTACGAGTGGTGGTTTTGTGTTTGTGGCACACATTACGTAGTAGTGCTATGGAGAATAATACATATGTGATAAGTATGGGATAAGTATGTTAATGTCGGTTAGAACGTATAACAACCATCGTATTCAATTAAAAAAATATTACGAACAGAGCGACATTATTATCTTATCTTATTATTATCTTTTCTTGCTATTTTTTATATTTATTATTATAAGTAAGCATATAAGTATGTCAGTCTTCTAG
This sequence comes from Ecliptopera silaceata, assembly GCA_932527185.1. NCBI lineage: Eukaryota > Metazoa > Arthropoda > Insecta > Lepidoptera > Geometridae > Ecliptopera > Ecliptopera silaceata. Next base: position 3,959,326 of record OW052202.1, on the reverse strand, counting down.
TACCCATAACACAAGCTCTGCTCAGCTTAGGGCTAGATGATGTTGTGTGGATTGTCCAGCATTATTTATTTATTTATTATCTTATACTTAAATGAAATGAAATAAGTTATCTCTATATAGATCTTAGTATTCCAAATGATTGTGATTTTATTTAATAAAGAAATTTTGACTTTGACTTTGACCTATCTGATATATTATTAGTCAGGTTGAATTAAATTTTATACTTACAATGAATTAATTACCTTTATTACGTGTAGCCACGAAATCGCTAAGAGTTTTACAAATAAGTTGCCCGACAAAAAGGACTTGTGAAAAAAGTACGGTATTATTTATTAAAAATGCAAAAACAGACCAAAGCGCAAAAACAAAAGATGATTGCAATTGCAACGCTTACCTTTAGCTCTTTAAAGTAGGTCATTGTCCTCACTCTAAATAAATAATGGCATTCAATATCGAAGCTAGCAAAATAAAAAAAAAGTGTTTGAAGAAGGATTTTTTCCTTACCTTGTTGTCGGGCTATACGAAGGTAAAAAATAGGATGGAAAAAGGTTCTTTATTTGGATACAATTTTGAGGCAACAAAGCGTGATTTCGGAATGTATTGGTATGGCTTAAGGAAAATATCAGTAGCACTGACAAAGGAATACTTAAGTCGATTGTTTCCTGATCCTACTGATGAATAAATAACAGCTTATTTATTCATTCAGTAAGTTTAACTTTTAGGGTTGTGACGTAGGACATGGATGTGACACGCAATGCGATTTCACTTGTTTTTAGGATGAGAATGTGAAATGAAATTTCATTAGTTAACTAAACATATGTTACAAAATGTTATGTTTATAAAAAGTAGATATAATAAAAATAAATTTAACCTTATAAACTTACAATATAAAAGAAAGATAAGAAAACAAAAATGTAAACTCTCAAGTAATTATCTATTATATATTATCTCTCAAGTAAATACTTACTCAATTATTTTGTATCACCCGCTTATTATATTATTTACAGAGTTTAAAAAGGAAAACTGTTAACATAATATAACAGTTTTTCTTTTCACGGAAAAAAGGTTGAAAAAAACTATTACAAGAAAACGTTCGTTTACCCACAGCTCATTAAACAGCCGAAACACGAATAGACAGACGAAAGAGCTCAATCAGAACGTCCTCAAAATGCTGCCACATTGCTCCGGTCATTAAACGCTGAAGTTACAAGGGTGAAAACATGAGAAGATGAAACCCGAGTCGGGCGAGGCAGTAGGTAGCCCGGGCTGCGAGGCCTGTTTCAGAGGCTGGCTTCAGTGCCGCGCAGAGTGTGAACGGGACGTCACGTCCGCGCGGGCCTCCCACGTGCGTTCCGCGGGAAACTTCGTCAACTCGCATAATGGAACCGACCCTGTACCGTTCTACGATCGAACATGTGAAGTGATCCGATCTCGCCCCATTAGCCCCTACTAGTGTCCGTGTTATCCGGAGGGATTACTTTTGGATGTATGACGGCGCATGGGATGCAATTATTCTACGGTCGGCACACACGTAATTTATTGTTCGTTTCAAGTGTACTACTTAACTCTCATTTTTCTTCTGGCCTTCTTTCAAAGCACGCTTTATTTATTTTCCCAAAATCCTTAGTTTTACGAATAATTTTACCTTTTGAAAATCATAAATATACTTATTTCTAATAATAAAACTTTTACTATAGGAATCATAGCTACTGGTATATGTAATTTGGTATGAAATAAAAAAAAATATTTTACTTCAGTGGAAATTTTCGAGGAAAATTCCACGAATAAAAGCGAAGTGCAATTTTCCTAATCATGGAAACATTGCCCAGACCAAGTCTGCACAGACTTAATTCTTTCATGGAATATATAAAAAATAATGAATAATAAATAAAATTATAATCGCGCGGCCGGCGAAGATTAAAAAATTAGTATCCTGAAATTTAATGATAAATCATTAAAATAGGGCATGTTTGACTTCGGAGTAGTAAATAACAAATTATTATTTTTCTTTTTTTTTGTAAAATATGGGGATGGATAATTTATGTGGGCGTGCTAATAGAAGCTAGTATAATAATGATATTAATTGATTAATAGTGTTTTTTTCTTGTTTTTTAAGTTGCTTTATTTATTTATTTGTATAAATATTATCAGATTGTAATCATGTATTTTATTGTAATTAATAAATGTTCACTTGTTATTGATGTGAAAAAAATGTAAACAAAAGAGTTATCAAAGAGGCTTACCTAGAAAAAAATAAAAACCTTTTGTCCTATTAATTAAGCCGTCCAACATGGCTCAGCTGTTTCACGAAATTGTAAAATCTCTTTTGCATATTTAATTGGGCGGGTACTTATGTTATAACAAAAATCTTACCGTGGATTTATTGGAGCTATTTTAGTTAAGCTTAATATAAATCTAGACGTTGCTTGTAGTATCTAGATAAATAAATAAATAATGCTGGACAATCCACACAACATCATCTAGCCCCAAGCTAAGCAGAGCTTGTGTTATGGGTACCTACTAAAAGACTGACATACTTAATACCAATAACATTACATAGATAGATATTTTTTATGAAACATATAAACACCCAGAACACCCGGAATAAATATTTGCAGATCGTACAATTATTTATCCCAAGGCGGGAATCGAACCCGCAACCTTCCGCGTCGCAGGCGTCAAATCTAGACGTTACTTAGATGGTTGTATGTAGAGGCATTATAAATCTTAAATAAGGCTTTTGCGGTACATTGAATTCGTGTATAAAATCGAATAAAAGCCAGTATTTTCGTTTCAAATAAAATTCTTTGCATAAATCGAAAGTTTTACTGTAAAAATGTTTTTCTTGCGAAAATGTAGAAGTAAGAGCGATGATATTTGAATTAGATTAATTCAAAGAAATTCGTGACATTGTTTTACCCTATAAAATACAAAAGCCTATACAAATATATAAAAAAATGTAGAGAATAAGAACGTATTACGTTTTTTTGCTTTTGGCTTTGTATGGCTTATGTATTTAAAGTGTGAAGTAAGTATTCTTGCTAAGGAATCGTCATACAAGGTTACATCGATACAAATACATAAAAAATGTAGAGATAAATAAAATAAACGTATAATATATATAACATACCTATACATATTATATAATATATAAACATACATATATAGCATAGTCAAACCAAGTTTACTTTATCTCAACACAGATACCAAATGGTCTTAAAATTACCATTTTATAAGATTGTGCGACATTCGCTTGTCATAAACCCTTGGAAAAAATAAAACTGCTGGCTTTTCTCAGAATATCTTTGTTTGATACGATTCCCTCAATCGCGTAGCTATTTCCTTCTGAGTAAATAGAGAGGTTTTTGTATCATTATAGCTTTTACAGATATGTACTTACATTATAGTCACTGTCTAGATAAGTCAACGTTCTACTATTGTATATTGCATAAAAAAGGAGAAGTCAATGTCAAATCGAAAACTCAATATACCTACATTACATAGATACATTGTAAAATACAGTACATTGGTAGTGTATTCAAAATGCACTAAAGGATACGATGCAATGCTCGGTAATCTCATCATCATCATCATCAACCTGTATCAGTCCACAGCTGGACATAAGTCTCTCCCAAGACGCGGCACTGAGACGTTGACATTATGTCACCATTACGTATGGTAATTGGGTAGGTAAAGCTTTTATTGCACCCAACAACACAGCATTTGAATTGAGATTTTTTGAAAAAGAAAATGTAAGACTTCCTCAAGACTGAAGAAACAGCGTAGTGGTGAAATATCATTAAATATTAGGTAAAAGTTGCAACTTTAATTCCGCAACTTTAAACAATAGACCTCTTTTAAACTCTTGTGATGACGAAAATAAATTAGTTTTCAGTTTCTTACAATTAGGCTAAGTTCAGATGACCGCGCGGAACTACGAACCGCGCGGTACAAGATCAATATAAACGGTAATTGTCGTCTACATTACCGCGCGGTACCGCGCGCCAACTCGCGGCGCGCTCCCATACAAATATCGTCATGTGAATGCTCCAACCGCGCGGCGACGCGCGGCTACGCGCGGTCATCTGAACTTAGCCTTACTTAAAAGTTTCTAAGATTCGTGACTTTGTAAGAATCAAAACTTCTCTTGATCTGTGACTTCTTTGATAATTATTGTATTACATTAATTTGTGTTATAAATGACATTATGAAAAGCGTGATATGGTATATTATTTAATAATATATTTTATTATTATTTTCGACGACCGATGTGGCGCGGTGGGCGATGGTCCGCCTGCGACGCGGAAGGTTGCGGGTTCGATTCCCGCCTCGGGATAAATGTTTGTATGTTCTGCAAATATTTATTCCGGGTGTTCTGGGTATTATATGTATAATAAAAAATATCTATCTATGTATTATATTGTATTAAGTATGTCAGTCTTCTAGTACCCATAACACAAGCTTTGCTTAGCTTGGGGCTAGATGATGTTGTGTGGATTGTCCAGCATTATTTATTTATTTATTTATTATTTATTTATTTAAACTCTTTTATTACCTACTGTTATCGAAAGGGTATAAAGCCTTCTAATACCGGCTGAGACCAATTAGCGCGAACATTAGCGCTTGACGGGGATAATACATTTCAGACTCTCATTCAATTAATTAAGTAACACCTAGTAAGAATTCACGAGTTCTTAATAGGTGTAGACCTTTTGTCTTCACTTACCTGTTTTCGTATTTTTTAGGCTATATAGATAAATTTATTTATCGTATCATGTTGGTTACAATTATAGGTCTTAAATTAAGATTAGAGGCGAACATGACCCCGCTGGGGTTTTTTGGGCTTCGAAGACAAAACTTGCAAAATTTAATCTCTCAAGTCTCTATCAATTCGCACCAGCTAGAACCTTTAAAATAGCAAACTTTTTACTCGGAAACTGTCTTTTTTCCAGCTGATTACATAAAGGCGTTTCCTTGGAACTTTTTAACTTGTGAAGGGTCTAACGTTCACATCGTAATATTATAAGATCAGCCATTTTCTTTTAAATTCAAGTCAAGAAAAAGCATCATTATGGCAAAGAAAATGAGAAGGGAAACCACAAAAGCAAATTACATGACAACAAAGTGACCTTACCTGAATAAAAATGTGACAGAAAGAATAATAAAGAGCCTTCATACAAAGCTATTATAGCACCTTTCATAGTAAATACACAATAAGGACAGTTGAATGAGTGTCTGATACAGCACACAGATAATACTTCCTATCTTATTCGCCAGGATTGTCACGAACAAGTGGACTTTACAACGGTAAACTAATATTTATTTATTTATTTATTAAGGGTATCCAACGGAAAAAACACATAAAAATACAAAAATACAAACAAAGGACTTAAATCTAGTATTTCCCCAATTATAAGACACCACAACATGCAGAAATTAATACTATTATATACTATATACTATTATATTATATGAATTAACACTAAATATTAAACATACTTGTATATTTTTAATTGGAATGTAAGTAGTTCGAAGAGCTATAACTATACTTCTGTGTTCAATAAATGCCATATCATTATTATAAACGCACTATTATTTAGACCATTATTATTTAAACTGGCAACATTTGACCAGCTATTGTAAAATGTCTTTTCGAAATCTTTCACTAAAATTATATTACTTAGGCTTGAAAAACATAACTTCTCAGGAAGTTAGTAACAAGCTTCAGTCTGAGTCTCTTTCAACCCAAGTTTGTGTGAAAATGTTTATGAGGCTAATTATTTTACTGTTGAAACACTGGTTTGTGAACACCTTTAAATTGTTTCTTTGTAAACCTTCACGGACTTCAAACGGATATAATTATTTAGGTAATAAGGCGTTTCTAGAACAGACAATGGTAATGTTAGTATAAATATGTAATAGCTATGTGTAGATAAAAGCCGTGAGCAAGGAAGCAGATTTCCCCAATTTGTTTCCTAAAAGAATCTAAAGAACACAAAACGCGTTCAAATTAATAGATACGTTTTTTTGTTAAAAATACAACCTTTTTCTGGACTATCTTAGATTAATTTTTAAAAGAAAAACTCTTATTTCAGACCACGTATCTTCTACTTCAAATATTAAGCAAAATTATGTTTCTAGTAAAATATTAACTTCTTCGAAGATTACAGCTTAGCGACTAACTGCCAAATCTAAGGAAATTAGAGTCATCTAAAAAAACATTTACACTTAGTAGCTAATTTAAATTCCAATTTGAACCGTACTTAAGACGAGTAGGCTTTTTAGTTGTGTGCCGAAACAGCTATTTACCTACTTTACCTGTCTAAGTGGCAACCACGCCCCACTCAATCGTAATCTGATATTAGGAAGTCAGTCACGTGCACAGAAAATTATTCCAAGACTCGTGTTGATGTTAAACCTACTGTTTCTCTCATTACGTAGCTGTCAGAGCTAATTGTGGAAAATATCAAGTTTTGCTCCTTGAAATTTCTCGTCAAAAGATAAGGACATAGGTTTATTGTTATGATTGATAGTTATGGCAATTGTCCGCAAAATCATAAATATTCAAAACTATTTTGTCTGAAAATAAATTGTAAAACATTCTGTAGATAATCCAGTTTAAAAATTACAATAACTTTAAAGGTAATTTAGCTAAAAGTTTTTTAGCACTATCTTTATTATCGCAACCCTTAATATTTTATAGTCACTGAGCATGACACTTTTATCATCATAAAATATTTCACTGTGCATACCTACCGGAAAAAGGAGGTCAAGTTTTATCTACCCAATTTTATCCAAAATCTTCAAGCATATAATTCACAACTCCCCCATAAAACATGCCACTTTCAAACTTTACACTACTACGGGTGACTACTGACCGTCCCTGTGCCAACTTTTACTTTACGACATTCTGGCTCAGATTCAACTAATAATTCGAGAACATTTTACGGGATATAGCAACCGTGAAACAATTAATTCGAGTTGACGAAGTATTCAGTGCCGTGTTGAAGTTGAACGCTTCGTTTGATTCATAATCAATCCTTCTCAGCGGTCCCCAGTGGTTCTATAATAATGTCTTTTGTAGAGACGCCGCGACGTCCAAAAGTTTGGTCTCCCACTGGACAACGCTTGATTGCTTTAACTAAGCCCGCGGGAAACTTCTGGTTATCCCGCTACAAGTTAATATACTGAGGCATCATTAATTCTGTGTCACGTAGTCGAAATTATGTTTTGTTTTTACCCAACTACGGACCCAGAATGAGGGTAAAGTAGAATACCTAATATCTGCTAGAATAAGAAATGCTAATTATTAAAACTATATTTTTTAATAAAAAAGGTACACTCATGTTTCATAGGGAGTTTCATTATTTCGAATAATAGTACTTTAAATGCGTGAATGCACGATCAAACTTGCAACAGTAGAAAGCAATTATTCGGAGCATTTCATTCAGCGCTCCCATATTCCATTAGCAATGGCAGACCGTCGCATCCTCCAGGAGAATTCCAATTATGCTTTGATGGGCCACAGCTACGGAGCTCTGACAAATAAGACAGTAATGTATACTTGAGTACACAAGTGCCAGTTGCCTCAAGAATGAAATAATGAATGAAAGAATTTTATTTCGTTCGTAATGTTGATCGTCTTTTGTTGCTTTTGTCGCTTGACTTTTATATAGTTTTGCTTCATTGTACTTTTTAAATGTTTGATTCTGTAGCTATTTTAACAATAACACACAGAATTCGAAATTATCATTAGTATCATTATCATTAGTATCAATAGAGATAGGGGGTGAATCTTTGTTAATTTATATAATAATAATAATTTATTTCAAAAACGTCTATATAGAAAACATAAATTTTGCACTAAATCTAGTTTAATTCTTCTAGTTTAATCGTTGATTTTGCAATAATTTCTACTAAAATTATCGCAAAATCAACGAAATGATCACTATCACCCACTGACCGATTTCACTCCCTACTGGATCCACTAGCCTCATTGCTACCACTATTCCTCACGATCATGAGTCAGTCTCATTTTTTTTTTTTAATTAACCTTTTCTATCCCAATGCTGGGCAAAGGTCTCCCCCCTTTTCCTCCATTCTTTTCTATTAGCCGCCGCTTCCCACCAGGCTCCGTCATAAGTATCTAAGTCGTCACGCCAACGTTTGCTTCAGTCTCATAAAAAAGTATAAAAACTTACCTTTAAAAGTATAAAACCGGTACCTTCACCGGTACCGGTACAATCAACAGCTTAACCTATATCACAGTAAGAAAGATGGTATCTCCTTCACGTGGCTTTGACGTAGGTAGACTCTAGAATTATAGTATTATCCTGTTCAGGTGACAAGGGCCAAAATCGTGCGCTGTTGGTAGCTAAAAAACTAGTTGGGTGTTACTATGATAGATAAAGATTTATTTGGCAAACACACAACACAAAGCTTAAATAGACCTTTATTCACAAACAAACTTACAACTATACAGTATTTACAAAATGTACATTGACATATAAAATACATAAGAAACAGTTGAGCTATCTACAGACCGTTGCAAACGATCTATAGATAGCTCAACTGATCCAAATCAGTACCTACCAATCGGAAGCGTACCCAAGATACTGGCTGCATTGCCGCGCTAAATAGCAATGCTGATACGCTGGGCCAGATACTCACCAGCCCTCGGGACACGCGTCGCTTCGACTAGACAAAAAAAACCTTAAAAATAAAAATTAAATTAAAGCATACATACCCAGCTACAACAATGTATTATAATGTATTTTATAACATTTATTCTAGTAATTTTTTTAAAGCTTTATTTTGTTAGAAACTAGAACATGATACGTGAAATATCCGTGTATTTTCTATATTTATTTAAAGAAACGGCCAGAACTGACGAATATAGGAGTGAGTGGAGAAAGAAAACATGTTGTGCCGATCCCACTTAACGTGGGATAAGGGCAGGGGAATGATGATGATTTAAAGAAACGGCCAGAGACTAGAGACTATGACATAACTGTTATACCGTCGTGTTCAGTTCAAAATGTGATATATAAGTAGGATATTACTATAAAAGATGGGGCTAAGCTCAAGTGATTCATTGTTCTAACAGAACAGTAGCCTGTTTCCGGATCTATTTCCTACAGATGTCATGCTGGATGTTTTTGCCGATCTCAAACAAAAATTGCTTATTGAGAAAAACTATTATTATATACACCCCATTGCGGGACGTCAGTGCAGATCTTATTCCCCAAAGATATTATTTATAAGTAAACTTCACACACACATCCTTACTGTAACTTGTTAGCTACGCTCTGAGTAAATGTTTGAAAATGTAAACGAATTAAGTAGAAATGAACGATTCAAAAAATACACGACCGTTCTTGTCATTAATGCAATAATTGGCCAACAGTTCCAGTCATTCTTTATTAATGGTTACTTGTCAAGTCTGTGGGTGACTGAACAACCAATGTCAAAAACTAATTTATGTGTATTGTATATCATTTTTGAATGCGAGTGTAACTACGGTGGAGGCGCGTTCATTTTTAGAATGGTTTCTTTTCATCTGGTTATAGGTACATATTGTATAATTGAATATTTTTTGGAAAAAAGGCACAGATAGATACACTTAGAAATGTATAACATCGCGCTCATAAAGTAAGATTCTAAAAAAAGAAAGAAAAATATTAATTGCTTTTTCTTTGTCAACTTCTAATATCTAATATCTTTGGCAACTTTATCGTAAATTACAATGTTTTTAATTTATGCCAGAAAATAATTACTGAGGCCTACTAATTAAATTGAACTTAAAATGCCTACATCGTTATTGCAAATTAGCAGTCATTATGCCGTAGCGAGCGCGTGTTTGAGCAAACACAATATCAATATGCAAAATTCCCAGTAATTTCAATTTATGTCTCATTTAAAACATCATTTACCTGCTTATCTATATACCTACGTTTTAATTATGTTATTTAATATAACTATCTATAGATCGTTTGCAACGGTCTATAGATAGCTCAACTGTTTCTTATGTATTTTATATGCCAATGTACATTTTGTAATTACTGTAATAGTCGTAATTTTGTTTGTGAATAAATATATAAAATCTTAAAACAATATGTCTAGAATGTTATACATATAACAGACTAAAAATCTACCACATCATCTACTGTCGCAAGTCTGTCAAAGTCTGTCAACTGTGAAACTTTCCAATAAACATTAATGCTGGGGCCACACTAGCGGGCTACGGCGAATATTCGTGTTAACGCGATGTATGTGGCCGGGTACATCGTGTCATCGCGTAGTATATCGCCTTTATCCGAACACGATGTTTTTGTCGCGCCAACACGATACGAATATTCGCCCGCTAATGTAGCCGAAGCATAAGAGAAAAAAAAATGCGTTTATAAAAATATAATATAACAATATCTTGCAGTAGTACTTTAAGCTCAACAAAAATAAATATTGTATGGAAAAATGGTTTTTACCTATGATATTTTAGGCACATATTGTTTAAGATTAAAATAATGCTTTGCTTTCCTATTAGCAACCTGGTTCCCACAGTCCAAAGTTTGAATTATTTAACTTAAACATCAAAATGTTTAAGTATTTAATTAAAATGAATCCATCCAATGATGATTATTATGATTTATTGTAATAAATAAATACTTAATGTTGGACAATCCACACAACATCATCTACCCCAAGCTAAGCAGAGCTTGTGTTATGGGTACTGACATACTTAATACAATACATTACATAGATATTTTTATTTTATTTAATCGACCCATAGAGTAAAAAGAAAGAGTTATATACATACAAATACCACAATACATTTCGAAATAACAAGTTATTACCTACGAAACAGAACGGCTTTGTCCGAGAGGTCAGAATGCAATACCTAGCATTATCCACTCTCTCATATTTCCATTTCACCAATATTCGAAATAGAATAGCGCTTGAGGGAAGAGAATTCAATAGATTGTTCAAATACTTCGCTTTGTGTATTTTCTTCATAGTTTACGATCATTACTACACATATAAGTAATTGAGGTGTGAGTGTGAGGGTGTGTGTGTTTGTGTGTAATAATCACAAACAAACATGAAGGACTACTCGAATGAATACACAATGGTGCTACGAAACGCCTACGAGCGTAGCGGGTGCTACGAAATCTCCACTTTCGTAACGAAAACAACCATTGTAAGAACCACACGGTGCTACGTAGCTACGTAGCGTACTTACACCTAAGTGGCTATTCAATTTATCTTGCTTTCACATCAATTGTACTACAGCGGTGTTTGAGCTAGCTCCAATATAAATTAGGTTTTTTTTATTTAATTTAAAGTTTCGTTTCATTTTTAGGAGTATTTTGCAAAACATTATCTTAAATATTATTTAACAAAATACATTTTAATAATGGGTGTCTTATTTTTTGCAAATATTTGAACCAATTTTGCTTCATAAGTAAAAAAATTAAAACTTAAAACATAATTATGGATATATATTTATTTTTTATTACGCTTAAGCATTAGTTTATTTCACAGAACGGCACGTAAGTATTAACACAAAGTAATGAGCTTATTAATTATAATATTTTTATAAAACAATGACATGACTTCTTTAAGGCGACGGGTAGGGTGAAATTTTTCATAATAAATAAAAATGTCAATAACTTCCAAGTTTATTATTTATTTATTATATCTATACACACGTTAAACTTGTAACACGGCATAGTTTTTGCCGTGGTGGTTAAACTCTAGACAGTCAGCGTGGCAACGTCACAATTTCAATTTCAAGAAAAATGCTGACAACGGCGCAAAACACATAATGAGCCGCGCACAGTTCGGATAGTCAAACTCTAAAGCAGTGCCTTATGTATATTTGCGAGCACACAGCAATCAAACACTTATAATTCCTAAGGCGCTACTCTTCTTCTTCTTTAAACACCTTAATGTAGAAATGTTTTCTTTAGAGTCACAAGATACGAACCATAAGAATAGCTGTGCTGAGTTTGGTACCAAACAAATCTGCCAAACCCATAAAAAATGGGATCTTAAACCACACTTTTGCAAAAGGTGTTGGTACTAAACTTACATTTAAAAGTAAACTATATCCAAGAGCATAAATTTTGAGTAACAATACACTAGTTCAATATATGTGTTATAGGAAATAATAAGTTTCACAACTCCACATGCTATCACTTTTTCTGAAAACAGTTTTCGGTTTCCCCAAAAACACGCATTTGGCTATACCCGTCACCTTAAGGACTTTTTCCAAATCCCGTGGTTTCAGACTTGGCCATCATTATTTTTCAAAAATATTCCTTATATTAATTATCAAGATAATAAAGCTTTAACAAAAAAAGACGTGTGGCACTCGGGTACTGCCGCGGCAAAGCTATTGCATAGCATTTTTTAGTGAGTGTTAGGTTATTTCGATACGGAATTTCTGGATTCGGTCTCCACGCTCAAGGCCCGCGATAAAAGCTATGCAATAGATTAATAAAAAAAATACGTAAATACATTAAAGATACATCATCCGTAGACTTAATGAAACACATGTATTATACGTATCCAATCGCATACATACATCAGAATACATAATTCATAAACTCAGTGAAACGTTAACCTAGCATACATCAATTATTTATTCTGCGGCGATACGCTGACTAGTAAATGTATATTTATGTACAAGTATATTTGTTAAAAGCCCGTCGAATACGTGATTCCCACTTCTTTTACTTCCTACTCTCATATTTCACTTATTTTCTTTGTTTTTTATTATGTAATAGACGTAATGATAAACTAAAAAATATTCATACAAGTTTATTTAATAAGTACCTACACCTGTAAATCGTGACGATTAATGTTATAATGTTACTGTATCTTGTATAGTCAGAAAAAATACTAGTATAGGCCATACTTTCACACCGTGGAGACTTTCCAGCAAAAATAAACGACAACCGTTTCCATCAACCATTCTTTCTTCTTAGCATCGCAGTACATACAGCTTACCACATTTATGTTTATGACAAGGAAAATTTTCTTAGTGATTTGGTTATACGTGCGGAAAACGTCCCATTATTTACAGCCTAATATAGCCCATCTCTAAAGGCAACGTTGCATATAAATTAACTCCTTCAGTAGTAGCTACAATAATTATCGATTAGTACTATAGAATGCCAAGTGCATAAATCGTCTAGGAGTTGACACAAAGAGGCGCCCAAATAAAACATCGGCTAGACAATGAATCCACTGCAGTGTCGGTCGTCGAAACCTCTACACTAGTAAAGCCATATATTTTCTAGAGGAAGTGCTTGGCAGACAGTATTTACTGCTAGTATCTCTAGCTGTAAATATTGCTATACGATTTGCTTAAGTAAATTGTGGAACTTTTATTTAAGTACTTACAAAAGAATGGTTGCCAAATTCTACGTCGAATTGAGAAATGGTTTTGTTTTGTCCGAGGTCGTGCATGCTGGGATGAGATTGCTTATTGTATTATTACTTTTATAATTTTGAAATGTGTATTTTTTAACGCTTCTTCTTAAAAGTTATATTTGTGTACTTTAGTAACTTAGACTGTTAGTACGTCGACGCAACTGCAATAGCGTGTAAGAGCAACTTGCAATAGCGCGTATTTGCAAAAGTCGCAAAAATATGTTATTGCGCCATCGACCTCTGAGTGTCTTGGCAGTTTGTGGAATAATGGAATACTTCCTCCTTTAAAATTGATCAAACACTGATACATGGTATTGCAAATTGCTCCTACGCGCTCTTGCAGTCGTCAACGATTAGGTACTTAAAATCTCTTCAATTAAACAGTGAATTTGCAGAAACCACATTGTAAATACATAGCTATAAAGTTCCATTAAAGTGGATAGAACTCACATGAAAGCTCGTTGGGTATGGATGGAAGCCATTAGGTCCTAAAATAGCAAACCCCAAAAAAGCCCCGGGTGTTTAATGTAGCGTGAGAAAAACGATGTATTTTCGAAGAACATGTGAATTTTAGCCATATTTTCGTAACTGCTATTTCATTATTCGTTGCCTAAAATGGCGTCGCTACCACAATTTTCTTGATTGATGTCGTGACCCGCAGCGAGTGATTTGGGGATAATAACAGCAAGACAAAGCCTCGTATTTCCTCCGAGGTTTAGTCCTTTTATCATAAATAAATTAAACAGAGACTGTTTACGCTTGACAAAATTCACGTAGGACTTAATATCGGAGGGAAAAGTATTAAATCAATAAATAGTGCTGGACAATCCACACAACATCATCTAGCCGCAAGCTAAGCAGAGCTTGTGTTATGGGTACTAGAAGACTGACATACTTAATACAATACATTACATAGATAAATATTTTTTATTACACATATAAAATTATGTATTACTTTAAGTTATACAAATTTTGCGATGTGTTTGGTTAGTATTCTAGCTATTTTAATGTAGGTCTATTGTAATAAAGAGATCACATTCGAGGATCATTCCTCGAATGCTAGTACATAGATTTAAACTAGCGTGTGGATCATTTAGTGGGTATTTGTCCAACGGTCATTTGTCATTCAGCAAAATTAAATAGGTACTGTGGAATAAAATCTTGCTTGTTATTTTCATGATGTCATTACAGAGAGAGAAATATTGTTAGGATAACTGGTCATTCGGTTGAGTCAGGTAACAAGGAACAAGCTGAGACACGATGTTGTCTCAGCTTATTTCATAGAAATGTCGACTATTCTGGTCACGTGCAGAGGTACTCGTTTACGAGTGTTACAGTATTTTTCGTGTAACAAAATAGGCATTTTTTCTCGTCACATTTATGATAAGTCAACTAAGAAAAGTCACTTGAAAGTAAAATTGTATACTGAAGTACATACTTAAGCAAGTCGTTTTTTTTTCCAGGTGGGTGCTTTTAGGAGCCTATTGATGATGTGTCAAATGTGATCGATCGCTTCGAGAGCTTCGTATATTTATATTAACAAAGACAAAAAATAATCCAAGATGGCGATTATATACGGTGAGTTTTTTTTTAATTATATTCCTTTTTACGTCGTGCTGCGTGTAACTACGGCGTAGCTTAAACTTATAACTTATATTCTGTGTATGTATTAACAAAAAAAAAATATAAGTATTCTACCAGCAATGTAGTTCCAATAGTACAAGCTTTGCTTCATTTGGGGCTAGAGTGTGACGTGTGAAATGTCCAAGAATATTTATTTATTTATTTATAACATAATATAACAAATGTTTTGAAGACAACCACAATGTTAGACATTACTAGATAATGTTAAACCCATTGGTCTATAGTGTAGATCTTCCATGATTGTCTGCTCTATTAAAATTGAGTTTATTCACGAAATCATTAGTGAGACTCACCCACCGTTGCGAAGGGAGATACATGACATATTACAAGCATATGAAAATAGTCACACGATTTATTTTTTCATTATATAAAATTAAATTAAATATATTCATTTGACATCACAGACAATACAGAACATGAAAAAGACAACGTAAGACAATACAAATACAATAAAAGAATTAACAAGATAGGTTTGTCAAAGGGCTCAGTCTCAGCTTGTTTGCTGATATCATGTCCAAATTAGTCATAGTAATAATTTGACTAAAATTGTATTAGTGTTTAGGTATAATTTATTGATCATTTGAATTTTTCTAGTTTTAAATTCCGCACACAATGTATATTGTTTCTCTTTATGAAATGAATGAATATAAATATGAAATGAATATGAATTAAGGTTAGTTAGTTCCTCTGTTTTAATAAATGCTTGTTTATTATCAGGTCGTGCGTGCGTTGGCACGGGGACCATGATTCTCGTGATGTCCGGCAGCGCCTCCGCCAGGGTCGCTGGGAAAATGGGCGGATATTCCAACAAACAACACGGTAACTATATCCACTCCCACATAATTATATTATGTATACTAACTGATATCTTTACTTACCTCAGCCCAGTTACTCTCATATAAAAAAACAATCAAATCAAATCATTTATTTGCAGAATGTGGTTTTACAGTTTAGTGTTTGTTGTTTTACAGATCAGCACATCACTATATCTAACATGCAAATTATACGTGTATACATGACAAATTAAATTAAATTATAAATAAGTACGCTCAGTAGGTACTTAAGTCTGTACTTAAATGTACTTACAATTTTAATTAAAAAATGGTTAAGTAATTCAAATAAAGTACTTAAATTAGTATCGTGAATCTGATGCCTTAATTTACATAATCTGAGATAAAGATGTCTTTGATTACCTTGTTCCAGGCAATAAGATTATATAATTAGTTCCAAGAAATTATGTAAGGTCTTATCTAAACCTTACTCAGCTAAATTGAAATATAGCCTACAGGTATCTGCGGCTAGATCAAACAATGTATGTTTTATGTATGTTTGTTATTTCATGTCTACTATCTCCAAATATGAGCATCTACATAATAGGAAAAGCCAATTGTGCCGATATGAATGCTAGCGACCACAATAACTAGTTTCTAGTTACGTTACGACCAATATAAATCAAACATTATCTGATCACATAACGAGGTTCTATTGTTATTTGGGATTCCTTAATTATAAATTATGAAGCAAACTATGGGATATACCTACGCAATCGTGTATTTTAGCATCGTTTGCAATGTGAAACAAATTTACTAACTACACCCAAGTCTAAATCTAAAAGTTTAATCTAAAAGTCTAAATCTACTTTATTGGATAGTTTTAAAACACAGGTTTTTTTTACCTAGTTTGGGTACCTATGTTTCTCCAACCATGAATATGTGACGAACAACAAAATGTAACAAATACCTCTAGTTATGTAAATAATCATGTTTGTTGTCAATAAGATTATCTTTATCTTTAAAAGACCCTTTATTATGCGGATTGGGGTTGTTTGGACTTGGTTATAAGAATTAGTTCGTTGTATGTAAAACATACTTAATAGAGCTAAAACAGCTGTTTTTTCTTCAAAATATGAGCGGTTTATACATAGTAACATAGCCAGATATTTCGTGCCTAAGAAAATATTAAGTACATTCCATGATTTCCCGCTACTCCGGCAAAATATTAACCGTCAGTAATCCAAGAGGGCAAAACGTGAGGCTTTCACCTGAAGGTTAACGAGCCTGTTGAAAACTACATTCTCAGCATTTTGATCCAAGGTTAAACGTGTTGGTTTGAAACGAAAAGCCTCTCTCTAAAAGTATAATTTCTCCAAGTAGAGAAATAGGATCGCCTCTTTCTTATTTAGTCCGTGACCGTTGGGTGTGTGGGCTTACAGGCCGGATTTATTTTTATCTCGTACGACTAGGGAGGGTAATCTTAATCGCCAGCTCGCACGGAAAATCAGAAGGTTTTTAACACCCACCCTATCTCATGCATAGAGTCTTGAATAAAAATCTGTAGCCTTATTTTAGCCACAGTATTTCGCAGTATACACATCTATGTGTCAGGTTAGAGTAGTAACGGCTTACTTTGTACCCTGCCGTTATAAAAAGGTGTTAATAAAACATTGTTTTTACATTAACCCGTTATGTAGGTAACTGCTATACTAACACGTCGGAACCTTTGCGGTAATGCCCAATAAAGTGTAACAGGGTGAAATTGCTGATAGGGCTGGCGGTGGAGTAAAAAAGTCGCTGTTAGGAATTTTTCAACTCAGTTGCTCACAAACACAATTTTGTATACCTATAATGGTTACCAATAGAACCTTCGAAACTCCCAACTTATCGACAATCTATAAAGGGGTTATGAACGTAATTCTATTTAGTGTTAGTGGCAACCCTTCGCGCAAAACCTGTCTTCACATAACTCATCTCGTCCTCACTCCGCTCGGTATGTCGGGTTCCGTAGCTTCGTAAATAGGATTTCCATCTTGCAAGTTTAAGCACAAACTGTTGTTTGTTTTGGCCTTTGGGTGATCAATTCAAAAGCCTTATATTAGACGTTACTTAGCTTTGACAGCTAACCTACAAAACCAAGCCCAACTAATTATCTACTGCTGACCAGAACTCTTTCGTGAAAAATATATTGATAAGCTTCACTGCCCATTAATATATTTTTACAATCGATTTCTCTGTAGAAGATTAAACACCGCATTACCACAACCTGTTATGTATATTCAAAAATCATTAATTAAAAAGTCATAAAGAAAGAGCCATAAACGTAGCCATAGCTAAGTAAATAAAACTCTCCTTTCGACTTTATTAAAATGTTATGTTACACCCTGTATGTGTTTATGCAGACTTATTTGCTTGCCTAAATGCCTATCCATATCGATGGAGCTCTCTGCATACTAAGTACTTTACCGATTTGAACCACTTCGGAATGTAATAAAATACTTATTCTTTTATAGCGAGCTAAAAGTGATCACCAAAAAGTGTAGGTATCTTATTCACAAATGTGATACGAATCTTAAACATGATCTAAGTCTCAAGTTTGTGGTTTTAAGCCTATTTTAAACCTGTAATACATTTATACATAGAACCTCGATAAGTTAAAGTCCAAGGGAAACACAAAATATGTTAAGTTATAGAGGTTGTAATTTATCAAGGGTAGAGGTTTTGGGCTCTGATGGGAAGAGAACACATTATTTTTTAATGTTATGGAGGTTTTTAAGTTACCGAGGTTTGAGTTATCGAGGTTCTATAACTCAAACCTCGTAGTAGGTGCGTTTTGTCTTATTATCTACCGACAAGTCTCTGTATGTCTGCTGTATTTATTTACTTATACTTATCTGTTGCAGGAAAATCAACGAGTGGTATCAATGAAGAAATAATTTGGATCAGTATAAGCATGGCGATCGCGATAGCGGTGCTTATAGCAATCGCTCTCTGCTACATTCTGAAGGAGAAGTGCTCCAAACGAAAAGCCTACAGAGAACAATCATGACGATATAAACAGGAGTTCGCTAAACATGCTTTAGCGGACTCCCTTACTGAGGGCGAGTTTCCCTCTTACACACTCTATCCGCAATACTCACCCGATGGCAAAGAATACTACTACAACTTCCGTAGATTCTCGTATCTAAGGAACAGCTTCAAACTACCCCCTAAAGACTACCCGAAAGATTTATGTAAGGATTTTCCAAAAGACTTCGCGGACTTTCCTATTGAAAGAGACTATATGGAGATTGACTATCCCATCAAATCTAAACAAGAGATATACATAAGTGCATAGTGAACCAACTTCATTTCTATTAAGTACTAAGTAAATATGTGTATACCCGCATTGGCTGAATTTTAGTACAGTTGTAGCATCGACACGATAAGAAGAAGAAGCTGAATTTTAGAAATTCTTTCATGTCGAAAGTATTTGCAATATTTGCAACGAATTTAAAAATGCTCGGAAATTCTATTTCACTGAGGAAAGCCTCCGTTGCAGCATTCAACAAGCTCCGGATCAAGTTAGTTGTTTGTTTCAGCTCAACGAAGTGGGGCAAATATTGCTTACCTGAATTTAGTAGATAGATTTTCTTTGTAGAGGCTTTATACGGCTCGGGAGTTACGGATAAATCACGTTACGCCTCTATCTCGAGGTTCATTATGAACATAGATACTTACGAGAGGGATTGAGAGGGCCAAATAGAGTTGGATGGAACAACGAAATCGTATTAGATTCCTAATACAAAATTACAATTTCATTTTACATAACGACGGTTTAGGTTGGTTATTTTTATAATTTTATGGCGAAGATTGACCTACACCGTCTCCGTAATAAATAGGAAGTAAATGTTTGTCGATACCTAAGTTACCTGAAACTAATTTGCGCAAGTAAGGTATCGATTTGTAATTGAAAAACTTGCGTCGTATGGAGGAAACTTCGGAAGCAGAAACAAACTTCCAGCTAGAGAAATAAATTCTCTAATGAGTTGGAAATCCAACCTCGTCGGAATATAACACGAACTTTAGGCATTATTAAAACTCATTATCTTGGGTTGAAATAATGAAGGCAAAATACCATAACTGGATTTTTATTCACATTCGTTCTCAAATTGAATAAGTTTTCCGAATAAATAAAAGTTAAGTACTTACTTACAGATAAAATTTTGTCCGTAAAAATGAATTGTAAATTTCTAAACGTATTTAAATTAAAACGGTAAAATGTAGAGTTGATGTAAAATGTGTATTAATTAAATACAGGAATTTTATAAAATGGTAGCCTCTTATTAATAAAAATGGTAAATATTTTTCTATAACATCAGATGAGGTGATAAAGTATGTTTATGACGTAAATGTATCTATTCTATGTACTTATTGTATGTACCCAATTTTTACTCACCCCAGCATGATGTAAATTTATAAAATACTTAGTTAAAACTTTGTAAATAATGATAGTTATTCATTTATTTATTTACTATTACACTAATAGCAGGTAATTACATACCAAACATAAATAAACATAGAAGTCGCATAAAAAATTTAATTACTTATCTAAATGTGTTAATTAATTAGGTACTTAGTTATAAGTATACCTATTATCTGTATTTGTGTAGTGTAGATTACCATTTTAAAATATACGATTGTAAAGACCAACTAAGGTAATAATAAAGTGACTTTTACTAATAAAATCATTGTATTTTTTACTTCCTTTAAAATTATGCCAAAAATTTTTTTTAAGACAAAGTACTATATTTTATTAATTTATTCGCAAACAAACTGACGACTATTACAGTATTTACATAGGTATATGTATATAAAATAGTTGAGCTATCTACAGACCGTTGCAAACGATCTATAAATAGCTCAACTGTTTATTAATTTATCGACATGATGCGATAAACTAGTCTTGGAGTTAGTTAATTTTTTGTGGGCCCCACTGATCTTTATTATCTAAGGTTATTTCTAAATTCTAACTATTATCTACCAATGCGAGGTCAATGCTGGTTTTAACATTTTATATGATTAGTTCTGCTCAGTTATAAATTAAACTTCAAATGATTAAGTTATCGTTGTAACCTCAATAGCATAATATTCCAGAGTTATCCATCACTCTTCCATTAGATCCTTACTTAGAACAGTCACAATGAAATGAACAGCGCGATCATGAATGGAAACTTGTGGGATACGGATCCAGAGCTGTTCGATCTGATCACCAAGGAGAAGAGCCGTCAGCGAGCTGGCCTAGAAATGATAGCCTCGGAAAACTTTACCTCCATCCCTGTACTGCAGTGCTTGAGCACATGTCTGCAAAATAAGTATTCTACTAATAAGTATTCACATGCGTGCGTCATGCCTAAATTGCCTAATCAGGGGTTAGTATTTGTAAATCATCTGTTTAATGTATGTTTATTGATTTATTTTCAAATTCACTACAATTATTATAATTCGGCGTCGACAAATTAATCTGAATTTGGGATACAACATTATTAGCCGTATAATTTTAGGTATACTTATCTACCGTTAAAGAGTTCATAGCTTACTTGTATTTAAATGTTATTTTTAATTCCCGTTTGTAAGAGAGTATCTAAATGAAATAGCCATAAGTAAATAATATATATACTTAATTGAGTTTGTTCTACAGATACGATGGAAGTATTGATTACATTGATGAAATTGAATTATTAGCACAGAGGCGCTCATTGGAAGCTTACAGACTCAACCCTGAGGAGTGGGGTGTCAATGTATTACCATATAAGTATTCAGGTAAAATATAATAAAAAAACTTTTATATTTTATTTCTATGGCAAATAGCTACATCAAGTCACAGATCATATAAACTAGTAAATTTAAAACAGGTGGGTAGCTTCTCAAGTTAGTATTTTCATTGACATCTGGGAGCTCCTACTTCCAAGTCGAGCAAAGTTGCATGGCCGTACCATCCTTTTCTCGGAGCTATTCGCGCCGTTTTCGTCCCCCTTCTAAAGCTCACACACGAGCGAGCGTTCCAACAAGACAAAAGGCTTGGTAGCGCGCCTACCTACCTAGTACCTACGAATCTCCCATGGATTTATGGGAGATTCTTATGAACTACGTAAGGTACAAATATAAAATAAATATATGTATAGCTATAAATAGGTATAATATAGGTATAGGTATAATTATATAGCTAGCCTTTATTTTTGTTTCCTGACGTCATTTTGTTAAATAAATATTTCAAGAATCGTTTTGGATTAAGTACCTAAATTATTTTCACATTAAATGTTTTTTAATTACCTACCTATAATATAACTATGTAATTCTCTTTGAAAATGTCATTATTTCATGCCAATTTATCAATTATAAGATTTACTTGCATTAATTAAATTATTTTGATATATTTAGATGAGGTGCTGTTTTAAAACATAACGGTTACAGTAAAGTAGTACTTTAGAAAAACAGTGCATCGTTTGCCGTTTTATGAAGCAGCATGTTTTTCAGAAACCTGTTGACTTAATTATCTCAAACAAGTAGGTACCTACTAAACGCAATTATACTATCATGCTAGCTTGATTACACCTACCGAGTAGAGTGGCGAGACAGTGCCTCGGCCGAGTGCTCGGTACGTATAAACATAGCGCCGAGTGCTCGGCCGAGCGCTCGGCCTAGCAACAGACCGAGACAGTCACTCGGACCCTGAGCCCGTAGTCTGAAGGTGCATTTTAGAACTCCCTACTCTCGAGACGAGAGTCGTCTCTCGGATGTCCTTATATTTTTGTAAGAAGTAGAAAGAGAGATCCGAGAGACGACTGTCGGCTCGAGAGTAGGGAGTTTTAAAATGCGTCTTCGGACTAAGGGCTCTGTTCTATTTACTAGGCCGAGTAGGCCGAGTTACCACCCCCGCACTGTCTCGCTCACTCACTCGGCAGGTTTGAACGTGCACTGTCTCACCGCTCGCCACTCGGCCACATGATTGTCGCTCCACACGATCCATCGTGTCTGAATTGTAGTCTCAATGGAACTGAACTGTCTGTGCTTATTTCAAAACGCGTGTGAACAGCTACTCGCTTACTACACTGTCTCGGCCGAGAAACATTTTACTGTCTCGCCGGTTTACTCGGTACGTGTAATCAGGCTATTACTTAGCAACCATTTGACAACACAAACACATGCTCACACAAGACTTGATCAGACACACAGCCGAACGTACATTTTTAAAAGTATTCCCGCCACGGCTGCCGCGGTTGTGTGCACCGGACGCTTTATTTATTACCCACTCTTTTGTCTTGCATACGGTTTGGTTTGAACCGAAGACTGTGTTTCCACTTTGAGAAAAATCTGTATTTTAGGGAAAAATAATACATCCAAAATATTGGTGCGTTTAGGTTTCAACAACCTATGATTTATGATAACTATATAGGTTGTGATTGTTATTTTTACTACTTCCACCACACCATATAATACATAACAATAAGATTAGATTTCTCAAAATTTCAATATCTATTTGAGTGAATTCTTTGCATACTTTGTGTAAGACAAGGGTCAATTAAATATTTAAAGTGGAAACACTGGTCACAAAATTAAATCAGTCTCCGTCTCCAAAGTTCACTTTAGGTTATCAACACTGATAAAATGGACCTATGTTTGTGAAAGAATAACTCATCTCATTATTTATTTGCAAGACCAGTCAGTTACATAATCCTGAAGATGCGTAACAACTTGGCGAAATCTTGTTTTTATGCCTTGGCGCGACAGTATAGTGGGTTTTCATCACATCCTAGAAGTAATCAGCTGATTGCAGTGCATACGAAAATCGACTTTACGGTGAGTCTAAAATTGTAATAAAAAAAACGTAAACAAAAGTGTTAAATTGCTTGTTGATAACCTGTCTGTATACTCTTGCACATGGATTTGCTCAAAGCCATGCCTTCATATTATTTTTAATATTAACTTAATGTGTTAATATAAGATCTAGCTAGACACAGCATTAATTTATTGGTTAGTACAGTACCCGTAGTTTACCAATTTAAAAACTTTTTTACTGACCTAGTACCTACAACTTTATAAGTACTTACTTGAAGTTTTTTGTGTATCAAGAAAACGCAAGATCCGACGGGCGACTACTTGGTGCAAATCGAAGTTGCTAAAGAAATAAAATTATAAATTAACTTCTATTTGTGATTGCATTATCTGGTTATCAGCGCGAGGTCAGCGCTTGTTTTTAAAGCATGTTATTTGTTTCGTTCAGCTCAGTTATAAATCAAACCTCAAAAGGTTAGGCCACATAGTTGTAACCTCAATTGTTTTTATAGCATTTGTTTTTCAGTGTTATCCAGTGAGGTCCTTACATAGAACAGTCACAATGAGCAGCAAAATCATGAATGGAAACTTGTGGGATACGGATCCGGAGCTATTCGATCTGATCACCAAGGAGAAGAGCCGTCAGCGAGCCGGTCTAGAAATGATAGCCTCGGAGAACTTTACCTCCATCCCTGTACTGCAGTGCTTGAGCACATGTCTGCATAATAAGTATTCTGAAGGAATGCCTAATCAGAGGTTTGTATTTGTAGAATCTTAATTTATTTATTTTAAAATTATTGAATGATCTTGATTATTGTTTTATTCTTTTTAAACGTAGATATAATCTTAATAAGTTTTTATTTATTTATATTTTATAATACATAAATCACTAATTATATGATACTTACTAATTGTTTCACCACAACCATAGTCATAAAATATTTTAATTGATATGGTATAAAATATAAAAAATATAAAAAAGCCAATGTATTATGTTATGTGCCATGTGAATATGAACTGTTTTACAGATACTACGGAGGCAATGAATACATTGATGAAATTGAATTATTAGCACAGAAGCGCTCATTGGAAGCGTACAGGCTCAACCCTGAGGAATGGGGAGTCAATGTACAACCATATTCAGGTAATATATAATATAAGGACTATTACTTTCACTTATTTATATTTCACCTCATTATGGCATGAATTCCCCTGTAGAACTTTTATTTTATTTATGTTATTATTATTATTATTTTTATCTCTCATCATCAGTAACAGATAATATAATAAAGTAGTCTAAACATTGGTTTAATAAATAATTAGCAATGGGTGATGAAATAAAAAAATATTATTCTCTAAAATCATAATACATAATTATCAATAGTACTTAGGTATAAGTTGCATTAAATATAGTAGGTACTCCATGTTAAGTCAACAATGGAAAAAGACAAATTAGAATACACAATTACTTAATTTAATTGTTTGATAGTTCCACTGATAAAAATATATGATATCTTAATTTATTGTTTTTTGTTAAACTTATCATCCATAACATGCATGGGTAATTTCCATTTAAAGTCAAGAATTCAAAGTTATAAATAAATGCAATATAATTTGGTTATACCTAATATAAAAAACTATTCATGATGTTTATTTATAAAAGTATCTTGTAGGTTTGAAATAAATAAATATTCATAGACACATCACACACACTGTAGTCCCAAATATAAGCAAAACTTGTAATAAGGGAACTGATAAAATGCTTATGTATATTTTTTTCTTGTAAACAATAGTAACATCCAGACACAGAACATACATTAGTGCTCATCACATAAACATTAAAACACTAATTGACAACACAAACATTAATTGTTTAGTACACATACCCACATCTCTTTTGCACTCACTCATTTCAAGGTTTGCTGGAAGAGAACTCTTTTTAGGATAAAGCTCGCCTATCTGTACATGTTTAAGTTTTCTCTTGATATGTTTTGTGTACAATAAAGAATTAATGTGAACTACTATGTTTTACAGGTTCCCCAGCTAACTTTGCAGTTTACACGGGGGTGGTAGAGCCACACGGAAGAATCATGGGCTTGGACCTCCCCGATGGTGGTCATTTGACCCATGGCTTCTTTACGGCGAACAAGAAGATATCTGCCACATCCATCTTCTTTGAAAGCATGCCTTATAAGGTAATATTCTTGATACATATGTACTGCAGTAGGTATTTCAAAATTCTCAAGTCCGCTTTTAAAGTTAAAAAATATCTAAATAATATCCCATTATATTGTAGAAGTATTCTGCAATAAGTGTGTTTTGTTTTCTTGTCATTGTAATTTTATCTATGACAGGTGTAACAGCTCAGTTCATTGAAGCTCTCCTTGCAAGCTGTGGGTTCGATCCCCACCTAGAACAAACATGAGCACTGATGTTGGTTCTGTGTATTACTAAGTATGTATGTATTTATAAAGTAAATAAGTATTTTATCAGCCATTTAGTTTCCATAGTAGCTATGTTTGGGACTACAGCGCGATGGAAATATCTGTGAATATTTATTTATGTAATAGAATAATATTATTAAAATGGTATTGAAATATGTACGTGACTTGTCCTTGTATCATGTAACATTCGCTTGACCGTTCATAAGATCATTGACTTGACCTTACGACCGTTTCTGATAACGATTACACGAAACAACAATACGACACACCCTTGACGTAACTCGCGTAAATGATTTCACTTTGTTTTTTCTTGTTATGCTGGGGCCACATTAGCGGGCTACGGCGAATATTCGTGTTAACGCGATGTATGTGGCCGGGTACATCGTGTCATCGCGTAGTATTCGGGCGAAGACGCGAATCAATTTGTCGCGCCAATATTCGCTTAGGTGGCTACACGTCAATTTATTTAGGCTAAGTTCAGATGACCGCGCGTAACCGCGCGTCGCCGCGCGGTTTGAGCATTCACATGACGATATTTGTATGGGAGCGCGACGCACGTTGGCGCGCGGTACCGCGCGGTAATGTAGACGATAATTACCGTTTATATTGATCTTGGTAGTTCCGCGCGTTACCGCGCGGCCATATGAACTTAGCCCTAGGCTAAGTTCAGATGATCCGCGGCGTGCGGCACCGCGCGATAATGTAGACGCTAATTACCGTTTATATTGATCTTATACCGCGCGGTTCGTAGTTCCACGCGGTACCGCGCGGCCATATGAACTTAGCCTTAGGCTAAGTTCTAGGCATGAGACAGATATATCAAAACGAAACTGAAATCCGTTTGCAGTCAGAAATCGTATCGCATCGATATTCCAATATGAGAAAACCGTTTTTAGGAAACGCACGATGATAACGCAAACTGCAAACTATCTTATCCGAACGAAACCAAACCGAACCGACGTGAGTTTAGTTTTGCACCGAAAACGAAAACCAAACTCAAACTGCAAACGAACGAAATCTAAATCTACCTAAAGTTTAAGTTTTCTATAGTTTTGATACGCATTCGTTCTCTATCACTCCACCGTACGACTACTTTAGTTAGAATAAGACAGAGCTAATTTCATTTCCTTTTTTTTCTAACTCAGTGAACCGTCGTAAGAGCAAGAGAAATGAAGCGAATCGTTATGGATTTTGAGTTTTTGACGGTTTTATGAATTGTCCGGTTTTATGATTTCTGACTGCAATCCGATATTCCATTCCAATATGAGAAAACTGTTTTTAGAAAACGCATTAACAATACAACCTAACAACCTAATCCGAATGAAACCGAACCGTGAGTTTAGTTTTGCATCGAAAACCAAACTTAAAATACATAAAAATATACAATATTTTTTTTTATTCAAATACCCAATTGCACATTGAAAACCGCCAATAACCGTTGCCGGAATGCCTCTCGAATTTGTGCAGGAGTATGTTTACCTCGGGCAGACTCTGCGGTTAGGTAGACACAACTTCGAGAGAGAGCTAGACCGGAGAATTCAACTCGGCTGGGCTGCGTTTGGGAAACTTCGTCAAGTCTTCTCGTCATCCATCCCTCAATGTCTGAAAACGAAAGTTTTCAACCAGTGCGTCCTACCCGTTATGACCTATGCTTCTGAAACGTGGACACTGACAGTGGGGTTGGTCCACAAGCTGAAAGTCGCTCAGCGCGCTATGGAGAGAGCTATGCTCGGAATTTCTTTGCGAGACAGAATCCGCAACGAAGTTATTCGTCAAAAAACCAAAGTGTTCGACATAGCTCAAAGAATTAGCAAGCTGAAGTGGCAGTGGGCCGGCCATGTTTGCCGAAGAACCGACAACCGTTGGAGCAAACGGATACTGGAGTGGAGACCGCGTTTAGGAAAGCGTAGTGTAGGACGCCCTCCGGCGAGATGGAGCGACGATCTGCGGAGTGTAGCTGGCAAACACTGGATGAGAGGAGCCGAAGACCGGGCTCAGTGGCGCGTCTTGGGAGAGACCTACGTCCAGCAGTGGACTAATATAGGTCGATGATGATGATGATGATGACATTGAAAACGAAAAACCGAAAGAATTCGATTTTGCGTTTGTCGTAATAACTAGTAAATACGCTCCGATATTCGCTACTGAAATCGATTTCAAAAAACGGTTTTTGAAATCGGTTTCAAAATCTGAAATCGGTTTCGTATCGGTTTGTGAAAAAATCCAAAAACGCCCATGCCTAGAACAACACCATCCGGCACAGGGTTACCAGATGCAAATTTCAAAAGTCCTGACAAAATTCCAGACATGAGCTCAATTGGGTTTTTGAATATATATATTTTTTGTGATAAATGGATAAGTTTTATAACACAACTAATTTTATTCTATTTTTCCGTAATAATTCAAAAGTTATTTCAAAATAAAAAATATTTTTTGAATCTAGTACGTTTAATATTATATGTCAATGTTGATTGTTTGATGTCAAAATCGTAAAAAGCTAATTACTATTAATGACAATTTCCTTTTTGTTATTGTGACCAAAAATAAAATTATAGTGTAAAAAAAAAATGGTAGCACTCCGGGAGTGCCGGCAGAAGTGAAAACTTCAATATTAACGTTGTGTTTTCACTTCAAAAATATAACCACAGTCGTCATAATGACAATTGTGATTGTGATTGTGTCATGTCATTGTGTCACATTCGCGCAAGCGCGAATGTGACACAACGACGAAGACAACGAAGACACAGACACATTCGCGCAAGCGCGAATGTGTCTGCGCCACAAAATTAATTGTTTGAGTCATACGTCGCGTGACCGCAAGTGTGTTCTTTTGTCGTCTCTTGTTTTACGAGCAATGTATGAAAATTAAATAAGATCTTACGCTTTTTCGACGTCACGTGACCCTGACGCGAGTTTGAAAGTTTTTACCCACCCAGCGCCGCTAAAGAAGTTTTCACTTCAAAAAAATTGTTCCATTTATTTGCCGAGAAATTCCTGACATTTCCCTTTTCCGGCCGCATTCCTGACATATGTCTAAAATTCCTGAAATGTCAGGAAAATTCCTGACATCTGGTCACCCTATCCGGCACGATACATCGCGTCAACTCGACACGAATCTTCGCCCGTCTAATGTAGACAAGAACATCGCCTATACCCGAACACGATGATTTTATCGCGCCAACACGATACGAATATTCGCCCGCTAATGTGGCCCCAGCATTACATTAGACATACATCAATACATAGTAATAGACTATGTATTCTAATAGTTATGTATTTACAAAGATTATGATCATGTTTCATACATAGATGGATTTATTTATTGCATCATGTTGGTTACAATTAGGTCTTAAATTAAGATTAGAGCCGAACATGACCCCTCTCGGACACTTCAATATTATTGTCTGTAAGGCATTTTATTTACTCTGTCTGACCCAACTTTTGATCTACAAATAGAAAATTTTGAATAACTATATGCGACATAAATGTTTCGGTATAGAATATGAATAAAAACTTTTATTTAAGTAATCGATATGGTAAATTCTATGTTATAAATTGTCTAATAGTACTATAAAATAAGACAGGGTGTAAAAGTCTAACCTCCTATCTAATAAAAAGTTAGCGTTGACATTATGTACGGTAATCAAGACATCAAGTCTGCGCTAACTTTTTATAAGATACCTAGACCGTAAGTACCTACTTACGAAAACAGAACGAGTTTGGTAATTTTTTTCGATGAACATAACAGGTTCGATAACTTCTTTTGACATGAATAAGAGGTTGGTTTTCACAATTTACAAACATACAAATGTAAAAGCCTGAAGAATGCATTTGTGATTGTAACGAGAAAATCAGACAATGGTGTTGAAGTTGTGCCATCCATAACAAGCGTCGATAAACATTGCGGAAAATGCATTATTCATTCGGTTTTCTCATGTTATATTTCCAGAAAAGCTACATTTTTCATGCTAAATATGAATTCGTAACAAAGATACATTATAAAACTTTCTAGCAAAAAAATTAAACAGCTGACAAAACTGAAAAGCTAAGAATGATATCTTATTTGTTATATCCTAATTTATTAACCTAGGTTATTATTTAGTAAGTAAATTTTAAATCGAGGCACAGAAAAAAAATTACACGTTGACTAGAGAACCTCCTCCGTTTTTTTTTCGTTGGTTAAAAATATTAGTCTAATGATATAACTCCACTAATCTCTTGGTATTCACCTTCATACATTTGACACATACCATTTATTTTGCATTAGACACAATTCCAACTTATAAATAATAATAATATTTCCGATAGGTGGACCCCAAAAGCGGTCTAATAGACTACGACAAGTTAGCAGAGACCGCAAAGCTGTTCAATCCCAGGCTTATAATAGCTGGCATGAGCTGCTACTCTCGCTGTCTGGATTACAAGCGGTTCAGGCAAATCGCTGAT
Source organism: Ecliptopera silaceata (assembly GCA_932527185.1). Taxonomy (NCBI): domain Eukaryota; kingdom Metazoa; phylum Arthropoda; class Insecta; order Lepidoptera; family Geometridae; genus Ecliptopera; species Ecliptopera silaceata. The sequence continues at coordinate 3,928,767 of OW052202.1, read as the reverse complement.
GAAAATGGAGCGTACCTACTCGCAGATATGGCACATATCTCAGGATTGGTGGCTGCTGGTATGGAAAATATGATTTTATACACTCTCAAAACGAATGTTCTCTTTATTGTCACAACTTACAACACTTGAGCATTATGCGCGTCTTGAGAACAAAAACACTAGTACAATAAATGTTATTTTCAGATGTTATTGGCAGTCCATTCGACTACTGCGACATGGTCACCACAACTACTCACAAAACTCTTCGCGGACCGCGCGCTGGCATTATTTTCTACCGCAAAGGCGTTCGTTCAGTTAAGGCGAACGGTCAACAAGTTCTATACGACTTGGAAAATAAGATTAATCAGGCAGTGTTCCCTGGCTTACAAGGAGGGCCGCATAACCATGCTATAGCAGCCATTGCTACGGCTATGAAGCAAGCCACGACGCCCGAGTTCAAGGAATACCAAGTACAGGTAATGACTGCGATTTTCATTCTTGTATACCTAACTGCAACTACTGCATGCTAACCCCTATCTTATAAAATGTTAGTGTTGACTTTAGGTCATCATTACGTATGGTAGTCAATACTTCAAGTCTGCGCTAACTTTTTATAAGATAGACCGTAAGCCTCTGAAGGCCCCGAATGTTGATGATGTGTGTTTCGTGCATTTGATTCCGAGGTCCATAAAGTCATGCTATTATCTTGCAATTTTTTGTAGATAAATTTACTTTGTATTTTAATTACTGTTCAGAGTAACTTTTTCATACTTGTATTCCCCAGGTGATCAAAAATGCTCAGCGTCTTTGCGAAGGCCTAGTATCGCGAGGCTACGCCATCGCCACAGGAGGCACTGACGTGCATCTTGCGTTAGTTGATCTGCGCAGCGCCGGCTTGCAGGGCGCTCCGGCTGAACGAGTGCTAGAGTTATGCAGCATCGCTTGTAACAAGAACACTGTGCCGGGAGACAAGAGTGCGCTCAACCCTAGCGGGATTCGGCTAGGTTAGTAATGTGTGGTGAAAACTAACTTGCACAGTTTGCAACGACACTCTATTAGTACACTAAGTTTGTAGTGACCTCCAGCTATATTGTGCTACAGTGGTTTTGTTAAATTCTAGCTATTGGATCAATTAATGACTACGCGATATTACAACATATGTTCGCGATATAAGTTTAACCACATAAGCTAGCTAGGTGTTTCTAGGTAGTTTTCGATTCGAACGGGCTTGCTTCGGGCTTTATCAGTCAACGTGACAGTTAACCGGTAATTTACTAATGATATCCGGTCGATACCGGTTCGGTATGTAAAATAATTTCAACGCATTGTTTATTTTTAATGAAGTGATACCTTATCTGGCGTAGTTTGGGAAACGAGTGCCTAGTCAGTTTTGACAAACTTTTATTTTATTTTACAGGTACACCTGCGTTGACCACAAGAGGCCTGAAAGAAGCTGATATTGACAGGGTGGTGGACTTCATTGATAGAGCTCTTAAACTGGGTCAAGAAATTACTAAAATTTCTGGCCCCAAAGTGGTAGAATTCAACAAAGTAATTGGTGAAAATGCCGATTTTAAGTCTAAAATAGCTAAACTGAAAGAGGAGGTTGAAAGCTTCAGCCACACATTCCATTTGCCAGGCTTTGATAAATACTAAGTTTAAGCGTTATACTTATTTTAAGCACACAAAAGCATTTATCATCACTAAATGAGTAAATGACTGCAGTTCCTTGCTAAGCTATGTATTATTTTAAGTAACACAAGTGCCTTACACTTATTGTAATATCTATACTTAGTTCATAAGAATCTCCTCTTAAGCATGCCAATTGCCTGTTTATTTGTTTTGTAATCATGAACTATTTTGTTGAATAAATATTAAAAACATTTTGGATTAGATTATTTTCACAGCGTTTATCTGTATTTTTATCTTTGTAATTCTGGTACCATAATTACACCTAAAACTACTCTGCTATAAATCTTAGTCCTGAAAAATTGTAAAGAAATAAGCAGCTAAATATCGAACGATACAGCATGCACGAGTTTTAACAACGGATTAACCGTCTCGGGCAGACCTTACCCTTTAAATTTACCAATATCAAAAGCTGTCTTTGAGCAACCTGTATGAGATACGAACAGTAAAGAAATAAAACGAGAATGTCATTTTTGTGTTACCTGTGGAAACATTATCTGCCTTTGAGTTTCATTCATTCAATCAATTTCATTCGTTCGATATTTTTGTGAAAATTGGGTTGTTTTTTGTGTTTGTATGTGAAGTGGAACAAATAAAATCTAATTACTCGCGCGACTGAATGGGATAATTGCACTCTATTTGCTATGCCAATGATGTCCTGACGGAAATACCAATTATTGTGATGTAGACGCACGGTTAGATGACGACCTTGTGTTCCCAAACGTATGTTATTTTAGCGATTATGTGAAAAGTGGATTTTAGATTGGAGACTACTAGACAGAACGAGTATTCCCGTGGTGTTAATATTTCGTGAAGACACTGCATAATCTATGCGTATGCGTGTTTAGCAGTAATGTGTGAAGCTGTGTGTGGTAGTTGCCCCCTGGAGTTCAGGCGAGGAGTCGTTACTCCACGATGACTATGTACCCCTCACCCGGAGCGACCGCAGCGCCGCAGCAGGCTACTGGCCAGGTAGCTAATGGAAGCACTACTTTGCCTCGATCACATCATCAAAGAACTGGTAAGGGTACATAGATTTCCATATAAATTTCTATCATCATACATTTACGAAGGAGGCTTTTGCCCTGCAGTGGGACACTACTAACTATTAATAATAATACATTAACTGTAACAAGTGAGTGTGAGCTATGAATTAGAGCTGCAAACCATTATGTTCATAGTTTTGGTGCAGATATAAAAGACATCAATTATTCATCTTTTCCTCATAACTATTTCATGCCAATATAAATTCCAAAAGGGACCTCGTACATAGATTGCTCTAAATATTGGGTATGTTTTTGTAGGTCGGCCACCAGCAGCCCCCAAGTCTTATGACTATCTCCTAAAAGTGTTGCTAGTCGGAGATTCAGATGTGGGAAAACAGGAGATCCTACAAGACTTGGAAGACGGCTCAGCAGACTCCCCTTTCTGCAGTGGGAGCGGTAAGTATTGTTAGTATTCCTTTTTGTAATTCTGAATTTTGAGAGAGAGAGAGAGAGATTACTATTAGACAAAAAATACAACATGAATTAAGTTTGTGGCACCTTATCTCTTTGGTAATTATCAACTTTCTAATCCACTTAAGTTATAACACATCATTTAATATATTAATGTGCAATGTCTGCGTATGCTACTCCCCCACCTTCTCCATCTTTTGGCATTACTGAAAACCAGCGCTGGTGTAGAGCCCAATGGTTCTACACCAGCACAAGCTGAGTAATGACCTTTTTCAGTTATTTTTACTTATAATAATTATATCGTTTAAGTGTTCTAGCATTAAGTTTTTATAATAACTGAAATAAAGTACTTATTCTATTCTATTCTATTCTTATTTTCCAAATTAGTGAAACTATAAACTTAGCTTGTTATATTATCACTCATGATATAATCATGCATGCAAACCTACTACTTAAACTATTTATATTGTATATGTATTGTGCAGTATTTACTTTGTGATAGATCAAACAAAAGGCTTACTGATAAAGAAACTTGGCAAAAAGATTATTGTATGTTGGTTCTTTGCACACAATATACCTAGGTGATTTTTGCTAAATTCTACACACTTAAAACATCAAGTTGTAATTCTATGTGTGCCATTCAATGTTATTTAGTAATCTCTTGTCTATTGTAATAAAACAGGATGTCCAAAAACAATTGATAGTGGGGTGATACTGTGTATTCTATGTATGTATGTATTTACAAAAAAGAGATACAAATATTTTATCTGCATTCTAGTTTACATAGTGCAAGCTTAGTTGCTTAGTTTGAGACTAGGGTTGTGATGTGTGAAATGTACATGTTTTAAAATTTTGTTTTCCGAGTTTATCGGCAACAATTTGTGGGCACATGTAGGCAAAGCAAATTTCTGCATTCTTCTTCTTCTTTCAGTGCTAAATATAATAAAATAAACATTTTCTTTTTGCTTAAAGCATCAAATTCAAAACAAATCGCAACAAGATTCTAATACTATACTTATCCTACAGCATACAAAACAACGACAATCCTCCTTGATGGCAAGCGGGTGAAGCTCCAGTTGTGGGATACTTCCGGCCAGGGTCGATTCTGCACCATCATCCGATCATACTCCCGAGGAGCCCAGGGCATCCTGCTTGTGTATGACATCACCAACAAATGGTCATTCGACAGTATTGACCGGTGGCTTGAGGAAGTTGAAAAGGTAATATTTTAGACAAAGTTTTGATTGATATTTAGATAAATTTGTTACATATAACATATTTTCAGAGGGTACCTTAAGGAATGTACTAATATGTATGTGTATGTAGCTTTTTTAATTTAAAAAAATAAGTCACATTGAAAGTCCTCCGTTACTTGAAGGAGTTGGACTGGCTGGGGTGAGGTTAGCATGGGGCTATGCACAATAACCCCATTGCGGGATGTCTGTGCAGATATCATTTCCTCAACCAGAATTAGAAGTCACATTGTATCATGGTCATGTAAAATAAAAAGTAACTGGGTGATTATTTTAAACCCAAGATGTGTGAATCAGTTCATGAGAAGTGTAACACATTCACGGCATAAACTTACGGTAAACGCAATCAATGTGTTTGAAGATGAGAGAAAACCTTTGTTAATCCACAAATGTTACTCTTCAATCAAGTTACTGCCAAATGCAAAATTTAAATAATATAAATATAAAACATAAAATAACTTAAAAGTTATTTTGGGTAAAGTAGAAATGAAATAATACTATTGGACATGTCCAATAGTTTTATCAAATGGGGCCATCACCTTATTTCATTGTATAGTTAGAAACAAGTTCCTAAAATCAAAAATAAATAACGAATTGAGGGACAAAATCGACAAGTATTGTTATATTAAATGAACATTATTGAGCATAACTCAGACACTACTATTCATCAGATCTTGATCAATTTTTAATAATAGGTTCACATGAGAAGCACCATCTTTAATATAAAATATCACCAAAATTGGTTCACAAAGTTGTGAGGTAATGCACCTCTTTTGATGTACTTAGTGTATTTCATTTAAAAAAATGTTGTGAGGTAACACACCTCTTTGGATGTACTTTGTGTACATATTTAATTAATTGACTTTATACTTCATTCTAGCACGCACCGGGAGTCCCGAAAGTATTAGTCGGCAATCGACTGCACCTTGCTTTCAAGCGGCAAGTGCAAGAAAGAGATGCGGAATTGTATGCAGCTAAGAATCGCATGGCGTTCTTCGAAGTCAGTCCTTTGTGCGACTTCAACATACGGGAAAGCTTTTGTGAGCTTTCGCGAATGGCGCTACACAGGAATGGCATGGAGAGGCTTTGGAGAAGCAATAAAGGTATTTTTCTTAATTCTCTCCACATATTTTTTTTACTCTACTTCGCATCGATCCACATTAATATCTTACATTAAAGTTGAATAATGGACTGAGTAATACCATCATTCTAGCAAGAAGTATTACTTAACACATACATTGTGTGTACTTATACCTTTATTATATGAACCTTATTTTTGTAAACATGAAATAAATAAATTGGTTTTATACTGAAAATCATAGTAGGTTCTACTATTACTTCATATTCTGTTTCTATGTATGTATTTATAAAAAAGTGTACTTACAAGGTAATTCGTTCCCATAGTAGGTACATGCATTGCTTATTTTTTTATACCATCTATAGTTCTATACCATACCAAAAATTAATATCTGGTATTTTATAATATTTATATCTATAAATAATAATTCATCTTGATACCGAAACCATGATACATTACAGCATCTTATCATCTCTCATCTACGTGTTCTAACAACTCTTTGTCAGTATAGTTATAGTTTTATCCCGCCATTTATTTTCCAGTCCTAAGTCTCCAAGAGTTGTGCTGCCGTGCGATAGTGGCTCGCACTTCTGTATACGGCCTCGAGCGACTTCCCTTACCGACCACACTGAAGTCCCACCTCAAGTCTTATGCTATCAACGCCGCGCCCACTCGACACCGAGCCCGGACCACCAAGCATCCCCACCACGCGAGACTCAACTGCACTGGTCGTAACTCGTGCAATATTGCTTGAAACCATCCTTGAATGGCCCGTGCAGTTTACTTGAAACCATCATTTAACGGTTTGTGCAGTTCGCTTGAAACCATCCTTGAACGGCGCGTGGAATATTGCGTGAAACCATCCTTGAACGGCCGTTACAGTTCGCTTGAAACCATCCTTGAACGGCCCGTGCAGTTTACTTGAAACCATCCTCTAACGGTTTGTGCAGTTCTCTTAAAACTATCCTTGGCAATTCTTGGAATATTGCGTGAAACCATCTAGAATGCGATGTGTTAGTGTCTATCAGGCAACGATGCTAGTTTTGGACGTATGCAATACTGTTTAAAACCATCCCGAGGCTTGTGCAGTATCGCTTGAAACTATCCTTGAACGGCTCGTGGAATATTGCGTGAAACCATCAAGAATACAGTATGCCAGTTTTAATCACGCAACAATGCTAGTAATGGACGCAATGGGTGCAATACTGCTTAAAACCATCCTGAAGCTCTTGCATTATAACTTGAAACTATCCTCGAACGGCTCGTGGAATATTGCGTGAAACCATCTAGAATGCGATTTGTTATTGTCTATCAGGCAACGATGCTAGTATTGGACGTAATATATGCAATACTGTTTAAAACCATCCCGAGGCTTGTGCAGTATCGCTTGAAACTTGGGACTCAATCCGATTGGATGTAACTTGTGCAATATTACTTGAAACCATCCTTGAATGGCTTGTGCAGTTTTGCATGAGACCATCCAAACTGCGGTGTATTCAAACAAGCTACGGTGTTAGTATTGGACGTAATAACAACCATAGCTTGAAACCATGACGGCTCAATTCAACTGGTAGTTATTTGTGCGATATTGCTTGCCAAGCAACGGTGCATCTTTTAAACATAAGTGATCAAGTCTCGTTGTCAAGAAAAAACGTTGCAATGTAACTTGAAACCATGTCACAAATATTATGAGATGGGCGATTGCACTGAACTGGTGCAATATTGCTTGGAACGGTTTTCCTTTACATCTCTTTTGAATAATGGATTCGCGTTTGATAAGTAAAATCTTTGAAATAATCATTAATTGCAAGCGTTCTGTCCTGATTTATGTCCAAAGTTTCGTATTGATAAAATGGAAAGTAAATGAGTTGGACTATTTTCGCGAGTTGTTTTACTCGATACGCCATTACTGATGAGCAATGTACAAAAATAATCACGACTGCCAATAAAAAGTGCGAAATCTTAAATCATACAAAAATAATATCTCATAAAAATATGGATGAACTAAAATTTGACTGCATTTCTCTCTCAAAGTATGTCCATCTTGGCGATCAAGACCTGTGAAGATACTTTAAATTCAAAGGAATATTCTATGCATCATTCAATAAAGTTAGTTCATATCCATAGCTCAATGGACATTTTATTATACGATACAAGTTGAACGTTGTATCATACAACGTTCTGAAATGATCAAACTTTCATCCTAACAAATACAGGCTGTAATTTACAACGGATTTGCGACTAGTTTTTAGATAGAAATAAGGTGTACTTAATACAATGACAAAACTATATGTTATGTATTTTAAGTAGCTTGGCAACTAGCTCTGATCGGGCATTATTTCTGTAAATTAGGTACTTAAAGTGAATGGAGGGTTCTTTAAACATAAATGCGTAATGTCACATCACTCAATGATGTTAAACTTTCAATTTACCTTGAGGTCAGAGAATTAAAACTACAATTTAATTCTCACTATCGCCCATTAAAAGTATAACTAGCCTTTAGAGAACCAATTACAAAAATCACAAATCTAATAATACCGTTACGATTAAGACATCAACTTGTAATAAAATATACAGTGCCATAAAAATGGCTTCCCCAACAAACATATTTATATAATCAATTCAATTTGTAAGATTCTTTTAATCACCTTATTTATTGTGTGTATTGTGTATTCACAAAATCGATGGTTAAATATATATACATACATAGAGTTTAGTATAAGATCAAAATAGTTAGATTTTACCTAATAAAATCTTAGAAAGGATCTTTTTCATACGTAGAAAATGGACATTTCGTTTCTCAATATAAATCACAATTAATAAATCCCAAAATTCTATGTATGTTGAATATATAACCTTTATCAAGTCACATGTCCATTATTTATAAGCTATTATGTATTTGTAAGCTATATCGTGTAAATACTTTGGCTAATTTATAACTAATGTGTCTGCAAACCAAAAGTTATTTCTAAATTGTAATATGATAAATATTGGCTATTTTCAGAAATATATTATTTAATCGTAAGTTATTAGTAGTTGGTGTTTAAAATGTATTTTCACTGTAAGTATTGTATGCATATATCCGGTTATTATAATATACGAGTCTTCTAATCACTAAAGTTAATTAGTAGTCAAATAATCAAAAAAATAAGATCTTATCACTTGGTCCGTAGACATCATTTTTGGTATAGTACATGTTACAGTCATTAAAAATATATTATAGAACTCATGATTAGCAATTCAAGTAGTTATTATACAAGTTTATGATACAAATACTACTGGTACGTTTATCGAACGTTTGTCAAATGTACTTTCACAACAGACGTTATAAACTTGTTTATTATAAGAACCGAGCGTATTATCAGAGGCATAAAGACGAATAAATGTGACAATCGCAAACATATCGAAACTATGGTATTCGAGTGACACTACGCGTTGACGCTAACTCGACTGCTGAACGCAGCGTTACTGCGCAGTGTGTCTTGAACAGGCTACCGATGGGTTTACAATTGTCACATTTATTCGTGCTCGCCCTCAATACCACTGATTTTCACCTACTGGACGTTAGTGGTTTATATGGTTGTGTAGAGGTAGGAGTTAAGCATGTGACAATAGATTGTTTATTTTGCATTTACTAATAAAGTTTCACGAATGATTTGGTTAAGTCCGTCCCTAGCCAATTTAATATGGAATTATTAACTTTAAAATTAATTAAAAAGCACCTTTTTTATTTTTGTACTTTGCCAATATATTTTATACTCTGTTTATGTATTTTGTTTAAATTTTATGTTATTCTAGATTTAATAATGACAAAATTAATGTGTAACAAGTTTCATTCTTTATAATGCGAGCACATTATAGTGTTTCCTTTAATCTAACCCTAATAACAAAACCTAGTATGTAATCATCACAATCATACTGACTTTAACCTACTTACATATTTTAATATTTGACGTGAAAATCTTAAAGTAGTAATTTTGTATATAATGTATTTTCGAGTTACTTTCATACTTTTATGTAATGTGATAGTTTTAGTTATAAATAATAATCAAAATACCAACAATACACTAATGCCAGCTATAAGTTTGGATTAGGTTGATACAGTCATGTCATAACTTTATAACTACACTAGTAAGTTGTGAAATAAAATTAATTTATAATTAAGCTTTTCTCTTATTTTCAATATTTATGTAGGTATGCTTTACAAGCTACTTTGCATTTGCACTATAATAAAATTCAAAATAAACGTTTGATAGCGAAGATAATGACAAAACGTAGCAGCTTTTCAATAAAGGTACTCTCTGTTCAATTGAGCTAGTGACCCTGCAGAAGTGTAGAGCCAAGTTGAGTTGCGCGGCGCTCTGCCAGAGAAATACAATCGATAAAAACAAGCATGCGCGCATACCGAATATAGAAAAACGACATAGTTTATGGGCTGTGTCCAAACAATGCGTGCAAATTGTGCAATTCATATTTCCATGCCAGTTCTAGTGAGATAAAATAATGTTCGGAAGAGGGAGAGACTGCTACTTATCGCACAAAATGTATATTCGATTAAACAATTTCATGTACATTTTTAATTTGCGCCAAGGCACGATTCTCATTGCCGTCCATCAAATCGTAAGTATTTTTAAGTTTTGGTGTTTAGTTATGTAAATACATCAGTCAAACAAGAGCTGACCGTAATATAACTTGAATAAAATACTAATTTATCTCTACATTGAAGAAAAGTAGGCATTGTGTTTTAACAACTTCATATTTCAATAACTAGACTAGACCTCTGAAGGCTAAACAGATGAACTTTCTTTGCAGGCTCTATCTTCATTCATCCTTATAATTTTGCTAGTGGGCATTTCTCATGTCGGCGAAATGCTTTCAATGCTGCACAATGACATGGAGGATGACGCCGAGAGGCATGGGTTCTACGAGATAGCTGAGGGAGACACCATGACATTCCATGAGGGCGATGTCATCAGTACCAATAACCAACGCCGATTTGCGAAAGCGCAGCATCTGGCTTCAGGTTTGTGTTATTTAATTAATGATACCGTAATGAAACTGAATGTTTGAAACTTAAAGCTCAGGTAGAACTTTAGTTCTAATTAATCGTATTCAAAAAAAGTCATAAAATATTCTTAACTTTAACAATATCTCCATTAGAAATTGTGGAGAACCTAGGCAGAGATTTCGTCATGTCTATTGGGACTTAAAGCTTTCAATTTCATAATCTCTTCATATTTACAAATCGGCCACCAAGAATTGAGGTATAAAGGTGAATAATTGTACGATATTGATGATTATCTTTCACTTCCTACGATGCGAATCAAAAGTACCTGCTAAATCATCGTGATGTTTTTTCAGTGACCGTGATATTCCTGTATACGACCACGATGCTAACGTCAGTGTACCTGGTATGCTGTATCTCACTCCTCCACGGCGCTGTGCAATACAAACGCGAGTACCTAGTCCCGTGGATCTGCGCTGCATGCGTTGCTGCGGTTTTACTCATCACTGCTTTTGTGGCGGGTGATAACTATCCTGGGCTTATCAACTTCTTTAACGGACATACAATCTATCGTAAGTATACCATGCTTGTTGGTACATTGCTTCGACGTTCTCTCATGATCTAGGTAGGTACTAGCATTGTTTAGGTATTTATGGATAGATGACGAACTATTGGTCATTTTAGAAGCTACTTACTTACAAATGTTGGCATTTCCTAATTTTGTGATACCTGTCTTTTCATTATGTCTGAACAATATATCTTACCCAAATCTCTTCGTCTAGATTGCGTCGCCGGCTTCGTCGTAACAACATACATCTACGCTATCTGCACCGTCACGAGCTTCGCCATCGAGACCGGCAGAGGAAGCTGTCGGGCGGTTCGAACTACCAGTGATTACAACCTCGGCGAAAGACTACTGTTACTTGACCACGCCGCACACTCCAGCCTGCTCTCAGCAGCACAGATCAACAAGCTATCTCAAGGCACAAGGACGCAATTCGTTTAAAATTTAGCTAGGTATTGAATTCATACATTTGCTGGAAAAGCTAAATGCTGCTGGAAACACTGTTTCAGTTGCCAATTGCCATGGAACACGTTTGAGCAGCGCGCACAGAAGAGAGGTTACTTCTGCATAGCCGGTACCTAACCTACGTATAAGTACCTTTACTATACCTATCAAGCTAACTCATCTAAAATAAGCGTCCCTTATATCGGGGACTGGGTAAAAATGGCACATAACGCTGTATACAACATACTGTAACCTTACCTATGACCTGTTATTTTTTTTGTAATTTATAATGGTAACGTGACAATTACAGCTTTCGTTATCAGTAAATTCAAATACTACAGCCACAAACAGGTGACGACAGAATCTTTCTGATTCGTACTTAGTGATTCGCGAGATTTCGTAATCATTTAGTAGTGTACCAGTATGTCACTATAATAGTGTTATTTGAGTAGAAAAGGTACTCAGTATGTATCCAAGCTTGCAAATTAAAACTAGTTGTAATTTTATTTGCAAGCATCTAACTATTATACTATGCGGTTTATGTGCAATATTAGTGTATTACAGATAACAAGGTACCTACTTACTAAGAATCAATCTTACAAGCTGAATTTGAGGTATCATATAAGGTTACTAGAAAATAGAATGCACTAACTTTGTAAAATTAAATAGATTATTCACTTATGTAGGATCTTTAAAAAGGGTAAGTGGGGTCAAGTAGACCCTTCAGGTAGATGTTAATACCCTAGACTAGAATAGCCTAGATTCTTAAGCCTTGAAATGCTACATAGCTTCATAATTTTCAAGCTGGACCTACCTATCTACATAAGTATCCTTCCCTTGAATTGTCTATTTTTAATATGTTTAACACCTATTGAAAAATCGCACAAGCAATACTTTGTATTAATAAAGATGACTGACAGCTTTAATTTATACACAAAATAATATAAAAACAAAACCCCAAATGGAACAAATAAGCTTCAAAATTCAGATAAATGTTATTTAAGGATATGATATCATCTGATACGTCCAGTTCTTGAGTGCATTACAAGTACTTTATAAACGCTTAGATTATATTCAAATACTTGAGGTATTTTTGTATTGAACTTTATAAGTTTGTCGTTTATTGCAATTGGTACAAAATTAATATTATGGAATTCTTGTGCAATTTGTGGATCATGCTTAATTTACTATGACTATATAGAATAAAAGTTTAATAATTATGTGTGATTTAAAGATTATATTTCTGAATAGACTAGATATTATTGAGTATTAAAATGCTACAAATCATGCTATGTCAAAAATAAATAATAATTCTTGTTATATATTGAGCTTTGATTTTATTATATTATAAATCTATCCTTTCATTTGACTGTAGTTAACAAATTTACAATGGAAGACTTTTAATTTTTATAGCCTATTTACTAAACAGCATTTCACTAAGATTCTTACATAACACTCATGCTTCATTCACACTCATAATATTTACAAAGGTTTACCAAAAGAGGTATTATTAGAATGCAATGTGACTGCAAACTTTAATCATTTTCTCCCCATCTGCCATTTTGTAAAGGCCTTTGAATACCTTTGAAACCTCTTCCTAAAATAAACTTCTCTGATGACTCTGACCTACTTGCTTGCGGTTTTAAGATCTTGATACTTTTATAGAATCTTTCTAAATCCATTTCTAGTATAGGTACTTCTTTACCATCCCAGACTTTAAATAGTATGCTACCATCTACTTTAGTGACTAGTGCAGCAAATCTGATAGCCATATAGCAAAGGCCTATTATTCTGTCTTTGTCTAGTTCTCTGACTCCTGTAGCACTGGGAGCCATGTCAGATAACACCACATCTACCTTCCTTCCGTTCAGTATCTCAACAACTTTGTCATGAGCTTCTATTGTGGAGAAGTCCATATGGTTCATTATTGTTGCACCCTGAAAAAATAAACATACCATATTTTAACATCTTGCAAGGTGTTTTATGTTATTTCCCATTATTAACTGACATGGAATCAACACTACACAAAGAACACATGCTAATTAATACAGATTATTCTCATCTATAACTTCACTGTGTTAGTTATCACATATTACAAAGAAGTATTACATAGTTACCTTCCTAATGTAGTATCTTAATTACAATTCTGTTGTAAAGCCTTAACTTTAAATCAAAATAATAAAACCAGTCTAACAGTAACAATGTTTACACACCTCAACAGGAAATGTTTGTAGTTTATCTATTGATAGTACTTTTCCTTTAGGTTTTGTGGGATCTGCTCCATCAGCATTTGTCTTTTGTACTGCAACTTGTGTCCAAGAGCCTGGAGATGATCCTAGGTCGACTACAGTGAGCCCTGGCGTCAAAATTTTCGTTTTATCATTCATTTCCAGTAATTTGAAAGCGCTGCGACATCTGAAGAAACAAGACAATGAACTTCATGTACTTAAAAATACATTAGTAACCAATTGTTATTGTGATTAGTTTTTAATTATACCTGTAATTGTAAAACTTGGCTTTTTCAACGTAAGGGTCTGCCCTTTGTCGACACAGCCACTGTTGAGAACTTTTAAAACGTTTTAAACAATTCACTAGGAAACACATTCTTGTGTAGTTTAACGGTTTATGCGTAAATGAACTCGATTTATTCATTGTCTTTGTATTTATAATGCTATGACTGTATATTTATCTACACAATTCTATAAATAAATAATATAAAATCCACAACAAAAGAAAAGAGAAGGGGAAAAGAAAATCGGATTGAATAAAACTGATCAAAGTTCTTTGACTTTGACATTATGCATCAAATGAAATAATCTAAAATGACATTCTCGCCTACTATATATACTAAAAAACAGACGAATGAACGAAAAAAAAAGATAAAATCATAGTTTATCTGTTTTGTTTACATTTTTCAAACATTATTGTTGGTTGCTTGGTTGTTTTGATGTTTTGTTACCTTCTCTCTAAAACATTGATTTCATTGCAGAAATATAGAAAGTATAAAAATGTCTTAGTTTGCAGTATTTATCTACAAACCAGACAACCAGTGAGCACTTCCTTACGCTTAATAATATGAGTGTTTTCATTCGTAATGGACATAACCTACGTAATGTTTTTAACTTTTGCTCGCGTTATTATCCAGTTTTAGCTGTATTTCGATATAAAACAGACACTATGAAGTATTTAAACGTCGCCGAAAAAAACGACGCTGCAAAAAATATCGCACTTCACCTTTCCCGCGGAACTTCAAGAAGGGTAAGTTTCAAGTTCAAGATCGAAAAAATAAGATCAAAGTAAACAGTTGTTAATAAATAATAATAATTCATGGACATTGAAGTTTGTAAATAGAATGTAGTAATACCCTGACATAGAACAAATATTTATGTTCATCACACAAACATTTGTTCTGGGTGGGAATCAAACCCACGACCCACAGCATGGAAGGAAAGCTACTACTAGCTCAACTGTGATGCCTGTCAGTTCTTTACATTATATATCCATTTCTATATGTAATTATAGAGAATATAACATAAATAATATTGTTTTTAGCGAGAAGGTTTATCACAGTATAACAAAATTTACGAATTTGAAGAAGATGTGTGCGGACAAAAGAGTCAAATGGTTATGACTTCAGTGTCTGGACATCTTTTAGCTTTGGAATTTGTTGGTGCATACAAACATTGGCAATCCTGCAGCCCGCTGGCCTTATTTGATGCGCCAGTGTTTATGTACTGTCCAGATAACTATGAAAAAATAAAGGTAAATTAAAACTTGGACTTTTATTAGATAATAAATAAATAATGACGGACAATCCACACAACATCATCTAGCCCCAAGCTAAGCAGAGCTTGTGTTATGTTTACTAGAAGACTGACATACTTGTATATGTCATTTTTCTGTCTTGTGTATATTATTTTATGCACAATATAATGATGTGCTGCTTCATATTCACAGAAAACTTTAGAAAGAGAGATCCGTAGTTGCCAAGGTTTGATTATTTGGATGGATTGTGATAGAGAAGGAGAAAACATAGGGTTTGAGATAATACAAGTCTGTACCGCAGTGAAAAGCAATCTCAGAATATTCCGAGCCAAATTCTCCGAGATAACATCCGTGTCTGTTAAGAGAGCTTTGCAGAATTTGGAACAACCTAACAAGAATATAAGTGATGCTGTTGATGTGAGGCAAGAACTAGATTTAAGAATAGGTGAGTCTAGCAAAATTGCTTACCTCTGCACATGTATTTTGTTGAGGTATCAACCTATATTAAAAAACTTATTTAATTTACAGAGTATTACATTATTTACCAAATGTACATATTTATAAATTACAAAAGAATCAATTGAGCTAACTGCAGACAATCTCTAGATAGTTCAGCTGATCTATAAATACTATATCAATACTACTTTCATACTACAATATAACAAAAAAGCGTCACATGGCCACAATCAATATTACTCACATAACTTTTTAAAACCCACTCATAGGTGCAGCATTCACGAGATTCCAAACCCTAAGGCTGCAGAAAGTGTTTCCGAGCAAGCTAGCGGACAGCCTAGTCAGCTATGGCTCATGCCAGTTTCCGACCCTCGGGTTTGTTGTGGAGAGATACAGAGCAGTTGAAAACTTTGTAGCTGAACCTTTTTGGAAGATAAAAGGTACTTCTTGGAGTTATGCAGCAATCTTATGTTTCCAAACAAAGAAATAGTTTTTATATTTTCTGAAATACTTACTAAAGTATTTAAAAAAAAAATTTAGTAACAGCTCTGTATAGTAAAATATAAGTTGTAAGTATCTGTATTGTTTGAAACTAATTGACGACCGATGTGGCGCGGTGGGCGATGGTCCGCCTGCGACGCGGAAGGTTGCGGGTTCGATTCCCGCCTCGGGATAAATGTTTGTATGTTCTGCAAATATTTATTCCGTGTGTTCTGGGTATTATATGTATAATAAAAAAATATCTATCTATGTATTATATTGTATTAAGTATGTCAGTCTTCTAGTACCCATAACACAAGCTCTGCTTAGCTTGGGGCTAGATGATGTTGTGTGAATTGTCCAGCATTATTTATTTATTATTTATTATTATTAATTGAATTATTCTAGTCTGGTAATAAATATTTGTTTGTCTTCAGTAGTTTACCATCCTTACAGTCTTAACTAATTTCTAGTAAACCACACCATGAATGGGCTAAGTGTAGACTTCAACTGGGAACGAGTGCGCCTTTTTGATCAAGACTCGTGCCAGGTCTTGCATGATATTTGCCTGGAAAATCCTCTGGCCAAAGTGATTGACGTCAAAACCAAGCCAAAGTCTAAATGGAGGCCACTACCATTAGATACTGTGGTAAGTTACTTTTTTCAAAGGTCTGGAAACCTAAATAAATTGTATAACGTATATTTTTTATTACAAATTAATTAAATTAAAGTTAGGGTTAGAGGAAAGTGGACAGAGAGGGTGTGAGATTTTTACCCAGCTGTAGAACAGTATACATTATTAAAAACTATATAAACTTGTGAAAATACGAAAACTTTGGATTACTATCACATAAAACAGAACGTACCTACTAATTTACTACTACTAACAATAGGTACTTATTATTTAAATAAATAAATAATAAATAATGCTGGACAATCCACACAACATCATCTAGCCCCAAGCTAAGCAGAGCTTGTGTTATGGGTGCTAGAAGACTGACATACTTAATACATTACATAGATAGATATTTTTTATTATACATATAACATACCCAGAACACCCGGAATAAATATTTGCAGATCATACAAACATTTATCCCAAGGCGGGAATCGAACCCGCAACCTTCCGCGTCGCAGGCGGACCATCGCCCACCGCTCCACATCGGTCGTCAAATTTATATTTATACATGATGTTTAAAATCTTTATTTCTTTCAGGAATTAGAAAAACTAGGATCACGCAAGTTAAAAATCAACGCAAAAGAAACAATGCGACTGGCTGAAAAACTTTACACCCAGGGTTTCATCTCGTACCCTCGTACGGAAACCAATGAGTATCCCAAGGAGATGAATTTAGGACAGCTAGTCGGGTTGCAAACTGGTGACCAGAACTGGGGAGCATTTGCGCAGGGGATATTGGATAGCGGAGGCCCGACGCCACGTCAGGGGAACAAAAGTGATAAGGCGCATCCTCCGATACATCCAACTAAGTATACAAATAGTAAGATTTATTTATTGTGTTGATGCAACTGTTATTATAATTTGTTTATCCAGTGTGTCGATTACAAACATTAATTACGAAAGATTATAAAGTATATTGCAAAGTATAGTGATTGTAAGGTATAAAGAAGAAAAACGTAGAATGTTTATCTTTTGCTAATTTTACATAAATTTATTAACAAAGATATGAAGCCAATACAAATTTCAACGGCAACACTTTTTCAAAATCATGATTATCCCTCTGACTGCTTTATTATCACCGCAAACCAAATAGTTAATTTTGTAATTTGAAATAGTTAATTATGTAATTTGAAATAATTAATTATGAAACTGTAAGTTTAAAATCAACCTAAAGCTCTGCTTAGCTTGAGGCTTGATGATGTAGGGTGGATTGTCCATCATTATTATTATTTATTTAACCTTTCTACTCCAATAATAGAATACAAATTAATCCATCAGGTTTATCGGGCAACGAGCAGCGTCTATACGAGTTTATAGTACGTTCATTCCTTGCGTGCTGTTCAAAGGATGCTCAAGGCCATGAAACCACTTGTACGATCGAAATCGCAAACGAAAAGTTCTCAGCCAGTGGACTTATGATCACCGCAAGGAACTATTTGGAAGTATATCCTTATGATAGGTGGTCGTCGAAGGAAATTCATGTTTATCAGGTTGGTACTAGTATTCTAGTGTACATAGAAATACAGATTTTTATCACGAATCTTGAGCACTAAATATAATTACTGAAATCGCTATATTAATCCGCAATACATTTTATCTGCGGAACCATCGAAGGAGACAAAATATGAGCCTGTGATTGAGAGGCAAAATGTATTGTTATAAAAGTAGGCAATTATAGTCAAGCTAAACTATGCTTAAATGCCTACGTAATAAGAGCCATTCTTTTACAACAATAAATGAAGATGTATGTTTGTTTTCATTGCAGGCAGGACAAACATTTTCTCCAACCAGCATTGATATGCTAGATGGCAGTACTTCTCCCCCAAACCTACTTACGGAAGCCGATCTTATTGCACTTATGGAAAAGCATGGAATAGGTGAGTACTAGGTAATTCGAATACGGTACGAAAGCGGTTCCAAATTCGAATTGCCGGCTGTTTCGCGCCTTTTTTGTTTTAACTTTTTTTTATTTTTAAAGAGCTTCAAAGGAGGTTACATGGGGTATGAAGTGTAAAGAGTTACCTAATTAATACCTCATTTTAGAGCAAAAGGAGGTTACGTGCGGGGTATGATGTATAGAAGTATACTGAGTTATTGCCTCATTATAGAGCCGGCTTTGAAGTGAACATGCATATCGAATATTTTAACAGCTTTACAATAAATATCCTTGTATATCTACAGATTTTTGAGATACAAAATGTATTTTGTTGTTCATTCCGTATATTGTCATTATTTTTGTAAGCGTTGTAATTTAGTTCTCTTTCACCATATAATGAAAAGCTTTCGTATATCCGTTGAAAATCGACGAGGGATTCTAGTCTATATTCCAGAAAATATCAAATCATTTATTTGTCTGTGAAACTTTTTTATAATTATGTACTATTTTATATTGTATGTATGTATGTAAAATTATCGCAGGTACCGACGCAACCCACGCAGAGCACATAGAAACGATAAAAAACCGTTCGTACGTCGCTTTAGCGGACGCGATACATTTCGTGCCGGGTTTGCTTGGCATGGGGTTGGTGGAAGGATACGACGCAATGGGCCTCACTATATCCAAACCGCATCTGAGGGCCGGACTTGAAGCCGACTTGAAGGAAATCAGTGAGGGGAGGAAGCAACCAGCTGTGGTATTAGCTGAACAGGTAATACATTAATATTTTATTTTATGCATGTTTTTAGCAAAAGAAAGAGAGAAATGAAGATATTTGGGGGAGACCTTTGCCCAGCAGTGGGACGAAATAGGTTAAAAAAAATTGTTTTTATCGGGGGGAGACCTTTGCCCAGCTGTGGGACAGTACAGGTTAATAAAAAAATAAAATGTAAATATTACTTCGTTTCTATAGTAAGTCAGGTTAGTGCTTAACGTGAATGAATGTTTACTATTACCATTCATTTATTCAATTTGTCATTGATTGGTTATTGGTTTGAAACTAACATACTTTACTGATAGTCTTGCGAGTCTTATTCTCGATATACCTTTACAATATATTATTTTTTTTTAACTTTAACAGGGTGAAACAGCCACTAAATATATAAGTACTTACATGTGTTTTATGTCACTTACAATAACTCCTAGATGAAGCAAGATAACTCTTAGCAAAAACTTAGTAGTTAATTTATTTTTCAAGGTAGCGAAATATAAGGAAGTATTCTTGACAGTGACAGCGGAGGCTAATAAAATCGACGGCGCACTCGCTGAGAGATTCAATGAACGTCCCAGTGAATATACACCTGCTTCTGAGAACATGCCTTCTATGCCACCAGGTAAGATTCTATTTAAAAAACACAACACCAATTCGAAATTATGATTTAATTAAAATCGTATTATCAAGCGACTTATAAGCAGTTTTCCGTTATATAACTGTTGAAGAATATTTAAAAAATAATCCAATATGGTATAAAGTTATAAAACAACTATTTTTGTGCTATTTTACAGCTTTCAAATGCCCGAAATGCGGTTCAGATATGGTGGTCAGACAGAAGAAAAATAACGCAGATGAATTTTACATAAGCTGCCTATCTTACCCCAACTGCAAAAACGCAGTCTGGTTCCCAACTATAGTGAAATCATTGCAGGTTCTACCGGAAACTTGCTCTGAGGTAAATAGTTAAAACTACCCACATTTTTAACTTAATCTAAATTTGCCTGCCGAAGAGGATATTCTACTTACCTAGTGCACTTTACACATTAAACTACGAAAAGCACTACACTTTGGCCCTGCAAATTACCACAATTTTACTGTTTATCCGATTGTCAATATAACCTTTAAAAATGCAAGCTTGAATTGTATCATTACATTTTTTGAGCTAATGCAAAGTTATTAAGTATAGTAAATATTGACGGGAAATGGTGACCCGAATAACAATTGTATCTCGTAGATGCAGTTTATTGTATTTTCCAGTGTGGACCAAACTACAAGAAGATAAAGTTTGAATGGCGAAACAATTCAATAAGTCATCTCTACCCGCCTCCGTACACCGCTTGCATTGGCGGATGTGACTCCACTTTCCTAGAACTACTCAAAATAAATCGATCTAGCGTCAGAAATGTTACAAACACACAAAACACCAATACTGCTAGTATAAGACAAACGAATACTGAACAGAATATCCGACCAAACATTAGACAAAATAGTCAGAATACTAGTGGTAATACAAACATGAGTAGACAAAATAGTAATAGTAACGCAGTACAATCAAATTCAGTGAACGCAATGCCGAGACCCGTAAGGCCACAGAATCCAACGCAATTTGTACCTCCCCCCAATGTAAATAGAGCTCCAAACGCAAATAGAATGCCAACGCCGAGAAGTGGAGATGGGGATGACAATAATGTGCTCTGTGTGTGCAATAAACCAGCTATTTTGCTGACTGTTAGAAAGCAAACTGCTAACTTTGGTGAGTAATTCTTACTCGCAAGTTCGATAAGAATCGGAAGTACTTAAATATTATTTTTGTAAAACATATAATTAAAAATCCTATAACGTTTTATCATTGATGTATAATTCTTAATTTGTGTTTTATATATGCATTTCCAAACAGTATTAACAGTGTAAGCATTTCATCGGCAAACTTAGCCCATCTAGCTGTCGAAAATGGAAAATAGTGTTTTTTTTTTAAATCGTGGTGTGAAATTCTTCGATATTGTATTTTACTTATTCTATTCATATTATTGTTTGTTTCAGGCAAGAAATTCTACAAATGCCCACTAGGCAAAGAAAACGGTGGATGCGACTTTTTTCTGTGGGCACCTGAAACCGACGCTGAAAATCAATTCGAAACTCCACCACAGACGAATTCTTGGAACAATAATAATTCACCTTCAAACAGTAACAGTTCATGGGGAAACAACCAGCAAACTACGAATAGTAGTAACTCTTGGGGAAATACAAGCAACCAACAATCTAATACTACTAATAGTGTTGGGAATTCTAGAGGATGGGGAATTACACCGAGTTTCTCGAGGGATAGCTTCCAGCCAAATGATGATGATGTGAAGTGTAATTGCGGATTGCCTTGTAAAAAGTAAGTATTGATCCCTACAATCATATTTGTTCTATGTCGACGAACTGTTACATACACTAAGGACTACACTTCTTCTCTGATAATTTAATTTTGTTCCATGACAAATTGTGCTTTTAGCCTATTTACCTGCTGAACAGTAACAAGATACTCATTAGCAATGTTGAATTCTTGCTTTGTAAGATAAGCTGTAGCTAGGTAATGCAATCTCGCGAGATTTTAGACCTAGCCGAGATCTCGCGAGACCGTAAAGCCAGTCTCGCGAGATCTCGTACAAAAATTGAACGAGACTCAGTCTCGCAAAATATGGACGAGATCGGGATCGGGATCTCGTGAGATCTTTCTAATGCTGGCCACACACCATCCTTCCTATCGTCCAATCGGCATGACGCTACTGATTGGATCAGTTAGAATTGACCGTGTGTGGGAGTGGATTGGCATGACAGTTAGAATGGATGGCATGATCGAATTTCGATTCTTTTGGCTTGATCACATCGATTGGATACTGCCGATTGGACCGTGTATGGCTGTTGGCGATTAGCAGTTCAGTTCGTAAATAATTACTGTAATCTTTTAGCTTAATTCTCAATTCTTCTATTAAATTTGTATGAGTAAACTTTTTTCTTTTCATTATCCAATGCTTGCACCACTCTGCTCAATTTTTTTTATTTTTTTTTTTTTTGCTTAATTTTCACTTTTACAATGCCCAAAACGGCTATGTGACGTGTATGTGACGTCATAATCGTCGTCAAGCCTGCAGTGTTATGCCGATTGGACGATAGGAAGGATCGTGTGTGCCCAGCATAACGAGATTGCATTCCCTTGCTGTAGCGAACACTTTTTTTTTATTTCCAGAATAACAGTCCACAAAGAAGGTCCTAATAAAGGTCGACCTTTTTACGGATGCCCCAAAGAGTTCAACTCGCGCTGCAATTTCTTTCAATGGGCAGATAGCGACGGTTCTTCTACCACCACAGGTAATTCAGTTTTCAGTTTCCAACGACACAAAAGTTTCTATGTCCCTCTAGGGGAGCAAACAGGGGAGCCAACGCCCCGAAGCCTATCTATCTTCGGTGTATGTCTTTACTATTATTTCTGTTTTAATTTCAGAGTGGGGAAGCGGCGGCGGTGGAGGCTTTAGTTCAAACTCTCGCGGCCGAGGCCGGGCCCGCGGTCGGAGCCGTCCAGCAGTCGACGACGCCGGTTCGCGAGGCGGACGACGTTGCGGCATCTGCCGTCAAGAAGGACATACAAGGAATAGATGTCCGAACAACTCCTAGCAAAATACTGCTACACTTCACATTAACTAGTTACTTGTGTGCATAATGGCAGCTATTTTAGTTCTATGATTAGTATTGTTTATCTTTATACTAATCTATAAAGATAAATCTGATTTGTTATTGTAAATATTAATTTAAAAGATTACTACCAGAGAGCTAATTAGAATTATTTACCTGTGATGTAAAAATAAGCTGAGCTAAAGTAATTGCGTTATTTTAATTTAGTTCCATTTTTTTAAGCTGTTAATATTTGTAATACTTACCTAACTGTTGGCGTTTTCGAAAAAATATTTTAAAAAATTATTTACTATGTAGTTTATTATTATTCGTATAAAGATTGCATTTTTATTGATGTATTAACTACTACATTATAACTTAGGCAAAATGATCTTCATTTGAACTACCTACTTCATACTGCTTAGAATCTTTACCTTATGTACTAAAACTCAAAATTAGGTGTACAAAGCCTGAAGCATGAAGGTTTATAATGTTATACGCAAATTGTGGCGCCCCAATTACCAGCGTTGCTTTCTACTTTTCTGTTTCAAAGAGCCAAGGCTCTGTGCGCGATGCATTTGCTCTTGTTCTGCTTCCACGGTCTTATCAGTCATCATATCGAGAAGTATTTCGAATTTCAATCTCAACATGTTATTCTCTTCTTCTAGTCTTTCTAGTTCGTTTTTCAATCGAATGTTTTCTTTGTGGGCTGTGCCGGCTTTTCCAGAGGCTGTAAATACGAGAAAAGAATAGGTAAGTACCTACCTACCTAAGTTTAATCCCTAAGAAGAAACGTGATTAAAAAAAAACATGCTTGGTTGTTCCAGCATAAGTAAGCGTAGCTTAGATATTAGGTACCTACCTGGTATCCACTGTCCATCTTCAAAAGAAACTTCGAAATCTCCCAACTTAAGCTTTAGTGGTGCTACATCTATTGAGAGCTCTTTCGATGCGTAATCACTGCCAAATTCATTCTTTATCACTAAAGTGTCCTGCCTCCTCACAGGTATTGACTTTGGCGTGAATTTACTACTGAATAGCGGCATTTAGCAGAAATTAGCTCGTCAGGATAAAGCACTTAGCTGACAGGACAGATCACACACAATGTTTGGTGTTATAGTATGATGGGCTCAAACAAAACAAACCGTTACCACGGTAACGGGTTGAACGAATGCTTATTTTCCAAAATTACCAATATCAATCGCTTGAAGCTTCTGCACATGTAAAAAAAAAAAAATAAGTAAACCTTACTTGAATTTTGGCACAAATACTGGCTGGCCCGCTGGACGAATGTGGAACGGAAGAAGAGGAAGTTAGATTTTCAACTATTTAGAAATCGCGGGAATTTTGAAATACATATGTTCATTCTTCTGTTACGGAAGGCGGGAAAACTGTCTCGAACCTAAGCAAGCAAACAAGTATTCGGCCGGTTTATGTAAAATATTGTTTTTCTTGGTGTTGAATTTTAGTATTTTACAACAGATAAAATACTATTAAACATACCTAATGGCAGCAAAGAAAACACAAAAAAATATGAAACTAATAACTGAAGAAGATAGCGAGTTTATAAACCAATCGCAATTTCTGAAAGATTCGCCAAAACCGAAAAAAACACAGAAGCGTACAGTAAAACCTGCCACTTTTGAGGAAGAAGATATTTCTAAATTGATTGGACAGTACCAGGCAAGTGCCAAGAAGAAAAAAGCGGACACTAATTCAGAGAATAACCCAGAATCTCGGAAAAAGATTTTGGATCTGGTTAATAATCAGATAGTAGCTAGGTATGTATGTAGTATTCAAATTACATCAATGAACATATGCTGTCCACTACTGGGCTTATATAAAGAAAAAATATTTCGATTCTTCTCTATCCACAGAAACAATGCAATAGGGTGGGCGGACAAGCCTTCTATGTTCCATATTTTTTTTAGCCAAATATGGAGTGTTGCTTCGCATGCTTCTCCTTTATTAACCCTTTTCGTTTATTGTAGAAAACAGTGTAATGAGAACTTATTCAAAAGCCTCTCAGAAGTAACAACCCAGGTTGAAGCTGATTACAATGCAATGAAAGAAAATGAGCAAAAGTTGGAACACCTCACGGGAAATTATATGAAATGCATTCAACAAGCAACAATAGCTTACAAACACAAGCTCAAGGCTTTAAAAGAAATCCACATTGCATTCAAGAAAGAGTAAGACTTTTTAGATTTTAGTTTGAACACCTTATACCTACCTACTGTAATTGACTATCTCTATGCATGTACCTATTAACCTACTAACTTGGTTGCAGATGTGAAGAAATGGAGTCTGACCATAAAGTAGAAACAGAAAAAGTAGTTGATGAATTGGAGTATGATATCAAAAAGCTACAAGATAAACTTGTAGCTGAAACTAAGCGTAGCGGGTGGGAATCGGTGCGTCGAAGCATTTTTCATGCCATGCATAATGATTTGTAATGTTTGATGATGATAACTAAAAATTTCTGTTTTTTTTTCAATTATATATTAATTAGCACATAAATAATTTAATTTTTTATTAAAACCTATATAAAGTTATTACATTTATATGTACCCCGTAACTCATACATCAATAGATTCAGGTACTTACGTTTAATTTGCATAAAATATTATTTAGAATATATTATTGAAGAAAACAAAGGTAGATTTTATAATATTCGAGATAAATTATCGAAAAGTATTAAACTAATTATACTTATAAAAACAAAATGGAATTCTTAAACTCTGAATATAAATATTGCTTTTGTATGGCAGTGTAAAGGCTGCTTATAAAGTTAACATGTTCGAGTTTTCAGTCTAAACAACATCACAGCTGGAATGATTAGAATAACTGCTCCGATCGTGTAAGTCACTGCCGCGCCGGAGCACCAGTATACTGCAATAAAGTTAAAAACAACATTAATAACGTATCAATAAAGTACTAGTTAGTCTGACACTTGTACACAAAGTACCTACTCCTATAATCGTGCTTGTCCTGAATTATTAAGTATTTTGAAGCTTAATTTTCAGTTCGATTATGACCATAAAAAGCACACGCGCACACGACTCACTACGCACTTTATGCCTTTAAAATCGCGGGAAATAAGTGGATAGAAATGGCTCGAAAGTGGTAAAAGGTTTATATATTATATGCTGTAGTATGACGGTCAGACGTCTCTTTTTATCGTTGTCTACGTTGATAATGTAAAATAATATAATCATCAGTAGTGGACTTCTACAGGCATATGATGAGTTTACCTGCTGAAGCTAACAGCGGCCCAGCTGCTCTTGCTAAAGCACCGAGTGATCGAAGCGCCCCGAGCACCGCTCCGCGCGACTCGCTCGGCGCATGCGCGGCCGCCATTGATGTCATGCAAGATACCGCGAACGCGGTCGCTAGAAAAGAAAAACATAGATCGTGAACCAAAATCAGGATATCCAATGGTCGATAAAATAGTGAATGTTTGTTAAACTATGTTACAAAATTATTTTCTAAACTAGGTTTTTTATTGTTCTTTTACATAATATCTCTTAGTAAAAATTAGGTAAGTAGCTCAATTTTATCCCTCATAAAAGTAAGTACTTTCTGGTTTGGAGACCAAAGTAGATTTATATGTATACAAGAGTAGTAGTGAAAGCGAAAAAAAAACACATCGAGCCATTACTCTTCAACTTAATAGTTAATACCTTTTTATAAAATACTTACACAAAGCAAACAAAACCAATCCAATCCACAGCCATACAATCGGCGACGGTGACGTCACGTCTGAGGCCGCCAGCGCTATGGAAAGGAAGGAAAGCGGCGTTAGAGCGAGAGCGCCGCGCGCAGCTGTCTCTGCTCCTCTCGCCCCGAGTCTTCGAGCCGCCCCGCCTTGCAATACCGCCATTATTAAACCTGAAAAAGTTTTGTAAAAAAACTAAATAAGTAAAGTAATATTAATTTAAAGTGAAACCTCGAAAACTATTATTTTATAAATTGTTTATTGTCTGATCTCTCATCGTTTCTTTTTGTAATTTGATCTTTTAGCAGAGTAATGAAATTATAAAATATTCGATATTCAAAACGGCGATTGAATAAGTCTATACAGATTGATATCATTATGAATAACAGATGGGTCTAAACTTTAACATAGTGGAAAAATAGGTCCAGTCATTAATATTTCAATCATCATTTGTTTTGAAGTTCATATTTTTAGTCCAGTCAAATTATGGCTAAAAACGAGTTAAATAAACATGAGCGAACACAGTTTGGGGACTTTGAGGATCGATAGGGGGGTGTATTCTGAGCATACATTCCAATTTGAGGGGTTGTACTGAGGTCAGCTCAAGGTCATTTCGATGGAAACGCGTTTCATTCGATATCTCGAGAATGGTTGGTGTTAGGCGAAAAATTGTTGAGACCTTTTCT
The DNA here is from genome assembly GCA_932527185.1 of Ecliptopera silaceata. Taxonomy (NCBI): domain Eukaryota; kingdom Metazoa; phylum Arthropoda; class Insecta; order Lepidoptera; family Geometridae; genus Ecliptopera; species Ecliptopera silaceata. The sequence goes on along the minus strand of OW052202.1, from coordinate 3,901,208 downwards.
TTTCCAAACAAAATTTACAAACTTTTTTATTTGAAACTTTTTTTTATAACATTAATATTTTTCAAGTTATTACTCCCGCAAGGCAAAAATTTTACTTTTTTTTCCATTTTTCGTCGTTTTCTCCCCAACCATTCAATTTTATTAAATTTTACCGATCATCAAAGTGTAGATCTTTTAATTATGAACAGTTTTGTGCTTAAACTTTTTTCCGTAATGCCAATACCTTCGGAGTTATATATTACTTTACCGAGCGAAATCCGCGCCACTGTCGCAATATAAAAAGGTCAATCGATTAAACTATTTAAAAATTAAGTATTTAATTTGGGTTAATTTTTGGGTTAATTTGGGTAAGAAGTAAATTAACAATTAAAACTGTTTTACACATTTATTGATAGAAAAATAATTTATAAAAATAATAATATATCGGTAAAGTAATATATAACTCCGAAGGTATTGGCATTACGGAAAAAAGTTTAAGCACAAAACTGTTCATAATTAAAAGATCTACACTTTGATGATCGGTAAAATTTAATAAAATTGAATGGTTGGGGAGAAAACGACGAAAAATGGAAAAAAAAGTAAAATTTTTGCCTTGCGGGAGTAATAACTTGAAAAATATTAATGTTATAAAAAAAAGTTTCAAATAAAAAAGTTTGTAAATTTTGTTTGAAAAAGAAAAGGTCTCAACAATTTTTCGCCTAACACCAACCATTCTCGAGATATCGAATGAAACGCGTTTCCATCGAAATGACCTTGAGCTGACCTCAGTACAACCCCTCAAATTGGAATTTATGCTCAGAATACACCGCCCTATCGATCCTCAAAGTCCCCAAACTGTATTCGCTCATGTTTATTTATTTCGTAATTTGACTGGACTATTTATGTTTTTTTTCTTATCATGATTTTCAAAGTCACGTTTCTTTAGACCGATACATGGCATGGTATTATTATTTTAACGATTTACGCGAAGGATTTCATCCAGTCGAATATTACTCACCTATGACTAGGAACATTTTTCCTTGTTGCATAGCCGTGTACTTAAATGTATGGTGAGTCAGGAATGTTATAGTAAACTCCAGTCCGGAGTAAATAAATAAGTACAGAAAATATATCAGTCCAAGATTGGAGAGCATTTTGTTCTGGTGTTTTGACAAATTTTTCACTGCAGTAAATTTAAGTAGATGCCAAGGAGAGACATAGTCCACTGTTTTGGAAAGTGTGAATGATAATGGCGCTCTTTTTTCCTGAAAACCAATAATAATTGATTACAGAAGTCTATATTAACCCCTTACCGCATACGAAGCCATTGGTGGCTCTAAAACTTTGGCAATTTTTTTTAGAATTCTATTTTATTTTTATTTCAAAACAATTGTTATAAATATCTTATAAATATTTTCGTGTACCGGAATTTATTTTTTATTGGTATATGGTTGGTGACATTTGTCAAAATATTTGAGGCTTTGTGCAGCGCGGCCCACCGTTCGGATGCAGAAATGTAATGTTAATTTTATTTGTGAAAAGAAAGTAATAAATCGGTAAGTTAAAAATCCTAGAATTTTATATTGTGATATATATATGTACTATAACATGAAACAGGTGCTTTTTTGGTATTTTATTTTGTTTTACTTGACTTATGGATCCTTTTTTGAAATTGCCATTTTTGGCTTCGTATGCATGCACGTACACATTTTTAACGCTCATATATGGCTTTGTGTGTGTTCATTTGCCTTCTTTCTTTCTTTGCAGCAATGAATCCAGGGATGTTCAAAATATCGATCATTCACTATGTGTGGAAAGTGTAGAGTTTATTTGTGTTACAATGATAAACGTAACTGTTTTAAATATTTTCATATTTTTATAAGTTTCTATATTGTTCCTAATGCATACGAAGCCATATATGGATATCTATTATTTCACTAGACTGCATACGAATCCATATATGGCTTCGTGGGCTAAATTCCAAAATAAGTAAAAAAAATTTTTTTTATTATTATTAATTTCTTAATTAAGACTAATTAAAGATACAATCGCTAAAATTTTTGTTTTATTTCATCCGGTTCATAATTCATGCAGTAAGGGGTTAAAAAACTACCGAACGTCAAGACAAACAGTGACAAGGTATAATTAATTACCGAATATGTTTTATAAATATGAGGGTAGTTTCAATTACCTTAGCAAGAGTTTCAGGTATAAACATCCACACAAGTGCAATGTTTGCGAGAGAAAGAGACAAAGCATACATAGCGGGTCTCTCTCCCCACATACCGGATGTCGCGTCACTGTTTTTAGCGAACCAAGCACCGGCTAAGGGACCTACTATGAACCCTATTGAGAATGCCAGTCCAATCAGTGCCTGAAAATTAAAAAGTTTGTGAGTACATTACTTAATAATAAGAGACATGACGCGGATTATAAATAATTAAATGATAAACTACTTTAAAAACCTTAACATACATATTTCACTGTGTAAAACAAATAAGACATACAAACATCTGTTGTGTATGATTATAAAATAGCATGAGGCTTTACTGAGGCCTTGGATTATTATGTACTTTATCTACCTGCACCTGTCTCTATACAAAATATTTTTCAAAATTGTAATATCTTATGTACACAGGTGTTGAGTTTTTGGCTTATGTTTAACGACAGAAAGCAGCATGTACCTACCTACTTTAAAAATAAAATAATGGACTTAACTCTTTGCTCTAACAAGATAATGCCCATTTATTATTAAAATAAAAAAGGGTTTCTTACCATTTCTTTGGCTCTGGACTTTTCATTTAAAGCATCTGTGACCCATATGTTATTTAAAAAAAAAGTGTTTCTTACCATTCCTTTGGCTCTGGACTTTTCATTTGAAGCATCTGTGACCACAGCCATACTAAGGCTGACATTGGCTTTGCTTAGACCTCCAATAAACCGAGCAAGTACAAACAAACTAAAAGTACTTGCAGAAGTCCATAGTGCATGGGAGAGTGCTATTCCAGTCTGGAAATAATAGTTTATATTTTGGAACAGTTTATAAAAATAAATAATATTGTTTTTTTTGCATTGACATATTCTGTAGCAAAGTTTTGTAAAAAATAATGTACTTAACGGTGTTTTATATAATTTTTATATAAAGTACAAACAAGAGTCAGATAAAAAAAATAGCTTTTCCATATTTTTTTCTCAAGTACCTACCTAATACATTTTGTATCTTGATATTTGGATTATAAACTCTTGTATTCTCTTTTTATTTTTACAATTTGAACTGAATATAGACTGGTTACCCTTGAAACCACATTATCTCCTAATTTGCATCAAAAACATAAAATGTGATCAAAATGCTAAGTGGGTAATTGAACATTGATAGACCAAAAAGGAAACATCTGTTTTCCAACAAAATCCTTGAAATAGTATTACATCCACTTAATTCAATTAGAAACTAGACAAATTGCTTTATTTTACTAATTACTTTAAGGAATATAAATTGTGATAACATTGAAACCTAGTCATTACATATTAGCATAAAAAATAATATAGTAGGTAAATATACTTAGTTGTTTCTTAGCTCAGTATAGAAGTTGATTCTACATTTCTATCAGATAAACATGTTATCAGGAGTTGTAAGTTATTGAGCTACATCTATTTTGATAAGATCATCACAACTTGATAATTTTCAGAGAAGGCACTTACAAATCAAGTACCAATACTGAAAACTGATATTTTGTTTCTCTGTTCATGCTTCATGTTTTTACTAACCAGACATATTAGGAGCATTGGTTTTCTTCCATATGCATCTGAAAGGCTTCCAACTATAGGGCTGGTCAAAAATTGTAGAAAACTGTACATGGACCCCAGAGCTCCACCAAATAATACAGACGCGAATTTATCTGGCGCCCCTGTTAGCCTTTGGAACCCTTGAACTGCTTTTAGTAACCACGCATCTAAACCATTCCCCTGCCCTTCTTCCTTGTTATAATAGTCCATGAGCGAAGGAAGTAACGGCAAAATCATTGTAAAAGCCAGTAAATCCAACAGTAATGATACAAATATCAGTCCAATTGTCTTCGTATTGGTATGAACTGATTTATTTTTTTCCTCGCCATTATCAATAGGATTTCCGGTTGAAGTTGAGTTCAATCTCTTCTTTAGATCTTCGTGATTATTTTGGTCGTCCTATAAGTTAAGTAAAGTTAGAAAAACGGTAAAACAAGTTGTTTTATTGCGAAGAAGGAACACCGCAACTACTCACCATTTTTTCAATGAAATACTAAACGGAATTGATCAAAAAATATATATAAATGAAACACATACTACAAAAATGATTACGTCTTTAAAACACGTCGTGTAAACTTTTTACCGATTGAGAAATACTAACTTTCACTTTTGTCTGAGGCCCAACAAAAACAACCGCACTGCTCTGCAGAAGAAACCCCACAGAACGCTAATAATCCACAAAGCACAACGTCCAATCCAAATCCAAACCAATCAAAACATGAATCCGCTCTGTGAACGAATTGAATGAATAATGTAGGAATTTATTTTAAATAAATGTGATTAGTTCATTCAATCATTCCAACTCAAGCAAGCAAAAAAACTTTCGTCTATGGTTTAGAAAAAAAAAACAAAAACCAATGAAAAAACGACCGACGCTTCTTGCTCTTGCTCTCGCATTGCATTGCACGCCATTTTGCTTTGCTGGTGCGATTAATATTTTGTGATCTGATTCCTTCTGCGTAATAACTGTTATTTTTTGGAAATGGGAGAAGACAAAGGTTTGTAAATGCTAAGCAGCTTGATTTTATAATTTTTAGTAACTTTTAGTGCGTAACTTTTTATCTCGTTTCTAGTAGAGCGCCGACGTAGATCGCGCTCTCGAGGCGAAAGGCGCCGCTCTAGATCTCCTCGATCTCAGCCACGAGAGCGTGCCGAACGTAGAGAAAAGAAGAGGAGCAGATCAAAGTCTCCGAATCCAGCAAGCAAAAGGTCCCGTCGCCGTAAGCCTTCCCTTTATTGGGATGTGCCGCCACCGGGTTTCGAGCACATTACGCCATTACAGTACAAAGCTATGCAGGCAGCGGGTCAAATCCCGGCTAACATCGTCGCTGACACCCCGCAAGCAGCCGTGCCAGTCGTAGGTTCCACCATCACCCGTCAAGCGAGAAGGCTGTACGTCGGAAACATTCCATTTGGCGTCACCGAAGAAGAAACTATGGAGTTCTTCAACCAGCAGATGCATCTATCCGGCTTGGCTCAAGCTGCCGGAAACCCGGTTCTCGCGTGTCAAATAAACTTGGACAAGAACTTTGCATTTTTGGAGTTCAGATCTATTGATGAAACAACACAAGCCATGGCTTTTGACGGTATCAACTTCAAGGGGCAAAGTTTGAAAATCAGAAGACCACATGACTACCAGCCAATGCCGGGCACTGAGAATCCGTCCATCAATGTGCCTGGTAAGTTCCATTTACTACAAATCTGGTGCAATATTGCTGTTTACTGTATTTCAGGTCTGTGACAATATAATTATTAACTAATCTTTTTTTTCCAGCTGGTGTAATAAGCACTGTAGTTCCAGATTCTCCACACAAAATATTTATTGGCGGTTTGCCCAATTATCTAAATGAGGATCAAGTAAGTTATCATCACTCGCTAATGGAAACCATACAACTAGCGGCCTTCTAAAACATTTACTACAAAATGTTTGAACTTCATAAAACTAACAAGCATATCTAAAATGACACACATGTAAGATAAGAATTTACATGATTCAGAATGTGATGTTTTGTAATAAATGTTTTTGAAACTATTCCTACAAAGAGCAGTCACTTTCACATGAGAGTTAACTTTGAAATATTCAAATTAAAAACCATATCCCCTCATGTTATATACTGAAACCTCCAGTAAAATATAGCCACACAAGGTGACAAATATGGCTTTAACTTTTATCAAATAACAAATCTCAAACGTTATTGTTCAAAACTCATATCAAATTGTGGGTACGAGAATGCCTCAAACAAATTCAATTATAAAAAAATCCTAGTAGTTTCAATGTTCCATAAAAATGAAGTAAATATTTGGTCTTAAACATATTGTCAATTTCTTTTTGATTTGCAAAATTATATGTTGCAGGTGGGTAACCAGTCTCCGCATTTTAATCTTTTTAGGTCAAAGGCTGTTCCATTCTATCCTCATACAAAAGTAACAGATTTTACGTATTCAACTTTAGAAATATCAGTATCCCTTCCTAGCTATGTGTTCACAATTCAATGTCGTTCTTTAGAGAAGAGATTGTTTGTGGATGCTCATGAGACATTAGGCAGTTCCCACTAGGCGGCATCAGATGCCGCATTTCAGGGCGAGATTCAACAGTTGACAGGGCATCGGTGACGCCAGCAGTGAGCCGCGTTCTTTTGTTCCTTTCAGGAATTCCACAGGTACATAGCGGTCGAGCGTGCGCTACACGCTCGAATCACAAACAACTCACTGATATAGTTTGCTTTCTGCCCCTCCCTAGCATAGATTTGGCACACTCACGGCTCGCGTGTCACTGTTGTCTCTCATTCTCACCTATACGTCTTGTACTTGAATGAGACATCGGCACTTCAAGGCAAGTCTCCTCTATTCACATCTGATTCTAACTTGCGGCTAGACAGGTCAGATAACGTTCATTATTGCCGCCTTTTGTTGAGTGCAAATGTTATGGGAACAGTAAATACAAACACCTTAATGTCCAATAAAATTAAATGCATATTCTATTCGATATAACATTTATTTATTAGTATTTGTATTGCTTTTTGACTGTGACTTTGCCCTAATATGGTAATGTGTGTGTAGGTAAAAGAACTTCTGATGTCCTTTGGGCAACTTCGTGCCTTCAATCTCGTGAAGGATTCCTCGACGGGACTGAGCAAGGGTTATGCTTTTGCTGAATATGTGGACATTTCAATGACTGATCAGGTAAATATACAATTTTTAAACAGTTTTGTACTACATCCAACACTATGTCACGTTTTCTTAACTGTGTTATTCTCTTCAGGCCATAGCTGGGCTGAACGGTATGCAGCTGGGCGACAAGAAGCTGATTGTACAGAGAGCCAGTATCGGAGCAAAGAATTCAACACTAGGTAATTCTACAATCCAACTTTTTATATGATCTACTAAGTTTAATAAAATTAAAATTACTTTACTTAATCTTTAAACCTAAGATAACTGGTACCCGAAATTTGCCACTGAAAGTTTTCATCCAATATCACTCAACTGTAATTTTTAAACCAAATATTGATGCCCCTAATTAAAGTAGTAATACTGCCCATAATTTATGCATTTGAACTTTGCCCAAGGCATTATGTATCTGAAATTACACCTTCCAAACGGAACACAGCAATGCGTGAATCACTGCAGATATACTTATTATATACTTATTTCCTGACTGTATTAATAGTTTTTCTCAAAGAGTCATTCTACTACATCTTACAGCTTACTACAATGCATGTTTCTTCTGTTTTGTACCTAATGTTATTATGATTTTATTACTGTACCTCTACCATGAGTTTTTACTATACTATATTTACTACACTCGCTAGCGTCTGTAGTTAAAAAAATGTATGAAGATTTGTACAGCGCCTCTAGCGGATAGTTGGGTACTAAAATTCGCCATACTAATATTGACGTAACTACTGTAGTAAAGTCAGGCGATTTTACTGTGACATCTCATGGTAGAGCCACTGATATAATCATGTTACAATATAAAGCGATGCTAAATAAAAGTGCCTGATTAACCAAACACAGCTATGTTATTGTCTTCAGCTATGACGGGCGCTGCGCCCGTTCAGCTCCAAGTCGCAGGACTGACGCTGGCGGGCGCGGGCCCGGCCACTGAAGTGCTCTGTCTGCTGAATATGGTGACACCGGACGAACTGCGCGATGAAGAGGAGTATGAAGACATCCTTGAAGATATCAAGTGAGTACTAGTCACTAGCCTATCACTACACTGTATAAAACAAAGGCTCTTTCTGCTGTCTGTCAGTATGCTTAAATCGTTAAAACTATGCAAAGGATTTTAACGCTGTTTTTTAATAGATAGAATGATTTAAGAGGAAGGTTTTTATGTATAATTCATGCATGTATAAGCATTGCACAAAAATAAGAATTACATATTTTTAAACCTGTAATGAGCTGCTAAACCTTACTCCATCTAAAAATCTGAATCATGCTTATTCAGTAAAAGCATGATTTTAAAGTTAAAGAATATATAATGTTCCATGTTTTTTAAGGGTAAAAGTTATTCCATTGTATTGTATTAGAGCGTTAATAACCTTAAAAAGGCATGTGTCCATTATCTGAAACGACTTAATACAAATGTCTTAACGTTGCACGCGCTCATGTTGATGCACGAACATCGTGAAGAATACATATAAACGTCTATAAACATATATGACGATGCAGCTATGACAGCGTTTATTACCAAGAAAAATAAATTATGAAATTAACGTAATATTTTGTTTTTCAGGGAGGAGTGCAATAAATATGGTTGTGTACGCAGTATAGAGATTCCAAGACCCATTGAAGGTGTAGAAGTACCAGGTTGTGGAAAGGTATAACAATTTATTATTATGTATTGCTTATTTATATCCGGCTCGAATAAAAAGTTTGTAAACTACAGATAAATATAATGAGAAAGGCTTACATTTTATCGGTAGCGCCGTCTGCGTTCGCCATTGGTTAGTAGTGCTGTAAGAGTCGTCAGTCGACAGAGAAATCCATTCGAATGGACGAATGGAAAAAAATGTTTTATATCTAATATACATTTTTTACAGTTTAAATTGCTTGTATATAATATATTTGTTTTAATTGTGTATATTTATTTTACAGGTATTTGTGGAGTTCAACAGCATCGCTGACTGTCAAAAGGCGCAGCAGACTCTCACTGGTCGCAAGTTCAGCAACCGTGTTGTGGTTACCTCTTACTTCGACCCCGACAAATACCATCGCCGAGAATTCTAATGTAATTTGTTCACTTCCATTTATAAAAAATCTCTGACAATTTCCAAAATAGACATTCTTTAAAATGACTCGCAAAATGTTAACCCAGGTTATTAATTAAATACATTCTAAACTTAAAATTACGTTTTATTTAAATAGATTCGATCTAGGTAGTTTTACATTCCTTCGTAAAAATCGATGGGTTATTGTATTTACTTAAAAAGTATGAAACAAAAAACTCTTATGCTTAAATGTATAGAATATTATTATTTAGACTTGAATATCTTGCTGCATGGCTGGTTGATAGGTGTTCAACGATCCTGTTTCTGAAGATAAAACAAACTTTCGCATGACGACGTAAAGAATTCCACCGATGAAGAGCATCCCTATGCCGGCCATCAGGCTGATAGCCCACGCTGGAACTGCATTACCACCTGTAAAAGTAATATGGCTGAATAACCAATCACAGAATGGGATTTTATCATAGAGTAGGTAGATACCTGGATATGTACTCGATGGATGTTATGTTTCAATAGCAAAAGATCGATGTATCAGAACGACTAATTGAATTAGCGGACTGGTACAGTTTTTAATATCCAATCGTATCTACGTTAATCGGTTAGGTATTTTTGCCTAGACCAATGCATTAACTCATCATCAAGCAAGTTCATTAAGGACGTGCCCAGTTAGCAACATATCTCTTGAGGCAGGAGGTGGTACTGGTAGGTAAGGTTCATGTGCACTCTTTACGGGAACAGATCAGTATTTCATAAAATACTTAATAGGTTCACAAGAACAGCTCCACTACTAGGTATACCTATAGGATAGCTTTTCGATGTGTTTCAAACTTACGGTAGTAGGTGCGTGTCATCACACGCCTTCCTCGAAGGATTTTTCGCCTGGCCTCTGTCTCTTGTGTCAGTGTGCTGAGAATAACTATAAAGAAACATACAGTACGGTAGGTCAATTTTAATCAGTATGATGAGAATAACTATAAGGAAACATATAGTAGGTCAGCTTTAAACACGGTGCTAGTGCTAGATAAAGGTACCTATGCCTTATATATATACACCAACCTAGATATAGTAAACACGCTAGTAGGTACCTAGTTTAGTAAGGTGTAATTGCTTTATTACACTACATTGAGTTTGTTAGAGGTTGGTACCTCTATATATCAAAGGATGTCTCAACTGTTTATTCATAATAATAGGTATCCTACTACGATAAGATGACGCACCTGAGTATTTCCACGAACAAAGCATTATTTACACTTGACCTAGTAGTTAACAATATTCAAGTAAAATCGGACTTACCTAAAATTATAGCAAAGTAAAACAACAAAGATTTCCTTTGGGCCATTTTTAAAAGCTTTTTCACACTATTTTACACAAAAAAGTTTTAAACTGGCACAATATAGCTGAATCAATGATATACTGAAGCAAAAATGTACCTAGGTGTGTTCCACTTGGTTCTTATCTTTTGAGATAAGATTACCTACCATAGAATAATACACAGTATCTATACTGGCTGAAAAGGATCTGACTCATTTGATTACACATCTATTAATGATTTTTTTTTCTTACTGCTGATCATTGTGCAGTTGAGAATACAGATACAACAGAGGTAATTGTAAATAAATAAATAACAAGTAGACAAGTAGTAATAAAATCTATTTTATTTGGTAAAACTACAATAAAATTATCACTAAACTACATACAGGTGCTTAGAACTACTTTTATTCCTTGAAAATACTTTTTATGTCTGCCTCAGATAAGACTTTGGTGGTGACTGACTCAGGGTTTCTTGGTGTCTGTGATTGGGCTTTAGTTGCCTTAATCGCCTCGTAATGTGCTTTTCCTTCAGCACCAACTTTTGACGCTGCTTTTTCTACCAATTCTTCTTCTGGAACTCCATCCACTTTTAATTTTTGATACTCTTGGACCAGGCGTTTAGTTTGAGTTTCATTGTTGGTACTGAGCAAATCAATGGCACCTGTACCATGTCCTTTAGTATGGAATTGTCTGTAACAAGCAATTTTATTGAGAGTAACTTTTTTTCGAAATATTTATTTTTAATACATACTTAATAACTTTGGAATGAGTGGAAGAAAAGATGGTGTGTTGACTCCACCTAGCATGGGGTAAAGGCAGGGATATGATGATTACTAATAATAACATCAATAGCATTAGGTAAAAAAATCCTGTCTCAATAAACAACTTACACTCTTATTTTATCTTCGTGGTAGAAAATTTGCCTTATTGGTTTGAGCTCCGGTTTAGGTCTTGCGAACTTGGGTTCCAGAAGAGGCGGGAAGGCTTTGTAGACATCAAACCATAGAGGCCTGTCATCAGGCTTCATGCCACCACGAACCAGGAGTCCTTCAACACTATTAAAAGCAGTTAAAAAAAGAATATTCAGAAGATTTCTCCATAATTTATTTTTGAAGTAGAGTTGTTTAACTTACCGAGTAAATATAGTTCCTATTCTTTCTAGTCTACTGCTAGCCATTTTTGTTTGATTAGGCTGCTGTTTTTTTTTCAATAGAGTTTAACAACAACGATTTTCAACGTTTTTCTGGACTTTTTGAGGTTATTATTTTGTTTCCATTTCGTCGAATATGTAGTGTCAAACTCGAGTGACAATGACATCACAAGATTTCAGCTTCTTATTGATTGATTGATATCTCTAAAACATTAGGTAGGTAGCTTTTTGTAGCTTAAGGCGACGGGTAGGGTGAAATTTTTCATAATAAATAAAAATGTCAATAACTTCCAAGTTTATTATTTATTTATTATATCTATACACACGTTAAACTTGTAACACGGCATAGTTTTTGCCGTGGTGGTTAAACTCTAGACAGTCAGCGTGGCAACGTCACAATTTCAATTTCAATAAAAATGCTGACAACGGCGCAAAACACATAATGAGCCGCGCACAGTTCGGATAGTCAAACTCTAAAGCAGTGCCTTATGTATATTTGCGAGCACACAGCAATCAAACACTTATAATTCCTAAGGCGCTACTCTTCTTCTTCTTTAAACACCTTAATGTAGAAATGTTTTCTTTAGAATCACAAGATACGAACCATAAGAATAGCTGTGCTGAGTTTGGTACCAAACAAATCTGCCAAACCCATAAAAAATGGGATCTTAAACCACACTTTTGCAAAAGGTGTTGGTACTAAACTTACATTTAAAAGTAAACTATATCCAAGAGCACAAATTTTGAGTAACAATACACTAGTTCAATATATGTGTTATAGGAAATAATAAGTTTCACAACTCCACATGCTATCACTTTTTCTGAAAACAGTTTTCGGTTTCCCCAAAAACACGCATTTGGCTATACCCGTCACCTTAATAGGCTTACAGATAAGACGCCAGCCAAGGCGATAATACTATTGCTTCATTTACTTCCCTAAATAATAATTATTACACATGAAAGAACACGTAAAGGTAAAATCGAGGTCTGAGTTGGGGACCCATGTCTCTGGTATATTACACATGATTATCTTATCGAATGGATGGGATTTACAAGAAAACAACGTAAAAATTATTAGGAAATTTATTTTAAAAATATTTATGCTAATTCACAAAAAACACAACACATTCAAGGAACCCCCGAACTTATAATAAAATATTATGTTTTACTTCATATTTTTACACTAGATTTATTTACAATTATTGCCACTTTAGAATCATCAGTTTCGTTGAAGGCATTTTATATTAATTCAATTTAATGGACTTTATAATTACAGGATTTGCACCTTTACTTTATTATATTATTCAAGTTTACTGCTTTCTGTGTGGATATATGTTTGAGATTCTGTCGGCGCTGCGCTACGATTGCGAGCGATGTTTTCTGAAGCATCTCTTGTCGGCTTGCCGCGCGAGGATGTCGGAAACTGACTTTCTGTGCGTGAACACGCGGAGGATGTCCACTCGGGCTTCTTGAATGCCTTCGCAAACGATCTTACTCCTTTGGATGTTACCCTGGAAAAAAAACACTTGGTTAAAAAAGTATTACATATCAACAAACGTTTGCTATCAACTTTCTTATTGTGTGTTTTCCAAATAAAAATAAAAATTAAACTAAAAAATTTGGGTTTGATAAAAACAAAGGGTATCATCCTTCTATTATTTTATATTTCGTTTCAAAAAATTATTTACTTTGGCCTATTTATTAATTAAAATAAAATTAAAGTAGAGTACTTATGTAAAAAATTACCTTGAGAAGTTCAAGAATAGTATGTGAATGTGGCTGCAACGCATTGAGCGCTTTACCGGAAGCTGTTTCCAACGCCCTTAGTAAGCCCGCCAACTGGTCACCCACATCCGACTCTAAAGACATCTGCAACAATAATGGAATAATTTAAAATATAATTGAAAACAATACCGTTTACCTAAATTTGTTGCCTATTTTATTGACCTAATATTGTTATTATCTTAATTGACGATTATTTACGACATTCCAGAAATGGTAATGGTAAATTCGTCTTATTATAGTAATAAACTACATTATTGAAAATCCATTCAGTAGATTTTGCGAAGAGTAACAAACGTACATCCATCCACACATCCATCCGAACAAGCTTTCGCAAATATTAGTAGAATAGGATTGTCTTACCAAATCGTCCATTTGCGCAGTCAAATGATGAACTTTCCAGCCTTCAGCACTGCTTAGCACGTGTTTCTGGCTCGCGATGGACACGATGTCCTTCGGCTTGGGATCTCGCCGCTTCACGTCCGACGGCCGGATGAAGTGCAGAGCCGTGCTGCGCCAACCGCAAACGTAACTTGAACTAAGCTGCGGTCCTGACAACAAAATAATATTATGTATAAGTATTGATGACTTTCCGAATTCAACAGACAATGGTATTTAAAAGAAAAGTTACATTTTTAAGCCATTGCATAGCTTCGCGGACCTTGAGCGTGGAGACAGAATTCAGAAATTCAGTAACGAAAGTACCGAACGAAAATTACCTAACACTGTGCATGCGTAATCCAGCAAAAAATGCTATGCAATAGCTTTACCTATTATATAGGCGTGATTTTCAGAGTTTAACAGAATAAAATACATATTTACAAAAGTTACATTTTTGATTTGATTGAGTAGACTACACAGAGTAGCAACAACGCCAATTGATTTAATTTAATAATCTTGTCAAAAAGCTGCATTCAAAACACCAAAACTTATATGCTATAGTAAAAGTTTTATATACAAAAGATATAACTCAAACAAACCGATAAAAATACTAATGGATATAGATTAAATAGATCGACATGAAGGCAAACCGTAGTCTAAACTAATATTATAAAGAGGAAAGATTTGATTGTTTGTTTGTTTGTTTGCATCGAATAGGCTCCGAAACTACTGGACCGATTTCAAAAATTCTTTCACTGTTGTGAAGCTACATTATCTGTGCTGAACATAGGCTATATTATATTTTCAAAAAAATTAGGGATCCTTACTAAAACTTCAATTATGTAACCCAAGGTGTATAAGAAATTCCTTACATCGCGTGCGCTGTGGAAACTATTGATGATAGAAAGAAATTATGTACTACAATTTTGTAGAACACATCATCATCCACAAAAAAGTCAGCGACAGCATATGTCTAACTAATATAGATATGTCATAATAAGTGTTTTAATATCAAAAAAATATAATTAAAATGACGACGCCAGAAAACGTTCTATATTTGTACTTAGGTATTAATCCTTATCTAAATAAATTACTTTAAAATTAAGACTGCTTCAATACATTTCTATTACTTTTTAAATTATTGAATTCGGACATTCCATTCGAAAGATATCACGAGTTCAAAAATGTAAGTACTTATTAGAAAAAAGTCAGCGGGCGCCGCGCCCCGCTGCCGGTCACGGGAGTATATGCGGGGGGGTTACATAGGGTCTATATTTTTTATCATTTCGAAAATACATTTATACTGAGTAACATATTAGCTATATTATAATGATATTTTTTTATATAGGCTACCCGTGCGAAGCCGGGGCGTACTACTAGTGCTAAATAAAACTGTTTTCAATATAAAGTCTTATTAGCTATAATATAAGGTCTCTTACGTTTTGGTGGCGGGTTGATGACGGCGGGGGGAGGTGAAAATGGTGCTTCTTCGACTGGGTATTCACATGGTCTGACGTCATTACTCATTCTGGAACAAAATATTTTAATATCAATTTGTTATCTAAGCGGGATCTTTGATTCTTTTTAAACACTTCAAGTAGTCGTCATCAATATTGTGGATTTTCTAAAAAAAAAATAGTCCATACAAAAATTACTTGGAATTAACCTCACATATTGATAAGGCTGCCCATTGTACCAATTCATTTCACATTCAACTCATCATTTCACAACGGTAAATACAAAAAAATAATCTTAGAACTAACTTAATTTAGTGCAACAACCTTATCGCTGATAGCGATTTCTTCCAGGCAACCGTACCATGAAATCGGAATGGAATATTTTTGTGTTGTACAATGAAGTTATTATCTATCTATCGTGACGACCGATGTGGCGCGGCGGGCAAAGGTCCGCCTGAGACGCGGAGGTTGCGGGTTCGATTCCCGCCTTGGGATAAATGTTTGTACGATCTGCAAATATTTATTCCGGATGTTCTGGGTATTTTATATGTATAATAAAAAATAATATCTATCTATGTAATGTGTAATGTATTAAGTATGTCAGTCTTATAATACCCATAGCCCCAACCTCTGCTTAGCTTGGGGCTAGGTGATGTAGTGTGGATTGTCCAGCATTATTTATTTATTTATTTATAATCTATCAAAACCTGGATGTGAAAGTCAACTCACAATTGTTGTTTTCTTGGTTTTTTCCTCGGAGACAGGTCGACGTCCCTGGGGGGGTCGGGCTCGTCGTCGGGACGAGGGGACGAGGAGGCCGACATGGTGGTGGAGCCCCCCGAGCCGCCGTTGCCGCCACCCGTCGCTACATCTTCCCACCCCGTGCTCTCCGACGGGTAGTTTATTGTGTTTGTGGTTATCGATTTTGTTGGTGATCTGTAGGGAAATTATATAATTTATCTGTAGGAGTTCTATCTATAGGAGACTTTCTGAAACAGTGTCCACATAGCGTGGGATAACGATAGGAAGATTATGATGACTGAAATAAAAAAAAGACGTGTGGCACTCGGGGACTGACGCGGTAAAGCTAGCATAGCATTTTTTGCTGGATTACGCGGTCTCTACGCTCAAGGCCCGCGATAGAAGCTATGCAATAGCTAAAATTGCGTTTGAAATGCAAAAAAATAAGTTTTTAAAGGATGAATATAAGTTCTGCTTCTTAAAACGCAGGCGCGCTTGCGACTATTTATTAAATTTTATCGGAATAAACAGCAGCCTATGCCTTCGTATTACTTATGTTCAAACTCCGTGATAACTTCGTTTGCGCGATCTAGGCTTTGTCTCTGCCATCTGTTGGTTTGTTGCATAGACTTCGATGTAGTTCATCATGTAACGAGATAGATGGCGCTACAAAAATATTCAGTGTTTGCCAAAATTGGATCAATTAACTGTCAGGTAACTGTTTATGTGAATATGCTTAGTTCTAAGTACAATTGTTTTTTTTTTTTATTTGTTTATAATTTTATCGAACACAGAATGTATTATAGTAATTTCAACATGATAGAAGTTTGTTTTTCTATTCAAACATATCTTTGGCAATGTAAGACTAAAACAATTTGTAAAATTACTTACCCTTCAATGTCCCGTTTCCTAAGTATCGTGGGTCGGGGTAGTATTGAGCTGGTGGGTACCGAGATGGGTTGTGGTCTGTTATCTGTTATGGTTGATATTGCTGCATTTACCACTGTCACTGAAAATAATACACAATATCAGTATTATTATTAGTACTATTTGTCGACCGATGTGGCGCGGCGGGCGAAGGTCCGCCTGCGACGCGGAGGTTGCGGGTTCGATTCCCGCCTTGGGATAAATGTTTGTATAATCTGCAAATATTTATTCCGGGTGTTCTGGGTATTTTATATGTATAGTAGAAATATGTATCTATGTATTTTTTTTTTTATTAAGTATGTCAGTCTTCTAGTAGGTACCCATAACACAAGCTTTGCTTAGCTTGGGGCTAGATGATGTTGTGTGGATTGTCCATGCTTCAAAATTAAAGTTTTGGTTGTAAACATGATAAGAAATTGAGAAAAAAAACACAACTTGTTTCATTACTTGAATTGAAGACTAGCAGAGACTAGTATGCCATGCTGATATTGAAAAATTATTCTAAACCAAAGTCTAGAATAATTTTTCAAGCAATTTTACACCGTTTTCAGTTAGAAAAAAATTACGTGGCATTTGCTAAAAAAGTGAGATTTCGAAAGGTATCGCTTGATCCCCTCGCAACATCTCACGTGATTAATGAATGTCCTAACAAGTGAGATGAGTGAGCCTAACAAGTGAGATGAGTGAGAGAGCTTACCTTGAGTTTGTATCTGGTGCGGCTGTGAATGGGTGTAAGGCGTGAGGGGTCGCGGCGAGGCGTGGTGCGCCAGGGGTTGGGAGCCCTGCGAGGTGGGCGAAGGCCGAGGTACTTCATAGTACAGCTGCGTCGGCGCACTGTTACCCACCACGCCGCGAACACCCACTGTACTCACACCAACCACCTGGAAATGGATATATTTAGAATATTGAGGCATTAAGCATCCGAATGATGCACTCGGATTATTGATTTTGATACAGAGGCAGAAAACTTAGGTTAGCTACTCATATTTCAGTTTTATATTTAGGAGTAAAGTTATTTAATTAAAGTCATATTAATAAGTGGGTTAACCAATTTGACTGTCATTTTATAGTGCTTGCCCAGTAGATTGATAAATAAATACATTATATGATATGAAAAAAATTATTCATGATGAAAATCTAAAGTAGGATTAAAAATAAAATTTTGTTTGTTCATAATAAAATAATAATTTCATTTTATTTGAAAATTGAATTCGGGATGTTATTATGGACACATTTTTGTTAGTTTAAATGATTGCGAATATTTGGTAGGCAAAGTTCTTATCAAACATGTTATGATAAAAATCATACCAAGAATGGTTTTATATACTTATCCTAATTTCGATTTTGTCCTCAGATCTGTCCTCTTTTTTCAGATCTCCTCACTAAATAATATAAGGTTTGAAACCTTATATTATTGAGTAAGCATATACATAATTACCTTAGCAGGTTGGTAGTTCCTCTGTAACAATGGCAATGGTCGTGGGCCGGTGACTACGGGCGCGGGCGTCGGGGTCGGTGCGCGAGGGGACACGCCGCGAACTGTACTCGATATTACCGTGTTTGCTGTAACAAAGTGCTGTATTTAGTTGTTATTTTAAACTATAGTAATTATGGCATGGTCGCTTCTTAGCTTCTTCTTCGAGTCGATGAAACAAAACTCAAACAGTGTTTTCCCAAAACTTGGCCACTTCTATAGCGTTTTTAATGTTCTTAGCTATGTTTAAATAATACAATCATTTATCCCAAGGCGGGAATAGAACCCACAACCTCCGCCTCGCAGGCGGACCTTCGCCCGCCGCGCCACATCTGTCGTCCACGTTTCATTAAACGGTCCAAGATGGCCGCCGCTACCGCGAATGTCATATTTTTTCACAATTTTCTCAATGGGTATCAAATGAAAAGGCTTCACTTGCAGAATTCTATACACTATGACAAATGTGAATGTTGGGGTATTTTAATTATACTTACTTCTGATATATTGTGATCTTTTTGTGTGATGAACATAAATATTTGTTCTGTGTCTGTGTTATCATGTATTCTATGTATGTATTTACAAAAAAAGTATATAAGTATACTATCAGCAAACTAGTTCCCATAGTACAAGCTCTGCTTAGTTTGGGACTAGAGTGTGCATTGTGAAATGTCTGAAGAGATAGGTGTGGTATCTCCTGCGAAAAGGGAAGATCTTCCACGCCCAGCGACCTTAGGCTCGGGGTCCGAGGACCGATGGATAGTCATCAGTTCTATTACTTATGTTCTAACTCCGTGATAACTTATTTTGCGCGATCTAGGATTTTGTCGCCATCTGTTGGTCGGTTTCGTAGACTACGATGTAGTTCATCATGTAGCGATATAGATGGCGCTACATGTCCATTCATATTTAATGTGTTTATAACAATTTCAAGTTATGTGACTTACAGAGTACAGAGGCCGAGGGTAGTGTGGCGATGTTGTGCGATTGGTGCGCGGAGGCCGGCGCGTGCGCGTGTCGCGGCCGCGAGCCGTACACGAGCGCGCCGCGCGCCGCGCGCGCCTGGCCCCACGTCCCACCTGTTATTATAAATATTATAAATATGCAATCACATTTGTGTATACAAATCTTACCAACCCTATTTACATGAAGCGGCATTACTAATCAAATATTTTCTTTATTCAATACAATCACAAGGATCATTTAGGGCCTGCGCAGACTGGGACGGCATGGCAAGGGATTTCAATTTTTACTAATGGACATTCAACCGTACTGTTATAGAAATACGACATAAATTGCTATGCTTTAAAATGTGCCGTTCCGTTCACGTTCAATGCCACGGCATCATCACGGCAAAATTAAAATCCCTTGCGATGCCGTCCCGGTCTGCGCAGGCCTTTAGATTAGAATCGTCTTACATACTAGGTGACATACTATTACAGCTTGGTATAAGTGCACAGTTTCTTGCCCAGTCTTCTAGCCTCTGATTGCATTAACTGGCACCTAGAATCACCTAGCACATATGACGATTCTAAATAATCTTTGTGATTTTTCTTGAAGTCATTACTTAGAGGTCTCTATTACTTGACGAAAACCTCTCTTTAAGCTCACAAAATTCTCAAAACCTACTACAGTTTCTAGGATTTTGTGAGCTTAGTATTTATTTTACGGTAGAAACCAGGCCGTAAGTTTCTTGCCCGTTCTTCTAGGCTCTGGTCGCGTGGAACTGGCACCTAGAATCACCTAGTATGTAAGATGATTCTAAATGATCCTTGTGATTTTACTGAATAAAGTAGTTTTGACTTTGACTTTAATTACCTTGGTTAGTGACAGGTTGTACTACAGCGGAGGGCGTGACGGGTCGCAAGGCGAGCGACGCGCCGGCGGCCAGTCCGCGCGGCACGTGACTTGTCACCCCCACACTGACACCCTTACTCACTAGCACATTGTTAGAGTTGCTTGCATTCACACTGGATAGCTGGACTGGGGCTGAAAGTGATTGATAAAATGTATGTTTGTTGTCAGTTGTTTAACCTGTGAAAAAAGTGTTAAACATATTTTAAGCTATTGTCCTATTGTTGAACAAAAATAAAATTAATTTTTTGTTCAAATCAAAAACCTTACTTAGATTTTTGATGCCTTTTTATTTAAGCAAGTGTTAAAAATATGTAGACCTATTTTCAAAAGCAATGCCTACAACTGAATTAAGAATAAATTTTTGTTTTTCTTAGAGGAAAAACGACAAAAATTTTGTAAAAATTAGTAACTCTAAAATAGTTGACATGTTTTGATTTCACAAAGTTTTTGTTTAGTAGATAAAATGATTTTGGTTTTATGTGCTGTGACTGTAGGTTCTTTATATAGGTATCTACTTGATGTTGAGGATACAATGAAATAAAGTCAGTCTATGCATTGTGCTTGCATGTTTCATTACCGAGATTCCCAGTATTTTTTTTATTTTTAACGTAAGATTTTTTTAGCTTTACCTTGGCGATTATTATGATGGGACAAGGGAGGTAGCACTCGGACTGTAGGCGGCAATGTGCGCACTGAAGTATTAACCATAATGTTGCCAGCACCTAGTTGGCTGCCCACGTTTAGCACCTGTGGCCCGCTAGTTTGCGATATACTGCTCACAGTACCCCCTAGATTTCCAGAACTTGATACTTGTGCTGATAACTGGGTTCCTGAAATAAAAATGGTGTTATAAGTTTTCATAACTTTCTTAATACATATTGAACTAGGTCATAGTTATTTACAATTTTGATACAAAATATACATTTGCAGGAGCCTAGAAATGTGGGTTTTACAGCTGGTTTTTTATTATTTCTATTATGTTATATGATATTATGTTATTTTCTTTTAGTTATAAAATGTTTAGTACCTTGACTAATAATTTGTGTGCCCGGGCTTAGGATCTGTCCACTGGCCAAGAGCTGGGAGTGTGATATGATCTGCGGGCCAGGGTTGTGAAGTTGTGTACCCTGGCTGATGATCTGACTTCCTTGTAATATTGGAGAACCGCTTACTATCATCTGGGTCTGGAATAGTGCAATTTATAGTCTCACTGGAAAGCATTTTCTTTGAATATGGATACAAACACATACAAACATACCTGCGACGTCGCACTTGGAGAAAGGATCTGGGCAAGTCCAGGTCGCATCATTCCAGATGGCGTACTGGAATGAGACCCTAGTTGACTAGATCCTGTGTTCTTGGATTGGCTCGACATCAAGTGAGCCATTTTCACCTCTGAATTAGTAACACTTTTCACAATAGTTATTTTTTGAGGCGCCAAATCAATGGGATACATTTTGCCAGTTGTTACCGATCTATCGTTGTCCAAGTTACCGCTCATTCTGGACATAGTTGTATCATGCACACATTCTATCTGGAAGAACTATTATGTCTACGTCTTTTATTTAGGAAATAAACAATAATTCCATTTGGATTTTTATTATTTTTCTCAAATAATTTCCAACTTTGTGATTGTGACAGATATCAAATCTGACACATTTGAATGAATGAACAATAGCTTAGCGTCCTCATCTCACTATCATAGACAACATTATACTTCTTTGATAAAAATATTGAATCAAAAACTGTAACTTAAGCTAAAGATGGGATGACGACGGTTCAGATTTAGTTCATTTTCGCGTTTCACTTTGCATCTTTCACTCTGAATGATACATCTGAACACAAAATGAAACATAAGTGCCAAATGAATTCATTAGTGAACCAATTCAACAGTGTTGGATCAGTTCAATAATGAACAAAAAATGAACCGTCTGATCCCAGCTTTATGGAAAGTGAGCCACTCTAGTGTTTTCAGAAGTTATTGATATATGCGACATCTATTGACACTTTTTGGTAGCATGTCGTGAATGTTTTACCGTACATCATTGGCATGATACCTATTCAAAAAAATTAAAAGACAAAAGAGTAGTCAAGGGAGGGGGATGGAAGATAGGGAAAGAGAAATAGTATAAAAAAATGTTTGTTTTGTTTATGGTACGCCATGGCGGAGCGACTGAGTGACGATGATATTTCTGACGAAAATATACAAAAGTTTAACAATGAAAGGCGGAGTAGTAAGCAGTGGGTCAAATTAAACGTTGGTGGAACATATTTCTTAACTACTAAAACAACGTTATCTAGAGATCCCAATTCATTTTTGTATCGATTAGTTCAAGAGGATAGTGACTTGATTTCAGACAGGGTTTGTATCATTGTCTTTCTGTATGTAAATGAAGTATTTCTTAGTTGTACACATAAAAAATGTATGGTTTATGTTGCAGGACGAGTCTGGCGCATACCTTATAGACAGAGACCCGACGTATTTTTCTCCTGTATTAAATTTTCTTCGTCACGGCAAACTGGTCATCAACAATGACATTGCCGAAGAAGGCGTCCTAGAAGAAGCGGAATTTTATAATATTACAGAGCTGATAAGACTAGTGAAGGAGAGAATATGTCTCAGAGAGAGGAGGCCGCTCAAAGATTCAAAGAAGCATGTGTACAGAGTGCTACAGTTTCATGAAGAAGAATTGACTCAAATGGTCTCCACAATGTCTGATGGCTGGAAATTCGAACAGCTGATAAACATTGGCTCCCAATATAACTACGGCAATGAAGAGCATGCTGAATTCCTATGTGTGGTGAGCCGGGAATGTGGCAGCTCCCTTAACAGTAATGACATAGAACCAACAGATCGAGCCAAGGTGCTACAACAAAAAGGCTCTCGAATGTGAGAGTGAATGTTTTGAGACTGTCAACTGTTGTGTGTGAGTTGTGTACATATTTATGTAGAGTGTTACAGTCATTCATTTCTAACTTTTCTCTATTCTTCTTAGATTGAGCTTGTACAATTTTATTAGTCAATTTGATGATAATCTGTTACTATATTGTATTGTATTGTATCTTCATAAGTGTTTGAATACTCAGTTTGATATATTTAGGCAAAATAGTTTATGTATTTGAAAGTAGTAATTTGAATCTAAAAAACTCATAAGAATGTATGTAAGTACCAAATGAAAAGAATCATTGCAAGCAGAGTAACTTATAAGATATACCTACTTTATATTTTGTTTTGAATAATTATTGTTATAGAAATTTAATAGCATTAAAGTAAATTAGAAATGTCCACAAATATACAAGTGCTATTATTTTTTCCAATTGTACATAAAGTGAGAAATAACATACCTAGATGCCTTCAATCAGTACTAAAACAAATTCCATTTATATGCTCATTTACAGAATATTAAAATAGTTAATGATTATGTACAAAATTGTGTTTTGATTCTGTAGTTATAGTTCCCATATCAGATAAAAAATCTGAACTTTTTTTAAAGATCTTTTGATTACTTTTTTGCTGTAGGTACCTATTTGTACTTCAACAGAGCATTTTACTAATTTATTAACTTTTAAGTTGTTTTTGATAACATTCAGTCATGTTTGTGTAAAATAGACAGCTATCTATACAGATTTTTTAAAATACGAGATTTTCGGTTTACGCAGTTCAAAAACTTCAAAATCATAATGTGGCAATTAACCTAACCTAAGTAGATGCATATGACTACCTAATAAATATTGATAGATATATCATACGTTTTAAAGCCTTCAGTAGTAATGGGACTACTACATACTTACATATACATGTTTAGTTTTATATGATTTAAATTATTGTCCCAGGGCGTCATGCATGACGCGTGTCACGATTAGGTATATGTATTAAAAGAACTAAAAATACTGAAATAAAAGAAAAAAACAATATTTTGTTGATATCTTTATTTCACTGAATAAGTAAACAATTGACTGAAAACGTAATATGATTTGACACGCCTTCACTTAACATTATTATTAGTTGCTAAAGTTAATCAATTTCATAACCACGTAATATATAAATCTATAACACGATGTTTTAAAAAAATAAACATTAGCACTATTTAAAACTTATTACTCAATTTTATAAAATATTGCATTTAACTGCATTAAATACAAGTTAACAAGAGAATCTACGTTAGATGCTCTAGGCAAAGATAACATAGTTATTATCAAAATACAAGTTTTCACACATTTTGTAAGGCATTGGGGTTTTATTGTTTTAGAATAGAATCTAATTTAGAATTGCTTATCAACAAAATACATAAGAGTTCACACACTTGTAAGGCAATGGGGTTTTGTAAAGAATAGATTGTAAATGAACTGCTTTGTCAACGAGGACTTAGCACCAGTCAGCCATGTATGTAAAGTCAGAGAACATCTTGTGGTCAGTGTTGGACAGCGGCCGCGGCTCCTTCGGCGGCGTCAGCACCGCCTGCTCCGACGTGAACTCGCTGTCGAAGTTACTCACATCCTCTAAATTATTAATAGTTGGCACAAACGGTGGCTTCACCTTACGCAGGAGTAGCTGCTCCCAATTCACGTTACGGAAGAAGGCCTGCTTCTTCACGTCTTCCGCGTCCCGCTCCGACGAGCCGAGGCGTCTTTCAGGATTTTTTCTGAGCAAACGACGCATCAGCGCTATGGCCTCTAGAGATAGCGTTCTCGGGTACCGCACTTCGTCGTTCACGATCGAATCGAAAACTTCTCCCTCGTCCTCCCCGGGGAAAGGAGATTCTCCGACTAACATCTCGAATATCAGAACACCCAGACCCCACCAGTCTACCGCTCGGGTATACGAAGTTTCCGTGAGCACTTCTGGTGCTAGAAACTCAGGCGTACCGCAAAAAGTGCCAGTACGATCTCCCCACCCCATCCCTTCCTTGCACAACCCAAAATCGGCGATTTTAACGTAGCCGTCCGTATCTAATAGTAAGTTATCTAGTTTCAAATCCCTATAAATAATGTTATTTTCATGTAAATACTGTAGGCCTAATACTACGCATGCTGCATAAAACACTGCCCGAGGCTCGGTGAAGACGTCTGCGTGGATGTGCATCATGAGGTCGCCGCCGGCCGCGTACTCCATCACGAAGCACACGTGCTGCTCGGTCTGGAAGCAAGCAAACAGATTCACCAGGAACGGATGCCGGATCGCATTAGCTACCTCAAATATTCTCTTTTCCGAAAGCAAGGAGTCCACTTCGTCTCTAGCGATGATATCTCCCTTCTTCAAAGCTTTTATCGCAAAGTATTCGTTGGTAGATCTGTATTGAGCGAGAATAACTTTTCCGAAGTGCCCCCTCCCGAGAACGCTCAGCAGCCTAAAGCTGTCCATGTTCATATCACCGGAGTGCCTCCGAGAGTCCTCCTTGCCGAGGGTTTCGATAACGGACGATGAACGCGAGGACGATATTCTCATGTTGCTTGTCACTTCGACTATCTGATCGTCGCTGCTCGGAAAATCTAAGACCAACTTCGGGGACGGTGACGGTGGATATTCCACTAGCGGTGCGTCACAAGATGGAGTCGTAGGGTCCTTGTTGACGTAGACTTCTCTAGTATAGGAGTCTTCTAAAAATGCGAAAGCTTCTTGCAGTTCTTTCTCCATCCTGAGGGTTGATACGTTTGGCGGGGGTTGGATGGGAAGCGTGGGTTTCGGGGGAGGAGCGAGAGGCGTCTGAGGGGTTACCGGGGTGGAAGGCAAGCCAAGAGGTCTGATGCCAGCCATTCCACCGAGAGTGGCATTCTCCGCTTCTCTGTTATCTATCAACGTGGACTCAAACTGTGGAGATTGCGATTTGACGGCACTTTGAATGTTCTGAATGGATGGTGACGATCGTTTGAGAAGTCTGCCCAGTACCACAGCTGGTATGTGCATTTCACCGTAGGAAGGTCTAGGGATGTTCTTTCCCTGTTGCTTGAAGATTTTTCTTTGCCGCTGCAGTTTAGGTTTACGGGATATAATTGGGTTTAAGAATTTTATTTCTGCAAATATGAGACCCTGTGGTTCCAGCTCTAAAGCCATCCCGTGTCGAATATCGTCTATAAACTCTTCGAGTCGTAAAAATTTGATGGCGCACAATCCTCGCCAATCCTTCCAATGGATGCCGATTTCTAGTTCTCTCGACTTGTCTAGCTTCATGGTGAACCTGGAATAATAGAAAACAAGCATGAAATAATAATAATATGACTAATAATACTACCTAAACTACAAGTTTCCAATATATAATCTATAGAAAGCTAGTCATCAAATCAGTTTTTTAGTTTGTACGTGTACGTAATTTGCGCAGGTCAAGTTAATAAGGAAAACATAAAAAGTGTAAAGCCAAAAGTTTCCTGTACTTAAGACCTGGTGAAGTAAAAATAGTCTTGAAAGTAGAAATAGTCTTACGACTGTAACATGATCATACGGCCAGTTTCTGGAAACCCAAATCACGATTGATCCGAGTTTGACACATAGTAATTGTTTGATTTTTTTCGTTGGTCATCGTTCGAGTAACCGGCCGTTAGAGTGCTAAGCTAGGGTTTTCTGGTTAAAATTATTTTGCCGCGGCGGTGATTAAGTTATTATTTACTAGGTATGTCAGTATGGCAATTACAATAAGAATTTGCTACTGGTAATTATGTAGCTTTATCATCTTTAGCCTGTAAAATCTAAGAGCAAAACATTGATTTTCTATGGTTTGGGATTTCTTCTCATTTCACATTGTAACATTTAAAGTGTAGTGATTTCTGTCATTCAGCCAAATCGAAATTCATAGCAATGCAGCCTATGATGTAATATGTCTATGTATGACTAATAATATTACCTGTCATATTGTCAGGTAATATTTTAATATATGGCATATGTACAATAGTGGAACTAATGTACTTATATCATTATTGTTTGAAACTTTATAACCTCATGACTACATTTCATACCCAACCAACTTGTGGAATGATTTGACCCAATAAAAATCAATAAAACATTATTGATTTTTATTCAAAGTACAATGTAACATGAATCGTATGAGAGAATGCTTGATATTTGTTATATTTTGACTATAATTAAGCTGGCTTTACCTACAGATATGTTATCCTGATAAAGTTAAATAAGGATACTGCATCTTAGCTTGATGGAAAACACATACACCAAGTCTAATAGGGCTTTAGTCATACTATAAATATGTGCGTAAAACAATGATAAGATAATGAGTAATAAGATAGATAAAATCATAAAGATTGTGATTCAAGGAAGCAAATTGATAATACAAATTCAGGTTTCGATGTACCCTTGTTGAAATTAATATTGGATAGGCAAATACTATTTTTTTTCATGTACACTTCATGTAAATTAAATAATATAAATAAAATTGTTACTGAATGTTGGTGCTAGTCAGTTTTAAGAAAACATGACAAATTGTAGTTTAATTGTAGCTCAGACCTTGTAGCCTGGGGTTGTTATACCTCAAACAATGAATCACACTAATGTTGGTCTTTCAACCTTGCAATAACTTGTTTGATTTGGATAAAACTTTAAATAAAATGAGTATAAAATATGTGGAAACAATATTTAGTAATAATAATTAATATAAACCTGGGTTGGCCACTAATAAGGTTAAGCCATAAACCTAACAAAAGATAAACAAACATGACATGAAATGGAAGCTTGTTCTAAACAATTATGAGATCTCACCTTTGATCCCAGGCTTGTTGAGAACATGGTCGCCAACTAGTCTGAGCAACAGTATGGTTATCCAGCTTCATAACAGCCATTATTTCATTGCTTGTATCTTCCTTGATACTGTATGTGTACTTCATAGAGTTACGGATAGTCACTCCTTTCACAAAAGATTTTAAGTCAGATGGACTTGCTAATGGATCCCTGCGAGTACGTCCTGGAACATCTTCTAGTAAATCTTGACAACCCATTAATCGAACTTCTAAAGTTCCAGTAACCTGAACACAAGGGCTTATCAGAGGCGCAGGAGAGAGGAACTGACTCCTTGAGCCACTTCCACCGGAGAGGCTCACATATCCCGGGCTGGAGCCAGTGCTGCGGAGTTCATGTCCAAGCTCTATAAATGCAGGACTCTCAGCAGGGAGCTCTTGTCGTCGCATGTCTAGCGATCTACGGAGCAGGTCTAACTTCTGGGTTGATTCTAACAAGCTAGTCTGAGCTTCCTGCAAAGCTTTCTTGTCAGTTACTTTTTTATCACTCTGTAATAATCTTATGGCATTCTTGGAACCTTCCACTACGGCTGCTTCTATTCTAAGGCGGTTTCGGAGCTCTGCAATACGTTCATCTAGCAAAGCTTCTACACCACTAATTTCAGAGCTTTTGCCATCACCATTGGCAGCACTGTCTCCCTTTTGTTGTTTGGTGAGCTTAGATATACGCAACTTGAGGTATTCAATTTTATCCTTTGAATCTGCTAGCATTTGGTGTGCCTCAGCAAGGAGTTTCTTATCTCTAGACTGGTTACTGCTACTGATACTTTGTATCATGTTTTCGGCGCCTTGTTTCACCTTTAATTCTATGTTTAGCTGCTTTTCAAGTGATGCGAGTTTTCGGTCTGTGGTGCCTTCACCAAGTTGCCTTTGTTGCTGTGCTGCCTCTGACGCCAATATAATCTCCTCATCGTAAGACAGGTCTTCGGGCGATGTCGGGGTGGACTGTCCACGAGACAGCAGCAATTGCGACTCGAGCTCTTGCAGGTCCGACTTGAGCTCATTCAACTTGATGTTGGCTTCCTTCACGATGTGTGTGACGTGAGACAGCGAGCGCCTGTCCGTGGCGACTTCTCGCAGTTTCTCAGCACCCTCTTTTATTTTGAGTTCCTTACGTATTTCCCTACGTATGACATCCTTGAGCTCCTCCAACTTTGATGGCAAAGCTATTTCTGGAATACACTCCGTCTTGATTCCATACTTGACGCCCAGCTCGTGGAGGATAGGGTGCCGAATGTAATCACTGTGGTAATAACCTGGGTCTGCCATAATTGAGGATGCACAGTCTAACGTCAGTTAACCATAATTATGTGGGAAAATATCACAACGATTGCTTGTAGATCACAAAAGGTTGGTCGACTTTGAGTGTTTAAGAATAACGATACTAGTTGACATTAAAGATGAAATCATCATGTGAAAACGTGTGAAACAAACGTAAATAATAAAATAATTCACAAAACAAAACAATTTACACAAGTCAGTCGGTCAACGAAACCAATAAACGACGACGAATGAAAACCTACCATTTTGACCATAGACATAAAGTTCTTGCACAAAGAGAAAAAGTCTACTTAGACACCTTGCCTATAAAAATATGGCTGAAGTCCACCATACCACCAAGCATACGTTAGATAATGTGTGTGAACAAGTCGGAGTGACTGCGTATGATTAAACGAAACGAATATTATTTCTTTATGTATTTTTATTTATTCCATTCACTCAATTAATTATATTCTTCCTCTTGATCCTCTACTCCCTCTTTCATTTCGCTCGTTCTACAATCTATAGTATAGCTTGCATTTCATTCGTTCTCGTTCATCAACAACAAACAAAGCAACCCAATTTCCTTCCAAATTCCATTATTTTGCATCCAATCCAACCAACTTTCACTTCCTCGAACGCTAAAAAATGTAGAGATAACCCTAAAGGCGTGGATATTTCAGTTGAAACAATAGTAGAACTACCAAATAATTTCGTCTACTGCGTTGCGTAAAGAACTAGAAGAAAGTCACTTGTCAACAAGGGACAGCCACCGGAGTATCCAACCATCCATCTGTCATTCATTTTATTACAAAAGCTGGGTCACCGTTTTTAATGGAAAAATATGCCAGTTAAAGTTGATATTACTCCACCTCCACCGGCAAACTCAAAACAGCCTGGTGTGACGAAGTCCTTGCTCTATAACGGGTCCAAATTTCAAGGGCATCAGAAAAGCAAAGGGAATTCGTATGAGGTCGAAGTCGTTTTGCAGGTTAGTAACAATAACAAAGTACGCAATTTTGATGTGTCTTTTGTCCTGTTCTGTGTCTTTTGTTGTCTTTACTACTTTTCTACCCATCATAAGTGTTGTGTTTTCCCAAAAGTATGATTGAGCAAGTGTCTATTCAATCTAAGTATGTGTTACTAATAATGTTCATATTATGTTCTGCTTTTTAATGTATTTATATAACATCCTTTTACAGCATGTTGATGAAGAGAATTCTTACCTCTGTGGATATTTAAAAATAAAAGGACTAACAGAAGAGTTTCCTACACTTACTACATTTTTTGATGGTGAAATTATATCGGCTAAGTATCCCTTCTTGACAAGAAAGTGGGATGCTGATGAAGATGTTGATAGAAAACATTGGGTAAGCATAACTTTACCTGTTTTACTTTGTACTTATGTTTGAATAAATATGTTTTAAAAAAAACTATTATATTAAATAAATAAGCAAAGAAGTGCCAGCTAAGTAAGTTAAAGACTAAAAGGTTAGAACATGTGGTATTTTAATTTTATTAATTTTATTTCCAGAGTAAATTTGACTTATTTGTACCTTACCTAAAGTCATTCAACTCAGACTCATTTGATTATGAATCACTAGAAAAGGCTGATTACGTGTTTATGAGATGGAAAGAACACTTTTTAGTGCCAGACCATACAATTAAGGATATCAATGGTGCTTCGTTTGCGGGTTTCTACTATATATGCTTCCATAAGTCAGCTGCAACTATTGAAGGGTATTATTATCATCGGAGTTCCGAATGGTAAGTCTACAAGATCTATGCTGTATGAGTTTCACTATGATAGTCGTTATCCCACTTAGCATAAGGACAGGGGAATGATATGGTAATTGTCACAGCTCAGTTGGTAGAAGCTGTGCCTTCTATGCTGTAGGTAGTTGGTTCGATCCCCATAGTGCAAAATATTTTTTGTGATGAACACAATTGTTTTGTGCCATCTATGCTGTAGGTAGTTGGTTCGATCCCCAAGTGTAAATATTTTTTTGTGATGAATATTTGTTTTGAGTTGTTATAATGAATTGTCTTAAAAACCACTTGAATTGTATAGGTTAACCACCAGGCCTTTCAATACTGCTCAGAGAAGGAGAAAAAAAGTTACATGAATATTTTTTCCTCAATTTCAGGTATCAATCTTTGACTCTAAGTCATGTCCCTGAAAACAGCATCCAAATTTATGAGTTCAGATGAAACAACCAACTGACATCTTTAAAATGGTTTTGTATATGTGTCCGCTAGTACTTACTTGTTCATTAAGTCTTAATTTTGTTTCTTATAAAAGAAGACTAAAGCAATATTGCCGTCTATAAGTTTTCCCTAATATAAGAAGATGTCAGTGATATTTGTGAAGTTTTCAATAGGAAAGAAAAGTAAGAAACAACCAGAAAATGTTTTATAATCACATTTAGATCTGTTCTTGCATATACTTTGTTTTAGTACTCAACACCTAGGACTATTTACTACTAGTCTGTAGGTGTAATGTAGAGGCTAGATTGAATCAAGTGAACCAATAAATTGATCAATGGTGCACCACTTAACATTATAATGCTATGAAATTATATTGTGATATTTTGTACAAATTACATGAAAGTAAGTAGGTATTTGTGTTTTTATTTTTAATAATTTTTATTTTGCAAATATACACAGTAGTGAAATCATAGTGTATTAGTTACCACTGAAGGATGCAATGAAGTATGTGCAAGTACAGGAACTCTCTATTTTTGAACAAGTTAATATTTTAATTGACACCATTACTTGTAGGAATTAATTCAAGAAATGTTATTGATAAAATTGAATATATTTTTTTTCAATAAATTTCTTACAGAAATATTCTTGTTTTACTTGACTTTTGGGAGGTTAAATAACGGTAAATAAAATGCTTAGTTTCATTTCATTTAGTTTTAATGTAACACATTCACTATTTACAATAGAATACTGGCATTGATAGTTTATTTTATATTTTACCAAATTTAAGCAACTTTTCCTTAGGTTTGCATTTTCATAGTAATTTTAGAGTTACAATGATGCTAAATCACTAGAATCTTAAAATATTTGTACAATAGCAATAATATTTTGTAGATAATTAGTTGTTAATCTTATATCTCTATAAGTTTATGCATCATTAAATAAGCAATTAGTAAAAAAGAAGAAAAATATATTTCTGAAAATTGACAAATGAAAGTACAATTCACACAGTTTTTGTACTATGAAATAAGTAATTAATAATGGAAGTATTTATTATTGGCTACTACGAAATCTAACCACTTAATTCCTAAACACTGGTTTTAATATTTTAAATGGGATGTCAATTGTTTATCTTGATAAAACATGTAAGTAAATAGATTTTACTTTTACTATAGTAGGTAGCATAATCTTTTAAATATGCGTTTTTGACTTGTTTTAGGAAGTAGTGGTAAGAAATATACCTAAATCAGTTTGCAATAAATACAGTAAAATTTTTAAGTAGTGATAAACACCTGACCATTTCTCAAATATTTTCTGTTAAATCTAGCTAATAGAAAAATACATTTAACTTGTTACACTCTAGAAGTTATTATGTGATACAAAACTAAATACTTATTCTAAACTTTGGTGGGATCGTTATGTGTAAATAGTTCGGTAATGTAAGTTCAGACCTTCACCTCTCTTGAGGACTCGACAATTGAAAATGATGTTGCATCAGCAGCAAGACTCATTAACAGCATGCAATGTTAAGTTGTTACAAATTGAATAGGCAAGCATATCGTTTCGGAAAATCAACAATTATTATTATAACTAATTTATGTTTGTAAATTTTGTCTCTAAATTTTTTAGGTGGGCTTCGAATGTCCGATGTGTATTTTGTTATTGTCTTGAACTAATAATACAAACAAATACTTCAAATTAAATCTACACACAGAAATATTGAGTTAACAGATACTCTTAATCAATTTTTCGTCGTACCGGCAAGAAGTCATTTAGTGCCGAACTTGGAAAATTATTCGCGATGAATTAATACGTTTTAAATACATCAAACATCTAAACACAACTACATTCACAACAAAAAAATTATATAAAAATATACATCGAATAAATACGAACCGGCGATCATTATTATCATTAAACAATAATACATTTTAACATAATTATGAAACAACATAAGTAATCCTATGAAACAAATTTTGATTCAAAATAAAACACTTAGCTATAGACAGTATTTACAAAACTTAAAACATCTAGCAAAAAAATATAACTATGACTGTATTATTTGGCTTTGAAATAAATAGGCTAATATAATGAAAGCTTCGGATAAAATGAAAATATTCTCAGAATGTAAAATATACCTACTAGCATGCCCAGCATGTGACTTGTTGGTACGATCTAGGTACTTTTAATATTTTGTTTGTCCATAGCTTTCATTATATGTCGTCGGGTAACATCAAATTGTCTAACAAAGAAGAAAACGAGCTATCTTTTTGATGCGCCTTCGCTGCTGAACCAATGTCTTAATCCGAGGAGAGTGTATAAATCCTGGTTGCTACCGTTGGGCTGGACCGGGCTAGCGCGACGTTGGGCTACTCTGTGGATGTAACCCTTCAGCTGCTCCGGGTACGCGTTTCGGCCAGGCAAGCCTACATAAGGATAGCCGTGAGGTCGGAAGTTATGCGGATACGAATGATGATGACGTCTTGGGTTCTCGTGGGTATTGTAAACACCGCCAAATTGGTTGCGGTCGGGCCAGTAGTCCTGTAGATGACGGAACGGATAGTCGGGAGGTGGGGTCACCGGATGTTGACTAGGCCAAGGATATCTGAAGTACAGTCCGTCTTTAGCATATACATTTGCAGATTTAAATAGTGGTTCCTGATTTGTCTCGGATTCTTTTGGCCTGTTACGACGATGTTGAATCTTAGTGCGCGTGCCAAGAACGCTTTCATCTTTCGTGGCATATTTCTTTTGATCTTTCGAGAAGTTATCATCTGTAGTTACCTCAGCGTAGCGACTTATTAGCTTTATCGCTTCACCTATATCTGAGTAATCGTTTTCAGGGTTAAGTTTATTCTGATCTCCGTCCTTCTTCAGCACTTGAGGTTTGGTGGAGTCAGTAGTAGTGGAATCAGTAGCGTTGGATATAACTGATTGTGTCGTTGAAGAAGTTTGGTTTTCGTCGGTGGATTTATCTGTGGATGTTGCATTATTTTGGGTTTGCATTGTCGCGTTATCTTTCGGCTCATTATTCAAATTATCATCGTTTGCATTATCATTATCATTTAAGTTCGTGTCGTAAAGCACTGGATCAACATTGACATGGCCAAAAACGATTTCTTTTTGTCCTACGTCCTCCGAGGTGTTAGCTGATTCAGCGTCAGTAGCGTTAACCGCTGCACTGTCTCTTTTTGGCTTGTCCGGGTATGAATTCAATATAACAGTCAAGTCATTAGTTGTGTCGCCTTTAGTCGGATTAGAGTTGTTGTTAGCACTCTGCAGTTTCAATATTTCCAGTTCAGCTTCTATGCTAGAGCCACCGTCCTTGTTTTCGTCTTTCTTGTCAACTTTCACGTAGTTCCCTTGCAGATCTTGAGCCTGAAACATTAAAAATAGGATGATGTAAGACGAAAATCCATAAACATTTACGAGTTATTATGAATAACCAAAATAGAATAAATAGGGTAGAGAGAATAAAGATGTTTTGATTATGTAATGCCTTGAAGAGTATTAGCTTTTTACCTGTGCTGATGGCTCTTGTCCATGGAAAGGCGCTGCTTGCGGGTCCAGGCCGATGGGTATGGATAGCTGAAGAGGTCCGATTTGATCGTCACCGTAGTCATAGAGATCCCCGCTAGGAGGTGACGTAAAGAGAGCGTTTAGTTGCTCGAGAAGAATACGCTCGTGTTCTTCTTTGTTTACTGTTACCACCTGGAAAGGAGATGGGTTCGGCTTTAGTAACAATTATTAATTTAATTCTGATAAGTAGGTACCTAAAGGTTATATGGATAGGATGCCTAAAAAAGTATTTTTTTTCATATGTAGCTAATTACCTGAACGCAGCCATTTCTATCTAGTCGTTGTCCTTTAGGGCAGACAAGAGGCGTGATGAACAGTGACTTAGTAGTGATCCGTCTCGGAGGGGAATTCTGGTTGCCGTTTTCCGGGCTTTGTAGCCAGGTTTTCCACGCTAACTCAGGGGACTTTCTGTCGAGGGTCTGTGGTGGCGCATGGGTGGTGGCCACCGGCAGGGCCTCAGGCGCCTGGATAGTCGTGGTCTCCTCCGCAGATACTAGTGCGCAACACACCAGCAACAACGTCGTCCACTTGTGCCACATTGCAAACACCTGTTAACAAAATAAAGGAGTGTCAAAAATGTGCATTCATTATCGGTACGATAGGCTTTCGATTTACATTTTGTTTGGACAATACAACACAGTTAGCTGGCAATGGTGCCAAGACAAACAGATTTATTGTAAGTAGTTGGAATCTATTTGCAGGTCAATGCTTAAATGGAATGCCTATTTGTTTTTATTTCTACCTACCTACTTAAATAGTTATGTTTCTATTACCTTAAGGTATTTTTTAGTAAGTATGTTCTTTTCATATTTGGTGTGCGATAGAGAATATTCTATTCTATCATGGGTTGTTTATTACATTTTCGTAGGTACCTACCTACTACTGATTTTGCAAAAGAAAGAGTTCTGAAAATATATTTTAGGTAGGTATATCCGTGTAAGGGTTCGACCAAATTAACAGTAGGACCAAATAAACACAAATGCATTAGGTAAGTATGCTAAAAATCTATTTTATCTAAAACCAGCTCAACCTACCAAAAGAGGTAGGTATTAATACCGGCTGTCCGACCTTGAGGCCCTTTGTCACTTGTGAAAGTGAAAGCATCTTAATCATAATACTCACATGCCTCATGCCGCCATTTCTTCGTCATTAATTTTGGCCCTGATCAATTATAGTTAGGTAGGTAGGTATCTACATAAGTACGAAATTATACATCAATCCTATTATTGATTGTTTGGTAATTTATATCAAAAATGTTGTAAGTTGCATAGAGTAGGTACAACTTTCGGTTATTTTGATTTCGTTTTGCTTATGATGAGAAAGTGCTATTACATGTTGCATTTGGCTGTAAGATTCGGCTTTCAAATGGAATGTTTCTTTTGCACAAACAAACGTATTTGAGTTTCTAAACAAATAACTTTGCTGCATTGGCGCCGCAGTAACAAATATAACATACAATTTGGTTACGAAAAATTATCAACTTTTAATAAACTTTTAAGAGACGTGTTACCGGCTAATGAGCTACCAATAAACGTAGGTGTAGAAAACTTACTCAAGTGCGAAAAAAATGATAAACGCTTGGTAAACCGTTACTCGAATCAAATTCAAGTCTACTAATATATTCAAACCAGGTAAGTATTACGTACCTAGTCGGTACCTGCTTCACTGTTTCCCTGCTTATGTATTAGGTACCTACCAGTTTATAGGTTGCCAAGGATTTCTTAAATCCTTTCACTCGCTATCAAGTGCCTAGTGTGGTTGTCTGCCTACCCATTTTGTCTTTTTATACATTTTATATCAGTTTTACCCACCTGCCTACATCAATTTGATTATTTTTTGATGACTTATTTAATTATAAATTGATTGTCTTAAAAATTATATTGCATTTATCAATCAGATAACAATTTACATCAGATAATTTAATTGAATGTTATTGTTTATTGATGTACAATTCAATCAACTAAAATAGACAACAGTATTTATTTTACAAAAGATAATGGAATATCGGTAAATAGTTAAAAAAATAGCAATACCTATTTGCTTTTATTATATTCACTTTTAGGAATGACTGCAGCGTCAATCATATATATTATAGGTATCTAGATGTAGGTAATCGTTTTGTTAATTTTTTGCTATTTATCTTTAAAATCTTGATCAAAGTGTGCAGAAGACTTCCGAATATTCAGGAAGCTTTGTTTATACTCATCTAAGTTAATAGCTCGGTATTTTAGTGAACCAATCAACGTCGGCGTCGGCTTGGCACGGGAACAGGGCGCCGCTCATTAGTGTTTTGATTATCTACAGGAAACACCTATTAGGTAAGTATGCTGTAGATGAAATCAAAGGGTTCTTCAATTTACCGGTTCTCACCATTGTCAGTCATTATAATCTGATATTCATTAGATAAGTTGCAATCATATTGCATAAGATCTGCAGGCGTAATGGCAGTTATTGTTGACTGAAATGGTTGATTCCTTTGACCTTAGTGTACGTTTATGGGCGTAGGTACGAATATATAATTTAGTGTGCAGAACAAGGGCAATGGCTGTTGACCCCGTCGCGCGCGATCTATCGGCATCTGGCAATGATCTCCCGGCGGCGGCGGCGCACGCGCACGCGGAAGCGACAAGGGAATTGACCGTGTTTCAATGGGTGCTTGATTGAATTGCTTCACACTAGCCGACTGTGAAAAGGATTAGAAAGCAGCATAATCTCGCGGTATTACTCCATATTTTCACCCTTCACAGCTTCGACGAGCGAGACTGCGTCTGACCTAATGAAGTTTCTGTTTACCTACCTCTACATAAAGCGGACACACCTCGGGTATTTCGTCGGATGTATTATTATCCGCGCATCGAATCCTCGAATATTGAACCCTACCTTGACATGTATGCGTGAGCGAGAAGACGTTGCGGAACAGAGGTGCGTCGGCGCAGGGTTGCACACAAATAGCTTTCCAGTCCAAGTCGAGTGCTTCTCGGAATACTCGGTGCGATCGGTGCGTGTGTACTGAGTATAGCGTTATTGAGCGGAGATAAAAGGGCCATTAATTACTTAAACGTTTTGGTACTTTTCGATTGACTAGCGATCTCACTCGGA
This sequence comes from Ecliptopera silaceata, assembly GCA_932527185.1. Lineage (NCBI taxonomy): Eukaryota > Metazoa > Arthropoda > Insecta > Lepidoptera > Geometridae > Ecliptopera > Ecliptopera silaceata. Next base: position 3,863,261 of record OW052202.1, on the reverse strand, counting down.
TATTTGCATTGATTAACGCACCGAGACAGCCTCATTGTTTAGCCTCGACATTATTCCCATCACATTAGGTACAGTCTGACCATTTCCTTTAATGAATTCGTGCACTTTAATTAACTACATTGGATAAGGGGAGCTAGGTTTTTTACTTTCTATCGTCACGCTTCGAGACCCACCTTCGAAGATCGGCAGGTGTTATCATTGTTTGACAACGAACATTCGAGCAGGCTTCGTTTTTTACATTGTAGTTTTTACATCCATATGTCTGCGTCTGTTTTTGTTACGGTTGACCCACTTATGTGTGTGTGTTTTATTTTATTTTGAAAGCATGTATTTTTGATAAAGCCCTTTCAATCAAAACTACTTAGTTGTAGTCTAAGGCTTGGCTGCTCTAGGCTGTACGGGAAAAAAGTTAACATTGTTTAGAGGTTGTAAGTTCTTCCAATCGAGAATTTTTAGCTTGGTTGTTAGTATATTCTTAGTCATCTCATCCCTTCTCTGATTTCAGATCCTGTTTCCATGTAAACTTGTTTTCGGGCGATATCCCTTTCACTTAGTTCACTCTCTTGCGGATTTTACATAATGATAATAAAATTATGATTTTATTAAAAAATGTTTTCTTAGGTAACGCGGTTACCTAAAACGGAAGTTCCATTTCGTTTTTTAAATCTTATTTTGCGTTAATTAAAAAGTATTTATCTTGTATTTCAATTGTGCATATAATTATAAGACTTTTTTGAGGTAGGCTATATCATTTTTCGCTTACACGATTCGTCTTTTCAAATAGAACATTTTAATTTATTTCATGTCATCATTGTTTTGATACTAGCTTAGCTTAACCTACCCACCTAATAATGTCTCGTCCATAACATTGAACTTCTCGATAGTGTTTACAAGGATCGTGCCACTGATAGCCAATACAACCATTGTGTGGTAATGGCAATTGCAGGTAGAAAGTGTCCGCTAACTGGACTGCCACGATCGCGGCCATATTTGCATATTAGGTAACTGCCGATTTATGCTTAAACCTTGACTCTAACAGGATACGTGACTAGGCGACAAGACGACCCGCTGATGACAACACTTCGTAAAACCCAATAGCTTTGACGTCGCAGAAGTATCTATAGTATAGGTACCTAGGGTGAGCACGAATAAATGTAACAATCGTAAACGTACCTAGGTATCGTAACTTTATCACACTCAAGACACACTGTTCGGTGACGCTGCAACTTCAGCAGTCGAGCGTCAACGCGTAGTGTCAAAACTTCAAATTCAAAACTTAATTCAATAAAATCACAGGGATTATTAAGAATCCTACATACTAGGTGATTCTAGGTGCCAGTTCCACGCGACTAGAGCCAAGAAGAACTGTGTGTCACTCGAATACGCTACAATTTCGATACGCTTGCGATTGTCACATTTATTCGAGCTCGGGCCTCTGGTCTACTTACCGATAGTCACCTGCGGTATGGTTGGATGGCTACAAGGTGCCTTAAAACTAAAAAAAACATTTGTAATGGTAACGTGCCGAGCAAAACCTCTGCATTCAATGCTCACACTCATATGTTTGGTTTTCATTAACAATTGTCTTGTTAGTTTTTACTATAATTATTATAATTACGTAAAACATAAAGTATGATATTTAATTAGGCTTGCTCTGTCCTTATTGGTAATTTTTTTTAAAGCTTATGAAAAGGTTTGTGGACCATGTTTCAAATTTCCGGTTTCATTCAGGAAATTAAAAATGCAGCTCGAATGTATCTACCTATTTCTCAAAACTCACAAACCTTTTAGCTCTTGTTTATTCCGTTTTAATCTTTGTTCGATAACATGAAAGTTGCACTCAAATTCGAGAGAACATGTAAGTAGGATGTACATTTTGTTGCCTTAAGGGTGCAAAAGTTTCGACACGAGTCTGTTGTTCCAAGATAAACACTGTTTTTCAAAGTTCTTATAAACATCACATTTTCATATTATTGCTGAGTTTTATACTCAATTTCTTCTGAACTGAACTAAGGATACGAGTAGGTTTTTGTTTAGGAACAGAACCTTAGCCCGAGTTTTACCCGAATTCTCGAAAAGTGGTACCTACCTACATAAATTTTGTACAGAGCAAAATGAATGGAATTTCAAATTACGCGCCTCGTTATTTGAAATAAGCTTTGGGTAAACTCTGGGTAATGAAGCTCTGAGTAAACACCACAAAATACTTTATGTTTTTAAATGAAGACATTGACTACTAAATCATAAGCTACAATTATAAGAGATGATCAAGCGAGCAAGTCTTAGTAGCAGCTTGGGCAAATCGGTATTATGTTTGTTAGAATACCACTTTTGAACCTCTTATCGGATCGACCTAGAATTTGGTAGTTCACCGGATAGTGCCATATGATTTTACTGGTCCGGTTATGAGAAATATCAGCAAAGGGGTTGTAAAGTTATTAGGGTCCAAACAGAGTTGAAAGGATTAAGTCATATTGAAAAATTATGTGCGGTGACATATCTAATGATAGAGCTAATTAAACGTTTCATTATATTTTTAATTCAATGTTGGAAAGCTTATGAGAAGAATAAAATTTTAAAATTTTATAATAACTTGAGTTTCAATGAATTATGAAGGTACCTAAGTTTTAATCTTAATCCTGTCTAAGTACTTATTACTAATGGTAGTAGGTACTAGTGACATAAATACAATTGTGTCATTTTTACTACTCGTTGTACCTACTATGATATAGTACTTGTGACACGGAGGCTAAGTTCCGGACGAAGTACGTATTACGATAAATTAAGATATTAGTCAGATGACTCTTGCTCTCAAAAAAAAAACAAAGCTCAAACCGCACCGTTACCTGCCGATAGTGGTCGTGTTTGCTGGCACTTGTCACGATTCTACTACAAACTAATACTAATGAGAATGTTGCTTCCTGGCTTAATGACCGTGTCAACAGTAAACAAAGACACTTGGATACAACACAGACTGGAGATAACAGCTGGTCTCTCTGGGATCCTGGACTCGAACCCGGATACGTTACATATAAAACTTACCTAATGTTTTTGTACAAAAATATGTAATAATACAGATGATAAAAATGGCAGAAAAATATATTCGGGAAGAAGTACCTACCTACCTAGATCAGAGCTGGACGTATGTCTCTCAAGACGTCTGCATTAATAATGAAATTTTAGTGTTTCCTGGTTGGACAACATTGATACCCAAACTAGGATTAGCCTGTGGTATGGCGTATCAATGCCCTCCGCCAAACAATTTGTTAATTAACTAAATTAAATTGCTTTTACTGATCAGTCGATTCGAATTCTTTCAAAAAAAATTTTTTCTAACCCTCTGTGGAAGCTCTAAAATTTAGAGCTTCCACAGAGGGTTAGAATAAAAAGTTTTTTTTTTAAATAAGCTCTGATGATAAAAAGTTCAGTTATAACGATTGAACCAGCGGTCTTCTAGAGCTTTGTACGTGGTCGGTCACGGTTTGTAAGGATAATGGGTGATGCTCCTATTAGTGGGGGACAATGTCCTTTAACGATAATGTAACGTTGTTCTAGCTACGAAATTAACTGATTTAATTTTAATGCTAAGTTCGAGAATGTTACCTACGTTGTAAAATGTGACGATTATTTGTAAACTTTATCTTACTATCACTATTTACTCGATAGATAGATAGAAAACTTTTTATTGTACTCCACAAAGAAATTTCAGATTAAGTATGTGTTAGTTTGAAGTTATGCGTTTTCAAAGTTAAAAGTTTAAATGCTTATAATTTTTAATACTTACTTGTTACATAGTAGTCGAGGCGAATCTTTCCTTTTTGACTTTTAAGGTGCTTTAAGGTAACCTTTACCTTGTTAAGTTCGACAAAAAACAGCTTTTTATCTTTATGAAGACATAAATAGTAATTGTATATCGTTTTCTCAGCTGCAAGCAGTTTTGTCACTCTCTTGGGCAAGTGTGTCAGTGGCTGACGACCTACTGACTGACTCGTTTGCCACGGGCACGAAGTCGCTATTGCACTTAGTTTCGGTTACTGATAACTAGCAAACTTGATAAAGCCTTGCCATCGATCAAATGCATTTGCGTGGGTGTTCCCTAAGCCTCACTCAGCCGCTATCGTGGCTAATGTAGCTTTTATGATATGCTCTTTATATGCCAAACTTGGTATTACCATTATCAAACTACCAAAGCCCTATATCACTTTATCTAGACAGGCTATAATAGCCTGCCAAATTTTGTTTTTCATCACTACAAACATAACAGATGAGTTATAAAAATGAGTTCTTAGTTTCATGCATATTAAATGTTTAGTTTTTGTAGAGCCAGGTGTTTCATATTATTTTACGTATTTGTGATGCGTAGTACGACGGCCTCCGCTGGAGACACCCGGCACACGATGTTTATTTTTAAACCCCCATTCATCTTACTTAAAATCTTCTCTTCATTTACGCTGCACTGAATTAGTACCTACCTAATGCTTAGGAGGGTTTATTGATGCCCAGAATACAGATCTTCCAGTTTCCTCTTGGCATAGTCTTGGATTAGATCTCTTTGAAGTGCATGTTGCGATTACCTACTAAATGTCAGTATTTCCAGTCAAAGCTCTTTTTGAAAAGTACATATTGTACTCTAAGATTTTCTAGTGCCCTATTAACTCTTTGTGATTGAACTTCCACGCTCAAACCTGTATTGTATAGATACGAATAAAAAATACACATGCTCACGATTCGTTGAAGTTTTTATGTAAATACTAACATGTGGTTTGTTACGTGTGCGCTTTGACTAATGACCAATACTTTTTGTGTTTTAATTGGAGACGAAAAGTCTGTCATGCTCGGATGGTTTTCGCATCGAAACTACTTACAGAGGGCTGAGCACGAAATAATGTGACAATCGTAAACGTAATTTAAGACACACTGCGCGCTACTACTGACATGTGCGACAGTAAAGCTGATGTTGACACGCAGTGTATATTAAATACCTGTTTCGATATGTTTACGCTTGTCACTTTTATTCTTACTTACTCCCCAGAACTTTATTCGCGGCAGTAACGAGCGTGCGAACCGTGCCCCGAGACCGAGGCGAGACGGTGTGTGGAATAATCTTGTATTTTTGGAAAGGAAACGTTTGACGGAAGCGGCCGCCGAGAGATTTCGCTGTGAATAACAATATATCAGTCGGATTCACGGTCGGCACTCTGTCTCAGTGCAACGCCGCCGCCGCCGCCGCCGCCATACTCCAAAATATAACAAACGATGCGTCGCTGCATTATGACATCAGCACTTAACTTTTAAATAGAGCTTTTTGAATTATTTTAGTTTTTTAGTCATATTTTCAACATTTTAAGAATAGTAAGTTCATATACTTACTTGAAACTTTCCTAAACAAACTTAAATGAAGAAAAATTAATAATCAAGAAATAAGTGATTATTATTAGTTAAAGGTGATCGCAGTGAACTTTGCTAAACTTACAAATAGGTAGTCCAGCAACTAGCAATGGCTCACTTCAAATACACTCGAGAGCAATGAATCCGGGTCACTTAAAGAATGTTAAAAATCTCGGAAACTAAAAATGATAGGTTAATGCAATAAATTGTATTTAATAGACAATGTAATACTCCTTAAATGAAAGTAAAAAAAATATGAGTCACCATACATTTTATTAACACAAAATTACATAAAGAAAAAAACTGCTGATCTCTCCTTAAAACAAAAATAGGAAACATGAAATTTTTGAACTTTATTACGATTTTCTTGAATTTTAATACTTCGTATTGCCTCCTCGTGCTTCCATTACTGCGTTTACGCGGTTTGGCATGCTGTACACCAAGTTCCTTATACGATTTTGGGGAATATTCTCCCATTCCTCTGTGAGAGCAATTTTGAGCTCACGAAGCGTGATTGGGGGAGGGTTTCGTTGTTTTACGCATCTGCCTAGCTCGTCCCAAGCATGCTCGATCGGGTTGATATCCGGGCTGCGCGCTGGCCACTCCATACGAGTAATGTTCATCTCTTGAAGGTAGTCATTCACAATCCTACCTGTATGAGGTCGGGCATTGTCATGCATAAATATAGCATCCTCACCTAAATTGACCATAAATGGACCAACGTGATCATTGAGGATTTCTTCCACATATCTTACGCTAGTTAAAGAGCCGTTTTCTATGATCACCAGCTCTGTGCGACTTTTAGAAGAAATTCCGGCCCACACAAGTACAGACCCACCACCGTAGGCTACTTTTTCTTCGATGCATGCTTGCTTGAATCTTTCCCCTGGTCTTCGATACACTCTGTGTCTTCCATCGTGCTTGTAGAGCATAAATTTTGATTCGTCGGAGAACATAACTTTTGACCAATCTTCAATACTCCAATTTACGTGGCTCTGGGCATATCTTAGTCTCGAAATACGATGCCCACGCTCCAGTTTAGGGCCGTTTGCAGGTCTAAGGGGTTTTAAGTTAGATTCAGCAAGCCGACGTCTTACTGTCCATGCACTTGGGTTACTTCCTCCGAGGCGTCGAAACTGATTGGTGAGTTCAGTTCCTGTGAGAAAGCGATTTCGAAGCATGGTGTTCACCAAGTATCGGTCTTCTCGTGCTGTGGTACACCTGGTTCTGCCCGTTCCTGGTCTGCGTAGGTTAGAACCAGTTTCTTCGTAACGTCGGAGAACTCTTTGTACTGTTGACAGCGACACACCGACAGTCCTGGCTGTATCGCGCTGACTCCGGCCGGTTTCCAGCATTGTAAGTATTCTGGTGCATTCTTCAGGCGTAAGCGACATAATTTCAGCTTGAATAATGAATATAGAGCACTATCAACATGGTTTATGTACCCACATAAATGACAGATTACAAACAAAAGCAAAACCAAATGCTGTAATTTCGTAGTTCCATCTTCGAAAGTGGCCCTTTTTCAAATTTGATTTTTTTATGATATAACTTTACAATAACTAAGAAGTTTTAATACCTTCATTTAAGGAGTATTACATTGTCTATTAAATACAATTTATTGCATTAACCTAGCATTTTTAGTTTCCGAGATTTTTAGGATTCTTTAAGTGACCCGGATTCATTGCTCTCGAGTGTATTTTGAGTACAACATAATTCTTTATAAAATATTACTATGATCGAAAAAACTGATAAAAATGTTTGCACCTACGTTGATATATGGTATGAAGCATTGGGGGCATGCCAAATGCGTCATAAAATGAGGGAACTACAACACATTTACAAACTAAAATTTCTCTCGCAGTGAGGTAGTAGGTCTCTACTTATAACCAGTAACACGAATCATTCATTTATTCATTCATTTGATGAACTATCCAACTGAACTTCTAAGCTGTAGCTAGCGCATAGTTATTATTTTTATTATTTTTGCATAGGTATTTTTTTTTATAACTTGACCTTGTCTTTAGTTTTAATTTGACATAATAATTGTGATTATTATGTCTAATTCTAATTTTGTAACTGAATTTTTGAAAATTTAAAAAATGGTTTAAATTATCGTACCTATCTGATTGGTTTTGCAAACCGTTCTAGTTATTAATATACTTACATAAGTAAATAGTTTAAGTATACATAAATGAATAGTTTAATCTTTACCATAAATCGATATCGATTTTATAATATATTTTGTAATGATTTACCTACCCAATAAAAATATTTTTTGGAATAGTTACGAATTTTGTGTTCGTGGGAAACTAGGTAGTAGGTAAGTATTCTGTCTGGAATATAAAGGTTATCCGAAAGTAAAGATTCGTTCAAATTCTTCACGCGCAGATTTAAAATATTTTGAATTTATACATATATCAGTAGGTATATAAAACCGAACCAGGATAATGCGGCGAATTCAATTCTTATTCAGATAAATGATAATCAGCGGGATTGTAGTGATTTATTAAAGTTCAACGAACCCCAAGAGCGGTGTCATTGACGTGACGATGGTGATGACATAACCAGAGATGTGATTCGAATTCAGGAGAATTAGGTCGTACAGCGGGGTTTGTCACCAATACGAAGTAACAATATGGATGTATGCGAATTGATTTACAAAATTTATTTTTAATACTTACTATAAATAAAAATAAATAAATAATGCTGGACAATTCACACAACAACATCTAGCCCCAAGCTATGCAGAGCTTGATGGGTATTAGAAGACTGACAAACTTAATACAATAGGTACATTACACAGAGAGATATTTTGATTATACATATAAAATACCCAGAACACTCGGAATATTTTTTTGCAGATTGTACAAACATTGATTCCCAAGGCGGGAATCGAATCCTGTGCAAGTGGTTAATGTTAATTTCAAAAAATGCTTAAACGAATTTCCCCTTAATTCTTGATTGCACAGAATATGGGTTTTCATATTTATATTCGTATGCAATTTGATAAAACAAGTCGATGGCCTGATCAAAACGTTGCTTCATTCAATGCGCAAGCAAGTCCACTGAGGACATTTTCTTATTAAAATTCTTTATTTATTTCAATAAGTAGGTAGATATATTAAACGACAAACTAAAAAATATAACGTTATATTTTTTAGTTCCTATTGTGTCTATCAAAATGTACAAAAGTGAAGTATTTTTGAATCTTCGCCGAAATACTTGAAGGCAGTTTTATGTTATGAATTATAAATAGTACCTAGGTAAAGTAATATCGAGTGGGTAATGAAGGTTGGCGGGTTTCTACTCGTTTGTATCCATTTAAAGTACACTAACACTTTCAATCTTGTTTTTATTTATTGCGAAGCTCTACCGTGATTTAAAACTGAAATGGCATTGTCTGGCTTAATTATTTTTTATAGAATTTTATTTATTTTGGTTATTCCCATTCTAACTATTTGTGAGAACGGGAATAAACGTTACGAGTATTTACCTGATTTAACGTAAACGGGTAATTATCTAATATTAACGACGTGTAACTACATCGTAAATAGTAGATAATTACCAGTCTTAATCTGTAGTTTACTGGCAGATAGGTATCTAATTAATAAACTTTACAAATTACATATTAATAACTTATGTTGAAGGCTGACATTTGGATTTCATGATAGCTTGTACTTTTGTATCTCATGGGTTACCTTTGCTGTAACTTGCTTGACAGATAGACGTATTAAAATTAAGATTTTAGGTCCTTTTTTGATTCAAATTGGTTCATTAATAATGTGACTGACACGTTATTAATGAACTTATTTGAAATCAAAATATCTATAATTAAAAAAATAGTAACCTGGATATTTTCTAGTTACATAGCTTCCTTAGAAATAATTACTTAGGAACAATAAAAAAATCTAGTTTGAATTTTGTTTCGAATGTCATAATTGTTGTTTTGAATGTAAGTATGGGAGAGTCGGACGCCCTCCGGCGAGATGGAGCGACGATCTGCGGAGTGTAGCTGGCAAACACTGGATGAGAAGAGCCGAAGACCGGGCTCAGTGGCGCGTCTTGGGAGAGACCTACGTCTAGCGGTAGACTGATATAGGTTGATGATGATGATGGGAGGTATTTCATGTGTAAATGTCAAGTGGACTAGCAAGGAGAGTGGAACTTACCTTGGGGGGAGCGCGTCGTGCGCCGGTCACATTATAACGGGCGCTTGAGCTCGCCCACTGTAAGTCTGAAACAAAAACATTTAAAGTTATCTTTCAGTTATTTTAAAAACACCCTGTAGAATCTTGAATATAAAATATGAGCTATGACAGGCAGCAGAAGGGTAATACATGTTTGTAAGTCTATGTCATCTTTTTAAATTAAAGCCTACTTACAATCTTATTAAAATTCCGAATGCTTGTAGAAAACACCAATCAAATGTGAAAGCTGTGGAAGTAAACCTAATTATGTTTCGCTAAATCGTTTCAATCTAATCAAGGCGCATCTAGTTCTTAGTAAATTGTAATCGCGGTACTGCAACTAGGTAATTTTCTCTGCGTTCTATAGATATGAAGCTCCTGACGACGGCGACGTCCCAGACGAATTATGTCTGTGGGACGCTTTCTAGCCATATCTGTGTAAAGGCTTAGATTAACTAGTAGTATAGTGATGTGTGTGAGCAGAATGTAGCCACGCGACTGTCCGCGCCGGCCGGCACACGACTGCAAGAAAGTGGACCGGCCAAGCCCAGACACCTTATTAATGTAACCCAAAACTACATACCGACGAGGCTGGTAGCCTTTTTCAGAAAATCACAGACATTTTCTTTTCGATTATGTACGTACACCGATAAGCTGTCGGTCTAGTCAAGGTATAATCACAAAAAAGCTCTAGCAATGAAAGATTTTTGTTAACATACAAGTGACTAATCTATATAACTAATCTATATGACTAATCTATATAAGCTGCTATAAAATATATAAGGTAAAATGAAATCGGGCCATAAATTATAAACTACAAAATGTACATAGGCAGATAAAAGCTCAGTAAACTTGAAACGCTGAAGGTAGAGCTTTTCATAAATGGGCTATCCAATATTTATTACAGGCACTTATCTAATATGCGTGGGAGGTGAAATCAAAGGGTTTCTAACAAAAGAATATGCCTTACAAAGAGATTAGCCGTCAGTGAGCGGACAAAGAATGTCAATATTGGTTTGTATAGCATTTGTTTGCCGCCATACAAACGAATATTGACGTCTAATGAAGCTGAGTCCCAAGAATCCAGCCGTGTTCTGTCCACCACTTATCATGTACCTACTCTCGATTGTTTCAAGAACAAAGAGCGTCGATGCTTTCATGGAATGTCTATTTCTTACCCTTGGCTAGGTGCTATCAATGCCTATCAATATCTGCCTTATCAGTGAAAGAGACCAGCTATTCAGAAAATATGTTCACTGCTAGATATGCGACCTTTGAAAGTAAATAGAAGTAAGTACCCGTAGATAATAAAAGCAAAACTACATATTTTTGGTACTCTGCGCCACGTCCCACCTAAAATATATGTGCCAAATTAAAGTCTTATGTATTTTAGGAGGCTTTAATAATTCGCGACCAAATATGGTTTAAAAAAGAATAAACTACGTCAAAATAAATTATAATGAGCCAAATTCCAAAAAATAACAGTAAGTAAATTTATTTTGTATAGGAACCTATTAACAGATTTTCTCATAGAGGCGTCAGCATAGAGTTTTTTTTTTATATTATCAATGTTTCTTAGGTTCTTCTTTTTTACTAATAAATTATGTCCTGTCTTCCATAAACCGTAGACTAGACCTATCCATAAACGCATAAAAATCTATTATACACAATGTCAGCAGCAGTCTATAAATCCATGCACAGTAAAGATGACAGAGCAGTAAATTCAAAGAGTAAATTTTACATTTTATAATAATGTAAGATGCAAAGAAAAAAAAATGGGTTAGCAAAATATCTATTAATATTAAGTGGTTTAGTTGGATAAGTTCAGTGTATGTTATGTAAGGTCAAATATCCACTAGAGCAAAGCACCTAACCGCAGTTCGCTTCAGTGGACAGTTCACCTCAGCCATGAAGCGTGAAAACAAAACGGGAGAATGCCGATTGTTTCTAAACATTGTGTGTAAATTCTGTCGATAAAACAAAATAAGCGTGTGCGAACCGCGTTAAATGCATACTGGGATGTTATTGTTTATAGCATTCCCACCTGGAAGATCCAGCATTCCATGTATTGAGCTAAAGTTGATCAATCTTCGTTTTTTTGTTTAAACTTAATTTAGATTATCAGCCAACCCGAAGGCCTACTTTAGGTTGCTACGAAAGCTTTTAATTCTTTGTAAGAAGGATCATATAAAAAAACGGTAGGAACCAGGCCGTATGTTTCTTCTAGGCTCTGTTCGCGTGGAACTGGCACCTAGTATCACCTAGTATGTAAGACGATTCTAAATGATCCTTGTGATTTTATTGAATAATTTTTTTTTCTTACTTAAAGTGATAAAAGTTAACTTACTTACTTCTTGCCGTTGTTAAGCTGTGATCAGGATTAACATGCTTAAGAATTATTATAACGTCTTACTGGGCCGTGTTGTAAACCAAATACAGAACAAGAAAGGAATGAGCTGCTTATAAAGCAAGATTGTGCGAAGAATAACTGCACAATTACTCATGTTTGTTTACGATATAACACATTTTGCACCACGTACCGTTAGATGCAATCAAAACACGCGCGGAGAGAACCAAATACACAATGTACATGATAACAGTACTGTTTACTTTCAATCGGTTGGAATATTCAGAAATATAAGAAAAAATACTACTAAATGTACAAACTGTTTCAATAAATATCTATTTAGAATTATAAAGAAATCTGAGGAGAAGAACGATTTGAACTCGAAAAAACGGTTACTTTCTTGTACGAGCTTTAAATATTCTAGTGGACCTAGTGTCAAAAGCCATTATGCTAGACTAGTATGCCTAGGTTAGTTTTGGTAGCATTTTCGCTGAAAAAAATCCGGGGAATTTCGTTAAGTTTACTTCCTCGTTTGTTTATAAATTAAATTGTTAAATCTATCGGCATTTATCTAGTCAAAATATGTGGAAACGTTACAACATCATCCCACATGTCAGTACATAGGGAGTCAATAGTAATATTAGTAGCTAATATTATGTTAGTTAATTATTCGCACGCACAAGTAATTTTAATACAGGGATCATATTCATTACGAGTAGGTAGGTACCAACTAATGATAATGTGTGGGGAATTTCAAAGATTAACCAAGTAGGTACTATTAGTTAGATCAAGCTTTAGATTATTAGATAAATGATACTTTGACTCATGGTTTTATAATAATTTATTCTTGAAGACCACAGCTATGGAAGTCACGATTTTATGTGACGTCACGCATTGTCGAGCATTTTAAATCTGTTTTTCTTTATCATTTCTGTCAGTGCTATCAACCCAACAAAACTATCGATTTGAACTCTCGAAAAACTTACAATGTACCTACTAAAAATAAGTTTTTAAAGAGTTTAAATAATATTGTTTGATATAGTGGGAGTCCTGCATGTTCTGACATTAGCATAGTGTTTGGTGCTATGCATCAATACGAGTATTCTTTAAACTCATATTATTATACATCATATTATGTATATCTTATGCAAATTATGAAATTGCCGTCATAAACTTAAAGATTGTCCCAAAATAATAAAAAAAAACTCGCAAATTACTTGAAATGTTTCTTTAAGTAGATAATAATATTACTTAGTTATTTTACGATTCTGAAACTCTTCTAAAACATTCTGTTTTATAGTATTTTCCCTCGTAATCAACATTATTTAATGCGTGTAGTAAGTACTTGTAAAAATGTTTCGTAAACTTTAGTTGTTTTAAACGAGAGCCAGTTAAAAGTATATGGAGAGGTTTATCGACTCGTAAAAGTTTACATAGGATTATAATATGTATAATGATGATCGTTTTATTAAGGTGAATATAAGGTACTTTCTTACGCTAGGGCCGTAATATTCGATGTAATGTAGGTAGGTAATATATAATGTTTCTTCCATAAACGAGAGATATAAATACACCCGATACACAACTTAAATGTGTAACTATATTTATAACTTTTGACTTAAGTACATTAAGGTTGCACGCAATTTAATTTTCATTAAAGTTCGGGGACAGATAAGTATTATTCGTGGAATTATCGATTTGTTAAGTCTTCTATTACCCATAACACAAGCTCTGCTTAGCTTGAGGCTAGATGATGTTGTGTGGATTGTCCAGTATTATTTATTTTACTAGTTTCTATGGACGATCCAATTATCACACTATTCTAGCATCTTATTAGGATGTGTGTTTAATTTCAGCTTAAAGTATTTATATAGCTAGTTCTTAATTAATAAAATACATACTAAAAACGCAATGACCGTTTATTTTTAAGTGTTCTATACAGATGTAGTAGTGACTTTCATTAATTTACTTCTAAGAGAACGAGTCGTCTCGTATATCTAAACGATATTGGCTTGGTAGTGATTGTCAGTCGACACTTCGGTAATTGTACCGTAACTACACGATGTTTGCTGAAGACGTGGGATTGAGAATTACTTCGGTTCCTAGAAAATTGGTCGATCGATATAGTTTTTGTTGAGATTTGGCAATGCTGGTCATATAATTCAAGCTTGATTTAGGCCTGAAAAACGTGTACGGGCGTAATTTTTTTTTTGTAAAGCGACCATTCGACAAAATTTGTTATTTTTTTTTACACCTACTTTTTTAGGTATTTGAAAAATATGTGATTCTTTATCTTGTCATCTAAAGTGCACGTGCTGGTTCGGATCAGTATCACATTTAAATAATTTATGATGTCTAGCTTACAAGAAACTAGGCTTATAAATAAACCGAGTTTAATAGAAGTAGGCAATGAATGCTCAAGACGGTAATCATTAATTTTCCGTGGTCGCCGCGCAACTTTACTACTAGATAATAAAAGCAAAACTACATATTTTTGGTACTCTGCGCCACGTCCCACCTAAAATATATGTGCCAAATTAAAGTCTTATGTATTTTAGGAGGGTTTAAAAAATTAAAATTAGTGACTTAATATTGTTTAAAAAAAGTATACGAAACTACGTCAAAATAATTATAATGAGACATTAAAAAAAACAAACACTAATAACTACAGATTTTCTCATAGAGGCGTCAGCGATGAGTTTTTTATATTATCAATGTTCTTTTTTACTAATAAATTATGTCCTGTCTTAAATATAAACCATTGACTAGATCTATCCATAACCGCATAAAAATCTATGCATAACTACACAATGTCAACAGCAGTTTGTAAATCCATGCACAGTAAAGATGACAGAGCAGTAAATTCAAAGAGTAAATTATACATTTTATAATAATGTAAGAAAATGCAAAGAAAAATAAAAAAATGGATTAGCAAAAAATCTATTAATAAGTGGTTAATTTGGATAAGTTCAGTGTATGTTAAGTAAGGTCAAATATCCACTAGAGCAGAACACCTAACCGTAGCGTGGTGTAACGTTCCATCGGTATTTTGCTTTAGTGGACAGTTCACCTCAGCCATGAAGCGTGAAAACAAAACGGGAGAATGCCGATTGTTTCTAAACATTGTGTGTAAATTCTGTCGATAAAACAAAATAAGCGTGTGCGAACCGCGTTAAATGCATACTGGGATGTTATTGTTTATAGCATTCCCACCTGGAAGATCCAGCATTCCATGTATTGAGCTAAAGTTGATCAATCTTCGTTTTTTTGTTTAAACTTAATTTAGATTATCAGCCAACCCGAAGGCCTACTTTAGGTTGCTACGAAAGCTTTTAATTCTTTGTAAGAAGGATCATATAAAAAAACGGTAGGAACCAGGCCGTATGTTTCTTCTAGGCTCTGTTCGCGTGGAACTGGCACCTAGTATCACCTAGTATGTAAGACGATTCTAAATGATCCTTGTGATTTTATTGAATAATTTTTTTTTTCTTACTTAAAGTGATAAAAGTTAACTTACTTCTTGCCATTGTTAAGCTGTGATCAGGATTAACATGCTTAAGAATTATTATAACGTCTTACTGGGCCGTGTTGTAAACCAAATACAGAACAAGAAAGGAATGAGCTGCTTATAAAGCAAGATTGTGCGAAGAATAACTGCACAATTACTCATGTTTGTTTACGATATAACACATTTTGCACCACGTACCGTTAGATGCAATCAAAACACGCGCGGAGAGAACCAAATACACAATGTACATGATACTGTTATCATTGTGTTTACTTTCAATCGGTTGGAATATTCAGAAATATAAGAAAAAATACTAATAAATGTACAAACTGTTTCAATACCTAAATATCTATTTAGAATTATAAAGAAATCTGAGGAGAAGAACGATTTGAACTCGAAAAAACGGTTACTTTCTTGTACGAGCTTTAAATATTCTAGTGGACCTAGTGTCAAAGCCAATAAGCTAGGCTAGTATGCCTAGGTTAGTTTTGGTAGCATTTTCGCTGAAAAAAATCCGGGGAATTTCGTTAAGTTTACTTCCTCGTTTGTTTATAAATTATATCGGCATTTATCTAGTCAAAATATGTGGAAACGTTACAACATCATCCCACATGTCAGTACATAGGGAGTCAGTAGTAATATTAGTAGCTAATATTATGTTAGTTAATTATTTGCACGCACAAGTAATTTTAATACAGGGATCATATTCATTACGAGTAGGTGGTACCTAATGATAATGTGTGGGGAATTTCAAAGATTAACCAAGTAGGTACTATTAGTTAGATCAAGCTTTATTAGATTATTAGAAAAATGATACTTTGACTCATGGTTTTTTAAATAATTCATTCTTGAAGACCACAGCTATGGAAGTCACGATTTTATGTGACGTCTGCGCATTCGATAGCATATTGTTTTTCTTTATCATTCTGTCAGTGCTATCACTGACAAAACTATCGATTTGAACTCTCGAAAAACTTACAATGTACCTACTAAAAATACGTTTTTAAAGAGTTTCGATAATATTGTATGATATAGTGGGAGTCCTGCATGTTCTGACATTAGCATAGTTTTTGGTACTATGCATAAATACGAGTATCCTTTAAAATCATATTATTATACATCATATTATATCTTATGCAAATTATTAAATTGCCGTCATAAACTTAAAGATTGTCCCAAAATAATAAAAAAAAACTCGCAAATTACTTGAAATGTTTCTTTAAGGTGACGGGTATAGCCAAATGCGTGTTTTTGGGGAAACCGAAAACTGTTTTCAGAAAAAGTGATAGCATGTGGAGTTGTGAAACTTATTATTTCCTATAACACATATATTGAACTAGTGTATTGTTACTCAAAATTTGTGCTCTTGGATATAGTTTACTTTTAAATGTAAGTTTAGTACCAACACCTTTTGCAAAAGTGTGGTTTAAGATCCCATTTTTTATGGGTTTGGCAGATTTGTTTGGTACCAAACTCAGCACAGCTATTCTTATGGTTCGTATCTTGTGACTCTAAAGAAAACATTTCTACATTAAGGTGTTTAAAGAAGAAGAAGAGTAGCGCCTTAGGAATGATAAGTGTTTGATTGCTGTGTGCTCGCAAATATACATAAGGCACTGCTTTAGAGTTTGATTATCCGAACTGTGCGCGGCTCATTATGTGTTTTGCGCCGTTGTCTGCATTTTTGTTGAAATTGAAATTGTGACGTTGCCACGCTGACTGTCTAGAGTTTAACCACCACGGCAAAAACTATGCCGTGTTACAAGTTTAACGTGTGTATAGATATAATAAATAAATAATAAACTTGGAAGTTATTGACATTTTTATTTATTATGAAAAATTTCACCCTACCCGTCGCCTTAAGTAGATAATAATATTACTTAGTTATTTTACGATTCTGAAAACATTCTGTTTTATAGTATTTTCCCTCGTAATCAACATTATTTAATGCGTGTAGTAAGTACTTGTAAAAATGTTTCGTAAACTTTAGTTGTTTTAAACGAGAGCCGGTTAAAAGTATATGGAGAGGTTTATCGACTCGTAAAAGTTTACATAGGATTATATGTAATATAATGATGATCGTTTTATTAAGGTGAATAAGGTACTTTCTTACGCTAGGGCCGTAATATTCGATGTGATGTAGGTAATATATAATGTTTCTTCCATAAACGAGGGATATAAATACACCCGATACACAACTTATATGTGTAACTATATTTATAACTTTTGACTTAAGTACATTAAGGTTGCACGCAATTTAATTTTCATTAAAGTTCGGGGACAGATAAGTATTATTCGTGGAATTATCGATTTGTTAAGTCTTCTAGTGCCCATAACACAAGCTCTGCTTGGCTTGGGGCTAGATGATGTTGTGTGGATTGTCCAGTATTATTTATTTTATTTATTTATTTTACTAGTTTCTATGGACGATCCAATTATCACACTGTTCTAGCATCTTATTTGGATGTGTGTTTGTTTACCACGTAAAGTATTTATATAGCAAGTTCTTAATTAATAAATAACATACTTACTAAAAACGCAATGACCGTTTATTTTGAAGTGTTCTATACAAATGTAGTCTTTCATTAATTTACTTCTAATGCTTCGGCTACATTAGCGGGCGAATATTCGTATCGTGTTGGCGCGACAAAAACATCGTGTTCAGGTATAGGCGATCTTCTTGTCTAAATACTACGCGATGACACGATGTACCCGGCCACATACATTTCGCCGTAGCCCGCTAATGTGGCCCCAGCATAAGAGAATCAGTCGTCTCGTATATCTAAACGATATTGGCTTGGTAGTGATTGTCAGTCAACACTTCGGTAATTGTACCGTAACTACACGATGTTTGCTGAAGACGTGGGATTGAGAATTACTTCAGTTCCTAGAAAATTGGTCGATCGATATAGTTTTTGTTGAGATTTGACAATGCAGGCCATATAATTCATGCTTGATTTAGACCTGAAAAACGTGGAGTAAGAACGTATTTTTTTTTGTAAAGCGAACTTTCGACCAATTATTGTTATTTTTTTATACACCTACTTTTTTAGGTATTTGAAAAATAAGTGATTCTTTATCTTGTCATCTTAAATACACGTGCTGGTTCGGATCAGTATCACATTTAAATAATTCATGATGTCTAGCTTACAAGAAACTAGGCTTATAAATAAACCGAGTTTAATAGAAGTAGGCAATGAATGCTCAAGACGGTAATCATTAATTTTCCGTGGTCGCCGCGCAACTTACTAAACTAATATAGAGAAAGTGAGACTGCTTTCAGACATGACAGACAGGAGCTAGGAAAGATATTTGGTTAGTCAGAGAACTAAAATTATTGTGCTCATATGTAATTAAAATAAAAGACGTGTGGCACTCGGGCATTGCCGCAGTAAAGCGATTGCTATGTTGTTAGGTTATTTTCGTTACGGAATTTCAGGAATCGGTCTCCACGCTCAAGGCCCGCGATAGAAGCTTTGGAATAGCTTAATATGCCGTGAAATGATAGGAAATAGATTTTAAAAATTAAATTTTAATATGTATTGTGAACTGACGCGCTTAGTGACTGATATGCTAAGCAGTGACTGACAAAGACGACCCTCACTCATGAATGAAACATCATCTGTATTATTCTTAAAGGTAAGCAGAATCGCTCCATCGGACCTAATGTTTACATTGCAAAGTTTAATCCTGGTATAGCTGAACTAGTCGGTTAACTATTCATGAAAGTTGCTCCCGACACAAGAATGCCAGTCGGCGCCAGTCGTTTTGTACCTACAAGGCAGGCAATTCAACATTGTGTTACGCAAAAGCACGCAAAAGTACACAAAAGTCTGCGGAACCGGGGCTCCTGTGCGTTTTTAAGAGAAATGTCCTTACAGGGCGTGTCGTGAAATGTCATTTATTGAGGTTGTCACCTATCACGTACCCACCGGTTTTTAACCACGTTCACTTTTTATTTTATGGCTGCTACCTCTAAGGGACTTTATAAGACGAAAATAGGGACTTTACAAGACGAAAATAGGGACTTATTCATATCATAGTTTCAAAATATATAAATGAAGTTCTAATGAGAATCGAGAGATGGTGTTTAAAACATAAATAGACACGTTTCCTTTGTAACAGAAGTAATGACCGTATCTACAATATGCGTACATTCATAATGATAATGGATGGCTGGCTGAATGACGATGAAACAAAAACTCATTGAGCTTTTTGAATAATAATTACAATACCGGATGGTAATGCAAAATACTCTACTGTTATTTTCACGGTTATCTTGATAATTTCTTTTTTGATAGAACTATGTAAGTGTGAATATCAAAATGATCTAGTCATTGTGCCTTTGATGATGTTTGATGCGTAATGATTCCATATCTTGATTCCTTTATTAAAATCACGGCATCATTTCTTTGTTGAACCAAAGTAGGCGAATACTTAGGTGTCGGGTGTCGACATTAGAACCGTATTGCTTATGATACTTTATTCAAGGCATAACACAGATAGATGAACTGCAGTTATTTGTGCTCAATACTAAATCATTGTAAATCGTCAAGTCATTTAGTTCAAATCAGTTTAAAAAGTCTTGCTTTACTAACTTTGATATTATTGTTGGCAGATACGCGCTTGTTTGACGTTTTGTTTTTAGAAAAGGTCACTAGACCAACATTTCTCTCAAAGTCAAAGTCTAACGGCCGGTTTCTGGAAACCCAAGTCACGATTGATCCGAGTTTGACACATAGTAATTATTTGATTTTTTCGTTGATCATCGTTCGAGAAACCGGCTGTTAGTCATAGAAAGTCAATTTTATAAATTATAAATGTAACAAAAAATAAGGAAGACCAAAGAGCATCAAGATAACATACTAAACATGTTATTTTTGGCACTTACGCTTGTCAGATCTTGATTGCAAGTTTGAAGAGAATATGTTTGAATATATTAATTTATTTTTATTCATTTCTTAAATAAACACCGAATCAATTTTTTTTTACTTATTGCTTTTTTGTAACTTTTAGACCATCACTAAACAGTTAAATAGATGACACTTTAACCACACTGAAAATGAATCATGATTCAGTATGAAGTTCACACTGTGAACAGGACGTGGTGTCATTAAGCTGTATCCCAGCATTGGGCTGTCATGTCACGTCAGGCAGTCTATCAGACACTATTCTATCGGCAGTCTCGAGCCATAAGGGGCGGATTACCGCATCCGATTTACAATGCTCACTTTTACTGATTGCCACACAGCCTGTTATGTCATATCAAATTATTGTTGTTTTGCCGAGATTATTGACCTTTTGTTGAGGATATACTCGTACCTCACATCTGGTTTTTGTTTACAAAAACTTGCTAAGTAATCGTACAAAAAATAATTAGTTCATTTTGCTCTTTACTTTTATTTGTTGTTTAGATGTAAAAATGATAACTTTATAATGCCTACTTGGGAAAGCAAGGACTTCAAATTCTATCCGATATAAAAATCAAAGGTACTTATACCTACCGGGTTCAAACCAACGATCTCAAGATCGGAATGCTACCATTAGCACAGTCAGTCGCAAGATGTAAAAAAGAAACAGTAACGAGTCATTAACATTCTAATAGATAAACAGTAGCTGTTTTCACTTTCGTAGCGCTGACAAATGAGGTGATTATCTATTCTGCCCGCGGACGTCACGCAGCTTCCGCGTCCCGTCCCTTGACGAATGAAACAATGACAGTGTGGACACGCCTTAGGCAGAGAGTAAGCACGAGCGAAGCGTTTATCTGAAGGCTTAGTCCGAGAGTCGTCTCTCGGATATCCATACAAAAATAGAAGGACATCCGAGAGACGACTGTCGGCTCGAGAGTAGAGAGTTTTAAAATGCAACCTCGGACTAAGCCCTCTGGTCCAGTCTCTACTTTAGGGAGAGAAAAACACTATCACAACGACGATAGATGCTTAGAGCGACGTAGGCGTGGCGTAGAAGTATCAGTTTTTCGACCAATAACCGTGCCAATGTTTTTTATGGAACAGTTCTTCGAAGTTAATAATTGACGGAACACTTGTTTTGTCAGTCAGTCTGAACATTCATGCTCATACTTCGTGCAAGTAATTAAGGTAGATAATTTATTTCTAATAACCCAAAATGAGACACCTACGCTTGTGCAATAAGGAGGTCCAACCACACTTTCTACACTTTCAGCACTCGATAATCATTGCATCGCCGGTGACAGTGTATTAATAATTCGCTTAAGGCGACGGGTAGGGTGAAATTTTTCATAATAAATAAAAATGACAATAACTTCCAACTTTATTATTTATTTATTATATCTACACACACGTTAAACTTGTAACACGGCATAGTTTTTGCCGCAGTGGTTAAACTCTAGATAGTCAGCGTGGCAACGTCGCATTTTCAACTTCAGTAAGAATGCTGAAAACGACGCAAAACACATAGTGAGCCGCGCACAGTTTGGATTGTCAAACTCTTAAGCAGCGCCTTATGAATATTTGCGAGCACACAGCAATGGAACACTTATAGTTCCTAAGGCGCTACTCTTCTTCTTCTTTAAACACCTTAATGTAGAATTTTTTTTCCTTGGATGTATAGATATCAACCATAAGAATAGCTGTGCTGAGTTTGGTACCAAACAAATCTGCCAAACCCATAAAAAATGGGATCAAAAACAACACTTTTGCAAAAGGTGTTGGTACTAAACTTACATTTTAAAGTAAACTATAACCAAGAGCACAGATTTTGTTCCCTACCTGACTAGTTCAATATATGTGTTATAGGAAATAATAAGTTTCACAACTCCACATGCTATGACTTCTTCAGAAAACACTCCCAAAAACACGCATTTGGCTATACCCGTCACCTTAATCAAATTGCGTATCCACGTGGGCGTATTGTACTTTCACTGTTTCAGTTTCGTAATAATTGTGTTGACAAATAGTGGTACATGTACAGTCCACATTCATACTCGTGATTGAGAGTATCCCGGGGGTGTTTGTTACTTTATTTTTTTACTTTATGTTTGTTATGGGGCGTCTAAACGGGCTATATTTTACGGCAATTTGTGGCTGCAATACTGTGGCCGGCAACATTGCTACCAATACCAGCCACACTATGCAATATTTTAAGGATGGCCCGGCATTATAGCCACATATTTTTTGATATGTCAAAATGTTTTTATGTGTAGCCAGCGTGTGGCCGAACGATCGCCTCGCAATCGAAAATACTGCAATATATCTGGGCCATCTATATTGTTGTTCTGTTTTACTGTATATGCGCGTCCCTTTCTCCCTGCGACGTGAAGTACTTTAAATTAAAGGGTTTTGAATCAAAGGCCATACTATTGCAGCCATATTGCAACATGTTGCCTGCAATTGATTGCTCAGCCATAAAATGTACTAAAATGTTTAATTGATGGCTGGGCAATGTTTGGCAATAATTGCAGCCACAAATTGCCGTAAAATATTGCCCGTTTAGATGCCCCATTACTTTATTTTATCGCGCGTTGCAAAAGGGGGCTTGACGGAAGAAAATAAAACCAAAAGTTGTAATGATACTTTTTGCTATAGTTGTATGTAAGTGCGGCGTGCGCACAGAGAAACACTTCTCTGTCTCCCTCTCTCACACAGAAAGCAAGCCAGTTATTGAATTAAGAACTTAGTTCCATCCGGGTTTTTTTTATTTATGGTTTTGACAGAGTTCTCAATTTATCAGGACTTCATATGTCATTCACGAACACGTCACGAGCGGGCATGATCTAGTAGTAGTTTTAAAACAGCTTTTAAAATCGTTCTTACCAACAAAATTATTTGAGTTGCTTATTAAATAAAACGCTGTAGCTATGTACCTACCGTCGAATATCATATTAAGTACCTATTTATATTTAAACACCCATTGTTTTAATAATCCAATCGGATCTGCCATAGTGCTCATTAGATATTCTATGAAAGTGCCATCTTAACTTCCTTCCGTAGTAGGTAACTTCTGTAAGTGCTTTGGTTTAGTATTCATGATAACAAAGATACAACTTAAAGATCGGAAGGTAAAATAAAATGTTATATAGTTTTTTATTTAATAAATACATAATGCTGGACAATCCACACAACATCATCGAGCCTCAAGCTAAGCAGAGCTTGTGTTATGGGTATCTACTACCTACTAGAAGACTGACATACTAAATACAATACATTACATAGATAGATATTTTTTATTATTATATATAAAATACCCAGAACACCCTTTGACTCGATATTAATATGAACTTTCTTAATTTATACGCTTGTAATTTTTTTGTGCGCAAAAAAGATCAAAAGTACTGAAAATACCTACCAATCGTTTGTTTAACAAAATTAATGATCGTAAAAAGAAGTTGACAAAACGCCTGCGGCCGGTCTTTTTTAATTTTGTTTGCTATAAAGCCTGGTGCACAAAAAAATTAAGACCAAAAGTGGTAACGATACGTTACAACTTTAGGTCTTAATTTTTTCCGTCTTGTAGGTACCCCTTTCGCAACGCGCGATAAGAAACTTCGTTCTAAAATATAAAAAGTGGATTTCAGAAAAAATGTGGACAGCCGTGTATAATTTTTATGCCCATAGTTTACACACGATTGTATAGTAAAGAAATGAAAGAAAGAAATATTTACTTACACCATGACTTACGTATATATGACACAAAACATTTAAAAATAAGGGTAAAAAGGCCGCCTCAGCATAAGCCATTGGTTCCTATAGCGCTGGTTCCTATAGTCTGTAACAAGCTTAAGTCTCGCTAAGCAAGACCGGATGCTGCAGGCGTGCAAATCTGGTGGCCTGTCAATCAACATGTGACCGGCACGAGACGCACGTTACTTTTACGATCTATTAAGTTTAGACTACGATTCAATTGAAGTTTTCAATGAAAATACTTGAATGGATATTTTGAGAGTACTTAAATAACTTCGGCGAAAGTAACATTGTAGGGTAAGTATTTTATATCTTCCGTGTTTGTGAAATTATTTGAATAATATTATTCATATCATATCATCATCATCATTCCCCTGCCCTTATCCCACGTTAAGTGGGGTCGGCACAACATGTCTTTTTCTTCCACTCACTCCTATCATTCGTCAAATCAGAGTCCACTCACATTCACATTCATATCCTCTTTCACACAATCCAACCACTTTTTTTTCGGCCTTCCTCTATTCGCATACCCAGCCATGCTCACATTCATAACTTTCTTAGTAATATGATTTTCATCCCTCCTCATAACATGTCCATACCACGCTAATCTTGCACTTTTTCAATAACAGGCGCCACTTTCAAACTTCCTCTGATATACTCATTCCTCTGATATATTCATAAGAATAAGAATAAGAATAAGAATGTATTTATTGTTTAACTGTGTACATAGATGTTACAAATATATAGGTTAGAACCAACAGTTTATCCGTTTCGGACGTACAATAATATGTCTTACTTAAGACTATAGTTATTACTATCATATCATATGAGATAAAAATTAAATTTGACCTAGAGGAGGCCTTAAAAATATTTTAACAATAGAATATTGAGATTGAAAATATTGAGAGATACCATTTTTTGTTTTTACAGTAATTGAACTGTAAAAACAAAAAATGCTATTATTGGTAATGATGTCCTTCTATCTTTTACGTTTATGAGAAAGTTTAAAAACAAATATTAGTTGTGGAATTATTTTTAAATACTTAGCAGTGTTTTATACTATAAGTAAATGATAAAACCACAAACTTTTTCTTTTCATTAGGGTGCGGTCATATTAAGTGTGACAGTCAAAAATGACTCATTATCCTACGCAGAACCACACTATGTATTAAAAAGCAATGAAGTAAATTGTTTACTAATTTTGGTATATATTTTGTGGCCTTTTATTTTAATATTTCATTTAAAAAGAAATAAAACAATATTTTTATGTCATGTTTTAATTATTAAAACGTTAATTTTAGCAGATATAGTGATACAGATGATATGGATTGAATATGATATTGTATTTTTTTTCGTGCATTTTAATATAATTTATAAAATATTATAATATTGTTTCACAAAAGATCGATACAAGTTTAAGAAATAAAATAATACTATATAAATTGATAATTTAGATTTATGTAGTTTCAATTCCGAAATTTTTCCTCTCAGCTACTATTGTTGTGCATTTGACTTGATTACCAGAGGTATCAAGTATTTGGGTCAAACTATTAAGCTAATAGCAGTCTTGACCAACAGATTATGCTGTCATACTCGCCACAGATAATTTGAAGCCCTAAACGAATAGGATAAATTGTTAAGATAACGTGGCGCCGAACGATACACACATTGAACTAAGGAACCTGTTTATTCTAAATACTGGTCGACTTATAATTTAGTTTGAAGCAATATAACGCCACGGTAGTAGTTATATTTTGCGTCAAATCTATATAATGTATATCAAATCTATTAGAAATAACTACAAGTGTTATAAAGAGGAGAAAAAAAAAGTTTTTTTTACGATTGAAAAACTAATAGCAAATCTGTTATCAGTTGTAAAAAACTATTGATGAATTCGTCCCATTACATGCTTCTCATATATGTCATAAAAAAACAGTTTTCAATGCTTTGTCATCAACTAAAGCCTATTTAGTAGAAAAAAAAACCCTAGTAAAGTGTATAAAAAGTTATGTCATACTCGTGTCTTATAATAAACAAATGAATGACGAAATAATGACAGCTGTCAAACCTGACCTATTAGGCTAGACACCATCAACACAGTTACTTTCATTGCAATAAAAATAACAACTAAATATAAAAAAAGTAGCTTTGCTTAGTTTGGGACTAGTGTGTGAGTGATGTGTGTGATTCACGGACATTTCACACATGTAGGTAGGTAATCCAATCCAAAACTAAGCAGAGTTTGTACTATGAGAACTAGATTGCTGATAGAATACTCATATAAGTACGTTTTTTTTATTATTTACACAGAATGCATAGTAAAATTATTTGTTATAGGTAAAAAAAGATTTCTAAACAAAATGTTTGACGCAAATATTGTAAAAAAAATGACGTAATGTGATTATTTTGTTCTTTTCCCATTCATTTAGCTTGTTTTTGGGCTTCTGCCATGATTTACAAATTTATGAATGCTATAATTTTTTCTTGAGATTATATAGAGATACATAGAGTTTTAATTATGGCAGCAGGTGTACTTGACAGTGTATATCATACTTTTACACAAAAGTAAAATTTAAAAATTAGATGAAGCTTAGTTTATAAGTAGCGTTTACGCTGATTTGAACTATCCTTATGAATAATGAAGTGCCAATGACAGTGATTGACATACATTTACCTATTTGTAATGTAAACTAAATGAAATTTTTACCAAAGTAGTGGGCGAAACACTGGTCATAACTTGACTGAAATTCCAAAAATAAGGAATTTCAACCGGAACCACGCTATTACGAAATTCATTCAAACACTGACAAAAGGGAAAGCAAAGATTGAATCGTTCAACTATTGTTTGGATGTACTTTTACCGAGTAAAACACGGCTAGATTTATAAAGTAATCCGATTCGCTCATTTCTGTTCTTCGGACAATAGATTTGATTGTTTGGAATTAACAATTAGATAGAAATTGATCACGATTCAAACGGAGAGGGATGGATTCGGAAAAACGCTACAATTCCATAGGTTACGTTTTTAAAAAAGTAATTAAAAAAAGCTTGGAGTAATATCAGGAGCAAGTAAAAGTTATTCTATGACATTGTGAGAAGTAGATACTATTTGTAAGGCTATTTATTAGCAAATTAAAATGCAATCATAATCGGGTTTTTTTGCCCGTAATGACATCTTGACGACCGATGTGGCGCGGCGGGCGAAGGTCCGACTGCGACGTGGAAGTTGCGGGTTCCATTCCCGCCTTGGGATAAATGTTTGTACGATTTGCAAATATTTATTCCGAGTGTTCTGGGTATTTTATATATATAATAAAAAATATATATCGATGTAATGCATTGTATTAAGTACGTCAGTCTTCTAGTACCCATAGCACAAGACCTGCTTAGCTTGGGGATAGATGATGTTGTGTGGATTGTCCAGCAATATTTATTTATCTTTTCAAAGACTTTGTCAATGTATGTATTATATTTAGGTTATTGCGTTATACATGTATGAATTTTGCTAAATTACAAGCCTAAGTGCCAATTCTGATAAAGTCTATGTTGAACAATACTCTCAATGCTTTTAGGCAGGCAAGGCGTGGCGCATAATGTGCATGATCACACATAACTATATAAACTACACAATACTAATTTGTGCAAATTAAGTACTAAAAGCCTGCTCCTTTGACACGCGTCAGAGCGAAGCCTTAGTTTTGCGTCTGGGTTTATTATAAGTCTGTATTCTCAAAAATGGACCTATAATTTAACAAATGGATATATATAAACTTTGTTATTAAATTAATATACATAGGTATTTAATATATTCATAATGTTTCAAACCTTTGCACAGATGGATGACTAGTAGTAGTTTTTAGTGATAAGTTTTTCAGTATGTTGAAATGATTGTTGTTGAATGATTTTGTTTCAAAATTGTCGCTTCTATAACTGAACTACGTATTCTTTGTTGTTAGCATAAAACCAGGTATGTTACGTATAGCATACTCCATTCAAAACCTTGAAGCATGCAGTATTTTGTTATACAATAGGCAGTTGCATGCCGACCTGAATAACCAAATTGGGTCAGTTTATTAATTAGGGCAAATATTGGCTTGGTCAGAGAATTTTGTGAAATAAAGCTTACAAAGGCTTTCTTTATTTATCTATTGAAATAACGAAACGAATTATTCCGTGTCTAATTTGCCTAGCAAAACCAAATAAGTTCTTTAGTTGTGTACTTTTACGGGAAACGTGTGAATTTATGTGTTTGAGCTCGAAGAACGAAACACGATGCCATGTTAACTGGACACTCATTGCCAATCTATGGCATTGACCGCACATTGCCCACCGGATATTTGCAATTCGTATAGCTATCAGGTAATTGGCTCATCGAAGTGTTTTCAGCTCTTTAATTCTTAGTTATATCATTTGCCAATGCCAAAAGAACAGTCTAGCCAATACAACTTGAATACTTTTAATAGCGGCGACGTTTATTGCACTGTTTTTGTATGTATGTAGGTATGTAGGTACCTATGTATTGCACTGTTTGTGCTTTTTCCACGATTGAAATAAATACATACATAAATAATATTACTAATCTAATTTAAAAGTGTATTTTTGGTCCAATAAACGTATTTTTATCTTTTATCTTATCTTTATTAAATTGTCTCAAGCTTTCAATAATACCCGTTTTTTAATCGTAGATGCTGAACCTGTCAAAATAAATGTAGGTACTTCAGCATTAAAAGCCTTGAAATGTGAACTTTAAGCCTTTTAAATTCAAAGTAAACCAGCAGTTTATTTATAAACAAACCTTTTGCGTTTTAACTTGACTCAAGTCGTAGATGCTTCCCGCATGTCTCGCCCGCCCATTACCGCTGAAGGGGAAACTCTAAGGGGAGAGCTGAGCTATTTTTCCCAAGGGAGAAGACATACCTTTGCCAAAGTTATTCTTGCGGTCGAAAATATTGTAAACCTCTTTTGTTTCTACTAGGAACACGTCTGGAAAAATGATGATGGAGAACGTTGGGTGCATGTAAAAATTTGTCTGATTTCTAACCTTCCTGCAGGATATCGTACTGGTAACTTTTCGAAGCCCCAAAACAACCACATACGTTTTCGGAAGTTTGAAATATTATAGAAAAC
Organism: Ecliptopera silaceata; assembly: GCA_932527185.1. Taxonomy (NCBI): domain Eukaryota; kingdom Metazoa; phylum Arthropoda; class Insecta; order Lepidoptera; family Geometridae; genus Ecliptopera; species Ecliptopera silaceata. The sequence continues at coordinate 3,834,038 of OW052202.1, read as the reverse complement.
GTGATTATTGGTTTGGGCTTCTAAAACATCTTATAAAAGTAGGTACTTTCAAAAGAACTTTTGAGGTCTCTTTACCCATTTTTTACATAACATCTTATTATTCGGTACCTACAGTAATTCCAGCTTATTTTTGATGGTTTGTATTTTTACGAAAATCTGCAGACTCAGGTATTTATCTTAGAACGGAGGCGTACGAAAACATTCGATATTCTTGCGTACCAATATGCAAACCAGGTAGGTACGCGTACAAATAATTTACACATCACTTAACCCCAGATGTGATTGAAGGCATTGCGGCCAAGCATTTGCCTATAATGTATAAAACAAAAACGTACTTTGAGAGTTTCGGTAGCATGTGGTTTTGTAGGAAGAGGGTGACCAAAGTTCTGAGTGAACACACGTCAATGAATATTTGATAACTTTGTAGTCATGGCCAAGAGTTCTTTTTTTTTATTTATCTTGTTATTGGTACGCATAAAACAAGATGTAAATCTACAAGGGTGAAAGCTCGCGACTATGCTACCGCGACCGCATTCAACAATATTATTCAATTCCAATAACTACACACTTCCAACAAGTACACAAATTATTTTCTTTCTAAGATTAGATTCAAGATTGGTGCGGTGAAGTCGATTAGTTTGAGAGCTTATAGGTACTACTGCAAAATTAAGTGTTTATAAAGACTACAACCATAGTTGTAGACTGATAACTAGGAGATCAAATATTTTTTGATTACTTGGTATTTGTTTGGTACTTGGTGTATTTTAACATTGTCTCTACCGTTGTGCGTTAATACACCATTTCCACTATTAATGTATGTATTGAGGTTTCGACACTTATTAGCATAAAGCAGAACTAAACACTGGCGTGTGCTACCATGAAATCGAATTAGCCATCGAGCTATATTTCCATTTTAGTATTATTATTAGAATTAGCTACGCTTAAAACAAGTTTAGTCACCGAGGATCTAAATCTAAGTTATGGGCGGATCAGAGAAACTGCATTATTACCGAGCCCAAAATGATTCCGTATGCTCATTAAACTAAACAAAATGGGTTCGAATTAATAGGTGCTTGTGATTACCATCTCAACGCAAAACGACATCGTTAAAATATTAAATTTAATATTTATTGCTTATTTTATTAGTCCTGAAATACAAGATTTCCGCGTAAAGTTAAATTAAGCTGTACGACGTAACGAGCTAGCCCTTTACCTACTGGCTATTGTACGTTGACTTTATATATTTTTGATTTTATTGATACATATATTTGTATTGTAATGTTATTTGTATGAACGTTGACTGCCATTATACTGTATTATACTATACCATTGTGTCATATGCTTCGCCAATATAAATAGACTCCGTTGTAAAAATATGCACTTGGAACTCAGAAGGTAGACAAAAATTGTGACGTCTGGAAATATCTTGCAGGGCTATAAAATAACTATAAATTATCTAGGCACGAGCTGCCTGTGCCTAAGCAACAGGTTCCTGGCTGACGCCACTTTTGGCTGAGCAACCTGCCTGCGTACCCACCGATCAGAACAGACTTACTTTCTATAAAAGGAAATCGAAATTAACTCAATACATGGAGCATTCCATTTCTCTTTCGGTAGTTTTGATAATTGAGAGCCCATTCGTTCGATTCACTTGTTAAAAGCAATAGTCGAGCATAGAGTTTGAAAAATTGTTATCCTTTTTACTTTACCGTTTCGTTATGGCTGGTGCGTAATCAAATTTATTGGAATAAGATGACGGTATTTTTCGTTTATCTGTTTTTTTGCAAATCGTTTTCATCGTCGGGAGCGACTTCCGATTGTATTAGGTACAAATATGCAAACCCTCAGTTGAACTCTCACACGCTTCTGAGACTCAATCACCGCTGGCATATGCCAGTGGCTCTGCTCCATTTACTTTGTTTTGCATCTGACCTATCTGTTACGCGGTTATTGAGTTGGGCCCTGCCAGGTCGCAGCCGCATATTTGATTTCCTGTTATTAGTCGGAGACTCGGGCTCGATAACTCGATAGTTTATCTGCCCGATGCACATAAAGTGGAAAAGAAAAAAATATAAGTAAACTGACCACAAACACACTTAAACCTACAAATCTGGTGGCATTGTTTATTCAACAAAGAGCCTTTAAAAGGGTCGTCGACCTCGTGTGTGCCGTTAAAAAAGTGTCTTGTGTTACACCATATTCTGTTGAGGATATGGGAAACAAACAAGAAGTGGCCGACAGTGGATTGTGGACAAAGAAATCGAACAATATAATCTCAATGCGCCATACATGCGGATAATTGCAGAACACATTCTAGTATGCCGTAGAAGGTATCAGATCTTCGCTTGAAGATATAAATAGCGAGGTGGACCCGGCCACAAATATAAAGTGGACACCAGTTTAGAAGTGCTCGTGTCTATTTCCAACAAGTGTAAATAAATCAAGCGAGTCACTTTCGTAGTACTTACACTAGGTTGTCACTTTCATTGGTTGCCGACCGTCGCTCGCCGCGCCGAGCCTCGTCCTGTTCGCGGGGCTTATGTTTCATCGGTGATAGGTGCTAAGTCCGAACACAAATAAATCTTGCTCCGGATTATAAGAAATCGTCTCGTATTTTGTTTTGTAAAACGTGATCCGTAAGTTTATATTTTAATATTTTAAATTGATATGGGAACGTTATTAAACGCGTCGTACAAATTAGAGTCCAATAAGGTTTTTAACAAGTCAGCATTGAATTCTTAAATATCATAATTAATTTGTGTCTTGTTTGGTGCGTTAAGTAAATAATTGACTGATAGCCTTCTACTATAGTTATTATATTATATTATATAAAATGATGAACTTGATGCGATGCGATTCTGTTTGTTGTCCGTTTGAAAATTAATCATTATTGTGCAAATATGGCCTCCATAAATCACGCAGCTTGATTAGTTATGTCATGAGATGATTTGATGCATTTGCAATGGATTTCCATACATTCGATCGTTTGAATAAGATATCGAAATAACAAAAGATTCATTTCGTGTTTTACCTACTCGCTATTCAGCGTGTCGAATTCCTTTGAACTGCCATTAGCTATCGGTAATACAAATATTAGAATGCGTAAATGGCTTGCTAGCGCCCACGTGTCAGTACCCTGGTCACATTTCACCTGTCAGTGGATTCCTTACGCTTTACGAGATACCTTCCCACGGCCTTGCATTATTTGCAAACTTGGTCACCTCTCGAATACCCAGTGAAATGAACGAGCTCTAGAAAGACACAATTAATCTGACCATAAACTATGAACGTTTAGGAGGTCAAGCGAAAACAGCGTAATGGTAAGGAATGGTAAGATGCAGCGCACTTAGCACAGTAATTGTGAAATAAGTTGTGAAATTCAAAAGCAAAATAATTTATATTCATACTGCGGTTGGTAAACATTTGCATCAGACGAGTAACGTGGTGATATAATGGATGCGTACATGCATACACGGCACGACACGATGGCTTCAGTGAACGCAGCAAGCTCTCCGTGCTCGGTAGTAAACCAAACGCAAACCAAAACAAATGGACACGACACCGTTACCAATTCGCAGAATTAAAAAAAAATACCAAGCAACGGTAATCTTTGTTCGTAAGGTCGAAACCCCGTCTTCACGGTAAGGTAGCGCAAATGCTCAAGATTGCGATAACTCTATAATTAAAATCAAAGCGAGCATTGAACGCAAGCAATTTATCTTCTCGACATACAGATGTTCAATACTCGGTCGGCTTTTTGTTTTAAATTAATGCCAAAAGAATCTGCAAGCACTTGAGTGCCACCATGTGTTTCTAAAAATGACGATTCAATCTCGGTTTGTTGTCACCTTTATGGGATCCAGATGTTACTCTAAAGCGTTCTAATTCTGAGAGAAATAACAAACTCATGTGATTCGGTGCCTCTGTGTTAGATATTTCTTTGAGATAACTAGAAGTTGAAATGTATCGATTGTATTGAAAATACCTCCCAGTGATTCATCAATTTATCTTTGCACTTGAATAGGCTATGTAGCCAATACGCTCTAAATACGAATTGAATCCAGGTCGGCGCCTGTTCCAAAGGATTGGAAATATATATAAAAAATCTGATCAATACCCGTAGTATGTAGGAAAAATTACAAGATCCATTTCCAGGAACTCTTGATGCGCGATCATTAATGCAGACAAGAGAGCTAGGGTAAAAACGGATCAGTACGTTTGCTATTGTCCGTGGTGAAGACGGAAGGTGGCCGTGGGAGCCAGCACCCGACCTGCTCTGTCGCGGGAAAATCTACCTCTATGGGCACCGTTCACATGCACTAGGAAAAACGCAATACTTGATCGAAATCACAGAAAACAACCAAGTTCACAGACGTAAATTAACTTTACTCGATGCAATGCGGATCTCAGTCTATCAATTCTTTAAAGTTCATATATATCATATATACCCTTGACGTACTCTCTACTTTTATATTCATTCTTGTTATATAGGTTGCCGCTAAATATCGTTGATTAGTAATAAGACTTACTTTACTACTTGTTGTTTATATTTGATCTTTTTGTTTCCAATGTGTCGACTCAGATATGTAATAAACAAAATAATGTGTAAAATATTTATTCATCTATCTATAGAATCATGTGCACTAAAATTTAATTTAAAGATAGGTATTTTAAAAGGAATTTAATATGCACTCGACAGCTTTACGAATGCTTTGATGCTATATTATTTTACGGCCTTTTAAAACTTTATTGGAAGTAGGTACTGCTTAATTAAGGCATTGCAACGTTTTTCAGTTTAATTAAATACGCATGGTTGGAACCAATCTGAATGATTACAAACTATATCAGCTTAATATCATTTTCTTTGAATCGTTTGGCAGTCACGGTATTAACTTTTAATTAAGTATTGATAGCCTGTAATTGTGTAGGAATATTTTTACGACTACATTATCCTAAAGAACAAGTAAAGTTCAAATTCCACTTTAAAAAACCTCGCGTCATCGCCACTAAAAAAATAAATAGGAAAATTAAATATCTAATGTATGAAAGAAATAAAACAAATATATATATATAATACTTAAAAAAAATAACGTGTGTAGTGGTTGATCTACTTAAATCTTTAAAAAGTGTTATTATAAATGTTCGAAATCGTATTTGTTAGATAGAAATTTCACTCTGTGTAAAGTCTATAAAGTGATGAAGATCTAGTTGGTTGGTTTTCGGTCGACAGGTGTGCGGTGATTTCGCTACTGGTTCGGAACGCCTCGGGGCAGGTACCTACTACCTACCAATGTCAGAGACATGACTTGACCTTGCTAGGCCTGCTTTTCTTACTTCGGTACTTTTATTGTCGATGTTAGTATCACAGTTTATTTCAATGCATCGATACAAGTTTAAACAGTATAAAAAAAAAATATACTATCTACAGACCGTTGCAAACGATCTATAGATAGCTCAACTGATCAAATCATTACCAATCGGAAGCGTACCCAAGATACGGCTGCACTGCACTAGCTCTCGGGTCACGCGTCGCTGCGACTAGACGCCCAGAAATAATTTTGAAAATCTGACTAGAGTAGAGTATACTAGAGTCTCGACCCCAAAAGGAGCAAATATGTAAAAATGTTCGTACCAAGCTACCTACCAGGAGCACATAACAAAAGAGGAGTTAGTAAAGTAGCTGGTGAACAATGATCACGCGTTTGCTGTAATGTGATCCCCAATAATAAGATGGAGACACGTTTGCTTCGTTGTATCAGAAACGAGTCTCAATAGTGAAAGTTTACAAACAAAGCAAAGATTTTGTTGACAAATTCACGATCTTGGAATTAATAAATGGATGTTATGAATGTGCGCAGCTATACACAAATAATACCAAAAATACTTATATAATAATATTACACATGTAATAATTAATAAAACAAGTAGTACAACCTATAATATAGCAAGTATATTTCATCAATAAATTTAGGCCATAGAAGTAAGTTGTAGCAGAAAGTAATTTCACACAGTAACAAAAAACAGAGTTATATGGAAACAATGAGATTCAAATTGTAATCTTTTATCCATGTCGGCATTCTTCTGAGTCATAACAATCATATGCTTGTAGCTGCGAAACATTAATATTTATAGCTATGTCAATAACATTGAGAAGTCCGATTTTAATATCTTTTAATTAAATACATGTACTTGTGGCTTGAACTTTGAATAAAAACTAAGTACAAATGGTACTGATTTAGATCATTTGAACTATCTATAGATCGTTTGCAACGGTCTGTAGATAGCTCAACTGTTTCTTATGTATTTTATATGCCTATGTACATTTTGTAAGTATATATTGATAACATTTTCTTCTTAAGATTTCTCGTGAAGATGTCAGGTGAACAAGTTTTTTTATAGAAAATGTATTGCCATTAAAATCTTAAAGTGACACATAATGAATGAGCAATCACGAGCATAGAACTGGTTTCCGACACTTTGTGTTCACAGCACGCCATGTACGGGAGGAACGTGATCTTTATAGGGACAGAAAAAAATGAACTGAATTTAAATTCAGCACTAGTTTCTTTTTAAGATCACTACTCAGTAGCGAGTAGTCTAGTTGAAATGTCAAATAAACTGGCAGTAAAAAACTGAAAACTAAAAAAAAAGTGTAGATGTAGTCAAAAAAAGTATTTATGTAAAATAATTACTGAATTGTTTTGAATCACGAATGTATTTTTTTAATAAAAAAGTCTGATTACATTGCGTCGAGATGCTGCAACGTTCGGCAACCGAGCGGGGACGCGCAATGTGAATCGAATGCGCATTTACAATCGGTGCTAAGACAACAGTAGGGACAGATCTTGTGTAGCGCCATTATTGTACATCACGCATAAATGTTGTATTAACAATAAGAGCAAACCACTTGAACACTTGATAAAAAAATGTTGTAAACGTACATTACCACACTGTATTGTTTAAAATATTCTATCTAGATTTTTTTCTATGTAGAAAGAACTTCGGTATGCAATTGTTCTAATTAAAAAAAAATATATATTTATGATTTTATACTAGCTGGTGTTTTCTACTTTGTACTCATTCACGTTAGTAATTTTATTAGTCTTTGTCTAAACAGTGAAATATTTGACTCAAAGTGCACCTGTCTATATTTTTTGTCACTACTAGCATTATTATTATGATAGTTTCTGCCGGCGACTTTGTCCATGGCGTTTCTTTTGTTTAATATTCGAGATAAAAACCACCATTTTAAATTATTATTCAAATTAGTCCATCTATACTAATCTATACTAATAATATTATAAAGAGGTAAAGTTTGTATATTTGTTCAATTGTAAGGGGTAATCTCGGGATTTACTGAACCGATTTTAAAAATTCTTTCACCAATAGAAAGCCACATTATTGCTGAGTGTCATAGGCTATATTATATTTTCTAAAAAAATAGGGATTCTTACTAAAACTTCAATTATGCTCAACGAAGTGGGCACGGGTCAGCTAGTTATTTATACATAGATAAGTACTATTGTACCAGGCCATAGTTTCTTGGCCGTTCTTCTAAGCTCTGGTCGCGTAGAACCGGCACCTAGAATCACCTAGTAGGTAGGTACATAAGACGATTCAAAATCATCTTTGTGATTTTTATGAATATCATTTAATTGATTTAAATGTTTTGATTTTTTGGTAAGATGTCCACGCAGGTTTATTTTTGTTTTGTTAAGTTGGTTAAATGATCTTTGTTGTTTATTGAATAAAGTTTAATGATTTTTTTTATTTTTTGGTAGGTTTGGTAACGCAGGTTTAGTATTGTTTTTGTTAAGTTGGTACATTATCAAACTGAGAGCTGTGCTCCGTAATGATTCATCTCTGTTGTATCTCCAGTTACGCTCCAGTGATACTGTTATCTAATAGTATTACGTTTTACATATGTGTACGTATTTCACAGTGACAAGTTGGTACTTCTGTACTTAAGTGTCTTGCCCGTTCTTCTAGGCTCTGGTCGCGTGGAACTGGCACCTAGAAACACCTAGTATGTAAGACGATTCTAAATGATCCTTGTGATTTTATTGAATAAAGTAATTTTAACGTTGTTTTGACTTAGTTTGTGACTGAAATGACAGATTACGGGTTTGATTTGATCAAGTAAATACAATTTAAATTGTAATCTATCAGCATCAACATATCATAACAAGTGATCTATCAGCATTCTAGTTCCCATATTACAAGCTTTGTATAGTTTGAGAAAAGAGTATTATGTGTAAATGTTTATTTATTTGATTTTTAATTGTATAGATGCAGGTTTATTCATGTTTACATTGATGTACTTAGGTACGTACTTTTATGTAACATTTTTTTATGGAATGTTGAAAAACTGTTTTTATATAATATACGTTTTTGTATTATGGTTATGATTCCGTAGGTATAACGAAGATATATATTTGTTTATGTATTTGTTTTCGGAAGACATGACCCGAGATAACTAATAAATGCGTAATTCTCCATGTTATAATGTGATTAATATACGTTGTACAAATACCTAAATATATTATCTTACAATGGACATTGGGTTTTTCCATACAAGTAAAAAGTTTTTGTTCAAAACAACAAATAATAAATTGCTACTTATTGTATCTACTTATTACAAACTTATCCAAACATAATATCAGAGTTTGTCTGATTTCGTTTTTGTACACTTTGTCTATTCTACTACAACCAGAGCGGGATTATTTATTATCCTCATAAAAATATAAAAATAATGTAAGTAGATTTTTAATACAATTTTTAATCTAATGATTCGCCTACTTGCTATTCGCCTATTGACGACCGATGTGGCGCGGTGGGTGATGGTCCGCCTGCGACGCGGATGGTTGCGGGTTCGATTCCCGCCTCGGAATAAATGTTTGTATGTTCTGCAAATATTTATTCCGGGTGTTCTGGGTATTATATGTATAATAAAAAATATCTATCTATGTGTTATATTGTATTAAGTATGTCGGTCTTCTAGTACCCATAACACAAGCTCTGCTTAGCTTGGGGCTAGATGATGTTGTGTGGATTGTCCAGCATTATTTATTTATTTATTTACTCATTTATCCGTGTACCTTTTCACTGTTCATTTTTTGAGTTGAAAAGTAGCCTATTCTTTTATATGAAAGCACTTATTAACAACTCATACAATAAAAAACAAGAAATGATGCTGTATTTATTAACCTGTACCTTCTTATATTACCTATTTAGTATTATTTAGGTATATTTAAAATGTAGATTTAAGGCAACTCAATAATATTTGTTCCGATAATTAAAGTTTATCAAATATTTACAAAGCAACAAATCAGTAGAAATAAATCAAACATGCTTGTTTAATAAATCTATTGGTACACTAGTAATTTATTGCAAGCTTATGAACTTATGTTTATTTTAATACAAATTAGTATTGTTATATAAACAAAGTAAATTAATTTATTGGTTTTCAATGCAAAAGATATCAACGCGCGCTTTTTTTAGACTTGTTTAACTTTGACATACCCAAAGATGTTTTGTTTTGTAATCAAAATACTGGTTTAATGTTATAAAAATAATAAAAATAATATTTTATTAGTAATATTAAGCCTATACGAAATACAAATATTTGATTTTAATTACTCAACCTATTACAAATCGATTTACTTTGGTACAAAATGTAATTCAAATGTATTCTTTAACAGTTTAATTAATTTTTTATGCAAAAATTATGCAAAAAAAAAAAAAACTGATTGAATAAAAATATTGACTGGTTTGCATATTCAAATCTATGTACAGGAGGTAAATGGGTACTAAATAAGTTATTTCATACATATCTTTAGTTAATTAGGTGGTTAAGTGACATATTGGTCACCTGCTACATAATTAAAAACCTAATTCTTGAATACAAATGATTATTAGAAAAATCAACTAACGACTGGTAATAGTTAATGCAGGTAAACAAAGAACCGATAAGCTGACCCAATAGTTGTACTGACATAGAAACAGTTTCAATTGCACTCTGGTGACCTTCGCCCAACAAAATGCAGTTCACGGCGGTGCGATCTCTTCAACACATAAATATCAGCTGGACGGTACATAAATATATTAAAATTACACGGACTTACCGTAAACAGACGACAGCGTACAGAGTATACCGAACACCTCCAATGTGAAGTCACAATAAACAAAACAACACATAAACCAAAACAGTCAAAAGATATTGTTCACGATATTCAACGTTACAAGTCAAAAACACCACTTCATTCACGTATGTCGTACTGTGACGGAGCGTGTAAAGTTTCGCTGTCGAGAGCGAACGCGACGTGCGTGCTTCGCAATCGGCGGTCTCGCATCGAATGGTTTGCTTCACTTCGCTTCCCGCTCGTCACTCCACTCGACTCGTCTCGAGCGGAGCGCGACCAGCGAACCTCGTCGGAACGAGACGCACCGTTTCCGTACTGCGACTCTGCGACGCATCCAAAAAGAAAATTGACTGCATTCGAACTAATATGCATATAATCGGACATCTCCCGACATCCGGCGAATACGCACTGATACTTCGTATTAGCATTTTGCATGACATGTTTGTCGCCTCCTCCGGTGACTAACCTCGGTTAACGCTTGATTTGTTACTTTACAGCTGGGGGAGCTTTTACCTGTTTGTTTTTGTTTATCTATGAAGTTCAGTGAAACGTTTTGGAAAAAATATCGTTGATTATATCGTGATTATTGCACCTCTGTGCATATGATATTTGGGTATGTGATTTCTGAAATAAGTGCTGTAGTGATTTAACTCTGGATTTTAACTACGGTATGATGAAACAGTAACACCATAGATATAAAAAAACACATTATGAAGAGTCTGCAATAAGCTTTTATTCGAAAGTGACAAATTGGATCTCAATGATGCAATAACACCGCATCTGAAACATCCACAATAAAACAGCGACGAAACAAATAATCGTAATGTTAAAACGCAGTAAACCCACATTTACAAGACGCTGTGAGAGTTACTTACCGCCTAAAAGGTCCTTTATCATTTAATTTATGAACAGAGAAAATTTCCTTAACCACTTTTTTAAGCACCAAAGAGGCCCTTGGGTTCCCCTTGATTGCTTTGAAAAGATAATAAAAATAAAGCCTTGTGTAGAAGGTCAATTATGGTGTCCCACTCCAGAACAGACCTACATTTATTTAGGACACGGATGTCAATGAGGAAATCAAGGATTACAACGCAATAATAGCATCCTTGAACTTCGATCAGACTATTTCAAATGAAGATATGTCATTCAAATGGTTATTTCAGACCATTGCATAGGTACTTTTAAGTTTTACACATAAATAATGCTCTGTTTTGCTTTAAAAATTTTATAAACGTAAATAGATCGCGTGACATTATGCGTCGTCCGTAGCAAAACAATATAAAAGTTAAATTCCACAGCAAGGCAAGGGCATAATTAATCTAAGTGCGGTTAGCAAAAATATCACTATTTTATTAAAATAAATTGTTATTTTAGTGTCAATTAGCGATCCGGCTTCTTACGCGTGCAATGCTAATGCACGTATGTATACATGCAAGCATTATACATACATCTCTTGAATCACTATATCTGGTAAACCAAAGGTTTAAGCATACATAGAGACAGACAGCGTTATAATGTGATAAATTATGCAGTACCTAGGATGGTAGTTCATACTTCGACGACCGATGTGGCGCGGTGGACGAAGGTCCGCTTGCGACGCGGAGGTTGCGGGTTCGATTCCCGCCTTGGGATAAATATTTGTACGATCTGCAAATATTTATTCCGGGTGTTCTGGGTATTTTATATGCATAATAAAAACATATCTATCTAATGTATTGTATTATGTATGTCAGTGTTCTAGTATCCATAACACAAGCTCTGCATAGCTTGGGACTAGATGATGTTGTGTGGATTGTCCAGCATTATTTACTAAAGACAGTTCACGTTATATTTGGCCATAATGACCCAAGAAACCGTACCGTACCTTATCTGGGTATACATGTAAACAAGCGAAAGCAATGGCTGCAGCGTGTAACGGAGAGGTAACCGTTGATCACCAAGTACTTTACTTAGTTTCTTACCGCACAACTTGGGGCTAGGGTGTACTTGTTTTAACTATAGATACCTTTACAACCATGCTAAATGTTATACCTACGCTACGTGAGGAAGCATGCTGGTTACGTGTTGTGTAATGGGACACTACACCGCACTAAACAAGCAAGCTATACTAAACTAAGCCTAGTATAGTTTGCTAGTTTCAATTAGCAATATCGTTTACATTGCTTGCTAGGTCCTCAGAGATTCATTCTTTTAATGTGAGTTCCATAGAAAAAGTTGAAATTCATGAATCATTTAGCCACCCCTAGCTTAGGAAGTGATTTTAATGCATTTTAAATTATTAGTACAGTCAATGTGGTTAGGTAGGTTAATGATGGTAAAAAAATATTTTATCACTGAGAACTTGCTGATTGTTGTGGCGCGGTGGGCGATGGTCCGCCTGCGACGCGGAAGGTTGCGGGTTCGATTCCCGCCTCGGGATAAATGTTTGTATGTTCTGCAAATATTTATTGCAGGTGTTCTGGGTATTATATGTATAATAAAAAATATCTATCTATGTAATGTATTATATTAAGTATGTCAGTCTTCTAGTACCCGTAACACAAGCTCTGCTTAGCTTGGGGCTAGATGATGTTGTGTGAATTGTCCAGCATTATATTTATTTATTTTATTTATTAGAGCCAAAAAATACCTAAATACATATTGTGAACTGTATTCTGATGCTGACTGTACCTAGTCAAATCATATTTTGTATTATTTAATTTTCACAGTCTATATTTCAGGTTAACGTTTTCGGCTCAGAGTTTCTAAATAAGAAACTATTTTCGTTTTCTTAGTAAGTAGGTATAGTGACTTGTAAGATAAGAGTAGAGTTCTACTCAACTCAAGTGTAAAGTTGTTGAGTTATTGACACGCAAGAAGAAGAAGATGTGACTTGTAGTTATTTCTAGTAAAATATTCCCTTATTAAACAACATATTTTCTTGTTATTGTATCTAGATTTTTTTATAAGAAAGACTGGATTCTGGTCGTAAATAACGGATGTTTGACCAAACAGTACAACAGATTAGCGTGTAAGTATAATGTTAGATTGCTGCTGCATGGAGCGAATCGAACTGTTTTTTTATGACGTATTTATTGTGGTCATGTTAAAGTACATAAGATACATCGGCCATCACCATGGCAACAAATCGGTTTATTTATGACCCACGAAATAGTGTCAAGCGGATGTCTTAAGGTAGAGCGTCTTGAGGGGATCCAAATCGGCTCCATGTTTTGTTTGTAAGTCATTTGAATTTTGTGCAACTTTAAAATTTGAGGAAATTAGAGTCATGTTCGTTGAAATATGATTTTTTTTCATTATTCATAAATAAATATATGTTCACTGAAATATGAAGATACCCGGTTTTTAGTATCTTCTTCTTCTTAGTCGGACACTCATAGTAGAGTGGTCGTGTTTAGTATCTACATAATGAAATACTTATTCCTTTATTCTTTCCTTTATTCTTTATTGTACACAAAATAAGACAAACACAAGACAGAAATAGATGACATGTACAAAGGCGAGCTTAACCCTAAGAAGAGTTATTCAAATGTGACACTAAAACTAATTCACCAAAGCTCAAAATAAACGTTTAATTTAAATTCAAAGATTACCAAAAACGTTAAAACCCATTTGAAACTTTAATATACTAACTATTCTACATTAATTTGGATAATGATCGAGGTTGTAAAAATTTCAACCAAAGCTTTTGATTTTCATTACATACTTGGTGGTAATACGACAGATCCTTGACAGACATATGGCAAGCATAACACGATCTAATGCTGTAGGATCTGTACCCCTAGTACTAGTTTCTGCATACACTGATCGCATGGACGCGATCGTATGCGCGTCACCGAGCGCCACCTTTATATGGACATCCAAGCTCACTCGCTCAAGTTTTTTAAGAAATCTGCTTGGATCTCACAAACTCGTACTTGAGGTACTGGCGTTGTCTGGTCTAATGTCCAAGGAAGTAGGCCGATTTTGATGAACGAGGTGTCAAATGATTCATGTGCTCGGCAGTGACCTGGTTTCTTTATTTCCCCTAGTGCACCCAAACTAGTCGTTTGAGAACAACAATATTACAACTGTAACTAAGTACTGTAATCTTGCGGTGATATCACATATAGTCCTTACAACTAAGATGATATCTATAACGTAATTTGTGATAACAAGTTGGTTATATTTAGTTATGAAGCTACATCTGCGTTATGGGAATATTTGGTAATCTTAATACGTGTTAAGAAGCTATTTCTATTTAAGTAAGTACTTGAACTAGAACATTCATGATGATGAAAACTATTTCGATAGTTCAGTCCACAACTGTCTTAATACAATGCCTGCAAAAGTAAGTATCACACTTTTTAAATTGCTATAACTTATGAAGTAAACAAGATATACTTTGATCGCTACCCAATTGAGCACGCCTGGGACGAGCTAGGAAGGCTATTCAGAAGCCGTAGACCACCACTTACCATCCTCAGGGCACCAAAACAGGCCCTGATAGAAGAGAATGGGTCCCCAAAATCGGCTCCAAAACCTCGTTTTCAGTATGCCAAACCGGCTTGAAGCTCTAATTAGAGCCCGAGGAGGTAATACCAGTTATTACGAATGAAATAACATGTAAAACATATTTAAAAAATGTTAGATGAGTTTTTAGACACGAAGCTAAAAATGGCTTTTTTATTGTTTATCATTTTTTTAAGTTAAAAATGTTACTCATGTAAAAGAAAGCTGATGAAATTTGCTATAAAACATTTTTTATTTGAAATCTCTAACTTCTATAGTTTAGAAGAAAAATAAATTATAAAAGTGTGATACTTAGTTTTGCAGTCCAGTGTAGGTGTACAGTTCGTCAGGAATCTTAGTAAATCATTTACAATCTTGTTCAATGTGTTTTATACAATATTTTTCTGAGAAAAATATTATAAAGTAAAACCGGGCAAAGGCAAAGGGCAAAGTTCCTGCTTCGCAGCAGGAACTTTGCCCTTTCCCACTCCGACTCATCCTAGACGTCTAAACTTTTAGTATGTTAATATGTAACTTCGGTAAGCACACTGAACATGGTTCTAACTAAAAGAATTACCAACTTCCTGCTCTTCCTTTAATGCACTTAATAGACGACAAAGACATTTTAAAGCCTTTCATTTTAATCAAGTCTGTCCATTTACTTCTGTTTAATTGAAGCAACCTGAAGTCCACTGCCACACGTTAGACTCCACGGCCTACGGCTCCTGGTGACCTATAAGTATTTAATCCAGTAAAGGCCATCCCACGCTGCTATTTCCTGTCAGTGGTCAGCTCTGCCTCTTGGAGTCGATTTTCCGAACTTTGAATTAAATAGGTGTTCTAGATGTTCAATTTATTGGATACTAGCTGCGACTTTGTATTATTATCGTTATATTTTAAACAATTCACAAAATATCTCTTATGTTATTCTGATGTATCATTATGAATTTTCATTAAAATCTATTCTGTAGTTTTTGCGTGGATAGTAACAAACATACATCCATTCATTCAAACTTTCGTCTTTGTAATATTACCATTACGTATTATATATTTTTGTTTGGACCAGTTTCCGAAATTTTATTATTTTATTTTTATTTTGTTTAAGATTAGTAGGATAGGATTCAGCTGAAGGGACTAACATACTGTTATATTCTACATACTCGGGTATATTAGTAGGTACGGTTTAGTATACCTCCGCAAAAGCTTTTAAGCCAGCGTTCGCTGTCGTGTAACCAGCTGTGCCATGAATTTTTGAGGTACTAGGAAACCAAGTGATAAAGATTTTATTTATGTAGCGCAGGTTAACAAAGAATATTCCAGTGGAAAAATGAATGTTCAGACCGAAGAGCTGGAAGGAAATGAAAAAATGAATGTTCAGACCGAAGCGCTGGAAGGAAATGAAAAAATGAATGTTCAGACCGAAGCGCTGGAAGGAAATTACTCGTGCTCGATAAAGTTTAACTACCCGTTATGTGTTGGTGAAATTGCGGTTTAAAGTTTGCTTACATCTATTAAATAGTCTAGGTGGCTTCCTACAAGCGAACTTAAAACAACATGGCGCATGCAATTATTTAAATGCGCCTCGCTTTTAGCGAAAATGGAAACTGCGGTTATAAAGAAATATGTGAGGTGCACTGGAAATTATTATCTAATAAATAATTGAAGATCTTTTGAAAAATACTCTTTTAAATAAAGTGTCCTCTTTTGTCTTCTTATATTACGTCATACTTTCGATTTTGCTCAATTTATTTTATACTTTGGTTCAGCGTGTTCGCGTAATTGGGTATCAATGACGATGTTCAAAGGTGAGCACGTGAAATATTACATTGGTATTGATTGCAATAAAAAGGCAATATATTTTCATTGCTTCATATTGTCCCAGTAAATAAGGGTTATATTTTATTGATACCTAAAGGATTTTAATAACGATGCATAAATGTTTGATTTCACTGAACTTTTGGTTATAAATTGAAGAGTGATATAGTGATATTACTTTTTTTAGAATGTCCACCACATTCTAAAAAAAGTCTGTAGTTATTGTATTGTATAGCTTATTACTGTCATAACTACATTAATTAGCTATACCTACAATACAATAACTATAGTCTTAAGTAAGACATAATATTGTACGTCCGAAACGAATAAACTGGTGGTTCTAACCTAGTTTTAAAACATCTATGTACACAATACAATAAATACATTCTTATTCTTATTCTAGCGAAAAAAAATACGAAAAAAAAATCAATCAAAAATATTTTTACTTAAATTGTTCTAGCCCGCCATCTCTATGACTTCTATATAACTTACCAGGAATCCTATATTACTTAAGGTTCCTCACCTAAAGAGCGCAATCCACAAGGTAGTATTTTTTACGCTATTTGTTAACAAAGCTCAATCAAGTTTTTCTGTGCGATACTTCGCCCTTGGCATTAAACTTTACCTACAACAGTCGACGTCGGCTCATCTCAAGGAAGACTAATAACCATGATTTGTGAACTATTATATTTATGAATCACATAATCTGGACATATTCAATATAGTCTTGATAGCCGTGAAGTTTATTTACGTTATTCACATTTAAAATTGTTTATTGTTTGTTAGCCGTCTTGGTATAAATTCCTATGGAGAACGTTGTTTTGTGAGTACCTAGTATTTTTAGCTCCTTGATGCGATATTAAAATAATAGTAAGTAGATAAAAGAAAATGAGATTTTTAAGTGTATACAGATTTTGTAGCATTCAAAATGAAGCAACATACACATACGTAACGTTATCAAACTTCATCAATTTTTCAGCAGAAATCAAACTTGTTTTGTATAAATATTATGTGTTTTTGATGAAAAATTGATATTGCTCAACTTTATATTACTTCTCTCCAAAAGCCGACAAACAACAAAGTTTAAAAAATAAAATATATATAAGTAGGTAAGTATTTTAGTTTCACATATGGTTTCACACAAATTCCATAAATCCCTAAAGTGAGTGCATAAATTAATTTAATGGACACTTTGCATTAGCACTTGAAATAAGTTTATCATGTCAACATAAAGTGCAATTTTTGCTGAACACCCTTGTTATCTGAGGCCTTTTAGAATATGGATGACTTTAACACTGTCTTGTAATAAATGTAACCAATTCTTGTTACAGGACGGTTTTAAACTGGTTACATTGGTTTTAATTTAAAACAAAAAAATTAAACCATTGAAGCCATTTTTAAACCGTTCTCTAACACCGTTTTACTATACACGTAACCAATTCTTGTTACAGGACGCTTAAAATTGGTTTTGAACCACAAAATTGTTTTAAAACCAATGTATACTATAAATAGATAAGTAGGTACTAGGTAGTATATTCTATATTGTTCACAACAAGTGATACAAAAAAACATCGAAATACCTAATTAAAGTAAATACATAATTATTATTTTTGTACAATGGGCCGCCTTACTGCTTAAAGTAATATCGTCCAATTGTATATGTGCAATTTCTTACTTAACTTAGCAAAACCTCTCTATTGAAACTATTAGGATGTTGTAATAGATTGATCGATTTTCAAATCATAACAAAGAAGTAGTCAACAAGTTTTAAAAAGAAAGTACCTTTTAATTACTTTTCTGTGTGACTGAAGAAACTCGATTTATGACAATGGCCAAGGGCGAGCGCGTAAACCTGTCAATTTGTCAACGTCGCGTCGCTTTCGACTCATGTGTGCAGGTTGATAGCGATTGAATAAAATGGGCTTTTTGTGGTTGTCAAGGACAAATGTTGATTTCAGTTTTATTATGGTGATACCTCTCGCTCTAGCGAGAAATTAAATTTTTTTAGGGTATTTTTTTATTGCGGCTGAACTGTTATATCTTATAAACTACACCTGCTCGGAAAGTACCTTGATACTTTATCAAATTTACGGTAGAAAGTACGTCATTGCATATCGAACAAATATGCGGCGAGAAAACGCATCTGAGCGAGAGAGAAAAGTGTATGAAAATCCATTTCTTACGTGGTTTTTCTTTTTTAATTTTGGGTAAGACTATGCGCTGGTAACCTAAATATCAAAAGCCAAAAAGTTTTTACAGTGAGTTTTTATCTCCAAGTTCGCAAAATGACACTGGCCACTAGCTGTGTGTTGGATGGTGTCAAACAATTTGAAAAAAGAACATGTGAAAATTTTAGTTTTTTATTTTCCTCGTAGGTTAAGTATAAAGCACTATGTATCACTCAAGAGAAAGTGCGATTCCCGATCTCGGGTGTTTTAAAGCCCTCGCCTGCGGCTCGGGCTTCAAACGACACCCTCGACGGTAATCGGTCACTTTCTCCTCTCGGTGAACAATGTACTATTCTTAGTTTATGCTATTTTGCGAACAATTTTCTGTGTAACCCTGTTATACATTTTTAAGATTGGTTCTTTATATTAACTTACTTAATTATTTAACTGTTTTGTAGGTACAGTACTAATTTTACCTTATAGTGAAACCAAGATAAGAGAGCAAGGCAGAGCGCCTGGCTGAGACTAGCGCTGACACTATACTCTCGTTTGAATTTTGATCTATTATTTAAGAGCACAACAATGTGACAATCGTAAAAGTATCGAAACAGTGACGTATTTGAGATACACTGCGCGTCAACATCAGCTTTACTATTGAACGTTGAATAGTAAAGCTGATTACGAAACGCAAATTATTTAAGGCACATTGCTTGCTACCTCAGCAATGTGCCTTAAATAATTTGCGTTATTTACAATCACCCCGCGGAGTTACAATCATAAACGTATCGATATGATGATATTTTTGAGGTACACTGATTACAAGTAAATCTTGTGATTTCACAGTAATGTCAACTTTCCATGTGTCCAATATTTTACGACCCTACAGACAAAACTTTAATCAAGTGGTAGTTTATACTTCTTTGCAACGTGTGGGTGAAATGCACGGATACTACTAACTTTTAATGGTTCCAATTTTTAAGAAAAATCTACTGCCATGCGAACTTTGTCCGGGCTTTTAAATCTCAACTAAAATGTTCGTTCTAAAAGATATTTCAAACTGAGTGTTTTGTAAAATAAATAGAAAATGCTTTTTTTCAAGTGGTATATACATAAGTAGATAAGAATAAGCATTCCAGAATCTTTTGCAATATCTATTACTACTAAAATTACTCTGTTATGGTGTGTTTTAGACAATTGTGTATACATCGAATTTACGTGGTAAAAGAAATGAAACGATTTAAACGTGTTTTATTGGTATAAAAACAAATTGTTACTCAGAAAATTTGATTTATTATAATTATGGTAATGAGTAAGTATATGATCAATATGACGCATATATTCAGATTCAGCATTTTTTGTAGATCATTTTACAGATAACATGTTTATATAAGTACCTACTCAAGGTATGCGTATTATTATACAAACACTATTTACTTTACTATATAAAAATATCATGCGTATTCTAGAATATAATTTATATGTGCTAAAACAAGTGGTCATTGGAACTTCCTCAATTGATAAATTGGTCTGTCACCCATATATTGTGCGATCTTGGTTGATTCACGACTGCTTACTAACTGTCATTTATTCTGTGAGATTGGGGCTTAGAATGTAGAACAAAGACAGAGTATAAATATAAAAAGAGGTATGTACGTATATCCCTGAAAAAGACGTGCCAAAATAAGGGCCGTTTACAACATAAAAAAAATGACTTCTCTATCTCTTCTTTTAATTAGCTGCACGTACTTGTCTAATCAGCGTAACGTCTTGTGTTTATTTTAAAATTATTATTAAAGAAAAAAAACAGTGGCATAAAATCGATGTTTAAGATTTTGTAGGTTTTTATTTTTACAACATCTTATCACAATTTTCTAACTATGGGGGTTCGAATGTACCTAAAAAATTATCAATTGAGTTCCTATGGTTATAATATTATCTTTATCACTATTTGTGTTAACAAGCTTATCGGTATGTTGACTAAATATTTTAAAAACATAGTTTTCATTCATTAACCTTATCGCACGTGTTTATACTGCTCAATGGGGGAGCACGTGCTTATTGTATGAAATTTATACGCATTCTCAACAAAAAGCCAAGGACTCATTCACTCTAGATCACAAAAGTAAATTATCTAAGAAAAAAACTACTCAGTAGGTATAGTGTAGGTAGATGCAAGATCATTGCTCTAATCGACACTCCTCATGGCATACCATCTTATTTTAAACACAAAATAATGTATCGAAAGCTGTTAATGCTCACAGATAAGTTACATAGAACAATAGGCAATATATACAACCGATGCGTAATCAGAAAAGTTCGTAAAACTTTAGTAAAAACCATAAGATTCGGTTTTGGTTCTTGCTTATTCATCGCTTATTTCCTAATTTCTAGTTGGAGTTTCATAAAAAAGTTATGATCAATAGGATTATTATAATAAATACAAAGCACCTAATCAAAAATGTAACCAACTTAGTATCAAGATGAAAAAAACAGTGATTCATTCTATTGTAGTAAAGGAAGACAGTGATCCCTGAGTCACTGATATGTTACGGCTCAGTAAACGGGCGAATCTGGACCAATTCCATTGTTATACAGATTACTTCTTCTTTATGACTAAACATTACATCAAGGATAAAATGAAAGATCAGTTAAAACCAAAACTTCAAAATTAACTAGATTTGGAACTGTAGGTATCTCTCGTATCTTCTTCGTCAGAGAGTATATTAATATAAATAAAAATGAAATAAATAAATATTCACGGGCATTTCACTGTCAGTGTCCACGTTTCAGAAGCATAGGTCATAACAGGTAGGACGCACTGGTTGAAAAACCAGTTCAGGTCCACACTTTCAGGTCCACAAGCTGAAAGTCGCTCAGCGCGCTATGGAGGCAGTGGGCCGGCCATGTTTGCCGAAGAACGGACAACCGTTGGAGCAAACGGATACTGGAGTGGAGACCGCGTTTAGGAAAGCGTAGTGTAGGACGCCCTCCGGCGAGATGGAGCGACGATCTGCGGAGTGTAGCTGGTAAACACTGGATGAGAGGAGCCGAAGACCGGGCTCAGTAGCGCGTCTTGGGAGAGACCTACGTCCAGCAGTGGACTAATGTAGGTCGATGAGGATGGGCATTTCACACATCACACTCTTGCCTCAACTACATAAAGCTTGTACTATGGGAACTAGATTGCGGATAGAATACTAATAAACATTTTTTTCGTAAATACATAGATAGTAACACCCAGACACAGAACAAATATTTATGTTCATTCATTTGCTCTGGGTGGGAATCGAACCCACGACCCAAAGCATGGCAGAGCTACTAGCAACTGAGCTGTGACGCCTGCCACAATATTTGCCTCAGCTTGGAAAACTACACGTCCCTATAAGAGACCCACTGCAAAAAACTGCTAATCATTCCTATCACATACCTACATGTAAGTACCTACTAATAATAATCTGCTCAGCAAAGTAAACTAGCTATTGTACCACGTTGCGCAGAACTAACGATGGAAAAGCAACTAACAGGCAGTGTTGCTGTGTTGCTAATTGAAGCTTAGCCTTTGTGTTTGCAATCCAGCCAATCTAAAAGTATTATTGAGGGTTCTGACTGAAAAAACAACAAGTTTAGTGTATGTACAGAAGCCCTTAGCTTATTAAATATATCTAATACATAATAGATAAAAGTGGTAGATGTCCAGTCTGATTACCCCCGAACACGACACAACGACTGAAGATACGTTTCCATTAGACTTTTTTTTTCCACTATCGTAAGTAAAGGTCTATAACGTGTGGACGTGCCTCCTTTAGCTATGTTCCACTATTTTTTTTCTAAAATACATGACATGTAGTAATATGTTGTTTGAAGTCCAAAGTCCAAGTTGCTTTTTTTCCGTTTTGTTGATGTATAAAATGAAAATGTCTAGCCAAGCACGGTTGACCACACTGGTTAAACCACGCTCAAATACAAAAAGAAAGAAAAATAAATACGTGACCAATTCGTCGCCAAACCCGATGTTGCACGATGTTTAGCAAACATGCAGCAAATTAAACGGTAAACGTTAACCTAGAAGCCAACGGTGAATTACGCACGTCATATTAACAACAGAATTTTGTTATATTACGGAACATTTCATAAAATGTTCATTTACGTTTTTTATAATATTACCAGATACAGAACAAACATCATGTTTTGACATCAGAAAGGCAGAGCTAACACCAACTGAGTGTAACACACTAGTGGTTACACTCAGTTGGTGAAGCTTGATACCGGATTCATAGAAAATAGATGGCTGCGTTGGTAAAACCTAGTATCTCCATTTATCTCAGATATCTCATTTCATCAGATAAATGTGACAATCGCAAACGTACCTAAACGGTGATGTATTCGAGTGACACTACGCGTTTACGTTATCTTGACAGCTGTACGTTGCAGCGTCATCGCGTAGTTTGTCTTGTATGTGTTACTTACAGATAATCTTGAGAACTACTGAAAATGCCATAGTGTATGACGTAAACAAGCTACTATTGACTGCTGTACTACAGCGCGTGACCAATTCGCGTGTTCACTTCTTAAATCTTTACGAGCATGTTTTCACTGAGTAATGAAGCTGTTGTGATTGGAAGTTCCTCTATTCAGGCTTTAAAATGATTGGAGCTATAAACATTGCTTAAAGGAAGTGGTCTAGTTCTTTTTACTATAAACATTAAACACTTTCCGTTAACTTTATACCAAGTTATCGGAAATTTGAGTTAACGCAGAAGAAAGAACGCATTTATTCTTTCTCTTGCTACTTCATTATAAATATGAATGTTTGTTTGGATGGTTGTTCCGCTAACACGTCACGAGGAAAAAAAACAAATCGATGAAGCCTCCACCGCATATAAAATTAGGGTAAAAAGGGTAGTATTTAATTATTCTATCGATTGGATATTATGTTTCTTCTTATCTTGTAAAAAGTTCAACTCGAACTTTTAAACTTTTTTTAAATTCAAGGGGGTTGTAGACATAATATCACCATAGGACATGACTATTCCAACTTATAAGTTATACCTACCGTAGTTCTAATAAAATATTTAGATATAGTATTTATAGAAACTAGGTCCAATATTTCCAATGCCAGTTTTTTCCTATAAACTTCAAAAGCTGACATAGATAAGTCTAAGGTTTCTTAAGAATCGATGAGCGTTAAAAATAGCGGCGCAAATTTAAACACACTGTAGTATGTAGCGAAGGACTATGGATTTTTGAGACTGAAAAAGAGTCGGTAGACGTTTTGACTAAATTAACTAAACAATTTTTTTGAATTGACTAAAAAAAGAGAGGTATTCCAATTGTCCAAAAAGTTGACAGAAAACTTAATCATTAATTTAATTTTCAACCTTAAAATGGAGGCTATCAATTCGACTGCATGTTTTTTGAAACTTTGTTATGTTTTAGAATGTGTTTTAATTATTAGTTGATGACCTATAATTTTATGACGATTGAAGTCAGTTTGTTTATTGTTAAAATATTTAACTATACCTTTAACAAGGTTATTCTGAGATATATAATTCTTATTGCATTTTCAATTTCTTGAAAAGAATAACTGAGACGGGCACGTGCGTGATCCGCCCACCACATCAGGTGCAGGCTTGCATCGGTCATCCAGTTTATAAGGTTACTAGGAAATAAAATTCTATAAACCATAAAATGTCTAGGGTAGGTACAATTATCTAGGACGACTGTCAAATGCAGCGAAAATAGAGATGCAATTTCTTTTTTTTTTTTCGTTTTCCATTATATAAAGTTAAATATAAAGATAAAAACAGAACAACAACTTTAAAAGATATTACTTAGGTAAAATTAAGAGTTTAATTTGAAAAAAAAAAATGTTTGTTTATTAAATAATACTGCTATGGAATTATGGTATTTAAAAAAAAAAAAACAACAATTTAGTTCGCATTAAATGCTATGCTTAATTTAGAATTAGATAGCGTGATCAGAGATTAAAATAAGTGTGAGGAAGTCCATGTATGTATTTATTTATTCAAGCTCTGTAAAATTGTATTATGGACCTTACAAAATAAGTATTTACAAGTTGCGTGGAGGGGGTTATTGAAATTTTCCATCAAGATGTTGTTATAACTGCGGAGTGTAGCTGGCAAACACTGGGTAAGATGAGCCGAAGACCAGGCTCAGTGGCACGTCTTGGGAGAGACCTACGTCCAGCAGTGGACTAATATAGGTCGATGATGATGTTGTTATAACTTATGAGGCAAAATAAAACCTTGCAGCTACCTAATAAAACGAGAAAGTCACATTACTACAAAGCTATCGACATTCGGTGAAAGTGATTTAATTATTTCCGCTGTCTTTCCGCGGATTTATTATTAATCAACTAATTTATTAGTGTTCGACAGTTTAGTCTATGATCTTTTGTAAATATGTAATGAGAGCGTTATTTTATTATTCCTTACTAATACTGTACTACTGTACTGACGATACTGTAAAGATCGCGGAGTAAAGCCTGGTTTAGACGATACAATTTTCTTGTACATTCAAGTGCAATTATTGAATGCAATAAATGAAGTGCGATAATTGCCCTTCAAGAATTGTACGTAACTGTTTACACGTGGATACAAGTAAAAAAATTGAACGCAATTATTGAATGCAAGTCTTGACAAAAAATAGTTGCAAATGTCTTCTGTTTAGACCAATACAATAATGTTTAGGAGATTATTGCTTTCAAGTTTTGCCTTGTCTAAATAGAGAGTTGTATGTGCGTGTACCATTCATTGGCGGGTTGCTTCAAGTATTGCACGTATTTGCGTTGTCAAATTTTTCATTCAAGTGTTGGAAGGTTTTGTAAATTTTTGTATGTGCTGTTTACACCAAGACAATTTTGGCAAGCAAAACTTGCGCAAAGATCAAAATGTTACGTACTGTTTAGACCATGCAGGTAATTTATTGCTTCAATTTTATTGTATGCAATAGGCAAGAAACTGGCATCATGTAAATGGCGCTTAAGTCGACGGATAGGTTTTTTGGGCGAAACGCGGGAAAGAAGAAAAAAAGAAAAAAGTCAGACAATCTCTCAACAAAAAATAAATCACTCAACAGATAAAAGACGCGGCCAAAATCTGGATCCTTGCTGATCCCTTGAGCTCTGACCTACTTGTTGATTTACTACGATCTGTAAAATTACATTTAAGTATTCAACCTGTCTGTGGCCCTTCAACTTGGAGACTACCGGGATTAAAAGACACAATAAAAAATTTATTGCTTTTGTATTATTTATGAAATTAAAAAATAAGCAGTCGTTTTTCGTAAAATAACTCTAAACTCCATTAAACTTCCCTGCCCTTTGTTCTACAGAAGTATAACGATTATGCTTATTATGTTTATCAGTCAAACATAAGTCCTGAAATTTCATGTCTATTGCAGTCATCGTACTTTTCTTACCTTGAATCACTTGAATCAAGAAATCTAAAGACTTGATTTGAACAATTTTGTTCACCTAACTGTGTTAAGTCTGTTCTAAACCTCCCAAGTTTGTAGCCTTTTGAACGCATAACAAGCAGGTTATGGGATTATCGTCGCGTGGTGCAGGCTAACCCTTTGATGTTCTAGTATTTATTATTTATTTATTTATTTATTTCTCTCTTAACAGCTAATGACAAAAAATTTACAAGTAACTTAGAGTACAATCTTATAAATTATCTAGTTAAGTACAAAGTTTCGAGAGCAGGTGCCCAAATAGGTCTAAGACCTGTATCTTGGGTCACCAGGCCCACCTTAATGTATTTTTTTATTTTATTTTTATTTTAAAAGATTGGATACCCAACACGGGTTTACACGATACATTTGAACGATAATGTGCAATATTAATAACTAAGTGCTCCCATAATTATAGGGTACCACAGCATGCGTACAGGATCAAGCAACAACTTATACTAAATTAAAACTAAGTAAAACAAGTAGGAAAACAAGGTACTTAATACAATATAACTCTATAAATCGAATATGAATGGACACAGGTAGGTAATTAACTAGTACTTAGGTTTCTAGACATCTTTATATCTAAGTCAAAATTATAGCAGAGACAGAAGAATATAAAAATATAATAATAATATTGAAGATAAAATTAAGGTAGATTACCAACATAAGATTTAATAAGATATCATGATATTATTAAAGAATTGAAATTATGAGTAGAAAACTAGGTAGGTAGTAAAACAATTAATAGGTATTTATCTAACAAAATATTAACAATAATTAAATTAAATTAAGTAAAAAAAAAATAGTAGGTAAGTAGTATTTAACAAACTTTTTAGTTGAAAAGGTCAAATGCAAGTAAGTAATTTAAAATGAATAAATTCGTTAAAATTATACATATACTTTAAATGTATATACTGTCCTGATAGTAAATATTGGTACTTATTCATTATTTTTATTATGTAAACATGGAAATGGAACTAAAGATTTTACAAGACTAAGTAGCAGAGTTAAATTAAATATCTACTCAAAACAGAGCCTTAAGCTTTTCAGCACTGTCTATAATGATGCGATCCGAGTCCTCCGACTTTTTCATAAAAATGCGTCCGTTGCGAACCCACACGAATCTGTATCCCAGTTCTTTGCCTCGGACACGCGCTGCTGCGTGAAGCGATTTATTGTCAGTAGAAAGGTGTTCAACAACGTAAATGGGTTGGGCCTTATCTGCAGCAGCACCCAAATGGCTTGTGTTCAGGCGGTCCTGAGGGTGGTTCCTGTTGAACTGGATTGAGGCAGCGAGGAATTCGTCTCGTAGCCGGGGAGTATTGAATTTCACCAAGATAGATCTCGGGCGAGTACTCTCAGAGTCCTTCTTCGCAATTCTGGTACAATGTGAAATGTCAGCGTCCTTTACCTTGCTCTTAATTACTTTGCTTATACCGAGTAATGTATCAATTACGTTCTCGGATTTTTTTTCTGGGACACACTGTATCTCAATGTTATTGGCTCGCGCGTGCTGTTCGGTATTGTTCAATCTTTTAGTCAGGTTTTGAACTGTCTCTTGCAAGGTGATAGTTGATTTCTCGAGAATAGCGATTTTTTCTGTTTTTGCGTCAAGGTCCATCTTCAAATCGTCGTATCTATCGCTTAGAAAAGAAATGGTACGTTGAAAACTATCCACAAGGTCTGTCAGGTTTTTTTGTTCGGATATGATGTTACTTAATTTGCAAGTTATCTCCTGATGGATTATTGCTTTCAGTGCTCTTCCAGTTAATGGTATATCTTCTTCGTCGCCTTCAGTAGTAGATTCGTGCGCTTGGCGAGGCGGGGATGGAGATGTAATGTCTTTAGGCTCATTGTTGCGACATCCAGCACACTTCCAAGAGATTTTTTTATCAGTTATAAGCCGGTATTGCTTTACTGTTAAATTAGCACAGTCCAGGTCATACCATTCATGACAGAAAGAGCAATTCATGCATTTATTTGTGTTAATAGAATTTAGGCAGCCAGCGCATTCTTTTGACGCCATTGTTTATCTATATATTTTGACTATTGGGAATAGATAGGTACGACTCTTTAATGGTTAGTAATCAAAATAATAGCGTTAAAATTTTGAATTTGCACAAACAGAAGCGCGTCAGGTCACGAGAGGTCAAAGCGACACCACCACCACAGATAAATGAATAGTTTGTATACTCAGCTTATGCGTCGGCGTCGAAATGAGTCCAAATTCACACTGAGTAATAATAATGTTTGCACTGGAAGTAATTTTGTTCAAAACTCACTATTCACACTGATTTTTCTATGGCTGATTAGTAATATGTATGCGAGGATGTTTTATGGAACAGATTATTGAAATATATCAGATAAAATGAAGCTTTAAACTATTTTTCGATTTAATTCAAGAGAGCACGCAAATGGGTTGTTGTCTGTTGCCGCGCGCTGTTGAAGTGAAAACTTCTTTAGCGGCGCTGGGTGGGTAAAAACTTTCAAACTCGCGTCAGGGTCACGTGACGTCGAAAAAGCGTAAGATCTTATTTAATTTTTATACATTGCTCGTAAAACAAGAGACGACAAAAGAACACACTTGCGGTCACGCGACGTATGACTCAAACAATTAAATAGTGTTGTGGCGACATGACGTGACGATGACGTGGCGACATGACGTGACGTGACGATGACGACGAAGCCAACGAAGACACAGACACATTCGCGCAAGCGCGAATGTGTAGATGATGAAATACCTGAGTGGAGTGTTCATTCAGGAATCTAATTATGAATGTTCTTCACTTCTGAAAGTCCCGCAAATTGGCAGATACCTAAACTAAGCCTAAGCCTGTGAGATAGCATAGCTACCAAGAAATGAGACTTGCAGAAATGGGCGAACTTACATATAGTCTTAGAAAATTACTCAAAAATAAGCTAAAACAACAACTGTCAGGGTTTCATTATGCTATAAATTCACTAGTTTTAATGTAAGGTTAATACTAAAATCTATATCTATATACTATATAATAGAATACTATAATAAACTATA
The DNA here is from genome assembly GCA_932527185.1 of Ecliptopera silaceata. Taxonomy (NCBI): domain Eukaryota; kingdom Metazoa; phylum Arthropoda; class Insecta; order Lepidoptera; family Geometridae; genus Ecliptopera; species Ecliptopera silaceata. Next base: position 3,804,912 of record OW052202.1, on the reverse strand, counting down.
AAAATAAGTGAAGTTTTGATATAAAGAAGTAAAGTTTGTGTGTTTGTATATTTGTTAAGTTGTAAAGGGTAATCTCTCTCTAAACAGTCAACGATAGCTTATGTCTACTTTTTATATTTAATACAAATTATGGTCAGCTAGTATTCTATACGTTTGTCATGTTCCAAGTGCGGTAAGGGATGTAGAGCTACACTACCATAGGGAATGCAACATTGGATCTAGTAACGACTACATAGTTAGTTGTAAGCTTAACTATAGAACTTAAGCTGCAGTGTTCATAACTTTACGTTTTATATCACGAGTTGTAGGATTTAGATGGTTTAAAACGTTGGACCTTCCCAGATTATGCTAAATAGACATTATAAATGCAAAAAGAAGTACAGAAGATTAAAAAATCGGACGCTATTTAGGTATCAACTACTTTTTGCCCTTACTGGGAAAACAGTAGAAGATTTTTTATGAATTAAAGCAGACACATTGAAATGAAACATTTATTTGCTCGAATACAGGTAGAGGGTAGGTACATAAATTATAATTGATAATTATCAAACAAGGTTCACTGTATTCGACTGGTCATTCGTGCAAATATTAGAATAGGTAGTTATATAAATTTATAAATTAGAATTTAGTACAATTGAAATTAATTATAATTTAGTACTTACATTTATTTGGTGAATGTAACTTACAATACAACTAACATCGTTCTGAAGATGAGTAAAAAAATTGTGCTTATTTGTCATTTATAATTATTGAGGCTAGAAAGACTTTGCCCTCAAATAAAAAAGTTGCAAAAATATCGAGGACTATGACGCATGACATGCTCGACTGGCAACTATGAACGACTGTGGTGTGGTGCCTAACGACAGGTGATTCCTGTTGGATGACGCATAAAGTCAGAGGTGCCACACTTTTATCTAATAGAAATCAGGTCAATAATTAATTTGTGTTATTGAAAAGATTAAAATATATATCTACTTAAAAAAAAACGTGTGACAAAACGCATAACATTTTTTGCTGGATTACGCATGCGCAGTGTTAGGTAATTTTCGTTCGGTATTTTCGTTATGAAATTTCTGGATTCGGTATCCACGCTCAAGGCCCGCGATCTTTACTAGGAAGTAATACTTACATACGTAATAAATCGTTTACAAATAATCGTTTGCAACGTTCTGCATATGGTTCAACTGTTTCGTACATACTGTGATAGTTTTATGTATTTTTGTGAATAAATAAACTTCATAAAAAGGATGGTACGGCCATTGCTCGACTTCTTGATCAATGCACCACCATGCTCCCAGATCTATCGTTTTAGGAAAAGTAGCCACAGGCAAATCCGATAGAACCGATCTAAACTGTTTATCATTGAAAAATGCGTAAAAACGATAAATACTAAGCAGATGTTACTGTTACCGCGGCTCTGAGTCTGCCAACATCAACAGTCGAGTGTTGATACATAGTGCCCGCTCCATCTAATAGTACTATATGAGTTTCTTATTGGGTTTATGCCAAATTTTTGTTTATACCTATCGCTACAAGAAAAGCGTAGACATGAACAGAATCGACAGACTTGTTGACTCTGCGGCACACCCTGAAGACGGGTTTACCAAATAAACCGCGGATTGGTGTAATTAGCAAAAAGGCAAACCATAAGGGCCACAGCTCAGTTGATAGTGGCTCTGCCTTCCATGCTGTGGGTCGTGGGTTCGATTCCCACCCAGGGCAAATGTTTGTGTGATGAACATAAATGTTTGTTCTGTGACTATGTATTCTATGCATGTATTTACAAAAAAGTATATGTAGAATACATTATATACTTTTTTTCGAACAAATATCAGCAATCTAGTTCCCATAGTACAAGCTGTGCTTAGTTTGGGACTAGAGTGTGGTGTGTGATAAGGTTCGTTTTTAAATGTTTTGGGATTTCTGGGCAAACATATTCAGTTTTGCCAATTTTGCGTAGGTATTGATTAAAGATTTGCAAAATTACTCGTTCACCCAACAGTCGGTCTAACAGGGTTTTCTTGGTTTAAAATGTTTACGACTATAGTTCTTAAGAGGTTAATGTCTGAGTCATGGAGCTTCAGGTGTCTTGAACCTATTTCTTCTTAACCATGAATGCTGATACAGGAAGAATTTTTTCATCTCCATTACAGTGAGTCAGATTTAACCGTAAATTCATACAATATACAGTACAGTCAAGATAAATAAATAAAAATAAATAAATAATGCTGGACAATCCACACAACATCATCTAGCCCCAAGCTAAGCAGAGCTTGTGTTATGAGTACTAGAAGACTGACATACTTAATATTATACATTACATAGATAGATATTTTTTATTATACATATAATACCCAGAACACCCGGAATAAATATTTGCAGAACATACAAACATTTATTCCGAGGCGGGAATCGAACCCGCAACCTTCCGCGTCGCAGGCGGACCATCGCCCACCGCGCCACATCGGTCGTCATCGAAGATATATCATTAAAAGAATAAAATAGAAAAACGTTTATTTATAAATATAGCGAGAGCCTTTAAATTGATTTTATTAGTATTTGTACCCACTGTATTGTACCTACTGTTCTTTAGTTCATAAATAATAATTACTTTTTATTTTTTCTTAGAAATATAGTAGTAACAAGTTTATCGTACAGTTTAATCTTAACGATTTTTTAAATACCAGAGTAATAACGATATGGATTCGATGAACTGTTTTGTTCTTGGCTTTGTTTTTAAATGTCGAGTTTTTTAATAAAAAATATTTTATGTTTTTTTAACTAGTTTTTACTATTTTAACAAAAACCTTATCTTTACAATAAAATAAAAATAAACCAGAATTCCAGTATCTTTATTGTCATCAATATATCCCATCATAGTAGCTATCATCGTTACATTCTGTTTTTATGTACCTATTCTGTTTTAGTTCCGAAATAAAAAACTTTTGATTTGATTTTTGATTTGATTTTGAATATACATAGATAGGTATATATATCATTAGGTACAGAATGTCCTGTCAAGGCTGTTAAATTACCACTTCGCCAAAACAAGCTTTTGGCCAAGTGGACATTATTGCGCGTGTGCAAAAAAAACACAAATTAAAAGAATTGGATAACGAATGTTGCTATGCTAAAATGCTCTTTTATGTTGTTTTCTATTCTTTAGTGTAGTTGTGAAATGACAACTTGGCTAGAGGCGCTGGAAACTAAACAGAGGCTGCTAATCAGAGAGCATATCCGGTGCATTTGCGTGCCTCGCTGCAGGCTCCACTGAATTACCGATTGGACTTGCCGCATTTATTGAATGAGCAAGATGCCAATTTGTGCTGTTTATTTCTTGCATTTGCATACAACTGTTAAATAATACTCGATTGAATAAGCCGATAAAAAAAATCGGCAGTTTGAAGTTTATGCTGCCTTATTTTGCTTCTTTTTTATTTTAAATACATTGTTGTGTTGAGTTGCATGGACAATTGACATGGTGGTATAGACACGTACTATAGATTAAAGAAACTTTTTCATCCACCTACTAAGGTGAGCTTTGACTCACTGGTTTTATTTTTAAATGTCGAAGAGGTCATGGTGTGGCAATAGCAAAATTCCAAAACAATAATCTGATAATAATCGAGTAGGTATGAGATTCCATGAGTCACTGTATCGCCATTCTACCGTTTATTGGTTATTCACGATTCACATTTCATAAATTGGTTTGCAAGTAGGTAAACATGCATTGCATGCCGGGTCGGGAATAGTCGGGATAGCGAACATTCCAGTACCTCTACCATGAGTTGTCACAGTAAAATCGTCTGACTTTACTACAGTAGTTACGTCAATATTAGTACATATTACGAATTTTAGTACCCAACTATCCGCTAGAGGCGCTGTACAAATCTTCGTACATTTTTTTCACTATAGACGCTAGCGAGTATCGTATATATACCTAGTACAGTAAAAACTCATGGTAGAGCTACTGAACAGTGGAAATATCCGGCGTCCGGCCGTGTCGGATGAAGGTATGCGTACCAGACACTTTACTGGCCTAAATTAACTTGGATTGAAGCTCTAACTAGTGTTAGTGTTTTCAGTCGTTGAAGTCCTAGATCTAATGCATTTTCTTTTATTTGGTTTTTGTTGAAAACTGTAATTTTTTTTTTATGCTATACAGGCAGACGATCTTGCTGAGCCACCTGATGGGAAGTGGTCACCGACGCCCATGGACACCTGCAGCACCAGAGGCGTTGTCAATTAAATTCTGACAGTTTCCGGTTCCCTACTGTCATATTGCAAGATATGGAGGTAGTCAAAAATATCACCGTTATTTACAAGAGAATCCCAGACTCGTTCAAGAAAATTTCATTCTATAGTGTGAGTTTTACTGATGTATTAAGTCATAAATGTCATTTAAACGAATTATATTGTAAAGTGATTAATAAAAAAACAGAGAGAATGAGTAAAATTGTTATGAAAATTCAGTCAGTATACACTGTAGTTGATTGATCACTGAATCGAATTTTGATTGATGAGTTAAAACACGTAACAGCTGCGTGCTCATGTTAAAAGTTTGTTTACGTTACATAACGTTTTTACAAATCATAGTGTTTATCATATTGTGCTACGTTTGTGATCGCTAATCCCGACTTCCGACACTCGCGTGCAATAGGCAACTGATTTGTATAAAATTGTGTAAATTCGTCCTATCCGCCCGATTTACACCTCAAATGATCAAAACAGGATATGCATCTCGTGTCTTCTCAAATCCATCTCACATCAAAGACTGTATTGATCTAATTTCCGGTGATTATGTTCGTTGATTGGCATGTCTTTTACAAAGGATCGTTTTAAAGGAGCAGACGCCTGGGGATGAGCCGACTTCCTTGTTTTTATTGCAACCTTGTTACGTGTGCGATCTCGTATGCTGCTCAGGTAGTATTCCGATGGAGAATACGATTTGACTATTAATACTTAGCCTTCGCATGGATAAATAAATGACAATTAAATGAGAACATTTTTAAAACATCACTTTGTTTTTTTTTATAAATTATAACTGCAAAAAGTTCCAATGATGCTCGAAAACTATGACCAGCATCATGAGTCTAAGCTATATAGGTACCGCTGTTGCTGTTAGGATTAGCGTTACGAATTATCAGTTTTGCTGTCACATAAATAACTTGTGCCTTTATTCCTTTTTTTTTAAATAATAATATAAATATTTTTTATTCTATTCTATTGCACACCTCGCGCTCGAAGATTTGTTTAACCATGTTAGTATCGACTACGGCTACGCATTAGCAAATAGCCCGAGGAGTAGTGTTGATTTTTTTACGTCATATCTGAATGATATACTACATCACGATAGAATTGCTTTTTGCAGTATAATGCTACCCTTTTTGTATTTAAGACAATGCAAAATTAAGTTCTTTAATATCTTAAGTCAAAGTCAAAGTCAAAATTACTTTATTCAGTAAAATCACAAGGATCATTTAGAATCGTCTTACATACTAGGTGCCAGTTCCACGCGACCAGAGCCTAGAAGAACGGGCAAGAAACTTACGGCCTGGTTCCTACCGTTTTTTTATATGATCTTTCTTACAAAGAATTACTATTAAAGTTAATTTGTGAAATTGAATGTAAACTTGAAGTTTTAAATAAGTGCAATGTCTAGTTAGTATAACTTTTAAAAAACATTGCAGCATTCATGTTTTTTCTACGCATGGATACTAAGACTAATTGTAAAGCATGTTTGAAACGACCATTAAGTAAGCAATTGTAGAGATTATTTTTTTTTCTCAAAAGATAGAAATCAAAATCATGTCGATCAGTCACTTCTATAAATCTTTATTTATTTTTTAGAGGGTTTCATCAACTTTACTATGAAATATACCTATTTGTCTTGCTTGACTGATCAACAACGACTTGATCTACGTTTTTACCCACTGGTTGACTGATCAACGACTGACAACGGCTTGATCTACGTTTTTACCCACTGGCTCTTGTATTGAAAGTAGGAAGTTTGTTATCATGTTAGGATCTGGGCCGATGAGATGGGCCGTGTAAGCAAAGCAATGGCAAGGGACGCCTTCCTGGCGGCCATACACGTTTACATTATAAGGTGGACTAATGTACTTCTACCTCGGTACAGTTGGTACATTTTACGCTTAAACAAATTAGATGGATTTTGATTTGATGAATTTAACTATTTCTAGTTCATGTCAAGTTCATTGGATATAAAATCAGGTTATAGTGTAGATAGAACTTTAGAATTGGTAGGAATAGAACTACAATAGATCAGAGCAAGTCGATTTAATTAATTTCTCAAACAAAAAGGTTTTTTGATTTGGTGTTGATTGAAGTTCATATTACGACGTCTTTTGTTAAAATTTATATTTATTTGGTATTTTAGAATTTCAGATTTCATTCATTCATTGCGAAAACACCCCCGCAAAATCGTCTTCGTAGACGATTTTGCGGGGGTGGTCGCAATCGCTTTGATGATTATAATATTTATATATATAAAGATTTTATTCACGTTAAACAGTTTAACTCTAAAATAACTCCCTGTATAATAGTGAGTATGGGATCCATATAACTGTGTCTCCACTGATCCTTATATTATCGGTTCAAGATTATAAACCGTTTTGAATAATCCCCAAAAAGTTCCGATTCTACGGTCTCGTGTCATGTACCGTACTTAGCTCAATATTTTCTATACTTTATATTATAATCTTAGCTTGACGAATCTGACATATTAGGCATAGAATTATGACCGTTATATACAACCTATTAGGTTCAAAATGAATGTTAATTTGGATGTAAGTACATCACGTATAATGAATAGCTCATTTTATTCTTTTGGTAACACTAATCATAAACTCTTACGGCCGGTTTCTGGAAACCCAAATCACGATTGATCCGAGTTTGACACATAGTAATTGTTTGTTTTTTTCGTTGATCATCGTTCGAGAAACCGGCCGTTAATCTAACAGATTTGTAGTAAGAAATATAGCAGGCTTCGTTTTTCGCATGTATTTTAATGTATGATACACACAAAGATCAACAAACTTAGTTTATGCGCTAATCATAATTAATCTCTCGGCACGTTCGGAGACTTAGATTAGGCTGATTATTTTACAGCCGTTTTTAGACATGTTGGTAATAAGATTATGTTTACTTTCGATATTGTCGATCGTAAAAATAGCCTATTATCCGGGAATTTTATAGATCGTTTTCGTCATATTTTAGATCGTAATTTCGAGTTTTTTTTCACTTCAGCAACTTAGTAGTTGAAGTGAAAAAAAAAAACTGGAAATTCTGTGAAAAATATATTTAAATGCTGGATAAGTAAATTGTGACTTTTAATTTACTTCTGATGTGTTTGGTATACAAAATATATACAGAAAAAAATAATACGTATGAAGATAATATTGAAAGAATTGCAAAGATTTTATAATTTTTTTCATACAATCTTCAACTTAGACTCTGATATCAAAAGCTCTCATATTTTTTAATTCTCTATGAAACTTCCAACCAATCGTTCGCAGACCACACCTTTGAACACTAATATTTTAGCGTTTCTGTGTATCTACCATGAGTTTTCACAGTAAAATCGCCTGACTTTACTACAGTAGTTACGTCAATATTTGTATGACGAATTTTAGTACCCAACTATCCGCTAGAGGCGCTGTACAAATCTTCATACATTTTTTTAACTACAGACGCTAGCGAGTATAGTAAATATAGTACCTATAGTAAAAACTCATGGTAGACCTACTGCTTATTCATTAGTAAAAGTGTCGTGTGGACTCGCCTCTATCAGTTTGGTTCTAAGCAATTTGCGTAGGTCCTCAATTCAAGCATTGGCATGTTATTAGCGGCTTGATGTAGTGCCTCGCTCAATACCTCCAAGCCGTGGACCTGCGATGATCAAGTTCCGACGTAGAGTGGATTATAATTGTGTCAATACAGTAAGAATTGGGAACCTAATAGACAGCAAGAAGCTTAATATCCTAAAGTATAAATGTTGCCTAAAAAGTGATCGTCATAGTAATAGGATGTATTTTGTAAAATGAAAATCCAACAATTTTTGATAGTCGTCTATCACAGCTCAGTTGTATTCCCACCCAGAGCAAATGTTTGTGTAATGAACATAAGTATTTGTTCTGTATCTGGGTGTTAGTACTTATTAAAAAAATGAAATGAGTGTTCTATGTTTTAGTTTTGATTCTATCAGCAGTCTAATTCTCATTAATACAAGCTTTCCTTAGTTTGGGACTAAGTAGAGCGCGATGTGTGAAATGTCCGTAAATATTTATTTATTATTTAATAATTGGCTGTAAGTTTAATTGATAAGTATGTATTGATATAGTTTAAAAGCTGTGGATTTTCTTTAATAAATAAATAAAAAAAAACATTGAATATCCAGTCCATAAATAAACTCACTTCTAGTATTTCAAAGTAACGATTGTCTTAGCTCTAATTGATACTTAGAGCATTTACAGACAATAAAAAATGTAAATGGTTGAAACGCCCAAATGGTACGCAGTAAACAATAAGCTCTCCTTAACCTACATTTAGATCCACCATGAAAATAATCTTCAAATTAATGGGAACCCATTCAGCGCATAAGACCCATATCCATCAATGCAGTGTGCACATTTATCAGAGCTTGGAACACATAACGGTTCAAGAAAATTGATTAAATGTCACGGACGACCTTCGGTGCAATAAAGCCTAATTCTCATAACAAAAAATGACAAAAAAAACTCCAAGTCAATTTTTTTAAGCTATTGCATAGTTTATCACGGGCCTTGAGCGTGAAGACTGAATCCAGAAATTCCGTAACGCAATAACCTAACACTGCGCATGCGTAATCCAGCAAAAAATGCTATGCAATAGCTTTACCGCGGCAGTCCCCGAGTGCCACACGTCTTTTTTTCATTTCTGAATCTATTGTGCCATGTGATTTTATCTCTCACTTAGTAATGTATAAAATAATTTAGATGTGAAATAAGTGAATCGCCCTACAGATGCACGGCGCCAGGTGATGTGATGAGGCAGAAGTCCGATGCACGATGGTGCAATCCGCGTCAAATCCGACATTCCGGATTGTCCGCGGACCGTTACGGCATCGGCACCCGGACGCGAGGCTCTTGCGTAACACAGCCCAATGCATTCGTACAGATTAAGTAACTTGCAAGAGGTTCGAAGGACTGATGTTTGAGGAATTAAGGGTTCGTAAAAAATTCAGTGACATTATAAGTAAAAAACCCACATTTGCAAATTGGCGTAGCAGCTAGCTGGCAACTTTAGACAGTAGTAGAGTATACTTATAATCGCTATTTTTGGAAATACACAGAAAAAGGATTTAAAAATTATAATGATATTGATGAGGGTAAATGTACAAACGTATGAAAGTGTAGCTTTAAAATACAAGGAAGGATCCAGCTTAAATATGAATTGCATTTAGTAACAAGTATTTTGTAAAAAACCACATAAAATATTTATTTCTTGAATTTAAGTATATTGCGTACCTAAGCCTAGGTATGTGAAGAAAGCGCGTAGTATGTACAAGGCACAGCACAGATGAACAAACGCATGCGCAGCGGCGGCGCCTGAGCGGCCTTGACAATGTCGTTCCGACCACCCAGACTTGCATTAGTACTGCAACGCGCTATCGTCAAAAAAACTTATGATGGAAATGAAAATGAAAATATTTATTTGTGTAACATATAATTACATATTAACAAGGTTGGGACCTTCTTTTAAGTATAAGTACTTGTGTTAGAAGGCCCCGCTCTTCGATATCCATGGAATGTTACAATATAGTACGTACGTTTACCTATAACATTTTACAAATTATTTTAGTATTTAAGTTAGGTTTGATTTTAAGTACAAGTTTTAATCAAAGCAAACAGTGTGTGTGAGTAAGATGATGATGCCGTGCTAGAGGTAATCAAAAAAACATGTTTTTATATGTATAATAATTTACACAATTAAAAAATGTACTTACAGAATTAGTAAGGCAACAACGTTTAAATAGGTGTACATCATTTTTGAAGATAGCTCTGTTATGTACAGCAAGCTTTTTTTAATTTTTTTTTAAAGCAATAACAAAACACTCTTTGAGTGTCAATAATATGCAAGTGGTCATTTGACTTTAAACATCATCCGAGGCGCCGGCGTTTTTGTGTTATGACTCCTACGCTAGCTTTTTTACGATCATGTCAAGGTAAACCACTGTAATGTAATGGGAAGATAAAGTTAATCCAATAAATGTCGATGCCTTTACCTTTATTATACAAGAAGACGGAGAAATAACTTTAAAAAAATGTTTCGATTTTTCTTTGTTCTTAACGGCTTACACTGTCTTATTTATTACTATTATCCCTATTCTCATTGTAGCAGAAACCTACTAACTTTATATATTTTTTAAGCTTGTAAAGCTACTCTTATAATAGGTATTTTCCTCAATTTTTATCTATTCAGCGCCTCCTTAGCCAAGTTAACATTCTTTGACTACAGTAGTACGGGAGCCCAAGAGAGGATTTCGGTATAGAAAATTACAATGTTTAAAAATCTGTCCCTCATAGAAAAAAATATTAAATTACCTACTAATTTTCTCTCGAAGAGTGTCAAGCTTGACAAGGAGACTCAGATTGAAGTAGCTTGTATAACAGAGCTGTTTATGGACGTTGCGTCTTTTCAACTGTATTTGTCTGTAAAGTCTTTTATGGTTCTATATCAGAACAATATAACCTAAAGTTCTGAATAAAAACATGCAGCTAAAGCTCTTAAAATTTTAATGTCAGACAACATTAGGTAAACGTAAACTTTAGGATCTACATAAAAGGTACATTACACCTACTAGATCTCGGTTTAAAACATTTTTTTATTTATTTTATTTATTTACATTTAGTTTAATTTTACAGATCATCATCATCATCATCATCATCAACCTATATCAGTCCACTGCTGGACGTAGGTCTCTCCCAAGACGCGCCACTGAGCCCGGTCTTCGGCTCTTCTCATCCAGTGTTTGCCAGCTACACTCGCAAAATTCAAAAGACGCAATCGGTATTTTTTGCGATTTATCCAAGGCTTTTGATTGTGTTAGTCATGCAACTCTCATTTATAAACTTAAACATTACGGAGTTCAGAACCGGGCTATTGATCTTATTCAGTCTTACTTAACCAATAGAGTACAAAAAGTTGACGTTAGTGGTGAGAGGTCTTCTGGGTCAATCATTGATATGGGAGTGCCACAAGGCTCGATATTGGGACCTTTCTTATTCTTAGTCTACGTAAATGACCTCGCCTCTTATGTTCAAAAGCTATGTAACATAGTACAGTTTGCAGATGACACCTCCTTAATTTTTAAAGTAGATAGACTAAAGACTGACTACGATGACGTAAATGTATCTCTTTCGCAAGTACTTAACTGGTTTACTGTTAATAATCTGTTACTTAATGCTAAGAAAACGAAATGCATGAAATTCACTCTGCCGAATGTTGTTCAAAGACCAACCAATATTTTATTGAATGGAGAGTCACTTAATCTTGTTGATTCAACTGTCTTCTTAGGCCTTAATATTGATTCGAAATTGCAATGGGCTCCACATATTGGAACGCTTGCTGGTAGGCTGAGCTCAGCTGCTTATGCTGTTCGTACGATAAGATGGCTCACCGATGAAACGACAGCTAGGTTGGTTTATTTCAGTTACTTCCATAGTGTGATGTCATATGGTATACTTCTCTGGGGTAAAGCAGCTGATATACAAACTATATTTGTTTTGCAAAAAAGGGCTATACGTGCCATTTATAAAATGAAACCGCGGGACTCGTTGAGGGAGCGGTTTGGGGAGATTGGTATTCTAACAGTAATTTCACAATATATTTATGAAGTCTTATTGTACACTCATAAAAATAAAGATAGCTTTTTGAAAAAGTGTGAGGTTCATGGTGTGAACACTAGGGGCAATTATAAATTGTGCGTCCCTGGGTTCCGGCTTTGGAGGGTGAGTGGGTCGTTTGTGGGGGGTGCCGTGCGTTTTTATAATAAACTCCCCGAAAATGCAACAAAACTCTCAGTTAGAAAATTTAAAACATACATTAAAAATAATCTTATAAAAAAGGCGTATTATACCTTAGACAGCTATATTAATGACAAAACTGCATGGCCTGATGTCGCTCCACCCGTCAACAGCAACTTTGTCGATTTGTGATGTTAGTAATGTTCTCCTGCCTTGCTTATGTACTTTGTAGTATATTTGTATCTGAAGCGAAGCGTGTGCTGTCTTTTTGATTTACGTATAGCTTTATTATACTTCTTTTTTTTCAACTCATTAGTGTATCATTACTAAGTTAAATTGACACCGCACTGAAACTTCAGTACTTAATTTAGTTTAATTGTAATTCTTTGTAAGAAGGATCATATAAAAAAACGGTAGGAACCAGGCCGTAAGTTTCTTGCCCGTTCTTCTAGGCTCTGGTCGCGTGGAACTGGCACCTAGAATCACCTAGTATGTAAGACGATTCTAAATGATCCTTGTGATTTTACTGAATAAAGTAATTTTTGACTTTGACTTTGACTTTGACTTTGACTCCTCAGATCGTCGCTCCATCTCGCCAGAGGGCGTCCTACACTACGCTTGCCTAAACGCGGTCTCCACTCCAGTATCCGTTTGCTCCAACGGTTGTCGGTTCTGCGGCAAACATGGCCGGCCCACTGCCACTTCAGCTTGCTAATTCTTTGAGCTATGTCGTACACCTTGGTTTTCTGACGAATGACTTCGTTGTGGATTCTATCTCGCAGAGAAATACCAAGCATAGCTCTCTCCATAGCGCGCTGAGCGATTTTCAGCTTGTGGACCAACCCCATTGTCAGTGTCCACGTTTCAGCAGCATAGGTCATAACGGGTAGGACGCACTGGTTGAAAACTTTCGTTTTCAGACATTGAGGGATGGATGACGAGAAGACTTGACGAAGTTTCCCAAACGCAGCCCAGCCCAGCTGAATTCTCCGGTCTAGCTCTTTCTCGAAGTTGTGTCTACCTAACCGTGTCTGCCCGAGGTAGACATACTGCTGCACAACTTCGAGAGGCATTCCGGCGACGGTTATTGGCTCTGGGGTAATACGATCATTGATCATTGATCATTTTACAGATAAGGTTATCTAATACGTAAAATATAATACTTATTTAAAATACATTGATTATTATGAAAGGGTTAAAACTTTTAGACCTTTTTGTTAAAACAAATGACACAAGAGTTTAAAATACTGGTAAACAGTTTAAAATATATTATGTTCCCCGCGCCCAACAAATAAGTAGGTACAAACTAAATAGGTATAGAAAAAAATAGGTATGTTTTAGTACAAACAAACAAAACAGACAAGATAATCAAACATTGAATGAAATAGGAACCCACTGTGTATCAATAAAATATGTGTTTGCACACATATGTAGCGCCTGATTGTTTTATTGGAGCTGAGCCAAAAAGCTTCATCCTGTGCTATCAAACCGAGTACGAATTTCCATACAACACATACATACTTACTTTTTGATTTACAGCTACATAAACATTAAACTTATCATTTTTGAACTATTCAGGGACTTAATAGATCAAAAAGGATATTTTCATGAAGCTCCGAAACCAAGATCAGCGTGTTACTCAGCGGAAAATTAAGGCGCAGTAAAAACGTATGGGTAAACGAAGGTTTTTAACACGTTAAAAAAGGATAAAATATAACAATCTATAACTGAATAAAAATCTCAATAAATCATGGTGTCTTTTACAATTTTCATTTAAAAAAAAAAACTTTATTTGCTTTAATGTAGTATATAAATTTAAGTATTTTTAAGAGAGAGAATTTTCCATAGTTTTGTTATAAACAGTAGTTGTAAGGCCTCATTAGGCCTAATTAGTACAATGTATGAATTATCTACTCATGATTACGTAACTTATAAAAAAACAGTCAATTAACAAACAACTGGTTACTACATTAAACTGTGTTTTTTTATCAAACTTTTTCAATTTATAAAAAGCCTGTATTGAGTACCATAGTCTTCTAACGTGAATTAATTCATCAGTAAATGTGTTGCCATTGTACTAGATAATGCGTTGTGTTTCGCCGTATTGGCAATGTTTTCAAACATCAGTTGTAAATATGTTTTATCACAAAGTTCAGGGCTTCGTTGCGCATTAATGCGTCTTCGAGTTGTTTTCAGCGGTCGATTCAACTGTGGAACTTCCAGGAATCAATTTGGGTCGGTGATGCGTTTGCGCAGATAGTGGGACGAAGGTCGTCGATCGCGGTGTGTTGCTAATCTTAAATAATTTTACCCGATAAACAAGGTAGTTTAGTTTTATGAAAGACTCTGATTTTAATAAACAAAGTAAATTAATTCCACCAAAATTGTATCTATTTGTAAATACAAATACCAATACCAATTTAAATATTACTTACTCTAAATAGAGTAAGTAATATTTAAATTGGTTTATGAAAAATAAATAGAAATATTGCAAATAATTTTAAAAAGGTACACAAAGATAATTAAAAATCCGTTGAGAAGTCAAAACAATATAAAGATAGTAAATAAAGATAAAAATTATTTGGATAAATTCAGTAAAAAAAAATTTTTTTTGGTGACTTCATAATTTTTTAGATGGCAACATTGAATTAGTTTTCTACTGGACAGCGTGTCGGCATGGTGCGGATGTGGGAAATACGAATAACAATAACAGACACAAATTGTGTTTACAATAATTCTATTTAACCAATGGGAAACTTCCATTTCCCATAGAGCATTTGCGTTTTTTTATTGCCTAGTAATTTGGACCTGGCAAAATGCCTAGCAAACCTGTAACACTTGAATAATACCATGAAAATAAATTGTTTTACATCTTTATAACTCTAGATGTAATGTAGAAATAAAACCTTTTATATTTTTTTTTAATGTGTTGTGATGTACATGTATTTCCTATTTATCTATTTTCTAGATAACTTATAAGAAAAAATAATGGAGTTCTCACACGGTTAAGCTTATATCATTATATCTTACTTCCCATGAAGGCATACATTTTCAAAAAATTACACGCTTACTCCGTATATTCCATTGTATTGATGATATCAGTAACTTGTATTATTCTGTACGATATATGTCAAGTATGTTGTCAATATCTACACATAAAGACTAGGATGAAAGGAGTTTGAAGGGACGTTTGAAGGGCTCCTTAGATCTATAACTACGTCAGCCGTCGTCGTCAAACTTGCGAAGCATTTACAATAAAGGTAGGTTGGTATTATCTATTCACAAAGAATAGGACGAATTATTTACTATATTATATACGAAATATATATGAAACGGTTGAGCTACCTACAAACCGTTACGAACTATCTTTCGATTGTGTTTGCTGATCAAACTGATTGCCACTCAGAATGGTCCTACTTAATGAGGAGCTTAAAACACTTGAGCAAAAAAGCTAAGAAAAAAAGTCTTAAATAGTGTGATTTAAGGAATAACTTTGCTATAAGGTGTCGTCAAAATTTGACGCAATCTACCACTTATGGGATCCGTTAGAGCCTAGAGCAAATATCTATCATTCATCACTAAAATTGTGCAAATTGGCTCCTTAAAGTGAGGCATCATCAGTTTTGAACGTTTTGCTATTAAAATACCCTCAAGTAGAGCAAAGGTTAACACAATACTAACCTATGATAACATAAGATTAAAGCGACTCATAAATAAAACTTATTGGTTTGTAAGAGTTTGTCAGAAATAACGACAGTAAATCTTCGAATCGAAAGTTATCCTTAGTTTATTTATTATTCGGAAACAAAGACAGAAAATCTTTGGATTTCATTCTGTCCTTTTTTTTATAATTATTTTTTAATAATGATTAAGATTTTAAAAGCAGAATGTTTATTGTAATGATTTTATCATTATCCTAATATGTAATCTCTATTTTTTTCATAAATCTTCTTCGTATCGACGTTGCTCTCAAACATTCCCAAGACTTGCATTTTTTTCAAAAGTAGGTAGTACAAGTGAACGCTGACTTTGTGAGTTAAAAAAATATAAAGAATAGTTAATGCACACGTTCTTTATTGTTTCAATACCTAAATTAAAGTTCATGCAAGCGAGGTTTAAATTATGGAGTAGTCTCACCTTTAGCAGAATGTGCAAGCAATCTGTTTTATTGATGACCAAATCGGTTCCTTGAGTGGGATGTATAGAATGTCTGTGAGAACTTCGTATCATTTTGGTTGGATCACTATGTTTTTATCAGACGTTCCAATTATATAATCCAAATCTGTCCAAATATGAACTGGTGTGTTATATAGGTGAGTTAGTGATCAGCAAAACTGAAAGAATCTGCCAGAAACCCATACAAAATTATATTTAAAAAAATAGCTAGATTAATTTTATATTGTTTTGTTTATACGAAATTATGAAAAATGCTGAAATATCAAATAGGATTTGGGAAATATTTCGAACATGTATTGATTTTTAACACCATTTTATGAATCCTCTTTTGGAACCTGCAGAGGGTTTCTGTAATGTATCTAAATAATTTAATGTATTTAAAAAAATATTTGTCTTTTTGAAATTTCCTCTATGAATGCTAAGGTTTTTAATTTAAGTACATTAGACATAGATCGAACACTGCCTACATCTCAAAGATGAGTTACAAATGCTTTCAAGATCCGTTTAAGTATGCTTTATCGTCACCTTGCAAACCTAGGGGCGGGGCACGAGAATCTCTGAATTCTATGGGTTAAATATTTAGGCCCAAGTCACAAGCCTTAACGATTAAATGTTAACTAAGCTTATTTTTATCTTAGTATAGATAGTATAGGGTAATGATACACAACGTTAGTTTATTGTTTTACAGGGCATATTTTAAACTGTTCTGCTACACATACCTATAAGCAGTAAGGTCAGCAGAATGTTTCATAATTTCGTCGAATAAAAAATAATAAGTCAGTTTTAGGTACTCTCAAACTAGCAAAGCCCAGCTAAGGCTAGAAATCTAAGAAAGCGCTAGTTGTTAATTAGTATTATGTAAAGTACAAAATCTGCATTCATAAATAGGAACAGATTTTATAATTAATTGTTGATTTTTTTGGTTGAAGATGTTCCTATGATTTGCGCCGCTAGTTCTAAGCAGCAACAATACGGGCAAGGTGAGGCATCGGAAAGGGCAATTCTCTCGGATATATACCCAGGCCATCCCTACAACAAGTACTGTGCGCCGCGGCTCAGTATCGACACGACCCATCGACCACACAATGTCGAAACTGGTGAGTTCACAATGGCATGCGAGCATTGTTATCTGAGTCTAAGTTTAGGCTATTGTTCTGAAGGTTCATTTTGTTCCATGTTGGTCTTACATGCAGAAAATTGGCCAGTAATCAGTGGCATATTAAGCAAGCGTGGGGCCCGTAGCAAATTACAAAGAACCCTTGTTATGGATTCCGTTTATTTGCTATTTATGAGTTATTCATTCTTATGCATCATAGTCTTAACAGTAAATTTATATATATATATATGAATAATATATTGTAACATACATTTTGGTTGTACTCAAACATATACCTATTATGAAGAAGCCACTGGTTCCTGAAACACAGTTTACACTAGTTCAGGAGCCTATGGATTCAATAACCTTGTAAACTTAACCTTATGCCAATAAATGTTTTTTGTATTTGAGTTACCATAGTGGGTTTAAATATGTGGGGCCCGTACCAGTTGCTACTCTTGCTACGTGGTTAATCTGGCACTGCTAGTAATCATAAGATACTAAGACGCCTTGTGCTATTAGTTTTGTTCCAGCAATATCTACTTATTGTTTACCGACAACCGTTGGAGCAAACGGATACTGGGATGGAGTACGCGTTTAAGCAAGCGTGGTGTAGGACGCCCTCCGGCGAGATAGAGCGACGATCTACGGTGTAGCTGGCAAACACTGGATGAGAAGAGCCGAAGACCGGGCTCAGTGGCGCGTCTTGGGAGAGACCTACATCCAGCAGTGGACTGATATAGGTTGATGGTGATGATGAATACTTATTGATTGCATTTATTCCAGACTCTTTGCCTGGCAGTTCTACTTGCGGCTTCCTGCCACTCAGCTCGCTTGGATCACCTCGTGCCGCAGGGCTATGCTCCCTCCGGCGGCGGCGCTGGTAACGCCCAGCCCTACAACTATGAAAACGTCAACAACGGCGACGGTACCTATCGTTTCAGGTAATTTCAAAGTCAAAATTACTTTATTCAGTAAAATCACAAGGATCATTTAGTCTCACATACTAGATGATTCTTCTAGGTAGTTCCATGTAAAACTAAAGTAAAAACCTTATATTTTTTATCACTCATTGATTTATTGTCTGATGGTGACGTAATGCTGGCCACACACCATCCTTCCTATCGTCCAATCGGCATGAGACTGCAGGCTGGATCCAATCTGCAGTACGTCCAGAAATGATATGGATGTGAAAGAAGTGAATACTGTGATGACGGATGATAGAGGAGAATGGAAGAAAAGAACATGTTGTGCCGACCCCACCTAGTGGGATAAGGGAAGAAGAAGAAGCAGAAGAGGTGTCGTGATACAGGAACTTATGCATCTAAATCATTACAATCATCCACAATTTAGATATTCCAATGTATAATACTGTACCTGTAGTGTGTCATGATTATTTGAAGCACGACGTTACTGATAGAAAAGTAATTATTATAAAAAACAGACAAAAACTTACTGGGCCACAAGAGTGCATGATTAGTATCTAGTAGAGATCATAAATGATCTGCAATTGAGTTTTATTGTATAAATATTTCGATTAGAGAGATCATTAATGATTTAAAATTGTCTGAGTTTGATAGAGCTTATATTTTGTTGGTTCTAGCTACGATACCCCCGAGGGTATCTCAGCGCACGAGAGTGGCTCCCCGCGAGCCTCAGGGCCCGAAGGTCCCGCGGTGACAGCTGAAGGAGGATTCTCTTACCGCGCTCCCGATGGACAGCAGATCTCTCTCACCTACACGGCTGACGAGACAGGCTTCCACCCAGTGGGAGCCCACCTGCCCACGCCACCACCCATCCCAGAAGCAATCCTGAAAGCTTTGGAGTTTAATAGACAAAACCCGTCGAAGTTAGTGTACTTCTAAATTGTATCTGAACTATTGTGACAGTCTACAGTAGCTCTACCATGAGTTTTTACTATACTATGTTTACTATACTCGCTAGCGTCTGTAGTTGAAAAATGTATGAAGATTTGTGCAACGCCTCTAGCGGATAGTTGGGTACTAAAATTCGCAATACAAATATTTACTTAACTACTGTAGTAAAGTCAGGCGATTTTACTGTGACAACTCATGGGAGAGGTACTGTACCTGAACTATTGTGACAGTTTTAATATCGTTTTATATAAAAAAATAATTATCGACGTAAAATCATAGGTTACCAATTAGTTTATTACATATGCTGTTAATGAGAAAACAGAAATATTTGAAAATGCAATCATGATAATGATTTCCAGCTGTTCGCATGTCCTTCCTAACCGTCATGTCATGCAGATCCATGATGGAAAATAAAAACATGTACTTTGAATGAATGAAATGAAAGAATGAATGAATTGTTTCAGTGATAACGGAGGCTTCAGTGGTGGACGTCATCGGTACTAACAGCACAACGCTCCAGGATCTTGGACTTGGCTGTCAATGGTGCCTCATGCTGGACTGTGATATAAATGTACTTATGATGTATAGTTTTTAATGCAAATGTAATACAGTAAATAAATCGTGCTGGTGCTCAAAACTGACTATCAATTAATAAAACCTATAACTAACTAGGTACCTATACGAATTTAGTAATCTTACTTAGTTTCTTGAAGTACGGTTTTATTATAACTTAATTTTGAATAATTATAATTCCGAAACCTATGACGATATCATTATAATCGATCAAGCGAGAGAAGCGTCTTAGTTTCGACATTATGCAATTATTTTGTCTTTCTGTGTGTCTGTTCTCGCCTACAGGTCACATTTTCAACCGATTTCAACGAAACTTTAAGCAAAGTTTTCGGTAAGTAATCTATTAACCAACCAAATTCCATAAAAAAAAGTTTTCAAAAATATTCCTGAAACAAACAGTCACTCGATCAATATGGAGTATACTTATATAACTTGTTTAAAATTGTTTCGATATTGAAAAAGTTTGGTAAATTAGAAAAAATGTTTTTATTTATTTAAGTATTTATTTAATTAAGGAGGTATCTCTTATTTCTTTAGATAGATTTTACTTTCGGTAAAAAAAAAAACTCATTGTAATTACGCTTTACTCTACCCCCAAGGTTTAGTGATTGCGGGCCGGAATCAATTTTATAATGAGCATTGAAATTATTGACTAATAAATATAACTGCACCATGGCTCCGCGAAACGTGCATACGAAAGGTAACTCTGCAGAAAAAAAAAGGTTAAGTACTGAAAAAAGTCTGACACTTTAAACGTCATAATATTAAAGCTTATTTATACTCTGTGGCCGCAGTGTTTTTTAACAAAATACTTTTTTGTTTGTTTGGCACCAGCAACCCCGCGAATCTTACAAACATGTAAAACTGAGAAGTGAAAAAAGAAAAACGTATAAAATGAAATGTTCTAAACGTTTTCTTCAAAATTTTTCGAACATTTAATTTAATACATTTTCCTTTTTTCTTTTCAGTAAAAAAAAATTTGGTAGAATAAAAATCCCGCCTCTTCTCCAGCAATGTCACACAATAATAATTATAGTCTTTGTATAGTATACACAGAACGTAAATATCCTTACGAAAGTATTGCAATATTGTACTTATACGTTTTAATGAAAGTTATCATTCAAATTTTTATTAAATTTCTCTGCTAGTTCAAAATCAGTTTATAATAAAAGTTATAACTTTTATAACTCACACAGTTATTCAAGGTATATTTTTATTTAATTCGTGACAAGTTATTTAAATGTATTGCAAGAATGTTCCTGTATTAGATTCTTAGTTTGAATTTCGAAAATAGAACGCATTTTGCGTTCTATTTTTGAACTTCAAACTGAGCGTTGTGTCAATTTTGAAGTTACTTGACATTGACAATAATTTAAAGTTTTTTTACATGCTTAAATTCGCATTATATGCAGAAAAAAATAATAATAATACAGACTTGGTTTTTCAATAGATTACGCCGAACTGACTGGACCAGCCTGGTATTTATGCAGATACAGTTTAAAAAGGCAAAATGAATTGTTGTTCTATTAGTAAATTCCTGTTATGAAGATAATTTGGGTAAGTTCAATCTCGCATTCTATAAATTGAGATTCTTATGTACTAAAAACTGATTTAATTGGTTAAGTAACATTATGAGGGAAGATAGTGGTGTGCCTACGAGGCTTGTGCTAACATAGATTATCCGCAAATGTTGTAAGTGTGGTGTTTTCAAACAAAAGAAGGTTTATAAATAATATTCATTTATTTAAAGCTTGCAAATAATTTATAATTTATTTCCAGTTTGCTAGAGCTAGTCGAGTTGAGGTTACTATCTTAATCAGTTAGTAGTTTCGGTTATAACCACTGTTGTAGGCGCCTTCGCCGCTGAAACAGAATTTAATTATTAGATTGTTTTAGAACAGAACATAAATAAACATCAAAATATGAATAAACAGCGTCCTTAATTTTATAATAAGTAAGTTATAAATATGGTGCATTCACAAAATATTTTTATTTTTATTCAGTTCCCATAGTAATAATTTTGCTTAGTGTGACAATAGAGCGCGTTATGTGAAATTTCTATGAATATTTATTTTATATTGTAAAGGGAACGCATATTATTATTGCTTGCTAAGTCTAAGCGAAATGTGTTGAACCTGTTTTCTAATATCAAGACATCTGTAAATTAACCACATTTTATGCAATAAATTTCATTTCATAAATGTCGTTCCTGAATAAGTATAAGTTGATTATCTGAACTTCAATAAACGGTGATTTCTAAGTTCGTTACAATTGCCGAAAAACATTACAACATATCTTTACTATGGCAAATGGCACATTTGGTACTTATCATTTTGACCCTGGTTTAGGTACAAAAAGTGCCAAGTACAAGTCACAAACGCGCATAAAGGTTACGTATCCCTGTTTATTTATATATTTAGGACAACCGAAGAGAAATCACATAAAAATTAAAGTAAATCACTCACGAGTAGGGATGCTGCCTGTTGTACTCCAAAGACCTCAAGATAGCCTCTGGGATTGGGGGGGCAGTGGGGATATGAGAGCCAATGGGATGGAAGCCGTTCTCATCAGCGGTGTAAGTCAGGGATACTTGCTGACCATCGGGCGCTCGGTATGAGAACCCTCCCTCAGCAGTCACTGCTAGTCCTTCAGGGCCAGCTGCTCGGGGCGATCCACTCTCACGGGCTGATATGCCGTTGCCAGTTTCGTAACTAAAAATATTATTATGTTGAGTGAGTGGGAGGTTTAATTTTCTTAGGCAATTCTGTAAAAACTTGTTCCGGTGAAAAGTGGTATTGTATTTCTTAACCATATTTTTGTAGCCTGTGAGTGGTGAGCACTTTGTTTTGTATGTAACAGTGTTCTTTTAAAATTTAAAGTTTAGAAGATTTTAACCCCCGAAAGCGTATGCTGTTCGATGGTAGTAAATATTTTGAAAAACAAAAAAATGGTTTTGTTATATTTACACTTTTTCTATTATTTAGTTAGGTACTCCTATACAACATTGGTATAATTAAGAAAAACTTAAAAAAATAAAAAGAGGTGTGGAAAATGTTACCACTCTGCATAAACCATTGCAGCCAAAAGTTCGTTGGAAAATCATATAATTTTTATTTTATTTTCCATGGTATAAGGTGGTACTAACCTATATCTGTAATTTCCATCGCCGTTGTTCACGTTCTCGTAGCTCAGGATAGGGATGTGGGCTCCTCCATAGTTGTTGCTGTACGCTGCATTGTATGGACCTGGGTTGTAACCACGCTGTTCGGCAGCTACCAATGTAACTGCCAATATGGCTGAGATACACTGAAAATAAGATTACACATTATTATCAACCAAGTCTTTAAAATGGAGTTTATTAAAAATCTGTATTTGTGATAGAGACTTATTAGTCCATTAAAGTTTTTTTATACCGAATGAAACAAAACAACTGTTAGTAGTTCTGGCAGTAGCTCTGTTTTCAATGCTGTGGGTCATGGGTTCGATTCCCACTGAGAGCAAATGTTTGTGTGATGAACATAAATATTTGTTCTCTGTCCGGGTGTTTCTATGTATTGTAAGTATTCTATCAGCAGTTTACTTCTCATTGTACAAGCCTTGCTTAGTTTGGAACTAGAGTGTGATGTGTGAAATGTTCGTATATATTTACTTATAAAACACTTTCTAAAATCTGTTTTGTTAGTTCTATTAGAACCACCGTGATATTTATGCATCAAAACCCATCGCAGATCTAGCGGAAGACACAAACAATAGCAGCAATAAATAAATAGTAAAGTAGATTACCTTGAAAGCAATCATATTGTACTCCAAATAATAAATCCAAAACACTTGTTCCGAAACCTGTTGGATGACTGATACCTGTCTAGAGTTCAACAGTCTTTTATATCATGACCGTTCACCCATCACCTTGCCATCACAAAGAGTAATGCTCTATAATGTGAAACTGGGCGGTACGGTACATTCCGATGAAGCCACCCCCCATGGGTACTTTTATTGGTACGGAAGACACGATTTTTGCATTGTGTTTCAAAAGTCAGAGTCCCAACTAGGAGTTTGGTTATTTTACAATAGGTATTTAGGTATGTTTCTAAAAAAAGCTTATTCTTTTTTAAAATTATATTATTTTGAAGAAATGTCTTCAGGTCTTTTCTATAATACGTACATGTTTTTACTGTAATTTATTCATAAAAATATAAAATAAAATGTACAGTTTGAAGATCGGTATGATGTAATATTCTAAATTTGGTGTACTAAGAACTAAAACAAAATCCTTTTGCCCTCTAAGTTTCCAGAACATTTTGTTTTGAACATTTTCAATAAAATGAAGACTCACTTCATCAGATTCGCTTGATTTACTGTAATGACCGCTAATTATATGACTGCTGCATTACAGCTTACAGCAAATACGTGGCCGATAATAGTTTTGATCTAAGAGATCTTTCAAAAAGTGCTTGTCAAATCAAAAAAATATGGATTGTCCCGTAATTTCTGCGAGATCATATGCACTTTATATCTGAAGTAACTACCAAACAAAATGTAGAATCGATTATAATTTTTGATTATTTATTATTAGCGGAGTAATCGTGTAACATACACAAAAAAACGAATAAAAGACGTTATTTTTTGAAGTCGGTTGAAAATAATAGGTCTTACATCTATGCATGGGGCTTAATAATACGATCATCGATATGGCGATGCCATTATTAAACGCTGGCATAGTCTATGATTTCATAGGTCATTTTAAATTCAGACGTGTATTGCATACACCGTTGTTGTGTTATATTTAGGGATTGAAAACCGGTTACAATAGAGGTTTCGGTTCTAGGGGTTCCGCTATAACGGTGCTGATAAAGGTTCCGGTTCCAGTACGGATATAGGTTCCAGAATTGGTACTGGTTTCAGAACTGGTGCATGTTCCAGAACTGGTACAGGTTCCAGAACTGGTACTGGTTCCAGAACTGGTGCTGGTTTCAGAACTGGTACTGGTTCGTGCGAAAGAGAGCGTGGCTGGGCGTGGGCGTGACATGGACAGAGTTGATTGTCATCATCTACGCACTTACATATTGTATTGTAAAAGCTAGTCTAGATCATCTATTTAACCGGTTTGGAACCGTTTTTAGGAACCGTTTGAAATCCCTGGTTATATTGCTCAAGTTTTATAATCACTTGAAGTTTGGTTAGACTGTCTTAAATAGTAAAGAGATACCTATACTTTAATAGTTTGTTCAAGATTGTGAATTATTCTGTAGTTCTAAAAGTAGGTAGGTACTTACTTTATTTTTATTGCAATGCAGTTAAAACTTCCGGAAAAATAATAATAAGGTCGGGATAAAAACCTGTGTCATAGATATAGGTTACTTTACTAAGATTTCAGATCGCGAAGTTTAAAAAAAAACTGTCTTACGTTGTTCAGATCCTGGCGATATTCCTGTTATTACATACATTATCGACGTGGGAGCTTGTGCAACTAGGCAGTAAACGAAATGTAAGGAAACTTGCATGTTTCAGTACGTAACTTCGAGTTAAATAGAAGCCACTAAGAAACGGCAACTACGGACCCACTTCGGTTTATAGGTTCCTTGATATCAAGGAGTCTACATCGTAATCATTCATGTATTAATTAAGGTGTGAAAGTTGAGGGTCGATTCAGGTCAAATCACATAACTAGTTCAAATAACTGACATGATCACGTGTTTAAGCTTAAAACTGCGGTTAGTGCAATCCGTTATCAAATGTTACAATATAATTATTATTTTCACAAAAATGATCGAAACAACACTGATACACCCTATACAAATAATAAAAAAAACACATTTGCAAAAACACTAATTAAAAAGTACCTACCTCATAGATGTTAGTAATTAAAATACGAGATCATCTCTGAAATGTTGATTGTTTTTTCTATCAAAAAAAAAACAATCTTCTTAATCGATTAAAATTGGGGAAGTAATCACGTGATATAGGTAGGTACAAAAAAAAATCAAACAGTCGAATGACATTTATAGGTACTTACTTCTTTTTATCTGGATTTAAGGGTGCATATGTGACTTCAAACATAGGTACGTCATAATCATCATGTTAAAAATCTGTAGAAAAACATATTTTTCAGGAAAACCTATTGTAAGTTACTACATTTATAGATTTCTTGTGTCTCGTGCCCGCCATTCGAAAACCATGTGTGCCAGTGACCAGTGAGCTACATATTTCCTAAAAAGGTGTGCTCTATACTTATAATAAGTTTAATAATAATAAGTTTTAGTTTACCCCAATGCAATATTATGCTAAGTTTCATAAACAAAACGGTAAGTATAGTTAGTTTATCGCAAAATTTTCATTTTGCAAACAACCTACAAACATCTATTTCCTTTAACTTTCCTACAAGTACGTTAATTTCCTGCTAAATAACTAAAATGTTAATTAGAAGGTGTTAAAACCTAATTACTGTTCTAGCTGGTTGAAATAACACGCTTAATTAATTAAATGTAGGTATAAAATGTGACCGAAACAAAATGTGAGCCTTCATGTTTTCCATGAGCAAAATAATATGTTTGCTCATTTCGTTTTTGAACATTGACTTGAGATGTTAGGAGGTCATTGACATCAATAACCAAAGATGTTTCACACATAAGGATACAAATTGTTCAAGAATTATCTCGCAAACTGCTAGATAACATTTAAAAACCGATTAAAAAATAGATAATTATGTTTTGAAATCGTAAAAGATAAAATATGATAAGATTTTTATCGTCCTCTATTCAAAAGTAAAATCAATGGAAACATTTCAATGGAACTTTGAGATCATTGTACCTAGGTATATATTAGGTACTCGGTTTTTAATATATTTTATTGATATATCCAAACTAAATACTTAATTATGTCTGAATAATTTAGGACGAACAAAAAAACTTTGTAAGAATATAACATAAAACATATGTTTATTTATTAAATTCATGCCTATGTACATTTATAAGTTACATAATTAGTATTAGCTATAAATAAAATTAAATTATAGTGCATTGTTACACAGTGGTATCACAGTCCTGGTTCAAAAATTCATGCCTTGGTCAATATTCAATTCTGTTAAGCTCGCAAAGAGACCGCAGACAAAGTAGCAATCTAAAGTTAGAGAGTTCTCAAACCGATTCCATTTATTTCATTCGACTTCCATCTATTGATGGCTATTCGAGTTCCGTCAGGCAGAAGGTTTTAATTTTCTTTATAAACGGATCCTTTTCAGCTTTTAGCCAACGGAAAAAAGAAACCACTTCGTATTATTTCTTTCCATTCCCAGTTACTCCCGAGACAAAAACTTGGCTTTCAGGAAGCTGTGAGCATCATGACATAGTATATAAAAGTGTATTCGATAAAATACGTTTACCGACATTCTATAACCGTCATAATAAACGACCACTGCTTGTTAGAAGACCCAGAGTTTTAGTAGTTTGTCGTAACTTATCAGGATATTTTCTTCTCGATTTCAAAAGAGGCTTTCTTTATGCTGGGTCACTGTCTCTTTCACTCTCGCTTCTATAACTCATCTTGATGGTTAGTCTATCTCTTTTTCTCGCTTTAGGATTCGGGTGGGTAATGTCCGTTGCGGTATCTTGCGACTTTGCTAGCTGAGAACTGGTGAGATCATTAGTAGTGGTATCCATTGCCGGAGTTTCCTCCGTTGCCGCTGCCGCCACCGCCGCCGCCGCCACCGTTGGATCCGGAGCCACCACCGTTGTAAGCACCGTCACTAAAAAAATAAAGATATACATATTTTTGCATCTAGTTTAAGGCACTTTGATACTTATAGGGCAAGTGAACCTCTGCATTTATAGCAGCGGATGTGAAATGACGTAGTTAGCAGCCTTTAAACTGTTGCTATGTGTTTAAGAGATTGTATAAATGCTTACGAAGACGGGTTGTTCTTGTTGAACTCAATAGAACGAAGGATCTCCTCTGGAATGGGAGGAGGCGTGGGTAGGTGAGGTCCGACGGGATGGAAGCCGTTCTCATCGGCTGTGTAAGTCAACGCAATCTGCTGGCCATCAGGAGACTTGTAAGAGAAGGATCCTTCAGCTGTCACAGCCGGGCCTTCGGGGCCCTGGGCACGGGGTGATCCGCTTTCTTGGGCTGAGATACCGTTTCCAGTTTCATAGCTAAAATAAATGAAGTAATTCAACGGTGAATAATTTACATAAAACACTTTTGAAATAAACTTTGTTTCTATTATCTGTTTTGTGCTAGGAAATAAAAAAGTCAGTCATGACTTTCATTCAAAAAGTGAATGCTATAGGTATATTAAAGACCAGATATGTTTACCTGAACTTATAGGTTCCGTCTCCATTGTTCACGTTTTCGAACTTAGTGATGGGTATCTGGGCACCGCCTCCGCTAGCACTTGAGCCTCCGAATCCACTGGAGCTACCAGAGCTGCCACCAAAGCCGCCGCCTAATCCTCCATTACCGGCACCTCCCGAACCTCCGAAGCCACCTCCCAGTCCTCCATTTCCTCCAGAACCACCTCCAAAGCCTCCACCTGACCCTCCTCCAAATCCTCCACCAGCGCCTCCTCCAGAACCACCACCGCCACCTGGTCTAGGAGGGAGGTATTGAGGCTCCAGACGGCCGCAAGACGCCACGGCTATGAGCGCCGAGGCGAAAAGAATCTGGAAATTTTAATGAAATATAAAAACAACTTTTTAGGGACTATCTTCAATATTTTCGGGAAAATAGTAGGTAGTTTTTTATATACCATAAAACAAAGTTTATTTTTAATAGATCCTTAAAATGGTATTTCTTGAATACCCGTTAGTTTTAAATAAAATTAAATCTCATGGCATCTGTGTGGCGTGGGCGTGAAGTCGGATTGATATATATAAATCTTAATGGGTTTATTTACGGCATTTTCATTGCCCAGTGCGTCCTTAGGAGCAGGCACTGAATATTTCCAAGAACACCTACGAAAAGCTTTTAATCCTAATTAAATGCCACCCCCTAGATGTGGGGTTACCCAGATTGGGTAGATAATTATATAGTTCGCTTAGACTCACCAGAGCACTTGTCATCTCGTATTTTTGTGTCGAGTGGTTCTTTGTTCAGCTATTTACTGAATACTGTTTGCGAGGATCTGCCTCGTTTTATATTGCTCCGGATTGCCCTTTCTCGGTTGCCTCACCTTGTGCGTTGTAAAGATATCGGCTGGATACGTAGGTACTGAGACCTCACTTTACCTAACCTAGCGTAGGGTGTATTCCCGGCTATAGGTTACATAGGGTTTATAAGTTGTAAATGCACAAATTAAACTAAGTTAAACTTCTGGTTAAACTTTAGTTATTTTGAGTGAGTTCGTAGGAATGCGACAAATTGTTATATTATGATGAATGT
Organism: Ecliptopera silaceata; assembly: GCA_932527185.1. Lineage (NCBI taxonomy): Eukaryota > Metazoa > Arthropoda > Insecta > Lepidoptera > Geometridae > Ecliptopera > Ecliptopera silaceata. The sequence continues at coordinate 3,775,789 of OW052202.1, read as the reverse complement.
CGTTACGTGAATGTTTTGGGTTAAGTATTTTCTGCTTATTTATTTATGCACATCTTATTTGTAGGTACCTATTTCTAAGGGTTATAATAAGCGTCGTCATAAAATCCTTTCCTTTTCTGGTCGTGTTTAGGATTTAAATTCCGTATTATTTCAATTCCTCAGAGTCTATTAAAAGAAACTTCAACAAACTGTAATATAAACAAACCACAGACCAAATCATTTCTCGGACTCCAACTTTTGCAATAAAGAGTTAAAATGGCTTAACTTACACCTTTTTGAACTCATTCGAAACTTTCTAACGACACCTATTCTCAGTTGACAATTACTTATTCCTTTCAATCACTTTTGTTTATTTCTCTATTTATTTTAGTGCTTATGCAAAAAATATTTACTAAATATATGTATAGTGATGTTTTTGTTTTGATACATTTTATCTGGACACAAAAGTAGGTGCATTAAAACTAAATACTCTGACAACGACGGCCTTAAATTAATAAATGACTGTTTTGCACTGATTCATTGTTTAATTTTTTAATTTAGAATGCGGATAAATTAAGAGTTAATTATGGGTTTTTGTCGGACACCAAACTAAACGCGCCTCAAGAAAATACAAATATTGCAAATAAAATTACATCAAAATACTTCTCTACGTGGTCCATAAAATAGTCTACGGGGCGTAGACCATGTCTACGGAGTGTCTACGCTCTCAAATATAGTTATATTTTCTTCTTTTTTCTTTCATCTAGTTTTTTCTTCTTATTCTTGTAATTGTTACTTTTATTTGCATTTACTTATTTAGTTAAACTCGAGCGTCATTCTAACTTTCACGGATTCTCATCGAATCGAACGATATGAAGTTCGCGTCCCTGACCGTTTGGCGTTCCTATCGTGTCACTAACTATTAAGGGCTGATTACACAATACTAGTTACCTACTAAACTGACAAGTGAGTGGATAGTGCACTTGCATACGATTGATATCGGACAGCTATGAACAAGCCAACTCACTCAGTGTATCTAGTTAGCAGTTTTTTTTCTTCTGGCTCGCACAAGTTGTGCGTTTTATAAAGTTTTCCTTTAAGGGTTTTTTTTTAATTTATATATAACTACGCGAAATCTGTTCGCTGTCTCTTTTTTCTCCTTTACTTCAATTTACGTAAAGCAGACACACAGAGCACTCTAGTTAGCAGTTACTCAGATGCGAGGAGAGTTAAGCACGTATAAATGTGACAATCGTAAACGTGACGTTAGCACTGTTCATATGCCTTTGCCGCAATGACGCTACATCATTCGGCAGTCAAGCCAGCGTCAACGCGTAGTGTCGCTCGAATCGTTTGGTAATGAAATGTTTATTCGTGCTCAATCGTCTGATTAACTTGCAACAAGTAAATGTTATGATGCTGTTACACAGTGCAATACAGTAACTGACTAGGCCTACTCGCTCTGTGTAACCGGAGCACTAAGTACCTTACTTACTTGAATACGAGTGGTTCCGATCACCTCCGAGGTACGCTCTTATTGCTACTTGTACTAAAATTAATGTTTTCGATCGTATACAGCATGGATTTGAATATTTGAGTGCGATTTTTATAGACTTCACCTCGCGATTACTCGTTTTACTTTTCGATTTGTGATCATATCACTGGGTGGTCTTGTTTATTTTTTAAAACATGGGTTCTGTATTTTCGAAATTAAACTTTATGAAGACTGTTCTAAGCTTATATTGCCTTGTATATGAGGACTTCAATGTCGCTATGAATATCGATAATGATGTTGAAGAAAACCCACTTAGGAAATGAAAGAAATGTCATCAATCAACTCACGTCCAGCAATTACCAACATGCGTATGTGACATCTATGAGTCTTGCAATCTATGCGACACTAGTTCTTTGCTTTGACTTTTGTCACAAAAAATTAATGCTTTCGTAAAACTCACAAATATACTTATACGTCTCATTTCATATTTACTTTCAGCATAACTAACATTCTATAAAAGTCACTATTGACCACGTTTAAAATGTCATTCCCATTTTTGATTACTATTCTATTCTCAGGCGATTGTAAAATTTAATATGTCAATTATCTAGAACAAGATCAATCTCACGGTTTTGGTGATAGTAGCCACCAGCGTATGCGTATTGCTCTCTTTAAAAACTACACAAAATAGTTGTAAATAAGTATGGCATAAAGAGATTTGTGAATAATGTCGATCAAAATATTGCTTCGGAAAAAAGATCTTTTACTTATTTTGTCTTGTTTAATGGGCTAATTTTAAAATATACAGTAGGTTTATTTATAGTCTACATAATTTATCATTAACTGAGAATCGCACCATATGTCTGCGAATTATATATTCTGGTACTTATGATGATAAAAATACAAAGCTTTGATGATTTGTAAACTCACAAGTCGCTAAAATAGGCCTTGATCACTACATCCGCAATCAAAATAATTTCTTCTCCAATCTCTCAAGTAGGCTTAAATTTTGGCAGATGGCAAGTTAATTCTAAGCTAGGTTTCTAAAAATAAACCTTATAAAAAACGTATCTCGGCACCATTTGATGTTAAAGTATGTAAACATCGTTAATGTGATGTTCAAACAAACGCTCATTACATGCATCCATGTAAGGATAGCCATCTTCATCTAATTAGGTGAGTTAGTTTTTAGTGCTTCAATGGAAATAGCCATAGGTATTTAAGCTGGGACATGATTCATTAGCATGCTTATAACAGAACGCCTGTTATTGCCCGTGGCTTCTCATGTTTTCCTTTAGGACATAAAATGAGCGTCAATTGTCAGTCAAACAGTAAGATTTCATTTATTTTTTATTTATTTTTTATGCCAAATCTGGCAGACGAGCTTGCGGGCCACCTGATGGGAAGTGGTCCCCACCGCCCATAGGTACCAGAGGCTTTTTTTATGCCCGATTGTGAGGAATATTGACTAATAATCCTGGAACCAGAGTGATTAGTTCTATAAATACAATTATTGGTAGACTAGTATACCAAGTACCGCTTTATGCACACACTGTATGCCTTTCGCTTGCGTCTTGTATTCTGCTATAGAACTGCAGAGACTGAACTGCTGTAGAGCGCTATCGCTTTTGTATGGAGATCCAAGCAGTGCCTCTAGCAGGTTTTTAAAGAAACTTGAAGAACAGGTATGGCTGCTTGGATCTCAATACAAAATCTGTGGCGCTCTACAGCAGTTCAGTCTCTGCTGTTCTACAGCAGAATACAAGACATATGCCTTGCGTAGGTAATCGAGTCAAATTGTCAATGAAATATATAAACCTTACTTCTTACTGTGGCCTAAAATCTCGTCGGCAAAGCCACTTTATGGCTTACTATTTCACATGAATCATAAGAATTCGGTAGTGAGTAAATAGCTCTGCCGACACGAGCTATTTCACGAAAATGATGGAGCCTCCTAAAACAATTTCGTAAATTGCTTGTAAGTTTAACCTATCGGCACTTTGATGCAACATTATTCATAAGGTAATGCCCCCATAAAACACAGTTTATCATCACTTATCGGGTGGTTATTTCTATCATCAGTTATTGTTTTAAATAGCTTCACTTCACAGCTTTTGTATGAAGTACCTACAATAAAAATTCAGTCTTGGATAATATCAAAGAAAATCCTATTATATTATTCAGTACAAAATCACTAGATATTGATTTTTTTACGTATTTGTAGGATAGAAGCTTTAATGTTTCAAAATACTTAATCGCTTGTTCGAAGACCACAAAAGTTAATTTATGATATTTTTAAAACATCAACCGAAAAAATTTAACCCGTTACAGTCAACAGCTCGTGTGTAGAATAAAAAAAGACGTGTGGCACTCGGGGACTGCCGCGGTAAAGCTATTGTATAGCATTTTTTGCTGGATTACGCATGCGCAGTGTTAAGTTAATTTCGTTCGGCTATTTCGTTACGAAATTTCTGGATTCGATCTCCACGCTCAAGGCCCGCGATAGAAGCTATGCAATAGCTTAAAAGACCAACATTAGAATAACAGGTTGTTGGTGAACATGGAACATTATAGTGAGTACAGCCTCAAATATTCCGTTGATCCATATTTCACGAACCAATATCACGATCCACTACACCATCGTCTCGATGTTTAATGGCTATTTTTTTCTCATTATTTCCTTATATCGTATTCAATGAATTTGCTTAAGGTGACGGGTATAGCCAAATGCGTGTTTTTGGGGAAACCGAAAACTGTTTTCAGAAAAAGTGATAGCATGTGGAGTTGTGAAACTTATTATTTCCTATAACACATATATTGAACTAGTGTATTGATACTCAAAATTTGTGCTCTTGGATATAGTTTACTTTTAAATGTAAGTTTAGTACCAACACCTTTTGCAAAAGTGTGGTTTAAGATCCCATTTTTTATGGGTTTGGCAGATTTATTTGGTACCAAACTCAGCACAGCTATTCTTATGGTTCGTATCTTGTGACTCTAAAGAAAACATTTCTACATTAAGGTGTTTAAAGAAGAAGAAGAGTAGCGCCTTAGGAATTATAAGTGTTTGATTGCTGTGTGCTCGCAAATATACATAAGGCACTGCTTTAGAGTTTGACTATCCGAACTGTGCGCGGCTCATTATGTGTTTTGCGCCGTTGTCAGCATTTTTGTTGAAATTGAAATTGTGACGTTGCCACGCTGACTGTCTAGAGTTTAACCACCACGGCAAAAACTATGCCGTGTTACAAGTTTAACGTGTGTATAGATATAATAAATAAATAATAAACTTGGAAGTTATTGACATTTTTATTTATTATGAAAAATTTCACCCTACCCGTCGCCTTAAATCATACACTATTATACTCTCGTAAGTGGCGAGTTAAGCAGTAGGTATACATTGCGCGCTATGAATCAGCTTTCTGTAAACGAGTTGGTATTGGCAAGCAGTGTAACCTTGACTATGCCTAAAATGAACTTACGGCCGGTTTCTGGAAACCCAAATCACGATTGATCCGAGTTTGACACATAGTAATTATTTGATTTTTTCGTTGATCATCGTCCGAGAAACCGGCCGATATTATTGTAAATCAGAAACGGATAAACTGTTGGCTCATATCTAGTTTTAAAATGTCCTGAAATACTGTTATAAAAAAACGTTACTGTATTTAGACATTGTAAATAAGCTTCGGTCACGTACCGAGGAAAAGCTTTTTCTATTTTTATAGCAGGCTTATCCTAATATTAGAAATCCATTATAAAAATTGTAATTTTTCCATCTTTTTTATTTAAATAGCCTTTTTTGAACATGAGTGTTAGATGAACTACATTTGAACTGTAGGGTCCTAAACCTTTGCTAGGGAATGGATCAATATAGCTGCGTTTACTAGAGCTAGCTGCTGTCTGAACTATTTACTGCTTAACAAAAGGTCCTACTAAATATTAGTTACTTTTACTTACCATTTTTTTTCTGGCTCGTACTACTTACCATTTGGAGGGATGGTAGTGAGTAGGTAAGTGAAGTTTTATGGATTAAAAAAAATAGTATGTATCAACCTCCTCTCTTGTTTCCCGCTTATCAAAACCTATTTTTGGAAAATAAACTGAAAACTAGAATCAACAAGTTTAATTTTACCGAAATGTTTTGAATTTTAAGTAAATGCTGTTGTAATTTGTATGTCACTGTCATTTGTCTTGTCAATTTGTATGTCATTTTATTCAATCAAAACTATAAATACATAGTTATTTGCATTTCAATTCCAATACCTTAGTTGATATTTGGCAATAATACGTTGAATGAGAAGGAAATAAAAGCAATGCAGCGGGCTCCTTGAACTTTCAACAGTCACGGAATGATGCTGCTCTCTCGAGATTATACCTATTTGACTTCCAATTCTAGGTGCCGATTGATTCAGACCACTTGCCTCCTACTTTACAAAAAGCTACATTTTACGCACTATTTTTTCCCAATCTATACTTAATTGTAATGTATTGTATTAAGTATGTCAGGCTTTTTGTACCCATAACACAAGCTTTGCTTAGCTTGGGGCTAGATGATGTTGTGTGGATTTTCCAGCATTATTTATTTATTTAATTTATAATGAGGTCGTAGGGGGATACATTGGATTTACTGAACCGAATGATAAATTATCTTTAAAAATACGTTTTATCCTATATTTAAAAACAACACCTGTATGACTCCGGGACGTGTGTTATAAATTATAATTTGACCAATTGTTTTTAAGATGGTTTTTAAATGTTTTTTGATCTTATTATCATACATCGAATAATTTAGGTATGCGCTTACTTACATCCTATAAGTCTGTTTCATTGTAAACCTTCTTTGACAATATGAAAGTTAGTGTTTATGATTATGGCATGAAAATGTCACAATATGTCAGTCCTTGTGTCTGTCTAGGACTCTAGGTATAGTGTCATGTGATAGTAATAAAAATAATTCGAATTTTTGTGTTATTTCCTACATATTTTACATTTCGAAATGTTAATACCAACATGTATTATAAAATTATTGGAATTAGTAAGTATTATATGCGTTTCTAAATATAATATTTCATTTTATTTTCAGTCGGTTTTTTTATGAATAATTTATATTCAGCCGGTTCTAGAGAATCAAAATGTTTAATACTACTAAAGGCCGTATCTCAATAGTCTAGTCATATCCCGGAACCCTTATAAAAATACTGATAATATTCTATAAGATTTTACCAGATAAGCTTGTTGATAAAAATGTAAACCTACTAGTATTCATAAACATAGACATTTATTTATTTACCACACATAGCACAAAAATCAGAAACACAAATAAATAAAATAAAAAAAAAACTAGAATGTACTTACGCTTTTTAAAGAAGATTGATCAATTTGCAGATGTTAACAGTAGCATGCCTGACTCTCCATCACTACAGTTATGACCTCACCGACGTACCTACTCTGATGCTGTGCTCCGGCACCTACATTGGCTATGTGGTCGTACTCTCTGGAGAGATTGTTGGTAAGGATTAGAACCTGTACCCCAAGTACGAGTTTGTGCACAAACGGATCGCAGCGACGCAATCGCCACCGATTTTGTATGGAAATCCGATCCGTGTGTGCATAAACTCGTATTTGGGGTACAGTACCTCTAATAGATTTGTACTTTTGATACTGCCTTTAGTCATAGTCTTACCGACTCTTATCATCATCATAAACCTTTATCTGTCTGCTGGACGTAGGTCTCTCCCAAAACAAATCACTTACTGAACTCTTTTTGGAATTAAATTGTGGAGGGATTGCCCTAATTGTTCACACGCTGGGTTCGACTCTCAGTCAAAAATAATCATGTGGTAAAATGCTCTGTTGATCTTATGAACGAATGAATGGTTTGTTCTAAATGGACTGTTGGTCATTTCTGGGGAGGCATTGTCTGTGACACTATGACTACGTAAGTGTTCATCTCAGAAGCTCAAATTGCACTGTAAAATATTAAGTTAGTTGAGTTATTTGCAACATGACACCTAATAAATTACTGAAATGAACTTGATCAAGGTTTTTCTTTAACTAATGATACTTGTTTTACTTATTTTGGTAACCAGTCAAATATACTTAACTATAAATCTCTTATTATAAATCTCTTAAACTAGGCGGAGGATTGGCTGAGTTTACTCATTTATGAGCTATGTCTGCATAAAACAGTAGTAACAGTAGTTATTTACAGCTAAAATATGCACGTAGAGCAGCTGTTATCCTGAATCATGCTTTCAGCCGTAGCATCAGTAAATAAGTTATGAACGCCGCATTTACACCACCTCCAAATATTTAATAAATTAGCCATTCTGCGCTAAAAGCTTCTTTGAAGATATCTTTTTTGAGCTACAAGAATGTCATCTTTACTAAGATTTTGCCAGAAGCTCTTGACAGCCCTTTCAAGTGATTTAAATCTCTAGTTTTATTATCAAAACTGATGACTCCCGTTATTTTCTCAGGGGAGATGATATTCGCGCCACTGGACCTCGTCCAAGACATGTACTTTGGTATCCTCGGGATTGCTCTCTTCTCCGTCAGCGGCGGGCTGGTCCTCGCTGCGCGGGTCCGAGGGTCTTCGTACCCCAAAACTGGTGACCCCAATGCAGCGATATTGTGCGCTTCGCTATCCATTCTAAATGCAGTGATCATGCTCTTTGACTTGAGCCTAGCATACTTAGACTCTGAAGAATATGATGATGAAGCCAGTATTTGAAGGTGGTGAGATTTGACGGCATTATTTATAAATAGGATTTTAGAATTTTAAAACATTTTCACTAAATATTTTGAATCAGTGTAAAACCTATTCTTTTAGTCATTTCATTTGTTTTCTAAGTTTGCCCTTTAGTTCGTTTCTTACCAAAGATCTAGCCTAAAAATTCTTTGTTTATACAAATAATCATTATTTTTTAATGTCATTCCATCGTAACCTCAAGAATTGCGTATCAAACTTTAAATTTTTAATGACAAATAGACATCACTCTATTAGTCAAATAAATAAAGTTATTTTATCCATATATATATATATATATATATTTAACTAAAGTAAGCCCTTTTCTCATTATATCAATGCACAGGCGAAGCGGTATCAGCGGCAGCAGACGCGTACATAGACGCGTGGTGGTCTGCCATCGGGGGCGTTCTGTACGGAGCGTGTGGCGCACTGACCCTGCACAACTGGCAGGACATACCCGCCTGCATGCGACGGAACTATGCACAAGCTGCAGCGGTCTGTGCTCTAGCTGTTGCAGCACTCTTCGTCGTAGACGCGCTCCTAGCGCTCTGTTCCGCACATAGAGACGGAAGCAGCTTGCGCTCTAAGTCACTTAGGACAGGCAACCCGTGTAGCTAGGTCAATAAATTTTGATAAGAATATACTTTATCCATTGCTTTTGTTTTATTAGAACTTAGTTTATCTAGTAGAATCAAAAATAGGCAGCGACATTTTGTTCCCTTATTTAATTCTACTGTGTCTTGGTCTAAAGGCCAAGTGCAGTGGTAAGCTTACAAAGTTTACGTACTGCCAGCCGCTACTGTATACTTATCAACTTTGTTATCAGCCTGTCCTAGCCACGGTGTTAGTCTGGCTAGCGTATAAATTGGTACAAGGGATTTATGGCGATGGGTATTCAAGTGAATGAATATCTAAACAAAAACTTGCAACAAAGGTCAACAAAAGCTCCTATTATAACTACAAAAGTTCTTATAAATCCCTCATAGTTCTTAAATAACGTTTATATTTCTACGATACGATATCAAGCACTGCCATCTATTCAACCATCCCAGAACAAAACAGAGATTAGTTGACGGCTTAAAGAGAAGCGTGTTGCGCTGTTCACTGTATATAAAAGTTCACTTTGTTTCTAACAGATGGCTCTTACCTCAATAAGTTTGGTTTGTTGGTCCTGCCCGGTAGATTCATATAAACTTTCATCTGCTACTTTTTCCTTTTCGATTTGTGCTGTTTTTCTATATTCTACGTTAGATCCTATTGATTTTACGAAACTCATACCTACGACCCGGAAAGTCCTCACAGTGGAAACAACTAAAAGGAAACCAGGCAGATCCCCGACTACTTGGATCGGTACCGTCCAAAAAGATTTGAAGACACACTTACACAGATAGACAGGCTTACACCCAGATACGACGCAAAAACGCTCTGTATGGCGTATGAAAACAAGGAGAGCTGACCCCAAAAGAAATGGGACATAAGGCCAGGACAAAGAAGAAGAGATCTTATTGATTTCACGAGATATCTTATGGATAATAAAGGCTGTTTTTATGTTAACGGACAACTATTATATCCTAGCTTCATCCATCAGAAGTAGGAATAAATGATGTACTTCCCATTCTTATAGGTACCAATAAGACCCAGGCACAGAACAAGCTTGTTTGGTACTGAAAAATGTTTGTTTTGAGAACAAAGCAAGAGCGCAGAATAGTACATTACTAATTGACCAGTGCTTTCACGGCTAAGCTGTTATTGACCATTACTATAAACTTTCTTCATAGCACCTGCACAAAATTAATTTCAATACAAACTGATCATTGTTTCAAACTTAAACGCTGCTAATGAAGCCAGTTTACGTTCTCAATTAACAACAAACAAGACTAAAAGTAAGATAGAGTTGTAATTGTAACACATAACACATTCTTGTTGTAATTGATCGCAAACAATTTGGTTTTAGCTGGAGGACAAATTGTTTAGTACACAGGATAAAAATACCATACTTACCCACTTATTTTAATACGGAAATGAACTCAGACATTGTTAGGTTTAGGTCACACTGGGTTACAATGACGAAGAATTTTGTGTCTCTGATGCTTACGCAATCTTATATACCTACTCGGAAAGGGAAAACATCTAGCTTTATTTTTCGTTCACTATTTTTTAAGCAAATCAATCAATTTGTTTTTTTAATTTAGTTAGACTTACATTATTGAGTTCTTAACAAATAACAATGTAGTAAGATTAATAGGTATGTAATAAATAATAACCTTCAATTCCGGTGAGGATAAAATGTTCTAAATATTATATAATATTTATTTTTCCATCAATAAGTTAGTTAACTAGTAGGTACATAGCGTGTATTGACAAAATTGCTTAGGTACCTATACTTTTTATCCAGAGATAAAAACGTAGTAGGTACCTACGCATACGGCGTTACTGGAAAAGTTAGGAGTGCTTAGGAGTTACTTGAGCTATTCTACATATGAACATAAGATGTATTGCTGTTTTTACTATATTTTTTTACTATACACTACAGCAACTGTAACGCAGATCGTTACCTACCCTTTACCGAGGGTTGAAATTAGGTTTCTACTGTCATTGCCACCTGAAAGTTACAGCGTAACATTTAAAATGAATGAATGAATGAAAATACTTTAATGCAATATCATTGAAATGAATGAATGAACATACCTACTTTATTGCAACCAACCAAATACATAAAATATAATCACAAATCACCTACAACAAAATATACAATGGGTGGTCGTTTTTACCGTAGTTTTTGCCACAAAATAGTTTAGAGTTAAAATTCTATACTTACATATAAACTCATAAATACCGTGCGTGACCGTGTAGTAAAAACAGTATTTATTTCATTTCACACGAGTATTAGGCATTAGTATGCGTTTCTTTATAACTTCTTCGTCATTATTGATCCACAACTGGATGATGTCACCCCTTAAGTAGGAGAGGAGTAGACTGAGTAGCATCGTACTCTTAGGGCATCCAACAAATGGGTGTTACATTTATAAGTATGTATGTCATCATCATCATCATCATCGTCAACCTATATCAGTCCACTGCTGGACGTAGGTCTCTTCCAAGACGCGCCACTGAGCCTACACTACACCTACATAAAAAATGTACAAGTAAATCGAGTTTGCATGGTACAAACTTGGCTTAGTTTGGGATTAGCGTTTTGTAGAATGTACCTACATATTTGTAAAATTTTGATATTATTCAGTTGGCAGTGTCACTCACCGCTCTGCCTTCCATGCTATGAGTTGTGAGTTCGATTCCTAGATGTTTCTTTTGTGTCCAGGTGTAACTATGCTATTTTGTATCTACTAAATAGATAAAAATGTTTTGAACTTTGAATCATGCTTAAATTTTTTAAATTAAACTAATTATTTCGATGAGAAATTTACCATTCATAGCGAAACGTGTCATATTAACTTAGACGACTTACGATTTAAAACCTTAACAAACATTCAAATCTACAATACTGATAAATGCATCAAATACGTATAGTATCTACACGAAAAATTCACATCGTAATAGTAGATACAGTTGTTTATTTTATCTTTTACCAAATAAACAATTACTTTTCTGGACTTCACTGGACTAATACAGAATAGCCTCGTATTTGTTGATTTGTTTTATAAGTCCTATAATAGATAAATACTATGGCCACACTAGTATGATCTCATCGGCCATCGTGCCCGTCATTCAAGGCGTCCCGAGCGCGCCACGCGCAGTCTCAGTGCCGCCCTGGCTTTGCACACTCGCGTGGAAGTCTACAAAAGTGTACAAAAGTGTACAAAAGTAACAAACAAAAACAAAACTATTCGAATTTCTAAAATCCAAAATGGCTGTCAGTCGATTGTCTATTATCAAGTTTTTGGAACTGGTAAGTTTAAAAAAATGTTGAATTGATTTTTGTCGTAAGCCGAAATATTGCCTTTTTTGGATGAGGTGATACAATTATTCTGTGTGAGTTGAAGGTTGTATTTTACCTACTTTATAAATGAAATAAATTATACGCTAGTTATTTTTCGAGTTTTAATTTTAATATTTTAAACAATATGATGTTATGCTATTTAACTCAATATTACTACATTCCTTAAGACGTGCGTGTTGTTTCAGACTTGTTATTAAAACATTGATACATTTTATTTTTTATTATATGTTATGAACTAATAAATATTTATGACATACTTATATAAAACATCAATATAAAAAATAATATTCTTAATCATTATGTTATGGAATTACCGACATAATTAAGATTATCTCGTATATCTTTAGATAATTTTAAATTCAAGTAGATTAACCTACTTTAGTAGCAAGGAATGTACAATCAGGCCATGACTATCGTAAAATCCACGTTTACGATTATATAGATAAATATTACTATTCACAACCAAAAAAAAGGACAAGGGATAGCATTGTGGAGTTCGGGAGATTTTTTATAAAGTAAATTGACCTTGATCGACGCCAGGTGCTTAAAACCGGTTTCAGAACAGAGTCCTTGAAGTTGAACCCCGAACGATACGGGTCCCTGTGACAATATTGTAGCACACGTTTTAGTATTTCATCTCGATAAATAATTCTTGTAGGTATTGTAAATGTAAAAAAAACACACTTTAGCAAACGTAAATGGTCATTCACATACAAGTAGATTCTTGAGATAATATTAAGATTTATCAAGTATACCTACTCTTCTATTTAATTCATCTTAGAAATCTATCTATAAATAAATATTCACTCACAAATCACTCAATTACACTCTAGTTCCAAACTAAGCAAAGTTTGTACTAGCACTAAAAATACTAAAGCTAGATTGCTGATAAAATAACTATGTTTTATTTTTGTAAACATGTACTTATATTCATGGAATGCATGAGGGGGCGTTCATAAATTACGTGAGGTGTTTTTTAATTTTCTATCAAAAGCAAAATTGCTGTCATCCGTGATGCATACACCACGTGATTCAATTTTATATTGGGTCAAACAATGCTTATCTGTGGATTACATCACGAGGTCAGTTCAAGCTATTTCTGATGGTTGCGTTGCGCTCTGGTGAGTGAATCAGCAGCGCGCAACTTTTAAAAGCTTTGTTATTGTTTTAAAGCTTTTTTAAACACAATGAATAACACATGAGAGTTGACTAGTTTATACCTTTATACTCGAGTAGATACCCAGTAGAGACGAAATGTTCTATTATTATATGACGACCGATGTGGCGCGGCGGGCGAAGGTCCGCCTGCGACGCGGAGGTTGCGGGTTCGATTCCCGCCTTGGGATAAATGTTTGTACGATCTGCAAATATTTATTCCGGGTGTTCTGGGTATTTTATATGTATAATAAAAATATCTATGTAACGTATTGTTTAAGTATGTCAGTCTTCTAGTAATACCCATAACACAAGCTCTGCTTAGCTTGGGGCTAGATGATGTTGTGTGTATTGTCCAGCATTATTTATTTATTTTATTATGCGATACCTCAGCAGGATTTGTATTGTTTTAATAGTTTAGATAAACTCTCACAGGAATCTCACTGTAATTATATTCGTTTGTTTTATCTATAACTTCCTACATCATTGTATGAGGAGCCGCCAACCAAGAAGCCCTTCTTTTATGATCCAATAACAAAATATTTTGAATAACATTCTTGGAAAAATAACCTAGAACATCCGTTTTGTAACCAGTAACCGTAATGTAAACAAACAAAACAATAAACCTCCCACGAGCCCTGCGCTGCGAGTAGGTCGGCTGAAAGCGTGAACTCGTTATAAAGATATCTTTTACGTTTTATATGGAGAGTACCTACATTTAAAAAAGTATTGTGGCAAGTTTAAACGCATTCAACCTTTTATTAAATAATAAATAAATATTGACTGACATTTCACACATCTCTAGTCCCAAACTAAGCAAAGCTTGTACCAAAGGAACTACATCGCTGATAGAATATTTACCTATGTCATTTTGTTTGTAAATACATATCTACTTTATAATACATGGTAACCCCCAGACATGGAACCAAAATTTTTGTTTAAGACACACATATTTGCTTTCGGTGGGGATAGAATAGAACCCACAAACCATCGCATGGAAGGCAAAGCCACTACCTACTCAGCTGTGACGCTTGTTTTATTGCGTTCATCTATTGCGCTTAAAACTATACCTATCTACTATAGTATTTAAGTATGTAGTATTATCAAAAAACCTTTTGCACATTGTATTTTTTTTATTTACTATTACTTAACTGTTTTAAATAATACTTACAAAAATATGTAAGAATAATAATAATAATAATAAATAATAAATAATGCTGGACAATCCACACAACATCATCTAGCCCCAAGCTAAGCAGAGCTTGTGTTATGGGTACTAGAAGACTGATATACTTAATACAATATAATACATAGATAGATATTTTTTATTATACATATAAAATACCCAGAACACCCAGAATAAATATTTGCAGATCAGAATAAGTTGAATAGGTACGATAAAATCAAGAACAAAACATTGCCTTACTTAACTTTAGTATTTCTATGGTGTGTTTTGTAATAAACTATCTCCACAATAAAAACAATAGTGCAAATAATGTACAAGATTCCTAATCCATAAAAACATCCAATTAGGGTTTGCATGTTTATGGGACGGGATTCAGGAATGGTGCGGTGATTTGCATCCTTCATCCATTTATAATTGTAGTTGTATAAAATGTTTTGAACAATACCATATTCGGCCAATGATTGAATATAATCAGCTATTTCTTTAGCAGGTGGCCAACCAGGACGCATATGAAAACTCATAGGAACATAAGTTATTGATTCTTTCAGAATTTGAAGTTGGTTATCCAGCTGTAAAGCCACATTTCTATCAGTAGCAAAAATAAACTTCCGTCCGTTTGAAATGTTATTTAACATCGGAAAGGTATCATCGAAACTTAAAATAGTGTAGTTGTCATAATACCTTGTTCCTTTATATAACTCTTGAAAAACATCATACCCTCCATAGCCCTCAACCATTTTGACAGCCTCTTCGAAAGTAGTAAGAGGGTCTTCTAAATTACTTTTCTTCAATTCATTGATGAGCTCAGCTTGGTAAACGTTACGTACAATCATGCAAAACCAAATCCACATTACAAATAGGCAGTTAACAAGCCACGACTTAGATTCACATTGTACTTCTAGACCCAAAAATATTAGAAATGATTGCAATGTCACACCATACTCAAAGTATACCCTATGTAAGCCAAACCGGATCACTAGCTTCGTAACAATTATGAAGAGAACAAATGAAGCAATTATAGAATATGATATTTCACTAACCATTGGCTGAATAATTCTAAGATATTCGCTGAGTTCTTGGCGGTGTGGTCCGATCCATTTAATTTGAACTGATGAGTAGGCAGGTGCTGCCTGCAGTAATGGGTATGTCAAGTAGTGTAACAACATCATTGGTACAAAAATGTCTGAAAGATTGTACACTAGATGTGAATACTGACCAACTGCTGTACCATTTACAACTGTACCAACACCAGTACCGCCCTTCCACGGCACTATAACGACGCTGGCGTTGAGGTCGTTCATGAACATTGTGAACACTCGCCCATCGATGCCACCAATACACTGATTTTCATTTTCAAGAACGCCATAAGGTGTAAGTGGGCTAAAAGAAGTTCTGACTGGGCATCCCTGAAAGTTATGAAACTTTTTTGGGAACCAGTTTCCACCTTTCGGCTGTATGTTCACCGGTGCGTGATTTTGACAAAGTCCTTTACTGTATGGAAAATATGTGAATAGCTCTACGTTCTTTGTATCGTTTGTACTCACAATGATAATGTCAGCAAGATCGTTGTATAAAGCTACTTTAGTTACAGACGATATGTCAGCATCAGTGGCTTGTTCCGTTAGTACAAGTATAACTTTTATCGGGAAAACTGTATATGGTCTTAACACTGATAGAAATTTGGATAATTCATCTGCTCCTGAAGCGAAGACAACTGTCTGCTTGTATCCAACTTGTGAATTCAAATTACGAATGTCTTCAGAGTTACCATTGTGCATTGAAGTTATTGCGACAGTGCCTGGGAAACGACTCAAAAAACTGGTAGCTTCTGCCAAATTGTTGACTGACCAAACAACAGAGGTAGCTTGGTGGAGGGCGTAGGTTGAACGTGCTATGTCCACTGCCTTCTCTATCACAGGTGAAGTGTGGTTGCATATTACTAGTGTGGCATGGCATATTAATGCTATATCAACATTAAAAGCTTTATTTTTATATAACCACATATTCTTCCGAGACACTTCAAAGCTTGATAGAATGTGACTGTATTGTCTATCTATATGGTCACAAAGTGATTTTATATCAAGCTCTATTGTTTATTCTTACTTTACTTTTGAACTACTAATAGCACTTAATGAACAATAATAATTGTAGTTCACCGATAAAATATTACCTACATTAGGGTCACATCATTTGCAGGTAAACAATTAAGATGTCGAAGTGCTGTCAAGCACGATATGTTGGGTTTCGAACTTATATGTAAGCCAAGAATAAAAAATTACTTATTTATGAAGTAAAATAATAAATTACTAATATAATTACTTATTATTATTATTTATCATTACTTCACAGCTCACAATTATAATAAGAGCCCAGAAGCCATGTTACTATAATCATCATATCAGTTTGTCTAAGTCCATTTACTTATTATTGTTTTGATTTTAACCCTTAATTTAACCGAAAACTTTTTTTCACATTTAGTGATTGATATCGATTATTAGGATATTACAATTTAGACGCCACAATCATTTAAAAAAATGTGTTTGAAGATTTTCATGTAGGATTTATACCATGTGTTAAAAAACGAGAGTCGTTTGTGTCGTGTAACTTTTAGTTACCGATTTATCACCGATATTTGCCCTTCTGCCGTAGCTAGAAAAAGTTAACTGAAGCTATGCTAAGTTTGGGAGTAGAGTGTGGTGTGTGAATTGTCCATGAATATTTATTTATTGGAAATATTGGCAAAATACGTAAACGCGCTCTGGAAAAGGCGAAGACTGTCCCATCGGCCGGAAAGTGGATGATGAAGGCCATCGATTTTTGGGATTAACATATCTATATGAATATGATATTTCATTAAACATTGGTTGAATAATTCTAAGATATTCGCTGATTTCTTGGCGGCGTGGTCCGATCCATTTCTCATCTGATCCAGTTAACGTGCATTGATGAGTAGGCATGTGATACTTGCACCATTTGATGTCTCAAGTAGTGTAAAATAACAATTTCAAAAATACTTTATTCAATAAAATCATAAGAATCATTTAGAATCGTCTTACATACTAGGTGATTCTAGGTGCCAGTTCCACGCGACCAGAGCCTAGAAGAACGGGCAAGAAACGTACCTAGACTGATATAGGTTGATGATGCGTACTTCCGGTACAGAATTAATTATGGTACGTTGATCGTTTGTTCTACTGTTTACGATCGAGTGTGGCGCTTATAGAAATGAAATGAAATTGCTATAATCGCCCGGAATGCTTCCTAAATAGCCATGTACTATACAATTATAAATAAAATACGTTGTATACTGAATCAAATAGGGTTTTCTATTAACTGCCCTAGTTTAAATTTAAATAAAGTTTTTAAATTGTAAGTATTTTGTACTAAATATACGTAAATTATGATTATAACAAAATAAAAACTTGATAAAATGGTTGTTTACTTACATAATTCGTTTTTGAGACTTTAGCACTTAACCTTAATGAGTTTGATCCAAAAAAATCTAAAACTAGATGGTACCGTTTACTGGACGACTCATTATTGATGTCCACTATAGTCCATATTATTGTTTTTTGATTTCGTTTCAAAATTTTCACAAACACTTAGGTGTTAGGATGACTTAATACTAAGAACTTTCTCTACCAGACTCCTAGTCGTGCAATAATATGGTGTGGCGTGTTTAGAGTTAATAACAAGGAACAATATAACAAAATGTTAATAATATACCTGACTTAAACTATTAAAAAAATAATAAATTAAACATCTTGCAATAGTAAAAATAAATCAACAAATACCTAACAATGAAATTGTTTTTTTATAAGAGTCAAATTATAGAGTTAATTTCACAAAATGCTATTTAAATTCAAACTACATGTTGGTTATCAAGGCAAACGCACTTCGGCCTTACTTTAATGTGTTTGCAAAACTGTGCTGAATACGTTTATAGGGACAATAAGGTCAAATAAAGTTACTATACCTATAATAACATTTTATAAAAACTACCGTAAATAACTTAGCTATCTTTAGTACATGATACGGTTCTGCGAATGTAGTGTAAACAGTCTTATCTAGTCTTGATAAAGGAATTATCTTGGACTCCAAAACCGAATTCGTCCAAGGTCATTTTATTGACATGTATTATGCAAATAAATGATTCTTATCTTTTTTTATTGAAATAACAAAATTTTTAGTAAACTTGATACCAAAAAAAACTAAAATATATGGACTTCAAGCTATCTAATATTTAGAAATATTTTTTCTCTTATTTGCAAGCAAGCTTAAAATATAAATTCAATATGCGAGAACGTTTAAGTGGTCAAAAGATTTATTTTTAGATAAGATAGTTTATAAAGACTTTGTTTTCTATAGAAATAAAAATACAATAAATAAATCAATCAAATATCGACTCGCTTTATTTAAATCAAGTTTGTGGTGATGTCAATGTAAAAGGGAAACAAAATTGAATCACGCATACAAAATATAAAATTGATCCGCTTTTTGGCCGACAAATTAATTTCAATGCCACCCAAATATTAGCATAAAAATAAAATAGGTTTTTTTTGCTCCCATTCTATTATTTGTTGAACTATATTTTTTACACATACATAAATTGTATCATAGTATAATTATGCTATCGTTATGCGTACACGCATTACTCACCGTCCAATGTCCTTCAAATCCTGTTCGCTTACTCATATCTTTTTTTCTATAATTACTACTCTATTCACATATGTTTTTGTTGATTGAACCTACTGCTTTTTTGCATATTTTTGTATTACAATAATTTTAATTCACATTCATAGTGAATCTATTGTAGTTATCATACTTACTCACTATTATTTAATAACTTACTTCTAAGTAAGATCTTTAGTAAGTATATCTGTTATATTATTACATACCTATTTAACTACTCATTCATATTATTTCATTAGTTATTCATGAATACTTATAATTATTGTTTAAAAATGACCACTTATTTAGTATACACAGTAGTACCTAAATAGCGTTTTCAAGCTTAATACTTAGCGTTCTAATTTACCGATTAATCAATGATAAGATTAGTAGAATTAAATTGAAATTTGACAAATTCTTGTAAATTATTTATTGACATCAAAATGTAGTAGGTTATCTATATGTAATTTTATCGCTACTTGTATGATTTGAGTGATAATACTTTTGCTGATTATGATAATGTAACGTAATCCGTCCTACGTGATATATACCGCACCTTACTAAATAAAGTATTTGTTCAAATACATATATGTTAGCCCTTGGCCCTTAATAAAATACACTTTAAGGGCCTACAATTGCCACAATTATCAATTGAATATTTGTCAGGTCAACCTATTTAGATATTAAGGTTCTTAATAAACGGCCACCAACGCGCGAGTATCTTTGATAACATGTCGTGATAACTACTGCGTCGTTTTTATACTAATACTTTCTTGGAATTGATTCGTTAAATTATTTAGGTAAGTATATACTAGCGACTCGCTTCGGCTTCGTGTTATACGTAATATATTAATAATAATACATTAAACTATATAAAGCTTTAAGTATATAAAATTAATGAATAAAAAAAAATATGTATGAAAATCGGTAAGTTTTAATTATTAATCCTGAAATTAAACATATGAATAATAAGAATTTGAAGTATTAGAATTCCATTATGGGCTTTTTTCACCTATGAACCTTCCTCTTGAATCACTCTATTATTATATACATTATCTATATACATTATTACTGAAAAAACGCAATCAAATTCGTTCCGTAATTTTGAATATCTAAGCATACAGAGACCGACAGAAAACGGGAAGTGAAATTATTTTATACTATGTTGTTGTAGGTTATAATAGTACGTAATTATAATTTTCCGTCAAAAATAACATATAAATAGTGCGAGACCTATACATAACTATTGTATAGGTAGCTTGTGTCATACACGTAAGAAGAAAGGTTTGCGCACATGGCAAGGTCTACTGGTCTGGTAGATTAGTGGATGACCTCGCCAGTTCCATCTTATATAGAGCTGATGTCACATTTCCTGTGAGCACCTTACGGGTACATCAGAACTAGTTGAGTGACGTCATGCTTTGTAATACGATGATGTCAGGTGTGCGTATGATATATGAGTAAATAGTTTGGTAGAGTAGATCAAACGTATGGCAATTTTATATATTTAGTTATGTATTTTATTTATTGTATTTTTTTATGTATTTTATGTATAGTTAGCATTAGAATGAAATTACTATTTCTACATTTCAATATTATTTATTAACAATGATCAATAATTTTGAATATTATTAGTCTTCGTTATTGAATGTATTTGTAAAATAAAATGTTAATCAGACAAAATATGCTTACACGAAATATTACTTGCAAATTAAGAAAAACATACACTATCAGGGTCAATTTGCAGATGAGGTCATTGTTAAAATTGGCAAATGATGTTAAAAGTCGTTAAATCCAAATAAAGGAAGTATCTTAACTTCTGTTTTGTGTTAAGTAGCTATGACATAGGTGTCATAATGCGATTTTAGGCACGGTTAGACTAATACGAATAAGAGAAAGATCAAAAGAATATCGCTAAATCGCAAATTTTGATTTTTAAGCTTGTTTAATTCATAAAGAGCGGAGTACACAGAGTAGGTGTATTAAATAATATACACGGACATTTCACACAACACGCTCCAGTTCCAAACTAAGCAAAGCTTGTACTATTATATACAAAATGTATAGGATTGCTGATAGAATAGAAAAATGTTTTTTTTTGTAAATACATACGAACAATGTTTAATCTAAGAATACATGGTAACACCCAGACACAAAACAAATATTAGCTCTCGATAAGAATCGAACCCACGACCCACAGCTTGGAATGCAGAGCTACCAAATGAGCTAGGACGTCTGTCTGTGTGTATTTTAGCATGAAACAGACAAGCAGAAATATTGCAGTAGTAGTGCAGTAGCTTATTAGTAAATAAATATTTTACAGCAAAAAACCCAGCCATCAGTAGGTTATCAGTTATAACCTTTCGCATGTCGTTTAATATAATATTTTAATGTAATATAATATTTCGACGACCGATGTGGCGCGGCGGGCGATTGTCCGCCTGAGACGCGGACGTTGCGGGTTCGATTCCCGCCTTGGGATAAATGTTTGTATGATTTGCAAATATGTATCCCGGGTGTTGGGTATTTTATATGAACTTATAATAAAAATATCTATCTATGTAATGTATTGTATTAAGTATGTCAGTCGTCTAGTACCCACACAAGCTCTGCTTAGCTTGGGCCTAGATGATGTTGTGTGGATTGTCCAGCATTATTTATTACTATTTGTTTTTTCCAGGCTCTAACAGTTTCCTGTGTGGCACTCCACTACCACAGCTACAATGCTGATGCTGACATCGGCATGCTGGTCACCGGCACCTTCGTTGGCTACCTGATCATCTTTGCAGGCGCTGCTGCAGGTAATAGATACCAATATTTTTATTCATTTAGTGCATGGAAAGAGCCTCCTCGTGGCGCACACCGGTAACAGCTAGGCACGGTAAAGCAGTGTCTAGTCTGGCTAATCTTTCCAACACGATGCTACAACAAAATGCAGTTGTAGCATCGACACGATAAGAAGAAGAGAAATTCATTTAGTATGAACGTTAAAGTCGGTATACTTCTTTTTATCACTCTTTTGTTAGTCTATTTCTATATCTATTTAAAATCTATCTTTCTGTTCTGTGTGTATCACACACTTTTTCTACTTCTTTACTAGTTGTGAAAACCTTTTATTGACCTTATGTTTTCTATTTTGTTCTGTCTCATTCTTTATTATTTGTGCTGTTGGTATTCCTATAAATTTATATATTTTAATTATTTCATAAAAACACAATACTTAATAATGATACATTAGTGGTGCTTATTTTTAAAAATAAACTGGATCATAGGTTTTACTTTGCCCACTCTAGGGGTAGATCCTGTGTTGTGGTGTCGTAAATAAATAAATACCAGCGATAATTTAAAGTTATCTTCGAGGACTGACAAGAAATGTTTTGAACTCCAAAAGCTATGGACTAAACTGGAAACTCCAACGGATTTTTATTATCAAATTTTTTAATCATTTTTTTTACTTTTTCAGGTTATGTCATGCAAACTTCATCGCACAAGCGCATTGATATGTTTTACTCATTGGTCGGAGTCGGTATGTTCGTAGCCAGCGGTGCTGTTATCATTGACAGGTAAGCTAAGCAAATTAAAATTAAAAAAAAAAAAATTACGGTAATCAAACTCTATAACTCTATCTAAAAAAATAGCGATGCCATGAAATAAATAAATAATGCTTGACAATCCACACATTATCCAGCCCCAAGATAAGCAGAGCTTGTGTTATGGTAGGTACTCGAAGACTGACATACTTAAAACAATACATTACATAGATAGATATTTTATTATACTTATAAAATACCCAGAATACCCGGAATAAATATTTGCAGATCGTACAAACATTTATCTCAGGTATCGAACCCGTAACCTTCGCGTCGCAGGCAGACATTATGTCACCATTACGTATCTAATTAATCAAGACATCGAGTCCGCGCTAACTTTTAATAAGACGAAGACTTCATTCGCGCCCCGTTCTATATCCCGTTCTAAATTTCTTAACTCCTCGTTAATTTCTATTAACAAAAATATAACATAAAAAAAGACCATAATTGCAACGTGATTTGGAAAACATCAATACCTTATAATATTAGAAACTATCATGGTTTTGGATATTTTCTTATCATGGTAAGTATTCCGTTTATAAAGAAAACTATGATCAAAACCATCATTATTAGAATGAAAAATCTGAACGAGTTACTTTTGGAAAAAAATAGTAGTAGTATTTAAGAATGTACGACAAAAATGTAACAAAGACCTAAAAAAACACTTATCTGACGGTCAAAACACTTTATCGGTAGATTACAGGAAGACGATAAGGCTTGCACAATCAAATGAAAATATTTTATGTCAAGGTTGATCTTATAATAGAAAGAGGAAGGTGGACAATGAACCTTTCAATCGCTCATCGTATTACCCACAGGAAGCTTTAAATTATCTTATTTGCGATTTGTCATACATCCTGCTTGTAGGTGGATAACGAGCCTAACCCAAGCAATCTAAGAGGCAATACAAGTTCTAGCTTAAAATATCTTCAATCTTGACAGGCGTCACAGCTCAGTTAGTAATTCTGCCTTACATGCTGTGGGTTGTGGGTTCGATTCCCGCTCAGAGCAAATGTTTGTGTGATGAACATAAGTATTTGTTCTGTGTCTGGGTGTTATTATGTATGTTTATACAAAAAAAATGTGTATAAGTAGTATTTCCATAGTAGGTACCTACAAGCTAAACCGGTAACAGCTAGTCACGGTAACGCGTGTCTGGTCTGGCTAATCTTTCCAACACGATGCTATCGACACGATAAGAAGAAGAAGTACAAGCTTTGCTCAGTTTGGGACTAGAGTGTGATATTTCCATTAAATTTATATATTTTTTTAATTCAGATTCCAGCACTACGGTAAGAGCGATCTCAGAGACAAGAACCTGGCCAAGGCTTCACTTGCCATCATCAACGGAGCCGTCCTTCTTCTTGACGCCATGCTCACGCAGCGAGGAGGCTAAGCCTAATTACTCTAATTAACATTATTAATTACCGTATGCTAGCTTGTATGATTGATGTGGTATCTCATTCGTGACTCTTAAACTGAGTGTTACAAAACCCTTTATATTTGCAAAAATAAATTCGGGTCAGAAATATATGCATAAAATTAAAAAAAAAACACTATATTCTATCTTGGCAAACGCGTTACACCGTAGGCCGCATCATCATTTAACATCAGTAATTGCGGACAAGCGTTTGCTTATAATGCATAAAAAAAACGACATCAGGTGTGATTGCGGCCCAGTGTTTGCCTATAATGCATAAAAAAAATTTAAAGACTATTTTTTTTCATACACACACGGGTTTTAAGTTAACTATACATTGTGAATTTGCATGTAAGCATCCTTATACATTTATCTTTATATACGCAGAAACTTCAAAACATGAATGAGATACTAACGTATTGTGGCTTAGCAGTTGCTTTCTGATTAAGACCTTTTATAAACTCTTTCTATTTTTTATACAAGTTAGCAACTTTTATAACACTTTACAATGAATGTGAATTCTTGTTATACGAATGTAGCTTTAAACTTTGAAATACGTTTAAGATATTAAAATATTTTTTGAGATTTTGATACTAGCCAACTTTTTCTCGTTTTCAAAATGAATGATAACTAATTTATTTTAACTGTTACTTTAATATATAAAATCACAAAATATCTAGAACATGTATTTTAATGTTTGTTACAACGCTGTTATGATTAAACGTAAGTAATTTAAATTTCTATTTTGTAATACACCAAACAGATAATAAGAATAAAAAGTTTAAAAATAAGACCTTAATTAATTCTAGCTTATGTCCACTGCATTTAGATATAATTTGCGCACTGTGCCTTTTACATTCAGAAATTGAAATGCATTTTGTTTTTGTAAAATTTGTTAAGTAAATAAATCTTTTATTGACAAATATTTCAATAACTCGTTTGGAATAAGTATTTTTGTAAACCATTTTCTAAATCAACCTTTCAGTCTAGGAACTTGCTAAATAGTACATTGGGAATGGACTTCTACAAGCTGATATGATGATGATGGTAACATTGTTGCTAGGATTCGAGAATCCGGTGTAGCGTGCATAACCACACTTCAATATTTCATAGGTTTACAATAATAATTAAATGATACAAAAAATGATATTTTAGTGCCGTAATAATATGAAAAGAAAATAAAAGGTAGGTAATGGACATTAGTGGTAGAAAGCCGTGACCATTATTATAGCTTATTACCTGCTATTTACTTACAATATTTTTCGAACACAAAATAAAAAGTAAGAGTAAACATTACAACAATCGATATAGTACAATATCACCCTAATTTCCTTTGTTACATATGGATTCTGGACATGCACAGTCATATTCCGTGAAACATTGAAGTGTCCAGTGAGAAAACGTGGGAATTTAAAAATGAAGCTTATAATTATAATTATTGCAATAACATTGATATTCCAAGCAACACTAGCAGTATGCAACTATACTTCACCTGTAATAGAGAAGGCAGTGCACATAGCACGTTCAACCTACGCACTCCACCAAGCCACCTCTGTTGTTTTGTCAGTCAACAATTTGGCAGAAGCTACCAGTTTTTTGAATCGTTTCCCAGGCACCGTTGCAATAACTTCTATGGGTAATGGTAACTCTGAAGACATTCGTAAGTTGAACTCACAAGTTGGATACAAGCAGACAGTTGTCTTCGCTTCAAGAGCAGATGAATTATCCAAATTTATATCAGTGTTACGACCATATATAGTTATTCCGATAAAAGTTATACTTGTACTAACGGAACAAACCACTGATGCTGACATATCGTCTGTAACTAAAGTAGCTTTGGCCAACGATCTTGCTCACATTATCATTGTGAGCACAAACGATGCAAAGAACGTAGAGCTATTCACATATTTTCCATACACTAAAGGTCTTTGTCAAAATCACGAACCAGTGAACATACAGCCGAAGGGTGGAAACTGGTTCCCAAAAAAGTTTCATAACTTCCAGGGATGCCCAGTCAGAACTTCTTTTAGCCAACTTGCATCTTATGCCGTACTTGTTAGCGAAAATAAAAATCAGTATGTTGGTGGCGTCGATGTAGAAGTGTTCACAATGATCATGAAAGACCTCATCGCCAGCGTAGTTATAGTGCCGTGGAAGGGCGAAATTGGTGTCGGTACAGTTATAAATGGTACAGCAGTGGGTCACTTCTCAGATCTAGTGTACAATCGTACAGATATTTTTGTCCCAATGGTTATTTTAAACTACTTGAGAAATCCGGTAGTGCAGGTATCAAATGCTTACACATCAATGCATATTAACTGGATCGGACCACGCCGCCAAGAAATCAGCGAATATCTTAGAATTGTTCAACCAATGGTTAATGAAATATCATATTCTATAATTGCTTCATTTGTTCTCTTCATAATTGTTATGAAGCTAGTGATCCGGTTTGGCTTACATAGGGTAAACTTTGAGTATGGTGTGACATTGCAATCATTTTTAATATTTTTGGGACTAGAAGTACAGTTTGAATCTAAATCTTGGCTTATTAACTGCTTATTTGTAATGTGGGTTTGGTTTTGCATGATTGTACGTAACGTTTACCAAGGTGAGCTCGTCAATGAATTGCAGAAAATTAATTTATAAGACCCTCTGACTACTTTTGAAGAGGCTGTCAAAATGGTTGACGGCTATGGAGCGTATGCAGGAATTCGAGAGTTTTATAAAGGAACAATCTATTTTGACAAATACATTGTTTTAAATTTTGAAGATACCTATACGACTTTAAAAAACATTTCAAAAGGACAGAAGTTTCTTTTTGCTACTGATTTTGGTGTGGCTTTACAGATGGATAACAGACTTCAAATTCTGAAAGAACCAATAACTTATGCTCCTATGAGTTTTCACATGCGTCCTGGCCTGCCGCTAAGGAAATAGCTGATTATATTCAAGCATTGGCCGAATCTGGTATTATTCAAAACGTAGAATATAACTTCAATTATAAATCGATGAGGGATATAAATCACCACATCGTTCGTGAATCCCGTCCCATGAACATGCAAACCCTGATCGGATGTTTTTATGGATTAGGAATTATGTACATTATTTGCACTTTACTTTTTATTGTGGAGATAGTTTATCACAAAACACACCATAAAAATACAAAAGCTGAGTAGAGCAATGTTTTGTGTATTGAACTTATTGTACCCATTTAACTTACTCGTACAGAAATAAATAAAAATATTAACGGACATTTCACACATTACACTCTAGTCTCAAACCAAGCAAAGCTTGTACTATGGGAACTAGATTGCTGATGAATTTTTATACTTATATATACATTTTCTTGTAAATACCTAGAGTGTTGCTTTGTATTCTATGCAGGTATGTGTTTACAAAAGAAAATATAGAAGTATTCTATCAGATCAAATATTTATGCTCATCACACAAACATTTGCTCTTTGTGGGAATCGATTCCACGACCCACTGCATGAAAGGCAGAGCTACTACCAACTGAGTAATAATAATACATATTTTTGTATTATTAGTAACCTAACTTAGTATTTAATGAAGTCTTAGGTATAATTAGATGTTTCTTGTTTTTATACGCACGATGTGATCCCTTTTTAAGTCAATCTAATCTTATGCCTTATTACCTGTACAAGGAAAGACCTCATCAATGGTACAGATAAAGGGATAAATGTGGCTAATTTCTACATGAACTGTGTTTGCAATTGTTTTGTGTTCACGACACGAAGAAGAAGAAGAAGTAAATCTAAGCACCGGATAAATATAAGAATTATTGAATAAATCTTTTTTGTACACTAGATAAATAAAACAAATTACTTATTTCATTGATTGTCTAGTTAGATTGTATCAAACGGAAGTTTATTATACCACTATATTATATTTGGTGTGTTTATAATGTTGTAAAAAATGTGTATTTCAATAAACCTATTGCATCCCACAAGGTTATTACGTTTCATTTTTACATAACAAAATATCCAATATATAAATATCCAGTTATTTACATTTAGACCAAGTTATCTATGTATTTTCTCTATTAGACCAAGTTATCTATTTATTATCTCCATATGTTTTCGAACTACATATTCTTATGTTTTATATAAATTGTTGAAATTTGGTTTTAAATCACGTTCAGTTTCTATAGTATCTCCTCGGTATTCTGTGCCATTCCTTGTGGTCTGATGTTGTATTAAATTCTATCAATAATAACGTCAGATCTTCCATAAGCATAATTATTAAAATTAATTACTTGCATGCTAAAAGTCGGTTCGCTCTCCAATTACATAAAATTATATAATTATTGCTATACTCATGTAAGTATTATTAAGACCTAGATATATACATAATGATAACAATAAAAATACTGAATACTAAAGTGTAATAAAGAATTTTCTATCTATCTAACAGATGCCAGGTTGACTTTCAGTCGAATCTGTGCAACTAATCAAAGCCAGAATATTATTCAATCAGTCAAATTGGTGCTGGAACTCAGGTAGAACTAGCAAACAACTCCATTTGCCGATGAAACGCAAACACGGGAACCCTCACAGATCAAACCGATCGCAACTTACTCAGTCTACAGTGTTCTTACATAATTAAATTAAACTATAACTTCAGTGGTTTGCAATAATTACTTATTCTATTGAATGTCTAGCTCCTTGTAGGTGTCTGTATCTGTATAAATATGTATTTAAATAAAATTTGTATGTATTTTTGCATTCAAAGAAAAGACAAAGATTGGATATTTTGTTGATCTTGTTATCTTTGAATACTTTACATTTTGACCGAGATATCCATGTAAATGTTACCATCTGTTTCCGATTTATATTCAATGGCATATTTTATTTGGATCTTTGAAATTCTGATGTCGTTTTGTATATTTTCTAAACAATACAATGTGCTGACTTTTAAATAGACTTAGCTTAGTTTGGAATTGGTTCAGCTTTATTATAAAAATTAAATGACAATTTAACAGGTTTAAAAACTTAAGTAATCGGCTAGAAAAAAGGCTTAAACTATCATAGATACCATTTACTCAGACAATGTAGTTTTTTGATTGTATGTATACAAAAAATGCTTGCATGTATAAAGGATGTTCTAATTTTATATAATCCATAACAATAACATACGAGGACGGTCGTATGTTTGACCACATTTACACATTCAGCAGGTTGCTGTCCAGTCTAGAAGCCTACAAAGGGTTCTTCTTCTTATCGTGTCGATGCTACAACTGTATTTTGTTGTAGCATCGTGTTGGAAAGATTAGCCAGACTAGACACTGCTTTACCGTGCCTAGCTGTTACCGGTGTGCGCCACGAGGAGGCTCTTTCCATGCACCCTACAAAGGGTGAGCACGAGTGAATCGTAACGTAATCGTAACACAGCGTATTCGATTCACATTGAATGTCAAACGCCTACGGGACAGCCGAACGTTGGCGTGTGATGAACGATGAGTGTCTGTCATCGAGCGAATCGAATACGCTGCTAGTTAACAATACGATTATCAGAATTACTCATGTTTAGTCCTCTAATTCCGCACAAGATCGCTGCGTCTCTCTTGACGTACCTACGGTACGTCAAGTACCTCAATTTTTAAAATAATAGTCTAGCCTTGGTAATGCATACTTAGGTATAACAGTTGCTTGGTAACAATATTAAATGATAAAACAATATGGACTTTTACAAACTTATATTATAATGATGATGGTTACATGGTTCTGAAAGCTACTTCAAATATAATTATTCATATAAATAGTAATTACTACAATCCTTGGAAATCCTAATAAAGTTTGTAGCGTGCCTAACAGTACTTGGACATTTTATTTGTTTACTTGCAAATGATGTGACCCTAATGTAGGTAGGTAATATTTTTGACGATGAACTACAATTATTATTGTCCATTACCTGCTATTTACCTCTGATTTCCGTCCAACTCAAAAGAAAAGTAAGAATAAACAATATAGCTTAGTATACAATTGTGACCATGTAGGTATACACAGTCATATTCTATCAAGCTTTGAAGTTTCTTGGAAAATAAGTGGCAATTTAAAAATGAAGCTAATAATTATTGTGATAGCATTTATATTTCAAGCAACGTGTACATTATGCTATGAAACGTCAGCTGTGATAGAGAAGGTAGTGCACATAGCGAGTTCTACCTATGCTCTCGACCGAACTACCTCAGTTGTTTGGTCACTCAATAGTTTTGAAACAGCTAACAGTTTCTTGAGCCGTTTTCCAGGAACCGTCGCAATAACTTCTATGCAGAATGGTAACTCCGAAGTGATAAGAAAGTTAAACTCACAAGTTGGATACAAGCAGACAATATTTATTGCTTCAGGAGCAGATGAATATGCCGACTTTCTAGCGGTGTTAAAACCGGATATAGTTATCCCAATTCAACTTATACTAGTTCTAACGAATCAAGCGACTGATGCTGAAATATCGTTCATAACTAAAACAGCATTAGATAACGATCTTGCTGACATTATAATAGTGAGCACAAATGATAAAGATAATGTAGAGCTATCCACATATTTTCCGTACAGTAAAGGACTTTGTCAGAACCACGCGCCGGTACACTTACAGCCAAAAGGTGGAAACTGGTTTCCAAGAAAATTTCTTGACTTTCAGAGATGTCCAATAAGAGTTACTTTACTTCCTATACCACCTTATATGAAAATCGTTGTTGAAAATAATACTTTGAAGTATATTTATGGTTTCGATGGATGTATCTTTACAATGTTGATGAAAGATTTCAACGCTAGCGTAGATGTAGTGGCATGGAAAGATCATGGTGGTACTGGTACATTTAAAAATGGGACAGCAACTGGTTCTTTTGGAGATCTAGTGTACAATCGTGCAGACATGTTCGTACCTGCGATTATGTTAACCCACTCAAGATATTCAAAGGCGCAGATATCACATGTCCACACTACAGTCGATATTAACTGGTATGGACCAAAACGCCGAGAAATCAACGAATGGCTTAGAGTGTTTCGACCATTGGTTAATGAAATATCATATTCCATCATCGCATCATTCATTCTTTTTAATGTGGTTACAAAGCTGGTGATGCGGTTTAGCCTAAACAAGATATATTTACGACCTAATGTCATGATGCAATCGTTTACAATATTGTTGGGCCATAATGTAAAATTTGCATCAAATTCGTCCCTAATAAACTACCTATTTGTCATGTGGATTTGGTTTTGCTTGGTTGTGCGCATTGCTTACCAGAGTGATCTCGTAGGTGAGATGCAGAAAGTAATTCTAGAAGCCCCCATTGATAACTTCGAAGAGGCTGTCAGACATCTTGACAGCTATGGAGGATCTGAAAGTTTTCGAGAATTTTATAGAGGAACCAGATATTTTGACGACTACACTGTTAAAAAACCTGGAGATACTGCTTCGCAACTTAAAAATATTACAAATGGACTGAGATTTCTTGTAGCTGCTGATAAACAACTGGGATTACAGTTTGGTAACAACCTTCAGATGATAAAGGAACCAATAACTTATGCTCCTATGAGTTTTTACATGCGTCCTGGGTGGCCAGCTGCTAAAGAAATTTCTAATCATTTGTTCAATACTTTTTAAATCACATCAATCATAAATGGAAGAAAAACCAGGATCACCACACCATACTTGAAACCTATCCTATGAATATGCGAACCGTAATCGGATGTTTTTATGGATTAGGAATCATGTATATCATTTGCTCTTTTGTTCTTATTGTGGAGATAGTTCATTACAAATACACCAATTATAATAGTTAGATAGCGTTTTATTCTTGTTTTGAAATTATTCTATCTCTAGCACACAAGTGTTTATTACTTTTCTTTTAACTTTTAATTTGGATTTCGATGAATTGTTTAGCAATAAAAACTATGTTTTAGGATAATATTTTTGTTAAGTCTAACGTTAGTATAAAAACATTATCTTGTCAAGTTCTCGTGAAATGTATTTACCTACCTATGGATTGTATAATGTATTACACAATAATACATTACTCTAAAAAGCTGTATTTGCACCTGTAGGAAATAGTCATAAATATTTTGGAGTTGGAAAAAAAAAACATTTTGCATATAAATAAATATAGTATTTTTACATTTTAGTGTTTTTAATATAGAATATGTGTTGTGAGTGTACAATCTTCTTGTTTTTAAATAAAGTTTTTAATAAATCTTGATTTCGTTGTAAATGCAGCCAGGTAGCTATATATTATCGGCCGGTATCGGCAGCATATAACCGTAAATTGCAGCCAGCTTGAGACGGAAAATCTGTCTCTAGATTTTCGCAGAGAAAATACCTAACCCTATTGTTTGAACACCGATATTTTGTATTCGATATAAATTTCAAAATCTGCTCCAGATTTTTGGGAAGGCAGGTATGAGCGGAATAGCTTATGAGCTGGCTCTACATTTTATATAATATATTTGAGTTTTTATTATTATCAAATTTTAAAATTTTTATGGTTTTATTTATATTTCATCAACTTAAGTTGTAATTAAGTAAACGTTGAACTGATGTTTTGGTTTGATTCTTGGATTTCCACTGATGGATTTATTTTTTAAGCTTCAGTAAAAATAAAACATATAAAAAATTATATTGTTTTGACTTTATAAATACATATATAAATAAATATGCAATAATTATGTACTTATCCTAGTCCATGCTTGCATGTATCTTTATAATCCAAACTTCTTTATAATAAATAGATATATAAACATCTTTATTTTGTCTGGATTTTGGACAGTGAGTAATAAGGTTTTTATCTACTTTGATCTGTATATAATGAAGCAGTTCTGTGAATTTCCATACAGATGAATATTGTAACGACGCGTGATTCAGTATCTCCGTTACATATCTTTAATAACCATAAATCTTCAAATCGAGGCAGGCCCATTATTATTTATAGCCTAGAAAAAGCCAGGATATCTCCGGTACGAAATTATGCATGACATCTACATGGATTCAAAAATTAAAAATGATCTAAGGGCTCGAATAAATTTAACAATCATAAAACAATCGTAATGGTAGCATATTCAAGGCACACTTGCACGGTGACGCTGCAACGTTTGGCAGTCGAGCTAGCGTCAACGCAACTATAGCTTATGCTGATAGCCTATGCCGGCCTTACACTACTTTTTAATTTTTTTAATGGCATAAATTTAATGTCATAAATAAATATTTCTTATTTTCTTTCATAATACAAAGTTAAAGTAAGTAGGTAACACTTTCATGCCTAAATAATCACATACTACCAAAAGTTTGAATCCCTTCGCTGTTCATAGAACCTTTTGTTTAGGGTTATGTATAAGCCGTTAAAAAGTCAAAACTTTGGAATTAGACACGTCATCAGCACGCCTCATTTGTAATTTGTCGTGTATTGTCCACGCGTGGTCAATAGGTACAGCAATTGCTGTGGCGTCTCGCACGCGATAAATTGTTCGAAACAATAGCAGAGGCACTCGGCTAACATTCTGCCATTGTCGGCGTAAATCACTCCATACAGCGCAGCGCGTTGTATGGACAAGCATTGATACAAAGCCTATTGAATGTTTTCAATGAATTTTATTGATGTTGGCTTGACACACACACACTTGACTATTACTATTACTATCGCTGCGTCAGTGACGCCGGAGCCGCTATGGTCGAAAGTCTACTTTAAAACTTATCCAGAAAGAAAGGTAAGAAAAACAAACGACAGCGTACATTTAACGATTTAAATAAAGATTTGGAAAAGAAATATAAATGAACATAAAAAAATCTATAAAACCATCTTACCACATCAAGTGACGTGGAATACGTATAACATACATTTAATATAATAATCAGAAATGATAATAAAATTATGAAAATTGTGAAATACTCAATATAATTAACATATCGAATTTGGTCCCTCGTCCACAGGGTTAATTAGTTTGCGAATAGCTATCATGCTGTTTGCAACCAAAAAGTTCTGATAAACATTGCTAACTTCTGATACAACTTGGTCTGCCAACTTGTTGGGCATTTCTGTAGTTAGGTTGAACGTACCTTGCTGACATGTTACGTACAACTTTAGAGCTTGGCGCTTCCAAGCTTGTAAACAGCTTGGTTGGACAGACAGGTGTAAGTATAAGTTGAAGAGCATCGGTGGTGTAGTGAGTGGCCTGCCCTCCTTGTATTGTCTTGTCCTGTATTCGTACGTTTGAATTTAAGGGTCCCAGCATTGGATTCTGTGAAATTGGCGAGGATTCGTACAAGATTTTTATTAACAGAAATGTTTCTCAGCTATAAAAAGATATGCATATCAAAGTATGATTCTTCAAAAATTTAATGTTTTGAAAAAAAAAACAAATTTTCAATTACCAACTGAGAAATTACTTAATTTGTAGATAAGATTTTCGAAGAGTTGCCCTAAAGTTCCAGCAGCGGTGATGGGATTGTTACCTGTCGTATCAATAAAAGATTTACTGTAAAATGCATGCAAAATATCTAAACGTGACTATTACAGAGTACCTATACATAAAAGGTAAGATGATGTGTTTAAAAGGAGACATTTTTCTTATTAAAGAAAAACTGTGTTAAAATTTTATTTGATATTGTTGTCTTAACTCTTAGTTTTATCTTTAAAATACGAGAAAATTTTTGTTCCTGGGATCCTGCATTCGCTCCACAGGCCAGCTTTTAATAATTTTAATAAACAACATCATAATAACTTCTTTGTGATTGTAGTGAACAGAATAATTTGAAAATTAATTAAACAGAGCCGAACAATGTCCTCAACGGTACTCGTAATTCAATGCTCAGAGTAATTCTACAGTTCATTATGTAAATTAATATTTATCAAAAATACGCCTTCGTAACTTGGAGTGGGGCATGGGGGTCCAACGGTTCGTCCGTACTAACTGATCAACACTCTGTGTCCACTAGCCTTACTAACTATTGCATTGCCTGTGGCCCCCGAACCTGGGTAAGTGCGCCAACTGTCGTCAGATTTGACGATAATTTCCTTAGCCTTCAAACTTCTGAAAAAGCCTTTTAATTATAAAATACTAGTTTTCGCTCACGACTTGCCTGATTTAGATTTTTGGGATAAAAGTAAGCCTAGGTATGTCTAATCCAGGCTCATCATCTCGTTGTCTTTATCTCGCTAGGTAATCGTTACAACATGTTTTCTTTTTCTACTCATCATTTATTAACTCAGGTGTATATTATGAACACCACTACCTATACATGTTTGAAGATAAAACATCTTAACTCTTACGTATATAAAAAGTAGGTAAGTAGGTACATATAAAAATAGGATTCCTTTATTTGTGACTTACTCTTTTCTTCCGAGAATTTCCGGAATAAAATAATAAGACTTTATTAAAAGATTCTTAGAAAATGGTACAATAAACGTTGATATTCATAAATCGACAGCAAAGTCCATGACAATTCTTTTCTCCTTTTCTGTAGAAGCTGTCAGGCTATGGAACAAACTACCCTATGAAATCAAGAAGGTTGAGACAAAGGAGCGTTTCAAGAGGCTAACAAGAGAGCTTTTTCTTAAACAATTATATTCTTAGCATGTCACCAATCAGCACCGCATTAACCTGCAACATTGTAAATTGTAGGTATATATTATTTTATATATATAGGTATTTATTTTTCTATAAGTATGTATGTAGTTTATTAGTATGTATTAGTTTTTAAAATTAGATTATATGTGTTTGTTTATTTTTTGTCGCACGCCAACCTCATTACAAATCCACCACTTGGGTTGGCTGGTAGAAAATGCTTTAGCATTAAGTTCGCCCTTTGTATAATTTTGTAAAATTTTGTGCAATAAAGAATTAAATAATAATAATAATAATAATTCTTTTAAACAATGTAATGTGACTCTACGAAATGACAGGTTTTTGTTATGTAGTCAGTACCTCTACCATGAGTTGTCACAGTAAAATCGCCTGACTTTACTACAGTAGTTACGTAAATATTAGTATTACGAATTTTAGTACCTAACTATCCGCTAGAGGCGCTGTACAAATCTTCATACATTTTTTTAACTACAGACGCTAGCGAGTTTAGTATATATACTTAGTATAGTAAAAACTCATGGTAGAACTACTGGTTTAGCGTTAATCTAAGGACGTGCTTTGTGACTTAAGGTTGCTTTTTTTTATTGCTCAGTATATAAGGATGTTAAGTCTATTACCATCATTGCACCGACACCCTTCAAATTGGAACACAGCAATACAAGCCTTACTTGGTTGCTGAAATAATAAATAAATATTCACGGACATTTCACATCACACTCTAGTCCCTAAATAAGCAAAGCTTGAACCTAAGTACTATGGGAACTAGATTGCTGATAGAATATCTACTTTTTTTTTTGTAAATATATAAACACCCAGACACAAAACAGAAAATAAATGATAGATTCAAGAAAAGATGGCTAAGAGTCTCACCAAACCTATGTATGGTATAATATTAATGTTTGTTCCGTGTTATTTAAATAATAAAAAAACTTTGCTTAGTTTTGGACCAGATTTGTGTGAAATGGCCCCGATTGTTTATTTTCAAAGTAAATACCTACCTCCGTAAAAAATAAGTAGCAATATGGTGGTGATACAACTATTGCTTATATTAAAAGGAACGAACGAAACAAGAAGCTATTAAATGTATACCAAACATCCTATTCATATTACCGTTTTTATGTCTCGGACGTATCTCTGTTTCTCGGGTTTTATGAGACCTTTATGACGACGGGACCACTGACCCAACAAATACGTTCATGTTTTTATGTCTTTATAATTTAGTTTTGTTGTTTTTTCCTATCTAAGTATGCATTTTCTTTTATACATTTTGCTGTTATACTTGACACCGAACGTAAAGAATACTGAGAAATTACTGTTTTATCCCATAACTCCTGACACCACTAAAGTTTTTACAAACTCAAATCCACATTACAAAACGAATGAAAATGATATTGTTGCAAAATATTCTTAATAATATAGCTAATTATCATAAAAAGAGGTTTCTCAATTCCACAAGGCCCCGACGAGATTCGAACTCGTGATCTCCTGTTTACTAGACAGGCGCTTTAACCAACTAAGCCACGGCGCCTCGAGTATCTGGCGCAAAATAGTCGATATACTTGAACAACGCGAGGTGAACAAAACAAAATATTTTTAAATATCAAGGTGAGATCAAAGGCACACCTGCATTTATTATCTAGCTATAATATTATACTTTTGTTTTGTTTATAAAACATTTTTAGTTGATAGGTAAGATATAATCATCATTTTAACTATATATTTTGAACTTTGGTTATGAGTGAGATATAAATATAAAATAGTTC
This sequence comes from Ecliptopera silaceata, assembly GCA_932527185.1. Taxonomy (NCBI): domain Eukaryota; kingdom Metazoa; phylum Arthropoda; class Insecta; order Lepidoptera; family Geometridae; genus Ecliptopera; species Ecliptopera silaceata. The sequence continues at coordinate 3,738,221 of OW052202.1, read as the reverse complement.
TCACTAAAGTGAGAAAAGAAATTAGATTATTATTTATCGGCCGAAAGTTTGGTCGGCTTTTTAATCAGTATGAAGATGTATGCAGATGCGCACATTACAGTGATTCAGTCTTCATACTGATTAAGAAGCCGACCAAATTATCGGCCGATAAAAAGTCTGCAGTCTGCGGGGACTGTAAGCGAGATAACATTAAAACAACAACTTGCCTTCATTAACATTTAATTTGTAAACAGTCAACATAAACACGCATACAATTGCATCACAATTTTTCTATCAATTTTTTATACATTAACTCGAACACACAATAACATTAGGTACGTCTTTGGCAAGTCAACTCTCTTACAAACAATTACATCTAAAAATGAGCAGAAGATTTAGTAAAATAAATAATTTCAGCTGAACTTGCGATACTAACTATCAGATTCTAAATATATGTAAAAGAAAATCCTCGAATAAAGGCACCAAAACATAGAAACTTTACTTACAAATATTTATATATGAAGGTAAAGTTTTCAGAATCATTATGTAAGTAGATAGCTGTATAAAAGCTAAATATGAGATACATGATTAAGAGACTTTTTATGAGATCAGCTAAAATATGATCTATATTAGGTACGAAAAATATTCAATAACTTACTGATAACAAGTAGAAGAAAGCAAAAACTACATGTGTTAATAAAAATTGGTAAAGTACTCGTTTACTACGATATGTGCCTTTTTGAGCTTTCAGCTATGGTAACACATTTTATCATATAATATTACACTAGTCTTAAATGAAGTAACTGCATTTTCGTATTATGTACATTTTTATCATTGCACTTTTGCCTATTTCAAATCTCGCGTTTGAGAATCTTAAAAATATTCAATATATACAAAAAATAAACCCCTAGCAGCTTGTTTATTTATACAAACAATACTGAAATAATTTAAAATTTCACAGCGTTTAGTGCCAATCATAAGCCGATAGTTGTTGCTCCTATTTGGCATTTAATGGCTCCTAAATAATCCCTTGGAATGATTCTTAATATTATAAACATTCATTTGGACAATCTTTGGCACTATAATCTTACATCTAAAGTTTTATAACCAAAGATTAAGATGTTGGGCTTGACCTGGTACAAACTAACGCGATTCACTATTTCAACAAACAAAATTTTTTGTATAGTAGCTAGTTAAAATAAATAAATATTTTTGGACATATCACACATCACACTCTAGTCCCAAACTAAGCAAAGCTATGGGAACTATATAGATTGCTGATAGAATACTTATAAACATTATTTTTTTAAATACATAGGTACATAGTAACACCCAGACACAGAACAAATATTTATGTTCATCACACAAAGATTTGCTCTGGGTGGGAATCGAACCTACGACTCACAGCATGGCAGAGCTACTACCAAATTAGCTGGTACGCTTGTGTCCTACATACTATCAACTTTATTATCAAGTCATTTTTAATTCCGAATAACACTTTGTCAGATAAGAAACATTCGTTTTTTAAACATCAAACGGGTACTATCTGACAAACAGTTATATTGATTTAAAATCCACCATTATTTACCACAAAAATACACTCGTTACATGTTACAAAAAAATGAATCGCATTGGTTTGCCCAGCGTTTAACTAAAGTCACAAAACAGTCATCTAGCGAACCCCATATTGCACCTCCGCTATCACAATATCTAACCACTAAAATCACGTCCAATCGGTCATACAAAGTCGTTTACTTCTTTCTGTAGTGGGTTCTGTGCCTTGTCTATGCACTTTCTGACTGCGTCGAGAATTGTCGCGATTCTTCTGTCGAGTGCTGTTAGATGAGGCTCCCATAGTATCGGGGCTACTGGATCTACTTTCAGCGACTCGCGAAGGTGCTTCGATAGAGGTATGCCATTGTGGTATCTGAAAAAATACATATTTTTAGAAATTATCTCTTTTTCTGATTTGAGGCATGATGGCCAAGTAGTACATTCATACACACATTTGACAGAAATAGATCAGGGTATACTTATGCAAAATAATATAAATCTAGTTATCAATATAATATTATAATCAAATACTACATTATCGGCCAGTTTCTCGAACGATGATCAACGAAAAAATCAAATAATTAGTATCTATGTGTCAAACTCGGATCAATCGTGATTTGGGTTTCTAGAAACCGGCCGTTAGTATTTTCGACATAGTGTGCAAAATACATACTAAGGTTTCGAAGACCTTTCTTGAAAATGTCAAGAAAAATCTGTCAGAAAAGACCATTGGAAACCGTTAGGTCATGTTTTTTCAAAACTGTAGCCAAAAAGTCCCAAGATAAGATTCGAATAATCTTTTTGTTTGATAAACGAGGATATGGCAGATAAGTTATAACAATGTTGTCTGATTTAATACCGAAGCCAAAAAAGTACAAAAACTCTATAACCATACTATAAACTAGATTTGTTTATATACCTATCCAACTAGCCGGTACCACTTCGTTTTGCTATCGTTATAATTTTAATACGCACAATATCTTTGTAAAAAGTTAGCGTTGCCTATGTGTTATTATGATGTATAAACTAAATTAAAGTAAAGTTTTAATAAAACCAATTTTGAAATTTTTGCGTGAAAAAGTAACAAACATAGGTACATCCATCCACACATCCATCTATACAAACTTTGGCATTTATAATATTCGTAGGATTGTCCAGATAATTAACATATATTAAGTGATTGGATACTATCTAAAATACGTGTGTCGTAAAGGTACACGTAGTTTAGAACTACCACTTTCAAGTGAAAACTGAAAATCATATTAGCAGTTTAAATATTATCGTGAAAAGATTAACGAGTAAATCATTGAAAATTGAGTCTGCATTCCAAAAATTACATTCGATCAACATTATGTTTATTATAGCAGCTGTACGGTGCACTATAGTTCATATGAATATTCATATTATAATTCGATTGCAATGTTTGACCCAAATGCATCTCAACTCAACTATTTAAAGCAAAAGTGACTGGTTTGTTGTATTCCCGAATAATCGTCGCCACAACCAACTGATAATTTACTCTCATCATTGTTATTTCTCTTTATTTTATGATATTTAAATTATACCTACTATCGTCCTTTGTTTTTTTGTTTAACTTAGATGAAGGTAATATTTATGATGAAACGGAAATCTATGGATAGATACCGAACATTGATTTTTCTGGATCTTTCTACACGGTAGATCCTTGTACAGCAGATTTACCGTCTGTCTGTCACCATTTATGTAGATATCTCATGAATCGTGATAGTTAAAGAGTTGAAATTATCACAGATCATGTATTTTGCGGCTTTACAAATACTACAAAAATCGGACAAGTGCGAGACTCACAATTTTGGTTCGATATAGATGACAACAAATAGTTATGGTACGGAACCCTTAGTGAGCCGACTCGCACTTGGCCAGTTATTATATTTATCATGCTAATATGATAATGTGTTTTATTCTTAATCCGTTTAATAATTCTGTAGTATAAAGAATATTATAATAACAGTCTATAACAGTCTTACATACTAGATGATTCTAGGCGCCAGTTCGTCGCGACTAAAGTCTAGAAGAACTTGCAAGAAACTAGACCTAGATAGACCGTTTTTTTATATGATCCTTGTTACAATTTGTTTGAAGGATCATATCATTGTTTTGTTTAATAAAGAAATTGGAGTTAGATCGTCCCAAGCTTGCTTGTCTTCTAAATAATCAGATATACAAAATTCTAAATAATAAGAACAGTAGTAAAATGAAGTTTAAAATGTCATGAATATAGATAGTTACTTGAGTAAGGTCGCGAGTGTAGTGTGTCGCACGAGGCAGCATTGCAGCAGCGGCGCGAGAATGCTCAGTTCGTCGTGCATCGCCTTACCGAACGCACGTCCCTGGTCCAAGTGCAGCGTGAATGTCTCGTTGCCAAACATCCTGTTAATAACAATATATTAAAAACTTCTAAAACGATAGGCGTCACAGTTCAGTTGGTATTAGCTCTGCCTGCCATGCTGTGGGTCGTGGGTTCGATTCCCACCCAGAACAAATATTTTTGTGATGAACTTATTTTTGTATTCTATCAGTAATGTAGTTTCCATAGTACAAGCTGAAAACCGAAAATTGACATTCTTCATGCAATATTTGTGAGTTGTTCGATCTCAATTTTGTTCATCAAATCAAATAAAACATTATACAACGGGTACGTCGAAAAGTGAGTAAATGTTAGTTAAATTATATATTTTTGATAGCAAAGTAAATAATGAGCAAAAACATTATGTCATATAAATATTTCTAAATCATAAAATATCAAATCTTGGAGTGTACACAAAATCTCATAAAGTTTTGCAGCATAGTCGTAAAGAATTGTAAAAGTATATTGAAATTGAGATAAGAAAATAGGCATATTTCTTTAAACAATGTATCTACGCTTTTTAAAATGTTTTTGACAATTCTTATATTTACAACTTTTAAAAACATTTTTAAAAGCGTAAGTGTATTTGATTAAATGGAGGGTAGCAAATGTAGATTGCAATTCAATTCAATTTTTATTTAATGGCGTCTGGGGGTTAGCCAATTTCGCCAATGTCACGTTGCAAGGCTTGTTTATGTTTGTGGGCAACGTTGGACGGTAAATTGTTAATTTTTTTTCTTTTTTTTCGTATTTTAAGTTTATGGGCAACGTTGGACGGTATTTTTGTTATTTTTTTTCTTTCGTATTTTATTTACAACGTCCTTCCGCCATCTTGGTGATGGCGAAAGGTCATGTAGATTGCATCTATTTTACTCACTTGAAAGTTTCATAATGATGTCTGTCCATGTTGCCAGTTAAGAAATCGAAAATTGCCATATCCATTAAATCAAGGAGTCGTCTTCCGGAATCATACGGTGGAGTATTTTTGACCTAGAATTGAAGAAATTAATAAAAATACAAGATACGAGAATTTGAAAATTGTATAATTCAACAATATTTCCACAAATAATAACAGCTTGATAAAAAAATCACACGATCTTATTGTTTGAGCTGTATACTTTAGATTCATTAAACTTGAAGATCATAGATAAACCTTTAAATACTAACATTGATCAAAAACTTTAATAGTAACGAATAATAAAAAAAATATTATTCTATAAAATCACAAAGATCATTTAGAATCGTTAAATACAAGGTGTTCTATGTGCCAGTTCCACGCGACCAGAGCCTAGAATAACTAGCAAGAAACTATACCTACTATTAGTTAAAAATAACTAATTAAAATATGTTCGTATGGATCCAGAAAGAAGGCATGATACCCTTAGGGGGTAGAAGACGTTAAGGCCGCCCGAAGAAGCGTTGGTCCTCGACTCCTTCGACCGGGAATGGGTAGAGTTAGCTAGGGATAAAGAAAGATGGAGAAAGAGACCTTTGCCCAGCAGTGGGACAGCATAAGTTGAATAAAAAAAAATATTACCGTCTCACAATAATCAGATTGAATTTCCCATTGAGCTTTCCTTCTCTTGTGGTAGGACCTTCTCCAAGGGTGACGCCAGACCTGTAATGAAAACCAAGGTCTATGAACTGCTATGAACTGCTAAAAAAATAACTCATTATCATATCAGTGAAATGATGAAATGAAATGATGAAATGATATTTATTGTTCGTAGAAACTAGGTTCAATTACATTGGTTTTAATATATTCTTCATATCTCTAGTCCAACCTTAGGCTTACAAACAGGTTTACAAACAGTCAAAAAACTATTTACATAACATATTTATTATTTACATACTTATAGAGGATCTATAAAAGTTATTGTTCTAGTATTGCAAGTTCAATAATTTGTTATATAACTTTGAAGTCATGTTGATAAGAAATAATACGTCTTTTATACACAAATAGACAGTTTGATGATAAAATAGAGAGCCAAATATAATATGAACCGTATCACAACGGTATAGAAGTAAAACAGTAGTATCACGCAACTTTTTACTTGTAAATGATGAATGAATTTAAACATGAAATTGTAATATGTATATCATTAAAAATACCCAATAGTAGTAGGAACTTATATTAATAATTTTACCAAAAATGGACAAAACCGGCTTCAATTGACAAAAAAAATGGGACTTCTAAAAGAATCACACAAATCGATTCAGTCTTAGCGAAGTTATCGCATAACATATCGAAAAACATGTGTGTACATGTGAATTAGAAATCATTTTTTGAAGTCAGCTGTGAAATAGACAGGTTTTAGACATACAAAAAAAACACAGTTGAATTAAGATTTTTTTTAAGTCGTTTAGGAAATACACAGTACCTTTCTCTCAGCAATATCAGCAGATGGCAAGAATGCTGCAAAACTACCCTCCAACATATCAGGGTTGCCGCAGATAGCGTGTCCAGTATCGCAGTAGTACGAACACTTCCCGTGGAAGCAGAAGTTATTCGCCGGCGATACGAAGAATGTCTTGAGAATATCTCCTTCGGTGACGTCATAGATCTCAGTGGTCATGTTTAAGACCCGACCTACAACTGGCATGGCGCGTCGGAAACCTAGTATCCTGTTAAATGATATATTTACATGATAAAATAGTTATATAAAAGCTGATATACACTGAAAAATACTTGGAGGCCTTTTTCATTTTTTACTAAAATAAATATTCATGGATATTTCACACATCATTGTCTAGTCCCAGACTAAGCAATGCTTATAACATATTGCTGATAGAATACTTTTATATTTGGTTTGTAGACCAGAACAAATATTTATGTTCAACACACAAACATTTGCACTCGGTGGGGATCGAACTCACGACCCACAATCATGGAAAGCAGAGCCACTACCAACTGAGTCTATTATATAAATTAAATTATAATATAATATAATATTTAATGCACAATCTATTATGTCCTACTGCAAGGCCAATGTCTCATAAACTTTTCCATTAAAACCAGTCTCTTGCGTTTTCAAGTATAATTCCCAAATACGCTATTTATGTCATTGGTTAATAATATACCTACTAATTATTATAACTCTATACTTATAACTAATAAGTAGATAAGCTCCTGATAATAATGGCGTGTTAATAACACGCCATTATTATCTACAAATTTTGCTAAAAAATGGCTACGGTCGTCGACAGCAATTACTTTTCAAAATATATTACAAAAGTATGTCTACAATATATTCTAACCCCCTATTCTATAAAAAGTTAGCGGTGACATTATGCCACCATTACGTCTGGTAATCAAGACAACAAGTATGCGCTAACTTTGTAAAAGATAGGGGGTCGGTAGGTAAATACAGTTTTAACATACATCGTTTGAAACCAATATTTACAGAGCAATAGTCCTGCTGGTTGAATTAAATTAAACCTTTAGGTATGAACCAGTTAGTCAACACACTACATAAGTCAATTACAGGACTGTGGGCGGTTATTAAGCAATTATCTCTTGCAATTTTACAATGACAGAACTGGTCTAGATAAATATTTGAACAAATTCACTTATTATTCTCAAGGTTCAAAATCACCATTCACCGAGCCTTTCAAAGAAAATCAGATAAAGTTATTTTAAGAAAGATCGTTGTTATTCAAAGGATATATTGCGCAAAAATTATCGCGATGTGACCTCATGTACGCATTTCACCTGTGACTCACTGGATGACTTTTAAATGTTAATGTTTTTCGAGAAGAGGCTTTTGTAAATACCTATTTAAATTTCTTTAAAAATATACCTGTCGAGATGAAACGCTGCAATCTCAGCATTGTGTCTCTCGTAATCGGAAAAGTAGAAGTGATTTGGTAGAGTCTGGACATCTCTTGCAAACCTGTGAATGATAACATTATAGTAAAATAATCAATTCGTAGATCATTTTGGGAAGTGGTTTTATACTAGCTACTTATACAATTGGCAAAGGAGAATAGGCAATTTGCTATGGAGTGTGGGCCATGACTAAAAAACTCGTTCCTAAGAGATAAGGGAGGATATTTTCTTTAGTGGTGGTCCCAAAGTGCCCCTTCTCCTTTATAAATAATACATATTATATAGTAAAAAAAATAGGTCTAACGAACCTACAAATTTATTTTTAAACTAATGTTTGATCTTTGAATTAAATATGTAATTTTCACGTATTACAATCTGTTTATTTTCGTAAGACAGTAAAATAACTATATTTAAAAATAAATTCGTTTTGATATTTTATAACCAGTCTTAGTTCATTACGTGAAACCGTATTTAAAAACCTATAAATTCTAATTGACATACATAAAAAAAATATCAATTACTTCCAAAACCATTCGAAGACAGGTGTGACTAAATTGCTTAAAATACTCCAACTGGACTTGTTTTTCGATCAATCAATTCAGCTTTAATTTAAAATTAAGTTTGGTATTGCAATTTACAACCAGATATATTAATTCTAAATATATAAACCATTTATTTCATTTAAACGAATCAATGTCAAAACCACAGTAAACAGATTCTGGAAAATATTGAATGGTTGAGATTTGCACTTACGATAAAAATATCAAGTTCAATGTCAAGCAAATATAATTACCTGAATAGTGTATTTAAACATCAAACGTTAAATACCTTTGTGATAAATCCACGGTTTAAAAGTTAATAACTAGACAAAACCTATCATGCATATTTTTTGATGTAGCAAGAAACGCTGACTGCAGTTATCACTTATCAAATTTATTGAGAACAAAAGCGGATAAGTTGACGGGTCAGATAAGGCACGAACTTGGTTCACGTTCGACTTCAACATCAATCGATCTTATCGTTGCTCTGCGCTAATCAATTTGCAACGATAACGTAAGTGAAGTAACTTTTTTCATTGAATAATAAATTAAAATTATGCATATCTAATAATTAAAAGATTGCAACAACCTTGAACGATCGGTACAAGTTTTAAAGCAACATCGTTCAATTAATCAAAAAAGGTAATACAGGTAATATCTGCACTCCGTTACCACAAGGTATTTGACAGGAGCACTTATTCAAAATGTAAATTGGGACCCAGAAGGTAATAAGGCCATTAAACAGAAATATCAAATATCGCGATAAGGGACCTCTGTCATTATAAATTGATAGCTTTAAAAATTAGAATTATTACCTGGTTATACGTGAAATGTGCTACATAGTAAAGTCTTGCACTAAAACTATCGATAGGCAGTTTATCAATATCCAAAAGAAAACTATTAAAGCGGTACTTAAATCGTGAATCTGGTTAGATAGGAGCAATCCGAGTAATATAGTGCACCGAGACTCTTTCGATTTATCGTCTGCAGCCGGAGGTCGTAAGTGAGATACGAGGTAGTAGGGACATTTTAAGAGGGTTACAATCAAATGCATTTACATTTTAGTTTGGTTTGTTTGAAGCCATTAGTTACGAGAACGATTGCATTTGTTACGTTGATTTTGTTTTTGTATTTGCCATTATTCCGAAGATTTAGTGTTAGTACCTACTTCAATCAATTAACTAGAACAATTGTTTACTTAGGCTAAAGAATTAATATGAGGTCTTGAACATCAATATTTTTATATTAAGTACCTACATTTCACACAACGCCATCAAGTCGCATACAAAGTAAATCTTAAAAATCTTGTTCTGACAGTACAAACTTTGGGAAGAATAGAAGACACACTATAGAACACATGGTCATTTATGTTATTAATAAATAAATAAAATACTACACGCTATCTTTGAATATCATCATACGGATTGGCACAAGGTGATAAAACTAATACATGCTCGGCAGAGGGCACTATCGAGTGCGCGTGACATATCGCTCCCGAGTGAATTGTTACTGAGGCCCCTTGAAATGTCGCCGGGAAAACCCCAAGAGTCTATATTTTTACTTGGAAAGTTACACCTCCGTCTTAGCTACTGGCGGGTTTTTATTTAGATTTTTATTTGGAAGACGCTCATCCACTATCTATATATACTACCATCTATGTATTATTTTTCTTCCTGCCTTTATCCCACTTAGTACAACAAAATCGTTGATTTCATTTTACTGGTCACTAAATATTTCTAAAAATCCCTATAAGATGTATTGAGCTAGTTCTGATAATATTATGTAGGTAGGTACGCATTTTAAATTTAAACAGTTACAAGCAATTTTAATGAACACGGTCGATTTAAAATTACTTTATGTTAAAAATAAGGTAGTAAACAAGGAATTTGCTCATTTTGAAAAGATAATAGCTATTTGTAACTTCTGTTATAACAGCGCTGTTCTGATTTTGTTCTTTCGTCCATCACTCGAGATGTAAAGATTTTTATCGTGCCTGTGATTGCATCATTTTGTAAAAGATTGAGACATGAATAAAGTTTTACAAACCCTCTATTTTTCCATAAAATAATATTTCTAAAGTGGAAGCGAATTGCTAAGACGTCTTGATACTCAATATACAAGTCCGCTGGGAATGTAACACCGCTCCCGCGAGCAAATTTTTGGAAGCTGATGTCTTACCCTTTGTCACGAGAAAAATTGTATTTGATAGCCTTTCAGAATATTATATGCGGAACACCGGCTCAAAGGTACACGTAATTTACTTTCTGCAAGCGCTTTAGGTTTGTAAAAGAATATTATAAATAAAACGACAAAGTTCTAACAATGAAGCATAAGTACACACGTAAGTAACAGAAGTTGTGTACAACTCAGTACTTGAAGCACTTGTTGGAGTGGGCAAGCCGCTAAGCCGATCGTGTGAAAGAACGCTCTCCAACTTTTGTGAATAGCACCAACAACGCCCTGAACAAGGACATAGAAGTTCGCACAACTCCTCCAGAAACATACGTGGGACCTCCAACTAAAACGAACACAAGTTCGGAATAAAACTTGGGTCTTGCTGGTTTGAACATGACGTGCATGGAGGTACTTTTACCCTATTAGGAGACCGAATATGAGTGTGGAGCGACATCAAATGATATGAAATTTGACTACGCAAATTACGTATTCTTTTATAGGAATGTGAGCGTTGAAATCAGAGTGGAGTCAATTTAGTGCAGCAATCTAAATAAATTGAAATTTGAATAAAACAAAAAGAGCTGATCTTTTTTAGAATGAAATGCAGACCACGGTAGTTTAATCGCTGTCCAATTGAATAGATCGCTGCAGATAATTGACCCCAACGTCGGCTTACCTCATTGGCTTGAACAGTGCTTGAACTCCATTCGGATAGTCTATTATGAGCTTCAATTGTGTCCCTCCCTCTTTTTGCTCTGTCAAAAGCGATTACAATTATAGTTATGAAATTAGCAATATCAAAATTTAATACAACCTTCGACTTCAAAATTAGATTAGAATGTTGCCCTAACGCAATACCCGATCAGATAGCAAAGCTAAATGCAGTACCATTAGCACGAATTTTTGATGAATTGAGATAATTTTTGGCAAATATAAACGTCACAGTGACGCCTACGTCTGGCTGACCGGAGCTGACGTGATTGGCACCGAGGCTGACGTAATAGATCCGATTGGTTTAATAAGAGCTGCTCAAGGTGGATACAGTAGCTATGCGATGAAGTCGGATCAACAATGAAATCCATTTAAATGGTTTAAATATTTAAGTCCAATTCGAAGTAAAGGTCGTGATTGTTGTGGCACTATTGTCCGCCGGACCGCTAACCCCACAACTGATTGCAGACCCGACTTCATTTAAAATACATACACCTTTACCTGTTTCAGCTTTATATATAGTCCCGTACATAATTAACTAACGCTTTAGTTATATAATCCTTCTAAAAGTTTGTGACTTTGTGGTTTTGAAAAAAGATTTGTGATATTTAATAAAAAAATAATTAGGTAACTAAATTAGCAGAAAATATATGTTAATCTAAGAATGATTGATAGTTATAAAATTGACTAGTGATGATGCATGTTTAATGATATTTTTGATGTCTGTCGACTGTTCAATACAAATAACTATTATGAAAGAAACCTTCTGTCCAATCTACAAATTAGTTGGAGAAGTAAAGGTTTCGTAAACCGTAATTGGTTTTTTAGGTCCGATCAACGATGTTCTGAATATTTTATCACCATATATACCGGCTCAAATTGAGACCGTAGGGGCTTGCGTGGTGACTGAAATTGATTCTAGATAGCAGTATTTTACTGACCAATGAAACCGTGTGGGCGTATAACTCTAATGAGTTTGGAAATAAGTTCATATTTTATTTTAATGATTTGGAAATGTTTTGTGCTCGAATTATTTTCAGTTCAATTAGTGAGTAGAAAAAGAGGTAGTAGAGGTCTTAAAAGTTTTTTTTTATGGAATGAAACTGTTAAAAATATGTATGCAGTTTTTCATATCAGTGAACAAAAAGAGGCTTCAGTGGAACTAAAGTTTAATACAAGTGATTAATAAATATTTACCTGCATGTACGACCGGCGAGGTGGCCATGTCTTTGAGTACCGCGTTAACAAGCGGGTCTCCATCTTCGTAGAGTTCATGTTGAGCTATCTTCAACTGGAACTTCTCCAAATTTGACGCATTTACACTGCAAAAGTATTATAATTTAGTATGGAACAATAGTAATGTACATAATAAAAATAAATTGTGTGGTAAATTTAGACAGGTATTTAGATTTAATTAAAAAAATAAGTTTCGGTATCATAAATAAATTAATATCAGTCTTAACTTAATACTCTTAAGTTTCAGTTATTTTTTTTTGAAAACAGAAAGTGACTCATTGAATATATCAATATCATAGTCAACTTGGAACGTCAAACAATGAGTAGCTTAGAATTGCTTTTTTTTTTTTTTTTTTTTTTTTTTTTTTTTATGCTAAAATGGGTGTGCTCTTGACCTCGAAACTCACACAAGTGCAAGGATGAGGTCTACGATGGAGCGAGCCCACCCAGAAGGTGCCTATTAACTCTCCTTTTGAAAACAACGGGGTCGTAGTTAAGCGGAAATACAGACGCTGGAAGCTGATTCCAAATTTTTGCAGTGCGCACAATAAAGGAACTTTGAAAGCGCTTAGTTCTAATGAGTGGAATATCAACCAAGTGAGGATGATAGTCAGCTGTGCGTCTGAAGTCCCTGTAAAAGAACGGTGAGGCTTAGCCACACTTGGATGTAAGCTTTCAACCTCTTAGCTATTCTAAAACGTACAAACGTTAGCTGGGCTACCGTCCGGAGATAATGTCACCCGTAAATGTACGTACCTACCTACTTAAAATTTTTAGCACATATTTCTAAACCTGGTCGTTAACGTCAAGATTTACATGGAAGATTTTCCGATGGCGGGCGTGTTGGTTTTGGCTGCGTGGAACACATAAGCGGACGTGCTTCGCCTACTAGGTGTAGGTGCGAAACTCCACGCGACGGCATACGACGGAACTGAATACTAAGGAGCCTACGTGTAACGTTCCCGATTTGTGGCGTGCTCCGATAACCTGCATTTAGAAATCACGCCGGCACCTACTCTAAAATTTATTGACTCTCTTTTGGTGCGATTGTGCCGGTGTCAAGTGGGAATTCAAAAAGCACGCTCGCTCCGTCGGGACGAGCGGACGTTTAGGATTCCAAACGACCGCGACACGGCCTATTACATTACGAAGCTATTTCGGCTATTCGCTGTGGAGTAAACAAACGGATTCACAACAAAAGAGAACATTGTATCGAGCGCGGACAATGTAAACTCGTCTGTTGCTCATTTAACTAAATTACACATGTTCCTTGAGAAAATTCGCAACGTATGAAAGTGACCCTTCTTTGTAAGGAGCCGGTAATATAAGCGTCCCGTCATATCGCGCAACATTTTGAGGAAGCTATCATGCATTCATTCCATTTAGTTTTATTGTCAAAGACCCGCGCCTATCTCGGCAGGGCCCCGTAACTGGATTTTAAATAAGATTTCTGGAAGGCTGCTGAAATTCGCGTCGTACAAGATAAAGAAAGGTCGCTGTCTGTTTCGTATTATAGAATCATCGTCTCGTGGAAATATGATACGATCCTTTTTTATAGTAATGTATAAAAATGAAATTCCGTTGATAGCGTAGGTACCTAGTGAAGTGGAGCAATGTGATATTCTTTTCATTGCTTTCAGAGTGTCCTGTGAGATTTGGTACAATATTTGCTTTGGAGAAATTACGTCAGCCACGAGAGGTCGGCTCGCCCAACCTGTTTGATTTTGATGCATACTTCAGTACCTACTCTGCGGGTCTGTCGAGCCAGATGAAAGGGTATCGCTTAGCAAAACACGCTGAGTACCGAGAGGTCAGTTTTACACTGCAATATTACCTAGTTCTACATTTCTTTTCAAAGTATAAATAACTAACTCTTGACGAAACTCAGCGCACAAGTAGTATCGTATTGTCTAAGTCTAATAACGAGCTTCGGAAGCACATTTCCAGTTCCTTGATGTCACCACATAATCATGTCTTGAATAACATTGAATTACGAGCAGGTTGTGTAATTTTATTTTGAAACCTATCGATTTATGTAATTTAATGTTTCAAGTACCTAATTGAATTAATTCATCTGAAATAAATAAATATTTACGGACAATTCTCACAACGCGCACTAGTCCCAAACTAAGCTTGTACTATGGAAACTAATTTGCGGGTATTTTTTTTGAAATACATACATATAATTAGTAACACCCAGACACAGAATAAATATTTATGTACATCACACAAACATTTGACCCAGAGCAAATCGAACCCATAACCAGATCACTACCAACAGAGCTGTGATTAAAATTCTGCATGATCGAAGAATTTGAGTTAAGTACTTCCTTCTCACTTGCTATTGTTTATTCCTGATTCTGTATAATTTATTATGTTTCGAATAAAAATTAATATAAAAATGGAATTCTTTATAAGTTATATAGTATAGTAAAAACTCGTGCTAAGGAAACTCTATGTGCAATTTGTCGTTATCGCAGTGGACTTGCAGTAATAATGCGGTAACTAACAATTTAATGTTGTAACTTTAATTTGGCGAGGAACATAAATCGTGCTTGGCGATGTCAGCTGTCCGGAACTTTCCTTGTAATGTCCTTAGCGCGTCGTTTTTCGAGGAATATTTTAATTAATATTTCTTAGCGAAATATTTTATTACTGAACCGCGCTGAGCTTTACTTAACTTGAGCTGAATAGAATTGTAGCTTCCTGGAATGTATTTTTTGTTGCCATATTTTTGTTAATAAAAATATTTTTCATATATTTAAAGTGTTACGAACCTTTGTATTAAAAGTTTTTTTAACCTTTAGTCTGCTTCAAATCTTAGACGGTACTAAATGCAGCATTATGTTTGATATATTAGTCTATACTAATATTATAAAGAAGTAAAGTTTGTGATGTAAGGGGTAATTTCGGGATCTACTGAACCGATTTTAAACATTCTTTCACCAATAGAAAGCCACATTATTGCTGAGTGTCATAGGTTATATAAAAATGAAAATACCTTATGCCCATCGAAGTGGGCACGGGTCAGCTAGTATTTAATACGCAAACTCAATCTTAAAAAAAACTAAACAAAAGGCCGTAAAAGTTATAAGATAATGTACCTATTTAAGCTTTATTCTCCCGTAACTTGCACTATTACGCGGGGCCGTGAGATTACCGCCTTAAGTATGTATGAAGAAAATCCTTTCATAACATTTTCTTGAATAGAATGGAGCGGCTATCAACTCTAGATTTTTTTCTTTATATTACAACAATGTTGATTCCGCTCTTTTATGTATAAGAAATAAATGAAACTTATGTTTTATCATCATAAAACTGATTATAAACTTTGTAGTTTATCCTTAATATTTTATAATGTCAATTAAGTCTAGTAACGGCCGATTTGTCAAACGATGATCAACGAAAAAATCAAATAATTACTATGTGTCAAACTCGTATCAATCGTGATTTGGGTTTCCAGAACCCGGTCGATGTGTCAAACAAAATGTATGGAGTAAAGGTAAACCGAAAAGTAATGTGGCTTTTTCCATACATTTTAAGCGTTTTCTATTCTTCTTATTTAAGAGCTACGCTCCCGTCAGCGTAATTGATGTAAGTCATTTTTTTCTATTGGAGAACAATATTAGAAGATTTTATTATCTGTGTTTAATCGGCATCATAAAGGTGAGACCAAATTATCATACTTTTTGTAATATTTGTTAGAATTTTTAATATAATGAACTATTTATGTAATAAAAGAAAAGAAATAAACCTTGGTTCCAAGTCCTCCATTTCCCCAATGCTCGGGTTCTCAGGCCGGAGTATATTCAGGTCCCGATGTACCGGCATTACCACTGGATGGTCGTCTTCCTTCCCCTGCATCTGGTCGTTGAGGATCTTCAGCAGGTCTTCGTACCGGTCGACAGGGGGAACAGGGGTGCGAGGCTCAGTCTCTCCCCCGCTGGTCTCGCTGGGAGCTGATTGCTCGTACTCTCGGGATCCGTTACTTCCATTGCTGTTGACGAAAATTTGATTAGATTGGATTAATATAATAGATGAATATCATTACATAAAATTATTATAAGGACTTAATCTATCTTAAAAGATTGCTCTGAAAATTTAGAGGATTGAGACGGGATTTTTTCCCAATGATATTGTTGCACTGTTAGACTTATTAGTCGTTTTAATAAAAATATCCCGTGCTATATAAAGTAATTGTATAAAAATTATACAAAAATATGAGTTTTTAAATTTTTACATTTGGTACTATTTGCTGTAAAAAAGTAACAGAAAAGCCTGTTTGCTCTATATTTTTTAAATATAATGTCATAATTAATTACTTTGATTATACTTTATTATTAGATACAATTGTATATTGTCAACTTGGTGTGGGCTTTATAATGGTTAATTACCTATTGTAAGCAACATCCTTTTGCGATAAGTAATATAAATAAATGTACATAGTAAACTAACAGTTCTACGAAAATATTAAAGTTATCGCAAGTTTTGATTACAAACAAAAGTTATCTTATTTTTACATTACAAATAAGTACTAACAAATTACTTGAAACAGAAGGTCAAATTCTTTATGCAATAGGCAAAATGAAAGTCAAAGTGCCTTTTGTCATAGAATGTAAAATAAATTATAAATAAAAAAAAAACTATAACTAAATATTGTTTCGTATTCAATTCATTTTGCTCAAAAATGTTAAGATTTAACTATTTTTACAATTACTTATTATGTTTACTTATAAAGCTCAATAAAAGGTTTTTTTTATTACTTAGTCCATTGTGCTGAAACAGGTCGCTTGGACAGTTGGACTCTATTTGATGTTTGGCTATACATTTTACTTATAAAAGATTTTCACAAATCGCAAAATACCGCTTAAAATACACTAAACCAATATAAATTTGTTTACTGCCCAATTAATTATTATAGATTATTAAAAACAAATGAAGTCTAAACAACGTAAACAACCAAATATGTCAACAGAAAAGTACAGTCAACAACAATATTAACTAACTAGCTGATGCCTACGACTTTCTTTGCCTTGCTATCGTTATGTTTTAGACAATTTGCACAATTTGTGTTTAGTTTATGTGTTATTCTGATTTAAAAGCATTATTGTAGTATTTAAGTATTTTTTGCGTAAAAAAGTAACAAATACACATAACATACTCCCATCCATACAAACTTTCGCGTCTATAGGTATTAGTAGGATATTAAACATATTTCATGGTTCAATCTTTTGCGTTTGTAGAACGTCAACTTGTCCGAAAGGCTAAAGTGACGTTTTAAATTAATTTGATCATGGTGACTTGTGATCTTAATTGACTTTACTTAAATTGATTTTCTATGAAAACAGTAATCGTTTAGAGTGGGTATTACTTATTTAACAATGTCGGTCATTAGGTACTGGATTTATTTGTGAAACTTTATTAATTATTATTTAGGAGTTATATTTAAAAAATAAACAAGACAAGGCTATTACTACTCTATTCTATAAAATACATAAGAAACAGTTGAGCTATCTGCAGACCGTTGCAAATGATCTATAGATAGCTCAACTGGTCCAAATCAGTACCAATCGGAAGCGTACCCAAGATACTGGCTGCATTGCCGCGTAGTAATTGATTTCATATATAGATATTTTATATTTTAAATATTTTATCATTAATAAAAGCGTGGTAAATATAACAACATTGAGATCATAATAGATAAATAAGATCATGCGATATTATTTGTGTCATCTGCAGACCGTTGCAAATGATCTATAGATAGCTCAACTGGTCCAAATCAGTACCAATCGGAAGCGTACCCAAGATACTGGCTGCATTGCCGCGTAGTAATTGATTTCATATATAGATATTTTATATTTTAAATATTTTATCATTAATAAAAGCGTGGTAAATATAACAACATTGAGATCATAATAGATAAATAAGATCATGCGATATTATTTGTAATTTTGGGTAAGTAGTAAGTAAGTATTATCGACCAATACTGATAAGTTCGGCTGACATATCGAAATTAGGTTTTTATCTCTTAATCAGAACCACAGATAACAGGAAATTTTGGAAGTTTACATATTGAGGCTGTGTTTGTATAGCGATAATCAAGTAATATATAGCAAGTAATAAATAATAAGAATGGAATTGCTTGCCGGCGTCGGTGTTTCCAGATACATATTATATACATAATTTATTTTTATTTTATTATATACATAGTTTTCAAGAGGAGAGTCAATAGTTTCTATCTAGGCAAAGGCGTTACACCGTAGGCCGCATCATCATTTAACATCAGATGTGATTGCGGCCAAGCGTTTGCCTTTAATGCATAAAAAAAAAAGAGTTGCCGAGTAAGTTGAATATGAAGTTCAACTATGTATCTATTAAATGTATAGATATTATTATATTATTATGAAAAACACGCCTAGTATTATTGAGTATAGCAATTGTTTTTTTGTTTATGCGGAGTGTTTTTTTGGCATTTATCTATTTTTAAAAATTAAGTCAAATATATATTTTTTGGTTGCGAAAAACGACTTTCATTTTATTCAAAATGTTATTTTTATTGATTTAAAAAGTGTATCTTTAGTTTATCACTTTTAGTTTAAAGATACGGTGCTTGTAACGTGTTTTACTAACAGAAATCAGCAGAATCTAAATCAGAATCTATTGATTTTATTGTCATAACTTTGGATTTGAAAATATTATTGCCTAGTAATTATTATCAGCGTAAAGTAAACAATTTATAACTTTTATAAAACGTCGGCGTAGAGCATTAGGTAAGTAGTTATTATTGGAATGTAATTAAGTACGTAAATAATCAAGTAATACTGGTCAGTGATTATAATCAAGTAATTTTACTTACGCCATGTAAAATTGAGTTCTATTTTGAGCACTTTGTTGTGTATTAATTAAATTAATTTTTTTGACGACCGATGTGGCGCGGCGTGCGAAGGTCCGCCTGCGACGCGGTTGCGAATTCGATTCCCGCCGTGGGGTAAATGTTTGTACGATCTGCAAATATTTATTCCGGGTGTTCTGGGTATTTAATATGTATAATAAAAATTATCTATCTATGTAATATAAGTACCTATGTCAGTCTTCTAGTACCCATAACATAAGCTCTGCTTAGCTTGGGGCTAGATGATGTTGTGGATTTTCTAGCATTATTTATTTATTTTATTGTATTTACCGTGTCGTGTGTCTAGCCTGCATGATATTTGATTACCCGTGGGTATTAAGGAACGGTAAAAAGCAGCTGAATAGATCCATCTGTTGGGATATTAAAGTAGTTTGGATGCAACAGCTGCTAGTAGTATTCAATAAAGTTGTTCATAGACTTGTACAGGTCTGTTGTATTTTGTGTCATGGCTACTAATAAATAAATAAATATTCATGGACATTTCACTCATCACACTCTAGTTCCAAACTAAGCAGCTTGTACTATGGGAACTAGATTGTGGAGAGATGCTTGTATACTTTTTTTTGTAAATAAATACATAGAATACATAGTAACACCCAGACACAGAACAAATATTTATGTTCATCACACAAACATTTGCTCTTCTTCTTCTTATCGTATCGATGCTACAACTGTTTTATATAATGTTTACTTACTATATATTTGGCAACAACAACGACAAAAACATTTGCTCTGAGAAAAAGAGACAGACAAGTCGGAAAGGGACAAATAGATATATAAATGTTGTGCATATAGAAGAATGTCTGAACATGGTACCGTACAGTTAAAAATATACAGTCCTATCAAAGATTTCAACGCGCGGCCAACATACCTACAACACCTCGGTACACAACATAAGTTACCCTATCTTATAGTTGACAGTCTATATTCAATACTTACTGAATAGTTTTTTTTTTTTATTAACAAATTGTACACCAAATAAGATTACGATCTAGCCTACTGAGATAGTGATTATTTATTTATATTTTGGTTCAGATAACAACAAAAATTGCAATTTTCAGTTTTAAAAATGTTGCCCTACTGCTATATATTTTTTTATATTATGAGTTTTATTTAGTACCCACGCGACTCTAGTTTCTTGAAATAGCTAAGAACAATTTTGCAATTCAAAAGGGGTTAATACGCGGTTCTATAATAAAAAAAATGTATAACCAAACTTGACATATGTAGTTATTGGTAGGATTCAATTGACACCCACAGGTTTGTCTGGAGTAAGGCAGTATTAGCCATATTTTAAGATATTATTGATTTGGATCAGTTGACTATCTATAGATCGTTTGCAACGGCCTGTAGATAGCTCAACTGTTTCTTATGTATTTTATATGCTTATGTACATTTTGTTAATAGGTACTGTTTTTTTGTTAATAGTCGTAAGTTTGTTTTAAGATAATATAACTGTCTAATTATCACCAGTAGGTACATAGGTAGGTGTTGGTTACCAGTACCTAGGTACCTACATTTATTATATTGGTTAGGACCTTTACTTATGTATTTCTATTAAATTTATATTAGGATCTTGGTCTATGTATTTTTATCAAAAACTCTTTTTCTCGTAATATTTTTATAACGTTAAGCACGCGTTTTGTCACGTGTTATGCGTATCGGTTCAGATTCTTTACACATTCTTGTATACTTACTTGAAACAAATAACTAAAAATATGGGCAAATAACTACATATTTACATGAACTAAAGCTAAAAATTTTCATAATACTATTGAGTTTTAGTTTAAATATTGTTTCAATTAATTATTATTTTTTTTTTTTTACAAACAAACTTACGACTATACAGTATTTACAAAATGTACATAATAGTCATATAAAATACATAAGAAACAGGTAGGTTAAGGTAAAAAAAAACCTTATGTTAATTAATTAATTAATTAATTGATTTATTCATCTAATAAACCAATTACATAAAAAGTATAAATTATAGTATTTTTACTATTACTGAATAATATAAAAACACGATATTATTAATCAGTAGGTGTGTGGATGATGTGAGTAAAGTATTTTTTTAATCTCACTTCAATTAAAAAATACGACGTACACTAATGTTTATAACTTATATTAAGAATGTTGATTGTGTGTGCCAGCAATTATAAAATTATTATTTTACGATAGATTAATACAAACCTCGAAAAATGACTATCAAAAATCACATGAAACGGGTAAAACTTGCAAACACGTTTTAGATTAAAATATCTCAAAATGTTGAATTGATTTTCCTGTCCAAAGTTAGTTGTTATCTGTGAAGACGCTGTCAAACCAGTCAACATGGCTGATAACGACCGCTAGATAAAATTATATCACATCCAAACTTGGCATATAGTTAATATAATATGTACTCGTATCTTATGTCATTCAAATATTTTCCATCAATTATTTAGATGATTTTAATTATTTGGATGATAAGTGCTTCTTGCACTTCGAGAAAGATCGATCAATATCCTAATAGCTTATTTTCAAAATATGTAAAATCATTTTTATTTTTTATAATAAAAATGGTTATTCTACGAAGATAACAGTGACTCCAAAATTATGTATTGAGCAATCCTGCTCATCTTTGAATCCTCAAAGCGCTGTTTTACTCATAACTTAATAATTATGGAATCTTTAGGTAAATTCATAACTGGTTTGTAACTTTATTTTACGTATTGCTATGATGTTAATTTAAAAATTCCTAATAGTCTGATAGTTAAAATATGCAAGACGATGTATGATTCCTGAAAGTTGGTATGACCGTTTTTTTTAATTGACATCTTTTATTCTTTCAACTGTCTCCACTTTAACATATTTTGTTAGTGAACAAAATAATGTTAAACTATATACTAAATAAACTTGTCTTATTATTTTGTTACTAGGGAATAATGATTATCATGATTTTTTTTTATTTAATTTATGTAAAATAAATAATGTTGGAACCTGAACGAGTCAAGTTTATAATTTTGTTTGTATATGAGTTACGAGAATAAGGAATAGCAAATATGATAGTTCGAGCTCTATCTAGCGCTATCAAAAGGTCAATGAAACCGCCGATAAGTTAGTAATTAATTTTGTACTTGAGATGTTGCCCTTTATACAAGTAAAGTATCTCTTCTCTCAGTTACTAATTAATCTAATGTTTTCTTGAAAGTTGCCTATGGATCGACATTGTTTTATTATTTATCTACTTTGAATTAGATGACGATTTTTGAAATATTTATAGACTTTTTGTAAAGAAGAGTATTTTTTAAAATGAGATTATTCAGAACTAAGCCATAATAAAGAAAAAATAAGTTTGGAAAAGTTCTAAAATGATTTGTTTACTCAAAACAAATACCTATTTAGTAATACCTAGTTATTTTAGACAGAAGCAAACGCACGTTATAAATATGTAAAAAAAACTTACCATAAAATAACTAAGCTCAAGCAAACACTGTTCACTCACAAAAACCACAATTTAATTCACTGCACAAACCTTTTTTGCAAAAATCTCTTCCTGAACTCCATATACGCGGATCGTCCCTTATCCTCCGTATCTCCAATTTTGACCTTTCCATGCAAGGGTACTCTGTGTCCGGAGATCCCATAGTCCATTTGCAAGTCCACGACGATCATTAGGGTGAAAAGTACGAGGAAAGCGCTGAGTGCGAGCGCCAAGCGCTCTTTTAGTTTCATGTTGAGCATGGTGCGCGGGGTTGTGCGGCGCGGCGCGGGCGCGGTCGGACTGTGCGAGCCGCGCGCATCCTCAGGCGTCGGCGAGCGCTTGCAGGCGCGCGCGCACTCGCCTCGCCCGCGCACGACCCACCCGCGCGCTCTGCAACAAACAATCACACACGTTAGGGGGGTTGGCAGCTTTGCACGTGCTATTGGAGTGCGCACACTACGCACCTTTCATAGTTGAACTTATAAGTCTTATAACTATTAAACGTCAGATTATCACGGATTGTAAAAGTTTTCTTTATAAACGGGATATTTACCATTATTTCCTGACATTTCAATAAATAATGGAACTCATGGTAGGTAAATATCCCGTTGATAAAAAATAAAACAGAAATACGTTAAGGGGGTTGAGAAACATGCAAGTAGAGTGCGCAAACAACGCGATCTAATATAACAATTATGTATAACAAAAAGACGTTAGGTGGTAAGCTTTGCACGTGCAAGTGGAGTTAGAAAACCTTTAAAAATACGGATTTATTCATAATCGAAGTATAAGCATCATATTATAACTTTATTGAAGTTTTAACATGTCCTTGAATTTAACAAATTAGTTTAAAAGTAGTCAATTTTATGAGAATTAACGAACAAACAAACAAAATTTCTTGGAATTCTGATATTCTAAAAGATTACTAATTGAGGTTTTAATCACTCGAAAATGTCTGGCTTTAGACATTAATTTTTTTAACAAAATTGTTTATATCGGAACCGACTAAACTACTAGTTTTATTTTAATAGTTTCATATTTTACGCACTTTAAATATTTCACAACACGTTTCCATAATAGAAAAGCCGATACAGCAAACTCGATGTATTGTTTCGACACAAATGCAAATATTACTTATTGACACACGGAGACAAAACCTGAATGTTCGTAGCTAAGCATCAAATAACTATATTTCTCAGAATTCATTTTGCTAGCCTACTTATACACAAACAAAATAAATAATATGTTAACGAAGCAAAAAACCTTTTGAAGTCCAATAGCGGAGTTGGTAGAGTAAAACCTACATGGTTATGATCTTAAAAGTTTTAATTTTTGTTTATGAAACTCAAACGATAAAGGTCGCATGCGGCTAAGCTATTATAAACCTACATCCCGAGGTTCAACAAATAAGCTTTTAAGCTAGTGCGTAGCTTCTATCGCGGGCCTTGAGCGTTGAGACTGAATCCAGAAATTCCGTAACGAAAATAACCTAACACTGCGCATGCGTAATCCAGCAAAAAATGCTATGCAATAGCTTTAACGCGGCAGTCCACGAGTGCCGTCATTTTTTTTATTATACGATCATTTTCCATGAACGTCCCTGATTGGCCGATGTATGGAATGTAATATAACATTATTTGTCAAACTAGCAAACTATACATAATTTTCTATTACATTTAAAAATAAAATTATAATTTTATATTCTATGCGACTTCCGACAAAACAAACTATAATAATTTATTATGAACTACATAGATATAGATACTTGACACCTTGAAGTCAATATTTGAACAACGGATTCAGTCAACCTTTGTTTTGTCAAGATACAAAATGTGTCACCAGATTGAAAAGATATCCTATCTACAGGAATTCTCATTCTGACGTTTCCATATGCAAATATTACAATTCTTACGTCAAATTGTACAAAAATATTATTCTCAAATTGAAAATACAAACTAGACGCAAACGGATACAGCCAGAATTGTAACAATTAGCCACTACACCATTTAAAAATAATGAAAAGACGTGTGGCACTCGGGGATTGCCGCGGTAAAGCTATTGCATAGCATTTTTTGCTGGATTACGCATGCGCAGTGTTAGGTTATTTTCGTTACGGAATTTCTGGATTCGGTCTTCACGCTCAAGGCCCGCGATAAAAGCTATAGGTACAATAGCTTAATAAAAAAAGCGCACCGAAAAACTATAAATATTTATGGACATGTCATTAATCGTCATATTGTGCTTTTTAATTAGGCAAAGCTTATCTAGTCCTCTGACAACTAGATTATAGATAAAATACTTCAAAACGATTTTCTTTTGTAAAATATTCATAGTAAGTATAAATGTTTTTATGTAAATATAAAATTTAATCTTGTTTGGGTAAACCCACGAACTGTAAAAAAGGGGTTTTAATCGTTGCAAACCATCTTGGTTATTTCGTCATAGTAAATGATTGAGTACCAAGCCTGCGATAGAAGCTATGCAATAGCTTAAAAAATTGACAAAGCCTTACGAAATTAACATGTGCGGCCAATACCTGTCTCTTTTCTGTAGATCTGTTAGTCTATGTAGAAGTAGACTATTGGCAGCACGTTAGTTCTGTCTCTCTCACGCTTTATCGCCCGTATTTACTTCATACTTAAATAAGTAAATAAGTAGGGGGAACCTGGAACAACTGATCGTTACCGGAAAGGTTGACGGTAAGCGATCAAGAGGACGCAGCCCACTTCGTTGGACCGACCAAATACGCTCAACCATGGCGTGTAGAGCATCATGTATCTTGACATCCATATGTCAAGATACATGATGCTCTACACGCCGCCAAAGACAGTGGTTGGCGTGACATCGTCCGGAGTAAGATTCTGCAGGGGAATCACGACCCTCAGCCGTGAGGAGTACGACGCGAGGAGGAGGAAATAAGTAACGCTCAGTTCATTCTCTGTCAATGGGTAGAACAAAATAATGTTTTAAAAGTTTGACTTATAACTTAGGACGCTTACCATAGATATAAACATGTAGATGCAGCGTTAAGACCACTGGTATACTTGTATATCCGCTCAGTTTAAACAGCTCTATTTAAATTCGTACTTTGCCAAACAAAATCCGGTATATGAAGGTATATAGAGAAAGCTCATAGATATTCTTTCAACGAACAAGCGTCTCTCCCATTCAATCGGAGAGTGTAAAGATCATGACAATTTTACTAAAGAGGCGGGAAGTGTTACGCGTTTGCTCTTATTACTTTTGTAAATAGAAAGCGCCTTTATTTCTATATTCATAATAAAAAAGCAAAAAAATATGCGTCAATTTGAGAACCTCTTCCGTTTTTCGTCGATTAACCCTTAAATCAACAACACACTTTTCACATTGTACTTTAGCACTTAGCGCGGTAAGTTCTAAGATTAAACTAACTACGTTCATTGTTTTTTTATAGTTTTAAAGATAACCAGTAATTATTTAAGATAAGAGATGATAAGGGTACAATGATACACAAATCTTAGGCCAAAATACATAGTTATGACGGCGCGGCGTCTGAAAATACGTATGTTAGCGTCACCGGTCCCGGTGGGTGAGCAGTGACGTATTTGAGATACACTGCGCATCAACAGCAGTTTTACTGTCGAATGTTGAAGCGGTGGCGCGCAGTGTATATTAAATACTTTACGTTTACGATTCTCACATTTATTCCTGCCTTCAGCCCTCTGATTAGATGATAGGAACCACCTAACAACTAATCATTGATAATTTTTGGGATTATCCAATCTTTCTAATCTTTGTAATGATTGATGGTGCACATTATGTGTTATATCTTTGATTAGCATAATTACTTTCAAATTAGCGTCGTCGTCATTAATAGAACGGACAAGATCGCTAAAGTAAAATATTATACGGAACTAAATTTTATTATGTCTAAATTTAGAATTCGCTATGGATTAGTATTTTCAGAGAACAAAGTTTAATTATATATCTTTATCCCCGTTTTCTCCGTTTTGAGGTTCTAGTATGAAAAGGTATAGTAATAATTTAAATCTAAGTAAAGTTTTCATACAATAAATGTTATGTGCCGAACATAAAACTAACATCGATGTTACTTTTACAAATGTTTTGTTTTTGGGCTGAACCCACGACTCACAAATACCTATCAATTAATAAATAAATAATGCTGGACAATCCATACAACATCATCTAGCCCCAAGCTAAGCAGAGCTTGTGTAATGGGTACTAGAAGACTGACATACTTAATACAATACATTACATACTTAGATAGTTTTTTATTTTTTCTAATTAATGTAGGTATTATTATGTTAGGATTCTCAAAACTCTGGCTTAAAGGTAGTAACTGCTTACTACCTTTAAGCCAGAGTTTTGAGAATAATATTATAGAAAATAATAATACCTACCTACACTACGATACATACAATGTATCAAATAGGGTTACGTAGAATTTGACCTATTGTGACCTTTATATGAAGTGTCACATGATTGAAAACACGTGTAAGTTGTGTAAAAGTGCTTATGTGTGAAATGTGAACTGATTGCAATATACTCTACTTTTATCAACTCGTGTGCATAATCTATTATACATGCTATATTTTGCATGCATGCTAAATTGAACAACAAATGTATTATAATAATCATATTGTAGATTAGGTTTTTTTTATTGTTATTACTTTTTATAATTCAATTATTTTTATACCGCTATTTACTGCGCGCTGAGTAAATAAGTATGAGATTACTGCTTATTTAATACAAGCTTCCGCTCGCAGCTTTGTTTACATTGGCATACCAAGTAAGAAATAAGTTTTTTAAATATTTCCATAATTTAATTCATCAAGTATTATATTCATCCACTATTATCAGAATATATTTAATAAACTGTAAAAGATTTTAATAACTTCACAATATTTAGAAAAATGTAGGTCAGCCATTTTAGCTTAAAAAACGAATGAAGTATATTATTTAAAAAATTAACATAAAATAAAACTCTAGGAGATTATAAAAATAAGTGACTTTATTATAAAAAATAGTAGAATGTTTTTGAACTCATTCACCAACTATTCTTTTTTTTCAGAGTTGTTTAAAGTTTCTTTGTTTTTCAAAGTTGTTTAAACTTCATCTGGTCTAATCTGAATTCATGAGTC
The DNA here is from genome assembly GCA_932527185.1 of Ecliptopera silaceata. Taxonomy (NCBI): domain Eukaryota; kingdom Metazoa; phylum Arthropoda; class Insecta; order Lepidoptera; family Geometridae; genus Ecliptopera; species Ecliptopera silaceata. The sequence continues at coordinate 3,710,292 of OW052202.1, read as the reverse complement.
GCCGTCCACTACTTTCACATGTAGTTAGAAAGTACCTATTTAGTTTAGTTTATCTAGTTCTAAATTATTCTTATCCTGTCTACCATTATTTATTTGGAAACGCTTTTAGTGGTTTAGGTTTCTTTTATTGGGCAATACGCTAAAACTAAACGTATACGAGCACACAAAAAAACAACTGACTTTACTAAATAAGTAATGGGTAAAATGTTCAGATTATGGTTTTTTATTTATTTATTTATTTAGGTTCACCAACAGTTTATACACAACACATCCAAAAACTTAAACATAAAGGTTCTTATTCTATGTGTACAAACCCATTACAGGTAAACACCACATGCTTAGAAATAGGTGCATATAAAATTAAATTGCTAAATCATCTATAATAAGATGTAAAGAAAACAAAAGAAATGGTTCTTTATTGCGTATCAAAAGAATAACTAAGAATGAAGAGAAAAAATAGTAGGTAGTACATACTTACATACCATTACTACATACCATTACAAAAAAGTTGGTGGTAACACAAAGTAAAAAAATAACAAAAGAAAACAATGGTTAGTATCACTAGTATTCATTTACGTTTGAATTCGTACTTTTGACAGGCTCAGTTGGTAGTAATTCTGCCTCTCATGCTGTGGGTCGTGGGTTCGATTCAAACAGCTAATGTTTGTGTAATGAACATATATATTTGTTCTGTGTCTGGGTGTTACTATGTATTCTGTCTATCGGAAGGCAACCTTACTTACCGCACATAAAAAATAACAAGACTCATTATCACTCTATGATTTGGTTTCAATCTGTACACACTTACAAGATTAAGAATACTTTTACAGAGGAGTAACTTTTTTGTTACAGGGTTTAAACTAAAGTTTAGACTGTTAATATTATAAAGCTCATAACCTATTATTGTCTATTGTATCTTCATATTATTACATAAATCAATAACAAACCCCAATCAAGATAGTGCTGATAAGATGTTCCTAATTGATTATACCGTACCAAACGAACCCTTAGGGCTTCAATAATTTACTCTATGGAAATACAAATATGAAAATAATAGGTATACAAATCAAATATTCTTAATAGTTATTTTTATAGCTATTTATTAAGCGATTTGTTTGAAAAACTAAGCATGAAAAGGTCAGCCATGATGACAGAAAACTGAGTTTTTATTTCTAACGTAAAGGCAAAAAAGCCAAAAGATTTCTGTAAAATTCTTTAAAAATAACTACTAAAAACATTTGATTTGTAAACCTATTTTTATCAATACTTTTGGCGATTGCAGGAAGTTTCATAAGGTCTGCATTTTTATTATACTTCAAAATTTTGATAAGTATAAAAAAACCATACAAACCGTTCTACTTAAGTACAATTTAATGTTTATGTCACCAATGTAATATTTATTATTATTTAGTCAAGTTTAGATACATTTATAAAGTTCTTTGCAAGCTTGCAACATTCTGACGATGAACTTACAGTGATATTTTTCATACTGGTATTATTAAAGTGCGCTGCGCTCAAAACCACAGTTTATGTAAACAAAGCAAATATTCTTGGCTGGTTTTGATATAGTTTCTGAACATAAAATAAAATTACAGTTTCAGCAATAGTAAAGTAGTTACAGTTTCATGCATGGCGACAGTTGTAAAAATATTTAGAAAAATTCTAAAAACTATGCAAGATCAACGCGATCAGTTTTAATTTTTTTAATGACTAGGGACCGCATGATACATTTTTTAAATTGATGAAGATTTAAAACTTTTGATCTCATTATTTTAATTTCAAAACATTCTGAACCTATTCATCTACCTAAGTTAGTTAGTATAGTTACAAAATAAATAAAGATTTGATTTTCCGTAGAAATCTACTAAGGAAACTATATTAAAGTTTTCAAGAATATCCCTCTTTAACCTAGTATTTTTACCAACATCACAGCCATTTTGTTTTTCTCTACGAACATGATATTGCAGATTTGGAAGCAAGGGAGAGTTTTAAAAGTAAGAGCAAACTTTGAAAGTCTATTGATCACTTTTCTTCGGGGAAATGTTATGATCTGCGTTTAGTGGTCTAATGTGTTTTTGTCGGAAATATCTAAAAAGTACATTTAATATTCTAAAATACGTTTATTTTTTCATACTAAATGACTTTAAAACTTCTATTACAGATGAATTCTAAGAAAATTTAAGCCTAGAAAAGACTAGAAGCCTAATAAAAGTCTACCTGATGTTAAGCGGTTACTACGACCTAATGCATTACCCTAGTAAGGACTGTTAGGTATACTGTGTCTATTATTTATGGTATTAAGTGCTATGTGTGCCGAATCTACTTAAAATAAATTTTGGTATTTTATTACTTTTAATATTCATTCTTTTAAAACCCTTAATTACTTGTAGGTACCACTTTACATACAACCATAGAATTGCGAAGTACAAAATAACAACCAATCAAGAACAAAAAAGGGAACTCTAATTAAAACAATAATTGAATGACAATGTGACACTTCAGTGTTGCCACGAACAAAAAATCCAATTATACAGATCACGAATCAGTAGCTTGAAAGCAGCTGGTTTGATAAATAAGGATATGTTGTCGTCAAACATATTTAGAATGTAATTATCTATTATTGGATCAGGTTGAATGAAGGTAAGGGGACAATACAAAGAAAATATTATTATACTTATTTAAGAGAATAGAGAATCATATACAATTTTAAATTCTTTTTTATACAAATATAAAAGCTTACAAACTAGAAGGACGAAAGATATGTACAAAGGCGAGCTTTAGATTTTAGTGGGTTTATATAAGTGTGTTAAGTCTTAACATTTTGGTAAAGTAAGTATTCTGTTTTCGAAAATCTTCTTGTGTACGAGGTAATGTACCTACCAGTTCTTCGCAACCGGCAATACGGTCTAGTACAAGTTTCTTGTTCACAGGCATAAAAAACGGCGAAAAATTTTGACTCAGTTCTTGTCTCTTGACCAACTAGATGCATAGGTACCTAGTTAGAAAGCTAAGTACTATAGTTGACGTCACTTCAATGTCTAAACGCTAACTGCAGGTGCAAGAGCAAGCAAGCGGAATGGTAATAAGTACTTGCATCGTAATAATCGTTTATAGTCGTCATTGTGCAAGCTGTTTCCCATAGGCTGCTTTTACACGTCGCGACACTACTACGATCTACACTAAGTACTACTCCTTCTTTCCTGCCTTTATCTGTCCATAGAAAAGTGCGCTAGATAATATAATAAATAAATATAAAACCATTCAAGTGCGAGTCATAATGACCATACGAAAAAATCATGTTTTTGTATATAGCCACGTTAAATATGCATTTATTTTGTTTTTTAATGTGTTGTTAAAGCGGCAACAGAAACATCATCTGTTAAAATTATATATAATAAATTTTCTAACTATCACGGTTAATGTAATACAGCCTAGTGACAGACATACAAGCAGACGTTTTATCCTATTATAACCGTTGGGTAGGGAACATTAAAAAAATATTTAAGATTTACCACCTCTTGTAGGTACACTGCGGTAAAGCGGCGTGCCGCAAACAACGACATTTTTGATACTGACATAATTAATATCGTGTCGGTATCGGATAATGTGCAAAAGCCAATAGGCTTTCGTGTTAAATAAGCCTGAACGCGCAATCATTTCACTTCACGGATTTTGATTTGTAATAATATTCTGATTTGTTTATTAAAATCATTATCATGAACTTGAATTGACTCAATTGGACAGGCCTCTAAAAATGCCACTGAAATGAATAACATTTTGTTGAACAAGTACTAAAAGTATTTAAAATAAATAAATAATAAATGATTTTGAATTCTTTGTTAATAATATCCAGCTTTTATATTAAAAATGAATTTAAATTGGAATAGGAATAAAAGGCTTATTATATCCAGCTTTGGTTTCCTTAAGTACAATGAAAATTATAATTTATTTCATATATTTAATGTAAGTAGTTAGATTAGGGGAGACCTAGGATAGTTGTTACAGAGGAGAGTTGTTACAAAGCCGATTTCTCGGAACCTATGATCGTTAGTGAGCTGGCAATGCCACTCAATTGATTCTTTTTAGATGCGCTTCTTGATGAAACAAGTGCCTCAGGCACCAGGCAAATGGTTGCCCGAGTACGACGTCTGCATGAAAAAAAAAGCCGTGAAGTAATTTTTTTGACAAAATTTTGGTTACATTTATATCGTGACACATTAAATTTAGGTGGTTATGTTTTTTTTTTGTATACTGTAGGGTTTTTGAAGTTTCAAATAGTGGCGTTGTTTTGATGATCCTTTACGTTGTTGTGAAATTATGAATGTTTATTCTGACCAGGTCGTAATTTTCGACACCTAGGAGAGTTGTGACACGCTGTAACAACTCTCCTATTTTAGTTGGTTTGCTTTGAATTTTATGTCATTAGCAATTCAATCAAAAGGTTTCAGTTCAGGAGTGGAAAGGCTGGTCGAGAATGGCACTAGGAGTGAGCTGCTGTACGTCTGTCATAATAGATTGGTTTACAGACATTTTTTATAGCGGCTGATACTGTCATGATGCCATAGTTACTTAAAAAATATTTATTTATTATAATCTTAATGTCTGTAGTCTCAACAATTATGCCAAATAATAATTGAAGTATTATTAAAGGGTGTGTGTTTTATAATTCTTATAAAAGTCATCTTACCTATCAAATATAGTATTGATAAACAGCTGTAACAACTTACCTTGGTGCCTGTCACAACTTACCTCGGTGTTAGGAGAGTTGTTACAGTTTGAGTTGTTTCTGTTTTGGTGGATTTTCTCAGAAACCTTACAACTTTCATTTATTGTCATGACTGTTTTTGATAAAGGAAAGATTGCACTAATATTTAGACATAAAGTAGATAACTGTGCTATGTTCCTTTATTGAGATATGTGGTTTTAAGTAAAAATTGTAACAACCCTCCTTGGTCTCCCCTACTATCTATTTATACGTCATTTTTATTCATATCAAGGAGAATAAGTAAAAAATCTGGCGTGCACAGAAATAACTTGAAAATAAACTAGTTGGGCTGTCAAAGTTACTTATATATATATATTATAAATTACAAGGTTGATAACTTTCATTTATTTATAAAAATGAAATTTTTTTTATATTTTGTTTAATACGAGATTGGTTTTTATTGCTTTTATTTTATTGTTTTTATTGACTTTGTCCATGTCTCTCGGTGTCCTGTTTGAGATATAAATTAGCCTAAATAAATATTTATTACAATATCATAAATATTTTAAGTTTTATCCAAATCGGTTTGCTGGTTACGACTAAATATATTTTTTTTGTTATCTATGAAATTATAAACATCCTTTTTTTAAAATGATAGTTCTATTCTAACAGTTCAATTGATCCTTGCACAATTGTGCCAAAATATTAGTTAAAATCAAAGTCATAATAAATACTCCATTAAATAAAACAATAATGTTTTCTTAACAATAAAATAGCCCACACATGTTTTATACCCATTAGTACTTTAGTTTGAACGCTTTTCAGAAAACAAAAGAACAACGCTAAGCATCATTTGTGCACAAAAGCAAACATGAGCGGTCGAATCACGCAACATCTTTAGGCACAGTTGAACAATGTCTTGGAAAACTCATTCATAAGATATAACAAGATCTTGATTTTCCACGCTTTTTGTAACTTTTGAAAGAGTTTACGTAGATCGTTATATCTCCACCCTTTGTGACCAGCGTAAGTTTTACAACTTGCATATGCTGAGTTGAGGCCATTTTGAAACTCTTTTATATATTTCTTTTATTTTTTATTACTTTATTTAATATTTTAAACATGTTAATTTTAAGTTGTCCTTTATTACTAGTATGTTAATGTAGTTAAGTGTTTTATATAAATAATTTGATTTGATTTTGATTTGTAAAATGTACACAACATATTTAACGCTGTCATCTCATCTGCCAAGACAAAGTATTATATATTGGTTGTTACAACTATTACTAGTAATAGATACTTCTATGTTATTTACCAGATGAATATGTAAGTATTAATAAAAGAAAAGTATGTTTAATTATTAATAACTAATTAATAGAAAATGTACTATTTCCTATGAAGACGTAAGATGTAACGTATCGAAAGAAATCTGGGTTACCTACCATCGGCTGTAACTTCATTGTAGACAATAAGTAGGAAAATCTTGGGTGAGAAATGGAGCAGTTTTTTTGCAATAGAAATAGGCGTTTGCACAGTATACGATGCCTACACGATAGCGATAAGTCAGCGGCTCGAACATAAATGTTGTGTGTGCGACACCAAGTTAAAAAGCCTTTAGCCTGGCCTGTCTCAAGTAATATTGAATTAAATATATATAAAACTTTTTATTGTACACTATAGAGATATTTCAGATTGTTCAAAGTTTACAATCAAATCAAATCAAATCATTTTTTATTATATTCAATAAATACAATTGGTACATTATATACATCATAAGAGCTAATATTTCCTAAGTGAAGAACAATGCGCAATGATGATGATGATCAATATTGTATTCCAAAAAAATATGTGAAAATTTAAAATCGTATGTAAAAATTATCGTATCGTTTAGCAGAAATTACTCATCATTTCAGTGTAAATCTCGTGCTCTTTATTATTGCAACATAGATTTATCTCAGTGTTCTAATGAAGCTTCAAGTGAAGAAAATTAACTACATCGGTACTTTTGATTGTACTAATTTTGTACATCCGTCGGTTCTCTATCATATCATTCAATTGACTTTATTTGACTTTGTTTAAGTAGCGAGTTAGTTGAATCACTACTTAAGTAAAGTCAAATAAAGTATAATAGGTATGAATAAGAAAAAAGTGTTACCCCCTGAAAACAGTGTAGCAATCTGAAATTCTTAATATGGGTAAAAAAATAAAAAAAATATTTAAATGAAATGTTATTTTATTAGTCCACAAAGGATGTTAAATTTAACACATTCCATGATTTTTATCAAAGACCAGTTTACAATAAAAATATAACTTTTACTTTTAAAAATATTACTACAAAGTTAACATTAAACGTTAGTCATACATAACCATGATAGCGGTAAACTGCGGATAACTTAGTAAAATAAGATCACAATACTATTTAGGTTTCAAGATTTTTTTTTTCAATTGATGCCGTATATTTTATAACATTCTAACAAATCGCGATTATATGTTTACTGATTTAATAAACGATTGAAAATAACCTTTTTAACATGTGGATAATGATAGTTACTTTGTACATTAAGTACTAATTAAACTTGGTTATGTTCATATTTGACCTTTGTCTTCGGATATAATTGCTTTATTATTACGCTTGTTAAGGCATATTAACTTAGTAGATAATTTGTTAATTGTAGATAGCGCAGCTTCTACAAGTTGATTGCATTTCAATACATTTTAATGCAATCAATTTGTTGTAGATTTCCATGACAAAACATCGCAAAACTTGTGCTATGGAACCAAGTTAATAATAAACCATTTTTTAAAATAACGCACCTTTTGCATGCGTTAGTTGGCCAACAGATCCAGCCATTCTGTATATATGGTAACGCGTCTAAACGGTGACCAATAACAGAACCAATTTATTGGTATTGTACCTGCACAGCTTTTTTGCATGTGAGTCCATTTTTAGAATGTTTTATTTCTACTTATGAATTTACTTTGTTCCTGAGTTACATAGATTGCTTTTAGCTATAAGGCCGCACCTTGTACCTACTTACTTGATTATACCTACTTCTATTAGATTATCTGGTATTTTAACATGTTATTTCAATAATGAATATTCTGTTCTACCTAAAAAGACGTTTATTTCTTTGAAATATTGTAGAAGTTCAACGATGACCGCTGTGACTAAGACAATGAATAATTGATTCACCTAGTGTCTTGCAAATTGCGGCGTTTACATTCCACACATACTTATAACACGAAAGCCTACACACTGGTTCTGAGGACATTATCCACAGGATAAATAAACCAGTGAATTTACTTCATAGTGTAAAGTTGATTATGTATTCTCTATGTATTTATTTTATTTTTATTTCTATGGAAAACAAACAGTCTTATAAACTATAGGTATCTAATCTTAAATTATATATGTTGACTGTTCTCGTCTCGTATATAAATACCCGTATATAAAACATTCCGACGACCGATGTGGCGCGGTGGGCGATGGTCCGCCTGCGGCGCGGAAGGTTGCGGGTTCGATTCCCGCCTTGGGATAAATGTTTGTATGTTCTGCAAATATTTATTCCGGGTGGTCTGGGTATTATATGTATAATAAAAAATATATATCTATGTAATGTATATTATATTAAGTATGTCAGTTATCTAGTACCCATAAGACAAGCTCTGCTTAGCTTGGGGCTAGATGATGTTGTGTGGATTGTCCAGCATTATTTATTTATTTTGTTTTTTCTTGGTTGATGTTGAACCCACATTATTATAGAAGGCACATCTAGACAACTGAGCTAATGCCTATGTCATCTGTCTGCTTAGTTTCTAAATGACATGAATATTTATTTGCGAGAAGTATGGTTGCTAATTAAGAGAGAGAGAGAATAAAATTATGTTCTCGTTTATCACACACTTCGTCGTTGTCCGATATGTAATACATTTTACATGTAGCATACACTTGAAATAATACACAAATATAATAATATCCGCATTTTTGACGTGACAACGTCTTATAATTCGATAGAGCCGGCTGCACGCACGAAAAAACATGACTCATGAGGCGTTCTGAGGCGTTCTGAGGCGTTCTGAGGCGTTCCATGAAGTTACGTTGTCACGTTTCAACTATCGTCAGTAAACCGACTTTACAGACAACCATTTTTTTTTTGTTCAACTGTTGTAATCACACTGTGGTATGTGTCCTTCAATTGCATTCCTAGACTGGACGCGGCAGAGGCGGCAAATTGCTTCCTTCCACTTTGAGTTGGCCAATTTATATGCGCTCATATCGCATAATGCCACATTATTTAATGTTTTTATGCATTTTTGTAAATTGCAGAACATCCTCGGTATATTTTACTTGCAAATTTTATCATAAAGGCTTAAAAACAGGTTAAAAACTAAATACGTACTAAAAAAAAGGAACTTTTAAATGCGTGAGAGAATTATCTTAATTGAAAATAAAATATCCAATGCATAATGAAAAAACCGCGTCGTTTTTGCATATAATATATATTTTAGCAAGTTATAAAAAGGTATTTTATTGCGATTAAACCTTTAGCATAGAAAATCCAATGGTAAAAGCTTGGTCCAAAACAGTCACTCAAAAGTAGAAAGAGCTCGCTGAAAGAAACTCATTTCCGGCTGAGTTTTTCAATACATTTCATTTAAATACGTTTCTGAGTCAAAACGGTAAGTGTTTTAATTTTGCATTTTCTTATCTCATGTGGTAGAGAGGAGACATGGAAATGCTCTATCGAGATGGCATAGATAGGTCGGTGTGCGTTGTTGCATTAACTTATCTGATTTTCAGTCATTGATTTTTCAGCTTCGTCTTGGTCGCAGTTCTACCCGCATCTTTTTGATTATAGCCAATCGTCGATATTTTATTTAGTTTGAGTATATTATCAGAAATAATCAAAAATTCTAAACAAAGTTTTGTGTGATTAAGTAACTTTAGTTTGCGTGCAATGACTTTACATACAATAAATAAAGTGTACACTTACAGTAATGTATTCCAAAGTTTAAAAAAAAAACAAATTTTTATGGCAATTTCTTATAATGTGATTTTAGCAGTGAGTTCTTTCAGTAAAATCTAAAGCAATCACAAAAAAAAATAAGGTGACTTCAATGAAATCATTTTTCTAAAAGTTTACTATCGGAGCTTCTTAATTATGTTGCACTATACAAAGTTCTATCTAATTAGACTTGTTAACTACTTACCTTCACCAATTTGGTCATTAACTATGTAGATTCTCGTAAGTTGGAGTTAATTTATGTCAATCAGTTTGTAATTGTATTCGATTCTATTGTTGATAAGATGGTCAACTATTTAGTTTAGTTGGTTGAAATAAACCTTAAGTAGCTGATTTAACTAAATACTAAATGAGTGTACTTAGATAATCTTTTAGTATTTTGTTAAAGTTTCAATATTATCTTTTTTTATTATACTCAACATACATTTGAAAAACAATTAAAATATAAATGCGATGTATTATAAAAAAAAAAACAAAAATGACAGACTCGAATTACCCGTATAGCAAATGATTTCATCAAATGATGAGCACCTAATACACTTTTGGTCACGGGTCACACGCCTGTCAAGTACAATTCACAAACCACGTGTTGAAAGTATGTCAGTGTCAAGTAGTTAGAACGGGAAGCGATAGTCCGGCGTGCTTCGAATGTTAAGGGCCTGCGCAGACCGGGACGGCATGGCAAGGGATTTTATTTTTTACTAATGGACATTCAATCGTACTGTTACAGAAATACGACATAAATTGCTATGCTTTAAAATGTGCCGTTCTCTTCACGTTCAATGCCACGGCATCGTTTTAAAGCATAGCAATTTATGTCGTATTTCTGTAACAGTACGGTTGAATGTCCATTAGTAAAAATTAAAATCCCTTGCCATGCCGTCCTGGTCTGCGCAGGCCTTTAATTGCGGTACTGCCACATCTAGTTTCACGGACACGGATATGCACATGTAAAACGATCTTTATCAATGTCACGATGGAAATTTGGCTGTTTCCAGAACAATCGAAGAAAGTACAAACTGGTCACGATTTATACGGTCACCAATTTAAGTGATTTCTACCTCATTTTCAACGCAAAGAACATGCGTTGAAATTGAGGCACAAATCACTTTCGGTCTATATTATAAAAAGTTTATGTTGTGGGGTTTATGTTGAATTTTACTTTACCTTTTACAAATTGGTTTGTGCATCACATTTTTTTTGTAAATAGAATATATAGCACTCAGACACAGAGCACATAATAAATGTTCATCACACAAACATTTGCTCTGCGTGGGGATCGAACCCACGACCCACAGCATGGAAGGCAGAGCTACTACCAACTGAACTGTGACGCCTGTCAAATATCTTCTTTCTACGTTAAAATATCTATGCTTGAGTGAAATATGCATTATTTCAGCATACGAATCTAAAAATAACACAAATCTAAAATCAACAATACCAGTATTATCCACAATCGTAGCTGTTAAAACTGACACGCTCGATTTACTTCTACTATTTCTAATTCGTTATGCTGTTTTCATACAATACGACACGACACTTTTTTATTACATTTTTTAACGTGAGGAAATCCGTTATCGTTACATACCTACTACTAGGTAGGTAATTAAAATAGTAATTTACTTATGAAATTTATTATATTATTTAACAACATTCAGCATTGTAATATTAACGTATATTTAGTACAAAATTAATTTGTGAAATGTCCATGAATATTTCAAAAACATAAAAATATTAAATAAAACCAATGCGTATCGAACCTACTGACTTATCAGTACCGTGTAGAATTCGGTATAGGCCTGTCAGTGTGCTAAAACGTGACCGGATCGAATCCTTTTAAAACAGTCTAGCACTAATATGTTTCTTAAGATTACCATTTCATTGCAAAGCAATTAAATAAAATTGATAAGAACTAGTACAGACGAGATTGAACTAGATGGCGTTGTGTGAAACTGCATTCATAATGATTTTTTATTTGAAGATTTGACCAGTTGACTTTTATGCTGATTACTTAATACTTTATTGTTTGAAGAACCCATGTCAAGAAATAATATATATATGCCTAATAATACATTACTTTACATTTTTTTTACTAGATATCTATAGATCGTTTGCAACGGTCTGTAGATAGTTAAACCGTTTCTTATGTATTTTATATGCCTATGTATTTTGCCTATATATTTTGTAAATACTGTAATAGTCGTAAGTTTATTTTTACTATACAAAAGGAAGATAAGTCGATTTGTATTTATAGCCACATATAAATTATTCGATACTCATTTTGTAAAACCACACTGCATTTTATTACCGACTACCAGTTTATGCAACAGACTACAAGCTCCACTTCGTGTTGATTAGCGAAAAAATACTAAAATCTCGTAAAAATACCACTTGCAGAACATTTATTTCTTGAATTCCATTACGCATTTCTTCAATCTTTTGCATTACCAAGATATAACCAGCTAATAAGGAATTTAACGATATATTTCGCGTTTTGAGATACAAATTCTCAAATTACTTATTGAGGAAAGTTACCTGAAACCGGTCATTCTAGATCTCGACCAGCGTCAGAACGGAGTCAATTAGACGTTTGTTACTTTAAATGAAGTTTACCATTTGACTCCTCATTTTATTTTATACTGGAATCTATATCGTCATAAGATTATAAAAAAAGTTCCTATAGCGTTGGTTTTCATTGGGGCTGCTTTTATAATTTAAGTATATTTACACCTAAGATTCTGTCATGGGTGTTTTTGTAAGAATATGTGTACCACATAACACAAAAAGAAGACATAACCTTTATAATACCTTAATGACTCCGGTGTACAAAATGCCTATAGGTATAACCCGTTGCATTGCATTTGACCAATCACTTTCAAACATAGACGTCGCTCCGTTCCAGCGACGGTCGAGCAAGTGTTAGGTATCCTGTAGTGTACAAATACAAAGCAATCGAATACTGTCAATGTGCTAACTGCTTAAGAAACACTACCCACCTGTTTGGCGACCCTCTATTACCTACAGGCTGTATCTATTAGCGTATTACTAAATATGGCCGAGTGTACCAGTGTTTTACTTGAATGTTACTTGTCTATTACCACACTTTACGTAATGAAAAGACAAGTTGCTGACCCAAAGTAAGTGAAGGTCTTTGTTTTGTAAAATTACTTGGAATTTTATAACCCCGAAAATTATGAGTTGAAAAGGATTCGAACTTATGACCTTACTCTTTATACGGGCACGTGAACTTACACAACTCTACTATTATTATTTTACGTTAAAGTTTTGTGAAATGTGTTTTAATAATTAACCTAAATGATCAAGCCGATGGTCCTGATTTCAACTGATGACTACTGCGTATAACCTCACTAAGCTCGTACTCATTTAAAATAAAATGCATATTTATAAAATGCAATGCTACTCGGTATAAAATGCATAATTATCGAAAGGGTACAACAATATAATATAACACATTGAGACTTAAGTCTAATGTACCACATTAATTTAATTTAACTTTAATTTAAAGCTTGATGCATAGGTACTGACTGAAAGGTTACAATACATTCAACGATCCTTTTACGTTCTCCTTCTTCGCTCTACCAATCTTTACATCTTCTAAACTACACTTAATAAACTATTTTTACGATCTTATCGTTATGTCCAGATGAATGAATGGGACAATCGTTCTTGCCTCTTTCATTCAAAACTGCTAAGCCATACCCTCTTTTTAAAAGATTTATGAATCCGAAATCTGTTAAAATGGTCACAACTCGTTAACAAAACATTAAGTCTTCTCTCTTCTCTACACATAAAAGAGATGGGAGAGAAAGAGAAAGATAGTGACAATAAAAGATGGCGCAGAGCCAAATCGTTTTATCACAGACTTGACCTAGAGTTACATTTATAAACATAGAAAACTTAGTATTGTACGAGAATAACAAAATGCAAGAAAATAGCAATGTTTTGCTTGCACGAGTAATGCTCCTGGCTGGCTGCGAATAAAATCTACATAATACAATATAGGTCGAGGAGACCCGCATATTCTGTCTACAGCATAAACGATGTTTGGCATAAGAGCCCGATGCATTTATTTAAATAAACAAAGAAAACAGAAATCGCAATAATACCAATGACGAGGGAATTTAAAGCGATATTCTTTGATATCGATATTTACTTTCCAGAAATTTCTTTTTAACTGGCTTTACAAGACATTTGGCTGTATTTTGTTTTCGGTGTCCAACACATCAACACATCAAACTTTCACTTTTAAGAAATAATAAAGGAGAAGCTACTTAACCCGTGGAAATTCTACACCCAATCCCTAAATAAATTGATAGAATACTTGTATCATTTATACCACATATCAGAATAACTATGTTATTATGGGGCTCCACAAACATTCAGTGGACTTCTGTAATGGGAGCGGAAACATTCAATTATTACCGCTAGTCCCCTCGAATTAGACCATTATTAGACGTGACACGCCCTTACAAATTACTTATGACATTTACCTATTCTACTGCATGATATCAATAAATAATAAGTGCCAATATGGTGCCAAGATTATATGCGGGAATATCTGGCAAGAATTTTGTTCAACGAAAATTATCTATACAATATCATTGATATTTTTTTATATTAGATCGTAAAATGATTTGACCAATCTACCACTATCATTATTGGTCGTTATCCACATAAAAATAGATATAATATTAATTGAGAACAGATTTTATGGATTGCCTAAACCTGTTAGTCGGTCTGTTGCGAAAAAAATGGTTGTCTGTAAAGTTGGTTTACTGACGATAGTTGAACGTGACAACGTGGTGACAACGAACGCAAAGGCCGATTGTGCTTCTTTGTCGCTCGTTCCGCGCTCTCGCTTGCACTTCTGGGGTGCATGGAACTGGCGCACACCGGTAACAGCTAGGCACGGCAAAGCAGTGTCTATAGTCTGGCTAATCTTTCCAACACGATGCTACAACAAAATACAGTTGTAGCATTGACACGATAAGAAGAAGAAGCTTGCACTTCATGGAACGCCTCAGAACGCCTCAGAACGCCTCATGAGTTATGTTTTTTCGTGTGTGCAGCCGGTTCTATCGAATTATAAGACGTTGTCACGTCAAAAACTAATACTTTATTATTCGTAAATCATTGAAAATAATTGAGGTGAAACTGAGAAGAAGAATAAACCAATATTTAATATATCAAATTGTTTGGTAACATATATAAGACAGGTACAAATGTCCGTTGTACTGTACAGATGACTTGGCATGCGATGCTACAGGTGTCGTCGCCCTGTCCCGATAACTCGTGACGTCGATTCATATTAGAATCATTAGATACAGAACAGAATTACAACTGTATTTTCAGAAAATAGACAGAATAATTTCTATAAGGCAAAACTGGGGAAGAACTATCATTGTTTCTATTTGTGCTGTTAGTGATGCGCGTACTTATTCCTGTAGCTCTACCATGAGTTTTTACTATACTATATTTACTATACCTACTCGCTAGCGTCTGTAGTTAAAAAAATGTATGAAGATTTGTACAGCGCCTCTAGCGGATAGTTGGGTACTAAAATTCGTAATACAAATATTGACGTTACTACTGTAGTAAAGTCCGTTTACTCCCACCTGTTCTGTTGAGTAGTTCTGTTGACAGAACTACTGGGATTTTTTCCCCCATTAGTTCTGTCCACAAAACAAATGGGAATACAATGCTCACTTGTTCTGTTGGTAAATCAATGTTTCTGGATTTTACCTTTAAAACCAAAAGTACCTACCAGGCTAGCAGAAGCATAAGGTGGTTTATCAATTCAATTCATTAAAATATATTTATAACCACCGCTTACTAAGTTCTGCTCACCTGGTACTTTTGATTCAAATACTCTTTTATTCAAATATCTTCATGAATTCCAAAAAATAATAAGTATGGATCGTATAGCCTTTACGAACCTCTTATATAATTCTGCTTTCCTGGTACTTGGCTCCCTAAAATGTAGTAATAATGATGAGTCCGAAGGCATGTATTTTGATTTTTCGCAAGAGCTCTTTTACGCGAAGACAAAATATTTTTTTCAGAGCATTGTATTCCCATTTGCTTTGTGGACAGAACTTATCACAAAAAAAAAACCCAGTAGTGTTATTATTAGTACAGATAAAAGTCAGGTGTAAAGCGTAGTCTTTTAAGTCACAGAACTAATGGGGGAAAAAATCCCAGTAGTTTTGTCAACAGAACTAATCAACAGAACAGGTGGGAGTAAACGGTAAAGTCAGGCGATTTTACTGTGACAACTCATGGTAGAGGTACTGTGTGATTGCGTACAATCAAACCGCAATAAAATACGCGCATCGGGTGCTTGCATTTAGATATGACTTAACATATTTTGACTCAGCGCACATCGTTTAGTGATCTCAGAGTGTCAAACAATACAACACAGGACACGTCCTCAGTGACCTTGCTTAGTGAGGTAATGCATTGTTATTAGCACTTTGCATCAATTGAATCATTGGTTTGTTACATCAAACAGTTGACAACAAATTTGGCACATCCTCAGTACACCAGCTTGGTGAGGTTATGTATTGATATAAGCAGTGGTTACCACTTAGCATCACGTACATTGGATCGCTGATTTGTTCCATCGTTCGCTCGCTGAGTTGTAAAAAACCACTTTAATTTCTAAAATTACCTACCTACTATCTACCACCTTGGGCATAAAAAAAGGTTTTTAATGATTATTTGCTACATATTAATGCAATTTGCTACATATTATATCTGTTTAAATGTACATTTTAATAGTAAAAGTAAAACCAAGCGTTGAACATAAAATAATGTATTTACATAAGCATTGTTCACACGCGTCCGCAACTCTAGCGCGTCCTCGGAAGCGGAACTTATGCGCACGCGACGTTATGTATTCCAGACTTTAGGCCCCGCATACACGAGTTGAAAGGCCGAATTAGACTTTGGGATATATATCGTCATCAACCACTCATTGTAGTAGCTATAGATAGTAGCTATACATATGTAGCTGTGATATCACGGATACAGTTTTTTGAACTGTTTCCGTAAATTCGACCGAAACTAACAGATGACGATTATTGAATAAATAAAATTTTGTAATACATAGACATTTTATATAATATCCCAAATTAAACTACGCTTAAACCATGTGAACTAGAATACCAATAGAATATTATAAACACATTTTTTTAACACCCACTGATATACAGATCGAACATAATATATGCCATCACTCAAATGTTTGGCATATTTGTTCCAAATTATAAATTTAAGTAAATGATATAAACGAAATTTACAATTTGGCACAAATATACAAAACTTTTTGTGTGATAGCAAAATTAAGTTTGTTACCAAACATATTTAAACAAAATACAAACTACATACACTCGTATTTAAACACATATTGTCGTGCTAAAACTGACCAACATGATTATTATTTAATTAATTAATTATAATATAGGAAGCATTGTAAGTTGACTTCCTCTTACACTATAAATCAATAATATTATTATATTCCACTGACATTTATTATCATGTTGCTTTCTACTTGGTACTTTCTATAAAAAAAACTATTTGAGTTCACATTAAATTAAAATAGACACGCAAAGAAAGGTATCATATCATGCGCATTAGACGTCCAGTACGAGTCACCTGACAAAGTTAAAAACGAAAGGTGACATACGCATTAGACGTCCAGTACTAATCTTCTAATACAATTTACGTTCAAGAATAAATAAATGAATGAATGAATGAATGAATGAATGAATGAATCACTGACAAAGTTCAAAACTTATAAGTAGGTTGCAATTCGGCAGAAGCAATTCTACAGAAATAAATCAATTGTACTCTAGCATACTAAGAGAGTATTTGCATTGATCAGTAAAGTTAAGATACCTAGTCAGTTCCTAATAAAAGCTAGATAAGCGGCCTACATCGCAACTTTGGTCGCATAGTGTGTTCAGATTAAAATAAAAAAGTAACACGTTTGAAGAAAGTGAAAACAATGTAGATAAATACCCGTACGATTGTTTTATTTATAAATGTACAAGCGGCCCGTCCCGGCTTCGCACGGGATATTTTCCCGCTTTCCCGATTTTCTGTTGAAAATTTTCCAAAATTTTCTTTGCTATAAACCTCACGGAGCCGGAGACCTTTCCAACGAATGCAAAACCTTGGAAATCGGTTCGTGCGTTCTGGAGTTATATCGTCAGGTAGGAAAACCCGACTTATTTTTAATAGATTTATGTACTCTATCAGCAATTTAGTTCCCATAGTACCTACAAGCTTTGCTTAGTTTTGGACTAGAGTGTGACGTGTGAAATGTCCATGAATATTTATTTATTTGTTTATTATTTTATTTCCAAAACAATTGAAAAGATTATGATGTTAATTGAATACTATTACAGCAAAAGATTATTTATCAATGAGTTTTCAATCATTGATATAATAATAGGATTGGTTGCTATGGTTTTAATTCTATTCATTATTTTGTAATACCCAAAATTTTAATTAAAGTAATGAACAAAGATTATAAGTACTATTGAACGGAAGGCTTTTATGCTTTAATAATGTTGATTATTTATACAAGATAGATCTATAGAGTGCGGTTCGTGTAGTGTAGAGCATTTTAATTACATTGAGCAACTTTAAATAAAAGTATTGTTCAACAATTAATCGTTTTGCAGAAGATATTTTTGACAAGCGTCACAGCTCAGTTGGTAGTAGCTCTGCCTTTCATGCTGTGGCATCATGTTCGATTCCTACCCAGAGCAAATGTTTGTGTGATAAACGTAAATATTTGTTCTGTGTCTGGGTGTTTCTATGTATTTTATGTATGTATTTACGAAAAAAAATTATATAAGTATCAGCAATCTAGTTTCGTACAAGCTTTGCTGAGTTTGAAACTAGGGTGTGATGTGTGAAATGTCCGTGAATATTTATCTATTTATATTTGAGGGAGAGCTCGTCTTGGGTAGAACTACAACCGTATGAGTTTTTGTAGCCACGCCATTTTGGTAGAAAATTAAAGCAAATGAATTTTCTAGTAAAAATATTAATTGTTATTTTCCCGAAGTTTTGTCAACTTTGCAATAGACGTGTTGAAAATAACGCTATCCTTGTTAATTTTCAAAGTATGTACTATCCAGATCAAGATTATTTTTTTTGTTAAAATATACCAGTTTTTGTCTGTGGTCACAAACCCATCATAATGAATATAAGTAGCTCTATACCATGGTACCATCATACGGTAAAGTGCTATAGCCGTTAACCGTCAATGCACCATAGAAAGCCATGTATTTTCGTAGAGCACTCATTCGTGTAATTGTCAACTTTCCGTTCTCTGCAGTACAATTACAAGCAAAAGTGGAAGTAGAAAATATACCTAAGTCTGCACTAAATTTTGTCTATGGAAATTGTAAGAGAGCATATAATAACTATGTAGCTATCTATTGATCGTTTGCAATGGTTAGCGGATAGCTCATTTATTTCTTATGTATTTAACCCTTAACTGGTTTCGTGGGGGTGGCGCGGCCCCCACGCGTGATATATTTTGTAATTTCTTTAAAACTTTGCACCGTGCGTGTGCGCCATTTTGTGTAATCTCATTACGTCGCGATTCGCGGCGACTGTCGAAAGTTCGGCACTGCAGCTTTTACCAGAGCCGAGGTACGTGCGTTATGGGGTCCGCCCGACCCCCACAATACCAGTTACGTAAGATTTCAGTAAATGTATCATTTCATGTATTCGTATATTTTAATAGAAAAAAAGACGGAAAATTTGCTACAAATGATAACAATTGCAAGCATTTCAATTGCAAGTTGCATAGTAGCACAAAAACACTATGTAATAATTGTCAAGATTGAACTTAGTTCATCTATAATGTTCCCAAATCCTCAGGATTATATTCCTGTTGATTTTTTTTCATAACGTTGATTATAAGATTATTTCTTTTTATTTTCAAAGTTTATTGTATTAGGAATAAGAAAACATATATATCTTAGCGTAAAACCACCAAAATAATAGTTTTTTTTTTGTTTGTATCATGTAAGAAAAGAATTTACCAAAAAGTTGTCATTTTTATGTGATCTCTTGTAGTAATTAAGTTAAAAGAAATACATTAATAAAAAATAATTGTATCAGTAAAACAATGTTGGTATTATTATTTTTTATACGAAACTAAACAAAAATTGCACACATTTGCTTCCTAGGAGTTATTTTATAATGGGGGCCGCACGACCCCCACAAAACCAGTTACGTTAGTCAATTTTACGATACCAGTTAAGGGTTAATCATCATCATCAACCTATCTCAGTCCACTGCTGGACGTAGGTCTCTCCCAAGGCGCGCCACTGAGCCCGATTGAATCAATATAATGTAAGTAATACATTTTTGAAAATACTGTAATAGCGATAAGTTTATTTGTGAATTAATATCTATTTACAAGCTACGGGTAATGTAATGCAACGTATCCGTGTTTAAAAAGGTAATCGTATTCGATATCGCTTGATTGAACGCATTATCTAACATACGTTCACTCATTTGAAGAACGATACATAAAAAGTTGTTAATGTGTGATAACTTAAACACGCCATCGACAGCGTGACACGCATAGAATTTGCATCCCTGAGGCCGTATAGTAACTATAGTACCTCTATATCTATAGTAACTCATCGGTATTCTCTGGCATTTCTTGTTTATTGTATCTGTGACGTTATTATTGATAGGATTTAAAACATAGACACATCAGTCCACTAGAAATGCCACAGAATTTGAAGTTACAAAGAATATAAACGTGATTTACAATCTGGCTGGTTTTGAGAGGCTAGGATATGGCCTCTGAGTTGTTTTACTTAGATTTTTTTATCAATTTTGATATCGTCTATTATTAGTACTAAATTATAGTGCGAAGTGTGGAGCTGTTGTTTATATTTTACTAAAGAATTCAAGTTCGCGGAAAATGACGAACAATTTTTAAAACAAGGCGGGAATGCGACCATGTTTTTAATTTTGACGGCCTGGTAGCGGCTTGCGACCCCACAAATAGGAAACGCTGGTCTAGTGCGAGTACGAATAAAACTGCGATAATCAATAGCATAGTGTAGCGAAAGTAAAGTACTAGAAGTAAGCGGTGCATTAGGTCGTGAGAGACATAAGGTAGGCAGACGGTTCATTGTTCACGACCTGACTTCTAATGCCATGGTTTTAAAGTAGAACGCAGGTGAGACCTACTTATGTAGGTCTTATAAACAAAAACAAGCAAACATCATCTATCTATTTATCTATATGTATATATATATATGTTTTTGTAACAGTATTGTTACAAAACTGCAAAAGAGTCGAAAATTAGAAAAAGTAAATATGCAGATTCACTAATATAAGTAAACAATTCTGAACCCCAAAATCTGTTGTCTGTTTATTTGTTAGAGAATCACGCCTAAACCACTGGATTTTAGATGAAACCTACAGTTTAGAAGCCTCTTTTCCGGATTTAAACATGGCCTTGATCTTATTGTACTTAATATAGAAGACTAGACTTGAATTAGTTTTTAACCAAAGGCATACGTAATCATACGCTATAAGGATCATCTAAAATCACAACTAAAAATAATGTCATTGAGCTATAGATATTAGTGTTAAAATATGGCTATAAAGTTCGGTTATAATTACGAAATTTTAAATGAGCTTACCCGCAGCAGAAGTAAATAGCGGCTCCCAAGTTTCTGAAAAAGAAAGACACAATAATATAAATACAAACGAATTTATAACGATACAGAAGCTTTGAATAATGAAACATAAGAATGGACATAAGAAATAAACTTTTTCGCAGTATGTGAATTAAAAAGAGCATGTTTATTACATTTTTTAAAAGTTATGTATGATATGTAGAATAAAAATAAGGCCATCATTTCGTAACGATGTTTGGCAAATGTCTTGTGAATGCCAAATTGTCTTTAGTGTCTGTTGTCATAAAACTAAGTAGGTCCTGCATTTTACGACTCGCCGAACCCTAACGAACCTATACACCCCCATCAAATTAAAGGCGAAGTATCGAGCCTTTCGCAATAAATATTAATAACCAACACTAAAATGTCAATAAGTGCCGAGCCATCAACCAGCCATTAGGCCGCCTTAAGGCCGATGTTCATCAAAGTGGAGGAGATTCTACTGATAAAAAAATGGTTGTCTGTAAAGTCGGTTTACTGACGATAGTTCAACGTGACAACAAACGCAAAGGCCGTTTGTGCTTCTTTCTCGCCCGTTCCGCGCTCTTGCTTGCACTTCATGGAACGCCTCAGAACGCCTCAGAACGCCTCATGAGTCATGTTTTTTCGTGCGTGCAGCCGGCTCTATCGCATTATAAAATTTGTCACGTCAAAAACTTTCTATCAACATAAAAACAGATACAGAATTCGATGTTAATTATTAATTACTTTTGCCCAGTTAAGCTCGCATTATGGTACAGTGGGACCAACTTGAAAACTGTTTGAGGCTCTATGTATACTTTCACACATTGATCATAATAGAACTTCCAAAATTATTCAACACGAAATTGAACGATAGTTATGCAATTAGCAATGGTCTTATACTTATTATTGAAATTAAAAATATTATAACTAGGTCTTGTACAATAGTACCATTGTAAAAAACGCCATAAACATTGTTTGTTTTATTAAACTTTGTGAAAAATGCTATTTATTTTACTCTTGCAAGAGTATGCTTGATTTAGTGAATACACTTCTTTACCCAGGCCTGGTCATTAGAGGGAAAAACGTTTTAAATCAAATACAAACTTGTACCGACACGACAGCCGAAACTTCCAGCTAATTGCTGTGTATTCCTTTGAGATACTTAGTTACCAACGGAAAATAGACAAAGAATCATAAAACAGCGTGGTAGTGAAGTATTTAAATACTCTAATTGACTTAGTAATTTATTTTAGAGTTTTTATATAAAAGACGATTTAATAAATAAATTCACGGACATTGTTGATGTGGCTTGTACCTACTATAGAAACTACATAGATTGCTGCTGAAATACTTAAATACATTTTTTTTTGTAAATACATATATAGAATACTATCAATAAATAGAGCAAATACCAGACAAGTAGATAAGTACCCGACCCAACAATTATTTATGTTCATCACACAAACATTTGCTCTCGGTGGGAATCGACACTACGACCCACAACATGAAAGGCAGAGTTAATACCAACTGAGCTGTGGTGATATTTATTTTGCTGTTTTATATTTTCATTGACAGCGATTGTGTGACTAAAGTTCATTGTCGTTTTAGTAACAGGTTTTGATTTCATAATAAAATTAATAAACAAGAAACGATAAGTTGCTAAAATAAAAACAGGATTCAAATAATCTTTAATTATAATAATAATTATTAACTATCTTTGCGTTCCAGTTTATTCTTCAAGTTGTGTTTTGTCTGACCTCAGCTAAACAAAATTAACTACCTACCTATATAATTATGAAGTGTTTTGAGTATGAACTCATTACGCTGTTTAAAAATAATGCAAAAGTATCATAGGGGCACATTGACCTCAATACATAATAATTATCCTTTACAAATATTTAATTTTTTATGCTCGTTTCGACCTTACCAATGAAATAGGAAAGGCCACTTGTTATTGTTGTATAGAATTCAATTACATAAAAGAACACAATACTACATTAAAACCGAATGTAGTACCTAAAACACTGTCACCGATACGATTTTCGTTATTTTTGATCATACCCTTAGAACGATTTTTATTATAGAGCGACTACGTCTCAATATCGTGTTGGCATCGACGCTTAATACGCTTACAACGTTATTCACGATCGAACAATTACTTAATACCGTGTCTGCATCGGTCAGTGTGCAAAATCTTATTTTATTATGTGTTTACTCTACATTATATCAGAACGTCACT
Organism: Ecliptopera silaceata; assembly: GCA_932527185.1. NCBI lineage: Eukaryota > Metazoa > Arthropoda > Insecta > Lepidoptera > Geometridae > Ecliptopera > Ecliptopera silaceata. Next base: position 3,686,610 of record OW052202.1, on the reverse strand, counting down.
AGCAATCCAAGGTCAAAGACAGGTTCCTCGAGACAAGATTGCACAACCCGTATAATAAACCATCATACTGGTTTTATTATGTGCGCATTCTCATACATAAGAACCATAATTCTTGCCAGCTGAGATGAATTGATGTGACAGGAAACCGGTTGAACTATTCGGGGTCCCATAGTTGAAAAGATTTGGACGTTTGGCTTTGAATGAACACTACATTTTACACTATACGATGGACCTACACGACATTGACAGAAGCTATCGCATATTTAGTCCAACGCGGTTTTACAGTAGTGTCAACGACTAGGTGACGACATTTTAAGTGTTTGCTTCATTTCATTGTCGTGAGTATGCATGCCCATTTTATTCAATGTTGATAAAATAGCACAACGAGCTTTTGTTATAATGCGGATAGAGATAAAGGTTGGTATAAGCTTTAGATATATCTAAAGCAAATATATTTTCATAAAGCTAAGTCAAAAAATCTTTGCTCTCGTCACGCTTGTCTCGATCCAAAATTTAGCATGCATGCTAAATTTTAGATTAAGGCTCAGACCGTTTAATTCTGAAAACCTGTTTTCTGGGTGAATGTAGCCTTACAGGTTTTTATGGTCATGAATACGGCCAGGATACCCATTACATTTTGTATTTTAGTCATTAGAATTCCATTGATGTCGCAGTCTGGTCAATTAGTTGCAAATGCTTTTGGTCATTGGCATGTTGAACTTTCCAGAATTAACCTTTATATTAATACAAAACATTTTCAAACGAGTCTCATCTTTTAATGTTACAAATAGGTAAAATCTTTTTAAAATCAAGAATTTACGAACCATAGCAACCTTGATCGAAATATTTTAAATTCGATAAACGCGAACCTCAATCTGGCCTTCTGATAATTTTCGACCTCAATGCGAGTCTTACATAAACATGATAACATTCACACAACACTGGTCAGATCTACGATAGCCTTCTAGCACACAATTACCAGAACGTAAACACGAATTCACATAGGAGCTACAACCGCGAAATAAAGCTTTTCAGATCCATAAAAGTCCTTTATCTATGATAGAATAATAAATTACCTGTACAACAACACTAAACAAAACTGAAAGTACTTCATCACTACACTTTTAACTACACTACATCTCAAAACAGTAGCATAGAATTTGAATTTGTCTATAAAGTAGGAGTGTAAAACGATCCACCGGCGCGCGAGAGTAGAATGTTTTGAGCAAATAACTTCGCGTAGTAGAGAAAGATCGTGCGCCCACGCATGCCGCGTGGCTATAACGGGTGCCCGTGTCGCCGGCCCTGGGGCAAGGCCACCGGCTGGAATAGTCACCAAATAAAAAATAAAATTATAAATTCTGCAACTATCACTAAATTACCAATCGATTCTTGACAAAAGTTATTATCCTTGATAGAATCAGATTCTGATAAAAACATCGTAAAGAATACGGGAAATATATTTGAAGACACTTTGTGAAATGTGTGCAGTGCACACGCGTTGTCATGATTGAAAATATGACTAGGTGTATTGTTTTTTATTTTATCTATCAAAGCTTTCTATTAAAAAACATTAAAACTCAGGTATTAGGGTATTTCTGTAGATATTCAATGTAATAAAATATTATTGCAATTTTGTCACTTTGGTTGTCATTTTTTACTTCAAACTAAACCATATTTTTGCTTGTATTGGAATTTATTACTCTCTGTTTATTCCATGTTTTATGAAAATTGAAAGTGCTAAGAAATAAATCAGTTAATTAACATAAATACTTCAGCCAATATTCATGAAAATTCTCTAACGGCTAGAATTACTGCACTTAAGGCACTTCATCAATCATTGTCAGTTTATTTTGTAATTCAATGAAAGTGAAAACAAACTAAATAATTAGAATGCAATGAAGCCAGTATCTTGGGTATGCTTCCGATTGGTACTGATTTGGATCAGTTGAACTATCTGTAGATCGTTTGCAACGGTCTGTAGATAGCTCAACTGTTTCTTATGTATTTTATATGCCAATGTACATTTTGTAAATACTGTATGGTCGTAAGTTTGTTTGTGAATAAATATACTTTTTTTATTAAATAATTAGTATTTGAACACATTATTGGGAGGAGAAAAATGTGTTTTTTGTAGTAAAGTTTTAATCCTAATCTATAAATATCAACATTTGAATGAAGTAACCGTTTCGGAACATTTTGATAAAAGATCTAAAGGTTTCAAGCACATTTTAATAAAAATATTTGTGCTACGAGATTTTATCGCCTACTCAATATAGGATTTTGCAAGAAGATCATAAAAATGTTATCGTAAACAAACTATTTCTGATAAAATTTGTTTAGCGTTTGCGATGTAAATAGAACATTTTCGGTTTATTTCAAGGTCTCTTATGAAAAGGCTTTTGAGTTTGTTAATAAATCAAATGTACAATAGATAAGATAAGATAAAGATAATTTTATTGGTAACAAACATGGTTAGTTGCATGGGTATCAAATAAACATAACTAGGTATTTGTTACTATTTCGTTTCATATTCATAAAAAATGAATAAAAAAAACCTATTACAGTCAGTGTGACAGACAGACTTTACCATAGCATTAAGTCATAGATTACACTACAGTAAACAGATGTTACGTCAGAGTTCACTTGCATTATTGGGACGAGTCGCGAAAGTTGGTGAGCCGGTTAGACGGGTCCTAGGGTTGTCAGTTTGTAAAGAATCAGAATCAGAATCAAACATATTTTATTGCTGTTGATGTACAACAATATGTAAAAAGATCTAAGTACTTATAGTAAAAACAAGTGTATAATTGTTTGATTGCTAGGTCATACGGTCCACTTAAGGGTCTCTACCCACTACACCGTATCATACCATGACCGTGCTATGAACGTGTCAGGACCGGCAAAATATTCTCATCGAGAAACGCGACGTTGTTGGTTGGTTGGACGGAACGGTCTAGTGAGCATAGTCCCATACTTTTCAATACAAAGAATACTTTTTTGCCTGACACGTTCATAGCACGGTCATGGTATGATACGGTGTAGTGGGTAGAGACCTTAATTCATTCGAGTGAATGCGTCATTTTTCTTTCATTCTATGTTCATATTGCTTGGAGGGAATGATATAGGAAATAAATAATGCTGGACAATCCACACAACATGAATTGTTATTTTCTTATATGTAATATGCCATCGAATGAAGTCGTGCGTCTTTGGCTACAGGACCAAAGAGACATGAATGCGCGTTCACTCAGCGTCGTTCATTTCTCGTTCATTCGGATTGGGAATGAAAGATACCGGATGCCAATATCGAAACGAACTCTTAATTTAATATTCTAACGGCATATGTTATAAAAAGTAAGAGTGAGGATTATGAGATTATCATGTAAGGTGACATAATATTAATATTATTTATAAATTAGGTTAGTGTGTCGGTTGTTTTGTAGCGTTGATGAACGCTTTTGGAATATAAAAGTATGTTTAGTGAATTACTTTTTTGAAATAAACATTATTTATTTTTCCCTTCATTCTACCCTTCCTCACGCTAAATGGGGTTCACATAACATGTTTTATCTCAGTTTCTACCCCTTCCACATTTATAAAGGCAATCTTTAAAATTTTTCCACCTGATAATAATAAACAAAATGTTAATACATCAAGATCACTTTTTTTTTTTTTTTTAATGTTTTTTTTATTTTTTTTAAACAAAGCCTCCATTGAAGGGTAAAGGTCACCCCGAAAGATTCTACCCATCCTGGTCTTTAGCGATATAGTAAAGGTGGCAACCCTAGCCGCTACGCACCTATTTATTGCCTTCTGTTCTGTAATCTCGACTGTACTATGTCATCGGAGCAAGACGAGTCAACCGCGGTAATTTCCAATATCCATGACGATACCGAGAAATTCTACTCATCTAGTCTTTGAATTTCTAAAATGCTGTTCTTTAGGTATCCGTATTTTATTTAAATTAACACATTAATAAATGCATTTAATTTAAATTCAAGGACAGATTTAAGACATATCCTGTTTCTTAAATGACTGCCGACACAAATAAATTAAAAAAACATATCTTTCCTAAACGATAACATAATATTAAATATTGGATACATTGTTTCCTTTGCTTGGATGGCGTTGTGTGAATTGATATAGGGAATTAAAAAAAAACAGATTGTTCTTATTTATGCATCAGTTATAAAACCAATGTTTAACGTTTGATTTAACATAGTTTCACATGTTGGCAAACAATGGCTTAACTTTCAATTTTCTATTTGATTTGGTTACATATACCTACTATTAGACTACCTACTGCACAGTCTAGACTAGACTATGGTATCTTTTCTGATGTTGCATTTCTATAAACCAACCTAATATGACAGCATTAAAAGTATACCTGTCTTTGTCGTTTCAGTTTATGAAAAAGAGACAGCAACATTTACATGTGGTCAAACTTCGGTTTAGAAAAATGAAACAAAAGAATTCAAGTGACCAAAGACTAATTTGTACCGTGTAAAATGTTACTGCAGACTACATGACGAACTTAGACTAAATTAAGACTTACTATGATTTAGTATACCTAGTGAGAAATTAAAAAGAATTGTGCGTGATGGGTCAATCTTCAAAGCACACACAAACATAGATATTACAAGTATATGTCTACGTTTTTTGGGTGCCTGTACCTAAGTAATATTTAGAGATTGTGAAAGCTTAAGAAATACATATACATTTCTAAGTAACAAGCGTTTTATCAGAAATACTGTTTTAAAGAGTAAACTAATTTTACGGTGTATTATTTACTTCTTTGTTATTTTTATTAGGTTGGTGTATGCCGGATGTGATGCTATTTAAAATCAGAAACCAGATATTTAACTAGTAATCAGAAACTATTTTAAATTAAAAAAAATTAAATGGATTTGATTATACAAGAATCGGCCGGTTTCTGGAAACCCAAATCACGATTGATCCGAGTTTGACACATAGTAATTACATATTTGTTTTTTTCGTTGATCATCGTTCGAGAAACCCGCCGATTTACTTATCAACATCGTTTATCTTAATTTCGATATCATCAGCCAGAAAGATGTAAAAATAACTGTATGAAGTGGGAACTAATTTACGCTTACCGCAATCAGATAATAAACTATTAGGCCAATGATGATTTGATTGGCACCACACTTTGTAGTGTTGTTTGTTTATGAGTTTGTACTGTAAAAACTTTAGAAGCATATAAAAAAATAATAGGTATAAATAGAAAAAAAGAGATTGTGATATCTTCTCTAAATTCATTTTAGGAAAAATATACTTAACAATAATTGGTTGTATTATAAAAGAAAAGAAAGGAGATTACTTTGAGTCGCCACTAAATACATTTTTGGTAAAATTTACCTACCTAGAATCTAGATTAACTCCTAATTTTTAATTGATCATTTCTGTAATCGTGTAGCAATGATGATCATGATAAAACTATCCCTACAGATACAAAAACTGTTAGTTACTACCACACTAACACTCTTAAAATAATATGATAACTGTTATAGGTAAGTAGGTGTACCTATTTCTTTTTTTCATAAAAAAAATATACATTCACATACCCTTCTGTTACCTTATTTTGTTTGCCTAATTGATGTCTACCTGTAGAAATATGTATGTAGTACCTATAGATAGCTCTTACCTATTAGAAAGTACTTACGACTGTGTTGGAATTGTGTATTACGCAACATTTACTCACACTTTGATCTTTTCTCTAACCTCAATTTTAAATGTCAAGCTAAGTAAAGTTATTAAAGAATTTACCATCTTTTTATATGCAGCAATAAATTAGAATTTCTATCGAAAAACTAAAATAACTATGTATTGATATTTCACACGAAGTTATCTAGTCTAAACAATTTATGTGAGATCTTTTATGTACAACAGTTAAACAATAAAATATTTCTAATTTCTGATTTCTGATAGGATAAAGTAAGCTAAACTTTCATTTATTTCATAATTAAAAATGTTTTCAATTTATTAAAAAAAAAACATTACTTTTACCGTTTATTTGTGTTTTTTTAATAGTGATCAACAACAAAGCGAAGTGATCGACACAAGATATAATCTTAAGAATCACTTGCAACACTCAATAATTAATTACATAAGCATTGCTTTCATGATAAAAATAATTTCAGATTGGTCAATGCTTATTGACTTTTGATAAAATGACAAGTTGTTTCGAAAGTGCCCTTTGCACGACCTTCATTAAAATTCCATGAAGTAAAACGGAATATGACAAAAAGGGTATCAAACCTTGTCATACTATCGTCATAATATAAAAGGTTAATTTTAATCGTATTATTACGTTCTGTTGATTGTAGCGTGTTATTATAGTCGGCTTGTGATAGGGAACTTCGAAATAAAATATAAAGATGTAATGTGAAAAGCAGTTGGAACTCCTTTGGCGGTTGCAATGATGCCGGTATAATGTTTTTTTTTATATGCCATAGCTGGCAGACGAGCTTGCGGGCCACCTGATGGGAAGTGGTCACCGCCGCCCATGGACACTTGCAACACCAGAGGCGGTGCGCTGCCGGCCTTTTAAATGAAGATAAACCCTTCTTTTGAAGGCCCCCATGTCGAAGCTCCGGGGGAAAACCGCGGAGGGTAACCCGTTCCACAACTTGCACGTTCGAGGCAGAAACGATCTTTTGACGTCTCACTGACATTTCGTAAAAGCCATTTTCACAGATAAAAAATTGATTGATTGTTTAGTTCCTTACATTCTTTAAATATTAGGCCCGTAAACGTTTTTTTATTTTAACCTTGTCAACTTATTATGACAAGCTGCAGATTGCAGTTTTGGTGTTATTATCACTCGCGCCTTTAAAGGCATTTCACACTCGGTGGTATGTGAGAAATAAACAGGTGCATTCATTTTACTGGCATTTATTATATTTGTGTTATTTTTAATGCCAAGGATTTTCTTGTATTTATGCAAATAAATTATTTTTTATATGTAAAATATCGATTATAGTAGTATAAGTAGGTATATATCTATAAAGATAACTATGTCGATTGGTGGAAAGTCGCCAAAGACCGGGATAAGTGGAAGGCTTTGAGAGACCTTTGCCCAGCAGTGGGACAATATAGGTTAAAAAAAAGTATACCTAGCTTAAGTTTGATAGATCTATTGATAGCAGATGGAGCCTTAGATTTAGGTAGTTTCCAGAAGCTATTTATAACGTGAATTGTCACCTCACGAAGTCATGATGAGATCAATTTTTTTTTATTGGAAAACGAACACCTGACGATGATTTGTGTGCATTGCGTAGAAAAGTGATAAATATTTTTGACTGATTCTACGACCATTCTGTCTACGGTTTGAACTTTTAAATGACATTATGAATTGCGGCATGGAGTCTACAGAATAAATTATTCTTTATACCGTCATTCCTTTCAGAGATATGACCAATTACTAAGCCTAGCATAATATGGTTTTAAACTGATTAACGCCCGACCATGGGCGTTCTTGATGGAACATTAGACAAAGCTGATATAAAAATGTTCACTAAACGTAATATTGTATGCAAATATTGGTATATCATAAAGTGTAAGTATTATTGATCACTTTATCAATCAACCACAAAACAAATGTGACCTAATAATAGCGCTGAGTGGCCGTCGAGTTAAAATCTCATTAGCACGATGCGATGCTATGGTTTCATGTATAAGGACTCTGTCAGTTCCGGTCGGCAATGAACTGGTTTGTTTAGGGTTTGATTCCGATTTTAGGGCGTCACGCTTTAAAGTCCAGGAAATTATACCTAATTATCTAGTACAATTTATAAAGTTTTATTCAGAGATGAGAAGTTTATAATATTTATATCTATAAAATATGTTCATATCAGAGTAACATGAAAGTTTTATTTTTTTAACATGGTTAGAAAGTATAAAAAAGGTTTTATCTCTGCAAGTCTTGTAGCCAGAAATAATGAGAAATATTTTTTAAGAGATGATGTCGAAGCAGACTTGCTAAAGAATACCTCAATCGAAAGATACATATTAAGTGTAACATATTTTATATTAGCAATTGTCCGACCGCTTATTGTTTTTTTGTCATTTAGGTTTGGTTTTGTATACATTACTAGGTACTTATTTTTATTAATTCGTTCGTTGACTTTAATTCATTACTGGCTTCACATATTAAAACTAACATAGCAGCGCGTGCCTGAACTATCCAACACGCATTTTACATTTTATTTAGATGCGCATAAAATTGAGTTATTTTACAAATCCTTGGTTCTATTTCCGTTTTGTACTGACGTGTCGAGTGACGAGCTTGTTTGTACAACTCGTATTGCGTTACTAAGGTAGATACAACAATTACCGATTGATGTTACCGTGCATTCTCCAGAGCTGTAGGTACCTCTACCATGAGTTGTCACAGTAAAATCGCCTGACTTTACTACAGTAGTTACGTAAATATTAGTATCACGAATTTTAATACCCTATACTAACTATCCGCTAGAGGCGCTGTACAAATCTTCATGCATTTTTTTAACTACAGACGCTAGCGAGTATAGATTATAAAAACTCATGGTAGAGCTACTGAACACAAATAAATGTGACAATCGTAAACGTAACGTGTATAAGATACAGTGCGCGCTAAAGCTGCAGCGTTCGACATTAAAGCGGATGTTGACGCGCAGTGTATTTCAAATACGTCATGGTTTCGATACGTTTACGATTATCCTGAAGTCCAGTCGTCTCGAATGTCAAAATAACGCTTCAATCTTGTCTGTTAACACGTGCGGCCGTTACGTACGTGAGTTGACCATTGACCTTTGAATGCCATTTCTTTGATTTTTTTACGTAGATAGGTACCATTGTTATATTCTTGAAATTTTATTTCTAGTGTATTTTGTATTTTGATTGTTTCTTTACATTAAATGTATTATTGGTATGCTAATGATTTAGATATGTTTGTGGTAAGTAACAAAACAAAAAGTAAAAATTCCTAGCACGTTTTATGAGGCACTGGAATAAGGTGCACACTGTGTTCACTTGAGTGCCTGCATTCAAGAAATAATAGAAATAGCTTTCATTAATTTAATGTTTTACTATGTATCTATTTTTAATTAACATTAAGTGTGTACTTCATTTCTTTTTGTAAAATATGGCTGTACATAATACCTTCTGTGTGAGCTGAAATAAAATATTTGATTTGATTTGATTTATATCGACAATTAGAACCATAATACTAAGGACTCCGTTCGACGGACTAGTAAAGGATTAATCATTGACATTATGCAGGTCAGCGCTTGAGCACGCGCGCGCATATTCAGTGGATTGTCCACCGTGAATTGCGCACACGCAGGGCTCTATTCACTTGCAAATCACTCATTGTGACAGCCAGACTAATTTTCTCTTTGAATGGACTCGAAACGGTAAATTACTAGTCAGTATTGTGTACCTACCTAATTAATGTTTGTAATTGTGGTTTTTTATAACACTGCGTTTACCTTGCGCATAAAAATAGCTGAAAGTTGGGTAATTTATACCTAACTTAACAAGCCATTACCTGAACTTTTACAAAGATTCACATCACCTCTTTATAGATTTCCTTTTAAAGAACAGAACAAGTAAGCACAGAACGTACGGATAGAAACAAAATTAAAACACATTGAAAGAAAAACCACACGTCCAACGAATAAAATTTACTAAAATGTTTTTTCTATGACATTTATTGTAAAAATTGACTAAAAAGTCTAGAATTTTCAGTTTACTCACATCAAAGAATCGTCAAATAGTTACTATCCAACGATGACCCCAGTGGCTATTTGTCGCTCCGAGGGGTCATTCCGAGACAATTGATTCATCGAGACACCGCAAATGCCCTGTCGCTTATCATGAAATTGACTTCATTATGTCAATCTAGCTCACGGAACGCTCAAACGTTTTACGTCACCCTTTTCCATAAATCTACCTAAACGAGGCTACACTATAAGCTGGAAGTTTCAATAAATTGCAAAATGTGAATAGCAAAAATTTTGACAATTATACTATGCAATGCTTTGAAACATACATATCTTTAAGATAACCTGTTTTGATTACCGTGAGCCGTACCTACCGTTTTGTAGCACTCTTTATAAGTATATGATACTTTAAGCTCTAACGAAGTGTATTCATATGCCGCGCGTTAAAAGGTGACATATTAGACAGATGGCCGCTTAGAGGCTGTGTGGATCTTGACTCGTGAATAAAAACTAGCCTCTAAAAACCTTAAACGCCTACATACGTCCTTCTCCAGATATCGACAGTTATTGCGTAAACTTGATCTACGCCCATAGGTGATGTAACAAAACAAAAAAACTATAGTAATTTATGAACAGAAAAATGAGCTAAATTATTTGCTATTCAGACTCCATACAAAAATGTGCACGATGAAGGAAAAAAACATCAGTTAAAGTAGTAAAACGTACCTATAAAGAATTATTTTAATTTAGCTGGAGTCCGCTACTTTGTCTTATTATCGTTATATTTCGGACAATTCACACATATTTTTGAAGTGAAAACTTCTTTAGCGGCGCTGGGTGGGTAAAAACTTTCAAACTCGCGTCAGGGTCACGTGACGTTGATCGAAAAAGCGTAAGATCGAGGGGAAGGGAGAGGAACTAGTATCTCCCACTCTTTCTACCGTGCCTGAGTGTGCTGCTCTGTTTAGGCGGCACAGGGCGAAAAATAATAAAAAATAAAAACATAAACATTGTATTCTACCTCATAAATGATAGTACTTTTATACTTATAATTAAACACAACGTTAATATTGAAGTTTTCACTTCTGCCGGCACTCCCGGAGTGCTACCTTTTTATTATCATTTACATCATTGACTATGTGTTACTCTGATGTATAAGCTACATTATTGTAAAGTTCAATAAAAATCCGTTAAGTATTTTTTGCGTGAAAGAGTACCTAACAAACACATCCATACATCCATCAACATTCACGTTTATAATATTAGGTGGATACCACTCCACTACTATTTTCATACATTATAATCCAAAACAGTTAATTGAAGATTGTAGGTAGGTATACTAATAAATAGCTACAAAATTATTCACAAGATAAAGCGTGCTGACAAAAAGATTTTATTTTACGATCTTTATCGAGTTGCGCTTGCGACATAAAATAATGGTGAGAATTTTTATTACTCATTGAAATGAACATTGTGTTGAATGGAACCATCTACTTGGAGAAAAACTAAATGCATTATTTAGAAAATGTTAATGCTCTACCGATAAATCGCAATAAACAAATAAAGGTTTTCAATTCTTTCAAATTTTAATACTTGTTGTTAACTATAGGTAGGTAGGTACTAAACATCGCAATTATGTTAGCATAATGATTTATGTTTACTTATATAAATAAAAAATAATTTGAACCTTGCGGTGCCGTTGTCTTTTTTGATTACGATTTGATTCTCGAAAAGTGACTATGCAAAAGTGTATATAGAGAAAATGACATTTCAGAACTCTTTGCGTGTTCCATACATTCTTAAGTAGCTCAAACTATTCAAAAATTGAATCTTATATAACTCAGTTTACGGGCTCAGGGCCCGGTAAAACGACAGTTAATGCATTTCATTATAAAAAACCAACGTGAGAGAATGATAACAAAGATTCTATTATTATTTGTAGGTAAGTTAATCGGTGATTGTGATCATGGCAGTGTCAGTAGTACCTATTATTATGTTCAACCTTGGCCGTCATCTATTGTTTACTAGCTCAATACCGGAAAACTTATTTGTATGTGAGATTTTTTTATTTAGTATTGCACATTTTAAAAACGCAAGTTTTTTGTTTGTAACAAAACGGACAGGTATGGATTTACAGTTAAAAACAAGATTTGACTATCATCATAATCATTTTAGACGCTCTATCCTATCAATCTGTATAAAACTATGTCTACGAGCTCTGACACCAAAACAAAAAAACTTAATATAAATAAAAGTTCATAATCCTTTTGCTCCGTGTAGTCGGGTAAAAATACGAAGAAGATACCAAGAAAACTTTTGAAATAAATCCCATTGCAGCTTTTTCAATATCAGTTGATCAGCTTCCAATATTTCGCACAGCTTTTAAGCCAGTGGAAGTTAATCAAATGAGTAATTACCTACTAAAGTACCTATTAAGGCAAAAGCAGAGGAAAACAATTAACTTTGCATGTGCAGCGACAAGAACTATCACTAATTTTCTAATCCTGAGTACCTTTCCCATATTCGCTTCGGTAGACTATTCGAAACGCTGCAGCGCTGTAGTATCGCACTAAAGTACGCTTTACCTACCTAATTGTAAAGTCTTAGTGAATTTAACTATTTCTAGATTACCCCTTAAGTTTATTGCAAACTTTTTTTAGTTAGCTATTAAGTAAGTCCGTAAATTACGTGAAAGGTTCGGAAATTGCAAATTCATTTGGAGAGACGACCTGGTCGTCTAGGATAAAAATTTGAAGAGCATTGCCAAAGACCGGGTCAAATGAAAACTATGGGACCTTGGGCTAGCAATGGACATTATAGATTAAAAAAAATAGATGATGATAGAAAGATAATGTAGATAGATAATGTTATTCTACTTATTGTAGATAATTAATAAGACGAATTGTTCTCTTTATAAAATTTAATAAATATTGGGAGATAAAAGTCATAAAATGCACGTTTTTATGACATTCTCACGCATCCTTATAATATTTTACTTAATTTTATTAGTTAAATCGTTTGTCATGTAGGTAGATGCGTGATAGGTAGACAAAACAATTAAGTTTTATGGGCAAAGCAGTTCTTTGTTTTTATTTGTGAGTCATGGCTTATGGCGTCACAAATCACAATGATACTTCCTATAAGTCCTCTTTACATTTTATACAACTTAGTAGAGGGTTAATTTAAGAAATTTAGTTCAGTTTTTATAAGACTTTTTGGGATAAAAACAAACAAGAAGAATATAATATTTGAAACAAATTTGCAACTGTGCCGAAATATCGGGAAATAATCAAACTCACAAATCATGGTAAATATCCCGTTTATAATGAAAACTATAAACAATAAGAAGAAGAAAAGGGCCACTTATTTAAGATGAATTAGGTATGCCCAGCACCTATGCCATTCTTCAGCCTAGTCGGCCTTATCCACAGGAAAGACAAGGTCAACACGTGCGGAGCTGACTAAGCAGATGTTTTTTTATGGTTTTTTAGCACTAGTACTACTGGTACTGGTTTTAGAACTATATTAAGCGGTTATTGTGATCAACAATAAACCATTTAATATATAAACATACGCATAGCAAATACAGTTGCTGTACAGGGTAGGACCTGGATGCAAAAGGCCCATTTAAGGAAAGAGTGGCGTTTGAGGGAGGAGGCATACCCAGCAGTGGGCTAGTACTTCGATCATTGGCTGCCTATGATGATGATGATAGCAAATACAATAATATGTAAGCATGTAATGTAACATAATATGTAGGTAACAAATGAAATGGATGCGATAATGATAACATGCCTCATAACGAACAGGAACGGATTTTGTTACCGACAGCGAGATTCGCTTCATCAATTTACGGGTAATAATATTATTATGAATTCGTCTCATTATGTACCTACTTATGTTTTATAATATTGATATCTACGATTAGAATAGAATATATTTATTCTTCACCAATGATATAAATATACAACAGAGAAACAATTGAAAAAAGAGTTAGGTACTTTAGCAGGCGGTCGCTTAAGCGATCTCTTAGATAAAAACGAGATTAAATAAAGTCCGACTACCCAAATAGAAAGAAATTTAGCCTAAAAATTGCTTTGGCAATATACTCATAGTTATGTGTACCTACATGTAAAATTAATATTTTTTAATAACATTCAAACTTTAACATAAAAATTTAAAAAAAAAATATTTTTTTATTTTGCAATATGAAAAGGGAGTAAATGATTTTCTTAAAGTGTGCTATGCCTAAAACACACAGTGGCTTAATTATTATTGCATTTGACCAGTTGACCGTGACAGAGTTCGTGCTGATTTTGTTCAAATTGTTCTAACGAAATTTGCTATCGTTTTTTTTGTTAATTTACACTAACTATTGTATAACAAGTATCGGGGTCTATTGCGGATTGTATAATAGGGCGAGGTACCTTTGATTGGCCTGAATTCGTTCGTATTATTAGACGCACTCGAATCTATTATTTGAATTATCTAGTTCGGTCAAGTTGGCAAACTGGACTGATCACATTGTGTATGCTGATTGCAAGAATATGCTGATTTTCGTGGAATTTTATTCATGTTTTAAATTTAAAGCACTTAACGATTTCATAATCCAATATGATTTTTATTTTTTTTGATGTTTTTGATTTCAATTGAAATAAGAGTAGAATTTCATTTGGAAACACGAATGATTTAATTAGCGTCTTTTTCCATATGTCAATAATTTTTTGACGTGACAACGTCTTATAATTCGATAGAGCCGGCTGCACGCACGAAAAAACATGCCTCATGAGGCGTTCTGAGGCGTTCCGAGGCGTTCTGAGGCGTTCCATGAAATGACGTTGTCACGTTCAACTATCGTCAATAAACCGACTTTACAGACAACCATTTTTTTAATAAGTTCGAAGTTGTTGCTAATAACGCAACAAGAAGTATCTTAAAAAAAGTTAGCGTTGACTTGTCATCATTACGTATGGTAATCAATACATCAAGTCTGCGCTAACTTTTATAAGATAGACCGTTAGTGTATTATACAAAGTCTATTAAATGCACTTGCACATGCTTGGCCATCTTGTTACATCCTGTTAATGTAAATGAAAAAATGACACTAAATACTACTGTAATCCTCACATTTCCTACTTCAGCGTATCATGTCAAGTTAATTGACGCTAGTGGACCTAATAACACCATGAACACAACAATTTTATTGCACTTAGTAAGTGGCACGTGAAACATAGTTGGTAGGTATATTAACATTTATTTGTATGAATAAACATGCTGTGGGTCGTGGGTTCGATTCCCGCCCAGAGCTAATGTTTGTGTGATGAACACAAAAATATTTGTTCTGTATCTGGGTGTCATTATGTATTTTATGTATGTATTAACAAAAAAAATTATATAAGTATTCTATTAGAAATCTAGTTCCCATAGTACAAGCTTTGCTTAGTTTGAGACTAGAGTGTGATGTGTGAATTGTCCGTGTTTATATTTATTTATTTAATATTAACTACTTTGTTAATTTGATCTTATATAATAAATGATTTTTATATTATTTTAATTGTTTGTAAGTTTCGTGTATCATATTTTAAGAACTGTGGATTTTGTTTAATAAACAAAAAAAATATGTAATTTATATGCCAGTTACCCCAATGTCATAGAAATTCATAAAAAAACTATTTTTAGTTTAAGAAAATATACAAAGTACATATTATGTAGTAAGGTAACAAGATCCACGCGAAGGGCGTAAACGTAGCGTTACAAATGGCCACCCTTAGCCTTTCCTCTCGAGATTGACTGCTATAAACGAGAGACAACTCGTCTTCCATGATTTGGGGACCTATCTATAGGTAAATCGCTAAATTAATTGTATTGTGAACTAGCTCTTAGAACCGTAATAATGTCTCTGGTAGTCAAACCTAATGGATACCCTAATGGTTTTATATTTTATCTGCGTGCTCGTATAGACGAGCTTTACCCTAGAATAGAAATATGTATTTTGTTAAACTATGTACCTACCTAACCCATTTTGTAAGTTTACTGTTGGGAGAGAGACGTTAAAATAAAAAATTAAATTAAATTACATCTTCGGCAAGGAACCATAAAAGTGAACTATAACCTACACATTTCAATTATTTTGTGTATTTCAACAACCAAACTGTTTCCATTCTCCGTTTCAATTCGAAAACATGCTCATAAACGTGAAATTTCATGAAAAATTCTTAATAAAAAGAACAATAAAATCGTATCGATCGTCAGCGCAATCGTTTTACTCGTAACCAGTTTGTAAACAAAATTCTTGTTTAAAACTCCTTGCATTGTACACTATGTTTTCTCTTACGCAATGGTATGCGGCTAAGCAAACTTGTAAACTGAAAAATCAATTATTCTACAAACCACTTCAAATTCGATTAAAGTAGGTAAACGATGAATTTTTAATCGGAAACTTTTTGTACGATAACGGGTAAAACTGTTACTAACCTATCCGCCTACAAATTCTACAAGTAACTTTTGTTTTATCCTACCAACTGAACCCGTCTATCCTTTTACAGTAATGTATGCACGATCGGAAAACTGGAGCAATTTAACAATGAACTATTATCTAATTTTATAAAGTCTATATTAAATTACGGATTCGGAGAAAACAAACCACATGATTTAAATTAACGTCATTCGATAATTATAAGGGCAAGTATTTAAAGTTATGCAACGATTTTAAGTACTTACATATGGTGTTAGTTTTCAAAGATGTTTCAATTATTTTTTTATGATTTATTTAAGTAGGTACCCTAACCATTCTGAGTACGGATTTTCATGAATATTAATTATTTTTTCAAAAACAAACTTACGACTATAACAGTATTTACAAAATATAATAAAATACATAAGAACAGTAATTATTTTTCAAATTGGAAGTAGACATTTTGTTTGTAAGTTATACCTATGGCTAAGTTATTTTAGTTCGAGTTTATTTCCGACTTTTATGTCGGAAATTCCGTCATAAAAGAATTTTCGACTTTTATTATTGGTAGTTGACATTTATTATTAGTGTATAGGTACCTAGTGCTCCAAAAATTACAGACTAGGAACCTGTTGGATAAGCTTGATAGATTTTAATTGTAAATAGTTTTATACTTACATAATGTTTTCGTAGGCATGACTAAAATCTATTTCAAACTCTTGTATAGGCTCTTTCGGTAAAATAAACCGATTCATCAACAAAATAAGAGATTATTACATAATATATAAATTCATTCATTTCATTCATTTTCAGCCTGTGGTTTCCCACTGCAGGGCAAAGGCCTCCCTTCCTTTTCTCCAGTTCACTTTGTCCTGGGCTGTCGTGGACCAATCTTTTGTACGTATCTTATATAAATACATAATAATAAATCTACATACCTAATAGCTACATTTGACATTATGTTGTCTGGTCAATACGTAATCTCATTATAAATTCGTGGACTGTGAAATCAAAGAAATACAGACAAACATACGAAGCAAGCTTTATAGAGCTATACAATAATAATAAATAATGCTGTACAATCTACACAACATCATCTAGCCCCAAGCTAAGCAGAGTTTGTGTTATGGGTACCTACTAGAAGACTGACATACATGATACAATACATTGCATAGATAGATACATATTTTTAAAATACCCAGAACACCCGGAAATATACAGAACAATGTAAAACACATTCAAACGAAAACTATCAATCTGTTTTTATTTTCAAACGTTTATATTCAGGAACTTAAAACAACGAAACGGGAAAGCATTTAGTGATACACATTGCATTATTCAACCACAGTACTTTTTTAGGGGGAAATTTCACTTTCCTTGTTTGGCAACTAGAATTTACTTATAATACCAAACTCAATTATAATATTTCGCAAATAAATAATCAAATTCTAGTTTAGTAGCGGATACCTCTAATTCAGTAGGTACCTTGCGCAACTTAGGACAAAATGAGGTGATATAAAAGTATAATAAAATGCAGCCTCATTTTATTACACAAAACGCCAAAAATGTGATACATTATGCTTCGGCTACATTAGCGGGCAAATATTCGTATCGTGTTGGCGCGACAAAAAAATCGTGTTCGGATAAAGGCGATATACCTTCTAAGCGATGACACTATGTACCCGGCCACATACATCGCGTTAACACGAATATTCGCCGTAGCCCGCTAGTGTGGCCCCAGCAAAACAATATTTTCTTTTAGTGCGGAAGAAGGTTTTGAAATGAAAAAGAAAAAATGAAAGACCTGTGCGTCCTCAAAAAAATTAATCTAACCAAAAAATGTGTAGCTTTACATTACTTTACATTATGACCTTATATAGTAAAACTAGATTCAAATTGACTATGTTATCCGATTTCAATTATTCTTAATATAAAGCTTCTGCTTAATTTCTTATAGGTATTTTTATATTATAATTGTTTGGTAGTTCAAACATATTATTAGATACGCGTACTTAGACAAAACTCCAGGCCAAAGTTAGTAGGTAAACTCCGGATATACTTATAAATATTTTATCAACAAAATCAATCTATTTAATTCAACTGAGCGGAACTTTTATTTCGTAAGAAGTCGATGTCCTTGTTAGTATTTCACTAGCATGACCTTTTGTTAATAAAATAACTACAACTCAACTAGTTTAATATTAATAAGACTAAATTACATACCTGCTTTAGTGTTTTTAGTTTTTTTTTTTGTAAACGGATAAAATTCCATTGAAAAAGGGATAATTTATGAAATTAACATAAAAATTGGTAAGTACTTACATACAGGCAAGTAATAAATAATGCTGGATAATCCACACAACATCATCTAGCCCCAAGCTAAGCAGAGCTGGTGTTATGGGTACCTACTAGAAGACTAATAAGTAGGTACCTAATAAACTAAGTATTGTTTCTTTTTCCTAATTACACGTTACATGTTGCGTTTATCAAAAGCCTTCCATCCTTACCCTACAATTTAGCGCTGTTTTTTACTAATGCAGGATTATGAAGTTTTTTTTTTTACTCAACCTATATTGTCCCACTGCTGGGCAAAGATCTCCCCCTAAGTCTTCCACTCATCCCGGTCCTTAGAGACATTCCACCAATCTTTTTCGTGGGCGTCCAGGTTATTCTTCCAACGTCTTTTAGGCCGACCCCGTCGTCTCCTTCCGTTGATTATGAAGTAATTACAATAAAAGTATTTATAGGTATACTTAAGTACTTAGTAGTTATGAAAGTTTTGATTGGCCGATTATAATACATTTTGATTTTTAAAAAATATTACACATCGGGTATAGATAATGAAACATAGGTAGGTACCTACTATACAGGGATCTTCATGGAAAATTGTGTTTTCTAGTCTTTGATTGATTAAACCTCGGAATGTAAGTTATTAGGTTAGCTGTGTTTGAACACTTTAATGTTTATAATATTTGAAACTATCACGGGTTTGAACATAGTTTTCTGTAGGTACAGTTTGACCCGCGATCATGGCGCATGCAACTGTGCCGAAATATTGGGAAATAATCAAACTAGCAAATCATGGTAAATATCCCGCTAATGAA
This sequence comes from Ecliptopera silaceata, assembly GCA_932527185.1. Taxonomy (NCBI): domain Eukaryota; kingdom Metazoa; phylum Arthropoda; class Insecta; order Lepidoptera; family Geometridae; genus Ecliptopera; species Ecliptopera silaceata. The sequence continues at coordinate 3,667,324 of OW052202.1, read as the reverse complement.
AAAACCTACACTGTTTGATTTTATAAGTATTACTATGTAAATTATTTGTGGCTTGTTTCATTATCAAAATGATGATGAATTCTGAGGTATTTAGTATACCTAATAGGGGTGCACCTACTTTGTGAAAATATATATTCAATGAACTGTTTCGATGTACGTATAGAGATGTCATGCAAAAAGTTTCATTTTGAATTCAACTTGAAAGAACAACCTTGAGTGTTTTCTTTTGTTTAGGTATTATTTAGGTGTGTACTTTGTGCTACCCGTCTTTATAATTTACAATGAACAAATATAAGTATACCTACTTACATAAACATAGCTGGACATTAGGATCCTAGTAACGACGTTCCTTTCTTTTGGTAAAGACATACAACTTATCTATAATTGAGTGAAATTCAAATTTGCACAGACCCTTATTAAAGAAATTTCAATTTCTTTAACAATTTTGCGGCGCATAACCGCAATCATTTCCTTGCTGTCATAACACCTTATAAAATGCGCAACTAAAGTCAAATATTCATAATTTCACGATAAAAAGACAAAAAATTGGCGTAACACGTCCAACAGAACAATTGAGGCCTTAGCAAGTAGTTATTTTATGAATAAACAGACACATACCTGCAATAGAAGGATGATGCCGACTGCTGCCGGCAAAACGAATACTACGTAGTCGCGTCGTTTCCTAATCAAAACAAATGAATATGACAAAGTGAATCATCACCAAGTCAACAAAAGTCCTTTTTTACTTTTTTCTTAACAAAACACAATCGCGTTTTATAGTAAACTCAAAGGAGTTTTATTACCAAAAAGTTTTAAAGTTTACGTGAATTATTACGTGAGTCTGAAGTGAAAAGGCGCGCGGTCTGTGTAGAGTCGCAGTTATTACTGACTCGAACGTTCAAGTTCCGTCGCCCCTCGGCTTTACGTTGAACGTAGACGTAACGTAGCCCGCCGTAGCCGTAGATATAGGGGCTACGGTATCCTTGCTCCTGGAGTTACGACGTAATGTTCTTGTGAACAAAGTCCGGAACCGTTCAAGTGAACATTATCAACTCGGTCTAGTTAGGAGCAATTGGATGCTTATTGCAAACAAAATTGATAAATAATGTAATTCGAGTACTTGCATTGCATTGCATAACTGTGTTGTACTTTGAAATTGATAAGAAAATATGATACAGTTGGCTGCGTCAACTGATGGTTAGTTGCAACTTGAAAAATATAGGCAAAAAATTATTTCACTTAAGTACTTACATTTTAAAATTAAATCTAAATTTATATGTAACGTAGTCACTATAATAATCAATGTTTTTATGTTTTTCTACTGGCATATGAGTATAGTGGTTGTTATAATAAAAGCAATCTCACATCTTTGCCATATGGTAGGTTAGGTAGGTACTTAAAGGTATCTATCTACTTATAAAACATCATGTAAAAGTGGATAGAATACATGGGGAAGTTTTACTGTTCACTAGACATCTTTATTTACGTTTACTATGTACTATGCTTTATGAATGAATATAATAATACAATAATGATTTCATTGTATTATTTTATTCATTTATAAATCATTTATATGAAGCGCGTTGAAGTCTTTTGTATGAGAACTTTTCCTCGCTGTACCTGTAACACGTTTTGTTGTCACACGTATGCGTAAATTTTACTTACCTTCATCTGTGGAGAAACCCATACTCAGTCGGTAACCTTGTAGTTTCCAAGCAATGCATGACAATACATGTATACATACGACATACGACTCAAGTCTCAAGCAAGCTTCGAACGTTAGAAAAAAAAAACAATCTGAAACACGGAAATAAAAATTTTAAATGCGTTCTCTAAATAATAAAGTTTTCAGTAATTTTTTAACTTTTGAAAATTAAAGTTTCTTCCTAACCGCTAACGCATGGAAAATGAAGCACTCAGATCCATGTAGGACGACAGAGGATTTAATTTGGATTATAATCTAGCTCATCAACTGAATTGACTTTATCACTTCATAAATTCCTCTTCTTAACTTCATCATAAATCAAAAAAAATAAAAAGTAGATAAGTAGAAAGTAGATTAAAGGATAATCTGTATCTAGAAAGGATTAGGTACGTACTTAAAAATCGAATAAACATATTATATTTCTAAACAAACAATGATCATCGCTGGAACCAGGGATGCCCTCCCTCCACCCATACATATTTTTAGACATTTATTAAGCCTGTAGAAACCTACCTTATACCTACCTATAGTTCATGTCACATGGTTCATGTTGGTAGGTACCTTTAGCAGCACCTCTAATTCAATGATCATTGAATATTATTTACGTTCTACGTCGGGAAAACACAATAGTTTCGTCATAAACTTAATTTAATTGCTTTGCTTAGCCAAAACTACCCAACTTTTCACTTTAACTGCAGCCAGTGCCATCTATTGGCCGTCAAACTAATTCTGAATTTCCTCAGAATAAAAGCCATTTTGAACTTTTTATTTTATTTATTCACCGATTTATTTATTTATTAACTAATTTACATTATAATCAAGAGAGGTTTTTTTTTAATTAGTAGGTATAAAAATATTACAACTAGAATTTCTATGAATCTTGCTACAAACTCTATAATCTGTGGCTATATAAATTTCATTTTGTTATGTTGGCACTTTTGCGTGACCGTGAAAACACACAGACTAAAAAAAATAACTTTTGTTCGTTCGTGTAATTCATTCTTGTTCTTGGTGTGTGTGTTTCGTGGAAATGTGTTTTACCAGTTTTCTCAAAAGAAATAACTTTAGAACTGCTAGAAAGTTGTGCAGTGTTCTCATGTACGGAAATATTATAATCAAAACTTTTTAGACGTGCTAAAACAATACATTACGCTTAAAATCTGAAAGAAAAATGCTGAAAAGTGTTATTGTGCGACTGTAATGGCGGCCCGTCGCGTCCCCCGCGCCTCCATTTCGGTGACAGTCAAAATATGACAATGCCGATACGCAAAGCTTGGAAATGCAGTGTATTTGTAAATAATTCGTTGTAAATAATATAGATTACGGTTTATCACACAGTTACAATGAATCAGGATCACCACAGTATCAATACGGGTGGAGGCCAACCTCCTGGGACTTCAGAGGTTCGCAAGATTCAAGTGTTTTGTGTTTTTTTTGTTGAAATAATTGGGGAGTGCTAATTATTTTGGTGGTGATTTCAGTCTCAGAATCAGAGAGTACAGGGTCAACAGCAGCAAGTGAGTTTGCCAGCAACCACATCAGCCACTGACCTGCGAGTCAATTCGGCAGCTGTGAACGTTGCCTTGTCCAGCGTAGCTAAGTACTGGGTGTTTACCAATTTATTCCCTGGACCGATTCCTCAAGTCTCTGTCTATGGGCTACCTACTGGTACCAGGATTGAAAATGGGAAAGCAGTGCAGGTAAACAACTTTTCAAGTTATCAAAATATTTTTTATTACAATATAAAGTATGAACTTCTAATGAATTACTAGTTTTATAACTTTTAGGTGTAGAAGCCCTACATAGCTTAAACTTTTATGCATATCTGGAAGAAATAGCTTCGGGCGATAAAGACCGCCTATTGTAGGGCTAATTTTAAGAGTTGTTTTTCAATTACTTATTAGTCCTCAATAAAGACTTTTTTTTTTATTATATTTATTGCTTGGATTTATTATCTGGTCCACCTTGGCCCTGTGATCATTTTGGTATTGATGTACTTATCTGAATAGTATGTAATACCTTAAGGATTTAGGTGTATAATAAGATTTATAAGCAACTATAAGTAATTTGTCACAGCTTCATTGTTCTGCTCGACATGCCCAGTTTGCTTAAAATAATTTATGCAAATTGTGTGTTCAACTAGAATCTATTAGTTTTGACCTTGAACATTTGTAGATTGTAGAGTGTATTGTACTTATAAATTTCTTTTATTTAAATAAAAAATACAGTACTTCTCACACTTGTATGGATCATCTGTTGCTTGGATATCACTTTTCTCTAAAAAACACTAAAATTAAAATTATTTTAGTGACATTTAAGTAGTTTTATTTTAACACTAATATTTACCCTCAACGTGTCTGACCTTGATTGTCCTGTTAATTTTTTTAAGTTAGTAGTTAAGAACTGATATATTTTAAGTTTCATTTAAAGTTCTTTTATGATTGAAGACCAAATATCATCATCATCAACACCCTGTACTAACTAGCCCACTGCTGGGTATAAGCCTCCATCCTCAAACACCACTCTTTCCTTAATTGGACCTTTTGCATCCAGGTCCTACCCTGTACGGCAACAATATTGTCCAAAAGACCAAATATAGATCAATTCTATCCGATAGACAACCGATGTGGCGCGGTGGGAGAGTTGGTCCGCCTGCGCCTGTATAATAAAAAATATCTATCTATGTAATGTATTATATTAAGTATGTCAGTCTTCTAGTACCCATAACACAAGCTCTGCTTAGCTTGGGGCTAGATGATGTTGTGTGGATTGTCCAGCATTATTTATAATTTATTATTCTAATATTAGCAGGTACAAAACATATCTTACAAAGTGCAATACTTTTTAGGACCTTGGACAAGCACATGCTAGCATTCTCAATGGGGACCCGAACATCATACTTGGACATCACAGTGTGCAGCCACAAGTCACAGTGTCAGCAGCACAACAGATACCGGTCTCTCAAATTATTGCTACACAGTCTGGTCAGACCCATGGTAAGTGAATCAGACAAGTTAATTGCCGACTAATTTGTTGATGACTGGCATCCCATCTTGATGCAATGATAGCTGATTAAATAGCTGAGTAAATATAGTTTGGATAAAAAATAGTGTAATGTGCAGCCAAGTGAAAAAAAGGTCTATACCAAACCAAGACTTTTCAAACTGCAATGTCTATGTATTTATCACTGTCTATATATGTATATACTCATTAAAGAGTAATCTGTTATCATGGGCAGACATCAATTGCACATGGAACTGTTTGCGAACAGAAGTTGGTCAGATAATCGAGTCCATAAAATCCTCATTTCATTACACTAACTCAATCTTTTTTCCCTTAAATTCATTGGAAAATTTGTTCCAGAAGCATTGGTGGCACACAGTCAGCAACAGGAGCTCCAATCATCCAACCAGGTCCAAGTCACCACTTCTCATCACCAGGTACCCAATAATCGGGTCGAATTTGTCCAACACCATAGCATTGATATGGTAAATCTAAGTAACACTGACTACTAGCGGGAATGCTCCAGATGCTGTTATGTAGATAGCTTATTTGGATGGCTGCGTTTGGATAGAAAGGTTGCAGCTGATTGATTCTGAGGCGTAGCATGTAACCAGCCACACTCATTTAGTCCTTTTAGTTTTTATTTGTCTACTTTTTCTATTTCTCTTTAGCTGCAGTATTAGCTTTGAATTCTTGAATTATGAAATTCACCTTTTATCTTTATTCTGCGTAAAACTATCATCAAAGTGTAACTTTGGTATATATATTTAAAATGCCAATTTAAAATTACAAGAGAACTAGGTAATAACCTGTTCACAAATAAAGCCTAAAACAATCTGCATGTCAGTACCAATAATAAGGTTTAAGATGGTAATTAGGTGGTAGGTTTTGATTTCTTATACTGTAACAAAAAAATATACTACATCTTCGATAACTGCATGGTTTTAAACTAGGTGCCATATCTCTCAATCTTTTTTATGATCTGCATGTTAGATATTTTTCTCATAAACTGATTAATATCATAGGCTCCGTTTCTATCTTACAGATGTTTAAACTGATTTATTTGCCTAGGGTCATCATGCTCAGCAGCAGCATTTAATGCAGCAACAACTGCTAGCAGCGACGCGGCCGGACCACTCAAATCAACAGGTAACACAATATCAAAATATCTGCATGTTACACTGTCTGTTCATGATATTATTGACAATGTAACATGTCAATGTCCACTGAATTATTGCTGCATAGAGAAATTGAAATCGCGCACTGAACGAAACATATTCTTGGTATGGAAACAATTGACAATCGGTATGTATTCAAACCATAACTGCAACAAGTTGATGAAATGCACCACAGATAAATGTAGCAAATGTTAATGTATCGTAACAGAAGCGTCTATACATAGCCCGATTCAACACCATTCTTTAACAGATCCAACTGACAGTCAGTGAAGACGGCATTGTAACTGTAGTGGAACCAGGCAGTAGCAAGATAGCTGAGAAGGAAGAAATGCATGAAGCTATCAAGATCCCTGAAAACAATATCACAGTGCAACAGTTACAGCAAATAGTTGGACAGCAAGTATGTTGTATAAAGTTTATCATTTTAGCCGCATCAGAACATTGTTTAGAACTCACTTTTGATGAATGTTTTTAACATGAATTAACACGCGTTCTCTCTCTTTCTTGATATTTCTGAATACGTATACACTCTAACGGCCGGTTTCTGGAAACCCAAATCACGATTGATCCGAGTTTGACACATAGTAATTGTTTGATTTTTTCGTTGATGATCGTTCGAGAAACCGGCCGTAACACTTATCAAACTTCGTTAAAGATAAGTGCTATACATATTTAATTACATTTCTCGGCAACGACTGCGTTTTACAGTAGTATAGCTTCTATATCTTAGCATTACTTAAATTACATCTCTTTATTATCTTTATCAATATTTTTAAGTTGATAGTTCGTAGTATTTTTACCCCCGAATAATGAAATGAAATGTTTATTTTTGACTATAAAGCATAGAAGGATAATAAAGGGTCATCTTAATGATAAATAGCAGCAGTTTACACAGGTACTGGACAGTGTGGTTCGCATCGAGCAAGCGACGGGCGAACCGGCCAACATTTACGTGACCCACAACGCTGATGGAACCACATCTATCGAAGCCAGTGCTGGAGATCCATTGGCTGTCGTCAAAGATGAAAAGAACGGGAAGATGGAGACCGCTCAGTTCGCTATACCTACGGAAATTAAGGAGATGAAAGGCATCGATTTGAAGGTAAGATAACTCTGGTCGTCTGGCATTAATATCGTCAAACATGGACACGGCGAAATTCGTCTACGTATATCAAGAACATGAAAAGATTGTTTGAAGATTATTAACTGAGCCCATACAACATGATTTTATCTAGATCTAATTAACTAGATAATCTCAATCCTGATTTAAATTTTGTAGTCCATTGAGTTGCATATAGATACATCTAGGGTAGTGGCCATTGCTTTACTTTGTAAGGTAAACAAAGTGCAAAACTTTTCAAACAATAAAAACCATAGCGAAAAGTACTATTGACATTATCCAGTAGGCTTAAAACCAACGGTTGCGTAAGAAAGTGCTTATTTACGAAGCTGTTTTTTAAACTTTTCAAAATGTTATGTTTTTATGAACAGAGTGTGAATGCGATGAACATGGAAGGTGCAGTGGTGAAGATATCAACGGGGACGTCTGATCACGACCTTCACGCGATGTACAAAGTCAACGTTGAAGATCTTTCGCAGCTGTTAGCGTATCACGAAGTCTTCGGCAAAATGGGGCCGGACGGACAACCGCAAGCTAAAGTTGTAAGTATTATATTGAACTGATTAGTTTGTCTTGGGCATAAATTAGTAGTAATTAGTTAAAGATATTCCATTTTAAAAATGCACGAGCCTTAATCATTATTACACTCACATGCAAAAAGTAGGTACAGATAGAATACAAACCCACCAACCCAAAGTCCTTTTCCGTTACTCTAAGGAGTTGGGCTGGCTGGGGTGAGGTTAGCAGGGGGACAATGCACAATACACCCCATTGCGGGACGTCAGTGCAGATCTCATTCCCCCAACCAGAATTAGAATACAAGCAAATTGGTTTTTGTCATTGGTTGTTCAGTCGCCGTATTGAGACGTTACCATTAATGCAGAATGTCTTGATCTGTCGGCCAATTAGTGCATCAAAGAGCAGAACGCGCTTGCATTTTTAAAATGGTTAATCTGATAACTTGAGTCCTACGCTTGCATTATTTAACCTACCTACTTAAGGCCTTTTTTAATTTTTATAGGATTTTATTTAAATTGCCTGAGCATGAAAAATTCGTTAGGTTCTTTCAAATTCGCAAGAAATGGTTTTACAAATAATATGAGCGTATATTGTTTACAATTAATCATTTTGACATATTAGGTGTGGGGTTCATTATTATTATATACATTTATTGTACAGGCTGATGTAGAAGTAGAAGTGCCAGGGACTAGCACGGGTATGTCCGAGGCAGAATCGTCGCCCGGTCACCACTCGTGTGATATTTGTGGAAAAATATTCCAGTTCCGGTACCAGCTTATTGTTCACAGGTAATTATATTCATTTCATTTTATATATACCAGGGATTCTGCTTTAAACGATAATTAAACATAGCTACGTAGCATGGCTTCTAAGTCAAGCTATCGTCATCATCACCACATATACCGTGTAGAGTAATTTAACATATACCCCCTATCTTATAAAAAGTTAGCTTTGAATTCAAGTCATCATTACGTATGGTAATCAGTACTTCAAGTCTGCGCTAACTTTTTATAAGATAGACCGACATTATTTTAACTACAGAATCGTTTAGCGGAGCGGTAATAATTACAATCTAACATTATTTTACTCAATACTATAGTAGTAGGAGTCTACTACTCTATCGTATGTTGTGATCCGAATCAAGAAGTCGAAGGAGTTTTTTTTAAAACATTATGGAAATATATTTCACTATAATTTAACCTCATATTGATCGCTTTTGAATATAGTCCATCGTAATTTTTGCTACCATCGACGTAAAAATAGTTCTCCATTATTTAAAATGTTATGCTGGCTGGAGTGAGGTTAGCAGGGGAACAATGCGTTGAGGTTAGCAGGGGAACAATGCGTCAGTTCTTATTCCCTTATACATAGAATTTGAAATCATCGTGAAACAACACTACTAATGGATATGACTTCTATTGTTTTTGTGTGTAATATATGTAACATCCAAGGCACTCATCAAGCACGCTTTAAAGTTTTATTATTTAGCTTTGTATACATTAAGGTATAAAGACCGTAATCCTACATTCGGGCTCAGTGCAGTCTGATAAACACGTCTAAGACTAAGTATATGATTTGTCATAAATATTATGGTAGGCTAGCCGCAAGCGTAATACGATCTCCTTGACCTTAGTACTGATAGCCGAGTCACGTTTATGTAAACGTTTTAGAAGAATATGAGGTTTTTTTTTTTTATTGTGTTATATATTTTTGGTTTTCATTATTTTGATACAGACGATACCACGGAGAGTCCAAGCCTTTCACTTGCCAAGTTTGCGGTACGTCGTTTGCGAATCCCGTTGAACTATCCCGTCATGGGAAATGCCATCTTGGTAAGAATCAGACCACATGTTAAAATATTAAAATTCAAGCTCAAAATGAACCCAAAATGTTTTTAATAATAACTATTATACACCTTACGAGAAGGTGGCTCTAATCGTAATCTAATTGATAGTATTTGTTGAAATAGCCCAAAGCTTTACTAAGATAAATTTGTGCTGGCGACTCTTTTAATCTTAAATCCCTTACCCCAGAAATTCGGCTCAAAAGTAAAACAAAAGATAACCCCAAATCAATTTATTCCAGCCGGCGACCCCGCTGAAAGGCATGCCAAGAGAATTGCTCAGGACAAACCTTATGCATGCTCTACTTGCCATAAAACGTTCTTGCGTAAGGAGCATTTAAACAACCATGTACGCAGTCACACTGGCGAAACTCCATACAGGTTTGTATCCATCCTTGCCCAGTCTGAAAACCTTATTACAATGAACTTAGATGTCAATTTCATTGATGAATACTGACGATAGTGGTTTCTTCGTAGGCGTGCTCAGTAATTAATTTAGGATGATACTTTAAAGTAAAACTTACAATTTACTTATTTCTATGTAGTATTGGACGCACTGAGCCAGAAATGGGATTATGGTCACATTTCGTTTAGTCTTAGTTCCAAATACAATAAGCCTTCATTCCGCACAATTTTTATTTCAATATTATCGCTAACTATGCTAACATCACGAGCAAATAGTAAAACGCGTCATAGATTATTATTGCATCATCTCACAAAAACTGTCATAAAAATAGTTATGATAATGTTAATTGCAAATAACATAAGTATATATTTCTCAAGTATATCATCGAAACGCTATAATAGTTCACGGGATTATTTAAATACAATTTAGTAGTTTGTAAAGTGGTGACGCAGCAGTTAAAGTCGCGAGGAACTCGCGTTTAAAAAGGCGTTATATTATAGCACGATAATAAATGGTCTTTGTTATTTTACTGAATAAATTATAAACCCTTAGATCATTATCAAAGACATGTCATCTTAGTTGTAACAAGTTATAATTAGGGGTTCTCAATGTTAATAGAAAATATAATATCATGATTTGAAATTTTACAGTTAGCATAAAATAACACTATTCAAAATTGTTTGCCTGTGTCTAGTCATCATAATCATATTTATTTTACCTTTTACCACTTTGAAAACTGAAGTATTTATCATTGTTTAATCAAGATAATAAGATGTTTTTTAACAATAAGGTTGCAAGTTAAAAAAAAACTTAATCCGTTCCTAACCATCCAATGTATTACTTCAGATGCGAGTTCTGCGCCAAAACGTTCACCCGTAAGGAGCATATGGTGAATCACGTGCGGAAACACACGGGAGAAACTCCGCATCGTTGTGACATCTGCAAGAAAAGCTTCACAAGAAAGGAGCACTTTATGAACCATGTTATGTGGCACACAGGTTTGTAAATTATTCTTATTTTCGCGTTTTCAATAAACTGGACACTGGATGAGAAGAGCCGAAGACCGGGCTCAGTGGCGCGTCTTAGGAGAGACCAACGTCCAGCAGTGGACTAATATAGGTCGATAATGATGATGATGTTTTCAATAAATAAATATAAGTATCTGCTATCAGTAAAAATTAGGTAAAGTATGATATACAAAAGTAGTGCTTATTTCAGTTTAGGTAGGAATTCTTTTGACTTTTTTATAAGCGTTATTATTTTTCGCATCACTAACGGCTATCTCGTCGAGTGCTTAGAGCCATACTGTAATGTTTTAAGTAGCTTATCTTCAATACTTTCTTTTATTTATCAAACTCGTATGTTTTAGAGATTGCTTTCTTTGAAAATATAGGAATAAATATCTGACACTCGTGTTTAAACATTTAATTTAAATTGCTAACAAAGAAAGTACTTATTGAATAGGCGCTCTATTGATTGTATGCCCTTCAATAGTAAATTGTTAGGAATTGTAAAGGTAACTTGGTTGGGTGTACTGTTCAATGAACCTTTACAAAAATATATATACCCTTTAAGGCACAACCTATTTTATGTTAATTTCATTGTTCGTATAGCACGTTATTGTTTTTATACAATAGGCATGATGACAACAAGTAAATTTCATTGAAATAATTTGTGTGTATATTATTACAAAATTCCTAATTCTAAAACTCTGATTCTTTTCATAATTAAAAGCAAGATGAATATAATAATCGATAAAATAAAATCGCTAAATACGGCAATCCGCCATGAAATGTTGAACGCCAATCAGAGCGCATGACGTCACGTTTGAGTTCTTTCTCTTTGTTTACATTTGAATTACATAGGATAATACACAATCGCTCGCTTTTTTAATAAAATACGCCGTTATTGTTTTGTTATTAACTTCAATTTCTTTTGTGTAAATTGATTGCGCTAAATTGAGTCATGGAACAAGGATTTACAAAGGCTTCCAGAGCAAATTTACCAAGAATCGACTTGATAATGCTAGGAACGTTTCTGGCATCAAACAAAGACTTCTGTTCAGCAGAATTTAGAAATGTATAAACTTCCATGTAAGTATTGTGTAATAAACAGTTAATTAATTATTTAAACCATAAAAATAATTCGTTGAAAGCATAGCTATTGTACCTATTTCAGTATAACATTCAATATTACAATAAGTATACAATTTAGCAACAAAATTCTACAAAATAAAAAAGGAAATACTTACGTCAAAGTGATCTTCACAAAAATAAAGCTGTGTAGTGGGTAATATTCCTTCCAAATCACGTCTTGCAAGTTCAAGCCACTTCTTTCTTAATTTCTTATCGAAAGGAACGAAAATAAATAACTTCTCAGGAGTTTTTATGGACGTATTAGTACACAGAGGGACGGAACACCACCTATATGCTTTCGAAGTCATGTTTTTAATGTAAAAACTAGTAAAATGTCCAAATTAAATATGAATTAGTAAATGTTTACATATACCGAATGTTCCTTTTCCTCAAAGGTGACGTAAGCAAGCGACGCCATGACACTTTGACGCGTTTTGGTGCAAATTTAAAATTTATGAATCAAAAATGATTTTTTAAGTACTAAACCTAAATTTTCCGCAGAAATATTATGTTTATTATAATTCATATATATTTCCAAATAATATAGAACAGTTTCTCAAAATTTGTCATCATGCCTATTGTTTTAATGTACTATACTTCAATTTACTTGAGTTTGTTTACTTTGATTTCGGAATTTTTAGTTTGTAATACGAAAAACCCAAGCCTGCACCAGTGGTCCAGGTCATTTCAGTGCAGAAAGTAGATAAAAACAATTGAATGATTCAACTATCTATCGAGTCTCAAGTTATAAATGAACACGTAAAAACAAACTAAATGTTTCGAGAGAAAATAGTTGCATCATTGAAGTGTTAATATTTTATTTTCTGCCTATTTAAATAGGTGAAACGCCGCACCATTGCACAATTTGTGGGAAGAAGTATACTAGAAAGGAGCATTTGACAAACCATATGAGATCGCACACGAACGATACACCGTTTCGTTGCGATCTGTGCGGGAAATCATTCACGAGAAAGGAACACTACAGCAATCACATTATGTGGCACACTGGTTAGTACAGTTTTCTTTACATCCATCCGTCTGCTCAGACGCTATCGGACTTGGCATGGCAAACACAATCTAATTCTCTTGAAACCATTCGGTATTCTCTTTAAGAAACAAAAGAATCTCAAACTTGCCAACTTTCATTTGTCTTCATTTGGAATAAAAAAGTGAAAATCACTTCCAATTTTTTTTCTCTATAAATATCCTAACCCCCTTATCTCATAAAAATGTCTATTTTTCAAAATCCTTGAACCTAATAATTTTTTGAATCAAAACTTCTACTTTGCCATGCCTTATTCAATCTAGTGGCTGAGCATAAAGATGTTTGACTTGCTAATCGCTGTGCCCTGTAATAAGGCAGGCTTGGATTTTTCCTACAATTTTAACCGAAGTAATACGCGTTTCGTGAAGCATGTTTTGTGTTGACGTGCACGGTTTGTTTTTACTACAATCGAACTGACAACTACATGTATTGTAGCTAAGCAACTTTCAAGTTACAAGTATGCGCTATTTAGGAACTATTTCAACCCCTGAATCGGATAAAGCTTACGCTTAGTGTGGCGGAAATCGTTATCAAAACCTAATTTGCAGGTTGCCGTTGTTATATTAGTGAAATGTAAAGGCTTTTGTTTGGATATATTAAAACCAGCCTTTTTATGGAAATGCTTCTATGTTCATTCAAAAGTTTTCGTCAATATTTTTGAATCAGCATAATTTTATTTTTTTTACCATAGGTGGTTTTTCAGAACAGGTATAGATAGCCAAGCATGCTAAATCTAGAGTTGCAGCTAAGCTTTCTTTTCGTAGTAAATGCGAGTGGCCGTGCAAAGAGGTCCGAAAATTACATTACAAAATGGAGAGTTTTTTTTACAGTTTTTTACTAGAAAATAAAGTGTGATGCAAAACTCCTATATATTCTAACTTTTATATTTAAAACGTGATTGTCGAGAAAAACTATGACATTATTGCGTTTACATCGTGCTTATACTACAAACATGTATTTAACGTATACCCAACTTTTTCGACTACCAAATAACGGAAGGCGTTGATATCAAATAAAGATCCTAGCAGTGAAACCATTCTATTGTTCCAGGTGAAACTCCCCACCGCTGCGACTTCTGTTCGAAAACGTTCACACGTAAGGAGCATCTGTTGAATCACGTCAGACAGCACACGGGTGAATCACCGCATCGCTGCAACTTTTGTTCGAAATCCTTCACTCGGCGCGAACACTTGGTGAACCATGTGAGACAGCATACTGGGGAAACGCCATTCCAATGCGGATACTGCCCTAAAGCCTTTACAAGGAAAGATCATCTGGGTAAGTTTTTACTATTAATAAACGGCCGAACTCAATTTCAAAAGATCTCGGTAAAGGTTGGAAAGCTATCTACTTTAATAGACGAAATATAGTCTTCCGTAGTTAAATATCATCTACTCTTGTCCTAGTCTACATAGGGTTGACGCAACATCTATTATGCAGGCATCGGCAGGGTCCGGTTTTTGTTAAGTGCTAATGACTACAACCCTTCTTCTTTTTGTTTTATGTCTTCTGTCCGTTAATACGACAAGGAATTCTGCCATTGTCAAGCGCTTGAGACGTAAGAAGTGTCCTAGCGCAAAAACTAAAACACATAACAGCGTGACTGTTGAACTTTTCACTGGCAGTTCACTGGCAGTAATAGTTACGGTGGTAGTGCGACAAGCCATAATACAATTCTTATTTAATAAAGTATAATATACGATTGCAGTGAACCACGTCCGTCAGCACACCGGTGAATCTCCCCACAAGTGCTCGTACTGTACGAAGTCGTTCACGCGAAAGGAACATCTGACGAATCACGTGAGACAGCACACGGGCGAATCGCCGCATCGGTGCACATTCTGCGCTAAATCATTCACGAGGAAGGAACATCTCACTAACCATGTCAGGTGAGCTGTCTGCTGATTTTGGCGATTTTTGTGGAACGATTTTGAATATATAGTAATTGTAGATTTATTTTCTCTTCACAAAATGGTTTACAATTAGACGTATTAACTATAAATGAATTCATGATATCTCGCTCTCAACTTATTCGTCCGTATTGTTCCTAAAAATGATCAATGAATATTTGCGTATTAAAATAGTACCAGTAACTGGACGAAATTAAATATGGCATCTGATACTTGAGATATTGTCTATGCCGTCCGATGCGTGAGATATCGTTATTTTATTATAAAAAATACTTTGTCACATCAAACATTTCGACAATTTTAGTCAAGCATATTAAAAAAAACCAGTTGAATGGAGAGATAGCTTTTTTTTATTTTATTTATAGCTTTCCTACTGTCACGTAACTTGTACCCTTTTTTGCGCGTTATGTGGATACCGCCTAGCGGACCTTTTCGATGTCCTTACTCGTTCACGTATTCATTATACATATACTTAAAGAGAATAAATCTTTTTTCTAAGAGATACTTACGTGAAAAATAATTCCACAAAAATCGCTAAATATTTCTTAATTTACCGTGTATAATAACACCACTCCCCAAAACTTAGAAAGATAATCTTCCAATATAAATAACTATCGTGCTGACATTTTGGGTTCCATAAAGAAAATGTTTTGATAAGTTCTTTTAAAGTTTTCGAGAGTGGTTTTACTTAACCAAACTAGTAATTATAGTAGAATAAGTACCAAAGTATTGATTGATACAATGCTGTGCTACAAACCACTTTAACAGTCGCATATAACATTTAATAATTCCTTGTAGCATAGTCATAATATATATTCTTTTGTAGTACGCATGTAGAAGGCATGATGGTAGTTTCTTCATTTTCTGAGTCAATCGAAGGTAAGCCAAGTTCAGCATCCATCAAACCAAAAAAATTACCAAAGCTAGTAAAAGTACTATCAATTTACTGTAGTATTCGTAAAATTTAGTTTTCTCGCACTAATATTAACTAATGTCAAAGCTTCCATAAGTATCTCGAGGACGGTAGTTTTTTTTATTTTAGCATTATAAAAGTAGTCCTAGTTATATCCTAGTCTGTCCCACCTAGACGGCATTTGTGTGAGGTTTCCTGTAGCACAGCATTGTGCATTCCGATTTGTGACTGATGATGCATTATTAGTTCACGCCAAAATGAAGCTTATCACGTAGTGTTTAGGATGACTATATCATATAGGGATTACTATAACCGCGAACGTAGTTGTGCGAGACAAAGTTGTAATCGCGGATTTGTTCCTTATCTGTATGAAATTAATGTACAAATCGGAATGTGCTCTGTGCAGACAGCATACGGGCGAAACGCCACACAAGTGCACGTATTGCCCGCGCGAGTTCTCGAGAAAGGAGCACCTGAACAGCCACCTTCGGCAACACACGGGCGTCACTCCGCATTCCTGCTCCTACTGTAGCAAGACCTTTACCAGGAAGGAGCATCTCGTCAACCACGTGCGGTACGTATCTCATGCAAATACAGTTCCACAATACAACCCGGCATACTTCACACGATTAGTCAAACAATTACTGCATTTTACTGGCTCACAATCAACGCACAGCTTCTATTTATTCTGGAGAAAAAAGTCGTTTTGAAAAAGGACTTCTTTAAAATATTTTAGCATCATGCATTGTATTAAGGTGACGGGTATAGCCAAATGCGTGTTTTTGGGGAAACCGAAAACTGTTTTCAGAAAAAGTGATAGCATGTGGAGTTGTGAAACTTATTATTTCCTATAACACATATATTGAACTAGTGTATTGTTACTCAAAATTTGTGCTCTTGGATATAGTTTACTTTTAAATGTAAGTTTAGTACCAACACCTTTTGCAAAAGTGTGGTTTAAGATCCCATTTTTTATGGGTTTGGCAGATTTGTTTGGTACCAAACTCAGCACAGCTATTCTTATGGTTCGTATCTTGTGACTCTAAAGAAAACATTTCTACATTAAGGTGTTTAAAGAAGAAGAAGAGTAGCGCCTTAGGAATTATAAGTGTTTGATTGCTGTGTGCTCGCAAATATACATAAGGCACTGCTTTAGAGTTTGACTATCCGAACTGTGCGCGGCTCATTATGTGTTTTGCGCCGTTGTCAGCATTTTTGTTGAAATTGAAATTGTGACGTTGCCACGCTGACTGTCTAGAGTTTAACCACCACGGCAAAAACTATGCCGTGTTACAAGTTTAACGTGTGTATAGATATAATAAATAAATAATAAACTTGGAAGTTATTGACATTTTTATTTATTATGAAAAATTTCACCCTACCCGTCGCCTTAAAGTAAAATTGCTAGTGCATTTAAAGCTTTTGAGGTGATGCCGGCGATGTGCGTATCAAACTAAATTTGACGCTGTTAAGCTAATTTCAATTCGATTACACGGCTAAAATTACACTACGCAATTTATAGGGGCATAATTCCATAGAACGTTTATCATAATAGTACAAATCAATGACAGGAAACACACTGGCGAAACTCCGTTCAAGTGCACGTTCTGTTCGAAGTCATTCTCCCGCAAAGAGCATCTCACGAATCACGTGAATCTTCACACTGGGGAGACACCGAACAAATGCCCGTTCTGCACTAAAACCTTCTCTAGAAAGGAACATCTTACCAACCATGTCAGGTTAGTGTCGATCGCTTATCAATAACAAGCAACGGGCTATTTGAATGAGTAGTCGCAATAGATTATTGTGTCTTTGAAGTTGGCTCTGCTATATACGTCTCGGTTACAAGAAGTAGCTCGTAAAACTGGAACTGTTCTGACAGGCCTCTTCAGAACCACAAAAACAATTGACTGTTGTCTCATCTGGGGCCTTATTCTGCGCGCGAAACTAATCAATTTGAGATGCGCTGGCTGATATAACTGATTCGTGATTGAATGTAAAAACTTTGATGTTTTGACTTTTCTAATAATTTAGCATCGTTTTCAAAAAATGTAATTAAACATCTTAAGTTTAATAATGTTCCTTATGTGCTTTAAATGAACACCGAATATTTTTTTATGAATTCTATGAACTATACTTTCGCGGTAGCCAGCATTTTCTAAATTGAGATGTTCTGTGCCTGAATGGAGAATAAGGCCCTGGGTCTCGAAAGCAGTCTCGATTTAAATTACCCGAACAGTTCGTAGATGGTTTTATTTTAGCTTATTTTAAAATTAGGCTTTATCTTGTTGCAAGTTTATATTATTTATGCACAAATTACACTATAATTTGTAATAACGAAAGTAGTTTAATTCCTCAGTATTTTACCATAATGCTTTATAACTGCCTTGTTTGTTATTCAATGTTGCTTACTCAAATATTTCAAGTGAGAATGTTGCTCAGTATACTTTTTATTTTTCACAGAATACACACGGGTGAATCACCGCACCGCTGTGAATTCTGCCAGAAGACGTTCACTCGGAAGGAGCACCTCACAAATCATATGAAACAGCACGCGGGAGACGCTCCTCACGCGTGCAAGGTTTGCCAGAAACCTTTCAGCAAGAAAGAGCATTTACAAACACATATGAGGTAAGTGACAAAGAGCCGAAGACCGGCCTCAGTGGCGCGTCAAGAGATACCTATGTTCAGCAGTGGACTGATATTTGTTGATGATGACGAGGTTAGTGCGATAAACAGGCGTTTGCATCCAATATATATCGTTCATACAGCGTCACATTGGCTGACATGAATTGGAATTGTGTAGAAATGCCTTTTTAAAACTGCCGTAGCATCTCAAAAAAGTGACGATCCAATGTTTGTTTTTGTTCGCGTACACATTTTATCTGATCTATAAATCCAGATGGAATGCAATATCTTTGAAGATTTGCAATATCCATGATTAAACATAATGTACATGTACAATTTTAACTAATATTTAAAAAGTAAATGCGTCCATTCTTTTTTCGTGGCAACGTTCATTCAAATTCGTTCCGCCCAGAAGGTTGGAACCGCTATGTCAGATGCCGTGGCGGTGATCAAGTCGGCCTTAGTACATGTTAAATTTTATATTTGTAATGTGTCCATTACAGATATCACTCTTCGGGCGAGCATCCGTTCATTTGTGGTGAATGCGGCAAATCATTCCCGCTGAAGGGGAATCTCATGTTCCACGAGAGATCTCACAATAAGTCGGGAGCGGGCCCTCGACCGTTCCGGTGCGATATCTGCTCCAAGGACTTTATGTGCAAAGGTAAGTTTGTTCGAAAGCCAATAAAGTCTTAACGAAAATCTTAGAATAGTAATTGTTCAACTGTGTCTCAAGGCTGTTGTTTATTGGTTTGATATCGCGATAGGTTGACAATTAAAAATGTCTGTTTCGAGATAATGTTGGTAATTAATAAAAACTTAGTCTTTTTGAAAGATAACACAGTTGAAATAAACTATTTTGACATAAATTTGTTACTTTATTTGAGTAGTTATTTGAGTAACAAAATATCGCTCAAATAGTTTTTTTAGCCTTGGGGTCAGCCAACAACTTGGTGTTATAATGAACATCTGCCGTGTTCATTATTTAAGTGTTCAGGTATTTAAATAGTATTTTACAAACATTTTGGATGTTTAACAGGACATCTACTGACCCATCGGCGGACACACGTCGACGCGAGCGAGGAAGCCACCGCTGAGACGCAAACAGAATCTGAGGAATGTCTGATTGTGACCACCGACTGCACAAACAAATGCATCAAGGTGGAGCTCGAAACCGTCGACCAAAGGTAACATAACGCTGAACACACTTTGACTGGCCATATACATTCTTCATTTACTACACAAACTAAAAAACTATCTGTGACGGCCATTCTATTGAACTGGAACTAAAAGTTGTGTGAACGCATCAATCTCAAAAATCAATTTCACATTATCTGTTTTTAGATCTTCGATAGAAAATGGACCAGCTGAAAACGTAAATGTAGTTGTGCAGCCTACCATAAGTAATTCTACGAATCACATTGTGACGCAAACGCAAAATACTGTGATGCAGATAAGCAGCCAAGTAAGTTTACCGTAAAAAAGATGAAACTTTAGAAAATCATAACATATAGCCATGTACAAAATTATTTTTAACCCCTTACGCTTACGACGGGGTGTTATAAGTTTGGGGTGTGTGTGTGTCTGTGGCACCGTAGCTCCCGAACGTATTATCTAGTTTTTATGTGTGAAAGGTGAAATTGTCGGGAGTGTCCTTAGCTATGTTTCATGAAAATCGGCCCAAGATGGCGGCCGCTACAAAATGGCGAAAGTCATAATTATTTCACGACTTCCTTAATATGGGTAACATGAAAGGGCTTCACTTGTAGAATACTACGACAAATAAAAAATCGGGGGTGTTTATTAATTTATACTTGTTATTTATCAGCAGGTACGCGTACCATCTGCAAGCCCGGTAGAATCGTCAGCCGAAACTTTTACCCACACAGTTTCGGCGCAGCACCATGCCGGCACAAGCATCTCCCACCATCCTGTAACCGTTAACTACTAGCATCAGACGGCGAGCGGCAGCATTTCTGTCGTGAGCTGACCCAGCGCGCCTGTTTGAAACAAACGGTCACGCAATGTGAACTAAGTGATAACATGAAAGCAAGACAGTGCTCATAACCACATTTGCTTCCAATCCTTTCGTTTTACGAACCCGCACAAATAGTACAGTAATCTTTGGATTCTGTCTGATAAACTTTCAGAAATTATGGATAAGTAACGGATTAGACATTTTTAGATTACATTTTGTAGTTATTAGCAATAGATCACACCATGTTTGCGTTAATATGGAAATGCAGCATTTTGTTTGCAAGTGTTTCGTTTTGTACGAGATGTGTGATGTTTCGTACATTGTTATTATATCATTGTGCTAAAATTATGGAACTTGTATTTTATGAAAATGTTAATATTTGTATATATTTAGTGTAAATTTAGAATATAACTAGTTTTAACATTATTTTCAAATTATAATTTTATTAGTTTAATCATGTTATCTACATTATTTTTTATATTATTCTAACTCTCATACATAAGTTAACTTGAATTACATAATTTTTTCAAGTGCCATTCATATTTACTATACTCCGCGCCATAAGATAAATGAAATAGTCACACTAAATGCGTTGTTTTTGTTTATTTAGTTATCACACTGCATGCGTAATTGCATTTCGCATATTATTTTTATAATGGAAAAATATGTAAGATCTATACCTACAGCAAGTATCATAATGCCTTTTAATATACCATAACACACTAATGGAGGTGGGTGAGGCTAAAAATAGTCAACATGGGCTTATTAGCGGTTTTTTTATATTTCATAAGAGCACTTGGAAATTATGAAACCACATCTGGGTTATGAAATAAATGCCATACTAAAAAACAACTAGTATTTTTTTTATGAAAATTGCTGTTTCATACTCTTGATTTTGCAGGGTTTCTGACGGGGGGGTACGTTCATGGTACTAGGGTCTAAGAACAGCAAAGAGTTGCATGTTTTTGGTAACCAGGAGTAAATGGGTCGAGATATCTAATTACTATCTTAAACATATCAATCATGTTTGGGGAATGAAAAGTGAAAAAGAAGGCTCAGGTTGCTGGCCAACAGAAAGCGCATTTTAAGGTTAACTCAGGGACATAGAGGACTAGGTGCCTACTAGAAACTCGCAATTTCCCTTAAATACAAGCAGATGAAGTTGTGTGGTTCTCCTCTCGCTAGTAGAATATAGATATTTTTTTAATTAGCTTTTCTGTATCTTATTTATTAATCTTTCTTTATTCTTGTTTCTTTGTGCCTCATACATTCATTGGCTTACTATTATCATTCCGAAATAATTCTTGAAAAAAATGTTTGGGGTCAATAAGGAAATATAATAGGGCCAAAATCAACCACTTATTATTATCATCACATCAATGTGATGCATCAAGATTTTGTTAATGTACTTTTTATTTTATCAAAAATATGTTATTATTATTCTTCACTGCCATGTCTTAATGCACAGTACAAATGCATCTGTAGGGATGAGTTAAAATTTTTAAAATGTGTTATTGAATGAAGACTACAAATTATGTGATTTAAATATACTTGTTTCATTTTTGTGTTATCAATCATTATAATAAATACCTACTTAAGTAAAGACTTTACCATTGAAGTAATCTGTAGCTCTGATAACTAATTTATTATTATTATTGATAAAAGTTTCTGTAAAATAGCATAAAATAAAAATCCACTTCCAATTCATTGCAGTTAAGTTGTGTAAATAGAATTTACTTGATATAACTTTAAGATAGTAGTAAAGCCATACACATAGACCCTCATTTATTTTTAAGAATGCCTTTTTTCATATTAAAACATTAGAATATCCCTTTTAATTATATACTGCAGAAATAATTATATAAGTACTACTATTTAGAAGTATTGTTTGTACATAGTAAGTTTTAAAGAAAAAAATATCATTTTATATTATTAACAACTGGTTAATGATGCGATTCAGAATCGTCTCACCACCAAACAATAAAATTAGGTAAATATTTAAAATCACACAATTTGGAGCATATTATATTAACTTTGTTTTGTGTAAATACCATTACAGAAATATGCTTCATAAATGTGTACACAGCCTAATGTGAGATAAAAAGATCTACAATGGTTTCAAAGTAATTTATATTTTATAGTAAAATGAAACCTAAACAAATAAGTAGCTTCTAAATTCTAATAAGTTCAATAATTTGATATGAGATTAAAAATAAAATGTGAAGAGAATTTTATTTTATTTTTACACTACCTATCTACATAAGAAACTTGGAAAGGGTTGATTATTTCAGTTAAGTCAAGAACCTACTTTATAAAGCCAGACCTGCTCAGACTTTTTAAATTAAGTCATTGAAAATTGTCACTTAATTTTCTGAATAAAGCCACAATTCATATTAAACACAGGCCTTGCAGCCCAAATTGCACCAAAGACTTGAAATCAAGACTACAAATATTATAGCATTCATTTACAAAATAGGTAAATGTTGAAAATAGGTTGTGTATAGATACTGATTAAAAAATATATTATTCTTATTAATGTACATTTCTAGTTACAGTCACTATCAGCTCAAGCCTCAATGGCAACCTTTGGACTTTTGACCTTTTTGGGTTTCTCTGATACTTTTTCTTCTGGAACATCTGGTAACTCATCTTTTGGAATGTCTGGTAGCTGGTCGTCTACATCTAGAATAGCTTCGAGTTCTGCTTCAACAGCTTCATTATCTTCCTCGGTAAGTTGGCCGGAAATCAAGTCATCAATTTCTTGCTGTTTTTCTATGCCTTCTTTAGTCTCATCCAATATCTTTTCTATTTCATCAATGCTAAGGATATCATGAACCTTCTTTAAAGCATCATTACCTGTTTTAAGGCCATCTATCACCTGTAAACAATAAATAGGTATGAAAAATATTTCCGGAAGTGTATTTTACATAAAATAATCCAAAGAGGATAATGAAAAGTTTACTGACTTGAATTTCGATCTGCGCAAATTCGAGATCATGAGTAAGCTGTTCAAGTCTCCCCAACTGCGTATCAGTGTTCTGCAAAAGATTTTCTTGATACTTTTTCTTCTTCAGTAGCAGTTTGGCTCTATCGCGTTTGCCTTCGCCTAGCAGTTTCTTCGCAATAAGCCGGTCCTTTTCCAAGTTCAATTCTATTCTTTTCTGATATTGTTTCAGTTTATCTCTTTGTTGTTTCAGTTGCAGGACTGCTTTATCTTGCTCGGTTACTCTGCTGACTGGCTTTTTATGTTTTCCAAATAAACCTCCCATTTTACAATCTATATAAACTACACATTCACTAACTAGCACATATATCCAGATAAATGATCAGGATATTAAATTTAAATAAAAAATATCACGTGTTAATCATACTTTCTTGTATTTGATAAATATTCGATTATTCAGAGGATGAGAGGAATAATCACTCACACGGACGGAGGTAGGACAGCAGTCAGTTTGACACTGGCATACAATAAACATTGTGACATTGTAGAATGATTAGAACATTTTAGTTTTCGATACTCTGTGTCAAATCAAATCACTCAAATCAAGTGGGTCCGGTTAATGTACAACCATGGAAAGCACGACCCGGGAATGCACGACCACGGAAAACACAGCCAGGAATACGCAACCAGGAAAACGCAGCCAAAATGTACATGAAATCCGGGCTGCGCATTCCCGACACGTGTTGGGAATGTCCAACCACGGAATGTACAGCCGTGGAAAACACGACCATGGAATTGGAAGCCAAAATGGTCATCAATTCCGGGCTGCGCATTCCCAACACGTGTTGGGATTGTCCAACCACGGAATGTACAGCCTTGGAAAACACGACCGTGGAATTGGCAACCATTGCTGATTGGTCGAAAGCCTATGCTTCGTTTAGATGAAACCACAGATTAAAATATTACTATCCCATTTTGATAAAGATGAACTGCACAGATTATAATATGCAAATAATAAACCCCAAAACACACTAAGATTAAATCAGACAAGAACCACGTTATGGATAACGTCTAATAATCGAAATTTAACAGTGCAACCAGTAATGTCTCGCAGTTGTGTGCTTGATTCAGTTTTTATCCAAATAATGGCAACCATTCATTTTATTATATGTGTTTCTAAACACACAGCATTGTTAATATATATGAAGAAGCAATTTTCAAGATCTTACCTTATATCAAGCGTTTAGTATGGCATTTCTTATCAAACCTGTCAATTCTTCAATCTTTCATCTGTCGGCGAAGCTGAGGGATCTCCGCTGCTGAGTTATCTGTGGTCTCATAGCATTTTCGAATTTTACTGTTCAAGCGCGTAAAATTTCTGAAAATTAACTATAATGTGTTTTATTTTCAGTTTTTAGTGAGTGAAAAGTGTTTTAAAGTTAAGAAAAAAAAGCTTAGATAAGAATAAGTGCCAATCAAGACCAGAGCTATGGTCAAATCAACGAATTTCAGTTGTGTGTGTGACGCTGTTTCGTAAGAGGGTTCTATTAGCTCTAGAAGAATCACGCAGTGCCTCCTTCTTCAGAAAGATGAAGTAGGGTACGTTGCACCGCCGCCAATAATCACCGTAAGTACACAGGGCACACTAGACGTGATCAGTAGATTGGTTCCATGTTTGATACATTAACTGTATCTATCCAGATACCATGATCAGGTATCCATCTGACATAATTAATATCGGAACAGACACAGCCGTCTTGACCCTAGTAGTCTAGAACGAGCTTATTTCTAATAACATATTTTAAAACACAAAATTCAATAAAAAACATGATAGTATAAGTAAGGAAGGCTTAAAAAGGTTGATAAGTTTTAAAAGTAAATAGCATTCCTTTGTAAAATTTGGAAGGCGTTGCATAACATGCATTACCTACTCCAAGGACATTTAGTTTTGTCCAATAATAAAGAATATAAAATTATAACAGGACTATTTGGCATAGAATATGATAACCAGTTTAATGAAAGTTATATAAATATTTTAGGAGAGTTACCCTCTTGTATTGAGCTTCTATTTAGTTGGCAAACTTTACAGCCGGGCAGTTATTCAATAACTGGAAAAATCAAGTATACCTATATACATAGAAGTTTATGAACGATAAGGAGTCAAAAAAAGATCAGGAAAAGATCAGGTCTAGTTCAGGTTACAAACAAAATAAAAGTATAGTCCATATGCTTTTAACTTGAATAAGTGCATTTGCAAATGTACAAAAGCTAATAATTGCATTTTCAGCTGATACACAGCAATACTTAGTACGGATAAACTAAATTGACTGTTTGCAGCGAAGCAGATTTAGTTTGGTAAAAAATATTTTATTTGTAATGAAGTAAGTAGGAAACACATTCCATTCTGAATGATATATCTTCTATACCTTCACCAAATTTGTTAAAGAATTTTGAAACAAAAATTTCATCCGAGATGAAAGCTGTAATTCAGTACTTATAAAATAGAGATAATAGTAAAACATACAATCTTGGACTCCAGTTTTCTTTCCCAAAGGTTCTTAAAAAAGAGTTTCATAGAAAGGTACATCCTATTTTGGATGGTATTTATAAACATTTTCAATTGATGTCTTTGACAGATGTAGCTACTAGATAGTGATTGGATGACTAAGAGAGACATCAAACAAGCTTACTTTTTTATTGTCTCATTCAACAACCAAACCATCTTCTTATTGGCCTCTCATTGGCCAACAAAACCTTTCCGCCATTGCAGAGGTTCTATGAGCCAGGGTAGTGCAACCCTTAGTACATATACTCATACCTAGATTATTGTATCATTACAAGTCCGGGCAAGAATATTAATTCATGAAAACCGCAACCACTCTGTCAATAGTGACACGAATAAGAAGAAGAGACAAGTCAAGAAGTATCAAATAACAAGACAACGCAGCGCCATATGGCCAGGCAAAGCATAGACTAAGAGTCAAGGCAGCGTTAAATCGCAACTCTGGTCTTTGAGACTGTAGGAACTTTGTAGTACTTGGACTGGTCCACCAATTATCTTAATTAGTCAGCACCGACTCAAACTCAACCTATTTACATAAAGAGGCGTATTTTCCGAAGTTTTTTATACTCTAAGAGAAATACAGAGCTTATAAGGGCCACCTAACATGTCAAACCTTACCACTCAAATGAGAAGACATCAAACAACAAGGTTTTTAAGCAAGTTTAATTAATACAAGACAAGATTAAAACTATTTTTGCCCTGCCCAGTACAACAGTGCAACGCAGTGGACCACAACATACAAAGCTACATAAAGAGTGGTTTGGCACAATAAGCAAGACCTCAGTGCAGCGGATGCTGGCTGGGGCGCTTACCCTCGCGAGAGGTACCTTACAGGCGGGTTGTACGCCATTGATTTTGACACTCAGATGCAAGGAGTTGTATACAGTGCATAGAGCCATAAGTTGCCACAGTAGTTCTCTGCGGAAGAGACACAGTTAGGTATAATCTGATAACAGAACACTCGTAGCAAGGAAAAGAAACGATAAGTGGATCTAGATCGTTAACCCTACTCGAACTGATGACAATACTGGAGCTAAGCGAATGATTGAATATCACTCTTCCGGCGGCCTATCTCCCGGGGAGGTATAGCCAACCGCCTGTTCAACAATTATCCAGTACCGGAATGGTACTTGTTGCCCCCGGCCTCGGAGGCTGTGTTCAGAATTTGGGGCGCTCCACCTAATATGACTGATTTACTCCAAGAAAGAAAAGCTGTTGTCGTTACCTGTTCAGTAGTCAACCAGTACTGTAAAAGTACTTGCTCCCCCGGCCTCACTGGCCATATTCAGAATGGGGTACTCCAAACATAGAGAAAGGTTGCTGGCTTGACCGTTTCAGAAATCATCCATTGCTACCCCCGGCCTCGGAGGCCTATATTCAAAATCTGGGGTACTCTATATAGAGAATAGCTGCTGTCGTAGCCCGTTTCAGCAATCATCTGGTACCGGTATGGTACTTGCTGCCCCCGGCTTTGGAGGCCGTATTCAGAATCTGAGGCGCTCCATATATAGACTGGTTCGCGTCGAGAAAACTGCTGTTGTAACCTCTACGTGACATGGGGCTCGAGAGACAGATCAGTCAAAATTTTGAACGCATTCAGTCATCCTTGGAATTTCAAACTGGCTTGGGTGTTCCCACCAGTAAACCTGATTCAGCAGCTTCTACATTATCTAGATTCGTCAAGGTATATAGCCATAGTGATAAAAGTCATGTCAGTGGACAGAACGTTTCTAGCTAGCAGACTTGAAGGCGCGGGTCTAGCCCACCACTGCCAATAAAAAGCCTGAACAACAACCTAACAGACCTCACCTCTGTTCAAGTGATAAAGCTAGAGCTTGTAGCATAGAAAAACAAGGGGGGTGGGGGGGGGGGGTGATCAGGCATTGATTTTTTATTTTAATAGAAAAATATCTCTTGGGGTTGACAAAATCAACGCTCTCAACACATACCTACAGCCCCAATTGGGAGCTATTTTATACAGTGTGAGAATACAAGTTTGAAACTTAGAACTATGCAGAGTCAAAGTCAAAGTCAAAATTACTTTATTCAGTAAAATCACAAGAATCATTTGGAATCCTCTTGCATGCTAGGTGATTCTAGGTGCCAGTTCCACGCGACCAGAGTAATAATGTAGCTAGATTCCTGGCCTAGCTGTAACAACCTTAGGGACAAACTTGTGACTAGAGACAACATTTATTTCCATTATACTATTTGGAACTCTTACATAAGTTTGCACATACTCAAGTATTTAAACTGCAAAGATATCAAAGAATTTCTTTGTTGCTATTATGTATATTTTCTAAAAACATATTATTATACATGTGTTCTCCAAGGGCACTAACTATACCTACTGTCTTACTTTTCAACTGGCCCAAAAAATACTCCATTTCCAAATACATATTTGATGCAGCTAGAAGAATAACAATTCTTTTAGTATTATTTGTTGAGTCTGGTCTGGTTATATTCAATAACACTCTTGTATCAATCTGCAGATAAATTAAAAATTAATGAGATACAGAATGAAATATTGCTGTGGCTTTAAGTTGACTCAAAACAAGACAGTGTCTGGTTGAACAGGTAATAATAAAGACATTATTATGAATCACTGATAAATAGGTTCTGATGTAGTTGAGATAACTAAATTATTAATATTAGTCTCTTGAAAGTCCAGACCAGTTACCTGTACAATGATAGCTAATTGGATAAATTCAATTTGCATATGGATCTAAATATACGACTTAGTACCTAGCTAGGGCAGTATAAAATCAGAATTTGCCTTACAATGTTTTATATAAAATGAAAAATAATATATATACATATATATGTAGGAATATATAGAGGTCTATATTGAGATATTTCAGGTAGAGATCATTGGAGAAGTACCCACATACCCAAACATTTTTTCTGTCATTTAGCAGAGATTAACTTACCTAAATGTTAATCATTTACCATTTGTAAGAATCAGACACAGAATAAATTCTCATTTCAATAATTAGTTGATCACATTTGATTGTATGTATTCAAAGAAGTCTGACATGAGTTAATACATAAAGTTGGAGTTTGACTAAGCTGAAAGCTTAATTATTTATTTATTCTTGGGACTGATTTTTATTGAGGGCCCTTTTTAAAGTATAAGTTTTCTGTTTAATTTAAGGCCTTTTTAGTTCAATATAGTTTTTGGATCCCAAAGAATTTTAAATTTTATTTTACAAATTTATTGTACTGTAATATAGCAGCAGAATTTAATTTAATTTTAAAAATACCTACAGTTATGTTATTTTTAAAGGTATTTCACATAGCATTTTCTAACTAAATCTTTCACCAGCAGATAACAAACAGGTCTTCATATATATTAACAATGCTGTGTGTTTAGAAACACATATAATAATACTGTTTTGCACTCCAACAAAACAGTTATTATGTGTGTGAGAAACACACAGCATTGTTAATATATATGAAGAAGCAATTTTCAAGATCTTACCTTATATCAAGCGTTTAGTATGGCATTTCTTATCAAACCTGTCAATTCTTCAATCTTTCATCTGTCGGCGAAGCTGAGGATTCTCCGCTGCTGAGTTATCTGTGGTCTCATAGTATTCTTCATAACACCAGCAAGAAGCTTGCTCCAATGCTGTGTGTTTCTCACACACATAATAACTGTTTTGTTGGAGTGCAAAACAGTATTATTATATGTGTTTCTAAACACACAGCATTGTTAATATATATGAAGACCTGTTTGTTATCTGCTGGTGAAAGATTTAGTTAGAAAATGCTATGTGAAATACCTTTAAAAATAACATAACTGTAGGTATTTTTAAAATTAAATTAAATTCTGCTGCTATATTACAGTACAATAAATTTGTAAAATAAAATTTAAAATTCTTTGGGATCCAAAAACTATATTGAACTAAAAAGGCCTTAAATTAAACAGAAAACTTATCCTTTAAAAAGGGCCCTCAATAAAAATCAGTCCCAAGAATAAATAAATAATTAAGCTTTCAGCTTAGTCAAACTCCAACTTTATGTATTAACTCATGTCAGACTTCTTTGAATACATACAATCAAATGTGATCAACTAATTATTGAAATGAGAATTTATTCTGTGTCTGATTCTTACAAATGGTAAATGATTAACATTTAAGTAAGTTAATTTCTGCTAAATGACAGAAAAAATGTTTGGGTATGTGGGTACTTCTAAGCTTCTAAGCTTCTAGCTAAAAGAATTGTTATTCTTCTAGCTGCATCAAATATGTATTTGGAAATGGAGTATTTTTTGGGCCAGTTGAAAAGACAGTAGGTATAGTTAGTGCCCTTAGAGAACACATGTATAATAATATGTTTTTAGAAAATATACATAATAACAACAAAGAAATTCTTTGATATCTTTGCAGTTTAAATACTTGAGTATGTGCAAACTTATGTAAGAGTTCCAAATAGTATAATGGAAATAAATGTTGTCTCTACTCGCAAGTTTGTCCCTAAGGTTGTTACAGCTAGGCCAGGAATCTAGCTACATTATTACTCTGGTCGCGTGGAACTGGCTCCTAGAATCACCTAGCATGCAAGACGATTCCAAATGATTCTTGTGATTTTACTGAATAAAGTAATTTTGACTTTGACTTTGACTCTGCATAGTTCTAAGTTTCAAACTTGTATTCTCACACTGTATAATATAGCTCCCAATTGGGGCTGTAGGTATGTGTTGAGAGCGTTGATTTTGTCAACCCCAAGAGATATTTTTCTATTAAAATAAAAAATCAATGCCTGATCACCCCCCCCCCCCCCCCTTGTTTTTCTATGCTATAAGCTCTAGCTTTATCACTTGGGCAGAGGTGAGGTCTGTTAGGTTGTTGTTCAGGCTTTTTATTGGCAGTGGTGGGCTAGACCCGCGCCTTCAAGTCTGCTAGCTAGAAACGTTCTGTCCACTGACATGACTTTTATCACTATGGCTATATACCTTGACGAATCTAGATAATGTAGAAGCTGCTGAATCAGGTTTACTGGTGGGAACACCCAAGCCAGTTTGAAATTCCAAGGATGACTGAATGCGTTCAAAATTTTGACTGATCTGTCTCTCGAGCCCCATGTCACGTAGAGGTTACAACAGCAGTTTTCTCGACGCGAACCAGTCTATATATGGAGCGCCTCAGATTCTGAATACGGCCTCCAAAGCCGGGGGCAGCAAGTACCATACCGGTACCAGATGATTGCTGAAACGGGCTACGACAGCAGCTATTCTCTATATAGAGTACCCCAGATTTTGAATATAGGCCTCCGAGGCCGGGGGTAGCAATGGATGATTTCTGAAACGGTCAAGCCAGCAACCTTTCTCTATGTTTGGAGTACCCCATTCTGAATATGGCCAGTGAGGCCGGGGGAGCAAGTACTTTTACAGTACTGGTTGACTACTGAACAGGTAACGACAACAGCTTTTCTTTCTTGGAGTAAATCAGTCATATTAGGTGGAGCGCCCCAAATTCTGAACACAGCCTCCGAGGCCGGGGGCAACAAGTACCATTCCGGTACTGGATAATTGTTGAACAGGCGGTTGGCTATACCTCCCCGGGAGATAGGCCGCCGGAAGAGTGATATTCAATCATTCGCTTAGCTCCAGTATTGTCATCAGTTCGAGTAGGGTTAACGATCTAGATCCACTTATCGTTTCTTTTCCTTGCTACGAGTGTTCTGTTATCAGATTATACCTGACTGTGTCTCTTCCGCAGAGAACTACTGTGGCAACTTATGGCTCTATGCACTGTATACAACTCCTTGCATCTGAGTGTCAAAATCAATGGCGTACAACCCGCCTGTAAGGTACCTCTCGCGAGGGTAAGCGCCCCAGCCAGCATCCGCTGCGCTGAGGTCTTGCTTATTGTGCCAAACCACTCTTTATGTAGCTTTGTATGTTGTGGTCCACTGCGTTGCACTGTTGTACTGGGCAGGGCAAAAATAGGTTTAATCTTGTCTTGTATTAATTAAACTTGCTTAAAAACCTTGTTGTTTGATGTCTTCTCATTTGAGTGGTAAGGTTTGACATGTTAGGTGGCCCTTATAAGCTCTGTATTTCTCTTAGAGTATAAAAACTTCGGAAAATACGCCTCTTTATGTAAGTAGGTTGAGTTTGAGTCGGTGCTGACTAATTAAGATAATTGGTGGACCAGTCCAAGTACTACAAAGTTCCTACAGTCTCAAAGACCAGAGTTGCGATTT
Source organism: Ecliptopera silaceata (assembly GCA_932527185.1). NCBI lineage: Eukaryota > Metazoa > Arthropoda > Insecta > Lepidoptera > Geometridae > Ecliptopera > Ecliptopera silaceata. The sequence goes on along the minus strand of OW052202.1, from coordinate 3,635,224 downwards.
AACGCTGCCTTGACTCTTAGTCTATGCTTTGCCTGGCCATATGGCGCTGCGTTGTCTTGTTATTTGATACTTCTTGACTTGTCTCTTCTTCTTATTCGTGTCACTATTGACAGAGTGGTTGCGGTTTTCATGAATTAATATTCTTGCCCGGACTTGTAATGATACAATAATCTAGATATGAGTATATGTACTAAGGGTTGCACTACCCTGGCTCATAGAACCTCTGCAATGGCGGAAAGGTTTTGTTGGCCAATGAGAGGCCAATAAGAAGATGGCTTGATTGTTGAATGAGACAATAAAAAAGTAAGCTTGTTGGATGTCTATCTTAGTCATCCAATCACTATCTAGTAGCTACATCTGTCAAAGACATCAATTGAAAATGTTTATAAATACCATCCAAAATAGGATGTACCTTTCTATGAAACTCTTTTTTAAGAACCTTTGGGAAAGAAAACTGGAGTCCAAGATTGTATGTTTTACTATTATCTCTATTTTATAAGTACTGAATTACAGCTTTCATCTCGGATGAAATTTTTGTTTCAAAATTCTTTAACAAATTTGGTGAAGGTATAGAAGATATATCATTGAGAATGGAATGTGTTTCCTACTTACTTCATTACAAATAAAATATTTTTTACCAAACTAAATCTGCTTCGCTGCAAACAGTCAATTTAGTTTATCCGTACTAAGTATTGCTGTGTATCAGCTGAAAATGCAATTATTAGCTTTTGTAAATTTGCAAATGCACTCATTCAAGTTAAAAGCATATGGACTATACTTTTATTTTGTTTGTAACCTGAACTAGACCTGATCTTTTGGCTCCTTATCGTTCATAAACTTCTATGTATATAGGTATACTTGATTTTTCCAGTTATTGAATAACTGCCCGGCTGTAAAGTTTGCCAACTAAATAGAAGCTCAATACAAGAGGGTAACTCTCCTAAAATATTTATATAACTTTCATTAAACTGGTTATCATATTCTATGCCAAATAGTCCTGTTATAATTTTATATTCTTTATTATTGGACAAAACTAAATGTCCTTGGAGTAGGTAATGCATGTTATGCAACGCCTTCCAAATTTTACAAAGGAATGCTATTTACTTTTAAAACTTATCAACCTTTTTAAGCCTTCCTTACATATACTATCATGTTTTTTATTGAATTTTGTGTTTTAAAATATGTTATTAGAAATAAGCTCGTTCTAGACTACTAGGGTCAAGACGGCTGTGTCTGTTCCGATATTAATTATGTCAGATGGATACCTGATCATGGTATCTGGATAGATACAGTTAATGTATCAAACATGGAACCAATCTACTGATCACGTCTAGTGTGCCCTGTGTACTTACGGTGATTATTGGCGGCGGTGCAACGTACCCTACTTCATCTTTCTGAAGAAGGAGGCACTGCGTGATTCTTCTAGAGCTAACAGAAAGCTCTTACGAAACAGCGTCACACACAATCACACAAACAACTGAAATTCGTTTATTTGACCATAGCTCTGGTCTTGATTGGCACTTATTCTTATCTAAGCTTTTAGTCGTAACTAATTATCACTTTTCACTCACTAAAAACTGAAAATAAAACACAATAAAGTTATTTTTGAAAAATTTTACGCGCTTGTTCAGTAAAATTCGAAAATGCTATGAGACCACAGATAACTCAGCAGCGGAGAATCCTCAGCTTCGCCGACAGATGAAAGATTGAAGAATTGACAGGTTTGATAAGAAATGCCATACTAAACGCTTGATATAAGGTAAGATCTTGAAAATTGCTTCTTCATATATATTAACAATGCTGTGTGTTTAGAAACACATATAATAATACTGTTTTGCACTCCAACAAAACAGTTATTATGTGTGTGAGAAACACACAGCATTGGAGCAAGCTTCTTGCTGGTGTTATGAAGAATACTATGAGACCACAGATAACTCAGCAGCGGAGATCCCTCAGCTTCGCCGACAGATGAAAGATTGAAGAATTGACAGGTTTGATAAGAAATGCCATACTAAACGCTTGATATAAGGTAAGATCTTGAAAATTGCTTCTTCATATATATTAACAATGCTGTGTGTTTCTCACACACATAATAACTGTTTTGTTGGAGTGCAAAACAGTATTATTTTGTTTCGGAATGCATCGGTATAAGGTTATAACAGACGGCTACTCTAATATATCTTACATGTCTTAGTGTAACGTGCTCACACACTAACTCTTTTTACCAACAGAGTGCTCCTTTTTTTAAAAACGAACAGACTATAATTTGCTATAGTAACATTAACAAATAGATACCAACAAAAATAATCCTGAAAAAGAATATATTAACATAACAAATAAACCATGTACATACAATAAAAATTAACTAAGGAAACGAATACACATATTTATAAAAAGATGAAGTTTCATGTTGAACATCCACTTCAGGGTTCCGAGCAATCAAAGCGTTGATAATGTAAGTGCGTTCGCTGTCGCAGCATACCGCGCGGTGTCGGCATAAACGACGAGCGCGGCCACGCAAGTTCCGGTCAGGAACGTAAAGCGAGCACTCTAATAAAGCTATAGGATTATCAATATTTCCCCGTAACATTTGAAAATAATGGGTCATTATAGCACATTTTCGGCGAAGCTCCAACTTATGGAGTCCCAACATACCACCCACAAACAAGGACAGAGACAAGAACGGATAGTACCCATACAATTAGAGGTATCTACCAAATTTCATTTGTACCCCCACTAGATAAATTATAAGTTGATGATAGAGTCATCAACTTATAATTTATCTAGTGGGGGTCCCAGATTATAGCGTTATATTTCGTTATTGACGACCGATGTGGCGTGGCGGGCGAAGGTCCACCTGCGACGTGGAGGATGCGGGTTTCCGCCTTGGGATAAATGTTTGTACGATCTATTTATTCTGGGTGTTCTGGGTATTTTATATGTATAATAAAAAATATATATCTATGAAATGTATTTTATTAAGTATATCTAGTATTCTAGTGCCCATAACACAAGCTGTGATGATGTTGTGTGGGTTGTCCAGCATTATTTATTTATTTATATTTATATTCTAGTTTCGATCTAACGAATGCATAAAACATAGACGTAATCGCGTTTCTATCCTTAACTGATATTAATGTATGGAAAAGAGGTGATGAGCTATATTTGATATAGTTCAAATGTGTAACAACCTTTAGCCTATCCATCATTTTTGACAGAAACATAAATTGACTTTGGCACAATTGGCATTACAAAAGGTAAACAAAAGAAATTATCTCGCTCTAGCGGGAAATTCAAATTTTTTAGGGTTTTTTTTTGTTGCGGCTGAACTGTTATATCTTTATGGAATATAAATAATGCGATGTAAATATATAAATATTATGTAAATAAATATTTAATACGCGATGAAATGGTAAGTAGGAAAGGAAGTAAGTATGAAATGTACTTAATAATAATAATTATTATAATATTGAATGTGTGTAAATATGAAATGTGGAGGGGATTTACATTACAATTTATCATTATGCTCGTTTATGTATCAACGTTTTAGAAAATACTATTTACGGGGATTAAACAATTTTGGTGAGCTCAAGCGATTGATTGATTTGCCGCCTTTAGATCGAGTACCGTTGACCCCTCTGAGCCAGTGACAGATTTTCATGACCAAGTCCTTTCCAATCGAAACTTCGTAAAATGCATAGTAGTCCAGTCATATACATTTGGAAATGAAAATGAACCGAAAGAGCCAAATTTTGGATATTACTTGGGAGGAGGCTAGAAAAGCTTAAGTTCAAATTATAGTTCAAAATATAATTATAAAATCTTGTGCGTTTTCCGCCATCTTGAAAAAAGGGTTAAATTCAGTTTTTTTCATCATAACTCGGTTCCCCGTTGAGATACGAAATTTTTCATGGGATACTTTTTTGTTGCTCTTTGTACAATCTACAATTAAGGTCCCATACATTTTTCACATATCGATCATCGTTATCGAGATATCGATCAAAATAATTTATATATAGTTTTTCGCTGTTTCCTTTTTTCTCAATTAGGTATAGGTCGACAATTTGAACTTAAGCTTTTCTAGCCTCCCCCCCACGTAATATCCAAAATTTGGCTCTCTCAGTTCATTTTCATTTCTAACCCGATTTTTCCAACGTAATGACTGGAATCTGAGTTTTTTATGTTCTGTGACTGGAATAAATAAATAAATAAATGATGCTGGACAATCCAAACAACATCATCTAGCCCCAAGCTAAGCAGAGCTTGTGTTATGGGTACTAGAAGACTGTTATACTTAATAAAATAACATTACATAGATAGATATTTTTTATTATACATATAATACCCAGAACACTAAAGGGACTATTATATGTGTTTCTAAACACACAGCATTGTTAATATATATGAAGAAGCAATTTTCAAGATCTTACCTTATATCAAGCGTTTAGTATGGCATTTCTTATCAAACCTGTCAATTCTTCCTTCTTTCATCTGTGGCCGAAGCTGAGGAACCTCCGCTGCTGAGTTATCTGTGGTCACATAGCATTTTCGAATTTTACTGTTCAAGCACGTAAAATTTCTAAAAATTAACTTTATTTTCAGTTTTTAGTGAGTGAAAAGTGTTATAAAGTTAAGAAAAAAAGCTTAGATAAGAATAAGTGCCAATCAAGACCAGAGCTATGGTCAAATCAACGAATTTCAGTTGTGTGACGCTGTTTCGTAAGAGCGTCTGTTAGCTCTAGAAGAATCACGCAGTGCCTTCTTCTTCAGAAAGATGAAGATGAAGTAGGGTACGTTGCACCGCCGCCAATAATCACCGTAAGTACACAGGGCACACTAGACGTGATCAGTAGATTGGTTCCATGTTTGATACATTAACTGTATCTATCCAGATACCATGATCAGGTATCCATCTGACATAATTAATATCGCATCAGACACAGCCGTCTTGACCCTAGTAGTCTAGAACGAGCTTATTTCTAATAACATATTTTAAAACACAAAATTCAATAAAAAACATGATAGTAGGTATATGTAAGGAAGGCTTAAAAAGGTTGATAAGTTTTAAAAGTAAATAGCATTCCTTTGTAAAATTTGGAAGGCGTTGCATAACATGCATTACCTACTCCAAGGACATTTAGTTTTGTCCAATAATAAAGAATATAAAATTATAACAGGACTATTTGGCATAGAATATGATAACCAGTTTAATGAAAGTTATATAGATATTTTAGGAGAGTTACCCTCTTGTATTGAGCTTCTATTTAGTTGGCAAACTTTACAGCCGGGCAGTTATTCAATAACTGGAAAAATCAAGTATACCTATATACATAGAAGTTTATGAACGATAAGGAGCCAAAAGATCAGGTCTAGTTCAGGTTACAAACATAATAAAAGTATAGTCCATATGCTTTTAACTTGAATGAGTGCATTTGCAAATGTACAAAAGCTAATAATTGCATTTTCAGCTGATACACAGCAATACTTAGTACGGATAAACTAAATTGACTGTTTGCAGCGAAGCAGATTTAGTTTGGTAAAAAATATTTTATTTGTAATGAAGTAAGTAGGAAACACATTCCATTCTGAATGATATATCTTCTATACCTTCACCAAATTTGTTAAAGAATTTTGAAACAAAAATTTCATCCGAGATGAAAGCTGTAATTCAGTACTTATAAAATAGAGATAATAGTAAAACATACAATCTTGGACTCCAGTTTTCTTTCCCAAAGGTTCTTAAAAAAGAGTTTCATAGAAAGGTACATCCTATTTTGGATGGTATTTATAAACATTTTCAATTGATGTCTTTGACAGATGTAGCTACTAGATAGTGATTGGATGACTAAGAGAGACATCAAACAAGCTTACTTTTTTATTGTCTCATTCAACAACCAAACCATCTTCTTATTGGCCTCTCATTGGCCAACAAAACCTTTCCGCCGTTGCAGAGGTTCTATGAGCCAGGGTAGTGCAACCCTTAGTACATATACTCATATCTAGATTATTGTATCATTACAAGTCCGGGCAAGAATATTAATTCATGAAAACCGCAACCACTTTGTCAAGAGTGACACGAATAAGAAGAAGAGACAAGTCAAGAAGTATCAAATAACAAAACAACACAGCGCCATATGGCCAAGCAAAGCATTGACTAGTGAAAAGTCAAGGCAGCGTTAAATCGCAACTCTGGTCTTTGAGACTGTAGGAGCTTTGTAGTACTTGGACTGGTCCACCAATTATCTTAATTAGTCAGCACCGACTCAAACTCAACACCTTTTTTGTACTCTAAGAGAAATACAGAGCTTATAAGGGCCACCTAACATGTCAAACTTTACCACTCAAATGAGAAGACATCAAACAACAAGGTTTTTAAGCAAGTTTAATTAATACAAGACTAGATTAAAACTATTTTTGCCCTGCCCAGTACAACAGTGCAACGCAGTGGACCACAACATACAAAGCTACATAAAGAGTGGTTTGGCACAATAAGCAAGACCTCAGCGCAGCGGATGCTGGCTGGGGCGCTTACCCTCGCGAGAGGTACCTTACAGGCGGGTTGTACGCCATTGATTTTGACACTCAAATGCAAGAAGTTGTATACAGTGCATAGAGCCATAAGTTGCCACAGTAGTTCTCTGCGGAAGAGACACAGTCAGGTATAATCTGATAACAGAACACTCGTAGCAAGGAAAAGAAACGATAAGTGGATCTAGATCGTTAACCCTACTCGAACTGATGACAATACTGGAGGTAAGCGAATGATTGAATATCACTCTTTCGGCGGCCTATCTCCCGGGGAGGTATAGCCAACCGCCTGTTCAACAATCATCCAGTACCGGAATGGTACTTGTTGCCCCCGGCCTCGGAGACTGTGTCAGAATCTGGGGCGCTCCACCTAATATGACTGATTTACTCCAAGAAAGAAAAGCTGTTGTCATTACCTGTTCAGTAGTCAACCAGTACTGTAAAAGTACTTGCTCCCCCGGCCTCACTGGCCATATTCAGAATGGGGTACTCCAAACATAGAGAAAGGTTGCTGGCTTGACCTGTTCAGAAATCATCCATTGCTACCCCCGGCCTCGGAGGCCTATATTCAAAATCTGGGGTACTCTATATAGAGAATAGCTGCTGTCGTAGCCTGTTCAGCAATCATCTGGTACCGGTATGGTACTTGCTGTCCCCGGCTTTGGAGGCCGCATTCAGAATCTAAGGCGCTCCATATATAGACTGGTTCGCGTCGAGAAAACTGCTGTTGTAACCTCTACGTGACATGGGGCTCGAAAGACAGATCAATCAAAATTTTGAACGCATTCAGTCATCCTTGGAATTTCAAACTGGCCTGGGTGTTCCCACCAGTAAACCTGATTCAGCAGCTTCTACATTATCTAGATTCGTCAAGGTATATATCCATAGTGATAAAAGTCATGTCAGTGGACAGAACGTTTCTGGCTAGCAGACTTGAAGGCGCGGGTCTGGCCCACCACTGCCAATAAAAAGCCTGAACAATAACCTAACAGACCTCACCTCTGCCCTGAGCTTGTAGCAAAAAAAAAAAAAAAAAAAAAAAGGGGGGGTGTTATCAGGCATTGATTTTTTATTTTTAATAGAAAAATATCTCTTGGGGTTGACAAAATCAACGCTCTCAACACACAGCCCCAATTGGGAGCTATATTTTACGGTGTGAGAATACAAGTTTGAAACTTAGAACTATGCAGAGTCAAAGTCAAAGTCAAAGTCAAAATTACTTTGTTCAGTAAAATCGCAAGAATCATTTAGAATCGTCTTGCATGCTAGGTGATTCTAGGTGCCAGTTCCACGCAACCAGAGTAATAATGTAGCTAGATTCCTGGCCTAGCTGTAACAACCTTAGAGACAAACTTGCGAGTAGAGACAACATTTATTTCCATTATACTATTTGGAACTCTTACATAAGTTTGCACATACTCAGGTATTTAAACTGCAAAGATATCAAAGAATTTCTTGGTTGCTATTATGTATATTTTCTAAAAACATATTATTATACATGTGTTCTCTAAGGGCACTAACTATACCTACTGTCTTACTTTTCAACTGGCCCAAAAAATACTCCATTTCCAAATACATATTTGATGCAGCTAGAAGAATAACAATTCTTTTAGTATTATTTGTTGAGTCTGGTCTGGTTATATTCAAGACCTAACATTCTTGTATCAATCTGCAGATAAATTAAAAATTAATGAGATACAGAATGAAATATTGCTGTGGCTTTAAGTTGACTCAAAACAAGACAGTGTCTTGTTGAACAGGTAATAATAAAGACATTATTATGAATCACTGATAAATAGGTTCTGATGTAGTTGAGATAACTAAATTATTAATATTAGTCTCTTGAAAGTCCAGACCAGTTACCTGTACAATGATAGCTAATTGGATAAATTCAATTTGCATATGGATCTAAATGTACGACTTAGTACCTAGCTAGGGCAGTATAAAATCAGAATTTGCCTTACAATGTTTTATATAAAATGAAAAATAATATATATATATATACATACATATATATGTAGGAATATATAGAGGTCTATATTGAGATATTTCAGGTAGAGATCATTGGAGAAGTACCCACATATCTAAACATTTTTTCTGTCATTTAGCAGAAATTAACTTACTTAAATGTTAATCATTTACCATTTGTAAGAGAAACACAGAATAAATTCTCATTTCAATAATTCGTTGATCACATTTGATTGTATGTATTCAAAGAAGTCTGACATGGGTTAATACACAAAGTTGGAGTTTGACTAAGCTGAAAGCTTAATTATTTATTTATTCTTGGGACTGATTTTTATTGAAGGCCCTTTTAAAGGAAAAGTTTTCTGTTTAATTTGAGGCCTTTTTGGTTCAATATAGTTTTTGGACCCCAAAGAATTTTAAATTTTATTTTACAAATTTATTGTACTGTAATATAGCAGCAGAATTTAATTTAATTTTAAAAATACAGTTATGTTATTTTTAAATGTATTTCACATAGCATTTTCTAACTAACTCTTTCACCAGCAGATAACAAACAGGTCTTCATATATATTAACAATGCTGTGTGTTTAGAAACACATATAATAATACTGTTTTGCACTCCAACAAAACAGTTATTATGTGTGTGAGAAACACACAGCATTAGAGCAAGCTTCTTGCTGGTGTTAATGAAGAATACTATGAGACCACAGATAACTCAGCAGCGGAGGTTCCTCAGCTTCGGCCACAGATGAAAGAAGGAAGAATTGACAGGTTTGATAAGAAATGCCATACTAAACGCTTGATAGGCCTTTCGCCATCACCAAGATGGCGGAAGGACGTTGTAAATAAAATACGAAAGAAAAAAAATAACAAAAATACCGTCCAACGTTGCCCATAAACTTAAAATACGAAAAAAAAGAAAAAAAAATAACAATTTACCGTCCAACGTTGCCCACAAACATAAACAAGCCTTGCAACGTGACATTGGCGAAATTGGCTAACCCCCAGACGCCATTAAATAAAAATTGAATTGAATTGAAACGCTTGATATAAGGTAAGATCTTGAAAATTGCTTCTTCATATATATTAACAATGCTGTGTGTTTCTCACACACATAATAACTGTTTTGTTGGAGTGCAAAACAGTATTAATATGATATGAATGTGATATTATATTCTGTGGCAACACCGCACGTACGCATATATGTAGTAAAACTCCATTTTGTTTTTCGCCATTTTTCGTTCAATGTTTCTGAAAAAAAGCTTTAAAATCATAATATTTATCATGAATTACCACCTTAGATGCTGTGCGAAATGTGGAAAATCTTCAGCAGTCTATAAAAATCTCAAGTTATTTCGTTTTCCAAAAGCTGCGATTTGAATAATATCCAAGATAAGTGTGCTTCTATATTGTGTAAGTACTATTTAAGTATTTACAATAAATATTAGTTTCCAAGCAAGAGAATACTCAGAAATGTAGGTATATACCTATCGTTACAGTTGTAATGTATTTATTTGATGGATGTACCCAACCTAGACTAGAAGACTACTAAGTAAAGTTAAAGTAATTCATATTTGAAATGTATCAATTTCAGGTGGTATATCCTGCAACCTGACGGGAGTCAGCGATTTGAATAATATTCAAGAACCGTGTGTTTCTGCTTCTGTAAGTACCATTTACATTAAATATTAGTTTCTAATGGGAATATCTAGAAACTAGATTCCTGACGTTTTTATATTACATTTTTTGTAATACACACATAATACACTGGCTACACATCTGGGCTCCGCTCGGAGCATATTATGTCGCATTTCGTGTGTCGAAACTAAGTAAACAAATATGTACCTTTTGTGCTGTAGGGAGAAAGAGTTTTAAAAAACCTTCGGAATGGTGGAAGTCACGTTATAATAAAAGAATGTCATTATAATGCCCAAACGTTTCTATTCAGGCTTGAGTCCAGACCTACCTACTAAGATGAACCTGAGTGTCAATGGGATCGATCAACCTGCCAGCCCATCCACCCTGATCCTCAAGCAAATAATCTCTACTTTTACCTAAATGGAAAATTAGTAAATTTAACTAAATGAAAGGATGGCATAAAGGTGACAGAATTCAAGGATCCACAAGCTAAACACCTACAAAATCGGAGTATGCTTTAGCAAGATACTACAAAGGTAACTATCATAAAAGTTTTTATCTAACTAACCATAACTTTGTTAACTAAATTCAACAAATTGTGTGTAACCATTTTTTTTAACATCATAAACATCTGCGAATGCCACTGCTGTGTGTTTACACAACACAGCAGTATGATTACATTCCTCATGAAGTTAATTGAAAAATAGAATTAATAAAAATGTTCATTTCATTTATTTTTCAGAAGCACTTTCTGCAGATGCACTGAAATAAAAAGTGGTTTGACTAACTGTTACAACTTGATGAAGAGAAGCCCAGTGAGAACAAACTCCTACTTGAACTTCAAATGAATCTTTCACGAAATGTGTTACTACTAGTTAGCTACTTAATTTGGAAAGTAAGTAAAGTTTAAACTAAAGCATAAAATAAAAAATAACACTACTTATATTATGTAGTCTTGTTTCATCATTCTGGTATAGTTAAGGCTAGGTACTGAAAGCTATATTCAAAAACAACAAATTATCCAGTTAATACTGGTTTATTTCATGTCCATTACTGATTGAAAAATAAATGTACATATTTTTTTTTACTATGAGTAGTATCCGCTTGTCTTAGTTTATAAAACGCTGATTGTATTTATGGTAACGAAATTAAATGCATAATTTTTGAAAGTAATTAGTAACACAGCCATGTTGATATTTCAATCACATGCTCAAAATCATGTTTATGTCTTGCAACATGCAATGTTTTTAAATGTGAATTCGTAATTTAAATCATTGATAAAAATAATGTATCATATGTAAATTAAAATAGGAAGCAATTTGTGCTATACCAGTACCAGTGTTGATAATAAATATAATTATTAAAAAATTGTGGCTATCATAAGTAATCCTTACAACTTTATAATAATTTAATGCATTTTAAGAAATAATAGTGTTATTCACATATTATCACTACTAGGATAAGTTAAATTAATCAATATTTAATACCATGTGGCCTCTAACTAAGCGCGTTAGAGGCTTTTGCTGTAAGTAGATTGCTGATACTATTTATTCTAAGTATCAATCTATGGTATTGTATCATTCTATGATGCTTATTCGGTGTCTGAATGTTGTTGAGAACCCAAATATTTGTTATCGGTGGCATCAAACCCGCGACCCACATTATGGAAAGCAGAGTTATCTTTTGTACAAATTATGTAACATGCAACGTCTTAAAAGATCAAAAAACTTACTTATTATGATTAATAAATGTAAAAGGTAAAAATTTATATGTACTATGATTTTTTTACAGAATAGTTGCGTAAATTAATAAAATTACATTATATTTTTATCTGTTTGTGCAAAACAATTTTATAAGTTTATTTTGTAATATCAACAACTAGCCTGAAAACTAGGATAAGACAGTATGATCTCATTCTTTATGTGACAATTTGGTATGATTATGTTGTAAAAGTATTGCATATTGTTAAAATGTTTGTGTTCTTTATTATTTGAAATATAAATTTGTTAATAAATGTGTTTTGTTTTTTTGTATACAGCGCCAGCGTAGATATTATTATTACCCATTTCCGCCGATAGGCAGTGAACGCCGCTCATTGAAAAACACTTTTGTGGTATGACGTTGGTTTTCTTTCTGTTAGGGCTATATTTCACCAGGACGCCATGGCGGCGCAACCAGTCGCCGCTACCAACAAAATGTATACAGCTCTATAGAGAGTTACTCACCTGGTGTCCATTTGGTCGCGCAACCAAACGTACATTTTGTTGGTGGCGGCGACTGGTTGCGCCGCCATGGCGTCCCGGTGAAATATAGCCCTTAGGATATTATGTTCTGTGCACTGGCTCCTGGACTATTAGGAAGGCGAAGGTCCGCCTGCGACGCGGAGGTTGTGGGTTCGATTCCCGCCTTCGGATAAATGTTTGTATGATCTGCAAATATTTATTCCAGGTGTTCTGGGTATTTTATATAAATATATCATCTATCTATACCTACATAAAATAAATCTGTAGAGAGGTCAATTCTGTACATGAAATATATTTTCAAAATAACTATCAGGGGGTGATTAGTGATCGATACTGATGCCAAAAATGCAATCAGTAAAATTTCTGTCTGTCTGTATGTATGTTCCTTAAAGAAACAAAAACTACTCGACGGATTTTAACGAAACTTGGTACAATTAGTTTTCATACTCCTGGGCAGGTTATAGGATACTTTTCATCACGCTACAATCAATAGGAGCAGTGAACGGAAATGTTGGGAAACGGGAGAAGTTACTTCATTTATAAAGCATCCGTCGCGTGTGCAGCCTTAATGGTTAAAGTTATGGGGGGTTTACACGGGTGACTAAAGCCTCACGATTTTTGCCGCGCGGCGTAAATTGACCATCTAAATGGCAATTCGGCTAAGTTGCAGGTGACTAAAGCCGCAAGCCCCAAAGTTGGGTAGCATCCGACTTTAGCCGCGCGGCATACGGCCGCATGCGACTGGTGAGTGACTAAAATCGACCGTGTTCCGTCGTGATCAGTTGCAGGCGATCGCCTGCCGCATGAAGGTGTTTCGCGCACGCACGTGTATTTATTTACTACAGCGTTTCTGTGTACAAATGACAGAGCCGCATGCGATTTTAGTAACCAGTGTAAATGGGCTAGCGATGCGGCTTGGTGAGGCAATTAGTGAAGTGACTCGCCGCACGGCGAAAATCGAGCCGTGTAAACCCCCCATTACATAGAAATCATGTATGGCGCGCACTAATCGGGGGTTTACACGGGTGAAAAAGCCGCACGATTTTTGCCGCGCGGCGTAAATCGACCATCTAAATGGCAATTCGGTTAAGTTGCAAGTGACTAAAGCCGCAAGCCCCAAAGTTGGCTAGCATTCGACTTTAGCCGCGCGGTATACGGCCGAATGCGACTGGTGACTAAAATCGACCGTGTAAACGATCAGTTGCAATCGCCCGCCGCATGAAGGTGTTTCGCGCACGCACGTGTATTTATTTAATTTACTACAGCGTTTCTGTGTACAAATTGCGATGCGATTTTAGTAACCAGTGTAAATGGGCTAGCGATGCGGCTTGGTGAGGCAATTAGTGAAGCTACTCGCTGCACGGCGAAAATCGACCCGTGTAAACCCCCCATAAGAGAGAAATTTAGGAAATCACGCTCCGGAGCCCTAAAAACAGGCTCTGAAGTTTGTATGCAGAATCTTATATCGTGAACCGATTGACTTGAAACAAGATACAAGATATTTATTTTGCCAAAATAAGTGTTACAAAGGTCTTAAAATTAGGGAGGCACTTAAAAACTTATTCACCTTTTCCAGGTATCGCAAAAAAGGGTTGGGCGCTTAGACATTATATTATATAGGTACTATATAGGAACTATGAGCTTATATTATTATTTATAAAACTAGTTAACATTTTAGGTACTTAATTAAACTTGGTAGGTACGCATAATGTTGACACGAAATAAAATGGATCTGCATTTTTAGATTTTGCAAAATCATCCCCCAAATCGAGTCAAGTTAGAAATTTGTTGTGTTTACCACTAGATGGCGCTACTGTGCACGAATCCTAGATCGCGCTATCGGTGCGTTTTGGCAATGTGTTTTAAGTCGGTCGGTATTTAGCAAAAGTTTCGTTATTTTAGTTAGTGAATTGAGTTATTTTGATAAAAGTTATTTAAGTATACTAAGTTTTCCTTCTTAGACTGCACTTTACCATCAATTTCTTTCATAAGAAGATAGTAATGGAATGGGTTATCGCAAAATCTCTTAAAACGGCACGCGGACGAAGTCGCGTCGGGCACTGCTAGTAAAAAATATCTACCTAGCTATGTAGTGTATTGTATAATCTAATCTCGTATCCATCCATAACACAAGCTCTGCTTAGCTTGGGGCTAGATGATGTGTGGATTGTCCAACATTATTTATTTATTCCTTTTAGAAACCCCGGTACATAACACTTCTTTCGCGGAAACTTTTTCTGTAGAAGCTGTCAGGCTATGGAACAAACTACCCTATGTTATCAAGAAGGTGGAGTCAGAGGAGCGTTTAAAAAAGTTAACAAGAGAGCTTTTTTACTAAACAATTATATTCTTAGCATGTCACCAATCAGCACCTCATTAACTCACAATAATGTTATTTGTATTTTCTTTATAAATAAATACATTTTCTGTTACCACATTGGGTTGGCTGGTAGAAAATACTTTAACATTAAGTCCTTCTGTTGTATATCTTTGTGCAATAAAGAATTTAATAAATAAATGTAGCTTCCATCAGTGAATTATTTTTTGAAACAGGCACAGTAGTTTTTGAATTTACTCATTACAAACACAAAAATGCAAATTTTTCCTTTTAAATATATTAGTGTAGTTAAACATGTTGTTATTTTAGGTTTAGTCTGCATTCTCCCAAGTTCTATAGTAATAAATAATAAAATAACCTTTGACTTCCAAATCTCTTTATCTATATATTTACAGTAGTGTTAGTAGATGCTAGCTTATACCTAGTATAGGTTAGTATTCTAAATTTATTATTTTGTTATTGGATAGTTTGTGGACCCCTTTTTGAGTAACAGCCTCCTCCATCCCTTTCTACATTTCTCTATCCGCTCCTGCTGTCATCCCAGCAGTTTGGTTAATATCATCAGCCTGCCGGCTGTATGGTCTGCCAACATTCCTTTTGCCTACTGGTCTTTTCCATCTAGTGGTATGTGTGGTTCACTTGCTGTCGTTACTTCGTGAGATGTGACCCGCCCATTTCCATTTTAGCTTTAGGGCTTGCGAAAGTGCATCTGTAAGTTTTGTTTTAAGTCTGATTCTGTCACTGCGCACTTTGTCGATTTTTCTCTCTTGGGATTCATTGCTAGCTCTGACCAAGTTCAATGGCTATATATCTGAAAAATTAGAGATGAAAATCTGGTGAGTATAAGCAATGAGTATAATAGAATGTCATTTCATTGTTATGAACACTATGCATGCCTTGTCTCACTATGTTAGCCTGCAGTTTCTATAAAAGTAGGTACCTACTCTTGCCTGTAGTCAAATTATAACTGACCATAGGCAATAATTACTATTCTTAGGTGACATTATCAATAAAATAAAACTTGCTTGAGCTCAGCATTAGGCTAACCAATTATTCAATTATGTACCTACTTTATTTTAAACTTTACTGTCTATACAAAGCATCTGAGCAGATGGATAATGGACAGGGCAAACCACTCGACTCAGCTGGCTTTATTAGCAGGAACACTATGGTATCTATATTTCTTTAATTGAAGAGCTCAGCTCTTGTCGGGGTTTTGATGTAGACAATAGACATACATTTAATAGACTTACATACATATGTTATTGTACATATGTACTTACATTTTACTCTTTCTGATGCTTCTTTTCTTTGACTTCCACTTACGAAAGACGGCGACGTTCTCTTTTAGGCCGGCCTCACACAGCCGGAATTCGTCTCTGAATTCATAATCTGAATTCATACTCTTAATTCCGGCTCCCTCAACTCACATTATCTTAAAAATTCAGATAGATCAGTAGTCTCTTGTTTCTCGACACACGCAAACGTCTCGAAATGGAGGAGGAATTAATACTAATCGCATTGCTATTGGCTCAATACTGAGCAATTCATAATCTGAATTCAGTATGTGTGTGTTGCTCCATGCAAATGTATAGGATTACGTGCGTTATGAAGTCATAATCTTAAATATTCAGATCAGGAATTCCGGACGCACATCAGAATCATTCTTACAGATCGATCTGAGAAATTCATAATCTGAAAAAATCAGAATGTATGTGGATCATAACGACTTTGTATGGGATTCCGGCCTTTCTTAATTAATAATATGAATTCAGATTATGAATTCAGAGACGAATTCCGGCTGTGTGAGGCCGGCCTTAAACGGCTCACGTAACATAATCTTGGAATCTGGTGTCAGTGCTATAAAATAGTTTTCAGTGATAAAATCTATTATAGCTTCATTTCTTGTAGTTTTTATATCAAGTTTTTCTAAAGTAGGTACTCTGAATACATTATCTACAATCCAATTCAATTATTGTTGTAAAATAAACAACAAAATCTCTTCGCTACACAGAGCACAGAACATAATATCAAGCACAGAGTGAGAGAAAATAAGTTTAATAATATCGTGACAGTGGCATAGTTACCTACTTGTACAAGAGTGACAGATCGGCTGAAGAAAAATTCGAGTAAGTGCAAACGAAGCATATGCTATGACGTCATTTGGCTTCAAATTCCCAACACGTGTCGGGAATGTACAACCATGGAAAACGCAGCCACGGAATGTACAGCCCGGAATTGGTGACCAATTTGGCATCCAATTCCATGGTTGTGTTTTCCAAGGGTGTGCATAGATATGTACGGCCTGGAATGCACGACCATGGAAAACACAACCATGGAATTGGATGCCAAATTGGTCGCCAATTCCGGGCTGTACATTCCGTGGCTGTGTTTTCCGTGGTTGTGTAATCACGGCACCCAAATCAAGTCAATACTTTTGTTGGAAATCCGTGCGTGTTGGACGTTGGTGCGTGTCGTTTGTTTGTGTAGTTTTTTATTATTAAATTTAAGCTTGGAATACGATTAATTTTCATTTTACTGTATGTTTAACGTGATTATTACGACAATTTCAATGATAGTCCTTTCGTAGAATTGATCGTTAAGATCATTCGTCAAATAGATATAGCAGCTTACTTTAAACCCTGACAATGGCGGTCCTGGCTGCTGCACAACTACTTGATGAGTTGATGGGAAGACACCGAAACACGAATCCCAATGAAAAGATTCGAAAACCAAATTGGGAAGACCCAGAGGTAAATATGCAGGTCCTACCATTATAACATAGATCGTTCATCACGGAAAATCACTTCATTAATATATCCATAACCTAACTTAGGTCGGCGTCGTCTCTGTATTTCATACCTAGCTAGCGTATAGCATGAGTCTACATGAGAAAATTAGGTAGTTTACTTATATGTTATTTTGCTAAGTTTACTTGTACAGTGGCAGCTAAACTACAGATGCATTTTCAACATGTTTCTGATTTTTGATGACTTGTCTGAGCTTTCATGGTTCAGAACTCCATTAACTATATGAATTGGAAATAACTTACAGTTTATCTTTGTTCCAGTACTGCAAATACTACATGGTAAAGTTCTGCCCCCATGACCTATTTGTCAACACAAGAGCTGATCTCGGGGTGTGCCCAAAAGTCCATGATGATGAAGTCAAGGATTTATTCGAGAAAGCTGACACTTCATACAAAAAATCTCAGTATGTTGAAGAGTTTTTGCGGTTTTGTCGTCACATGATTAATGATGTGGAAAGTAAGTATATTAAATCAAGACAATTATATACAGATTGTTTCTAGAACTGCTATAGACTTAGAATAATAATAATCATCATTTATTCATCAATCAGGTTTAGAATATGCAATAGATAGTTAATAATCTTGTGTTTTAGGAAAAATACAGAAAGGGAAGCAAAGATTAGAGCTGATGAACTCAAAACCTGAGGGACCTCCAATGACAGCGGCTCAAACAGAAAAAAACCAGGAACAAGTAAGATAAATTACCTAATCATGAACTCCATCTATAATACTCATTTAAATTGCATACATTCAAGTTATAAAAAACATCATTACATAAAAGCAAAATGCATTTAATTTATCAATTACAAAGACTGTCTGACTGTTAATATTAATATTTTAAAAAAATCTCTCATACTAGTTATACCTACTTACTCCGAAATAATAGACACAATTTCTTTCTTGATAAAGCAGATAAGTAATTTATTGTAAATTCAGATAACAAGGAAGCACAATAGCAACAAAAAAATTGTTAACAAGACTACAATTGATAAAACTGCTAATTTCACCAACTAATATCATAGGTAACACTCCTCTCCGAGAAGGTGAAAGCCCTCGTGCAGGAGGCTGAAGAAGCCGGAACAAGAGGTGATGTGGAACAGGCACAAGGCCTGATGAAGCTTTGCGACCGGCTAAAGGATGAAAAAGATCAGCTGCTTAAACAACAGGAAAACAGGTGATTATACTGCTTTTCTTGCCAATGTTTAACAGTTGGTAGTAGCTCTGCCTTCCATGCTGTGGGTTGTTTTGGGTTTGATTTCCACCCAAAGCAAATGTTTGTATGATGAACATAAATATTTTTTCTGTGTCTTATTATGTTATTCACAAAAAAAGTATTCTATCAGCAATCTTTTCTCATACCTATAGCTTTGCTTAGTTTGGAACTAGAGTGATGTGTGAACATGTTAACTCCTCTTATCATTATCATTCTCATCAAATCATTGTAATGTACTTTCTAGGGAATTTTGAAAAAGCTTCTGGGACAAAGTTATTTTATCTTGTTTTATAATAATATATAATGTTGATTAAACAAACACCTGATGAGAATTATTCTATTACGTCGTCGTAAAATAAAGGCACCAAAATAAAAGCCAAGTTTGGTCATAGAAACAGTTTAAAAAAAAATTATATATTTACAAAATTATTGTGATGATTCCACTACTAGCTTCAGCAACTGGTTTAGATTAACTATATTTATTGCGATTCACTGAAATCTTTGATGAATTTCCAGCCACTGGTCCATAACTGCGGAGTTGGCAGCGGCCCAAGAGAAGCAGATGGAGGTATGTCCGGTTTGCGGCGCGTTCCTCATCGTCGGTGACGCTCAGCAGCGGATCGATGACCATTTATCTGGCAAACAACATGTTGGGTAAGGATTTTTGGTGAAAATTCACAAAAATTACATTTAGAGTTTTAATACATCGCGCATATATATCACCTAACCTAAAGATTTGTAGACAAAATATCGCAGTAAAAATCCCGCTAATTTTTACTAATACACATAATTATTCATTTTATTTATTACAGCTACTTCAAACTTCGCCAAGCTTACGAGGAGATGAACGAGTCTCGCGAAAAGGAACAACAAGAGAAAGAGAAGAAGCGACGTGAAGACAGAGAGAAAGAACGAACGAGGGCTACTGGCGGCGGCCTCGGCTCCGACCGGCGTGATAGAGAACGCATGGAGCGAGACAGAGAACGAGATAGGAGTGACAGAGGCGACCGCGAGAAAGACAAGGACAAGAATAATGATAAGGATAAGGAGAAGGATGGCAAAGACAAGGATAAAGAGCGTCACAACCACAGGTAAGTGTCGCTGCAAAATGCAAGGGTTGATGTTATAAGGGTCTCTATTTAAAAACCTACCTTTTGTATATTTACTTCGCTCTACCAGTATGACTGATTTGAGATCTTATATTTTTTTTATTTTATTATCTTAGGGAAACCAACAGTACATTAATAATAAAAAATACCAATGGTTTCCACCATAACTTTTGAATGTTATTTAATAATTCAAAGTAAACATTAAAAATGCTGACTGTGCTTTATCCAATTACTTTACTAAAACAGTTTTAGTAACTGTATCAGTAAGATAAGCGCTCTAAGCTTACAAGTACATATAGAATAAGCGCTCCAAGTTTACAAGTACATACAGAAAGGAACTTTGACATTTTCGAGAGTAAAAGCGAATTGTCGAAATGTTCTTGAAACTATCCTAAATAATACCTGTGTTTCTCCTAATTATTGTATTCTTCTTTGAGAAATAAATGTCTTGAACCGACATTCATTATATGTATGTGTTTGAAGGTCGAGCCGCGATGAGAAGAGTCGCGATAAGGACCGCGAGCGCGAGCGAGACCGCGATAGAGACCGCGACCGTAGACATCGCAAGGACAGGCACCGTACGTAACATTTTCATTGTAATAACACCTCTTGAAATGTAGATTGTATCCAAGTATGCTCCATTCAATTCTTTTTTAAATTATGCTTATTTTTATTACATTACTAGCTGGAGCCCGTGACCTCTTGCTATCGGTATTGTTTTAACAATTGGCATAATATGTTTATAAATGATTGCCTATGTGTTATTTCCATGTATAAACTACATTATTGTAAAGTTTCATTAATTTCCATTCTAACAGACATTTCATTTTAGGGTTATTTTTTCTTTTGGGCTACATTTGTTGAATTTTACATTACGATGAGTTATGGAAGTACTATATTATGTTTGATTATAAAAAAAACAATATCTTTCATTCCAGGGTCACCGCACGAGCGGTCTCGCCGGCGCTCCCGCGACCGTCGCTAGTATTGACTGAGGTATCACAATTTGCGCCTGAAACCGGTAAGTAGACAACCCTCCCTCTCCTACATTTCCATCCCACGGCTAACCTCACATCAACTCCTAACCAAACTCCTGCCAAACTAACGAATCACATATTTTCAATAATTCCACATTATCCAAAAGACCTATCCAAAATGTAAAATAAAACAAGTAATAAATTGAACAATGTTATTTTACAGCATAGTGTAGAATTCCAAAATATAACTTCGTTATATGGCAAAAATGGGGCGTAATGTTGACCCATTATCAATTCGGTAGATACGTCACGCCGACGGATTTGGCAGGTATTTGATTGGTATTTTGAATAGTTGCCGAGAGGAGGCGTTGCATTGCCTTTCTGTGTATCATTCATGGCGTTCCCACGAGGAGCTTCGGCGTTGTTTTGAGGTATTTCTTAACATTGTACGTTTCGTCGTCGTGAGCACTGATGCCGATTGAAAATGACAGGTATTTGTTAGGGCGTTCTTGATTCAGGGTTCAATTGAATACAAAAATTTTAATCGTTTGCCTGATAAAGTAGGCATAATGAAATAGCTTCGCGATAAATTTAAATAAAAATTATAATTACCGATAATTCATTCTGTAGCAAAATGTAAACAGTATGCTGAAATAACTTCGCTTATCAACATGAATATTCGATAACTGTACAATGTGGTACCGATGTCCCATTACGGAGTATGGAGCACACGCTGTGCGCTTATCACACCATCTACTGTATGTTTCCAGGTACCTACCCAAATTCAATGTGTGGCAACAAGTTTTTTAAACGGTTTAATTTTAACTTTTGATTGTAATGATTTTTCTTTTGTTTTATATTCTTTTTTATGCGAAACTTGCTGCTGCAATATTATAACCACTACCCCGACACGAAACCGGAATCTGTTTGCTAGTGATTGTTTCTAAAACATTTTTCAGTTATTATTCCAATTTGGCTGTAAATAATGTCGATCCTAGCAGCGGATTCCGACCATTTATAAAGGGCCCACTACTAGCATACTCGATGGACTTTTCAGTTGGAATCATAGACGAAACCTGATGCGGAGACACGCCGTCGCAGCGGGCGGCGCGACGGCGGCGGCGCCGGGGAAAATGAGGTACTTTTCAAAATTCAGGCACAAACTACAAGGCTGAAGAGCGGACGCGAAAAACAGAAATCTCAAAGAACATCACTCCATCGGTTTTAAGGTGACAAAATGACATAGAATATGCATAGTTTAGTCATGTTTCGTTCTTAAAACACTTGTCCTAGAAAAGAATTCGTTTTTTTTAAACTATGAAGTTGCATGTCGTTCATCAATGGACTAGTTATTAAAATGTATGTAATGTTTAGCTGCAAAATGAACCCTAGGGTCACTGAGTCACTGTTTTTCTGTATACCAGTTTCTACTGAGGAAAATGCAGGTATTTATAATTTTATTCTATTCACGATGTTATGTCGCGTGTTTATGATGTGTGATTTAGGGTTTATTTATAGAAATAATAAAAAATGCACATAATTTCGTTGTTTTCATTTAACTACCCAATCCACCTTTCTAGTCAATCAGCTAGATTTATAAAAAGGCAGACAAACCAGTGTAGTAAAACAATAAATACATTAGTAGGTAACAACTAGTCGCAAGAGTTTTTGGTACATCTATGTTACTATGTCTCAGAGGCTGGCTTTATTTAGTCATATAGGCAAAGGACTCAGTCAGTTAAAATATTTGTCCTTGGGAGTCAGGCTCTCTGACCCAAGGTTATGGAAAAGTATGACCGAGAAAATGTTGATCAAAGGACTGATTCCCATCTAGAGCAAACTTTTGTGTCATGGCAACATTGCTGTATTTTGTTTCTGTGTTAGGGTGTTGCCATGTAACAATGACCATAATTATTAGTAGGTATGGTATGGTTAACAAAAGAAAATGATAATACTTATACTTTGATAATTCTGATTGATTTAAAGAAACATTGTAGATTTGCACTGTGTTTTGATATACCACTCCATAGTAAAGACTTCATATGGCAAATTCTGAATTTTGTAACATAATGAGCGATTTTCCAGGGAGTGTTCTTAGAATACACGATAGATGGCGCTCAACGTCAATTGATTTATGTTATAAAATTCTGATGTATATTTCTCACTAAGAGTCGTAGAAATTTCGTATTCAGGCCTGGCAACACTGCAAAACAGCTGTTTTGGCGTTGTTGTGTTGTTACTTGGCGATTGCCGACTTGTGTGTGATCCAAAACAAGATATTTTACCAGTAAATAAAATCCAATATCAGTCGAAATAGAGAGATATTCAAGAATTCGCAACGAAAATGATCGGTCTAACAGCTCAACAAAGAGCCCGAGCGGAGTTGCGGGCTAATTTTCTATACGCCTTATGCGAACTCAAAGGTATGTTTTTTAAGCATTTTATTAGTAGTATTCTACATAAAATAGCTAAACGAAATCAATTGTACAACACGTGCAACTTAACTACGTACCTGAATACGTCTCCGCTCGCTTGCCTGATCACCTTCGGTCGCAAGAAAGAGAGTCAGACGATAATGGCACAGCAAAAGCGTCCGTAGTTAAGTCGTACGGATTGTATGTACCTACAGCCATCTATCAAGTTCAGATTTGGTGACTGAAATCTAATAGGTATGTTTTTTTAGGTCAGCCCTGTAAAATTACATCATTTGAGCAGACAAAATTAGCAGGAACCTTTAAGGGATGGAAAACCGATGGATCACAGATTTTGGTGCATGATCTACAAACTCCGGGAGGAGAAAATGTGCATTCAGCTTTGATGAGAACATCGGACATTATTTCATTAGAATTTAATGATAATATTGTGCTGCCGACTCGTTGCAAAGTGAAGACAGACCCCGGTAGTGGGGATTTACGTGGTAGATGAAAGATTCATTAATTTAGTTATTTTTAAGATGAAATAGATTCTAAATAAGATACCACTCATGTATTTTTAATATCTTTGTAATAATAGCAACCAATCAATTGATTTTTGGATCTTCACTGATGAATTAAGAATGTTATATTTATTTATTTATTTATTTATTTATTGCCTACATGTACATTTTTTATTTTAGCTTAGGTCTATTAGTAGCTATAAGTGTGTACATGCACCCTGCAAGGGCACTGCAATGTATGTTTATTTACTAAGTTTGCTACATTGATTAAATACATGTCAAATAGATAAATAAGGATGTGATATAAATGTCAAGAGTACATTTGAGTATCTAGAATTCTAAATTGGACATTATATCAAAATAAATCATATGACAAGAAAACTACTTAGGTACGGTACGTATCATTTCAGATAGGAAGGTAAAGATAAACTATTCTTAAAATGCAAGCACCTCCACGGCAATTACACTCACATGCTAAAATGGTGTAGATACAATAGGTAATAATAAACACCGTAAAATAAACCGTCTAGACACATTACCATTAATAAAGAATGGCTGGATCTGTCTGTGTGGCCAGCTAGTGCAATAGACACGTTTGCATTACTAAAATGGTTCATCACGATTACAATCTTTTCAATTTTACCAGACCTTGTGCGTTAGGTATGATATAAATAAATATCTATTCACGGACAATTCACACATCACGCTCTAGTCCCAAACTACGCAAAGCTTGTACTATGGGAACTAAATTGCTGTAAAAATACTTTAGGTACCTACCTACTTTTTTTTAAATACATACTTACTTCATAGTAGCACCCAGACACAGAATAAAATATTTAAGTTCATCACACAAACATTTGCTTTGGGGGAAATCGAACCCACGACCCACAGCATGGAAGGCAAAGCTACTACCAACTAAGCTGTGACGCCTGTCAAATTAAGGAAGAATTTAAAATTACTCAAAGGAAAGCATAAGCCGGGAAAATCTGAAGAAAACTCGCAGCATCCCTAACGAGGTATGGAGTTTGCGAAAAACGAAAACACGTGGATCGGCGTCTTGGGGATAAATGGACGTCTACGAGGATGGATGAGGCTACTTTGTATGGGTTATTAGGTTTTTGTTCCCGAAATGAGATAGGTAGGTGCCTAATGTCTACGCATAGGTATGGATAGGTACCTACCTACCTATACCTATTGTGATTTATTAACCACTCGGCAATTATCAAATATAACTTAAACGTAGTTTGTCATATTAGAAAAGTTTCGTAGTCAGGGGATATTATTATACCCACATCACAGATTAATAGGTACATCAACATTATATTGTAGTTAAAGGTTAAACCTATGAGCTACTGGGCACGCAAAATTAAGATCACTTGGACACATAAGTAGGTAGGTACCGACAAAATTTGACAATGTTGGATTGCCTTACACGTCGCATACCCAAAGTCTATTCCAAATTGTGACAAATGTAATTTATATACTTAATGTAAATAAAACAGGTGAAACTAGAACAGTTAGCTTACAAAACCATCCTAACATCGCATAGGTACCTATATATAGGCTTAAAACTACTGCAGTTTCAATTTACACGGCTATAGTGCAGAGCGTCTACTCCCACAATAGAAAACTACCTATAATTGGTCGAAAGGTCCAAATATGGAAAGTCCGGGAAAAAGACTGGCCCGAAATCGTTACGAAAGTTTTTTATTTGCTTTACCAACCCCTAATTACTCTTTGAAAGGTTGGATGGCGTGGGCGGTGAGTTACTTAATTTTTGTTAGCGTAATGTAAGTGACCATTAGGTACGTATTAAACACACAACATGTGTTTTTAAGTGTTAGATGAGCTAACAGAGCTGACATGATTCATATAGACAGGTACTTTATTTAGTGAAACCACAAGGATCAGAAAGAGTATCATAGAGGTACATAACATAAGTAAGCTAAAATAGGTAAAGTAAAAAAATTCTTTATTCAATAAAATCACAAGGATCATTTAGAATCGTCTTACATATGAACTAGGTGATTCTAGGAGCCAGTTCCACGCGACCAGAGCCTAGAAGAACGGGCAAGAAACTTACGGCCTATTACAATTAAAGTTCCAGTGCGATGTCAATTTAACTTAGTAATAATATACCTACCTACAGTCATGTCTGGGACATACAAATGAGTTAAAGATAAAAATAATATTAATATGTGGTGTATTAGATCTTCTACCACTTGTTCGGAGTTCTATTGTATATTACAAAATATTAAAATGGTGACATCCCTAGTGTAGAGCCTACACTCACAATCACAAGGCCGAAGCCCGGCGAACCTGTTGCTCGATCGATTTGTGCCACTCTTGTGCGGCGCATACTAGCGAGCTTTATAAAGCGCATTTATTTTCGTTTTAATTTATTGCTTACAAGCTTTCGTTCCCAGACTCGCACGCTTGGCACCCAGATACAGATCTTTTCAGAGTTTTTTTGCATGCGAGAATATATCACAATATTCCAGTAGACAAATTACGAATGCTTTAATGTCATTCAAACCGCAGTAAATCAAAACAACCATCAGAGAACAGAACGACTTTTATTTCAGAAAAAAAAACTTCTACAGCAGCTGTAGAGGCCGTAGAGGCGTTGCGGCGTAGAGCTTCTACATTTACGAGCCGTAGCGTAAACCCCACTTGTTCTAAAATAGGGGTTTACGTGTACTTAGCTTAGGTAGGTGTGAAAATATAACGTGAGCTTTTTGCGAAAACCCGAGTTTACCTACTACACTAAACTAGATGTACCTACCTACCTACTAGAGTTGCGTAGGTGTGTTTAGAGGTCAGGTTTAATTATTTGGAACTTTACATTCAAGATGTAATCGTAGACTTTAAAATATAAGCTTTAAGCTATAATAAATAACTGAATTCAGTAGTATGAATGAATAGTTTTACTATTCAATATGAATAGTTTTACTATTCATTAATTCATTCATTTTTAGCCTGTGGTGTCCCACTGCAGGGCAAAGGCCTTTTCTCCAGTTCACTCTGTCCTGGGCTATTGTGGACCAATCTTTTGTATGGGCATCAAATTGTTACAAATTGTAACAAATTTCTAAAATTTATTTTTAGTCTAGGGTTTAGTATTTTCATCATTCTACATAATATTGCCACCACACAAAGGTAGTTAAGTATCCTAAGCTGACTACAAAATCCAGTAAATAGGTAAGTACACAAATGTTAAGGGCACTCAGTAACTTTACCGCAGTGAACCTTGAACGCGACTTACAAAAACTAATATAATATTACACACTACAGTGAAATATTGCCGTGGGGTTTTGCAAACGAATGAATCTAAGCGTAGAAAAGGCACAATTCTATTGCGTGAGATACATGGAGTATAAAAAATACTTTTATAAAATCAGCATTGTTTTTTTAGTGGGAAACATCATATCAGCCAGCAGAGGTCAATGGTCCACAATTTTCGAATTTTCCGCTGTGTCCGGTTTTTTTTTACTTTCTTTTAGACCTTGTTAACTTTAAACCCTCTGATCGCTTGATTTTTATAATCGCAACAGTAAGTGTAGTTGTAGTTATGCTTTATCAAAATTCTCGTTAATGCAACAATTTGCCCAGAACCTTTTCTCACTCTGCTAAATAAAAGTAAAGTTTACTTTCCTTACTCATGTTTTCCTAGTCAAACAGTCAGACTTATGTGTTAAGTGTTTTTTAACGACACTTCGTTAAAAAAATTAACCGTTAATATCAAAAATTATCTGATGTTAACGAATTCATAGTAACTTAGAGTTTATTTTAAACAATGAGTTTCAATAAGGTTGCCATATCTACAATTTCTGTAGTCCGCGAGAGGACAGACTTAGTTTTGCCTGCGGTCACCAGATTCGCTCCAGGGTCGCTAATCTATTTCCCAGCATACCTTTTTGCCTGTCTATTTGAGCTCACATGAAAAGAGAGTTTTGTTGTATTTAAGATTAACGAATATTTAATTTTGCTTACCTACGGCTATTTTAAATTATTTATTTATAACAGTAGGGTTATGGCACAAGCTTTGATTGATTTAAATATGCAACCTATAACATATAAAATAAATAAAAAAACAGCAATAGTAAAGTACACAAGAACATCGAATGCATTTTAAAATATTATTATTAAACTTATAAATCAAATTTAAACCTATCTAACGTGGTTACGACATGGGTGCAACAGAGCTCGGTAACCGTCCCCAAAAATATAAAAATAAAGCATTTAATGTTTATATATCAGGCACATACATTAGGTATTTTCTCACATCCTTTGATGTCATAGTGATATTAAAAAATGTTTTTTTTTCCAGTTCTGAACACAAAAACACATGTGTTGCCAATACATGCCACCCACTCAGCCCATATTTACGAGTAGGTTCAGTGAAAGTATGGTAATAAATAAATGTCTATGGACATTATTTTATTACAAGTTTTACTGCTACTGGTTGTCAAAAACTAATTTAAATAAAGGGAGTGTTACAAGGAAGATAAAAACATCATTAAGTTTTTCAATGACCCTGCAAACTTTAACGATGCTTTTATGGTAGACAAAAGCCTCATTACTGTTTGGGGACTCGCAGTGGAAAGTTTCAAGTGGCATCAGCGTCATCATCATCATCATCAACCTATGTCAGTCCACTGCTGGACGTAAGTCTCTCCCAAGGCGCGCCACTGAGCCCGGTCTTCGGCTCTTCTTATCCAGTGTTTGTCAGCTACACTACGCAGATCGCCGCTCCATCTCGCCGGAGGGCGATTTTCGGGGAAATTGTGGGCATCATCTTATACAATAATACTTATTCGTCATTAGACTCATCACTATGATTAGTTTAAATGTGGCGGCTACATGAACAGACTAGACTATAATTAATTGTACCTGTACTTTACTTGGTGTCATGTTCCATGAATATTTATTTATTAGGTACTTTTAAAGGAATAATGGTACAAATTGTTAAAACACCTTTTAACTATACCTTAAACAGGTTGTTAAAAGGTTCGGCAATATCAAACACAATAAGTAAATAGAATCGCCGCCGTAGCGCACCTTTTTAGGGACTGTTGTCAGAAAAACATTTCTGAGAAGCGAATAAACACACCAAAAAGGACATGGTCTTCTTTCCTCCTGACTTCAGCTCTTGATTATCCGCAATGATCAACTTTGAATGTAAGTTCGTTTTTAATTTAAAATTCTAATACTTTCTACAAATGAGGTCGGGGATAATAAATTTCCCTAAGTGAATTGTGTTCCCTTGAATTTTTTCATGAAAAACTCGAAGCTGGCGGCGCCATCTGAAAATTAGTATCCACAAACTTCCCTTTGTTTATCAAATGGAAGAGATTTTTCACCAATCAAAACAAAAAACAAAATTTCAAGTCCTTTCTATACCTAATACCTATAGTGTTCCGTAACGCGACTGCGAAGAGTATAATTATGTATCAATACTATACCTACTATCATTAGTGGATAATCACATACAAACACAAACTAATGTTTGTCTGTGTTAGGTACATAATCTTGTATTGATTTATCAAGCGTTACCGATCGTATTGTGATAGTAAACAGCAACCATTCGACCATTCACCAACAAGCTGTGTTCTTAAAGTAAACATATAACTATTGTGCTAAAAGCAAATTATAGAAATAAACTATAATACTCGACATATCTCAGCAGGCGTCACAACTCAGTTGGTAGTAACTCTGCCTTCCATGCTGTGGGTCGTGGGTGTTCCCACCCAGAACAATGTTTTACAAAAAAAAAATAGTATTCTATCAGCAATCTAGTTCCCATAGTACAAGCTATGCTTAGTTTGGGAATATTTATTTATTTATACTTTGTACTTCTCAGCATATTATTATATTGTAAGCAATAAACTTACTTTGACTTTGTACTTAAACGCATTTGTAAGAAATACAATGAAGTTTAGTGGCACGTTTGTTGAGTTTAAGTATAGTAATATTAGTTCTATAGTTTTTTATGTTATTGCACTTGTTTACAAAGAAGCCGACAGCGTGATTAACGAGGTAGGTAATTTGCGGATGAGGGTCACCCGTGTCGGACCTGTGGGTCACCATTTGCTCTTAATCCGACCCTAGGAGGTCATGTGGGGATTCGTGAGACAGTTGGTACGTGTGGTTTTCGTTTCAAACTTGTTTGATAGTTTTGAAATCGAATTTCAAAACTATCAAAAAAGTTTGAAACTTCTTACAATTATTGTTTTGAAATTTCTTACAATTATTGTTTTTGGTAGTACCTACTATATATGCACTTTGTACCGTATAATAAATAATTTATATTTTTTTTATATATTATAATATACTTGTAAGTACTATTATAAATACTTTTTTTTTTTAAGTACGCTACATCGTGCCTTATTTTGACCCCATATTATGCTTATCTGAAACCATGGTCACAAAGTCCCAAGATAACTTAGATCCATCTACAATTCAAATGTTAATTTGACCCAATTTTCCTTGGCCTTGTAACACATTGAAACTGTATTAATCTATATTCCAACTTAACTAAACGCATGCCAAAGTCTGCCAAACGCCAACAACCGGAACAGACTGTCTCCTAATAAAATCAGTTGGCAACCCTAACCTTACAAAAGGTTATCTCAAATAAGGTCATATTCCAGTTAGAAGTAGCGGGAAATATCTGGGGCTTGTGGTAACGTACCTATGTATAAAATATTAAAGTTCTAACCTCAGGGCTCTCTAGGCCACTGGGAGAGGATTTTTAAGTAAGTTTTGATTCTTCAAGGTCAGATTTTATCTGGAAATACGTGAAAAATGCTACAAAATCTTAGGAATTATCTCTTAGTTGAAGAAGCCCACTACTTAAACTAAAAGATAAATGTTAAGATTTTTTTATAAAAATACTGTGGAAAAAAGTACCTACAAATAAATAAATATGGACATATCATACACCACACTTTATTCCCAAGCTAAGCAAAGCTTGTACTATGGGAACTAGTTTGCTGATAGGTAATACTTATATACTTTTTGTAAATACATAGGTACATACATATAGAATAATAGTACCTAACACAGAACAAATTATTTATTTTGTAAATACATATAGAATAATAGTAGCACAGAACAAATTATTTATGTTCATCACACAATCATTTAACAAAAGTATATCAGTAAAGAATAAGCTTCGCAATAGACTTGTTACATCAAGGCTGATGTTCAGATTGTTTAGTAGTAACTAAAGGTTTTCGGGCCATTGTTTTCACCTTCAATGAACGAATAACAGTTTAGTTCCGTGCGTGTGTAATGATAATGACATGAGAATCCCGTCTTTGAAGACCCTTTTATTATTTATACCCTTTGGTACAAAAATATACCGTGGGTAATGTTCTTTTACCTTTTTTTGAGTATCGTATTGATATCAAACAAGATATTAATAACATAAATTAAAGGGTAAGGATGTAGGAAACACTGTGGACTTGCCTCTGACTACTCATTTGAATGATAACCTTGCTCTTTGTTACATTAATTTTATAAACCACTATCAGGCTAGATCGATCGTTGCTAAACTTCGTAGCATTATCGTAGAGGCACCTACGGCGTAGCAAACTATTTTTTAAAAATATTTTATTACTTTTTTCATGAAAAGAAAAAAAGATAACCTATACCTTTTATAACCTACAAACCTTATTCTATAACAGTAAAGATATCCTAAGCGATTATGTACATAGTTTTAATAGTTTATAAGTTTTACTAGTGTTACACACTTACCTAGCATTAATTATTTTACTTATATTTAGTACATATTTACATTTTATATAGGTGTGCATGGAAATAAAAGCTTTTTTATTTATTTATTTATTTATAAGCGATTATGATCTAAAGACATGAAGAGCCGACTATCGACTATATATAATATCTTAACAAAAACAAAATAGGTAGGTACCTACCTAGTTTACGAAGGTAAAGTATTACTGCTAAAAGCTGCCACTACCCTCGTTGAAAATACTTTGAGATTTCAATCAGAGTGGACGAGAGTCAATCGACAATAAGCGGATCTACGCCACTTCACGCCAAGAGCCGGATCAGCACCGGACGAGCCCAAGAAACGCGAAGGTGGTATTACATTGTTATAATAGGTTTTGCTTGACCTATTTTTTCCTTACTTATTTACAAATTAACCTTTTTTTGATTATCCTGTGCTGTGGGTTTGATCCCCACCAAGAACCAACATTGACGATTATTCGGTGTTTAGCCTGGAAAGTATTATTAGAATTTAAGGTGTGAAGTGAATTTAATAGTACAGGACGGTGGAGAGTGGCACAAGAAAAGAGAGGCATATGCCCAGCAGTGGGCGAAATCTGGATGATGATGATGAAGTGAATTTCACTACAAAGAAATGAAGAAAATCGATCCTCTGCGCTTAAAACTTATCTAGGCACTTGTACAGCAGTTGAGTCGTCTAACGTTTTAATAAAGCTACCTGAAATTGCGTTTTAACATTTTTATTACCATTTTTATCGGAGAAGACCTGATAAAATTCACCTCTATTTGTATAAATTGCTTAGAGAAAACTTGGCCTTTTGTGGATCGTAAAAATAAACTTGAGAAATAATATTTTAGGGTTAAACAAATTTATTTCACCCCGCAGAAACCAAGTTGGTTGGCTGTAAATCAAGAGGCGCCGCTGTTTCTGAGCACCTTAAACGTAATAACTGGCAACATTACCTAATATTAAAATGAGGTAGCAGATGGTATAGATAGGTTGGCAAGGATGACCGATCTAATGTTGCCGGGAAACCGCTTGTAATCTATTCGATAGTTACCACACTGTTACCAGACACCCTTGCGTATGCTAACTTATAACAGGTCTGCCAACTGGCGCGTGTTAAAAGTCAGGTATTGGACCCGAGCGCCCTTAGATCATAATTATGTAGATATTTATGTACATAATAAAATTTTAAATGAATTATTATTGTTCATTTATGAAATATTATTCATTCGATAAAAGTAGGTATATTTTATTTTAATTATCTTTAAATTATGAGGTTGAATGCCATACTATAATGACGACGGCTGCATTGTGGAATTTGATTTATTTAATGCCACGTACGTAGGTACAACAGAACATAGCACAAAATAAATCCGTAGCTATAAATATTACCTATATTACAACATGTTTTATTTGAGATTATTAGTTTGATTATATGGGTATTGCCTGGTAGAAATCGATTACTTATAGGAATAAGGCCGTCCTTTGTAGGAAGGTACACTCAGACTGTCTTTTATGGTTACAATAAAGAGCTATCTACGTTTTTTGTAGAGTTTAGAAAAGTTTTCGGTCTAGTCCTAACCTTGCTGAAACTTTTGAGATAATTTACTTTCATCAATTTCAACAAAGTTTGATATAAAAGTTCATATATCCACATATTTGAATAATAACGAATCTGACCACTAAAACTTTACATAGGACTCTAGAGGACAAACAAATATTGATTCAAGTCCTTTAATTTAGGGTTGTTAGCCGACAAACAGAAGTTGGAACAACACACAAGGTTGCAAAATGTAACCGAAGCGGCTCACGTTGACTTTACAAAAACAGTTTTCGGGAACTGAGGGTTTGTAGGAGAAATCAATAAAAGAGACTTAAAACGAATGAAGAAAATTATAAATTTTTTACTCTTAATAGTCTCAACCCTCATTAGAACTTAATATCTTAAAGAATTGAGTCGAACATTTTTCGACTTGTTTGGATTTAAAGGTTTTGGAAACTTTGAAAACAATCAATCTTGATAACCCGAAAAAAGAAATGAATAGAATTTATCAATTAAGCTTTACTTTACTTATGTTACCTATGTATGATTTCCTATTGTTGTGTGTGTATAATTTATCTGAACATGGAGGTAAAACCAATTAAAATATGTAGGTAAGTAATGCCTCCTTTTATAATATTTTTCTAAAATGCTCGAAAACGAACATGTAGTTTTATGACAATGACAACTTGTCATCATCA
Source organism: Ecliptopera silaceata (assembly GCA_932527185.1). Lineage (NCBI taxonomy): Eukaryota > Metazoa > Arthropoda > Insecta > Lepidoptera > Geometridae > Ecliptopera > Ecliptopera silaceata. Next base: position 3,601,463 of record OW052202.1, on the reverse strand, counting down.
TTGCAATCGAAGCCCGAAGCGTTATATTACCTACGAAAGATATACGTCAGTAGGTAGGTAGGGGAAGGTGGGGTATGACGGGGCAGCGAGGTAAGATGGGGACCATACAAAAATAGATGATAGAATGTCGCCAGAAAATTTGTTATAACGCCATCTAACGGCATTTAGCAAAAGTTTTTGAAGTGAAAACTTCTTTAGCGGCGCTGGGTGGGTAAAAACTTTCAAACTCGCGTCAGGGTCACGTGACGTCGAAAAAGCGTAAGATCTTATTTAATTTTTATACATTGCTCGTAAAACAAGAGACGACAAAAGAACACACTTGCGGTCACGCGACGTATGACTCAAACAATTAAATAGTGTTGTGGCGCAGACACATTCGCGCTTGCGCGAATGTGTCTGTGTCATTGTGATTGTCATTGTCATTATGACGACTGTGGTTATATTTTTGAAGTGAAAACTTAAAAGTGAAAACACATTCGCGCTTGCGCGAATGTGTCTGTGTCATTGTGATTGTCATTGTCATTATGACGACTGTGGTTATATTTTTGAAGTGAAAACTTAAAAGTGAAAACACAACGTTAATATTGAAGTTTTCACTTCTGCCGGCACTCCCGGAGTGCTACCATTTTTTAGTGTCACAAACAGTTTAGTCGATAGTGTGCACGATATAATTTCGTAAGAATTTTTATTTATTTTGAGTGGTTTTATCTAATTTTTGATGTTTACTAAGTGCGTGACTGTTCATAATGTATGGTACACAAGATGTGTATTATATTTTTTTATCGATAGTTGCTTATTATACTACTCTAAACTCATAAAATCGTTACGGCTTTGTTGTTTTTATAACCCCAAAATATTTTACGCATCTTGCGAGACTACTTTGGGAAAGATGGGGTACCTACTTGAGGGCAAGATAGGGTACTGTTTCACCTTCACTGCTTCACCTTATAAAGCCGAGTTAAAAGAAAGATAAAACAATAAAGCCAAACAAAAAGAAATTGAAAAAACCAAATAAAAGAACCAAGAAAGCTGACGAAGAACCTCAGATATCAGATGATGAAGATACTACAGAATGCCTGTACTGTCACGGCCTATATTCAGAGTCTATTGAAGGTTGGATCACATGCCAGATTTGCAGTAAGTGGGCGCATTGTGGCTGTGCAGGAGTGGAAGATAACGACGATGAAGCCGTCCATATTTGCCCTGTTTGTGAAGATAAAGAAGATTAAATATGTCATACCCCATCTTACCCTAGGGGGTACCCTGTCTTGCCCTAGAGGTGGGGCAAGACGGTTTATTTTCAAATTTTTTTTAAGTTGATATTTCTATGAGAAGACTTTTATATTTTTGTTTTGACTGATTATGGTTACAAAAAAGAAAGACTGATTATTTACGTAATACATTTTCCTGATTTGTGCAATTAAAAATAGAGGTTTTATTGATGAATTACCTTAAGGTCCCCGTCTTACCCCACCTTCCCCTACTCATTAGGTACCGGTCATTTTTCATCACAAACTCAGATCTCCGCTTTTTTGCTATAAGATTAGTAAACGTAAAACACCATAAACTCTGACATTAGCAAATTCATGGCAGCCCTAGCCTCCGAAAAGCCACTAATAAAAGAAGAAGAAGAAGAAAGATATTCTATCAGCAATATGGCTTGAAATCGTAGGCATTCTTTACAATTTTGTGAGGACGCTTACAATATCGAGTTTCTATATTAAAAATAATTGATTTCAAAACAACATTTTATTGAAGATTATTTTTATTATTTCACTTCGGTTGTTTGTAAATAGAATTGATAGAATAATCATTTTGAAACGATGCGTACCGACGGAATACAATAAATATCAATACAAATAAAATATTGAATGGAAAAGGGTTGAGTTTGTGACATTTATTCGAAAACATTTTCATGATTTTGTTTGATTTGCATACAATGAAAAACCTCAGGTATTATTCTTTTACAGATTACCTAGAGTCCCGCTTTAAAATTAAAAGTAGATTATGAAAATATTAGATTAGAAACAGTAGAAACATTTAAATTATTAGGGTTAAACATAGACACACACATAAATTGGAAGAATCATATAGACGAACTTAAAACAAAACTTTCAAAATTCACATACGCATTATTTCAGTTAAAATACAGTACTAACACTGATACTGCACTAACGGCATATTACGCATATGCGTACTCATGGCTACGATACGGAGTAATGTTATGGGGAAATAGTGTTAATGTAAATGAGCTGTTCATCATTCAAAAAAAGTGTATTAGAATCTTAGCCCAAATCGATAATACTGAAAGTTGCAGACCCTACTTTATTAAATTTAACATTTTAACGCTACCATCAATCTACATCTTTGATGTAAGCATATTTGTTTTCAAAAATAAAAGTAGTTTCTCAAAAATAAGTGACACTCACAATATAAACACCCGCCACAAAAACAAACTCTATTTACCATATTCTAGAATAAAAATGCTAAACAAAAGTCCCTATTACATGGCAGTCAAAATCTTTAATAATATACCAAACGATATAAAAAATGAAACGGAAATAACTACATTCAATAGAAGATTAAAATCATACCTAATTAAAAGATGCCTTTACTCAATTGAAGAATATTTCGAGAAATGACACCCAACTTATTATAATTGTAATTTTTACTAAACAAAAATGTGATACTTAGACTTATTTAACTAATATATTAAGAGCTATTAAGTACCTAAAAAGTTAACTAGTTATATAAATAATAATATAAGCATAATATAGTTCCTATATAGTACCTATACTTATAATATAATGTCTAAGCGCCCAACCCTTTTTTGCGATACCTGAAAAAGGTGAATAAGTTTTTAAGTGCCTCCCTAATTTTAAGACCTTTGTAACACTTATTTTGGCAAAATAAATATCTTGTATCTTGTATCTTGTACCTACGTATAGATTTATTTATAAATTGGTTAGGGCGGTATCGCGTCTAATCTATCCGTCTAGGTACCTATGTACTAGAAAAAGGCATAGAACAAGTAAAAGTAGTACTTTGATATGCTAAATTAATGAAATGAAAAATATATAGGTTCACATTTAGTCTGCGATAGCAGGATGGTAAAATTATGAAACAAAACGAACAAGATTGAAGAACAATGTTGGCTTGCAAATCACTTCACCATTTTAAACTTTTAAATGAAACATGTATCAGAGGTACTAGTTTCCAAGAACATTAGGTAGGTGGTGTTTAATAGAATACTTACGTGTCAATTAACATCATCAAAAGACAGAAAAGGCACTCAGAACTGATTTATCAACCAAAAAGAAAAAAATATATTACATTAAGTTTTGAATTTCAGTCAAGAATAACATACATCTCGAAATGTTCCACAATTTCAATATTTGCATGTAATTTTTCGCTTATTAATTTTAACAATGAATTTTTAGTCCAACATTTCGAGATACAAAGCGTTTGTGAAATTGTAGCTAATGCCTGGGGATTTTTTGAATGGATTCAACGCAGGACTGAAAATGTAAAAATGTTTTATTTACTAAGGGCCTCTCTTTTGAGAGACAAGTACGTACTATAAACACTTAAATAATATTATAGGCGTATCATCATCATCATCAAATTATATTAGTCCACCGCTGGACGTTGGTCTCTCCCAAGACGCGCCACTGAGCCCAGATTTCGGCTCTTCTCATCCAGTTTTTGCCAGCTACACTCCGCAGATCGCTCCATCACGCCGGATCTATTACTATAATATACATCAGGAAACCACTACATTCATATTGTATAGATGAACAATAACTTGCTTTGGGTATTATTTTTATTTAACTTGTCACAGAATTCAGTTTTAAAAAAGTACCATGATAATTTCGAGTTCGTCATTAAACTATATCCCCAAATAATATATTAGTATATTGATTGTCTTCAACTCTCACGTACCTACTTCATATCAAACTCTTTTTCCCCAAATAACTTAATAGATTAGTGTAGAGCTTTTTCCGGAGTATTTTTCATGATAACTCGCGTCCTTGTTTTCACATCCAAAGTTTTTTACGATCCATCATATTATAATCAAGTTGTGGAACAACTGATCGATAACCGTTTCCGTGTGTTTTGCTGCACGAGTAATTTCCATTTTAAAACAATTTTATTTAATCACTTTTAACTTTGAAAGCTCATAGTCGACACAAGGTGACAGCTAACGTGCACAGATTATAGTAGATTGAACTGTGGAGGATTTACTTCACTTTTGACTCTGTGAGGAAAACTACCGATGAATATTTAATTGTTTTGATATTCCTAGGTTGGTACTACCGACTCTACCTATTAGGCTTCTAAGAGGTAAATTCTTTCATCTAAGCGTTAGGTTATTCATGTAAACTACTGCTACGTGTACTGTTTAATCTTACATCTTAACTCAGTTGAAACTCTATTTTAAATGTAGATATAAGTATGATATATTGTGTAAATCGTAATTTTTTTGGGTACCTACCCGTACCCAAAGGGTAAAACTGGACCCCATTACTGAAACTTTGCTGTCTATCTGTATCTCTATCTGTCTGTCTGTCAGACTGTATGTCGTGAACCGCGATAGTGTGAAAGTTTTTCACAGAGATTCGGACTCGCGCCTAAATACCGATTATTTAATAATATATGATCCTTACTCTAAACGTAGCTCAAATCACTGATATCAATTCCTAGGTTTCATTTTATTTATAGAAAAACATCTAATATTCTATTTAAATAAAGATTCGAGCCCCCGAACTATATATACGTGCTTAATTAGACGTATCCAAAGCTTCAGTTTTCACATAATTTAGGGAAAATTTCCGCCTACCCTCATTAGATAGGTAAGTTCTTAGCTGAGGACTCGTTAACGGCCATAGTGAACAGTTTGAGCTATTCATTAGGCCAGAAGTACCTTTTTAAGTCCCCTTCTATAGAATGGGATTTCAGATTTTGTTGGACGATAACGACGTGAGTGAAGAACTTGTGAATTCGTAAAAGTCAAAATTGCACTTAGGTCTGTTTACCTTATACGTTTTTACAGGGCTTCGCTTTTTTCCATGGATTTCTACTATTAAAATATTTTGTTTACTTATGCGTAATAATGTTTATGACCTACCATTATATACATCCTCTGTTTTACATAGGAGTTTAATCACTTCAAGTTAACGTAAGTACTTAAAATTATACAAGAACGTATATAAGGTATAAACGGTATTTGCAATTTTTTTGTTATCTCTTTTATTTGATGTGTATTAAATAAATACCTATTACAGAGCAAAAAAACTCTATCAGAACATTTAAGCTTCTGTCAAAGCTCTAATAATCCTGGACCCCTGCCGAGTCAGACACAACCAATAATATAGATATAACATGTTGCGCGACTATTTCAAAGAATACTACAGCAGTTTACTTTAACCAATTTGAAATCAAATAAAGCTGCTTCGAAGCATAAGATGAAGTCGTCAGTGCAAGCCGGGGCACGGTAATGCCTTGATCACACGTACCGAGTAAACCGGCGAGACAGTGACGTATTTGAGATACACTGCGCGTCGACATCAGTTTTACTGTTGAAAGTTGCAGCGTTAGCGCGCAGTGTATCTTAAAAACGTCACTGTCTCGCCGGTTTACTCGGTACGTGTGATCAAGGCATAAGGACATCTATTTCGGCTGTAACGAGCACCACCATTTACCGACAAGATAAGGCTTTTTATTGCCTGGGGGGCTATCCAGCAAAGGGGAACTAGCGTGACCGAATATCCTTTCAGTTGCAGTTCAGTACCTCTACCATGAGTTGTCACAGTAAAATCGCCTGACATTACTACAGTAGTTACGTCAATATTAGTATGACGCATTTTAGTACCCAACTATCCGCTAGAGGCGCTGTACAAATCTTCATACATTTTTTTAACTACAGACGCAAGCGAGTATAGTATAAGTATATAGTATAATAAAAACTCATGGTAGAGCTACTATTTTCGATGATTTTACTATAGTAACTCATCAATACTCCGTGGCATTTTTGTGGACTGACGTGACTGAGCTGTTAAAAATGACGTCGATGGCGCGGTTTAGCACGTGGCCTACCTGATTTGAGCATGGCCTACCTGATTTAAGCATGACCAACAAGATTTGAGCGGTATGAAAATCGATCATTCAAAATATCAATAAAAGACGAAGAAGAAAACTGAACTGCGATTTGATCAAATAACAGTTCAAAAACATTTTAGTTGTCAGGATACCCCCCTTGAAATGCCTATATTAAACAGTACAAGCTGTTAGAGTGAGACACAAGGTTGTACATAAATATTGAGCTTTGCTTTACATCCAATATTAACTTGATTTAATATTCAAAAGGTTGCTAGCTGTTCAACTGCGCCAACTTTGTGGTTGCGCTCTTAAATTATATAGAAATAACCTAATAATTTTAGTTTTTTTTATTTATTGAAAAAAGATATTCACTAATGTACCTACCTAAAGTTGCGTAAATGCTTTCTCATTGGTGTTTTTTTATAGAATAGAATATGACTTGATTGTACGCCATATTGATATAAAAAAAAACACATAGTAAATAACAATTTAGAGTAATGTAGGTACAATGGACGGTCTTAATCGCTAAAAGCGATATCTTCCAGACAACCTTTGCCATAGCTGGTAAAGTTCATAAATATTGCGGTTTAGTTTTTACTACAAAAACCAAATAATAGTACCTACTAAGAAAGAAGCAACAAAAAGTTAAAAAAAAATCTTTCACATCTGCTGACGCAGTCTAAAAGTTTATTCATTTCGCATCTTTGTTCGTAGTAAAAGCCTTCAGTCAACGTGGAGTGAAAAGAGTTCCAACTCGCTCAACATTATTATTTTTCTTCAAAGTTCATGCCATTTGATTAAACTCAGCTTTATTTCAAACTAGCATTTGCCTGCGGCTTTATTTGCATGGATTTTTCACTTTAGACCCTTTTCTGTAAGAATGAGACATAAGGCTTATTGCCTGTCTCTAAGTCGAAGGCAATTTACAATATTTTTTTATACTTATAAGGGCCTGCGCAGACCGGGACGGCATGGCAAGGGATTTTAATTTTTACTAATGGACATTCAACCGTACTGTTACAGAAATACGACATAAATTGCTATGCTTTAAAATGATGCCGTGGCATTGAACGTGAATCATGAACATCATTTTAAAGCATAGCAATTTATGTCGTATTTCTCTAACAGTACGGTTGAATCAACATCATCAACATCATTAAGTGTTCTAGCATTAAGTTTTTATAATAACTGAAATTAAGCACTTATTCTATTCTATTCTATTCTATTCATTAGTAAAAATTAAAATCCCTTGCCATGCCGTCCCGGTCTGCGCAGGCCTTAAGTTGATACTGTAGCGAGTGTTATAAATATTGAGACATTTTATTATTCTTTGAATACATGAAAAAGTCGAAAGGCCGAAGAAGCGTTGGAAGGATGATGTGGACGCCCAGGAGAGGGATTGGTAGAGTGTCGCCAAAGACCGGGATAAGTGGAAGGCTTTGGGGGACACCTTTGCCCAGCAGTGGGACAGTATCAAAACGAACAATCCTTAAGTATCTGTTTTTCTTTAACAAAATAAAAACGTACTTAGGTATGCGTTTTTCTTTAGCAAAAGAAAAATGAGGGTGACTAAAAATGCTATGTAAATGATACAGAATTAAATAAAGACTGGCTGTAACGAGGTCATTAGAGATATGCCAGCCGAGATTATAAGAATGCCTGAATGTTCAAATCTGCCTTGCAAAGCGGGTTTTCGTTGATACTTAAGTTAGACTATACGGCAGCGACCTCTCGCCTACTGAGTATCTATTAAAGTTAAACTGAGTAAAAAAAATATTTTTTCAATAAAATCACAAGGATCATTTAGAATCGTCTTACATACTAGGTGATTCTAGCTGCCAGTTCCACGCGACCAAAGCCTAGAAGAACGGGCAACAAACTTACACAGTAGGCCTATCCTAGCATCTCACAACCTTCTAGGTTTTAAACCCCATACAGTTTAAATAGTAACTCATCGGTATTATGTGACAGTTTGTAGACTAATGTGACTGTGACGTTATTGATAGGATTAAATACAGCTCAATCACATGAGTCCACCAGATATGCCACAGAATACCGATGAGTCATTATAGAAACTGAAAGTGATTTAAAACCAGGCATCAGGTATTGAAAGGCCGGGAGAATACAAAAAATCTATGATACTGACTACAAAGACAAAATACAGAAAGGATTTTTGTCAGTACCTAAATGATTAATTCACGAATTCTTTAAATCTTCTTTTCGAATCCTCTTAATCTTCAAAAATTCTGTTCTACCGAGTTGTGAGAATAAATTCTGGATGTTGTGAGCAAAAGCATTTATGTAATGTCTCATTACTCACATATCTAATTTCCGTAAATGCAGACATTTTATACCATTATTTGCCTCAGCTTTTCCTGAATTTTCTTCGTGTTCTCTAACAATTTATGATAATTCCAACTCGTTAAATAAATGATCAGAAATACAATTACAAAGCTGCAAATACGAATTTTCGGATGTTTATAAGGTACCTACTCATATCCACCCAAGCTTTCAACCTATAATATGAAAAAAAGACGTGTGGCACTCGGGGACTGCCGGGGTAAAGCTATTGCATAGCATTTTTTACTGGATTACGCATGCAGTGTTAGGTTATTTTCGTTACGGAATTTCTGGATTCGGTCTACACGCTCAAGGCCCGTGATAGAAGCTATGCAATAGCTTAAAAACTGGCAAAGATTAAGCGCACTCCGCCTAGATATTCGGGTAAAACTATAAGAATGGGCTAAAGGGAATATTCATAGCTCACATACGCATTATATTTTCATAATGGCCATCTTATAGCAATATGTCATTTGTCTATGCCGCTTACGAGGCTAAAACCTCTCAAATCCTCGTCTTTGCGAGCCCGAAGCTCGGTCACGTAGCATCGAGTTGAAAACTTATGAAAGGAACTCCTTACTGGATTTGAATGAAAATCTGCACATTCTACATGAAAACCACCGTTATTTCCGAACCTTATTTTGAACGAGGTAAGGTTTAGATTGACTTAGTTATGTTGATGAGACAGGTAACAGGTGAACGAGAGGTCTGATCGTTCTAAGTAATAAGAGTACTGAGGACTGTGAAACTTTGTCCCATTCTATAGCGCGGATAAAAAAAAAAAAAAAATATATATGGACTTTACACACATCACACTCTAGTCCCAAACTATGCAGAGTTTGTACTATGGCAACTAGATTGCTGATAGAATACATAACATCATCATTCCCTGCCCTTATCCCACGTTAAGTGGGGTCGGCACAACATGTCTTTTTAATAGAATACTTTTATACAATTTTTTTTCGTAAATACATACATAGACTACATAGTAACATCTAGACACAGAACAAATATTTATGTTCATCACACAATAATGTAATAATGTTCATAATGATGTACCTACTTACCTTTATGTATCTAATAATTTACCAAATTAAGTCTCATATCTGTTTAATTTTAAGATAAGAATATTTTTGGTTAATTTTAAGAATATTATGCCTAGTGCCCTATATTCGCCTCTCATCTTAATTTAAGATCTTAAACCTATAATTGTAACTATCATGATACAATAAATAAATCTATCTATCTATCTACGTAAATTATCTGAATAGTCAGAAAGCACCCAGCGGCCAGTCAATTAAGAAATAGCGGAAAAGCAAGAACATTCTCAGCTTCGTAGATTTAATTACTTAATCACTATTAAGCTCGTTTCGCTCTGTTTATGATTTTACGATTTTATTATACATTTTCGTTTTATTTCGCAGCTGTTTACGACGTTACAATTATCCAAGTAAGTTTATAGAAAATTAATTTTCTTTTCAATCATTTTCTGTCGGAAAATTTTGCTATAATTTTACCTATTTAAGAGGTTAACGGCCGGTTTCTCGAACGATGATCAACGAAAAAATCAAATAATTACTATGTGTCAAACTCGGATCAATCGTGATTTGGGTTTCCAGAAACCGGCCGTAAGTTATTAAATGTCGCTCAACGTGAAAATATGCCAAAGTTTTAAAACTTATTACGGATATTTACGGATATGTCTTACATTAGATACCTAATCAAATGATTATTGGTGATGATCTAACACTTACTTAAATAATGATCATTTATATAAAATCTATTTTTATCCCATTTGATTAATGTTTGTTGAAATAGTTCTCAAAGCCGAAAAACTAATAAGATCCAAATGAAAGTAAATAGTGGTGTTTGTTTGGTCCACACGAATTATTGGATCTAATACATTCCCGAACCACTCTAATAAATAAATGTTTACTAGGTTTATTCAGTAAACCGTAACCATTTTATGTAGTTTATTTTAAAATGGCTGGCCTGTTTTGTTTGCATTTATCCAACTTGATAAATAAACCTTACGATTACTTTATAAAATAAACTTGTAATGAAAATCAAAAGAGATAAATCAGCTTTAGATTTTTGGGTGTTACTATGTATTCTATGTACTTATGTATTTACAAAAAAAATGTATGTAAGTTTTCTATCAGCAATCTAGTTCCCTTAGTACAAGCTTTGCTTAGTTTGGGACTAGTGTGTGATGTCTGAATTGTCCGGCAATATTTGTCATTATAGATTGATAAAGCTTTAAGATTTATTGTACGAGACACTTAGAAAAAATATATATCTTTCTACCTTTATCATAAACTAGTAGTACGCCCCGGCTTCGTACGGGTAGCCTATATAAATAAAGATCATTATAATATAGCTAATTATGTTACTCAGTATAAACGTATTTTCGAAATGATAAAAAATATAGACCCTATAGTTGTAACCCCCCCGCATATACTCCCGTGACCGACAGCGGCGCGGCGTCTGCTGATTTTTTTCTAATAAGTACTTACATTTTTGAACTTGTGATATCTTTCGAATGGAATGTCCGAATTCAATAATTTAAAAAGTAATAGAAAGGTATTGAAGCAGTCTTAATTTTAAAGTAATTTATTTAGATAAGGATTAATACCTAAGTACAAATATAGAACGTTTTCTGGCGTCGTCATTTTAATTATATTTTTTTGATATTAAAACACTTATTATGACATATCTATAATAGTTAGACATATGCTGTCGCTGACTTTTTTGTGGATGATAATGTGTTCTACAAAATTGTAGTACATAATTTCTTTCTATCATCAATAGTTTCCGCAGCGCACGCGATGTAAGGAATTTCTTTTACACCTTGGGTTACATAATTGAAGTTTTAGTAAGGATCCCTAATTTTTTTGGAAATATAATATAGCCTATGTTCAGCACAGATAATGTAGCTTCACAATAGTGAAAGAATTTTTGAAATCGGTCCAGTAGTTTCGGAGCCTATTCGATGCAAACAAACAAACAAACAAACAAACAATTTATATTATTATATCATTATCATTATCATAAATAAACATTATTTATGAGGAGAGCGGCGAAAAATAACGACTTCTATCACAAAGATAACTAAATTAAAAAGATTATGGAGCATGAACTCGGGCAGGAAAATGTGATCAGCCAGGCTTCATCGACTTGCATACATTACCATAATCTGCCCATCTATTGATTTTACCCCACTATCCTTCGCTAGCTAAATATATTTTTCTAGGCTTAGTAAAAAACTGCGCTATTATTATAAACTAAGTTATGTGGCTTATTCATTTTCAGGCTGTAGACTTTCGAAAACAAAAGATTATTATTTCAGATCTATAAAGGGTTTAAAAGGGATAAGTAACGCAAATGAGCTTTTTTGGAAACGACCCAAAAAAATTACGAAATGAAATTTTTTGTTAAAATAAACGATTCATTTGTGTACATATCTCAACATTCATTATATATCGGTATTTTTACTCTATTAAGAAAATAAAAAAGTATTGTGATTAAATAAATGTATGTCTGGTAGAATGCAACTTCCTCTAAGTACATTATCCAAAAAAGAGGTTGCCAGCTTTTTATTTTATGTTATTAGGCCATTGGCTGACAGTCCTGTCATTATTCTGCTTCTTGCTAGTAAGAATTTGAAGCTTTATCATAGAGTGCAGGTGCTCTAGAAGCTTTATAGTTTGTGTCGCTTCGTTTTTAATGAGCCTGCGAAGGCCCTCGCTGCATAATTCCTCGTTAGTTCATTCAGAGCTGCCGTCCTTTCACAATGCTATGCTATCCCAGTTATTTTACCTTTTTGTAAAAAAATAGTTGATTCTTTAAGCACAAATAACAAGTAATTTAAGAATCTGTTTGAGATCCTAATTATTTATGTAACGTGGTTTTTGACGGGAAAGTTTCTGATTCACATCACATCAACCTTTACACAAACCTTGAGTTGTTTATAGGGTACAATATTCAAATTGTTTTTTTTTTAAGTATAGGCGACCAAGAAATTGGTTTACCACTTTTGATGACATCTCCCAGTAACATAATTATTAAGGATTACAGATTGACAGATTCTGACGTACAAGTTATTAATCTGTCAAGCGAAAATAGCCCTTGATGTTTTGTACGTGCAAATGATATTCAGTCTTAGAGTGGTAAACCAATTTCATTGTCGCCTATACTTATGGAAATAAATATAAATAAAAAAATCTCCTGTTAAATACTGTTGTTTACAACACAGTTCATATTATTAGAATAAAAACAATAAAACAAGCGTACCTACTGCTGTTACAAGAACAGAAAGGGTTTTTGTCAGTAAATGTTTAATAGCGCCTCTTCTGCGCAGGTATGACTTGAATAAATAAAAATATCTAGGTACTCCTACAATACTATCATATAATTTTTTGTACCAGATGTCTACAGCGATACTACTGATTTTTAACCGTTTCATTCTATTAATAAAATAACGGTCTATCTTATAAAAAGTTAGCGCAAATTTGATGTATTGATTACCATACGTAATGATGACATAAAGTCAACGTTAACTTTTTATAAGATAGGGGATCATTACGTATGGTAAGTATTTAAACAACAAAACAGTAAAGTAACTATTGCCATAGAAATCTGACAAACAATATATTCTTAAAAGTAATACTATATAGATGATAAATACACACAAACCGTGTACAAATTAATTTTGTATGTTATACAATATATTTTCTCAGCTTGACTTCCGACCAACTAACTAGTAATTTCCTGATGCGGGTTAACTAACTGAGAATGTTCAGTAACTGGACAAAAAGTCGATAAATCACCGAAAAAAGATCCTCTTCGTTTCGTTGCTACTCCAACAAGCCTTTTTTCGAAAAATCAAGGTATAAACTAATCGTATAATCGAGTATACCTACTAAGTGAACTTACTTGTATATTACTGTTATAAATCTAGTTCAATATGTAATGTAAAACAATAAATAACAATATGTTTTCTTACTTCTGAAAGTTGTTGTACATATGAATAATTATATGTTAAGGAGAGGTTGTAAGACAAACAAAAATAACACTAAAGCTTTTGATGAACAGATTTTTTAATTATAAAAATACCGGTTTCTCGAACGATGATCAACGAAAAAATCAAATAATTACTATGTGTCAAACTCGGATCAATCGTGATTTGGGTTTCCAGAAACCGGCCGTTAGTGGAGTTTCTTGAAATCGTCAGCATTATAGTTGACATATTTGGCATCTAGTAACTATAACCCTAAAGTATTGGGTAATAGATTCTGACTGAACATCTGATACGTAACGTGCGACCCCAAATTAGCACCTAAATTCGGCTAGTGACCCGACTTTGTCTAATAATTTTAGTCGAAGGCTCTTATGCAATCGGGAGCTTAACATTATATTAGTATATTTCATTTAAATTAATAGGCTTTTACAATAATAATCCAAACTATATATTGTAATACTTATGTATAGGCGACAAAGAAATTGGTTTACCACTTTTGATGACATCTCCCAGTAACATAATTATTCGCTAAGGATTACAGATTGACAGATTCTGACGTAGCAGTTATTAATCTGTCAAGCGAAAATAGCCCTTGACGTTTTGTACGTGCAAATGATATTCAGCCTTAGAGTGGTAAACCAATTTCTTTGTCGCCTATACATTTTTTTGTTAATACATACATAGAATACATAGTAACTCCCAGACACAGAACAAATATTTATGTTCATCACATTTGTTCTGGTGGGCATCGAGCCCACGACCCACAGAGGGGCAGAGCTTCTCTCAACTAAGCTGTGACGCCTGTCACAAAACAAATAAATAAAAGTAATGTCAATTTTCCATTTAGTTTGAAACTTCAAAAAGTAATTTTAAAACAATACCTTAGGTACCTCAGTTAGCAATACACTTTGGAGACTTCAAAGTATCTTACCCAAATCTTTTATTTTAAAAGTTAGAATCAAATTCTAATGGAAAGCTTTCTCGAGACAACGGGATTTACGAAGGTAAAGCAAGACAGAGGTGATCGCTTAATTTAATTTATTTCTCGTTACAAAACAAAAAACTCGACGATGATTCGGATTCAATTTCGTCACCTTTCAATATGAAAAGTTTATAACAATGATGATTTCATTTTGTTAACAAAAACAGAAGAGGTTATTCATTTATTTATTATAGGTATTTGTAACCAAGAAGGCGATTACGACCCCGATGATTTCGAGAGGGACTGGTGGACAAAAGCAGAGAACAGGGATGAGTGGAGGGATTTGGGGGAGACCTTTGCCCAGCAGTGGGACAAAATAGGTTAAGAAAAATAAAAATAAAATTATAACCTCGTCCTTGTTTTTGGGTAGGTACCTATCGATCATTCTGCACAAACTTGTTTTGTAGTAAGTAGTTCCTACTCCAAAATCAGTTTAGGTAAGTAGTTGTTTAGTTTCACTTATCCAAGTGTTTGGTACGTGCTCCGAATGTTATCGGTACTCGTCGACAGTCTCCGAACATGAGGCGTAATTTCCGGTTTATAATAGTGATCGGCATCCGTTAACTTTAAATTAACCTTTGGCATGGAAATTAGTGTTGGCTTAGTTTCACACTTCATTGGCCAGTCAAGTACCCATAGACAAATTAACATGCTAAAACTAATAGAGTTATTATTATATTATTTACAAAGTCGTGTGGCACTCGGGGACTGCCGCGGTATTGCATAGCATTTTTTGCTGGATTACGCATGCCCAGTGTTAGGTTATTTTCGTTCGGTATTTTCGTTACGTAATTTCTGGATTCGGTCTCCACGCTCAAGGCCCGCGATAGAAGCTATGCAATAGCTTAAAAAATGTTTGCACTTCTTCTTCTTATCGTGTCGATGCTACAACTGTATTTTGTTGTAGCATCGTGTTGGAAAGATTAGCCAGACAAGACACTAACAAGGGCAGTGTAGAAATAAAACTTGTTAAATCAGATGCAAGGGCGTAATAGCTCGTTGCACGTTTTCCATCAAACGCTTTCTTTTGTATTGTTACAATATTCATGGATGACCTTTTGTTGTAGTTATTTCAAAGTTTTACCGACAAGTTGTCGGTCAAGTTTAGTTTGAGGTAATTTATTCTGAATGAGGAAAGCTATTCTTGAAATGTAATCAATGTATGTAAAACTATTTATAAAACGTTTTAACAAAATATACACGAAACAGTTAAAAACTATTTCTAGGTCTAATTTAAGGTATTGGCTGGATTGTTGTGCTGAATGGCAGCTGTCGTAAACTTATATGCTGCTATGTGACAATTAAAAAACTCTCCGTGTTAGTTATGTCACATTGCATATTACTACATTCTAGTAGGTCTACCATGAGTTTTTACTATACTATATTTACTATACTCGCTAGCGTCTGTAGTTAAAAAAATGTATGAAGATTTGTACAGCGCCTCTAGCGGATAGTTGGGTTTTAAAATTGGTAATACTAATATTTACGTAACTACTGTAGTAAAGTCAAGCGATTTTACTGTGACAACTCATGGTAGAGGTACTGAGATAACATAATTTCTAAAGCACTTACCCAATTCATCAATATAAATAAACTAGATATATAAACGCAATAATATTATACTGACCGTGAGCATAATATTAGCATCGTCTCATTTGCGAATCTAAAATGTCTTGACACTGGTATAAATGTCCTAACAAAATGTCCGGACGATTGCCATTAAAAAAAATAAAAAAATATAAGTCACATGGAATGCAAACATTGGTCAGGCTAGGAATAATGTTACCATCTAACTACCAAGAACTAACTTTGTTCTGGTAAGTAGTCCCAAGATACATAGATTAGTAACTTTAACAGAGGTTGCTGCTACCTACTTAGCTGGTAACGTTCAGGCTACTTATTGCAGAAGTTTCAAAGTATACCTATGAGCCAAACTATTCATGCAACGGTTAAACAAATTATGTATGAATTTGCTTTATTTAAAACATAATAGGGTAGCACTATGGTATATTAAAGTTTTTTGAAATTGTTAACATCGGCACTAAGTCAAACAGTTGAATTTTAAGTTCTAATAGATTTCCAGAATGTGCTATGTATGTAGTATTTCTGTATCTGTACCATTTTTATAACTTTCTTCTCAACACTTTTTTTTCCTAATTTCATAAAATAATGTGTTACTGTAAACGCTAAACTAGTAAGAACTGAGTACGCAATTTCAGTAACATTTTATTGTACCTTATTGTGAACTTTAATTGTAACTAACTGTAAGGTAAGCAATTCATGTTATCAACGAGCTTAGGGCTTTGACTCTGGTTTAAAATTATATATAATTTAACTTAATTAATAAAGGACTTTAGGTCCAGACTTTAGTTTAGAACTTAGGGCGTGAACTTAGTGCTTAGCTTGTATTATGTTATGAAACTATTTGATTTATTTATTGAACTTTACACTCAAAATCTTTAGATAATATTTTCAAATATTATTAATATAATTAAAAATAAGTATTTTCTATTATTTTCATGCATAGAATATTTTAGTATTCGACGACATATTAATTTTTTAATCCGCTTTCATATTACGTGAAATAATGTTGCGAAACTTGGAAAAAAAGTAAAGTTCTAGTCAAAAAAGCACGTGATTGGCTAAAAATTTATCGGGTTCCCAATAACGGCCAATTTGACGATACAATTTCGCTGAAATTAATTTCGTTTCAAATCCCAAGAGACAATGAGGTAATGAATCTGTTGGGGGACTGAGAACTCGTTTTGTTTTGATTTAAACGATTCAAATCTTCTGTCGGAATGATTTGTTATTGTTTCAACAAAAATAACTGTTTTCATATTCTTTAGCTTACCCGTTTCTGAACCGTATTCACCTTTATCTCCTGTATTTATTATACTGGAGTTTCTAATATTGTTAGTTTATTTTTTCCTTATACGAGGACATGTTTATTACATTCCCACAGTTTATTCCCTTTCATAATCCTCAGTTTATCGGGGCCTAAAAGAGGTGAGTAATACAATACAACGTACTATGTGGTTATACCAAGGACGGCTAAATACTTAACTGTAGCGGCCCCATTAGAATGAGCCTCATCCTACCTGTGGAAATGTAGCTGTACTTGTTTGAAATTAGGCAATGTTGCTTTCGTATAACGATGGTAAAAATTGTTTAAAATGTATTGTTCTATAATAGCGTAAATAAACATTTATACAACTTAGTATTTTTATGTAAGAGTTGTGAATGTTTGTTGACTTAATTAATATTGATAATTAATATGGATCAGTTGAAATATCTATAGATTGTTTGCAACGGTCTGTAGATAGCTCAACTGTTTCTTATGTATTTTATATAACAATGTACATTTTGTAAATACTGTATAGTCGTAAGTTTGTTTGTGAATAAAGACTAATATTATATCTATTTGTATTTTTTTATATAGGTATCCCAATATGCAGATGGCAAACAGTGAACGGCGAGATACGTCACGAAGTGGACATTTTCTTTTCATAAACCCTCTCTCTCTCTCTGTTGTGATATTTGTCTTGTTTAACACTTTCACTGCAGCATAAAATGTACCTGAACCTATCCACTGGCCATATCTGCTTAGCTACATACATTGTTATGTTTAATTACGGTATGTTTATCTAAGAAAATACAGTTAAGCTTACGTTACACAGGGATAATATAATTTATATAATATTATTTGTATATCATGCCGGTTTGATATAGGTTGGGGATCTTCTGGTTAATGTTAACATAATGTATTAATAAACAATGAATATGTAGTTAAACACATATTTATTTGTTAATTTGCGCGTTTTTATTTGTTTAGTTTTTATTACAAATTGGCAGGAGTAACCGTTGAAAATAAATGAATATGCCCGGACAATTCACACATCACACTCTAGTCCCTTAATTATTTTGAAAAATAATTGAATAAGAATGATTAATTTAAAACAAAACAAACAAAAATTAAAGCTTCATTAATTAAGTTTTGCTAGGACTAGAGGTTTAGGAATAGAGTGAGATGTATGTAATGTCCGTGAATATATTTTTATATTAAAGATTTTATTAAAAAAAAAAATTCAAATTTTTTATATATTTTTTTTTCAAATGTGAAAAGAAGAAGAATAAATAACTCTATCTAAAAGAAGAATGTTTTTTGTGACGAAAATTGCATTTCAAACGTCGTTTCAAAAGTAAACCAACGATCTAATCTAATTGTATCTATAGCTATAAATGTGGCCATGCCTTCGTCTGAAAAATAGCTCATCGTCTCATAAAACTGCTACAGTACAATATTAATTTTATACACCAACAATATTTCGCCTGAAGTGGTTTCCAATAACGAATGAGGAACACTCACGCTGCGATTAATTTAAAGTGTGCACCTTTATTGAGTTTCCCACAACTAATTGAACAAGGGCCGGTCCAGTGCCCAGTCGATATGGGTTTTCGATTATATTTTACACTTTAACTGATAGGTTTACAGTATCGTTATTTTTTCCAATATCAATACATTTTTGTATACATAGTAAAGTAAATAATCGCTCCTTTTATTTGCTTACTTAAAATGCCAGCATATGTGTGTGTACCGACGAAGTCGTTTACTAGTTACCGAGAGTTTACTAAAGATTTATTGGGTCTAAACTATATTTTAAAATTTTATGTAAGTTTGTATTTAACTGTGTATGGTAATTATAATGGGAAATGATGAGCCGACCCCACTTAACGTGGGATAAAGGCAGGGGAATGATGATGGTAATTTTAATCAAAATATGTTATAGATTGCCTGTGATTTGAAATAACAGACTGCAAGTATTGTCGCCAAATAAGGCCAAATAAGCAAGGTAAGCTTTTCGTATGGAAATACCAACAAAAATCACAGAAAAAATCTGTAACTCTATAATAATGTCAGTTTGCTTGACAAATAATACCAAGGTAGTAAACCGATTAAAGACAAATTGAGTGGCCGATTACTGCTGAATAGCCTGACGAGGGCGAGGATAAGCGATCTACCATAATTTATAGGACAAATTGTTATTACCTACTGCACGATATCTGTGTTGTAACGGCGAAAACACCGGCCGATAGTTTCATGAATAAAATCATCAGGAATTAATGTGTACTTAATCAATGTAATTAATGTAATCAATGTTGCTGGCGTCTGTGTTTCCCGGGTCTTATAATTTGGACGTTTTTAAGAGACGAGTGAATGGGTATCTTCTAGGCAAGTGTGCTACATCGTAGACCGCATCGTTACTTAGCATCAGGTTAGATCGCGGTCATACGCTTGCCTATAACTTGTAAAAAAAAGAAAAAAAAATTGTAGGAATGACATCAGTCGGAGTGAAACCCGTTATTGTTTTTTTTGTAATTGACTAGCGCTTATTCCAAAGCATTACCTGTCTCGACGACGGATAGAAAAATGAGGAGTAAAACGATATCACACTTTATGGAACGACGATATTAAAAGTACAATGAAGAAGGCCAGATATCGTGGCGTGTAAAATAATATGAGGCAGGCTTATGTCCAACAGTTGACTTCTTAGGCCGATCATATTTATACAAGAGACAAACCCACAATCTCTTCCTCGTTTAAAAATAAGATGATAATTTCAAATCACCAAATTTACCCTATTTTTGGTTAACTATTCAATCATCATTCCCCTGCCCTTATCCCACGTTACGTGGGGTCGGCACAACATGTTTTTTTCTTCCACTCACTTCTTTCGTCAACTCTGAGTCTACTCCTCTCACATTCATGTCCTCTTTCACACAACCATAAATTAATTTACCATAAAATACCGATAAATGAAAATCGCAGGTACCTACTATTTATCTGCACAAAAAGTTCCACAAGTTTCTAGGAACGAAAGTTATACCAAAAGCAAATAAGTATAAGCATTGTTGTAACTTTGAAACTATTTGCAAGTTTTTAAGTTCTCGCCGTTTTCCAACCAAAGTCGATGTGCGATCTACTTGAGAACTTTGTAGTACTACATGAAAATCGTTTTACACTGACAATACAGTTTTATGTATGGTTTTTATAGCAAACCCTGAAAGAACTAGCGAGAAAGGTGCTACGAAAATGGTCCAATGTATTGGTCTACTTATCAGTACCTTGGAGCTTTAAAAGGTTATATTTAAACGGATATACATCCGAAATAGCTTGTTTTGACCTTCATACTGCTCGCTATCACGTTAAATAGATAATAATGTTATTTTTAACTTTGTTTGAGTGTTTATATTAAAGACCATAATACTCTCTTAGACACAGAATAACTGGGTACCTGGTACCTTTCCAATTTGATGTTATAGTTTGATTAAAGCGCTAAGCAGCAAAACAGCAGTCTAGTAAAATACGATGAATCTAAATTGATTAAACGAACTTCCCTAAAGCTACGTGAGAACAAGATTTCATCAATGCGTTTTACTTTGACGCAACAAAAGAGCTACCTTTTATGTCGCTGGCACACCTTACCTTATGACCTAAAAACAACACAGTTGCAATTTTCACTTAAAATATCTTTACTTTGTTTTACTGAGCGCTCAGCCAAGCCTGTTGGCAGACTTCACAGTGAACAAAGAATATTTTGTTTCTACATGAATTTGCGAGGGATGTATAGTGGTATTTACATTTGTTTTTTTTGTGTAGAAAATCAAGATATTCAAGGAAGTTTGGTATAACGAGGATTTTTGTTATCTACAAGTTTTTGTCCGTGATTTCGTTCGCGTTCCGTTGATTGCCTTAATGCATTTTACGTATCGTCTAAATCAAATGGATATAATTTTTTTAAAATTTAAAATTAGATGTAGATAATTATAGATACATACCACAAACATGTTGTAACAATGGACTAAACGTAAGGCATTTTATTCTTCGAAAGTTAGCAAAAAAATGCAAAATGTTGTTTTTATTTGGTTCGGTTCTTGATAAATAGGTCTAATTTGAAAAGACACCGCCCACTAAACTTCGTCCATTAAAATCTCCTTCAGAACGAAGCAAATTATAATAAAAACGGTGATTTACTTATGAACACTTTATTATTTAAGGTAATATACATTTTTGGTTACATTAAGATTAGAAGTACGTCCAGTTGTAAAAACTTTGTAGAATAACATTTTAGTATGCATGAAAAAAAAAGACGTGTGGCACTCGGGGACTGCCGCGGTAACCCATAGCATTTATCGCTGCATTACGCATGCGCAGTGTTAGGTTATTTTCGTTCAGTATTTTCGTTACGGAATTTCTGGATTCGGTCTCCACGCTCAAAGCCCGCGATAGCTTAAAACTTTTTCAGGTCCTGTTCAGTATTACTTTCACGAATATAAGGGCATAATATTGATCAAGAGTGTGTTGTTTTTCTTCTTCCAATCAAACGAAAACCAGTTGCTGCTAAACAGAGATACGAAAAAGGAAAATAATATACTTATCTGATAAAAATGGTGCGTAATTGCAAGAAAACTAATTAGAGTTTGCATTTGGGTCAGGCTGACTCCAGGCAGTCGGCTGTTCAACGTAGTAATAATGCGCTCACACTCAAATCTTGTCAACATCGTAACCATTAGAAATGGTTGCGAAAAAAAACTTAAGCTTAAAAATAATGGTTGGAAATAAGTATAACACAAGGAGAATCATTGGAAGAAGGACTGATTTTTATATTTGCGATATATTTGAATACTTAAGTAATGTTCTTTCTAACGTACTAACGTGTAAAGTGTAAAGATTTATTTATCACTGTTTTGATAACCAAATTAATTAAACGTTAAGCTTAGTTAGCGTTTAAGTATGTAGATTAAGCTCGTAAGCTCGTTAAAATGATTCCATGCACAGATCTTACTATATTTAGACACAAATAATAGCGTTATTAAATTATCATAATTTAAGGATTGCATAGAATAAAATCTTAATTCATTCACGATTTACGTGCAGAAAACATTTACATTATTTACGCTTCTATTTGTTCCTTTTACTCAGTATTCTTATCAATATATACGGATTCAATAAAATGCACTATCGTATCTGATTTTAAAGTATTTTTTTAAGTTATTTAGCTTTCCTCATGAAGGTTATGTTAAGAATGTTTATTTTTAATACGAGTTATTATGCCTGAAGCTGAGTGTGTCTTGTAAGAAAAGTTATAATAAGATCGGGCGCGTCTCTCAAGTTTTGAAAACATTTCAGTAGCCATAGGCGACTTATACTTATAAACAACTTCCTTATTTTAATTTTATTTAAAGTGAATGTAACGCTGTAACTTATTGAACTTTTTCACATAGGTAAGCTTTAGTAACAGGAACCTTCTTAAGTCCTAATGATTTAACAAGTAAATCCTTTCCAGTTTTCATCGTACGCAAAATATGCAATTTGTTGTTCAACGTGATAAGAACGTATTTGAATTCGTTTAGCTTTATGCAAAATGAGAATGTAAGCGCGCGGTAACAAGATCAAACCACAGCTTTTTGTACAAAGATGGCTACGTAAATGAAAGTAAAATTAATCCTCTTTCGTGACAACATGATATAATATCTACGATGCTGGGGCACTAAAATAAGATGGTGATATGTAGAGTTCAAATTCGTAATCATTAGGTACGTTTATAAAGTAAAACATAAAATAAAAAACCATTTTGAATTTTAGATTTATTTTTCAACCTAACATTGTCGTAACTTCGTAACTTGACAGATCACCAGCTAATTTAACAGGTGTACTCAACTATGAACATTGTTCATACACTTAAAAGTAATTACACAATCAGTACCGAAAAACAATAATTCTTTTTATCACGAAATTTACTTTTATCACGAAAATACTATACTTAATATTACTAAATTCCATTTAATCAATTTCTTTAATGAAGGGATAAAATCAAAATATTAAACATTACTCACGCTATCATACAATACACTATCTATTGTAGCTACTGATTCAAAATTGAAGTTTGATAGCTTTGAAGGTAAAAAATAAGTGGAGTTATGGAAGACATTCTTACAAGAAAAGGAAAAAGAACGATGATACGTCAACACTGATTAAATAGCATTGAATTGTTTATAAAAGTAGCCAAAATAATTTGACAGTAGAAAATGTATAAAAGAATAAAGGCGATATTAAATGCTAGAAGTTCTTAGTATAACTGGATACAAAAGAGTTAGTAGTTCGGAATGATGACGTTAATTCCATTACACGGGAAATGTCTTAATTACTTTACAATGACCTAATAATAACGAAAACTTAATAAAGTCTCAACATGGATCATTAGTCTACCCTCGAACTCTACAGTATACATGGCGAGAGTCTACTACAATCAACTTCACAAGCACTTTAGAAATAGGAAAGGCACAGTTGAAGTATAAAAATTATTGCTGACTTCCCTAACTAGATACCGTCGTTACACACACTAAGTCACATTTCTGAAATAAATCTAGTGTAAAACCTTAAAACTGATTCTATTTAGGATAGAAGGATCATATAAAAAAACGGTAGGAACCAGGCCGTAAGTTTCTTGCCCGTTCTTCGAACTCACCTAGAATCACCTAGTATGTAAGACGATTCTAAATGAACCTTGTGATTTTACTGAATAAAGCAATTTTGACTTTGACTTTGATACTTTTCATAGTTTTTCGGTGACTTCTTCTGCTCTCGAGCGCCATCACCAAGATGGCGGAAGGACGTTGTAAATAAAATACGAAAGAAAAAAAATAACAAAAATACCGTCCAACGTTGCCCATAAACTTAAAATACGAAAAAAAAGAAAAAAAATTAACAATTTACCGTCCAACGTTGCCCACAAACATAAACAAGCCTTGCAACGTGACATTGGCGAAATTGGCTAACCCCCAGACGCCATTAAATAAAAATTGAATTGAATTGAGAAGTAATTTTAAAACAAGCCAAAAAGTTAAAAGACTGAGTTAATTATAATATTCTTACGAAATATCTTTGTATTTCGTAGAGACTAGATTTGGCACGGCTAGTGAAAGATGTACTAAAAATTTATTAACCTAAAAGTCACCTGTTCACCTCTAAGTATTTTCGTATTACATTTTCTACATTCTAATGTCTAGCTTGAATGTGCGTATTGCCAGTTAATTGTCTAAGTTACGTACATTTTGTAAGAAAATAGGATTTAATTTATGTTTCAGAAAATATTTTTTTGTCTCTGAGAGAACATTAAATTCTACTCATGAATGACAGGTTCTATTATTATATTATACTTATAGATTGACAAAGATTTAGCTAATAACAATTAACTACGAGGCTACACTGTCGTTGATTATCTCAATTTGAAGTAACACAACTATTTAAGTTACATTACATGATACTCGTTACAATATTTTATTCGTAGGCTCTCGGTTAAATCGTTGGATAAATACTCGATCATTTAATATTAATCATATATTAATTCAATGATTTCAAACCGTTTTTATCGCATAAATACTAGCAACACTCGAAATTGACGTAGGTACAATGTGAACCGAGCCAGAAGAAACTTTACGCTACTAACAAAAAGTACGTCGATTAGTCACTAATAAACCAAGTTCGTTGAAGTTTTTAAAACTCTATTTATACATAACGGATAAAACTTTAACAGTAAGCACCGCACTAATAATAAAATTACGAAGTGAACTTTAGCTCTCGTAGTAAATGTTCCACCACAACAAATTGACTAGGTCTAACTCCTATCTAAGTAATTTATACAACTTAAATAAAATTGATTAAAGTCTCTTTGAACAGTTGAACCGGCCGCGAGCGGTAAAGAAAGGAAGCATGGAAATGGAAGAGCAATCTCACATTAAATCATACAATTCAGCAATCCTTCCGGCGAAACTAGGATGCAGCACTGAAACTAGTCAAGTTCATAAAAGTCACTGCACTGTGCAACCGAACATTCACTCGCGTCATTCCTTACAATCCAGTATAGTGGAGTAGGACAGGGGGAAGGAGGGAGAGGGACAGGGAGAGGGGGGCGGCGCGTGGTCGCGCCTAGATGTAGACCTCGTGGTGGCGGTGCGGCCGGCTCGGCCGGGACTAGGAGCCGCGCTCCGCCAGCTCCACGGCGCCGCGCTCCTCCGGCTCGGCGCCCGACTCCATGCGCCGGCGCTCCGCGATCACTATCCGCACGTTCTCCCCCTCGCTCAGCGCGCGCTCCGCCGTCTCGGGCGTCGGCGAGGGCGGCGCGCCGCTCGCCTCGCTCGGCGCCGACGACTCGGAGCCGAGCCGGCCCCGCCGCAGGCTCGGGCGGGCCGAGTGCGGCACCGCGAGCAGCACGGGCCGCAGCAGACGGGACTCCTCGCCGCGCAGGGAGGTGCGGCGGTCGACGCGCTGGCGCCGGTTCGGCAGGAAGGAGTCGCGGCGCGGCGGGCTGGCGGGCTCCAGGTCGTCACCGTCGTCGGCGTCGATGAAGCGCGCGTCCTCCTCGTAGAGCGCGGCGGGCGCCTCGGAGGCGGAGTCCTGCCGGCGCCGGCCGAAGGCGTGCGGGGAGAGCGAGGCGCGGCGCGCGGGCGGCGCGGCCGGCAGCAGCGCGTGGTGCGAGTGCATGGTGCGGCGGCGCGCGCGGCCGGGCGAGGGCAGCGGCGGCGCGCGCGGCTCGCTGTACGTGAAGTCGGCGGGCAGCGAGGGCACCTTGGCGATGGCGCGCGGCGCGACGCAGTCCCGCAGCGCGCGGCACAGCGCGCGGTCCTCCTCGTCGTCCGCCTCGCGCTCCAGCTCGCGCTCGAGCTCCACGTCCATGTCCATCTCGTCCTCCATTTGTTTGTGAGATTCCTCCAGGTGTTTCATGAGCACCTGGGGAAAGGTAGCATGCATAAAATCGGGGGTTTCATTGAATATTGCGCGATCGTTTGTTTTTGAATAGGTAAGTACTTACGGCGACGACGACGTTGACGAGCACGAACTGCGCCATGAGCACGAACACCACGAAGAAGATGGGCGCTATGATGGTGGAGACGCAACAGTTTCTGACGCAGTCGACGGAGCTGTCGCAATCTTCGCGGAGAGTGTCTTTCATTATTCCGTTCCAGTTGTCGCCGGTGGCCACTCGGAATAATGTTAAAAATGCCATGCCGAAATTTGCAAAATGAGCATGTTCACCGAGACCTATAAGAAAAACCAGTTGTACTAGTTAATTTAAAACACGTTAAAGTCATACTAGTCCCTTGCGTCATAGGTAAATAATATTTCAATTTAACAATATAGGTTTCTGGAGAAACCAATTATTATGGAGTAGAGTTGAAAATTGCTCCAATTAAGATTAGGAATCAATTTTCATCGGATGTGAGCATGTAGGTTGATTTATCCGCCCCCTTATAAGATACATGAAAACGACGTTTGGAACGAATCCAACTAAATTCAAGGTTTTACTCGAGCGAAATACGATGGTAATCCATCTCTAAATGTTCAATTTAACGTTCAGCTAAAACTTGAAATGAATTTAGATACCTTGATGTAATGTATTGTAGGTATAATAATTTACCTTGACAAGGAATTTCGTCAGAACATTCCAATCGACCGAATAGTTCCACTCCCAAGGCAGCAAATATGAAAAACAGTAGAAAAAATAGTAGACCCAGGTTTCCCACTTGTGGTAACGCTTGCATCACGGTGTCTAGTAAAGCTCGTATGCCCTTTGCCATCTTGAGCAGTTTCAATACTCTTGCAATTCGTAATACCCTCATAACCCTCATTATAGTTGGGTTGATTGGAATAATATTAGTTTCAAGTTCTTCTAAAACAATTCCAACTATAGAAAGTATCACAATTCCCACGTCCAGTTGATTCCACTTATCTTTCATGTATATCTTTATTCCGAGAGCGACCAGTTTCATAATAGCTTCTAGGATAAAAACTGCGGTAAAGAAATAGTTGAAAATCTTCAAAGCGTATTGCAAAGCCGGTGGCATTCTGTAATACTCGATAGCCATCGTCACAACGTTCAGTCCGATAACTCCTGCGATGGCCAAATCAAAATATTTCGAAGTGACAACATTGTGGACGAATAATCTATAATGCGAGTAATCCGCGTAATACGGTCTTTGATGCATTTCTGAAAGAAAATAAAATATTTATAGCAGACTATTTGAGTTGTCACTTTAGTTAGATTGTATAAAAGCACTTCGACGTTAATATTTGTTGTCTAGACAACTTTTATTGGGACAATAGTCGCGTGTTTTGTCTGCTAAACTTGTTTTACTAACTTCGTCGTTTTTTCTCCATTTGCAGAGCTCGTTTCGCCGCCCGACGTACTCTTTCCTCCTTTTCTTGTTCTTCGCGACATCGGTGAAAGTTCTCGACGACAACTCCGACAAACATGTTTAGCAC
The DNA here is from genome assembly GCA_932527185.1 of Ecliptopera silaceata. Lineage (NCBI taxonomy): Eukaryota > Metazoa > Arthropoda > Insecta > Lepidoptera > Geometridae > Ecliptopera > Ecliptopera silaceata. The sequence goes on along the minus strand of OW052202.1, from coordinate 3,573,698 downwards.
AAAGAACCCGACGAGCAATATAAACGCGATGAAGTATAGAAGACGCCATTCAGAGTAATTTACTATTGGCTACGGAATAAAAATGCACTTTATTTTAAAATGCTGAAATGTGGTGCTCAACTTAGTGAAAATATGCTACATCGAACCTCTTAATTTTACAACATTTACATATAGAAAATGGTAATAATCTTATTAAGTTACTACCCAAAATAATTCCTTTTTTTTAAGTTACTCAAAATGTAATCAGAAAAAATATTTGTAAAGAGCTATGTAAGCATTAAGTTTTTATGCATATTTCAAATTTAATTGTTTCTTATAATATGAATTTATTTAATTTAAAAAACTTTTTTACGTCATCCTATTTTCGTGTATAGGTAAATCAAAGATCTATCCAACTATATGACAAAGTGTTGTTACCTGTTGATCGACGCCTACCGCATCGAGTCCCGTGTACATAATATTGACCCATCCATCTCTGGAGCTGAGCACAAACAACGACATCAAAGCCTTGCCTAGATCGTCGAAATTGTACTTTCTATTCACCCACACGTTGCCGTCAATCGCTAGGCAGTCAGTTTTGTTCTTTACATTCTTTATATTTGCTCCTTCGCAATAGAAAAACGCTCCTTTGAATAGCTAAAAAAAATCAAACTTTTATGCCAAAGACTAATGAAAGGATGAATGAAGATAAATAGAAGGCTTTGGGGGAGAACTTTGCCCAGCAGTGGGACAGTATCAAAATAATTTCAACCCGCTGGCACCCACTGCTGAGTATAGGCCACTTGCGAGTCTCATCCTGATTCCCGGCTCGTTCCGTATAGGACAATATAGGTTAAAAAAAAATGCTTCTGTGTTTTATTTTAACAATATAAAAAAAGTAGAATCATAAAATCTAAAATAATTGGATAGAAACTTAAACAATAGCAAACAAAAATTGTATAACAGAGTTAGCATCAATACAGTCAGATAACGTAGTTACGAATGTGTTATAAAATACGAGTATTTCGTGATACAATATTACATAGGTACATAAAACGTGATGCAACTAGTCTCCGGAGATACAAGTACTTTGCATTTCAGAAACTGGTCTCAAGAAACAGACATTGAGTTAGAGAACATGCTAATTCAATTTCAAGAATGCGAGAGGTATTGCTTTGATTCTAATAGATACTGGGAAACTTATCTTGGCTGAGATAAATCTTTGATATTCTACGATAAATACATTTATTAAAATGATTGTAGGATCATAGGTCATTGGAGAGTATGAATAAATATGTATTATAATAAAAAGTTTAAAACCTATTTACCTGAACTCCCAAAATGCCGAAAATGATGAAAAAAGTGCAACATATAAGCACAATATTCCCGATGGGCCTTAGTGATGATAGTAGCGTTTGAACTACTAGCTTCAATCCTGGAGCTCGATTTATCACTCTCAAAGGTCGTAAAGACCGAAGTAATCTAAACACCTGTATAGAAAAAATTACAATAAAGAAAAGCTTAAAATTGTATACTATTTAAATACCAAATAAACTAACGACTATTACAGCATTTACAAAATGTACATAGGTATATATAAAATACATAAGAAACAGTTAAGCTATCTACACACCTTGCAAACGATCTATAGATAGCTCAACTGATATACTATTTGTGAAATAAATATCATAGCTAGATAGAAAACGCTTTATTGTAGACAAGGAAATAACAGAAAATACAGAAAAACAGTGTTAACAGTGAATACAAAAAGCAGCCTTATCACTTTGAGCGATCTCTTCCAGACAGCCTTTGGGTGGACTGGATTGAAATTAACAAAAGTGACGGGGTGTACCTAATAAAACATGTACATCTTTAACACTTGTACGACGCAAAATAAAATCATACAGTCTGTAATAGATATTTATATACAGACTACAAAATTCGGATTGTGTCTATGATTGGAGCTTTTCCTGTGAGTAAATTGTATTTTATGTGAGTTATAAAACTGCCACTTACCCTAAGAATCCCGAATATTCTTGGACTAGACTCTGAGACCAAAGACATAAGGAGATCAATAATGGATATTATTACAAGGGATCCGTCCATTATGTTCCATCCCGAAGTAAAGTATGCTTCGTTGCCGTAAAACATCCCTGAAGCCACGACCTGTGAACAACATATTTTCAAACTGACAGGCGTCACAGCTCAGTTGGTAGTAGCCCTGCCTTCTATGCTGGGGTTTGACTCCCATCCAGAGCAAATGTTTGTGTGATGAATGTAAATATTTTATATGTCTGGGTGTTACTATGTACGTATGTCCTTACAAAAACAAAAAAAAGTATATAAGTATTCTATCAGCAATCTAATTTCCACAGTACAAGCATTGCTTAGTTTGGGACTAGAGCGTGGTGTGTGAAATGTCCATGAATATTTGTTTATTATTATAATTCTCAAGAGTTTTTATTTAGTAAATGAAACATGTCCAAATGTGTTGTATTGTAATACACGTAGAGTATTACAATAGCATAATTAACATGTTGTATGACTTGTCTTGTATGTTTCTTTGAGTAACGTGATAGCTACTCAAATAGATAGCGTGTAGTATCTAGTAGATTTGTAGTTGAGTAATGATAATTTTCGAATAAGCGTAGGGCAAGCTTAGGATAGAGAGAGGAACAGCATTTTAATATTCAATGTATGTAAACCCTACCCAAGGTCTTTAGAAAATAATTTTTTCTATTTTGACTTTAAGAAGGAAGGTGTATATTTTTATGACAAAGTTCCTGTTGCCGGATAGACCAGCAATAAAAATAGGCAAGATATAAAATAATGTACATACAACAGATCAAAGGTGACATTCTGATACAAAATTCAAGCTGTTTCATAGACCATTAGGATGACAAAATATCGTTGTATATCTTTTTGTATAAAAAATATAATATTTTGTAGAATAAATAGATAATTCTGAGTAAAAAGTTAGCTAGATATGTTTTACTTCGTAGTTTCTTTGTGAAGATTATTTTGCACTTTTCAGATTAAAAGTAGTAAAGTTAACGTTTATACTAAAAATTTTATAGATTGTCATTGGTTCAGTCAGAGGAGTTATATATTTTTTTTAAATTATATACCACACCAAACATATTTTTCATGTAGGTATACAATATGCAATATACATTTTTATTTGTCATTTTTTAATGTTAAACTATTTTTGAATTCAAACTCGAATACAAAATAATGTTTAACAGACATAACATTAACATTTGAACATAATATTCCAAGTAGAGCTCGTAAAAGAACCTGTGAGAGCAATGTTGTCACATTTTACAAGGAAAATAGACAGCGTGCGCAACAAATAAATAGAAAATCCAATAAAATCCATCAGTGTCTCTTCTCTGTGTTACATAAACATATCATACTAATTTAATATAATAATGTAGATAGTAGTAACATTTCTTAACTGAAATCATGGCTTATTAGTTGAGGATAAGCTTTTTAGCCAATTTCATAAAATAATATAAATATTCATGGACATTTCACACATCTCACTCTAGTCCAAAACTAAACAAAGCTTGTACTATAAAAACTAGATTATTGATACAATATTTATATACTTTTTTTTTTGTAAATAGTTTATGTACATTATTATTATTGAACATGTTACCTTAATCTTCCTACCCTTGTTACTATTCTTTACGATATGTGGGAACAACATGTCTTCTTCCATTCTCCTCTATCAATCTTTGTTTTATTGAACATATAAATTATTGTGAATGTGAAACACGTACCTTAATAAACATTTCAATAGCAAAAACGACAGTGAACACATAGTTTGCTGTGGACAGAAATGATCTCTCCTTAGAGTTGGGCGGAATGTTGGGTCGCTCCATGGCAAGCGTTATGCAGTTCAGTGCAATGAACAAAAGCACTATGTTGTCGAACCATCCTCTTGAGACCGTCCATGCACATAATCTTCTCGCTCTGTATACGAAAATATAATAAGAACTAAAAGAAATACAACTTTTTAAAAAGTTTTTATGTTATATAAAACTAATATTATAAAGAGGAAAGATTTTATTGTTTGTTTGTTTGTTTGCATCGAATAGGCTCCGAAACTACCGGACCGATTTCAAAAATTCTTTCACTGTTTATTTATTTATTTATTTATTGGGAATCCAACAGCGATTCTACTTAATTATAGGTATACAAGAAATAATGCTTAAAGTATGGCCAATTAGAGGTTTCCTCATCAGATTCTAAAGTAAGCGGAACATTACTATGTACTTAATACTAGGTAAATTGAAAAATGTTACAAGCAAAAAGATGTAGAATAAATAAACTGAAACATCATAAACAAACTGTTGTGAAGGTACATTATCTGCGCTGAACATAGGTTATATTATAATGATATTTGTTATTTAGGCTACCCGTGCGAAGCCGTGGCGTACTACTAGTGTTATATATTTTATAGTCATATAACACTGTTTACTTAGTGGATTAAGTAATTGTTAGATATACTTCGTTTTATGTACTTGTCTGTGATAATTATATTGATATGAAAAAAATATAATTTGATAAATAATTAGTGTATAAAAAATTATGAGAGTTTCAAAATGATGTACTTATGTACCTAATATAAATGTAAAGAGCTACACCTAACCTAAGTTACACAAGTTAACTTTTAATTGTGTGTAGTTACACACAGTAAATAAAACTCTAGAAACGGGATATTTACTATAATTTGTAAGTTTGATTTTCCGCATAGTAGCACGTACGTTTATAAAGAATTGAAAATTGAATTGAATTGATAGTTTTAGATAGTATACCAGTCATGGTTTGTGGCCAGCTCACCCCTTCGCATAAGCTTCCCACAGAACTATGTATATTATCTAAGCTAGGTCTGATAACTTAAAAAACCGCAAAATGTGGTCATTTGTAAATGCCACAAGCTTAGTATCGTGTAGGTCGGACTAATAGTTTTTTAATCTAGTTGATAATACAATACGGGTTAGAAAGTACCTTACAATGGTATTTTATCGCTAAACTATTATAAACTAGCTGATGCCTGCTACTTAGTCTTATCTTCGTAATATTTTAGATAATTCACACAATATTTTTATAAATAAATTACGTGTTATTCTGATGTATAAATTACATTATTGTAAAGTTTCGTAACAAATTTACATCCATCCATACAAAGTTTCGCCTTCATAATGTAGTAGGATAGGATGGTAGTATTTCCTCGGATATTATTCAGTTCAGCGCTGCAGACTGGCTTAGGTAGACCATCCATTACGCTGAGCCATAACTCTCGATGTTCGATTTTTCCAGAATTCAATGAGTGTAAAATTTTATTACTCCCAAGAATGATCCAATGCTTTGGTTCCGTTATACGGTAAATTGCAGAAAGATTTGTTGAATTTTTATTTAAATATTGAATCTGTATTGTAATTCTGTTTCCATAATATGCAGGCTTAACCTTATTCGAGCTTTTCCGAGGCACCCACTTACTTATAAAATATTTATGACATTCGCGTAGAATATAGAGGTTTTTAGTATGAGAAAATGACCAGTACAAAACCAACCTCAGGTTAACATCGACAGTTTACTCAAAACAACCTTTTTTCTAGAATTCATTGTAAAATAATGCCACGACAAAAATATTGGTTGATATTGCAATAACGAATATTCTCTTTGTATAAAATGAAAGCTCAAAAAATATTCCGCATAAATGGGATAAGAAAACTCATGAAAAATCTACTCTTGAGCCGGGTTTATGGAGGCAGTGACAGAGTTTACGGAATCTGAATTAATATAATGGGATGTTATTTGGGAAGTGACAGTACTCGAAAAACTTGAGAATGTCTTAAATTGTTGAGTAAAATCACAGACCTAAAAAGAGGCGGTTTTTAAATTAGTTGTGTATCGTTGAGATTTTGATCTAGCTTCTTTTAATAATTAGGTAGATTCAGAATTTATTTTAATTTCAGTTTTGATAGACTAATTTATTGAGTTAATTTAGTTAATAAGTGTACTTAAATATTTATTTTTCATGAAAATATTATTTACAAAAAATATTTTTACCGATTAAATCAAAATAGGTTTAACTTGAAATGCATTAAAAGCGACGTGAAAATATTATCAGATAGCAAATTACCTCAAGCATAGCTAAGGCAATGTAAACTTACTTGTTATCAGGTGCGAATATGTACAAGGAGTAATGTTCCTTCTCCTTCAAACAGCCTGTAGGCTCCATGAATCTGAAGAGGTCTTTAAACCTCAACTGTCTTCTGTCGAAACGCGATGAAAATATGCACATTCGCGAGTTATCAATGATTGCCACCTAAAAAAACAAATATTATTGAAATCACGAATCCGGACACTGTCATTTTTGAAATATAATACGATGTACTTATTGTATATAAAAAACATAGCAATTACACACTAAAAATTATTTCTGTTATTTTCTATCGTTAACTAAACATAACGAGTTGAGCCTTTTTAATTATTTTTTGATAAAAATATAAAATCAGAAGTTGCGAGGCCCTTATTTTGTCAACTCTACAAATCACTGTAAAGTCTTTCTCTTATACTTTTCTAGCAAAATAGACGAGTTGAGTACTAACTCAATTTTCGAATCAAACTGTATAAGATTCTTGTACATGCTTCTTACCAATTTATCATCTATCTTACTACTACTACTTACTAGTTAGCGTTGACATTATGTCAGTATTACGTATGTTAATAAAGACTGCGCTGACTTTTTTTAAGATAGACCGTTACGGTCTATTTTATAAAAAGTTAGCGCAGACATGAAGTATTAATTAGGTACCATACGTAATGATGACATAAAGTCAAAGGTAACTTTTTATAAGATAGGGGGTTAGTATGTATCTTTAAATATAGTATAGCTCACCTCTTCGTTGATTTGTTTGAGTGGTAATGATTGGTTGTTCGTCCGAGTGGGTAAGGCTTCGTTAATCGTCGCTCTTGCTACGGGCGGTAGCGGGGGCGGGGATATCAGATTGCTGGCTTTTACTTCCGAAGCTGTTGATACTGCTTTAAATAATAACGTGTTTTGCAATTAACTGCATTCAGAAATAATATTATCCAAAATAACTACTTGGAGGTACAGAGATGCAGGTGGTTTTTTGAGAGCGGTGAAATAAACTATAACTGCAAACTTACGGCCGGTTTCTCGAACGATGATCAACGAAAAAATCAAATTATTACTATGTGTCAAACTCGAATCAATCGTGATTTGGGTTTCCAGAAACCGGCCGTTAGTCTTTTATGGGAAGAAATCGACCCGAAACGATTATAAATTGAACTTTGAAAAACTTCAAAAAATCTACCTTGTCTTGTATACGTTCAAAAAATTAGTTATAAAAGCATCTTACTCGCAAGATAGTCGTTGGTAAGTGACAGTCTATGCGACGGCCTTGCATTATCTAATCGCACCGTCGAATCTGAAGCGAAGCCAGCTTCCGGACCCTTCCAGGAAACCTAAAATTGTGTAATATTCTACAAAATTGTCGAATAATATTTTTCTGTTTTTAGTAAGCGGCTGTAGTGTCGTGTTATTGTCGTTATGTAATAAAAATATTTATTAATAAATGTATGAATAAATAAATAATTAAGCAGATTGCAAGCCAACTCGGCTTGCATATCGGATTGCTTCATTTGATAAATTGAACAGAGAGGCAAAGTTTGAATCAGAGACTAGTATGAAAAAAAGTTGTATGATATGGCTATGAATGAGCTTACATCAGGTAACAACGGTGCGTTATGTGCGGACACTCTCCTGGCAGGAGGGGCCAGTACGCGCGGCGCTGGCAACTGTGGCCGAGTCCTGTTGTTGGGCGCTTCTGACTGTGTGTCGTTCTTTATCACCATCGATGATGAGAGCAGGATATCGTTCTTTCTAAGGTTTGAACCTAGACAAATACATAACATCATACAAATACATCAAATAGGCCCCGAAGCGAATTTATCCTATATTAATAAGCCATGCCGTAAGTAAGGTATTTTAAAGTACCTCCTAAATAAAGTAAATTTTTATGGGGTGAAAACTTTGAATTTACACAAATTTACATTTATTTAAGTAATTTTTTTGATTACGAAAAGAGATGGAAAAACACAGCGGGTATTTTATCCAGCACCTTTTAGTCAAAAAAATAATTAAACTTTTCTTCTTTTTTCATAAAAAGTACATAATTCAAAATTTCAATTCAATATTTTTTTTCATTTTTCTTACCATTACAAACAGCATGATCTCTTCCATTGTTTAATATAACCGCGTCTGAATCAGACCCTGCCCTCTGCTTAGGTTTCCTTCGAAGGCTAGGTCTTGATAATCTCCAACTGTATCCTCTTTGAACCCTGCATCTGTCCTCACCATTCGGAGCGCCTACTATGCTGACATTCCTAAATAAATAACACGAGTTTAAGGTGATAGCTCTTGCTCTAGCGGGAAATTCAAATTCTTTAGGGTTTTTTTTATTGATATTAAATTACCTACTTCATTATTTAATTCTTTTGTACAGTAATTTAATTATGTATGTTTGAATTTCCCGCTAGAGCGAGAGGTATCACCTTAAGGATGACAAACATTGAGTAAGAGCATCCTCTACTTAAATATTTGTCTACATAGATCAGGCTTGAATGATCTTATGTGGGAAACCGAAGTTTGATTAGTTTGATCTTTTCTTTCTGTGGATATGGCTGAGATAATTGTATTGGTTCTAGACATTTCATCTAAAAGTTTGATGTATAAGAGGCTTTAAATGCTTTTAGTTTTAACTATATTGATGCCTATTTTCTGTTATTCAACTCATATGCACTAAAGTAGCTACATATTTATAAAAAATGCACTTACTTTTGTGAACTAAGAAGACTGGACTTATCACTTGTATTCAAGCAGTTATCATCCTTCTCCTTTATGGTCACTTGCAAGTTCTTCTCTGGCAGTGTTGGGGACTTGGGAGTGGTCGGCGTAGTCGCAGGGGAGGTGGCCCTCACGGGGGGGAGGGCCAGGGTCACGGGGGGGAGGGCCAGGGTCAAAGGAGGGAGGGCTAAGGACAGGGGCAGTCTGGCCTTCTCAGAGCCGAGTTGTGCTTGAGCGGAGTGCAGAGTCAGTGTGTAACTGTTTGGTGGCTTTAGTAGACCGGGTATGCTTGCACACTGGAAGTAAAATAGTAATTCTGTATGGTGGCCTACTCTTTCTAAAATAAGTACTGGTATTTTAATATGCAGGGAAAAAAATCAAATAATAAAAATAATAATGAAATGTTCTTTTAAAAAAATGTTGGTTGTTTGTTTAAATTAAATAAAATGTTCTGCGAATAATTTTATTATTGAAAACTATTATTTTTAATTTTATAATATATACTGTAATATATGTAATATATACTGGCTACAGTTTTTTTTAAAATGTTTTTTAATTTTTAAACTGATATTCTGAAAAGAAATCTTCTTTCGATGCTGAGTGTAGGAACTATTATATTTTCATAACATGGTTGTTTACGTACTGAAGTGCGGTCAATTGAATCCAAACTTGACAACATGGAAGACCTCTCCAAGCTCAAAGCAACATGAAAATCCCTGAAAGAAGCTCCGGGCTCCAGGGTGGTCGATGGAGAGTCCTGAGGCGTGGCGGCAGTGTGCGTTATCATTGGCAATGCTGGACCATCACTGTTACCTGCGTTGTTTGCAAGCATTTTTTCCTGAAAAAAAATGTATATTTAGCTTTAAGTAAATTTCTTACCGATTTAAAAAAAATAGAATAAGAATGAGAATCATTTATTGTAAAACTGTGTATAAAGATCTTAAAATATAAGTGTATAGGATGTTCTTAATTCGACTGTTGCGTTTGTATGTTACGATATTACTAATTGTGAACCGATTTTCGAAAGGAAAACACAAAGTTTTTTTAACATATTTAAATCTAATCTTATTTGTAAGTGAATTTCCATTATTTCGTTTTTAATAACAATATAATGGAATAGAGAATAAATTATGTCAATGTCATCATGTCATGATTTATTCTAAGTATGACCTTAACAATCTTATAAGAGTACGATTCGAATAACAAATTGAATTCCAACGAGACCTTGATTCAGGTGTTGTCAAAGCACTTATGAATATCAAAGCCTCCCCGCTGACGCCCTGAATACAAACTCTATTTGTGAATAGATGCTAGGCTTAGTTTCAAAGCGACATTTGAGTTGGCGTTATCTTTTGTTCATATAATTTTATTTACTTGCCTCTCCAAACAGACTCGTGAACGAAATCCAAACATCGTTTCGTGCGAATAAAATCTTTTTTCAAGAACCCTAATGCAATGAGCCAAATTGTAATATATCTCACCTTCTGTAAATTACATTTGTTGGATTGAGCACAGTCCTTGCAGAGCGTGGGATGGTGGCTGGGTTTGGCTTTGCGACGCCGCATCGACTTTTCTTTGTGCCCGTTTACGTCGCTCTTTGCTTTTCTTACGTCGTCAGCCGATTTCCAATAGTTTTTTATTTCATTCTGTGAGAGAAATATTGGATTGTAACTCAATTCGGTTGTATTGGAATAACCCTTTTTGTCGTTGAAATTTTGTTCCAAAGTAATCAATCTTACTTTTGTTTGGATATAAAGTATTATACAGAGCCAAAGAGTTATTTTGAAACGTAGAATAAACCATGTTATTCATTTAATATGAACGAATCCTTAGCAGACGTAAGATATGTAAATGGTATTCACCTGAGAAAAGCTGTCGCTAGAATGTGATCCCGAATTGGAATCCTCGTATTGTAGCTCGTTGTTGTCTGAGAAGCATTCGCCTGACAATTTGGATTTTGCTAACTCCCTCTGCTCACGTTCCCGCCTCTCGTTTCGCTAAAAGATTGAATTACACATGAGAAGGTGTTTCTCCGCAAATTCAGCAAAATGAGAATGCTGATCTTATTACACTCACCTCTGAGCTGAATCCTTCGACTAGAATAGCAACCAACAAGTTGAATAATACGTAATTCCCAAAAGTCATGAGTGTAACGAAATATAACGCAGCCCAATGGCTCGTTTTTTCCATGCCATTAAACAACACAACATTCCAATCTTCTTGTGTCAAAACCTGAAATGTTTACATCAAAGTAACCATTCTGCTCGAGCGCGTAAAGTCGCTCTACCACATCAAATATCATCCAATATTATAAATTCATTTCAATAAATCAAAATAAGCAAGGTGTGCTGTCATTGTAAGTCGTGCTTTTGTTTGTTATAAAATGTAAAGTAATTTAGTGTTAATAAAATAAACAAATCAATAAAAAAGTTGTTATTGTACAGCATGTCAGCTGGTGTTAGTGTAGACAAGTATAGCATTGTTGTGTTAGTGTACACTAATAATGAAAGGGGACACAGACGGCGGTTGGAGTACACAAGCATATCAAGGAGTCCAGCATAACCTACAACTAGGCTACAAGCAAGATGCACTAGCTACAGAGCGCTCGCTACGATGCAATATGTCAATTCTTGTTGGTATTTAAAACAATCTACCGCGCGGAGTCTGTTTCTAGTTTTAGTAGAACTTGAGTATTCGTCTTTATTTAAAACCTCTATTAGGTTGTAAAATAAGACAAATAGGTTTAAATCTGTGGTCACAAAAAAACGCGTTATTTAGTTTAACAAAATATTGAAACAGGATTGCAAATAAACCGACTATTGAGGCCTAGTCTAGGGACGGAGCTAGGCTTACCTGGAATACCGTGACCGTCGCCCACAAAATGTTATTAAAATGTTTCCTGTCGCATTCGCACTTGGGATGGTGCGAGACGATTTCTGGGCAGGTACAGTCGCGCTCGGCGCCATTGTCTTCCACGTACTTGCAAAACTTACCACCGAATAGATACATGCCCAGAATACTGCGCGGTGAGGGCCCGATGAAAAAATGAAAGAAAAAGAAAATGCTATGCGCATACGCCGCGACCGAGACAACCTGACGACGCTACTGTGCGCACGACAACACTGCTACTTCCCGTTCAAATAACACTAATATTACGGACTGTGTATTTACAAACCTCTTGGTGTAAACCGTTCTTTCGGTGCAAAAAATGTGCGACAAGACCTACACGCTACAGTTTGAAAATAACCGTAAAATTAGTTTTATTTTTATTAGTTATGGTCTATTGATACTGAATTGGTGATTGCAGTAACAAACGATCCAGGCCTAATTGGTTAAGCAGTGTTATCGCCGTTGGAACGCTACTACCAACAACGAATTTCTGTTAATTGATCTAAATTACATAGATACAGTAATTAACATTGTCGTTTAGTGCAATATTGTTTATTTGTAAATATCATACTTGTATTAATTTAATTCTTTATTACTGCCTCATGGATTGATAAAATAAATAAATTGGAAGAAAAACAGACAAAAAGTGTGCATAAATAATGCCAAAATCATTAAAATAGTATGCAGTAATTTTATATTATAAATCTTATTTATGCAGAAGAAAGAGTCAATATAGAGATAAAAGTAAAGTGGCCCAATTGTATTAAATATTTATAATAAACTGAAAATTCAAGAAAGGGAAAAGCTATTATTATTTTTTTTGCTAAAACAAGGGTGCAGAGGGGTTGCCGAAATCAGTGGAAACTGTGGTCATAAAATCAAAGCTTTTAAGAATGCGAGCAAACAAAATATGATAAGTAAAATATTGTAAAATAAGTTCATTCCACGAATTTCGTAATTTTAAAGATAATATTAAAGCATCATGCGGAGTGACAGAAAGATTGTAACCAAGTGCGGTCGTAGTGGGAGTAAGTGGAGGATCGACGAGGTCACGCGACGCGGCTCCGAACGCCTCAAGCTAACCTACGTACGCTCAACAAGCTCTCTGACTAATGTGATTCGACAACTTCTGATGGAGTACTGTACGGAACAACTGGTGACGTGACACTAGATGATGTTGGATTAATCTGTTACGTATGGAATCTATCTCACTACGCGGGTTCTAGGGTAGCTGTTACGCGACTGAACGCCTGTTGACAACGCACGATGCTGCAAGCGAGCCTTCGGTTTACAGAGTAAGTGTAGCCACAGAGCTAGCGAGAGAGCGCTCCTCTTGCAGCAAGGTGAATGTTCGTTTGTGTACTCGCGTGGTTAGTCGATTAGCCGCCACAGTACAATCCTATGTTATGGGATTGTCATCTGTCATGAGTGTTGACTGCTGACGGACCCGTTTGTAAGCGTTTAGTAATGTTGCAAGTTCAGTCTGTTTCTGGATTGTCTGTTAGGTACTTTTATTGAAAAGTTGAATACCTGAAACACCGTGACAAAGGCCCATAAGAGCGTATCAAAGTTTTTTCTGTCACAATCTGGATCGCCATCCTCGTCTTTCTCGCAGAATTTGCACCCGAAGAGGTTCATACCGAGGATGCTGAACGTTACCACGCAATATACGATTAGATATACGATGCACCTTTCCATATATATAGAGGACAATACAAATATAAAGGAGAGATAATATATGTACATATATATTGTGTGGGTAGAGGCTACAGATGAGCGATTAGTGCAGGTGCAAAATAAACGAGTGGAAGTAAAGCATAGAAGCGTGAAGTCACTATGTATAAGATACATTAAATAGAATATTAAAGTTGTGAAGTGTGATGATGGCGGTGTGTAGTGGATGTCGAAGATAGAAGTGACATATAAAGGTATAAGGATAAGTATGAAAGAAAATAGGAGAATTCACTCACAGTTAGTGCACAGGTTAAGGGATGCGGGTGTGACAGTTAAGTAGAAACATTCAGAATTTCATATTTTTATGGAGAGTCGAATTAATCTTCTTTGTCTACGGAAAAATGAATGAGCAACCATTAAGTGATTGCTGGGGAGGTGGCTCTACTCGCTACTAACAGGTATGAAGTACGTAACAATAAGAACATCGAGAATTCACAAATAGCTATATAACTAAGAGCCTCGAAGACTAATATCTAATGAAAGGATAATCCCAGGTCGTAGTATAGACTTCAGTAAAATCAAGTTTTAATTAAACAAAGTAATGAAGAACAATTTAGTTAAAAAACTGCGAAGTTCGGCAATATAAATAAAAATAATGTCAAGAGGAAGATCTTTAGAAGTTTAAGTAATTTAATAGTCCTAACAGCAGTTTTTTTTTAATTATCTTACTCAAATAAAACTGAGTTCTGATTTTACTTTTGAAGATTGAGTATCATGCAGTTTAACATTTTTGTTTATATTTTTGATTAAATTTCTTGTTTTAACAATCACCATGTAATGTTGACTTTATAAACATGTACTAATATAAAGCTTAGATACACAATAAAAACAAATAATTACCTGAATATAAAGATGAAAAGGACCAATAATGAAAAGAATACGGCCACATTGTCCATGGTCCGAAGCATGACAAACAGTTGTCTGCGCAAGTTTGGCATGAACCGCACTAGTTTCAGTATGCGCAGGAGTCGAAATGTACGAAGTACTGATAAACCAGAATTGCCAGCCATTTCCTTTTCGTGGCCGTAGCTTTGGGCCAGTTCAAATGCGCTGTGGGAAAACAAAAATTACAATTAAGTGGATGGATAATATTCTGAAAATTTAATTTCAGTTTCCTGTATCTAATTATAAAAAGTTTGTTTCCGTCCCAAACTAAGACAAGCTTGAATTAGAAATAAATGTTTTTATGATAATTTAATGCACATTCTTTATGTGAATACATATAAAACAAAATATAATATTCAACAAAAACGGCAAAACTTCACTAAGCTTTTAGTATAATCTCAAAAATCACGAGTACCTATCATTAAAATCTCACCTCAATATCACAATAACTCCATCAAAAACGTTAAATCCATTAGAAATGTACTTAAAAGGTCCTTCTGCTCCTATTTTGAAAAGCATCTCCACAGCGAATATTGCTGAGAACACTATGTTACTGATTTCGACGATCACAGTCAACTCTTCGGGCTGATTGTGGTATTCAATGCCCATTGACAACGTATTGATTAGGATTGCTAGTAGAATACCTGAAATATTAATCTAGGTACAGTACCTCACTATTAAATAGTTTTTTTTTAAAAATAGGTATCTAACGGCCGGTTTCTGGAACGATAAATCAACGAAAAAATCAAATAATTACTATGTGTCAAACTCGGATCAATCGTGATTTGGGTTTCCAGAAACCGGCCGTATGTGTTGTAAACTCATATATAGGAATAGTTCATCTTATAGATATAGTCATTTTATTTTTTGATGGGAAATGATCATTTAATATAGAAATATGCTTGAGAAATATGCTATTATAGAAATATAGAAATGAGCTTTATTGTGGACAAATAGCAACAAAAATAAGTTTTTTAGGATATAAATAGCAAAAAAACAAGTTTTTAGTTACTTATTGCTGAAAACGTCAGTAACGATAATAATAGTCTACTACATTATACTCATAAAATATCATCTAACAACTAATTAAAATAATAATTCATCTTTAATCAGCGAAATCTTAGCTCTGAAACTTTTACTGTCGAAATGCTTTAATCTGATAAAATATTTTATTAATTCCCCGAAAATTTATTAGAGCTGTAAAACAAGTAGGCGTGAATCAAAGTTTTAGCAATTATCTGCACATATGAAATGTACTTACTCTTATTTATAAAATAAATTAGATAATTATATTAATTCAAAAACTTTTATTTATTATGAAGTATTTGAATTTTTTATATGCCCTGGGTATATAAAACTAAATGTAATGTGGCTTTTAAAAAGACAAATAAGCTGGTAGGTGCCCTATCTATTTTTCTTTATCACATAATAAAAAAAAATACTATATATTATAAGGATATTTATCGCCTTATTGTTTGAAATATCAGTTTGATAACTATAGGGTGTGCTTTATATACCCATAAATATATAGCTTGGATTAATATGATTTAAAAATACAATTTTGAATCCTATCTTGACTAACTAAAGCGACTATTTTTCTGTAACTTACCTTGTTGAAAGTATTTGTGATCAACAACGTTTTTCACGTGTTTTCGTATTAAACCGAAAAATCTGGATATTTTCCTCCAGAAGCCGGAACAGGCGTTCTTGATTCGGGTCTTTTTTGTCAGTTTTTTGGCAGATTCTGCTGCGAACAGCTCAGCGCAGCAAGAAAAATCTTCAATGTCTATCGTCTAAAACAAGAAAATACACTTTATTAAAATTACTACAAATAAAGACTGTAGACTGTCTGTGTGTGTGTTGTTTGCTTAAAAAAAAACTAAAGTTCAACTACTTACTAACAAACAAATATGTTTAAATATTTTTTCAATATTAATACGAAGTGAAAAATCTTATGATCTAACTTCAGATGAGCATTTTTTCAACATACGCGTTTCTTATAGTTTAATCCAGAACAACAATTATTAAGTTTTGACTTTTTTTTTACGGCTCTCGCAGTGGTAACTGCGGCCAATAGGCCATACGAGGCTATACTAGCCTCGTATGGTATTGTGATCGCATGTTGTATGTAAATCACCCCAGTAGCGTTCATAGTTCATCACTAAAAATAAAAAGTATATTGTTCTCTTCTCAGCCAAAACAAGTCTGAACTATCAAATAGCGTCTCAGTTGATGATAGTTGCCGCTAGTTTGCGGGTAGATAAACACTAAGCAGCTTTGAATCCCACAAACGCTAACTTCCGTTTTATTAGATCGTGAAATAATTTTAATAGGTAAGTAAATAACTATTCTCGCTTGCTAATAATCGCTTTGAGAAGTTGAGAAGTGAAGCCTGACTTAGTTCAGGAATATTTGTTTGAAACTATTCTGAAATTGATCCTACGATAAAGACTTCTGTATATATAAATAATAATATACGTATTATATACATAACAAAATAAAACTTATTTTAAACAAAATATTTTTCCGATTTTGAAACTCCGTCATTGGCAAAATCGTGGCAACCCTAGCCTGCGAAAAGCCACTAAGAAAAGAAGAAGAAGATAGACCGTTAGATAATAAGGTTGTGTCGTGTTTCTAACCTTAGTATCCTTATCATCCCCAGCTCGCTTGCTGATTCCCTTCGTAAGTTCTTCAAAGAATGAGTCAAGTGCGACCTGTCCGGTGGGCAGCGCGGCGGACAGCGCTCCGGACAGTGCGAGCAGTTCCTGGCACGACATGGTACCGGCGGCGGCCGCGCGGTCCTCCGCCGTGTCTGTCGGCATGTCGAACTCTACGCCACGTACAATCGTATCACTACTTTGTTGCTAGTAGATAGGATAGATATCGAAAGCATTTCGGTTTTGTAGGTACTTTTTCTTCTTACCACTGTTAACCAGTTTTTGAAAAAAATGGGTTTTTAATTTCCACTGAGTTTTTTGTTTTGTATTTTTATTTTTAGAAACATTAAATATGGTAGATATAAGGTTAATACTATATTAATAATATGTAAATATCTATGGTTTAGGTTAAATCAAAGCTCTTTTTATTTTATTTTATTTTACTGATTGACACAAAAATATGCAATTACCATATTTTATTCAAAATCAATTAAACTTTATTTAGTTAAATCACAAAGATCATTTATTAGAATAGTAAGTTTAGAATAGATTTTATTGCAACGGTAAAAGTGCAGAAAAACTCCAAATGTGACCACATAGAATCATGTCTATTTTAGGATCAAAATGTTGGCTCAAAATGTTCACGAGTAGGTATGCCGGTAATAATATAAATTCTACATTATAACACACGTGCTAAATTCTCTGTGCGTATGTTTCTCAGAATGCCCCATCTGTGTAAGATGCAGGAAACGTATTAACAGAAATGCTTCCGAGATACAAAAGAGTATAAAACAGGAAAAGTTAGAAAATAAAACCTATGCTAGAAGATTTAAGCGAAACAGAAAATCGAGAGGTAACCTGAGGTAAAAGTACGAGACATAGAAAAAGGGAAAAAGCGAAGAGTAACACATGCCCGTCTAGTTTGCCTCTTAATAAACGTACTACCTAATAATGTACGGTTATTAGTAAGGTCTGTCTAGAACTACCGTCTCTAGACTCACCACCGCTCGGGCACTTAAGCCAGTCTCGTTGAATCAATGAATCTACAAATATGCATTACATTGTTTAAAAAGCTCCTCGAGCTAGGGAATGAGGTGCAGATAAAGTTTACGCTTAAATTGAGTGGAAATGCTTTCAACTTGTTACAAGTTCTGTGGGAAATAACTACTTTTATACATTACCTCTACGTCTGGTTACCTAGTTTCAAATGTGAATAAATACATGAATATAAATTCGTTATAAAAACATGTTATACTACACACACCTACAGTACTGTAAAGTGACAAAAGAGCAGTGCAAAAGTTGATGCAAGAGTTCAGTGTATTTTGTGTTGATTTTGAATCATGACCTCTCTCAGTCTCCTTGTACTATAAAATATTACTCTGCAAACCATCTTCTAGAGCCGTGTAAGTGCTTACGTACAAAATATCTTAAGAATAAGCTATAATACATGGGCAAGTACCTGTTTGAGTCATTTTCTCAGAGGAGCACACGTTATGAGGATGTCCCAAATGAGGCGAGTTTGTATGAAGAAGCACAGTGTCGCTGAACATCACTGAAGAACGGCGTCTGGCTAATGACGGCGGTGACAGCAACGAGAGATTTGAAGCATTCTGTCATATAGAAATATTTATTGTAGACGCTGTAGCGCAGCGGTATAAGACACCACAACCTTTATAATCTATGAGAGCCTGGTACTTTCAGATCACAGAACAAAAAATATTAATATTTTATGTATAAATAACATATTGTATTTTTTGTTCTGTGTTTCAGATTACAAAAGACATTAAGGAATACGTCGAAACATTTTTTATCGTACTTATTAGTAAGTTCGATTTTTTTTTCTAAAAGTATACTTATAGAAAGTATTTTTCGAACTTCTTTTACATTTTATTGAAAAAGAACTCTACTAAAAAAAGTCACAGATCTGCGTAAATTGAACCAAGGATGATTGAAATTCAAATAATACCCTGTATCACCCCTCAAGCTCCACATTAAGCAGCCGTGATCTGCGGCAAATCGGAGTGAGAGGAGTGTCAGTGTGTCAAGGTTACCTCCAAGTCGGCGGCCGACAGCGAGGGCACGCGCAACAGGCTGGGCCGCGAGATGGGCTCCTCGCCACCCTCCTCGACTGCCTTGCCGTTCGTTTGCTGTACAAAGTATTAGAAAGCTGTGTCACACGTTCATATTTCTTTTAGGAACGAAGTTCCTTATCGCGCATTACGAAAGGGAAAAAATTAAGACCAAAAGTTGTAACGACACTTTTTGCGTTAGTTGGAAACCGTGCGGCATGCGCGTGTTTCTCTCTCTTCCACTCTGTCTATCTCTCATAGAAAGCAAGCAAGTTATTATATTAAGAACTTCGTTCCATCCGGGCATCCCTTGACACCTCTCAAGTTTTTGTTATTTTTTGATCGAGCGAGCGAAGCGTCTCGAGATTGACCGAAAGTTTGCTTTTGTCTGTTTGTTCACGTTAACACTTTTTTATTTTTATCATTTTTTAAGTCGATTAGGAGTTTCACATACTCAAATGAAAAGCTCGAGATTTATTTTATTTATGTCCCATTTTAGTATATTAAATCAAAGTTATTACGAGAGTGCGTCAGTATAATGAATATCAAGGTGCTTTATTATTCATATTAAAATGACGTATGGGTGCTTAAAAAGAGCAAAACCATCAAATATTTTCATATATTTTGGGTTCGTGGGTGCTACGAAATTTTATGGTGAGTTCGTAGCATTTGCGTAGAGTTAGAAACGAAGTAGCTGTTTGTGTAAGTATGACATTATGAAAATATGATATGTTATTTGAAAACTTTGTATATGCTCTTTAGCATAATGTAGACTTGATCTACGATATTCAGCAAAAACTTTCTCGTATCCTCCGAAATTAATTCAGATCAGGAGTTATAGGTACTCAAGTCAACACGTATTCATCTTAATTTGGAATTCAACTCAAGACATTTAAAATGATATTCATGACAATACATCCCGCCTACGTGAGTTTACGAGTTCCCTCTTATATAACATTGTAATTCCAAGTCCTTGGAGATGAGAAAGTTTGAGTTTTGGGCGTAACTTATTAATTTTGTCACCTGGAGTTTAAATGGAGCGGATAATAAAATTTTAACCTATTTTAGGACTGTTTTAAGAACAGCTGCTTGCAAGGATGAGTTCATTTCAGTTTATTAAGCAAATGTCTTTCTAACTGTGATAACTTTTGAGTAGCTTAACAAGAACGTATGAGTTGAGTAGCGACTGGTGAGGTGACGTAGGGCATCACAGCTCAGTTAGTATATCTCTGATTTCCACAAACATTTAGTATTTTAACTTTGTACATATTAAAACAAAAAAAAATTTAGTCAGGGAATCAATATAAATATTTATTACTTCATCAAAAACTCAAGCATCCTAAATCAATCCCATTGTTTCAGATTTTGGTTATTGCTAAAACAATACATTTGTAATATTCAATATTTAATTCTGTGATTTTGTCTGTATTATATGTAATGTGTTACCTGTGGATGGACGCGAGGGCAACACGGATGATGTTGTTTTGGCTTACTCGATGGTAGTTGAAGAGTTTCTTTGCTCGTCCGCCATTGCAGTTGAGCTCGTTGGTATCGATACAACCTGGAAGATTAAAAACATGACTGATTCTTAACTTTTGGCCTAAATTTCACATAAATTCATATTAGGTAGAGAATAGCTCAAACAGACATATATCATTAGACATATATCATAGACAATACATTTTTAATCAATTTAATAAAAATATTGTGTAAGCACGTAATTCTTTCTAATGTACTAACAAGATATTTCAGCACATATCGCAAAAATAAATTCATTCTTGCACAAAGTCTAGGGATCTGACTGGATAAAGAGATTCGCAAATAGAAAATGGCAGCATTTTGTATACCAACTGATGTCACTAAAATATTCAAAACATTTTAGGATACCCAAATCTACTTTAGAGCATGTAACCTCAATTATTTGATGTTCTTTTGTTTGTAAATATTTCTGTGTATAATTCAGACTAATTAAGAAATAAGACCGTTTTTTGTTAGGACGTCACCATTATTTTTTTTTTTTTTTTTTCTACGAACACTTGCTTTTTCCAGTCTTTCTTGTAAGGAAATCGTGCTTACCTTATTTTTTTAGCCATTCTTCTCTTGAACCGCCTATACAAATGCGCAACATACTTTACTATCTCCGCATAGCAAGTGGCTGGTTCACTATTATTCGTCGAAGAAGCGAGTGTCGAAGTGGACGTGAAGCGAGCCCTTTCGGCCCTCATTCGTTCCATCTCACGTTTCTTCGTCTCAGCAAATTGCGTGGCAATGACGACCAGGCAAAGATTGATCATGAAAAATGATCCAATCTAAAGAAAAGAAGCATCTAGAGTTTTCTTGTCAACACAAATCCTGTAATATATTGTGAGAAAAAAAGTACAATACCCAATAGGCGGCATGAGTCTATACGCTTTGCTGGACCAATACTGGCGCAGAATTCTGATATTATGCAGCATAGTTTTAGCACTTTCGGCTTGCAATATATTCCAATTTACATTCTAATAAAATTCCAAACGGTATTTATAAAAAAACTTGAAGCAACTCATGAATAGTAACTTTATCATCATACCTTTCTTATTGTTATGGGAAGAGTATTATATAGCATCTTCTTCAAGAAGAAGATCGATTTCTGATACAAAGAAGTTTGTGGCAGGTATATTGAAGCCTTACAATGTTGTAAAACTGGTTATAATATGTAACTAGATCTTTATTAATTAATTTTCGTACCGATTTGTGCGTAATGAAAGCTAAGCCGTCTTTACCTTCGATGAGATAAGATCGCTCTTAATTTGAAAACCTTACAAAAGGCAATTGAAACGTTGATTAGGGAGTATTGTTTTAATTAATTTTACATTCAATGGTTATCTTTACCTGACAGGGTAAACCCTTATCATGGAGATCGGACCTTCAAAGTCGATTGGTACGAGTTGAAAATTAAACTTTAGTGCTCAATATCAATTAGGTAATGATTCCTAGTTTTCAACTTTCTCGGAACTTACCACAATCAAAAGTACAAAATAAATCCAATCCCAAAAACTATGCGCATCTTGCACGTAGTACATTATGTCAGTCCAGCCTTCTAACGATATCACCTAAAAATAAATATTAAATTAGGCAAACCTTCAAACGAGAACCTGCATAAATTGACTGTAAGACTTACCAAAAATATAGCAACCCATGCAAGTCCAATATTGTCGAACGAGATCGTGCCTTGAAAGGGATTTGATCCCCTCTGCGTGCAATTCTTATAGTACTGGTTCCAATTCACACAAGATATATTCGTCGGAGCGTTGTAAGAATATGGCTTCGCCGTCTCATTGCACACCAAAGGCCCATATCTGTACGGAGGGAAGTCTCCACAATAGTGCATTCCATTGTCCTCAGGCGTCGTGCAAATGTAGTCCAACTCTTTAGAGAACTCGTAGTAAAACGATATGCTGAAAAAGTACTTACACTCAGCATACAAACAAAATACTCATTCTAGGAGTGCTATAGACCCGAAAAGGATAAGTATGATTGCATTTTCATAATAATTAATGTTCGTGAAGAAACATGGAATGTTTAATTCATGAAATGCTAAAATAACTAATGCAGTCGGTTTTGTAGTAAGCCGATCTGAAAATGAAAGGGGCTATTTCTGACACAGCTATTAGGGTAAGCTGCCGCCAGACACAGAGACAGATAGAAAAATATCAAGTTGAGAGTTGGTTATATACAAAAAGCGAGTTTATTCAATATTTCAAATAAAGCTTGGTATGGTCACTGTAGAAAATGTAGGTATTGCTATATGAGCTTTACTTAATGTTAATAATGGCTTAGAATAAATCTTACACAAATTCTTTATACATGTAAATTGTTATTTAATCGGGATACAAAAATGTTTAAATACAAAATATGTCGTGAGGTGATCGAAACTTTCAATGTATATTTAAAACAATTTGAATGTAAATACCACAGGTTTATCCCGGTTAAATAAAATGAAGATAAAGCGATCTTTATTTAGCTAGATGGGTTCTCTAAACGACACAATACGTCTATACATCGAGTACATTCGCATGCTATAAATGAAGGTAATCAAAGCGATTCTATTAAGTGTCTCGATTAATGGAAATGGTGGGTTACGAAGGCCGGTAGCTGTAAGATTAACGTTAGTAACCTTACAGCCGTTATGGTTTAACGACTACATGCGGAATAAGAACGGACACTGTAACCCACATCGGGAAGCCCGCTCGTTACCCTTGATGTCCACCATAAGATTTTTACTATGGCCTTCTATTTCCTTTTCGATTGACAAGATGACAGAAAACAACCTTTTTATTGTTGAATTGCACATCGCATTTCGATGGTCAAAAGCAGAATTGAACATTAATGAACACACAGTGACAAAAGCTGTTATAATAGCAAATTAATGGTATCAGACAATTATTATTGTGATGTGGTTCATGTTTAATTTCATGTGTGTGGTCAAATAATTATAACAGTAGTTATAAAAGTGGTTAATTTTATTTATGTTTACCGACAAGCCTACCAAAAGTTAAACATTATTTCGTTGTAAAATATGTATAATTGTGTTCGATACAGAAAGTAAGAATATATCTTTTACATATTTCAAGAGGAAGTCGAGGTAACTACCAATGTTTGTAACTTAGATAACAAACTGGCAGTTCTTCAAACATTGTTTTCAAATTAAGTTTTTCAAAACTGCCAATTCGTGAAAGGGAAGCAATACGATAGCACATC
This sequence comes from Ecliptopera silaceata, assembly GCA_932527185.1. NCBI lineage: Eukaryota > Metazoa > Arthropoda > Insecta > Lepidoptera > Geometridae > Ecliptopera > Ecliptopera silaceata. The sequence continues at coordinate 3,549,855 of OW052202.1, read as the reverse complement.
TGGACGGCAGATGTGTGAAGGTACACGGAACAACAGTTTGCAATATTCTTAATAGAAACACATTAATTTTGTACGCAAATCCTTACGAGTTCACTCTGACGCGCACTCTGTACCATTCAGACAGGTCTCTGGAACACAAAGTTAGGAAGCCGTGACGGGTGTTATGTACCTAGAATACTAATGAATTCTATGTTAAAAAATAGGCAAAAGTGATTTCAGAGGTGTCTCGTAAATTTCATCGTTTTAATGCACGAAAAGTGCGCAGAAACAGCTGATAACTTTTCAGCCACTGTACCGCATCACAGTTTGTTGATCGTGTCACTTGAAGTCGTGGTTCTGGTATAGCGTTCATCACTCTGGGACGTACAAGTGTTAGATCTTGTGTTTTTTGGAGAGTGTTTTGAGAGCCTTGAAATCACTTTTTACCAAAAAGGTTAGAACGTTCTAAGTTAGAAGTAAAATCTATAATGTTTCAATCAATAAAATTATGATTTAAAATTACCTACTTGGATCTCTACTTCAATATCTATCTGTTCTAAACGAACCATTGTCACAAAGTATTTATTTCTTACATGAAATGGTTCATCATGCGTGTGTGTTTGTAGTTCATTAAATTAGTATAAATTTCGTTGTGAGTATTGACGGAATGCAATATTTAAGTTTAGTGTCATGATGTTAGTTCATAAGCTCACAACATGCGCGTTTCACAATGTGTTGACTAGAAATAGTGCAAAAGTTTTATGCAATGAAAAATGTAGTATTAAAATGACATGTAGAGCCCAACAGCCATGTAGGTGCGCGGCGAGGATGTAAGCGTTAAATATTGCATGCAGTCAACGTTGGCAATGGGACGTGCCGCTAAGACGAGCGCTCGCGACCAAATGGAATAAAATGAAAGTCGTTTTAGCCGCCATTCCATCCGCAACACATTTCCACTGAAACTGGCTACATCCAATTTCAGGTATTTACTTATTCAAAACTTTGTTAACGCTTACTTATGTAAAAGTGGCATAGAATGAAAACTACTGCTTCAAAACCTAGTTTTCATTCCACACTCCAGGTTAACTAAATAATTTAGAAACATACTTGGGTCTGAGTACATTCGGTGGAAGTACAAGTTCGCACCGTTGCCTCAAAATGCCTTCCCATAGCTGGACTCCCACTATGCCGAATATAAAGAAAACAAAGAAGCATAACAGTAGGACATTCCCCAGCATAGGTAACGTGTCGAGCAGCAACATAACTAGGATACGCATACCTGTAAACAAAAAACAATCTGTGACTAACTTGTGAATATTTTAATTAAAAGTAATAGCAAAAGTTTCGGCAACCATATAATTCCAAGTATGACGTGCCGTGCGTATTGCTAATCAAATAACTAATAACTCAAAACACGAGCCGTAGTTCTGAAGTCAGACAATTAGATTAATAGATACGATATAGTATAAAAAACAAGCGCAAACTTCCATAACTAATTCAGCGAACTCGGCCGAAAGAAAATATTATTCCTATCCCAGTGGTATCTTGTTCCTGAGTTCAATTAGCTGGTAAGCGCAGTCGTTTCAAATGAACGCTATTAATTCATTTCCCGGACAGGAATGCTTACTTGTGACACGATAGCGTGGTGCTGGCATGATTTACTAAGCCTGTTTTAGGATTGGCTAATTTGAGCACAATAACGTTCTAGATTTTGCAAGCCCTGCAACACAGAGTTATCTATCGGATATAAATCATGGATATAAATCACGGGCGGATTCGATTGAACAGAAAAAGTTTATGTAAGCAGTTTATTGAGTATTTCGTTCTACTCTATGAATGTTTTTTTTTCCCAAGAGATATTCAGTGAATAAATATGAAATCACTATTCATGAAACGTTAATTTTATACCACCATTTACATTACAGTATGCAGCAGCATAAAAATCAAGTTACTTTTCGTACATACTGCCCTAAAAATCACGTTCGAGCAATAGATCATGGCGTGGGCAAATTAGTGGCCATGTATGTCTCCGGGAGCGGGTGGCTCGATTTAATTTGCGGGAGAGTTGCATTGTTCCCCTTGTTTGCGAGCCCCAGATGGGGTTTTGTGAAACTTTAGTGCGCGCTCGTCTTTTGTTCGAATGTTCAATGGCAACCATTTGGAAGTCGTGACTAGTCGTGATGGTTTGCGCCAGATGTATTTATTGAAACCAGCTTTGATTCTGTTAGCCTGCAATGTTTTGCCAAAGTTCCCAGTTTTGCAGTGAACTTTAGTTTATCAGTTGAAGTTTTCAGAATAACTTAATCCACCACAAATCAAAGAAACTTCAACTTAGCTTGGTTTGAGTTTGCTTCAATTGAATTGAATAAAATATAGGGTGTTTTGCAGCGGCGGCGGTGGCTTGCAGGAGAGATTAGAGACCTTCCGGAAAGGAACAAATTTCCGCTTTGAAAACGGTAGGCCTTAAGGTCGTGATTATTAAAACATGATTTATGCCGTATGAAAACCACACACCTACAAGTAAAAATAAGATTCTGGCTGTGCAAACAGTAAACACTGTTTTAACATATCATACTGACTGCATTTGATTGATTTTGTATGATTATATTATTTTTACTTTTCAAGTTGAATTAAATAATTCCAAATTTAAATTAAATTACTTGAGCATCTTAAAAAAAACTATAAAGACTTATTTACTTCCATATTATTGTTGTAAATATGCAAATCTTTACCATTCTCATAATCTTTACACAAATAACAATCAATAATAATAGTAGCTAATTGTTTTTTTTTTAATTTCATGGATACGATTTATCTAAGCTTCCTCGTGGAATAGAAAGAGCAGTGAGAGACTAGCAGTAGGTCAAGTCAAGCTGTGGATGATGATGATGAATTTCCCCACCATTCCTTCCGAAAGGCATAAAATACCTTTGAATAACTTTCACTTCTTTTAATTACGGTTTTAAGGTTGAAAACTGCTCATATGCAATATTTAAAAAAGTGAATAAAATCTCCATCTACCCTCAATTCTGTAATCTCCACCGTATTGACGTGTTCCAGAACATTCGCCGAGCCCCGGCTCACTTGTTGCTGCGATCGATACGCGCGGCCCCTTGATAAGCGAGTTCATTTCAGTATAGATTTCTGACCCTAACGACTTTTAATGTATGCTATGTAATAAGAAAACTTTTAATGAACGGAACATACACAACAAATATTTTGTGTTATGGAAAAACTTTAATTTTGAACTTTGTAAATTGATTTACTTAGAACAATCGATTTTTAGTTTGAACAGATTGTTGATAAAAATAATAGGACAGGTGTCACAGCTCAGTTGGTAGTAGTTCTGCCTTCCATTGCTATTCACATACTATATATTTTTTATTTTATAAGTTTTGGGAAATCTAACAGCTAGGTAGTTACATAGTAAAAAAAATTAGTACCTACTTAAATCTGAAGGCCAATTAAAAGTTTTTTACTCTCATGTTTCTGTAATTCCATCAGTAAACAGAAATACGTAGACAGCAAAGGCAGGTTCGTATTTTTTCAGAATTTAAAAAATCATCAACTATCTTTAGATCAAAAATTCAACGTGTTTGGAAGAAAAATTTCAAGTAAAATCTGCAACGTGTAGGTCACTAAGTAAAGAGCTCTTGTATTAAGAGGTTAAAGCACCAACCACCGGGGCTTAGTATAAGAAAACCTGCTCAAAGCTCTGAAGCACCCGTTTGATAAAATTATTTTGTGTAGGTGTGATGCTGGTTTTTGATAAAATTTTGCAATAACTTATTACTTTTTTAGCAATTTGAGATTTTACAATGATGTTTTAATTTGCTCGTGAAATTATGATCATGAACAGGGCAAAAATATTTAATTATTTTAAAATAAACCTCTTGTTTTTTAAATCATTTATTTGTGATTTATTTCTACATAAATTGCTCAGCTATGATTAAATTCACGTACTTATTCGAAAAACCCTATAGAACTTTCCCTAGGAGAAGGCCTATGTCTAGTAGTCTGATATGATTATGTAAGTAATCATCAATTTTATCTAATCTACCAGTTTTATACAGATGATTTATACATCATGTATAAAAATAGATAAATATAACTAGTTGGCAAGTAAACTATTAAATACTCAAATATCGGGTACTCACTTGGTATCCTATTAATAGCTCTTAATGGACGAAGTACTCTGATAGTTCGGATCGCTGATAAATTTATATTTTCCACATTCAGTCCATATTCTAGAGATCTGCAAAAAAAAACTCAATTGAATACCTCTTTTACGTAAGTATACAAAATGGCTGAAACTTTTATAAAATTCTATACTTAGGTAAGTACGTGGAATTTTTCCAGCGAAGAAAAATCTTTATTATCATAAAGCGCACGTAAAATTTCTGTTATGAATAATTTAAGTGGATATAAATATTCATGAAGTCTGCATAGATAACATACCCAGCCATAACAATGAAAAAATCCAGTCTATTCCATGAGTCGGCTAGGTAGGTACCGTGGCCGTAGGTACCCATAGCCACCATTTTAATCGCCATTTCCACGGTGAAAAACGCGAAGATAACATCATCAAATACCTTGAAGAAATATTAAATTAGTTGTAATACAATGCGCGGTGATGCAACGACACAACGAAATCTAGCTTTCGTTGGCGCGCAGTGTATCTTGGATAAGCTGAAGAAGCGTTAAACGAACGATTTATTTTAAATATTATTTATATACTTAGTACTAAAATTATCGTCATCTTAATCGGTTTTTGAAGTAAAAAAAGACCGCCTTTAAACTATTAAAAGTACGGATTGTAACATTTTTACATACCATTGTAATACTTATTTCAGATTTATTGACAATCTGTAGCCATTAATCCTATTTTTACGATTTATTTCAAATTACACGTTAACACAATATTTAACCTACGCGTTAGCACTCTATAATACTAGTTAATTCATTTTCAAAGCGAATAAAAACAGTTGTTACGTAATTTACAACAATGGAAAATGAAATGGACCTCAAAAAAAAACACCGCGAACAAGGATAAAAACAAAAGAGGAACGAGTTTTTTCAAATTTCGAAAGTTGATATTTTACCAGCCAGTAAAATGCATGCATAATACATGACAAACTTTTTGGATCAATGACCTTATTCCTGTCATATTTATGCATGCTACATGTTTTAAAAAGGTTTTATGTACTTACTTAGAGAAGGTAGGTATGAACAACATTTTTTTTCTTACCGAGTAGGTACACTGTTTTAGGTTTTATTTTTATTTTTACAAACTGGACAAACAACTGTAGGGACTTTCATGTGATTAATAAGTTTATTATTGGCTACATAACCAGGTTCATAGAAAAGTACTTACCTGTAATATTTTACACCTGTTTGTCACGCACTGGTCGTCGACGCATGGCTGGTACATTCCAAGAGTCACACAGTTTAGCAGGATCACCAGCATCGATATCCGTTCGAACCATGTGCAGTGGAGTTAAGGATTAAAATCGCTTGGCAAAATACAAAAAAATATTATAATATCATGTAATGGTGCTATCTCTCGCACTATCGGGAAATTCAAAATAGTTTACAGAATAATAACAAAATACAGTTCGCAAAATTGCTTAAACTAGTAAAAGATATATAAGTTCAGCGGCAATAAAAAAAACCCAAAAAATTTAATTTCCTGCTAGAGCGAGAGGTACTAAATTTAATTGATAAGAACATATTATAGCTGTCTTTATCTTAAATACTGTTTATAGAAAAGGACAGCTATAGTATTGTATTTGTACTTTTTTTAGGATAATAAAATAATAGTTTTCAATGAAATGTATGTACACCTAAAATATTTATATCTACCGTCTTATATATTTCTTCGAAACTATATTTCGTTAGAATAAAATACGCCAAAATATTCAAGCTTATAACTACATAGTTAGTCTACTATCTACAACACAATGTCATAATGTTATTTTCCAAGTAAAATATCTTACGCAATATGAAACTTTTCGAATAAAATCCTCGTAGCGTATGTAAATAATCCGAGGATTAATAATATTCTAGTTGGTTGTTATGGTTGCGGGTCGGCCTTGATTCTTCTCCATGTTTCTCATGAGTGTTTGTTTGCTGAAATAGAGATCACGGCTTTGCGGTTGTTTTGTAGTTTGGATAGAAAACTTTTTGAATTTTGAAAACCGCGTTTTCAAATTTCATTTCTATTCAGCGCGACAATGCAGCCAGTGTCTTGGGTACGCTTCCGATTGGTACTGATTTGGATCAGTTGAACTGTCTATAGATCGTTTGCAACGGTCTGTAGATAGCTCAACTTTTTCTTATGTATTTTATATGACAATGTACATTTTGTAAATATTGTATAGTCGTAAGTTTGTTTGTGAATAAAGATAGAAAACTAGTTTATGTAATATATATATTTTTTTCAATTCATATTGAGAATGATACGTGAAGTAGGTTCACATTTGACGACCGATGGATGTGGCGCGGCGGGCGAAGGTCCGCCTGCGACGCGGAGGTTACAGGTTCGATTCCTGCCTTGGGATAAATATTTGTACGATCTGCAAATATTTATTCGGGGTATTTTATATGTACTTATAATAAAAAAATATCTATCTATGTAATGTATTATATTAAGTATGTCAGTCGTCTATTACTCCTACCCATAACACAAGCTCTGCTTAGCTTGGGGCTAGATGATGTTGTGTGGATTGTTCAGCATTATTTATTTTATTTACATAATTTACAACTAAAAGATGGCACAAGGATAGCTCACCTGATTTGTAGTTACGAAATCTTGTAACGATTAACGATTTAATATTGCAATCTTATCTAACAAGTAGGTATCACATCAAATGGATTTAAAATACACTGGACTGCAAAACTAAGTATCACACTTTTAGAATTTATTTTTCTTCTAAACTATAGAAGTTAGAGATTTCAAATAAAAAATGTTTTATAGCAAATTTTATCAGCTTTCTTTAAGCATACATGAGTAACATTTTTAACTGAAAAAAATGATAAACAATAAAAAAGCCATTTTTAGCTTAGTGTCTAAAAACTCATGTAACATTTTCTAAGTATGTTTTACATGTTATTTCATTCCTAATAACTGGTATTACCTCCTCGGGCTCTGATTAGAGCTTCAAGCCGGTTTGGCATACTGAAAACGGTTTTGGAGCCGATTTTGGGGACCCATTCTCTTCTATCAGGGCCTGTTTTGGTGCCCTGACGATGGTAAGTGGTGGTCTGCGGCTTCTGAATAGCCTTCCTAGCTCGTCCCAGGCGTGCTCAATTGGGTTGCGATCAAAGTATATCTTGTTTACTTCATAAGTTATAGCAATTTAAAAAGTGTGATACTTACTTTTGCAGGCCAGTGTATAAATAAACCAGGACTTAGTAAATCTACGTGCATATCCAGATCGTTCGTCTTTTGTTTTACTCTATTCTTCTAGTATAAAAGGGAGTAATAAGGAGCTCCATTATTGAAATAGAGTCGACTCGCTACAACATAAAATTCACGTAGAATAAGACAAAAGGATCTGGATCTGCTAATTAGGAAGACTACCTACTAACTAGTGAGAGGGCTGTGAATATTGAATAATTAGGGCTTAGTTAGACTTTTTTTTACAATTTTGAATCTTGAAGACAGAACTGTTGTGTTTATTGCTGTTACGTTTTTTGGCAAAATTTTGAATGTATAATAGGGTTCAAAGTAATTTTTGATCATCATCATCATCTTCCTACCCTTGTCCCACATTATGTGGGGTCGGTACAACACGTCATCTTCTTCCACTCTCCTCTATCAGACGTCATCTCAATGCTCACACCTTTCTTACACATGTCATCATTCACACAGTCCATCCATCTCTTCTATGGCTAAAAAAATAGTTTTGATATTCTATTAAAATGTTAATATCTATCAATAATAGTAAAACATTCGTAGAATCACCAAAGATGATACAATAAAAAAATATTTAGATCTTTTCGCATGAGGCCTATGGCTAAAAAAATGATGCTCAAACTACGCCAGTCTTAAAAACACAATTTTTAATTATAGCCGTGTAAAGGTCACAGTCTATATTCAATCTTTCGCAACCCTCGCATGCTTCATAAGGTGTTCATTAAACACGTTTGAGCCGAGGCTTGCATTCATTAGCGAACGTCGATCATGAATACCGATTTCAGCCACCACCTGCAAGCTCGCACTCGTACTGTACCTCTACCATGACATGTCACAGTAAAATCGCCTGACTTTACTACAGTAGTTACGTAAATATTAGTATTGCGAATTTCAGTACCCAACTATTCGCTAGAGGCGCTGTACAAATCTTCATACATTTTTTTAACTACAGACGCTATAGCGAGTGTAGTAAATATCGTATAGTAAAAACTCATGGTAGAGCCACTGGAGTTACGGTTGTATTTTCGTAATACGGTTAGCATGAAGGTCGGGGAAATTAGAATGGTTGGCAGCTTACAATTCTGCATAATATAACAAGGTTATTGACTCAAAGTAACTTGATTACTGGAATATACCTACGTAGCCGAGACTTACAAGATTTTTTTGGATGTTGTGAAATGCATTTGCTAATTAAACCAAAGTACATAATAAGCTTATTTTTAATAAAGTCTTGTGGGTAGACGATATGATGTAGCGGATATAAGATAGGGAACTAGAAACCGAGCGCAAGAAGCATTATGTACTTAGCTATGTCATTCTACTTTTTATACCTACATTTAATTCCACTTCGTAAATACAACCTAGCTAAGTGATGCCTAAAAATTGGTTACCATAAATAAACTTTATTATTGACAAAAGACTGTCGCAGCTCATACTATGGGAACCACATGGAGTCCAATTTTGACAATCGTAAACGTATCAAAACAGTAACGTATTTGAAATACATTAAGCGTCAACATCAGCTTTACTGTCTAGCGTTGCAGCGTCAGCGCATAGTGTACCTTAAATACGTTACGGTTACGATTGTCACATTTATCCGGCCCCGCTCATTAACGCGAGGTTTTTCGATAAACATTGAACGCTTCACAGTTCCCAGTGTGACCTCAGGCTTTGATCCAACCGAATTGTTAAAATACAGTAGCTTGATTACGCTCATGTTGGCCCAACATTGTTGGATGAATGTTGAATGTTTTGGTTCAAACAACTGCACGTTCGATTTGTTCATTTAGATCCGTAGGTATATCTGCTGATTAAACCACAGGTGTAGATTCCAAATATGTAGTGCGGAATGGTGTGGTTTGATGATTTGGGCGGTTGTTGTGGATATCAAACATCTATACAAAAGATTTTGGTGGGTTTATTTAACAATCTATAGATCGTTTGCAACGGTCTGTAGATAGCTCAACTGTTTCTTATGTATTTTATATGACAATGTACATTTTGTAAATACTGTATAGTCGTTAGTTTGTTTGTGAATAAAGTTTAACTTAGTATGTTCATAATTATCTACCCTTATAGCACACTAGGTGGGTTTCTATAAATCGTCAACTCTGCGTTTATTCCTTTCAGATTCATATCATCTTTCACACAATCTAACCACTTCTTTTTCGGCCTTCCTCTTACCTATCTTGCTACTTTAATCGGGTTCAAAAGGACTGAGTTGTTTTTACAAAGCGAAAGAAAAAAGAAATATCATTTAATGTATAGGTACCTACTACATGTGTTTTTTTTCAAATATCTAACCCAAGAACAGTGATCGTCATATTTTGAGGCAGCAATGGTCTAAACAATGATTTATAAAGTTAATTCTTTTTTTTCAATCTGTCCACATTTTGGTTTTGATTAACCATGAAAAAAAAGTTATTTTATGGTATTCACTAGAAAAACGAATATTTTTATTTCTTAAACAGTAGATAGTCTTTTATTTTGTGTGTTTATTAACTAATTGCTATTATTCTTCAAAATGCTTGTCAAATCAAAATCATTAGTGTTTGCATAATTAAACTTTGTGTTGCCATATATAGTGCTTTCAATCATTAATTCAGTCTGGTCGGATTACCTGAAAGCTATAATAGACACCAATTAGTATTGGGCTTCATGCATACGTTGTTTGTAATGTAACCACATATTGTGTTAAACAATATTTTATTACAATAGCTATTTATTTACCTCATAAGTACACGCAGTTGTATTATGATATTGTAGAAAGTTGTAGGTTGCAAAAAACATGAGCTATGGGAAAAAAGTGATACCTAACGCTTTATAAATTTATTGAATACGATAAATAACTAATCTAGTACTAACAAAGTATTGACTAGGTAAAAAATCCGTAGAGTCGTAACTTGTTTTTCTTCTTAAATTGTTTTTAATTAAATTGCACTTCAGATCTATATCACTGTCTTTGGGAAAACTTTTTTTTTTTTAATCTTTAGTATCTTTGTTAATACATATCAGTGTATCTACCATGAGTTGTCACAGTAAAATCGCCTGACTTTACTACATTAGTTACGTCAATATTAGTATGACGAATTTTAGTACCCAACTATCCGCTAGAGGCACTGTACAAATCTTCATACATTTTTTTAACTACAGACGCTAGCGAGTATAGTAAATATAGTATAGTAAAAACTCATGGTAGACCTACAGTCCTGTGAATAAATCTCCAGGAACAACCTCAGAGTAAATAAAGAGCTCGATTCCTTTGTACTCGGGAAGATTACCTTAATAATGGCAAGTAAGAACTTTGTAAGAGCAAGCCTGAGTCGAGCTGACTAGCGTTTTCTATTATATCCCTCATCTGTTTGCTAAAAGGCTTTACAATGCTGTGTTCCAACGTGGCTGTTTTATAAATCATGGGGGCTATCAGCAAGGAGAAACTTGCGTGACCGAATATCCTTTCAGTTGCAGTTCAGTTTTCGATCATTTTACTATAGTAACTCATCAGTATTCCGTGGCATTTTTGTGGACTGACGTGACTGAGCTTCATAAAATGATGACTGAGCTGTTAAAAATGACGTCAATGCCGCGGTTTAGCACGTGGCCTACCTGATTTGAGCATGGCCTACCTGATTTAAACATGACCCACCTGATTTGAGCACGGCATACCTGATTTTTCTATAATTCTATCAAACGGTATGAAAATCGATCATTCAAAATATCAATAATATATGAAGAAGAAATCTGAACTGCAATTTGATCAAATAACAGTTCAAAAACATTTCAGTTGTCAGGATACCCCCCTGTTCTATGGCCTCTTTAAAACTTTTGAACGGGTTATATTAAATAATAGCGGTCTATCTTATAAAAAGTTAGCGCAAACTTGATGTCATTGCTAGATAGAGTTGTGTCAAAGTCCGTTAATATTTAATTATTGAATTACACCTATAGAGTAATTTAATTTAATTTTCATTTTCTGAAAAGGTTTTTCAAGATTTCCCAACTAAATAAATAAGGTAAGTAAGTAATACCAATATTGTAGATTGCGACAAAAAGTTTGAAAATAAAATCTAAGCTTATTTTTAAAAACCCCCGGCAATCAAGATTATTGGTTATGAATATTTTATGAGTTTATGTATTGCACTTTGCAGCTTTGAAATGTTCGTTAAAATCGTTAAGCTCATTAGTTCAAACCGCGCTGCTATTTTAAACTAAAAATATTGCAATGTATTTTTCAGGGTTCTTCAATTTGGTCAAATAAAGTACGTAATATATTATTTTATTCCCAAACAAATATCAGCTATTTGTTTTCCAGATATTTCCATATGGAAGCGCTCAGGTAAACATGATAAATTCTCTGCTCTCGTGGGTATATCAACCTTGAGAGTCTACTCAATCATTATCACACACAGGCGAGACAGGCGTCACAGCTCAGTTGGTAGTAGTTCTGCCTTCCATGCTGTGGGTCGTGGGTTCGATTCCTACCCATAGCAAATGTCTGTGTGATGAACATACATATTTGCTCTATGTCTGAGTGTTTATATGACATGTATTCTATGTAAGTATGTATTTACAAGAAAAAACCATATTAGTATTCTATCTGCAATCTAGTTCCCATAGCACAAGCTTTGCTTAGTTTGGGACTAGTGATGTGTGAGATGTCCGTGAATATTTATTTATTATTTATCGCAGACTCCAGACACTTGGCCATCTATGACACAGATTCTGAGACAGTTAACCTGTATCTACCACCCATTCTGAAAACATATCGCCGTGATAATGGCCGATAAAAACGCTTGCTGTCAAAACAAATATTTTTATTTTGTTATCGCGAAATATAACGGAATTTTTTGGCAGACAGCATCGATCACTGAATATTTATATGAACAGACGTTAATAATGTTTGGTCGATAATTTCCTTGTTGCAAATTTATTTTAAACTAAAATAAAAGCGGTTTGCAGTAGAAACCACTTGTTTTTTAAGCTATTCCATAGCTTCTATCGCAGGCCTTGACCGTGGAGACCGAATCCAGAAATTCCGTAATGAAAAAACCTAACGACAATAACCTAACACTGCGCATGCGTAATCCAGCAAAAAATGCTATGTAATAGCTTTACTTCGGCAGTCCCTGAGTGCCACACGTCTTTTAAGGTGTCGTATTTATGTAGAAACTATGGCTTTATGAAAACATCTAGCTTATTGAAATTTCTATTATTTATTCACAGCACAAATCCTTAGTGGGTGTGACTAAGAGAACACTGAGAGAATATTTAAATGTGATTAAACTACTGAATTTGCTACTTCCACGTAATACTTAAACTAAAATGCTACAAAACTATGTTTCAAAGCTCAATTTACTCAGGCTATTGTTACCCAAGTATTGTTGCTTACGACTTATTTAAGTTTATACAAACGACTTTACTTAGTTATTTTAAGCCATTTATTTATTATGATGAAAATTAAAAATAGTTAGTGAACGCTAAAACTGACCTTATTATAAAGTAATAAAGGATAAAAACTCATTGATAAAAGTTATCTTATGCTGTATGCAAAAAAACAAGTACTTAAGTAAGTATGTTTGAATCATATAAAAAAGGAGAAAACGTTGTAACATTAAAACTACTAAAAATAAGTGATTACTTACACGAATCTCTTGAAAATCTTCAGAGCATTTATTCAAATAATTTTAATGCATCTGTGATTTACGACCGTCTTGCAATGGGATACGTTTTGAAGTGACATGGCAAATTGTTGTAGTCCTAAAGCTAGTGGTGAATTTCTTATATCAAACCAATTCTATAGTTTTATATGCGTACCCACTATACTATGATTATTTGATTACCAATGTAATCATTAGATTGGAATCTTAATTTCACCCCATCACAGAATAGCAGATCCAGTTGTTGATAAAGCAGCTTACTAAAATACTACACATATCTATCACACCTATTTCCCCGAGTAATCTTCTTTGAATTCGTATTTAAACAATTTATGACCTATCTGACTAGACATCACAGCATATTGGAGCGTAAAATTCGATGCTTGACGTAATAATATCATCATTGACTCCTCCACTACGAGGTTTTACGGATGATGTTCAAAGACGTTGACTCAGCTCGGCTCCCGTCAACCGTAAAACCGACATTAAAGTCGATGTTCACCAACATGTTAACCCCTGGTTACTATAACCGGAGATCATTTTGTGGGAAGTGTTCGAAAATATCAGCTAAAAGTTACGACTTGTGGCTATAAGATTACTTGGTGAAAACAAGTCTAGATAACCTCTTTTGTCAATTCAGAACTTAGGGTTAACCACAGAATAAACAAAGCGGTAGAAATAGAAAACATTTATTGTTATATGATCTTAACTAACGTGTGTCAAAGTGAAACAATAATCCATTAAGCCAAAATAAAAATGTCTACATCAAGAGTCAATTGTCAATCTATTTTGTTAAGACCTTTTTATTGCATTTGTTAGACTTTAATATGTACTGAAATAAAGGAAAGCACATCTGCATTTATCTTTAGTAATCTGTGTAGTAGTAAATTTAGTAGTAGACTTCGAGAACTAGAAAAAAAACATCTTGATAATTCACCATCTTCAATTACATTAGTAGGACTGCCTACATTACTTACCGCCCAGTCACTTAAGTGATACGGGGGTTAATCGCAGTTATACGACAAGGGTTTATTCGTCTTTTAATAGACTGCGCCAGATCTTCAAGAAATTTATATCTGGTCAGTTTTATAACCCAGATTTGTGTGGCATTGAACTCATATCCAGCGGAACCGAATTCTATTTCAATTCAATTCAATTCAATTTTTATTTAATGGCGTCTGGGGGTTAGCCAATTTCGCCAATGTCACGTTGCAAGGCTTGTTTATGTTTGTGGGCAACGTTGGACGGTAAATTGTTAATTTTTTTTCTTTTTTTTCGTATTTTAAGTTTATGGGCAACGTTGGACGGTATTTTTGTTATTTTTTTTCTTTCGTATTTTATTTACAACGTCCTTCCGCCATCTTGGTGATGGCGAAAGGCCGAATTCTATTTGAGATGGTCTCTGTGTTCCAAAGCTTCCCGCTCAAAGGCACGTATGACTTTGACAGGTCTGGAGTTTGACATTGACATTGACAGTTATCTTGCAACTTACCATTTGTTCGCACAAAAGTGATTTATATCTACGAGACATAACCAGTAAAACATTTTTTAATTATTCAGTGAACTCAACAACTGTTTAAGCGTCGTATTATGTTCGTGAATAATGATCTTAGTAATATTTCAGACCTTCTTGTCTTAGCTTAGTAATTAAAATGAGTTTGTAAGCTAAGCACAAACATTACTTATTGATTTTACTTTAGAGAACAATGGCTGTCTTTTATAACTTGGAAGTTGAAACATTTGCATCTTTTATCAAACTTTTAGATCATCTGTGTCTAAATGGTGACATATTGATGTATTTTTTAAGTCTTGGCTAGTGTTAACTCTTTAATTAATTGTCAAACTTTAAAATAGAACCCACAATAGGAAACTATTAGTACGTGATACGACGTGATATGACTTTTTTTTTAACTTTAACTTAAATCTCGGCAACTTATGTAACTTATGTAAGCTTTTACATAATTTGACGAGATGTAAATTTTATTGAGTAGTTTAGTAAACAGCAACAATATGTTATTTCATTTACAATTTAATAATCTCAAATTCTAATAGTTTCAAGACTAGTTTTAGTCTAACTAAAACTAGTCTTGAAATTACGATATAAATAATTATTTTAATTGAATTTTCACTTTATCTGAAAAAAATATGTAGCTGAGGTCAAAATTAAAAAGTGTTTTGGAATGACTAAACAAGGTTTATTTTCATGCTTCACTTGCTCGATCAATACCTTTTTATTTATTTGTTCCTTACTTCCTGTTGTTATGAAAGCACAAAGGTTCAACTAACGATTGATAGTAGGTACCTTAGATTTTCCACATCAAGTTCTTGGAAAATCTACTTATTCCATGACAACATCGTCCATACACATTCTACTATAGTTTTATGTGGAAACTTCGCAACTTGCAAACAAACAATAAAATAAAGTTAGCCCACGAGATTCACAAATTATAGCCAAGTACCCGTTTTGGATGTCCCCAGATATTTTTCCGTCGACGGTTCTCTCATTTTGTCGACAGTCCTCAAAACTCGGAGCTTCGTATTTTTTCTTTTGTCTTTCCGACCTTGTCATTGCTGAGTGGTTTCCGTAGAACGCTTTGTTGAGCCACAAGTGGAGCACGTAGATACTACATTTGTTTATTTGGCTAGTTTTTACAAATAAAATATTCTAGCTGAATTACACCTACAAAAAATCTACAATAATTTATTCAGTAAAATCACAAGAGTTTGAAAAAAACCAAATGAGCTGTGACCGGTCACCGTTCAGTTGGTAACTCTGCCTTCCATGCAGATTTGATTCCATGCAGAGATGCATGGTCGTGAGTTCGATTCCCACCCAGAGCAAATGTTTGTGTGATGAACATTAATATTTGTTCTGTGACTGCGTGTTACTATGTATTCTATGTATGTATTTACAATTTAATTCTCATTGGGAATTGATGTGTACAAAGATTATTTTCTTCACAATAAAAATGTCTAGGCTAAAAAGCTATTTGTTACTTACATTTTGATTTTTATTTGGCAGTAAAAATGGTGTTGATACCGCCGTGGAATTTACGAGTCATGGGTCGAGCAAGCCTTGATCATGAGTTGTTTTTCGGAAAGGAAAAAAGCTTTTTTCTCAACGATGGGGATTTATCACCTCAATTTATAGAGAGCAGGTAGCCTTACAAAAGCTTGGCTCAATTTTGCTACGTATATTCAGTCATTAAGTAGTTTATTGTGACGACTGATGTGGCGCGGCGGGCGAAGGTCCGCCTGCGACACGGAAGGTTGCGGGTTCGATTCCCGCCCTGGGATAAATGTTTGTACGATCTGCAAATATTTATTCCGGGTGTTCTGGGTATTTTATATGTATAATAAAAATATCTATCTATGTAATGTATTGTATTATGTATGTAAGTCTTCTAGTATCCATAATACAAGCTCTGCTTAGCTTGGGGCTAGATGATGTAGTGTGGATTTATTTATTATTTATTTACGACCAATTTCAGATGGCCAATCAAATAACTTGATAAAATTAGTATTCTTTAAAAATTAAAAATGTTTGTCGTCAAATACTGCTCTAAAGAGCTCAGAACCTTTCGATGGTGTTTTATGTTTTACATTGGTAAGTGCAAATGTCTAGATTTTTGGCAGTGAATAATTTAAAATCATTGTTATTTCTGCTACTTTTATTATATTATTATATTATTTTTATGGGCATGTCATGCGGAGGGAAGAAAGTCATATAACAAGAAGAGTGTTAGATATGAATGTGGATGGATGTAGAAGTAGCGGGAGGCCAAAGAAAAGATGGATGGACTGTGTGAATGATGACATGTGTAAGAAAGGTGTGAGCTGACGTCTTGAGATGACGTCTGATAGAAGTGAGTGGAAGAAGAGGACGTGTTGTACCGACCCCACATAATGTGGGACAAGGGTAGAAAGATGATGATTTCTGCTACTTTTATCTTATCAAAACAACCGAGGCTTCTTTTACCGTTGAACAAAAGAACACTTAAGTATTTGATATAAAAGATTTCTAGTCACAGTAAAAGTAAAACATTAAAACACTGAAGCTCTTATCTACTTAGTACCAACAACTTTTGGAGGGACTTTGAAACAGAATGTTGTCGAGTGTAAAAAGGGCGAAAATTTACAAATTGCAAAAGTTCTGTGCCCTGAAAGCAGGCGACATAATACTCATACATAACCATGGTTTTCCATTTGTATTCGTGCCTTTTCATAAACTTTTTGTTGTAATAAGTTACTTACACTTTGAGTTTTTTTTTTATGAAATGAATTACACGCTATGAAATTCGTTATCGTATCCAGCGAGTACTGTACAGTGCCACCAACTTAACTGTTTAGGTGGATAAAATTGGAGCTACATTCCGCTGTTAGTTTCTAGTGTGAGCGCTTATTGCTTATTGTTCAATTTAATTATGAAAAGTACAAATCAAAATCTGAAATCTCTCAAAAGTGATGCTCAGGAAGTTATTCTATACATTATATTTTAATATTTTATTTTATTTTATTATATTTTATTGCTCGTAAAACAAGAGACGACAAAAGAACACACTTGCGGTCACGCGACGTATTACAATACGACGTATTATAAACAATTAAATAGTGTTGTGGCGACATCGTACAAGGCGAGTACAAGGCGCTGCCAACACGCGGTGCGGTGCGGAGCGCGGGGGCGGAGGACCGAGGAGCGGAACTCGCGCGCCGGCAGCCGCTTGCTGCTTCGCGCTTGCGCGAATGTGTCTGTGTCATTGTGATTGTCATTGTCATTATGACGACTGTGGTTATATTTTTGAAGTGAAAACTTAAAAGTGAAAACACAGACACATTCGCGCTTGCGCGAATGTGTCATTGTCATTGTCATTGTCGTTGTGTCGACATGACACAATCACACTGACACAGACACATTCGCGCTTGCGCGTCAGTGTGTCTTCGTTGTCTTCGTCTATTCGCGTCTATTCGCGCTTGCGCGAATGTGTCTGTGTCATTGTGATTGTCATTGTCATTATGACGACTGTGGTTATATTTTTGAAGTGAAAACTTAAAAGTGAAAACACAACGTTAATATTGAAGTTTTCACTTCTGCCGGCACTCCCGGAGTGCTACCATTTAAGAATTTAAATTAATTTAATTAATTTAATTTGATGCTCAGGAAGTTATTCTATACATTATATTTTATTATAATGTATAGAATAACTTCCTGAGCATCACTTTTGAGAGATTTCAGATTTTATATTTTATTATAATGTATAGAATAACTTCCTGAGCATCACTTTTGAGAGATTTCAGATTTTGATTTGTACTTTTCATAATTAAATTGAACAATAAGCAATAAGCGCTAGTGAAAGAGAAATGCCTGCGACACTAGCTACTCCGTCAATTGAACAGATGTAATGGTGGGACTGTAAGGTCGACTCTAGTGAGCTTAAACATTTCTCTATGCCATAGAAAATATACAACACTCGTATGTCATAGGTCATACGCACAGAACATAAAGTAGCAGGCTCCGATACTAATAATGCACTATGCGCCTTCTACTGTGTTTTTTATGTTCTGTGGTCATACATGTATAAATATATAAAATCTCTTTTTAAACATACAAAAGAGATGTTGGCTAGTAGGTTTTATTCATTTGGGTCAATCAGAACAGTCTAATTTTCTATACATGTGAACATAGAAAAAGTTATGAAGGCAAACATGTTTTAACAGATTTAATCATCATACCTCGTATACTTCGGATCAGATCAAACAAATGAAACCCAAAGAGCAGTACAAACATTCTCCAACACTGTCTTTTATGTTTGTTCTCTTGTTAATCATATATGGGTCTATATGGTATTATTCTGTTTTTACAATCCTACTAATATTATAACGCGAAGTTTCATTTTATAGATTTATGTGTGTTATTTTATCACGCAAAAACTTTACATTAATATAGCTTTTTTTAAACTAACCTATCTCGTCCCACTGCTGGGCAAAGGTCCCTAAAATAGCTTATATATCATAGCATGTAATTAATAAAGATAATTTATGGAAATTTTCCAAAATATAACTGGCACCTAGAATCACATAGTATGTAAGACGATTCTAAATGATCCTTGTGATTTTATTGAATAAAGAAATCTTTGACTTTGACTTTAACGATAATGAGACGAAGTCGCGGACAAGCTAATTTGGTAAGTTTTAAAATAGTAACCAGAAACCTTTTTGCTGAAGTTAATCTAGCTTATCAGGTATTGTAAGTCAGCTCATAAGCTAAGCAGTAAAAGGTTTTAATTACAAATGTGACCTTATCCGGGTACGTGAACGTTTGTAAAGAGTAACCCCAAATAAATTGGCTGCGGGATTTTATTCGAGTTTTTACACTTAAAATTCACTTTATAATAATGAGATTATTTTGTTTAAACACGTAACGTAAAAGGGTAGCACAATTTTGTTTACCCTTTTTACTCTAATGACCTGTAAAATGAATACCTGCCACCCCACCACGCAACCCTTAACGCTTCATAACATATTAAGATAGGTAAAAATGCCCTTGATACAAAAAAGTCTGTAAACATTAGTTTATTAAATAAAGCATCGAGATAAAGTTTATCGAATGAATGAAAATTCTTTATTGTACACCTTAAATACTAAATGAATATACATATCAGAACATAAATAAACTACATGTACAATGGGCGGCCTTATGGCTAAGAAAGCTTTCTTCCAGACAACCTTTGGATGGAAAAGAATCAAAAAAAGATGCAAAAGAACGAAAGCAGGATTAAAGCCAGTTTTTACGGATTTTTATCGTGAAGGAGCCGAGAAAAAAAATTAAATTAGCAATATTTCGCCGTTGGATCCAGTTTTGCGATTTTAATGAATAATCTCATTGCATTATGTGGAGCAAAACGACTGGTATCACAAAGGTTTTGTGTAACTGAAGGGAACGCTATACGGCCTTCCCATTGTGCTGACAAGCGGCTAAGGTATGTTCACATCACTTTAGTTACTTACTTGTAAATATTGTTAAACATGTTTTTTTTATTTCGAACTAGATGGCGTTGTGTGAAATGTCCAGAATTTTTTTTTATATAATACCGAACAGATGAGCTACTACTCCTACTAGCGTTAAGGACATAGTGATGGAAACTGAATATAGCTAGCTGTTTAGCTATATATATTTAAAATAATATGCAATAGAAATATATATCGCCAAACTAAACGATTGCATCAAATTAAATTAAATACATTGGTATTTCTGCAAAGCATTTGAACAAACCTCTGTGGTCAATTTATATAGGGCATAATAAAATTAGGTAGTTACCCAGCGTCTAAAACGTTTGGCAATGTTCGTATATTCATTGAATGGTAATAAATCTTAGGCAAATAAGCTTTTCACGAAAATACCTCAAGAACAATATTGGTTCACTGTTTTATTGAATGATTGTCATTGATCGCTTGATGCGGTTTATTAGTCATAAAACTACCGTTAAACTTGCACGTTTCGTCCGGTTTTATTACTTTACTGGTTTTCCTTTTTTTGCATGACATGTCATATCCGTTAAGTTGAATGAATTTGATTGAATTTTATGGTTCGGTAATTAATTATATTTTTGGACGATGAGTAAAGTAAGAAAGCTTTTAATCACGGGAAACATAAAAATACTGTAAGCAAATTAAGCTGATTGCCAGAAACACTTTAATGAATTTCAGTGTTGGGTTATCCCGGATCGTTTGAAACATATATTTTATGTCATGGTCTTTCACGTGACCAATGATTTCTGGATTAACACATTTTTTGCGTGACATTTATCATGGTTATGTTTCACGGAACGTTTGAAACCATTTTTTTGTCATGGTCAGTCATGTGTTAGTTACCTCTAAAATGTCACAACACAGTGTTTAGCATAATACTCGTGTAAATGAGGCTCTAGTGAGCTGCAAAGACACGCGATAGCTGCTCTCATTTCAAATCATCGGGTCTCAAGCTTTAATATTTCATTCCTTACAAATGGACTGACATTTCTGAAAGAGTTCTGTTCCAATAAAAGTGTGAGTCAACATTACTATTTCTAAATGATTGAATTCTGTTCTGTGTTGTTTCACTTCCTAGCAGTCTTATTTATCTAGTTCCTAGTTGTTTTTCGGGTGAATTGTTAAACCGCATTAGAATTATTATGGCATTAATTAGCCTGGAACTTTACTTTTAGGTTTAAAATAACTCGACATCTATTAAACCATAAAATAAATTATAACGATGTCGTCATGTTTGTCTTTTATTCGTGCCTGTAAAAAAATCCAAAATTGTCGCACCAGAGAATTTATAGATTTCATCAGTGCATGATTGCCACATCGTACAATCTGCATGAAAACTGGTTGCACTAATGGGAACGTTTGTACAACCTGTAAAAAAGCAATCTCGAGTTTTACGTTTATAGTTTGTATTGTTCCTATATGTATACAGTAAATGGTTCATATTGCAAATCGACTAGTATCTACGTATCAACCATATCATTAAGCCTCGGTAACTGAGAGCAAATGTTTGTGTCATGAACATAAATATTTGTTGTGTCTGGGGTATTTGTGGGTGTAACTGTGTATTTATAAAAAAGTATATAAGTATTCTATCAGCAATCAAGTTCCCATATTAGTTTTGATTAGTTTGCGACTCGAGCGCGATGAGTGAAATGTCCGTGAATATAGAAGACCAGCATGAACATCTATTGTAGTCGCTAAAATGACTTCCCATTTGGTATCAGTCCCACAATTATGCTAATACCCGCCGAGCTCCGCACATTCAGATTCTATTAGACGCTCAAATTGGTGTTTTTGAGTTTTCGGGCAAACTTGAAACAGATTTTCACGTTATAACAGCCGCAAAGAGGGTGTGCTTTGTTTAATTTTGTATTTACATTTATTTGGCTGTCGTAAAACGTTTTGTTATAAGCGGGTTCTATTAACCAGTGTCTGAACAGGTCGAAGGGCTTTCGTTATCCATGTTTTCATGAGAATTATCTTCTCATCAATTGTTCGCTTCGATAAATATAAACTTATTATTTAAGACTCACACTCATGGAAATTGAGTATCTAATAATACGCCTTGTAGTTGAAAATTATGCCTTCTGTATTAGATATAATATAATACTCAAAATTATTTATCAACTAAGTAGGTACGTAATAATTAATTATAACCATACAAGTTAATGAGTGAAAGTTTTGTTGATTCATTAAACATCAATCAAATTGTGGTAGAAAATGTATATTACTATATCAATATTATTAAAATATGCTTAGGTACATGGTTACTTATATGAGAAAGGTTTTTACATGATTGCTAATGATGGTATCACTCGTAATATTATGATTTTAACGAGCTTTATTAGTTTTTAATAGTTTCATATTAAGCTGTAACTTCTATTCATAGCCACGAATTGATCATTAAAATCATTAATAAAAAAAAAAACTTATTTTTATTATTGTGCCTTATTTTTACTATATTTCTATTTTGCATATAAATGTTTTTCTATTCTATGTAGTCGTGTTTTCAGTATTAGATACAAAATAACATGATAGTTGCATATAAAATGAGATATAACAAAATCCGCAAACGCCAGAAATCCGCAATGTAAACGGGGCGAATGTTCGCACGTAACGACCCACTAACAAGCCATCGCAAACATAAGGAAATGCCGACAACGTAGGCAAAATCACGTAATTCTATGTTCTATGGCACTGAATAAATGTTGGGATTTGTCCCACAAATAGATAGATAGATACCACACACAAATATTTATATTTACTTTATTCACAAACAAACTTACGACTATACAGTATTTACAAAATGTAGGTACATTGTCATATAAAATACATAAGAAACAGTTGGGCTATCTACAGACGTTGCAAACGATCTATAGATAGTTCAACTGATCCAAATCAGTACCAATCGGAAGCGTACCCAAGACACTGGCTACATTGCCGCGCTGAATAACAATGCTGATACGCTGGGCCTGATACTCACCAGCCCTCGGGTCACACAAATTAAACAAAGAACTTAAGCAAGTAGTAATATCACAATACGCCTTATCACTGAGAGCGATCTCTTCGCTTATTTTCTCATACTAAGTGATTCTAGGTGAAAGTTCTCTTTGAAAATTTAAGTACTCATTGTGTACTCTTTACCGAAAACATGAAGAAATTATTCTATCATGAAAAATGGTAGCTAGCAGTAATAATAGTGGCGTAAATAACAAATTTGTTTTCTATCGACTAAGGTATAATTTTATGAATAAACTTTTCTAATGATTGATATGGAAATGAAAAATTCAGTGTTACAAGGATATAATCGATTCTGTAGATTGATTCTATCTAATTGACAGGCGTCACAGCTCAGTCGGTAGTAGCTCTGCCTTCCATGCTGTGGGTCGTAGGTTCGATTCCCACCCAGAGCAAATCATTGTGTGATGAACATAAATATTTGTTCTGTCTGGGTGTTTCCATGTATTATATGTATCTATTTACAAAATGAATGAAAATAAGTATTTTATAAGCAGTCTAGTTCTCATATTACAAGCTTTGCTTAGTTTTGGACTGGAGTATGATGTGTGTAATATCCGTCAATATATATCTATTAATTTAATTAGTTAAAAAATATACAAAAATATGCTGCGTCATGTTTCAATAAACCTAATGACGTAATAATTTGATAAACTTCTATACATTATATGTATATGTATTAGAATATAGTGTATGTATGTATGGTATGGTATATGTATTAGAATACGTAGTTAAGATATCATCCATCAAAGACCAAAAAGTCTTAATCAAAAGCCAACGAGCGTTGCTGAAAAC
This sequence comes from Ecliptopera silaceata, assembly GCA_932527185.1. Taxonomy (NCBI): domain Eukaryota; kingdom Metazoa; phylum Arthropoda; class Insecta; order Lepidoptera; family Geometridae; genus Ecliptopera; species Ecliptopera silaceata. The sequence continues at coordinate 3,525,963 of OW052202.1, read as the reverse complement.
GAACCTAACTGATTTATCTACCATTTATTTCAACACGTCTGTTTGGTCTATAAAAATGTTCATAATAAATAAACAAAACAATTGGCTAGTTTCCAAGATAAAAAAATCAGCACAACTTTTTGGGTTATTGTGTGAACAATGCCTTATAGAGTGCCGAACAAGAGTTGTTTCGAAGAGTAATAACTGAGAATATTTCCTAGTTTTTAGGGTTTCGTACCTAAAGGATAAAATAGGGCCCTATTACTGAGACTTCGCTGTACGTCTGTCTGTCATTTGGCTGTATCTTATGAACCCTTGCCGCTGTATTAACAAATCCTCACTAAAACTAAATATTTTAGATGGCTCAACAAAAACGTGATTTTTTGGTACGGAACCCTTTGTGCGCGAGTCCGACTCGCACTTTGCCAGTTTTTCAACATTAACTTGAGTTGACTTGAGTTATTCCATTCGAAATTGTTTCCAACAGTCTGCAGACTTTTATGTGTATTATTTAATATTGTAAATAAGATAATAATAATATAAATCTATTAATATATAACCAACAAACTTACGACTATTACAGTATTTACAAAATGTACAGATAGTATTTATATTTAATATTGTACATGAGAGGTAATATTTTCTACTTATACTAAAAGTGCCGTCTTGAGTAAAGTCGACGGGCATTTTATATAGGTACCTACCTATTCAGTTACTTGTCCATTAAGTTCGGAATAATTTATGATGACTATAGCAATCAGTTAATGGCTAGTTATTTATTTATAAGCTTGCGTACAAAAGACACAAAATTACAAATATAGCTGTAATATCACTAAAGAAAGTGTTTTTACAATATCTATAACGACTAGATTCTGCTAATATATTATTTTACTTCTAATTTATAAAATGACCCGAGAGCTGGTGAGTATCTGGCCCAGCGTATCAGCATTGCTATTCAGCGCGGCAATGCAGCCAGTATCTTGGGCACGCTTCCGATTTTTACTGATTTGGATCAGTTGAATATCTATAGATCGTTTGCAACGGTCTGTAGATAGCTCAACTGTTTCTTATGTATTTTATATGACAATGTACATTTTGTAAATACTGTATAGTCGTAAGTTTGTTTGTGAATTTATAAAAAACATAGCTAGTTGTAGTTAGATAGTACAGTACAAATAAACAGTTTATTTTGTTAACATAACAACAAATAAAAAATCTTATTCTCATTCCATTTTATGCTGTTCTCTATAGAATAAAAAGTAAATAAAGCTTTTTGTATTTCTATTAATGTTATTTGAACGGAAAAAGTAACGTAGTTTTTTTCCTTTTATGCACGCTACGTACTACTTGGTTACTTTGGATACGCATCGCCTATTCGAATATTTTTAATTAAAATAAAAATAACTGTATCTATTTTTCTGCAGAGCTAAATTGGTTTGTGTATTCATTGATGTTTTGTTGCTGCTACATCAACTTTCCTATTAATTATTTCATAGTAAGATATTTAATTACTTCTGCAGGCCTCATTATATCATTAAGGGACTAGAGTGTAATGTGTGAAATGTCCATTAATATTTCATCATCATCATCATCCACAGCTCGACTTGACCCACTGCTGGGTATAGGCCTCTTTTTGCTCTTTCCATTCCGCGCGGTTCTGAGCTTCTCTCATCCATCTGCGGCCCAAGGCATTGTCGATATTACTATAATATACATCTTATTATACATATGAAATACCCATAGCACCCGGAATAAATATTTACAGATCGTACAAACATTTATCCAAAGGCGGGAATCGAACCCGCAACCTCCGCGTCGCAGGCAGACCTTTGCCCGCCGCGCCACATCGGTCATCTTTGACTTTAATAAGTTGAAAACAAAAGACAACAGTAAAACAATTGCCACATAAACTAACACAGAGATTACAATAGCCACCCACACAATGCTAGAACTTGGTAAGCGTTATGGTTTAAACAATATAAGATTCATTGCACGCGTGTTTCGCTATGATATTAACCAGATTTTTTCTAATTTATTAGTTAGACTCAACTGAATTGTTTGAACTTTTTATAATACAGTATTTTCAGACACAAAGTGACGTGGCGTTTACTTATCACATTGTTGAAGGTTACAGCAAAAATATAAGAAACTTTGTAAAAAAAATTGAAAATTTCTTGTTTATTTTGAACGAGAAGCTTGTCTAACTTGTTTAAGTAAGGTAAATATCAAATTAGTTTACAAGATGCGGTATAACTTAAAAAAAATATTATCTATATCTAAATAACAATTTCGATTTAATACTTCTACATGTTAGTTATAAATCGTTATTTTATTGTAACTAACATGTAACTAGATGTATTCGTTTTTGGCTAAAGACACGAACAAGAAAGATATAGAAGATGGTTACAAATTATTAACTTTATACCTGCCATGTTCGCCTTACGCGAGTAAATTTACAAGAGGCTTCAATATTGTCCCAAATATTATAAATGCTTGTCCCAATTTGTAAATTGAGCCTTGCCTCTTAGTAACCGAGTCACGAATCTGCTGCCGTCGAATTAATTATCTTTATCTCCATAATAGTACATAATAATTCATTTTATAGCATGTTTTGTTTATTAGACTTCGTATAATCAATATTATGTTTTCGAATATCGAAAACATAATATTGAGACCACTTTTTTCCTAATTATTTTTTACTAGCGATCAGTTCACGGGATGCCTAATATTTTCTAGCTATAAATATAGCCTATGTTACTCAAGGTGACTGTAGCTTTCTAATGGTGAAGATTTTTTTAAATCGGCGCAGTAGTTTTTTTGTTTATTCATTACAAACATACACACACAAAAATACAAATCTTTCCCACATAGATGTAGATTAAATATTATTTTTGCCATTTGTAATTGGCACTAGAGTGTTTGGTACCCCTAAATAACAAGCATCAGCTTTGTTTTCCACGCTGTGGGTCGTGGGTTCGCTCCCCATCAAGAACAAACATTTTCGGTCTATCTTATAAAAAGTTAGCGCAGACTTGAAGTATTGATTACCATACTATCTTCTTTCTTTTTAATCGTTATTAATGAATAGCCATAATCAATTCTAAAGCAAATCAATTCGACCCGAAGCAATTACTTGAATTTGATTCTACTGAATATTAATTAGGTAAAATTGTTCCATTGAAAACTATCTATGGAAATTGATACAACATTGAACCAAAAAGTCCTTTTAGCAAAATTCCCAGAACGCTATGGACATACTAATTACTTTTTCATCATCATCAACCTCCACTGCTGGACGTAGGTCTCTCCCAAACGCGCCACTGAGCCCGGTCTTACTTTACTGTAGGTACCTTATACGTAAAATATTCCATGTAATAGCTATCAAAGAACCGTAGTACGTGAACCGTGCAGCAGATTTCCTGGTGCTGAATTTGAAGCTCGATTGAACAGTTACACTCGTGTCGCAGGGTCAGATGGTACCTACCGTCAAAGCTTTGAGCACAGTCGGTGTCAATTATTCACAAGGCACTTGCACCTGCGGGGGTATCCAGCAAGGGGAAACTTGCGTGACCGAATATCCTTACAGTTGCAGTTCAGTTTTCGATGATTTTACTATAGTAACTCATCAGTAAGTATTCCGTGGCATTTTTGTGGACTGACGTGATTGAGCTGTTAAAAATGACGTCAATGCCGCGGTTTGAGCATGGCCTACCTGATTTTTCGTTAACTCTATCAAACGGTATGAAAATCGATCATTCAAAATATCAATAAAAGACGAAGAAGAAAACTGAACTGCAATTTGATCAAATAATAGTAATAGTTCAAAAACATTTTAGTTGTCAGGATATCCCCCCTATAGTGCTTCGCTCGTGATGTTTTGGAACAGTTTTTGCATCAATTGCGCTGTCTTCTGTAGGGCAATCGCCGTTTTTAATTTTAAATCTTAGTCAATTTTAGATGTTTTTCTTGATTTTTTATGTAGTATAATATACAAAGGGATACCATATCTCTATGAGATTATTATATAGAAAAACTAAAAAAAATGCATTTGCAACAGTTAAACTATTCGAACAGAGATAAAAGTCAAAATATAGAGACCATAGAGAGTGCACAAATCAAAGACAAAATTGACTATTGAAGTTACAAGACTTGACGTCATGAAAGATCTTATCTTTATCTATCTTATCTTATAATTTGGAGCTAGATGGCGTTGCATGAAAAATGTTCAAGAATACTTTGTTGATATATTAATGAATTTAATATGCTAATAGATAAAAGTTGTGCAGGTTTCCAGTTAAGGATCGTACAAAATTATCGATTCTAGAAGTTTCAAAATGTTTAATAATTACGCCGTGTGATCTCTCGGAAAACAATGTTTGTTCGTATGAGTAGATATGTATTTTAATTACGTGGAACTTTGTTATGTTCTCGGTAGACAAATTATAATAAGCTTTATTACTGAGAACGTTTTGCAACGTTCGGTGAAAATTATGTTCAAAAAACTTTTGTGTTACGAGAGCGTTCCCCTAAAATTACTCACGTAATTAATTAGAAAATTTTACTTTTCCTTCGTTCTAAAAAGGGGCTATTTATATATCTATTGAAGTTACCCATTTTTCCAGTTAATACTTTACCTACATGCTACGCATTGGAATTGTGAGTGTTTAATGATTCGAATTACTTTGTAAACTAATTAAACAATTACTTTTCTACCTATAGGAATTTACGTAATGTCAACAATTTTAGTGAGCAAAGCTTAAATAGTAGGCCAATCTTATAACAACAAATTAGTAAAGCTTTGTCAAAGTTATAGTTACATCTCGAGTTTATTAAATAACTTATTACACACTTCAAATTAGTTAGATATGTTTAAATTAGTTAATAGTGACCAGTTTAAAATAAAAAAACAGCAATATCATAATAATCTGAAAAGATTTCGCTAACACATGCCGGATTTTCAACGGAAAAAGGAAGTATATTTGTAAATACAGTTCAGTTTACGAGCTGGCCTCGAGTGGTGGTGACTAATCAGACTGCAACTCATGAAACCATCGTTTGGTTTAGATGTGTATCTAAGTCTTAATATTTTCTGGCATATCTTTTGACGTGACAGCGTCTTATAATTCGATAGAGCCGGCTGCACGCACGAAAAAACATGACTCATGCGGCGTTACCTCGCTCTGAGACTCATGCGGCGTTACCTCGCTCTGAGGCGTTCCATGAAGTGCAAGCGAGAGCGCGGAACGATTGACAAAGAAGCACAATCGGCCTTTGCGTTCGTTGTCACGTTCAACTATCGTCAGTAAACCGACATTACAGACAACCATTTTTTTTCTGAAAACATAACTTACACACGTGATTTTTTATATAACTAGCATGCAGTATAATTGAAAAGGATATGGATTGGTTATAAGCGCCAAACACCAACTTCTTGGCCTGGTTTCTTGCGTGAGGTACCCCAGGGCCACCGGCACGAACCCAGGAAACGGAAGACCCTGCCCCACCGACGTCTCCGTACTCAGCCCCCCTTCTGAATCCGACTCCCCCCCTTCGGACTCAGAGCCCCCACTAGTGTCCGTCTCTGGCCCCCCCTCCCGATACCCGTAGTAAGGCATTTCTTCCATCCACTTAAATTATAAGCTCATTTTCACTTTAGTCTATCACTTCACCATTTTAAATTTCAACTGTTCAGATAAGTGTCAGTTTGTATTTGCAACGAATGATGTGATTTCGATGCGACCGATGCAGGGAGGCCCTCCATTATTGTGTTTTAATTGAAATCAAATATTTATCTGAAACAAAAGAAAATATCATCTTAAAACAATTGCAGTTTAATGTCGTAAAATTGGAATTAATGAGGTATTGTTTATGTTTTCTTGGTACTGAAGTGCAGAATTCATTACTTTCTCAGTTCAAAGACGTTCGAATTAAAGAACCTACATACCTTCTGAAAAGCGATCGTAAAACTCATATTCGCGTACACATCAATGAGAAACGTTACGAAAGCGAGCCACAGACGAGTAACAGTACCTACTCAGGTTGACTCATTAAAACTTGCCGGACTAAATACTAAAGAGCGGGGAAACAAAACCGAGGAAAATAAAATTTTCGATGCTGATGAAAAGACCACAGTTTTCTGTTAGGGTTCAACTGAACTATAGCCGACTCTTGCGGATACCACGTTTTTAGTAAGCACCCATAACCTATAGACCTTACCCAATAGCATCTTGTATGTTAGGTACATACCTACTAATGCAGACATTGAAACTTAACTTAAAGTTGTTGTTTTCGAAAAAACCTGCTACTTATAGGAATCCAATATTGGATTTATTAAAAAAAAGACGTGTGGCACTCGGACTGCCGCGGTTAAGTTATTGCATAGCATTTTTTGCTGCATTACGCATGCGCAGTGTTAGGTTATTTTCGTAAACATTTTTCATTTTTCATAGTTTCCATAGTAAAAGCATTGCTTAGTTCGGGACTAGAGTTTGATGTGTGAAATGTTCGTGAATATTTATTTATTTGAATAGACGAATGGCAACCCTATTGCAGACATTGCAGTCGAATGCAGCCCTCATTTAACGGGACGCAAACCGATTTTAGGGAACAAACAAAAATTGTGCAGCATTGTGCCGAATAGTGCCAGCTGCAGACACAGAATATCTTTGAAAGTGTTTATAACTGTATGTCTATAGTTTTATAGTTTATATAGGACCTATCAAAAAGGTCCTCGATAGTTCAAAGAATAAATAGTTGTAACTTAATAGTTGCTTCTCAATAAGAAAATTTTATCAATGCATGATCATTGTGCAACTAAGTTTAAGTTATTTGCAGTCTCTTCCTTAAAAACTAAATAAATAAAAAAACAGAGACTATTAATTAAGTTCAATTTGACAAATACAATTGTTTTTTATATCACCAAGTTACATTTTACAAAAAATGCAAAATTTACAACTAGTGTAGTATAACCTCGGCTCAAACAGGACTTGCAGGTCTAGGTTAGTGTCATTATCATATTCAAATTTCATTTATATATTAGAGTCCTGACGCATTTCATTTATCCAAGGAGTAACTTTACGTTCATTACTGTTTGATAGGTGTTTGCAGCTGTGTTATACACCTGTAAACCTGTCGCGTTAACACCTGTACTTACTGCTTCTAAACACGAGCAGCAGATGGAACCTTTATGACTACTTCAAGAGACGTTAAAGTTTTACGAATGCTACTACTCGCATTTTATGTGTAAATTCCTTATATCTGAGATTCACTGCAAGTTTATAGTCATACAATTTTAAATTCAATTTCTGTGTAGCAGTAACCTACAATACATGAATATATAGATCAAGTCGTTCTGACTGTACATCTTCTTCTTCTTCTTACGTGTCAGTGGCTACAAAGACAACAACTTTAAACCAAGTTTGAATCAATAGTTCGTGGTGTTGAAGTTGTTCTTAAGAAAACTGATGGAATCGTGACTCATATCACTCATATAACATACATACATAAAAACATATGACTCTTATTAGTCATATTACATCTGGTTGGTTAGCTTCTATTAAAATTATGTCTAAATAAAAAAAAGGTTTTATCAAAAAAAATGTTTTATCATTATATGTAGCAAGATGATTTTGTCTGATTTGTCTCAAAATGATATTAAAATATATAGCCAACAAAATGTATCTTTTATTCTCTCGCATTAGTCGTCATCGTATTAATCATAACTTTGTAGGATATGTCATCACACAACTCATCTTCCCTTTGGTCTGCCACTACGTTATCCATCCAAATATTACGAATGATACGAATGATAATAAAACCTTGCCTTGGAAATAAAACCGTTCTGCGACGGATTCTATTTGAAACGTCAGAAAAATGTTAAGATATGAAATGACTGCCATATATCTTACCACGCTCCGTAAAACGTTCAAAGGACTTGAAAGAAGTCCCTTTATTTTGTTGACATACGAGATATCACATACCCACACATTTTTAGTCTGTCTATTATATCTATTACCTTGTTCTTTTTAAATCAATTAAAAGTTGATTTGGACCAGTTGAACTATCTATAGATCGTTTCCAACGGTCTGTAGATAGCTCAACTGTTTCTTATGTATTTTATATGCTTGTGTGCATTTTGTATATACTGTAATAGTCGTTTGTTTGTAAATAAAAAAGTTTTTAATTAAAAGAAGAATTTGTGAATTACCAAACATATTTGTCTGCATTGTTTTAAATAACAAAAAAAAACACAAAACGGTACACAGTTATTTTTAGTGTGCCTCGTTATTTGGGAATGTGATGCAATATAGGGTTAAAATACGAGTAATATTTTCCAAGATACGATGGCACTGGAAACCGCCTGGGGCCAATCGAATGGCAACAGTCTGGCCATTTGTCCAACACATCGATTCTCGTGAACTGGTTGCAACCGCAGACCCGATTAGGTAGTTTTTGAACGAATAATTTAACTATTGAAAAACCAACATTTAATTTTTAAAGTGCCTTTTTCACAATAAATTCGTACTTTATTTCTACAATTTTGTTGTAGTAGTTTTGTTGTACACCAAATTAGTGCATGTTTGTGCGCTAATTGTTGTTGAGATAACCAGAGCTCTGCCATCTGCGCCGTGCAGCGTGAGTTTTATACCTTTTGTGAGAACATTTTGTGCCGACAATCAGAATCATACCATACCATGATACCATAGAAATCCTTTTTTTATATCATTTATATCCTTTAGCCCAGTCATATTAGGGCTTTCACCTCGGAATGAAAGATAATAAGCTGCAAATTGGTATGAACCTTTATTTTGTCATTCTAAATGTTGTCTCAAAAGTCACAATCGTTATCGTGTCCGCGTCTCAAGATATTCAAGGTCAAAGGTCACAAAAATCGGTTTTTCGCGAATATCTGGCTTCCTATCGGTTAAATGAGATTTGCATTTATTATAAAAGTTGTAGGCTATAAAATTCCCTACAACTTTTGTTTAAACTTTTTTTTCATACGACCAACCGTTTTGAAGGTAGAGCGCGAAGTGCACATCGCGTCTCTGGAAGTGTTTCTGTGTGGTTGTACTGTGTTTATGGTGGTGTTACGCGCGATTAATTGAAACAGATACCTATGTACTACAAATCAAACTGTGGGAGCCTGTTTACCGTGACTGTGAAACTACTACGAAGGTGGAGAAGATAAAAAACGGATGGTTGGATGCCTACTAAAATGAAGAACGTGGGGAAAAGCGCCAAGCAAGTAATGGAAGATCAAGAAGTATGCAGAAAATACGCAAGAACAAGGTAAGACTGCTTCAGGCTTTAATACATTCATGTAGGCGTGTTGGACCAGTGCAGTCCACACTGATCCTATAGAAGTAAGCTAGGTTAGGTAGATATTTGGCACGCCAATAGTAGCTTCTTGAGTTTGCGTTTGAAAGTGCCAACTATTCTTAAAGTACGAATTGGTGGTGGCAAGTCGTTCCAACACCGAGACGCCGCAAACCTGAAAGAACCACGGAACGCTGCAGTTTTGTGTCTCGGTGATACAAACACATGAGTACACTCTCTCTTCCCGAAGCGAGAATACTCCTTCGCCCATTTCAACTTATGATAAAGATAAGAAGGCTTCTCGTAATTCACCACACCGAAAAGCAGGGTCGCTAGGTGAAGGTTTCTACGAGCTTTCATCTTTAACAGACTTTTGCTATTAAGGTAGGGAGTAATGTGTGTGCGTGCAGGAATATAAAAACAGAACCTTGCGCAAGCATTCTGGACACGTTGAATTAATTTTTCTGTTTTTACTAGAAGACAAGGTTTTTACTAGGATACTATAGAACATCTGTCCCGGCAATGAATAGAAAAGGGCATAGGGTAGGGACAAGTATTTCCAGGTATATAAGTATTGAGAAATTTACGCGTTTTAAAGAAAATATATATAATGTCGTGTTAACTTAAAATAAAACTAAAATATATAATCCAGAATTAATAATATTTTATACTTAAATAGTTAAATATGAATAATTATATATAAATAATCAAGTTACTTACTTTAATTAAATATAAATAATTAATAGTTAGTACATAAATAATAGGCATTGTTTAATAATTATAATTTCCAAGTAAATAATTGACTTTATAACGTACTGATAACCATAACTCACGCTTGACCTTGCATTAGGCCGTATATGACTGTACGATGTGCACTTCGCGCTCTACCTTCAAAACGGTTGGTCGTATGAAAAAAAAGTTTAAACAAAAGTTGTAGGGAATTTTATAGCCTACAACTTTTATAATAAATGCAAATCTCATTTAACCGATAGGAAGCCAGATATTCGCGAAAAACCGATTTTTGTGACCTTTGACCTTGAATATCTTGAGACGCGGACACGATAACGATTGTGACTTTTGAGACAACATTTAGAATGACAAAACAAAGGTTCATACCAATTTGCAGCTTATTATCTTTCATTCCGAGGTTGACCCCTTTTTTTACCTAATATGACTGGGCTAAATTAATTTTTTTTTGTTTAATTTGAGATATATAACACATAAGGTAGATTATGTATTGCTTACGGTAGATCGGAATCAATAAATGTTATTTTGTAACAATTTTAAAAGTGTTTAAATAAATGAAGCATACTCTGTGAAACGAGTTTAATCCATTAAAACTTCATAAAGTATCTATTAATCACAGCTAAATGGCTAGAATGTTATTGGAAAAAGTTTAAATTGCACTTGGATTTTATAACCCTGTGCAATGTGCATTTCTCAAGATATTTCAGATAATATTATCTTAAGGATTTGTGTACACAAAGAGAAATAATAAAAGATCACAGGATTCAGGAATGACAGGCGTCACAGCTCAGTTAGTTATAGCTATGCCTTCCATGCTGCAGGTCGAAATATGTATTCATATCAACATAATTATTATACTAATATTGAATTCAGCAAACTACATAGTTCCCATATTACAAGCTTTGCTTAATACGGGACTGGAGTGATATGTGATATGTAAAATGTCCGTAACTATTTATTTATTATTTCATTAAGACAGAAAGAAAAACTATTGTTCACACGTACAATTTTTTGAATGAACTATTTTGTGCACAGCATATTTTTAAAATAAGCTTTATTGGTCCGTTGGTGATACACAATAGGCAATCTTATCACTAAAAACGATCGCTCACTGTTTATAACCCTCGTTTTACTCAGGTAAAAATACTTTTCATTCGTGTTCTAGTAAATAAAGTTTTTTCTAACTAAATAAAATCTGTCACTATAAAATAAAAAGAAAACAGTATGTCCGTGTGTAACTAGCTTTACCTATAAGAGCCAATAACAGTTTTCTAGATTTATTTCTATTTTGGAGAGTTGGTTGTCTTTGTAAACCTTATAAATCTATATTAACAATATTTATTGCTAAGCAACTTTGAACATAGATATTTCTTATCTTTAATTATTATATATTAAAGTTTGAAAATAGTTGTGAATTATTTAATTAAAAAGCTTCACACTTTTATTTCACTTTAGAATAAAATTTCATTGATATATAGGTACGATTAGAATTGTTTCATAAACAATAGATATAGCATGTCAGCAACACATTTTTATTTCACTTTAGAATAGAACTACATTAAAATAAACCAACAAAATTATTTAATAAACAATAGACTAAACATAAAACCAATCTAGGCTGGAAAACTGGGAACTTTTCGAACCGTGTAAATTAAAAAAAATCGAATTAGCAGTAACACGGCACACTACAGCGAATCTCGTTAAGCTAAGTGCTTTTGGCAAACAGCGCTAAGGTACACCTATTAACACAAGCTGCACAATTTTCAACTCTATCTCTTAGGAATAAAGAGTAGATTAACAGACTGTCAGCCAACTTGAGCTGGCTACTGTACGTGCCGGTTTATGGAAGGAAAGCAGCCGTGTATGTACGGAATTATGGCAATAAAGGCATGCGTGATAACGCGCAAAATTGCGTACGATGAATATGCTATTATGTCTGAATATTCAAGGCAAATGAACCTGAATTTATAAAAAAGCACGAGTTATTAAATAAAAATGTTTGTACTGAATAAGTAATAAAAGAGTCGGCAGATATAATTTACAGACAAGGCTGTGAAAAAGTCAGTTTTTTCACAATGTAAATTATATATCTAATAATAATAATGTTAAACTTAACAATCTAGTACCCAAGCAAACCATCCTAAAAAAATATTAAAACTTTCAAAAACTATTTATACTAAGTTGTTTGAATTAAAATTAAATGTTCTTGTAAAAACAATAGATGGTTTACACTTAACATAAGATGGATCTCTTAATTTCTCTAAGGCATAAAATAAATCTAAAATTATTGCACATTCATAAATTTCTAATTAATAAACTTTGCCCTACTAAAGATTCCCCTGAACTCCTACTTGAGTAATAAGTATTATCACATCTGACTAATAACATCAATCAGAAACCATAAAACCCATTCTCTCACAGCACTACATCAAAGCTCCTCCCCGAAGAGTCATAGGGATATGTATATACAAATAGACTGCTACATTTATCATACAAATGACAAACAAACAGCTTCATTCTAACCGCGACACGTTGCCGTCATAAATCACAGCTCCGGGGCGCACAGTAAGTGAAATCCTAATATTTTATTCAGCGTCGTTTCGCTTCGATACCTGGGGGGAAATCCAGCAAGAGGAAACTTGCGTGACCGAATACCCTTTCAGTCGCATTTCAGTTTTCGATGATTTTACTATAGTAACTCATTAGTATTCCGTAAAATTATGACTGAGCTGTTAAAAATGACGTCAATGCCGCGGTTTAGCACGTGGCCTACCTGATTTATGGAGCGTCATGGAGTGACGTCACGGACGATCTTACATCACTATACCGTTACCAAAACCAGTGCCAAATAAAATAGTTTACGCTCGTAGTTTTTTGCAAAAGTGTTTGCAAAGCGTGGACACCCGCCCAACTCAAATGAGTGAGTGTTTGCAAGCTTGTGTGTGTTCTTGATAGTGATTACATTGAGTTTTTAATTAGTGCAATCACAGCTGTTTTTGTGAGTAAGAGGGTAGATCTATAAACTCGAGTACATAGAGACTCAAGTCACACACTTTCTATCAGAGTCTATGGTCTTTACACGCCCTCTTGCGACGAGTAGCTGCACTAGTGTCGAGCTTGACTGAGTTGCCATATAAATCAAGAAAACAGCACTTATCGACTTATTGATATTACAGCGCTATCTAGTGGCTGGTAGTTGTAGTTCATATCTATAAGGTCTGCCATCTACCTTAATATTGGACAACTATCTTTACCGGTGGGTGACCCTATTTTAGCGTTGAAGATTTCAATATGGGTAAAACTTGTGGCGCTTGCAGAAAATATATCTCGCCGGCAGGTGCCGCTGCCTGTAGCTTCTGTATAAATATTTTTCATAAGGGATGTCTAGCACTGCCTGAGTCGTCTACTGTCTCCAAAGATTGGATGTGTCCGTTCTGCAAAAAAAATCAAAAGAAAGGCGACAACAGTTCTACCCCGGTTAAAGGCGTCGCTGCTGCGGGCACTTCGGCACCGATGTCAGGTGGCTCCGGCGTGGCAGGAACTGTCATCAGCTCTCCGCTATCTGAGGTAGCACCTATAATGGCGCAGTCTTTCCTTCCCCCAACCTCTTCGCCGTCCCCTCTGCCAGCCTTGGACGCTGCGTTGTGCGATGACATGCGCCGTGAACTTGCTGATTACATGGCCGAACTGCGTATCTATCGCAAAGAAATGTTAGAATTCCGCGCTACAGTGGGAGCAATTAACGAGCGTATGGACAGTTTTGAGCATCGTCTAGAGGCGCTGGAGCAGGGAGGTTCTGCTGTAAAAGAAGTTGCCGTGTTAGAGCGCACGGTCTTGCAGCTGAAGAGTGAGCTTAATGATAGGGACCAAGAAGCGCTATCATCTGATCTAGATATTGGACAACTACCAGAAGTAAAAGGCGAAAATGTTGTGCATTCTGTCACTGTTCTGGCGGCAAAGCTGGGTGTGTCTCTTGAGAACCGGGATATTGTATTTGCTGAGCGAGTGGGTGCTGTCGATCGCACCAAGTCGGAGGAGACGGGGGGCCGCCCGCGCCGCGTTGTTGTGCGGCTGGCGCGCCGACATCTGCGTGATGAGCTGCTGAGTGCAGCTCGTGTCCGCCGCACTATCACCACTGCTGAGCTGGGCATGGGCGCGCCGCAACAGCGCATATATCTCAATGAGCGGCTCACTCACTACAACCGTCAGCTTTTCCATCGGGTCCGTGAAGAGTGCCGCAAGCTCAATTGGCGGTACTCCTGGACTAAGAGGGGAAGAATTTACGCCCGACAGGGTGACGGAAAGCAAGTGTACCCTATTCGCACGGAAGCCGATGTAACGCGTATTTTTCAAGCTTGCACTAGTTAGATCGTATAAACTCACTATGAACTCACCCACCTGTAATTTACATAATATAACTATACTAAGACACTTATTTACACTGGCTTGCTCCTTTTTTCGACCTATAAGTCAAAACAGATACTTTCTACCTATACTTTTTACTATTTATATTTATTTTTGTAAGCAGAATACTATGAAACATCAATTAAAAAGCACAATATTTTTTAAGTACTGTTCATTTAATCACTTTCAATTGAATTTACAAAACAATTATTTTACATCGTTTTTCATTAAACTATATCTAGGTTTACTATTTCTGGTTCACCTTGAATCGTCGCACCTACACTGTATACCATTAAGTTTTAGTCAATTAATATTTAATTTTCATTGTAATTGTGTCGTTTTTATGATTTTCAAAATTTTTCGTTTTTAGTCATTTAAAAGTTGGTTTGTTCAACGCAGGCTCCCTAGGTACGAACCATGATAACTTTATCGCTTCGATTCTACGAAACAACTTAGATATTTTAGCATTGAATGAGACGTGGCTCAGAGCGGGGGAAGAGGGACGTGCTCCTACCGTACCGGGTTACCGCCTTAGGCACATCCCGCGACCGCGCGAGGTGCGTTCGCGCGGCGGAGGAGTTGGCTTCTATATCAAACGAGGTATAATCGTGCGCACCTGGCCTCATCCAGTAGACCCTTTGCATAAGTCAATCGAGCAAATGTGGCTCACTACGACTCTTAGCGGGAAGAAGCTTGCGGTTGGCACAGCTTACAGACCACCATGGATGGACACTGATTTATTCCTAGACGCTATTTCAGACTCTATTAATTCTTTATCGAGTTGCGATCATTTGATTTTATTAGGTGACTTTAATATTAACGTGTTAAATGGTACTGATATTAAATCGACGAAGCTTGCCACTTTTTTATCATGCCTAAACCTTCATCAATTAGTTACATCATCAACACATTATACTAAGACCTCCGAGACATTGATCGACATAGTTTGCTCTGATTTATATAGTAAGAAGGTAAACGTTGAGCCACTGGGATCTCTGTGTGGACATTGTCTTGTCAGTTGTGAGTTCAACATAAAAAAACTTAAACCTAAGCCTTACAAAGTAACTTATAGACCCATAAAAAATATATCTCTAGATCATTTTAATCAAGACTTAAGATCTATCAAATGGAACTTTTTAACGACACTTGATAACGTTAACGATTTGGTTAACGGTTTTAATCAGAGTGTTTTGGCTTTAATTGACTTGCACGCGCCCGAGACCTCAGCAGTGATCAAAGTGCGTTCTTACCCTTGGATCACGGACACCGTAAAGCTGATGATGAAGCTGCGCGATGAGGCGGCAGTAGAGTATCACAAAACTAAACTACAAGTTAAAAAAGATTACTACAAAAGTTTAAAATCTACAGTTAACACAGCTCTTTTTTATGAAAAATGCGCTTATTTCAATCATAATATCAACAATAAATTACATGATCCTAAGCTGCTCTGGAAAAACCTAAAAAATACTATACTTCCTAAAAAAGATACAGATTTACCAGCACATTTTCAAGATGTAAATAGTATTAATAATTATTTTTTAAACATTCCAAGTATTCCAAATATAAGTATATCGCACCTTACAAGCTTTGAATTTCATAAATTCAGTGAGGCGGTCTTTCACTTGGAGCCTGTTGGCTCTGACAAAATCGCAAGAATAATACACAGTTTGAAGTCCAAGGCAGTAGGCTCTGATCACATCAGCTTGGATATGCTTTTGATGACTTTACCGGACACTTTGGAAACAATAACCAACATTGTAAACAAATCGATTGACTCTTCTACTTTTCCTACTGCTTGGAAACTAGCCATCGTGCTTCCTTTACCGAAAACCCCAAATCCGACAGAGCTAAAAGAACTTAGACCTATTAGTATTTTACCATGTCTTTCCAAGGTGCTCGAAAGAGTCGTTAGTTATCAGCTGTCAGATTTCCTTGAGACAAATAATATTTTGCCCAAAGCTCAGTCGGGTTTCAGAAAAGGACGCAGCACAGCAACGGCTTTACTAGATGTTACCGATAACATTCTTACTGCACAGGATAGGGGAATGTGTACTCTAGTTGTACTGTTAGATTTTTCTAGAGCATTCGACTCTATAAATACCGATCTTTTATTATCTAAATTAAATTACTACGGCTTTGATCATAATACCCTTCTGTGGTTTAATAGTTATTTATGTGGGCGCCAGCAGTGTACCAGACTTAATCGTGATGACGGGTCTGTTCTTTTTTCAGATGTAGTTCCCGTAAAACGAGGAGTTCCTCAAGGATCCATACTGGGTCCACTCCTTTTCATTTTGTACTCAGCTGACGTGCAGATGTGCATTAAATATTGCCAATTCCATATATACGCAGATGACTTACAAATGTACATATCTTGTAAGCCCTCTGAAATTGACAAAGCCATAGAAATGCTTAACATGGACCTTTATAGTATAGCCGAGTGGTCTAGAAATAACAGCTTGTTGCTGAATCCGACCAAAACTAAATATATAATATTTGGCAGTAGTTTCCAATTAGCTAATCTTAACCCTTCCTTAGACGTAATGCTCATGAATGAGCCCGTGGAACGTGTATATGAGGCACGTAATCTTGGTTTGCACATGGACTGTGGCCTTCGGTTTGAAAAGCACGTTGCTGAATCTGTCAGGAACTGCTTCTATAGATTGAAGATACTATACAAAATGAGGCCTCATATAGGGGTGGAATTGCGTATCAGGCTCGTAGAATCGCTTGTACTATCTAAACTAAATTATTCCGATGTGGTGATCGGCCCTCGATTGCTGGCCAAAACACAAAGATTAGTTCAGAGAGTCCAGAATGCCTGTGCCCGCTTCTGCTTTGATATACCGCTAAGAGCTCACGTCACACCATTTTTAAACAAAAATCTACTGCTGAAAATGAAACACCGGCGTAAGCTGCACCTTGCTTGTCTTTTATTTGGTGTACTGAAGCACGAGGCCCCAGCGTATCTCTTTGAGAAGCTTACGTGGGTATCGAGCTCCAGATCATGTGGTTCTCGCCAGCACTCGAAGCAGCTTTCTATACAGCGACACAGTTCAGCTTGTTTTAGAGGTAGTTTTCGCTACGCTGCGTCGAAGTGCTGGAATAATATTCCACCGCCGATTCGGAGCCTGCAAAGTTTGCGTAATTTTAGAATTAAACTTAAACTATTCCTTATTCAAAGTCAGAAAGAACAGGAAAATCTTAAAAACGACACAAGCGTCATATAACGGGCTTCTGCCTGACTCTGTGACACCAGTCTTTAAATTGGGTTTATTTTTTAATTTTATATTTGTATCTATCTTAACTTAGTGTAACGAGTTATCTTTATGTATTAGTTTAAAAATATATTCTCATCTAATATTTACTTACCGATTTTATTAAACTGCTTAACTCCATTTCTTTCCTATGTATGTATAGCTATTATCTGTTAAAATTGTTGTCACATATTTTTGTTTTTTCTCACGCACTGAACATATTCTTTGTAGTTTTCATTAATTTAGTTGTTAGGTTTTCCGTGACATCACTGAACGGCCCTGACGGAAGACCAGCGTTGGTTGCCAGTCAACCAACCTATGCTGAGTCAGGGTACGTTTTACGATGCTTATGTTTAATTATTATTATTTACATGTATTATCTATAAGTTTTTTGTGTCGTAAATAAATGTTTTGATTCTGATTCTGATTCTGATTCTGATTTAAGGCATGGCCTACCTGATTTGAGCATGGCCTACCTGATTTTTCGTTAATTATATGAAACGGTATGAAAATAGATCATTCAAAATATCAATAAAAGACGAAGAAGAAAACTGCACTGCAATTTGATGAAATAACAGTTGAAAAACATTTCAGTTGTCAGGATAACCCCCCTGTGTTTTGGAAAGCTGTGCCAGGCAGTGACCCGACGCTTCATATCGGTTTTATTGAATGCATGGCGTCACGTAAGTTGGAAAACTACTGTCAAAATCAAAGAGTCACGTTTGAGGTTAAACATACCTAACTTTGTAGCTGGTAGAGAATGCTATTTGTAGCATTAAGTTCGCCTGTATGTATTTAAAAGTGCAATAAAGAATTTTCTATCTATCTATCTATCTATCTAACTTTTGACATTTGTATTTAGACACCCTATAGTAAAATATATTTGGATCCCGATGGGTTCGGTAAATAATGTTACTTTGCCAGTAGCGCATTTAATCTTGATTAAACTACCTACAGAAGATTTTTATTGTTGTGGCAAAAGCATTAAACGTTTTTTTTTTAAATAACATTATACGAGTATTTGCCGTTTGCCTAAGCACTTTACGGCGACATTATGATTAATATTGTTGTAAATTTTTTTGTAAATCTTAGGTAAGGTCATGAAAAGTATCGTATATACGTTTATACTTTTAAATAATTTCTAGTCAAGTCAGTCCATCATCAAACCAGTAATCTCTTCTTCATGCTGCTCTTAACTCATTCATTTGTTTTAAATCAAAATAATGATTTTTCCTTCAAAACTTATTGGGAGCAAATTCTTCAGACAAGTCTCTCGGCAGAATTATGACAGCACTACAACCTAGTCACATTTATATAATAGTGTCTATTGCAAGACTATGAAGGTATTAATTAATTTCCAAATATAGGGCTTTAGTATCTGAAATGCGTAGTCCATAAACAATAGACAAGTTTTTTATTAAAATGCGTATCTTATACCGATTTAACAATAGCCGGTTATAGTTGAAATGCGTATCTCTAATCCTGATAAAACAATAGCCGGTTTTTAGTTATAAATCTATTTAAAGTGTACGATTGGTATGCAGATGCGCCTGTTACAGGAACGTTACAGCCGATGTCTGGAATCACGGCAGACAGAAATAACACTAACCTATTGTGCTCGTTCGGTACATACATCACGGATCACCGACAATACTATAGCTATATATCTAGGGTTGCTACTTTTCAAAATTCTCTTTTTGTGTCAAAAGTTCTTTAAATAAATATTCACGGACAATTCACACATCACACTCTCATCCCAAATTAAGCAAAGCTTGAACTGTGGGAACTAGATTGCTGATAGAATACTTATATTTTTTTTTGTAAATACATAGTAACACTCAGACACAGAACAAATGTATATGTTCATCACACAAACATTTGCTCTGGGTGGGAATCGAACCCACGGCCCACAGCATGGAAGGCAGAGCTGCTACCAACTGAGCTGTGTCGCTTGTCACAGCAGCGTTATATCTTTGTTATATGGAATTACATTTGTTGAGGAAGTAACACCAGCCTAAACCGCTTTGGCAGAAACCGTGGTATTCAGATCTTGGTGCAATATCATAGGGCAAATGTGGTCTCTAGCAGCATCTGATCACGCGATCCATCTGACGTAGAAACAGATCACAATGTTTTGTAATCTGATCGCGAGATCTAACAATTAATTATTACGAACACATTCTTTATTCTTCTATCATAATTAGCTTTTAGTATCTTATCTAGATGTTATTAAGGTATTTATTCTGAAAGGTCTAATTGTATCTGTATCTATAATGGCAGTGATTAGTATCATGATAATTAGTGATATGTGTTTTTTTATAATTTCAACTGTGGCATCCCTAGTGCGAATGCTTTGATCTGTTTGCACCCAGTCAGCCCGGTCGATCGGTTTCGGATCGTTCGAAATATGCCGTTTAGTTCGACTTCTGACTAACGTTTTGATAAAACAACTCAAAATACTTTATATATAGTAACTTAAAAAAAACAAATGTAACATATTTTTCATGTACCTACTGTATACAGAAATCAGAAATATTTTATTGTAAAATGGCTTTGAATTTTACATCTTGGTCATATTACAAGCTTTGCTGAGTTTGGGACTAAAGTGTGATGTGTGATTTGTCCGTGAATATATACCTAGGTATTTATTTTTTTATTTATAGCTTCGCGAAGTCCATTCCTTTGTCTATCGAAAGAAAGAGCTATATATATTGTTCCAGGACCTACTACTTTCATTTTTTTAAATATTCTTTCGAGTGTGGATCAGTTAAAATCATACCTACAGTATAACTACGAACTAAACTAAAATACGAAATGCGAGTAGGTACCTAATAGGTAAACTACGATACATAATAAATGTATAATTCTATAAACTACAACTCTACAACACAAGAAAGATAATATGTAACTTTAGAAGCTAAGCCCCCAAATTGTTGACCACAAATGATCAACGATCTCTATAAAAATTCCAACAAAGTCGTCCTAAATAATTTACGTGACCAGAAAATGCCGGAAATTCCAGAAACAAGAGAACTCGTCCCCATCGTATCCCGTATCGCATCTCCGCAGGAATGCTATTACATACATCCATTACTAAGTACATCCGTGATGGATCTGTCTATAAAAATGCCGCGAAAGGTCAATTTATAGACTTTCGTGGTTTCGCTGAATAAAAAGTTTGATGTCATTTCCGGTCATGATCCATACATTTTTAAAATCCATATCGTCTTTAACGGTGTGTGTTAGTATAAGTTAGATATTTTCATTAATTTTTAAAATCCATCGCATCAGGTTTCGTTTCCAAATAAAAAGGTTTCATATAGTTGGGAACTTTTTAATAATATCTACTTTAGGTCTTGTGATTTTATTCCATAGGTAGGTAAAACTTAAAGTATTGCGTAATAAATTAATATTAGTTTTGGCATCAGCAATCGTAACTTTAAAATTAAAATTATAAATAAAATATTTTTTTTAAATATAACTCAAGGTTTTTCTTCTATAAATAGCCACAGGTTTTTTTTAATACCCTATATGTACTTTTAAAAAAGTCCTGTGATTATTCAGAACATCCTTTAATCCAAAGTGCTTGTTAAAACGGTGTAGCTGCTAAATAAATGTTTATTCAAGCTCATCAGAATTCTAACTAGTTTTTAAGTCAAATGTACTGAGAGCTTCCGTTTTACATTTTTATACTATTTATTTGTGCTTTTTCTCTCTTTTAATCACTTTTTGAACTAAAAAGAGTTTTCCTGATGCGAATACTTTTTATTTTAGACCAGTCTTTATTAAAATAAATTCTTTAAACTTAACCCAAATATTAGCTTAGATTAAATGTGTTCATTTTTTTTCAAAATTATATTTAGGCGTAGCGACGCGTGACCCGAGGGCTGGTGATTATCTGGCCCAGCGTATCTTGGGTACGCTTCCGATTGGTACTGATTTAGATCAGTGGAACTATCTATAGATCGTTTGCAACGGTCTGTAGATAGATCAACTGTTTCTTATGTATTTTATATGACTATGTACATTTTGTAAATACTGTAATAGTCGTAAGTTTGTTTGTGAATAATGTGTTTATTGAATTTGTTATTAGAAAACGTATTTATTTGAACACTTGCCCTTATTTTTCATTTATCAAAGCGTTTTGTTTGTTTCAAAATGAATTGAAAATCACAAAGCGATAATTAATTTGACCTTTTCTTTGTTGTTTTATTTGAAAAAAAGCTTGAAATAAATGTTTTAGATTTATTTTGATCTATTTTAAATAATGCTGAATCAAGAGATAAACAAAACAAGGTAGTAATTTCCAGTATAAGCATTAATTTGTTTGTGTAAATTTATAACTTATCACTATTTAGTCATCCATAAATTTTATGTATGTTAGATTTAACGTAGATATATTAAAAGTAGTATTTACCCCAAAAAGCACATTTTTCCAGCTTATCAATGAACTTGTTATACTAGATACCAGTGAAATCAATCATATTATAATGGTAGGTTAGGGTTTTTACGTCACTGTTGAAGAATCCACTTTTACAGCAAGAATAAAACAGTTTTCTAGTGGTAGTGAGATCTCAAGTATAAGATGTTACTTTGACTTTGTTTCAGGCCATGTAGTAATATTATACCATATTTTGATACAATAAAAAAGATAGAGAGAAATAATTTATTTATTAACACCATGAAACGTTATACATACTTACCTACTTATAAGATAATAAACCATTTAAAAAGAAGTGTCAAAGGCCACCACTCAGCATTAGCTATAGAAATCATTGGTTCCTATAGCGTTGGTTTTCAGTTTTAGCAATACAATATCAAATGCTCATGAACCATACTATATTAAGAAGTTCTTTATTTTAATGCGTATCATGCAGGGGATATAGCTCAGTGGTAGAGCAACCGACTGCAGATCGGTAGGTCCCCGGTTCAAACCCGGGTGTCCCCTAATAATCACGACGTATCGTATCAAAAAGTTTTTTAACATTTTTTAGGTCTTATTTTATTAACCTCGTATAAAACTCGTCACATTCAAACAACAGCAATTAAACGAGTGTACATAAAATTAACTTTAGCAGTTGAAAATGAGGTCTTCCAGTTTACAAAAACGGAATCAGCATGAAAACATTAATATAGCATGTATTTAGAACGCGGACTCAGAATTTGTGAAACTCGGAGAGGTAATCACAAAGAAAATGTCACTTATCGTATTGGTACTGTGTTTGATTCACACTGTGCGTCAACATCTTACGCCTTGTCAATCATTGTAGCGTTATCACGCAGCGTATACTGTATAGTCTTCTTCTCCTTGTTATTAAAGAGCTACGCTCTTGTCTGCGTAATTAATGCAAGCCACGCCATTTTTTCCTTTGCAGGGCCGCCTCCTTGACTTCCTTATACGACACGAGGGCAACCTTCATCTTTACTTGGCTCATGTAGTTTATCCTCGGCCTTCCTCTTCCTCTCCTTCCTTCTCCCTTTCCTTCTATGATGTTACTGATGAGGTTGTCGAGTCGATGGCCAATCATCTTCCCCCTGTATAGTCTGTTGTATAGAATTGTATGAATTTTAATTGTAAGTAGGTACCTAAATACTTTTATCTCATATAATAAATCCACTAATGGGTAAGAAAGCATTTTTTTAATATTGTGCTTTTTTTTTATAGAAACTACAGAGAGCGCGAAAAATACTATGCTGCATTAAATTTTCTTACTAAGCATTTATTATGTTTTGTACGGAGATTTTTCATTTTTTACCGAACTATTAGTACACTGAAAAAAGTAAGGTCGCCGATTGATTTTGTACTTTATTGTCTAGACAATTCTGAAGGTAATCCATTAAGTCTTGATAAATTACGTCCTCCAACAGACCCTCTAGAGTGCCTATTATTAATAAAATCCAGTTTTGAACATTTTTAAGGCTTATTTTATAATAATATGAATTATCCTGTTGGTAACATAAAATAAATACGACAAAACGAGTATTTTTTTACATTTTGTTTTCAAAAAGAAACATCAAACAAAACCTATCATAACCAAAGCTTTTTGATTCTGATTTTAATCAAAAGGCGAATAAAAACATTAAAGTTTGATACATCGTATGGACACTCATCAAATATTTATTTCGTTGAGCGTTTCAAATCTCTGTTACATGTTTGAAAGCTTTGAATTTCGAACTGAATAATAAATAAGGGGTTGTTGACCTTTAGTGTTACCACTGTAATAAAATCGTCCTGAAGTTTTATAACAATGTTGCCCATCAAAAAAAAGCAACTCTACGATGTAAA
Source organism: Ecliptopera silaceata (assembly GCA_932527185.1). Taxonomy (NCBI): domain Eukaryota; kingdom Metazoa; phylum Arthropoda; class Insecta; order Lepidoptera; family Geometridae; genus Ecliptopera; species Ecliptopera silaceata. Next base: position 3,501,972 of record OW052202.1, on the reverse strand, counting down.
CTACAAAAATCGATACCTAATGATAAAGTTAGTATATAATATTGAGTGGGTACAATCAATATTATCACCTCTACGAGTAGGTACATCAGTCTTAAAACTAATAATTACTATACTTATACATTTCTGTGATTTTTGATATTATCCATTGAAATATATCTACGAGTAGCTAGTTAACATGTGTCCGTGTGTGTGTGATTTATGTGATTTTACTGAATAAATAATTTGACACTTTGGTTTTAACGTATATAAGTATACCTACATTTTATTACCCTAAAAATGGGCAAAATGTTCTAAAACATGTTATGGGGAAAATAGAATAAACCTTTTTGTGCAAGGTACTATTTTATTGAGTCACGAGTATTAAAAGCAAAGTAATACTTTGAGTAAATCATGCAATATACAATGAGTTGATATAAAAGTAATTTCAAGTGGGCGTTTTTGCCAATGTGATATTTCTGATATCTCTATCAGAAACTAAAAGCATGGTATTTGTGTGGGTTTCGCAAATGGATCGCATGCGTGTTATCGCTTCGAAATATATTTCTACAAATATTACGGCTTTCTTTATAATAAAAATCCGATATATTTGTTTGAAATATTTCCGAGTTATGTGGAGGTATTTTTGACAATATTCTAAGATATAAACATACATTAAGCAATTGCTACAATAAAAAAAGTTTTGCCAAGTATGTGAAAAGCACTGTAAATAATGGTTAACCAAAGTGACATGGGTTCCTATTTAACCCATTTCAGCCTGACTCACATTGCGATACCAAAGCTCTTACGTCAACAGTACTTTGGTCCAAATTGTCTCAATGTTTGCTAATTGCGTACAGGTTAATGAGTCAAACTCGCCTTAATTTCTGAACGAAAAGTATTATTGGCGAATCCACAATGTTTTAGTAACATGCCTAATTTTGTTGTGGTACATTTCTATTTCTGATTTTCCTTGAGAAAACCACTTCATTGATACAACACAATGTGGATTCTGTTAAACGATTTTGAGGTTTACATTTAGAGCTATAAAGTTGATTATTGCGTTTTGATTTGTTTGACCGTATAGATATACAATTTACGTTCATTATTACGCTTCGGTATGCACAATTCGTCTGATTGTTTATGGAGTTATCATCCTGTGCTGGCAATATTTATGTTTGCATTTGTTTTTTCAACTGGAATGCTTTTAAAAGCTGCAAAAACCTTGTTCATGAAAAAAACATCATTTTAGATTTAGATTAGACTGGTAATCGCTAAAAATATGTGTAAATCACCTCGTGATTAGATGAAAAAGTTAATCAGTGTTTCAACAATTCGAGTTCAAAAATATTAGGATCGAATACTTTAAGTATTTGTAATGACATATAAAGAGCTTTTCCTTTTTGCTTTACCTCACAAAGCATGTCTATTGAGGACATAATATACTGCGTTCACTACTTTGTAACGAAAAAGCGGTAAAATTCTCTTAAATAATTTTACTAAGAATAACACGACCATCTAAACTTTAAACGAAGCAAGAAAAAGTCGTGTAATAACGATATCGATTACTTACTAACCAGCTTATTAACAACTTCATAAAGCCATTGAAAATGTATCTAAGAAAATTCAATCAGCAAACAAAACACTGCAGTGAAAAGACTTCGAGGCGGCTTCCACAAAAGGCGCTCGGCACCCGTTCGGTCCTCTCGCCTATAAACGCGGTAACAATGCCCAGATGATGGACATTGAAAATAGAACATACAGTAAACAGTAAACGGCAAAACGTTGTGAAGTCGACGCGGTGAGATTAACCAACCGAGCTTGTGATATCCCGTGACGTCATGCTAGCGGGCTGATACGGGCATGTTTTGACAGTTAGGAAGTGTTTGCCAGTTCCTGATCGCAGATTGAAGACTCTTTTCGTTGCCTTGTCTGGAATTGAAAACTTATGTCAAGTGAAGACAATCGTAAACGTATAGTGACGGTAGCTACAATGCGCGGTGACTCTAAAACTCTAAAATAGTGTTTATGTACTGTATTTATGGATTTGTTGGTGTGGTATAAGAGACTACTTTCATTATAACATACCTAATGTTTTATTTAAAAATTACGATATACCTATACACTATCTTTATAGATCTGTACGATAATGAAATGAAATATATTTATTTGACACAAACTTGAAACATTGCTTAATCTAAAAAATAAAAATAAATATCTAATTTACAGTAAAAACAAAACAAAGCAATGCACTATTTAAGAAAGATGACACACTACGAACCGGACTAGAGTTTCTGTATCCCGGTCGTAGTGCCCTCCGGTGGTAATATAAGTTAAATTATATAATACAACAGCTGCTGCTCAAAAATACAGATTTAGAATTTTCTCCCGTCGATCGAGTCTACACTGATACAAATCTTAAGATTTGGTCTATCGACTCGATCGACAGGAGCCCAAATTAACAAAAATACATGATAATGGATTCCCAGTGAAAAACATTTGAATAGTTTCCTAATGAATGAGAAACAACTAGTCATATAATTAATTAATAGGTAGTGTAACAGTAGGACAATGAGGTAAGGCGTGAGTTGGTAGGCGAGTAGGTATGTATGCTATGGTACTGTGAAAGTGATGAGATTTGTGTAAATTTTGATAATGTGCGAGTGTATGGGATGTAAAAGTATAGTAATAATATTTTGTAGTTTGTCTGATGCATGTGTGAGTGTGTAAAATAGTAGTACAGTGAAGTTTGAAAGCAGTGTGAGTGTAAAGAGATATTGATATAGTAGTACCTACTAGTTTAAGTAAGATAGGTAATAGTGGGTTAAGTGAGACATTAATATAGTGGTAGGTATTTTGCAGTAGTAAATATATTGAGAGTTTGACAGGTTTCAATGTTGTAACAAATTAATTGAAAGTTATACCTCAATAGATTAAACTACTATTAAACAGATGTGTATTGAAACTGACAATATATACAGTATTATATCACTATACAGTATGAGTATCACGTTCCGATAGATAATGCTTTGCAAGTTGGAAGGCTTTGTGTTGCCCTGATTGTGGCAGGCTTTCATGTGCATTATCGATATCATGATTAGCTGGATATTAGTGTCGGCTATGTAGTTTCTAAAGCTTGAATACAATATCATATTATTCTATGACAGTCTATTAAGAAGATATTATGAGGTTGATTTTGAAGCTTGATGGGAGTTTAGATTGAGTAGATATTGCTGTATGATTTCACAGCTAGTAAGAATTATCAGCGTGTTTCCAGGGCCTCCATTTATATGTGTGTTATAAACTTTATGTCAGTTATATCAAATACGATAATTCATTGCCATCATTATCATTTCAGCCCGTTGCCAACCACTGCTGAGTATAGGCCTCCTCTTTACTATGCCATTCCTTCCGGTCCCTTGCCACTCTCATTCACTGATTCACGGCTCGTTTCATAATGTATTTGGACCATCATAATTTAATTGTGATTTAATAAATTAATGAGATTGTATACTTCTAATTTCTGTATAACGCATACGAAACAAATAACTGCATAAATATTATAAAATCTTTTACTTTTGGAGATATTAAAACCTAGTAATTTCAAAAAAAATACCTATGACATCTAAAACAGTTGCTTCTCTGCAAATGCAACACGATTTTCAAATCTAATATGTGCCAGCAATACGGGTTTCTGTTACCTATCCATATCTCTCTGATTTGTTTATTTACATTGAAACAATCGATTTACAATCGAACAGATATGTTATGACATTACATAGGCAACGTTTTGATAGCTAGTAGACATCGATTATATGCAGTATCTTTACATAAAACAAACACTTTATAGTAAGTAGCCTAAAAGGGGATTTTGCGCGTTACTCAAGTGCTTCAGAATACCATATGAGCAGATATCTTGCACTCTGTAATGTACCCATAACCAGTAGGGGGAAGTGGGGTAGATTCATACAAGGAGTACCTACATTCACTAAAGATATCTGTTGCTAGGCGCACATCAATTGAACGACTTATGCGTGTATACATAGCTTATTTATGTGTGCGTTAGCTCACGGAGTTTGACAGCTGTCGAAGTGAAACGAGCGACTAGGTGACACATAATGTGTTTCGGCCACTCCTAAGTAATTTTATAACCTGACTTTGAACATCTTTTTATTGATAAAAGCAGTTTTCTAGATTATTCAGTACTATTTTATTTACATGATAATAGGGTCAAGTTTGTGAATTCATCCGTAAATAATGGTTAAATGCTTCTATTTTTTTTTAATAATTTTATAGAATTTTCTTGTGATGGGGTAGTTTCATACAGCAGTTAGCGGGGTACATTCATACTATATGAATGTATGTAATTAAAATTTATCATGTTAATTGTCATATTTTATGTAAATTGTTGATACTATTACTATATAGGACTTAAGCAACAGGACTTAGATTTAAATACTGATATAACTGACCAAAAAAACTGCTAGGTTAAGTTCCATCAGTGCCATAAAATGAAATTTTATGTTATTCTTTTTTCACTTAGTATTGTGTGCTCATAGGGACTAATTGCTTTTGTTTTCAAAATCGTTGTATGTACTTATTTTGATTTTGAATTGAACATTTCACGCTTAAAATGTGTATTTTTTCACATATATGAATCTGCCCCATAGCCTGTATGAGACTGCCCCGCATGTGGGGTACATTCATACATTTTTTACATTTTTCTATTTCCGTAATAGAAAACCGCACAAGTGTATTTACACAAATCGCATACTTTTGATACAAAGGCAGATAGTAAGACTATTCGTTTTTGATAAATCGATACAGATATCGATACCAGAGAAAATTCTACGAGTCAAAATATAAAAACTGTATGAGGCTACCCCATCTTCCCCTACCCCAATTGCCCTTAATTAGAGGCGCTGATCCGATTTGAAGAAAAAAATCTATCTGTGGTTTAGGTGCCGTATGTTGTAATTTTCTTTTTCTGTGTAATTTGTTTGACATGTAATATTTTTATGCTATTGCATAGCTATCGTCGGCCTTGAGCGTGGAGACCGAATCCAGAAATTCTGTAAAGAAATAACCGAACAAAATTAACCTAACACAGCGCATGCGTAATCCAGCAAAAAATGCTATGCAATAGCTTTACCGCGGCAGTCCTCGAGTGCCACACGTCTTTTTTATTTATTTTATTTTATTTCAAATTCCTAGCCTGAAAATTTTTGAAATCGAATTTAAATACTTATAATATCTACCCCAGTGGACTGTCTACCCAATTTGATAACTTATCATTTGGAAAGTTTTGCCATTTGGCGTTCTGCCGAGTGGCCATGTCAACTACAACTACCCAGATTAGGAGACTGGAAGCCAGTGCACCGCAATTACATTTGAACTAGCACCTGCATAGTTGATCTACCAACTCGCCTGCGGAGTAAACTGTAAAGGCCTGCACAGACCGGGACGACATGGCAAGGGATTTTAAAATGCTGCCGTGGCGTTGAACGTGAACGAAACGGCAACATTTTAAAGCATAGCAATTTATGTCGTATTTCTGTAACAGGACGGTTGAATGTCCATTAGTAAAAATTAAAATCCCTTGCCATGCCGTCCCGGTCTGCGCAGGCCCTAAAGGTCACGGCTAAGTTGATATAACTTACATAGATTCAACCCATCAGAGACAATAGAACTTACATCCAGTGGTTCAACCAATCAGACGATAGAAAACACGATCATTTGACATGAAAGACCGTGATTGCATGGGATATTTATTATCTGTCACATAACCACAAAACAAAACAATATCGTTATTCATTTGTTTTACCAGTGCAGCCACAATGGTAAAACAAATGAATATTGTCTTATTCATTTTTAGGCCTACTAATTAGGTACGTCATCTGGTAAGTGAACTAAATCTGGATGGTTTCAAACGGCAGCTCACATATGTCCAAAATTACTAACTCAATGGTTTTGAAATTCGTTGTATTTTTTTGTGTCATTCTGCCTCAATTTTGTTTAAATAAAACTTATATCTGACATTATTGTGAATATTAGTCCCAAAGAAGAAATTTTTAAATAACTTTAAAAAAATCTAACTACTAAAAACTTAATTTTCAAAATTAAAAGGCCCCATTACAAAAATATATTTAAGATGAAAAATATTATTTCAAAGCTAAACTTCCAACCTACATATTAGCTCATCTCGGCTAACTTGCTAAATATTTTATATTATTTACTAGCTTGTACATCCCTTAGTGTTTTTTGAGAACCTTGACAAAAAATATTCATAGACAAGGCTGAGTATTTTATTATTTTCTTTCTAAAGGACAACAATGATATATAGAAAGAATAACAATGTCAAGGTTTCAAAAGTACCATTTCATATCTTGTAATATCAGATTGGTCTCAAAATCTTCATTGAATGATTCTCATGAAAGGGATTATGAGATTTTTAGTTTTAAGATTCCCATGATTTCAAGCTTTTGATTTTAAATGAAAATTATTTTAGTAAAAATTTAAATTATTATTTTTAAAAATCTATCTTTACACTTAGATGTATTGAAATGTTTGAAAGGAAATGTTGATTACATTTCCTTCCTAACATTTCATGATTTAATGCTTCTACACCAGCACAAGCTGAGTAATGACCTTTTTCAGTTATTTTTACATAATATAATTATATCGTTAAGTTTTTATAATAACTGAAATAAAGTACTTATTCTATTCTATTCTATTTTAGTTAGAAATCCGGTTGAATTATTAATATCGTGCACCTATTCCGAAAAGTGTGAATATTGCAAATTCAACGCGATGCTATCATGGTTCATTTTAACGCTAAGCTTCGACCCCATGGACAAGCATGCGCTAGAGCATAACACGCACCAGTTTTATATTATAGTATCTACTAATTTACTCTACGGGGTCTTTACTCTCACTTCATAATCTTTAAGATAAGATAAAAATTTTATCATAAATAGTGACATAAATAAGACCTAATTTTATCAACAAAATTGTTCACTGTGTCGATATAAACCACGACACTAAATGAGATAGTAAGATAGTAAAAAAACCTGTAGATTTCATTAATAAATCTTTCAAATCATACTCTGAAAAACTCATTAGAGATAACATTTAACAGCATTTTATTGTTATTCTATTTTTTTATTTTTTCCAAAATAGGTTGAAATTCCAAAAAAGATGACGCGAATTTGTCTAGCAAATTTTTTTTTTCAAATATGGCTTAAAATCAATAAACAAGAGTACTTAGAATATAACTAAGAACTAAGCGTGTTTACAAAGATCAGTACCCCAAGTACGAGTTTGTGCACACAAGTATCGTAGAGACGCAATCGCCGAGCGCTACCGATTTTTAAGGAGATTCAAGCTTCTCCAGATATCTGCTAGGGACGCTGCTTGGATCTCCATACAAAATCGATGGCGCTCGGTGATTGTGTCTCTACGATCCTTGTGTGCACAAACTCGTACTTGGGGTACAGTATTATGAGTGTAAAGAGTGCATAACATAATAAAATAAGGCGAGACTTTGTGTATGGCCGAAGCTGCATGCGGTCAGCAGACCTTTACACTACGTTCTTAGATTAAAGTAAACAATATGTCGGTAGCCAGGCATGTGTAATGTGTGCTCGTATCGTACCTATATGTATGTATGACTTGGTAAGCGAGCGAGCACACCACACCGCTATCTACCTATTTAAGTGCTAACTCTGCAAAATATCGATGCCTCTAAAGATGCCTCTATCGTAATAAAAATATCAATGGTTTTTATTTTTAATTGTTTTTAATCTTGGGTTTCCGAAGGTTAAACGGGACCCTATTTAGTAAATAGCGGAGTCTTCTTAATATCTAAGTAGAGTTCTTCTTAGTTCGCTGTCTGTTTGTTTGTCTGTCACCAAGCTGTATCTCATAAACTGTGAGTGAGAATTTGGAAATTTTCACAGATGATGAATATCGGTTGCCGCTATAAAATATATCTACTAAAACACCAAATAAAATAAATATTTGAAGGGCCCTCTAACAAAAAAGTAGTTTGTGGTTCGGAATCCCTCGTGCGAGAATCCGACTCGCACTTAGCCAGTTTTATTTTTTCTCATCATTCGACATTAATTAGCGGTTTTATTAGTGGCATGTGCGTCCAAATTCATACAAAAGTACCACTTCTTCTTCTTCATGTCACTGAAAAGTACCACTAAGTTTCAAAATTTCAGGATAACAATACCAAAAGTGGTATAGTTTGCCACTTCCTTTATCACGTGATTGATATGATAGTTGATTTATTATGTAAACATATTGTATGAAAACTAGTATCATGAAATTGCAATGAATCACGCACAAGATGAAAGTAAACATTGGGGTCAAGACTAGTTTAACCAAGTCTGTTTATACCACGGATTCTACGGATTATGATTTTAAAATGGCGAAAAAAGAAATCTTTTAACATTTTATCCTACAAAGTGAAACAAGATTGCAAATTTGATTTTGAAATTCGGAAATTTATTTTTCTTTTTCAAACTGATGATGTAAACAAGTTCATTTTAAAGACGAGAAAAAAAAACGAAAATTAACGAAATTGAAATAACATCTACTATTTTTGCTAACAGCAACTAAATTTTTTTTTAAAGGCAGCACTAAGCCTGTGCTTTCCATGCCGTGGGTCGTGGATTTGATTCCTACAAAAATAAAAATGTGTGTGTGATAAAAATAAATATTTATTCTGGTCTGGGTAAAAGTTTTAGTGGTGTTCTATCAGCAATCTAGTTTCCATACAAACTTTGCTAAGTTAGGGGCTTATATGTTGTGTTAAATGTCCATGAATATTTATTTAAAAGCTGTGACTCCTGTGTATAAAATGTTACAAAAAGCTTCAACTCCCTTTGTTGCAGCCACTCCAGGTGAAAGACAGTGTGTCAAAGCGCGGTCGTTACAGCGAGTGCGACGAACTGTAATGATGAGCACCAATTTTCCCATGAAGTAGCTGTAGATTAACTAGCTGACACTTTTCATGCAATTCTAATCCTTATTTCGTATACGTTAAGGTTTATGGTCGGTCATTGTTTATAAGATTTGTAATAGGGCAAAACGTGAATTTTATATATTAGATTTAAATCTAAAGGTATTTTGAGCAAAGAAAAGCTGATGGAAAAAGATATGTGCTTTGTGAAATTTTAATCTCATTATCATCATCATCAACCTACGTCAGTCCACTGCTGGACGTCTCACCTAGGACGCGCCTTTGATCTTAATCACAATTTTGACTAAATCTAGTCATTGAGCTACAAAATACCATCATTTTCTGATAAAAATTGTCAAAATTGTTCTTTTTAAAATTCATGTTTTTACGCTTGCCAGCCGGGCATTGCCAATTGGCACTTAGGCGCTTCAAAGGGTTCAAATGACCAAAAAATGTGATGCCCTTTATCTGAACATTATGGTACCATTCAATTTTTAGACTTACAAAGCTCAAAAACAAAGAATTAAGTATTAAGTAAGTATTTATTTATATTAAGTTTTATCAGCATTACGCTAATTTTGTATTTTTTTATTTTCAATATCAATATTCATCATAAGACAACGTGGACACTAAGAATAGTTATGGAGCAGTACTTAAAACTTTATAGGAGTTTTGGTCGAAAGACAGAAATTCGTACATAAATTATTAAATTGCCTCCGTCTAAACCAACATCCAACTACCTATGTAGTTGTAAGTACCTATAATTTTCTCGTAAGCTGACTCATCAAGATGCCGATATTAGTATGCTGTTCTGTAATTGAGTTTGAAGTGTATTACCCTAATGGGGAAATGATGCATGTTAATTACTAAGAGGCTTAGATAAGCTTAACATTAAACTCGCGAAAACGTCTCGCTCAAATAAGACAATTTCAGTTTTTTAACTCGCGTAACTCGAGTTAATATATCCATCAACTCGAGTCGCAACAAGAGTAGGCGCAAGATACTGAGTTGTTGATAAATTGATGCTAATTTTCGTGTAGCTCGACTTGTAATATATGTTTTAGTGATCAACTCTGACTTTGAAAGCTTTTCTTTCATTGTTATGTTTAAACTCAAACAACCAGTCAAGTAGAGACTCTATTAAACTTCGAGTTAAAACTAATGCTGGTTGAAGACAAATTTTGTTTGTATAACCAAACAAGCGGTATTAAACAAACTAACCTTTTGTTTAATAGGTACCTATAATATGCGTATGTACTGATATACTTCTATCGTTTTATTAAAATAAACCCGAGTTCTCAAACCAACTTGTCGTAAAGGATATTATTTATTAATTAAAGGTAGACCATACAGAAACAATCTACAAAACGAACTATAAAACAATGTCTCGATGAAGAATGCAATAAAGTAAGTCCACGACTGAGCTGTATCTATTTGTAGCTGTGAGCAACAGACAATTACTGAACACGGCTAGTTCTATCTTCTGTAAGGTATAGATCAGAGGAGTAGTTTCTTATAATAATATTTATACTTAGTGGAAGTAAATTAGATTTTTCTTGATAATGCCTAAATAATGAACGCGATTTAACAGGGTATGTTCTCAAGTCACCGTGTATTTTTTTTTTTTTATAAAAGTACTAAATTGTATATTTACAACGGCTTTGATTAAAAATACCAAGGAATAATGTAACTTTTTTAAATAATAATTAAAAGCTATAATTTGCAGAATAATTTAATTGCGATCATGTACCTAAGCATATTTGATAAAAAAACTTAACAGCGAGTTGGAGATTATGAGTCGATTTACCAACTCCGTGTCATTAGAACTACTAAATAGTATAACTAGTAGTAACTATGACACACTTGTATGTCACGTGTACTACCAGTTAGTACTTTAAAACACATTTAGAGATCAAACGCTATCTAATAAAAAAACCGGCTGAAAAAAGTAGGAATGTTGACTTTCTTTATTTGAAAAGGATCCCAAATGAAATGTCAATAGAATTACTAGATCTCCAGAATTTAATTAAGATAAATAAACGAAATTCAAGCCAATTCAATTAAATGACTGTGGACAATTTATATCTGTTTGAAAGCCATTTTCTATTTGAAATCTGTGTTTTAGCATGCCAATTTATATAACTTTGAGTTGATTGATTAGCGTAGGTAATAAATCTAAATTACGCAAATCATTTCTCAGTTCACTTGGCTTGCGGATTGAGTTTATGATATAGAATATAGATATTTATATAGAACATTATTCAAATTATAATCATTGCCTAACTTATTATATTTTTCGATTGCGTCTCTACGATCCGTATGTGTAAAAACTCGTACTTGGGGTACAGAAGATCAGTATCACTAGCTGCAGTTCTTGCCAAGTGGTAGGTACAAACGGAACAGTAGCCGGAACTAACATGCAGAAGGCCGCTCATTCCGCCGCTCTGCAATCATATGTCATCGACCGCGAATATCTTGAGTAACTGCCAAATTGGAGCCCCGTTCACGCAGTTAAACTTCGGCTTGCTTGAAGACTGACCGCTATTTTACGACCGTCAATAACCTACAAAACTGACAAGTTTTTTTTTGTACATAATGTACCCCAATTAGGGTATTGAAACAGATTGGAAAAAAAAGAGTTTTACTGAAGAAAATTTAAATAATAATAAATAAATAAAAAATCTTTAATTTATAGTACGAGTACAAGGTATGATTATATTACATTATTAATAGGTTGATAATATTGTAACTGAAATGTCGCTTGAAAATTATGTAGGTATTAAAAAACATTTTTTTAAAATGATGAGCCATATTTATCCGAACCTTTGCAAAAATTCCGACAAAGAATATATATACAAAAACAGTGACTCAATTACCTGTAAAAAACTTTAATATTTTTCCCAACCGGGAAATTTTTCAGCCTTCCCAGCCAGTTTTTACAAATATTGTAAAAAATATATCAACGCTACGTATCGGTTATAATATCACAGTAAACTCATATTAAAAAACAAAAAGCTTTGGCGGAAACATGTGGCGTTAAATGTCGTGTAAACAATTGAGAGAATGTATTTTGATTAACTGGACTCAAGTATAATGGGACTGGAAAATCATGGCACCAAAATAGCTTTTTTTTTTTTTTTTTTTATAATCTTTTGACCATCCTTTGGCTTGTTTAATAATATAAATATATACTTGTATAATTGAAATAGCTTGATTTTATGCATTAAGTAGTTGTACTTCTACTAAAAGCAGAGGAGGGAGAAGGGAGGAGGGAAAAGATAGCCCTTTGCCCTGCAGTGGGACACCACAGGCTGAAAATGAAAATGAAATGAGAGGGGTGTTCACAAATAAATATCACAATCGCAAGTATGTCGTAACGTCAACGTGTTTGAGTCACATTGCGTATCTATGCCAGCTCACACGCTGAATGTTGCAGCCTCACAGCGCTATGTATCTTAGATACGCTACCTTTAACCGTTTCCGATTGTCACCCCGCCTCGGACACAATATCAACAAGATTATATTAGAGAGCTAACCACATACATTTACTAATAGACGGTTTGAGCCATTGACAGTATCGTATTACACATAGTCTTAATATAAGGTGTTGCCATCAAGGAGTGTGCCAACTCCCAGACATAAAACACTTGAAGATCCTAGACTTGTGTGTAGAGGCGCCTTAATTAGAAATAATGAAGGTTTTTAATTGAAATAAATAAAAGTAATTTTCTCTTGTAGTCAATTAATTATTGTTAATTAATCTAGAATTTGCGCAGATTTTTTATAATTAAAATTACAATTTTTTATGTTAAAATTTTTTATCAAGTAATCTACTATTTCTAATAGAAAAACAATTGCTCTAGTAACCGCATTCGATCATCTTTAATAAATTATAAATGAATAGGTATCTACCTACCTACGCTGCTAATTTTAAATACTTAATACATACTTATATTCAAGTCATGTCTCTGGATGTGGTACGAATGTTTCATAATAAATGGAAACACTGCGATGTGTCAGATGAATCAGCAGTATGTTGGTTCTATCTTAGATGATGAGTCTTCTAAAGAGTAATAAGAATTGTCATAACTTTATTATGATACTTGCTGGTAACCGTGACTTTGTTTGCACTATATTAGTACCTCAAGTTATATATTTTATTTACCATGATCCTAACTTTTTACCAAAATAGGTTATTGTAATAAAAAAATCTATAGGTACTTTGTTTTGAAATATTAAAACGTTGAATTAAATAATATAAATTATTTACGGACAATTCACACTCTAGTCCCAAACTAAGCAAAGCTTGAACTATGAGAAGATTGCAATTAGAACACTTAAAAATACATATTTTTTTGACAATACACACATTATGGTAACGCCCAGACCAAGAACCAATTAATGTTCATCACACAAACATATGCTCTGGGTGGGAAAGCGAACCCACGACCTACAGCATGGAAGACTGAGCTCAGTTGAAATGTATCCCACGTTTTTCTCTTAAATGTTTTGACGTGACAACGTCTTATAATTCGATAGAGCCGGCTGCACGCACGAAAAAACATGAATCATGAGGCGTTCTGAGGCGTTCCATGAAGTGACGTTGTCACGTTCAACTATCGTCAGTAAACCGACTTTACAGACAACCATTTTGACGTGACAACGTCTTATAATTCGATAGAGCCGGCTGCACGCACGAAAAAACATGACTCATGAGGCGTTCTGAGGCGTTCCATGAAGTGACGTTGTCACGTTCAATTATCGTCAGTAAACCGACTTTACAGACAACCATTTTTACGCACAGTATTTGTAGTAAGTTCTATGAAATGCCTACATATATCTGGAGCAGACAATAGTAACGCTACAACATTCACTGGAAGCGTGTAAAAGACGTGCATGAGGGCTGTGGCCTGGATCTCGAGTTATATACCGAGAGCTACTTTTTGCTACATGTTTATTTACAAATATTTTATTGCTAAAGTTATTTTTTATAGTTAATATAAAAAATAACTTTTGCAATTATTATAGTTCAGCTAGTGTATATACTTATTTTTTGTAGTTCAACTATTCTAACAAAAGTTTTAACATGTTTTCGCCTTAATCCTGCCAAAAAACTAATATTAAATGTGGTTTTAGTTCTGCAGATAAAATATGTACTTGTGATGCACGCAGACAAACATCACACAAGTGGCTTTTGGTAGAGATCGAACCTACTACTTACGGCATGGAAAGCAACCTGACGATACCTACAAAGGTATCGTTGAGATAACTGAACTTTACGCAATGACATACAATACATAAACTTTTATTTATTAACTTTTTGAGGCTTTCGTATCACTGCGGCCTAGATGGCATATTGTGATCGTAACATAAAAAAACACATTATTAATTTGTTTTTGAAATCTTTTACATCATTTGCATGAAACCTACTCCAAAACCTCCAGAGAAATTGATATAAATTATTCATTTTGGTAAATCTCATCTAATTAACCTGAAAATTACAAGACTTGTTGAATTAAATTCATAAAAGAGAAAATCTGGGACTCTACCTGGAGTTTTGAATAATGGTTCTTAATAAACTTGTCAGGGAATTTCATATTTAATATTCAAGATGAGAGAAGAATAACGAATCTTTGAGAAATGATATAGGTTTCTGAAGAAAAATACGTACATCAACGACTTGGGAATAAAACAATGTAGTTGGTTATATTTTTTTTATAGACATCAAAATGATTGGAAATTAGAACTGTTTTTCAGAATCAATAACTGGTTCTCTAACTACTAATTCGATTTGCTTTTTATACTTTGATTTTCTGTGAAAAGATAACTTTAAAATGTTTATGAAAAAAGCTAATGACAAAAACAAGCAATAATCATTTTCTAAGTCATTTATATACGGTCTATCTTATAAAAAGTTAGCGTAGATTTGATGTCTTGATATGTACCATACATAATAGTGACATAATGTCAACGCTGACTTTTTATAACAACTGTTAAATAGCAACTTTATTAATGTGGTACTTATTTGAAAATATCCTGATAAATTCGAACAAAATGTTATTCTTTTATTTCCCAAATATGTTTTCAACATACCATCAATTTCAGCCCCGTCATCGACTTGTGGATCACGTGATCAATAACAGAAGCACCATCCCGATACGAATCTCTTTTATGAGTTTTATTACAAAGGTGTAAGGTTCAAAATATAAAAAATAATATCAAGCGTGTTTTTGACTGGTGAAAATCGTTCATGTTACAGTTTTATTTATGTGGCGTCCCTTATCTGGCACCAACGATGGTGTGAAAAATTCACAGTAGGTGATTTTAAAGGATTAAGCCAGGCGTGAGGGCGTATTACATTTTTTGGGTGTATTTTGCTCATGACAGAACACCTACTTACGTCACCGACATTTCCAAAGTTACGGATGTAAATTCCCAATCACTTCAGAGGGTTCAAATACCCATCTGTTTTTTTTTCTATGAAATTATAATAACCACAAAACATCATACCAAATTGCGTCTAAATGCTTAAATCATATCATCTTACCTGAGTTTTCTAAGGCTTAAAATAGTATCGCATTGTAACATTTTGGAAAAATATAAATCCAGTGGGGAATCTCTCTCAGAAAAACAAACTCGTTAAGCACCCGAATCTCAATAAATAAATTAGTATTGATTATTCGATAAAACTTGACCCATTTAGATATGAGAATGAAGTCTTTTACGACCCATACATCATTACCGAACCCTAAAGAATACCTTTCAATTGACAAACCTCGTACTTTACGACAATGTCATCAAGTTTCTGAGAAACATGCTTATCTTAAGGCCATAAGGTTCTTTATGGTTTAATGTTCTTTGATGATACGATATGTACTGACATAAATACTTAATGTAGTATCGTATATGTATAATGTAGTATCGTATAGAAAATGCGCAATCACCAACAATTTTTAATAATGACATTTATCGTTGTGACGTACGATAGTCGAGCGGCAGCTTCGGGTGCCTTCGGCAAAAAACAGTTGAATGTCAAAAGCGATTGATGACGTAACGATTAAGACAATTTTAAACATCAAATACCAAATGTCAACGTGCCTCTTCAAAACTGTTATTTTAGCTGTCAGAAAAGAAATTCTATAATGTTTTTTCTAATAATGTACAAGGATCTTCGCGATGATAAAGAGTGCCATTTATGTACTATATACTATACGTCGCTATTTGACACATCTTGACACGAAGATGTATTAGCTTCTATCGCAGGCTTTGAGCGTGGAGACCGAATCCAGAAATTCAGTAACAAAATAACCTAACACTGCGCATGCGTAATCCAGCCAAAATATGCAAACATCTTTCTCATGTGTGACCGCGTCTAAAGTTATTTACTAATTTGCGATCGTAACCAGTGAGGTTTGAGAAAACATTCCAATATAGCCTTTGATTGTTACTAGCAGTTAGCCTTACGGCCATGGTTAATGGGTATCAGAGATTACAAGTGCCGGCAACAGTTTACCAGATCTGGATTAAGAAGTTCGAGATCGCCAGGTCTGTAACGAGGGGCTTAGCTGTTGAATCTAGGTCAGATAGCTTCGTTTGCAGTTGACTTGCTTATTCAGTCAAGTAATATTAAAAGTTAAAGCTGCATGTAAATTGTTGTTTTTTTTATTTAAGGGTTTCAAATTTGATTTTGCAACTGTGTATTACTGCTGCTAAACTGATACTTATTTATCTAGGAATCTTAGGATTTATGACCAATGACATAAGATCTATCATCATAGATTAATTGGCTTGTTTGAATCATCAAGCGCATTCATTGAAAAAGTGTTTTTTAAATTGTTTTTGAAACTATAATCTAATATAATCTTCATCCAACGATAATAAAGTAATCAAACACACCAACATAAACACTGCACACGTGAACAAACAAAACAAGCTTACACAGAGGTCGCTATCTGACACTTCCTCTGCGAAGTTTATAGTTGCATATCCGCTGAAGCACGAACAAAATCGACTGCAATCGGATCGTAAGAGCGTTTTCACACTATCCGATCCGATATCGGTGTCGGACGCCGATCCGATATCGGGGTAAGTAAAATGTATGAAACATGTACCTGTCTTTCATATAGGCCCGTTATCGGATATCGGAGGTATATTTCATACATTTTACTTACCCCGATATCGGATCGGCATCCGACACCGATATCGGATCAGATAATGTGAAAACGCTCTAATGTGTAAGTTACACTGCGTGTTAAAAGTAAAAATGTTTTTACTAACAGAATATTTTAGTACAGAACAATTTGAATCTATAGGCTCCTGAGCTAGCTATAAAAACTGTGTTACAGGAGCCAGTGGCTTCTCCCAAACATGATAACAAATTAATACGCAGCGTGTTTACACTGTGCCGTTCAGCAGTGTACTATTGTTAACGCGCAATGTGACTCGAATACATGGTTTGGTTAGATTTATTCAACACCTGACTGAGATTTATCGTGATTTTTTTGTTTCACAGAAAATCTCTCGACACCATTTTAATTAAAGTTTATTTGAAATTTTTGAACTCGAATTTCCTGATTAAACGTTTCAGTTTTACGTGAAGAATGTTAAAGCGATAGGTATTTTCCTGAAAAAAGTTTGCTTTTGTTGTATACATAGAAAAAAATCCAGCCAATAAAGTTTTTTAGGTATACCTAGAAAGTAAAGTAAGAATAAGTTTCAAAAAATGTTATTTTCGCGACCTAGCACAAAGGTAGCAATCCCATAAAATGTGAAAGGGCACTTTTTGTTCGTTACGTTACATTGTTGCACGGTCAAATTGGTCACAGGAGGCAATTGGTTCATAGAGTCTGACCAAACTACATTTGCAATAAATAAATAAATATCTACGGACATTTCGCACATCACACTCTAGTCCCAAACTAAGCAAACCTACATAGAAACACCCAGAAAAAGAATGAACAAATATTTATGTTCATCACACAAACATTTCTCTGGATGGGAATCGAACCCACGACCTACAGCATGGAAGGTTGAGCTACTACCAACTGAGCTGTGACGCCTGTCAATGGAATAAAACCCCCAAAAGTTTGTCAATAGTATCGATTTTTACAGTAATTTTTATTGGTTTATATTGTGCCCCTAGTCTGGCGATCGGTCAGATTCAAGTAGATCGTTTTAAGACCCGGTATTTGTAACTGTAGCTTCCGTTATATTTTTAGTAATGCAGACTTAGTGTGGTTACAATATGCAGTACAATTCAAAATTAACAAGTTTCACGAATGTGTTACGGGCAAGGTCTAGCGGACTTTATTCGATTTTGACAAAATTCACTTTCTTGCCGATTGACCATATACATAGATAACATATGGCTTATTTAAAACTTTAAATTTAAAATATATTTTATATATTTATTAGTTGATCTCTATTATTTACATCTAAATGACCGATTGCGATAAAACTTTAATCTTAAAACTAGTCAGAAAGAAAACTAATATATGCACTATGACATTGTTAAAAATGTTTTCACAAAATAAAACAATTAAGCCAAAAGATTCAACAATAAACAGAACGGTGAATTTTCATAAAAGCTCACATTTCCACATATATAACCGCAAAAAGCATTTCATTGTAATCACTTTTTCTGGACCTTTTCTGGGTTTTATACCATTGTGGAACTTTTTTACTGGGTGGTCAGCACAGTATGACATATATTAGAACGGATTATGCTTCTGATATATGTTTATGTTTGGACATGGTACTGACAACCTTTTTAAATAATATCCGGAGTCCGATTGAGATACTGTGTAGAAGCTTTTTTTTTATTTACATCCAAAAAAACTAAGTATAAAGTATAGTTAAATTGAGGTTAGAGGTGATAAAAGAATTAATAATAAAAACAATAATATTTAAAAAAGATTTAATTTGTGGTAATTGAAATATACCCATATTATTATATTATATTAAACGTAATATTTTATATGACAATGTACATTAAACATTGTAACATGAATAACATCTAAGTCGTTATTACCGATTTCACCGAACAGTAAGTATTTTAACATTGCTTTGGTCTTAGTTAAATAACCTAGATATTTTAAAATGAAAACTCATACTAGTCTGTTTACTAAAGCACAAACTTTTACACGCACAAATGTTCTCATAAAAACTACAGAAATACAGCGAAAAAAAGAATATAAAATATTTCGCTGTGAATTTTGTGGAGCGTAGAATATTTTTTCTCAAGTTGAATACATCACACACGCTCTTGTCAAAAAATACGAGCATCAATGGTCTATTATATAAACCCCTATAGATTGTAGTGTGGGTTCAAATTAATTTGTGCAAGTATAGTTTTTTTTGAGGATAATATTTGAATTAATCATTTATTGGATAAGAATAATTAATTAAGAAGAAGGAGAAATAAAAAGGTATATAACATAATATGTATGTCTTATAATTATGCGTAAAGAAAGTTTTCAAATCATGATTGAAAACATAACAGAGAACCTCGTGACTTAGCAAAGGCTAGATTGAAAATATTTCTACTTTTTCTTTTATGAAAATTGATTTATTTGTTAAACATTAAGTAAATACGGTTTTAAATCGCAAGTTTGTTCGTGATATCTCTAATTGCACATTTGCTTCAAATAAACAACTGTCGGCGACAAATCATCGCCGCGGTATTCATCTAAATGAAATATTCATGTAAATCATCGTACGCGGTGCCGCGGTATTGTGGTTCAAACACGCGTTCTTATTTGCCCAATATAGTACCAGTAGTTATACAGTCCACTAATCTTTTATTTCTCACCAACTGAGGTATCCAACATATGGTCCTTCATCACCAAAAAGGACAATTAACGACGTCTTGAGGCTTATTCGGACTTCGCTGCGGAACTGGAATTTGACGCGTCATACGCGCCATTACGCGTTGACGTTGGAAGAGGTCAAAAGGACATTTGAAGGGCGAACTAACCGTCTCATCACCAAGGATAAGGATAAAGACATCTTGTGAGTTCGTTCCTATTTATTCCTTTCTTATTCCCTCTTCTCTTAAATGTCAAAATTTCCAGCCTTAATTCTAAATTCATTTTTAATTTAACTTCAACTTGAGTCAGTGCTTTTATACATTTATTTTACGTTTTTACAACATTCATTGATATTTTTTGCCGTCATTTCATTTTTATAGCCATAATTAGTCTTCATTCAAAGTGCAAAGCTTTGTTTGCTAATTGCCGTCATAAAACTCGAGCATTCAAGGTCAATTGCATGAATCAGCAATTCTTTACAATCGCATACGCACAGCTGTTGAGCTTATCTATTTCTATCGTAGATATATAGTGCATTTCTTATCTTTATTGCCTTGCTGGTCTTTGTATTTCGAGTCATTGCACTTTTATAATCTTACGTAAATCTTTTTAAAATCAGCTGTTGCTCTTATTGTGCTTGCAAATACATTAAATAATCATGTCGGAACTTAAAACTTTAATTAAAAAACGCTCAGCTATAAAATCTAAACTTACAATCTTTGGCAATCATTTAAAAATCGTAAAAAGCTCTAAATCATTAACCGAGTTGCAAATCATTGACTTGAAGTGTCGCTTACAAAAATTTGAGCCCTTATACGAGGAATTTGACGCGTTACAGACGGAGATCGAGGTTCTATCTGACGAGTCACCAACCGGCGAAGTTCAAACTGAACGGGAGCAGTTCGACACCGAGTACTACACGTCGGTGTCCATTGCAAAGAGCCTGCTTCCAGCTAGAGGAAGGACCCGGGAAGGGTCTGCAACGAACTTCAGTGACGCAGAATCAGGTGGGCAAGTGAGAAACTTAGTTAGGCTACCTAAAATTGACCTTCCTCATTTCAGCGGTGGCTATCAAAACTGGCTTGAATTTAAAGACACATTTCTATCTCTAATTCATAATAGTGATTGCATAGATAACATAAACAAGTTTCATTATCTTCGGGCTTCTCTTCAAGGAAGTGCCGCTCTGATTATTAAAAACATCGTTTTTAAAAGTGATAATTACATAACAGCGTGGGAATTACTTTGTGAGAGATTCGATAATAGTCGCTTACTAGTTAATAACCACCTACAGGCTTTGTTCAACGTGGATTCTATCCGCTCAGAATCATGTAAGTCGATTAGGTACCTTATTGACGTGACTAACAAAAACATTAGGGCTCTCACATCTTTAAAAGAACCCACCGAACACTGGGACACGCTTATCATTTATATGATGTCTACTAAACTTGATAGTGTGACGGGTCGTGAGTGGGAAGAGCATAGGAATTCATTAAATTCATCCCCAACCCTAGCACAATTTATAACATTTTTAAATAACAGGGCCGACTTATTAGAAACCTTAGATGAAAATAAAAACACAAAATTAAAAACGGAATCTTACAAAACAAAAAGCTTAGTCATTAGTAATAGCACTGATAATAATTCACAAAAAACTTTTAATCGTAGATCATGTCCATTATGTAATGATGAGTCACATCAGCTGTTTCATTGTGAATCGTTTCGAAGCCTACCGCTTGAGTCTCGTAATATAAAAGTAAAAGAGTTTAACGTTTGCTTGAATTGCTTGCGTTTTGGCCATACAGCAAAGAAATGTTTTTTGTCACATTGCAGATATTGCAAAGAAAAACATAACACTCTTTTGCACGTAGACAAATCTTCGTCTTCCACTTCTCGTGATTCTTCTTCTTCGTTGTCCGAAGGCATTGTTCTGACAACTGATGAATTACAGGTTACTACTCCGATGCGTGTTTTCCTTTCCACAGCGTTGGTGAGAGTGGTCGACAGCAAGGGCAACAAGCACACCGCCAGAGCGATACTGGACAACGGTAGTGGCATTAACATCGCTTCCGACGCTTTGTGCAGTAAGCTGGGTTTGCCGAGGCGGAACGTGAGCTCCACGGTATCAGGTTTTCACAATCATGTATCCCATAGTACACAGTCTTGCAATCTCACTATTGAGTCTTTAAATAGTGACTATAGGACCAACGTAGATTGTCATATTTTCACAAATGTAACTTCAGCTGTTCCGATTACATATATAGACACAAAAAACATTCATATCCCACCAGGCTTGAGTTTGTCTGACCCGTCTTACAATATTCCATCTAAGGTGGATCTTCTTCTCGGGGCAGATACCTTCTGGGATGTACTAGGTAGTCAAAAAATTTGCCTAGGCAAACATTTACCTGAGTTGCGTAATTCAGAGTTAGGGTGGATAGTCACTGGACATATCCCTAATCCTAAAAGTACATACAGCCAATACATACAATAATGGTCTTGAGATAAAAACATTTCTTCAGAGGTTTCAGATCTCTTCAGGTCTTTATTCGCTAACACTTTGCCCTGTCTTAATGAGTTACGAATTCCTAGGTGGGTTCTTAGTGACCTTTGTGTAAAGGTCGAAATCCATGTATTCACAGATGCCTCAGAAAGTGCGTATGGAGCATGCGTCTACATCAGGTCTGTGTGTAGCTCGGGGGTCGTTCGTGTTCAGCTCCTTATATCTAAAAACAAAGTAGCACCAATCAAACCTACTACTATTCCTCGTCTTGAGTTATGCGGGGCATTATTAGGTGCAAGACTGTGTACTAAGGTACTTAGTTCACTTACATTAAAAATAAACATGTGTCGATTCTGGTGCGATTCCACGATCGTCTTAGGGTGGTTGTCCACTCCTTCAAATCAACTTAATCCTTTTGTACGTAACCGTGTAAATGAGATCCAGGAAAGCACCAGCGGTCACACGTGGAGCTACGTTCCGTCCAAGGAGAACCCGGCAGATCTTGTTTCTCGCGGGGTGAAGGCTGATGTTATCAGCGAGGCCTCGTTATGGTGGTCTGGTCCGTCTTTCTTGCTCGAGTCAGAGCAATGCTGGCCTAAAATGCCTAATGAATCCCAGAAACAGGACCTACCGGATCTCAATTCATGTCTTATCTTAAATAATAATAATACATGCGAGAACGATGACTCTAAACTATTATTTACAAAACTTATAACTAAATATTCTAAATTTACACATTTACAACGAGTTATAGCTTATATACAAAGGTTTATTTACAATTGCAAAAATATAAACTTTAAAAAATACAAAGGTCATCTTTCTTGTGAAGAATTACAAAATTCATATAATTTTATCTTGCATACTGCTCAATTGGAAATGTTTCCTGATGAATATCTTATCTTAAAATCAGGTAACTCTTTGTCCAAGAAAAACCGATTAATATCATTGACCCCTTTTATTGATCCCAATGATATCTTGAGAGTTGGTGGCAGACTTGATAATTCTCCTTATAGCTACGACATTAAGCATCCTATATTGCTTTGTAGTAAACATCATTTAACTAAAATAATATTTCTTATGTATCACATTAAACTTATTCATGCTGGACCGCAGCTGTTATTATGTAACATTCGTCAAACTTATTGGCCTTTAGGAGGCAGAAACTTATCTAAATCTATAACAAAAGGTTGTATAAAATGTTTTAGATTCAAAGCCAGTAATGTACAACCTAAATGGGACAGTTACCCGAATCCAGAACTACACTGGAATTCCCTTTTTTACACTGTTCAGTGGACTATGCAGGGCCAGTTATGATAGCTAACCGTAAAGGTCGAGGTTGCCAGCTAATTAAATCTTACTTGTGCATTTTTGTCTGCTTAGCTACAAAAGCCGTGCACCTGGAGCTCGTTACAGACCTGACCAAAGAGGGATACATGGCCGCTCTAAACCGGTTTGTGGCTCGGCGAGGGAAGCCTCAAAGTATTACCTCCGATAACGGAACTAATTTTGTAGGCACTTGTAATGAATTAGATCGCTTTTTACAAGATACTCAATCTCAAATAAGTTCCGCAGGCGCTCAAGAAGGTATTGACTTCCTCTTCATTCCGAGCTACACCCCTCACTTTAATGGTATGGCTGAGTCCGCCGTCCGTTCCACTAAATTTCATCTTAGAAGGCTTCTTAAACTGACTAATTTCACGTATGAAGAAATGCATACTTGCCTGACTCAAATTGAAGCTATACTTAATTCACGTCCTATCACTGCCTTAAATTCTGACCCGTCCGATTTGACACCCCTTACTCCCGCTCACTTCCTTATAGGGCGATCACTTGTGTCTGTTCCGCATCCTCAGGTGACAGAGAGAATAACGAGCCTTGAGAGATACAAACGAATTGAATACATCAAACAACATTTTTGGACTCGTTTCTCCGACGAATATGTCACCACTCTGCAACAGAAGACGAAGTGGCCCACTACATCGAGCGAACTCAAATTGGGTTCCTTAGTCCTCATACGCGACAAAGCGTTACCCCCACTACGTTGGGCCTTAGGACGCTGCGTGGCCGTTTACCCAGGAACTCGGGATCAAGTCACCCGAGTAGCTGACTTGAGGATCAAAGGAGGAGCCATCATTCGAAGGGCCTTTAATAATATTTGTCCCCTTCCAGAATCAACTTGTTGAACCAGCAGTCTACCTACGTCTACCTACTCCTACCTACTTCAACCCGGGGAGTATGTCGGCGACAAATCATCGCATTGCCGCGCCGCGGCGATGGTCAAAACCGGTCGTGCACAAAGCGGGCTGCGGGGAACTACGAGGCGACTTCAGCGCCTGCCCGCGCCGGCCCATCACTCTCCACAATACCGCGGCACCGAGCAAACACGCGTTCTTATTTGCCCAATATAGTACCAGTAGTTATACAGTCCACTAATCTTTTATTTCAATCCAACTGAGATATCCCAACACAACTTTTCGATTAGAAAACAAGTAAGTACTTGAAGATTGCCTGGAAGATTTTCAATTCCACTAATGAAGCTGCTATCGATCGTCTGCAATCCCAACTGTATAGTCTGTATACGACTTGGGTATTAGAAGCAAGCTGTAAAAGTTGGTACTTTATTAGAAAACTTGTTAGACAAGGTAGACGAAGATAAGATTTACGACAAACTATTGTCAGTGCCGTCGGTTGTTATACTATTGCTGTCTCTAAGAACTTTAGATATTTGTCTGATCTGTGAACTTAAGTACATCCACCCAAAATAAATATATTCAATACATTTATTGTTGTCATATGGTAGTACATTATAAGGTAATATTATGTAGGAAGGTGTCACATATGAACCCTGTTTAAAGGGCAGAAAACATAGGTACTCGTAGGAAGTGGGGCAGACCGAGATTCCTCATCACTAGGTATGTACTACTTAAGTTTGTTCTTAACAAAAGCTTAGAGCTAATATTTTATAAAAGATAATGACAAAGATTCAAAGGTCAGGGGTAAGGTTCAGAACCACTCAAAAATTTTTGGAATTTGTAATCTTTTTGAAGAGCTATTATGAGAAGAGCCAAAGACCGGGCTCAGTGGCGCGTCTTGGGAGAGACCTACGTCCAGCAGTGGACTGACATAGGTTGATGATGATGAAGAGCTTAGAGTATTTCCTTTAAGCCATATAATACTTGAAAAACTACTTTTCATATTATGCATAATAATAATAATAAATAATCAACTTTATTTTTTGGTGTTATCGCAAATAAACACTGTGACAGTGACGTCTTCAATAAAATAGTTATGACTAGGGCTCTTCAAAGACGTATCAGAGCCAGCCCTTGCGTCAGCACGATTTACAAGTCTTCGTATTATTGACTGACAGGCTTCCTCAGAGAAATTGCTCTCAATACAGGGTGTAACACAAAACTAAAATATAAAATCAAATCAAAATCAATTAAACTAAAGGTTGCCAAAAAGAGATCGCTCCTAGCGATAAGGTGACCCATTGTGCTGTAGATTTATTGTTACTTGTGTGTAAAATATTATCTGTGTGTAATCAAGTTTTTATCTCTCTATCTAAACTTTATTCTATAAAATAACAAAGACCATTTAGTATCGATAAATGCCAGTTAACTAAAGGTTAGAAAACATAATTAACAATAATTTTTAATATGGAATCAACAATAATGCGTTGCTATCAATTATATTTTAAGAAAAAATTTCAAAACCGACTTCAATCGTCGATAATTAAGCAACTTTTTTTGAAGTATTTTTGTAATCATTATTATTTGAAGTAAAAAATAGAAAAATCATCATGTTAGTTTCAGAGAAAGTTGTATTGACAGGTATTTTAGCCCCTCGAAGTTTTCCGAAGTGTTCTTATTACACCCGGTATAAAACTTTGCTAGGCAGCGGCGCGGCGCGGGTCGACAACGCATTTAGGGTAATATATTGGCACTTTCATATATTTTGTTTCCGAGAAATCAATTCAGTTTGTGATAAGCTTTGAATATCGATAGTGACGTGACGAGATATCGACTTTATGTTACGCTAGTTTTGGCGCGTGGGATTTTATGTAGCAAATTCGTTAAATCAGTGTGCAAAGTTTACAAGAAAGTTATGTATGAAATAAATATGTAATTTTTAAGTTTTTAGGACTTTTTGACTTTTTGATTGTGTCTTTGAAAGTCTTTGAATAATCGTAAAGAGCTCGATTTTAAATTGTTTGGACTTCTAGCGCTAGCAGAACAACTAGCAAAACATGACCATTGTCAACGAGTAAACTTTACTGCTGTGGATTAATATTTGTTCTGTCTTTTATGTATTACCTACAAAAAAAAAACGTGTATAAGTATTAAATCAGCAGTCTAGTTTCTCATAGTACAAGTTTTGCTTGGGGCTGGAGTCTGATGTGTGCAATGTCCGTGAAATATTTATTTTATTTTTTTAGGTAGATTTTTACACTTTTGTCTTTTTGCAAGGTACAAATATGTAATTTTCTTCTAAAGAAACAAACAAGAATATCGAGCATCAGCTACATACAAAGTGATCTTCAAGGGAACAAAGTCTATTGTTAAAGCTATAATCAGTGCGGGACGAGAGATAAGGAACAGTGGTTGTCCCAGTTTACACCTTGCGAGACACATAAAAGTGGTTGATGCTGTGACACTATCTCTACTTGGCTCTATTCGGACCATTAACAAACTTACCTACCTACCTACAATTTTTTTTTGTAAAATATAACTGTTACCTAAAACGAAGCCGTAAAAACACTTTTATGTCTACGAGTACATGCTTAAGTTGCCTAGTGGGAGTGACTCCGTCCTCTGATTCTAAAGTCGTGGGTTCAAATATGTTCAAACAATGGGTTGTTCTATTCTGAAATACTTAAAAATGTAACAATGACACAAAGATATTTTAATGTCTACGAGTACATGAACTTTTGATACGTCGGGTTCGTATTCAGTAATTTAACAATGGATTATTTTATTCTGAAACATTATTTCTTAATTAATCTTAAACTATAAAGGAATATATATAAAAAAACTATAAAAATTATTCTTGGTTAGTAGGATTCTGAAATGCTCCTACAACTCTAAATTAAGCCTAACAAAACCCTAAAAAAGATACTCAAATAATTTCATTCGTATCTTTTCACGGTCATTAAACAATTACGCAAAAGAAAATGATCTTTCAGTAATTACGTAACCTTTATAATTGTAATGAGCGCAATTCTTTCCCGGAGTTGCCAGTTCAAGTTTTTGAGTCTACCTAATCTAATTTCTGTAATTTCTTTTAAGGCCAAAGTATTATTTTTTTATCTTGGATGCTTATGTTCATTAAAATGTTGTTACAATTTTTGATTCTTACGCATTCATTTTTCTATCACGAAAATATGTGGAAATTAATTAATTTGCTACATTAACTAAAATAACAGCAAAATACTCTGTACTTATGTAAACTAGCATGTAATCTTGAAGAAACTGTTGGTAGACCTAATTAATAAATAAATATATTAACTACTGAACACGTCCTTGACGAATAGTTAAATAACACGCAAAAATGTAGTATCCAATTATACATTAAACTACATACATACATCACATTAAGATCTCATACATAGATTTGATATTTATGTCAAAATGGATAAATCATTAGCGTCTTAGCGTGTCAAAAGTCAACCCCTTAGTAAATTGGTACATTCAGTCTGCAGTTGACGCGTAAACTACGCTTCATAAACTTTCAAGAACTTAATGAAGAGCTCTGCTTTTGAACTTACCTCAGTTTTGAAAAGAACCGTCGACAAACTTAATCAAACTTCCTAATTGTTATCACTGCACACTTCACAAGAACTTTCAATTAGTTTGCCGAACCACCAAGATCTGTAACAATGAGATATACTGTGAGATTTTGTGAAGAATTCTTCATTTCAGTTTGATTGTTCTTTCGCGTAGTTCTTAAAATAAGTTGGACTAGACTTAAGGTTATTGTGTAGCTTGAATATAGATCTTTTGAACTTCTTTCGCCTTCCAAAACATAACCACAAAAAGTCTTCATTTAACAAATTTGGTACCAAATCGAAACAAATAACTCATCATCTAAACATTTAAGTCTATTATTAAAAGTTAAAATCTGTCAACTTATGGCTAACTAAATAAAATAAAATTCTTACATACAAAATTGAATTGTCATAAAATAGAAATTAATCAGTCAAAATAAAACTAAATTATATAAGCAGGAGACCAAAAAAATTATCACAAAATTATCACAGGTCAACATTTAGATATATGTATAATTATTTTATTTGTTTTGTTGCGCCTGTTTAAATTATGTCATACGATTAAATAAATTAAAAGTGATATATGTATAATTATTTTATTTGTTTTGTTGCGCCTGTTTAAATTATGTCATACGATTAAATAAATTAAAAGTTAAAATATATACTTATAATTATACAAATAAATAAACTGTTAATGTTAAAATGCACACCTCCACAAAACTGTGTAGTGTTAACGTATGAATAGAAACGTGTTTCAAACGTATTAGCGTTGAAGGGGCGTAGATTTAGAGAATGGCCTATTTTTACCTTACCAAAACACGAACATTATTTATTTTGTAATCCTTATCGAACACCATTAAAATGGTATTCGAAACACAGATTTGTCCAACACTCTGGAGCAGTATTGATGCCAAATGGCCCGTCGATATGAAATACCTGAGTTATTGTATTGTTCCAACCCAGTTCTATTTACATACAGAACTCGCATTCCTAATAATTTAAAATAGATGTATTACAAACAGAAGTTAATAAATCTATGATATAAATATACTTTACTATAATAGTTTTTATTAGTATGTAATATTCAAATTGATTGATCAGATTGGTTTGAACTTATTTAATTATGTTTCTATAAATCAAGAAACAAACAGATGGCCCTGATGTTAAGTGGTAATATTTTCTGAGTTTTGCTGCTAGGTCATTTTCGCATCATGGTCATCTACTTAAATAGTATTTTTGCTGTCTAAATGTTCTAGACAGGCTATGATTGTAACCTATCAATCTTGGCCTGTTTTTTTAATTTTATTGAAAAACATTTTTATATCTTTATTAGAGCCTTTAAGAATGTAACCTTACATTTCGTACACGTCCTCTAAGGACGTGCCTTGTGAGAAATCACATTGTTTGAGACGTAGATGTAGTGATTTTAATTAATAATAAATTACATCTAATAAGCCAAAACATAAACTCAGTGATTGAATATTAGTACAAGCCCACTAAACTAAACTACTTATATACATATTGCTAAATAAACGAGACTAATCCATAAAAAACTAATAACCATTGTAGTACTTTCTCTGACAAGCTTTTTCACGAAAACCTCTAAGTCTTATCCAAACTGATTAAAAATAGCTAGTTTTCGGGTATTGCCTCAATGAATGAGCGCAATCCGCCCACACCAGTCATAACAAGAGCAAAATGCTCTTCATCACAAATGCATTGTTTGTGGTATGTCAATAAAGCTGAGTAGTGGAATAGCAGTCGGACTCGGCCTTGACGTTTCATCCATTTACTAACCTTTTGCAGACGGCAATACTCCGAAATAGAGACTATAAGAACGTAGTTCTGTTTTTAGCAACAAGAGAACTTTTATTTTATTTAATTTTAATTTGGGGATTTTACCAACCATGGTATGCCAGCCCCATCGTAACCTGAAATCAAATAACAACAAAAAACAACTCGGTACTATTATAAAATATAACTACTATTATTAACATAAAAACATGTTGACAAGCAATTCTGCTGCGTCTGAGGTAGGTTCGGCTAAATTGAGACCTAAAATGGCATATGTAGTATGCTTTAATTGGGTGTTACTATGTATTCTATGTATGAATTTACAATAAAAAATGATAAAAGTATTCTATCAGTAGTCTAGTTCTCGAGTGATGTGTGAAATTTCCATGAATATTTATATAAAATCTTAGAAAAAAGTTTTTTACAATATACGTTATAAAAAATATGTACATAGGTATTATTATATTTATTATACTTATTTATTATTATTATTTAATAGCACAATTACATTTGCTTATTATATTGTTGCCTGGAAAAGATCGCTCTCAGCGATAAGGCCGCCCATTGTGATGCCTATTTGTACTAGTTTAAGAGCTTTTGTTTTATTTCTGTGTGGTATACAATAAAGCGTTTACTATCTATTTATCTAATTTGTGTGACGATGACGTATCTGCTATTCTATAAAATAGGATATCAGAAATGTCAATTTAGACGTATAACCTCAAAATACTGCCAGAATTCACCAAAAGGTGCACATATCAATCACTTACGGTCGTCTAAAACGTGTTCCCTGATAAATTGCGTTCCAGTACATACGAAATAGATTGGAGTCTGTTTATTATGCACTTTAGCATACCTATACGTGTTTTGTATGAAGTTGAACAGTATTGGCATTTCCAAAGCTTTTAGTTATCTAGGCATTAGGCGCCAGGTCTCTTCAGTTGTGATAATGTCCGTGTTTGTTTTGTACAATTCGTTTGTATGTGTGCTTAGACACTTTTACGTTTGTGTTGGATCAAAATAGACTTATACATCAACATGTTACCAGGTCAGCTGGTCAACTAGTGACCAACATACTCGCATTACTGTTTTTGTGCTAGTATTGGCATTTGACATATAAATTCCTTCACAGCTCAGTTGGTAGTAACTCTGCCTTCCATGCTGTGGGTTTTGGTTCGATTCCCACCCAGAGCAAATGTTTGTGATGAACATGACTATTTGTTCTGTGTCTGGGTGTTAGTATAATTTCTATGAATGTACATACAAAAAATATATGTATTTAAGTATTATATCAGCAGTCTACACTGAAAAAATTATTTAGTTGAATCAACATTTATTCAACCTATTTTTTGTGTTAATATAGAACCTACATAGAATATTTGTTAAATCAAACAAACCGAAATTGTTACTTTTAAAAGGTAAATTTAACCAAACCCAGTGAGGTTGTTTCAACACTGTTTTGAAATGGTAATATCAACTAGTTTATTATAGGTTATCAGAACATTCAACTTTTCAACTATTTTTTTTTGTTGATATAGAACCTACCTTTAATAAATAGTTGAATCAATTAACCTTAAATGTGTTGCTTGTAGGGTAAATTTAACCAAACCATGAGCTAAGTTAGTTTAACACCTACTTGTAACAGGTAAATTTAACCAAACCACCAGTTAGGTTGTTTTAACACTATTTTGAAATAGTTATTTTAACTATATTATTAAACCTGTATTTTTAAGTATATAGTGCCTAAGTTGTAACAACCTAATTTTCATGATAAACTTAACCTGTATTTTTAAGTTGAAACAACTTGTGGTGTTTTGTTAAATGAACCTCTGCTTTGTGGTAAAATCTACCTAGGTCATAATAGTATTTTTGACATAGGTGTAATGTAGATTCGACACGTAGCAATAGGTTAGAATAACTTAAATTAGGTGGTAAAATTAACCTGTGTATATTGGTATTCTTGACTGTTGTAAATGTAGTATTAACATGTGAAATTAAGTTATAACAACCTAATTTTCATGATAAACTTAACCTGTATTTTTAAGTTGAAACAACTTGTGGTGTTTTGTTAAATGAACCTCTGCTTTGTGGTAAAATCTACCTAGATCATAATAGTATTTTTGACGAAAGTGTAATGTAGAATCTACATGTAACAATAGGTTAGAATAAACTAAATTTAGTGGTAAAATTAACCTTCGATATTGGCATTCTTGACTGTTGTAAAGGTAGTATTGACATGTGACATTTAGTTAAAATTACTTGTTATTGGTAAAATCAACCTGCATTTATTAGTAATATCTACCTACAATATAAAGTATTTTTGACAAAGGTGTAATGTTGAAACGATACGCCTCAATAGATTAGAATAACATACTATACAATACAAATCTCTTTATTGCATATACCACAGACATAGTAGGTACAAAAAAAAAGAAACTTAAACTAGAGTAATACAATTGGCGGTATTATCGCTTAAAGCAATCTCTTACTTTTGTACTTACCATGTAGGCTATGAAAAATGATCTGTCCGGTGATCATTATGGTTTGAAACTGGACTATGCCGGCATGATAAGTGCAAATGCTATTCTAACCTATCGCTACATTACATACATACACCTCTAGGTGTATGCATGTAATGTAGCTTTACAACAAAGCCTAATTCAATATTATACCGACTTCTTCCGTGCATGCAGATTGATTTTACAAACATAATATTAAAGTAAATTCTGTATAAACAAGTATTTTTACATTTCAGGTTAACTTATTACTTAGCTAATTACAAAATACTAATATAATATTGACACCACTCAATGCAGGCTTATTCTACAATACACTCTCATGAAAATACTTACCTACCTATAAAGGAAATCTAATTATAGACAATTAAATAAAAAAGTTATAGATCATTATTACACATTTATTTCACCATAAAAAAACATAATAAACACATAATACAACTTATATTATTCAAATGAAGTAACTAGCAAATCGTCCAATACGTATAGACATTTAGCGAGATAATGTCAAAGTTTGCCAAACAAACTAACAATTATTAGTAGATTTAACAAATACGTTTAGTACCTATGTTTTCAAATGTAATTACCGTTTTCTGGATCGTAGCGTAATGGCCATTTGCCATTAGTTGTTAGGCCTAACAATTGAGTGAATATCACTTTTTTAGGCCTAACAACCAATAATCGTAATCGCTACGATCCAAAAAACGGTAGTAATTACATTTGCATGCCAGACTAGACCTACCGGTAGCGACACTTTTTTATATAAATAATAGAATTTAAGGGTAGTTACCTACAGGACATACTCTGCTATATTTAAAAAAAATGCCTAAGGCCAACAAACAGTATGTACCTGCATTAACACCAGAAAAACCTAACCATACCTAACAATGACAGACTCTATTTCTAAACAACACATCACTAGCACAAAAATCTGTGAGTAATAGATCTGAATGTAATTTACCAGTTTATATCCAAAGTTTTGTTTCAAAATAGGATATTTTGTAATATTTCTTGCAGTTGTTTTGTTTTATCATTATAGTCTTTCTCGACCCGGTACGCTCCTGTTGCCAGCCAGTTGCGCACCTCTTGGAACGGTTCTTTATGGTATTTTAGCCAGATGACCAGCTCATCATTTTCTGAAACCAAAAAGCAGAGGTATGATAAATAATTGCAAAGCGATGTGTAGGTATATTAAACAAACATAATACCTATTATACTAAAGTATTACCGATGATTATGTTCTCTTCGACCTCAGAATCTTGTTTTTCATCATCATTATATTTGCGTTTCCTTGATATGACCCCCTCTTTTTTTAGGACGCGTCTTTGATTGTTATACCTGTCCACTAGTTTTCCTCTGGCAGGAATCGTTTTTTTGTTTGTTACTATGGCCGGGATGTAGTAGGTTTCCTAGAAAAAAAAAAATTATGCAAGGATAGTGAACATGAATAGTGGTATGAACTTGAATCAATTTTGTAAACACACTAGTATGTGTCCAATTATGACCATTTTTTTGAAAGGAATCATAACTATGCTTCTACTACTACTGTATGACTTTAAAGATGAAACATATAGGTATATAACATAACGGAGATACAGATACATATACATAGACAGGAACATGACGCTCACTATTGTCACTAACTACGTCGCACTACGATAACTACGCTTTCTACGACTACGACGACTTTAAAGATGAAAAATATATAATAGGTAGGTATAAGTAATATAACGGAGATACACATCATAGATACCTACATATCGCTCACTATTGTCACTAACTAGGTACGTCGCACTACTATTATTTATTTATACTAGGTAGGTAGGGTACTTGGCAAAGAATGTACTATAGGTATCATAAATAGGCTGGTAGGTATATAAACCTTATGTTCTGTTGGAACAAAGCGAGTGATAGCCTCTGATAAAACAATGAAGTCTTCTTTTTTTATGCACTGATATTTGTTAATATACCACTCCACAATGCTTTTTGTTAGATATGATCTGCTAGTCGCATCAAGCTTATAGCTTGATTTCAGACGGGCCAGAACCAGTTTTCCATAACTGTTCTCATTAAGAATGGTGGGTATATCTATACTCTAAAATAGAACAGTACAAAAAAAGTAAGAAACATGTGTACAAAAAAAAGTAAAAAAACATAAGGAAAACGTGTGTGTCATAATAAAATTATGAAGAATCCAAACTTACATTAAGTATTTGCTTTGGGTCAGCATCCGTTTTTACGCTACAGCAT
This sequence comes from Ecliptopera silaceata, assembly GCA_932527185.1. Taxonomy (NCBI): domain Eukaryota; kingdom Metazoa; phylum Arthropoda; class Insecta; order Lepidoptera; family Geometridae; genus Ecliptopera; species Ecliptopera silaceata. The sequence continues at coordinate 3,467,390 of OW052202.1, read as the reverse complement.
AAGCTACTATGACTAGAGCACGTTGTAGGGCTTGCAGGAGCAGAATTTGTGTCTTCCGATGCAGTTTCCTGTAAAATAATAAACCAAGTTAAAACTTTAGATTTTCTAGTTTTCTCTCCGTGCGACTTAACTAGAGACTTCACGCTGTGACGTCAACAATAAAAACTCAACAGAAATATTATCGTATGATTCAAAACTAGGTAGGTACCAATAAAATACTAATTAAAAATCATTTTTTTAAACAAGCTTTTATTTAAATGCTCTAAAACGAACAAAATAAATTTTGAATGCAATCAAACCCACCATTATATTAAATTATAAAATTTATATTGATATAAATAAAAGCTTGTCGCGCATGAACTTTAGTGGCGTTGTAAGTAGGTTTAAATTCGCATTTTTTTTCTCTTAGAGTCGACTTTCTGTACTTGTACTATTACTTATTCTGTGGTAGTACGTACGTACCTTACTACGCGTAGGTATAAGTTAACATTATTTTTGTGTTAAAATAACATTTTGTGACGTATTTGATATACCCACTACATTTTGTTAGTGCTTCCATAACCTATGGTAAGTAGGTACCTACCTAAATAAATAGGTGATTAAAAAATTTATAATACTAATTACCTATAATTAGAGATTAAATTTAGTACCTATAATTAATTAACAAGTGAGATTAAAATACCTAATAAAAATAATAGAGATAGGTTTACTTACATGGGTTATTTTTTCCAGCTTCCTCACACCGACTCTGAATAATATTCTTTCTTTTATAAGCGGCACTAATTCTTTTTTATTTCGTTATCCTGTATTTCTGTGAGTAAATCTATAGTGATTTCATTATCTGAAAAACAAAACAAATATTATTACTTAGATACCTACGTAAGTTCCTTAGGTACCTACCAACCTACCACCTAACCTATCGTAGTTTCGGTACACGATCTCGGTAGTTTACTATAAAAAATAACTAGGTACCTTGGTACCTTACCTACTGGCTACTACTAGGTACCTATACTTGTAGTATTATGTGTAGGTATACCTACCTACCTACGTTGCAGTGCCGTCTTATGTCTACCGCCCTGGTTTTCTACTCACCGACACATACCTACCTACATACGCGACGCGCGCCGCACTGTAAATTCAAATGAACTTATACCTAATTGTAGTGTTATAGAGATCATTTTTCTTTAGGTGCGAGCGCCCGGACGGCTTTGTCAAAAGGCGGACGCACAGTTGCCGCGCCGCGCGCCCATTTTAAATGAACTTACACTTTATTGACTTTGACTTAGAGATCATTTTGCTTCAAGTGCGGGCGACCGGGCGGCAAAGTGTCAAAGGCTTAGAGAATTTGCCGCGCGCGTATTATTAAATAAAATTGTTATTTGTGTAGTAGGTAATAAGAGTCATTTTAACTTGCACATCATGAGCAGTATGACAAGCACCGAAAGCGTAATAAAAGTAAAACGAACAATGATTATTGTTGATGACAATTTTTTTTTATTTAATTTTGCGCATAGGTAGGTACGTGTTTGTCGTAACCTGTATATGAAACTGTGCAATGGCGTTAAGTTCAATGAAATATCTAAATATTCATTAATCAGCGCTCGGCAGGCGCCCACGGGCGCTCCGCACCCGGGTGCACCGCACCCCTTGCACCCCCGGGTAAAGACCCTGCTACTATTAACCTAGATTTTATGTAGATTGCACCTAGAATATGTGGTAGAAACAATACCACATATTCTAGGTGCAATCTACATAAAATCTAGGTTAATTTAACTTATTACTTCTTGTTCGTATTAGGTTACCTAGGTAGGTAACAGCACTGAGTAGGTACTCAGTGCTGTTTTATGTACTGAGTACATAAAACTACTACGAGCTACATAAAATCTATGTTATGTTACTTACCTACTTGTAGATAAATTACTTATTTAGCTACAATTAGTAATTTCATCATGATCAGACTGGCGTTTCATACATTATATTATGTAAGGTAAGTACTTACCACAAAAAAAATTAATTGTCTCTTCAGATAAACCCCAGTCTCGGAGATATACTGGCACCAGTGATTTCTCAAAATCTTCCATATTTACTTAAGGTACCACTGAATCAACGATACGTATCACTAAACTCACCTTTTATTTAGTTTGTTCTATTAAACCACTTTTAGCAGTGGCATTTATTAATTAAAATTAATAAAGTCTAACGTATAGTAGGTACGTCGCGGGCGCCGGCGCCGGCGGCGCCGGGCAGACTAAACAAACGCAACGAACGCGCACTTGTGGAGTTGCGGTTGGATTTGATTGAAGTCAACAGTGTTGCCAGGTCACATTTTTACAGTACCCTTGGCTTGGTTTCAATTTACCCTAGATTCTGTATAATTTTGAAAATAAACATTAAATGTAATGTATTGAGAAATACATCGATGTTCCTAAAACATCGATTGTTTTCGCAATGAATGTTTAGGCCTTAAAGAAAACTAAGTAAGAACAAGGAAAAATATGTATTAAAATTCACGATCACACAGCAAATAACCAGCTATATTTTATTAATTGCTCTAGTTGTCATTGTCATTATAGTGTCGCTTGGTCAATAAATTAAGTAGATTAGCTAAATTGGGTTATTTCAGGGCCAATACTTGTAAATAAAATTAATAAAAAAAAACCTAAAACTATACAGGGTCCGTAACTGTATAGTATAGTATAGTACTGTAGCCCATTCATTATAAGATCTTCACACGTTATGGAATGCAAATAAAGATATGAATATAAAGCCCCTTAAAAATCCCATTCCACTTATTTACCGCCTAAATTTGGGGGGTTATATATATTAATACCCTTTAGTTGGGAACCCTGTTTTGGTTTTAATTTTGCTATGCGGCTCCGCGGCAGCGGCAAAGGAAACCTAACCAATTCAACCGTATTTCTCACGAACTAGGTACTAATGCTATCAACTTGAAATTTGGAACAGTTTTTGTCTAAAAAATCGAAGTGGGGCTACTATGGTATGTGGGGTATCATATGAAAGAGCGCTATTTGCACATTCTCAAGCACTTATTTTTTTTACGCTGCATATAGCGTATAAAATATAAGTAGTTTTTGAGTTTTGACGAAAAATTAAAAAAAAAACCGTCCCTTATCTCCGAAGTTTGCATAGAAAAAAAACTGAAATTATTTCATGGCACATGGGGCGGCGATGAGAGGCTGATATTTAAAAAAATGAAAAAAAAAAATTGCCCGGTCCAGGATTTTAGCGTGTGAAGTGGTGAGGTTTTTACACCATGGCAGCTAGCTGGCCTCTTGTTGTATGTACAGGTCAAGTGGAGTTATTTATAGGGCTTTCTCCATGGCTGCTGTTGGGGTGGTTTTCATGCAGCCAGTGATAGCTTAAAAGGCTTGTCGCTGGAACCATTGGAGTCCGGTGATGGTGGTCGAGAGTTCTGTCCTCGTTCACCAAACCAGAACGCCATAATATGCCAACCTTGGCCTGATCACCGCTTTGTATAGCCATATAGTAATCTTTGGAGAGAGCCCCCCGGTCTTTCCTAACATTTTTGTTTTACATTGGAAGAGTGCATTGTGCACTTGTTGAGATTATAGTCAAGATGATTTTCCAGAGCAATTTGCTATCAAGAATAAGTAGTTGACCTCTTCTTGAATATTATCAGTTTCGCTTTTCGGGATTAGCCGATAGCTAGTGCTTTGAACACCAAGCTCGCGCTTGTTTTTGATTTTCTCATGAGATCACTTAAGATGCCCTCGAATTTCCCCGAGGACCTTGCGAGTCTGTTTTTGCAATCAATTTTGTAAATTTAGCTACGTTCGCTTGTTGATACGACTTATGCAATATAGTTGAATTAAACATTATTTATTGTTTTTTTTTAATTTCTAGCAAAAGGTTAAAATATTTATGTTATTTTGACTAAATGTATCTGTTGATTCTACTATGTAATGAAATGTTAGGTGTTGACAACTACTCACAATAGTCATTTTAACCAATTTGCTTTGTTTATTAAAATATTTGCAAATAGTTGAATCAATTTTGTAAATTTAGCTACGTTCGCTTGTTGATACAACTTTTGCAATATGGTTGAATCAAACATTATTTATTGGTTGTATAAATTTCTAGCAAAAGGTTAAAATATTTTTGTTATTTTGACTAAATTTATCTGTTGATTCTACTATGTAATGAAATGTTAGGTGTTGACAACTATTCACAATAGTTATTTTAACCAATTTGCTTTGTTTATTAAAATATTTGCAAATAGTTGAATCAATTGCGTAAATTTAGCTACATTCGCTTGTTGATACAACTTTTGCAATATGGTTGAATCAAACATTATTTATTGGTTGTATAAATTTCTAGCAAAAGGTTAAAATATTTTTGTTATTTTGACTAAATTTATCTGTTGATTCTACTATGTAATGAAATGTTAGGTGTTGACAACTATTCACAATAGTTATTTTAACCAATTTGCTTTGTTTATTAAAATATTTGCAAATAGTTGAATCAATTGTGTAAATTTAGCTACATTCGCTTGTTGATACAACTTTTGCAATATGGTTGAATCAAACATTATTTATTGGTTGTATAAATTTCTAGCAAAAGGTTAAAATATTTTTGTTATTTTGACTAAATTTATCTGTTGATTCTACTATGTAATGAAATGTTAGGTGTTGACAACTATTCACAATAGTTATTTTAACCAATTTGCTTTGTTTATTAAAATATTTGCAAATAGTTGAATCAATTGTGTAAATTTAGCTACGTTCGCTTGTTGATACAACTTTTGCAATATGGTTGAATCAAACATTATTTATTGGTTGTATAAATTTCTAGCAAAAGGTTAAAATATTTTTGTTATTTTGACTAAATTTATCTGTTGATTCTTCTATGTAATGAAATGTTAGGTGTTGACAACTATTCACAATAGTCATTTTAACCAATTTGCTTTGTTGTTTAAAATATTTGCAAATAGTTGAATTAATTTTGTAACTTTGACTAAGTTCATTTGCTGATTCAACTTAACATTATGTTGACATTACCGAATTATTAGTTAAATTGACCGCTATGCGATTATACATGAAAAAATATGTTAGCTTAACCCATTTTTTTGGTTGTAACAACAATTAGATTTTAACTTTTTTTAATTTGTTCTATTAAATGTAGTACTACGGTTGTCACAACGTAATTTATTGTTGCCTCAACTGTTAAGGAATCAACATTCAGAAATTCAACTATTAGTTTTCTCAGTGTAGTTCCCATAGTACCTACAAGCTTTGCTTGGTTTGCGACTAGAGTGTGATGTGTATACAAGCTTTGCTAAGTTTGAGACTAGAGTGTGATGTGTGAAATGTCCTTGAATATTTTATTTTATAGTATTAATATCATAGCAAAATGCGAGTTAGTTTCCCAGCTCACTCGTTAATGTAATAGAAAATATAAAACAATATCCAACGCTCTACATTCCACTTTCATTTCATATTATCTGTAATGGCACTGAAACTTTCCATGAAACATGCGGCGGAATTACTCAGTAACAAGTCTCGTGAAACTTTTCGTCGTTTAATATCTAGGCACTTAAACGGATCGCGACATAAAATGGTCTCTTTTTCAAGATTTTAATTCCATTTTTTTTTACTTTTACGAGTTGAGTGGATCTGTTATTGCTGACTTGTGTTTTTGTCTATCACAAAATGATAATGAAGATTTTAATGTTTCTGTTTTTATATATTATGAGAAATTATTAATAGAAATGAAACATATACTTAGATGCTACTCTTTTTGTGAGCTGGTTATATTTTCAACAATGTCATGGCGTAGCGACCGTGTTTTTTGAAGCAATGTATTTCTTTTGTTATTAGTAATATAAGTAAGTCTCTCATAATTGAAGAAATTCCTGCTCATCCAGAAGGGTGAGAACGGATAAGTGTGAATCTCAGCGTACCTATTCGATTTACACTGCGCGATGACGCTGCAACGTTCGGCTGTCGCTGGCGTTTGACACGCTGACAGTAATTATGATCGATACAGAAACGCGAATGTTACCACTACAATATAAGCCAAAAGAAAAAAGGCCCTACCAAATAAATTGCCTTCAACTTTGTAGCTCGACATATATTTATCATCAAACAATTCGGCTAAGTAATCATGTTGAAGTAAAAATAGATTGCGTACAATGTTCTTAGTTGAAACAAATTACCTCAATGAAAACCGCAAAGCTACTCAAACTAGTTGTTTGTCACAATTGTGCGAGTAATGGCTGAGGTTCTGCGGCTGAGACTATTTGTGTCGGTAACTTGGGGTTAAAACTAATGTTTAATGTTACCAACTGTAATTAGAAACCAACTAGATTATAAGCACGTTTATCTCGTTTCGCTAATGTTATTTTCTTCTATATTTTTCTTGTCAACTTGCGTATTTATTTGACTTCTGAGTTTTCGTTTGCCCGTTCTTTCATTTTTCTAAGAAAAAAAAAATGCATTTTTTTTTTGTTGATATATAAATAGTAAAGAGATAAGTCAAACAACAGCTATCAAAAAGTAGCAACGTCGGAAGAATCAACAAAAAATCTATGTATAAAAAATATTTACCTACGATCATTTATTATTAATTTTTTTAGCATATTAATGTTATCTTGAGAATTGGTGATATAATAAAGGAGTAAAAATTAATTTTATTGTAAGTATTTATTTCTTTTAAATTAAATTTATTCTGCTCGAGAAATCTAGCCACAACAAAAGCTCCTACAATCAAATCATTCGAAAAGGTATGTCAGGATATTAACCCATCAAAGCTATTATCTCGAATCTGCTAAACATTTCCAAATCATTGCGTCCCGTATCGTATGACGTGACACGTCACATGCCGATGACGGATGCTCATGACTCATCAGAAATCAATTGAGCGTCAAACTGTGCAGTCGAAGCCTGGAAGTAAGTAGTATCTTATTTATTCATGGAGTTCAAAATATTTTTATTAAAGAAAAGTATTTCATGTGAATGTCCTGATATCAATAAAAGTAATGTATGATTAAATCAAATTTCTTGAAATTAATATTAACATTATACTCAAAATAATTAATAATTATTTCAACAGTAGGTACACAAAGCATTTTTAAATTGATGTATTTTTAATGTGTTTCATTATATAGGTACGACTTATTGGGAAAAACTAAGCAACGCATTAGATTTTAATCAAACAAACATGACTGTGATTCTGTTTTTAAAATCTCAATTTCAATGAATTTACATTAGTATAGGTATATGAGAGGTTTCGAATTACGAAAATGTTATAAGAGCTAAAAATAGAATGATATACTTACTTTTTTGTTTGTGGGCTATTTTGGAGGTGCATCTTTAGTTTTTATTTAATTTAAAACTATTTTGTAAGAAAAAAGCAAACAGAAATATTTACAAATAAGCCCAACATCAGATAATGATTGAATGTCGTCCCGCTTCACTTTCAGGATAATATCTTCACAAGACCCTCAGGTAATAAATAATTGTACCACGTTCACATTTTTTGCAGTATTGAGTACAGCGTATTTCCTATTACTACGAATGAAAGTAATGTATTATGTGTTTCGACTCAAGAACCCGGAAATTGGACTGACTTCATACCGCTCGCTCCATGTTTTATGTAGCGTGGTAATTTGTTTTTAATACTGTTCAGAACCTTGATTTTTACTGTGGTTTCTGTAAAATCTAGTCGCCAACAACAAATTCAATATTGTTGTAATAAAATTATTTATGTTACAAAATATAATGCTTTGTTTTTACAGTACTGAAATCGCACACGCAGCTTGTCTTACGTCTCAACATTATATCTAGGTACACACAAAATCAAACGTCAAAATCATTATGTAGTAAATTATCCGATTTGATATGCGACGACCGATGTGGCGCGGCGGGCGAAGGTCCGCCTGTGACGCGGAGGTTGCGGGTTCGATTCCCTCCTTGGGATAAATGTTTGTACGATCTGCATATATTTATACCGGGTGTTCTGGGTATTTTATATGTAGATAAGTATAATAAAAAAATATCTATGTATGTAATTATATTGTATTAAGTATCTCTAGAACCTATAACACAAGCTTTGCTTAGCTTGAGGCTAGATGATGTTGTGTGGATTGTCCAGCATTATTTATTATTATCCTTTACAATTAATGTAATTTCTATACATTTTCATTAATTTTCTGTTCTACATCTTTATAATGTCAACTTGACTAAAGAGGCAGCTCGAATAGATGTATTGTCCCTCTTACTCTAATGATACTATTTGTATGTATGTTCAACGTAACAAAGAAAAACTGCGTGTTTCTAGTGTGTCTTTTAGAGCAATCCTTGATTATTTAATGGGACAGAAAAGTAATTATCGTTTTAATGAAGGTTTTTATTCTCCTACTCTCTGTTACAAAGTTAAGAGTAGAAAAATATAAGCAAGCTTTATAAAATAAAATTCATGGACAATTCACACTCTAGTTTCAAATACAAACCTTGTACCTACTATGGAGCTCGATTGGTAATAGAATACTTAATATGAAAGAATACTTATTTAAGTATAAACAAATCAGTTTTCGAAAATAGCAGTCTAGTTAGAGTTTAGTTCACATCCTGAAGTCTCTATTTCCCAGAAAGTTACTTCATCTGATCTAGAATTCTGTTTGAAATGTTAAGACGTTTGAGAGTATCTTAATCGCTGTTTGCTTCGCTAAGTTTATGTAACTAGTTTTACAACAAAATATACGTTTCCTCTTTAGTAGCTAGTACGCTAGAATCCAGGTCTAGTTTCTTGCCAGTTCTTCTAGACACTGGTCGCGACGAACTGGCGCCTAGAATCATCTAGTATGTAAGACGTTTCAAAGTGATCCTTGTGATTTTATTGAATAAATGAGTTTGAAGTTTGAAGTACATCTTTGGCTAAGAATATAGCGATACATAAGCATTGTCACGTATTGTGTCTTTCATTTGAGCAATCGAAAGGTCCCAGCGGCCATCCATTCAAAAGATAACGTGTCTATTTGTCAAACTGTATCCAGCGTTCCTGTCACATTCAGAGATTCAGTTCTACCTTCATATTTCTTCTCAAAATCACTATTCGAATTTTCTCTTTAATATTTTTGAGCCTTCATCCAACGCAGTCTACTGATTTGTGAGGCTCTAAAAATGTATGAAGAGGCCACTTATTAGACACCGTAAAGTATTTGATCTTAATTTTACATTCACAATTAAAAACTTAAACGAATAGTAAAATTGATTTGATTATTTTCTAAAAAGACAATTTAGCGTCCAATATATATATATTGGACGCTAAATTGTCTACGCGTAAACATATGTTTACGCGTAGATCCGCTATACGTGTACAAATATGTAATAGATAGTTTCACACGAATCGAAAACGTAAATATACATTCATTTCGCCCCAAAATATCACAATACATCATCGATATGGTGCCTTTAAACCCGAAATTTTCCCAATGGCGCAGAAACCGGGACATATCGAGATTTGGTCCCTTATTGAATTCCTTGCGATATTTTCCGGCCCGTATGAAAAGATGCGGTGAGGTACTTAATGGCCATATTCAAGATATTACTCTTTGACCCGTATCGTTTCGGTAATACTGTTGATATAATTGACTTGGGGGTTTATTTGATATCTAATGAATTTGGTATGATTGCTTGGCTTTTTTTTTATGGATCAGAAAACATGTTTATTTATTTAGAGTGCCATTTTCAGTCATTAAAATGTGAACACGTCTGCTTTTTTGTTTTGTAAGAAAACATGGATTGTAAGATTTAGTTGATATTTCTATAACGTCTTCCGTGCCGCTAGTAACAAAAGTAGGTACCTACCTACTCCATATTCATTCCATAAAAAGTAAGATCAATTACTATTTGTATAAAAAGCATAGGCAATATGCCTAAACCGAAGGCTTTTCATGATAACTTACCTACAGGGTTTCAACTTGAAAGATTAAATACCCACACTTGAACGTAACAACAGGCGACCCAGACAAGTCAAGTGGAAATCTCGGGACCGATCTCAGCACTATCACGATAGGACTTCGAGTAACTAACCATTACCCTTTCTCGAATCAAACGAAAATCTCTCTTATATACATGGTTGTAAGGCTTATTTAACAGTGATTGAAAATTAGAGGTAGGCTTGGGATAAAATATTTGTAGCTCAACCAGTGGCTTATAGCCTAATTTCGTTAATGGAGTGTTTCAATTTCTGATTGAAGGGTTGCTCTGTTGATTTTGTTGTAAAAAATACGTACGGGCTATCGAAGACTTGAAGTATTGATAACCATACTATACGTTACATAACTATACGTTATGATGACATAAAGTCAACGCTAACTTTTTATAAGATAAGGGGTTCATGTTTCCAATTTTAACAATAAAAAATTAAGTTTCAAAAGACTTAAAAAGACTATCGTCTTCACTAGTTTATTTTACAAATTACTTAATAAAAAAAAGTTTTTGACGACATGATGTCTAAAATCAAATCACAGTATAATATTATTATTTAAATTATAAACACTACATAAACTTCATCAGTCTGCGCTCACTCTTGACCCGGAAACCTTGTTCTCTCAGAACACAAATCAAAATATTTTTGAAGCATTCTCATATGAAACGAAGCTGAGCTTTGTTACTAGTTCTGATACGGCCAGAATAAATAAACATCTATTTTAATAACTTTTGGTATTTTCGCAGATGTTTTTTCTTTTAATATTATTTTAAAACAAGATTATAAAGACTTTTCAGTCTTGTAATATCTAGAAATTTTTGTGAAAAAGTTTGTCTGTGTTCAAATCACCTATATTTGGATTGATATTGACATTGGTAATGATTTGGACAAGTTAGACTATCTATAGATTGCAACGGTCTGTAGATAGCTCAACTGTTTCTTATTATATTTTATATATACCTATGTACATTCTGTAAATACAGTTATAGTCGATTTTTTTCAACAATATCCACATAGTTAATTTGTGTCCCTGAAAAGTGATGCTCGTATTGCTTTGCTACAGAGTTCTGGTTCAATTATAGGCACTTGAGACAGCCTGAAAGTGCATTTTTTAATTAGCTTGCAGTGATAAATTAAAAAAATATATATCACTGGCTTCTTCTAGGCCTATTGTGATAGCTACTTGTGTAGATGTCATTCCAATACGGGGGCGTTCATAGTTTACCACTAAAACTGGCTGCTGTTAAGAACCGAGGGATTTTTTGACGGCACGTCCTTTTTTGGACGTGCGCAAAAAGACAATGCATTATTGTAATATATCAATATCAATACTGTCATTTGATTGCGTTTTCAATACCAAATTTTCAGTTTCAAAAGTAATAAGTAATAATTGGCTAGCGTTTTGGCCTTAAGTGCACGTGTAGCCTAAATATTAAAATATTTTCAGTACTGTGCTTAATTTGAATGAGCACATACAGATTACGGCTCATTTGCGTTGCACAAAGAGCAAATATCGAGTATGAAGCTTTCTGTTTGAGCTTGTTTCCACGAAATAAATTTGCAATTATAATATAAAAGGATGGAAATAAAAGCCTTAATTAATCACATATGTATTTAAAGGCGACAATTGTGCATGCTCTTGCAATATACCAATTAAATCGCTCAAGATAAACTAACTACTTTATGCATAAATAAATAAAAAAACTTTTTTTTATTGAATTTCTTAATACTATGGAATACCTACCTAAAGTGCCATCCGAACATTTGTGCAATGCAAAAACGACCGATGTGGCGCGGCGGGCGAAAGTCAGCCAGCAACGCGGAGGTTGCAGGTTCGATTCCCATCTTGGGATAAATTGTTGTACAATCGGCAAATATTTATTCCGGAAGTTCTGGGTATTTTATATGTATCTATAATAAAAAAATATCTATTTATGTATTGCAGTCTTTCCCAAAGTGGGCGATAACGCCCCCTTGTGGGCGCTGCAGGTCTCAAGGGGGGCGGTAAGAGACCCAGAAAGAAAATGGAGGCGTTGTGTAGAGGGGGGGGAGGGGGTGATTTGTAATTTTATTTAGCTAGGAGGCCTCTTAAACAACGACTGCAAGAGCTCTCGAATTTCAACAACAACTTGTGAACATCAACTAATATGAATTAAAGATTGCTCAAACTCAAATTAATTAATTTAATTTGAAGTTATAGTGGTTTTAAAATAGGTGAAAAAATGGGGCGCTAAAAAAATATTTATTCTCAAAGTGGGCAGTAGACTAAATAAGTTTGGGAACCACTGATGTATTGTATTAAGTATGTCAGTCTTCTAGTACCCATAACACAAGCCTTGCTTAGCTTGGGGCTAGATGTTGTGTGGATTGTCCAGCATTATTTATTTATTTGCCATCACACAAATATTTGTTTGTAGAGGTGAAGTTTCATCACAACCTTGCATTAATTTTGTACTACAGCAACGTTTCAGTTATTAATATTTCTTTTAGCAGCGATTGCGGATCGGTGATCGATCAACGCATCCCGGTAAACATCTTTCAACTTCGGTTTCTGTTATAAAGGGGTCATGGAGCTAATGCATAACTTCTCATAATGATCCCTTTGTACAAACAAAGTCGTAAGTTATTCTTACACGTTTAAAGTATACTCTTTGCTATAAATAAAGAGGTTGGGAACTCGTGAAAACTCCTTGCGGTCGACGTGTCTTTTGTTTTTTAAAAAAGGTAATTTTCATATTAATTCTTAGGTATTATTATGGGAGTATCAATTTTAAATAGCGTTATAAGCTTGCCAAAACAATATAATACTGATTTGATCTTGCCAAGTTTTAAATAACGAAAACAAAAAAAATACCTACGTTCTATTTACGATTTTTAGTTTTTTTTTCATTTGATATATGTATTAAAATACTACCTACTTGATTGTAATATGTTCTTAGTAATGGTCGTCGTGAGTACCTAGCACTTATTAACTCAAAAGTTGTTTTGTAACTAGAAAGCTATTTAAGATTATTGTGATTTTACAGAATAAAACGTCGATTTGCTCAGGTATAAATTACTAATAAATGATAATTTATATTATACTGGATATAGAAATAAGAAATAAGCAATAGGTCGACGATAAGGAGGTAAAATCAGATGGAAGAAAATCACATTGTTCGGAGTTTCAAAGGGAGACATTTAATGACCCAGGATAAAAGATTCAGGGCTATTTTCTGGAACTCTTTTGGTGGGCAGTAAACACGACTTTCATTGTGTTTGTTTTAATGTTGCCTACACGATATCGTCGAACTAAAAGAGAAGGGGCATTTTTGGCCACGACTAAAAAAATATTCTTCTAGGTTCTCACATAGTAGGTTTAAAAGGACTTCTACAGGCCCAAATGTGACTAATTTATGGAACCCAGAAGAATGTTTTTTTTGTCGTGGTCCACGCTCCATACAAAATTGCCCATTCTCCTTTATTCTTAATCGAGCAAGATTTGATTCTGCACAATACGCTTGAGATTATTAATTAATTGTTTTTAAAACTATTATTTTCTTATCCTGCACACTGTCTCTCTGCCAATTTATATTTTTCACCTGACTTTTTTTTGATGTCGTGTCGTTCAATGTAAAAAAGTTTGATGTGGATAAGACCCCATATGAGGATTTTAAGAGGCCAGATAAACAAAGTTGTGTCGGGTTGCATTTTCTACTTCGCGACAAAAGCTCTTTCCCGATTTACGACTTTGTGGTGAAAAACAGATGAGACCTCATAACCTTTAAATAAATGATTCAACAAAAACTGTTTGAAAACTGGAATTTTGTTTCGGCATAAAGAAATAAACTTTTCATAGTTTCCATAAGATTTGTTGTGACTTGTTATTTTCATTGCGATCAAACGAGTGCCCTATACTGCATAAAAAAAATTGTAGCGATACAAAAAATAATTTTATTTTTGCTTTTTGTGTTTGTTAAATCATTTCCAATTTACCTAAAAAACGTGTTTGCGATAAGAAAATGTATTACCCATTTTGTTGAATTTTTTTGTAAGCCTTTATTTAATTACTTAACGTTAATTTAATAAAACCCAACCCAGCTACAAAACGAGCTGTTCTATTTTTATTTCAAGAATTAATTGATACAGATTCGGTAACAATTTGTTATGTTTGAGTTTCGTATCTTTATAGAATTCCGGATAATTCGCTTCCATTTTTTTTCTTCCTTAACCTATCTCGTCCCACTGCTGGGCAAAGGTCTCCCCCAAATCCTGGTGGACGAAAGCAGAGCAGGGATGAGTACTCATGCCTGCTCTGCTTTCGTCCACAAGTCCCTCTCAAAATCATTGAGGTCGTCCCTACATCGCCTTCTTGGTCGCTTCCATTATTGTCATAAATTTATTTAAATAATAATAAACATTTCTATATATATTATACATTATACTCATCAAAAATGGCGTTATACCAAATTAATACTAATTTCAAGCACAAAACCGCGTTATTAATCAGTTATGTTTTTATATATTATGATTGAAATTTGGGATTTTTCTTTCGAGAAAAAACTCCTTAATTTTTCCTGTCCTAAGCAGCACTTGGAATTATAATGAATTGTTTGTCTGTTTTTTTTCCTTACCCCAATAGCGCACTAGCGGCCAGGCCGCAGCGGCCAGGCCGCAGCGGCCATCGAGATACATACATTAGTATGAAATCGCCATAGAGCACGCGCACCTGGCCGCACGCGGCCAGCGGCCACACCGAGCCGCAGCGGCCAGCGAGATCGACGCGACACATTTGCGGCCAGTGTTCGGTCGCTGGCCGCTGCGGCCACTGAGATCAATTGTTTTGTAGTTAAATCACCAGTGTGCGCGCACTAGCCGCGGCGGCCGCACGTATTGTGGTACTACAGCGTGCAACTGACGATCGTAGCCGCCGTTTTGGCCGCGTTGCAAATCGCAACCCTTGCGGCCGGGCCGCGCGGCCTGGCCGTGCGGCCTGGCCGCTAGTGCGCTATTGCTCTTAATGCTATTCTGTGGCTGTCATTTTGATTGAGGCGTAGCTTTAACAAAAATTGCAGTCATTCTTTTGGTGGATAAATTAGAATAGAATAAGTAAGTTAAAACTATAGCACGTAAAATGACTATTTTAGTTACCTATATTCAATTTTCTCAATTTTTACAAATGGTATATGTACGTACTCGTATTAAATAGTAGTTTTGAAATTATTCTGCTTAAAAAAAAATCTGTATAAGTTGTGGCTGGGTGATAAATAACTATGAGCCAATACATAAAAAAATAGTATAACAAATATGTAATTTTCTGCAAGTTTTGTAAGTTTGGAACTAGATGGCGTAGTATGAATATATTCATGAATATTTATGTATTGTACCACATTACCAAATCGCTATTCAAAACCAAGTACGTCCAACGGCCCGTAGATTCGCGGCGAGACTATTTTAAGATCGAAGTTTCGAAGCTCCAAGAGCCGTTAAGATATATTAAATTTGGAATTATTGCCTATCTCAAATTTTATTACTTCGATACTTACACATCTCATTGGAACGTGACCACAAATACTAAATATCTGAGGGTAATATGAGTTCAAACGTCTCATATGGAGATAAAATTTAGCGCTGGATGTAATGGCTTCAAAGATGTTTAAAAACAAAGCGATTAAAACATTATTTTGGTCATAATTATCAAAACTTGCAAGTCACATATAAACAAAGATTTTGTTTCATTTTAGCCGATTGCTGATGAGGTCGTAATGGTAGAATACAGTCACAAAAAACACATTATTTTTTTACAGACGAAAAAAAAAACGGAGCTTCTTGTCAAGTCGACGTGTATTTTTTTTAATTTGACGTATACTGATTACTATTTGAAAAAACTAGAAACTAAAAAAATGTGTGAAGTGAACTCCAATAATAACTTAATTTCTTATTTAACGGGATATAGTTGGATTTAATACTGCAACAAAAACAATTGCTGTAATTACTCGTAGCTATATTTTTTCATTATCTTTATCTATATTCCAAAACATACAAAATCTTTAAAAGTTGTAGCTTATACAAGTATTGTTTCTAACCATTATCCCTGGTTATTGTATTTGATATCTTCTGGCGTAGGTTTCTGAAGTGGATCGATCAGACGCACAGCGGCTGATCTCTGCTTCTTAAATCTGCAGAACCAAACCACTTCAACCAACCACAGACAACATTGTTGTTTATTTTATCATCATCATCCACAGCCTGTCTTAACCCACCACTGGGAATATACCTATAAATAAATATTCACGGACATTTCACACATCACACTCTAGTCCTAAACTAAGCAAATCTTGTACGATGGTAACTAGATTGCTGATAGAATACTTATATATTTTTTTTGTAAATACATACATAATATAATACATAGAAACACCCAGACACAACAAATATTTATGTTCATCACACAAACATTTGCTCTGCGTGGGAATCGAACCCACAGCACGGAAGGTAGAGCTACTATCAACTGAGCTGTGACTTCTCCTTGTACTTTTCATTCCACGTAGATCTGGGGTACTCTTATCCATCTACGGCCTAAAACACTAAAAAAATCATGAGCCTACACAATCTTTGTCCTACCATTTTTTTGAAAAACTTTTTGCATAAGGTAATTCATATTTTCCGTTTTATAGCAGCTATGTTATGATTATATCATTAAAAAAATAGAATAGCAATTAGAGTTAGAGAATTTTATGACGTCATTGAAAAAATATGGCACACTCATAGCAAGCTTCGTTATATTTTCAGTTGTGCCCAAATATAAATAAATAATGTTATAATGTATCACGATGTAAATTAGTTCAAAATCGAACATTAATAATTATTTTGAAACATTTTACGAGCCAGCTGTTCAACCCTGCAATCGACCAGATCCCGTTTTCTGTCTGTATAAATAATTCCGTGTTCCCAACGGAAAACATTGCTCGAATGTTGCCAACTCCCGTACTTTGTGTAGGATTGCCTAAGGTATGATACTAATTACACTATCTAACACGCTGTTACACCACCAGTTTGTTTTATCTTACCCCACAATTTATTTGAGTAAGTAAACAAATATCGCACGGAGATTTGTGTTTTCCCAATTTTTCGGGTGTTATTGGTACCTAGGTAGTTTGATTACTTGGTTTTAGTTATTTTCGTTTTATGCTGTTAGAATAATAGAAGAACGCAAACAGCCGCCTGGCAACACTATTTGATAGGTGTCAACCCCAGCACCTCTCTTCTTCCTCTTGTTAAAAATTCCCCGCCTAGCTCACATTGTCTAATTTAACTTTAATTCTTAATGTAATAAATCCTAGTAAAATATCAAGTCTTGTTCATTATTTCATCAGGTTATGGGCCGTCTCATGCTTGAAAAAAGAAATTATTAGTTTTCCAGTCGTATCTCGAAAAATATTTTGCAAAACGTTGTGCTTAACCTCAAAGTCAAAGTCGTGCCGCGTTGCCGCGTGTCAGTTAGGTTTTCTTTTTTAGCAAAATGTCTACAAATAGTCATAATCATAATGGCATTATGAGCATCGAAAAGCTCACTGGAAGGGACAATTATGCCACCTGGAAATTTGCAGTAAAAGCATTTCTGCAACTCGAGGAACTTTGGGAATGTGTCGTTGAAGGAAGCAACGACACGAAGAAAGACACAAAAGCTAAGTCAAAATTGATTTTATTAATCGATCCGTTGATTTATGTCCATATAGAAGAGGCTAAAACGGCCAAAGATGTGTGGGACAATTTGTCTCGGGCATTCCAGGATTCAGGACTAACCCGCAAAGTTGGCCTGTTGAAAGACTTGATAAATACAAATCTAGATAGTAGTGCTAGCATAGAGGATTATGTGAATAAAATTATGTCCTCAGCACACCGACTAAGAAACATTAATTTTAAAGTTGACGACGAGTGGCTAGGAACGTTAATGCTGGCAGGCTTGCCGGATAATTACAAGCCTATGATAATGGCAATGGAGAGTTCCGGAGTAAAAATCTGTGCAGATTCTATCAAAACAAAGTTGTTGCAGGAAGTAAAAACAACTGAGACGAATGCATTTTACTCAAACTCAAAAAATCAGTCTAAGAAAAATAGTGAACAACCACAGAAATCAAAAGGACCTAGGTGTTTCAACTGCAATAAATTTGGACACATTAGTAAAAATTGTTGGCATAAAAAAAACAAAACAGATGATAAAAATAATGGTTTTATTGCGGCTTTTTCAGCAACCACAGTCAACGGCTCACTGAACTGGTACATTGACTCCGGTGCATCAATGCACATGACAATGCACAGAGATTGGCTGGATGATGAAGCTGCACCACCTGTAAACAATATAAGGATTGCTGACAACAAAGTGCTCCAAGTGAAAAGCTGTGGTAATGTTACCATCCGAGTACTGGATGCACAAGGAAAAAGCAACAACATACAGGTTCGAAATGTCTTATATGTGCCAGATTTATCTACAAACTTAATATCTGTAAGTAAAATGATTACCAGTGGCTGTAAAGTTGAATTTAATAATAATGGTTGCAAAATATTAAACAAATGTGGAAATCATGTAGCAAGTGCACATGTGATTAACGATATGTATAGACTGAATGTTATAAATGATGAAGTCCATGCCATACCAGCTGCTATTGAAACCGATACCTACTTATGGCACCAAAGAATGGGCCATTTAAACTTTACCGATGTGAAAAAAATTCCATGTTGTACAACCGGTGTGAAATTGTCGCCGATGAAAGAAGATAGTATATGCATAAGTTGCATACAAGGAAAACAACAAAGACAGCCATTTCCAAATGAAGGCTCCCGGGCAACTGAGTTGCTAGAGCTTATCCACTCCGACACATGTGGACCGATGCAGACTACATCATTTGGAGGTGCCAGGTACTTTGTTACTTTTATCTATGATTTCTCAAGAAAAGTATTTGTATATCCGATTAAAGGTAAAGACGAGGTATTTTCAAAGTTTATGGAATTTAAAAACAGAGCAGAAAATGAATTAGAAAGAAAAATTAAAATATTTCGAAGTGACAATGGCACAGAATATAAAAATCATAATTTTGATAAATGTTTCAAGAATTTTGGGATTTTGCATCAATCTAGCAATCCATACACACCTGAACAAAATGGTTTGAGTGAGAGGATGAACAGAACTCTTATTGAACGCGCCAAATGTATGATGTTAAATGCTCAATTACAGAAGGAGTATTGGGGCGAAGCTGTAGTTACAGCGGCGCACATCATAAACCGTTCACCGACAAGAGCTCTCTCTGATGTCACCCCTGAAGAAGTATGGTCAAAAAAGAAGCCGGATTTAAGCCATATGAGAATATTTGGTTGTAAGGCTATGGTGCTAGTACCTAAACAGCATCGAAGAAAATTAGATTCAAAATCAACCGAAATGATTTTTGTAGGATACAGTGAAGGAATAAAGGGCTACCGTTTTTTAGACCCTAAGAGTAAAAAAGCTACCATGAGTAGAGAAGCTGTATTTCTAGAAGCCACCGTACAACGAAACAAAATTGACAATAATGTCAATGGGTCACCTGAAATAAAAGAAAAAAACAATTATTAATGAGCATAAAAATAATGGTACAAAAGAAGATTGTTTACCAGTAAGAAAACTAATTAACTTACCATTTTCAGAAGAAAATCAGAACAGTTCTGTAAATGATAAAAATGGTGAGTCATTTATTGAAATTCATAGTGATGATTCAGATGCAATATTGCAAAGAGATTCAAGTTATTCATCGCAATATACTGATCCAGATGATTCTACATACTCTCCTGGTAGAATCACTCAAATTGAAAACAGTGGCTATTCTCGATCAACTCGCAGAAATGAAATCATCGAGGTAGACAACTTACCTACCGAAGATGATGTTAATGCAATTTCTCCTGCAAGTTTGGTTTGCAATGCTGAAACTACAATGAGTATTTTGGACAGTGACCCACAAAGCCTTTCCGAAGCTTTGCACAGCAATAAGGCAGAAAAATGGGTAGAGGCTATGAATGAAGAATATCAATCATTGTTGAGCAATAATACTTGGACACTTGTTGACTTGCCGAAGAACAAAAAAGCATTAGCATGCAAATGGGTTTTCAAAACAAAGTCAGATGAAAATGGTACTGTAATACGATACAAAGCTAGACTAGTAGTTAAAGGTTTTCAACAGAAGAAAGGTATTGATTACCATGAAATATATGCCCCAGTCATACGTTACACTTCAATGAGGTATGTGATTGGTTTAGCTGTGAAATACAATCTAAATATTCATCAAATGGACGCCGTCACAGCATTCCTACAAGGCGACATTGAAGAGGAAATATACGTATCACAACCTCCACATTATGAAGATGGCTTAAAGGTTTGTCGATTAAATAAATCAGTTTACGGCTTGAAACAAGCAAGCAGACAGTGGAATCAAAAACTAAATGCAGCTCTACTAGAAATTGGTATGTCACGGTCTAAAGTAGATCCATGTATATACTACAGAATAATAGATGACAAGGATATCTTATTTATCACTGTATATGTTGATGATTTACTGTACTTATTCAATAACGAAGAAACTGTCTCAATGATGAAGAAAAGATTAAATGAAAAATTTCAGATGAAAGATCTGGGTAAAGCAAGATGCTGTATTGGCTATAGAATAGTGCAGAGTACTAATAAAATTGCACTTGATCAGTCAATTTATATAGAGAAAATATTAACCCGTTTTAACATGAGTGACTGCAATCCAGTCTACACGCCATGTGAACCTAATTTACAGCTACAGAAGGCTGAAAATGATAATGAAGTTATGAAAAATATTCCATATCAAGAAGTAATTGGATGTCTGTTGTATCTGTCACAAGGAACCAGACCAGACATAGCTTATGCAGTAAATACATTAAGTAGATATAATAATAAACCAACTTCACAACATTGGGCTGCACTGAAGAGAGTATTACGATATCTAAAAGGAACTATTTCAAGAAAACTTGTATTCAAGAAAAACAATGGCAATATAGTTGGTTATTGCGACGCCGACTGGGCTACTAATTCTGAGGACAGAAGGTCCTGCTCCGGATACATGTTTATATTTCAGGGTGCTGCCATTAGTTGGTGTTCAAAGAGACAACCGACCATAGCTTTGTCCAGCACTGAGGCAGAATATATGTCTCTGGCAACAGCCATACAAGAAGCTATCTGGCTTAAACAATTAGAAGAAGATTTTTGGCCTACTTTATCAGGTACTCCGATTACAATGTACTGTGATAATCAAAGTGCGATTAGCATTTCAGGTAACGACATCTACCACGCCCGAAGCAAGCATATTGATGTCCGCTACCACTTTGTGAGGGAAAAGGTCGCCAGCAAACAAGTCTCAGTCCTTTATAAAAGCACTCAAGAAATGGTGGCTGATGCTTTGACGAAAGGCCTACATCGACCAAAACACGAAACGTTCGTCGAGGCAATGGGTTTGCGTCCAGAGGAGGATGTTAGAATAATAGAAGAACGCAAACAGCCGCCTGGCAACACTATTTGATAGGTGTCAACCCCAGCACCTCTCTTCTTCCTCTTGTTAAAAATTCCCCGCCTAGCTCACATTGTCTAATTTAACTTTAATTCTTAATGTAATAAATCCTAGTAAAATATCAAGTCTTGTTCATTATTTCATCATATGCTAAGATTCAATTTATTATTTAAGTATTTATTTTTGGAAAAATGCCTGCTGGTGGGGTAATAATAGCCCATACATCATCCGATCGGAGACCTACGTGGAAAATAATTGTGTTTTCTATTTCTAGTCTTTGTTAAGTTATATTAGCTTCGCCGTGTGTGGACACTGTTAAACAATCCCGTGACCGTAGATTAAAATATCTGTTGTGTTTGTAACAACAAGAAGAAGTGTAGCTTTCTCAGAACCTTATCCTCTGTAGCTTGGTGTTCATTTATTACTATATTCGGGCAAACAGGCAAATAGGACGTCGTTGACAGCTCAACATTAAACAAATGAAACTGAATATTTAGTATCTCTGTTCTAGATTTGCATAAAATATTGTCTATTATTTGTATTTCTCTTTTCCCCAAACAATACAAAAGATAAAATACAATACGTGTTCCCACAGTCGACATGATCGCTCGCAAGTGAAGTGGAACGAAGGAATCTCGCCAAAGAATAAACTCGACGACGATCTGGTATTGCATTGCTTTGTAGATATGCTTTGAATCACGTTACGTGTCAAAGATATTTTTCAATATCGATGAACAGAGCTGAATCTAAAAACCAAAAGATTTTTTTTTGAAGAACATTATAGATCCATATTAAGCGGTAACTTCTTTACGTAGACCTATTATGTCCGTCCTGTCTTCATTATTCTGAGATTCTGATAGTAAGGATGTAAAATACCAGGGAGTTTAGGCCGAGGTTGCAATTTAAAACTCATTACTCTCGAGCCGAGAGTCATCTCTCGGATATCCTCATATTTTTGTATGAGTATCCGAGAGACGACTCTCGGCTCGAGAGTAGGGAGTTTTAAAATGCAACCTCAGACTAAGCCCTTTGTAATTGAGCTTTTAGAATAGCTATAAAACCAAGAAATAAAATATACAAAAAAGTTTAATGTATTATATGGTTTCCATTCCATGGTTTGGTCCATGACCTTCAGATCAGAAGGCGTGCACAACGCGACAATAAGAAGTCGTTCATTGTAAGTAAGTATCCCATGAATCGAGAAAAGGATATCCGCGATTGGTTTCAGCTATATTTATGTGAAAGTCACGCGCAAATATTTCCGCTATAAATATCAAGATGAATATAACCCAAATACGGTGAAATAGACTGAAATCTCGTGTGATTATTGTTACTTAGGTTATAGAATGTACCACAACACAAATATCAAGGTTAATGTTTAGATTATTATTTATTTAAACTATTAAGTTACAGGATCAGTTGAACTATCTATAGATCGTTTGCAATAGTCTGTAGATAGCTTAACTGTTTCTTATGTATTTTATGTGCCTATGTACATTTTGTAAATACTGTTATAATCGTAAGTTTGTTTGTGAATAAATTAAGTTACATACATAACATAAATATTATGTTAGTTTTGTATGTTAGTGTGGTATTACTGTCATAAAAAGTTGGACCACAGCTAAGAGGAGACTCTTAATACAGGTCTTACGATTTAAAAAAAGAGATCCCCACCCATTACCTACTAAGTTGACATTGTACAATTTTAAATAACTAATAAATAGCATATTTTTTTTTATTTAACCCAAAAACGGTGAAATAGACTAAAACTTCGGGCTTTTAAAGACGCTCAAGCCTGCAGAGTTAAATATGTTTTAAATAGATATACTTGACTAAAGTATTATAATTAACTAGCTGACCCGTGCCCACTTCGTTGGGCATAATTGTAGTTTTAGTAAGGATCCCTATTTTTTTTGAAAATATAATATATAGCCTATGACACTCAGCAATAATGTGGCTTTCTATTGGTGAAAGAATTTTTAAAATCGGTTCAGTAGATCCCGAGATTACCCCTTACAATTGAGTATAGATATAGATAAAGATCTTTAATAACAAACACAAAGCGTGAAATATACTTCTTCTTCTTATCGTGTCGATGCTACAACTGTAGGTATTCTGTTGTAGCATAATATTATATTGTTTATTGTATGGTTATTATTATACAACAAATTGTATAACCGAGTAAAAACTTCATCACGGCAAGGGATCGTGAACGTCTATGTCTAATCTCCAGCGAACATTGGAACCGAGCCAAAACACAGATTAGCACTCCCTAAAGAAATCCTTTGTAACTGCTCTAACTTGCAATCCTATTCAACTATTTAGTCTTATGAAATTTGAAACAATGCTTTATGTTAAAGCAGCTGAACTGATATTGCAATGAAAGATAGACTGCTCATAAGTTCATTATACGAACTTATGACTTGTCATGCAAATAAGGACTGGTATTCTAGAGGGTTTTGTATGCTACAAATAGGTTTACCCCCTATTTTTGGACACGGCTTCGTTACAGATACGCTGGTTACCGCAAAAGCAGAACAGAAAATATGAAATATTTGGTAGTCGTAGTAGAATTCTTTGTAAGAAGGATCATATAAAAAAACGGTAGGAACCAGGCCGTAAGTTTCTTGCCCGTTCTTCTAGACTCTGATCGCGTGGAACTGGCACCTAGAATCACCTAGTATGTAAGACGATTCTAAATGATCCTTGTGATTTTATTGAATAAAAAAATATTTGATTTGATTTGAGTCATTTTTATAGTTATTTTATATAGGTTACCGTTTTTCCAGTATTTTTGATGGGATACTCTTACTTTATACTTTATTTAAATAACTAAGGTATTGTAAAGATTAGATTCATAAATGATTCTTTGTGTTATATGTCCTTGCTTTTTGGAACATCGTGAGATATACATATATAGGTTTTATTTCTTTTCTTTTTCTGTTTAATTCCAATAAAATAATAAAATCTTGGACTTACCTACTATCTATATAATTTTAATCTTCTCATATAAGCTATAGTGTGTAAATAAAGTGTTAATTACTTGGCTTTACTATGTATATAATTTTAGCCTTTTCATAGCTCAATATTTAAAAGTGTTATTATAGTTAAATATTTATAAACAGGTGCCATATTATTTTGAATTATACCTATGTAAGGTTCATAACTGCAGATAATAACAGGTTTTTGGGAGGGCCCAAAATTTGACCTTGCTCTCATTAATATAAAATTTGAAATTGTATTTCTTGTAATGCTGAATAAGCTGAAGAATGGTAGAGGCAAACTTACTGTCTAAAAATGTGTGTTTTGTACATCGGGTCATGAACAAAAGGGGTCTGATGACGTCACTAGTAAATTACCTTAAGAAAACCCTACTGAAATAGTAGAAAGCAACAAGTACGCCTACGAATCTCTTTGTGACTAAAAATTAGTACAATTATTTAATTATTCAATTATACTACCTACAGGAAATGGAGCTTTACCGCCTTCAGACTTTAAAAGAAAAATGTTGGTAATTATGGAGTAGTTGTAAATTACGCAATTACTCTGTAGCGATGGACCATTAAAAAGCGCTTAAAGCTCATAATTTTATGGCCTAATAAACGGATAGGTATTTTGAGGTTATTTTTTTATTCGAGCTTTTATTTTAGCATTATATGTTAAAAAAATATAAAAAAATACGCTTGGATTACTCTAATACATATTTAAAAAAAATATTATTAAATGCCAAAAAAAAAAATTTTAGTATTTAAAATATGACTTATAAACAGCCTTACTTCATCGTTTTTTTTATTATTGAATAAAATAAAAAAATAATTTAAATATTACCTTCTTCCACTCAAACCATCATCTGCGTACAGTCAAAAAAGAAACACAAAAAAACCACCATGCACCACTCGAGCCAACACTGAAAGTCCACAGTTCGACTGCTCCGAAGACTGGACGACCGTCTCGGGCGGCGGTTGCGAATGCACTGCCGCCCGCCCTGCCTCAGCCAACCTGTTACAGGTATCCCAGACTAAGTAGCTATTGATGGACAATCAAATTGATTTTCGTTCATTACCTTGTGCGGGCTTACATTATATTGATTGCTTTATTTATTTAATTATTATTTAGGTTTTGAGTTGGTTTATTTATTTAATTAAGTACTTATTTGCTCTGTTTTAGGGTTTACAAATTATATTGATTATGGTCCATTAAAATGGATGCTGAGTACTTACACATTTACACTATAGTTATCAACAGAGGAACAGAGTTCAAATCACAAAAAAAAAGTAAATTTGAGCGGTGACTATGTTACCACAAAGGGTTTGGACCATTAGCGGTTGGACTCAAGACATAAATCAAAGATGCCGTTTCTTTTAGTATAAGTAATGACATCAAATTTGTCCTCGGGTGGTTTCAAATAACCCTAGTTTGTAAAAATAATAAAGCTGAAGTATGCCGTTAGCTTTCATACTATTTTAGAAAATTATTGAGACATTCGTCATGACGAATGTTTCGACTTATATGTCGTCTTTTTCATACTCTGTACCAAATGTTCTGTAACAGTCCATATAAATACCAGTTTAGTCGTGAATAGTGCAAAACTGCAGAGCGAGACTGCTAAGCGAGACCTGTAAAAGATTTTATCATCTAAGTCTCTTCAGGCAATAGCGTGCGACGGCCTGCAATGAAAATCTACTGAATATTCAGCAGCAAAGACTGGAAATCGAATCAACGGGAATCGGTTTACTCTATCACGTTTGCTCTTCTTTTATTTTTAGGTTCAACTGATTTATAGTTTGTGCTGTAAAAGCTAATTCTGATTGAAAATTACTATCTTTTTAGTAAGAAATTTCGTTAGTTTCGTAAGAAAATTCAAAAATGTTTCTGTGTATTAGACGTCAAACAAAACCTACATGTTATTTTCAACGATCAAAATCCAAATGTTTCTAGGAGGTAAACGAACAGATTAGTCAACGTATTACGTAAGTCTACCATAATCCAGTCACACTGCGCGTCAGTTCGACTGCTGAAGGAGCGCCACCGCGTAGTGTAACGCTTTACGTTTGCGATTGTCTTATTCATTTCTGA
The DNA here is from genome assembly GCA_932527185.1 of Ecliptopera silaceata. Taxonomy (NCBI): domain Eukaryota; kingdom Metazoa; phylum Arthropoda; class Insecta; order Lepidoptera; family Geometridae; genus Ecliptopera; species Ecliptopera silaceata. The sequence continues at coordinate 3,440,805 of OW052202.1, read as the reverse complement.
TCCGTAGATTGTTGGTACCCGGTGATGTATCATGCATAATATATACAGCTAGCTAGTTCGAAGGTACATAGTCCTGGGTAACATTTGATATTAAGGCCAAAGCCTCGAAAAAACGGAAAAGTACTCCATTATAATCACGCCCAAATGCCCGTCATTACAATATGTCAAGACCCACTCACACAAGCGTTTTCTCTACCAAAAATAATAATTATTCTAGATATTTTTTAAATTCACGAGATGGAAAAAATATATTCAACAAGTCATTAAAGTGGAAAATTAGAGAAAAAAGTTGGACACATTAATTTATATCTTTTTGTTAAAGCTATGCATTCTAGTGCGAGAAGAGTTAGCGGTACTTTTTAGGTTTTTAATATGAAATCTTGATGTCTAAATGTTTTTCATTTGGAGGCAGATGGTACGCAGGTGAAATATTACCCAATTTGGAACCACAAAAAGTAACTTGTTTTTCTGAGCTTATTCTTTTAGGTAAAATTGTGTATTTTACTTTGTTATTCGGCAAGTAAAAAACGATTTGCTGTACTAAAAAGGGTCTTAAATTAATATTTGGTTTGAATATATTTTTTATTAATGCAAGATAGTTATATTTTCGTTTCAAAACTGCTTTGACTATACCTACTCATTTTGTTGAACTTGGCAATGAAAAAGGGTGAAAAAGGGGAAAATTGAAAATTTGCTTAGTCGATCCTTTGAAAGTCTACAACTTATTATCTAATTATGCATTTACACGCAGCTAGTGGTACTAAAACTACTTATAAATCTGACTGAGATAAGTCCTCGGTACTTAAAGACAGTAGTCATCTATACCCGTTTTAGTTAATATAAATAAATAAACTATACTTTGAATAAATGAATGAATATGAATGAATGAATAATTAATGAATGAACTTTAATACTAATAACTATATTTGACAGACGTCACAGCTCAGTTAGTAGTAGTGGGTCATGCTGTGGGTCGTTGGTTCGATCTCTACCCAGAGAAATGTTTGTGCGATGAACATAAATATTTGTTCTGTGTCTGGGTGCTACTATGTATCCTATGAACGTATTTAGATGAAAAATGTTAAGTATTTGATCAGCAATCTAGTTCCCATAGTCCAAGCTCTACGCTTTGTTTGGGACTAGAGTGTGATGTGTGCATTGTCCGTGAATATGTATTATAATACAAGCTTTCTGGACTGGCCCATTAAAGGTTTGCTTGGACCATAATGAACTAGTTCCAACTCTTTGCATCGCCTAAGTACTTATTCTATAGCAGTCATAGCGTGGTCAGTGTCTAGTCTGGCTAATGTTTCCAACACGATGCTACAATAAAATACAGTTGTAGCATCGACACGATAAGAAGAAGAAGAAGAAGCGTGGTCAGTCAAACTTATATCCGATAAATGTTATATTTAATGAAAAAATGATGTGGATAAGGGTACAAGGTTATTTCTATTATAGAATTTAAGACGCTGAGGAAATGTGGAGCTGAAGTTATTGAGACATGGGTTTGGGATACGTCAATAACTTTTTAATATCTGTAATCCGTTTCCACGAAGCTTACACACGGACTCGATAAAGTGAAAGAAAATCCAGTTTCGAAGAACAACATTGTATCGCTTTTTGAAAATGACGTGAAGCGTGGTGACGGTCGTAACTCATAAAAAGAGTAAGTATATCAGGGGTGCTATCCAGCAAGAGGAAACTTGCGTGACCGAATATCCTTTCAGTTGCAGTTCAGTTTTCGATGATTATACTATAGTAACACATCAGTATTCCGTGGCATTTTTTGTGGCCTGACGTGACTGAGCTTTATAAAATTATATTAAAAATGACGTCAATGCCGTGGTTTAGCACGTGACAAAAAAATTCACCGAACACTTGATATTAGCTAAATTGTCCGATACAGTTTCATGGACGAACAACATATAAAAAAGAATAAAAAAATAATGTTCGTCTTTCAACCCGTCCGACTAAGTTAAGACGGTCAGAGCTTCCTTGGAAACTGTCTTTTGTTGACTTGTCTTATAAGTTTGTGTAAAAGATTACTTTGAAAGCATTTGCAAGCAAACTTTGTGCTATTCAATTAGCCTTCAACAAACATTGCAGTTTTTCCGTTTTTGAGTCCGTTTCTGTGACTAGGAGCAAAAACTACCCTTTGTATATACAAAACTGCAACACGCTCGCGTTTTTAGTGATAAATGTAAAAAATATTTTCGTTGTCAATAGCGTAAATATTTTTTATTTATTTCGGGCAAAAAAATGTATTTGAGCAATAAAATATAGATCACTTGAACTTTTACTTATAAATTTTCCCATGTTCGTTTTTGTTTTGCTGACATTTGTTGTAATAAAAGCTACTATGCTACTGCCTGAAAGAGATCGCTATTAGCAATAAGACCGCTCATTGTACAAAATTGGTGCAATGCTTTCCCATGTGTAATGTACTTTGTAAACAATAAAGAGTTTTGTTTTCATTATAAACGGGATATTTACCATGATTTGTGAGTTATTTTAAATATTTTGATTATTTCCCGATATTTCGACACAGTTGCATGCGCCTATGCCCGCATAGTGAAAACTATGTTCAAAACCATGATAGTTTCAAATATTACAATGAAGAGTTTATCTGTCTAAGTAACGATTTAAATACGGGTGGGTGGTCGAAAGCAAAAAAAATTCTAGCAATTTAAAAAAGCTTTTCACAGGTATAATCTGCAAGTAATAAACTCAAGTTATAAAATACCCCTATTGCACTGTTTTAAAATCATTAAGCTTGCATTATACATTACAGCGGTATTCAACAGCTGGAAAACCCTCCCCCTTTTTAACTCCCACCCCCTCTCCCGAGCACAACACGGACATAGAGTGGAGCCAGGGCTTGAAATATTCACAAATGCCTGCGGACTACAGAACTGAGAACTGACGATAAACGACCGTGTTTTGTCAAAAAAGAAGCAGAAAAGAAAAAAAAGAATGAGGCTCATATTGTTATTCCAATGTAGCGTTAAAAAAGAACTATATGTAAGTAAAAACTGAAATTACTGTGCTTATTACGATACAATCCACATTTTTAAAACCGGTACTGAGTTGAATCAGGAGCACCACGGAGCTTTAATTTTAATTTACATTAAATTTTATCATTTTAAAAATATCATACTAAAAATCTAGCTTGAGCTCGCGAGTTTGTCTTTCTATCGTTATATTTTTGACAATTAGCACAATATCTTTATAAATTATAGCCTACATGTTATTCTAATGTATAAACTACATGATTGTAGAGTCTCATAAAAATCTATTCAATAGTTTTTTCGCGAAAGAGTAACATACATCCATCCATTCATTAAAACTTTCGCGTTTATAGAACTATGACTAAAATGATTCTTACTTACCCAGCTACAAAGAATTGTGTTTTATAATCTCTGTCTGTTTGTTTGTTCATTCCATAACCTCAACGTCGACCGCGGAATGCTTTCATTACATATACCTCGGAAATGTATTCATCTAGATAGCCGAGGTGTAAACAATACCGCGGCAACTCCACCTTATGCTTCGGCTACATTAGCGGGCGAATATTCGTATCGTGTTGGCGCGACAAAAACATCGTGTTCGGGTATAGGCGATCTTCTTGTCTAAATACTACGCGATGACACGATGTACCCGGCCACATACATCGCGTTAACACGAATATTCGCCGTAGCCCGCTAATGTGGCCCCAGCATTACAATGAACTAGGTATGTAATAGAGTGATATTGTATGTTTTCTGCGTTTTTTTTTAATCCTGTTCAAAGTTCAAATGAGAGAGATAGAAATATCTCTTTTTCATTCTCATTACAAGTTTCTAATTAACTTTTATTTAAAGTTATAATGAGAGATTAACTCCCTCTCACTCTCATTACAAGTTTCGAATTAAATATATTTTACAATATGGAATGTTCAAAACCCGCGATTATAATTTAATGGCTTAAGAATAGAATAAAGTGAATTTATGATGAAGTCAAAGATGATGAGAGATAATGATGGTATACCATACATTTGAAAATAGGAAGAGATTTTGCATGTCAATCTACATAATTCCCATATTACAAGATTTGCTTATGATGAAAACTGATGATGAAACTACGTATTTAGTGGCAGCATTTTTATTCATTTTTCAGGATTACAGTCGTATTATCTACTTGACATATTCTTATCTTAATGTTGGCATGAAACTTAACTTCTCAAACCGAAACTTTAAAACTTGGCAGTCTTCTAGATTCCGTCTTATTGAGTATCAAGTAAATTGGATTATAAAAAACTCTATATTTGTTTGTACTATCTCAGCAAAATCAAGAAACGGCAAGGTTTCTTGGAGCTCAGAATGTTACCATTCCTATGCCACACAGCTTCCAGTAAAACTATGACAAAAGAATAAAGTCGTATGTCACTGAATTATAAATCAGCTTTCCCAACTGTAGAACAACAGAATACGAAAAGACTTCGCTGAATACATTTCATAAATACAGCCTTACTTCGACTTTTTGTTGACTAGCTTTCATAATTTACTAACTAAATCTTTTGTTTTCATTATAAACGGGATATTTAACATGATTTGTGAGTTTGATTATTTCCCGTTTATAATGAAAACTATGTTGAAAACCATGATAGTTTCAAATATTAAATCTTTTGTATTTGGAATGTTGAAAAATATGCTCACAAACCTATCCTGGGCCCCTTTTGTGCTAAATAGTAAAATACATGCGTTGGTGTTACCTTACAACCTTAGCTGTTATACAAACCGTTTACGTTACAATTTAGCACGATCGGGACCCTGTTATGACCTGATATGACCGGATAAAATCACAAGGATTATTTAGAATCGTCTTACATACTAGGTGATTCTAGGTGCCAGTTCCGTAATGAGTAATATCTCTAAACAAAAAGTAATATCTCTTTCAAATTCATAGTTTCAAAAACTATAAATCATTTTAAGCTATAGCAAGTTACACAGAACGCACTTTATTTCAGGTAAGACAAATAAATACACAAAAAAATTATAATAGCAAAACTAACGGTCTATCTTATAAAAAGTTAGTGCCGACTTGATGTATTGATTACCATACGTAATGATGACATAAAGTCAACGCTTACTTTTTATAAGATAGGGGGTAAGACTTTAAAATCAAAAAAGGTTAAAAATATTTCATTTCATTTTCAGTTAACAAAAACTCTTAATTAATTTGAAATGTGAAATTCAGTATGCAGCCGCATTGAAGACACTTCTTCAGTTTGTATTGTCTCTGTCTACATCTATAACGAACGAACTTTGTCTATGGCTCTGCAACTGAGCGATACGGCGAGAAACTTTCAGACATGTATATAATTAACAGAATTCATTTTAATGAAGGAGTTGAAACAAATGGAACTTTATATAGATGTCTTTTGAAATAGATTTTGTAAAGTTTCACACATTGTAGATATAAGCGAAACTTGTAGGTACCTACTTTCTCTAGCTACAAGAAAACACACTATTTTTTATGCCATAGCAAGTGGACGAGCTTGCGATTGAGATGTGGATTGATGGGAAATGGTCACCCATGGACACCTTCAACACACTAATACAACGGCTAATACACTAATTTTCTTTGTACACGTTAATGTCAATACAGTACTTAACTACAATTAAATCTACTTTTACAATTACGAAATTAAATGTCAAATGAATTTTATTCAGAAATCTTATTAAAAACATACGTGAAAGCTTAGTCAGCATAGTTCTACCATCCACACTATAAATTGTGCGCTCGATTCCCACTGAAAACAATTTTTTTTTTTTTACTTTATATTGTTTGGTTAATTTCATTTGTCATTCATTCATTCATTGAGAAGACAATAAGTTCACTAGCTGTAAAAAAACATAGTGACAAAACGAACTCATACCTACTGTAGCAGTCTTCAAAGCTTACAGAAGCTACGGATTTAAATTATACTAAATGTTTTCTTCGTCATAAATTCTCATAACGGGGATAAAACCATAAAATGATGACAAATTAATACTCCTAATTACTGTCTGTAATCCGTACACGCGCTTAGTATAATTAATGCGGGATTACGTTTCAATGTCGTGTATGATCACAAGCGACTTAGTATAATATTAATCTATATCGTTTTGGTATAATACTTTTCAACAAGTTAATTGAAAATTGTTAAATAAACCTTGTTTATAAACAATTCTAAAAAAGCTTGCGTCTACTACCGCGGTTACACTCACATGCAAAGTGTATAGATACAATGAAAATAAATTGGTTTTTGTTATTGGTGGTTCAGTCACCGTCTTGACAGGATACCATTAATAAAGAATTCAATTCAATTTATTCATAAACAATTAAATAATCGTATTAGAATTAATTAACATAAGTCTAACACATGCAAAATAAATAAAAATTAAATAAAATAGGTACCTGTCACATTATAATAGGTCTTTACCTATGAAATTGCCGTTTTGTATGAAGAAATTGAAACAATTTTTTTTCATGTATTTTTTATTTGTATTAATCGAAGTAATTACCCATGCAATCAATGCATCTTTGCCAACACAGTGGCAGGTTATTGATGCCCTTCTTAAAGAAATCAGCTGAACGGGAGGCAACAAATTCTTCAAAGGCATTTTGTACTGCCTCTCGGGTATTGAAGTTTTTCCCTCCAAGAAGTTATCCAAATTCTGGAAAAAGTAGTAGGCGCAAAGTCTGGTGAGTAGGGTGGATGACGGAGAGCTTCCAACCCCAGTTCTTGCAACTTGGAGACCGCCTGCTGTGCAGTATCAGGTCGCGCGTTGTCGTGCAGGAGCAGCGGAGACGAGCGATTGACCAATGCTGGTTGGAGATGTGCCAGCTTCTCCATCATTGTGATCAGTTCTTCACAGTACACATCTGCAGTAATGCTCACCCCGTTTGGAGAGAGCTGTGATGAATCACACCGGCGCTAGACCACCAAACAGTGACCATCACTTTTCTAGGGGTAAGTTTTCGTTTAGGGCATTGTTTAGGTACTGAACCAGGATCCAACCATCTTGCTGAGCGCTTGCGGTTATCAAACAGAATCCATTTTTCAACGCAGGTAACATGCGGTTCAAAATTCCTTCATTTGTGTGTCTGTTGAGCAGCGCAAGGCACGTCTCGACGCGTACTTCGCGCTGGCGATCATTGAGTTCGTGGGGCACCCATTCGTAAGGCTTTTTTACCTTGCCAATTTGACGCAAATGGACCAATATTGTTTTGACGCTAACGTTGAAAGCTGCTGCTAATTCAGCCGTAGATTGTGTATCATCAGCTTCCACGATCGCCTTTAATTCTTCATTGTCGACATTTTTCAGGTCGAAATTTCCAAAACGGAAGCGAGCAAACCAATAACAGGTGGTGCGTTGGTTTGTAGTGTTAGCTTCGTAAACGTCGTTGATGTTGCGTGCCGCTTGTGCCGCGTTGCTGCCACGACGGTACTCATATTCCATAATTACTCGAATTTTTAACTTATCCATGATTACGAAAAAGATTGAAATGCGATGAAAATGTAACACTAAACAATAAACAAATGACTATTTTCGGAAAAAAAAAACCATGTTTTTAAAATAAAATTAGCAAGAAATTATAATTCTTAGCCAAACAAAAATTATTTTGATTTGAAATGGCCAGGACTGCAGAACGGCAATTTCATAGGTAAAGACCTAATAAATACAAAACATTAAAATATTAGAATTCGCTGGATCTGTCGACTAACTGGAGCATCAAAGAAGCGAATGTGCGTTGGTTTTCAAAATGGTTATTGATGTGTTACAAAGATTTGTGTGATGAGAAGAACAAACATTTGTGTGATGAGATGTTTATTCCATTTTTGGGTAGGTATAATATTTGAAATACACAAATCACGCACATGAAGTTATGGTTAATATCCCGTTTATAATGAAAACTGTTTTTGGGTGTTCACAAAAAGTTCAAAAATTACTTTTTTTAGCAATCTAGACCCATATATTATTCTATAATAATATTAATTATTTATTCTAATTCTCAGACCATTTTGCGTGAAATTTATAAATAAGGTACTATAGTCAGTACCAAACCATCCTACTTATTCAGTCAGTTTTTCTCACTCAAAGTTTAATTATTAGGACTATCAAGTTATTTAGGACATGAAAGGTAATTAAGGTTTAATCTAGAATTGAGTCACACCTAATTTAAAAAAGAAAAGAAAAGCTTAGAAATAAAACAAACTATTAGAGTAAAACTTTTTCTTCTGAAAACAACACCATTAGCTCTAATCGAAGAAAAAGGGTTATCAAATAAAGGCTTATTCTCACGTGGAAGTTGCACAATAGCAATGGGCCATCAGTCTCTCCTTTCAATGAAGCTTTGTCCTACGACCCTTTCCCAAAGGCTTTGGGGGAAGTTTGTGCCCACTCCACACATTAGTCTGGTTAATTTTAGTTTGAAATAAGCCGTATTGCGCAGACATAAAGCTTAGGATACAATGAATGTTTAATGATGCGGGATAAGTTGTTAGATCTACGTTTGACTTGGCAACCACATAACGCGCCAGATGGAAATGTCCTATTGTTTCGTCCTGAACACCAGAATAATGGAATCTTATTTCTTATCTTATTGTTGGAAACAACAAAACCATGGAAATAATTAATTTATTAGGCTTTTTATAATTGTACTAATGGTAAACGTGTAAATGATAGGATTCAAAAACAAAACAAAATTTAATAAAAACTAAGTTTAATATCAAGATATGTATTTGTAGATTTAAAGCAATTCAATAAAACTTTGTAGACGTTAAGTTAGACAAGATAAACGTCATTATCTACCGACTACAGTCTACGACAAAGTAGAATGACAAACACTTAAGTTTTCGAAGAGTCTGTTATATAAATTATCGTCATTATAACACAGTTGGGCAAATGAATAAACCACTGCAGCATTTATCATTTTGGGGATACTAAACAGTGGGTCAATTGACTATCATTTAGATTTAAATATTACAGGACTGATACTTATATAAGAAAAAGTAAACGAACTATCGATAACCGTAACAACGTTTAAGGTGTTGACGTTTATCGAATTTTGATATGGGCTAAGTGTTTCCATCTAGAGTAAGTGTCGCCATCTAGTTCTAAAATAACTAACTAAAAAGACTTAGTCAATTACAGCCTTTAACACAAAGCACAAAATTCGATCAACTTCTGTTATTTGTTGACTTTATTTGCAAAGTGCAACACATATTCCATTTAAAATAAGTCTTATATCATCTAATCTAGTCATCTAGTTTGGTCAGGGTCTTGAGACCTTCGACAGTATTGGAAACTAGTGCTGAAGGCTACTCCGCTTAGCCCGAGAGATCAGTATGTGCGACACGCTCCTGTCAGCAATATTGCAAACATTATTGCTAAGCAATTTCTACAAGAGCCGACTTCGCTTGGGTCGAGAACGTGACATGTAGTTTTTATGTTAATAGTGCGTGTTATTAGTATTAGTACAGTCATATGGGTTATACCTGGAAAGTTTATCGGCAGTTTTGAAAATGGGTAATTTTATGGTTCATGTGCTCGTTTTGAATTTCAACTGCCGCTCGCGCCGCCATTTTGGAAAAATGGCGTTTCGTAACACCTTTTTGAAAATGTATTAAGCTTATAGATATTGGAGATGGTATTGTTGTTCAGTTCCAACCTCATTAGATTTTTTACGTGTGACCTCAAAAGAATCTTGGTTTAAAAGTTAAATGAAAAAAACAAAAACATTCCAGGATCACCATAATCCTCGGAGATTGAACAATCGACCTAGAAAACTAATACAAGAACTGATATTTCCCCCCGTGATAATCGGAAAACTGTGACAGTTTATACGTTTTTATGGTGTTATGAAAGTGGATAAACATTTTTTGAGAAGTAAACAAGGAATTCGGCGAGAAGTTACAAACAAGTGCTGTTATTGTTCGTCTGTGTTTTATAGCAGGCTCTTTGTCTTTTGAGTGTTTTATTTCTTTCTAGACAGGCCATTGTTTAGCTTGAGAATACAAACAGACAAATTTCGACAACACTTTGTATGCAACTAGTTCTCGCCCGCGGCTGCCACCGCGTTCTTTTTTAATTAAATTCATAGATTTTTCAAGACATTACACACCACGCTCCCAACAATTTATTTATCTAAAATTTTAATTACCTTAGCCAGATAATTGTCAAAATAAATGATTGATTAGTTAGTAATTGCAAAATAATTCAAAAAGTTTCTTATAATTAATGATTAGACCTTTGATTAGATTCTGATAAATTACAGTTATTGAAAATCAAATTTTATTTAACTTACACCTGCCAAGGCAAGATTGACAGAAAAAATATATCATAATATTCTATTTATTTCCTACAAATAGGTATCTACATATTTAACATATTAACCATGTTTAAGTAAACTATAGTCTAACATTAATAATTATTTTTGTAAATTATATTATTTGACATATTATTAAACTTTGTGCGCTTCTTCATGATAAAAATAGTGTGGAATTAAAATGATCAAAGAATTTATTAAAACTAATTAACCGAAAGTTTTACAAAGCTAATTCAGTAATTGGTTAACCAAGAGTTTTTTTGAGTAAGTTTGCACATTCTACTTGTAAGGCTCGTCTATAGCGCTTAACAAATTATTTTAAATATATGTAATATTTTAAATATATTTCAAATTTATTTAAAATCTAACTATTTATCTTGCTATATGCTTGAATTTAATTATGCGAAGGTTTCGAGACTTGAACATTTATTTAATAGTACTATTTTTTTTTCCTAGCATAGATTATCCCACTTCTGATGCTTCTATACTACCAATATACATCATACGTTCGAAATCATTTCGCATCCAATTTCGAGCAAATTTAATGTAAAAGCCCCATAACTTCTCCCGTGAAATATTAAAAGGGATGTTCGATATATCCCCCGATGTGGGTCAAGGTGAGATGCGTAAACAAGACGTTTAAATATTTAATGACTGTTTTTTACGGTTTTAATGCCTATAAAAGGGGTAAACAGTACATGGTTTTATCTAAAACGGTGATCGTTAAATTACGTCTGTTTGACGAATCTACATAAATTTTTTTTCAACCTATACTGTCTTACTGCTGGGTAAAGGTCTCCCAAAAGCGTTGGAAGAATGACCTGGACGCCCACAAAAAAAATTGGTGGAATGTCGTCAAGGACCGCGATGAGTGGAAGACTTTGGGGGGACCTACATAATATTACATTATAATATTAGTTTATCTGGACGACCAGGAGAGCGATTGGTAGAGCGACCGGGATAAGTGGATGGCTTTGGGGGAGACCTTTCCCAGCAGTGGGACAGTATAAGTTAAAAAAAATATATAATTTTAGTTTATTTTTATGTAGCTCTAATCAGTCCATATTTTCTTCATTAGATTCACATACCCAATAGTTTTATAAACAATGTTTTTTTATATAAAACATACATCCACATGTAAAAATACGCATGATTAAATAATAAATAAATAAATAAAAGAAGTTCGAGTTCTTGTAAGAATTTGATAAAATGAGTTTAACACATTTAAAAAGGGACCATTTTACTTATATATTATATATATATATATATATATTTACTGTGAGAGAATTCCTAAAAACGAGAATAGCTATTTTATTTACTGAAACACTAACCCACAGTCACCTTCCAACAAAAACACAGTTCACAAAACCCTCGCAAAAGATTATCTAATCCAGCTTTATTTGCGAAGCTTTCGCATTAATTGAAAACAAACAACAGATATTGAATCATTTTGAACGTGACAACAATAAATTCCAAGTTTTGTTTTAGTATTATTGTTTTTGTTGGACTCGTAACTCTTCAGTTCTTGTGTCGTTGTTTCGAATTTTAGGCAACTGAACTCTAATTTTTAGTAGCTTTTAGTAGCTAATTTGTAGTAGCTTTTAGTAGTAATTTTTAGTAGCTTTTTAGTCTTAGAAACCTCAAAAATTATCAGTGTTTTTCTACGATATTATGCATGATAAAAAATCATTTTGAATCACTCTATCTATTAAAAAACCACATAGAAATCTGTTTAGTGGTTTTAAAGATCTAAGCATACGAAGGAGGAGACAGACTTTGGTTTATACTATGTAGTGTAGTGCCTAGACTCTATATAAATATTTCAAAAGAATTGTAGGCTACACTTCTACAATTTTCGTATTTGAAATACTCAATCTTTTCCAAACATAGGGTTTGGGCAGGGAGATAATGAAAGACCATTCTCTATTACGTGCCTACTAACTCTTTCCAAATTTTATTTCATCATCATCATCATAGGCAGCCCGTATTAGCCCACTGCTGGGTATAAGCCTCCTCCCTCAAACGCCACTCCTTTCTTATATGGGCTTTTTGCATCCAGGTCCTACCCTGTACGGCAACGATGTCATCCATCCATTTGGCTGTTGGGCTGCCAAGGCCTCTTTTGTGTCCCCTAGGCCACAAGTTTTAAAATAAATAAAAAAATAATCCACACAACATCATCTAGCCCCAAGCTAAGCAGAGCTTGTGTTATGGGTACTAGAAGACTGACATAATTAATACAATAGGTACATATTTTTATAGATGATAGATATTTTTATTTAGTTAATTTTAAATTGACGTGAATTTTTACTAGCACTTTTCTAAACATTTTCTCATCAATATTTCCTAAGCTATCCCAATGTTGTAGGAATCATAAGGTGGGTTCTTTGTAGGCTTTATAAATTACGTGTCTGCCTCACCTTACTATTTTTCGTGGCTAGACTGTATAATGTTGCCGCGTTTAGTACGTTTTACCGTTTGGAAACTTCTCTTTAACTGGAAAAAGTAGGCATTTCATGCTTAGAAATAAAACTAAACAAAAATAGTAAATATTAATTTACGCTATAACACAATATAATTGAAACATATAAAAAGAATAGAAAATCCCACCATACAACACCAAACATGAAAAAATGGCGGTATCTACTTAAGTGTATAGTTTTTTCGTCTCATACGTAGGTATTACTTCCTCTTTTTGTTCTTCCTAGGTTGTGCCAGGTAAATAGGTAGCGATTGGTAGAAGACCACCAACCGCTATTTTTTTTTTAATGCATTATACGCAAACTCTTGACCGCAATCTCATCCTGATGTATATAGTGATGCGACCTGAAAAGTTGAAATAGTACATATATACTATAGAAATATCTCATTTCAGCATCACGAAGTTTGCTAGTTTTTTAAAGCTTTCTGTGTGACTGTAGCAAGGTAACGATCGCATCACAAAGCTACGAGAAGATAGGTAAATCACTCGATTGTTTATCGCACCTTCGGGAAATGAACGCAAGTTTTTGTTAGAACCTGATGTAACTTTAATACCGAAGCTGCAGCTGAGCCTTACGCTTTCAGCAATACATCATAACCTTGACTTTCATGTAGAGATGAAAGAAATAAAAAATAAACATTTTTTGATCATAATATTTACGAATTATATTGTCCGTTATTTACCTAGTAAGTCGGATGTGCTAAATTCGTTTTTTTCTGCATTTTAGTATAAACATGTGTGAGCATTCCGAGGAAATTCAAGGTTATTTTGCATTAAAGAAATAAAATCACAAACAATCAAATATAATCAAAAAGTTTGAAAACTTTATTAATTACTACATAAGTTAGCATAAACAAAAAATTGCGCATATTAAAACTAATTTGCTCTAACCAATATTATATGAAAAACTTTATTAGCCTACTAGCTGACCCGTGCCCACTTCGTTGGGCATAATTCGACCGTTTTTTCTCCGATTCACTTTGCAAAACGGACTACCACGTAAAAGCCTTTTTATTTTTCGGTTTTTTATATAATCTATGACACTCAGCAATAATGTGGGGTATTCTATTGATGAAAGAATTATTAAAATCGGATCAGATGACGGTTCAGAGTTCCCGAGATTACCCCTTACAATTTAACAAATATACAAACACACAAACTTTACTTCTTTATAATATTATAGTATAGAAATATAGATTTATGTACGCGTAATAGAACTTTGAACTGAAATAAACTTTTCATTAATTTTATTAACATTTTCAGCACGAATGAAGCAAGATGTCTGCGCCATTAAAAGTTTGCTAAAATTTGCGAAAACGAAGTAAACTCAAGTTTTGTACACAAGAAAAGCCGGAGGAAACTTTATGAAGTTGTAAAACTGTTTTTTGATTGTTTCATGCTGGAAAAACTTATTTTATTCAGCTTTTCAAATGCAAGATAATTTTAAAAAAGTATGTTAAAACTATACTACGAGTTATACGCATTAAAAAGTCAAGATATAATACAGAACTCTTCCTAGAAAGCCCTATCATTGGGTACCATGATAATCAATATACAATGATTATTTATTAAATTACTGTATTCAAGTTTTAAGAATATGGATGCTGGTGCAATCACAATGATGCCTAACGTCCTTAGGCAATAAAATATTATAAGTACCTAGGCCATCTGCTTGTTTCATTACATTCTCAATGAAATAAAAGTATTTCTATGTAATTAATGTTTGCTGTCGTTACGATCAAAATGCTAAGGCAGTAGCGACAGAGTGCCTCATTAGTGACATCGACTTGTTTTATTTGCGAGACATGCATCCATTATAACATAAAAACTAACAAACGGGGTTGTTAGTTTTTATTTGTGAAAAATTTTAATATTTTTCTGATAAATCTAGTTAGAAAGTAAATAATCGACTAACAAAGTCGCAATTTTTTTTTTAGACCAACTTTATATTTTTTTTTTGTGCTTATCTAGAACTAAAACATAGAATATATGAATTAATAAAAATAGAACTAAAATTTTCTTACTATAGAATTTTTAGTTCGATTATTTGATAAATCCGAGGTCCAAAAAAAACAAATTATATAATCAATACTAGATTTCTTTTTTGTGACATATTTTTTAGGCTACTTTTAGGTGCCCATCATCTTACACTACCTTCCTCTAAGCCTAGTCGTCATTATCTACAAAGCAAGGTCAATAAAAACTAAAACTAATAAACGAATTAAAAACTTAACAATATATATTCTACTATTACTAAAAATTCTTCGTTCTCAATGCAATGTCTTAACACTTATCATTTATATTCTAAATTAGATAAAAAAATAAAAAGGTAGCACTCCGGGAGTGCCGGCAGAAGTGAAAACTTCAATATTAACGTTGTGTTTTCACTTTTAAGTTTTCACTTCAAAAATATAACCACAGACGTCATAATGACAATGACAATCACAATGACACAGACACATTCGCGCAAGCGCCCTGTGCCGCCTAAACAGAGCACACTCAGGCACGGTAGAAAGAGTGGGAGATACCTGGTGGTTCCTCTCCCTTCCCCTCGATCTTACGCTTTTTATCAACGTCACGTGACCCTGACGCGAGTTTGAAAGTTTTTACCCACCCAGCGCCGCTAAAGAAGTTTTCACTTCAAAAATCTAGGTAAATAAAGTCTTTAGTAAACACATTCGCAATCTAGACGATAAGTATAAATATGCTCAGCTTTAATAAACACTTTTACCATTATTTCGTACGTATCTTACGAATGAAAAAGCTTAGTCAAAACACCGTCTCGACTTCATTTTGCATATTTAAATGTAATTATTCACAGTCTAGTGGAAGCTAACGAGATGTGTTTGAATTGCGTAATAATGATTATGTACTTTACTTGAAGTACGCAACAAATTTGTAATGGGAGACAACAGCTTATTTATTTCGATATCGCAATTATTTTGACGACCAAAATAATGCTGGACGATCCACTACTCACTATCCACACTAGCCCCAAGCTAAGCAGAGCTTCTGTTATGGGTACTAGAAAACTGACATACTTAACACAATACATTACAAAGATAGATATTTATTATAATACATTTAAAATACCCAAAACACCCGGAATAAATATTTGCAGATCGTACAAACATTTATCCCAAGGCGGGAATCGTACCTACAACCTCCGCGTCGCAGGCGGACCTTCGCCCGCCGCGCTACATCAGACAAATCTAAATGGTTTTTGTTTCTTTTGTCTTCTTCATTTGATGTTTATTTTTTATTTCAATATGCGAAAGACTTGTGTCTGCCGTGGAATATTTTTCGTGTCTGGAATTACTTAGATTTTATGTTTGTTTGATGATCTATTATCAATGTATTTTTCAAGTTTTCTTAGTAAGTTTATGTATCATTTCGTTTTTGATACTGTAATTGATTTCAAAACGATTTTTATAAAATTCTTGTTCAAAAAATTTCAATAATGTACCAAAAGTTACAACAGGATAAAACTTGCATCAGAGGTTTAGCCAAAAATCCATAAAACCTCAAGTTATCTGCTCCAAAGTATTCCAAAACAGGCCTGAATTTCGCTGAAGTTTTACGCAACAGGCAGCGGGGTAGGGGCTGAAGGTCGAAGTTTTTCATACCGAGATATTTACGAAATTTCTGAGAATCGCAATTAATGGCTAAAAGAAAAATAATAGACTAGAATATTTACAGCTGCTTGTCATATTTTGTAAGAAATTTGACTGCAAATAGGACACAATAATAACATTTATAATGTGTTTGTTTTGTTTATTTAGTTTACCATAAGTTGACTTAGAAAATTTATATTATATTTGTAACAAAGCCTAAAAATGTCATACGATTAAATAAAAAAAATATAAATAAATACCTACATATTGTACAATGTGAAATATTTTGTTTGTGTTATACCTATATGTCATATAATATAAATAAAAAATAATAATAGCATAATTATTGTATTTTACATAGTAATCTCTTATCAATAAGTTAGAACTCCAAAATATAAATTTCCAACGACAAAATGTTTTGCTTTAAACATTTATCAGGCGCTATTCAGCTATTTGACTGTCGTCGTCGTTTAAATTAGAATATCTATCAAGGTTTTTGGATACTACAGATAATTTTTGTAGTGTCAAGTGTGTATTTTGTAATAATTTTCAAATGTCAAGTCGGCTCTCATTTGTTTTCTTCGTCTTCTTCTTTTTTACATGGCTTCTGCCCTTCAATTCGTATTTTTAAACTACGATGGTAATATAACGGTAGCTAGTTTTCGAGTAATCAAAGCCTAGGTTTAGTTCCCGAAACCTACATCAGTCTATATCCGCCTTCCAACGAGCGTACCCTGAACACCAGTTCTTCAGCTAATACATTGTGTTAATTTTTAATATAAATTCGACCAAGCAGCGCAGATTCAAATCTGTGTTTTTTTCTCTATACATAAAATCAATCGAGGCAGAGCACAAATAAATGTGACAATTGCAATAACGTAACGTAAAGACGTTACGTTATTGCAGATACATCGCGCGCTACCGCTGCAACGTTCGACAGTAGGTACAGTAGCTCTACCATGACTTTTTACTATACTATATTTATTATACTCGCTAGCGTCTGTAGTTAAAAAAATGTATGAAGATTTGTACAGCGCCTCTAGCGGATAGTTGGGTACTAAAATTCGTAATACTAATATTGACGTAACTACTGTAGTAAAGTCAGGCGATTTTACTGTGACAACTCATGGTAGAGGTACAGCTGATGTGGACGCGCGTGTATGTCAAATACATCACTGTTTCGATAATGGGGCGTCTAAACGGGCAATGTTTTGCGGCGATTTGTGGCTGCAATTATTGGCAAACATTGCCCAGCCATCAATAAAACATTTTATGTCTGAGCAATCAATTGCAGGCAACATGTTGCAATATGGCTGCAATAGTATGGCCTTTGATTCAGAACCCTTTAATAAGCCACACAATCCAGCAACAATGGCCGACGAAATGTCAAAAAATATGTGGCTATAATGCCGGGCCATCCTTAAAATATTGCATAGTGTGGCTGGTATTGGTAGCAATGTTGCCGGCCACAGTATTGCAGCCACAAATTGCCGTGAAGTGTGGCCCGTTTAGACGCCCCATGTCATTGCAAAAATTACTTTAATCGATAAAAACACAAGGATCCTTTAGAATCGTCTTACATACTTGATGATTCTAGGTGCCAGTTCCAGGCGACCAGAGCCTAGAAGAACGGGCAAGAAACTTACGGCCGTTCCCAACCGTTTTTTTTAAGTGTAAGATTGTCACATATTCATGGGTGAGCATGATTGAGACAACATGAGCATTTGTATTTTAAGCAAGTTTTAGAGGTTCTTAGAGAAACTAGTGCTTCAATTACGAAAATTGACAATTATAGTTTCATTTCCCTACATACGGTCCGCTTCTCGCAGATGGAATGAAAAACGACGTGCAGTCACTATTTCCTGCTAATTTCGGAAGCTTTGTGACGTGGATTCTAGTCAGATGTGTCACTTTTCTAGTTGGGTTACATCACATATTTAGCATGAAGCAGGGTTCTGTGACACATATGGCTAAGGATACTAACCATTACAAAATGGTAAGAGTAAAACTTTTTTTCTAATACACTATAGAGGATAAGAAAAAAAAAACTCTTAGATATACAGACATATTCATACACGTTATTTACTCATTTCTGTATTAATTAAAGCTGCAAATAAAGAAATGTACGGATACCCATCGTGCTTGCAGATTTGGAGTTTATTTATATTTCATTTAATTAAAAACTGACCGCAACATTGAAAACACAAAAACCGTTTTGTTTTCCAACCGCTTAGTTTAAAAAAACTGGTATGTAGCCAAACCGAACCAAACCGAACCAGTCCATCATAATTGGCATTAGCTACCCTCGGGAATACCGAAGGCCACCCCAAAGTGAGTGTCTGCACACTTTACGATAACGATTTCGATACTCGTCCCAGTACCTACCTACCTTAGTACCTCACTACTGGATTAAGTAGAATTAATTGCTTCTACATTTATGGGAGCCATATTAGACCATAAACTAAGGACATTTTTCACAGAGTACATATAATTTTCTAAGGTTCGTCGCCTACAGCAATCTTAGTTTGATATTCAAAGTGCAGAGTGGAAATCTAAACGACTAAATCTAAATTATCGACTAAATCAATCAAAATCATTTATTTATTTGCATACAATGTAGGCACAATAGTTCTTATTCATAAATTAATTAATACTCCGTACATTCAACCTCATCAAGAATATTATTTTTAATAAATTATATCCAAGCGACTATGCGGACTTGTAGCTGTAAGTGTATTATATATGTTACTACTACATCTCTACCGATTTTTCTAGGTATCGTATCGGTAGCATGTAATAACATCCATTGGATGTCAATACCTCAGTGTTGTCTCCGCAGGATATTTGAATTTTCCCCTTTCAAATTGTCGAAATATTTCCCGTCTAATAATTAAAGCTTTGCGCAAATTTACAAAGGCTGTTCAAATTGGGATTCAGCTATATCTGTATACAGTGATGATAAGAATTTTTATTACGGGATTTAGGGTCTTTAGCAAACGATTACAATGAAATTGAATCTAATTAGAGAATGTTGACTTTTAGAATGACGTCACAGCTGGCTTTTCTTAGACACTTTTGGTCGTGCGTTCGATCTACACCAAGAAAGTTCTTTGTTAGCAAATGTTTGTTGTTAAAGTGTAACCCCATATCTTATAAAAAGTTAGACATTATCATCATTAAGTATGGTAATCAAGACTTTATATCTGTTCTAACTTTTTATAAGGTAGACTGTAACCCCCTATTTTATAAAAAGTTAGCGTTGACACTATGTCACCATTACGTATATTAGTATCTGAAGTCTTGATACGTAATGGTGACATAATGTCTAACTTTTCTGCGTCTAGCGCGCAAGTCTGCGTTAAGTATTTTATATTTTTTCGTCAAATGAGAAACACCTATGAGCATTCTAGTTCCCAGAGTAAAGCTTATAAAGCTTTTAGTATTTTTATTCCTAATTGCACATCAAGTAATTTTAAATTATAATATTTGCGTCTATTCCGAAGACGAGGCGATGCGGCTAACCGTCACGAGCATGTTACCTGAACTTGCGCAACTTTGTTAAAGTTGCAGCTAAAGCCGCACCAATTTATAGAATCTTTAGAAAGTAAAGTTTCACTACTTGTTGTTATTTTTTAATTACAAACAAACAAACAAAACAAACAAAGCATTTATTCATACAAAAAATATACATGACAGGTGAACAAAGAAAAAAATAAAGAATACAGAAGAATAGAATAGAATAGAATAGAAAACTCATTATTGGTACACCAAAAATAAAATTACAGGTAACAAAACAAAGAAAAATAAATGGTTACACAATGGGCGGCCTTATCCGCCCATTATTATTTTTCCTTATGAAGAAGCAATAGCAAGAAAAAAGTATGTATCTTAAAATTAAAAACAGAAGGTAGGTACTGTTGCTTTCGGAACGTAATAAAAGCTTTTTAAAAAAACTTGAAAATTATTTAATTAAGTAAAATTAAAACTTATACGCTATACCGATTTGGAGGTAACTTAACTAATGAATCTAAAATGACAAGAGCGGATGAGCCCGTCTCGAGACGCCAGACGGCTCGTCAGCAAAAACAATCTAATTCTATGAAATGCATTGAAGATGCATTTCAGCAAAATATTATAAACTATCTTAAGCTAAGGCAGAGGGAAGAGGGTGTAACATAACTCCTCCATCCCTAAGAGGAAAATTATCGGTACGATCGATTTGAGATTGGTTCCGATAATTTTTCACACACGGTATGCTATTCAACAATTTGAGTCGAAACACATAAAACACAAATGCAATAAAACTTAAGATTACTAAGCTTAAAGATACATATCCTAAATTTTCACTGAATTTAAAATCATTTCTTTCATTTAAAACACTTTCGATCACTGAAGAATGTTTTAAGGAGTACGCCATATACTTCACTTCATCTAGATTAACGCCGTTGAGATTGAGTGCGCGTGCACTGGATAGATTTGCGCCCACACGTAGCTGTGGTAAGGTAACTAGTGGAATTGGCTCCACAACGTCCGTCTCTATGTAGATACGGTGGCTTATGCGAATTCCATTGATTTCCAAAACACATGGTTCATCGATTGTCACGAGGTATGTGCCGAATATTGACAGTTTGCTGACGTCACTGTCACAATGCTTGGTAAGCGTCGTCTTCAGTCTGCTATACAGGATCCAACTGTCAGAGTTGACTTGCTGGATCTTAAGTTCTTCAATTTGAACCTGACGTTGCGTGCAATGAGTGGGGTCATCGTCGAATCTCATGAGCTGTTCGATACAGGTAAGCTCATGGTACAAAGCTCGGTGATCTGCGTTACACAGGAAATGGTCGCCAGCTGATAACGGGCGGCACGGTTTCACGATCGGTAAGTATTTCGTTCCTTTCGCCAAAAGGTACGGGTATTTAGGAAATATGGATAAGGTCTTATTCTCGGATTCATGGAAAATTGGTAAGGAGTACAATTTGTAATAATTATAAATATCTCTATCTGTTAAAGGAATTTCCATAATAAACGTAATTTGATTTTTCTTAATATAAGATTTTACACAAATAGTTTCCTCTAATTTCAATAAGTTTTCTTCTATAGGTGGGTATACTAAGGTTTGAGAGTTAGAAATCAATTTCAAATGATACAAGAGTTCTGTAGAGTTCACGATAGATGGATGTAATATAGAGACTTTACTCAATGCTAGAGCTGTTTCAATTTCACTAAGTCTAATAAATATAGTGTGGAAACTGCTTGTATAAACGTTAAATAATCCTATTACAAATGTATAAAAAAGTCCAATTATTTTGCGTAACGGCTAAATCACTTAACATTTTTTCAGTGATTTTTAAACGGTTATCCAATTTTAATGTATTTTGATCAATAGTTCCGGTTACATTTATAAAGCTGTCAAACATTTTAGAGACCAGGGTTAATTTTTTAGATATTACGATATCATTTTGATTCAAATGAGAAGTAAGATTGTCAATTCTAATCGCGTCTTGGTGATCAAGATTTCCTGTAATAATTTTTATAAGAGAACCCAAAGGATTAAGGAGACCTCTCCTAAAACGCTGTTGTGGAACAAGTTGTCGGTATTTTTCTTTAGTTATATGGCGAATAAACTCTGTATGTAATTTCACACTCTTAAAATCGTGAGAGTAAGAAACATTCCAGTTAATTAGTTTACATAGTTGTTCATAATTCGTAGATACGTAATTAAAGTCATCGTAAATCTTTTCCAAACTAATAACCTTAATTATAGTCCAATGATCGGTTTGTACATAAGCTTGTCCTTCTTTAATTGGAAGTAATCCTGGATTTTCGTCAAGGTTTTGAAGATGAAGGGCCAGCGACGGCATTACTATCAGCAGTAGACTGCACCTGTGAAGGGCGTTTGATGTTTTTAATAGGAGCTTTAGTTTTTCTTTCTCCTACCTGTATAGGCAATACATTTCTTTCTGGTTCACCTACTACTTTCGCTTTTACATAACGTGCCTTATCCTTACTTTTACGTTTGTTAACGTCTTTAGCGTAAACTATTTTACCTATGGGAAATTCTAGGTCATTTTCACCACCTTTCTTTTCTCTATTCTTTTCTTTCATTGCTACCATTTTATCTGCTAAATTTTCATATAAGACTTTTGTTCGCTTTGCATGATCCTTAACCAGTTTCTGAAAATAGCGATTTTCTAATTCTATGCCATAAGGGCTGCTAGTGTCTGTGTGTCCAAAGACAACTTCGAATGGAGTGAGTTCTGTAACAGAATGAATGGTATGATTATAGGCCATGATTGAATACGTCATCGTGGATGCTGCATCAGTACATCGCTTTTCATATTTAGCTAATCTGTATATTTCGATTATTGTTGAGTGGAATCGTTCTATGAGTCCCATTGAATTAGGATTATTAGGTGTGCCAATATGAAGTTCTATTTTATGTAAACTTAAAAATTCTTTCATCAATTCATTATTGAACTCGGTACCAGGATCTGAACTTATCTTTTTGGGTATTCCATAAAATGAGAAATATTTCATTAGGGCTCGAATAACCTCTGGGGTTGATTTTCCTTGAATTTCAATAGCCTGTCCTAGTTTGCTGAAGGCATCTATAAGAGTTAAATAAGATTTTCCTTCAATACTAAAAAGATCTATGAAAAGTTCTTGAAAAGGTGAATCTTGTGTTTGCGTTAACTGTAAGATAGGTTTAATAGGTTTCCTATCGTATTTCATTTTTTTGCATGCTTCACAAGAATTTATAACTGCTGTTACTGTTTCCTGCATTCTGTCCCAATAGTAATTCCTACGAATTCTGACTAATGTTTCCTTTATACCACGGTGGCATGTCTTTCCTTCATGATGTTTAATTATCACTGCCTTTTGTTCACTTTCGTCTTCAATAGTTATGACTCGCTCTGTACATTCATGAAAGTTAATCATACCTTTCTTAAAAAATTGAATTATTATATTTCCAAATAATCTGCGATGTGAGTTTTCTTCAAAGAAAATGAAATATTTTAGTTTCGGTTTTATATACTCCTTTAAGAATTCTTTTACTAATTCTGGATTATCTTTTGGTAGGAAAACTTCTAAAACCTTTTGTTTTTCCCTAGAAAGATTTTTTACCTGTATTTCATTTTTAAACCATGAATATATCAAAATTTGATTAGGTTTCGTGTCTATTGCCTCATGTAAAATTGGTATTCCTATTGATTCCATATCTGGAGCAGAATGAATTGTACCTGATTTACTGGATTCTGATCGTACTGGGTATTGATCATTGTCAATGCTATGTCTTGATAGCACTTCCGATATGTCAATAGGGCTTCTTGTATTTGTCCTACTTGTATCTGATAAAGTTATCGTAGATGAGTCATTTCTATTCGTTTTCTTTTCAGCTGTTAGCTCTCCTATCTGTTTAACTACATCATGTAAATGTTCTTTAAGCTTTTCCTCCTTCTCATCAACGTTAACTGCCATCGATTGATTTTCATCATCAGAACCTAAAGCATTAATTTTTATTCGAGATAAGGCATCAGCGTTGGTATTCTGTTTGCCATTTTTATGTATCATTTCATAGTCATAATCCTGTAAGCGTAATCTCCATCGCGTGAGTTTACTACTTGGATCTTTAAGAGATCGAAGCCATATTAATGGACGATGATCGGTGTAAATGAAAAACTTTCGACCATATAAATAAGGCCTAAAATGCTTTACTGCCCAGATAATAGCGAGCAATTCACGTTCAATCGTGCTATAACGAGCTTCAGTATCACTCAGTGTGCGACTAGCGTATGCTACAGGTTTATCACTTCCAATCTGTCCTTGGGATAGCACTGCACCTACTGCTACGTTCGACGCATCCGTCGTTAGAACGAAGGGTTTGTCATAGTCCGGGTATTGCAATAAAGGGGCATGCGTCAAAAGTTCTTTGCATTTATTAAATGCGTCAATGTATGTTTGATTAATTACTATTCCGTTGCGTTTTTTTAAACAGGCTGTTAATGGTTGAGTAATTTTAGCGAAGTCTTTTATGAATCGTCTATAGTATCCTACAAGTCCTAAGAAACTCTTAATCTCAGTAGTCGTTTTAGGTATAGGATATTTTAATACCGCTTCAATTTTGTCATTGTTAGGTTTCAGTCCATCTTTAGTAATCGTATGTCCTAAATAAAGAACTTCTTTACGTAAAAATTCCGATTTGTCTAGCTGTAGTTTTAAATTGGTCTGTCTAAGTCTGTCGAATATTGTTCTTAATTTCATAATATGTTCGTCTAGGCTATTCGAGTATATTATTATGTCATCTAAGTAAACCATACAATGTAGTCCTTGTAGTCCTCGTAAAACATTGTCCATTGTCCTTTGAAAGGTTGCTGGGGCTGTTTTTAAACCAAATGGCATTCTAGAGAATTCAAAATGATTATTTTGCGTACTGAACGCTGTCTTCTGTCTGTCATTCTTCTCTACTTCTATCTGATGATAACCACTTGCTAAATCAAGCGTACTGAAGTAAGAGCACTTTCCTAATTTGTCAAAAAGGTCTGTAATATTAGGCAAGGGATATTTGTCGTCAATAGTAATGTCATTAAGTCGCCTGTAGTCAACTACCATCCTATATTTCCTTTCACCAGATGCATCCATTTTTTTTGGCACTAAGTGTACAGATGCACTCCAAGGGGAATGCGATTCTTGAATGATGTTGTCCTTTAATAATTTGTCTACCTGTCTACCAATCTCATCTTGTATAAACGGAGCCTGTCTATATGGTTTTATGTATATAGGGTCTTCGTTCTTTGTCCTTATGTGATGTTTGACTTGACTAGTGAACGTCAAGGGGATTTGTTCGCAATAAAATATGTCCTTGTATTCTTCACAAAGTTCGTAAATTTTAGAACGTTCTTCGTCATTAGTATGTTCAAGTCTGATTTTATTTAAGTTTTCCTGTAATAGTTGGTCAATTTCAATGTCGTTAGTTGGTCTAATAAAATTTAAGTCACAGTCTGTCACATCACTTTTGAATCTGGTCACTGTAAAGGGTTGTTTGATCGTTAGTTTGTTTGGTTTATCTAATGTGTTCTGAATGACTGTAGTTGCGTAACCGTTTATGCAGTTTACTAATGCACTAGGCATTCTTAAACCATTTGCAAATTTTTTAAAGTCAAGGATAGCTTCACCTGAATACTGATCAATTGGTAATTTTACTCTTTTTTCTGTCCTAGCTGGTATGTCAATTGTATAATTTAGATTGTTATTGATTATTGGAATGCAAGCAGCATTCGTCTTTAAAACTTTAGCTTTCAAGTCAATAATTGCGCCTAATTGTTCAAGTAGGTCACTTCCTATTAAACCTTCATAACGTGGGTCGACGTCATATATATAGAATTTATGCCAATCGTTAGATGCAAAAGTAGGCAAGAGAGGGATTTCAATCACTTCGTCGTGGCTGCTTGTTGCGTGGGTGCTAACCACATGAAATGGTTCTTTTTGAACAAAGTCATTGAAATATTTATACGCAATTCGAGGGCTAAAGAACGATCTCATACTTCCGGTATCTATCATCATTTTAGCGTTTATTTCTTTTATGTAAACGTAAGGAAGTTTTAAGTTCGGATCGCAATTTAATTCTAAGATTTCGGATTTATCGAGGCTGTTGTCTGAAAATCCTGATGCTCAGTTTCACCAGTCTGTTCAGTTTCATCATTTTTTTCGTCACTTTGAGAGTTATCATAATCACCTTCATAGTACTCAAACTCGTTCACGTCATTATAATTATAGTCATAACTGTCATCATAATAAGGTTCATATTCGTTAGTGATCAGTTCATTCAATTTAAAGCCTTGCTGTGGTGCCTTAGGGGCTGCTGTTCGCATCGTGACGTCACTTGTCTGTATGCGTGGAGGCTGAACATAAGGTTTAGCTTCCGGTCTATAACCAAATGGTTGTGGTGGTCTATAACCAAATTGTTGAGGGGGCTTATAGCCGAATTGTTGAGGGGGCCTATAGCCAAATTGTTGAGGGGGCCTATAGCCGAATTGTTGAGGGGGCCTATAGCCGAATTGCTGAAGGCCAGTTTGTTGTTGTGGCTGAAGGCCAAATTGAGGTTTATATCCTAATGTTGGTGGGCGGAATGTACCGTAATTTTGTGGTTGACCTAGCGTCCTAATCTGTGTATTTTGGGGTATACCAAAATTAAATTTGGGCTGGTTATTGTTATTACCTTGTAACATTGGTTTGAACCCAGTTGGCTGAGTTGTTAACGGCCTTGAACCTGGTGTAGGTTCAATCTGTCTACTACCATGAATTTTATTCCTCATATTATATTGTTCTAAGAAGTTCACTTCCTCAAGTACGACAGTCAATGCTGCTTCCAATGTTGCTGGAGCTTTAAGTCTTACTACGCGAACCATATTTTCCGGTAGATTGTATAAAAATACATTCAGAGCTGTATTGTTGTAAATTATTAACTTAGCGCGCTTTAAGTCACTGTCCGCAATCACGTTTACCTTTGACATCAAAAGCGATCGAACGCTTTGGATTCGGTTGCAAAAATCAAGAAAACTTTCACCGGATTTAATTTTTAAAGATTCTAACTCGATATTAATACACGCTTCACTACGCGGGTCTCCAAAATGCTGAATGAGTAGTTCCTTTAATTCTGACCAAGTCACAATATCTTCCCGTTCTGATAAAAGAGCAGCTGCCTCCTCTGTTAATCTACTCGTCAGAACATTATAAACATAAAGATTCTGATTTTCATCACCTGCTTTACCATATCGATCGATAATATACTGACATTTTCTCAAATATAAATTTAATTGTCTTTTATCGCCTTTAAAAAGCGGGATTAATTGAGAGACTTCTCTAGGAATAAGTTTAGGTTCCGACATCGCGAGCAACTAAGTAATTCGGAGGTGGCAACTCACTTTTACACAAAAATACACAAAATTAAAACACACAAAAATACAATAAGTAAAAGAAACAAGCAATACAAAAATAGGAATGATAAAATTAAATTTTAAAATTAAAATTATTTTTATTAAAATTATATTTTTTTTTTTTATTTCTTGTATAAAATGATTAGATCGATTTTTAGATCAATAATCTTTAATTAAAACATGTATTTATCTTATAAAAAGCAGATCGATTTGAGATCGCATATACCGCATCAATTTTTCTTAACTCTATGTTTGTTCTATTTTGAGAACACGGTTTAACCTTGTAGAATTTTATACAAAGATTACCAAACAGTTACAATGAGAGAGTTCCAATCTCAAGTATAACAAAATTACAATAAACGCACAATATAGGAGGATGAGGGAAAGGAATGGCGAAAAGTTTTACTCACCAACCGACCGTTACTCCCATACTGCTTGCTTTTTCCGTATAGCGAGTTATTTATACTACCATAAAAACGATGCCTATCAAAACCGAAAGGCGTTTAAATTCACACAGTACCGGATCTTAGCAAAGTAACCTCAAATTATCAGGAAAGCTATTAGTACCTACTTCACCTGTTCATTCATAATCCCACGCTGTCAGTGAGCTTAATGCTGACGGTTGGCTGACACAAATGATTCCAGTTGAAGTGATAAGCTAACCTCTCGTTTAAGGCTGGAACTAGACAGGTTATTGTGGTTAGGGATCTTTGGGGGTCTATTTCATGAGATTTTTAGGAGGGAATTAGGGGGGGGCTTGAAACTCTCTAAATCTCGGCTACAAATGCATTCTGAAATATCTTATGTGAGATTAGAGGAAAAATCGAATCGCATAATGAATGCCCTTTTACTGACAAGATGCAATAATGTGTATGCAGCTAGATAGTTAGTGAGCATGAATCCATGAATTTGTTGGTAAGTTTTTTTTTAATAAATTATACAAAATTTTAATAGCAAAGTAGCAAATTAAAAGCCGCATGTCTAAGCCGAACCTAACTCTTGATGATATTTTAATTTTTAATCTGAAACTCTTTGTGGATTAGACAAAAACCGCTGCTCTCAGCCTTTATGTTCGGAGAGATTATTCGTTAATGATAAATGTGGACCAAAAAATACTCTAAAATGGAGAATATTTATTGGTTTTCTGCTAGCTTAATTATTTATAACAAAAAGCTATACTTAAATAAATTATTCACGGATATTTTGACAATCTTTTTTTTTTTGCCATCGCAGGCAGACGAGCTAACGGGCCACCTGATGGGAAGTGGTCACCGCCGCCCATGGACACCTGCAACACCAGAGACGCTGTCGGTGCGCTGCCTTTTAAGTAAAGATTAACCCTTCTCTAGTTCTCTATTAAGCAAAAGCAACTTGTACACATTTTTTTAACCAACAACACGCAGCATGGAAGTCAGAACTACCAACTGAGCTGTGACAGTCGCTAGTTTGGAAATCAAAGTATCATTTAATAAATAACAAAGTATAGTCAATCAAATAAATAAATAAATCAGACAAGAAATGTATGTACACAATCCTACCTCTATAGTCACCTCTCCCTAGCCTCAAAGGTTTGCTGGAAGAGAACTCTTCTTAGGGTTAAGCTCGCCTTTGTACATGTCATCTATTTCTGTCTTGTGTAGATATGTCTTATTTTGTGTATAATAAAGAATAAAGAAAAGAAATTCTTGTTCTTGATACTTAGCGCCTACAAGATGTAGGTATATAGTAACCTACACACACAGTATCCGATGCCATCTCGACAGATAAGCACGCGTCCATACTCAAACCTAATTTTGTAAGAATGCACTTCCCACCTTTTCCTCAGTTCAAAATGTAGGTAAGTGTGTCACTTGTAGCTGAAGGGTCCTCGGGACTCCCAATCGGGATTTTACGGCTGGTACAGTCAGCTCAAAAAGTTAATGCTGTATTTTTTTTATTTAACCTATTGTGTTCCACTGCAGGGCAAAGGTCAAACTCTTCCATTCATCTCGATCTCCTGCGTTTATCCACCACTCCGTCGCGTATGAGTCGAGATCGTCTCTCCAACGTCTTCTCGGTCGGCCCATTTGATAAATTCAAGGTAGAGAAGGATATATAGAAGATAAAATTATAGTTATATTATAGTAATATACTTTTGGTACTGACTGTACCTTTGGTATTCGTCAAAAGGTCAAGGTCAGAATCCAATATTAAACTTAATTGAAAACAGATTGCATTATCTTTATAATTTACAGTTTCTTTTATCTAATCATACATTTTTTTTGTGGTTACATTTATTTTGAATGTAAAATAGAATAGATTTGTGCACCGAAAAATATATAAAGATGATAGATGTAATTGAAAAATCCTCGTCGGCTTCATCGGCGCTTTCCATCAGGCGAGATTAAAGCCAAAGGATGGTGTATAGATAATAAATATATAACTAAAAACATACTCAAAAATACACATACTTTAGAGGTATTTTTCAATCTTTCAACACAGTTTTGGCATCTCATAAACGTCTTGCAATCCGTAATCGGCCTAACTCGATAAGTGCTGTTTGACCCAAATGTTCTTATCTGTACAATAAAACCGAATTATGTTTACTCGCATTTCCAAATTTTTAAGAAATCTGTGGGCTGAACACAAATAAATGTGGTTATCGTAAACGCAACGTATTTTAGATACACTGTACCATGAGTTGTCACACTAAAATCGCCTGACTTTACTACAGTAGTTACGTAAATATTAATATTACGAATTTTAGTACCCAACTATCCGCTAGAGGCGCTGTACAACTCTTCATGCATTTTTTTAACTACAGACGCTAGCGTGTATGGATTGTAAAAACTCATGGTAGAGCTACTGCTCGCTAACGCTGTAACGATAAACAGTAAACTGATGTTGATGCGCAGTGTATCTAAAATACGTCACTGTTTCTAAACGTTTACGATTGTCACATTTATTCGTACTCATTCCCCAGAACAGTGTGAATGAGAGCTAGAAAATTATGTATCGGCTTTTTGTCTACGTTCACACACGCTCATTTTACACTAGTTAAACAATTACAAGTAATCTTAAAGTTAATTTTATCGTAGAGTTGATTTTGATTGCGCTCTCCCTCATTTTAGGCATAATGAATATTTTTATTAATTATTTATTTACTATATTTATTGGCTATTTGTGAAAAGAGTTCGTTAGGGGTTTTTATGTTATTATCGCAGAGCCTGATTTTATTAGGTACTGTATTCCAGTAATGAGTGTCATTTATTGTGGACTATGTGACTAAGTTGTATCTATTAAATCCTATCAATAATGACGTCACAGTCACATCAGTCCACCAGAAATGCCACAGAATACCGATGAGTTACTATATAAACTGAACGTGAATTAAAACCTGCCTGGGTTTGAGAGGCTAGGATAGACCTACTAGTCTAATTAAGCGGCAAAATGCAATACGCCTCGGGGCACGTCCTCAGTGGTTAATTACGGAGCACATATTCATGTTTCTAATTACAAGATGCATGTAGCTGGAATTTATTGAAGGTTTACATAAATATTAAGTAAAATTTCTCACAAGAATTTTCTTCGCTACAACGTACCAAGATTTGTGTTAATAATGCATATTTAACAAACATACGGTACACACAGCTCATGCATAAACACAGCTCGGTTACCTAGTGTTTAGAGCCCCCGCAAACTGCAGACTTTTTATCGGCCGATAGTTTGGTCGGCTTCTTAATCAGTATGAAGATGTATGCAGATGCGCACATTACAGTGATTCAGTCTTCATACTGATTAAGAAGCCGACCAAACTATCAGCCGATAAAAAGTCTGCAGTCCCCCGCAGACTGCATATTTAACAAACATACGGTACACACAGCTCATGCATAAACACAGCTCGGTTACCTAGTGTTTAGAGCCCCCGCAAACTGCAGACTTTCTATCGGCCGATAGTTTGGTCGGCTTCTTAATCAGTATGAAGATGTATGCAGATGCGCACATTACAGTGATTCAGTCTTCATACTGATTAAGAAGCCGACCAAACTATCGGCCGATAAAAAGTCTGCAGTCTGCGGGGACTCTTAGTCGTTAATTTTAATTAAAGGCAGCTGGATGCGATGATAACACGAGAATACTGCAATTTGCATGACAACTAACGTTAACAGGAGATAAGCATGCACAAATATAGAAATGCTGCGTGAATCTAACGTATTGTTACACTGCGCGTCAAAGCCAGTTTGATTGTTGAACGTTGCATCATAACAATAGATAATTCTAACTGCATATGTTTGATTGGTCGGCACATTGTGAAAAAAAAAACTAAATCATAACTCTGAAAATTCAAAAATATGCCAAACTCATAGCGTTCTTGTCTATTAATCTACTCTTAAAGTTTAAAGTATCTTAAATTGAAATTTAGATTGAATGAAAAACAGCTCTTATCTAAAAGTTTAAGGCCCAAAGGCATCGTTTTGGAAAATTCTCGTTTGATCCTAATCTCAGGCCCTCGGAAACCCGCCGCGCACCTCGCCTTTATCCATTGTAAAGTTCTATTGTGAACTTCAGAAGTTGCGATCTCTTGTACGTACCTAGAGATTAAGGACCTTTTGTATTTCGACGAACAATATCGCTTTTGGCAAACAATAGATTATTTTGGTTTATTAGTAAATGCATTACGTTTACGTGTACTTCGTTTACGTTTACGTGTACTTTGTTTACGTTTACGTGCACACTTTGTTTACGTTTACGTGTACTTTGTTTACGTTTACGTGCACACATTGTTTACGTTTACGTGTACTTTGTTTACGTTTACGTGTACTTTGTTTACGGGGGGGGGGGGGGGGCTATCTGACATTAAATGAAATGAAAAATGAATTAAACACACTGCGCGATGACGCTGCAACGTTGGACAGTCAAGCTAGCGTTGACGTGCAGTGTGAATTGAATGATCTACCTTTTCGATACGTTTAGGTACTATTGTCACATAATGATTGGTATTCGGGCTTTAATACGACTGCACAGTATCTATCGGAAACGGTATCATAACGATACCTACGTTAACGGTCGTCACATTTCTTGGTATTCGGGTCTCACCACGACTTGGTATTAGGCATCTCTACTACGTAAAGTTACCGTTACGATACGTTTACGATTGTTACATTTATTGGTGATTAGGTACCTCAGTGTAATGATTTATTATTTTTATAAATAAGTGTAATGGTTTTTGTATGTAATTGTAGTGCAAAATATTTTTGTCCTGTACTTAACTACTATAATATAAATAAATTAATATTCATGGACATTCTGCACATCACAATCTAGTTTCAAACTAAGCAAAGCTTGTACTATGGGAACTAGATTGCTGATAAAATACTAACATACTTAAACACATACATAGATTACTAACATAATAACGCCCAGACACATTTGCTCTGAGTGGGAACCAAACCCACGACTTACAGCATGGAAGCTATTACCAACTGAGCTGTGACGCCTGTCTAAAATGGTCTAATATTTTTGTTTGTGTTGTGAGTTTCGAGGTTTATTTATTTATTTATTTATTTACTTTAATTAAAACGGCTAAGAATGCCAATTACAATAATTAAAGATAGGTAAGTACTACATACATTACATTAAATAAAGTCATATTATATACAGCTCAATCTTACTACAACATTATATAAAATAAATTAGATACTAATACAATTATTAATTATATACAATTTAACAAATCAATAATAGAATAAGGTAAGAAAAGTAATAACGAATGTCACTTAAAACAATGTCAAAACAAAAAGAAGGGATAACAATAAGTACTTACATCTAAACATCACGCTCACAGAATCTCAAACATTCTGACATAATACTAGTCCAACCATCCTGAAACAAATCACACTCCGGACTAGCATGCAGGAGAGAGTTGAGGGAGGCGAGAATACGCGGAATAGGTGAAGAGGCCCGAGCCACAGTCCGAGAGAACGGTTCTGCAAAAAGCTTATGGGTCCGACCTCGGCAGTAGTTGTTCGGAACATAAAAACGACACAGCCCATCGCTCAAATCAGAAACATCAATTTTACCGCGAAATACCTTCAAGGCCATTTTAATTTGGTCGTTGGCCCGCCGAACCTGAAGCGAATTGAATCCTAAGCATCCCAAAAGAAACTTAGTTTAACTGAGGTTGTAATAAAATGTAAATAATGATTCGAAACTACGATAAGTGTGAATATTACTGTTCACACAATATTATAATGACCGTAACAGAAAAACATGGTGTTCGTGTTTTACAATGCTAAGCCTGAACAATAAACTACAATGTACAATTTTATAGCATTTAGTTTAGTTAGGTACTGCACGATAATGTAGAAACCTTTAAAGTATGCCAAAAAAGATTTCAGGCCAGTATAGTACATTTATAATTTTAGCTATCACGGTGTAAATGGGCCTCAATGGGGATTATGGTACCTTGAGTCTCATGATCCCCATGATTTTGTAAAATCAAAATCATAGGGATTATGGAACTAAAAGTACCATAATCCCCATGATGGGGATCGCTCAATGGGGATTATGAAACTGACCCACTTTTTATGGCAAATTGGTGCGGTAATTTGAAGTTTAAGTTATAAATCTTCTTGTGAGAAGAGTGCATCTAGCTAATTACCTACACTACAAAATAATATTGACATTGACAGGCGTCACAGCTCAGTTGGTATTACCTCAGCTTTCCATGTTGTGAGTTGTAGATTCGATTCCCAGTCAGAGCAAATGTGATGATTGCGTGAGCATAAATATTAGTTATGTTTACATTTTTTATAGATGTTGTTACTAACAAAAAATATAATTAAACAAAATTATATAGTACAAGATTGCTTGGTATGGGACTAAAGCGTGATGTGTAGGTAAAATGTCCATGAATAATACATAATACATGAAATGACGTTAACAATAAAAAAACATGTTTAACAAAAAAAAAATATTCGAATCTGCTACAAAGTCATTGCCCTCAAGCTGCTTGACTTCACCTAAGTATTCTAATCAAATTAGAGTGTGACGCAATGCAGTCCCTAACTGTATCAGATCAAATATTTACTAAAGTTATGTAGGTATATGTGTAAAATACATAGTATACACGTAGTAGGAAAAACTCATGATTTATGTTTCAATAATTTCAAATACACAAACAAAAGAAACCTTGTTCAATTCTTATCAAAAAGCTAATCCTAATTTATAATATGTCAAATTACTCAAAACCTAAAATAACATTTTTATAATTATAGTAATTAAACACATTGACATACCTTTTTAACAAAATGATTTAAGTGCTAAAATATTATGATTTTTTTTATGTAGAAGTATATCAATCAGACCACATTGTGACGACTTACATTTACTTACATAAAAAACATAAATACATTAAAAGTTTATATTTTCACATATATGTTTGTATATGCTTGCTAAAGTCCCACCTTCTTCTTCTTTCGTGTCAATGGATAACACAAACAACCTTACATAAAGTCCCATTATTCAGTCTTTTATCTTCTATCTCACTCTTACACCAACACAAAGATGCACTATCTTACTCTCACATCAGCACTCATCAGGGGAATTCCACCACTTCCTAAAGTCCTTGTACACTGTCACTTTTCGTAGAGCAGTTTCGTCATTGAGCAGTGCGCAAAATTGACAATACTCATTACTATCCACGGTAGCAGTAGTTTTGTGATAGAAATAGTGGTTCTTCCATCTGAAATACTCCGCATATTCATCGGGATTATTTACAAGTTCATGTATTTTGGCTGCTAGTTTTGTAACACCCAATTCTCTTGCGTTTAAATATGATCCTTCAGGTAAGAATCTGTAAAAAAGCAAATTACTATAAGCAACTTCCTCAAACTTTTCAAAATGCAATTTACTGAATGCTCTTCAAGAGACTTTTATAGAGTTTTTATAGGACTATAATGCTGTCAGACTCTTCTTCCTAGTTACAAACCATTTATTATTTTGAGTACCCTTTTTAATTAAACTACTGTTAAATCTACTAGCTTAATATATTTGCAGATTATTTTAATAGAGATTTTACTTACCGTGAATAATTAGCTCCTCCATACACAATGGGCACAGCATCGTTGTTTAGCGCACGTAGCAGTTTCTCAGTCACATAGTCTTCACTAAGAGCATTTTCAAATGACATGTAAAAATAATAGGTAATTTCAATGTTCTTATCACACTGGTCTTCATGGTCACGAGAACATACAAACGGTCCACAATTGCCATACACATCCACAGTACAAATGGATCCATCGCACGTATACTGATTTAGTTCATCTTGAAGTTTTTTCACAAATTGTTCCCTTTTACTAACTGATAAACAATTAGAAACGAACCATGCTGCCGCTTTTCTTTTGGTCTTCAGTTTATTCTTGAATGCGTTGCTCACTGGGACCATCTCATCTGGTTTCAGCCAGTTCATATCCATTCTAGGTCCTATTATTCTGTTCCTTAAATCTCTGATCACGATATACCCCCATTGCACTTCGGAATCCAATTTGTATGTCCACGTCCAGTTGAAGAAGTTATCGTATTCATTGGTGCATATAGGGTAGTTCCCTGCTGCTTCGATTGTACCGAACACGTATTTTTGATGGGCAAGACGTCTTTGTGGGATCTTTATATTGTACATACGTGGATTCGATAGTTCCGGTCCCGCAAAAGCTACAACATCGAAGTTTGTATAATCACCTAAATAGGTTTTATTTGATGTCACAAAACAGTTTGTGTATGTACAGTTTCTGGTAAGGAATCCTTTTTGTCCCACACCCATATCCACAAACGGCATGTTTTTTGGTGAAGTCCATTGCAGTATGTATTTTAAACTATTTTGTTTCGGTATGTTTTCTGGCTTTTGTAGAATACCGGTATTAAGCACCAATCTGCTGGTTGATATAATCGATTTGGTACGCATCACGTCTTTTAAAGGTGTATACACAATTGTAAATAGAAGAATCAAAGTGCAGAATGTACAAAGTTTTAGAAAACTAGATTTCATATTGTCGTTTAATACACAAAACGTCCAACTATTTGTCACGGCGCGGCGTTGAAAAATGATTTACAAATACAGAAATTGGTAAACACATGTATCATAGTGTGCACATTGTGTACACTGATAGCACACATAATTATGCCGGCTCTTCTCTGCGGTTTATTTATAAATATGTATCCCTTTGAAAAATGTGAAAATACATAGTAAATCATCATCATAAACAAATATTAGGATACTGCTGTACTAAGGACATATAACATTTGGTGTTTCCCATCCAATTATTTATTTATAAGCTACTTTTTCAGACCGTCGCTTTGCAACTTATAGTAAATCCATAAATCAAGGCTAAAGTTATAAATATTCGTGTTTTTGGTAAATTTATATCAGTTCAGATATTTTTTAGCTTCAAATAAAAAATGAATGAATAAAATATCTTAATTGTATATAATATGACAAATGAAAATACAGCTTTAAGTAAAATAAAATAAAATGTACGATGTGCGGTCTCGTCGCTAAGTGAGCGATTTCTTCCAGACAACATTGAAAAATGCTTATTAACGTTTTGCATACTCTAACAATTTACTAAGATTTATGTTTTAAGTGGAATCAAAATGTTAAAGAAATCTTACAGTATAGTATTTTATTTCTTTAAATAAAAAATATAAATAAAGTCAATAAAAAAGTCGTGTTCATTTATCATTATTTTAATGGTACCTACAACCTCACGTTTCAGATATATTCAAGGTTTATATTATTCAATTATTTTTCCATAATATTATGATTACTACAAGGACATACCCTTGTAGTAGGTACCTAATGGAAATGGAAATGAAAAATGGAAAAATAACAATTTTTTTACTGAACTAATGCCCATTAATTACATAAATGATTTTTTTACTTATGAACTGTAATAAGCCAATCATAAGATTTAAAAAAAACTGTCCTAATCATACAATACAAAATCTATAGTAGTTGATAGTAGTGTAAGTAGTTTTGGGTCATGTTGTCACGAGATTGGAATACAAATTATATACAAATAGAAACAGACCGTAAACTTCGAGGGTTTGGAATACTCATTAACATTTTCTATAGCACTAATCAATGCCTTAAAGGACGTGCCAAGAGAGGCGCCGCATTGCGTCCAACACTCAAAATCCAGAACTCATTTATAATGGAAACACAACAATGTGAGCATCAGCATCATGCTTGGTAGCAGAATTAGGTGGTAGTAGTTACTTCCCCAGACAAGATGTATCACAAGAAGCAGTTATAAAATCTAAATGAAAGATATATAGATAGATAACACTTTATTGAAAAAAGGATAATACAAAAAAATCTTAGAACTAACTTAATTTAGTACAATGGGCGGCCTTATCGCTGATAGCGATTTCTTCCAGGCAACCGTAGTATGAAAATGGAAAAACTTTTTTTACGCTTATAGTTCTTAGAAAAACTATTAGGTAGGTACTTTAATTTCCAGGGCATTTCAGCACACCCTGTATAATCCAGACAGAATAAACTTCTATAAGTAAAATTATTTTTGTCTTATTAAAATGATAGTTTTTAATTTCTTATGGTCAGTGGAACTATATATTTAAATCATTTGAAAAACTTCGCTCAGTCATTAAATCCATCAAACTTATTAGGTATAGTTGAAAAAAAAACTAGGGATGAGGAAGGTAAACTTTTTTAAATACACATTTGTCCATTATTGTTTATATATCAAAAAATCGCCGACTGAAAAATAATCAAAAAAGCAATGTATTGGAGCAAAATAAGGTTCAGTTTTGATGCCTTATCGCGCAGAGGATAAATACCATATCGGCATCCGTTCATTGTTTTATTCTGTGTCACAATTATTACTAATTAATCATGTAATTCTCACCGAAACTAATAGAAGGAAAATTCATCATAATTAGAAATTATCCTTCTCATTGTTAAACAGCAGGATAAAATATACCTAAATAAATTAGCAGTGTAAAATAAATAAAAGTAATTTCCAATAATACCTATTCGTTACATTTATTCTCTGAATGGTGACAGTGACAAGCGTCACAGCTTGGTAGGAGCTCACCCTTCCATGCTGTAAGTCGTGGATTCGATTCCCATCCAAAGTAAATGTTTGTGTGATGAACATAAATATTTGTTCAATGTCTGGGTGTTTCTATGTATTCTAAGTAGGTATGTATTTACAAAAATAAGTAAGTATTCTATCAGCATTCTAGTGCACATAGTACTAGCTTTGCTTAGTTTGGGACTAGAATGCGATGTGTGAAATGCACATGAGTACCTATATGTAAGTATTTTAGCATCGTTTAGGGGGATCCCACCACTTTCTGAAGTTTTTATAAACAGTGCGCTCTTGTACCTTTTTCTTATCATTCAATATGGAACAAAACAAACAGTATTCATCCGTGTACACACTGTCCATTTTTCTGTGATACGAATAATGATTCTTCCATCTAAAATAGTCAGCGTACTCATCTGGGTTTTGGATTAATTCGTTCATTTTGGCAGCCAAATCTTCAATTTTCATTTTTCTTGAATCTAAGTATGCTCCATCGGGTATGAATCTAAAATTATAAAATTTTTGTGAAAAACAACATTTTGGACATTTCCTTATTAGTAAAGAAAAATACTGATATGTAGGATACTGGAGTGGAGACTGCGTTTAGGCAAGCGAAGGGTAGGACGCCCTCCGGCGAGATGGAGCGACGATCTGCGGAGTGTAGCTGGCAAACACTGGACGAGAGGAGCCGAAGACCGGGCTCAGTGGCGCGTCTTGGGAGACCTACGTCCAGCGGTGGACTGGTATAGGTTGATGATGATGATGATGATGATGATACCTTGAATAGTTGGCGGAGCCATAAACAATTGGCACTGCATCATTCCAGACAGCATTTAAAAGTTTTTCGGTCACATAGTCTTCACTGAACGAGTTCTCAAACGATAGATAGAAGTAATATTTCTCTTTTATCAAATCAAAACACTCTGCTTCTTTACTTCTAGAACAATCGAAGGTGCCGCACGCGCCGTACACATCAACCGTCAAATTGTATATCTTAAGCTCCTTCTGAAGGTTTTTAACAACATCTTCTCTCTTACTCTTAGAACGGCAGTTTGAGACAAACCAAGCAGCCGCTTTCGATTTAGATTTCAATTGTTCCTTGAATTGATCTTTCACTGGTTCCATACCCTCATGTTTTATCCAGTGCATAACCTTGTTTGGACCTACAATATTGTTTTCTTTGTCCTTTATAATCATGTATCCCCATCGTACGTCAGAATCTAATTTAAAAGTCCAGGTCCAGTTAAAATAGCCATCGAATCTGTCCGAGCAAACCGGATAGTAGTCAGATGATTCTATCGACGCAAAAGCATATTTCTGATGTTGTGAGCGAGTTTTAGGAAGTTTATCCTTAGTCATGCGTATAACGTCTGGTCCAGAAAATGCAACAACATCAAATTTTGATACGTCATCCAATTGATTTTTATTTCCCGTTACAAAACAGTTAGTGTAAGGGCATTTCCTATCTAAGAATCCTTTCTGAGCCAGGCCTATGTATGATAACGGTGGATGTCTCGCTGATGTCCAAAGCAAGATATACTTCATATCACCTTTATTTGTATCATCATGTTTATCACTCGTATGTACTGTATCACTTGAAAACTTTACCGCACGTTCATGTTTTGGCTGAATCATATATTTATTTGAAAACTTAGAAACATGAAAAAAATATAATATTAAAAACAGAACCACAAATACTAAACACAAATAATAGGTTTTCTTAAACGTTAAAGTTATATTTTTAAAAAGTATTAATCTCATAGTTAAATTTCAAAGTTCTATCACACTTCATGGCACATCATATTTCGCAAGGGTGCTATCCGTTATTGGCAATAGTTGTAGACCACTGATAACATTTTATC
This sequence comes from Ecliptopera silaceata, assembly GCA_932527185.1. NCBI lineage: Eukaryota > Metazoa > Arthropoda > Insecta > Lepidoptera > Geometridae > Ecliptopera > Ecliptopera silaceata. The sequence continues at coordinate 3,400,470 of OW052202.1, read as the reverse complement.
TTATCTAAACCAATCAATACGTCCATTGCCTATATCACAGCTTAGATCAAAATGCATCACTTAAATCAAATGTAGGCCATTTTTATTTAAGGCTCAGCTGAGTTTATTCTGATTTGTTTGACACAAGATAATGCTACAATGTAGATACATTTTCAAATAACACTAAACACAATCCTACACTTACCTAAACACCTACGAAACCCAAAATAAATCACTGAACATTTTTTGTGTCAAATGGACATCAGTAAATCTGTTTTTTAACTGAACTGTACGTAATAATAACAGAACACATTTTATCGAGAGTAGGTATTACTCACAAATAAATTATATTGTAATATCATGATATTTTGCTAACAAATATGCAGTCGCTTATCAGTTTGTAAAAATGTTTAACTAGATTTAACTAATATTGGATACACTTATAAGTATCGAGAAACTATTATCAATCGTCTACGAGATTGTGTAAATGTCGTTATTAGTTTTATTTACACACGTACCTACACACTAGCTGGTGTCCGCGACTTTGTTTTGCTATTATATTTTAGTCAATCCATTCATTTTTTTACTATTATTCATCCATTGTTGTCCCACTGCAGAGCAAAGGCCTCCCTTCCCTCCTTCCACTTATTTAATATATCCCTTTATTTAACGCAGTGACAGGCCACGTGCTTAGATACGAGTCCAGCTCGTCCCGCCATCTCATCCTGGGTCTTCCACGCTGTTGCCTTGCATATCGCACAATATCATTATAAATTACAGGCTATATGTTATTCTGGTGTACAAACCACTATTGTAAAGTTTCATGAAAATCTATTCAGTAGTTTTTCTGTGAAAGAGTTACAAATATCCATCCATACAAACTTCCGCGTTTATTATATTAGTAGGATGCAAAATTGCGTCGTAGGCTCGGAATTATCGATGCATTTATCATCGATCAAACATTATAAAATCATTGTGTCACTATCGATATACTTAATCGGTAGAGAAACACCATTTTATAATGCACGCGCCTTCACCGCGGTTACACTCACGTGCAGAAATGGTGTACAGATACAACACAAATAAATTAGTTTGTAATATATTATTCACAAACAAACTTACGACTATACAGTATTTACAAAATGTACATTTACATATAAAATACATAAGAAACAGCTGAGCTATCTACAGACCGTTGCAAACGATCTATAGATAGTTCAACTGATCCAAATCAGTACCAATCGGAAGCGTACCCAAGACACTGGCTGCATTGCCGCGCTGAATAGCAATGCTGATACGTTGATAAATAATTAATTTTTTTGTTTGTAATTGGTTGTTCAGGCACGGTTACACGTTATCATTATATTTTTATAAAAATAAACAAATCCGTCATCAGCAAGTAATACTAAAAACATATTTTTAAAGATTACTCAAAAGGAACAAGTCAGATGTTAATAAAATTGGAACCTCTAAAGTTTTTTTTTAAACAAAAAAGAATCATCGAAATCGAGTAAGGAGTAAGAACTTTTAAACTATTGCATAGCTTCTATCGCGGGCCTTGAGCCTGGAGACTGAATTCAGAAATTCCGTAACGAAAATACTGAACGAAATAACCTAACACTGCGCATGCGTAATCCAGCAAAAAATGCTATGCAATAGCTTTACCGCAGCAGTCACCGAGTGCCACACGTCTTTTTTTTGTAAGTGTAACACATATTTTTTATTTTAAAACCGGGGAGTCACACAAAAATTCTGACACAAATCGATGTCGTGATCGATGTTTTTGCAACATCGATAAACCTTTTATTCATTCATGTCGTAAAGAACCTATTAAAATGTTTATAGCTTATAAGTTTACACTTAAAACTATTATTTTTAATGCATTTTCTTGCTAGCTAAATACTTAAAGGAGACCCTAGCGTGGTAGGTGAATTTAAACCAAATATAAAACCATTTCAGGTAGGTAGGTATATATTTTTTTAAAAACAACTTCTACTCCACTTAAATAAATAAATAAATATTCATGGTCATTTCACACATCACACTCTAGTCCCAAACTAAGCAACGCTTGTACTATGGGAAAAAGACTGCTGATAGAATACTTAAAAAAATTTTTTTTTGTAAATACTTTCGTAGAATGTAATCCCAGACACAGAACAAATATTTATGTTCCTCACACAAACATTTGCTTTCGGTGAGAATCGAACCCACGACCCACAGGATGAAAGGCAGAGCTACTACCAACTGAGTTGTGACGCCTGTCACTTATCTGATCCGTATCTAAACAGGTCACAGAGTAGGTACATTAGTTTACGATAAAGATCACCCTTTACCACAAAAATACAAACAAAATACATAGAAAAGATACGTAGTTCATTTTTTAGCTTTCAATTATCTACTTCTTGCGTGTCAAACTAGATCGATATCTACGCAAATAACGCCTCAAGGACTTCGTATAAAAAAAACTTGAAAAAATACCTATTATATAATAGTGGTTAAATCCAGCACTAGTTACGTAGTCAGGAGAAGAAAAAACAGAAATTAAGTAGATCTTTTTAATACAAACTTAACGGACGAAATAACAATAGCTTAGCGATTTTAGTGTTCGATTGATTATTTACAAGACAACATTTATATTATATCTGTTGACCATTAACCATTTAATTCATAGTGACAATCCTGAACAACACAATAAATAAAAAAATCCTAATCCATTTCTTGAAGAACATTTCTGACTTTTTTAAATTCATATAAGAACTACTTCTTTCGTATTATATCTCTAGAAAGCGATATTATTTATTATTGATTTGTTCATAGATTTCACTATCATTAGGTACATTAATACTGCTAAATCTAAAAATAATATAAATAGAACTATATGATCATGAAATTCAAGATATTCCATGAAGGCGGAATCAAGAAACAATGTTTTTTTTTAATTTTCATGTAAATAATAGTATCCCGGTTGCCAGTATCGATAACGAGATTGTATGTAGTTCAGCGTGTGTTGATATACCTTTATTTAAAAAAGGCAGTCTATCGTAGATGTCTGTCCACTGCTCAGTTCGTGGATTCCACCAGTTTTCTATATCATATACCGTAGTTGTCTTGTTCTTTGGTAATTTGTTTACATATTCACATAATTTACAATAAGGATCGATATCAGCAGACTCCTCAACGTTATGATATGAGTAATGATTATGCCATTTGAAAAAGTTGTGGTACCTTTCTGGATTGATGATGATTTCGAACATTTCTTTCACAAGCTCTTTGGGATCTAGTTTCGTTGCATCTAAGTACGTTCCAGCTGGCATAAATCTGAAAAGACAGAACCAAATTAAAAAAACAGTCATCGGAAATTTAATACTACACGTTTCTAAAATAAAATTATGGGAACGATGTTATCAACTTATTGGCTTGAACGTGGATGTTGGCTGTTGTTCAATGTGTTATTTAAAAAATGGTGGTCAACCAAAGACATTCTAAAACAGTTAATTTTTGCAAAAGGTATTTAGATAAGTTGTTTTAAGTTACCTCGTGTAATTAGCACCTCCGTAAATAACAGGGACCGTAAAATGTTTTAAAGCATGCAACAGCTTTTCTGTCACATAATCTTCATCAAAAGAGTTTTCGAACGAAAAGTAAAAGTAGTAATCAGTTTCCAGCAAATTCAGGCATTCGCCCATAGAACTCCTTGGACATTTCTTGTCTCCACAGTAACCATACACGTCTACAGACATTCCATAGTCTTCCATCTCACGCTGTATTTCCTTCACGAGAGTTTGTCTCTTACTAGGTGCGTCACAGTTTGACGCAAACCATGCAGCAGCTATTTTCTTTTTAGCTATCTTTTGTTTTATAGTGTCATTGATTGGCAACATTTCTTCATGCTTCATCCATTCTACATATTTACTTGGACCTACAACATCACCGCTTCTGTTTCTAACTGCAAGGTAATTAAAATTTATGTCTGAATCAAGCTTATACGTCCAAGTTAAATTAAAATATGCTTTTAAAATGTTGTGAGGTATTGGATAGTTCCCTGAAGATTCTAAACTAGAAAACACGTACCGTTGGTTTTGCAATCGTTTCATCGGCATATGCTTTGCATGGTCTAAGATAACATCTTTTCCTTCGAAGAGTACCACGTCGAAGTCGGTGACATCACCCAACAACTTCCTATGGGAAGTGACATAGCAATTCTTAAATGCACATTTTCGTTTCGAAAAAGTCTCACTTCCCTCGCCCATGAACGCGAAGGGTTCATGTTCTGAAGGCGTCCACTGTAACATATAAACGATCCCGGGTACTTTTTCCACCTTAACTGCTTGCAGAATGTTATGATATCCCAGCACTAACCACACCATAAAAATGAGAATAGCACCACGCACACACATCACTACATTTATTTTGAATGGTTTGAAATGCATTTTTGACAGGTCATTAGTTTTTAGGCTCTGGTTGCGAAGGACTGGCTCTTGAAATCACTAAGTCTATCAAACGATTCATTTCATATAACATATTCACTATATCCAAATCAATGGATACATTCCTGACCATACATTGACTCGCACATCATATCAACTGACCGCTCATACCGACTGCTATCGCAGCATTGGATTTGCTCAATGATAATGTAGCTCACTATCTAACAGTTATTCAATACAACGCCCCCTTAAGTTCTTCACACAAAGTTCAACAGGAAAAAACACAAGAAAGATCCGAAAACACTACATTTTATCAAATACGAGTTATTTATGAATATACGAACTAATACGTTTTTCGGCTGTTCGTGTCACCTTGCGTATGAACCAAGAAATCAAATGAACTGCCTACTAATCGCTCCAACGATTAACCAGCCCAAATGTTGATTATGCTATCTAATTGACTAACTGAACAAAAACTATGTGACTCATTTACTACAAAGTAATTTAGAACAATGAAAGTCTTATTTCACTTACGGTGTTTTAAATAACTCTGTGGTAAATGAGTCACGTGGTTAGCTAATGTTGTATAAAGTTATATAAAAAAAATTGTATAAGTAGGGGTACAAAAAACGTTGCGTAATAATAAAAATCTCGTACAAAGGATTCTTGAAACATACTTACGTTCAATTTACAAAGGGAAATTGAAAATAGCGTCACAAACATAGATATCTACTGTAAAAACATCTAAGAAAATTTTTATAGCAAGTGAGCCTTTTTGTGTCAGTGATAAGTAAAATATTTTGAATGACAGAATCTTTTTCATTATCCAGTTTAATGAATCGTATAAGTGGGCCCGTTCACTTCACGAAATCCTATGTTTAAATTAATAGAAGAGATATAATATATAAAATACATAAGAAACAGTTGAGCTATCTGCAGACCGTTGCAAATGATCTGTAAATAACTCAACTGATCCAAATTAGTACTAATCAGAAGCGTACCCAAAATACTGGCTGCATTGCCGCGCTGGATAGCAATGCTGATACACTGGACCAGATACTCACCAAACCACGGGTCGCGCGTTCCTAATTACACAATATAAATTAATGTATATTATATATTCATCTTCATATTTTTATAATTATGTGTGCCATACGAATAAACCTAAGCAAGGGATGTTTGTTTAACACATTCTGACCGCCGTGATTGATGACTGGGGAGTAGAGTGTAGAAACGATTTTGCTTAAGACGGAGAGATGGATGAGCGCAGTTTGCAGTGAAATATGAGGATCGAATTACTTTGGAGCCGCACATTAGATGGTCACATTGTGACTGTAAGATAAATAGCGTTGTATTCTTTTCCCATGAAATTCCCAGTTGTACTGTAATAAAAATAAGAAAAATGTCGACGACCGATGTGGCGCGGCGGGCTAAGGTCCGCCTACGACACGGAAGGTTGCGGGTTCGATTCCCGCCTTGGTATAAATGTTTGTACCATCTGCAAATATTTATTCCGGGTGTTCTGGGTATTTTATATGTAGGTATGATAAAAATATCTATCTATATAATGCATTGTATTATGTATGTCAGTCTTCTAGTACCCATAAGACAAGCTCTGCTTTGCTTGGGGCTAGATGATGTTGTGTGGATTGTCCAGCATTATTTATTTATTTATAAATTAAAACTGACCATCATCAGCCAGCAGCCATAAAGCAACTCTTTGAGTAGGTACTTATAGTAAGTTCACTTACCTACTAGTTTGGTAGTTCTTTGTGAAACAAGCACGCCGGGGAAGTACCTAGTCTGCTGTCAAGTAGTGATGTTCGCAATGCTATGTTCTGACTTGAAATTTATATAAATGATATATTCTTGGACATTGCACACTCTAGTCCCAAACTAAGCAAAGCTTGAGTACAAGCTTTGCTTAGTACTAGTAATGGCAACTAGATTGCTGATAGAATACTTATGTACATTTTTTTTATATATACCTACATACATACATACATAGAATATAGTAATACCTAGAAACAGAATAAATATTTAGATATACTTATCACACAAACATTTCACACAACACAACCCACAGCATGGAAGGCAGAGCTACTACCAACTGAACTGTGAAATTATGTGATGTCTTATGAAGTCTTCTTCTTCTTTTTTATGTGGCTTTTGCCCGTCAATACGATAGGCAGGGCAAAAGTCATATGATTAGGTAAATAAAGTGCTTGTTAGTAAAGGCTAAGTTATTTATAGTTAGTGCTTCATACAGAAAGCTATTATTCATTTCCCGTGCACCTGAGATCCACAAACAAAACAATTTATCTGCCAACTAACTTTCGTTCAATCGTATTTAGATATATGTAATGTCTTAGCGAATATTATAGAATAACTTATTTGATTAATAGTGGCTTTATATGGCTTAAAATTAAGCACTATGTAGTTAAAATACTTTACCTACTATTACTAAAACGACCATACCTAGGTACAAGGGTTGGACCTAGATTCCCTTCAAACGGATTTTGGAAGTAATTTTGAAAGAATTACTCTCATCTGAAGAGTTACCGCTTTCCGGATGACCTTAGTAGAAAACATAGAAAGCTTGTCCTAGCATGTAAGTATATTTATATTATTATTTTTAAGCTAAAGTAAGGTAAAATAAAAATTGATTTATTGACAAATTATATTGGTAACAGAATAATTTGAATCCATAGGCTCCTGTGCTAGTTATAAAAACTGTGTTACAGGAGCCAAAATTGCATAGCTATTGCATAGCTTCTATCGCGGGCCTTGAGTGTGGAGACCGAATTCAGAAATTCCGTAACGAAATAACCTAACACTGCGCATGCGTAGTCCAGCAAAAAATGCTATGCAATAGCTTTACCGCGGCAGTCCCCGAGTGCTTCACGTCTTTTTTTTATACCTTCTGTAATGCCAATGTACTGTTTACAGTCTCAGTGTATATACCACAGACGATCTATGATTTATACTCACACTTCTTTAAATCAAACGTTCATTGTATATGTAACTAGAGTCAGCTAGTTACATATATAATTATGCCCACTTCGTTGGGCATAATTCGACCGTTTTTTCTCCGATTCACTTTGCAAAACGGACTACCACGTAAAAGCCTTTTTATTTTTCGGTTTTTATATAACTTATGACACTCAGCAATAATGTGGCTTTCTATTGGTGAAAGAATTTTTAAAATCGGTTCAGTAGATCCAGAGATTAGGTACCCCTTACAATTTAACAAATATACATACACACAAACTTTACCTCCTTAAAATATTAGTAGATATAGATGACATAACAAATGGCAAATGAACAAAAAGTCCGAGCCAGAAAAAAAAAGTAAGTACTTATAAAAGTAAGTATAAATGTTTGTACGATCTGCAAATATTTATTCCGGGTGTTCTGGGTATTTTATATGTAGGTATGATAAAAATATCTATCTATGTAATGCATTGTATTATGTATGTCAGTCTTCTAGTACCCATAAGACAAGCTCAATTAATAACATTTTTTTATAACATAGACAATCCACACTCCCAATCTCGTAGAAGTTTAAAAAAATATCTATAAGAGTAAAGTCATTCATTGTGTCATTTCTGTCAGTAGAATGTGCATTTAGTTCACGAAAAAAATAAAATAAACCTAACATACTATGCGCCCCGTTTTCGTCTACAAGAAATATTCGCAATATTTCAAAAATGTGAAGAGAATCGCTTGGTAATTATACATGATTATTTTTAGACTTATTTTTTTTATAGGATAGTGTAGGTATTTATTCACAACCATACTTACGACTATTACAGTATTTACAAAATGTACATAGGCATATAAAATACATAAGAAACAGTTGAGTTATCTACAGACCGTTGCAAACGATCTATAGATAGTTCAACAGATCCAAATAACGTATTATTTGATAGACTAATTGATTTGATTCAGACATATTACGGATGATCTAATCTAAAAATACACGCGCCTCCACAGCGGTCACACTCACATGCAAAAATGGTATACTAATACAATCCAAATAAATAGTTTTTTAATTGTTCAGTCACCGTCTAGAAGTTAGGTACCATTGGTAAAGAATGGCTGGATTTGTCGGCCAACTAGTGCATTAAAGAGCCGCCCGCACGTGCTCTTTTTTAAATGCACGTGTCTGTCTTTCTACTTTTTTCTTCCTCTATTATTTCATATATATTTATTTCATAAAAACACATACCTACCTATAACTATATAATTATACAAAATACTTATTAATGATACATTAGTGGTGCTTATTTTAAAAATGAAACTGGAGTAGGTAAGTATAGGTAGGTTTCACTTTGCCCACTCTAGGAGTACCTAAATCCTGTGCTGTGGGTGTCAGTAGGACTCTTTCGGTAAAAGCTATTGTCTTTTTTAATTATTTATTGAGCTTCATTCTTCAATGTTTTGGGTGCCTGTTTTTCGCGCTTCTTCTTCTTCTTATCGTGTCGATGCTACAACAAACTGCATTTTGGTGTAGCATCGTGTTGGAAGGATTAGCCAGACTAGACACTGCTTTGCCGTGCCTAGCTGTTACCGGTGTGCGCCACGAGGAGGCTCTTTCCATGCGCTTAAGTCTATAATATTGTTCCAAAAAACTATTCTAGTCAACTCCCAAATGGATGTAGATTTGAAGCTTGTCAGTGTGTTTTACGTCGCTTAAGAAAGTACATACTGACGCTAGCATTAGTTTTCTGCAAAAAAAGTGGAAACACTACAAAAATATCGTCTCTGTTAATAAAAGAAGAAGATGCCAAAAAATCATGTAAAATTCTAAAAAATCATGAAAATATTTAATAAAATATAATGTCGAAAGAGATGTCTCCCGATCTATTCTACCGAGGTTTGAGGAAAGCATTTATCATGATATCAGTGTCAAGTACTTGAGATACTGACGTAACCTTCACAAGTCGCTTCGTGGAACTTATTTTGTGATAAATTGAATTGAAACGGGAAAAATCCATCTGTTTCATTGATTTTTGTGAAATATTCACCCATCAGTGTAACGAAAGCCACTTTGTCATATTGTTGTTTATCAACATTATTAAGTTTTTCAGCTATTGCATAGCTTCTATCGCGGGCTTTAAGCGTGGAGACGGAATCCAGAAATTCCGTAACGAAAATAACCAAACACTGCGCATGTGTAGTCCAGCAAAAAATGCTATGCAATAGCTTTACAATGCCACACATCTTATTTTATTTAGTGTTTTCATGAAGAAAACCTAGCAGCAATTTTATCTAAGTACTAAATTTTGCAATAAGGTTTGCACTTACTTATTATAAAAAAATCTTTAGCACGACTGTCTCTCATTTTATATAATATTCTGATGTTGATAACCTTTGGCTATAGATGACTGTGGCAATAAATTTTTATTTGATTGTCCAGCATTATTAATTTATTTTTATTTCAGGTACATATACTACACATTTTAAAATTAAATACAAATGTGCACGAACAGAGCACTAGTAAATAGTCTGGAATGTTATATGGACGATCTGGTGGACAGCTTCGAAGATTTTGTCAAGAAGTCTCTCATACTAATATCTGTCGGTGTTGCGAGTGTGGTTGTTATGTTTATTTATATGCTTAAAGTGCTGAATGACCGCACGGGAACACCAGCTGAAGGTATATTTTCATTCCCATTTCGTAAATATTGTAAGACTTATTGTTTCTGATCAGATAATAGCGACCTCACAAATAGAAGACTAAGTTACTGCTAGACTGCTCATGCCTAAATATTGTTAACCTATAAATAGTTGCATGTATAAAATGTATCCATCATACCTAATAGTGTAAAATAGTGCATAAATGGACCTGGAATCATAAGTCAATTACTTCAAATAATAGCGCTTCAACAATGAGAATCCTTCATGAAATTTAAGCAATAAAATCTAAGCGAATGCGTAACTTCAACATTTTTAATAACACAAAAATTCAAAAGCTTGATATTAATAAAACTATTAAAAGTTGGAATATATAAGCTCAAAATGCATAAATTTTTGTCTAATTTTAATTCCAAACTTACCGCATACATGCTTTACCGAGGAATTATTTCAGCAACAGATAGAGGCCAGTCAATTCAGCGTTGTCGAAGCAGCACCTGCATATCAAACGCACCTTCGAAGTGCAGCTCAAAACGCAGCACTGTCAAAAGCGACTTCATACTATGCTGTGAGCCGAAACTGACCTCTACATCTGTCAATACTCAGCCCATGCCTTCTGTACCGAGTATTGACGAGCGCGTGCTGAGGGATATCGCGTTCTCGAACTGTAATAAGGTAACCAGTAGCTCTACCATGATTTTTTACTATACCTACTATAAATACTATACTCGCTAGCGTATGTAGTTAAAAAATGTATGAAGATTTGTACAGCGCCTCTAGCGGATAGTTAGGTACTAAAATTCGTAATACTAATATTTACGTAACTACTGTAGGTCTTTATACTACATATTTAAAGGCAAAAGTTTTACAATAAAGTTTACCAGCTATATAAATGAAAGCCTATTAGAATAAGCTAGAAAAAGATTATTATAAGATATCATCATTTGGTTGAAAAATAGTTTAATATAAATTGGCTAAAATAAAATTTAGGTTTAAAATGTGACTAGCTAAAAATAATGAGTGATTAACTTTTTGGTTAGATATTATAAATACGATTTTAACCGATATTTCTATTTCAGAATTGCGACTTAAGAACACGACCTATGCGTTCAGACTCTCCACGGTAAGCATTTTTGTTTAACTAAGTATTTTATTTAAAATTAATGTCGCATTAACCTCAGAACAGACCGGTTTCTGGAAACCCAAATCACGATTGATCCGAGTTTGACACATAGAAATTATTTGATTTTTTCGTTGATCATCGTTCGAGAAACCGGCCGTTAGCAACTCTTATTTTTCATCAAAATTGTTACAAACTCTTTTTATTGACTGTAATATTAGCTATATACGTCTAGTTTTGTTGTTTGTTTGTTTGTAGGGAGAAAACTTTGTAACTACGAAAGATATAAATAAGTTTTTTTGTTGTAAATAGCTTTATTATTCCTTATTACTATTTGCTGTTTTATTATGATGCTCATTGATTTTTATTGTGTATTTTTACGAAAGCATATACAAAGAAAGTAATACACGTATACATAAAAAATACAGGTTGTTATCAGATATCTAATTCACATAGTTCAACTTTGCTTTGATTGGGACTAGATAATGTTATTGGATTGTGTGTCAATAATCATTTAATTTCATAAATATTTTTACATGAATACACAGATATTTATGCGGACAGATCTAGAAAAAAAAATATTACAAATTATTGGTACTTATAACTAGAGCAAAAACTAAATAAAATCAATCCATTTCGTTTGATAAGATCAGTAATAATTTCATAAATCAAGAAAGAATATTTTATCTCTGGTAGATTATTCGTTAGAACTGTAACTTATCTATCTGATAATAATATGAATTAGTCTAGAAATGCCGAAAAGATTACAACAGGAAGCCGAAGATTTATTATTGAGGATTCAATATTTTCTTGGAGAGATGGAAATCCTAGATTGATTATTCCTATTCTTTCTTTGCTATAACTTATTTCCAAATAATTAGATGGTTGATGTTTTATAATGTTGCTACAACAAAAAAAGTATAGATAATAATATTTATTAGATAACAAAGTGCCAATAAGATTATTACAGTCAAAAGCGTAAACTTAGTAGATAAATATTAGATAACAAAATATATTATGTCAAGAAAATCATTAATGTCTAAATATTTTATCAATAAATCCCACTTATTACTTTGATATAGTAAATACAAAATAAAAACTCAATTTATATTATTTATTACAGGAGGTCCATAACTAGTCTACCCACTTGTTTACCAAAACGTAAGTCCTTCAAAACTTGCCTGCGTACTTTATTTGCAATATTCAGAAATCATTTTTTGGAACGCAGTTCCTTATCGCGCGTTGCGAAAGGGGGCTGAAAAATTAAGACCAAAAGTTGTAACGACACTTTGCCGTCGTTGTAAGCCGTGCGGCGTGCGCATGTTTCTCTGTCTGTCTCTCTCATAGAAAGCAAGCCAGTTATTAAATTAAAAACTTTTTTTTATCCGGTTGTCCCTTGATACCTCAAGATTTTTTGTTTTCCAAAAAGTAGCAAAGTCACATCTATAAAGCCCATCTATTTGCACCAACATCGTGCCAACATCTCGAGTTTTCTTTTGTATTCTGAAGAAAAGCGTCGGTTGTCGACATAAGCTCAACAGTTTTTTGTTCCAGACCACTTATCATCACCTCGGAACTGTGTCAAGGTGCTGAAACGAACCTCCTGTTGCTCTATGTGCTGTGACGATGATAAATCAACTCGCTGATATACAAAAATCAATCTTAAGTACAACGGAATAATGACTCTCTGTATAGTGCAGAGGTTTATAATTTCTATCTATATTTACATGCATAAGTACTACCATGAGCCTGGATTCTCCAAGAAATTTGCTGATGAAAAAACAAACTAAGCTCGTAGACGTAAGAAGTAAAATGGCGTGTTTAAATAAATTGTGATTGTGATTGTATTCGTAGGGGCGCATTGAATGTTATAGTGTTTTTTATTTGTTTTTATTGTAACGTTTATTTTATTTTTTTGTTTTAATAAATCAAATGTTAAGTGAATATTTTTTTGTAATTTGGGCTAACAATCACAAGGTGGCTAGAGGGATGTACTAAAGAACTCTCTACCTCAGTTTTTAGTGGTCCTACTGTTGGCTTTATGCTATGGCCTCGTATTGTAGTTAAATTCCACCAAAATTAGACGACAAAACTCAGAAAAAAAAGCTATGTTTTATCAGCAAATGACCGAACTCGAATATTTGAAAAGTTATTTTAAGCGATACCCACTAGCTGTTTAGTATTGTGACATCTGTGGTGAATCCTATCAATATTTTGACATATTTGACTTTTAATTAGGGGTTTAAAAAATTTACTTAACACTTGCACAGATAAGTAAATAGTTTGTTTGACAATGTCAGTAATTTTGGTAAATTTATCAAAAATTATGATCAAAATGTGAATAACCAAAGCTAAAACATAAAAATGGCAAAACGGCATCACGGCTACTACACAGGTAGTAACTAGGCTTCAAAGGTTTTACTAAAGTTTATTAGATTACACATAAGCCTATTCAATATAATATCAGCCTAGAGCCGAAGACCGGGCTCAGTGACGCGTCTTGGGAGATACCTACGTCCAGCAGTGGACTGATATAGGTTGATGATGGTAATAATGTAGCCTATTCATTACATTTCTTGTTCAAATTATGATTCCTAAAACGTTTCCTGAATGTATCCAGGAATGTACACGCAAAACAATCGCCGATCATCCATACCACAGTCGCAAACCCGTCCAGTCAATGAGCCCTCTGCTGACCTTCCCCGCCTCACCGCCATAGCGGCCAACTATTTCTGGACAGTCTACACCACCATGAATGGCAACTACGTGGCCATAGCGACAGTGGTCCTGATAGTCCTATTGAGTTTTATACTCCCGGATCTATCGCAGAAAATACATCGGACTAGTGAGTTGACAGCTATGAAGAAAGTCCTTCATATGATGTCGGTATGTTCAACTATAGTTTTATAACCTTAACCTTACTAACTTCTTTGGGTGCAAATAAGTATGACATTGGTACATATAGGTACAGTCTACCAGAAGTTCGAGTATAACGGTCTATCTTATAAAAAGTTAGCGCAGACTTGAAATATTGATTACCATACGTAATGATGACTTAAAATCAACGCTAACTTTTTTTAAGATGGGGGGTAAATCTTTCGATGAGCTGCAGAGTAAAAACAAACTCAAACTCAAAATAAATTATTCAATAAAATCACAAGGATCGATTTTAAACGTCTTACATACTAGATGATTCTAAGCGCCAGTTCGTCACGACCAGCGTCTAAAAGAACTGGCAAGAAACTAGACCTGGATCCTAGCGTTTTTTTTATATGATCCTTAACACAATTATTAATAAAAAAGTTGGAGCTAGTTCACCCCAAGCTTGCTCGTCTTTTAAATAATAAGATATTTTATAATATGTCGTTGATAGGAATAAAATCATTTTCGAAAGAGCAATAACTTTGTAAAGAAGGTAAAGTTGAAGGTTCCGCTTGATGTTTGTTTGTTACAGAAGGAAGTCAGCAGAGCAGAAGTGGCATGCTTAACTGTAGCAGACGAGATCTGCTGCCTTCATTGTTCCATGCACGATGGCACAACAGAGACAGTAAGAGACTATATCCTATTAATTAAGCTAAGAGAATTACAGCTGGTAGTAGGTACCTAAAAGGGGTTGGCGTGCGACTAAAAAAACATAAATAAATCTAAAGATTTCTGATAGGTATACGCATAACTCATGGTAGTTTTCCAGAAAAATGAAGTTTTTAAAGTCCCACTCAAAATGTTGACCTACCTGACGTACTACGACCCGAAAATCTTATGGACTAGGAGCCAGTGACAGATTTTCATGACCAAGTCCCTCCCAATCGAAACTTCGTAAAATGCATAAGGGACTTAAACTATGTATAGTTTAAGTCCCTTAAGCATTTTACGAAGTTTCGCTCGAGAGGAAATAATTGACCAAAAATGTACCTGGCTCCAGGACTATTAAGACTGTGGTCAATTTTACACTTTGACCGATCGAGGTCATGTTTTGAAAAATATCCGAAACACGTTGTAGTGGACCGTGGATCTTTATGCCCAGTGTATGAATTTTGACAGCTGTTAAACCATTTGACCTGGTCAAGGCGGGTTTCCAGAAATCAGGCTTATAAGGGTATTCAACGCTCCTGTCATTATTCCAGTTCAAGGACCAACAGGACCTGTCAATGTGCACTAGTGGTTGTATGCGAACGACGCGGTCAGAACCAGTGCAGGTGGAAAAGATTGGCTTTTTCAAACGCATCTTTTTCCCTAAGAAAAACACTTCCCATAAGGTATTGATCTCTCTTATTTCACCTTCTTTTAATTAAAATACTTATAAGCCAATAACTTGGCGATATTATCTGATGTTATCGCTTCACTGCAGGTGATCATCGTGTGTGTTCATACATTTCTCAAAAAATATACACATATACACCGTTGACTCTTGAAAACCTCTTACGTGATTTTCGTCGATTAAGAAAAACAATAAGTTTTTTTTTTGTTTTAAATACAGTAATTTTTTAGTAAAATCGACTTTGATGTTGTATAAACATTTTTTTTTACAGGAAGTAACGATAATGTCGTACCTTTACACGGATTCATTTGATGCTGATAAGTCTTTCAACGATTCCAACAGCCTATCTGAATATACCATCAACTGAATCTTAGGATACGAACTACAACCATCTTATATCAATAAAATGATGTGAAAAAAACTGGTTTTGAATATAAGCTTTAGAACAGGGGTCACCAATTAATTTCGCTCGGGGTCCATTTTAAGAAATGAAATGACCGCCGCGGTCCGCACATTTTTTAAAAAACAATTTTATTATTGAACAAAGTAATTATTTTGTGTCATTTTTTATTGTTCATTTTTTATCTGTCTGAAGTTTGGAGTAGAATTGTTGCAAACTATTGACATTACTTGTTACTTCGCCCGGAATTTTTCGAATTAACGTCAACAAAAATACTGCGTGGGATATATTTTTCGGTCCGCATACAATGGGTCGGCGGTCCGCATGCGGACCGCGGTCCGCCATTTGGTGACCCCTGCTTTAGAAGTTAAAGCTCTAGAAGTAGAAGTCTACGCCGTAGCCCTCTAGATTAAGAAGGATGATAAAGAATGAGTTTCTTTCGACTTCAACAATAGAATATTTATAAGTACCTACTTACTACCATTTGAATAGAATTGGATAATTATGCTACTCACATAAAATCAACCATAGTCCAGTCATTATATATGTAAGTTCACCTAATAGTTGCGTACACTCTATATGTAGGTTTTGAGACCACTTTTAGGGTGTCAATATACAAGTATATACAGACTTACAGCTGGGTATCTCGAATTCCGAGATTCTTACCTAATTTAAGCTTAAATGACTGGACTATCAGTGGATCATATTGTGTGAACCTTCCATACTCGAATATAAACCCTCTTTGGTGAACAGATACACAAAGGAACTCTTTAGTGTGAACTTTTCAAAGAGTATTTAGCGTATTTTTATTTATCTATAATGGATATCTATAGAAAATAGAGAGTACTTTTTTTATTACGTTAAAACCTCGTTAAAAGAAATTCAAGATTTCAGTAGTAAAATGTAAATGAAATGTAAAATGGCAAAGTTAAGTAAAAATTTCAAGTAAAATGCAATCAAGGAATAAATTAATGAAACATGCCTCGACAGAGATCGATCAAAACAATTTTCGTAGAAGCAATAGTTTTTATCGGACTATTAGCTTTGGTAGGACATCTTAGTGTAAATTTTTGGGAGAGATTCATCATACAATCGGAGCTAACTCAGATGAAAACAAGCCTACATTCTTTGAAAGTAAGTCACAGTCCCTGCTCTACCAATTTACAGTTTATGAGAAAATTCAACTTCATCACCTACTCCCTTCTGGTAGAATCAAAATAATCATGTTTTGCACCAAGTGAACAAAATTTCTTTATTTCGAAGAAGACTTTGAAGGATATTCCGAAAATTTACTGGTTATATATTACATTTCAGGAGACTCTTGCTAACATTGGCACCGCGTACGACAACCTTCACAAAGAACTGAAAGGTCTGGTCGAGATAACAGAGAAAAAGCATTATCCTACACGATTTAAGAACCTAGAATCAGAGCACACTTGTAACGCTAAATCTAAGTACAAGCTGGACCGAAGGAGGCTCCACGATATACAAGTTAAAGCTCTACTTCTTGCGAAGAGTACCGAGAATCGGGTTCAAAAAGCCAATAAGACAACGGAAAAACACGTCCACAT
Organism: Ecliptopera silaceata; assembly: GCA_932527185.1. Classification (NCBI taxonomy): domain Eukaryota; kingdom Metazoa; phylum Arthropoda; class Insecta; order Lepidoptera; family Geometridae; genus Ecliptopera; species Ecliptopera silaceata. The sequence continues at coordinate 3,383,075 of OW052202.1, read as the reverse complement.
GGAAAACAAAACCCTTGAAGCTATCCTGAAGAACAATAGAAATGCAACAACCATCACTAGATACCCTCCAAAATCAACTGGAGCTGGTCAAGAGGATTATCCTGCTGTAAAAGAAACTTGTAGATATAATTCCGTTTGCGATAGACATCAGTGCTATAGGGACCTTGATCACTGTCAAGTTCAACACCCTTACACTAACTGGAAGTACTAGTATAAAAAACTACTCTTTAAATAAATTAACTAGCAAATTTTAATTGTGTTAAAATTTATTTCACGCAAATTCTACGCTGACGTGTTATAGACCGTCGTAGCGCAAATAAGCGCAATAATTATATAGGGCATTGATTATAATCAATGCTCTGTAGTATATATATATATAGCGTAGAAATTTTTAAAGCGCGATGTAAGGACGCATAACAGGGTAGGTAATTAATAAATACGTAGCATCTAGGTACCTATTGGAAACCTAGGTTAATCTCAACAACTAAGTATAGAGTGACTATGATTTGACGAAAATAAACTATTATTCATGTAGTGTAGCTTGATTGGCAGGATAGTGAAAAAAAGTACCAAATTTGAATGTAAATTGGATTATATTTGTTGTCCTTAAAAAACATCAAATAACAGATGCAGTCGCTGTAATATTATTCTTATCTAGTCTTGAATAACTGTAGTTTTCGGAAGATGTTTCGAACATTTTCTGCTAGTATTTCTCCCATGTTCAAGTTTGTTGAGATAAACATCAACGTTGGGTAAGGTCAGATGAGTTTTTGGATCCCATCCAAAGTCTCTGCCCTCTATGGTGTTGGCAAAAGCTTCTAAGATGTCAATCTGACCTTCGATCTTCGGGAGTTCTTGGGAAAATTTTGATATCTTTAGTTCGAGGTCGTGGTAACTTTCTTTTATTATAGACAGATTTTTCTGTGGACAAAATAATATTCAAGTTACAAACAGAGCGTCTGGTTACATCCGGTCCTGACGTCGTATCCTAACCTCTCAAAACCAAACTCAAGTTTTAAATCAAGTTCAGTTACTAACTTATCAGTATTCTGTGGCATTTCATTTCACAGCATTTCAGTTTTGAGAGGCTAGGATACGGCCTCTGTAAACTACACATAAAAGTGTACTAGAAGTAGTAGGTTCATAAAATGAAGGCTTACCGCAATGTCATCAATATTCTTCGTGATACTGTTCATATCACACTTAGCGGTACAAGTAGTGCAGTGGTACTCCAGCATCAGATATATAATCGCCATTAGACTAGACATGATGAAGAAGCTATACAAGCCACTTAGGAAAGACCAGGGCCTGCACTGGCTCGGAGGTATAAACTGATGGCCCCCAAAAGGCACATTGCTGGGTCGAGAGTGGCCCTTCCCTCTTCTGCCTCGTCTACCCTGGTAATCCATTGCAAAAAATCGTAAGACTATAAAGACTAGATCGCAAAATTACCACTCTCTCGCTAATAAACCCGTATTTTGATTATTTTATTTTGTTTTAATACATTTTCAGTTTCCTTTTTTTTTGTAAGTAATTTTATTGAAACATTTTGTACAAATTGGACGATGAACTTGAAAATTTTGATTTGATAACCATTTGATTGAAGTATTCTTGCCAGGTACATAAAATTGTTATAAAAAAAAAAGATTTGCTCTATGATTTGCTAACAAACTTTTTTTGAAATAGTTTCGAGACTTTTTTTACTTTCTTTACAACTAAAACTGTATTTAGCGCCATCTGCTAGAATTTTAATGAACTTAAATGAATCCGACAGTGCAACTCATTTTGGTAGACTGTACTGTAGCTTAGAGATTATATTTTGGTTTCATTTGAATTTACGAGATGGCGCTGTAAGAAAATAAAACTTTTAGTTTCAAAATAATTACGGATTTAGGGTTCCGCATATAAGTGGATCTGTGTATAAAACTATATTAAGAGTGGACGGTAATTAGATGGTGCTGTATTCTTTAAAGTCTATAGGTCTTCATCAAGAAATCAAATTAAATAGGTAGGCAAATAAACTTCTATCCCAATAATCTAATAGGGATTTAATAAAATTAGGTAGTATGTATTCAATTTATTGTGCAGTTCTACAGGTACAACTCTTTTATAACCTAAAACCCTATCAGAACACCATAATAAGCAAATACGTGCATTCTTATTCGAATCTATTACATGCAATGTCATTTCGGCCAGATCATTTGGTTTGCCTGTCTTGATGGTATGGTAAGCATGGTATGGTGTGGTAACTTGCTTTTACCGCCATTTCGTCGAGACGCCTAAAAGAGAAAGACGTTATTGCCAACCCATTCTCTCTCATTGTATTCCTTACTTGGTTTTCGTTTTACATTTCGAACTTTTAGTGAAGTCAGAAAGTTGAATCGATAATTTGATACTTTTTATCGATGTTGACAGATCATTAAATCATTAAATAATAATAAAAAATAAAGATTAATAATCTACTTAAAGTTTGTTACCTTTTTTCTCAACGGTTTTTGGAATATATCTATCTACAAAGCTATAAGCAGCTATTAACCATGAACTCGAAGATCTAGTAAAGAAACCAGGCGATCTGTCTCGAAATAAGGATGTTTTTAAAACCTAGTGTTTAGAATATCTACAGAAAAAGCTTATTTCTTTGTCTTTTCATAATGACACTGTTTTAATGATTCCGATTCATTATTTTTGACCATAAACTAATCTCTAAATTTTTTTGAAAAGGTCTGGTAACAAAGGCTACACATTTCCTTTGTCATACATCGTAAAAGTATTCAACTAAGACTAAAATGCCAAACTTCGATAAAACTAACAAGAACATCAGCACATCCCTACCCAGCCAGGCCGCCACGGTGTCGCGCCGCTGCATGATGTCATTCAAGCAAGCAAAAGGCAAAAGCACGCACACACTGACACTCACACATCGCTCTCTGTGTGACTCGGTCGTGTTGAAGAACCGCGTGTTTACATTCAGTACACAGTGACCTCACGGCTAACCCGTGCCTGCAATTTAATTTATTTTAGTGGTTAGATAGTTTTTTATCGACAATGGCTAACAATCGTGCTGCTAAATCTGGATTTGCCGCCGAAGCTCAGAGAAAGGTATGCATACAAGTCGCCGGTATTATTATACAGGTAGGTAGGTACTGTTTGCTGTCATAGAGTATACAAGGGAGTGGTTATCTCCGAAATAGGTCGTGGCATATCGATTCGGAGGCTGTGGACCAGAACTCTGTTATGAGGGCCAAAGCCATGACCTACATTTGAGGTAGGCTGGCGCCACGCAGATTATAATGAACGTGTAAGGGTAGGATATAACGTATGCAGGTCAGTAAATTTAAAGTTTGAAAACACAAATAATAACTTCTGCTCAAGACTACTGAAACATAAAAGTCACTCAATTGACCTAACTTTGCTAGATATAAGTCTCATTTATACTCATAAGAGTTTTGCGCTGTCTAGATGAGTGCAGAACCTACATTGTTAAAGTACATACTTACATAAATCTAGCTTAGCTTAAGTAAACCATTATAGGTATTACTATTAATGCAAATTTGAGAGCCTATAAGTAAGTATAAAGCTAATATCGTTGTGGATGGACTTCATTATAAGATTCTAGTAAGTAATGAAATAAAAAATGTTACCCTAATAGTTGCTCTTACAAGCTAAAGTTACAAAATGGTAGGTAAAGTAAAATTACAAACGCCAGGTGTATCCTAAAATGGCCCCAAACAGGTTCGGCTGCCCAAAAAACAAGAGCCTGTTTATACACATACCTACAGTTTTGGGTAGATCGAGGGATCTACATCAAACCTTTGAAACTGATCCTTGAAATCCAAGAACAAACACTAAACCACAATTAGGCATATTCGGAAATATTTGAGAACAACGGAAACCATTTTATCAAATCAGTAAATTAATTGGTACGGTTGAATTGACCTTCACCATGTGCGAATTGGAGGCTTATAGTAAACGATGAGTCACAATCTTTAAATAGATATATGTAAACATAAAATTATATAAGTGGTCACCTAAAAAAAGACACTTTAAATAGCTAAGAAAGAAGAATACAAGAATTTACTTAGGTTAGGATAACAGGATTACGAACAAGACATGCCTATTTGAGAACTGAAATCGTATGTTAGACCATACCTACCAATGACCAAATCTCATAATTATAAATCCCATAAGATTACTATCATCAGCCATCAGCATCATCATGCCATTCAAAAACTGAAACATGATTTTACAGAACCTTCCTTCCTACTCGGAAGAGTCACTCTAGTTAATTAACTACTCTGTATGACAAGTGACCAGTCTCCGTAACGGCTTTAAATAACTATGATTTCATAAGTTTCTAAGCATTCGGGGATATTTACAAAAGGAAATATTCATTAAATGATGCCTTTCAGTGACACATTAACGTTTCTGTAGCATTATTAGTTATTGGTAATTTGCTTCGATTCTTAATAATATTTATGCACATTATTTATCTAATTCAGGTTTATTTAACAGTTAGTTGGTGGTGCCATTTTCTGTTTCTTGGTTGTTATTATTTTAATTTAAGATGTGTTTATCTTGTTCCTCAGTCTTGTCATACTCATGTGTTAAGTTATAATCCAAATTAGTTATCTCTGACCTGTAGACTCCGAGCTTTTCACCTATCTTATAAAAAGTTAGCGTTGACTTTATGTCATCATTACGTATGGTAATCAATACTTCAAATCAATCTTTATTGTTAGAAAGCATTACAAGCACTACAGCATTTTTTTTTAACTTTATATTCATTTGAAAATTGATTTCGTAGACGAGACAGAGACGTATCTAACATTACAACCTTACTATGTAATTGGTTTTATGAAACATCTCAAAATGAATAATTGGTTAAAAAATCATGGTACGTAATGCTCAGTATAATTTCTTCCTGAAGCAACTTGCGTGGTTAATGTGGGTCAAGGAGGATAAGTCAATCGAGCTTTTACAACCGGTTTTTCGTTTAAATATTTTCTTAAAGAGTATGGTGCATGCCGGTTGTACCGTCTTACGAGGACGATGCACTTTGTATATCGACATAAAACTAGGCAATCGCTGACGGACTTTGAAAATTTATTATTCAAAAATCTACGTGTCGCTTTGTGCACTTTCAGCTAATAATTCAATGATGCAAGTCAATTAGTGCATCGAATATTTTGTTAGCGTTAGTGGTTATTAAAACAAATTTTATATATTATAATAAATACAATTCTAAGAATTAGTCTCACCGTTTCACTTGAATTATTGATGATTGTATTGTTGGAATTTCGAGACCTTAGGAATTCAGGTCAATTCTTTGCTGATGATGGAATTAGTCACAATTCGTTATGTAGTACGAGTATATTACAACAAACTACAGATGTTCAGCTTGAAATAATATATTTTAAACTAATACTGACTATGACTCATATAAGGCTCGGTTCTGTTACAACACCAGACTTCACCTTATAAGGTATGGCCTTTACGCAGGATTCATTTATATGGCTTAAATACAGGCCACTTTCAAAACTCAGCCATATGTTCAAGATTGACGTGTGACCAAAATTTCTTTTTACCGTTTCGTCGTATGCGTAACCAATCGAATATTGACTTAGCATAAGGAACGAATTTTAATTTCACTGAGTTGGAATCTGAAGAGGCATGTAACCCGCAAAATTTTGTGAAATTTAAACCTTGCTTTACCACCTGTGTGGCCTACTTTGTAATACGATTCATCTACGTCCTAATGTTATTGTTCTATTGTTCTTCAGTCATATATAAGGGAGCTGTTGCATCAGCTTATTAATATCATAATATAATATCACAGGTAAATTTTATTTAAAAGTATATCCTGACATTATTTTAAAGAAAACCTTGACTTTTATCTGTCCTAGGTAGTATGTTTTGCGACTTAGCGTTCTCATATTACCTTTCCGCAAGTCTGTACTTTTCCATGGCTGCAATAACCACCGAATATCTTTCAATTTATTAAGATTTTTTTGTTATTTACTTAATAAAGGCACGTATAATGTTGACAAACATAGCAGTTTTACCTCCTTGATTTGCAACAGGTAAAAATCATTTACGTTTCCGAGTAAGCGAGTATTATCCATAACTCGTCATGTTGCATTGACCGTGCTGGGATGACCTCGTTTTGACCCCATTCCCGACTCCATTGCGTTGAGCCTTTGTGGTCGAACTTGTACGAGGCAGTTTGTTTTTTAATAAGTTTACCTTAGAGCAATGTCATTTGCTTCATAATACAACTTCAGGTTAGATATGCCTATTCAATCTGATTTCCCACCAGACGTGTTTACAAATCTCGAACTATCAGTTCGAGTCATTGGTACTGGTATAGTCGTCTGCGCCATACTAAACAGGTTCTCTGTTAGTCTAGAATGTGAGCTGTGCGTTGCCGTGGTCTCACTTATCCATAGAAATATAAAGGTAGCAGCTATAGTACGTTTTACCAAAGCCCAAAGTCGTTAATGATAAATAAATGAATCTTTCTTGTGTTTTCAGAGCCTAAGTTAATCGTTAGGTATCATCAATAGCCTCAATACGATGACGTGACATTGAATCATAGTTAATTATGGCTTCAACCGTTTTTTTGTTGCTGACCCGTGTATGGATATGGACGAACCGAGATTAGCTGTGAATGAATTCTTTGATGTTATTAAACGGCTGTTGATATTCGCAATCTTACAATGACCTTCTTTAACATCTGGTGTTGATTTGTTGCATTGATGTATCGGTATTTAGACTAAAACTTATTATATTATATATTGTAATAATTGCCAGTTTTCATGTTTTTTATAATATTTTTGTTGTTATCGCAATAATATAATTTAACTAGCACTTAATTAAATAACAATAATGAGAATTAAAAATATAATTATAGTTACGGCACGTAGGTAATACCGTTTTTAATAGTATTTTATATAATGAACTTCTATTCCTTTTAAGTATTTAGAGAACTTGATAATAATATGAATTAATAATTGTTATAATAGAATGTACGATAAGCAGGACATTTCTTTGAAGAAACCACTTCCTTTGTCTTCTAACACAAATTGTATATCGTATTAGAATATCAATGAAAGGCGTAGACAAGGCACACATCGTTATCAGCACCAGTCACGATCTATCTACAAACTAATTGAAATTCTCAATCAGTCTGTTTATTTAGTAGCTAGGTTTACATGGAATGCGGTCAGATTCTAGAAATTTCCTCTTCAATCTTTTATCTAAGCATAACGTCATAATGTTGAAACAACTACTAAAACATACACAGAATCGCTTCGCTAACCAAAATTGGACCTTGCTTTTTCTATTGCCTTCGTCTACCAGTCTGAGTTTAGCGGGTTGAGTCACACTTGAATCCTTTTCTGATGACGTCAGGTCTGTGTGAGGCATCCATGTTATAACCTCTCTGTGGCATGTAAAATGATTGGTAATATTTCATGACTATATCGCAATCATTAGTTACTATTAAATGTTTTCTTGTTGGTAGAATGATGCAAGTTAGTAAGCTATTCAATAAAATACACAGGTATACCTACAGTATAATGAAATGATAAAATAAGCGCCTATCTAAATCTCAGCTCTCTGAAAATTTAAAATGCAAAGTCTACAGTTGTGCTGATTATCTTACAATGCAGTTCCTTTTAAGATAGTAGGTAAGTAGAGCCTTGCATCAGGGACATCCTAACACGTGGACGCGAGTGGTGACCCACTGTTGTTTTATAGTCATGGGAACGGAACTGGCGATTCTATTATCGTCAGGTGCGTGACCGAAGTCACTTTTCATTATTAAAACCGTTAAGAAAATTCTTTCATATAATAGTATGTCATATCTAAGTACTTCAGTGAACTTATATCATAAGAATAAATACTTTAAACTACGCCTCGAGGTATACATTACTTAGATATACTAGGCACCATAACCTTATGATTGAAAGTTAAGTTATATTTTGTTTAGAGTCGTGGTCTAAGCCAAAGTATTACGACCAAAAATGTAATACCAAACTGAAAATTAATTTTTACGTGTTTTGACCAAACCTAATCTTCATAAAAGCATGGGTAATAGCATTATCCATTTCATTAAACTTCTAACAATGCAAAGGTGAGGTATATTTAACTAGGTTGGGAACATTTGCCGGCCTACGCCTTAAACAAACTTACTTACCCACCATGTCTAATAGCTTCCTTACTTAAACTATACTAAAACATTTCAGTAAGCGTAGGAAGCAAACTAGCTTTAGGTATAACAATATACATAAGCCATATCGGCCTAGTTTTTTATTCACAGGAAAACCATGTTAACACATATGAACCTGATAAAACCATAGGTTTCATTCCTCACGATGTTTTCCTTCACTGTTTGAGAGCTCTGGAATTACCTACATATACTATTTTAACAGAAAAATCGATTGGTGCAGCGTCAGATTTGAACCCACGACTTTAGATCGGTTAATGGAGTGATATGCTACCAACGGTACAAACTGGTAGGTTTGTACCGGTTGTGTACCTGTTGGTAGAATTTCCCATTTCCCGATCTAAATACGACTTTAGATTCATAATATCCACAAACTTACATTTAAAGAAAAAAACAATTGTAAAGTGGAATTTTCCCAAAAATAACTAAACAAATTGGAATGAAACAATATACAATTTTCTCTTCTTATCAATAGAGCTAATTAATTCGTTCCACGGCTATAAAACGAACGGGTTGGCGGTTTATCTAAATAGGATGGCTGGTAATAATATACAATACAATGGAATTATGTTATAGTTGGTAGTTTTATCTGCATGCCCTTCAACTGCCAATGCCAGTTAGAAAATACTTAGTTGTTACATTTGTAAATAAAAAGTAATTTTTAAATATTACAAACAATGCTGATTTAGTTATGTTTTAACTTATTATTGGAATGACTTGAACTACTTCTAATAAATATTTTTTTTTGTCGCAGTTTTTTTATTAAGTATGTACTTATTCGACCTTATAACAACTTATGTGTTTCTAAATCTGTTAACGATGACAAAATACAGGACAAATTGACATATAATATTTAATTCGACGGAACACTTCCTAGAGCGGTAACTCGACTTACACTTGGCCAGTTAGTTACGAAGAGCTCTACAAAAAGTTTCATTATTTTTCAAATAGATGGCGCGGTTCATAACTTTGCCAAATTATAGAGCAAAGCAGCTAAAGCCGTTTTGTAATTTATTAATTCTCAGCATAACATACCAGTAAAATCATAATATATTTATTCCGTTTCAGATCAACAGCAAATACAGCGAGGAGCTGGCGCAGGAGTGCTTAGAATGGGTGCGCACAATCATCGGTGAACCTGAGAATGTATCCGGTGATATGGACAACTTCTACGAAGTATTGAAAGATGGCACTCTTCTCTGCAAGTAAGTGTAGCCTGACCTGTTTGGTTGATAATTGATAACACACAAAACTCTTTGGATAGTCCACAAGTGCCTAATTTTCGTGTATATAACTACGTCACTTCCTGACCAGTTGAGATTCTTTGTTAACAAGAATTTATTATGTAAGAAAATAACAACTCCGTTTATTTAATAATCAAATATATTTTTGAACATAGCATTTACTTACCTATACCTAATAGTCCGGAGTCGGACGCTAAAGAATATCTTTGAAAATGATGCTCTCGAGTTTTTTTTCCAAGTATACGTTTAGTTCCTTCAGCGGACAGATGACAGAACCAATTTATATCGTTTTAAAATATATGACGTTGTGGTTGTTCAGGAGTCGTAAACCGTTAAATAGTGTTTTGGAAAAAATCAATTTTTCAGATTATATTTTGTTAGTTCAGATTAGTTCATACAGTGCCTGAAATACAATGTAAATAAAAAAAGACGTGTGGCACTCGGGGACTGCCGCAGTAAAGCTATTGCATAGCATTTTTTGTTATATTACGCATGCGCAGTGTTAGGTTATTTCGTTACGGAATTTCTGGATTCAGTCTCCACGCTCAAGGCCCGCGATAGAAGCTATGCAATAGCTATATAAATTAAAAATTCCGTTGTTCCTTTCAGGCTGGTAAATGAAATTCAACCAAACACTGTTAAGAAGGTGAACACATCCAAGATGGCATTTAAATGCATGGAGAATATCAACGCGTTCCTTGAAGCGGCCAAGAATCTGGGTGTGCCTGCACAAGAGACATTCCAGACCGTTGATTTGTGGGAGCGTCAGAATCTCAACTCAGTTGTGATATGCCTGCAGTCACTCGGCAGAAAGGTGAGGTTATAGAAAAATGTTTATTGTTACTTATATAGATGTAGCACGATTAAATGTGAGGTCCTGTTTCTTGGAAAAGCGTGAGCTGTGGCCCCCGTTCTTCCATTATAATTTTAAGAGAATCAAGTTTTAAATAACTTTTCTTATTGGGAAAATATGATCTGTACCTCACGCATTGAGGTGTGTTGCATTGTCCCCTTGCTAATCACACCCCAGACGGATCAACCCCTTAAAGTAATAGAGAAAGACTGGGGTAGTCAGCAATGGTCTGGCAGCCCAAATAAAGTTGTGGATGCTGAAGAGCAAGATACGATCAGCTCTTGCGTTTTATTCAAAGATCAATCTATTCAAAAAAAGATCATGACCTTTTTTCATGGTTACTTAGGGACCGTTCAAATATTACGTAAGCAGATTTATTACAATCATTTACCCCCCCATCCCCCTTGTCAGCAAAAGTAAGCAAAGCTCTTACCCCCTCCTCCCATGCTTACGTAATCATTTTTCAATTATAAATGTATTTTTTTTATATTGTAATTATAATGTTATTTTTTTTTTATTAATTTAATAGATATTTTTTTTGTGAGGGTTGCCATTTGTTTAAAAATGTTAATAACTACCGATGACGTAATCATCATCTAGACTCCCCTACCCCCCATGTCATCCAAAATAAGCAAAACAAAGACCCCCCCACCCCCCCATAGTGCTTACGTAATACTTGAACGGCCCCTTAGGTACTTAACGTTTTGTTACTATAAGTCTATTCAAACTTATTTTTGGTCAATTTCAGGCTGGAAACCATGGAAAACCTTCAATTGGGCCGAAAGAGTCCGAGAAGAACGTAAGGAACTTCTCAGAGGAGCAAATGAGAGCAGGCCAAGGCGTGATCTCGCTTCAATACGGTTCAAACAAGGGTGCTACTCAAAGTGGCATCAATTTTGGCAACACAAGACATATGTAAATCGCATAATTTTGAAGTCAATATTTTGAGATGGTTGACAATCTTTCTAACATAAGATAATGAGTCTTCAAATAATAAGCACATGGTTAATATACAACCGTTTTTTGTAGAGGTTTTAGAAAATTTGATCCCGTTTTATACAAGCCATCTTCTTATCTGCCAAATATTTTTTAGAAAATCTTTTAATTATCAATCATCTCGTTTTAATAAATATTATATTAATGTGTTAGGAGCACAGTTTAGTGGTAAAAGTACATAAAAATGATAAGTTTTAGATAAGTACCTTTAAAAAGTACTTTGGTATTTTTTGTTTGAATCTCTGGCATGTTAATTTAAATAAGATTTAATGACGTCATTCCGATGACATTCCATTTAATTTATTTCAGTTTTTTTTATATTTTGGTCTTGTCAACAGTCTTAGGCTAGCAACCTTGTACTACATTTAACTTTAACTAGCTATTTGACTTAACAACTTACATAAATACTTGATAAAACTATTTATGATACGTTGGTATGTGCCAATAAGTATCGGTTAATGTGAAAAAAAAAACAAATTGTTTAAATTTACTAAGTGGGTAAATTTCTTATTTTTTTTATAAAAATACTCTATACAAAATTTACTTGTGCCTTTAAAATATAACTCCATAGGAGTGTAAATTCTAAAATTTATTCTAAATTATTTTCACATGAAATCCCTGCACTTTGATAAAATACCTATATTTTAAAAAAATATGTATTAAAATAATTATAATCATTCCATAATGTAAGTAGATGTGTTTAATAACAATACACATTCTGTGATTAATAATTTTGTATTTATTGACATCAATTAAGTTATTATATTTTCTTAATGTGGGTCTGACGATGCGTAACTTAGATCTTAATTATGTAAATTTCATACATATTTCTCTTTATATGAAAGTACCTACGTAGAATTAAAATTAAGTAAATAAGTTTGTGTTTTATTTATAAAACCCAGAATCATTAGTAGGTACAAGATGCTTACTACATACTAGCATAGCAAGTAAATTTTAGGTACTTACTTAACTATTTATTTATTTAAATGCCTTATTATATTACTTCAGCATTACGTTATTATTATCATTTAGATTGCTGTGATTGAATTCAATTAAAATCACTCAAAGCTATTTAGCATTTGGCAATTATCTATTATAATATTCTGTGTCTGGATATAGGTAGATATATTACAAAAAAAATATAAGTGTTAAAAGCACTAAGTTTCCAAGCAATCTTTGTTTTGTTCGTGACTAGAGCGTGATGTGTGAAATGAGCATGAATATACTTACTTATTTATATTTATTTACCTACATAAGCAGGTTTTGCCATCGAAGAATTTATATATTCATATCCATTACCTAGCTTTAATGAAGCTCATGTAACCCTTAAAATAAAAAAAATGTTGAAAATTGGTGCTTACAAAAAAAGGTTGATGAGATCTGGTTATGTCAAATTTCAAATAAAATGCCGTTTCGGTAGTATCCGGAAATAAACATCTTTTAATTATTATTTTAGTTTAAGTAGGTGATTGCCACTGCATACCAGCTCGTAGCAATAAAAAAAAGAATAAAATATTTAGAAATTTGATCTAATATTAGTATTTTAAAATAGATTAATAATAACAAGCAGTCAACGATCACCATAAAATAAAAATCAGCTGACAGATTTCAGCTGATTTCCTTTGCGCCGCGCAGGCGCATTGTACCATGACGCTATTTACTGTCAAAACAAGATGCTGTCAACTGTACTGTACTGTAATGTCAGTCAAGTCTGTTTATTTTATTTGTTTTGCTGTTTCCAATCTCTAGTTCACATAATTCTTATTTAATCTGCTATTCTCCATAATTTACTGCAATGCTTGTTTTAAAACATGAAGCCTTCTCGGTCATGAATAACTAAAAACGCCGTGAAATGTAAAGATGCCGCGACGGACTCGATCGCACAACTTCATATATTGGTTTATTCAATGATTTGTTAATAAGATAATGTCCCAATCGCTTGAAGTGCTCTCAAATGGATGGGCGATCGACACAACAGCGCCCGTTGACCTCAACAAGTCAGCTGATAATAATGTAAGTGGACCCCTGCGATGTTGTTTGTCACTGATAGTGCGTCCTCTATGTTGACCTTAGCAAACAGTGACATCAGTATTATTCCTCACTCCTGCAACACGGAGTGATGTGGCATCAGACTTAGCTACGCACTGTTGTATTCACTTTTAGCAAAACATTACATTACCAGTAAGTAGGTATATGTACCTATATAAAGTAGGGGGTACCTTCTAGTAAAACATTGCCGATAAATAGGTATCATAGTAGGTTAGTAGGTACCTCACATGAGAGTATCACTCGGTTAAAGAACGTTGTCTTTTGTAGAATTGTGCTTCAATTTCTAGACGATTAGTTATCGATAACAAATGGAGAATATTGTTCAGGTATACCGTCAACTTTTTTATCCAATCTTTTATCTAATATAAATTTTTGAATCTATTGAATGATGAAATATTATCATACCTATATTGTTGTTGATAATAGTTGTTTTTGTCAAGTGTATAGAGATCACCTGATATTTTATGATAACACATTAAGTGCATTTTTTTTCTTCCCAATATAGTAATTGCAAAGGCTTTCAACATTCAAACGATAAATTACTATAGCAACAGACTTTGTTCATAAATTAATCAAATTGTCAAATAAGTACAAAATAGGTTAACGACCATAATCAGAACGCTATCATTCTTCTTAATAGATATTATTTTGCCGAAACCATGCAAGGATGGTACTGTTAAATTATTCATCATATATTTAACTATAATTTCTTTCTTTAATTTAATTTAGTAAAAATTTGTTCATGATATTATATTATTATATTAAAATATTCACTGAGTAAAGGCTATATTTAAACCATGTCAGACAAAAACTTATTGAAGTCACATTTATTATTTAACTACATATATATATCTAAAAAACACCCTATTAGCATTTGTTGAGCCTTTATATTTTAATACATAGAATTTTTAGATTTTGCTAAAATTTCATAAGAATTAATTACTGGGCATTATTACTTCATGGAGTTCAATTTGCACTTTAATTTAATATATTTATTTGAACTAAAATACTGATACAATTAATATCAAATAAATAAACAGAATAAAACATCTAAATAGTAAATACATAATAAGTACCTAAAGTTGTTATTGTACAATTAAATGTATCAAAAAAACAAGGTGAAAACCATTTTCCTACTTAGATAACAATGTTATTTTGTTATTGCCTAATTCTATTTGCATAGATTATCTGATGATTTCTTGAATAACATAAAAACATGACACAATACCAAAAACACAATCATAAATGTTAACTTTTTTCTTCATTAGAATAATTGTATAATTTAATTTTATGACTTTGTACCAAATTACAAAATAACACCAAAAAAGTCAGGTTAGGGACATTCAAGTACACATAAATCAAATAAAACAAATCTTCAGCACATATCAAACATGTAGGTACCTACTAAAGATATTTTATAATATACATATAAGGTAAGCAATAAGTAGTAGTGTTATAAATATTTTCTTTCTGATATAATATATGTATTAATAGTGTCCTCCATTTTATTATATCTCCTGTTCTGAGAATAGCTTCCTATCCTACGTAGCGACCCTAGCTTATCAGTTTGTTATCACTCATTATACCCCCTAGGCAGCAGCACGGATACCGTATCTCCACTGGGGTTGAAGATCATGACCCTTCGTCTTCCACCCCTCTCCTCCCCTCTGCGTCTGAATCCGATAGTATAAAATAACGTTTATCAACACTGGCGCGATAGTAAGCATTCGAACGCTCATCAGTGCACACGTATCTTTCACACCAAGTCAAAGTGTTTGATATCGATTCATTTTTTTAACTTTCCTAATGGCTAAATTCGTTGACAGTGATTTTCTCTCCCCTTACTAGTTGTTTGTTTGTGCGAAGACTTTATTTACTGCCTGTGGACGTATCCACAGTTGGTTACCCGTTCTCTACCATTAGTAGATCCGTCAAAAGTATACATGTGTACCAGCGAGATACTGCAGAAGATGACAATTTGTCTAATGTACCGAGTAAACCCAATCTACTATTCGGACTACTCAGATACGATTGCGGCTTGTATCTAAAGCTTTTGCGACCGAAATTCTCTATCTGCCATTGGCTTTATCATTTCGAATACTACAAATTCGGAGTGTACCCTAAAGATATAACCTGACAGTCTTTAACGAAGAATAAATTGAAAGTGTTATTATGGATATTATCGCCAATGTAAGTATAAGTATAGTTCTCATTATCTGTCACACAGAACCCGAGTGGAGTTCAAAGTGTATCTCTGTTGTGATTACACAAGCTTGCTTGAGCTGTTGCCTTTGTTACTTATGATCGCGGGTTCGATTCTTTGCGAGAGGCTGATACTTTTTGCACTTAAAGTCATCGGATTATTTTTTTCCTGTAAACGACTGCTCAAAAAACAACTAGGTAGTTTGACTAATAAATTCGTTCTTTCTTTCTCAGTACCACCCAGTGCTCAAGGCATTCTTGGCTGGATCCTTCTCTGGGACGTTCAGCACTATTCTGTTCCAACCGCTGGACCTGGTGAAGACTCGTTTGCAGAATCCAGGACACCATGTTATTGCGGCGACAGTCAAGTAAGTGTTTTTAAAGTACCTTTTACCATCTTTTACAAAGAGATCAAGAATACAGTTTTATAAATAATAGTTGGCAATAATATAAGTTGACTTTGCCATATTAGGTCCCTTAACAATCTTGATTATATTTTGGGACAATACCTCACAAAGGAGAATGGGCAATCCTTTAAGGAACGTGGGTCACGACTAAAAATATACATCCCATTTTTTAAAAGGACATTTTTTGATATCATGGCCCAAAATGCCACTTTTTGATTGTGTTATCTAGAAGCTTCTACTGGTTGCTAGGCAAATATTTTGTCCTTATTTTTGTGAAATAAGACATACATACCAGATTACATTCTTATCCACTAATTATTTTATATCTTTACCTTTATCTACCTACGTCATGGTACTTACCTCCTAATTATTCTATCGTTGAAATCAATGATTTTGCAGTTTTAAGTTTAATGACTTAGGTAGGTACATTTTAAGTTCATTAGATTGATAAATAGAGGGATAGAAATCGAACTTTATAGAAAAAATATATAGTATAATATTAACTACAGTAAGTCTATAGATGAAATTATTTTGGGCAAATCGATTTATCTTACTGTTTACTCAATTACCACTTCATAACTAATGCTACAAATAGATGCAAAGGTTTGTTTGATCATCAAATATTGATTCGTCTGGTGGTATGCCTAATCATTTTCTGGTACTCGCGATACAGACAAAACAATGTATGTTATTGTGAAATAAAATTTCTAAATAGTATATAAAAACATCTTCAAATAAAATTAAGCTGATTGAAATCGGTCAAATCCAGGCCAGGGCTAGGCCGTAGTTTCTTGCTCACCTAAAATTACTTCGTTAAGAAAAGAGAAAATAGAAATTTTACGGTATAAAGAATATTTGAGTACCTACATTAAAGTAGATTCAGAGTTGACGAATGATAGGATAACAAGAGAACATGTTGTGCCGACCCCACCTAGCGTGGGATAAGGGCAGGGGAGTGACGATTATAAAATAGTATTCTCCTAAATGCATTATAGGCAAACGCTTTACCGCGATCTCATCTGAATTTAAATGGTGATGCGGCCTACGGAGTAGCGCGTTTGCCTAGATAGAACCTATTCACTCCCCTCTTGGAAACCTGCAAATTATAACTATTTGAGTTTGACAGAGTAATGAGATCAAAATGTTAATTGATATTATTATTCCAGCAGCCGACTCCAACCCGGCATGATCACAGTTTTCACAAGCATCATACGCCAGGAGCAGATCGTGGGGCTATGGAGAGGCATGGTGCCTTCAGTCGCGAGATGCGTGCCAGGTAATATACCCTTTATTATAGTAGAAGCGTTTGGGATTAAAGTGTGATGTGTGAAATGTCCATGAATATTTATTTTTCATCATACAAACATTTGCCAACCAACAGCAAGGAAGGCAGAGCTACCAACTGAGCTGACGTCTGTGATACATAAATGTTCTTATTTTTTTTTGGATCATTTAAATTCAATATTCGAGTAAAGAAAAGATTAAAAAAAAAACCAGGTACCAGTATTGTTTTTATACTACTTTTCTTTAATTATGGTGGTTTCGGACTAAGTCATTGTAAAAAATTCACCCTGTATACTCAGGAAAGTGTGTTTAAATTCTAGAGCAGGTATACCAAAAACACAACATGCTATCCAAAAATTAAAATTTAATTTCAAAATTCTAATCATTCTAATATTAACAGGTGTGGGCCTGTATTTCTCATCTCTGCATTGGTTGAAAGCGAAGATTGGCAAATCAAAAGGAGATCTTGGACCGATGGAAGCTGTGACTTTGGGCGTTGTGGCGAGGTCTATGAGTGGAATTGCACTTATACCTATCACTGTGATAAAAACTAGGTAAGCAATTATTAAAAAAAAAATAGTAGAAAAGTTTTGGTAGCTTAAGAACTCTAAGAACTGTTTGTTGATACAAATTGTCACAATCATTGATTCTACAACATGTAATAATTTTAATACAAAAATGCAGAATACAGACTTCAATTGTCATAGACAAATAATACAAGAGGCACATTTTGATGAATAACTAAAAAAGTATTGGATTTCAATCAAATTTATGTGGGACAATCTCAGACGTATGATCTACCACACAAAAATCATCATCAAAATTGATTCATAACTAGCGGAGTAATCGTAAATGTAACTAGAAACTAATTTTTTAAATCACTTTTGGGTTCCTCCTTTTCTGAAATCGATTAAATATAGTACATATTTGGTAGTGTTATAAAAATCTACACTACGATGAAAAAAAAAACATTACAATCATGCGAATACCCCTCTTATCTAAAATAGGTATTTACCACCTCCTCAACCGGATTTGAACTCACGACCTCGGTCAATGTTATTATTACTTTTGAAGTAATCAATCAAGCAGTCTACCTCGTTGCTATAGTACCACGTTTGATAAAAAGCATTACTTTGTTTTCAGTACACCTATCATTTATTCTAGAGGCTTCCAAAGAAGTATAGTCCAACAAATTAGACTCAAATTTTGACAGTTCACATTTAATTTAAATTATCAAAGAAAAGTTTTAAACCAAAACATGCTACTACCGTAAAAAAAGCAATAATTAACATCTTTCGTAATTACTAAATTCTTAAACTTATGTAAGTAAACTTTAATTTTAAGTCCAGAGAGAACCTCCTTCGTTTTTTTCGTCGGTTAAACAAACTCTTGGTTTGCCAATTGTTGCCTCACTATCAATCGGTGGCACAAACTCTTACTTGGGGTACTGATGTTTGTAAAATATTAAATTATTATAACTAACAAAACATGTTATTAATTTACTAATAATATTATCATTATCTTGATTAAAAGCAAACTTGTCAACGTCACATCGTATGATAGATATATTTGTTTTTATCACTTGTTTTTGCGAAATGTACTAAATTACGCAAATATCAACGTCATAAAGATTAGAATAGTGCGCATCCTTTTAAAAGTATTTTGATGAAAATTTTGTAAACAATGAAAACGCCCACTTTACGAAAAGGACTACATGTGTATTAAAAAAAAAATCTTGGAAATCGGTTCAAAATTCAAAACGTTTGATTTTGAGAATTAGATGATTGCGTGAATTTAATAATTTATATACGATTTTTGTCCATTCCATTGTCTTAAAAATTAAATAGGATCACCTTCTCTGAGGTGCTGTAGGCTTAAGCTGTAGAATTTAATAAAATTATGAGACTCTAATATAAAAAAAATATAGTTTTTTGGGCACTCTACATATAAACCTACATATTTGGCTCTAATTGTTTTATTGAATTTGTTTTCAGCACTTTAGCCCTCGTCATGTTATGCGTCTTATTCAAATACATTATGTTTTCGATTGTATGTAGATATCTAATTGTAATTCATTTTCAAAAACGCAATACCCCTCGGTAACCTCAAGTGAGGTAGTACCTACTTCCCTAATGAGGTAGTAAGGACATATCAATATGCGTAGGTAATTGTCTAGACGTGAAGTCACTGGCGTCTTGACCTGTTGCGTTCTAGGTCTATTCTAGGGAACCTAGGGCAATAAATACAGACTAAAATTGGATATGTTAGGGACCACACCCCCCACTCCGCTAAAAATCTCCCAAAAAATCTGGTTATAGCCTATAGGGTGGCTAGAAAAAACTCTTCGGCGCTTTCTGTGATTACGCTCATAAAAATATACGAAAAGCTTCTCGAAAACTGTCTCGAAAAATTTTGCGAATAATTTGGAGACGCGTCACCCGACATTTTGTTTTGTTCCATACAGAATTTGTGTGACAGTTTTCGAAAAGCGCTTCGATTAAAATTCCGATTGCGGGCTTTATTCTCACCATAAATAAATAAATAATGCTGGACAATCCACACAACATCATCTAGCCCCAAGCTAAGCAGAGCTTGTGTTATGGGTACTAGAAGACTGACATAGCTTAGGAAAAACCTATACCTTTTGATAGTAGGTAGGTGTGATTATGGGGTACCTAACCTGTATAATATTATCTAGATTTAGACTAGCATCGTGTTTATAAACGTGATATATAAGGATAAGGGTACGATCCACCTGTCTGATAAAATGTGGGCGGAATTTTCCTTAATATTTTGATACACTCCAAATATTAATCACATTATATTCTGATTTTTTGATAGCTGTAGATAAACATAATAATAATCCTGTCAATAATATAAATGTTTAATATAAATGCAGCTTAGATGTTTTTTTTACGCGTTATCAAACATAATAATAATAATATGTATAATAATAAATTCTTTATTGAGGACTAATAAATTGAGTAACAATTGTTAAAATTTGCTCTACAATAGGCAACATAAACATGACTCCATGTTTTATTTATGACATATTATATTTTAGATAATTCACACAATATCTTTATACTTAAATAAATAAATAATGCTGGATATAATATGATGTATAAGCCATATTATTGTAAAGAGTAACAAACATACATCCATACAAACTTTCACGATTATAATAGTAGTAGGATTTGATAGATAGATTCATTTATTACTTCACGTTGGTTACTAAAGCTTTAATAAGAACGTGTGATCCAAACATAACCCCACTGGCTATCTACTACCTTTCGGTACACATACATTTTGTTCAAGAAATTTTTAAGCTATTGCATATCTTCTATCGCGGGCCTTGAGCGTAGAGACCGAATCCAGAAATTCCGTAACGAAATAACCTAACACTCCGACCGGCGGCAAAAAATGCAATGCAATAGCTTTACCGCGTCAGTCCCCGAGTGCCACACGTCTTTTTTTCAAAATTATTTGAAACTTGAAATAAAAAATGAAACTACTAACTTCTAAGGTCAAAATTAACCTTACTTTTCTTCATTTCAGATATGAATCCGGAGTGTACAAATACACAAGTCTGGGCGGTGCTCTAAAGGCGATTTACAAAGCGGAAGGTTTCCGCGGATTGTCGTGCGGTCTGGGACCGACTTTAGCCAGAGATGCGCCGTTTTCTGGCCTTTATTTGATGTTCTATACACAAGCTAAACAAAATGTGCCTAAAGGTGAATATTTTACTATAATTTTGAATTATTTTAAGCAAGTTAAAACTTTCTATAGATCAAACAAATCAAACGCTTCATTGCGAGTAGCACTAAGGATTCTGTACTAAAAAATCGCGTATTTCTTAGACACCCCTTAATTCTAATTCTGGTTGGGGGAATAAGATCTGCACTGACGTCCCGCCATCGGGTTTGTCATTGTCCCCCTACTAATCACCCCAGCCAGCCCAACTCCTTAAAGTAACGGAGAAGGACTTTGGATTGGTGGCATCAGTGTTCTAGCGTTCCTGAATACTTATTTATTTATGATAATTTCAGAATGGCTTCAATCCCCCGGCGCTGCGAGCGCGGTTCACTTCTCCTGCGGCATAGTGGCGGGTATCGCGGCTTCACTCGCGACCAACCCGGCCGATGTACTCAAAACTAAAATGCAGTTGTACCCTGACAAGTTTCCTAATGCTTTCGGCGCTGCTGTTTATATACATCAGGTAATTTACTAACGCTATAGTACAGACAAAATTTTACATTTTAGATTTTATAGATTTCTATATTATAGTGGCATCTGGCAACTGAAACAAAGTTTGTATTAGTTTGGGAATTTGGGAACCTATGAATTCAACACATTGTAAAACCTGTTATATGTCAGTAAAAGATTTTTTAATTTGGTATAAGATAGGATTTTGTAACTATGACGTACATTACGTAATGCTGTATGAGATTGCGAGTTTAGTGTGATGTTGTGGCTCATTATACAACACTCAACACGTCTAGTTCAGAATTTCGGCTAAAATATATTGGGTTAACTTCTGCGATAGCAACTGAAATGATTTAATAATTTTCAGTCATTTTTACACAAATAAGTTTGCAAATCGTCCGCCAGAGGCGCTAATCGTGAGGTTAAATACAAAAACCCCAAGTTACCTTGTGGGATTTTTGACATCGAATTGTAGAACATACTACTATTCGATGTCAAAAATCAAGGCAGACTTTCGAATTATTTAAGTTTTGGCCATACAATTAAGGAATTTAGAGTGCCAAGTCTAGTCAAAACACAGTCAATTAGTAATGAGTCAAATTTTCACGAGGTCATTGAATGCTACCACGAAAAACCTAACAGATTTCATGAACTAATCTCCTGCGTGTTATATATTTTAATTGGCATTGTAATAGGTAGGTATAGATTATAATAATTGGCCACCAATGTTTTCTGACCCCTGATTACGCTATTGATAATATGGCCGAAGGGGGCATCTTGACTTGGATTAAATGTCACGCAATTGCTTATGCTTCCGCAATATCTCAGATAAATACTAAATTAAATTAAAATTATAATAACGGTTCCTGACTAACTCATATACTTTTATTTTTCTTTTATTACCCTGAAACTGAAAGGGGAGTTATATTTCTCAAAACCTATTTAGTTATGATTGTGTGTGTATCTCTTTTCTATCGAAACATCCGGGTGTGAGTAAGCTCCCTCGCACACAAACATAGTGAAACCTACGAGAAAACACAATTAGCGGAATTTAAGTTAACAAATTGTCACATTTAACGACTTTCAAACAAGTCCCAAAAGTATTTATAATAATCTGAGAATTCCCTAAAGAAAATAACTTGAAAAATCAGAGTCATTTGTTACGCAATATTAGTATCTATGTGTTATGGAAGATTTCATATCTCCAAACAATTTATTGAACTTTGTTACTACCTCATCTTGTCTAAAATACGAAGTCAAACGGGTTATCAGTTTTGTAGCAGTAATGATAGTGGTCCGTCTAGGATTATCATACAAAGGTATACCTACCCATCTACGCATTTGCTTTGTTCGAAGTTAGTCCTACCAGTTTCATGTATCTCCCCTGACTTATCTCGTCGCCACATCACACTCTAGTCCCAAAATAAGCAAAGCTATGGGAACTACATAGCTGATAGAACAATTATACACATTTCTTGGATATAAATACATACATCAAATACATCGTACCCCAGCCAGACACAACAAATAATATGTCATCACTCAAACATTTGCTCTGGGTGGGAATGGAACGACTCACATGCATGAAAGCTTGAGCTACTACTAACTAAGCTATTACCTGTCAAGTATAACTGACTATTCTATAAGTTATACCAAATTTGTACTCTTTGACCCAGTATAATAAGAACTATTTTTCCTTGTTACAGACTTACGGCGTAAAGGGATACTTCAAAGGTGCTGTACCGCGCATGCTCAGACGCACTCTGATGGCAGCGATGGCTTGGACGGTCTTCGAAGAGATCACACGATCTATTGGCTTAAAATGAGGGATCGAATACCTCAGGATTATTGAAATTACAACTAAGGATTTGTTGTGAAACTCTCTTACTGAGACAGGCAACAGTAAATAGTAACTGGCTTAAAGTGAGGTTTCAAATTTGCCGTTTTTTTTACATAAGTACTGTGTTAATTACTCTTAAGTAGTTGGTCCGATTTTGACAAGATTCAATATGTAAAAATAGTCATATAGCCCTGTTTATTTGATTTGTGTAATAACGAACTGTAATTACATCATACTATGATTAAAAATTGTAAGTAATTGTTTACTGATTATATATATATGTATGCTACGATATTTTAAACTTTGTGACGTTCAAAACTTAATTTGGAACAAAATTTCTCGAATTTGAAGTAAATTTTTTAGGCAACCAAATTATGTCATGAAATATTTTAAATGGTTGAAAATTATTTTACTAGATAAGATACATTTGAGATTGTTTATCTATTCAATTTTAAAGTGATTAAAGTCTAGATATTATAAAGATCTAAAAACTAGGTTTTAGGTTGTTTTATGTTACTGCTTTTTTTGTAGTACTAAGTTCCTTGTTTTCGAATAATAATCTATAACTATTTTTGTAACCAGTTTTCTAGTTATTTTTGTTAGTAAATGTAACCTATAGTGTACATTGTGTTGTTTTAATGTAATCTATAGAGTAGGTAAGCGATATCCGATTAGACAAACCTATATTTTTACGCTGTTATTTAGTTATTTCGTAAACGAATGCTGTAAGTCTAGTTTTTATCGTGCCTTGTGATTTATTTTGAATAAACTTTGTATTGCACATAATAATCTTTTATAAACCTCACCTTTTTGATACAATCCTTGATTACCGTTTAGGTTAAATTTGATAGCGACTTTGTTACGTAAATCTAACCTATACAAGTCACACTGCGCGTGAATACCGAACTCTGCAGTTACCGCACAGTGTACGATACTTTTAGGATTATTTAATCTACATATGTACAAACTATATTTATCGCAAATTTCACTTGATTTTATTCAGCTGGTAACATTATTGAGTGCGTTTGTGTGTTCGGAATTTAACAAAACAAATTAACTAAAAATGGATTTAATTATCTACATATTTACATTGTTCTATCACATTCTTTCATATAAACTCTACACCTTCGTACTTGAAGTCTTCAATAAACGTATCTTTTAGTAGAATCTTCCCTTCTGTGGTAAATGCAGTGATGCATGTAGAGGTTTTACCTTCAAACTCTATTGTTTTAAGAGCCACAATAGCCTCGTCGTTCGTTCCTGGTATAAATTTGAACGAGGAGAAGCCTAGTTTTGGACTCTTTTTAGTAATCTGGAAAGAAAAATACAGGCATTAGATATTTATCAAAGTCTAGGTATTTTAACGGCCTAAGGGCGTTGGCTCTCCTGTTCGCTCCCCTAGTAACATGTAAACTTTTTTAGTGTCTTTGGCCCCCTTGAGCGATAGAGCCTTAGCTTAGGGTCGGGCTCAGATTAACTTACACCTAGTATGTAAGACGATTCTAAATGATCCTTGTGATTTAATTGACTGTCCTAGTGCGTATGCGTATCTACTACATATCACATTGATTGATTGGCAGTTTACCTAACATTCACAGGGGTCCTGTTTTGTGTGGACAAACACCTAAATCCTAGAGATCATATCAACATAATATTTTAGCTGTAAAAGCAAAGTCCGCGTTTGTTTAGCATTTGCATTAGCCACTTATGTGATAGATAAACAATTAATTATAATAAAGACTAGACTACGTCAAAGAACATAGCCGCTTACAGATAAGCATAGCACGTGTTCGACGTATCTATTTGAACTATTAATAAGGTACCTAATGTAGATACTAAAGCAAAATTAGGTACGATAACTTTATTATCTTTCACGACACTCAGTTACTAGCTGATACATTTTGAGTGAAAGTTTGTGAAGGTGAATTATTTTAATATTATTAATCAGATGGTATCTTTATATAGTCCTAAATATTTTTATATAAAAATTCGAGTATTTCTTGATAAAAATATTTCAAATAAGATTTAAATAACAGGGATTTTCAGACTAGTCTAAAATAGGCAGATGTATAAATTCATCTAAAAATACCTATTTATAGATGAGTTTATTTATAAAAAATACCTACAACTAGATTGTAGTATTTGTAGTGATTGTAAATTGACTAGTAATTAAATATTTCCGATTTATTTACCTCAATAGCTTTGACATTCTTGAAATTCTCATCTGCAGTTATCAAATAGTTGCAACCCATGACCTCATCCTTAGTTTCATTGTAAGTATCATAGCTACACCTTCTTGGTAGAAAGTGCCATTTCTGCTTGTGACTTGACCAGGCTGCTGACTCATGGATCATGTACCCCGGCCAGTCAATGCCTATGGCACTGCGGATCGCTTTATACTGGTTCACCCAACTTAAGTGTTGCACCTGGAGAATAATTAAGAATCTTTACCATCTTCTTTTTCTTCTTATGGCCAACACAAACAACCCTACACCAAATTCGAGTAGAATTCCATTAAGAATAAAGAAATAAATTGGGTAAGTTACATTAGTCAAAGTCAAAGACATCTAGTTCTGATAGTACATAGTAGATAGTGCTTAGTTTGGGACTAGAGTGTGATGTGTGAAATGTTCAGAAATAAATAAATATTTATAGACACTCACATTATACTCTAGTCCCAAACTAAGCACTATCTACTATGTACTATACTAGATGTCTTTGACTTTGACTAATGTAACTTACCCAATTTATTTCTTTATTCTTAATGGAATTCTACTCGAATTTGTTGTAGGGTTGAGGACTGCTAATAGAACTCTTAAATACATTTTTTTTTGTAAATACATTTATAGAATACATGGTAACTAACAAATACATTTACTAACAAATAAATTTTATACCTCTCCATGTTTGCTGACAGCCTTTACCCACATAGGGTCATAGTTTTGGAATGCTCCACTGGAGGTTGTCCATTCCTTGCCCATGGAGCCGAGGTATAGGATCTCATCCTTCATCGTAGCCCATTCTGTTTTGAAGCCTTTCTCAACATGACCATTACCATCCGGGATTATTAGCCATGGAATCACTTTATTGTTTATTATCTCAAATACCTGGAAAATGAAATTTTTAGGTCAAAATTTGGTAAAAAATTATGTTTGTAGATAAAATGGGAATCTGTCTTAACATTGGACTTTTTTTTACTAAGTTTCTCTCTACTTCCAAAGTAGTTGACAGAAACTTCATAAAAAATCATGGTGCTCAGATAAAAGAAGTTCAATACAAGTTTATAAATAAGTCTTATCAGTTTTAAAAGTAGAATTAGTGATATTAAGTTAAATTTCTAAACTAACAGGCATACAAACAGTGTTATTTAAGTATGAGAAAGATTTACCATTCCAGACCTATCGTCAAATGTCAGCAGTCTGCCATCATAGACAATTAGTTCCGAGAGTTCCATTCCTCGGCCTTTATGAGAATATGTTGATGAGAGTACTGTTGTCGGCTGAGCATCCCATTGCACCATAACATACTGTTTTTCTTTACTATAGCTCAATAATCCTTTCTTGAAATAACTTATGTATGTGTGCGGCTTATCACCCTTTGAGTTAGTGTCCAGATCAGCAATAATACCTATCCTGTATGTTATTAGTTCACCTGTCACAACGGGCTCCGTGAAAGGATATGTGCTATTGTACGGCCTGAGAGGCGCAGTCCAACTGTGAGATGAATAAACTTGATTGTTTGTCCACCAGTTATAATAAAACAAGAGCAGCATGAACCCACCTATAAGTAACACGAGATAAATAAACTGTGGCTGTATTCTTACAGCGTTGCCTACTCTGTAAGTGGCAGGAGTCCGAAGCGCTTTGCGCCAATCTCGAAGGGTTCCCCTCATGTTTCTGTCGTCCAATTGCTCATACATAATAGATAGTTTATTGCATACTTCTACAGACTTGGTAATGACTAGTAAATTATAATAAAAGACATAAAACAGCACAGCACTAAAACGATCACGTTGTGATCAAATCAAGTCTCATAATCTTCTGTTTGTAACTGAAACCACTTCTAATTTTAATGACATTTGAGAAATGGAGAAAAGATATGCAAAATTAATTTTCATCAATGAAACGCACTGAACTAATTTATCTAAATTTTCTAAATTAAAATCTTCATTCCATCCATTATTATGTATCATACGTATTTGACATGTTTTGTTTTGATCTGACATTGAATTATGATCTAAATTGACATTGACTGCCAATAAAACGGAAACAATTTTACACAGAGTACAGTTCTCAAAATGAGTGGCGCGTAGCTTTAAATTCTTTTACATGATTATAATATTATTAGATTTTACTAATACTGTAAAAGATTATTGCATACTGTGGAAAGTCAATTAATGCGTTCAACTATATTACCTAATAGTCTGTGGTTCAAAGAGAAAACGTAACTATAAATCCAATATTCAATATCCAATAATAAAACTAAAAACTCGAGGTGAACATTACAAAACATACTAAAACTGTTCAAAATGCACGGTATTTTCACTAATGTGCTCTGGTATATTGAGTTTTTCGCGTTTGCAGGAGCGCTGATAGCCTTTTTTTACTTTATACTGTACCTCGCTGATATAAATTACGTTAATTATAACCCGAAATTCGATAAGAGGAAGCAGTAAGTAAATTATTTAAGTACATAAGTACTTACCTATAGTTAAATACCTACTTTGAATTTATAAATACGGTTGCTTGACAAACACCACAGCCGCACCTGGAGTTCTAAGTAAACCTATTAAAGTTACTAGGTACAAGCACTTCTATCCCTACTTTACCTTTTGCATTATTTTTTTTTCTGTTCTACGCCATCCAACAAGTAACTCTACATTTTTTGGTGTCTCCATATGCTTCCTTTAAATCACATACTTACTGGTTTTATCTGTAGGTATTTTTGAATTGGAAATTGTTGACGCTTTTTAGTCTAGAAACTCATAACAATAAAATTTGGGAGCCTATCTACCTACCTCTTCTTGCCCCATAGAATATTCAAAGATTTACTTTCTGTGGTCTGATGGTTCGCTTCGCTTATCGCTACTTCTTTTCCACGTCAAAACCTAAAGTCGTGACCAGTTGCACTGCAGCGCGATTAGATGCGGTTTCTCATTGTTATTTGCTGGACAATTTGGCTTTGTCTACATACTAATCATACACGACGTACATTGTACCTTACCTACCTAGTTAGCAGGATTGTCTAAGCAATTTCTAGCTACTTAGATATTCCAATGGTTTGTAAGCAAATTAAGGTTCCGTTATTGTCAATTTCCAAAGGTCTATGAGTACGGTACCTGATCTAGGTACCTCGAATTTCCTGGAGATTTGAACAAATCAGACGTATTCCACAGACAGAACATTATTTTCTCTCTGTGATATGTCTAAAAATTTATGTATGTGCTAGATTTTTTTTAATTTCGAAAATTATTTTAATGTATGTGATACCTACTTATACTATCTTAAACTTTTTTTTTAATATTGCCAAGCATAAGAATCTCACGTGGCTCACTAGATTTTACAATAAGATAGTACCTACACATAGCTGTAGCTTTTTACCTAGTTTACTGACCTAGTTTTTAGGTTATTCGGTAGCTCAATCATTTTTTTTGCAGGTATATAGCTGATGGTACGTGGTTGTTACAGAATTAAGCAGACTCCTCAAATGGTGCAAGTAGTGTGAGTTAGGTATACTTAGATACTTACTGAAATGTAGACTCATCATTATTGTCAGTTTTAAGAACTGTATAGGAAAAACGTTCTGGCCTTGTCCATCTACCGACTTCTCGTAGCTTTTTTTATGTTCTATTATATCTGTCTACCACTATACTTAGGTCCTAAGTCCACACTCATGCAGTTTTGAGTGATAACTACTACGAAAGAATAATTAAGAGTAGGACCTACTTGACATTCATTGTTTCAAAAAATCACAAGAAAAACGAATAAGTAGGTATATAGGTATAAACGAATAATAAGGAACTGTACCTACCTAACGTTCACGAAATTATAATTGGACAGAATAAAAGTCATCCAATTGTTTTTTTTTCTATTTCTCTTCTGATCTAGCAGGAGACCTACATTGCCTTATATTATTCAGTAAAAGCAAAGATCATTCAGAATCATCGTCTTACCTATATTATGTACCTTTGGGCCAATCTAGGTGTCACATCGCTTAGGCTACAAGCTAGGATGGTAAAAGTAACCGCTGATTTCCCTCAACAGAGTTCACAAGAGCATACCGAAACTAGCGTCCAAAGAACCCTCGCAGAACCAAACCCCTCTCTGCTGCGAGGCCAGCTGTGTCTGGTTCTGTCGACTGTTTAGCAGCATCGCCCTTATTGCTGTGTGCTACTACTTCGCGTACTCTCTTATATCTCATACTAAACTCAAATTCGGTATTTTTGTTCCGTGACCATTTTATACAGGTACACAGTTTATATCTACTAATTCTAATTCTAATCTAATTATAATTATGTGAGTGTGATAAATATATTTTTTTTCAATTCCTACTGTTTTGTTATTTTTAAGAGTTATTCCTGGTCAAAGGTTTGCTGGAAGAAAAACTCTTTAGGGTTCAGCTCGCCTTTGTACCTAGGTTACGTTTTATATTTAGGTAGGTACCTACCTACATATGTCTTATTTTGTATACAATAAACAATAAATTATATTAAATGAAATTAGTAGATTTATCGCTCTGAAATAGTTATAAAATCGGTTTTTAAGTTTTGACCTGATTTTCCAGTCACAGCCAAAATGTGCTGAAAAGTTAAGAATAATTTAACAGTTGACACAACATTTTCCCGTTAAAAGTGACGCCATTTTCTTCGCAAAGTACATTATTGCTGTAATACTAGGTATTTCCAGCGTGTGCAAGGAGTTTCCGATTTCTACCGCACGCACGAATATAAAATCATTTAACACTATCTGAAATCTTGTACTAAACTTACGAGCTATTCTTAGATAGCTATCTGTTTCGCATTGAATTCGGACATAATTTGTAACTAATTGACATCCATGTTCGCGCTTACGAATTATTTTTTTGCTCCTAAACATATAGGTAATGGTCGTGTTTAGCTAAATTATTTCATGATTGCAGTTTTTATTTGCTTTATCGATGGAAGTTTATATGAATTATATCGAGTTAATTATATTTTAAATTGCATTTATATAACTTTTATAGTCTGCCCACGCTAAGACTGCAAAAAAAAAATTATCAACAAAAAAAAATGGTTAAATCCTAACTATAACACGATGACATGGCAATTATTTATAACATTAACAAGCTATATTCGTAGCTTTGTTAAATTTAATGTTTAAGTTCTGCAGACTTAGCGTGTTCCGACTGTACTTTCATAATGGTAAGGTATTTAATGTACAAGTACTTAGATGAAATGTATTTTTAATAAGGAAATGTGATGTGATGAAAGAGATCTGCCTAATTAAAATTTCGCATTACAATGAACACGAGTTGTAAAAGATACTTAATAAAATGCTGTTTGTTTTATTTATTTCTTAGTTTTTGATTTCTGCGTGGACTCACTTTATTGTATTTGTACCCTGAATTTAATATATTTTATTGTTCTAGATCTAGACCAAGTATTAGATAGTAAAGCTTTTTTTTCCCAAATTTTTCTTTCTTTTCTTTCCCATATTTCTCAGATTAACCCAAAAGTAGTTTTTCCGAATTCTCCGTTTTTTTTGTAGCTTCTTCAATTAAATCAAATTCAATATTATTATTTTTTGAGTTTGATTCTTAATGATATCTACGCATTTAATACTACCTACTTAGGCACCTAATTTGTCGATGTCGAACTTAATTTTTTCTTTGCATAAGTTTAACTAGTAAAAAATACATGTTTAATCAGACCATACCTAAACGGGACTATGTATGTAGGTACTTACTTTATTCTTATTGGTGTATGATTGACTTGTTCATTGACTTATATAAGATACCTAATCAATATTAAGAGACCACTTACCGCATAAAAAGTCGATTAATCGTCAAATTACATGAGAAAAATGAATTGCGTAATATACAAACTATATAAATAAAAGTAGCTGAAGCTTTCTATGCTAACAAATTAACTTTGTAACGATGTAACATATTAATTTCGTGACTTGTTTAAGAACTTAACTGTCATCATCATTACTCAATACTCACATTTATTATTTTATTCTCATAAGCACAGATTCTCAATATGGCAGATTCTTATAAGGAGATATTCTTCAGGACAGATTATCAAAAAACTCTTAGTACTCTTACTTGATTAAACATTTTACATAGGTACCTAAATAAGTAAGTAAGTTCACATATTTTTACTAAACTCAAATGGTGTGTAAAAAGTCTTATACCAAATTCATATATTTGTAATTTAGTATAATAAGTATTAAAATTAATAGCATTGTTTGTCAATAATTGCAAAAGCGACACGAATTCTGTTGCAGATATTCTGAAATCGAATAAAAGCTCTCAAATATTAACCACTTTCCTAACGTTTTCTAAGGAAGATCAGTATTTTTTTTTGGTAAGGAACAATAACAGAACATGTAGCGTGAACAATAATTTGTTCACAAAACATAAATCTACGTACATTATCTACTTAGCTGCAATAAAACAATGCATCCCACACAATGCCTACTCAACTCAGATACAGTCTAATTCATAACAATCTTATCAATCTATCTACTAAGTAGCTGAGCGAAAACTTAAATTTATATCGAATTTCACGCGAAGAAAACTAACCGCAAGAAAAACTTGTACCTACACCGTTAATTACATAGGCGTAATTACTACTTCATTATTTTATCTGATGCATACAGAGCTACGAACTTTGATAGCATCTGCTGTAAGTATAAGTAGTTAGACGGTTTATTGGAAAAAATGTTCTTTAACGACAGAAGCAGTTATTAAATAAATGTTTAGATTTCTACGCTAGATAAACGAAACTTTAACGATATAAGTAAGTAGATATATAATATAAATTTTTCAATTAGTTTCTAAGTTGGAAGTACAGATAATCTACAAACGAACGACATACTCAGTATATTCTATTAGTAAGTTATAATACTATACTATTATTCCATTAGTATATTAGAGCTTACATACGCTTTAGGAGCGCGTTTAAGTCTAATAAATGAATATTCTTTTGTAAAAATTAGAGTACAGATGTTTACCGAAAATCTATAGAAAAAAATGACCGTTTCTGATTGAAAACGTACATTTTTAGACTTTTGAAAACGACTACAGTCTTTATCCGATAACCTTGGTAGAGTTTTGGTCGAAAATAGTTTAACTGTAAATTAAAGTAAAAAAGCAAAAAAAAAATGCAAAAGATAATCAAGTATATTAGGTTGAATAAAATTACTGTGGAATTAGTTACATAGTAATTTTATTCAACCTAATCTTTCTTTTTTTTTTAATTGTACAATTGACATACAATTATTAAACCTGTGTCTAACCCTTTTGATTTGTGTAAAGTTTCATTGATAAGTTTTAAAATTCATTGATTGAGAAGTAAAAAAAATGAGTCCAAGTTCAAGTCACGTTTCTTCTTCTTCTTCATGTGGCTTCTGTCCGTCAAAACGACAGACAATTCAGGCAAAGTCAAGTGTTTGAATATAATTCTCAGTCAAGTCAGTCATTCGTCAAGTCGGCTGTCTTTTGTTTGATGCTGGGTAAGTATTATTTGAGCGAGTCTTGTGTTCGGTAATCTCATTATCGTTATACTCTCTAGTCACTGTTTTATTTTTGTCAAAATAAATGATTTCTGTCTTCTGTGTCGAGGATTACAGTCATGCATGTTTATTTTTTGTCTACGTAATGACATTGTGTCATCGGAAGCTCATTATCCACTAACATCCGTCAACGACTTTGCTCGCACTAATGCTTACCTTCATCAAAAATGGATAAAAACTGACTAGCACATTCGGTCTAAGCTTAAACCGTTTTCTTTATTACAACGTAATTGAGTCACACTTCTATAAACTTTCGCATTTATAAAACTAAGTAGGTGCTTAGGATTCCGTTTTGTCTTGTAACTAAAGCACATTTATTTTGCTTATTTTTCCAATTATATTTGAATTATGTCAAATAAGCAAAAAAGAACCTTAAAATGAAGTGCACCAGTGGCCATGACGGCATTATTTAGACGGAAGGCAATTTCGTTAATTTACATACAAGTCTGCCGCTACCGTTATCCTCTTTTGATGGTACAAATGACTTCTATTACACTTGCACTATTAAGTTTCCACAAAGCGCCTGTGTGGTAATGAGTGTAGGTAATTATAATATTAAGTAGGTGAAGACCACACACAGCGATTAACAGAGATGCAATTTACAGTAAATTATATTTTGAAGTGTCATCATCTTTGGGGCTATTATTGTTTCCATGCGTTCATATTCCCGCTAGTTGTTCAAAACTAACTACATTGTGTTTTAACGACGATCTTCTCAGATTAAATGTGATGTTATATGGGAAGTGTAGTATGGATAGGTTAGGTTAGAATCTACACCATGCAGTCTAACCGTTAGGTGAAGGAAAATTGAAACATAACACTTCTAAGAGATTTTAATAACCTTACATAACCTTAAAATAAATTAATTAGCATAACCTGGAAAGGAGAATTTTGAGACTAAACCTAAGGGATGGGGTCAAAGGTTCCATTAAAAAATCAAATTTTCGAGATAAACAACAGTAAAGCAATTTACAGTAAAAAAAATAATAACTTAATCAGTTTTAGTAGATATTTGAAACAATAGTTTCACACGTAAGTAGGTATTAAGTTCCGAAGAGGCTTTTTTTTTTAAATATTGGCCTGGGTTACTACCACTTACTTAAAAGAAGGCCGTATACCTATTTGCCGGATTACAAAGCTCTATACCTATGTGGGTAGAATTCCATAAAGTCACAGCAATGCATATTGCAGCATTTGCAGCTGTTGTAAAATAGCAGTATCAGTGATTTATTTTATGATTTAACGTTATTTTCCTCAGTAAAAATAGATTTGTTTACAATGATTTGTTTTAATGAATAAGATAGCAATAATTCTTATAATTAGATTAATGAGAATCTGATAGCTACAGTCAGCCGAGCGGCTTACTAACTGTTAGGTTTTATGCCGCTATTCTTTGCGGAATCTTCCAAAGTTAACCAATATTTTTATCCTGGGACTTAACTACCAACAGTTTAAAGAATAAAACAATCAGATAGGTATAAGTATAATGGCCTGGATCATAGCAACTGACCAACCGTTTAAATAAAACAATCAGATTGGTATAAAAATTGCCTACTTAGTTCAAAGCGGCTGACTAAAAGTACATTAAATTAAAATTCCCAATAAATATTTTCATTTCAACTGAAAAAACGCTAGCTGACAGATAAACTATACTCTAAGAACGAAGACGGGTATATTTTATTTATCAAATAACGATTGTTAGACTGCTCTAAGTAGATAAATATATTACATACTTACTACATTATAAACAACGAAAACGCCAAAAATTTTGCGTTTTCCATAGTCACCGAATTTATCGTAAATTTTATACTCGGCTATATTAAACGATTGAATGGTCGGTTTATGTGATGGTGAACATCTGCAGTCGAGGGTTATTTATTGTCGATACACTGCTGAATGCTAAACAGACGCTCAATACTTTTTGTGGTTCACGGTAAAAAATGGTTCTTTTTTTTTAAAGTGACATAATAAATATTTTTAAATATGTACTTACTTTTATTAATACATATTTATTAGTATAAATAAGTGTCTAAACGCTATAAGGGATGCTCGACCAAGAGGCAGACCACCAGCCCAGTGGTCTAGAGACATTTCAGAACGAGCCGGGAATCAGTGGATGAGTGTCGCATGGGTGGGACCGTAAAGAATGGCATAGTAAAGAGGAGGCCCATACTCAGCAGTGGGTGCCAACGGGCTGAAATGATGATGATGATGATGACTACTAATAATATTCACATAACATACAGTTCTACTAAAAAGCTCATCTTTTCTTACAATCTCGTTCCTACACCATCCGTTAAAAAATAGCGCACAAAAAAGTCAAAACACTTCTTCTTCTTCTTATCGTGTCGATGCTACAACTGTATTTTGTTGTAGCATCGTGTTGGAAAGATTAGCCAGACTAGACACTGCTTTGCCGTGCCTAGCTGTTACCGGTGTGCGCCACGAGGAGGCTCTTTCCATGCACCCAAAAAACAAAAAAGTCAAAACACTCATTCTCTAGTAACAATTGAACAAAAACTTTCGCATTTTTAAAACGCTCTTGCAAATTAATATGTTTTGTGGTGTTGTGTCATTTAGAGAACATTTTTGCTCGTTCATGAGATCATCACGCACTTTCTTAGCCTACTCGTACTTAAATACCTTTGTGGTCAAAAGTAAATCACAGAAAAAAGCTGCGCATGTGATCTAAGAGTGATAAAAACAATTTAGTCACAAATGCATATTGTTTCATGATCTGTAACTTAATTTAATTTACGTTATTTTAATTACATAGAACAAGCTTAAGTTAGCTCTTAGCTTTGGGACTGGAGCGCTGTTTGTGAAATGTCCATAAATATTTATGTATTTATATATTTTTAATTATTTCTGTTTGTAAATTATTTGTGGATTTTTTTAATTACAAAGTAGTTTCAAATTAAACATTATTTTTACTAGAGTCAGCTGATTTAGTTTTTTTTTGTTTCATAATCATGTTGGTGTATATAAAGTATAAACAAAATAATCAATGGTTTGTATGGTCAAAAGGTTTGTATGAGCAAGTTACTACAAAATATTCATATACCACTACCTACTATGGTTAATGTTTTAATTAATTTATCTTGAGACTAAATATGTTAAATGTCTATGAATATATATTTATTTTATATAGACTAGTTATTGTAGCTAGTATGTGAATACTCTTACAGTCATTAGCAAGTAAGTACGTATATTTCTCATTTATCTGCAGAAATGTCTCTTTAGGTTTTATTTTCAGTTTTTGTGTAGTTTTATCGTTCTGTGCGTATACAATTTTTTTTTAAGAATATTCTTTGATGTTTTGTGGTTTTACATACCAGTACTTTAGTTGTCCTATTTTGCCTTTCAACGTACAATCAACGCACACACGTCACTTTTAATGTGTGGTACTGTCAGCATAAGAAATTGATTTATAAGATAAGATAAAAGATAAGATAAATTTTATTTGTTAACGACAAACTTTACAGATCATTATATCTAACATGTGATATTTCTAATATTATGTGATATTTATATTTAAAATGTGCACTATTAAACCAACTTATTTCGTATATTTTTGTTATAAATTCTTATGTATTTTGTGTGTTTGGGGACAAATAAATATAAAAATCTTATCTTATTTTATGTATTTTTATCCATCCTTAATTTAAAATGATTTTATTTTATTTTAATAATTCTTGCCTATTCTTTCTTTTTCGTTTACGGAAGGAAAACGAAAAGGAAGACGTTATAATAATCCAGCAAAAAATGCTATGCAACTGCTTAACCGCAGCAGTCCCTGAACATATCTTCTTTTCATATGTCTGTAATTATAACCGTGATACATCATCATTTATTTATTATGTGAACTGTACCTACCTACTGTATTTTGTGATGCTTTAAGGTACAGAGATAAAAAAAATCAATGTTTCGTATTTTTATCTCGGCTGGCAACATTGTAAACGTTTTCTTCCCAGGTTGTTTAGGGTAACAAAGTAAGTTCTACCTTCATTTACATAATATTGTTGTTAGTTAATAAATTTTATTTATTTAATCATTCATAAAATAAATAAAAACATTTGAAACAAACAAATTTAAAATTAATAAAAAATTACAGCTATCATCGTTTCAAATTTTGTTAATAGACCTAAGTTTTTATTGTTCCTAATAATCTATTTTTGTTATTTATTAATTAAAAAGTCAGCAGAAGTATGTTAGATGTTAGCTTTGTTAGCTTATAAATAAGTAATTACCAACGTCCTAACTATAAGCTGTTAAATATATACAAAAATCTATAAACTCTATATCCTTTGGGAAAGTGAAGAGTTGATAGAAGGAAGCTCTCGACATGGTATCATAAACCATAAACTAGGTAGTATAACTACCTGTCTACCCTGGGAACGGACAGGCCTTCGAGAGTCAACTTAGTATTATTAAAAAGTAGTATACCTCCTTGCTTAGATCTACTTACGAATATACATGAAACCTATTTTTCATATACATATAGTTATTGAAGAATTCTGAGTTTAAATCAAATTCGTCTCTCCATATGCGCCGTGGTCTACCATTAGGCCGTCCCGTTTTTGGGCGTCCAATCTGTTCTAATTTAATTGTCAATTCTGATTTTGCCCATAACGTATCCGACATGCGGCAAACGTGACCTGCCCAATCCCATTTCAATTTACCAGCATATTGACCAACACCTGCGATTTGTGATTTGGTTCTAATTGGCTCTTTAACCCGAAAAAAACCAAACTTATTTGTGTTATGTTTCTATTTGGCTCTATAGATTCCTTAACCCTAAAAATACAGAACTAAAACATGAAGGGGTTATCTATGGGGCTAAACAGCGAAAGTGGTAACCTCGTCACAACGTAAAAGAGCGAGCAAGTCTAGCCGCGAATCACTCGCGAACCAACCCCGACCGCGCGCGCCGGTCGCACGCACCGCTAATTACGCGGAACGAAAAGTGTCAGTTGTGCCTAACAAAGTGACAGTACGAATTTTTTGACGGTGATTGTGACTGCGAAATTTTTTACGGTAAGTTTATTTTATAAAATAAAATCGTGTGTGCGAATAATCGGAATATATTGAACACTTGTAAAGTTTGCTCTGCATTTTTTTTTCGGATTAATATGAAAATCAAAACTTAAAGAGTTTGAAAATATTGTGTGTTATAAAAACATACTTAACTTTATTTTAAATTTGTAATCCCAACAAATTTAGTACATAGGTTTTAATAATTAAATTAATTTTAAATGTAAATAAGACTACAAATTAATTTACTTAAAATAAGAAAATTTAAAATTTTTCCCATTTATAAATAATTATATTAACTAAACGATGTTTTAAAATACATATATAAAAAAAAACAGTAATTTATCAGCCAGCATTATAAATTGCGGCATGTGATTTTTTTAATTTGTGCTCAAGTCAATAGATATCAATCGTATAAATACAACCAAACATTTAAACTGAGAGATAATTTCGCAATACAAGTATAAAACAATATATATAATTGAGGTTTGTTTAGACGCAATAAAAATAGCAAATCATTTTGTGACATTAAAATCGCCATTATATTTATTACATTTTATTATGTAAATTATAGACCAATAAAATCCTGTTGTTAACAAACAGTAATATAAGTAATATAAGTAATCGGTTTTCTGATTCTAGATTTTATAATTGCAATATTATTAATAAATAAATAAATAATGCGGGACAATCCACAAAACATCATCTAGCCCCAAGCTAAGCAGAGCTTGTGTTATGGGTAGGTAGGTACTAGAGACTGACATATGTACTTAATACAATACATTACATTGATAGATATTTTTATTATACATATAAAATACCCAGAACACCCGGAATAAATATTTGCATTTATCCCAGTGCGAGAAACGAACCCGCAACCTTCCGTGTCGCAGACGGACCTTTGCCCACCGCGCCACATCGGTCGTCAATATAATTTTTATGATATTTAACTATTGTGTTTAAAAACTTCGTTCCTCAAACTTGATCGGCACGATAGACGCTACGCACTTTACCTACACCTGTTGTCTAGAAGAGATCGCTTATAGCGATAAGACCGCCCATTGTACGTTTTGTTGTATTGTTTCTCTGTTCTGTTTCTTTTTTCTGATGTACAATACCTAAAGATATTTTCTATTCTATTCTACGCCGGTTGAATAGGGGGAAGTGGGGGAATGGCGAATACCTAAGGGTAAACATAAATAAAAGAGTGGAATTCAATCACAGAGTTATCTTCACAGACCGCCTACCTCGTGATATTCACTGGCACTAGTGGTGGCGTGACCCAACAAATCGCGACAAATAAAATATGGCGATATCACTCTAACTCATTGGAACTATAGGATTCGGGATAACCCCGCGTTTGCGTTTCCCCCACTCTCCCCTACACTAAAACTCGTACTAGGCTGTTAGTGTAATTATTTGTATTAGCTGGCAATAATACAGAACTAATAAAATCTGACGTTAACAAGCAGTAATTAAGATAATCTGTTTGGTTCCGGCTGTATACTGTACCCCAAGTACGAGTTTGTGCACACACGGATCGTAGAGACGCAATCGCCGAGCGCCACCGATTTTGTGGAGATGGAGATCCAAACTTCTCAAGAAATCTGCTAGGGGCGCTGCTTGGATCTCAATACAAAATAGGTTGCGCTCGGCGATTGCGTCTCTACGATCCGTGTGTGCACAAACTCGTACTTGGGGTACTGGTTATTATAATTATTATGCTATTCTATCCTTCTGAGGTACTTAAAAATGGTGATTTCTCATGCATTTTTTTTTAATAGTAAAATTTTTATAGGTTTTTTTAATTAACCAAGAACAAAAAACTCCTGAACGTGGTTATTATGTTTATTATTTAGTATAGCTTTCAGAATATTAATGAGACAAACTTAAAATGTCTTTTTAATTTAATACTGCCAATTCTTTATTGATTTAGTAAATCCATTTTAGTCTGAAAATCTTGTGTACTCATATTATTTATGGTACTTAAACATAATCAAAAAATATAGAGTCATGATAAAAAGTTACACATTTACAAAAACCGTATAGACCTACAGAAATAACTTTTCTAACTTTATTGCTGACTGCACGATCTAATGTACCTACCTACCTAAGAATACAGTTCTGGAATACTTCCGTTTAAAAAAAACATTATTGGAAAATATAGAATCAAATCCTTTTTCTTTTTTCCCTCATTTTATAATGCTGGGGCCACACTAGCGGGCTACGGCGAATATTCGTATTAACGCGATGTATGTGGCCGGGTACCTCGTGACCTCGTGTCATCGCGTAGTAAGTATATCGCCTGTACCCGAACACGATGTTTTTGTAGCGCCAACACGATACGAATATTCGCTCGCTAATGTAGCCGAAGAATAATGAGGGAAAAAAAGACAATTGTGTCTGGATGTCTAACGTCAACCCTTAACAATCAACCCGCCTGCTAATCCATGTGATTAGAAATAAAAAAAACAAAAAAGAATCAGAATTTGGTGATTCTACATTCGGTACAACGTTCGATTATTTCTAGTTTAAATAAGTACTCCAATTATAACATGAATGTTACTGTTTCGATAATCGATTTAAAGCGACCGAGTTTAGTTTCCGTGAAAGTCCGGAATGGGTGCGCGACTGAGCATCGAAAGTAATTTCATTAGCTGAAATCTGAATTTGGTGCATCCAAATCAAATTTATCAAGAATCGATAGATAGATCGTATTACGCTTTTGTTTAAAATACATTATATATTTTCTAAATAATTATATAATCTGCATACATTTAAAAAAATAGAACCATATAGCACACTACACGTCAATACCTCATATGTCTATGATAAAAATAAAATATTATAAGAAAAACGGATATTGATGTCGATATATTGATACAAGTAAAGATATGCACACTTTAAGGAATATCTTCAAAATCCAGATTGTTTTTTTTTCTTAAACATATTTCATGACGACTTGGCAATATGACTCAATCAGTACGAATTTTAAAATTCAATGAAGCTATATGTATAAGCTGAAGACTGATAGTTTCCGCCAATGCTTAGTACTGTATAATTATGTAAAATCATGCAAAATAAGTACATAAAATATTTCTAATTTATAAGTTTGTTGCGACGATATGCGGAATGTAGCTGGTAAAGATGAGAAGAGCCGAAGACCGCGTTTTGGGAGAGATCTATGTCCAGCAGTGGACTGATATAGGTCAATGATGATGATTATAATGCATTGAAGATATTTTATATATGCCGAATGATGATTATTTTGTGGATTTGTCTAATTTAGATATATAATATTTAAATTTTCTGAAGTATAAAGAAGAAATCGTAATCAGAAATCAGAAATCAGAACAATTTATTGTTTAACTGTTGTACATAAAAGATCTTAATTATAAGTGGTACAAGTTTATACAGTTTGTCCAATCCGGACGTACAATATGAGGGCTATACCCAATGAATGATGAGAATCTCACAACATATGTCCTCAACTTCAGGAATGTAAACTTTAGCATGCTATACACATTTAGTCTTTATTAGGTATTTATCTTTCAAAAT
The DNA here is from genome assembly GCA_932527185.1 of Ecliptopera silaceata. Classification (NCBI taxonomy): domain Eukaryota; kingdom Metazoa; phylum Arthropoda; class Insecta; order Lepidoptera; family Geometridae; genus Ecliptopera; species Ecliptopera silaceata. The sequence continues at coordinate 3,341,399 of OW052202.1, read as the reverse complement.
ATTCTTGAATTGAATAAAAAACATTACAGATTAACCATTTTCTCAAACGATTTTTGAAAATATTACCTTGAAGAGGTTTAATATCTGTAGGTAAGCTATTATATATTTTAATGGCTGAAATGTATGTACTTTTTTTATACATGGTGTTATTAATTTGAGGTAGACATATATTATATTTGTGTTTTATTCTTAAGGAATCGGCCCTGAAAGATTTTGTTTCAAAGAAATATTCAAAATTTTTCTTAACAAATAAACATATTTCCAATATATAAATGCTAGGTAAAGTTAACAAATTCTCATTTTTAAAGATACTACGAAGAGACTCTATGCTCTTCATATTATAGATAGAACGCAGGCATTTTTTTTGCATAATGAAAGTTGATTGGATATCTACAGAGTTACCCCAGAAAATAATTCCATAGCTTAATTGAGGATAAACAAATCCGTAATAAGCCTGTTTTGCGATGCTTTTAGAAGAAATAGAACTAAGGACAGCCAGTGCATAGCAATATTTTGAGATTTTTGTATTAATTTTACATATATGAGCTTTCCAATTTAAATATGAATCTATTGTTATACCAAGAAAATTTGTGTTGTTTATTTCTTTAACTTCATTGTCTCTATTTAGAACTTTAATATTAATTGAAGGAGTTTTATAATTTTGGAAACGTAACATATTTGTTTTATTTATATTTACTTTAAGATTGATATTTTCAAGCCAATTTACAAGAGAACTTAGAGTTAAATTTATTTCCCTTTCGAAGTCTAATATAGATTGTTTTCCTTGGGGGATAAAAATAGTTGCGTCATCAGCGAACATTACACATAAATGTGAAGTGACCTCAGGCAAATCATTGATGTATAATAAAAATAATAAAGGCCCAAGGATACTGCCTTGTGGTACTCCAATGATTACTTTTTCAAATTTTGATTGTATTGTTTCTACTGTTTTTGTATTTTTGTTGTAGCTGTCTATAACTGTAGATTGACTTCTGTCATCTAAGTAGGAGGCAATAAGTGAAAGTGCAACTCCTCTAATACCAATCCCTTCTAATTTACTTAATAAAATCTCATGTTTAACACAGTCAAAGGCTTTTGACATGTCCAAGAAAAGAGCTACTCCATATGATTTATTATTTATTTCTTCCCAGACTTGCTTTAACATTTTAAATATGGCTAATGTTGTATTTTTATCTTTTTGAAACCCGAATTGGTTGGAGCTTAATATTGTATTACAGTTTAAAAATGAAATTATTCTCTTATAAATAACTTTCTCAAATATTTTTGAAATGCTAGGAAGTAGGGCAATGGGCCTATAATTACCCATTTCAGTTTTAGATCCTTTTTTATGAAGTGGTTTAATTAATCCTTTTTTTAAATTGTCTGGAAAACAACCTTCTGCCAAAGATAGATTTATAATATATACAAGAGGATGCACTATATATTCTAAGCTTGCTTTGACAATTTGAATTGGAATTTGGTCATATCCAGAACTCTTTTTGTTTTTAATGTTCTTTATTATTTGTATTATTTCTGCTGCATCTACAGGAGACATAAACATGCTATTACAATTTTTTTGAGGATCTTGTTTTATTAACTCAGTAGTGTCTTTTAAACTTGTATTATTTAAATTTATAAAGTAACTGTTAAATGAATTTGCTATATCTACTGGATTATTTATTTCTTTACTATCTATTTTTAGATTTTTTAATGTTGTTCGTATGTAGTTATTGGGTGTAGTATATTTTTTAATGATACCCCATGTAGCTTTTACTTTATTGGTACTATTTTTAATGTACTTAATATTATTCAGTTTTTTGGATGTTCTAATGACATTTTTCATGGTTTTGCAGTATTTAGTGTATTCATCAAAATGTTCTTTATTTTTTTTGAATATGTAATGTTCATATTTTTTTCTTTTATGTTTACTTGAAATAATTATTCCTTTCGTTTTCCAATTAGTATTCGTTTTGTGTGTTACTATTTTTTTCTCTATTGGAATGCATAGATTAAAAATAAGACCATATAGCTCTATAAATGAATTGTATGCTGAATTTGTAGTTGTATGTTCATAAATTTCAGAGAAGTTCGTTTGAGATAAATATTTTATAAAAATGTCTAGATAATAATCAATATTTCTTTTTTCAACATACCAGTATTTTTCATGATAACTTAATGTAGTCTTAATTTTTATTGTTTGTGCAGTATGGTCAGAAATCCCTAGGTTTAGTACTTCAACATCATATTTTTTGACATTTGTTATGATATTATCTATGCATGTTTGTGATGATTCAGTAATTCTAGTTGGTGTGTTTATAGTTAAAGACATGTTAAACATTTTGAGTACATTTGTAAAGTTTTCAGTTCTTTTATTTTTTAATAATATATTTGTGTTAAGATCTCCCATCAAAATTACTTTTTTTCTGTTATTTTTAGTTATTTTTAGTTTGTGTAGTAATGACTCTAAAGTTGCTATAGATAGATTGAAATTACTGTCTGGAGTTCTATATATGCATACAATTGAATAATTTATTTCTGGCAGCATTATACCGCAACATTCAAAATGTTTTTCTATTGAAAAGTCTTGCAACCATTCAATTTTTTTAAAGTTTATGTTATTTTTTACATATATAGCAACACCTCCACGATTTGAATTCTTTTTATATTTGGTTTTTCTAGTAAAGTGTGCTGCGTTTTGATATCCATCTATGTTTATTATATCAGAATCAATATTGGATAAGAAAGTTTCACTGAACCCACAAATGTCAACTTTTTGATCGTTAAAATGTATCTCTAGTTGATCAAGTTTGGATTTAATACCTTGTACATTTAGGTGCATAATATTTAAGGAGGTATTCTCATTAGATACGAAAAAATTTTGAATTATTTCCTTCGATTAAACTTTTTGATGTGTTGTTATCTGAGTAAGTTTTTTTGTTTGATTTAGGTTTAAAATAAAATGGTATGGTTCCTGGTTTGGCTTTAGTTTTTTCATTCTCCTGGCTTTGGGTATTATTATTTCCTATATCTTGTTGACGCTGCAGACTAGCCTTATTGAAGGCATTCATTTTTTCGAAGAAATAAGGTATTGTACCAGGTTTTTGTGTAAATTTATTATCTTTTTTTATTAAGTTTTCTTTCTGAAAAGTTTCTGTTTTCCTTGTCTTTGTAATATTTTTACCTATGAAACACGTCTTGTAATCTTGTGTGTCAATAAAATTATTTACAGTGCTAACTATTTAGTAATATTAGTTTATAGGTTTTTGATTACTGAGACAGTCAATGATGTGTAGTTAGACCCTAATGCGATTATGCAGCTGTGATTATGGCGCCTGATTGCATTCTGAGATAGATAACTCTTAATTAGATGCATAAATGCAATCATTTTAATCATTTTATAATACCGTGCCAATGGAATAAGCTTATCATGTTGGTCTGTTGACTTGACGTTAAAAACTGTAATTTGAATCCATTTTTTAATGTAATTTCTCTTTTTAAAAGTAAAAATTAATAACACATAAATATTGCACGACCACACAGTGTGGTTATCTCAGAAACCGCTAAATTACAAATTATTATTATCAGGGTAGGTACATTTGGTCGAGCTTTTTCTTTTTAAAAATATATTTTTACATTAAGTGTCATATATGGCACAAAATGACGTTTTGTTGAATGTCACCTGGGCTGTCAGATGCGTCATTTGACACCCATGAGGTCACTTTAGGTCAACCATATTTACATAGGGAGTGAACTGTCTCACAAAATTTCCCACTCTCTAGAAAGAGACTGTGCGGCCAATACGAGTCTCTATTCGGTAGGTCTGTAATAATCATGTAAAAAAAGAGAACTAGTAGCCGATTGTTTTGTCTCTCTCACGCTTTGCCGTATTACCTTCATACCTGGATAGGGAACGATTAGCCCATTATCTATGTCTATGGTAAACTCACGTCAACGTCACGAACGTTGCAGCGTCGCAGCGAAGACGCTTGCACGCCTATCGCTACCGTTACGATACGTTTACGATTAACAGAGCCCATAGACTTTTACTCGAACTAGTCTCGAAAACTAAAACGTAAATTTTGTATGGAGCAAATCGATATTTGACCCCAATATTTCGCGTTACTCCGTATATTTGCGATTTATTTTTCGAGATTAGTTCGAGTAAAAGTCTGACTACGGGTTCCGACTACCCATTTGACAGATAAGTAAGTAGGTACGAGTAATAACAAGAATTCCAAAAATACCCTCCAAGGAAAATCTGCTTACATTTTTTAAATACTATAATTGAATAGATGTAACCAGTTGCACAAGTCCATTGAGTTCGAATGACCAATGAAATAAAAAACGAGTTTTTATTGATCGAGCGAAATGTGCAAAAATCTTATCAACTTTTGCAAATCAAGAAGTATGTATCGAAGTATAACTTTAAAACCGTCTATTTGATATAAATATAATTTTGTTGGATTAATGTTTAAAAGTAAGTACTATAAACTGATGTTTAATATGAAGTTTTACATTTTATTGTACGTAACATAGATTTTGAGCAGAAGTTCATAAAACAAGTTTTTATTGCACCGGAAGTTTTACCGGTACTTAATATTTAAAAGCCAATTAATATATTTTATTACCAAAACAATGAAATTTATATTAATTAAATAGCCATTGCGTGCTATTGAATAAAATATGGCCACTCTGATCAGATATCTTCTGATGAAAACCTTTTATATTAATATCTATATTTAGTGGCATTAAAAGCAGCGTTGAGCAGCGTATATTTGCTTGATATTATGTATTATTTTGTACATAAGTAGCCTCTACAAAGGAACAAACTGCTGTATGTTCTCTTCTTCTGTCTGGGTGTTACTATGTATGTATTTACAAAAAAATGTATTTGAGTATTATATCAGCAACCTAGTTCCCATAGTACAAGCTTTGCTTAGTTTGGGACTAGAGTGTCATGTGCGTGATGTCCGTGAATATTTATTATCGTGTAAGAGTGCAGTGTTCAATGATGTAACCAAATATTCTGTTTTTTTTTAAACAAATTAAGTAATATAACTGTGCATAATACATAGCTCAACTGTTGCTCATGTATTTTATATGCCTATGTACATTTTGTAAGTACTGTAATAGTTGCACCTACGGTTCCTTGTATTTAATGTAAAAAAACTGTTTAATTGAAATGCTTACTAAGTGACCGTAAAATGTAGATTTTCATAAAAAATATTGTTATTAGGTATGTGCAAATAAAAAGTCTATAAAAAGCAATGTTTATGGAAAATCTAGATAAGTAACTGATAGGGTAGTCAGTGAGTGGAACCGCGACACAAGAACACCTTTATAGCTGATCTAATAAACAAGATGGTGATTTTATATTCTGATTGTGGAAAGTGGAATTATATAGCCTTGTAAAGATTACCTATAGAGGAAAATTCATCATAAACTTACACCAGTCCACTACTGGACGTAGGTGTCCTCCAAGGCGCGCCGCTGAGCCCGGTCTTCGTCTTTTTCTATCTAGTGTTTGCAAGCGTATACAAGCTGTTATTCGCGATTTATTCTGCGAGTATTAAATACTTACAATAAAAAATACTGACTAAAATATTATATACTTAATATAATATTAATAATATTATTAATAATATTTCCACCATGAATGATCCTTGTAGCGTATTGCTGGAGAGAAGCTGTATCTTAAAATCAAAGATTTCGATTGCTACCCACGATAAGACCGCCGATTGTAAAACTGTTCTTTTTGAAATAATTTATGTTTGTTATTTTTTTTATACATTATTGGCAAACGCTTGACCGCAATCTCATCTGCTCCTATATGATGTTATTCCTGACTTCAATAAAGCTAAATATTTATTTAGTTTCGTCTCCGAGTCTAAAATCTTCGCTCACTTGATAAATGTCTGTAAATACATTTCGATTACCGTCAAATGAATCGATAGTCATCCGACAAAAAGTAAATTGTCTAATCAACTGTTCGTCGACTGTAAACGGATTGAAATTGATTCTTAATGAAATCTAAATCAAATTATGTTTATTTTCTGGACGTGCTGCAACCCAGACAAGTGTGAAAGTACTACGTGACTTCCGGTCAGCTAGGCCTAAATATTTGACCATGTTAAAAAGTGAATCTGGTCACTTTTGTGGTTTAATTCTAGACCTAAAGTGAATCATGATTTGTATAACTTCCACTGTTATAACCCGTCGTGATAACTTTTTATTTAATTAAGGGCAAACTGCAAACTTTTAATCGGCCGATAGTTTGGTCGGCTTCTTCAGTATAAAGATATATGCAGATGCGCACATTACAGTGATTCAGTCTTCATACTGATTAAGAAGCCGACCAAACTATCGGCCGATAAAAGTCTGCAGTCTGCGGGGACTCTAAACCTAACTGTAGTAGATTCAGAATTTTGTTATGGTATCAAGTCTGATGGAATTTTTTGATAGTTTTTTTACAGTAGGCATTATATGGAAGTTTTTTTTACTCCGGACACGCAACACGCATTTTCACACGCGCCAAATATGTGCGCTTGCGCGGCCCTTGGTTTGTCACGCCGTTCGGTTTTTGTATACGGTTTCGTCTGATGTGGAGAACGGAGCGTGTCTTAACTGTGTGTGTACCTACTATATTTATTTTGTAACTTTAAGAAAACATTCGAAATTAAATTGTATCGCGATTTTTCTAAAATACAAAAATATTAAGCATACCATTTTTGTAACTAAAATTGCATCAATTAATGACCTATATACCCAGACTTATCTGAACTAAACACAAGAAATGGAAGTCCACCTTTTACTGTTTTTTATATGGATTAACCCAATTTTGTTTGGTTACAAAATATTTTCAATTTTAAATTCCATGCACCATTTTTGCAGTAGACAACATGAACTTCAAGGAAAAAGCTTGTATCCTCCGAATGTAGCTCGCACCGTTTACATAATTATAGTCAATTTCATTTTTTTTTAATAAAATGCTACTGAAATTGTGTACAATTTTATTCACAGAATAAACACACGCTTATGTTGATTAACCAATAAATAAGATAAAAGACTATTTTTAAACAAAAATAATGACTTGAAAACAAAAATAAATACTATTTTCAATTAAAAATAGTAAATAAAATACTTAGCACTTATCTTACTCATTCATTTTTATTTCAACAGATATCGAATGGCTACAGATTAAGATATAATCGTCTCACTTATCATTCGTTTCTCTCAACTTTATTGAGGGGTAATAATTTATCGTTTACATTTGGCGCGAACTTAAGTATACATTTGCATGACTTTATTTGGAGTTGGTTTACAATTCCAGAGGATTATATTTTTGTTTTTGTTACTTATAGGTACATTCAAAAATGTAGATGCACGTATCTTATAATTAAGTATTTTGAGTATCTATAGATCAATGTTTATGTAGCATGTCTAAAAAATATAGCTTTAATTTATTACTTTAGTACTGAAGGTATAAATAGTTTGTATTAAACTTTTTTTTTTATACATTCTTATAAGTGTGTCAGTCACAAACCGGCCTATCCTATACCCTGGTGGACTGATGTGACCTAGCTGTATTTAATCCTATCAATCAATAATAGCGTCAGTCACATTAGTCCACAAAATGCCCAAATACCTATGAGTTAGAAACTAAACGTGATTGAAAACCTGGCAGGTTTTGAGAGGGAGACAAGTGCCAGACTAAAAAAACAAAACACTATCTTTATTTGTTAAGACACGGTCAAGTCAAACAAAAACTGAATTTAATAGACATCACACATCTATGTGATACTAATCACGTGCAAAAAATGAAAGTGACCGCATAACAGCCTAAATATTTGCTGAGAATCTGCAATTATTTGCTAAAATTATTTTTAGATATCACGCGAACAGTACCTTGAGCAGAAGTTAGCGACTGGGTATTTTAAAAATATTTTTCTATAAAATAATATTTTATTCATTAAAAAAAGTACACATTACATTACAAAAATTACATTAAAAATTACACTTTGTGCATATTTATAAAATACACACCAGTTGAGCTAATAACAAATTACAATAGCAAAAGTTCATAATTTAATAAGATCAAAAATATCATATTACATTTTTGTCATAGATACCAAGGTTTGATGCCGCAAAACGGAAAAAACATTATTAATTTTACTAATTTTTTTGGTAATCTTTGACTGCGTATATTCAAATTTTTGACAATAACTGTGTCAACTTAGCACTATGCTTTTGTTATAGTATTAGTTTCTCTCACGTCTCTATTTCCTGTCACAAAGAGTTGGATTTAAATATAGTTTGAATGGTTTAGTTTTCCTCTAAGTGGCGTGGACACTCTCACTAAATGAACTACGAAGTTTATAATGATGGACAGCGACTGCGGTGCTATTGCGGTTCTATGATTGCAACAGAATTTTATAAATAAATATTTCACGGACATTTCACAAATCACATCCAAGTCCCTAAGTAAAGCTTTTACTATGGAAACTACGCTTTACTAGATAATTCTCTGTATATTATTGCTGATAGATTGATCCGTTTATTGTTTCATTTTGGTAACAATAGTTCTTAGGTAGTAATGAATAAGTATATGAAGATAAGTCTCTGTTGGGATACCAATACTGACTGATTGCAAGATTTTTTGTGTAAAAGCTCGCTTGTCGAAGTACCTACTATCTCTGCATATATTTCTGCTCCCAGTGACATGAGATAAAGATTTTTTTCAATTCTAATAAGAGCGCTGCTATTATCTATCATCATCATCAACATCTACCGGTCTCAATCCATTGCTGGACGTAGGTCTCTTTCGAGACGCGTCACTGAGCCCGGTCTTCAGCTCTTAACCAGTATCTACCAGAACGTTCACTTACAGGGCGAAGTGGACATTCTTAGTGAAGTAATAAGTTTGTATGTTAGTGTTTGATTGCTAACAAGATGGGTAATCGCTTCTTTAATGTTTTACTCATGACTTCCAACCTCATTGACTGCTGAGAATAAGATTGGCTCAATCGTGTAAGTGGCTGGTAATTGGATGTACGTTTGCGTAATTCTTTTTTGTCGGGAGCTTTCCTCTTCTTAGATTATTCTGTAATGGATTTGTAAACGTTTCTAAACCACCTTAATAGTACTAAATATGACAGATGTAGATACATTTTGTACTAAATATATCTATTAAAATGAGTATCAACATTATCTTCCACATCTTTAAATTATACCTACTTTAAAAAAAATATTTCTTAAAGATCCTGATTAAATTCATTTGAATACATATAGAATTTTTTTCTTCATATTAGTAACATATTTTGTAGTTATTTTTTCTCAATTTAATTAGACATCCCAATATATCTATTAAGAAACACTTTCGGACAATTAAACGCACAAAAGTAGTGAAAGGAGTTGCGAAAACGAGTGCAATTTAATCTAATAGAAATAATTGTATCATTACTACTGTCTATACATAGACATATATTATGTATCGTATCTGTATCGTAAGTCATTTATGAGACTTGTGTTTTCTACAGGGTGCATAAAAACTACTCCCGTAAGCTTACACAGGGTTTTGGGACAATTCTCCCCCTCTCCAGCTCTTAAATCAAGCCATAATATATTATATCTAAGCGCTTTTGACGTGTTCTTCTTTTACTTGTAGAAACTATTACTCATTTTATAAATTTCTTACTGATTTAGTTCCTCATAAGCACTTTAGATCTCTAGTAGAACTATACCTTAAAATAAAATGATGTGTAAAATCCTACTTTTAAATAATACAATTCATAGAACCAACACCATAATTACTTACAAACAATACTATAAACGTAATTGAATTAGTAACTTTGTTTGTAATGTGGCTAAGTAAAGAGATTTGCGTGCAAAAAGTACTTACTTGTATCGTCTTTGATAGTATTTAATTATATGGTTAGCAAACTGGTATTAGTATTGTGATACACTGTATCAAGCTATATTTTTATTAAAAAAAAACATACCCAACAATCTGAGTCGTATTTTAAAAATTAATCTGATATATCTCTTCATAATGTCTATAAGTATCCCTAATAATGGCAAATTAAAAAACGTTTGTCAAAATTATTTCAATTAAAAGTGTATAAAAAAATAAGTGCGGCGGTTGGGTTTTCTGAAGGATGATTTTTTTTATTAAAACAGCGAGTTTTGTCAAATAGTCCATTTGAGTCATATATACCACGGATTTTTTAAATACAGTTTATATAAAATACAGTTCTTCTGTACTACAAAATATCTTACTGTCTATCTCTCAGTGTGTTCAACCTTTACGAACCAGACATAATAGGTTGTTGGCGCCTCACTGGTCGATGACACGAAATTATTAGCCTTCATTAAAAGTAGATAATTATATTATGGTTTCATTAAGTAGCATCAAGAAGGGACGTTTTTCGATGATGGTCGATGGGAAAGGGAGGTTCTATTTGAACACACATGATAAGGAAAAGTCCCGTTAGGATATTATAGGGCGTTTTAATTATGCAAAGTACAAGGGCTTTTTTTTTGTTTCATGTCTGAGAAAAAAACACTCACCTTTTTTTTACCTTTACATTATTTTTTTTGTTTATAATTATTTTTTTTTTTTTGACAACTTTTTGCTCATATTATAAAATAATCAGCTGTTACTGTAAGACTTTTCACAAATGTCAGTTTTTTTTTTCAAAAATTAAAAATAATATTTTCAAACCATGGTAATAGCTGGTTTCAAAGTAAACTACGATTATAACCATTTCAAACATAATATTTTGCTTAAACTGGTGGAGTTACGTTATAACAGACAAAAACCGCGTAACAATAAAAAAAAAACTTCAAATAGTTACCGGTAAACTGTTTTGATTCGGTTTTTATTAGTTTTTCGCATGCAGTTCCGCATTTCAAGGAGTTGATTGCATTAGATGACATCGCATGTATGTACTGTTACTGTAGCAGCTTTACTTTATAAATATTAATGCTCCTGAATATAAGAGAACAGAGCGTGCGAACTGGACATTTGAATATCTGTGGGCACGTGAGCTGGCTGCTAAGTCTTTATTTTTCTATCTAGTCTAGTTTTTACATAAAAGTACTGTTTTATTGCTTGATATTTTAAGCACAAATTGAGAAAAAATTAAGTGTTCGCTCAATTTAGTTTCAGTCTAATGTATAAGGGTGATTTTACGTGCTGTAATTTTTTTTCACCCTTTACTTAAAATCGAGTCGAATCAAAAATTTACCTTTTTATTTTATTACTATATCTATAATATATTTATCAATTATTTTGATACCTACTAAATTCACACTTCGAATTTAAAATTAATTGATTTATTTATTTACTTATGTTATGTGTGACTTTTGACCGACATTAAAAACAATTTTGCTAATTGATTATCACTAAACAATAAAATATGTCTGTGTTTTTCCTATAACACTTTATATAATATTACTATAATTTATATTTATTTAATAATACTTAATGACATAAAAACATTGCTGTTAAACATAGTTGGTAATTAAAACTGGCAAAGAGTTTGCAATTAAATAAAGGAATTGCACAATATTATTTTTACAAAGGTTTTGTATATTTTTGGCAAACTAAAACTGATGGTATTGTTAACTATATATAGGTTTTAGAATTGGAAAAGTTAAGTGTGAAAGCAGCCTAAGAAGGCAGTAGGTAGTATTTTTAACTACGTGTTTTAGAATTTGAAATATCTATTGTAAAATCAGCATAAGGAGGCAGTAGTATTTTAACTGTGACTTTTAGAATTTGGAGAATTAAGTGTGAAAGGAGGTAGGTAGTAAATTTTTAAATGTAAGTTTTAGAATTAAAAAAAATGAGTGTGAATGCAGCCTAAGGACGCAGTGCCATTCAATACGTGCACAGCCATTGCAAACATTCCTTATCACAGAAATGTGCGTAAATTGTCAATTTCCGGCCATTCTTGTATTTCAAATGATTCTTACTTATTCCAATTATTTACATAGAGACTATTTTCCGGCAGTGGATTTTTTATGAGAATATATATAGATCTGTGTTTGTGATAATAATATAATACATACAGGCTGATATGAAGGTTCATCTGAAGTTGATGAAAATCTCCATCTTGATATTAAATAGTAATAATTTAACTTTAAGTCCTTGCAACACTGAAGAGGGAATTGCTTATTTTTGTTGTGGCAATCATTTTTTCATTTCGAATTTCGAATACGTGAAACAAAAAGTAAGTTGTCAGAGGGCTTAGTCCGAGCTTGCATTTTAAAACTCTCTACTCTCGAGCCGAGAGTCGTCTCTCGGATCTCTCTCTATACTTCTAACAAAAATATAAGGACATCCGAGAGACGACTCTCGGCTCGAGAGTAGGGAGTTTTAAAATGCAGGCTCGGACTAAGCCCTCAGGTCATTGTTTTTATGTTTACCTACTTCTTGTGTCAGAGTATTGCATCCTTATTCTAAGTTCTGAATTATTAATTTAATTGGTTGTATCTTAACAAACTCAGGAGAAGTTTCCCACGCATTGCGCTTCAAACATTCCATAGACGCACATAATAAATAATCCTTCAAGTGGTTGAAGTTTTAGACAAAATAAAGTATCTCATAATAATAAATCTTTACAGCTTTTACTACAAATACGTCATCTAGACTGTATATACAGGCAAATCTAGGCTGTCTAGTTATTTAGTCGGAAAATCATGATCGCACGTCTTCATAAAGTTAGACTTTTATGTTTCTAGGTCTTAAAAGTCTGTTCTTGAAAATATATATTTAAAGAGATAAGATTTCAACTAAAAATAACGCATTTTATCGATGTATTGAATATTGATACTAATGTAGTTTTTTTATAAAAATAACTTAACCGACTTCAACCGTGACTTTTTCAACAAAGTTAATCAGAAAGTACTAGTCAAAAGTTAATAAAAATGTGAAACTATTTCTAAAGTATGACCTACCAAACAATAAAAGAATCATTAAAATTGGTTTATAATTGGCGGAGTAATCCAACATTTTAAATAATAAAATTACACATACTTACTGAATCGAAATAGGTCTAAAGCAAAAAAGTTAAAAAAGTATATTGAGGTAGATATATGAAGGCGGCCTTATCGCTATGGACTTATAACAATATGGCCGTTTGTAGTCCTTTACCATAATTTTTTGTTAATTCGGTGCTCAAGTCAAAACTTAGTAAGTACTTACTTACTAAGTTCTTAAAGTTTCTTAAAATTCTTTGAGTTCTTAAAGTACCTACCTACTTAGGTACCTACTTTAAGAACTTAGCATAATTATCTGTGTATTTAACAAAAAATTTTTGTGTAAGGGAGAGTGACTTTAAATGTCAAAGTAGCCTTTTCACTTTTAATTAAGAAAGTCTCAATTCGCAGCATTTAAAAACATTGACAAATCGTTTGCAATCCAAGCAACATTATCGGGTACCGTAATCATTGTTTTTAAGGATGTCCAAATAACTTAAATTCAATTACAAAAATAAAATAAAACTTTCATTTACTTACAAGGCCTGTGAAATTAAATAATCGATATACAAATACGGTTATAAATAGTTAGCGCAGACTTGATGTATTGATTACCATACGTTATGGTGACATAATGTCAACGCTAACTTTTTATAAGATAGGGGGATATTCTACCATAACTACTTTTTATTACAGCTTTACGAACTGCATAGTTTGGAATATATTCTCATAGAATCTAGATAAATCTGCCTCCAAATATGCCTAGGAATGTTAGCACCAAGTGATCTGGGAATTATCATGATTATACGTCTTTTTGTATTCCTTTTGTATATCTGCCAATTTTATACACTTGTATTTATAAACGAGTTTAAAATTTTTTGTTTATAAATTTAGTTTTTAAATACCATCTACAAAATTAATTATACTTAGTAAGACACGTAAATAATAGCATGATAATCAATTTTTAAATCTAATCTTCAAAATTAGTTTAAACCATATCTATTAAAATATGTTGAGGTACCTACCAATTATTTTGTAGTTAGATAGTTCACTAATAGTAATTACACACGCAAATGAGAAAAATAATAATTAACATTCAAAATCTTCTTTTTCTTATTTACTTAGTTAATTTACTTATGAATTAGATAATATTTATTTAAAGACTAAAGAAAAACTGTAAGTATTTATAACTTTTTATATACAAATAAGATACAAAAAAAAATATATAAGTAAGTGAAATAGCAAATAATTATATATTCATCGTCTTCAATAAGTACCTTTTTCAAAACACTTATTACAATAAAAATGATTTCTATTGTATATTTTCAAATAAATTTATTATTATTTTATGACAAACATAATATAGACCCCATAATATACAGTGACCACTTTATAAATCAATACGGAAAACATCCAATCAATTCCAACACCCTGAAGCTACCGATTCAATTCCATTTCATTCTCCCCGCGGACGGCAAACTGTGCGGTCGCATTGTACCTGTCGCCCACCGTTCTTCTCATAATTTTTGTCAAGTGCAATAATACGTGTGCATACAGTGATTCATCAACGTGTGCGAGCGAAATAGTGTCGCAAAGTGAAAGTGTCAATACAATATCCGCAACTCCGACGCTTATCTTAAACCTAAAGACAGCCAATCATAGTACCTGCTCCAATTACAACTGTGCAAGGTCACTCCTCCTGCAACTTAGTGTGCGTAAGCGCTAGCCGTTGGAATAATTTAGGCCTACACTAGCGTTGCTGCCCCCGGATCTGCCCGTGAGTCTTATCCTATATCAAAACGATGTCCATTGTACATTCGCCGCCGAAAACAGCTACTCTGTCTTTACCCATTATGAAGACTCCGCCTATGGTTCACTATAGCTCAGACTCGGCTATCCACTCCAGCTCGATTGCTGATCAAGCCGATGGTTATTTAAATATAACTAAACGTCAGAAACGTACATACAGTGAATTCACGAACCAGCATTGCTCAGCAGACTCCACAGAAATCAAGGCAATGTTCACGGAAATAAGGTCCCAACAAGATCAAAAATTCGAAGCCTTAACTAATGCCATGACAACAATTATTGCTCAGAATCAAGACATACAAAAATCAGTGGATTTTATGTCTAGCCAGTATGATGAACTAGTTTCTCGTGTATCTAATCTCGAATGTGAAAACTTAGAATACAAAAAGCGGATTGTGAATCTAGAGGGTAGGCTTCATTCATTTGAGAAACAAGCACTCTTATTCACTCTATCTGTTCTACAATTGAAATACGAAACGTACCTAAGCAGCCGGACGAAAGCAAACAGACGATCACGAAGATTGTACAAAGTATTGGTGCTTCTCTGGGTCTGGAGGCCCCGATAATAGACGCTGAATTTAAAAATATATATCGATCAAAGACAGCTGCCCTAGTGGTCGAATTTACATGCACCAGTAGGAAAGAAGCCATACTTTCCGCCTACAGAAAATTAAATAAATCCAGTAGTATTAAAAAGGAGCCTAGATTCAACACGTCGCATATCCCCAATTTGACAAATGAGTCGCGCCCTATCTACATATCTGAATTCTTGACAACAAAAGATCGACGTATTTTCTATCTAGCTAGAGAAAGCGTGAAGAACAAGAAGTTTGTGTCGGCTTGGACTTCCTATGGGAAAGTCTATGTTAAAAAAGAAGAAAACTCACCCCCTATCCATCTCAAAGAAGAAGAAGACCTAGTGGGAATACTTATATGACTATTTATAAAAACTATTATTTTGCCATTAGTTATAAGTAACACTAATTATATTATGTTATACCCTCCTAACCTTATATTAAATAGTTTATGTTATTATCTAGACCTAAATCCTTCGATATTATTATTTTTATACTTAGGTACTATTAGCTTAAAATATATGTACACACGTTTTCAAAACACATTTACAACACACATACATACACAAAACAAACACAACCTCTCATCCGTGCATATTCCTATATTAGTAATAATAACTAATCACACAACATTTCACAACAAACATAACGGCGAATTTCTTTACAGCGTCCATATAAAGTCATTGCTACATACCGATAGTCTACCTTCAGTTCTAAGTGCTCACTTCAACATATACTTTTTTTCAGGGTCAGGTACCCTCTGGGTTCAATGTGAACTCATATGCATTCCATTTAATAATGGTTAACAGTAACATTGATTGTATTAATTTGGAACTGGACAAACTATCGGTAGCCAAAACTATTAAATGTGATATAGATAACATACAAGTACACCAAACATGCTACAACTCTAATAAATCATTAAATCTCATCTCTCAAAATATAAGGAGCATAAACTGTAATTTCCATAACTTTAACACTCTTTTATTAAGATCCCAAACAGATTGGCACGTCATCGTTCTAACAGAATGCTGGTTACCCTCAACTACAAATATACCGGATTTGGTAGGTTATAATTATGTGTCCACGACCAGAAACAAAACTCAAAACGAAGGAGTAGTCATCTACTACAAAAAACAACTTAAAATTTCTTACGAGGAACCCGATCTTTGTGAGGCCAATTGCATTCTACTTAAACTTAAAACAGATATTTGCATTCTAGGAATCTACAGATCTCCAAGCAAAAGAGATACAACTGAATTTAACACTTCATTAGATATATTACTGTCCAAACTTACTAGCTATAAAAACATATTCTTGTGTGGAGACATTAATATTGATATCTCGCCCGAAACTAGTGATAAGCGCTCTTACGACTACCTTAACTGCCTCGCTAGTCACTGTCTCTTACCAGGACACGATCTTCCCACCCGGGAGCGGTCCTGCCTGGATCACATGATGCTCAAAACTAAGTTAGAAGCAAAATGTTTAGTAATAGAGTCTTCGATCACTGATCACGAATGCGTTGCACTTATTATTAACCTAAAAAATAATCTTGATCTTGCTAAAAATTCTTACCTTCGCATTAACTATCCATCTCTTGACACAGCCATTGCAAACATAAACTTCGACGGTATCCTGAACTGTGATGATGTGAACGTGGCTACAGACCTACTCGTGAATTACTTAACTTCGGCCATAAGAGAAAATTCTAAAGTAAGTAAAATCCCTAAGCGCCAAAGAATATACAAACCTTGGATAACCTTAGGAATCTTACGGTGTATGAAAAATCGCGACAACCTCAATAAAAAGCTAAAAAGGGACCCGGAGAATGAGGTCCTTGCTGCAACATACAAGAGATATAGAGGCTACTGTACTGCCATATTGAAAAAAGCTAAGAGAAATTATGAAAGAAATGAGATTAAAAGTGCTAAAGGTAACAATAAAAAGTTGTGGGAGGTCATTAAGTCAATTGGTGGTATAAATAAAAGCATTGATAAATCATCTGGTCTACTATCTTCTAATAACCCGTCTGGTAGTGTGAACGAGGTTAATGATTATTTTGCCAACGTTGGTAGGAAACTGGCAGAACAAAATGGAAATAACAACAATGTAACAAATCTTCCCCATCATTCTACATTACAAAATTTACCAACATATACGCCATTGAATTCATTTGTTCTTCTATCTACTGATGAGAAAGAGGTTGGCTTCTTAATAAATAACTTAAAAGATACTTGTACGGCTGCTTTGGATCAAATATCTAGTAAAATCATAAAGAGATATTCATTGGTTATCACTAAACCTATTGTACATATATGCAATCTTGCTATAACAAAAGGGATATTCCCTAGGGCATTCAAAACGGCTGTTATAAAACCCATACACAAGGGAGGCAAAAGGGACTGTGTTAATAACTTTAGGCCAATCTCCATCCTTCCGACACTTTCTAAAATTCTAGAGCGCATTTTAAATAAACGTTTAGTCATTTTCCTAGAATCTAACAAACTTCTTTCAGCATCCCAGTACGGCTTTCGTTCAGGTTGCTCAACGAATGACGCCGTTCACGAACTTGTTGATTCTATCGTTACAAACCTTGATGCAAAAAGAAAGTGTCTCGCTGTATTCCTTGATTTGGCCAAGGCTTTTGACACAGTCCCGATTGCTGGCCTACTAGCGAAGCTGGAACATATTGGTGTAAGAGGTCTCCCGCTCGACCTGTTTAAGGACTATCTGCATGACAGAAAACAGTGTGTAAGAATAGACCAATGGACCAGTACTGAACAACGAGTGTCCTGTGGAGTTCCACAAGGGAGTGTCCTAGGCCCGACACTCTTTCTCATCTACATTAATGGACTCTGTGATATGAGAGTCCCCAATGGTCGAATACTCACATTTGCTGATGATACTGCATTGTTCTTCAGTGCAGCAACTTGGGAGGAAACATACGTCTGCGCACAGCAAGGTTTTCGGGAAGCTTGTGTATGGCTTCAGTGTAACCAACTATCTTTAAATGTCTCGAAAACAAAATATATTGCGTTTGCTCACAGATCCAACTTGTTGCCTGCACCTAGTTTCACTATTGGGGCTCACTGTTGTGTTGCTGGTACTGTTGGCTGCGACTGTCCCACACTTACTAGAACTGAGTCTTTAAAATATTTAGGTGTCACTATTGACCAATCCCTCACTTTCAAACCTCATATCGGCATCCTTATATCCCGTTTGCGCAAGCTCATCTTTGTATTTAAATCTTTGAAACACGTTGCCGATCGTGGGGTTATCAAACAAGTCTATATGTCTCTCTGCCAATCACTAATTGATTACTGCATCACCTCCTGGGGTGGTGCAGCCAAAACTAATCTCATATTGTTGGAGAGAACCCAGAGGATAATCCTAAAGGTGTGTGCCGGTCTTCCTTATCGCTTCCCCACCATTGACCTCTACAAGTTGTGGGATGTTCTGACGGTCAGACAGACCTTCTTACTACACGTCACCCTTAAAAAACATTCCCAGCTCGTGTTTGATCCTCAGATGTTAATTGACAAACGGAGGAAGGGTACAGTCTGCTGTACTATCGGGTTCCATACTAGCCTGTCACATCAATTCTACTGCTTCCTTGGACCCTTTCTATATAATAAGCTTAATGGAACTCTCTCTATTTACTCTGTTTCTCATTACAAATGCAAACTGTTAGTCAGTGATTTTCTGAAAACCCTGAATTATGACGAAACTGAAAGATTAATGCTACCCACTGTATAAATAATGCATTTTGGTTATATCTACTATTAGGTTATACCTACCTACTTACCTAATTGGCTGTACTTATCTCACACTCACAAGGAATATGCACATCTACACACCCTCACACTCATCCATTCATTCACTCACCCTTCAGCAATTAAACATTGATCCCAAGACCCAATTCTAGTAGTCGTAGGGCTGGAGGACACCTGATTCATGATCACCACAACATTCTCACAGTTACACTCCAATTGCACTCAGCACACTCACTCTTACACAAACCCACTCCCATCCATTCATTACACTCACCCTTCAGCAATTAAACATTGATCCCAAGACCCAATTCTAGTAGTCGTAGGGCTGGAGGACACCTGATTCATGATCACCACAACATTCTCATATTTACACTTCAATTGCACTCAGCACACTCACCCTTACACAAACCCACTCCCATCCATTCATTACACTCACCCTTCAGCAATTAAACATTGATCCCAAGACCCAATTCTAGTAGTCGTAGGGCTGGAGGACACCTGATTCATGATCACCACAACATTCCCATCTTTACACTTCAATTGCACTCAGCACACTCACCCTTACACAAACTCACTCCCATCCATTCATTACACTCACCCTTCAGCAATTAAACATTGATCCCAAGACTCAATTCTAGTAGTCGTAGGGCTGGAGGACACCTGATTCATGATCACCACAACATTCTCACATTTACACTTCAATTGCACTCAGCACACTCACCCTTACACAAACTCACTCCCATCCATTCATTACACTCACCCTTCAGCAATTAAACATTGATCCCAAGACTCAATTCTAGTAGTCGTAGGGCTGGAGGACACCTGATTCATGATCACCACAACATTCTCACATTTACACTTCAATTGCACTCAGCACACTCACCCTTACACAAACTCACTCCCATCCATTCATTACACTCACCCTTCAGCAATTAAACATTGATCCCAAGACTCAATTCTAGTAGTCGTAGGGTTGGAGGTCACCTGATTCATGATTACCACAACATACTCAAATAACACTTCAATTATACTGTAACACACAAACCCTCACACAATCATATTATAGTAAGTAAAGTTCTTTATTCAATAAAATCACAAGGATCATTTTTAACAATGTACCTATTCAGCTGTCATAAAAAATTTAATGTAATAACTATCAACCATAAGCACATGTAACAACTAACTTAAGTCCTTTGTTATAAGTTCAACCCGGGGGGCGGAGTCCTGGTGACCTGTAATACAGGTTTTTTCAAACCTATCTCAGGCACCAGTCTCTCGCAAATCAGGTTAACACAAACGTAAATAACAATCTAAAATAATATGTACTTACAAATTTGATGTTATACCTATTGTTGAGAGAAAATAAATCTTTTTTTATTTTATTTTTATTTTTATTTATTTCAATGTATTGAGTCCTGTCAAACTGAAATATTATTCTGATCTACTCTACACTGAAGATATCAAATCAAATATCGAGTTACATTGCTTGAAGATATCGCACAATGCAGCTTGATCGTGCCCAGCGCTAAAGCAACCGCGTAGTGTAACTTAAATGTTTTGCGTTGTCGTTGAATATAGACCCCTAGTTTCTACAATCGGGAATAAACGGAGGCGAGTTGTGTTGATAATCAGAGCAAGCCAATACGGAAGTACGATGAAAGTAGGGCTGGCAATTAAACCAATCAAGAGGTGAAATGCTTTACGATTGTTATGAAAGCGATTGAGGTTGACAAGATATGGAGTTACAAACACACTGGTAGTTCGACAAATACCATTTTATGTAAGTAAAGTCACTTGTAAAAACGCTATAACATAAGAATCACTTGTTATGTTGCCAAAATTATCACTATATAAAAGCCTGACCTGGTTACATCGCGACAACCCTACCCAGGCCTTGTGTGACTTCGCTTCGATGATTAGCGCACGGTACGCGACCGGAGACAGGTTACACTTATTATTGTAATCGCTGTAGCTAGTCAACTGTTATAATGATATCTTTACTGTGGTTTTACTAGAATTTTAATATACTAGGGATTGAACATTTGTTTTAAAAAATAACATATTTAAAGTAAGGATTAATATGTAAAGACTATGTTTTAAATATATAAGAGCAAATTTCTGATCATGAAATAAAAAAATAAACCATTTTTCTAACGAAATTTTCTAATACCTAGATATTTTATACTTAACAATACATATTTGTATTTTTTTTTCAACAATCACATTTATATTATTTCTTATCGGAATATAATTTCAAGGTACAGTTGTATTTGTAATGCAAATCTATTGGATGCTGATTTAAGCAAGTGGCGCCTTCAGCCAACTGCTGATTTCATTAAAGCTGATTGCTGATAAACATCTGCGAGTAAGGCTGTGTGCACACCAACGACAAGACATCTTTAAGTTACAAGTTACGTTTCACTCTGAGTACTTATAAGTATATTATGCTTTGGTGTACGCAACACTTAAAACATTAAAAAAAAAAAATAATACACGGCCGAATTTGAACCATAGTGGATTCCTACCACTAGACTACTGGTGCTCTTAAACAAATAATTTATACGTAGTACATAAATAAATGTAGTACAAAAAAAGTAGCTATTTAAAATCGTACTTACATATAGTACCACTCAAACTGTATTGAGTTAAGTAGTTTGTATCAAATTTTTTGCAGTTTAATATTCATGTTTGTTTTGAGTAATTGCTTTCAATTCCTTATATTAACGGTAACTTTATTGACACGGACTCAAGTGGGTCCTCTTGTTGCTTTAATTTAATTGTTTGTACACACGCAAACAATCGGAGAATGTTTGACTAGCTCTTTAAGATACACTGCCATTTTGTTTGATGCTTTTTTGCGATGATTTTGCTAATTCTGAATTCGATGTTAATGCTATTCTAAGTACCACTTTGAGCTTGTTTTTATTTAAAAAAATACAAATTTACGGTTTGACAATCAAATTGTGCTATGCCTGTTTTATAAAAAAAAAGTTTGGAGTTCGAAATTCAAAAGTAACCAATCTGTCAAGTGTCAAAACAGCATTATTTTTAGTCTATTTAAAAGATAAAAAAAAAGCTGAAAAGAAAGCTGTTATAGTGACTTTTAAAAATTCGAATGATATTCAGTCGAATTTCTTTTTTTAGCCCTACGTTTAAGTTATATCAAAACTAGACTTTTTTTATACCATGTATAGGCGACCAAGAAATTGGTTTACCACTCTAAGGCTGAATATCATTTGCACGTACAAAACATCAAGGGCTATTTTCACTTGACAGATTAATAACTGCTACGTCAGAATCTGTCAATCTGTAATCCTTATCGAATAATTATGTTACTGGGAGATGTCATCAAAAGTGGTAAACCAATTTCTTGGTCGCCTATACATAAACGACACTTCTTCAGACCAAAGAAATTTTATCATAGGTTGATATTTACCGTAATAAAAGATTATTTTATACCTTTATAATATGCTCATTAATTAGTATTTATGCAACAAATAGCGTAAAATATTTCCCCCACAGTTTACCGCGTGCGATAACTTTTTATATGAATGCGTGTGAGTTGATAATCGACGAAGGCATTTGCATGTCTTAAAAAAAAAACTAATAGAATTATTACGGAGGAAAAGGCTGTCGGATTGTTGTTAATATAATACCTTACACTTAGGCTTCGTTCACACGGCATTGTCCTGCACGTTTTTTTGCAGTATACGTCTTAACGTATAAATAGTGACCATACAACGTACATACATCCATTCACACGGCGATTGTACTGCAAAAAAACGTGTACCGCTTATACGTTTAAACGCATACTCAACGGACTTGTCAAGCAAATCGAATGAACTTTGACGTATTCGGTTCGCAGTGGCACATAATATAGCTCTGTCTCGTTCACACGGCACGATGTTCACACGTTTTTTATCGAATAGCAACCGAAGAAGCGTTTAGTACCTGAGTGTCTTTTGGACGAGTGGCACGTATTTTATGTTTGATTTGGTTTGATATTCAAAATGGTTGAGGAATCTTCTATAGACAACGAACTATTAATTTCTTTAGTGGAACAATGTCCCGTTTTATGGGATAAAACTTTGGAACTTTATAAAAATCGCGTCGCAACTCAAGCGGATCCATCAGTGACGTCTACTCGCTGTGACAACTGTGTGAAGACTGCGGCTATTCGTCTTTTACACGAATGATAATTTACCGTGTGAAGACCCGGATGATTGTACGTTAAAAAAACGAATACGAAAAAACGTGCAGGACAATGCCGTGTGAACGAAGGCGTGTTTGATGTTGTGTTTTTGACGTATTGAGGCTATTATGTCAGTTTACTTTACACACTTAAAATAAAAAGAGAATCACGATTTTATTTCAAGTCTCCACTGTAAAGGTTTTATTCTTAAGGTGATACCTCTCGCTCTAACGGGAAATTCAAATTTTTTAGGGTTTTTTTTATTGCGACTGAACTGTTATATCTTTTACTAGTTTAAAAGCTATTTTGCGAACATAAACAATAATTTTCTGTGTAACCCTGAATCAATTTTTGAGATTGGTTCTTTATATTAACTTACTTAGTTATGTAACTGTTTTGTACAATAATTTAATTAAATAAGTTAATATAAAGAACCAATCTCAAAAATTGATACAGGGATTGATATTACGCATGTTTCACATAACACCGTCTAGTTCTAAATTAAGCAAAGTTTGAACTGGCTTACCGATAACATAATATAAGAAAGTTTGCTATCACACAAAAGTTTTTAGTAAAGTTCAAACTACACAGGATAAATGACAGGAATGTGACACCTGTCATATACTTTTACTTGAATTAATTGTCTCTGTCTATCGAATACCAAATTAGGAATTTCAATCGTTTCATGCAATC
Source organism: Ecliptopera silaceata (assembly GCA_932527185.1). Classification (NCBI taxonomy): domain Eukaryota; kingdom Metazoa; phylum Arthropoda; class Insecta; order Lepidoptera; family Geometridae; genus Ecliptopera; species Ecliptopera silaceata. The sequence goes on along the minus strand of OW052202.1, from coordinate 3,317,373 downwards.
GATCTAAAATTCAAAAGATTATTGTAATGTACAGACTCTCGTAGAAATCGATGAAATATTCAGCATTCTATATTCTAACGGTTAATTGAATTTTTAACGAGCTTACCGTCTTGTTAATCCTATTATGGTTCTACGGAATTTAATATTTAATAATAGCTTGTACCTTTTATGACTTAGCAATGCTCTTTACAAAAAGTAGTTCTGAACCCACTACCCACGTCATCACAGCTTAAGACATAGCTGGACTGGAGTCCAGTGACAATTCATTTTCGAAAAATGTTCTGTGTCTGCGTGTATTAACTATGTATTCTATGTATGTTTTTACAAAAAATAGTAAATTAAGTATTTTATCAGCAATCTAGATCTCATAGTACAAGCGTTGCTTAGTTTGGGACAGAGTCTGAAGTGTGAAATGTCAAGAATAATAAAAAACAAGTCAAGAATTTTTCGACACGGAGTTTTTCATTCAAGACGAGATAAATCTTCTTTCATAGTTACACTAATTAATCTAATTATATTAAAAACACGCGCTCTTGACGATTTAGTGAGGAAAGTGTTTCCATGTTGGACGCGATGGTATGTCGATATCGTTTATGTTGTGATATTTATCAAGGCTGCCTCAACACCTCAACCGGAAATTACAGTATCTCGACTTTATATTTGAGCTGGCAATTATTTTGATGAGGCTTAGATGGAATAACACATTAAATAGAAATATATATAAAGAGTTTTTAGCACTTACGCGTTGTAAAGTATATAAGATGTGATATTGTTTATGTGGCTGCCCTCACCGAATAATATTGGAATCGTAAAAACCAAATGATTCAGGACTAAATTATCTAAACTTTTTACCTACTATATTTTAAGGCGTTTAGATACCAAAAAATTAAGTAAGATTTTTGTTCAGATTTTTATTTTCAACTTTGTTAGTCAAAGACTAACCCTCTATCTTATAAAAAGTTAGCGTTGACTTTAAGTCATCATTACGTATGGTTATTAGTACTTCAAGTCTGCGCTAACTTTTTATAAGATTACGTATGTAGGTATTAGATGTGATCAAAAGCTGTTCTCAAATAAAAAAGAAGAGGTAAAAAAGGAGTAACGCCATAGAAAGGAGATGGAGACAAGGATAAGAAAAGTAATTATAAAAAAAACAGCATAAAATAAGGATGCGTTAAAATAAACCTTATTATATGTACACGAGAGTAGTAATTTAATTAAACGTTTCACAACAAACGTAGGACAGTGCTGGCAACCCTACTGCAGGTATTGTTCAATATTCACTTGCGGCGACCGTTCCACTGTCTATGGTATTTGCTGACCGCAACAAGACCTAGTTTTAGTGTTGTGTTAAAGAATAGTAGCGGTATCGTCATAACTCGATGTCTCGCATTCCATTTCATTCTATGTATGTATTTAAAAATGTATATAAGTATTCTATCAGCAGTCTAGTCTAGTACAAGTGCTTAGTTTGAGACTAGAGTCCATGAATAAAATAATTTATTTTGTCTGATTACAGCCTGATTAATTACTTGATTGATAAAATCGCTTATTTATTTTGATTTACTACCTTTCTGTTTTTTAATGGCGGGGATTGGTTTGCTTTTTTTATGTTTTCAAATATAATTATAACACTCATTGGTAATTTGCTTCAAATTAACGAAGCGCTACTGAAAGCTATTACATTCTTTATTAGCTATTTTATCACACCATTCTAGAATAGAATAAAGAAATATATTTCTAGTGTCCCAAGCTAAGGCTTTACCCTAGTAGTTAATGAAAAAAACATTTTTTATTTGTATTTTGTATAGTAGATAAGTATCCATTTTACAAACATGTTTAGTGTAGGTAACTATCAAAACGTGTTTTAAACTTATTTATCGTTTGTGTTTTTGTACATAGGACGACGATTCGTTACAGACTTATCAGATTTTCTAAAAATACTTACCTTTTTTTGCCGACGATAAACAAATCACTTCAGATACCTAAAGCTTAAAACACTTCCTCTTAAACCCAGGAAGTAGTGTTCATGTAGTTTTTTCACTACAAGTTCTACCGCAAACCGCTACTACACCATAAAGATTCACACCTGCCATTACATTCTGGCTGCGGCCGTTACACCATTGATGCCGGTACCTATATATCTTGTCTATAACTTTGTAGGCTATTCGTACTGAGAATATGTAATACTGTAGGTACATTTCATAAGATGTTAAGTGTGAGAATGTGTAAGCATGATATGTGTTTTAAGATGTTGAGGTGTTAAGTCTAGTGTGACTGTAATTGTTCTAAATATTATCATTTATTGTTTTTGAAACGTGGTCTAAGAAATTACATTCAGATAGATAAAAAAATGCCCTTTAAATTGAAATAACGCAATGGGAGCATCGTCTATTTGGGACCTGATATAAACTCAGGGAGAGTAGGTATTTCCATGTATAGGCGACCAAGAAATTGGTTTACCACTTTTGATGACATCTCTCAGTAACATAATTATTCGCTAAGGATTACCTTATTGGGATGTAAGGGAGCTACACAACAACTTCAGCTCCAATTGTCAACCTCACCTGCACGCGGTACATCCTGCAGTAACCGACGAGGCTCTGGCGACCGGTCGACGGCGGTATAACCCTACTCATCCAGGCACAGTCAAATCCCTGACCGCTGAGGGGCAGCAGCCTCAGCGGTGCGACAGACTGTGTCCCTGCGATCGCCAACCCGCATGCCCAGCGTGGCGATTAGGGCAAATCCTCCCAAAATGAACGGCACAAATACAAGACGGCCCCCAGTTCCCGGCAGCTCCGCTAGTCCTGGCCAAGGCGGCGGTCATGGAAATGGCGGAGCAGGGGGTGCGAAGAATCTCCGGGCTACGGTAGGCTGCCCATCCCAACTGACCCTGGCTACGTATAACGGACGCACTTTGCGACTTGATGAACACCTCGCGCAACTCGAGGTAGAACTTGAGAAGGTCAGATGGCATATTCTGGGGCTATGTGAAGTCCGAAGAGAGGGAGAGGACACCATAACCCTGGAATCAGGCCATCTCATGTACTACCGCGAGGGCGACCATACTTCCCAAGGCGGCATTGGGTTCCTGATCCACAAGTCCCTCGCCGACAACGTCACTGAAGTATCCAGTGTGTCGACCAGGGTAGCATACCTGGTACTTAAACTCACCGAGAGGTATTCCCTTAAGGTGGTTCAAGTGTATGCACCGACCTCGTCACACTCGGATGATGAAGTGGAGTTTGTCTTGGATGACATTGCTAAGGCCTTGCACACCACCACTAAGGCACACTTTAACATTGTCATGGGGGACTTCAACGCCAAAGTAGGATTACAGACTTGCAGCGAATCATCAGTAGGGCCACACGGATTTGGTAGTAGGAATCACAGGGGGCAAATGCTGGTCAACTTCCTAGAGCGGGAGAGACTCTTTTTGATGAACTCTTTCTTCAAAAAGAGTCCCCAGCGAAAGTGGACTTGGCGAAGCCCCGACGCTGTGACGAAAAACGAGATAGACTTCATTATAGCGGATAAGAAGCATATATTCAGAGATGTTTCAGTGATCAACAGGTTTAATACCGGCAGCGATCACCGAATGGTACGAGGCACTCTGAATATCGACTTTAAGCTTGAACGCGTCCGCTTGATGAAGTCTAAGCTCCGACCAAACTTACTCCAAACCGCTGTGAACTCAGAGAAGTTCCAACTTCAGCTCGAAAATCGATTCGCTGCCTTGGAAACTACCGATGACGTAGATCAGGACCTAAACAATGTGGTGAACATCCTCAGGGAAGAGGGCACGAAATTTTGCTCGGTGAGGCGTACGGGCAGAAAGTCTAAGTACTCGGACGAGACTCTCCGGCTAATGGAAAAGCGACGCCAGACACCACTCACCCCTACTACGCTGTCAGAACACACGGCTCTTAACAAGTGCATTGCTAAGCGCATACGCTACGACCTCCGTCGCTCCAATACGCTTCGTATTGAACGAGCAATTGAGCAAAATCGGGGGTCCAAAGTGTTTGTGCAGCAACTTGGTAGGAGCCATCTGACACAGCTCACGACATCTAGGGGTGAAACCGTCGTTTCCAAGCCGGAAGTTTTGGCTGAGATCGAAGACTTTTATGGCCGATTGTATGCCTCGCAAGTTTCGTGTCCGGGATCCGGTAATGAGGATGTAAGAGCCACACTGACCCGCCACTACACAGAAGATCTCCCGGAGATAAGCCTTGGTGAGATCGAAATGGCTCTGAAACAGTTGAAAAATGGAAAAGCCCCAGGGGAAGACGGAATCACGTCGGAACTCCTAAAGGCAGGTAGTTTACCAGTCCTGAGGGAAGTCCAACGTGTTTTTCAATCCGTCCTGGACCATGGGAGAACTCCAAAGGCATGGAGCAAGAGTGTGGTCGTGATGTTTTTCAAGAAAGGCAACAAAGCCTTACTGAAAAACTACAGACCGATTTCACTCTTGAGCCATGTTTACAAACTGTTTTCCAGGGTTATTTCGAACCGCCTTGCGCGAAGACTTGACGAATTCCAAACCCCGGAGCAGGCTGGGTTTCGCAGAGGATTTGGCACCATAGACCACATTCACACAGTACGGCAGATTATACAGAAGTCCGAAGAGTATAATCAGCCACTGTGCTTAGCGTTTGTGGACTATGAGAAAGCCTTTGACTCTGTTGAAACCTGGGCTGTTCTACAGTCCCTGCAACGATGCCAGGTGGATTGGCGATACATCGAAGTGTTGAGATGCCTTTACAATGATGCCACTATGTCTGTCCAAGTCCAGAACCAGCAGTCTAAACCTATCCAGCTGCGCCGCGGAGTAAGACAAGGAGATGTCATATCTCCCAAATTGTTTACGAGCGCGCTGGAAGATTTGTTTAAGACGCTGAGTTGGAATGGGATGGGCATTAACATCAATGGCGAATATATCTCACACTTACGATTTGCCGACGACATCGTCATATTGGCGGAATCGTTGCAGGACCTACAACAGATGTTGAACAGTCTTGCTGAAGCCTCACGACGGATTGGCCTGGGCATGAACTTGGATAAAACGAAGGTCATGGTCAATGATCGTATTACCCCAGAGCCAATAACCGTTGCCGGAATGCCTCTCGAATTTGTGCAGGAGTATGTTTACCTCGGGCAGACTCTGCGGTTAGGTAGACACAACTTCGAGAGAGAGCTAGACCGGAGAATTCAGCTGGGCTGGGCTGCGTTTGGGAAACTTCGTCAAGTCTTCTCGTCATCCATCCCGCAATGTCTGAAAACGAAAGTTTTCAACCAGTGCGTCCTACCTGTTATGACCTATGCTTCTGAAACGTGGACACTGACAGTGGGGTTGGTCCACAAGCTGAAAGTCGCTCAGCGCGCTATGGAGAGAGCTATGCTCGGAATTTCTTTGCGAGACAGAATCCGCAACGAAGTGATTCGTCAGAAAACCAAAGTGTTCGACATAGCTCAAAGAATTAGCAAGCTGAAGTGGCAGTGGGCCGGCCATGTTTGCCGAAGAACGGACAACCGTTGGAGCAAACGGATACTGGAGTGGAGACCGCGTTTAGGAAAGCGTAGTGTAGGACGCCCTCCGGCGAGATGGAGCGACGATCTGCGGAGTGTAGCTGGCAAACACTGGATGAGAGGAGCCGAAGACCGGGCTCAGTGGCGCGTCTTGGGAGAGACCTACGTCCAGCAGTGGACTAATATAGGTCGATGATGATGATGATGATGATGAAGGATTACAGATTGACAGATTCTGACGTAGCAGTTATTAATATGTCAAGCGAAAATAGCCCTTTATGTTTTGTACGTGCAAATGATATTCAGCCTTAGAGTGGTAAACCAATTTCCTGGTCGCATAAACAAGCTTTTTCAAAATGAGCCCGACAACTACTCAAAATATTGCTCATTAGCTCGAAATAGGTTTGTTAAAAAAAGTTTCAATTTATCTATGTAGCGAAAGAAAGCGGGTAAATTAAGACTATAATTTATATGTTCATATTTAATTTTTTTGAATAGTTTTTTAATCTAATTTTAACGAGCTAAGCTTATGCACCTGAAAATAAAACCAAAAGAATCTGTGTGGAAAATTTTGGCTACAGAAAGTTTATAAGATTGTTACATAATTTTTATTAAAAGTGAAATGATATACCGCATTTTTCAACAACCATGTTGAAGAATTAATTTATGACAGCGATGACAGCATATTATTATTATTAAATATTTATTAATTTGACCTAAAAGAAAACCAGCTTTTCAAGCTCACTCAAAAACATTATGATAATAACTTTAGTTAAAATAAATTAAATATTTATTGATATTACACTTAATTATATCGAATCCCTATAAAGCTTGTACTATGGGAATTAGATTGCTGATAGAATTATGTACTTACATTATTTATAAATATATATCTACGAGTCTATACTTTAAAAAAACATTGTAAAATCTAGACGATGAATAAATGCAATATAATATTTGTTCTAAGTGGAGATCGAACCCACGATCTACTTAATACATCGGAGACAACGTCAACATCAACTTACAAGTATTAAGCCTTTGGTCTATTCAGCCCGAAGACTTTTCAAAGAATGATTTACCTATTGATGCATTTAATTTCAAAAATGATTTCCCATTGTATTTAAGCAATTCATAAAAAAACTGAAGTGCAATAATAACATAAAATATAATAAAAGATACATATGCAATATGGAAATTGGGCATTCTGGTCATAAAAATACTCTTCCCTAAGTGTTACTACATACCTAGTACGTTTAAAAGGTATCATGGGTGGGAAAAGTTTTAGTCATGCCCCACTAATTCTAATTCTGGTTGGAGGAATGAGATCTGCACTGACGTCTCGCAAGGGGGTGTATTGTGCATTTTCCACCTGCTAACCTCACCCGAGCCAGTCCAACAGTCATAGATAATTGCCCATTCTCTTTTATAAGACGAATTCCATCAAAAAAATATATCTTGTTTAATTGGTGGATCATATTAGTTTAATGTACGTAACAAAGCCTCTTTCAACAGGAAATCAGTGTGTAATTAGAAATTGATCAATTTATCATCGTCAAAATGTCAGTAAATAGATTGCCTAACATACAGGGTGTAGCAAGATTACTCAAGGGGTATAAAGAACCTGATATGATCAACATTTTATAAAGTAAATTATAAGAGCTCGAAAAATATCTACTGTTTATAAGAATAAGCTTTGCTTAGCTTGGAACTAGATTGCAAGTTCACGAATATTTATTTAATATTTTACAAAATGCAATACGTATTTGGCAATGTAAAAGCATTTGTTCTTTTTGCACCATTGGTTTTATTATAACCAAAACTCACTTGTAAATTTTGATTTTTATAGACTGGAGAGGTTAATTTAGGATTTTAAGGAGAGAGGTTCCTCTCCTCTCCTTCCTCCTCCATCTTTAGCCCCCTAAAAGTAATTCCGTTACACCTTGTATACGGGATTTCGTATGATCATTGTGCATATGAGTGAGAGTTTCTGTGGGCAGGTGAATCGGAGCTAAATTAACTTTCAGTTAATACATTAAGCATATAAATTGGCACTTTGTATGTGAATTTGGTTTTAGTACAGTCCGCGTCAGTTGTTTTGTTTTGACTTTATTTATTTATTTAACTCTGCAGGAAGCGCGCCCCATAATGCAACACTAACTGTCGCTACCGGGTGAAAAATACCACATTAGTTTTATTGTCAAAAATTGGGGTTATTTAAGAGTATTTTAATAAAACACAGTTTTATGTAATACTTTATTATATTAGTAACGAAACAATGTGATAATAAAGTAATTATCTCTCAATATAATATAATAAAAGTTTTAATGAAATCACAGAGTAAATTCAAGTGTTATTTACACATGACTCATAAAAAAACAAAAATTAGACTCTAAACACTCAAAATTAAAAAAAACGAGATCTATATCTAATCAACATGAGGTACTCTTACTTATAATAACAATTGCAGCATGCATTAATTTGGCCTTTTTATGAAAAAATATCACTCAAAGTTAAACCAAAAATAATCATCTTCTTTATGATATAATATTGATAATATCTATACATTTTGGGCACATTCTTCGCAAATGGGTACAGTATGTTCTTTACATATCTTTTTATGGCATAAATTGCAATCCGTTTTAGTTTTTTTGTCCTTTTTCCAAGGACACACTGCAGGCCCGTATTTCTTCGCCTTCTTGCTCTGAATTAGAATCATGCTCACTATAATCTTCATTTTCTTCAATTTCTGAGATATCTTCCTCTTCATTGTTTTCTAACAACAGGCACTCTTCTATTTGTTCTTCATTATGAGGAAAATATGGCATTTTGAAAGTCTAAAACGACAATACATTAAATGTTGACTAATAAAAATTATACGACACAAACAGTCGCTACCGGGTAAAAAATACCCATACGTCCGTAGTATAGGCGACCAAGAAATTGGTTTACCACTTTTGATGACATCTCCCAGTAACATAATTATTCGCTAAGGATTACAGATTGACAGATTCTGACGTAGCAGTTATTAATCTGTCAAGCGAAAATAGCCCTTGATGTTTTAAACGTGCAAATGATATGCAGCCTTAGAGTGGTAAACCAATTTCTTTGTCACCTATATATAAAATTGGAAAAGAATGGTGCATTTAAAAAGGTGTTTTAATTACTTAAAAAGCTTGTTCTTTTTCAATAATTAAAAAAAAACCCTAAAAGATAATTAAATAAAATTATTAAATGAATGGATATTTAGAACGTTTAAACTGAGAAAATAACTCTAGTTTGTTATAATTAGATACCTTTAAATAATTTAATTTTCACTAATCAATTTCCCTATAATTATCATTAAATCGAGAAACTTTACGATAGTGATTAAATTAATTACGGTTTCCCATAGTTTTGATTGATCTCTACAAAATTACTACACATAAATTACATAAGTTCACATAAACTAAGGTGGCAGGTCAATTTAGCCCAAAACTGGGCCACGCCTACGTACCTACATGAGATATTTACATAAAAACTATTACATTACCTACATGTGTGTAAAATGAAGGTTAATTGCTGGTTCCTAAGATTATGATTCTAAATAATCCCAGTTAAGTAGATACTGAATAAAGTATATGCTGGACAATCCACACAACATCATCTAGTCCCAAGCTAAGCAGAGCTTGTGTTATGGGTACTTACTAGAAGACTGACATACTTAATACAATACATTACATATTTTCTTTCATTCATTCATTTTCAGCCTGTGGGGTCCCACTGCAGGGCAAAGGCCTCCCTTCCTTTTCTCCAGTTCATTCTATCCTGGGCTATTGTGGACCAATCTTTTAAATGGGCATCGAGTTCGTCCCTCCATCTGCGCCGTGGTCTACCGCGAGGTGCGAGGTCGTTAATACATTACATAGATAGATATTTTTTATTATACATATATATAGGTACTTTATCTGCGATGCTTTAAAAGAAAATATTAAAACTGTTTTATTAGATGAAAAAAATATTTATTTTCTTCGTATACTTACACCAGTAGGCCTATCCTAGCTTATCAAAATCTGCTACGTTTTAAATCACGTTTAGATTCTATAGTAACTCATCGGTATTCTGTATTTCTGAATGACTGATATGACTGAGCTACATTTAATCTTATCAAGCAGGTTTTGCGAAGCTAGGATAGACTGGCAAGTGATTCCAGGTTATAGATAGAGTTGCATCACTCGGAAGTTATCGACACCGCCTACAAGCTTCGTAAACAATACACTGTTGGGACGTGGTTGGAACTGTTCACCAATTAGAATGTCAATTTTCTGAATTATTGCCGTATTAAATCATAGAATAGTCACGAACGGGTAAAGTACTCTTTCTACTAAACCGTGGATAGTTTTAAAATGAAGATTATCTCAAAACCCTAGTTGTACCTACCTCAAAGATGTGAAATCGTGAAATTAGGAAAAGAGATTTATTTATATGCTCTTTCAAACGTGCCTTTTCTGTGAACGTTCGGTATGAACGTTCACAGAAAAGGCACAAGAAAAAAAGGAAAATAAAAAAAAAACTGTTTTTTATACATAATCTCAATTTCCACGGGTCTCTTTTAGCAAATTGCTGAATTTAGCTTTGTTATTTATTTTTTAGCTTTGTTTTAATTACATTTATTTAATTTCATTCGACCCTTGATCATTTTAACTACCCAACCATTCAAGCTTCAAAAGTGGTCACATTAACTGTCAGTTTATTTGTTAAACTATGTTCTTACGAGCTTTAGCAGACGTATGCCTTAATCCGTGGCGCTACACTTCAATATTAATGAGAGTTTTTATTCGATATGTAAACGAAACGAGATAAAAAGAAGCTACCGGTGCAAACGGACAATTATTCATCACGATTGTATCTTAACATCAGTTATTCTAATAGCTTGTAATTATTTATTTTTTATACATTATGTGACTAATGGGGAGCAAAGGTATTCAAATGGAAAGAAGATGTAGTATTTTTTTTCTTTGGAAGTTAATTGAAATATTTCATTTTAGAGCAAACATTTTTCAAGCAGGTAGGTATAGTTGATTGACGATCAATAAAAACGTCAAAACTTAAATATTTATTGCCAATGAATGAAATGAGTGAACGAATGAAAATTCAGTATTACAAACGAATGCAAAGAAACAAGATATTCATGAGGATTAAGATATAAGATTATAATTCATAAAATATGATATTGAATAGAGTTGACATACAAAAAAACGAATTGAGACTTACCTCTTATTTGAAATGGGTTTCGATAGAAGTCTTAATATTTTAATTTTAAATTGACTCTCCAATACATGTAAATTCCTTGAAGTTTTACTTAAATTAGCTTCAAAAAACGGTACAGTTTTTACAAAACTCTGTAAGTGATAGAAATGTTTTCCCACTATATATTAAGCATGTTCACTGAGACAGTGATTACCCAAATGATTCAAGTGTTAGAATATTCCATTGTTAACTAGCTGTTTTCTGTTACAGGTTGCCAGATAACGAAAGAGGTGAGAAACTTTAAGGTTGTATGTTTTAACTAATTATTCACGAACATTTCACACATCGCATTCTAGTTCCAAAGGCAGAGCTTGTGCTAACTATGGGAACTAGATTGCTGATAGAATACTTAAAATACTTTAAAAAATATCTTATAATAAAAGTAAATAAAAGTTTGATATCACGAATTTAGAGTTAAGGAGTTATTGTAGGAAACATCAATAAACTTTTTCATAATCGCTTTGTTGTAATGGAATTTAGTGATTATAAAATCTATGTCCAAAAATCACTTCATATATTTTGTAATTAAAGTGAAACCACAATCAGATTAATAAAAAAAATCTAAACTAGAAGAAAAAAACTCCTAAATAAGTGCAATAACAAAAGTTTTTCTTCATACTAATATAATACAAAATACATCTTTTTTGTAATCGCTCTGCATCAAAACACCAATGATAATAATTACCTTGTACTTAGCCATAACTTTTGTTTCGTAATCGAGCTTCAATCAGATTAAAAGCATTGTTTTTAGCCTCAAGCATACTCCAGGGGGGGTATCCTGACAACTGAAATATTTTTGAACTATTATTTGATCAAATTACAGTTCAGTTTTCTTCTTCGTCTTTAATTGATATTTTGAATGATCGATTTTCATACCGTTTGATAGAATTAACGAAAAATCAGGTAGGCCATGCTCAAATCAGGTAGGTCATGCTTAAATCAGGATGGCCATGCTCAAATCAGGTAGGCCACGTACTAAACCGCGGCATTGACGTCATTTTTAACAGCTCAGTCATAATTTTATAAAGCTCAGTCACGTCAGTCCACAAAAATTCCACGGAATACTGATGAGTTACTATAGTAAAATCATCGAAAACTGAACTGCAACTGAAAGGATATTCGGTCACGCCAGTTTCCCCTTGCTGGATAGCCCCCCAGTCATCAAAAGTAGCGGTATACGTTACGATGGAGGCGTGTAAACTGCTCATAATTTTGATGGATGACTTCAAACCACTTGGATGAGTTTCAATTTGGATGGGATGATAGCGTGAGTGCTTATAATTGGGTGTAATTGGTCACCTAGTTTCAAATTGGGCACCAAATTTCACACTTATTGAAAAATATTATTTTTTTGTAACTGTTGTTGAGATTACATTTACTGTATTTATAAATATACGTTTAATTTTCTTGTGTCATTTCTTCTATTTAAATGTTATATTTAAAATTGTAAAAAATAACCATGAGCGGCGATGAGAACTCTCAATTAGGTGGTCCGCAAGCTTGTCTGCCAGCAATGACATCAAAAAATCCATTAGAACGAAGAAAAACCGAAAACTTAAATAGATAACACGAGGAAACATGAAAATTGGGTCTCTAAGAAAAAAGTTACACAAACAACACTCTTCTTTTATAAGAACTCAGTTAAATATGAACTAAAAGTATACCATAAAAAGCTTAACAAAGTTTTAACTACGTTTGAAAACTACCTACTTTAAAAAGCTTGATAGGTTTTTACTAACTTTTGTTGTGCGCTTAATATTTATCTGCTTAATTAAACAATATCTTAGCTAATCCCATGACCAAAACACTACATTATTGTCGTGATTCATGTTAGGATTAACCTTTTTTTGGACAGTTATATAAACAGTTAAAAACATTTTAGAATATATTAACCATCAATGAACTCTGCGTAGGATCAATATGTTAAGTTACTTACCTCCTATCTTATAAGTTAGCGTTGACTTTATCATCACGTAGATATGGTAATCAATAGGTACTTCAAGTCTGCGCTAACTTTTTATAAGATAGACCGTTAGAGTGTAAAGATTTTGAATAAAACCTTGTTTTCAATTGATTACTACTGAATGAATAAACATTAATAGTGTTTTAAATATTAACGTTTTTAAAATAAACATTCACGGACATTTCACACATCACACTCTAGTCCCAAACTAAGCAAAGCTTGTACTACGGGAACTAGATTGCTGATAGAATACTTAATATGCATTTTTTTCTTGTAAATACATAGGAACACCTAGACACAGAACAAATATTTTTACTCATCACACAAACATTTGCTTTGTGTGGGAATCGAACCTACGACCGACAGCATGGAAGACAGAATTACTACCAATTGAGCTGTGGGAAGACAGAGTTACTACCAATTGAGCTGTGACGCGCCAGTCAATAATTCTTGATTATTCAAATAAACGTCAAAATAACCTTTGAAACAAAACGTAGTCTTTCAACACATTGATAGTAAATAGGTAAAAAAAACTTTGTCTATTCTTTTTCACAATCGACGAAAAAATAAAGGTTCTCAAGTAGACGCGTTATACTTTTTGCAATATTTCCACAACTAGATAAATTCCAAGATGTCTTTGGATCACACATTTATTCGTTTCGAATTTTATCACGCACTAAACCTTCCGGCATACCTTCGTATGGCTCTTCAATTTATTAGATCAAATCACTGAATAAAAACGTACATTTCTACAGCAAAATATTTATACCTTTATATATGGTAACGTATTGAAACAATGAGGAATTTGAGATACGCTGCGCGTCAACATCAGCTTTGCTGTCAAACGTTGCAGCGGTAGCGCGCAGTGTGTATTAAACAAGTTGCGTTTACGACATTTATGTAGCCCTCTGGTGTAAAAGGAAACATATATCTGCCGTAGTTTTTATTTTCTCGTCGGTAAATGATTTGGATCAATTGCTCACTAACTAGACGCTCTAACTAGCTCCTAATTAGATGTTTTATTTGTAGAATGTAAAGGGTTTACACCTAGGCTTTGATTGTCTATAAAGCTTCTTATACTCATAGGTGATTTATTTCTTGTAAAAAATCATAAATAATTAAAATCTATAACTTTTTTGTTTTTTGGGTTATATTACCTAATAAAGAAACTTTTTTTTGTTACTTGGAACGTTTTAGGTACCTACCTACCTACCTACTTATAATTTAAAACACGAATGAACAGTTTACACTGAATTTTTATTTTAATATAATATTAAAAAAAAAGTCTAATTTCTAAATGCAATAAATATTTCATTGTTTCGCAAAATAAAACAATTTGAACACAAATTATGTTAATCTTGTTAGGATAAAATCAAAGATTATTTCTCACAGATGACCTATTGCTCGATTATATTTGCCTACGCATCCGTCGCCTCAGGGAAGTTCTTAGAACCATAGAATAAATCTAATCTAGATAATATCCACTTTCTACTGTAGGGTAAGAAATTAATCAATGGAGTCTTTAGATCGTTTTTCGTTCCTTTCTAGCTCCCGCTCTGTTATTTATATTACAAGTCAAGATAAAGAGCTGCATTGTTGACTAATTTATAGAGATAAAATATTATAACATACTATACTATATATAAGTATGTATACTATAGGTAAGTATGTATTTTTGTATTTTATATGCCCATTTTTATTCACGGACACACATCATAGTCCCAAATTAAGCAAAGTTTGTAGGTACTATGGAAACATAAAAAAAATACCCAAACTTTGAAATGATAGAAATTGAAGGATTTTTTTATTGTGTACAATTTATTAATACTCTCGATATTTTTCTGGTTGTCGCTTCGCAGTTTCAAAACAAAAATTTAAATTCATACGGCCGGTTTCTCGAACGATGATCAACGAAAAAATCAAATAATTACTATGTGTCAAACTCGGATCAATCGTGATTTGGGTTTCCAGAAACCGGCCGTAAATATCATTTGAAGAAACCTTATGTGTTAAAATCAATATAGGTACATCTTATATAATAGAACCTTTAATTCAATTTACAGTTGATTCCGCGGAGTAAGGTTCGTAAACTTAAAAGGCAGTAAATCTAGTATTGACATAACAATGCTAAAGTTAACTCCCCCTTTCTTCATTTAAGCATGAGATCTTAGAAATTCATAAGGCATAGACTACACGATACCGCAGAAATGCATAAAGCGTAGAACACACGTTACCGCAGAAATACATAAATTGGCGATATCATTATATAAATATTGGACATCCCAATAAAACACATCACATTCTAGTCCCAAACTAAGCAAAGCTGGTACTACGGGAAAAAGAATACTTATATCATTATTCAGCAATGGACTGATATGGGTCGATGATGATGATCGAGCAAAATAGGGGAATATGTTAATAATAATTTGGACTTAGTACGTTAAAGTAGGTACTTAACTTTCGAAGCGCTAATCCGATTTATTTTTTAATAAATACTTACTTAAGAGTATACTTACCTATATTATTTCCAATTTTTATTTTATTTTATTATATTTATTAGTCTGATCCTAATAAATAATAATACCAAAAAGACGATGGCGGGACGACCTCGATACTTTTGAAAGTGATTGGTGGACGAAGGCAGAGAACAGAGATGAATGGAAGAACTTGGGGGAGACCTTTGCCCAGCAGTGGGACGAGTTATGTTATCAAAATGTAAGCTGATCCTATACCCGGTGGAAATAATTTTTTTACCGCGTTTTTTAAAATTTAAAATGCAAAAACCCATAGTTAACTATAAAGTATATATAAGTACCTACATGTGATAAATTTTATACTCTGTTAAGATGGAGATATGCGTTTTGTTGTAAAATCTATAAATGTCAATGATATTTTCTTTTAGCCTGGATGCTTCTTTATGTATTTGTATAAAACGATGTCGAGCAATAATATTGTTACGGCTTCTATTTTCTGTATTTTATCTCAATAACTTTCATGAAGTAAAATAATATACAATACCGATGTCAGAACAAGCAATACGATAGTTTACATGCAATAGAAATATTATCAAATACGGTCGTAAAATAAATAAAATGTTTGTTAAAATTCATTTAAAGCCTAGAACGAGCACTTTTACTCACTTCGAACTGTGTGAATTTATCATGAAAATACAACATATGAAAATTGAACTTCAAACTAAAATCAAAGATAAAGCAAATATTTTTTATTCAGTAAAATCATGCGTATCATTAAGAATCGTCTTATATAGGTACCTACTAGGTGATTCTAGGGGCAAGTTCCACGCAGGCTAAAAGAACGGGCAAGAAGTTAGTAAATCTTTCGTATGCTCTTTCTTGAAATGAATTTATTTATTTTATTTTATTTGTTTATTTATTCCAAAAACTTATTTTTAGACACAATTTGGTTGGACACTAATCTCCACCCTAGGAAAAACCTTAATACTTACTAACATTGACGGAAAGACAAGAATACATTTGAAAGTCGCGTCAATTAATTTAATATTTTCGAGTCACACTGCGCTTCAACGCTTACTTGATCCGCTTACGTTTTTTACTATTCTTGCTGATTTAACCCTATAATTTTAATCTTGATACGTAAATGGCTTTTGCGATTGTTGTTTGAATATTCCTGTCAATTTGCATTCAAAACTGAGCCAAACCTATCTAGATATACAGTTCAAAATAGTTTGCATTGCTCTGGATCTTTCGTCCTAAAAGCATTCTATTAATGATCTTTTTTCACTTTCTTCGGTATAAGAAGTGAGCAATAAATGTGATAAAAAATGCCTGAAAAAGTTAACTTAATTGTAACGCTTGTCAAGATGTTCTGCACTATTGTATAAGTATTATTTATTCTGTATCGAATATCTCGCCTCTAAGGGTTGCCATATCGATATAATAAATCTTTGATAGTTTCTTTGAAGGTTTATCGACTTTTTATAATTGTATAGTGTCTTTGACTGGTTTCAACGAATGTAGGTAATTCAAAGAAAAGTAGGATTTATCGATTTCGGAATGTCCTAACTGACGCCCTTAGTCTTTGAAGTAGATTCATAGTTTTGGAAGGCAGAGCTACTACGAACTGAGCTGTGACGCCTGTCAAAAATATATAAAAACAAATTATATATTTGAGGAGGTTCTAACACAAAAAAGTAAGTTTTTAGTAAGGAATCCTTCGTGCGCGAGTCCGACTCGCTCTTGACTGGTTTGTATGACTAAAGAGACATCTAACATTATAATGTAATGTAATGAGTTTTTGGTAACCCTATTTGGTGTGATTATGTATAACCGAGGTGTTGAGTTGATCTTTTTACCGAATTTACTTTCACTAGTATATCACTATTCTATAACAAATTACATTACAGGGACAGGCCGGATATTGTATCTTTAATAGATAAGAAAGTTTGTACATACATTTGTTGACAGGTGTCACAGCTCAGTCAAAGTCAAAGTCAAAAATTTATTTATTCAATAAAATCACTAGGATCAGAATCGTCTTACATAAAGGATGATACTAGGTGCCAGTTCAACGCGGCTAGAGCCTAGAAGAAGGGGCAAGAAACTTACGGCCTGGTTCCTACTGTTTTTTTATATGATCTTTGTTACAAAGAACTATATATATATATCATCATTATCTTGCATTTCAAAGTTATGAATATTAAATTGGCACCTCACATCACAATATTTATGAGTAAAGTTTTGCCAAAATACCTAATTACAATTGCTACTATATATAAATCCTTAAAATGAAGCTGTAGGTACAAGTATATACCTACAGCTTTATTTTGTTTAAATTAGTTGAGATCTAATTAGAATCTAATTAAGAATAATATTGTTGCAATGTTAATTTTTCCAGTACTTAATTCATAAAAATGTTTATTTTTAAAATAATGGGGCGTTAACTATTAATTGCGTGAATCAAATGTAATAACTTGCAAACATTGTTTATTTTTTATTGTTACAATAATAGGCTAATATTAGAGTGCGCTATAAAATTTCAATGAGAGAAAACTTTTTTTTTTTTTATTGAAATTCTGTTGTTAATCCTCTTAAGTTACCTTGGCTTACCTTTTGCATTATGTTACTTAAGTAATTAAATAGGTCAATAATACATTTTGACCAGTACCCCAAGTACGAGTTTGTGCACACACGGATCGTAGAGACGCAATCGCCGAGCGCCACCGATCTTGAATGGAGATCCAAGCAGCGCCCCTAGCAGATTTCTTGAGAAGATTGGATTTCCATACAAAATCGGTGGCGCTTCTCGTCATTGTTTTTCTACGCCTCATTTATTAATGATATAAAAAAATGAAGCTCGGATTCCCAGCTTATTGAATAATGCACATCAATCATGAACTTAAAATCATCGTGTTATGAGCAACATACTTTGTTATAATATAAATCATTTGCATAACTTGATGCCTGTGTTGGGCACAGACTATCGTTGAAATAGCTAAGTATGTCTGAAATATGAACCAGTTTAGGAGGCACTGCAGTGCTCTCTATATAAGTTTATTTTTAACCCTTGACGCAAAAACGACGGAATGTTATAAGTTTGGGGAGGGTGTGTGGAAGCGGGTGAGAGGGTGTGTGTGTAATCAAAAAAATCTTGCCTAGTACAATACTTTATACTGTAACAAAGATAAAAGTCGAGGGTATTTTAAAATATTTAATTTAAGTATACATGTAGTTGTAGGTAAATATTTGATTTATAAGAAATATTGAATGATATTAAAATAAAACAAATGGATTGTTTTATCAAGTAGATTTTATAGATATTATTCCAATTTATGTTCTAATTTTGGCTAAAAACTTAATTACTTACATTCGGAAGCAAATTGAAACAAATTCACCTTCAGATATAATACAAACCATAGGCACCAATTTTATAATACATTTTACGCAACCAATCGTAGGTCTTTATAACTTTCTATCTGTCATTGACTTACTTAACTTTTAAGCTTTTTACATGGAATGAGTCAGCTTTATAGTGTTTCACTACGCAGGCGCCGCGATGACAGGTGTCTAAAGACCCATAGATTAATCAACAAGATGCTTTTGATATTATCGAACAAGTAATTGAGTTGCATCTTTCTTTGCGCAAGCGCAGGTACAAATGCTTTCTTTGACATGAAAGATGGTGTATCTTATTATTTTTGAGAAGCTGAGAAGTTTTTTGAAATAGATTATCATCGTTAGTAAGTAACGCATCTTATAAATATTTTATATTACAATATAAAATGCTTATTTCAATTTAAAGCAGCTACTATCAATTTTAATTTCGTCACGAACAAAATAATTTACAAAAAAATGAACATGCTACTTTTCCCGATGTTTATTGAGAAAAAAGTATATATTTTTTCAATATTTAAGATAATTGACAAATATTTACTTACTAAATAAATATAATAATCTTTACCATCAAAGTAATACCCCAAATCAGATAAAAATATAGTGCGTCAATGGATACCGTAATAAAACGACAAAGTGCTATTAATCGCTGCTGTCAATGTCTACGCAAAACGATAAGCCATGGTTTATTTTATCACCTCGAGGCACATTGCGCGGTGACAACGACATTTCGCTAAAGCCGCGGCAGAACGTAAAAGACCGCTGCGTAGTGTAACTCAAATGTCACAAGTGAGATTATTCGCTCCAAATTAGGCACTATCGAGGAAGAATTATAGGCAAATTGTTGCACTAGTACATTTGTATCGCAAAGTGAACCAAACTGAGCCAAGCGATTTTATCTTTGAAATACGAGTTTGCCTAACATTGAATGCTGGACAATCCACACAACATCATCTAGCCCCAAGCTAAGCAGAGCCTGTGTTATGGGTACTAGAAGAATGACATACTTAATACAACACATTACATAGATAGATATTTTTCATTATACATATAAAATATCCAGAACACCCGAAATAGACATTTGCAGATCGAACCCGCAACCTCCGCGTCGCAGGCGGACCTTCGCCGGTCGCACCACATCGGTCGTCGAATGCTCGAATTATAGTACAAGTTCTTATATGATCGAAGAGTACAATGCTTAGTTTGAGACTAGGATGTGATGTGTGAAATGTCCGTGAATATTATTTGTCTACTTAGACTATGGGTAGAAGTTGGATATAGGGCAGTATTTGTTTAGATCTATATTTACCTACAGGATTTTTAAAGATGTGCATTTGTAAAAGAGTAGTAGTATTTTTAACTGACGAAAAAACGGAAGAGGTTCTCAAATCTACGTATTTTTTTATGTGTACTTAAAATACCATAAGCTTAAAAACAAATTAGGATAGAATAAGTTATATATTATGTATTGCTATTCAGTTTTACAGTTTTAACGGTGGTTCCATTTTTTTATTAAAAAAAATATACTTAGTAAAATAATATTAGTCGATGGGTCTTTTTTCTTTCTCTATCTTTAGTATCGGAAAATAATATACATGTTGCTTTCGGAAATAAGTAAAAAAAGGCAGTGTTTTAAACTCATAGTAAACCGCATACAAAAAGTACATTTTATTTTATACATTTTAAACACTTAACGTACCGTATAAATATTCATACACAATTATTTATGTTCATGTATTTTATTTATATTTTTCTTAGATAAAACCCATTAAGTGTTTCAACTTTATTAAAAAGAAACATGGATACAGTTCATGTTAAATAAGAAAATAGAACAATATTTACGATCGATATTAAATACGTCCAGAAAAGGGGTTGCAATGTTTACATTGTCACTATAAATACTTTACGTAAGTACATATTAATATTATTTATGTAAATGCATAGATAAATAAATATTCATGGAAATTTCACACATCACACTCTAGACCCAAACTAAGCAAAGCTTGTACCTACTATGGGAACTAATCACACTCTAGTTCCAAACTAAGCAAAGCTTGTACTAGACTGCTGATGGAATATTTTAATATTTTTTTTGTAAATACATACTTACATAGAATACATAGTAACATCCAGACACAGAACAAATTATGTTCATCACACAAACATTTGCTCCGGTCGTGGGAATCGAACCCACAGCCCACAGCATGGAAGGCAGCTACCAACTGTGACGCCTGTCGAATATTCACGTCCAGAAAAGGAGTTGCAATGTTTATATAGTCTCTATCAAAACTTTACGTATTAACATTAGTTACATGCATGACATACATGACAACACCGTAAACGCCGTAAAATGATAAATAAATTGTATTTTTAAATTGCCAACGTGCTAGGGGGTCCGATTGTTTAACACGTTTGTCAGTAACATTGAATTTTATCACACATTGACTTATTTTTTGCTTGAAGCGCTCCAGGACATTTTATACGAATGTTGTGGGACATTTTATCTGAATCTCAAGTTTAAATTGAATCCATTTGAACATAAATATTGATATTTTAAAGAAACAGTGTTGTAAAAATAATCCTTGTTTATTTACTTTATTTCAAAGTACAGATTACTTTCAGATTTCTAGTTCCCTGGTATAAATTTCACAAACTGTCAATTTAAAACCAAAATAGCAGTTTATTTAAAACAATATAATTTTTACCTACTTCAAAAAGATAGAGGTTCTTAATTTGTTTGTATTTTTTTAAAGTTCGGCCTAGCTATGTTATAGGCCAATTAATTCTATAAATATATTTAAGTCACTGTAGGTTCTTTTTTTTAAATACTCACGATCATAAATTACCTAAGTCCCATATTAATCAATTAATAACCAGTAATATAAAAGGTGATCTTTATTAAGCATTTGTAGAAAATCATGCACTTATTTGCAAGTCGTTGCGATAAATTGCAGTTTTTTCTACTGCAGTGATTGTAGTCACGTCTCGCTCTGACACGAGCCGAAATAGTCAAGTGCAAGATCTTGAAGTGAAGGCCACATGGAGGCCGGTCAATGACCCAGCTATTTATATATTGACTAGCAACTGGTCTTGTCAGAATCTCGACAGAGTAACGACGGCACAGAGACTGAGAGGCGTGACAAGTAATTTACAACGTCCGATAATGATTTAAAACTTTTTTTTTAACATCTGTGCGAATGCATCATTGTAATAAACAATATTAACACCAGGTGCAGTTTTACATAACCACTTTTTAGACATGTTTGATGTAAGCTTACATACGATTTATAAGAATTTAAATGTTTATTGTTACTTTTATAGCATGTATATTTTATTAATAAGGTATTTTAATTGACATGTCAATTAAAATACTTAACTTTAGAATAGCAATGAACCGTAGGAAAGTTTTTTGTATTTACACCTTCAATTACATTTATATTTTTAGATTTCATAATACAAATGTATATAAGAAAAGTTTTCTTATATACATTTATTCTTATATACAGTTTTCTTATAAATTTATATTATAAAATATGCTGTTTTCTTAGAAAACAGCATATTTTATAATATAAATTTAAATAATAAAGCACAATTATTTTTAGCCTATCAACATAGCTACTCAGCGCGGAAATGCAGTATCTTGGGTACGCTTCTGATTGGTACTGAGCTATCTATAGATCGTTTTCAACGGTCTGCAGCATAGCTCTACTGTTTCCTATGTATTTTACAAATATGAAGCTTTAGTAAATACTGTAATAATCGTGAAGCTTGTAAATAAATATTAAGCTTTTATTTTTATTACCTTTGTCCAGCAGTGGGACAATACAGATAAAAAACAATGAAAAAAAAAGTAAACAACGCACTCTACCTCGTCATTACTCTATGCAAATGTATAGAATGACGTGGGGTTTCACATGGCATCAACAATTGTGGCATCTGAGGCGCCAATAGTGCATCTGTCAAGGGTGGTTTATACTGCGCATGACTGGGTTCGAATAATATTTCACGCTATCTTACATAGCGAGAAGTATTATGCCAGCCATTTTTGAGGTTATTTTGTCTATGAATCTGAGTATTGAAATAACTAAAGCGATTTTATTTCGTAGTTTTTTAAGGTTATAAGAGATTATTATTTATTCAGAAAGATTATTATTGTAGTAAGATTTTATCCGTAGTATATTTGGTAAAGAAAATTTTAAAAACAAAAAGCAAACAAAACATTTTTTTTTTAAAAGCGGTGCTTAGTTTGAGACAAGAGCGTGATGTGTGCAATATCCATAAATTATTTATTAATAAGATAAACTAACGGCCAGTTTCTGGAAACCCAAATCACGATTGATCCGAGTTTGACACATAGTAATTGTTTGATTTTTTCGTTGATCATCGTTCGAGAAACCGGCCGTAAATATGACAAATGATTATTTTAAATAAATATATATGTATCTACTTTCGGCTTGTTTTAAAGTATAGATCGGATCCGTCGCGGTCCCAGCTTGATCAAATTGAATTTGCTCATCACATCAAGCAATCAAGCAACTTGACGGTTACCTGCCATTATATTAATTTACACCCCTTAGGTACGAATTATCTCTTCAACCGTACATTATGGAAAAAGAGTTTATAAAATACAAATAAATTGTAAATTGGTTCTATAAAAAAGACTATCACCGCTGCCAATGGCAAAATTACAATTTGTAGACTTTTCAAATAGGATTAAAATAATATAAGTATAATATTAATAACATATGTTTCATTATAAACGGGATATTTACCATGATTTGTGAGTCTGATTATTTCCCGATATTTCGGCACAGTTGCATGCGCCATGATCACGGGTCGAACTGACAGTTCGACCCGTGATCTTATTTTTAGGTTATATAAAGTTTTTTTAGATCGGTAGGTACTAATATAAAATCGTATCGTTCACATCGTAGTCGATACGTGATAAATGAATACTTTGTAATAAATATTTTATACATCTTTTAATTTGTTACGAGTATTTATAACATAGGCATTTTTACTGTGTTGAAGGAGTTTAATTAATATTTATTTAAATAGCCGGAGTCTGTTGAAACTCGACTAAGTATTATAATAAATATCAATTAAGATCATGGAAACATAAAAAGACATAATTTTTTAACAATCTTACATTTTAATTACACTTTTGACATGAAATTACATTAACCGACCATGGGAAAGGCGGTTCTTCAATTACTTTATATCTTTGGAGTATTATCTTCGTAATTACTCTATTATTTAGGGCGTATTTATATTAATTTATGCTCTTTTTAAAAAACACTTACCTAATTATCTGATCAGAAGTGAAATTATGGGTCCATGTTTTTATATCGAGCTGGTTTTAATAGGACTTTTTAAGGTTTTGCAGAGCTTAAAAAAAAAACTTTCTGATATAATGGCGGATAAACAATGTTACGCATGTGAATTTTGGAAATGTTTTAACATTTTCGAAAACTGCAAGGATTTATTAAAATAAAAACTAAAACGAACTTTCAATAAAATGTTAAACTTACTAACTAAAGATACTTAAGTAATATGTTTTACAAAGTTACTGATTAAACTTATTTTAATTTAAAAAAGGAGATTTCTCAAATCAATGTTTTAATATTTTTTTACTTAAATATTTTAAATCTATGGTCTTTTAAATCTCCGGATACATGCGAGTAAGTACTTATAATAATTAATTAATATCTAAAAAGGACTAATCAGCGATGCATTCAAACATAACAATATGACAAGTTGCGAGCCAATCGCTACAGTAGCATTCCAACGTTAGGTTTTTGTAATTACGTCATATTCGAATCACATTGCGCGTCAACGCTGCCTTGCCTGCCAGACATTGCAGCCTCATCGCGCAGTGTATTATAACATTATACGTTTCCGATTGTCACATTCATTTGTTATTGTGAGTTAGTACCGTATTATACTGACCCAGAGCCCTATAAATGCTAATTTCATTGTGATCGGACAGCCATCGGAATGAGTAAGTACGAATACTGTGATCATCTCAGTTGCACAGTAATTTGTAATGCAGTCCATGAAACAATGACTTTTACTACAACCGATACGACATCTTCACGATTTAGGTATCCAGGATATAGTACGCCAACGACAAATTATCTTTTAACGTCACCCAATTTGATATCTGACAGTGTTTTCTGCAGACGTAACTGTTCTTGGGTTTATTTTTATTTTAATAATACATAGTCGCCAAGTAATACATAGTGTACCTATAGGTAAATGACTACTAAATAAATAACTGTCATTAGGCATATGAGTGTAGGTACCCGAAAACTGTTATAAAATGTGTAATTTTTAAAAATAAAACTATTTTGAAAAATAATATAGTTTGCAATTTTGTTAGCAGCTTCAATTTATTTTAAAATCTATGGTATTAGACAACCATTTTAAGTAAAATATTTGCACTAGGCTCCGCGTTTGATCAACCAGAGGCCCAAGCACGAATATTATGTGACATTCGCAAACGTATTGATTTTGTTGGGGTATTCGTATGACACTACGCGTTGACGCTAGCTCGAACGTTGCAGTGTCACGTGTAGGTACAGTTGACCCTATGTACACGCGTTATACATAGAGTTATGTGTACGCAGATGTCTTGAATGTGCTAACTTTACGATATGTTTACGATTGTCACATTTATTCGTACTCGCCCTTCAACGTCGCATCGTTATTTATAATTTTGTTTAAGCTGCGACTCTACGGTATTGTGTCGTGTTGATAACGGAATGTGCAAAAACCTGAGTAGGTACAGTATAAAGAAATCAAATCAATTTTCATGGCACATTTCAAAATGCATTAGTTATACCATGGCTTTGTAAGTAGTTGAAGTAAACATTATAATATAAATGAACTTCATGAGCTATTTGTAACATCTACAAAATCTTTATGAAATATTATTATTTTATCTTGTATTCAGTAAAATCATAGATAATCTCAAATCGTCATAAATATGTGATACAAAGAGCCAGTGACCCGAACTAGCTTAGAAGAATAAGAGTGGGGTTGAAAAAAAAATCTGAAAAAATAATTAGACCTCAAGATTGATTTAGTGAATTTCGTCTTCAGATAATTTTGTTGGAAAGTGTCATAATTAAAAGGTAAGTGGAAAAAATATAACGTTACATACCTCTTTGGTCCATTTTACAAAGATTAAAAACTTAACGGACAACAACTACTTTTTAAAATCCAAATTTAGAATAGGTATGTCAATTTGAATAAACAAGTTTTATACGGCGAACCACTCACGAGTAAGACCGAAAATTTAATGATACTTAGACTAGAGCTCGCAGGAACTAAAAATTGTAAGCAATCACCTACAATATTCTATGTACAGGCTGTTAAAATATTTACCAATGACGAACTTGTTTTATTTACAAAACATTTATATTTTTGCAGTATTCACAATACATATACAAATCATATGATAAAGGATCTTATAAAGCGTAAGCATAGCCTACACATTAGCTCTTTCCCAACTCATTTTTTTTATTTAATAAAGTCTCATGTTTCATTTATAATTGTAATTATAATTTTACAATTATTTATTGTTTTATAACTTTACAATAATTATTTATTGTTTAATAATTTTTACATCTGTCATTCATTGTTTAAGTTCATTCGTTTCTTAAATAATAATATGATGAACCTGGGTATTTTATCTTTTATTGAATCAGAATCAGAAGTTAGTTCTTTCGTAAATAGCATGGGATGTTATGGTATCCTTGTAAATTCGTTTTAAATAATTTTACAACTATCCATTTTAACCGTTGGAGCAAACGGATACTGGAGTGGAGACCGCGTTTAGGCAAGCGTAGTGTAGGACGCATCCGGCGAGATGGAGCGACGATCTGCGGAGTGTAGCTGGCAAACACTGGATGAGAAGAGCCGAAGACCGGGCTCAGTGGCGCGTCTTGGGAGAGACCTGCGTCCAGCAGTGGACTGATATAGCTTGATGATGTTATTCATTTTAAATGACAATTCAAAATCATCTACTTATGTGTTATTTTTACGCTTTTTTTGTTCATCCTGTAGTTTCAGAGGTTATCACTTGCTTAAAGATGATGTCAGCCTTGGTATTATATTTTTCGCATTATTACAAAAAATGGAATTTTGTCTGGAATAAACGTGATGACTAAAGACTACGTCAGAAAATTACCTGCCTATAGGAATACAATAAAAAGGTATAAAATATTATGACTACAAGGAAAATGTTGGTTTAGAAAACACAGGTAAAACCGAATCAAACGGAAAAACGCAGTACAAAATCTCTACTCGTTCAATCAAGAATTAAAAAACATTTTTAACGTTTGCCATTTTATTTTGATATTCAAGCATTTTCGTTGCTTTGGTCATTAAAAGACAAGAATCGATGTTTTATCTTTTAAAAAATGTAAAGTTTAAAAAAAACTGATATGATAATATATTATTAGTCTAAAAAAATCTTTTTTTTTTCTTAGCCTATGCAACAGTGTAAACCTGGAAGCATGCTTTCTATCTGGTGTCCTTATTCCTAAACCTGCAGTTTATACTGTCTAACATAAATCGCTCTTAAGTCTGGGATTTCCAAAATAGCGGTTTCCGTTATGTGGTATATGAAAATAGCAATATATAGGCGACAAGGAAAGTGGTTTACCACTTTTGATGACATCTCCCAGTAACATAATTATTCGCTAAGGATTACAGATTGACAGATTCTGAGGTAGCAGTTATTAATCTGTCAAGCGAAAATAGCCCTTGATGTTTTGTACGTGCAAATGATATTCAGTCTTAGAGTGGTAAACCAATTTCATTGTCGCCTATACTTAAGTACCTACTATGTAACTATTCTATGTACGTATTTACATCAAAAAATGATTTAAGTATTCTATCAGCAATCTAATTCCCGTAGTACAAGTTATGCTTAGTTTGGGACTAGAGTATGATGTGTGAAATGTCCTAGCATATTTATTTATTTTTAAGTTAAAGATTAAGAACAAGTGTATTTAGCCGAAAAATAGCATTCGTGTTTTATGGTCTGTGCTATATTCTGATACAAATCATTTTATCAAAAGTATCAAAATTCAAATCGATTTAACAGATAAAAGTTATGCGTGATCTAATAAAAAAAAACGTGTCGACATAAGAAATTCCTCCGTCGGTTAAAAAAACTAAGTATAAGTTGCTACCTACTCTATATTTAGTTGATAGTCAAATGTAAAAAAAGCAAATATACAAGCTCTTATCGCTTCCCCACTGAAACGGATGATTTTAGATTTGTGTTGCATTTTTTTACGCTGATAAATATTATTTTCTAAATTAGTTTCACCTTCATATTGACCGACCGTCGAGATAACAACGTTTTTTTACATATATTAATCACAACAACCGCGTTACGTTACTTTCAAAATATTGCGTAAGTATTTTAGCTAGGACATGGAGCATGATTGAAAAACCAGAATAAAAATAACTCGCATATTAATTATTATTAGCATAGAAGATAGTGAATAAATTTACTAATGAATATAAAAATAATTTTATGAATGAGTTTTTTTACCGCATATTTAAGCATAAAAATCAATGGACACAAATAACACCGAGCTTTGGGTGGCAAAAGATGTCATAAAGAGCATATTAAATATTAGTTAGACATTCAAATACACATACATATTTAAATACGTCAACAAGATTCTTTCACAAAATAAAAATCTATTTCAACTCTATAACATTATCTCTCATATTTGTGATGTGATCTATAAACATGATAGATCAAACGATCCTCCTATTTCTCATCAACCTTCAAATCTACTCTCCAGGAGTTAAAATACGGAAACCGTTATCTCAAGTAACCCTAGCCTAAGGTTCGCGTGCGGAAAGCCCATGTTAACATCGGCACAGAGGCATAACACTGTTTAACAACGAAAGCAAACTCAATTTATATGTAAAATACGCAATTAGAGACTCTCTAAGCTCGGCTATTTAGCCTCCCAATCTGTACAGCACCTACTCAATTGGATAAGAACGAAGATAGATGGATGTCTAGCGCAATGGAATATTTTATTCTGCATCTACTGAATGATTTTCACCGACCGATTGAAAATACATAATTCTGATGATCATTTTGTGATATTTTGTCTTCAAGGTTTTGAGGTTTAGTCTTCTACTTCTTCATTATTATGTGAATAAATTGACAACAGAATTGTGTCAAAGTTGCATTACGTTATCGTTTTTCAAGTGACTCTGGAATTACGTATTTGGTCAAGTCCCAGAATATAAGAAACTAACAAATTAATATTTGTTTAACTTAGTCCCAACTCCCAATAGATTCTAGGACATTGTCTGTATATTTCACCTACTTAAAAAAGACTAGTAGAATAACAATTGCCTGCCCAAAATACCTCAAAATATTGTAACGAATCTAAGATATGGCATAATGTCTGGGACTCTGATGCTAATTATACAATTCTGAAAGCTGGTTCGGATGAAATATCAATAACCTATTCATGTTTAATCAATAGACCATAATAATTTTGCATTGTAAGTGACACCCGCCTAACATGGGCACTAGAGTAGCCATTAATGGGCAAGCAGGCTCCACGCTAAATTTATTCCTATCTTATCAGAATAGATAGCAGACAGACTGTATGACTGGTTTCTGATAAATCTAAATTGGTTTCATACGATAATATAAACAAAACACATAAACGGCCGGTTTCTGGAAACCCAAATCACGATTGATCCGAGTTTGACACATAGCAATTATTTGATTTTTTCGTTGATCATCGTTCGAGAAACCGGCCGATATTAACAGTAATGTTAGCGTAGTAACCGCAAAAGCTATAGAACACCGAGCTGATGGAATGTAACGTAAGACTATTGAAAAAGTGCTTACGTGAAGTCAAAGTCATGAGCGAGACCCAATAGTCAAATGTAGACTGATGCGATAGAAATGGATAGTTTACAGAGTTTAGCAACTTAAGGAGGAATAAAATAAAAGAAGAAAAAAGGAACAACACCTATAGGTACAGGCGTCACAGCTCGGTTGGTAGTAGCTCTGCCTTCCATGCTGTGGGTTCGATTCACACCCAGGGTAAATGTTTGTGTGATAAACATACATTTATTCGGTCTGTGTCTATGTATTCTATGTATGTTTATACAAAAAAATATGTCTAGTTCCCATTGTACAAGCTTTGCTTAGTTAAAAAGATGTGTGAAGTGTCCGTGAATGTTTATATTTTATTTTATGCTGTTGAGGTAGATCTTCCAAAAAATGCCCATATAATGGACTTTTGACATATCATTTGTAATAACGTATTCAATGCCTGTACAAAAATCCAACTTGTTGGGAATTAATGCAAACTGGAATCAATAATTTAGTCTATTTTGACTGGACTAATAAGAAGCTAGACGGTGCGTGGTCTCTATTTGAATGGCTTCATTCAAATAGAGACCACGCACCGTCTAGACTACAATCTGGACCGCATGGAAACGGTACACGGTATGTCCTACAAGTTCAATTAAGCAGCTCACACGCAGTTTCCAAAACCATGTCACGTTTTAGAGTTTGAGGACAACAAGCCTGACTAATTGCGACGGTTTCGTGAACGGTAGGTAACTGTTTGGCATCGATTTATTGAATCTGCATCTTTACGTTTGCAGATCAGA
The DNA here is from genome assembly GCA_932527185.1 of Ecliptopera silaceata. Taxonomy (NCBI): domain Eukaryota; kingdom Metazoa; phylum Arthropoda; class Insecta; order Lepidoptera; family Geometridae; genus Ecliptopera; species Ecliptopera silaceata. The sequence continues at coordinate 3,287,043 of OW052202.1, read as the reverse complement.
GCACTATTGAGAGCAAGATCACGATATCATAAACCATCACCTGTACCTACCCCAAGAACGAGTTTGTGCACACACGGAGAGACGTAATTGCCGAGCGCCACCGATTTTGTATGAAGATCCAAGCTGCGCCCCTAACAGATTTTTTGAGAAGCTTGGATTGCCATACAAAATCGGTGGCGTTCGGCCATCGCGTCTCTGCGATCCGTGTGTGCACAAACCCGTAATAGGGATACAGGTGATGGTTTATGATATCGTGATCTTTCTCTCAATAGTGTGGGAATACAAACCCCCTATCTTATAAAAAGTTAGCGTTGATTTTATGTCATCATTTCGTATGGTAATCAATAGTTCAAGTCTGCGCTAACTTTTTATAAGATAGACCAACGATTTTACATAATAATATGCTAGGTATCATATCTTATATCAACGCCTTCCGCATGGATTAAAACAAATGTCCTTCCAAACGAGTGCAAACTTTGGAACGATCTTTGTTCGGAAAAAAAGGTTTAGGTTAGAATTTGCTTTGAATATGACATCCGAGATGTAATAGGTACCTACCTACATTTTTTACTTTATAAACTGTAGTTACTCGAAAAGAGGTGATCTAGAAATCACGAGGAGTCAGCAATTGTTATCGATCTTTCGTGTTACGCATTCCAAAGCATTGCTCTGATTTAGTTTTGCAAATTATTCACGGGATGTACGTTCACAAGTGAACGAGCTGTGAACACGTTAGTTAAATATTAATAGATATTTCAGACATCACACTCTAATCTCAAACTAGGCAAAGCTTGTACACTATGGGAACTGGATTGGTTAAAATAAATATGTAAATACTTAATTTTTTTGTAAATTCATACAAAGAATACATAGCAATACCCAGGCCCAGAACAAATATTCAGGTTCATCCCACAAACATTTGCTCTCGGTGGGAATCGAACCCTCGACCCACAGCATGGAAGGCAGAGCTACTAAGCTGTGACGCCTGTCTGTAAGCTTAATTCTATGTGCTTTGAAGATATTTGGTATGATAGTTTTGTCAAATGTATATATCAGTCCAGCGACCAAAAATTATTTACAATTTTACGTATAAAAAAATTTAGTCATTTTTTTTAATTTCCAGGTGTCACGTTTGGTGCCTTCCAAAAACTTTAGACGACTGAATATTAAGGTGAGCATATATTTCTACCTACATAATCCTCTTTTTCTTCCTATCTAGTACAAGTAAGGCATTTTGTAATTTATTTCCTCGTGTAGGAAGTACCTACAATTATAATTACATTCTACATATTCCTACCGCCAAGTATATTCACTTTGCTATGCATTTGAAGGGTCTGGTGAAATATTACCTAATGTCTCAAAGTGATAAATAGACAGACAGTGCAGGTACATTTTTAATGGAAGTTATCAGATGCATTACACAATAGCTAGTTAATGCTTGTTACATGACTATTTTTCTATGTGGGTAGGTATCTATTTACGAAATAAAATAAATAAATAATGCTGGACAATCCACACAACGTCATCTAGCCCCAAGATAATCAGAGCTTGTGTTATGGGTACTAAAAGACTAAAATGTTTATACAATCTAGGTACAACAGTACAGATTTTACTTAGTCTGGGACAAGTCCGTCCGTGAATATATACCTATCTTTAAACAAAAAAAGTGCTGTGATGCAGACCAAGATATAAAAACTTGAAGCTATCCTACCAATCCGGGCCACTACTTGTCTGGAACATGACTTGAATACTAAATAACCTATTAATACCTATCGAGTGGGCAGTAAAATTACACCGTTATAAAATACACGTCCTTAAGAAAATAGTTGTTAGTACAACATAATGCTGGTGTCTATCCATTTGATGTAGGTATATCTTTCTAAACAACATAAAAATAAAGTAAGTAAATATTCACGGACATTTCACACATCGCACTCTAGTCCCAAACTAAGCAAAGCTTATACTAGAAATTATTCGTCATAAATAAATTATTCATCATTTGAAAGCACTAAACATATAGTTAGTTTTATTTGTACAACTAGAAGAATAAAGGACAAGAGCCGAAGACCGGTGTCTGTGCCGCATCTTGGAACAGACCTTCGTCCAGCAGTAGACTGATATAGGTTGATGATAATGATGAAAACAAATCTAAATAATTTGTCAATTTCACGTCATGTAAAGCTTTGACACTTAAAAATCTAGATCTCAATTTAGTAACCAATTTCCTATATGTAATGCCTCAGCTTAGTGGATAAGTAGTGCTTATCTTAATGCTCGATCATTTCGTATCATACTAATTTACTTGTGGGCTGATATTTAGCGACAATTACAATATGTTGGAGCCAACGGATACTGGAGTGGAGACCGCGTTTAGGCAAGTGTAGTGTAGGACGCCCTCCGGCGAGATGGAGCGACGATCTACGGAGTGTTGCTGGCAGAACTTGGATGAGAAGAGCATAAGACCGGGCTCAGTGGCTAAGACCTACGTCCAGCAGTGGACTGATATAGGTTGATGATGATGATGATGAATTACAATATAGGATATGGAGTACTCCGTTCAGTGGCATTCTGGTTATATGTAATATATATTTATTATTCACATACGAGTTAGTACGAAGAGTTAGTAGGCGAACCTAACATCATCGGCGAAACTAAAGCCCATCGACTCCGTTGGCTTGGTCATCTTGAGCGAATGGGTGAGGATCGCAATGTACAGAAAGCGTACCTTGGAATCCCTTTGGGTCGCCGGCCCGTGGGGCGCCCGCGGTACCGCTGGAAGGATGTTGTGGAGGCCGACCTGAGGGAGCTCAAAGCCGCGAATTGGCAGGCGCTTGCGCAGGATAGGAAAGGTTGGCGAATTCTCTTGTCGGAGGCCAAGACACACTTCGGGTCGTTGAGCCAGAGGAGTAGTAGTAGTAGTAGTATTCACATACGAATTTTCAGTTGAGCTACCTATAGATCGGTCTGTAGATGGCTCTACTGTAGCTCTACCATGAGTTTTTACTATACTGTATTTACTATACTCGCTAGCGTCTGTAGTTAAAAAAATGTATGAAGATTTGTACAGCGCCTCTAGCGGATAGTTGGGTACTAAAATTCGTAATACTAATATTGACGTAACTACTGTAGTAAAGTCAGGCGATTTTACTGTGACAACTCATGGTAGAGGTACTGTTTCTTATGTATTTTATATACATTTTGTAACACTGTTATAGTCGTACGTTTGTGAATAATTTTTAACTTGATTATTTATAATTCTTTTTAAAATTTTATTAAACCTTGTACAAAACAAATAATGCCGAATAGGTTAGAAGTGCTATGTCGTGGCTGACAAATCACGGCTAATGATGATGAGCTTGGTGTTGGTACAGTTAGCAAAAAAAACTAGATTAATATTATTCATAGTTCATTATTTTTTCTATTCCGTTTTAACAAAAGAATATTAACTCTTGTAGGTTTTGTTTAGAACAAATATCTACTTTAAATAGGCCTATTATGAAAAGTCTATAAAATATTATGTTTATTTCCATTGAGCTACAAAACTAAGCCATTATTTAAATTAAAAAAACAGTTTGTTCGTTTTCAAATTGTAAATGCTAATCATTTAATCATTGGCTAATTTATTAGGTGAATATTGCAATTCTTATTTTCTTATATTTCAGTCACAAAAAATAAACTTAAATACAGGATTCACATTTTGTAATAAGTATACCTACTGCAATAGTCGTAAGCTTATTTGTGAATAAACTATTTTACTAATAAACTAAATTTAAATTACTACCTACTTAATTATGTCAGTGACTGTACTACACCACTTAAAAGATACCGAACACGGATAACACTCAAATCACATGTTATGATACACACTTATAAAACATACACGTATTTTAAGCAATTAAACTCATATACCCCATTAAATAATGCTCTAAATTAATAATTTTTAATCCCATTAAGCAAAAACAACAGTAATCTGCGGGTAGAAAGCATAACTTACAATTAATTCGATATTACTTTAGTATGACACGGTGCTATCAGATGCTTCGCAGTACTGTTCGAGGTGTGACTATCTGACATCAACGTCTGTTATTTTTATGCAGATAAATTAATTAATAATGCTATTTTAAGTTGATATATCTTTTAAGCTAGTTTATTTTTCAAAGTTCCATTTTAAATATATTTACAATAGGTAGGTACTTGTTTCATTTAGTATTTTCTTTATTTCTTTGAAATAAAATGTAAGAACAATGTAATTTGCGATTTTTCATCGTTTTTGCGACTTACGAGTTGTATTTACATTTTAGTGCGAATATTACAAAATAGGTTACATTAGAATAATCTAAAACAATTTAGACTAATATATTATCAGTTATTTTTATAAAGTAAAATTAAATACTGGAGGAAGGATCGGTCCTTCTTCTGCATCTACGATTTTAGAATCATGATTCTATAGAAACGAAATTGATAACTCAAAATGATTTTGATAGTAGATTTCTGCATTACACAATACTATTAATAATGCAGCACGTGCCACTTAGCAAGCAAAGGACTTGCCAACGAAAGTGTGAGGAAGTGAAATCAATTAAACATACATCAAACGCCCGCTGAATGGGATTCTCCGATTCCGTTCTATGCATTCGTTTAATCTCCATTGCGGGTTGCACGCACGCCATTTATAATTAGGTACAGTTAGTATTAGTACAGTCAGCGCTACGGGTAAATCAATTTATTACAATATAATTGACGTGTTGCACCTTCTAAGCCGAAAGGTTTATACCGATTGAACACGTGAATAGTTTAATATTTTTTTAAGTTTTCTAATCTTTAGTAAAGCTATTATTATATTATTTTATTGTAACATGGTTTTTATTCCGAAATAAACGTAAATAAAAATAAAGTATTTTCATCGTGTCGCACCCACACATAGACGGTTTGTGCACCCACACAACGCGTTTCCTAAGTTATTTAAAAAAAGTTTAATAGATTCTTATAAAAAATCTTAATAATATTCAAAGTTTTGAACTCAAATACTTCGTCATGATCTCTACTACCTTTTTTGAATTATTGTTAGGAACATTATTGTTTAATAAGATAAAATGAAACATGTTTAGTTTTTCAGAATCATTTTCAAAAAAAGCAGAACTAAACGAAGACGAAGTTTTTATGGTATAATGGGTGTAGTTCTAAAAATGTTTTTCACAAAGCTCAAATTAAAAAACATATTTTCTAATGGCAGTTTTTGTCGTAGGTATAAAAATACTTATAGGTACATTTCACAGATTAGTGAATAGATAGTAATGTAGGTATTCTCAAATAGTAGGTAAGACTCATTGTTCACGTGCAGTCACGAAATTGTCATTATATACATTTTTTTAAATAATTTATGTTATTCTTTGTAGGCACAAAACCTCCTTTCATGATTTCGAGTTGTATAGCGCTTTTTGCTAAAGTTTTTTTACAGAATAGACTAATTTGCTGTTTTCAATTCAACTCGATTACGTGATTTGCGTGTGAAATACCTACCTAGTAATTTTTATCATAAAGTTATTATCTACTATAATGTAAAGGTACGTAATGTAATATAATACTATATATACTTACATGTATAAATCAAGTGCTTTTTAATTAACCTTAGTCAATAAAAAATATTTGATTTGAGCTAAAATTTGAATTATCAATTTATAAAACAAACAAAAGAACTAAAATACTTTTGAAATAACCCACCTTTTACTTTACACAATCGAATAAATAAATCGAGAAACTGTTAGTCTTGTTTTGCATGTACAGTATTATACCAAGACTCCGCAACTTCCTATAAATCTTGGTCGTGTAGTGTGACTGAAATACGGAAAATTTACGCAACGCGGTTTAAATTTGCGCTAATCCGGACGGAGCCATTACGCTGATTAGTGCGCAGTGATGAATGCGCAAGCGCACAGTTAATAACAAACAGATAATGGAGTGGCGCTAATAGCTGGAGGGTTGGAAGCACTTAAGATTAAATAGCCTATTCGTCTTCTCATTCTAAGACTTATGCATCATGTTACGCTGCGTTATAATAAACCTGAGGCCTTGTTTCATCATCAACCTATGTCAGTCCACTGCTGGACGTAGGTCTCTCCCAAAACGCGCCACTGAGCCCGGTCTTCGGCTCTTCTCATCCAGTGTTTGCCAGCTACATTACGCAGATCGTCGCTCCATCTCGCCGGAGGGCGTCTTACACTACGCTTGCCTAAACGCGGTCTTCACTCCAGTATCCGTTTGCTCCAACGGTTGTCGGTTCTTCGGCAAACGTGGACTTGTTTAGTACCTAAATAATGTACCAACTAAAAATATAATTATAATCGATTTTTTCAAGGCTTGCTAAATTAAAATTTTAGGTTTGTTTTATTTTATAAGAGGGTTTCATATTTTACTTTGATTACACATTCACGAAATGTTTTCGTAGAGGTGGTTAGTGAAGCATTGCATCGATAGTAAACTGAGTAACAATTAAAATCAGGTAGGCCATCTAGATAGGCGATGTTCCATTAATAAGACATAAAAAAAAGCTTCATACATTGGTTGTTCATTTTTCGAGAATTAAAAGCTTTGCAGAGCGAAGAACTTATTTTTAACTTATACGCAAGAATAAGTCAACATTTTTTTTCCTAGCCCTCCTCCCGTTATATGTTTTTTTATGTTGTTGTATCGTATCTACAATATAACCTTAAACCAAGTGGCGTAAAAGAAGTAAAGTGAGAGAGAACTTCACCTCATTGTAAAAAACACAAAATGTAAGACGTTACAATGTATGCTGTTGGTTTAAATATAGATTTAATCCCTTATCCATACCGAGTTGATTGTATTAGAAAAAAACATTGCGCCAAGTTCAAATTGCTCATTACTTAGAACATCGCACTATAAAAATGTTATTTTTTCTAATCGTATACGCTCATTAAATTTAATTAGCTAGATACTAATGAAGGTACTTAAAGTTGATTTACACTTTGAAATAACTACAGTGGTTGGATAATCAAAAACGTATATTTTTACAATAAAAAAAAACATACTTTTATTTCGACAAATCATAATGATATACGAATTAATTACCTACTCCTTGTTAGAGCAGGAGCGCGAAAAAACGCTACTTTGCTACTACTTTGCTAGCTCAGCCTTGCTGTGGGACGTGGGTTCGATTCCCATCCAAATAAAATGTTTGTGTGATGAACATAAATATTTGCTCGGTGTCTGGGTGTTACTATGTATTCTATTTATGTACTTATTTACAAAAAAAGCAAGTAAGTATATAAGTAAATATTCTATCAGCAATCTAGTTCCCATAGCTTTGCTTAGTTTGAGACTAGAGTGTGATGTGTGAATTGTCCGTGAATATTTATTTATTATAATGTGAACTCTTCTAATGGAAAAATCCTAGATCTTTCCGGCATCTAATAACTATTAATTTTTGCGCGTTATCTTGAAGATGAGAATTGTTTTTTACAAATACATACTTTCTGTACGGGACACACATAATAAGTAGACGAGCGGTGTTCCTAGAAATAAGATAACTTAAGCACCTGTGTATCATGCATGGACGTAATCAGGATTATATCTTAGGGGCAAAATCGAAAACAAGCACCTACTGGAAACTGAACAATATAAAAACTCCGTGAAATTGTATGTAATTTCTAAAAAATCTGTATCCAATCTAGTTTCCGCCTAGCTACGCTTAGTTTGAGACTAATAAATAAAAAAATAATTACTTCATAAGCTTGATGAACGAACTGTTTAATCAAATCTTATAACAAGTATTCAACTATCTTGCAAATTTAAAATTTAAAACAATTAACAATTAAAAAAATGCTACGCTGAAAATTCTTAAACAAATCCACTTGGATGCTCTAACGGAAGATCTACTTCTGTCACCAACGGTGGTCTGATTGATCTGTACGAAATTGTAGTTTATTACCGAGTTCCGAACATGTTGTTACCACACGAGTGGCGAAATAACTACTGCCCCCGGGGGAAATTTATTGCAATAACCCCTACCCTGGATACGCCCACCAAAGTACCGTAGACGATGAGTTGCTACCGACTTGATTTAGCCCTTTGATAGAATAGGTTGTAGTTACTACTAGCAGGATTTATTTGTTCGATATGCTTTGACGATAAAATGGTCACGATATCGAAAAGTTAGGATATAAGGGAGCAGTGAGCATAGCGATTTCGCTTGAGATAAAATCTTGGGATATTTTAAAGATATATAAACTTATTGACAGGCGTCACAGCTCAGTTGGTAGTAGCTCTACCTTCCATACTCTGGGTCGTGGGTTCCATTCTCACCCAGAGCAAATTGTAGTTGTCTGGAAGAAATCATTATCAAGGTCGCTCATGGTACTCAATTATGTTCATTAGATTAAGTTTTAAAGATCATTTTTGTGCTTTCCTTTAAAGTATCAATCTCTCAGTGTTTCGTGGAGTAGGCACGGTAAAAGTCCCTCATGTCTACTCTTGAAGAAATACTACTAAATAATTTTCAAGATGTTTTATAGTCGCTCTTTAGACTCTTAGCGGAGCCCTAAGCTCAAGGTTATCATCGGCAGTCAACAGCATTCCTCTTAAACTACTCGCCTACCGGTCTTTACCTCTTTTATGATAGGGGCGTCTCACTAGAACATTTACAGTTTAACTAAACTTTTATCTTAACTAAGTAGGTAGGTATTTTTTTTTACTCGTTTATGTTTGTTCGAACTCTTTCCAATGTGACTATAATTATAAAAAACATTTTATTGATTATTTTGTTCAGATAGTTACTAGAATATGATAATATATTTTACTGAAAAAATAATACTAGACATGCTACCTATACAAAAGAACATATTTTACTCACTCATCCTTACGAAAAAATCACATTTATTTTACACATGCTAAATGTAAGTGGCTATATCTAACCCTTGGTTTGTCACAGCGTTTGCAGGTGGCTTGATGTGCGTTTTGGAGCTTGTATTCTGTATTTTTTCTTCTTCTTTTACTTCCTCCCTTACACCACTTCCATTCTCCTCTATCATCCGTCATCTCAGTATTCACTCCTTTCACATCCATATCATTTCAATACATAATTAATTCAATACATATTTATTCTGTGACTAAATTCTGGGACAGTAGACAACCCTGTTCTGAAGTAACTGAAATAGGTGCACTGATAAAGCAATTACCTATCACGTATTGCTTTGATTCTGAACATTAATCTATACTTCTATTTACGGTGCGAACACGCTGCCTTTGCATGTACTGTTTGCAACAGAATATTAGAAATAAGCAAAGTTTTTTTTTTATGAAATCCAGTTCATATGTTTATTTTTTTTAATAGGTATGATACCAATGTTGTCGACTAGCGCACATGATACGTTTCAAATAGAGTCAAGTATAGGCATCTCCCATATCAAATAATGCATTAAAATTTATTTGATAAATTGAACTGTGAACTGTCAAAGTTTGAATCTGATCATTTGTTGGACCATCATAGAAATTATTTCTAAAAACTGTACGTTATCAGCTTTAGCGCGTTGATGTCTTTTGGACGAAATGTAAAAAAAGTATTACATTACTTATTTTCAACTTCGCCATTTTAAATATATATATATACAACAATGTCAGACTAAGTTTGAAAACCTTTTTATATACACAAGTAGACAATAAAAAAAAATGAAAAAGACCCCGTTTGTGTGAAGCCACTGGTTCCCGAAACACTTTCGACTAGTTCGGGAGCCTATGGTTTCAAAATCTTGCTGCTATTATTTTTATGTCAAAAATAAATGTATCTTTCTTTCTTTTAAAGCCCCCGCAAACTGCAGACTTTTTATCGGCCGATAGTTTGGTCGGCTTCTTAACCAGTATGAAGATGTATGCAGATGCGCACATTACAGTGATTCAGTCTTCATACTGATTAAGAAGCCGACCAAACTATCGGCCGATAAAAGGCTGCAGTCTGCGGGGACTCTTAATATTATTAAATCTAACTGATGTAGATACTTACATTAACATGACTCTATTATGCATTTTTTATAGCACTTAACAAAAAACATTATTACATTGATCCCAATAATTTGTGGGCGTGATCGCTCAGCTTTTTAGTGTTCATTGCAAATCCTTATATTACATATTAAATATTAATCGGTGAATAACCACTGCTCATTATCTTAATACCTGCCAATCAGTGTGTCATTGATCTTGTATAAAGGTGTAGATCCACCAAAGCAATAATGAAATATCAGTACTTATAATATTAAAAAATATCTATGTAATGTATTGTATTAAGTATGTCAGTCTTCTAGTACCCATAACACAAGCTCTGTTTGAGACTAGATGATGTTGAGTGGATTGTCCAGCATTATTTATATAAATAAAACAATATTCTCGAACAATTCACACATCACACTCTACTTAGTACCAAACTAAGCAAAGGTTGTATGGAAACTAGATTGCTGATAGAATACTTACATACAATTTTTTGTAATGACATAGATACCATAGTAACATCCAGACACGGAAACAATATTTATGATCATCACACCCGACCACACAATCGAACCCACGGCCCACAGCACGGAAGTCAGTGCTACTACCAACTGAGCTGTGACGCCTGTCATATGTGTCTAACTAAATAATAGAAAGAGCGTTACATGACTTAGGAGTGAGCACGAATAAATGTCGTCGAGATAGCGTCAACGCGTAGTGTAACTCGAATACGTGGTGTATTTGATTGTCTGATTGTTTGATAACACCGTTCCGCTTTAGTAGACTTGCGTCTTAAGTTTTTTCGTATCAAATATACGTATGTTAATTAATGACAAAGTAATGGATACGTTTCAATTTGTTTAATAAAAAATATCATGACATTATTTTTTACAATTTTAAGTAACTAAGTGGCTGCTAATTATGTTATACATGAGTTATTAATGAGATAGATTTAAAATATTACTTGAATATATTAATTATTTTTCATTTAAATATACCTTAGTATTTTGGATAAGTCGAAGGCTTTGGGGGAGTCGTTTGCCCAGCAGTGGGATTATATATGTTGAAAAAAAAACTTTATTGGACCAAAATATATCGATATTTTTATTTTTGATTTGGACATCCAAAAAAGAAAACGAATTCATATTAAATGAATTATTTGCATATATTCGGTTAAAGTAGGTAAGTACATAGTATCTACTAGATATATCTACTATCGCAAAGATATAAGTACATAGATATTCTTAGTACTTACCTGCATTATATAACTTTAGTTAAGTAGGTATTTTATATTTATTACCGCCAATAAACGTATAGCTTTCACTAGAATCAGAAACAATATAATTTTACAACATTATTGACAATACTTTTGATCCTATAAAATCTTGGAGTTATTATAATATTATTTCCTTTCTAAATTACTTTCTTTAACTACATATTTAAATAATAAATAAATATTCACTAATATTTACCTACACATCGCGCTCTAGCCCTAAACAAAAAAAAAGCTTGTAATTTATTTATTTTTATTTTATGATTAGGATACCCAACACGGGTTTACTACTAAGCATAGAATTTTGACAGTGTCTTCCCATAATTACCTACAGGGTACCACAGTGAGCACAATAGAGCGGACGACAAATTAATTATTAAAAGAAGTCTTATTACTTAGATACACATATGAATTTATTACACAAACTATGTATATTGCTGACTGAAATACTTACAATCATGTTTTTATTTTGTGAAACAATAGAATACATAGGTATAACCACAGAACTTACATCACTGTAAACTATAGTCGTCTTGCAGATAGGTTTACCTATTTTTTTTTCAATTCCGGATAAGTTATTTGCCAAAGAAGGTGGACTGTGCAAATATAAAACGCTTCTAGAAATAAAACTTCTTTTAAACAGACCGATTTGCCGCTTCATGATTTCGAATAATAACAATAATTGCACGATCATGTCGAATTAACATTTCTTACATACATTTCTTTGGATTTTCCGTGGTATTTACTAGATTACAAATTGCTAAGAATTTTAAGAAATGATGCTCAGGCATGCGGTTAAGTAGGTACTGATGTAGACATTGATGATCTTTATGTGCAGATTATTTTCACCAAGAAAAAGTACAATGAAAAAAAAGGTATTTTATGTTTAATAGTACAGTATAACATAATATCTACCACAACTTAAGTTAGAATAAGAACTATTTTAATTTGAGATGCCAATGTTATGGTTTATTTAAATAATTAGCGTATGTAATACTTATGTTAATAACGCTATTTTCGAAACTAAAAAAAAGAGACTAAAACTTGAAAAAAAGTTTTATTTTAAAATCCTTGACAGATTTACGACTTTTTTTGTCACTTTCTTTTTTAAGGAGACCATGAAAAAAAAGGAAGTGATTATTTGAAAAAGTGATTACAATTATTTTAAATTCAAATATTGAATTTTGCATGGACTATGAAAAACATTCTTCAGATTATTTGCCCATGATCTTCAATGCTTCTATAAAGTCTTATAAGATTTTCGCGCATTCATAAATCGCGTTATCTCGACTGCGCAATTTCATCATTTGCAGTTGCAGGCGTGATATCTCAGATCCTTAGAGGGGTGAGAGGGCAGGTAGGATATCAATAGCAGTTCCTCTATGTGATAAGAGACTGAGCCAACTAGTAGCAATTTGAACCTTTTGTAAAACCGAAGTTCTATTGTTTTGGTTAAAAGAAAAACTTTAGTAGATTTTTTTATCGTCATGGATTTTTTATTTATTGTTTATCATATTCTTATCTTTGCTCTACGCAATTTAGGGTCTATATCGATTATTTGACTCAATATTATGAAATTTGTTTACAAATGTTAAATTCTAAAAGTTTGATGGTCGTCTGTTTTTTTCTGAAACTCCAACATTAAAACGTTTCGGTCACTTTAGTAAGAAATAAGGTAGGTAATGCGTTCTGTTGTTTTCGTATATTTTATTCTGCAAGCTAGTGGTAGTAGGTAGGTATGTGCCTGCTAAAAGGTGCCTGTAACCGCAAACGTGCTACGCAACTTGCTTCCAGTCATGCAACACCTCAGTAGGTATTATTTCCTACAGGTTACCTATAGTTGTAGTAATAATAACACTTGCATTCATGTCACATAGAGCTTGAGAAAAGTCGGAAAAGTTGCACGTCCAAAAACTCGCTTTTTATAGGAGAGTATTATTATATAAGTAGATACTTAATGTAGATACTTAGGTATATAGTCTCATCCCGTAACGAGAGATAATTTTGCCAGAAAATTGCATATTTAGAAATCATTATAAGTAGGTAGTTATCAATCGTTAGTTTTAAAAAGTTACATACTTACCTACTGACAACAACAGTCATCGGCTAGATGACTGTGTGAAATATCCACGCATATTTATTATCTACATTCTAAAAAAATAAGTAATATATTAAATACTTAGCACCGCATGGTCGCGTAAAAAAAATATTTTTGCTCTACCACGCATAAAGGTATACAGTTGATTAGACCGGACGTTTTCCCGGCTATATTGCGACTGGCAACCTTATCACCTAACACTAGATGAGACATTCTTGGCACGTACGGCTTCAAACATAACAATTTATTAGTATTAAATAGAAAGGCCTGGAGCGCCGTAAAGCGGTGTTTAGACCTATAAAGAGCTGGTATTATCAGTATTTTTTATTTTTTCATAACTAATGTCTAATGGCCACAGCATGCAAGTAATAGGTGTGTCTCGATCGCCTTAGAAATTAATATTACAACAGCCAGTATTTATAAAACTACTGCAAGCCACTTAAATGAGGGCTTATTTCAAATGTCCTGCCGACTCCTTAGGCATTTATTTAGTTTATGTAATAATTATATCTATAGGTAAAATAAAGCCTTTTTACTTTAACATCTGTATAATCCATTTTTTATAAGCAGACTAAAAAAAGTAGTTAATATAGGTACTTACTTCGTCTCTTTGTTATCACTTTTCCCGCTATTTTTTGCATAACGTTACATACCATGATTTTCTTTATAGTACCTATACCTATGTAACTAAATTGTAATTATAAAATTACAATCATATTAATAAAATAAGGAAATAAATAACGAATTATATGACAAAGTTATTTTAAGTCCATGTAATAGATACAGATGTCCAGACTTCATGGAATTCTATAATTTACTACGAGGTTAACGAGCAAAAGCTTTGTTATGTAGGAAATTCATTAACGTTTTGTAGTTACCGATATATAACAGAACAATATCCAGTAACGAGTTTACTAATAAGTACTGTTATTTTGTGCTGTTGTCTTTGAGCCTTAGTGGACGACGCCATTTTTTTTATCTGTGGTTTAGTTCTACTGTGTACCTAAGTATATTGTCTATGGATAAGAAAATTGTCTCGAAGTAGGTATGTGCGGTGTACGTTTGTATGTGACGTTTGTTTTTAGTTTTTTTACTTTATTTTATGACACGTTGTAGGTACCTGGTCAATGGTTAATAGATATAAAATTGACGTGTTTTTAGAATGGGAGGAGTCAGTATTTTATCTAAGTAGTTAACTAAGATAACTTGTTGTCCAACATTTTTTTTTTTATTTAAGATAAAGAGATAGAAAGAGGAATATTTAATCCAAAAATAGGAAGAAATGTAAACAAGTCAGTCTTGTTAATAGCACCTCTTCACTTCTAGACGTCCTTTAATAGAAGCATAAAGATAAAATTAGAAGATAAAACGGGTAACTTTGCATACTATTCCTTTAGATTGGAGCTTTAATTAAGCTTCGAGTTTTCTAGGAAGCAATCGTCATGTACGACAACACGGCGATAAAGAACTTATTTTTAATTAATGAGTAGGTACGCCCACTGAAAACTTAATACTATTGACAGGAGTATCGAATATCTCAATCGGCCAGGATCTTCAAGATGGCGGGAAGACGTTGTAAATAAAATAATAAAAAAAAGAGAAAAACATACGTAAGACTAGGCGGTATGGTTCTAAAACTTTAGCCTGCTCCGAAGAGCTAATTAATAAAAAAAAAAAAAAAAACAATCGGCCAGGATTGGCCTGTCAAAATTTCAGGCGCTGGAGAATTTGAGCTCAAAAATGTTCAACATCAGCCGATTTTATATCGAAACATGACAAGGAATGATTTTTATAGGTAATCTTATAATGTACCTACGCAGTGGTGACGTAAATGCAAGAGCGGAAGACTGAACGCAGTGTGTCCAGTCTTGCACTCTTCGCATTTCTAATGGGTTCGATTCCCGCCTTGGGATAAATGTTTGTACGATCTCCAAATATTTATTCCGGGTGTTCTGGGTATTTTGTATGTATAATTAAAAATTTTAATCTATGTAATGTATTGTATGTCAGTCTTCTAGTACGCACCTACCCATAACACAAGCTCTGCTTAGCTTGGGGCTAGATGATGTTGTGTGGATTGTCCAGCATTATTTATTTATTCAACAAAATTCGCAAATGAATGGACTATGGCCTGTTGATATGCAAGAACCATTCGGGACAAAGTGCCTATTTGTTTGAGCGTGCAAATGTACCCAATTTACATGATTTTCTTTATTTCGTGCCGGCGACTTTCCCTGCCGTGTTGGGGGCAAGCGGCACAAATTGCCACCATTACTATAATTCGATGTCGCATTGTCTGTAGCGGACTTGTTTGAAAGTAAAAGATTTATGATCCGTTGAAATGAGACTGGATCATTTTATAGTGGGCCGAATCGGTGGTCATTCTTCGGGGTGCCCACCATGCTGTTTTGAAGGGGTACCTATTTTAAATCAACGACACACTATTGTGTGACGTATCTTAGGCGTAAAGTTTTACCTATATCCGGGTAGAATTAGTATTGCGACTGTTAACCAAGTTTTTTTCAAATTCATTTTTTTTTCCTAACCTTTCTCGTCTCACTGCTGGGCAAAGGTCTCCCCCAAATCCTTCCAATCATCCCTGCTTTCCGCTTTCGTCCACCAGTCCCTCTCGAAAGCATCGAGGTCGTCCCGCCATCGCCTTCTTGGTCTTTTCAAATTCATATAGGATATAAAATATAAAATATTCAAGTTTTCAAGAAAAGTAGATAGGTACTTACTTGTCTTAAGCTGGTACGGTATTTTGGTATGACTTCATAAAGTCATATGATTTATTCGATCGAATAAAAATCACGGTCGATAATAAGCAACAGTTAAAATAAATTGATCTATAATTATCTTAAAGAGATATTTAACGACACATAATAAAGTGCTGGCGTCGTTATAATACATAATTTTGTTTTTGTGAACTATAGATTGTATAGTTTATGCTAGAACAGTTTATAACAGTACCTGATATAAAGGCCGATTTACACTGAAGCGTTACCTGTAATCCCGTACCTATCTATTTGTATTAAAAAAAAATATGGTTTTAAATACAAAACTGTTTATTCCATGAGAACTTTAACCACTGTTGCTACATTATTATTACTAACTTAACTTTTAGCCTATCGAATAGTTAACTATTTTTGAATCCATTATCCTACTAAGTAATAAAATCTGAAACGTTGCAACTACAATAAACAAAGCACAGATAATTTTAAGGTTTATTAAAATAATTTTGTTTTACGTGCTACTTTTTTTCAAAAACGTTAATATCAGGTCAGGTAGGTAATATTACTTATACCAATTCTATTATCGCAATAGAGCGACGATGTTCGGAATGTAGCTGGCAAACACAACATGACTATAGCTGAGTGCTTAGTTCGAGGTTTTATTTTAAAACCCCCTACTCTCAAGCCAAGAGTCGTCTCTTCCATACAAAAATAAGAGGATATCTGAGAGACAACTCTCGGCTCGAGAGTAGCGACCTATTTAAGGCGACGGGTAGGGTGAAATTTTTCATAATAAATAAAAATGTCAATAACTTCCAACTTTATTATTTATTTATTATATCTACACACACGTTGAACTTGTAACACGGCATAGTTTTTGCCGCAGTGGTTAAACTCTAGATAGTCAGCGTGGCAACGTCGCATTTTCAACTTCAGTAAGAATGCTGAAAACGACGCAAAACACATAGTGAGCCGCGCACAGTTTGGATTGTCAAACTCACGCAGCGCCTTATGAATATTTGCGAGCACACAGCAATG
The DNA here is from genome assembly GCA_932527185.1 of Ecliptopera silaceata. Lineage (NCBI taxonomy): Eukaryota > Metazoa > Arthropoda > Insecta > Lepidoptera > Geometridae > Ecliptopera > Ecliptopera silaceata. Next base: position 3,269,906 of record OW052202.1, on the reverse strand, counting down.
GAACACTTATAGTTCCTAAGGCGCTACTCTTCTTCTTCTTTAAACACCTTAATGTAGATTTTTTTTACCTTGGATGTATAGATATCAACCATAAGAATAGCTGTGCTGAGTTTGGTACCAAACAAATCTGCCAAACCCATAAAAAATGGGATCAAAAATCACACTTTTGCAAAAGGTGTTGGTACTAAACTTACATTTTAAAGTAAACTATAACCAAGATCACACATTTTGTTCCCTACCTGACTAGTTCAATATATGTGTTATAGGAAATAATAAGTTTCACAACTCCACATGCTATGACTTCTTCAGAAAACACTCCCAAAAACACGCATTTGGCTATACCCGTCACCTTAACTTCGGACTAAGCACTCTGAAGACCAGGCTTAGTAGCGCGGCTTGGGCGAGACCTACGTCCAGCAGATATCGATTAATGATGATGATAATGAATCTATAATACAATCTAAGCAAAAAAAAACAATATTGAGACATGCAGTAGCTTAAAAAACGAGTTCTATCTGACATAACATTACTCAATATAACAAGCGGAGTCATGTAGCCATTATTTCACAACGCCCTAAACACGTTTTACAAATGAGCATTAATTCACAGACCAAGTGTTACTTTAATGGTAACTCCATAGTAGGAGTGTATCAATTTTAATGTAATTACGGGAAGCATATTTAAGAGTAGGGTAATTACCTTTTTACTATAATTTGGATGGACCGAGCGTTTTGTGAATTTTGACCGGACATGTTTAAAGATGAACAATTTTTATTACTAAATGCCTAACTGGACATGCCAATGTTAAGTGGTAACCAGTCACCGCAGTCTATAAATAAAATAAATAAATAATGCTGAACAATCCACATAACATAATCTAGCATCAAGCTAAGCAGAGCTTGTGTTATAGGTAGTACTCGAAGACTGACATACTTAATACAATACATTACATAGATAGATATTTTTTATTATTATGCACATAAAATACCCAGAACACCTGGAATATATATTTGCAGATTGTACAAACATTTATCCCAAGGCGGGAATCGAAATCGCAACCTCCGCGTCGCAGGCGGACCTTCGCCCGCCGCGCCACATCGGTCGTCAAATTCATTACATAGATAGATATTTTTTATTATGGGTACATTAAAACACTATCCGGAAAAAATATTTTTAAAATTTATATTCAGCATTCGTATTTAAAAAAGTCACACTTTGAGTATCACGGCCTAGCCTAATTAGGCGAGTTTATAGAGATTTCGATCTTATAACGGGTGTCAGAATTGCGTAGCTTAGTTAATTTGATTTGTATCATGATGGCGCTTAGGTATTAATTGCCATGTCTCGGTTCGTTGCGTTTGTTGGAGAAAGATTGAATTAAATTTTGCGTTCATAAGTGACGGACTGTTAAACAAACTGCAGTTTCTTTAAACCAACTTCTGAACTGTGCGGGGTTATGTTTGTACACTGATTTTGAATGGCTGGTACGATTTTGCTTTGTAGAGAATCATCTTGAAGTTTCTATGCGAAAAATTAACAATTTTGTAGGTCAAGCGCTTTAAACCTCCTTAGTTGATTCCTCCTTGGTCATCATCTATATTGACTCCAGCCGGTAATGTTGGTACAATAAAACGGTTGTCAATTCTCAATTTGAGTGTTCCGGTCCAATTTTGAGCATCGGAACACAAAAATATACTTTTCTTGTGATAAATCTCATGATAAAAGATTGATCAGGACAGGAAACACGAAACAAAACATGCAAACCCAATTAGGCAGTCATCATGATATTAGCACTTTCGCTTCCCACATTTGCGAACATAAATTGTATTTTAATGTGTTCACTTTCCTTTGAAAAACAGATTCGAGGTAATTTGCCACTGAAGCTTTGTAATTTATGTGGTTTCTGTATCGCCTAGGAGATTACGGTAGGCATGCGAAATGAAACATATCAGCACCCAATTACGTAACTTTGTTGCAATCAATTTTCATAGTTTTCATATAAGTACTTAAGTATTTTTTTATATATAAACGATATATTAATTCTCATAGACATATTACTCAAACTAAGTAAAACTATATTGCTTAATTATTTTTTTAATTTTTAATACATTTATATAACGTAAGAACAACATAGAAACTAAGAATATTTACTAAAAATAAGAACTGAGATGATTTCTTTAAAAAGGTTTTATGATTATGTACAAGCTAATCAATTAATTATCTGTGTAAGTAGTATTAAAACCTTAATACCTACATAAAGAAAGGTACTTTAGTAATCTTGGGTTAAAAGCTAAAGTAAAGATCATTAACTAAAAGTATTTATGGAACAGACATTTTAAGTTACTATTTAAATAATCACCCAGACAAAATTGCAACTCAAGTTGTTATACAGGGGTTCCTTTAGAATGGCGACGACTAAGTCCGAACCCACGAAAGTAGGGGAGACCTAGGATAGTTGTTACAGAGGAGAGTTGTTACAAGGCCGATTTCTCGGAACCTATGATCGTTAGTGAGCTGGCAATGCCACTCAATTGATTCTTTTTAGATGCGCTTTTTGATAAAACAAGTGTCTCAGGCATCAGGCAAATGGTTGCCCGAGTACGACGTCTGCATGAAAAAAAAGCCGAAAAGTATTTTTTTTGTCAAAATTTTGGTTATATTTATATCGTGACACATTAAATTTAGGTGGTTATGTTATTTTTTTGTATACTGTAGGGTTATTGAAGTTTCAAATAGTGGCGTTGTTTTGATGATCCTTTACGTTGTTGTGAAATTATGAATGTTTATTCTGACCAGGTCGTAATTTTCGACACCTAGGAGAGTTGTGACACGCTGTAACAATTCTCCTATTTTAGTTTGTTTGCTTTGAATTTTATGTCATTAGCAATCCAATCAAAAGGTTTCAGTTCAGGAGTGGAAAGGCTGGTCGAGAATGGCACTAGGAGTGAGCTGCTGTACATCTGTCATAATAGATTGGATTACAGACATATTTTATAGCGGCTGATATTGTCATGATGCCATAGTTACTTAAAAAATATTTATTTCTTATAATCTTAATGTCTGTAGTCTCAACAATTATGCCAAATGATAATTGAAGTATTATTAAAGGGTGTGTGTTTTATAATTCTTATAAAAGTCATCTTACCTATCAAATATAGTATTGATAAACAGCTGTAACAACTTACCTTGGTGCCTGTCACAACTTACCTCGGTGTTAGGAGAGTTGTTACAGTTTGAGTTGTTTCTGTTTTGGTAGATTTTCTCAGAAACCTAACAACTTGTATATAATGTCATGACTGTTTCTGATAGAGGAAAGATTGCTCTATATTTAGACATAAAGTTGATAACTGTGCTATGTTTCTTTATTGAGATATGTGGTTTTAAGTAAAAATTGTAACAACCCTCCTTGGTCTCCCCTACAGAAATACGTGACAGAAGTCATGCTCTCGATTAATAAGGAAACAATAACGGCATTAACATATTTTCTGTTTATTTATTTATTTTACTTGTTTAGAAAATTGATCCGAAAGATTTAATTAAAAGATGCAGTAGCTTATTGAACCAATGCATTATGCTGCTGATAAAAATCTTTGCAATATAAATGTCCTATTTTTTCTTTTTTTACGTGAAGAAATTCATCATGTTATCATTGTTTGAGCGGTTGTTTATGTCAGACTTAAACTGAGTAAAACCTCTCGGTCCGTCGGACACTTCTGTCAGGGGACACGAGTGCGCGTTTACATTCTTCCGCGAAATGTACCTACTAAAGGAACACCCTGTATATCTAAGTACAGTCTAAACTTTACTAAGAAAGTAAACAAAGTGATATGCAGCGCTGCAGGTGTCCTATCGGGATAGTTTCAGTAACCGATGTCCCTTTTAGCATTCTTCGTAAGAATTATAGCTAAATACATTTTAAAACAATATTCTGTCGACTATAAAGACAAGTTGGATTGTAAAATAACTCAGGAAAACTGCTTGGTGCTTAAGGTAAATATAAACTAAAGTGTTATTTGTATAGCAATAAAAAGCAGTGTTCATAAAAGATTTTTACTTATTCTTTTATATTTTTTGCGGAATGCAATAATTACACAAAAATATCATTAATTATTTTTGAACGCGGATTTTATTAGAGATTTCAATTGTCGTAAATTTACAGAAACGTTCTAAGAAATAATTCATATGGTAGACAAAAATGAGTTAAAAAAACCAAAATGGATGTTTTCGAGACTTTTTCAACGCGATCCAAACCATTTTTTTGAGAGCTGACTCTTCTTATGTTGTCCTATTTAAAGATCTTTGCAGTAGTTTTTGAGTTATTAATAAAGCTATTGACTGAACTGCATTGACGATGTTTTTCTCATTTTATTACTCGCCGACTTTTCAAATTATTATAATTACTTATAAGTAGTAACTACATAAATGTAAATACTCACACGCAATGCAACATTGTGTTGGTATTTTAAAACAATGAATTTCAAGTGGTTCTATTTGTTGAAAATAGAACCTGCATGCTTCTGCAATAGATAATAAAAAAGGTACTCATGTCTTGTGACTGACTCTAGCTGTCTGTCAACACTAGAAAACAAAAATCAGAAAAACAAGATGTAATAGATTTTCTTTATATAACGAATAAACGTTTCATACTGTAAATCCAGCTCTCTAATTTAATGCAGGGTTAACAGGTTATGGGCCCAGAGGCTCCAGACGCAAAATGGAGTGCAAAATTAACAAACACGGTGTCACCCCGTTTTGTGGAACAGATTTCACGAACTGGCTGTTCCGCATTAAACTAATTTTAGAGGAGCAAGATTTGTTAGAAACTATCGAGAAAAAAGGAGAACTTACAGAAAAAGAAAAGAAAAACAATATCAAAGCAAAAAACATAATTGCTCAATGCATTGCTGATACTCATTTAGAGTTGATACAAGAATGTCAAACAGCATGCGATATGATAAAGAAACTAAAGTCCACCTATCAAAGAACTGGAATAGCATCCCAGTTACTACTAAGAAAAAGACTATTGACCATAAAATACTCAGAAGACCAGAAAATAGAAATATTTTTTATTACATTTGATAAGCTAGTGCGAGAGCTGAAAGGGTCTGGTGCAGAGCCCTCAGAAAGTGAAATAATATGCTACTTACTGCTATCCATGCCAAAAACCTACGATAATGTAGTGACAGCAATAGAAACAATATCTAGTCAAGAACTTACAATAGAATTTGTGAAAACTAGACTAACAGAAGAAGATATTAAAATTAATGGATTTCGGAATCAGAATGAAAGACAAGAATTGAATGCTTTCAGAACTTATAAACAACCAGAAATGAGACAGAATATACGTACGAATATGTTCAATTTTGAGTGCTACAACTGTGGAAAGAAAGGACATAAAAAAATTGATTGCATATTCAACCAACCACGAGAAAATTACAGAAAGGCTCATAATACAGAAGGCGAAACTGAATTTGAAATTAAAAAAGGTAACATGCACAACAACAATATTAACTGTTTCATGATGAATGATTGCATCGAAGAATGTAGTAAGAAGATTCACTTTTATGTTGATTCTGGAGCATCAGATCATTTGATAAATGATGATTCGTATTTTCACCATTTTATAACTCTGCAGAATCCGATTAAGATTAATATAGCTAAGAAATCAGAAGCATTGTATGCAACTAAACTTGGAATGATAAAAACAGAAAATTGTAATCTGAACAATGTATTGTTTGTACCTGACTTAAGAAATAACTTATTATCTGTCAGAAAGATTGAGAATTATGGACTGGGAGTCAAATTCGAAAATAACAAAGTAATTATTTACAGAAATCAATATGTAATTAAAGAAGGAAGGCCCAAAAATAACTTGTATGAGGTAATTTTCAAAGTCACAGAAGATCATACAGCACAAAAGGCTTACTGTATCCCAGAAAGTGATGAAATTTGGCATAGAAGACTTGGACATGCTTCAACAGATAAGCTAAAAGAACTTAAGGCGACGGGTAGGGTGAAATTTTTCATAATAAATAAAAATGTCAATAACTTCCAACTTTATTATTTATTTATTATATCTACACACATGTTAAACTTGTAACACGGCATAGTTTTTGCTGCAGTGGTTAAACTCTAGATAGTCAGCGTGGCAACGTCGCATTTTCAACTTCAGTAAGAATGCTGAAAACGACGCAAAACACATAGTGAGCCGCGCACAGTTTGGATTGTCAAACTCTTAAGCAGCGCCTTATGAATATTTGCGAGCACACAGCAATGGAACACTTATAGTTCCTAAGGCGCTACTCTTCTTCTTCTTTAAACACCTTAATGTAGAATTTTTTTTCCTTGGATGTATAGATATCAACCATAAGAATAGCTGTGCTGAGTTTGGTACCAAACAAATCTGCCAAACCCATAAAAAATGGGATCAAAAATCACACTTTTGCAAAAGGTGTTGGTACTAAACTTACATTTTAAAGTAAACTATAAACAAGAGCACACATTTTGTTCCCTACCTGACTAGTTCGATATATGTGTTATAGGAAATAATAAGTTGCACAACTCCACATGCTATGACTTCTTCAGAAAACACTCCCAAAAACACGCATTTGGCTATACCCGTCACCTTAAACAAAGAAATTTAATATTTTGTGATGCCTCACAATCAGATATTCTTTGCGAGCCTTGTATAAAAGGAAGACACTCCAGAACACCTTTTCAAAAGGATTATACACACACTAGAAGAGTATTGGAAGTTATTCATTCAGATTTATGTGGGCCAATAAATCCCGTAACCCACGATAATAAAAAATACATATTGACATTTCTGGATGATTTTACCCATTTTACTGTATTGTATCTTATAGAAAATAAATCAGAAGTTTTGGAATACCTTAAGAAATATGTGGAAATGGTAGAAGCAAGATTCAGTAGTAGAATATCAAGACTGAGATGTGATAATGGAGGAGAATATGTGAATAACCAAATGAGAATCTATTGCGAAACGAAAGGAATCCAAATTGAAAATACAATTCCATACTCACCTCAACAAAATGGAAAAGCGGAAAGGTTGAATAGAACAATAGTAGAAAAGGCAAGAACCTTACTGGTAGATTCAGTTTTTCAGAAAAATATGTGGGGTGAAGCTGTCTATGCGTCGATATACGCAATCAACAGAATACCCACCGTAGAAAAGATAATTCCAGCAGAAATTTGGTTTCAAAGAACACCGGATTATGACAAATTTAGAATATTTGGTTCAGAAGCTTACGCACATATAAATAAAGAGAAAATGGAAGGTAAAATGTCAGAAAAGTCAAGAAAACTGTATTTTATTGGTTACTGCAATAACGGCTATAGATTATGGGATGATCAGAACAAGAAGGTTGTATTATCTAGAGATGTAATTGTTAATGAACAACCATCTCACAAAAATATTATATTGACTCCAAGTTCTTAGAACAAAATTCAGAAATTCAGGATAAAGTTACAACAGATCAAAACACAGAAAGCCCAGAGAATATAACACCAGAACAGAACTCAAAAGATCAGAAGAATGCAATCACAGAACAAGATGCTGAAGTTAAAGAACCAGGAGTGGATAACTTACCAGCTTTTGATAAAAGAAGTAGAAGAAGACCAGTCTATTTACAAGATTACGAATGTGATAATTTTCATGATTGTGAATTTACAGCTTTTAACATAACAGAAAACGTACCAAAAAACATGAAAGAAGCATTAGAATCAAATGAAAAAGAAGAATGGATAAAAGCTGTACAGGCAGAATTAGATTCCCTAGAAAAACATTCAACGTGGACAATAGTCGAGAAACCAAGAGATAAGAAAATTATTCACAGTCGTTGGGTTTTTAGAAAGAAGGATGAGAATATTTACAAGGCAAGATTGGTGGCAAAAGGTTATGAATCTAATGAATGGTCAGACACTTACGCACCTGTAGGTAAGTTAACAACTTTAAGAACATTGCTAATAATTGCCAACAGAGAAGGCATGCATGTTGAACAAATGGATGTGAAGACGGCATTCTTGCATGGTACTCTTAACGAAGAAATTTATATGCATCTTCCAGAACACATGAAAAGTGATAAAAGTGTTTGTAAGCTTAACAAGTCTTTATATGGGCTGAGACAAAGTCCTAGATGCTGGAATAATGCATTTCATGAGTTCATGATTGCAAATGGATTCAGATGTTCAGCTTATGATACCTGCCTCTACATAAGAAGTGATGTGAAGCTGTATGTATTTCTTTATGTAGATGATATTTTAATTATTAATGCGGACAAGTATAAAATAGAAACGTTTAAAACAAAATTAATAGTCCAGTCAAAATAGACATTCCAGTTTGCATTAATTCCCAACAAGCTGGATTTTTGTACAGGCCTTGAATACGTCATTACAAATGATATGTCAAAAGTCCCCATCGATCCCGCTTGTGCGTTGTTTTTTTTTCGAGGTCAAAGGTCATAAATTTGCATTATTTGCGTATATCTCTGAAACAACGAAAGCTATTGAAAAGTGGTTCAGGCAAAGTTTGTACATCGTAAAATTGTCTACAAAAATATTTCAACACTTTTCTTCTACAAAGCATCGTTTTCGAGATATAGTGACTTTAGACCGCAGGAAAATCGTCGAAGATGGTGCGTTTTTTTCATTTCAGCCGTTTTATCTGCTTCATTGACACAGAACAAACAGTATTTCTTGAAATTTACTGAAAGGGGTGATGGGTTCGATGGGTTAGTCCTCCTCCAAGGTAATGAATCGTCTTTTTGTTTCAAGAAATACTGTTCGTTCTATGGCAATGAAGCAGATAAAACGGCTGAAATGAAAAAAACGCAGCATTTTAGTGGATTTTCCTGCGGTCTAAAGTCACTATATCTCGAAAGCGATGCTTTGTAGAAGAAAAGTGTTGAAATATTTTTGTAGACAATTTTACGATCTACAAACTTTGTCGGAACTATTTTTCGATAGCTCTCGTTGTTTCAGAGATATACGCAAAAAACGCAAATACCCAGGTTAAAGTCATAAATTTGCGTTTAAAAGTCATAAACGAGAGCTATCGAAAAATAGTTCCGACAAAGTTTGTAGATCGTAAAATTGTCTATAAAAATATCTCAACACTTTTCTTCTACAAAGCATCGCTTTCGAGATATAGTGACTTTAGACCGCAAGAAAATCTACTAAAATGCTGCGTTTTTTTCATTTCAGCCCTTTTCTCTGCTTCATTGCCATAGAACGAACAGTATTTCTTGAAACAAAAAGACGATTCATTACCTTGGAGGAGGACTAACCCATCGAACCCATCACCCCTTTCAGTAAATTTCAAGAAATACTGTTTGTTCTGTGGCAATGAAGCAGATAAAACGGCTGAAATGAAAAAAACGCACCATCTTCGACGATTTTCCTGCGGTCTAAAGTCACTATATCTCGAAAACGATGCTTTGTAGAAGAAAAGTGTTGAAATATTTTTGTAGACAATTTTACGATGTACAAACTTTGCCTGAACGACTTTTCAATAGCTTTCGTTGTTTCAGAGATATACGCAAATAATGCAAATTTATGACCTTTGACCTCGAATAAAAAACAACGCACAAGCGGGATCGATGGGGACTTTTGACATATCATTTGTAATGACGTATTCAAGGCCTGCACAAAAATCCAGCTTGTTGGGAATTAATGCAAACTGAAGTCATAATTTTAGTCTATTTTGACTGGACTATAAGTTCTAAATTTGAAATGGTGTCTATTGGACCCATCAAAAGATATTTAGGACTAGAAATAGAAAGAGATTTTGAAAACAAAACAATCAAAATTCATCAAAAATCTTACATCATAGAATTGCTTAAGAGATTTGAAATGGAAAAATGTAAAGGTGCAGCTACACCTGTTGAAAAAGGTCTAAAATTAGAAAAAGAAACCAACCCACAGAATTTTACAAAGAAACCCTATAGAGAGTTGATAGGTTGCCTGATGTATCTTGTGATGGGTACGCGACCAGATTTAAGTTACTCTGTAAATTTATTTAGCCGCTACCAAGATAGTGCAAATGATAACCATTGGAATCATTTAAAACGCGTTTTAAAATATTTGAAATTTACAATGGAATTAGGATTATGTTACAAAAATACGTTTGTTGGAGAATTTAATGTCAAAGGCTATTCTGATTCAGATTGGGCTTCTGATTGTAACGATAGAAAAAGTGTTTCGGGATTTTGTATGACTCTATTCGGTAACATAGTTATATGGGCTTCTCGTAAACAAAAAACTGTTGCTCTATCTACCGCAGAAGCAGAATATGTCGCTCTGAGTTCACTTGTATCAGAAGCGATATGGTATAGAGGTTTAGTAAGTGACCTAAATGTAAGTTGCCCAACAATATTAATTTTAGAAGACAACCAGAGCTGCATTCATATTGCTAAGAATCGAGAATGTAAACGAGTAAAGCATATTGATATAAAGCATTATTTTATCAGAGATACTATTCAAAGGGGAGATGTAGCTATTGAATACATCGGCTCCTCCGATCAACCAGCTGACTTGTTTACAAAAGCACTGGGTAAAGAACTGCTTATACGACACAGGAATAGTATCGGGCTAGATATAATTACATAGTTAGAACTTTATTTATGTTGTTGTTACAGTGGTAGGTAATTAAGTTATTTTATTATTTAAAATGTATTTGTTTTTTTTTTTTTATTATTTTGTTTGTAAAGAAATATGCAGCTTCAGGGGGAGTGTTGAAAATAGAACCTGCATGCTTCTGCAATAGATAATAAAAAAGGTACTCATGTCTTGTGACTGACTCTAGCTGTCTGTCAACACTAGAAAACAAAAATCAGAAAAACAAGATGTAATAGAATTTCTTTATATAACGAATAAACGTTTCATACTGTAAATCCAGCTCTCTAATTTAATGCAGGGTTAACACTATTTATAGCATACTTAATAAAAATGCTGCTGATAAGTAATTATAATTATCTCGATGTTAAAAGGCATCAGCCCGACGTACACTCGGCTAAGTGTTTTGACAGATGTTTTTAAAAATAAAAAATATTTCTTTTTTTTAATTCATGTACCTAAGTACTACATCTTACTTAACTGAACGAAGAACTTTGATGCTGAACTCATGTTTTAATACATATCTAAAAATAATATTAACACACTTAGTAAACACACTTTGGGTAAACGTAAACGTTTGCCCAAATATAAATTAAATTAATATAATACAAGAGTTTGGGGGGAGACCTTTGCCCTGCAGTGGGACACAAAAGTTTAAAAAAAAAAGACATGAAGGGCTGACCCGGTGTGACGACTGTCAAAATATATTTTGAATTTATTTGTTAAATCGTCTATAGGTTATTTACAAACAAACTTACAATTATTACAGAATTTAAAACACAACACAGAATTTAAAGAAACCGTTTGATCTGCAGACCGTTGCAGACCGTCGTTCTATAGATAGCTCAACTGATTCAAATAAGTATAAATCATTGAAATAAATATTAAAAATTATACTGGTTTGTAGTTCGCATATTTTAGACAGTTGAGTTTTAGTGTGTAAATATTATAACCATTCCATTTCCAAGTTGGTGAACGTGGTAGATTACAATTTAGTTTTACAAAGTGGTTAATTGGAGTCGATACTAAGTACATTCTTGCATTTATTGTAATAAAACATAATGACTAAGTGCTTTTGGTACTAAATGTACCAGCTCAGAAACTTCGGAATTTGTTAAATGTACTAGTTGAACCATAATTTTAATATTTAGTAGTTATCGATTAGGGAAGTACTACCACCGTACTTATTTCTGTTGCTAAGTAGTGATCCTCGTATTGCCGTGTTCGAGTTAGAATATTATAATAATATGCATAAGAGTTGATTTTTAAAGATTACTCAAAAAGTTCTAGTCAAATCTTTGTAAAATTTATATGGTTCTCTGAAGTAGGAACTATCAAACAAAAAATGAATCATCAAAATCGGTTCAAAATTCGCGGAGTAATCGCATAGAAAACAAAAACGAATTGAAAACTGCATTTTTGAAGTCTTTTAAAAATAAGATTTCTATACAAAACTCTACATCAACGGTAAGCAAGTGCGATAATGATTGTTAGGATTTCTTTCATGATCGAATTAGACACGGTCTACTTATGATCACTGTCTTATCTCAGGCACGGTAAGTAGCTGCATTATTTATCTGATTAAATTCAATTTCAAATACAGTTCGCGACAAAGTAAAATGTAAACAAAATAATAAAAAAGTAGAGTGCAGACGCCTGGAATCTACTTACTTTCTTATACATATACTACCTATTTAGTCCATTGTTTTATATTCTTGAAGTCAGTCGTTTAGGCAAGTCCGTGGAGTTTTATGCCGTTTTTTCTAATTCTATTGTAGGAAGTTTATAATGCATAAGAACCCGGTAAAAGTTAAAGTAAAAATTTTGAAAGATGTGCCAGCGGACGATGCCGTATGCAAATTCTATTTACAGGGATCCAAATTCATTCAATTTACATATTTTGCGCCCTTTGAGTGCGGAACCCTAGACTAGCAATAGGGGTAAACAACCGGCCTTGTCTCGCTTCTCATCTTTTATTTTATTTTTGTTTCACCATCCAGTTTATCAAATGACGGACTCTATGACAGCTTATAAAAACCCACACGTTTATTTATATCATGGACACTTTTTATTGGAATTTAATCGTTACACTGTCGCAGTATGTTGACATATATTGAGAATGAGGATACCAACAGTCAGTTCAAATTGATGACAGATGGATACAATAATGTTGGTCCAATTTGTCAGCAGTTATAGGATAATTGATTTATATCGCAATAACTACAATACGATAAAACAAATAAAAGTTCAATGAGATTGCGATGTTCACGTGCTTCTACCAAATTCATGCTACGCCCTTGCCCTTTACTATAGCAAGAGAGCGCTTAAACCTTCAGATGATTTAGGCATATCATGTATATCATAATAAATTCTTTATTGAGGACTAATAAATTGAGTTACAATTATTAAAATTAGCCAATTATTAAAATATGTATGTATGTTAAATGAATAATTCCTTCACGCACCAAGCAAACTTGTAGTTTCTAAAGGGCATCCATCCTCTAATCCCTCCTTTAGCACCTAGCTACTAATCTCAAACAAGTTTCGGCAGAGACCAGAAACCAGGGTTCAAATCCGGTTGTTTTTGTGTGAAAATGTATCTGCACTATGCCTCTAAAACGGTGAAGGATAACATCGTAAACGTCTCGCATAGTGAACTCCACACGTACCTACCTAAAGCTGCACAGGTGCTGGTCTGGTTACTCCATTAAAAAATGTCCTACGTACTTGAACGTTCCGTTCATAAGCAAAGCAGATGCATATGTTTTTATAAGTCTAATGAAAACCAGTCTGAATATTTTCTCGAGCAGTTTGTGCTCATAAATCTTCGTTGCTCCAACACGCTGCCACTCGTAGAAGTTCTTTCAGCAATACATCACAAAAGTCTGCAATTAATACTCGTACCAAACTTATTTTAACCGTGAGAAATGATTGCCATACAAACACTGGCATATTCTCATAATTAAAAACGGTTCAATATTTTTAAACCTTATTTTATTCGCTGTTTAACAGTATCTTGATGTAAGTATTTATTGCAGTTTACTTTTGCAGTATAGCGCAATGCAAAATGTACCAATTTGTCGGGAGTGACATGTGATAAGCCAAGACATTTTATAGCCTCGGGTTTTGTAGATAAAATGTAGAGAATTGGACGCGGTGAAATATTTATATATTTAAAAAAAGTAACTGGGTTGCATCGCAACTGTTTTAAACCTAGCGAATGTATTATCCTACCAGCTACACCTATGATGTTTTAACTTCATAGGTACTCAATTCTGTTTCTTTCTTTCCAGATAACAACGATGGAATACACAAGCCACATCCTTCTAGCACTGGTGGTGCTAAATCTCGCACACCACGGGTATAGTGCACCCACGCCGAGAAGATCAAGAGCCGCAGCCATACCAGAGGAAATCGAAACCTCCAGGTCGAAAGCACCCACTTTAATAGAAGCTGAAACCTCCAAAGAGTTAAAATCTACAGCTGTACCAGAAGGCAAACCCAAGCGCCGAACTTCTAGAAAATCGAGAGCTTCATCCATTCCAGAGAATACCGAAACCTCCAGGCCTATAGCCACTGCTTTACTAGAAGAATCTGAAAATTCCAGGAAATCTCGAGCCGACGATATACCAGAGGTAACTGAAACCTCGAGCAATCTTAACTCTAGAAGATCAAGAGCTTCCGCCTTACGAGAAGATATCGAAACATCCAGCAGACATAGCAAACTCGAAGACAAGTTCAAGGAGTTCACAACCTCTCAAGCCACACCAACAAACAGAAAAAACAAAGCGCTGGATCTATTTGGATTCTACCCTTCATTTCTATCCTCTGGTTTTGATTTTCCAGAGGATGATGACGATGATAATGTAAACTTTACCGTCAACGACGATAACTTCGATAATGAAGATCTTTCTAGGACTATTCCATCGAGACGCCGACAAAATAACAAGAAAAAGAACGGGAACGGAGAGTCGTTCCAGAATGATAACCTGAACTCGCTTCAGTACGATAATTCCCCTATTTTTTACATAAGACTCCCTCCAACTCCATACATGTTTGTGCCAGGATTGGGGTACGTTTCTCAGCCTCCTAACCTCGGTCCGCCCATGTCGCCTATGATGCCTCAAGGGGTTCCGCCTCAAGTCGACCCCTTCATCAACCTGCCATTGGACTTCGTTTCGAACGGAAAACCTACCGGCGTCTACCAATGGAGTGGTGCTCCTGCCTATTCCCAGGTTCCTCAAATGCCTGTGGACCCTTACGGCTTCGGACCCCAGCCAATGATGCCGCCACGACCGAGCTACACAATGCCGAGTTACTCTCAGCCGAAACCCAAGCCTAAGCCAATCCAATCTAACTCTAAGGTGACAAACCTGAAAGGTCAATACATGTTTAATGGGAAACCAGGAGACAGCGTGTATGTTTTGAGAGACACGTACAACTCGATCTACTCCGATGCACTGCAGAATTTCTATCCTTAGATACGTGTGCGTAGAATAGGAATTGAATGGCTCGTATCGAGTCGCAGTCGTGGACAAATCTTGCTCGTATGCAAGAAAATGGAATAAACAATGTCATTTTAACGAACTGAATGTAAAACTCCGTCCAAGCCAAGTTTTAGATATGAAAGGTTTGACTATGAGATTTTGACAAATTATGTATTATAATCTGCTGAATTAACCATCATGGTTTACAAGTATAAAACAGGTTCTTAGTGGTACCTTTTTTAAAAAAGTTTAGAATTGCAAAATTCGACAGAAAACATCTGGGTAGAGCTTATCAGCTGGATATATTTTGTATTCTCAGTAAACCACAGAAATGTCGGATAATTTAGGAAATCAAAATATCAAGAGATTTGCATTTACTTATGACAAACTCCTCTGGTTTTAAAATAGTATTTGTGAATTTAATATTTAGAACTTATTTTATGGTATTTTTTTTACTGCTTCTTTAACTTAATATGCCTAAGCTTATTATTAAGATAAACAATTGATATGTGAGTCAAATTGAAATAACTTAACACTATTAAGAAGTATCTCTAAACTAGTTGATGTTTAGATACCTACTTCTTTAGACTTATTTAAGCCTAACCTAACCTATTTTTCTAATAGTTTATTTTTAGTATTTATTGAAATCTAATTTATTTTTCTACTTTTTATAACTAAATAGGTAATTTAATTGTAGGTACAAATAATACTCCGTCCTTAGACCCCTAATTTAAGATTTATTTTAATATTTTACTATCATCTTTCGGTATGAGTAGGTAGATAGTTATTAAAGAATGAAAGTATCATGTGGACAAGAATGCAGGTAATTTATTAATAATGATTGTACATACTAAGGTAATTGAAATTGGTACGAGTAAAAACTATATTAATAGGATGATATATATTAAAGAATACTAGTGTTAGGTACCCACCTAACCTATATTTTTTTAACAATGCCGGCCGGGCTACTAGCAAGAATGAAAGAAATGAAATTAAATAAGGTAACTTGCCTTTTTTATATAGGTTGGAGATTAGATAAGTAAGTTTAATTGTAAAAAAATTACCTGCTTTTTATATTAAATGATATTTTATAACATGGGTTGTTTTTTTTATTATTTATACATATATGACTTTTTTCTCTCTCCCGACAAAACATAGATACGTATGTATCCATCTCTACAATGTCAATAACACTATTAATAAAATTACCGCAACGTTTCAGATCGGTATAAAACAAAGTAGAGGCTCTAAATCGTTCTTCTACGTTTACGATTAAAAGTAGTTTACGATATACATTGCTCGGTGTGATACAACGTTCGGAAGTTAAGTTGGCGTTGACGCGCAGTGTGAACAAAATACTTCTTTCAATACGTTTCCAATTGTCACTTTTGGTTATAACTCTGAGACCCAAGAACTAATAAATGTGAAGTTTCTTGCCCGTTCTTCTAGGCTCTGGTCGCGTGGAACTGGCACCTAGAATCACCTAGTATGTAATGTACGACGATTCTAAATGATCCTTGTGATTTTACTGAATAAAGTATTTTTTGACTTTGACTTTGACAATCGTAAACGTATCGAAATGGTGGCGTATTCAAAACCTACTTACGCGTTGACGTTAGCACGACTGCCAAACGTTGCAGCGTCACCGCGCAGTGTGTCTTGAATGTGCTAACGTTGCTTTTACGATTGACACATTTATTCGTGTCCCTCTAAAAACAAACTTGAATGTGCTAACGTTACACATTTATTTGGGTCCCTCTAAAAACAAATGTTAAAATATCTAATATTATAACTGTACTAGTAGTACGCCCCGGCTTCGCACGGGTAGCCTATATAAAAAATATCATTATAATATAGCCTTAAAGCTTTTCAATGTAATAAAACGTTAGTCGTCTGCGGAGACTTTAATATAGATATTCCGGCTCATCCTCTTTCAGCTAGGTTATTAAATCTGTTTAAATGTTTCAATTTGCTCCCTCTGTTTGAGGAACCAACAAGGGTCACACTGACAACCGCCACTTGCTTAGACAATATTTATTGCAATTTTGTACCAATCAGTAAATCAGTAGTCAAACATTTTAGCTCCGATCATTACGGGCATAGCGTAAAGTTTCCTTACAACTTAGTAGATAAATCTGAAGTATTTACCTATCGTCCCATAACAGAAAGTCGTGTCAGTAGATTTCAAAATAATATTGGACTCAAAGTACCACTTATACCATGCATGGCTGACCCTAATGTGGTTTTTACAAAATTATTTAACTTAATAAATGAACAACATCGAGATACATTTACATTAAAAACATGTAAAGTCAGTACTGGCGTGAAATTTACTGATTGGGCTACACCAGGTATTTACAAAAGTAGAAACAAATTATATGATCTATACGCTACCAGGGAGTCAATGCTGAATGATAGTGAGTTTATTATATACATACAGAAATATTCCAAAACTTTCAAAAAAGTTTGTCATGTAGCGAAATCTTTGTATATAAGGAATAAAATAGAAAATTCAACTAATAAAATTAGAGCCACTTGGAAAGTAGTAACAGGAAAATCAAAAACTCGGAATAAGCAGATACAATTACAGATAGATAATAAAGTTTTAACAAAAGACATTGAAGTTGCTAACGCATTCGGTAGCTTTTTCTCCAGTATACCTAAAGTTGTTACCCAATCCTTAAATGCATCAGCTTTAGGAGCGATGACGCTATTAAAATCTAGTGTTGAAAGTTGTAATAGTATATTCAGTTTTTCATATGTTCAGGCTATTGATATTGTTAAAACTTTTAAGTTATTAAATATAAAAAATACGGAGGATCTTTGGGGAATGTCAACAAAAGTGCTAGGTTCTATTATATTAGATATCGCACCGTGCTTAGCCTATGTTTTTAATAGATGCGTTGACGAAGGTGTTTTTCCCGACTTAATGAAACATAGTAATAGCTGGAGAGCTAGTGAACCCTGCGAGTAACGGTCTTCCTGTATGGCTAGAAATTTGTACACTTACGATTTATAGCATGCTAAGAGCACTAGCCATGATCTGGCAGGCTTCAGCCCTGTACTTCATCAGCTACTTAATTTTTTAATTGTAAAATAATTTGAATTTCAAAACTTGTTTCTGTAAGCTTAAAAATTTAATAGGATGGAGTTTATTTATTGTAAATCTTGAAAAATAAGTTACAGACGATTACAATCAGCAATAGTATATGCCAGATCAATTAGAAAATGCACAGTTGATGAGGTAAAATAAACTTTATCCTGTATACTTAAAATTTTTATATGTTTTCAAGTAAACGTCTCAGAGTAAATATGTACAATGCCAGACGGTTTTGAACAGCATAAGACCTTGCCAGGCGAGGGGACAGCTGCTAAAGGCGTGCGAGTCAGAGGTGTTGCGTGAATGCCTATCTTTCAGTTTTACTTCAATTTTCAGTGATTTTACTTATTTTTTATGACATATCTGGCAAACTAGCTTGCGGGCCACCTGATGAGAAGTGGTCACCGCCGCCCATGGACACTTGCGAACACCAGAGGCGTTGTCGGTGCACTACCGGCCTTTGAGATAAAGATATATCCTTCTTTTGAAGGCTCCCATGTCAAAGCTCCAAATGTATGGTTTGAAATGTTCAAAATTAAATAGGTAATGCACGTTATGAAAAGTTCCTTACTACGTACAACTACGTACAAAAATAAATTAAGTGGTGTGCAATAAAGTGTTTTCCATCTATCTATCTACAACACAAATAATCCTAAAGTGCTTATGAAAAAGTAGTAAGCTATGATTCATCGAATTCACCACCCTGCCAACGTGAACTACATCAACAATTATTAAGAACTGCCCACATTACCTACAAATATATGGCGAAATTGTAATTTTAAAGAACCATTCTTATTCCTGAAAATAACGGTTGGAACTTAATTGATAGTTCTTACGATTTTAATTGGTTTGAGAGGAATAAAGTTCCATCTTCTATACCTATACGACATACTTTTACAAGGACCTGCTGATACTGCCACAGCACAATCGCCTGAAACTGAGGAATACATTTCAGGTAACATACAACTATTTTATCCGTAACATTTAATATGCAGTCCTATGTAATAGAGCTTGATATTTAATTCTTAACAACCTTATTCTATAAATACTAAAAATTATTACGGTAGGTACCTACATTAATATATTTTTTCACTACTTTCAGATGAGGAAAACATTGTTAAAGAATCAGATGATGATGCAAACAGTAGTGCAATCTCGGATGATGCTGAAGAAAATGAATGTTAAAAATAATGTAGATTGCATAAAACCCAATAAAATACATTGCATTTACTGTATGCTAATAAATATGTTCATAAAATTGAAACATTAACATTTCTTATTTGCACTCCCTTAGCAGCTGTCTTCTCGCCTGGCAAGGTCTTATGCTGTTCAAAACCGTCTGGCATTGTACATATTTACTCTGAGACGTTTACTTGAAAACATATACAAATTTTAAGTATACAGGATAAAGTTTATTTTACCTCATCAACTGTGCATTTTCTAATTGATCTGGCATATACTATTGCTGATTGTAATCGTCTGTAACTTTTTTTTCAAGATTTACAATAAATAAACTCCATCTTATTAAATTTTTAAGCTTACAGAAACAAGTTTTGAAACTCAAATTATTTTACAATTAAAAAATTAAGTGGCTGATGAAGTACAGGGCTGAAGCCTGCCAGATCATGGCTAGTGCTCTTAGCATGCTATAAATCGTAAGTGTACAAATTTCTAGCCATACAGGAAGACCGTTACTCGCAGGGTTCACTAGCTCTTGGACTATAAACTCATTCCTCTTTACAAGTCGGGAAGTGAAAAAGATCCTGCCAATTACAGGCCAATCTCGGTATTGCCTACGCTAAGTAAAATATTTGAAAAGGTTATTCTTAATCAACTGTTAGCTCATTTTAACTCCAACCAGCTGCTACATGTTAATCAGTTTGGATTTACTAAAGGTCGATCTACAACTGATGCCGGCTCGGTGCTCTTAAAGCACATATATGATGCCTGGGAAAATTCAAAAGACGCAATCGGTATTTTTTGCGATTTATCCAAGGCTTTTGATTGTGTTAGTCATGCAACTCTCATTTATAAACTTAAACATTACGGAGTTCAGAACCGGGCTATTGATCTTATTCAGTCTTACTTAACCAATAGAGTACAAAAAGTTGACGTTAGTGGTGAGAGGTCTTCTGGGTCAATCATTGATATGGGAGTGCCACAAGGCTCGATATTGGGACCTTTCTTATTCTTAGTCTACGTTAATGACCTTGCCTCTTATGTTCAAAAGCTATGTAACATAGTACAGTTTGCAGATGACACCTCCTTAATTTTTAAAGTAGATAGACAAAAGACTGACTACGATGACGTAAATGTATCTCTTTCGCAAGTACTTAACTGGTTTACTGTTAATAATCTGTTACTTAATGCTAAGAAAACGAAATGCATGAAATTCACTCTGCCGAATGTTGTTCAAAGACCAACCAATATTTTATTGAATGGAGAGTCACTTAATCTTGTTGATTCTACTGTCTTCTTAGGCCTAAATATTGATTCGAAATTGCAATGGGCTCCACATATTGGAACGCTTGCTGGTAGGCTGAGCTCAGCTGCTTATGCTGTTCGTACGATAAGATGGCTCACTGATGAAACGACAGCTAGGTTGGTTTATTTCAGTTACTTCCATAGTGTGATGTCATATGGTATACTTCTCTGGGGTAAAGCAGCTGATATACAAACTATATTTGTTTTGCAAAAAAGGGCTATACGTGCCATTTATAAAATGAAACCGCGGGATTCGTTGAGGGAGCGGTTTAGGGAGATTGGTATTCTAACAGTAATTTCACAATATATTTATGAAGTCTTATTGTACACTCATAAAAATAAAGATAGCTTTTTGAAAAAGTGTGAGGTTCATGGTGTGAACACTAGAGGCAAATATAAATTGTGCGTCCCTGGGTTCCGGCTTTGGAGGGTGAGTGGGTCGTTTGTGGGGGGTGCCGTGCGTTTTTATAATAAACTCCCCGAAAATGCAACAAAACTCTCAGTTAGAAAATTTAAAACATACATTAAAAATAATCTTATAAAAAAGGCGTATTATACCTTAGACAGCTATATTAATGACAAAACTGCATGGCCTGATGTCGCTCCACCCGTCAACAGCAACTTTGTCGATTTGTGATGTTAGTAATGTTCTCTTGCCTTGCTTATGTACTTTGTAGTATATTTGTATCTGAAGCGAAGCGTGTGCTGTCTTTTTGATTTACGTATAGCTTTATTATACTTCTTTTTTTTAAACTCATTAGTGTATCATTACTAAGTTAAATTGACACCGCACTGAAACTTCAGTACTTAATTTAGTTTAATTGTAATTCTTTGTAAGAAGGATCATATAAAAAAACGGTAGGAACCAGGCCGTAAGTTTCTTGCCCGTTCTTCTAGGCTCTGGTCGCGTGGAACTGGCACCTAGAATCACCTAGTATGTAAGACGATTCTAAATGATCCTTGTGATTTTACTGAATAAAGTAATTTTTGACTTTTGACTTTTGACTATGTTCAGCGCAGATAATGTAGCTTCACAACAGTGAAAGAATTTTCGAAATCGGTCCAGTAGTTTCGGAGCCTATTCTAAGCAAACAAACAAACAATCAAATCTGTCCTCTTTATAATATTAGTTTAGATTACCATTTCAACTTTATCAATCAGAAGTCATAGTAATCAGAGTAAAAATATTAATACTAGTGTACCTCTTTACTATTATACCTATCAAATTAAAGAAATCTTACTTATTGTCTAATTGTTTTTTCAAAATTTGTATTTCTAATTCCATTTTTTCAGCCTTTTTTGAGTAATACAAGGCGATGGCAAGGTTACGCTCGCGAACACCATTTTCTGAAATAAAAATATCTATATTAGTAGGTACTCATAGTTTTTTTAAATAACTCTAGGGTATTTTCTCATAAACAAAAAGATTTATGACAAAACAAATTATGCGAGATATTGTTTTTTTATAAATCAATGGTTCCTTTCACTACATTTCTTTAATACGATTTCGGATTTAGCTATGACCACTCATCTCAAAATATCTAAAAACCATCCTGTATCTAAAATAAAATAAATAAGCAAAGCTTGTTCTAATAACTATGTCTATGTGGGGTTTGTATTAAATGTTAGTCTACTCTTGTTAAATAATAAGAAAGAATTTTATTATATTATCATGCAGAATGGATCTTGTTCTTTTTTATGGCGAAGGCTACACGCAAAATCCATATTGTGATCCGTCAATATATACTATCGGATTACGATATTTATTGACGTGTGGGGTAATGTATTGACGGATCACAATATTTATCGCTGCATTTCTGGAAATCCTTGTGATCTGATCCATATCCTGGATCATGATATTTATCTTGCGTGTAGTGTCAATATTTATCGCGTCAGTAAACAGCGAGACCGCAGCGATGGAGGATGTCGGTGACATCGCGTCTTAGGTCCATCACGTCTGGCTCGTACAAGGAACGCTTCAGTACTGACGCGATACGTATTGATGGTGTAGGGTGTGCTGTGATCCGGCCCAAGATACATAAGTAAATATCATGATAATTATCACAATATTTATTGCGAACGCTACACGTCAATACATATTGTGATAATTATCATGATATTTACTTATGTATCTTGGTTTTTGTATGAAATGTATATTGTGATCCGTCAATACCTTACCCTACACGTCAATAAATATCGTAATCCGATAGTATATATTGACGGATCACATTAAGGATCTTGCGTGTAGCCTTCGCCTATGATGTTGTTTACCTTCGATGGCACAAGGATCACTAGAAGCGTCTTCTTTTTCCCAGCTCATTGAATCACTTTCACTTCCAACATCTACAAAGTCGATCTCTGCCTTTAACGGCTGAATGCGAAAGGGTTCCCCATCATTCTTCATTAGTAACGTCACCTGTTTTATTATTTCATTAGATGGAAAAGTCATGTTTTCATCATCATCCTACAAATAAAAAAATCTTTACAATAAAGCAAAGTACAATAATACAAAGTATATAATATATTTTTTAATGTAACTATAGTCAAAAGTAAAAAAAAAAAGTCAAAAATTACTTTATTCAGTAAAATCACAAGGATCATTTAGAATCGTCTTACATACTAGGTGATTCTAGGTGCCAGTTCCACGCGACCAGAGTTTAGAAGAACGGGCAAGAAACTTACGGCCTGGTTCCTACCGTTTTTTTATATGATCCTTCTTACAAAGAATTACAATTAAACTAAATTAAGTACTGAAGTTTCAGTGCGGTGTCAATTTAACTTAGTAGTCTAACAAATAATCTCATTTAATAAAATAAATAATGCTGGACAATCCACTCAACATCATCTAGCCACAAACTAAGCAGAGCTTGTGAGGTAGGTACATAGATAGATATTTTTTATTATACATAATAAAATACTCAGAACACCCGGAATAAATATTTGCAGATCCTACAAACATTTATCTTAAAGGAATCGAACCCGCAACCTCCGCGTCGCAGACGTATCGAAATTGAAAAATGAATCATTTGTAAGCTCTGTAAGCACTGGTCTAAACATGGTAACATTTTTGCAATCATGACCTGTCAAAGTTTGAATCTGATTATTTGTTTGATTACAGATATTTTTTTTTTTCATAAGAATTAGTTGCACATACCCATGATATGATGTGGCATGATTTTACCATCAAAAATCAAATCAGCTTTAGCAATAATTTACCTGAACATCTATCATCATTTGTTCAGATGCACGTTCTACCACAGTTTTTTTTAAATCATTCCATAACCTTTTCAAATATTTTGTTTTGCTATGATTAGATGCACTCTTTGCATTGAATTGTTTTGTTATCTGTCCATGCTTTTGTTTTGCGGTCGCTGGTAACAATATTATTTTTTGTAATTATTGGTGGATATGCCTCGATGAGGTCGATTAGCAAACAAGCTTCATTATTGCGCTTCATGTTCTGTAACTATTAATGGTGTAAATAGATTATTTAAACTAGCTTCATAAAGCTAGTAGCAGCACCGTAACATCGTGGGGTTCCATCAAGGTAAATGTATTATCAAGTATTTTAAGCAACAAATCTCCCACGAAGCTTCTGTGCTTATATACCTACACTTTATGCATCAAAAACACAAGGATCATTTATAATAGGTGATTTTAAGTACCAGTTCTATGGGACCAGAGTCTAGCCAGAAGATATTTTGCATTATTTTATATTTATTTATTTCACAATAGAAACATCAACAAAAAAAACTCAAAAGAGGTAAATAATGAAGTTACCCATTAAACAACTTTTTTTAAGGTCCTTGGTTTGAACCCAAGTTTGCAATGATCTTAAACAATAACTTACAAGCCAATTTAATATGTAAACAGCCGGTTGTATGCGGTTTAATTTAGGATCATATACATTTATAATGGTATAGAATAGATTAAACTTTATACATACTTTAAGGTCTCGTTCACATTCTTCAATTAATGCCTGTCTATGTTTTCGGATCATATATGATTGATTTGTAGTATCGGTTCTCCTTTTTCTATCTGATTGACATTGAAATCTTGTCGGCAAACACCCGCATTTCATGCGAATCTTTCCCACCAGCCCCATTAAATGATATTCCATATAATTTTCCATGGCATTTGGCAACTGAAATTTTGATAAAAAACATTATAAATCAAATGGTGCATGGTGAAACCTAACCTGAAAATATTAAAAAAAAAATCATAGACATTTCACAAATCACATTATAGTCGCAAACTAAGCAAAGTTGTACTATGGGAACTAGATTACTTATATACTTTTTTTATAAACACATAAGTACATAGAATACACAATTAATGTTATTGGTTGTTATAGCCGTTTTAGTTAATATAAATAAATGTTCATCATCACGCAAATATTTGCTTTGAGTGGGAATCGAACCCACGACGCACAGCATGGAAGGCAGAGCTATTGCCGACTAAGCTGTACCTAATGCATGTCGATATAATATAATAGGTATGTCAGAGTTATAAGAAAACCCGCTGTTCTATAAAACGATTATTTTATACATACGTTATATTCTACAACGAATAATTGTTTGACGATTCTTCGACGCCTAATCATAGCGAACCGTTTTTTAGAATCAATAAATTAATTAAACTATAAAATATATACATAGTGAATTAAAGCAATAAAGGTCATAAGACCTAAGTATTTTAGAATAAACAAATTTATTAAATACGCACGTCGAAATGATCTTCACAAAAATAAATACGAGGACCTAGCAATAATGCTTCAACATCTAGCCTTGCAAGTTCAAGCCACTTTTTTCGTATTGTTTTCTGACTGGGAACCATCACAAATAACTTATCAGGAGTTTTCGCTGAGTTATTAAAACACTGAGGCACCTCACAAGTTCTTGTAAGACTCATATTTATTCACACAATTATTTCTAATTTATTCAAGGAGAGACATATTCACAGAATTTAGTGGACCTACAATACAAACAATGTAACACCCTTGTCATATGGACAGGCACGACAGGCACCAACAGTTGCACGACGATGCCATACAAAAAAAATAAAAAATATTATAGTTATCTGTGGTCTAACGTGAAATAATTCCAATGTCAATGTCATAACCAAGCAAAATAAACCGCTGTCAAAGTCAGTCAATCAATCGCTTGGTTCAGTGTGGTGTTTAGTGTAGTTGATCGCTTTGTTTTTTACTTTCAACTAAAATCGTAAAATATCCAAATTCTATGCGTGATTCCTGTTATTGAGTCCTACAAAATAACAAAAAAAGCCCAGAACGCATATCCACATCCTACGAAATTTTCTCTAAAAATGAATTCTAAAATACGTAAAAACAGCAGTGATAATTAATGACGACGTCCTGAAACAAAAAAAGCTAAAATGTGCGGAGTATAATGAGGCTTTGGTAAGCTATGTTCCGAAGTCGGAGCTGGTTTGGGGCTGCCTGGGGGCGCCCCAAGAACCCTCATTCTTTAGAAAGATTGAAATATTTACATAACATTCTGTGCAAGAATACAACTGTTTCTGAAAGCAATCGCGGGACCTTGGTTGAGTCTCTGAGGTGCATAGCCGAGATACTTATATGGGGTGACCAGAACGACAGTTCCGTGTTTGAGTAAGTACCAATACTTAGTTCTATATTATGTAAACTAACCTATGATAACATAATATACCTGCTCTCTCCTCCTTCAAATGAATCACAACGTTGGAAACTTGTTTGAAACTGTTTCAACACTTCGGTAAACTAGTTAAATAAAAGTTTGTAAAAGGGTCTTATGTTTACTTATTTAGTAACAGTAATAAATATCTAAGTTGCCTATCGAAAAAAATTATAGAATAGGATCTATTAGTAGTCTATATAACTTATATGTATGTATTATCTTTTTAGTTTCTTCTTAGAAAAGAACATGCTGTCATACTTCCTTCGGATTATGCGGCAGAAGTGCGGTGGATCTTCATATGTGTGTGTTCAACTACTACAAACACTCAATATACTGTTTGAAAATATAAGGAATGAAACATCTTTGTGTGAGTATTGATTATCTTTATTTACAGCTGTTTCTGTCTCACGATTTTTATTAACATGCTAATGTGTGTATGTAGTAAGCATGTATTATATAGCTACACTAATACATATATACAACACGTGCGACTTAACTGCGTACCTCCCTGGAATGCGTCCTGTCTCCCTCGCTCTCATCCTAGTCTCATGAGAGTGAGCTAGTCATCACATGTCATTGATGACATCGCAGCATTTAGTCTACAATGTACAAAGAGCATATTCCTCATATATTTTGTTTATTTTAATCTATCTTACCCTCTATTACTATTATTATAAAAAGTTAGCACTGACATTATGTCACCATTGCATATGGTAATCAAGACTTCATGTCTGTGCAATTTTTTTATATCATAGACCGTTTATGTATTTTGTAGATACAAGAAGACTTTAAAATGTTTGTATTTTACAGGTTAATTTTGAAGTTATATGTTTATTACAGATTATTTGTTAAGCAACAACCATGTAAACTCAATAATCGTCCATAAGTTTGATTTTTCCGATGAAGAAGTGATGGCTTACTACATCTCATTCCTGAAGACCTTGAGCCTCAAGTTGAATATTCACACCATTCATTTCTTTTATAATGAGGTAAGTTATTTTATTCAATGTATCAATGAAAGGATAATGAAAAACGGTTGGAACCAGGCCGTAAGTTTCTTGCCCGTTCTTCTAGGCTCTGGTCACATGGAACTGGCACCTAGAATAACCTATTATGTGAGACGATTCTAAATGATCCTTGTGATTTTATTGAATAAAGAAATATTTGATTTGATGTGAAAATCAGAATATCTTTATAACAAAAATCCTAGGATTCTTTAACAATAATAATATAATTCATTGATTTTTTGAATTGGATTGGTGGGACACTGCCTAGGATAGAGAGAAGTGGAAATGTTTGGGGGAGGTATTTGCCCAGCAGTGGGACAATGTAGGCTAAGAAAAAAATAAAAATATTCTTAATTCCTGACATCGATTATTTAAGTACCTAGACAATTGCTACCTTTTACCTATGACGACCGATGTGGCGCGGTGGGCGATGGTCCACCTGCGACGCGGAAGGTTGCGGGTTCGATTCCCGCCTTGGGATAAATGTTTGTATGTTCTGCAAATATTTATTCCGGGTGTTCTGGGTATTATATGTATAATAAAAAAATATCTATCTATGTAATGTATTATATTAAGTATGTCAGTCTTCTAGTACCCATAACACAAGCTCTGCTTAGCTTGGGGCTAGATGATGTTGTGTGGATTGTCCAGCATTATTTATTTTTTATTTATTTATTTATTTTATTTTATTAAATTACAAGATTGATTTGGATCAGTTGAGCTATCTATAGATCGTTTGCAACGGTCTGTAGATAGCTCAGCTGTTTCTTATGTATTTTATATGTACATTTTGTGAATACTGTATAGTCGTAAGAATACTAAATTACAAGAAACTTATAATTTTATAAGCTGAAAGGTGAGATAGAAAAATAAATAATAATAAAAAAAAACTGTCCTACAGGTCAATAGGACCACTGATCACAAAGTTTTAGCAGACAAAGTTATATAGTAAGGCAGCAGACATGTCCAATTTACCTAGTAGCAAGCAAAAAGACTTAAAATCAATGTTACATCGAAAATAACAAAAAAATATAGTACTGAAACTTTCTTTGTTTATTATTTGATTCTCATACATATTTGACTACCAATTTACATAATATTACCATTGTTCTCATAAAACTTTGTTATTTACCGTGCCAAGGCCGTCATAATTTAATTAAAGATATCTATTGATCATGTGAGTTATCGAGAGCTGTGTATCTAATCTAATTATTTTTTATTGGTAGTAAAAATGTTAAGCTGCGAAATTACTTATATCCTATCCTTTCATCAATATTGCGAAAGTCACGCTATACTTAACATAGCCTAGGCATCACATTTTGGAACGAAGTTCCTTATTGCGATTTGCGAAAGAAGGCGAGACGGAGTAATTAAGACCAAAAGTTGTAACGACTTTGCTGTAGTTGTAAGCCGTGCGGTGTGTACGTGTTTCTCTCTCTCATAAATAATAATAATTACTTAAGCGAAAGGAACTTCGTTCCATCCGGGTGTCCCTTGACTCATCTTAAGTTTTTTATATGTCTGTTGACTTGCTGAAATAAATAAATAAATATTCGTGGACATTCCGCGCACTCTACTACCAAACTAACCAAAGCTTGTACTACGAGAACTAGATTGTTGATAGCACAGAACAAAAAATACAGTAGAAGGAGCATGGTCCTTTTTTAGCACCGGAACCACCGTACCCTAACTTACACTGACACAGGTTAATTGTATTTCGTCACACTAAGAAAAGCGTCGTGTGATTGGTTGAATGAAAGTAAGTAATACATTAGTCTTCGTTCATTTGAAAATTAACAATAATCATATGACGATAGAGTGGTTTATTATCTAATCTATTTACGTATTACGTCATACGGAATACTTTCACTACCAAGTTCTGCTACTCGCCGCTAGATGTCACTACACCAAATGCATTTAATAAACCTTTATTATTTTTGAGATAAGATTCATATTTCCGTAACGAGCTCTTTACTATTTTTGTACTATTCGTCCATTTCTAGGGTTGTACTGCTGCCATTACTTTATATATCGACAATGCGTTTTATTTTCAACTAAAATTAAAGTCGATAAATATATTTTACATTTCAAAATGAATTAAGTACCTTACTCATTTTTATGTTTGAAATCATTGTGTTTATAAATGTATACTAATATAAAAATGTATATAATAATGGAAGTAATTAATACAAATAAAATTAAAACACTGGTTTTATTAATGAACTACTTACATTAATAAAACATCTACATACTAAAAAATATAAATTATGAATGACTTAAGGTTGAGAAACCTTTCTCAATTTGAATATTACTAATAGATTCCCCCATATCCACCTTTTAAAAACTTATAAATAAGATTAACTAATTAATTAACCTTAATAAGGAAAATAAAAAAAAACGGTTTGAACAAGTCATGGAAGTACCTACTACTACAATTACTATACAGAATCATAAAAAAAATGCATTATAGGGTTAATTTTTTGCCGATATAACATAGAACATTGTAAGTTTAAAATATCGATAACTCATTATCGATAACGTCAATACCTAATTGAGTAGCGGACTGTGACATGTCAGTAGTTGGAATCTTCGAGAATAAATGGTTGACTTTAAAAGAAAGTAGACCCTATATAATAAACAATAAAGTCTATTTGTACTTGTCTTGTACAATAAAATAATGTTTTTACAATTTTCATCGAAATTAAGTAAATCAAGATTAACCGATGATATGATATACCACCATTTGAAACATTTTTAGTTCTGCTGTCGTTTTTACACTCTAGAACAGCGCAATAAGGCATTTTTGTAATTTTTCTAAAGCTATTATCACTGTGACGGTTCGATCTAGACTGACGTGCGTGAAATAGGCGTGGCGGAGACAGTTTGCGAATCTACGCTAAACTCGGGGTACGCGCACCCCGCCCCCATACTACTTCTACTGTATTTTTTGTTCTGTGGTTGATAGAATACTTATATGTATACAATACGAAATATGATTGAAATACATGGTTAAATATGAAGATGACTTAACCTCGGTCCAGAATAGTATAAAGTATAATATGTTTTATGTTTGTCTTCGTCGTTAAAAGCACTGGACTACGAAAATTAATCGTAAGAATTTTATTGGTTCGAGGTACAGGCCGTTTCTGTTATTTATCGGGCTTAAGAATAAATATTCGTTAATCCATTTATATCCATTCGTTACTAACTACATTATGTGATGTTCCAAGTTTCATTGAAATCGGTTCTCTTATTACGTTATATTGATACACCATAGTATTACTTAATCTAAATAAATAACACAGTTTATTATTACTTTATATTATTATATTATTTTAGCACACAAAGGATTTTCCTCTGTACACTGAAGCGATAAAGTTCTTCAATCATTCTGAGTCGATGGTACGGATCGCAGTGCGTACACTCACGCTCAACGTGTACCGGGTACAAGACGCTAGTATGTTGCGGTTTATACGAGACAGGTTAGTGACGTTTGTTAAGTAAACTCTTCAATGTATATTCAGCTGGAACTATTTGAGTAACCCCTGTTTAAGTATGTTCAAAGATCAAGGTACAAACTGAAAATTACCTAGATATTACCTAGAATAGATGTTACCTAGAGGTAATACATAGACATGGAGCATGGATCGTGCGTTACCAATTCATCATATAAAAAGAAATAGAAAGAAAAAATCCTGTATAAAAAGAGGCTGCAGGTTTTAATAGTTAATTGATTTACTGTAGCTCTACCACGAGTTTTTACTATACTATATATACTATACTCGCTAGCGTCTGTAGTTAAAAAGATGTATGAAGATTTGTACAGCGCCTCTAGCGGATAGTTGGGTACTAAAATTCGTAATACTAATATTGACGTAACTACTGTAGTAAAGTCAGGCGATTTTACTGTGACAGCTCATGGTAGAGGTACTGATGAGATACGTAATTATTAGGTAAGTAATTATATTTATGCCAAGTGCTATTGAAAACCCGTTTGATTCCAACTTTATGTAATAAACGCGGAGATACTCAACAGCTCTATTACTACCATATTAAATAACGATCATATGAAGATTCTCACATTTATTATTTTTAAACAAATTAAAATCACGTTCGGATTTATGGACAGACTGGTCAATAAACTTATCAGTAAAACCTGTTTGATATATCCAGACGCAAAAGTGCAGGACATTGACTTATGTCATGATCACAATGGATCGATCTGGCCTTGGGCTAAAACATATGTTTCTTTCTGGGTGTTGCTATGTATTCAATACGGTACAAAAATAATATAAGTATTCTTTATTTATTATAATGCTTACTGAAAAAAAGGAAATCACAAAGACTCAAAAATCACAAAACACACACAAAGTTTTGTAATGTTTAGAAATCCAACTGGTTTAGCTTAGCTCTGTTTGAATTCAATGAATATCGAAATATCTCGAATAGGCACCTAGAATCGTCTAGTATAAGACCATTCTAAATGACCTGCGTGATCTTACGAAATAAAGTATGTATATTTGAATTTGTTATTGAAATGTTTTCAGAACGGCAGCCCCATACTTCAGTAACCTGGTCTGGTTTATCGGAAAACATATACTGGAATTAGACGCATGCGTTAGAAATGATGCAGAGTAAGTACCATGCCTTAATATTAAAAAAATCAGCATGAATACGTATCCTAGTAACACCTTTTGTAGCCAACCTGAAGCAGTAAATGAATCTTGAGATACACTGCTCGGTGACGCCTAAGAGTTCGGCAGCCGATTTGGTGTTCAATTCAATTCAATTTTTTTCATAAACAATTAAATAATCGTACGCACGCAGTGTGACTCGAATACATTAGGTAGTCTACGTTTTGTAAAAGTAATAAATGATCCTCTTATTGCCAATGTATACAAATTCTGCTAAATGAATGCATTTGTCTTATGTATTATTTTGACGTATGACTCTGACTGTACTCTTTAGACATCTACAAATATTAATAATTCTTTCAGTCTCTTACATCTTATCAATATTTGTATATTTTGCGTGGGGATAAACTTACCATTTGTAGTTTAGGCATTACTAACATTATCATCTATTTTTATAAGCTTTGTCCAATACTGCTAATCGTATAAAGTAAGGCTGCCTTGTTCCAGCCACCAATCACAACAGAAGCTCGATGACTTGGTCGCCGAACATTTGGACCATCTTCACTACATCAATGACATTCTATGCCTCAACATACCCGACCTAAACGACGTATTGACGGAGCATTTACTGCACAAACTATTTGTACCTCTGTACATATACTCCTTGACGCCAGGATCCGTCAGGCGAATATCGACCTCATCGCCGTACAACAGAGATCACATTCAAAGCATAGAGACGATCACCAGGAATTTGGAAGCAATTCTCTCCGGCAAAACCTCTGAAACTTCGCCGTCTAGAATGAGCTTTCCGAGGCAAAGGCTAGAGTCCGAAGACGAGTTGAAGCCTTCAGTATCGTGCGTGGTTTCATTATTTCTACTATCGCAAGTGTTTTTAATAATAACGCACGGTCCAATAGTCCACGCGTTAGCTTGGATAATCTTACAGTCGGATTCGTCTGTATTCGAAGACGGCGCGACTAAAATACTAGAGATGTACATAAGCAACGCAAAATCCAGCGTAAAATTGGAGTTTTCGAAGCCGCAAATGAGCCTCGAGAAGGCTTTGGAGAATACGTCTCAAGAGCGTGATTATACGACGCCGGAATTCGCCGGCGCTAAGGCGTTCGGTTATGACACGGATCACTCGAGCTGTGATCTCGATCCTGAGCTAGTTTCGACCTCGCTTCCGTCCACTTCACATATAAGCGAGACGTCGAGTATCGCCCACGATTCCACCGAAGATTTAGTCACGCAGATCCATTCCCCTAGAAGCGTAACTCAGAAAAACGTCCCCGACTCACCGTTACCCGATTCAGGAATAGAGTCCAGCTCGTCCAAATCGGAATTCAATAATATAACAGACGAGGAGAAACAGAAAATGCTAACCAGCGTGTGTGTGAGCGAGAAAGCAACACCCGTAGAGAACGCTATAGAGAGAGAGTACAAAGAAGTTGAAAAACGCCCGTTTTTGAAAACGATACTAGACTCTCTCGATTGCAGCGAGAATGATTATAAGACTTTGTTCGCGCTTTGTTTGTTGTTCGCGCTGATAAATAATAAAGGTTAGTGTACTATTTATAATTAACCTAAATACCTACTTAATAAATACTTTACCATTTGTTATGCTCTTGAGTAGAAACTATGTCTAATTAGTTAATTAGAACGTAATTAGCACCATTGTTATGTGAACTATTTGTTCATTTGGATGCAAAGTTATGTACTTATTTTGATTAGCTAGACTTATCGTCAACTCTAGTCAAGTTCTAAGTAAATCAGTGTTAACAACATTTTTGTACCTATTTTATGTTAAAAGTGAATGTTAAGATTAAGTTCGACTAATAATAATAAAAAATATTTATCATATTTCTAAACTTTATTTCACAGTCACTAAAATTGTTGCCACAGTGTCAAAATCTTTAAAATGATTTGAAATTAATTTCGTTTAGAAATATGAACAAGAACAATATAATAGATGTCAATATTTAATTATAATTCACTGTCATTTTGAAGTTGGTACAGTCAGCATAAAAAGTTTAATTATATAAGATTTCTTAAAGACTTTTTATGTGTCTGTACCTACATTATTATTTTAATTAAAATGCTCGATCAGTATTGTCTTACTAATACGCTGTCTGTCTTTCTTTTGCTCGCTCTGGCTGTTAGTGGGTAAGAAATCATTTTACATTATCATATCGAGTTTTGAAGTTATTGCATTTTGGTCTAGAGTTCATCTTTGCATTTTTAAACACTATCTAGAATAAGTAGGTAAAATATTTAAGAAGGCAAATTATAAAAAAGTAATTTCAAAGCAATTCCATGTAAAATCTATTTTTTTTAATTGTTGCATATGTATACATTACTAACAAATTACGTAGATTATTTTTTAAAGAAAATGAAACAACAAAATTACCACCACCGCACTGACTTAACCTTTGTGATTTTCACCAATAATAAAAACACGTAGCATTCTCTAATACTTTTTAAATTTATGTTGTAAATAATCAGTATATTTCGTTTTATTTCAGGTGTAAACACAGAACTGTTAGACACACTACTCTGCCCCGAGTCTGAAATGTCATCTTCTGCGAATGAGGGTACTTCAGAAACGCAGGCATCAACGCCAACTAAACTCCCAATGAAAAGTTTCAACGCGCTGCTGATTTCAAAGCTTATGGCTATAGCGAACTCCAGTTGTAAACCAAGTGAGTATAAACTGTTATTTTTGTTTAAAAAATACACTAAAGAAGTTAATGACATTTCTGTCTCCCGTCCCCACTGAGAGTAAGTTGTTTGTGTGACGTACTAATGTTTATACTACACCTGCTCGGAAAGTACCTTGATACTTTATCAAATTTACGGTAGAAAGTACGTCATTGCATATCGAACAAATATGCGGCGAGAAAACGCATCTGAGCGGGAGAGAAAAGTGTATGAAAATCCATTTCTTACGTGGTTTTTCTTTTTTAATTTTGGGTAAGACTATGCGCTGGTAACCTAAATATCAAAAGCCAAAAAGTTTTTACAGTGAGTTTTTATCTCCAAGTTCGCAAAATGACACTGGCCACTAGCTGTGTGTTGGATGGTGTCAAACAATTTGAAAAAAGAACATGTGAAAATTTTAGTTTTTTATTTTCCTCGTAGGTGTAGTATAAAGCACTATGTATCACTCAAGAGAAAGTGCGATTCCCGATCTCGGGTGTTTTAAAGCCCGAGCCGCAGGCGAGGGCTTCAAACGACACCCTCGACGGTAATCGGTCAC
Organism: Ecliptopera silaceata; assembly: GCA_932527185.1. Taxonomy (NCBI): domain Eukaryota; kingdom Metazoa; phylum Arthropoda; class Insecta; order Lepidoptera; family Geometridae; genus Ecliptopera; species Ecliptopera silaceata. The sequence goes on along the minus strand of OW052202.1, from coordinate 3,234,628 downwards.
TTTCTCCTCTCGGTGAACAATGTACTATTGTTTTGTGTCTGGGTGTTACTATGTATTTATTTACAAAAAAAGTATTCCATCAACAATCTGGTTCCCATAGTACAAGCTTTGCTTAGTTTGAGACTAGAGTGTGATGCATGAAATGTCCGTGAATATTTATTTATTTACATTTCAGCGTCCAAAGTCCGGTTAGTGACGCTAGAGCTAAGCGTGACGCTAGTGCGCGTGGCGATGCAAGGCGCGCTGGGCCGTGTGAGCGCGCGTCACGCCGCCGCGGCAGATTCATTGCGAACTCGCGCCGCGGCATTAGCGCGCAACTTTTACAAATGCGACGACATCTTTCTAGATATGTTTGAAGATGAGTAAGTCATAATAATATATATCATGTCAGAAGTCTGTTCTTCAGGTCACATAGCTAGCCAAAGGTTCCAAATACATAAAACATAATCTAAATTATATGCATTTTAAGGTTGCTTTTCGTCTAATAAGAGACTGACGGCCGGTTTCTGGAAACCCAAGTCACGATTGATCCGAGTTTGACACATAGTAATTATTTGATTTTTTCGTTGATCATCGTTCGAAAAACCGGCCGTGAGGCGAGCAAATAGCTAACTATGGATTTAGCTATATTTCTGCCAGCATCTACAAAACTCATAAGCCGGGAATCTATTTACTTAAATAGTAAAAATGGAGATAAAATAAATCCTTGCTAACTAAAAAATAAGATCTATTCTCATTTGACAGATATTGTGAAAAAATATAGAGAATAAAAAGAACCGTATGCGCTGAATAATATCTCTTCTCGTTTAACAGATACTGTGAGATGAGCAAGCGGCCTCTAAACGTGGAGTGGCTGTGTATGGACGCGGCGATTCTTCTACCGCCTACAAGGACTCCTATGTCGGGAATAGCATTCGCTAAAAGACTGCCCGGAGGAGAGGTAAATAATTAAATAAATTTAAATAATGCTGGACAATCCACACAACATCATCTAGCCCCAAGCTAAGCAGAGCTTGTGTTATGGGTACTAAAAGACTGACATACTTAATACAATACATAGATAAATATTTTATATTATACATATAAAATATCCAGAACACCCGGAATAAATATTTGCAGATCGTACAAACATTTATCTCAACAGGAAATCGAACCCGCAACCTCCGCGTCGCAGCCTCATCGGTCGTCTCATTAAATACATTAGGAACTTAAGATGTCGTAAATATATATGTTATACGGGTATTTATCGTGTACCTCAATACTCAATTCATTTATTCCATTCATATGGTATAGTTATGTTGTTACAATAAAATTTGATACCACATATGAACCCAGTTTGTATGTTTTACAATATAATTGGATGGTGGATGGTGGTACCTTAAGGGTCATCCACTTCAAATTTCATGGTTTTTTTTACCTTGTCACAGCTGGTCACATTTGTGAGACCCTACCTAGTGTGTACAATGAAAAATACTACATTGAAAATAACAATTTCATGGAAATGGCAAGCATTTCACGAAATTCAAGATTTGAAATCTTTTCTAAAAGACTTACGCTTTTCACAATAACTTAAAAAAAAACTACTTTTTTTTATCTTTTGTTTTTTTATCTTTATCTTTCGTTATCATCGTTCGAGAAACCGGCCGTTAGAGAAACTAACGGCCGGTTTCTCGAACGATGATAACGAAGAAATCAAATAATTACTGTGTCAAACTCGGATCAATCGTGATTTGGGTTTCCAGAAACCGGCCGTAAGACCTCTGATATCTGTTGTTAGTTTGTCTGTCTGTTTGTTTCATTTGTAATACCAGTAGTTCAAAAATCTACAGATAGAGCGAGCGCGTCGCGCTATCCGAACATTCTTTCTGATCCGAGATTTGTTCCTCAAACTCACTGGAAAAGCTGAGACGCAACTACCATTGACTAACGCTGCACCTTTCGTACAAGTTGGAGACGTTTTGGACCTTAGTAAGTTGATTTAAGAGTTATTTTGGCTTGGAGTTTGTCATACTACATAATGTGACTACACAAAGACATTTTATATCACAATAAGGTTCATTATGAAATGGTTCCCTATAATTTTGTACAGAAATTCGTTTCCAGATGATTTTTATGTATAAAACAAACGTACCAAATGAACAATACAACGACATTTTAAAATCTCAGTTACAATAAGATTAATTTTCAAATGGTTAACTTTTTTTTAAATAAATATAATGCTAGACAACCCACACAACATCATCTAGCCCCAAGCTAAGCAGAGCTTGTGTTATGGGTACTAAAAGACTGACATACTTAATACAATACATTACATAGATAGATATTTTTTCTTATACATATAAAATACCCAGAACACCCGGAATAAATATTTGCAGATCGTACAAACATTTATCCCAAGGCGGGAATCGAACCCGTACCCTCCGCATCGCAGGCGGACCTTCGCCCGCCGCGCTGCATTGGTCGTCAACATTTTTAAACCGATATTAATTTCCAGATGATTCGGATCTCATTTCGTGCGATATAATACAGAAGGATGGAACGTGGCAGCATAGATTCTTGGCTGTTGACAACATTCAGATTATATTGGTGGAACCTGATAAGCAGAGGTTAGGATGGGGCGTGGCCAAGCTTGTTGGCAGTTTACAAGATCTTGAGGTAAGAATAAAGTGTAATAAGGTGTGCTTAGTTTGGGATTAGAGTGTGAAGTGTAAAATGTCCATGAATATTTTATATAATATGTATATATATTATTTATATACTATACAGCTGAATTACCACTCACTGACCTATAGAGTTGTTCTCCCGGAAGGAGTTTTAAATTGAAAAAAGTAATGATGCAACTTTACTAAACAAGGTCCGGTGAGTACCAGAAAAATCCGAAATGAGCCAAACTGATCCTCCTTCTATGATTTTTTGACGTCAACTTTTTATCCTGAAGTCCAATCGAGCTCAAATTAAAACGCATTGCTATTTAGGCTATTCTCTATCCGAATCCGTCGAAAAAATTTTCAAAATCCGACATAAATCTCAAAAGTTATCGGCATCTGAACGAAAATGGTCAAGGGTGTGGACGTTGTCCCAACGATTCAAAAGTTTTGAAATGATGGTCCACGATTGGGCCAATTTTTTTTCAAAATTCGCGATTTCTTTGCTCTTTTAAATGCAATATTGTTGGAAATGGTTCATTGTATACGAATTTGCTTTTTTATTTTCAAAAAGTTGACGCTAACTGTCAGTTTTGGTCAATTTTCGTCAAATTTTGAAAAACTTTAAAGTCGATTATCTCGGTGAATATTCAACTTTTTAGGGTCAAAATCACGTTTGGGGTGTATAGTTTTATTAACTGAATAGGAATATAAAAAAAAAACTTGATGGTCCAATTTAAAATATTTTTCAGTACATTTGTTGTTGGGCGGTGTTGGGAAGTGTTGATCGGCTGGCGGCCATGTTTGTTTCGAATACTGAAGTAGTTCGTTTTTTGAATTTTTCTTCAGTGTGCATTTTCTTTGCGGAGATGGAATTATAACGCGTTTTTCTTTTGTTTTTATGTAGGTATACCTGTATGAAGGTTTGTATTGGTTTTTAAACTGAATAAAGGCTGTTACTTTTTTACGAATGTAGGGAAGTTTTGAGTGTTTTAGTGAATGTTAATAGTGATTATATTTTTTTCTCCGTGTAGGGTTGCCATGTTAGAGGCTTCTATTTAATGTCAAACTGAATAAAGATTTTGTTCTTATTTTGAAATGTAGGGAAGTTTAAGGTGTTTTAATAAATATTCATAGTGATAATATTTTTTCTCCATGTAGGGTTGCCATGTTAGAGGCTTCTATTTAATGTCAAACTGAATAAAGATTTTGTTCTTATTTTGAAATGTAGGGAAGTTTAAGGTGTTTTAATAAATATTCAAAGTGATAATATTTTTTACTCCATGTAGGGTTGCCATGTATGAGGGTTCTGTTTTTAAAAACTAAAGCTGCAACAAGACCACGCGAGCTGCGTGCAGCTCGCGCACCTTCAAAATGTAAGAAAGTTTTAAGTGTTTTAATAAATATTCATAGTGATAATATTTTTTTTTTCTGTGTAGGGTTGCCATGTATGAGGCTTCTGTTTGATGTCGAACTGAATAAAGGTTTTGTACTTATTTTTGAATGTAGGGAAGTTTTAAGTGTTTTATTATATATTCATAGTGATAATATTTTTTTATCCATGTAGGGTTGCCATGTATGAGGCTTTTAATTGATGTCGAACTGAATAAAGATTTTGTTCTTATTTTTGAATGTAGGGAAGTTTTTTGTGTTTTAATAAATATTCATAGTGATAATATTTTTTTGTCCATGTAGGGTTGCCATGTATGAGGCTTTTAATTGATGTCGAACTGAATAAAGATTTTGTTCTTATTTTTGAATGTAGGAAAGTTTAAGGTCTTCCAGTAAATATTTATTATGATAATATATTTTTTCCATGTAGGGTTGCCATGTATGAGGCTTTTAATTGATGTCGAACTGAATAAAGATTTTGTTCTTATTTTTGAATGTAGGGAAGTTTTTTGTGTTTTAATAAATATTCATAGTGATAATATTTTTTGTCCATGTAGGGTTGCCATGTATGAGGCTTTTAATTGATGTCGAACTGAATAAAGATTTTGTTCTTATTTTTGAATGTAGGAAAGTTTAAGGTCTTCCAGTAAATATTTATTATGATAATATATTTTTTCCATGTAGGGTTGCCATGTATGAGGCTTCTGTTTTTAAAAACAACAGCTGCAACAAGACCACGCGAGCTGCGTGCAGCTCGCGAACCTTCGAAAAAACTAGTTTTTTTATATGCTTGAAATAAAAGCGTGTATAACATGTGTGTGACAGGCGTCACAGCTCAGTTGGTAGTAGCTCTGCCTTCCATGCTGTGGGTCGTGGGTTTGATTCCCACCCAGAGCAAATGTTTTTGTGATGAACATAATATCTGTTCTGTGTCTGGGTGTTACTATGTACCTTGTGGTTTTCGAAATGTAATTAAGTAATTTATGGAACCCTTTTTTAAATGGTCAAAAAAACTGTATTTACAACAAATAAACATATAGTATAACTATTATATTAGTTGCCATAGTACAAGCTATACTTAGATTGGGTACTTAGAGTGTGATGTGTGGATTGTCCAGCATTATTTATTATTTGTCCTCAGATCCAAGGCGACAAAGAGGACCCTCGTTGCCTCCATCTTACAATTCACAAGCCGCGGGTCGGCGCGAGCGGTGCTTTGCCCCGCACCGTACTACTGAGGGCCAAGTTCAAGTTCGATGACCATATCCGGAGCATGGCAGCTAAACAACGACTTACTAAGGTATCTTCTTCTTCTTCTTATCGTGTCGATGCTACAACTGTACTTTGTTGTAGCATCGTGTTGGAAAGATTAGCCAGACTAGACACTGCTTTACCGTGCCTAGCTGTTACCGGTGTGCGCCACGAGGAGGCTCTTTCCATGCACCCTAAGGTATGCAATAACATTAGTATAATGGGACAGTAAGGATATTTATTCACAAACAAACTTACGACTGTTATCTATACTTCTATACTAATATTATAAAGAAGTAAAGTTTGTGTGTTTGTTAAATTGGAAGGGGTAATCTCGGGAACTACTGAACCGATTTTAAAAATTCTTTCACCAATAGAAAGCCACATTCGTGCTGAGTCATAGGTTACATAAAACCGAAAAATAAAAAGGCTTTTACGTGGTAGTCCGTTTTGCAAAGTGAATCGTAGAAAAAATGGTCGAATTACAGCCAACGAAGTGGAGACAGATCAGCTAGTAGTTAATATGATTTTAAATGTAAGTATTTATATTAGTTTTTGCGTGACATAGTAACAAACATCAATCCATCAATACAAATTCACGTATATTATATTAATAGGACAGGATGTAATAATTATGCCCAAATCGTCTCACGAAATTATCTTTGTTCGTTGTGATTAAATAAAGTTATTTGCAAAAATATTAAACACATAAAGATTATTTTTAAAACAATTTTATTAAGCACTTTATACACCATCACGCACACTCATAAATTTATTATCATAATCTTAAGATTTGGTTTTTAATTCGCACAATTCAGCAAGTTCTTCACCGTCGTTTAAATCAATTAAATCACTAAATGTATTATACTTAAAATACAATTCGATCTCTTGTAGTGTTCTGCCTTTAGTCTCTGGCAGAAATACCCATAAATACCCCAAACATATGAACCCTAGTCCAGCATTCATCAAAAATACTCCATGGTACCCAATAGTCGAGAATAACGGTAGAGCTAACTGTATAGACAAAAATAACAAAACTGTTCCTATAATACCGAATCCGGCTATACAATACGACTTAATTTCCAACGGATATATCTCGCCAAAGAGTGACTCCAGTATGGGATATGGACCAGCGTTTATAATCACTATGAACAATCCCAGCAAAATACAGTTAAGCCACGGCAACTCGTAATAATATAAAGAAATACTCAAAGCTACAAGCACTACGTTGGCTACTATGCCGCTGTAGAACAACAAAGTCCTCATTTTCATTTGATCGATCAAAAAACACGATAAAAACGATCCGAAAACCAAACATCCGTCGGCGACTAACGTGAATAGTAAAATGTTGGAACTTCCTGTTATATTTTTAATCATTGTGATAACAAAAGTGCATATTAATACTCTACTTGTAGCTATTCTGAAAACATGTAAGCAGGTGCTTAAAATGGCTATCTTCCATAAGTATTTCTGCTTCAGAGACGTGGTAATCTTTCTCAAAACAAGCGTGGGTGATTGCGATAACCCTGCGTAGTCCGACTGTTTCTGAGTCTCCAATTTGATAAGTAGCTGTAGCTCTGCTTTTGCAGCTTTTCCATTACCATGAAGTGTCGTAAAAGAAATCGCACATTCCTCGAATCTTCCCTTAGACGCCAACCACGTCGGGCTTTCAACCCAAAAGAATGGCACCAAAGCAGAGATTGCAGCAGGAATAATACCCATCCAAGCGACAGTTCTCCAATGCACCAAAATTCCGAGTATATTGGCAATTGCGACGCCCAAAGCGGCGCCCGCTGTTACAATCATATTTAGATAAAAACCTCTCACATCTGGCGCGGTGTATTCCGCTGTTGATAAAACACAGAGTGAAATGACTCCCCCAAAACATATGCCAAGAATTATGCGTGCTATCATGAAGAACAACATTCTTTGTGCAAGGTACATCACTAGCCAGCAAATCACTACTGGAATGGTTAGGATAGTGATGGCTCCCCGTCGGCCAAACTTTTCAGTGACCACCGCGGATAGTGTCAAGCCAATAATTGTGGTTATATTGCTGGCCGATGCTGAAACAAAATCGCAAAAAAGCTGTTACTGAAAATAACCTCAAGTTCTAAATCTAATCTGTGTTTAGTGTTGTTTTATTTAGTTAAGAATTTGTTGTTTTGTAAAAAAAGTCAAGTTTTCCTGCTTTCCTATATTTAAATCGGGTCAGCACAATATGTTTTCTTCGTCTATCATTCGTCAACTCTAAATCTACTCCTTTCACATTCATATCATTTTACACATACAAGTAAAATCCGGTCTTCTTCTTTTACGTTCATAACTTATGGTGATGATATTCTCGGATCTTCAACATTTTGCACATTATCGAACTTCCTCAGATTAATTCTTGACCAAAATTATCAATAAAGGTAAGAATAAAACTTTTAAAAAATTCGGCTCATTACTGCACTAGTTCGTCGACAAATCCAGTTTATTTTATTAATGGTTAACGTGTCACTAAACTAGACTAGACTAAACATTGACTAAACCAATTACGTAAACGATTTTATGTACCTGTACACCATTTTTGCATATGAGTGTAAACGCGAAGGAGGCGCGTGCATTTTTAGAACGATCTATCTCTATTTTGCTTTGAGATTAGTGACTCACCGACCCACGACATTTCATCGTCATTTAATGGTACATCGCTTGCTGTAGACTGCTGTGCTGCTATCATGCCGGATAGTTGCCCAACGATGTACCCATCTGATATCGTACACATAAGCAGCCCGCCTATAATCAAAACCTGAAACAAAATAACGCGTTTGTAGTCAACTTGTTTTAAGAGACATAAAACGTAACGTATACAAGTTATAAAATATCCGAAATAATAACACAACTCAATCTACCTGATATTTTAAAATTTTAGAATTAACACTAAGTTTTTCTATTTCGTATGGAAAACAGTTAATATATATAACATGTAGTTAATAAATATATATAAAAGAAGACTGGATCAAGACAAAAGATAGAGACAGTTGGAGTAAAATGGAGGAGACCTTTACTCTGGGCCTTTTAAAATTAAACAAAATAGCATCTTAGAAATATTAATGTTTATTTTATATTCAATTATTATTATTACTTAGATTAAGTAATTTATTTTGCATGCTCATAAATAAGTATATTGTATGTTTGATTTTATAAAGGAAATAAAAAGGTTATAATAATATAGTTAATAAATAATTCCACATATTCTGGTAATAAATAAATATTTCACGCATTTCCATGCCAAATTAAGCAAATTACATCTACAAAACAAACATTAAAATATTGTGTTTTTTTATTAGCGTGGTATGTAGCCTTATTATCAGCCCTTTCCCAAAATACTTAATATGTACGTCAACGTTTATTAATTAATTATTTAATTAACAAAAAACCGGTTACCTACCTTTTGTGTATTTCGTTTATCAGTACACATTTTTAACTTATACAGTTCACGTCTACAGCTTAAATGTTAAATTCTTCGGATTCACTGAATGCGTTTAATAAAAGTAAAATATTTTAGGGTTTCAAAGACAAAATTTTACGGAAAAACGGATTCTTTATCATTCTCGTAACTTAGTAACGTTTCGTTACTTTTTAGGAGTCCTAGATGCCTTAACACCTAGTTGGCCCTACAATACAACTGAATTATGTGTTAAATATACTTGAAGTTCATAATTATAGTCCTTTTAAAAAATAAGCTTGTCTTGGTATATAACAAAAGTAGACAATAGAATTTTAGTTTGACAATTTGTTAATTGTTCAATGCTTAGATATTTGGTATGTAAAACGTATCCATCAACACTATCATCTGTATGATCATACTTCTCACCAATAAACGATTTAATAAATTAATTTAATCAATCACAACAAAAAATAAGAAACTTAAAAAGTGTAGAGAAAGAAAAAAACTGTCTTTCAGTGGTGTGTTTGTAAGATAGTTTTGTAGAAAGGTCTCGACTCTGCGTATGCTTTATCAAGAAGCACTGTAAAAGTTATAAATAGACCCTATGAAGAAAAAAACATGAATTTTGTTATATTTATTCAAATAAATAAAGGAGATATCTTCGGAACCGTACCACAGTGTTGCTAACCACGCTAATAATAAGTGTGTCATCAAAGTTTTTTGCTTGCCATTGTTTTATAAAAACTCCCAAGAATATAAAACTGTTATAAAATAAAACCATTGTAAGGGTTCCTACGAAAATTGCTTTATTATAATTACAGTTCTATGAATAGACACTAAATTATCGTTATGAAACTTTTAAGTTTGATAAATATGTATCAAAAGCATAGTCGGTTTAAATAACGCCAATTAAATATTCCTAAAAATATTATTCTTATCTTGCTTTCGCGATTAGATAAATAGTCATTAATAGTCATAAATTGCCATAAATTGTCATAAACAATCATTTACTATTGAAGAGGATGAGTCCTATGATTGAACATAATTTGGGCTGACTAAATGTTCTTTGAAAGATTTTGGTAGGCAGTTTTCTCGCGCTCTGCTGCTGCGTAACGAACGTATCGACAGATTCGACAGGAACGTCTTAAGATTAATTAAGTAAGATTCCTATCTATCGTTATGATTGAAATAAAGATGATTTGAACTTGTAACAAGTGGAGTTTCTCTGAACACCAACAAGAAGATTTAACTTGCTACAAAAAATTAGAATTAAAAAAATAAAACTATATTGTCCCACTGCTGGACAAAAGTGTCTTCTAAAGCTGTCCACTTATTTTGGTCGATATTCGATATTCCACCAATATTTTTCCTAGGCGTCCAGATAACATATAAAATGAAAATTAAATAAGATTAACAGAATATTTTTTCTTGCTTAATAATATTTATATATTAACAACATGCAAATAAGTTTCGTACATCATAATTATTAAATAAATAAATAATTATTATTTTGATGTAAATTTTAATGACTAGGTAAATTAACGCAATGTTATGAATATTCATTAAATAAGTTCTTAAATATTAAGCTGTATTTTGCACGGTGGTAAAATATCACAATAAAGATAAATATATCAAATATCTGGTTGTAGAATCAGCTCGGATTTATTTCTGTATACTTTTTAATTATTCTTTTAAATCAAATTAATTTAACCATTTAAATCAGTTTTTACATTATTGTTAATTCAATATAAGTTTAAAGAAACTTAACACAAAATATACATAAGCATTCTATCAGCCAACCTTTTATTTTTTAAATAAATATTTTTTTCAACCTGGTTCCCGTCATATACGCTTTGTTTTATAGGGACTAGATGGCGTGTGAAATGTCCTTGAATTCTTATTCAGGCTATAAACAAACGTCATTTAATTAAATGAAAATTAGTTTTTCTTTATTTGCAATTGTAATTTTTTTTAAGAAGGATTACTTATATAAAAAACGGTAGGAACCATGCCGTTGTTTCTTGTCTGGTCTTATAAAATTTCGTCGCGTGGAACTGACACCTAGAATCACCTAGTATATTAAAGGCTGGGTCAGACCGGATGCGTATGCGTAGACATAAGCGTCGTTACGCAAGCAGTATGTCCTGTCTCATACATTTCCATACATTACAACTCAGTGGTAAGTGCGCGTCTACGCTTACGTCTACGCATACGCATCCGGTCTGACCCAGCCTTTAACGGTTAAATCTAAATGATCCTTGTAATTTTACGGAATAAAGAATATTTGAGTTTGCAGGGCCGAACGAAGTCGCGCCAGAAGAAAATGCAACAAATCGGTCGTCTGCTCGAAGTTTCTGGAATGGCTGCCCCTGCGCCGGCCCCGCGTCACAGGCCTCTGTTCGCACGCCCTGGTCTATCTTCAGTTAGACGTGCTTCTGGTAAGTATATAAATAATAGGGAATCTGCAAATTTACTTTTTCCATACCTTAATTTTTTTGGCTGTTTTACAGTTTTATAATAGTAAAGATCATATTTTTTACAAAAATGATCAATACTGGAACTGAATTGGAACTGAATATACCTTGTCTTATCAAGACAAGGTATATTCAGTTCCAATTTCACAACTAGATGTCGCTGCCGTAGCTGATTCCAAGATCGCACTATCGAAGTCGTGATGTGAATTTACGTGTCACGATTAAAGTGATAAGACTTTAAACACAGATTACTCAAAAAGTATTTTTCAGATATTAATGAAATATATATAATCAGAATCGGTTCGAAATTGGCTGAGTACCTAATCGCTTACCATACATAAAGAAAAACAGTCGAAATGAGAGAGTACCTCCTAAGTTTCCTCCTTTGAAATAATACTAAATTCTACTTTTTGAAGTCTTTTAAAATGACTAACTAAGCTCATTTCCAGGTGAATCCGACGAGACCGACCGTCGCCTCAGAAGACCGAGCAGTCACATGCTAAAAGACGGTATTGTGGTGTACCGCGAAAGAACAACGAGCCGGGAGAGGTTAGAATTCACTCATAGGTATTTGTTATATATCTTATCGGTGGTGGTAATCATTCTTGAACATCAGGAAGGAACAGGTTATAAAGTTTTAGGGTCATTGATTTATTATTTGAAACTCACGGTTTTGAACATAGTTTTTCATACACGTACATATTTGAACTTAGTTTTTGACGTGACAACGTCTTATAATTCAATAGAGCCGGCTGCACGCACGAAAAAACATGACTCATGAGGCGTTCCATGAAGTGACGTTGTCACGTTCAACTATCGTCAGTAAACCGACTTTACAGACAACCATTTTTTTCATACACACTTTTGAACATAGTTTTTCATAGTTGATCATGGCGCATGCAACTGTGCCGAAATATCGGGAAATAGTCAAACTCTTTCCTTTAACATGAGAAAGGAACATGTAATTAAATTTTTAGTTTTGGTATTTTTTTTTGGTGATATTGATTCATTGATGGCACCAGGAACTATCAAGTTATACAATGTTAATTGCTCATTGACGTACTATATTAATCACTTTATTTGGCGCACGTTGCTGTTTTTCTTCCATACAATATTAACCTGTCCCGTTATACCCAGCAGTGTATCGCGAAGCAGCAGTGTTCACGGCTCTAGAGAAGGCTCGCCGCGCGCACGGCCCGAAGACATTCCTCTAGAAGATATTAAAAGAAATGCTGTTGTCGCTACACCTATTGTGGTCCAACCAGTAAGTGAAACATTAAGGTGAAACGTCTCGCTCTAGCGGGAAATTCAATTTTTTTTGGTTTTTTTTATTGTGGCTGAACTGTTCTCATTTACTAGTTTAAGCTACTTTGAAAACAGTTTTAGGATTAAGTAAGTTTATATAAAGAACCAATCTCAAAAATTGATACAGGGTTACACAGAAAATTATTGATTATGTTCGCAAAGTAGCTTAAACTAGTAAAAGGGGTTTAGGGTTTTTTTTTATTGTGGCTGATCCACAATAAAAAAAAACCCTAAAAAATTTGAATTTCCCGCTTGAGCGAGACGTATCACCCTAAGTACTATATTTTTTTTTTAACCTATATTGTCCAACTGCTGGGCAAAGGTCTCCCCCAAAGTCTTCCACTCATCCCGGTCCTTGGCGACCGGGATGTAAGTATAATAACAATAAATATTCATGGTGGCAAATGCACAAAAAGTGCGAGCCACAAAAAAAAAAAAAAAAAATATTCATGGACATTTCATAATTTACACTCTAGTCCCAAACTAAAAGCACGTTCTATGGGGAGTGATAGAACTGCGATAGACTTTTAAATACTTAAAAGTACATAAATGTATGTAGGTACATATAAATTACATGAGTGTGACTAGAGTGTGATGTGTGAAATGTCCATGTTTATTTTTTTTATTTAAATATACCTAAATCGGTAATTAAAATAATTAATTATAGTAATACTGTGTGTATTTACTATTAATTAATATTTTTCATCAACAGCCTCAACCGAGTACATCGCAAGTCCAGCGAATAAAAACGAAGCAATCCGAAGAGACTTCGTTCATTTCCGGAGAACCTCGGCCTAAGAAAAAGGGACAAGTCGAGACCATATGATATTAGGTATAAATGTGTTATTTAACGTTACTTTTACTCAAAGGATTATAATTATAGTCTAACAAATAATGTGCAAAATTAAATAGATTGTACTTTACATTATAAACGCTAAAGTTTGTTAGACTTTAGTGATTACAGTGTAAAATAGACTCACAATAATACTAACAGTTTAACGTAAGAATTTGTTGAATATTTGTGTTTCAATGACGTCATAATCAGCGAACCGATTTCTAGGAAACTTCGGTTTAACTATAATACAGTTAAACGTATGATCCTATGCACATGCTTGGCAAAAATCCTTTAAAAGTAGTATACTTTATATGTAAAATGGTCATAATTGAAATCATTTGTAAACTAGATCGATAAAAATATGTCAAGTAAAGAAAAATGGGCAATTCTTAGTGGAGCGTCGGCCACGACAGCAAAACTCGTTTCTCAAGGTTGTCAAATACTATGTTTTAAAGTGCTTTTACAGGCCAATATTTTACTATGAAATGCCCTTTCTCCTTTTTGTGAAAAAAATATATTAGACAATCGGATTAAAGATCTGAATTATTATTTTATTTACGTGACATTATTTGTTATGAAATTGTGTCTTACATAAACTAACTTATCGCATAAACATCTCATTATATTCAGTGACTTTACATGACAGTGACATTTAATAATTGACATTGACGAATAAAAGAAATAGATGATAGTAAATATAAAACGCGATGGATTTGAGTTCAGTAACTTTTTGATTAAAAAATAGCATTTTTATTTTCATATTTATTCTGACTTTATGTTGACTTTTGCTGTCTAATTTTGGTGTAATTGAATACTTGAGATTGTAGATTAATGTAAAAACAGTTTAAATAGGAATTTGATAGAACTCATTTCAGAGCTTTTGAAAAGAAAATTTTCCATCATTTTTTATTTAAAATAAATGACTGTTGACTTGACGATTGACTGACTTGACTAAGAATTTTTTTGAAACTTGACATTGATATAATTGCCTGTCGTATTGACACAGAAGCGCCGAAAAAAAAATAAGAAGAAGAAATAGATTAGCGAAGTAAGCTAACCTCGATATGTTAAAAAGAATTTAATTGATATTTGAAGAATATTTAGTTTTCGTAACATTATTAGCTTGGAAAATTCGTGTTTATGTATGTGATCCTTATTAACGATAAAGTATTAGTTTTGTTACCAAAATTATTATATAAGTTTTTATAAAATCCATATTATATTTATATTTTATTACATTTATCTTCACCTATCAAAGATGGCTGACAGAAAATACTTTTAGCACTAAGCTCTCCTTATCTAAGCTTTGTTTTGGTGCGGTATAGTAATTATAAATAAATCACACTACGTATGACATACTGCACGTAATCTTTCACATTGACATTTATTTTTTGGACATTTCAGAACATTGCTAGACTACATAATAACCAATTTGTAAATAAAAATGGAAAAATTAAATAAATATATAAAAATAGTTTTAATCCTGAGTGAAATGGATCTCCTTTTACGTCCATGTGTACATAAAATATATATTAATTGTAATGTATGCACTACGGAATATTTTTATGCATCTATCTAGATAATATTAAATAAATTACGTTATATTTATTGATTGGCTGGCACAAAATGGTTGTATAATTTGAAAAAGGTTTATTATTTTAAAGTTCTCTATTTTCATATTTCTCTTAATATACCATCCCACCTAGCGATTTTATATTAACACTATATTTAATTGTGATATTATAATACTTCAAAACTTAAAATCGTGATACTTGTGTCAAAAAAAAAATGCAAAATATTAAACCTATTTCTGTAATCCGTTCCTGTCTAAAACCATTTTTTTTATGTTGTGATTTTTATAAGAGTTGCAATAACATTTGATGTAAATAATGTATTATTATGTTCGTAAATGAAAACTATCGTAGTGTTGAAACTAAATAAATATAACATGTTACTAATAATACATAGTTTTATTTTTAAACCCGTCACAAATTGAGATTTGCTGGTTATTTAAGGTTATTTTAGGCTCTAGTTGCGAAGATCCAAGGACCTTTATTCATTGAATATTGTTAAAAATCTGGACAGAAAGAAAACTTCGGCAGAGACCTTTGCTCAGATATGAGACAGAGAGATTTTTGCTTAGCATAGAATTTGCCTTATTTTTTAAATAAAAAAAATGGTAGGTATATCATTGCCATGATCTAAGAGACAAGAAGCCTTGGCCGACCATCGGGCTCACAACTTCTAACATTACAAGTATACCTACATCGTTGCATTACAAGGTATTCCTAGATTCAAAAAGCCCATAATAAGAAAAGAGTGGCGTTAGAAAGGAGGCTTTAGGTACTTAGCAGTGAGCTGATACGAGCTGCCTATGATGATGATAATGACGACCGATGTGGCGCGGTGGGCGATGGTCCGCCTGAGACGCGGAAGGTTGCGGGTTCGATTCCCGCCTCGGGATAAATGTTTGTATGTTCTGTAAATATTTATTCCGGGTGTTCTGGGTATTATATGTATAATAAAAAAATATCTATCTATGTTTTATATTGTATTAAGTATGTCAGTCTTCTAGTACCCATAACACAAGCTCTGCTTAGCTTGGGGCTAGATGATGTTGTGTGGATTGTCAAAAAAAAAATGTATAAACGCGGGAATAAAAAATATGAAATCAAACATTGTTAACTATTTTCATTCTAATTTATTCGATTAATCATCTGCTCTATACACATGATATGCACCAGTGCCTATAAATTATACAAATAATGTCATGAACAACACTGATAATGACATAAAAATTATTTACAATAACACAATATTACATACCATTGCTCTTTATATATTATTCTATATTTTATCGTAATTTGAGCTACATACATAGAACATCCTATCGGATGTCAACATATAATCACAGCAATCCTGTTATTTGCACCGAGTGTAGTTTAGGAAGTGTAGAATAGATTTTTATATTGTTTTTGTATATATTTAGAGTTGTACAATTTTGTTAATTCTATTTCTTCCTTTTTACATTATATTTGTATGTAACTACACCAATTAAAGAGCAGAATATAGAAAAAGGAGAAATTACGCTTAAATTATTTGACACTTAAAACTATAAGCGATGAACAAGTAAAAACAAATATTTCTTTACCTTAGAACTTTGTGACGTATAAGTTATATTTAAAATTATTGACTCAATTAAATCCCTCCACCAATTAGCTATGTATGATAAGACTACTAGTAGGTAGATACACAAATTATTAAATAAAAAATACGTTTATTAAATTAAATAAAGTATTCCATTTAATTTTAAGATTAAACATATCAAATATAATTATTGCATGAACCTTATAGTACGAGATCCGGCTGCAGGATTACTACGCTCATCTGTTTTTTGCTGGAAACCGATTTTTTATGTAAGTATATTTATAATTAGGAGAATATATATTTATCAGGTTGCCTAGCAAAATTTGGCCGCCAGTATGTCTAATTAATTTTTTTTTTTTTGTTTTTTGGGAAAAAATATCGTTCACTTGTTTTTTAAATAAAATAACGTCTACATCATGGCAATTTATATGAAGATTCAAAAAAATCACGGTTGCCGTTGCGTACTTGGCCGCACCTCTTCGCAGCTAGGTGTAAACAGGTATGATTTCGATATATTTATACATGCATAACGTTTATTTATTAATTGCATATCAAATTAAAGCTATGTTTTTTTCCATTTTTTATCATATTGTTTGCTTAATTAAATCTACCCGCAAATAAGGGTTGCTGATTTTTTCGAGTCTTTATATTAATTGCCATGATGTAGACGTTATTTGATTTAAAAAACAAGTGAACGATATTTTTCCCAAAAAATAATTTAATTAAACATACTGGCGGCCAAATTTTGCTAGGCAACCTGATAAATATATATTCTCCTAATTATAAATATACATAAAAATTTGGTTTTCAGCAAAAAACAGATGAGCGCAGTAATCCTGCAGCCGGATCTTAGACTATTATATAAGACTACTTAATAGTTATTTTACCATAGTAAATCGTTATAGGTAAATAATATCATTTCCGTTAATATTTTTAATTTTATTTGTGTTGTATAAATGAGAAACACTAAGTAGTTAATTCTCTTGACTAAAAATTATATAAAAAAAACTATCCGACCATGCAGATCCTGGATTTACCGAAATTTGTATAGTACATAATATTTATCAAATATAGCATTCAGTGGAGGTCACCATTAAAACAAATAAGAATGTTTAATTATTTAAATAAAACAACTTTTACAATATGTACAGTACAATGCAACTAGTGTTTTGATATCACCCATTTAAATATAAAAAAATGTATAATTCCACTCTGTCTCATGATTTGAATAATATCAAAACAAATAACACTTTAGGCCATGAATATTGCCTATTAAAAAATCTATGTACACTATGTAGCACTTAGGAAACACGAACAAGCATGGTCTAGGCAAGCTTTTATGGAAGCACGTTTAAGTAATAATCTTAAATAATAAGATCTAGACTATTTACGGACCAATAGTAGGTAACCATAAGTTTATGTTAGCTTCAGTATTTAGGTATACCTACTTATATCAGTGAAGATGTACTAAGTATAATCGTAATTGTAGAACAAGGACGGATGTGCAAAACTGCAGGTTTACATTTTATGTCATAACTTTAAAACGGTTACGCCTATCAACGTGAAATTTAGACAAGTTGCTATATGTATAGGCCTTTACAAATTTAAGTTGCATACAAAATAAATAATAGGTTAAATTAAAAAATAGCCAAAAATCACATCCGTCTTTGTTCTACGATCATGACATTAAGTAGCTCCCATTACACATATGGGAATTTAAAGGCTCTTATTTCCCGCAAAGTGGGGTAATAAGAGCGATTCTGTTTTTTTCTTTAAAGTTTATCTGTGGCCAAATGCCCAGTAGTATAACGCTAACGCTATGATTTACTGATAGTCGAATGAGTAAGGATTAAGTTTGTAATAAAAAGATTCCATAATAGGCAAAGATTTGACTTTTATGGGTTTTTTTCCTTAGTAGGCTCCAATTCCCCCCGTCTCCCCTAATAAGAAAGTGTATCGCAAAACAAACTTGAGTTTAAGGCATTTTGAAAGTGTGATAGTTTAATATTTAAATTTGAAATGTTTTACCTAACAGGACTAAATAGGTATATATTATATAAAATTATACGTCTAAAAATTCAAGCGGACATAATTTCCTTCGCAAAATAGAGTTGTTAGATTGTTCAGAAGAGTATAGTTTACAAAGTATATAATTATAAATTGAAATCTGCCCGCTTGCTGACAAAAATAAAATGCACCCTGTACCGGATTAATGTGCGCTTATATCGTATCGGTAATTAAAGAAAACACAGATCAGTAGGTAGGTATATGTGATGACATGTATAAAAGAAATTTAAGAATGATAGTGTAGCTGACCACGACTAAGTATTTCTTTAAAGTACACAACACGATGTCACACAAGCCAGTAAGTCTAAACGAAGCTCATATTTTCTTAACATCTATTTCCGTCCTCTATAATAACGGAGACAAAAAAAGTACTAATAAGTATTGACGATAATAAAAAAAGCATTCTGTCAAATCAACTTAGTAACTTATTTATAGGAACTCTGCATAGTAGAAAACTCAAGCGTAAAAGCTTTATTTTAATCATTTTTTGTAAAGGAATACATAATTAAGATATTAATATTTAATGCGATATAAATGTTGTGTAACAGTTAGCAAGTAGATAAATCAAAGCTAATTCTTAGTTATAAATAAAAGTACGTAATTGACCATTCTTATAGTTAAACAATTCAAAATAACTACATATCAATTTGATTACAAAGGTATAATTGACAAAAACTAATCAAAACATGTCAAATAGAGTATCTCATATTTCTGTATTATATTTTTAACTTAATTTCAAATAACTTTTGAATGACACTTAGCGTCATATTCTATCTAGCTTAAAAATCTGCAGAAATACATCATATATTCACTACTAATGGTGCAAATATCTCTAAAATATATATTTAAATTACTATACTGTGCAATATACAATGCACGCGTAACACATATTATATCGATAATATACCATAGTTACTTACACATAAAAACATTACTGTCAAACAGCATATCTCGCTATACATCAACCTTTAATTTAGCTCACTATTCAAATAATCATAATTATATATAATATATATTATACCTTACACTATACTTTGGTGTAACACTATTATGTAGTTCACTCGCCAAGTTTCTATACATAAGAGTTAGTACATAAATAATAATAAAGATAGGTACTTTATACATGAATTCTGTATAAAAGCTATTGAGCTTATTAAGTTAAATTAAAAAAAAAATGTAAGCTCTTATGGTATTCCTGGCGTTTGAACTACTATTTAAGTTGGACATTTAGTTTGAAATAAAAACACACATACGCCATAACACTTTAAACATCATTTAACAATCATTATTGTCAGTTATATATCTATTTTTATGATTTATATATTTATATAAATTCGCATCTAACCATAGGCAGTTTTAACACAATCGTTATAATTTAAATTTACTATTAATATGTAAACTGCATTGAGATGTGGTTCTCACTAATACTTTTATTTTGCAAAAGTATTTTAATTAAATTAAACTTTTATATTCAATGCTTACAAAAAGATTAAAAAAAAGAAAAAGTATAGTTTCAATATAATTTAGATCCACACCTCAATAATCAGAATATCTTACACGTTTGTATGAAAAATGGAACTAGCACATTTAGTATTAAATAGCTACAGAATTAGAATTAGTTTTACGATTTAGTTAAAGATACTTTCCCTAATAAAAAATAGTAATGGCGTCGAATTTAGTAGCAGACAAAAGTCAACACATTTCACTAGGTTTTAGTTTGGTCTAGCTGCTAACACTCGTTGCTCGTTGCTCACAGAATTATAATAATATTGCAGTCGACAATCTGACATTACATTTGACTTGACAGGTGTGACATGTAACGTATTAAGAATAATATACACAATTTGACAAAGTACATATTATTTTCGGTTCATCTGAATTTAATGATCGTAAGATTTGGTTATGTATCTTTCAATTTACACATTATTATTTGCGTTGAATCGTTACGGAATACTCTTTATAAGCAAATTTAATATTCGTCTGCAAAAATATATCATCGACTGTAGGTAGATATACGTCCAGGAAACGACCTTCACTTGAAATGGTTATTATTACGTTACATGTCAAACCCTCATCATCAGCAATTCCTTAGAATGTTCCTTGAACTTGCAAAATATACTTAGAATAGATTACAAATATTTAGGAATTTGCGAGAATATCCAAACGTGCAAATAATCCGTATAAATCACTTAAACCGAACGCTCTGTCACTATCACATAACCGTAAGATCGCAACGTCATTGTCATTCTGCGATCTGTATTGCTTGTTAGGATCGGAGTTGTGCGGGACTGAGGACGAGCTCCCCGTCGGGGCCGCTCGCGAAGGACACGTTTCTCGGCGGCGGGCGGCGCTGGCTCGGTCCGTGCAGGGCGCTCTGCGGCGCGCTCTGCGGGGGGCGCTGTGAGCCGAGCGCGGCGCCGGGCGCGGGCGACGGGCTGGGGATCCCGCCCGGCGGGAGTGGACTCTGCGGGGACGGTGTTTGCCGCACCCCGTTCGACGCGCTCTGGCAAGGTGCGACCTGAAATGACAAATTAAGAGTCTTACGGCCGGTTTCTGAAAACCCAAATCATGATTGATCCGAGTTTGACACATAGTAGTTGTTTGATTTTTTCGTTGATCATCGTTCGAGAAACCGGCCGTTAAACTACTTGTTCATTGTTGCTTAACAAAATAATCTGCAAAGCATAAATTTGTCAATTATTATAATACAAAATTCAGTGGCGCCCAACCATTGTATGGTTTATGCAGATAGTTGCAATATGGTATGTGCTGGTTTAAATGAAGTATATCTATTTCAACTAGAGAGGCGGAAATATGCTCGGTATTTATTTATTACGCCAGTCGAATGAGTTAGACTTTAGACGCACACAATTTTAGTGGCGCCCAACGTGGGGCACAAATGACTTACCTGTATAATATTCGTGAGCGGCAGTAAATCGAGATATTCTAGCTTCAGCAAAGTTTGGTATCTTGACAGTAGATTTATCCACAATATTAAATAAACTAAATCAATGAAGCCTCAGTGGCGCCCAACGTGGGGCACAAACAACTTGCCTGTATAATATTAAAATTTGTTAGCGGCTATAGATTGAGAGGCAAAACTGTTATACCTTGACACTACTCTCAAACTAAAGTAGATCTACATCTATCCACAATATTCACTGAATTAATCGTTGGCGCCCAACGTGGGGCATTAATGACTTGCCTGTATAGTCTGCGTGGGCGGCTGCACTGTGAGATGTGTGGCGGTGCGGTACCGACGCAGTCGCTCGTCCTCCTCGCCGCTGGACAGGCTCGACACGTCGCAGGAGGAGGCGTCGAGGCGGCGCGCCGGCGAGCACTGCGCAGGGCCGCGTGACGTGCCGCCGGCGAGAGGCATCTCTTCGCCTTCCACGCAACCTGGCAGTCTGGAATACCATCTGATTAGTTGTTTATGAGTTTGTGACAGCTTTTAAGAGGTCTGAGGCCGTAGTTTGAATTTTACTTGATTTTATCGTGTGTTAAATGTTTTTGAATGGAGAGTGACTCAAAATTTCGTGTCACTTTGAATCAAATCAAATAAAATCCAGTTAGCTATTATAATGGTACCTATACGTCTTACTATCGATACATGCTGATTCTTGTGATTGAATTGTGTATCCAAATTTAACTAGGTCTTGTCTGGGTGGAGAATGGTTGTTACACTGAGTACAATACCAGTACCTACATTAAAAACTACGATTGCTGGTTTCCAGGTTTATTGTCATAGTTACCTTCTGTTCTCCTTGTATTTGGTCCGCCGACGGCAGCAAGGCTTGGCAAATATACAAAAGGCGATACGCAGTAGACAAAGCGCCAGTCCGGAGAAGATGAGCGACGGACCCACGAGCCGCAACTCTGGCGTCTTGAAACCCTAGAATCGGTCAAATTATGACCCATACAATTTTTTTTCAACGCTGTCATGGTTTCTTTTAGAGTTCATGCATTTAGTCCCAAACTAAGTAAAGCAAAGCTTGTAGTGTGGAAACTAGAAATTCTGAAATTTTACAAAGATATTTAGCTTTTTGTAATACACGACCAGGTCACCTAGATGCATCAAAAATACTGTCATTTAACCTTGGTTCAGAAATATGAGCACTTTCTGACTAAATTACCCGGAGAGATTGTCCATTAAAGTAGTGTTTTTTACAAAGTCTTAGGTATCCAAGAGATGCTCACCTTGTCTCCAGTCCCCACGAAGTAGACGATGAGCCCCATAGCAAGGATGCCGAGTCCTGCATACAGAAGTCGCGCCACACCCCACGGCTCTCCATTGATCCGCTCCGCCTCTCCGTCTGAATCTGATGAGGAGCCGTATGACGCGTCCCGGACCTGAAATCCATATCACATACAATCAGATGTTTATTTCCACTTAGTTTGCTCAGCTTATGTGCGTCTTGTCGAAAAGGCGTCAACGCATTTCCATTTTTCGGGTTTTTTTCTGTTCTAGCTTTTCTAATCGACGTGTGCTTTAGTATCAGCATTGATAAATTACTTTCAACAGTTTATTTAGTGATTGTTATTTGTGTCTAATATTTCCATGTAGGTAAAGTACCTATGTGTGGTTAAATTCTACAAAACCCGCGGTGAAGTGTTCGTGTCTAAATGATATTAGTTGTTATGGTTATGTTAAGCTACTTCAAAAACGACAGAAAAAAGATGAGTGCGATGATGTCATACTGTGAACTGACTAAAATTGTATCTAATGTTATTATATTATTATGTGTTTGGTGGTAAGTAGTAAAGTGTCGTGTGCAATACTTACCTAACTTTAGAATCTTTGAGTACCTCTATTGGTTTTTTTGGATGATCAACTAGATGTAGCATTGTATCGATCTTAGAATCTATAAACTCACCTGCATAGATTCTCCGTCAAATAACTTTATATCCCAACAACCCCAACTTACAACTAAAAAGCGTCATGCCATGCCGTGCAATACAATATTGACACGATAAGCTTACAAAAATGGTTAATGATTTTACAGATCGTTCAAGTCAGATTACATGATTTATAGTTTTGTCTTATACTCACGAGTTACACAAATCATGTAAGTTTGACCTTGAGAACAGCTTACCGTGAAACCCAAATAGACTTCAATCTTCTGAAGATTAGTTTTACAATACTAACAATAGGTAACTACGCTTGAAACATTGAAAGTCTGGTCTTTGGGCTTCGCAATAAAAGCTAGAGTCCCGCATACCCCCTACCAAAGTAGACTACAACCGCTAGAGAATAGAAAACGACAAATGTAGGTACAAATGTGTAAAACTGTCACGTGGCTTACGTCATTTGTACATGTTAGGTATTGTATTCTCTAGATAGTAGAATGTTTGGTAGGGAGGTATGGACTCTATCCTACCCTGTTGTTCCTGTGCCATTTGCCTCCTCGCCTGGCGCCGGGATGGTCGCCAGGCACAGAGCAGCGCCGCGCCGCGCCGCCTGCGCCCGCGCCGCCGCCGCCCACTGACAGCGCCGCCGCCTCCTGCCACGCTGCGCGTCCGGCCGCGCACTGCACATTGCATTTTATGTTACCCTCTGGTCGCAGAGTGGTGAGGGCGATGGCATCACCCCAGCACGTGAACACTTGTCACTGAATACCTACCGTGTGTAACTAGCAACCAAAATTACATGCTTAGCCCTAGAACTCGAAGGCTTAAGCCCGTGATCGAAACTAAGTATATTTTTGTTGAAGCACATGTTCTGTTTAAAATAAGGTTATATCTACACTCGAGAGCAATGAATCCGGGTCACTTAAAGAATGTTAAAAATCTCGGAAACTAAAAATGATAGGTTAATGCAATAAATTGTATTTAATAGACAATGTAATACTCCTTAAATGAAAGTAAAAAAAAATATGAGTCACCATACATTTTATTAAAACAAAATTACATAAAGAAAAAAACTGCTGATCTCTCCTTAAAACAAAAATAGGAAACATGAAATTTTTGAACTTTATTACGATTTTCTTGAATTTTAATACTTCGTATTGCCTCCTCGTGCTTCCATTACTGCGTTTACGCGGTTTGGCATGCTGTACACCAAGTTCCTTATACGATTTTGGGGAATATTCTCCCATTCCTCTGTGAGAGCAATTTTGAGCTCACGAAGCGTGATTGGGGGAGGGTTTCGTTGTTTTACGCATCTGCCTAGCTCGTCCCAAGCATGCTCGATCGGGTTGATATCCGGGCTGCGCGCTGGCCACTCCATACGAGTAATGTTCATCTCTTGAAGGTAGTCATTCACAATCCTACCTGTATGAGGTCGGGCATTGTCATGCATAAATATAGCATCCTCACCTAAATTGACCATAAATGGACCAACGTGATCATTGAGGATTTCTTCCACATATCTTACGCTAGTTAAAGAGCCGTTTTCTATGATCACCAGCTCTGTGCGACTTTCAGAAGAAATTCCGGCCCACACAAGTACAGACCCACCACCGTAGGCTACTTTTTCTTCGATGCATGCTTGCTTGAATCTTTCCCCTGGTCTTCGATACACTCTGTGTCTTCCATCGTGCTTGTAGAACATAAATTTTGATTCGTCGGAGAACATAACTTTTGACCAATCTTCAATACTCCAATTTACGTGGCTCTGGGCATATCTTAGTCTCGAAATACGATGCCCACGCTCCAGTTTAGGGCCGTTTGCAGGTCTAAGGGGTTTTAAGTTAGATTCAGCAAGCCGACGTCTTACTGTCCATGCACTTGGGTTACTTCCTCCGAGGCGTCGAAACTGATTGGTTAGTTCAGTTCCTGTGAGAAAGCGATTTCGAAGCATGGTGTTCACCAAGTATCGGTCTTCTCGTGCTGTGGTACACCTGGTTCTGCCCGTTCCTGGTCTGCGTAGGTTAGAACCAGTTTCTTCGTAACGTCGGAGAACTCTTTGTACTGTTGACAGCGACACACCGACAGTCCTGGCTGTATCGCGCTGACTCCGGCCGGTTTCCAGCATTGTAAGTATTCTGGTGCATTCTTCAGGCGTAAGCGACATAATTTCAGCTTGCATAATGAATATAGAGCACTATCAACATGGTTTATGTACCCACATAAATGACGGATTACAAACAAAAGCAAAACCAAATGCTGTAATTTCGTAGTTCCAACTTCGAAAGTGGCCCTTTTTCAAATTTGATTTTTGAAGTGAAAACTTCTTTAGCGGCGCTGGGTGGGTAAAAACTTTCAAACTCGCGTCAGGGTCACGTGACGTCGAAAAAGCGTAAGATCTTATTTAATTTTTATACATTGCTCGTAAAACAAGAGACGACAAAAGAACACACTTGCGGTCACGCGACGTATGACTCAAACAATTAGTGTTGTGGCGCAGACACATTCGCGCTTGCGCGAATGTGTCTGTGTCTTCGTTGTCTTCGTTGTGACACATTCGCGCTTGCGCGAATGTGACACAATGACATGACACAATCACAATGACACAGACACATTCGCGCTTGCGCGAATGTGTCTGTGTCATTGTGATTGTCATTGTCATTATGACGACTGTGGTTATATCACAGACACATTCGCGCTTGCGCGAATGTGTCTGTGTCATTGTGATTGTCATTGTCATTATGACGACTGTGGTTATATTTTTGAAGTGAAAACTTAAAAGTGAAAACACAACGTTAATATTGAAGTTTTCACTTCTGCCGGCACTCCCGGAGTGCTACCATTTTTTTATTTTATGATATAACTTTACAATAACTAAGAAGTTTTAATACCTTCATTTAAGGAGTATTACATTGTCTATTAAATACAATTTATTGCATTAACCTAGCATTTTTAGTTTCCGGGATTTTTAGGATTCTTTAAGTGACCCGGATTCATTGCTCTCGAGTGTATATAGAGTTAATTTTGACAAAATAGCAATATATTTTAAATAGTGTACACTTAACCTGCAGAAATGCCAACATTGAAAGCTGCTTTTTACTGATTTTCAAATATTTTAAGATTTTTAGGAATAAAGTTCATACTCGTACCTTTTCATATATTTTCGTATATTTCTATCAAAACATCATTGAGGTAAGTAGTTCAGTCTCATAGAATTTTAAAAATTAAACGATAAATTTGTAGTTTGCAAATAATATACTTACTAAAAGCTTAAAGTACCTATATTATAGAAAAATACAAATCTACAGTACCTAATATCATGCTTAACAATACAATGAATAAATACGTCTTTCTTGAGAGTCAACAACATGTTACTAATTCAGTAAGCTTCATTATTCTAAGCAGCTTTCTGAACGCATAAATCCAATTGATATGAAAACATTCCTCGTACAAAACATGAGCGGCACAGCAGCACGATTTATGTGCCATAAATAACCAATAAACATTATTGTCTTTGCTATAGATCACGGACCTTGTCGATACAAGTCACGAGTTCGATAAACAGAAAACGGGAACACATTAGGCAGTGGATTAAGAGCGGTTTACACCATATTATTGGTCCATTGGCCCTCGAATAGGTGGTGAAATATACCGCGGAACAGAGTTTTAAAAGCTGGGATTGCTCATTTATGCTTTAATATAGAATAAATGATAAAAAGTTTGTAGGTGCAATGTTTGTTGCGCTAAATCATAAATAACGTAGGTACTAATACTAATATTATAAAGAGGTAAAGTTTGTGTGTTTGTATATTTGTTAAATTGTAAGGGGTAATCTCGGGATCTACTGAACCGATTTTAAAAATTCTTTCACCAATAGAAAGCCACATTATTGCTGAGTGTCATAGGTCATATGACAAACCGAAAAATAAAAAGGCTTTTACGTGGTAGTCCGTTTTGCAAAGTGAATCGGAGAAAAGCGGTCAAATTATGCCCAACGAAGTGGGCACGGGACAGCTAGTATGATATAAAATAGGTACGCGCTACTTCTTTACAATATTGTGTATTTCTTGCACTGTGGTATACCAAACGAAACCTCCACTTTCAAAGTGCTGAGTTTAGCGGGTAGCTTGTAATCGTTGTGGCACTTTTTTTTTATACTTGCGTACAAGTGTATTACGAATTGTTTGGCTGTTACGAACTATTTGTATTGTAAGTTTTAATATTTCTCAATAGGTGAAAAATGTGATTTTCTTCTGAGAAATAAATTATCTATAACCTTATTAATAAACTGGCCTATAGCCATAGCATAAACATTGTTACTAGAATATCCGTTTCCAAGGAAATATATATTTTGTGCACTTAGCTATAGTTTTACCAAAGCACTATCCCCTGACAAACAACCCAACCGTTCGATTAAGCCTGCAATAAAAGCCTTTTAAATGTACGTAAACAACTATCTTACAAACAAAATTATGGAAACTAGTGAAAGTTGTGGAATTAAGTAGATTGAGCGCATTATCGAACAGATGGGGGGACTGCATCCTTAATATTTGGATGCAGTCCTACCTAGCAGCACATCTGATTATAAAATAAAATATAAGTATCAAGAACCGGGATGAGTGAAAGACTTTGGGGGAGACCTTTGCCCAGCAGTGGGACAATATAGGTTAAGGAAAAAAAGAACTAACATTAGTCAGTAGGTACCTAAGCTCTTATGTTATAAACAAATATGGACTAAGGTCTGAAATAAATTGACTTAAATAAAAAAAAAAATGCTGTTCGTAGTTATTTAAATACTTCATGAAACCTTGACCTCTTGTGAGTACATTCAGATTAACAGCCATTTTGTGTATTGGCAAACAGTACTCGTGCTGGTACCGCGAAACCAAATTAATGGAAGATAATATAAAAACATTTATTATTAACACGGGAACTTTAGCAAACATAGATATTAGTTATGTATGGTAATAGATGGCAGTATGTAAAATTTTAATTAAAAAAATATTTTTTTTTGTTCAGCTAGTAAGTTCGCAAAAACTGGATGTGATGAGCTGAAAACCGGGCTCTGTGGCGCGTCTTGTGAGAGACGTACGACCAACAGTGCACTGATTTATGTAAATAATGATATTGATGAAGATTTATATTACTGAACTACTACTAACTTTAAATTTCCCTAACCTATTCCTTCTTACTGCTGGGCAAAGGTCTCCATAATATAAACATACAAACTTACAATATTTACTAAAAACTATCTTTTATATAATCTAAAATCTATAACTCTAATATTATGTTAGTAATCAATCAGTCCATATATAAAGCATAAGTAATGAAGTACCTAGGGATTTAGGTGTAAGTATTCAAATATTAGCGGTCAAAATTTTAGGCTCTTCGTAGATAAAGTACTTATATACATAAAAAATACAGCTGTGTATTGAATCAGTTCATTATGTCTGTCTGATTAGTCGAATAGTGTGAAATAGTCACGACATTGTAACTGAGCTATTTTATCGTAAGCTACCATGAAGCCAATAATCGATTTAAGTATCATTAATTTCCGATTGACGACAAGCGCAAGCATCGCGTTGTCATTAGTCGTTAGATAAAAGAGGGTGTTGTAATTATAAGTGTTGTTTGTTTATTATGAATAAAGATTTGTCATGTACTTAATTGAGGCAGTTTTTAATGTTGTTTTGTGTAATAAAGTATTGTATATGTTATATTCCATATATTTTACTATTTATTTGTATTTGTATACCTGTACATGTTCACGATATTTCTATAACAATCGTGGTTTCGCTCACGCCTATCACCGCCCTTCTCAAAAAACGACCCTGTTTTTTTTAATTCTATTTAGGTACACATTTTTAAAATTTGAAATAAAATATTTCTTACGAACAGAACGAAACAGATGTTTTAATATCTATTAATTAAAAAAAGCATACCTACACCTCCATGCCTAGAAGACATAGTGTTAAAAGCTAGTGCATATGAGATATGGATGTGATAACACATTCTATGCTCGCGAAGTAGCGTGATAAGCTTCGTGTTAAGCTTTAGTTAGCAAGCTTTTGTATGAACTGCAACCTCACAAGCTTGTGCATAGATTGTGATTCAATTTAGGTTACATAGCAACTCTGTCCCGAAATTTTACTGGGAAACTGTAATTTTGTTCTTTGTCTATTAATCAAATATAATCATATTCTGGATTGAATTTTGTATTCAATTTGAAATTCCTATATTTATTGTCATAAAACACTGTTAATTAATTCCAGCTTTGGTGAAAGTCGTTGTACTTATACTGGGATCCTATTCTGTCTTTGCACTATCAAGAACGTAAATGCTTGGAAAAAAATAGAAGCAAATTAGGAGATAATTTGTCATTTTTGTTTATTAGTATGTCACCATTTACTAACATTAATTGGACCATCGGATTAACCATCATTTGTGTAAATAAAATCCAAAACTGTTAAATTCAAAAGTATTTCAAATTTTGTACATATCAAACAAAATATACCAAAAATGTTCAGTGCCTACTGGAAAATCTAATTCTACATATAAAACATCGCGAGTACATATTATTAACGGTAATAAAGTCTACAACCCAGTCTTCTTATAATTTAACATGCTAATTTGAGTTCGTTGCGCAAATGATTCCAGCTTGATTTATGGTTGGTAAAGAAGCGAGTGACGCGGCGGGCGCGCCCTCACGCCATCGTATCATGCCACTGTCAGGGCGAACATTACACTATTATATCGGTACCTCTACCATGAGATGTCACAGTAAAATCGCCTGACTTTACTACAGTAGTTACGTTAATAGTATGACGAATTTTAGTAACCAACTATCCGCTAGAGGCGCTGTACAAATCTTCATACATTTTTTAACTATAATTCGGCCGTTTTTAGAATGCGTTCCTGACACATGGCGATTGAACTGACGACGTAACTTTGTAATGGCGTTGCAGTTACGATAAAAATATTTTTGCTGGTTGTTTACCGTTTTAACAATTGATGAGCATTAAAACAACGTTATTATATCAATAATCAATGAATGTTATGATTTTGTGCCAAACTGAGAGTCAAATGACTTTGTAAACAATATTTTTCTAAATATATACTGCGTTATTACAAGGTTATGTCACCGCTTGATATTTGTAGTGCTGTGCTTAAAATAAAACCCAATAATAGTATCGTAATCCGTTCTTATACAGTTACGGTCTATCTTATAAAAAGTTAGCGCAGACTTGAAGAATTTATTACCATATACGTAATGATGACATAAAGTCAACGCTTACTTTTTATAAGATAGGGGGTTATACTTTATAAAATAATACGTTTTGTTTTTCTTTTTAAGAATTTGAAAATAATGGACTATAAGATAACTTTTATGATGTATAAAAATAAAACTACGTACGCACATTCAATTCAATGTACTTTATTGCATAGAAATACAGATTGTAACTTTGTAACAAAGAATTACATTTATATTACCTTTTTTTGGTTTCCACTTAAATAACTAAAACATAAATTTTAAATGATTCCGCCAATTTAAAACGAAAATAATCCTAAAAATAATCCGGCGATTCACTTTGGAGGAACGGTAACGAACTCAGTGTTATGTTGTGCCCATCACTAGACGTGACTAATTGACATGTGTCAGGAACGCATTCTCTGAGCGGCTAGATTATAGGTACAGACGCTAGCGAGTATAGTAAATATAGTATAGTAAAAACTCATGGTAGACCTACTGTAGCTATACCATGAGTTTTTACTATAGGTACTATATATATACTATAATCGCTAGCGTCTGTAGTAAAAAAATGTATGAAGATTTGTACAGCGTCTCTAGCGGATAGTTTACTAAAATTCGTAATACTAATATTTACGTAACTACTGTAGTAAAGTCAGGCGATTTTACTGTGACAACTCATGGTAGAGCTACTATCTATGATATACTCACATGCAGCTGGTTATTTTTTATGATACTATTTTTATATATGAAAAAGTCGATAAAATGTTTGATATTTTCACTCATTGGAAGGATCATATAAAAAAACGGTAGGAACCAGGCTGTAAGTTTCTTGCCTGTTTTTTTCTGGTCGCGTGGAAGTGGCACTAAGAATCACCCAGTATGTAAGGCATATTCTAAATGATCCTTGTGATTTAATTGAATAAAGTAATTTTTGACCTTTGACATTGTCAAATGGTTATGAACAAAAAAAAATGTTATATTGAATTCAGTGTCTAGAACACATTTTACCTAACCATTGCCGACTAGTTTTTAGATAAAAAAAATGGTATTTCACTATCTTCTAACATGCAATTTGACATTATCTACAAGCTTTTCTTTCATATACATACTTATATCTTACGGCCGGTTTCTCGAACGATGATCAACGAAAGAATCAAATAATTACTATGTGTCAAACTCGTATCATACGTGATTTGGGTTTCCAGAAACCGGCCGTTAGACTACCTTTTCTTATTAAATAACATTTGACAAAAATGTCTTTAAACGTTCGATTGCCGCAGAGCTGCTGCGAATAGCGTAAAAGAAGCAGCTTATCAGTACTTAAATGCTGAGTTTTTTAAAGCCCTTTGTGTGGAGTTTTTTTATGTCTTTATTTATCTTCAAGCATAACTGCTACGCTCTTGAACCGCTGGGGTATGTG
The DNA here is from genome assembly GCA_932527185.1 of Ecliptopera silaceata. Classification (NCBI taxonomy): domain Eukaryota; kingdom Metazoa; phylum Arthropoda; class Insecta; order Lepidoptera; family Geometridae; genus Ecliptopera; species Ecliptopera silaceata. Next base: position 3,202,562 of record OW052202.1, on the reverse strand, counting down.
ATCACGCGATTTAAATATTGCAGTTTGATAAAGCACATTTTTTTGGCTTTTTATTAGATATGGTATAGGTAAGTGACATGATAGACGCGTTATAAGGTCGATTCACACATATCAGTGAAGCCACAGTTCCGGCGCAGTTCCGGCGCAGTACCGTATCAGTGTTAATTATTCTTTCAAACATTTTCTATGGATGTATTCACACTTGTCCGTGTCAGTGCCGTCTCAGTACCGTCAGTGTCAGTGCCGGCACCGCCTAGAGAATGTTTGAAAGAATAATTATCACTGATACGGAACTGACACGGTACTGTGCCACTGTTACTGTACGGTTCACTGATATGTGTGAATCGACCAATAAACAGTTAAGTTATCTAAAGCTAAAACGTGAGCACTACTCACACTAAAATACATTCCTAACTTCTTCTCACTCACACTTATACTGGGCCACACTATCGTTGGAATGTTGAATATGTTTGACTACACGCTTATCGCGATCCCAAAATACGTACGTTGGTGAACCTTAGCTGCTGCTTAGACGAACCGTTTACGTTAAAATTTAGCACAATCGGGGGCCAGTAAACGTGTCAGGTTTTGATCACGGACTTGTACCTGTATCACAGCACCAAACCAAAAATTGTGTAATATATTATTTCCTACAACTACATGCGTTTTTTACACAAACATTATTCTTGTTGATGTAGGCAGGAAAGTATTGACAGGTATGTGTAGCTATCACTCTACTATCAACCTCAAACAAACACTCCATCGACTCTTAGCATTGGCCATCGTGATAAGGGCCATCAGACTTCTCTTTGAAACCAACTCAAAGCCCAAAGGCTACAAAAATTCTAAACCAATTCAAGAGACGGGGAAAGTATGCATTAATTTAAAGCCTATTTGGGTCACTCGTGGTAAGGGTTAGATTACATATACGCACGCATGCACCTTGCATATAAATAAATATTTACGAACATTTCACACATCACACTCTAGTTCCCAAACTAAGCAAAGCTTGCTATGGGAACTAGACTGCTGATTTAATACTTATACTTTTTTTGTAAAAACATAGAATACATAGTAACATCCAGACACAGAACAAATATTTATGTTCATCACACAAACATTTGTCCTGGGTGGGAATCGAACCTATGACTCACAGCATGGACGGCAGGGCTACTGCCGACCGTCTATCAAAGTCATACCTACTTAGTAGCGGTTGCTTCCAAAATACGTTTGTTGTTAAATTATTGATGTAGTCAAGTCATACAAATTATAAACAAAAATGAGAAAGAAAAGTGATATATTTGCAATGGAATAGCCAGTTTGTTTGAACAGTGATAGTTAGCATTAGCTTTCTCCAATTCTATCGTTTTTGTATCACGTCACTACTGAATCTTACACGCCAAGTTGTTTAATCTACCTGAGGCCTTATTGCGCTAATTTTCTAACTACACACGAAGCTGAACTACAAAAGTTATAGACATTTTGGGATCGCGATAAGCGTGTAGCCAAACACGTTCAACATTCAAACGTTAGTGTGCCCGAAGGTGGTGACCGCTGTCAAACGAACGGAAAAAAGATGAGCGGTTAGCTGTTTACAGCGATACGAATTTGCACACGTTGCGTACACGTTACGTTGGTGAACCTTAGCTGCTGCATAGACGAACCGTTACGTTACATTTGTAGCAACATCTATATCGCTACATGATGAACTACATCGAAGTCTACGCAACAGACCAACAGATGGCAGAGACAAATCCTAGATCGTACAAACGAAGTTATCACGGAGTTTGAACATAAGTAATAGAACCGATTAGGTAGGTACTATCCATCGGTCCTCGGGCCCCGAGCCAAAGGTCGCTCGGTGTGGAAGATCTTACCTTTTCGTAGGAGATACCACGTCTATCTCCTCACATTTTAGCACAATCGGGGCCTTGATGATTATGCGCAAGACCTACGCTTCGCTGGCAGGTGCAATGCTGATTCATGCTTGCATGTGGAGTGTACCATTAACCTCGTGGGTCTATAAAACCGGTTATTTGTAAATTTATATTTGACACAGGGCCTATTATAAAACGTTCATGGTTCAATGTAATAATGTAGTGCCGAGTGCACGGTATGCCGCTACAATAATTTACTTGGAAATATTATTGTGATTTATAGAAATAAAAGTATAGTGGCTCTACCACTATACTTTTTGAAAAGAGCGCGTCCAGGTAAGTACTACTACACTACATAAATGATGTATTCCAATAAAGATAAAGTTAATCTTTTGTTTAATAAAGCTATTAAATTATTAAAAGATCCAAACGCAAATTAAATTGGTATTGTCAATAAGTTAAACGCGTTACACCGTAGGCATCATCATTTAACATCAGATGTGATTGCGGCCAAGCGTTTGCCTATAACGCATAAAAAAGAAGTTATTTGAAAATTTAAAGGGGTGTGCTATTCCTGTCTCTGACTATCTAAAAATTATGGACGCGGTGTTTTTCCTCACAGAGTACGTCCTCAATTGACTTACTTATTTAACCTTTAAACATCAGTTAAGTTATATTAATAGTGTCTATGCAGATTGACAGTTTTATCTATTTAATTTATTTTATTATCAATATACAGTAGTGCAAAAACCTGCTGTATTTTAAAGAAATAATAATAACATTAAATCAAATAATTTTATTACTGGTTTGACACATTTTTACTACCACACGAATTAAAATGAAAAATTGCCGGAACGAAATCGTTAATATAGAAATTTTAAAAGCTAAAGCGGTTAAACGTTATAAACTTCTTTGGTATTTTATAAATGCAAGTCGCAATAAAATATATTAATTGTGAGTACGTTTTTCTGTACAGTGGTTTATTGCTGGTATTTTAGGGAAATAGTAGTTTTGTAAAATCGTTTTGGACGGAAAATTAAATTTTTATGTTAAAATGTACTTTCTAAACGTATATTTTAAATAAATAAATAAACACTCTTACTCTGAATCTACTCCTCTCACATTCATATCATCTTTCATACCAACCACATCTTTTCCGGTCTTCCTCTGCTTGTACTCCCAGCAAACATACGAATTAATAGAATAGATGTATTCAAAAATCAAAATCAAAAAGTATTTATTTGGGAACAAAAAACAATATAAATTTTAAAAACATAAAACGATGTTACTTGCAGAAGTAAAATACTGTGTCGCATGTAGCAACGCCCTCCTCCTTATGAAAGCAATGTGTTCCAATTTAACAGGTTACAATAGTAAATTAAATATAGTAACAAAACTAAGCCTAGTGTTACATTACTATTATGTTTTAATAAAAAAAAAAGCTAGCACTCCGGGAGTGCCGGCAGAAGTGAAAACTTCAATATTAACGTTGTGTTTTCACTTTTAAGTTTTCACTTCAAAAATATAACCACAGTCGTGATTGTGTCATGTCATTGTGTCACATTCGCGCAAGCGCGAATGTGACACAACGACGAAGACAACGAAGACACACTGACACAGACACATTCGCGCAAGCGCGAATGTGTCTGTGTCATTGTGATTGTGTCATGTCGTTGTGTCACATTCGCGCTTGCGCGAATGTGTCTGTGCAGTGTGTTCTTTTGTCGTCTCTTGTTTTACGAGCAATGTATAAAAATTAAATAAGATCTTACGCTTTTTCGACGTCACGTGACCCTGACGCGAGTTTGAAAGTTTTTACCCACCCAGCGCCGCTAAAGAAGTTTTCACTTCAAAAATAAATAACTAGCAAACATTCACTAAGACTACAAACTAAATCTCACAACAAATAAATAATGAAGTGACAAAATAAATGTTTATTTGAAATCTTCAAGAATTAATTGTTGCTACAAAATACTTTTGAAATCATCTACAAAGCTTGTAGACGCTCTACGATCGTAGAGCGTCTACTTTCGTAGCACTACGAGTTATGAAGCACAATTTGCTTGAGTTCACGCTCGAGGTAGATATTCCAAGTTCTAGCTCAAAATGAGCCCGTCAAACGCAGGAAATAGGTACGCCGCCGGGAGCTTGTCGGCAACTGAGGTTATACCTTTGATTTATTAGAAGGAGTAAACTCTAGAGAGCATGCAATTTGTCGTAATTGCTACGATTTCTGAATACAGAAACTGTATTGAAAATAATGATCACTTTGGATTTTTTGTTAGTATTAAACTTGACTAAATTGAAGTTTATTTTTCACTTTGAGTTTGATAGTTTTTTCAATATTATTATGGTACAATTTATTGTAAAGTTAGTTTTATGCTCCTTGTTTTAGTTCCTTGCCCAAGATAAGGAGACACATTTTTTTTGTAAATTTACACAAAAAATGGCCGATTTGTCGACCAACTAGTGCATAAGAGAGCCGATCGCACGTGCATTTTTTCGTTTATCTCTACAATAAAACACTAGATTACATCGTTACAGAGGTTTAATTTTGATACAAGTCCTCGTTTATTTTTATATAATTAAGGGCGTTAACATGGGATATAGCCCCTTAAGCTCTGACATTTGCCGGTCCACTGGCGTTCTGTGCCAGCAAAGCACAACGTGCAAGTTTAAGTGCCAGCTGAACTTAGCAAACATGTTTTGATAGCAATATTATGCTAATATTTACTGGATTAAATTAAACCTCGGTTTTTGATATCACAGGTTATTATGTAAACGAACTTGAATTAAGTAAGTACCTACATATTTTAAACCAAAGTGTGAAACTTTGAAATACGCTATATCGATATTCGGATGTTTTTTTTATCTTTGCGATCTTCTTCTTATCGTGTCGATGCTACAACTGTATTTTGTTGTAGCATCGTGTTGGAAAGATTAGCCAGACTAGACACAGCTTTACCGTGCCTAGCTGTTAAATAAATAAGTACGTTTAATCATTTGTAGGTACTACAATAAGATACAAAAAATCTCAAGAAAATAAAAGACGTGTGGCACTCGGGGACTGCCGCGGTAAAGCTATTGCATAGCGATTTTTGATGGACTACGCATGCACAATGTTAGGTTGTTTTCGTTACGGAATTTCTGGATTCGGTCTCCAGCTATGCAATAGTTAAAAATTTGTTTTAGATATGTGTAATTTTTACCTTTTTTACGGACATAATCCAAAATAAATCACATATTCATAATCACATTATCTTTCTTTTATTAAACTGTACGCACTAGTGCCCAGTTTGATTCATTATTCACAACTAAAAACCTAAGCTAAATAAATTCACTAAAGCATTTCAAGAATTGTACCAAATATGTCTCATTAAAATGCTTTCTAGCTGCCAGTCGCATACCTAGTTATATTTGTATTCATAACACAAAAATAACTCTAGGAACAGTTGGAAAAACACGAAGCCAAAAACACCAGCTGTCTGGCTTTTTTGTATTATTGAAATATGTTATGAAGTAAACCGAAATGTTTTTTTTTTCGTTTAACGCAAACTGCTCTCGAAAATCAGTTAGAAACACATTTTTAATATTTTTGTAATATATTTTTTTGCAATTGCTATGTAATTCTCTATACTAACGCAATATTAAAATTTTAATTAGTTGAATTTAGGTATATCTCAATTATTTCAAATGAAATAAAATGAGCGGCTTTATCGCTATGAGCAATTTTAGAACATGACATGACATTAAAGGCCGGTTTCTCGAACAATGATCAACGAAAAAATCAAATAATTACTTTGTGTCAAACTCGGATAAATCGTAATTTGGGTTTCCAGAAACCGGCCGTAAATTAAGAAAAACAAGCCATTTCTTAATGATTTTTAAATATTATTTTTTCTGTTGTTACAAGATTTCTGTTCTTATATTGAGTAACGAAACAAGCAATGTGACTACCAGAAACACTTTTCCCTTGATGGTTAATCCTGTTTTTACATGGTCCTATTATTTTGTCTTATCAAAGGGACCACGAAAAAAAAGCGATACTCTTGTCATCCTTGATTTCAAAAAAGTTTTTAGTCAAAACGTTGTTTTGATCTTTAAAAAAGTGCTAGGTGTAAAACACTACGTCAATTAAATATATTTCCCCACACATTTCACCTTCACCTATTTCATACAAAATTTGTACAAAATGCTACGTTTCCGAGTATAAAATTATAATCTAACTCGTGTAAGCGTTCTTCCTTACAAGTTCATTCCACATTACAGGTTTATAAGATGTCATTAAAAAGCAATTTCTGAGAATTCCAACCTTCATACACGCCGCGATCTCGTAAAATGTAACGATTACCTACCAGTCTTCATCATAAACGTCTATCTACCTACTATAGGGGTGTATTAGTCTGCCTGTGGAGCGTTCAAATCGTATCTACAAAGGGGTGATATTTTCACTGTTTCTTTACGAAGAATTTTTATCTTTTTTCAAACGGTTTTGGTTTTAATTTTATTATTTTTGCAAGTACTTTATGACTGAGTTTTAGATACAAGTTTAGTTAGATACAAGTTAAATGTAATGTATATGGGCGAGTTTGTCTTAACACTTAACATAATGTAAAATATTAAATTATGGTCGTGACCTAGATAGGAGTATTTTTTATTTCTAAAATACTACAGAATTTATTTATTTATTTATTTATTTAACATATGTACATACATATTTTTTTGTTAATAATGCCTTTAACCCTATGTTAGGTTTGTCTAGGCACTAAGTTCTCATATAATTAAACAGAGCAATAAATATGATACAGAATTTATGCTGAAAGGAACGTGTTATAAAGGGTAGTTAGCAGTATTAAGCATGATCAGTTTTCTATAAATATACAATAGTATTTCACATAACGAAAGCGGTAATAGTTCGAGTAAGTGTTTTTAGTAAAAACTTTTCTTTATTAAATCATAGAGAACTGAAAAACCACCATTTCGTGACTAAGTAAAGAGCGTTGACCCTTGACTGGTCTGTCATGATTTCGTAAGGTCAAACAGTAGAGGTCAAAGGCATTATTGTTTGACACGTTTTTTAAATTTCCTAATTGAAGTTTATTGCCGAAGTATATTTTACAGAAAGGTCAAAAAATAATAATATATTTAAGCTCAGGTATACACTGGTTTCGGCCCGGTTGCTTCCGTTCAGACAGGAAAAAATGGATTCGAAGTGATGGTTACGAAATATCATAATAGATTTGCATGTTGTGGTATCCTATAATTGGGGAAACACTAGATTTAAGTCCTTTGTTTGTATTTTTGTATTTTTATGTGTTTTTTCCGTTGGATACCCTTAATAAATAAATAAATATCTTGTTTTAACTGAGAGCTCGCTGTAGCTGTACTTAGTTGAAGAACAATCATCTAAATGCTTACAGTTTGAGAAAGTTTTTATTAAAATGCTAATAAAATGCTGCATTAGTTTTAAAATTATGAATAATTAATGTGGAAAATATCATACGTTTCATTCGTTGTCATTGTTTAATTATTCGTACATCGTTTTGTAACAATTAATAAAACACAATATAACAATGTATCCAGCATTTCAATATAGTAGCGTTATCACCTGTCACAAATAAATGTGATGATCGTAAACGTATTCTATGTACGAGTATAATACGTGTCAAAGCCAAAAGGGTTAGCACGGATAAATGAGAGAATCGTAATCGTATCGGATCGTTATATTAAAGACGTACTGCGCGGTGGCGCTGCAACGTTCGCCAGTTGTCAGTGGCAGAGTTGTCGTCAACACGAAGTATCACACGCATCCATCGTTGCGATACGTTTACGATTGTCACATTTATTCGTACTATCGTACCAAAGCCTGTAGTCAGAGTTTTAACTGAATTGCTAGTCGAAAACTGTCTTGATCTTTGATATGGAGCACTGCGAAATTTTGGGCTACGAGCTTATAATATCGTTTTGATCCATACAAATACTGCGCTACAGTTTTCGTAATTTCTAATAAAAACTACGGGGTTTATACCGAACATTGTAGTATCTTGCTACTGTAACCATTACGTTACGTACAATACGTTTACGACTATCACATATATTTACGATCACCCCTCTGTACTATTTCTATGTTAGTTGTCATGTAGGGTGGCTTTGATCTGACATTAGATCGACGTATCGAGGCCTCTGAGGGGATGTTGCATAGTACTTGATCATTTGGGAAATCATTGGCAGTACTGCTTTGTGTTAAGCCTCCTTTGATTGACTGGTTTGATAAACATACAAGATAGTGACATGACTGTATTATTATTAAGTTACATTGAGACCGCACTGGAACTTCAGTATTTAATTTAGTTTAATTGTAATTCTTTGGATCATATAAAAAAACGGTAGGAACCAGGCCGTAAGTTTTTTGCCCGTTCTTCTTGGCTATGGTCGCGTGGAACTGGCATCTAAATATGAATTAAAAATGAACTAAATGATCCTTGTGATTTTATTGAATAAACAACTTACTAGTGATTTGAATTTAATTAACACATTTGTTTTTTCTTTCGCTTTCTTATCACTCACAAAATCTGTCACTAAGGTTGTTGATATAATATTTTTTTTATTATTACCTACAAAGATAATAATTGTTTTTTTTAATAATCTCTTCTGATGTTAAATGATGATGAGGTCAACAGTATAGCGCGTTTGTCTAGATAAAACCTATTTTTACCTCTTTACTGTATTACTACTGTAGTTATCATCGCGCCTTTATTTGTTTCTGTACCACTGTTAAATGTTCCCAAAATAAATAATTTTGTATTTTTTGTATTTGTATTTTGTATTATATACAATATTTACAAAATACACACGAAAAAGTTCAACTATTTGCCGATTGTATGTTTTGAAAAGCTATTTTATTCATATTGAAATGACTTTCAATTTACAACGGTACCCGTATGTAAGCCGAGTGCTGAATGGTCATGATCTATGCGTTCGCTTTATCTGCGGACGGCATTGAGGTGCAAGCGTTGAATTTATATTATTGATTACAAGGTACAGTCAGCAGCGTAAATCAATGAACGTATTGTAGTGTTTTAAATCTGAGAAATTCCTATCGTATTTACCTACCTATAAAAAACATAAAAGTATTAAAACTTACGGTCTATCTTATAAAAAGTTAGCGCAGACTTGTAGTATTGATTACCATACGTAATGGTGACATAAAGTCAACGCTAACTTTTTATAAGACAGGGGGCAACTCATTATTACTCTTGTAAAAGTTAGTCCTATAGACAAAAACTCCCCGCTATAATTATTATTGGTCACTCCTGAATTTCATTGTTCATTTACTTATGTTGCTGACTAAACGATCCGTGTTGTCAAATTTTAGTGATCACAGAGGCGTGCACGAGTAAATGTGACAATCGTAATGTGAGATACACTGCGCGTCTATATCTGCTTTACTGTCGAACGTTGCAGTGGTAGCGCGCAGTACAACAATACTTTACGTTTTTCGACACATTTATTCGTGCTTAGCCCTTTACAGCCTTTTACTGAACCCCGAAAATATTCATAAATAAAAAACTGGGCGGCACAATCGGGTAAATCGCGTTATTCGAGCTTTTAATGAGGCCCATAAGGGGCCATAGGTATATTTGTGGGTCATTTATCATCTCGGGCTGTGCGTCAATCTGGCATGTGCGTCATGCCTGTTGAGTCGCATTAGCGTTAAACAAACAGTTTTTACTTCTATGTTTATAGTTGAACAGAGAACATTGGTACCTTAATAACGTGTCTCTTTTTTCTTTTTTTATTTAAACTTAACGACCGAAATAATACCTTTTTTTATTTAAATTGTCTTTTGTTTTGTAAGTATCCTTTGTGCGTTGCTATCAAATAAAATGAAAATTTGTCAATAAAAAAGATGAAACATATTTTTTCAAGAACCATCCAATAGTACAATAATGAATAGCAAAATAATAATAAGATACAATAAAAATATAATTTCTAACGTACAGTTGTGTGCCTAGTACAAGTTTTGAATTTATTATAACTTAACAACAATAACAACATGTATGTTAATTGCAGCACTTTACTTTAAATAAGTATTAAAAAATTATATATTTTCTGAAAACTTTCATGCTTCCGATTCATGGTGTTCATGAAGCCACCAGACGGTATTCCCATGGAAAAGACACATAAATACATATTTCTAGTATCTAGACAACATAATTGTAGATGATGTATTTTATACCATTTTTATAATTTACAAAGTAGGCGTAAATAACTGAAAACAAATTGCTTAGTTTTCCATCTGTGGATCGTGGGTTTGATCCCCACCAAAAAAGACATTTGCGTGATGGCAAAACAATGTTTTTTTTATGGTGTAGGTATTTCTAAAAAATCTATTCAGAAACAATTCCGAAGTTGATAATATAGGTACTAAAGTTAACAATTTTTTTTTAAGTTAGAAAGTAGGTACCTTGTTTTTTATTACAACAAAATCCATCATCAATTTTGTCTTGAACTTAATGCAAATGACAAAATGATTAGTATTTTGGTAATTATGCTGTAAAAACTACTGTTTTGGTGTTGTTAGACCAATTATATAGGCAAGAATGACCTTTCCAGGTCAAGAACTGAACCTGAACTGAAATTTTGGGTTTACCTCTTCCTTTTTTTTTCTGTTATTTCTATAAATTCTGTTATTTTTGTTTTTGTTTAACTTGTAAAATCACGTTCTATAGAAATTAAGTATTTTGTTTGTAGCGCCATCTATATCGCTACATGATGAACTACATCGTAGTCTACGAAACCGACCAACAGATGGCGACAAAATCCTAGATCGCGCTTACGAAGTTATCACGGAGTTTGAACATAAGTAATAGAACCGATGACTATCCATCGGTCCTCGGACCCCGAGCCAAAGGTCGCTCGGCGTGGAAGATCTTCCCTTTTCGTTGGAGATACCACACCCTATCTCCACATGTTTTTTTGTCTTTTGTTTAACCCTTTATATAACCCTTTGTATGTACCTATATCTAATGTGTGTGTGCTAAAGCTGCCAATAAATGTCTGTCTATGTTTATGTCTATGTCTAAGAAAATAGTCACAAATAGAAATAACACCTACATAATTAAAGCGTCATGTACAGAAGGCAGTGAGAGAGAGAGAGTCATTTATTTGATCTAAGATCTAAATGATCCTTGTGATTTTACTGAATAAAGTAATTTTTTTTTTTTTTTGACGCACAACACAGGTACAACACAGTGATCGCGTGGAACTGGCACCTAGAATCACCTAGTATGTAAGACGATTCCAAGATCCTTGTGATTTTACTGAATAAAGTAATTTTTGACTTTTGACTTGACTTGACTTGATGCTCGACACGGCACGCATTGTCCGGGTTCCTTAGTCTGCAGCCCTAATCACCGGTAGCTTGGGCCTTGCCTCGCTGCCGGCGGCAATCTAGTTTCAAGCTTTTTATAATGTATGGTTTTTAACATTGTATATTGTAAAAAAATGGTTGTCTGTAAAGTCGGTTTACTGACGATAGTTGAACGTGACAACGTCACTTCATGGAACGCCTCAGAACGCCTCATGAGTCATGTTTTTTCGAGCGTGCAGCCGGCTCTATCGAATTATAAGACGTTGTCACGTCAAAAACTTGTTCTAAGATTTATTAATAAATATGATTATTGATAGACGACACAGCTCAGTTGGTAGTAGCTTTGCCTTCCATGCTTTGGGTCATGAGTTCGATTCCCACCCAGGGCAAATGTTTGTGTGATAAACATAAATATTTGTTCTGTCTGGGTGTTACTGTATTCTATGTATGTATTTACAAAAAATCAATTATATAAGTATTCTTGCAGCAATCTAGCTCCCATAGTACAAGCTTTGCTTAGTTTGGGACTAGAGTGATGTGTGAATTGTACATGAATATTTATTTATTTATTTATTATGTAGGTAATAATAAAAATAATACACAGCAACACCATCTGAATAATATTAGTATTCGGTTCGATCCAGTATTACCAACTTCCTAAAGTTCAAGCTTAAGTAGTATTCGGAAAGGTTAGGTTAACATAATATCTAATTTGACTAACCTAATATCACCTCTGTACGCTATTTTTAGCCGCGAAAAAATATACAAAGGTTTTTAGGAACGTAAGGTCACAGCTTTGTAACAAACTTGATTTTTAGATTCAGAATCGTTTACTTATTTTTATACGTATAAAAATAAATCTTATAAGTATAAAAATGAATATGTACTTCATTTTCATACATCTTATTTTATACTTATTTTTAATCTTATAGAACTTCCACATTGTCTAACTATAAGTATTTTTGGTTACAGAATAAACATTTTGTCATTTTTAATTTACTTAGTGAATCTGCATATTTACTTTTTTCATATCGTCATTCTAAGTTTTTGGTTCATTTACAGCTAATTTGTGTGTGCAAAGCTTTTCATTTGTCGTGTCAATAATAAATGACATGTCATGAATTCGTCATCGCTACGTCACCAGTCGATCGTTATCGATATCTGCATAGCGGGGCCTTGACACGGTGTTACTACCTACGGCTGCGGTCCCACTTAGGAGAATAGTACGCGGCTGAATGTTCACCTCGTTATATTTTCGATCCGGCCCGGTCATTCAACGCAAACTGAGTCCGTAGTCTAAATTAGCCTCGAACGAGTCTCGAAAACTAAAATGCAATTTTAGATTGCAATTTTTTGAAGCGCAAAACTATATTTCGACTCGAAATTTTGTTTTTTCCATACAAAATTTCAGTTTTAGATTTCAAGACTCATTCAAGAAAAAAATCAGATCACAAATAAACGTGACAATTGTAAAGGTATCGGAACGGTAGCATATTCCTTTCGTACTGCGCGTCAATTCCAAATAGGCATAAATACTCCTCAAATATGCACTTTAGCTAGCTAGAAAAAGAAAATACTTCTTTTAAGTCATAATCTGGCGATTCAGTGCACAAAACTCGGCGAGGCGCGCTGTCTCGCATGCTTAGAATTTAATTTGTAGCAGTCAGCTATCTGACAGACAGTTAACTATTAGCTAAGTGGGATCGCAGCCTAAACGCTGTAACAAATACTACTGTAACCACAACAAGACATCAAACGTGGAGTTTGTTGTAGATTTCAAATAAAAAAATGGGTTATTAGGTCAAAGAAAAATCGGATCATTTGTTGTGATAATGATAGGTATTATTGTCGCCTTGTAACTTAAGTTTATCAAGTTTTTATACATTTTCAAGTTTGTAGAAGTAATATTGAGTAGCTGTATTGTTCGGAGTGTAGTTTTCAGAAAAAATAGGTAGGTACCAACTCAGTTCATACGTATTGTGTACAGAACCACAGAAAAAAATTGTACAAACATTTTAGTTTTTATATAATTATCTATGATATGATGAGATAGCAGTAATACTTCAACAACTTGTTAAAGAATTACTACTTAATTAAGCACGTCCATTGAGGAAGTGCCTTGTGATGCATTGCACATCCTAATTTCTGAGACAAATATGTAAACATAAAATTCGGCAAAATTAGTCCTAGTGGACACACGGACGATCGTTCATAATTAACATATCTATAGGTTTTTTATAAAGAAAAATCAAAATATTACAAGGGCTGAAAAAAAAACGTAACGTGGGAGTAACCTAGTAAATACCCGATACATTTAATTGTTCAAGTAACTACCAATTCATAACTTAGTCCTACAATTACCTTCTATCATGTGAAATCACCCCGTTTTATTTAATTGCATAGTTTAGGTCACCACACTCACAAATTAAATATTAATATAGAAAAGGTATTTACACATTTACTTAAAAGAAACAATGAATAAAATATATTTTAAAATTTTAGTAAAATATTGAAATTGTTAGGAACTGGTCAACAGTTGCTTAAAATAGAAAATACTTTTAAGATTGTTCGAATACTGTGCGTACTAGTTCTACTAAACAGATTAACTAGTAGTAAAAATGACACTAGTATTGCCGGTAGTACTTCGATGTTTCTGATGATTTCCATTTGTTCTTTAATTAATTAACCTACTAGTGAAATTAGTGGAAAGCTGTTTTAAAATAACTATTCATTTATCACTTTATCTGTAGAACCGAATCGGCTTATGTTTTACGAAATAGTTTTTTAACTATTTCGTAAAACATAAGCCTGGAAGAGATCGCTCATACCAATAAGGTCGAATAATATTGTTAATTTTGAATAATAAGGAATATCTCTGTGTGTGTACAATAAAAGTAAAGTAATTTTTTTTTTATTGACAAATTATTTTGCGACAGAATAATTTGAATCCATAGGCTCTTGTGCTAGTTAAAAAACTGTATTATAGGAGCCAAACAGTTTTCAATCTCTATCTATCGTAGTAGCAAAACTGCACTAGAATACTGCAAGATCTAGATATTTATCGCCGATAAAGTCTGTTCTCCAAAAAGACTAAAGTGAAACTTTTGCCGTATCACTATCGCTGACACCCTACTTCTTCATTGTATTCAGCTGACTCCTCGTAGGATTTTATACCTTAGTATCTTGGATATAAGGTTGATCGAAGTGTATTGTAAGGCTTCGTGGCTGCTGCCGGTAATAACTTCCGTACTGTGGCTGAATGGGTGCTGACAGGGAGGTTTATAAACTGCTATGTAAACTGGATTTTTTGCTTACTCAGTCATTGTCAAGTAAACAGATGCAGGGGCTAAGGAAAGTAGGTTATGTCATGCTAGATTGTTGTCTCAGTTCATTGTGTTAAGATATTTTCTCCCTATCTTATAAAAAAATAGCGTTAACTTTATGTCATCATTACGTATGGTTATGATTTCAAGTCTGCGCTAAAATTAATATATTAATAAGAGACCGTTTATATGTCACACAAATTAAAAAAAAAATGCCTAGCTAGCGCAGATCATCGTTTATTTTTCTGCGAATAGTGATGTCAATAATTTTACTTCTTATCTGTGCCATATCATTTATGTATCTACTTGTGCAATTCGAGGTTGTATGTGTTTTATATTATTGGCCACAAAAAGTAAAACATTATATAAATCATGTAAAAACTATTAATTGAGTAAGGCAACGATAAAACTTATTTTTGTATCTCTAGTAAAAAGTTTTGTTGAATAGAAAGCTGAAATACAGGCAAATTTGATAACTGAGTAAATATGCAAAACGAAAATCATGTTACACAGTTAGCGTCAAAGTCCCCCCTTTACAGTCGACAATTTAAAACCAGCGGTAACCACTGCGACCGGGGAAGCTGACGCTAACATTGTTATTCCAATTATATGCTCTGTCCGAATGATATAAAGTGGTAGTTTCATAAAATATGGCACAATTTGGAAGTAACGTTACGGAGAACATAGTTAGCTCAAGGGAAGTTTCTAAGTAAAGTCAGTGTTTTTTTGTTTTTATAATTGATTAAAGTAACGGAAGTATCTCAAAATTTTAACAATCTGGAGTCTTTATTTTAGTAAGAGTTTATTTTTGTATTATTAACTTCGAGCGCGAGTCCGACTCGAATTTGGTCGGTTTTTCAAAACTTTCTAACTTAAATGCTGATGGTCCTACATCGTAAATTTTCGACATCTACAACTTTGCTCTAATGTACTTTTTCGATAAAACTTACCGTTTTCGAGAAAAATCCAAAAAACCTAAAATTTTGACGTTGGGCCGAATTGATGGGGGCTTTTGACACTTTATTCCTTGTGGTAAACCTAAGGTCTCTACGAAGATTTGGCTCTGTCGGAATTTTCTTTATTTGATCACTATTTTTATGTCTAAATTGACCGGACTACAAATAAAAGTTTCATTATTACCAGCGTTACTATATGAATATGTAGGTTTTGACTCCTATATTTGTGTTTGACACTCGACAGATGCTTACAAGTTGCAATGCAAAGCGAATTTACTCGGAGCGTCTCCATACAAAATCAGTGGCGCTTCGCGATTGCATCTCTGCGATCCGTGAGTGCACAAACTCGTACTTGGGGCACTGATACGAACACAAACTGACATTGTGAGTCAAAAAGTACGGATGATATGCATACTTTATGAACAAGAACGGGCGTAATTAGCAAGAGTACGACGCGGTACGTAAGTATTTATGAGGAATTAGGAACGAGTTAATTAAGATTTAGTTAAATGTTTTATCAATGCCTCAATAAATCGGATATGTTATAGGAAGTAGGAAGTTGGAAGTAAGTTTGTTCTGAAGAATAAACTTACAAACTCTAAATACGAAAAATATTCTGTTTAATAAATCCGGCGGAGCTGATTTAAAACAGAGTTCTTAATTTGGTTTTTAGTCAAAACGGTGTTGAAAAATATATTTTTTGAAAATGATTTTAAAAAATTATGGTTTTAACGTGTATTTTGTTAAATGATACAATTCCATTTTCATTCTTATAAAGTTTGAGAATACTTTTTTATAATATGAATGTTTTGCGGTATTTAGATGAATAAAACTAACTTGCAAAAAATTAAAATTCCTTTTGGTTACCTCGTGCTACTTATAAAACTTTGTCTTTCAAGCTTTTAATTACTTGAAGATTGAACTGATAGCCAAAGAAATACAAGGCCATTGCAAAAGCAGAATACAATGAAAAGTCACGTCTTCGAGTTTATCCAACAAAAATATTATAGTTAATTTATTTCTACAGGCTTAGAAGTTTTTGATTAGGTTTTTTAGACTGAGCTTCAATTTTATAACTCATATCTTCTCTAGATTAGTATTTAGAGATCGCTCTCAGCGATAAGACCTGCATTTTTTCATTTTATATTTGTAATTTTACTTTTTAATTGTGGTTAGTGCACAATAAAGTATTTTTCATTCATTTATTCATTCATTTAATTAATAAATTAATTAATTCATTCCTTATTTTCTTGTAAACCCTTAAAATTATCTTGCTTTACTTGTTATATTTTTGTTGCTGTTGCCGATAAACAAAATAACCAAATCGCAAGTATTAACACACAGTAAATAGGTGCCTATTGTGGAACATAAAGCACCTTTTGTACAGACTCTTAATAGTAAAACTATAGAGTTATACTACTGGTAAGAGTAGATTTTGTGTAAAAGGTGCTTTATGATATACCACTTTTCGACATACAAATTGAATGCATATAACAAGGGCGATTACGCTGTGAATCGGTCAGTGACTGAAATGGTCACCATTTCTGATGATTGCCCTTTCAGTGTCCGTATCATAGAATAAATAACAGTAGGTACTGCACGGGGAAAAATATAGATTGAATTTTTGGAGCGTTTCATCTAGAGCAAGTCACCTGGATAAATTTAGTTTATTTTCTGTTCGAAAATCACTGGAAGTAGAACCAAGCTTGCATATGAGTCGATAAACATACCTTTACTTAAGTTCCTGGCAAAATGGTTTAGCTGAATCAATTGCCATATTATCCATATTATCGAAAGTTATGACAAATTATGTTAACACATCACAATCACAGGGTTGTTTTTTAAATCTAGTGTTTGGTTGTGTAACACACATGATTTTATTATTTTTTATGAAAAAATAAATGCTGAGTATAGTGCGTATTTATTCACGTTTTGTACTATAGCAATGGTACTACGAAAGTGAATGGAACAAAAACATCGTCAATCGAAAAACAATCTTGTAAACTTAAATATAAGCGTAAGTTTACATTGCACGTTTTATCCGCAATTCAATTAACCCAGTAAATTAACATTTCAGTGCATGTGACGTATTTAGTCAACAATTCCGTACCGACAAGCGCCAAAATATTCAAGTAAATTGAGCTTTGTAAACAACGCTTTTGTTAATTTGGTAAATTTTTGTTTTATTACTTCGCATTTTATTTGGTCTCGCACGTCGTCACAGTGTTTATGTTACGTTACGTAAATGTTTATCCTTTGAGTCACATCCACGCTTCTGTTTTACATTTTTTTAATAATCAACGTGTTACGGTTTTAAATTAAAACATGCATATAAAAGTTAGATTAATCTTTTGGGTTAAACAACAATAAAATATCACTTCTATCTAAACTATGATTTGAAGATCAGAGAGTATACCTACCACTTATCAACTACTAGTTGTAATGTAACTATAAAGCGTTAATCTAAGTACATACCCATGATGTTGGCGGGTATCTCGGGAAAGGGGCGATCTGCTTCGTCGCTATATTACTGGGCAGGTCGTGCTTGATCCCTCTTTTAAGACGTGCTTTTCTTCTGTCCCGCGATTTCGATCTGAGCATAAGAGCTGCCTGCATACTTGCCAGGTTTGTGGTGGCCGTGAGGGAGCCTTTAGGTAACTACCACGGGCTTTGAGCACGCGAACTTCACGGTAACTTTATTTGATAGTCTTTACCACTTATTTTTACACGATTATACCTAGCAATATTTTATTTTAAATTTACTGAATTTTTATTTACACATCAAACGCCAAACGCTAAGAAAGTCTCATCACAGAATAGATTATTTTGTATAAATCTCACTTTGACGTTTTAGAATAGAAAGAGGCACAAGAAAGGCGTGAAGTTATGCTAATATTATTGCTATTAAGATTATTTAATTTAGTGGTCGTTATCTTAAGTTACGATATGTTTAAAGTGAACGAGAATACTGGAAGCAAGCGCAATTTGGCGTTAATACCAGATAATTGAGTATTAGGTTTTTTCACTGTTGTTTTATCAGTTTGTGTTCAGTCATGTTTCATTCCGCACGTCTTGTCGCAGTCTCTGGTTCTTGAACAGCTGCCATCGGACGCCGCGCCTCCCCCGGTGCCGCAGGTTCATGGCCGGCCCACGTGGATCACTTCACACAATAACACTATTCCGGCACACATCATATCGCTTACTCAAAGGCACACTTTCAAAGCAAACAATTATAATGGCCGACAAATCAAGAGTAACGTAAAAAAAGGTGGCGGACGTTGCATTGTCTCATGTCATACACATACATGCTTACATCGACTAGCGTTACAGAAACGTACCAAATACCTACAGCTACACACGAACAATAAATACTTAGATCTATCCATGCTTAAACTAAGTACATAGACACACCGAGTTACAACACCACAGGCAGGGCAGGGGCGGGGGCAGGGGTATACCTCGACGAGTTCGCATGGCGAGTGTGGCTCGGAGAGGGGGCGAGGGTGTGCGGCCGGGGCCGGGGCCGGGGCCGGGGGCGGGGGGACGGGGGCGTAGAGCAGAGACTCCCAGTGCTGGCACGAGTATGCGCGCACGCCGGTGGGCGCGGGGTGCAGCGGGTCCTGCTGCGGGCTCGGCGGCGCGGGCTGGCGGCCGTGCTGGCGCGCCTGCGCACACACACACACACACATACTGCATTATATGCACTACTACATATTGAGCATTGGTGTATTAATGTCAGTCAACACACACATATAACAATAACCATCTTAAGGTTGTTTATGTTCGCAAAATAGCTTAAACTAGTAAAAGATATAACAGTTCAGCCGCTATCAAAAAGAAAACCCTAAAAAATTTCAATAGCCCGGTAGAGCGAAAGGTATCACCTTAACATCAGGTGAGATCTCGGTCAAACGCTTGTAAGAAAATAAAAACACCTTAAGTAAGAGATATAATGATAAATATACAGGGTGTGTTACCTTACGGCCCGCGAGCGACGCGCCGCCTGCCGCCGCGTACATGCACCGCCGCCGCGGCCCGCTCGCTAGCGCGGCATGGCACGCCCGGCCTCACGCGCACGCGACCCACTCCGCCGCATCCGTGCCACTAATCACGAACACCTACAATACAACCAAACTGTAACTTCACTTCTCATTTAACGGTCAATCTTATAAAAAGTTAGCGCAGACTTGAAGTACTGATTACCATACGTAATGATGACTTAAAGTCAACGCTAATTTTTTATAAGATGTGTTTATTTAGTTAATTTAATTAGGTCAATTAAGTTTTAAGGATACAAGGATACATTTTTATTCGCTTTTTGCGGCTATGATAACACTACATATCAATGTATTACGTAGTGTAATCACCCCTGATAAGTCATACCCTTCCAATGACAATAGGCCATCTAGGCCGTAATAATCATTGAACATTAGTTCCAGAAAAACAGTATTTGTTTTTGAGCCAAATTACGCACAGAGTTAACCTTTTTGTGATATTGCAACACACCTAATTTGAGCCAAATATTTGATTGGTACGAGAAATTCCGAAAATTATTTAAAAAAATAATATGATAAAAAATATTATCTCGTTGAGTCACATACAATAAAACTCTTTAATTGACAATTAATTCCCAATGTCAATTGTTTACATCGTATTTACCTACACTTCAATAGTCACGTCAGTCACATATACAACTTTGAAATTATTTTTCAATATGAATACTATACAAATCAACACTTTTTAAGTTAAGTATACATCCACAAATTCTGAAATCTTAATGAAAAACAATAAATTACATACATTTTCATTTATATTCATAACAAGAACTATGTCTAGACTAAATTACAAAAATGATTCAAAATTCCATTGAATAACTGCATTGAGATTTAAATAAATTAATCGCTTAGAATCCTATTACATATTCATTGATTTAAACCAGCCATTTGATATTTGTTTTAATATTAATTTGTGATTTAAATCTACGATAATAATAATAATCTGCGTGTAATTGGATCTAGTTCACTGAATTTATAATTCATTTTAATATTATGAAATAATTAGAAATTAGTTATTCTATTCAGTTTAGTTATTATAGTTTTTGTTTTCCTTAACCTATATTGTCCCACTGCTGGGCAAAGGTCTCCCCCAAAGTCTTCCACTCATCCCGGTCCTTGGCGATATTCCATTGTACAAAAATAAAATCAAATATAAAGCTAAGAGTTATTATTCATATTTCAATGTATTATTGGGCTCAAATTTGTTTTTTCCGTGAGTAAAATGATCCGTATCATAACAGCATATTTTTTTTCAAATAACTCATGTGGATTTTCTCTTTAACTAAAATACTCATGAAAAAACGAAGTACTTATGCAATTATTATTTTTATTAAATCGAGAGCATAGTTTCCTCCACGGCATTTCTCTTACTCAGTTTCAGACTTGGCCATCACCGCCTTTCTCAAAAATCCACCCTGTATACCCAAAACATTAAATATTTTCAAACAATATTTCCTCAGATAAAAAAAGATCGGTAATACAAAAACAACAATATTTCCTTGAACAGAAAAGAAAATTATCGGTAATACAAAAACAACAACACATTTTCAGCAACATACGATAAAACCCAGCACTTAAATTTAAATGGGCACTTAAGCCTAATAAGCTTGCGTAACTCAAATATTGAGATCAACGATATAACTTTAATGGAATAAGCTATCGAACAAACTTCGAGCAATCTAAATTAATGCTGCTTAGCCTTTCCAGTACACACAACTCCTTGGGGATACCTAGAACCGTACCGTGTAACTAGTCCAATAAACACTTGTATAGAATACATCTAGTAAAATTTTGTTTACTATAAGCTACTGATATCTTGTTTACAATGAGCTAGTAGACAGGAGTACGTTTTTAAAATTTAAGAGTGACGTTACAAAATGTCATTTTATAATTATAATAATTAATAATGACATTTCGCAACGGTTGAGATAGGTCATCATGTCATAAATATTTTTTGAGTAATTATTATTAGTTTAAATCTCTACATTCCAATTTAAGTTAAAAACTGAATATTGTTTAAGTTCTAAAAAACTTTCTATATAGAACAGTCGCGGTTTCGACAACTACTTATACTACTTTAATTATTTAACTAATAGCACTCATCACATTATTAAATAAATCTTTAAAAATCTACAAATTTCGCTAAAGTTTCACAGCAAATATTCGTATAAACATTTTTGAATTCTGTTTTTCTAACTACACACAAAATCTAAGCTTAATATATTAAGTTTATATTACTCTGTGGGTAAAGTCAAAGAACGTGATCGACCGATAAGCGGTAGGGGAGACCTAGGATAGTTGTTACAGAGGAGAGTTGTTACAAAGCCGATTTCTCGGAACCTATGATCGTTAGTGAGCTGGCAATGCCACTCAATTGATTCTTTTTAGATGCGCTTCTTATTGAAACAAGTGCCTCAGGCACCAGGCAAATGGTTGCCCGAGTACGACGTCTGCATGAAAAAAAAGCCGAAAAGTAATTTTTTTGTCAAAATTTTGGTAACATTTATATCGTGGCACATTAAATTTAGGTGGTTATGTTATTTTTTTTGTATACTGTAGTGTTTTTGAAGTTTCAAATAGTGGCGTTGTTTTGATAATCCTTTACGTCGTTGTGAAATTATGAATGTTTATTCTGACCAGGTCGTAATTTTCGACACCTAGGAGAGTTGTGACACGCTGTAACAACTCTCCTATTTTAGTTTGTTTGCTTTGAATTTTATGTCATTAGCAATCCAATCAAAAGGTTTCAGTTTAGGAGTGGAAAGGCTGGTCGGGAATGGCACTAGGAGTGAGCTGCTGTACGTCTGTCATAATATATTGGAATACAGACATATTTTATAGCTGCTGATATTGTCATGATGCCATAGTTACTTAAAAAATATTTATTTCATAGAATCTTAATATCTGTAGTCTCAACAATTATGCCAAATGATAATTGAAGTATTATTAAAGGGTGTGTGTTTTTTATAATTCTTATAAAAGTCATCTTACCTATCAAATATAGTATTGATAAACAGCTGTAACAACTTACCTTGGTGCCTGTCACAACTTACCTCGGTGTTAGGAGAGTTGTTACAGTTTGAGTTGTTTCTGTTTTGGTGGATTTTCTCAGAAACCTTACAACGTTCATTTATTGTCATGACTGTTTTTGATAAAGGAAAGATTGCTCTATATTTAGACATAAAGTTGATAACTGTGCTATGTTTCTTTATTGAGATATATGGTTTTAAGTAAAAATTGTAACAACCCTCCTTGGTCTCCCCTACCGTGCTAGCACAAAGTAAAGAAAAAATAGAATACTTTGATAAATAACAATTGCTTTGTGCTAATAGCAAAGTGAACCAAAATACATTATTTATGTGCCACGACAAGCGAATTATTATATTACTATACTTCTTCTTCTTGCGTGTCAAAGACGACCGATGTGGCGCGGCGCTGAGGTTGCGGGTCCGATTCCCGTCTTGGGATAAATGTTTAATATTTATTCTGGGTGTTCTGGGTATTTTATATGTATAATAAAAAATATCTATCTATGTAATGTATTGTATTAAGTATGTCAGTCTTCTAGTACCCATAACACAAGCTCTGCTTAGCTTGGAGCTAGTGGATTGTCCATCATTATTTATTTTTTATTGATCACAACATCAATTTCAAACATAGTTCAAAACTTTGCCACATTTATCCCCTTATCTGTAAGGATCTGTACTATTGATGAGGTCATCCCTTGAGGTATTAGGGCACAAGGGGCAAACGAGCATGTGGGACATAGATTGTATGGGGGCCCACATTAGCCTAGAGAAGAATCGTGATATCTATACTATTACTAGTGGTTCTGTATGAACAGTCTGCCTCGCGAGCATTTATAATCACCATGCCAGCCGATCATTTTGCAACATGTTTTGTAAAATGTTCTTAATGCCTCTCAAACTTAATTGAAATCCATTGATAAACAATGCTAGAAACTTTAAAGTTTTAACTAAAATTATCATACAGAATATATGAAAAAAGTATTACTATTGACTCTGAATTTACGTAGCAACACCGTAGCTCGCTACGAATTTCAGTAGATGACATAAAACTTCGTAGGTAATCAATTATTCATTTTGTTTTTTTGTAATCAATATTAGTAATGTAAAAACAATTTACACGTTGAAATAGAACTCATAAAGGGCAAGATTCAAGGTTTTTAACCACTAGTTTTAAATAACCAAAACAGACCGACTAAACTTTCAAAAATGTGTCAAAATTACGACTAAAAGAGCCGTTACGCACTGTCGACTTGTCGCCGGTGACTCGGTCAAAAACAATGGGACAACCGACGACCAAGTGCGTAAACACCTATTTAAACTGTAGTAAGTCACAGTCGCCAGAGACCGAGTCGCCGGCGAGATCGACAGTGCGTAACGGCTCTAAATGTTTTTTATACAAAATATTTCATACATTTTTGGTGAGAAGCGAGTACCACTTTCTAACGCAGTGTAAAATATTTACTGACTTTATATTTTTAACACAAAGCTAGGTTGACAGAAAGCAAAAACAAATCTAGGATGGGCTACCGGTGAATGCGTAACGCAGAAGTAGGTTACGTATGATGACGTCATTTGACAGTACGCCCTTTGACATTGAATTGACAAGATACTAAAGTAATACCAGCCAAGGCAGTGTGGCGTAATTTTCAGTTTTATTTCACTTAGTTTCAACAAAATGTAAATTGTTGGAATACCTTAGCTTGGGGCTAGATGATGTTGTGTGGATTGTCCAGCATTATTTATTTATTTATATTTATTTATATATCTTGTTAAGTGATAAATTTATTTCATTTATATTCTTTGCATCCTTTAGGTAATACTTGTTTGTTCTTTGGCTATTTTGTAATATAAAAAATCCGTAGTTTTCCCATTTAAAACCAATCAAAAATTACTTTACAAGCTCTGAATGCATTACAAAAACTCAAAGCTCCGTTCAAACAAACTTTCGACCCTAATCTCACAAAGGCGTTTCATAAAATGTTTATGTTTGGACCGATGGATATGCTTCACGCGATTGCAAACCTTGTTCACCGGCTATAGGGTTGGTTATCGTGTGTTTTATCAATTGGAAATGTGCAATAAGCTTAGATTTCGCTTGGCCGTCGACGGTATTGTGTCTAGTATTAATATGGGATTGCTTCTCGGTACAGTGCCTGGTCTTTGGCCGTGTATTGAATTCAAAATAGGTTCGGATCAAGACTGTGTTTATTTTTCTTTGTACCTACATAATTGGACTACGGTATTGTTATGGTATTGGTTCTCCATAGCACCGGAAATATAACAAACATACACGCTATAGAATATATGTATTTTTATTTAACTTTGTATATCTTACTATCATAGTCTTTTGCAAACTGGTTTCTTTGGCTAGTTGGGCTTTTTTAGCAGATATAAGCCAGAAATCTTAACACAAAAAATACCCCCTCATCTAAAATACTGTTTTGTATTATAACAGATGATTAATTTTAAACTTCAAGAATTTGGGCTTTTGTCAATATTATATGTGAACTTGCCTTTGACTGCCCTTCTTAAACATTCTTGATTTTTTAATACCTGCTAAAGGATTTGAATGAATAACTTATGTATTTCAAAATTCAATGCAAAAGCCTTTTTCAATTTACATTTTACTTAGATACGCTAGAATATTCTACTAGCTAAAAGCTGGAGGCATACGTTTTAGTAGGTTGGAGTACATTGTTGCATTTCTTCATTATCTATCCGTTTAATACCTGTATAATAGAGCAATGTACGCGTAGTTCATAAAAATACATTCTTTGTAAACGATTTTCGGTTGATCCAAGGCTTTTTAGAGCCCGTTATAAATGTGGTTATCTATTGTGAGTTTTATAGTAGATACAGTGTTAAAGTAGAATTTATTTTGCTTTGAGCATCATAATCGTAATGGGGTTTTAATAATCCTGTTCTAAACATACATCAATATGAAGTTACACATATTTTGATTACAGTAGTGATACATGGTGTTCTTTTTATGACAAAACCTTTTTGAGAACCTTTTTTATGACGAATTCTTTGACTTTGAGGATTATGAGGTTGAGTGTAATTTAAAATGTAAATTTCATAAAATATACAGACTTAAAAATGTACACCAAATGTACAACACATATTTAAGCAATTTTTTTTGTTGTTTTTTTGTGAAATAATGTTAATATAATTATGATTAGAAAATATGTAATGGACACGCAATAAATTGAGTGACACGAACAGTATTTATTATGGTTATAATTAAATATGCAAAATTACTAAATCCAAAAAAACATTTCTTTGGCTCAAACAAAAAAACATGCATAAACCCAGCATAGTTACTGAAATATGTCCAAATATATTTTAGTTTTAAACTCTGTTTTGTTTATGATGAACTAAACCAAGTATCAGTTTATCTGCTCCATGACTAACGGCCGGTTTCTGGAAACCCAAATCACGATTGATGCTAGTGTGACACATTAGTGATTGTTTGATTTTTTCGTTGATCATCGTTCGAGAAACCGGCCGGTAAAGTGAAGTAAAAGTTTTTAAAGTAACATAAGTATATAAATAACGTTAATTAATTAATGAACAACCTAGTTTTGCTATATGTTCCCATCGACCTTTTAGTTTGTGGTCATAAATGCTAGCAAATTAACTAAATTAAAAGCGTTGACTTTTTACACTTACATTATTATCAAACTTCATTTTGATATATTAATCTTGATTGATTATTTTAAAGTACTTTATATATTTATTTATATTTCACACCATTAGGTGGTGAAAATAATGATTAAAAAAACTCAAATGTTTGTTAAATTAAAACAAAATAAACCTCACCTCAATTTCTTGTAACTCAAGTATAATATTTTTCTTTAATAAAATTTAATATAAACTAAATGAAATAGTATTGCAATTCAATACTACTAAAATGGAAGCAAATTCAGTTTTACACATTTATGCAACTCTCTCTGAATGTACGATTTATGTTTTTGCTTTATTCTGATGTGTTATTTCAATGTTTACTTATGTTAATGAAAATGTGAAGCAACCCGCGGCTTAGTCAGATCCGCACGTATTATCCTTATATTTGACGACTGATGCGGCGCGGCGGGCGAAGTTCAGCCTGCGACGCGAAGGTTGTGGGTTCGATTCCCGCCTCG
The DNA here is from genome assembly GCA_932527185.1 of Ecliptopera silaceata. Taxonomy (NCBI): domain Eukaryota; kingdom Metazoa; phylum Arthropoda; class Insecta; order Lepidoptera; family Geometridae; genus Ecliptopera; species Ecliptopera silaceata. The sequence continues at coordinate 3,175,804 of OW052202.1, read as the reverse complement.
GGATTAATGTTTGTACGATCTGCAAATATTTATTCCGGGTGTTCTGGGTGTAATTGTAAATAAAAAAATATCTATCTATGTTATGTATTGTAATAAGTATGTCAGTTTTCTAGTACCCATAACACAAGCTCTGCTTAGCTTGGGGCTAGATGATGTTGTGTGGATTGTCCAGCATTATTTATTATATTTTTGTGCTGGCAAAACTGAGAGAATGGTACACATGCTGAGTAAGATCAACCATAAAGAATACAATTCGGGCCATATAGCATCTCGTATCGAGGCCTGGGTAAAGGGAGTGGTCCGTAAAGTTGTTTATGAAAGTTAGATGCAAAGGCCCACTATTATAGAGAGTGGCTTGTAACTCTGTATGATATAAAAAAACGGTAGGAACCAGGCGTAAGTTTCTTGCCCGTTCTTCTAGGCTCTGGTCGCGTGGAACTGGCACCTAGAATCACCTAGTATGTAAGACGATTCTAAATGATCCTTGTGATTTTATTAAATAAAGAACTTTACTTACTTACTTGAAAATTAGATGTAAAAACCTACTTTTATAGCAATTAAATGCTTAAATATATACTTGTAAATGTGCAATTGTACGCACGATTGCACATTAAGGTACTTTACTTACCTAGTTGCATAACTAGGTACCTAAGCACAAATACTCTAGTAAGTACAAAGATTATATTATTATTTACATAGTTTTATGTTCAGTACAAAAAAAATATTTTTTATACCTGTTTTTTTACTTACTAAGAATACTGCTTACTCAGTGTAATTTGCAATATTAGTGTAATTTGACAGTTATCTATGAAGTAATAATTATTTATTAAAAAAAAAAATATTAAAAATGATACATAATATACCAAACGCCCTGTATTTATAAACCTTTGATAAGCGATACTATTAGTAGGTAATCCATTCGATTAATCAAAATACAATCGATTCTTACAAATGTTTGAACTAAGGTTTTGGGTTACAAAACTAGAGTAATAATACATAAAACTATAAGATTTAATCGAATTGAATTAGACTATTTTAGTAAAAACATAAAAATAGTTGAATGAACTCACCTCATGTAGTATGCCTTGTTTGCTGTATTTTACAAATGCAAAAAAAACTTATTGAAAATATATGAAAACCACATATTTACAAACAATCAATCACGTGTCTAATCCTCCGCACTTTTGACGTATTCTAAATTTCAAATAAGCTAGGGCTATTCTTTATTTGAAAATAGAACAATCTTTTGTTTTTATTGCTGCTTGCCAGTAACATTTCATTCATAAATAAGGTCTTATTGTCTGACAATATTAAATAATTCTGTGATAGTCTCGGACATAGATATAGAGGCCAATATTTTATGCTGGCAGCAATTTAGTATATTATCTTAATACATATAAAGGGTTTTCTACTTAAGGAAACTGTCTGTCCGATTTTGTTTATTAGTTTTTCTCGTAAGTAAGTACACATAGTATTAGACAAATGGTATGATATTATTTTAAACCAGATTCTATGCTACATAGTTCGATCAAAATCAATTGGTTTACACCTAAGTTGGTGCTCATAATTGCAAGTAGAACAAGCATTTTATCCTAGTTTAACAGGGAACTTGTAATAAAGATAGTACTTAGGCCTTAATTAGGTACATTTGTAATATTAAAACTAAGCAATGAAAAACATTTTTTTAAAGCATTGTCTGAATATCTTTAGCTGTTTAATAAATCAATACTACTGGTCAGTCGGAAGGTCGTAACAGCTTAGTGGTTGTTATGAGTTAAGTGTTATAACATGAGACAATGCAACTTTAACAATAGTTTTTCAATTTACACTGCTGCAAATTTATTGCCAGTACAAAATCGACCGCGGAGTGACGTCACCTTTAATGAAGAAAGAAACTAGCACAAATTTATGTGGTCGAGCGACAAACTGACCCAGGTTCGGGACGGCCGTCGCCAAACCCATAATCCCTTAATTAGCCCACCACATACACTTCTCGGACACTAAATTAAAAAAAAAATTAAATCACTTGAGCACTGGCCGAAAACTTTTAGTCAGATTGGCGGGATTCGAAATTGAAAGTTTATAATGTAAGTTAGTAAGTGTCGCGGGTCGCGTGGCGTGCGGTCGTGCTCGGGGCGCGCGCGGGCGCTGAGTGCGCGATGTTCCCGCCGCGCCGCCTCAGCCTCGACTGCCGGCATGGAAATTCGATTTTTCTGACGTTTCCTCCGCGCCTTCCACGATCGAACTGCACGCCACATGAATAGTTACCCACCGTTGATTTTGCACGTCCATACCGCCGCAATAACTCCACTCGCTTTATGTCAGCTTTAGGTAACGTCGGCGGCGCGCGGCGGAGGCGTACGTACGGGGCCTGAACACGCAAATTTCGATCTTTTCGCGATACGCACTTTCGCTGTGACCTTGATATTTTTCGTAAAAGCTCATTATTGCGGCTCAACCAGTTTCAAAAGTGGAGCAACGACAGCCCCTCATAAATCCAGTCAATCCAGTTAGGGTAAACTTTATTGCAGCAAAAAGAGTTCAATATTTACATTTAAAGTAGAGACCTTGCTTTTCCACAAACTGATACAAAACATAGTTTCTCGGACAGTCGAGTATTTTCATTAAAACTTTTTAATTTACGTGTTTTATTCAAGTTGGGGAAGGTTGAACATAAATCGAATTTTAAAAGTTCAAGTGCCTTATGAGCGTGTTGGGCACGCGGTAAGAATGTTAATTTTAGGCTTTCCCATGCTTTTTCCTTTGTAAAAAAGCTGGTTGAGTGCGGTTAATGAACAGTCGTGTCGGTCATTAGGCCAATACCACGGAAACATGAGTAATTTGCCCCACGAAAGCCTATTTCGCGAACATGAAATATTTTATTATTAATAACAAAATTATATTGTTGCAGTAATAAAGCCATGGGCTAGTTTCTGCACCTACCTTACTGCATTGTAATAGTTGGTTCAATTATCTGATAGTTAAATTGATATTTAATGGGTGATAAAATTTCAAGGCTTTTTTTTCTACCTAACTTATCAAAAATTATAAAAGTATTCTATCAGTAATCTAGTTCCCATATTACAAGCTTTGCTTAGTTTGGGGCTAGGATGTGATGTGTAAAAAGTCCGTGAATATTTATTAATTATTTATTATCAGGGCTTCCTTTAATGCAGCGCGATAGAGTCCAGTTTTTAATCATAGTCAACTTTCATACTAATTCACACATATTTTGTGACTAAAATATTTCTAAATGTCAGGTCTGAAAAAGAACGCGAAAACGTACTCTACTAAAACTAAAATCAAAAACAAACGTACTTACCTAAAAAAAGTCTTGCATTGGGAAGGTATTATTGCTAAGGTAGGTAGGGATAGTAGGTAGGGTTATTGTACCCAACTAGAATTCGCTTTTTTAGATTTCAAAATTTTATAATTTTAACTAATGTGCATGTCTAACAACACCTACCACCATTCATTTAGTGTGAACACGCCAAATATTTTAAAATAAAATGCATTATATTCGTGATTGCAAATTTTTATTATTATAGTTCTTTGTAACCTAGACTGAAAAATACTACCTACCACTGTACCTATTTCTGTGCAGAACTGTTAGCATTTCTGTATTTCGATTTGAAGAGTTGGTGTAAAAAAGTACTTACTGGTGTAAAAAGCCAGAAGTAAAATTAAAGTTATGACAGACAATTAATTATGAGAAAAAGTTATATAACACATGGCTCACCTTAATAACCTAAGTTATATTTACATAACACAATAGTCCAGTCAAAATAGACTAAAATTATGACTTCAGTTTGCATTAATTCCCAACAAGCTGGATTTTTGTGCAGGCCTTGTATACGTCATTACAAATGATATGTCAAAAGTCCCCATCGATCCCGCTTGTGCGTTGTTTTTTATTCAAGGTCAAAGGTCATAAATTTGCATTTTTTGCGTATATCTTTGAAACAACGAAAGCTATCGAAAAGTGGTTCAGGCAAAGTTTGTACATCGTAAAATTGGCTTCAAAAATACCTCAATACTTTTCTTCTACAAAGCATCGTTTTCGAGATATAGTGACTTTAGACCGCAGGAAAATCGTCGAAGATGCTGCGTTTTTTTCATTTCAGCCGTTTTATCTGCTTCATTGCCACAGAACAAACAGTATTTCTTGAAATTTACTGAAAGGGGTGATGGGTTCGATGGGTTAGTCCTCCTCCAAGGTAATGAATCGTCTTTTTGTTTCAAGAAATACTGTTCGTTCTATGGCAATGAAGCAGATAAAACGGCTGAAATGAAAAAAACGCAGCATTTTAGTAGATTTTCCTGCGGTCTAAAGTCACTATAACTAGAAAGCGATGCTTTGTAAAAGAAAAGTGTCGAGATATTTTTGTAGACAATTTTACGATGTACAAACTTTGCCTGAAGCATTTTTCGATAGCTCTCGTTGTTTCAGAGATATACGCGAAAAACGCAAATACCCAGGTTAAAGTCATAAATTTGCGTTTAAAAGTCAAAAACGAGAGCTATCGAAAAATAGTTCCGACAAAGTTTGTAGATCGTAAAATTGTCTACAAAAATACTTCAACACTTTTCTTCTACAAAGCATCGCTTTTGAGATATAGTGACTTTAGACCGCAGGAAAATCTACTAAAATACTGCGTTTTTTTCATTTCAGCCGTTTTATCTGCTGCATTGCCATAGAACGAACAGTATTTCTTGAAACAAAAAGACGATTCATTACCTTGGAGGAGGACTAACCCATCGAACCCATCACCCTTTTCAGTAAATTTCAAGAAATACTGTTTGTTTTGTGGCAATGAAGCAGATAAAACGGCTGAAATGAAAAAAACGCAGCATCTTCGACGATTTTCCTGCAGTCTAAAGTCACTATATCTCGAAAACGATGCTTTGTAGAAGAAAAGTGTTGAGATATTTTTGTAGACAATTTTACGATGTACAAACTTTGCCTGAACCACTTTTCGATAGCTTTCGTTGTTTCAGAGATATACGCAAAAAATGCAAATTTATGACCTTTGACCTCGAATAAAAAACAACGCACAAGCGGGATCGATGGGGACTTTTGACATATCATTTGTAATGACGTATTCAAGGCCTGTACAAAAATCCAGCTTGTTGGGAATTAATGCAAACTGGAATGTCTATTTTGACTGGACTACAAATTCAGTGTATAAAACAAAAACAAGAGAAATAAATCAATAAATAAGATCCTTTAGTCTCAGGGTGATGGACGCAGTGTGGCGTCTTACAGGGAACGTCCTTAATGGACATGTTAGGTTACACAATAATATGAATTATCAATTATTATAGGCAAAGGTTGCCAGCTCAATATCAGGCAGGTCATATGCTTGGGCTATCACTTACTCAAAAAACTAGGTACATATATAGATAACAGTTCAAACATCCGGATAAACTATTTTAAAAAGCAGTTTAACAAAAATTTGATAATCTAGAAAAATCTTAACCTATAACATTGTTCAAACTACGTTTAAAACTCCAATGCTCGCCAAGAAACTAATATAATGACACATGAAGCGTAAAACTAGCGTGTTTAAAGAGAGGTCGATGCCAAATCTGCGTGATAACTGATGTTAGCAGCTTAACGGGTGTGTTGGCGCTCCGAGCGGCCATTTTGTGGCATATCTGTTACCACAAAATGGCCGGTGAACGACTCGCAAGATAGATAAAAAACTCACCCGTGAATTTTGTAAACAGGAGTAAAACTATCTTGAAAGAAGAGAACGCAATCCAATTTACCTTATATTGAATATATTGAACAGTTAAGTAAAACGTAAAGTTTTGTAAGTACATTTTATTCATAGCTAACCTTCTCATTTGTTGTCGGTTCAAAAAAAACAATTGAAACATCAACATTTAATATTTAAATTAAAGCAGTCAAATTACTTAAATAGTTAATTATACATTGCCTGCAACCCCGTCGTTGTTAGAATCGAATATCAATAGCAAAAGCTTATCATTTTGTGTAAAACCGTGATCATTTGAAGTCTGTATTACCGCGAAAGCGTAGGTATCTGAATGCCAGCCACTTAAAGACTGCATTGGCAGTCCTCCAAATGACTATCGTGTGCTACAAACCATTACAATAACATTTTTTAACATCGTGTTTCAGGCAAAAGGTAACTAAATATTACTAGCAAAAGTTTGTATGTGAAAATAAAAAAATACCGTGTGTTTCAAATGAATTTTGTTACACGTCAGGTTTTACAAGCCAATTTGGTGCAGTTATTCACATGAAGACTCCTTCAGGTTTTTACTGATTAAAGTTGTTTCCAATGTTGTTACTTGGCTCATTGAAGTTTATACAGAGCGTAGTCAACAAAAGTGGCTATTTTTTTATTTTTTTCATCAATCAAAATGAATGAATTAAAAATGAAATTATTAAGTATTTTAACCAATTTAATCAAATTACATCTCATATTTTAAAAATCACTTTTTCTATCTTCATAGTCATTTTAATACAAACTGGTTTAAGAACAGAATAGTTGCTAAAAATTAAAATGCAAAATAAAATATATCTCAATGTATTCTATTTTTTATGCAAAAGAATGTATTGAAAAAGATTGCGAGGCTTTTAACCAATACATATAAACTACATGTTATTTATTCATTAATTTGCATCTCTATAGATGTGTTCTACCGCTGAACAGAAAATTGCAACCCGTCTAGAAAACTTTACTGAGTTTTATGAAACCACAACACCGTATAAAGTTTAACAACGTTTAACCGAAACACTTTAAAATAATATTCGCTGTTTTCTCAACGCAAACCAAAATAACTTTTGCAGCTACAAAACGCACGTTAATTTTTTGCAATAATTACGAAAAGCTCCGCTGAATGAGGGATTTTATTTTAAGTGAAAATGGTTTTAAATTACTCGTCGAATGGAACTTAAGGTTTATTTTAAGGCTTCAAGCGTGAATGTAAGTATAAGTAGTATAAATGCAAGACTGTTCCCATAGAACAAGCTTTGCTTATTTGAGACTAGAGTGCGATGTGTGAAATGTTCATTAATATTTAAAAATAATTATGAATAATGGACGGTTGACACTTGTTCATTAACGATGGAATATAAGTGTTATAATAACAGGAGTGTTTAATAGCCTAATTAGTCTATTGACGGAAACTCACACCCGTATTCACAAAGAGTACTTGCTTAAGTATAGCATCAACACTGTGCAAAGAATGCCATTTTGCAGTGCGTTCCTTTTGGCAAGCCTTCAAACTAGCCCGTTTCCTTAGCTGTTTGTTTATTTTGACGGACGCATAGTGCGCTCTGACACTTAAGTATTGTTTCTGGATTGGTTTCGCTAGCCCTGTGCGCACGTGCACACTATGAGACCTCACAGTAATGTTTGTGAATACGAGTGTAAGTATTGATCAGTACCTCTACCATGAGTTGTCACAGTAAAATCGCCTGACTTTACTACCGTAGTTACGTAAATATTAGTATTACGAATTTTAGTAGCCAACTATCCGCTAGAGGCGCTGTACAAATCTTCATACATTTTTTTTAACTACAGACGTTAGCGAGTCTAATATAGTATAGTAAAAACTCATGGTAGAGCTACAGGCAAAATGGCTTGACAGCTGTCAAAAGTTCAAGTGTTGGCCGTCCAGAATAATAGCTCAAAAATATTCAACATTTTCTATCACAACATGACAATCACGTGCAAGGTTCTACGTGTTTTGACGTTGATTGACAGCTTGACTACAAAATACTACGAATTTAAGCGCCATCTGGTACTAACTAAACTTGCAAAAAATCTAGTCAAAACCTTTGTAAGTAAATAAATGCAGATTCATTTGTTTTTTGTACTAAAATATGCGCATGTTGTTAGTTTGAAAAAATAGTGTGTGGCGGACAGAATAACCTTATTAAATTAGTTAAGATTATTAAATGTAATTTCTTTAGCTAGGGCCTAGATCGTTATTTTTAAATGTTTAAGCGACCATGTGTTTTACTACTTTTACAATGTTTTACGATAAGTAAGTAATAAATGTAATAGCCAGGGCAGTTTAGAAAGCGCACATCTTTTGATGTATTGTAATTTTAGGGAAAACATTAAAGAACTTGTATTGTGTAGCTTTTTGAACGCGCAGCTGCCCTGAGCTTGCTAGGATCATAAAACAATTGAGTATGATTTGTAAAGAAGTAATAATTGTAAGATAGCCAACCATGGGAACTTAGGTTGGCTACATTTTGTGATTGTTGTTGTATTTGAGTATGGGCGGGGATGTTCGCCAGTCAGTGAGTCGAAGTCAATCCACAGTCGAGTGCAGTCGCGTGTTGAGAAAAGGAGTCTGTCAGTTGAGCTTGCCTCGAACGGTGCGGATGGCGAGCACCCCCGAACGAGAAGAAAAACATAAATAAATATACAGTCCACTGCTACACCACCGAGCGTCGTTTTTAATGACCACAACCCCCTGTAGGTTTCATACCTCACATAGTGCATGGAAATAAAATGATTTGTTTATCATTTTGTGTATTGAAAGCTTGCAATTTCAAAGGAAAACTATGTATCTGAATACACAAAGCGTGTTTATCATTTTTACAAACTATTACAAAATGTGGGCATTTTTTGTGTGAAAAATGGCGTATTTTTTACCTTCCTTTAGACATCCATAACATTTAGTGAAATTCTAGATTTGTGTGAATGTCTACCGTGCCTGGAGCTTAAATAAGTACTTAATTAAAAAAAATCTCTCATGAAATGGGTGTTAACAAAAACCTTTTTTTTCACGGAGACGGAGTATATAGCTCCCTTTATATATAAGTATATAGACCTTTCCTTCAATGAATATAGACGCAAACTTCTATATGAAGAGCCTTACACCGCAGTTAGTAGGACTAAGTGGTTACTAGATATCCCAAAACCTTTTAACGGATTGACCATGGTTACAGCTTTGGGATATTATGTTATTTGCAACAGGCTTGCAACAAACAAATTGTTAAATCTATTTTTTTTTACACTATGATATACACACCGCATTATTTATTTATTTAGGACAACCAACAAAGAAATTACATGAGAATTAAAAAATAAAGTAATTTGCTTATAGCTACGTTTATTCGTATATTACAGGGTGCCACGGCATGCGTTAAAATCGAGACCCAATAAGACAAAAAATGTATACAAACAAATGGTTCAACTTTCTGAATAACAAAAATGTAACTTTTAAATTAAAATTTTAATTGCATGATGCGATCATCGTTATGTATTCATGACTGATATTTTTTCTAGTGTGTCAATTGAACACATCGACCGTCATTTCACACAATTAAAACTATGCTTGTATCCATTATCTGTGGCGTTGATAATGTCTTCCCTTGCGCATCGACTACTATAACTTCACGGAAGAATGCAAACGCGCACTCGAGTCCTCTGGCAGAAGTGTCCAACGGACCGTAAGGTTTTGGTCAGTTTAAGTCTGACATAACCTACTCCAACAGGCAATATATATCCAAGATGGATTTCCTCACGTTAATTAAATCCTTTGTGCATCCGGCCTAATTTAGCCTCTCAAAACCGGCCAGGTTTAAACTGAGCGTGATTTAAAACCTAGCAGGTTTTGAAAGGCTAGGATAGGCCAGCAGGACTTATTTATTTTATTTATTTATTTAGGACAACCAACAAAGAAAAGAAAATCAGAATTAAAAATTAAAGTAAGTGGGCTTATAGCTATGTGTTTCTTCAATTATAGGGTGCCACGGCATGCGTTAAAATCGAGACCCAATTAGACAAAAATATATATACAAACAAAATGGTTAATGACTTCTATGACTGATTGCTACCTCCTATCGCTGTCGCTGTTTTACGTAATACCCGTGTAGTGCCGTAGTTTCAATTAAAGTTTATATTTGCAACCATTGATCTAATCCAATTACTTAGGTGTACATTGCCGACCCGTAAACAAACGTTACAGTTAAGCTGGTTAACCCACACCGTCAGTTACCTGTCGAGTTTGCCTGCCGCGGGGAATTCTAGCTTTTATGTGTCTATGTTTTGCCTATGACTTTACTTGCGAGGACAGTCGAATATTTGAAACTATCACGGTTTTGAACATAGTTTTCATTATAAACGGGATATTTACCATGATGTGAGTTTGATTATTTCCCGATATTTCGGCACAGTTGCATGCGCTATGATCACGGGGCGAACTGACGAGTCGAAATAGTATGGCTTTCTGTGAAAGAACTCTTCTATAAAGGTCTACCACTGCCGAAAAGCAGTAATTTTGTCGATATGTTTCGCTCTCAAAATAAAATCATTTTTATTTCAGGTAACTTTTTATTAATAGTATAAATAATTGACTCATAGCGATTTTGTATGTATTTTGTGACCTTAAAGACACAAAATACATACAAAAGGTTCTTTGAAATGCTTTGAAAGGTCCTGTGTTTTTGGGTAGTAATACAACCCGGTAGACACTAGCAATTTTGACAGTAGCGGCGTTACGTACACCTGACGTATTCCATTCGAGTCACGTTGCGCGTCTACGTCACTTTGACTGCTGAACGTTGAGATGTCATCGCGCAGTGTACTTCAAATATACTATGATTACGATGAGTGTCCGATTTACACATTTATTATGTAGCACTGACAACTGCTGACTAAATTTACTGATAATGAATAATTGTTGGTATATTGAATCTTATTTGAATACTAAATAAATAATGTTATCAATATCCAAAAGTAGTGCAAGCTACATTTTATCTAGGTAGATAGATACGCAAACCTGGCTGCAGGCGAAAGTAAGTTGTACAAAACAATTCTAACTTTGATTGAAAATTCGGTTCATGTTCGAAAAAATACTCTTTTTATTTTATCTGTTATTTTGTACAGTCTGACGGAGTTTTGTTTATAGAAATAGAAAAATTCTGAAAAAGGAAATCATTTTGACTTTAACACAGTAATTAATCTATATCACGATGTTCGTTGAAGTAGCAATTATGATTAATACTGATTTTTAATAAATTAATGTTACTATTTTTTTTACTTTTTTAAATACACGTTGCGCATAAAACTAAATATCATTCTAAACCGTGTTATTCTAATTCTTGTCGCCAGGATCTGGCACGTAGAATCACATAGTAGTAGACGACTCTGTCATACGGATTCCATATAATATTTGAATTTGTAATATTTAAACTTGAGCTTGAAATAAAGCTTTATCAATGAAAGTATACCTACAAAATATGGCACTTTGTATCTTTACAAATGATGTGTAAAGCGACTGATCGACGGACGAGTAAGACCGCGGTTTTATGGCTCGTCGGTAAAGCTCGCTGGTGTATCACTGCAAAACCACGGTTTTAAATACCGACGAACCTGGCTCGCGGCTCGTTGGTGCTGCAAAATTCAAATTCTTGCTAATCGATCAGCACCAACGAGCCGCGAGCCAGGTTCGTCGGTATTTAAAACCGTGGTTTTGCAGTGATACACCAGCGAGCTTTACCGACGAGCCATAAAACCGCGGTCTTACTCGTCCGTCGATCAGTCGCTTTAATTCCCATACGTAATGATGACATAATATCAACGCTAACTTTTTATAAGACTTTTGACTTTATAAAAACAAAAACATCTTTTTCTCTTTGTTGTTCCTATTCGAACTATGTAAATGCAATGTAGACCAAGCAAGTTGATGTGTTACAGCCCTAGTCTTACCTACTTTAGTAATGAGTATGTGTCTAATTAGCGGTGAATATTTGAAGGTATCGCGTGAGCCCGTAATCGCTTGTTTCCTACACCTATGTGTAAATCAAACTAAGGTGTATAAGTTTGTTTATGGAGGGTAGGAAAGTTTTGGGTTCAAGAACTAATATTTGAAATAAGAAGTTGGTTAATAGGTTGTAACTGTGTAGAAACGGATTGTGAACCCATTTTTACATAGGTATTCATAAAAAAATAAGAGTATTTATAGGCGTTCCTTCGTATCCTTTTAAATTCGTAGAAAACTAGAACTATGTGATTTTTTTATTTAAAAATTAGCTAATGCATCTACCATCTCTTTTGTATCTTTTTTTTTAATTAATTTTACTAATTTTCCCTTGTTTCTGTTTGCTATTTAAGCATTTCATTCGTAAATTAATCAATTTTACGTATTAAACAAAGTTTATTGTGTTTTGTATGTGCAATTAAATTGTATTTTTACTTATTAAACAAAGTCCTTTCTTCTAATGAGTATATTTATTGTACACACTATGCCACTTACCACTTAGATATGTATAAAAATTGGTTCCAAGAAAAAGTAATGCAAAATACATTCAATTGTTCACTATAAATGGGTTCAGAATGAAATTCCTCGATGGCAAAACAAACCTACTTAAGTCACTACCCTCTATAATCACAAACAAGTACAAACTACAATACAAAATAAAGTAACAAGTATACAGGGTGGTTATACTCTGTATTTGAACTAGGCTATTATACGTATATTCGAAGGAAGAAGCAAATAACTTTAATGAAAAAAATACCCTTTAAGGTGATACCTCTCTGCTCTGTTATAGCTTCAATCTCAAAAATTGATACAGGGTTACACAGAAAATTATTGTTTATGTTCGCAAAATAGCTTAAACTAGTAAAAGATACAACAGTTCAGCCGCAATAAAAAAAAACCCTAAATAATTTGAATTTCCCGCTAGAGCAACCTTAAATCATCTACTTCTTTCGTGTCAAAAGATTTTTTTTTTATAGTACTTTGAAAAAAATTAAGATCTCATTATGCAGCTATTGCAGAATTCTAAGGAGAATAATACATAAATAAATCTCCTTTGAATTTAAGTTTATACAGAAAATTGAAAAGTAATTTTAAAGAAGCTCATTTTCCGAGAACAACAATCATACAACACTAAGCAATTTCAAATAGATAGAAAATGGGTTTTGTCCGGACCTGCGAGGAGTCCTATAGGAGGCCTACTGCAGAATAAAAAAAAAACTGTCGCGTTTGGTAATTTTCGATGTATAATTTTGTTATGTTATAAAAGTTTTCAGTTAAGACCATGTTTGTTTAGTGGTTGCAACCTTGCCGTTTGATTTTAAGATCATAAGTTTAAGTCTAGGATTTTTTATCGTTTTTTTGCGCACATGCAATGCTTTCAAACGACACGACATAGATAAACCTACATAAATGAACCAGAAAACAAACTTGGGGTTAACCATAAACGCAAAAAATGTAGCGAATCGATATATACAACTCAAGGATATTTGATAAAACGGATTTATTCCCAAACTAACTCATGTTAATGAGAACCAGTTTGTTGAGAGTATACGGCAACACACACAAAACAAACAATATGCTCCTTATTTTTTGTTCGTTTTGTTTAAAGCTTTCAACAATGAATATAAAAGTTGGTAACAAAACAAAACACTGCTTTCACAGCTCATGAATGGAACCAAGTACGAAAGCCTGCGGTGGAGTTTCAGTTAGCGGTCGCTATCTAGTTTGCATGGCTTTTATATACAAATGTAGTTTACAGAACTCTAACTTTACTTTTGCATACCTATGTTGGGTTTTCACTTATGAATTGGATTGTGGTTAGTAAATATGGTGTTATTTTATTTTAATTTTGTAGCAAAAAAGCTTTTAAATTATTTTTTTATAGCAAACTTGATAAAATATTAGTTTTTCATCCAAATATTACCTACTCAAATACTTATACTTACGTAAATGTCTTTATACTTACGCAGAATTTTAAAGATACTTACCAATAAACTTACGACTATACAGTATTTACAAAATGTACATTGTGATATAAAATACATAAGAAACAGTTGAGCTATCTACAGACCGTTGCAAACGATCTATAGATAGTTCAACTGATCCAAATCAGTACCAATCGGAAGCAACCAATATTACCAATATTTACCAATATTTTATGCAACGGTTAAAAAGAACGATGATGATGATGATATTTTTTGTCTATAAAGTTTCTTTGTCTATATTTTGTTATTTGAAGTCATTTTTTCCCCATATTTGGCGACATACAATCTTAAAAACAGTAATTTTATTCCCAAATACATATTAAATTCTTTTTTGATCATTAAAATAATTTAATCTTGAATTTAATAAAAAAGCGATATAAAAAATTCCCGATACTTTCTGAGTACCCCTTCGGGCCCAGCGGTCATTCCACTCGACCGGGCGTAGTAACAAGCTTACCTTATTTTATTTCTCATCTTAATAGGACATTTATTTTTTATCCGCAACTTCCTGTCTGATCCTAATTTGAGAAAATTACTGGGATTTGTTTCTTTTGCGGGATCATTTATTTCCTTTGGAGATTTTTTTTTTGTAATGGATCCAAGTATTTTATTATTCTTTTCAATGGTATTACGATGGTACAATGGTAGCGTAAGGTTTTCAACTTGACTGTACGTAGTATTTTTTGTAATTAAGTAATTATTTATGTTACTCAATTTCTCCGCCAATTATGAACCGATTTTGATTATTATTTTTTTATTGCTGTATTTTGATGAAAATATATTGAGTTCATTTCGCTTAATTTTTAAATGTGTTCATGTCGATGACGATCAAAGTTGGTTTTGTAAATTTTCGTGAAAAAAAATATTATTATAATTTAACTTCATATAATTTTAGAGTCTAGTCTAATCTAAATTCTTCTCGCAAAGGCCACTATAGAAATAAAAGGCAGATAAATCTATTCTTACTAATTTTACTTTAAATATGTATACTGAAAACTGAGCTTTGAAGAAACCTCGAGCATATACATAAATTACCGAAAGCAAAATTTCTTTACCATCTAATAACCTCAATCCTAAATTCAATCTTACTGACGTTGTTACAAAGACTATTACAGCTTAACCACTATTCCCATTAGTCAGTGGTCCACCATGCATTAGGTTTGGTTGCTTCATTCACCACAATATGGTAATACAGTCGCCGACGCTGTAACGCGGTAAACTCGATTGCATATAAAGAGAGGCGCACACAACCGTGCTTGATTGATCGATTGCTTGACAGGCTTGATGGACTTAAACTTGAATATTTTCAAAATCTACGTGGTTTCTGCACAGTAAAAGTATTTAGATTTTGCTATTATGCAGTTATGATTGATTGAATTTGATCACGTGAAAGCTTTATGGTGTTAATAAATAAATAAATAGTGCTATTGAAATTGCAAAATAAGTGCAGTTACTTAACTGAAGTTACATTGAAGTTTATGAAAAGCCAAAGATTCATATTGTTTTGTAAAACATTTTTAAGCTCCGAAAAAAATTTATTGCTTCTTCTTTAAATTTGAGTATTTATATTCAAATGAACAAAATGTAGGTAATGTGAATGTTCATCTTATCTAAAAGGAATAAAAATAATTACAACAAACTAAAAATAATTACGAAATAATTTAGATGAGAAGTTACTAGTTTTCAAAAGTACTCGTCCTCGTTAAAATTAATAAAATTAATTCTAAAATTGAAATAAAAATATTCACTCAACATTTTTTATTTGTTTTGATCAACCAAAAACAAGTTACTTAAATGATGAATGGACGCCTACCTTAATCCACGTCGATTTTACCGGGAAACCCGACGGAAGAGAGAAAATGTCATTAAAAATCACCAGCTTTCACACTACGGTTTTTTTTCTTTTTTATCGCCTCCGTTGCCGTCCACAGAGTAAATATGTATAACAAAGGGATCGCGGAAATTGTATGCAACCTTTTTTGAGTTCCAGGGAAACTTTATTTGTTACAAAGACCGTAGTGCAGTTAAAAAAAACATTAAATAAACATTGGTTCTTTATTCGACAACAATATTACTATTTTATTTGAAAGTTTGTTTATCGGATTATATTAGTATCTACCTATCTAGTTTTTAAGGTTATACCAAAAACATATACTCAATAAGTACATTTATTGCTTTCTTAAGGTAGGACATATAAGTCAAAGTTACTTTATTCAGTAAAATCACAAAGCTCACTTAGAATGAGATGAAGAAATATATGGTAATACAATGTTGTTAGGTGTCACATATCAAACCTGTCTAAAGAACATTACAACATACTCGTAGCAGAAAGGAAGGCAGACCGAGGTTCTTCAAAAGTAATATATAATGAAACAGATAAAAAAACATACTTAAAAATCAAAAGAATAGTCCTCAACGATCAATAACAAATCAATCATAAAACGTGACATTTTACACAATTTCACTACCGCATTCCAAACATCGATTCAATGCCTTAATTAAAAAAACATTGTGTACAGAGGGTTAATTAATTCACTGTGATGAAACATCCCTACGCGACTTCCCCGAATGACCCAACAACAACAGGTTTTAATAACACCGTCAAACTCGTATCGAGGAGTATGTGTTTAAGGTTGTAATAGGTTTATTTAGGGTTATTTCATGTTACAGTGATTGGATTTAGTACTTTTGGTGTCCCAAATAGTTTTACAGTGCCACAAACATAGCTGTTCGGGTGGACAAAATTGGACCTACATTCTGCTGTCAGTTTCTGTCTGGTGTGAGTACCTCCTTTAGGACCTTTATCTCTATTTTTCTATTTTTGAACTTGTTGACTAGACTATATAATGCTGGACAATCCACAATCCACACAACATCATCTAGCCCCAAGCTAAGCAGAGCTTGTGTTATGGGAACTAGAAAACTGACATACTTAATACAATGCATTACATAGATAGATATTTCAGCAGATCGTACAAACATTTATCCCAAGGCAGGAATCGAACCCGCAACCTCCGCGTCGCAGGCGGACTAATGGCCGGATAAAGGTCGTCAATAAATAATAAGACGGAGTCGTGGCCAACAGATAGTGTAAGTAATATTTGAAACTATCATGGTTTTGAACATAGTTTTCATTATAAACGGGATATTTACCATGATTTTTGAGTTTGATTATTTCAGTTCGACCCGTGATCATGGCGCATGCAACTGTGCCGAAATATCGGGAAATAATCAAACTCAAAAATCATGGTAAATATCCCGTTTATAATGAAAACTAGATAGTGTAAGATATACAGAAGAGCCTTCAAGATTAAGATAAGACAAATTTCCCAAAAACAATAAATAACCATAATTTATGAACAAACAATAACGTCGGTTGTTGTTTATCATCATTCTGTAGAATCAGCTACTTGTGGAAAGTTATTATGTCTTTGTTTTTCAGAAGAGTGGCTTCATAACCCGATTTTGATCGTGAGTTTTTAAATAAATAAATAAATCATAAATATTCACGGAAAAATCACACATCACACATGATTCTTCCTATTTATGTATTGGAGTTACCATGTACTTATTCTATGGATGTATTTACAAAAAACAAGTATATAAGTATTCTATCAGCAATCTAGTTCCCATAGTACAAATTTTGCTTAGTTTGAGGCTAGATGATGTTGTGTGGATTGTCCAGCATTGTTATTATTTATTTATTATTTTATTCTAATAGGTAGGTACAGTTAAATTTTATAGTTATTGGTTAAATATTACAAAACATTAAGACACTTTTCCTCACAATATATTATCTCGATAGCAAGAGACGAACGAGACTATTTTATGCGCGTTGATTACATAAACCGTATTTTATATTATCTTTTTCGTAAATCATTTTCTCAAGTAAAGATTCAATTGGTAGCCTCGTCACGTCACAAATCACCAGTTGCGCTTATGTCAAGTCAGCTCATCAATCACGGCGTATCTACCGAGGAATCTGAGAAGCGAGTGATCAGTCGACCGTCGCCTTTAAGTGAAAACCACTACTTTTTGGCTCTGATCTCAAGGTCAATTGATATCGAGGCAGCCTATGTAATAATAATATAGCATTATAAACCTTATGCTCTTCATATTAAGACACAGTATTGCTTGAGTCACTATATTGTGATGGTGGTGGATGCTCCCATCTAGGTGTAAATTGACATGAAATTGAACCAGTCAAAGGTATCGTATATCGAATTTCTGACTTCCTAAATGAGGATTTAAATAAAAAAATAAATACTACATTTGGTACGTAATACGTTGTCAAAAAAAATACTGTATTCAATAATATCACAAGGATCATTTAGAATCGACTTACATACTAGGTGATTCTAGGTGCCAGTTCCACGCGACCAGAGCCTAGAAGAACGGGCAAGAAAGTTACGGCCTGGTTCCTACCGTTTTTTATATGATCCTTCTTACAAAAGCACTTCTTAGCTTGGGGCTAGATGAGGTTGTGTGGATTGTCCAGCATTATTTATTTATTAATTACAAGAAAATGTAAAATAAATATTAAACTCCTGAGTACTAGAACATGTTATAAAAGCAACCAGAAACAGTAATAAATAAAACCAATAGTCCATTAAACAATCAAAAACAACCAGTCAATGTATAAATCAATGAACATCGGTAGGCTCTATCGACAGCCAGAATAGCTACAAAATAATTACGTAGCTGTCAATCAATTTTACATTTTAAAATGAATTCTATCTCCTTGGCTTACGGATCATTATAGCAATACAGATTTAATATGGTGTATATTGTTGTGCAGAGCGCTGATGGATGATTTTCGCTGTTCACGGGCACAGAGAATGTGGGCTGGAAAATTCGGATTTTGGGTTGAGTGAGCTTTCAATGAAAATACCTATCTATTTTGTAATATTGTTTAGTATTAATTGCATTATCACTACAAATTGTATATAGAAATAAGTGGAAAAGCTTGGTAGGCCTTTGCCCAGCAGTGGGACGATTGTGATGTATGAAACGATGGATCATTTCATACATCACACTCTAGTCCCAAACTAAGCAAAGCTTGTACTGTGGGAACTAGATTGTTGATAGAATACATAAATATATTTTTTTTTGTACATACATACTTAGAATACATAGAAACACCCAGACACAGAAAATATTTATGTTCATTACACAAACATTTACTGTGGTGGGAATCGAACCCAGGACCCACAGCATGGAAGGCAGAGCTACTACCAACTGAGTTGTGACGCCTGTCATTTGTAAAAAACAATGTCTATCTAGTTTTCATAGTAGTTGTACTAAATAGCGAAGTGTGAACTGAATATACACTCGAGAGCAATGAATCCGGGTCACTTAAAGAATGTTAAAAATCTCGGAAACTAAAAATGATAGGTTAATGCAATAAATTGTATTTAATAGACAATGTAATACTCCTTAAATGAAAGTAAAAAAAATATGAGTCACCATACATTTTATTAACACAAAATTACATAAAGAAAAAAACTGCTGATCTCTCCTTAAAACAAAAATAGGAAACATGAAATTTTTGAACTTTATTACGATTTTCTTGAATTTTAATACTTCGTATTGCCTCCTCGTGCTTCCATTACTGCGTTTGCGCGGTTTGGCATGCTGTACACCAAGTTCCTTATACGATTTTGGGGAATATTCTCCCATTCCTCTGTGAGAGCAATTTTGAGCTCACGAAGCGTGATTGGGGGAGGGTTTCGTTGTTTTACGCATCTGCCTAGCTCGTCCCAAGCATGCTCGATCGGGTTGATATCCGGGCTGCGCGCTGGCCACTCCATACGAGTAATGTTCATCTCTTGAAGGTAGTCATTCACAATCCTACCTGTATGAGGTCGGGCATTGTCATGCATAAATATAGCATCCTCACCTAAATTGACCATAAATGGACCAACGTGATCATTGAGGATTTCTTCCACATATCTTACGCTAGTTAAAGAGCCGTTTTCTATGATCACCAGCTCTGTGCGACTTTCAGAAGAAATTCCGGCCCACACAAGTACAGACCCACCACCGTAGGCTACTTTTTCTTCGATGCATGCTTGCTTGAATCTTTCCCCTGGTCTTCGATACACTCTGTGTCTTCCATCGTGCTTGTAGAGCATAAATTTTGATTCGTCGGAGAACATAACTTTTGACCAATCTTCAATACTCCAATTTACGTGGCTCTGGGCATATCTTAGTCTCGAAATACGATGCCTACGCTCCAGTTTAGGGCCGTTTGCAGGTCTAAGGGGTTTTAAGTTAGATTCAGCAAGCCGACGTCTTACTGTCCATGCACTTGGGTTACTTCCTCCGAGGCGTCGAAACTGATTGGTGAGTTCAGTTCCTGTGAGAAAGCGATTTCGAAGCATGGTGTTCACCAAGTATCGGTCTTTTCGTGCTGTGGTACACCTGGTTCTGCCCGTTCCTGGTCTGCGTAGGTTAGAACCAGTTTCTTCGTAACGTCGGAGAACTCTTTGTACTGTTGACAGCGACACACCGACAGTCCTGGCTGTATCGCGCTGACTCCGGCCGGTTTCCAGCATTGTAAGTATTCTGGTGCATTCTTCAGGCGTAAGCGACATAATTTCAGCTTGAATAATGAATATAGAGCACTATCAACATGGTTTATGTACCCACATAAATGACAGATTACAAACAAAAGCAAAACCAAATGCTGTAATTTCGAAGTTCCATCTTCGAAAGTGGCCCTTTTTCAAATTTCATTTTTTTATGATATAACTTTACAATAACTAAGAAGTTTTAATACCTTCATTTAAGGAGTATTACATTGTCTATTAAAAACAATTTATTGCATTAACCTAGCATTTTTAGTTTCCGAGATTTTTAGGATTCTTTAAGTGACCCGGATTCATTGCTCTCGAGTGTATTTACGGTAGGTATAGATAGATACTTAGATAAAAATTTTATTGCACATAAGTAGATATACATTTTACACACAAGAAACGTTAAATCTACAACACAATGGGCGGACTTATCAAAAAATAAACAATTTAAGAACATTTTATGTATTCTTTTTCAATATATTTATCATATAATAATATAAACGTTTAGAGAATTCAAAGACTCGTTTACATATCTTACGAATGGAGCCGAGATATTTAGATTATTGAATAAAATATGAACTGAGTTCACAAAAAGTTGTATTTTTATTTTACTGCTTTTGCATACTATGTTTTTTTATGTATTGTATGTTCTTTACCTTATTCTCATTTTTCATTCATAAAATTAATTAGCACATATGACATATATAATTTTTATTTATTTAAGGAGTTTTTCAGTACTTTTTCAGAACTCTCTCAATAGACTTGATTAATGAGGCAATGCGATGTTATTTAACACCCACTTGAAATCAGGTGGGTCATCGATTTGAATGAATGAATTAAAAACATTTTAATATACATACAAAATAAAACCAAAATAAATTAGACATAAAAATAAAAAAGAAACAAATAAGAAATATACAATAGGCGGCCTTAGCGCTCTATAGCAGCAATCATATCATCTCTTCCAGGCAACATTCAGTTTGTTTCATCATTTAGTATATAAATTATTTAAAAACAAAAAACATGTTTAGTTTCTATTGCAATAATACATAGTAATATTTACCTCGTAGTCTAAGTTCTTAGCGCAATAAAATATAAGTTTTTAAAAAATAAGTTTGTACGGAAGTCGTTGGAACCTAACTTTGCCAAGCAACAAACTAACTCCAACGACGCCCGCTAGATGGCGCTGCACTGAATATTTCAGTTTGATTAATGAAAGAGTAAAATTTAAAATATTATAACTTATTCATTTAAATTCCTAGTATGTTATAGATAGTTTTAAACGACGACTGATGTGACACGGCGGGCGAAGGTCCGCTTGCAACGCGGATTGCGGTTGCGGTAGCGGTTGCGGATTCGATTCCCGCTTTGGGATAAATGTTTGTATGATCTGCAATTATTTATTCCGGGTGTTCTGGGTATTTTATATGTATAATAAAAAATATCTATCTTTGTATTGTATTGTATTAAGTCTACTAGTACCCATAACACAAGCTCTGCTTAGCTTGTTGCTGATGATGTTTTATTATTTATTATTTATTTATATTTAAAAAACATCATCAAAATTAACTCATAAATAGTTATTTTATTAAGAAGTCATAAAATCTTTTGAGAAATTCTCAAGAACGTTATTCGTAGAGAACCTTCATTTTAACGTCTAAAGGTGCACTAAGAAAGGAATTCCCGAAATTTCACTTCAAAAGTTAAGTGGGTGGTAGGTAATAGTAAACTAAATAACTTAAGACAACGGGTTTTTTGCTGCCTAACTTGCTACTTATTATAATCTTTATAAAGTAGATACATTATATTTTATATTGACCGCATTATTATAATTTAACCTGAAGTAATTAAGGTAATCTTTTGAAGTTGCAACAAAGTTTGCAATTAAAAGTTTTAAAATGGAGAAATGGACAAAAAAAGAGAAAGAAAATGGTTTCGGCCGAATATCAGTGTCTGCTGCCACAACAGTATTTTGTGCCGAGTCGAGGCCATTTTGCCATTGTAACAAACATTTTTCGTGACTTGTTTTTATTTTTATTTCTAATTTAATTATTATTCAAATATATTTTTTTATTGTTAAATCTAATTTATCTATCGATTGTTTGTTTAAATTAATGTCATTGTACTTTTATTTTAGTTTTTTGTGTGTATAGTCCAAGAGCTAGTGAACCCTGCGAGTAACGGTCTTCCTGTAAGGCTAGAAATTTGTACACTTACGATTTATAGCATGCTAAGAGCACTAGCCATGATCTGGCAGGCTTCAGCCCTGTACTTCATCAGCCACTTAATTTTTTAATTGTAAAATAATTTGAGTTTCAAAACTTGTTTCTGTAAGCTTAAAAATTTAATAGGATGGAGTTTATTTATTGTAAATCTTGAAAAAAAAGTTACAGACGATTACAATCAGCAATAGTATATGCCAGATCAATTAGAAAATGCACAGTTGATGAGGTAAAATAAACTTTATCCTGTATACTTCAAATTTTTATATGTTTTCAAGTAAACGTCTCAGAGTAAATATGTACAATGCCAGACGGTTTTGAACAGCATAAGACCTTGCCAGGCGAGGGGACAGCTGCTAAGGGAGTGCAAATAAGAAATGTTAATGTTTCAATTTTATGAACATATTTATTAGCATACAGTAAATGCAATGTATTTTATTGGGTTTTATGCAATCTACATTATTTTTAACATTCATTTTCTTCAGCATCATCCGAGATTGCACTACTGTTTGCATCATCATCTGATTCTTTAACAATGTTTTCCTCATCTGAAAATAGTGAAAAAATATTTTAATGTACCTACCGTAATAATTTTTAGTATTTTTTGAATAAGGTTGTTAAGAATTAAATATCAAGCTCTATTACATAGGACTGCATATTAAATGTTACGGATAAAATAGTTGTATGTTACCTGATATGTATTCCTCAGTTTCAGGCGATTGTGCTGTGGCAGTATCAGCAGGTCCTTGTAAAAGTATGTCGTATAGGTATAGAAGATGGAACTTCATTCCTCTCAAACCAATTTAAATCGTAAGAACTATCAATTAAGTTCCAACCGTTATTTTCAGGAATAAGAATGGTTCTTTAAAATTACAATTTCGCCATATATTTGTAGGTAATGTAGGCAGTTCTCAATAATTGTTGATGTAGTTCACGTTGGCAGGGTGGTGAATTCGATGAATCATAGCTTACTACTTTTTCATAAGCACTTTAGGATTATTTGTGAAGTAGATAGATAGATAGATAGATAGAAAACACTTTATTGCACACCACTTAATTTATTTTTGTACGTAGTTGTACGTAGTAAGGAAATTTTCATAACGTGCATTATTTAATTTTGAACATTTCAAACCATACATTTGGAGCTTCGACATGGGAGCCTTCAAAAGAAGGGTATATCTTTATCTCAAAGGCCGGTAGTGCACCGACAACGCCCCTGGTGTTCGCAAGTGTCCATGGGCGGCGGTGACCACTTCTCATCAGGTGGCCCGCAAGCTAGCTTGCCAGATATGTCATAAAAAATAAGTAAAATCACTGAAAACTGAACTAAAACTGAAAGATAGGCATTCACGCAACACCTCTGACTCGCACGCCTTTAGCAGCTGTCCCCTCGCCTGGCAAGGTCTTATGCTGTTCAAAACCGTCTGGCATTGTACATATTTACTCTGAGACGTTTACTTGAAAACATATAAAAATTTGAAGTATACAGGATAAAGTTTATTTTACCTCATCAACTGTGCATTTTCTAATTGATCTGGCATATACTATTGCTGATTGTAATCGTCTGTAACTTTTTTTTCAAGATTTACAATAAATAAACTCCATCCTATTAAATTTTTAAGCTTACAGAAACAAGTTTTGAAACTCAAATTATTTTACAATTAAAAAATTAAGTGGCTGATGAAGTACAGGGCTGAAGCCTGCCAGATCATGGCTAGTGCTCTTAGCATGCTATAAATCGTAAGTGTACAAATTTCTAGCCTTACAGGAAGACCGTTACTCGCAGGGTTCACTAGCTCTCCAGCTAGTACTTGTGTGGCAAGTAAATATATGTCTAAAGTATGAATAAAATATTTACACACATGAAAGTCACGAATAAAAGTCAGCGATATAGTACAAGAAGGAAGGCCATATTAAATTACCGGCCCTAAACTTTTCATTGTTCCAATACTTTTTATTCCCAAGAAAAAGATAGACTCGTGAGAAAAATTACAATGTGAGTACCAGGAGAGAAGAATCTCAAAGATGTAGTGTTGAGGCTGCGTAGAGGTGTCGTAGAGCTTCGTAGAGCTTCGTAGAGGTTACGTAGAGGCAGCGTACATAAAGCTATGAATAGCTAAACTTGTATAGATAAGGCACTCATCGTTTTGAAAATGTCATATTTATATCATACACCACATCAATTTCTGTAGTTTTCGAAATTTGATAGTATAGTTCGGCATCGTAAAATGATAACAAAATGCTGTACTATAAAAATATGTTTAAGATGATTAATGTATGTACCTATACGTAGACCAAGTTAAATCTGCAGTAATATATGCATTAACTTACAAAGATATGTTAATTAATCTATATTTGAGACTTTTGTACACTTTAATTTGTCAAAATTACTTTTTTTTTTTTAACTTTTAACTTCAGTGAAGACATATCGTGATCTTACTATAGTTATGCAGATTTTATTTCAGAGAACCGCAAATAGCGCGAAGTTTCCGGCGTGTGTTTACATTCCATACGTAGGTACGGTCTACATACCTCGACATGCAACTTAAAGGTGTGAACGTGAATAATAATGCACATAGACAAGAAAATAATTTAATCCTTCGCTATCTTCTAGAAGAAACGATTTTTAATCTCCCCAAATTATGTAGGTGATGTAATAAAATTATCCCTCTTGATGCTTTCGAGAGGGATTGGTGGACGAAAGCGGAAAGCAGAGATGAGTGGAAGGATTTGCGGGAGACCTTTGTCCAGCAGTGGGACGAGATAGGTAAGGAAAAAAAAGTACTTATTAGTATTCTATCAGCAATCTAGTTCCCAGTACAAGCTTTTCTTAGTTTGGGACTAGAGTGTGATTTATGAATTATTCATGAATATTTATTTAATGTTTGTAAGTATATTTCAAAGTACATATATACTATATTAGATTTATACTAGTTTAAACATGTATGTTCTTCGAAATTTAAAACCAATCACACTTAATATTTTAAATTATTAAAACATTGTTTGATTTTAAACTACTACGAAACTTTTTTTATTTTTTAGATCTCGTTTGTGCACGGAGTTTCATCTCTGCACTAAAATTCACTTTAAAAACGCTGTAAGTTTGCAAGTTACCTACTTCCGGCACAAGTAATTACAATTAGAGTAATGGGAGTATACCTTTCAGGTTTCATTCGCAGTTTGTTTTTATATTTTACTTAAGTACTTACTTAAGTTATTCTAGATCTACAAGTCTTTGCATGTTAAGTAAAGAAGATTAACTTGGAAAGGTAAAACATTTTTAACATGTTTAAGAATGAACATATCAAACAAAACCGCCTGTATTTGTTTTTTTGACCTTTTTACCTTAATACATTTTTTAGCCGGCACGATATCAATGTCGATTTTTCACATCTTCATTACAATGACGTCATAAAAAAGGTGTATACAAAAATTCAGCTCACTAGGAATTTTTCCGCAGATAAAACCTAAAATGACTGAAAAAGTTACTCATTTTTATTTCCAATACGTCACAAGGACTTCGGACCAAGGAGTTCGAAAATCAAATTTAAAATATTATTGTTCAAAAATCAAACTATAAATCTAAATGTATTTGAACACGTGACTAAACGAGTAGGCGGTCCATCTGGCCGGGCCTAATAAAGCGAGCTCTACACCCGCCCATTACTGGCAATTACGCCCGCACGGTTGGCACCCCTGCATTCATTCAGTGGAAGGCAGGGTAATGAGCGACGCGGGTAGCAGAGCGATTAATGTGTCAAAGGACTTGACAAATTATCATAGTTTATGTACGTGAATGCGAGTGACAGCGAAATTATACGAGTGGCTGCGTTAATATAATTTTATGTTTTTAATATGTTCGAATAGAAAAAAACTAACCGCAAAAAAACTTATAATAGTATAATCGTCATTATAACCAATACACTACAATTACACCTAACATAGTAGATATAGAGATGTCTATACTGATTTTTAACCGGTAGACTTCCGCACAAACTTCTTTCTCACAGCTGACATAACAGTGACATTTATCGAATGTTTCCAAGCATAGTCCCGTGGAACTAGGCCGTGAAAGAGCCACGCGAACCGTACGAGATGTCTAACGAAGCCAATGACTGTCGCATGCTCTGCTTCACTGCATCCTTGTGTTCCGGCCATTGCTACATTTATAACCACCCGTTTAAACCAACCAATCGTTTTGAGCTTATGTAAATTCACTTTTAATCACCCGTTAAGAGAAGAAGAATTAATTCATTTTGAGTTTATTTTCAATAAACTCAAAATGTTCAAATTCAACTTGTTCAGTTTTGTGTCCAATTGCTTTGAACATTAATTGGGGATACAACCAATTTTGTAATAAATTAAAATAAAACTCGATTTCCATGGGACGGATTTTTTTATAAAAATAGCAAAAGGAAAGTCTGTAAAAGCGTTTAAAACGTATTATGTGGCAACCCTGAGGAACGAGTTATTTAGTCGTGGCCCAGGCTCCGTAAAAAATTGCCCATTCTCTTTTGCGGCTACCGCAGCACTTCCACCCATATGTGAAGCCGGGGCGTGCTGCTAGTTTTTAATGAATTGAACTTTTTTTTGCACTTTTTTACTTATTAAAAATACAGACTTTTATTTTTTCCGCCCTTTAAAAACATGGCCAATTGTTACACAGATAATTATGAAATGTTATACAGGAGTCGAATGAGATCTCAGACTTTAGCCCGTGATTTATACAAAAAAAACAAAAACTGTTTATTACTTTTTTTCTTTCTTGTATTCTCTGTGGTTCTTTTAACATATTATGGAGGTGTTATGTGTCATTCTTGTATTTTTTCATTCGTGTATTATGCGTAGAACATTGTACTTTTAGCCGAAGCTAGGTAGAACTTGAGATGACTCGAGTATAAACTTTCCTTTGATGTTATACCTTTGATACACTATCGCGGAGCAGACTCTATTTATTTTATATTTACGGACTTTCAGTCAACTTGTTAGCAAAATTGCTATTGCTGTTCTGAGAACCTATACTTTTAAGGAAGATTTTTTATTAGGTTTTCAATGTAACTCGTCCGATTATATATTTTAATGGTTAAATTACGTTGGAATAATAAATAAAAGTCTTGCTACATCTTAGACCGCATCGTCACTTAACATCAGGTGAGATCGCGTCAAACGCTTGACTATAAATTGTAAAAAAAAAAAATATAACCTAATTTCGATGGTTACATTAAATGTAATCAGTACTTTTTTATGGGATCTTTATTGAGACTAAAGTGGCTATTTCAATTATTCTTACTTTAAATTAGATATGTACAGATATATAGGTACTTACATTCACTGATTGGTAAAAATATCCCGTAGTCTGTTCCAAGTTCCAATTAATTGTTAAAAAGTGAGATTGAAGAACACTCAAATAAATGCAATATTATTATATTTTATTTGTTTTGAAATAGCAAAAAACTCCCAAAAATAATGTTTTCAATCTCTAGAATGAAACGAATTAGAACTTGGACCAAAGAATATTCACATCCACAAATTTCCAAAATGTTCTTAAATGTGTACCTCTAACCGCTCTGCTAGTCGCTCAGTTCATGGACGAATAGCCCGGACCCACTTCGAGGTCAGCCCTCATGGCATGCAGTACAGCATATCTCTTGGAATTCCCATGTAGCTCGTGCAACACCTCTGCCAACACTTTCACTTTCTTGTTGCTTTCTTTGTATTGTTGGCAGTCTGCTACACTTTTTTTAGGTTATGTTTTGCTACTAGACTGCGAGTGGGCCGTTTTTGCGTTACGCAAAAAGGTGTGTCCGGGTTATACTATGTATTCTATGTATGTATGTACAAAATAAATGTATATAAGTATTCTATCAGCAATCTAGTTCCCATAGTACAAGATTTGCTTAGTTTGGGATGAGTGTGATGTGTAAAATGTTCGTGAATATTTATATTTATTTATCTAAGTATCTATATAACTTTGCGATCATACAAATGTTTGTCTGATCATTTACCTGAGATACACATATCGACAGGTTTAAATCGTTGTACTGTTTAATATTAGTATTAAGACTTTATTTACTGTACTTACATAACAATTTTTGGGTTTACAATTTTAAATTACATTTAATTTTAGTACACATCAGTTTTCATTTTCAATTCGACAATTTAACGCAAAGACCTCCTCTGTCTGTCCTGATCTAGTCTCGTCTATAATGTACCGGCAAAGTTTTTAATATAATATTCTCAACTTCAAGTTGGTATAATATCTTTGACCTAAATAAAACTGCAATATCCAGCCTCAAAAGTCTAGATTTAAAAACTTAAAGCGAGGTTTCCTAAGCCAGGTAGGAATTGGATCCACAGAATTTTTCTGGCTTGATCCGCTTAGCTCACTATCGCGGCCCCGCCCGAGCACGCCCAAGTCTAGCCTCGAGGTCGAACTAGGCTGCATTTACACTGAAAGCAGGCCACTGACGCTTATTTTAACGCGCTTACTTTTTTTTGGACATGTGCAGTGGTGATAATTGTAGATCAACTGGTTTAAGGTTAAAGTTTAAGCCAGGGCATAAACCAACATATTTTTATTGAATTCATATTTATTCGGTTAAATAATTCATTTCAAAATAAAAAAGATTTACTTATTCAAAATTGTTTCTTACTAAATAGTTACTACCTATGTCACAAAAAAGGTAAGGTTAATTAAAACCTTATCATAATTAGGCATTGCTATTATTATTTTTTGTGCAATAAACATCCATTTTAATATCGCCTGGTACTTGTAGCATAGTCAGACAAACAACATCATTCTTAATTTAAAAACAATCGTGACCTTTTATTTTCTGTTCCCATCAATTTAAGCTTGTTATTATTACGAGCCAACATGATCAAA
Organism: Ecliptopera silaceata; assembly: GCA_932527185.1. Lineage (NCBI taxonomy): Eukaryota > Metazoa > Arthropoda > Insecta > Lepidoptera > Geometridae > Ecliptopera > Ecliptopera silaceata. Next base: position 3,146,382 of record OW052202.1, on the reverse strand, counting down.
GTAGGTAAAATGTGGTAGAATATGGTAGAACATAGTAGATAATGGCAGAACACGGTAGCCAACAATGTAAAAATTCTAAAAATTTAAAAATAATTATTAATATATAAAAATTCAAAAAATAGTTAAAGAATCTAAAAGAACTAAATTATTTTAATATAACAGTAATTAATTACCTACAGTAATTTATCGCAATCTATGAATTCGAGAAAAAATTCGTACTTAAAGCTTTTTGCCTTAAAATCCTATAAGCGCCAAGTTGCGCCGAGAACCTGCTTTCGGTCTGAATAGTGATGACGTCATCACGTGGGGTTATGGCATGCGATGTCGCCAAAACGTGTCAATTTCATTTCACTTTTCACTTACGATCACTTTGTTTATTGTAATGACAATAAGTAACTACTTATTATTACCAACCACGAAATAAGGTGGTTCTCAATTCGACTGTTTTTTTGTTACTCAGAACTGAAAAAAAAATGTTCTTCCTTTTTTTATATAGTTTAGCTACCATTACTAAGATTTGTATTTGATTGTGTAAAGTGATTTTTTTTGGGTTAATAAATATCCTATCTTATCTAAATATAATTGGATTGTTTTATCTCCATCCAAAGGTTGTCCGGAATCTCTTCCAGGCAACCTTCTTTCTTCGCTTATAGTGATAAGACCGGCCATTGTACCATACTCTTAATTGCTATTCCCTGTCTGTTTTTTCTTTATTAATTGTGGTGTACAATAAAATTATTCTATTCTATTCTATCTCTACTACGATAGCGATTATTTAATCAATGTTATGTGGCTCACAAATTAGTGGTTTGTATTTCCGGTTCTCTTTGTTGTGAGAATTGTAGTAGTAGTTTACATGAATTTACATGGACGACGGAAAAACATGTCCTGCTTGTGACACATATTATTATGCGGAGCCAAAAAAACTAAAGAGTAACCCCCTATCTTATAAAAAGTTAGCGTTGACTTTATGTCATCATTACGTATGGTAATACTTCAAGTCTGCGCTAACTTTTTATAAGATAGACCGTTAAATTATGATTTTTAGGTGTCTTACTTGTTTTGTTTACCTACTAACTTTAATTTTTAATGGTAGCTTTTAACTAAAATCCTGTTAATATTAGAAATGAAAAAGTTTTTATGGCTGGATGTGTGTATGTTTGTTACTCTTTTTTTATCAATAACTCGGGTAAAGAAGAAATAATGATGTACTTATGTATTTGTAAAAGTTTATGTCGTCAGTTAATCAATTACGATGAAATGTAAAAATTAAGAGTTCATTGGATACTTTTCGGAAATTAAACATAAAATGGACATGGTAAAGTTGCGTTGTATTTTATTTAATATTTATATTATTTAGCGGTAAAAAGTAGATATATATTTCATTTAAATATAGTAAGTATATAATATATTTCAATTAAGGAGAAGCTTCAATTAAATATGAAAGGTATACAAATTGTTCAAATCAATTCGAGATAAAAATAGTATAGTACACTACTTTTGTTTTAGCTTCGCACGTGCCCTCTCATTGAGAGAGCAATTCACCAGTAGCTCTACCATGAGTTTTTACTATACTATATTTACTACACTCGCTAGCGTCTGTAGTTAAAAAAATGTATGAAGATTTGTACAGCGCCTCTAGCGGATAGTTGGGTACTAAAATTCGTCATATCTACTAATATTGACGTAACTACTGTAGTAAAGTCAGGCGATTTTACTGTGACATCTCATGGTAGAACCACTGGTTGTCAGTTCGAAAGTCACAGTTTAGATACAACCAGAAAATCTAGTGCAAATTCACTCAATTTTACTCCTAACTTGTATTATTTATGTATATTTTTAATCTTAATATGCAATGTCAAATTTACGATTTATAAGTGACAAGCGGAAAGCAGGGATGAGTGGAAGGATTTGGGGAAGACCTTTGCCCAGGAGTGGGACGAGATAGGTTAGGGGGGGAAAAAAAGTGACATTGGTGAAGATAGTTTACCCCTATTAAACAAAATAAATTAAGATTTATTTATCGTTTTTTTTTATTTTTTTATGTCATGTTTTACTATGAAATGTTAAACGACAAATAACTAAATATAAGCTTTAATTTATTTTCTATATTTAAAAGTGCATGATTTATTAAAATTCCTAAAGTCAAGAACTTTTTAAAATGATTAAAGTCTTCATACAAAACCATCTTAAAAGAAAACAATAAAACAACAGCCAACTTTCTTGATATTAATTTTTAAACTTTCATAATAACATTGTACTGAAAGCGAAAATACACTTTGTGGTTCAAAAGATATTGTGGAATTACAATTTAAAAGAAAGTTATAAAGAACTTCACATCTTATAGCTACTTTATCAAATAACTTTTAAAAGCTCTCTAGGTATAGGTAGATATAATATATCAGAAACGTATAAAGGCAGAAACATAATATATTTAAAATTGGACAACCCTCCTTTTATATAAACAATTCACACATCACAATGTAGTTCCAAATTTATTATTATTTATTTATTTGCTCCTCGGAACAGGCTATAGTTTAGAAAGTTTGCGCCTAGTCTTTTTTAATAATTTATTCACAAACAAACTTACGACTTTACAGTATTTACAAAATGAACATTGTCATATAAAATACATAAGAAACAGTTGAGCTATCTTCAGACCATTGCAAACGATCTATAGATAGTTCAACTGATCCAAATCAGTACCAATCGGAAGCGTACCCAAGACACTGTCTGCATTGCCGCGCTGAATAGCAATGCTGATACGCTGGGCCAGATACTCACCAGCCCTCGGGTCACGCGTCGCTTCGACGTCTAGTCTTATGTTATCTTCAAAAAACAATTAATTTTCTGAATTTTTTTTTATGCTAATCCGCCATTTTGTCTTACGTTTTTCTAATGTAAGCAAAACTTGTACTATGGGTACTGAACTCGTTTGATTTTTTGTATAAAAAAGAGGTTATCAACCAATTATAATAATGATTTATTTTGGTAGTATTTATTGAAGTTGGTTGAAAATACTAAGAGTTGTTCTACTGCTAATGACGTAAACTGTGGCTTGACGCTTCTATCGAAACCCGTGAATGCTTACCAATTAGTACATTGTGGAAGTGGGGCCACCTTCCATATTCCTAAGTGCTTTAATTTACCTTTCTGTGGGTTTTATTTCACTCTTTCATTTCTTTTCATTAAGGTTCGTACTTTTTCATATTCCAAAAGACTATTTTGTCTATACTTTTTTGAACTCTTATGTTTGTTTAAGAAATAAAATTCAGTTTTTTTATATTTATTTTTAGTTTATTGAAGGAGGAAGGAGGAAGTTTACTAAGGAAAGCTATTCCTTCCTTATCGATTTACCCTATCTTATAAAAAGTTAGCGCTTACTTTATGTCATCATTACGTATGGCAATACATCAAGTCTGCGCTAACTTTTTATAAGATAGACCGTTAAAGTTTTTCTTCTGTAATGATCGACTTTGCTACGTTTTTGTTTGTGAAAATTCAAGTTTATACAAATTATTGTTTTTCATGGTGTTAAAGTAATTTAGAGCGAATTTTCTTACAATAATTATAAAACAAATAAATATTATAAATGTGTTTTTATGAACATACCTATCCTGTAATATTTCATACGATAAACTTGTCATAACCGGGATAGAGTTGCTATTAAATGTATATTAGTACATTATTAATTACCTACATTATTTTTCAGTATACTGCTATATATATATATAAAGTATAATTATCAATACATTGAATGACGACGACGACCGATGTGGCGCGGTGTGTCCTGCGACGCGGAAGGTTGCGGGTTCGATTCCCGCCTTGGGATAAATGTTTGTACGATCTGCAAATATTTATTCCGGGTGTTCTGGGTATTTTATATGTATAACAAGAAATACCTATCTATGTAATGTATTGTATTAAGTATGTCAGTCTTCTAGTACCCATTACACAAGCTCTGCTTAGCTTGGGGCTAGATGATGTTGTGTGGATTGTTCAGCATTATTTATTTATAATATACAAGATAAATCCAGCTAAGGTAACTCCCGCATAGTAATTCAAAAAGTCCGGATAAACTTTGAAACAGCATCTGTCCCAGCTCTAGCAGAACAAGCGCCCATCCAGAGCCCTAATGACCTGGATTTACGACTCGAGATAGTATTAACTCGCTCCGAGCTCCAACTTTACTGTTGTGTGCTTGTGTATGTGGTGACATGAAGAGTGCAGTTTACTGCTACGAAATAGGGAAATAAGTAGGGGTAAAAGACGGTACAGATGCTGAGAGATCGAAAAGAAAAAACTAAATTTTATTCTTGATTCTATCTACAATATACAATGTGTTTAAATAATTTTGGTTAGGTATGTAGTAGGTATCTCTTGTAAATAACCTGGAAGGAACTAATACCTTTATTATAGGCTCGGCCTAGTTTAGGTATTATAGTAAAAATGTGGTATGGCATGTCCTATTATCTACTTACTTACCTACTTTATATTGGAAATAACAAGCAAATGTAACGATATGTTTGTCACTGTAAAAATATCCCTTTGTAATAGAGCTTAACACCAAGGAACGGCCATAACATACCTTTAAAAGCTTTTAAGCGACGAGTTTTTTAGAAAAGCCGAAGACCGGGCTCAGTGGCGCGCCTTGGGAGAGACTTACATTCAGCGTAAACTGATATAGGTTGATGATGATTATGTTTCTTTGCAACTTTATTGCCTTTTACTCTTTAATGTAAATAACCACAAAACGTCCATTATTTTGTGCATAAGTTTATCACAAAAAACATATTTTATCAGGAAAGTGTAATAACAATACGCTCATAGTAAATATTTCGCAGACCACAAAACCGCCCCAATAATTACAATTTGGTTCACCTTGGAAACTCTGGGGTCGGAAACCACCTCGGTTATATTCTGTATAATTTACGTGGTACCATTTAACAGTTTGAATATGCCATATTTATATGCACCTTTACATGGTGTATGCATCATATGAATTTTGCTGGCGTTATTCACTTGTGTATACATTATTACAGTTGAATATGCCATATCCCGATGCAAATAGTTTGAATATAATTCTCAGTCAAATCAGTTAATAGTCAAGTCGGCTGTCTTTTGTTTTAAAAATAAAATGATGGAGAATTTTCACTTCAAAACCTATAGGAAACATACATTCACAATGACGGAAAATGTAAGAAAAATCACGCGTCAAAACGTGAAAAGTCATTTTAAGCTGTAATTTCCATACACAATTAATTTTCCGTTCTCTAAAGATAATACAATGGCTGGCTAAAGAGGTAGGCTCAGGAACAAATCGGCCGAAGCAGCAATAAAACGCACAGTGTGGCATTACCCTAAACCGTAAACAGATATTTAAGAGACTCTTTACAGAAATGTGAACCCTGTCTAGTCGTAATAAGGGTTGTTTTCGGGTAAAATGACGTGATATAAGGTTAGTCCAAGGCTTCGTTTTCGCCACTTGGCCTGCCTCCTGGGTCAAGGACTTTGCCTCCGATAAAATATGACCACGAACCGGATTTGAAGACGCTTAATTTCACGTTTTGAGAATCATTTGCGAAACTCGAGCTTAACTGCTAAGTATTTTGATGGCTCTAGATAGATAGATAAAACATTAATTAGAACGAAATTTGTTTTACTGTAAGTCTGTAACACACAAATTACTATTAAAGAGCACACACAAATTACTATAGATGAGAGAATGGTGAAACCTAATCTAAAAAATAATTTCTTTAATCTTCTTCTTATCGTGTCGATGCTACAACTGTATTTTGTTGTAGCATCGTGTTGGAAAGATATAATAAGCTCTAGTATAGAATATAAGCGATTGTAACTTTTTTTAAGATATGATTAATAGATCAAGTTTAATCATATTTTGTTAAGTAATATCACAACAACAGTGAAATACAAAATAACATAAATAAAAGAATATGACATAAAATTAATTTTAATAACCGATGTGATATTTAATCATATTTCGTATATAACCATAAAACAACAAAACATAAACACTAGTTGACCTATCTCACTCATCACTAGTTGAAAGATCGTTTGCAACGGTCTGTAGATAGCTCAACTGTTTCTTATGTATTTTAAATGCTTGTACATTTTGTAAATACTTACTGTAATAGTCGTAAGTTTGTTTGTGAATAAAATACTAGATAAACATTATTGTTACTCGCACTAGGTACAAAATATACTTGGGTAGTACCATAATATGAAATGTCTTGACCATTAGCATGTTCCACTACTTTTTTCTATAAAAACATTCAAAAGAGTTTTTATTTAAATAGAAATACTCAATTTTTTTCACTGTAAATTTATTTCACACATTCGGTGCAGAGTCTGCATTTTTCAAGCATTCAAATTGAAACCGTGGAATTGAAATTCACTTCTTCTTTTTTGGGAACGTTACACAACCTCACGAAACCGAATGCGGCAAAATAAAGAGGTTGCAATTCCCGGAATATTGTGCTGCAGTGATCACACAGCTGCTGGGACCTGTGTCACTTTCGATTGTTTTTTTATCATAAATAAATAATGCTGGACAATGCACGCAACATCATCTAGCCCCAAGCTAAGCAGAGATTGTGTTATGGGTACTAGAAGACTGACATACTTAATACAATACATTAAATAGATAAAACTTTTTATTATACATATAAAATAACCAGAACACCGGGAATAAATATTTGCAGATCGTACAAACATTCATCCTAAGGCGGGATTCGAACCCACAATAACAAAGAATATATAAATTATGTGTAAAATAGACACTCATAAATTATAATAAAGTGTTTATTCAATTAAAGAATGCACAAACATAGTCTTATGTCATCTTATAAAACTCAACAATGTATGTATGTCACAGCAATGTATTTATCGCGATCTGTAATCGAACATAGTAAGGAATATATATCGCGTACCTTATTGTTATTTTCCCGACGTTTCTGTCTCCGGCTATTGCAATGTAGCCGAAACAAGGAAACATGCGCAAAATATCTTTACTATAAACTAGCTACAAAAATAACTACACGTGACTTCGCACAAGTTGCACGTTTTAGTAGAATTTACGTTCATTGTAGTTTAATTCAATTCAATACATTTATTTACTCAAAAACTGACAGCCTGAGCCAAATCACTTAAGAGCTATTTAACACACATTAGTAGTTTACTTAATGAAGTGTTTTTAATATAAAAATATAAACTTTATCGGTCTTATGTTAGCGCAGACTTGATGTATTGATTACCATACGTAATGATTAAATAAAGTCAATGCTTTTTATAAGATAGGGTATCATTAATGTTACTCGATATAACTGTACCTTTATAATGGTGATAGAATTTTTTGAATAAATATTACGATTTTAATTTTTAATGATATTTTTTTTTTGACATAATAAACAATTAAATATTCATGCACATTTCACAGATCTCACTCTAGTCGCATAGTAAGCAAAGCTTTTAAGATTCTTCGATTTGTTGTGTATTTCTATTGTAAAGTGTCCATCTATGTATATTGTACTAATGAAACTTGATTGATGAATTCTTTTTTATACATACTAAGAATATACAGTATATATATATATATATATATGTATAGTATATATGTACAGTAGGTACAGTCAAACACAAAACAAACCGCAATGTAATTAACTGTGATCCTGGCTTGCGGCTCAATTAATTTCCTTCTCGACCTAGTTCTGCTTTAAAAGAAACGAGAGAATCCGCTGCAAAAAAAAACAACTGCAAAACTAAAGTAATGGGAATGAAAACCTTGATAAAAAAAATATAACCTATACTGTCCCACTAAAAGATAAGATAATATAATATTTAAAAAATTTTATCAAATTAATATAATATTTGATTATATTTTTTACGCCGGGAATCAGTGAAAAGAATGGTATAATAAAGAGGAGGCCTATACTCAGCAGTGGGTGCCAACGGGCTGACATTGATGATGATGATGATATTTTTTAAAGGTCTCACTGCTGGGCAAAGATAAGATAATATAATATTTAAAAAATATTACTGTATTATATGTGTGGATTGTCCAGCATTATTGAATTATTTAATAAAATAACTTTTTGCAAATAAATTAAGTTAATTGTGTAAACAATAACATCTTGTATTATTAAACTTAGCGATCGCGCGTAATTTATGTAATTTTTATTACTTTCGCGATAACATTTAAGATAATATATCGTTGCATCAAGTTTCCAAGCGACAAATACGAATGCATTGAACGCCCGAGGATATGTCACTATAGATTCCTCTCCGCTCCAATAGCAATGTGTTACATTATTTGAGCGAGCGCGCGAAGATCTTACTGTTGACTTGAGCAAATCGCCATTTCGCCGTATACGTTTTCATGTACCTACGTTGTTGGTAATGTTGTGTTGGTTCCAAACATTTATGTATGTTTGAAACCGATTTTCTGATAACTGTTGTGAATCTTTAATATTAAAGATTAAAGGGCTGTAAAAAAAATAAAAAAAAATATGAAGATCCAGAACGTATAATATTTTAATCCACTTATCACTTAATGGCAAACTATCGAACTTATTAGATTGTACACTTAATTGTTTACCATTATTTTTGACAGCTTGTTAAATATCGTGAAAATGATTTTCAGGTCACTGACCTCTCGTCACGTTAACTGTAATATGAGCATGGCTTATATAATTAAAAATGTAACAGGTTGAAACCCAAGGGGCGTCTTTCGCTTGTACTTTTTTTATAATGTATTTACTTTTTTTTTAATCACACAAACGTATTTAATTCTAAAATACCTTTGGATCGCTCCGTGTTTATTAAAATTATCTAATGTGCAGGAACAATGTGACATACTGGCTTGTACTTTCTCAGATAACATGTTACTCACTCACAACTGGGAAAGTGGTGAGCGGGCAGCGGTTGTTGAATCTCTAAGCTCATTATCAAATCAGGCTCCAGAAAGACTCCCATCTTCAATGGTTCGACCAGCTGAAATAAAAAAATACATAAATAGCCTTAAAATACGCAAATCTCCTGGATCTGATCAAGTCTCGAACTACCTTATCAAAAATTTGCCACGAAAATGTATTGTTCTACTTACAAAGATTTTCAACGCCTGCTTCCTGCTTAACTATTTCCCAAAGTTATGGAAAACAGCTAAAGTTATAGCTATACACAAGCCAGGCAAAGATCTTACGGATCCTTCTGGCTATCGCCCAATAAGTTTGCTCCCATGTCTAGGGAAACTATTTGAAAAAATTATCTGTTCTCGTCTTTGTCAAGCGTCAGCAAACAGTCTGATAGACGAACAATTTGGCTTTCGCCAGTGCCATTCTACCACTCAACAGCTAGCTAGAGTCGCAGAGTCTATCTCACATGGCCTTAATTTACACGAATCGACTGGAATGTTCCTGCTTGACATCGAGAAAGCTTTTGACACTGTATGGCATGAAGCCCTTATTCACAAGTTAATCGATCTTCATATCCCAATACCACTTATTCTAATGATTAAATCTTATTTAACCCATCGAAGTTTTCAGGTTCACATAAATGATCTCTTTTCCGTACCAAAACCAGTACCCGCAGGCGTGCCGCAAGGCTCGGTTCTTGGACCCCAATTGTTCTTATTGTACCTTAATGACATACCCAAACAAACACGCACAAACCTAGCATGTTTTGCCGACGATACAGCTTCATTTACCTCTTCTAAAGATATTGGTTTGATCATAGACCGCCTCCAACTTTCTCTTGACTTGCTCTCGTCCTATTTTCGCAAGTGGAAATTGAAAATCAATGCCTCCAAAACTGAGGCCATTATGTTCACCAGACAGCGAAAATCTCCCACACGTGAATTATCAATTGACGGATATTCTATCCCTTGGAGCCGATCTGTAAAGTACCTCGGTACAATTTTAGATAATAAACTCAATTGGAGTGCTAACACTGAAAAACTAAAACTGAAAGGCACTAAGGCTCTAAACACGCTAAGCCCTATCTTAAATAGAAGTTCTTGTCTTAGTAGCCCTACCAAACTTAATATTTATAAAACTTTAGTGCGTCCCTGCATCACCTATGCTTGTCCGGTTTGGAGTAGTACTTGCTTAACAAATATAAAAAGCTTACAAGTCATTCAAAATAAAGCCCTAAAATATGCTTATAATACACCTTTCCGTACTAACTTACACAGTTTACATGTCACTATTAATTTTCCTACCCTATATGAATTTATTTACAAATTATCAAAAAAATTCTATCTCCATAGCAATCCTAATAACAATAAAAATATACTTATCAAAAACATTTGCAAAACTCGCAAGAAAAATTTACACTATATCGACAAATACAATCGATACAAATTACCCCATCACTTGTTCCTCGAGTGCGATGAATAACAGCGTACGGTCATTCGCGCAAGCTCACGGACGAGCCGCGCCGCCTCGCGCGCGATTCCGGCCCTTATTATCTAGGTATATCCCTATAGTCCAAGAGCTAGTGAACCCTGCGAGTAACGGTCTTCCTGTAAGGCTAGAAATTTGTACACTTACGATTTATAGCATGCTAAGAGCACTAGCCATGATCTGGCAGGCTTCAGCCCTGTACTTCATCAGCCACATAGTTTTTTAATTGTAAAATAATTTGAGTTTCAAAACTTGTTTCTGTAAGCTTAAAAATTTAATAGGATGGAGTTTATTTATTATAAATCTTGAAAAAAAAGTTACAGACGATTACAATCAGCAATAGTATATGCCAGATCAATTAGAAAATGCACAGTTGATGAGGTAAAATAAACTTTATCCTGTATACTTAATTTTTTTATATGTTTTCAAGTAAACGTCTCAGAGTAAATATGTACAATGCATATACTATTACATATACTATTGCTGATTGTAATCGTCTGTAACTTTTTTTTCAAGATTTACAATAAATAAACTCCATCCTATTAAATTTTTAAGCTTACAGAAACAAGTTTTGAAACTCAAATTATTTTACAATGAAATAACTATGTGGCTGATGAAGTACAGGGCTGAAGCCTGCCAGATCATGGCTAGTGCTCTTAGCATGCTATAAATCGTAAGTGTACAAATTTCTAGCCTTACAGGAAGACCGTTACTCGCAGGGTTCACTAGCTCTCCAGCTACTAGGTGTCAGGTGTCGCGCGCGGGCTGCCCGTGGTCGCCGTGTCGGCTTGCGCGAATTACTAAAATACCGACAGTGCATGATTCAGCCTGTTTTCGCTACTGTAATTTTATTTTTACCCGCTAACATCTTTATTTGGAAGTGTTAGCAATTAAAATATATCAATTTAGGTAAGTAAATGTATTGCTAGATTCCAAAGCTTACATAGTTCTAAAAATATTTGTAGGTAAGTAACACTTTTATAGTTTAAGTTTCATAACATGTAACTATTACTACTTATATTATAAATTTTGAGAAGCGTAGGTACTAAGCTTAATAAATGTTTAAAAAAATTGTGTTGTACATTCTAGGAACAAAATTTACACTGGTTTTTGTACAAATAAAATAAGTTAAGTATGCTAAATAAAGATCTTTTAAAATTGAATTGATTAAAATTATTAAAATAACTAATTAATATTTACAGACATTTCACACATCACACTCTAGTCCCAAACAAAACAAAGATTGTACTATAGAAACTACATAGATTGCTGATATATTAATATACTTACATTTTTTTGTAAATACATACATAGAAACACCCAGACACAACAAATATTTATGTTCATCACACAAACATTTGCTCTGAATGGGAATCGAACCCACGACCCACAACATGGAAGGCAGAGCTACTACCAACTGAGCTGTGACGCCTGGCAAAAATTGAATTCTTAAGGTTATTTTAGACGGAAGACTTTTCAAGTTCATATAACTTCGATCAATCTCGCAAGTCCATCGAAAATACCGAAATTGAACAAAATAAAATCGTTTTCCTCTTCTGGTAAATTAACTTTTCACTCACCATTATAGCGGAAAATCACATTTTTTCGAACCCGTCGTTAAATTGGATTTGATGCCGTTGAGTACCTTTGTATGCATCATGCTATGATTTAATACACAATCCTTAACGGATTCCATTAAAATTGTATACAATTATTATAGTAGAATCGCTACAAAATATTCTAAAAAAATATTAAGTAGGTACTCCCTTTATTTCACTTTATTTTTGCACCACAATCATGTTGATGAACAAAAAAACCGATAATACATTTTTATATGTACATATAGGTACAGTGTGGAAATTAAACTCAGGCCCTGGAGGGAAACTACTTTAAATCCTTAAGCTAGCTCATTTTACTTAAAGGAGACATTCCTTTGTATTTGAAAAGAAACAAATCTGCATTAAAAGATTTTTTAAAACTCGCTTGCTTCGCCCGGGACTCAAACCAACTAAAATTTAAAAAAATAAACACTTTTTATTTTATTATACCTACATACTAATCGGTAGTATTAATATTCAGGATAAAGTTTCTCTAACAAACATTAGTCTTAAAAATAAAAATAATCGTTAAATCTAACGTCAACTTTATTTTACTATCAATTTTGTAACAATTTTAGTTGGTTCGAGTCCCGGGCGAAGCAAGCGAGTTTAAAAAAATCTTTTAATGCAGATTTGTTTCTTTTCAAATATAAAGGAATGTCTCCTTTAAGTAAAATGAGCTAGCTTAAGGATTTAAAGTAGTTTCCCTCCAGGGCCTGAGTTTAATTTCCACACTGTATATGTATATAATTCTTTTGTTTTACCGAAACTGAACTTATGAAAAATTATCTTTCCCACTTCTTCATATCATTATTTAAAGATATACCTTCACTGAATAGCGTTGACTCGACATGCACAGTACAAAAAAATCTAAATATCTGGCATATTTTCCCACATTTTGCGACAATTTTTACCCAACAATGATATAAATGGCTGTACTAAACAGCTTACCGGGTGTCACTGGATTACGAGCGTGGTGAGGACACTCCGCATCGTTTATTCATTGTATTGTCACAACAAAGCCGAAATATTATGTTTGTTTTGTACACTCGGCGACATAAACCAGAGCTACGAAGCCCGACTACTTTTACCATCTCTATATGGGGAGCTACGCGGGCTAAAGCACTTTTGAATCACTTTTACCATCTCTTTATGGAAAGCTCTGCCATTGCCGGTCCCAAGCCCGGATGAAAAAAGAGGAGGGTTCGTCTGGAGAAGAACTATCCAGCTGTAAAACAGACAACGCCGAGTCTCAGGCGGCGATTAACTAACCCGACTCATCTACGACAATGTAGAATGGTCTGCAGTGGCCAAAAGAACTAAATACTCCCTGAAAAACTACTGTGGAAGGACATGGGAGCCCACCAAGATGTACTCTCCCAAGAAAAACCCCCATGAATTCAAGGACAAGAAAGATTTTTCAGCCATGAGGAGTACGACGCGAGGATATGGAAAGCTACGCGGGCCACAACACTTTTCTAGAACTTTAACTATCTCTAGGTCTCGAAATCTACGCAGACCGTAGAACTACTTTTAATTACATCTCGATGAAGTTACCGGAACTACTTTTAGCATAGGTAAGGTTATGTGTTTTTGACGTGACAACGTCTTATAATTCGATAGAGCCGGCTGCACGCACGAAAAAACATGACTCATGAGGCGTTCTGAGGCGTTCTGAGGCGTTCTGAGGCGTTCCATGAAGTGACGTTGACACGTTCAACTATCGTCAGTAAACCGACTTTACAAACAACCATTTTTTTTTTGTTTTTTAAGGTGGTAAAAATAAAGTTGAATTATTTTTGAAGTCGACCTTTTGTACCGCTAAATACATCTTTTACAATATAATTGGGCTAGTTTTGGGATTAATCAAAACAGCTAGGTCAGGGATTATTTAAAATAGCATCCCAACATAAACCTATTTGTATTTTGAATATAATTATGTATTTTAATGAGAATCATCCCTGAGGTTTATGGGATTATTGCAATTAGTGGCGGTTCCATCAAAATATTGCCTTCACATAGAGTTATTGTATTATTTATTATTATTAAATTATATTAATTAATATATGGCGTGAACAAAACCACAGGTACCTTGTTAATAAAATGTTTTCTGAACCACACACTCTGTCTGCATTATAAAATTGACTCAATTTATGCATCCATCCAATTCAATTAAAATGGATAATACTAAACAGTTGTAAATTGTATTGCTATTCAGCGCGGCAATGCAGCCAGTATCTTAGGTAGGTACGCTTCCGGTTGGTACCGATTTAGATAAGTTGAGCTATCTATAGATCGTTTGCAAAGGTCTGTAGATAACTCAACTGTTTCTTATGTAATTTATATGCCTATTTACATTTTGTAAATACTGTCATAGTTGTAAGTGTTTTTGTGAATAAAAATAAATGCTAAGAATAAGTTCCTAAGATTACGGTAAATAGCAGTAAATATAACACACATGTGTGTCACTAGTACTACCAGTAGTACTTGTGATTTCACCGTGAATACTACAAGTTTTTGTCTTTGACTGTACTAGGTATATCATACATAAGTAAGTCCTGGTATTATTTTAAAAATCAGCAGCCGTTTTATGACGACCGCTTAGTTTAAAAAGTTTACAATACAGTCATACAAAAATTGGCGATCTTATCGCACAAAGAGATTTCTTTCAGTATTACTAATATTATTACATCTTTATTCACAAACAAACTTACGACTATACAGTATTTACAAAATGTACATTGTCATATAAAATACATAAGAAACAGTTGAGCTATCTACAGACCATTGCAAACGGTCTATAGATAGTTCAACTGATCCAAACTTATTAGTTTGTAATAAATCTAGTTACTTACATGATAATCTATTAACGTAAAACTATTATTTGGCTTTGAAACTAATTATCACGGATCAAACCACTGGGCCAGGACTACAACTGACTTTAAATTTTGATTTATACAATAAAACATTAATGTTATTTTTCCTCAAACGCTAGGTAAAAAAAATGTGTAACTAACGTACACTTACACACCAACACTACGGTTATAGTTTTCTTGAAACCCAAGTATTTTCACCTCAATTTTCATAAACATTTAACTTACTACAAGTCGACTTGAATACACACAAAAAAGTGTGTGTTACTTAATTATTAAACATATTTCTGTGAATCATACTGTGTTCCAGACACAGCAATGCATTCAAAAGTTTTAATTTATCATTCAAAAGTTTTCAGACAAATAAATAAAATAAATTAATTAAATAAATTATGCTAGACAATCCACACAACATCATCTAGCCCCAAGCTAAGCAGAGCTTGTGTTATGGGCACTAGAAGACTGACATACTTAATACAATAATATTACATAGATAGATATTTTTTATTATACATATACAATACCCAGAACACCCGGAATAAATATTTGCAGATCATACAAACATTTATCCCAAGGCGGGAATCGAACCCGCAATTTTCCGTGTCGCAGGTGGACCTTCGCCCACCGCGCCACATCGGTCGTCAAACAAAGTCCACATATGTTTAATAATTAAGTGAAGTCAGGATTTTTTTTATATATATTATGTATGATTTAACATCTGTGTCTCAGATTATGGACGCAGTGCAATGCATCATCGATTTAAAAAAAAAAATTAAACGCTGCCGATCAGAAACTAGGAAACTAGGACGCCCTCCGGCGAGATGGAGCGACGATCTGCGTAATGTAGCTGGCAAACACTGGATGAGAAGAGCCGAAGACCGGGCTCAGTGGCGCGTCTTGGGAGAGACCTATGTCCAGCAGTGGACTGACATAGGTTGATGATGATGATGATCAGAAACTTGCAACCCGTACAACATCTAGTTAGTACTACAAAAGCAAGTATAAAAGTCGTTTTGTATTGGTTTTAAAACAATACATAGTCAAAGCTTTTAAAAATAGTCCACGAATTCGTGCGACCTCAATGCAAATTTTTCATCATGACCTTTATTTTCGCATTGTTCTTGTTTTTGGATGGTTACATCAGCTGCTTTCATTCGAAAGTTTTGTTATAAAAGTAATGGAAATTGCTACAATGTTTTATTATTCTTGTATTTGGCTTCGCTGGGTAAGCAGACATACGGCCGGTTTCTCGAACGATGATCAACGAAAAATCAACTAATTACTATGTGTCAAACTCGGATCAATCGTGATTTGGGTTTCCAGAAACCGGCCGATAGAATTCAAAGGAATAAAGCAATAATAAATCTAAAGTAAAATTTTGAGAATAAAATCTGGCTAAAACTGTATAAGAAGAGCCGAAGACTAGGCTCGGTGGGGCGTCTTGGGAGAGACCTACGTCCAGCAGTGGACTGATATAGATTGATGATGTTATTTTATTAGTTTAATATTAATGCACATTCCGCACATCGCGGGAACGGAAACAAGTTTGCTTATATAATAAAAAACAGTGTTTATCACACAAATGTTTGTTTTTTTGTCCATTAATATTTATATCGAACCCACGATCCATAGCAAGGAAGACAGAGATACCAACTGAGCTGCCAATGTTCCAATATTCCAGAACCTCGCCCTACTTAGACTAGGACTAAGACTATAATTTATAATTAATAAATAAATAATAAATAAGTTCAAATGTCTTTGTTTACTATCATTGCTTACCGTTAATTAATTATCTCCGCTAGTTCAGTGAGGCGTGATGAGGGGGTGGAACGTATCATAACATAATAAGGAGGGGAGGGTATATCCGAATAAGCAAACAAAACTATTTCCTTGTAATGCCAACATACGCTGATGAGCGGAACTTTGAGACGGTATTCGTAATTGGATGATTGCTTTTACCTGCACCTTGGTTCATCATCATCATTATTAAGCTATTGCATAGCTTCTATCGCGGGCCTTGAGCGTGGAGACCGAATCCAAAAATTCCGTAACGAAAATAACCTAACACTGCGCATGCGTAATCCAGCAAAAAATGATATGCAATAGCTTTACCGCGACAGTCCCCGAGTGCCACACGTCTTTTTATTTCTATTTACAAAAAATATATTTTTATGAACAAAACTTCAATCGTGACATAGTTCCGATTTCACAACTAGATGTCGTTGCCGTCGTTGGTTCCTAGATCGCGCTATCGAAGCGTTTTGCGTGTCATGATTGAAGTGATGAGTGATTTGCGTGGTCGAAAAGAAAGATTACCTACTCAGAAAGTATTAGTCAGACCTTTATTATATTTTGATTTGATGATTCTGATTCTGAAGTGAGATCTACCAAACAAAACAAGTTCACAATTCGCCTAGTAATGGCGTAACATACATACAAAATATTTTGAGACTTTAAAGCTTTTATTAGACGTCGCAGTTCTGTAGTTGTGGGTTCAATTCTAAGAACAAACATTTTGTATCATGGCAAAACATTTGTTTCTTTCTGGGTGTTACAATGTATTTTATAGCTATCTTATTACGAAAACAAAAGTACATAGGTATTCTATCAGCAATCTAGTTCCCATAGTAGGTACAAGTTTTGCTCAGTTTAAGACTAGAGCATGATGTGTGAAATGTCCGTGAATATTTATCATTGCTACTCTCGTGGTCACCTCCGTTTTCAATAACACACCCTGTATACAGATCCCACATTAATTTGTTTGTTATTATTGTATCGTCATGTTATGACATCATAACAGCATCGTGAACTAATAATGAAACGGTTCTATAACTTGTGTTTACTGTTGGACTTTCTTCTAACTTTACTTCTGCACGGTAGTTAGGATTTCTGCCCAAATGGATAGAAACAAAACGGACGATACTGATAAGTTTTAACTAGTGTATTATTATTCATTAATAAATAATCACGGACAATTCACACATCACACTCTAGTCCCACACTAAGCAAAGTTTGTATTGAAATAAGTAGATTGCTGATAGAATAGCAGAGCTACTACCAACTGAGCTGTGACGCCTGTCGTGATGATAATGATAAATATTCACGGACAAATAACACATCACAGTCTCAAACTAAGCAAAGCTTGTATTGAGGTAACTAGATTGCTGATAGAATACTTATATACTTTTTTTTGTAAATACCTACATACAAATTTTCTTTCTTTCTTTCTAGAAGCTAGTTTCTCCTAAGGAGAAACTACAAAAGAGGACGTGGCGGTCCGACCTGGCGCAACAACACAGAGGTACAATAATTGATTGGATCGTTTTCAAACTCGGCTTCGGTTCCAATCCGATGGATCCATAACGAGGTGTGTGATGGATGGAGGCTCGCGTGCTTCCACTCGAATGCATAGAGGCATAGAGATGGATGATGTGCACTTTTTACAACTAATAAATTAGATCTGTATGATTTATAAATTCTTTAATTTCGATATTGTAAAGATTAGATAACAAAACGTAGGAGAAGTTCGCGGTTTCAAATCCTGCTTGACTCACGGATATAAATATCTTATAAATATCTTTTGTGAATATTTGTGATGTTCCCTTGCAAGAAACGCCTAAAATACTAAAAAAATGTATAACAAAACTCAGGAATGTACAAATTCGTACTGTTGTATAAATACTATGTTAAATAATAAATTTCTTAAATTCTCAAGAAAAAAAAATCCTAGATTATTATAATTTTTTTTTAGTGCTTAGGTACCATTGTTTTTATGATTATTTCGTTATCCTTTTTTAAGTGATAATGTGTTCAGTACCAAATGAATCTGATGAATGTGTTTGTATAAAGGCTCATATACAAAGTTCTAAAACTTAGAAGAGTTTTAAAGCTAAAAGTAAGGCGAAGAATAAAAACTACAGAAGACAAGAGCGCATTCAACTTTATGTTCTTAAAACGGGCGCTGAGTGGCACACCAGTCGAAAGCCGTGAAATGTTTTACAGCATTTCATTTTTAGTTTTACTTAAATACTTTTACACATACTTGAATACACTTCCAGCATTTTTTTTTTTCAGAGAAATTTTTGGCGCAGCAGTTAACGCTAACTTTGCATTAATTACGCATTATTTTTTTTTATTTATTAGTAATTAAAGTTTAAACAACACAATACACAAATAGTTCTATTTTTATAACATCTAAAAAGCACTAAGGTTTGTCACGGTGCTATACTGAGTTTACAAAAATAGTTATCAGATTTGTTTATTTTTAACATAAGAGCAAGTAACTACACGCATAGTGAGTTTAGAAAATATTGTTTCAGTTTAAACTAGCATCAAATGCTAGTTCGTTGAGGACGTGCGTTGTAGAGGCATCACACTGCATCCATCACTCTAGGATGATCAGTTCAGATTTAAAAAAAAATCTTAAATTGATTCACAATTGACGCAGTAATTGAATACAAAACAGTCGAGCAGAAAACTTTCTTTTAAAAGTAGTTTGATAAATATTAATATTTTTTTTAAAGATTTTTATTACAACATAGTAGGATCTTTGTACATGAGAATAGGCCCCAATGTTCAAAAAGAAATAGGTCAAATGACATCTGTCGAACTGACAGCTCGAATTTGAATATTGTTCCAACACTGCGCCAGTAAATAGCACAGTCTATGTAACATACGACATATTGTTCAGTTTCGCTGACACAGAGCTACATGATAAAACTTCGATGTTCCCGCTCAAACATGGTTGTGACAAACTACTGCAGAATTGAACTCCAAAAGTAGGTACTGGATTTTCGTTGACTGTTTTTTTTTTTTCGACTTATGTTAATAAACGACATGAACCTTGAATATTGTTAAAAAAACTAGCTGTCCCGACGAACTTCGTACCGCCCTAGAGAGATTTTTTTTTCTTTCTGAGAGATTTTCTTAATATTTTTTTGGGTAAGTTTCATAATCCCCATTGAACGATCCCCATCATGGAGATTGTGGTACTTTGAGTCCCATAATCCCCATGATTTTGATGTTTTCAAAATTCCGTAAGAACCTTTTACAGAGAATTAGAAAACTACAAAAAAAAAACAGCCAAATCGGTCAAGCCGTTTTCATGCTATGTCGTGACAACGGAAAACGGGTTTCATTTTTATTATATAGATAAATAAAAAATGTAAGCTTAATAACGCCTAAGTTACCGTACTCGTACAAAGACTTAGATATTATTTCTATACTTAGGTAAGTACATATATCTCTTTCAGATAAAAATCATAAATCGTAAAAAAAACAAATCTTTCCTCATTATAATATCTGTTTAGTATAAATCATCTAGGTTATATGCAAAGACCTGCAAAGACAGACGCCATTTCACAAGTCTCTTTGAGCTATATACATCTTGTACATTTAAAATGTTGTGGGGACATGTAGGTCACACCTCGATACTTGCACTACATGTGACCGTATGTAATGCAGTGCAGAGCAAAGTGTATTACAGAGATGTGATCTCTGTTGGTTCCGAGTCAAGTAGAGGTAGCATGTTGTAGAGGTTTACTTTGGATCAGGAATCAAGTAACTTCCAACAGAGAGTAACAGATTCTCCTTATTTATCTGTCAACATGACAAGTAAATTGACGAATGTTACGTAGGATTTTGACAAAATTGTTATCGTTATCTGGCGAAGATTATTTCTTTTTCGTTTTGTAATTGAAATTAACAATTTTATTTCGAAGTATTTAGACTTTTCTTCATATATGTATACGTTTAATGCTGGGGCCACATTAGCGGGCTACGGCGAATATTCGTGTAAACGCGATGTATGTGGCCGGGTACATCGTGTCATCGCGTAGTATTTAGACAAGAAGATCGCCTATACCCGAACACGATGTTTTTGTCGCGCCAACACGATACGAATATTCGCCCGCTAATGTAGCCGAAGCATTAAACGTAGTTGTACCTATTTAGATACGTAACTGAGAAACAAATAGCTAATGACTGCGTTTCAAACATAACTAAATATCATAACACGTACCTATTGTATGACAATAACATCGTGACAGGCGCCACAGCTCAGTTGGTAGTAGCTCTGCCTTCCATGCTGTGAGTCGTGGGTTCGATTCCCACCCAGAGCAAATGTTTGTGTGATGAACCATAATATTTGTTATATGTCTGGGTGTTACTATGTGTTCTATGTGTATTTAAGTGTATATAAGTATTCTACCAGCAATCTTTTTCTCATAGTACAAGCTTTGCTTAGTTTGGGAATAGAGTGTGATGTGTGAAATGTCCATGAATATTTATTGTTATTATTAAATAAAATATTTTTTAGTTCTCGTTTTTAGAATAAAATATTGGAAAATAATCTAAAACGGTTCCACTTGGCCTTTCAAGTGTATCTGATAATCTTGTCCGAGCCCTTCAATCCTCTTGTTTCTTTTCTCTAAGTTCCCTTGACCTGATAGAAGTATCTTTTGTTAACGCTATTCGTGCTATTGAAAAATGAGTCTTAAGTAGGTACGCTAAGTCTTAAGTATGCAAGATGAACTTCTTTATAAATAAATACTTACGGTCTATCTTGTAAAAAGTTAGCGCAGACTTGATGTGTTAATTACCATACGTAATGATGACATAATGTCAACGCTAACTTTTTATAAGATAGGGCGTTAAATAATAAATAAATATTCACGGACATTTCACACATCTAACTAAGCAAAGCTTGTACTATGGGCACTAGATTGCTGATACTAGAATACTTATATACATTTTTTTTGTAAATACATACATAGAATACTTAGTAACACCCAGACACTAAACAAGTATTTATGTTCATTAGTAATGAACATAAATCATTACACAAACATTTGCTCTGGGTGGGAATCAAACCCACGACCCGCAGCATGGAAGGTAGAGCTATGTACTATCATATAATGACGCCTGTTAAATAATGTTTAACATTTTTTTTTAGTTAACAAAATTTGTAAAACGAAAAATGTAAGATTTAAAAAATGTATCTTTCTTGTAGTTTCTAAATGTGATCTTTCGAAACCTTGTGATTCGCAATTTTTTTGTCATAAACATTCAGTAGTCACTTAAGAATCCCAAATGCAAGCATGTGCCAAATATAATGTTATTATTAAGCTGTGAATGTTTTTCTAAAACTCTTGCACTTATTTTTAAAGACTCGCTTTAGATACGAATAGCTGAAATTGAGTTACAACTTTTAACACGTTCCTACCGCAGCGTTCCTAGTTCATAGAAGAACATCAAAGAAATACGTATTTATGTATACTACAAGCTCTGTGTAAATACATTCAGGCTTCGTATGTATTTATGCGGCACGGTGCCCATAGTAATGTCCCAAGAGTAGTAGGTGCAAAAGGCTTTCAGAAAGGAAATGTATAAAGATCCAGTTTAATTCTGGACTACAGTGGAATGGAGCATCATCATGCCTAACAACTTGACCTGGCATTTTATCTTTTACATGCTTTTTCATGGAGACTTTCATTAGAAAATAATATATATATTTTTTTTAGATATTTCTTATTAATACCCCATAAAAAGAAATTACAGAGAATATAAAACACAAACAATGCTAATACGAAAGGCGGCCTTATTGCGAAAGCGATCTCTTCCAGGCAAACGAAGTGAGATAATGAGAGATAGCATACTTTAAGCATCGTATCGCACAATAATTACCATTAAACAATAATTAGTATGCGATACAGAATTATTGTCTATCTTTGTCAGATTAATTAAGTAGTCTAAACAAATACCTATCTTTTAACGTCGCGTTTAAAGAATTAGGCGTCGGAAGTGTGTTGAACTTCAGTCTTAGAGTACCATTAACCATAGCTGTCTCTGTAAGTATCTAATATTTTGCACCTTCAGTGTAACTTTTAAAAGTACTTAGTCAAATAAACATCGTATTTAATAAAAAAAAAATCCTTTTTTTATTCTAGCCTACATTGTCTCACTGCTGGGCAAAGGCCTCCCCCAAACATTTTCGCATTTAGAATAAGTATTTATGTACCACAAATATTTTATTAAGTTCTTCAGTATTTACCTGGAGTAGGTATTATTCACGTTCCAGTGGTCAAATCAGAGTTAAGCTCCCGCTTTGCGAAGATTGCCGGCTGCTTGGAGGGCAAGCCAAGGAAATCCTACGAAATTGCAATACCGCCGGCGAATTGAAAATTAAACCTGTTCAGGAAATGAATCCCCACACAACCTAGTTTACTGTATGTCAGAACGAATACTTATCGATTTAGAAGGTTTTTGAGACTGCTATGAACATAGTATAATAAAACAGAGAAAATATTTAAAAAATAAATGTTATAGACAGACTTTAAAACTTAGTTTTAGAGTCACCGGTAATGGAATGAGAATCAGTAATATTTTTTAAAAAACAACATAAGTGTATCATATTTTAATTTGGTATAATTAGTCAGTTTTTTTATATCCTATATTTTATTACATTATAGCTAAATTAGTCTGGATAGTTAGAGTTTGATCAGCAACAAAAAAACGCGAATCTTATGTTATGATGGTGATTAAAATGTCTCATAAAAGTAATCCGCCTTCCAATTATTATCCAGATATTGACTCACCTTGTATTAAGATTTTGTAAAGCTCCTTCAAACTATCAAGGAATTTTTATTTATTTCCAGTAAGTAAATCCGGTCGGAAAGTAATCAAAGTGTCATTTTTATGTTGTTTAGTTCGAAAGGTAATTAATAATACTCAAGAAAACTTTATACATTTCTTTGCTTAATTGTTGTTTTTTTTTAACTCTCGCAGATTGTTCATAGTCTGCAGTCAGTTCAGTTGTTTTTATTTTTTTACAAATATAGTACATATAGTTAATATAGACGTAATTCTGTTCCGTATTGTATGTAATATAGCGTTTTACTAAAATATAGAGAAATATGCGAATATTTAGTAGCCATTCAAAAAGATATATCTTTTTGAATAACAACTAAATAATCGTATAAATTAGAATGCCCAAAACCTAAATATTGATAGTGAAAAACATTTTTATAAATTTTAAGCATTTTTTTGTTTCATAAGCTTTGATATTTGCAAGCGATTGGAAGCACAAACTCTGAAAATTAAGATTGCAGAAGACAAAGACGCGAGCGACATCGATCTTGATAAAAAAAACAAAACAACATGTCATTTTCCAACAAAACAGTGACCTATTTTAAAAGAACAAGCAAGAAACTCGGCCAGGGGGGGTATCCTGACAACTGAAATATTTTTGAGCTGTTATTTGATCAAATTGCAGTTCAGTCTTCGTCTTTTATTGATATTTTGAATTATCGATTTTCATACCGTCTGATAGAATTAACGAAAAATCAGGTATGGCCTACCTACTCAAATCAGGTAGGTCATGCTTAAATCAGGTAGGTCATGCTCAAATCAGTTAGGTCATGCTTAAATTAGGTAGGCCATGCTCAAATCAGGTAGGCCACGTGCGGCATTGACGTCATTTTTAACAGCTCAGTCATAATTTTATAAAGCTCCGTCACGTCAGTTCACACAAATGCCACGGAATACTGATGAGTTACTAAAGTAAAATCATTGAAAACTGAACTGCAACTGAAAGGATATTCGGTCACGCAAGTTTCCCCTTGCTGGATAGCCCCCCAGATCCTTTTAAAAGGGAATTAAAACGTTCTCTTTGACACAAGAGGGATTGAAAATGTACCGTCCGACTGGAAACCACAGTTTTTATGTAGTTGTACATCATCATTTTGATTTAGAAGGTGGGTTTTGAGACTGCTGGAACTTAGGTTATATTTCGTACTTTAAAATTCTTTCGGTTAGGGCGTTTAGTCGCAGCGACGCGTGACTTGAGGGCTGGTGAGTATCTGATAATCTGGCCCAGCGTATCAAAACTTCTATTTATTTATTTTTAATAACATTTTTATGTTTTAGAATGAGTTTTTTAAAATAATCTAAGAAAATAAGGTCCGCTTAAGTTATGTATAAAACAAGCTTTGCTATGGTTTATGTACGAGTAGTTATATTTAGTTATTCGTTGTTATGTTTATATGTGTATAATATGTGGTTGCATAGCGACAAAACCCTAACAAAAACATTCAAATTAGAGGTTCACTGTAGGTACAATACGTCATTAGTTAAATTTAATGATCTATTTTTTATATAAATTAATTTTGGTACACGTGATATTAACTATATTACGTAATTATAATGACATACAAGTGAAAAAATGTATTTAAGTATTCTATAAGCACTCTAGTTTCTAAAGTACAAGCTATGCTTCGGACTAGAGCGTGATGTTGAAATGTCCGTAAATATATATATGTAAATTATAAAATAATTTATTCACAAACAAACTTACGACTATTACAGTATTTGCAAAATGTACATAGGCATATAAAATACATAAGAAACAGTTGAGCTATCTACAGACCGTTTCAAACGATCTATAGATAGCTCAACTGATCCAAATCAGTACCAATCGGAAACTTATAAAATGGTTATTAAAATAATTGGTAACTACAACCCAACGATACATTGTCTCAGAGAGTGCGTCCGCTGAGAACTTGCCTTGCGAGACATTGCACTCCCGTTCACCTACAACATAGATGAAGTTATAAAAAGAAGTTTTTTTTTTTACTCATAGGTACTACATATATTATTAATAAACATATATCAAAAGGTATATTAAAAAAAATATTTGCACGTGGAGTACAGGTATTCAGATTACTTTAGCTTCACTAACTTTGGGGTTAAAAGCTATTGTGTAAAATGCTCCAAAATTTAATTTTATAACCTACATATATTTATTCAAGCACACTGCACGCGTGGTTCACCACTACCGGTCAGAACAGGGACAAATGCCAAAAACACAGGCTATATCTCAGTGTTGCCATATAATGCTTGTCAGCTATACCACGAAATAAATTACCCAACACTTCCCGACATAGAACACGCCCTGTTAAACGGAACATGGCGATTATTCAGCAACTTAAAACGATAGCTAAAGGTGGGTTTACACCAAACGAACATAGAGCTAGAGCCAGAACAAGAGCATTCTTTCCTATTCTTTTAGTGTAAACGAAAACTAGAGGTATCCATTTACACCAAACGAACACAGAGCTAGAGCTAGAACGTTCGGACGCGCTCGCTCGTGGAGCGAGCGCGTCCGAACACGATAGAATGCTCCAAGCAACAGTTCGCGCGCTCTTGCGCCGTTTACATCAAGCGAGCGAGCATTCTTAGAATATTCTATAGAATCTTTGCGAACGCACTAAGAACAACGAAAGAATGCTCTACGCCTGTTTACACTAGAAGAATTTGACGTAGTGGGGATAGAATGAGCATTCGCTCGTTTGGTGTAAACCCACCCTGAGAAGAAACACCGATTAAGGAACATACAATTCGGTTGATCAATTTTAATTAATTACTAATTTATTAATTAGCCTTGAACACTACTACACCACAAGCCGAAAATAAATTATTTTTCCCCAAGACACAGTTGGTATGCATACTTATGTAACAATTTACTAAATATTTCGGGGATAATTAATTTTAATTTTGTTTTACCATATATTCACAAACGAACAGTACATACACTGATTATCACAGTATATTTTAAACATATTAGTACATATTTATAAAATACATCAATAACAGTTGAGCTATCATCATTAATTTTATTATATTGCAATTTTGACAAAACTATGTATTGTGATTTAGCAATGTTTACCTTCTTATTTAACCCTAATCAGAGATCTATGGCTTGATCAAGAGTGCGTAATAAAAAAGCTAGTTTGTTGTATGTATAGGCGGTCTCGAATCGGTAAACTAATCCAGAGGTCGAGAAAATGACCCATACTGCATATTAGTTATAAGGATATGATCAAAGTTTATTGACTTAATAGTTTATTGTAAAAATAATTTTATGTTCAATTGAACATAAAATTATTTTAACAATAAACTTGGAAACGTAGGTCTTTTTGCAGACGCGCCACTGAGCCTAGTTTTCGGCTCTTCTCATCCAATTTTTTTTTTTTATAATGTTGCACAATCCACTCAACATCATCTAGCCCCAAGCTAAGCAGAGCTTGTGCTATGGGTATTAGAAGACTGACATACTTAATACAATACATTACATAGAAAGTAATATAGTTTTATTATACTTAGTACCTACATATAAAATACCCAGAACACCCGGAATAAATATTTGCAGATCGTACAAACATTTATCCCAAGGCGGGAATCGAACCCGCAAGCTCCGCGTCGCAGGCGGACCTTCATCCACCGCGCCACATCGGTCGTCAATGTTTGCCATTACACTCCGCAGATCTTCACTCCACGACAATCGTATCGTAATAATTTGTCCAAATATAATCAGCTGTTTCTTATGTATTTTATACTAGTAGTACGCCCCGGCTTCGCACGGGTAGCCTATATATATATTATTTGCAGATAACTATGCTGAAGTCTTATCAGTATGTTTAAGATTCTGCGAGAATTAAGTTTGGACTGTATAAATAATATTGTGTAGCATGTGACATATGTAATTTTAATTGTTTTTTAATTTTATAATGTATTTAATTTTTATGACTAATTAAATTATGAATTATGTATTTGTAATTTGTAGCGCTACTGTTTCTTCAATTATGTAATTGGTGTATCCGTGTAAATTGAAGTTAATAAATAAATAAATAAATATATAAAAAATATCATTATAATATAGCCTATGTTCAGCACAGATAATGTACCTCACAACGTTGTACTTTCACAACAGTGAAAGAATTGAAATCGGTCCAGTAGTTTCGGAGCCTATTCGATGCAAACAAACAATCAAATCTTTCCTCTTTATAATATTAGTTTAGATGACAATGTACATTTTGTAAATACTTTATAGTCGTAAGTTTGTTTGTGAATAAATAGGTATGAAGCACAGAACAAAAAATACAGTAGAAGTAGTATGGGGGCGGGGTGCGCGTACCCCGAGTTTAGCGTAGATTCGCAAACTGTCTCCGCCACGCCTATTTCACGCACGTCAGTCTAGATCGAACCGTCACAGTGATAAGAGCTTTAGAAAAATTACAAAAATGCCTTATTGCGCTGTTCTAGAGTGCAAAAACGACAGCAGAACTAAAAATGTTTCAAATGGTGGTATATCATATCATCGGTTAGTCTTGATTTACTTAATTTCGATGAAAATTGTAAAAACATTATTTTATTGTACAAGACAAGTACAAATAGACTTTATTGTTTATTCTATAGGGTCTACTTTCTTTTAAAGTCAACCATTTATTCTCGAAGATTCCAACTACTGACATGTCACAGTCCGCTACTCAATTAGGTATTGACGTTATCGATAATGAGTTATCGATATTTTAAACTTACAATGTTCTATGATATATCGGCAAAAAATTAACCCTATAATGCATTTTTTTTATGATTCTGTATAGTAATTGTAGTAGTAGGTACTTCCATGACTTGTTCAAACCGTTTTTTTAAATCACATTCCCCACATCAAACCATGTGACTTGATAAAAGCCATAACAGAACGCTACATTAATGTGCGGATACATCATTTACTTAAAATTAATATAAAACTATCAAAAAGGCAACTTCTTAACAAGTATGTTATCTTTCAAGGCCAATAATGTATATTTTTTAGTATGTAGATGTTTTATTAATGTAAGTAGTTCATTAATAAAACCAGTGTTTTAATTTTATTTGTATTAATTACTTCCATTATTATATACATTTTTATATTAGTATACATTACATTTATAAACACAATGATTTCAAACATAAAAATGAGTAAGGTACTTAATTCATTTTGAAATGTAAAATATATTTATCGACTTTAATTTTAGTTGAAAATAAAACGCATTGTCGATATATAAAGTAATGGCAGCAGTACAACCCTAGAAATGGACGAATAGTACAAAAATAGTAAAGAGCTCGTTACGGAAATATGAATCTTATCTCAAAAGTAATAAAGGTTTATTAAATGCATTTGGTGTAGTGACATCTAGCGGCGAGTAGCAGAACTTGGTAGTGAAAGTATTCCGTATGACGTAATACGTAAATAGATTAGATAATAAACCACTCTATCGTCATATGATTATTGTTAATTTTCAAATGAACGAAGACTAATGTATTACTTACTTTCATTCAACCAATCACACGACGCTTTTCTTAGTGTGACGAAATACAATTAACCTGTGTCAGTGTAAGTTAGGGTACGCTGGTTCCGGTGCGAAAAAAGGACTATGCTCCTTCTACTGTATTTTTTGTTCTGTGGTATGAAGCATCATCATTGATAATGTCAAAGTACTACATTGTGACGGTCGATGGAAGACTGTCATGTCGTAAAGTAATGTCAAGGTGGCCTTCTGTATCACCCCCTAGTGGAATATTGACAGTTCGTGGGAAAAATATGATGCCAAAATTTGTTTTAGAATAAAATAGAATCGGAGAAGAAACGGTCGAATGTTCACTTCGTTGGGCATAATTCGACCGTTTTTTCTCCGATTCAATTTGCAAAACGGACTACCACGTAAAAGACTTCTTATTTTTAAGTTTTTTATATAACCTTTGACACTCATCAATAATGTGGCTTTCTAGTGGTGAAATAATTTTTAAAATCGGTTCAGTAGATCTCGAGATTACCCCGTACAATTTAACAAATATACAAACACACAAACTTTACTTACTTACTTCTTTATAATATAAAATATATATATTATATATATATATAGTAAAGATAAGTTATAAGTATAAGTATATAAGTAAGTATAGATATAGTAATTACGTAGATATATATAGATACATAGTAAGATACATAGTATATTCTATTTGTTAAATTAATTATGTTCGTAATATTGTAACATTTTGATGAGTATGATTAATGTTGGTAACATCGATTGTTGATTGTTATCAATGATCGATCATCCAATATATATTTTTATACAGGTTGTTACAAAATGTCCACGAAAGTCTATGGTTCTACAGCGCGTTACAAACGAAGCAAATGCTTTTATGGGGTTATTTTACACATTGTTTGAACGGAAATGAAATTTTAGATTTCATTTTCCATAATATTTTTTTATTCATATAGCTTTCATTGAGCTTTCAGAAAAATAGCTGTTTGTTTTACTGCTGAATTATAATATTATTATTTATATTTCAATATTTTATTTATTATCCTATATTAGTTCCCTTTAGTTTAAGATAATATACTAACTCCAATATCTATTATTTATTTATCCAGCATGTCCAGCGTTATGTTTTTTTTAAATACCATGTAACATTTTAATAAATAAAGTAAAAGAAATATCTATAGATAGAGCTAGACTTTTACTTCAATAATTATTAATATAAATTTTATATTTACTACATATTAATAAAAAAAATGATTACATTATTTAACCTTATAATATATTATTATTTATTATTTGCAACGGTCTGTAGATAGCTCAACTGTTTCTTATGTATTATAAATGCCTATGTACATTTTGTAAATACTGTAATAGTCGTAAGTTTGTTTGTGAATAAACCTTATAAATATGTCATTGGTAGGTACATGCAGTATTTTTATAGAAAAAATTCTTGCAGAATTTAAAACGAAATTCGTCAGTATGCTGAATGCACGCTGATATTTCCAGAGATAGTAACATTGTGGAATGCATAATAAGGCAGTAACTCAGACTTATTTCACTTAGAGTTGAACCTAGGGAGCTATTTACATCGAAACTTGGAAGCCATTCGTTGTTACTAGGTATTGAACTGACACCACACGTACGTACTAAATAATTCTTAGTCGTTTCTTAAAAAATATGATATAATTAAACATCTTAGTCAGTTATATTCTAGGCTCTAGTCGCGTGGAACTGGCACCTAGAATCACCTAGTATGTAAGACGATTCTAAATGATCCTTGTGATTTTATTGAACAAAGTAATTTTGACTTTGAATTTGATATAATCGAATAAATAACTAAACAAAAATTTAAGTAAAATAAAAGCGCAAAATGAAACCAGACAAGCAATAATTGTATAACGTTCAACGGTATAATTATGATAAACTGTTGGCGAACTCTGGCTCGGAGCATCAACTTTTCATACTTTTAGAGATAATCTTAGCCAAATTCCTTTTACGAGAAATTCATTCTTAAATAATGATGTTGAACATCGTTTTTGGCAAGCGCCATTCAATTGGCATCATTATATTCAAGTGAAGAGTACGTGCCGAGCACTGGCACTGTACCTACATGTGCGTTGGTACAAATAGTTAGGGTCCCCGCGGCCGATAAATAAGGATAGGCGCGCCGACAGACGGCTCCGGATGTTTTATGTAATGATGGTCGTGCCTCGCTGTCTCGGGCGTCGCGCATCCCGATAAGCCACTTCCAATAACAAACGATGCGAAAGGAGGGCCTTCGATTACGTAAAACAAGGGACAATTTCACAAATAATCCGGCCGAATGTCATGTCGTCCGGCGATCGATAAGAAAAAGCTCAGACAAATTCCTAATGTAATGAGAGGAGTCGAGTAAACACCACACGGCGCAGTCGCTCGTCTATTAATGCTATCGGAAAAACCATTATTTACTAACGGAGTGCGTCGGTGTTTACGCGTGCAGCGGCCGGTGCATGGCGCCGAGGGCACTTACGGGACGGGCGAGGGTTCGAGGAGCGTCAGCGGCGGATCAGCTCGGGCAGGCCATTGATGAGCGACGGCGGCATGAACGCGGGCGGAGTCACATGTCAGGGTGCGTGGAGCGCGACGCGCGCGCGGCCCGGCGAGCGCGGCTGGACTGGCCGCCGCTCCCGCCGCCGCCGCCGCTCCCGCCGCGCACGTGGCCGCAGGTATCAATCAATCGATGCGCGCGGCGCGGGCGCGGGCGCGGGCGCGGGTGCGGGCGCGGGCGCGGGCGCGGCACATTCATGTCGCGCGAACAGCTGACGGCCGAGCCCCGTAAACATGAATCGTGACCCCCCCCCCCCTCCGAGCCCCGTCCCCCCCGCCCCGCCCGTCCTGACCTACTCTGCGCAGATCTCTACCGAACTCTCTTTACATTGATGTACGCTCGCGGTAACTATCTGACGTTTTCTTTTAAATTTTAATTGCTGTTACTCGTTCAAACTAAAGCATGCAGTCTTCGCCTATAATTGTGGTAGCATTTGATTTGATTCTTTTTAACCTATTATTATTATTTTTGTAGCTGTAATGATATACACTATGTTGGTGATCTATCTAATAAATAAATAATGATAGTGATGTGTTTGCAAAACAAGATCGCTTGCTGATTTAAGAGCTAATTTTTAAAATCCAAAAATCTGAAATATGTCACAATCTTTTTTTTTATATAAAGTTATGTATGTAAAATTACATAAAATTAACATTATAATAATATAAATCAATCAACTAAGCATAACAAATAATCAAGTACGGAGATCAAGCATTAAAGCGAACAAATCATCATCTAGACATCTAACAACAAAATCGCGAAATCATACTATCTAAAAAACAAATTCTTAATGTCTTGTATTGTTTCTTATGTATTTTATATGACTATGTACATTTTGTAAATACTGTATAGTCGTAAGTTTGTTTGTTAATTCTAAAACATGGAATCATATGTTTTACAAACGATACAATCCCTATATGATGTTGTTTGATGTTTTAAAATGTCATTTCCTTCGCGAACCCACACCCCACTAGGGGCTGGTTTACTGCGCATGCGAGAATGTCCTTACAATCTCTTCGCAGCTTCACAGGACTTAAAATACTAATATACATTGATTTGAAAGCTATTGATAACGTTTAGTATTATTATAAAAAATCACAAATTAATACTTACTACTAGTATACTTTTACTACTACTATACTGTAACCCCGTATCTTATAAAAAGTTAGCGTTGACTTTAAGTCATCATTACGTATGGTAATCAATACTTCAAGTCTGCGCTAACTTTTTATAAGATAGACCGTCTTACTTTTACAAATAATATTTAAACTAAACAGAGTTTAAAGTTTATGTACTTACATTAATTAATTATATATTTCAGCAAAAAAAAACCTACAAGTTATTGAATACTATGAGAATCAAAATATATAGCAAAGAAATATCAATTTCTCAACGAATCGACATTGCAGCTACGAAGATCTACGGCGTAGCACAGCTATCTTCGAAATATAATACTAAAATACTACTCATTATAATCTACTAAAATGTTTTATTGTATTTATTTATAGAAAGCTTATTTTATCGTAAAATCAATAGATTTTTCTATTCTAACAATTAAAATGAGCTACGCCGTAGCTCTGCGCTGACTACGAAGAGCTACGCCGTAGCATTGCGCTACATACGAGTTACGTAGAGTTTAGATGGGTAAGAAATATTTATTACCGTATTATTATAACACAAATTATTATATTTTAATTCTTCCAAAATTATAAGTTAGTATTTATTTATTGTTAAATTCCGTCGTATTCGATTTGATTCGACCATTTTTTTTACGAACGTTAATATTATGTAGTTCGTAAGCAAGATAGTAATTTAGCTCAATTTTATCAAAAATAACAAAGTACATCATTTATATCGTCACTTTACATCAGGTGAAAACGCGCTTGTCTATATCTTGTAAAAAAAAATATACAAGAACATAAATTAATATTAAATATTTATTTATTAACATAAAACAAAAGAAAATCAGGCAATTTAATTTGAACTGCATTTTATTACGACGAACTTACAGCCTCCGAAATAAAAATTGTTTAAAAAGTCGCTCGCTTGACTTCACATCTCTAACACGTTCATAATGTCACATCTCTGCGTAAAACGCTCATTACAATTTCAGCCATAAAACCGAAAACATCTGTTGGCACTGCACCCAACCAGAATCCCTGCACACAATGGACCATTTAAAAGAAATCTGGCACCGAAGTAGGTACATGATATTGTAATGCAACTGTTGCGCTTGGCATCCTTCCAACATCGTCAATTATACCTAAGTATATTGTGATATAATTCAATTTTAGTTATATGCAAGGATAAATGTACGGATCATATACGTATTTATATTTATTTGAGCTGTTGAACGTATTCCTGATACTAGCGTTGTTGTGTTGAGATTTAGAGGTTATGGGTGCAATGACAGGCGTCACAGCTTAGTTGATAGTAGCTCTGCCTTCCAAGATGTGGGTCGGGTTCAATACCCACCCAGAGAACATGTTTGTGTCATGAACATTAATTTGTTCTGTGTCTGGGTGTTTCTATGTATTCTATGTATGTATTTACAAAAAAATTATATAAGTAATCTATCAGCAAACAGGTTCCCATAGTACAAGCTTTGCTTAGTTTGGGACTAGAGTGTGATCTGTGAATTGTCCGTGAATATTTATTAGTATGTATTTAACCTTAGAACAATTTATATCTGATGATATGACCAGTTTTACCTAAAAATGGTCGGAAAGCCTTCCAATTATTTAGGAATCGATAGATTAATATCTATTGAAGGTACTGCCCTTGGACCATCTAATCGGGTAATGGACCGTGAGATACCACAGCACTATACTAACTAGGTAGGTACATATCTAGGTAGGTAGGTACATATCTAGGTAGGTAGGTACATATCTAGGTAGGTAGGTACTGCGTAGAGTGGTAAAATGAACTGAGGACTGTACCTCTACCATGAGTTGTCACAGTAAAATCGCCTGACTTTACTACAGTAGTTACGTAAATATTAGTATTACGAATTTTAGTACCCAACTATCCGCTAGAAGCGCTGTACAAATCTTCATACATTTTTTTAACTACAGACGCTAGCGAGTATAGATTGTAAAAACTCATGGTAGAGCTACTGAGCACGAATAAATGTGACAATCGTAAATATAACATAGATGACCCGTGCCCACTTCGTTAGGTATAATTTTGGTAAAAATAGACGATCACATTATATTTAGTAATCTTAGCTTTACAGACAGATTATAAGCAAACTTCCCATAAACCATCTGATAAAGTCCGAATAAAGCCCAATTTGGTTTGGTTAGGTGAGCCTGTACTTGAGTTATGAAATAATAAAATAAGAACGAAAAGTGGCATAGATTTTTATATAAGTAAGTACATAGAAGATAAGACAGTTGATCATTTGAGCTATCTGCAGACCGTTGCAAACGATCTATAGATAGCTCAAATGATCTAAATCAGTACCAATCGGAACTAATAAATACTAAGTAGGTACCTAATAGCTTTAGAAACAGAAATGTAAAAGTTAGAAATTAATTAAAAAAACACGAACTCCTACAAAATGTAACTTCTACAAGGTAATAAGTAAAATTCGAAGTGCCTCAGAGTTCGTAGTAAAAGTTTTGCTCAATCCATTAAAATAACTCGGTGGAACTCAACTCAAGCCACGTTCTAACACGTTTTGTGTCGCTCCGGGAATGAACCCAAACTTTAAACTTCGCCTGAAAGCTTAATAAAGATTCGTATACACGATCCAAATTTGCGCTAGTGCACTAGACTATGTAAATACTACCTACTACTACATTATATAGGTACCAAAGTTGTGACATATTCAAAATACAAATACAAAATACGTATTTTGGATTTTTTTTTAAAAGTATTTTGTATTTTATTTGAAATACCTACTATTCGAGACGTATTTTGTACCTATTTGTAAAATGGTTTGTAAAATACAAAATACTTTTTTATGCTTTTTGCTGTATATAGTATAATATTTACTTCATTATTTTTTTCGTGATCTTGTATTTATCCACTTACCTAATTTGTTGGTTGTTTTTCAGTGCATGTTATGATGCCCTATAATTATGGGAACACTAGGCTCAAATCCATTGTTAAATAATGTTTGTTTTTGTGTAAACCCGTGTTGGGTTTCCTATTTAATAGATATAATTAAAAAAAAGACGTGTGGCACTCGGGGACTGCCGCGGTAAAGCTATTGCATAGCATTTTTTGCTGGATTACGCATGCGCAGTGTTAGGTTATTTTCGTTACGGAATTTCTGGATTCGGTCTCCAAGCTCAAGGCCCGCGATAGAAGGCAATAGCTTAAAAAAATCATCGTTTTCATCGCATCACCGCACAAAAATCCTGCTAATATATTTTGGGAAAATATTTTTCTAAAATACTTTAAAATCATGTTTTGATGATTTCAGTTGTCACCACCAGTATGTAAATGATCCCAAAAATTGGATCTAAATCATGTAAAATGGGCGATTTTACCGCTAGGGAGCGTTTTCTTCCAGACACCTGGAAACCAGGATGGAAAGGGCCTACGAATTGTTATAATTATTATAACTTGTGAATAGTAAATAAAACATTCCGGTTTTAAAAAAAACATTTATTCAGACCATTTTACAAAACACTTTTTTGGTTGAAGTTACATATAAAACTTGACTACTATAGTGTTGTTACAAGCTGGGTTTACAATATTTAAATAGTTTTTTTCAACTACAAGCTACTTGTAATATTGGTAACTATAGTTTAAAGTTTGTTTATTAGCTCCTGTTTAAAATGTGCAATTAAAGTAATGAATTATCGGAAAAAAACTTATTAGAATAAACTCCTTTCGGGAAGTCTCCGTCGATATATAAAAGTATGTATTTACAAGTTTGAATGTTTTTGAAAATATGGGTTGTAAACGAAAGAAAAGTACAAAAAATGAAATGGGATTCTATCGATTTTGGTTATCTTAAATCGATTTAATTTGTGACTAAAATATCACTAAAACCAATTCCAATGGCGTTCTAATCAAAGATTAAATAGTACTTATGTAATTATTTAACATAAATAAAATAGACATTATTAGGGATAACTTAAAACCGAGATCTTGATCGAATTAATCTAGAATAAAGATTAAATTTAAAAAAAATATTATTTTCGAAGTTTATATCAGTCCAATATGAAAAAAAAAACTCTTCTTGGGAGAGACCTACGTCCAGCAGTGGACTGATATAGGTTGATGATGATGATGATTATGATGATGAAAAAAAGTATATTTTTTCCGGAATATACGGAGCAAAAGAGTTATTGAAAATCAGAAGTCGAACATGAAGACCAATTAAAATTATGCATTTTATTGTATTACATTATTAGTAGTACATTATTTTAATAAAACAATTGTTAAAAGTGACCTAGACTAGTCCATTTAAGAAAATCAGTTTTACACAGATACTTGTTAGATTTTTTATTAATATTTTTTTGTATCTTATGCATTTAATCTTTGAATAGTACACCATTGGATATTACAATATCATGATAAATATTAACACAATCACACGTACAATAATATACAGTACCCATACCTACATTATAAATAAGTTAAAAAAAAAACAAAACATTGAAACCGATACGATTCAAATTCTTTTAGAAAATTGGCCGAAGTTTGACGAATGATTTGGGCAAGTAAGATGTATTTTATTTTTAAATCTATAAATACATAGACTTATAAACTAAACTAAGTAATATTCACTTTGAATAACTAAAGTAGAACGATGAATCAAAAGAATCTTCAATTGATTAACGAAAAGCTACTAAACCAGGATCTTGTTATAAATGCTCGCGTTATGAACTGAGGCCTCTGTACGACCATAAATCATTTTAATCAGTCTATCTCGCTCGCACTCACTGGGCTTATAAAGAGTCGTAATGATGTCGATATCACATTTATTGATAAGATGAAGCACATCCCTATTTTTTTAGACATCTAGCCCGACGCAGTTGATAATGCAAGCATACGTTGATCGATAAAATCCAAGGCGTTGCATTTATTGACATTTATAATACGACGACTCAGTTGATAACGCAGGCATAGATTTATCGATAAGATGCAAGACATTGCATTTTCTGTTATTGACATTTATAATACTACGACTTAGTTGATAACGCGTTTATATTTATCAATAAGATGGAAAACGTCACGTTTTCCTGCTATTGACATTTATGGTTCGACGACTCAGTTGATAACGCGGACATAGTGAATTCGTTTTCATTGTAAACGGCATATTATTTCCCGATATTTCGGCACAGTTGCATGCGCCATGATCACGGGTCGAACGCATGCAACTGTGCCGAAATATCGGGAAATAATCAAAACTCACAAATCATGGTAAATATCGTCTGTGAAGTTGTCAAAAATGACCATTTTACAGGAGATTGGTTTAAACGAGCCGCACCGTCATTCTCCGTCAAATAGCATTCAATAGTTAAAACCGCCCAAAACGGACTTCCGCACTGTTAGAACTTCACTGACGATATCACGTTTACAATGAAAACTATGTTCAAAACCGTGATAGTTTCATATATTATATTATATAGTGAATTCGGTAATCATGAGCAAGGATTAGGTGACTTAATAGTCGTGTGCCCATTCGTTATCTTGTAGGAAAGCGTCCACTACTTCTTTCATTGTGAAGTTTGGTATAAGCTGGTCTGCAGTAAGCTTCACTCTAGTCACCGGATCGAAGTGCCCAACTCTCTGTGAATGTAAATAATAACAATTAATTATAATTACAAATTGTAGGAAGCATGCAATCAGCTCTAGTTTCATTCAAATCAATTCAAATCACTTTTTATTCTTTATTGTACACAAAATAAGACATACACAAGACAGAAATAGATGACATGTACAAAGGCGAGCTTAACCCTAAGAAGAGTTCTCTTCCAGCAAACCCTTTATTTCAGGTAACTTATTATCTATTAATACAAATGATCAATAATTGACCCATATTGATTTTGTCAAAGTCAAAGTTATTTTATTTGCAGGAATTAATTTGTACATACCTCTAAATGTTCTTCAATATCCTTCTTTTCGTATGTGATACCGCTGGGCGTGATGACCGGTTCTTGGAGTATTTCAAAGCTGATTTTACCACAAAGGTAATCGGGAACATCGCGTTTCTGAAAGTGATTTTTTGTTAAAAATCATTTTGAATATGCTAAATCTACGATCCGTATAGTAAAATAAAATTATAAACTATATAACGCGTTTATAAACTACATATATTAAAGAGATATTATCTCTCATTGTTATTTTTTAAAATTTTACGTTATTTCTGTATATGGAAGTTGTAATATTATAAATCCTAGGTAACTCTAGTTTTTTGTATAGTTTTAAAGATAACTAAATTATATATTTATGTAGCGTTCCATTGACTTAAAATAGGACGATAAAGTGATTATTTCGTGAAGTCCTTAATCCAATTTGTTCGAGCATCTATGTTTTCAATGACAAGTCTACGAATTGCCCTCAGACAAATCGGATTAGATCGACATTACAATAAACTATATTATTACTTTATTAGACTTTTTCCGTATATAGTTTTCATTATTAACGGGATATTTACCATGATTTGTGAGTTATTTCCCGATATTTCGGCACAGTTGCATGCGCCATGCGCCATGTGAAATAATCAAACTCACAAATCATGGTAAATATCCCGTTTATAATGAAAACTATGTTCAAAACTATGATAGTTACAAATATTTTTCTGTATAATTTTATATAAAAAAATAAAAAACTTACACGTCGTCTTTCGTCCATTTTAGCAAATAGATTATTTAATTCACTAGCATAATTACTCTGAAACAAAAAAACAATTTTATTATTTATAAACATAAAGATAATATGTAATTAGTTACATTCAATTATAAGTAAACTTACGACTATACAGTATTTAAAAATGTACATTGTCATATAAAATACAT
Organism: Ecliptopera silaceata; assembly: GCA_932527185.1. NCBI lineage: Eukaryota > Metazoa > Arthropoda > Insecta > Lepidoptera > Geometridae > Ecliptopera > Ecliptopera silaceata. The sequence continues at coordinate 3,106,780 of OW052202.1, read as the reverse complement.
AAGAAATAGTTGAGCTATCTACAGACCGTTAATTATAAGTTGAATCGGTCACATAAAGTATATGATTTGATTTCCTAGCTATGATGTATGACAGTATTGTAAACTTAATTTTAAAGTATGTATTTTTTGTTAATATATAATATAAATAATTCTGTTAATAACAATGGATATTGCATATTATTGAATATAAGTACTTAATTGAAATAACTTACACATTCGTCCTCAACTTTAGTTGACTTTGAATGAATATCCTCTTCGTCTTTGCTCTCTAGTTTGAGTGTTTCTATTCGCCGTTGCATATCTTCATTAATAAGTCTGGTAAATAAAATAAAAATCATTATATTAATTCTAATTGGGGCAATAAGATCTGCACTGACGTCCCGCAATGGGGTGTATTGTGCATTGTCCCCCTGCTAACCTCACCCCAGCCAGCCCAACTCCTTAAGGCCTGCGCAGACTGGGACGGCATGGCAAGGGATTTTAATTTTTACTAATGGACATTCAACCGTACCGTTACAGAAATACAACATAAATTGCTATGCTTTTAAATGATGCCGTGGCATTGAACGTGAACGGAACGGATCGTGATCTCTTACTTGGCCTTCACCACCTTTGGGAAAAAATACACCCTGTATATGATGCTGGAGAAACTACAGACTATTACTTGTATCTCAGATTATTATATTAACTTTCGTGATTTCTGACTTGGCCTTCACCACCTTTGGAAAAAAATACACCCTGTATATGATGCCGGAGAAAGTAGACTATTACTTTTATCTCAGATTATTATATTAACTTTCGTGATTTCTGACTTGGCCTTCACCACCTTTGGAAAAAAATACACCCTGTATATGATGCTGGAGAAACTACAGACTATTACTTGTATCTCAGATTGATGGACTTAGTCTTACAAGGCACGTGCACTGTGAGACAATTTAGAACATTTATACGCAAAGGTGACCACCGATATATCAGGTGTTACACCATTTATATTCGTAAAAATAAAACGTTTTAAAAACAATTTAAATGTGTTATTATTACTTATACCAATATACGTTTACGATTATGTTTACGGTCGATACGATGTTTTCTTAATATTAATGATTTAATTGAACGATAGTGTGACCAGTCGTTATTATACTAATTTATAAATACTTATAATTGGATATCAGCCTACACGCGTAGTTTTGAAGATAACACGATTATGTTTTACCTAAAATACATTAGGATTCGAATAACATAATAAATACCTACATTCTGCGAGGTCGTCCGTTTCGATAATATGCATAGTAACACATAAAACAGCTATATACAGAGCATCCAGAAGAAACTACAAACTTTTATGAAGTTATATAAGATTTGATTATTTATTTTCATATATAATCTTCTTTACAATAATTGACCGAGCGAGCGAAGCGCCCGTTTCTGAGATTGGCTAAAAATGCTTTTGACCTTTTTCAAAGATTTTAACAATTACTTGCATAACTTACCTTGACTTATTTAATTTTTTATATCTTTCAGTAATTAAATCCTGATTTATTGCATTTTAATTTAAGGAAAATTTTTCGACAAATTAAAATTTAATGATGCGTTATTTATCGGATTTTCAAACTTCAGATTCATCATTCTACACAAGATATCCAAGAAAACTTACATTCTAACTAACTATCTACTAGTGCCTAGTAAACTAAATAGTCATCATCAACGCCTGTTTCCTCTTTGTCAAAGGTTGGGTACTGGAAACTGTTTATACTATTACAAAACTGCTGTAATAGTATAAACTGTGTTGCAGTTACCAGTACCCAACCTTTGACAAAGAGGAAACAGGCGTTGATGATGACTATTTAGTTTGTTAAAGTGTTTGTTAAAAAAAATTGTAACAATTATTTAGTTCACCAATAAATTTCATTTCATTTCAGTTACCTATTTAAGTAGGATTGCAATTCAATTTCTTGTGCAATTCTCTTCTCTTCCTGAACTTGCCACCGCCGCTTGCGTGCGAGCCGGATTTGAGCTGCAATGTCGTCCCCGAAGTTTAATTTCTGATCGCGAGCCAAGTCGCACGCTGGAAATTACATAAATATATGTTAGAAAACTTCCTAGATTACCAGGTCAGGATAGGTCGAGTACTATCAATTCACTGTTTGTTACCAACCAACAAAGAAACCACAAGTATAAATAAATAATTCTGGACAATCCACACAACATCATCTAGCCCCAAGCTAAGCAGAGCTTGTGTTATGGGGACTAGAAGACTAACACGAATACAATACATTACATAGATAGATATTTTTTATAATACATGTAAAATACCCACCCGGAATAAATATTTGCAGATTGTACCTACAAACATTTATCCCAAGGCGCGAATTGAACCCGCAACCTCCGCGTCGCAGCCACGCCCGCAACGCCACATCTGTCTTCAAATTAAATATGTATCTAATTCTAATTCTGGTTGGGGGAATAAGATCTGCACTGACGTCCCGCAATGGGGTGTATTATGCATTGTCCCCCTGCTGACCTCACCCCAGCCAGCCCAACTCCTTAAAGTAGCGGAGAAGGACTTTGGGTTGGTGGCAGCAGTGTTCTAGCATCCCCGATGGTGTGGTGGATGGCGATAGAGACGAACAAATATGTATTATGAATATGACTTTTTATTTTTACCTCGATGGAGATGTTTGATGGCTTCATCATAGCACTCCAAGTCCACCAATGCCTGTCCCAGGAAGAAGTGCCCCTTGACCTGATTACTGTCTATATCCAACGCCCGTCTGCAATCTTGGCAAGCAAGCTCCCATCTTTTCAGTTTTAGGTAACACAACGCCCGGTTTGTGAAGTATGTTGCAACTGATGGATTCTTGATCTAGAAATAAGTAGGTAATATTTATTACATTAATAGCTTACCTGCGCAGACCGGGACGGCATGGCAAGGGATTTTAACGACGGCATGCTGTTCCATTAACGTTCAATGTCACAGCATCATTTTAAAGCATAGCAATTTATGTCGTATTTCTGTAACAGTACCACACAGTTGACCATCTGTGTGGATGTAAACAAAGGATAAGAAATCTTTGTGTCTTTGGCGGCCGACTCCGGTCGCAATATCTGCATGGGATTTCTAGGAATTTGTTACAAATGACTCATTCAAAACAGTCGCTACACCCGACCTCGGCGTTATATCCAAAGTCGCTATAGCCACATGAATTTTATACTACAGCATGCATTAAATTCAAGGGACTTAGATTTAACGTCGCTATAGGCAAATGGTCGCTACAACCAAGGTTGTAATAAATGAAATCCACTGTTTATAATAAATAATGCTGGACAATTCACACAACATCTAGCCCCAAGCTAAGCAGAGTTTGTGATGAGTACTAGAAGACTGACATACTTAATACAATACATTACATAGATTTTTGTTTATGTTTTTTTTTGTTTCTAACTTCCAGTTGACTGCAGAGATCTCTAGAATATCTCAAGGTTCCAGAGATTTGAGAGTATTTATGTGTAAAATATAGATGTTTGAAAAGGTGTATGCAATGCTAGTCTACTCAAAATTAGTCTACCTTTGTTCTTAAAAAATGCATGCTTTCTATGCTATTGTAGCAAGAAGTTAAAAACTTACGATGGCTTTTGTGTAACAGTTCATCGCATCTTCAAATTTGCGCAAGCTAAACAATCTGTTGCCTTGTTCTTTCAGCTCCTTGTCCGACAGATTGGCGGTCGAATACATGTGTTTACTCATTTTATAACCACAATAACACTATAGTATTTTAGAAATTATTCTTAGCATTGGATTATTTTATCATAGGACACTGTTTAGCAGTCTGTAAAGCACAATCCAAACACGGGAGGACGAAATTATTTTCTTTTCTTGATTTTTTATTCATTCAGCCAGTCAGTGCTGCCAGTTCTGAATTCGGAAAAATGCCCAAAATTAAAACAATGTTTGCACAAACTTGCCCCAAAATGAGCCTAAATTTTTGTTACAGCTTATAGTTCTACTTAAGTAAAAAAATGTATATTGGTGCCTGGTATGTTTACTTCTAAATTATGCGAAGTAAATATGTTGATACTTGTTACTTAATAGCTTGGCAATCTGTTATGGCAACATATATTTTTCTTTGTTCTTCTATACATCACAAGCCAACGATTATGCAAGTTTTTTTTTTTCCAACGATTATGCCTAATATGTCATTTTGTTACCCAAAAATACACAAAACCTTCAAAATCTCCTAAATGTAGGGGAAAATACCCCTAGTTGTTAGCACTGCAGTGATTAATTGCCATGATGTGGCGTCCCTATCATGCACTTCTTCTTCTTCTTTTTATCTTATTGGTCGATTTAACAATGACAGTGACACAATAACATCTTAGTGCTGCCAATCATAAAAATCAATTTCTCCCCAGTTTCAGTGAAATTCAGACCTAAAATTCAAACGGTCTATCTTATAAAAATAGCCTAAATCAGATTGTAAGTGTTGTTTAACACAAGCGAACTTTAGCAGTAAAGCGTGTTCTATAGTAACAAGATAAGAATGTTGTCTTATAATCGAATTTTAACGGTGCAATAACTAAGGTCTCGCTAATTCCGTTTTCATCCAAATAATGGCAACAATTCATTTTTTTTTGGTTTCGGAACTCATCGGTTTTAGTTTTATCTATCATTTTTGACAGCAACTTAAATTGACTTTGGCACAATTGGCATGCTTTTGACATTACAAAAGGTAAACAAAAGATTATTTCGTTTTATTTTACAGAAATCTTGCAAATACATACAACCAAAAATAGAATTTTGTTTTCTGCTGTTTCATATTGGTTATAAAAATGCGACTAGCTGCTATTTCACTGTACAAACACACAATAAAACCCTTCTCTAGAACTTTTTATGGAACCTGAAAATGTAACTGCAGTTGTAAGTATATTTTGTATTATTTATAGTGTTGCTGGTTCTCAGTAGTTTTTTATATTTATAGGAACACGTAGCATGGGCAAACGTAAGATAAAAACAACGAACCATGTAGTGTTTTCCCAGACTTCTGAACCTACCTGTACCGACAACCTCAATGTTATTTGATTTTATCACCATTTGAACCAAATTTGAATCAAAAAAAAAGTTATGACAAACATACAACAACGTTTACCTGAATTGTCTATAAAATCTTTGCTCACTCTTCCCAATATATTCTTACCTATTATTAATTTTATCATTTTTGATCCGTACCATTTTCTTTCTATTCCAGATAGCAAAAGGACAAAGAGAGCTGAAAATTAAAATAGAATGTGTATGTTCTCAATTGAAAAGAAGAGCTGTCACCAATTGTTTGCAGTTTGAAAAGTAATGATAAAAGAAGATTCATAATTGGGACTGGAGTGTGATGTGTAAAATGTCCGTGAATATTTATTTCTAAACAATGAGATCCACGTTCAACTTATATGTGTGTATATATGTGTTATATTTCTAGATGACTTTTATTTAATCCTATCTACATATATATGGGGTATATCATGAATAATCATGGTCAGATTCTAATTATTAATTGGCATAGAGTAAACCAAAATGTTTATCATAAGCTTATTAGAAGCATCAAGACAAGTGTTCTAATTCTAAATGGGGGAATAAGATCTGCACTGACATCCTGCAATGGTGTCTATTGTGCATTGTCCCCCTGCTAACCTCACCCCAGCCAGCCCAACTCCTTAAAGTAGCGGAGAAGGACTTTGGGTTTGTGGAAGCAGTGTTCCCCGATGGTGTGGTGGATGACAATAGTGATGAAAATGACTAGTGTTGTAGAGATATAAGTAATTAGATTATGCATAAGTAGGTAGTAATCAGAGGGTTTCCATAATGGTATCAGGTCAAGTCTTTATTAGGTAGTATATCATGGTGCAGTGATTGCCCGATTATATCCCCGTTGATCAGGTGATCAGATGATCATCTCTGTGCTGATGCAGTTGCATCTCCGTAAACCTGACACTTAAGTAAGGAGGTGAGTAAACATTTACTTATGTAGGTAGACTAGGCAGCTACTTCAGAGACAAATGAAAATGAAAAACCTTATTAACCAACATAATGTACTTGCCTCAGTACATGATGTTTTGGTGGTATATCGGCTCTACGCTAGTCTCTTTCTAGGTCCGAGCGCACCTATTTCCAAGATATTTGATTATTTTTTTTGAAGAATCTTTTTGACAAGAAATCAACAAACAACAAAAATGTTCATCTCATTTCAGCATGTCTGTCCTTTTTATCGGTCGGCATTATTTTTTACTCCTTCGCTGTATACTTTTTGTACCATCTAATGTCTCAATTACTTAGAAAGAACCAAAATAAATTTAAGAATTTATTTTGACATGACGGCCATTTTTAAATATCTGCTAAAGGAGGGTTCTGAGAACTTTAATTTTAGGATACAATATAAGGATACGTTTGGCTTATTGTTCGTTTCTAGGACGACAAAAATATCACCGAACCTTTAACAAGTCTTTAATTCTGTCGTAACTTTTTATAAGATAGACCGAAAGAGTTTGTTTCTTTATATGTCTATAAACAGCTACCTAATATACAGGTGTTTTTTGAGTAATACCTAGTTATTTTATAAATCGAGGGCATGGTTTCTCTGATGAAATTTTATTGACGCAAGAAGTATACACCAGATTTTTTAATCACCACTCGTTAGGTACCCATAATTTTAAAGTAATATAACATTATTGCTGATAACTTAGTATAATTTTCATACTGAAATGTTATTTTTTAAGAGATCTAAAATATGTAAGATCCTCGTAGGTTATATAAACGATTTTTTTTGTTTTTATTAAAATCTACAAATGTTTTCCAGTCAAATTGTTTTATTTATTACAAAACTAGTTACGACATAATAATCTACGGACTGGCTGAAATAATAGTTAGAGCACTTGAACGCTGTTGCTCTTCTTATTATCAGGCGTGAAACAAATAGTGAAATGAAATAAAATTAAAATTTAGTATGAGTATGAAAAAGAAGCCAAACGTCTTGACTGTTAAGAGAATGGGTAGTTGTAAATTATTGGACTTAGCTTGAATACAGGACGTTCTTGTGAATTTGGCATAGGTACAAAGGTGTGGTGGAAGCCAAAATTGACAAGAAACACAAGAGTCACAAGTCAAAAAAAAACTTCAAATTCTCTTACACAGTCCACGGTCTCTATAGCCTCAGGTTTCGGTCGGTTGACCTTCGAAATCTTCCTCTTGGTGCCATCATAGCAGGCCTGATGATATTTGAGTAATTTACCTCTTTTTGAGCCCGTCCGTGTAGGTATAGGTAGACTTTTTGGCGATTCTTTTTTGGACTACAAATTTAAGCCAGAAGGGTTCCATCCGGATGTCCATTGACACCTCTTAGTTTTTTTTTAATTTTGGGTTATTAGTTTTTATAAATCGAGGGCATGGTTTCTTTGACGAAATTTCCTTATCCTCTCGTGGTATTCTGACTTCGCCATCACTCCATTTCTTTACATCCATTCTTTAGACAATTAGTAAATACCTAATCGTATTCTTGGGAATTACTTACTTGATGATAGCGCAAAATAAAATCCCCAATTGGTATTTATTTATTGTATTGTAGGTATGGTTATTGTAAAGAAGGGGCGACCAATCGTGGGTATTGTTTGATCAATTCATTTTGGCAAGGCAAGAAGAATAAAGTTTTTTTTTAATATAAGATAAGATAATTATTTATTGGTCCCCAAAACACACAAACTTATAACAAAAAATAAATACAAGATAAGTTGGTTGGCAAGTGCCCATGCTAGGCTGATACGGTATAATGAAAGAAGAAGATATAAGTAACTGTAAATGAAGTAATGTATCATCCTATGAACATATATCAAATATTAAGTTGGATATAGTTTTAAATTATATACTTACTTACTTATTATAAGTAGTTATAAAAAATTAAACAAATTATTCAATTTGTTTTATTTAAGTAAGTATTTTTTTTTATATTTTTGGTTGACGTTGACTGTTGACCATCCCTGCGTAACTTTTATGTATCTACAACAAAAATACTTAATAAATCTTTGTATCACGACACTGCAAGGTTCATACCTATTGAGTGTAAAACACTAATTGTTGTGCAAAAATGTTGATAAATTGTGTATTTTTATCTGTATTATTCGTGTTGTGTATTGGTACGTAACTTGACTTAGCTTTTGTTTATGCTGACCTAACAAAACCTAATTAAAACCTTTCGAAGCGTCTTGCGTGTCACGATCGAAGTTATGAGACTTAAAAAAAGATTACTTACGAAAAGTTTTTAAGCTATTGCATAGTTTCTATCGCGGGCCTTGAATGTGGAGACCTAATCCAGAAATTCCGTAACGAAAATAACCTAACACTGCGCATGCGTACGTAATCCAGCAAAAAATGCCATGCAATAGCTTTACCGCGGTAGTCCTCGAATGCCACGCGTAGTGTGATGATGTGTGAAATGTCCGTAAATATTTATAATTTATTTTATTACTTTAGGTTCCGAGAGGACTGGCTGGCCGGGCTACGAATATTTCCCGGAGCTCCAAGGCTACCTCAAAGTGCATCTAGAGCCTGCTTACTGGCACGATGCTAGGTCCACCTGCCATAGCGAAGGTTGGTATACAAAGGTCATTATTTAGTAATTATGTACTAAATAACCTACATACTACGAAGCTTATATTTTTCATCTGCATTAAAAAAGCATGATAAAGTAAAGGACACACATAGCCATGCTTAGATCCATATGACTCGAGCAGCGTGATCAGAAAAAAAAATCTACTTATTAATCTTTGTTCCGTAAAATCATACAGATCATTTTTGATGACCTAGAAGAACCTAGACGACCCTTTTTTTAGTATGATCCTTCTTACCTATGGAATTACAATGAAATACTGAAACATTAATGTGTGAAATGTTCGTGAACATATTTATATTTCATTTAGGTATGTATATTGATTAGAAATAAAATTGATACTGTTTTAATTTGTAGATGCTCTGCTATCCTCACCGTGGTCTGACGCCTTCGTGTCTACCATCAGCAGGCTGCTAACAACAAAATATCCAACTCTCCCGATCCTATACTCCGGAGCCGGGCTAAGAGTTGGTAAGTATCCAGCACAAGACAGGTAGTATAGTATAAACTATAAATAAATAATGCTGGGCAATCCACACAACATCTAGCCCCAAGCTAAGCAGAGCTTGCGTTATGGGTACTAGAAGACTGACATACAATACTTACATTACATAGATAGGTAGATATTTTTTTATTATACCTACATATAAATACCCAGAACACCCGGAGTAAATATTTGTAGATCGTGCAAACATTTCTCCCAAGGCGGGTATCGAACCCGCAACCTCAGCGCCGCGCCACATCGTTCGGTATAAAGTAGGTATAAACTTAACGCAGATAAATAATAGTATAATACCTATCGTTCATGTATTGTTTAAGTATGTTCCATGATAAATGCACTAAAAACTTTTTGGTATGGTATTCATCGTCATCATCATCATTTCAGCCCGTTGGCACCCACTGCTGAGTATAGGCCTCCTCTTTATTATACCATTCTTTACGGTCCCTTGCGACTCTCATCCACTGATTCTCGGCTCGCTCCATTAAGAACTGAAAAATATAAAAACTGATAACCTACTTATCAAGTAGGGGAGACCAAGGAGGGTTGTTACAATTTTTACTTAAAACCATATATCTCAATGAAGAAACATAGCACAGTTATCAACTTTATGTCTAAATATAGAGCAATCTTTCCTTTATCAAAAACAGTCATGACAATAAATGAAAGTTGTAAGGTTTCTGAGAAAATCCACCAAAACAGAAACAACTCAAACTGTAACAACTCTCCTAACACCGAGGTAAGTTGTGACAGGCACCAAGGTAAGTTGTTACAGCTGTTTATCAATACTATATTTGATAGGTAAGATGACTTTTATAAGAATTATAAAACACACACCCTTTAATAATACTTCAATTATCATTTGGCATAATTGTTGAGACTACACACATTATGATTATAAGAAATAAATACTTTTTAAGTAATTATGGCATCATGACAATATCAGCAGCTATAAAATATGTCTGTAATCCAATCTATTATGACAGACGTACAACAGCTCACTCCTAGTGAAACCTTTTGATCGGATTGCTAATGACATAAAATTCAAAGCAAACAAACTAAAATAGGAGAGTTGTTACAGCGTGTCACAACTCTCCTAGGTGTCGAAAATTACGACCTGGTCAGAATAAACATTCATAATTTCACAACGACGTAAAGGATCATCAAAACAACGCCACTATTTGAAACTTCAAAAACCCTACAGTATACAAAAAAATAACATAACCACCTAAATTTAATGTGTCACTATATAAATATAACCAAAATTTTGACAAAAAAATTACTTTTCGGCTTTTTTTTCATGCAGACGTCGTACTCGGGCAACCATTTGCCTGGTGCCTGAGGCACTTGTTTCATCAAGAAGCGCATCTTAAAAGAATCAATTGAGTGGCATTGCCAGCTCACTAACGATCATAGGTTCCGAGAAATCGGCTTTGTAACAACTCTCCTCTGTAACAACTATCCTAGGTCTCCCCTACTAGCTGACCCGTGCCCACTTCGTTGGGCATGATCGCATGATTCAACCGTTTTTTCTCCGATTCACTTTGCAAAACGGACTACCACGTAAAAGCCTTTTTATTTTTCGGTTTTTTATATAGCCTTTACTCAGCAATAATGTGGCTTTCTATTGGTGAAAGAATTTTTAAAATCGGTTCAGTAGATCCCGAGATCCCGAGTAGTCCCTTAAAATTAACAAATATACAAACACACAAACTTTAATATTGGTATAGATTATGTAGGTACGTTATGGCTATGCGGTAAGTAGATACCTATCAGTTATATGTTAGTTTAATAAATAAATAGTTGGGATCCTAACTGACTCTAACCCCTTTGGGGTTCAATTCAAAAAGTTATTTAAATATTAAAAAGTACATTACCTATGTTTATGTAACGTATTTTTCTATACTTTCTAAAAACGCAAAAAAATATAATAAGCGTAGGTACACTAAAAACGTGTAGATACACAGCAGCGGAACAAAACAATGCGACCATCACAATTTTGAGACAAAAATGGATCGGTGGTAGTCTGGTAGTACCTACGTACGTACTACTCGGTTTTGTTACTCGGTACTCGGTACCTACTCGGTTTTGTTACTCCCACTCCCACGCTCCGAATTATTACTCCCCAAAGGTTAGCTGGTAGAGAATGCTATTTGTAGCATTAAGTTCGCCTGTATAGGTACACTACTTAAAGTGCAATAAAGAATTTTCTATCTATCTATCGGTTAACCTCTTTTACGAAATGCTCAATTCCTACTTATTTATGATCATGGCTTAGGATCGCCGGGCATCCCGATGGAACCTTATCACAATAAGCGATGCTTCGTGTTCCTCGCCAGCGGAGTTATGGACAAAGTCGTCTGCAACCAACAGCTTCCTTACGCATGCTTTGCCCATGAACCGATTTCATCCTGCGCAGACAATGGTAACGTACACTTTTTATCAACTGTATTGAAATAGTTATCTTAGTGCAAAGTTGCTTCTTAACCACATGCTCAATTTTGATGACCGTGCAAGCGGAATTCGAAACCTCCAATTAGAGTTTTAACTAAGTAATTCAAAACGTTATAGATATGTTAAAAGCACCGTTGTTTCGATTCACAAAGTTAGTGCACACGACGTTCTTAATAAAGATGGATGGACTGTGTGAATGATGACATGTGTAAGAAAGGTGTGACGTGTGAGCATTGAGATGATGTCTGATAGAGGAGAGTGGAAGAAGAAGGCGTGTTGTACCCCACATAATGTGGGACAAGGGTAAAAAGATGATGATGATGAGACTCTAGGAGTCTAGAGAGTCATCATCCATCATCTTCTCTCTCTCTGGACGCTTGAGTCTAGAGAGTAACGACTTCTGCCTCAGATATCGATGAGCAAAAATACTCTTTCGGAGATGGTGGGATGAAACATATTTTTTATATCAACATTATTTGATCATTGACGAATCATAAGACAGACAAAACATGCTCCACCGCTTGTTTCACAAAAAAATAACATTTCAGGCTATACATACAACAGTCAGACCGGACAATGCTACAAGTTTCACAGTGATACTGCATCTGCCCCGAATGCCAAAAGCACCTGTATCTCCGAGGGTGGATTTCTCGCGAAGATCAGTGACCCTATTGAGAAAACGGTGCTTCAAAGCATGAGTGACGGCTTGACCTTCATTGATAATGATGATGGTAAGGCCACAGAATCGTAGTTACCTAGTTCCTAAGCAAACCGAAAAACTTTTTAATTGACATAAATAAATATTCATGGAAAATTCACACATCACACTCTAGTTCCAACCAAAGCAGAGCTTGAACTAGGGAACTAGATTGCTGATATATAGAATACTTATATACCTACTTACTTTTTTATTGGAAATTCTGGAAACCACCCAGACACAGAACTAATATTTATGTTTATCACACAAACATTTACTCTGGATGGGAATCGAACCCACGACTGAGCTGTGACGCCTGTCGTGATGTTTTAAAGCTGACGTGATCCAAATGGGTCACGTCAGACTCAGATTTTTATTACATTTCAGTTTTAGCTGGGACATTTTTTTTTCAGTCTGGTATTATCAGTTTTTGAATTTTCTAGCTTGAGTAGACTACAAGGTTCTGGTTGACACGTAAAAGAACACAAGATACGATTTTTATAAAACGTTTAAATCAACTTACACAAAATGTCAGAAAATTATAGTGGTCACTATAATAAGTATTATAATACTTACAGTTATCAAACCGGCCTACATACTATGTTGGCCGGTTTGATACCGGCAACAAACGAATGACTCTAGGAGATGGATAATTTATTAGAGAGTCATCTAGTAACGGGTTTCAGTACTAATTTACACTGCATTCATTGAAATCATAGTAAAACTAAACCAAGGTCACCTGGGGACTGTAGTCACCACGGACAAGACGTGAAAAAATCTTCGTGGTGACTGTAGTCACCATGAACGTGTGAGTGGATAGGTTGTTTATATTATTTTATGTTTGCTAATAAACATATAATGAACTAAATCGTTTTTGCAGGTGGACCCGAATTCAGGCACTTGAGTAACTCTGGTTATACTGACTATTCATGCGACGGACCTCATACATACATTTGTGAGAGGTCTTCTCCAGTTTTTAAATCAGATCTAATTGATTAATTGTTGCTGATTTTCTAATCGCCGCTCGTAACCCATAATATTAAAGTAAAAAAACATTATTAATGATAACTTAGTATAATTTTCATACTAAAATGTTATTTTTTAAGATCTAAAACATGTGAGATCCTCGTTGGTAAATAATACGTTTTTTTTAGTTTTTATTAAAATATTATGCTTTTCAGTCACATTGTTTTATTTATTACAAAACTACCTGTTACGACATAATAATCTACCACCTTTTTGAAGATAGCTCACAGTTTCGCAACTCAAACAGGAGATTGATACGAAGCTATTTTGAAAACGGGATACAGCCGTGAGCAGTCGCGCGTCCACAGACTGTACCGCTTTGTTTGTTGTTTCTGCGCGGGAGCAACCGCGGCGGTGTTGGATAGGTTCCTGCGAGGCTTCACGGGCGCCCTGAAATAATTGTCAGAGCACGTGAACGCTGTTGCTCTTCAAAAATTATCAGGCGCTCAAACAGAAAGAGTATCTGGAAAAGAGTTTCCACTATGTGAAGTGTCCAAAAATGTATATTGATAATCATTTCAATCTAGTACCCATATAACAAGCTTTGATTAGTATGGTACTAGAGGGACATGTGAAATATATACGGTCTATCTTATAAAAGTTAGCGCAGACTTGATTTATTGATTACCATACGTAATGATGACATAAAGTCAACGCTAACTTTTTATAAGATAGGGGGTAAAACTAAATATAAAAATGCCTCTAATTGTACACCATTTTTACGTGTGAGTGTAACCGTGGTGGATCGAGTAACGTTATAAAATTTTATCTCTATCATCATACGCTTACGATATTTACGAGTACCTATCATAATTATTTGAGATCACTGAAACCGAGGACATTTTTGTGAGCTTCGTATTTTATTGGGTATGGCTGTTCATTAAACCCTCTTATTGTACGTCCGGACTGGAAAAACTGTATAAACTTGTACCACTTAACCATTAAGATCTTTTATGTACTCATCCATATAATTATATTAATATAATCATAAGACATTATATATTACTATAATTATAAGCATGAATGATAAATTGTTATTATATACTAGCTGACCCGTGCTCACTTCGTTGGGCATAATTCACTTCTCCGATTCACTTTGCAAAACGGACTACCACGTGAAAGCCTTTTTATCTTTCGGTTTTTTATATAACCTATGGCACTCAGCAATAATGTGGCATTCTATTGGTGAAATAATTTTTAAAATCGGTTCAGTAGATCCCGAGATTACCCCTTATTACAATTTAACGAATACACAAACTTTACCTCTTTATCATATTAGTATAGATTAGATTAGATACATTGTACCAGAAAGCAACTGTATATTGTTGAAATAAATTATCTTTATCTTTATGTAGGTACAACTGTAGTTAAACAATTAAATATTTCTGATTTCACCTCTTAAAACTTCCCTGTACCTAGTATAGACAAAGGAACTCACATCATTGCGGGATCTTTGTAGAGTGGTGAGCTGAGAGGTACTTTCAAACCCTGCTTCATCATAGGACACGGGAAATGGGCGTTTCCAAGTGTCAAAACTCCTTCATTCTTCGATTGCAACTGTCAAAGTGACAGTTTAATTTGTAATAGCATTGGAGACTCGAGTTCTGCCATATATAGTTACGTATTGGAGAAAAGTTTAATAGGCATTTCATGAATGAAAAATAAAAAAAAACAAAAGTCATAAAACAAATGTTAAAATAAAAAAAAAATGACGTATATTTTACCCCCCTTTCGCGATTATAGGGATATTATGTTACACGTTGTATAGAGCAAGTACAAGTTGTATATTATATTTAAACACAAACATTATTTTCACATAGTCCATTTGTATTTTGCCATCTTGTAGAAAAAATAATAACTAGTCACGGACATGATACACATCACGCTCTAGTACCAAACTTATATATTTTTTGAAAATTTGCATATACAATTTATACACAGCACAAACAACGTTTGTTCTCATTTGTGGGAAACGAACCCACAGTATAGAAGGCAGAGCTACCAACTAAGCTGTAACTGTCTTGTAATGTTATGGATTTTACCGCAGTTTCTGTCTTCGGCTTAGCATCTTGCAATTGCTGCAATGTACTCTCACACCACTTCCAAAGGTTCTCATCGGCAGCTCCACGCTTCTCCAATCTGTCCGTGAGGTCGGCCATTCTACGGATGGGTTTTTGAACCTGCTGTATTGAGAATTACTTATCAATAAAAGTTACGGCCGGTTTCTGAAACGTTGATCAACCAAAAAATCAAATTACAATGTGCCAAAACTCGGATCAATCGTGATTTGGGTTGCTCAAACCCTGTCATCTGATCTGTTGTTAATATTTCGTAGATGACAAGCGTTTAAGCAACCCAAATCACGATTGATCCAAGTTTTGACACATTGTTATTAGATTTTCCCAAGACACGCCACTGAGTCCGGTCTTCGGCTCTTCTCATCCAGTGTTTGCCAGCTACACTCCGCAGATCGTCGCTCCATCTCGCCGGAGGGCGTCCTACACTACGGTTGCCTAAACGCACTCTCCACTCCAGTATCCGTTAGTAAACTTGTACTACTTTAAGATAATTATTTTGTGTACAACAGCTAAGCAATAAGTAAGCAATATTTCTGATGAATATCTATAACTTACAACAGGTGTTTTATTCATTTTCTCATTGATAAAATGTCGTAGTGAGTACACGCCTGCTGATTTCTCGCTGGCTTTGACGCTGGGCGGCGGTCTTAGCTTCGCGGAGAAGGCATTGCTTGTGTTGCCCATTGAACTTGGCAAGGCGGCGGGGAAATCAATCTGCTCCACTAACTCCAAACTTAAGTCGTGGCGAAGCATCACGTCCTAGGAGAGAAAGCAGTACCTCTACCATGAGTTGTCACAGTAAAATGACACAGACTTTACTACAGTAGTTACGTAAATATTAGTATGACAAATTTTAGTACCCAATCCGCTAGAGGCGCTGTACAAATCTTCATACATTTTTTATAACTACAGACGCTAGCGAGTATAGGTAGTATACATATCTAGTATAGTAAAAACTCATGGTAGAGCTACTGATACGGTTCAAAACTGCCAAATATACCTACGATAAATATAAAGTAACTATATCACCTAGTGGGATAAGGGCAGGAAAAAGAAGAAATGTAAAGTACTGAAATATACAGGGTGTAACAGGAGAGGTGGACCAAACGTGGCAGGGGGATGGGGAACCGCATATCGATATAACCCCCATGTATGTTCTGCGATATGCAGCCGTTCAAAAGTTACTTGCACTATTACGAAATTGCGGCAAAATCAGTTAAATAAAAATATTACTAAAAAACATTGTTAGTTTGTAGATTGATTTGGTACAACAGTGGTGAGTACAACATCGGAGCTACAGACAGCCCACTTTGCAGAGACTGCCGAAGAAGAATCGGCTGCCCACGTGGTCCTGGAATGCGTGGGCGTTGCAACACAACGACAAGAAATCCTAAGCACTCCTAGGTCACTCCTCCAAGCCTGCGAAGCCCCCAGGAAGCTTCAGTGCTTTTGGGAGGAGTTAGGCTGGCTACACGCGTCAGTCCCCCCACGCATAATGGACCACTCTAACGTCTAAAAGCGGAACCGGGTATCCAACACAAATACAAATACAAAAACAGTGGTGAGCTGATCAGAAAAAGATTCTCACATTCAACTTTTCATAGTCCATAGCAATCTTCTGCCTAGCAGTTAGCTCTGCTCGGAACTCGTCGACGAGGAAAGACCAGTACTTATTGACACGCGCGTAGTCCCCCAGCTGGGCTCGAGGCAGGTATGAAAGCACTCGTTTGCCAATTGACGATGGCAAGAGTTGCAACTAGAGAGAAGTATTAGTCTAAGTATCAACAAGAGGACCAAATTTCTGGACAGTTGGGAGAATGGGTAGTGTAAATTATTGGAAACTGACATCATCATCATCATCATTCTTCTGCCCTTCATCATCATCGTCATCAACCAATGTCAGTCCACTGCTGGACGTACGTCTCTCCCAAGACGCGGCACTGAGCCCGGTCTTCGGCTCTTCTCATCCAGTGTTTGCCAGCTACACTCCGCAGATCGTCGCTCCATCTCGCCGGAGGGCGTCCTACACTACGCTTGCCTAAAGGCGGTCTCCACTCCAGTATCCGTTTGCTCCAACGGTTGTCGGTTCTTCGGCAAATATGGCCGGCCCACTCAGCTTGCTAATTCTTTGAGCTATGTCGAATACTTTGGTTTTCACTTCTGCCCTTATCCCACGTTAAGTGGGGTCGGCACAACATGTTCTTTTTCTCCACTCACTCCTATCATTCGTCAGTTCTGAATCTACTTCTCTCATATTCATATCCTTTTTCACACAATCCGACCATTTCTTGTTCGGCCTTCCTCTATTTGCACGCCCAGTCACACTCACATTAATAACTTAATGGAAATTGACATGAACATCCTATATATTCCGTATAGGACGTTCTTATCAATTTTGGCTTCCACATTGCCAAAAACAAAAGAGTCTCATAATTATCTAAAAATTTCAAATTTTCTTACAAAGTCCACGGTCTCTATAGCCTCAGGTTTCGGTCGGTTGACCTTCCAAATCTTCCTCTTGGTGCCATCATTGAAAGTCATTTCCAATTCCTCTAGCTTCTGGCTATCTTTCAAAGACTTTATCGTAGCGTTCCACGCAGCCAAGTTGGCTTCCAACTGAAATTAACTGACTAACTTGTTAATAGGCGACAGTAGACAGGCGTCACAGCTCAGTTGGTAGTAGCTCTGCCTTCCATGCTGTGGGTCGTGGGTTCGATTCCCACCCAAAGCAAATGTTTGTGTGATGAACATAATTATTTGTTCTGCGTCTGGGTGTTACTTTGTACCTATTCTATGTATGGCATAAATATGGCATGTATAAATATGGCATCATTTAAAACACGCGAAGAAGAGCATGTGCGAACATACAACACCCGAGGAGCATACAAACTAGCAACTGTTGCGCACCGGCTCAGCAGGTCCGAGGACCTGCTGTGTACAACCGGCTGCCAGGGCACATTGTCGACGCACCCAGCCTTAATATTTTTAAAGCTCGATTAAAGTTATGGCTCATCGAGAAGGCGTTCTACAACGTAAACGTAGAAGAGCTAGTAAACAAAATGAAGTAGGAGACATGTGAATATATTTAATTTATAATAATTTATTTGAAAATAATATTTAATGATGATAATAATTTTTATGTTATAAATGTATTTTTTAATTATTTTTTAATATTACTTACCTGACCTGTAAAAGAACTTTACAAATAAATTGATTATTCTGATTATTCATAATATGTATTTACAAAAAAATGTATATAAGTATTCTTTCAGCAATCTAGGTCCCATAGTACAAGCTTTGCACGTAACTATTTATACCTCTTTTTGAGCCCGTCCGGGTTGCTGCGGCGCCTGTGGTGTACCAGACATCTTTCGACCTGGCGATTCTTTCTTGGCCTAGAAATTGTAATATTACTCATAATGACGTATTCTGTGATTTCAAAGCGATCAATCAATTTGGTTCAATGAGTGATGAGCTAAACAACCGTAAATCGGCAAAGCTAAAGCAAAGTTCTTAACTAAAACAAAACGAAAAGTTCGTTATTTTGACGTAAGTTTTTGTTAACAGCACGAATAACTGAGGCAATCGCGAACGTATCGAAACAGACGTATTTGAAGGTACTGCGTGTCAACATCAGCTTTACTGACGAATTTTGCAGCGTGCAGTGTATTTTAAATACGTTACCATTATAATTGTCACATTCATTCGTTCTCAGCCCTCTGAGAATATTATTGATTTCAGACTTACGGCCGGTTTCACGAACGATGATCAACGAAAAAATCAAATAATTACTGTGTGTCAAACTCGGATCAATCGTGATTTAGGTTTCCAGAAACCGGCCGTGAAAGTTACGACTAGGATAAAGCCATAAAACTAACTTTATCCGGTGAAGCAGGTTGAGGCGGCTTCTCGATCGGCGGATCATTAACAACGATGCACTCCTGCAAATTTTGCATTTGCAGGTCTCGGTACCTCTCGTATAGCACCTGGAATTAAGAGCAGAGGGCTTAGTCCGAGCTTGCATTTTAAAACTCCCTACTCTCGAGCCGAGAGTCGTCTCTCGGATCTCTCTCTCTACTTCTTACAAAAATATAAGGACATCCGAGAGACGACTCTCGGCTCGAGAGTAGGGAGTTTAAAGACACGTTTGACACAATGCAAGATAATAATGATTCACTGATGTTACGCACGATGACAAAACTAGACATACACAGGTATTTACTTGCATAAAAGTAACACACAAAGTACAATTACTAAACAAAACTAAACTAATGACAAAAAAACGAGACGGGTAATAAAGGTGCACAGTAAGCTGATAAGTGTTTGTATGCTACAGCAGCAAAAGGGTCTCGACTCAGCATATGCCTCACCACTTAAAGGCAGCTAGGTGCTGTTATGCTGCCGAGACCATCAGCCAATAATGTGAAAATAATGTACTTACGGCCGGTTTCTGGAAACCCAAATCACGATTGATCCTAGTTTGACACATAGTAATTATTTGATTTTTTTTTTCGTTGATCATCGTTCGAGAAACCGGCCGTAAGTGTTAATGATGTGTATGTGAGTAACAAGGTGTAAGTATGTGTGTCTAAAACTCTAAAGGGTTCTTCTGGTGCGCCAGTAACGGCAACCCTAGTTAAGACTCTTGAGGTCTTAATTAGGGTTGCCTACTAACCTGGGCGCGACGAAGTACTGCCCACATCACCGGCCCGCCAGCTATGGTCAATAGTTCAGATAACACCATCGCTTGAGCTTCCTGGACAACACCATAAGCAATTGGCCTTTGAATCTTAACAAGATGATTTATACAGCGTTATGGGCGATTTACCCATTCCACGATAAAATAAATAAATAAATATTCATGGACAATTCACACATCACTCTTTAGTCCCAAACTAAGCAAAGCTTGTACTATGGAAACTAGATTGCTCTTAAAATATACATTAGGTATATGCATTATTTTTTTGTAAATACATCCATAGAATACCTACACATAAGGGACGCTGTAGTGTCTGGGATACTTATTTTTAGATAGAGTATGCTTGGCATAAGCAATTAGCATCACATTATCACGTCTACAAAGTCGGAATATGATTAAACACTTTTTGGTGTTTATCTAAGAGATGAAAAAATACTCACTGCTTCTAAGGTGAGAAACCACACACGATCATTTTTCATGACTTGAGCAAGAGCAGTTAGAGGCATTGCTGTTCTGTTGTGGTCCATCGGTACTTGATCATAAGTACTCCATACAGGTTGCCTGAAATTTCAAATAATTACGCTTTTTTTGACTGCAGAGTTTCGTTCATCGCGAGATCAAACGGTAACGTTTTAAAAAAATGATTTAAAATAGTAATTTTAAAACATTTTTTTATTTGAATTCGTAAGATTTGCTTACTCATTTGCAGATAATACAGCATCTTTTGGACGACAGTTCCACATGGATTTAAGGAGTAGGGAGAGAGTCCAAGCACTCCTAACATCTTCAAGCAAAGCTAAAACATAGCGCTTCTTATTCGCCCAGGATATTCGCGAGAACCAGTACTTTGTAGCGAGGAGATGATGGCCGAAGCTGGTTAAGTCGTCTCCAGTGTCTGTATTATCTAATAAACACATTGGATGTTGCTATTGTGATTTGTAGTACTTCTTGGTATAATCAGGTATAATCCTGGTTAAGATCTTTGTATATCTAATCGAAATTTTACCCAGCACGTGTTAACCTAACAAATCTTTGAGTATGAAAACTTCGAAGACCCTGAGTCGTTAGCATAGGTGTCTGAAGGTAAGGAAAGAGGGATTTTTATGGAAAGAGGGATTTATAAGATTCTGTTCTGACTTACCGTACACCATATCAGATAAAATTATATCATTTATGAAATGTATCTGTTTCGTTAGTTCTGAAAATGTCATCATTATAAGGATTTTATTAAATTGCAGTAAAATATCAAACTGTAAAATTCATATATTATGTAGATACTAGTTTTTGAAAGCCAGCTGTTAACTTTCAGTACGACGTTAAAATGTCATGACAGTGCCGCCAAAAAGTTTGAGTATTTATTCGATGCCGTAAAAGTAAATCATCAGTAAGGCCGGCCTCACACAGCCGGAATTCGTCTCTGAATTCATAATCTGAATTCATATTATTAATTAAGAAAGGCCGGAATCCCATACAAAGTCGTTATGATCCACATACATTCTGATTTTTTCAGATTATGAATTTCTCAGATCGATCTGTAAGAATGATTCTGATGTGCGTCCGGAATTCCTGGTCTGAATATTTAAGATTATGACTTCATAACGCACGTAATCCTATACATTTGCATAGAGCAACACACACATACTGAATTCAGATTATGAATTGCTCAGTATTGAGCCAATAGCAATGCGATTAGTATTAATTCCTCCTCCATTTCGAGACGTTTGCGTGTGTCGTGAAACAAGAGACTACTGATCTATCTCAATTTTTAAGATAATGTGAGTTGAGGGAGCCGGAATTAAGAGTCTGAATTAAGATTCTTAATTCAGATAGGTTTTCCGGCTGTGTGAGGCCAGCCTAAAAGAACAATATATTACTAGGTAAGGAAATAAGTAAAGAATCTTTCAAACTATTACCGTACCAACGCTACCGCTACCGGTAATTTTATCACGTGGATCAATCTATCAATTTACTCGCATGTTCACAGTGCAGGGTCAATTTTACAATCTTCTCGAAATAGATGGGTAAGACTACCCACGAGATGTTCCAGCTACAAATCTATAGTTCTGTCAGGACATTGTCAGTCAGAAATTGCCATGACGCGTGTGGACACGCAAAGTCCACAAGACGTCTCCATAAAAACATCAAAAAATAGTGCAAACTTGTGCCGTTTCATAACTGTTACATCCCTAACTGCGCTTATTGCGATTACCTACTTTGTTGCCAACAAGTCGGGAGATTCATTAGGTGACCCATCAGACCAATATGTTGTTAAAAATGTTCCGAAAATCTACACAAGGTTGGAAGCACTTGATCCTGAGGAGAGAGATGTCTTCGAAGGGTTCCGAACCTCGTTTCTCCCTAATGATGAGATAGTACTTACACAGAAGAACGAGAAAGGCAGAAAAGAAGTGTATCAAGGAAATGTGACTAGTGAAACTTTTTTATGGGGTGGCCAAGATACTGAAAACGACGAGCCCAATAGGGTGAAACGGATGAGTAACTTCAATAACTCTGAGTAAGTATTTGTAACGCTTGATTTAAAATTCAAGTCTTTCTGATCCAATTTTCTTTTCTTGTTTGGTTTCAGAGAAGAAAATTATTCCGACTCAAAATATAGTGATGAGAGCGATGAAGAAGACGATGATGACACTGATGAAGAATTTATAAACTCTGACGCCAGCAATCAGTATGAAGATGATGATGGTATTGACAGGTATACTTTATAAGACATAAATAAAATGATACATTCATTTATAGACCTCATAGATTACAGAATTGATAAAGTTATTGAAAACATAAGCATCATAAGCATTGCGCAAGGTTAATGAATTGACTAAACTGTCATAATATTAAAATTGTTAGTTTGTAAGTTATAGGCTATAAGCGCTTCCAAACTACTTCAAGAAAAGGATATTCCTTCCGTCCTAACTCTTAATTATATTTGAAACATCTAAACAGTTTAAAATCATTATATCATGGATTCTAAGCACAGACTTAATAATTAAGTGAACCTTGCCGGGAGCCGATCACCAGTTGCTCTCTATGGTTGTGTAACACGCTATAAATTTTTTTTTTTTTTTTTTTTAATGGCAATCGTCCGTTTCGGACATTTGTGCCAGCGTCACGTCATTTTTGGCAAATAAATACGATTAAACAAATTATAATCAGGACCAGTATAGTAATCAGGCTTATTAAATTTTTAGCTTATTTAAATTAATGAAATGGATGAGAACTTTGAATATTTTAGGGTCTATGAAATGAAGTAATTCTTGAATATGAGTAGGAAGAGACAACTTAAGAGAAATGAGTGATTTATAAAACTGTAAATGGTCTAAAAGGGGACAGGCAAAAAAGATATGATTCAAATCACCTTCGTCGATACCACATTCGCAGATGGACGAGTTTTTGACATGAATTTTATGAAGATGATATGGTATGCAGCAATGATTCATTCTCATACGAATGAGTATCGACGAAAGGCGTTTTATAATTTTGAATTTTGAAAAATATTTAAGATCAACCGATTTTGACGATTCCTTGTGTTGTCCTGGGGCCTTATTCTCTATTTTCCTTCCCCAAACCGTGCTACGTCACAACGCGTTCCAGAGGGCTTAGTCCGAGGTTGCATTTTAAAACTCCCTACTCTCGAGCCGAGAGTCGTCTCTCGGATATCCATACAAAAATATATGGACATCCGAGAGACGATTGTCGGCTCGAGAGTAGGGAGTTTTAAAATGAAATTTAAGACTAAGCCCTCAAAACGCAAACTTCAAAAATGATTGATTTGTATCTATATTATTCGAATCGCGCATGACACGTTTTGAAACGAATAGTTTTCATAACGCGGCAGACTTCGACACGTTTAGTTGACAGTTCAAACCGTAACCGTCTTGCCTAAGCCAAGTAACGCGCGTGGTTTGCAATACAATAGAGAATAAAGCCCCTGGTGTATCTTTTATGGTGGTATTTGGTTTTGCTTTCAGCCTAGGTCGACCAGAGCCTCACGTGGATCGCGGACCACTTGACGATGTCGTCGAACAATTGCGAGGACAACCGGAGCTAGAAGAAGGTGAAATGGGATCTACAGCGCATTTATACAAGCCTACTCGATCCTACACAGGTACGAACCAAAGCCACGGCAGTAACACACCAAAATGAAAAGACTGAATAAAATATGTAATGAAGTCAGTTCTATAGTAGTTGGTATAGTTTTATTATAAATGTATCAGAATTATGTTTTGTTTACTAAGTAACTGATTTATGGCTCTCAAACAACGCACTTTAATCTGGCCGTTTTAGTTTAGGAAATAAATCTTAATGATACCTTTGTTTCATATGACAAGGTATTCACGCATTTTGGAAGGGACAAGGCGACAGAGAAACCATAAGAAATACTCAAGCTAACATAATGAAGCAATACATGGATGCTGAAGCAGATCCATGTCATGATTTCTATCAGTATGCCTGTGGAAATTGGCCCGCTCTCAACCCTATACCAGCTGATAAAGCAGGGTAAATGCCTGACGTACTATAAACAAAGCAATGCACTTAAGTTTGATACGACACAATAATAACCTCCATTTGTTATAGGTACGACACTTTTGAAATGCTAAGAGAAAACTTGGACGTAGTTCTCAAAGATCTACTTGAATTTAAGCCTAAAGATCAAATATCGAGCAAGTACCCAGGAGCGCATCTTGATTTAGAAGACAACTTTCTCAATTTAGATTTTCCCGATTTCGAGTTGTTAAAAGACATTCAAACCGAATCAAAAGATACTAGGAATATAACATTGGAAGATTTACGTTATCATAGTTTAAAAAATAACAAAGACAACAGTGAAATAGTAAATAGGATCAGAAGGTATTTGGACGGTAAATCTAAAAAAATCGCTAAGCAAAAAATACAAATAAAGAAAACATTAAAAAGGTATTTCACCAAAAGCAAAACATTTAATAAATTAAGGATAAAAAGATCAAAAACCGTCCCTAAAATAGATCAACGAGAAACAGGTTTAGGCCCTAGAAACATAATATTAAACACCAAAGAAATAAGACACGGAAGAAAACTGCAAATGCATGTTGATGTAAAGAACAAAAGACAAGACGGTGAAATTTTTGGAACTGTAAATGAAAATCTGCTTAAAGATTTAAGTCAAAGCGGCTATGACCCAGCAGGTGGGGATGCTGCGATGAAAGCAAGATTCTTATTCAAATCTTGTATGAATTATGACATACTCCAGAAGCGCAGCCATCAGCCGCTTTTGGATTTATTGGACCATTTTGGTGGTTGGCCCATCCTAAAAGATAATTGGGACCCTAATAAATTCGACTGGCTGGAACTAATGGCACGACTTAGATTGTACAACAATGATATCCTGATTTCGCAATGGGTTGGTCCTGATATAAAGAATTCTGATGAGTTCGTGATTCAATTTGATCAGACTAGTTTAGGTAAATAAAATGGTTTTCGAATATTTATCCTTCAATTCGAATATTTTTTGTAAGAATAATCTAAAATATTTTTTTCATAACAGGTCTGCCAACAAGAGATTACTTTCTTCAAAATTCCAACGCGGCTTACCTTGCAGCATACAGAACATATCTTGTAAAGATAGCAAGACTTTTAGGAGGCAAACCTGATAAAGTGGAAAGAAGTGCCAATGAACTTATCGAATTCGAAATAAAGTGAGCAACAACCATCCTCCAGATGGACTACCGAACTAAAAACTAGTTTGATTCATTATTCATCCATCTAACATTACTGTTTTGGGTGAATTCTAGACTGGCAAAGATAACGTCCGCTCCAGAAGACAGACGGAATGTATCTGAGCTGTACAGGAGGATGACACTCGATAAATTAGAGAAATTGGTGCCGGAAGTCAAGTGGAGGAAATACTTATGCATCGTGATGAACAGATCAGTCCAATCTGATGAAACTGTAGTTTTGTTTGCGCTTAGTTATGTGAGAGTGAGTTATTGAATTCACATAATACCTAAGGGTTTCGTTGCTTATGTTGCTGTATTAGAAACAAAAGTCATTCAATAACAAATTACTTCAAATTGCAGCATTTGGTGGAACTGATAAAAAATACCGAGCCAAGTGTATTATCAAATTATCTCCTATGGAGGTTCGCGAGACATCGAGTCAATAACTTGGATGATAGATTCCAATCAGCGAAACAACAGTAAGCTCTCCCGACTTTGTTAATACCAGCTTAAAACTATAGATGGCTTTTCTGTGTTATGCCCGGAATATTTTGCTACTAGTAAGTATATTACTAACCTGACACTATTTCAGATTTTACTTTGTCTTATTCGGTCGGGAACAAGCTCCACCCAGATGGAAGAACTGCATAGCTCAGGTCAACTCTAACATGGGCATGGCTTTAGGTTCAATGTTCGTTAGAAAATACTTCGACGAAACCAGTAAAAACGACACTATGACCATGACACGAGAGATACAGCAATCTTTCAGAGAACTGCTTCGTACGACAGATTGGATAGACATGAAAACGAAGAACTTAGCTGGGCATAAAGTAGATGCTATGATGCTAAGGATAGGATATCCAGATTTCATTCTTAATAAGAAGGAGTTGGATGAGAGGTACAAGAATGTGAGGGTACATCCGGACAAGTATTTCGAAAATATTCTCAATATTCTGCAGCACTTGACGAAGATGGAGCAGTCGCGGTAAGCAGTTTAGAGTAACTCTAGTTTTTAACAATCCATTTAAGACTGTTGACTGAATTCCGATACCAAATATCAATTCGCTGGAATAATGTGGTTTCTTATGTTACCCTTTTGCAATCAAAGAAAATTAGTGTCTAGTCGAGTAAACAAGCTTTGTGCAGTACATACATACCTTTGAATAATATAAACTTAACGAGTACAAGCGGAACAATAACCTATTTTTTTAATCTACAGACCATCCCTTGGCTTCAACCTCATCTGATGGAAAGCGCCGATGAAGCCGATGTTATTTTTTTTCTTTGTTGGTTTCTGTATGTTCTTTCCAGAATCGGCCAGCCAGTAAACAAAACCCTATGGAACACGGCGCCTGCTGTGGTTAATGCGTACTACAGCCGGAATAAAAACCAGATTATGTTTCCCGCTGGCATTCTGCAGCCGCCATTTTACCATCGGCACTTTCCTAGGTCACTCAACTACGGAGGCATTGGCGTTGTTATTGGTAAATACCATTGGTCTACTAACCGAATGATCCAAAAGGTGACACAAGATAGGTTTGTCGTTCGAACTATTGTAGTTATCCATTTTCTGTTGCAGGACATGAGATAACCCATGGGTTTGATGACAAAGGACGCCTGTTTGATTGCGATGGCAACTTGCATAGATGGTGGTCTGACTTTGCCATCGAAGCATTCCACCGTCGCGCGCAATGCCTTATCGATCAGTACGGACAGTATGTGGTGCCGGAAGTCAATATGAAGCTGGATGGCGTTAATACTCAGGTAAACAGACAGGCGTCACAGCTCAGTTGACGTCACTCAGTTGCGTCAGCTCTGCCTTCCATGCTGTGGGTCGTGGCCTCGATTCCCACCCAGAGCAAATGTTTGTGTGATGAATAAAAATATTTTTTCTGTGTCTCTGGGTGTTACCATGTATGCTATACATGTATGTAAAAGCTTTGCTTAGTTTGGGACTAGTGTGATGTGTGAAATGTCGAAATGTCCGTGAACTTTTAAGCTTCTGGTCAAAGTAATTTAGATGAGTTTTAACATTTTACAAGTAAGGCGTAGTGTAGATGAGCCCGAGTGGAATGGTCTGATATGTGAAGATATTTTTAGGGCGAGAACATAGCAGATAATGGAGGTGTGAAGCAAGCTTTCCGTGCATACGTGCATTGGGTGCAACGCAATGGAATCACAGGAGAAACACTCCCAGGACTCAATCACACTCACACTCAACTCTTCTTCCTCAATTTTGCACAGGCAAGTATCTAAAAACGACGGCTAGCTAGGCTGGTGCATTGGTACTGATGATACGATAGGAAAACAACTGTCATTATAAGAGTGGACTTAATTATATTATGACGCTATTTGCTGCGCGCGAGTTGTTTGCTAAAGAACTGCCCCTCAAGAGTTTCAAAAGTGTTTTATGTGCCAGGTTGCTGGATCACGAGTTTTCAAATTTATGGAGTTGTAATTGTAATTAATTTTAATATGTACTATTCAAAAAGTTCTGCATGAGATCTTAATTATTTAGCGAAATTATTTATTAATTATATACATACTTAGCGAAATAATGGGTCTAGTTAAGTTTTGTTTACCGCCATATGTGTCTATTTCAAGCATTTAAAGAAATTATTTTCTTTTCAACCTTTATTAAAATGTAGATTGAATGATCCAGGTATGGTGCGGCGCTATGCGTCCGGAGGCAATGCGCAACAAGCTAAAGACAGCCGTGCACTCGCCCGGTCGGTTCCGGGTTATTGGCACACTGTCCAACTCGCACGACTTTGCACGGGAATTCCAGTGCGCACCCGGCTCTCCAATGAACCCTGTGCATAAATGCACTGTTTGGTGAACACATATCAAAACTTATAAGAATTTACATAGGTCATCTATACTTACACAAAATAAGGGTATCAGAAATCAATCTTCTGACCGAATGAACCAAAGAATCAAGAAATTATTACGAATTATTATAGTTAGTTTTTATGATCGTATATTTTGTAGTTTTATAGGATAACTCATTTATATAAGATTTTTGTTAAGAAATATAATTTTGTTGAACTTAGTACGCGGGCGTTTTTGCAAGACATTTCATCACAATGAAACTGCGCCGTCATATTGGTATGACGAACTCGTATTTAGGTAGTTTTTATTGAAACGAAGTTTAAATAAACATTATAAAGAACTATACATACTTCTTCTTCTTCTTATCGTGTCGATGCTACAACTGTATTTTGTTGTAGCATCGTGTTGGAAAGATTAGCCAGACTAGACACTGCTTTACCTTGCCTAGCTGTTACCGGTGTGCGCCACGAGGAGGCTCTTTCCATATAGGTACTACTAAGAGCCTAGTGACTAAGAGCCTAGTGACTCAGCCTCGGCAGTGGCTAAAGTGGTTATACAAGGCAGGTAGGTATCTACCTAAAATCGATTTTTTATAAGATAAATAGGACTCCTAGACAGTCGGTAAAACACTGTTTCAACAGTAGGTAGGTATATCATATCCGTCCTTGAGTAAATAAATCCCTTTAGTTTATTATGTAACCAAAAAAGAAAGTCATGAATATCAGAAAAAAGCCCGCTATCATCATGTCAAGGTCATGCAAAATTGGTTGACAACGACCTTTATTATCTTGTATGCAAACGTACACAGCAGCTGACCGATAATGACATGAAACATGAAAAAACTTGAGCTATATTTGTCATCACGGCTAGTAGATTCGACTGGATAATTAATTATTGTAAGTATGAATAAAAATAGCTAAGGCTAGCATTTTCTTCCAACAAATCTTTGTGTACTTAGTTAAAAGTAATGCTTATGAACCCAGTACAAGTTACCATATATCCTTACCTTACATCTAATATTATTTTACTCTCAAGACATTCAAAGTTTATATTTTTGTTATTTTATTTTTTTGCCGCGTTATTGCTACAGAATTATACTGTGTTCCAGAAAGTTCTCAAACTATACTGAAGCAATATGTGAACATTGGACGCTTTATCACGCTGTTCATAGTGTCATCACATAATATTCGATCAATAATGCTTACTCATTCCTTGAAAACGAGTTAGATACTCCAATACCGGAGCGTAGCGTAGTGTAGTGTATAAAACTATACTGTGATCGTTGGGAGCTATCATTTCATTCATTCTATGAACGAAGAACGTTGTGGTCACGTAGTGTGACGTAACGTGTTATTCTAGAGTGTTGTTTGTTATCAAACAGTATCAGTCGCCGGCTGGATTATATCTAGGTAAGTCTACATGTTACATGATTGGAATTATCACCTGTACAGTGACTTGTGTTTATTTGTATTCATTCGGTGAATTGACTTGAATAAGGAAGGTTTAGGAAGGCAACAGGATGTAAGTAATTTTTAGTATAATGCAAGCGCAAAATGGCTGACATCATTGAGGCACAATGTTTATTTATGTGATAAGTCCCCGGTGACGAAGTATTTAGATATGGGTACAAAATGTAATTGTTTGAGAAAATAATGTTAACTTGGTCACCGACGTAACATATTATTATGTTAGTATAGTTACGTACCTACTCATTTCGTTTTAACTTGTATTTTTACGTTCTATCTTATAAAAAGATAGCGCAGATATGACTTGATTACCATACGTAATGGTGATATGTATAATGTCAACGCTAACTTCTCTTATGTTTCTGTGATTTCTGTTATGTTTTTAATATCTTATCTTTTCTATTAACAGATCATTCAAAGAGTCCAAGATTCCAATATGGTAAAAGCAAGGAAATACGTTGTGAAGAATCACTTCCAAGGTCTACCCAAGAAGAGCGACTATGAGCTCGTCGAGACAGAGCTGCCTCCACTGAAAAACGGAGAAATTCTAGTCAAAGCAGAGTTCATTAGCGTGGATCCGTATCTTCGAGCTTACAACAAGGCAAGCCCGGTGCCATACGACCAATTCAGCTACCAAGTAGGCATCGTGGAGGAATCAAAAGACCCTAATTTCGCAGTTGGCGAAAGAGTCGTTTCCCACAAAGGTTGGACAGACTACTATATCGACAGGCCCAGTAAACCATTACAAAACCATCAGGAAAAGATTTACAAGCTGCCCGATCTGAAAGGACTGCCTAATTCACTTGGAGTTGGTGCAATTGGGATGCCCGGTGCCACCGCTTACTTCGGATTCTTGGAACTGTGTAAGCCTAAAGCTGGCGAGACAGTCGTCGTGTCTGGAGCTGCTGGAGCGGTAGGCTCCCTTGTGGGACAAATCGCGAAGATCAAGGGCTGCCGCGTGATAGGCTTCGCTGGCTCAGACGACAAGGTAGAATGGCTTGAGAAGGAGTTAGGCTTCGACAAAGCTTTGAACTACAAGACTGCTGATATCCGGGCTGCTTTAAAGGAAGCTGCGCCGAAAGGAGTCGACTGCTACTTTGATAACGTTGGTGGGGAGTTGAGCAGCACGATTATCAGTGAGATGAACTTATTTGGTAGAGTCTCTGTTTGCGGGAGCATCAGTGCTTACAACGAAACGAATATGCCGAAAGCCACCATTCTCCAACCGAGTATTGTGTTCAAGCAGCTGAAGATTGAAGGGTTCATTGTGTCGAGATGGTCAGATAGATGGATGGAGGCACTGATCGAGCTTGCTAAATGGGTCGGCAGTGGACAGATCAAAGCAAGAGAGACCGTCACCGAAGGATTCGAGAACCTTTTCGACGCTTTCGTGGGAATGTTGAACGGAGAAAATTCTGGCAAGGCTGTTGTCAAAGTATAGAATAGTGTAACTTCTAATATAAATATATTTTTGGTCTAATAAAAAAACTTGCTCATTTTATACTCATTAGTTTATTCTTGATACTTCGGGATATAGCAGTTAGGGAGTTAGCAGCTAACGTGTTAATCAAGGTTTCAAACTGTATGCATTACTTATGTATGTTCAGAATTTTATTCAATCGAACCAGTAGTTGCAACGTCAGATCCTTATAACTAAACTTTCAATTACAATCAAGCTAAAACTGAGATACCATAAAATCATGCAACATTTGAACCAGTCAATTTTATTCATATACTCAAAAAAACAAAATTATAAAACAAACCAATTTACTTTTACCTCAATACACATAATTCTGGACCTCAACGCTCTGCACGTCATCATTGCTCCATAGCGTCTCCACTTCGTAGTGAGAATCGCGTCCATAGTTTAAATGGTCACGGCGTTCCCAGCGGGACCGGACCACGCGAGCTATTTCAAGCCACAGCCTAGCTTCTAGCACTAAAACAATGGTAATTAGCATATAACCACTAGTTGAGTTTAAAATGCCAGTCTCTAGAGATTACAGGATGTCTGAATACTATTTACACGATAACAACTGGTTCGAGTATAAAGTCCGCGCCGTGGGTTTGCTCTATCTATACCAAGAACGAAAATTTGTATGTCAATATAGATGTTAATTTTGTGTCTGGGAGTTTATATTTACAAGAAGCATGGCAAAATTAACGTATCAGTTCTGTACGATGTTTCTTTAACAATTTGAGAACTAAATAAATCTTATAAATTGAGACTTACAAAACAAGAAACAGAACGACGTCAGAAACAGAGGGTTGACAGTTCCGTTGATGACAGCCATGGTATACATCAGCGCCCCGACCGTCGGAGCCTGACGCAGAAACAGCCCGCGCAGTGTAACTCCCAACCAAGGCAGGAACAGGTACTCGCTCAGTGGAGAGCGCTGGAAAGAAAGCCACCAACAAATGAAAACCAGTACACTGGAACGCCGCTTTTCAGGCACTGTGACTAGAGCATTGGTTCTGTTATTGAAAATGAACTGTTGTGGCTTTTAAAAAGGCCGAGCTGAAAATAATATTTTATTGTGTGGCACTCTAACTAAATACATAAAAAATAATACAAATGGAAGATAACATTTGCATAATGTACTTAT
The DNA here is from genome assembly GCA_932527185.1 of Ecliptopera silaceata. Taxonomy (NCBI): domain Eukaryota; kingdom Metazoa; phylum Arthropoda; class Insecta; order Lepidoptera; family Geometridae; genus Ecliptopera; species Ecliptopera silaceata. The sequence continues at coordinate 3,074,073 of OW052202.1, read as the reverse complement.
ATCTATCGTGTGAATTCTCGTGTGGAACAGAAAGTAGTTGAATGCATAAAGGCACAAAGGCTTGACTATTCGAAGTACTCGTGATGCTTTGTCTGAACTGTTAAAGTAGTTTAGGTACCCAAAAAAAATATATGCATACTATTATGTACCTATGATATGGTGATCATTATTGAAGGTTAGCATTTCTAGTTTTTATAATTTTAGGTTTTATAAGACTTTTATTATAATTTCACATTTATCAGTAAACTATAACCATGCCTAAAAAAATCACGTCACGTAGTATCAGATGCTAAAATAATCGTTATCTGATACATTATCATAGTACCTACTACAACCCAATAAGTACATTAAAACTACTCGGGTATTGGAGTGGTACGGACGCGGCGACTTACGGAATCATGGTCAAGGCTAGAAAATACGTTGTCAAGAACAAATTCGAAGGAATTCCAAAAAGAGAAGACTATGAAATAGTCGAGTATGAACTCCCGGCGCTTCAAAATGGAGACATACTGGTAAAGGTTGAATGGGTCAGCGTAGACCCTTACCTCAGGGCTTATCACTCCAACTATACCCTGCCATACGATCAATTTGGATATCAAGTCGGAATCGTTGAAGACTCTAAAGACCCGAGGTACCCAGTTGGCACCAGAGTCGTCGCACACAAGGGATGGTGCGACTACTGCGTAATAAACTCGTCTGCTGCCACAACCTTTTTCAACAAAGTGTATAAACTGCCTAATTTAAAAGGACTATCACAATCGTTGGGAATCGGGGCAGTTGGCATGCCTGGAGCAACAGCATACTTCGGGTTTTTGGAAATTTGCAAGCCTAAGGCAGGCGAGACTGTGGTTGTGAGCGGAGCGGCCGGCGCTGTCGGATCCATCGTCGGGCAAATCGCTAAGATCAAAGGTTGCAAAGTTATCGGCTTCGCCGGATCAGAAGATAAGGTGAAATGGCTAGAGCAAGAACTCGGTTTCGACAAGGCATTCAACTACAAGACAGTTGATGTCGCTATTGCATTGAAATCAGCCGCTCCAAACGGTGTGGACTGCTATTTCGACAATGTAGGCGGCGAGCTCAGCAGTACGGTTATCAACCAGATGAATTTATTTGGAAGAGTTTCAGTGTGCGGTAGCATCAGTTCGTATAACGTTGAGAATAACGCTGTCGCGACGATTATCCAGCCATCGATAGTAATGAAACAGATCAGAGTGGAAGGTTTTATAGTCGGAAGGTGGGCCGATCAGTGGTCTGAAGCGTTCAATGACTTAACAAAGTGGATTAGGAGTGGAGAGTTAAAGACAAGAGAGCATGTAACGGAAGGGTTTGAAAACATCTATGATGCATTTGTAGGGATGCTAAAGGGCGAAAACGTTGGAAAAGCTGTTATTAAAATTTAAGATACCCAATCTATTTTTTAGAAAAATAACAGATATGTATTAATTTACCTCCGGCAGTTTTTATTTGTCATAGCACCTTAAACTGGTTTCCTCATCTCATGATATAACATAGGTAGGTAGTTTATTCAAGGATATGACTTACCACGTTTGACCAATTCCAAATAAGTAAGCAGCTTAGAACTAGCACCAATGCATCTGACGCTTCCAGGCACCACATCACTCCTGAAATACAACATTATGATTACAATAAACTCAGCAGAGCCAGCTATTTCTAGAGCAGACAATTAGTTTCAGTAGATTTTAAGCTTATCTAATAATAAAATACTTACGAGAAACATCAATATCATCTATGTAAAGTTTATCGTCCCTGCTCATCAGCATGAAATGAAGATCGTTCTGCAGCGGTTCCTCATTAAAGGTCACCACTTCAAACTTCACATTGCAAGTGAATCCGAGCAGCAAACATACTGCAGCGAGGAACGAAGCTGATAAACTTGCTCTTGAGGACTTAGCGTTGAGTTTCTCGGCCAGAGTAAAGGTTCTACGGTAGAAATACTGGAAACTAGTTGATACGTAGTCGATAAGTGCACCGAGGATAGGCACCATGGACTTTGAATAGGTCATGTGTTTGGGTAAAACTGGGTTATCTCCACTAGCCATTTTTAATCTACACTTTTTTATTTGTTCTGGAATGGAGCAATTGACCAATGAAATTCGGAAACTGAGATTTTGTGATAGTAATTGCGTGGGTGTTATAAAACGGTAAAGAAAATCTATGTAGCAATCATATAGAAAGAAATTGACGTTTTAAAGGTCATCAAACATTTTTTGTGTCAAGCGTAATGTCTGTGTGACAACCAAGTGGACTTTTTTTCTGCAAAAAATATCTATTCTTCTTCCTTTCCTAGATTCTTTTGATTCCACATGCATTTTATAAAGGTCTAAGGGGTTCACATGGGTAAGCTTATCTCCTAAAATGAGGGGTATTTTTTTATTGACTGGACTAGACTAGATAATAAAACATTTAGTTTATCAAACTTACTCTTTTATTAAAGTTGATGATAGTGATAAGATAAATTAAAAAAAACTATTTTAACTGCTTAAATTAATGCTTATTCATCATAATTATGACGTCTTATTGTATTAAACTATATTATCTTATTAATAGTTTTTCATTTACAACTGCCAATTCGTATTTAAGTTTAGGCACATTTTCTGTAGAAATTGGATATTTATTAGATACCTGAATTATATTATTGTAAGTACTTTTTTGTAAGATCGGCATAAAGGAACGTTCAGACGATCCCTACTACCTCAAAATTCCAGAAAAATGATCACTTATTATGTATTAATCTATCTATTGAAGCATATAAATCTTATTTTAATACAAAAAATACTACTAACACATATAATTAACAATCATAACATTTTCCATTCTAAAGGTACTAGACAAATCAGACTCATTTCTAAACGTTATGCGACTTCGACTTTTTGCAAGTTTTTCAAAGCGTATGAACATTATATAAATTAGCGGTAATTTTACTACTTCTTATGGCGCGGAACTCCATACCAAGTTGAATTTTAATTGATTTACGGCCGGTTTCTGGAAACCCAAATCACGATTGATCCGAGTGTGACACATAGTAATTATTTGTTTTTTTCGTTGATCATCGTTCGAGAAACCGCCCGTAAGTATATCAAAAATGTCAAGATATTATAAAAAAAATGCTCATAAATCGCCCGCTTATCGTAACTTCGTACAAAGAATATATATGAGTAATTTTGAGATTACGTGATAATCGAAGTCGAACGATCAAACTCTTACAACATTGATAACTATGTACAAAATTATATAATGGGGCTTAGCGCAACAGAAGTTTACCTTATTCAAAATTTTGTTAATGAAACATATTTGTGATTTTCACATGTTGGCAGTGTATTACTGGGGTATTTAAAGATTTATTTTTAGAATTTCTCTTTTAATATTTGTGTGCGCTAAAAGCTGCTCCTAGGCAGGAAAAATACTGGAAATTTATGAAACATACCTGCCTAATTCAGCCCCAATGCTCCATTCACACAAAAATTAAGTTTCAACAGTTTTAGCAGAGGAATCTGCTTCAATCTTAGTAACTTCCGAAGCACCCTGCTTCGATTCTGCTTCACTCTTACTAGGTTCTGATGCACTCAATTTAGCTTTGCTCTTCCCAAGTTCTGTGGCACTCTGAACTGGTTCCGCTTCATTTTCCGTGCCACTCTTAGCCGGAGCGTTGTTCTTATCCGGTTCTGAAGCACTCTTAGTGGGTTCTGATCCGCTCTTTGTAGGTTCTGAAGAACTCTCGGCTACTGTTTCACTCTTGCTAGCTATGCTGATTCTTTTAGCGGAAGATGCCGCTTCACCATCACTGGCTTTTCTTTTCCTTTTAATGAGATGAGAAATATCTGCAGCCGGTTTAGAGGATGAACTGCCAGCGCCAACTCCATTGGAAAAGCTGGCACTGGCAAGACTGCCAGAACTACTGGAAAATCCAGAGCTGCCAAAGCCGCTGCTTGACGATCCCGCGCCGTTGGATGGGAATAAGCTTTCTCGAACGCGTTTGATTGTCTGAAATAAGATCTCCAGATTACATAATGAAATATGTATAATTTTTTAAGATTATTGATGGACACAGAGGTGTATAAAATATGGTAATTAAGTTTACCTTGTCCAGTCCCTTTAATAAATAAAATATCTGTACAAAGATGTCATCAATGCCTTGGTTATTATTATATTAATTGAAAGGTTGTACACAAAGGGTGTAACATCTATGAATGAAATTGTAATGTACTTATTATATTACTCGCCAGACTGGCTGACGCCATTTTCATAGTTTTGTGACGCAGAGAATGTGATCCATGATTGCACGGTTTATTAATGTACTACTATTTTTCATTATTAGAATAAGTCACAATCTTATATTAATCTTCCATCTTATATTAGCAAATTTCAGTCTAACCAACAGAATCATGGTAGAAGACATCAATGGCCATGATTATAAAAAATTAAAAACACTACAACATGGCCATCAATGTATTGGGTTGCTGAAATAATACAAAGTTTCAATTTTGAAAATCTTTTATTTAAAAATGTATAAATCCAGTACAAAAATGGCCATGTGGTAAGCAACTTAAACACTAAAGAGTATTATGGACTTACAAACTAAGAGTATTCAACAAGTCTTTTGGAAACTTTTTGGAAATAAAAATCACAAAAATGGATAGTAAAAAACCTCCAAAAAAACAAGTTAATCTTAAATCTAAGCAGTTTTCAAAAACAATACTGAGATGTTTTTATTAAGGCACTTTTAAAATAAGTAACTCAGTACTCTGAACTACATAATTATCACAAAATTGGTAATTTTTCATAATTTTTGACCAAATTTATCATTAGCATTATTGGCACAATTTAAAAGTAATGGAATGTTTTATTAGTTCAATCACATTAATTAATAATCAATTTCAAGTAAAACTTAGCATCATATCAGTCTCTGAACTTATCAGTTCATCAGTAATATCTAAATCATCAGTCTAAAACCTATGACTATGTGAAAGCATGTAGTATCTAAAACTGGGTAAACATAGCTGCGATTTTAAATCTAGTTATCAGTTTAAACTGACTATCACTCTGGTGTGATTGTATTTACTTAGAATCGTCTCTCAACTTCACTACTTAAATAGTGCTATCTCATTCTGTCTATATAATGACAGATAAAAACAGGGAGTCTTATGCTGTGGTTCGAGTTTGCGCACACAAGACTGCAGTTAGTTTAGTTTACATCTCTACTTGATACGAATGTACAAGTCACGCGACTTTATAACGTTTAGTCGTCCACACTCTTTATTAAACAGTTGAGAAGTGATTCTAACGGCCGGTTTCTCGAACGATGATCAACGAAAAAATCATTACTATGTGTCAAACTCGGATCAATCGTGATTTGGGTTTCCAGAAACCGGCCGTAAGTAAAATGGAATCCAAACCTAAATCAGTCTAAACCTGGCACTCTGGCCTGTGTTTTTCCTTCAGAATCATATCTCGCAGCATTTTGCGCGTATCTTCCAGACACGCGCACGGCCTTACCTCCGCTTTGTAATCCATCATGTCTTGGATCTTCTCCTGGATTTCAGGCAGCAGTTCTTTCAGTTCTTTGATCTCACCTGCAAATTGACAAATGTTTGTTTAACAATTTTCAGTAGGTTTATGAATATTGTTGTGTCTTCTAGCTCGCTCAAGTCAGCGTAATTGGTGGAAGTCACACGAGTCGAATTGCTTCGATAGAAACAGATGGTGTGCCAACCTATTACCAATACCTAGTAAAAGACGAGAAAAATCTTATTTGAGTAAGTATTTTTTTGAAGAAATAAACATTTCTGCGTTGCTCCTTAACTATGGTAGATATCAAAGATATTAACTATGTATTTGAATATCAGTTCGGATTTTTACTTTGTCCTAGATATTATGAATGAAGTTTATCATTCTACTGATGTAAAGACAACTGACAAACTGGGGTTTATAATTATAATCTCACAATGATTAGCAATTATGAAGGGAGTTAAACTTATCTTAATCATTAAATTACCTTCGATGGAGTACCCCGGATCAGCGGTGGAATATTTCTTGACGGTCGCATCGTCGGCCGCACCCGGATTTTCAAGAGTTTTGATACGAGTACCGAGAATATTCGCTGCGTTCTTGAAATGCGTGATAGCGTCTTCGAAGTTAGACGCCAGAGAATTAGCTAAACCTGAAATATGGCATATATTTCAGAATATGTACTTTCAAAATTACAGGAAATGTTGTGCTGACTGCTCATAGCGTGAGATATATGTAGGAAGATGATGCATTATTATTCACTCAGTTCTTTTCTTACCTATTTGATAGTGCGTCTCAGCTATACGTCGATCATCTAAGCCGTACAGGTCTTTTTGAAGATCCAAACAGCTCTCTGAAAGATAACATACAATTAAACACCTACACCCGTAATATATCTTAAATATTTTTATAGTCCTTCGTAGTAGTAACTAGAAGTACGATTCTGCCACCGATTAGTCATGCTCGTTGTGCAGTTTAAAGAGTGAAAAAAAATAGTGCAAATAACAATCACCTTAAGTGCTCAAGATGGTCGAGTTGACTGATGCAGTGCAATGCCTCACATAACGCTTTCTCATCAAACAGATACGGCCGGTTTCTCGAACGATGATCAACGAAAAAATCGAATAATTACTATGTGTCAAACTCGAATCAATCGTGATTTGGGTTTCCGGAAACCGGCCGATAGTGAGGTAATGCATTAATATCTAAATAGAAAAATACAAGGACTGTTTGTACCTTAACTTACACTACAAAGTTTTAAAAGTTACTTACGCATATCAATAACAGCTTTATCGTAAGTCTCGCTTTCTAAAGCCACTTCTCCTAAGGCTAAATGCACATCGGCTAATAATGTACGCGCCGCATCACCGCCTCCGTCTTGCACTCGCCTGAACAAAATACTTCGAGAAAGATCTGAAACAAATCAAAAGAATAATAAATAATTATATATTCATGGACAATCCACACATCACTCTCTATCTTTAACTAAATGAAAGGTAACTGGAACTTCGAATGTGAGCATATGCGTAAAACGCATTGAATTTTTTATAGCTTTATTTTAAGCTAGGTTGCTTCTGTACAAATACCTTGGTATGTTTATGAATTTATCTATCCTTTTAAGAAAGTGCAAGTGGGACGCCAAGAAAAAAAAGAACATAACATTATGAATAGCCTATTTTGCCTCATTTCAAGAACCTGTCAAAAGTTTAGGTACTATTGAGAATCTTAGCTCAAAAACATTCAACATCAGCCATTGTTTTATTGAAACATGCCGATCACGGATATGGATATCTGAGTGATATGAAACTAAGTAACTCACCAAGCATCTCCCAGGCTAGCTGCAAGTTATCAACTTCCTCATCTCCGTCTACATTCATCATGGACACATCAGCATCAGCCTCGCCTTCTGCATCACCATTTGTTGTTCCCTGATATTGAAGAAATTATTTGAAAACATCTTAGTGTGTTTTTATATGAAGTATGTTAAGTTATTGTGTTTCTCCGCTGAGACTTTTTTTTGAGGCTCTAATAGCTTTACAGCATGGCTGGGGTGAGGTTACGGTACGTTCACACGGAGACACGATTTGTCGAATCTTATTTTAATCGGATCTGGAAAAACCGAATGTTGTATTCACACGGCACATCTTGCTTAGCCGTATCCGACGGCCTCGTGTCGGGGTCTCGTGTGAACTCACCATCCGGTTTTTATTAGCAAGAACTGGCGACTGGCAAGCGCACGTGCAGTGTGTCCCTCCCGCCCACCCCTCCTTCCCGGCTTGTGCGACGCATTCGGTTTTAAGATCCGACAAAAAACCGAATCTACCCCTGCGTGTATCGTATGAACGCATGTATTGAATGCCCTATACCACTGAACCGGATCTGAATTTTGCAGTTACGGTCGGATCGGTTTCTAGCCGCAAAATCGGATGTCAACTTCAGTAAGATTCGGTTTTTTGTCGTGTCTTAAAACCGAATGCATGTGTGAACTCCTTCATTGAAATGCATATGCCACTAAACCGGATCCTGCAAAAAACCGATTCGGTTGACGCCGTGTGAACGTACCGTTAGCAGGGACAACGCACAATACACCCCATTGCGGGACATCAGTGCAGATCTTATTCCCCCGCTTAGAATTAGAATTAGCTTTACAGCAAGTTTAGGTTAGTTTTAATAATACCAGAATGTAACTTTTTATCATTATTAAACCTAAACTAAAATTAATAGTGAGTTTTAATTTAAATTATGTAAAATTACCGGTTCCTCTGTGTCTTCAACCATGCCTGCATCATCATTATCATTTGTAGTTGATTCTGGTTCACTTTTCTCGGTTGATTCTGTTTCTGTTTTAGTAGGTTCTGCATCAGTTTTTTCAGCACTGCTCACTTCTCCGTTATCTTTGACTGCTTCCGCTTCTCCCGTTTTCTCCTCTGAGGCTTCACCATTCTCTCCTTCTTCTTGTTCTGTTGAATGAATTGTTTGATATATAATTTGAATCAATTCAATTACATTAGGCAATTTATTTTTCCGCCGTATTACACATAACACGCTAGTCCCAAACTAAGCTATATATTACAATTAAAATGTTATTTGACACAATGAAGACAGATATAGTGAGTAGGAAACATATAAGACAAGGGTAACACTACAGACAGGGGGATAAGAGTAGCAGAGTTTTACTCAGTTCGAGTGTAAGGATGCTGTGTTGTTGACACGCAAGAAGAAGAAGAAGACAAGGGTTTAAACCAGTCCCTTGACGGTGGCTTATGCTAACCACCCTTATTAATTAATTAATTAAGTAGAGCCAAAGGGGAACGATTTTTGGGTGTGGTTACCTTCATTTTCTTCTTCCTCAGCATCAGCATTGCCAGTTCCTGGCACCCCATCTCCGAGGACACCACTTTCTTCTCTTGACAGACCTAAAAGAGCTTTGCCATACCTGAAAATAGTTTATTAATAAAAGTGCTATAGAATCAATAATATTAGTTTACATAAAACAGGTATCAAAGTTCACTGCTGGACATCATAATAAGATTTAACATCAAAGGGCTAATTAAGTCCTAGGCATATAGATATGTGGACATCAGAAGATGTATAAATCATATAAATATTATCAACTAAATGCAGTAAAACATAGCCTATAGATATTATATTACTGAACCAATTTAAATTATAAAAGCCAATTTTCTGGATTCAAACATCCAGAAAATTGGCTGGATTCAAACATCCAGAAAATTGGCTTTTATAATTTAAATTGGTTCAGTAATTTTAAGGCATAAGTGATTGTCTAACAAACATTTGTTGTATTTTTGTATTAAGTTTCACAATGGTAAAGATATACACACCATAAATAGGCCTCAGCGCACTGGTCAGCAGTGTCCCCATGTTCTTTGGCGAGCAGCTCGCAGGCTGCGGCTAAAGTTTCCACAGCTGATGTGAACTCCTTCACAGCCAGGTTTCTGCGACCGGCAGCGAGGAGCTCAGATGGGGTGGAGGTGGACACTTCAACTGAGTCTGTCATCTGGAAAACCAACAGTTTTTGTAGATAAGTCGCTCTTTAATAGTAATAAAAAGTTTATGGCTATATACATTTTCTCACAAGAAAATTAGTGTTTAGAGTAATGGGAAATTACTAAAAATTTTATCTTAATGTAGGTTTGATGCCAGCAGAGTACAGTAACTGACTACTTATTCCTAAGTGTTAAGATAATACTTAAACGACGAAGTTATGTATTAAGAGGATTAAACAAAAACTTTTGATAAAAATACTGTTTCTTTGAAAATAAACCTACATTCGATTTTAGAGAGATTTGCAGTGATAAAACACTAAGCTCAAATCACTGATACAAATCCTCTGTAAGTTAAGTTACTCCAACCACTGAGGTTCTTTTGTTTTACTCTAAACATGAAAAACTGCATTCGAAATATGAAAGAACGTGGGTAACGGTCGCCATGACTCAAGAACATTGCATTTAGGAGACAAAAGAAGTCGTTACCGACCACGTGTTGGTATTAATATGAGATGTTTCAAATAGAAGAGTCCAAGGAAGTTCTATACCAAATATCCTGCAGTTTATATACGCGGTAATCTACAAAAATCCGTTTACTAGCCAAGGGCATTCAATGCAATCCGGCGACATACATTTTCATGCCTAAAACTAGAAGTACCGAAGTACAACAAAAACTTAGGTAATTGTTAGAGTTTCTTACCGTAATTGAAGTATTTTATACAAACTAAACAACAAGAATTTCGTGAAATCTCAAATATTAAATCTCACTAAAAAGGCGCAAAATGCACTCGTGTCGAAATGAAAACTATTTTAGTGAATGAATGAAGTTATTAAATGAACAATATAAAGAAATCGTTCAATTGTTCACAAATAATGCTGCCAGCTACCAAACTAGCTAATCCGCGACTCGTTCTTGTAGATGTTAGAGTAATTTTATATTGGAAATATTTATCTCAATATTATTTTCTTTGACCTTAATAGTAGGGGAGCCCAAGAGGGGATTTCGGGATTTACTCGAGCGCGGTTGATAAACATACAGGGGGTACCTTGTACCCGGTTAAGTACCTCCACCGAATATGAGCTTCCTATGTATGGCCACGCGTGAATTATAAAGTAGGGATGGCGATCTGAGATCGATTAATCGAAGAATCGATTTTTCGAGCAGAAAATATCGATTTTTTAAATCGATATGAAGTACTGTGTCGATTCACTGAATCGATATATCACCCTTGAAAATCGACATTCGATTTTTTCTGTTTTGGTTTATAAAAAAAGTTACGTTTGTAGTCTTTGATTTTATGTAGATATCTATAATCTGTGACGATTGATATTGCATTATTCATTCATTCATTTGTTGATGTCGTATAATGAATACTGTTATTAGCGTAATACAAGTATTTTCATGATTGATTTTCATCAGATTTTCATGTAGTGTTTGTTGCGAAATAATAACTAATTGAGAGTAGGTAGGTAAATAAGTAAAGCGCTTCTTATTTTTTACTTTGACGCTCTTATTTTCAGTTTGTTCTGTTAGTTGTGATTATCATTTAAATTTACTTTTACAAAGGAATGATCAGCATTGAAATAACTAATAAGTAATATGTGGAATTCTTATTGATGGAAGTGCTCATACTTCATTCACGATTACTTTATGTCCAATTATCTATTTAAAAACATTCAGTATATAAATACTTATTTTTTTTTTATAGTTGATCATATAGTTTGATACGGTAATAAAAATAATAGTTATTTTTGAATTCCCTGATTTTATTGATAGGATATCGTTAATTGCAATATTAATCTTGTTTTTAGTAAAATTGATACAAATTTACATTGTAAACGCAAACTTGAAAAAAAGATCGATTTTTTAAGAATCGATTTTGTAGGCCTCGATTTTTTCGTGAATCGATTCATTAGACTACGATTTGAATCGATTCAAAAATCGATCTTTTTCGTAAAGAATCGCCATCCCTATATATAAAGGATTAGATTTGTAAAAAAAAATTGATCGTTTGATATTCTCGAGCGCGTCAGATTAAGTTAGGGTAGGTTAATTACATGCTGAATAGTGTATATTCCACTAATCTGACAATTTGAGAGTGACGAAAAGAAAGGGGAGCGCAACAAAGTTGTAAAAAAAATCTCGACATTCTCGAGCGTAGCTGATTTTTTTTTATATTGTAGGATACAATTCAAGGATAACGAAAAATATATGTTCTGGCGATTTCCGCAAGCCGAAGTAAGAAAAATTCATCGATAAAGACCATAAGACCCTCGCGTTTGAAATGATAGAGTTTTTTTGCGTCACGTTGTCTTGTGATATAAACCCATATATGAGCACTTCGTATATGGGTTTTACTATGTAAATATGTATTTACAAAAAAAATGTATATAAGTATTCTATCAGCAATCTAGTTTCCATAGTACAAGCTTGGCTTAGTTTGGGACTAGAGTGTGGTGTGTGAAATGTCCGTGAATAATTTATAAAGAAATCCAAAAAAAAATATTTATTTATGTCAGTTTAGGCGAATCCTTCTAGATAATCGTCAGATTAAGAGACAGCACATTTAGAACGTAAAGATGAACCATATTGTATCTCGAGTATGTCAAATCGGCGAATTTTATTTGTACATTATAATAATGGCCGCGAGTTTGCGTCACATCGAAAACGTCAGATTAGTGGAATATACACTATTTAGCATGTAATTAACTTACCCTACCTTAATCTGACTGAGAATGTCCATGCGGCAGTTTTTTTTTACATATTTATAAATCTATAGCCGCTTCCCCCACCGATGAAAGGTATATGTTATATAACATTTTTTTCTTCTTATCATCTAAGCTTTGCAACCCAATAGGTCTCCATGACGCTCGAGTAAATCCACACTTAGCATCGTGGGCTCCCCTACTATAACGTTTAGAATGTTTTTATGACAAATTTTATTCACGGGGTATATTTCAAGAGCAGATCGACAAAGAATTTCAGGATGAATAACTTTCAAAGTATGATTTCCAACGAATTAAATAACATTAGATATTAAAATTGTAGGTACAATGTATTTTTCATATTAGATAAGTATTAAGTTTTTCGTACACATCTCGATCTCGTAATAAAACGACAAATAAATGAACTGCGTATGAAGATGGCAATACTACTACATATGATCTACAAGTACAGATAATAAATCAGTTCAACGAATGAACAAATGGTAGTTTTGTGGCCTGCGTTGGCGGTTGGCGTAGAAATGCTAACATTAAAATAATTATTAATTTAATTATTATTTCAAATCAAGCGTTTATATTGTACATTATATTTTATGGTTAACTCATAATTATAAAATTGACAGAAAAGTGGTCGGTATTTATTGTAGGCTATTGAGGCGTAGATAATGGAGAGCCTACTACTACTTACATCCAGTAGAATAATTTATACCTTGTAAGATACTTTAGAATACAAAATCTGTTGTTACAACATAATAATAATTATTATCATATACTTATATACCATTATATTTTTAAAACCACAACGGTCCATAATGGTTAACATTTTGAAGAATAATGGTAGGTTACTTCTCGATATTTATTGAAATCATTCCCTAATTTGCGGTGCAGCCAGGGTGCATCGCGTCCCTTAATGAATGACACTAGGTGGTGAATATCGACTTTTCCCTTACCCTGGGCGGGTCTCACTCAATATAACTAGAGGTGTCTGTCTAGCATGCAGTAACTGTCGCTCACATTTATATTATGGGCATAGGTAGGTCAGTTTGTTACCTATGTCCCTATTTGACTCACTCAGACAGGTCAGGTTTAAATTATGGTAAGTTGGTAAATGATGCTAGTTATTTTAGGCTAGGAATTCATAGGATAGGTGGATTCAATACGATTCAAGTAAGTATTGGGCTTCGATCCAAGTCCGACCTTAGGTCGATGCCTCATCTTAAGTTAGACAAAAAGAAGCTGGAGCAGACGGTTGGTGCTTGTAATTATGCGTCATATTTCGAAAACATCGATAGCTGTATTGTACACTGACTGACATCGCCAACATTTTTCCGCAACCCACCCCTACTGCTAGGCACTATATTTTCCGACTTTTTCTTTCACGTTTCCCCCACTTCCCTGCCTGACTCCCCCACCCAGTCAGTCTTGATGCAGCGGTCGCGCGGTACGCACGTGTTTGCACGTCGCATCACAATAAACCCTTTATTATCGTGCCTATCACGCGAAAACACGATAACTTGAAAGAAAATACTGCATTAAAATGTAACTCAAGCTAATCGTGTCAAGCTTATGAAATTCTATACGAATTTCATTGCGACCGTAAGTATTGTTGATGGTTTTCGTCTGGTAATATATGACGCTGGTGATTTTGGGTAATTTACACGTGTTTTTATTTGCTAAGCCTTTGATTACTCGCTGGCTGTCGGAGCGGCTAATTGGTTTAATTTGACACCTATAATGCTCATAATTTGACACCTATAATAATGGTAATGCTCGTGGTGCAGTAGGTCACGTAGACATTTGTTTAAATTTATTAAATAGATGCAATGCACGTCTTTTGCCAACTTTATATAAGCACTTACTTATGTACTAAGACGTGCAAAGGGTTAATGTACCTATCTATTTTCATTTTGGCTCTTCAACAGATATTGAAAAATACTTTACAAGTACCTACCTATAGATATAAAAATGCATAATATATAAGTAGAATTAAATTTAGGATCATTTTCGTATCAGCATTGCTATTCAGCGCGGCAATGCAGCCAGTGTCTTGGGTACGCTTCCGATTGGTACTGATTTGGATCAGTTGAACTATCTATAGATCGTTTGCAACGGTCTGTAGATAGCTCAGCTGTTTCTTATGTATTTTATATGTCTATGTACATTTTGTAAATACTGTATAGTCGTAAGTTTGTTTGTGAATAAAGTTGTTAATTTAGGATTAGGTAGAATTTTATAATTATTTCAAAGTCAAATAATCAACAACAACACAATCTCTAGTGTGTCCTGTAGGTACCTACTCCAAAACGAATAGTCAGTCTAATGTCTAATGCTAAACGAAAGGTCGAGCATTAGTACATACATTATTCAGTAAAATCTTAGCGATCGTATAGAATGGGTAATAAAGCTTGGTTATTTTGCATGTCTAGGTGAGGAGCATCATCTCCTCAGCGACCAGATGAGCAGTTTCAGTGTGACCCCGTGTGATATAAGGCCACGAAAATTGCTCCCCACGGCAGTCCAGCGCGCGCCTACATCGCCTACCACAAACTTGGCGCAGGCATGGACACCCAGACACCGCCGGCTGATTGCGAGTGCGGTGTGCATCCATCCGGGTTCTATTTACTGGCAACACTGCTACTCACCAGGTCAGATCTCCATTTCCTTTGAATTTAAATGCTCAACAGTTCCTTATTATCTAACTTGGCAACACTGCTCACCAGGTCAGATCACCATTTCCTTTGCTTATAACTGGAGTGAATGCTCAACAGTTATTTTTTATCTAACTTGGAAACACTGTTGCTGACCAGGTCAGTTCTCTATTTCCTTTCTATATATCTGAGGTGAATTAAATCTCTAACAGTTCCTTTAACTGCAAGCATGAACATAGATAATTATAATCAACTGGTAAATGCAAATATAATCAATTGTAACACAGATTCAGAACCAACATTAATGCCATCACACAATCTCTTTGTTTAGAGGGAATTGATCTCACGACCCACAAACTAGAAAGCAGGGTCAAGTAATACCATCTATACCTATCTACAAAACCTATGGTTCATCTTTATCTAGTTTTACCTCGGTACGGCTTACGGATTATATCCAATAATGCTCATGAAATATTAAACTTTATTGTGTTTAGCTAATGGGGCGTCTAAACGGGCAATGTTTTACGGCAATTTGTGGCTGCAATACCTCGAAGCTCGAAAATACTGCAATATATCTGGGCCATCTAAGTATATTGTTGTTCTGTTTTACTGTATATGCGCGCCCCTTTCTCCCTGCGACGTGAAGTAAGTACTTTCAATTTAAGGGTTCTGAATTAAAGGCCATACTATTGCAGCCATATTGCAACATGTTGCCTACAATTTATTGCTCAGCTATAAAATACACTAAAATGTTTTATTGATGGCTGGGCAATGTTTGCAAATAATTGCAGCCACAAATTGCCGTAAAATATAGCCCGTTTAGACGCCCCATAAGAGCTGATTCAAACTTAGCTATATTACCTACCCGCTGAAATCATTATGTTTCTTATTATATACCCAAGCACAAACTACACAAGAATACTCCAAGGGCGGATTCAGCTTTGGCGCCAGGGGGGGTCACATAGTCGTGGTCAAGTCAAGAACTTATAATTTAATTTTGATAATGTAATTCCCAAACGTTTGCCATCATACAAAGTTATTATATTAAATTAATTAAATATTGAAGGTAATTATGTTCAATTAGGTACTGGTCCACCTAAATCCTGGAACCAGCTCAGGGGTGGTCATGAGTTAGGGGGGGTCATGACTCATGACCCCCATGACCCCCCCCTGGATCCGCCGTTGGAATACTCCCACCTATTCTTATATATGTAGTTTGTGCTTGGGTATAAAGAAACAAAAACCTTTATATAATCCGTAAATGCTTAAGCAGCTTTAGAAAAGAGGTTTCAAGTTTCAAGAGGCAAAGAGGATTTGAAGTTGGAAAATCCATCTACTTTTACGAGAGCACAAAGCCGTGAACCGTTTACGTAGATAAGAAGGAATGGGAATAAATGTGACTCTTTTTATGGGACACCAACGTATACAGATTTTAATATAAGACAAGTCTTCACTGACGTCATAGATATAATCATGAATTCACATTATCATATGAAAAACTGTATATTTTTAACTATCATCATCATTTCAGCCCGTTGGCAGTATATGCCTCCTCTTTATTATGCCATTCATTTCGGTCCCATTCCACTGATTCCCGGCTCGCTCCATAATGTCTTTGGACCATCGGGCTGGTGGTCTGCCGCTTGGTCTACGAGTATCCCTTGGCCACCATTCCGTAATCGCCTTTGTCCACCTTCCATCGTCTCTTTTAACTATAGTCTAACAAATAATCATCTTAATTCTTTATTTCTATTTAATTTTTTTTTCACATATTAAGAATCAAGTCAAACTTGCCTGTCTTCAGACTTTTACACCGTTTTACGGCTTTTTACATCACATCATTATTATAGTTCCAAAGATATTCTTAGTACACTTTATACCAAAAATCAGTTATTACTAATAAAGCATGAGAGAGAATATGTTTATTTAGCTGAGAGTACACTACAAAAAAATGGCCGACAAAACCTCCCTTGTACATTTTGTTTGTTTGCGGCATCAGTACAAATTACCAAGCAAACATGAGAACAAAGCAACACAGGTAACAAGTTGACACAATACAAACATAGTTGTTTGCTTAAAGCCTTCGTTACTAAACAAACATCACAGTGTATCACTTGAATTGAAGGGCACTTTTATTAAAATGATATCAATGCAACGTGCCATTTGCTGCGCGTAGCACTTTGTAGAGCTACGCTTTATGCTACGGCGTAGCATTATACTCTACAGAAATTATGTAAACTCAAGAAATTGGTGATAACTCAATCTCACTCTTTGATTGATCTTTGATTGATCTTTGATCACCAATTGTTTTGTCATTGTCAAAAATCTGTAAGTACATACATTTTCAGTTCAATATATTTTATTATAATATTAACGTAAATTTTCACTGTTTCTGAATTTCGTCCGTTGTACAAAATAATGGTTGTTTATGTCCCGACCTTTTTGCGGGCAAACCTTGATTTGTGGTTTCTCCTTTGAGGGACTTAAAAGGATATTTAAACTGAAGAAATTGAATTTAAGGTCGAAATTCTGTTACATATATGTTTTGTATTTTAAGTATTACATTATTTGTTATTCCAAATACCGTATTTTTTTCAACATCTATACTTATAATAAAACTGTAGAGAGGTCAATTCTGTACATTAAATATATTAAAAAAAAAACTATCAGGGGGTGATTAGTGATCGATACTGATGCCAAAAATGCAATCAGTAAAATTTTTGTCTGTCTGTCTGTCTGTCTGTCTGTCTGTCTGTATGTATGTTCCGTATAGAAACAAAAACTACTCGACGGATTTTAACGAAACTTGGTATAATTATTCTTCATACTCCTGAGCAACTTATAGGATACTTTTCATCACGCTACAATCAATAGGAGCGGAGTAGTGAAGGGAAATGTTGGGAAAACGGGAGAAGTTACTGTTAGGAATAGATACTCCTTTAATATCTATCACCAACCTTAATGTTACCATAGCAACCAAACGTTGTTGATTGTCATCAATGTCAATGTCTTCACTTGACAAAATATATTCTTTGCAGTTTAAGTTAATAATATTCGTTTATTTATTGTAACTGGTTTTACCCTATCCTACAGTACTTATATCGACTTTAACATGGTAGCAGAGCGTGGTTAAGGTACCCTGATGGTTCTATTTTACTGCATCAGAAATCATACATCGCTCGCATATTGCAAAGGATTGGCATGGAGAAATGTAAGCCAGTGCCAACATCAATTTTAAAAGCAAATAATGCTCAACATGTTAATGAAGTTTCAATGAACTTCCTGTACCGTGAAGCTGTTGGATCACTAGCTTATTTGATGACAAGCACGAGGCCTGACATAGCCTTTGCTGTCAGTGTTGTATCTCGGAATTTAGATAAACCCACAAGGGAGAACATCATCAATATCAAGAGGATAATGCGTTACTTGAAAGGGACTATAGAAGAAGGCATCGTTTACAAGCCAGGAAATAGTCATAATTTAGAATGTTACAGTGACGCTGACCACGGAGGTGATCATGAAACTGGAAAGTCTACCTCAGGCATTCTTTGCATGTATGCTGGAGGTCTAATATCCTGGAATAGTAAACGCCACAGCACAGTAGCGATTTCATCCATCGAGGCAGAAATAGTGGCAGCAAGTGAAACTGCTAGAGAAATTATTTGGTTTCGAAAGGTCATGAAAGATATCATTGGTGAATTGGTCCAGCATCCCTAAGTGTTGATAACGAAATTATTATTAAATTTAGGGTAAAACTAGACCTTATTACTGAGTTTTTGATTTCTGTCTATTATCAATTCTATAACTATCACGAATAATTAATATTAAAGGGGGCTTATACATAAGCGTGATTTTTATTTATTCGATATTGATAAGGGCAACGGGAGATAGATACGGTACGGAACTCTTCGTGCGCACTTGCCCGGTTTTATTAATAAGTAGGTATAGATACTAAGTTTTCCTTCTTAGACTGCTCTTTTTTCTCTTTCTCTCATAAAAAGATGGGTTATAGCAAAATCTCTTAAAACGGCACGCGGACGAAGTCGCGGCGGGAACAGCTAGTTAATAATAAATATTTCAAGCACCATTAAAAGCAAAGTGATATCCATAATTTTACATCCATTATCAAAGAACAGCTTACGCCTACGTCTATGTATAACTAGGTCTAACTTAAAACTGATTTTTTTCCTGTTCAAAGCGAAATATGACTTAATACAATGTAAACAAGGATCATTTTGAATTATCCGACTCGATTTCAAAGTGAAGCGAACGTGACTGAAGGCTGTTCAGTACCTCTACCATGAGTTGTCACAGTAAAATCGCCTGACTTTACTACAGTAGTTACGTAAATATTAGTATTACAAATTTTAGTACCGAACTATCCGCTAGAGGCGCTGTACAAATCTTCATACATTTTTTTAACTACAGACGCTAGCGAGTATAGATTGTAAAAACTCATGTTAGAGCTACATTATTACTTATCATAAAAAAGTTTACACACACACTCGTGTAATTACGTACCTACGTGTTTGCTTCCATGTGTGCGGACCTTCCCATAATACTGATATCAATTACGGTGGAAATGGACTCTTTGTAAACACAACCGCACCATACGATGGTATCTATAAATAGACGTGACATCAACATTTATATTTTTTTCTACACATGTGGTATATCTGAAAATATTGGTGATTTGTGCAAGCTTAGAAATACCAAAAATATATAGGTACCTACTCGTAGACATTTCGCATAATGCCTAGTCTCAAATTAGTGTAAGTATTTGATAGATAGTAACGGCCGGTTTCTGGAAACCCAAATCACGATTGATCCGAGTTTGACGCATAGTAATTATTTGATTTTTTCGTTGATCATCGTTCGAGAAACCGCCCGTAAGTGTGTCGATGAAAATTGATATTCATTTTCCCTATTGTAAAAATATAATTTTTGTTAGTACGAAACAACACTTAAACACAAAACAAACATGTTTTGTGCCATCATGCAAATGTTTGATTTTGGTGATCAAACGTACAACTCACAGCATGAAAGGCAGAGCTACTACCAACTGAGCTGTGACGCCTGTCAAAAAAAATATTAAATATCTAAACTAATATTATAAAGAGGAAAGATTTGATTGTTTGTTTGTTTGTTTGCATCGAATAGGCTCCGAAACTACTGGACCGATTTCAAAAATTCTTTCACCGTTGTGAAGCTACATTATCTGCGCTGAACATAGGCTATATTATATTTTCAAAAAAATTAAGGATCCTGACTAAAACTTCAATTATGTAACCCAAGGTGTAAAAAAATACCTAAGAAATTCCTTACCCGCTACCCGTGCGAAGCCGGGGCGTACTACTAGTAAAGTGATAAAAGTAAACTAAACCAATAAACTTCACGAACAGCACTCACGTTACACAAAACAAGTCCTGGGAGTGTTTGAAAGGACAGTATTGTTTTAAAACCCATTAAAAACAAATTTACTTTGAGTACTGAACCTAATGGGCTTTATACTCGTAAACTGTCAAACCAACCCTACTCATACAATAGTGACGACATATTTAATACCTAAAACATTATCTAGCCTTTCCACACATATAAGCTGGCTTTAGCAATCAACGCTGTCTCAATGTCGATTCCCATCCAGAGTCAATGTTTGTGTGATGAACATAAATATGTGTTTTGTGTCTGGGTGTTAATATGTAAACCGTTCAATGTACTCTTAGCTCAAATGTCTCAAACTTGTATGTTACGATTTGTAACATACAAGTTATAAATTTATAAATGTATATAATTTTTTATAAATATTTATATTTTCACGGACATTATGTTATAAGTTTTCTCAAGCCAATTTCAGCAAACGAAACTCTGTACAAAATTTATAGTTTTTTGAATTAAATGGTGATCGTAGTCGTTTCGTTGCCAAAAAACTGGTTGGAACAGTTACGGTAAGTTGTGCTACCATAAATTTGGAAACACAGTACAAATTAAAAGTAACAGAAACTGTTTTTACATATAAACGATTTTTTATTTTTTTATTTTACCCAGTTTGTGTGACGAACATAAATATTTGTTCTGTGTCTGGGTGTTACATAGAATATTTTTTAAATTTCACATTGACATTTTACTTAAATTAATATACATGAACAAATGTATCTACGATATTGGACCTGTAATATTTATTACTAATAAATGCTTATTACCTTATACCGGGAAAAATCCTTGGATTTTATACACGCTGAGATAGTCATCCAAAATCACTTATCGCCAACCTAGATTGTGATCGTTAACCTTTGTGGTGGCGCCGTACTTGCGTCGCATCGCATTGTACCGCATTTCTATTGTGGTGTGATACTTTGCAGAATATCATTTTTATTTTTGAGGTCACTGATTCGTACAATCCAAATTAAAATCAAAAATAGTTTATTCAGTAAAATCACAAGGATCATTTATATACTAGGTTATTCTAGGTGCTAGTAGTGTCAGATGTAGTAGGTCCACTGACTTGATCTACTAAGGACTTGTGGCGCAAAGCAGAGCACCACATAATTATACAGGGTAATTTTTTTGAGAAGGGTGGTGATGGCCAAGTCCTAAACAACGAGAGTAAGTAAAATGTGGTAAAAGCAAACATGCCCTCGATAAATTAAGACATTATTGAGACAATTATTACTATTGAAATATAAGTACCTATTATTGAAGCAATTAGTGCTGTTGCTACTAAAGGGTTGTAATTATTATTGTATTACTATTATTTTCACATTTATTCTTATGTCTAAGAATAAATGTGAAAATAATAGTAAATGTATCAAAACAGCGACATATTTGAGATACACTGCGCGTCAACATCGGCTTTACTGTCGAACGTTGCAACGGTAGCGCGCAATGTGCCTTAAATACGTTACGTTAAGCCCTCTGGCCAATTACGATAAACAACGCTCATTTTTTTTATCTTTTCTGGCTTGCACATCTACTCAACGCTCTTATCAGTAAAGAACATTGTAAAAAATCTAGGTAATGCAACTTGTTTTTTTTTTCATAAAACTCGAACATCTACTTACAGAAGATGTACTGTGGGTGTTTTTAGCGAGAAAGTGCTTTTACGTGTACTTTTAGGTCGGACGTCCGTTACTTATATTTATTGAAAGTGTTTTGTGTTCTATATAGAACACTATGTTTAGGTTTTAAAAGTATTCTGTTGCTTTTATCCAAACTTATATATTATCACTCGGATTATGTACCGCTGTATCGATAAATAAATCTCAAAGTTAAATCTTATTCTTTCCTTCTTAATCTTATTCCTTACAAAAATATTATGCAGTTTTCCGGTAATTTGGACCGCCTTAAAAAAAGAGGTTCTAAGTTTTGCTGTTGTTATATGATCCTCAATACTTTTAGGTAAACCATATTTTTTAAGCTGACGCATTTAAAAGTGCGCATGTAAAATTTGAATGGATTATGCTCTCATTTATAGTAAGCTTGAACAAAAATAAGAATGCCAAAATTACTTAGTACTTTCACTGAGAGAGTTACTTAGAATATCAGGGGTTATACTGGTACCTATTTTATATCTAGCAGCTGTCGTTTCGCAGTCCCGACCTTTGTTGTTCAGGGCTTCATCGATTTATTAAGACTCAGGTTTTAACTTTCGCTGCTGTTCTCTGTAATTCTTCAGTTTGTAATGCTTCGGCTACATTAGCGGGCGAATATTCGTATCGTGTTGGCGCGACAAAAACATCGTGTTCGGGTATAGGCGATCTTCTTGTCTAAATACTACGCGATGACACGATGTACCCGGCCACATACATCGCGTTAACACGAATATTCGCCGTAGCCCGCTAATGTGGCTCCAGCATGACGAAACTAATTTGACAGCACACTAAAAAGGTAGCCATCCTTTTAACTGGAAAAACAAAGACAATAAAAATGCTACCTAAGTAGGTACGTTAAGTTTCAAGAAAAATATTAAACAGACAAAATAGTGATATGCAGTGTATGCAGTGTCTTCATGTCATTTTTAAACATAGATCCTGTGTTCTATATTTTAAAGTTGTTTTTTTACCGACTATTGTTCTGTGTTCTAAATATGAAAGTTGTGTTTTTTTTTCAACTATCCATTCGTGTTTTTTTAAACTAGATGAATTGTAGGATGGAGTGTTCTAAATTTAAATGTGCCGATTGTTTCAGAATGTGTAGTAAAGCTTGACAAATCATCTTTTTTTTTTGGCTAGCACACATTGTGCATTTGCCATTATTTGACAAAACATTTTATGCCATCCTTATTCTGTGATGCCATCTTACTCAACATAGTTTTCAGAGTACTGACAGGTTTAATCGTAATTTTAATAAACGTTATCTAAAATTCACCTTTTTTACTAAGTTTTTCATTCACTATTAATCTAAAGTAACACCCAGACTTGCAAAGTTCTGATTTGATTACTAAAGTTGTCCAATCGTGGCGAGGTGAACGACATATCTGGGGTAGTTTTGGCGTGTCCGTAAGTTTATTAGTCCCCAAGTCACGTAATCCAGAGATTCGGACGAGTTTTATTAGTTCGGTATACTTAGGTATGCACCTATAACTATGTAGTCTACTTATAGAACTACACAGAATTAGTTTACCTACTGAAGACCAAATGAAACTAAATGAAAGACGCGATGTGGTGTTAATTATTTTTTAAACGGATTCTTTTTTTTTTAATTGTGACAAGCTGGTTGTCTTACCATGAATTTTGCGTCATTTGTATAGTAAAAAAATAAAATAATACGTGTACCATTGTACCTACTACCATTAATGTACTACCATTAATTATAATGAAAAAATGTATATAATACGAGTACCTACTAGTCAGCGTGTATGGCGTAGGTACATGTTTACCACGCGATCTTCTTTTGTCATGTCAAGTCCTTTCATGTTTATAATTTTTAATTAAATCAAGCAATAAAGATGCCTGTTATTGTACCAAGGGACCCTCATACTTTTACCATCGGATTTACTTTGCAATATAAGCGTCAGCTTGGTAGCAAAAAAAATGGTTGTCTGTAAAGTCGGTTTACTGACGATAGTTGAACGTGACAACGAACGCAAAGGCCGATTGTGCTTCTTTGTCGCTCGTTCCGCGCTCTCGCTTGCACTTCATGGAACGCCTCAGAACGCCTCAGAACGCTTCGGAACGCTTCATGAGTCATGTTTTTTCGTGTGTGCAGCCGGCTCTATCGAATTATAAGACGTTGTCACGTCAAAAATAAGTTCAGTGGTAGTAGTTCGTCAGACGAACTCTTTCACAAAAAGCTCTACTACTTGCTTGTTACACTGCAAGAAAGTAAACAAAGCATGATGTACATAAAGACACTATATTACTGATAACTTTTTTCCTAACCTATCTCGTCCCACAGCTGGGCAAAGGTCTCCCCCAAATCTTTCCACTCATCCCTGATAACTGATAATATAAGTAATTTCAAGATAATTTACAATTATTGAGTAGTTTAAGTGTTTTAAGTTTTAAGCACACCGAAAAACGTCTATTTAAGTCATGACTTGACGTATGTATGGGTATTGAACAACTGACGTAAAATAAACTGTCTTACTGCAGTATTCAGTGTGCGCCCCAAAGCCTTGTCTTAGTCTGCCTTATGGAAGTACTGCGTAGAAAACCCTGCATTGCAGAGTCACGTATCTGCAATCCAGTACAAGGGCTGATACTTTTGACCTGGTTTATCCAATACTGAGATCAGCATTACGCTATTCGGTTTTATGAGCTTTTTGAAAGCTGTACCCCAAGTACGAGTTTGTGCACACACCGATCGTAGAGACGCAATCGCCGAGAGCCACCGATTTTGTATGGAAATCTAAGCTTCTCAAAAAGTCTACTAGGGGCGCTGCTTGGATTTCCATACAAAATCGGTGGCGCTCGGCGATTGCGTCTCTGCGATCCGTGTGTTTACAAACTCGTAGGGGAGGTAGGGGAGCATTGGGCACTTTTTTACAATTTAATGCATAAAAAATCAGATTTTCTAGATAATCAACATTTATTGGTAATTCTTACTGCACCACATATTTGGCTACATATCTTAGAAAGAACTTTCTCAAAATTATATGCAGTCTCAACATTACGAGATAATTTCGAGATCAAGTCAAAAGTGCCCAATGCTCCCTATGGTAGGGAGGTTTGGACACACCCTGTGGGAGGCTTGGGCATGGCCTATAAAGCACTTTATATGAATAATAGAATCTTTATTTTTTATGGCTACAGCATACTTAAAGGCCAATTTACGAGCATTTATCTTTAACAATCCATAATTATGTTTAGAACAAACTATTATGTAGTTTGATAATTTTTGTTCTTCTTCATCGGTGAAAATTTGTATATATAAATCTGTGCGAAGAAGCGATCCTTAAAAACTCTTGTTTAAGATATGGTTGCAAACTTGACCTAGGAATTTCGTATTTCACAGCTTTTGTTTTTAATTTTTATTCTTTTGATACCTCTTCTATAGCATTGGGCATGCCCAAACCTCCCTCACATTAGTATGCCCATTGCTCCCTCTGTATACATTTTGAACATAGGTTATCGGGATTTTTTTATATTGAGGTATTTAAGGGTGACCTTCAGTTTTATTTATAAGTAAGTTATTATACAATAGATATAAAATAAAAAATACACATACTTTTCGTTAGTTTTCTCTTTATAACGAACAGAAATCACAACAAAATATACACTTTTACGTACGCATAACCTTCTAACGTGTCTGTGTTTAACAACTCACGGAAATGACAGATAGTCTATGGATGGACAGTGCAGCCAGTCGGTAAAGTAAACTAGAAAATTAGAAAAAAAATAAAATCTGTGACCAGATCAGAATAAAAGGGGGGTGCCCAAACCTCCCGACTGCCCAATGCTCCCCTACCTCCCCTACTTGGGGTAGGTACTGGTGTTATACAATCATGCTTAGTATTTCGTACGTAGATAAAGTTACGAATTTATGTTAATTTAAAGAATAAATTCTTGTGCTTGATTTTTTAATAAAGAAAACTATGAAATATAAAATTAGCAAGGTACATAAATAATAGGAGATCGAGAAGAATGAAAGAGTTTGGGAGAGACCTTTGCCCTGCAGTGGGATAAATAATACAATAGGTTAAATAAAAAAAAAATTGTTAACACTTTATTGCACAACGGAAAATACAAAAAATCTTAGAACCAACTTAATTTAATACAATGGGCGGTCTTATCGCTGATAGCGATTTCTTCCAGGCAAGGTATTACACCAGTATTATAAAACATTGTAATGTTTTTTTAGAATTAGATTTTTCCAGTTTTCTTAAAAAAATTTACATAATTTACATTACAGCTTATAATAGAGATAATTTTATTGGTTTAATTAACGAGGCCAATTCAATTTATAACAATAAATTGGTTCAAAAACTTCGCGACAGATCGCTTAGATATTATTTAATCCTATTTAAAACCTTTTTGACATCAACTGTGATTTACGACAAAGATTATGATATAGTTGCTAAGCTCGAAGTAACGAAGTAGTACACGAAGTAGTACGAATATTACAAAGAGATTAGCGACGCTGAGCTATTCTTACAAGTAAGATAATTTTACATTTTATTCTCATTCCTTTATTTTTATTATACAAATAAAGCCAGAGCAACACATATAAGCAGAGTTAGCCAGGAATAGACGAAGATGGAAAGAGAGGGGGAAGACCTTTGCCCAGCAGTGGGACAGTGCAGGTTGAAAAAATACACATATAAAAAATGTACATATAGGCGAGCTTAACCCTAAAGAGAGTTCTCGTCCAGTTAACCTTGGAATGAATGATGGCAAAAGACATATTAAGTCTCGCGGTAAAAATCAACATTCTTTCTTTGTTTCATAACTATTCTTCATCATCATCATCAACCTATATTAGTCCACTGCTGGACGTAGGTCTCTCCCAAGACGCGCCACTGAGCCCGGTCTTTGGCCCGTTACTATTCTTCATCAGTGCTTTAATTTAACTGATTTTACAGTATTACTTCCAGTACGAATTCCGTACTTTTAACTGAATGATGATGGCTAACGCGTTTTTACATACAAACTTTCGTCTATATTCATACCTATTGTAGTAGGTGAGTGTAGCGTTGATAGGCGTCACAGCTCAGTTGGTAGTAGCTCTGCCTTTCATGCAGTGGGTCGTGGGTTTGATTCCCACCCAGAGCAAATGTTTGTGCGATGAACATAAATCTAGTTCCCATAGTACAGCTTTGCTTAGTTTGGGACTAACGTGTGATGTGTAAATTGCCAATGAATAATTATTTATTTAAGTATATTTATTCGGTAGATGATAGTGATAGTATTTTTATTTATCTGTGTCCATTAATAAAGACGTATTCACTATAAAAGCTAATAAACCATCAAAATATACACATAAATGTCCCATAATGTCTTTACTGAATAATCTGTACAGTGGCATGGTAGACTCGGCGGCGCCATGGTAGTCGCGAACTGTGACTTTGTCGTATGCGTCGGCATATTTTTATGTTAATGCTAAGTTGCTGGCATAAAGCCTACCTAATGAGTAATAGCCTAATAGACAGTGATTTATTCATGGTGCTACGTTGTGGCTGCTACGGAGTTGTACCTAGTAGATTATTGTAGATCTAATGCTACCAACCTTTGTGTTTTGTCTATAGCATAGACTCTATCCTATGAGTCATAATTACAGTAGAACCTCGATAAGTTAAAGTCTAGGACTTTAACTTATAGGAAACACAAAATATTTTAAGTTATAGAGGTTTTAAGTTATCAAGGGTAGAGGTTTTCGGCTCTGATGGGAAGGGAACACATTATTTTTGATGTTAGAGAGGTTTATAAGTTACCGAGGTTCTACTGTATATTTTTTACAAAAATGAATTAAACCGGCTTCAATCGTCATCGACAATTTTTTTTAAAGATTACTTACACTAATGTACTATTTTGGGGACGTATCCAAATGGTGCTGATTTGGATCAGTTGAACTATCTATAGATCGTTTGCAACGGTCTGTAGATAGCTCAACTGTTTTTTATGTATTTTATATGCCTATGTACATTTTGAAAATACTGTAATAGTCGTAAGTTTGTTTCTAAAGTACTTCTAAGATCTTAATCGAATATTTTATAGAACCTCTGAAGTACGTATAGTATGATCAAACAAAGATATAATCATCAAAATCAATTCATCACGACAAAAGAAAAGAGACGCACAAAAAAAAACACTCTGTATACATATTGCCCAGAAAATTCTTCAATAAAAATGCTATCTCTTATGATAGAGTACACAAACGACAGATAGTTCTACAAATACAATGCAAAACATACTTTGTCGCGAAATTCTTCTTGTGATTTCTGTTCACTCGGCGAATTCAACGGTCCCGGGAAAGGTAGACATTCTTTTTTATTGAGGTGGGTAAACCCATGTACCTGCATATATCACGAATTTAGAAAGGGTATAATTTTGCTTCCTTTTTTATTAAATACGACACAATACATTTCATCCGGACTTTGAAAATGTGGCTAAACGTACTCTAGTAAGAATATCTTTCAGAATTACAAGTTTAGAAGAACTAAATTTTTAATTAAGGAACTAACGGTCTATCTTATAAAAAGTTAGCGCGGACTTGTAGTATTGATTACCATACGTAATGATGACATAAAGTCAACGCTAACTTTTTATAAGATAGGGGGTAAGTATTTAATTACTCGCTATCAGCAATAAGGCCGCCCATTGTACCTGCTAAATGAAGTTAGTTCTTAGATTTTTGAAGTGAAAACTTCTTTAGCGGCGCTGGGTGGGTAAAAACTTTCAAACTCGCGTCAGGGTCACGTGACGTTGATAAAAAGCGTAAGATCGAGGGAAAGGGAGAGGAACTAGTATCTCCCACTCTTTCTACCGTGCCTGAGTGTGCTCTGTTTAGGCGGCACACAGACACATTCGCGCTTGCGCGAATGTGTCTGTGTCATTGTGATTGTCATTGTCATTATGACGTCTGTGGTTATATTTTTGAAGTGAAAACTTAAAAGTGAAAACACAACGTTAATATTGAAGTTTTCACTTCTGCCGGGACTCCCGGAGTGCTACCTTTTTTTTTTGTATTTTCCGTTGTGCAATAAAGTGTTATCTATCTATCTATCTACTTATTAGACAAGCGCTTTGTGTACTACTACCATAGCCGTTACAATACGTTCACGATTTCCCCAATTATTCCTGATCAACTCTTTAAACAGACCTTTAGTATGGAAAATCTATCATTATTTTGTAAACAGCAGTCAAATAAAGTATTATTTTTCAAGAGTTTTGTTTTTTGAGATTCATTAGTCGCTTTTTAATAATGTTTCTGAATGCGGCAGTCTTCAGTGATCTTTCAGTGACTTGATTTCCTACAATAACACAAACGCCACCAGTTATTTTAGTTTATGAAAGTCGTAAAGCCGACTTCTGTTACATTTATACCGTAAACCAGACAGAAGGTTTATTTAGCTGCGAAAATATAAAGTTTTTATAGCAACAATGAATCTAATAACTGGTGTTTTTCCTTTCCACCATTCTTGGTAAATATGGTTTTTGGTTGAGGTTTTATAAGCCCACTTAAGGCGACGGGTAGGGTGAAATTTTTCATAATAAATAAAAATGTCAATAACTTCCAAGTTTATTATTTATTTATTATATCTATACACACGTTAAACTTGTAACACGGCATAGTTTTTGCCGTGGTGGTTAAACTCTAGACAGTCAGCGTGGCAACGTCACAATTTCAATTTCAACAAAAATGCTGACAACGGCGCAAAACACATAATGAGCCGCGCACAGTTCGGATAGTCAAACTCTAAAGCAGTGCCTTATGTATATTTGCGAGCACACAGCAATCAAACACTTATAATTCCTAAGGCGCTACTCTTCTTCTTCTTTAAACACCTTAATGTAGAAATGTTTTCTTTAGAGTCACAAGATACGAACCATAAGAATAGCTGTGCTGAGTTTGGTACCAAACAAATCTGCCAAACCCATAAAAAATGGGATCTTAAACCACACTTTTGCAAAAGGTGTTGGTACTAAACTTACATTTAAAAGTAAACTATATCCAAGAGCACAAATTTTGAGTAACAATACACTAGTTCAATATATGTGTTATAGGAAATAATAAGTTTCACAACTCCACATGCTATCACTTTTTCTGAAAACAGTTTTCGGTTTCCCCAAAAACACGCATTTGGCTATACCCGTCACCTTAAGATTATCATGGAGCGTATTTTTTTAGTGTTAGAAGCACTTAGAATGTAGCTATATTTATAAATTTATTGATGTATATTTGAAGCTTGAATCATAAATAAATAAATAATGCTGGGCAATCCACACATCATCTAGCCCCAAGTTAAGCAGAGCTTGTGTTATGGGTACTAGAAGACTGACATACCTAACACAATACATTACATAGATAGATATTTTTTATTATACATATTAAATACCCAGAACACCCGGAAAAAATATTTGCAGATCCTGATGTTCCTGTTCTTTGAGCGCCTTTTGTTGTGCATCTTCTGAGATATGCGAGCCGGTGACTGAAAACATAAATCAATATTTTCCTAAGCTTTTTCTGTTTGCAGCTGTTCGACGGCGATGCTGTGCGCGGCCATCATGACAGAGCATTGGGAGCATGTGGGCTGGGAGCACGCAGCGGTTGCAGCGCTCGCCAACACATCTAACACAGCGCTGCAGTGGCTGCTCGATGAAAAAGTTGCTAAGGTAAAATAATGTACTGAATGCTCCTGATGCTCGGTGTGAGCCAGAGGAGTGAACATGAATAAGTATGATAATCGTAAACGGTGGCATTTACGCGTTGACGCTAGCTTGACTGGTAAACATTGCAGCGTCACCGTACGATACGTTTACGATTGTCATATATATATATTTACTATACTCGCTAGCGTCTGTAGTTAAAAAAATGTATGAAGATCTGTACAGCGCCTCTAGCGGATAGTTAGGCAGTAGATAGTCAGGCGATTTTACTGTGACAACTCATGGTAGATACACAGTTCATTTTTTCGAATTTGTTCACCTAGAATAAACAATGATCTTGTTAAAACACAAAATCGATAAAGGTAACGTATAAAATATACAGTCAATTTGAAAACCACCTAAAACTACATAGCTAGAAATAAAATAAAAGTCCAAATTGACTTCAAGTGAAAATAATGGTTGCTTTGTTGTCATTATATCTGCTGCTATAATTTCCCATGTGACCAGCTTACCGTGTTAATCGAAATGTCTCCTACGCATATATCTATCTTCTTCTATCTATATCTTCTTCTATCTATCTATATACTTATAATAAATCTGTAGAGAGGTCAATTCTGTACATGAAATATATTTAAAAAAAAACTATCAGGGGGTGATAAGTGATCGATACTGATGCCAAAAATGCAATCAGTAAAATTTTTGTCTGTCTGTCTGTCTGTCTGTCTGTCTGTATGTTCCTTATAGAAACAAAAACTACTCGACGGATTTTAACGAAACTTGGTACAATTGTTCTTCATACTCCTGGGCAGGTTATAGGATACTTTTCATCACGCTACAATCAATAGGAGCAGAGTAGTGAAGGGAAAACGGGAGAAGTTACTCTATTTTTTAAGCTTCCTTCGCGTGTGCAGCCTTAATGGTTAAAGTTACATAGAAATCATGTATGACGGAAATATTGTACATAAAATTGTCTAAAAAATATCCCACAACAGTATATGTCTATCTTTTATGGTTGACTCACAATAAAACGTGTAACTCCGGACAGCTT
Source organism: Ecliptopera silaceata (assembly GCA_932527185.1). Classification (NCBI taxonomy): domain Eukaryota; kingdom Metazoa; phylum Arthropoda; class Insecta; order Lepidoptera; family Geometridae; genus Ecliptopera; species Ecliptopera silaceata. The sequence goes on along the minus strand of OW052202.1, from coordinate 3,042,356 downwards.
ACCAGTTCGGAGCATTCTGATTATATTTGTTTACTCTTACGTTTATAATACTCTCACTCATCCCTAATTTAAAAAAGTTAACATTATTACCTATTCAATAAAAAAATAATCATCGAAATCGGTATAGAAAAACCAAACTTATACATGAAATAAGCCATCGCGCCGTCGCGTCGCACGTAAAGTTTGAAATTTGTTGTGTTTATCACTAGATGGCGTTACTGTGCACGTATCCTAGATCGCGCTATCGGTGCGTTTTGGCAATGTGTTATAAGTCGGTCGGTATTTAACAATCGGTTCGTTAATTTGCGTTATCTTGATAAGTTATTTAGAGTTGCGTACCCGATTACCGCTTGAATGACGAATAAATATTTAAAAACAAAATGTTAAATAATCATAAGGGGGCGCTCATAGTCTCATACAATAACATAATTTACTTAGATGTTTTGTTTTTTTTAATATAAATAATATTTTATAAAAAATATATATACATAATATATGTACCTACTTACATAAATAGGTAATTACAAATATTATAAATAGGTAAAGTTTGTGTATTTGTTAAATTGTAAGGGGTAATCTCGGGACCTACTGAACCGATTTTAAAAATTATTTTACCAATACAAAGTTACATTAGGCTTTTACGTGGTAGTCCGTTTTGCTAAGTGAATCGGAGAAAAAACGGTCGAATGAAAGCGTTTCTTACGAACGCTGCCTTAACTATGAAATATATATTTTTATGTTCTAGAGAAAAGATGTGACGCTTGATAATGCCTACAAAAAGTCAACGAGAGCTTAATAATAATGTCTTACTTTTATATTTAATAAAAAATAATGTCCAACGAAGTGGGCACGTGTCAGCTAGTACGGAATAAATTAACTTTCACAACGTTAAAATATATTAAAAATATTCAACAAATTGAGGGCAATATTTGCGTTGTCTGGCAATAAATTCAGCCAGTGTTATATGACATTTATTAAATGGGCTATCCATTGTCACGCTGAAAAATGTTCGGGGTGTGGGGTGAAGTAGTGATAGAAATTTGTAGCGCTGTTCACGAAAGAAAGTATTATCTATACGTTTTTTCACCATTTGTCGATTTTTAATCAAGATAAGAAATGAAATTACTGTAAAACATAATACTTTTTGTAAAAAGCTCGCCCACAAAAGTAGATAAGTCCATGGATATATTTTTGCCCTCTTGTAATTATATACTGTTGTTTTTAGAGTTTATTCAAGGTACTATAATGTACACATTATTTCAAAAAATATTCAATAAATAATATAATCTTGTTAATAAACACTTTATTTTCTTAAGCACAAGACTTATTTTTACGACTCATTTTGGTTTTTCAGGTCAAGCATAATGGTTATCACACTATAAAAATACTCAAAAAAAAATACAAAATTCGTATTGTATTCCTATCTTTCCCTGCTAGTTTTAACTGCACATCTTTGCCAATTCCCATCCCGAGTAACATTCATGTAAGTGCCAGGAATCATAAAATGTAGGTCGGATTCTCTCACTCTCAGTGAAGAACATTTTATGATTCCAAATGCAAAGTAAGCCTATCCTAACCTCTCAAAACCTGCCAGGTTTTAAATCACGTTAAGCTTATTAAGTTACTCATTGGTATTCTGTGGCATTTCTTGTAGACTGATGTGTCTGTGACATAATTATTTGAAATTTGATTGAATACAACATACGGCTGGTTTCTCGAACGATGATCAACGAAAAAATCAAATAATTACTATGTGTCAAACTCGGATCAATCGCGATTTGGGTTTCCAAATCACGGCGTTCCATATCGAACCGGGCGTTAGTCTCTTATATGACATCACACATTGGTTCTCGCACACTCAGTGAAGAACATTTTATGATTAAAATGCGCAGTAAGCCTATCTTAACCTTTCAAAACCTGCCAGGTTTTAAATTACATTAAAACCTGCAAGGTTTTAAATCACGTTAAAATCTGGCAGGTTTTAATGTAATTTAAAACCTGGCAGGTTTTGAGAGTCTAGGATACGCCGGTTGCCCCAATTCCAAGAGAACAAAGTTGAGCCCCGTCTGCTCAACTTTAATCATATTGTCATTTCTGACGCGAGAAAAGTTCGCAAATTGTTTTACAATACCAGCTGAGTCGTTTCTGAAGTTGGGACAGTTCTCCATTATTTAATGTGTATTATAAAAAGTTGTGAGACCATTATTTTCTCACAAATGACAGAAATTTTGTAACGTTGAGCTGCTGAAGAGTATCTTTTTGTTTTTAAATAAAAAAATGCTAGAAAAAAACTTAAACATTAAGCATTGTTTAATGTACATTTTTGTTTATTGAGTGTTTTTTGAATGTATTTCGTGTGGTGCACATATTTACTATCTTTTGTTTATATTGAGTAATTTATTTTAATGAGAACTTCGAGATCCCGAGAATATTTTTAAAGCTTTATTCACGAGAGGATTTTACAGTCGAAATTATGAAAAGGCAATTTACCCAGTGATTTGTGACTGCGTAGTATTATTTAAGGTAAATATGACTATCCTATACATTGGTATAGTCAGAATTTGTGCTATAGAAATTGTAAGCAAATTCATAGTGAATAATATATTTAGATATGTATTTATATTCACTGTTTTATAACTGATTTGAACTCAAATCAAAGTAAAAACTGTCTCAGTAAACGAACTTTATATGAATAATAAGTTCTCATTTTATTTTCAGGGATATTTAAAACATATAAGCCGCGCTAGATTTCCAATAAAGTTAATTAAGCACTGACGCTAGGTCACTCACAAGTGAACTAATGAAGCTTCTGCGAGATAAAATTAATTAAAAACGTGAGTTGAATATAAATTCTTTTTTGATACACCATTAGTATCATATCTGTAGCAAATCGATGATTTTGTAATACGAGCGTTTTTAGAAAATATATTTTAGAATTACCTTGTAAATGACTAACGGCCGGTTTCTCGAACGATGATCAACGAAAAAAATAAAATAATTACTATGTGTCCAACTCGGATCAATCGTGATTTGGGTTTCCAGAAACCGGCCGTAAATGATTCGTGTGATTTTACAAATTAAATGTAAGTACTTACTATTGAATTATGAATATAACTATGACTGTCACAACATAGTCTATCAACACCTGCTTTTGACATTCATAAAAAAATATATTTAATCCAATAATATCAGTTTGCATTAGCAATTTGTAAAAAGGAGATATTAGTATTATTGTTGTAGAAATACATACACAACACCACCGCCATACGCTCATACAAAATAATGCAAAGAAATAAACTATAATAAATATGTGCAAAGTTCTTATAAGGCTCTAATTAGTGGCGGAAATAAGTTTTTTTCACCTTGACATATTTCCTTATTTATTTTCACTCCGCACGCAATCCTATGTTAAACGTGCCTATTTATTAGACTGATTTTGATATGCCCCGTTTGTGGGAAATGCAATTACCCAAAAGTCAAAATAAACCATTTAAAAAATTCACGGCTCTTTATAGGTCGCCTGGAGTCTGCTATTTTAGTTGCGCCGCTAGAGCTTTTACTTATTCATGAAAGTCTCAAAAGCTGTAAAATGTCGAGCTTTCACCGCCGAAGCCATTTAATGTTACCTATTTATGTTACCCATTTATGTCACCTATTTATGTTACCCATGTTACGTAGATTTTTCTGGAGTTTCCTTCATCCAAATCCCCAATTAAATGGGTTGCTTTCATCATTTATAGTTTTATTAAAATTGGTTCACTGATTAGTAGGGCAATAAATATATATATAGGTACATGGGTTTTGATTTATTAAAATCCGTATATTTTTATTTTGAGTTTTGACTGCTTTTTTTTTCCCTAACCTATCTCGTCCCTGCTGAGCTAAAGGACTTGGTTAAGCTTCAAAAAATCCATCAGTAGGATTAGCAACCACTACTTTGATCAATATGATTTGCTTTTAGTTTAATCATCATTAATCGATGTAAAACTAATTTCAAAACTAATGCCTGTGATGGAATACAGTTTAATTAATCTTGCTTAGACCCGCAGCTCGATTGATCCTCTCTGATTGGATCCGCTGTCGTCAACTCAATTTGATAAGATCGTACATTTCGGGACCAATTTTATTACACCACGATTTTGCTGTATGAAAGATATCACGATTGTACTTTCATACTGCACTTTCTAGGCATATTAATGCGAAATCAAGAATATACTAGATATATATTTGTATTGATAAAGTATCCCGATAAAATAATAACTCTAATTATTAACCTTTTTTAAAGAGAAAACAAAATCCCTCCTTACCATATTTTATGTATAGTTTAAAATTAATGTAAATAAGTACTCTATCAGCAAGACTATAGTGTGATGTGAATAGTCCGTAAATACTTACTTTACTTATTCATTTCAGATCTATTGATATAGTGCACAGATTTTTTTAATTTGTTGTAAGATTTTGGTCATTCATATTTCATATCCAAACATTAATGTAGGTTCAATTGATTCTAAAACTTGATCGTATTTGTTGACGTCAAGTAGCCACTAATATAACAGTGGGTAAAGGACAACACACAAGGGCTTATAAATGAGAAAACCTCTGGCAGAACGCCCATTGTATTAGTACAATGTCATAATCGTAAACCTCTCATGTTAATATCACTAGAATTTATTTTATAGGTCGCGCTAGGCCAATCGAAATAGCTTTTAATAAGGAAATACTCCATGGTATAGAAGTTATTTATTTACTTTAAATTTTATAACTGAATTTTTGAAACTGTCACTTTTCATAAACAGGCGTCACAGCTCAGTTGGTAGTAACTCTGCCGTCCATACTGTGGATCGTGGGTTCGATTCCCACCCAGAGCAAATGTGTGTGTCATGAACATAAATATTTGTTCTGTGTGTCTGGGTGTATGTTTTACAAAAAAGTATACAAGTATTCTATTAGAAATCTAGTTTTCATAATACAAGCGTTGCTTAGTTTGGGACTAGAGCGTGATTCGTCCGTAACTAGGTTAATATTGTGTGTAGTTTAGTTGCGAGCAATTTCTACTAAGTAGCTTACCTGTCTACTGACAGGTAAGCTTTAGCATAAGGTCACTTTAGCCTTGACCGTTCGGGACGGACTAATGAAGCTTGACTTTAAACGCTTTATTCTTATTATTAAAGAAGGGTCCGGTCCTCGCGCTACCCGTAGCTTTTTTTAATAAATCTATCTTTGTTATTTAATTAGTTTTATTATAATAATTTTTGCAGTTGTCATCATTTTCACTATGTCCCTTGTACCTATCTAATTTTGTGTTCCAGATAAAACATTTTCAAAAAAAAACCAACTGCCTCAGTGAGGGTAACTAAATTGCTGACACTCTGACCCTGCTCTAACCAGATCGCTGACACCCAATAAATTATTAAACATTAATAAACATGACGGGCTATTTTACATTTATTTATATTGTTATATTTCGAAAAAGTAATATAATCTTCAATTAAATTGGTTGTTCACAGAAGATGGTCTATATTCGATAAAAAATTTAGTGCGGACAAAAAAAAATAATTTAACTAATGTACATTGACACTCGTTACGATTGTTGTCTAAACATTTGTTTTCAAATTACATTAGTAGTCTAATGTAAACGAACTCTGAAGGCCACAAACATTTCGGGCAATACTAATACAAATTGTAATTAGTCAAAAATTTAGGGTTGCCCCGAGTTTACTGGACAATATAAATTTAATTTGTCAAAATTCGGGACTGCCGCGCTGGATTTACGTACCCTCGGGGGAAATTAACAAACAGTAATTAGATATAAATACTTTAACTGTAAGATAACCTACTGTTTTTATTAATTCTATTTATTTTAAATATTTTACTTTAAAAAACTATATGGAATAATTTGTTTTACGCTATTTTAATAATATTTTATGGAGCACACTGTTCATTGAATACAAAAGGTAAAACTAAATAGGTTGCTAGCATATAATGTACACAACGTCGTGACAGTTGCTGTCTGTCAAACAGTCATATTTATTCATGCGCCTACCCGGATGTTTGTGTCTCAATCATAACTGACACGATTTAAGGTAGACTTTCGAGCAGAGCGGCTTCGGCGTCACTGACGCAGCGATAGTAACGCGGCGATAGAGCGATAGTATTATGCAGTACGGTGTCGCGGCGACAGTGACGCCACGTTCGAACGCTAGTTCATACGTTTCCGTACTGCATAATACAATCGCTCTATCGCCGCGTTACTATCGCTGCGTCAGTGACGCCGGAACCGCTCTGCTCGAAAGTCTACCTTTAAATGGAACGTGGATAAATATTATTTGTAATATTCGGAAATCATGAGACAGAACACGCGATGATAATCGAGTAAAACAAATCCAAGTAAAAAGTTTTAGTATTTTTTTGTAGTAAAAGTTTAGTTATGCTAAGTTCTTGTCTGAATGTTCGCATTAGATAGAACTTTGTTAATGTACAAAATATGATTTGCTAAGCCCATGCAATATGTAGGCTTCATATATAGAATGGTCTAATGCGAAACCACGAGAGTAAGAGAAAAGTGAAAGAAGTCATTTCGTTGATTTATTAAGAAAACAATAACTAAATAATAAATAAATAAATGTTCACGGACAATTCACACATCACACTCTAGTCCCAAACTAAGCAAAGCGTACGATGGGAACCAGATTGCTGATAGAATACTTATATACTATTTTTGGAAATACATACATACATAGACTACATAGAACAGTTTAATAATTTACTTTTGTCGGAAAAATACTCGAAAGGCTTAAAAAAATCAGTCTGTAAGCAACTTATATGATTTTATTGATGATAAACATAAATTATCACAAAGAAACGTATTACTAAAAATAAAGGAACCACCCTGTATCTACCTAGTCACATCACGCGCACAAACAAATTAAACTGGAAACGCGAGTACGACCTAATTCGGTTTGACAGTAATAATCGTTCTAAATAGTATAGAACATGCAACTAGCCTTTATTAAAACTAAAATTCGCTGGTTTTCATTACTTTTAAAGCTATGTACCTTTTGTACATGCTAACTGGTTATTTGTGTCAATTTGCACAATATATATTTACTTTATAAACTACATTATGTATAAACTACATTATTGTAAAGCTTTATTAAAATCCATTCAGTAGTTTTTGCGTGAAAGATTAACAGAAATATAGGTATCTATTAATCTATACAAACTTTTGCATTTATAATATTAGTTGGATTAAGATTATTAATATAATAATTAAAGAGAATTAGGTACGTTATTAGAATGAAACTATACCAATACAATAATTAAGTAGTTAGTTCGTACAATTAAGCTTGGCTAAAGGGAATATTTAAGCACTCGGAATTCTGTATGCAGCCGACACGATTCTCCTTGACTTTATAACGATATAATTGAAAACTTTTCCAAGTTACCATTCTGAGAAACTAACCTGAGTTTTACACTTATATAATTAAACAATAACTCATTCTTTATAAGTCCTCGGCAGCGGTTTATAAGTTACGCGTTATATCAATTAAAAACCTTTTTTGAAAAAAATAAATAAATAAATAATAATCTTTAATTCATCTAAAGAGGCTCTCGCTAGAAGGTTGGCTCAAGAGGCAGATGCAGAAGGCAGTGATCCTCGACACGGCACGCATTGTCCGGAGGTTCCTAAATCTGTAGCCCTAACCACCGGTAGCTTGGGCCTTGCCCCGCTGTCGACGGCAACCTAGTTTTAAGTTTTTTATAAGTCTTTAATTAAATATGTAAATAAGCTTCCAGTTCAATAATAATCTGATGTTTAAGCGATGAGGTTAGCAAACTCATATTACAATTTTAGAGAATAATTGTACTCCGCTGAGAGGAATACATTTCAGGCATAAACGTGACTTGGAAACAAAGTTGAGGCTCGTCTTTATCTGGATCAAAGGTTCTGATTAATTCGTCTTGAAGACAAGTTTGATAGATGTCTAGGCTTTACTAGGGAGATTTTTCTAGAAGCAAGAAATATTCATGAACTTTTTAACACAACTAATAATAATTTTGAATATGTGTACCCACTACTCAAAGGTTGGCTGATAGATAATCTATTTTAGCATTATGTTCGCCTGTACACTACTTACAAGTGCAATAAAGAGTTTTTCTTTTTTTCTAGTTTTTCTTTCTTTTTATATCTATTTAATTATGAACGCCATCTAGACCTAAATTAAACAAAGCTGTGGGAACTAGCTGAGTTAATACGTTATGTTAAATATTTCATAACTTTCAGTTGTAGATAAAATAGCCATTTAAATTCACTTCATAAACAAAAGATTCAAATCAGTTTATTGAAATCAATTTTGAAAGCTGTCAGAGAGTAATGTGTTCTTCTTCTTCTTCTTATCGTGTCGATGCTACAACTGTATTTTGTTGTAGCATCGTGTTGGAAAGATTAGCCAGACTAGACACTGCTTTACCGTGCCTAGCTGTTACCGGTGTGCGCCACGAGGAGGCTCTTTCCATGCACCCAGTAATGTGTTGAAAGTCAGTGAGCAGAAAGCCAACACAGATCGACTGATTAACTGAACGTTAATATTTTCAAAATACAATGCGCGCTAGTGGAAACTCGACTAAGGAGTGTTACTGCGTCACCGCGCAGTCTATCCCGAAATGTAGTAAAAACACACATTGTACATAACGTTTGCGATTGTCACATTTATTCATGCCAACTCCCAGCTCGATGCCTAAACGTGCATAAAATCTGCGCATCCGTACAAAAGCCGGATCACAGCTTTTTATTTCGCTTTTACTTTGCTAAAAACAAAACTGGTTTTTGTGCTTTGAAGCCTCGAAAAGCTGCGATTGTCTTTTGTTTTTCTAGCTTCAAAAAATGTTGGCTTTGTTGGTCTTTTGAGATATGTTTGGCAACAATAGATAGCATTAGACTAATATTTTGTTTTCATAACGTTTGTTAGCACTACTCTGAGCATAAAGCTAGTTTATTTTTTCACGGATTTCAATTCACACTTCACACTCTAGTCCCGACCTAAGCAAAGCTTGTAGTATGGAAACTAGATTGCTGATAGAATACTTATATACATTTTTTTGTAAATACACATAGGATACATAGTAACACCCAGACACAGAACAAATATTTGTTTATCTAACAAACATTTGGGTGGGGATCAAACACACGACCCACAGCATGAAAGGCATACTACCAACTGAGCTGTGACGCCTGTCAAGTTATCTACGAACATTAAAAATATCAAAGTTTAACAACACGAACGTATATAAAGAGTTAATGGAAACAGACAACCTTCTAACAAATGACACAATCGACCTTCCACTGTATGTTAATGTTTAGTAAACGTTTAGGGGTAATTGCATTTTCCTAGAACAAGCTTAATACACCAATATAATAGGTCACTGTACACACGAAAAAATAGCTAGTCCGACTCTGCAAAAACACTCCACGTGGTTCTTATTTATATTATTTTATTTATAATCTTTCAAACATGTCTTTCAAACTAACAGTCGTCACAGGTCAGTTGGTAGCTCCGCCTTCCATGCTGTGGGTCGAGGGTTCTATTCCCATCCAAAGCAAATGTTTGTGTGATGAACATAAATATTTGTTCTGTGTCTGGATGTTACTATGTAGGTATTTTGTAATTGTATGTATTTACAAAAAAAAGTATATAAGTATTCTATCAGCAATTTAGTTTCCATAGTACAAGTTATGCTTAGTTTAGGACTAGGGCGCGATGTGTGAAATGTCCATGAATATTTACTAATTACTTACTAAACTTTCAAACATTAAAATTATATTAATACAGCAATGATGAGGCATGATTTTTATCACTAGATAGGTACATGTTTTTATACATAAATAAACTCTATAAACTAAGAACCAGATTTGTTTAGAACAATTCTACCTGCTAGAGTTTATTTCATTTGTAAACCTTACTTTTATTATTCAAGGGAGAGCAATGGTTCGCCTCCAATAAATTCTAGATCTCAAGAAGGGTTGAAAGACCGCGGTACCTCAGCACAATCTTGCAAGCGTGGATTCACTTTGGCAACATGCCAGAGGGGTGATCGCGAGTAAATGTGACTGTCGCTAACGTAAAATGTACAATGTGTATTCGGGAAATTTCGGGATAGACTGCGCGGTGACGCAGTAACACTCTACAGTCGAGTTCTCACTAGCGCGCATTGTTAAATGTGACAATCGCAAATGTGGCGTATCCGAAACACTGCGCGGTGACGCTGCAACGTGTGTTCGCCGACTAAGCATTAGCGCGCAGTGTAAATCAAATACCGTTTTGATACATTTACGATTGTGATATTTCTTTGTGTTTCTCTCGTGGAGTCATACTGCGGTCTTATTGTGTTGTCCAGTCCAACTACACTTACGGTAAAAGAGAGCAAATCAGTGTCGTAGGAAAAAGCTAGTTTTATCTAGGCTTCAAAAAAGTTAGATTATTTGTATGTGTTACGCGATTTTTTTATGCCATCGCAGGCAGACGAGCTTGCCAGTGATTAACCATGATTTCAAATTATTTTGCACTGTAGATCATACTTCAGTGGTGGTCTTATACTGATTACTATTTAGTAGATACTCTTTAAATATTACTACGATTGATTGAAGATTTCTATATTTTAGTTAAAAATATTAAACTGTACCCTGTAGTTTGCGTGTGGACCTTAAGTGCAGGCCACAAGGTGAGGCAATATAAACTGTATTTCATTGCATTAGAAGCCCTTGACCTGACTCAACCATCACTTCGATAAAAGATATTAAATCTTTAATAGCGCCTCTATCGGATATTTTAAGAACCAATGCCAAAATAATAAAGTTTCAGTGGCTATGTATATTTAAAAATAAAATAAAATAAAATGTCCACCGTTTACTGTATTGCACTTTTATAGAGCTTTTGAGTGCATCGTTTTACTGCTCGGTCTACTTAATGGACCAAATGGTGTCATCATCATCATCAATCTATATCAGTCCACTGCTGGACGTAGGTCTCTCCCAAGACGCGCCACTGAGCCCGGTCTTCGGCTCTTCTCATCCAGTTTTTGCCAGCTACACTCCGTAGATCGTTTATTGTTATAAATATAAAGAAATTCACTTGTAATTTTTAGAGATAAATAATGAGAATAAGATCAAACTTAAATTTTATAACAATTTGTTTTGATGGCGCTAATTTAACGTAAATGGCATTGTTAATGTATTATTCCTAAGTAATGATGATGATTGAATTAAGGAAATTTAGGGGTTAAAAGAGAAAATAATTGTATTTTTATGTTTAAATAAGGTAAAACTACTGGACCAATTTCAAAAATTCTTTCACCATTAGAATGCTACTATCGCCGGGTGGCATAGGCTGTAACTATTATTTAAAAAAAATAGAAATATTTAATAAAACTTCAATAATGTTACCCAGGGTGTAAAACTACTAGTCGTTATATGAACTGCAAGTGATGCTAATCTGTGGCGAACTTGGTTCACACTAAATACATAAATGTTAAGTTTTTACTAGATAATTTCTTGTTAAAGTTATACGACTAAAAACCCGTGCTATCGGAACATTTCTTTGGCCCGCCCATAACTTGGCGTAGCGATAAAAGTAGGTTAGATTATGTATAACATTTTATTGAATATCCCAAAAATTTGTTCTGTTTTTTTATTTTTACCTGTCCTTACTTACATCTTTATACATAATAGCTGTAGCTGTAAAATAAAGTTTCAGCAAACAGTTTTTATTAATCCATAATAACAGTCACCTATAGGTACCATACATATATACCTTCTATACTATAATATTTTCTTTGCGTTATGTTTGGATTAATAAAAACTTTTTTATCCAAATTTTAATACCGAATTTAACTGCTCAAACACAACGGAAAGTTGAATAAAAACAACATAAAATTAGTTTCCAAACTTTGAAACAATTTTATTTCCAAAGCTTTTACAAAAAAATATTCGCTGATTCTAAAAGAATGATGGGACTCGCCATCTTTATTTCTACTAAGAGAGTGCACATCGACGACTATACTATAGTAAGACAGTTTATTTTACGTCACTTTTAACTTTAAGCCCATAGTTATGCAAGTCAAGATAAAATATAAAAAACCTGTAAAAAAATCATCGAAATACCTATAACATAAGGTGATAAAAGTAATTTTAAACCATTTTATGAATGAATGATGTATGTTGTTTAAATAAAATTTCATTTCATTTCATTTGAGTATCTGGCCCAGCGTATCAGCATTGCTATTCAGCGCGGCAATGCAGTCAGAATCTTGGGTACGCTTCCGATTGGTACTGATTTGGATCAGTTGAACTATCTATAGATGCATCTATCGTTTGCAACGGTCTGTAGAAAGCTCAACTGTTTCTTATGTATTTTATACGCCTATGTTCATTTTGTAAATACTGTGTAGTCGTAAGTTTGTTTGTGAATAAATGTTTTCATTTCATAAAGTTTTACTTGTGAATGACTTTCAAAGGCTTCAAATCACGTGATTATAAAATACATTTTGTCCTCAGTGTGCGCTCTCACTTAACGTTTAAACTTCCTACCTTCAATTCGCTTAGTAATGGGCCCAGTAACATCCATGCTGTCACGATTCGCATTTATAGCTTGAATAATTTACTTCTAAGTACCTTTAATACCTAATACATTATTCAATAGAATGTACCTGTCTTTGTTCCTATAGGTACCTAGATAAACTGTTTTAACATACCTTATAGATCTAGATATCTATAGGAACAAAGGCAGCAGTTAAGAAATATTTGACGACCGATGTGGCGCGGCGGGCGAAGGTCCGCCTGCGACGCGGAGGTTGCGGGTTCGATTTCCGCCTTGGAATAAATGTTTGTACGATCTGCAAATATATATTCCGGGTGTTCTGGGTATTTTATATCTACTTACAATAAAAAATATCTATCTATGTCATGTATTATTAAGTTCTGCTTAGCTTGGGGCTGGATGATGTTGTTGTCCAGCATTACATTATATAATTAACAGGCGTCACAGCTCAGTAGTAGCTCTGCCTTCCATGCTGTGGGTCGTGGATTCGATTCCCACCACAGGGCAAATGTTTGTTTGATGAACATAAATATTAATTAAAAACCTTCCGAAATTGAGTAAGTAAACATTTCTTTTTGCAGATAGAGGATTCAAGTAATCGAAAAGGAGGAGGGACATTTTTGGTCCCAATGAATGGCGGCATTTGGACCATGTGTATTTCTTTAGAAGGTATACTATTTTACATACATAGTTTATTTAGTACTTACTAATTAAAGAATGTGTTTAAAAATGATCTTTATTTTCAGAGGAAGAGATATCAATATTGCACCGAGTGGGTTTCCCGAAAGAGCCGCGATGCACAAACTATTTAGCTGAGAATGATTATGAGGAACCGAGAGCTGATTGGCAACATCGTAAGTACCTTAAATTGACACAGCACTGGAACTTCAGTAAGTACTTAATTTAGTTTAATTGTAATTCTTTGTAAGAAGGATCATAATTTAAAAAAACGGTAGGAACCGGGCCGTAAGTTTTTTGCCCGTTCTTCTAGGATCTGGAACTGGCACCAAGAATCACCTAGTATGTAAGACGATTCTAAATGATCCTTGTGATTTTATTGAATAAAGAAATATTTGACTTTGACTTGACCTATACTATGAAACATTATTAAGAATACTTTTTTATATAGCTTAATTTCTATCCACCATTACTAAAATTTTGTAGATTTGTGTTTATTTGAGTTAATAAATAACTTATCTTATTTTAAAATTTACTTTAAAGCGGTATCAGACTGTACCAACGCCTAAATTAGACAATTTATTATCAAAATACCTACCTACGTCACAGTATAATCCTGGAATTTGTCATAGTTAGACGTATTCTCAAATTTTTTTTCAATCATAATAACATTATAAACCGAAAGAACTATCACACTCACATTACATACTAATGAGTGCTACGAACGCTACGGCACTGCTACGCTGTTGCTACGGCGTAGCATACCATTATGTGCTTCTAAAGACACAAGGACTAGAAATGGCTTATATGTAGCTCTTTTTTTTGTACAAATTTTGGGAAAACACTGTTTGAGGTCATCGACACCAAGAAGAAGAAGCTCTTTTTTGTAGCTCTATGTTACAGCATAATTTTGCAAAAAAAAAACTAAAATTTTTGAATATAAAACTCTGGTAAACAATGAATAAAACATAGCTTAATAATCTGTAAGTTCATTACGAAAACTGAATAATAAAATATTCATTAGTAACCTTAGGTATGAATAAGCAATGCCTTTTTATCCCTAAACAAGTTTGAGCCAACCATTACAAAAAGGCTCTTTTAATAATTAGAAAAACACGTAATAGTCTTAATTTGTTACTGGTTGCGAATAAATTTGAAATAAGTTATTTTTTACTTGCTTTTTGCGGTTTTCTTATCACTGCTACTAGAATAAGTTTATTTAATTATAGAATTATTTTTTGTACTTTTCCCAAAAATTCAAAGAATATGATGTAACGTCGAAAAATTATTTTTCTCACAAAATAAATATTACTTATACCTACTATTATTTATATACTTATATATTTGTAAATTAATTATACTATTAATTAATTTACATATTTTTTTCTTTGAAAAAAATTATACCTAAGTACTACACTACTTTATGTTTAAAATTTCTGGTAGGTAAAAAATGATATAATATAAAAAAGTTATCAAGCATTCATAAATGAAATGAAATGAAATGAAATAATTTATTTGCTTCAAACATGGTAGGTTTATGATCTTATCATACATAGTGCCTCACGTTTCACCAAATATTGGCATGCAAATCTTACAAAAATTATACATAATTATTAATTAAAAAAGATAAAATGTCATACAATAAACACACATTCAATAAGATTACAACAAAATACAATTAATAATACATAAAATAATTAGTCATATAAAATAGAATAAAAAATTTAGATGAAAAATCTGAATATCACTATATTTTTATAGTAATATTTTATGGTATAGTACTCTATGATATTCCATAGAGTACTTAAATCCTTGTTTTTATCCACGGACTGATATTTTTATAAGAAGGGTTATTCACCCTAGCTTAACCTTGAGATATTCTCCAAGGTGACATTTAAGTCGTGCGAACATTTTCGATTTACTTTTAACTAGCTATTGTTCGTAATTTCGCTCGTTTTTAGAATGTTAATGAGTGTTTTTGAACTAAAAAAAGGCGTCTGGCACTCGGGGACTGCCGCGGTAAAGCTATTGCATAGCATTTTTTGCTGGATTACGCATGCGCAGTGTTAGGTTATTTTCGTTACGGAATTTCTGGATTCGGTCTCCACGCTCATGGCCCGCGATAGAAGCTATGCAATAGCTTAAAAATACATAAATATATAAAAAGTCTTAGACATGTTTTTATAACAAAGTTTCTTTAGTTATTTATCAACGGGAAGCCATTTGCTCCACTTAGCTTGGCGAAGTTTCTCTGATTATTTTAATGTGTTTTCTGAACATTTGATAAAGTATGTTTTCCTTATGTGTGGTGAACTTCGAGTGTTTTTTATCATATATTCAAAGATTTACTATCCTGTGTTGGCAGCAATATTCGGTCTAGCAACGATATTTGTATTAAAATCACAGTTACTTTAATGCCCAGCGTATCAGCATTGCTATTCAGCGCGACAATGCAGCCAATATCTTGGGTACGCTTCCGATCGGTACTGATTTGGAACAGTTG
The DNA here is from genome assembly GCA_932527185.1 of Ecliptopera silaceata. Taxonomy (NCBI): domain Eukaryota; kingdom Metazoa; phylum Arthropoda; class Insecta; order Lepidoptera; family Geometridae; genus Ecliptopera; species Ecliptopera silaceata. The sequence goes on along the minus strand of OW052202.1, from coordinate 3,026,582 downwards.
AGCTATCTATAGATCGTTTATGGTCTATAGATAGCTCAACTGTTTGTTATGTATTTTATTTATACCTATGTACATTTTGTCTATAATAGTCGTAAGTTTGTTTGCGAATATTTCATAAAAATATTATACATTTCGAGTATAACAATAAAAGTATCATCATCATTAACCTATATCAGTCCACTGCTGGATGTAGGTCTGATGATTATGACTATTGATGTATGTACGTGACGTTTTAGTGCGTATGACAGTTTTAAGTACGATTTCTGTTACTTAGGCCTTATTAGCCGACAGGCTTTATTACCCTCAGATACCTACCTTAGGTCTCTCTCAAGACGCGCCATTGAGCCCGGTCTTCGGCTCTTCTCATCCAGTGTTTGTAATGTACAATAACTGACATTAATCTTTAAGTTTTTTTTTTGACAGGTATGCAGAACCTATCAATATCATGCGCGCTGGTTTGCCTGATAGTTTTGGGCAGTGCTGCGTTGGTCGGAGCTTTTGGAGTCTGCAAACATCAGATCAGCGCTGTACTCGTCACTGGCGTCATGTATATATTAGCAGGTGCTTATAAATACTATATAATAGATACTAATTTAATTAAAAGTTAGTACAGGGTGTACCTGAAAAAATGAAGTGAAAGTTAGTATGCAAGGTGTGACTAGACGGATGGACGAATAGTGTTACATCATCATCAACAAGATACAAGATTTTATTTGTAAAAGTATATTTTACAAGTCATAGATTATAATAAATTAAACACATATAATATATTAACTAGGACACAATTTAACATAAAAATTATATAGAAGAGCTATAAAAGAAATGTACTTAGCTATATATAATGTTTGTTTTTTTTTGTTTGAAAAATTGTGACGTAAATGTTTGTTTTAGGTTTATTCGCAATGTTTACGTTGATGATAATTCACTTCAAGCGAGTACAGAGGCATTCTACCCGTGGTTTGTCGTACGACGACACCGGCGACGGAATTATAGGTATGTAGTGCAGGAGACGGGGGAGTTATAACTAAGTTATATGACTTATAATTATAAATTTGAAATTATAATTTATAGTTATACAGTCAATGACATTTGCCGCACGTGAGGTAGATCTTAGATACCTACTCTTAGGATTTCCTTAAAAAAATGTATGTTTTACTAACATAATATGTAATGTCATTTTTAAAAGTATAACAAGACAAGGTTTTATTAGAAATCCCTATTTTATCGACAGGGGTCACATCTCAGTAGGCAGCAGCCTTCTATGCTGTGGGTCGTGGGTTCGATCCCTACCAAGAACAAATGTTTGTGTGATGAACATAAATATTTATTCTGATCTGGTCGTGTATATTAAATGTATGTATTTTAAAAAAAAGTATTCTATCAGCAATCTAGTGGCCATGAATATTTATTTATCACAAAAAATACCTTTATTGAGTTATTTTTAGTACATAAATTTGATTTAAAATTTTCCTTATTTACAGGTTCAAGAATCCCCGCTCTGCCGTTACTCTCAGCAAGAGAATTCTCGACCTCCTGGTCGTTAGACCTGGGTTGGGGCGGAGTAGCTTTAGCCACAACAACGTCCATTCTCTGGATACTTCTCTCTAAGATCATGAGGTACAACCCCATATCCACTATGTTACTGTAACCACGACAGATAGTAGGCATGGTTTATTCCGTGTCTCAAGCATTTATCCTGTTTATTTGGATATCGCTAGAAAATAAACAACAAATTGTGAGTTTTACTTTTGTGCACTCATATTAAAAAAGTCTTATTAAAGGCTATTGAAATACCAGTGTTTATGTCAACATTAGGCGACCTTAGACCTTTTCTTAATGATCCTAGTGATTTTACTGAATAAGGTCGAGTCGAAAGGAACCCACGAGTCTAATACCTTCTAATTCGATATAGGTAAATGGGGGGTTAGCACGAATAAATGTGAATATAATATATGACAATCGTAAACGTATCGAAACAGTGACGAAATACATTGTGCGTCAATATCAGCTTCACCATCGAGCGTTGCAGCTATACCGTGAAGTGTATCTTAAATACGTTACGTTTACGATTGTCACGTGCTCAACCCTAAATCGTCCACCAGATTTGTATTTCAAAGTCATATATCGATTTGATAATTTGTTCGGCCGATGCAATATCTTTTTGGCTCGTGTTGTAGTTTCATGGTTGCCTTTTGCACATAAAGCTACAAAATAAATATAGTAAGTGTAAGAATAAACTTTTGCATAAGTTGAAACCTTACTAAGTTTTCCGCTTTATAAAAAGCTAATGAAAAAAAGCTTGCTGCCGTCCAATGCATAATTAATTAAGTATCAAATTTAAAGACCTTTAAAAAGGCTTTCTTGGTACAGTTAAAAAACTGTTGGACTTAAAATATTGATTTTAATGCTCACAGCATACATTACCTGTCAAAGCGTTAGGCTCATCAGCCGCTAGAATACATGAAGTATTTTTGAACCATGAGCTTAGGATTTTTATTATTGTAACGCAAATATTAAAAGCTATAAATTTGAAATGTTTGTAAATACTAAAATTCAATCGCTCTTTTTATATTAGATGGAACTAGTTAAGCTGTTTTAATTAAGTATAATAATGTCGAGTGAAAAAATACTGTTGTAGAAGTTTTAGCTTTCAATTTATACTTTGATTGTAGAGTACCTACCTTAGTAATATGCGATGCGGATCAAATTAATATCGCTTTGATGAATAAAAACTTTGTTGTAGAACTTTCACCTTCAGCTCTTTAAGCAATCAGATGTTTCAATAATATAGATGTTAAATAAAAAATAATAATTTGAAAATGCCGTAGTAATTCAGCCTTAAGCTCCTGTACTACAAGACAGGATGAGCGCACACCGATGACAAGACTGCAGGAAGTTTTTTTTACGTCGCGATCACAATACCGATTGTCAAATGTTGGCTTAAAACAATTGGCTTCAAAACATTTTGTCGTAAGTGTGCGCTCTATATTAGTAGATTCACAAATTGTTACAATAGGTATGAATAGGTTTGAGTATTTATAGTAAGTTTATCATGGTGTTGTGAAACATTAGAAATTCGTTTTTTAATTACATTGTATAATTTATAAAAAGTTCTAAATTCATAATCCTATTAGCAAAGCCATAATTATTGTGTCAATGAGATCAATAGTTAGGGTACTTATCATCGACACGAGAAGAAGAAGAAGAAGGTACTTATAAGAGATACCACAGACAAATATTTATTATTTTTTTATTATTTCCAAGATTTAAAAGTTTGTAAAATTATTAGTTGTAAATATGCTTAGTTTATTAAAAGTTGTAAGTCAAAAGGTATAGTTTATTTATTGAGAGTAAGAAACAGAATGCTCTACTAGTTACCTAGTTCCATTAAGTATTTTTCGTACCTAGTCATTTTATATTTATCAGTAACGCACATTTTTAAGTTTAGTTAGTATTTTGAAATATCACCAACATCAGAACAAAAATCAAATAGTTTTGGAAAAGGAGGTTTCTTTTAGACTTAAACCTTATTTATCGATACATTATTCCGTTGACTGCCTTTTTATGATTTTATATGGACTATTTCTATCCCCTATCGTATAAAAAGTTAGCGTTGAGATTATGCCATCATTACGTATGGTAATCAAGACATTATGTGTGCCCTAACTTTTTATAAGATCCCCTATCTTATAAAAAGTTAATCTATGGATTTTAATTTTATTTTAAAACTTTGGTTCGTTCGTCGTTAATAGATATAAATTTAAAATCAGTTATTGCCAGAACTTTTAAAATAAAGCGCATAAAACAATCTTTTATATAGATCGTTGAAATAAACTATTGGAAAAGTTATTATTTGAATAGCGGGTAGCAACGACACTATTAAACTTTACTGCTGATATCAAAGTCAACGGCATCTACAGAAGATTTGTTTGACAAAAGCTATCATCTTTATAGCAATGAAAACGAATGTGAAATGAGGTTTTAGACAATGGGTTAGATGTAAGATAAAAATGAAACTAGGTACCACGTTTCAAGCTTGTTATAAAAGTGTCAAAAGCTATTAAAGTAAAGCTCTCTGTATAATACCAGTTTTTTTTGTGTTTTATTACTTAACTTCTGATTGGATGTCCTCTTGGATATCTTCTTATTTTTGTATGGATATCCGAGAGACGACTCTCAGCTCGAGAGTAGAGTTTTCAAATGCAACCTCGGACTAAGCCCTCTGGTCAGTCTGCTTGATTCAAATGTCCAACTATCGGTAAACTGCAATTTATAATTTTGTATGGAGAGAATGAGCGATTGGTATTATTACTAATATTAAATAATATATGTCTAGACATGATTTGGAGTCTTGCTTAAATATAAATAAAATGTTTGTGTATAATTTATGTGTACAAATTATGTTTATGGTTATTACATGTGAAGCAATATTATTTTCAATAACATGTTGTTTTATTACTCACGCGTCTATAAAACTTATAAAATAAGGGATTAGGAACAGTAGGTATTTAGAAAAATATTAAAATAATAATTAATATTAAAACAAAGTTTTTAAATATTAAAATATTTTTATTTACAATATATGAAATACAACTCAGTTCTTCAACAGAAAAGATAACAAGAAATTGTTTATATAAAACTCTGGCCGTTAAAGAAGCCAGTCTATCTGAGGCGGAAAACATCGAACTGTCATTATTTTCTTAAACAGAGTGCAACATTGCTTACTTGATTCTCTTAACACAAAGTCAAAATTACAACATTTGCATTTATTTTTCATTTGAGCATCTTTAAGACGATGAACAAGACTCTTTTTGTTGTTTCATAACGAATGCTAAATCGTAGTATCATATTACTTATTTCAAGCTACATAAAGTTCAATTTAGGTTGAAAAATAACCTCTCAAGATTATAACCTCAAAAATATTTCTATCTTGTCTACCCTCATAAAAAACTGATATTCTAGTCTACTCTCATTCTTCGTTCAAAAACACATCTTCCATATCAATGTCTTCTGCTTTTCGTTTCTTGGGGCGCGGTCGTTTTCCGTGCATCATTTCTAGTTTGATTTTTTTAGATTGTTTTTTCTTCTCTTTGAGTTGAAGTTTCCGTTTAGCAGCCTTTTCTGGGTTATTCACCTTCTCTTGTAACAGTAACTGTGGAATAAAAAGTATATTATATTGCTGTTTTTTATTTAAATAGTTCTAATCTCATTAAATACTCTTAAATAATTCCATGGTCATTTTACAAAACGCCGTAAAGTCCTAAGCTAAATATTCCTAAGTCAAATACCAATACCAACTAGAATAACGTCTGTTTTTACAACTAACCTTTTTCCTCTCAGCCCGTTTAACATTCAACCTCGTTTGAGCTTCAGCAACGAGTTTAGAGTATTCTATGTCTCCTATCTTCCGTCTCAGCTTCTTTCCCAGTCTGTTAGATAGTTGTTTGGATAGCGACGCTGGCGCCATCGCATCGCCCGTGGACAATTCGCGAACTATCGGCGGCAAGATCACATCAATGATAGATAGGATTTCTTCGCTTTCTAGTGAAGATAGTAGATGCGTCCACATTGTGAATATTGCTGCTCTCTGAAAATAAAAAAAAAGTATTATTAGTGCAGACAGTGATTCATTGAAATTGAGTTTAAATTAATACATACAATACAGGTAAAGATTGGTATATACATATGTTGCTTTTCTAAGTAATGTGACATTTGAAAGTAAGTTGGGAGTCATGTTAATCCTAAAAATATACATTTGAATTGAAAATTTCCGCTTTTAAATCAACTTTCAAAAAAATATGACGGTTCATATTTCGATTGTATTTTGTTTTTTTTTGTTTAACTTATTGGAGATGAACAGATTCTTATGATTATATTTTTTAAAGATTGATTGAGATTTATACTTTTAATATGATACCATTTAAATGTAAGTACTTAATCAAGTTCTGACCAGTAACTTTTTGAGTTAACCATTATTATAGCGTATTTAATATTACTTCGATGACCAAAGTTTTCTTTTTTGCAAAATAATACTTACAATATTCATACAAGTAGGTGCCTTAGCGACTTCAGCATTAATCGCCTTGCGTAGTTTGTATAGAATCCATCGGATGGTCAATTTAGCAGTTCCTTCAACATCTTCGGATTCTAGAACTTTCTTCGTCAGTTTGAAGCTCGATATTGAATGAACAATCTTGAAGATTTGAAATAATACTGCTGTAGCCTGAAAATTTACAAGAAAGTAATTCAATATGCTTTTTATTTCTTTGTCCTATACGTACATAAAATCTATTACTTATATAAAAATAATAAAATCATTTATCTGTTTTTAAAAGTTAAGAAAAACGTGTATCTAACAACTTATGAAATTAAGTTGAACTTTTCTCAAAAATAACATGACGATAGCTTTTTAGTATAAAAAGTAGGTTACCTGTTCAGCCATATCCTTCGACACATTTGGCGTAAACTGCGCGCACAAATCCAATATCAAACTCCTTAGACAATCCTCAGTATCACAGTAAATAAAACCTCTTTCGCTATCCTTCTTCTTCACAATACCATCTAATTCCTCCACATCCACCGCAGATAATATCCTACCAATAACACTGGCCGATTTCAGTCTCACCCACGCGTGAGGATATCCAAGTAACGCTTGACAATGCTGCGCGATCTCATCGTATTCGCTCTGATACTCTTTATTCGTCAAACTGGACGCGCAATGTATTGTGATCTTTTCGATAAGGTTGAGGATTTGGATCAGACTGTGGTCCTTTTCGCTTTGTTTTTCTTCGTCGGTTTTATCGTCGGCTTGTTCGAGTTTTATCTTTACGAATCTGCCCTCTGTTATGTCATTGCTTAGAAGTAGTATTTTGCCGCAGACTAGAGATAGGATGGTGTTGAGTCGGTTGGTGAAATTTTCTTGTTCTACGTTCACGAATCGTGAGCTGAGCTGTGCGGCTAATTCAAAATGGACGGGCTGTGAACAAAAGTGAAATGAAAATGAAACACACGAGACACTAAAGAAAATTTTCGAAATTTATGAGTCATTTCTAGAGTATCATTCTCCATATATGAGTATTTTGGGACATTTCTAATCTTAATTTATCTTTCATTCCATAAAAAATTAAAGACTATTCCTGAGTATTTTATGGCGTTCGGAGATCATTCTGACTATTTTGAGCTCTAGACCTATCCACACTTGAGTATTTTGCGCTAAATATAGACCACATATCGTAGAAATATGTAGAAATGTCATGGTGACATTTCTACACCGTTCTTTACCTGATAATTTAAACCATTGTACTTGAACATTTAGCGCAAATTGAAGACAATTCAATTAATTGGTCAAACTTGAGTTTTAAAATTGAAGTTTGTGAATACTCCGTTCCTGAGTATCTTGAAAGAAGGTAAGAACCCAAACCAGAGATATATAAAAAAAAATAAAAATAAAAAAAAAATACAGGATCGAAAGTAAATTCTATAAGCTGTCATATTAAGAAGTCTACGCGTGTGTATAATGTAGTTTCACAAAAGTTACCGTTAAGTATATGCTATTACAGCCTTTATTACAACTAAGTACATTTAGATATACATATATAAATATGATCAAATTTCAATTTAAAATAAAAGAGATTGAGAATACTCCATACCTGAGTATCTTGAAAGAAGGTAAGTACGAGATCGAAGAGTGTGTTTCGTTGTAGCGCTGTGAATCGCTTGAGCATGGCTTCGATGCAGGCGGCGGCGGCGGCGCGACACTCGGGCGCAGCGTCGTTCAACATGCAGGCGCCCAGAGACAGGAGGAGGTGCTCACCGTGACCTGATAGCTGCGACTAGGAACAAACAAATTAAATATTTCTCTATTCAATAAAATCACAAGGATCATTTAGAATCGTCTTACATAATAGGTGATTCTAGGTGCCAAAAAAACAAGTTTTTTATCGCTTTTAAGATATAACCGCCCATTGTATTGTTAAGTTCCTACATGTTTCAATTTAAGTCGTGGTGTGCAATAAAGTATTTTCTATCTTCTATCTAATTATCTATCTTTATCCATCTTTTGTGTCTGATCCTCGTTGGCGGTATAACGGTACAATTGTCTTAGAAAATGAGTATTTTTATAAAGTTAAACATAAACAGCTTTTATTTAGGCTTCCTCGTCCCCAAATACGGCTATGTCACACGATTAAATAAATACAGCTTGTAAAAAAGTTTTTAACGAATGTTTGTTATACCTTTATACTTAAGATCGTAAATATCTAGTGGTTAAAACTTACAACTTGTAGCTTATTGATGATCATTTCAATAAACTTGAGCGATGACTCTCTTCCATGTTGAAGCTCATAATTCAGCTGCGATACAAAGAAAGCGATAAACTTCTCCAATCTCTTGCCTGGAGAGTAGTTTGTGAGGTAAGTCAGGAATATTAGTCGACATTCGTCTCTGAAAACCAAAAAAACACGTTACATTAACGTTAAAACATTTTGTTCCCTGTACCTCTACCATGAGCTGTCACAGTAAAATCGCCTGACTTTACTACAGTAGTTACGTAAATATTAGTACATAGGGTACTTGATACAAATAAGGCCTATGCTCAAATAAGGCCTATAGTGCGAAAAAGTCGTTTAATGTATTTACATCAAATATTATACTGCACGAACGTATAGACTACACCTCCACACCTCGGCAAATAGTGCGCGAGAGGCCCGCTCACGCTGACAACGCCAGTTTTCGTCGGTTGTTCGTGGACGATGGCCGTTTTCATTGCGTGTTATTAATTTGTCGTAATTTCTATCGTATTTTATTACGGTATTTTTTAGAGTTTTATTTCAAGTTATTACACGGTTTACATTATAACTCATCGAAAAGGTTATTTTTTCTTTATTTTGTATTATTTAGGATATGTGAATTAATTATTGCGTATAACATGTCTGAGGTATATGGTTCGAAATAAGGCCTACTTTCTTATTAGGCTAAATATTTTTTTTAAATAATATTAAATATTTAATAATGAATTATTTTTGATAAAATATGTTCATTTTCTAATATTTGTTTGAATAGATATGTTGTTTTTTATAGTATTCTTTAGTTTTTGTCAATATACGACTTCAAGTCTGACTAGCAATTTAAGTATAATATTTAGTTACATAAATTAAAAAGTTGTACGTCAAAGTCTCATGAAAACGTGATAAAAAACTCAGAAATACATAATTTTATAATGATTGATCGTTTAATAACATTATTCCTATACTTTAAATATGTAGGCTTAATTAAATCACTAGTATTTAAAAAGGCCTAAAGCTATGGTTTTACAATTCTCTCATTTTAGTTGATTTTTGATTGAAGATTATATAATGTTTACTTAAAAAATAATAAAATATTAACCAAAAAAGAAGTCCACGCTTTTATTTATCACCTTCTTCAAATAATTTATCAAATTTTGAGTGTTTGAAATTAGGTAGGCCTTATTTGTATCACTTACCTTATTACGAATTTTAGTACCCAACTATCCGCTAGAGGCGCTGTACAAATCTTCATACATTTTTTTAACTACAGACGCTAGCGAGTATAGTATATACTAGTATAGTAAAAACTCATGGTAGAGCTACAGAGCTGTGATAGACGTCACAGCTCAGTTGGTAGTAGCTCTACCGTCCATGCTGTGGGTTGTGGGTTCGATCCCCACCGAGAGCAAAAGTTTTCCAGATTACTGATAGAATACTTACTACTACCAACTCAGCTGTGATGCCTGTCAAACTTAACGTAATAAAGAACGTAATTAAATTAAAATGAGTATTTTAGTTGTCAACTACATTTTAACATTATTTTTCTTTAAAATATAAATGTGAGATTTTTTTTTATCCAGAAGTAGGACAGATGTTTAAAAAAAATCTCCCAATAGCAATAGACATTAATCTTTTTACTTGAATTTGAAACTATTTCAGTTAACAATATAATACGCACGTATAACGCCCTTTTCTATGATTGTATTACTAAATAAATTAACACATAAAAACTCACCTAGATTTAGCAGATTCGCTAAGAATACAAATTCTAGAAACTTTTTCCATAACTTCGTGTAATTCCGTCGACACCAGTTTCGCTTCCAAAATAGCTTTCAGTAATGAGAATGAATTCGACTGACGTTCATCGTTTTGGCAATCTTCTTCTGCATATAGAAGTAACGTTTTCAACTGGTCGACTTCTAGCTTGAAGTATTTAACGTTACGTATTAGTACTGTTACGGCCTGAAAAAAAATTTTTTTTAGACTATTCACACATCACACTCTAGTCTCAAACTAAGCAGAGCTTGTACTATGGGAACTAGATTGCTGATAGAATACTTTTAAATGCATTTTTTTTGTAAATACATAGTATCATTAGTAACAAAACTTACTACCTATGTTCTCAGTTCATCATCATCATCATCATCGACCTATGTCAGTCCACTGCTGGACGTAGGGTCTCTCCCAAGACGCGCCTCTGAGCCCGGCCTTCGGCTCTTCTCATCCAGTGTTTGCCAGCTACACTACGCAGATCGTCGCTCCATCTCCTACACTACGCTTGCCTAAACGCGATTTCTCAGTTGACTGAAGAAAAAATATAAATCTTTCAAAATACTAACCTTAAAAGCGTTCCGAACTAAATGATAATTATCATTCTGCTTACTGATCTCAAACGTAGCATACTTATGTAATATCTCAAAAAGCATCTTCACTATATCTTGCACCATTTCTTCCAACGTCGGAGTACTGACTCTAATCGTCCATAAAGTTGATATACACTTCATAGCGACTGTCGTTACTTTTACATGGTCACTTTTCAACGCATCTACTAGTAGAGGTATTAATGGATCAACGAAGGCCTTGCAATCCACTCTAGATACCTTTTCACGTTTAAGTATAACGTAGAGGATATTTAGACTGAATTCTACTAGAACGTGTGCATTAGCTTTGCCGGATAGTTTGACGTTTCTCGCCTGATTTTCCTTATTACGTTTAGGAGTCGCTGGGATTATGAAGCAGTCTGGTTTAGCGCGTTGCATTTTTTCTCTTTGCGCGTCCGAAAGCTGTCTCTTTGGAGCGCCGAGTACGAATTCTGGTATGCTTTCAGATGCGATTCCGTGAAGGAATATAAAGAGAGATTCGATGTCTACAAACTTGTTTGCGACTAGTCCGGTACTGACGTGCATCATAGCTTCTTGGACTTTTACAACAATTTTTTTCGAATGATGCTTTTGTAGCACCTCTTTGAAGGGTAGCAGGAGGTTAATAAGATGACTTTCTGTTATGTTCTGGGATACTATCATGAGTGTAACGTAGCTTTTCTTGCTCGGTTTTGCTTCTGGCGTTTTATAATGAAGTTTATCGACCTCTTTTTCTTCGGACAACGCTCCAAATAGGTCATTCACACACACATCGAGAATATAATGCAAGTTTTTGTCTATATCTCCAGGTATAAAGTCAGATTTTAAAGCGTCAAGTACGCTATGTATAGTTGCTACTAACACATGGACTTGGAAGCCTCGAGTTAAGAGTATAGTTAGATGTTCTAGAAGTATTCCTAGGTAGCTAGTTCCGATTGTAATCATGATCTTTTTGAGGATATCTCGAGCCATGAGTCTCACTTGTTTCAGCGGCGATTTTAAGAAGGAGCATAGTTTTACGAAAATTCTGAAAGAGTATAATAGAATAAAATCAACTTGATAACAGTAATTGATTGCGATTTTTTTAACAGTTTCTTATTATACACTAAACAAATAATATATTACTATTTATCAAGGAGAACAAAGTATTTAAACTCTTTTGTCTACTTACGTGGGAAGCTGATATTTCAACAAATCTCCGGGCAGTCTTTGCAATAACTTTACAAGAGCTAGTGCTATGGGAACTCTTTGCATTTCTTCCTCTTGTCGATCGATACTTGTCTTCCTTCGGTTCACTTTGTGAGATTCTTCGTGGTCTGTCAGTTTGCCGATAGCACTGAAAATATTATTAACTATCTTTAAAAATCACGTTTTATTTCTAGTTATACATACAACACATAGTCAACACCCAGACACAGAACAAACATGTTTGCTAACACATTGTTTTTGGTGGGAATTGAACCCACGATCCGCTGCACGGAAGGCAGAGCTTATACCATCTGAGCTGTGACGCCTGTCAAATGATTAGTAGTAAAGATATCTTACCGGTTTAATTGAGGTAATAGTCCAGCGGCTAAAGATTTAATGATCCTTTTAGCGACAGAAGGAGATACACTAGTTAGTCTATCAAACGCCGGCTCATTGGACACTTCTTTAGACAGTTCCTCATTGGCTAATTCTTCGTCAGCTGCTTTTAATTCTTCATCTTCATCTATTGGGCTTTCTTTTTCTATGTTTTCATCTTTGTCAGCATTTTCTGCGTCAATTTTATCGGATATTATTTGTGTCTCTTCTATTTCATTAGGTTCTGTACTTGTGACTTCGGTAGATTTATTTTCGATTTTACTATCGTCAGATTTGGATGTAGCATCTGCTTTAATATCCTTAGCACCTTTTAATTTAATATTGATTTTTCCCGTAGCAATGTTATTGATAAGAGCTTTTGGAAGTTCAATGTTCTTCGCTTTAGAGAAGTCAAAATGAAATGCGTCGATTATACCGATTAGGATTCGAGTGAGTTGTTTCTGATGTTCAGTGGTTGTGCGCATTTTGTTGAGATATAGTTTTAGTATCACTTCATAGTGGTACCATGGAAGTAGCTTACAACAGGTAGCAACCACGTCTATACATGCATCTACTAATGTATTCTTATCTGTGTATTTATCGTCACCTAAGAACATATATGCCAATGGTAGTATGAAATTAGTAAGTGTTCTAGGAGTTGGACATTTGGTCATCTTTCTCACGATTTTACAGAACTTCATCAACGCTCGAACTCGCCTGTGCATTTGTAAATGGCACATGTTTTCAAAGAAGTCCACTTCTACGTCTTCTTTATTGGTAAAATAAGCTAGATCTTGTAAAACTACGTCTGCATCAGGACATTCTCGAGCTAAAGTACCGAGCAGAGCAATACTCTCATTTCTAAAATTTTCGTTCTTAGTATCTCTTATTCCATTTGATATAAGTGATAAAACTGTGTCTCTAACTAAGAACTGGCCATCAGTTGCTGATCTATATTTCATAAGCAACTTCGGTAGTATTCTTTTAAGGCATAGGCCAGCACCATCGCGCAAGCCTATATCTTTCTCAGTGCGGATGGTATAAAAGCAATTGTTTACTATGAGTATAGCAAGGTCCACGTCAATCTCGCCATTATCTGATAGTTTATATATCTCTTTGTATGCGTCAATACGTCTGTCAAAATCTGGTTGTTCTATCCACCGTTTGTTGAAAGCATTCATTTCAGTCACTATCCGAGCCATCCTTTCTAATGACTCTTTATTGGTTGCATTCTCAGCTATAGAACACAGCAGTTTGATGAGTAGCTTTCTAACATCAACAGGAGCTACTTTGTTGAACAGAACCGCTATGTTCTTGATATAAACTTGTGGTTGCGTGCTGTGTCCTAGTAAGTTGATTATAGTATTGACAGCATACTCCATGTTTTCTTCAGCCATATTCATGCACACTTTTTTTACGAGTATTGGTAGTAGCAATGTCAGAAGTTCATCACATATTTCTGGAGACGCCACTAACTCTGTTACTCGTGATAAGATCAAAAGATCTCTTTTGTTCACCGCGTTAGATTTTGCGGAGTTTGCAAAACGACGCTTCATGATTTCTAAAATATTTGGAATGTGCGGAATAAGAATCTTGCTTCCAAAATTCAGATTGGGTACATTGGAAATTTCTTCAACAGCTAAATGGTTGAAAGATTCTATTGGTGGTAACTCTTTATCCTCTTCATCTTCGGTCAAAGTCAATAGTTTTTCTATCATATCAAGAACTGTGTTCACTACAATTGGAGATATTTTCGGAGCTGTCAGTAGTTTGAATAACGCTGACAAAGCATTGGATGAGTCGGTTTCTGAACAAGTTATCAGTAAAACGTAATATCTTGGGTTTTGGGACCATGTTGACAGAATTTTCAGTAAAACTGTCGGGTTTTGGACGCACTCGATATGTAACTTGACGATCATAGGAAACAGAAGAGTCTCAAATATGACTTGAAGTTCCTCTTTGTTCCATGGATACTTATCGTATTGTTCGAATAGCTTTTTTATCGTCGTCAACGCGAGGACTCTTAGATTTTTCAAGACTTTGACGTACCCTTTGTGCACTCTTTCATCTTTTGCCAAAACTCCTGCTATAGTCGAGCAGACTGCATAGAATATGTTAAATAACTGCGACAATAGTTCATCTTTCATGTACCCTCCAAAGTACTCTCGTACAACTTCGAACAAATTCAATACACTGTGCAGTTTCCCTGGAGCTGTGATGGACTTCAAATCCAAAGTAGAGAGTACTGTTTGGTTTATTTCTTTGGGAGTCATCGGCATATATTGCTTGAACTGTGAAAATGCCATTTCTATGAAGATTTTGAGTTCAGTCTCACCACAGCCAGCTAAGTACCGCATAACAAGGGATCTTCTAGCTTGCCCACCGCCTTTTTTATCCGCTCCTAGTTTCGATGTCATTTTTCCATAAAGTATTCTAAGTATGATAGGAACAACATGTTCTCTGTCATCAGGATGAATGCTCTGGGCGTCTTCTGTGATTTTAAATTGCGTCATTTCATCTTTGAACTTTTTCTCATCAACCAAATTGTGCAAATTAGTTTTGTATGGCAACACATTTTTGTTTTTATAGTTAAGCACACAATCTAGTGCGTATTTCTGTAGACCAGGGTTTTTATTCTTCAAGAAATCCATGTAAAGTTCCCAAAATATGGGCTCTTTGTGCAAAGCTCGTGGATTTTTGAATTGAGCTAGTACTTGCATTACATTTATCAGTGTTTTGAATATAGTTTTACCTGAAACTGTTTCTTTTGGACCTTCAATTTCTTCGATCATTTGTTCAATGTTTGCAACATTTTCTTCCGGCTCGTCTACATCCATTTTGGTATTGTCATGAATTTCCACATTAATTTTCAGTGCGTTTTCATCTCTTCTGTATTCTTCATCAATAAAGTTTAGAAATAGTACTACAACATCGCGATTTTTCGCTTCGCAGACTTGAATGCAATTCGTCATAACTTTCAATAACAGATTTCTGTAGTTGTACACATCAGGTCTTTCGGATATACTGTTGTAATCTGAATACAGATTTTTGATTATTTCATTATTTGTGTCTATTTCAGAGTCAAACTGGAATTGTTTCAGATTTTTCTTCGCGTTGACGAATGATGACTGAAGTGCAGTATGGAACGAAGGCCAAAATTCTTCAGCCGTCAGGGCATTGCCATATCCAGCTACGAACTCCGAAACCGGTTCCCACAGAAGCTTGAAGTTAAAGTACAAAGCTCCAAGCATATAATTCAAACCAAAGAGATGGAAGTCTGTATCTTTTGCTATAACAAACTGTGTACTGTTAAATGTCATGTTTTGCAGTAAGCTGATCTGAGCTCTGTATTCTTGAATAGAAGGTTTAATAGACTCAACTTCATAGCATTTGCTGAATATTTCAAACTTCGCAATATTATCTTTCCCGGTTCGGTTCAAACCCTCGACGTTTTCGAAAAGTTTGTAAAGGTGGGTAGTCAACAATCGGACCACATGAAAAGGAGAAGATACATTGTTCTTCAAATAAGAATCAACTAGCATCAAATGGGGGTAAGTCAGCTTGTTTTCATGCTCATACGCAGTCAGATATAAATCTAACAAATGTAAGGCGCATAAGTAATTAGGATCCGCTGCACATGGGAGTATTATGGGCAGAAGTTTCTCGATATCACAGATCGCATTGAGCTTTTTGCAACTTGATATATGAATAGCACTCTCCATAGCGTTTGCAAGTAGAAACAAAACTCTTCTGGCGAATTTAGACAAGGCTGTTGTGTCGCAATGAAACTTGTCTTGCTCAGACTGGCTTTCCAAGTTATAACTAGCCAAGACAGCGAGTAGTTTAGAGATCAGAAAACTCAAAGCATTGATGCAGTATTCTACATCAATCTTCTCTATGTGTGGCAGACAGAATAACACATTCATCAATTTAGTAGGATTCTCAACATTATTCTCAATATCATCATTCACAACCGCATTGAAATGCTCCATAAATGTAGGAAGATATCTCCCTAAATCGACAGGGTACTTCACCCATTCAAATAGCTTGATACCATTTTTGGACAGAGGAGACTTTCTTAGGCAGATTCTAGTCAGTGCACACATAGCTTCATTGTCAAACCCAGATTGAATTACGAAGTTTATGAACGGCGGCAGAATGTGCATATCAAATTGTGAATAGTCAATAACATTTTGAACAAAGTTTATCAAGATGTTTGGGTATGGTAACGGTAGTAAGACTTTTACAATAATACTTGCGTGTTCTTGAGATAAGGAGACGTTTGGTGATAGAAGTAACACAGCTCCGATTTGAGAACACACTTCTAGAACACTCTCCGATGATTGTTCACAGATCACTTTGATCAGTAAAAGTACGAACTGCGGGGGGTTTGACAGGTACTTTCCGTTCTGGTGCTCAATAACTTGGCCTGCAAGCCGTAGTATGTATTCCAAACCTTTACTTTGCTCATCATTTTCTTTCAGAATCTCTTCGGTGAATTTAAGAATACTGTTCCAAAATACAGTATACTCTTTAGGTGAGATTGTTTGCAAGCTGTCTTCAAAAGTCTGTGTGAGAACTTTAAAGAGTATTTCTTGATGCTCCTTGTTTTCTTTCAAGTATTGAAGAAGCAATGGCAAAAAGGTTTCAATGCAACTGTGAAATTTTCCGGTAACTCCTCTTAGAATCTCGAATATTAGATGACCACATCCTACTATTGCCTGAAAATTAAAAAAAACATATGGTATTCATTGGCCAAGAATATTTATACTATGCCCCAACAAATATGTAATCAGATTCAAAGTTTGACAGATAGTGTGTGATAGTGTGCGCTTTATCATGAAAAATAAATAGTGAGGTCATTCAACTGATTGAATAGTCAATTAAATGAATGAAAAAGGTTTAATAAAATTTATTTTGTTTAAAAAAATTAATAAGGTAGTTTGCTAACCAAGAGTATTTTTATTTGTTAATTTGAACCGACTATGTACTGTCAAAGTTTGATTATGATTATTTTATTTAACTAGAGAAAATAAAATCTTTTTAGAAATAATGATACTTACATCATCATTAGATTGTAAGTAGGTTAACAGTAAACCCACAAACTTTTTCTTATCTCTGATATCTCGGGCGACAAATGCAAAACTTTCAGCTGCGAAATTATTGATGTATTGTGGCTTATTCTCACTCAACAATGGTATAATTCTCTTCAGCACCACCGCAATGTCTTTCTTCAGATATGGTTTCAGCACTTTGAACAAGAATGCAAGACAGACTAGGGTCCATTCAAGTTGCTCGGCATTTTTAGTGTTCAGTAGCTTTATTAGGATGTCAAAGAACTTTGGGAAGTGCGGGTAGAAGTCTTCTCGTAGATCTTTGGCTAGTGATACCAGGATTCTGAAAGGGATATAAAATATTTTAAGTTATAGAATAAATTATGGGAAATGTTACATTGGATTGAGCAATGGAGATTTAGTGAGAAAATCTGTGACGCATCAAAATGTTTAGTATTAAATTATTAACTTCGTCAATCATACTGTATCTCATATTTTTATACAAAAAGTTTTTTATTAATTTGTATAATATGATTTCAGTGATTTCATTGTGAATATTTATTTATTATTTGAGTACGATCACGGTCAAGTATTAGAATATAGTTTTGTTTAGCATGAAAACTCTAAGAAATATTTTCTCGATAATTACTTACTCCAGTAATGGTTGTAGACACAAAGGATCTTCTAAATTAAGATATTTCTCTAATACATCAATAACTTCATCTTTCTTGTGAACCAGTTGTGTCAATGAGAAAGTACCGAAGATATCTCTCTTGAACTTTTTGAAGTTCTCAGTCAAGTTGAGAACATGCCATTTCTGAACGGCCAACGAGAAATGGGTATCATTCTCCTCTGGCAGCTTTGTGTATTCATGTTCAATGTGGTATAGAGCAGCATGGCGGATGTCGATGGCATTTATGCGCTCTGCAAATGGAATAAACTGGAAACCAGTACCAAAATAAACTTAGTAATCAGACATAAAAGGGACAATAATGCATGTTAAAGTCTTTTGAATATAACATTGTAATAGACTTTATTTTTAGATTGTAAAAGTAATATTCTTTTATTCAAGTTTTGCTCTAGAAATAAATAAAAAATAAAAATCGGTGCATTCAAAATAACCTATAAAAATGTTTTTAGTTAGTTTTATAGTTACCCGAAAAGTGTTTGTAGTTTTATGTTTTACAGGTTTACTCTTCATTTTCTTATCATCAATGCAGGTTATCTAGTAAGGAATATACAGCGTTATTTATTTCATAAATAAAAATCAACAATTTCCCACGCTTGACTTCGACTTCAAATCATAATAAGCCTGAAGTTAGCAACAAAGCAAAGAAAGGCATGGTTTTGATAAATTTGACAGTCAAAGACACAGAGTGCTAAGAAACTTATAGAACACTTTTCAGACGCTCAAGCAAAAACATATTTTGAAGTTATATCATCAGTTTTTTATATCTATGGGCTTTTTTTTTACTTCGTCATCTGTGTTTACTTATTACTTCATTCGCACAAAAATCCAGAAAATCCGAAGTGTTTTGTTGTTGTGAGGATTTTTTAATAGCTAAAAGCTTTCTGAAGCTTCATTTACTTGTTCAATGCTCTCTAGGTTTGTAAATTCTCTGCCTACTGGCCTGTCGAATCAGCTGACAAAGCTTTATTTTCAAGGTAAGCTAAATTCATAACGCCGGTGCATAGCGGCTAAAGTCTATTTGTGTTATCAAATGTTTTGGTTCGTAGCTCTTGTCCGCAACCAGAGAGAGGCTCACAGTGTACAAGTGCACAACCAATACAAAAGTATGGACATCAAGATATTACCAGCTCTTCAAGACAACTACATGTATTTGATAGTTGATAAGGCTACAAACGAGGCAGCGATAGTTGACCCAGTTGAGCCGAAGACTGTGCTGAAAGCTGTACAAGAGCAAGGCGTTAAGCTCACTACTGTGCTGACTACTCATCATCATTGGTAAATATATAGATAAACTATTAGTTGGTATAACATTTCAATAGTATAAACAAGATCAATAAAATCAAGCAGCATTCTTATCATCTTTGTCATATCATCTACAAGTTTCATATAGCTCCACTATAATTGAAACTACACTGTAGTTTATTGGCTTTATCTTGTAAATAAGATAGCTGTTGCTATGAAGGTCAAAACCAATAATTACATTTATAATGCAAGTCTTGTGTCCATTGAAAATATTCCAACATTTTATGTTACCATGTTATTTATTTCAGGGATCATGCTGGCGGTAATGAAGACCTGGTCAAACAGCAGCCAGGGCTCACAGTTTATGGAGGTGATGACCGCATTGGAGCCCTGACTCAAAAAGTACAGCACAACTCCACATTCAACATCGGGAATTTGAATGTACAATGTTTATTTACTCCGTGCCATACTTCAGGTCATATCTGTTACTATGTGACTGCTCCAGAAGAAGGAAATGATCCGGCTGTATTTACAGGTGTTTAAAAAATAATTTAAGAAGTAAATACCTCATTGTAGAAAATTGGATACCTATGAGATAGATAAATTATACAATAGCACAAAGGAAAAATACAACAAAAGTTTACTAAGTTAATTTTATACAAAGGGCAAACTTATCTTTGATAGCAATTTTATCCTTCTCAGAAGGGTTGAAGTTTAAATTATGAATAAGTACATTATGTTGCAAATGTTAAGTTCAGTTAGGTATAATAGATAAAGATAAACTCAAAACCCTCCTTTTATTCTGCATAGTCATGTAAAAACAAGTAGGTAATGCAATAGGCAGCCTTATTGCTTAGTGTCACCAGGCACTAATCTAGATCTAAAAAGATAGTCTAATATTCTTTATCATTTCAGGAGACACATTATTTCTGGGTGGATGCGGCAGATTCTTCGAAGGCACAGCCAACCAGATGTACCAAGCCCTCATAACAATCTTGAGCAATCTACCCGACCATACAAAAGTATATTGTGGGCATGAGTATTCAAAGACTAATTTGAGTTTTGCCGAAGTTGTTGAACCAGAAAATGAGGATGTGAAGAAGAAGATTAGCTGGGCCTCTGAGAGGAGGAAAGAGGGTTTACCTACTGTAAGTTTTCATATGCTGATTATTTTTTTTAATCTCTAAAGAACTTTTTGAGTTACCAACTTAAGTTGGTACTAGTACCATATTGCCCTACCAACTGGCACAAACATCTCAAGAAAAAACTGGCTAAATGCACTGCACTGAAGGAGGTTGCTGTAATTGTCCTCAACCTTTTTTAAGAATAAGAATACATAGTTGTATTGTTTATCTATGTAGGTTATTGAAACTCCTTTGTTTCTGCACTTCAAGGTCACATCATTATATGGTGGTACTACTAACTATTTATAACTAAATAGACTAGTCAAAATTAAATTAATTCAAAGCGTTTTCAAAATTATTTCTGGGCGTCTAGTCGAAGCGACGCGTGACCCGAGGGCTGGTGAGTATCTGGCCCAACGTATCAGCATTGCTATTCAGCGCGGCAATGCAGCCAGTGTCTTGGGTACGCTTCCGATTGGTACTGATTTGGATCAGTTGAGCTATCTATAGATCGTTTGCAACGGTCTGTAGATAGCTCAACTGTTTCTTATGTATTTTATATGACTTTGTACATTTTGTAAATACTGTATAGTCATAAGTTTGTTTGTGAATAAAATTACATGAGTTTAACAAAAAAAAAAAAGACCAGTCAAAGTAATGCTTAGTTTGGGACTAGGGTGTGGTATATTCATTTTTTATTTATTTATAATATTTGTTATCTAAGCTAGAACTTTTTTATTGTTTCAGGTGCCATCAACAATTTTAGAAGAGAAACTATACAACCCCTTTATGAGGGTTACCCACCCTGCAGTAATGAAACATGCAAACAAACAAGATGCTATTGAAACAATGAAAGCTATTAGACTTGAGAAAGATAAATTTTAATTATTTTAACAATGGCATTTATTTTGTGGCACAAGGATTTATTTTACAAATTAATTTAGTTGGTAATGTAATAAATGATTTTTGTATAAATTGCATTTTTATTCCGGGTTTGTCTAGAGTAGTATAAGAGAAAAACAGTAATGCATCATTATTTTTTTTTTTTATAAAATGCAGCAGGATCACAGATTTCATTACAACAAATTTTTATACTGTGGAATTAGATCAAGTTATAATTTTGTGCTTACAATTCAATTCAAGGAACATTACTTTTAGTTTTAATATAATTTTACTAAAAGTTCACAATATGGCTATCAACCATAACTAACTTATACTTATAATAAACTAGAAGTTTATTGTTGTGTGTCATTCTCCTTCTTTATAGTGTTGTATTGTGACATTTGCTCAACATATTTCTCTTTTGACTTTTCAAACATAGCCACATACACCTGAAAATAAACCAAGTTTATTAGTGTTTTCATCTATTCATCATATCACTTACAAGTTCAGAATTTCAATTAAAATTTTTGATGAATAATTTAACTATTTTGAGAGGCTTAAAAGAATTGTTGCTAATTTATATCAGCAAGTTTTCTATTAACACTCTAGAGGTGTGACACATGCCCATGCTAAGTTGAGCAAAAATGTGGCATGGTCATTTTCAACTTAAAGAGTTTTCTAGGGGACAAATAAAATTATGAAAATCTGACAGCCTTACCCGTTTCTCATCATTGCTAAGGGATCTCCACCTATGAGCCAACTGTCTTGTGACCTCTTGCTTCGAAGGCTCTGCCCCATCCTCAGAGTTAGTTTCCGCAATGACCAGCGGGCGCTGCTCTTGGCAGAATTGAAAGAATGCATTACATGGCTTCTTGGGTGCATTGGGATCTTTTTCAGGCTAAAGAAAGAAGGAACAGGGTTACAAAAGTGATTAAAAAAGCGATATTATTAAGCGGGATGATACATACTCTATCAGCTTTGCTTTTCCGTTTAGTTGGTTGCTTTTTGGGACCAGTGGCATTTTGTTTTTCAGCTTGTTTGATTATTCCTAGAGGTCTCATCATGGGTCGTTGTCTTGGTAAGGAATCATTTGCATCAATAGGTGTTATTCGAAATGGATCTTCATGACTATCCAACCTTTCAATAAGCAATTTTATATCTTGTTTGTATCGTTTTGTTAATTTCTTTGATGCCTTTATTCTGGAAGGATAAAAGACTAAGTGTTAAGCAAGTTTAGTATCTCCAAATATCGGCTTGTTTAATCCCACCGCCGAAACTCGATACATTTCTAGGAGGCGTGATCTTGAACTAGTTTCTAGCGAACACTCAGTAGCTAGATCATCAATCGAGTGGGTGTCCATCCAACGTTTAATTTAGTATCTATCGATTGTTTATTTCGAACACAAACCTGAAGACGAGCCTATCGTTGTCCTGTTGCAAAATTTCGCATCGTTCCAGCAAAAGTTGATATTTTCGTCGATAAATATCCTCGCGCGGTAAGCTCACCATATCCTCGTCTTCAGATTCGTCGTCAGAATTATCCGACTCTGTTGGTTGGACTGTCATTTTAATTTATTTCACGGCTTCTACGAAACTAATTTCTTTTTATTTAGCGCACGCAGCTGACGCCAGCTGTCATCGATCGAGCGAGTTTTGTACGTTGTTTGGGTTTTACAACATGGCAACTTTATTTCGATAATTTGTGTAGCATGCATTTGTTGTCACTGTCTTACTCAGGTACTATAAAATCTATCAGTTTCTTTTTAACTCATCTATGTGCGTATTTATTTTATGCCATAAATATTTAAAGCCAACGTTTCAAAACTAACCAAGTCAGACGGAAACGGATGATAGGATAAAATGCGCGGTAAACTTTGGATAAAGAATTTTCTCTCATGATTTTCGCGCAGATTTCCATTTCTATTGTAGATTGACCGCTCCGCGATTGCGCAGCCCATAAGATTCCCCGGGCTTTATTGATCAGGGAAGGCTACCCACCTTACCGACTTCACGGTGAAATACTGCAGTATATTTTGCTTCAATGTACGTGACGCGTGTAACATGTAGTTAAGCAAAGGTACATCGTTAAGCAGTGCCTGTTTATATTCAAAATACTGCAACTTCTTGAGACACAATGATCGTATAAGAAATAATGTGTAAAATATTACAAATGCCTTCCAAAATCCGCTATGAGATGGATTCCGGTGCTAACACGGCGAACTATGTTTATTTGTTTTCTATTATTGTTCCTATTTTATTTATTTTATGCATTGAGCTGCTGTATAGCTGACGAAAATGAGGTAAGAAAGGAACTTTTAGTGGGTAAGTACTTAGATAAAGTTGTTAAATTTTTGAACTCGTTTTTTACATAAGAAGGTAATAATAATTATTATGTGCTTCGCATTAGGGGCAAGTTTTGAGATAATGTTTTTTTCAGATAACATTAGAATACGTAGTTTTTCGTCGCCACATAACAAAATACAAAAATGCTTCTTACCGAGTGGCTTCCTTCCTCGGATTTTATGTAAATGATAGTAATACGAGTACGTATCGCAGACTGAAGAACACTGTTCCTCTGAAGAGACCGCCGGATGCCCTTATCATTGGAGTTAAGAAATGCGGAACAAGAGCGCTTCTAGAGTTTTTAAGGTAAATGTACCAGACAAATTGTACGGCTTTGTATTGTGCCTGGTTATGGTATCTAGGTATTATAGATTAGTATAGTTAAGGTAAGTATTAGAGATTAGTACAGTAGGTACTTACCTAATTAAAAATACTATTTCTGCAGATTGCATCCAGATGTTCGGGCCGCAGGATCCGAGGTCCATTTCTTTGATAAGTTTTACCATAAGGGATTTGAATGGTATCGGTATGTATAAATAATTTGAGAATCTGGTGGTAGGTATAGTACCCAAGTACCTAAGTATCTAAATAAATAATCACGAATAATTCACACATCACACTCTAGCCCCAAACTAAGCAAAGCTTGTACTATGAGAACCAGATTGCTGATAGAATACTTACTTATACTTATCTATGTAAGTATTTATAAGAGAAAGTGCGTATATTTAAGTATTCTAACAGAGATCTAGTTCTCATAATAAGTAGGTAGGTAGGTAGGTACCTACACGTTATCTTGGCTTACTTTAGGGCTAGAGCGTGAAAGTTGAAACGTCCATAAATATTTTTTTTTCCTATTTTGGGACTAAAAAGTGATGTGCACAATGTCCAAAAATGTAAATGATTTTAGGGACAAAATGCCCCCGACGCTCGAGGGTCAGATAACGATGGAAAAGACTCCTTCGTACTGGGTCACACGTTCAGCACCGAGACGTGTTTACGCTATGAACCCTTCAGTCAAGTTACTGGCCGTTGTAAGGGACCCCGTCACTAGAGCTATCAGTGACTATACGCAGTCTGCTAGGTGAGTTACAATACAAATTTACAAAATTATTTATTTTTAGGTACTTACTTAGTTATTTTTAATAACAAAAAAAAAGATCGAACTAGACAATGTCTTAATGATCACTGATCAATACAAAATACCTGTTTTTTTTTCAATTCGTGTTAAACTCAGGTCTACAAAGATTACAGAATCACTAAATCTATTATGCATTTACGTAAACATTACTACTGTAGTCCCCCCTAGGGGAGCTCACAGGGGAGCCAAGACCTCTAAGTTCTTTATACATCTTTGTTTTTATTTTTAAACTATTGTGTCCCACTGCAGGACAAAGGTCTCCCCCAAACTCTTACGACCGGTTTCGAACGATAATCAACGAAAAAATTAAATAATTAAGATCTATGTGTCAAACTCTGATCAATCGTGATTTGGGTTTCCAGAAATCGGCCGTTAAACTTACTCATTTAATTATCATATCTCGCTGACAGTTTAATTTTGAGTAGAAAATGACGTTATTTCAATGAAACAAGACTTTTGTCAGTCATGCTCGTAGAGTGGTTTTAAGTTTGCCTTCTCTCCAGCAAACGTCCAAGCCTCCCCCGTTTTGAAGACCTGGCTCTGATAAACAGCACAGTTTGTTGGAACGGAGCCCCATCATCAGTGGTGGACGCGTCGTGGCCTCCAATCAGGCTTGGAGTATACTCGCGTGCTTTGAAACGATGGCTGCGCAGGTTTCCTAAGTCCAAGCTACTTCTGGTCAGCGGAGAGAGATTGGTTGCTGATCCAGCGGCTGAAATGGCTAGAGTCCAGGTAATAAACGTAAGCAGTTTCATAAGGTTTTTGTGACCTACTAACATTGTGGCGTAAGTTGTCTGAATAAATTGACTGCATATTGTTTATACGTAATGTTTGTTTTCTAGTGTAACCTAGTATCTAGGAAACTATTATGAACGTGCTCGGTAGAGCAAAGCATTGATACAGCTACAAGCCATAATAACCATCTCATTTATACCTACAAATAAAAAAAGTATGTTCCCATCTTGACAATATCATCTAGCTATATATTGATATAGGTATATTGTGATCTAGACAGATGCCTAAATATAACTACTATATTTTATGAGATCGTAGTTAAACGCTTACTTAAATAGAGAAATAGAGAATTAAAAAAAAATATATCGAGGTTGATATAGGTACGTAACATATCAATTTGTTTTTCAGGAGTTCCTTGGACTGAAGCACGTTATAACGGACAAGCATTTCTACTTCAACTCGACCAAGGGTTTCCCTTGCCTTCTCAAATCTGAAGGCAGCTCAGTTCCCCATTGTCTCGGAAAAACAAAGGGTCGCAGCCATCCTTATATAGATCCTAAGGTCATCGACCGACTAAGAGACTTCTACAGACCCTTCAATGAGAGGTTTTATCAGATTTCCGGAATTAATTTCGGATGGTCTTGAATGTGTTGTGATTTGGTATACGGATATAGAGGCAAAACTACGTCCTTTAGGTATTTAAATATAATGTAGCAATATCATAAAATAAACTCTTTTTTCGTCCAACTTGCAAATGAGGGAAAATCTTTGCCCTCCAAAATAGTTTAGCCAAATTTAGATATAATTATGCACGATGCAAGCAATAAAATGAAGCAAAGTTGTGCGGCGTAGAATGTGGATCAAAAATGCTTAGTGGCGTTGGCTCCCCTAGGGGGGACATGGTAACTTTTTAGTATCGTTGCCCCCCCCTGAGCGATCGAGCCTAAGTTTGCATTGTCATTAACCCGTGAAAATTAATATAATGTCTACGAAAATGATTAACGGATAGCAATAATTAATAATCCTAATAGCTTCTAGGTTTTACTAACTAAGTAGAATTATAGTGAGGTATACTATAATTACCAAAATATGGAATGGTTGTGCAACTACTAGTTTATGTACTATTTGGTAATATTGGCAGATCCTTGGAACCAATGCTTTTAGACTAGACCAATGTAAAAACAATTATACCCGCTCAAGCTTTTAGATAAGGATTATTTTTAGGCTTTTAAAGAAGACGACGACCGCAAGGTAATTTCTTCTAAAATACAGGGTGTAACATTTACATACATATAATCCCGATATGAGTTACTCCAACGTTATAGCAAACAATTATTTTATTTGAAGCATTTTCTACTATATATTTTTACTAATTAAGACTATCTGTGAGAATTATTTACACCCTGTATATTGACTTTAATCCCTATAATTATGTAGTAAATAGTATTTAGTAGGTAATCTACGCATTTTGCCCTCCAATATTAAAATCTTGTGCCATATTTAGTTTAATTGGTAGCTAGTAAAATGCGGTTTAAAACTATTAAAATATATTAAAGGATTTATATCAAACTATTTTATTATTTGCATCCTTCCTGAAGTTTATATGAAAGTTTTCACTTATTATGTAACTTATGGTAACATGATTTGGGCTAGGATATTTTCAATTTTAACACTTTGGCCTATTTATAAATCTTATCAGACATAATTTTTTTTAAGATAGGTCTGTACATAACTTTTTTTAAATACATACTTAAGTAAGTATATTAAAATTTATATAATATCGTGTAAAATGCTGATCTGGCTTATACTCCAAAAATTGTCTGAATCGAAACATCGATTTTAGAATCTATGCATAAATCTATTCAGATTTCGCACACGAATCTTACAACATTACCATAGATTAGTCTAATCATTTCCATCGTAAATAGGCAGATCTTTAGGATTCATTTGTAAGTAGCTTATGGATCCAATACCGACTACTGCAAATGCTATTTTCACATTATCATCACATTTTCCGTGAAGAGCTGCAATTTCAGCGCCGGACGGGAACTTCGAGCTTTCACTGAAAAGAAAAATAAAAAACATAGAATTAAAAAAAATAAAGGTTTGGAATCTTTTTGTATTAAAAGTTGTAATAAAAAAATAAACGTCTCTCTTTTATTTTATTTTTTTTGATCTGGCTTGCACATTTTGCGCATTTGCCATAATAGAAGTTGTATGGTTGGTCTATAGATTTGAATTTGGAACCATAATATCAGTAGTATGCTTGTTTATTAGGGTTGATTTTAATCTATGGAAATTCTTCTCGATACGAAAACTAGCATATTAGGTCAAATTATTACTATTAACCGGGTAGGGTGGTTGTCTCCGATTATAAAGTAGCGGGTTCGATTCCCGTCGTGTACCTGCCATTTATTTTTCGTTATATATCGTTTTCGTTAATAAATCGTCTAGATCAAATGAAAATAGGATAAATACTTACTTGACGCATACAATTCTGAAATGCGGCTTCGGTGGGTCAGTTTTCCGGAAATTCTGCACATCTCTATTATAAACGTCAAAATCAATTGACAGACTAGTTTCCTCAACATCCGTAGCAGTTTGTATTATTCTCAGTTTCTCTAATGAGGTAGCCCAATCTTCATTAGGATCTTGTACTAGAATAGACTTCACGGAAGATTCGTCCGTGAAATCTCTAGAATGTTCTGTTAAGTCTTGTTCGAAGTTCGATACCGCTTCGATATGTTCGCAGAATAACAGCTTGAGATCTATCCACGTTGAGACTTGGCATGCATCGGGGTCGTCTACAAAATCGTATAACTGTTGGCTGTCGCTAAACAAAAGCTGCGCATCGAGTTTGGGACAAAGCAGCGCTTTACCAAAGTCATCATCGTTTGGAAGCCAATTCTTATCGAAATACTTCAACAAGTCTGTAGAACCTTCGAGGATATCTGGCATTAGATTTGCGTCTGATCGACTTGTACTAGCACCTACATTGACCTTCTTTAGAATGTTGAACGGGTTTACTAGTTTACGCTTCTTGTTCTTAGAAGCATCATTATTATCATCACTAGATCTCCGTTTGTTTTTAGTTTGTATTTCATCTGTTGCGATGACGTCAGAATCAGAACTGCTGTCGAGAACGACTAGTTTGTTGTCTTTTAGTTCTCCATTAGTATCGATGTAGAAATCCGCATTAAATGCTTTATTGAAATGTTTTAGAAGGTTATGCAATGCCCTCTTCTGCTTTGACGCGGATTGATTTTTTCTTTCCATGTTCCTAAGACGTGCTGCCAATGTTTTCACGCTCTCTAAATATTTGTCAAACTTTGAGCTTTCAGAGCTGCGGACTTCATCATCTAACTCGATAGTTTCAATGTTCCTTGGACTATCATCATATATTCTGAGATTAGGTGTTATCTTTATTTTGCCGTTGTAAATTTCATTGAATCTGGTTATCAGATCCGTGAGAGATTCGAGACTGTTGGGTGGTGGAGTCGGAAATGCCTTCAATTTATTTGCCAAGTTTTTAATGGCTTCTAAATGCTCGTGTTTTGTATTACGTCGTTTTTGTCTCTTGCTTTGTAAGTACGGGTTGACAATATTTTGGTGGCGGAGGAATTGTTGACGTATTTCGTGTTGTCTCTGTAGATATTGACTCCGAAAGCTATTTCTATTTTGTTGGTAATAGTTCCGTGGATATTGGTTACGATAGTTATTCTGGTGAGATGGATATTGGTTCTGATAGTCATTTCGTGGATACTGGTTTCTAATATAAGGAGGTCGCGGCCTTTGGTTGAAGTTTGAAGGCATGAAATGCATCATTCTGTAGAAATATGGGTGTTGATTGAAATGTTGTCTAGGGAAGTGTGACCTCCAAGTTGGGAATAGCCCGTACGGTTGTTGATACATTGGAGTGCTAGGGACGTATTGAGGCATTTCTGGAGTAGGTACTGCAGCACTTTCAGATTCACTAGAATTCCTTAGAGTCCTATACATAGCTCTGTTTTCTATAGAAGGGTTTGATCTCGGACGTTTATTGTTTTTCATATTCTTTAAAGTCTTCAGATCTATCTCGTAAATTTGTTTGTTCAAAAATACATTTCTTGGTAGATATTTTTCGTCGGGTACTTTAACAGTGACTATTTGTTGGGTGTAACAATCCGGTACATCATGGAATTTTTGTAACATGCTTTTTGTATCGGAAGGTTGAATTTTTCTGTTTTTAATTTTGAGCTTCGTTATTTGGTAGATGTTCAACATCTGTTTTTGATTAGAATCATTGCTTTGACTCTTCTCGTTATCTGTAAACAATCCGTATGATTAAGTAAATATATATTTTAGTGGAGTTAAACAATTTTCGGAGGTCGGAAGGCGACGGCGGGGTCGGCCGAAAAGGCGTTGGAAGGATGACCTGGACGTGCACGAAAAAGATTGGTGGAATGCCGCCAAGGACCGGAATGAGTGGAAGACTTTGGGGGAGACCTTTGCCCAGCAGTGGGACAATATAGGTTAACAAAAAAAAAAAGAATTTTAATTTGATTAAATAAGTAAATTAATATAGTTGTGTTATAAATTAAATGACGTGTGAACTTATGCTATTGTAAGTACATATAAAGGCATATTTTCACTGGAACTTCAAGGTATTACTTTTGCTTCGGATTTCAAGAGTTTTATTGCTTACCTGCATTTTTATACAACAATGTCTTCATTACAATATCAGTAATTTTGTTTTCAAGTCTTATAACACCAAGTTCATCGATTGAATACGAAACTGGAAACAAAGATGGATTTTAACCGTTGGTAAATGTTCATGAGTATTATACAACAATAATTAAATGATTAATTTAATACACAATAAATGATTCTTATTCTTATTCATACAATCCTTTAAATCTAAGTCTAACGGCCGGTTTCTCGAACGATGATCAACGAAAAAATCAAAGAAAAACTATGTGTCAAACTCGGATCTATCGTGATTTGGGTTTCCAGAAACCGGCCGTAAGTTATTTAAATCTAAGTTCTAAGCTATGCAATGAATAAACAATTAGATAACTAGTAGTACGCCCCGGCTTCGCACTGGTAGCCTATATAATAAATAACATTATAATATAGCCTATGTTCAGCGCAGATAATGTAGCTTCACAACAGTGAAAGAATTTTTGAAATCGGTCCGGTAGTTTCGGAGCCTATTCGATGCAAACAAACAATCAAATCTTTCTTCTTTATAATATTAGTTTAGATATGACTTTAGTTGAGTTAATCATACCTTTAGTAGATAAATGTTCAGTTATTTCTTTATCTGCATTTTGAAAATCATTTTTATTTGTATCCAGTGATTTCAAACAATTACTTGCTGTATTTGATCTATGTGGCAGATCTATAGCCATATCAGAATCATTTGCAACATCATTTGATGTTGATGTGATATCTGATGATGTTATAGAGTTCTTGCATAAAATACCATTATTTGTTGGTGGCTGATTTACTGCCATATCAGACTTGTTTGGAATATCAGTAGCAGTTGGTAATGCTATATTTAGAGTATCAGATTGGTTTACATTATCTTTCAGTGGAATTGGCATGTCTTTGGCCATATCTGTTGTTTCAATATTATTATTTAAAGCATTTGGTGTAAGTGGCGCGTCTATTGCCATAATATCAGTCTTATTTGTTTTGTCTACAGACGTGTCTGTTTGGGAGATGTTTTCAGTATCATTTGCTGGTAGAGGCATGTCTACTGCCATATCTGATGTTAAAGATTTTTTGTTTGAAATATCTGGTGTAAATGGCATCTCAATCGCCATTTCAGACTCATTATGAGTATCAGTATCAGTTGGCATTGGCTCATCTAACAGAGTTTTAGATCCATTGGTTGGTTTACCACCATTTGATTTAAGTGGCAGCTCTGTTGCCATATCAGAGTTAGCTAGAACTTTTATATCAGTTGATATTTTATCATCATTTACATTATCTACACCTGACAACAATTTAGTATTGCTATTCAATATCTTGTCATTCTTCAACTTGTCATCTGTAGAATTACTGTTATTTTCATTTAACTCAGTATTGCTAGAATTTTTATCAATTTTCTCTGATACGCTAGATTCTGTTGCCTTACAAACAGTAGGCATATGTCTCAATGGATCATGTCTGAAGACTTTGTAGCCAACTCTATTTAGTGAGGCATAAACTTTGTACTTTATAAGGTTTGTGTCATCTAGTAGCAGGGAATATGCTTTTTGAAGTGATACTGTCACCTGATTGTGTTTCAGGAGAAGGCAATTCTGAAAGAAAAATACATTAAATAAATAATAATGCTGGAAAATCCACACAACATCATCTATCCCCAGCAAGTTAAGCAGAGCTTGTGTTATGGGTACTAGAAGACTGACATACTTAATACAATACATTACATAGATAGATATTTTTTATTATACATATAAAATACCCAGAACACCCGGAACAGAATTTGCAGATGTACAAACATTTATCCCAAGGCGGGAATCGAACCCGCAACCTCAGACCTTAGCCCACCACGCCACATCGGTCGTCATTATAAAACTAAAAGTACTTACTGTCTCAATCAGAAACAAAGCTTCCTCAGGTAACAAGAAGAGGCTCCCGTTGACATTGTGTCCCATGTACTGCCAGTGACCTCCCACTTGTTGAGTCACCTCAGCCAGTTTTAGTTGGTCTCGCCATTCTGCATGACTGAGTGCACGGCTGAAATAGTTATAGAATAGAATTTTATTTTTTTATTAAATCATCTTTCTGTTCTTGCAATCTGCCATTGCATTGAGCGAGAGTTTTGTCGGTTCTTCGCCAGGCATGCGTGGACTGCATCCAGTGACACATCACACATTTGTTCATTGAATTAGGTCTTGAAGAGTTCTTCTTTTAATTCGTTTGAATGATGTGGCTGGGTTCATGAGGTTATAGAATAGAATATGAAATAGAATAGAATAGAAAACGTTTATTACACATAGAACAAACATTTAAAAACAAATTATAAAAGAATAGATGTGTAAAAAGGTCACCACTCAGCATAATATGCTATAGGGACGGTTAGGTACCTATAGCGCTGGTTTTCAGTGGGACCGTGAGGTTTTCAGTGGGACCGAGCTTAGTTTAGAGAGTTAAGGGTAATGTAAGCAGGTTGAGAGCAACTCAGAACCGTGCGGAATGGAAAGAGCAACGAGAGGCCTATGCCCAGCAGTGGGTCAAGCCAGCTGCGAATGATGATGATGAATGTAAGCTCACCATAAACTGGTTAGTTGATTATAGGACAATTTATATTGGATGTTATGTATTCTATTAACTAATATGTGTGAGTATTATTTCCATTAATATCAATCATTCTACACCCTTTCAAAGTTATTAAGTCCTAATCAAGCCGGGCTTCACAGCTCAGTTGGTAGTAACTCTGCCTTCAATGCTGTAGGTTATGGGTTTAATTTCCACTCAGAGCATAGTAACACCCAGACACAGAACAAATATTTATGGTCACCACACAAACATTTGCTCTGGTGATTACAAGTGCCTGTTCCATGCAACTAGAGCCTATGTATGAGCATGAAACTTCAGCCTGGTTCCTACCGTTTTTAGTATGATCTATCTTATAAAGAATTATAATTAAATACTGAAGTTCCAGTGAGGTGGTCAATTATACTAATTACATGTTTTTTTTCAATTTAATTTTTTAGGAACTTTAGTCGGTGGCCGACTATGCCAGTTCCATCGTGCCATAACAATTACTTTAAAAATAAGATTATTAAAAACTTAAAATAGTACTAACCATCTCTCTTAAACTGTAAATTGACAACTATTGCTTAAATAATCTGTGGTAAATGGTGTTGGTGCCACAATTACTTATACATATTTAGTATTAATCATAGTTTAACGGCCGGTTTCTGGAGTCCCAAATCACGATTGATCCGAGTTTGACACATAGTAATTATTTGATTTTTTCGTTGATCATCGTTCGAGAAACCGGCCGTAATTATCTTGTATTGAGGTACTGTTTGTTTTCTTGTTTGTTTGTTAATACATAAAGGTAAAAAAAAAAAAACAGTATTTGCCGCCTAAACAGTCCATAATTCAAAAAAGCCCAAATATGGACCGGTAGATCATGTTAGCCGTTACATTTTATGTAGTTGTCACTTACACTTTATCAATCCTTTCGGCAGCGATCAACGCCTTCCTCTTTTCTAATGCTGTTTGGATTTGTTTTGTTTCCAACCAAGAACCGTTTGGAGCAACCTCCTTGGTGCCGATCTCTGGCAAAATGCATTTGTTAATGTTTCTGCCTCTGTCTACTATTTCTGCTCCTCTGAAAGTTTTTGGAAACATGTTTTTAGATATAGAAAACATTTATTTAAGTACATAAATGTTTACAATAAAAAAATGTAAAAGGGTATTGATTCATTTATACTGGTTTTCAGTAGGGCAGAATAGATTTTTGTAAGTACCTACTGACCAGGCTTTGAGTAGATACTTAAGTGCTTGGTCATAAAATAAATAAATAAACAAATATTCATGGATTTCACACATGACACTCTAGTCCCAAACTAAGCAAAGCTTGTACTATGGAAACTAGATTGCTGATACTTATATACATTTTTGAGATCATTGGTAAATTCAAAATCTTTTACGCAGATTGTAGGTAATTGAGTTTATCAGGGTAAATTTTCTCACATGCTAAAAGAGATTTGGATGTTACTAGGTATTTGGAAACTGTTGCGTCGGCACCTAGCTAGCTATCAATCATAAACCCGGTTACAATAGTACTATACATAATTACAGGATGTTTTATCGACGTAACTTGGCTTGATAAATATGTACGTGGAACGTATAATACATTAATAGCAACAATAAACACGACGGACTGGTAGTAATTCAGTAAAAACATTGATTTGCAAGTCAAAATCAAACAGAATGAAAACACTTACGATAACATTTGCAGTGGTCTCGTATCCATTCTGAAGACACGAATTCAAATCTTAGAAATAACGTGATTACAGTTTATGAATAATTCTACGCCAATTTCTTGAAAATTCTTTTACGAATTCATCATAATTTTTCGACTGCTCATTCGGTGAAATTATTTTTAAAAGTGTTGCCAGCCCTGAACTTCAATTTTCCCTAAATGATCACTAAAAATATCATAACTATACCATAAATAAAAGCATGTCTAATAAATCATTGGTAAAAATGGTAATTTTTACCAATGATTTATTAGACATGCTCTTACACACAAAATTGTAGTATGTTGTAAAAAATTCATGCGTTGAAAGATTGACTATAAGCATGAAAACAGTAACTGATATGGTAAAACGCAGAGAAAATACATTGTATGCCTATGTCCATCACACATTTTATGCAGTATTTCAAATCAATTTTCAAAATAATTATTGCAAATTTAAATATTTTTCCCCATGCCATACAAAATTACCTTAAATTTAAGGAGTCCTGCATTTTTACAAGCGCTACTGTCTGTTAGTCTGTTACTGTCAAGAACCTACAAAAAAATGCAGTAGACGTGTACATAGATAATAACTTGGTTTATGAGCGTCTTGTATTGAAGTAGTAGAAAGAAAAATATTTATGTATCGAACGACGACGAAGCGAAATTGCTGATCCATTGGCAAGTCTCTTGGGGTTCATTGGCATGAATTGCCGTTGCCCGAGTCGGCCCTTGAGGTTTGAAATATTGAACAACGCCATCTATCAGTGAAAGCCGCGGTCTACAAATAGTAGTATTTTTAACAGAGAGATGGCGTTACCAATCATAATTTGTTTTCAATAACTTTTTTAGGATACGAAGCGTCTATATTTTATGTTTCAGGAAGACCATAACTTAGTAATTTAATGAAGGTTGATTAATTATTTGTAATTACTTACGGTTTTTTTTGGTAAGTACTTACTTTTAATTAATTAAAATGGTATAACTTGGGTAATAAGAAGAAGACTAGATATTATTAAAGTATAATTAATTGTAGGTATTAATTATCCTCACAGAATAAACAAAATGCAGAGATTCGTTATTTATTTATTATACTTCACAGCTTATAGTCCGGGGTAGATAGCTTGAAAAATGACAAAAAGATAAAGAAATTAATAGCAGGATGAAACCCATTAGAAAAGGAAGAGAATATTATAAAAATATAAGGAAAAATAATTTACGGGCGATCTGAGGTCGGGAAGGGGATGTGAGTAAGCTTTTAAGGGTAAAAAACGCTTTTTCTCGATTTCCGGCAAAACTAAAAGTCCTATGGAAGAAAGACAAATAGCAATGTTGTAGGTAATTAAAAAATCTAAAACTTTTGTATATACACTTTTTTCACATATCTCAAAATTTATGTGAAAAATTCAAAATCTCCTCCTTTTCTAATGGGTTTCATCCTACAATTTTTTTTTTCACTAACTTTTTTTTTTGCATTTTCTGAGAAGATTTTCTATGGTAACATATACATTTTTTTTCACTATCGGAAAGAAGAGATTTCAACGAACAGAAAACATACCAATTTTTTTAAGAAAGCTGATATTTTGACGGATGAATTTTCGATTGAAAATAAGGATATTTTTTCGATATTTAATCAAAATAAGGTGAAAAGAATATATATTTCTAATCGAATAAATTACAGCGTATTTGGGACATAAAGAGGTAAGTTTTCACCGAATTTAGTGAAAAAATATAATTGTTTGTAAAAGATATTAATAAAAAACTAAAATCTTGGTTTTTTGAATTTTTCACATACATCTTGAGGTTATGTGAAAAAAGTGTGTATAGAAAAGTTTTAGATCTTTTAATTACCTACAACTTTGCCATTTGACTTTTTTGCATAGGACTTTTAGTTTTGCCGGAAATCGAGAAAAAGCGTTTTTTACCCTTAAAAGCTCACCCCCACCCCCTTCCCGAACTCAGATCGCCTCTAAATTATTTTTCCTTATGTTTTTATAATATTCTCTTCCTTTTCTAATGGGTTTCATCCTGCTATTAATTTCTTTGGTTTTAAAACCTATCGAGCCTGGTCTATTAGTCGAATGCTACGCGCCTAGTGCTACGATGACGCGACGATAAAGCATAGAGCTAAAGTTACACTGAATGTCAGTGTAACTTTATCAGCTAGGCTCATCACAAAAACTTATTGAAGTTTACATGTTATATGATAGGTATGATAGGCTATTTCATATAATTTTTTTATAAAAATTGTATGGAAAATACTGATTTGTTTTCTTTTATTTTGAAAAGTAGATGTTGACGAAAAATCGTTGACTAATAATTTCCTAGTAATATTTCATTTCAGAACCATTCGGAATGTTTGAGAATGGAAGATAATGCTTTTTAGCATTAAGCTCGTACAACTACAACTACAAAAAACTGTACAACTAAGTACATATTTATGTGCAATAAAGTGTTTTCTAATCTAATCTAATGTTTTATTTGCAAGCATATAAAATAAAATAAGTATATTCTTCAAACTTCTCCAAAAGTTGGAGAATACAGCTGTATCATTATTCACTGAAACACCTATATCTATGCAGTTTTATATAGTTATACCTACAAAAGTAAAAAGGGACTTGCTCGTGTAGCAACGGCAATCAAGCAACCCTACCCCTCGAATCAAGTTCGCAGACTTTAATTCAGCCGGGCGGCAAAGCAACCGCGCTGCGTAGCGTAATCTACGAAGTTGTAGACCCTCGTAGTAGCTAAGTTGTAGCGTAGCATGTCGCCTAGCCTGACGAGTGACGGCTATCGATTGCCCGAAGCACGCCGAGCCCTCCCGACCGCTCCCGAACCCGCCCGAACGTCCATACATAGCGGAAGTAATGAAATGTACAGAAGGATATGAACCGGAAAAATTGTCGCTCTCCTCTTTCTTCGCGTCTCGTCTTATCCGGGTCCCTAAAAAACCTTCTTTTGTCGGTTTTTCCTTTCAGCGCACCTCGGGTAACGAATGGATGTTTATATGCAAGGCGACGTTTTATTGTCTTATCCGCTGTTTAAAATTCTCCAAATTTATTTTCGCCGTCTGGTCTTTGTGCGGAACACATTGAATTTACATAACTTTGAATTTCAGAATGAAAAATAAACAGTCTGTCGCGCGCAGGTGACAAAGGGTCGCCCGCCTCGCTTCTAATGTTGGGTAACTTCCCCAGTGCAGTCGGTCCTCTAATGGTGGAGTGTAATTAAAGTTCGACTTAATTGGCTGTGCATGTCGAGAGGCTACTTGGGGAAGTGTTTAAGAGTCCCGTCGGAGGTTCGCAAGCTTACGACCTCGGCCGGCGAGGGCTGGAGGCGGTTTAACGAATGTGAGCCATCGTGAGCTCGCATAGCATAACCGTCGCTCGGCTCCCTCTCGCTTGCGTCCGTCGGACGACATGCTGTAACTCAGCTCTTCATAGCCATTCGATCACACGCGGCTAGCCGTGCCGAACCTTATTTTTTTTTCCAAAATCAAAAAACTTGTGTTCCAAAATAAAGCTGTGCTCACACCGGCGCGGCGGCGGCGGCGGCCGATCGAAAGGGGAGGTTGGGGTGTCGCACCCCGGATACGTACCGCGTTATTTATGGTATATTTTGACGTGTGCGCTCGCTGCTAACTTCACATCGCAGGATAATGGGGTGATGGATAGTGTTATCGGTCGGTATTCATGGTGTACTTACCTACTGCGTTGAAACCTTGCATTTGTTATAACCGGGCGCCGTGGAATTACCCATAAAATTCCCTTTTTACTGAAAGTAGTGTTTTTTTAGTGTGTTTCTAGGAAGTGTAGCCTACGGACCGGCATTTCGTTCAATGCGGGGGTTTAAGTATGATATAAACTAGTCTCAGTGAAAATTTTTACTAGTGATACTTATTATTGGATTTTTTATGGTGCGTGTGTATTTTTTCTGTGTTTTCTTTTTAATTTCCTGGAGAAGCTACGGACCTGACCACCTGAAGCTAAATACAGAAAAGGTAAATATTAAAAACTGAGTTTCATCTAAAATATACATACCTACTTATGTAAAAAAAACCTATTTTACCATGTTAATAAATGCATACATTCAGGCGCTCTAAACTAACACTAGTAGGTATTATACTTTATGCTGCAATAAAATAATTTTCGGGATGAACCCAAACATTACTCTCGTATAAACATTTAGATAAGTAAACACACTCAGATAATAAATTGTATAACAGAGCCATCTATGGTGACATCCTGTCAGTAGTGATTAGTTCGCGATCCTGCCGCTGCTTATAGCGCCAGAGCATCAGCCGGCGGCACGCCTGCAGTCACGCGGCGCTGACTCGCGTCGCAGCATGTTTGCGTGGGCGATGTAGAACGCATCGTGATAAACAATTTGTGTTTTCTTCCTTATCTAAACAAAATAGTGCAGAAGCGATAGTACAAGATTTACTACTCAAAGTGCAAAGTTAATGTTTACGTGCGTTGTGAAATAAATGTGTGTGTTTTGTTGTTGCCGACATCGAGGGCAGGATTGTGGCCGTGCAGTGAAGGTCTAGGGCCGGCATGAGGAAAATAAACGGTGAGAGTACTGCCCTTTGAAGATGAAGATACACTAACGCTTCTAACATACATGACGCTTTATAAACACACGCATGATAAGAAATTGTGAATATGTCAACGGGTCAGCGATACCTACGTCGACATCCGACATGCAAAGATTCAACATACCTAACCTACCTACTTACCAAGCCGAATGTGTACAGTGAACAGTCGATATAAATGGAAACTGGAAACCAATAAGATAACCTTTTGCAAAGGCGCCCGTTGCTATTATGTCAAGAACACGGGACGCTTGTAATTTGATAGGGGAACATTTGGTAGGTAATAATAACTGTGGGGTTTGAGTCTGCAGTGGCGACTGGCGAGAGCATTGACATTATTCGACCGCTGCAGTTTTTTCGCTTTTGTTATATCGTGTCGTGACGTGACTACTCGCGACTGCAATCGAATGGGCAGCACAAAAAGTTATTAGATAACGGATACCTTTACCTACCGACAAAGTTGCCCAAGCGATAGACCCGAAAATCATTAACCGTAGCAGATCCCATACAAATGGTCAATAAACGTAATCCGACAATGTTTGATGGTCTGCCGGGCAGTCGGCGCGGCGCGATTGCGAAACGATCTGTCTCCTAGCCTCAAGTCTCCTAGACAATGGTTTATATGCGTCGAAGCTTGGTGCTTGTCGATAAATCATACGACACATGGCTTCGTGTGATTTGCAAGATTCACTTCCTGGTTACCATGTTTTCGTATTGTCTCATTAGTCACACTGATAAGATAGGTTACTTATATAATTTGTTTACTGGGAATTTATCTATTTAGATGATGGCATAAATACCTACTCCATTCGAAAATGTTATCTCTGGAGTTGCGATATAAATAAGCAACAAGATACTTTTGATTCAAATGCTGACGCTAACCTTAAACTAGCATCAGACATTGAATAAATCCGAAAAACAAGAGAGACAATCCCAATTTGAGTATCGCGAAAATAAGGTATCGAAGGTCAGATTATAAATTATGATGCAACAAATCCGTTGAGAGTTGAGACAGTCGCTGATTTGTATTCAACGCAGAAATCAAGCTTTAATGTTCGCATTTTGATTTACATACGAACGTTACGTATTGAAACACGAGACGGGTTAGACTCGCTGTAAGATGTATTGTTTGATAATTGTAAAACAGACTGCGAGAACTGAACATCTATTTGTTTTAAAAACACGTTTCATCTCTCAACGAATCGTCTGAAGATCCTGATGCTACCAATGATGGATGTGTTAAGTAAACTAGATTGAATCTAGATGTTAAAGTCTGCGTATTGTGCTAGTTTTTGGGACACTGGCGTGATAGTTCGTATAATATGTCCAATCGTCTTCTGTCCGCGCTTTTTAGTTGTCTATAGCAAGCGGAAAGTTGGTTAAATCTCAACAACTCATATTTACGATCTTTGTGTGGCAACCGTGAAGCGGTAACTTAACCAGAAGGAATGGTGTAAAAGGTCGATGACCGTGGTTTAGTTATAATGCTTGCACGTATGCGAGCAGAAAATCAAATAAACAGTCGTCTTCATCTCCGAGGTACCGACGATGCACTTCAACAACCTTGCACTTGGCTGTGTACTGTACAATCATTACTCAGACATTCCATGTGGCCGTCTTAATAACAAACTCTCCGTTATTAAATTTGCATTGTGAAGTGGAAGAACCTTTTGAATTTATGAAAAGGTGCAAGTTTTGCCTCTCGATGGATCGTTTCGTATAATTTGCAAGCAGAATGATGATAGCGCTCATTTTACTTGTTTATTTTAATGAAGCTACATTTGCATAGTTCTGCCATGTCTGCATTGCGTTTCTTGAGAATGTGTCATATCACTCATATCTGTATTACTGTTTGACATACTTGTATTGCAACTTTGCGTTTGTATAGTGGCATTATTGTGTCATTTTGTAGGTATTTTTATTACCTAAATAGTCTCAGAAAAGTATTCAAAAATCAATTTAAGTAATTATATTTGCCGCACATAAAGTCCAATAAAATAACCCATTTATTGAAATGGGTTGATCTCCTATCAATATATCATTGGCCACTTTATCAGTGGTCGAGTATCTAAGTGTTTGTTATTCATTAGATGGTAAAACAATCATGCGTCTAATAACCGATAATACCCGTATTGACTGAACCAAAGGCTCGGAACTCTCCAATATTGACAATGAGCGGTAGTTTAGACGATACTACGTGCTTTGAGTTGATGAGCACCCGACGTGACTTCAGTTCATTGCTCCAGTTTTTTGCCGGTTGATCTTGTGAATGAGTGCGCAGACCTTGGCGCCGAACGAGGATCTTTCCAGGATTTATGGCTACAAAAACGGTTATACGTGTCGGACATTGTTAGCCTACTTAGCGGAAATAAATGTGCCGATTTGTCCGCGCTTGCGATAAAATCCCTAGATGATGTTGCACGATAAAGTTGTCAAAGCAAGATCAGTTTCAACCGTAAATCAGAGTAACTGGGCGTGTGGAGCACCCGTCGTCGGCGTGAATGTTGATTTTCAATACGCACACATTAGGAGTAGTTGAGGTGGCGCCGCGCGTGATTGCCATTTTGATTGAGATCACACATAATGTTACAAACCGTCGCTCCAATTCTCGTGTGATGAGAATCTTTGAATCTGTTATGCTCTTTGTTAACTTTTGTGTTTTATTTAGAGTGAAATTTTGCAGAAACTGTTGTATTTTCATTTACAGTTTTAAGCTAATGAAGTAACCGTTGAACAGAGGATCTAGAGCAGGTGAACGAGTACGCTTGGCTCGTTCACCTCGGGGGTGGTGTGATATATTCAGGGCCCATTTAAATATTCCCAAGGGTGATAAGGGGAAGGGATGTGCGCCGGTTAATCAAGTAACGTGATCCATTTATCTGAAGCGCTCTTGATATGGTGCTGTTGAACTTTTGAATATTGTTGGCTCATTTAGGGCCTAAGAAAATATAGGCTGACGTTGTGAAATTCACATTATTAATTCAAGTCGAGTCCTTTTTAAAACAGACATAAACCGTCAAGTTTATTTAGCTGGTCGCGTTCGAACGAAATGGTATTGAGACATTTTCTATACATTGCAATAATTAATTGATATCCGCATGCATTTTCTAATAGCCTTTATTTTATTGACATTGAATATGGGACCTGTTTGTTTCAAGGTCTGTTTCTTTTACTTTTGTTTGAGAAACTCGACATTCGTTGTGGTCGGTGTTTTTATTTATATCGCTACATACCTAATTAGCATAATTCTGCAGCTGTCTGTTAAACACACCACATTACATTGGTTCTTTCGCTCTCATTAATTCTTATTTTCTTAGGCTCTCATTAAAA
The DNA here is from genome assembly GCA_932527185.1 of Ecliptopera silaceata. Lineage (NCBI taxonomy): Eukaryota > Metazoa > Arthropoda > Insecta > Lepidoptera > Geometridae > Ecliptopera > Ecliptopera silaceata. The sequence goes on along the minus strand of OW052202.1, from coordinate 2,984,276 downwards.
TCTCACTTTCTACAATTAGTCCTTGACAATAAAAGACCTCAAACAAGATAATAAAATGAAATAAAAGTTTTTTGTTTGGAAACCCAGAATTCAATGCATGGACGTCTGCGAATAAAATGTTTTAGAAAAATACTTACAAATCGATAGAATTTTATCGATCGCAATGCAGTGAAATCGGAAACAGGCGCACAGTTGCCCCGGTGCAGTGTTTTACTGCATTCGATCTATTTACAGGTTTATGAACGCGATAAACTCTGAGCACATTGAACCATGTACTAAGCATAGTTTAGTCTGTATAGAACCAGGTGCAGGCAGACTACCCAGATTTGCATTTAAATTGACAGCTTCGAGTCTGTCCACACTCATGAACAAACAAATTATGAAAACTCGTCGTTCTAATACAATAGCTTCTGTCGAGCTGCCGCAGCAGAATACCTTTGTATATTGTCAAGAGAAAAGTTGAGAATCATTGCAGACAAAAAACACGAACTTAGAGCAATAAGACGTTCAAAACAATTCTTAAAGACGAGAATCGCCTTGTACGAGAGACGAAAACACAAAAAAGTTTTGAAGTTCTTTTGAGCCTCGGAACAAAGGAATTGCTGCTGAAGTTTGTTTTAATTTTATATTCTTCTCGTCAAGCACCTTCAACTAATATATTTTTACTGTTCTCATTTGCTTTCACTAAGCGTGCCGAGATCTTATTCGGTTTCAAGACTTTCCAGACGTTGAATACAAAAGTTCAGAATTCTGTAAACCTTTATATTCAAACAATTCAAACAAAAGTTTATTGGTTTGTGATAAAGCAACTATTGATCTCTTGAATTTACTCATCAATCGACAATGGTGTTAAAATAGCCTCTAATCTTTGAAGCGTTCTCTAATACCAGTTTACGTGCAGGTTATCGTCTTGAATAGCTTAGCATAATGTGACTGGTTCATTCGCCCAGGAAGTGACGTCATGAGGCCTCACACACGTTTCCTGCCCGTCATCTCGACCTTCACCTAAAAGCCTTGTTATGTTTTTAACTAAATCATAATTTTGTTAAGAGTTAACTTGGTTTTCATGTGACAAACAATTAATTTATAAAAGTAAGTTTAAATAATGTATTAACAATTACTACATGGGTTTTAGATATGACATAATAAACAAGTTGACGTTTGAAAAACTTGAGCGATGTCCGATCCGTCACCCATAAACTACTTTATTAGTTTGAATTTTTTTTGCGTTAATATTTATTTTTTTGTTTTCTTTTTTAGATTATTTACACCGTTACTTTTACCGTATTTTATTTTCTCACATAAATCTCAGTAATAAACTCATCGTTGAATTGAAATTATAATTAAACTATAAAAAATCGCACAGCGTGTTGTCAATCGTGTATTAACGCATACGCACGGTGGCATGCATGGCTGTGCGTAAAAGAGGACTTTCAAGGGTCGATACTGGTACCGTTAGTATACATTTCATGTGTTTGTTCATCTTTGCTCGATCCATTTTACAAGGCTCAAATTGTAAAATAATGTAGCAAAGCAAGATCCTACGATCAATAAAAAACAAATGACTAGCGATTACTCTATAAATTCAATAATAAACCACTATCTGATTCAGCTTTCACATCAACACCTACACAGGTTATATAGGTATCCTTGATCTCTACATCCGATGGCGAGTACCCATCACTGTCAAAGAACAATGGCTTGAACGGAACCTGAACCTAGGGGTCATGTTCTACAAATAAATAAGCATTTTGTATGACTTTCTTCATTGATTAACTGGGGTCGTGAGTCACGAAAATGTCGAAAGCTACCGTTCACAATGCTATGTCTCTTCAGCGATGTGTTTGTCTGCGCTGCTGGGATTTACATGGTGTTTTGATAGAGATCTCAGCATGCAAACCATTGATCGTTTCGTTTGAAATCGGCATTTGAATTACGTTTTTAGTTTTTTATGGACATTGCATACTAGTCATATAATTAACGTTACACTTTGGTGTTTTTGGAGGAACATAACGCCTTTTTGGGAATAAATATTTTAATTCTTACTCAAATTACCCAAGTTCGACGATAATTACCTACCACAAATACATGTTCTATCTAAGTTCTACTAGCTAAATGTTTATGAGTAGTAATGTATTATTATTATTTATTCCGTATTTTTTTTAGTCAAGCTGACACGTAGAACACTAGAGAAGTAGACACAAGGTACATACAAGTACAATAGACATACTGGTACACATTAGATATAGTGAGGCGTACCTGGATGGTTTGAATGGTAATGAGAGAGAGGCTTGCCTATCGTGTTCATTTCAAAAGACATCCCACGTAGGACAGGTCCTAACGCTGGGAAACGCCAGCCCTGTTGACTCACACTGCAATATTTCGCTATTCTACGATTATTACTGTTTTGCTATTGTTTGGCTATCGGAATCTGTGCCTGTGACCCTTGGCTTGGTTACCGGTTAATAGTTGCACGTTACGCCATTTCATTAAACACAATATGGGTGCACTATTTCAATGCAATATCGGCAGGATTGTCTTCAAATATTTACTTTCATTGTTTATGTAAATGATAAGTAGTATTAGTAATGTAAATGATATAGTACTAATACTACTAGGTAATATAGTAGCTGTAAACTCTCTTAGGTAAGCTAGACTGTTTACTTAGACTAAGAAAAATGTAAAAGATTTTTATAGCAACCCAAAAGATAAGATTCGAACCCATGATATCCACGGTCACATTACTTTTGAGATGTCAAAAAATGTAATAAGTACATAAAAAACCATAAATAATAAACCATATCACAGTCCACGTTGATCATGTCAATCAACCGGTTCCTGGCTACCTTTACAAAAAACGTTATCATCTGACGGCTATTTTTACAAAGACTCGTAGGTAGCATAGCTATGTTGACTGTATCGATTGATAAAGCTATCCAATCTGTCCCCACAATCAGGGAGGTGCTCAGCTCGCCAGGCTATCAATAACAACGGTAATTTGGACTGAATTACGTTGATGAGCAGTTGTCCCTTCATTGGGAATGCTTCTGTTGCGATCGTCCGGTGCATCCAACAATGCTGTTCGTTTAGTGCTCAATTCGTGTGCTTGATCAGTCAGTCACGACCTGTGTGGGCTTTAATGAGGGTTTCAATTCGGATATTTTCGTTTGTTTGCATTCAGTTTAATATAAACCGTGCCTTGGAATTGCAACAGATTGTTAACTCGGATTCACGATGATTATATATATAAGAATATATATAAGAAATCATCGTGAATCCGAGTTAATGTTAAAATTATGGCTAAATTAAAACTATGGCTAACTTTGCCATATAAATATATTTATATGGCAGAGTTAGCCATAATTTTCAGAGATAGAGAAAAATGGAAAGAGAAGGAGACCTTTGCCCAGGAGTGGGACAGCATAGGTTGATAAAAAAAATACTTCGTCCAGGACATGAGTATAAAGTGACTTCTAACCTGTATAAATAATATAAATTAACAGTAAAGGAAACTAAAAATAAAATAAGTAATTCTGAGTTTTAAATTCAAAATTACATTAATTTACCAAATGTTTTATAACAAACTTAACGTGAAGTCTGCAAAAAACTGAAAAGATGCAATAGTGCCAGATAAATTGCCAACGTACTAATTAGATTCAATGTCCACATCACGTCATGCATATGGATACCATAGCCAATATCCTCTATGGTAATACCCGAGCACAATGGCGCCCCTTGGGTCCTAAGTTCAAGATCACGACCGCGCTATGATCGTATCTTCTAGCTTTCAAACTTGAAATCACTCGTTCACTCAAACATTAAATACGAAGATAGTCATAATACTTACTAGATCATACTACTAGATCGAATGTATCAACATACTTTAAAACTAAAGCTTGCCAAAAATCTGTTGGAAATTTCGCCTTCAAATGGTCTCAGGGATCTTTGTCCTGTCTTGGTCCTGCACAGGATATGGAGACAATATTTTTTTGTATTATGTGTTTTAAGATACCTTTATTTTTATATATTTTAACTTCTGCACTTAACACAATGTTTTTAACTAGCTCACGAGCCTATTCATTTTCTGTGCAAACATTTTTGTCAAAAAAACATTTTTAAAGCCAGTATCTTGGGTAAGCTTCCGATTGGTACTGACTTGGACCAATGAACTATCTATATATCGTTTGTAAGAGACTGTAGATAGCTCATCTGTTTCTTATGTATTTTATATGCAGTACATTTTGTAAATACTGTAATGGTCGTCAGTTTGTTTGTGAAATAATTTTTACATTAAAAAAAAAACTTAAAGCATTACATGTCCCACGCACGATATACAATTTTACTAATATCGTACTAAGTAAGGATGTTAAATCTAGGGCCGCACGTGCGGTCCCAAGGATTAACAAGTTACGGGTCGAGTGGAAATTGTTTGCTGAGTCGGAACTTTGCAAATTAGCAAACTTGTAGGGCGGTATTAAAATTGAAAAGCTAAGCAGCTACTTGGGTTTTTCAAGAACCTTTGAGGGAACTATAGCGACCTTATTTTTTATGATAAAACCACAGACAACTTAGTAGGATGCTGCGCATGATAAGCTTTTCTATTATGACAGAATATGTCAGTTTGATTATGTTTTTTTTACTAATCTTCTTTCATACCCAACCTTATTTCTTGCATTGACGGTTTTTAATCGAAAGTTTTTCAGCCACCGATTAATTTACAGTCTTCAAAACTTTGTTGAGACAGTTGGTTTGAAACTAATAAATATACTTAGGTACTTAGTAAAGCTACTGATAATGATATTACAGTCAACTTAAATAGGTACTTGTCTAACCTTGGCTATCGTTTTAATGGAAATTGTAGCATTTTTATCAAATGCTTGGATAAAAGACAATGGAAACAGTGTAGGTTTGAAGTCTTATCTAAATATCCACGACTTGATTTAAACAAGCTATCGGTTATTAAAAAAAATAATAATATACTTGCTTTAATTTATAATGATCAACTTAGAGACTAAGTAATTGTGTAATCATAAATTATTATCAATATGAAATAATGGTTCATTAAATAAATGCCCACAAAGTATTTTGTTCAGACAATAATTTTACTTTACATTAGGTTCTTAGGTATATGTTTACATCATCATCATAGGCAGCCCGTTAGCCCACTGCTGGGTATAAGCCTCCTCCCTCAAACGCCACTCTTTTCTTAACTGGGTTTTTTGCATCCAGGTCTTACCCTGTACGGCAACGATGTCATCCATCCGTCTGGCTGTTGGTCTGCCAAGGCCTCTTGTATGTCCCCTAGGCCTATGTTTACATGTGTTTATTTAATTGTAAAAATACTTTTTTACCAAATAAATTATCAAAATATATTGATAGTGTTGAACGCAGTGCAATCTTCTTTTTGAAAATGTTTACACGCTAGTTAAATCATTAATTTTCAACGCTGTCAGACCAGTATCGTCGCGCCGAAAATAGGTGTTTCCACTTTCTTGTGTCATCGGCAACAGCCAACTTCACTGACACCTTATTATAAGTGTCAGTGATGTACATTACAGCACCATACGATTTAATAGCCAGGATAAGGTCAAAAGTGAAAAGATTGTTTTAACTTCTTTTTTCTTACACTGTCAGAAACAAAAGAAATCGAAAGTGGCCAGATCTTAATCGGTTTATGTTCTCAATAAAACATAATAAAATAAAACTAGGTATAAAGTACTAACTTTAAACATTGGACTTTTGTTTCTGTATTGTTGGAAGAATGTTAACTAAAATCATTAAATATAATCATATTCTATTCTGTTTTCAACGCTAACTAGAAGCGTCAAAAGTGACATTAAATATGGGATCATGCAGTCATAACAATATCTATTATCTAGTATGTGTACAGCCGTGAAGATAATGCTTAGATTTGCAACATAATAACCTCATTTTTTATTTAATAAAACTTCCAAGAAGTTTGAATTGCCAATCTTGTATATTCTCTTTGCAAGTTAAGCAATAAAAAACAAATGCGAGTAGATCGATGTCTGTTCAACAAATTTAGTTTCAAATATTGAGGTTAGATTTGTATAAGGTAATCTACTTAGCTACTTAATAGTTTCTATCCTCCAGATATTTGATCCATTTGCCTCATCATCCGCAACCTCCATCACGTAACCGTTGCCTTCCATCATTTTACGAGGTTCCGTACTAAAAGTGGCGATATAATATGACATTGCAGTAGGCAAATGATTAAAGAAGAGCTTCTTGTGAAAGAGCTCATCCGGGGAAGTATCTACTACTACTGATTAATTTAAAGTACTAGTTATTTTTGCATTGTTGTGTTCCGGCTTGAAGAGTATTGATACCGGCGCGGTACCTGGTGTACAAAAACCTGGTATCTTTATAGATATATGTCAACAATCTTAAATGTTAGTTGAGCCACTTACACACTTTCTTATCTAGTTTTCCAGGTTCGGTCACGTCACGTCAGCTCAAATCCTCATTTATCTCGTCCAGTTGAAATAAGTACATAGTAAATACTTCGATAATACCATTCCGGTTTTAGACTTCGTCGACATCGTCACCCCCAGTTACATAAAGTTTGGTTTAAACTTCAGTTCCAGACAAAGTTTAAACCACAAGAGTTTCAATGCCGATAAGTACCGATAGCTTAAAATGCTTTTAGAATACATTACATACATTCAGTATGAATTTACGACTCATAATTCAATTTTTTACAAATCAACTTCGACAAGTAATACATACTACCAATTTAGTAAGATCACTCAAAAAGCACTTCTCAGGTGCTTTAAAATTTATTTGTAACTACCTCTTATGATCTACCAAACAAAAAATAAAGTCATCAAAACAAGTACCTACGCGAAGTAATAGTAATGAAGTAATCTTATATGTATATAAAAAAAAACAGTCGAATTGTTACAAGAAGTCTTTTTTGAGGTCGGTTGAAAAGATGATAATTGTAAATATTCCGACCGTTATCAGGAAAAATTGGATTGCTTCGTAAAAGTATCATGTTTCTTTAACTGTTGGCTTCTTGATACTTTTGGAAAGTAATTATTTTGGAAACCGGATCATTGAGGTTCGTAAGGCTGCTGGGCCTGATTGTACCTCAAAGTTGTCACTTTCAAGTCGTGAGTCACGAAGACAGTGAGCTTTCGTTGCTAGCGTGGGTCACTTAGCTGTCATAAATTGCAAATGTTTAGTGGGTATGGTATTTATTATCCTAGCACCAAGGTACAAATTGCTTTGAAATTATTACTGGTGTTGCCGACAATGCAATGAAAGTAGTCTAATTATGTTGTTTAATTTACTCTACTGTGCAGATCAATTTGATAGAGACTGGCTCCGGTTTCTCTATCTACTTCAGTTACTTAAAAGTTCTATGAATTTAGTATTTCAAGCTTCATAAATGTTTGATATGTGTACTTATAGGATCTACTAAAAACTTGTAATGGGATAGCCATTACAAGTTTTTAGTAGATCCGAAAATGATTTATTTGCAACCAATCACGTTCACGTTTTTGTGGAGACGATGTTTGTCCCATAAAACGGCAAGTCATAAAACTTTCCTAATCAGGACCATCTTTGCTCAGAGTGCGGAAACTCTTATTCCGTAAATAATTTTCATTCGATTTATATCTTTGACTTCATAATCACTATTTAATTTTGTTGATTTGAGTCCAAGGCGGACGGCCTAAGGTTCGATTTAGGATGGTAGGAAGTAAAAATCCGTAGTAGGTACCTACTGTACTTTATGTTTTCAATTCTGTATAATCGGTTTAGAATTTCCAGAGTACCGCTTCCGTAATTGGATTGGTGGAAGTTGGCCCTCTTTTCTGGGGTGAATTTTTCATCGGACTTAACCGCTTTGCTTACGAATCAATCGTGGAATTTAAATCACGTGTTTATCTACTTGGTATTATTTTATGTATGAACCAGCAAGGCCGATATCAGCATGACCGCAGCTAAGCAATTGTATTTCGTTATTTTATTTATAGCATTATTGTGCATTGACCTATTATTGTCCTATTCATTCAGAAGGTTATCCTATTGATAATATCTTCGTAATTTAATACGCTGATAGTTTTATTAGGTTTGTTTAATATATTATCACCTATAGGTCTTAGAATTAAGTCAAGCTGAAGCTTGTAGTTTCTACAGCTGTTTACAGAACGTTGTCTAAACAAGAACAAGTTTAGGCTTCAATTTCAAGTACTTAGGTGTAGTTCGTAAACGTAGAATTTCAATTATTCAGCCCAGCTCGCTACGCAATAACTCAGCAGTGACAGATCGTGAGCAAAGCACCTAATAGCCGTACGCTCCTCTTTCTGCGTATTGAGTGCGTACAATATCGGCATATTTTCCCCGTTTTTTATAAACTCTCGCCCACTTCAGAGATCTTTTAATATTGCACGGGGGAGCAGCTGTTGAAACCTTTTACGTACGGGTCCACACATCAGGGGAGGCCTAATGCGAGCGACAGACGAGAGCGCTTGATCTTAACGGTTCAGAGGACGCATTTTTCTTGATTTTCTCCTATCTACTCGTGATACGAGTATGAGTATGTACGAGCATGGAACACTTGTTATGTTAGTTTGGAGTGGATTGTCGAGTGCTTGGATGCTGTGTGAACTGAGCTGTGAAAACTGTTATTGAAGGAAAAGATGATGATTCTCGATAAATCACAGTAGGTAACACTACCCCGTGCATCAACAGTCATTATCGACTGATAATAGTTTAAACGATCTGCTAATTACATCACTGATAGGATTTAGTTATTACAACACTGTCACTCATTCCTCCTTCAAAAAATCTCATGTCCTAACTAGGTCTACAAACTTATTTCTTTTTTATTTGCCTAAAAAATCACAAATGAAACAATTGAGCTACTAGCCGAGCTTTGCAAACAAACTTGATATCTGTATGACTAGCATTCATATAAATAGGTAACATACTTTTAGATCGCTTTTGAACAGAAAGTGTTTATTTCTTCATATAATTTCCTCTGTGACCGTTTCTTTGATTAGTTCGCCTACTTCCTATTGCAAAAAGAATTTCCTGTGCACAGCCGCAGCCGTCCTCAATCACACGTCTGCAGCAGAAACTATTGGCGGGTACTGAAAACTTCTCGAGATGAAAAATGCTCGGCCGCTGGCACTTGGCAGTTAAAGTCTGAGTTTGAACAGTTTTGTATGTATTGTGTATAAATAATATTGATGTACTTATCAATATATTTTAGCGTTGATATTAGTAGCGTTTTTTTTACTTATTTTTTTTTACTTTTATCTAAATACGGTTTAAAAAGTTGATTTTTTTTTATCTCTTTGTCGTTGAAACTTAAGTAATTCAGATGCGATATTAGATATTCTTCATTGCACACTAATACAAAAGTTATAAATAAACATATCTAAGTAATTAAAGTAAAAAAGTTTGTACAAAGGAAGGCCTTATCAATGCGATCTCTTCCAGGCAACATTTGGATGAACAGGATTAAATAAAAACAATACATGGACATTATCAGTAGGTACATAGATAATAGCTGAAGAATAATACAATCTTCATCATTATACATACTGACAGGTCTATCTTATTTTCTTCATGGCAATACTTTCGCTACCGTTTAAGCTACATACAACCAAACCCAGTAGGTACATTGACTAGGGTGAAAAAAGAGGTGTAATGTATGAAAGTGCCAAGCAATAAGAGTCCCCTTCTTGACCGGATTGAATTACAAGCGCCGTGTTGTCTAGTGCTGGCCGTATACATATCGATTTCAGGATAACCCCCAAAGTACAGCCTGCTCATGAATTTGTATAGATTTTTTTACATACATTACGCAACGTTGCCTCGGTAATCTGCCCGATGTGAATGAGTAGTCAGTGAATGAATGAATGAATAATACAACAGATCAATATTGGCGCCTATTTGCTGTATCGATGTTATTACGCGATTGTTTGCATAACTTGATCGATTGTTTGAGTAGATGACTTGACAAGCTTGTATTTTTGTATACTTGTGTACTTGCCTACGTCACTTATTAGGTATACATACGTACCTAAGTAGCATTTCTAGAAATCACCAATAAAATTGATATTCTCTGAACCAGTCTGAACCGTGATTTTTATCCTATCGAACTCTGCATAAAACGAACGGAGCCATTTTATTATTTCAATATGGAGCCTCGAAGGAAATTGAAGCCGTCTTGACCGGATTGAAAAGCCGTCTACGATAGTTTATCTAGTTTTATCGATACCAAAGGAGAGTAAATACGAAACTACCTCCATCCAGCTAAATGCAATGTCTACGTTCACGATGGACTTATGTTGATGACCAGGGTCCAGTTGGTCTAAGCGACTGTCATCTGTCATTTAAAATTTGATATTCATTTTTTGTAATTTATTTTTTGCTGAAATTGATCCTTATAAGCAGCATTAATATATTTGCCCAAAAATACAGACTAACCTTTCGTAGAGAATAGTTTGGTTTGACCAAATTCAAGATTAAAAAAAATGCTCTCTTAAAAATGTTTTCTTATAAATCGAGGGCACTACTTTTGCGACTTTTCTCTAACTAAGCCTTACTGAACAAACCCTTTATAAAGTACATTGAAAAACATAGCACAACCTACTTATTTATATTGATTGCGCGCTAAATTGGCAGCTCTGCTGTGCAATAAGATCTCACCTGCCGGATCACATTTCATTAGTAATAATCTTTTATTTGTTTTATTGCGATTCGCGGCATCTCAAAGTAAACCGACCAGTTTGTTCTTTGTAGGTACAAGACGATGGTATTTGCTAGAATATGCACTTTGAACAAATTCTGTTCCTTTCGTTTGTTTATGTATGTAAAACAATATTATTGTACGTATGGAGAAAGGCAAGCAATTCGCTTTGTGAATTTTAAATAAACATCTGAAGGCTTAGTTTATTTTTGCATACTTTAACCTTTAGTCCAGTCAAAATAGACTAAAATTATGACTTCAGTTTGCATTAATTCCCAACAAGCTGGATTTTTGTGCAGGCCTTGAATACGTCATTATAAATGATATGTCAAAAGTCCCCATCGATCCCGCTTGTGCGTTGTTTTTTATTCGAGGTCAAAGGTCATAAATTTGCGTTTTTTGCATATATCTCTGAAACAACGAGAGCTATCGAAAAGTGGTTCAGGCAAAGCTTGTACATCGTAAAATTGCCTACAAAAAATACCTCAACACTTTTCTTCTACAAAGCATCGCTTTCGAGATATAGTGACTTTAGACCGCAGGAAAATCGTCGAAGATGCTGCGTTTTTTTCATTTCAGCCGTTTTATCTGCTTCATTGCCACAGAATAAACAGTATATCTTGAAATTTACTGAAAGGGGTGATGGGTTCGATGGGTTAGTCCTCCTCCGAGGTAATGAATCGTCTTTTTGTCTCAAGAAATACTGTTTGTTCTGTGGCAATGAAGCAGATAAAACGGCTGAAATGAAAAAAACGCAACATTTTAGTAGATTTTCCTGCGGTCTTAAGTCACTATATCTCGAAAGCGATGCTTTGTAGAAGAAAAGTGTTGAGATATTTTTATAGACAATTTTACGATCTACAAACTTTGTCGGAACTATTTTTCGATAGCTCTCGTTTATGACTTTTAAACGCAAATTTATGACTTTAACCTGGGTATTTGCGTTTTTCGCGTATATCTCTGAAACGACGAGAGCTATTGATAAATGCTTCAGACAAAGTTTGTAGATCGTAAAATTGTCTACAAAAATATCTCAACACTTTTCTTCTACAAAGCATCGCTTTCGAGATATAGTGACTTTAGACGGCAGGAAAATCCACTAAAATGCTGCGTTTTTTTTCATTTCAGCCGTTTTATCTGCTTCATTGCCATAGAACTAACAGTATTTCTTGAAACAAAAAGACGATTCATTACCTTGGAGGAGGACTAACCCATCGAACCCATCACCCCTTTCGTTAAATTTCAAGAAATACTGTTTGTTCTGTGGCAATGAAGCAGATAAAACGGCTGAAATGAAAAAAACGCAGTATCTTCGACGACTTTCCTGCGATCTAAAGTCACTTTATCTCGAAAACGATGCTTTGTAGAAGAAAAGTGTTGAGGTATTTTTGTAGACAATTTTACGATGTACAAGCTTTGCCTTAACCCCTTTTCGATAGCTTTCGTTGTTTCAGAGATATACGCAAAAAATGCAAATTTATGACCTTTAACCTCGAATAAAAAACAACGCACAAGCGGGATCGATGGGGACTTTTGACATATCATTTGTAATGACGTATTTAAGGCCTGTACAAAAATCCAGCTTGTTGGGAATTAATGCAAACTGGAATGTCTATTTTGACTGGACTACCTTAGAAGAAGAAAAAACAATGCTCTGGAACTTAAATACATAACGCGTCGCAGCGGTTGAGATTATTTAGACAGATTTTGGACTAAGAATAAGCAATACTTCAAAGTCAAAGTCAAATTACTTTATTCAGTAAAATCACAAGGATCATTTAGAATCGTCTTACATACTAGGTGATTCTAGGTGCCACCAGACATAATAACATGAAAACCAGGGTACCTACTTTCAACTAGCTATAATTCAATCCAGGGTAGTGTATTCTAACAGGAAAATTTTAGTAACAGACCACACACGTTTCAGCGTAAGTAGTTATATAACTTGAGACACTCACAGTACCTAATGCACATGTGTGCGTGTGTGGTCAAGTTATTGCAATCTTATACGATCGTATTTGAATTTGACATAGATATTCCACAAGTACATACCTATATACCTAAACACAAATCACGTCAGACTAAAGAAAAATTGCAATGGAACTTCTATTATGTGATACATTGACGACCGATGCTGTGTCGCAGCGGGCGAAGGTCCGCCTACAACGCGGAGGTTGCGGGTTCGATTCGCCTTGGGATAAATGTTTGTACGATCTGCAAATATTTATTCCGGCTGTTCTGGGTAGGTATTTGATATGTATAATAAAAAAAATATCTATCTACTTATGTAATGTCAGTCTTCTAGTACCCATAACACAAGCTCTGCTTAGCTTGGGGCTAAATGATGTTGTGTGGATTGTCCAGCTTTATTTATTTATTTATTACCAAATCTGGGTCCCTAGATCGGAAATCAGTAATAGTTAGTAACAATATCTGTGGCATTACATTATGTTTGAAGATCATTGATCATCATTACACTAACTGTTGTATCAGTATCTATAATGCTGACAGAAGATATTTCGGTTAATTTAACTTTGCGAACTTACAAAAATGAACAAGCACCAAGCACTACGATTCTTCAAACTCGATGAGTGTTTCACATAAGGATAGCTAAGGGAATTCGGAAATGCCATCTTTTAAACCGGTTTCGACGCCATGCATCTCATATTTGGTCTCGGATGAGGTGACTGCATTCTTGCATTATTTTGCAAGTAAAAACAGCTGGACAACAACGTATTGGCGACTAAAAACAACAGTTAAGGTGATACCTCTCGCTCTAGCGGGAAATTCGGAAACTGTTTTGTACAGTTTCTGCACTTTCCCAACGAATATAAAGAACCAATCTCAAAAATTGATACGTACAGAAAATTATTGCTTATGTTCGCAAAATAGCTTAAACTAGTCAGATATATCAGTTCAGCCGCAATAAAAAAAAACCCCTTTGGATTTCCCACTAGAGCGAGAGGTATCATATTAAGTGAATGTGACCTTATAACATCATTTACAACCATTGTATTCTAATAAGCACAAAAACTGTTATAATTAAAATAAATCTAATCTTGCGAAATGCAAAGACTTTTGTGACTAAAAAGCGGTAAAAAATGGCAAAAAAATCCGCACGCGCTCACTTTCAAACAATGGGTAAGTCGATGTTTGCTGTAGGATTAACGTGTTTGAGTTTCTCATGTGATTCACTGTATTGTACAGCCGTTCCATAGGATCGAAGAGGCCGCTGGGACACTAATCTGACCAGTGGGAGTCTGGCGGAAATGATTGCAACTGGTTAGATGATTGTAACAGCTGTAGCTCTACCATGAGTTTTTACAATCTGCACTCGCTAGCGTCTGTAGTTAAAAAAATGTATGAAGTTTTGTACAGCGCTTCTAGCGGATAGTTGGGTACTAAATTTCGTAATACTAATATTTACGTAACTACTGTAGTAAAGTCAGGCAATTTTACTGGGTCAACTAATGGTAGAGGTACTGGTTAGACCACGTGAGTTCTGGCTTCTGACGGTTATTTGTAAATAAAAAAAGAGTTATGGTGTCGAACAGGGTTTGAACCCACGACTTTTCCCTTGGTGCAGGAAGCACCTAAAATAATAAAAATATGACAGACAACATTTTAAGCTGTTACCTACCGAACTTTTTTACTGTAAATCTCCTCAACTCTTTCTGCTTTTATTAAGTGTTCCAGCTGTTTTTATGGGCTGTGTATGTGTATAGGCTTGTTCCCATAAACTCTGCTAATACCACGTTTTATGGGGACGCTTCAAAATAAAACAATCGTGATCCTGTTTATCTCCTTTCTTTGAACTTTCTTGTTGTAAACATCGGTTCTTCTGATAATTTTGTATGAAATATGGGTTATAATTTTTTTCATCAAAAATGTTGCCTACCTATTTATAAAAGAGATATTATTTATTGCGGAAGCAAGCTAGCGGTGTTCACACACGGCTAAGCTAATATATTTTAATAACTCACATCCCGAGTTTTAACCAATCAGTGACTATAGAAATCACGATCATTTTCCATGAAGGTCTCTGATTTGCTGATGTATTATAGGTACATCATAAACATTATCTGTACGATGTGAACGAGTTTTTTTATTGTTGATTAATGAGTTTGAATTAGGTATACCTATAGGCTTAAAGCTAAAACAAGGTCTATAGTCCCCTAAAAGAAAGTAAAGAAACCAAGAATACCTAAAAAAGTTTTTATAACAGTAGGACATAAAAAAAGGTGTGTGGTCGCCATAGTACTAGTTTTTTTTTACAAGTTATAAACAAGCGTTTGACCGCGATCTCACCTGTTGTTAAGTGACGATGCGGTCTACGATGTAGCACTCTTGCCTAAAAGATACCCATTCACTCGTCTCTTAAAAATATCCAAATTATAGGACTCGGTAAACACAGACGCCGGTAACGAGTTCCACTATTTGGCTGCGTTTAATTGCGTTTATTTTCATTCGACATTAAACTCGGTCCCTATCATCTGCTATGTCCGATCGCTATCTCCAGTTGACACCTGCAACTAGTTGATTTGCGATCTGTCGCGCTGATTAACTTGTTACCACTTTGTACAACCCGAGAAAAGGTTAATGAAGCTGCATGATTGATTTCTAGGGGTGCGTCTACCTGTTTGTGGGAGAGATCTTTAGATCTGTAGACATCGATAGATCGTTCCCTGTTGCGACAGTTTTTATATATCTAATCAGTCACCTTATTTACGAAAGATTGATATCCCAAATTCAAACATTACCCAAACCCTTCAAAATACAAGCTAATCTACTAAGTGCATAGTCTATCTCTTCGATCTCTTTTGACAGCATTTGCTAACTGGTTTCTTCTGGTGAAGCGAAGTTCAAGGAACCAAATGCTTCGGATTACTATCTAGTTTTCCGATTACTGAGGTTTCTGCCAGTATTGCTAGATTTTAACATTTTACCTTCATTCAGCGAAATTTTAAAGAAGTATCCACCTACTATCTTTCTCTAAACTTTTTTAGAAAAGATATTAACAGCATATTTTTATTTATACATGATTTGACTACGTGTGTACATTAACGAATTTATTTACTTACGTAGGTAATAATATTCGAACACAGACCTAAGCAATTTTTTTTTAAATTTTCCCTCTGGCCCTTGTACCGTCCCCTGCTACGCGAATTCAACATGCGTTTTCAGGTTAGGTTTTATTAAAACTGTGAAATCTATCCACATATCAATATCGTTGCTGGCAACACTACTTCTGCGAAAAGCTAAACGTGACAGTTACCACTCCGGTCGCCTGCATCCGAAAAAGGAGCGAACCACTACTCGCTAGTATGGCGGACATAGCGTCGAAGCCTTGAATTTTATTCGCCCTTTCAAATATTTGTAAAACAAGGGCGCGATGACTATCATTAACACGTACCTATAAACCTATATTACTTAAGTACTTAGTAGGTACCTGCCAATAGTTTGGTAAGTAAATGATTCTAACTTAAGTGCGAAAACTTCCGTGCAGATTTGTGATAAATCAACTAATAGATTCACCGCACACAATTTTCGATATCACAAAACGGATCCAGGGGGCGAAAACCGACACGTAATCCGCACGCGTCAGCTTATCGTATGTTTGCAAACACGTTTTCAAATCGTGCGTGGTGTATGCGAAACACCACAGATCCACCTTCGTTGGCAGGTCTGTCACGCAGTGTTTCCCGCCAAAAATAACGTTTTCCGCCATTTTGACGCACGTGCGCGATGACACAGCGACATGTTACGCGCTCATATAAAAATTTACGACCAAGGAAGCGTTGTTATACGTATTGTAAAGGTGTGGAAGGAATTTTTTGCCTAGTCTTCTTTTTAATGTGCTATTCTATATATGTACTTACCTATTTACAAAAAAACAAAAAAATTAGGTATACATAAGTATAAGTATTCCATCAGCAATCTGTTTCTCATAGTAATACCTACCTACAAGCTTTGCTTTGTTACAAATACGGTTGCTCTACACAAACATTTCAATTTTCATTTTCTTATTGTATATTTTTCTAAATAATGTGTCATAAAGTGAAGTTCATTATAAACTTCATACATATACTTTTATGTATGTAAGTACCTAAATGTAGGTAGCTTAGCTAATGAATGATTATAGTATCCAGAACTACCTATTAAAATAATATGATACAGACAGAATAATTTATTAGACGCACCTCCAGGCGTACTCAAAGAGTTGTCTGTAGTCCGGGAACGATAGAGCAATAATAATAAGCATTTACTGATTATTGGATACTGATTGAGTCCAATCATGCTGGTTTTATGTCTATTATTAGAAACTGTTTGATGATTACAACCTTTTTCATTTAGACTTCTTTACGATTTCACAACTCTTCGATTGTATCAGAAGTTTTGAAACGCCCTTCAAACAGATGCGTCAATTTTAACTAAAGTACTTCTATAATTTTTTGCTATTCGGTTTTTTTTATAATGCTGGACAATCCACACAACATAGCCCCAAGCTAAGCAGAGATTGTCTTATGGGTACTAGAAGACTAACATACTTAATACAATACATTACCTAAATAGATAGATATTTTTTATTATTCATATAAAATACCCAGAACACCCGGAATAAATATTTGCAGAGCATTTATTCCAAGGCGGGAATCGAACCCGCAACCTCTGCGTCGCAGGCGGACCTTCGCCTGCCACGCTACACCGGTCGTCACTAAACCCAAGTTATAACAACGAATTATTTATTAACAAATGACAGCCGACTTGACGAATGACTAATTTGACAGAATATCTTCAAACACTTGGCAGAACTGTCGTATTGACAGGCAAAGACCATAATAAAGAAGAAAAAAGAAATGTGCTATAAAGCTCGTGAAGATAAGCCTAAGTTATGTTAAATAGCTATCACCAAATCAATTTAATAACAAAACCACCTGTTTTGAAATTAATAAAATGCATCACTGCATCAAAATGTCTTCGAATGGTACCGCCACTAAGCTTTTACGATGCGTCTGCAGTCTAAAAGCTTTGGTCTTTGAAAAGTAGCAGCCGTCTTACTCTTGCTATGTAGCGGAGAAGATTGATTTAATAAGGTATTCCTTGAACTAGTCAGAGCAAGAGCCTGCGTTTCTACATACAAGCTTAGCCTTAGAGTGTGGATTTCCGTGCTATGTCTAACTAATGGTCGTTTTGTTGGTTGACAGGCATCACACACAGCTCAGTTGGTAGTAGCTCTGCCTTCCATGCCGTGGATCATGGGTTGGAATTCCACCCAGAGCAAATGTTTGTGTGATGAACATAAATATATGTTCTGTGTCTGGGTGTTACTATGTTTTCTATATACATAAGTATATATATTTACAAAAAAAGTGTACCTAAGTATATAAGTATTCTATCAGCAGTCTAGTTCCCATAGTACAAGCTTTGCGCTTAGTTTGTTGGGACTAAAGTGTGATGTGTGAAATGTCCATGAATATTTATATAAATTTATTAGGGTTGGGGTTGTCATTCGATCAAAAACTCAAAGATCACTGTACTGTGACTTTTATGACATTCCAACACATTAAAAATGGTTACCGCTTTTGAGAAAACCTCAGTTTAATCGTATTCTTGTCTGTTTCCGTCCCGTTGGTATTAGATTATAGCATGCCATTCCTATGGCTTGTCCACTATTGCTCAATAAATCTCAATAAAAAGGATATTACTTATTCTTTCATCCATTTTTCTTACAGAGTTGCTTGATGAAGCAAGATTTTGTTCCTTGTAAAGTTTATAAAAATATAGTAGTTTAGCGTAGATTAGATGTTTTTTTTATGTTGCATTCAAATCCTACTAATAATAAAGGAAGGACTAAAATGTTAACATTATTTTGCCCTTTTCAAGTGTCCGTGCCTATGACGTGTAATGAATTAAACATTATCGGGTACCATTGACCGGTTACTTCATACCGTGAGACAAGCGCGGTTCACAATGAATGTCATGGCGGTTTTCACTGTCACCGATACGACACACACAGTTTTGGGTCTAAAAAATGAGTTCTGTACTCCTAGTATCAGTACCCCAAGTACGAGTTTGTGCACACACGGATCGCAGAGACGCAATCTCCGAGAGCCACCGATTTTGTATGGAAATCCAAGCTTCTCAAGAAATCCGCTTGGGGCACTGCGTAGATCTCCATACAAAATCGGTGGCACACCCGGATCGCAGAGACGCGATCCAAGAATGTAATTGGGTAGTTTTCTCGTACGAAGAGCCTAAGCTTCTCAATGAATCCGCTGGGGGCTCTGCAATTAACTCTAGGTATAATAGTAGAGAAGTTTTCACACTGTATCGATGACATTAATATCATTTTTTAGGCACTGATTTGTCAGTGTCGTGTAGGTGTCGTTATCGTAGTATACAAACTTGCATAGAATCTAATTAAGTAAATAAGGGCCGTACAAGTTTGTTACTTCGGGATTTTTTTTTTATATACTTATCTGATTTTGTTTAGCGTAGTTTTTTTCAATTTATTTTATCTAACGAGGTATGTGATCTACATACCGGTAATTATAACACAACATCTATGATTCCAAAATCCAATTTCATCGTCTCGCTGTTTTGTGGGACTTACGTACCAAGTTACTAAGCTAAGAATCTTCGCTTAAATTAGCGCTTAAAAGAATAAGAATCATTTATTACAAAACTCAGTATAAAAATCTGAAAGTACGAATGTTTCAACAGCCTATCCATTTCGGGCGTACAATATTGTATGCGTATTAAAGACTAACATATTTTGTACTATGCACTTAAAGTAGGTTCTTACTAATAACCGTGTTAATTATAAACATTATACCTTTACATTGTATGCATATCGTTCAGTTATCGTATGGCACAATTTCGCCCGCATACATCAATTAACGTTTAGTACTCTCGATACAATA
This sequence comes from Ecliptopera silaceata, assembly GCA_932527185.1. Lineage (NCBI taxonomy): Eukaryota > Metazoa > Arthropoda > Insecta > Lepidoptera > Geometridae > Ecliptopera > Ecliptopera silaceata. Next base: position 2,964,623 of record OW052202.1, on the reverse strand, counting down.
GCAATTGAAGTCAATGGTTCTCAAACTTGGGTCTTAAATGCATTAGTTTTAAATCTTGTTAACTAGTTTTGAGTTAATGAATCATCATTAACCTATATCAGTCCACTACTGGACGTGGGTAGAGTTAATGAATAAAAACGCGTTATTGTACATCAAAATAGCAGCAAAATAATGCACATAATAAAATAACATAGGTTAGGTTTAAATGTACAATGGGTGGCATTGTGCCACAATAGTGTACTTTTCTTTAAATGGAAAGGAGAGACATGGGTTTTTGCTTTATTCATAAAATACAAATAAGGATATTATTAAAAATGAATGGTTCACTCTATAAATTCAAAACAATGAGGTATATTTTTTTTACTTTCTACCAATTAACTCAGAAAGACAATTAGAAAATATCAGTACAATCTTCATTGTTTTTTTATACGCAAACATATATTAATAAATATCAGAAGATTTAAAGCCGTACGGTAAAGTGAAATAATAAAGTGAAATGGTTTACGACATAATCCAGTCTTTTATTGCAATTCTTTAATTAAGAACACTTGTTGAATTATCGTAAACCTCATTTTCTGGAAATAACTGCAGACGGCTACTGACTTGAAAAATCGAAATGGTTTCATCGAGGTTTTACTACTGTTTTCATTTCCAAACATTATTTATTTTAGCATTTTGATTGACATCGGATTCGAAAACGCGTAAAGATTTTATCGAAAGATAAACAAGTGTGTCTGTATAAAATTAAGTACTTATGTAAATAAATATTTCATTTCATATCAATTTTAAAGCTCTATAGGCTCGCATCATAATTATTGATTAACCTTAAGTTAAAATTAGTTACTAACGTTCCGGAAATGAATAATATGTAACAAACATAGCAGTAACACTTCTAGCAAATAAGGATCCTAGCGGTGGTTTTTTTTTAATTTAATGTTTACATCTTCTTCTTCTTGTGTGTCAATTGAACATGATTAGATTGTTAAATGTGCAACGAAATATTTTAATTAATGCATCCATTTTCATATTATTATATGCTATCGATAGTGGTTGACGGAAACTGGTTTTCAGCCGACACCGAACATTCTATCATTCAATAGTTTGAGAGCCATTGGTCGATGTATCGATGGTATGATCGATTGATTCGCGCGTCTCGCCACTGGTGGTCTATCGCGATAAGCGGCGCGTGACATTTTATTTGATATCGAGCTTTCGAATTCGTTCTTACTGTATATAGGGTGTGTCGTTTTGAATGGGAATCAAAATATAATTTTGGGGGGCGCTGAGAAATATAGTGCAAATTTCGAAAAATGTTATAACTAGACTATACTTGACACTTTTATATCTTCACTACCAAGTTCATCTCTATTTGAAAGTAGTGTGGGATAAATTGCTCCTTTAGCGTTGACTGCCCATTGTACCTACCTACTTATTTTTTTTTGTAATTTTTTCTCTTTATTTGTTTGTTTAGTGTGCAACAAAGTATTTTTATTCATTCATCCATTTTCATATTATAACTTGCTTCTGAAGTTTCATAAAATAAACTCTGTCAATTAAGGTTATTTAAGCGGACGAACTCGAAGGAGTTTCTTAAAGGAGTTTCCTAATGGACGGTTCCTTGATTTTAATTCTGTCTTTATTCGGCCTCCTCTCTTTATGCCCTCATTCTGAAGAGCCCACTGTCACAATTAAGAATGCCCTAAAGTTATTCAAACAGCAGTTTTCAAGGGTCTGCGGTCAAGGGATATAAAGTACGTACTCGTAACTTTCAACTTTATCCTTCTTCGTTACTTGAAGCTTGTAGACGACATTTTCTAAGGGAAACATTGAAACGAAAATGTTTAAAACAGTGAGTGATTTTAATTAATTATATCTTGTTACTTCCAAGACAAACCTTACGAAAACTTGTTACATCAAGATAATCCAAAAACAGTATTTTTTTAAAGTAAGAAATTAAGTATACTGATACTATTAAGAGCGCCTATTATGTTGTAAAAAACAATATCCAGTAATGAGACGAGATAAATAAATATTATACACACATTTCCAAAGTAGTTCCAAATTAAGCAAAGCTTGTTATTAAAAACTAGATTAGATAGGTTAGATATATTAATTTACTGAAGTAAAATTGAGGGGAATAATAAATCTTTTTGTTGAATAACTGTTGCCGCAGCCGGAATTTGATTCAATTTTGACAACGTTAGAAATAAAAATTGGTTTGTTGAATAATTAAAAAAACGACCAACAACTCAATTCGGTTGCACAAAAAGTGTTACTAGATTTTTGTTATCACTGATTGTTGGTGGTTTGTTCAATTTTTAACTGGTCAAACATGGACCTTTTTCAAACTGAAAAAATGAGGTTCTTAATGAAACTATGTTAAGTTCAGGAATTCCATCTACACGGTGATTGTTTTGAAACAATAAAAAATGGCACAGAATGATTATCTGACATTGTTTCTATCTTTAGTTCTTATTGTTGTATGTTAAACAGCGCTTGAATTTATTTACTAATTGAAGTTATATATTTATCCTGAAATGTTATTATCTTAAGAGGTAAAGTCATCGTTACTATTATGCGCACTTCATGACACTGTTTAGGACACCAAAACTTTTACTTGATATAAAATAGCGTCCTACTTGACTAAAATCGCACTAGAAGCATACTTCATAACCAACGAAATATCCAACAAAAAATACTGGCTTCATAAAATCTAATAGAAAAGGTTATAAGAAAGATAACGGTCCCATGGCTCTTCAAGAGGTCTATTCCATTAAGAAGCAGTCCAAAACAAACAAAAATTATTATATTTTCCGCTCTGTTAACAGGAAAATATTTTACGGACTCGACGTAGAGTATAATAAAATTATACAACGTAAATGTAACTAGTTTATGCTCGCGACTTCGTTTTCTATTTTTCTTCCTCTGTATTAGGTATATTCTGCTTCATTTTGGATTATAACGGTAAATAACTTTACTATACTTACTAGAATATTAATATATATTTAATATTCCAAGTTTCATGAAATCTGATAAAAGAAATCAGTCTTATAAATTGGCCCAAAATTAAGCTATCATTGTATCATGATAAAAATATAACTAAGTTGTGCTCTGTTTTAGGTGATGCTTAGGTTTTAAAACATCATTTGAAGTTATTAATTTACACTATGTAAGAGTAAAGAGATACTAAGTTATATATGTGTCAAAATATATAGTGGTCATGCAGAGTAAATTTTTGAAGTGAAAACTTCTTTAGCGGCGCTGGGTGGGTAAAAACTTTCAAACTCGCGTCAGGGTCACGTGACGTCGAAAAACCGTAAGATCTTATTTAATTTTTATACATTGCTCGTAAAACAAGAGACGACAAAAGAACACACTTGCGGTCACGCGACGTATGACTCAAACAATTAAATAGTGTTGTGGCGACATCGTACAAGGCGAGTACAAGGCGCTGCCAACACGCGGTGCGGTGCGGAGCGCGGGGGCGGAGGACCGAGGAGCGGCACTCGCGCGCCGGCAGCCGACAGACGCTCTGAGCACCCTCGCACGGGAAACACGTATCGCTCGCCGCGCGCGCATAACCAGATAGACGCTATTATATCGTACGAATCGTTTCGCCTAACTTGTATTTAACTGTATCGCTTCCATCTTATTGAAGTGAAAACTCAGTCAGGGTCACGTGACTCGTGACGTTCATCGAACGTGACGTTCATCATTCGTTGTCTTCGTCGTTGTGTCAATGTCAATGACATGACACAATCACAATGACACAGACACATTCGCGCTTGCGCGAATGTGTCTGTGTCATTGTGATTGTCATTGTCATTGTCATTGTCGTTGTGTCGACATGACACAATCACACTGACATCACATCACATGTGTCTGTGTCAGTGTGTCTTCGTTGTCTTCGTCGTTGTGTCACATTCGCGCTTGCGCGAATGTTACACAATGACATGACACAATCAAAATATCATAATAATATAAATCACAATCAAATACAAAATGTGTCTGTGTCATTGTGATTGTCATTGTCATTATGACGACTGTGGTTATATTTTTGAAGTGAAAACTTAAAAGTGAAAACACAGACATTCGCGCTTGTGTCATTGTGATTGTCATTGTCATTATGACGACTGTGGTTATATTTTTGAAGTGAAAACTTAAAAGTGAAAACACAGACATTCGCGCTTGCGCGAATGTGTCTGTGTCATTGTGATTGTCATTGTCATTATGACGACTGTGGTTATATTTTTGAAGTGAAAACTTAAAAGTGAAAACACAACGTTAATATTGAAGTTTTCACTTCTGCCGGCACTCCCGGAGTGCTACCAATTTTTTTTTTAAATAGGTAATATGTCCATGTGATATGGTCTACTCAGCTGTGGTGTGAATTGGATTTTATTATCCCTATTCTCGGATTACTGTTGATGCGGTTCTTGTGGTTTTCAAATTATATTTATTTTTGATTATGTATACGATCATTGAAAAATGATACTTGCTATAAACTTTTTATAGTTCTTCGTTGTTGCCTCCACGATGCATGTTTGTGATGTTTTTCTACTATTTTGACCAATCATTGATATTTTATTAGCTGTTTTAGAGTCACCTCTAATTTGTACCTAAAAGGCTATAAACATTTTGATAGTCACTGTAAATTTTGACCAAAAGTAGAATCATCACCTACAACGACAGATATTCGTCGTTTACATCATGATTTTAATCAAAATAATGATTCATAAAAATTATATGCTCATGTTATGAAGTCTTTTAACCTTTACTTATTTAAGCTTGACACCGCACTGAAACTTCAGTACTTAATTTAGTTTAATTGTAATTCTTTGTAAGAAGGATCATATAAAAAAACGGTAGGAACCAGGCCGTAAGTTTCTTGCTCGTTCTTCTAGGCTCTAGTATGTATCACCTAGTATGTAAGACGATTCTAAATGATCCTTGTGATTTTACTGAATAAAGTAATTTTTGACTTTTGACTTTGACTTTGAAAGTTATTAGGTGTCTCTCTAAATTGGTTGAGTGCGTAGCTTAGTTAGCATTGTGCTAGGAAGTTTTGCTTTTAACTCATTAGTGTTGAGCTCTACATACACTTTAGAGAGCTGGATATTCTAGTTTCTAACTTAGTAATATCCTGCTATTCTTCTCGCTTCTAGGTCATTGTCTTTATTTACTTTTAATGTACCATATTTTAGACCTAGACAAAAAAACTGTATAATAATTACTTTTTAACCGATTTCTAAAAGAAAAAGGATAAGTACTATGTATATATAAACATTTTTTCAGATTAAATTCTATTTGGATTTAAAGATAATGCTTCTGTTATGATACTATTTTGATTCAACCAAGATTTAACCTGTTAGTTTTTAAGTTATGCGTGTATAATGGATAAGTCTAAAAAAATATCTCTTTGTGAAATCTGTTTTTATTTACTTCTAACCATACGTTTTTTGTTACAGGTTAGTATTTCAGAAATGAAAGCCTTCATGAACAACTGAATTCAGGTAAGATTGTAATAAATTATTGGAGCATGCCGACGGCGGTTTTTGTAAGTCGTCTGAGTGGAAATCTCGAAGAAACTCTCGTTTGCAAAGTTGAACAAAAAGTATCATTGCGTTTAGAAGTCTGGTAATCTTGACAAATAAGTTTCAATTGCAACAGATTAGTCAAATGTATATTGATATATTGATTGAGGTAGGCTTCTACTATCAGGTAGGCAATCATTAGCAATCTAAATCAGTCTACTGCTGGGCGTAGGTCTTTTTAAAGTCGCGCCACTGAGCCCGGTTTTCGTCTTTTCTCATGCCTGCTACATTCCGCAGATCGTCGCTCCATCTCGGCGGCGACCGGCCTACACTTGATGTGTAAATAACACAAAAACACTTAAGAATAATTTTAGGTAATGATGTTAAAAAATGGTCACAGTATAATACCGCTAAGCTCTTCCCAAGCGCTAGGTTTTTTTTTCGTTCTCTACTTGTTAGTAGTCGTAGATGTGTCACAGTCTGCAAGCCATCATAACCGTGTGAACAGTTGTCCCATTCCCTTCATTTCACACATCCGTTATCCGTAATGGCCCATCCACGAGACAGCCCTGTGACGGCTGATGGAATACTGACAGGGTTGACACGCGGACATTCACGCATAAAAATCTACATTTTATATATCTCTGCTTATTTAGGGCTATGTTTAACAAACAAGGTTTTTTATTTAATAATTAATTAGGAACATAAACCTTATGTTGCTCAAGATTATAGTACAGATAATTAATTTGGTCCAATCTCAAACCAGAATAGCCCGTCGATCTTAAATTTTCTGGAACAAGTAGGTATAGATACTTATCTATTTTCAACATTTCTATATTGTACTTACCTAAAAAAGTATAGTAAAAAAGAGTTTTATAATTTACTCTGCGCTTTTCATTGATTTTTGAGTACTTATGTATTTACCTCTTTAATAATTACTTAACTATGTATGCTTATCTCTTTTGCGAGTCTTATAATTTCAAACTCAACAAAAACATTAGAAATCTTCTTTTTAGCTACTCACCAAATAAATGTAGGTACGTATCGATCAATTTCAATCTCTTTAGCTCAACCCTACGGGAGTGGAGGTATACAAGTAACCGATCAGCACGGTTAGGGCTGACACCAGCGATTTATCGAAGTCTGACCCTACGTCCGGTGGCACCAATTGACACATTTGTCAGACGATGGAGTGACAGGCTTGTTTGACATAGCAAAGAATGTTTCAGTTGAATAGTATGTTTAATGTTTAATTAATGTTTCAGTTACCATGAGTTTTTACAAACTATACTCGCTAGCGTCTGTAGTTAAAAAAATGTATGAAGATTTGTACAGCGCCTCTAGCGGATAGTTGGGTACTAAAATTCGTTATACTAATATTTACGTAACTACTGTAGTAAAGTCAAGCGATTTTACTGTGACAACTCATGGTAGAGGTACAGAATAGTTTTACAGAACTGTTTTTACAACAAACGCTGCTTTACAGAACTGTTTCTGAAAAAACCTGATAATACTTCTAAATAAAAAAAAAATACCGAACTATTTTATAACTACATGATAAGACGCTGATGTCTCTTCTAGTGTTAAGTGGTAACCATTGCCTGTAAATACATTGGGCTATACCCCATCCATCACGTAATGCAATTGGATTCTAATTTAAAAGGTACTTAAATGATTTTTTTGGAAAACTTTCAGCTATGTTCATCATTGGTATACGTTGGTTATGTACATAATATGTGCGGGCATTGAGGGCTAATTACTTAAAATAATATCTCTAATAGGTAGAAACCGGTAAATTCAAGCCGGTTGATTTTATCAAAACAAATAAATTGCGAGAGAAAAATTAAGTTTCCTAAAATCACCCTAAAATATTGAATGACTTCGTTATAACATTTCTAATTAATGAAATTAATATCATCCATTACGGAGCTCCTGGGAAAAGCTGTGCCATTAAACAATTAGCAACTTAATTACAAGTTCTTAAAGGTCTTAATTACTTGACCAGGATATAAAATTGACTGCGTAAGTTTAGTAAAGGTCACCTTTTCAAATATTGTAAAAATATTATTAAAAGATCAAAGAAATTTCTTGTTAAAAAATCTAACACTGACATTTTTATTTGTCTTTTAACTATCCATATTATGACATCAGCAAAATCCCAATTATATGTTTACTACTTTAGACTGTTTTTGTAAAAATAATCTAGAAAGTGTACCTAAAGATTTTTATCGATACTTCAAAAAATAACACTATTTACTGACGGAGCATTAAATTAGAAACTCGATTAGAGAAATTAACACTATAATTAACCGACTTTATTGAAAGTGCATCGACAATAAACCATGTGTTTGGTACTAATACTATCTAATCATAATCAGCACCGTGAAAGTATTTCAAATATCACCAATAGATGGTAGAAGAAGTCTACTTAAGGCGACGGGTAGGGTGAAATTTTTCATAATAAATAAAAATGTCAATAACTTCCAAGTTTATTATTTATTTATTATATCTATACACACGTTAAACTTGTAACACGGCATAGTTTTTGCCGTGGTGGTTAAACTCTAGACAGTCAGCGTGGCAACGTCACAATTTCAATTTCAACAAAAATGCTGACAACGGCGCAAAACACATAATGAGCCGCGCACAGTTCGGATAGTCAAACTCTAAAGCAGTGCCTTATGTATATTTGCGAGCACACAGCAATCAAACACTTATAATTCCTAAGGCGCTACTCTTCTTCTTCTTTAAACACCTTAATGTAGAAATGTTTTCTTTAGAGTCACAAGATACGAACCATAAGAATAGCTGTGCTAAGTTTGGTACCAAACAAATCTGCCAAACCCATAAAAAATGGGATCTTAAACCACACTTTTGCAAAAGGTGTTGGTACTAAACTTACATTTAAAAGTAAACTATATCCAAGAGCACAAATTTTGAGTAACAATACACTAGTTCAATATATGTGTTATAGGAAATAATAAGTTTCACAACTCCACATGCTATCACTTTTTCTGAAAACAGTTTTCGGTTTCCCCAAAAACACGCATTTGGCTATACCCGTCACCTTAAATAGAATGTCAAATCAAAAATTGAGAAAAGTAAAAAAAAAATCATATTTCTTTATTTTACATAACGAACGAATTTTTTTTGTAACTAAACAATAATTCCTGAAAAATGGGTATCTATTTTGCGAGGTGGTAAATCTTGATTGTATCAAAAATTTCTGACATTTCGGAAGGCATGTTATTGATAATTGGAAAATCTAATATAGCACAAGATTGCTATACTAAAACAAGTTTATTATGAACAATAATATTAGGATGATAATGACGAAATCAAAAAAGTATTAAAGTAGGTACCTACTTATCATGATTCCTCAAAAAAAGTACTGATCATGTTTTCTCAACAACAAAAACACAATTCGCACGTTGTGTTACGTACCAAGAATATCCAAGTGTATCTCTCCAACTAAATCCAATAAATAGTCGAAATGACCAAGTTGTTCAGTGAATTTCGGCTGCTAGACTGTTACCCGCAAGACGACCAGACGCAAGGAACGGAACTCAACAGAAACGCGTTTTCCGTAATTTATGGACCACTTATACAAGTTCGCAATAGTTGGAGGTTGGCAGAACAATATAATGGTAGCTAAACTAGTTAGGTATACGTGGTTGTACGTGGCAGTAGCACAGGTCTCTTGATACATGACTCTCTTACAAACAAAAATACCATTTAAATCCATTTTTAGGCAAGATTTAAAAAAACCAAGCCTTTTAATTTTCCGTGGAACAATGGCCTGCGTTCGGTGAACTAAGATTCTCTCAGCTATCTCTAGTATCAGATCATTTGTAGTCTTCAACGATATTCTAAGTAAACTAGGTCTGAATATCAGTTTAATTTACGGGTAGAACACAAATAATGTAGAACTCTTTAGAATTTTCACCAGTTTTGGAAAAAATCTGTATCAAAAAGCATTTTCAATTGTGGACGAAAATTTCGAGTGAAAGTCTTCGGTGAGTTACTGTGCTTTTAGTGAAGTATCTATAAAGGTCAGGATAGGACCTGTTCATAAATCTTAGGTATTTATATACTCAGATAGGTTTATTTGTTTATAACAGACACTTATCTGTTCCAATACTAGGTACTAGGTGCTAGGTAGGTATAGCTTTTTAGAGAATATTATCAAATGTACGTTTTTTAATGTATTTTTTTTACATAAAACGATGGCTTCGTCCAAATACTAAACGCGATATCAAGTATATTTTTACAATTTGGGATAAGTACCAGAAGTTCAATGAAATAATCAAATACGCTCTACCATGAGTTTTTACTATACTACATTTACTATACTCGCTAGCGTCTGTAGTTAAAAAAATGTATGAAGATTTGTACAGCGCCTCTAGCGGATAGTTGGGTACTAAAATTCATACTAATATTGACGTACCTAACTACTGTAGTAAAGTCAGGCGATTTTACTGTGACATGACATCTCATGGTAGAGCCACAGATGTATTACGCAGTTGAAACAACATATAAAAAAAACTTGATGTCAACTTGATAACTGGCTTGCTTTCTATGAGAGAGCGAGAGACAAACAGCGCGCACGCCGGCTCACAACTATGGCAAAAAGTGTCGTTACAGCTTTTGGTCTTAATTTTTCCGTCTAGCCCCTTTTCGCAAAGCGCGATAAGGAACTTCGTTAAAAAAGTTCAACACGAGAAAAGTTACTTATTACGCTGTATTACGCAGTTGTAGTTAAAAAAATAATGTTAAATACGCGGAAGAAACACTCAAACTGTCAATGAAACGTCTCATATCTCGTGACCAGGTTTCCACATCTAGGAGAAAGTGGAACTCTGGCGCAGCGCAAATCGCAAATTATCCTTGCATCTCCCACTCGGTTATTATGGGTGTTCCAAGGCACAAGAGAATAACGGTCAAAAATCACAAAGGTTTTAGAATAAACTTAGAGTTCCGTACCCAAAGTTAAAATGGAACCCTATTACTAAAACGCCGCTATTCGTGATGATATTTATGTTGCCTCTTTAATAACAATTACTTATTTAACATATTTAAGAAAGCTCTCATACAAACATGTAATTTTTTTGGTACGGAACCCCACGGACGTACGCTCTTGACCGTTTTTTTTTTAGTTTAAGTACGATGGTACATTTTAGATTGAAGACTACGATGGTACATTTTTAATAAAATGTTTTCGGTATTTTGAGGATATTCATTTTCAAAAATGATAAACATTCTTTCAGATCTCTAAAAAAGAGGAAAATTATTATCTGTTGGTCGCTTAGCAACTACTTTTTACGATCTCAAGGTTATAATCGTAAGCCTCAAAACGCGCGATGTTTATCAAACAGACTTTTTAGTCTAGGTAAACTAGGTTTAGATTATTTGGTTTTAAATTTAAATTGTAGGAATAAAACTTTACTAACTTTTTTCATTGCTCAAACTAATCTATTAATTTGAGTGAGTGTAATTGGTAAAAAGTGCACATAACGAGGGTTTTTTTCTAATTCTGTCTCGTCTGCTTTTATCTGCGTTATATTTGCTACATGTTTTTATACATGAAAAACTGCCAAGAATAATCCAGAATCCTCTCTTTACGCCACAGAAAAACAAATGAAAAAACATATCGGTAAATTATCGGGGAGAAAAGGCGAATAGTGTGAACGACAGGTCGTGAGGTGAGAACAACTAGACGTGGATGGATTGGCTCTGGAAAACTTTCGGCGCCTGCTATCGACCTCGGAATATATCTAAATAAATACTTATTCATGGACATTTCGCACATCACACTCTAGTCCTAAGCAGAGCTTGTACCTACTATGGGAACTGCTTAGATAGAATACTTGTATACTTTTATTTTGTAAATACATACATAGAAACACCCTGACACAAAATAAATGTGTTCATCACACAAACATTTGCTCTGGGTGGGAATCGAACCCACTACCCGTATGGAAGGCTACTACCATCTGAGCTGTGACTGACAAATTGCGTAATTAGTAGGTAATTGAGTTTGTTTTGATAAAAAAATTGCTGATAAATCAAGAACTTAATAATTTTTCGAATTCATTTATGATTTTATCTTTCAATAAAGTCTTTGTTCTTTGGTAAAATACACCCTGAAAAATAATATATTTTACTTCCTAGACATAAACAATAGCTACGATCAAAACAACAACGTAAATCCACCTCATATACTGCAAACGTAATAAAGGCATGATCGCAGAGTAACGTCTAGTTTATTATCAACATAACCTACAAAAACATTTTGCCATATTAAATTATTATGAAAGTAGGATCTAGCAGTATTTTTGACATATCATGTTTGAATATGGTTGTTGATGTACAGTCGTATTTATTTAATATTATTTATTTCGTAAAATCACAACGATCATTTGGTTTTGGTCTTATATACTAGTTAGGTGATTCTAGGTACCAGCTCCACACGACCGGAGCCTAGAAGAACGAGCATTCTAATGCCTTGATCACACGTACCGGGTAAACTGACGAGACAGTGACGTATTTAAGATACACTGCGCGCTAGCTCTGTAACGTTCAACAGTAAAACTGATATCGACGCGCAGTGTATCTCAAATACGTCACTGTCTCGCCGGTTTACTCGGTACGTGTGATCAAGGCATTAGGAAACTAACAATATACCGACTAGTTTGAAGAGGGTGTCTTGTTCAACCATGACCTTAAACCAAGAACATAAATCTTCACAGTTGAACTTGGTGACCAATTTAATTTTCTCCTTGTATTCTATTACACGGTTTCACAACGCGATGATATATTATTTGTGTCTAACAATAAACAAGCACTATGTATAATAAGTAACTGTGTAGCATAGACAAACCTGTGTGTGTAGAAACTATAGTTAGGCTCTGTGGGGCTATATCCAGAAAGGGGAAACTAGCGTGACCGAATATCCTTTCAGTTGCAGTTCAGTTTTCGATGATTTTACTATAGTAACTCATCAGTATTCCGTGGCATTTTTGTGGACTGTCGTGACTGAGCTTTATAAAATTATGACTGAGCTGTTAAAAATGACGATTTGAGCATGGCCTACCTGATTTTTCGTTAATTCTATCAAACGGTATGAAAATCGATCATTCAAAATATCAATAAAAGACGAAGAAGAAAATTGAACTGCAATTTGATTTAATGACAGTTCAAAAACATTTCAGTTGTCAGGATACCCGTCATGAACTGAATAATGATTATGTTGATAAGCATATTTTGTATTGAGCGTTTGCTCACTTGTAGCAAAGTGACCTACATACACTATACTGACGTGTATATGGTTCGAGAAACATCAGTTGGAACCAAAAATTTTTTTGTTTCTTTCAAACATTAGGCTCTAATTCAATTCAATACATTTACACACGATTGCGGTCTGGACAATTGTGTATGAGAGATTTAAAATTGTGTATGAAAGATTTAAATATTTAGTTATACAATTTGAAGTATGAATTGTGAGTGATCTTCACCGATTTTGTGTTTGTAAAAGAACCGATAGCTTATTACTTGTAAATCACCTACTTCTTCAAAAACCCAATATACACGAGTAGTCCAGTCAAATTACGAAATAAATAAACATGAGCGAATACAGTTTGGGGACTTTGAGGATCGATAGGGCGGTGTATTCTGAGCATAAATTCCAATTTGAGGGGTTGTACTGAGGTCAGCTCAAGGTCATTTCGATGGAAACGCGTTTCATTCGATATCTCGAGAATGGTTAGAGTTAGGCGAAAAATTGTTGAAACCTTTTCTTTTCCAAACAAAATTTACAAACTTTTTTATATGAAACTTTTTTTTATAACATTAATATTTTTCAACTTATTACTCCCGCAAGGCAAAAATTTTACTTTTTTTTCCATTTTTCGTCGTTTTCTCCCCAACCATTCAATTTTATTAAATTTTACCGATCATCAAAGTGTAGATCTTTTAATTATGAACAGTTTTGTGCTTAAACTTTTTTCCGTAATGCCAATACCTTCGGAGTTATATATTACTTTACCGATATATTATTATTTTTATAAATTATTTTTCTATCAATAAATGTGTAAAACAGTTTTAATTGTTAATTTACTTCTTACCCAAATTAACCCAAAAATTTACCCAAATTAAATACCTAATTTTTAAATAGTTTAATCGATTGACCTTTTTATATTGCGACAGTGGCGCGGATTTCGCTCGGTAAAGTAATATGTAACTCCGAAGGTATTGGCACTACGGAAAAAAGTTTAAGGACAAAACTGTTCATAATTAAAAGATCTACACTTTGATGATCGGTAAAATTTAATAAAATTGAATGGTTGGGGAGAAAACGACGAAAAATGGAAAAAAAAGTAAAATTTTTGCCTTGCGGGAGTAATAAGTTGAAAAATATTAATGTTATAAAAAAAAGTTACAAATAAAAAAGTTTGTAAATTTTGTTTGGAAAAGAAAAGGTCTCAACAATTTTTCGCCTAACACCAACCATTCTCGAGATATCGAATGAAACGCGTTTCCATCGAAATGACCTTGAGCTGACCTCAGTACAACCCCTCAAATTGGAATGTATGCTCAGAATACACCCCCCTATCGATCCTCAAAGTCCCCAAACTGTGTTCGCTCATGTTTATTTAACTCGTTTTTAGCCATAATTTGACTGGACTAGAGAAGCTGTAGCTGGATCACAAACAGTAAGTAATCCAATAAAAACAATAACAAAGTCCCAATCGACTACTGCTAAAGTATCTTACAGCGTTCTTGTAACTAAGTACGACATTAGAACTTCCAATGGAGTTGCCTTAGTAATTTGACGCCGAAAGTTCACAAAAAATCTACTTTCTTTGATTGCTGTTTTAAACTCTATATCGTAGTAAATAAAGTCGATATTAGTTTGTGAGCTAGTTAAGATGGACTCAAAGTGTATAGAGATCAATTATATGCTTGAGCAGTTCTGTTGAATGATATGATTGTATTTGTGTCAACTATTAAAGTGTTCGTAAGCACGCAGTTTGTATAAGTGCTAGAATACGTGTTAAGTGTCTAAGTTCTAGTGGTGACAACAGAAAACCTCTTCGATGTTAAAATAGCCACTGTACCTTCGAGAAAGAAAAAAACTGACAGTATTTAGTTCCGTTTATATTAAAAATTATACTCGAAGGATGTTATACTAGGTAAGGCTTTAGTTAAAAGGATCATACAAAAAAACTGTAGGAACCAGGCCGTAGTTTCTTGCTCGTTCTTCTAGGCTCTGGTCGCGTGGAACTGGCACCTAGAATCACCTAGTATATAAGATGACTCTAAATGATCTTTGTGATTTTAATGTTTTATTGATTTTGAAAAACTAAAGCTAGCTAGCCACTATAGCGTTTCGGTAATGAGAGACCACTAAAAAGTGGCTTTCCACGCTGATAAATCATCTAGACTACACAAAATTAGGTTGACAGTGTCAAAACTTCGAAATGTCTTTGTTAAAATAAGCTTAGCTTTATAAAACTAAGCAAAACCGGTTTAAATTCATCAAAACAACTTCAACGCTCAATCAACTCCAAAGTTGTACGGCACCTGTACCGGATTAGAATCACCAGCGGTGTCCCAGAGGGGCCATTGCGTCGGACAAGGGCCTGCGATCAAAGGAACAGATTTACGGCTCCGACGATATATAAACCAAATGTCCGGAAGGCCGATGAAAGGGAACAAAAATACGCAGACGAATTGATAACCCCGTTGTTTTGGGAAAGGTTGGAATTAGTTGGAAACTGGTGAAAATTTACTTTTTATCGTTTTGTTTTTTGATTTAATTTATATAAAAAATATTATTTTCATTATGCACTTGCTTTTTTTTACCACTACTTCTATATTATGTCAAGGATATCACTGCTCCTACCTGAATCGACAAACAATTGTATATACGCTCATATACCTACTACTAGGTGTATACTTAACGCGAAATATTCTTTGTCATATTTCCTGACCAGCCAAACTGTAGTTGAAAATGGGCTCTTTTGGGAAGATAGAGAACATCAATGTACTTTTATTTCACTATAATACATTAAGTATGTACTCAAGTAGATGTACAGATATGTGGGATTCGATAATTTCATTGTACCCTCATTAAAATAAATAGATAGTCAGGGTTGTCCATTAACCACGACCAGGACTCCCTCAATTTACATGTACAATAAGCAAATGAAACTGCTATAGTTTCATTTGCTTATCATCAATTTGTTTCAGTCATAACAAAGGTGGGTAGAATGTTCCCTTATTATATGGAAAGTTTTATCAAAATTACCTTCAGCGGTCAGCAATCTCGATCATAACACTAATAATAAACATATCGAATCACAGCTATGACCAATAACCATCGAACAAAGGACCCCAAGTGATATAAATACGACCTACCGGCAAACTTGGCCCTTTTAATAAACTATGGCATTGTCGAAAGTGCCTTTAAACAAAGGCCTGGTGAGTGTAGGGTGACCAGATGTCAGGAATTTTCCTGACATGTCAGGAATTTTAGACATATGTCAGGAATGCGGCCGGAAAAGGGAAATGTCAGGAATTACTCGGCAAATAAATGAATCAATATTTTTTTACACTATAAACTTTTATTTTTAGTCACAACAACAAAAAAGAAATTGTCATTAATCGTAATTAACTTTTTACGATTTTGACATCAAACAATCAACATTGACATATATGTAATATTAAACGTACTGGATTCAAAACTTATTTTTTATTTTGAAATAACTTTTGAATTATTGCGGAAAAATAGAATAAAATTAGTTTTGTTATAAATTGTCAGGAATTTTGGCCGAAAGTCAGGAATTTTGTCAGGACTTTTGAAATTTGCATCTGGTAACCCTAGGTGAGTGGAACTTACGTGACCCTCGATATTTCCTTTAGATATTTTGCGTGACAAAGCGGTTTTTGTAGAAACTGCTTAGTATGTTTGTTCTTATACCTGACCAGTCCCTCCAGTCAACTTAACTAATTATCGTGTTCTCTCAGGAATATTGCTTATACTCCATCATTTTTTTATGTCATTCGGCTCATCACATAATCATCATCATCAACCTATATTGGTAATCCTGGAGGTAGGTCTCTCCCAAGACGCGCCACTGAGCCCGGTCTTGGGTTGTTTTCATTTGGCTAGTTTTATTTATTCAATGACATTTCTTACTGCACTCAAAGTGACTTAACAACATCCAAACTAAAAACAGCCTTTCTCATGTTGCCTTTGCTCAAATGTCAGTTGTATTAATACATAGCTGACTAAAATTAATTTTCCGGACAAGGAAACGTCCTGTCATGTTAATTAACTACTTGTACACATTTACATGATTGGTTATGTCCACAGGGATTTGTTTTGAACTACATACTATAGTAATTATGGGAAGTACTACCTTAAAATACATAATATACTGACTGTTTCATGATTATTTGATGCCAAGTTTGGCAGACCAGATTTTAATATTTATTTATTTCTTAGATTTTAAAAAAGATAATCCCAATTTTATTATCATTCTTTTATCAGTTCCCACAGGTAATACGTACATAATTTGTAATAAAATGTGTTTAAGCAGCCATATTTCTCGAATATATCACACTTTACAAATCAATCAATCACAAACATGACGCGATACATAACCATTTAACGCAATATGTAAAACATGTGCCCATAACTGACGCATCGGAAAAGGTGTTTGGCGGGACAATCAATAATACGACAATTTTAGATAGACCTGAGCTACGTACCTGTCATGAAGGGAAATTCTTACAGACAAGGGGTCTGATGAAAGTGGTCGAGCCACAGAAGGAATGGCAGTGCACATGTGGTAGTTTTACTTTGACATTTTTGTTGGACAAATTGAAAAGAATTTGTGAAAGACCTATTAAATTTCAAGATAATACTAACAGCTAACTAGCACTGTGTACAAACAGCTTACGCCTAAACACAGTTAACTAGCTCTGTAGAAGCAACTCACGCCTAAATCTTTTTGTAAAACTATATGGACTCAATAGTCATTGAAATACGGTTTATTTTCCCCAATAAGTGACTAGAAGTGCTCCAGTAGTATTCAATTCTCACACGTCACTCGGCATAATCCGGTCAATAACATAAATTTCTTGAAGGCACGCTTCTTTATTGGATTTGTAGGGAGCCATTCAACCCAGCTCATAACCTACTCGCGTAAGGCACTATCGAAAATTTGTGGAGAGCCGAGGAAATCTGTTGCCGGAGTTTTGTCAATTTGCTGAGTAAATTCGACGAATAAGATTTGGAATATATTCGTGTGTTGGAACGTACGCAGAATTATATACCTTTTTACATTTAAATTGATATTCTCCTTACAATTAGGTTCCAAGAATTTAGCTTCTTCTTCTTATCGTGTCGATGCTACAACTGTATTTTGTTGTAGCATCGTGTTGGAAAGATTAGCCAGACTAGACACTGCTTTACCGTTCCTAGCTGTTACCGGTGTGCGCCACGAGGAGGCTCTTTCCATGCAATCCATATACAAGTTTTTGTACGTACTGTACATGATGAAGAATCCACAACTCAGTAGAATTTAGCTGAAGCCTCACTAGTGTAATAAAATTCAAAAGTAAGTATTCACTTATAATGACGCACCATCATACCACCTGTTTAAATGTGTTGTACCTGTGTAGTGTCAAATAAATGTCTCTCTCTCTCTTTCTCATTGCTTTTTTTAGACATCTTCTAATGCTTCGGCTACATTAGCGGGCGAATATTCGTATCGTGTTGGCGCGACAAAAACATCGTGTCCGGGTATAGGCGATGTTCTTGTCTAAATACTACGCGATGACACGATGTACCCGGCCACATACATCGCGTTAACACGAATATTCGCCGTAGCCCGCTAATGTGGCCCCAGCATAAGGATTTCAGGATTTTGAGTGATTTTTTTTTTCGTTAAAGTAAAGGAGGTTTAACTAACGTAGCAAACAAACATTGCCATTGTTTTACATAACGATAAGTTTCTTGCCCGTTCTTCTGGCTTTGGTTGCGTGGAACTGGCACCTAGAATCTAGAATGACTGTGATAAATCAATGTTTCTAATTTTTATCGTCATTTTAAGAATTCATTTCTATTCAATAAGTTACACTTATCAGAAATCTGTTGTGTAAAGAATAAGTGCAATAGGAATAATACACAACATTTGTGTCTGCTTCGTATAAAAAGTCTTACAATATGCGCAAATACTCGTAGAATGTACAATGTACGTTATTGTACGTACATATTGTACATGATGAAGAATCCACAACTCAGTAGCTCGGCAGCAATGCGTCTCGTCTAGACGACTGTACATAATGCTTAATATTTCGTCTCCGTCGAAAAAAATCTAGAGAACACTTGCTTTGCCTTGAGGAGGAAACTTTACAGACCGTTTCAGTGTTTTTAATCAAAATAAAAAAAATGCTAAATATTATACGGTTTTTGTTTGTTTTCATCAGTTTACAACGCAGCGGTCAGTCATAGTTCCGAGCAACTTCCTTTAGAAAATTATAAATTTGATTTTAAGAAGAGCTATCGTTTCACCGTTTTTCTCTATTATTATGTACACAATAAATACAAACAAGTAAACGAATATTAAATACCAAGAGGCAAACTTAACCATAAAAATAAAAAATATACGCGTTGACATGAGAACCAATAATGAGAAACATCAATTCTAACCTTCACAAACAATAAATATTTCATTTCATTTCACCTCCTCCGTTTTTTTCGTTGGTTAATGAGTTCCAAGTTCCAAACCTTTAGTGCGAGTGAGACGAACAAAAAAATGTACACGTATACCTACGTGACTACTTACTACAAAAACTACTTTTACACACACAATTTTGCCATAATCGACCCAGAAATATCTTAATTACAATCATACATCATCATGCCAACTTTAGCCATGTTGTATAAGCGCATCGTAGAGTTTCCTTAAAAGGAGAGCCATTTTTCTTTAGTGAAAGTTTGTATGCACACCGCTCTCGAACGCATACCTTTTAAGCACTTGCATTTGTTTGTTAGAACACCAACCTAATACATAAAACCAAATGAAAATTCATCTCAGTAACAGCGAAATAATAAAAAATAAATTGCTCACAATAGAGACGACTCGAGAGAAGGAAAGGAGGCCTTTGTAATCCAGTAGGACAGTAAATTTTGCACTTGATTGTAATAATAATGTAGTTTCAAAACTTTATACATATAAGAAAACAGCAAAAATATTTCCATTGAAATAATAGACCATTTTTCCCACTAGCATAAGTGGGGCCAGTGTTCACGTAGGGTTACCCTCTTTAAAATAATTTGGAATGGCCACTTTGGAGTGATGCCAGGGCTCATAAAGGAGCAAATGGGCTGGGTGCGGGCAAGACATGAGCCATATTTTAGTCAGAACTTGTATGTGCCATGGCTGGGAATTTTTATTACGATTACCATGACTTCCAGCTTCCAATAGCTTTTAACTCGTTCTGTTTGATTGGTTTGTTTAGGGATGGGTAAGTTTTTTTAGGGTTCCTTACCTAATGGGTATAATGAGACCCTTTTTCTAAGACTCCGCTGTTTGGGTCTCATACAAAAACGTGATTTTTGGTGCTGAACCCATTGTGCGCAAGTCCATTTCGCACTAGCCGGATTTTTTTAAATTTCTTTACTCGAACAAGCTGGTCCTCAGTGTTATGTTTTGTGGTGAACTCTGCTCAACAATGCATTGCCGCACTGAGCACGCCCGTTAGGCGCGTGCGCGTGTGAGGTATCACGATAAGTCCTCAAGATAAGAACTCAGTAGTAAGGAGAAAAAAATATATTTTTGCATCCCAAAATATATGTCTAGCCAGCTGCTAAACTGTACTTAAGTAATTAGGTAAACTGCAAAGAATATCAGCATATTTTCTTAACCAAATTGATTGTATAAAAACCCTTACATTCTGAATCCCTCCAACGAGTACTTACATACAATAGAACCCACGCTGCAAACCTCCCATAAAGACCTGCGGAACCTTTCACATCGACCCCTGTCACCTTAAAATCCAATCAAGTTCATACTTTCGCGCTAAAGGACTTTAATTAGACCCTCCAATAAGGACTATGACGTCATAGGTCGAGGGAAATTAAGGAACCATAGAGTGAAGAAGACCTAGAAGCGAAACGATTAGTTTTTAAACGATTTATGCAAAATCAAAATGTAAGTTGAGTTGAAAAAAATAATGAAAATACTTTATTGTAAACTAAAGAAAATAAAATGAAAAGATAACGTGAAAAATATAAATAACTTTTAAACAAAAACATTAAAATGCCGGAAAAACTGAAAAGCAAAAATTATTCCATCTTAATTAAGTTCTTAAATTTATGTGTGAATTGTCCGTAAATATTGATTATTTATTTATAATCTTATAATAATTCACTATTGCATTTTTTGAACAATTAAATTGCGTTCGGTCGCTGTCATAATATCTTTTTGTACCAGCTAAAACGGAAATAGAAAATAGGTACGTCCTTTCCGTGATGACGTCAAAGGTGTATATGGAAAACGGGAAAACAATAGCCGTGCGACCACAATGGAGGGATTTTAATCGCTCTCCTGTGATGCCTTTGAGTGTCATTGCGGAGGTAAAGGATTTAGTATTGTATTTGTGCCTTCATTTATTATTAGAACTAAAATTAGTTCAGATATCATAAGATACTCGTGAAGAGATATCAAATGAAAAGTAACTTTTTGGAATTCGTTATAACGAATTCCAAGTCTAAGATCCGACGATGGAGGATTACTGCGCTCATCTGTTTTTTGCTGAAAACCGATTTTTTATGTATATTCATAATTAGGAGAATATATATTTATCAGGTTACATTTGGCCGTCAGTATTTTTAATTTCGTACTATTAGATGATAAATTATATGGTGAGAGAAGGAAATATTATTTTGTAAAATAAAATTTAGAACTAGTCAACTCTTGGGTCTAGAAGTTTAATGCATTGTTATTTTTTCAAGATTAAAAGCATCTGCGATTATCAAAGTTTGCAAAATTCAAAATTCTTATTTGCCTAAATAATAGTCTACAGCTTATAGTTAACAATCAACATAAATCTTCCAATTCAATCTGGATCAGTCACTACTGATCCAGATTGAATTGGATGGATTGGATGGTGATCATATGAACATTTCGTGATACAATACGCAGGTATTCTGATGGTCTGCACCATCGGCTTAACTTATGAGCCAAAATCAATGATTGTACTCTAACTAACCGCCAAGCAATTTGTCCCGGACCGCAAGCAACGAGGCTACGGTCCCGTGCTAAATGATGAAGGCGTCTCGAGGGCTCCGGCTATACATCATGGTTAGGGCTTGCAATGCCAGCTTTTGAAGGCCGGACGAAACCGACTATAGTTAAAAAGGTTGTAGTGATGAGTTGAAGTTGCTACTGGAAGTCTCCAGAAAAGCATCACGTGGAGCTATGCTCTTGTCTGCGTATTGAGTGCCAGTCACTGCATTTATTTCCTTCCGGGGCATCCTCTTTGACCTCCTTACTCCTTATACAACACGAGTGCAACCTTCATCTTTATTTGGCTCATGTAATTTATCCTCGGCCGTCCTCTTCCTCTCCTACCTTCTACCTTTCCTTCTGTTGATGTTGCTGTTCCTTTTCCATAACTACCGGATCTTGCAATTCTTAAAAGGAAGCAACAAAGCTCAAGTTCAAAACTCAACTTTATGATGATCTTTAAAATTTTATTTTTTTAACTTTTTCTAGTCGTAACATAGCTTAGCTGCCTACGTAGGTAGGCAGCTAATAATAAAATTAAGTCCTACAAAGGAATAACAGCAATAAAATCAACGTGTTTCCATATTCTTTAGGTATCAAAACATAGCTGAAAAAAAGTCGGTCCACAACTTCCTTAAGTTACAGCTCTACAGCTGATAAATAAACCTCGGTACATGCATATTGATTGGTGAATAACCAACGAGCTGCTAATTATGTGCAGACTTGTTTGCGAGGGTGTTTGTATGGGACGAGATTCGATGTACCTAATATATCTATGGAAATATGAAAGGGGTGGTTATCTTCTTTAGACAGGTGTTTGTTTATTCATGAAATTGTTACTTATGTAAGCTGCGCGCTTGTGATTGGATATTTTATCGGCAAACGCTTGTTATACCTATAATGTAACGATCTTTTTAAATTTGTTTGTTTATCAAAGTACTAGTCTTTTTCTATGGAAGAATGTACCATAGCATAATATAAAAAAAAATAAAAAAAAAAACAATTTTTTTTTGTTTCGAAAATAAAACAATCATACACTATAACAGAATGTAACAATGATAACTACTATATTATTATCTACTGTATTGTAGCTATCAACGCCCACCTCCGAAACTAAGACAATGTAGGTGGCCTGTCGGTTGTTATATTTTTAGAATCAAATCAAGATGTTATACGAATTTTCAAAAACTATAGCAAGCTGTACATCCTTACTTATGGTATTACCTACTTATGTTATAAGTGCTGTACAGTGCTTGTGAGAAGATTTAAGCACCTCTCTAGATTTCTACCTCAGCCTAAAGAGCGCTTACCCAACCCTAAAAACCATTTTGATGAGTGTAGCTAAACTTGCAGGTACATTTATAACCTACTCATTCTGATTCCTACATTCCATTTCCGCAAACAAAGCGCGTTATAAAGCAAACATGACTAGCACATCCTTTATTACACTACCGATGTAACTCGAACACTTTCTTGTTACGCAACAAAGCCGGACGCTGCTCTGGAATTTCTGGACCAAACTTCCACTTAGAAGTGGTTTTCAGTGAAATTTAGTATTGTTTACGGTTATATTCTATTCTTTTGTTTTGTTTATACTGGTTTCATGCCTTAGAAGCAGAGTTATTCATTATTTATTAATTATCGTAAGTATGATTTTTATTAATTTATTTAATTAACTGACAACACTACGAATTAGATAAAAATACTTTTATGATAACGAGAAGAAGATAAAAAGAAAATTTAAAATCGTTACTTATTAAGTGGGTTTCTATGGACCGTTACAATATGATGATGATTTATATATGATGGATTAAGGATAACTATAGCACATAAGTTTTATTGTTGATTATTTTTCGTCCGCATCTGAGTGTACCCAGTGTCGAAACTAGGCTAGGTAGTAGGTAGGTACTAAGTCAAATTGTTTCGCAAATATATTAGCCAAGAAAAGAGGTTGGAATGAAGCCAGAAGGGGAAATCGATGGCAGTTTGACGCAGGACTCCCTGGCAAGTTGGAATAAAAATGCGGTCATAACGAATCCGTGATTCTGGGGTAGGCAGTCACTAGTTTAGTTCGTTGAACCTATACTAGTTCCTGCCTGCCTGTATATGAAGAGTTTAACCTGGTTTTGTGTTGTTGGTGAACCTAGTAAAATGAAATCTAGATCCAGGTGATAGGCCCTAATATGAAGTCCAGGTCCAGCTGAGACGCCCTAGAAAACGCTTTGATTAAAATGCTCTTTTGGTCGTCACATCTTCTGAAAAGTAGGCGTGATGAAGGAAATTAGTCGTTGAACCTATGCAGGGATATGAAGAGTGTAACCTGGTTTTGTGTCGGTGGTGAACCTAGTAAATTGAATTCTACGTCCAGGTGATATAGGGTAAAGTCAGGATAGATGCCTCACTTTTTGAAATCACCTCTTTATTTCAAATCTACTCATATACCGTAAAAAAAAACTATCAATATTACTAATTGGGTCTTTCGTCTTACATTACGGCTTATTTTAGATGGCCTAGCAATTACTGGTTAGGCAAAAAATTAGTTTCTGCAGACCCATTTTTTGAGGATAGGTGCCTACCCTATATGGATAGATGCCCCGCCATGAAAATGTTAAGGAGGTTAGATGCCTATGGTGTGGGATAGATGCCGTATGCAATAAAATAATAGAAATATGCATTATTAAAATTTGTTTTATTGAGGCATATCAATCATCACATATCAATGTTAATCATCTTCAAGTAATATAATCATCAAGAATGTAACAAAAATAAATAACAATTTTCAATTAGCTTAATCAAATAAGTAATAAAAGTTTAAAAAATCAACATAGTCTCTCTGTTCCACATTCCACCACTCGAGCTTGAACTCCCGCCTTTCTCTTGTATTTTCGTGGCATGGTTCATCTGAAACAGACAATTACAAATATACTTATGTACTAAAATCTTTATTATATCCATAAAATGAAATAAGTATAAGAACATAAAACATTAAGAAAATATATAAATTTATAATGTAAGTATAAGGATATGAGGGATATACGCCCTTAGGGGCATCTATACCGCGAAAAATCGAGGCGACTATCCTTTTTGATATGGATAGATGCCCTTTTATATATTCACTAAAATAAACACAAAACAACAACTATATGAATATGGATGTGCAATTTAATAAGCTGTGTACTGATATAACAAAAATTGTATGGAACTAATTACTACTTGTAAAGTTATGAAGCTGTAAATACTTACATAAAAAAGTCAGAGCTGTTTGACACATTCGCCGCGGAGATTATTGCACACACGAGCGATACACATCCACTTTGAACGACGCACTTGCGGGGACTGAGGTGTGTGGCGTCTGCGCAGTGTTACCAACTCTCAATGATATATATCCCTAAAGTTGAGTCAAAAACCCCTAAAATCGCCTTAATTATTCAGTTTTCCTCCTAAAAATAAATAAATAAAAATAAATTCATAGTGATTTAGAAATTATATGCTGTTTTTTATTAAAAATCGAAATAACACTAAGAACTGAATAACTGAACTGACATAAAGTAATTAATGTCACACAACAAAAACCGACATGTGCACAGACAATAAAATGACCGCCAGTGGCGTCCGTCAGTAGTGCCACCAGTCACCACAAAGTGGTTGTAGAATTACGTACTAGATGTCACTAGGTCCAGAAACACATATTACATAATATTATCTAATATAAAATTGAAAAATATTGGAGAAAAAAAATCCCTGAAAATACCCCTGAAAAATTCGGACCCCTAAAAAAATCCCATCTCACTTATTAACCCCCTAAATCTGGGGGGAAAACCCCTAAGTTGGGAACCGTGCGTCTGCGCTCCCGTTTTAACCTATTAAATCATAAGTAGCTATTTCGGAAATATGAGTTTTAGAAAACGAGGCACCTATCCCAATGCGGCATCTATCCCGGTTTTACCCTACCCACTAAAATCCATCAAATTAAAATGCAATTTTTGGTCGTCACATCTCTTAAAACGTAGCCGTGATGAAGGAAAGCAGTTGAGCTCGAAGTTTTCAGAAATATGATTTTTAGGCGTATCGTGTTTTGTGATACTAACAGTAATAATAATCCTACTTTACATATGTTTATACTTGTATGTACTTACACAATATGTTTGTTCAGACAGAAAGTCTAGTAAAACTTTTATAATGCTATCTCCAAAATAATCTAGATCAACATGAATTTCATTCGAATTTTATTGGTATTACATTTTGTGACCTGAATTTTTAATCGTATTTTACAATAACATACCGTAGAGTTTTAAAATGGGTACTAAAGTCAAAAAGCAGGGTTCCAGTAGTAAAATTTAATACGTCTTAGGTATTTATTCAAGCTGAAAAGCTCACTTTATTATTGAGGAAACCGCTTTTATATAAAAGTCAAAGGGCAATGAACTTTGGATTACTTTTCCGTTGTTTTGATTAACTGTTTTTTTGACTAGAATATTGAAAAGGGAAGAAAACCGCTGGTTTTTTGTATCTGGGTGTTTGTATGTATTCCATGTGTATGTATTTACAAAAAAAGTGTATATAAGTAGGTATAATAATATATCAGCAGTCTAAATCCCATAGTACAAGCTTTGCTTAGTTTGGGAGTGTGATGTGTGAAATGCCCTTGAATGTTTATTATTTATTTTATTTCTACAATTTTACCCGTGTATAAAAAATTATAAATATATTTTTTGGTAAAGCTGTGTTAGGTACAACTTTTTAACACTTAGTAAATGATTTACTTTTTGCATATAAAGAAACCAATTAAAAACAATGTCCTGTCCTTTGTTTCACACTATAAAAAGGTAGACAAATGAAGGTGAAACTAATAAGTTACCAGAGCAAGTCGGGAACAAGCACAAGTTCCGAAGAGTGCGGTCAGATCATTGCGCCCCTGGGACTCTAGTTACAAGGAAGTTTTGTATCTGTTCTAAAGGTAGAGCTCATGTTGTAGCGGGTACTTATGGGATTTCCAAATAAAAACAAACAATAAAAAAAAGACGTGTGGCCTCGGGGACTGCCGCGGTAAAGCTATTGCATAGCATATTTTGCTGGATTACGCATGTGCAGTGTTAGGTTATTTTCGTTTGGTATTTTCGTTACGGAATTTCTGGATTCGGTCTCCACGCTTAAGGCCCGCGATAGAAGCTATGCAATAGCTTAATAGTTTATACCTACATATATTTATGGACAATTCACACAACACACTCTTGTCCCAAACTATGTAAAGCTTGTGCTATGGGAACTAGATTGCTGATAGAATACTTATTGGTTTTGGGGCTTGATGATGTTTAGATTGTCTAGCATTATTAATTTATTTGTTTAGGTAAAACATACATAGAATACATACTTAACCTAGACACAGATCAACTATTGATGTTCATCACACAAACATTTTCTCTGCGTGGGAATCGAATCCACGACCCATAGCATGGAAGGCAGAGCTACTACCAACTGAGCTTTAACGCCTGCATGACCTCCTTCGAGCTCTAATTAGATATTTTTGAAATTTTTGTTCTGGTATGGGTCTTATTGTAATAAGCTTTGTGACATATTTAGCGGACTAAACTAGAATATTAAATTAGTGCCATGAGTTTATTTTTTTTTGACACTGCTGCATAGTGTCTGAATCAAAATATTTGAAACGTTATTCATACAGAGCTTTAAAGCTTAAGTTATTATAAAAAAACAATTATTTTCCTAATTTTTTAAATCAGTATTTTTGTTGATTGAACAGAAACTTGAAAATGTATTTACTTATTCTATCTATTAATATGAAGGACCAAAGTGGTGGATATCGGGGACCGTATAGCGAAACTCAAATGGAGCTGGGCAGGACACTTGGCAAGATTTGCTGATGGCAGGTGGAGTAAGGCCTTGACAGAATGGTGGCCTAGAGGACATACAAGAGGCCTTGGCAGACCAACAGCCAGATGGATGGACGATATCGTTGCCGTACAGGGTAGGACCTGGATGCAAAAGGCCCAATTAAGAAAAGAGTGGCGTTTGAGGGAGGAGGCTTATACCCAGCAGTGGGCTAGTACGGGCTGCCGATGATGATGATGATGATGATGATCTATTAATAAAATAACTCATCTCATCTTTCATATTAAATCGCGATCAAACGGGCCACACCCTTACCCCGGATGATTCGATACAATTCCGAAAAGGAGACGCAACACCCTGAAATATTTCGGTTAGAACGAATAGTTTTCACCACCTTTTCTATTCATCAACATAAGGACGGAAATATGAGGGTTTGTGGTTTGTTTGTACCTTTTGAACTGCTTGAGAGTTATTTTAGGGTTCCTTACAAAGGGTGCAAATATTATTGATATACGAACATAAACATGTTGTTATGGCACATACTCGTATTTTAACCGAACTGACTTCAAAGAAGATTTTAGAGATACATTTAATTTTTAAAGAAAAAAGTTATCGATTTTTTTTTCGAAGTTATAACTGATAAATTTATATGGTTTTACTGTATTATGTTTTATTTGCAGGTAAATGCTGTGTTCAATCGAATTTGAGAGGAAAGGTATTTAAACTTTCAGGTAAAGGCTTCCTAAAAAGTACTGACAAACATCAAATGTAACTAGTGATAATAATTTAGCCATCACCGCCCTTCTCAAAAAAACAACAACCTGTATATGTACCTACCTACATCTGAAATCTAGAACGAATATGATACAAGTCCGGATTTAATAATTATTTAAACCATTTATTTACCGACCGGTCGATATCTTATAAAAATCAACGCTCATTTGTTTCTCTCAGAAAAAAGTTTCGAGTGTTATCATGCGCATCAAAAAAAAAAGAAATCGGAGAATGGAAACTGGGCGTGAGCACGATAGTCCAGTCAAATTATGGCTAAAAACGAGTTAAATAAACATGAGCGAACACAGTTTGGGGACTTTGAGGATCGATAGGGGGGTGTATTCTGAGCATACATTCCAATTTGAGGGGTTGTACTGAGGTCAGCTCAAGGTCATTTCGATGGAAACGCGTTTCATTCGATATCTCGAGAATGGTTGGTGTTAGGCGAAAAATTGTTGAGACCTTTTCTTTTCCAAACAAAATTTACAAACTTTTTTATTTGAAACTTTTTTTTATAACATTAATATTTTTCAAGTTATTACTCCCGCAAGGCAAAAATTTTACTTCTTTTTCCATTTTTCGTCGTTTTCTCCCCAACCATTCAATTTTATTAAATTTTACCGATCATCAAAGTGTAGATCTTTTAATTATGAACAGTTTTGTGCTTAAACTTTTTTCCGTAATGCCAATACCTTCGGAGTTATATATTACTTTACCGAGCGAAATCCGCGCCACTGTCGCAATATAAAAAGGTCAATCGATTAAACTATTTAAAAATTAAGTATTTAATTTGGGTAAATTTTTGGGTTAATTTGGGTAAGAAGTAAATTAACAATTAAAACTGTTTTACACATATATTGATAGAAAAATAATTTATAAAAATAATAATATATCGGTAAAGTAATATATAACTCCGAAGGTATTGGCATTACGGAAAAAAGTTTAAGCACAAAACTGTTCATAATTAAAAGATCTACACTTTGATGATCGGTAAAATTTAATAAAATTGAATGGTTGGGGAGAAAACGACGAAAAATGGAAAAAAAAGTAAAATTTTTGCCTTGCGGGAGTAATAACTTGAAAAATATTAATGTTATAAAAAAAAGTTTCAAATAAAAAAGTTTGTAAATTTTGTTTGAAAAAGAAAAGGTCTCAACAATTTTTCGCCTAACACCAACCATTCTCGAGATATCGAATGAAACGCGTTTCCATCGAAATGACCTTGAGCTGACCTCAGTACAACCCCTCAAATTGGAATTTATGCTCAGAATACACCGCCCTATCGATCCTCAAAGTCCCCAAACTGTATTCGCTCATGTTTATTTATTTCGTAATTTGACTGGACTACGAATAAAAGTGACAATCGTAAACGTATCGAAACAGTGACGTATTTGAGATACACTGCACGTCAACATCAGTTTTGACGTCGAACGTCACAGCGTTAGCGCGCAGTGTATCTTAAATACTGGGCATCGATCGCCGCCTGTCACAATAAATATGAGTGCAAATGCATAAACTATAAGAAATATCCTTTAGCAGAAACCAGTTATTTCTCATTTTAATTCCATTAAAATTTAAACCTTATTTCAAAACTTTATTGAATTAAAAAACGCTTAGCGCGCAACTAGCTTATAAAAACACTTTATTCACAAAGTTTTAAATCGAAACTTACGAAGTGCACTGAAAACTCAACTTTCTAATTAATAGGTATAAAATTCAAATTTGAGTACAATTCATTAGGTTTCTTTATTGTATGCAAACGAGGTAACTAGTGACTTCATTTGCAACGTTTGAACTTTCTCGCTGTCTTGGAAACTACACCTCATCTTAATGATATTAATATACCAATTTCCTGATTTAAAGTTGCCCTTTTAATTCATTAGGTTTCCCTATTATATGCAAACAAGGTAGGTAACTAGTGACTTCATTTGCAACGCTTGAACTTTCTCATCATCATCATCATCAACCGATATTAGTCCATTGCTGGACGTAGGTCTCTCCCAAGACGCGCCACTGAGCCCAGTCTTCGGCTTTTCTCATCCAGTGTTTGCCAGCTACACTCCGTAGATCGTCGCTCCATCTCGCCGGAGGGCGTCCTACACTACACAATACCTAAACGCGGTCTCCACTCCAGTATCCGTTTGCTCCAGCGGTTGTCGGTTCTGCGCCAAACGAACTTTCTCACTGTCTTGGAAACTACACCTCATCTTAATGATATTAATATACCAATTTCCTAATGGAAAGTTGCCCTTTTGTTGGGGTAATTGAATGGCTCTGTGGTTGAATTATAAAGTTTTCCATTCAGGTTTCCTTGTGTGGTTTTCGCTAAGGTTTTCAATCTGTGTTGAAAACTTTCTTTGTCGCTTATTTATTCTTAGCTCTACTGTAATATTAATTTTGTATTTAGAAGTAAGTAAATAAATAAATAAATATTTACGGACAATACACAGAATCAGCGATAATTTATTCAAAAAAAATCTAACGACAAATACAGTAATTACAAAATGTACATAGGTATTTATAAAATACATAAGAAACAGTTGAGCGATCCGCAGACCGTTGCAAAAGATCTATAGATAGCTCAACTGATCCAAACCCGTACAACATACTTACATATACTTACTACAAATTAATACTCTTTACAAATATATATTTTACTTACAACACAGTATAATAACAAGTTTGATAAATAGCAATAAATGTAGCTCCGGGTATGATTTATACAATCAACGTGTCGACACAACAAATGACTGGACATCTGTCATATCGCGATTCAATCAGATCGTCACCAATCATGTAGCTACGTCCATGAAGAGCCAGGGGCGAACTAAGGACGCACACAAATTTCTGACCCATTTTTCAGGCCACCTGACTGAAAAATGGGCTCAATTTCGCCTCAATAGCGCGTCTGCCCCTTTATGATGGTCCATTTAAAAATCCCATGCGTGTTTGTCTCTTTATGATGTTCCGTATATCTATTCCATAATGAAACTGTAAAAGTGTCAATTTTTGCTAGAATATCACGCCTAAATTTCTAAACCAATATTAATAAAACTTATAGGCCTATTTTTTAGATTCAAACATGGGCTGTTTTATTAAGATCAGTATTAACAATATTTTCCCATTGCAGATTTGTTTTATTTGAGATAGCGTTGTGTGAAAACTGTGAAAAGTTTATAAATAGGTACTATTCATAACCTTCGTGTTCAACAACCGTCTTATTTCACTTGGTATAAATATTATTTAGAAATGATCTACCCCACTTGAATACCTTAAATACATCCCTGTGTTGTGTTCCACTTGGTTCAATGATGTTGTCTCGCCAAAAGTAGGCATGCTCTTGCGGTCACATACCATTCTATTCTCGACTACAGTCTTATATGCTATCGCTAGATATATAATATGTATCTACCTGTTCGTTTGGTATTTTACGTATTTTAGATTAAGGTGACGGGTATAGCCAAATGCGTGTTTTTGGGAGTGTTTTCTGAAGAAGTCATAGCATGTGGAGTTGTGAAACTTATTATTTCCTAT
The DNA here is from genome assembly GCA_932527185.1 of Ecliptopera silaceata. Lineage (NCBI taxonomy): Eukaryota > Metazoa > Arthropoda > Insecta > Lepidoptera > Geometridae > Ecliptopera > Ecliptopera silaceata. Next base: position 2,932,633 of record OW052202.1, on the reverse strand, counting down.
AACACATATATTGAACTAGTCAGGTAGGGAACAAAATGTGTGCTCTTGGTTATAGTTTACTTTTAAATGTAAGTTTAGTACCAACACCTTTTGCAAAAGTGTGATTTTTGATCCCATTTTTTAAGGGTTTGGCAGATTTGTTTGGTACCAAACTCAGCACAGCTATTCTCATGGTTGATATCTATACATCCAAGGAAAAAAAAATCTACATTAAGGTGTTTAAAGAAGAAGAAGAGTAGCGCCTTAGGAACTATAAGTGTTCCATTGCTGTGTGCTCGCAAATATTCATAAGGCGCTGCTTAAAAGTTTGACAATCCAAACTGTGCGCGGCTCACTATGTGTTTTGCGTCGTTTTCAGCATTCTTACTGAAGTTGAAAATGCGACGTTACCACGCTGACTATCTAGAGTTTAACCACTGCGGCAAAAACTATGCCGTGTTACAAGTTTAACGTGTGTGTAGATATTATAAATAAATAATAAAGTTGGAAGTTATTGTCATTTTTATTTATTATGAAAAATTTCACCCTACCCGTCGCCTTAAAAAGCATTAAAAGTCAATATGCAAACTTTTTTGGTCTAATTCTTTCTTCATCTGATCTAATCATCTGAAAACAAAAAGTAAATGGAAAACGTTTCATTTTGTGCTAAAATACTTCTCAATATTTTGGCAAATCTTGCTGTTGCTTGCTACAAAACAAACGGCACTTTTTAAGACAAAATTAATACTTGTAATCTTGGAGACCACGTTTAGGCAAGCGTAGTGTCGGACGCCCTTCAGCGAGATGGAGCGACGATCTGCGGAGTGTCGCTGGCACTGGATGAGAAGAGCCGAAGTCCGGGCTCAGTGGCGCGTCTTGGGAGAGACTTACGTTCAGCAGTGTACTGATATAGGTTGATGATGATGATGATCACTTGTACCTGATTACTTCCATTTCTCTGAATGTGTCCCTGACCTTATAGGTACCGTTCCACTGCGTTCAGAGGGCTTAGTCCGAGCTTGCATTTTAAAACTCCCTACTCTCGAGCCGAGAGTCGTCTCTCGGATCTCTCTCTCTACTTCCTACAAAAATATAAGGACATCCGAGAGACGACTCTCGGCTCGAGAGTAGGGAGTTCTAAAATGCAAGCTCGGACTACGGCCTCAGTAATGCAGTCTCGCCAAAACGGTCCTTGTGGTCGTGGCGCATGCCGGCGTTAAGGTGAAGTCACACATTCGTATAAAGATAGAAAAGATATATAAAATACTTTTTTTAATCACTTAACATACCTAAGGTCCAAGTAAAGCTTGTATTTACGGGCGATAGAATACTTATATTCAATTTTTTTGTAAATACATAAGTACATATGTAATTACAGAAAACAAAATTACATTGTATGTGAAAATCGTACAAATTTAAAACAAATATAATAAATAAAGAAATGTTTAATTACTTAAAAAATAAAATACAAATATCAATAAACAAACTATAAAATAAAATGTCCAAAAGATATCCATGAACTGTTCATATTCAGGTCTATGCAGTTGTTATAAGTCGTGACCTCTTTTGTTAAAAAAAACCGATTTTAATTAAAAGTAATACCAAGTAACGAGTATGTGTGTGTACACCTTTACAAATGTCAGAAGGAATATTTACAGCACGCACAGATGCGGAAGCATCGACACGCCACTGTATGTGCACCTTTATTGTGCGGTGACGCTTTTGTGGGATTGAGTATTAATTAGAAAAACTAACTAAACAGTAATATATTCTTACCCCCTAATCCCTATATTATTAAAAGTTAGCGTTGACTTTACCTCTCGCTCTAGCAGGAAATTTAAATTTTTTAGGGTTTTTTTTATTGCTGCTGAACTGTTATAACTTTTACTAGTTTATGCTATTTTGCGAACATAAACAATAATTTTCTGTGAAAAATAATAAAAAATGTGAAAAATAACCCTGTATCAATTTTTGAGATTGGTTCTCTATAAGTACTTTATACTATTATGTAACTTAATTATAAAAATGTTTAAAATAGTCATCAGTACTTCAAGTCTGCGCTAACTTTTTATAAGATAGGGGGTAAGTCAATAAAGATATACTTCTGCTCAGTAGCCAACTTGGTATTCTAGAAGATGAAAATCAAATAATAATTCACTATTTTCTAACTTTGAGATTTTAGTATACGAGCTACAGATTATTTTTTCAACTGACTTCAAATTCGACTCGACTGTATCACTTTTTGTCATGTATGTACCGACCTTTTTATGATTCTCCTTTTCTTGTTTCATATAATATGTAGTAAGTACTTCAAGAGATGGTCCCATATAAATTTCACTGCGTTTATTTTTATTAGTAATCTTTAAAAATATGTTTTTAGCATTACCTACGACGATTTAAGTCGGTTTTGTAATTATGTCGATATACCAGCACCATTCACAAATAACCCACTTTAATTAGCATTTTAACCAGGATTGCTAAAAGAGCGTTTATGAATTAGGGGGTAAGTGGCAAGCTTATACAATGCAGTTGGCTATCTGTTCTTAAAAGGGCTCCAAACTTTTATCAGTACATTAGCTTAAAGCCTTTCTTCAAGTAATTTCTAAGTTAAAGTAAGTAATCTAAAGTTTCATTAGCAAGAGGGTTAGGTAATCGTAAAGTTAAGGGCAAACCATGGACTTGGTTTATACTAAGTACGTTTGTAACTGGACGAACCGTAAAATAACGTTTATCTACAAGTATAGTGATATAATGAAAAATAAAACATTGTGGTAGATTAATTTGACTTTATTCTTCAACACACGACTTAATGCGACTGAGTGCCACTCAATGCGACTGAATAACGACTGCCAATGACTGAGTCACTCTACTGAACGACTCCTCCTTTTATACTCTCTCTTTATCGCACTCATTAGCCAAATTGGCTACCTCATAATCATAATCACACTAATATAATCCTAATTAACACATCGACTAATTACAAAACGATATCAGCTTGTTAGTCATTTGATAATCCAACCGAGATTGCGGCAAGTTCCGTCACAATTAGTCGACGAGTTAATTGTTTACAAAAATACTTTACTAATTATTAAATACTAATTATCGATTCATTACATTCGGCCATCCGTCATCATGCGATCTCCTGACGCATGTTCAAAATTTTACTGATTCGGCCATACTGACTGATGGTAGCCCTCTACCATATTATTCTTTTACTGCTCCAGAAGATTCCCTTTGACAATACAGTCATGATGGTCATCTGCTACTTCATCGTTGATTTAGGCTCTTCAACTCAAGGGTATTTTAAACAAACTGGGATCTGGAATCAATTGGATGTTCTTCAACTGAAACAGAAAACACACACTTATGACTTCTATATTATCCCAATCAAGATATATAGAGAACCTGCATCTTTTAACAACAGCTAAAAACACCGAGTTAGCTTGTCCCTCACGAACTATCACGAAATAGGAGATCCACCTTTAGAATTGTCAACACCACTTTGATATGAGTACTTGAGAAACTGTGTTTTCATCGAGAGAAGGGTCCAAAACATATTTATTTGAGTCTACATTACGTTTTAATTTATTACGTTTTAATTTATAGGTTTGTATTTCTTTAAGTTTGTGCGTTTGTACGAATCTGTACAGGTCCTCGCGTCAAGCAACCATTACTCAGTTGCAAAAACAGATGTCAATGAGTACCTTTTTCTACCACGTCTATTCCTGTAAATCTTACATCTCCATTGAAAACTTTAACTAAATTGTAAATAACCACATTACACGTATACTAGTCTGTCAACTGTCTAATCTATAAAACCTGCAAAGTGTTGTCAAAACCTCGAACAATATACTTCTGTAGTCACCTAGACACTCCTCTTCAGCAAGGAACAATTGTCAAACTCAACAACATACTACACGAAAGACTTTCCTTCACTTTGGAAACCAGAACGGTAAAAACTCCACTCAAGCACCCCTTTTCAAATTCAAGCTACTGCCTACTCGCATTGAAAAATAAAAGTTCAAAACCAAACTCTGTGAATAATCTGTAAATAAAACTCGTTCCGATTCCGTGGGACACTGTCGTATCACCCGTTTCTACAAAAATCGGTCAAAACAATCTTAAATCTGTATCCAGGCCTTGAAGTGAAGCATTTCCTAACATTTTCGTCACGTTCAAAACAAACTACAGTCGACCCAACAATTGACTGACTTAACAATTGACCAACTTAACGATTGGCTGACTTGTCAATTGGCTGACCTCACAATTGACTGGGTTGACAATTGTCTGACTTGAGAATTGACTGACTTTTCAATTGACTGATTTGATAATCGACTCGCTTGACAATTGTCCGACTTGGAAATGGACTTGAGAATTATTTCAATAGAGCACTTGACACTAGCACATCTGTCTGTCAGTTGACGGACAAAAGGTTGTAAAAACTGCTACGACCAATATATAAATAAAACAACTAACAGCAGGTACATCACAAACATTTCCAGATATCTTCAACCCTTAAAACTCAAAACGAATGTAGCAGGAAACCCGATCTATGCCTTCATCTCGCATATCTCATGGCGGAAACACTATTTGACTAGCCTACTATGCGTACACAACACGTACACTACTGCATTTGAAGTAAACAATCTACACCATTGACTCACAACTTGTTCGCTCCTTCTATACAGGTAAACATACCAGAATCTAAAACGATACCAATAATTTTCAGTTCCAACGTCAAATACTTGTGAATACTTGTAAACATCGAGATCCTGATGTTGTAAACCTAAGTAGAACTTAACGTACGATCTGTGATACTGTTTTGTTTCAATAAAATGTTACCGTCAACACACTAACAGTAGCCCAAAGAAATCAAATCGAACCATTTCGTTGTGTACCTTCAACTGTACACTAACGAGTGTACCACTCATAATATGTATTTTAGCAGATGTTAACGTTTGCCGTTTATAATGGCACATATCATAGCAGCGGCCAATAAGTCAGTTTTACACAAAAACACCATTAGTCAGTTCCTTACTTTTGATAAAATCAAGGCGCAAAGTGAGGCACCATCTTATGTGAAATAACTGTTGGCAGACAATTACAGGCGTCGCCCTTCTAGAATCGAACTATCCGGGACAAGCACCCGTCAGTCTGTCACAGTCTCGCTCGTTTTTATGTACTGACACTAAAAATCTATATCCAAATAATAATTATAATCTATATCTATATCCTGAAAACTAGAATGAATATACAAAATCAAAGTAAATGTTTGTATCCGACCTTGCGTATAGCACTCATCACTACTGCGTAGACTTGACGAACGAGCTGTAGATCATGTCACACTCATTTGATGTCATCGACACCGAACTTGTGCATACACCTTGGTGCACTAGTCAATTCCTTTGTCTTCTATGGTTTTGTGCTACTGGAGGTTCCTCCTCAGGAGTCATTGCATCATCAGAATCGATGGACTCTAAATGAAAGAATAGTTATCGAATTAGTGGGTACATGTACATAGTACCAACATGAAACCAAATAAATAAATTAAAAAACACTTTTATAATGACACACTTAGTCTAAGATTACTAAGCAGTACGTGTGATTTTGTGACGTAATTAGTCACCTAGTCACCAGGTCTACTGCATGAATAAAAATAAAAATTTAGTTTCAATCTTGTAATGGCACACTTGGCCTATAATGGCACACTTGGCCTATAATGGTTGACTTAGCCTTATAATGGCACACTTGGCCTAATATTACCAAGAACTCTGTAACACACCTGCAATAATAAAAAAAATAATCTTGTAATGGCACACTTGGCCTTTCATCATCATCATCATAGAACACTCTGCCTTCTTTATCATCATCGTCATTATCGTCATCATCGTAAATTACGTGGACTAGCCTTGCCCCGTATAGGCTTAACACTTTCCATGTAATTTTGCGACTAACTTAGTCACGGACAGGTTCCCCATATAGTGCTATTAAGTTTTATAATACATAATAACTGAAATAAATGATTCTATTCTATTCTATCAAAATATACTAGGAGTAACTCAAAAATAAGGCGTACATAGCTCACTTATGTCACGCATGTCTGAACCGAGGCAGACAGTCTCAATAAGTCATTATCTGGCAATCCTACGTATTTTCTGTAACTTAAACTTTATTATATTATTAGGTAATCTCACAATAATAAAAATATTAACTATCAACTGAAGGGTATTCGCACTATCGGATAGTCTTGGTGACCAACCTGTTTATGCGAACCACCATTCCAACCAACATAAAATGTAGGTAGTTCCAGAAAAATTATATGCTACCAAAATTTTAAAAATCTATACCATTTACTGCGTAAGCTAACCAATCTGTCAGTAAGTACTCAACGTTTAATAAATATATATGGGTAGGCGCTAATAAATTCCAAGGTAGAAAAATGCTTGCACAGCCAGATAGTCTCGGAGTACATCCGACTGGTCCATGAAACAAAATTTTCATCCTCTTCGAAACAAATTAGGAACCCATACAAGCTAGCATAACCGGATAGTTTCGTTGCATACCCGAACGATGTGTGCTAAAATATTTCGTTCCATTTTACATTAAATTGACAGAAACATTCTTGGTTGTTTAACGCTTGGGGTATTACAATCTGGTAATTCAACGCTCCTGTGAATAAAATAATTAAAACTGTGAAAAATACAATAAGTTATTGTGAATCAAATTTCTGAATTCTGATCCAGAAAAACATATCGTTGTGGCACTTTAATTCACTTTGAGCTGTAATGAGATTATAATTATCATAAAATAATGATTAAATCTCCTTAAATTTAAGCATAAAATAATAATTATTGAAAGTCTTCAAATTTTAGCATAAATAATTGATAATCATTGAAAGGTTTAAATTCAAACATAAAATAAAATAATAATTATAGAAAGTATTTTAACTCAAGCATAAATTATTACACGCCTGAAATGAGCAGGCTGCTAAAAAAGATTTTATACACAGTTCCACAACAAATGACTTATTCTTGAATATTTTGTCAAACTTTCCAAGTAGGGAAAGATAATGGAAAACATTATCAGTTCTACCCTCCTGTTTCTTACGAAACATCATACTCCAGCCTCAAGATGTGTCAGATGATGCGTACTGACCAAATCATACGACGCAGGCATTTCACTAGAAAAGACTATTCGATAGCCGTATCCATCCACCAATTGAGTGGACTAGGACACTATTACCAACTATTTATTTACTAAAATCTTTAAAGTAGTCAAGAGATTGCGTTACAGGTACTGAAATAACATAATTAAAACAATAGTTCTAAAGTAAAAGAAAATAAATATTAGTTCGTAGTTTGTGAACCATATGTTCGTCTACCACAACACCAAAACTTAAAGAGTTGATAAGATCAGAATGTTAACAATTTGTAAATGTCAAAGCGTTCAAATTCATCTTCAGTTCAGTCTAGAACTGTCTGGTTGACGTAAAATAAGAAACTTTAAAATTGTTGTTCATAATTTTCCTAACACTATTGTTGATGATTTATGAACTCCAAATACAGTGCACGCTGACGAAGCCGCGTGTTCAAGCTAGTCATATATATATATGTAAAAAAAATTGATACATACGTCGAAGTTAATCCAGTAGACCAACATAGTCCACTCAATCCAGTTAGCAAACATAGCCAACTCCATCCAGTCAGCAAACGTAGCCAACTCAATCCAGTCAGCAAACATAGCCAACTCAATCCTGTCGACTCAATAAAATTAAGGTCCAGATGTAATTTGGAAAATAAGGCATAGGTACATAGCATAAAATATTTCTTGCAATTCACTTTAGGCGCACATAGCCTAAATATGTACTTTAAAATAGGTACTTATATTTAGCCATTTTTGATTCGTGGAATTTTATTGAGGGTAGCTCGCAATTGCCAACTGAAAGGTGTTCGCACTACCGGATAGTCTCGGTTTGATACCGACCGGTTTATGCAAACAACAATTGATACTAAAACTAAATGAGGGTAGTTCTTAAAATTGTACGCTAATGAATTCCAAAAAAAAATAAAAATATAATGGCCTTAAAATGAACACTTTACATACCTTGGTTTATCCCACTTCTGAGATATAATGAAAAATAAAACATTGTGGTAGATTAATTTGACTTTATTCTTCAACACACGACTTAATGCGACTGAGTGCCACTCAATGCGACTGAATAACGACTGCCAATGACTGAGTCACTCTACTGAACGACTCCTCCTTTTATACTCTCTCTTTATCGCACTCATTAGCCAAATTGGCTACCTCATAATCATAATCACACTAATATAATCCTAATTAACACATCGACTAATTACAAAACGATATCAGCTTGTTAGTCATTTGATAATCCAACCGAGATTGCGGCAAGTTCCGTCACAATTAGTCGACGAGTTAATTGTTTACAAAAATACTTTACTAATTATTAAATACTAATTATCGATTCATTACAGTAAGGAGTTTTAAAGTCATCAAAAATACTTTATTCAGTAAAATCGCAAGGATCATTTAGAATCGTCTTATATACTAGGTGATTCTAGGTGCCAGTTTCACGCGACCAGAGCCTAGAAGAACGGGCAAGAAACTTTAGGAGTTAAAAAAACTAAAAAGAATATCGCGGTGAAGTCTCAAACAAAGCTTGCACTTTGGGAACTAGATTGCAAATATTGGACGAACCGTAAAATAACGTTCTATTAGCGTGTTATCTACAAGTATATATCTAATATAAGAAATTTTAAAGTCATATCATAAATACTTTATTCAGTAAAACCACAAGGATCATTTAGAATCGTTTTATATACTAGGTGATTCTAGGTGCCAGTTTCACGCGACCAGAGCTTATAAGAACGGGCAAGAAACTTTAGGAGTTAAAAAAACTAAAAAGAATATCGCGGTGAAGTCTCAAACAAAGCTTGCACTTTGGGAACTGGATTGCAAATATATTTCTTATATTTTTATCTATACTTACATGGAATACATACTTAGTCATTTCCAAATGCAGAACAAACATAAATGTTTAAATAGGCTTAAAATAAAAATAAACTTTTAAACTTTTAATTGGCCTTTAGATTTACTTATTTTTTTTAACTATGTAACTACCTAGCTGTTAGTTTTCCCAAAACTTATAAAATAAAATAAAATAAAATAAAATAAAAATAAATTTTAGGTTTTTTATAAAAATAATATTGTACCTACTATTGAATCACTTACTTTACTTACTTACTTAATAAAATTTTAGAAACAATAAGCTCCTAGTGCTCAATGTTACACAAAGTTGCAGTGGGTGTTGCCACCACAATTAATCCAGAGGGCGTCACTGTAGCTAACAGATTAATTGCAGATGTAAGTTACATGCTATGCTTATGATAGTCGTGGAACATAGTCTTGGCATTGGATTGAAAAAATCCAAAAAAAATCACAAAAAGAGACTCAAAAAAATTCGATTGATTTGACTCGAACCTATGAATGCACTTTCGCTAAAGTATTTTAATAAAAAGCTGGATTAAAAGTGGAGTGCAGGTAGCACCCTAGCACCTCTTTTATTTTTGAAGTAGGATATAATTTTTTTAATAAATACATATGCGTTTACTCCCACCTGTTCTGTTGAGTAGTTCTTTAAGGACATTTCAACATGCTCTGTTCGGTCTACTCCTGAACTAAGCAAATGTCTGTAACTTAGTTATTAATAGATACCTAAAACTTAATAACAATTATATTATTACGCTTTTTCAATCATGCAGTGAAACAGTTTGGTTCTACTATTATTAAAAAATAATTTACAAATAGAACATTATTTGACTCGAAAAGGCTTACAAAAATCATACATTATTTAACATAAACACAACATCAATAAGTAAACCTTTGATAATTTGGTCACTGTAGTTCTCAACTTAGTTCAAAATCGTAGCTCAAAACTTAATAAAACTATTAAACCCCAGAAGCCTTACAACAAAGGCGATAACAATTATGACTTTGTATAACCTACGACTATAGAAGCGTTTAATAGCGAACTAGTTATTTGCACAGCACGCCGGCTAATATTATCTAGATAGAACCACATAGAACCAAGCTGGATTCAATTTATAGCGATAATATCATGGCGTGTATTTACGACGGCCATCAAGAGGCGTTTGCACATTGACCGACACGATGCTGACTTGGAAATTGATATCAGTGGCATTGCGCGCTGTCACTTGTAAAAGTGGACACAGCGAATGGTGCTAAATACGGTACGATATATGAGTTAGCTTGCTAGCTTAGTGTGTAGCAGTGGGTCTTGACACCACACTAAAATAGCAAGCTAACTCAAGCGATCTGATATTAATACTGTGTAAAGTGCGTCTAAACTTCAGTCTGTGACTTCACCGCATCCCGTTCTTCTGTCAATTGTTCGTATCCTAGAAGAACTACATAGCGAAATCTAGGTTACAAAGTACCTAGGTATATTATATTTCATTTATCTGTCATTCATATTAAACTAAGTTACAACGTCATTGGACAAAGATCATTTTAACTTCATATAAGTTTTTTTTCGTGGGATTTATGATACACTTTTAGATTAGATGATTAATTAAGGTTAGAGTAGGGCGTACGATATTTATTCTATACTGATATCGTGTAAGTCTCGTGTCGGGTGTAGTATAACATCAGCCGGTGAAATTGATGCTTGTATCGATCTAGTAACTAATAGGTAATAGCTATGATCTATTAATCATTCGGTTTGTTCCTAATTCCGCATATTAAGTTACTTTTAGAGACCTTGCAGACTGCAGACTTTCTTTCTGTGTAATGACGTCACGATCCGCGTTGTAGTAGTGCACGCGCTACTACTACATCATTATACAGAATGATTATATGCAGAGTTTTGATGTCACTTATAGACTTGATAAATTAATGAGGAAGTATATTATCTGAGGTACCAATTATAATATTATATTTTTATTTTATTGTGACACAAAATAGTAATTTTCTACTCTATTCAGAAAATATTTATTTTATTTCATTCAATCAAATTGCTTATTTTTATTTTTATTCTATTTTAGTTACTTATATAAAACATACAGTCAAATTGAGAACCTCCGTGGAGTATGAAGATGATCAAAAACAATCTCGAATGGACGGACGGAAAACTACATTCAGTAGACACCTGGTAATAATGTCGTTGTACCCATTGACAAGTAAGAAGAAGAAGTAGACACCTGGTAATAATATCCGGAAAACAACAAAGTAAACTTTTCTAATCCAGACAACGGCACTGTCATCTCCATAAACCCGGCAACCGGCAATAAAACCGAGATCGAATGGAACCCAGAGACAAAAGATTACTTACATTTTAATTCTGTGATAAAACGGGTTATTCCCAACCTCGTCGGGCTTGTCCCACTAGTGGTGATGATGGGAAAAATTCTAAATTATCTCCTCTTTAATCTTCTTTGCTCTTCGTTCTGCCTCACAGAGCAGAAAGGAGTCGGAAGAATCTTTCGTTTTCTAAATCTTTGAGACGCTCTGACGCTTTCAGCTGAAAATTACATTTGACTACATGAAGTTTTGTTTACTTACTTGAATGGGAAGTAACTACGAAAAGTTCAATCTGTCTACCAAATTGTTCTGTAATCACTGGCAAATACGTACCTAGGCAAGTTCCACTTAAAAAAAGTATTTTTAAAATTGACTAACGGCCGGTTTCTCGAACGATGATCAACGAAAAAATCAAATAATTACTATGTGTCAAACTCTGATCAATCGTGATTTGGGTTTCCAGAAACCGGCCGTAAGTATATCAAAACCATACAAAGAAACAAGCTCACATAAAACGACATTATTAATGAACGTAATTAATTAAAATCGTATTTAATCAAGATGTTACTTTCGTTGAGGTCTTGTTTTAATTAATTTAAATCACAAAACGATCATTTCCATGTAGCATACTATAAAAAGAACGTGTTACTTTTACTGAGATGTATTGACCGCACACGAGGTCCATTTGTGAGCACGTTTATGATTATTTCTAAACTATAAAAGTAAAAGTAAAGGTCCAAGGGAAAGCTCTATATTTTTTATATACTATACGCAAACATAACCACAATATCTTTTGATGTTAAATGATGCGGTCGGCAGTGTAGCACGTTTACCTAGATTGAACCTCTTTTCGAAAATGTGAAAATTATAGGCATTTTGGAACACAAATATCGTTTTTAGTATTTCAGTGTCATAGTTAAGACCTACGTCCAGCAGTGGACTGACACAGGTTGATGATGATGATGAATTAAGATTCGAGTTTTTTTTTATAAAACAGGATTTTTATTTTGTATTTTTTTTCTGATGGTATTAAGTTGAGTTTTGCTGACAAATTTGGTATGGGTGAAAAACACTAATAAGAAATATCATAATGGTTTATAATTGGCGTTAAGCTCCGTCTCCATCAGAATCACAGTGGACTTCCCTCAAATAATGGCAATACATCAGCAATATTCAATCCTGGGACAAATTCTCACTATAACCAACCATTCACAAGAGGTGCCAAGATAACGAATAGCTATTCAATTTAGCAAACATAACCGTAAAATCATTACCACGGAGTCTTTACGACTTAGCTTTACTCGAATGGTAACAATGGCTTTCAAATAGAAATAAACTTAGTGATAAACTTTGATTTATTATGAATGGAGGAAGGAATATCAAAACGGTAAAATAGTTAGCGCCATGACATGAACTTGGTACTCACTTTACAGCTGTAGACCTAACCTAGCCTCTCAAAACCTGCAAGGTTTTAAATCACGTTCAGTTTCTATAGTAAATCATTGGTATTCTGTGGCATTCCTTGTGTAGAAGTGCTACAGCTCCTCGAAGTAATCCAGAAGTTGATACATATCGATACCCTAATTTGCAAACCTACTAACTCCTCTAAAGCAAATTTTACAGGAGAGACTTAAAACGTTATAATAAATTATATATAACCGATTAAAGAAAATCCAAAGTCCTTTTGGAAATTACGCCCTTTATTTACCTAAAAACAATTAAAAATCTAATTTTTCTTTTAACTATAGGGTTTTATAGTGAAAAAAAGGAGTTGTTCGATTTGGTTTAAGCAATAATTGAAAATAAAAGTGGAGTTGTTAGGTTTGTAGTTTCCAGCAACGAAATATTCTCAAAATATGTTTACACTTTGTCTATGTTCTTCTGTTTTTGGTGGGTTCCCAACCAGTCACACTGTGACTCATTGGGAAAAAAAATCCCAACGAGTCACACCTATTTATATTTTTATAAATCTTTTTTTTTTACTTTTATAAGTATCACAAATGGTAAATATCGTGTAATGAACAAAAAAAATATTTCGTGAAATTAAATGTTTATTTATAATTACGAAAAAATAAAAAAGTTTTGAAGAATATGGAACCATATTAACTTGAAGAAAAAACTAAACTGTATTAAAACTAAAGTAAGTAACTGTATTAGGGAATTAATGGATTTGTTGCTCATAAGGTTTTTTTTCTGCCACTTATCGCGCTGCGGTATGTTCTACAGATTTTTTTTCTGTTTTAAAATGTCTTTATTAATCATAATAATAATAAAAAAGGTGTAGCACTCGGGTCAAGCTATTGCATAGCATTTTTGCTGGATTACGCATGTGCAATATTAGGAAATTCTGAATTCGATCTCCACGATAGCTCCAAGCTATTGCATAGCTTCTATCGCGGGCCTTGAGCGTGGAGACCGAATCTAGAAATTCCGTAACGAAATAACCTAACGAAAATAACTTAACACTGCATGCTTAATCCAGCAAAAAATGCTATGCAATAGCTTTACCGCGGCAGTCCCCGAGTACCACACGTCTTTTTTTTACTATAGAGGCAGTGAGTAGTAGTATTAAATATCGGATGTTATCTTTTTCTGCAAAGCAGATTTTTTCTACCAATACACTATATCTGCCATTTTTGATAAAAATAACTAAAATAAAATAACCTACACATTAAGTGAATTTTTTTCTTTAAGTAGTGAAAGTCATTTTCACTTCTGAAAATATTAATTGGTGTGACTCGTTGGGATTTTTTCCCCCAACGAGTCACACTGTTAGAAAAGTGTAACTGGTTGGGAACGTTTTATAAAAATAAAGTCGCAACGAGTTACAGTGTGACTCGTTGGGATTTTTTTTCCCAACGAGTCACAGTGTGACTGGTTGGGAACCCACCCTTTTAAGCTTCAAACGGTAATAAAACACATATTTTTTTGAAAATAAACTTTCAGGAGCATGCATTCGCTTCTGTGACGCCATACAAAATGGGCGACTGCGCGGGAGTTATTTGATTTTTTTGTCAAAATCGAAGCATTTCGTTTCACTCGGAGTTGTTTGATTTTCAAATGGCTTTTTACATCAATACGGTTAGGAATTTTGGAGTTATTAGTATTTCAAAAAATAGAGAAAAAAATCTAGTTTCTGTCGGTATAAAAATGTCATTTTGGTGAAAAAGTGGAGTTATTAGGTTTGCAAATTAAGGTATCGATATCATTCTTATCATACATTTGCGGAGGTTGCGAGTTCGTTTGCAGCCTTGGGATAAATGTTTGTTCGAACTGCAATAATCATTCCGGGTGTTCTGGGTATTTAATGAGTAAAATAAAAAAAAATACCTATCTATGTAATGCATTGTATTACGTATGTCAATCTTCTAGTTAACACAAGCTCTGCTTAGCTTCGGGCTAGATGATGTTGTGAGGATTGTCCAGCATTATTTATTATTTATTTAATTGCAAAGTGTCATTGCAAGATACATTGTATAAAATGTCGTCGTAATTATCATTGTTTTTTGTGAATAATTCCTCCTAAAGTTACCGTTTATTGTAATTACGATCGTCAGATGTTTCTGATGTCGCTCTGCATTACATTCGGGACAGGCGGACAGGTCATAGTTTACGACCTCTGCAAATAATGGGATGGAATGATACTCGACTGTTGAGGGTGTGCTTTCCTGGGATGCTGAATTGCTGGTAAGAGTGGACTTTCGTATAGAAGCCTACTTGGTGATGAATACGTAGTTTATCTTTTCTTCAAAGACTATAGAATGTAGCGGTCTGGGGTGTAGATTATGACATCTACTTAGTTTAGTAAAGAAACACATCAGAACAAGTTGATAATGTAACCCAAAGCCAACAGCAAGAGTCAGAGAGAGGGAGCTTGGTTTAGTTTGACCCAAGACAGCGATGTGTAAAATATCTATGAATATTTATTTATCATATTTACGCAGATGAGGATTTATTTCCGTTATCCATTTTATAGATCTAGCGACTGTATATCATTGATCTTATAGGGATCGATGGGGACCTTTGACATATCATTTGTAATGACGTATTCAAATCCTGCACAAAAATTCAGCTTGTTTGGAATTAATGCAAACTGGAGTCATAATTGAAGTCTATTTTGACTGGACTATCTGGTATATTCAGAGGTCCGTTCTAAAAATATTCTGTTCAGTAAGCAGAAGTAGAACAAAATGGGTCTACGTTAAGCTACAGAAGTTTAAGACCTAAGCCTTTAAGCTCTTGCTTAAAGGGTACGTTATAAACTCTGAAACACAATTTGGAAAGGTGTTTATGTAAATCACTGCCAATTCTAGATACAATTACAGTGTAATCTAGATTTTATGTTAAAGACTTAAAACTGAAATTAGCGTGTTGCAATTATTCTATTTATTTATTATCGTCTTCACAGCTTCATTTACAAAAGGCCAGCTAGATTTAATAATGTAAAGTTACGAATATAAAAATAAGCGTAATATCTAATTTTTTGCTAAAAGTATATTATCATGGTTTGATTGAACAGTATTTTTTTTATTTAAAAATTAGTATTACTTCAGTATAACTTGAGTATCACTCTCCATAAGAAACATCTTAGATATTGTTTTAAGTTAAACATACGTACCTACCTAAGTCTTTTTTCAGAAGAAATGTATAATCTTTTTATCAGAAATTTCTTGTACGACTGGGTTTCAAAAGTACATAAGAGACTTTTGTCTTTATAGTCCTGAAATAATAAGCAGTTTACTCACCTGATGTTTCATACTAGATTACTGCTATTTTATATCTTCAGAGCAAGATTTGCCGCTAAATGCGCTTCAATAGAAACAATAGCTCGAAGTTCAAGACTCAGTTTATTACCTTCCTGCTCTGCTCGGGAGTAATCCGCGGTTAGACGCTGCCAGGTTAGGGTAAGAACACACAGGCTATTTTTACTCTACAGCTTTGACAGTTTATAGAAAATAGAAATTTAACTAGTATCAAACTAACAAAAAGTTTTTCAAAACTTCTTTTTAAAGTTTAGCGGTTTTAAACTATCACGCACGCTAAAGGAGCTGGTGAGACTATGGTTATGTGCTAATTGTAAGCTCACAATAATATGTTTTCTTTTTAATTTAATCATTTGATAAAATTAACTTTTATCACAAGTTATTCGTTTATTTGCCAAAAAACCGCTCATTGTTATGTAAAGCCTGATTGATAGATAGTTAAGTAATCATTTGAATGATTGAAATATCTATGGAAAATATTTATGCACACCATAAGATCTACCTACATTGAAATAGGGCGTTAGATTGGACGCTATCTCAATTACCATACGTAATGGTGACATAATGTCAACTCTGACGTTTTAGAAGATAGCGGGTCGGTACCTACGTTGACGTTTAATTCTGCGTAGTGTGTACAAGCCCTTTTAGGCAGCGTAGGCAGAAGTTTACGATGGAAGCAAGATGTCAACGATTCACAAGATAGACACGTCTTTGTGCAGACACGTACCGACTACCATAGAATAATTGGCGATGTCTAATGCTCGCTGTATATTGCACGGTTACTCACAGCTCAAGCTTTATTAGTTCCACCTGAAGCCGCGTACAGACATCGCGAGGCGTGCGATACGAATGGTTCGTCTCGCATGCCTCGTGCTGTGTGGACGTGTGTGCTCACAGTGAGCATTCGCGTCATACGATCGTTGCGAACGCCGCCTCAGTACGAGCCGCGCGCTCCGTGTGGACGAAAGGGTGATGTTTGCGTTGCGCGCTGACGAACACCGTGCGTGGTGGTTTGCTTGCTTAGCTTGAGCATGTGTCGTTCAGGACGCACGTATAAATGTACCGACGTATGCCTCAGGTTGAGGCATGCGAGACGAACCATTCGCGTCGCACGCCTCGCGATGTCTGTACGCGGCTTAGACTTGTATTGCCTAAACCACATTACATGGTCTATTGAGCTTGCCGATTTTAGTGACGTAGCCTGAAGAGTGGTGGTATTTCAGGCTTTGCGTATTAGACTCAAACATTTTGAAATTGATGTAACATCTTGCAAACGATTTTTTTTTTATTAATTGTACCTACTTCATTCACAAACAAACTTACGACTATTACAGTATTTACAAAATGATAGGAATATATAAAATACATAAGAAACAGTTCCAAATCAACTGATCCAAATCAGTACCTACCAATCGGAAGCGTACCCAAAATACTGGCTGCATTGCCGCGCTGAATAGCACTGCATTCATATTTATTTATATTCACGATATTTATATACATTACACGTTATCTTGTACCAATGTCGGTGTCGGACAGTGTACAAAATTAAATAAATAGATAATTATAATGATTTTATTAGCATAATCAGGTGTACCATAAGATAGTGTCACCGGAACTTTGCTCTCAAAAATATCTTTCCCACAATAGCTAAGGTATAATATTTTCATCCGTTCTTCCAGATAACACGGTAAGTTGGGTCGTTCCACCACCCATGTCCCAGTTGAGATAGTTCTGTCCCAGTGATAAACGGTCCACTTTGCGACATTCGCCAGGCATACCCTGCGACGTACTGATTTTATTATAACCCCTTTGTTATTTCCATGATCATGATGATACAGAATGTTCTGTAACTCTAGAAACGTACTTTTAATTAAAGTAAGTATGTTAATATCATTTAACAAATATACTAAAGATGGTTTGTATTACTTACTTTTCATTTTTAAAAGCCAGGACAATCAATATTTAAAAAAAACGTGAACAGCTATTAGAAATCGTTCAAATACTAAGAAGTGAGCACGAATAAATGTAATTTTAAACGTATTGAAACAGAGACGTATTTGAAATACATTGCGCGTCAACATCGGCTTTACTATCGAACTTTGAGTCGTTAGCGCGCAGTGTATCTCAAAAACCTTTTGTCACATTTCTTCGTGCTCAGACCTCAGTAGTGAATCTGTGTTTTGGTGGGTAAGGTAAAAAACGCGACGATAATAAACAAATCTCAAACCTATATTGTTACTAAGTACACTTTCTTGGCCTATTAATACATTACCTGCGTAGTGTTTGTCACTTTAGACTGATAAGAGTATATCGCGTCGATGGTGAACATTGCTTGTATCATATCATGGCATGTCACTCCACTGATAAGAGTGGACATGCTTCACCTGGCGATGTTGATAAAAGTACTTTGAACTTTGTGAGGTTTGTGTGTCAGTACAAATTAGGTCTCCATAGACAGATATCGTTTAGATATTTATTTTGTTGGAACGAGATACAATATTGATCTTTACGTCAAGATACGATAGATGAAACATTCTGGAAATGCACGCGCCTTTTTTTCATAGACGCATGCAAAAATAGATAGATAAAATGAATCAGATAAATACAAATAAATGTTTTTTTTATGGGTTTTCTCTACTTGACACATGTAATAAGTTACTGAGTACATTTATTTTTCAAGAAAAATCTCTTTCTCTTTATTATAAGTGAAAGAATTCAAGACATGATTTTTTTTGGGAAATAACTGTTAAAGCAAGCAGATTATTTAGAAAAAAATAGTATAACGGCTTTACAACACCTGTATCTTAAACCCAAGTTTTGGTAAAAGTTGAATAAAAAAATAACCAAGTTTTGATTGATAATTAATAACACACATATGGATAAGCTTAAAATTAACCCGCACACCGTTGCATATGATCCGGATTGAGTTATGAAAGCAATAATAAAATGATTAAATATAACTCAGCAGCGGCCCAAGATATATGGGACACTCCACGATTAATGGCTCGTAAATTAATACTTGTGAGCGTGGTAGGTCGCAAGATAGGGGTGAAACTGCAGAATTGCATTTCTTTTTTGCTTGAGCCACATTTTATGGGTAATTTATTAAAAATCTTGTGTGGTATGACTTTGCGCATGAGTAGGCTGAGATTACTACTTTTTGATTACTTATCAACGTATGTATGTGATGTATTTGTACGGTTTATACAAACCACACAGTTGTCTCTGTTCCCTCGGTACTTAGCGCTAGAGCATGCTGTCGAGAGCCACACGTTCACCAATTCACAGCAACCTACGAGATCGAAAGCACGCCCTTAAGATCACTACTATAACTACATCTAACGTAACTCTACAAATAAAAAAGACGTGTGACACTCGGGCACTGCCGTTCTGTTACGTTAAATATGCTGCTAGTTATAAAAAAAGGACTACGTTTTTATATGATAAAATATTTCAAGCGAAAAATCATTTCATTGTTGCACTATGTTACCGAAACAGTAAAGCGAATATAATTTTAGGTTCAGGAAATGGTATAGAACGTAACACTTCCGTAGATAACAATAATAAATTCATTAACAGTTTGTGTTCAGTTCCATCTGTGACCGCGCCCTTCGAAATTGATGCGAAATTAATTCTGTAGGTTTGAAATTCAAATTTTAATTAAACATTTTGGCTGAAACTCATCAAATAATGTAACCCCCCTGTAGGTCGCATCACTTTCTCTGAAAGCGGTATAGATCCTTCATCATTATCATGATTTATAGGCTCTGTCTACACCTATAATACCCTAAGTTTGTCCCTATTAAATGTCTTGTAAGTTTGTCTTTGGTTGTATTTTTTTTCTAGTTGCAACCTCTATAGCTTATCTTACAATCTGACTTAGCTATCTGACTATAGCTGACTATTTTCTATCTATCTTAGTAGGTACAAAAAAAAAAGCTAGCACTCCGGGAGTGCCGGCAGAAGTGAAAACTTCAATATTAACGTTGTGTTTTCACTTTTAAGTTTTCACTTCAAAAATATAACCACAGTCGTGATTGTGTCATGTCATTGTGTCACATTCGCGCAAGCGCGAATGTGACACAACGACGAAGACAACGAAGACACACTGACACAGACACATTTCGATTGTGTCATGTCGTTGTGTCACATTCGCGCAAGCGCGAATGTGACACAACGACGAAGCCAACGAAGACACAGACACATTCGCGCAAGCGCGAATGTGTCTGTGTCTTCGTTGGCTTCGTCGTCATCGTCACGTCACGTCATGTCGCCACGTCATCGTCACGTCATGTCGCCACAACACTATTTAATTGTTTGAGTCATACGTCGCGTGACCGCAAGTGTGTTCTTTTGTCGTCTCTTGTTTTACGAGCAATGTATAAAAATTAAATAAGATCTTACGCTTTTTCGACGTCACGTGACCCTGACGCGAGTTTGAAAGTTTTTACCCACCCAGCGCCGCTAAAGAAGTTTTCACTTCAAAAATAACCCTGAATTAGACCCAAAAGTTTAAAAGGCTTTGAAAAGAGGTTGCTTTTAGTGTTTCAGTCGTCTTAACAGAAGTCTTTAAATATTTTTTTTATGTTTAACATCTAATTATTTTCAATCTTATTTTAAGGTCTCCAAAAAAATGTACCTTCCTGTCGTTGCTTTAAGTTTGTGAAGAAATATTGTAAGCTACATACCATTCAGTCTTGGTTGTAAACTGTTCAAATTGCCTCTGCAATTTCTACTTACAAACTTTATTTTAATCTAAAAGAATTTCTCGAGCTTTCCGTGTGAAAGCATAGGTACAAAATCACTGCGCTACGCCAGCCGGCGAAGTAAATCGCCTAGATTTTTCTAGCGAAGCGGGCTTTAAATTGGCAAATAAGGTTACTAAAATATACACTGCCGGACAGAAAAACGGATATAATGCCTTGATCACACGTACCGAGTAAACCGGCGAGACAGTGACGTATTTAAGATACACTGCGCGCTAAAGCTGCAACGTTCAACAGTAAAACTGATGTCGACGCGCAGTGTATCTCAAATACGTCACTGTCTCGCCGGTTTACTCGGTACGTATGATCAAGGCATGAGTCTGATGACAGATCTACTGTCGCCAAACAAGAAGAGGCAGGCCTAAACTTGGTAAATGCCCACATTTGAACAGAATGGAAGTGTCAATTAGTTTTTTAACATCATTAAACGAAGATTTTAACACAAGACGATCTATTTTTCTAATAAGGTCCTCGTCCAAGTTTCTGCTTATTATAGCTATCTAGGAGTAATATAAATCATTCCACATTTTCTTCCTTGTTCGTTTTTATCTGTGCCAATTAAGTCAAGTTGACTTAAAAAAAATATCTAGTATGGTCACGTGACTTTTTTGATTGGACATTTTGATTTTGATACTAATTTGCTATAGTTTCTTGTTTAATTTAAATTATTTAATGTGATTTTAGTATGCAAAATTTTTCAAGAAGAAGATGTTGGAGAGACGATCTCGTATCGCGACGGAGTGTTGGATGGACGCAGGAGATCGAGATAAATGGAAGAGTTTGAGGGAGACGTTTATCCTGCAGTGGGACAAAATACTTAGGATAAATAAAAAAAAAAAATTCAAGGTACAAGGTATAGCACAATACAAAATACTCTTCCTCCTTTCTGTCACTGGCAGTGTACTGTATACAAATGGGCGTTCGCGAAAATGATTTATGTAGTGGAAGAGGAAAAATCAGACTCCCGCTAAATAAATCGAGGGCCACATGCCGAAAACAGTTGAACGAATCGCGTTTACTTATTCGACAATGAGTGTTTGCATTTTATGTTGGCAAAAGCTTTGTATTTTATTATCTTTTTATCTATAGAGAAAATATAATAGAGTACCTTACCTAGCTTTGAATGCACAAAATTAACATATTTGAACTTATTTTTTTTAACATATTTTTAAGCTTTTTATCTAGGTTTTTTATTTTATGTACTCGCCAGTTCTTATTCGTCTCTGACAAACTAAAAATTGATGTCAAAAATATTGAGATAACAGTTTGAAAAATATTTTTTTAATATTTTAACAATGTATAGATAACAATAAGTAGGTACTGTGTTAAAGTTAATATCTATACGAAAGTTTTCATTACCTTCATTGACTTTCTCGGACAGTTATAAATTTTAGTACTACGTATACATATATAATATACATAATAAGTTAATCAAATAATGAATAATTGATTATTTGATTAATTTATCTATTACCTACTCTCTAACTAAATCTATGATTTGTTTAAACAATTAACTATCATATTCATGAGTATACTAGCTAGTGCCCGCGACTTTGTCTAGATTTGTTTAAGAATTAATACATTTTTAGAACAAATTGTTGAGCTGAGTTTAATTTTATCTTTGTGGTAGACAAGTTATATTTGGTAGACAAAACTAGTCGTGGACTACTGCTTGCTTTAACTAGTGCGTGCCCCTCCGTCTAATTATCGTTATATTTTGAAAAATTCACAAAATAAGACTAAAACTAATGTACTTATTAGATAATCAGATGTATAAGCTATATTATTGTTAAGTTTCATTTAAATCCATTCAATTGTTTTAGCATGAAACCTATCAAACATCCATACAGACTTACGCGTTTATAATATTAGTTGATTATTTAATATTTTTTCATATTTAATTATTTTTATAACATAGCATTATGCTAATGTGAGATACATTAGCTGTAAAATAAGACGCCAAGGCGATAATAATAGTACTAGATTTCTGTTTTTTTTTCAACGCTAGCTTACCTCAATTTAAATAATATAATGCTTACTTCAAGGTGTGGCGCATAGACAAATAATTACAGTTTAGATACATAAAAAGGCAAATTATACTCGTTGATAAAACATGATAATATTACATATACAGTTTACTGTAATTGATATTAGATCAGTTCGAAAGTTGGGCGTGGGAGGAATGCACTTCATCACAGCTTATAAAGGACAGCACGGTCACTGAAGTTGACTAACCAACCTAGGCTTTTTTTTTTAACGAAGTAAAAACAAATGTTACAATTTTTTTATATATTTTTTTAAGTATATATAATTTTACGGCATTTTTTAAACATGAATGTAGATGGATATAGAGGAAAAGGCCTAAGAAAAGATGGATGGATTGTGTGAAAAATGATATGGATGTGAAAGGAGTGAATACTGAGATGACGAATGATAGTGGAGAATGGAAGAAACGAACATGTTGTGCCGACCCCACCCAGTGGGATAAGGGCAGGAAGAAGAAGGGCTATCTGCTTGCAAAAATAGTCTGTCAGACAGTGACAGGGTAAATCTTGAGCAGTGTTTTAACAGTGTTTAAGTTCAAGAGGCCATACTGCAATTCTCTACATAAACTGTATAATAATCAAACTTACGACTATACAATATTTACAAAATGTACATTGTCATATAAAATACATAAGAAACAGTTGAGCTATTTAGGTACATACCGTTGCAAACGATCTATAGATAGTTCAACTGATCCAAATCAGTACCAATCGGAAGCGTACCCAAGACACTGGCTGCATTGCCGCGCTGAATAGCAATGCTGATACGCTGGGCCAGATACTCACCAGCCCTCGGGTCACGCGTCGCTACGACAATTGATAATTGTTTACTATCCTTATTTTTTTGGAAAAATAACGCATCGCTATTAATTTTGTGAAATTATGTTGTTTTATAACAACCCTTGTGCAACCATTTACGTCCATAAAACCTTTGACCGCAACAATGTTAGATGGAAATGCATTTTTATCAAAGCATGACATGGAAAAACCAATTTCCATGCATCGCACGCACAACGGAATAAAAATGACAGCATAAATAATTACTTTTTTTATAGACTGTTATTGTTAAACTTTATTAAGTACTGTACCCGATAGGATATGTTAAAATGAAAAGTTAATTATTTCTTGTAAATTATAAAAATGACTATAATATCTAAGGGCCCCCGCAAACTGCAGACTTTTTATTGGCCGATAGTTTGGTCGGCTTCTATGCAGTATGAAGATGTATGCAGATACGCACATTACAGTGATTCAGCGACCAAACTATCGGCCGATAAAAAGTCTGCTGTCTGCGGGGACACTAAATGTGATATATCATGTGACAGATCTTCGATTCATTTTATTTATAACAAATGACAGCCAACTGATTGAATTCTTTCTTGATTTCTTTGAAGATTAGGTGATCTATAAAACAATAGAAGAAAAAGCTTGTCCTATGACGTTATTAGGCTCGTACGTGAGGTCAGTTGGTCATTTTTTAACCAAAATACGTAATGATTTGACCACCCAAGTTTGGCATTCATCGCCATGTTTCGTCTTTCACAAAACAAGACGAATAAAACATTGGCTCCATCGATTTTGGCATTAGCCCCAAGCTTGCCTACTCCGTCTCCGCCGACTTTGCTCGCAATAATCTCCTTACGCGAATAATTTCCGCACTTTCATTTCGGTTATTGGATTTTCCTGAGCATTCTCCGAATTTGGCTTCAAGTTGATATTTGTAATAAATTTTTATTTGGCCCATAATGTGGCTTTAGCTTTTTATTTGGTCTCATCTGCATTTGTGACCGTTTTCTGTCATAATAATTACAGTTTATGTTTTTTTTGGTCTATTATTGTGTTGTTAAGCAAAACACTAGGTTGAGGGAGCGCCATTGAGATTCTTCACGCCAATCATTCTTAACATTAGATGGGGGAGGGAACTAAGCCAGATTAAATTCGAGTGGGACACTTTCATTGATTTTGATCTACCAACTGATATACCAACATCTTTTTTTAATCATCGTATAATGCCTAGAGTAGTTGATAGCGGGTGGTAATAGCTCCTCTGCTTTTTGTTAGCCTCCTTACGTCTCGAAACTAGAATTTCCGGAAACTTTTTCAATTTTATCCCCTATTATTACATACGTAAGGTGCAAACTCTAATTAAGTTTCTAACACGCTTGTACCTACTTACGTTGATATGTTTATAACATACAGGTCGCGCAAACAATGAACTAACTGCATCAAACTGGAAGGAAACACACAGTGTATATTAGCCGTTGAAGTTATAACAGTGTTTAGAAAACATACACGTTTGCCTGGAAATTGGAGCCGGAATAGACTAGGCGTTGGGTTTCGTTCAGTGAATGGCAGACTTTGATAGATGGAATTTAAACTGAAGTTGTGGAACGACTGCAATTGTTTTCTGTTAAACCTTTTTACACAATATTGTCGTTAAGAGAGAGTTACGAGTAGTATCTTTTATTTCTGGTTTAATCATTAATTAATTCTATCAAGATTACAAATCATTGTCATACAAATCAGCCTGTCTGGAAGAGATCACTCACGCTGTGACACTCGCGAAGACTTGCTACTGAAGAAAACCGAATCCACCCACAAAATGCAACATTTTTATTTATTTCTTTAAAGTTGCCAAGAGATGGCGTTACAGGTATTGATTTGTTAAATAAAACATGACTTTGCTAAAGAAAACGAAAGTAAATACTCTAATAGATAACATCCTTTTACCTGTAAGTCGGTGATATAACAAACACGTTTAACATGAAAAATAATGATAAAAAATAACTAATTTTAATGTGTGTCGCCTACACTAGTATTCTAAGATAATAAATAATAATAAATAATGCTAGACAATCCACACAAAAAGATATGTTGTTCGTATATAAAACAAAAACAGAATTAGCAGATAGATTTGAGAAAAATCAAAACAAACTTTGAAAAAACTTATACAGTTGAAAAGCCCATTTTCCGGATAAGTTGAATCTAGTTTTTGTTGCAAGAAAGTGCTTCAATTCTTAGATAAAGCTTGACCTCTCTAAACCAGATGCAGCCATACGCCATAAGGATCATCTTATAGTGGTGACAGATATTTTGGTCCATACGAACCGGGTTTCAGCTAGTAGTAAATAAACAAAAGAATGCATATTATTATGCATATGCGGACGACTCGTACGACTCGCACGCTTGTCACTGCACAAGAGCCAGTGATGTATGGATGAGGACCTCCCCTAAGTAGTCTGTTGTTATTTACTTATTATACCGCTGGGGTGATGTTTGTTTTGAAACTAGAATGATGCTATGTAGTTACAAAAGTTTTTCATTTCATGAAAAAAAAGAAGAGTTAAAATTTTAGCGAAGATTTTTTAATGTTTGCTTTTAATTGAATGTTACTATGATTCAACAGTGTCGGTGAGATTGTGATAAATGAGTAGTTTTTAATTTATAGTTTACATCTTAGGTAGGTCGTTCTCTCGTCATTTCTATCAAGAGTCAATCAGTGACTATCATCATAACATGCATATGTTAACACTTCTCAATCAAGCAATATTTCCTTGGAATAATCTTTATCACTATCAACGATACGATAACTACACGATATCGCTGAAATCTTGATATACACAGTAGGAACTAGATACACACGTGTCGTCGACGACTACGATAATTTTGTTCGAGTAACTTACAACATGTCTTGTATGCCAAGTCTTACATCTTTGCTTACAAATTGTATAAGGTCTATATCTACATCAGAACCTTCTGGAAACCTTCCAAACCACCAACACGTGTATGGAATGATACGACGTGACGTCACCCTCGAGCGCGCAAAATGAGCGCACTTCAAACGCCCCTTTCCGTAACGCAAGAGCCCGTGACGAGTTTATTACGTCATACCACATCAGTCTCGCTAAATGTTCGCTTGCAGATATAGTTGCACCGCTACCGACAAACTGACACAATCACAGTGTGTCGGTAGCGCGGCACTATTTCTGGTGGCTGTTATATGAAAACGAAAACTGCGTCAAGCTGAAGTGTGAATTTCAGTGTAGAGCAGCAATGGTGGTGCAGCAAGTTCTTTGAAATTATGTCAAAACACACCGACAGTCCCCTACGACTGTCGTTACGTGAATGGCTAGGTAAGCACTCATGCAACATATGAGCCCAAAGCTCGGGTAGTAAATACTGAGGTTTATTTTCATACAACAATTTTGCAGTCTTGCAGAATATGTTTACTCGATGCAAACATCAGGCAGGTGATACTTATGTAATACTTAACATAAGGTTGGTGTTTGTTCAACAATTCTGCAGACTTGCAAGTTGTTCTATATGTTTCAATAAATGTGTGTTTACTAGACATTCATTATCATGAGCAAACCCTCAAGCGCACTGCTTGTAGCGTCATAAAAATTCAAACAGTAGTAAATCTTTGCTTTTTTGACTTCAACACCCTGAAAAAATGTATATCATGTTATTCCTGTGAAAATACTGCGTAAAATCTTCAAAAGATTCAAGTTATTTGCAATTCGTCAATGCTTTGTCTGTGTGCTCAGCGTTGACGTAAAAAAGTCATCGTTATCTCCCGTCCTACAGAGCCCCAATGCATTTAGTTGCAGCTGCCTACTATTTTTCTTCTCAGACGAATTCGAATAGACAGGGGAGTCTTTGTGACGCAGTGAGTGAAAACATTTTCCACGTACGAATAGCACGCTCGAATCTTTTGAAGGATAATGATAATGTCTTTTTCACTTAAGTTTCCTGTTTTAATGGAGTTTTCCGGTATTGGAAAAATGATTTCGCCTACCGTTTTATTGTGCGAGGTAGAAAATTTTATTTATAGATTTTTTGATAATATTTTACTAGTATTTTTTTGGTAGCCCTTTATAAGTCGTCAGTTGATCAGAATTGGTCTAGATAAAAAACTAGGACATGCTACTGACTAATCCGTTAAACATATTAAAAAATTAAAGACAAAGAAATCAGTCTAAATTATCTTACTTTATGAAAACTAAACATGTTTGAGATGGTGGAACACTGCCAAGGATCTGAAGAAGTGGAAGGGTTTGGGGGAGGCCCTTGCCCAGCCGTAAAACGGGTATTTTCTAGTTAAACATGCTACATCGTCGACCTCATCGTCACTTAACATCACACCTGATGTTAAGTGTCTATGTGGTCGACGATGTAGGCAAGCGATTGACCGCGATCTCACCAGATCGCACGTAAAAATTAAATATTAGTAACCGTCCAATAAACATTTTTCTAGCAAAAATCGTTCTTTTTTAAAAGTTATTGGCAAGCGATTGACCGCGAAAAAAATGTTCATTGTACGGTTACTAATATTTAATTTTTACGTGCTCATTCTAGTATTCAACTCAGTACAGACTGAGACTAGCTAGATGGTATGGTATCTACATTATAACGTTAGAAATTTAATCCACAGCTAATACCTAGCTTCGGCCACTTAGGAGTGCAAATATTAGCTGGACTACAACAGTTTAAGTGAACACTTTCAGTTCAACGGTGAAACAAGCGTTTGTTTAGCGAAGTACGTACTTGTTTACATAGAACTTAAAAGTCCATAAAATATTAAAATTGACGTTGCGTATAAAAGTCTAGGTTTAAAAAGTCTACAAACTATTATAAGCTATCTAATGAATTGCTGTTGCATTTTATTAAAATAAAAGCTTCAAAATAAGTTATAATGAAGTTACAACTATGTATTTCGATTTACAAGTTATTATTTCTTACTATTGTTATGACTTATTACTTATTTTTCAAAGTGAAATCTCTTTTCCTAAAACCACTATTTAGTCCAAGCTTATTTTAGACACATACATAATAATATCTCAAGTTGTACAAAGTAAGTTGATCGGACCTTTGGCTCTATAAAAATTCAGTTTAAACCGTCATTCCCCATCCATCACCATCATTCGTACATCACTCGCAGGTCGATAATTGAACAAATTCCTTTAGTTCAATAAAATGGTCGCGCCAACCCACGTGACCGTAAATCAAAGTTTATAACGCCATTGTCGGCGCCTCTATCGGCGATTCTCTTCGCGAAGATTGACTATGGAATTTAGGAAACCGATGGGTTACTTTATAAAGACTGAAAAGGTTGTAATTTTGTAGCAAGGTATAGTAGTATAAAGGGTATTAAGGTGCCTGATACGGGTTGATCGATGCTACATTGTAAGGAAAGCTGTTTCTAGAAAAATATCGCTCATAGGCTGGGTGTAAACATTTTATTTTAATAAATCATATATCATATATTTCTTTGTTCAATAAAATCACAAGAATCATTTAGAATCGTCTTACATACTAGGTGATTCTAGGTGCCAGTTCCACGCGACCAGAGCCTAGAAGAACGGGCAAAAATCTTACGGCCTGGTTACTACCGTTTTTTTATATGATCCATCTGACAAAAAGTTACAACTAAACTAAATTAATTGATTCTATTGAATTTGCGTAATGAACCCATGTTTTGATTAATTTTTGTTTGTAGTAATAATTTGTAATTAATATTAATTAAGTACTTGGAAATCAGAAATTGTATGGTCATGTAACAAAAATGTAATTAAATATTCCTTGTTTAGGTTTGTGGTTTTGAACTCATATGGTTATTGAAAAAAGTTCGGAAAGTTAAATTCTATCAATTCATTATTATTATTATGCATGACGTTTGTAAGCCTAAGGTTGGACGTATAAATTAAGACCAATGTAACCTAGTTTCTACAAACAATAAATAACATTTTTTTTTATCAAATTTCATTTTATAAGTTTTGGAACGAAGTGAAAGGTGGCTAGACAGAAAAAAATCTTACGAAAAGTTGTAACGACACTTTTTCTTATAGAAGGCTATTGGCCGTGAGGCGTACGCATGTTTCTCTGTCTGTCTTTTTCGCTATTAATTTTTTTCATGTTTAACTTAGTTCTTCATTTTGATAATACTTTCGAGTAAACTCTGACTCGACATTAAGATTAAAATGGTTTCGAGAACCGCCTAAAATAATCGAGTGTGTCGAAACAAGGTCGAAGGTACGTTGCATATTTATCGTGTCAGTGTGGGTGGTCTTTATAACAAGTACCTATTTATAGAATTTATCTGTTTAGTTGGATTTTTATTACATTAAGAACTAAAATTTGAATAAATAAATAAAAATAAAATAAATAAAGACGTTTTTAAACACTAAGATCAAATCAGAATCGAGACTTAAGTATCGATGTAAATCGATTTTCGTCTAAATATTTTATTTATATTTTTGTTTTTAGTAATTGTATACTTACGTTTATTTGTATTTTTTTCAGGTAAGGAAGCAAGAAGTTTTCGAGAGAAAGCGTTCATTTACAGTAGCGTTCTGAGCTTTACACAAATCCTTCCGGAACACACAGATTCAACTGAGGGTTTGTTTTTACTACATTATATTTTCCTAATTGCGTTTCAATAAATAACATTCCGTCTGTTATTTCTCATTAAAGTCATGAAATAATTGTTTGTTTTAGTTTACAGCTATGCACATAATAATACGAACACATGTTTTTAGGTGATATGTATTTATATATTTTTTGTATAACAAAATCCACAGCTCTTAAATGAAAATGAAATAATCGCCAAAAACGGATTTACATTTTAAGAAAAATGTAATGAGATTTAGGTAATAACTTTTCATTCACAAACAATCTTACGACTTACAGTATTTACAATAAGTACCTATGTATTAATTAAATACTATTGATAACTTATAAATCTATAACCTATAATAGATAGCGTATAAATCTATAGACGCTACTGGTTTCTTCTTCAACACTGATGTCAAAATGCTCATCGAATCCGAAAAGCAATCGCAGTGTTAAATACTTTATAAAATTCATTAAAAAGTTTTGATATCCAATAAACTCGCGGCACCAAAAATGTTGTGAAATCTGTCGATATCTTCACACTCGCTCGAATGCGGTTTAATTAAATGCGAACTAATTACTTGCTCGATGTGCTGATATTTTACAAAGTAATCAGTGTTGCCATGTTTTTTAAAAGTTGTGGTCGCTAGTATTGCGTTGGAAACAATCTTGATTTATTTAAATATTTAAAAAAAGTTTCTGGAGTTAATAAATGAAGTTTTTGGATGTGATAATACTATAAACTTGATTTAAAAATATGGATGCCAATATTATCCTAAGTCACAATTGAATTAATATTTTTCTTAAATTATACTTTTTTAAAGAAGTATTTTCTAAATACAAACTTTTTACAGAAGCTCTGTAAATCTTTCCAAATAAGAATAAAAAAAAAGTCGAAATGTAAACCTCGTTCTATATTTGAAATAAGAATAATAAAATGTCGCAACAAAATATGGTCTGATGCTGTTTTATGAACAATCATGAGTGTTTACCTACATTTAATGCAGAATTGTGCTTTGCCCACCACAACAAAACATCTGTTCTTAGCAAAACAACCAATAGCAGATAATCTTAAAAAAATATGACGGTAGTAGCATTTTGAACAGTATAATCCAGCCGTTGATGTGCGTGTTTTGTCTTTTCAAGTCGCCCAGAACATTTGTCGTGTAAAAAGTTCAACTGTAAATTGTTTTACGCTTTCATAATCTAGATTACAGCATGTTGCCCTTGTTGGTAGCTGAATTAAAGTAGCTAATAATAATTCAAGTTTATGTAAGTGCCAGTTCTGAATACAATTTGCATACTAAAATTTCTTGTAACTACAAAAATAATAACTAAGTAGATACTGAAAGAGTTTATGTACCTACGAAATCTGAATACTTAGGTACGTAAAGAAATTCTGTATCTTTGTAGAGATACTTTGTAGAGATTTTTTTATATAAGTTACCATGTAAACATAAGATTAGATAGGAGTAAGATTTTATTGATTAGAAGAAGTACTTAAATAAAAGTACTAGCAGCTACAGACAGACATGCTTCTACATAATGGGAATTGTTACCACCGAGCGTTCAACCAACATCAATCCACATACATAGTTGTCTATTTATCCGGCTACCATCTTAGCTGTGGTTACCACTTCTCGTATTAACGTTTGATGAACAGTGGTAACTTAAAAAGAGCGCTTAATCGCAATTAGGTACTAAGGTAATTGCCTGGTTTTTACTTAGTTGCGCAATGAGTCAGACAACACATCATTACCTACTAGCATAAAGAAAATAAATCTTGTATACGGGTATTATGTACTTATTACTAAAAAAGTAAGGTAATTACCAGATTTTTAATTAGTTCGCATAAAGCCAGACTGCATTATAAGAACTATAGACGACTTGTACTCTTAATAAACCGTTTTATTTGTCATTTTTCTAACGGCTACATTTTGTTAAATTATTTATTTTTCGCAATGATTTCCTCACGTTAAAAAATAGGGTGTTTTTAACCTTATTTTTAAGCTAGTCAATATACTCGATCTCGATCTAGTTTAAAATTTATACAAAACATTAACAAAAAGTAATGTAGGTACTCAAAATATAATTGAACCATTTTCATATCGCAGTGATATTTGGCGTTAAACACGTCTACTTTAAAAATGTCTAAGTAAAACCTCGTTGCTTGCACCCAGACAATTTATTTCGATCGTTCCACTCCGATTTAAATATTTAATCGCAGAGAGTGTTCGCCGGAAGAACATGTCGATGCATCGTCAATAATCATAAAGCACGGGATTTGAGATGCAGTTTTGACCTTTATTGCAACGCATTAAGGTTGGAACGTGAGATGTTGCAAGAGTTGGAGTGCACATAAGTTTTTGATGTAAATAGGTTTACTTTTCGTCTTCCGTTCCGTTATTCATTATACAGAGTAAGCAGTTAGTTTTGTTCAATTCGAAAAAAAACACAATCGGTTTTTTTCATTAGGTACATGCGGATGATCTAAACGATGCTTGTGATTTTATTGAATAAAGATTAATATGAATTTTTATAGGTAAGTTTTGTTATTTTTAATAAAAAATATGATCTTCCTTTCAAGCTAACCAAACAACTTTCGCTTTATAATTAAAAAGTACTAGTACCTTTACGTACATTTGTTAGTAAATTTCAAAAATAACACTTTAGAATTACCTACTTACTGCGCAAATTGTGAACCGATTTTGTTTTTTTTTTTCTATATCATACTAAAGAGGTGGTCACATACTTCATTATCTGACAAGCACTTTTTCAGTACCGTACTCAATAAAAATGTATTTATGTATTACTTGTCAAAGACGATTGAAGTCAGTTTTGTTCATTTTTGTTAAAAATATAAGTATTTTCTAAGTCAAGAATTCAAAACTTTTTTTAAATCAGACTGTGCTTAAAATACTAAAGACCGCCAGGTGTTGGGCGCACGTGACGATTTTATTTGTAGACTTATGGAAGTATTCTGTTTTAACTTTTTTAAGGACCGTTTAAATAAAAGCTCTTATTTTAGGTTTACGAGATTTTGGCTCTGCATTCGGCTATTATTTGTTTAATAGGTTTTATCGCTTCTACTAAATGAAATACCATTACATTTTTCATAAAGATAGTACGATAGTAAAGTAGATAAGTATTACCTAAATAAACATGAAACAAGAGTTGGCTACATGTATTTCGTTTAATTAAGATATTTGCGTAATAAAACAACAATTTGATTCTGGATAAACAGGATTGTTGATCAAAGATCGCGTAGTTTTTTGTTTTAGAAAATAAATGTCAGTGAAAAATACATAGAACTTTTTTTAAGGTGTTATGTATTATTGGCGGGGTCGGCCAAAGAGGCGTTGGAAGGATGATCGCTGGATGCCCAGGAGAAGGATTGGTAGAGTGTCGCCAAAGACCGGGATAAGTGGAAGGCTTTGGGGGACACCTTTGATCAGCATAAGTTAAGGAAAAAGAAAGAAAAAAAATAATTAAATGTGTGTTTTAGATTAATACGGATAGAGAGCCTAAAGGTCGCACTCTTGAACTGCAATGAATAGCTCGCGGGCTCGGGTCGGTCAAGTAGGAAGTCAACACTTGTGACATCCGGTGTAAACCGGACAAAGTTTGACCCGCTGCTGATAAAAAAAATTTTTTTTTGTCTCGCACTGGCCATTAAAAAAATGTTAAAAGAGTCAGCAATATTTTTGCCCGGCTTTTGTGTTTGTAATACGACTTTCGAGAGAAAAATTCACACAATTTGTATTTGTAATTATTTAGGTTTGGCAAATGCTGCGCGATCCCAAGAAGTAATAAAAGTAGGTTCTTTTGTATGTTTGGAATAAAAATAAATAGGGAATAAAAATGTTTTAGTTTGTAAAAATAACATGTACAATGATAACATAACATGAATTATTCTGATCATTGCCAGTACTAAAAATCCTTTTAAAACTTTTTTAAGCGAAAACGCTCAGAAAAATAAACAGCAACGCGCCAAATCGAGGAAATGGCGGGAAAGTTGCAATGGCGGCGTGTCCGGTACCAAGCAACCAACCCCGATTTTCTCTATGCTATGGCGAATAAATGGAAAGTTGTAAACTTCAACTGTTAAATTCAAGTTTATTTGCATAGGAATTATTACAGGCTGGGCTGTAGAGCTATTTATTCAATCTATAGATACGCTTTTATGCAAAGCTTTAGATTTATTATTTCAAACTGTTTATATTACATTTTGTTTATAGCGGGTACGTGAGTAATTATTTACTTTGATATCTTTTCATGCAGATAATACTGCCTCCTTTCTCTTGCTTCTGTGTTTCACTAACCCAATTTAAATTCTGACCAATTAATTTGTGTTTTCTAAGAAAAAGCACAATTGCAAATCTCATGCCGCCATTTTGAGCATAGACTATATTACTCACTTACTGTTCTTACTTACTGACTTATTGTTCATGTAGTTATTGCTTGATTTTCAAAAGTTTGAATCTAGTTCACCGGTCTGATTCTGACAGGCTCAAAATTACTTACGGCCGGTTTCTCGAACGATGATCAACGAAAAAATCAAATTATTACTATGTGTCAAACTCGGATCAATCGTGATTTGGGTTTCCAGAAACCGGCCGTTAAAGTTTTAAACAAAAGCGGTTTACTGTATCTTTATCCGTTCCATTTTAAAAAGAATAAGTATACTAAGCTCTCTGCAATCCTTTTACGCGGTATCTTCAGGGGTTATTTATTTTACTAATGAAGCCATCAACCGCTCCATTTCCAAATCCGAAAGAAGATAAATAAAAAAGATAAAACAAAACCCTCGAATTACTTACCGCGAATCGTAATCGACAGCATAACTCTTATCTTTACGATCCGTAACAAAGCTCTTGAACTGTAGACAGCTGTAAATAAGGTCTGAAGTTGTATGGCAAATAGTTTGTGAAGTATACGAATGAAATGTTTCGATACGATGTTTATGACATGGGATATAATACAAATATAGCGAAAATTCGCGGCCGAGGCAACTTTCGCGGACGAATAAGGCTGGACGGGTGTTACAACACTGTCCTACCATCTGGCTTCGTTTCCCTTCTTTGTTCTTATGTTAGGTATGTTATGTAGGTACAAGTGCAAGGTCCCATTCAAGTTACTTGGAAACTGACACTTTCGCTCTATTTCCACCCACATAGATTTTTGTGATTCTTTGTGATTTTACTGATTGTGTAACTTAGACTATAATCAGACATACTTACTTGAATATAAGTAAGTATGTCTGATTATAGTCTAAGTTACACAATAAGTATTCACAGTATTTTTGTAGCCCTAGATTTACACTATCATGTCAAATGACGTTAACTAACGCTACTGAAAACCAGCGCTATAGGAACCAATGGTTTCTATAGCTTACGCTGAGTGGCGGCCTTTAACACTTATTTTTAAATGTTTTATGTTATACATATATGTATGTAAGTCATGGTGTACTTAAATAAATATTTATTTCTTTCTTTCCAACTTTTCGTTTAACTACAATTTGTATAACACAAATGGCTTGTAACGTCACAATAGCTATATTTTATATTCAAATCATTCTATTTTCAATTTCAACCTGTAAATATGTTCACGTGAGTCTCTCAGAAGTCATTACAGCGCTCATTTCCCGTTTCCACTTGTACAAATAAAAGGTGGCTCAAAAGTTCTTTCAATTTAAGCAACATTCAAGCGATATTATATAGGTACAATGTTTTTATTCAGTTAAAAATTAGTAGGTACTTAACGTAAAACTTTGTTATGAACATTGTTAGACTAACTATAGAATTATTACTTCTGTAATAATTTCAAAAGTGTACACAAAAGTATGGAAAAAGTAAATAGCAGCAGATGCAGAGAGATAATGTGTGTAAGTATGTTTGTAATAAATAAACTCAAAAACAATGCGCCGATTTCAAAAACTAAGTATTTCACCAAGTTACATTCACCCTGAGTATCATAGGCTGCTAGAAAAGATAAGTTATCATGTATACCCGTGCGAAGCCGGGACGGGCCGCTAGTATGCTACAAAGATCATCCTTATAGTGGTGACGGACACTGTCAACGCGTACGTACGAGCGTGATCGAGCCTCTGTTGTAAAAACCCATGTCTTCTGTGGCACCCTGTACAATCGTACGTATATATAGGGATGTCTACCAGCTATTTTCATTTGAGTGCGTTCATCTGTCACGAATTGAATTAGAGGGATATTGTGCCGACAAACCAGCATCGCATTGAAGTATAGGTATTGTCAGGTTTGTGAATGAGTCTCTGTGCGCTGAATGGATGATTGCGAATCAATGGTCTTACATATACATATGGTAATTGCTATATATATATATATATATACATATATAGTAGGACATATTTTGTTTTCGTATAAAAAAATAAATGTTCATGGACATTCCACACATCACACTCGTCCCAAACTAAGCAAATCTTGTACTATGGGAACTAGATTGCTGATGAATACTTACATACTTACACTACTTCTTTTTGTAAATACATACAAATAAAAATAGTAATACACATCACGCAAACATTTGCTCTCGGTGGGGATCGAACTAGGGATGGCAAAATATCGATATTTTTTCTGCAAAATATCGATATATATCGGCGATATTTTTTCCAGCGATATATCGATATTCGATATTTATTTTCCGATATCAAAATCGATATATTTATAAAGCTCTATACAACGAGTGCTCCTGATGTCAATATCAGACAAATTCTTTTTTGAGTAATGTTATGTTTAATTTGTTTTTTTTAAGTCAAGCAATGAAAAACCTGTTTTTTTTTAAATAAAAAATCTGATGTCAAAACAGCCAGATGTGTATTTGCTTTAAAATTTCGAATATTTTGGCAATTTTTATAAATAATTGCATATTGGGCAAAAAATATCGATATATCGAAATATCGATATTTCTTGGATGATATAATCGATATATTTGAAAAATATCGATACGATAAATATCGATATTTTTTTTTCATTTGCCCATCCCTAGATCGAACCCACAACCAGCATCATAGCATGGGAGACAGAGCTACTACCAACAACTGAGTTGTGACATTATTGTAAAGTAAAGCAGGGCAGGTGACTTTGACAGAAGCTTGAAGAGATAGACAATCTGACTTAAAAGCACCTACTTAATATATTAAATCTAGGTCAAGACCTAGGCTTTTTTGCATATGGCCTTTGCTAATCTAGATAATTTATCTATTAGTTTGTCAGGCTACTTTCTACGAAAGCCCTGAATACCGCATTCATACTATTCTACTCAAAGTAAGATTGAAATCTAGACTCAGTCGCTAGAACTTAACCTGTTTCTATTTCTTGATAATTTTCTCTTGTTTTTTATTTGTTGATAATTCACCTTTTGTTGATAATGGAGGAGATGAATACAACTTGAAATATTTTTTCACTTGTCAGCTTTATCGCTACTCTCAGCACTGCTTACATATTTTATTTACACAATTTACACATTCATATTTGCAAGCGCCATTTCATAAAAGCGTTACAAATTGCATCTGGCGCGCTAACTCCGGAAGTGGCGCCGCCGGTCCGCACTGTGTGGAGGTGGCTTTAGGCTACAGAAAACGATCCAAATAGATTACGTACCTTTTTGAGTTACACTGCGGGTTAGGTTGGTAATTCTACAAGACGGCGTACTGGGCAGCCGAGCAGTGTAATATGAATGTCACACGAGAATATTTCCATATCGCCTTTCGTAGACTGCACGCGCCTGCATTGTGGTGACTGCATTGCAGTTTTATATTTAGTAGGCTGCATAAGTATACCAAAAAGCAAAAGAATTCCGCGCCAAAACTTGCCTGTAAATTTAACCTCCTTGCAGCGAGTTATTACGTTTTTTATTTAGTTGGTTACAGCGATACTTGATTACACGTGTAACCAAATTGATACATGACGTAAAACATTTTTAGTCCACAAGAACAGTGGATATAATCTGCAGTCGCTAAAATATAATCTACGTAATTTACGTAGGTAAGGTTAATTTTCACCAACACTTTAATAAAAGATGTTATATCAGTTTCACGTCAAGTCAAGTCAAGTCAAAGTCACGATCTGAAACGATTTTTCTTTAATACTAATAATAGTAGTAGTCGGGTCGTCCAAAAGCGCGATGGGTTCACGACATTGTTAAGGTCGCGGGAAACACCCAAAACCGAAGACGCTGGAATAGCATGAAGGAGGCCTATACCTATACCCTGCAGTGGCTAAAGTAGTAGTAGTAGTAGTAGGGCTCTTATGAAAGTGTGCACGGAGTGGTACTGTTTTTGCACTGATGCTCTTATTGCAGTGTTCCGGTGACTCAGTACATTGCCTCAAATCACGCCCTCAATGCACTTATACTGACACATACTGCTGTATATCCTCTTACAAAACTTATGTAATCTTTCTATTGAAAACCTGGTCTTTGGTCGATTTGTACGGTGCCACTAAAAACGCCATAGTAGTGGCTATGTTTTGGGAAAACACTGTTTCAGACCATCATCGATACGGAGAAATAGAAGATTCAATAAACGGATAATCTAACATACCTAGAACAGGAAGAAGCCTGATCTATGTAGTTTGATGTAGCTATGTCACTATGTTTATGGAAAGAAGGACAAAAAGCGGACACCATCCAATTAAGGGTGGATCGTACATCCACGTGCTTCGTATATTGCCCACCGGCACGAACAGCTCTTTATTGGTTCATTCAACGCAGCACTGGTCACAATGAAGCCGATGAGCATTTGGTAAATGATTGGAAATTCAAAACTTTTGTGTTTGAATTTCAAAGTTCTGTATTATTATATAATTTTAACCGTGCGAGCCAAAATCAGACTGTATGAAACAAAAATACTTATGAAAATATTACTTCATCTTACACTTCTTGTTGTAGCTTCTAAAGGATAAAATAAAAACACAAGGATCACTTTGAAACGTCTTACATACTAGATGATTCTAGGCGCTAGGATGATTTATTTGAAATTACTACGATAAATCGTTAAAAAAAAAAGATCTCACCCCATTGCGGGACGTCAGTGCAGATCTTATTCTCCCAACCAGAATTAGAATTGGGATAAATGTTTGTACGATCTGCAAATATTTATTCCGGGTGTTCTGGGTATTTTATATGTATGATAAAAAATATCTATCTATGTAATGTATGGTATTAAGTATGTCAGTCTTCTAGTATCCATAACACAAGCTCTGCTTAGCTTGGGGCTAGATGATGTTGTGTGGATTGTCCAGCATTATTTATTTATTTATTTATTAATTAGAAGAAATAATCTAGGTCATAGTAAGTTTAAAAGTACAAAATAGACATCAGATTGTACATGTCACAAATGAAAATAAACCCCATAATATCTGAAACAAAATGTGTAAACAGCGTCATGATACAATCCCATCAAAACTCAATTCCTCATCAGAACCACTGCCACTTCATAGATAGCAATCACACAGCGGCGTGAGTCAGGTAAACTCTGCTACAACTTAATTTTCCATTCAAATTCAGCACATAAGCCTTGCAAGTCACGACGTGTAATTTCGCCTTAATTTCTCCGCTTAATTCCCATGTTAAGAATCCAATATGTTTCTGCCTAATTCGTGTGTGCGGAGTCTGAAGGCGCGCATTTGCATCACAAAGACGACTCGCTAAAATGACTTTTACCTACTTTAGCCTTTACCTACCTACTTTATATAAAGGTACCTACTTACCTCCCGTAAGCACGAATAAATGTGACAATCTTAAATGTATCGAAACAGAGATACACTGCGCGTCAACATCAGCTTTACTGTCGAATGTTGTAGCGTTAGCGCGCAGTGTATTTTAAATACGATTGGATATTTATTATTAAATACGTTTACGCAGTCCTCTGTACTTCGTGTGGCAGTAACGAGAAACGAAAGTATTTATTTTACCCAACCTATTAGTATAACAGTTTATAAGTGCATCTATACGTTTCTACTCTTCAAGTTTGTGCTATGAATATTACCATAAAGTAGATAGGCTGAAAGTTTTCTCTAAATTTTCAATGAGCCCTCACAATGTTCCATGAAAACGCCCTCCAGGCTTAGGCTCCGAACGTCACATTAGCCAGACCTGTCAATTTATTATTTAAGCCTCCCAAGTTTTCAGTGTTGTAAGCATATATTGTGAGGTTTTACGTTGTTGAGAACAGAAAATATTGTCTAAAAATGTTTTATAAAGTTTAAAATTTCTTTGAATATTTCATAAAAAAATGAGTAGGTACAGTAAACCAAATTGTGAAAAAGATTTATGTCCTTGTATTAGTTTTCATTGACTCACTAAATATGTAGATATTTATTTGTATTTGCTATAAAACAGTTTTATTTTAAATACAATAACTGTAATCCTTCAGATCTCGTTGAGTTTTAAATATTTATTTCTTATTTCTTAGTTTTATCAATAGTCTTTGTAATTGACTAAAAATTCGAATAATCCTGTGAAAAAGTGAAGAATGACAACCCTACAACTTTATGTACTTCGAAGGGTGTCACTTAGTTAGCGTCGGATTACATTAGTGAGATGAAAGACGTTTTTACAAGCATAATTTAAAATTTACCGAACGCTTTTACGTATACAACCTTTTGAAGTTTAGGGTGACATGGGAAATAAACATTTTATTATTATTAAAGGACATTTAGGGAAGGAAATTGTTGAGCTGGTAACACCCACTGATGAGTAAAGGTCTCCAGGCGCCTTTGGGCTAACCAGAATTAACCGAATCTACCAGTTTCCAACTACCCTCACATTGTCGTCCGATCCTCAGGCTGATGGTCAGGGTCGAGACCGCTGCATGTCTCTTGGCCATATGGCTTAGCTGGATCATAGTTGTTTGGACCATATTGTGAAGAAGCAACCATAAAAAAAAGTTTTGACAGGGGACTAGTATGTTATGATTTTCGCGTATTCGGGTAGTACCTGGTTGATCTTCTATAAAGCCTGATACAATTAGCTTTTAGAGTTTTAACAGAGCGCTAACGCTAACCCTTTTATTTATAAAGTAAAGTAACAACTTCCAGTATTTATAGAAGTGCAATGAAAATTCAGTTTAATTAATCCGAATTTAAGATTTAAATTCGCGTGGCGGCTTTCTATCGTATGTAAATAAGGATGCATCCTAAACAAATACAGGGTGTCGCGGTAGCAGCAGGATTGTAAAGTGGAAACACACGGCATCATTTACTAACTTGACAGCGTGGCACAATGATGCAATAGATCAGTTTCCAAAATTAAATCGCCGATACCGCTTCTTTTCTGAATCCAGCCTACACAAACGTTTCAGCTGCACTAGGTACTACTACTACTAATCAATCATCTAACTAAATAATGAATAATCCAAGAGGTTAGGTTATCCAAAACTATTACTCCAGTAGCCAAAAGTAGCCTAAACTGCCAGCAGGTGTGGCGTCATTACGTGGATTCCGCACCGTGTGTTCCTCTAAGTTGGCTTTTGTAAAATGATCTCTACGAGCCCAACAATCTGGAATGTCGCTGATAGGAACACAAGGATCTACTTGGAGTAGTTTTGACAACCCTTTTGGTTTTTTTGTTACACAAATGAGATGGTAATGTGTGTGCAGTGCATACATGTTCGGGAATTTTATCAGCTCATTACAAAAGATTTTAAGAGTACCTACTAATAAATGTTTGATGGTTCTTGCCGAACTATAGCGTAAATTATCGAAATTTTTATAATTTAATATCAATGCTTTGAACATAAATATGGTGTAACTTATCCGAAGATATTTTTTTTAATAACTTACGTGTAAGGTTCTGAGAAAAGGGCTCATTATTTTCACCAGTGTCTTGTCTCTTGTATTGAAAAATAAATAACTCCAACACCAATACACAACCTCCAAAAATAATTCCTCTAAAATATTACGCGTTGACAGTCGAAATATTACCTGCCGAAGAAGGCCCCTAACAGATTTCATCGATCACATTCTTGGCCACTGCACACATTGACATGTAAGCATATGCAGCATACGATATTTATAGGCCATGTTTAGGCATTTCGGCTCGAAGCAGGCTTACGTTCTACCATCTGGCTCACCCCGCGCACGCAAAAATGAACCTTAACTCAACGGGTTGAGCCTTAGGGGTGGATATAGAAAACTTGGCATAGTTGTATTGCCAGTGAGGCATAAAGGTCCCCATTCATGCCGTGAAAGCTTGTCGCATAGACAAGGGAGACACAGACGCCGTAAAAATGATTTATACAAGGCGAGACGGCTTATCGGGTGTT
This sequence comes from Ecliptopera silaceata, assembly GCA_932527185.1. Lineage (NCBI taxonomy): Eukaryota > Metazoa > Arthropoda > Insecta > Lepidoptera > Geometridae > Ecliptopera > Ecliptopera silaceata. The sequence continues at coordinate 2,890,050 of OW052202.1, read as the reverse complement.
GTCGAACTTTTAAAAAGAGGTAGATCGTGTGCGTAGATAGAGATGTGCAGGATCGTGAGATATTGATTTGTGGGCACAGGGAATGAGCTTTTGTTATTTATTTTATAGCGGTTTACAGACCCTTGTCAGCATACTTTTTCTTTACTTTTTCTACTAAGAATGTTTCTTTTATTGGTTTTGACTGACCATGTTTGAAATAAGTAATTTAAATTCATTAGGTGATTCTATAAGTTTTTTTCATTTTCTACTTATCTCTTCAAACAAAACTAACTATAAACCATACGTATGTAGAGCACGTACGGTATAAGTTTCTGAAGCTGCGCCGTTTTATTCTTGAAATCGAGTTCTTGTATCTGATATCAGGGAAGTAATAACACAAATCTATTGGTCCTCAGATCTCCCCTTGGCTCAAATGTCAGTTCAAAGTGAATTCGGAAATTAGATTCAGATGTATGAGAGTCCCTTGTCGGTTTTATTAGTTTCAATGTCCTTGTATGATCTCATCTAGCTTATGATGTCAGGGGTAGGTACTTTGTGGACACATTGATGTTGAACGTCCTAGTATTTATTTGGACAGTAACGATAACATAGATTGGGTATACCAGCTTGTAAATAAAGAACTCGTATAGTATCCGTTCCTTCTCTGATCTTTGACGGTATCTTTGTGGTCTAATCTAGTTCTATCATGATACTAAATCGGTCCAATACTTTGATGAAGTTAAGGACTGTTACCTCATTCACCACCATTGAAATTAATTCATGTTTATCATCATCCTTCGAATAAACTTATAAGAAAATTTTATAAATATTTACGGATAATTCATACATCGCCCTTTAGTCCCAAACAAAGCAAAGCTTTTAAGAACAAATAGTATTGTAATCTAGCATTTTTTGTTTTATAAAGTCTACTATACAAGTAAACGTTGAACCATTCTCAAAAATCTTTTTCAGTTTAGTCTAGACAAAAATACTTCGTCACATTTATCATGGAGACCACAGTGGAGATAAAACGACGCTCCACACCACCACAAAGCAATTTTGCATTTTTTCCGCATTCATTACAAAAACAATCAGTCCCCTGTCGTTTGACAATCTCTATACAACGTACATTACTGGGTGGGTACTATATTTCTGCCTCCGGGATATCTGAATAAAGCTGTGGTTTCTAAAAAAATGTTTACCGTCAGTGGTAGTTGAACACCGTATGGCTTATGTAAATATTAAGTTCGAAAAACAAAACACTACAGTTAATTTTATAAATAAAGCTGCATTTTTTTAATAAAACCCCGAGATTTTACATTACATATAAACTTCTTCTTCTCCTTATCGTGTCGATGCTACAACTTTTTTATATATACATATATATTTGACCAACTCGACAGCACGACCTGTGGCTGCATTCAAGTCTTTTCTCGTGGTAGGGCACGAGGGGCAAACTAGCAGATGCTGCATGGTCTATATTGCAGCACAAATATAAATACTACCGAGCAAGTAGGTCTACTCGTAGCTTATATTTCAAAGCGTAATCTTAAAAAGACTATTCAAGCTAGTCGAAGTGGCTATGGTAGTGCTATCAGTATGTCGGGGGTTAGAAACTAAGCCGCAGTGATTAATGTGAGTGGCGCGGTATCGGCAGATATCCTATCGGGCATCGGCCGTGCTCTGATCGCCTGATTGCCCTATATTGTTTTCGATTTAGATTTCAACGAGCGTGCGAGCTTTTTGAAGCGTTGAAAACTCAGAGGTGATTTCTAAATACTACTTTGTGAGAGATTCCTCAAATAAAATTCCCTTTAATTCTAGGTTTTTTTCGCTCGGAACTGGCTGAGTACAATGTGTGATACAATGTATTAGCACATTTATTTCTTGTGATTTTACTTTTTTTTTAATCTTATTCTTGCATGTCAATCAAACACAACAGCTTTGTTCTTTTTACTTGACTTAAATGAAACATAAGTAAATCTTCATAATTAATACAAATCTGCCCTTTAAACTGTTCTTGGCATGTTCAGTTGATTGATTTCCAGCTCGAACACAAGGGAATTGTAGCCTATTGACCGGCACGGTCACGGACATTCATCTTCATTAGAAATTTGCAAGCCATCGCAGATGATTAAGCGATGTCGGATAGCTTGCGAAAACGCTTAAGTAACTAACTAGGCAATCTGTTACGGAAATTGGTTGAAGCGATACGTTGCAGTGATTTGGCGAGTGAAGTATGATGAAAAAAAATCGCCGTGAGGTCAAGGTGATAAATTAGATCTGCTAATAAAAAAATGACAGTAAAGTTGTAGAACAGTTTTTTTTTATTTAAAACAATGAAAATAAAATTTTAACAACATAATAATATACAATGGATTTTGAATTGGTGTTCTAAAGAAACGAGAAAGCATGAGGAAATTTTTAGTAAGACATATTTTAATATCTATCTGTTTTAAAGGATTAACTTCAACATCTCTTAAAATCTTAAAAGCATATAAAACGTTAGTTCCTATAATTATCCGGTTAGATATTATCATTGAATATTAGCAAAATAGTATTTTGATATAAGACAATCCCGCCTTAACTACAATTCCAAACACCTATCAAAATGTGTGATATCAAGTGTTCTACTTCAAAGAGTCCTTTAAATAAGCAAATATATAGCGAAACGTATAAATAATTTGGTCCCTCACCACTCATTAGTGAAGTTTTGGAAAACATTTCTTTTATTTTCGGCTCAAAGACGCAGGGCCGGCGCGGGCGTGGCAGGTCTACAACCCCATTAAATCCTTACTTCTTTAAGATATTACCACCGTGTTATACCGGCCGTCAGTCCGAATTATTTCAAACTGTGTGGTTTATTTATTTATTTATTAAGGGTATCCAACGGAAAAAACACATAAAATACAAACAAAGGACTTATAATCGTATAGTGTTTCCCCAATTATAGGACACCACAACATACAAATAATTAAAACTCAAGATATAAGGTTGATTATCGCCAGCCATTTGTTATATATCGACTCAAAATCAAAGAGTTATCGAAAATTGACCTGAAGGAACAGAATGCTGTATATTTCTCTGGCTAAGGTTTTTTTTTACATACCACCTATTAGTCGCAAAATAAGCAAAGTTGTAATATATGAACTAAATTGCTGAAATTATATTTATTTAAGTAAGTACATTTTTGTTGGAAACACACAGAAAATACATAGTAACAATCAGACACAGAACAAATATTGATGTTCATTACACATTTGCTCTGGGTGGGAATCGAACCCCGCAGCATGGAAGGCGTTACTACCAACTGAGCTGTGACGCCTGAAAGTGTAGTGTGGGTTCAATATAACGGTCGTTATATAACAGAGAGCACATATAAAGATTCAAAGTTCTGCAGCCCCAAAATCCGTACTTATTTTAATCACTTGTGCCCCGCTGGCTTTTATCATGCGTGTTGTTGATGGCCTATTCATCCCGCTTCACGATAATGAACTCTAACACTCGTTATTTGAGTGAGTTTTCCGGTGCCACAGCCACCCCATTGCGAAAACAGGAACCTAACGGCCGGTTTCTGGAAACCCAAATCACGGTTGATCGGAGTTTGACACATAGTAATTATTTGATTTTTTCGTTGATCATCGTTCGAGAAACCGGCCGTTAATGTGGATAGGAAGTAAAGCTTCGTCAAGATCGGGATTTTTTCGGGCCAATGTTTGTGTGAAGAGTTTAGTTTAAAAAACGTTCATTCAATCTTCCTAAGATTAGTCCTTTGTATTATTTATTTGTGGATAATCTGAAGCTTATGTCCTAAATGTCTACAAAATTAAACTAATTTATAGTCATATCAGGTTTCATACAAGGCCTAGCATTCAGTAGATAATGGTCATAGTAGAGTACGTCCTTTGGTATTGTGTAGGCTTTCTTTACCTAATCAATGCCTAGGAGTTAAAATAATAGATAATAAATCAAAGTTTATTTTTCACTAAAAAATAGACTAACAAATTAACAATGCTATAAAAATACAATAATAGGTATACTTAGCAGTAGAAAAGTAAGACAACATTTTTGACTACACCATTGCCTAAAATATACTAGGTTTTGTAATATGAAGTTAGATGCAAAGAAACTTATACTTAGGTCTATTTACTCATCGTTTCAACAGTGTCAACACCAGTAATGCAGCTTATAGAATCTCGTCAGTTAACTGATTTGCGTAAGACAGATCATAGACTAATAGCTAACTGTTACGAAGGCGATTACCTTTTTGCTCAAATCTATCATCGTGACTCACGATTTACAGTATCGTATGCAACGGTTGCAGAATCACTCAGGTTGACAGTAAATCATTAAGATTAATGATTCTGCTGATGACGAGTACCAGAACAGCGAGGATCGTGTTAGCAGTACAGGAACACAGATTCGACCAATGTGCTTCGATACCTCTAGATCTAGAGTGGCCTGGCCATGTCAAGTTCACGCACTAAAATCAAAAAGCAGCTTCGGGTATCTCCGGTCGATGCGACCGGTTGATTGTCGGAAGCGTGAGGCGATAATTTTCAAACGTAGATTTTTTTCTCTTTGATTTTCTAAAATGTGTGTTCTATTCTAAAGCAATGCAATCGCGGTGACAGAAATTGCAAAAATTAAGTGTAAGTTTGTAAGACTTATTAAACCGTGGAGCCAAGTGATTCGCTGTAAGTGTAAAGTAATATTCGGACAGATGTTTCTGTTCTCGATTTAGCTCATTATTTGATATATGTATCTACCATGTGATATATTAATTGTCTTGTTAGATTTTTAAAAATCAAAATTCAATAAAGTCATATATATTTATTATCTACCATTTAATAAATAACTAAATTAATTGTTTAACGTAAACAGTTAGGTAGGTAGGTACTATAAATAAGATCAGTATATTTAGCCTACTTTCGCTTTCATATTTTTATGATGATCGCCCACCACTCACCACTTTTGTACAAAAACATATTTAAGTAAACATTACATACAACACTGTATTTATCCAAATTTTTACGACTACCGAAAACAATCGTTGAAATTTAGGTCGAAATCATTAAAAATCCTGAAAATAGTCTCATAAGCAGTTAAATCAGTTTTGATGATATTGCGTTTTTATAGGTTGGTAGTGTGTGGACGCATTTACGTAGAAAACCGGTAACTTTTACCGATCGCATTGCTATGCAATTATCTACTTACTTAGATAGTAAAATATACTTTATTGGTCAAAGAAAGCATACAAAATATTATATTAGAATCTAAATGATCCTTGTGAGTTTATTAAATAAAGTAATTTTCGACTTTTTGACTTTTGACATTGCTCACTTAAGTACCTAAGTGCCTACTTTACGAGTATATTAACTCAGTTTGAAGCTTCTTTTTTGGTGCCGAGAGTAAGAAATGCCACAGAATACCGATGAGTTATTATATAGAAACTGAGCGTGATTTAAAACCTAGCATGTTTTGAGAGGATAGGCTAGGATAGGCCGGCTGATTGAAATGAAATGATTTTGACGACCGATGTGCCGCAGTGGGCGAAGGTCCGCCTGCGACGCGGAGGTTGCGGGTTCGCCTTGTGCTAAATGTTTATACGATCTGCCAATATTTATTCCGGGGGTTCTGGGTATTTTATAAGTAAGTAATAAGTATAAGTAATAAAAATATCAATCTATGTAATGTATTGTTTTAAGTATGTCAGTCTTCTAGTACCCATAACACAAGCTTTGCTTAGCTTGGGGCTAGATGATGTTGTGTGGATTGTCCAGTATTATTTATTTATTTATTATTTAACATTTAAACAAATATTTTTTATATCTTTATCCTTATATTCTAAGCAAAGCTTGTACTATTGACACTAGATTTCTGATATAATACGCACATAGTTTCCCTGCTTTCTTTCTATCTCACAGCCTATTTATAGTGCTGTAAATCTGCTTATGTCGAGATTTATCGTTATAGGATGCTGGAGCCACAAATTGTGTTCGACACAATCCGACCTTTGTCTGCTCGGCGGTTTTTGCCGACTATATTCCGTTTCACATAGTATAGTATACAGTTCAATTATATTAAGAGCAGACAAAGGAGCGTCACGTGACACGAATCTAGGATCTATAGGTTATATCTAGTGAAAGGCGTTAAAGACTTATATTATTTGCGCTTCTGCCGCGGTAAAGCTATTGCATAGCATATTTTGCTGGATTACGCATGCGCAGTGTTAGGTTATTTTCGTTACGGAATTTCTGGAATCGGTCTCCACGCTCAAGGCCCGCGAAAGAAGCTATACAAAAGCTTAAAAATACACTATAAACATAGTCATAGACAAAGTATTTGTAGCCTACGTACCTTTGTATTGTAACCTTTTATGTTTGTTCACTGTCGATCTTTAACCATTTCATTTACAGTATTTACACCAATCACTCGTAAAATAGCATGTTACTTACTACTTACGAGACGAGACGCGATTATGCTGCAGATTGCAGATTTATGACCGCTAATAACTCGATTACCAGCTACACCCAACTAGGTTTGCTAGATTATAGTCCTAGGACATCCTACGTCTTTAAGTATAGCCAGAGAATATATTCGAAAAATATAATAGTTAATATTAAACGGCTAGACAAGGCTAGGCCGTTTTAAACGGCTGGACAACTGAGAATATTTCATGTATACTAACAACGGCAGCGTGTTAGTATACATGAAATATTCTCAGTTGTCCAGCCGTTTAAAACGGCCTAGCCTTGTCTAGCCGTTTAATATTAACTATTATATTTTTCGAATATATTCTCTGGCGTGGGTTCGAATCCCACCGCTGTCAAATAGTTTTTGATGTATTTTTTTATGCAAAACCTAATAAACATGTTTTTGTTACAGGTAATGAATACAGCATAATGCTATCAAAAGGAAGTAAACGAAGGTTTTTTTTCTGAAATTGTAGCGGAGCACTAAGAAGGTCTACCTATCATGGTTATTATCATCAGGTATTCCCTACATACATGGGCAAACTATAAAAGTAAGAGAGTCAAAATTTATATAAATAGACGATTGTTCTAGTTCTAGGCTAACTTCAAACCGCTATTTTTTTAAAGTGATTTCTATTCTTATCAGTTCTTCATCCGTTTATATTTTTTGTACTTTTGAATTTGGTTTTTTGATTGTGTCAATCTCCTATTTAATGATTTTACTGTATACATTATTTACTAGTCTGTTTTTTAGTCAATTATTTATGTCTGACGCCTGCTAACCCCTCTTTGCCCCCATTATCTTGCATTTTTCAAGTGCAACCAACGCATTCGCCATGTTACAGTTGATTAGGGAGCCTTTATGAATTACAAATGAGTTTATTAAATTTTTAAATTTTATTAGGGGAACAGTGTTGTATGAGACCGTGAAAATATAGCCAAAATTAAACATTTTGTAGTTACTTTTTAGTGTTTATTTTAATTATTTAAGTTTTGGGAAAACACTGTTTGAGTTTTGTTTTATCGATACGAAGAAGAAGAAGTGTTTATTTTAGACTTAAATTTATTAAATTCAATCATTAATAATAAGACGAAGGTAATAGGCATATTTTTATAGTATTAGTGCACCAAGACGACCCTATTTAAGTACATTTTATTGTATACCAATACAACCTTATCAATGTACGCTCTACTCCAAACAAAGTTTTTCTCTTAGTGATAAGACCGCTCATTGTGAATTAACGCTGTAATAATAAGTCATAATAAGTAATAATATGTAATTTTTTTTTCTTAAAGAAAATCTTATATCGAGATATACGTAGCCTGCTCATGACAGAAAATAATAATAAAATAAGTACAAAAATTATAAAAGTTCACCAAGGTCTTTGACATTCTCTCAATATCGTAATTAAAGCATTCTTAGCATTCATACAAGTACTGAGAATGTAGCCGCCTTGATTCTTTGAGTTATTTATTAACCTGCTGAGTTCCTGGCAGTTCTTCATTTTGGACTTCAATAATAAATTGACGGGCCGAAATCAACAAAAATAAGACCAGTTTTTGGATACACACGAAATCTTAATAGTATCAAAGTTGCATATTTTATTTTGGTAGGTACTTAAATAAGTTTATTTCAAAATTTCTAAAAAAAAATATCTAATGATAAAAAATATATACACAATCTATACGCATCATTACTTAACATCAGGTGAAATTACGATCAAGCGTTTGCCTAAAATAAATAATAAATAAAAAATACGATCAAGCGTTTAGTGTAGGGCTAGATGGCGCTATGTGAATTGTCCATGAATACCATAGGTATTGAATATATATTGAATAAATAGTATTCAGGTATATGAAAGGTTATTTATGTCTGTGAACTGTTTAAATCAAAAATTAAAATTCAGTCGTCGCTAAGCATTGAGACCTCAGAAACGTCGTGAAACTACGATCTTCTCCAACATTGATTTCTTTAGACAATTTGTATGCAAAGCCTTGCTTTATACCGCATTCGATTGTGATCTTTATTTAGTTGGGTTAAGGTTGAAAGGTTGTGGTGGGGTGGGATAGTGCTATCAGTCAGATGCAGCCGAACAAGGATTCCGAGTGCGTGCCGACTTTAGCCGGGGAAATGCGACTCATTATAGTGCGGACACACTGTTGTAATGAATTAACAGCTTGATAAATAATAATAATAATAATAAAAAATAATAACGTTTATTGACAAAAAACTTAAAAGTAAATGTACATTATCATGCCTAATTATAGTTTAGCTAAGTAGTTACTAAGTTTAGGCAGATAAATAAATACATGAAAGATTATAGGAGCGTCAAGAACCATATTAGATAGATTCATTTATTGTATTATGTTGGTTACAATTAAAGGTCTTAAATTAAGATTGGAGCCAAGCATGACCCCGCTGGAGCACTTCAATAGCCTTTAAGGCTGGGTACACAACAAACATTATTCTTAAATTTAAACAAAAATGGTAGTTGTGTTGCGCTTGAGTAACGCGTAAAATCTCATCTTTGGCTCCCCTACTATTGGTTGTGGTTGCCGTTAGCAGGTTTGAACCTTAGTTGTTGCTTAGACGAACTGTTTACGTTACAATTTAACACAATCGAGGCCCAGCTTGGCTTCAGACTTATCTAACAAATGCGAGTGTAAGCTTACGTCAAATTTATCTCTAAAATGTTTTACGCGTTTAAGTCCCGTGTGTCAGTTCCAGTCTAAGGAAATACAAGCCATTACAAACCGTATATAAATAGCAGTGTTGTTCGTCTGTCGGCCACGTTCTTAGTCCATTAATACTTGTAACTACGAGCTGAATACTTAACGCTTTCTTAAACTTACAAAGTAAACAAAAAGTAACTAATATAGGTGGTCAAAGACTATTTTGGTGACGTCATATTATTATTATTTGGTAAACTCCTAATAGTCAAGTGTCAATGTAGTGGTAAATTAACAAATGTCATCCTTCAAGTTGGTATTGTCATTATCAAATTAAGCTCGTCTTATCGAATATTCTACTATTTTACTGTCGTGTGAACTAGCTTTATATGTACATGACATAGCTAATGTTAGGATAGCTGGGTTAATGCGTAAAATATCATAGTAAAATTACAATATTTGAGATTTTGGTGCGTTGGAGTAGACTTGCAGAAAACTACAATTATAGTGTGTGGGCAAGAATAAATATGACAATAGTGACCTTATCTACGTTTAATTTGAACGCGCTTGCGTCTACCGCCGTATATAAAAGTGGAGTGAACTAGCTAAGCTTTCATAAGCTGTACCTGCTCCAGTTTTATAAGTTCATAACATTGTTACCAGATGTATTGTAACGACCTTCAAAACATGTGATGTGTTTGCTTTAGACGAAAGCTGAAAATACAGTATTATTCAATCGTTTTTAACTAGCACAAATAAAAGTCGGTTTTCGTATAAAGCTAAGGTTTTTTTGACGCTGTTAATAAAGTTCAGTCTATTCTTCGTAAACCTTGTGAGACACATTACCTACGTACATATAAAATAACTACTTGCGCATATGGTAAACGCAACTAAAAATGCTTGTTTATCTGTCCATTGATGTAAAACAAATAAAAATGTTAATTTATCGAATTATTATTTTTAAGTGAGAGCGCACATCAAGAACAAAAAGTCAAACTTTACGTTTATCGGGTGAATACAGGTGACGGAAAACTAACTGTATTACTGTAGTCTTGTCATCGGTGTGCGCACACTCTAAAAGAGCACAAAAATGTTCTCAAAATTCGCTCTTCTTTGATCTCAAACAATTACACAATATCAACGCGAACTCTTTTAGCTTCTTGTTCCTTAATGTCATTCCAAAGTACAATTAATTTCTCTCAGAGCAATTAAAATTTCAACTTGTCGCTGTCCTTGGAATAATTGACTTCGGTGTGGCACGGACAATGAGCATCGAAAATATTTGAGAAAAAAGAAACAGCATTTCGGCCTTATTGAAAGTGTTTTCACACAGCCAAGCTAATAAAACTTACATCTCGAGATTCAACCAATCAGAGACAGTAGAATACACGGTAATTTTCCATGAAGGCCCCTGATTGGCTTATGGGATGTCATATACATTACCTGTCAGTTGTGTGACAGATAATGTATATTACAAAAGAACACTGAGAAGTCTGAGCCCGTAGTTCGAATTGTAAGTCTCGAAAACTAACGCAAATGTATGGAGCAACACGAAACTTCGGGCCGAAATATCGTTTTGCGTCTTGAAATATCGTTTATACTACACCTGCTCGGAAAGTACCTTGATACTTTATCAAATTTACCGTAGAAAGTACGTCATTGCATATCGAACAAATATGCGGCGAGAAAACGCATCTGAGCGGGAGAGAAAAGTGTATGAAAATCCATTTCTTACGTGGTTTTTCTTTTTTAATTTTGGGTAAGACTATGCGCTGGTAACCTAAATATCAAAAGCCAAAAAGTTTTTACAGTGAGTTTTTATCTCCAAGTTCGCAAAATGACACTGGCCACTAGCTGTGTGTTGGATGGTGTCAAACAATTTGAAAAAAGAACATGTGAAAATTTTAGTTTTTTATTTTCCTCGTAGGTGTAGTATAAAGCACTATGTATCACTCAAGAGAAAGTGCGATTCCCGATCTCGGGTGTTTTAAAGCCCTCGCCTGCGGCTCGGGCTTCAAACGACACCCTCGACGGTAATCGGTCACTTTCTCCTCTCGGTGAACAATGTACTATTTTCTACTACATTTGCTCTTTAGCTTTCGAGACAGGTTCGAATAAAACTTTGACTCAGAAGGGGTGACCACATATGAAAGTGACAATCGTAAAGTGAACTTCATCATCATCATCATAGGCAGCCTGTACTAGTCCACTGCTGGGTATAAGCCTCCTCCCTCAAACGCCACTCTTTTCTTATTTGGGCCTTTTGCATCCAGTGAACTTAACTCAGCGTATTCGATTTACACTGTGCTATGACGCGGCAAACGTTTGGCTTTTAAACTCAATGTTAAAATTATACACTTACATTGCCATAAGAATGGCGCTGTCTAAAATATAAATATGTAAATCTCTTGTATCTGTAATTGCACTAAAGTACTCTTCAAACGAGAATGTTAGAATGTCTCTGGTTTTCTTTGACGACATAATTTAAGGCTACTTCCCTGGACAAGCTCTTTCATTAGAAACTTCCCCTAATTACTAAATAAAATGTTATTTTGCTTTAAAAAATGCAGGGCATTTCTAAGCTTGCTACAAAAACTTATCCTTAGTACTTGGCTATCGTTGTTTTTAATTATAATTTTCCTAATTATAATACACTATGATGGTTTGAAAAAGCGGTACGTCTCTCATCGTTCCCGTCCATTTCCCGGGAAGTTGAAATGTCGGTCTGTCTGGCTCAGAAGTCGGATGTGTCGTATAAATAATACGCATTATTATAATTAGAGCGAGACATGGATCAAGGTAGTATAAAAAATCTTGTTTTTAGTTTCGCTCCATTCTCGCAAACTCAATTAAGATTCTGCTTTCGTCTGGATCTATAGAAGAAGAAGAAATAGAAAGCTCTAAAAATATATTATATCTTTTTAAAGCATTCTATTTCTTTGATGTTTTGAAACTATTCAAAGCTTTGATAAAAAGCAAATAGTTTATTTTTGAATATCTATTTATAATTTGTTAAATTGTTTTCGTAACAGTTTTCATAATACATTTCATTTCATAATAGCCTTAAATTTATTTGATTCATCCTTTTATCCCTAATTGCCTTTAGTAAGGGCATGCCAAGTAAATACTAGTTAAAAACAAACATTAGATACAATACATTATTTCATATAAGGTTGCATGTTTTTTTTTTCAATCAGATAAAATGTTTAACACGCTCAGTGTTGCATTGTTGTGAATATCAACCCAATCGTAAAATTATGGGGTTAAAATGCATACTTAATCGAATAGGTGAACTCTGAATAATTAATTATTTGAATGCAGACTCACGAAACGTTGTAAAGTGTCACAACTCACATTACCATTAAATTTAACAGAATTTAATACACCGAACATGATAAATGCTGAATAGTTGTATAGTTCAGATAAGACTGGTAGTATACGTTATTTAAAAAAACAGACATTTCACACATCACGCTCTAGTCTCAAACTAAGCAAAGCTTGTACTATGAGAATTAGATAGCTGATAGAATACTAATTCAATTTTGTAAATACATACATAAAATACATAGTAACACCCAGATCTGCGGAGTGCAGCTGGCAAACACTGGATGAGAAGAGCCAAAGACCGGACTCAGAGGCGCGTCTTGGGACAGACTTACGATGATGATGATGATGATGATCCAGTCACATCAAAAGTGAACATCTCAACAGCATTTCGGGTGTTACCATGTATCCTATATTACGTATTCACAAAAAAAAATGTATATATAAGTATTTTATCAGGAACCTAGTTCCCATAGTACAAACTATGCTGAGTTTGGGACTAGAGTGTGATGTGTGAAATGTCCATTAATGTTTATATTTATTTCTGTTTCTTATTTTACGTCTGCCATAACTTGTTGATTGAATGATGAAGCTTTCTATTACGATAGATTCGTGTGCTTACAATGTCACGGTACATTGTTTTTTAATTAAACTTTAGTTATGCCAATTTTATACTATGCATGTAAGACAAAGGTGCTAACAGATTTAGATACGAACTAAGTATCATCACTACTATGTATTTTCACAGTCGAATGGGTTGCATCCCTAAATGAATCAACCCCTATCAATTGAGCGTTAAAATATGTAAATACATTGACGAAAATAGCTGCGCAGGCAGTATGGCACTATAGGGTGTCAACTGATACTGTAAGCAAACCCACTTAGCACTTTCCAATAAGTTGAACACTGCAGACAGAAAAGAGTTAAAAACGATCTTAAAACTGATCTATTTTTGCATTTACTAGTACATGGACTCTTAAAAGGTTTAGTAACAAAGTACCTGAATACACATAATTACTTAGTACCTCAAGTAAAATTTTTTAGTGTTTTTTTTTGATAAATAAATCATTTAAGTGCTAAATAATAATACAATTAAAGTAACAACAGTCATAATTACGTATGGTAATTAGTACTTCAAGTCTGCGCTAACTTTTTATAAGATAGACCGATAGTTAATACCTCTCCTAAAACATAGAGTAAACCATAATTTTGTTCTACTAGAGTAGAGACTTCATTTTTATTTACAGTCACTTTATATGTATATCTACTTTTCCAAAATGTAAGAATCGGTGTCACCCTACAAGTAACCCCACACTGCAAGGAGCGAGTAATTAGCCGCGGGAAGGTTCGGATCGAATTGCACGGTTTTTGTGTCAAATGAAACGCACAAATTAGTTGTTTTGTTCTTTGTAGTTAATGGCAGTTATATCCGACATTTTTATCCGTTTGTTTTCCATGAATTTTGTTTCGTTTTCTTTCATAAGATTTCATAAGTTGGACAACGAATCGTTCAATTATGTTTTTAAATGCGCGTGGATAATAATCTAGTTTCGTATAGTTTTGCATTTCTGTATTTCAGTTATTATGAGGCCTAGTAAAGAAAAATCTTCGATTGTAGTCAGTAAGTTTCTCAACACCTAAAGCGGCTGCTTCCGCTAACTCTATTTTATGTTGCAAAAAACGTAGACAAAACAAAAGGCAATAAGTTATTTTTCACTTTATGTCATATTGTTTAAAATAATAAAGTAAGACAACATTTTACAACCTCAGAGTAAAAAATAGAAACATAACTTTTAGGATTCCATACCCAAAGGGTAAAACGGGACCCTATTACTGAGATTCCGCTGTTACTGTCTGTCTGATATTCCTTTTTAACCGTGATCGTAAGAGAGTTGAAATTAATATCTATAAATCATAGATAGTGTTTGATGTGGATTGGTGGAACACTGCCAAGGACCGAGATAGGTGGAAGGGTTTAGGGTAGGCCTTTGCCCGACAGTGGGACGATTTAGACTAACATATTAAAAAAAAATCATAGATGTATTTCTGATGCCGCTATAGCAACAAATACTAAAAACAAGATTAAAATAAAAATAAAATATTAAAAAAAAAATAAAAAAATTAAAATAAAATATTAAAAGTGGCTCCTAGACAAAAACGTGATTTTTAAACGAACCCGTGTGCGTATCAGTCTCGCACTTGACCAGTTTTTTATTTTCACATTCCTTTATAAATTCCATCGTCATAGCTTATCGCAAGTTAAGTAATCAATCATGTAACAAATCCTTTGATATGGTATCACAGACATTGCCCAATACGAGTCAACATTGACATACTCGTAACAAATATTTGCAGACATGGCGGCTCCAAATAAATGAACATACCTACTACATATCGCTCGTATTTTGTCTTTTATGCTTAGCTAGGGAAAACATTAATATTATTTTCGCTGTGGCTAACAAAAATATGTATTAAGTTCTGCTAATATAGGTACTTCACTGTTTGCGGTAGGTAGGTACTTCAATATTCGGTTAAATACATTATTGATATTGATTAGATGACCAATAGGTAGTCATTAGGTATAAGTTTATTCATAAAATTGATTTGTATGTATATAGTCTAGACAGGCGCCACAGCGGTCGTGGGTTTGATTCCCACCCAGAGCAAATGTTTGTGTGATGAACATTAATATTTTTTCTATGTTAATATGTATTTTATGTATTTCCAAAAAAAAAGTATATAAGTATTCTATCAGCAGTCTAGTTCCCATAGTACAAGCTTTGCTTAGTTTGGGGCTAGAGTGTGATGTGTGAAATGTCCGTTTATTATTTATTTATAATGGACGGAGTAGTAACGTGAAAAACATATCAATTGAGAAACTCCTTTTTGAAGTTGTTTAAAAATAAAGATAAACAGATTAACCAACACTTAAGTACGTTTATATTGTAATTGATAAGTATTGCTAGCAGATGTTGGTTCGTCCACAACATGACATGTGTTTTGAAATCACTTCAATCACAACTGAGACTGTGAGACATCTTTCGTATCACTTCACACATATAAGTCATTTAAAAAAAAAAATAAAGCTAATTTTAGTTTTAAGGTGTTTGCGGAAACTGTACAAAACAGTTTCTGTACTTTCTCAGCAAATATAAAGAACCAATCTCAAAAATTGATACAGGGTTACACAGAAAATTATTGTTTATGCTCGCAAAAAAGCTTAAACTAGTAAAAAAATATAATAAAAAGAATAAACAGTTCAGCCGCAATAAAAAAAACCAATTAAACGTGATTCAGTAAAAATCACTAAGATCATTTAGAATCGTCTTATATAGGTACTAGGTGATTCTAGGTGCCAATTGCGCTAACTTTTTATAAGATAGACCGGTCCAGTCTATTTTATAAAAAGTTAGCGCAGACTTTTGTATTGATTACCATTTACCATACGTAATGATGACATAAAGTCAACGCTAACTTTTTTTAAGATAGGGGTAGGTTTATTGATGTACGACGATGTTGATGCCCACCTTATGCTGTAACCACTGCATATAACGATGCATTTATTGATTAAGTTATCTTTTTTATTAATTTAAAAGATCTACAAGAAAACTCTATTATCCTTCTTGATAAAAAATCTTTGAAAAATATTGATTTAAAAAGTAATGCGACTAATTACCTTCGTCCTCTGTAGACATAGCATGTGATGAACTGAAAAGTTTAACCAATTAAAAAATTAAATTTAAGAAGAAATACCTTCGTCCTCTGAAGACATGTGATGAACTGTAAAGTTTAAACAATAAAAAAAAAAAAATATATGCTGTTATGTTATGCTCTGTACAAATACAAAACAAAATATAGACACTGCAGATAAATAAGGTCATCATTGCAACAAGCTCACATCAAAGCTGGAGGAACAAAGACCTCCTTAACAAAACATCGTGAGGGGATCGTTTGACAAAATGTGTGGGCTCTGTAAAAGTAGGGAGCGTAGGCACTATACCGATTATGAAATACGTCTGATTTCAGAAATTGTATGTGCTTAGTTTAACACACGAAGTAATTACATTTAAAACAACAAATAAACACTATACTTCTTAGGAACACTTAGGTCTAACTTCTTAGGTCTATCAGACCATCCTTATCTAAGTTTTAGCTTCTAGCACATATTGCTTATATTGTAAGGGCTAATTAGTGTAAGCACTAGCTCAAAGTTGTGTCAAAATAAATATTTCATCCTTCTGATGGAATTAATAATATCCTAAATAAATTAAACTTTAAACACGAAAATCCTGATATTAACTTTTTATAAATTACCCACAAACTATCAAATAACATTGAAGTTATACCAACCAACTCTTAAAACCGTGACAACAATAACCCTTTATCAAATAAAAATAATATTAAAATAAGCAGTCAGAGACGTCCTTGAGAGTCGACCTTCTCAGAACCCAAACAAAACCAAAAAACGACCCTGCGGTTGATGAGGCCCATCTAAACTAGTTTAAAAACGTATCGCTTCTGTACAATCAAGAGAGGAAAGGATAATATATCTAATTACTAAAGTGAGAGATTCCATTTTACGATTAGCCCCGAGTTATGGAATATGGATCCTCGAATCACGAATTTAAATTAAATTTGGGATGAAAGAGACTTTGATCCGCAGAAAAGCTCGATTCAGAAGACGCTTGGATAATAACGGTCCATATCAAAACGAGGGATTTGAGAAGAAAATAAAGGAATTGAAACATTGGCTAGGGGGCGAGGGCACGATCGCTCTTCGCCAAATGTATTTTACTAATCGGCGCAATTTCCTCTGTATATTTATGGAATTTTGTAAAACAAAAAATACATGCAAAACTGCAACTATTATCACATCCCCAGGCACCTCAAGCGTCATAATTAACATAAAGATGGTCAACGATTGATGGTTGTCTAAATTACTCGATGATTTATCGACCGAATCTCTTAATAAACTTTTTAAATCAAGTAGAGCTTCATAAATCTTCCTGGCTTTCTATCTAAAGAATTCATCGTCTCTAAATGATTTAGTATCTTTGGCTTCAATTTAAATCCTTATTTCTCTAGTAGAATCGTATGTTTTATAGTTATAGTCGTAGTTGTGGGTGCTTTTTGCAGCGGCAATTTCAAGTCGGCTCTTTCGATTTGTTATCGATGCACTCTCCGATACCTTGTCGAGTACCACACCCGATAACGGTCTTACTTCGCAGCATACATTTTATACATTCTATGTATTACTATCGAATACTTATCTATCGCAGTCCGCGCGCCCACACATCAAAATCTCAGCCTACTCAACTCTCAGACAGATGTAACAATAACAACACAATACCGACGTAAAAATAAGAAGGAATTCATACGAGTTTAATCTATCGCCGAGTCACGACAGTTTTGTGTTTGGATTTGCTATGTGCAGTGTCGGGACCAGCAGCAGCGCGAAGGGAGCTACCGCACCTCGTCACAGATTCTGCAGGAGTGTCTATTACTTCGTATGTACAGATTATAGAAGAGGTTCTATAGGTGGTTCGCGCCGCGCCGGTTCCCGCGCGGTTCCACCTCTCCGCTTCACCCGGCCAGTCTGCCACTTACTGAGTCCGCGAGAGGTCGTGTGTCGCTAACTCACTACTCCTCAGACGAATGCTTATCAACTTCTAAATAAAACTTAGTGCCGGTGATTATTGGATTGGATACTTTACAGTGTTGTGACGTTTATAGTACCTGGATGTGATACTTTTGTGCCGATTGTGAGATATTTTGGAACACGCGTCGATGGTCCTCTTGAAAAATAACATGAGAATAAATGGTAAAGTTTAATAATATCTGCATGATGGATTTGTTAATTATCACTTGCTGTGTTGAATCTGGATGATCGGATGATCTTGGCTTGCATGGCGCACGAACATCTCATCCGCACTCGGGAGCGCACGAAGGGATCTGAACATCGGCTGGTTTAGCATATTCAAATGAGCGCGACTGTATTCTGTACGGACCACCAAAACAGTCAAAACAATAGCGGACCTTGAGTCTGTAGCGACATTGACTCTCCGAATGTAAATTTGAGTTAGCGCAGCACAAACAATCGAACAGTGAGTTTAGAAGTCATATGAATAAAGGCTTGTGTGACCGTGGAGCGCCTACGAGACCAGCCCCAGTGGGTGGACGGCATAGCTCTGAACCGCCTAGAACTGCAGTGGGTGTTTGAATGGAGCCAGTTAATAATAATGGTGAGATTTAATCACCGCCATAGAGGTTACACAACAAAGCCAAAAGCATGCCCATGGCAGTAGAAGAAGAATTCAATAACATCATTCAAAAATAGTTACTAACAAAGCTTTTGTGAGAGTAGTGAAAAGCTTGTAAGTAGTTAGTGTAGGTAATACTAATCATTAATACAAATATACTACCGTCTGCCTTCATTGACGTGAGGACAGTTTTACGCTCTCTCGAACGTAATTAACGTCTCGAGGCGTTGGGTTGATGTTTTTTGTTTTCTATTGAAGCAAACAATTTTAAAAATAAACTCTTTTAATACATTTATTTAAACAACAACATTTTCAAATTAATAATTTATCGGGTCCATACAAGTGCGATGCTCTTGAAGCCATTAATTTGGCACATGTTGCAATATGGACCTCAGATGGCAACTGACAAAAAACAGGCTCGCACATGTGCGCGGCAGAAATTTAGGGCGAAACGACTCTCACGAAGCCGTAAACGTAACACAATCAACCATGGAATGAAAAACAAACAACGTAGACATAAACAATACGACACCTACGTAGCTGAATGTAGAAGGGGAAATTTAATTTAATTAAAGAACGCATTACCTTCCTCTAACCATGTTATTATTACCATCTGTTGTGATGATGAATGCTCTGTAGCGGAAACAAGAAAAAAGTTTTATAAGCGCGGGCGGCACGTGGGCCGGCAGATGCGCCTGCGCAGCCCGAGGCTCTTTATCTGACAATCTCGCTAACTTTGCGTGCAGCTGAGATTATAACCATTTATTGTATGCTTAAATCTGTATAGCAAGCAACGCACAAAAGATTCGTATTCTCTATTGTATTTTCTATCACATATCGACCTCAAACATTTTTATTTTCAAAACAGTTATTTAAAGATTTTTTTCCCCGAACTTAGATCATGGTTACATCTCAATTATGATAACGTCAAAATTAAAGCCAAGGATTAATATCTATGAATTGGATTATGCCTCAAACAGGTCAAGTCCGGCTCGAAGTTGCGTTTTTCCACTGATTATGATCGGCTGGTCGGTGATCGCCATTTACGGCAACCTGCCGGCGCGCCAACTCGACAACTGTGGGATACATAGTCTCTAGAAAATACTTTTCCATCTACATTTAAAGAGAGGTTTTCAAGACTAATGATATTAGTCTTGAGAACCTCTTGTGTGAACGTGAACTGTTAAGAAATATCGACGAAATCTTCGACCAATAATTTTAACTGATGATTATTTTTAACAAAAATAAGTGTTAGGAACAAACAGCGAGGTTGTGTTCTTTAAAGATTAATTCCCGTTCAAAATAAAACTCCACAAGTTTTTATGATGGTAATTCTCAACCTCATTAGCATCGAATATTCTCGCACGTTCCAAGTACCAAAAGAAAACACAACAGCAGACAAAGAAAACAAAAGTTCTTTCACAGCACAAAATAAAAATTGCACCGTGGTTTATTGAGCATAATGATAGTACCTTTGTTCGTAGAAAACGAGCTGGTATGAAACAATTTTATGCATCGAAGGTTTGTAACAAGCTTACGTGCTGGTGGAAACAAGGCGTGGAACAAAACAATACTATTGCCATTCCATGCCTTGCAGAACGTAATGTGTGTAAACAAAGTTTGCAGGATTGCTTTTACTACCCGGCTTAGCGAGCACAAAATGACTACTGGACTGATTTAGAATTAGCTAACAACAATTTCACAGATTTTAAGATTGACTTACCCACGTAAAAAACCGACGTAGGTACAAAAATTAAAAAACGGCGAAATAAAATTTGAGCTGATACTTACAATAGCTAAGTTAAATACTGATAAAGATAAGAAAATAAATGCGTAATTTATCCTAATGAGGCAAAATAGCAGTTTCGTAAAATCATATGTGAAGGTATTTACAATTCTAGACACATTTAAACTGTAAATCCAAACGGGTAGGACTCAGAATAATTGCTGACAACGTTTTATGAATATTAATAAGGGCAGAGTGCGTGTAAACGAGAATTACCGCAGATTTCATCCATCTTGAGTGGTTAACCGGGAGAGGCAGATGGGATGCATTTTAAGTTACCTGGTGTAAAACCATATAAATATAATTCAGAGAATAAACTTGAAAAACTATAGCTGTCTTGTGTATTTCATATCTAAAAGATATTTCACAAACAAATATTTCACAATGCGTAATAAATTAAGCTATGCATACACTTCACAAAAGGACGAGTTCTGTCAGAGCGTGGCACGTACACTACCCACACCTGCCAGACAGCTGTATACCACTGACGGTGAAAAATCGTTCCCTAAATAGCAGATGTTCATAAAATTATGGACGATGCAAAACAATATATTCACGGACACACATATCATACTCTAGTCCCAAACTAGCCAAGCATGCACTATGGGAACTGATAGAATACTAATATTAAATTATGTTGTAAATACATACATAGAATAAATTGTCACACCCAGACACAGAACAAATATTTATGTTCATCACACAAACATTTGTTCTGGGTGGGAATCGAATCCACGAAATGGCATGCAAGGCAGAGCTACTACCAACTTATATTATACATATTATTATTATATTATTTCTTATATTATTTACATTAGGTGTGACACCTTTCAATTAATCAGTAGGTATTTTGTTTTTTTGAAAGTAACGTGGATGAGCTTAGCATGCTGATTGCAAGTCTTGATAACACTGAATCACTAATTGTTGATGATGTAAGGATTTCTGATATGGATATCGTAAATGATATCATGCGCACATACTTTTGATTATATCTGTCTTTTTTGATCACGGATATTTTATCACACATCATTATTTCCAATGTTAAGCTGCTTGACTTAATTCTACTAAGAATTAAAGTAAATGACTGTCAGGCGTGACTGTGATCTGTACCTCTACCATGAGTTGTCACAGTAAAATCGCCTGACTTTACTACAGTAGTTACGTAAATATAAGTATTACGAATTTTAGTACCCAACTATCCGCTAGAGGTGCTGTACAAATCTTCATACATTTTTTTAACAACAGACGCTCATAGTAAAAACTCATGGTAGAGTTACTAATGGTAAACTTAAAACCAACGCCCAAAAAGATATAAATGTTGACGATCCAGTTTAAAGTACAAGTATAGCAAAATTTTGTTTCCAACTGAATTCACTTCAGAAATCCTGACGAATTAATTTATAAAATTAATTCCGCTTCAGAAGGGAACCTCTTAGCAGCGTGATGCGCCCAATTCTAATACAATTAATCCCCCTTATAATTTTATTTACCAAGATACCATAAAAACTGAAGCATCTAATACCTTGTTAAAAGCTCAACATTATTTCTATCACATATCTGAATCAAAATCATAATATTGTGTGAATTGCTTTTAGCATGACTATAACATCTACTACCTATATATATATATATATCTGGCCCAGTGTATCAGCATTACTATTCAGCGCGGCAATGCAGCCAGTATCTTGGGTACGCTTCCGATTGGTACTGATTTGGATCAGTTGAACTAACTATAGATCGTTTGCAACGGTCTGTAGATAGCTCAACTGTTTTTTATGTTTTTTATATGCCAATGTACATTTTGTAAATACTGTATAGTCGTAAGTTTGTTTGTGAATAAATATAGGTATTATAAATCTTTAAAAAAATATATATTCAGTTATATACTATTATAGTCATATACTATTATAGTCATATACTATTATCACAAAATTCAATTAATAGAAAGTTTGTTACCTCTTCCAAATAGTCTCGAAAGGAAATAGAGCTGAAAATAAATCGCCCTTACACCGAACTTATACGAAAATAGTCGTAGTCTACGCCTTCCATTTCTCTGCTACCATTACCATATCCTGTTCAGCAATAGTTGGAGTGCGCGTGTCCATAATATTTTATCTTGGAACGTAATTTTTGTTAATGTTTTTACATAAACAATTTCTTAACACTACTGGCTAGCTGGAAAATACTGGATGAGACGAGCCGAAAACTAGACTCAGTGGCGCGTCTTAAGAGAGACCTACGTCCAGCAGTGGATTGATATAGGTTGATGATGATGATGGATTTTGTAACCCCAAAACTAGTAAATTACACACAAAGCTTCTAAAATAACTACAGATATCGGCTATAAAACTCAAAGACAATAATTATATATTTTTTTGCGAAAATGAACTAAATCGACTTTAATCGTTTGATATTTAGATCCAATTCCACCATTACATGTCGTTACACACATCTTGTCGTTTTTCGTGTCTCGATCGTAGTTATGAGACTTAAAATAAATAGTATCTACTCCAAAATACTTATTCTATCTTCATGAACGACCACCGAATCAGACCACATCTATAGTTATTAAGAACCTTCTCCTTTTTAGACGTCGGTTAAAAAACTCTTGAAAACTGAATAGCTATTTATGACAATAACAAAACTCGCACTCAATAATAGACTCGAATAAAGATATAAAAAGGCAAGATTTTACCGATATGAAATCTATATTGTTTATAGCGGCTAAAGTTACGATTATGACGTAATAACTGTTAATTATAGTGTGGTAATTTACTTGACGCCAAGCGTAACAATATTGCTATTATATGGCATGACTTGGACATTGCTGACGAGGGCGAACCCAATGACATGTCGTTAATCATTATATAAAGAAAATTTTGATTTTCAATTTGAATGTCCACTGAGATTACTGTATCACTTGATTAATTACATTTCTTAATTAGTATTTTCGATTTGCTGCCTTCCACAATAGAACAGGATATGAATTTCTAAATGCGTTCAATATCCGTTGTGTTTTTGTGTACTTTCTTATAGGGTTTGATTTTTTATTATCCTGTTACTAAATAAGGTAAGGGTTGTATAATTGACACAGATGTTCCCTTTTTTAAGTGTTTGTGTTTTGTTTTTAGAGTTATTTCAAACTCATTAGTTTTTTGGACAAATAAGCTCATTTCATGTGTGTCAACAATCCTTTTGTTTATAGCAAATATCCGATAAAAACACTTTTTTAAGATGGAGTCCACTATGTTAAAAGTTATTTTATTATTGTCCAGCATTAGATTGCAGATATTAGATATACTTATATACATTTGTTTTTGTAAACACATACTCGTACATAGAAGACATAGCCCAGCAACAGAAAAAATATTTGTGTTCATCACACAAACATTTACGGCCGGTTTCTCGAACGATGATCAACGAAAAAATCTAATAATTACTATGTGTCAAACTCGGATCAATCGTGATTTGAGTTTCCAGAAACCGGCCGTTAGTCTAGGTGGGAATTGAACCCACGATCCACAGCATAAAAAACAATACAGACAGTTCCTTTCACAGTAATGTGAGAACAGAAAATAAAGACTTGTTGCGGGTGTCTGGCCGACTGCCAGGCGTTAATCGCAGCTGCCACCTGCAAATTGCACTGGTGCATCAAAATCTCAGGAAATGAGCGTATCAAGCAAATTATGATTTGTTTTATACATGACAAAACAAATAAGGCGTCACAGCTCAGTATTCTATCAGCAATCTAGTTCCCATAGTACAAGCTTTCTTCTTCTTCGTGTCGATGATCTCAAACAGTGTTTTCCCAAAACATGGCCGCACTTCTATGTCGTTTTCAGTGGCAGCGTACAGATAGGCCAAAGAACAGGTTTTTGGGCACAGCGGGCAGGTCAGATCATCGACACGAAGAAGAAGAAGAAGTACAAGCTTTGCTTAGTTTGGGGCTTGAGTGTGATGTGTAAAATGTCCTTGAATATTTATTTATTTTAGAATACAATATATTCCTAAACATTTTGCAAATACTGTAATAGTTGTTAGTTTGTTTGTGAATAAAGTATTTTAAGACCATCTTATTTCTGGTTACTGTTCGGTTGTCGGGATATTAGTTACCTTTTAAACATGCCGAAAACTAATTTCTGTACATGCAAACTACGTTTAAAATTATTTAAAATACTTTTAGTCAACTAATTGTAATTAATGTTCGCAACTTTCTTTGTATCATATCACAATTCTATATTTTATCTGTCAGCTAAATTCGTTCCTCCTTCATAAGATGTTAGATAAAACACCGCTTTCATTTGCATATCCCCTAAATTAGTGAGAAAGATGTGATGCTTGATGGTTTCTGATTATATCTTTTATCTAGAAAAATTCTGCGTCATTTTTGTTATTTACTTCTCACAGTATATCATACTGTTTAAGAACATACATAATTAATGATAGTTTTTGAAAGATGACAGAAAACATTTTATTATTCACTTGCAGTCTTATACGTATTGCATTTTAGTGTACTTCTTTAAACTAATAAAATAAATATTTACGGACAATTCACACATCACACTCTAGTCCCAAACTAAGCAAGGATAGAATACTTATATTATATACTATTTTTTTTTTGTAAATACATACATAGAATTCATAGTAACACCCAGACACAGAACATATATTTATGTTCATCACACAAACACTTCCGGGTGGGAATCGAACCCACGACCCTGAAGGCAGAGCTGTGAGCAAGTGAGCTGTGACGCATATCATGTCATTTTCGTATATTTCTATAAGCTGAAGAATATCTTCAGCATTCATCATCTCTCCATCATAACAGTATCTGTCAAGTGGCTCAAGAACTTCGACCCCCTCGCGGTCGTGGTCGCGATTAGTCAAGGTGCCCATTTGGGTACGCTCCGTGCCATATCAGGCATACTGACACTGTGTAATCTTTGTGCCATATTTGGACCCTACAATTAGCTGTCATACTCTTCCTTTGTGCACGCTCTGACTGTTTAATTGTGTTGCTTTTGTTTATGCTAATAACTGTTATGTTGTGTTGTCTAAAAGGCACAGGACCACGTTGTGTGGGAATTGTTTTACAGGCAGGCTGAAATGCATGTTTTCTCTCATTCTCTTTCTTTCACACTGCAAACTTGAATAAAATAAATAATAAATATTCACGGTTAATTCGCACATTACGCTCTAGTCCCAAACTAAGCAAAGCTTGTACTATGGGAACTAGACTGCTGATAGAATACTAATACACTTTTTTATAGATTACGTAGTAACGACCAGACACAGAACAAATATTTATGTTCACCACTCAAACATTTGCTCTGAGTGGGAATCGAACCCACGACCCAGAGCATGGAAGGCAGAGCTGCTACCAACTGAGCTGTGACGCCTGTCAATTGTTTTACAGGCTGGCTTAAATGCATGTATTTCTCTCATTCTCACTATCTTACTGCAAGCTTGACTATTAATACAAACTTTTTTAAACGCTTTTGATGTTTCCATAAACAAAATTATGTACAGGCCTGGGTCGTTTAGAACAGTTATGAAAATATGTTCATATATAAATTAAACGAAATATACGAAATACGCACATAATATGTGGATGTTGAAAAAGTACATAATATTCTTTCACGATGGTACAAGAGAAAACAGCAATTGATAAATGAATACTTGATGATCCTTTTAGCCTTTTGTTAGTTGTCATTCTGTATCAGTGTCTGTTGAATAATGATGCTGGCAGTTGAAACTTGTGTTAACATTTTTCATTTCAACACTTTTTAACGTGATTTGACATGTTAACATAAATCAAAAATATCGAGTCATTTTTTTTTTAAGATTGGTTCTTTTCACTTAGTAGGTACTTCTAGATTTGAAAGTAATTTCAATTCAATTATCATAACATAAAAATATACAAGAAATAAATACTTAATAGAATTAAATTTCATTTAATACAATGCATTCAATGAAATTTTCTCATTTTAATAAAACTTTATTAAAAAAGCATAAAAACGAAAGACAATTATTGGATTTAATAGTCCGTTACTCTATTGTTTTACTGCAGACGTTGTAACACGTGTTCCGGCTCGATGGACGGACCATAAAACTAATTTTAAAAAAACAAAGGATATGCTGTAATTATTGAATTGTCTGAACCATGATCGGGCGTAGAAAAATAAAAAAAAAATTGTCGTTGATAGTAAAAGTGGTTAATATTTTATGTTGGATCCTATGTTTGACTCAAAATCTATCGCTGAAAGTTATGTAGACGTCAGTAGTGGTGACGTCATATTGTTGAAGTTATGTTTTTAAGTGTGATATTAGGTATACTAGAAATTCCGCCCTACATCATATTTGAAAACTCGAAAATCTTAAACTACTTTTAAAGTTGTCCCGAACCAAAAGGATCACAAAACAAGAAACCCCAAAATAGTAATACGATCTATTTTATTAAATAAATTAAAATGTAAATGAGTTGATTTGTTCAACAATGACACAGTAGAAACGTATAAACATTTCTATCTAACAGTGATAGTGCAAGCAGATGCAAGAAAGCTGTTTAATGACTTTATAGACTTGACGAAGCGTAAACAATGACATCGTAATCAGTTATCGCCGGTTCTAGCGGTGTAAGGTGGGGTTTAATGACTTGTAACAGTTTAGATAGAGCCTTAGCGTAAATAATTCCAAGTCCTGTGGGGCAGATAATATCAGATTCTTATCTTTTTTACCTTTAACTTTCTTTTGTTCATGATTGATAGATAAGTGTTTTAGTCATTGCAATATACATAGTAGGTAATAAAAAAGGTAACAGGTGCTAGGTAGAGACGTCATATTCACAGGAATTAACATTTTACACGGAGCCATCTAGTCGTAAGCTTAGCAAATCATGTTTTGTGGTCACTAGATTGAAGATAAAATACATATGTACTTACAACGCTGTTTTTTTGTAAATAAATAAAGGACAATGTTTGCCAACACACAAATGTTTGTGCCCACAAAAAATACTACAGTTGAGTAAATAACAAAATAACTACATAGTTTCGTTACAAAATATGAGTTCTCCTGTTCTATTCAAGAAGTATTATTACACAATGTCGTAATATTTCAATTTCATTCTCCTGTTGCATTACAATGTCAGAGCAATTTTAAGTTTACGACATCTCTTAGTCTTCCATATTCTTAAAGCACCTCCACCTTTCTATAAAAATGACATACAAACCGACGAATAAACAGGTTTTCAAGTCGATACGTTTGTTTTTTAGATTTCTTGACTCAATTATTTTTCCTTTAAGTTATGTTGCAGCCATAGGCATCATAGGCTTAAAAAAGAAGAAAAATAATGTTACAGCGTAATGTTACCTACATGATTACGCTCATCTGCAGTCAAACCGCACCTTAACGATTTATAACCAGCACGACAAACGCAGTGAACACACGATTTATTTCGAACGATAGTGTCAACCACAACATCACCTACTGATAACAATCGGGTTCCCTATCAGCTGTGAGCAGGGTTGGCAGGTGAACAATCACTGAAATTTTAATTAATTTTCTACTTTTTTTTCAAAATCTAACCTGATTTAGTTAAAACAGCTAGGAAAGCTCTTAGATTTTACAAAGGGCGGTTTGCTTACAAATAATCTTGAATTAACAATTACAAACAAATCATTCTATGGGTATACTTGGATAAGCTAGATGCGACACAAAATAATAATATCGTGAATTTAAGATAATTTACTTATGTACATAGTCATTTAAAATACATAAAAAACAGTTGAGTAAGAAACTTATTAGTTTATAATATTAACTTAATATTGGAATGCACAGGTTGACAACATATTTTTTTTCTTCCAAGTCATTGTGTTTGTATGTGGACGAATTATACATATAGGTCCATGGGTAAAGCATTAGTCATGTCATCAGGTTTCGGTTTTTATGGCGTTTTGTTCTCACGGCTATCTGACCTTTAGATTTTAGGGTATCATTTTTCATTGATCTTTTTAGTTCGATGTTTTTTTTTGAGTGAATTATGTTTTTGACCCTTATATTTCAACATAGCTCTTCTTTTTCCACTAAACATAGGGTCTGCTTTACAATTAACCTTTTTTACTCTATATATTGTTATCCGCAATCGAGTTCCCATTGTACAAGCTTTGTTTAGTTTGGGACTAGAGTGTAAAATGTCCATGACCATTTATTTATTTATATTGTCTATTAATTAGGGATAAACTTATACTATTTAACTAACTGATATATAACAGAACATATTTGTCCTCGCTGACAACTAAAAGTTTCTTAGACTCTGTACATATCACAATTATTTTAGTTTCAAAATACCTATAAATATCTATTACAATACCTATTGGATCTCAAACATCTGCATTATGACAGATTGGCCTTGATGAGTCAATAACATTCAAATCCGTTCTGCACGATTCAATAAAACAGGTATCTTCCTGCAACGATATCAATCATAAAATTAATTAGAACTAAAAAACTTAAAATAGAAATAACTACACCATTTAGAAAACATATTACATATGTGGTATACATCAGCTTAATAACTCCGCTAAGCAAACACACCTAATAGAGGAACTATTATTAACTTTTTAATATTAGATTACTTTGTATAGAGGTTCCGCACTTGACAGGCTAATCCATCAAGCGATAGTACTATAAGCACAGTTGCTTCCTCATCAAGGTTCTGTGCGATGTCAATGGCCTCTTCGATAGATACGGCGTTTATGATTGGTTTATTCTATCAAAGAGCGTCAAGCTCCAATCTAAGTCAAAATATACACTCATCAATCTATGTCGTCCTGGTCGTATAATTGGTCAAACGCTTCGCAACCTTTGTTTAAATGAACCGGTTTAGTTTTTGCATGACAAGCAATTACTGCTAACAACGCTCTCTAACTTGAAATCAATACAATTTGGTTATGTGTATCCGGTCACATACTTTAATGGTACAAAAACTGCTTTCCAATGTAATCTTTGTAAGGTGATGGATGTAGGCATCGGAGACAACATCCGTCGAAGTAATGGTCTGATTTATTATAAACTACAACAAAATACAGATTTCTTAAATCGCATATTTGTAATTTGAATAAATAAACCTTACTATATCAATAGGCGAAGAAGCAGGAACCATAAATGCTAACCCACAAAAGGTTAAGTGCTAAAGTAACATCATTTCGCTAACTACCGCTAATAAGAGCCTAAGCAGCACTACTACTACTTACTTTGCATGTCCCACAAACAGTAACTGTCATGAGGATACCTACTAAAACATCGTTCAATTTGTAATAAATTGGTACTTATATTTTAATTCCTGCGACAAAAACTCTAAAAGGATGTTGAGCAAACAACCGAGGGACTGTTTATATAACGGTTAAAGCTATCGGGTTTTTGTCGAGAGAAATCTCGTTAAAAATGGAGAGGAACGCGAAAAACGGCTTTTATTTAAACATTTGTACGGCCAAGAGACAAAATAAAGCCTTCCCATGCACTCGAAATGCAAACGAGACCGCTGAGTGGCCTCAGTGACGAATTTTGCGGAACGATGTGCTTATAAAATTCATCTGATAGCACACCATTGTGTTTGACGACGTTGACGCTCTAACGAGAAGCTTGTAATATGAATTTCCCTGTAAACAAGACAACGATGAAAGGAAAGCGATTTGTGTACCTCAAAAGACGTGAGGTGCGAGGGATCTCGTCATTCATCACGGTGAAAGCGAAGCTAGTTGAGTCGATAGTCCTAAATTACCTCAGGCAGGCGAGATACACTGAAGTCTTGAGATATTGCGAACTAAACTATGAATAGAAATTAATCTTTGATATCGATACATGTTAGGATAGCGAGCCTTGAAAGATCGTATTAACTTTATTTAAATCGATTAAACATTGTAGGCACTCAGGCATTGTTAGAGCAAGTCAGTTCTCTGCTGTTACTTCACGGGCATAAAATAACGTAACCGGCAATTGGCGTGTCAGATTGCGAATTATCAGCGTAACTAGTACTCGATCTGTTATTATCGTCTCATTTATTTGCCCGAGGGTTTGAGATTAATCGATTGTAGAGTCACTTTCTCCGGGGTCAGATATTGTTTTATTGGCTGCGGCAGGTGATGCTAGAGTTGCTGCAGGAGTGGCAGCTAGTTTAACTATCAGTAGTTTCTCTATTGATTGATTAAGTTTAACTGTCTCGTTATCTTCATGCTTATTTATTTTTATAAGTTTGATTTTCTTTTTATTGGTTTCATTTTTAGTTACATCAACTTGGTATTTTCCAAGTTTCTATATTTTATGTGTGAAATTAGGGAGCCCATATCTAATACCAATGTAATGTAATACCAAATGTTCTATATTGTAACAAAGTTTTACGTTTTATATATTTGTACGCTCTGCTTTTGATCAATAAACGTTTTATTTATATTTTATCATGCCTTCTTAACTTAGTAATTTGGTACTTTATGCTATAATACACTACTATCGTCGCGGAAGTATAAATCAGTTCTAAATGTGTCATTGGACCTCTTTCGCAGCTATACGATAATTGCTGTCATGAATAGTTTACTTAACTTATTACGGTCGTTTGACTAACATTGTTGTGTTTGCTTCAACCTCCTTCGTCACAAATTTTGATTATTTTTCTCTGTGGTAAATTTTGCGAAAAAAAGTATTTTCTTTACAATTTTCTTTTCTCTACAATTTTCTTAAAAATGTCAAGTTTTATTTGTTGCTTATAAAGTTTATCATAACTTGAATTAAAACGAAATAAAATTCGATAAACATGTTTTGCAATCAGAATGCATCAACTCAACGGTTATTTTTAATTGATTTTATAAATCCGTAAGTTTCGTAAGTTTTGTATTGAAAAACTGTCAACAAGCTCACTCAGTAATTTAACATTAAAAACGTGGTAATAGGTATAAAGTATGTGCCACATAAAGTAGGCTAAGTGTTGGATAAGTATAATATGTAAAAGCAATGACATTTTACGGGTTAAGGTTGGGAGGATCATAATAAAATAAATCACCAAATTAAATTTAAAAAAAAACTCTTCTTCTTCTTCCTGCCCTTACCAACGAGATGGAGTCGGCACGAAATTTTATTTTCCTACACTCTCCTCTAACATCAGTCATGAAATAAAAATCCCCCAAAATTTAAATTACTTATATACGATTTTAAGACTAGTAGCAGTTTCGATATTGATATAAGTATAACAGTTTTTGTTGTACAATCTCCATGACAGATATACCCAAAACACTCAGACCTGGTGATCCTTATTTGCCAGATAAATAAGGGTCATAATAGTGTGATAGGCAATATCATTCCCACGCTACCAAATTCCCAATCTCGAGCTCTTTATCATGCCCAAAGGAAGTTGCATTATTAGGTAATCCCTCCATATACAGAACACATGTTGCCCAATGCATGCATCATTATTCATTATCGTCATCTTGTTTTCGTAATGCATGTACGAGAATGCCATTATGCGCCACTTTTCACCACCATCATCAATAACTTGATTCGCGTGTGATTCCGGTTTGGTTGGAAGACTTATGGTTTTTGATAATAACCGCACTTGATTAACAAAATTAGCAACCAAAGATTAATAATGTTCTGTTAACAATCGATTTTGAAGACTTTTATAAATACTTAGTTTTCTGTTTGAAAAAGATAAGGTTATCGTGGATATGACTTCTAGAAGGTTCTTGGTAAAAACGGCGTCTCTATTAGTGTTCAGACAAAAGCATTGTGCGGGGGTCATGGAAATGGTGGAGCAGGGTGCTAAAAATCTCTGCTATACGGAAGGCTGCCCATCTGTTGGCAAACACTGGATGAGAAGAGCCGTAGACCGGGCTCAGTGGCGCGTCTTGGGAGAGACCTACTACGCCCGGCAGTGGACTGTTATAGGTTGATGATGATGATAATTGTTTTATGATATAGTGCTTCAGTCTACACAGTCTTCAGCCATTGGACGGAATAAAACATTGATCTAGACATCAATATGATGCTGTTAAGCTGAACCATTTTCATGTATTTTTTGTCTTTGTATGTCAGAAACGGGTTGGGTTGTCAAATATCAAAATGGTTTCGCAAAAAAATGGCTTTTAAATTAAAAAGCTTGGTATAAAACTTGTTTAAAAAACTGGCAATTAAAGCCGTTTCCTGTATAAACACTGTTTTATAAACATTGGAGGGTTAAGTGGCATTTGCTCTTAGCGACTAATTTTAGCTTTGCATGAAGTATGTTACCCACTTATTCTGCTAATGTGTGTTTGTTTGAGTATTCAATACTCGGTTACGATAAACTAAGAATGGTTTCTGTAGATTGAAATTTATTCAGAAAAATTGCATTTTTTTAGATGACTGAACAATTTACGACACGATAAGAACTATTATACCTTCTAACCGATTACAAAAAAAGAGGAAGTACTTAATATTAGGTACTGTATGCTTATCAATAAAAAAATGCTTTCCCACGTTTTTAATATAATTTAATACTGAAGCTAATTTAGGTTAGTAGCCGGTAAAAATGAATTGCGAGACGAGTAAAATGAAAATATAAGATAAGAGAAAAACTGTATAATTTATTACAATTTACAATTATTTAAAAGCTATCGTAAACTCCAGGATATGATGTGTTCATGTTTCTACTGCTCTAATTCTAAGTTTGGAAAACCCAAACACTTATTTCAATCTGTATCGTAAAAAAACTATCAAACTAACAAGTTTCATAAGTAACCAATTACACGCTCAGGCGGCTCTTATTGTAAACATAATGAACCGCAAAATGTTCTATTATAAGGATTAAAAAACTTCAGAGAAACTAAACAAAGCAGCATTGTATCGGAGCTCGTTAAACGTTTTTGTTGGATTTGGGAAAGAGCTATAAAATAACGGTATTCGAGGTATTCCATTTACGGCACCAATGATTACAGCACCTAGGTACCTACGCTATTCCACTTTCAGCGCCGAAACTTTGTTTATTATCATTAGTATTTGGTAATAATAAGTCTACTGATAGTCATCCTTATTCGATCTCAAAAATGTAACACTTTACTTTTCGATTACATAAATACGACTAGTTTATGTAGTCGAATTATAATTCGACTAATGGTATACCATTCGTTGACAAAATGGCGAGAGTATCGGAACTGAGAACTTGTTGCCTTCAACTTACCGTCAGAACTAAATGAATTAGAGTCACCTAACTGGCTTCAATGAGGTCAAACACGTCCCCTAAGGAAATGGTACCTAATTCGATAATTGTTCGGATACCGTCGCTAATCGCACAGCCCTGTGACATAGGCACTGAAATACAGCTGGATCACTTTGATAAACAGTTTACGAAGGTTTACATCGTCGTTGCTATGACATGTCACGTCATTGTCATTTAGAAAACTTAAATTAAATACATCAAAATAGGACAAAAAAACTCTTTAGCAGCGGAAGTGTACATACTAACGCAAAGCAAAAGTTTTATTTTTAAGTTTAAATAAATAACATTTTATAAACCTCAATCACCGTTAAGAGACCTTTGTAGCTCGAAGTTATACTCTAGATGTCGTCTACTAGAGATTAGCAGATGACACCTGTCATAAAATGTGACATTTGAAGAAATTTCTCATACAGAGATATCTAATTACTACAAGTCTATAGATAAAACTGCTACTTTCTTCAATACGCGTGACTTTCTATATAACTTTACAGCGGTGCGTGTCTCTATAATTATTGACAGTTTTATGTTCGCGTTTGAATGACAGGTTTGTAATGAAAAGGCGAATATTTACCAAGTTTAAGTGTACATCTACTATAATTTATGGCCATCGCACCCACGTTACATGAACTTCAAACTATCAAATAGATAAATATTCAGGAACATTTCATACAACGTCGTATACAAACCTGATTACAGGTAGTTTTTCTTTTCTTTTTGACGTGACAACGTCTTATAATTCGATAGAGCCGGCTGCACGCACGAAAAAACATGACTCATGAGGCGTTCTGAGGCGTTCCATGAAGTGACGTTGTCACGTTCAACTATCGTCAGTAAACCGACTTTACAAACAATCATTTTTTTTTCCACAATAACACCTAGACACAAAATAAACATCAATGTTTGACACACGTTTGTTCTTGGTAGGAATCAAACCCCACGAACACGGAAAGCAGAGCAAATACAAACTGACCCTACTTTGATTTGGAAGAAAAAAAATTTGTTTTATTTTATATGGAATACAAACAACTTTTAAAACTAAGGACTAATAATAGAGTTGAGAGTAACACAAATAAGCCTTAATTAGTATCCACTTATAGAAATCAATTTTAAAACAAATGACCAGCTTTTACGAAGTGTCCTAGCTGTTTGCTCTGTAGCTGTGTCTAAAGTACAGTACAATTGGAGGCAATTCCACAATGGGACAGTTCAGTTCACAGTACATCCAGAGTGCACCAATTACGCTTTTCGACCGCCACTGGGGCACTTAGAAATACTGACAGGAAACTCGTTATTGGGCACTAGTTTTAGCTATCTATAAAGAAAGGTCTTAAAACAGTTGATTCTAGTATACTGACTATACCAGAAATGTTTAAATTGGTATGTTTTTACAAACTCATTGATGAATTTGTTCGTTTCGAGAAGTGTCTGAAACTTCATCGATTAATTATAAATTAATTTAAAGATTTTAGTATTTTAGCTTCAAGAAGCTTGACTTCTAATGTGTATGTTAAAACGTAATCTATCAAAAAAAGTATATTTCACTTTAAAACCCTTACTAATACACAAAGTTTTAATTTGAAGAATTTATTAGACAAAAGCGCTTCTTCCAACATAAATCTTCCCTTTTTCGGATTAACAATGAAACTTTTCTTTAGTTAATTGGACGTTTTTACTTTGAAAAAAGTTTTGTAAACAATATTTCTCTTTGTCACGATTATTTTTCCTGTTTTAGGGTGCCGCAGTTAAATTACGCAAACCTTTATAAAAATGTATATTCATGAATATTTCACACGACGCTTTTTAGTGCCGAACTAAGCAGCGCTTAACGAGATTTCTGGAAAAATACATATCATTATAAATATTTTTAATTTTCTTCCGTATTGAACCACTTAGTCGTGAAAGTTTTGTCCCTGAACATTGAACAGAACTCTTACAAACAACAAACCTTTTATGAATATTGTTGTTACGATATGGAAGAAAAAAAATCATTTATACGAATTTGAATATACGTACAATGGTATTGATGTATTATTTTCGTGATCGTGACAATTCCTCCGGGTTATCGCACCCTGACTTCGTAAACAAATTTTACGGTGATGTTCCCCCGTGTACCTACTATTACATAATCTGGGTTACAGTCACGACAATGGTACCCCAAACTGCAGCAATACACGCACTTCACACTAGTTCCACTGTTTTACAAAGTAATTTATTCACAAACAAACTTACGACTATACAGTATTTACAAAATGTACATTTACATATAAAATACATAAGATACAGCTGAGCTATCTACAGACCGTTGCAAACGATCTATAGATAGTTCAACTGATCCAAATCAGTACCAATCGGAAGCGTACCCAAGACACTGGCTGCATTGCCGCGCTGAATAGCAATGCTGATACGTTGGGCCAGATACTCACCAGCCCTCGGGTCACGCGTCGCTTCGACTAGACGCCCAGAAATAATTTTGAAAACGCGGTGGGCCTCGGTACCCCACGGACCTAGAGTCTCGACCCCAAGAGGAGCAAATATGTACGCCCTGTCGAGACCTGCATATTTGCGTCTCTTGAGATCCTCGGCCGAATCCGCCGCCGCACCAGCCCGAACGGATGTCTGTGACAGATGAGAAGGAGCAAGGGTATCGACACAAGTTGCGTCCCACACCAAAGGCCTTCCCGCTTCCCACGGAACAAGCGTCATACCGTCAGGCCGTTTGCCATCGTCACGCATCAGACCATTCGGCTCTAGAATGGCTGGCACGTTCACGCTGGTAAAAGCCCGCCGGATAATGTCGTTGAGGCTAGCATGACGGGATATCCGACCGGCTCTAGTGCACGATAATCCGTGGTGACCAAGCTGTTCGACAGCAGTACCGCACTGGCACAGATGAGGTGCGCAGCACCGCGCGCCCAACCGTAGACTTGCTGCAATACGGAACGTGACAGGATCCATTAGGGTACAAATGTAAAAACAACCATTGTTTGTTTGATATGCTAAATAATTTAAATCTACTGAACCCACTATGTTAATTAAGTTAGAATCTCGGTCATTTGAGCATAACGCCGAGTGCCGACTAAGCCTTCTACTGCTCTACAAGCTATTGTATTTTATCCAGTTAGATTTGTCAAATCTCGGATCACAAAGATAAGTTTGTATGTAGTTATTTCCTAAACCAAAGAGCCAGATATTTCAGAAAATCGATAGGAAATATCATACCTTAGTGGATACGATATTACAACGGTTGAATTTATCAGTAAAAGCTAATTGTATGCTTTACATTCAAATAAGCCTCCGTAGCGATACGTTCGTCTACGTTCAATGCTGTTCAACATGCTATTTACATGACTATGGTGGTCCTTCAAGCCAGAAATAGACTACCTAACTACATGCAAATTGCTGAACCAGTTTTAAAATGCAAACCGTAATTTCTGCACGTCAAGCCAAGATCATCAAATCATCAGAGAAAAGCGAAAACGCTAATCTCAAATTTCCTCATCAGGTTGACTTGGCTCATAAAATGACCATAGACAGAGCTGGCAGGCCCCCTGCGCCTCGCAGAGCTACGTCTACTTACAGAAGCTACGACGAACTTGGACCTGTCGAGCGGAAACAAGACAAACCTCTGAAATACAGACACGGGGGCGTAGAAGACCTTAGTGGTATCGAACACGCTAGAGCATACAGGCCATACGAGCATCAAAACATGGATGATATCACAGTGATCAGCTCGGAGGAAGTTCCGAAACCCAAACGGAAAACTATGGACAGTCTGGCAAATGGATTTAGGAGGACTTTCTCAGTCAGAGGCAGGAGAGAATCAGAGTCGATACCGTTGGAGACGTTTAATTATGAAGAAAACTTTGCTACTGTTAGAGGATTGCCGTTCGGGCGGCGTCGGTCCCTGTCTAGAGATAGAGGGTCTTCGTTGCTTGCGAGGAGTTCTTCAGAAGGAGATGTGAGGATGCCTTTGCCCCGCGCCCCACCAGCCACGCCCGCCCCCCGGCTGCATCGCTGTCTTCGAGCCCTTGGCGGTAGCTGGAAGAACCTATTACTATGTGAGTCTTGAGCCCGCTCGCTTAGCTTCCCTAATTGCGACATCACGACAAAACACTAATGACCATCATCAAAGCGTAACCATTGCGTAAACTTAACCCTATACTATCCCATTATTCTATTTAAATGGTAGTTAACCGTTTACCGCTCTCGGCTCGTCTGAGTTAATTATTAGAACGACGGGTACAAATGACCAGCGGGGCTCAGTTAGTTTAAACCTGTGATTAACCGCAAAGCTTAACCGAATTAAACGCTTTCTTTTATGGAAATCAACTGATTGTTTGTACTTACATGGAGGAAGTCTATTCATTTTAGATTATACTGTGACATAACCTATGAACACTCTTTAAATATTCTCAACAGACGTTTTAACCTAACATGAAATTCTAATAGCAGTCTCAATACGGCTGACACATTGATCTAGCTGTTCTACGTCGCTGTGACTATAGGGCTATATTTTACCGGAAAACGATACCAAGTTAATTAAGTTTGACATAATAGCTGAATTATAGATGGTTCATTAATGTTCATTATTATTTACGGTCAAAATGGCGGCCGATGTAATTATTAATTAGTTCAATTATTTCTGCCTTATTAAGTTTTAGAGACTACTTTTTTATTATAACTGTTTTGAGAAGTGATGGCTTTATATGTTAATTTATTGATAGTTGTTTCGTTATTGGACACAGTGGATAAAATATGTGGACTAAACTATAATCAAATTTTTTATCAAGGCGATTACGTAATAGTAGACCAAGAGGCAGACCATAAAAAAAATAAGTTGACAAAAACTTATTAGTAAATATAAAAATTCGACACCTAACACTAGGTACTACAGAATAACGGACTATTCTTCAAACCAAGTTTTAATCTAGATTATACTATAGGTACTTTGTTTGACGTGCTGTAAAATAATAATTTCAAGAATAAAAGGCCACTTCGATATCCGATTATTTTCATAAAATATTTTAAGCTTTTAGAACCCACATTTTGGCCTTGACTTAGAAATAACCATAACAAATTCATGAGTACCAATATCCTGTCCATATACTGCATTAATGCCGAGGTCCACGCCTCCGCTATCGAATAAACCTGATGAAGTCACCGAATATTGGACCTGGAAATCAGTTCAAAATTCATTGATATTTAATGAGTATTGTATCCAAAAATCAGTTCAAAATTCATTGATAAATGAGTATTGGATCTGGAAATCAGTTCAATATTCTTTGATAAATCTTGACTAGATTTGAATTCGTGTGCACGTCGATCCATTTATATTATTTGTTTAAACATTGTTATGGAAATAAAATTATATAAAAGATATAGAAATAAATAAAATCCCGACTTCATTCCTAAATTTTACACAAATAATTAGTTTCTGTTGCTGTTGGGCTAGGAGACATTTTAGAGAACATGTAATGCTAGGAGTGTGTCTTGAAAAACCTTACTTTACTACACATCTTATAAAATTATCCTACCGTAACTCAGTCAAGGCAAAAATATAATCAAAATTCATTGTGTTTTTGCACAAAAATCTTTATCATTATATCCTAAGTATAACTAATAAATTATTTGAACATCTGGCGATCCTACACATTACACCTACAAGTTTGTGTAGGAAGCATAAATATATTACATAATTGGACATATTAACCAAAGGATTTTATTAACGAAATATACAATAATTATGTTAAAATTGCAATAACAATTTCCGTGATGCATTTTATTTGGGGTTAAATAAAAACGCAAACTTTAATAGCCGATTTGCACGTTATTGTTCAATTATTCTAATGATTGTTTTAAATATTTAATTGACGTTTGTGCGAATGTTTCGCGGTAATTTAAAAATAACTATATTTATGTAGTGTTGCCAACTTTCACAAACATTTTACCTACCACCAATAGGAAAAGGTGATGAGAAGAAATCTTGACATGAGGATTTTTTGTATTTTGTGCCAATTATGAACCGATCTTGGTAATTCTTTTTTGAGTACATATCTTTGGTAGCGTTAATCGTATTTATGTCGCCAAGTAGTGATAAAAAAAAACATACTTTAAATACAATATGTTAATTAAGATTATTATTATTATTATTATTATGTTAATTTGGTGGTATAAGACCCATAGCTGTGGGCACCACGTACCGCCGCCTCGCGGCTAAAGTCTGCTGTCGGAAAGAAGCCGATTACCTAGGCGAGTATTTCCGACCCGTTCAGTTGGGCTTTGGCTCGCGAGGCGGTTGTGAGGCTGCGGTACATTCCCTTCGAACATTTTTGGATCAAAATTACGGGGAGGTTGTTTTGAAAGTAGATATCAAAAATGCATTTAATTCGGTAGACAGGGGTGCCTTGCTTGATCAAATTAAAGAAAAAATTCCCGAAATTTACCCCTTTCTTTGGCAATGCTATGCCTCACCCTCTAAATTAATTTATCGGAACAATGTTATTTCGTCTGCTGTTGGCTGTCAGCAAGGTGACCCCCTAGGCCCAGCCATTTTTAGCCTCGCCATCCATCCAATTATTCAACGTCTCCAATCTAAGCTCAATGTTTGGTATTTGGATGACGGAACTTTAGGTGGGGATGTGGACACAGTTTTTGGCGATCTAAAACTTATCATTGATGAATTTCAAAAAATAGGTTTAGAATTAAATTTTGCTAAATGCGAACTTTTTGTTTCCGATACTTGTTTGGATAAAAATTCTATAATTAACAAATTCAACATTTTGGCATCAAACATTACAGTAGTAGATAGATGTTCACTCCGCCTCCTTGGTTCACCTATATTTGATGAGTCTCTTCCGGTTTTCATTGCAGAGAAAATTCAAAATTTTAATAAAACTTCGGATAGATTACTCAAAATTAATAGTCATATGGCTTTTACAATTATTAGATTTTGTCTTTTTGTACCTAAATTTACATACTCTTTACGATGTTGTCAACTGTGGAAACACAGCGAGCTGGTGGAAGGCTTGGACAACATAATAAAGAATACATTATCATCAGTTTTGAATATTTATTTGGATGACAGGGCATGGCTGCAGGCCTCTCTACCGATCAAATTAGGAGGTTTAGGTATTCGCAAAATTTCTAGTGTCGCCTTACCAGCTTTCCTGTCTTCCGTCTATAGCACTCATTCGTTGGTAGAAAAAATTCTAAATCCGTCTCTTTTGGCTCCTACTAGTTTCGATCTCAAAATTTCATATATAGACGAAGCTCGAAATGCTTGGCATAGTGCTTGCCCTGATTCTGCTCCCCCTACCTCTCTTTCGTCTCAACGGCAATGGGACGGGCCTCTGTGCGAGTTATCACGGAACTGTCTGTTACAAACGTGTTCTAGCTCCGCAGATCGTGCCCGTCTTCTTGCCGTCTCTAAAAGGGAGTCAGGATTTTGGCTGCAAGCACTTCCTTCATATCATATTGGTACCCTAATGGATCCTGTCACGTTCCGTATTGCAGCAAGTCTACGGTTGGGCGCGCGGTGCTGCGCACCTCAT
Organism: Ecliptopera silaceata; assembly: GCA_932527185.1. NCBI lineage: Eukaryota > Metazoa > Arthropoda > Insecta > Lepidoptera > Geometridae > Ecliptopera > Ecliptopera silaceata. The sequence continues at coordinate 2,848,765 of OW052202.1, read as the reverse complement.
CTGTGCCAGTGCGGTACTGCTGTCGAACAGCTTGGTCACCACGGATTATCGTGCACTAGAGCCGCCGGTCGGATATCCCGTCATGCTAGCCTCAACGACATCATCCGGCGGGCTTTTACCAGCGTGAACGTGCCAGCCATTCTAGAGCCGAATGGTCTGATGCGTGACGATGGCAAACGGCCTGACGGTATGACGCTTGTTCCGTGGGAGGCGGGAAGGCCTTTGGTGTGGGACGCAACTTGTGTCGATACCCTTGCTCCTTCTCATCTGTCACAGACATCCGTTCGGGCTGGTGCGGCGGCGGATTCGGCCGAGGATCTCAAGAGACGCAAATATGCAGGTCTCGACAGGGCGTACATATTTGCTCCTCTTGGGGTCGAGACTCTAGGTCCGTGGGGTACCGAGGCCCACCGCGTTTTCAAAATTATTTCTGGGCGTCTAGTCGAAGCGACGCGTGACCCGAGGGCTGGTGAGTATCTGGCCCAACGTATCAGCATTGCTATTCAGCGCGGCAATGCAGCCAGTGTCTTGGGTACGCTTCCGATTGGTACTGATTTGGATCAGTTGAACTATCTATAGACCGTTTGCAACGGTCTGTAGATAGCTCAGCTGTTTCTTATGTATTTTATATGTAAATGTACATTTTGTAAATACTGTATAGTCGTAAGTATTAATTATATGTTAATTATGGTTCCAATAAAATAACTTACCAAACCCCATGGACCTTACAATTACCATTAGTAATAGTTATAGACTTATTTGAGAAGCTGGGGCAATAACTGGCTACAAAGACGTTAAAGTAATGGACGCAGTGTCATTCCTCACAGGACACGTCCTAAATACATTGTTTTAGTAGAAATACCACTTAACATGTTTCTGCATTTGCTTGTATTTAACGTACACAAAACTGTCTTATTTCATATTTATTTATTTATGTTTATTTACATAGAAATAGAATAGAATTAGAATAGAATTTCATTTATTAACAAAGATGTACACAAATAACAATAATAAAAATAATTTAGCAGAGTTAGTGTGACATCGATCTTTTGTCATTTTGTAATATTACAATATCAAACAATCGTCTCATATGAATAAATAGGTACTTACTAATAATCACAATCAAAGGTAAATACAATTGATTCATTAATTAATTAATTCATGTAGGTTAAATTAATCTAAATATACAAGTCAAAAAACAACAATTTTAAAAGTTCAACAAGTTCAAATAATAATAAGATTAAAATAATATACAAAATGATTAACTAATAATAAACATATGAAAGTAGTATATCTTGTTCATTAAACGATCCCGCTGTTTTATTAACTTTACAAGTAATTTTATGTTTCGCACAAATATTATCTACGCCTGTTAAGCCTCCATTAGCGGTGGTCTCATTAAGAAGATTGCCTTTTTAATTTTCCGTTACGCTGGGCTCCACAACAATGCCCCTTAAGTGGGGGTTGGTCTAGTTTTTTTTGCTTGAAAACAAGCGTGTTTTTATGCACATATACTGGTTTGTATGAGCTTTGTTTTGGGAAATGTGGGTTTTTGTTATTATATGAAATATTTTTTTTCTTTGGTTGCAATGCAATTGAAAGTTAAAGTTTCTAAAGCTAAATTAAACGCTGACTACATCGAAATTGTTCATCATCATCGTCATTTAAGCCCGTAGAAGTCTTGTCCAATACTATATTTTATAAACTACTTTTATTAGATTGAGATTAGGTACTTAAATATTTTTTAGTATTTATATAATAAATTTCTTGATAAACACTAAGGAATTGCTACCTGTTTTATCTGCTATTTTTTTATAAAATAAAACCTCATTTTGACATACTTTTTGTGATGATTAAAGTACACAACTACACAATACGTTTTCGTGTCCGTTTCTGATAATTGAATTTACTTTTCTATCAAATAATGTCATTTCTAGCAACATTCTAACACAATATCCTTGATGGAGGGGAGCCGAGGGTTCTGACAATTTAACATGCATTTCTGACGACCACGATGACAGCTGGTTTGTTTGACTCTTAGCCAAATTGCTTTTTTGTATATATATATTAGCTACTGGCTGAGTAGCTTGGGACGTTTTTGTCTGAGTAATTTTTGAGAGAGAAAATTGTACAGGTGTAATGAAGGGTGGTTTTGTGGTTTATTTTTTAGATTTTTTTAGTTTATCTTTCATATTTTCATTTGTTTAAAGTACATTATTCTACCTTATAATTGGTCATACTCTAAAAATGGTTTATCTCTACTTTGATATGTACTATTATTGAAGTACTTACAAGTCAATAGAATGATTGTATTATTTGTTGGAAATTTGCCTTAGAGCATCATATCGCGCAATACGCCTTAGCGCAAATCACAGTGCACATACCTGCTATTGACCATCACTGTTTCACCTGTGTTTACAAATAAAATGATAAAAAAAAGATATGTCAGTTTTCTAGTACCCATAACACAAGCTCTGCTTAGCTTGGGGCTAGATGATGTTGTGTTAATTGTCCAGCATTATTTATCTATATTATAAAAATCAATGCCACTTTTCGTTGTTATTTTAAAATTCAAGAACGGGCTCACCTATCCAAACCAAATTTTTAGGCTTTATTCGGACTAATTAGCAGATGGTTTATGTGAAGTTTGCTTATAACCTGTCGAGTGGTTATTCATTTATCATATTTTTGTATGTGTGTATGTATGTAAAGCGGAACAGAGTTCGCCAGGTCAGCTAGTTTATTTATATATTTTTGAAGTAAAGCCAGGTTATTGAATTGGTGTGCGCAGGTCGAGTGTAGCCTCACGTAGCCACCGGTTATCAGATCGGGCACGTACAGCCGCGACATGATATCATTTGCAGCGCTCTCTGGAAATCAATCTGCAAAGCCTCATTACACTCACAACTACCTCGACTGGGCTCGTGTAGTGACTCAGGTAGTTTTAAGGTCGAGGTTCAACCATTTTATGTTTTCTTATTGGATAATATTTTTTATAAGTACCTACATATGTAAGTTTACAGTATATTGCAGAAATTAATGAAAAAAATAAAAAAAGTAGCTATTTACTTACTATAATTACTGAAAAATTACTAAAAACCGAAGTTATCAATCACTTTTACCGGTTATTATCATTAGTGTTTAGTTTATCAATAAATTTGGTAATCAAAAAATATATATAAGCGACGCTCTGTTAGCTACAGAAAGCTTTGCAAGAATCTGTTTTGCATCAAATATATTTCTAAATTAAGAAACAAAGTTAAACCAGGCTAACAAAATGTCAGACACAAAAATAACATAACTTCTAAAATACTGTCAAACCGGTTGAGCAGACAGTTAGCTAGATGACTTCTGTGTACACTTGACACTAACCTTGGCTCGTTAGCCAAGTTTGCGGTGACATGATAATATTGTATCATCAATTTTGACACATCCGCTTAGTTATAGTGGTGAACTGACAAATGGTTTTCGTAAAATTATTCATTTATTTTTCTGTATTTGACATTTTGTATCCGCCCACTGCAGTTTTGGTTTTAATGGGGATTTCCTAAAACTTCGAAAAAAAAACCGACATTTTAATACCTTAGTCATTTTAATAAAACTTGTTTCGATTTGTGCATATTCTTAGTATACTTTAATTATTATATTCTTTCTATATTGGGTTGATCCCAGTTGAGTAGATCCTTTCACGATTTTTCAAAACGTAATAATGATGCTTAAATATTTACCGTCATACCCAATATAGAAAGAATATTAAAAATATATCACAATTTTTCAAAGCAAATTGTGGAGATAATTTAGCGTAAAATAAGGGTTGAAACAAGATAGTGGGATCAAGATTTGTTGAAATGGCACGTCGTCACATGCACGACCACACAGTTGACTTGAACTAGGATTTGAAGACAAGATTGTCTTGAAAAGATCGTTTTAGATTGTACTATATTTTTACCGCCTTAATATCTTGTATTTTATGATATGAGTTTAGATACAAACCAAAAATCCTAGTTCAGGTCAACTGTGTGGTCGTGCGTGTGACGACGTGCCGTTTCAACAAATCTTGATCCCACTATCTTGTTTCAACCCTTATTTTACGCTCAATTATGTCTACAATACCTACCAATTCATGTTGGCAATTTTTGGTAAATCTGCCTTCATTTTTGTAATATTTTCTATAATCAGGAAATATAAATATTTAAAAGTTCAATGAGTAAATCATTAAGACTTTCACATAGTCTATGCAAACTACATGTAGGTATATATTTCTTTTTAAAGATAAAGTAATTTATTTCTTAGAAATGCAATAATAGTAAAGTAATGACAAGTTTAGAAGTACAGCGTCATGCACGTAGAAGAGGAAACAATCTTCCCTCAGTACTATGCTATAGGTAGGTACTTCTTAACTTAGTCGTTTATTACAAACATTCCTTACTTTAACCATTCCTGTCACTTCCAGCACAACATCTAACTTCAGTACTTAATCATTGCTAAAATACGGTCTCAATTTCTCTTTCATTCTTAAATGGAGATAAAATATCACCCCATTACTGTCTATCAGTACAATAACTGAAACTGTACGGTTTCTCAATTCTCTCATGAGCTACACTTATCTTCTGTACTTTAATCCGGGTATAAATCATCTGTAACGGTTCGCTAAGTGTCAATTATGAGTTTGTATGCGTCTCACACAATAGTGCCCTTTGTAGGGACTGTGCCACTTCGTTGCTGTGCTGTTCGGACGATTTTAGGGCAACATTTTTTTTCTACTCAGTATTTTTAGTATCTTTACTTTGAGACTTGAAAACTGAAAATATCTAAGTTAGCATGTAATATCAGTGACAAAGTATATTCGGAATAAAGTAATTGTACATTGACGATAGTTTGGTTCGAGTGACTGAATTTCAATTAACTAAATATTCACATTTGAAATTAAGTGCACCAATAAGACCGACCGATGACACATATTTGTTTATTATAATTTTGATTCAAAAAAGCACCAAAATTACTCCTAATATATTCCACCTTACCACAAAAAGTTACTAAGTGCAACCAGTGGAAGCATGTAGTATAGCGATATAAAAGTGGGACATTCTGATACAGATCTTAAGGAACAATGCGCCTTTAAACTAAAATGATTTTGCCTCGCATTACCATGTAGGGTTCGGTTGTCGTTATACTGTAATGGTTTATGCATGAGATTATGAAATGGAGAGGTTTACAACACCCTTTTGTAACCTTAGGACGAAGATCTAGAACTTTTGCTTTAAACCTTCAGGTTATCTACCTTTTTAGATCTCACCTTCAAAGAAGTACGTTTTGACATGAAGAAGATGAAGATCTTTAAAGAGGTACAATTTATCTTAAAAGAGATGAAGACTGAATAGAATCCGAACCAGAGTGACGTCAATAAAACAAGCGGCTATTGTAGAAAGAAAGCAACGTTTATCCATATACACATAGGCCGTAACAATAATCAAAACGTATCAATAGCGCGTTGGTAGGCTCAATCAAATTTGACAGTGCCATCTAGTTTTGATTTGATATCTAAACTAAAACATAGAACCTTATGTCACTTAATTTACCTTTGCTAAGCATATCAAAATAAATTCTAACCTAAATTTACACTAAACAAAGACCTTTATAACTTCAGCGAAACTTCATGATGCTTCTTTCTGTCTAAATAAGCAAGGTATACCTTTGAACATGTCAATAACGAGGTAGTAATTTATGGCTATTACACGCAATTTATGTTGGATTGCTATGTAATTGACATTTTCCGCCAAGCTATTGATCATAACATAAAGTTATTTGTATGGTATCTAAAGAACCCTGCGGGTAATTGACTTGGGTAGTAGTAGCAATTTCATTTTTTATTGGAACGAATTTTTATTTTTAACGTCGTTTAGAAAAAGTCCAAAGGCTATTGAAATCCTGCTCGAATCATTAACTTCATTTTCATTCATCTTTGCTTTAAATGTGCCTAGCAAAATAAACTTGTATCATATGACTCAAACCTTTGTATGAAATAACTTTCATTGTGTAATATGAATGGTTAAAATACCTAGTTATTTAGTTTTTTAACTTAAGTCATCATTTGGTTCTATGGTTCCTATTAGGTACTTACCCTAGATATTTTGATTTAACATTTCAATCTTCTTCTTATCGTGTCGATGCTACAACTGTATTTTGTTGTAGCATCGTGTTGGAAAGATTAGCCAGACTAGACACTGCTTTACCGTGCCTAGCTGTTACCGGTGTGCGCCACGAGGAGGCTCTTTCCATGCACCCTATTTCAATGTATTATATTCATCAATCAAAAATGTTCCTTTAAAGCTCGACGAAGGACATTCAAATCAAATGACACCAAACACAAAACAAACAAAACCCGATAAAGAAAACTCTGAAAACGTTTTAATAAATACACACAGAATGGTTTTTGTCGTGTCCAAAAGTATTCCCCCTCAATTGAGATTCAGACGTCGGACAAAGCTTCGTGCAAACATTCAAAAATAATAAAAAAGTTTGCATTTCTTTTTTTCCTTCCTTACAGATTTGCATAGAAGTTTGTAGAGCCTGATTTTTTAGCTTGAAAAAATATAGGAAGCGAGACAATTTTTATAAATCTACCCTCATTTTCTTATTGCCGACGAAACTAACCACGTGTACGGTAGTGGCTATAATGTAGGGAATCAGGTGATGAAATGTAAAACTCGAGGATAATAACTTTTCACACTTGTATTTAACAAATTGAACAACCTATCTACACTATGGCTCGATCCAGACTGCCCGTCCATTCGCTCGCCATCTTGCCTTTCTCTTTACAAAAATGATAATATTTCTAGATCTTAAATTAAATATTAAAAATAATATTAATTATGTAATACAGTATTAAAAATAAATTAGTAATTTTAACATGTATATAATATATTATTTAAAAATAAACAAGTATTTCCTTCCGTGAACTAAAAATGATAAAGCGACTTATGTTTCAATACTTTTAAAATAAAACTATGTTTATAAAACTACTAGTAGTACGCCCCGGCTTCGCACGGGTAGCCTATATAAATAAATATCATTATAATATAGCTAATTATGTTACTCAGTATAAATGTATTTTCGAAATGATAAAAAATATAGACCCTATAGTATGTAACCCCCCGCATTATACTCCCGTGACCGGCAGCGGCGCGGCGCCCGCTGACTTTTTTCTAATAAGTACTTACATTTTTGAACTCGTGATATCTTTCGAATGGAATGTCCGAATTCAATAATTTAAAAAGTAATAGAAAGGTATTGAAGCAGTCTTAATTTTAAAGTAATTTATTTAGATAAGGATTAATACCTAAGTACAAATATAGAACGTTTTCTGGCGACGTCATTTTAATTATATTTTTTTGATATTAAAACGCTTATTATGACATATCTATAATAGTTAGACATATGCTGTCGCTGACTTTTTTGTGGATGATGATGTGTTCTACAAAATTGTAGTACATAATTTCTTTCTATCATCAATAGTTTCCGCAGCGCACGCGATGTAAGGAATTTCTTTTACACCTTGGGTTACATAATTGAAGTTTTAGTAAGGATCCCTAATTTTTTTGAAAATATAATATAGCCTATGTTCAGCACGGATAATGTAGCTTCACAACAGTGAAAGAATTTTTGAAATCGGTCCAGTAGTTTCGGAGCCTATTCGATGCAAACAAACAAACAAACAAACAAACAAACAAACAAACAAACAATCAAATCTTTCCTCTTTATAATATTAGTTTAGATGATAGCAAGCAGCAAACTGTAATTAAATGACAATCATGATTTATCACTACAAAATAAGTTATAATTCTAACATTCGGCCTTTCCTGACCTTAAGTTTGTCCTCAAACTTAGAGCGATGCTTTGATAGTAAAATAATCTTAGATATAAATTCAGTCAATGGATCTATCAACATTACACTGCCCACCAAACAATTACAATAAAACTTCAGTCAATGGATCTTTCAAAATTAGACTGTCATCCAAATAAATACAACTTAATCTACTACTGCTCCAGCTGAAGGCAGCAGGCACGAACTGTAGGCACGAACTGCAGGCATGAACTGCAGGCACGAACTGCAGGGATGGCTCCATCACGCGGTTGACTGAGGCACCTTTCATCAAGGGTGACTGGAACAAACTGGGATGAACCAACAGGATGTTCCTCTACTGAAACAGAAAATACAGTTAGGACTATTCCATTATCCTAACCAAGATATACAGACAACCTGCATATCGTTTGACAACAGACAGAGGCATCAACATTAGGCTGCCATCCAAATAAATAAATCATAAATTCAGTCAATGGATCTATCAACATTAGACTGCCATCCAAATAAATAAATAGATAAAACATAAATTCAGTCAATGGATCTATCAACATTAGACTGCCATCCAAATAAATAAATAAATAAATCATAAATTCAGTCAATGGATCTATCAACATTAGACTGCCATCCAAATAAATACAACATAAATTCAGTCAATGGATCTATCAACATTAGACTGCCATCCAAATAAATAAATAAATAAATCATAAATTCAGTCAATGGATCTATCAACATTAGACTGCCATCATTTTTTTTTTCTTATTTTTTTTTTTTATAAATAAATAAATAAAACATAAATTCAGTCAATGGATCTATCAACATTAGACTGCCATCCAAATAAATACAACATAAATTCAGTCAATGGATCTATCAACATTAGACTGCCATCCAAATAAATAAATAAATAAATCATAAATTCAGTCAATGGATCTATCAACATTAGACTGCCATCATTTTTTTTTTTCTTATTTTTTTTTTATAAATAAATAAATAAAACATAAATTCAGTCAATGGATCTATCAACATTAGACTGCCATCCAAATAAATACAACATAAATTCAGTCAATGGATCTATCAACATTAGACTGCCATCCAAATAAATAAATAAATAAATCATAAATTCAGTCAATGGATCTATCAACATTAGACTGCCATCATTTTTTTTTTTCTTATTTTTTTTTTATAAATAAATAAATAAAACATAAATTCAGTCAATGGATCTATCAACATTAGACTGCCATCCAAATAAATAAATAAATAAATCATAAATTCAGTCAATGGATCTATCAACATTAGACTGCCAGCCAAATAACAATATACAGGGTTACATGGAAAGTCGTGCTAGATCCGTTAAGAGCGTGGAGTACCCATCATTTCTGACTTATTTTGCTATGAAACACCCCACCCTAAACTTAACCCATTTCGAGATATTCGACTTTTAAATTTTTATTGAAAATTGCTGATTTTTAGGCTACTAAATTTATTTTTGTTTTTTCTGTGCATCTTATTATTATTATTATTGCATTTTTACATGGGTAATAAAATGCTTTAGGACGTCAATCATTAAAATAGTGCATAAGTTAATTGAATAGATCGTAGTAGACAAGTGAAACTTATGAAATAAAAAAATATTTTATAGGTTTTATTTTTCTCTAAGGGATATCTAAAAAATAATATATGGCACTTGTTCGGCGGATGTTATAATAAATATTTACGTTTCAACAGCTATCTAACGACGTATAATAATCTAGGGTTTGTATTACATTTCGTGGAAAAAAAGTAGTTGGGACGCTCCAGGTTGCAGTTCTAACGGTCCCGCGCGAGCAAGACAAGTGAAGATTTAGGTAGGTGCGAATGATAGAAAAAATGTGTAGAGACCGGCTAGGGCTGGGAATACAACAGGGGATATTGTTTGTTGTCAGTCTGCTTTTGTGCTTCGTGTATGTGATATCGTTTTGCTCTTTTTCTCAACTTGGCTGTGATTCTGAACTATTTCTTCTGATTTTGACTACTTTTCTATCATTCGCACCTACCTAAATCTTCACTTGTCTTGCACGCGCGGGACCGTTAAAACTGCAACCTGGAGCGTCCCAACTACTTTTTTTCCACGAAATGTAACACAAACCCTAGATTATTATACGTCGTTAGATAGCTGTTGAAACGTAGATATTTATTATGACATCCGCCGAACAAGTGCCATATATTATTTTTTAGATATCCCTTAGAGAAGAATAAACCCTATAAAATATTTTTTTATTTCATAAGTTTCACTTGTCTACTACGATCTATTCAATTAACTTATGCACTATTTTAATGATTGACGTCCTAAAGCATCTTATTACCCATGTAAAAATGCAATAATAATAATAATAAGACGCACAGAAAAAACAAAAATAAATTTAGTAGCATAAAAATCAGCAATTTTCAATAAAAATTTAAAAGTCGAATATCTCGAAATGGGTTAAGTTTAGGGTGGGGTGTTTCATAGTAAAATAAGTCAGAAATGATGGGTACTCCACGCTCTTAACGGATCTAGCACGACTTTCCATGTAACCCTGTATATATATATTTTTTTTTTTTTTTTTTTTTTTACTTTGAAATAAAATACAAGTAAATAACTTTATTCACAAACAAACTAACGACTTTACATTATTTACAAAATGTACATTCAACCGTCATAAATTGATTATCTCAATAAGAAATTCATTATAACAAAAACCATGAATGTCAGGATTAACAACTCTAAACCCATTTGGGCATAGTAACAGCCTATTTTTACTCGTTGGACAATACTGGAGAGGTCCTATTTATACTCTTTTCGTTTTTAAAAAGTCAACCGAGGTTATTTTTGCTGATCCGGCCATACTGCTGATCTGGTAGCCTCTACCAGACTTAATCTACTACTGCTCCAGCTGAAGGCAGCAGGCACGAACTGCAGGGACGGCTACATCACGCGGTTGACTGAGGCACCTCTCATCAAGGGTGCAAGTGAATGACCAGTCTCCGCACCAAGCAACCATTGTTCAGTCGCAAAGACAGTAGAGCCAATTACCATTGTGTACTTCATTATGCAATGTCAAATCCTTTACATCTAACATCTCCATTGAAAACCTGTACAAAATAGTAATAATAATTTCATCATACCAGATTAGTTTACTAGTCCGCTAGTGACAGAGCGTCAAAATAACAAGCGCTGGCTCGTAAGTATTTGACTACACTCAAACCATGTAGTTTGTTCAAATAATAATAAAAGTATCCGTTAACAAAGGTATTCGCCAAAACCACCGTCAGGTCTATTTACGGTTGTTGACTCAAAAAGCCAGTAAAATCTTTGACACAACTCTCGCTCGGTCTAACCTGCAAAACATACAAAATCTTGTCAACATTTCGAATATTTTACATGCACTCAAATACTTTCTTTACTAAGAAACTATTGTCAGACTCGATGTCAAAAATTGTCAACAACATTTGACTCGAAAGAACTTTCTTTCACATTTCGAAACGGGAACGGCAAAACAAAGCTCAATCACACCTTTTAGTTGTACCTACAACTGTTCGATCATAAAACCTTATGAAAACACTAGCAGAGTGGGAGTGTCTCACTGCAATGCACGACTGCTTCACTGCAAACACTACACACTACTAAACAACGTTGAAGTTAAAAACAAAACTTTAGTAAACCGTAAAAACTCGAATACAAAGAGAGTTGGAACATCGTGATGTCACTTTTTCTTACAACAAAATTCGGACATAAAGTATACAACTTTGAATTTGTTATAAGTGAAACCACACACACACCTTTATGTTCAAAACAAACATCGTCAAGTCCACACTTTACGATTGACTGACGTGACTTGAGAATTATTTCAATAAGACACATGGCATAAGTACAGTTGTCATAGAACTCCTATGTATGACCGATACATAAAATCAAATGACTATCAGCGGGTAAATCATAAAACCATTCTTTCTCCTTTCAACTTATAAAACTCGAAACTCATGTAGTAGGAAATTAAATTAACGCTTTCGTCTATCATATCTCATGGTAAAAATATTATTCGACCAGCTTATTATGCGACCTCAATACGTAAACTTACACATTCGAAGTAAACAATTTCCACGATTGTATATCCAAATCAAAACAAAAATATTTGGTTTCAACGTCAATTAGTTGTGAAGTTACTTTTATCTGTAACCTGGTATTGTAAACCTAAGTAAAACGTCACGCACGTTAACTACTGCTTTGTCTAAATAAAACGCTAACGCCAACACAATAACAATAGACCAAAGCTACTTCAGACTCTTGACACTCAACCTCACAGACTCGTAACCAACACTGGCTAACATGAAATATATATATATTTTTTTTTTTTTTTTATATATTTTTTTTTTTTTTATATTTTTTTTTTTTTTTTTTACGAACGTACTGGTTTTGCCTCCATTGTATAAAATTAAAGATAAGAAAACCAGGTATGGAAGCACTGTAAATATGTTCAACCAGACTACTAGGAAGCCTACGCATCGTTCAGCATTTCATAGATTACGGCCTCACTACATTCTATGGACGAATGATCAAACTTCAGACTTTACACAAATTTACACTTTTCTCAAACTATTTTGTGTAACTTTAACTGTGCACAAACAAGTGTACAACTCGTCAACACAATATGAATTTTTGCAAAGTACCAACAAAAACTAAAACGAAAATTACAAGTCTCTGTTTATCATGCGTATTTTCACTCAATCATGACTTATGGTATTCTAGCTTGGGGAAACGCCTCTGACTCATCTAGGATATTCATACTCCAAAAGAATGCAATACGTTCTATTTTATTTATGAAGAACATAGAATCTTGTAGAGATAAGTTTAAGCAGTTAGGAATAATGACAATAGTAGGCGAGTATATTTATCAGAATTTAATGTATGTAAAATTGAATTATGGAAAGTTCAAATTAATCGGTGACTCTCACTCTTATGATACGAGAAATAAAAATAAAATATCGAACCCTAAACATAGACTTGCTAAAGTAGGTAGAAGCGTTCTATGCATAGGCATTAAATTGTTCAATAAGCTCCCTCAAGGTTTACAAAACTCAAACAATAATCACTTTAGTAGCACAGTGAGAAACTTTTTGACAAACAAATCATACTACTATCTTGACGAAGCTTTTGCTGACGAATTTAATAATTTATAATGTCATTAATTGATTTATTTCGTTCATTAACGTTATTATTCTAATCTAATATATAAGATAAATTACATAGTGTAACGCGGGCTTAATAATAGTGATATGTAGAAATAATATAGGAAATAAATTGTAACATTTTTTGACTTTTCCAAGTGTACATATAATTGTATCTTTGTGGAACAAAAATAAATTGAATTGAATTGAATTCTCGATTTCTAAGCGGTATGATTGGGTTGACCAGCACCACAACACGCTGTTGATCATACCGTTATCTAGAAGCTATGTACTGTTCACTCTTTGCATTAATAAACACACAACTGTATGTATGTACCAGCTAGTCTACCTTATGTATCCAGGTCTAAAATTTTTGGATCTAAAAACAAACGGATATCTGGACTAAATTAACTAACAATTATCCAGGTACGTTGAATATGCGGATTGCAAACCTCTTACACACACTCTTGGACACTTAAATACATTTGACGGACGACAAATACTTCAACACCTTTAAAAACTGTAACTTAAATACTTTTTGACGGACGATAAATAATTCAACACCTTTAAAAACTGTAACTAACGGTCTCACTCGATGATTTAGTTACCTAGGTATCAACAACCTCGCTAAACTTGATAAGAACATTTCTTGCTAACGAAATGTTTACTAGACTTAGAATAACTAATTACGTCCGCTGTCTACCCCACCGGATAGATTGGAAGTATGCTCTAAAGAGATAAAACGATTACTTCGCCATCAAATATATTTTCGACATTTTTCTACAAAAAGAATATTGCACGTTTCACCATTTTAAGATAGGTACCCTCAACGAAAAGAATGCGAGATTCGACGCAGTTCTCTTATCTCTTAACGAAAATGACGTCACTTGTTTTAGACAGAAAAAAAAATGTTCTTTCGATGTTAATGAAATGAAATGAAATGAAATGAAATGAAATGAAATGAAATGAAATGAAATGAAATGAAATGAAATGAAATGAAATGAAATGAAATGAAATGAAATGAAATGAAATGAAATGAAATGAAATGAAATGAAATGAAATGAAATGAAATGAAATGAAATGAAATGAAATGAAATGAAATGAAATGAAATGAAATGAAATGAAATGAAATGAAATGAAATGAAATGAAATATTTATTGTTTGTAAAACTAGGTTAGCCATAGATGTTAGTCATATTTTAAGTTTCGTACTCTAGTTCCTACCGATTGGTGTACAAACATGATTACACAATATATACTTAGCAAACAGAACAATTAACAACTTTGTCGTGCAAAAATTCGTCAGTCGAATAGTACGCCTTTTCAATAAGAAACAAGTTGAGGGTACGCTTAAATTCGACTGTGTTGTCTATAGCACGTATTGCCGGTGGTATTTTATTATAAATAATTGGTGCCATACACAGAACACTCATACGCAAGAAATGAGTTTTACACGGATGATGATACAGATAACCGGCTCTTCGACTACCAGGTTGGTGGACATCAAACAAATTTAAATTGTCCCTTACAAATATTGCAACTTCACTGATGTATAAGGAAGGCAAGGTGAGAATTTTGAGATTCCTAAAATACTCTTTGCAGGAGTCAGTTGGTTTGAGATGGCACATTGATCGTATGCAGCGTTTTTGAGCTATAAAAGCTTTTGTCTTGTTGGTAGAATTACCCCAAAAAATAACACCAAATCGTAATACCGATGCTACATGACCATGGTAGGCAGTCATCAACGCAGATTGGTTGACTATTCGACTTAGTTTGTATAGTGCGTAAGAAAACTTGTTTAATTTTTTAGAAACAGTGTCAATATGAGCTTTCCATGTCAACTTTTTGTCAATTGTTACACCTAGAAACCGTGTTATGTTAATTTCATTAATCATAGTACCTAAATAATTTATGTCCATTGCTATTTGATTCCTATCCCTTTGTTCAAATGTCATAATATTTGTTTTATCTAAATTAATTTTTAAATTATTAAATTGAAGCCATTTTATTAGAGATGTCAAAGTGCTATTAATGTCATTGTTAAGATTACGAAAATTGACAATATTAAATAAAATAGTGCTGTCATCTGCAAATAATGTCATAGGGTGTCTGGTTATAGTCGGAAAGTCATTTATATATACTAAAAATAAAAGCGGGCCTAAAACACTACCCTGTGGGACCCCATAACGAACACATACATCACAAGCAGAACTAACGAAACCTAAATCTGTCTCATTGCACATTGCTAGAAATGAACATACACTTAGCCTTTAGCGCAAAACTTTATCACACTTAACGGATAACGGGTAGTTTTCGATCGGACAAAATAATCTAAAAAGATCTTATAGAAACGACTTGAAGCGATAGTCGTTATTTCTTTTTGCATTTTACTCACAAAAAGTTCAAAAAAAAAATAAAAAAAATCTATCGGGCTGCAAATGACAGGGGCTCATACTAATGAGTTACCTTTATCACACACTAAACCACACCAATAGTCTACCAAAACTCAACAAAGGCGCAAAATAAAACACCTAGCACAATCTACATATGTGGTATGGCTATAAACGCATATTTTACTGAAAGTTTACGAAATCGATTATGTTACTACCGTATAACATGTGCTCAACTCATTTTGAACTAGTGTGGGTCGTTGACTACTCGCTCGACGTCGACTACAAGCATCGCCCTTCAAGAATCGAACTGTCCGGGACCAGCATTTGCTTGTCTTAGACCAGCATTTACTTTAACGCGTTCGTTTTACCTACTACCCACACTAAAAAAAATCGATATCTTGCGAACTAGAATTGATGTACAGAATCAAAGTAAATGATTGGATCTGACCTTGCATAACGCGCTCATCACTACAATGAGGCGTTCAGTGGTAGTTGTCCAATAAGTAAGCACCCTCAAGGGGCTCACACACGTACTAATGCACTTCTCCGATGTCTCGATCTTTGCTGCCGATGCGACTCGTGTTCGTGGCGTTGGCGACGACGTCTTTTTCTTCTGTTCTTAGAAGAGTTTTTTGAATCTGAAAAACTGTTCTCCAAACTGGTGCTACGATATCGGCGTTTCTTTCGGTGTCGAGATCGAGAGCTCATACCCTCACGCTCTTCTTCATTTTCATGCACCATACCATGGTCCTTTTGCCACTTCTGATGTAGGGAATCAGGTGATGAAATGTAAAACTCGAGGATAATAACTTTTCACACTTGTATTTAACAAATTGAACAACCTATCTACACTATGGCTCGATCCAGACTGCCCGTCCATTCGCTCGCCATCTTGCCTTTCTCTTTACAAAAATGATAATATTTCTAGATCTTAAATTAAATATTAAAAATAATATTAATTATGTAATACAGTATTAAAAATAAATTAGTAATTTTAACATGTATATAATATATTATTTAAAAATAAACAAGTATTTCCTTCCGTGAACTAAAAATGATAAAGCGACTTATGTTTCAATACTTTTAAAATAAAACTATGTTTATAAAACTATGATAGCAAGCAGCAAACTGTAATTAAATGACAATCATGATTTATCACTACAAAATAAGTTATAATTCTAACAATAATGGCATGCTGTTGCATTCCCTATGTGATTATTTTGAGCAATGTGACAGAACAAAGGTCTATCACTTATGAAACATCTTGAATTCCGGCCAAAATGTCAAAGAATTTGCTTTTTTTCGAACTTTTTTAACCCGGCTGTACCATTTTGCAGGCGACGAATTGGGCAAAAAGTCCCTACCGTAAATCCTTGGCAGAAGGCATGCCGGGTCGAATTCTCCGAACTATTATTTAAAACCTGTGCCCTTTTGCTTTCAATGCTCTTTATTGTTCGGCCGCTCGTCCCCATACGGTCCCCTTTGTGTCTGTCTGCCAGCGGAGGGCTGCGGTCGAGAACGTAAAGGTTTTTGTTCGATTTTTCGATTGCGATTATTGTTTTGGCGAGTTTAAATAACATGGACAAATTGAAGTTCTCAGTTCATTCGTTTTATGAGAGTATGTATTTCTAAAAGATTCACTGGACTGTTGACGTTTACTGCAAGTTTATCTGAGCAAAGATAGTTTCTATACAAAGCAAGTTAATTCAATTTGGGAACTTTCCGATATCTGTTGGCAATATCGATTTTTGATTTAGAACGTTATGCGCACAGCTGCCAACCCCTTAAAGTTCAAGCAATTTCCCACTTTATATAATAAGAATAAAGTAGTTTTTGCTATGGAGTGGGCTGAGGATATTAAGCCAAATTAGGCGAAGTTTCGCGACACGCGTGTTCGCGATTACAATGGATTACGGCTCCCCATAGAATTTGATCTATTGAATTTAGGAGTTTGTAAATCAGTAACTTGAGCTTTTCCATGAATAAATCATTGTTCATTTTCTTTGAACTTGTACTTATTTGTTTTGTTTTGTTTCAGGTGAGTACTACATTATTCCTGTGCTGTTAGAAATAACAATAATTAAGTAAGTACCAACTTAATTAGGTATAAAAAATTATATTAGTAATTTCTTATTATACTTTGTGCAAAAAAATAGATACCTGTATGTTTTAATCCAATATAAAAGAAGCTTTTATATTCTGACATCTTTACAGAACACTGCGATATTAAACAAAGCTATTTTTGTAGCAAAATTTAGTGGCAAATTCATTTTTTTTTTATTGTCGCAATGTGGTTTTATCGTCTTGAAAAATATCAGTTTATTTTTAAATTTATCTAAACATTTCAACGTACCAATCTATCAATCAACCGATGTATTCTCAGAAAAGATGATTTCCTCTTCTAAGAATTGACCATGCAAGAGTAACTAATAATCACCATGGTTACAAAGCGTCAAAGTAAACATCCGAGCATGGTTGGTTATTGTGATCTTCAGGGCTCATCATGGGAGGAGTTCTAGCTCGGAGCTATGTCTGATGTTTTGGTGCAAGATATGAACTGAAAGCTAGTCTTTTATTAGACCTTTTTTTAACAAAATGCATAAAACGAAAGAACGGGCCGATTTAATGATTCAAAGATTTCATGTAACAAAACGAAATCGTATGCGATGATTTTGCGTACCTAGTTCAAATTTTTTGCAATTTGTAATACTTATTTGGAAATACTACTTAGCGTTATATCTGCTTTAGATTGTAGCACATGTGACAAGTCAGCATACCTGTTCCCAAAAATTTTGAATGTTTTCTATAATCTATATTTCATCGAAAATATCTTTACATTGTCTATGTGTGTACTAAACGATAGCTGAGTAAGTGTTTCTCGCTACCTTACTCACATTGTGCTTCCACTATCCCACATCAAGATGGGCAGCTCGACAGCGCTATTTTACAATAATTACAGCGATTACATCGCTGACGGGTCAGGTGCGAGGTGATGCGATCTTAGATAATTTGACGTAATCTCAACCTATATCTGATTCGCTTTCACTTACTGTGATTGGGCAGTTCTGAGAGCTGATATTTTTGTTAGCTGCTTCCACTATTCAATGTTGTTCTTTTTAACCGACGAAAAAATGGTTGTCTGTAAAGTCGGTTTACTGACGATAGTTGAACGTGAACTTCAACGTCACTTCATGGAACGCCTCAGAACGCCTCAGGACGCCTCAGAACGCCTCATGAGTCATGTTTTTTCGTGCGTGCAGCCGGCTCTATCGAATTATAAGACGTTGTCACGTCAAAAAATCGGAGGAGGTTCTCAACTAGTTCTCAAGGTGTACATATATATTTTTTTCATGTGTGTTCAAGCATAACTTTTGACGGAGTAGTCCGATTTTACTAATTATTTTTTATTGGAAAGAGTATACTCCGAAAAAGGCATCATATAAATTTGTTTTGAAGTCAAATATGTAATATCTAAAGAATTCAAATAAGAAATGTCCAAAGATGTCAAAATACCGCGAAATGGTAAGGTCTTTCATAATTCAGTAATATTAACTCAATATTCAAATTCGACTAAATACATGTATTGACCTACTGGTATATGTAAAACATGATAATATAGCTTTGCAATATTAAAATAGACAGTACCTTTCACTCACAGAAAATTTAGGGTCCCAGGAATATCCACATTACGAAATAATACTTATTCGTTATAACATCCCTTTGTTGCCAACCCCTATAGCTACAGTCCAATCTCTTATGAAAAGGAACGTTGCTCTGATTCTTACAACATGTATTTAGGACATAATGAATCACATTATTCTAATAGATTGCTATGACTTGTGTTGAGATGTTCCAAGGAGTTTTTCTTTGTAAGTTGTATGTTATGTAGATCGAGCATATACGCTCATTATTAATGAAAAAATCATAGTGAAATCCGAATGTATTGAACATACACTAGCTGATGCCTGCGGTTTTGTCTGCACTGAATTTGTACCTACTCCGAATGGTTTTGGCGTAATTTTGCGTGAATGAGTGACTTACTTACATTCATACCAAGTTCATCCATCCATACAAACTTTCACATTTATTATTTTAGGTAGTAGGATTCAGTTTTGTATTTTTCGTGAAGTTCTCGAGTGTTATGAGGGTAAGTCACTTATGTGAGCATCTGCCAAGCTTATAGTATCAAGTACCTTTTTTTTTTACTGTCGGCTTCCGTACTTTACGAGAACAAATTCATCTATGAGAAAAAGGATCAAAAGTCCTGACAGTTTACTTAATGAACCGACAGATGTCGCTAGTCAATATCTTAAGTCCTATTTGCATTTAAACTTATACTCGTTCTTGTAGATATTTTACAATATCATTACCATTTTACAAAGTAGCAAAAATTGTGATTATCTGTCGGAAATGGGGGATTAAAAACAAGTCCACTTAAAAGTTGTGAAGCTTTTGATGTGTTAGTTATTTTTATCGTAGTTCATAAACGTACTGTCAGAAAAAAATAATAATTGGCACATATTTATCCTGAATATGAAACAAAAAAAGAAGTTAATGATATTTGATGATCACCACACAAGAAAAAGTTTGGATGATTTTTAGTAATACCTAATAGTCTAAGATCCGACTGCAGGATTACTGCGCTCATCTGTTTTTTGCTGAAAACCGATTTTTTATGTATATTTATAATTAGGAGAATATTTATTTATCAGGTTGCCTAGCAAAATTTGGCCGCCAGTATGTTTAATTAAATTATTTTTAATTATTTTTTTGGAAAAATATCGTTCACTTGTTTTTTAAATCAAATAACGTCTACATCATGGCAATTAATATGAAGATTCAAAAAAATCAGCAACCCTTATTTGCGGGTAGATTTTATTAAGCAAAAAATAGAAAAAAATTAGATTTAATTTGATATACAATTAATAAATAAACGTTGTGCACGTATAAATATATCAAAATCATACCTGTTTACTGCTGGCTGCGAAGAGGTACGGCCAAGTGCGCAACGGCAACCGTGATTTTTTTGAATTTTCATATAATTTGCCATTACGTAGACGTTATTTTATTTAAAAAACAAGTGAACGATATTTTTTCTCAAAAAACAATTAAAAATAATTTAATTAAACATACTGCCGGCCAAATTTTGCTAGGCAACCTGATAAATAAATATTCTCCTAATTATAAATATACATAAAAAATCGGTTTTCAGCAAAAAACAGATGAGCGCAGTAATCCTGCAGCCGGATCTCGTACTATAAGCCTGTCCTGTCAATTATAGTTTCAGGTTTATGTTTCTCTTCGTTTTTCATTTGTTTCTTTTAAGTACATTATTATCTATGTTATTAATACATCAACATTTTGTTCATGATGTTAGTTTTAATAAATAGTAATAACAATAATACCTATTCACAGACAATTTACACATCACACTCTAGTCCCAAACTAAGCTCAAAGCTACTATGGGAACTAGACTGCTGATAGAATACTTATAATTTTTTTTTCTAAATACATACATAGAATACGTAGAAACACCAAGACAGATAAAATACAAACAATATTTTATTGTTACCAACATTTCAAAGCAAAATATAAAAAGTCACGGAACTTTCAAGCTGTTGTATAGAATTACATTCATTTCATCGTAAGGTAGGTAATTGCAAAACGATGTCTTATTTGGTATAATTACTTTTACCCATTATCAGTTTGTTCATTCAGCAGCAAACAGATCGTATCTTAAATTCTGTTTTATTGTGAAATTGAGAAACCAGTAAACGCACTATAAATGTTTCGTAATATTTTTCTCATAAGTATATAAATTAGTAGCTATAAAAAAACTCCAGGGTTTAATATCTCATATCTAGTTCCAAACTATGCAAATCTTGTACTATTTGTTATGAATAGCTGATAGAATTCTTCAAAACATTTTATTTTTATAAATACTTATGTATGTACTTACTTACATAAAATAAAATACGTAAAATATTGACTTGGATCATCAAATATCATCACATCAGTGCTCTTAAAAAAATATCAAAAAATCGTCAATAACTTTATCAGTAAAAATTGGTCACAAATTATTGGTTTTTACCTCTTGTTATTTTTTTACTTGATATATTTGTAGGTTTCATTTGTTTAATTTGAGCACAAGCTAATATTTATTTAGGACGAAATAAGAAATTATTTGTAACATCCGTTTTTTTACGTGGTTTCTGTTCATATGTTCCAATTTTTGATCTTTATTACTTAATATTTAAGAAGGTAAATTTTGTAATGGTTTGCCGAATATTTTTCGGATACATTAATTACAATTCATTGCCTTTTAAGAAAAAGCAATTATAACCACCAAATATTTAGCTTACATTGAAGTAGCTATTTATTTGTAGATGAGATGATATCTCCGCGAATAAGAGTGATATAATATGATAGATGGAAATATAATTCAGACAGACATAGATAAAGTCAATTAAGCATCAACTAAACGAAAGTGACCTGAATCCGTCCGAGCTGGACACGATGCAGATGTATTCAGAATCGTGAATTAGATTAAAGCTTGGTCCAAGTAACTACCCTGAGGAGACCTTCTTTATCAACCGCTTTTGTCAGCCATAAAAAGATCATTTCTTCTTTTTTTATGGCTTCTGCCTGTCAATGTGACAAATTCTGCCAGTCAAGTGTTTTGAAATATGTTTCAGTCAAATCAGTCAATCATCAAGTCAGCTGTCATTTGTTTTAAAGAAAAAAAATTGTACATAAAATACATATTTTGAAAATAAGTAATATTTATGTTAGTACTTAACCCGTGTGCGATTCTTAATCTACATGAAATCTGCATAAATAGCATGTCCCTTTGTGTAGTTAATTAATACAGCATTTACATCTTATTGCAATAATTGACACCTGCAAATCTCTGATAGGAATCTTGATAAGAGCCTTGTTGTTATGATGGTTTGATTCGGATCAATACAAAATATATCTCTACTCTACTTTGGGATCCAAATTATACAAAACTTATATAGATTGTATAATGCTCAAACTGTGAATGATGAAATTAGTATGAAAAGAGTAAGCACTGAGATGACGTCTGCTAAAGTAGTGTGCAAGAAGAAGTGCTGTACCAACCCCACAGGAAGGGTTAAAGGCCAAGGGTAGGAAAATGATAACGCTTAAAATGTATTTTTTAAGTACTGTTCAAGTAAGATTCACAGTATCTATAGATTCTTTTGTATACAACAAGAGCAATTTCCTTATATTGTCAGTATCATTGCGTAATCATCTTCTACCCTACCTTGTTAACTCTCTCTTAAAATAGTTTGAAAAGATACTTTGTCACTATAACCGCTACTAGTCAGTCACTTAAACCTCATTAAGAAGTAGATTACAGCGAGAGGCAAACCTTGCATAAAGTTACACAACAATACTATGATTACCTACCTCTACCGATTCATTACATTAATTATGAACCTTATCGTCCTTTATATAAAGATCAATGATGTTGAGGTTTCAGAAGCTTTTGCTTACAAGTTTACGAGTTATTTAGTTTGTATTGATCTTCATCATATTGTCTGTTTAGTCTAAAATACATATATCTTACCGTCTTCGCTAATCAAATAGTTATGTAGATAATATTTTCATCATCATCATACCAACCTGTAGAAGTTTGACTTCTCTGGACAGTCTGCGAAATATTTCCATAAAGAAAGTAAATCTTTTTCATTCATTTTCTGCAACCCTAACAATATTATCAGTCCATCCAGTTTTATTATACTTTTCGATACTAACTCTTAGAATAGGGAATTTACTCAAAGTTTTTATAACTTTATTTGTGTGTCTTTATCAATGACAAGTAGCAATGGTTGTTATCGCGTCCTTGTTTGACCAAGATTGCTTTGTTTGATATTGTCTCACAGTTATAATAATATTATGACTTCACTACTTTATTGTATCTTTGACAAGGTTCCATAACATTGTCTTGAAATCTTTTAGATACCGAGCATCTCTCAAGTCCTGCAAATAATTTTGTACAATCACGTATTTATTTTTTTAAAGGAAAACCAGCAGCACAAATAATAAATAATGACACAGAACAAAATATAAAATAAAAATATACGCGCGTTTTTCTCTGTAACTCATATTAGCTGACAGATCTAGCTATTCTTCAACAGATTCTAGAACAACCGTTACCAAAAAAGACAATATTTTTGTATCATTTTTGTATGAGAGTGACAGCGGTGTATGCATTTTATTTTATAACTGTAAAAAAAAAACTCGTGGTCAATCTAAGAAGCGTTTGCGAGACGATCTAGACGTCTTTGAAAAGAAATGGTGGGAAGAAGAAGAAGAGCAATAGAAAGAGAGAAATGGAGAAATTTGGGGGAGACCTTTGCCCAGCAGTGGGGTGAAATAGGTTAAAAAAAACCAATATCATTGAAAGAGATTCAATAAAGGGTAAACGGACAACTGAGTCAAACAAACTTACAAAAAGCTGATAGACTCCGCAGATGTTGAAGTCACCCTCCATAATTCGATGCAGGGGAATGACAATGACAATGGACTATCGATTCCTGCTCCCAGGGGAAATCGCAGCTTCACGCCAGTTTCACTTCAACAACTGCTTTTGTTGCAATTTACCCCAATTCAATACTGTTTAAAAAATAAACATAAATACTCTAGTGAACGCCTGTCTCCTCTTTGTCAAAGGTTACTTGAAACTGCAACACAGTTTTACTGTGAGATATGTATATACTTATTGAGATAAAATTGTAAGATAATGCTTAGATTCTTTACATTAATTTTGTATGTGTAATAAATAATTGTAATTTTAGGTTAAAGTTTAAAGAAATTTATTTTCATAAAGACAAGGTGTTACTTAAGTACATGAAAAAATATATTAATAGTACACAAACAATAAACAAGTGTAAATAATAAACAACACACAACAGTTTTCAGTGTTCGTAATTATTATGTTAAATATGTTAACAAATAAACTAATCTTGATTCTTGATTATCTGATCAAAATGGCTTAAAATCATACTAAATAACTACTTACCTGTTTAGTTCTGAATTTACATAGAATTAATTGAACTGTCTGCACAAGTATAGCTCAAATTAACAAAACACTTGACTATAGAAATGTCCACAAAACTCTGGCAACATTACCGGTTGCCAGCCATGTTTATTATAAATTTATTAATCTTTATGTATTATATTATACTCTCAGTCTCAATGATAAGCAGTTAGGATCCGTTATTGAGTAGACCAAAAAGAAAATTCTGCATTACATATTTGTAATTGCTTGAAAATATGAATTTTATAGATCTATTATAGTAAGTATCTTCAATTTTGCAAGGCTATGTAAAATGTGTTTACATTACTTTTGAAAGTTTACTCGAAAGTTTTCCAACAACTTGCTATCTGATCTGACAATGTTGTATAAAATCAGCAATTAATTACTAAATCCCAAATCGTTCAAAGCATTCAGAACACGCAAAACCACTCTCGTACATTGAATAAATGATAACAATATCAATTAATTAAAGCAGATGAAAAGCATTGTGACCACAATACGTTTACATTGACCGATACCGATACGACACCAACATGACTGCTTTTCAAACAAAGATGTCTGTGTCACTTCTAACATGATGTGAGGACTTACTATGAGAAATAGCCCGGATAAAACTTTATTAGCGTGGCTGCTTTTTCACAAAAATTTTATAGATATCATTAAATTGTGATCAATTTTTTGATAGAAGTAAGTTAAATTAACAATTAATGTTAAACAAAGCTTTTCATCACATTAAAAAAAACTGAATCTAAACTTCTTCTTCTTATCGTGTCGATGCTACAACTGTATTCTGTTGTAGCATCGTGTTGGAAAGATTAGCCATTAATCTAAACTGTCAAAGTTTGAACCTCGTTATTTATTTGACTCTCAGATTTCTTCTTCTAAGGTTAAAGTGAAACTCAAACTTGCTCTATGCCGTGTCGTGTTGGTATCGTATCGGTAACACTATGAAAACAGCCATAGATTTCCTGCTTTCCCCTTTCATTAATTATTCACGTCGATTCCTTGAGAATCAGAGTCTGGTCAGGTTGTTGTTGCCACATCTGAGTGAATAGATCACGTCAAAGCTCAGCTGGCCCACTTACTTTACACTCTTACGGCCGGTAACCCAAATCACGATTGATCCGAGTTTGACACATAATAATTGTTTGATTTTTTCGTTGATCATCGTTCGAGAAACCACTATACCTACAACTACACTTACACTGAAAGTTCGTACGTTTTTATTATCAGTTCACGTGCAGTTGTGATATTAAGAATAGCATGGTATTTACGAAATTGCTTGTCAGTTGTAAAACAATAATTGTATTTGTTAATATTAAACTTTAGACGTTTCATCTTTATTCATACTTTGTAAGCTATCGATTAAAATAATCTTATTTTTAACAAATTTAAGCTAGTAGTGGGATTTTATAAGTATCTCAAAAGTTAGCTTTGTTGTTGTTTAATATATTATAGCTCTTGCTTTTTAAATTAAAACATGATAATTTTGCTCTCTTCTCTACAAGCAAATATCGACAAATCGACGTCACAAGCAAAAATGTGCTGCGATTGATTAACTGCTACAAATCGCACTTTACCATTTTCGTTTCAAACTTTTATAGAATCACCATAAAAACTTACATATCTCCACATGATTGTAGAGCTGATTGAGATTCAGCTATCACAGCTCAACCAATCTGAGTCTTAGGTGCCTGTAAACATGATCTAGCTGTTCCAAACCGACTGTGTCCGAATTATGACAGGTGGCGAAACGGTGCGGTCCAAACGTAATGATTCCAAGCCGCTTTAATTTGTTGTGGCAACATTGAAAGGAACCATCGGGTTGCCAGTGATTAATGCTCGCGAACTCCCAATTCTAAACACAAGATTGCATGTTCCGATGGCTGAGGTGAGGTGGCTTTGTTCTGAGATTAGATTGGCGCGTTCTTTGTTCGGATTAAACATTAAACAGATATATACTGATTGAGGGACTGTAATTTACAATTTAATATTTGAAACTATCATTGTTTTGAACATTGGTTTGAGCATTGAGATGACGTCTGATAGAGGAGAGTGGAAGAAGAGGACGTGTTGTACCGACCCCACATAATGTGGGACAAGGGTAGGAAGATGATGATCATTGTTTTGAACATAGCTTTTATTATAAACGGGATATTTACCATGATTTGTGAGTTTGATTATTTCCCGATATTTCAGACTTTCAAATTTTCAGTTCGACCCGTGATCATGGCGCATGCAACTGTGCCGAAATATCGGGAAATAATCAAACTCACAAATTGGTAAATATCCCGTTTATAATGAAAACTATGTAATTTGCTATGTCGTATGTTTATAAAATACAAGCACTCCGTCATTTAGTTCGTATGAAATATGCTGTTTTTCAGGATTATTATACTTTTATGCTAATTCGGTTAATGAACTATTTTAATTACAAGTTCCATTTACACAAATACTAAAGTACTTTACATAACAAATACGTTGCTGTCACTAACAACGGAAATATTTTGAAAAGTATGAGCTGCTTGAAGATATTATGCGTAATTAATTAATTTAATTATTTAATCTACTGCATCGATCTACCATAAAAAGGTTTAGTATAATATTTCGTGTACTTATCTATCTATAATAATGTCATGTTTTTTGATTATTTTTCACTTATCCAAGTTTACTTTTACTTAAAGGAACCTTATTTAAAATAAACACTACGGTGGGAACGGGTTACGTGACTCAAATTCCCAATGTCCGATAACAGTGTATTATTTTCAAAGGTGATAACACGAGTGAACCCTAAAAATGGGTTCTTTTCTATTTATATTGCTCGGAACGTTTGGGCTACGTTCAAAATGGTTAAAACTTTCATTGGACGATCGGAAAAATATAGGAAATATCACATAAAATTATGCTTGATTTAATCAATTGTACCTTTTTTTAATAAACTTCTTACCCTTACCTCGGGTGGAGTAGGAACACGTTTTTCTTCCAATCTTTCCAATCATTGGTCATCTTTGTATTTTTTTAATTATATTAAAATATGCCGAAACCGGAAAGCAGAAATGAGTGGAAGGATTTAGGGGAGACCTTTGCCCAGCTGTGGGACGAGATAAGTTAACAAAAAAAACTATGGCGCAAAAAACGTTCAAAATAATACATTTAATAAGGTCAACAAACATATGCTTAACTTAACTTAACTTTATGCATAAGTTATATCACAAAATGTCGCACCACCAAAATATAATTCAAAGTTATTTGTCTTCTAAAGTGTATGGTTTCCATGATTAATTTTCTCTTCGGTACACAATAGAACGGCCTCCCACACAATCCTTACTCAACTTTATTTCCCCGGCGACTCGGAATCCATCACAGAAGCCCGTATTATGTCAGCTGCTCGTCAAAAAGCGATCCAAGATGGCGGACGTCGATAAATAACATATTGGATTGGATAATAAACTGCGTTTACTTCGTTTTGTATTGATATGTATTCTAAAACAATGTTTAAGGCATTAATATAAATTCAGATATTTGTTTTGTGACAGTTTCAATGTAACCCTATCAATATCTATTACAACTGAGTACGTACCTATCTATTACGTTTACTTGTGTTTTGATGTTTGTTTTATTTAGTTTTTATTTGTGTACTCTTATTTCAACAAATCATATTTTTTTATGCACAATTTCACACCTAAAAAGCGAAACTTGATGTTTAATTAATACACTTTAATGTAGGTACATTATTTTTTGTTGAAATCAGATACATTGATGTTTGTCCTTGAAGATCAAACTCACGATCCACATGAAGGAAGGCAGATGTATTGCCAACTGTGAGGCATTTTACAAAAATTTATTTGGGGCATTTTTTTTTGTCTTGGGTACGCTTCCGATTGGTATTACTGATTTGGATCAGTTGGACTATCTATAGATCTTTTGCAACGGTCTGTAGACAGCTCAACTGTTTCTTATGTATTTTATATGACAATGTACATTTTGTAAATACTGTATAGTAGTAAGTTTTTGTTAATTTTACAAAAAATGGTTCTGTCTATTTATTGTTAACTCTTTGAATAGTAAAACTGTAAAGTTAGTAAGCACAATATACATCCCACACCGCGCCAAGCCGGCGCCTTCTGTTGCGAATGTTGCAAGAAACATTGATAAGCAATACCTATTATACAAGATATTCATGCAAGTTTTTAATGTAAGCCATGTTAGTAAAGAGATAAATTATACTGGTTTTTCTCGAGTTGATATTTTTCGTTACGATAAAAACCCAAGTAGGTAATTTTCTTTACTACTCGTGGCACTTAGAACTGGCACCTAGAATCACCTACGGTCTATCTTATAAAAAGTTAGTGTTGACTTTATGTCATCATTTCCTTAAGTAATCAATACATTAAGTCTGTGCTAACATTTTAAAAGATAGGCGTTAGCCTTTAAGACTTTAAGACGATTCTAAATGATCTTTGTGATTTTCAGAACGAAGATTGATTGACTTTGACTTGTGACTATGGAACAGTAGGTCTACCATGAGTTTTTACTATACTGTATTTACTACACTCACTAGCGTCTGTAGTTAAAAAAATGTATGAAGATTTGTACAGCGCCTCTAGCGGATAGTTGGGTACTAAAATTCGTAATACTAATATTTACGTAACTACTGTAGTAAAGTCAGGCGATTTTACTGTGACAACTCATGGTAGAGGTACGGATCGCGATAGTTTAAGATATCAAAATCTTACACTTAAATAAAATCTATAAGCCATATTGACTGATACTTCTATGTTAACACAAACTTCTGTATTTTTTCCTGTACTAGAAAACGTACTCGACGCTTTAAAAGACTGTAAAAAGGATTGCGTTTTTGTGGGTGATTTTAATATCGATTTTATGTGTCAACTAAATAGTGATCAAAAGAAATTAAACGACATACTATCTGCTAATAATTTACGGAATGTTGTAGATTTTCCGACGCGAGTGACGAGGACGACATGCACCAGCCTTGACCATGTTTATGTTGACTACGTGACAGCCGACTCGACCTGTGCCTCGGCGATTCGCACCGAGCTAAGTGATCACTATGCCGTGCGAGCCTATATTCCATGTATGGCACGACTGCCCAGTGACAGCACCGCTCGCCTAGCTAGGTCGTACACTAATGCAAATCGAGCGAATTTTGTATCTTCAGTGACTAGCGTAGATTGGGAAGAAGTAGTGCAAAAGTATGTAGGAAGTCCTGATAGTCTAAGTGTAAGTATTTTGCACATACTCGTTAGTAAATTACAAATATGTTTTCCACTGGTAAAATCTAAAATAGCAAGTGCAAATCGCACCCCGTGGGTCTCCAATGAGCTCATAAGTCTTAACCGCTTAATTTGTGAGACAAAGGATTTAATTAATAAATTTCCATATAATGTAGAATTACGTAATAAATATGAAGAGTTTTCAGTGAAGTATGATCGAGTTTTATTGATGGAAAAAAGTAACTATTACTGTAATAAAATTAGTAGTTCACCAAATGTCATAAAAACTATGTGGGAGGTTGCAAATACTGAAACGGGAAAAACTAAAAAGCCTGTAGACTATACAGAGCGCTTAAAGCGCTCGGACGGAACACTATTTCTCAGCAAAGAGGACGCCGTAGATGCCATGAACCGACACTTTGTCGGTGCTGCAGCAACTTGTGGTGCCCCTCCCGCAGACGTGACGGCGGCCATGAGCGCGCTGGCCGCGGCCCGCGAGTCCGCTCAGAGTTCGATGCGACTGAAGCCATTCACTCCTATGGAAGTATTCCGAATTCTCAGAGCGGGCGTTGCAAATAAAAAGACGAAGGACACATACGACCTGTCCATTGCTGTTCTGCGTGACGCGGCTCATCCGCTAGCATACGTTCTCTCCGTATTATTTAATGAATGCACAAAACTGGGTACGTATCCTGCGGGACTGAAACGCGTGAAAGTCTCTCCTCTCTACAAAGGAAAGGGAAAACATGAGGATATAAATAACTATCGCCCTGTCTCCATAATACCGTGCTTAGCGAAGGTGTTTGAAAACGGGTTGAGCACAAGACTGGTAGAACATCTTACGGCAGGCGAGTTTCTATCAGACCGACAGTATGCATATCGCGCCGGTAGATCCACGACAGCGCTTGCGCGCGAGTTGGTGCGCCAGGTCCTGGAGGCGCGAGAGAAGCAGCTGCAGGTAGCGGTTATCTTCTGCGACCTCTCGAAAGCCTTCGATGTCGCTGATCACGGTGTCCTCGCTAGCAAAATAAAACATTACGGTATCGATGGTCCGCCACTACAACTCTTGGTTGAGTTTATGTCGGGGAGAAGTCAAATGGTTTTTGGATGTGGTGGAGATGTAAGATCGAAGCCACTCACCACTCAAATCGGTGTTGCGCAAGGATCCTCACTCTCAAATATTATGTTCTCGCTTCTCCTCAATGACTTGCCGGAGAATATCAGCGAAGGTCATGTACTCATGTATGCCGATGACGTTGCGGCGATCGTTACTGCGTCGACAGTCGACTTACTTGAGACAAAATTAAACGCAGCTGCTTTTCAATTAGGCCAGTGGTTCGAAGTCAATGGACTAATATTAAATGTCAGCAAGACCCATTTCATGCATTTCAATCTCGCGGGACGAAAGTACCGGCCATTGTCTGTAGAGATCGGGAAAAAGACTATTGAGCAATCGGACACGACGAAGTTTCTTGGTTTCCAGCTGGACAGTGGATTGACGTGGGAGCACCACATAGAGAGTCTGTGTGGGCGTGTGGGTCGCGCGTGCTTCGCACTATGGAGGGTGTCAACGATGCTGCCCACGCAGATGGCCAGGAGCTGTTACTTCGCATCCGTCCACTCACTGCTACAATACGGCATCGAACTTTACGGACGCGCTGCTGAATGGGAGCGTGTCTTTAGGATGCAAAAGCGAGCTGTCAGGGCGCTGGTGCGAGTACCACAGGACACATCTGCTAGACCTTACTTCAGATCGCTGAAAATACTCACTCTACCCGCAATGGTGATACTCCAAACAGCGTTATACGCTAGGAACAATCTCGCATCTCTGGAAACTCTCGGTGTAGGTAACAGGTACACAACGCGGAACGCACATAAACTCAAGGCTATACCCCGTCGGCTGACCAAAACATCAAAGCTGGTTCATATCATGGCTCCGTCTGTATATAACCGATTGCCAGATAACATACGAGACACTACATCAACGCAATCCTTTAAAAACAAACTAAAGTTATGGCTCATAGAGCTAGCCCCATATGACCTAAACGATATGTAATTGAATGTAGGTACATACGTATCACCTAATTTTATTTAAGAAAATGACTTTTTATTAATTTGAAAATTATTTGAATAATTTATTAAGCAATACTATTGTTAAGTATTATTAATATGTGAATGTAAAAAATCGACTTGTAAATGTTTTTTTTATCAATAAATTACTATGAACTATGAACTATAGATTTACATCGGTATTTGTGCCACAGATTATTTTCAAACACAGCCTTGGTTTTGTGTATAATCATTCGCCTACGACTTCGTTCGCGTCGTTGATTCTATTGATAAACCAGATTACAACATTTATATAGTTTATCTAGTTTCATACAAATCGGATCGGTAATTGCAAGTTGCAACGAATTTGAAGGACAAACTTACACACACAAACATAAAATTAAAACAATGGTGTTTAGTTTTTTAAGTTGTTTTAATATAGTTTGTACACTGTTTGTTTTCCGAATAAAATAGAATAGAAATAAAAACACTTTCATATTTTATATAAATAGTATTTTTACGCAGATAAACTCAAAGTATAAAATTAATAGATTGATCCAATCGTAATTTTATTGGTCAAAGTTTCGGTTTAATTTTGAAGAAAATAAATAGCATATTGTAAGTAGATATAATAAGTAAACGAAGTACCTATAGTCCTATACGTGTAAGAATAGGTGCATATAATGCATATTACATACTGCAATGAACCTACGAATAATTGATTATCGCCTATAATGTATGGTTACTGTGTCTGGATTCTGCATGGCGCCATACACCATACACCTACACTTATAAGTTACGCACATTATGCTCAGCTCAAACAAGCAATGCAATTCGAGTTCATAGCCTGAGGTGTTATAGTAACTGTTGTTTAATCTGTCAACACTTGACAGGCGACGTCTCGTCGCAGTAAGCGCATAAGATCAATACCTATAGATTATCGATTTTTTTATAATTATCCGGTTTTTTGTTTTTTTGAGTTATGACAAACAATGTAATCTGTGTGCGTATTCTAGGTATTTATTTAGAACTTAAAAAAATGTTTTCTAATAGTGCCTAATTGAGTTCCCATAACGTATCTAGGTAGTTTGAAAAATACGATAAAAAACAAATATTTGTCGCGAATAAAAAACTATTATTTTATACATCTATAATATTTTGTTTAATAAACCATTTTATGTAACAATATTCTTGAAATTAACACATATTAACTAAGTCTTAGAACAATACAATCGGATCCAGTTCGCCTTTACCTCAGCTTAAATACACATTACATTCCAATCTTGAAATGTCACAGCTGGAACTGTCAAAATAGTAGCAAACGATCATGTTTAAGAGGTGATAGGTGTCTTGTTATGACATTACAATACAATTGTTTCTGCTTCAAGCGTTTAATCGGCCGTCGTAAATGCACAAATTGAAACAGTGGCGCCATTCCGCAGATTATAACACTAAGACAAGCTGCACTTGACTGCAAGTAGGCGGACTTGCACAGACTGGCTCTTGAAAGGCTGTTAGTGTTGGCAATCGGCCTGGCTATCGATAAAAATCTAGTCTCTCTGGGTTTGACTTGGCAAATGTAATGACAACAATGTTGAAGCTAGTCCAATACTTGTTATATAAACTGCACCCGTTAGCAGGATTATTATGATTTAATAAATAAATATTCCCGGACGTTTCACACATTACACTCTAATTTCTGCAGTGTTCCGGTTGAAAGTGTAAAATGCTGGTATAATTACAGGAATATGAGATTTAATACCTTCATGTCCCAAGAGTAATGTATCACAAGAAACGTGTCTAGTAAGGTTATCATTGTTATAGGCAGTGGCTATCACTTAACATCGGGTGCGCAATCGGATTATTTTATGACAAGTTGTTAAAAAATACAACGCAAAATATTTTTAAGGTCAAAAACAGATGTGATACTTTTAAAACACTTTCCAAAAGAAACCAAGTTTCCATCAAAAATCAAAATTTCAAATATAGTATTGATTTATGGTTATAAAAACATCATAAATCAGCATCGCTAATCCCCAACACTTATAATACGTTCCAAATAATCGGTTCCCATCGATAGCGAAATCGATTTTTACAACCATGATTCACAACACTAAATTCCTGTGATCTAGCTGTTCTAATGACCCGCCAATATTCTTTAGCCAGTAATTGACCGCTGGAGCCTTTTAATTGAGGCCTTTTTGTGTAATACCAACCTGTTTAATTGGTTGCTAACCTAACAGGTAATGTATTAGTAGAAGGACGTTGTAATGCAACATGCAGTTATGCAGCCACAAACTTCAACTGATTGTTTTAGTATCATTTTTAAGCTAATATGTTTGAACTTTTTTTGCTTTAAAAACCTCTACATAAACAACTTTGAAGGAATACTTTATTTGAAAGTAGACAATAATCGATTCTTGAACACCATTGTAGATCTAAGACGTGCAGCAAAGTACGTAATAATATATTTATTACACTTGTAGCGTATTTTTTTACAAAACCTGGGCAGCAAATCCTCAAAAAACAGAAATGACTTGCAGTTGCTTCCCACACATTAAATCAATAGTCTTAAGGCATAATATAAGGAGATAGATGGTCAATAAATAACTAAACAGATCGAAACCCTCTGACATTTATTCTTTGATTCACAATAGCTTTTCGACAAAAAACATTTTTATGATTCTCGTCAGAGGCCGATTTATTTCTAAATGAAAACACTAATATTTGAAGCTTTTCTTCATTTCTCTGCTTCTTTGACCTCTGTAAATTATTAGACAACATAAATATTTAGTAAATATTCAGTCGTGTTGGAGATAAATTCTCGAATTCAAAAGAAATGATTCAAATGATCACGTTCGGTTGCCACTTACACTTGGTTTATGCAATACCACGCAACAACAAAAACGGCAGTAGATCACGATCTGATTTAATTTCCAAATCGCTGATAACAATAGGGATGTGCCACAAGCCGTTAATAAAACATGAAGCTGGCACAATGCGTGAATTTTACTCCATTTTTATTTTACGAGTGTCAGTAAAACATTTCGGTCACAATAAAATAGTCTCTCTTTTTACGATACCTGGGACGAGAATGCGTGTTTTGAAAGTGATTTTGGGCCAATACGATCGAGTGTGGTGGTATTTGCTGTCGGAATCGCTGGAGAACTACTAAAGCTTACGCTCTAGTTTTTTTTATCACCATCAAATAGCTTTTTGCCAGCAATCGGAGTAGTAGAACACCCATTACCCTCATTGTCAGCGCCAATACAAAACAGATTTGTCTAATTTTTTGATGGTTACTTATACGTCCTGTTCAGCGTCAAGCAAGTAAAAGTGTCAATGAGCATGTCTTCCTGTTTAGTGGCAATTGAAGCTGATATTTTAACTACCAGCAATTTAGCGGGTGATTGATGGAAATTGATTTATTTATTGTTGTGTTTTTCCCTATTGCCGTATCTCTTCGTAACAGTTCACTATTTCTGATAAAATCTCCTAATTTTGTATTGTTTACTAGTCCCATCCGCGATTTGAACACGAAACTAATATTTGAATAGATGCTACAGCAATAAATCAGAACAATAGGAAGGTTCAATACGTTGTAAATTCTCAACGGTTTCCATAAACTCCACGCTATTGTGGAAATCGCTTCACGAATAACCACGATCCACAACCGACACCTCACTACACGGCAATAACTCGGAAATGTCAAGTATTTGTCGAAACCGGCGCAGTGCACAATAGTGGAACTCACTCGAAGATTGATAACCCACATTTCGATGTAAAGACGGCGCGTAGGCTGCGCATTCCGCTTAGTGTGGGCCAGCAGTGACATGCACCCATGGCACGAGTTCTGGCTCAGAAGCATTTTGATCAAACACTATTCTAATAGGCAAACAGGAAAATTCCACAAGCGTGTAGTTTGAACGATCTGGTTGTGTAGATTTGAAAGCTGTCGATTGCGCTAAAAACTCATATCCACCTACTATGCATTCCGTGGCTGATTTGGACGTATTTATTGACTGGCAAACGGTGAAAGATGATTTGTTACGTTTATGATCCGATTTATGTCCACTAAGTAAGCCACAATTCGAAGAGACAAAAGTATTTTCGGCACTGTTTTGTCGTCTGGCCGTGCCTAATGCATTCTGATATATGGATCATAAAAACATAATTGAAATGCACGACGTGAGAGCAGTATCATCGCTCAACACAGACGGACTCGTTGGTCACTTTTCTAACGCAAATTTCTATACGTTTTACCTTGAATTTGTTTGAAACACACTATGAAATGACTAGGTATTTCAATTTTTTGAGAACTATCAAGGAAAACTGTTAAAAAACTACTCAAGTAGACACTTTTACCGAGTATTTTTTAGGAAGGTGTTTGCAGAGTGACACATTGCAATACCGGCTATTTTGTATTCTTCGAAGTGACCACTTACCTATTTAATGGGATTTAGTAAAGAGGCTTTGTCACGTTTAAGGCTTTAATACCTGACATTGAGACACTCGGATAGTTGTGTAATAACGCGTTCTTTGGAACAATTTATTTTTAGGTGCTTTTCGTGACAACATTTACTTCAATGTTGCTTTGAAATCAAGCTGCTTTTAGGGCTGCGTTGCGAAGCTGTAGAACGACGGATACTCCATATCGTTTCTCCACACATTTTGCTTACGTACGTACGTATATTGTACATATTTTTATCACTTTTGTATGTACCGCGGCTATGTTTCTATGTAAAATTGTAAAATAAATGTATCGCGCAATATATTGCGCTTATAAATATTTTTTACGCTCAAAAATTGTGACATAAATGAACAAATTACTATTAACCGCCCATTTCACCCAGAATTTTTATCACCAATCTTTTTTCGACCAACTTCCCAAACTATAAAAATATCTCCCAAGCCTCTCCGTATTTTAAGGTCCAATAAAGGTAAAAAACCTTTTGTTGGGAACAATGTCGATGTGGTCGCCGTGATGGCGGCAGATAGCCGGTTCGAGTCCCCGGCTGCAAATATTTCTGTCTAATTACCCCTGCTTAGGACGTGCTACTATAAATTACGCTGTGGATTAGGCTCCGTCTACATGATACATTTTACACTTTCCGCAAGCTATGTCTTGCGAATTGTAGCGTTTGTAGTGACTGTGTAGTCGGGGGTTTCGAAAGCTGATTTAGATAAGTCTGCGTGCGATTTAAGCTTTGTGTGGACCTTGCGTGTTTCCTGATCACTTTCATCGGTAGTTAATCGAGATTCAATAGGTTTTAGCATAGCTTTATCTAACTAATGGCTGTGTTTAGTATTCAAGTCTGCCTAACGTGATCTTACAACCTCAGTAGTTTGTTTGCTGTTATGGTCAATGCCCCTTTCACAGCCTTATAAAATGTACCTATATTTATTTAACTTTCCTAAAAATTTCGTACGTAAATTAATAGTGACCTTACTACTTCTGTTATGTAAGTAGAACCAAAAAAATCTTGCCTAAGGTTCTAGGATCTCCTTTCGAGGTGGTAAAAAACCTACAGCATTTTTCTCACATAAAATTCGCTACGTTCTAACTTTATGACCTAAAAAGCCTTGTATTCGGGGTATTGCCCAACTGATGGCTTCAAAACATACATAATCATAAATGTGATAGAGCAATAACCCCATGCTGCTTTGATGGCACTTCGACACGCATTGTATTAGACATACACGTACTGTGTAGAAGCTAGTAAGGTGCAAATGAAGATTGTCGACATACTATCAGCAATTAGTTTATTCAAAGAGATCAAACCGGTCAAGTGCGGGTCGTACTTGCGCACGAAAAATTCCGTACCAAAAATCACAATCTCACAAAACACATTATATTGTTTATTAATTACTTAAAGGTTTAAGCATTTAACAAAAAACTTGGCTTGAATGACTAACACACCAAAACTCTTAAGTTTTTAATGATTATGTACTTGTTAAAATGTCGCGTCACAAAAACAACCGCATTCTGGATCTGTACAACAGCCATCATCAACCCATTCTCTTAGTTGTAGTTCTGTGACGAAACAAAAGAAACTTTATTTTACATATTTTGAAATAAAACTGTTCTTTTGCTTCTCTTAATGTTTTCATGGCTTTATTTCAAACATACATTTAGCTAAGTGGAAAATAATCGATTATTTCTTTCTTTCGCAGGTAAGTCGTGACCACCAATCGGTACCTCCACAGTAAGTTTTGCATTGCGAATTACAAACCAGTTGGTCACTTGTTTTTTCAAGGCAACCTACTTCTGACTACTGTTATAGCATTCTGGTTTGCACAGGATGCGCTGAGTAAACAGACACAATAGAGACTGGCCAGTTTATGTGGTGTTTTGCATGCTATTTGAATGCTACAGGTTTTCATTAACTCTACCATGCTTTATGACTGGTTCACTGAAGCTGACCGTACGCAGTCAAGTTGCCGTCAGTTTTGTGACTGACAGATCAAGCCGATGACTTGGCTTCCGGATCGTTTGCGGTCCAAAACCCAGGCCCTAAAGCAACTCACTTTGTTTTTCTTTCCAAAGTACACATTGACTTTGGGTACAAAAGTCACCGAAGTTAAGTATAAAAACAGTTTTTAAATTGGTTAGATTTTCGATTACCATTTTACTCTCAAAATAGTCTACTTCATTTTGATAATCTGGACAGAAAAAAAGAACATTTCAAGGTTTAATGTGATCATAAAATGTGTACTAATGTGACCAAGAAATCCTGTTTGCTGAATTTACGACTTGTTTGCAGCAAACAAGCCTAATGGAACATTAGCTGATGATGAGGTAACCTGAACTGTTCCGCAGTACAATCTCGCACAATTGCTTCGCGTACTGGAGTCAAGTTCAAGGGTATCCTCATCAGAGTTCTGCTCCATTCATACTGTATCACCTTTAATTCGGACGCTGACATCATGGCCAATTACTACAGAGTTACAGACGGTCCGGTCATTCCATCCGACCTTTGTTGAGCTTTGACCTAGAGCCTAGAAAATACATTGTTTCTTTTTAAATTTATTATTAACTGATGATTGATGTAAGCAAAAAGTTTAGGCACAAATCCTTCCGCAGTCTGACTGCATCACACAAAAAAACATCTTGATCATCCATCAACTATATCGAGCAAATATAGTGTAAAATTGAAAATTGAAGTTATTGGGCCATGGAGAAGGTTGTGAGTACAAAAAGTACTGAAATATTTGCAAAGCAGATGCGGCAAGTATGCGGACGCGAGATAAAATGAAACAAATCGCGTGTCAAGATTCAGCCAAACTTGGAACTGGCAACTCTACCGTTATCCTCTTACCTCTGTATGAGCGCACATGAATCTCAACCTTAATACTGATGGATAAGATACCAAATAATATATCCAGGGATGGAGGTAGTAGTAAAATTTAAAACTGGACAAATTGGACGTGCTTTCGCTTTGGAAAGGTTGTTGTGGAGATAAATGCCGTAAAATCTGCGGAAACATTTACAAACACATCGTCCTAAATGTTATCTGTCTAAATATTTATGACAGAGTGCAAGGACCTTGTCAAATTACATTTTCGATAGACTGTTATACTTAAATAACGATTTACAATTTACTCAACGCCATCTAGTCGAAAACTAATCTAAACAATCTCGGCTTTTTTAGAACAACTGTGTTTAAATAGCCTACTGACATATGATTTTCTCGCGAAAGCAATCGTCGTGTCAGATTAATTTAAAACCCTAGTAATCAGTATCGTGAATCTATTCATTATCAGCTTAATCCGACCAAATGCCAACTTAAATAATAAATCCGGTTTATTTAATAAAATTCAGAGCAGCAATAAACCACGTAGCGTGCCTCTGCTTTTATAAAAATGAAAATCTTTTATAAACATAAGATTGCTGATAGATAAACATAAGAATACTTATATACGTATTTTTTTGTAAATACATAGGTACATAGTAACACCCAGACATAGAAAAAATATTCCATGTTCATCTCACAAACATTTGCTCTTGGTGGGAATCAAACCCACGACCCGTAGATGAAGATGATGCATTAAGTACTTTGTATAGTTTATTTCTGCGCATTAAATTATTAAATTTATTAATTTTCTTTATTTCTTTGCTGCTTCAGTTGTCTAAACGAGAAACAGTTGTTATAATTGATGCAAGTAACGATAATAGATGGTTTTCGGAGTAAAATCTACTCGACTGGGGCTTTGCACTAATCTGCGAATCAGACAGTTGGATGCTGAAAGCTGCGAGGGGATTAAGACACTTCTTAAGCTAAATAAGTACTTAAATTGGTCTCAGCCGGTCTACTTGTGAATTAATTTGACACTAAACTCTTCTTCTAAGGGCCTTTATTCGAGTAACTCTCACGTAAATACGTCGACAAATTAGTTGAGCATTTGTAAATAAATAAATTATAACAACATAAAGCATATAAAATACAGTACCAATCGGAAGCGTAACCAAGATACTGGCTACATTGCTGAATAGCAATGCAATTATAACATTATACAAGAAAGAAAAAGACCTCGCATTCCTATAGTAGTTTATGGCCAACATGACAAAAAACATGTTCAATTTTTTACTAAGCAAAATTCAACACCTGCTCGAGTTATCAGCAATTTATGAATGGAAACTAGTTACGCGATTACAAATCGCAATTTGTAACTATAATGATAGTGATCTCAATTTGAGTTGAAACAAAAATAGAGTTATCTGATGTAGTACTTCCTTGGAACGATAGCAAGATGGAACGACGATCTACGGAATGTAACACTGACTGAGAAGAGCCGAAGACGGGGCTCAGTGGCGCGCCTTGGGAGAGAACTACGTCCAGCAGTGGAGTGAGTATAGGTTGATGATGATATACATACTTCTTCTAAAGTTTTTATTTCTTCAGCCTGTGCACAACCACATTTAGGTATAAGCCTTCTATTTTGTGTGATGAACATAAATATTTGTTCTGTATCTGGGTGTTACTATGTATTCTATGTATGTATTTACAAAATAAAGTATAAGTATTCTATCAGCAATCTAGTTCCTAAAGTACAAGCTTTGCTTAGTTTAGGAGTAGAGTGTGATGTGAAATGTCCATGAATATTTATTATTTATTTATTAAAAAGCTCTTTTCGCTACCAAGATATTATCTTAAGATTTGTATGGGTTTGTTTGCTCCGACTATTTTAAATTCTGTCTCCACGCCTAGAATTGCAAATCAAAAGTCGTATATAGCATTAAACTCATCGCCATGACAGTTCCTAAGCAGACTTGCGCATCACGTCTCACTTCTTGCTTCAAAACCTGTCTTCCTTTCTGGGAAACAGCTTATAGGAGTTTTTGCCGCAAAGAACTGTCACTATAAAGGTTATAATGTTTTTCGATTTACAACCAATAATGGCATTGAGGAAGTGTTATAAATACTGATTGTCTAGGAATTTTAAAGGGATCCTATTTCTAGTTGCAGTGACATGTCCAACCTTTTTGGAGCGAGTCATGTTTTGTTGTTTATTACTTTTTTTTTTAATATTGAAGGGCTTGCTTGTGTTGGTTCTTGACGTATCTGGCTGAAATGCTTTAAATCTATATAGCTTTCTTTTTAAAAACTACTTCTGTTAGACTAGCAACAAATTAATAAAATGTTTTAAATAAATACCGTATTTTAGTTCAGTATTTTTAGAACTCGCTTGATTTATACGATTGGTGTTATAGTTTATTTATTGAAACAAAAAATAGATTTCATTAGCTTAGAATGTTTTATGGTCTTTGAAGCTATTAAAATCCATAAACAAACAAATTTATTGTCCGGTGCAAGCTATAATAAAAATATAATAATATCGTGATTATAGTAATTGGTTCAGAGATTAGGTAGGTACTATTTATTTTTAATCTCGATTAAGAATTAAGTCAATTTATAATTTATTTGCAATGGATATTGTTTTTGTTAATTAGCAAGGAGCTACCTCGAGCCAGGCTAAATCGATTTTTCGTGATATACGATATCATCGATTAACCACTAGTTATGTTAAGTGCATAGTTTTTGTATTTTTTTATAGCATTTCTTATTATAATTAAGTTTTAATTCTATGCATACTATAAAAAAACTCATTAAAAATGTATCACATATTATGTTAGATATTACACTGTTTTAAAATAAAAAGCAGTTAATTTATCCTGCTGTTTAAACACTTTCAAACGTGTCAATGGTCCACTTATTAAAACTAGAACCTCCCATCAGTACCTTAAATTTATGTACTTAATAACAGTTTCATATTAAATAGTAATAAATACGACACTCTGGATGTGTAAATGCGATCTCCTGTGGTCACCACCTGCAGTGTAAATCGAGTTGACTAAACAGATTTTTCGATTACTCGATAATATCTCGCTGACATTTTCGAAACCTTACCGAGTTTTTAACGTGTGTTATGTATTACTTTCAAGACTCAAGTACATTTCATCTATTTTACTACAACACCAGTAATTAATAGTAGTAAAAAAGTACTATCAGTACCTAGTTCTTTTGAATTGTACCTACATTTTATCGGTTCATTACGCCTAATTCCAATCGCGTATGCCTAATACAAAGTTTTTTTTACTTATTTTAACGCAAAAACGCGAACGGTTCTGTGTTGTGATTATTAAATCTACCATTTTCTACTAAAACCTGCAATTTAACAAACAATTAGTACAATTTTAAAAATAATTTATAAAAAAACTGTTAATACCTACATTATTTAAACTATTGTCATTAATTATCATTTGTAATTGAGCTTAGCATTTGAAAAAACTAAAAAAACCAACCAACCTAGATTGAATTTAGAATAGAAAAACTCAATACCATTATCATATATGTAGGTAAGTACATATGATAATGGTATTGAGTTTTTTTATAGTAAGTTTTGATGTAAGTAGGTACTTACTATAACAAAAACAGATGTGTAAAAAGGTCACCAGTCAACACTCAGCATACGCCTCAGCATAGGAACCATATTATGTTATCAAAAATAATATTGAAAGAACAATAGTGGTTTTTTGAACCAGAAACTCGTGCTCAGAGTACCTTGTTTAAGTTACCTGTAACACCTTAATATAGATATCAACATTTGAGAACTGAGATTGTATTGGAACCGGTTCTCAAAACGCATTATTTTTAAACTTTGTCAACGTAAATTGTTAAGAATACATTTTATTGCTCTGTTAGGTAAAAATATTTAACAGGATTGTATTTTGTAGGACTTTCCAATTCTCAGAGTGTATGCGTTCATATTTTATTTTAACGTGGTTGGTATACGTAAATAAAGATAAGCTTGTATTTTACAACTGAATTTATAAACACGAAAAACGATTACATATTTAAAAGTCAAAGTCAAAAAATACTTTATTCAGTAAAATCACAAGGATCATTTAGAATCGTCTTATATACTAGGTGATTCTAGGTAGCAGTTCCACGCTACCAGAGCCTAGAAGAACGGGCAAGAAACTTACGGCCTGGTTCCTACCGTTTTTTTATATGATCCTTCTTACAAAGAATTACAATTAAACTAAATTAAAGTCTAGATCAGCGTAAGATTTTTATTTAAACCTATTGCGATCCTAATAGTATTTTTCAATATCTCTATAAATGTCTTTTTCAATCGACTTTAAAAAGTTTTAGTTTCATTATATTAATAAATACCTATATGTTTTTTTTTATTCAAAAACTTCTCATTTCATCCCATTTACTCAATATATTTATGCATTCATAATGGTACATAGGTTACAATTCAGTTTTATCAGTACAAATTGAAATGTAAGCTATCTAGGTTCATCGCTATCATTGTGCTAATAATATATTATACTAATATTGACGACCGATGTGGCGCGGTGGGCGATGGTCCGCCTGCGACGCGGAAGGTTGCGGGTTCGATTCCCGCCTTGGCATAAATGTTTGTATGTTCTGCAAATATTTATTCCGGGTGTTCTGGGCATTATATGTATAATAAAAAATATCTATCTATGTAATATATTGTATTAAGTACTTATGTCAGTCTTCTAGTACCCATAACACAAGCTCTGCTTAGCTTGGGGCTAGATGATGTTGTGTGGATTGTCCAGCATTATTTATTATTTATTTATTTATTTAATAATAT
The DNA here is from genome assembly GCA_932527185.1 of Ecliptopera silaceata. NCBI lineage: Eukaryota > Metazoa > Arthropoda > Insecta > Lepidoptera > Geometridae > Ecliptopera > Ecliptopera silaceata. Next base: position 2,804,843 of record OW052202.1, on the reverse strand, counting down.
AAATTATACGAGATACACCACAACCAGCATTAGAAATGTATGTAGATAGTAATTTGTTATTTATTGGTGTTGTATCGTATTGTTAGTAGTAGTCAGCTTGTTGTAACTATTGTTGACTTTATGTAGAAGATATGGGTGAAACTTTTTGGCATGTAATACTAATACTACTTTGATATGGATATGGTCTGGCGTTATTTAAGCGTTTTTTAAGTATTTTGAAGTTTAAAATCTAAATATTTATAGAACAAATATTTATTCACCACATTAATGCAAAATGTATGTTTTAATACTAATAGAATACAAATAATTTAAGATTAACAGCACAAAAAGTATTATGTCTATAATTTTATAATGAACGTGTAAAAACTAAATAATTATAATTAAAACAGCTCAACTGAAAAACAGCTTATTCATAATTTACAAAAAAAGTTTCATTAAGAACTTTTCAACGAATATTTTTATCCATTTTACTCAAAGCGTCTCTATTTCATCTAAATATAATATAAATTTAGTTCTATTTATTACATACTTTAAATGTTCAACTTTGATCAAATAAATCGTTAGGATTTATTAGATAGGTAAAAAAATCTCATCTTAAATTAAAGAGCAAAATAAAAATATTATTTCAAAGTAAAAAATCTTATAAACTTGCAAGCCAAAGTCACGACGTTCAATAAACTAACTTTTCCATAAATGGACTAACATTTTACGACACGACACCGATATTTCCCAAACAAAGCGTAGTCGGTGCCGACGAAATGTGAACACATCTATTATTCTCCGTAGATAGATAGATAACTAATTATTGCATACAACAAACACAGAAAACAAATAACTTAAATCAGTAAATAACAATAAGCAACGGAATGAGCGGCCTTAGCGCTGAGAGGGATCCCTGCCAGAAAGCATAGTTTCTGCAGTTCAATGTAGATCTTTACTAGCCAGCATTCCATAAACACTGAAAAGAAACAATTCAAGTTAGTATCAATAGGCAACAAAATGGGTGACATCATTGCTTTTTTTATAATGTAGGCAAAAGTTTGACCGCAATCACAGTGATGATGCCGCCCATAGACAAAACATATTCACTCTCTTCTTGAAGACGTCCAAATTATAGGTATCTTCTAAACACTCTTATCTTCCAGAACTGTTGTAGTAGTCATGATCTGTAATTAAATGACTTTGGTGCATCAAAAATATCGTGTAGGGGTCGTGTAATGGAAGTGTAAAAATAACCAATATATTTTTCATGAAGAAAAGTTGGCACCCTCCTAGATCACGGTCTATCTTGAAACTTTACTACTGAAAGTTTTTCTTCTATTAATATCCGCTTGCTATTATCATAGCTTTAATCTTCATTTAATTCTTACTTATTATAATAGTTAAAGATCTAATTACACTCAAGAAGAGTGCAAGAGCCAGAGATTCAATTTATTTGATTTTAAAGTTCAGAAGAATATAATAATAGATATTATATTTAAAACATGTTATTACTTACTTACTTGTATAGTTCTCAGAAGGGCCGAACCGTCCAAAAAGGCGATGGTGGGTCGACCTCGATACTTTTGAAAGGGATTGGTTGACGAAAACAGAGAGATAAGTCGAAGGACTTGGAAGAGACCTTTGTCCAGCTGTGGGACGAGTTAGATTAGTTATATAATGTCACAGAAACCTCCGTTCGGTATATAAAACGCTACATAAGTCATACCTACTATGACTTTTAGTCATAGTATGACTTTTGTAGCGTTGATCTTTATCTAAGCTTAGAATTCAGCAGTAGCGGTACCCCAAAGATACACGTCGTTTTCTTGATGATAAAACCAGATAAGCTCATAAAGCTGAGATAAGCGTTAATTCACTAGAACTACGCGGCGCCTCTGTTCAGAACTTTGACCTCATCACAAGTTAATTTATACGTTGTTTTACTTGGAAGCAAACTTACAGTAGCAAAGTAAGTGGAATTTTTTAAAAGTAAATTATTTGTGTAATTTATATGTATTTAAATTGTTGTATGAGTAATTACGACGTGATTCGCTAATACCAGACAACCAGAGTAGCTAATAAAACTAAAAAATCATCATATCATATATTCAGCCTGTGGTGTCCCACTGCAGGGCAAAGGCCTCCCTTCCTTTCTCCAGTTAACTCTGTCCTGGGCTATTGTGGACCAATCATATGTATGAGCCTCAAATTCGTTATAAAACTAAAAAATAAATAAATAAAATTAAATCACTCTCATAAGTTTTTTAACTTTAAATCAGACACTAAAATGCGAAAAAAACGTTTCACTTTTTGTTGTCTCATGATGTCCGAGAACCATAAGATTCAAAAAGAAATATGCTTGTTTATTTATAAATGCAAAACGGATAAATTCCACGAATTCTATACAACAAATATGCGGTAAGTATAAATGATTGCAGTAATAAAAAAGAAAAAGTGAAAAATATGTTAGTTAAGTTGTCTTTCATAAATCTAAATCGACGTCGATTCATAACGATTTATTTCATTGAGGTGTTAACATTGTTAGTGCATTTTTATTTAAATAAGCTCGACAGCTATTCGAAACAGTTGTCAATATTTCTATCATGTTATTAAGTAGCTACATACCTAGTTTATCAATGGTATAGTAAACGATGAGATTCAAAAAGAATGCATAGAAGAATTTTGGGCAAAATTGAAATCAAACCTTGCATCAATTAAATCCCAAGTTGAATTGATGAAACAATTTTTTTTACTGACACATACTATTATGTTTTTGAAAATAAATAATTCTCAAAAAACATTACAACAAATTATCATTTAACTTGTTGTACATGTCAACTATCGTGTTTTTTAAGTGTTAGCGCCCAAATCATTAACTATATTTTGTGATTATACATTACAAAATATGTTTTGATCCAGCCAAAACGAACCTTCCTAAAATACACAAAAACAATTATACTTAATATAAATTGTTTTATAAAATCGGCAATGCCTCAGCCCCCTTTTATCATAAACAAAATGCTAAAATCCTACAAAAAGTAAAAGGTATGTTATTCAATACCATCTCAATGAGTATCCTGTCAGTTACATAATGGTTATATTATAGTCTTACCCTCCATAAATGGATAGTCGGTGGCATAATATAATTCGTCATTGACATCAATGTAGTGAGGTGTTTTTTGCACTACTTAAGTAGGTACAGTTGAAACCACATTTCAATAAAACGATTAAATGTTTCTATCGATTTCTTTAAATAGATTAAACGTTTGAGGAAAAAGATCTAGAAAGAGACAGATGATGAAAACAGAGGCAGTGAGAAAGAGTTGGTTGTTATTTATACATCTGTTAATCATATATTTTATTTGTTCTAAATAAATAAATAAATCTGATTCTAGGATGAGATTTGTATGGATTGAAAAATAACATCATAACTAATACTTATAATTGTAATTTTGTTTGTGTAATTGTTAATTGTATTCCATGTGACATTCAAACGCCTGTAAAGGCGGATTTTAGTGATTCATTCATATATGTTAACACCTGTAAGAACCTGAAATTATTCTGATTCTAGGATGAGATTTGTATGGATTAAAAAATTACATCATAACTAATACTTATAAAGTTATTTATATTAATTATATTACTTAAGTTCGAAAAAACTTAACTACGAGTATATTGAAATAACCTGTTACGTACATATAAACAGTACAACATAACAATCCAAGTCTCTATAAGTCTATCTTTTCCAATTAATATTTAATAATATTAAACTAGGTAACACCTAAAATAAACACATAAAAATACAGTAATAAAATATGTGGATAAGGCCCCTGTGGAGTCCAACGAATTAAGACCCGTATAAAAACATTCTTATGATTCTGACGAACATCATAATATTATGATTAGCAATATACTTCTGCATATTCAAATAGATATTAATTAAAACATTAATAACGTATATTTTTTTCTATTATTTCTATATAACATTGATCTAAAACTATCATAGGAATGCAATGTTACTTTTATATATGTCGTATAACTACTGCTCAGTACTACGAATTCTGTACTTCAGAAAATACAGTTACATTCTACAAAATGTACCCTGTTTACTTTGTACACTGTATACTTCTAAAAGTATTGCTATGTACAACAAAAAATGTAGGTACTGTACATCTCCAAAAAGTTTACATTACAGTACATTTTTTGGTCCTAAACCGCAACACATATTTGACACATCTATCCAATAAGCAAGGTCAGGTAGTCTATTAGAAGTTATCATCAAAGAATCTAAACAAAAATCATACAACGTATAAAAAAGAAAAAAGTTCATTGCACTTTATAACTCTAGCATCAGTCTATGCAGAAAATATAGCACTTCCTCACGACTCGACGTAGCCTTATAAGTCTCACAATCAGTATATTGAACCTGAGGACGCCTAGGGATTAAAAAGAAGAAGAGAACTCGTCGCTACGCCCACTGCGATCTAACTTTATAACTAGAATTGTTTATTTATTACCTGTTTTACTTTGCCTGCCTGGAGGGCTATCCAGCAAGGGGAAACTTGCGTGACCGAATATCCATTCAGTTGCAGTTCAGTTTTCGGTGATTTTACTATAGTAACTCATCAGTATTCCGTGGCATTTTTGTGGACTGACGTGACTGAGCTTTATAAAATTATGACTGAGCTGTTAAAAATGACGTCAATGCCACGGTTTAGCACGTGGCTTACCTGATTTGAGCATGGCCTACCTGATTTTTCGTTAATTCTATCAAACGGTATGAAAATCGATCATTCAAGATATCAATAAAAGACGAAGAAGAAAACTGAACTGCAATTTGATCAAATAACAGTTCAAAAACATTTCAAGGTTGATTTATCCCGTTATCTATGTCTGTTTACGCCAGTTTATATGCAACATCATTTGCATCGCTGCCTTGGCATATTACTATAATCTATGTTTTATTTTAGCAAACATATTGAATTAAAATTAACATAAACTGCTCTATTGCCGTGCTAAATGGTAACAGACAACAGTACGAAAATCTGCATGTGGAGTTCTGGCTCGGTATCTTTTCGCAACTTGTTTTCATCACGGTGTACGGTTGCATCGTAAAATGAAATGTTTTAATACCATACAGAGCCTTTGCATCTGAGCGGTGTCTAACAAGAACGATTAAGAGATGAAAGATATCCTTTTTTGCTGCACCAAAACGAGGCGATAACTTTGATTAATTTGCGTGAAGATATGATGTTGCTGATTGCTGATTTGGGACTTTAAGAGGTGCAGAATTAGGTGCGGTAATTGCTGATATATCTAAAGTTATATTTAGACTAGCAAGTTTTTGTTGTAAATTAAAAAAAAACTTGCTGGGTTTCCTAATTTTGCATACTATACATTGCTGCAGCCTTGCAGAAATCAACTTCTACTATTTTTTTCGCGAAATAATCTTAACTAACTTATTATTAATTTTCAACGTTGAAATATCAATAAAAAAAACCTTTTAATTATATTATAGAATAATATAGTGTGTATAGAAAACTATATTAATAAAAAGTAAATTAAAATTCACACTCAAACCTTATTATAAAAACCCAAAATTGTCTACTCAAAATTTTTAAACAAATAATATTTTAAATTAAGGAAAGTTAAGTATAGTAGTATGATGAATACCCGCCGAGCGTTACTAGCCTGCTGCGAACATAATTCTTTCACAGGGTGTTTTATTTAAGTTAATTAGAAATTTATTAAATTTACCTAAAATATTTTTACTAGAATTTTGTTAAAAATAGCATAAAACTTATAAGAAAAATGAAAAAAAGAATGTTAATGAGTTTAGATTTTATTTACCTAAGTATACCAAAACTTGTGTCAACTATAACAATTATAACACAATATACGTAATTCAGCATTGATCTTAAAATATTTATCGTTTACTTTTTAGTACCTAAATAACATCAAAAAACAAATGCCAATCAAACACACCAGTAAATACATATTATCTTCTAGTTATAAACAAATGCCAATCCAATAGACCATATGCTGCGATAAAACTAGTGCCATAAAAATCTCTAGTACTAGAGACTGCATTATTCCACATCCCCTGACGTGCTTAAACGTATCTCTGTCTTATGCCTGCATCTCGATATACCAGTATAAACTATGGATTCTGCACATTGACACGACATTGACGCATTTATTTATACGTCAACAATCAATAAATCGTATTTGATTTTGCTTATAAATTTAAAAAAATCTACTAATATTATACCTAAACGCGAAAGTTTGTAAGTATGGATGTATGTTTGTTACTTTTACCCGCATTTAATGGATAGTCCACATAGTATTAGTATATACCATCGTATTGTTCGATTCAAATTTTTACAAAAAATACAGTGACGAAGATAATAGTAATAAAACCATCAGGGTCGGCGCCGACATTGTGTGTAAACGTCTAGTTGATACGTGGTTAGTTCTCAGATATGTAGGTATCATATCGGTGGCTGTGAGACTGTCTATCCTGTCAGCATGTCTTGTGTCTCGATTATGCAAACGACGATGCAGGCAGCTAACGGGCCCAAGCACACGTTCCTACAGAAATTGCTCAGTTATCCAATAGGTGCTTTTCATAAGTAATCTCACACGTTTGGGTACCAACTCTTATAATCGTCAATTACTATCTTAATATCCATAAAGGATAAACCTCAAATTTCCAATTCCTTTAACGAGCTGTATCTGATTTGAAACAAGATAAAAGTTGATTTAATTTTTGGGAAGTCTTATAAAGTAATATGATTTGTGGCATGTAGCTAATAAACACTGGATGAGAAATACTAAAGGTTTAGTTAAAAAAAATTGTAAATTAAAAATTCAAAGTAATCTCAAACGCAGCTACAGGAACAAAATCGCAATTTCTTTGATTTATATGACATTCCAACAAAATTTAAGATTAAGCTGAAAAGCTCTTCAACTTAAACTTAGCACTTAGCTTACAACAAACTTTATTAAACTTAAGAGCTTTTAACAAAACTCCTTAATGGTCTCCTTAAAAGATAAATAACCAATTTATTTTTTTCATAAATGGACATAACCTATTTTAATCGTCATGTAATACTAAAACACACTATTCTCTATAAATCAAAAAGTAGTAGTCAGATTTTAATGAAATTTATACGGGATCACTTCAGAATTATTGTCTATCAGGCAAAAATCATTAAAATCGACTAGAATTAGCAAAGTAATCATACATACGAAAAAAACAGTCTGATTGAGAATCACCTATTATAAAGTCTCTTGAAAAGTACCTACAAGGGTTTGCAAAATAGGCTACCCTGGACAAGCAAATAGGCTAAAATTAAATGAGTAAGCAAATAAATACACTGTTTCGTTAGTCCTTTAGAAGAAGCGCTGTCGCATTATCAAATCAATTCAATAAGTTTGTAAGCCTGCCGAGAATTATGCAAGGACAGTCTAGTCTGCGAACTTTGGTTTGCTAAGAACACAGGGACCAGCTTATAGCGGCTGTAATATTACAGAAAAGCAAATAAACACCATTTAATTGGTATAAATAAGGTTGAAAATGGCTATTACAGAAATCACATACACTATACACTATCAGAAATTAAAAAGTTTAAAAAGTCTGTACTATATTATCTTAATTGCCGAAAGAATACATAAACAAGATTAAAAAAAAAGCATTCAAAAATCAAACATCAATGTAACCTATTTTGCAAATGATAGTTCTTGATAGAAATCAAACCAACGACCTATGGCAGACAAAGCTATACCCACTGAACTTTACTCTTGCGACGCATTTGCCATATATCACTACTGTCGCTTGAAAACCAGGGCTTAGTGCTCAAAGCTGCGCTAATTCCCTGTCTGCTGCATACACCTACTTTCCATATTAGCGAGCTCTAATCCCAGTTCGCTGGAAGCTTTCGAAGTAAATAGATCCCTGGGCTAGAGGCCGGTGATTCCATCTGGCTACTTCTGGTTCTGGCTAAGCCAGGTAGCACGTTGGATTAACAGCAACGCATTTAGCAAAGTTCAACTCAATAAAATGTAGAAACTTTCGGCAAAATAAATATAGCATGTTTTGGCGTAGTTTGTAGACATTAATTATAATTGTAGTAATTTACTTACATTTCACAGTTTAAGCATAATACTAAAACTTTAACATGATAAAAAAATAAGGTTGATCAATCACTTCAAATGATATTATCACCGTGATTGATTACTTTATTTATAACACCAAATGTTTCCGGAATTTATTACAAACAATTTTGTACGTTCTCGATCCATCAACGCAAGTTCCAAAAATAATATTCAAAGTTCATTATTTACAAATTAATTAATACCTATTTTGCATATCTGGCCCTCACGCTTGGTAACCTGACATCCGGTTATCCGGACTAGTTACAGATTATCATAATCGGACAGTGCGTAGGTTGACCCGCTCTATTAAATTGAAATTATCCGGCAATTCCGACCACATTCTCGATAAATGAGGACGTGTCAACAATTGTTACACAGATCAATGATTTCAGCCAAATGTTCGCTTCAAACCACTTGTTCAAGGAGCTGAAGTATTGTGATTGTGATTTTGAAGTTTTGCGCTGCGAATGATAACTGATGTTGGATCGATGTTTGTATGTCGTTGTCTGTTTCGATGTTTATCGATTTTGTTTTGTATTTCGTATGTCGATCGATGTTTTATCGAAAAGCAGGGAAATTATTTTCAAATCTGGCAACCCAGTAAGAAGAGCAGGATTGACAATTGATCTCTAGTTTGTTTAATCATACTATACCCAGCTGTGGGGTAATACGAGCTGCCTATGACGATGATGATGTTTAATCAAGATCAACTTGTGAAATGTAGCTGCTGGAAAGACACCTCTTCTGAGGAGACTTAAATTAAAAGTTATTTGGCCTTTTAACCTTAATATTTTAACACAAATCAAGAAGTTAAACCGACCATGTTGCACTAGCCCAAACTAAAGTATGATGACTCTGTTACAACTAAATAGTTTCGAAATAAACTCTCACAAATAGCGGCCTAACCTACGTTTGGTATATACAATATAATTGGCAAGTAGGTCGCGATGAGACATGCAAATACATTGTAAGTTACTAGTTATACTGGTCTACAAACAAAGTAGTATATTAAACGCTTCATTAGACCACTTGTGACCTGTCCATTATTTCGTTTCTCATGAGCAATTTAAGCGTAAAAAGGTCAAAATTATTACAAACAAACCGACTTTTAAAACCTTTTAAAGTGTGGATAATCACTAAACATATCTTATATTCTAACGGTCTATCTTATAAAAAGTTAGCGCTAACTTGAAGAATTGATTACCATAAGTAATGATGACATAAAGTCAACTTTTTATAAGACAGGGAGTAAGGCTTTAGAAGGCAGTGTGCACAGAACCTAATCACGAGTAACTGCGTAGACGCACGTTGCAAGAATTTGTAATAGAAAGCGGCGCCACACTCAGCTTGTATGGTACTCAGACTATAAAAGAAAACAAAATGACTATTCATCTTATGTATTCAACAAACTATAGTCAAAACCAATACTTTATTTTATATACATACATAAGGATTATTTAGAATCTACAGTAGCTCTACCATGAGTTTTTACTATACTATATTGAATATACTCGCTAGCGTCTGTAGTTAAAAAAATGTATGAAAATTTGTACAGCGCCTCTAGCGGATAGTTGGGTACTAAAATTCCTCATACTAATATTGACGTAACTACTGTAGTAAAGTCAGGCGGTTTTACTGTGACAACTCATGGTAGACCTACAGGTAAAATATTACAAGATTTTAAGTTCCTTGTGATATTGACTTACAATCAATGTTATCTGTCAAATATTATTTAGCGCCTTTTCAGTTGTCTATATAGTTGACAGACCTCACAGCTCAGTTGGTTTTAACCCTACTTTTCTTGCTATGAGAGTGTGGGATCAATTTTCACCAAGAAACCAATCACCACCAATGTGTGATGGTCAACATTCGATTTTTTTATTGTGATTCTATTATATTCATTCATGTAACATCTTTTTTCTCATACATCGTGTTATACATCTTTTACGACAAATTTTGTAAAATTTTGAAAACAACAATTTCAGTTTTGAGTTAAGTTAATCAAATTAAATTCAGTTGAAAATTTAGTGTACCTAACTCTTGACGTTGATTCAAATCGGTTCTTAGTCATCTCCATTCTAATTCAAATCGTCCGCGTTCTGAATAGGATCTCCGAACAAAGACTAGCCTGACATACAATATACAAACTTTCACACGATGCTCTTAATATCTTTAAAAGTCATTATGAAAGTGATCTAGTTGTGTTTTGGAGGTTCCAGGACCGGATTTAGGAAATTATTTGAGAAAGTTACCCTTATGGCTTAAATTGTCTCAAATATATTTATCTCGCTATATAACATGTTGGTCGTTTGATAATGTCGCGGTTTAAATTAATAGTATATATCATCTTATATAGTTGCAAATATTATGATACTAACAATATATTTTAAAATGATTTCTTTAGAGTCTAGAAGTCTGTACTGTTATTTCTGAATCTAAAGATCTTATGCACAATGGAGCTTAACCTACTTAGATTTGCTAGTTTGAACCCAAAGGCACGAAATCAGGTAATATTAGTGTAGAGCGAATTTTATTATCTCATTCAGGAAAACATTACGCGTTACGGAAACTATTACATTCCCTCCTGCTACTAACGGCCTATTAGGATTGTGCAACTTTGCCGGCTCTAGGTATTTTGAATACGAACTCACGTTGTATTAAACACATTATTGCGTATTATTATTTTCCTGCATCGTTTTCATAATTCCTCAGTTGAATATTAAAACTTTCTGTTTAGGTTTATATTCTAAATCGGAAAGATCATACCCAAAACGTTGAATCAAACAAATACTAAAATGGAGACATTTTCGGCAAGCGTAATGTAGTTTGGTTCTTCTTCTTATCGTGTCGATGCTACAACTGTATTATGTTGTAGCATCGTGTTGGAAAGATTAGCCAGACTAGACACTGCTTTGCCGTGCCTAGCTGTTACCGGTGTGCGCCACAACATGTAGTTTGGTAAAATGTAGCGACGATCTGCGGAATAAAGCGCAAAAAGATATTTATTTTAATTCTTTATTGCACAAAACTATACAACGGGACGACTTAATGCTAAAGCATTTACTGCCAGCCAACCCAACGTGGGTAGAAGAGCCGAAGATGACACTCAGTGGTATGTCTTGGGAGAGACTTACTAGGTCCATCACTGGACCAATTTGTTGATGTACTTATACATTTTTTAATTTTGACTTTTTCTTCCTCAAAATAACCACACAACTTCATTTAGAGATGTAGCTTGACTTTCATAATTAGACTGATCAACATTTGACTGATGTTCTTAAGACCACCCTGAGTCCGCCCACGTCAGTATCCCACACAGTCACAATAACACAACCAGGAAGGGTATCGCTAAGGCTCAAACTATAATATTTCTAGCAGATTGTATGTACATAAGAAATGTTCCTGTTAATTGTGATACCAAGGGATGTAATGAGATTAGCAACACTGATAATATTCTATACACCTCCATTACTTTAGTATGTAGTAGCTTTGTGAAGAGCAGAGCACAATAAGCTTTGATATATTACCAAAATGTAGTGTATCGAGTGTAAATGCGAACCAAATTTCAAGATTATCGTTGAACTAAACCTAGTTTACTAGACTAAGCTGGTTGTAGCTCGATTTAATTTGTCTACAAACTATTGAACTGCGCTTTCATGTTGGACATAGCGCTATTTGTCCAACAAAGTTCAACAGACAGTCCAATGGGTCCACAAAGTTCGTAGGCGTCAAGTCGTGAGAGCAAACCCAGGGCGACGAGCTATATCCTTTATCAATAAACGAAAACACACGTAAAATACACTAGATTAGGTGCTATTATCGCCTGTCACATGGTCAGTTTATGGATAAAGATTATATAAATATCCACCCTCGGTTATCGGCATATCTAGTTTGTTTATCTGAACCATGTTTATTAGTATGTGTTTAATCCTGTAAGAAGATATCTAAGGCCATTAAATTATTGATTTTAGACGCTTGTTTTCGTTTTACATCTTTAATTTTAGATGACTGACTGTAGATATCCCTATAGTACGAGAATAAATAAATAAACATCCCATATACACAGACAGTAAAACTAATATTTTTTTGCTGTGCGTAGAAGCACTTAGTCCAGGTTGACTTGAAGACAATGAATGAATGAATTAATTAATTAAAATACTTAATTGTACACCTTACAACTAATTAGCGAGAAAAATACAAAACAAATAAATGAAATACAGTACAATGCGCGGTCTTATTGCTAGGGAGCGATTTGTTCCAGACAACCTTTGGAAAGAAGCCTTCAAAAAGAGGGTCAGTTACGTGCACTATAGAATAAGAAAATAGGTATAGGACAAGTGTTTGATATAATAATCCAGATCTTATAAATATAGACCAACTATGTTCGAATCGTCTCGAATCCTTGTACTAAAACAGATTATAGGAGGTCTAAATATGCCAGGATTTATGTGCGGTCGTTATGTGTAATGTTATGACATTTTACGACATTTTTTATTTATCAGACTAATAAAATCGCGGTGTGTAGGAGTGACCTACTGGAGTTTTGATGAATGGAAGGATCCGGTTACAGAACAATATCTTGATGCTTTAGTTATTTGATGTGAAATATGAAATTAAACTTTTAATTATCATTATTAGAATAGAAAAAGTACTATTTTCGTACGTTGTGACTGAAACAAATATAAGTAATAGTTTTTTACTACATTATGTAGTGGGGCTATTGCGGTTCTTCTCTGGGCCAATGTGACTGTGGGGCCCCCATACAAAAAAAAACTGACAATTCTATCATACGGCATCTAAAATTAGTTGGTTTGCTTGTTTAGTATGGTGTAGTGGCTCATTACGCCATACTAAACTAGCCATACTAAGCAAGCTAACTTATTTAGCGTACTACATCTAGCATGGTGTTAAGGCGCCTCATTACACCTTGCTGTACCTATGCAGTACACTAGATTAGTTAGCATGCTAGCACTAGCTCATCTAGCGTAGAAGGAAAGTAAAAACTATGAACCCTTACGTAGCGTAGTTTGGCTCGCATTACACCATAATGCAGGTGTAATACGCACTAAACTACAGGTGCAGTTTTTCCCTTCACTGCCGCCTACATGCGCCGGCGCCAGGCCGTAGGCGCAGGCGCGGATCCTAGACGCAGACTGCTAATTAAAATGGACGAAGCTGATTTATAGTATCGGTACTGGCTGGTAAGAAACTAACTTACATATTTTATGTTATGTTTACCTGCGTTGCTATGACCTATGGTATATGATTACAAAGTTTGAGAGAGTTATAAATCTAGGTATATAAATTTTAATTAAGCCTAAAAGTGTACATAAAATTCAATATCAAAATCGAAATCTATACATAAAACAAATGACTGATCAAATTATAAAATGCAAAGATAAATAAATAATAAAGTGATAGTTACAATTTAGATTATTATATTATTAAAATGGTGAGCGATGAGACAATGACTAAAATCACATTAGATAAACAACCCAGAAAAACATTTTAAATACACGTCTAGACTACTCCTAGGAATTCCATATTTGCGTATAATTTTATCGCATTATTTAACACCTTACTTTGGCAAATATGAATAATTCCACCGAATTCTGAGTCTCGGCGCCGTTTGTGGGCGAATATTGTGGGCGACATCCCTGACCCGTAGATAAAAGTAGCCAACAGGTATCTAGCTAGAATCTGACTTGATTTTAAACTATTTCGAGTTACTTCAAACCAGTGGTCACGTGGAACTGGCACCTAGAATCACCTAGTATGTAAGACGATTCTAAATGATCCTTTTGATTTTATTGAATAAAGTTATTTTTGACATTGATTTTAGTTCATTTATCATCATCAACTTATATCAGTCCGCTGCTGGACGTAGATCTCTCCCAGCTACTGTTTGCATCTGCAATTTATCTCGATTTTTGACTAAAATTGACATTTAAAATGATGCTTATTGTTTATACGTAAGCAAACAATTGACAATGCATAACTATGTATTGAGCTCATTTACTCATCATATTATTTTTTCATTCTACATATTTGTTTTACTATTGTTTTGATAATGTGTTAAAATTTTATTTTTGACGTGACAACGTCTTATAATTCGATAGAGCCGGCTGCACGCACGAAAAAACATGACTCATGAAGCGTTCCGGCGTTCCGGCGTTCCGGCGTTCTGAGGCGTTACCGTATACCGTTCGTTGACGTTGTCACGTTCAACTATCGTCAGTAAACCGACTTTACAGACAACCATTTTTTTCAAGCAAAGTAATGTCTGTCTATGTCTCTTTACTTAATCAAATTCTTCTTAATCAAACATTATTTTAACGGATTACTTCATCCGTGGAGACGTCTACGGTAGCTGCTTCCAATCGTAACCCTGATCTATCGTAATAGATTAATCATTGTTTTTCTGATTAAGTGTACTAAGTAAATGAGCTCAATGTCCTATATGAGTGATATTCAAACCGCTGACTTGTCTGACCATTGACCATGTCAGACCACTCATTTAAGTCAACAATACAAGACGCAATCAGACGAAGTAAGATTAGTTGAACAAGTACAGAGAGCTGAGCACGAATAAATGTGACAATCGTAAACGTAACGTATTTAATACACACTGCGCGCTAACGCTGCAACGTTCGACAGTAAAGCTGATGTTGACGCGCAATGTATTTCAAATACGTTACTGTTTCGATACGTTTACGATTGTAACATTAATTTGTGATCAACCGTTTGTGCTCTTATCTTGGTTCACGTCAATTGTTGAGAACTTCTAGATAATACTTCAAATGAAGGCCATGTCAGATTAGTCTGGAACTTGAAATCTAATCATGCAAATTACTGGTTGAACTGAACTATCTCTCCGTCTACTCAAAGTTACGAGACTGCTATAAACCTTTGGTCTGAACAACCAAATAAATTAAGTAGTTTATTTATAGGTACGATATTTTTTAAATTAATTCAACATAATTTTAAATTAATTTAAAATAACTAACAGTTTTAAGATATTTAAATACTGCTCTTCACTTGTCACTATATGCAATTTTAGTTTAAACTTTTATTTTATAACCTATCGTATCCTAGGCAAAGGTCGCCCCTAAAGATTACCAAGATTTCCTCATTTAAGAGGCTAGGATAGGCCAAAGATAATAAGACCTATTATGTAACTAAATCAACCATTTCCCTTCTGAAACTCACAAAAGCAGAAACATAAACAATACATTACGAAAATCAATTAGCAGTCTGTGAAGGAGCTGATTATCATGTGAAAACACTATCTGATCTATGATCGTGTATTTCGCAACAACTGCCGCCATCTACCGTGATCTATCGGCGCCTGCCTTTCATTACTTCAATGCAAATTAGACGTAATTTAAACTAGGGTTGTGTTGTAACGGATCTTCGCCTCAGCCTCCGTTACTGCGGAAGTTCCGCAAGAAATCGTACCTTCGCCTCCGCTTCCGCCTCCGCACAATTGTTTCGTGTGTAACGGAGTTGTAACGGAGTTTTATTTACGAATAACAATAAATATAAAGCATTTTCTCCCATCGTTCGCACGCCGCCAAGTTCAGTGCCAAGTGAACAATTATTAAGTTCAGCTGGATTAATTTATGAATCCCTTAAAAATCGTTTGGAAGGTGATAAAGCCGCAAAACTATTGTTTCTCAAATTTAATTTACCTCTCGTTAATTTTGATTACAAAAACGTTAACTTTAAATTTTTACTTTATGTTTTAAATGTTTACTTAAGTGTTTTAAATGTTTACTTAAGTATTTAATATAAAAACTTTTGAACCGTAAATTACTATTTTATTTACATCCTCTTTCACCTTCATTCACATTCATTTTTATGGGGGTTAAAGTTGCCCGCGTCCGTAGGAGATTACTCTAGAAACCCTACACGTGACCCCTGGGCAGTGCTAAATGGGTAACAAAACTTCTGGTGGTAGGCTCTGGCCGCGGCTTGTCACCACCCACCGAACAAAGTAGTTCCGTGAAGCGATAACCTCGTGTTTCGGAATAATGCTCGGTGTAGCCAACGACACATAAAGGATGTGACGGGTCTGAGCAGTTTGCATGTGAGTCAGGCTTGAGCGCCCTGGAACACTCAGCAACGTGAATGTGCAGGAAGACTAGATTTGGAGGGTAGCGGGATCCGAAGCACGGTTATTTCCGCTGGCCGACCGCAGGTTGTAGGGGGCCCAATTAGCGAGCAGCCACTCGTGAAAGGCTGCCCCGCCGCCTTGCGAAAAATCCCAGAATGCTCCATCGTGCCGGTTGGCGACCGGATGAGAGGATCCGATGGCCATTCTTGGGGGGGTTCGGGCGTCCCCGCAGTCTCCATTCTAGTGTCCCACTCACACATTAGCGTGCTGAGTACCGTTGAGCTCGCCTGATTGCTGCCTCGCTCAACTACTGTCTTACCCAAAAAATCCTAAACAATCACTCATCATGAAAAAGTCCAAAAATAATAAGTTGTGCCTACAGCGGAAGCACGTCCTCTCACTTCAAGTGCACTTCTCCAATATTCGAGGATTGCACTCTAATCTCGACCCGGTCCATCACTACCTTGAGACCAATAAACCGCACTTATTATTTCTCACGGAGACGCAGATACAGAACCCTTCCGACACAGCATACCTCACATACCCAGGCTTCTCACTGGAGCATAATTTCAAACCTAGGGCTGGTGTCTGTCTGTTTGTTCGGGACGACGTATGTTGTCTGCGGCTGCGTGACCTTGAAGTGACAGATTTTTCTGTGATATGGGTAATGGTGGATACCGGATTAGATAAAATTATCTACGCCGGATTATATAGATCACACTCTGGAGATTTGGAGACAACCAGGTTATTTCACTACATTAGTGAAACAGCTGATCGAGCCCAAGAACGATACCCTGATGCTCAGTTGGTACTTTTGGGAGACTTTAATGCCCACCACCAACAGATGCTGTTCCCATTCCTGACTACTGACCACGCTGGAATAGAGGTTTGCAAACTTGCTCTAACACTAAACTTCACGCAACTAGTCAGTGAAGCCACAAGGGTACCGGACGTTGAGGGTCATACTGCTAACTGCCTAGATCTTCTGTTGACGAGCGAACCCGAACGTCATGCAATAGCAGTATTGCCCCCGTTGGGCAGTTCCGATCACTGTGTGGTAAGATCTGTTTCGTCATACTCACCTCCAGATCCATCTCCTAGAGGTTGTAGAAGAGTGTGGCGATACAGGTCGGCAGACTGGGACGAGATGCGACATTTCTTTGCGTCTTACCCTTGGCGTCAGATCTGTTTCTCTTCGAGCGATCCAACAACCTGTGCTAATAGCGTCACGGAGGTAATAAAAACAGCAATGGAGTATTTTATACCATTTTCTGATGCTCCACCATCCAACAACGCTCGTCCTTGGTTTGGCCCTGCGTGCGCTAGAGCTGAAGCTCAAAAACATGCGGCTTATTTAGCTTGGGTTGATGCACGTAGCGCTTCAGTAAATTCCTCTGACACAAGGGAAAAGAAAAAAGCCTTTATATTAGGACTAATAATTAATAAAATTATAGAAAAAACAAATAATAAAACTAATACAATAAAACGTATTAAATTTAATTCAGATCTTATATAACTTTTTCTATAATAAATAACAACAGAAGAAATTAAAGAAACAAATATTATAAATAATAAAGATATTCAATCTAATAAAATTGACAAGGCCGCCAAGTCTTGTAAGAAGGTGATACGTAGGTCACGCTTTGAACGGATTGGTCGTATGGGGGCTAAGCTTGCAACATACCCAGCGGGAAGCAAAGCTTTCTGGTCCTTGGCTAAGTCCGTTGAAGCCAACTTCAGCCGCCCTTCTTTTCCTCCACTGCTCAAACCTGACGGATCATTAGCTCATACCGCGATTGAGAAGGCAAATCTTTTTGCAGCTCAATTTGCGGAAAATTCACGTCTGGAAACCTCTGGCGAAATTCCACCCAGCCTTCCCTGTTGCGAGACATCAATGCCAGAAATTCGTATTCAGCAAAAAGAAGTGCTCAAAACGCTACGTAGCCTTGACGTGAATAAAGCTAGTGGTCCTGATGGAATCTCAGCCCTAGTACTGAAAACTTGTGCACCTGAGTTGTCTCCAATATTAACTAAACTTTTCCGCCTATCTCTTAAAACCGGTGTAGTTCCTAAGTCTTGGAAGCTTGCCAATGTGCAGCCTGTGCCCAAAAAAGGTAGTCGCGCCGATCCGTCAAACTATCGTCCCATTTCAGTCACCTCTGTACTATGTAAGTGTATGGAGCGTGTACTGAACGGAAAGCTCCTAGCATATCTCGAAGAGAACGACCTCTTGAGTGACCGACAATACGGTTTTCGTAGTAATCGGTCTACTGGAGACCTTCTTGTTTATGCTACGCACACCTGGAGCGAAGCCATCGAGAAATATGGCGAAGCACTAGCGGTTTCGCTTGACATCTCGAAGGCATTTGATAGGGTTTGGCATGCGAGCCTTATTGGCAAGCTTCCGTCATTTGGACTCCCGGTACAGTTCTGTACCTGGCTTGCAGACTTCCTGAGGGAACGATCGATTCGAGTGCTTGTTGATGGCTGCTCATCGGATCAATTGGCAATTAATGCTGGTGTACCCGCTCAGGCCAGACAGAATGTGGTTAGGCAGGAAAGAGACCAAATGCTGCAGCGTTTGAATTTGAAAAACCTTCGCCTCCGCCTCCGTTAACCTCCGCATCCGCGGAGGTGAAACTCATCGCCTTCGCATCCGCCTCCGCCTCCATTAAGAAGGCCTCCGTTGCAACATTTAAACGATCATAAAGTTAAGTTTCAAGTAAATATAACTAAATCTAGAAGTTTCTACCCATTTTTCTACCTAAATATTTTCATTTATTAGGAAAGAATTTTAGTCGATTTCAGCTCATAAGAAAGTTTTTTTATATATCATTTCAAGTCATTTTTGTAGGCGTAATATCTCTCGTCCTGGGGTCCTATTAATCGACAGCGATTTCGAATGCCACTGCGTTGCGACACTGCAAGGCTCGATAGAAAAACGCTGCTTAACGCGCAGTGTAGATCAAATACATTCATTTTACGTATCGCAACGATTGTCTAACCCCTGGAAGTTATGAAATTCGGCTAACTTTTCCCGGTGCGAGGGCGCTAATTACACCGTCACTTGTTATTTACTATGGGTGCCGTCAGAACGAATGGGCGGGTGTTTGGATATCTGATAAGTCTAATTGTAGGGGCAAACGAACGAAAAGTAATGATCGTGGGCAGCTTTAAGTCAACTCGACATTAGCGGCAGTTTCACATTTTAGGGTTGAATTCGTAAACATTGGTACTCCATATCACAGTTTATTCCTTGTTTGGGTATCAATGTTTCTAATCTGAATCAATTACCGAAGAGATAATTTATTGTTTATATTACTTTTCCATGAACTTTGATGTATATTGTTACAATAAATTTAATTTCCTATTGTATAAACAGTTGTTATCACTTGAGAAAATTGAGAGAGAAAAATTGATATTTTTTTTATGATTAATTATTCTACTTGTATAATAATAGTATTGAAATAATTCTGACGTTCTGTTTTTGTCTTTTCAGGTAAGTACCACAAGACTTCAGTTTCTTTAAGCAATGAGCTGCTACACGGCAGATTGAACTCATTGACCAAAAGCTGATACGAGCACCTATATGCAACTGGTTTGTATAAAACTTGACTGATTTGACAAATTTTACACTTTTTCCCATGTTGCTTGCTCGCCCAATAAATTTACATATTTATACACATTACATATTAAATTACAAACATAAAATTAAGCACATTGTAAAAGAATGTGAAAAATTAAATTTATTGCTCTATCAATAGCTCCTGCCTTAGCACTTTATAAATAAGCATAAAATCAGTTTATTTTCCATACATTCAGAACGTCTCGGGTACGCACAATTAAATTATTCAGTGTATAGACTGCGAAGGTACTAGGAGCCCATAAAAGCAATTCGAAACTCGTAGCAACTCGTAAAATCGAAACTGAACGAGGGAAAAACGGTTACAATTCGTCCGGGACCCGTACATTCGTGAGGTAAGAGGTCAATATAGAACTGTGTATATGCCTTAAATTGTTTCAAAGCACTTGCCTAGATTCATATAAACTAGGATAAGAAAAGTTGTCTACAAAGTTATCTAATCTATCTTCTTCTTCTATCTTCTTCTATAATAATAATAATATAATATTATAAAGAGATTTGATTGTTTGTTTGTTTGCATCGAATAGGCTCCGAAACTACTGGACCGATTTTAAAAATTCTTTAACTGTTGTGAAGCTACATTATCTGCGCTGAACATGGGCTATATTACAATGATATTTTTTATATAGGCTACCCGTGCGAAGCCGGGGCGTACTACTAGTTACTCATAATTTCAAATCTGTAGTGCGAGCATGATACGGTAGATAAAATACTTTTATAAAACGAAATTTTACCTAGTTTTTTTAAACACTCAAAACGTATCAGCATTCTTTCGCGAATTTGATCGATTATTGCGTTTTTCGAATGTTGTTACGCTATGCAAAAATAGGTTGATATACCAAATAATAGAAGTATTTAATTGATAAACAAATCTACCTTATTAACCTTCTCAGTGTCGCTTGAATAATACCACTTTACAAATTTATAAAAAAATGAAATTGTTTAATGTTCGTCACAATATTTCTAGGAATAAACAATAGCGTGGGCAACGCGTAGGATGGTCTTCTGTGGTTGACAATAGTTAGATTTTAATGCCAAACATAAAAGTATTTTTCATAAATTTATTATCTGCCAAGTAGTCTATTTAAAAAAAAAATACTACATTTTTATTATCTGTGCAACTGCTACAACAATCGCATTATTCTCATTTTATGAAAATGTTTTTGCAGATACATGCCCCAGTAGGTAAATAAATGATTGTAAAAAAATAAAGAGCTCGCCCGCACCACATAAACCTAAGCAAAAGTACCCCTTGCTAAAGAAATTTATTTTATTCAAAAATACCCTCGTTTACCCGGTGCCCGGGTTCCCAAATCCTTTTGAATCCATCTGCACACTCCAATCACACAATACATCCATCCCTCTCGCTGGCTGAATGTGTAAGGGAGAAATAAATATCCTCTGATGGGTTGGAAAATCAACATGAAGCGTAAACAGGGCATTCTTTCTTCCTTATGTTTTTTTTGTATAAAGTTGAATTCAGTCGTTGGTGCGTTTAATCCTTACACCGCAGCTGTTTGCTATTATGAGAATTATAACTAAAGTCGAACATAATTATTTATTTAGATTAAAACACACCTCTAAATTATTTTTACATACAA
Source organism: Ecliptopera silaceata (assembly GCA_932527185.1). Lineage (NCBI taxonomy): Eukaryota > Metazoa > Arthropoda > Insecta > Lepidoptera > Geometridae > Ecliptopera > Ecliptopera silaceata. The sequence continues at coordinate 2,783,344 of OW052202.1, read as the reverse complement.
CTTCATAAGGCAGCTGGCAATACCGGCCTAGGTTTTGTCCGTCCAGTTGGCGTAGCACCACAAAAAAAAAATAACCGCCAAACTTTACCACTATAAGTCGTTTTCGAAATGCCATACATTCTTTACTAAATCCAAGAGTACTAGATAGTTGATTTATTTTAATCTGCATAGGTAGTGCTTAAATATGTGTATGTAACTAATATTTGATGAGGGCGCCACTGGACAGTGATTTTCCCGCCAAACCTCAGAGCAACCGTCGTCTTATCATTTTCTCATGACGCGATAGTGGCAAGCAAAGTTTAGTGAACTTTGCTTATGCATTTGCTTTGGCTTATCCATTCGATAGGTAGGTACTACAGGTTATCAACGACTCAAAAAGGTTGAGACTACTTATTTTTTTCTTTTTTGATAGTCAGACCTAAAAAAAAAATAGGCAATTTCACCTTTTATTTTAGTTTTGGAATATGAAATCGAAAGCAACAATTTTTTTTATACATTATTGGCAAACGCTTGACTGCAATCACACCTAGTGAGTAGTAGGTAGAATATGTACCTAGGTACCTTAGTACTCAAAAACGAAGAAATGTTTGTCTAAGTAGGTTACGTAGTAGGTACTTTATGAACATAATATAGGTACAAAGTTATTCAATTCATGGATTTTTAGTAATTGGCAATGTATTTTATCTATAGGTATTCTAAGAAACTATGTTTGTTCCTGTTTTTTTGCAAATAGCTATCAAAATGTTAAAGGTCAAGAACCAAAGGTTGATAACATATTAATGTTATTATTTTTAAAACAATTCTGTACAATCTCAAGGATTCTTAGTTTTATTACGAACTATATTACCTACGAGTACGTGGTTTTTTTTTGTGCAATAAAACTTAAATGATAACAAAATTAATGTTTTTACCTATAATACGTTTTGTTATATATAACTTTAAGGCGACTAGTCTAGGTCTAAGTTTCACTTAAAAACATTTTGGAAAATATTCTTTGACAGGTATTTCATAAAATTTGATACAATTTGACATAAAAAAACAAACCAAAAATAAGCCAAAAAAACTTTCAATGTTTTTGGAAATTTTTCATGGATATTAAATTTTGTAATATCTCATTTGTCAAAATACTTGTTTCGACGTAAAATAAGTTAATTAACAAAGAAAACAAAGCGCAAATCCCAATGGCGCCGATGTGAGACTTCATTTAGACAGAATTTCGCGTTTAAAATCTTATTACGAACGTAAGCTCAAGAAAGCTCTGCCACAGTTCACACAGAAAAGCTGGATCACTTTCTTTATTTTCCAAACCAAGAATTGATTTCTTGGTTTAAAGAAGCTTTTTTATTTAACTCATATAAAACTTTACAGTTAACTTATAAAGAGCTTAAACTATGTACAGTTTTATTTATTGTAAGTTTAGTAGTTTATAAAAAACTATGATGTACTTACTGACACGATTTAAAACGCAACCTGTATAAGAAAACAACATTCAACATACAATTAGCGCAGTACAATAACATAACGCTATCCACAGTGAGGGGTGAATACGAAAAAATATGACGTTACGTTCGTCAGTCAAACAAGCGTCAACGCGTAGTGTCACTCGAGTACGCCACCATTTCGATACTGCGATTGTACTGAAGCAGCTGTTTGTACATCAGCTATGTCAGACTCATCTCAGCGCTGCTCAAATTACAAGAGAAGAATGACGCTTTGTGAATTATCCTCTGAATTCTTTAGAAAAATAAATTATTTCAACTAAAGTAAATTGGTGTCGCCTATAATACCCAGACGTCTGCTTTATGAAGTGTAAGTCGCGAGATTGAGATTGGGGAATTCTCTGAAAATGCGATCTTTGTACTATAGTTAGATAAATTTGATTTAAGCTGTGAAGGAATTTCAGTAAATATTTTTCAGTGAGCTTTTCATCTGCGTCCATCGGATTTCGGCTACTTTTATCTAATACACTTTCCAATGAAATAAAATCTGTGTACAAAAATGTTGTAAGCAAATCTAAATTAAAAAGGCAGCCGTCGGCCATTCTTGTATTTTCCTTTCTTATTTACTAAGAGACCTACTTGAAATGTTTTTTCTAGAAAAATCCGTAGAATTAGGCTTAACGTAGGGTTGTGACCGTCAGCCTGGAACAATTTTATTTTCATTACCTACCTACGTACCTACTCTACTCATCAAACGTATATTATACATGATATATCAGGAAAAACAAGAGTAAAGTAAGTCTAGTCGAAGCGACGCGTGACCCGAGGGCTGGTGAGTATCTGGCCCAGCGTATCAGCATTGCTATTCAGCGCGGCAATGCAGCCAGTGTCTTGGGTACGCTTCCGATTGGTACTGATTTGGATCAGTTGAACTATCTATAGATCGTTTGCAACGGTCTGTAGATAGCTCAACTGTTTCTTATGTATTTTATATGACAATGTACATTTTGTAAATACTGTATAGTCGTAAGAGTAAACGGGTTGTTTTATGATTTCATTTAGCATTTTTTAGTATTACTTTATTACAATAAAATAGCTATATATTGTAAACGTTAATTTAGTATTGACTAAGTACATTTTTTTATACTTACGTTAAACAAATAAATTGCAGGTTAATGTACATTTTTATACTTTTAACAAATAATAGAATGCAGTTTAAAACATAGCTTTTTAAGTACCACTGACCTTGCAATATGCTTTAAAAAGACCGTAAATAACTGACCGTGGTAGGTAAAACGGACAGAGATTATCAGTCGAAAAAAAGTAAACTACCTGTATTGTCTTACAAAATACAACAGGTGAGATACGCTAATGAATCGGCAATATTTAGTTGCCCAATGAGTTAATCGTAACCAAAATGCCACAGCGATCTAATTAGTAAACATAAATTATATCAGTTAATAATCTCACATAACCTTTACTCGACCTGAGTTTGATAACGCCTCCGCTAACCGATATATTATTAAACTAGCTGTTACACGCGACTTCGTATGCGTTTCAAGTTTCGGCACGACAACGTTGCGTCGACTTTTGCGTTCATTCCAGATGATATAAGTTGTAAAAGAAACTAGTAGACTAGATGTGATGTGTGAAATGCCCGTGAATATTTATATATTTAATGTTTTATTTTATGATTGGGATACCCAACACAGGTTTTGACAAGTTCAACATTTTGACAGAGTGTTCCCGTAGTTACAGGGCACCACAGCAAGTTTATATACAAACTTAATAAAGCCTATGTATCAATTAAAATGCAGCGTTCTAATACCTAGTAATTGAAATTAGTCGATCAAACAAATATTTTCTCTTATAATATTAGTTAAGATATTATTTACAAAGGTTTACTACTAATTGATGCGATATTTCCTACAGAATTCTCGTGTTTATATTAAATATGTAGTAATAATACGTAATTCATGATTGTTGTTATGTTAGTTCAATTGAGTTATGACAGATAAATATTTAAGATTGATTTCATTGCCATTTAATGCAGCCAATAATTTTATAGTGGACATGCTATTATTACAATTGGTTAGTTATGTTAGGATACCATAATATATTTTATTCTAATAAGTTAGTGAGTTATAAATAATAAAAATAAATAAAATAAATACATTTTGCCGGTTTTTTACAAAATTTCTGATAGATAATTTTAAGAGCAGAACAGAGCGGAAATCCCACCTAAATTTGGCATTAATAAATATTCAAATAAATATCAAAATCGACATCCATAAAATTTAATATCATAATAGGCATTATCTTTAAGAGGATCAGTTTTATTTGTATTCTTTGTCTCAGACACCTACTGAGTTTGATAAATCAATTTCAAAACGATTTATGTGGCAATAAAAGCTAGACTATTTGGTTCAACAGCCTTTTTAAAAGATTTAAACAAAAAAGCTCCTAAAGATCTGAAACAGTAAAAGATTGAAGGTTACTTCAAGTCTAAAACTAAGTTTGAAGAAACTTTTAGTTCAACTGTCTAAGAGCTTTTATTTTCATCTTCTAAGCAAGTTTTTACAATAGGTGCTAAAGCTTTAAGATATTAGACGTCAAAAGGAATAACTTTAGTCGCCCTTAACATTTTAATACCCATGTATTTTCTGGCATAAAATATAAACTTTTGACGCGCCTTGCCGCAACCTTCCCATAGCTCAGAAGCTCCATGTTGCTTCACCATGGTGGAAATTGCCACGGGTCTTATGGTAACAGTGTAATTTATATGCCATTGTCTGACGGACACATGACAGGTATGACAGGTCGTGACAGTGAATAGCTTGCTTTTTTTGTCATATTTCCGTAGAATCACAGTCAAAATATACAAAAAAAATGCAGCCAGTATCATGGGTACGCTTCCGATTGGTACTGATTTGGATCAGTTGAACTATCTATAGATCGTTTGCAACGGTAAGTAGATAGCTCAACTGTTTCTAATGTATTTTATAGGCCTATGTAGATACATTTTGTAAATACTGCAAAATTAATTTGTAAATCTAATTATTGCATGCTTAGTCATAAGCAGAATACATTGATACCATATATTATTTGACATATAAATAACATGTATTGCAAGTAATAAAAACTCTTTGACTTTGACTTTTGCAACAGTCGTAAGTTTGTTTGTGAAAAAAAAATACTTCATTTTTTTTTCTTTTTGTAGTCTTATCATAACAAAACATTGAAAAGTAAAACTAAAAATAATTTAATAATTACACTAGTGTTACAACAACGTCTATGTGTAAATATTTAATCTACAAACAGCATAACTAAAACCCCGATAAAAATCTCAGCGACCGTTTCATTTTAGAGTTAACTACGAAAATAATTAGTTTAAAGTTAACTGGTGTTAAACTGCTAACGGTTATAGCGATATAACTGTTTTTATTATAAAAGGAAGTCGAGTTTTTACGAGCGCGACAAGAAATGTCACAACCTTTTGAGAATTAAAACAAATTTGGATATATCTTAAACTAAAAACTGTTTTATTCGAAACCAGGAAACGGCAAAACGATAATCTTCTATTCTTGTAATAGTTTTCTTCGAAAGATAAACAAGTAAGATAAACATGTAAGAATTGTGTTCATGATTCACAATTAATAAATATTAGAATAGTTTTCAAAATACATGTATAAAAGAAGTATGTATTCATGTTTCTCATATCATCTCTCAGATCATAGAATCATGCGACAATTATTACTGTTTAGGTAGTAGGTAAGTAAATTGTACACAGATACGTTTTTGACTCATTTAATAAATAAATATTCATGAACATTTCACACATCACATTCTAGTCCCAAACTAAGCAAAGCTTGTACTATGGAAACTAAACTGCTGAATGGAATATTTCTTATAATACACATTTTTTGACGTGACAACGTCTTATAATTCGATAGAGCCGGCTGCACGCACTAAAAAACATGACTCATGAAGCGTTCTGAGGCGTTCTCAAGTGACGTTGTCACGTTCAACTATCGTCAGTAAACCGACTTTACAGACAACCATTTTTTTTTTAAATACATGTATAAGTACATAGAATACATAGACGTAAGTACCTACGAATTGTGTTTTCTTCAGATCTGGACCGAACAGGAAGTATTCCTTACCAAATTATTAACGTTTTAATAATATAATTTCGATTCAAGCGTCATCACGATTTTGAAAGACAATATTACAGGCGTGGTTCTGCATACTCAAATTAAAGACTATTTTTGTGGTCATATACCTGAGGCATGAATTAACCCGAGGATATTATGTATTCTTTGTGCATACAAGCCATGTGGCGGCATCTGTCTTTATAATGAAAGTCACGAAATTTATCATGAAAGAGCTGAAGGCACATGATTCCAGGTTTTTGCTGGCAATATAAAATATATTTATCTAGTGAAATATAGCCTAAGGCTCAGCAGGTTTATGTTTTTGCAGTATTATAATAAAACTTATGTCTACTACACTTGTATTGCTAAATCTACACACAAAACAAATGTATATAAGTATTCTATCAGCAATCTAGTTCCCATAGTCCCACAAGCTTTGCTTAGTTTGGGATTAGAGTCTGATGTGTGAATTGTCCGTGAATATTCATTTAAACCAGTGCTACTTGGTTTTTTAATTTATTTCCTTACAAAAAAATACCAAAAATACTAAAACTTTTTAGTGGTGAATGCAAAAGATTGCGAGCCAGAAAAAAAAACTTGTAAATGACGTGTTGTGTATGAGCCTTGACACTTTGTCATCCTCAAATAAAAAAAGTTTTTATTACCATTCAAATGCTTTTTACATCGATTATCTTTCTCTACATCCTGGCAGCCTACGCAACTTTATAATGTTACTTATTTATTTGGTCAAACCGAATAATTTTGATGTTGCAAATGACGAGCTTTATCCTAAATTATTGAGGAATTTAACCGCAAATGATTCGGATATTAAGTTCTTGGGTAAACAAGTTGACTCCTTGTGAGGTCATCGGGATGTTTGAGCTTTTAATTTGCATATCGTTGACACGAAAATCGTGGGTGCCGTGTAATTTGAAGAAATATAAAAGGTGAATAAACCTTTTTTCCGTAATGATTATTATTAAATAAGCATATAAGTAAGGAGGTTTTAGAAGGGCGGTGATGCTCCAGTCCGAAAATTATGCATTATAATATAAAACGAGAAATGTCGAGAAAAGAGTCATGCCTTCGATTTGTAAAATAAAACGCCATTTCAGTTTTCATTTTTTTTATACTTTTATCAGGAATCGACGCAGTATAAAATTCAGTGCGCATTATCGAAAGGATTCTATGTTGATAAGAACCAACTGATAAGGATTTTGCATACATGAGTATTGCTAGATAAAGTCAAGCGCACACTATTTAAAAATGCATGTCATGCATGCGTGGTCTGCGTTGCGTCTATATTTTGGCCTGTGACATAAATCGGTCACGCCCACATACGCGCTGCGTTAGGGCTGTCACGGGTTTTCAATGTAAATTGTGATTTACGACAGTTCGAAAAAGAACTAAAATATCCCACAAAACATTGTACCTAGTGGTAACTAATTCTATAAACATTTCACTTATTAGTTTATGGGATTGAACTGAGATTTCGATTTCTTTTTCAACTACAAATCAAAGATGGAAATTGAATTACAATTACAATCAGAACGAATCAAATGACGGTTAGGGCTTTCATCTGTATGTTTTTTTAACCGAATATGTTTTGTTGTACGGAAATGTTTGCATCATGAGTTACTATTATTTGGGAAACAATTGAACTCTGGGTACTGATTTTTAAACATTCACATGCTTGCATCAGGGCTGTCACAAGCCATGTATTTTCGAGTCTGTCATTATCATTAGGGATGTAACGCGCCACACGTGCTTGACAGAAAAAAAAACACTTTGGAATGTGCCGAAAAGTATTTATTACGAAGCTTCTGCAGTTGATTGCTTCTGAAAATATTATATTAATATTCTTTAGGAAGATTATTTTAATTGGCTCCTGCTGTGAATGTCACCACCGATTTCTGATCGTTTCATTTCGAATACCAACATTTTTCGATCGTATCAAGTATATCTTACTGCGCAATTCAAAATTATGCATTTAGTACAAAGTATGCGAAATATTTTAGTACTCTACCGATTTACCGAAACGCTACATAGTTTTATTCAAAAGTAGCTACATTGAATATTAAATACAGCCAGAGAAGGTAGCAGTTCATTAGAGCTTGCTAGTTAGGTATTGCATGTACATATTTTACTTCATATCGTTATTATAATTGGGACGTAAGTATGATATGTCACAGGCCCAGCTACTTTACTATAATTATTCTGACCAAAGTAATGAAATGCTAATCTAGGTAGCTAATGCATTTCAAAGAGCGAAGAAATCATATTGCAAGTACACAAGAAAATGTTTCGTAAATATAATTTACATAAGGAGACGTACAATAAAACATGAATTAAATTATAATCAAAGATATGTTTTGCGTTAGTTTACGCCTACATCTCCAGTTGAGCTATCTTATATAGCGTAAACATATATAATAATGGCTACTTATATGGCCATCCGCTCCTAGATTGGCCTGTTTATTTCGCTGTATTTTACGTTAATAAATTTCGAGGCCGACAAGGAGACGATGACGGGACGACCTAAACACTTTCAAGAGGAATTGGTGGAAAAAAGCGGAGAATAGGGACGAGTGGAAAGACTTAGGGGAAACCTTTGCCCAGCAGTGGGACGAGATAGGTTAGAGAAAAAAAAATATAAGTAAATAACTTTTGAGGTTTAATACAACACAAATACCTTGTTTTAAATGAAATTAAAATTCAAGTCAGTCCTTGAACATTAAGCATTAATGATTTGGCAATAATTAAGTATCTTAAATGTTATTTAATCAACATGCTTCATGCGTTGCAATAAAATTTGATGTTGCAAAAAGTCCAAGTTAAAAAGTTCTGAGAAAGGTAGTAGCCGCGGGCAAGTGACAGGCTGACTTCGCCGATGTATGATTTGTAACACTTTGTTACTTGTTATATTAAGATTTGTTACGCTTTTTGAGACTTGGTAAACTAACGATTATTCGCCTTTGAAACGAACTTAAGCGTTTTTTAATTCAAAAACTTTTTCACTTATTCACAAACCAACTTACAGTAAGTACATATTTCAAAAAAATACATAGGTGTATATTAAATACATATGAAACAGTTTAGCTATCTACAGATCGTTTGCAACGGTCTGTAGATAGCTCAACTGAGCCAAATCAGTACTAATCATGGGCGTACCCAAGAAATAAATCATATAAATAAACATTATGGGACATTTTACTTATCCCCGTCTATTCTTAAACTATGCAAAGCTATAGCAACTAGGTGACAGGCTAACTCGCTAAAAATAACAAAATAACTGTAAATAAAATAATGGAAGATTTTTAGCGGTAGCCAATTCCAATTGCAAAAAACACAATAAAATATATTCATAAGTTACAAATAGATTTCACTAACATTCACTTTCTCCTTTTCAATAGGTGGGTTTATTCCTTTTTTTAATTGGCGTTCGGCAAAAAATTGCGCATTCAGTTTTTACCGATCGCCCACGGGTGATTTAACGTTGAATGTTGCCAGTGATCTAACTAGGGAATACTTGAAGGGGCAAAAATATAGCTACTTGATAAGATACTGTCCAATAAAAACTCTGCGATAAGTAATTATGCTGTTGCTATAACGACAACGTATAAAGATAAATATAGCAAACAAAAATGCATTTGAGACTGTTTATATGTATATGGAAATTTCAAACACGATTCATCTCTTTTCTGATCTGATTTTAACTAATGAGCATTTGACATAGGTAATCTAGTCTCAAACTAAGTAAAGCTAGTATGTAATATAACAACTGAATTGCTACTACCAATTCTTTTTCCATAAAGACAAACGTAGTAACGTTCAGAAACAGAAATATGTTTGCCATCACTCAAATGTATGTTGTCCGTTATTTTTTAACATTTGTAGCTAACCTCTGAAAAATTCAAGACCAACTTACGAAAGGTTTATTTCCATAAAAATACATGTTAACTACATTCCTTGGAAAATAACAGGCACACAAGATAGACGAACTTAGGGAATTACTTTTTTACAGCCATGCCCCCAAACTCCGTCCTAGATACGCACCCCTTGTTAGCGCTGCTACAAATGGTAATAACTAGCGTGATGGTCTAGCAAGCTTAACAAATAGTTCAAATCAAACGCACAAAATGCTTCTGGGTATTGAGTAGTAGATTTTAACTTTCACTGTGTTCCAATGTGTTTATTGAATAGGCGTAGAAAAGCAAGCCAGCTTATTATGCTGATTTCGTTTGACGTCTATTTTTAACTAAAGCTTTATCTTAAAACACTTTCATTGGTGATAAGTGAAAGGAATAGTCTTAAACTTGTTTATATAGAAAAATGAACTTTAAACTCATGAAAATAAGTATTGTATTATTTTATTTAGATTTATTATCTTCACAAAGACAAACATTTGTGTGATCAGCAATGATGTTAGTTATGTGTCTTGATTGAAAAAATGAATATAGGTAAGTATCCTATCCTAAATAATCTGTGGTAAACGGTGTTGATTGGGATAGGATACGGCGTTGAACGGACACATTAGTAAAACTTACATAATTAGTGCTCTAGTCTCAAACTATGGAAAGCTTATTTTATGGAATCCACTTTGCTGTTTTTGTTTTTCTTTTTAGTCTATTATATGAAAAAACTCCTCAATACAAGCTAATTAAATCAATAATTTAATTTCATTACTTGGTAGATGCTTTTAGGTTGAAAAGCAATCTAGTTTCTATAAAATAAGCTTTCCTTAGTTTGAGACTAGAGTGTGAAATATCCATAACTATTTATATATTACGCATAGACCATTCCACAACTAGCTACCTAAATGACAGTAGAAAATTCCATTTGCGTCCCTTTCATCCCTTTAATCAAACGTGTTCGGTTAACACATGATTAAGTACCGGCGATGTGGGACGCAAATTAACGGGGCAGCCCTAACTGGGACTCAATGGTGTGTAATAGCCACGGCCCAATCAATTAAGACACGCAGTAACAACTGCTAGGTTGTCTGTGGCGATGTCATAGTAAATAAGCTATAGGGGTTTGTATTGCTAAAATTATAAAAAAAAAACAATATTTAAGAGACAAACAAGAGAAAAAAGGTCTCTTATAGAAAGTTAAAGTTCACTTTATGTCACTATTTAATTTGTAATTTTGACATAACGTCTACTATACATTACTGACTACTTCAACTATACATTATTTTAACATTATTTAGTATATTAAATAAAGAATAAACTAATGTAAATACTTATTATTAAGTTCCCAAAGTTATAAATTGTAAATGAAAGTTTACAAAATTCATTGTTTAAGTACTTATAATAAGTTTTTCAATATTTATACCTAATACGTATCACCATTTTACCTGTTTTACAAAAAATATTTTATTTATTTGATCAACCCTGTATGAAAATTATTAAAGTCGTAAGTACCCTTTATATGTTTTTATCAGTCTTTATTTGTTCTCAAATATTTAGATCTAAATAACGACAACCCTAGTCCAAGCCAGCAAGGCACGCCATGCGCCACCCGCGATGTAATCGTACCTTTACGCCTCAATTATTTGTTAGTGTGCGCTCGCCTTTACGTTTGAGTAGTTGTGAAATTATCTACCACGTTCACCATTAATTAATTACACATAAAACCCTTACGAAAAACAAATGTTTTAATATGTTTTGCGTTTAGAGTATCAGGAATTATGTAATTATTATGAAAACCCAAATTAATAGGATCCTTTATAAAAATACTAACCGATCTCAAACGGCTATAATAAAAACTCATTGACGCCTAAACACACAATAAAAGGCAGATACGGTAATTGGAAAAATTGTAAAGTGTCTGAAATAAATTCAGTTCAATTACAAGCCGCCACGTAAAGGACATTAAAATTCAAAATAAAACGGGAACAACGGGCGGTGATAACAGTTATTTTTTACGAGAACGAGCTTTACACATCGCCATTGGTCCCTCGGATATCAGAATAGAATCACAATAACGAGTGCCACTGGATTATTGGGAGTTAGGGCTCTTATAAACTGATAGGTATGTTAGACAACCCCGATCACCTAGCCGATGTTCTGACCAAGTAAAATCTCTTACTGGCCTTCCTGTCACCGTTGCATTGAGGGAGGCTCAGGATAGAACAGAATGGAGAAAGCTAGTCGACAACTCTACTAGGACATTACAAGACGGGCACGACCTTCAGTAATGAAGAATGCGACGAAGAAGTTGTTAGACAAAGATTTAGGTTGACATGAGACAAAAAAGGTTTTATGAAAGGTACTCAAGAATTATAGATTTTTAAACATTTAAGTACTAACAAACTGTTTTAAGATATGTAATGAGATATGAGATAAGTAATTTTAAAAGGGAAACACATCAACCTACTCACATATTAATCAAAGCTATATAGAGTCCAAAAAAAGACACAAGACTCAGATTTTCGGTTTCAGAGGCTACATATCCAAAGAAAATAAATCGTTTCAATTTCATAAAAATAAAACATTTCTTCAACTATACCTACTAAAAAAAAGGTAGCACTCCGGGAGTGCCGGCAGAAGTGAAAACTTCAATATTAACGTTGTGTTTTCACTTTTAAGTTTTCACTTCAAAAATATAACCACAGACGTCATAATGACAATGACAATCACAATGACACAGACACATTCGCGCAAGCGCGAATGTGTCTGTGTGCCGCCTAAACAGAGCACACTCAGGCACGGTAGAAAGAGTGGGAGATACTAGTTCCTCTCCCTTTCCCTCGATCTTACGCTTTTTATCAACGTCACGTGACCCTGACGCGAGTTTGAAAGTTTTTACCCACCCAGCGCCGCTAAAGAAGTTTTCACTTCAAAAAGTTAGCAAAATTGAGAAAATAGTTTTTTTATAGTTAGTTTTCAACTATATTTACCTACTACAAAAAAGTTAGCAAATTTGAGAAAATATTTTTTTCTTATAGTTAGTTCATAATACATAGTTCATTTATTCATAAATAAACAATTACACGTCTTATAAATTAATTACACAAGAAAAGAAAAGAAAACGGTCTTCGACTACTACGTCGACTAGTTTGTATTTCTACTTTGTATCTTGTACGATCTTAGTCATGTTTTCTTCTACCGTTTGTATGTAAACTAGATAATATAAAGTCTAGTCTAATCTACATATATACTAAAAACAAGTATAACCTTCTACGGTTAATTCTATTAAGCTTAGACACACCGCCACACCCAAGTAATCATGAATTTATAAAGTCATTCGGATCAAACCTAACATTCTAAGTGATAATTTAACTGTATGATATAGCGTTTGTCGCAAATGCTTAGTGTGATGATAATATCAAGATCTCAATTGAGTTGCTCACCTTGAATTAAATATGAGTCAAGGCAATTCCAAACTCACTTAAATCTCATCTATGCCATAGTCTTAGCGATTTTCAACTATATACCCCTATCATATAAAAAGTTAGCTTTGACATTATGTCAATATTACGTATGGTAATCAAGACATCAAGTCTGCGCTAACTTTTTATAAGATAGACCGATAATGATATGTTCAAGAAAAAATATGATACAAATTTACACCTTTATTACAATAATCAAAATCAAGCTATATGCCAGTGAGATAGAGCGGCGATCTGCGTAGCTGGCAAACACTGGATGAGAAGAGCCGAAGACCGGGCTCAGTAGCGCGTCTTGCGAGAGACCTACGTCCAGCAGTGGACTGATATAGGTTGATGACGATGATGAAATATTTGGAACTTTTTATTGAAGATATATTTTATATTCCAGAAAGTTACCATGCCAATAAATCAAATTAACTTAATCAAGACTTATCAGTGGACTGGCACCTACTTTATCACCAGTATTTTTGAGAAAGATTTATCAACAAAAGTTCTACTATTGTATATATCTCCGCCTTAAGTTTTTACGCAAAACAAACGAGAATGAAAAAAACCGTCTCACTTAAAACTTTATTTTCTCTACAAACTTTAACATGTTTAGCCTATTAGGTGGCTATTTATAAGGACAAGCCCCTACTTAGTTTAAATATGCTTATCGTTACATGCCTGCATTAGCGTATACCAACATTACCAACTAGCCCTATTGTTCGGTTGGTAGCCTTCAATTTGCCCACCAATATGGAAGTTAATCGAATAATGTTCACCAACAAATTAACCACCCGTTAAACTCTGAATAATTAAAAAGTAGCCGTTCATTTTGACAGATGCTCTGAACTGTAACTAAGTGTATTTTGCGTATGCGCTCGCTTTATTAGTTTTTTGTGTAATACTATGACTTTTGTTAAAAAAAGAACATACGTACATTGATAATAGTTTTGAAACTTCACAGTGACAATATCTTATTACTGTAGGTATTTACGGCATTCAACATAAATAAAACTAAAATGGTATTATAAGCAAAAACCTTTGCTATTCACCATTTAAAGTAGCAAACTTATTGACTAGCTTATAATAGTCAAGACAACTTGAATCACAACGTTCATCTGAATTGCAAACCGCCATTGAACAAACAAACCATAAATCATGGAAACATAAAGCCATTATATTCAAAGACTTGAGATTAAACTAACGAAGAGATGCTGAAACGGTTCTTTATCTGAAGAGATCCGACACCCACGCCTGCTGTAATACGACTGACGATAAAAGTATTTTTTTATGCATTTTATTTCAACTACAATATGATGAACTTGGGCTAATTTAAGCGAGGGCTAAATTAGCCCAAGTTTTTCAAGTAGTTTGTGAAATTTCATAAACCTGTGGGTAATAAACATAACTGTATTGACAATAAAAAAACACTGATTCCGTATAAATTATCATTTTTAAAGCTTACTCTACTCCGAAGTAATAAAATCGAGTCATAAATCGATGTTATATCGATTAAAAGGCGCCAGTCGACGCTAAGACAAAACCATCATTTTGTGTTGAAAATACCGTTAACATAAACACACTATGCATGCAAAATATTATGTAACTTTTTTTATATAGCGTCTTTTTAATAAGTTTCTCAACTAAAAGAGAATTAATATAACTTGACGTTCTACTATGAGTATCGGGAAGAAAGTGACGTAAAATAAACTGTCTTGTCGCCGGTGTGCGCAAACCCTAAGGCCTATTTAAGAAACAAATAACTATATATTAGGGATTGAGTTATCTGCAGTTCAATTTATATTAAGTCTCCTTCTTGAAGAATGGCGCCAATAAACCAATTTATCAAGACAAATTTAGCTGTTCGTATGTTTACGTAGAGCACCAATATTGCCGATTGAAACCTGTTGCAATACCCGACCAATAAATAAATCGCAAATAACAGAATTAACACCTCAAAGTGTGAATAAATGGAAATTTCGAAACACCATCGTAACGGTAATTGCGCGAACGACATTTGCATCATTATAGCTTTATTGAAACTGAACCATTGACAAGATAATCACACAACAAATATATTTTATTTGGAACTACACGTGTAAACGATCCCCGTAGCATTAAATTGTTTCGGAGCCAACGGCCGCTGGTGGTAAAAAAAAACAAGTTCCAAATTGTAACTGTATTTTACTAATTATGACATAAGATTTAACGTCAGTTGTGACAGTGGTTAAAAAAAGAAGAATAAGTTCATTACCGAAACAGATTAAAAAATAATAAACATCGTGTTAAAAGTGGGGGTCCTCCATAGTACCTACGTAGGTAATACACAGATTTTTGTACTAATATTCCTGTAAGTACCTACTCTTTATTTATGTCGGTAATATCAGGTAGTCATTACTCGGAGTTATCTGACAGCATTTCCACCACATACCAAAACGGAATAAAAACAGCTAAGTGCTAAAAGATGCTGTAATAAAATAAATTAAAAATAACGAGTATTTTAAAGAATACATACGTTTAAATAAAACCAGAAGTTGCTATAGATCCTACCATAATATTATAAACGAGAAAGTTTGTATGGATAAATGTATGGTTGTTAATCTTTCACGCAAAAACTACTAATGGATTTTTACTAAACTTGGAAGTAATGTAGCTTATACATCAGAATAACACACAGGCTATCATCTATAAAGATATTCGGTCTATCTTATAAAAAGTTAGCACAGACTTGAAGTATTGATTACCATACGTAGACATAAAGTCAACGCTAACTTTTAGTACCGTTTTTATTCAGTCTTCTAGTACCCATAACACAAGATCTGCTTAGCTTGGGACTAGATGATGTTGTGTGGATTGTCCAGCATTATTTATTTATTATTATTTTTTATAAGATAGGGGGATTGTGTGAATTGACCGAAAATAAAGCGAAGTCGCGGGCAATGTAACCCTAACTAACCCGTTCCTCCCACATTGGTGGAACCTGTCTTTTCCCTCGAAGAACCGGATCAGCGTGTGATAAAATTTCGCAGTTAATAAATACCTGGAGATACCGAAGAATTCTGATCGCGATCCCGTCACTCTTCGTAAACCACACACAAGCGTTTAATCTATTTAAGGACGCCATTTACACGCTTATCTCAAGATACAAGATATTTATTTTGCCAAAATAAGTAAAACTTTTACTTATATACCTATATTACCAAGTTTGTTACACTTATTTTGGCGAATTAATTATCTTTTATTTTGTATCAACATATTGGAAAATAATATTGTAAACTTATTTGTAACGTTTACGTATTAGCTATATTTTATGCGTTTTACAGAACGTTTAATTGATATTTTACATAAGATAAATATATAAATATCTGAAGAAACCGTTGGCCCATTCGTTTGTTAAATAATTGCCCAAAACGACGAAATTGGTACGTGTACCTACCTGTAATGACTCACTTTGACACATCAAGATTTGAAATCTCATATACTTATTCTCAAACCACAGATCTTTACAAGATGGTTTGTAAGGGATTAAAATAACTTATGTATATAGAACGGTTCCGAACAATGGTAAATCATCGTATATCCCCCAATCCTTTCCCAATAACAAACAATAGACTGAATGTAAAACATAAATTGGTACAGACAAAACAGATCTCTTGTCAACACAAATTCGATAATACGTTCGGCTTCTAGACACCAGTTAAATAAACATAGACCTCGCCCTGTTCACCCATAATATTTGCCTACCATAATAGTATATTCCCGATCACGTTGTAGACCACCCGACTTCTATTATACTAACCAAATGTTCAAACAATCATAACTCTTGTAGTAACTTGATGTTTGTGGTGTCGTTAATAATAAACAAACGAATACTTCGAGTCAAGTCGACAGCATATTTTGCGAGTGGTACCACGGACTGGAGGTCGGAATATTTAGTTGGAAATATAAACTGAATTTCTGCTGGTACTGACATTGTATTCTGTCAAAGTTTGTGCGAAATAAAACCAAATATTTTTCATCTGATGATCACGGTGATTGGTCTTTATTCTCTTTCAAAATAAAAAAAAACTTATCTACAAATAGATCAGAGATAGAGAAAATAAATAGATTAGAGATATAAAGGTGAGCTTGAGTCTAATAAGAGTTTTGTCTGGCTGTAGGCGGATAGGACAGTTTTCTTAGCCTCGACTTGATATTCCGTTTTCGCTAACACACATTCAGTAAACTGAACGACTCTTCAATTGCTTTGTTTACACACGAACTTCAGCTCTGATCGTCTTGCTGTCAGTTTTTCTAGAAAATTTATATGTTTGCCTATCACATAGCAGTTCAGTTAACTCCATAGAATTAGTGTTACCATTGAAATAATTTTGATGTATTTTCAATTTGATTGTACTAAGGTCCTAAAAACCGGACGTAAATAAGATCGGGCTTACATATCACCATAAAATATATATAAGTCACATTTTATGTAGAATAGTTGTTGTAATATTTAAACGAAAAAGTTTCTGAGACAGTAGCAATGTAAATTTTAAACTTTTTAAACGCTAAATCTCCGTAGGGAATTAGCAAAAATGAAAGCACGCTCCGTTTTAGTCTGGTGTTCTGAGCTGGTTTCCTAACTGCGTCTGCAAAAGCTGCGGCTTGTACGTACACAAAGTACAAACTACGATCCGGTTGTACGATTGTTAGATAGCATTTTGACCCCCACTGTGTCCCATCTAGAGAACAAAACTGCAAATATTAGTAGTTTGTGTTGTAGAGAAACTTTGTAAGTTGTTGTACACCAGCCCATCGGCTTATTGCGTTTTCAATGCATGTTTGGAGAATACAGCTCGATTTAGATAAACATCGTTTAATGTTGACTTTGATGTCTGCTAAATGTTTAGTATAAACACTGTTAGCGGTCTTAGGCCTAGATGCTATGGCACTATTCTATGTTGTCAAACGATGTTATATTTTGAAAAATAAAAATCATTAAATGTGAATGCACTTAACTCAGATTCTCACAAGTATTATTATATACTTATCATAACATAGCTTAAAACAAAGTCGCTTCAGTCTACCTGTCTCTATGTATGCTTGTATCTTCAAAACTACGTTACAGATTTAGATGCTGTTTTTTTAATAGATAGATTGATTTAAGAGGAAGTTTTATCGGTATATGCATCAGCATTGCATCCTTTTACCGCTAGTTATTTTAATAATATAAATACAGTCTAAAGTCTTCGTTTTCTGATACGTACTTGCCTATAAGAAAATTTTTCTCGATTTAATAAGCATTGTTTACTGTAAATTACCACTTATGCGTTATCATTTAGCTTATACAACTTATTTGCTTATGAGTTTAAATTCCAAACAGAACCACGCTGTTTATTAAACCACTGCAGCTACAGATGTTTACTTAGATTGGAATAAGCAAAATGTAGTTATATGAAACTTTTTGAAAATTTTGTTAGTCTTTGAATATTTTACTCCATGAATACCAATGCTCTAGAGACATACAAAACTACGCCAGGTTAAGAATAAGAATCGCATACTAGAAATCAATTGCAAAATATGCTATGTGCACTGAATTTAAGTAAATCAGTAATAAATCAGACTTGTATTAAGTCGGTAGGTGTACTAGCTTACCCTAAGGCCCTACTAGATGGACCTTACCTATTCAATACCCATAAAGATTGAGATAACCTTATCATAAAGCTAAAGCTCGCAAATAAAGCTTGATTTAAATTCAGCTTAACAAATTACACAAATTCACGCCACCGATTGCTGTTATTTATCCAAGGGCCCACAATGATACATTCGACTTAGATTATAATCTGCCAAAGACAAATCGAAACGTTTAGTTTATTCCTATTTGCTAAGTACCCTCGTCCATAGCTTTTGAATCAAATCAATAAACTGGTTCCAACGCGCGCGCTAAAATAAGCAGAGCTAGCAATTAGCAGATGCTCTGGCAACACTAATTGCTGTGAACGCATAAAATAAATATATTGATATGTTTTGTTGATAATTTAATCGGTATTGACTACATAAATGAATATGTTTTACTATTTATTCTGCATTCAAACCGGTAACATTGCCCGAGGCTTGCAGACGGCACGCTTTCTCTATATATTTATAGTTTGGGCGCCAAAATTCCTAACCTATATGACTTGACAATCTCTTGACAAGTGGTTTGACGGCTTTTACGACCAAATTGAGGCAATAATTTGAAGAACGATGGTAAACAAGCAACACGATTGAAGTGAAATGTTTGACCGCAAGTAGTTGTCGAAAAAATAACAGTTAAAATTGAATAAACATTTAAAAAAGTAATAATGACTTGACAGCTGCCGTCACAGAGTATCAATATCTTGTATCTACTAACTATTGTCAAGACTAAAAGCGATGGTTATGACAGTTGCAGTTTAGTTAATTTAACTAATAAAAACTTTTAGGGTCCTACTAAATAATACCTACTTGGAAGGTTTTTAGTTTTAGTTAGGACTTTAATTTTTAGTTGGTTTTGCGATCTTATTTGAGAACTTTATTAACTAAAAATTTAATAACATTCCTAAACACATTTCATTTTATATGTATTGATAAACTGCGCGTTTCGATAAAGTTATTTAGTAAATAAATCTTATGAATAATAAACCATTATGATTTAATACATACTTAGATCGTTTGACCCACTACTTGGTCACGACACGACAATACTGTTCTCT
This sequence comes from Ecliptopera silaceata, assembly GCA_932527185.1. Lineage (NCBI taxonomy): Eukaryota > Metazoa > Arthropoda > Insecta > Lepidoptera > Geometridae > Ecliptopera > Ecliptopera silaceata. The sequence continues at coordinate 2,763,657 of OW052202.1, read as the reverse complement.
ACTAAATCTATTGACGCAACTTATTATGTCGATACATATTTTTCGTACCTACTCAATTAATTTAAGTATCTAATTAATTGTATATTCCGTAGACTTCGACCACATATTATAGGACCTGCACTAGTTCTGAATACATATAAAAAATTTCAAAGTTTAATAAAATATCTGTTACCATACAATACATTGCGTATACCATCAATATACACTTACATTTCATTTTCTAATTTGTATTTCTTTTGTTTTCAGGTAAGTGTCCACATTATCTCATCTCTCGTCATACCTCAAGGCGTTTGGTTCGTATATAAACTATGGCAATTACTGTCAAAAAAATTAAATACTTTCTCAAAGTGGTAGTAGAAGCTTAACCTGTTTGATATCATGATATTTTCCATAACTATTGTTCGGTCCAAAGACATTATGGAACGAGCCGGGAATCAGTGGATGAGAGTCGCAAGGGACCGAAAAGAATGGCATAATAAAGAGGAGGCCTATACTCAGCAGTGGGTGCCAACGGGCTGAAATGATGATGATGATTGTTCAGTAGGTAGGCCGTAAACATTGATTAGTAAAAGCGCACACCAACGACGAAATGTATTATAAAGTCAAGTGACTTGACGTTTGACAATGGCTATCGGGTAAAAATTAACGCGAAGAACTATTACTACTGTACTGTGTGAACTACTGTAGTCTTGCCGTTGTCGGTGTGCGCACACTCTTACTAACCTTACGATGTGACAAGTGACACATTGACACTCCTTTCAATTTAATTACATGCATGACAACTCGATATTATGAAGTCCCAATGGACATTCATAGTAATTAATGTCATAATTCTTTTAACTTGTAAGCATTCAACTTGTAAGTCTAACTACGTTTACACTTTCACTATCAAAATTAGGTCATAAAGGATTATGACTATTTTATTAGGATTTTTTTCAAAAAGATAACCGACTTGTTTTACTCGACGATCTGCGTAGTGTAGCTGGCAAACACTGGATGAGAAGAGCCGAAGACCGGGCTCAGTGGCGCCTCTTGGGAGAGACCTACGTCCAGCAGTGGACTAATAAAGGTCGATGATGATGATGATGATGATGATGAGCCGACTTGTATCGCCATCGACAAGTATTATTTATGCATTGCTACGAGACCTTTTTAGAAGTCAGTAAAAAAATGAAAAAAAAAAAAAACAAATGAATAATGAATAGGTTTACTTGATAATGTCGAACAAGAAATATCTAGTTTTAAATGCCTGACTATTATGTTTGAATAGCTGAATCTGACGACATATTTATATTTAACCGGCTTCTATATTGATTAAAAAGTCGATGACATTTATTTCCAAATTCGTTTCACATGAATGGCCCTTAACGAACACTAATCAGTGTAAATCGCAGATAAAATCGAATCTTAGTTAAATAAAAACCTCATCAATATTCTGATTACTATGAGAAAGCTGTAACTAAATAAATAATAAATATGTTTATCATTAAACGCTAATTAGCCGCTAAGGTAGGTGCAATAATAACGGCATCAATAATAAATCATTTACATTACATTAATAATCTTTTCATACTACTACTAATTAGTCTTTTTGAGAAGAAGAAGTACCTAACTACAGTACAAAACTTTAGTTGTAAAAAGGACTAGCTGAGATACGGTGTAGGTTGTATGTTCATTCGGTTCAAAAATATTTGCATAAGGTGACAATCTCAAAAATTGATACAGGGTTACACAGAAAATAATAAAAAGAACCCTAAAAAAATTAAATTTCTCGCTAGAGCGAGAGGTATCACCTTTCTTTTATTAGCACCGCTAGTGCGACGCCAGAAAAAAAACCTGTAGCCTCATAAAGTAACCTAATACACCTAAAAATGTAGAAGTGACAAATTCGAAACAATTTGATTTACATAATGTTGCCAGCTAAGCTTATAATAATAATAATAATAATAATAAAAACGTTTATTGACCAAAAACTTACAAGCTAATGTACTTACATTATCATGCCTAATTACAGTTTAGCTAAGTAGGTAGGTAGTTTGTAAGTTTAGACAGATAAATAAGTGCATGACAGATTATAGGTGCGTCAAGAACCGAACTAAATTAACTGTATTTCGGTCCTTTGCGTCTTTTCGTCGGACAAAAAAGGTCTACAAATGCAAAATAAGTAAGTATGTAGGTGCAAGGCAATGGTATTGAATGTTCACTTGAGCAGGAGCTAATTATTTGCTATAGAAAGTGGTTTATAAACATATTATTGATGGTGTAGTGTAGGTAGATTGGAAAGGTTGTAAGATATTGTGTATTAAAAATGAGTGTAATAGGAGTGCGATGTGTTTGTGCGTTCAAGGTGAGTGTGAGAGAAGCTGAGTGAGTTAGTTCTAACCTATTGAAACGAGCGACAGTAGGTACTTAATGAGAATGAAAGTGTGAATACATATATAAAATTAATGTGAAATGAAATGAAATTCTTTTGTTTTTTTTTTTTAATCAAAATGAGTAGTGGTAGATATCGAGTTTGAACTTAAATTATATTATCTCATTTATAATATTGGTAGGACTGATTTGTTTTATTTATTAAACATCGATTAGACAAACAATAGTTTATACATATTTAAAACCTTTTTGAACATTTGATAGCTACATTCTTACAGCGTTACATGGGTTACTTACTAGTAAGATATCCTACTGATATCATAACAGCAGAAGCCTGTATGGATTTAAATGAACTGTGTTTAATACATCAGAATGACTCATAGGCTATATTTGTAAAAAAAAAAGTTGTTCAAATTGTATAATACAAGGGCGCTAGCTGGTATTAGTATTATTATTATTGATTTGGATCAGTTGAACTATCTATAGATCGTTTGAAACGGTCTGTAGATAGCTCAACTGTTTCTTATGTATTTTATATGACAATGTACATTTTGTAAATACTGTATAGTCGTAAGTTTGTTTGTATTGTTATTAGATTACAATTAATAAAAGTATTAAGATTAGTAAAAGTCGATAGTTTGAGTGTAGGTAGGATTGTAAATACGGTGTAATACTTATATTATATTTGTATGTCAAGCAACTTCTCGGTGTCATCATAGGATAGCTTTTGAAGCCAGTCCTTCACGGTGCGTTTGCATGATTTTAGGTTTAGTGTTGTGATGTTCAGGATTTTATTTAATTTTTTGTAAAGGTGTATCGATAAGAAGTCAAACTGGTGTTGCATAAATGTTGTTCTGTGAGTTATGTTAATAATAGTGTGTCTTCTTCTTTTGCGTATGTGAGTGGGATGTATGGGTATTTTCGTATGAGTTCTTAAAACAGCACGGAGAATGTATAATTGTCTGATAGTAAGTAGATTGCACGTCTGGTACAAGTCCCTTGTCGGATGTCTGTAATTCATAAAGTTCATAGTTTTGATCACTGATCGTTGAGCCCTTTCAACAGCTATCTGCAGCTTCTGATTATCATGGACCTTCTAAGTTCTATTTATTTAGAAAAGCTAATGAATAATTGAATATTTTATCGCGATTCCGTTAATACACCGATTATTAAAAACGTCTGTCTGTAAAGTAGTATTATTCAAATTTTCATAATCCATTTGAACTGTTTCTATTTACTTTCTGTTCTTCATATCAGGTGTACCCATTTCAATAAAAAAAAGTCGTGTGGCACTCGGGGACTGCCGCGCGCGGTAAAGCTATTTCATAGTATTTTTTGCTGGATTACGCATGCGCAGTGTTAGGTTATTTTCGTTCGGTATTTTCGTTACAGAATTTCTGGATTCGGTCTCCACGCTCAAGGCCCACGATGCAAAAGCTATAAAAATCTTCTTTCATTGCTATTTTTTTCCAATAATAAATTAAAGCCTTGTTTAGCACATACTATAATATAATCTGTGGTTGTGCTCGGTTGTAGATTTGAAATGCATACAAAACTCCGCGTTCAAAACAACAAAATTGTAAAATTATCGACAAAGTTACGGTTTTGTTTACCGAAGCATCCCCCGGGGAAGACAAGGCGAATGAGAAAATTGCTCTTTACGACCTTATAAAACTCTGCAACTGCTTGTTTTTAACAAAAACAACCACGACACTTTCCTGTTTAGCGAAATTTTTTATTGAAGATTACTTAGTATAGGTGTCACGTTTTTTATTAGAAATATGATAGAAAATCCCACGTGCATTATTATTGCAAATTCTTTATTATCTCATAACATAACAGACTATTCTAATGCCTTAATCAAACCTACCGAGTAAACCGGCGAGACAGTGACGTATTTAAGATACACTGCGCGCTAACGCTGCGACGTTCAACAGTAAAACTGATGTCGACGCGCAGTGTATCTCAAATACGTCACTGTCTCGCCGGTTTACTCGGTACGTGTGATCAAGGCATAAGGCGTTATGCGTAGGCGTCTATTTAAATCTAAATATTTTAAAAATAATATAATATCTAATTGTATTAATGAGGTACCTATTTACAGACATAAAATAACAAAATGATAACAATGAGATCAACTTAAACCTAAAATTAACAAAAAATATAAGAAACTGTGCAAAAAAAAATTGGTTGTCAAGAAGGGTTAATTAATAGACCCCACAGACTTATGTAGGGAAACGAATCAGTACCTAGTACCTTTCCCTATTCAATTGTCAGATCATTTATAATACCAGCGATTGTAAAGGTCCGGTAAAACCGATCCAAATTCCGGTAAAGCGAGCACATTTCCTCGTTACATTGAAATAATATGGCTATTCCGTATTTCGTATATCGCCGGAGCAGATAACGTCACTCACAGTGTCCGTAGCCGGTGTACTATCGCTGATCTTTGATAGAAACAGCCGTTTTAAGCTGTATGCTGGTAGAAACTGCTAGTGGTTCTGTGGAGGCTGCCACATCCGTAGGGCCACTTTCCCTGGAGCACGGCAATCGATATCAACGTAGTACGAAAGGAATTGGTTTGATAAGACTAGAAAAAGGCATGAGACGATTGGAGAGATAAAAATTCAATATGATTTTTTGTATTATTAGTTTCTTTTCCTAGCAGGCATTTGATTTCTTTGTAAGAAGGGTCATATAAAAAAACGGTAGGAACCAGGCCGTAAGTTTCTTGCTCGTTCTTCTTGGCTCTGGTCGCGTGGAACTGGCACCTAGAATCACCTAGTATGTAAGACCTAGATTACCTAGATTCTAAGTGATCCTTGTGATTTTATTGAATAAAGAAATATTTGACTTGACTTAATTGCTTGTCGAAACTCCGAAGGGATAGGTAAACTAGTAAATACTTGCCTTGTCACTCCTAATACCGTATGATGTCGTAGTACAAGACATGGCACAGCTTAGCCAACATAGTGTTTAGTTCAAGCTAGATCTAGAGCTTATCTTTCATCTCGCTCCATTCTCCTAGGAGTGACACGACAGGGTCTAGAGTTGACGTATTGTCTGGATTATAGACTGCTGAAGTTGAAAGGCGCCAGTACTGCTGGCCACACACCATCCTTCCTATCGTCCAATAGGCATGAAATATAATCAATAAGGGGTAAAGATACGAGTAAGGAAGTATACACGAACCTAGATATTAAAGCATAGTTTTCCATAGTTTTTTTAAATTCTAGAAATAGGTGAAGGATGATAGGTGTGCCAAAAGCCTTAGGCCAGCCCGCTATATAAAGATACCACAAAGGTTCCCGAACGAATAGAGCGAGACTAGTCTATGCAATAGAGAGAGTGCATGACACTATGGTTTTGTCATCCGGGTCGATGGTAGACTTAATTTTGAATAAGAATGTAATTTGAGTTTTGTATCTAAGTTTTTCTCAAGAGTCTTTTGCAAATCACAATAATACTTTATTAAAACCCTAAGAACAACTTTTCCTTTGAACAACACAATATATTCGCCTTAAACTGGTTAGAAGGAAAATAGAAACTTGAAAAAAATACGAATAAGTAGGCTCTGACGTAACCGTGCTTAGTAAAACGGAACAATGACTTCACTGTTCAGGTAACTTACCCCTCGAATTTAATGAAAAAGGTCGTTCACAAAATTGCTAATTACCTGACCATTTAATGAGGTCAGCCCTCCCCGCGGCACCTACAAATTTTAATTACATTTTTAATTTGGTAGTATTATAGCGTCTGAATTTATATCCCTTACCCCATTGGCACGGAACGATGTGCAATTTTAATATTGGGTTACAAATGTTGCCAGTTATTTAATTTGAAGTGAAAATAAAGTTAATTTTAAATGTGAAGGCTCATGTTTTAATTGGTTTCGGCTTTATTGAAATTTGATGCATGTTTACCTACCTACTGCTGTGATTTAATTGATTTGTCGGCAAAATCTTATTTTACATTGGAACAATCTATAAAATCTTGTATATTATGATGTAAATACATGTAATCCTAATATTAATATCTACACCAATTTAAAGAAGATTTCTGTGTGTTTTTTTACTTATTGCTATATTCAACATAAATTAACTTTATCCTAAAAACGTTTGAAGCAATGCGATGATAGTAAGATCGACAAGCAAGATAACAAAACAAACCGAAAAATCTACTTCCGGAGTACAATTTCATTAATACACTGTAAATTCGAAACACGTTCGCAAATTACACGTGTGGACAGCCAACCGTGGCCTAAATATCGTGTAAAACAGCGAAGGAATTTACAATTTAAACGCTTTTTTCCCTCTCGCCTGTCTACCCCAGAGAGGTTTCGATAAACAAAACGCAACTTTTCCGATAATTTTCCATTTGTTGTTTTGTATTTTGGTCTGCGTTTGAAAGCTACACGTTTTGTAAGGGAATGCAAATTGCTGTACAAATTATGGAGTTACGTAAACGCTATTAATTTGTATTGCAAGTGCAGTAAATGTACGTAAACACATAATAGATATCTCCATTTTTTTTTAAGAAACTACTTTATTACTACCAATAGATGGCGCTTTACGATACACATTAATGATATCATAATTTCGACCTTGTGTTGGACGAGCCATTTGGCCGTGCGGTTTCACCCGTCAGCTGCCGTTCGTGTACCCCGAGTTCAAATCCAGACGTCCCATCGCTCTATTTGTGCCAACGATATGCGTCGTGGTTCGCGGTGCGGTGGGATAGAAAGATGGGTGAAGAGCAACAAGCGGGCATTGTCCATCGAGGCGTCAGCTTCTGTTGCAGCCCGAACATTTTTGTTTTATAAACACCTTTTTGCTTTATTAACTTCTTGCTACATTTTTATTATTTTTTTACCAGTCGCTTAACGATTACATTGTTGTATAAAATAAAGATTATTATACTGGATACTTTGATATTACATCATTGTTTATATTAAGAACATTACTACTTATCCTACTAATATTTTAAATGCGAAAGTTTGTATGGATGTGTGGATGGTTGGATGCATGTTTGTTACTCGTTCACGCAAAAACTACTGAATGGATTATAATAAAACTTTACAATAACGTAGTTTATACATCAGAATAACACATAGACTGTAATTCATTGATATTGTGTGAAGTAAGTATATAAAATATAACAATAATTTGACGAAGTCGCGGGCTAGTAGGCATATAGAACAACAGGACCTTACCTTTCAAGTATCATTAGGCCCCTAAATAACGTGAGTTGGTAGTTGGTACATATTCTGGGTTGGGTGTGGGTAGTGCATTGAACTAATTGCGGTGCCATTAGCTAGATCTCTAATTGTTTCGTCCTAATGAGCGATAATAGACCCCTTTGTTTGTGATGACGTCATGGAGAAAGTGGTCAAGTACAATCGATAAAAAAAGTATAACTGGTATTATGTAAACTGGTACAATACTATTTAAAATAAGAAAAGCCTAGCCTAAAATATAATAAGCACGGGAGAGGTAAAATAATGCATGAAATAAATCATCATCATTCCCCTGCCCTTATCCCACACTATGTGGGGTCGGCACAACATGTCCTCTTTCTCTACTCACTTTTATTTGTCAGCTCTGAAACTGCTCAGTTGGTAGTAGCTCTGCCTTCTATGCTGTGGGTCGTGGGTTCGTTTCTCACCCAAAGCAAATGTTTGTGTGATGAACCTAAATATTTGTTTTGTTTCTGGATGTTAATATGTATTCTATGTATGTATGTACAGAAAAAAGCATAGAAGTATTCTATCAGCAATCTACATAGTTCCCATAGTACAAGCCCTGCTTAGTTTAGGACTAGAGTGTAATGTGTGAAATGTCCATGAATATTTATTTATTTAAGTGCTACTGTATATTTTGCTAATGTAAAGACTGCGATCGGCTCAGTAAATTTTATTAGACAAAGCACTTTCAATTCAGTTTATTCTCTCTCGGTACTCAATTAGACCCGCATACTTATCGGTCATTCTGTCTGGCTAATAGACGTAAGCACTTAGGGTTTCAATATATACATCAATAGAAAGTTTCGCATTTAAACGTTACTTGAAATTAAGATGTATCAATTTTAGTATATATTTTATATACAGTGAAATGTAATATCCTATTAGTTTGATGGATAGAAACTGCACGCCACAACTTAAATTTTAACAAATACTTAGGAAATTAACAACTAAACTCTATGATATGCAATGGGCGGCCTTATCGCTAAAAAGCGATGTCTACCAGACCACCTTAAACAGAAAGGGTCATTATTGAGTTTATATGGTAATAGTAGTATATTAAAACATTTAATGTCATTTAATTTCAGAGCTACGCCCCTTATAACTTAAATTTCTTCAGGCCATAAGGCAGCTCTACCATCCAAAATCTCAAAATTCATATAGTTCATTATAATATGGATATAATGTGCGTTACTAATCACCACCCATTTTATGGATTTAGATTTCGACAATTTATTATTCTCGAAAAGTTTCAACAATTAAACTGTTATAAACACGGATGCTTCCTAATTAATGGTAATTTTAATTACTACTGTCAATTAAAGAGTACTTGGGTTAATAAAAACGCACTGCAGCCTGTCTGCCGGCGAGATACGATTATCTCTTTATCAGCGTAGGAACTTTAACTTTGTAAGTTTGGTAGAATAAATACTTATTACTGCGCTTACAATTACTTAAAAGGATTTTTCCAGGTCAAATACAAACGAATACAAATACCAAATAATTTATTTCTCGGAACAGTTTACAGTGGTACAGAAACAAATAGAGGTGCGATGATAACTAATGTAGTTCGAAAACTGTGTCATAATCATAACCACCAACGCTACCTTCTAAAAAACTAGGTAAATAGTGTTCCAGTTAACATAGCAAATTAGGTACGAATGGGTTGAAAAATTTAAAACTAACTAATGTAATTTAACAGGATACTCATTTTACAATAAAAAATGTAAGAAAGTCTAGTTGAAATAGCTAACACCTCCTTAGTAACTACTGTCAACAAGTCAGCGGGCATACAATAACGGGCATGGTGAATAATACTGTACGTGTAAATTTCTTTGACATGAACAAGGACAAGTTTACGATACCTATTCGTTTTAACTTGAAACCGTTGGAAATTTCCTTTTAACCTACATTCTGTAGCACCATGTAGTTTCTATTCTAGGAACCATGAGAACCTATTTTGAGACTTAAGGTGTAAAATATTTAACTACAGACTGTAAAGTTACTACAGAATTTAATTATATCTCTTGTTTGGTTAGGTTAACTAGATATTAACTTTAAATTAAATTGACTAAAGGTGATTTAGACTTCAAGAATGCAGTAAATGGTAGGTATTACTTAAAGTTGTATGTAATCTTTTAATAGAATCGGCTTCTGGATGTTTGCTGAAACTAAATCTCATAAACACTTCTGTGCAACAAATCAAACTCTGGCATCTAATCTAAACTTTACTTATTATTATTTACTTGTCTTGTAAATAATAATATTGTCTATTACTGAACTTATAATTAATTTTATCATTACATACTTAGTAACATAAAATTGCATGTACATGTTTTTTTTTATAAACTATAAAAAGAACCAAGTAGGTATCTACATGAAGTGATGAAAATATACCTTTGCGGTCACTTGGGATATTGCAAGGGTTATGTAACTATTTTAAAACCACTTCAGACCCGGCCTCATTAAACGTGTTAGTTATTTATGTTAAACCTACATATTAAACGTGAATTAAATCAATTGGCTCTATTTTATTATATCAACCACAGTTTCTTCCCGTGAGAATTCAGTGAAAAATTTGATGATAGTAGTTTGAATTACCATCTTTATGAGGTTTGGCTGTTGTACACCGAACATGAATATATGCTGGGAACAGATAAAGCCTTTTTAGATGACGACTGATTTTAAAACAAAGATCTCCCGGGTATTGGTGCAACTGCCGCCGGTGTAAAGCTATTGCATTGCATAGCATTTTTTGCTGAATTACGCATGCGCAGTGTTAGGTTATTTCGTTACGGAATTTTTGGATTCGGTCTCCATGCGCAAGGCCCGCGAGCTATGCAATAGCAAAACTAAACTAAATCATTGGAAAGTAAATTAACTAAAATTCATGACAGCTTACAATCAGATGGCTTGTTAATTTTATTACTGTTTTTTAATCCCGTGTAAGCCTTTCGCGTGCTCTAAGTTTAATTACCGGCTTCCTTTGTGATGGTAAATAATAATATATTCATGTGTCGGTAACAGAAGGTAATTAGCATGTACGTGCTTATTTATCAGACCTGCCGTTTGCTTATTGCCTGTTAAGCTGGGATCACACGATTCACTCGAGTGATTATTCTCTGGAACTAATGCTTCTTTTCTCTCTTTTTCCATTTTCACACGTCTTAAACGGAATGATATGGAAAAGAACATTCATCGATCCTTTTTTATATTATGTCGTATCGTCCACAGATATAAAAAAAACCCGCTATTAAATGAAAGAACTTAAACGACCATTCTGTCAGTGAACGTTCATTTCTCGTTCATTTGGAGTGATAGATAGATACCGAGTGAACCCGATCCAACACTGTTGCATTGGTTCACTAATGAATAAATTCGGCACTTTTGTGCTCAGAGGACTTACCGATCTTGCATTTTAAAACTCCCTCCTTTCGAGCCGACAGTCGTCTCTCGGATGTCTTATTTTTGTATGGATATCCGAGAGACGACTCTCGGCTCGAGAGTAGGGAGTTTTGAAATGCAACCTCGGACTAAGGACTCAGATGTGTCATTCAGAGTGAAAGATGCAAAATGAACAACAAAATGAACAGTCTGATCCCAGCTTTAGAAATGATGTCGAGACATGATCAGTTGTGTATCCGCTAAGAAGTATCTAGTTATCCGTCGAGTAACTAGTGCCGGTAGTAATTACGCACTAGACTTCTTTATGCAGCAATATAAGTTAACGCTTATAAGCTTCGTGATTACAAATTGCAACAGTAAAATGTGTTATTTACAACAAATTTAGTGCTTAGTGTAAAATCAATAACTTCGAAACGTGTATAATCGTGCAAATTTATGTACTGTTATTTATATTTAGGTAATAAAAGTTTTGTAGGTACTTTCTGAAAATAGGCTTTATGGGTGACAATATAAAAAAAACAAAATTCATAAAGTGTATTCAATAAAATCACGAGGATAATTTAGAATCGTATAATACTAGGTGATTCTAAGTGACAGTTCAACACTAATTTCTAATTTCAACATGAATACATATAGGTAACTAATATTGGTACATACGTAAAAAAAATGTAAGTAATTATAAACTACTTAAGTTGAACTTTTACGTATTAAGTAGACAGATCAAAAAGAATTTTAAATTATTTTTTGTTATTCAAAAAACAAAAACAAAATTTCTAATTGCAGAAAAGATTCGTAGCTACATATAAATTGACCAACTCTCACTTCACTGGCTCGTGTGTAAGCATTACAATCTCTGCTGGTGGCCTCATAATCCAAGGAAGGCCAGGCGAGGTGATAACACTGCCACTGATTATAAAATAACTGGCAGAGCTGTGGGTGGTAATGAATGTTTGTCAGATTACCGGATAACCTAGTCCTGCTACCTACTGACGCGTTACATCTGGCCGTTTCCGGCTTTACAGGTGATTAGTAAGCTTTGACGAAACGTGGGAAGACATTTTGTCTGCTGTAATTACCGTGAAAGACATTTCATAAAATTTTAAGAGTTTTTATACTGTATTAAATTTCCATTAATTTCAATGGGTATATGCAAATGATTTTAAATTCGATGAAATTCGTCACGCATTATCACTTATTGAATTCGAATGAAGACAATTTATGTTATTATTAATTGCATCTTTATTCAGATGCCAGTGTAATTTGAAACATTTAAAAACGTAACCGTGTAATGAGAATAGGTTATTGAGAATTTATATTTTGTTAAATTGATTTGGTAATCGATTTCGTACTTCCCGCCTTTTTCATCAAAGCCCTGTTCTTTAGTCTGTTGCATAGATGTTAAGCTATTGCATAGCTTCAATCGCGGGCCTTGAGCGTGGAGACCGAATCCAGAAATTCCATAACGAAAATACCGAACGAAAATAATCTAACACTGCGCATGCGTAATCCAGCAAAAAATGCTATGCAATAGCTTTACCGCGGCAGTCCCCGATTGCCACACGTCTTTTTTTATGCAGCGCGTATCTAATAGGCATTCTTCTTCTTTTACTTTTCTTGCCGTACGTTTTTCGATGATCTCTTACTAAATCAGATCCACACGTGACTTTGACTGGCATTTAATTAAATTCAGCTTTTTCCCGTCCATTAACGCCAGGGTTTCAGCTGAGCAATTAGTTCTGGTTCGATCCGATTCGCCTAATCTCCACCATGATTGATGAGTCTGTACCTCATTACTAGTGATGTCCTTCTTACCCAACATTTTAGCGAGACTTGTGACAAAAACACTCTAGTTAGCAAATAAATTGGAAGCAGACCTAGAAGCAAGACCTAAATAGAAAAAAAAAACCGTAGTAGATACTCATCCATCGTGCTATTTGATGTCCATTTGATATATCTCCGCCTTATGTGTTGGTAATCGGTTCGATTTGATCCCAAAAACATTTTAGTGATGCATAAGGACTAACTTAAATGTTCGTTATTATATTATACCTACCTAAAAACTGTATTAAAAAAATCAGTAAAGCATGTCTGTACACGCTTCAATTCATTTTGGAATAAATGGTGTTATGTAAGTGAAGTTGTTTGTTGGAGAGATCTCAGCTTATATTGTTTAAATTTTGATAATAATTTATTACTGCTCTCTGCCTGTTCAAACAGTTTAGACTTTGACTTATCAACATAATCGAGCTGCTTTGGCTTATCGATAAATGTAGACATTTTCGATAATCGAAAACGGGTCGGAAAGCTCATTAACAGATTGCAACCCTGTCCAAACTAGATAACAGAGTTTGTCAGTCTGTTAAAAGGGTTACTGGTTTGATGACTTTGTTTTTGAATTTAGGAAAGGGTAGCGTTAGTCACGTTTTTGAGCTCTATCAAAGTCGCCATCTTAACTTAATTTGCATTCCTTTGTCAGTAGTTGCATCTAAACCAAATAGAAACAGTGTCCACGTTGCTTCTGCATACACCTATTAATAGTTCTACTATAATAAAATAGATAAAGCTCTTGTCGCTGTTACCAGTCACCAGTGTATTCTCCTTAGCAACAAACAAGATATTGAAAATTCAAACTTATTTACGTTGATACCGACTTATTCTTCAAACTCCAAAGGATCATTTAGAACTCGCTATACAATGATTTATTTTTATTACACTCATTAACGTTTTTTGTGTAAGCTGTGTGTATGATTTGTGGCCAACCCACACACTTCCTCATTATTGAATGTATATGTATCTGTTTCAGTGGGCGGAATGTCACGCGGCGGCGGCGCTGGTAAGACGGCGACGGCCAAGCGCGTACCCCCGCCAGCGGTGCCCGGCGACGCGTTCGGCACGCCGCAGCATCGCCACTCGGGCTCCAGCTTCGGCTCGCAGGGGTACGCCTCGTGTGAGGAGCAGCCGTACCCGCAGCCGCCGGACACGCCTTCGCATACACGAGGTAGGTTCTTTACTGACACAATGCTATTTACCTAACTGCCACAAAACAGTAGAGCTTCTAGCGAAAAAGCTACTATTAATACTAGATATGTAAGCGTTGTTGTGGTTTGGTTTGAAGAGTATGCGTGTTGGCATCTTTACTAAAAGGATGCACGCAGGGAACGTTTGAAAAGATCGATGAGGCTATGCATTGATGTATGCAGAAGTTACTTAGTACTTAACATCAGGAGGGCCATCTGATACAAGATATTTATTTTGCCAAAATAAGTGTTACAACCTTGGTCTTATAGGAGTCACTTTTACCTATTCACTGTTTCCGGATATCGTAAAAAAGATTTGCGGTCTTCTTGTTTATCGCTTATTTTCTTTAAGAATACATGCATAACAACTGAATGAAACGACAACAAGTGATTATTATATTACCTCTGTGATATTAAGCATCACTTATTTAGGTTATTCAGCAGAAAGCACCTATAACAGAATATCTTCTCATTCCAGATGACCACTCGGACTATGGCAGCACAGTGTCTGGAGTCAGCGGCGTCAGTGGTGCCAGCGGCAGTCTCGGCAAGAGTCCGGCTGGAGGCGGCACCTTTACATTCCCGCCGCCGTCGCAGCCGCTCACGCATAAAGCAGCGGTCTACTACCATCACCAACTCGCGCTTAGCGATGACCAAGGAATTGATATGACGCAGGTACGACAGGCCTTGCTGCTTAAAACTATTTTTTAAAGTTATAGAAGGAGAGAAAAGTTGGAGTCCAGTATTGGACTTTTACAGGCCGGTTTGTTAGTGATGATGAAAGCAAATTGTTATTTTTTTGGGATTTTTATTTAAGGATTTAATTATCTACTTATTACGAGAATAAATGCTGTTTCCATGAAAAACTTGTTACGTTATCTTACTAAATATATTAAGTACCTTGAGGAAAGTAATGAAATAAAATAAAGTCAGATAATATAACCTACAAAAAAGTTTAGCACGATTAAAAGCTTGATTGGACTTACGGAATACTAACGATCCTCCGCTGTACTATAGTATAGTTACACAATTTAATACGACTAATATAAGCCCTTTTTCCATGTTTGGGGGGGGGGGGTGTTTCTACTGTCACAGGCTGTGGGACAATATCCTATAACTTCATACACGTCTTCAGAACTAACTAATCTAAACTTCCAGAGTCCTGGTCGCGACAGTCCCGGTTCCTCGTCAGGATCGGCAGGCTCGGGCTCGCGCCACTCGTCTGCGTCTTTGGACAGCGGGCGGGCCTCGGGACGCATGCCGCACCATCACCACGCGGCATGCCACTGCGGCGACCTGGCGGATAGGATGCGGGCTATGATGGCTCAGGGTTTACCTGTAAGTATTGAAGAAGTTTTTAAAGATCTACGCCATTGTGCTAGCACTGATGATTTCGGAAGGGCACGTCAGAAGTCACGAAATATTAAAAAGCTGAAATTTTGAAAAATACCAAATCTGAATAAAGTTTTAAGAGTTTTCAAGCGTAACTGTCTGAATAACTCTATCACATTGACAGCAATTATGATATTAAGAGCGTTCAAGCGTGATTAACCAGAGGGTCACACAGGCAAGACATATGGGATCAACAATAATTACTAAGCATATAAAACAAACCTCAAAACTCTCATTTCCAGGACACAGACATAATCCACGCATGCTTAGCAGAGCTTCAGATGGAAGAATACGCGAGACTGTTCATAGACGCCGGCTATGACCTCCCCACAGTCACAAGGATGACTCCCGAAGACCTCACAGCGGTGGGGATCAAGAAACCCAACCATCGCAAGAGGTTAAAGGCTGAACTGGCAAACCTGAATGTGCCTGATAACCTACCTGATTATATACCGGTATGATGGTTTTTACCATAAAATCCTGAGATAGCCAAAATATTATTTTCGAACAATTCAGACTTTAGAAAGTCTTCTGAGCCTCAATAAAGATGCTTAGATTAAGGATAAAAATGAAAGGATAATAATAGTTTTTTTTATTTTAGGGGTCATTAGAAGAATGGCTTCGGTTGCTTCGACTTGAGGAGTATGGTCCTGCGTTAGTTGCTCAGGGGTACCGCACTGTTCATGACGTCACGCAGCTGGCTTGGGAGGTGAGTTTGTTACTTCTATAATGAATGAGTTAAATTGTAGTAATTCTCTTTTCCATAGACTTTTCTTGAGCCCTTTACTGATCCAAGAAGCAGTTCAAATAACAAATGACAATCGCCGCAAGATGCTCTTGAGCGGCAATCGCGTTAAAGTCTAATTTCAGCGTCATGATTTCTACTGCTCTGTACTTCAGATATCCTTCACGTTCAAAAAAATATCTATCTCTTAACTTACTTATTTGTACATAGATCTAAATCTAACTATTAAATGACATAGCTCATCTGGTGTTTCCACATTTCAGGATTTAGAAGACATGGGTATAGTGAGACTTGGTCATCAAAAGAAAATCCTCCTTGCGATCAAAAGAGTCAAGGATATAAGAGCAGGCAAAAGAAGCATCAGTAATCAAGGTTCTCTGGACTTCAGCAGAATACAACCAGGACAGGTCAGTACCACAATATTTTAACCCCTAGTGATGTTTTAGACTTAGACTGTCTACCTATAGATAATGAATAACGGATTTTATTCCGCTTTCATCACCTCTCTAGAACGTTTTAGAATAAATGTTAGATTTCTACTTCAATTTCAATTCTTTCATTTTAAAGTTTTTTAAAAGCATTTCTTTTAACCAATATTTTTAGTTTGTTATTTTTATTCACATATCATTTTCATCATCATCCATTTTAACTTTTGTTTTTAAATACAAGCAATCATACTTGGATACGATATAGTAGTGAAACGCAATCTCTAATGATTTTGTAATCAAACTAACAATATATTTTTAACGAGAGCCTCCTTATTGCTTTTGTTTTTACTAATGAATAAAAAATATTATATTTTACTAATAAATAAAAATTAGGCAAAGTATTTTGAATTATTTTAACCTTGTATTTCTGCTACTTCTAGATATATTATCTAGTTTTAGACACGTTTCATTAAAAGCAGACTCGTAGGTACAACTTACAAAATAAAATTCAATTGTGATTTTTCCGCTATCGTTCGAATATTTCGCGTAGACCTACGTCTATCATCCACCACTATAGATTTCACTTCACTGGTCGAACTAGGAACAACTTTGCGACTGCAATATACCTTGAAAACAATATAAAAACATCAGCAACAATGATCGTCTGTCGTTCAGTTGTATTATCATCACCAAATCTGACAAATGTTTTACTTATTTTTTATTGAACTTGCACCCCCTAACCCTCAGTTGTATTGTTGATGTCGTGTACCCTCGAGCTCGAGTGAGCAATCGGAGAGTTGTCCATTCACCAGCATTCCACCACCCACCGACCATCGCTGCATCCATACCACAGCCCAAGCAGCATGTGAATGTTTTGTTTTCTTTTCTTTTTCCAAACACAAACGCACTTCGGACATATTCGGCTGATTACGGCTAGACTTTATATCCGAGGGAGCAATACCAGCAGTGGCAGCAGACGAGGAGTTACCATAAGCCCCCTGATCTAAACCACCTAAAGTTTGATGCGATACCGACGCCCTTATGTGGCACTGACCTGGTCCCCATACAGGTATGAAAACCTCTTTGGCGTACGCCAGTTTCCTGCACACAGCACAGCTTTTAACGTGCACCAGTTTTGTCCTATAGAGACCGCAGTGTTTTGTTTTTATGTGTGAATTGTGATAGTCTGCACGGTAGAGGTATCGCTTCTTTCTGGACCTCCCCTGCATATGACCATTGACGAAGGACAGTGCGAGCTTTTCTCCACAGAGGAACAGAAGAGTCCAAAATGGGTGTCCATCTCAGTGTGCCACAATGCCGGTTTTATCTCGGCAGGTAGAGGTTCGGAAAGAAGTGTCGAAGCTAATAAAAAACTATCTAAGTATTTAAAAACCTTACTAATAAGCACGCATGTGATGACACAGAGTATCTAATTAACTAACAAAGATAACGAACCAGTGACAGGATTCGGCATGAACTCGAATTTGTTGATTGTTTTTGATGCCATGTACCTAACTAACTCAAACTTGACCAATTTATGTAATATTAAATTTTCTCAACGAAATGACAGACCTACCTATGTCTGTCACAGTGTTTGTTCTGCCTGCGGACCATCTTAGCTACCCAAGCCGTCGACAAAACTAACGTTCGCTTCAAAATGTTCACAGATCCGCCACCCTCGCGGCAAGTCACTTGAAAGCTTGGAGGACCCGTCGGAGCGCGGCTCCCACTCCACGTTCTCGCCCGACGCCGGCCTCTACTACGTGGGCGGCCAGTGGCGGCGCTCCTACGACGACGGAGACATCACGCCGACGAACGACAGCTCGTACGAGGGAGGGGGGACCTTGCCCCGGCCCAGAGGCCTCGTCCGGCCGCGCCCGGTGGCGAAGATAGCTGCTACGCCCGCGTATAGAGACAAATCTCCGGACTACGCGTACGACGAGATCGCGTACTCGGCTCGGTTGCAGCGCGTCGCGTACGGAGCGAGTCCGCACGTCGCTCGGAAGCCCCCGCCGGAGCCGCCGAAGCGCCAGAGCTCGCAATACGCTCCGTTCACGCGCTTCGGACAGACCACCGTGGAGATCCACCCGGAGAAGAGTCTGCCGCTGAGTCTTCCGGCGTACCCGAGTTCGGATTCCTTGAGCGTGAGTCTGGACAGCACGGGGCTGCTGCCGCCGCCGCCCGCGCCTTCCTCGCCGCCGCGGCGGTATGAGGAGGACAAACTACGCACCGGCTCCGATGCCAGTTTTAAGGTATGTTTCGACCATTTTTAGGATTGCAAACTATGTATTTTATATAAATATAGCCTAAATATCTTGTATTAATAGAAAACTCTGTTAAATAAAGTAAAGTATTTAATTAACCCTGGATCTCCTTCTTTCACAGTCAAATTCCAGCACCGAATCGGACAGCATTCCCTTTGCTAACGAGAACGCGGGCACGATAAAGCAAAACCGGGGGCAGATCGGAGGTCGACCGCACACTGTGGACTACGGCCGCGCCGGCATGGGGCTGTCGGGCCTCCCGCCACGAAACGACATCAAACCAACCACGCCCCACGGCCTCGCGGAGCACAAGGAGGAGGGCAAAAGTGGAGAACCCGTTGATGTCTTGAATGACATCGGAAACATGCTCGCGAACCTAACCGACGAACTGGACGCGATGCTCGAAGAAGAAAAACGCCAAGGACTCGCCGATTCCTAAAACAGGGAGTTCTCGAATTTAGTTACAACACAATAAATTCCAAAGATTTGTGTGTATCGGCTATCAAGCAGAATATGACATCTTATTTTTACGATAGAATATGAAATACAATCCGTTGTGTGTGTGGACAGCCTTACTGTATGTGATTTTTTTAGCAATATGACATGAGCAATTTTGCAGCTGTTGCTTAGCAAAATACTATGAATTTTCATCCTGCCACTTTCTATGATTACGAGAATAAACTACAAATTAGAGCAAACAATATTTTCATAGTTTTGTAGAATTTTGTACGAATGTAGAGCATTTTATACAATTTTGACTAAAATAGAAATTGATTTCATTTTATGTAAATCTGGTAAGCTTTTATGTTAGTTCCTCACGATGTTTATCCATTGGTTTGAAATACAATTGAATGTGGCTATTTTTGTAAATAATTCCTATGTTTTACTTAAATTATATCATAGATAAATATATCCCGGTAGCTAGTTTTCCATGTACAATAAAATTGTAGAACAAGTATGTTAGATAATAGTTAGAGTTTATACAAAATAGTTGGTTTAGATTTAGTATTGTATGATAGACATTAGTGTTTAGAAATGGACCTTAATCTGGAATGCTTAGTAAGAGAACAAGTTCATTATATTAATTCGTATGGAAATTCACTGATACTTTCTCAGTACTTTACTAAGCCGGTCCAATGTATTTGTATGTAAAAGTTGTATGGACATGACTATTCCCCTGGCTACGTAAAAAAAATTGGAAAATTATTTATTTTGACTATAGCATTTTCTAAAAAATAACAATTTTTGAATAAAAGTACTTTGTAAATTGAGAATATTTATTTTGGATGAAAATCTTGGACAGATCTCAACACTGTTATGTAATTAGCGTGTCTGTAATGAAGTGATATTTAAAGGCCATACAAGATATGGCATTATTTGCACTGCAGTCAGTGAATTAGCGAAATCATTCTGTGACCTAAGCAACCACTTCCAAGTTCGTATTTTATATAAAAACAATATAAAATAAAAATATATAAAAGTTACGTACTTACCTCATCAACTCACATCTTTTAAAAATAAAACAAAAACGAACTTCTTAGAATTATATTTTCAAATCATTCATAATTTAAATGCACGGTGTTAAAAAAAGTTTGTGTTCTTAAACAAAAAGGTTTGCAGTCTTACAAAGAGGTCACAGTCAAAACAGAAAGGAGGTTTGTAGGAACTTACCTACTGGCCTACATAATCCGATTATTTTTTTGCTATTATCACTGATTGCAGTAGCGTGCGAGTAATAACATAGGTTCCACGAATGTACAATAAATAACAAAATAACTTACTAATAGTGGATAACGTAGCACAGTTCTCAATAAGCTTGATCTTGTAAATATTTTTTAAAAGATCAATATTGCTATGCCCTTCTTTGATAGAGGAAAGTAACCAAATATGGAATACCATTTTGTTTTTGGGATATAAAAGAAAAACTACGTATAAATTAAAACATTTTAATGTTTTTTCTAATCAGTCATACATTTATATGTAGTAATTAACAGCCTTTAACCAAAAATATCAGTTGTCAAATTAAATTCTAACACAAAAATCAAAATCACAAATGAGTAACCAAATATGGAATAGGTACCCATATATGGAATATAAGCATAAATCAACATAACAATAACAAAAATGGATATTAAAATCTTTTAGATCAATTAAATGAATATAACATATTGTGATAAATGAAAGAAATTACATAATTACTTACTTGGAAAGTCACAGATCCAAGTATCAAACTCTGGACCAGCATAATCATAATGTGCCCAGAGCCCACACATCAAGCATTTAATTCAGCTTTCTCCACTTTTATCCATGGAAAAAAGCCTTGAACAGAACATACATTCTGCATCGGCAAAGTCAGGAGGTACTTGGTCCATCAACTCATCATGCTCACTACCATTATTAATGTCCCATAATTAGACACCGACAACTGTCCATATTTGGATTTTTATACTAGTTCAAACTTTTCTAAATATTATTTCAAGTCATAATATTTTAAAGAAAAAATAACCTAAAATGGTGAAATAAACATAATAGCGATATACTAAATAGTATAACACTTATGTATACAAACATAACAGCTGGTAATACTCATTTATTACTTACCTTTAAAAGTTTCTGCACGACAACAAAACAAAACACGCATGCCACCCGTGAAGCGTTCGCGCAACCGACTCGATGGTGTCAGTGTGATAGTTAGTAGACCAAATGAAACAGTAGATGGTCAAGTGTTGCGTTTAATACTTATAGTTTTAGAGAAATGAAGGGATTCCATATTTGGATACTATTCCATATTTGGTGACTTTCCTCTACTGTAACCTAGATTTTTGTATACATATGTATAAGTACCCGTAGGTACCAGATTCCTGAAGAATTGTGCACCAATAAGATCAAAACTGAGCAATAGGTAAGTACGTTAAAAAAGGCAACATGAAAAAGGCATTACAAAAATGTTTCCTACATTTAGAAATAATAACTAAGTAGGTACTTACCACTAAATATTTTGTTCAACATAAATCTTTATGATGCATAATTTTACAGATGTACCTACATCTTAGTAGGTACTTTATTACCTAGCTGTTTTCAGAAATATTTGTTGTATAGAAAGGTGCTAGAAACACACTTGTAAATTAGATTTTGGGTAGGTCACCTTTTTCAGTTCACATGATTCTGTTTAGTCAGTTTTTGTTTGTAACTAGTCAAAATTTTACTTATATTGTATTCTCAGTTGTTCACCTATTTGATAATTACTGGAAACAGCTTACATGCATAACATCCTTACTTATTTTAGTTCTGTTTTTATTGAATAAAAATATATTTGTAATATCTAACTGATCAGTATTTTATTTAAACTTCTGATAGATAGATAATCCAACTAGTTTCCCTTTCTACAATTAGATTCAGAAAATAGCTAGAACAAACAGTGCACTAAACGATTTCGTCAGCCCAACGCTCGCCTAAACCCCAAGGTCGACCCCTTTATCGTGTTTGTATGTGAATCGAATTCTAGCGTAAATTAATAATCCGATCGGTCGATAACTGAATCAGGCAAAAATATTTTACGCACTCAGTTTCATTAGCACATTTTATTAGTTTTACTACGGCTACTAGCAGCTAAACTAGTAGTAGTTCAGAGTGATAACTGCGTAAAATGGAACGTACTCTGTGTTTGTCATTGTCAGATTTTCCGGAAATCGTGAACTTTTCCGCACAAGCGCACACCATTGGTGGATCGCCCCGCCATATTTACACGCAGCCAATGATGGCTAGTTTCAGTGGATCGAAGTCATACATGCGCAAGGACGGGGAAATGTCACTTCGCTGTTGTCAAATCGCTGAAACTCTAGCCTGCGCGATCAATAATATAAAATTGGGTATTTGGTGCGTACGGCTCGGAATCTCATTGAGGCGTGAATGTGCAGTTGAATTTGGTGTTGTAGTTATAAAAAGTTTTAATTATAACAGTAATGATGGAAGCTGGAGGTGCTTACGGTGGTGGTAAAGCTGGAGGGGCTTTTGACCCTCAGGCTTTCATACAGAGACCCCCCGTGATCGTCAGGGCGGTCTGTTGGGTAAGATACTTCATGACCCTATGTATTATAGCGTAGTATATAGATTCAATTTAGTACTATTGCTATGATTTTAAAAGGAATAATTACTTAATCAATTATGTAAAAAGAAAGTTCTCATAATCGGGCTAATTTACAATTCTTATTTGTATGAATAAATCACTATTATTAGGTATATTATGTACAATTGAAAAATAAAATAATTTTGAGAGTTCACAATAGAAACCAAGATTCTGAAATTATATATTACCAAGAACAATATCATGAGTTTAAAATAATGTACCAATTTAAGTACAAAATGCAGTGGACTATTGTGATTCAATATAGTTGTTAATGAGAGTTGACCTTGGAACAAATTGTGTAGAAACATACATTATACCTTACCTATGTAAATATGGATTTCACATATTCTCAGTAATGTAAACAGTTTGCACACTTAATCCATAGATATTTTGTACTCAAAGCAATATATGAAATGTTAAAACATTTACATGTACCTACTCCTTGGTACAACAATTTTTAAATCAATTTTTATTCTATTTACTTATCTGTTTTTTAATTATCAATTTGTATAGTTGTTTTTATCAGTTTTTCAATTAATTTTATTTATTTGTAGTAAATCATTTATCTAATAATTTATTGCTCTTAATCTTAGAATAATTTTCTGGTCCCTGTAATTAATTAAACTGCAAAAACTTGGACCAATTTGGAAATCTTTACTGTTATAAAAATACTTATCAGATATGCTACAATGAAAACATTTATATATTTTTTTTTTAAGAATGTTTCACCTTCAAGTAAGTACCCATTACATAATATTAATGGTGTTGCATTGCATTTAGTTATAAACCTTAGTTTTATGTAGCATTGTCCTTCATTATGTAGGTCATGATCCATACACAAAGTAAAAATTATCTATATTTCAGTTCAAAATGTATTACACAATTTTCAAATATTCAAATTTTTGTAATATTCAAATATTACAAAATGGCAAATTATCAGGATATATGTAGAAAGAATCTTATAAACACAAGATGGTCAACTTCTAATTAAAAATCTATTTAAGAAGTTGTTAGTTATTAACACACTAATGTAGGTAGGTACATTGTGTCTGGCTGGGGTGTGGCAATGAGCCAAAGTAGACCTATAATAAATTCAAATAAAATAAATAAATACATATAAGTACTCAGAAATACTCAGACACAGAACAAACATAATATTTCTCTATGCACAAAATGTTTGCTCCCACAGCCCAGAAGGTAGCCCTTATCCATATTAGTATGAACTAGGATGCTTGTTTCTCTTCTAGGCCATTCTTGGTCCATAATTTCAGAATATTTTACCTTCAGCATACCTACCTAGTTTATTCGATATTGGAGTGAACTTCTCTCTTCTCGTCTCTCTCATCATCTCATCTTGTTTCCGCATTATAACTCCATCCAGCATCATCTATCATCAAGACCAGCGTCAGTCGCTAGTCGACTGACATACACTGAGGCAGAGTGCGTTTTGCCTTTGCGCCAGTACGATATTTGATGTACCTATAGGCGACCAAGAAATTGGTTTACCACTTTTGATGAAATCTCCCAGTAACTTATTTATTCGCTAAGGATTACAGATTGACAGATTCTGACGTAGCAGTTATTAATCTGTCAAGCGAAGATAGCCTTTGATGTTTTGTACGTGCAAATGATATTCAGCCTTAGAGTGGTAAACCAATTTCTTGGTCGCCTATACCTACATCTTTATTTTGTTGTCGCAAATAAAATAGTTTTCTTTCTTTCTTTCTATTATACGTAAGGGGTCTACCTAACTAGCCATATCATGAACCTGCTAAATCGTTCCCCAGCTGTTCGCAACGATCGTCATGGGCTGTATATCAGCTAAAGGCTGGCGCACAGCTGACGATGGCAAAGAGTACTGCGTGTACAACAAAGATACGAACGCATGTAACTACGGGGTTGGTATCTCAGTGATCGCGTTCGTCGCTTCGATCGGATTCATCGCGGGAGAGTACTTGTTCGAACAGATGTCTTCTGTGAAGACTAGGAAGCATTATGTACTGGCTGATCTGGGCTTTTCAGGTAAGTTTTTTTTTAAACTTGTTTTAAACTTTCAGCCTTAGATACAACGTTTTGTTTCATTACCTACTTTACTTACTACTTAGGTATACTGCTACCTAAAAGTTAACTACTTAAAAATGTATGCATATCGAAGATTTGGATGGTGTCGTAATTTATCATAAATGATAATAAATAAATAAAATAGATTCATCTATTATATTTGTTCACAACCTATATCCATGATTCTTGCAATGTAAAACCCTTTTTCCGATTTAAGACCCGCAGTCAACAAGCATTAGGGTACTCAGGATTCCTAGATTATTTAACTTCCTTAAGTTATATGCTATCATTCGAATCCATTTTTATTTACAGTCGGTTATTGAGAAAATACTTTTTAAAACTTTAGTAGGATGTATCAAAAACGATACAACTGTCAATGATATACAGCACACTCTAATAAAATCAGTCACATATAAGCAATCTAAAAAGAAAAGATTCTATTGAGGTTACCGCCTTTAGCGGGAGTGTTACCGTGGGTCACGGTAATTGACCTCTCTGATTGGGATAATATTGATTGGAGACATGTTATTTTTTGACCTGCATCACTGGATACTACTAGATACTATAGATTTAAAAATATAGTGTAAAAATTTGAAAGCAAGCACTTTCATCATTTTTACACTATATTTCAAATCTACTATACTAACATGGAGGTTACGATAAGATATTTATTGCCCTGTGCCAATAACTCTTGGAAAACCTTCATGCTTTTCATTTCCCGTTTTTGAGAAATGAGCACTAAACTTTTCTTTTCTGCCACTTTGCTGCCACAGACATAACAGCCGTTTTCGTCTTTCCATTTTATGTCTTTTCGTAAAGTTTTCCCATCTTTTTTAGACAAAATCTATTAATTTTACAGCCAATAAACTTCAAAAGCTTCATGACCTCTTTTCTTCCTTAGATTCACGCCATAACGCGGGTAATGTTATTGATCACCTAATTTCCTTGTAAACTAATAAAACCTAGTGACCGGCATCCCTTTATTATCCATCTCGATCTGTTTAGCGGATGTAAACTTTATAGATCGTAAACTCTGCCCCAAATTCCTTATTTTGTGCAAATTAAGCTTTCAACCTGACAAGAGTCTACCAAAGGTGTCTAGAGAGAGCAGAGCACGATTAATGTGAAAATTGTGAAAGTATTTAAAATACACTGCGCGGTAACTTTGCAGCATTCAACAGTAAAGTTGATGTTGACGCGCTGTGTATGTGAAATACGTCGCTTTTACATTGTCACATTTATTCGTGCTGACCCCCTAGATATACCTATGTATGTGATTAATAGATGACAATCAATATTTGGTCACGTCACGACTTCACCTATTAGTCCAGTCAAAATAGACATTCCAGTTTGCATTAATTCCCAACAAGCTGGATTTTTGTACAGGCCTTGAATACGTCATTACAAATGATATGTCAAAAGTCCCCATCGATCCCGCTTGTGCGTTGTTTTTTATTCGAGGTCAAAGGTCATAAATTTGCATTTTTTGCGTATATCCCTGAAACAACGAAAGCTATTGAAAAGTGGTTCAGGCAAAGTTTGTACATCGTAAAATTGTCTACAAAAATACCTCAACACTTTTCTTCTACAAAACATAGCTTTCGAGATATAGTGACTTTAGACCGCAGGAAAATCGACGAAGATGCTGCGTTTTTTTAATTTCAGCCGTTTTATCTGCTTTATTGCCACAGAACAAACAGTATTTCATGAAAGTTACTGAAAGGGGTGATGGGTTCGATGGGTTAGTCCTCCTCCGAGGTAATGAATCGTCTTTTTATTTCAAGAAATACCGTTCGTTCTATGGCAATGAAGCAGATAAAACGGCTGAAATGAAAAAAACACAACATTTTAGTGGATTTTCCTGCGGTCTAAAGTCACTATAACTCAAAAGCGATGCTTTGTAGAAGAAAAGTGTTGATATATTTTTGTAGACAATTTTACGATCTACAAACTTTGCCTGAACCATTTTTTGATAGCTCTCGTTGTTTCAGAGATATACGTGAAAAACGCAAATACTCAGGTTAAAGTCATAAATTTGCGTTTAAAAGTCATAAACGAGAGCTATCGAAAAATGGTTCCGACAAAGTTTGTAGATCGTAAAATTGTCTACAAAAATATCTCAACACTTTTCTTCTACAAAGCATCGCTTTTGAGATATAGTGACTTAAGACCGCAGGAAAATCCACTAAAATATTGTGTTTTTTTCATTTCAGCCGTTTTATCTGCTTCATTGCCATAGAACGAACAGTATTTCTTGAAATAAAAAGACGATTCATTACCTCGGAGGAGGACTAACCCATCGAACTCATCACCCCTTTCAGTAAATTTCAGGAAATACTGTTTGTTCTGTGGCAGTAAAGCAGATAAAACGGCTGAAATGAAAAAAAACGCAGCATCTTCGACGATTTTCCTGCGGTCTAAAGTCACTATATCTCGAAAGCGATGCTTTGTAGAAGAAAACTGTTGAGGTATTTTTGTAGACAATTTTACGATGTACAAACTTTGCCTGAACCACTTTTCAATAGCTTTCGTTGTTTCAGAGATATACGCAAAAAATGCAAATTTATGACCTTTGACCTCGAATAAAAAACAACGCACAAGCGGGATCGATGGGGACTTTTGACATATCATTTGTAATGACGTATTCAAGGCCTGCACAAAAATCCAGCTTGTTGGGAATTAATGCAAACTGAAGTCATAATTTTAGTCTATTTTGACTGGACTATATTGTCATGGTGTACCCAGTAGATTTGACAAGTTGCTAATGATCAAGCCCAAGATTGAATATCGATATAGATTAACGGTCTATTTTATAAAAAGTTAGCGCAGACTTGAAGTATTGATTACCATACGTAATGATGACATAGAGTCAACGCTAAGTTTTTATAAGATAGGGGGTAAAGCATTGTCACAAAAAATGATTCTAAAGTACTTGTTCTTCTTCTTATCGTGTCGATGCTACAACTGTATTTTGTTGTAGCATCGTGTTGGAAAGATTAGCCAGACTAGACACTGCTTTACCGTGCCTAGCTGTTACCGGTGTGCGCCACGAGGAGGCTCTTTCAAATTCTAAAGTTGGCACAGAGCTCTCTCTACACGGTCAATAATTTCTAAGAGTTGGGTGACATAGCTTTGTTTCACACGAAGCTCTATATTTCAAATACAATGGCTTTGAAAAGACTTCGAACACTTTTGTATGTTAGGCCATTAGCACATACATTATTTAATTTGATGTGGGCCGTAGAAGTTTCCAACATGATCGATAGCCGCATCTAAGCATCGGCGTCACAGTCAAGGTGATATCAAAACTCCTACATACCTACTATACTAGTACTATTGTATGTGGTTAGAAAAGCAATAACATTCCCCGAGTTGATATTGAAATAAGAAGTATGCCTTTGCATTGTATCCTTTCAATTTTTCGTTCAATTTGTAGAGACAAATACAGGACTATCGATCAACCCTTTGATGCATAGTGACGAAGTATAGATTAGATTTGAAGGTTTAAAGTCGTTGTGTAATTGAATTAAGGACCGTGTTATAGCTTAGTAGGAAACTTCTTGCGTCACAGCACTACACAAAGTGTTACTTTACAAAGTCACACGACCGTAAGTAGACTATTGAAAACCGCAGTCTCAAAGCACTAAATGCTTTGAGACTGCGGTTTTCAAAATAAATCCGGAAAAGCACCTTTGTAGCAAAATTGTGAAGATTATAATGACGCCGCTTTACGAGTTAGCCGTTTATGATGTACTTAGCTAGCTTTGTAGGTTAGGTAGTGCCAGTGCCGAACATAACCTAGTGGTTAGGTTCGGCACTGGCCTAAATGCCCATAGCATCTACTCGTACAACCACCAATACGTAACCGACCATGAACTATACAACTAAGTACTATACGAGATACTATCAGCACGTCCCGACTTTGCAAGAATTGCCTATTTAAATAATATAAACGCAATATAGCCTATGTTAGTCGGTACAGATATAGATTTCTAATGGTGAAGGAATTTTTAAAATATATCGAGTAGTTTTTGGGTTAAATCGTAACACAGAAATCTTTCTTTATACCAGTATAAGTAGATCATAGATAAAATTCTAGAATAAGCAGTTCAAAACGTACATTGAGACAATATTATAATAGCCATAGCTTTAAATTTATTTCTCCTTTCAGTATTCATTATCTTTACAAAATATGGTTTAATAAAATGTAACCTGTGTCTAACACAGGTCTTATGTCTAAAAACCTTATTTTGTAATACATAATGTATTTCATTTCATTTCAAGTACCCAAGTTTGGATGTTGGGGTTTTGTGTTAAGGATGCCAATAGCAACTCCACACTTATGACCTTCGTAATAGATAGATTCAAAGTGTCACATCGTTATATCGATCATATATCCAACCTATTTTAGTTGTGAAATTTCCCGAACCACAAATTGTTTTGCTCAAACCTCCAAAGGTCAAGGTTAGTGAAAGGTTGTGGCACATATCTTTAGATAAGACTTCGTCTTTACGATAACATTATGAGGCCGCGACCTCATACCAAAATTTGATTTTCTATCTGGTCTCTGGGTCATCATAATAGACAAATTATAATGAAGATTACACTAATTCGGATATTGTCAAGATATCTTATCTTGATGTATTTAAGATCTCTAAAAAAATCTAGGTCTAATCACGTTAGCACTTTGATTATGCTTGTCTTATCACTTTTCTCATAAAATTTCGAATAAAACATTAAAATGATGCTATGGTTGTAGTGGCAAAATTGGAGCAGTATTAAAAAAGTTCTGCCAATTTATGTAAAAACATCCGTGATCGCTGGATGATCTTTATGTAAAAACATCCGTGATCGCTGGATGATAGGTTTAAAGACATTTATTTTCTCATAAAAACACATAGTTCACTTATAATGAGATTACAATGAAATCTTAAAACTATTTATTTGTTTGCCTCTTGATGGCGCTATTGTAATTTTTACTTAGATTATATTATTTACTTAGACAATGTGCTTACATATTCCTTTAATTTTAATTTATATACTTTTATGGACTCACATTCTTTAATGCTATTAGGTAAATTATTGTAAAGTTGTACTCCCTCAAATAATATTGTTTTTTTCCCGTAATTAGTTCGTACTGTAGTTAAATTTAGTTTGTGTTTATTTCTTAAATTGTGCGTATTTTCTTTTTTGTGTATTTGTATATTGGATTTAATTGAGTTAGTTGTAATGTTTCTTATAAGAAGACAAGTTGAATATATATAAAGTTGATGGAGATTCAAAAGTTTAGTTTTTTCATATAGTGTTTTAGTTGGCGTTAGATAATGATAACAATGCAGTATTTTAATTATTTTGTTCTGGGTTCTTTGCAATGGGATAAGATTGGTTGGTGCGGCGGAACCCCATACCTCGATTAAGTAGTCTAGGTGCGATTTTACTAAAGAATTATATATAATGGAGCGTACTTTAGTTGGGATTAAGTTCGTTATTTTTCGTAATGCTCCGAGTAATGCGGATAGTTTTGTTTTTACGTGATCAATATGATAGTTCCAGGTTAGTTTGTCGTCTACCCACAGTCCAAGATATTTTTCTTTTTTTGATTGTTTTAGTACCTCATTATTAATGGTAAGTGGAGTGAAAACCGGTATCGTCTTGTTTTTGGCTGCAAATATCATAAATGATGTTTTTAATGTGTTGACAGTAAGTAGGTTATATTTAAACCATTCATTGAGGATGTTTAGGTCATTCTGTGCATCAATTATTATATCATGGATAGATTTATCAAAGTAAAAAAGGCATGTGTCGTCCGCGTATAGTGTTAGGTGTCCTGTAAGTCCAATTGAATTTATGTTATTTAAATAAATTAAAAAAATTAGGGGGCCAATTATGGAACCTTGAGGAATGCCGCATGTCACGTTTTGGGGAGTACTTTCGAAGTTATCTATTTTTACTACTTGTTTTCTGTTTTGTAAGTATGATACGAACATATTGAGGGCTGTCCCTGTCACACCAATGTTACATAATTTTTGAATCAGCTTCTTATGACTCACAGTATCGAACGCTTTTTTCAAATCAACAAATATACCTAAAGCAATGCTTTTTTTATCTATATATGTTTTAATTTTAGTCACTAAATCGATAGTTGCTGTTAGGGTACTCGATTTTGGTCTGAAACCGTATTGCTGGTCAATAAAAAACTTTTTTTCCTCAAGGTAGTTATTTAGACGGTTATATAACACACGCTCAAATACCTTTGACAAAACCGGCAAGACTGAAATCGGCCTGTAGTTACTTGGATCGGTTTTAGTTCCCGACTTGTAGATAGGACTCACCTTTGCTATTTTGAGTGTATCAGGGAAAACGCCTTGAATTAAGCACGAGTTAATGATCACTTGTTTTTTCCTAAAAGATGTCAACTGATCATGATCAAGGTGTTCTGTATTTTAGGGATAATAAAGGAAACACCACAAATCACATGAACCCGTGTAATGGCTGACAACCAAACTGAACTAAACATAACTACCCGCGCATGACGTATCTGCAGATATACCACACAAGGATTAGGAAAAACAAGTTTCTGTACGTTTCCAGGACTGTGGGCGTTCCTATACTTCGTGGGTTTCTGCTACCTGTCGAACGCGTGGGGCAAGACCGACAACCCGCCGCCCGGCACGGCTAACAACATGCAAGGCGCCATCGCCTTCTGCTTCTTCTCCATATTCGCCTGGGTGAGTAACGCCTTCTCTTTCAGGAAAAGCTTCGTAATTTTGGCCCTGCTAGATGAAAACTTCACGTGCTAGGTGATGTTGGAGTATTTGTATTGATGTCTTTTATTTTTGATATAATTAAAGAGTTTAAAGTATTTGTTTATATTGCAATATGCAGTGGTGAATGATAAATACACAATAAACCAAAATATCTGTAAAGTTTGGGCGATCTTATTCATTTTTACACAATAAATTAATAATCAGCTAGATATATGTGATACCCTCACGTATATCTGTCATATCTGTCATAGCTATTTCAATATTTGTAAAGTTGGGATCATCTCATTCATTTTTACACTATGAACCAAAAATCAGCTGATATTACTACTTACATATATATTACTTACATGGGGTGAAATTAAGATGGTGACCTGCAAATTATTCGCGTTAAAAAATCATGCGTGGGGGTACATTTGCAGGTGGCGTGCGCATTCTTCGCGTTCCAGCGGTTCCGCATGGGCGCGGACGCGGCCTTCGCCCCCGCCTACGAGGTGGAGGGCGCGGTCGGCAGCCCCGCCGGCTTCCCCGCATACCCCGGCGCCGCGGACCCACAGCCAACCTACAGCGAACCCCCCTTCTCGCACCAACAAACAGGTTAGTTACCAAAGCCTATAATTAGGGAAATATGTACTTAGATATAAGTCTATTTCCTTACAGCAAACCCTCCTTCTCGCACCAACAAACAGGTTAATTACCAAAACCTACAGAAACACTTTGATTTAAGTCCAGGTTAGCTACAAAGCCAGGGAAACACTTCGATTTAAGTCTACTTTCCCACAGCGAACCTCCTTTCTCGCACCAACAAACAGGTCAGTTACCAAAGCCTACAGAAACACTAAGATTCATGGCCAGGCTTGTTACAAAGCCTATAATTAGGGAAATTATATAAGTCTACTTCCCTACAGCGGATTTTGACATCATCGTCATCGCCCTTAATAAACCACCCTGTATAGTTATACAAATATATATATATGAATGAATATATATGAATAAATATATGTTATAACTCCAAAGCAGTTTATTCAAGTTTTATTTTACTTTTGTTTCAGGAAATATCGACTACACTGCTCCTACATACTAAACGCATAGAGTTGAAAATGTTGGCAACAAAAAACAATGGTTTATTTTTTGTTACTGCGAGCTAATCTCGAATAGTCATCATTATATTAATTTACTGCAAAGTTTTCTTTAAAATTAGGTACGTTCGATCTCTTGTTAATACTTAATTTACTTAAAAAATTGTGTTATTATTGTTGTAGTATTTTGCGGGTCAAATCTCGAATATATTTGAATTTGCTTGAAATTTAAGCACTCGATATATCCGATAAGCTTACAGTACCTGTTAGTAGAAATGTAGACAATATTATGTATGTAATAAAAAAAATCAACAATTGTGTAAATAACAAAAAAACCTACGTATTTGATATTCCAAGCTTGTGATATTATTTATTCCAAAATACACTGTCGTGCCATTCTTATAAACTTTATTTAAAAATGTTGATTAAAATGTATTTTTCTAATCACATTAACTTATTGTTACTTATTTGTGTGTAAGATAGAAAAAATATATATCAAGCCCAATGTATAGTTAATTATTTATTATTTTTACTAAAATTCGATTCACACTGCGCGATAAACACTCTCGACTGTAGAAGCTACTTTGTTACCGCTATGTGTAACTCTGCTCGCTTTTATAAGTAAAAATGGTTTTACGTTTAATATGAAATATTGGCAATTAAGTTATTATGGACAAAATAACGTTGGGCTATTAATATGTAGATATTAAAAAATATAACAAAGCTTGAAAACTTGTAATATTTAAATAGATATAATTTGACGAGCATATCGTTGTTTTGACTCTTACAAATTGTTGAAGTAAATTTAGATTGTGTATGTTGTGGTAAGGTACAGTATTGTTTGTGACACATTGAAGGTTAAAACCACAGAAACTACAGTGATTATTATATACTGAAAACATCCTGAAATTATTTATTAATTTATTATTATTTATTTATAAGAGAGGGTTTAATCAACATGATTAATGCCACCCTAGACAAGGCGTTTATTATTTTGAGAATTGACAATATGATAGCAAAAAAAATAATCAAGTAACTTAACTAAACTAAATTACAAAGTTAATCAAGTAACTTAACTAAACTAAATTACAAAGTTAATCAAGTAACTTAACTAAACTAAATTACAAAGTTAATCAAGTAACTTAACTAAACTAAATTACAAAGTTAATCAAGTAACTTAACTAAACTAAATTACAAAGTTAATCAAGTAACTTAACTAAACTAAATTACAAAGTTAATCAAGTAACTTAACTAAACTAAATTACAAAGTTAATCAAGTAACTTAACTGAACTAAATTTCCAAGATAACCAAGTAACGAAAGTGAACTAAATTACCAAGTAAACTAAGTAACTGAAGTAACCTAAATTAATTGTAATTTAGTTTAGATCAGTTTCAGTTTAGTTACTTAACTGAACTAAATTACTAAGTTAACCATGTAACTTAACATAGTTTACCTAATTTTTTTTGATCCATCAATGTGTCACTGTCGTCTATGTAAGTGTAAGAAACGCTTTTGTTGTTAAAAAGTATAACGTGTAGTAAAATTGTATTGATAAGTAAATTTAAACCAACTACTATAGCCAAATATTTAAAACACGTTTATAGCATTCAGTATTATGTAATATTGTAGCGATTCTCTTGTTTCGCTTTCCTACCAAGAAAGAAAAGGACAGAAATACTTCCTTCCTAGAAAGAAAGAATGAGACACAGTTATAATGCTGTCAAATTACATTAGTTATGAAAACTAAAGCAGTACGTGATTGTTAAAAGGCGCTTTAAAAACATAGTATTTTATAATAATGTTACTATAGAAACAACAGATATGTTATACAAGTTATATTTCGATTGCTTACAAAATGGAGAATTTTAACTAAAATTCAGTAAGTTATGGTCCAAAATAATTATTATTCCAAAGTAACAAGGTCTAAAATTGAGTACAAATATTAAACCCCGATTAGCAATTGAAATGTAACTTATTCCGTAGATAATTCAAATTATTGTACTAGGTGTATCTATAAACTCATATGTAAATTATACTAAAGAAAAATGTATCAAAAAACTAAATAAAGCAAAGGTTTTAGTTAAGTTCCATAAAACGTACGATAATGGTTTATTATTAAAAGTATTACCAACTTAAACCCCAGTAAATCAATAATCTACGTATTTCTTGATTAATTAATGTCTCGACGCGATATGCATGTATAAAAAAATTCCATATGCAATATTGCTAGGTGTTAAGCTAAGCAGAATATGTAGTACAGTTATTATTGTATCTTAATGTTGTATTTAGATTTAGATAACACAATGTTTGTAGTATGTTCTGATAATTCATGGTTTAGCACTTTCATTTCGACTTGAAATTCAAATTAACGTATTTAGTAAAACGCAATCTATGTCACCGAAATAAAACTAAATTAAATATAAGGCTAACAAAATATATATATATATATATATTTGTGAAGTTAAACTATATAGATCAAAATATAAAAAAGCTATCAATTTAAGATGATTTTTAGAGCCTGTTCAAAAAATAGATAGTTTTAAGTTTATAAAATATAATAATAGCAGAAATATAAAAAAGAATGCAAAAAGAACCCCTAAAAACGATATTATACACATATTTTCTATAAAATAAAATGTTATAACAATATTAGTAACAAGTTATGTATTTTATTAGTGTATAGAGTTGTACTTATCTCCAATCAACCAAAGATTATTAGTTAATATTTTAATGGCATGCAGGAATCTAATTATTCGAACGCTAAATGAAAGTAGGGAAAGTATTTTGTGCATTACATGAGTGAATATTAAAAATGAGGAATAAAAGTATTTCTGCATACATTATTTCGTAAAGCAGAAAAATATCTGACTTTTCATCGAGTAACCATCATTTTCAATGGAACTGCCTATTTGGGATATACGCATTGTTCTGTAGTACATATATTTATTCTAAACAGTTAACGTGATTAAGACTTTACGTAGCGTATCCTTATAAATCCTACTAATATAATAAAAGCGAAATTTTTATGGATGTATATTTGTTACTTTTTCACGCAAAAACTACTGAATGAATTTTAAAATTTACAAAAATGTAGTAGAAAACACAAGAATTCGAAGAATCGGATGAATCTAAATACATTAGAATACATAGGCATGTTTATAAAAATATTGTGCGAATTGTCAAAAAATATAAGAATATTAAGACAAAGTCAGGGGCATCAGCTAGTAAGAAATAAATATATAGGTAACAAGACTAGCCAATGCCCGCGAATTCGTCTTATCATTATTATATTTTGGACAATTCAAACGATTTATTTATAAATGAGACGCTATAATCTGTTATATTATTGTAAAGTTTTATTAAACTCCTTTCTGTAGTAGGTAATTTGTGTGAAAGATTTACAAACATAACTACATCCATACAAACTTTCGCGTACCTATATTATTAGTAGGATAGTTAGGTAGGTATAGGTACAACGCCGCGATTTGATTTGCAGGCCCAAGCCCAGTGACCTAATTTACTGGGTTTAGCGACCTTTCCTGATAAGAGATAAGGAACGTAATCAAATCTCTCGTTGGCTGCACTAATATAAGCTCTAAATCTTATCGATAAGATATGTTATTGCGTGTCGTCATGAATCACAAGTTTCGATTTTGATGCACAAAATTTGAAAGTGGTGGTTACATTCGTGTTATAATTCATGGTAACTTCATTCAATGTATTTAATGGTAAATAAATTGAATTACCTAATAGATATTGTACAAGTGTTGTTTTATTTTACCTTACCTATCCTTATAATGTAGGTAATTATTTAGGGTGCATGGAAAGAGCCTCCTCGTGGCGCACACCGGTAACAGCTAGGCACGTTAAAGTAGTGTCTAGTCTGGCTAATCTTTCCAACACGATGCTACAACAAAATACAGTTGTAGCATCGACACGATAAGAAGAAGAAGGTAATTACCTATATACCTACTACATAGTAAGGTGTAATAAATGACATAAAAACTACTCACATCGCGTGTACTGCGAATACTATAGAAAAAAAGGCTTATAAATTACTTCATACTCAAGTCTCTGTTACAATACTAACACCTAACTTTTTTAAGGACAGGAGAGAAGTGATCTATTTCAAAAACGAATCGACGGATTTAAAAAAATATTTTACTATTAGAAAGTTACGTCTTTACCGAGTAACATAGACTGTTTGTATTTTTTATATAGGCAACCCGTGCGAAGCCGGGGCGTGTACCTTATACCTATAAAGCAAAAGTTTTTTTGTTGAAAATAAATAGGAGCCATTAGGCTTTGATTATTTCCTATCGATTTCTCGTCATGATAGAATACTACGATTTTAGGTATATGTACCTATAACGTAGCACGTAGGTACCCAAATGGATTCCACAAAAATTGCTTTGCAAAATCATTTTATTTGACGAAATTAAATTGAAGCCTAATCTGGAGTTCGTCGAAATGTTAGAATTATAACTTATTTTGTAGTGATAAATCATGATTGTCATTTAATTACAGTTTGCTGCTTGCTATCATAGTTTTATAAACATAGTTTTATTTTAAAAGTATTGAAACATAAGTCGCTTTATCATTTTTAGTTCACGGAAGGAAATACTTGTTTATTTTTAAATAATATATTATATACATGTTAAAATTACTAATTTATTTTTAATACTGTATTACATAATTAATATTATTTTTAATATTTAATTTAAGATCTAGAAATATTATCATTTTTGTAAAGAGAAAGGCAAGATGGCGAGCGAATGGACGGGCAGTCTGGATCGAGCCATAGTGTAGATAGGTTGTTCAATTTGTTAAATACAAGTGTGAAAAGTTATTATCCTCGAGTTTTACATTTCATCACCTGATTCCCTACATCAGAAGTGGGATAAGGACCATGGTATGGTGCATGAAAATGAAGAAGAGCGTGAGGGTATGAGCTCTCGATCTCGACACCGAAAGAAACGCCGATATCGTAGCACCAGTTTGGAGAACAGTTTTTCAGATTCAAAAAACTCTTCTAAGAACAGAAGAAAAAGACGTCGTCGCCAACGCCACGAACACGAGTCGCATCGGCAGCAAAGATCGAGACATCGGAGAAGTGCATTAGTACGTGTGTGAGCCCCTTGAGGGTGCTTACTTATTGGACAACTACCACTGAACGCCTCATTGTAGTGATGAGCGCGTTATGCAAGGTCAGATCCAATCATTTACTTTGATTCTGTACATCAATTCTAGTTCGCAAGATATCGATTTTTTTTTAGTGTGGGTAGTAGGTAAAACGAACGCGTTAAAGTAAATGCTGGTCTAAGACAAGCAAATGCTGGTCCCGGACAGTTCGATTCTTGAAGGGCGATGCTTGTAGTCGACTTCGAGCGAGTAGTCAACGACCCACACTAGTTCAAAATGAGTTGAGCACATGTTATACGGTAGTAACATAATCGATTTCGTAAACTTTCAGTAAAATATGCGTTTATAGCCATACCACATATGTAGATTGTGCTAGGTGTTTTATTTTGCGCCTTTGTTGAGTTTTGGTAGACTATTGGTGTGGTTTAGTGTGTGATAAAGGTAACTCATTAGTATGAGCCCCTGTCATTTGCAGCCCGATAGATTTTTTTTTTTATTTTTTTTGAACTTTTTGTTAATAAAATGCAAAAAGAAATAACGACTATCGCTTCAAGTCGTTTCTATAAGATCTTTTTAGATTATTTTGTCCGATCGAAAACTACCCGTTATCCGTTAAGTGTGATAAAGTTTTGCGCTAAAGGCTAAGTGTATGTTCATTTCTAGCAATGTGCAATGAGACAGATTTAGGTTTCGTTAGTTCTGCTTGTGATAACATCGAAAGAACATTTTTTTTTTCTGTCTAAAACAAGTGACGTCATTTTCGTTAAGAGATAAGAGAACTGCGTCGAATCTCGCATTCTTTTCGTTGAGGGTACCTATCTTAAAATGGTGAAACGTGCAATATTCTTTTTGTAGAAGAATGTCGAAAATATATTTGATGGCGAAGTAATCGTTTTATCTCTTTAGAGCATACTTCCAATCTATCCGGTGGGGTAGACAGCGGACGTAATTAGTTATTCTAAGTCTAGTAAACATTTCGTTAGCAAGAAATGTTCTTATCAAGTTTAGCGAGGTTGTTGATACCTAGGTAACTAAATCATCGAGTGAGACCGTTAGTTACAGTTTTTAAAGGTGTTGAATTATTTATCGTCCGTCAAAAAGTATTTAAGTTACAGTTTTTAAAGGTGTTGAAGTATTTGTCGTCCGTCAAATGTATTTAAGTGTCCAAGAGTGTGTGTAAGAGGTTTGCAATCCGCATATTCGACGTACCTGGATAATTGTTAGTTAATTTAGTCCAGATATCCGTTTGTTTTTAGATCCAAAAATTTTAGACCTGGATACATAAGGTAGACTAGCTGGTACATACATACAGTTGTGTGTTTATTAATGCAAAGAGTGAACAGTACATAGCTTCTAGATAACGGTATGATCAACAGCGTGTTGTGGTGCTGGTCAACCCAATCATACCGCTTAGAAATCGAGAATTCAATTTATTTTTGTTCCACAAAGATACAATTATATGTACACTTGGAAAAGTCAAAAAATGTTACAATTTATTTCCTATATTATTTCTACATATCACTATGTAATTTATCTTATATATTAGATTAGAATAATAACGTTAATGAACGAAATAAATCAATTAATGACATTATAAATTATTAAATTCGTCAGCAAAAGCTTCGTCAAGATAGTAGTATGATTTGTTTGTCAAAAAGTTTCTCACTGTGCTACTAAAGTGATTATTGTTTGAGTTTTGTAAACCTTGAGGGAGCTTATTGAACAATTTAATGCCTATGCATAGAACGCTTCTACCTACTTTAGCAAGTCTATGTTTAGGGTTCGATATTTTATTTTTATTTCTCGTATCATAAGAGTGAGAGTCACCGATTAATTTGAACTTTCCATAATTCAATTTTACATACATTAAATTCTGATAAATATACTCGCCTACTATTGTCATTATTCCTAACTGCTTAAACTTATCTCTACAAGATTCTATGTTCTTCATAAATAAAATAGAACGTATTGCATTCTTTTGGAGTATGAATATCCTAGATGAGTCAGAGGCGTTTCCCCAAGCTAGAATACCATAAGTCATGATTGAGTGAAAATACGCATGATAAACAGAGACTTGTAATTTTCGTTTTAGTTTTTGTTGGTACTTTGCAAAAATTCATATTGTGTTGACGAGTTGTACACTTGTTTGTGCACAGTTAAAGTTACACAAAATAGTTTAAGAAAAGTGTAAATTTGTGTAAAGTCTGAAGTTTGATCATTCGTCCATAGAATGTAGTGAGGCCGTAATCTATGAAATGCTGAACGATGCGTAGGCTTCCTAGTAGTCTGGTTGAACATATTTACAGTGCTTCCATACCTGGTTTTCTTATCTTTAATTTTTATACAATGGAGGCAAAACCAGTACGTTCGTAAAAAAAAAAAAATAAATAAAAAAAAAAAAAAAAAAAAAAAAAAATAAAAAAAAAAAAAAATATATATATATTTCATGTTAGCCAGTGTTGGTTACGAGTCTGTGAGGTTGTGTGTCAAGAGTCTGAAGTAGCTTTGGTCTATTGTTATTGTGTTGGCGTTAGCGTTTTATTTAGACAAAGCAGTAGTTAACGTGCGTGACGTTTTACTTAGGTTTACAATACCAGGTTACAGATAAAAGTAACTTCACAACTAATTGACGTTGAAACCAAATATTTTTGTTTTGATTTGGATATACAATCGTGGAAATTGTTTACTTCGAATGTGTAAGTTTACGTATTGAGGTCGCATAATAAGCTGGTCGAATAATATTTTTACCATGAGATATGATAGACGAAAGCGTTAATTTAATTTCCTACTACATGAGTTTCGAGTTTTATAAGTTGAAAGGAGAAAGAATGGTTTTATGATTTACCCGCTGATAGTCATTTGATTTTATGTATCGGTCAAACATAGGAGTTCTATGACAACTGTACTTATGCCATATGTCTTATTGAAATAATTCTCAAGTCACGTCAGTCAATCGTAAAGTGTGGACTTGACGATGTTTGTTTTGAACATAAAGGTGTGTGTGTGGTTTCACTTATAACAAATTCAAAGTTGTATACTTTATGTCCGAATTTTGTTGTAAGAAAAAGTGACATCACGATGTTCCAACTCTCTTTGTATTCGAGTTTTTACGGTTTACTAAAGTTTTGTTTTTAACTTCAACGTTGTTTAGTAGTGTGTAGTGTTTGCAGTGAAGCAGTCGTGCATTGCAGTGAGACACTCCCACTCTGCTAGTGTTTTCATAAGGTTTTATGATCGAACAGTTGTAGGTACAACTAAAAGGTGTGATTGAGCTTTGTTTTGCCGTTCCCGTTTCGAAATGTGAAAGAAAGTTCTTTCGAGTCAAATGTTGTTGACAATTTTTGACATCGAGTCTGACAATAGTTTCTTAGTAAAGAAAGTATTTGAGTGCATGTAAAATATTCGAAATGTTGACAAGATTTTGTATGTTTTGCAGGTTAGACCGAGCGAGAGTTGTGTCAAAGATTTTACTGGCTTTTTGAGTCAACAATCGTAAATAGACCTGACGGTGGTTTTGGCGAATACCTTTGTTAAC
Organism: Ecliptopera silaceata; assembly: GCA_932527185.1. Classification (NCBI taxonomy): domain Eukaryota; kingdom Metazoa; phylum Arthropoda; class Insecta; order Lepidoptera; family Geometridae; genus Ecliptopera; species Ecliptopera silaceata. Next base: position 2,722,085 of record OW052202.1, on the reverse strand, counting down.
GGATACTTTTATTATTATTTGAACAAACTACATGGTTTGAGTGTAGTCAAATACTTACGAGCCAGCGCTTGTTATTTTGACGCTCTGTCACTAGCGGACTAGTAAACTAATCTGGTATGATGAAATTAAAAAAAAAAAAAAAACTAATTATTATTACTATTTTGTACAGGTTTTCAATGGAGATGTTAGATGTAAAGGATTTGACATTGCATAATGAAGTACACAATGGTAATTGGCTCTACTGTCTTTGCGACTGAACAATGGTTGCTTGGTGCGGAGACTGGTCATTCACTTGCACCCTTGATGAGAGGTGCCTCAGTCAACCGCGTGATGTAGCCGTCCCTGCAGTTCGTGCCTGCTGCCTTCAGCTGGAGCAGTAGTAGAGCTGGTAGAGGCTACCAGATCAGCAGTATGGCCGGATCAGCAAAAATAACCTCGGTTGACTTTTTAAAAACGAAAAGAGTATAAATAGGACCTCTCCAGTATTGTCCAACGAGTAAAAATAGGCTGTTACTATGCCCAAATGGGTTTAGAGTTGTTAATCCTGACATTCATGGTTTTTGTTATAATGAATTTCTTATTGAGATAATCAATTTATGACGGTTGAATGTACATTTTGTAAATAATGTAAAGTCGTTAGTTTGTTTGTGAATAAAGTTATTTACTTGTATTTTATTTCAAAGTAAAAAAAAAAAAAAATATATATATTGTTATTTGGATGGCAGTCTAATGTTGATAGATCCATTGACTGAATTTATGTTTTATTTATTTATTTATAAAAAAAAAAAAAAAATAAGAAAAAAAAGGATGGCAGTCTAATGTTGATAGATCCATTGACTGAATTTATGTTTTACTTATTTATTTATAAAAAAAAAAAATAAGAAAAAAAAAAAATGATGGCAGTCTAATGTTGATAGATCCATTGACTGAATTTATGATTTATTTATTTATTTATTTGGATGGCAGTCTAATGTTGATAGATCCATTGACTGAATTTATGTTGTATTTATTTGGATGGCAGTCTAATGTTGATAGATCCATTGACTGAATTTATGTTTTATTTATTTATTTATAAAAAAAAAATAAGAAAAAAAAAAAAATGATGGCAGTCTAATGTTGATAGATCCATTGACTGAATTTATGATTTATTTATTTATTTATTTGGATGGCAGTCTAATGTTGATAGATCCATTGACTGAATTTATGTTGTATTTATTTGGATGGCAGTCTAATGTTGATAGATCCATTGACTGAATTTATGATTTATTTATTTGGATGGCAGTCTAATGTTGATAGATCCATTGACTGAATTTATGACTTACTTATTTATTTATTTGGATGGCAGTCTAATGTTGATAGATCCATTGACTGAATTTATGTTTTATTTGTTTGGATGGCAGTCTAATGTTGATAGATCCATTGACTGAATTTATGTTTTATCTATTTATTTATTTGGATGGCAGTCTAATGTTGATAGATCCATTGACTGAATTTATGATTTATTTATTTGGATGGCAGTCTAATGTTGATAGATCCATTGACTGAATTTATGTTGTATTTATTTGGATGGCAGTCTAATATTGATAGATCCATTGACTGAACTTATGTTTTATTTATTTATTTGGATGGCAGCCTAATGTTGATGCCTCTGTCTGTTGTCAAACGATATGCAGGTTGTCTGTATATCTTGGTTAGGATAATGGAATAGTCCTAACTGTATTTTCTGTTTCAGTAGAGGAACATCCTGTTGGTTCATCCCAGTTTGTTCCAGTCACCCTTGATGAAAGGTGCCTCAGTCAACCGCGTGATGGAGCCATCCCTGCAGTTCGTGCCTGCAGTTCATGCCTGCAGTTCGTGCCTACAGTTCGTGCCTGCTGCCTTCAGCTGGAGCAGTAGTAGATTAAGTTGTATTTATTTGGATGACAGTCTAATTTTGAAAGATCCATTGACTGAAGTTTTATTGTAATTGTTTGGTGGGCAGTGTAATGTTGATAGATCCATTGACTGAATTTATATCTAAGATTATTTTACTATCAAAGCATCGCTCTAAGTTTGAGGACAAACTTAAGGTCAGGAAAGGCCGAATGTTAGAATTATAACTTATTTTGTAGTGATAAATCATGATTGTCATTTAATTACAGTTTGCTGCTTGCTATCATAGTTTTATAAACATAGTTTTATTTTAAAAGTATTGAAACATAAGTCGCTTTATCATTTTTAGTTCACGGAAGGAAATACTTGTTTATTTTTAAATAATATATTATATACATGTTAAAATTACTAATTTATTTTTAATACTGTATTACATAATTAATATTATTTTTAATATTTAATTTAAGATCTAGAAATATTATCATTTTTGTAAAGAGAAAGGCAAGATGGCGAGCGAATGGACGGGCAGTCTGGATCGAGCCATAGTGTAGATAGGTTGTTCAATTTGTTAAATACAAGTGTGAAAAGTTATTATCCTCGAGTTTTACATTTCATCACCTGATTCCCTACAGAAGGAACAAGCGATTGTTTATTTTTTGCCCCAGACCCTAAGTTATCTAGCTAAGCCAGTTTTCTGCAGCGTCTAAAATTAAAAAAAAACAAAACCTTGTTTACTTTTCAAACTTACCTTGGCCTGACAATACTTCGACAGGCGTCGCAGTTGGTTTTACTGCCTTCCGTGCTGTGGTTCGTAGGTTCCATTACCGCCAACCATTATTTTACATAGGTAACGTCTGTGGCTGCTGAATGTTATAACTGTTTCCCATAGTACAAACTTTGCTCTGTTTGGAACTAGATGACGTTATATGAAATGCCCATGAATATTATGTAACAGCTACCTACTCAAATTACCTAATGATGATGTATCAAAATTATTAAAAGAAACAACAAAACAAGTTCTCCCTCACTTTATTCAAGAACTTCCTACACTTCAAACTTAAAATTAAGAATTATCACAAATAAACAGTGAAAACTGATGATTCACAGAATCTAATCAAAACACAGCGATAGTAAGATCACTATAATTGCTTTGCAAGGAATTCAACAAAACTATATTTTGGCAAATAAATTGCGTTCTCCAGAGGCATTTTTGAACAATGTAGGTGTTCTAAAAATAGATCAATATTTCACAAGAGTTTCAAAGCGTTCACCTTTGTGACGCAATCTTGGCAACAAGAGGTCACATGGCCGGCAACGTAATTTCACAAGTCATTCAACTTTTCATAAATACCTACTTGTTCAGATCTACGAGGTATTCACTCAGGGTAGTCCCTGAGTTGTAACCGTAAGTTCCGTTTAGATACCGCGCGACACCACGGTATCCCAACGAATATTACGTAAGGGATATTTTTGTTACCTTCTAGCAAATACCGCCTAGATCTGAACCCGGTCTTTAAATTATTTTTTTACTAAACCTATTGAAAACTCCATATCTTATCAGTTGAAAATAAACTAAAATTGTAGAAATGTAGAAAACTTCAACTTAAAACAACTTATACAATCAGAATTCGACTTAAACGCAAACTAATGATTAGTATCACTATTACCAGTACATAAGGAACTGAAGTGTGGTCCAACAAAAGTATACAGATCTTAAAAATGTGAGGGTATTTCGAACAAGACATGAGACAAAGTACTAAAAGATAATTACAATGACTGTCACACTCAGAGTTACTTGTACATTAAGAGATAATTTACTAATTATTAGGTAATTTACATTACCTTTTGACATCTTTCACCATCCATAATTATTTTATGAACAGAGACACCACTGAATTAATCTTATACCTACTTATATTTTAGTTATGTTTCTGAGTGTGCCAGTCAAATAGTATCTAGTAAATACAGCTTTAAAACATCCAATTTTGTTTTCAAGCTATATTATGATGGAAGATTTTTTCTTACACATAATGCAATTACCTATGTACATATGAATGGAATAGATTTTTATAGACCATTGATGAACTTATTAATTGATCAAGTTAAATTATATCCACAAAAACTTGAACTACTAGTTTGTGGGTAATTAATGCATTCTTGAAAAGTCTTATTATACACTGGGTTGTCTAATTTCAACCATTAAAATATGTCTTAATAATTTATCAACTTCACTCAAATCTACATACACCCTAATTAATGTTTTTTGACATAATGAAAACATGATAGCGACTGAAGTGAAAAACATTAACACACAGAAAGATGCCTTAGAATATAAGACCACAATGCTCTTTCACATTAATTTAAGTTTACTTAGTCAACTAAAACAATATTGTAAAACTGTTCTTATCATGCCTTACACTACCTTAGGCTAACTTTACACAGAAAATGCAATTATCATTTATACTTAAAGCAAATTGACTACCAAGTCAACAATAATACTAACACTGATACACTTAATGTACCTCGGCTACAGTACAGTAATGCGCACCTTTAAGGAAACAGGCCTGCTGCATGGAAAAGAACTCGGGTCAGGACTGATATTCTGCATTTCCGTAGCTGTGCCTGTAAGCCTGTACTACTTTTTAGCTTTAGTTGAATTTCCTAGTTTGCTTGGAGGTGTCCATCTCAATGCTGCGGGGTCGATGGTCAAACGAGGCTTCTTGAAGTGAGAAGTGGCCAATTGCTCGGCCACAGTTTTTGGAGTAACACAGATCACATGCTGGCCTTTCCAATACTTCACCATATTCATAGACTGCAGTGTTGATATTATATCAGTCTGGGATATTCCTGTCATTAGACTTAAATCTTTTATACTTAAGGTGCCTCGACTTGCACTTAAGACTTCTAATAAAACATAAGCCCAGTAGGATCTGTAGCTGAGCTTTCCCAGGTCTGATAGAGGTTTTTCCGGGCTTCCAACAACTTGTTCCAGTCGGGACAGCTCATAACTGAATGCAATGAGTAGCTTGCCATAGCCCTGTCTCTGGAAAGGTGGCAGTGTCAAGATGCATGCCACATTATTTCCCTCCGGTGAATCCTTCTCTTTGGAAAAGTACCCTACTAGATGTGCTCCATGTTTATCAACCTCGCAAAGTATGTAAAACAAGAACTGTTCTATATCAAAGTATAGAGTTTTGTGGTCCAGGAATAATTTGGCAAGTAAACATAAGTTTTGACAGTAGATTTTGTGTTCTTTGCCATCTGCCTCAAATATAGCTATGGTGCCTTTTCTATATATTTCGCTTCCTTCTGGTTGTCGCCGCGTGCAGTCTCCGATGTGATACCTGAATGTTTTCTCCTGCCGCATGTACTTAAGACAGTATTCACAGATCCATAGTTTAGATTGTTTACCGTACTCTTCTGGATATGGACTGAAGTACCAAGTATCGATTTCGTATTTTCCAATTTGAATTCTATCGATATATTTGACTTTTGTTATGGCTTCGTGCTCTTTCTCGAGCGCCGCAGTCGTCGGGTCCATTTCAGCGTACGTTTTCTGCACATGGTTGATCTCGTCATGTTTACGTTTCTGGTTCCGTGTTATCTTGCGGCCGGACTTGTCTGTGAGCAAGTGGTCTCCGTTTATGTTGTTACTGTTTTGTTCACAAATATCGAATCTGTCGGACATAACCCTGTGGCGGGAAACCCACTCGTCGAGTCTTCTATCGTAGCCGACATAGTGGACGTAGTATTCGTAAGTGGTTTCAGCGGAATTGTACCGCGTTTGTATTATTTCGGCCGGGTGCCATGAGTCATCGGTACGCCGCACCAAATAGTGCTCTCCTATGTCCAAGGGCTGATCCGGAGCCGACTCCGAATCTTCATTATCGGTGCTCCGACACTCAGTATTGGGCAACTCATTGTTCACTATTGGTTTCTCCAGATCTTTATCACCTTTAGCCATTATAAAACGAATAACAGAGATCGGATCACGCAATACCGCGCAACACGATTTGCAAAAGTAGCCATATTGAATTTACCATAGACAAGACAAATAACGCGCATCGCGCACATGCGGCCTCAAGCAGTATAGGGATTGATCTAACCGTTAGTTTCGGAAAAAACCGGTATTTTTATGATTACTAGCTGATAAATACACTGGTTTTGTAATAAAATATCTTCTTAGTACTAAAGAAGTACATATATATCTTTAGCCGTACCGTTGACATAATAACTAAATTATTTGGTAGTAAATAAATGTAACAATACTTTTTCTTTCTTACCATAGCCAATGATAAAGCATACTAAAAAAAAAACTTTGTAGTCTTTGCTTTTGGTGTTGCCCTTAAATGGCAAGTTCCACAAAAGTAGGCATAACTTTACTTGAAACAATACAATCTACGTAAAGTAGTTTGGCGTACTTATGAATTTATTATCAAAAACACTGGATGTTTCTCATGATATTATTTAGACACAAGTTAGAATTTCACCAAGGTTTCTTATGGAGCAAGAGCATGCAAGAGCTCTCAAACGAAGTGAATTACTAAGTGTGTTGTGATTTTATCTATTTATTTTGAAATTATTTTGTGAACGTTACTTCTGTTGAAACCGCTTGACTAGGGTAATTAGGTTTTTGTTACGGCAACACAATTTACTTACACAATTTGCCAACCGCGAGAGAGAAAACCGAACGTACGTACCTACGTAATCGGCCCAAACGTACCTATGTATTGTAGTGGAAAAACTACTATTTTGTACGAAAAGGAATTCAACTCAGTTCTTATCATTTTGTAGAGATATGAAATTAATGTTGTTATCTAAAAACTGTGCTTTCCGTTAGTGTTGATTGTGATGCCGTTTCGTATTGATTGCATCTAGAAATCGAGTGCAGTGAACAAAATCTGAGACCACCCGTGTGATTTGTGTTATTTTGTGACAGCGGTTGAATAAAACGCAGTAATGCAGGCTATCAAATGCGTGGTCGTCGGGGATGGGTAAGTTTACAATTCACATAACAAAGTTACTCTTTCGTAACTATAAAGTTTCGTTGACGTCATATTTTATATTATCTTGTTAGGTCAGCCGTACTCTTGAAACAATTGGATGGAGATAAAACACGTTTATTGACGGTTCTTGTGTATTGTTCGGTTTCAAAGTGCAGCTGGTATGACTAATGTCAAGGTATGAAACTTGTAGGCCTAGGATTCATTCTTTGTCTTTTTAGATAAAAATACCATAGCATCTTGCATCACCATTATTTTAATGCCTTTACAACGATTTCATCTAGTGTCTATGTTCCCTGACAATTTTCCTGTGATATTATATTATTTGTAATAACTTATAAATGTATCTTTGTTTAAGTCTAAAAAATGGAACTTCAACAAGTCTCCGACGGTTCATGATTATGTTTTTTCAAATTATAATTATGGAGACAAAAATTATGAACATATTAAATAACATCATCTTTTAGAGGTTGTACTACTAAATATCTATGTAGTGATTCAAATTATTTTGATCTAATTGACATCAACCCGTAGAAATACATATTGTAAACATAATACTAGCATCAATTTGACAATTGTTTTAACTCGTCAGGTACCATAGGTTATCTTTGCACTAATGCTTTATCTGATTAGGGAATGATAAAATGGTTATGATAAAAAATACTATTCAAAATTGTTTTATGTCTACACTAATGTATACTAATTTTTCTAACCTTAAAACACTTTGAGTTAAACTGTTGTCTAGCTAAGATACCTAATTTAATGAAACAGAGCCAATAAAATACTAGATCATTTCTGAAATATAGAATATAGATGGATGGATTGGATGGAAAAATGATATGGATGTGAAAGGAGTGAATACTGAGATGACAGATGATAGAGGAGAATGGAAGAAAAGAACATGTTGTGCCAACCCCATCTAGGGGTAGAAGATCATTTCCGAAATATTAAATTATACAACTTTCAATGCTTATTGCATACTTTTGTTTGTTTTAACTTTAATTCCACCTCTGTGATCTTTGATGTGTCAACAATACACACATTATTATCCTTCATAAAACTCTGGGTATCAAAAATAAATCAAATTAAAGCTATTAATACATATACAAAACAGGGAAATTTAATGTTTTTTTTCTGTGCTGAGCAAAGTTCATGTTTAATGTATTATTGAAATATTTACTATACATACTAAACCTACATTAAAATATTTATTATAAATATTATAATTAACAAATGATAACTATTTCAAAAATAAAATTCATTTCAAAATATGTATAACAATGGTTGTAACTTCTTTGTTTAAGACTAGCTGACCCGTGCCCACTTCGTTGGGCATAATTCGAATCCACGTAACTAAACAATAGAACCCGCATAAACTCCCGTGACCGGCACCTGCATTATTCCGCTGACATTTTTCTAATACATACATTTTCAAACTCGTGATATCTTTTGAATGGAATATCCAAATTGAATAATTTAAAAAGTCATATAAAGGTATTGAAACAATCTTAATTATGTAGTAATTTATTTAGATAAGGATGAATACCAAAGCACAAATAAAGGACGTTTTCTAGCGGCGTCATTTTAATTATATTTTTTCGATATTAAAACACTTATAGTGACATATCTGTAATAGTTAGACATATGCTGTCGCTGACTTTTTTGTGGATGATGATGTGTTCTACAAAATTGTAGTACATGATTTCTTTCTATCATCAATAGTTTTCGCAGCGCACGCGATGTAAGGAATTTCTTAGGTATTTTTTTACACCTTGGGTTACATAATCGAAGTTTTAGTAAGGATCCCTAATTTTTTTGAAAATATAATATAGCCTATGACACTCAGCGATAATGTGGCTTTCTATTGGTGAAAGAGTTTTTAAAATCGGTTCAGTAGATTCCGAGATTACCCCTTACAATTGAACAAATATACAAACATACAAACTTTACCTCTTTATAATATTAGTATAGACTTTACCTCTTTATAATATTAGTATAGATTAGCCGACGTATGGGCGGAAGTGCTGCGGTAGCTGGAATTTTTAACAATGTTTTAGTATTTGTCATAGTTGATAAGGATTTCGAACCAAATTATTTTCAATTAGCTGAGGTATGGGCGAAAGTGCTGCGGTAGCCGGAAATAAGTTGATAAGGAGTTTAAGCCAAATCATTTTTAACATGCCGACGTATGGGCGAAAGTGCTGCGGTAGCCGGAATTTGTTACAATGTTTTAGTATTTGTCATAGTTGATAAGGATTTCGAACCAAATTATTTTCAATTAGCTGAGGTATGGGCGAAAGTGCTGCGGTAGCCGGAAATAAGTTGATAAGGAGTTTAAGCCAAATCATTTTTAAAATGCCGACGTATGGGCGAAAGTGCTGCGGTAGCCAGAATTTGTTACAATTATTTACTAATTATGAGTTAAACATATGTATATAGTATTAAACTCATAACTCTCCTTTTGATCCACGTAGTGGGGTAAACAATAGTACCCGCATATACTCCCTTGACCGGCACCTGCATTGTTCCACTTGACTTTTTTCTAATACAATACTTACATTTTTGAACTCGTGATATCTTTTGAATGGAATGTCCAAAATGAATAATTTAAAAAGACATTTAAAGTTATTGATTAAAGCTGAAAAAGAACCCATTTTTCATAAATAATTAATTATTAAGCTCATTCTAGGTACCTAATTAAAAAATAACATAGTACCTATGAAACAATAATTGGTATTATAGAACTATAGTACCTAAAAGCAAGGCCGGGAACTCCCTTTCCTATTCTGGCTTATCACTGAAAGTACTAACATATTATGCAGGACTTTGTGAATAATGTGTTTATATAAAAGAATGGGTTATATTTGTTTATAAATACATATAGTAACTACACAGATTACATAGCAAGGTTTTGTATTTCAGTCACAGTTCAGTTAATTGTCAGTTAATTGCAGAAACTCCATACTTAACACACTTGATTGATTCTTGTTAAACAACTCTGTCAAAGATCAAGGTTGTATTGAAAAGTCTAGATTCGTAATAAAACCTGGACCCTGAATAACTGGCTGCAGTGTTAAGTGCAAAAATAATTAAGTAAATTATTTTTTCAGTTAGTTGGTTTCCTGCAGCATTATTATGCAATATATATTCACAATAAATAAAGCAATAAAAGTATTCATATATTTATTTTCAAGTTAATTATAATTAGTAAATATAGGATATTTATTTAAGTTACAGGATAAACTTTGACAGTCCATTGTAAATTCAATAAAATTTTATGTCTATACTGCTCCCTATTTGTCCTGTTTAACATAAATTGTACTATTTACTAGTTCACTACTTATAGTAGGAAACATTTTGGAAATGATTTTATTTATTTATTTTTAAATTTCACACATAGCGTTCATCATTTCAGCCCGTTGGCACCCATTGCTGAGTATAGGCCTCCTCTTTATTATGACATTCTTTACGGTCCCTTGTGACTCTCATCCACTGATTCCCGGCTCGCTCCATAATGTCTTTGGACCGTCGGGCTGGTGGTCTGCCTCTTGGTCTACGAGCATCCCTTGGCCACCATTCCGTAATCGCTTTTGTCCACCTTCCATCGTCTCTTCTCGCTAGCGTTAGTGCTATGATTTTACCTCTTAATGATTTTACCTTTTGGTAGTTTAATGTAAGAGCTAGTGGTCAAGTTAGCTGGTAGTCTTTTAAAAGGTACCTCATAAAATAGACTAAGCCTCCTCTCTCAAACGCCACTCTTTTCTTATATGGGCTTTTTGCATCCCTGTACGGCAAAAATGTCATCCATCCATCTGGCTGATGGTCTGCCAAGGCTTCTTTTGTTTCCCCTAGGCCACCATTCTCTCAAGGCCTTACTCCACCTGCCATCACCAAATCTTGCACTTAGTTGTAATAAAGGTGTAATTATCGAGTTTCATTCCTAATTATATTAAGTAAGTACATCATGCCAAGGCTCAAATGACATGAACCTCTCTGTACCTACATTTTTGATCCCATTATTCGGCCAACAATAGGGCTGCCCCTAATAAATAGCCTGAATAAATAACTTACGTCGATTTGACTAGAAAGTTTTAAATATGTACATTGGTTTTTAAAAAATCTTCTTTTTATAGCTACAAAACGCCTAATATGCGAGGCTGGTAGAACATAGTAATATTACATAGTTTCATAAAAAAAATTGACAGCCCTAAACAGAGCACGATTGCGAATACCGACACTTGCACTCAAAATTGACAGCCCTAAACAGAGCACGATTGCGAATACCGACACTTGCACTCCCAGCTTCGCTTTTAAATACAAACTGTTCAGTAATCTGCGACTCCAGTCAGGATTCGGGAACTACTCGTGAACTGTGGCATATGGAGCGCAGACGACGCCCGTATGAACTGGATAAACCTCTCGTAATCCAATTAGAAGCAAGTGCGCTTAGTTTGTTCACATTTGATCCGTGGAAAATAAGTAGCATAAACACTGCTGGCTGGTTTCAAATTCGCAACCATTGTCATTTTTACACTAAATGCCGTGTTAGCTACATCCTGTACCTACAATTCAATCCAAAACTCTTTCTGAAGAGATGTTGAGAAGCTAATTTTACACTGAAAGATGTGTGGCACAGAGAGACTCCTGTAAACTACCACTTTCTAGATTTACCTACATGTCAAATGTTGAACAACAGTGTATTTACCTACTACGGTTTGCACTCGGCGCATTTGTATTTGTTACGTGGCATCAAGTTCTTCAGATTATTACTTTTACTGTTCATTAAATCTATATCTATTGAATTTGCACTAAACCATATCTACTCGTATACCGTGATAAAGATGATTTATCCAGCGTCATGGGGCGGTTTTTGGGGCCCTATACTGTCCTGTAGTGCCTGAGACATATTTATTGATCTAGTTACAAGGTTTTAGGTTCCTAAGATGCTTGCAAGTTAATTTAAATTGCGCAAAACTCAGCTCCACTCATAATCTAGTCGAACTCAAGTGAGAGAACCGCAGATTTTGAGGATTCCTTTGTCTAGCTGCATTTGTTATTATAGAAGAAAAACAGCATCTGTACACGACATTGCAAAACGAAATTGAAAAACTAAAAAGTACTGTGTGCCAAAATTGCGCTGTGATACTAGTGATTTATTAAACTAGTGCTCGTACACAAAACATACGAACACAGTCCTTACATACGAGTCAAGTGCACTGAAGCTCATTAATTACCCATCGTGTTGGTAACAGAACACTCGAGTACCTAACAGAACAAATTTCGTGTTGCGTTTGGCTGAAGTGCCTTGCTCGTGTTCTCTCATGCTATTTTGGTATATTTTTATATATATAAGTAGCGATTGGCAACAACTTGATGTGTGAATTGAATCATGATATTATTATAAGGTACATATGAACATGTTATTAAAACACTGATACTTACTGTGTGTATTAAAGATCTCATAAAAGCAGCCCTAAAGAAGCAGAAAAAGGAGCAAATATATAACAGGTTTCTATAAAATATATATTCTACAGTGATCTTTTCACCGGTGCCCTTCTTCCAGAAAGCCTTATTGCTGAGCACGTTTGGTTAGTTTAGTTTTAATATGTATTTAGCCAAAAGCTTCTCGCTGTAAGAAAACTTAAAGAAAATATCGCTTTCAGAAGATGGTGTGACTTTTATTTGGCAAGCTAGCAGTGATCGTAAACTTTCGCTCAACACTCCAGTAACTCACAACACCCGCATCCATTCGGACCTTTTCGAGATTATACGTACTCTTCAATCAATGTGCTTTATTGAATTAGATAAATGAATAATTGAGATCAGCCTAGTCAAATAATAGATTACAATAATCTTTTGGTATCGTATAAACTTTTTATTTAAATTACACGATAGTTTTAATGATATGGATATACAAGTTTTTAAACTAAATTGCGCTTAGCGGTAAGACGGCAGGACTTCCGTCTTACAATATTTAGACAACACATTTCTATTTCTGTCTTCGATTTATAAATCCAGTTTAAAAGTCAAAGGAACAGTCATTGAAACCAAAAGGTCACAATGAGTTCAACGATTTATTTCGTGTTATAAATCCAGGGTTATCACGCCTCTCAATGGTAAATCAAGTTCAATGAATGCCTTGTTGATTGAAATATCATTATGAAAGACTTATTGACGAAGCAGCCATAAAATTACTTGATGAAATGACGAGAAGTTCCCTAGAGGACTGTCTGTTCATCCATAAAAAAAAGTATCCGTGAATTATTTATATGTATGTAAGTATTATAAATTAGATTGAATATGGTGAAAGTAGTTCTCAGTATGGTTCTGTGGAATAGGAAAATTTATAGCGTAATCTGTGCCATTATTTATATCGGATTAGTGCTTTCTCGGTTTGATCAGTAATCTTATTTCTTATCGTAAGTACTCGAGATTTCCCCAAATAATGGACCGAATTAGGACTTTATCTATCAAGTTCTCAGAATAAAACACACTTGCGTGTACCTAAAACCCGAGGCGAGGATGTCATCAATATTCATTTTTGGCGAAGCTTACAAATTTAATGATCCAGAACATTATTTTTGGCAAAGACAGACTGGCAACACTTTATTTTATTATTCCTACTTTTATTACTTTAACTGCACTGATGTTTAGAAGGCCGAGCACGAATAAATGTGACAATCGTAAACGTAACGTATTTAAGATACACTGCGCGCTAATGCTGCAACGTTCGACAGTAAAGCTGATGTTGACGCGCAGTGTATCTCAAATACGTCACTGTTTCGTTTACGATTGTTACATTTATTCCTCCAGAGAATGGCACTGTCAGAAATGTCCATAATATCATATTTCAGGCATGAAACATGTCTGTGAAGTTATGGTCTGTTTTAATATCATATTTCGTGAAATCAATATGCAACGCAAAACCAGAGTATCATGTATTAACGAACCGATTACGACTTAAATAAAAAAATCTCCGTAATTTCTCACTCATCTGTAGAAGAAACTGTGAAATCAGGTCGCCCTTATCCAATAGACAAAGGCATTAATGTCTATCTAAATACCAGCATGTGAAATAATGTAATGTGGCACAACACTTCCGAGTACTTTACAAGCGACTTGACGTGGGAATCGAAACATATACTTACACTGAGAACGACTTGTATTTAATCCTTCGCGGAGATAATGACTCAAAGAAGACGATATTATTCAATCGACAATCTCATTATAGAAACAGTCTTATAATTAACGCGCGAATCCCAAACTAACATTATAAGTTAGCAATTGAGATATATATAGATATTATTTATTTGTAGATATTTTGGTTACTTCGCAATCCTAATATATTATGGAACATTCGAACGCGTGAAGGAGAACATTGTGTGTCACACAAGTCTCTTTCACGACGAGAGTTTGTTTTCATAAATAAATAAGGTTGCCTGGAACATTTTGCTTCTAGTGATAAGACCTTCCATTATAGATATCAATACCATTTATATGTTTGTATTTTTGTGGTGGCAATAAAAAGTTTCTATGGCTTTTTATCAGTTATTTCTATTCAGAGACAGTGGTCCAACATGAATACTCCAGATTTGACTCCCAAATCTGAGCCATTTAAATGCAGCTCACATGTTGTGCGTGCTAAATATCCCGTAACCTTGCTCTCCCCTCCTGCGGGAACTGAACCGGTCGATCTGGGCGTATACCGAAATTTCATTTTCAAGACAAAAGTCGGCGTACTTGTTACTTCTGTCTGTCCCAGCGCGAATTTATTATGAAAATTGTATTTATTTGTACAGAGCCCTTAGTCTGAAGGTGCATTTTAGAACTCCCTACTCTCGAGCCGACAGTCGTCTCTCGGATGTCCATACATTTTTGTATGGCTATTAAATGCGTCTTCGGACTAAGCCCTCAGATATTATAAAATGTCTTCTTTCTGGTTTATTTAGTTCGTGCACGCTAGCATTTTGATCTCTTAACTCTTAAGTAGGTAAACCTCACGACGAGTACTAAACCAAATATCCCGCAGACCCCCGCGGGAACCATAAGACCACTCCCAGACAAGTAAAAAACAGACAAGGATCAAAGAGGCGTTGCTTTGTTATGAGCACGACGCTGATATTGCGAATTTGATACAGCTCGATAACATTTTCCTAAATTCAATGGCGTAACAAAATATACTCCAAAATGAAGCGGTTCTCACAATATGTAGGATTTAATGTAGTAGCTATACAAGCTAAGCTATGTGGATATCTGTGACACGAAATTTAGAGAAACAACATCGCGTGGGCGCTTTCAAGGTTGAAACAATACTACCTATTATTTCTTCTTTGCTAATAATACCCGACTAATTTAACCTGACCCAAAATTTCAACACATTACAGTAGTAGTATGCGTTTCTATTTTGGTCTAATGCTGCTATTGCAATATAAAAGGTGTCCGGAACCAATCAATGCCAGCTACTTTCTTCGACACAACTGCAAACAAGTATTGATTAAATGGTGGTTACTCTTTGTATGATTGATGTTTACTGCACGTACTACTTTCTAATCATGTATAAAATATATGTGATATAGTACCTAAGCTGTCTAGGCATAGTTTTATTTTGCCTAGTGAGATGTCCCGAAAAGCTCAACGTACCATAACATCAAACTATTTCCTCCACAAAGCCCTTTCAGCTCTGCCGGGTCGAACGGTGTGCCGAGCGTGTAAGTAATTACACTGCCCTAATTCCGACCGGTGCCTCGCGATCGCGAGTTTGCGACTGACCTGTTTGCTGGCTGCAGCTGCATTGTGAATGGAGCAGATTTTCCGAGCAATTCTTTTTCATTGTTGTTAGAACAGCCTGCAATCGTGCCGTGTTTCTGTGCAAGATTGCCTTGATACATCAATCTTGCCGTTGAATCATTAAAGTCATCTGTGCACGTACTTATACTTTCATAATAGATGACTGACTTCGTAACTCTCCGTAATATAATACAATATCGCCTAGCATCTCCAAGTAGGTCATCTAGGTCGTAACAATTATGCCATAGCAAGATGCTGGTAACAAAGCAGCAGCGTGATCTCGAACAATAAGTTCTAACTGGAGCGCCCACATTGCATCATCATGGAGGCCCATTTGCTATCACAGTTATTTATAAATCTTCTAATAACATCTAAATGCCTTTGAACTCGGAAGTGCTTTTAAAATGAGGCTCGACCTCGAAGAAATGAAATCAAGTCATATCGAAAAATCGAGTTGCTGATCGAATAACTAAATTAGCCTCCTTGGCACGTTCTTTCACAGTGTAATTTTCTAGATAATATAATTTCTACGTTGTGCTGAATGTCGCATCTCAGCACTTTGCACATTGAAATTGACTTTGCTATACCCTCAGAGAATAATTCCTTCCTCTAAGGCGTCTCATCGTTGGCACTTAGTGTATGGTTGGATATGATGGCTCCGCGGCTCCGTATATCAGGTTCGTATACATATAAAGAGGAATTTTCATTTCACAATGGCTCTATAAATGAAGCTAAGCCAAGGTTGTACGAAAATCCTATAAGTTCAAAGTTAATTTAATAGACTTGTACAAATCTACTCCATAACATTGATTTCCAATAACTGTAACGAGGCTATCGGTTCTTTTATTTTCCGCACATCGATATTGCTGTTCGAACATGCGGAATAGGTTCAGCGGCCATGCATGACCTCGAGTTTGTTGAACAAACAATAATAGCACAGTTCTTGTTCAGCCTGTTATTGGATTGGTTCATCTAGATTTGAATGGAATACGCTAAACATTTCCATAATAGGGTACAGTAAGTAGGCAGTCACTTTACTGGATAATTAAATATGGGTTAAAATTGCGCTTAGTTAGATCTCAGAGTTAGATGGAATGAGAAAGGATAACTTCATGCTCGAACCTTGTTTTCTATATTGTGGTTTTCATGATATTATTTTGAGTTGTGTATGATTCGAATCCAACTTGATGTTCCGCCGGTAATGATATTTCCCACCCCGCTGGGGCGATGATTGCTTTCGCTATCTTTATAGTCGTTCAAATCCTTTGTAAACGTTGTGTAATAGGTTTAATGTTTGCCTACATGGTTTAAAGCGAAGGTTTGCTGCACAATTCAGCCTTAGTGCCTGTACGTGCTTTGTACCGAGATGTATTCGATTAGTTTCCTTGCGACGTGATTTCACTTCCATAGCATTTGGATGCAAGCATCGGAAATTACTCGGCAATTTGCTATTGTCGACCCGTTCGTCGTGTGTCCAAGTGTACCGAGTTTCAGCTAGATCGTAAATCATATTTCCATGTGTACATGACACACAAACACGTATCCTGGCTTTTGTACAAAGGCAGTGCGAGGTTTACATTGTTCGGGTTTCCCATCTCTCGTGTATTCCTTTATCGCTCCCTCGAGGACCATCCCGCTTTTGTTAGGAGCTATCAACTCTAAAAGGGATACGGTTTTTCGCATGTTGATTTTGATAAAAATATGTTCATATTCAGTAAACTCATTTTTGTGTAAAATAGATTCGAAATCCAAGCCTCAGCGTGACGTCTCCATTGATTCTGTAAACAAATATAAGGAAGGAAATATACATTTGCATATAGCATATAAAATGCAAAATTGAGCATTGCGGTTTCCAAGCCGGCTTGCTTAATTTGATAATGTCATCCGTCGGACGAGTCTGGCTGCAGAATCCATTTTGCTGAATACTAATCGGTTTCTCTCGACTGCATAATTTTATTAGCCAATATTATGTAATGAGATTGCATGTTTTAAATGCAGTGCCGTCTTAAGTCTCTTCGGCGCCGGGGTGCGGGGCTCAGCCTGCGCCCTGGTTTTCTTATGCCCGATTTACATTTCGCCAAGTACAGTGGCGAGTTAACTTGCATCATTGGCGAGTTAAGTAGTAAGTTGTTGATTAAGTTGATTCGAATAGAACTCAATCCTGCCGGCTCGGCGCGCGCGGCGCCGCCGTGTAGACGGGCGAGTTTAGTACATACAGCTCACAAGTTCGTACAAAGCGGCCGCATAAGAAACGTGTTGTCTGATCGGCAACTTATGACTTGCACTCGCCTACGTTCGAACTATACTTATGACTTAACTGACATTTTTTTAACTCGCCACTGTATTTGGCGAAATGTAAATCGGGCATTAGAGATCATTTTGCTTCAAGTGCGGGGGCGACCGGGCGGAAATGTGTCAAAGGTACACTCTCTTTGGATTAGAGAATTTGCCGCGCGCGTGTTGTATTAAATAAAATTGTTATATGTGTATTAATAAGAGTCATTTTAACTTGCACATCATGAGCGGTATGACAAGCGCCGAAAGCGTAATAAAAGTAAAACAAACAATGATTATTGTTGATGTAAAATTTTTATATATTTATCTGTGCGCATACGTGTTTGTCGTAACCTGTATATGAAACTGTACAATGGCGTTAAGTTTAATGAAATATCTAAATATTCATTAATCAGCGCTCGGCAGGCGCCCCCGGGTAAAGACGGCCCTGTTTAAATGGACTGCCTAGGGTTTATAAAGTATCCTAAGCTTGTTATTTTAGCATTTTTTTTTCCTGTAGCTCTACCTTGAGTTTTTACTATTACTATACTCGCTAGCGTCTGTAGTTAAAAAAATGTATGAAGATTTGTACAACGCCTCTAGCGGATAGTTGGGTACTAAAATTCGTAATACTAATATTTACGTAAACTACTGTAGTAAAGTCAGGCGATTTTACTGTGACAACTCACGGTAGAGGTACTGTTCTCATTTACAGATAATATCAACGTAGGTAAAGTAGCTTTGTTGGTTTCAATACCTATCTTAATCTTAAAAGGTTTAACATTGACGACCGATGTGGCGCGGTGGGCGATGGTCCGCCTGCGACGCGGAAAGTTGCGGGTTCGATTCCCGCCTTGGAATAAATGTTTGTATGATCTGCAAATATTTATTCTGGGTGTTCTGGGTATTTATATGTATACATATAGGTAATAAAAAAATATCTATCTTTGTAATGTTATTGTATTAAGTATGTCAGTCTTCTAGTACCCATAATACAAGCTCTGCTTAGCTTGGGGCTAGATGATGTTGTGTGGATTGTCCAGCATTATTTATTTATTGATTTATGATTATTACGTTTAACAACCCTTTACACATTATTTTTATGTTATTATATCCGTTGAGGCATATCCGTTTTGTCCTGGACGATGTTTACATCCGACTGCGGTACCTGAGGGTACACCGAATCATACATTAAATTTAACTACGGAGTACCATGTAATATTTCACAATTAGTTTACCCTATTTTAGGATAATTCTATGTTTCCTTATGACTTACTAGAAACTATGACAATTACCAGTAATCATCCTTATTGTTCGAAACATCCTTTTTTTATTTATAAAAACCTCCTATAATATATTTATCATTTAAGATTTTATTTCATTCGGTTTATCTTCTTATCATTTTTATTGTCTCTTATTTTTTTGTTTAGTCTTGACATCACAGTATGAGCAAAAGTCTATTTATTTAGAGTATATTCTATTAAGAAGTTAAGGATCAGTTCGCTATAGTTGTAAGGAACAATACTAGCATCTAATACCAGCATATACCAAGTTGAACCAAACACATGCCATTCAACGAACGTCGTCTTCTCAACTCTCAATTGACTGTGATTCACGACAAACGTCTTCACAAAGTCACTTTAAAATTTAACAACTAATAGATTTAACAAGTGCCTATAAATTTAAAATGTAGTATTCTACTAATTACCGGTGATATGCACGTAAATATAAACTGAAATTGGTCAAAAACAAAAGGTTTCCTATTTGTTCGTAGACATTGACATAAAATCCTATAGATATTCAATTAAGGACAAAAAATCTAGTTCACAATAAGTACTTTTGGAAACATGATAACATTTAAAAGCTTAAATACAAAATACGAATAATCTCGTTGATGTTGTTTGAATTCCATCTGCAAAACACTTATCAAGCCAGCCAGAGTAATTTGCTTGCGGATCGTCGAGTAGTCTGAGTGGAACGCTGGAAGCCAAAACATACCAAAATGTTTAAAAGCAATGGAATGGGGCGAGATTTTAAATTCAAACTTCATTATTTTTCGTTAAACAAACCAATGTTGCTGCTGGTTGATGTTTTAAAACGACGAAAGATCATTTATTTTTTATTTTAGAGGTTATTTATCGAAACATTAGATTATTAAAAACCTTTCACAGCTACTTAAGTATACAGGCGTTTATCTATGAAATTGTTACTTACCAATCGGTAAGATTTATTTTATTACCAAACATAGATAAAACAATAAATATTACTATTAATTAAAAATAAATTTAATATAATTTTCTGTGTATAAACTCAATGACTCGAAAACATGTAGAAATAAAATAAGCTGCGGATAGATCAGCTACTCTATTATTCGAATTATTGAACATTTATAGTTAATGGTACCTACTTTGACATTATAGTTATAACTTTCTCTTATTATGTAAAATAGCATTTTAAATTCCATATCAGCTGCATGAATATCGATTCAATTGCCATAATACAAGACCCATGCCTAATAGTTCTATAAGTGCCAATCAATTTAACTAAGTACCTCCCGATCCATTAGGCAGCCTTCCGTTTAACGGCGATGTAAGTGTCCATATAATTGCATTAGCATAGCTCTTTACTGCATCACATTACGGAGGGACATCGTCTACCCGATATTCACTATAAATGACCATCCATTCCTATAAAAAGGTCGTATCGAGACATGCTTATTGCTTGAAGAAGCCAATGAACTGATTATTCTGAAAGAACTTCTCTCAATGGGAAGTTATCAAATCAATAAATCTTTTATCATTGTCCTTGCCAGTGATATTGAGAACGAGACGCTGAACAGTTACCAGAAATTAGAGGGTAAAAGACTGACAGAGCGCAGTCCTAAACGCTAGACTGACTACGTCATTTAAATGCCGGTTTTAAGCGCTCCAATCAAGCTACCAACAGTTTCCAAAGAAGAACTGCCTTCTAGATTTTGGAAGGGATTCCTCAACAGTGAGGAATCGAGTCGGAAAGGAGGTTGATTCTTGCTAGTTCTTAGTCTAAACGCATAAAAGTTCAAGTATTTCCTTCGCTTTGAAAATATTCGTGGAACTACGCGAGCTGGTAATATTTCCAACCCGTGAAATATTTATTATGTAAGCAAATCTTTATACGATACAAATAGTAATACACGAAAGCCGTTGCAGTTCAAAGGAATGAATCGATATTGATGCCCTTACTATTTTGTTTTCAAAATCTGGTGTTGTCGGAAGCTGTATATTATTTTTTCAGATAACAGTATTGATATTAACAACTTTATCGCTCTTATCGTTTTCCAAATAACGGTGGACTGAAACGTTTATTTATATCCGGTCATACAACATACAATATGTGGTATGACCGGGTAATTTTGTTGACCCGGCTTCGACGATAAAAGTTCAAACGAGATGCCACAATGCCTATTTACGAACCCCTTTTCTGAATTGAAGTAAAAAGTTGTGCATGTTATAGTGCCTTGCTCGAGTAACCAGCTGAGGGCTGAGCAGTAGCTCTACCATGAGTTTTTACTATACTATATTTACTATACTCGCTAGCGTCTCTAGTTAAAAAAATGTATGAAGATTTGTACAGCGCCTCTAGCGGATAGTTGGGTACTAAAATTTGTCATACTAATATTTACGTAACTACTGTAGTAAAGTCAGGCGATTTTACTGTGTCATCTCATGGTAGAGGTACTGTAATCTTCATACATTTTTTTAACTACAGACGCTAGCGAGTGTAGTAAATATAGTATAGTAAAAACTCATGGTAGAGCTACTGAGCACGAATAAATGTGACAATCGTAAACGTAACGTATTTAGAATACACTGCGCGCTGACGCTTCAACGTTCGACAGTAAAGCTGATGTTGACACGCAATGTATTTCAAATACATGTCTGTTTCGATTATCACATTATTCATGCCCTGAGCTCATTCAACTTACAGACTAAAACGTAACCAGTGGAGTTCGTGATAAGTCGAGACTCAAGAGTGACGCATTCATTACTCATCCATAGTTTCTGGTAGTACACTTGACCTGTCTAATAAAAGTCATACTTTAACAATTATAAATAAACACCATCATTTGTTGCAGTAATTGTAGCTGGGTTTAATGGCAAAGAACGTGATGAAATTATTTTATAGTACAACTTTAAAAGTATCTGAAACTAGCGCCTTTATGTACTAACTCTCAACCATAAAACATGTTAAATTGTTCTTTATTATGATTTGATTAGAGGCTCTTAAATGTAATAAAAAAACCATTTGTACTACTCTACTCACTTGAAGTAAAAGTATGCTGGGTTCTGTTTGGATTTCTAACAAGTCTTTCGATTCAAGTATTTATGCCTTTCCATTACTAGAATTGATTTTCTGTCTATGGAAGGCTGTGTGATGATCGTTTGACAGGTGCAAGCTGATGCATAAGTAGGACTACTTATCGAGGTCATTTTTATCGCGTCATGACTCATGCAAGCATGCGTCATTCTAGGTATGGGAGTTAAAGTATAGTTGGTGAAAACTGGTAATCATCAGTTCGAAGAAAGAGAAATTGAATCAAATTCTTCAAGTGACAGGACCAGGACAGGATGGATGTGATTGCTAAATATAAAAAAGATATAAATTAAAATACCATCACAACTTACGACCTCTTCTTGATGCAACGAGCGAAGTCTTATTCCAAATAAAAACAAATTTTGATTGCCACATGTGTGTTAACAAAAACTTAAAAGGATAATGGGCGATTCTGTATGGAGCGTGGGCCACGACTAAAAAACTCATCCCTCAGGGTTGCCACATAAAATGTTTGAAAGGGCTTTTAAAGGCCTACCTTTTACTATATTTATTTTAAAAATCCACCCCATGGAAATCGATATATTTTGAAAAACAGTTTTTTATTTTAACGTCGTATTACTCCGAATTCTGAAGGCCCACAAGAATGCCTGCAGTTTCGTCGAAAAGGGCTTCAAACGGGCTTTATTTGTTTTTCAGATTGTTTGAAAATCCAACCTGTGGGAATCGAGATATTTCCGAAAAACTGTATTTATTTTTTGCAATACTACAGTTTTTCAGGAATAACTCAATTTCCACTGGTTGGATTTTAAACAATCTGAGAAATAATTAAAGCCCTTTTAATGTTCTTTTAAACGCCATCACAGTTATTCTTGTGGGCCTTCAGAATTCTAAGTTATATGATGTTAAATGAAAAACAATTTCATCGAAATATCTCGATTTCCATGGGACGGATTTTTCCCGTAATTATAGTAAAATATTGGCCTATAAAAGCCCTTTTAAACGTACTATGTGGCAACGTTGAGGGACAATTTTTTTAGTCGTGGCCCAAAGTGCCCATTCTCCTTTAAATAAATATTTTATTTAAATCTCTGACAGGCTATAAAATAAAATCTTAATTCAATGTATGATTACGGTACATCCGTGATGTACTCGCTTGCCTTATCTATCAGCAATGTGATAATAACAATTCAACGAGTCAAGAGCAATGACCCTATGCTCTTAATAAAAATATGTAATTAGAAGTTCCAAGTGTCACTCAAGTGATGCAAGCACAGCTAGGAGATCGTTTAATGTTTGTTTTATTATTCTTAGTAGCTTCGTTTTGTATCAGAATAAAATCTAAATCTCTTACAGAGTGCGCTCTAGATTCCACGAAATAAAAAGATCAAGTGTACCGGAAATAACATAACATTAAATCTAAATTGGGATGCTGCGTCATATCTTATCATACGTTTTGCGGTAGCTTTGTATTGTACACAAATTTTGTACAGAAATCTGTTTAGTTAAATTCTTATGAATAACAATTCCCCAATTAGAGTAATTACAGTCAAGGCCAAAATACATTTGTAGTTGATTGTTTGAAGTTTCCAACGCGGCTCCAGCATTGTTTATTGTACGTTCGAGCGGTTACGACGAATGACTGAAGTGTTATAATATTTCCTTTAGCACTGCGTTTATTTATAAACTTGGTTCGAGCTCTCCCGCTGCGCTGTGATTTTGCGACGACTGTGTTTTTGTGTTTGTCACTTCACCGGTAGACTGCAATTCAGTTTTGCTTTTCAAATATATTTTTAGTACAAATACGGACCTTATATTGGTTTCAGGGCAAAACACGCTCCGAGTTTCAAATTTTCCTTATAAACTAAGCATGTATCACACATACAAATTACGTAATAAGTATTCCAGGTTCGTGTAAGTATATAGGAAAAATTAGAACGATGAAGGAAGAACAAAAACAAAACGATGAAGATAGAGACAAAAAAAAATAACAACACGAATATCATGGAATGGTAATTTCATTTCTAGTAAACATAAGAAATAAAACAACTCGCTAAAACCTTGATAACATCACATCGTGTATGACGAGAATGTTCAGTTATTTCTTAGTACTGTTTTATCTGATCAACTCATAACTAGAAGCATAACTATAATGCATCAATTCTACGTTTACAGTCACCAATAAATATAACTTAAGCAACAAATGGAATAAAACGATTGATGACGTGATCCTCAAGCTTTGAAACATTAGGTGGCAATTGGATGTAATACGTACTTAAGAACGTTAGCTTGAGCTGTTTATGAGTTCTGAGCACACTGGGAGCACAAATAAACGTAACTATCGTAAATGTAACGTATTTAAGACACACTGCGCGCTACCGCTGCAACGTTCGACAGTAAAGCTGATGTTGATGCGCAGTGTATCTCAAATACGTCACTGTTTCGATAGGTTTACGATTGTCACATTTATATGTACTCAGCCCTCTTCTGAGTATTCAGAATACAATTTTCACGTACTTATAGCAGATGACAAGTTAATTACTCACTGGCGGTAAGCAATGCGTATATCCGATTTAATTTATTATTATTATATACGTTCTGAAAACTAAATTAAATTCCTATAAATAGAGTTGACATAGAAAATTCTACTTATGTAGAAGTATATAAGATGTTTTAGAATCGGTTCAGTAATAGCATTTACAACGCGATTTATATATTTATGGACGTATCAGCGAATCAAATATGTGTAAATCTCTGTCCCCATCAAATAGTATATAAAAATGTATCAAGAAAGGTAAACAGAAACATCTCCAATAGATATTGGAAATACAGGACGGGACGCAATGAATCTGGAGCGATCAAACACTTTTATTGACACGACAATATTGACAATATCTTGACCTCGTCTTGACTCCCAGATTGATCGGCACGATGACTCACATTGATAAGATATACCTAAGTAATATCGCATGAATCTTGAAACCCTTGAACGATAAAATCGCATAATATATCATGTAATACTTAGTAGATTACTAGCTGATGCCTGCGACTTTGTCTTATTATCGTTATATCATGATGTGTTATTCTGATGTATTTATTAAACTACATTATTGTAAAGATTCATTAAAATCTATCCAGTAGTTTTTGCGTGAAAGAGTACCTAACAAACGTATATCCATACATACAAACTTTAGCATTTATAATAGAAGTAGGATTGTTTGGTGATTCAGTATGACCTTGCAGTTGCTTTGCAGAATAAAAATAAAAATGGTAAACGGATTCTCAAATCATACGATGTTTTGTTTGTTTTAGCTTTATGCAAATGAAAACATCTGTAAATAATCGAAATATTAAATGATGTTGCCGGCCGGACGAATTGGATGACCTCTGCATTTAAGAACATTATGCGTATGACGTTTGCGTTAAGAATCTATTTCGGAGTTGAATTCATTCTAACAGAAAATCAATGCCATTCGTTTACGAGTCTACAAAATATTAACATTACTATTTATGTGGAGATTGTATCGAGACTCAAGAATTTAACATTTATCCTTTGTCTATATGTGTATGCATGTCTTTGAGTTCTTTGTGTGTGATATTATAGTTTCGACTATGTTACGACGCCACGGTTTTTATACCCAGCTTATCAATATTTTCTTATCAGTCATCACATCACCGTCAAAACACACTTTTACTTTGTTTAACTACTAAACAACTCCAATACACGTTCGTTCACAATATCGTTTCCTGCTTCGAGCTCCTGAGAGTTGAATCGTATCGTGAACGTATCGTAATAGTATCGTTTTACTATCTCAACACAGGTTGATTGACTGGCATGGCAACCAAAGCTAGTCTTTCGTCATAGCCGTTCATAGTGATGTTACAGAAAAAATGTCGCCGGTAAAATTAAAAAAAAAAAATACACGTAGTGAATCTGACAATCTACGTTACCTACCTACTTTTCCGATTTCTAACTGTCCGTTTTCTTCGTAGTACACCCCCAGCGTAGCTCATTTATAATTTGTCTAATATTTAGCAGAAAAAGAGACAGAAACAGTTTTACTCTCTCGTAGACAAATCGCTGCCTGAGGATGTTCATATTGCCTGCAGCACTGCGAAGCGCGATTTATCTGACAGGATGTCGTAATGACGTCCTCGTGAAACGGCTGATGAATATTAAGAACTGTTCAACTTTATCCTACGATATACGTGTCTCATAGTAAGGGAACATAGGACTTTATAGCGGCATAAAACAGTTAAAACACCATAAACTTATTGGCGCAGAAGCTCATAGGGTTATAAGATTGATGCAGAAGTAGCATATATTTATGATTTATTTATTTCGTTTACGTATAATGCTTTTTTGATAATCTCTTTATCTCACTACTAATAGATTAAACTAATAAAATGAGGCGCGGCTCAATTTGCCACAATAGATTGCTATATAATAATATCTTAATTATTTTATCCATCAGCGCTTTTGGTGAAAACAACTTCAAAATACAAGGTTTCTCTAACCGAACACGTATATCGCACTTCGATTCAGAAACCACTCAACGTCCACTTTATATTTAGACCTCTACAAAGTTCTTTTTGCTCTTTGCCCTCGCAGTACCGTACTGTAATTTAATATTGCTTCTCAAGTCATAAAACTTCTTCCTATCTTGGCAATTCACTTCAGTCGTTATCTGAAATGATGAACAGGCCTTTGACTCTGTGTGGTTATTACTCGGAAGATTTGCATGTAAATTATTATTATATAGGTACCCTCAAGCTTGGATGGGATACTGGCCTGAACTGACTTAAATTGCTTAGAAATAATTATTTAAACCAAATATGACTTGTACTAAGATTTGACTAAACTGTTTATAGTCAAAGTTTCAAACTTCTTGAAATAGTTTAGTCTAACTTTTAAGCTAAACGTAGCCAAGTTTCGTGTTTAGAGTTGCCCTTTGTACAGTTCAGTGGTTTCTATTAGTGCTCAAAACTACTAGTTTGCCGAAACTTAGTTCAAGAATCGTGAGTCTAACTACAGAAATAAAGTTGTCGGTCGTCTACATTTTATAAGGATTTCCACATTTTACGCACTTCCTGTGACATTTTATTTTGTAAATCGGTAATATGATCAGAATTTAAGACCATTATCCCACATACTACCGCACGTTCAATACGTGCTCAAGTACGGTTTCCTCTTAGGGTCATCAGATTGTCATATAAACTAACGTATTCATGAGTTGGTTATGCGTTCACTTTTCCCTTGTTCATACCAGCTATTACTGTGAATCTTTGTCCATACCATACCATATACCTCACCAAAACATTTAAATCTATAAATAGTAAAAACCAATCAATACACAGGAAAACCGTTCCAATTTAATTTGATCGGCTGTCGAAATGGCAAATAAATGGATCATTAATGAGATCATAGCTGCTGCTCATAACTCTTTATAACATTACATTTGTTTTGTCCACAGTGCCGTCGGTAAAACATGTCTGCTCATCAGTTACACGACAAATGCTTTTCCGGGAGAATACATACCTACAGTGTAAGTATTTTTGTCAATCTTATTCGAAATGTGCTGACGAGAGACCGACCCTTAACCCGATTGGCCTGACGACATTGAGTCGGGTCAGGTAATTCTTTTAGGCTAGTGGACGTCTTACGACTGAATATGCTTTTAGTAAGGTCGATATGATGCCGAGGCGCGCTGTTATGATAATAAGGCTACTTGTGGCTATGGCTTTATTCATATTGGTTGCTGGTGGCTTAAGTGGCTGCTGAATAGATATCATCTATACTTCTATACTAATATAATATATAATATTATAAAGAGGTAAAGTTTGTATGTTTGTATATTTGTTCAATTGTAAGGGGTAATCTCGGGATCTACTGAACCGATTTTAAAAACTCTTTCACCAATAGAAAGCCACATTATCGCTGAGTGTCATAGGCTATATTATATTTTCAAAAAAATTAAGGATCTTTACTAAAACTTCGATTATGTAACCCAAGGTGTAAAAAAAATACCTAAGAAATTCCTTACATCGCGTGCGCTGCGAAAACTATTGATGATAGAAAGATATCATGTACTACAATTTTGTAGAACACATCATCATCCACAAAAAAGTCAGCGATAGCATATGTCTAACTATTACAGATATGTCATTATAAGTGTTTTAATATCGAAAAAATATAATTAAAATGACGCCGCTAGAAAACGTTCTTTATTTGTGCTTTGGTATTAATCCTTATCTAAATAAATTACTACATAATTAAGATTGTTTCAATACCTTTTTATGACTTTTTAAATTATTCAATTTGGACATTCCATTCAAAAGATATCACAAGTTCAAAAATGTATGTATTAGAAAAATGTCAAGCGGAATAATGCAGGTGCCGGTCACGGGAGTATATGCGGGTTCTATTGTTTAGTTACGTGGATTCAAAAGGAGAGTTATGAGTTTAACAGTATACATATGTTAAACTCATAATTAGCAAAATCTATACTTATAGAAGTAAAGTTTGTTTATTTGTTAAATTGTAAGGTTGTAATCTCGGGATCTACTGAACCGATTTTAAAAATTCTTTTACCATTAGAAAGCCACATTATTGCTGAGTGTCATAAGCTATATACAAAACTGAAAAATAAAAAGGCTTTTACGTGGTAGTCCGTTTTGCAAAGTTAATCGGAGAAAAAACGGTCGAATTATGCCCAACGAAGTGGGCACGGGTCAGCTAGTTTGTGATAAAGCAAGACGGAATAAGAAAACCGGGAATTTTGTATGGTATGTTGTTTAAACCACGTACTCAAAGCTTTTGCAAGCGGAACATTTCCAAAAGTCTAGTCAAAGCCAAGGATCGCGAATTTAACAGTTACACTGATTTCGTTAGAATCGCGGTATACAAAAAATATATCTATAAAATGTTGTGTCCAAACACTTCGTCATTAGTGTACACTATGTTTTCCCTATACAGTTTTAAGGTAGACAATGGTTTTACCCTTATTTTACCGTAACCATCACGGTATCCATAACTGTGGCTCTACCATAAGATGTCACAGTAAAATCGCCTGACTTTACTACAGTAGTTACGTCAATATTAGTATGACGAATTTTAGTACCCAACTATCCGCTAGAGGCGCTGTACAAATCTTCATACATTTTTTTAACTACAGACGCTAGCGAGTGTAGTAAATAGTAAAAACTCATGGTAGAGCTACTGCTTCAATTATGTGACTTGTCCGTCTGTGAAGTAATCTTTGTTATTTATTCTATGACGTGTGTTAACGATACGTCATTATTACGCTTGTCAGTCGTAAATGATAAGCACTCTTCTTTATGTTTGATCATGACCAAATGTACACTGTTCTATGTTTAGAGCTTTAAGACAAATCCACTGTATAAAATGTCATTGGTGAAGATAAATTAGTTTTAAGTCTTTAGCTGTGCTTTCAAGAAATCAAGAAAACGTACTACTACTGCTAAACGTAGATTAGATTATGAAGTATTTATTGCTTATATCAAATAGTACGAGAGGCAGCTAAATTGTAATCAACATTTTTCCGACCAATGTGTAGCTTAGCTTAGCAAGCTTTAAAGAATCAATTAATGAAAGTAAATCTACGTCATCTAACGTCATTTATCACGTTTCAGATTCGACAACTACTCAGCGAATGTGATGGTAGACGGCAAGCCGATCAACCTGGGACTATGGGATACAGCTGGTCAGGAGGATTACGATCGACTACGGCCGCTGTCCTACCCTCAGACTGACGTGTTCCTCATATGCTTCTCACTCGTGAACCCAGCCTCTTTCGAGAACGTGCGAGCTAAGGTACTTGTTACTCACTAGTCGTATCTTCACTGTAGAGAAGACAGCATTGTGTAAATACCTAGTGTATTAGTGACTATGGGATACAGCTGGTCAGGAGGATTACGATCGACTACGGCCGCTGTCTTACCCTCAGACTGACGTGTTCCTCATGTGCTTCTCACTCGTGAACCCAGCCTCTTTCGAGAACGTGCGAGCTAAGGTACTTGTTACTCACTGGTCGTATCTGCACTGTAGAGAAGACATCATTTTGTAAATACCTGGTGTAACTAATACACCAGGTATTTACACAATGATGTCTTCTTTTCTATCCCATAGTCACTAGAATATGGGATACAAACTGGTCAGGAAGACTTTGATCGACTGCGACGACTGTCCTACCCTCAGACTGACGTGTTCCTCATATGCTTCTCGTGAACTACAGTTGAGACCGAGTGAACGAAGCGTCTCAGTTTCGAGATTCAGATTTCGAAAAATGTTTTTGTCCTTCTGTCTATCAGTTCTCACTAAAAAGTTGTATTTTAAAAAAAAAGTCTCTTTATTCATTTATTTTTATAGTCAACCGCAATTGTGATTGGAGGGTAGAAGGGAAGATGTGGGAAGTTTACTTTAGCTGTATTTATCGACAGATTTCAATAACATAATAATGTTATTGAAAGTTAAGTTTTTAGTATGTCTCTCATGAGAGACACACTAAAAACTTAACTCTGTGCACAAAGATTGCGCAGAGTTCTGCTGTTTCCACAGAACCACTAGTTTAGTCTGATGTAGAACTGGTAACGTTTCAGTGGTATCCAGAGGTTCGGCATCACTGCCCGTCGACGCCCATCATCCTGGTCGGCACCAAGCTCGACCTGCGCGAAGACAAGGACACCATTGAGAAGCTGAAGGACAAGAAACTAGCGCCCATCACCTACACACAGGTTAAATATTTACCATTCATTCATTCATTTATTTATTTGCAAAAAAACATGGTAGTTTTTGGTACAAGATGTCATAGTGGGTAAGTAAGTTCACATATTTTTACCAAATTAAAATGGTGTGCAAAAATTTTAGTCTTATATCTAGTAGGTACATATTATAATTTTAATTTAGTATTGTTTTGATTGATAACATTTAATTGCAAAATTAGATAAATAAAATAGTATTGTCAATAATTGTAAATGGGACACGAACCCCCCTAAACCCCTATGTTATAAAAAATTAGCGTTGACTTTATGTCATCATCACGTATGGTAATCAATTATGCGCTAACTTTTTATAAGATAGACCGTTAACATATTATTTTGTAGGGACTTTGAGGTAGCCAGATTTTGTGAGAAGCCACTGGTTCCCGAAACACAGTGTCTACTAATTCGAGATCCTATGGATCCAAAATTTTGCTGTATTATTTTTATGCCGAACAAATATTTATTTCATTATAGATGATTCTTTTTTTCTAATGAAATATGCGGATGCTTCTCGTGTGATCTAATTTAAAATGTAACAAGATTTTTCGAGTTATATTTAGTAATGCGTATTTATAACTATTTATCGAGATTTTGCTTTGTAAACTTATTATGTGATTTTTTTAATATCCTGGTTGTCTGGTAGAGGTCGCTTTTTAGCGATAAGGCGGCCCATTGTATGCCATAGCTATTGCCTGGTTATTGTTAATTTACTACATGTTTATATTGAAGTTGTGGTGTACAATAAAGTATTACTATCTTCTGTTCATAACAAAAATTTAATTAAATTCCAGGGTCTCGGCATGTCGAAGGAGATAAATGCCGTGAAGTACCTGGAATGCTCTGCGCTGACGCAGAAGGGGCTAAAGACTGTATTCGACGAGGCGATTCGCGCCGTGCTGTGTCCCCTACCACCGGTCAAAAAAAGCAAACCGTGCGAGCTGCTCTAAACATTGGTAATGCTTTTGAATTATTTAATCTAAAACATTGTAATCACACGTAAGGAAATGATTAATTATTAGATTGTTTTAATAAGATTATGTATTTATTTACGTACGCCCAGGAGAGGGATTGGTGGAGTATCGCCAAAGACCGGGATAGGTGGAAGGCTTTGGGGGAGACCTTTGCCCCGCAGTGGGACAGTATAGGTTAAAAAAAAATGTATTTATTTATTTAAAAATTTCACACATAACATTAGCGTTAGGACGACTTAATGCTAAGAGCATTGTCTGCCAGTCTTCCTGGGTGTAACAAAGAAAACAAGTTGTAAATATATTACCTAATCGTACTACAATAAAAAAACGAATCTAATCTATAACGAATTGTTAGGTCCATATAGATAATATGATGTTTAATTTAATTGAAATCCTGCTTAATGAAACAATTTGCTTTTTAGGTTAGGTACAAAGGTTAAAACTATTTGAGATTTGAAATTTGCACAAATGATGTGAAAATCATTTATTATATACCGCTAAAACATTAATAAAAAACAGAATAAAATATATAACCTATTTTAGGGGGCTCCCATATAAAAGAGTTTTGGGTACAGAACTCTCTTGTTTTTTTAGTCTGAGGTTGCCGTTGACATAAAAATAACTGATCGAACATTCTATACTTATCAGAATATTTGTGTGATCTATAAATTATCTCATATTTCCATCGATTTGTTTTCAGATAGTGTAGTACGTCGAAGCCAGTGCAACTGCATAGCTTTCTATAGGACGCACCAACCATCCGTCTACAATGATATCATACAATAGAGTGCTATAAAAGTAACTGCGATAAGCATTAATAGCTAGTACTTTAACAGTTAAAAGTACCTACGCATTCAAGTAAAGTGTCCGAGTGAGTGAGCTACGTTTATCGCTTTTATAATCGGGAAATTCGTGTCGATTCTTTAATTCGGCTGTATAGATAATCATTGCCCTTTAAGGTCTGTACCCACTACACCGTATCATACCATGACCGTGTCAGGACCGGCAAAATATTCTCATCGAGAAACGCGACGTTGTTGGTTGGTGACGGAACGGTCTAGTGGGCATAGTCCCATACTTTTCAATACAAAGAATACTTTTTTTGCCTGACACGGTCATGGTACGGTCATGGTATGATACGGTGTAGTGGGTACAGACCTTTATTTAGAAAAATATTGTCTATGGTCTTTGTCGTTTGGCATATACTTGGGTGCTGTTTCGTTCAATCTTTGCTACATTCCTGCTGATTAAAAACTTCGGTACAAATGACCACCTCACGTATACTGGATACAAAATGGAATTGTTGAAATTTGTTTTAGAGCAGAGATT
Organism: Ecliptopera silaceata; assembly: GCA_932527185.1. Lineage (NCBI taxonomy): Eukaryota > Metazoa > Arthropoda > Insecta > Lepidoptera > Geometridae > Ecliptopera > Ecliptopera silaceata. The sequence goes on along the minus strand of OW052202.1, from coordinate 2,688,757 downwards.
ATATTTTTTGATTTATTGCTTATTATTATAATGGTTATTTTTTATTTGATCCCGATAATTGTTGTATTAAATGTATTGTAGTCGGTGTTATTAAGTACAGTATTTGTTTTTAAGCGAATGATTAACCATTGATGTTTGTAATGTACGAAAATGCATTTTATTCATAAAATATTTAGGCGAAAAGCGTTTTATACTGGAACGAAGACCTGTCTTCAGAGATCAGAAATCTAACAGTTTTTTAAAAGCGTGATAACCTAAATACATATCGTCGGTGGAGGTTGGGACAGAACTGGAACTCTTTGCAATCCGCACAACTATTTATAGATAAACCAATCAAATTGAGATGTACTCTCTTTTCCGGTCACTCTCGATTCGGTCGGGTATTCGTCGCGTTTTTATGTGCTAGAAAAAAAAACAAATGAAAATCTGGGTGTTTTTTTTCTGGGATGTGAAAATGTGTCTTGTTCGTGCCATACAGTAAGGGCGTATAGTATAGCTTCGCACTGTCTTCCACGAGAAATTGAGCTCTATAACCTACGTAGTAAAGACCTTAATGCGGTATCAGCTATGCGTTAAGCCTTGCTGTATGACGCGCTATGTCACAGGAGGCATTTTTTCGCAAATGTGATATCGGGTTTAGGCTTTAATTGACCGGGGGATACAAAATGGCCTCTTTTTTTTATATTTCATACATTTTTGTTTGTCGCTCGCCTACTATCGCACCGTTAGTCTTACAGCCGTATTCTGATGTTTAAAACAAAACTAGTATTGATTCATATAATCGTGAAATTTTACACTTAACTCAGTAATATCATTCTGATGGACAAATTAATCTTGAAGTTTTATGAATTCAGCAAATGTTTGAAGTGCTTGACCTTGGATTCAAACTGTGCTTGAGCTTCAAGTCATGTCATTCAAGACCCTTTTTTCGGTTATTTAAAAGCCCTTATTCCTCAAGGGTTCCGTGTGTAATCAGACTACGGCCTGAGACAACAGCTGCTACAATTATGGCACTAAGTTAATTACTGTCTAAATCCACTCCTGATATAAATGTTGATTAAGTAATAAACGTAAGTTTGGTTTAAGGTGTGTGCAATTGTTTTTGCTGGTAACCCTTACAACGTTAGTATTGCCATACACGAAAAATACTTTAAAAAAAGCTCGAGCAATTGCACAAAGTATAGTAAATAAGATTTTAATGTATGTATTGTTCAGATGCAAATATTTAGAAGAAACAGGATGTAAATAACATAAAAAAGTTAGTTTTAAAATAATTAAAAAAATGTGAGTGAACGCGCCATTTTTGGTGTTGCATTTTATATTGTAACTTAGCATTTTATTGGGGGCTTCGATTATACTTTCATTTATGCTTTATAATACTTCATAAACTTGCAAAAAACACTGGCACATGAATTGTAGGAAATTAGTTGGTTTTTGGACGATGAAGTTAATGTTTTGTCACAATTTTAAAGGTTGTTTCACTTTTAATATGATTTTTCTCAATTTTAACCTGTTATTATGAATTATGACGTTCGAAAGGTTAAAGTAACATAGTTGACGTTCTGAACTATGCATAAAACAATTGAAAGTATTTAGATAAACTTCTTTTGTTATAATTATTTGTATATCGCATATTGTATGTTAATGTATATGTTAGTATATCACAAATATCTTTTGTATATTCACTTCAGCTTACATTAAAATTTAATGGCTTGGATAAGATTATTTTTATAAAAAGTATTTGCTGTGTCTATAAATTGGATTAAATATACTTAACGCTGTCGGAGCAAATTCTTCCAAATATTGTAAAGCCTCTGAATAATTCAAAATATATTTATATTAACTGTTCAAATGTTTGTTTTATTTATTTACTGCATAGTATTATGTATATATATTTTTACCTGTTATATCTCAAATTAGTGCTCAAGAGTAAACTTTTACCTCAGTTTACTCATATTTAGAAGATTTATTTTTGAAATTTGAAAATATGTTAATTATCCGAATGGTCAAAGTTTGAGACTAATCTACAGCATTTTTTAAGAATTTTCTAGTTTTCACACAAGCTTAAACATTTGTGTATTGACACATTTGTTTTTGTGTCTAAGAATTTATACATATATGTAATATCCATAGGATATACTTAGTCAAGGACTATTTACTTAATAATATAGTAATATTCCTTATACATTTACTTCAGGACAGTATTCAAAAGCCAATTTAATTGTCAGATGTAATCGTCAACCTTGTACAATCTCGAAAACAAGTTATGACATCAAACAACCACTTTACAATGACCTACGCTTGACTCCCACGATTTGATATATCAGTGCTACCCAGAGCTCATGATAAAATGGTTTTTGCTTGACCAAGATAGCTCGTCTCGTGCGCATTTTCTTTCATTCATTTAGTTTAGTTGCTGTTTGGCGCTGCCAGTGAGCAGTCCACGGCGTGATATCTAAATTAATTACAATTTCGTTGTAATAAAACCTTAATTACTTGTGAAATAAGACGTAATATCCAAGTTCAACATGTCGAAGGTTCTTCTCAGCAAGGAATTGCCAGATATTGAGGTTAGTGTCAATATTTATCTCATTTTGTAATACGATTGTGATAAGATAGTTTAGTGGGCTTGTCTTTGTTGCTATGAGTGTTTCGCTAGCTTTTCTAGTACTACTGGTAGTACTAGTGACATATGTTTTATTTTTGCTACTGGTCGTACTGTTTAGTAGTACTAGTGACACAAATGTGTTACTATGAAGTCAAAACTTAAGTAATTTCTTTAAAAATCTTGCTTAAATTAACTCTTTGTTGTAAGTTGTATTATAGTTTGTTGACGAAAAACTTCAATGTATTTAAAGTAAATTAATGATAATAAGTATTTGTCACAAAAGTAGATTTGAATGGTCAATGAAGAAAATAATATTAAAAATAATTTTAACGCATGCCGTGGCACCCTGTAATTGAAGAAACACATAGATATAAGCCCATTTACTTTAATTTTTGATATGCATGTGATTTGTTTGTTAGTTTGTCCTTAATAAATAAATAAATAGTATGATTATGCAACTCCGGTCAGTATTTATTAAACATCGTTTATAATATCTTTTACACACATACAACTTGCCTTGAGATATCTTATTAATTATCTTTATCTAGTTTGTTAGTAGTTCCTTACGAAAATTGATAAAAATATTTTTTGACCTATGAGTTATCACATAACAACGAAGTCGTATTTAAAATGGACTAGTTTATTGAAAGGTTTGACAAATATTTGGTAAATAAGCAACAAAAATACATGAATACAGAATGTATCTACCAGCTTAAGTGTACATAGGGAGAATATGCTTTAAAATGTATGTTGTATGTGTAAATAAACGTTTTATATTCTTTTCTAATCACAGGCAGCCCGTACTAGCCCACTGCTGGGTATTCTATTCTAATATAAACTTTATAAATAAATAAATATTCTAGAGTTGAGAGTTGTATTCACTGTAGCAGTAGGTATTAAGAAAACAGCTTACTTGATTACCACTACCACCATTACTTACTACTCTTTATTTGATAAGCTTCTGAAACAATGTGTATAATCTAAAATATTGTTAAAATATTTTCAGAATTTACTGCGACTAAACCCGACGACCAAACCTTACACCAACTTGGTACCTTCAGCGCAAACGAAAAAGAATAAGCAGCATTGGAAGAGGAATACTGATAGAAAATGCACCGTGAGTACCTTCGCAATAAAATCTATGCCTATACAAGGTACTACTTATGTTATATAGGTACAGTCTGCAACATAGTCCATAGGTCCTATGTACCTTCTATCATCTCACTTTGGTTGCCTGGAAGAGATCGCTCTCAGCGATAAGGCCGCCCATTGTATTGCCATGACTACCTGTTTAAGTTCTTTGTCCTATTTGTGTGTGGTAAACAATAAACAATTATCTATCTATCCATCTATCATAGGCACAATGTAGTTTTTCTAAACTATTTTTTTTTGGTTATTTTTGTTGTTTTGTAACTTTTGCAAGTGTTTCGGTAGATCTTTATTCAGATCTAAATGATAGAGCTGCTATTATATTAATTAAGATTTTAAAACCTTTGTTTGTGGATTAACTTAATTCTTAAAGAATAGTTCAACATAGTCGTGAGCAAGTTTAGGCTAGCCGCTAAATGATCATACTAATTTTTCTGGAATTCTATAAGGTCATTTAAAAAGAATTCTTAAGTTCATTATGATCATAATTATATTTGAGAAGAAATACATAATTTTATTAAATCAATTAATCGTTTTAATTATATCTATCTAATCTTTTATCCCTTACATAAGCACTAAGAACTATTGGACTTTTGTTTTGATAAAACGATTATAGTAACACATGCTTAAGGAAAGAACTAGTGGCCTTCAGCAGAAGTCAATGCCTCAATCTAATAACAATAGCCTTTAGATATAAGTCGCTGCTTTATTATTAGTACAAATACATACATATCTATATATTTGTTGATAGTAGAGCTACTATAAAGATGTATTGTCTCACTAAGCATGTCCACTGAGTACCTTGTTATGTATTTGACCGCGCCCATCACTTTAAATTCATATGTGCCTTTTCATGTTTCTATATAGCACTAGTACTACTAGTAGTACTAGTGACACAGTTGTAATTTTTACTACTAGTTGTACTGTTTAGTAGTACTAGCGACACGGAGGCAAATAAACGGGTAACTAATTTTGTTCAAAATTTGGCATAAGAAATACTTGATCAAAAATAGTTGTAGGCCTACTTCCAAGAAACCAATAACGGCCGGTTTCTGGAAACCCAAATCACGATTGATCCGAGTTTGACACAGTAATTATTTGATTTTTTCGTTGATCATCATTCGAGAAACCAGCCGTAAGACTGTTTGATTTGAAAAAAAAAGTCATAGTGAGATAATAGGCACTTGTATTTTCAGACCTGTCCAACATTAACGAAGAACTTCGACGATATAAAGCATACAACGCTCTCTGAGCGCGGAGCCCTAAAGGAGGCGGCGCGGTGTTTGAAATGCGCAGACGCACCTTGCCAGAAGTCCTGTCCAACGCAGATAGATGTCAAGAGCTTCATCTCTAGTATCGCTACTAAGGTATTCTTTCCTTCTACCTTGCATTCCATACATCGTAAAAATGAACGCGCTCGGCTATTTAACGCACTAGTTGACCTACAGATCTAGCCATTCTTTATTTATGGTAACATGCCAAGACTGACACGTACAAACCAATGACAAAAATCAATTTATTTGTATTGTATCTGTAAAAATATAAGTTTAGACTAAAGCTCAGTGCTCATTTGAAATCAGTTAAAAATGTTTCCCCAGCTTGTTTTTTACTTTTCCATTTATAAAACTCTCAATAGATTTCAGAACTCATTATGGCATATTGATCTAGATTTTGTTCAAGATTACGTTATACTATCTCAATTTTTAAGCTATTGCATAGCTTCTATCGCGGCCTTTGAGCGTGGAGACCGAATCCAGAAATTCCGTAACGAAATAACCTAACACTGCGCATGCGTTATCCAGCAAAACATTAAATAAATAAATAAATAAAATAATAAATTAATTATTAAATTAATTAATTATTAAACGCGGCAGTCCCCGAGTGCCAAACGTTTTTTTTTCTAGCCTAAATCGTCCCACTGCCGGGCAAAGGCCTATTAACTATTTTTTTCTGTAGAACTATTATGGAGCAGCAAAAGCGATTCTATCTGATAACCCTCTGGGTCTGACATGCGGCATGGTATGTCCCACTAGCGACCTCTGCGTCGGAGGGTGTAATCTGCACGCGAGCGAGGAGGGAGCAATTAATATCGGAGGGCTGCAACATTTTGCTGTTGATGCAAGTATTTAGTAATTAACTTACTATAACTACTTTAACCGTCATCGACTTGAGTCACTTGAAAACCTGTCTTCTTCTTCTTCCTGCTATTATCTCATACAGGTGGGGTCGGCACAACATGTAATTTTCTTCCATTCTTCTCTATCATCCGTCATCTGAATATTCAGTCACTTGAAAACCTATAGATAGATATTTAGACCAAATATTTCAAAGACAATAAAAAATATCTGACTAAATACATATTTTTAGAGTTAACACAAAAAGTCAGATCTTAATAAAATGTATACTGTACCACCTCTGAAGTATATCTACCAAACAAAAAAAGAATCAAATAAATCAAAAGTTACCTAGAATATTTTGCATATCATTTTCAATTCAACTTTAGTAGATAAAAAATCAATAAAAAGAACATCCATTGTTCACTATAGTCTGTGATAATAAATCAAGACAGTTTCAATTAAAATAATTTCAGATCTTCATGAAAATGGGTATAGCTCAAACCCTGGACCCGAAAACCAAGCCGCTGCCAAACGGCGGAGGTCACAAGATCGCTCTGATCGGCGGCGGGCCGGCCAGTATCAGCTGTGCTTGCTTTTTGGCGCGACTCGGATATAAGGATATCACTGTTTATGAGAAGGAGGCTTATTTGGGAGGATTAAGGTTAGAATGAAGCTATCTATGTATTTACAAAAAGAGTATATAGGTAAGTAATCTGTAGCTTTCATAGTAGGTAGCAGTGAGGTATTATGTCATTTAATGATCCTAAAAATTAGTGTGTCGAGTGGGCCCATTTGGACAAAATTCGAAATATTTATAGTTCTAAACCAAGATTAGCATATCCACTTATAAAACAACCAGAAAGAACGAGAAGTCAAAGTTGATTACGTATGATTAATTAATTTTTGCTTTATTTTCCAGTGCCGCAGAAATTCCACAATACCGACTTCCGTACGATGTTGTGCAGTTCGAAGTGAATTTAGTGAAGAATCTTGGAGTTAAATTCGTTACGGGAAGAAAACTATCCTCTAAGGATATCACTGTGCAGGTAATTTTATAGAAAGGATTTTGGGATTTTATCATGATTTTCACAAAATCCTTTTTTGCACATATTTTGGCTTGATTTGGCAAAATACGCAATTATATCACGAAGACTAAAGAGCATTTTGTTGTCAACATATTTAGTTGTTTACCAATAAACTATAATTAACTGGTGTCCTGTGGCACAGGTAATATGTTACCTATTTCAGGCACCAGTCTCCCACAAACCTGTAACTTACTTACATTATCAATAAGTACTACTAAGACGATACCTATTTAGTACTACTACCTACCTATTACCACTATTACTTATATTACCTATTACTTATTGATAATTTTGATTTAAGTTTTTTCTATGGGAGAAAATAAACGATTATTTTATTTATTATTATTATTAACCCTATTTATCGGGTATTGCACGATGATGGTCCAAAGACATTACGGAACGAGCCGGGATCAGTGGATGAGAGTCGCAAGGGACCGAAAAGAATGACATAGTAAAGAGGAGGCCTATACCTACTCAGCAGTGGGTGCCAACGGGCTGAAATGATGATGAATTATATTAAAAAATCTTTTCAAAACTTTATAAAATGTTCTAGGGTCTGCTAAAAGAGGGTCATGCAGCCGTATTCCTCGGCATAGGTCTTCCCGAACCAAAAAGTGTTCCGATATTCAGAGGATTGACGCAAAATATGGGATTTTACACCAGCAAAGATTTCCTCCCTCTTGTTTCTCGGGGCAGTAAAAGAGGTAAATTAATTATTTTAAGTGTCTATCTTATCATGTTTCGTACCCTAAAAGTAAAACGGGACGGGATTCTATTACCAAAGAAAATATTTTTTCCTAACCTATCTCGTCCCACTGCTGGGCAAAGAACTCCCCCAAATCCTTCCACTCATCCCTGCTTTCCGCTAAAAAATATAATGAAATAAATATACAGGGTTACATGGAAAGTCGTGCTAGATCCATTAAGGGCGTGGAGTACCCATCATTTCTGACTTATTTTACTAAGAAACACCCCTGCCTAAACTTAACCCATTTCGAGATATTCGACTTTTAAATTTTTATTGAAAATTGCAGACTTTTAGGCTACTAAATTTATTATTGTTTTTTCTGTGCATCTTATTATTATTATTATTGCATTTTTACATGGATAATAAGATGCTTTAGGACATCAATGATTAAAATAGTGCATAAGTTAATTGAATAGATCGTAGTAGACAAGTGAAACTTATGAAATAAAAAAATATTTTAGAAGGTTTATTTTTCTCTATGGGATATCTAAAAAAAATATTATGGCACTTGTTCGGCGGATGTTATAATAAATATCTACGTTTCAACAGCTATCTAACGACGTATAATAATCTAGGGTTTGTATTACATTTCGTGGAAAAAAAGTAGTTGGGACGCTGCAGGTTGCAGTTCTAACGGTCCCACGCGAGCAAGACAAGTGAAGATTTATGTAGATGCGAATGAAAGAAAAAATGTGTAGAGACCGGCTAGGGCTGGGAATACAACAGGGGAAATTGTTTTGATTGTCAGTCTGCATGGTGAATGTAATATTGTTTTGCTCTTTTTCTCAACTTGGCTGTGATTCTGAACTATTTCTTCTGATTTTGACTACTGTGCTCGTTAACCGGATTCTGATTTGTACCTGTGATACGGAAATGTTGAAAATGACGTCCTAAACATCTGAAGAATATGCTGATATGCTTATTTGTTACGGATACTGCGATTGTGTGTCGACAAATAAAGCAAAGCAAGTCAAATAAAGCAGAGTTCGGTTAACAAGCACAGTAGTCAAAATCAGAAGAAATAGTTCAGAATCACAGCCAAGTTGAGAAAAGAGCAAAACGATATCACATTCACTATGTACGAAGCACGAAAGCAGACTGACAACCAAAACAATTTCCCCTGTTGTATTCCCAGCCCTAGCCGGTCTCTACACATTTTTTTTTTCATTCGCATCTACATAAATCTTCACTTGTCTTGCTCGCGCGGGACCGTTAGAACTGCAACCTAGAGCGTCCCAACTACTTTTTTTCCACGAAATGTAATACAAACCCTAGATTATTATACGTCGTTAGATAGCTCTTGAAACGTAGATATTTATTATAACATCCGCCGAACGAGTGCCATAATATTTTTTTAGATATCCCTTAGAGAAAAATAAACCTTCTAAAATATTTGTTTTATTTCATAAGTTTCACTTGTCTACTACGATCTATTCAATTAACTTATGCACTATTTTAATGATTGATGTCCTAAAGCATCTTATTATCCATGTAAAAATGCAATAATAATAATAATAAGATGCACAGAAAAAACAATAATAAATTTAGTAGCCTAAAAGTCTGCAATTTTCAATAAAAATTTAAAAGTCGAATATCTCGAAATGGGTTAAGTTTAGGGTAAGGTGTTTCTTAGTAAAATAAGTCAGAAATGATGAGTACTCCACGCCCTTAACGGATCTAGCACGACTTTCCATGTAACCCTGTATAAGCGGGCTGTCATACAAAAACGTGTTTTTTACTCAATCTTGATAACGATATGGTACGGAATCCTTCGAGTCCAACTCGCACTTGGCTGTTTTTTATAATTTATTTGATTTTTCAGGAATGTGCGCCTGTAAATCGTCTCTGCCCGATCTGTACGGTAATGTGATAGTGCTGGGTGCTGGAGACACGGCTTTTGACTGTGCGACGTCTGCACTGCGATGCGGCGCCAAACGAGTCTATGTCGTGTTTAGGAAGGGATTCGGACATATTAGAGCTGTTCCCGAAGAGGTATTAATAGAATAAAATAGAATAGAATCATTTATTTCAGTTATTATTATAGAACTTAATGCTAGGACATATTAAACGATATAATTATACTATGTTAAAATAACTGTAAATGGCTATCACTCAGCTTGTGCTGGTGTAGAACCATTGGGCTCTACATTAAGATTTTAACACTTCCATTTTTCTTTTCTTCAACCTATATTGTCCCACTGCTGGGCAAAGGTCTCCCCCAAAGCCTACTTACCCCAGAGTTTGGCTTTTTTTTCGACTAAATTCTACTTAGGTACTTACATAAAATATTACGTAAGATTTTTGTTAAGATTTTCTTACATTTCTGAGGATTTCTATGTTATGCATGAAAGCCTCTGAGGATCCTTCAGATTAGATTTGATTTAGATCAGTTACAAATTGCGTTTTCATGTGTTGAATAAGTTTTACAAATTAAATTACAACTATTATCATGTGTATTTTGTGAATACTGTTTTAGTCAAAATTTCTTTTGTCATTTCATTTTATTTTATCATTAAAATAAAATGATATAATGAATGAAATTTACTTAAATATAATTATATTGTTTGTTTTAGGTTGATTTAGCCAAAGAAGAGAAATGCGAATTTGTTCCGTTCATGTCGCCGAGAGAAGTTATTGTTAAAGATGGAAAAGTAAGTTATATTAGTAACTTTATTTGACATTAACTGTAATTATGGGGAAGCACTAAGGGCTAGTTAAAATTATGAACATATGATTTAGATTTTTTTAAATTATGTCTGATATGTGAATTAGTCAAGAGTGTTATTAATTATTTGTGATATTTTGAATTATCATACTTTTTTTTTATTTACTTAAACAAATTAAGACTGATCGTAGTGTCTGGAAGAAGAAAACATGTTACGCTGACCGCATTCAGCGTTAGATAAGGTTAGGAATTATGAATAAAGTTTAAAATAAATTGTATATTTTACCAGATTACAGGTCTACGAATGTGTCGTACGGAACAGCTGGACGATGGCGAATGGATCGAAGATGAAGACCAGGTGTTGCAGCTCAAAGCTAACTTCATTATATCTGCGTTCGGATCTGGACTTTACGAGACTGATGGTACGTTTCTGCTTGAACTTATATTTTACTAGTATTACGCCCCGGCTTCGCACGACGGGTAGCCTATCTAAAAAATATCATTATAATATAGCCTATGTTCAGCGCAGATAATGTAGCTTCACAACAGTGAAAGAAGTTTCGGAGCCTATTCGAACAAACAAACAATCAAATCTTTCCTCTTTATAATATTAAGTTTAGATGTAGTTTTATAGTATACCTACCAGTGGCGTAGCTACCAAGGGGCGAGGCGGGGCAGTGCCCCGGGGCCCTCGAGCTCAGGGGGGCCCCCTGAGCTCTATTACTAGAAATCTCGATCGAACTGAACTTTTGGAAAGAAGATAGGGCAATCCTCTACGGTGCGTGGGCCACGACTTAAAAACTCGTCCCTCAAGGTTGCCACATAATACATATTAAAGGGCTTTTGCAGGCCGATTTCTTACTATTTTTATAATAAAATCGGTCCCATTGAAATCAAAAAATTTTAAAAATTTCTCGCGTGAAAAATTAAGCGTCCTTTATTTGCTTTTCAGACTGTTTGAAAATCCAACCAGTGGGAATCGAGATACTTCCGTATTTCTTTTGTACAATACCACATGCTTTTCAGTAACAACTCACTTTCCACAGGTTGGATTTTCAAACAATCCGAGAAATTAATAAAGCCCGTTTAATGTTAATTATACGCCACACACAACAGTTATCCTTGTGGGCCTTTAGAATTCTAAGTAATATGATGTATTTATTGAAAAACTATTTTTTCGGAATATCTCGATTTACATGGGACGGATTTTTTCCGTAAATATAGTAAAATATGGGCCTGTTAAAAGAGAAGATTTAAGGGTTTATTGTATAAAGGTCGGGCCTACCAACTGACCAAATAACAATTAAATTTACAATTTTTTCCTAGCTTTAGTTTTTGCAATAACTTCGTTAAAATCCAGGTTTGATGCGGTTTTGTTTTCAATTGCTATTAGCGATAAATGTCGGAGTCGAGTTTGGCCCATACCATTTCTTAAATAGAAAGAAAGAAAGAAAGAAAGAAAAATAATTTATTAACCCAAAAGAATAACAAGAATTACACAGATATGATACTAAATAAATAATAATATATAAATGATCTTTTAGCTGCTGCAGAAGTGACATAGTCCAGTCAAAATAGACATTCCAGTTTGCATTAATTCCCAACCAACAAGCTGGATTTTTGTGCAGGCCTTGAATACGTCATTACAAACGATATGCCAAAAATCCCCATCGATCCCGCTTGTGCGTTGTTTTTTATTCGAGATCAAAGGTCATATACATTTGCGTTTTTTGCGTATATCTCTGAAACAACGAGAGCTATCGAAAAATGGTTCAGACAAAGCTTGTAGATCGTAAAATTGTCTACAAAAATATAGAAACACTTTTCTTCTACAAAGCATCGCTTTCGAGATATCGTGACTTTAGACCGCAGAAAAATCGTCGAAGATGCTGCGTTTTTTTTTCATTTCAACCGTTTTATTTTCAATAGTTATAATTTTTCAATAGTTATAAAAAATCATAATTAACAAGTTAATTAACTTTTATGAAAATTTACCGCAGGATCTTATAAAGTACATACATCAGCGGGGCTCCACGAAGTTTGAGATTTTTAGGCCAATTATTTATACCTTTAATTCCATTGTTTAAACCAATGGAAATTACGAAACAAATTGCCAGTAAAAAATTGAATAACTTTTTGAAAAATTATGATTAAGCTTTTTTTTCTTCTTTCAAGTGTTAAGAAGATACAAGATTTTTTTCAAATTTTTAAAATCACATTTTATGTAATAAAATATTATTTTTATTGCTGAACTCTCTTTAGCGGCTTGCTGTAACAGCCGCGCGGAGCTCTATTTTCAACGTCTGTACCTCTACCATGAGATGTCACAGTAAAATCGCCTGACTTTACTACAGTAGTTACGTAAATATTAGTATGACAAATTTTAGTACCCAACTATCCGCTAGAGGCGCTGTACAAATCTTCATACATTTTTTTAACTACAGACGCTAGCGAGTATAGTAAATATAGTATAGTAAAAACTCATGGTAGAGCTACTGATTAAAGTTATAAATAATGGAGATAGAGTTCCGAAAGTTAGGACTTTTTTATTGGAAATTTCCTCTTCTTTAACGAGCAAAATTGCTTAAATGTTCATATTTTTCAAGTTATTAACAAAAAATGGTCTATCATTTTTTTTAAATCTTATTTTGTTAATAACTACTTATTGCAATTTTTAACCTGCACCAAAATCCTTCAAAAACATTTTTCTATAGGTGATTCCGAATCGAATGAGCCATCGCTCATATTTTTAAGTTTTTGAACTTGTTGACTAGTCTAAATCAGTATACATAGCAGTGGGGCCCCATTTTTTAATTTGCCCCAGGGCCCTTGGTTACCTAGCTACGCCACTGATACCTACCTAGCATATATTTAGTTTTGATTGATTTTGAGATATTGTAGGTACACAACCTTCATTTTGAGTTTTCACTTTGGGTTAGCTCTTAATTAATGTCCTTATATTCTTGGTATTTTTGTGCAATACACATCACAAGTCCAGTAATTTGCAAAAACTGATTACGCTAATCTTTTCAGTAAAAGAAGCTATGGAAAGTGTTAAACTAAATCGCTGGGGCCTTCCCGACGTGAACGATAAGACGATGCAAAGTGTATCTAACCCCAAAGTGTTCATTGGAGGCGATTTAGCGGGGGTCGCTGAGACCACGGTCGAATCTGTCAATGATGGAAAAACAGCCGCTTGGTATATGCACTGTTATTTACAGGTTAGTTTAACTGTAGCATGTAACTTTAAGCAATGTTTTCCGATTCTATGGTAAAATTAAAAATGAACTTCAGTCATGACTTTACCTCTAAGCACGGTAACTCTCTTGTGTCACTCAAATTGGATGTGCTTTTTATTGTAAATATTTTATTAGTCAGAACAATCTGACTACAATGTACAATGTGATATTTTTTTTCAATAATTTATATAAAATTGTCCTTAAAGGTCCAAATATCTGTATTAAATTCAGTTTCTATTTAAATTGTTGCAGTTGCATTGTAAATACATCAGTTTTGGTGCAACAAAATCCTACCAGTTACATCTGATCATCTATCTAACTAATCTGTTACGTTTGCCCCATTATTGGTGCAAATCAATGGTGCAAACGTAGCTTCTACATATGTATATTTTTTTTTCTTCTGCATAAAACAAACTTATACAATCAATTTTCAGGGAATTCCATACGACTCAGAAATCGAGCTACCTAAGTTCCATTGTCCGATCGACGACGTAGATTTATCTGTGGAAGTGTGCGGGATAAAGTTTGAGAATCCTTTCGGTTTGGCGAGCGCCCCGCCCACTACTAGCTCCGCCATGATACGGCGAGCGTTTGAACAGGGCTGGGGGTATGTCGTCACCAAGACTTTTGGACTGGATAAGGTAATATATAATTAAATTATTCATTTATTTATTATTAAATTATTCATTATAAGCATAGTAAAGAGGACTATACTCAGCAGTGGGTGCCAACGGGCTGAAATGATGATGATGATTCATTTATTTATTTATTTGATTTGTCACAGCTCAGTTGGTAGTAGCTCTGCCTTCCATGATGTGGGTCGTGGGTTCGATTCCCACCCAGAGCGAATCTTTGTGTGATGAACATAAATGTTTGCTCTGTGTCTGGGTGTAGGTATCTATGGAAACCAGATGGTTTCCATAGTACAAGCTCTGCTTAGTTTGGGACTAGATTGTGATGTGTTAAGTCACACATCACACAGTAGAAGTAAGCTTTATTTACTTGTACTATGGGAACTAGATTGCTGATAAAATACTTTATATACATTTTTTGAAAATACATACATAGTAACACCCAGACACAGAACAAATATTTATGTTCTTCACACAAACATTTTCTCTGGGAATCGAACCCACAGCATGGAAGGCTACCAACTACCAACTGAGCTGATGCCTTTCAAAATACATGCAAGATGATAGAGCAATGATTTGAGTCATTCAATTTTAAACTTTATGTTCTAGGAAGAGATCACTCTCAGCGATAAGGCCGCTCATTGTATTGCCATGTACTACCTGTTTAAGTTCTTTATTTGTCTGTGGTAAACAATAAAGAATTATCTATCTATCTAGGACCTAGTGACCAATGTGTCACCGCGTATAGTCCGCGGCGTCACGTCTGGCGAGAACTTCGGACCCTGTCAAGGTTCCTTCTTGAACATCGAGCTGATCTCCGAGAAATGTGAGGCTTACTGGTGCCAGAGCATTACAGAACTCAAAAAGGACTTTCCGACTAAGGTTGGTTACACTTATTTTATCACCAACTTTAAAGTCACATACAATTTTTTTATTATAGCTTAATATATTAATTTTAGAAAAAAATTGTGTATGAAAAGT
This sequence comes from Ecliptopera silaceata, assembly GCA_932527185.1. Lineage (NCBI taxonomy): Eukaryota > Metazoa > Arthropoda > Insecta > Lepidoptera > Geometridae > Ecliptopera > Ecliptopera silaceata. The sequence continues at coordinate 2,673,533 of OW052202.1, read as the reverse complement.
AACATTTGTAAGCGTTGAACAATTCTCATACATAGGTACTTAACTTCTTAAACAAAAATGCAATTTTATTGTATTATTTCAATGTTCTATTTTATATGCTTAAAAATTAAATACGGATGCTTTGCTTCGATCCGCTGAAACCTGTGTAAGCACATTTTTTTAGTACACTAAACTTTTGAACATTGAAGTCTCGGCAAGCTAAACATATTTGTCTCATTGTATAGATGCTTATTTGTATATGTATTTTACAACTGTTTTTCGTGTTTTAAGCAAGCTTATTTCTATGACTTAAAATTTTCTAGTTTTAAGATTCTTTGAATATTAAGATTGTGTCACTTTTGTTTTAATTTTGTAATTGTGTTCTCTAGGTGGTGATAGCGTCTATAATGTGTTCGTACAACGAGGCCGATTGGGTGGAGTTGGCGCAAAAGGCCGAGGCTTCCGGAGCTGATGCGTTAGAGCTCAATCTGTCGTGCCCGCACGGCATGGGAGAATCTGGCATGGGACTGGCTTGCGGGCAGGTATTTATTATTATCAAAATTATACAAAAATTAAGAAAGGAATCGTCGTTAATTATACCGTATGAAAAATTATTTTCATGGGTATCAGTTTCATACAATTTGAACATAACTCATCAGTTGAATTTACCCCAACGAGACAATTCAATGGTGCAAACCTAACCGCGGCAAATTGATACCGACTCTCGCTGTGGCGTGATTGAAATCAAATATTCAAACAGGTTCGTGGGTTCGATCCCTACAGAGAACAAACATTTGTGTGATGAACATATTTGGTCTGTATGTACGTATTTTCAAATAAAAAATAATTATTAATTAATTTATCAGCAACCTAGTTCCCATAGTTCAAGATTTGCATATATTGCGACAAGAGCATAGTGCGTAAAACATCTATGACTATTATTTATTATGATATGATTTATGTCTGATTTCCAGGATCCAGTCCTAGTAAAAGGCATCTCCGAATGGGTTCGCCGAGCCATCAAAATCCCATTCTTCGTGAAACTGACTCCGAACATAACGGATATAGTCAGTATAGCGGTCGCGGCTCATTCTGGGGGCGCGAGCGGAGTTTCAGCCATCAACACCGTGTCAGGACTTATGACTGTCAAGTCTGACGCCACACCATGGCCAGCCGTCGGTAAGAACTATTGTGGAATCATGGTGGATTGAGCTATAGCCTCATTAAATTAACTCAAGAAAAGATCCATAGACAGAATGGAGGATAGCCTTATAAAATTGACTAATTTCCCATTTTGAAGAGAAAATCCTCCACTGTTTTTTATTTAAAATAAAAGACAGCCGACTTGACGATTGACTGATTTATAATTCTCAGTCAGAATTATATTAAACTAGCTGTTCCCGCCGCGACTTCGTCCGCGTGCCGTTTTATGAGATTTTGCTATAACCCATTACTATCTTCTTATGAGGGAAATTGATGGTAAAGAGCAGTCTATGACGGAAACCTTAGTATCTATACCTACTTATTAATAAAACCGGGCAAGTGCGCACGAAGAGTTCCGTACCGTATCTATCTCTCGTATTAAATAATATATAAATGTTCAAAGACATTACACACACCACACTCTAGTACCGAACTAAGCAAAGCTTTATCTATGGGGACTAGATTGCTGATAGATTACCTACACATAATATTTTTTTTACACATATAAAATATTTGTTTTCATCACAAATATTTGCACTGGATGGATATCGAACCCACGATGTGGCGCGGCGGGCGAAGGACCTCCTGCGACGCGGATCGTTGCGGGTTCGATTCCCGCCTTTGGATAAATTATATATATTCCATCTCATTCGCGTTTTGCCTGTAACATCTACATAATAAACAATTTATTTTAAAAATCCAGGTGTAGAAAAGCACACAACATACGGCGGTGTGTCCGGTAATGCGACTCGTCCGATCGGGTTGAAAGCAGTGTCGGCGATCGGCAATAAAATCCCCGGGTTCCCCATCCTCGGTATTGGCGGCATCGACTCTGCGGAGTCCGCATTGCAGTTTATTATGTGTGGAGCTCCAGTTGTACAGGTAATTTTGAATCAAATTCAAATCAAATCAAAGTGGCGAGATATTGTAAGGCGTGCCATTCGTTCCTTTCAATTATTTTTTGACGTGACAACGTCTTATAATTCGATAGAGCCGGCTGCACGCACGAAAAAACATGACTCATGAAGCGTTCCGGCGTTCCGGCGTTCCGGCGTTCTGAGGCGTTCCTAAAATTTTCTTTTGAAAAATGCTACCATTCCATCAGTATTTTCTTAACACGTTGTCACGTTCAACTATCGTCAGTAAACCGACTTTACAGACAACCATTTTTTTGTAAGTAAGTTAATCTACCGCGAGGTCGTTTCCCGCCTTTGGGCGGCTGTCTGTTGTGGATTTTGCCCCTAACATATCAAATCGGGACAGAGTGAACTGTAGAAAAGGAAGGGAAAGCCTTTGCCCTGCAGTGGGACACCACAGACCACAGGCTGAAAATGAATGAATGAATGAACTAAGTTTAATCTACGACGAGGAAAGCAGGGTTAGTTAGTTGTATCAATATTAATGGTGCAACCGTAACCATAAACATTTGCCCCATTAGTGGGCCAACTCAATGGTGAAAAAGTAACGGCGTCAGCTTAGTCAGCTAAACACCCAGATTAATATTAGAAATGCCATTAATGTGCCATGGAATACAGATCGTACCTAAAACGTAGGTTAAAATCCCCAGTTACACCAGCTAATATAATATGACTACTTATGAACAGTAACGGCCGGTTTCTCGAACGATGATCAACGAAGAAATCATTTAATTACTATGTGTCAAACTCGAATCAATCGTGATTTGGGTTTCCAGAAACCGGCCGTAAGAGTGGCACAAGAAAAGAGAGGCCTATGCCCAACAGTGGGCGAAATCTGGCTGCGGATGATGATGATGCAAATAATTTCAGATTTGCAGTGCAGTACAGAACCAAGATTTCACAGTAGTAGAGGATTACATAACTGGACTCAAAGCCCTGCTGTACCTACGTTCACTCGGCCTGTCCGGTTGGCTAGGCCAGTCGCCGCCTACCTTCAAACATCAGAAGGGCAAACCGGTTCAGACTTTGTATGGTGATGATGGAAAGGTAATTTTTATGACGACCGATTTGGCGCGATGGGCGATGGTCCGCCTGCGACGCGGAAGGTTGCGGGTTTGATTCCCGCCTTGGGATAAATTTTTGTACGATCTGCAAATATTTATTCCGGGTGTTCTGGGTATTTTATATGTATAATAAAAAATATCTATCTATGTAATGTATTGTATTAAGTATGTTAGTCTTCTAGTAACGAGCTCTGCTTAACTTGGGCTAGGTGATGTTGTGTGGATTGTCGAGCATTATTTATTATTATTTAAGTATATTAAATCTTGGTACTGATAAGGATTCATTCCTCTAATAAAGTTGAAAATGTATATGTATTTAGTTTGAATGAGATTGTATGGGTATGTGACGTCATTCTAAATCCAGTCAATCAATCAAAAATCATTAGGCCACCCGCCATGGGTGGGCTAATGATTTTTGAGCACATCATGGGTATTAAATAAAAAGATATGCTATGAATTCGAAAAATAATCAACATCAGTCCAAGAGCTTTTTATACTTAAAAAATTATTGAAATTAAAAAGTCAGTTTCGCTTTTAATATACTACAAATAGAGTCTAAATTCCATCTGCATTCCAGGTCTTAGCACACTTCGGTCCATACAATCAGAAACGTGAAGAGCAGCTCCACGCGATTAGACTAAAATCGGACATACTAGATGATAATAAAGTCCAGAATTACACGAACGGCGTAAACGGTCACAATGGCGTACCGAGAATACAAGATGTTTTGGGCGAAGCGTTACCGAGAGTCGGGACTTACAAACATTTAGATAATACTAAGCAAGTTGTTGCACTTATTGATGATGTAAGTATTAATTTTAATTTATCGTAAAATTCTGTTTTTATCCAGGGTAGAATGCTGTGCCCGTATAGTCTTTCTAAGAAAAATGTTAAATGCACACAGTGTTTAAAAAATATATGGGTATTTTAAAAATAAGTATTAATTGAAAAAATGCGCATTTTAAATTAAAATTAAGGCTGGATTGCAATTTAATTAAAAGGGGTATTTTTTATTCAATAAATTTGTTAAAGGTAAAAATTTGAAGCTAGAAAATCTGTTCAAACTTAGGTAGGTATTTATTTCATAGATACCTACCTTACCTTAGCTTAGGTATTTATATCGTAACTGCACAGTTGCCTACTGATTATATAAATGCACACTTAGCACGTAGTTGTGCCATAACGTTAAACAAATTGTAAAAATACCTAATATTTTTGTTCTCAGGACATGTGCATAAACTGCGGTAAATGCTACATGGCGTGTGCTGACTCAGGATACCAGTCTATTGAGTAAGTAGTACTATTTTGTTACAAATACAAGAACACTAAACCTGCTTTCGGAGCATAGTGATAGACGCAGTGATATACCTCACAGGACACGTCCTTAATGGACGTGATCAGTGAGGCACTAACACTTAACATAAAAAAAATGCCACCTGCTTGCATACAATGAATTATGGACGAAACTCACTTGATGTTAAGTGATAATTTTTTTACCTGTACATTGCTCCATCCATTGTGCTATTGACTGTTAATTCTTGTCAGATTTGTATAGAATTTAGAATTGAAAATATTAATTTACAGTAAGCAATAGAAGCTATTTTCTTATGGCATCACAGCTAGGTTGATAGTAGCTCTACCTTTCATGTTGTGGGTCGTGGGTTCGATCTCAACCAAAAACAAGCATTTGGGTGATGGCAAAAATTATTTTTTGTTGTCTCTAGGTATTACCTGTTTGTTGTGTGAAATGTCCATATACTGGAAATATCTTCTAAAACCAAAAATGTTCCAGGTTCGATCCTCAAACCCACATCCCCCACGTGACAGATGATTGCACAGGCTGCACACTTTGCTTGTCTGTGTGCCCTATCATCGATTGTATCACGTAAGTACACATACACACATTTACATATCTTTTAGATCTTGTATTTAAGCTGGGGAATTAATTTATGTACCTACCTATACTTTTTAAATCGAATAATTTACCCAAATGAGTGAATTATTCATTCAAAGTAAAAGATAAAAATCGAATATGCAGTTATTTTTTTTTATAAATTGAGGGCATTATGACTCTTCACGGTCCTTGCTATCACCACCCTTATCAAACACCCAATATATGTATTCTCACAGTAGGTCTTAAATATATTTTAATAAGTAAAATGAGAGTGATACTAAGTTTTTAAATGATTTACAGAATGGTCCCAAAGAAGATTCCCCACGTGATAAAAAGAGGTCTACACTATCAAGTACATCCAATCTCGCCATTAGATGCAGTTTGCCAATAAGCAACACAATATAACAATTTGTAAAAATATATTTAACTTTTAAATTACAAAAAATATATTATTTTTTATTCATAATTCGTTTGTATATATTTTCTGCTTCTTCCTTATGATTTTCCCAAGTTTGAACCCAACTGTTTAGTGGGTTTTCGCTTAAAGTTAACGCAGAAAGAGGTTTAGGGCAGTTATAATGGTTTTTAGTTACAATATTTATTATGTAATCCCCATTTATCCTTCTATGCAATCTCTCACACACAAAACATTCAAACTTTTCAATAGTTTCTAGAGCCTCTAATTGGTATGATCTGTCATTGTATTCCTCTAAAAGGTTCTCATTTGTAACTATCTGCGTTATTTTATGTTCCAAGTATGTCTCGTACAAATCATCATGATTTAGTAGCTTTTTTATATGGTCAGTCAAAACTTTGGGAGTAGGAAAATCTTCTAGTAATATCGCTGATTTCTTGTTTGGAAACCAGGTTTTAATCGAAGGAGAACCGAAATAAATAGGCACGCTGCCTACTTTGATGGCCCGCCAAAACTTTTCAGTCACATAATCTTCACAAACACCATTCTCTATCGCCAAAACAAACTTGTATCTTGCTACGAATTTAAGGAATCCATCTTCATTTAGATTGTTCAGGTAGTCTTCCGTGAATTTATCCGGCAACTTTTTGTTATTCAAACAAGTTCCATAGGAATCTACTTCAATTGTTTTCATTAATTCTTTAACATAAGCATCTCGTTCTGTCGAAGTTTCACAATCACTTTGCAAGTACAATATAGGGGCAATATCTTTTAACTGAGCATTCTTAACAGATGTTTCAACAAAATACTTTGTACTAACAATATCATCAAAAGTTTCTAAATACTGCAAAGGGAATGGAACATCACTATGTCGGCTGAAAGTTGATGAAAAGTTGAACAAGTTCAGCACGGGCTCATGCATAAGTTCCTCAACATTTCTGGGCGACTCTTCATGGTATAAAGCCCAGATTGTATCCTCAGGTTTCCTTTCCGGCATATCACTAAAACTAATATTGCTGCCGTAGAATAAGTAAGCTTGCACTCTGTATATATCACTTAAGTTCCGAGTATTGTACACTTCACATTTAATATTGTTCGGGCAAGATCTTGTATCGGAAGATTCTGGAAACCCGTCGGTCCACCACAGCATCACTGGATTTGCCGAATCCAGTTTCAGAGTATTAGTATCATCTCTAGCACATGTCCTAATATATGTAACCACTGCTATTAATAAAATTGACCAAACCAGTTCACTCAAAGTCAATTTCAATATTCTTTTTAAAAGCCAAAAACAAAATTTTCTTAAAAACAACATGACTAATTTATAACAATGTTTGAATCCTTTTAAACACATTGTGTAGTCGTTCACTAACAGGAAAACAGTTATCAGTTCTTATCAATATTATTTAGTATATCCATCCTCGTTCTTTCTGCATGTAATAGATATCCATGGAGAATGCAATCAGAAGGTCTACATAGAACAGTCCATAAATAGCTCCTGTCATTTCCCCTACCATGAAGAGATTGATAAATGCAAATAGTGTTATAACTATTTCTATGATAACAAAATAAAACTCCGCTTCATACTGCACTTGGTCCACAATGTACAATACCATTATAAGTAGGGATATCATTAAGGTCGGCCCTCCGACGAGACAGGACCACACGTCCACCGGCTCCACAACATGAGGGATAATGTTGAGAAGAAGGGCCACTACCTAAAAGTAAGATATCGACCATCTAGTAGCATTCTTAAAATAATTTTTCAAGTTTTATCATCAATCTACAGAATAATAAGCAAGCAACTTATTTGATAATTTATTTTCATAATAATGCACAACCTCGCTCCTTTATTACATAGTACTGGTCGATACACAACGCAACTAGCATATGGCAATAGAATAGGACGTAGAGAGCGGCAGACGAGCTTTTTACCATTAATGCAGAGCCAAGAGCTATGACGTTGAACCCTATCTGTATCGAAATGTACATTTGTTCAGCTAAGTCGTGTACTTGATCCACTAGGTATAGCACAATAAATATTAATGAAAGTACGAGCGTAGGGGCGACGGCCAGGCAGTGCATGGTGCCAGCATCCGTCAATACGAAGGGGATTATCATTAGGAGCATTGATATTACCTAAAAATAATAATTCTAATGTATGGTTTGTCACATTTCAGATTTATTGCCTTATACCTACCTAAATACAGTTACTGTAGAAGGCTTTTAGAACAAGACATCAGATAAAATCCCAGAAGTAAACATCCCAGCGTTTTTGGGACTAGCGTAGAAGTACCTACATTTACTTGCAAACCTTACTTAGCTTCATTTTTATCAGTTAATCAAGACTTATCTTTTTCAAAGTTATTAACTAAAAAGAAAACATAACAACAACAGACTCGTGTTTGCAATTTGACCTTTGCTAAGCATTTGTCAAAACTGTCAAAAGGTCAAGGTCGAGCTATAGTGATGTACTTGATCTATTTATCGATTGTCCGATTCAGTACAGCATTTTTTCTACAAAGTGAATTTAAAAAAAAAGTTCTATATAGAAATAGTTTTTAATAAATCAGTTCGTACCTATTACACTCCTTAAATCTAGGCACAACTAAAAGTACATCCTCTTTCGTTGGCAATTAAAAATAAATCTAGCGACAAAGCAGTTAGTAACGCAAAATAAAATACTCCATAGATTAACCAAAGCCAGACCTTTGCCAGGTTTAGAAGAAAACACTGAACAAACGCCCCAAATGTAAAAAGGATTTGAAAAAATAAGTACATTTTTTCCATAAACAACGGCACTTTTCTTCTTAGGTAGAGAATAATAAATAAGAGAGATATCACTAGAGTGGGACCAGTCGATATGCAGTACATGTGTCCGTTAGGCTTAGGTATCATCGTGGGCAATATCGTTATAACGAGAGATATCCCCTACAAAGAATAAAAAATGTGTGTCAACGGGAAAATTAGCTAACATACCTTTTAAGACGTTCAGACGAGGTGGTTTGGTCTTTTATTATATTAGAAACAAGGTAACATAATGAACACTAATACATATGTTATACGCAGGTAAGTGTCAAAAATTTTTAAGCGTTTACAAAACATTTCAAGCCCAACGACCTTGTCTGATTGAGAACAACGAGTATGAAGGTATACAGTATGTCAGAACATTTATATACTTACAAATTCGACAAGCTTCATTATGAATATATTGTATCTTATGAGTTCACTCCATTTTTTATCCACTGGGACAGAATCTGCCAACAAAATGAAGAAGTATTATAATTTGTCGATAGTTTTATATTATAACAATTTTTTTACATTTTGTATAACCTATTCCTTAAATTTCTAAAAATAGGTGCTTGCTTTTTCTAGTTTAGTGTAGAGCCTAGTCAGTGTATTAGGTAATTCGGGTTTTTGCCCACTTACCATTTATTATCATGTCAGACATGTTTATTTTATTGTATTATATTTTCTTTTCGAAAAGGAGAAAATTATAAACCATTGTTGTACGCAATTTCAGCTATGTTCTATACAAATTAGTGTATAAAAACTAGTAAAAGCAAATCTGGCAAAGCAACCCGTCAGTGATTCTGTAATTCACTTATTGTCATTTTCTGACAAATACTTACGACAAAAATATCAAATAGTTTTTTACGTGATACCAAGAAGTATTTAGGCACAAAAAAATACTTTTGTTTTTTCTGCTCAATGATAAAATGTAGTATTAATTGTTAAATATGAACGAAAAAATGCCCGTGTAAGTAAAGAGCGGCGTCTGAGAGAGGAGGCTCATACACCCAGCAGTGGGCTCATACGCGCTGCCTATAAATGATGATGATGAATGTTTTTTTATGTACAACACAGTTGCCGTCAATATGGTAGTAGAGTGGAAAAACCGGTATACTTTGATAGTAATATTTAATGTCAAGAAATCACTAGTTAATCAAAAATACACTCGTTCATTCTCTCGTTCGAAAGTTGAATGAATATCGCGGCTTTTCATTCGAGTATGTTAGCATCATAATAGTCTGTGGTGCGATTCTTGATCAGAGTTTCGTTGATAATTTTAGAATTAATTCGTAATTTTGTAAAACTTTCAGCTTTAATGAAATGTTATAGCTAGTTAGATTGAAAATATCACCAAACAATGGACACGGAAGACCGTCTACTGCTAGAGGTAATTTATACGGTTAATTTAATCACAACGTGGAATTCGATGAGGTTATGTTGTTAGTCGGGAATTTTTATTTTTACCATTTTCCTCTTGGTTTTAGGTGGATGTTTTCTTGTCTAAAGCATTGGCCGAGAACCTTGTCATATTACAGTATCCGGTCCGACCAGGAAATAGGGACTGGAATGATATACAGATCAAGAATGCTGCTATCAAACCAAAAAACCAGATGTTTCGCTTAGAAGTTGGTTTAGATACTTACAGCGATAAATATTGCCAGTCCAAAGGCGAGCAGATTGCTATCAATACTGATGGACAACAGGTAACAATTATATTGGCTATAGTTTTTTCTTAAACCTACTTTTATCTACATCCATACAGCTCTGGCATCATTCAGATACCATATCATCTTTGAGTACATAAATAAATATATTTATAACATCCACTAAGTTGTGATATCAACTAGAAGTTTTTTTAAAATCAGTTCTTTGGATTTGCTGATGTGCTTAATAATTGCTATGTAAAATCATATAAGTACCTAAATATATTATAGAATTCATTGTGGTTAAATAAGCAAGTTTATTGTAATTGTTTTGAAATAACTATAATACTGTACTCATCAAATATTTACTATGATGTGAAATATTTTTAAGGTCTATACTTTTTGAGTAAACATTAGCCCTAAGAGGTCATAGCTAAATTTCAAAATTATTGACTAGAATATAGCAATCAAGTTCCTATGGCTAGATGTAGTTGTGTGGAATATTCATAAGATAAGATAAATATTTATTTGTCCCCAAACACAAGATATATAATAACAATTTATAATAATACAATATAATTTGGTTTAACATAGTGCACATGCAAGGGTGGATCCAGCTTTGGCGCCAGGAGGGTCATATTATGTTCAATTAGTGGTCCACCTAAGTCCTGGAACCAGCTCAGGGGGGGTCATGACCCCCATGACCCCCCCTCTATCCCCATGACCCCCCCTCGACCACCATGACCTCCCCTCGACCCCTATGACCCCCTCTCGACCTCCATGACCCCCCTCGACCCCCATGACCCCCCCTCGACCCCCCCTCGACCCCCATGACCCCCCTGGCCCACTCTGGATCCGCCGTTGTGCACTTGCTATTTATATTCATAAGTATTTTATTTTAGGAATCAACATGGCATGTCAAAGAAAAAGATAAATCTCTGTATTTCAAGCAAGGAATGATGGATAAAATAGTTTTAGAAAGTTCTGCACCATGCACAGATACTAAGACATATGCCGTGGCCATATTGCAGGATAAAGAACTGCATATCACTCCTATACAACCTAACAAAGGTAAATACAGTTCTACATCAAACAAAGATAGACAGATAGATAAATAAAAGTAATGTGTTGCACTCGGGTACTGCTGCGGTAAAGTTATTGCATAGCATTTTTTGCTGGATTACGCATGCACAGTTTAAGGTTATTTTCGTTCGGTTATTTCGTTATAGAATTTCTGGATTCGATCTCCAAGCTCAAGGCTCGCGATAGAAGCTATGCAATAGCTTAAAAATAATTGATTGGTATTTTATTCTTTGAAGTTATGTATATGTTTATATTTTGGAATTGTTAAATAATTTAAATTAATTAGATAGATAAATACTTTATTGCACACAGGTAAAAATTTTACTCACAGGAAACATTAACTGCTTGTTTCTAGAACAATGATCAACGAAAAAATCAAATAATTACTATGTGTCAAACTCAGATCAATCGTGATTTGGGTTTCCAGAAACCGGCCGTTAATTTACAGTATAGTACTGTACTGGGGGGCCTTATCACTAAGACCAGCTTTTATTAATTTACAAAAATATAGACAGACAACACTAAATTAATTACTAGATCTTGCCTATTTAATAGAACAAATATTTATAGGTATTTGTATTTCTGTTGGACTCCCGTTTCCGCATTTAGACCTTAGGGTGGTCCATTATGCGTCGGGGAATATTTTTATGTATTTTATTATTGTTTTTACAGGTGTTCTTCAAATGCGGCCATCATATAGTTACTTCGACAAGCAGGATAAACTCAAAAGAGACAAAGATGATGATAATTCTGAGGAAGAAGAAAAAGAGCCTGAAGCTACACAGGTACATTATCGGTATATATAAACTAGTAATCTATCAAAAAAAAAGTACATACCTATATAGATATTCTATCAGCAATGACGACCGATGTGGCGCGGTGGGCGATGGTCCACCTGCGACGCGGAAGGTTGCGGGTTCGATTCCCGCCTCGGGATAAATGTTTGTATGTTCTGCAAATATTTATTCCGGGTGTTCTGGGTATTATATGTATAATAAAAAATATCTATGTCAGTCTTCTAGTACCCATAACACAAGCTCTGCTTAGCTTGGGGCTAGATGATGTTGTGTGGATTGTCCAGCATTATTTATTTATTTATTTAATCTAGTCCCCATAGTAACAGCTTTACTTAGTTTAGGACTTGTGATGTGTGAATTGTCCACTCCTACGTTTCCATAATAAACTTAGTTTAGTTTGTGACTAGATAACATTGTGTCACATAACTTTTAGGTCACAGTGAAGTTTACCCGTCAAGAAACAGAGATGGCTAAAAAGGCGCGTGAAAAGTCTTTCGCTACAATATCGCAACGCATCTCATCGGAGCCCTGGTACGACGCTTTGTGGAAACACGCCGGAACTGATCACGCTGAGGTATACCTTCATCAAAGTCAAAGTCAAAATTACTTTATTCAGTAAAATCACAAGGATCATTTAGAACCGTCTTACATACTAGGTGATTCTCGTTGTCATCATCATACCCCTGCCTTTATCCCACGCTAAGTGTGGTCGGCACAACATGTTTTCTTTCTCCACTCACTCCTATCATTTGTCAGTTCTGAATCTACTCCTCTCACATTCATATCCTCTTTTACACAATCCAACCATTTCTTTTTCGGCCTTCCTCTACTTGCGCATCCAGCTTTCACATAGTAGAAAAAAAGTAGATACCAACATCTATTTTGTACTCACTCATTACAAGGTTTGATGGAATAAAACTCACTTTAACTATACATTTTATATTTTGGTATTTCCCATTTAGATTTTTGTATCATGATAAGGAATAGGTTTACTGTACATTTGAAGTCTTCAAATTCGAACCAAAATTTAACCAGTAGACTCTCAAACTGTTTATATAGAGACCACACCGCTTTGATCCTGGTTCCAAGAAAACTGATAATAACTTATTAACTTTATTCCAGACATTAAAAACACGTCAATCATTTTTTTTTCTCTAACCTATCTCGTCCCACTGCTGGGCAAAGATTCCCCCAAGTTCTTCCACTCGTCCCTATTCTCCGCTTTTTTCCACCAATACCCCTCGAAAGTATCTAGGTCGTCCCGCCATCGTCTCCTTGGTCGGCCTCGACGCCTTCTTCCGTCTCCAGGCATCCATGGTGTAACAGCTTTAGCCCATTTTCGGGAGTGACGGTAGACCATGCGGTCCATTACTTAGTGTTAGTGGTCGTAACTTTTATGAGCAATAAAATGGTAGGTAAATGAAGTTATTTATGTAAATAAATATTTCGACAGCTAGAACGTCTGAAACTGTTCAGTGCGACAACGAGCGACGGATCTGCATTGACGCTCAACCCGAGCGAGTATGTGCGAGTGTTGGTCCCGCCGCCGCCCGAAGACGAAGCGGATACCGCGCCCACCAGGAGGCCTTCCGTCGAACAACAGATCAAAGATATACTCTTCAATGGTACGTCACTAACATTAACACCGTGGAGACCGCGTTTAGGAAAGCGTAGTGTAGGACGCCCTTCGGCGAGATAGAGCGACGATACAAGGAGTGTAGCTGGCAAAGACAACATGAAAAGAGCCGAAGACCGGACTCAGTGGCGCATCTTGGGAGAAACCTACGTCCAGCAGTGGACTGATATAGGTTGATGATGATGATGAAACATTATCACACATTAACACACCGTCAATATTGTTAATTTTAAACTAGTCCATCTAAAGGTTGTCTATGTAATGTATTGTATTAGGTATGTCAGTCTTCTAGTACCCATAACACAAGCTCTGCTTAGCTTGGGGCTAGATGATGTTGTGTGGATTGTCCAGCATTATTTATTAAGCTATTACATAGCTTCTATCGCGGGCCTTGAGCGTGGAGACCGAATCTAGGAATTCCGTAACAAAATAACCTAACAATGCATGTGTAATCTAGCAAAAAATGCTATGCAATAGCTTTACCGCGGCAGTCCCCGAGTGCCACACGTCTTTTTTTTATTATTTATTGTATAGTTTAAGTTATTTTACGGTGATATATTATTTTGTATTTACATTGTCTCCAGCAAAACTGATGACGTTCAGTGACCTCCGCTCGTTGGTCCGCACTGAGCGCGGCGACGTGATATCCGAGGAGGGGCTCGTGTCGGAGCTCAGCGGCGCGGCGTGCTGTGTGCGAGGATTGTGGACTCCGCGGTCAACTGCTCTGTACACGCGGCCCGGCGCGGTGCCGCCCAGGCTGCTAGCCGCGGCGAGAGACCATGTGGTGAGAATACTTCATACTATATACAGCTAAATTACCACTGACTGACTGACTGACATAGTTGTTCTCTCACTTGCGCTTTGAAAATGAAAAAAGTAATAATGCAGATCCAATAAACAAATAGGGGGCCAAATGAGCCAAACTGATCCTCCTTCCATGATTTTTCGATGTCAACTTTTTTCCTATGGGACTTTGAGGGTCGAATTTAGGTTCGTTGGATTTGTAATGAAATTTTACAATCCGACAAAAATAAAAAAAATTACAATTTGAAAAAAACAAAAGCTGCTACAAGACCACGCGCATCTTCGAAATACTAGTCCTATTATAATGGTGAAAGTTCGAAGTAAAAAAAAGACGTGTGGCAGTCGGGGACTGCCGCGGTAAAGCTATTGCATAGCATTTTTTGCTGAATTACGCAGGCGCAGTGTTAGGTTATTTCGTTACGATTCGGTCTCCACGCTCAAGGCCCGCAATAGAAGCTATGCAATAGCTTAATAATCACGGACATTTCACACATTTTCGTCGCTCCATCCACTCGTCACAAATGGTCAACTGATAACTCATTGTTAGAATACCTTTTTATTTAGAACGTGCAAAATCGCGTACTCAAAGAACGAAACTTTAGGTTTCCTGAATTCTTATGTATTGTTTCAGTTATACCTGTTTACCAAGCACACATACATCGACCGACGGAAGGTATCGGCCACCGTACACGTCCCGCCGATAGAGGTGTTAGAAATCATCAGCTCCGTCGCTAAATTCGACCAAAAAACCGGCTGGGAACTCCTGATCCCGCCAGATGTCGCCTTCGAGACCAAATACCCCGACGTCATCAGACGGCAAAACCTCTACTGGGAGGCGAGGCAGAAGCAGTTCCTAGAAATGATGGCCGGTGAAAGTCCGCCGAAACGACAGAGGAAAAAGTCTCAACGTGATTCTATCAGCTCGGACACGATGCTGAGTCCGAAACCGAGGTGTAAAAGTGTTAGTGAGGAAGATAGTGATAGAAAAAGACCGAAGAATAAATCGTCTACAGGTGTGGGCAAACGGACTCGACATAGTTCTAGTAGTGCACCCGATGCGACGTGATTGTACGCTTAGTTAGGTTATCAAATTGTGTCCTACTCTGTTGAGGGGATAGTGATATGTTAAATCGCGACTTGCTGGTTATAGCTTGATATAGACATAAATGTCGAAATCTGTTGTTTAAATGTAAGTGCAGTTTTTGTAGCTTCATTTGTAGCCCAATTATACACATTGTTATCATCGCGCTAAGCAAACTAATTATTTTATCTATCATGCATTTATCAAACCAGTGATAGTTTCATATTTTTGTATGCAGATAGTGAAATGTATGAAAGCAATAATTCAAATACATAGTCGTTTGTGATCTGAGGATCGAGGGACATTGATTGGGGCCTATTATTTATCTCAATAGAAATATGTACCCTATGCTGTGAAAATAAGGTTAAATATACTACAATTTTTTGACTGACTTTTGCTTCTAGATCAGTGTGCCTTGGCCCTCTAAGGTTACCTATATATGCTCTAAAAAAGTTAGTAGCTGGATTTAGCTAACAAGAAGTACTCTAAGTAATTGTTCTATAACTAATATATTCCTGTCTTAGCATAAGGCATAGTGTTTGTATTTTAATTATAGGCTAAATTGTGTATGACACCTTTCGGTCAAAGTTGCCATAAAAATACAACTCTTTGAGTATAAAATTGGATTCTGAAAAATATTTAATCAAGACTGATCGTCGAAGAGACGAAAAACTAGAAATTATGATAAAAATACGCAACGGAATTGTATTATTATGGTGGGAACTTGTTAATTTGTTTATGTGCTGTTTTTATATAAAATAAAAACGTTTTTTTTTATCATTTATAATGATGTTTTTTATTTTTTCTTTGTCCCTGGTAGATATTTTTTCAATTTTCGTGAACTAATTTTACAGTAGTAAAGTGCCTTCTATAAAATGAGCTACAAGAATGGCTCATTGGGTTTTGCTCAAATCAGGCCTTGAGTACCTACTATGTAGATGAGAGAGGAGCCGACAACACTCAATAGAGTAATGTGCATGCCCCAGCATTAAAGATTTTAGATCTTTGAGTATGCAGTTATTTAGTACCATAGGTCTAAGACAGCCATCGCATACAAAAATTATCATAGCCTTCATTTTATTCACCAATAATTAGTAAAAGTATGAGTAGGCTCTCCGTAATTTAACTAATATTACGAAATGCTGATAAAATCAAACAAGTTTATCTACAGAAAACATTTATTTTTAAGATAAAAGGTGATTCTTAGTGATAAGGTACAACGTCTTTAAAATTGTTAAAACATCAACTTTTGACAAATAAACTATAGTTATTATAAAATTTGATAAAACTGTTAAAACAATTAGTCATTATTATAAATTAACATTTGATTGATAAACTTAATATTATCTAATACTTACTTAAAACTAGACAATTCAGTTAGAATAAAAAACTAAACTTTTAAGTTATAAATGCAATATAAGTTATCTTTAAGATGGGCAAAAATAAGACATATAATTATCAATATTTTTTCCTTTGATTTTTGTACTGTAGCAGAATATTTATCCACATTATAATATCTAAAGTGCTGATTTACTTTTCTTAATACTAAAAAATTAAATAAACACACATATATTTTCCGCAACAAAAAAACAAACCACCTAAGGGTGTGTGTGTGTGTTAATCAAGGTGTGTATTGTGTATACAATACTAACATCTAAGTACTTAGTTTTCATTATAAACGTTTTCAATATAATTTACCATGAGTTCGACCCGTGATCATGGCGCAAACTGAGCCGAAATATCGGGAAATAATCAAACTCACAAATCATGGCAAATACCTATCCCGTTTATAATGAAAACTATGTTCAAAACCATGATAGTTTCAAATATAACATCTACTTAGTAAATAAAAACACTTATGCTAAGATTTTGCTAACAAACAATCCTATAACTAAACATAGACTTGCAGCGATTTGTGAAGCTCCATTACAGAATTCTAAATCGCATTTGCCTACAAGTTCGCCATACCTGTGCTTGACTAGAGACCAATCGCACAGACCCACCCGACATTCTTCTATGTACATGGGTTTCTCATTTTCGAGGAACAAAACTTGGTATTGATCTTTCACTTGGAAGTTCCCATTTTGGGTGCAACTGAAAGATAAAAGATAATAATAAATATTCACGGACATTTCACACATCACACTCTAGTCCCAAACTAAGCAAAGCTTGTCATGTGGTAACTAGATTGCTGATAGAATACTTAGGTATATGTGTTTTAAAGTAAATACATACTTATATATATATATATATATATATATGTATATAGTAACACCCAGCCACAGAAGAAATATTTATGTTCATCACACAAACATTTGTGGATGAGAATCGAACCCACGCACGATCCAAAGCATGGAAGGCACAGCTACTACCAACTGAGCTGTGACGCCTGTCAAAAAATCGAGTGTTGGCTCAATAAAATCTATCCTGCACCTCTTTCCAGAGGCGGCGTTAAGCGTGGGCGACGTGGGCCACCGCCTACGGCCTCGCGGTACAAGGGGCCTCGCGATTCAAAAATGTTTAAAGCGAGAATAAAACAAAAAAAATATAAATCAATTTTGTTGTGAAACATGTTTTCTTAGTCTGGCAACATTTGCCGCCGACCAGAGTGCGGGGAATCCCCGGTTTATTTGTTTACTTTCTTTACTAGGAAGTCAACCAATCAAATCAAAGTACGCAACGCAGTCGCTAGGCGCATAACAATAGAAACGTATAATTGTGTTATTCAATATTGTTTATTTTTATGACTGTACGTACCTATTTTGATAAGAATAGTGTGTTCAATGTTTTAATAATATTTAGTGAATAAATAGATAGTGTTTAGGTATATTGATTGCTCCTGTAAACTGACCCAAAATTTTAAAACAGTGACTTTTTTAATTGTTTTTTTGTTTTCTTTGTGATTTGTAACACACCGGTACCTGTACTCGTCTATTTTACATAAGGTAAGAAATATTTAATTGGTAATAAGTATATAACGCAGTAATTACTTGTATATAAAATACGCTTTATAATATCTCTTGAAGGAAACCAAAAAAGCTTCCGTTTTTATTTCGCCATAGAACAGGGCCTCGCGAAATCTGTCTTGCCCACATCAAATTTAGTTGTTGCCCCGCCACTGCCTCTTTCTTCATCCAAACTTAAGTGCTTTAAAATGTGTTATTAGTAAAATTAACTTCCTAAGCTATTGACTTACTTGTATAAAATGGCTGCCAAATTGCCATTAA
The DNA here is from genome assembly GCA_932527185.1 of Ecliptopera silaceata. NCBI lineage: Eukaryota > Metazoa > Arthropoda > Insecta > Lepidoptera > Geometridae > Ecliptopera > Ecliptopera silaceata. Next base: position 2,654,997 of record OW052202.1, on the reverse strand, counting down.
AAAGTCAAACCTGTGTTTTAAAATGTGTTTACTACATAATGATGTCTTACTTGTATAAAATGGCTGCCAAATTGCCATTCAAAGGCGCCATAGTAGACGTGGTCCATTTCCTGCCCTGTATTGTGGGGGTCCTGTAATTATCTCCCGTCAATGGCGCGGAGTCGACGCGAGTGTTGAATGCAGTTAGTGTTGCTAACAGCATCTCATAGTCCGTGAATGTGACCATTGATAGTGGAAGCTGGCGTATTTCTGGGAAAAATAATATTATATATACATACTTACTAACTACATATACATACTATATGTGAATACATATATATGTAAGTATATGTAAAAGACTATAACAGTATTTACAAAATGTACATTGTCATATAAAATACATAAGAAACAGTTGAACTATCTACAGACCGTTGCAAACGATCTATAGATAGTTCAACTGATCCAAATCAGTACCAATCGGAAGCGTACCCAAGACACTGGCTGCATTGCCGCGCTGAATAGCAATGCTAATGTATATGTATATATACATACTTACATATATTCACGTACAAATCAATCAAATCCGAAGATATTCGAAGGTGCGCTTGCGACGTGGAGGTTGCGGGTTCTTTTCGGTTAGGCCTTGGGATAAATGTTTGTACGATCTGCAAATATTTATTCCGGATGCTCTGGGTTTTTTATATGTATAATAAAAAATATCTATTTATGTAATGTATTGTATTATGTATGTCAGTCTTCTAGTACCCATAACACAAGCTCTGCTTAGCTTGGAGCTAGATGATGTTGTGTGGATTGTCCCGTATTATTTATTTATTTATATCACACATCACACTCTAGTCCCAAACTACGCAAAGCTGGTACCTACTATAGAAATTAGATTACTTACATGAAGTAATTTAATTTCTATATATTTTTTTGAAAATGTACATAATATGGAATACGTACTTAGTTCCCAGACAACAAATATTTATGTTCATCACACTACCGACTTAAAATTACTAGGTTTACTTACATAAGTATAATAACTAACCCCCTATCTTATAAAAAGTTCGCGTTGACTTTATGTCACCATTACGTATGGTAAACAAGACATCAAGTCTGCGCTAACTTTTTATAAAATGACCGTAATGGTCTATCTTATAAAAAGTTAGCGCAGACTTGATGTCTTGTTTATCATGATAGAATAAAAAATGTTATATTTATGATGTTTTCAGTTTTTTTGACGGTTTTTATTTTTTTGTTTAAAAGTATTTATTATTTAACCGCACTATGTAACCGGTTACTCCACGGTCGCAGTGCAATGACCTCATTGGCAGACTGATGTGAAGAGAAAGGTTATTCGACTTATTTGCTCGTCAAAATATTCCCACAACTCAACTAACGCTACGGTTGGCTCGAAGAATTTACTTTCATAGGTATATGAAGATACGAAGCTAGTAGGGACTAGCATCAATAGGTACTTTCTTAAGGTGGGTACTGACCAACGTTACGAGGTGTAATGTAACATTCGCATCGAGCGTGTTACGCATCGAGCATGTTACGCTGTGTTTTAAAATCGGCGTAACATGCTCGTCAAAACTCTGTGCTCCGCTTGCGCCGTTAGTTCACTCAAGCGTACTGACTGAACCGCGTTACACTCAAAGGATTCGCCAAAAAACCGACAGCCGGGTGGAGCACTCAAAGCGAGCAACGAGCGGCTCGTTGCTCGCTGGTTTCCCCGTAACACGACGTACTGACTGCACGAATGCTCGCAGTGTAACACGTTACATTACGCCCCGTAACGCCGATCAGTACCCACCTTCATACGAAGCTTAAATACGAAGTTAGTAGGGACTAGCACCGACATCAAAAAACTATTATAATTTGATTTACAATGTCGTTCGTATTCTACATACATAGTACATAGTAATTAATTAATTATACTAATTTTATATATATGCAGGGTGATTAGAATTTTAGGTACCTTGTGATATATGGTTACTGAAGAAGTTGAACATATCCTTGATAGGCAGACATCCGATCTTGTCTTTGAGAGGAGAGCCATAGCCGTATTTATAGTACGTTTCTAGGTCCTCAGCATATTCTAGACGCTTTAGATCTTCACGGGAAAATGCCTGGAAGTAAACACAGTTACTTAAGTAAGTAAGTACTATTAGTACTATTTACGACTATAAAAATTATGTACCTATTCTGTTTTAGTTCCGAAATAAAAAACTTTTGATTTGATTTGATTTTTGATTTGATAAACTACTACAAATTTACGACTATACAGTATAAAGTAGTAGTAGGTATTAAAAAGTTTATAATATTTGAAACTATCACGATTTTGAACATAGTTTTCATTATAAACGGGAAATTTACTATGACCCAGTTATATACTTCGGATGTTTCTGAATTTATCTTGGTCATTTGACATTCCAAATACAGTAGACTTTCTATTGTTTTATGGTAACTTAAAAAATTAGAGTTTATATAGATACAGTTCCACCCGTGATCATGGCGCATGCAACTGTGCCGAAATATCGGGAAACAATCAAACTCACTCAAAATCATGGTAAAATATCCCATAATTTGATTGCTATTTCAATTCAAATAAATGATACAAATGTGAAGACTTAAAAGTACTTACAAATAAATAGCGTATACTTAAATAAAAACCATATGACATTGCAAATTTTCAAAGTATGTATGTACATAATATATTGTCATTGTTAAAAATAGTCTACCTACGTTTAAATATATGCAAATTCATGAAAACACTTGTTTAAAGTGCTCAAATAGAACGTCTAGACAAAAGTTATTTTTGGGGTATTGGTAAAGTGCAATGGTTGGCCCCTATCTAGTTATAAATAAACTAGCTGACCCGTGCCCACTTCGTTGGGCATAATGTTAATAATCCATTGTAAAAAAATATATTTCAGGGTTCGCTGCGTAAGGCGCCTCCGATTCTTTTTGCAAAATGGACTACAACGTAAAAGCCTTTTTATTTTTCTTTTTATATAGCCTATGACACTCAGCAATAATGTGGCTTTCTATTGGTGAAATAATTTTTAAAATTCGGTTCTGTAGATCCCAAGAGAACAAACACACAAACTTTACTTCTTTATAATATTAGTATAGAAGTATTGACTAGTAGTTCTGTGAAAACAGTAGACTTCGCAGTAGACTTTTTTGACGTGACAACGTCTTATAATTCGATAGAGCCGGCTGCACGCACGAAAAAACATGACTCATGAGGCGTTCTGAGGCGTTCCATGAAGTGACGTTGTCACGTTCAACTATCGTCAGTAAACCGACTTTACAGACAACCATTTTTTGACGTGACAACGTCTTATAATTCGATAGAGCCGGCTGCACGCACGAAAAAACATGACTCATGAGGCGTTCTGAGGCGTTCCATGAAGTGCAAGCGAGAGCGCGAAACGAGCGACAAAGAAGCACAACCGGCCTTTGCGTTTGTTGTCACGTTGAACTATCGTCAGTAAACCGACTTTACAGACAACCATTTTTTTCTTATTACTTATAATGGTATACTCACCGCACACCAAGGTGATATATTAGCAACATCCCAAGCCTTATTATAAGCGCACATCTTATAAATGTCCAGGATTGTTTCCTTTTGTATATCATATTTAAAGCCGAGACGTTGCGAGATGTTGCTCAACATTTCACGATATTCCATCTTGGATTCGAAGATTTGTTTTTGAGTTAGAGTTTCGTTGTTTTGATCTATTTCTTTTGTCCACATCGGGCAGGATTTGTATGGCTGTGAAATTAAATAAAATATAAAGAGGGGATGGTATAAATAAATAAATAAATCTGGACAATCCACACAACATCATCTAGCCCCAAGCTAAGCAGAGCTTGTGTTATGGGTACTAGAAGACTGACATACTACATTACAAATAGATATTTTTTATTATACATATAAATACCCAGAACATCCGGAATAAATATTTGCAGATCGTACAAATATTTATCCCAAGGCGGGAATCGAACCCGCAACCCTCCGTGTCGCAGGCAGACCTTCGCCCACCGCGCCACATCGGTCGTCATAATGTATAATCTAAGTATTTGTCTGTTAGTTATATTTTTCTTCTGCTGCTGATAGAATACATATATTGATACATTTATTTAAATACATGTACATAAAATACATAAACATCAATTGAAAAGTTGAACTATCTATAGATCGTTTGCAACGGTCTGTAGATAGCTCAACTGTTTCTTATGTATTTTATATGACAATGTACATTTTGTAAATACTGTATATACATTACATAGGTAAGTATATAAAGTAGGTAAATATATAATAAAATATATTTACCGAACAAACATGTGTTCATCACATAAACATTTGTTGTTTGGGAATTGAATCCAGCATGGAAGGCAGTACCTACTATCAACTGAACTGTGACGCCTGTCATATACATAGGTACTTAGTTAATTTCACTTACATAAACAAGTTTCTCGTCATTTTCTTTCGGTATGTGGAAGTCTTCCGCGTTTTCCTTGAATATGCCTTCAGTGAAGGAACGGAAAGACGTCTGTGAACGCTGATCAGAGCCGAATTTAAACTGGAAAATCAAAATACGAGTAAATTTGGGAAGGATTTTTAGTAAGAACCTACATATATCAATATATTTTATTAATACAACAATAAGTACCAACAGTAAAGTAAGTATCTTTACTAGCAAAATATCGTTTTATTTTGTGTTTAGTAATATTACAGATTAAAGAATATAGAATCCCCTAAACACAAGAAATATTTCCGTGCAATAACGAATTAAGTACCTACTTACGGTCTATCTTATAAAAAGCGCAGACTTGAAGTCTTGATTACGTATGGTAATCAACAATACAAGTCTGCGCTAACTTTTTATAAGATAGAGGGTTCATAAATAAATAAATAAATAATGCTGGACAATCCACACAACATCATCTAGCCCCAAACTAAGCAGAGCTTGTGTTATGGGTACTAGAAGACTGACATACTTAATACAATACATTACATAGATAGATACTTTTTATTATACGTATAAAACACCCAGAGCACCCGGGATAAATATTTGCAGATCGTACAAACATTTATCCCAAGGCGGGAATCGAACCCGCAACCTTCCGCGTCGCAGGCGGACCATCGCCCACCGCGCCACATCGGTCGTCAAATAAATAGTCTTACCAAATAATTGTTCTGTTTGTTAGTTAAAAGGCCAGGAAACTTGTGTATAAAGGCCTGGGCTAATTGTTGTGTAGCCATGTACCCGTCGCTAGTGAGACTACCTCCAGAAGTCAGGTTTTGTTTGCTGTGCCATTTCCACTCCTTCAGGAGATTCAGATCTGAAGTGCAGATTCGATTCTGAAAAAGACAATACTTTTGTTACATACATATTTATCCCACTATTATAAATGCTAAGGTTAGTTATTTAAGCTCGCCTACATGTTCTATATTTTGAGTTTGTTTCTGTACCCCAAGTGCGAGTTTGTGCACACACGGATCACAGAGACGTGATCGCCAAGTGCCGCCAATTTTGTATGGAATTCCAAGCAGGGCCTCTAGCAGATTTCTTGAGAATCTTGGATTTCCATACAAAATTGGCGGCGCTTGGCGATCACGTCTCTGCGATCCGTGTGTGCTCAAAACTCGCACTTGGGGTACTGTTTATGTTTTGTGTGCGCAAAATATTATAAGGTTTGTATGGATGGATTGTGGATGTATGTTACTCTTTCACGTAAAAACTATTGAATGTATTTTAATGAAACTTTACAATAATGTAGTTTAAACATCAGAATAACATGGCTATAATTTGTATTGTATCTGTAAGTAGGTACACCATTTTTGCTTGTGAGTAACTACGGTAGAAACGCGTGCATTTTCAAAATGTTTTATAACTTTTATGTTTTTTACTAAAACTTTTGCACAAGCTTACATTTAAGTCTCTGAAGTTATTATTATTGTAGTTAGATACGATGTTATTCTTCAGATCATTGAGTGCTTCCAGATTTGGTATCTCAGCCGGCTCTGGATCGTGTGCGCCTTGCCGACTAAGCATCCAAAACGCTTTTGGCTGGCATCCTATATGTAAAAGAAAATTAGTGATGTAGATAGAGCCCACTTAAAAGAAAGTTAATAAATAATTACTCACGGACATTTCACACATCATAGTCTAGTCCCAAACTAAGCAAAGCCTGTACTATGGGAACTAAAGGGAATCGAACGCACTACCTACACCATGGAAGGCAAATTTAGGTATTAACTAGGCTACTACCAACTGAACTGTCTTGTCTATGTTTATCCTAAAGACTGATCTTTGGTGTAAAATAAATAAAATATATAAATAAATAAATAATGCTGGACAATCCACACAACATCATCTAGCCTCAAGCTAAGCAGAGCTTGTGTTATGGGTACTAGAAGACTGACATACTTAATACAATACAATACATAGGTAGATATTTTTTATTATACAATAATACCCAGAACACCCGGAATAAATATTTGCAGAACATACAAACATTTATCCCGAGGCGGGAATCGAATCCGCAACCTTCCGTGTCGCAGGCGGACCATCGCCCACCGCGCCACATCGGTCGTCAAGAAACTGTAACTGTAAGCCTAGGGTTGTATTGTAAGTAGAATCGAACCCACAATCTACAGCATGGAAGGTACAGCACCAAATGGTATGATGAACTTAACGACCGGTTTCTCGAACGATGATCAACGAAAAAATCAAATAATTACTATGTGTCAAACTCGGATCAATCGTGATTTGGGTTTCCAGAAACCGGCCGTAAGAGGACAGACGTCACAGCTTGTGGGTTCGGTTCCCACCCAGAGCAAATGTTTGTGTGATGAACATACATATTTGTTCTGAGTCTGGGTGTTACTATGTGTTCTATGTATTCTATGTCTGTATTTACAAAAAAATATATAAGTATTCTATCAGCAATCTAGTTCCCAAAGTACAAGCTTTGCTTTGTTTGGGACTAGAAATGTCCAAAAAAATAAAAAAATATGACGTCTGTCAAAAGAATATTTCCCATGGACACCGTAGCAGTTTGAATCGCTGAGACTAGCGATACCGTTGTCGACCGCAAACATCCGTAAACGTACACTATAGATCCAAACAAGCGCTGGACAGCATTATAAATAGCTTACATTGCGTTATGGGTTTATTTACTTTGTAACTAGTAGGTAGCTACTATTTTTAATTCTACGTGACCGTCGTTACGACATGCTTCCGGTATTTCGTCTAAATAACAACCTATAGTTCAATGTATATTGTATAGTTACATCAAAGCTTTGACACGTTTTTGCGCCCCTAGTACACGTAATATTAATTTCTCGATCGACAAATGGTAAATTTTATTTGGGAATACATATTGGTATTATCCTACTAGTCTTTTAATATTATAATGGATGGATTTTTATGGATGGATGTATGTTTGTTTTTGTTACTCTTTCAGGCAAAAACTACTATTCATACATTTATTTATTTGCAAAAAAACATGGTAAATTTTGGTACAAGATGTCATAGTGGGTATGTAAGTTCACATATTTTTACCAAATTAAAATGGTGTTCAAAAATTCTACTAAATAACATATAGGATATAATTTCTAAATTTTATGTAAATTATTCAAAATATAATGATAATAAGATGAAGTCGCGGACATCAGCTTGTCCATCATAAATATTTCAAACGATCAAAAAATTTGCTAAACTCTGATAAAAAGCTATAAGTTAGAGTAGTGTACCTATAACACTGTACTTACAAACTATGTATAATTAAGTAGATGTAGGTATATCAAAAACAAAGCAAGGTTAGGTTGTGACACAGAAAACAAATGAAGTCCATAATATCGAAGATTGACATGTTTGCCAATAACAGATGAAGGCCATATTGCCCGTATTTGCCAAAATGTTACTTCGGGAAGCCCATTTTCACACAACAGCCCTTCTCAAGGGTATTTATAAATACACCACTTAGTGACCTCATGAACCATGCGATTGATGATCCTATTAACACTCATTATACCCAGGAAACAATGGCGTTCTATCATGAAATGTTTGTTAACTAACTTCAAGGCCTAGGCTGGACCTCATCCGGTTTTCTTTTTTCGAAAAAGGTTTGTGTAAGGAGGTTTTAGTATCGTATTTCAGAAAGGTTTTAATCCAATTGAAATTTCCGAACTTCATCCCTTTCGAACTCGGTTTTGCGACTTCAAAAATGGCATTTATTTTAGATTTTTAATGGTACAAGTAGCAGCTGCATAATACACTACCGTGCTATATTTTAAGATACAGATAAAAACCTTCTTTTGATAACATTTTTCACACAAAATTAAATATTGGGGAATGAGTGGAATTACATAGTAGTAAGTATATTCTGTACTACGCAAATCTGCGCTGACGAAACAATGCATGAGAAGAGCCGAAGGCCGGGCTCAATGGAGCGTCTAAGGACCTACGTCCAGCAGTGGACTTGGACTGACATATTATGTTGATGATAATGTTCAAATTAAAATCGAAATTTATCGTTCTGGGTATTTTATATGTATCATAGAAATATCTATCTAGTACCCATAACACAAGCTCTGCTTAGCTTAGGGCTAGATGATGTTAAAAGCGGGCAGAGGGGTACCGTTTAGCCCCACAAGAGATTATCTATGCAAGAGAGCAAGCAAGGGGAGTTGCTATGAGCCGATGGGTTGAGGAGCTACAGTCTGCCACGTACGGTCGGTGGACTATTGATGCCATAAGCCCAGTACTGGACGAGTGGGTACGACGTGAGCACGGCGTACTTACGTTCCGCTTGGTGCAGGTGCTGTCCGGACACGGATGTTTTGGGCGGTACCTGCATCGAGTCGCTGGACGAGAGGTGAGCATGGCATGTCAGCATTGCAATGCTCCTGAGGATACGGCACAGCACACCCTACAGGAGTGCAGTGCATGGGCATCTCAACGCCAGTCACTAGAAGCCACAGTAGGTCAAGTTGTTTCCCTTGCAGGCGTGGTAAATGCTATGCTTAGCAACGGGGCAGCTTGGGAAGCCGTGGTCTCCTTCTGTGAAGATGTGATCTTGCAGAAGGAGACTGCAGAACGTGCGCGAGAGGACGACCCTCATGCCGACCCGCTCCGTCGGCGGAGGACAGGAAGGAGACGACGAGAGTTCAACCGTCAACTTATAAATGAAGAAAGGCAGCTTGGCCTGGGTGCGGGGAGCCCCAGCCTTGCATTACCACTTATGCCTAGAAATGTCCTTTCACCAGGACATCTCTATTCCCCTAATAGGGAAGATCGTAGTGTCCGCTTAAGGCGGACGATCACTGACAGGGCCGCGGTAGAATCTTACCGGGACCCCGTGACCCTGTCAAGTGTTGGTGTGGCGCCGAACAGTTCGTCTATTGACGAGTTCGACGACGCACTAGCTCTGAGGTGATAGCGGGAAGATCGATGGGTTTTTAGTCGGTATGCCTCCGCTGGCTAGTGTCTCATTAGCATTAGTCAGTGGAGGAGAGTCCGACATACCCCTGCGACTCTCCTCGGGTTGTAGGGGATGCGTCAAGCATTTTCCCATCGTAAAAAAAAAAAAAAAAAAAAAAGGGCTAGATGATGTTGTGTGGATTGTCCAGTATTATTTATTTATTTTATACCTACTAATAGGTGAATTAATAGGTAATATTAGTAGGTACATTAACATACATACCGTAATAGGTACATAGCAATGGAATCGAAGTGACCTCAAAGACCTCATAAATCAACGATTGATGACACCAAACCTAATAGTTCATTTGTCACTCGGCCGAGAACAAAGGCAGATTATTGGCTATGAGCACGCACGGCTGGCGATGTTTTCATGGAATGCAAAAATACTCACGTTTTATGATTTTTAGATTGGACTGAAGGGAAATTTATTATTATTAGTGCTACTAGAAAGGTCAGTGTGAAATTATTTCAAGTAACATAAAAATGTGATTTATAGCATTATTTCTTTCACCTTTTTCATAATCTGCGTAAGTATATAAATAAACCATAAACCAGAACTTTACATTTTCAACCCCACCTAGGAAACATAAGAATTAACCATTTAGTGTGTTTTATTTTAATATAAACCAGAACTTTACATTTTCAACCCCACCTAGGAAACATAAGAATTAACCATTTAGTGTGTTTTATTTTAATATAAACCAGAACTTTACATTTTCAATCCCACCTAGGAAACATAAGAATTAACCATTTAGTGTGTTTTATTTTAATTTCCTGCATATTTTCCTATTCAAGATTTGCTCTGTATTGTGGGAAACTAGGTTCCACCTAAAAAAAAGCAAAACTAGTGTCATAATTCAAAAATGTAATTTAAAGAAAATGCTGTAATAATTATATGCTGTACACTATGTTCTCTTTTTTCATCATGAGATTGGTTTAATTGTGAGCGCGTGAGCAGATAATTCTGCTTATGGACCTGATATAATTAAACTAAATATAATTGAAAGTCACCTAGATGATTTGCCCGGGTGGGAATGATTAGCTTAAGTACCTATATGAACTTTTGACTCGCAACACACCTGTCAAAAAATGTATCACATACATCAGCCAATCAGGGACCTTCATGGAAAATTACCGTATTTTATACAGTTTCTGATTAGTTTAAGAAGCATGGGATGGTAGTTATATTACCTTAGCCGTGTGTGTGCGTTTGTGAACAATGGAATCGATGAGACAAGAATAGACAAAGAATTAAATCAGGCAAATGAATCTCTCTTCACCTGTATGGTGCCGAGTGGCCATGTCAGAGTATCAATACCTATATTGGTCATGTGGGGTTGTATCTGCGTAATAAAATTATCTAGGTCAGCCTCGTCCAGCTTCATTCGTTACATTTATAGCCTCACCTTTTTACCTACCTCCCTGCAAACGACACATGAATAAGCCAGCCCTTGTGATACAGTTTTTCAGGGGCTGGTAAATGCCTAACTTTGTAACGAGCGCTGGACAATGATGGGCGCTCTTGGTAGAGACTATTTTAAAATAGTCCGTAGCATTCGTTAGTATTTACGATTTTTGTAGTTATTAGTTTAGACATAGTAAGGTTGTCTGGTAGAAATAGCGCTAAGCGAAAATAATTAGTGCCTTTGGGGTGCTCCACCTTTGGGTTTCCGTAAGACTCCATTTATTGGGACACCCTCTAACTAAACTAGATAGATATAATTATGTAAAACTCTTTATTGATTTCTATTTACGAAAAACACACGAGAATAGAATAAAAAACAAGTTGGTAATACAATAGGCGGCCTTATTGCTAACAGATAAAGAAACGTTATCTACGTCTCTTTAAAACTCAAATTTTCTTCCCGGTTTTCATATTAACGTTATCGTATTAGATGCCATATGGCTAGACGAGCTCAGAGACTTAACTAAGGGTAACTAGTTAGGGACAAGACAAATTCAGTGATTTCTGTAATTTCTTACCCGGTACTTCATGGGCTTTGGTGCTTGGCAGGCCTCGGGTCGCGAAGATATAGGACGTCTTAGACCCGAAGAGTAGGTAGGGGTCTTCATTGGTGGAATGGCACGACTCCTCTCCCCGTACTAGGCTTGCGAGGAGTAGGCATAGTAGACTGGCAGACCAGTCCATTCTGAAACTAAGATTATGTACTTGGCCTCTAATATAAGTACGTAAGTACTTAAACACTTTTACTTTATCATATATTGCAGTAATACTTTCATTTATTTCAAATAGTGTTAGAAAGTGTGTCAGCCTAATTTACAGTTTTAAATAAACAGTCCTATAAATATGTAGGTGTAACGTAACATATTTTTAATTAATTCCAAATAAGACCTAGAATATGTAGGTTATTAGGTCCTGATAAATAAGGATCCTAAATTGCTCTAAGTCACTCATGTATTACTCTAAGTATAGGTGTCTGAATGAGTCACTCGGTATATTCAAATTTTTCAAAGAGATTGGCACCAAGACAAGTACTTACGTATACCGGTACCAGTCAACTCAAGCGCATAGTATTGTACGAGTTGTAGGTTACCATGCTAAACTAATAACAAAGGCGGTTTCCCAACGTAGGTATTCAAGTTATTCACAACTTCCACTACTTACGAGAATGCAGACACAAAATTCAAATTACGCGGACGAAATGGAACACAGCGGATAAGAATTACCTTTGCGCGGGAATCGTCCGGAAAACTGGGAGATAAGACAATTGTTTGTCTATGGAAAGAAAATTCAGGATGCAATGCGCAGCGACTTTTCTCGCGCGCGCTGACGAAGGCACTAAACTAAGTTGACTGTACCTAAGTAGGCGTAGGCTTGGGATGGTTGGAATGATCGGTGTCCCTGTGCGGTGCGTGCATCCAAATCACTCTACCATTCGGGACTTTTTTAGTCTGTGTTAAACGACCGAATGGCATAATACAAAATGTTCACAAAAAATTGAGAGAGTGAAACTTTTTTCTCTATGGTCTGGTCTGTCACTAATGGAGATTCTTCTGAACCTACACGTTCTATCGTCAAAATGGCAAAGAAAAAAGGCGATGAAAAAGTGAATCAGACTCCTCAAAGTGATAATGAGGAGCAGAATTTTGACGAGGAGCCTGACTTCGACGATCCCGAGGGTTTCGTTGATGACATTCCCGATGAAGGTGGGCATAACCAGTGAAATAAGTTTGACCGGCCATATGCGTCACCCACGCATTTTCCTAGTTTCCCGTAATGTTATTGCTAATTTTAGCTGTATTTGTAAATGCAGTGCGTGATAAAGTGCATAATGAAGGATAATTATGTATGTTAGATCGTTTTGTAAGTGTATTACGTGGGGTTATTAAACCTAACCTAACTTTGACGTTGCAGAATTACTGGAGGACCTTTTGGAGCAAAAGCCAAAGGAGTCTGACGGTTACGAGAATGTAATCGTCATCGATGGCTGCCCGCAGGTCGGGCCCGAGAGGCTCGAGAAACTGCAGAGTGTCATCAACAAAATATTCAGTAAATTCGGGAAGATAGTCAATGAATATTATCCAACGCAAGAGAATGGAGCAACTGCAGGGTTCATTTTCCTGGAGTACAGTAACCCACAAAACGCCGCCGAGGCCGTCAAGGCGACTAATAACTGTAAATTAGATAAGCAGCACACTTTTCTAGTGAATCTCTTCACAGATTTCAACAAGTGAGTAACATGAGTGTTCTAGTTCTCACAATATCTGCAAAACACGGTGCATAGTTCATCCATCACATTCAATAAATTTTCCCAAAGATGTATTAAATATAGTAAGGATCCCTATTTTTTTTGAATATATAATATAGCCTATATTCAGCACAGAAGCTTCACAACAGTGAAATAATTGGTCCAGTAGTTTCGGAGCCTATTAGATGCATAAAACAAACAATCAAATCTTTCCTCTTTATAATATTAGTTTAGATACCATTGTCCTACCATTGACAGTGTTATTATACTTTAAAAAGATACAACATCACATACCATTGTGCTTTTATGGTATACATTGCTATCATGTACACTGTAATATTATGGAAATAAGTTTCATTTGTATGCGGTCTCCAGCATACATTTGGAACCTTTTCAAATCAAGTGTTTACAGTAGACACTATCACTATTATAGTCTAAGTGTACCAGAAACTCCTAAAAAGCAATATAAATTACCTAGATTTTAATATTATTCATTTGAAGCTTTGGTGCATTATTACAAGTATAGTTTCTTTTTAGTTGCTTTGGTTCTGGAACTGGCACCTAGAATCACCATCGAATAAAGAACGAATAAATAAATAAAAAAAAATTAAAAAATTACCTATATAACTTCAATTACCTAAACTACAACAGCATAGGTTTATATGCATCACATGCACAATGTGACCTCAAAATTCCAACTTTCTATTCAAGACTACTGACCAACAATTCTACAAACATAAAACTCTCAACGTCAATCATTGACATTTATATTTTCACTAATTTTTATGTTTAGTCATAATATTCAGTAAAATCAGGGATCAATTGGAATTGCCTTATATAGGTGATTCTAGGTGCCAGTTCTTTGCGACCAGAGCCCAGAAGAATCGGCTAGAAATTTATAGCCTGGTTTTATTGTGGAGTATACCTCTAATAAAATATTAAATGTTTATAGGTAAAAGTTCTCCTGTTGCTAATAATAGGGTAAAGATGATTGAAAAACTGAAAAACATACTGTGTACCTATTTTAATCTGTATTTGGCTATCTGTTTAAAAGATGTAGTTCTCACAATTAAAGAGGTGATGTTGTTACTAATAAAATAAAAATTAATTATTGTGTTAACATTCCAGGTACTCTGATATCCCTAAAGAATGGGAACCGCCATCGCCCCAGCCGTTTAAGGTCCAATCGGACCTGCAATGGTACCTCATGGACCCTGATGCGTATGACCAGTTCCTTATTGGCATCGGAACGGGTACAGCACTACAGGTGTTCCAGAATGCACTTCCCGAGCCTGTTGTATTGCAAGAACGACCGGTATGTACTTTCACTTGGTGCTGTGCTGATTATGGTGATGGAAAACATCAAAGCTTGTGTATTAGTCACTTATACAAACTTGGTCTTTCCTATGAATATATATTTTTTTTTATTGTATCCTGCTACTTGGCTATCTGTTTAGGAATAATGATCCAAGATGGAGGAAGGTATAAGTGCTGAGCAAGCCTATTCCACCTTAAATTGGTCCCATATGTTACAGCATACCCTAATTCTGGGTATGAAGGTACTCTTGCATTAAATCTAGGTATAAAGAGACCCCTGATACTCTTGCATTTATCTAAATTAGTTTAAATGAATATTTATGGACAATTGACAAATCACACTCTAGTGACTAGTCCCATACTAAGAAAAGCTTGTGCTATGGGAACTAGATTACTGATTGAATAAATGTATTCATAGAATACTTATACACTTATTATAACCCTTTAACTGATATTTTAAGCAAGATAAAAGCAGAGCTGTTTTTAATAGCATTCAGTTTTTAACCAGAACAGCAATATTGCAACATTATCAAAAATATTGATACTATTGCTAATTTAATTATTTTTTGCAGTTTGCTGATAAATGTACAATGATTCATCATTTAGTAGCATAGGTCAACAAACAATTCTTTAATAGATATTAAGTACATACATACATTCAACTATATGTCAATATTGTTAATTGTGTTATTATTGTCTGTAATGTTTGGACATCCATTTGATTATCACTATAAACATCTTCAAAAACCTTAATAAAATCTAGTTAGTCTAACTAAGAAAGCTTATTTTATGTGGTGTTTATGCAGTTATTTCTCATTTTCAACTATATTTTCTTGCTTCAGAACTGGACTGAGACATATGCAGTTTGGTCACCTCTCGGCACCTATTTAGCTACCTTCCATTGGCGAGGCGTGGCTTTGTGGGCGGGGCCTAAGTTTCAGCAGTTCCAGAAATTCTTTCACCCCGAAGCTAGGTTCATATCCTTCTCGCCGTGTGAGAACTATATTGTGACATTCTCACCGAGCGGTGATCGGGGTGATGATAAGAAACTCATCATTTGGGATATTAGGTGAGTTTGTAGTATAAGTTCTTTATAAGTTGTGCAACAGACTTAAGTAGCGCCATCTAGCTACATGAAAATCCGGCGCCTAAGTTTGCAAAACAAATCAACAGATGGCACTGTTAAATCCTATCACGGAGTTTGAACATAAGTAATACTACCGAATACATTGGTCCTCGGACTTAGAGCCAAAGATCGCTTGACGTGGAAAATATTTTTCGTATAAAATACCATATTCCCGTCAAGTCGTGAGAGATTTATTACGATCTACTGAATCTATAGAAAAAAAGGTCCAATGTAACTTACATAATTATAAAATAAACCGCAATCAGACAGACCATCTAGCAATAAATCTCAATTCGTGACCACAAACTATTTTATTAGTATGATGTGAAGTGAAATGTGTCGGTAAGTGACGTCAAATATCAAGCGAGAAATGGAACCCGTTCTTGTAACACGTTATTCACGTTTCGATATTTCATACCTATTCATAAAACTAGGTCTCGACTTTAATTCCTCATTACTTTTCAAACACATATCATTGTGATGTGTGATTGAAAAAAAAATAAAGATAAATAATAAAAATAATGCTTTTAACGCACGTTTCAGACGTGACTTTAGCGTTGACAAGTTTTCGTTCAAGGACGTGAAGATATCACAAACTAGTTTACTTACAATTTGCATTAGTTAATAAGACTGTTTTGACAGGCGTCACAGCTCAGTTGGTAGTAGCTCTGCCTTGCATGCTGTGAGTCGTGGGTTCGTTCTCCACTGAGAGCAAACTTTGTGCTAAGAACATCTGGTCAGGGTGTTACTATGTATTCTATATATTTGCAAAAAAATATGTATAATAAGTATTCTATCAGCAATCTAGTTCCCATAGTAAAAGCTTTGATTAGTTTGGGACTAGAGCGCGATGTGTGAAACGTCTATGAATATTTATTATTATTTTGTTTTTTCTTTAACAGAAGTGGTCAAGAGAAACGTAGCTTTCCCCCACCAGACGAGTACGTGACTTGGCCGATCTTCCGCTGGAGCAAAGACGATAGATTCTTCGCGCGACTCGGTCAGGATGTTCTGTCGGTGTATGAGACACCTGGCTTCGGTCTCCTCGATAAGAAGTCGATCAAGATCCCGGGCATCAGGTAACTAATAACTCATTTAGGAAATAGTTAATGCGATAATAATTGAATGGTCTTCGTTGGGACTCAAGGTCTATTGTGTTAATAGAATGTCTAATCTGATTAAATGGAATAGGTGTATCTAGCACTAATATCATCTTTTCAGTCTAGTCATAGTAACTATGATGGAATAGATTAATAATAGCATTTGAGTCGCAAAAGGTGTTTTTTAATTTTCACACAATGGCTACATAGAATATAGAATAGAATAACATAGAATAGCTGCTTCTATAAGAAGTTTAGAATGCCGGTAAATGATTTTGTAAATGAAAACATTAATATTTCCTTCAAACATGATTATTAAAAACACCTTTGCATTTCCAGAGACTTCAGCTGGTCTCCAACGGACAATGTCCTCGCCTACTGGGTCGCGGAAGATAAGGACGTACCAGCGCGAGTGACTCTTCTAGAAATCCCGAACCGCACAGAAACACGATCTAAAAACTTGTTCTCCGTCGCTGATTGTAAGATCCACTGGCAGAAAAGCGGAGATTACCTCTGCGTTAAAGTAGATCGCTACTCCAAAGTCAAGAAAGATAAGAATGACATCAAATACTCTGGAATGTATTACAATTTTGAGATTTTCCACATGAAGGAAAAGGAGATACCCGTAGATTCTGTAGAGATCAAGGAACCGATCCAGGCATTTGCTTGGGAACCCATTGGTTCTAAATTCTCTATTATACACGGTGATCCAGCGAACATTTCTATAAGTTTCTACCAAGTGAATACCGGTCAAGCACCCACTTTGCTGAAGAAGTTTGAGAGGAAGCCGTTCAACCATCTGTTCTGGTCGCCATCTGGGCAGTTTATTGTGTTGGCTAATTTGGGATTGACGGGTGGAGCGTTGGAGTTCTTGGATACTAATGATTTTACTATCATGAATGTTTCTGATCATTACCAGGTTTGTTAACTTGCTCTTATTGTAAGCTGTAAAAGTTGCTGTTCTATCTAGACTAGCAGCAAAAATATGCCTGAAAAAAACTATGAATTTTGGCATTGATTTGTTTGATAATGAAGGAAATCTTTGTTATGTTATCTACATCAAATCACATAGACAATGTTTTCTTTAATACATATTATAGTACTAGAATCTAGTTCTATAATATCTAGTACTAGAGTAGATGGTAGAAAATGATTTATTTGGCAAACCTACAACTCAAAGCTCAAACAGAAATAAGACCTTAAAAGTAGAGAGTATTTTTTAAACCAGATAGCTGTTAATATCTAATAATATTGGTCATGTTTACAAAAATGTTGTAGATGTCCGGCATTGAATGGGATCCCACAGGGCGTTATGTTGTAACCGGTGTCTCTTCTCTGAAATGCAAGATGGACTGTGGATACTACATCTGGTCCTTCCAAGGAAAGATTTTGAGGCGGTAAGTCTAAACTAGTATTAAAAAGAAACATTTATTCGTTAATTACGACTTAATTCAAAAAAGTACTTGACTGATTTTTAATAATTTTACTATTAGAAACCTTTAGATTTACCTTATAATATTATTACTTATCAATTTATTTTGCAAAGTTCTGAAAACATAACTTTATGTAATTTTTGTAGTATTATAGCATGCAAGTAGAGGAAAGCTGGAAAAAAGTGGTTATATTGTGTGACAACATAAAAAACACAAAGTTTAATCAAAGTCAGACTAATAGTTGCAACATAGTATCTTTGAAAGGCCCATTGCCTATTTCTCAAAAAGAGTAGGTTTGATAAAAAAATACTATTGTTTTTCCAAACGAGGTACCTAATTGATGCGCTTGTAGAGCGGGCTGTTTTCCGCAATTAGGCCGCAGGCGGGCCCTTTTTTGCGTGAGAGATGGCGGATAAAACCTATTTGATGATAAAACCTAATTGATGATAAAACCTAATTGATGATAAAACCTAATTGATGATAAAGCCTAATTGATGATAAAACCTAATTGATGATAAAACCTTTGTTCCAGAGTGATGAAGGAAGGTTTTGCTCAGTTCCACTGGCGACCTCGCCCGCCGTCGCTGCTCACCGACAAGCAGCAGAAGGATATTAAGAAGAACCTCAAGAAATACTACTCGCAGTTCGAGTCTAAAGATCGTATGCGCAGCAACAAAGCTAGCAAGGTAAAAAGGCATAAACACACTAACGAAAATCCTATAGAATTATATTTTCTATAAAAATGAACAAAACGGACATCAATCGTTATCGAGTAGTAATACTAACATATTTTAAAAGATAACTCAAAAGTACTACAATTTTCATGAAGTTTATTTGTGGGTTGTGTTTATTGTTTAGTTTATGATGAAAAGGAGTAATCGGTAAAATATACATATAAACTGGTAAATAAGGTCATAAGTTAGTAGGAATAGATAATGTATAATCAATATTAATGTATATCCACAGCTTACGCAGTTACTTTTCACATTTATAGCATATTATAACTAGTAAACTTATCCATGTATATCTTTTATCAGGAATTGGTGGCGAAGCGTACTGAGCAGATGAAGAAACACGTGGAGTACCGCGAAGCTAAGTCTCAGGAATGGGCCGACCAGAAGCCACGTCGTCTCGAGCTTAGAGATTGTAAGTTATTCCTTTTTTATTATTATTTTCTTAGTTATTTTATTAGTATGTATTTACTTAGATATTTTGTGTATCTGTTGAAGAATTTCATTTATTGCTGACTATAGAAGAATCATCCATACTTATCTGTGTATTTTGTTGCCGCTGACAGGCACAGACAGATCAGATACCTACTAACAAATAACAAAATATATATTTGAGAGGGTTCTCATGCAAAAACGTGACTTTTTGCACGTAGCCGTTTTTAAACATTTGTATTTTCTTTTGTCCATTGGTTGAACTAGGACTCTAACACAATCTAAATCTAGTTTCAATGAGTTGCAAGTAAACACGTTTATTTGTTCTAGACGTGGACACCGACGGTCTTGACACCGACCAGGGCAACGCAGTGGAGGAAGTTATTGAATTTTTAGTGAAAGAGGATCAAACCGTCATCGAGTAGTCGCCATTGCTTACCCACGTTAGAGGTCGGGACTTGCTCGGCCTCCTTGAATCCGGCGATAACCGGAAACCACGAATTCAATAAAAGAACAGCATAAAAAGTTTTTTCTACCCTCATCCCGCGATAAAAAGCGGTTCCACTATGTTCAATGTTAGAATTGAGTATTTGAATTATACAATAGGTAATGTTAATAGAAATCATATTAAATTGATATGTTACAAATGGACTATGGTTTTTTAATGTTTATTTTTTTAGTATTTTTTTGTTGTAAATATCTTATTTTATTCTGATGAAGGTATGAAATAAACTTTGATACAAAGAAGAGGATTTTGAATCTAGAGTGAAACCTGCTTTGCGCTTTATTTCAAAACATCTGAACCAAGAAAAAATAAAATGTGGCATTTAAAAGCTGAATCACAATATTATTGTACTTATAAAATTTATGTATGGTAGATATTGGTGTCCAGGCCGCCGTTATATTAGGTTGGTAACTATTGCATAATTAATTAACTTGTGTATAATTAACTTTTACATTACTAAAATTAATTCGTAGACAGTAATTAATTCTACAACTAGCTGTTATTGATTGGTTTGGTTCCAGTCGAACAAAGTCAACTAAGGAGTCCTTCGAAACCAGATCTATGAGCTATAACAATCTCAACACCTAATACATAGTAATACATAGTGATAAAATATCAAGGTCGCGAATGTTCGTGGGTCCCGTGAAAACTTCTTACCAGGAATCTAAAGATATTTTATTGTAACATAACAAAGTGTTGGATTGGTACATCACATAACTTAGCGCTGTGGTACTGATAGATGTAAATAAAAACAGGCTCTATATTTTATTTAAACAAAAATAACCTTTTATTGGAAATTAATTGGTTCTTGAGGTTTTCGTTGAAAAATTTCTTTAACTTCGTACCAGAAAACGAAAAATAAAACCTACAAATTAAATTCCAAGCCGATCCCCGCATTGAGTTGTAAAACGTAATTTAAATTGCGTAGCTTTCCGTATTGAGAACATAGGCCAGCGAACGGCGCGGCGGGTGATTCAACCGAGAGTACCCTTCGTATCCTCTTCAAATGAATTCGAGCTTTGCTTGAATTTCTGTTTTCATGAAAACGAGAAAACCCCCCTGTTATGAAATCCGCCTTTGATAAAATTATTTTACAGAACTTTGAAGACAGGTGCCTTGTTAACCGGTGTTTAATTGATAAATTGTTGTAATTTTTCGGTGTCGGTTTTTGGTGTAGCAGGAATAGTTGAAGTGTTTCTGATAATGTTGAATAAGAAATTGATTTCGAATTTGTTTTTTCCGATTTTTTCCTTTGAATAGTTTTCGGATACTTAAGTACCTACAGTTTACTAAAATTATGGTATGAATAAAATCATGCTGTCTGTTACTAGTGCTCGAAAGGAATCACTTTAGCACAGAAAAGTTTCGTTTCCGGCCTCTCAGCTTAACCCCCAAGGCTTTTTGTTCATGGCGTGAAAAAGCTTCGAAGTTCGTTGAAAGTATTCCTTTTAAACTGAAAGCTAGAGCGCGCATGATCGTGCCTTCGTCTCAGAGTAGAGAACCCTCTAGCGTCCTCAGTCCGCCCGAAATACTGCGCCGGTCGCTCGCCCGGGACGCTTTCCCGCGCTTTCCATTTTCGAACTATAAATTTAATTGAATTCGATAACTTTGATTCGAAAGTTTTGTGCCAGTGACAGTTTGAGCTTCGAACAATTTGAACTTTGGGTGTTTCGGAAATTCACCGTTTTTGTTTCGCATTGGATTTTTGTGTATATTTTTATTTTATTTATTATACTTTTACCGGTAAGTACCTACTAGGATTAAAATTATATTGATAGATACACCTTTTAGTTATAAATACAATACAATCGAATAGGTTTAAAAATAAAACAAATCTCGTTATTTTTGTGTCGTGTAGGATGCTACAACGTAGACTGCGTTTCGTTTTAATTAAAAAGCGCTAAACAGGCTAATGGGCCTGTCCGTCACACTTAGATAGTCCGGAACTTGCCTAGAAAACTTAAAATAGACATATTTGGATAAACGTTATACACACGTACCTATGTATTATTAACAAACTATGTAAGTATCATTTTTTTACAATAATTATGGTCCAAAAAAATATATGAATAAAAACTCGTTACGCACAAAACTCATTGTACAATTACATTCTGAAGACCTAATGAGGATCTCAGTGAGCCGAGGGGTCCATTACGAGCTCGTAGGCGGAAGGTTGACAATAATTATCATGACTATAATGACTTATCGCCAACTATGCGCAGAATTGTAATTACTAGGTAAATAGGTGGGTGGGTCATTAACTGGAAAATTTTAGATTAGCAGAAACGTTTTGTCATCATCACATCAGCCTGTAGAAGGGCACAGGCTTCTGTAGATTTCGAGAATGATTTGTTGGATTTTCTCCTTACCATCGATTTTCGTCAATATCGTTGGTCCATCTGGTTCAGCGATATTGGATATCTTACTCTTCGGATTCAACCATGAAGCACTTTTTACCCATGCTTTGATGACTGGGACGCTGTATTACAATATTTTTTTATTATTTAACCTAAGTACCTATAATAATAAGTTACTGCATATATTTTATGCCAGATGACTGATGTACCTATAACTGGCCCAAGGCCCAACTGATGAATATCTGCATTGCCAATCATCGTGACATGCAATCAGTAGGTATCTTGGGAACGCTTCCGATTGGAAGGTGGTACTGATTTGGTTCAGTGGATCTATAGGTTATTTGCGACATCATGCAAATGGCGTAACTGCTTAATTTGAATTAATGTCTTGTAATGTACTAATATGCTGTAATTTAAACCCCTTTTTTCTATAGATATAATTAATCAGATAGATATCCAGAAAAGAGGGGTTATAAGTTTAACGTGTCTGTGGCATTGTAGCTAGTAAAGGACTGGGTAGTTTATGATGCGGTTTTTTAGTTGAAATCTGACGTAACCGAATGAATGAATGAATGAATAACACTTTATTGTACACACAAATTACACTAACAAAATACAAGAAGATTATTAGTTATAAAATAAATGCACAATGGGCGGCCTTATCGCTCAATAGCGATCTCTTCCAGGCACCGATTGTACTTGGCTCAATTTCTTATTTTATTTTTAAGATTTTTTTTTGTTTTTAATTTTAAAGCTAGTTTTTATTTAGGTACTTATAATAGAGCGTACATTGTACACGTACATTACAATCAATTTTTACACATGTATTTTTTTTGAACCTACATATTTCGTCCTACCCCTAACCTACATAATTTTGGGCAAACTACCCAAAATTCCTCCATTTATCTCTTTCTTTTGCTTCTTCCCACCATCTCTTTTCAAAACTGTAGGTACCTACACATGTTAAACTATAAAGATGCTTAGTAGGTATAAAAATTATAGCCTCTTAATTATAGTATTTATAACATTTAATTAATAATTATTATGTTGTATGACGCAAATGCCTGTCAACAAACCCTTAATAACACTTTTACGATAACTTGATTATTACTTAGTTGAAATCTGCTCTGTAATTATCGAAGTTGTGGTTTTAATTAGATCAAATTCAATCAATCTTATTGTGGTTAATGTAAATTACAGCCGGTGTTATGGCAGTTGTTATAAATTACTTTTACTTTGTTATATTACAAGTGCGTAATTTATTAGATTAGGTATATAAATATATAAATACATTCTGGGACATTTACACACTTCATACTTGAGTCACAAACTAAGCAGAGGAACTATGGGAACTAGATTGTTGATAGAATACTTATAGATTAGTTTGGTCGCTATAAATAAATATCTAACCTATAGATAGGGGGTTAAAACTGGCCTTAACTGCTTCGAGAAAAGGATATTCCGGCAGTGCAATATTTTTTCTAGACTTTGCTGGGGCTCTGCCTTAAAAAAGTACATTCATGTATTTGTAGTAATTATTGCAATTGACTGACATTTAGACTACAATGTGGTCCATTATACGTTAGTGGGGTAATATATGCAGGGGGGGGGGGGGGGAGTGATCTATGTGTGTAGTCAGCCTAACTCCTCCCAAAAGCACAGAAGGTTCCTGAGAGATTCACATTCATTGTATTAAAATAATTAGATAAAAAAAACGTAGAGCCTGCGTAGCTCATAGTACTACGATACGCTACGCCGTAGACCGACTACGAAATTTACGCGTTTATGGTAGACCTTATGAATACATATTACTAAGAATTTTCACCCTTATTTTAATACAAAAGGTACTAGGTTTATATTTACTAGCACTCGCCCGTGCACTGACGATTGGTTCCCAAATGCTATGGTACTATTAATTTCTACAAAGGTTATTGACTCTTAGTAATTTAGTATTTAGTATTGGATTTACTTAACTTTCCATATATAGTTTTTTTTTTCTGACAAGCAATAGTAATAGTGTTCAAACACCTGTCAAATAATGTTTCAGCCAATCAGAAACGTTCTTGGAAAGTGATTATCTAGTCTCTGATTGGTTGAACCAGTTGAAGTTTATTTTGCTTAGCCGTGTGTAAACACTGTCTTGCAACGGTAACATACACTGCGCGGTGACGCAACGTTCGGCAGTCGAGCTGATATTGACGCGAAGTGTGACTTAGATTTATATGCCGAGTCTGTCAGATTTCGTATTTTCCTTACCCACTGAGTCGGTTTCCTTGTATTTTTCATTACAAGTGACGATACTGAATTTATCTTCGTTTGCCGTTATCTTGAGATAGTTCTTACCCAGGGGAAGGTGCGAAAGTTTATTTTATCACAAAGATAAATTGTATTGCTTTTGTTCGTCAAGCTAGTACATATACTTATATATATACGTATACTTACTAGTTTTACCCCCTATTTTATAAAAAGTTAGCGTTGACATTATGTCATCATTACGTATGGTAATCAAAACATCAAGTCTGCGCTAACTTTTTATAAGATAGACCGTTAATCTTAATCACATGTACCCTCTGGCACTGGATTCAAAGATTATCACGTCCAGGTCTAAGATATCTTGTGTCAGTACTCTCTGGGGCTTAAAGTCCTGACCTACTATTCAGTAAGTTATAACCTTTGTATCTTATCTAGACAATTCGAAATCAAAGTCAAAAATTACTTTATTCAATAAAATCACGAGGATCATTTAGAATCGTCTTATTTAAATACTAGGTGATTCTAGGTGCCAGTTCCAGACCAGAGCCTAGAACGGGCCAGAAACTTAATTTGTAGTGTCAGCGGCCACTTTTTGTCTGGACTTGAAATATCTACATGCTATTTTAGCAGTACATACTAAGTTGGACTGAGTAATTAAATGCTTTGAAGTGTTCTAAAAAATCTATCTATCTCTATATCTAATCTATCGCCAACGATGCTACGATCTGTGCTTATATTAATTAAAAAAAATTATGTAATTGGGAATTCGGAACAAATTTAACATTTTATGGGTTAAAAGGGATATCTACTAAAAGATAAACAATTTAGATTGTCATAACTTTCATTTTATGACGGTGGTCGACTCTTGGAAATTAAGACCTAACTAAGATGAATTCATCTGCGAGATCCATCGCAACGCGCATATTTATCTTCGTTTATAAATCAAGAATCCGGAAATCTCTTATCTTTTATTCAATTTGTGAGTTTAGTTTCGCGTAGTCTTTGTGAAGCCAGTTTTAGTACTTATTAGGTTTAGTGTTAACCACGTAGGTACGTAAGGTACCTTACCACAATGAGCAGTTTGTGGTTATAAGTAACATTATCGATATGTAGTAGTATTGCGTGTTGCGTAATTAACATACAATTTTACGACAAACTACTGTTTTGTAGTTGAGTAGATAAATAGAAAATACTTTATTGCACTCCACAACTTAATAGCAAACATCTAAATTAACTAAATTTAGAGTATGACATACAATGGCCTTATCGCTAAACAGCGATCTCTACCAGACAACCTAGTATGGACAGGATCATAAAATACATGACATGGGGCTGATAGTTAAGTAGGTAGAAAAAAATATTATAATCTTTACACTATATAGTATGAGATGAAAATACTGTAAGGTTACTAAAATAAAAGTAAAAATTTGCGAATGCTACAAACCAAAGATGAAAAAATAAAATGTTTACATGTTTAAAGAATCATGTTTTTTTCGTAACATGGATTTTTCTAGTTTTTTTTTACGAATCACATTTTTTTCGTAGCGTAGTGATTTTTTCTGATTTATTTTATTTAAACAAATAACACCAATTCATATAAAAAAAAATAAACGAAAGATACTCTATTATGCATAGTTAATAAGCAGTAGCTTGTTTCGTTGCAGCCTTGTTTCGTTGCAGTTTTGTTACATTTCATATTTTTTTATATTTCTTTGAACTGAAACAATAAAAATGTCGTCATTCTCATTGGTATTTCATTGTTACTAGAAAAGAAAACAAGCATTGTTCCGACAATAAACTTGTTTCTTATATGAATTTTTTAAACATCTTGATAAACGCGGTTGTAGTAAAAAAATACATAAGTATATAAAAAAATATTCATGGATATTTCACACATCACACTCTAGTCCCAAACTAAGCAGAGCTTATACTAAGGGAACTAGATTGCTGATTATACTTATTTTTTTTTTGTAAAAACATACATAGAATACATTGTAACACCTAGACAGAACAAATATTTATGTTCATCACACAACCATTTGCTCTGGGTGGGAATCGAACCCACGACCCACAGCATGGAAGGCAGAGCTACTACCAACTAGGCTGTGACGTCTCTTACATAGGAATCGAACCCACGACCCACAGCATGGAACTACCAACTGAGCTGTGGCTGTGACGCATGTCAAATAAAATCATAAGTTTGTTTAGTCGAGTCTAGTTCGCTTTATCCTAGAATGACAAGGTCGATACGTGCAAAGTTAACTAAGCAAGTGTTGTGCTCCGTCACCAGAGTAAATAAACATTGTAATGCCCTTCAGATACCAGACGCAGAATAAACTTTACTGTTTACAAAGCAATCCCTGAAGGGTTTAAACTGAACGCCCTTAGTATTCACATACGAAGGTAAAATCTACGTGGCCATAGGCAACATTTTAAATTTCTGTAAAATATGCAATAAATGATAATATTTAGGATCTATTGCGTAAGGTCAAAAGGTCAGGTACAAAGTGGTATAAAGCCCAGGGCTAATTATTTGCCAACATGCATGGATTTTTATTTGACAGCTTACAACTTACAGTGCACTTACAATACAGTTTCAACATAATGATATCATTTTTAGAGCGGGAGTATTCAAGTGTTTCCACTTGTCAGAAGAAATTGTCCCCAGAAAAGTTTGACCAAAACTCTACCTCCTTACTTATTACTTTTTCTGCAGATAAAAACCTTTTATGAAAATTATAATTGTTAAATACTGTGGGCATGTTTTTATATTACAATGAGTGGGAGTGGAAAAATTGGGATCTACTGTAGGAATTTTTAGGGAAAAAGTCGTTCATCACTCGGCGGGGCACAAAGACAGCGAGATGACTTCCGTTGACGAATCTCTACAAAGAGACATTGTGAACCTTGAAATAAGCTGAGGCTTTCGTGATGAAACTACTAAAGTATTCCCATATTTTTGTTTTATAAAATACTTCATCTTCTTTTTATGTGTAGTTGACACAAGTCTCAAAATGAGGTTGTGATTCGATTGTATTTTTTACGTTTCCTTATAACTTTTTCTGTTTTTATTTTATTTTAAAACTGGTGTTTTATGCGTTTATATAATATTTTGTTCGAGATCAACACCTCTTCGGTAGTTTCTTGAGATATTTTTAATAATGCGTATTTAGTATTACTTGTCGATGTCGATAACTCGATTAATAGGTTGAAAGATTTCTTTATTTTTGAAATAAATACATTTTGTATAGCATAGTCTCTAGTACATATTAGGCTTCTCGCTCATTTATGGGTATATCATTAACCATCACATTTCTCGGTTTCGGTAGATGTCTTACCTAGCGGAGTAAGTAATTTATGTTTTCAATTTGGTTTCCCTCAGTCCGACCCTTTGGTTATACCCTCTTAATGTAATGTCTGTACTTGACAGACGGATCGGTTACTCCACATTTTGTGATTAATACTCTTAACTTGTAAGATAAATGAATGAAAACAAATAATGACGAAAATATTATAAGTTCATTCGCACTCGCCACGTTATGAGTGAACGTCACAATTGGCGCGAAACTATAAAAAGTTTTTTTTCTATGTCACGCACGCGTACCTACTGTTGTTTGACATTTGCAGAACATTCTTTGATAATTTGAATTTGTTTATTTCCCGCCAAACCAATTTAAAAATAAAAAAATATTCGTAAAAAGGGATCGGGCGCCATAGTGTATCGTGATTTTGCGTTCTGTACCTCCACCATGAGTTGTCACAGTAAAATCGCCTGACTTTACTACAGTAGTTACGTCAATATTAGTATTACGAATTTTAGTACCCAACTATCCGCCAGAGGCGCTGTACAAATCTTCATACATTTTTTTAACTACAGACGCTAGCGAGTGTAGTAAATATAGTATAGTAAAAACTCATGGTAGAGCTACAGAAAATATTCCAAACGAATTGTTTTTTAATCTAGACATTTTAAATTAACTCTTAATTAAATTGAACCTTTTTCCATTGACTGAAAGTCCATTTTATCCAAATACTGACATATCGCACAATGGTCACGATGATCTTCGAAGCAGTTCGATTATGGAACGCTTTGCCGCTGTCTGTTCGCTTAACGAAATCTCCCAACATTTTTAAAACAAAGGTATATAGACCACTATCTGCTAATATGTAAGTATATGTATATATTCTATAAAATATGTATATTTATTTATAGCTTAGGATATTATGTAGTTAGTGTTTTTAAATTAATTAATTATTATTGTTTTGAACTTTGGTACACCGCCGTCTTTCTGTTTTTGTCTATCCTCTCCATCCAAAGGTTGTCTGGAAGAGATCGCTCTTAGCGATAAGACCGCCCATTGTACAAATTTTATTGTTATGTCTTTCATTTGTTATTTTCTTTGTGTACAATAAAGAGTTTATCTATCTATCTACCTATCTATCATTGTTCAAAAACTTTATTGCGGTACATTTTCTACTCATATCGGAAACTATAGGTAATCGTAAATCGTATATAGAGCTTTGAACCTTTTCGAATTCACCCAACTATACAACCTCATTTACAAATTACTGATTGATCGATAAAGTTTGATGTATAGAATACAATATTATTGTAACAGCTAGTTTTATCGACAATACATCATCTGTTTAGGTGTTTGGCGTGTTGCCAACACAAACTCTTTCAAGTTCCCGGTTTTGAAGGTATAATGTGAATATTTAGGCTAGTTCCTATTTGTATACGGAATTTAGATTATGTAGGTAATAATAATTTTATTTAGTGAATAAATCAGATTATTTAAATATGTGTAGGTATAATATAATCTTCTATATCTATCTATCTATACTTATAATAAAACTGTAGAGAGGTCAATTCTGTACATGAAATATATTAAAAAAAAAACTATCAGGGGGTGATTAGTGATCGATACTGATGCCAAAAATGCAATCAGTAAAATTTTTGTCTGTCTGTCTGTCTGTCTGTCTGTCTGTATGTTCCTTATAGAAACAAAAACTACTCGACGGATTTTAACGAAACTTGGTACAATTATTCTTCATACTTCTGGGCAGGTTATAGGATACTTTTCATTACGCTACAATCAATAGGAGCAGAGTAGTGAAGGGAAAACGGGAGAAGTTACTCTATTTTTTAAGCTTCCGTCGCGTGTGCAGCCTTAATGGTTGAAGTTACATAGAAATCATGTATGACGGAAATATTCTACATAAAGTTGTCTAAAAAATATCCCACAACAGCATATTTCTATCTTTTATGGTTGACTCACAATAACACGTGTAACTTTCGATAGCTTAGCAGTTCGGAGCATTCTGATTATATTTCTTTACTCTTACGTTTATAATACTCTCACTCATTCCTAATTTAAAAAAGTTAACATTATTACCTATTCAATAAAAAAAGAATCATAGAAATCGGTATAGAAACACCAAACTTATACATGAAATAAGCCATCGCGCCGTCGCACTTGAATACTCAAATCGAGTAAAGTTTGAAATTTGTTGTGTTTACCACTAGATGGCGTTACTGTGCACAAATCCTAGATCGCGCTATCGGTGCGTTTTGGCAATGTGTTATAAGTCGGTCGGTATTTAGCAATAGTTCCGTTAAATTGAGTTATCTTGATAAGTTATTTAGAGTTGCGTATCCGATTACCGCTTTAGTGACGAATAAATATTTAAAAATAAAATATTAAATATTTAAGGGGGTGCTCATAATCTCATACAAAAACATAATTTACTTAGATGGTTTGTTTTTTTTTTATATATAATATTTTATAAAAAATATATTGTTGTTGATGAGTAGATACATTTACTTGGGCCAATTAGCGAGCTTCGAAAACAGGCAGGATAAGGAGATCGATCGCCGCATCGAGAACGCCTGGAAGAGCTACTGGTCCATGAAGGAACACATGAAAGGCGACCTTCCACTTACGCTTAAACGCCAACTCATCGACATGTGCATGTACGGTGCGCAGACATGGTCACTGACTGAAGCACAGAAATCCAGACTCAAGATTTGCCAAAGAGCAATGGAACGTAGCATCTTTGGTTTCAAGCGCATCGATCGAGTGCGAAACACTACGCTGCGTTCGCTCACTGGTATTGCAGATGTAGGCAATAAAACCGCGAGGCTTAAGTGGGACTGGGCAGGTCATATTAGCCGGATGAACCCAGAGAAATGGTCCAAAATCGTGACACCGTGGCTGCCTGAAGACGGAAGGCGGCGTAGAGGCCGACCAAAAAGGCGATGGCGGGACGACCTCGATGCTTTCGAGAGGGATTGGTGGACGAAAGCGGAAAGCAGAGAGAAGGATTTGGGGGAGACCTTTGCCCAGCAGTGGGACGAGATAGGTTAGGAAAAATATATATATATCTGTAATATACTTACTTAATCTATACTAATATTATAAAGAGGTAAAGTTTGTGTACTTATTTGTTAAATTGTAAGGGGTAATCTCGGGATCTACTGAACCGATTTTAAAAATTCTTTCACCAATAGAAAGTTACATTATGGCTGAAAAATAAAAAGGCTTTTACGTGGTAGTCCGTTTTGCAAAATGAATCGGAGAAAAAACGGTCGAATGAAAGCGTTTCTTACGAACGCTGCCTTAACTATGAAAGAAGTGTTCTAGAGAAAAGATGTGGAGCTTAATAATGCCTACAAAAAAACCACAAGTCAACGACAGCATATGTCTTACTTTTTTATTTAATGAAAATTATCCCCAACGAAGTGGGCACGTGTCAGCTAGTAATACAATAATATAATAGTACAACGTTTTTTATCTAACTATAGAGTCTACACATTATATGATTTTAGATGATGTTTCGATGAGTATTTAAAAACTTTATGATATAATTTATATGAGATATGAGTGAAAAATATAATAAGAAAAAACGAAATAAGTAAAATATTTCGAACCCACCGACAATTCTGAAAATATTTTATTTTTATTTTTTTGCTCATGTTTTTATTAGGTAGGTAAGAATTTTTTCAGTATCTGCTATTATGAGTGACCTTATAGGAAAAAGTTAAAACATTAAGTAGTCTGCTAAAGTTAAACTAATAAATATTTAATAACATTTCTATACAAGAGTTGAGTTTTGTCCTCCATGGTTTTTGTCTGTTTTGAACCATAACATTTTTATCCTCTTTATAGCCCAAAAACAACCCGGAAAACAGAATTTGTCACCAAAGATATCAAACCTATAATTTTTATCGCTCAATGAACAAACTTTACGTAACTTTATTTATTCTAATATTATTTTATAGTTTCCGAAACCGATCTAGTTTGTAGGGCATTGATCTGTTTAAATTCTTGACGTCATATGATACGGGATGAAGTGTTAGTTTGGCAATAATGTTGATCTGCAATCATTCATGATATCTGAAAATGTTTGTGCTCAGAATTGTTTATTCTTGTTTTTGAAAGAGCTTTTTGAGAGTCATTGAACAGATTGTTTAGTAGGTCAAATATTTGTTATAGTAAATCGTATGTTGAATTGATCAGCCGGCTTTTAAGCTTTTTATTTTAAAAAAATTGTGTTCCTAAATAGCAGTGTTGCCAGCTTAGATTTATAACAAAAAATGCAAGAATTATTGAAATTTTAATAGCAATCTATCATTCTTAATTAATCTTAATCGCTAGTTTAATCTGTTAACAATGTAATCTCTTGAAACTTTGCTTAGTTTGAGACTAGATAGACTTGATTGAAATAATCATAATTTATATTATAAAATCATATAATACCTATGTGTCAAACTCGGATCAATCGTGATTTGGGTTTCCAGAAACCGGTCGTAAGCCTTTTAAAACTCTCTAACTTAAATCCTTTTTCATAAAACCTCTTTGGTGTAAAAAAAAAAGTGTCATTTGAGTAATGTAGTTAATAACCTATGCAATCTATCACACTTGACCAACCGATAACTAATTTATTAGCTGTTATGTATGTTATGGCTTGGAGCGGTAGTCTTTGTAGGGGAGACCTAGGATAGTTGTTACAGAGGAGAGTTGTTACAAGGCCGATTTCTCGAAACCTATGATCGTTAGTGAGCTGGCAATGCCACTCAATTGATTCTTTTTACATGCGCTTTTTGATAAAACAAGTGTCTCAGACATCAGGCAAATGGTTGCCCGAGTACGACGTCTGCATGAAAAAAAAGCCGAAAAGTATTTTTTTTGTCAAAATTTTGGTTATATTTATATCGTGACACATTAAATTTAGGTGGATATGTTATTTTTTTGTATACTGTAGGGTTATTGAAGTTTCAAATAGTGGCGTTGTTTTGATGATCCTTTACGTTGGTGTGAAATTATGAATGTTTATTCTGACCAGGTCGTAATTTTTGACACCTAGGAGAGTTGTGACACGCTGTAACAACTCTCCTATTTTAGTTTGTTTGCTTTGAATTTTATGTCATTAGCAATCCAATCAAAAGGTTTCCGTTCAGGAGTGGAAAGGCTGGTCGAGAATGGCACTAGGAGTGAGCTGCTGTACGTCTGTCATAATAGATTGGATTACAGACATATTTTATAGCGGCTGATATTGTCATGATGCCATAGTTACTTAAAAAATATTTATTTCTTATAATCTTAATGTCTGTAGTCTCAACAATTATGCCAAATGATAATTGAAGTATAATTAAAGGGTGTGTGTTTTATAATTCTTATAAAAGTCATCTTTCCTATCAAATATAGTATTGATAAACAGCTGTAACAACTTACCTTGGTGCCTGTCACAACTTACCTCGGTGTTAGGAGAGTTGTTACAGTTTGAGTTGTTTCTGTTTTGGTAGATTTTCTCAGAAACCTTACAACTTGCATTTATTGTCATGAGTGTTTTTGATAAAGGAAAGATTGCTCTATATTTAGACATAAAGTTGATAACTGTGCTATGTTTCTTTATTGAGATATGTGGTTTTAAGTAAAAATTGTAACAACCCTCCTTGGTCTCCCCTACTAAAGTGCTATTAAGGACACTTTTCAAGTGTTTTGCTGTTCAATATTAAAGTAAAACAGTAAGGTTATCTGTACAGGAGGCGGCCATAGTTTTTAAGCTATTGCATAGCTTCTATAGCGGGCCTTGAGCGTGGAGACCGAATCCAGAAATTCCGTAACGAAAATACCGAATGAAAATAACCTAACACTGCGCATGCGTAATGCAATGCCAGCAAAAAATGCTATACCGCGGCAGTCCCCGAGTGCCACACGTCTTTTATTAATATGTTATAGGCAAATCCTTGACCGCAATCACACCTGATGTTAAGTGATGATGATTACTGTAAGGTTGACATGCTACAATTAAGTGTAAAACTGTGATATGTAAGAATGTTCTACGATGGTGTTACCATGTAACAAAAAAAAAATGAATATTTAATCAGCAAAGTAGTTTTTATAATTTGCTTATGCTACTTATGCCTTGATCACACGTACCAAGTAAACCGGCGAGACAGTGACGTATTTAAGATACACTGCGCGCTAACGCTGCAACGTTCAACAGTAAAACTGATGTCGACGCGCAGTGTATCTCAAATACGTCACTGTCTCGCCGGTTTACTCGGTACGTGTGATCAAAGCATTAGGGGTAAGATAGATTGCACAACGAAAATATACCTACAACAAATCTTAAAAAAATCTTCAGATTGGTCCTGATTTGGATCAGTTGAACTATCTATCGATCGTTTGCAACGGTCTGTAGATAGCTCAATTGTTTTGTGTATTTTATATGCCTATGTATATTTTGTAAATACTGTAATATTCGTAAGTTTGTTTGTATATAAAATATCTTAGAACTAAATTAATTTAGTTCAATGGGCGTCCTTATCGCTGATAGCGATTTCATCCAAGCAACTTAGTTTGGGGTTAGATAGCGTTTGTAGGAAGTCCATGAATATTTACTTAAGGAATACCTTCCAAACTCGCCGGTTGCATGTAGCCGAAGTTCTGAAGCTTTGTCTAGATTATTGTATTACGCCTGACTTTATCTCTGCGGAATTGCTTTTGTTCCAGCCTGCATTTGAAATAAGGTATTTATGTTCTTTAGGTCCATAAATGTAAGGTTGCAAGCGCATTTTGTGATCACAAGAAAAATAATAAAATAAAAAATAAAAATCACTCATTATTAATGAATATCATTTGTCATTTATAATTTACAGAAATATTTTGAAAAGTGTAAATATCTGTAAAGTTGGGAGGACTCTAATCAAAATTTCAAATAAATAAATAAATATTCACGGACATTTCACACATCACACTCTAGTCCCAAACTAAGTAGAGCTTGTGTTATGGGTACTAGAAGACTGACATACTTAATACAATACATTACATAGATAGATATTTGCAGATATTGAACACCCGGAATAAATATTTGCAGATCGTACAAACATTTATACCAAGGCGGGAATCGAACCCGCAACCTCCGCGTCGCAGGCGGACCTTCACCCGCCGTGTTACATCGGTCGTAACGTGACACTATTAAAATAAGACGACAGGATATAAAATAAAAATACTTACTTACCTAAATTCTTGTACGACGTGTCTTGTAAAAGTACGTTCCTCATTTATTTGGAACGTCGACCCATAGATTTCCCATATTCATGATACCCCCTAATGATATTTTACCTTAGTTTTCCGAACAAAGAAATAGTAGGTACTTAAGTATACTATCTATTACCCACTCTGTGGAACGAGCTTTAGGACGAAGGTCATCTTTCTCCTTTGAGGAGTAGAAGTATCAATAGATCCCTAATGAAATAACTTTAGGCTGTAATAAGCTTTCTTTCTAATCTTATACAGGGTGGCCCAGTTATAGTCAGAAATATATTTTGTATATTGTTTTTTTAGGAAACTTCTTAATTAATCCAATACCTATAATGCAACTACTATCAAATTTCATATGAATTTTAGAATAATTTTATTTAATTACCATTTAGTAATGGTGGTAACCCCAAACTTATATCATCATCATCATCTTCCTACCCTACTTGTCCTACATTACGTGGGGTCGGTACAACACGTCTTCTTCTTCCACTCGCCTCTATCAGACGTCATCTCAATGCTCAAGTAAAGATTGGAATATCGATTGAAAAGCTATGACTCATCGCACACCGTAGCACACGTGGAAGCCAATAAACCGTTTACTGTCGCTGCAGAATGCACTTAATCTTGTTTTATGGGCTACAGGATTTGCAAGCCTGCTGTGTTTTAAGACTTTGTTGAATTTTACAAAAGAGGTGTAATGTAGGTAAATAAATAAACAAAGCTTTGTGCAACTTAAACCTCGCAATCTTCTAAAAAAGAACTTAAATTCGTCCCGATTTTGCGATTTAAAAAAAAGTAAAAGTAAAAGCACTCTACGCAAAGTTTTAAACGAAAACTCTTTACTCTTTCTATCTTCGATGAAATTATTCAAAAAAAGAACGACCACAGAAGCCGTACATGTCATAGACGTGAAATACTGATTTTTATTCCAAAAAAAAGTCATTACATTTGCCCGGTAAATATCTGACGATTTCTGTTTATGTGTGTTTATCAATGCTGTAGGGAAAAAGCAAGTTACACTGAGTGGTAATAAGAGATCGAATGCGGTGTGTTTACTGTCACCGCGCAATGTAACTAGAACTCGTTTACGATTACCATCCCTAACGTTTTTCGTATTTATTCTAGTAAATGGTATATTCAATAGTAAACAATAATAAATTTATATTGAAAATTAGATCGATAACTCACTGCGATTACCCCAAACGAGCCATTTACCATTACCGAGCCAAAATTGGTTCGTATTACCTTTCAATCGAGCTTCCCGTTTCTGGCAAATCGCCTAAACATAAACACTAGATATAAGCACTAGGTTTTCGACTGAAAATATTAATGTTTGCTATCATATTTTGATTTAGATTGTTCTTAGCGGAGATCAAACCCACACCACGCAGCATGGAACGCAAACAACTCAGCTGTAACGTTTATCAATATTATGTCAAATAAATATTTATTTATCATATGAATAAATATAAATAGGCTTTTACGACAAGGTTATGTTAGGATCCCTAACGTATAATATGTAATGGAGAATTTATGATAAAAAACTTTTACCTAAAAAGGATTACAGCACTTTAGGGATATTGAGACCGCAGGTCGTATTATGTAGAAATGAATACCACTTTTGATTTTTATATTATTTTATACAGCTTTTCAGACATCTGACTATTTTATAAATAAAAAAGAAAAAATAAAGGTAAAAATTCGTAGAGGTTGAAGTGCTACGACGTGTAACCTTCGTAGTAACTCCTATTATACTTAGAATATAAGTAGGTACGTAATATAAGTAATGATGATTGATCTGTACAAACTAAGAACCGGATCAGCCAATTATAGGGTTTTGCCAGCTATACAACACCATTTGTGGCCGCATTTACATCTCCTTTGTGTGCAGGTGTTAGAGCATGGTGGGCACATCAGCAGATGCTGCATTGATTGTATTGCAGCACCACAGTCACATACATCTCTAAACCTCAGTCGCACAAGATCACAGAACCCCCATCAATCTCATTGGAACCACGACCACGTAGATATACCAACTGAGCTGTCACATCTGTCAAATTGAATTTTTAGGTTATAAATCGATTCTATCGACTGTAAACTTTTTTTTCCAATAAACAAAAAATATTTATTCACTTACAACTATAGGGTATTTACAAAATGTACATTGTCATATAAAATACATAAGAAACAGTTGAGCTATCTACATACCGTTGCAAACGATCTATAGATAGCTCAACTGATCCAAATCAGTACCAATCGGAAGCGTACCCAAGACACTGGCTGGCTGCATTGCCGCGCTGAATAGCAATGCTGATATGCTGGGCCAGATACTCACCAGCCCTAGGGTCACGCGTCGCACTGTAAACTGTATTTAAGCTCAATTCATTTAAATATTACAATCTTTGACATAAAAACTTTCCACACAGCACTTTTCGTTTTATTAATTGGATTTCGAAAGGTCTGCGGATACTTTTGTAATATTTCTTTTATTTCAAAACTGACAACTTCGTTAGACAATTCTCATTTCTTTCTGTATTTGGGTCACTGTTCATTAAGCTTTGCTGTATTCTTAGACATCATCATCATCATTTAAGCTCGTTGATATTGCATTGAAACTTCTTTTTATTATTTTTTTATTTGAATTTACTTAATTTAATTTGAATTTCTGGTAAGATACTTTCACACAAAAAATGGCAAGAACCAGGCTGATAGTTCTTGTCGGCTGTTTTCTTGGATTTGGTCGATTTTCTACTCTTTTCCTATGAGAGATTTATATTTAAAAAAAAAAGATACGAACTCCATCGAACTATGATTCCACATACTTCGCGTATATTCTAACAGTTTACACTTTAAACTTTTTATTTATTATTATTTTGTGTCGGCTCCGATATTTTGTTAAAATAACTGACAAATCGGTAGTGTAGTCAATATCGTGTAATGAAAATGGCCTTTGATTGCATTACGTGATCGATTCTACGGCTTCAGACAAAAGTCTGATAAAGTAACAACAGGCGCCTTACTCCTGACTCCAGATACGAAACCAACTCGATTTCCAATGCGCTGGTTACCACGAAAGCCAAATAGGATTTGATAGGTGGTCGTGTCGTTTCGTTATCTATTTCAATCGCTTTTGTAGGTTATTGACACAATTTTGCCGGTACCATAAATCTTGGAGAAAGAGGTCTCTAGGTGGTCAATTTGTGACATTCAAACGTTGAACACTTATAACAATTCATGTTTTGATTCTACCCATGACATAAAAGACATTTGATAGTTCTAAGATTAAAAAATAAACCATTGCAATCGAAGTGTTGTCATTTTGTGATTTCAGTAGTAGCTAGCGCATCTCAAATCGAGTTTGGTTTTGTAACTGGATTCAGGAGTAAGGGGCAGAGCTTGATTTAAGTCGATTAGAGAAAAAAAGGAACTGCCAATCTTCACTTCCATTCAACAATTTGCCTTACGTAAGTTGATTCGATTTCAAAGACATTTGAACAGTTTGATAAAGCATTGTTTTGCGATTGTCGATCTTATTTCCTTTATTTTAAGGCTGTAGATGGAAAAGTTGAACGTATTAAGATTTTTTTAAGGATTCCGAGTTTATTTGATTCAATGAAGCGTATTTGATTTTTGTATTTGTTCTGCGTTTCAGATCATTAGAGTTTTGGAAGTGTATTTAGATTGTTTTTTCTTAATTAAAGTTTATTGAACGGAAATATTAATGAAGCTTTGAGTAGGTAGGTATTATAATAGATTCATTTTCTGCTAACGATCAATTATTTATATTTTTTTTTTCAATTTGTTATTTTAAATTAAGTGGTGTGCAATAAAAGTTTTCTCTATCTATTTATGATTTATCACAAACTTTAAATAAAATACAACAAAAGTGTGTTTTTGTTACTTCAGACATCGAAAGGGTCTTCAAAACGTCTAAAATACAAAAGAGTTTTAGCCCCGAACTTCGGGCTTTACAGCCATTGTTTTTTTGCGTTCAATTAATTTAAAATAATTAACATACAAGCTGCGGAGTAAATTGTTACAAACACTGTTGATCTTATACAAACTTTGTTGAGATTAACTTAATGTTAACTTCAAAACAATATTCGAAACAAAAGACTATAACAGTATACAATATACATAGGTACAGTTTCAAGCTTACGTCAGTTTGAATAAACTCAACTCAAGCAGTTTGATTCAAACTTTTTTCAGTTTGACAACCACTGGCAGCTTGTACAGATTAAAAAGAAGAAATTCACAAAAGTTGAGGGAAATCAATTTCTTACTGCAAATTAGAATTATGTTTTTCATCTTTGAATATTTCCGCACACAACATAAAATGAAACACAAAAACTTTGTTATTAATGTTTATCACACTTTGTATTGGATCAAACTTCAATTTGCCCACCTTCATTTTATGATAGTTATGGCTGATAATGCTAGTGAATGGCTGATAATGTTGGTGATTTGTTGCGAATTGCCGCTTCGCAGGGAATCGAGCCGATCGACGCGAGCTGGGACACGATTTCTATAAGCAATATTTATTTATTGAATTGATATTACTATCTAATGGGATTTTAGTTGATTATTTATTTATTATCGATATTGAGAACAAAAGTAACTAGATAAGAATAAGATACCTTTATTATACTTAAGTAAATAAATGATGACTATTCTCGGACATTTCACACATCACACTCTAGTCCCAAACTAAATTAAGCTTGCTCTATGGAAACTAGACTGCTGATAGAATACTTATATGCATTTTTTTTGTAATACATAGAAACACCCAGACACAGAACAATTTTTTATGTTCATTACACAAACAATTGCTCTGGGTGGGAATCGAACCCACGACCCATAGCATGGAAGGCAGAGCTACTACCAACTGAGCTGTGAGGACTGTCATAATTATGACTTTTTTATTTTAATGACAAATATAATAGATATATTTAAAATCATAATCAATTTTATTTGCATAAAACATACGTAAGTACAATAGTTTTATAGACGGTAAAACTTTTAGTGAAACGATACAACACTACAGTAAAATTCGCTAAGGCCAACACCTGAACTTTTGACAGCTGTCACATTTGGCTCGATCAAGACTTAAAAATTTCCTGAAGTAAAACCACAGAGCATAAAAAACAAAAACTGTTTTTATTGTTTTTTTTTATTTAATTTATTTTAATTATTCAACATTCCTGTTATAAATACCCACCAATATGACGGGTAGAACATTTTGAGAAACAAGGGTAAGTATACTAATTTCATTTCATGGTGTGCTGCCTTCCGATTAGCCCTTTATTAAAGCGATAAACGCTGACGCAAAACCATTTAACTCGAATTAGTCTGAAGGACTGATAAAGACTTCAATCGGAATGTTTTCATAACAATAACTGTTGTCGTTGATTGTACCCTGCGTATTATGTACTGAATAACAAAATCAAAATACGAATATATTTGCGTCGACACTTTGTATGTTTAAAATACACATTCTCTTCGTCAATATCGTGTTGTGCCGGTGTGGTGGAATTGTGAATGTTATTAACGTTTTTTGTTTTAATATCTTCATGTACCGTTATCATGTTGATGAATGACTTATGCGCGCAATATCAAAATTAAAAAAAACAGCCAATAAACTTTGAACTGCTTGTAAAGACTAAAATATAAATAGGCCGCATCATCACTTAACATTAGGTGTGATTGCGGTCAAGCCTATAATGTTTGTTTAAAATTCCATGAAGTTTTTGTTATACATTAAGTTATGGTTTGGAATAAACGCATTAATTAATTAATTAGTAATGTATAAAACAAATGATAGCAACAGCTTAAAAAACTGAGGCCCGATCAAGAATGTAATAATCGCAATCGTTTCGTAACAATAGTCTCTGAAGCACACTGCGCGGTGACACTGCAATTTTCATGTGACGTGAACGCCGCAGTGTGGATCAAAAACCGTTACGATACGTTTACGATTGTCACATTCATTCGGTCAATAGAGGTTATTCGAGGATACTCATTTCAGCAAGCCTGTCACAAGAGGGTGAGAATGTGTGCGTGCGTCTAATGGTGCATATCGATTGCTGATTGGAGGAAGCTATGTGTGAGTGTGTATAATATCATTTTCATATCGCAAGCCTAGGCCTTTAAACTTTAGGACTTATCCTGAAATTGAGAAAAGTTTTAGATTGTTCCACAAAAGTTCTAGAATTAATCGTGAACGTTTAATTTCGGGTTTTACGGTGGATTACGTATGTTTATTTTACGTATGTTATCAATATCAAACTTTTGGGATATGAACAATATCTATGTTTTATAGTAATTTTGACTTGTGTTGGGGAATATTGCTGTTGTCTGTCTTAATTATTAGTGTTGTGCATGTTTGTAATTATTTAAACTATAATTAATATAATATTATAATCGTTAGGGCGGGGTCAAGAAACCAACAATACCAAAGCTTTCACATTTTATGACCCTGTTTAAAAAACCCGCGTTATTTTCAGACTTTTTAAAAATAAGCTTTCTTTTTATATTCCTAAGATGTTTCCGATAGTTTTCATGAATCAACCAAGAAGCCACAAAAGTATAGATGTGATAAAATAAATAGCTTAACAATTTTCACAACGCTAAAGCCATTCTTGGAAACGGAAATTTTCTATGCTCAAACGTTATTGCCAACATCTAGGGTTTACGAGTTATTGTGTCACTTTATAGCGTAGACAAACAATGTATCTGCAGACAAGATTATCTAACACATAAACTGGCACGTAAACAACGAATTTTACACTAAAGTTTACTATATTGCTAGCATTAATAACAACGCGCTTAGCAAACACGAACGGCATATGTATAAAACGTTTTGTATTAGTGATAAATTGTGTTTTTGCCCGATTCATCGCCCGACACGAAGCAAAAGAAAGCATTGCAATCGTAGACTTGTCGATTATCGACAAATCTACAGTAACAACAATTTGGTAGATATAGTTT
Organism: Ecliptopera silaceata; assembly: GCA_932527185.1. Taxonomy (NCBI): domain Eukaryota; kingdom Metazoa; phylum Arthropoda; class Insecta; order Lepidoptera; family Geometridae; genus Ecliptopera; species Ecliptopera silaceata. The sequence goes on along the minus strand of OW052202.1, from coordinate 2,613,008 downwards.
TTTTGTATATCGCAAAATTTTAGGTCTCGGTTTATCGAGAAATTATGTTTATAGATATATTCATGTGCTAAACCTATCATACATACCCATGTCAAGGCGCGTTTCACCATGCTAGATGCATACATGAGAATATACAACTTTCTGTACACCAAAAAAAACGTTATAAAGAAATGAAAAAAAAAAAACAATAAAAGATGAGTTTGTTAATTTAGTGTCGTAAAGTGACACTAAACTAGCAAGCAGACTAGCATGGTGGGATGTGGGCCTTACTAAGTCAAACTCAAACTCAAAAATAATTTATTCAATAAAATCACAAGGATAAAAACACAGTATGCGTTAAATACCCCTGTTACATAATGTCGTAACTCTGGGCCTTTAGTTGTCCAGGCAACTTCACAATATGCATCGAACAATTGCGCTGACAAATCAAATATAAACGCTACAGAATTTCGATGCAACCGTACACTTTGAAATTGTACGTTTTGCAAATGATCGCAATTCGTAATAGCTCGGTCCTGACAGAGCACGAATAAATGTGACAATCGTATCGAAACGTTAACACATTCAAGACACATTGCGCGGTGACGCTGCAACGTTCAGTAGTCGAGCTGGTGTCAACGCGTAGTGTCAATCGAACACGCCGCCGTTTCGATAATTTTGCGATTGTCACATTTCTTCCTATTCAAGCTTGTAAGTACAGGGGTTACGTTGTATTACGTTTTGTAAATTCTCTTAAGGATTTCTAATAAAGTAACTTACTTCTTCTTCTTCTTTTTTTATGGCTCCTACTGTCACTATTTATTTACTTTAGTGCTATAAGCCTTTGGAAATAATTCTTAGTTGTATTTTACATTAATTTCTGTTAGTTTATGTTATTTAGTATTATGTTCCCATACTATTTTGTCGTATTATATTTTGGTAGTGAAACTCACTTGAAACTACAAAGTTGTCCTTTTGGCAAAACTTAACACAACAAATAGCATAACTTACGCAGTTGTATACACATTCAGGCTACTTACGAGAACCACGTTTACATAGAAAACATATTAAAGAAATAAATAAATATTCACATCAACTCGATATTTTTGAAGAAATCGCTACCTAGTGATAAGACCGCCCATTGTACTGTATTTTGTTAGTTTTATGTTTTCTTTTTCTTAATAATTAGTTGTAAGGTGTAGTACATTAAAGTGTTTTCATTTCATTTCATCATTCTCTGGTCTTAAACTAAGCAAAGCTTGTAGGTAGGTACTATAGGAACTAAATTGCTGGAAGAATATGCACTTATGTATATATATTTTTTTGTAAATATATTAAATATAAATAGAACATAACAAATATTTATGTTCATCACACAAACATTTGTTTTGGGTGAGAATCAAACCCACGACCTACATGGAATGAAAGGCAGAGCTACCAACTGAGCTGTGACTCTGACACAACACAGTTGGTACAAAAGTGAAAGTAAAAATTTGTAAATTGTAATTTCGTAAATTCATGTGGCAACACTGAAACCTGCTTTCTATGTATAGTGGCACCTAAAGAGCCCTAAAGTTGAATTCAAAGGGCTGAGCTCTATATTAACATAATCTTACTTGACCGTAATAAATATTTAACCCTGCGTACTAAGTGATGAGTTTGCTTTTCATTTTACTGAGTCCTTTCTGTTTAATAACTTCATTTGATAAAATTATACAAAATATTTAATATATTCTTGAACATTTCACACATCACACTCTAGTCCCAAACTAAGCAAAGCTTGCACTTCTTCTTCTTATCGTGTCGATGCTACAACTGTATTTAACTGTTTAATACTTATACATTTTTTTTGTATATACATTTTTTTACATTTAGTTACACCCAGACACAGTACAAATATTTATTTTATCACACAAACATTTCTTATGGGTGGGAATCGAACCTCGGCCCACAGTATGGAAGGCAGAGCTACTACCAACAGAGCTGTGACGCCTGTAATTTTTTTTTAGTTTGATGAGATTTCATTGACAAAAATGTGACATAAATAATAAAAAAAACAACATTCATCACACAACTACTACACCCCTATAGAGAATGAACATTAATATTAGTCATTCCACAAAATATTTATCTTACCGTCCGTACTTTTGGGAATCAAACCAAGGACTATTTGTTAAGATTACTGCAACGAAATCTTCTAGTACTTTATACACTCATCATCATCATCAACCAGTATCAGTCCACTGCTGGACGTAGGTCTCTCCCAAGACGCGCCACTGAGCCCGGTCTTCGGCTCTTTTCATCCAGTGTTTGCCAGCTACACTCAGATCGTTGCTCCATCTCGCCGAATCTCTCTTTATACACTCCCCTTCAATTATTTGTGGGAAGGTACACCACTACATAATTTAAAATATATTATGATATCTTGTCCACTAGATAAAATAATATCCTGCAGATATTCGCTGCCGTGTGTGGCAGGGTCAAGCTATAACTCACGACAAATTGCTTTGCGGCGCAGGTTAACGACCTTTGCCTACCGCCCACAATACAGGTAATTATGTTTTAATAGTAGTAATATCTAATATTTTATTTATAATTTTATTAAAAAATATTGTTATTTTAATTAACCAAACCCACTCAACTCCAGTAGCGTAGGTACTTCGATTTTTTTTTGTACTGAAATAAGGACGTAATCAACAAAGATATTATTGAGTTAAAATATTAATCTTGTATTATCAAGGTATTATTAAATAAAAAGCGAATAAAAACAACAAATGAATACAGCTGTCCTAGTTTTATTTATATTCAAAATAAACCTATTACTCCGCTGTCAAATTATGACATTCCATTTTGTCAAATTAAAAACTATTCTCTGACAAGAACATAATTAGGTATTTATTTATTTAAATATAATGATCTGGTTGACGTTAAAATATATCGCGTTAACTAAAAAATATACTTTTTAACTAAGCTTTTTTTACCATGAAATTCTTTTATAAAACATGACAACAAATTCCAGTGGTTCAATATTAACCCGCAAACACAACAGTTAAAAAAAAAATATTAAAATTTTAAAACATAATTATATGTTTCTATGTTTACGTAAGAAATTCCGTGATCTTTGTGATATAATAAAGTTATATCACAAAGGATAATTTTTGGATCAGTTGAACTATCTATAGATCGTTTGCAACGGTCTGTAGATAGCTCAACTGTTTCTTATGTATTTTATATGACAATGCACATTTTGTAAATACTGTATAGTCGTAAGTTTGTTTGTGAATAAAGTTTGTATTCTAGTTTACATTAACTAGAATATAAACTTTTAGTTATTATTTATTATGTTTAATTTGATCAAGAAAATGAATAATCAGCTTATTACTGTCATAATTATTGAAGTAAATGCTTTAAATGTGGAATTATACCAAAGCATATGAATCAAAGTTTAAATTAAAACTAACTTTTAACTATCTCCAAAAGTATTTGAGGTGCATATTTTTAATGTATTAAAAACAACAATTTTCAGCAAAAAGACAACTAATGAACGGCTAAGCGGTTTTTACAAATATCTACTCGATGATTAGGTACGTCTAAATATGCTATTGTTGAGAAATATCAGCGGTTCAGACGAGAAATCTCAGTGTTATACTTATTCCATACTAGGTACCAATACTTATTCAATAGTACCAATACTTATTCCATAGTACCAATACTTAATACATAGTACCAATAGATACTTATTCCAGAGCGCCTTAGTGTCGCCTGCAGACCCTATTTTTCCAGTCCCGCTGTCAATTTGTACACGGAGTTGTGGTACTTCTCGTAGAACTCCTTTATTTAATTCGTCAGGAATAAATTTCAAGGTACTGTCAGTTCAGTAAATTCGTTTTTTTTGTGGTAGTATTGTTTTATTTTGTAACTGGATTTTTAGGTATTTCTTTTGACTTAACATGCTATGATGCTTGGTGTGTTTTTATATTAATGTGCTAATTTCAACGAAGATTACAAAGAATAGAACTAAGAATGGATTGATATCCCAAAATGTTTGGATCGAGTTATGTATTAAAGAAAAAGTCGTGGGTTCGTATTCTGCTTGAGTTTCATAACTTATGTTGATTTTATTAAAATCTTGTTGTTTAACTGAATAAAAAAAGCGGGTACACTCACATGGTTAACTGTTTTTATTCTCTAATCATAGAATACATGTTTTAAGAATTAACCATATCTCATCAGTGACTAATGATGTTGACTGTACACTTGTATTTACCTGTACTTTCATCCGAGGACGGTATAATTGAACTGTAATTGAATTTTCTTTTAATTATTTACTCATTTTTTTAATTGAACGTTTCAATTTAAACTGTACTAAAATGTAACTCATTTCTGCAAAGGAAATATGTTGGATTAGTTTGGTATGTCTGATTTGGATCAGTTCAGCTATCTATAAATCGTTTGCAACGGTCTGTAGATAGCTCAACTGTTTTTTCTGTATTTTATCTATATACATTTTGTAAATACTGTAAAAAATTGTTATTGTAATACATATATTATTTATTTTAGATATAATAAATATATGGAGAAAAATCAGTTTTAATAATTCACCGATTGTTATCAGAAAATATTTCCCAGGTCTTCAACCCGGCCTCATTTGCTTCACTGCCGAGGTGCATTTTTCTGTCCATGGCAGATGGATGCAGTAGGGCGGAAAATTTCCTTTTATTAAGTCAGCCTGGCACAGAACTTACATACCTGCTCACTTTTGTGACATAGCTACACAATATTATGCTTAGCTTGGGGCTAGATGGTGTTGTGTGGATTGTCCATCATTATTTATTATTATTTATTTATGATTTAATATGTTTTGTTTATTTCTGTTCTATTATATTATAAGGTCGTCACAGCTCAGTTGGTAGTTGTTCTGCTTTCCATGCTGTGGGTTCGATTCCCACCCAGCAAATGTTTGTTTCCATGGTACAAGATTTGCTTTGATTGGAGTCTAGATTTGTGAAATATCCAAGAATATTTATTGAAGTGAAAACTTCTTTAGCGGCGCTGGGTGGGTAAAAACTTTCAAACTCGCGTCAGGGTCACGTGATGTTGATCGAAAAAGCGTAAGATCGAGGGGAAGGGAGAGGAACTAGTATCTCCCACTCTTTCTACCGTGCCTGAGTGTGCTGCTCTGTTTAGGCGGCACAGGGCGAAAAATAAAAAATAAAAAATAATAAAAACATAAACATTGTATTCTACCTCATAAATGATAGTACTTTTATACTTATAATTAAACACAACGTTAATATTGAAGTTTTCACTTCTGCCGGCACTCTCGGAGTGCTACCTTTTTTATATGTTGTTTATGTATTATTTACGTTTTGGTTATCATATTTCTATTTCTTGAAAGCAATTAGTTATCTGATATCTGTGCGATACCTTATGCTATGTTTTTTTTCACATAAATATTTGTGCTCGTTTTTTCTTTCTTTATATAAGGTCTTTGATGAAATATATATTTCGAACTATCATATTATTCATTCCCCTTTTTTTTCTGAGCTTCTTTTCTTGGACGTAGAATAAGATTTTTTGCGAATATTATCTACCAAAATAATAAAAGATATGGTAATAAAAAAAAACAAATTTTTCATAACAAAGGCCCTAGTAAAGGTTAATCTATTTACCTACTCTTAATTAAAAAGGGTTAAAGAATAAAATACAAAGGCGTTACATTTTTTTTACTTTAAAAATGTTTTACTAACGCACAAAAAACCCAGGAAAATGGTTAGATAAGTACAAAGTACTAATTAACAACCAAACCATTAGTATATAATATACTAAGCATCACTTTATTATTACAGAAGGCGGAATCAATAAAACATCCAAACCAGGTACAGTCAACAATTAACTTGTTATAGTAATTATTGGAAAAAAAAAACTATAATGGTAAAATGAAAATTACGATTTGTACACCTTAATTAATGCGGGTAGTGATTATTTTACTTAATATTTTAGCTTATAATTAAACACCGCATGTTAAAGAATCGGTAGAATTATGAAATAAAAAACCATTAGGTACGTTTACAAGTAAAATCACTTTGAATCGTCATGTAACCATTTTTTTTTATGTAAATGTTGGATTTTTTCTCATGTTTGTTCTTCTAATTAAACAATCCGATACATTATAATATCCCTTAAAATAAGCTGCCAAGTTATCGTTTTATTATGTTTTTTATGTAACAGATTCATGCAAACCATACTTTAAGAGACACACCATCTTAACCGTTCCTTCACTGTATATTCTGGAAACGGCTATGTTTGTTAGAGACAATCCGGACCTGTTTTGTCGGCTGTCTGATGTCGTTCAACGTAACAGACGAGATCAAAAGAAAGTCTGTGTGCGTAATTCTAAAACCACATTGATGCGCAAAAGTGTATTTTGTATGGCTCCGTTTGTTTTTAATAAACTGCCGCTATCACTGCGAGAATTACCTACTACGTTGTTTCAGAGAAAGTTGAGAACTATATTGGCCGATAAATGTTATTACAATGTAAACCAATTCTTGACTGATAAGATAACCAATTGACATCTATTTTATTATTCAATCTACGCTGTTATATTACACAGTACAACTCTTCTTCTTGTTATTACTTTAGTTTTACATGTTTATTGTTTTAGTTAATAGTCAAATAAGTTCCCACAATATATTTGTATCGAGTCATATAACTCATTTCTTATCATAAGGACTTTGTTTATTGTATACATTTCAATTTCTCGATGATGTTTGTGTTCCCACAATATTTATATCGACTCCACGTAACTCGTAAATTAGCTTTTGTTTATATTTCAAATTCTTATCGATGTTTAGTTCCCACATCCTTTTGGTATTTAAGCTTAGTTTTAAGAAACCAACAGGCAGTTCAGTTCTAACTCTCAAACTCTCGACATACATCTAAATCAGTGTACTAGTTCTAAGTTTTAATTCAATAAAGTTATTTTTAAATCAAGTTTTGCCATTTGCTATATAACATTTGGCGCAGGCGGTAGGACGCATAAATCGCGAAAAGTCGAGGATAACTAACTCGTAAATTAGCTTTTGTTTATATTTCAAATTCTTATCGATGTTTAGTTCCCACATCCTTTTGGTATTTAAGCTTAGTTTTAAGAAACCAACAGGCAGTTCAGTTCTAACTCTCAAACTCTCGACATACATCTAAATCAGTGTACTAGTTCTAAGTTTTAATTCAATAAAGTTATTTTTAAATCAAGTTTTGCCATTTGCTATATAACATTTGGCGCAGGCGGTAGGACGCATAAATCGCGAAAAGTCGAGGATAACGTTTAAACTCAGTGAAAGTGAAAACGGTACCTGAAGGGTTTTGACTTCCTCGCCGGACCGACGACGATGTGCATCCTCATTATTTTGTTATTGTGGTAAGTGGCTCAAACTTATATGCTCTATTCCTAAATCCTCCTCATTCCAAAATCTCCTAAATCATTGATTGACGATATTTTATTCTTTAGATTTATATAATATAATCAAATCAAGATGTCCACAGAATCAAAAACCATTAAAGTTGAATCCAAATCAGTAGAAGTAGATCTTACAACACTTTTAAAACTAATTCCCGAATTTGACACCATCAAAACTTCCGATGTTTATCGATTCATACGATCATGCGATGCGGCGTTTAAACTTGCATCTACTACACAAGAAATAATTCTATTAACATACACATTGAACAAAATCATAGGACCAGGGTCTTCAGACGTTCATGCTAAGAGTTTTCTGACTTGGTTCGATTTGCGAGGCTTTATAATTCAAAAATATTCACAAACAAAAACCTTAGGGCACTTGCAACTTGAACTTCAATCATTATTTCAAAAACCCAACGAATCAATCACGGAATATTTCCATAGAGTAGATTTATGTAGGAGTAAACTAATAGAAAAGCTAACAGCAGAAATCTACGATGAAACTTTACAAGGCCGCGTGGCCACCACCGAAGAAACAGCGCTTAATGTCTTTATAAATGGATTAAGCTCTAACATCGGAGTAATGCTACGAGTACGTTCAGTTTCAAACCTCACCGATGCAGGCAACTTTGCCATTCAGGAAGAGAAAATTCGTAATATGAACAATACTAGGCACGCACTTTACAAACATAGCGTTTCAACACGCTCATATTCGAATCCCCAAACATCAAACATAATCAGCGGTAACATACAGTCAACACCCAGGACGTTTCAAAACACGAAAACTTGCAATTATTGCAAGAAGCCTGGGCATTTGATTTCTGAATGCCGCAAACGTGCCTATAACAATGGGAACAGGCCCATCCTAGTTCCTGCACAGCAACAGCAACGCGTAGCACCCGTGCAAGCTCCAACTCCAGCTAAGGTAAATCATTTAAACTGTCAAGCGGCCGAGAAAATGGGCACAACCTCGGGAACCGCTACGAACTATTGCTTCAGTGCCCAGACACCAACATCAATCCTGAGCCCGAGTCAAACTACGAATACAAACATCGAGACGGAGGCATCCCAGCTAGAATGGTAAACCAAATCAAAACGACGAATCATTATCAAACAGGGAAATTTCAGTCGCTTCATTCAGTCCATCGGGGACAAGCGCCATTCCCTCAAATCAGTGAAGAGCACAAAGTATCACCACAAAGCAAACCAGTCTATCGGAGACAACTTTGTGATGCTAGTACTCAAACTGACCCTCTAAATCTAGCTCAACCAAATCCTAAATCCGAAATCTATACTAACTCTAACTCAAACTCTCAAGTCAATGACAAATCGAAATCAACTAAATCTAATTGGAAATCTAAATCAAAAACTAATTGGAAATCTAAATCAAAATCTAATTCGAACTCCAATTCAAAATCCTCTGAATCTATTACGATCTCCTCACTCAGTGTTCCTCCAGAAAATCTTTTACACTGCCAATTCCATGTTGAAGGAAATCCAATTACCTTGCTGATAGATACAGGTGCTGCTATTTCTGTTATAAATAAAACAAAGATAGGTTCATCACCTCTAGATGTATCGAACATCGTATCTATTGTAGGTATCTCAGGAAAAGAATCTTCAATTCGAAGCTTTGGAACAGCTCAAATTTCGCTAGACGATTTCTCCAAGTTCAAATTCCATGTAGCCAATCTTAATATTCAAGTAGATGGCATACTCGGTAACGATTTCATGTCCAAATTCAATGCTAGCATTTACGTGCAATCTAAAACAATGAGAATCCGCGACAAAACATACAAGCTATTCTACATCAGTGAAAAGAAAGAATTTACTAATGAAAACGAACAATTCTTAGGTAAACGGTCTGAAACAGTTATCACGTGCTTTACTAAAAACATTCAAAATGGGTACGCCGTGATAGAAAAACAACAAATTGCTAAAAACGTATCCATCCCCAATGCATTAGTTACAGTCAAAAATAACAAATTCTTAATAACTTGTGTGAACTCAAGTAACGTTGACAAAATATTACACAATCCCGAAATCAATACTACACAACTGATATTAAACGATAAACCTTTCGAGAAACTCAAGCACAATCTTCATACATTACTAGAGTCCTCAATTTTAACAGCCTACGTATATTCAAATCGCCTAGTTTACATTATAAAATTCCCTCTCGTCAATAATGATCCACTAACGCTTTATCACATTTATTCTATACCAATCCGTCATCCTAACTCCTCATTTTATTCCACAATCCTTCCTGAGCATATATACCTGGCTACTGATCCCAATGGACATTATTATGCGGCAACAAGCGCCTTGGACAGCTGCACCATCTTTGCATCGAGGCAATACATCTGCAAGGATCTCCTACTCTACGACTCCTCAGAACGTCCCATCTGCGAACAACAACTCCTGTTCAGCACAGAGAGAACATTACCCGAGACCTGCACAACTACAACATTTCCAGCGGAAGTCCAGACGTTTCAGCCACTCCAACACAATAAGTGGCTCTACATCCTCAGCACAGAATCCAATTGTGTCCTACATTGCGGAGATGATGCCTCAAATCACAAACTTCAAGGATCAGGCATTATCACACTACCCCAAGGCTGTAAACTGCATACGAGTTACAGTACGCTCACTGCTTTTGAAGCAAATGAAGAAAATACGACAATCCCTATCATCGTTCCCGATATAAGAACGGATGACTGCTTCGAATTAACAAAGAAAATCGACACTCCACCATATCTCTTGCCAATCAAGATCAATGAGATGCCTTTAGACTCGATGAACAAAATGAGAACCCATCTAGATAAATACTCAGAAGAACTTAAGAAATTACAAACCAAATCCAAGACTCAAACGTTCATAGAGCGGAACAACATCACATTCATGTTGATATATTTCGCAACGGGCATGTCGCTCATTCTCTACATATTAATAAAAATCTGCAACCGATTCCCAAATGGATTGATTCGAAGACGACGGTCGTCGACCAGCAGAGGGTACGTCCAAATCTTCAACAACTGCTTCGACAATTCCCAGAGACGAAGCACCCGGATCGCCATCCCACTAAGAAACATACATGAAACAACCTCTTGTATAACAGACGACGAAGATAACCGCAGCGACGATGCTGAGAACGCGGCAAGAACACCCCAATCCCAAAGATCAGGTGCTAACACCCGATCTTTATTCTAAGAGGGGAGGAATGTTATATTACACAGTACAACTCTTCTTCTTGTTATTACTTTAGTTTTACATGTTTATTGTTTTAGTTAATAGTCAAATAAGTTCCCACAATATATTTGTATCGAGTCATATAACTCATTTCTTATCATAAGGACTTTGTTTATTGTATACATTTCAATTTCTCGATGATGTTTGTATTCCCACAATATTTATATCGACTCCACGTAACTACTGTTGCTTTCGGAACGTAATAAAAGCTTTTTAAAAAAACTTGAAAATTATTTAATTAAAATTAAAACTTATACGCTATACCGATTTGGAGGTAACTTAACTAATGAATCTAAAACGACAAGAGCGGATGAGCCCGTCTCGAGACGCCAGACGGCTCGTCAGCAAAAACAATCTAATTCTATGAAATGCATGGAAGATGCATTTCAGCAAAACATTATAAACTATCTTAAGCTAAGGCAGAGGGACGAGGGTGTAACATAACTCCTCCATCCCTAAGAGGAAAATTATCGGTACGATCGATTTGAGATTGGTTCCGATAATTTTTCACACACGGTATGCTATTCAACAATTTGAGTCGAAACACATAAAACACAAATGCAATAAAACTTAAGATTACTAAGCTTAAAGATACATATCCTAAATTTTCACTGAATTTAAAATCATTTCTTTCATTTCAACACTTTCGATCACTGAAGAATGTTTTAAGGAGTACGCCATATACTTCACTTCATCTAGATTAACGCCGTTGAGATTGAGTGCGCGTGCACTGGATAGATTTGCGCCCACACGTAGCTGTGGTAAGGTAACTAGTGGAATTGGCTCCACAACGTCCGTCTCTATGTAGATACGGTGGCTTATGCGAATTCCATTGATTTCCAAATCACATGGTTCATCGATTGTCACGAGGTATGTGCCGAATATTGACAGTTTGCTGACGTCACTGTCACAATGCTTGGTAAGCGTCGTCTTCAGTCTGCTATACAGGATCCAACTGTCAGAGTTGACTTGCTGTATCTTAAGTTCTTCAGTTTGAACCTGATGTTGCGTGCAATGAGTGGGGTCATCGTCGAATCTCATGAGCTGTTCGATACAGGTAAGCTCATGGTACAAAGCTCGGTGATCTGCGTTACACAGGAAATGGTCGCCAGCTGATAACGGGCGGCACGGTTTCACGATCGGTAAGTATTTCGTTCCTTTCGCCAAAAGGTACGGGTATTTAGGAAATATGGATAAGGTCTTATTCTCGGATTCATGGAAAATTGGTAAGGAGTACAATTTGTAATAATTATAAATATCTCTATCTGTTAAAGGAATTTCAATAATAAACGTAATTTGATTTTTCTTAATATAAGATTTTACACAAATAGTTTCCTCTAATTTCAATAAGTTTTCTTCTATAGGTGGGTATACTAAGGTTTGAGAGTTAGAAATCAATTTCAAGTGATACAAGAGTTCTGTAGAGTTCACGATAGATGGATGTAATATAGAGACTTTACTCAATGCTAGAGCTGTTTCAATTTCACTAAGTCTAATAAATATAGTGTGGAAACTGCTTGTATAAACGTTAAATAATCCTATTACAAATGTATATAAAGTCCAATTATTTTGCGTAACGGCTAAATCACTTAACATTTTTTCAGTGATTTTTAGACGGTTATCCAATTTTAATGTATTTTGATCAATAGTTCCGGTTACATTTATAAAGCTGTCAAACATTTTAGAGACCAGGGTTAATTTTTTATGTATTACGATATCATTTTGATTCAAATGAGAAGTAAGATTGTCAATTCTAATCGCGTCTTGGTGATCAAGATTTCCTGTAATAATTTTTATAAGAGAACCCAAAGGATTAAGGAGACCTCTCCTAAAACGCTGTTGTGGAACAAGTTGTCGGTATTTTTCTTTAGTTATATGGCGAATAAACTCTGTATGTAATTTCACACTTTTAAAATCGTGAGAGTAAGAAACATTCCAGTTAATTAGTTTACATAGTTGTTCATAATTCGTAGATACGTAATTAAAGTCATCGTAAATCTTTTCCAAACTAATAACCTTAATTATAGTCCAATGATCGGTTTGTACATAAGCTTGTCCTTCTTTAATTGGAAGTAATCCTGGATTTTCATCAAGTTTTTGAAGATGAAGGGCCAGCGACGGCATTACTATCAGCAGTAGACTGCACCTGTGAAGGGCGTTTGATGTTTTTAATAGGAGCTTTAGTTTTTCTTTCTCCTACCTGTATAGGCAATACATTTCTTTCTGGTTCACCTACTACTTTCGCTTTTACATAACGTGCCGTATCCTTACTCTTACATTTGTTAACGTCCTTAGCGTAAACTATGGGCAACTCTACGTCATTTTCACCACCTTTCTTTCCTTTATTCTTTTTCTTTTCAGCTGTTAGCTTTCCTACCTGTTCAACTACATCAAGTAAATGTTCTTTAAGCTTTTCTTCCTTCTCGTCACCGTTAACTGTTATCGATTGATTTTCGTCATCAGAACCTAAAGCATTAATTTTTATTCCAGATAAGGCATCAGCGTTGGTATTCTGTTTGCCATTTTTATGTATCATTTCATAATCATAGTCTTGTAAACGTAATCTCCATCGCGTGAGTTTACTACTTGGATCTTTAAGAGATCGAAGCCATATTAATGGACGATGATCGGTGTAAATGAAAAACTTTCGACCATATAAATAAGGCCTAAAATGCTTTACTGCCCAGATAATAGCGAGCAATTCACGTTCAATCGTGCTATAACGAGCTTCAGTATCACTCAGTGTGCGACTAGCATATGCTACAGGTTTATCACTACCAATCTGTCCCTGGGATAGTACTGCACCTACTGCTACGTTCGACGCATCCGTCGTTAGAACGAAGGGTTTGTCATAGTCTGGGTAATGCAATAAAGGGGCATGCGTCAAAAGTTCTTTGCATTTATTAAATGCGTCAATGTATGTTTGATTAATTACTATTCTGTTGCGTTTTTTTAAACAGGCTGTCAATGGTTGAGTAATTTTAGCGAAGTCTTTTATGAATCGTTTATAGTATCCTACAAGTCCTAAGAAAGTCTTAATCTCAGTAGTCGTTTTAGGTATAGGATATTTTAATACCGCTTCAATTTCGTCATTGTTAGGTTTCAGTCCATCTTTAGTAATCGTATGTCCTAAGTCTTCTTTACGTAAAACTTCCGATTTGTCTAGCTGTATTTTTAATTTGGGCTGTCTTAGTCTGATTTTATTTAAGTTTTTCTGTAACAGTTGATCAATTTCAATGTCGTTAGTTGGTCTAATAAAATTTAAGTCACAGTTTGTCACATCATTTTCGAATCTAGTCACAGTAAAGGGTTGTTTGACCGTCAGTTTGTTTGGTTCATCTAATGTGTTCTGAATGACTGTAGTTTCGTAACCGTTTATGCAGGTTACTAATGCACTAGGCATTTTTAAATCATTTGCGTCAAGGATAGCCTCACCTGGATACTGATCAATTGGTAATTTTACTCTTTTCTCTGTCTGAGCTGGTATGTCAATTGTATAATTTAGGTTGTTACTGATTATTGGAATGCAAGTAGCATTCGTCTTTAAAACATTAGCTTTCAAATCAATAATTGCGCCTAATTGTCCAAGAAGGTCATTTCCTATTAAACCTTCATAACGTGGGTCGACGTCATATATATAGAATTTATGCCAATCGTTAGATGCAAAAGTAGGCAAGAGAGGGATTTTAATTACTTCATCGTGTCTACTTGTTGCGTGGGTGCTAACCACATGAAATGGTTCTTTTTGAACAAAGTCATTGAAATATTTATTCGCAATTCGAGGGCTTAAAAAGGATCTCATACTTCCGGTATCTATTATCATATTTGCGTTTATTTCTTTTATGTGAACATAAGGAAGTTTTAAAGTTGGATCGCAATTTAATTCTAAGATTTCAGGATACTCAGTTTCATCAGTTTGTTCAATTTCATAATTTTTTACGTTACTTTCCGAGTTATCATAATCATCATCATAGTCCTTAAACTCGTTCACGTCATTATAATTATTACTGTCATCATAATAAGGTTCATATTCTATAGTGGTCAGTTCATTCAATTTAAAACCTTGCTCTGGTGCCTTAGGGGCTGCTGTTCGCATCGTAACGTCACTTGTCTGTGTGCGTGGAGGCTGAACATATGGTTTAGCTTCCGGTCTATAACCAAATGGCTGTGGTGGTCTATAACCGAATTGTTGAGGGGGCCTATAGCCGAATTGTTGAGGGGGCCTATAGCCGAATTGTTGAGGAGGCCTATAGCCGAATTGCTGAAGGCCAGTTTGTTGTTGTGGCTGAAGACCAAATTGAGGTTTATATTCTAATGTTGGTGGGCGGAATGTACCGTTATTTTGTGGTTGACCTAGCGTCCTAAACTGTGTATTTTGGGGTATACCAAAATTAAATTTGGGCTGGTTATTGTTATTACCTTGTAACATTGGTTTGAACCCAGTTGGCTGAGTTGTTAATGGCCTTGAACCTGGTGTAGGTTCAATCTGTCTATTACCATGAATTGTATTCCTCATATTATACTGTTCTAAGAAGTTCACTTCCTCAAGTACGACAGTCAATGCTGCTTCCAATGTTGCTGGAGCTTTTAGTCTCACTATGCAAACCATATTTTCCGGTAGATTGTATAAAAATACATTCAGAGCTGTATTGTTGTAAATGATTAACTTAGCGCGCTTTAAGTCACTGTCCGCAATCACGTTTACCTTTGACATCAAAAGCGATCGAACGCTTTGGATTCGGTTGCAAAAATCAAGAAAACTTTCACCGGATTTAATTTTTAAAGATTCTAACTCGATATTAATACACGCTTCACTACGCGGGTCTCCAAAATGCTGGATGAGTAGTTCCTTTAATTCTGACCAAGTCACAATATCTTCCCGTTCTGATAAAAGAGCAGCTGCCTCCTCTGTTAATCTACTCGTCAGAACATTATAAACATAAAGATTCTGATTTTCATCACCTGCTTTACCATAACGATCGATTATATACTGACATTTTCTCAAATATAAATTTAATTGTCTTTTATCGCCTTTAAAAAGCGGGATTAATTGAGAGACTTCTCTAGGAATAAGTTTAATCACTGGTTCCGACATCGCGAGCTACTAAGTAATTCGGAGGTGGCAACTCACTTTTACACAAAAATACACAAAATTAAAACACACAAAAATACAATAAGTAAAAGAAACAAGCAATATAAAAATAGGAATGATAAAATTAAATTTTAAAATTAAATTTATTTTTTATTAAAATTATATATATTTTTTTTTTATTTCTATAAAATGATTAGATCGATTTTTAGATCAATAATCTTTAATTAACACATTTATTTATATTGTTAAAAGCAGATCGATTTTTAGATCAATAATCTTAAACATTTATTTATCTTATAATAAGCAGATCGATTTGAGATCGAATATACCGCATCAATTTTTCTTAACTCTATGTTTGTTCTATTTTGAGAACACGGTTTAACCTTGTAGAATTTTATACAAGATTACCCAATAGTTACAATGAGAGAGTTCTAATCTCAAGTATAACAAAATTACAATAAACGCACAATATAGGAGGATGAGGGAAAGGAATGGCGAAAAGTTTTACTCACCAACCGACCGTTACTCCCATACTGCTTGCTTTTTCCGTATAGCGAGTTATTTATTTGGTTCGTCGGATTCACTCTACACGAAATTTTATTTTAACGATTTTCTGACGGATTTTGACATCGGAAAACGCGAAAAACTCCGTGATTTTCAAGAAAATCCGCGCCGGCTGCGCCACTGTTGCTTTCGGAACGTAATAAAAGCTTTTTAAAAAAACTTGAAAATTATTTAATTAAAATTAAAACTTATACGCTATACCGATTTGGAGGTAACTTAACTAATGAATCTAAAACGACAAGAGCGGATGAGCCCGTCTCGAGACGCCAGACGGCTCGTCAGCAAAAACAATCTAATTCTATGAAATGCATGGAAGATGCATTTCAGCAAAACATTATAAACTATCTTAAGCTAAGGCAGAGGGACGAGGGTGTAACATAACTAACTCGTAAATTAGCTTTTGTTTATATTTCAAATTCTTATCGATGTTTAGTTCCCACATCCTTTTGGTATTTAAGCTTAGTTTTAAGAAACCAACAGGCAGTTCAGTTCTAACTCTCAAACTCTCGACATACATCTAAATCAGTGTACTAGTTCTAAGTTTTAATTCAATAAAGTTATTTTTAAATCAAGTTTTGCCATTTGCTATATAACAACGCCTTAAACTTTATTTAATTTTTTCTTAAATCTATACCTACTTAATACTTAAATTGCTCTGACATTATTATTATTTCTTTTATTATTTAATTCTAATTATTAATTTGACAATGTAGATAGATAGATAGATAGATAAATTCTTTATTGTACACAAAGAAAATAACAAATGAAAGACATAACAATAAATTTGTACAATGGGCGGTCTTATCGCTAAGAGCGATCTCTTCCAGACAACCTTTGGATGGAGAGGATAAACAAAAACAGAAAGACGGCGGTGTACAAAAGTTCAAAACAATAATAATTAATTAATTTAAAAACACTAACTATAATAATATCCTAAGCTATAAATAAATATACCTACACTAATATACATATTTTATAGAATATATACATATACTTACATATTAGCAGATAAGGACAGATAGTGGTTATATACCTTTGTTTTAAAAATGTTGGGAGATTTTGATAGGCGAACAGACAGCGGCAAAGCGTTCCATAATCGAACTGCTTGTATAGTGAAGGATTTCGTGTACATTGTGGAGCTGTGTACAGAAGTAACAAGCTGCAAAGTGTCGGAGGAACGTAGGTTCCGATCATTCGTCTGATGCATGAAAATGAAACGTTCCTTAAGATAGTGAGGGGAGGAAGAGTTAAAAAGAACATTAAAGAGAAGGGACAGAATATGTGCATTCCGGCGAAGGCGTATAGGGAGCCACTTGAGTTTCATGCGGAATTCGGATACATGGTCATATTTACGCAGGCCGAATATGAACCGAATACAGAGGTTCTGCAGTCGCTCAAGCTTGCTCAGCAAAACTTCGGAAAGATCAAGATAGCAGGCATCAGCATAATCAAGGATAGGAAGTAGAAGGGATTGCGCAAGCATAACTTTGGTAGCGGTGGGTAAAAAGTTACGCAACCTACGTAGGGATGCAGATGAAGCAAATATCCTGCGGCTAATTTCACTAATCCACGGCTCCCAAGTCAGCCTAGAGTCAATAGTGATTCCCAGGTTTTTCACCGACTGGCTGAAAGGTATAGGAACACCATCGAACGTAATACTCGGAAGCCGTGAATAAGCAATTTTGGAAATAAGCTTACTACTTCCAACCAGAATAGTCTGAGTTTTATTAGGGTTTACTGAGAGTCCAAAAGATTTGCTCCATCCACAGATTCTATCCAAATCAGCATTTATCAGGCTGATGGCTCCATCGAGGTTCTCAATGGTAGCTTGACAATATATTTGTAAATCATCTGCATACAGGTGGTAGGAAGAAGTTAAATTTAGAGAAATGGATTGAATAAAGATAGCAAAGAGAAGAGGTGAGAGGACGCCGCCTTGAGGTACACCAGTGGAGAGGTTGCACCACGAAGAATAGGAATCTTCGGCACGGATACGCTGTCGACGTCCGAATAAGTAACTACGAAACCAGTCAATAGCCGTCGGAGATATGTTGAGAGAGCATAGTACACCAAGGAGAAGGTCAAAATCAACGTTGTTGAACGCGCTGCTGAAATCTAAAAGACAAAGAACAGTGATTTTACCGTTATCCATACCGAACCGAATGTCATCGGTTATTTTGACTAATGCAGTCGTCGTACTGTGGCCTGAACGGAATCCAGATTGGTAAAGATTGAATAAGGAGTACTTATATAAAAAGGAACTAAACTGTTGGTGAATAAGGCGTTCGAGAACTTTGGAGAGGTAAGGAAGGATTGAAATAGGACGATATTCGGAGAAGGCAGTGGGATTTGGTTTTTTAGGTAAAGGAACAATCTGGGCTTCCTTCCAGGCTGCTGGAAATGTACTGGTAACAATAGACGTATTCAGGATATAAGTAATAACGTGAACTACTTCGTTAAGTATTGGTAAGATCATATCGCGACCAATACAATCACTACCCACAGCGCATGAAGTGATGGATGCTATGCTCTTTCTGACATCACAATCAGTAAATTGACTAAGATGAAATGAAGGAATATCTGGGGTTGGTAGAGAGGAAAGATAGTTTAGTGTATTAAGTTTAGTAAGATCGTCAATAGCTGAGGAATTAGAAAAATGTTGATTGAGAAGGTTGAGGTCAAGGTCATTAGGGACATTTTCTAGTTTTGATCTACCAACTCCCAATGTTCTCAGAAATTTCCAGACTTTAGAAGAATCTGTGTCGTCTACAGAATCGTGGATAAATCGGCGTTGTGCGTCTCTACACAACCTGTTGCAGCGATTTCGGAGTTTGTGAAATTTTTCTTTATTCGCGTCAGTGGGTGTGCAAACCATACGAATCTTTGCTATGTCCTTTTTGTGCTTAGCCGTGCGGATCTCATCGGTGAGCCATGGTGAAGGGAGATGTTTCAGTTTGACGGCTCGCACTGGGGCATGAACATCGTAAAGCTTGGTAAGTTGTTCATTGAAATGATTTACCATGTCATCAACACTACTCGCTGCAAACACCTCAGACCAATCAAGTTTCATGGCATCCTGACGAAGGCTATCCAGGTTTATTCTACCAAAGTTACGCCGCAATATGACTTTTGGCTTGGCTTTAGGAGGGCGGACTTTATAGGAAAGGTAGATTAAGTCATGATAGGAAAAGGCGGGTGCTGGAATTTGACCATGCTTAAGAACATTATTTGGAAAGGATACGAGCATGAGGTCAAGAAGTGAGGGGGTGCAATTTGGAAAAAAGTGTGTAGCAGTTAAAGGAAGAATGGTCAAGTTGCTAGCCTTAGCCAAGTTTTCAAAACACATGGAGCGGGAATCTTGCTTAAGGAGACAGGTGTTAAAATCACCCATAATAATGGTGTGATTATAGGAAGGTGTCAGGTCTTCGAGAAGCTTCTCAAAGGATGGGAAAAAGTTGTTGTGGGAATTTTTGCTGTAATAGACTCCAAGTAAAACTTTCGTACGACAAAGGGTGATTTCTGCAAAGAGATGCTCACCCGCACCTGATGAAGGGGGTTGTGGAGACGTATGAACTATAGTATAAGGAATATTTGCACGTAGATATATAGCAACGCCCCCACCACGCCCATCAACGCGGTCGTTTCTAATAAGAACAAAACCAGGGAGAGAGTATGAAGTGGTAGGTAAACATGGTTTTAACCAAGATTCGGAGACTAAAACAGCATGGATATTTTTATGATCAAAAGATGCAAGCATATCAGAGTAATGAGCCGGAATGCTTTGTGCATTAAAGTGAATGACATTAAAGTATTTCGAGACATCAGAGAACTGAGTCTCAATGGTGTGGGAGAGAGTAGGTATACTGCTAAAACTACAATCACTGCTTAAGTTACCTTCGGAGGATAACGATACAAAGTGTTAATGTATTATTAGCTATTAAATAATGAATTGTATATTTTTCAATTTTGCATGCCTTATATAAGGTAGAATTATATTGGGACTAGTATGTATCTTTTGCCACCTATGTACACATTTAATTCCTGCAAATAAAATAACTTTGACTTTGACTTTAATTTGCAAATTGATAATTAAGACATCATTTAGGATTTTATTAAAGAAGCGTAAGCGAGTGCGATTTCAAATTATACATGTTATGAGGAGGGGTGAAAATCATATAACGAAAAATTTTATGAATATGGCTGGGCATGCAAGAAGAGGAAGGCCAAAAAAAAATGGTTGGGTTGTGTGAAAGAGGATATGAATGTGAGTGGAGTAGATTCAGAACTGACGAATGATAGGAGTGAGTGGAGAAAGAGAACGTGTTGTGTTGACCCCACTTAACATGGGATAAGGGCAGGGGAATGATGATGCGAGTGACATTTGTAGGATTTATTAACTTTAGTAAGCCAAGTGGTGGGGCCAGCGAGTTTATTTATCTTTCTAATGCTAGCAGATATGTTTTACATATAGGGCATTAAAATATACTAATAAGAAGTGTAAAAAGGCCACCATCATCATCATCAACCTACATCAGTCCACTGCTATTCTGGACGTAGGTCTCTCCCAAGACGCGCCACTGAGCCCGGTCTTCGGCTCTTCTCATCCAGTTTTTCCAGCTACACTCCACAGATCGTCGCTTCATCTCGTCAAAAGGCCACTCAGCATAGGCTCTAAAAACCAATGGTCCCTATAACGCTGGTTTAGGAACTAAACCAGTTCTCGGGTTTATTTCACATGAAATACCTGACAATACCCAAAATTTTTACAGGATTATGGAAAACGGTTACCTCTACTCGATTTTATTTTTGATTAAAGTCAAATTCAACTATGACTTTTGGTCATTAGTTTTCTGATGAGGCTGACTGTACGTACTTGTAAACCTAAAGTAATTTACGGTCATCGGTCAAGGGTGCTTTGGCGGCAGTAAATCATGTTGTCCGCTACATTTGGTTAGTGATTGCCTGTCGAGTTTTCGTCGACACATTTAACCGACCATTCGGATTTTTACGAAGTATTCGCAAAATTGTTGAGTGTGACATTTCAATTCAGGCGGGTAATATCGCCAAGTAGGGATTGACTTATGTATGAGGAGCGCTGTTTTGATTAGTTTGGAATATTTTGATTAGTTTTCAACTTAGTTAGATCCAAAATACTAGAATTGAAAAGGATTTTGGAGTTGAAAAGTAATTTAAATAATTATTATTATCTAATACAATATATACAAAGTGTGTGTGTGTGTAGCTACAGATTTTAGACGGTAATTATATTCTGAAATCAGAAGTAATATTTATAAAATTATTTTATTTTGATAGTAAGCGTTAATTTCCCAATTCTTAGAATATTGTGATCTAGTTACACTGTAGGCTAATATAAAAGTATGTACCCTGACGCGATTATAAAAAAAAATACTTCGTGGTGTTCGTAAACATTTGTACCTATACCTACTGTTATCGTCTCTATTAAAAACGGGTATATTCTGTTCTTTCGTAATGGTTCTCTTATCATAAACCTCTGCAGGTTTTTGTGAATAATATAATTTAATGAAGCTTTAAGGAAACTCTCGGATATGTTATTGAATAGTAAATGGACTTGACATACTTGTAATTGGTATCGACCTCGTTTTACTGACATTTTAATAATATTTCTATACTGTTTATATTTTTACTATAATTTAAAAAAATATTGCTATAGAATATGCATGAATATTTGATAATGACTTTTTGTACTTGGGTACGCTTCTGATTGGTAGATACTGATTTGGATCAGTTGATCTATCTATAGATCGATTGCAACGGTCTGTAGATAGATTATCGGTTTCTTATGTATTTTATATAGACCTATTAACTGACCCGGCGAACTCTTGTTGTGTGATAAATGAAAAAAAATGTGATAAATGAAAAACCACTCAACAGATTATAAGCAAACTTCACATAAACCAACTGCTTATAAGTCCAAATAAAGCCTAAAAATTTGGTTTAGATAGGTGATCCCGTTCTTGAGTTACAAAATAACAACGAAAAGTGGCATTGATTTTATATA
The DNA here is from genome assembly GCA_932527185.1 of Ecliptopera silaceata. Taxonomy (NCBI): domain Eukaryota; kingdom Metazoa; phylum Arthropoda; class Insecta; order Lepidoptera; family Geometridae; genus Ecliptopera; species Ecliptopera silaceata. Next base: position 2,590,619 of record OW052202.1, on the reverse strand, counting down.
TAGGTATATATAGATAGATAGATGTGTTATAATTTTGGACCTAATTTTGAAAGCCTAGTATCTTGGTACGTGTTGTGATAATCTCTGAAGAGGGCGCCACATCTCCCAGACAGATTTAACTTATTCTGAGTTCAAGATATTAATATATTAATGAAGTAATGTTAAATTGAAATTCACCACGCACTTTTGACAAACAAAGCAAGAATAATATTGTACACGCTTGGCGAATATTAGGATTTTAGTCGACAAAGTAGATAAAAATAATTGGAGTTTCAGTCGAGCATGTATAGTAAGAAGGTAGGTTGTATCTTTTTTTTTTACGAGAGAAATTTCATTGTATCTGATAGAGCCGTATCCGTTTGGATCTGTTGAGATATCTGTAGATCGATGACAACAGTCTACAGACAGATCATCTGCTTTTGAGTATCTATTTAAAAAATATGTATACATTTTGTTAATACCGTAATAGATACTTATTAGTTTTGTTATGTCATAATAAAGGTAGCTTTATTAGTTTTGTATGTCTAGAACAAACAACAATACAACTCGGAGTTTTTCTAAGCAATTCAGCAGTAAAATAGATAGGACATGTTGCGGAAACAGTTTTATTATGATTTTATTGGCGTGATCAAATGTGTTGAATCTAGACGTGTTCATTTTATGATGGAAGAACGTGGATCTAGATTTTAGGTCACTAACATACACGATAGATACATTTTTGTTATATTGATTGCTTAAAATATGCTAAATTCTTATGTTTTTAACTTTTATTTGCTTAGTTTGGGTCTAGAGTGTGATGTGTGAAATGTCCTTGAATATTTATTTATTTACTATGTGGAAACCTGTAGGAAAAACATGAAGAAAAGTTTTTTTAATCGTGGCCCACGCTCTATAAATCTCATAGGGGAGACCTAGGATAGTTGTTACAGAGGAGAGTTGTTACAAAGCCGATTTCTCGGAACCTATGATCGTTAGTGAGCTGGCAATGCCACTCAATTGATTCTTTTTAGATGCGCTTCTTGATGAAACAAGTGCCTCAGGCACCAGGCAAATGGTTGCCCGAGTACGACGTCTGCATGAAAAAAAAGCCGAAAAGTAATTTTTTTGTCAAAATTTTGGTTTTATTTATATCGTGACACATTAAATTTAGGTGGTTATGTTATTTTTTTGTATACTGTAGGGTTTTTGAAGTTTCAAATAGTGGCGTTGTTTTGATGATCCTTTACGTCGTTGTGAAATTATGAATGTTTATTCTGACCAGGTCGTAATTTTCGACACCTAGGAGAGTTGTGACACGCTGTAACAACTCTCCTATTTTAGTGTGTTTGCTTTGAATTTTATGTCGTTAGCAATCCAATCAAAAGGTTTCAGTTCAGGAGTGGAAAGGCTGGTCGAGAATCGCACTAGGAGTGAGCTGCTGTACGTCTGTCATAATAGATTGGATTACAGACATATTTTATAGCTGCTGATATTGTCATGATGCCATAGTTAGTTAAAAATATTTATTTCTTATAATCTTAATGTCTGTAGTCTCAACAATTATGCCAAATGATAATTGAAGTATTATTAAAGGGTGTGTGTTTTATAATTCTTATAAAAGTCATCTTACCTATCAAATATAGTATTGATAAACAGCTGTAACAACTTACCTCGGTGCCTGTCACAACTTACCTCGGTGTTAGGAGAATTGTTACAGTTTGAGTTGTTTCTGTTTTGGTGGATTTTCTCAGAAACCTTACTACTTTCATTTATTGACATGACTGTATTTGATAAAGGAAAGATTGCTCTATATTTAGACATAAAGTTGATAACTGTGCTATGTTTCTTTATTGAGATATATGGTTTTAAGTAAAAATTGTAACAACCCTCCTTGGTCTCCCCTACCATTCTTCTTTGTTCATATAAAAATAACAGACAAAAAAATATAATCAACAGAAATATTAAGAAAAATCACGCAAGATATTCAAAGAAATTCCTTCATATCAAACCACATTTTATTCGATAAGCATATAATTTATCACCGCCACATTTTTGCCATCCCCTGCAAAACATATTGGTAGGTATATTTGACATGTGACCTGAATATTTGAGATGAAAAATCGTTTAGCAAACAGACACCTTATTAACTGACGTGCCCTCATCAATTCATATCTGTTTACATAATTCGATATCTTCGGTATAGCCAGGGTTGCTAAAATGAGATTAATGGATAGATATTGCGAGAGAACGAGATTTTAGGTTCGCAATGAATCAAGTAACATCAGGTAACTTTATTTTTAAATTATATTTGAGCTTTTAGCTCAATATTACTGATAAATTTATATAAGAAAACTTGTTCAACTTTTGTTGCAAACATAAAATAATTTTGTAGTATTTAATAAAAAAACTTACCTATATGCACTAGTAATTCATAAACGATGATTTATGTTTATACTGAGATTTGGGGAGAATTTCAGCGTTGGCAACACTAATGTGCCAAATTGTTACCGAATTTGGCACATTCGTTTTGCCAACGGTAATATTTCTGTGAGTACAAAATGCCTCTTTTCCTCTCCATGTTTACCGAGGTGCCATTACTTTTAGCGAGAACAAATGCTCAAGAACAGTAACATATGAGCGTATTGTAAGAGGTTGTATTTTTATCATGTTCTTCCCACACACGGCGCCAACTGCAGTTAGTATCTGTCTCACGATAACAAACAACGACAATGACGTAGGATTCTCATTCTCAAAGTTTACTAGAAAACCGCTAGAGAATATAAAACTAATCAGAATCTCTGAAAATGTTTTACTCCAGCAAGTTTCGAAGATTTGTTTAATTTAATCAATCAGTATTTTAAAATAATAAAACAGTGCACAAGAAGCGATGGAGCATGCCATGCTCGGTAGTTTACCGATAGATTGATTACGTTATACAGAAATCCGGCGATGGGTTTATGGTGGATATTGGAGACCAAAATTCAAGACAGATCTCTTGGCAAGGTTTGGTGATGGCAGGTGGAGTACCTAAGGATGATAATGAGTAGTAATTAAACACGTAATTAATCTCATTACGCATAATTTCTTAAAGTTTTGGTAGTTTCTCAAACAATAAATATAACCATCATTTTTTATTTTAATGTTTCGGATATCAAAACTATTTCCGATACATCTTAAAACCTATTTTTTTTTCTCATTGTGTATTGTTATTTACATATCTACTTAACTTTCAATAATATGTGTGGCAACTAGGTATATTATGCATCACCATTGTAACTTCCATATTAGTAAACAAATGTATTAACATTGAAATTTATCTAAATATTCTCTATTGTATTTCAGTGGTGGTAAGTAGCAGTTTAAATTTATGGTGGTCAGTAAATCGGGCTCGGAAAAAGGACGGGATTAAATTGGCTATTTTCTGTACGCAATTGTCTTTTTCGTATTGTGGCAAAATCTTTATTATTATCACGTTGTTTTGTATTTTGTCTACCTAACATTTTGTTGTTCAACTGATGTTAGTTCTTCTTCTTCTTGTTCTAATCGTGTCGATGCTACAACTGTAGGTATTCTGTTGTAGCATCGTGTTGGAAAGATTAGCCAGACTAGACACTGCTTTACCGTGCGTAGCTGTTACCGGTGTGCGCCACGAGGAGGCTCCATGCACTCTTATGTTAGTTAAAGGAATATAACAGTTTTGCTTTTTAATCGATTGTAGTTAAATAAAAGGTCTTTAGTCTGTATGTGTATTTTTGTTTTGCTGAAATTGAACGTGCAAGTTGAGAAATAAACTGCTCTCAGCGGTTTGGAGCTATGGTTTTTTATGGACATAAGGGCCATAAATAATAGGTTTATCTACACTTGACAGCAATATGACAGCGCCTCTAGTGTTGCAGGTGTCCATGGGCAATGGTGACCACTTTTCATTAGAGGGCCCGCTTGTTCGTCTGCACATAAAAAAAAACAAACCTTGTAATGTAAAACAAAAGTATTCATATTTGAAACTATCACGGTTTTGAACATAGTTTTCTAAAATAATCAAACTCACAAATCATGGTTAATATCTCGTCTATAAAGAAAATAAAGTATTTCTGTTATGTCTTAAACTAACTGTAACATTTCCAGATGCCTTTGACAGAACTCAATAAAATCAATTTTATAGACCACAGACAGACCGTCTTTATTTTCTAGGTATAGGTATTTCTTTTATGTCATAGACAAAAGCGCCTCTAGGCATTGTACGAAGCGTCTTACCCCACCCAGTGAGCACCTTTGGTCCGTCTTATCTTGAACTTAACGGGTCACTGCTCCAGTTATAAGATACCTATAAACCAAAGTAGGTAATGTCTGACCATGGAAAAGTCTGCCCTAAAATATATAATACTGCCCTGCTCCAGTTATAAGATACCTATAAACCAAAGTAGGTAATATCTGACCATGGAAAAGTCTGCACTAAAATATAATATAACTTGTTTCTATAAACCCGAAAAGGGGGTGTTTTACAGGTCAGTGTGAACAACTTTAGTTCTAAGATATTTGAGATTTTGATTTTTCATTCATAAAACACAATTTGAACTTTCTTTAAAATAGTTTATTAGCCATAATAATTTTCGCACACAAAAAAATATTTTAAAGGATATTTAAAATATACCAATTCCTGGACTTGTAAACATGATCGGTATAAACCCCATATCGGCTTATGCATATATGATATAAACGTTTGTCCCAAAAAATATAAGAACATTTGCATTTAATTAACAAGGACCATCGAAATATTGCAGATGTTAAAATGAAAGAAACATTTAAACCCATTATAGAAAAGAAAACGCTTTGAACTGAACATAATTACGGACAAGAAAAACATTAGGAAGGTACCAGCTAAATTATGTTTGTATAACTTTTGTCAAAGGTTATGTAATTAGCCCAACTGTTTCTTATGTATTTTATATGCCTATGTACATTTTATGTAATTAAATAGAGTACCCCATCTCATAAGGGATCATCTATACTTATAATAATGATTAAAAGTATAAAACTGTTACAACTATTATTTATTTATTTATATGCAGTCTGTAGAAAAAATCTAAAATATTATTATGATACAGAGCTCAGTTGGTAGTAACTCTATCTTCCATGCTGTGAGTTGTAGGTTTGATTTCCTTTGGGTGAAAATCAAACCAACAACTCACAGTATGTGGTGAATATAAATATTTGTTCTGTGGCTGGGTGTATTCTACGTATGAACATAGTTACAAAAATATTCTATGTATTTATATACAAAAAATGTATATAAGTATTCTGTCAGCAATCTGGTTCCCATAGTACAAGCTTTGCTTAGCTTGGGACTAGCAAGTGATGTGTGAATTGTCCTTGAATATTTATTTTAGTATTCTACCACAATCTAGTTCCCATATTATTGACGACCGATGTGGCACGGCGGGCGAAGGTCCGCCTGCGACGCGGAAGGTTGCGGGTTCGATTCCCGCCTTGGGATAAATGTTTGTACGATCTGCAAATATTTATTCCGGGTATTCTTTCTGTTCTTTATATGTATAATAAAAAATATCTATCTATGTAATGTATTGTATTAAGTATGACAGTCTTCTAGTGCCCATAACACAAGCTCTGCTTAGCTTGGGACTAGATGATGTTGTGTGGATTGTCCAGCATTATTTATTTATTATAGTATAAGATATATGTGAAATATCCCTAAATACTATCCAAGCCAATATCAAGTGCTACGGGTAGGACTTCAACTTACGAGTACGCTTCGTTTTCTAGCTCGTAGTGATTAACTGGGTCGTTCGATGCTCCTTATATATTGATTTACTAATAGAAACCAATTAATTTCAGCATTGCAATTCGCCAATTAATATAGATTTTAATCAGCTGAATTATCTAAAGATCGTATTCAATGGGACGTAGATAACTCAACTGTTTCATTTTAAATTTTATAAATTTGGATTATAAAGCATTAATGAAACGTTAATAAAACAATGTATTTATTTAATTTTATTTGAAAAACAGTGTTATAATCTGTATTAAATTTACCTTTGAAAACATATGTTTATTATTTTTATTTAACACTACGCTGTTTAGCGATAAGGCCGCCCATTGTGCATCATACTCTGGTTTATGTAAATTTTTTACATGTTTATTTATAAGTTGTGGTGTGCAATAAAGTATTTTCTATCTATCTATTTACGCTTAGTCGTAATTTTATTTGCAAATTTACATAGTGGTTACAAAAGAAAAGTTGGTTTCAATAAAAACTTCCACACTGCAAGTCAAACGAGCACCTGATGTAAACAATAAAAGTGTAAAACTGCTGATTCTAACCTCGTCTAGACAGTAAGCGTTTTTACACTGCACGACAACGATACGATATTTATATGTCAGTCGAAGAAAAATATCATTGTTGCAACACGGTAAGAATGTATAAGCGTGGAATGCTTTAAGCTACTGCATAGCTTCTATCGCGGGCCTTGAGTGTGGAGACCGAATCCAGAAATTCCGTAACAAAATAACCGAACGGAATCGGGGATACTAGACCAATGCGGCCACCAACCCAAAGTCCTTCTCCGCTACTTTAAGGAGTTGGGCTGGCTGGGGTGAGATTAGCAGGGGGATAATGCACAATACACCCCATTGCGGGACGTCAGTGCAGATCTTATTCCCCCAACAAGAATTAGAATTAGAACCGAACGGAAATAACCTAACACTGCGCATGCGTAATCCAGAAAAAAATGCTATGCAATAGCTTTACCGCGGCAGTCCCCGAGTGCCACACGTCATTTTTTTTGAAGAAAATATGATGGAAGTTGTAGAAGCTAATGAACATGAGCCTCACCTAAGCTCGTCTATTGAAGACGTGATCTATGATGAGGCATCCCACTGCGTCCATCGCTCTAAGACTAGAATGTGAAGACTTTCGATAAAAAGTTAGCGCAGACTTGAAGTACTAATTACCATACGTAATGATGACTTAAAGTCAACCCTAACTTTTTATAAGATAGGGGGTTTACATACACCCTGTAAGCACCAGCACCTTCGAACCAGATTACAGCAATGGGATTACTGATTGACAGCAGAACTAAAACGGTTGTTAAACGATATTGTGACCTAATGTCGTGTAGAAGTCGTGTCGTTATGACAATATTGCTTCGAGCTTGGGAAACAGACGTTAAGCCACAGAATTACTTATAGCTAATGTAAAGCCGACGAAGACAAATAAAGTCATTGAACCAAGTTCATAGTTATTTAGTAGGAAAACAGTTCGATAAGACAGTTTTATTAAAAAAGTTTTTGGAGTTTGACAAAAATATGCGTGTAGTACTGGTAAGTCAAGAAAACGTTCGATAAGCTGTTTGATAGTTTCGAAGTATAAAAGTTACTATATATAGATATAATAAGATTCTTACTACTTACGTAAGAGCTTAAAACTTAAAATAGTACTAACCATTTATCATAAACTGTGTAAATTAACTACTATTGCTTAAATAATCAGTGGTATACGGTGTTGGTGCCACAATGGCTAAAACTTAGTATTACACTTAGTTTAATTAACTTGTATTGAGGTACCAACTGTTTGTTTTCCCAAAAAAAGTTAAAAAAGTCTTGAAAATAGTTATTTTAGTTAAAAATTTGTTTTATATATATTATAGGCAAACGCTTGACCGAATCACACCTGATGATAACTGATGCTGCATATTATATTATCATAAATATTATCCTAGTAATATGCAAACTCGAAAGCAAAAACTAGTTAAAATTAATTACGGCGTCAGTAGGTAACCCGAAAAGTTCCCAACTTCCCCTCGCATAAGTCACCGTATAGTCCAGTCAATATATGCATTTCACCTCGGAATTCGAGATACCCAGCTGTAAGTTTGTAAATACTTGTATATTGACACCCTAAAAGTTGTCTCAAAACCTACATATGGTAGGGTGTGTGCAACTATAAATTTTCAAGGTCAAAGGTCACAAAAATAGCTATTTTTGTGAATATCTCATTTCCTATGGGTTTTTTGGTATTTGTATGTATTACAATATTGTAGAATACTAAATTCTCTACAAATTATGTCAGGAAAAAAAATGTATACTGCAAACAGTTTTCGAGATAAAGGGCTTAGAGCGCGCGGTCACAGCATCACTTTTTTTGCATGATTTATTTTCTTTCTTGGTCAGGGCATGATTTAGAACCCCTGTATGCGGTTGGGCAATGCGAAACGGTTATTTGGAGCGTATCATGACAATTTGACCACCTCCTGGTTGACCTGAAGTGATGCTGTAACCGCGCGCTTTGCGCCCTCGTATCTCGAAAACGGTTCACCGTATAAAAAAAAATTAAAACAAAATTGTAGAGAATTTAGTATTCTACAATAGTGGCAAAATTTTTTTTTAATATGGTGAACCGTTTTCGAGATACGAGGGCGCAAAGCGCGCGGTTACAGCATCACTTCAGGTCAACCAGGAGGTGGTCAAATTGTCATGATACGCTCCAAATAACCGTTTCGCATTGCCCAACCGCATACAGGGGTTCTAAATCATGCCCTGACCAAGAAAGAAAATAAATCATGCAAAAAAAAGTGATGCTGTGACCGCGCGCTCTAAGCCCTTTATCTCGAAAACTGTTTGCAGTATAAATTTTTTTTCCTGACATAATTTGTAGAGAATTTAGTATTCTACAATATTGTAATACATACAAATACCAAAAAACCCATAGGAAATGAGATATTCACAAAAATAGCTATTTTTGTGACCTTTGACCTTGAAAATTTATAGTTGCACACACCCTACCATATGTAGGTTTTGAGACAACTTTTAGGGTGTCAATATACAAGTATTTACAAACTTACAGCTGGGTATCTCGAATTCCGAGATTCTTACCAAATTTTAGCTTATTTGACTGGACTAGTAAGACAGACTTTAAATTGCTTTCTGAAAGGGCTCCCCAGTCAGTATATCCTGACCTTTGTAGTCCCTGCCTGCTTCAAGAAGTTGAAAGCAAAAATAATATTCGGTTCAGCTTCATAGCTCAACGTAGAATGGTGGTTTCCACTTGGAGTGGCATGTAGTTATAATTAAAAATTTTAATGAACTAAAAATACACTTTCGGTGGGAGAGAGGATTTAATATTGAAATACGTTTTAAAATTAATAACAAAGAATTTAAAACAATAATATGGTTTACAGCTTGGTGTTTTGTTAAAAATCGAAACCAATTAAACTGTATACAGTAAAATCACAAAAATCATTAGAATCCTACCTAGTAGGTATACCTAGTATAAGTTACTTATACTAGGTGGTTCTAGGCGCGAGTTCCACGCGACAGAATAGAAATAAGTAGTTTTTATTTTCTCAAAAGATTTTATACTACAAATTAAAGAATGCGGTATCTAGCTTCAAAATATTTGACTTCTTCTTCTTCTTCCTGCCCTTGTCCCACTAGGTGGTGTTGGCACAACATGTTCTTTTCTTCCATTCTCTTCTATCAGCCGTCATTTCAATATTCACACCTTTCACATCCATATCATTGTTTACATAATTTCACTAAAAGCGGAATATATGTAATTAGTTTCAGCTACACTCAAATTCTCAATACAAATACAGTACAATAAAGCAATAATAAGCACAAAATGAATAACCATTCAAATTCCACAATTCACTGCTATTATCCGCAGTAAATTGCACTGCTAATATAGAGCTCGTATTAAACCTCTGATAAGAATCACGTAAAGCTGTTTTATTCACAGCATCATAAATAAAACTGCAGTCATAATATTTCGAAGCTTAAGTACTGAGATATCGAGTTGAAATTTAGTGTGGACTTACGTTTGTGTGATTTACGTTTGTTTTTGTTAAAATAACAATCTAAGGTCATAGTTATACATTCTTTATTTAGTCAAATGTGTATTTTATTAAGATTATCTCTAAAAAACGCCTAGGTTTGACATAAATAAATTAAATAAATAATTTATTTAGTAGCGTCTCAAATCCAGATTTTAAATCACGCTCAGTTTCTATAGTAACTCATCGGTATTCTGAGGCATTTCTTGTAGACAGATGTGTATGTGACGTTATTATTGATAGGATTAAATACAGCTCAGTCACATTAGTACCTCTACCATGAGTTTTCACAGTAAAATCGCCTGACTTCACTAGGTATAGAAGTTACGTAAATATTAGTATTACGAATTTTAGTACCCAACTATCCGCTAGAGGCGCTGTACAAATCTTCATACATTTTTTTAACTACAGACGCTAGCGAGTACAGATTGTAAAAACTCATGGTAGAGCTACAGTCCACAAGAAATGCCACAGAATACTGATGAGTTACTATAGAAACTGAACGTGATTTAAAACCTGGTTTGAGAGGCAAGGATACAGCTTTTCTAAGAATTGTCTTGTTTATAAATGTTGGAAGTTGTAAATGACAGCTATTTACGGCGACTATTCGCTAGAAATAGACTTCCGTACGACATCGTTCTCTATGATCTCTCAGTCATAAAACTTGATTAATATTTGGTACTAACAGTCGCACTCAGAGACATACGTTACGTAAGAATAGTTTTTGTTTTAGCTGTCATTTTTTTTTAATTTTTATTTTACATGGAATACAAACAGCTTTTAAAATTAAGGACTAATCAATCAATCAGAATTAAAAAATACTTTATTCAATAGAATGACAAGGATCATTTAGAATCGTCTTACGTACTAGGTGATTCTAAGTGCCAGTTCCACGCGACCAGAGCCTAGAAGCGTTCTTCTAGAAAACTTAATAGAATGAATGTAACACAAATAAGCCTTAATTAGTATTCACTTATGGAATTATTATGAATAATTCTGTAATAAAGTTTGGAGAAACCACTGGCACCTGTAACACAGTTTTTATAATTAGATCAGGAGCCAAATTGTTCTATACAAAAATATTTTAATAAAATCATTTTTACTTTACCTACTTTAACGCTTAAAATAACATGTTTTCGTTTAGTTATGACGAACAAAGACGACACAAATACTTACTTTATGTTAGAACAACGTCTCTGAGTGCGGTAGCTAACTTATAAATTATTTATAGATTTTTTATAAATTATTACCAATAACGGTTTTATCTATGGATAAATATAAGATAATGTATTAAGATGTGTGGCGTTTTTTTTTAAATGAATGCAGCTTTTTTTTCAAAAATATTTTCAAAGCTCCATATGCATTTAATTAAAATCTGGACAAGTCCTAGACCTACTTTTGAGTAATCCAAAAATTGTGCTTTTATTTAATTTCGATAGGATTGAAGACAGTTTTGATTATTTTTATAAAAATATAATATTATTATATTTTTTTATAATATAATATTATTATATTTTTTTGTGTTAATTACCAATATAATTTTATGCTATTTTTTCTAATTAAGATTGTTGTAGGTAGAATTATCTAAATGTATTAACATTTTCTAGCTAAAATATGAATTTCATGTTTATATTTTATTCTCATACTTTAAAATAATTGTATGTATTGGCCATTTGTTTTGGTAATAGAGACAACAGACTTGCCATTTAAAATACATAGATATTTCAAATACTAAAGCTTGAACGAGAAAAGTACTTATTTTATATGGATCATAAGTCTGTAACACAACGATGAGCTTTCCTACTTTATTGGGGTTTTATTGCACTTTTTTGGGTCAAAAGGTGATGAGTTTTATTGAGTGCTAACCTGGGACTTTACTGCCAGTCATCATGGCTTTGTTTGTCCTTACTGATTTTTACGTACCTTTATTAGAGGTTTCAAGTTTTATGTATGACAAAAAGTACAAATAAAAAAAAATATATAAGTATATTCATGGACATTTCACACATCACACTCTAGTCCCAAACTGAGCAAAGCTATGGAAACTGGACTGCTGATAGAATACTTATATACTTATATTTTTGTAAATACATACATCGTTACACCTAGACACAGAACAAATATTTATGTTCATCACACAAACATTTGCTCTGGGAATCGAACCCACGACTCACATGGAAGGCAGAGCTACTACCAACTGATCTGCGATGCCTGTCCAGTATATAATATACACCGTGGAGAGTGGCACAAGGAAAAGGAGGCCTATGCCCAACAGTGGGCGAAATCTGGCTGCGGATGATGATGATGATGATATTTACAGTATCAAAAGAGTAGTAAAGCTTTTTGTTGAAAGGATCGTTTGGTATTACAAAGTAACTTATTTCGGTCGTTAATAAAGACGGTTAATAAAGACGAAGCTTCCAAAACGGTAGGTATGGGCCTAGCCTATATTATGCGTAATCAATGAAATGAAATGAAATTATTTATTTGCGAGAAGTATGGTTATACAGGTAAAAGTGTTTAGAGTTTTAGTTTCACATACTTCGCCAATAAATAATAAATAAATAATGCTGGACAATCCACACAACATCATCTAGCCTCAAGCTAAGCAGAGTTTATGTTATGGGTACTACTAGACTGACATACTTAATACATTACATTACATAGATAGATATTTTTATTATACATATAAAATACCCAGAACACCTCACAATATTTGCAGATCGTACAAACATTTATCCCAAGGCGAGAATCGAGCCCGCAACCTCCGCATCGCAGGCGGACCTTCGCCCGCCGCGTCACATCGGTCGGTAATGCTCATGTTTAGCAGTAGATATCTTAAAACAGGTATGTTGATATATAGGTCAAAGTCAAAACTACTTTATTCAGTAAAATCACAAGGATCATTTAGAATCGTCTTACATACTAGGTCAATGTACCAGTAGTAAAAGGTACTTACCTGGTTTGCAGTGTGCATGTGTCGTATATAGGTCACAGTAGATTAATGATCACGATATTGCGAGTTACTCTATTTATAGCGAGAGCAAGACCTTGAGGAAAGCGTTGAAAAGTATTGGTTTTCTTTTGACTGGATTTTTTTTTATCTCACAGAGTACTTTACTAATTAAATTAAAAACTTAAAACTAATACAATCATCGTAAAAAGTAATACTATTGATTATTTTTATTTATAATATATGTAGGTATGTAAAACCATATATTACATGGGGTTTCATTCATACTCTTTTGTTATTTTATCCAACGTTTTGGCTTTGTAGCTATTAATTTGTCTCAGTTTTTTTTATGCCATAGCTGGCAGACGAGCTTGCGGATCACCTGATGGGAAGTGGTCACCGCCGCCCATGGACTCCTGCAACACCAAAGGCGTTGTCAGTGTCACTATTACTACTAAACAGTACAACTAGTAGCAAAAATGAGACACTTTTGTCTCATTCCCTGTTTACTTTATGTTATCATTACGTATGGTAATCTAAGTTTTTATTAGAGAGACCGTTTATCTCTAAACCATTTTCTATTTGAAAACGATTTTTATAAGAACGGTCCAAATTCGACTAGTATTTTCATCTGTGAACCGATTTCGGTAATTTTTCTTTTGGTGGACAAGTGGTCTATATTTTTATCAAGATCTGGTCAAATGGTTTATAAAAAATATTTTCGATGATGCGTATTTAATCGATGTCTCATAACATTTTATTTCTTTTTAGTAAACTACGTCTAAATTTGGAATTCAACGGACGTATATATCCGAACACGACTAGACTTTTTATTTCGTTTAATTAAAACTTCGTTAGGAACCCTGATCAGAAAACAGCTTAATTACGTTTTGTTCTTTACAAAACAAATTGTTTGTAGGACAAATAGATGTGTACAATGTAATTTTACGCAGTACTACTGAATTTGTAGTCTGTATTTCACTCACACTTGGGGTGGAGACCGCGTTTAGGCAAGCGTACTGTAGGACGCCCTCTGGCAAGATGGAGCGACAATCTGCGGAGTGTAGCTGGCAAAAACTGGATCAGAAAAGCCGAAGACCGGGCTCAGTGGCGCGTCTTGGGAGAGAACTACGTCCAGCAGTGGACTGATATAGGTTGATGATGATTTCACTCGAATGAGTCTCGAAAAATAAAACGCAAATTTTGTATGGAACAAAACATTTCGACCCAAAATTTAGTTTCTACGAGACCCCTAATCTACGAAATAGCTAAGTGCTACGATGCTACGAAAAGCTACGAGATTGTGCAATGCTGTTCCATTGTGATCCCTATCACGTCCGATCAAGACTCCAAGTTTTAAAGATGGAGGAAGTATTTATAAGGAAAGTTTTCTGTACTCAAGAGATTGTGTACGTGGACGTTGTAGGTCAACGTGACATGGTGACTTTGCGGGAAAATTTCGCGCAAAAACCAGAAAAATGTAAGAAATCAAATAATGTCACATCTTTTTTTTCTGCAGCTTATTTTATTCAGGCCAAAGAAAAGATGGATGGACTGCATGAATGATGAAATATGTAAAAAAGGTGTGAGCATTGAGATGACGTCTGATAGAGGAGATTGGAATAAGAAGACGTGTTGTACCGACCCCACATAACGTGGGACAAGGGTAGGAAGATAAAAAAAAAGTAAAAATATTATGTTATTTTTACTTTTTTTTTTATGAAGATTATGATGATGATATTAGATAGAATAGATGATATTATACCTACCTATGATGGAAATAACGGTCGTAAAATAGCGTTTATCGCATTTTAGGTAATAACTGCTTGTTCAAAGAAAGGTAGAACAGTGAACATTTTGTTTGAACCCTTTGTTTCTGTACAGTACAAATCGATTTGGGGAATTTCGTATTACAGTTGAAATAGTTTCGATAAAATGTTTGTTCGTAGTGCGTGAAGCCTTATCTTTACCGCAACCGGAAATAATTGTGGAACCTTTCGGTTTGAACTTAACTTACATTTTATGTATAAAATTGGATTTAGAAGTAGTCTTCTTCTTCGACGAGTTGTTGGTAAACCATTTTGAGAAAATCACCAAGGTTAGACCACCCCTGATCAATAGCTAGTCACATTGAGTACGTCCATCGAGCAATGCATGAGGTCAGAGGTAGTACAAGAAGTAGAGCTTCTTGTACTAAATGAGTATATCGTGCAGTATTTTTTTTTATCATCCTATATATGTACCCAAATCAAAATGCATGATTAATTTAAAATGTTAATTTAAGTTATGTAATAAATGGGCTTTTTATTTATTACCGTGCAGTATGAACAAAGACATGTTTAGACACGACATATCCATTTTCCTTAATATGATGGAACCTTTATGTGGTTGTAATTCAACTTTGTGGTCGGGAGGTTACGGCCCGTGAAATTATTTTGGAGAAAAAGAGGTCAGAAAAACAGACTATGTTATCATGACCGATACAAAAAGTTGTAAAACTTTGGCTTCTGTACCTCTACCATGAGTTGACACAGTAAAATCGCCTGACTTTACTACAGTAGTTACGTAAATATTACATAGTATTACGAATTTTAGTACCCAACTATCCACTAGAGGCGCTGTACAAATCTTCATACATTTTTTTAACTACAGACGCTAGCGAGTATAGATTGTAAAAACTCATGGTAGAGCTACAGTTTTTTGAAAACAAAGCGCCACAGTAGCGCCACATTCATAGTTTACCCGTCAAGTTGACAGACGTCATAGCTTGGAATGCAGACGACGGCAACTTGACAATTGACTGACTTGACTGAGAATTTTATTCAAACACTTGATATTGGTTTGACACAGGTTTTTTCTTAAAAAATACTTACCTGAGTAATTATATTATAAAATAATTTTATTAATTCAAGCGACACGTAACGCGTATTCCCTAATCAAATTTAATACGAGAAAACGAACAATCATTAATTATCCAGAGATTTACTTCTCTCGTCCTATATTCTGAATATTCATTAATTTTACCCGCAAATTTAATTTTAATATTACTAGACTAGATATAAGTTAACTTAAGAGCTTTTTAATCAATTAAAAATAAAAGTAATGAGAAATGCTAAATTAATAAGATTTATGGTTTAGATAGGTCCATTTATGTACATCCAGCGATTTTATTTACCAATCTTCAAAAGTATTTGTATTAAAACACTATACTTACTAAATAAAAAAAAGCAACGTCTTCTGATATTAAAGTCGTGGGTTCGAATCTTGTCTGGACCTAACAGATTTTTTGATATTCGATACGTATGTGTGTAGAATGTCAGTGTTTTCAAACAATAAAAGAGAAAATCGTGTATTTTCTGTTAATAAGACTGACTGAATGAGAGGATTATATAACAATAGATTCTGGGCCAGACTACTCGTTATAAAAATGGCCCCTATGAGTGCCTAGGGTCCATTTTTATATAACTGTAGTGATAGCTTTTAGGATAGGAAGATCAGCGTTGTAGTAGTACATAGGTACTACTACAACACATGCTGAGTGATGGCCTGTTTTGTGGTCACAACCATGTAAATAATAAGGTTTATTTTTAATTGTGTGTACTAATATGTTTTGATCTCATGTGTGTGACACAAAATAAAGTTTTTCTTTCTTTCTTTCTTTTCGAACATCGAGGTTATATAATCGAGGATAATTATTTTTAGCAATGTACCTACGAATAGGTACATGGTTAAAAATAATTATAATCATAAAATCTTTCAAAACGTTGGATATTCAGGCAAATACCTAGTTTGACTCATCTGTAGATACTATATTAGAGTTTATATTTTCTGATTTTCACAGAAACACCTCTCCCAATAATCTGATTCAAATATCTTTATCTTTCCAGGTACTTATCGATCTAAATCGGTGCACTATTGTATCTGTCCTCATGACATTTGCAAATCACAGTGAAGTGTTTTTATCAGTGTAAATTCAGTGATACTGCCGCGACTACGTACTTATTTAAATAGTTATACAATGTAGTTTTCAAAACGGGATATTTACCATGATTTGTGAGTTTGATTATTTCCGCATGCAACTGTGCCGAAATATCGGGAAATAATCAAACTCACAAATCATGGTAAATATCCCGTTTATAATGAAAACTATGTTCAAAACCATGATAGTTTCAAATATTATAGTTATACAATGCTTTAAAAACGGAGTGCATTAGGAGCGTTAGTGAGGGGGTCAAGACGAGAATCGCCACGAAACAGCGATGGCCAGGCCTGAGGTTGTGCGATGAGACGGAGATGGACGAACCAAGCGCCGCAAAGCGGCCCTCCGTACTCACCATAGACCGGGCCGCGTTCCTCCTCCTCAGAGTCAAGAGGGCGTTTAAGAAGAAGCGGCAGCAGCGGAAGGAGAAGCAGTAAGTACCTTAAACTTAGCGTACTACATTAGTAACTACTATCGGTCTATCTTATAAAAATTTTGCGCAGACTTGGAGTACTGATTACCATACGTAATGATGGCTTAAAGTCAACGCTAACTTATTATAAGATAGGGGGTATTACTCTTGTGGCCATGAATATATGTGATAATAGTAAAGGTATTTATAATTCAAAACACACTGCGCGGTGACAATGCAACGTTCGACAGTTGAGCTGGCATTGACGCGCAGTGTGCCTCAAATACGCCAGAGCTACGACACTTTGTCGATTATCTCATTTATTTCCGATCGGGGTTTTGAACATTTTTATTAATTTACAACGTATTCTAGTCTTTAGCGATTGTAAAATATCTTCAGGGCGTGTCGACTAGATCGAGTTTCGCGCTGAAAACGGGTTTCAAAAGCACGACAAGGTCACTGAAAACATTAAATTGGGTACTTTATTGCGTGTTCTTTAGCCTGCAGACTCAGCTGCTTTCAGTGAAGTTCAAGCTACAAACAAATTAACCCATTGTCTGCTCGTACTGTGCAGAACACAATAGGAAATGTGTCGAGAATCTTCGCAATAGAAAATCTATTGTGTCGTAAATCTCAACAGTCTAAGCTGGTTTAAAATCTCCGAGGTGCGCCGATGTGTGTATTTTCCATTCTACATAAATGCAACTATTTCGAATCCTACAATATGCAAACAAACGTTGTATCTGCATGCTAATCGAGTGCTTAGTTAAAAAGTTCTTAATAAAGTAGAAAAAAGTATTTCGGTTTCAAAACTTGCTTCAAAACTGCTGAGCTCGCCCGATATGACGGGGTCGTTAGCTTCCCATTAGGACCTGATTTACGCCTAACTACTCTCGCCATTTCGAGCTAGTGTTGTAGAAAGTTTAGTACAAGCCAAACGAAACGAACCGTTTTTCAACTAAAATGATCGTCAATTTATACTTTTGGATTTAGATTGTTGCGTAGACGAAACATGAAAACTATTTAACGTTAAAATAAAACGATACTTTACTATTTCTTAGCACTCCGGTAGCTCTACCATGCGTTTTTACTATACTATACTCGCTAGCGTCTGTAGTTAAAAAAATGTATGATGATTTGTAAAGCGCCTCTAGCGGATAGTTGGGTACTAAAATTCGTAATACTAATATTTACGTAACTACTGTAGTCAGGCGATTTTACTGTGACAACTCATGGTAGAGGTACGGTACTATACAAAAAAGTATACAATCAAATTAAGAACCTCCTTCTTTTTTGAAGTCGGTAAAAATTTTGTTTACTACCAACACATAAAAAGTAGTTTACGACTAAATTACTTCTGTGGCCGGATCAAGTAAGTAAGTACCTTTTTAATTTTCACAGACAAACACATAAATGTGTAACTATTATATTTAGTGAGCAAATAACCAGTATTTTGTTTCCAGATTTTATCGAGTACTGCACTGTTTCATAGTTCACTGTGGCCTTGTCTGGACTCTTCAAAGTGCTTTTTCACTTGGACCTGTCAAATACTCTTGCCTCGCTTAGCACTTAAGTAACTTATAGTTTGTGTATGTGTTGTATAAAACATATTAGGATGTGTTTGCAGCATTGTCTAAAGTTCAAGTTCTTATTCTCTCAATTAAGGTACTTTACTTAGTATCATTTCATACCATACGCAGTAGTATCCCACTTCTGAGATATAATTAATATTAATGGACATTTCACATATCACATTCTAGTTCTGTTTTTGTAAATAAAATATATAGTAGTCCCCAGACACAAAACAAATATTTCTTTTTTCATAGATGTCGATCAATCGGCGCCATTTTGCCGAGAAATGATTGTACAAAAAAAGGAACAAAATTACTCAACGCAATAAAACCTTTTTGAGGATGAGTTCACGAAAACAAAGTAATTACATCAAGGACAATCAAGCGGGATTCATCAGAGATGATTACCTGAAGATTATTCCGCTACAAATGTAAATGTATCCATCAGTACAACCCTCACGTCCTGGGTTTACCGATCACGGCTTAAGCAGATCTGTTTTACGAGAATATTGATATGGATGACGTCTGTTGCCCTTTAACTTTACAACTGTTTTATGAGACACGTGCGAATGCGCAATGGTTGAGTCACAGGACAAGTGGTTGGAGATGGCCTGATTAGAGTCTGGTCATTCAGCCTGAAGGGACGTGCTTATTTTGATACCACACACATATAAAAGCCCTTCAAATATATCCTTTTTTATTGATATACAAGATTATGTACCTACTAAATAGCTAGTTCAATATTTTATTTTGTATTATACCTACAAATTACATTAAAAATGACTTTGTAAATTGATCGTTTGTTGGCGGTCTATCGAATGCTAAGTGCGAGTAAACCGTTATGATTGGGAGTAAAGTGGTTTAAGTTAAATAAATTAAATGCAATAAAGGAAATTCATCACAGCTTTAATTAAAACCATAGCTTACAATGCATTATTGACATTAGTAACTGGAGTTTCTACCTTAAGGTCGTCCTCATTGTCTTTCTTCTCTAACATACTTGTCAAGTCTTTTTTTACCGAAGCTCCTTCATTCAGTGGTTTGATTTCCTTATCACCCACGACTTGGATTTCGGCCATTGCAGCGGGATGTGTTGTCTTTTTCATAACGTCCATGTCGGCAATGTCTTTTCGCTTCGGGAACAGGAAAATCTCCATTGCTCTTGGTCGCATTCCAGATGGTGAATTCAGTATATTTTGGAACCGAGGAGTTTTTATGGTTTTTAACGGATTTTTAAGGTTGTTAATCGTCATCGGTGCGCGGTTTGGACCTAGCTCGAAGTACACTGTGCTTTCTTGGATTTGCTCGTGAGAGTCGCAGCAATGGGCTGATGTGGGGTCTTTGAAGAGGTCGTTGCTTTTAAGGATTTTGTTAATGATGTCTGAAGGATGTGAGAGGAAGTTCTTGGTGCTTTTGAAGGAAGAGCAAGGACAGGCTTCAAGGATTCGGGGCTTGGTGGTAGGGATGTTTGGAAAGAAAGGGATATTGTTAGGTTTTGATGGTTCTTCTGTAAAGTATTAAAAATTTAAAACATTTGAATAAATTTAAAACATTTGATTATAATCTATCTAGTGACTAAAGATTGAGTAACACTAAACCAAAAATACCGATTGACACTCTCGGCCAAGTCTTGAACAATCTTTTGATCTATTTATACATCATCATCAATTTATTTATTCAATATCAAGCTCTGTTTTCTTCTATTCGCTGCAAACTTCATGTAGTCAGTCTATCGGCTGGTTTCTCGAACGATGATCAACGAAAAAATCAAATAATTACTATGTGTCAAACTCGGATCAATCGTGATTTGGGTTTCCAGAAACCGGCCGTATATCTATAAAAATTCGGTTACCTGGTTGTTTTCCGTTGAAGTAAATAGCTATATCCATCTTGCCGAGGTTGACGAGAGAGTTGGTGATTGTAGGCATCGTTTTAACAAACTTGCTGTTCGTACATCTGGCAGTCGCCAGACACATCAGTATTGATGAGAATGTAAAGAATATTTTTGCCTGTAATTTAAAATGTATTGTATCAAACTTTAAAAAAAAATTATACACAAACACTTTTTAAAGCTAAATCTGAAAGATGCCACTATTTAATAGGAGGATTTAGTGCCTAGGGGCTTTTAAGATGGATCAGCCTAGTCGGTTTTAACAATACATGCAGGTCTGTTAGTGGCTAGAGTTGGCGGACACTGACAGAATTACTATTATTTGCTACAATTAAATAAAGAAAAGCTATAAAAGCATTGATTGTCTCTCCAATGCAAGAAATTTAAATATAAACAAGACAGAATAGAGGAGTATAACAAGCTCTGTTAATAATCTATACAACATTTCTGTGAAACATTATTTCAACAGCTCATTTTTCAGTGTTTTGCAAAAATATTTGTCGACGTGATTATTTCATTCGCGGATCCACAATACGCTTCATTAGTATGTTTTAAAATAAATGTACCAACGAAATCTACTTACAAAAAAGAACACACGAGAAAAATTCACGAGGAATAAAAAAATAGACGATTCGCGATGAATAATAAAAACTAAATGTAACCTAACTTTCTGCAAAAGACAAAAAGTTCCAAAGAAAGAAAGTTTTCGAAAACCTCGATTTTTAGTAACCAACTCTCGTGTTTGCTTACCATTTCCAGTTTCGCAAATACGATTGAAATCAAATTGTAACTTGTTTCGCAATTTCGATTTCGTCCGTTATTGCCTTTCCGTTTTATGAGCGCTACCTATCGGCCAATTTAAATTGTAACTTTGCAATTATTCCGCGTGCTTAATCGTGTTTTATAACCCTGTAATGCCTAGTAACTTTTAAAAAGCGCCATCTACATCTCCTGAAGTAATTCAGGAGTGTAATAAAAGTTTTAGTTTTTAAGCTATTGCATAACTTCTATCGCGGGCCTTGAGCGTGGAGACCAATCTGGATATTCCGTAACGAAAATACCGAACGAAAATAACCTAACACTGCGCATGCGTACTCCAGCAAAAAAATCCTTCGCAAAAAGTTAAAAGTTATAGATTATGTTTCTCCTCTTATTATGTCTTCACATTTCTTGTGTAATTGCCATCTTCTTCTTCTGCCATACTAAATGACGCATATTTCGAGATTATAATTTATTTACCTTATCTTCTTTCAATTTTTTCTTATATTTTGTAGATATTGAGTATATTCAATAAGCGAAATTCTCAGCCAATGTACATTAGATGTAATCGATACACTTGATCGCTTTTTCCGTAGGTGTATTTACGTTTTCAGTGTCCCTAATAACAAGAATATGTAGAGAAACATAATATCTTACAAAGTAGGTACTGTAAGGATGAAATTATCCAATTACAGTAGATGTTCTTGTTATTTTTTTTTTTAGTCACTATGTTAGCTCGTTCGCCAACCATAGATAAATTAAACATCAGTAACAAGTCTTCTTCTTCTTTTAATAATAAATATTCATGGACATTTCACACATTGCCAACCATAGATTAAGTAAACTATCCATAAAGAGTCTTCTTTAACTAATAATAAATATTAATAGACATTTCACACATCGCGCTAGTCCCAATCTAAGCAAAGCTTGTGGGCTTGCAAAGATAGAATATCTGATAGAATACCTAATTTTTTTTTGTATATAGTTACATAGAATACATAGTAACACCCAGACCAGAACAAATATAAATGTACGTCACACAAACATATGCTTTCCTATTCCAACCCACGATTTACGTCATATAAGGTAGAGCTGCTACTAACTGAGCTGTGACCGCCTGTCATGTCTTCATGCGATTTCTGCCCGTCAATACGACAGGAAATTTGAAATATATCTGAGTCAAGTCAGTCAATCGCCAGGTCGGCTGTCGTTTGTTTTAAAGGGAAAATTGTGGAGAGTATTACCTTCAAAACCTATGGGAAATACTTAGGTATAATGTAAAACAAACAGTATTTTTTTTCATTTCATTTATATTATACGTTCAAAATGGTAGTCGAGAAAATAGGGTTCTATTACGAAAACCGAAAGTACATGCAAATATTAATAGCTATATTAAAACAAATTAAAAAGTAATAACTTTTTATGTTATTAAAACGGTTGGAGCTATTAAGTATTTAGCGAAGAATGTAAGTACATATAAGTACTTGCTTTCATTAGACATTAAGCTGAAACGTTATTTGCTCCCCTAACTAATTAATTATAATGATAAGTCATATTATGTTTCTATTGGCCAAGTTTTGGGAAAACAATGTTTGAGACCATTATATACACGAAGAAGAAGAAAAATTGTACCAATTGTTATAAATTAATTTTTAATAATTTTTATTGCATGTTTTAATAATAAACCTAATAGCGTTATTTCAGATACGATTGTAATTAATTGTTATTGAAGAAATATGAATCAAAGTAAAAACTCTTTTTTTTTTAATATAATCTTCTCAGATTTAATAAAACAACTATAAATATATACAATAAGCTGATCAATATCTAACAC
The DNA here is from genome assembly GCA_932527185.1 of Ecliptopera silaceata. NCBI lineage: Eukaryota > Metazoa > Arthropoda > Insecta > Lepidoptera > Geometridae > Ecliptopera > Ecliptopera silaceata. The sequence continues at coordinate 2,567,393 of OW052202.1, read as the reverse complement.
ACATAAAAAAAACAAAATAGTTTTTATTGGTTACTACAAGTTGTGTACATAATTGGGTTGGGAACTTTTCTTTTAAGTTTTCCGACCTGTTAGAAGATTCCCCTCTTTTCTGTGGTGGAAGAAGACACTTGTATTACGTAAATAGATTTAATAGCTCTCCATGATGTTCTTGAAATTGTTTTATTTTAAAGCTTGATTTCAGCATGAGTCAATCTGCTTAGCAACAGAACTTCATGAACGCAAAGTGCAGCTTCAACATTTACGAGTAACTGTACCCCAAGTACGAGTTTGTGCACACACGAATCGTACAGACGCAATCGCCGAGCGCCACCGATTTTGTATGGAAATTCTAGCTTCTCAAGAAATCTGCGAGGGGCGCTGCTTGGATCTCCATACAGAATCGGTGACGCGATTGCGTCTCTACGATCCGTGTGTGCACAAACTCGTACTTGGGGTACTGAAGTGTCGTTTTAATCCTATTTTTGGGTATATCGCAGCACCCAATATGCTCGTGCATTGTTGCAATAAAATGTTAAATTGCTTTTATTTTAAGAGATCTCGTAAAACCAATGTTATTCGCCAGCATACTATGGACTTGATCGTTTTAGCTGTTTTGGTACGTTCTTTGATTTTATTTTGGGTGATATTTATTTTCGCTAGGTTTTATTGCCTTTGCGGACTGTTTTTCGTCTATTTCATGTATTGCTTTGTTCTTTTGAAATACAGCTGTTGATTTATATTAGACACCCTAAAGGTTAACCGACGAGGTCATAATGAAACAAAGAATAACAAAACAATAATGTTTTTGTTATAAAAAAATACGGTAAGAATGGGCCGTTATTTTCTTGCCTGTTCTGGTCGCGAGTACGATTCGGACCCTTGTTATTTTAATAAATAAAGTACTAATTCTGATATTATGATGTTCTGAATCAAAAAAATAATTATAATAATGTTAAATTGTTATTATTATAGGGATTGTCAACTGTGTTGAAATTCTGTGATGCTAACAGCACAGTCAATGCTTCGAAACCGGCTGTCAATTCTAGACGAACCCATGACTTGGTAGACGAAGCTTTTCTCGAGCAGAAGGACATCTTGTTGGACATGGTAAAGTATTTATCACAGTCACATTGCTCTTGATTAAATAACGTCACGTCTTTATTACCAGAGTTCCTTAGACCATTTTTGATGGATTTGAATACCTATACCTACTACATAACCTACTCTACATGTAGCACCTTACCTACATAAAATACCTATACTTAGTGCATTTTATAAAATCATCATTCAGGATCAGGATCATTTAGAATCGTCTTAAATACAAGGTGTGTTACATACTACGTGCCTTATAGATATAATTAATCAAAACAACAAACTTTTAAAATGATTATTGTGTGTAATATATAAACTACTCACATTTTAAAAGCAATTTTACTGAGTATCCAAGATTAAAAAGTTTTTACTTTTACTCTAGAAAGTTAGTAATTCGTAAATACTCTGTCCCTAGATACCGCGACGTTGCTCAAAGGTTTTGTAAATCTATTAAAGTGGCAACAAAAAGAGTTTTTTTAATAGAACGAAATGGATCCACGAATCTGTTTAGCTTGACTCTTTTGCTACTGAAAGGTTACATTCCCTTTGAGCTATTCGATTCGGGGTCTTGGACTAAGCCCTTGGGAGGGCTAGGTAGAACTACACCGGTATTCACCAATACCGGGTACTATAATCATTGATCGAAGATAATGTCAATTTATTCAGATATATTGATATTTGAATTTTTTCAACCGTGAAACTTTGTTTGGTGAACTTTGTACTCAATTTATGTTTTGCCATAAAACATTGGGTGAATCATCTGTTTTTTTAGTATTTTTATTATAAGCTAGTTTCTTTGATATTTTTATCGTTTCGTAAAATAGGCTCTTAACTACATATAATCCCTATGAACAGAAAATATTACTCCAGACTGCTCATATACGTTATTTAAGATATTATATACGTTATTCTCAAAAATTAATTACAAATATACAAATTAAACTTTAAACTAGGCAATAACTTTTTTCATATGTTTTAGTATGTAACGAAATAAAAGCTATTTTTGTTTTATTTATCCGTTATTATCAATAATCTAAACACGTTCAATTTTGTCTAACACCAACACTTTAAATATAGTTCTAAAAATCCCATATTCGATATTTTCATTCCATTTGCAGTTAGAAACTAAACTAAAAGAGGTGAGAGATAAAAAGAAAAAGAAATCCATAGACAAATCAGATCCGAACACAATCTCGGAATCCAAATGTGATCCAACTCTGCCGAGGACGGGAGAGTTGAAGCTATCTGCTAATGGAATAAGTGCAGTTGGTGAAATTGATGCTCATCTAAAGTTTGGTGAGACAGGTAAAGCAATTTTAATACTACCCTACTTCTCACTAATTCCTACTAAATATGACGCCCTAGTATAGTTTGTATGGATAGATGTATATTCGTTACTCTTTCTCAAAAACTACTGAATGGATTATAATGAAACTTTACAATAATGTAGTTTATACTTTGGAAAACACATAGGTTATAATTTAATCGTTTATAATAATGATATTGTGCGAATTGCCGTAAATATAACGATAGGAAGACCAGCTAGTTATAACAATAACATTTTTGACAGAAGTGCCATCAGACATTTGACAGTTGCCACAATTCATTTGTTCTCTGCTTTCCACGCAGGTCGTGGGTTTGAATCTCATCAAGAACAAACATTTGTGTGATAGATGAACATTGATGTTTGTTTCGTTTGGATGTAGGTATTCTAAATAAGATAAAGATAAGGATATTTATATTGCAACAAATGTGTATTTAAAAAAAGTATACAAGTGTTCCATCAGAAATGTAGTTCCCATTGTAATTTTGTAGAAGCTTTGCTTAATTTGGGACTAGATTGCGTATGAAATATTTATAAACGTAAATTGATGTAAAAATTGTTTTAAAAATGAATATTTAGTGACATTTTACCTACAATTAATTTATAAACATAGTAAAGTTTAGATTCACAGGAAGTGGATTCAAAGCAAAACTAAATTAGTTTTCCTTTAACAAATCTAGTTAGAAAATATAGTTTTAATTACTTAAGTTGAGATTATATAACCGTGAGTGCGATGTTCACAGTAATGAACTTAATTTTAAATTACTGCTGATTAATTACGTTAGGTTGCCGAGCCTTCAGGGTGCCAGGTTTACAATACTTATTATATCATATCAAAGGGAAATGTAAGGTTATAATGTATTTAACAGTCATGTTCAAAACTAAGTTTTTTATAAAAGAAGACTTCAAGTATTTTTCGTCAAAAAATTGCTCAAAAAATATTTAAAAAAAAAAATGTTTATGGTATTCTAATCATTTTAGTTCCCATAGTAACTTTGCTTGGGAATGGAGCGTGATATGTCAAATGTTCGCAGATTATTAGATATCAAGACATAATATAATAGTACTAAAATGTCATTAGGTCGTGTTGATATCGTATCGGCAGCAGTAAAAGCAGCTTTTCTAGTGTTAGCACGACATGTCAATAAACCCATTTTACGAAGCCTTCGCTTGGCAGCACAAAGAGTATTAAGAGATCTAGGATCACGCTCTACGTGGCTTTATACGATCTGCGGATTATTTGAAAATAAAGTTTTGCAAGTAAATCGAAAACATTTTACACATAAACTTTATTTTGCGACTTTGAAATGGAACTGTTTATTTGTAGTCGGATGAGGCTGTGGGCACATTATATGATTTTACATTATAAGTGCCTATTCGAAGTGTCAATCGGCAATGCACAACTAACAAGTAGGTAGTAGTAGGACTATTACTACTTAAGGTGAACTACTAGTAGTAGTTAACATACTAGTAGTCAACATACTATTAGTCAACATACTAGTAGTCTACATACTAGTAGTCAACATAATTTCTATTAACTTTATGTTGATGAAAAACAGCAAAATTTTTACCGCATTCTAATTAGAATGCCCTCAGATTGTGACGTCCTTTTAAATAAGATTTTTTTCTTCAAAAACATTCCAACAAATTAAAAAAGTCCTTGTTTTCCAGGAAAAGGTAGTCTCAAGTTAAACGCAGCCGGCATATCAAATGTCGGTAGATCTCATTTAGATTTGGGCGTGGAGGACGGGAATGTCCACGTTCCCGGGATTAGCAACCTGTTTATGGGTAAGATTTATCCAGAAGACGATTCTCTTTTAACTATATCTCTTACTAGCTGACCCGTGCCCACTTCGTTGGGCATAATTTTCATTAAATATAAAAGTTAAACATGTGCTGTCGACTTTTTTGTAGACATTTACAAGCTCCATATCTTTTCTCTAGAACACAAAAATATATCTTTCATAGTTAAGGCAACGTTCGTAAGAAACGCTTTCATTCGACCGTTTTTTCTCCGATTCACTTTGCAAAACGGACTACCACGTAAAAGCCTTTTTATTTTTCGGTTTTTTATATAACCTATGACACTTAGCAATAATGTGGCTTTCTATTGGTGAAATATTTTTTTAAATCGGTTCAGTACATCCCGAAATTACCCCTTACAATTTAACAAACACACTTTACTTCTTTATAATATTGGCATAGGTACTTAGATAAATAAACAAACGGCAAACTGGATGAGAGGAGCCGAAGACTGGGCCATCTTTTAACATTCTGTTTGAAAATAATAATATAGTAAGCATTTACTTAAGACGTCAAAAATAAGTTACAAAAAGTCTGATATTCTAACAAAATCCCTATTGTATTTTTCCCACACTTTACTGAGAGAAATAACCTCTTCGTTTAATTTAAATCACCTTTACGTTCAGAAATAAAAGCTTTTTGGATTCTTTCTATGTCCAAACAGTGAAAATGGCTTTCATAATTTTTACTATCTGTTCCTTTAATAATAATAGTCTTTCTCTTCTCTCTCTATCTTTTTTTTTGACGACCGATGTGGCGCGGCGGAAGAAGGTCGGGCGACGCGGAGGTTGCGGGTTCGATTCCCGCCTTGAGATAAATGTTTGTACGATCTGATAGTTATTCCGGGTGTTCTGGGTATTTTATATATATAATAAAAATATCTATCTATGTAATGTATTGTATTAAGTATGTCAGTCTTCTAGTACCCATAATACAAGCTCTGCTTAGCTTGGGGCTAGATGATGTTGTGTGGATTGTCCAGCATTATTATTTTCTGGTTTTTATCTATTGTGGCTAACTGTATGAATTTTGCCAGAAACAAAACAATTGTGCGGCCAGTTGTCTTTCTAGCTAGATGATTTTATTACAGACCTACAGAAAAGAGACAGTTATTGACGTTGTCTCTTTTTAGAGAGAATTTTGTGAGGATATTGCTCAGTCCTTTCTCTATGTCTGCTAAGAGACTATTCGAATGACAGCTTTATCGTTGACTGACAACGACAGTGACACTTGTCAGCCACTCTATAAAGGTTTCGCCCGATTTTATACAAAGACCCTTAAAGCCTCTTAACTATAACAATCTCGAACAACCTAATAATTCTACATAAAAAGCGTAAATAAATTGAGTTTAGTGAACTGAGTATTATTTCAAAGCCTTTTTTAGCATGTTTCTATGAAAACCAGTAGGTGTTCTACGTGATATTATGAAAATAAAGTTATTTATCGTTGACAAACAGATCAGTACCCCAAGTACGAGTTTGTGCACACACGAATCGTAGAGACGCTTTATCGTTGACTGACAACGACAGTGACACTTGTCAGCCACTCTATAAAGGTTTCGCTCGATTTTATACAAGGACCCTTAAAGCCTCTTAACTATAACAATCTCGAACAACCTAATAATTCTACATAAAAAGCGTAAATAAATTGAGTTTAGTGAACTGAGTATTATTTCAAAGCCTTTTTTAGCATGTTGCTATGAAAACCAGTACCTCTACCATGAGTTGCCACAGTAAAATCGCCTGACTTTACTACAGTAGTTACGTCAATATTAGTATTACGAATTTTAGTACCCAACTATCCGCTAGAGGCGCTGTACAAATCTTCATACATTGTTTTAACTACAGACGCTAGCGAGTATATATAGTATAGTAAAAACTCATGGTAGAGCTACAGTAGGTATTCTACGTGATATTATGAAAATCAAGTTATTTATCGTTGACAAACAGATGAGAAGTGGATTTAGGAAAATTAACCTTCTCTATCACTTACGCCCACGTTTCTTGTAGATTCAGTACGAAAATAAAGAATAAATGGTTTGTTTTTCTCTACTTTATAATACCTTTTTCTAAACTAAAAGAATATAACGCCATGACGTGTAAAATACTTCTTTTCGATTGTATTCTATTATTATGTAATATGATACATAATTAAATTACATAAGCTAATCATAGTTTTCTCCTAGATAACATTGTTTAACAATAATCTTGTATCAAGATCATGGCAGTTTGTAAAATTCTGTAAATCCACATTGGTTTACATTGACAATTACCTAATTACCATTTGTGCTCTTAAAAGCAGTGTAAATGTAATAAATAGATGCAGAATGTCATGTGTGAAATGTCCATGAATATCTATATCAGATACACTACAGTGCATATTTTGACGTGACAACGTCTTATAATTCGATAGAGCCGGCTGCACGCATGAAAAAACATGACTCATGCGGCGTTACCTCGCTCTGAGGCGTTCCATGTGAGGCTTGAAGTGCAAACGAGAGCGCGGAACGAGCGACAAAGAAGCACAATCGGCCTTTGCGTTCGTTGTCACGTTCAACTCAGTCAGTAAACCGACTTTACAGACAACCATTTCTTTTTTCTAATTTTAAGATGTGATTTAAACCAAACCGAATAAATAAATCAAAGCATAGAAAAAACTTGTTTACACAACCCAGACACAACTCCAAGTTCACTTTCAGTCTTAAATCAACAGAAAACAAAAGTGCGTGAACGCTTTATTGAATTCTTGAGGCAATTCTAAAAACAAACTTTCCTTGCTTCAAACCTTTAGTATGCTATTATGAACAAGCGTTATTAAGCTGAGTCGATAACTCAAGAGTATCGGAAAGCAAACTATGTATTATTTTTCCTATTTATTTTAAACAATACATATTGTATCTTGTTCATATCACCCATCGAGTACATATCCAGTAGAGGCGTAATAAGGTCTTCCAAATTGTCGACGATCAGTCGTTTGGGTCATATAATTGTGAACTGTCGCTTTCGTCAGCCAATCAGAGCGCAGCGATCGCTGCCGTGATTTGGCCGTTGCCGGCGGCATTTTTGTCTACACAAATAACATAACATTTCGTCTTAAGTCGACCAATCAGAGCGCAGCAATCACTGTCGCGTTTTGGTGGAATTTTTGTATACCTACACAAATAATTTCGTCTCTACCTCCATATCCCCATTATATTACTCGATGATGATATCACCATTATATTAGCTGAGTACGCTGAGAGCGAGCACAGAGATGTCAAAGGCAAAAAAGGTGTCAAAGGTTGAAAAAATTCTTATCAATAAGACAGACTATAAAAATAAGGGTAACTTAGACGTATGTAGTTGTATATCTCACTAATTTTACCTTACTTTTTTCCCATTTTTCAAATAATATTTTTTGTACTTACATAGTGATTATATTTTAGTGAAATAACACTAATAAACACATCACTAATTTCCAGTTTTTGAAGCATTCTTTTGATAAAATAGAATAACACATTTTCTTTTGTTATTCTATAGTTAGTTCATTGTTTCTCTTTGTTGAAGATATCAAAGTGTTTTCGTTGAATTGTTCTAGAAGTTTGGAGGTCTGTCTCAGTTTTGACTGGCGGTTATTTAATAACACGAACGCCTATTATTGTGATATTTTTAAGTTATTTAGAAAATATTTATTTATTCACAAACAAACTTACGACTATACAGTATTTACAAAATGTACATTGGCATATACAATACATAAGAAACAGTTGAGCTATCTGCAGACCGTTACGAACGATCTACAGATAGTTCATCTGATCCAAATCAGTACCAATCGTAATAATTTGACGACCGATGTGGCGCAACGGGCGAAGTTCTGCCTGCGACGCGGAGGTTGCGGGTTTGATTCCTGCCTTGGGATAATTGTTTGTACGATCTGCAAATATTCATTCCGGGTGTTCTGGGTTTTTTATATGTATAATAAAAAAAACATCTATCTATGTAATGTATTGTATTAAGTATGTCAGTCTTATAATACCCATAACACAAGCTCTGCTTAATTTGGGGCTAGATGATGTTGTGTGGATTGTTCAGCATTATTTATTTATGATTAGTTCAACTATTTTCATGTTACAACATATATTTTTATAGGTAACGTTTTATCGGGTAATTGCGAAAAGGAAAAACAAGCAAAGGATGAAAATGAAGAGTTTAAGCACCCTGTTATAGATTTAGCTAAAAGAAGAAATAAACTCGTTATTACTCTTAATGATACCATTATTCCTGAAACAAATGCTACGGAGAACTCAGGAGACATAAATGTAACTCCAAATACAGTTAAAAATGTAAATGGAACGGCGAACGAGGCATTGAACGTAAATGTAACTCCAAATGAAACTGCAAACGCTCTTGTATAAGATATTTGAATAAATTATAAAGCAGTTACCTGTAATTTTATTTTTACCTTACATTTGTCGATGTGGCGCGGCGGGCGAAGGTCCGCCTGCGACGCGGAGGTAGCGGGGTCGATTCCGCCGGATAAATGTTTGTACGATTTGCAAATATTTATTCCGGATGTTCTGGTTATTTTATATGTATAAAAAAAAATATCTATCTATGTAATGTATTGTATTAAGTATGTCAGTGTTCTAGTACCCATAACACAAGCTCTGCTTGGCTTGGGGCTAAATGATGTTGTGTGGATTGTCCAGCATTATTTATGTATTTATATTATTTTAATAATTTGTTTGAATAGGGGCCATGGACAATATCCGTCGGTTCGAGTTTAGGTATTTAAAGACGCGCGACGCGGCTCACAGCGCTCGCGACTCGCGAACGTACCGTCCACGCGATATTCAAAGACTTACGAATTTGATATTTTTACACTACTTCATTACTTCCAACATTAAATATCAATGATATTATTCATCGGTATTTCTTGGAAGTATGAAATTATGTGTTTAATTGGTTTGCTATATCGTATCAAGAAACAAATATTAAAAAAAAGATAAGATTTCTAAATAGTTTGTACTATTTTCTATCACCTACAAAAGTGTGACTTGTAGCCTCGAAACTAATATTAGATTTCTAAGTAGGAATATTTGTGAATTTGAAAACAATTGCTAAAACATATCCGTGCGCGCTACTGTTCTTGCTAGAGTGTTTGCCTTAGTTCTAACTTATTTATTACTTTAGCGTATCAGCACTGCTATTCAGCGCGTTGTGTTACGCACTTCTCAATATATTTTTTTTGTGCTGAAAATACAAGACGAAGGTTTATTGATGAATTTAAAATATTTTCCTTAGTTCTAAACATGGCTTCAAAACATTATTTCATTGCCAAAAATAAAATGAAAATTCAGATTTAGTTAGACAATGATTGAGAGAGTCGATTACCAGTTTCAAAATCCTCAGTTTTTATTTTTACTACTTCACCAAGATTATTTTATAATATTTATTTTATTTTTATTCATTTATTATTCCTTGCACTGTTTTCATCACATACATTATATGTATCAGTACCATGCATGGTGCATGGTACTGAAGCCAGTTTTGGTAGGGAATGAGTCTAAAACGGACCTACATGCATAGGCTAAAAGCGACGGCGTGAAGTTTTACCATTTTGAAATCCAAGATGGCGCGCACAAGTTTTAGTCAAATTAGCGATATGGGTGTCATTTTCGGGGTTTTTTGGGATGCTGATTACGAATATGGCAACCATTTTGGAATCCAAGATGGCGCGCACAAGTTTTGATCAAATTAGTGATATGGGTGTCATTTTCGGGGTTTTTTGGGATATGGGTATCATTTTCGGGGTTTTTTGGGATGCTGATTACGAATATGGCAACCATTTTGGAATCCAAGATAGCGCGCACAAGTTTTGGTCAAATTAGCGATATGGGTGTCATTTTCGGGGTTTTTTGGGATGCTGATTACGAATATGGCAACCATTTTGGAATCCAAGATGGCGCGCACAAGTTTTGATCAAATTAGCGATATGGGTGTCATTTTCGGGGTTTTTTGGGATGCTGATTACGAATATGGCAACCATTTTGGAATCCAAGATGGCGCGCACAAGTTTTGGTCAAATTAGCGATATGGGTGTCATTTTCGGGGTCTTTTGGGATGCTGATTACGAATATGGCAACCATTTTGGAATCCAAGATGGCGCGCACAAGTTTTGGTCAAATTAGCGATATGGGTGTCATTTTCAGGGTTTTTTGGGATGTTGATTACGAATATGGCAACCATTTTGGAATCCAAGATGGCGCGCACAAGTTTTGGTCAAATTAGCGATATGGGTGTCATTTTCAGGGTCTTTTGGGATGCTGATTACGAACATGGCAACCATTTTGGAATCCAAGATGGCGCGCACAAGTTTTGGTCAAATTAGCGATATGGGTGTCATTTTCGGGGTTTTTTGGGATGCTGATTACGAATATGGCAACCATTTTGGAATCCAAGATGGCGCGCACTAGTTTTGGTCAAATTAGCGATATGGGTGTCATTTTCGGGGTCTTTTGGGATGCTGATTACGAATATGGCAACCATTTTGGAATCCAAGATGGCGCGCACAAGTTTTGGTCAAATTAGCGATATGGGTGTCATTTTCAGGGTTTTTTGGGATGTTGATTACGAATATGGCAACCATTTTGGAATCCAAGATGGCGCGCACAAGTTTTGGTCAAATTAGCGATATGGGTGTCATTTTCAGGGTCTTTTGGGATGCTGATTACGAACATGGCAACCATTTTGGAATCCAAGATGGCGCGCACAAGTTTTGGTCAAATTAGCGATATGGGTGTCATTTTCGGGGTTTTTTGGGATGCTGATTACGAATATGGCAACCATTTTGGAATCCAAGATGGCGCGCACTAGTTTTGGTCAAATTAGCGATATGGGTGTCATTTTCGGGGTTTTTTGGGATGCTGATTACGAATATGGCAACCATTTTGGAATCCAAAATGGCGCGCACAAGTTTTGGTCAGATTAGCGATATGGGTGTCATATTCGTAATCAGCATCCCAAAAGACCCCGAAAATGACACCCATATCGCTAATTTGACCAAAACTTGTGCGCGCCATCTTGGATTCCAAAATGATGGCCATATTCGTAATCAGCATCCCAAAACACCCCGAAAATGACACCCATATCGCTAATTTGACCAAAACTTGTGCGCGCCATCTTGGATTCCAAAATGGTTGCCATATTCGTAATCAGCATCCCAAAAGACCCCGAAAATGACACCCATATCGCTAATTTGACCAAAACTTGTGCGCGCCATCTTGGATTCCAAAATGGTTGCCATATTCGTAATCAGCATCCCAAAAGACCCCGAAAATGACACCCATATCGCTAATCTGACCAAAACTTGTGCGCGCCATCTTGGATTCCAAAATGGTTGCCATATTCGTAATCAGCATCCCAAAAGACCCCGAAAATGACACCCATATCGCTAATTTGACCAAAACTTGTGCGCGCGATCTTGGATTCCAAAATGGTTGCCATATTCGTAATCAGCATCCCAAAAGACCCCGAAAATGACACCCATATCGCTAATCTGACACAAAACTTGTGCGCGCCATTTTGGATTCCAAAATGGTTGCCATATTCGTAATCAGCATCCCAAAAAACCCCGAAAATGACACCCATATCGCTAATTTGACCAAAACTTGTGCGCGCGATCTTGGATTCCAAAATGGTTGCCATATTCGTAATCAGCATCCCAAAAAACCCCGAAAATGACACCCATATCGCTAATTTGACCAAAACTTGTGCGCGCCATCTTGGATTCCAAAATGGTTGCCATATTCGTAATCAGCATCCCAAAAGACCCCGAAAATGACACCCATATCGCTAATTTGACCAAAACTTGTGCGCGCCATCTTGGATTCCAAAATGGTTGCCATATTCGAATCAGCATCCCAAAAAACCCCGAAAATGACACCCATATCGCTAATTTGGCTAAAACTTGTGCGCGCCATCTTGGATTCCAAAATGGTTGCCATATTCGTAATCAACATCCCAAAAAACCCTGAAAATGACACCCATATCGCTAATTTGACCAAAACTTGTGCGCGCCATCTTGGATTCCAAAATGGTTGCCATATTCGTAATCAGCATCCCAAAAGACCCCGAAAATGACACCCATATCGCTAATTTGACCAAAACTTGTGCGCGCCATCTTGGATTCCAAAATGGTTGCCATATTCGTAATCAACATCCCAAAAAACCCTGAAAATGACACCCATATCGCTAATTTGACCAAAACTTGTGCGCGCCATCTTGGATTCCAAAATTGTTGCCATATTCGTAATCAGCATCCCAAAAGACCCCGAAAATGACACCCATATCGCTAATCTGACCAAAACTTGTGCGCGCCATTTTGGATTCCAAAATGGTTGCCATATTCGTAATCAGCATCCCAAAAAACCCCGAAAATGACACCCATATCGCTAATTTGACCAAAACTTGTGCGTGCCATCTTGGATTCCAAAATGGTTGCCATATTCGTAATCAGCATCCCAAAAAACCCCGAAAATGACACCCATATCACTAATTTGACCAAAACTTGTGCGCGCCATCTTGGATTCCAAAATGGTTGCCATGTTCGTAATCAGCATCCCAAAAGACCCTGAAAATGACACCCATATCGCTAATTTGACCAAAACTTGTGCGCGCCATCTTGGATTCCAAAATGGTTGCCATATTCGTAATCAACATCCCAAAAAACCCCGAAAATGACACCCATATCACTAATCTGACCAAAACTTGTGCGCGCCATTTTGGATTCCAAAATGGTTGCCATATTCGTAATCAGCATCCCAAAAAACCCCGAAAATGACACCCATATCGCTAATCTGACCAAAACTTGAGCGCGCCATTTTGGATTCCAAAATGGTTGCCATATTCGTAATCAGCATCCCAATAAACCCCGAAAAGGACACCCATATCGCTAAATTGACCAAAACCAGTGAGCGCCATCTTGTATTTCAAAGTGGATATCCAATTGGAATATTTATATCCGTATGATCATAAGTATAGAAAAATTTTAAAATCATTTTTGATTTCACAAAGACTCAAATCTATAAAAGTTGCCTTTCAAAGGTTGTTATGAAGAGAACGCTCGTAGCGAAAAGGCCGCCCAATTGTCTGTTACTAACAATAATATGAACTTTGTTCAATACGGAACGTCATTGTGGTATCAATAAAAAAAAACGTTTTTATACTTAGGATCAAAACCACACGGTCCCACTATATTTGATGTCGATTTTGGTTTTATAATTATTTACGTAATATTTGAAGATCGCGACGAAGACCGACATGACCGCTCTCTCTGACCGCTCGAGGCGGACTGATTTACGACGCGGTGCGCTCCTCGATTTATAGGTTGTTTTCAAAAAATTGTATAAAAATAAGTAATAGCTACAAGCTTCCAATTTTTTTTAATTATTATCAGAAAAGCCTGAATTTTTATATAGTTGGTATATTTCAGCTGTAGTCTCTATAATCTTCGTAGAAATAACAGTTATATTGAAGGGTAAAATTTTATAATATGCTTTTTTTCATACCGTCTTTTCAATATGACATTGTATGAACGTATGTTAGTTTTTTTTGTAGCTTCTACTCACGGCAAAGTGTTCTTTCATATTTCATTTTTTATATTACTTCCTTATTATTATTTTGATCACAATCACCATCGAAAGTACGCTATTTTTGCTAATTTTCGAAAACCTTGTCTACAAATTAATTAATTTCTCAGTTGTTAATTAATAAATCATTTTTTTTTTCAATACATTCTACTTTCGAAGAATCATTCTTTGATATGCATATCTTTTTATAACCGTGAAAAGTTTCAGTTCATAAAAACCTTATTCGAAACCTCACCAATTTCACAGAGCTCAATGAAGGGACCCTTAAGAGAGCTAACGCAAATTATAGCGGACTTTTTTAGTTATATTGCGCTGCAACACTGGAACTCATAAAAGTAGAGCTGTTACAGGCCAGTAATGTAACTTAAATGTGAGTTGAGACCTTAACCTCTACATACGATGATTTAAGAATTGCGTTTACTTTTCAGTATCTAAAAAATACAATTGACTGATAACGACCCCTTTTTGAAGTGACTATGATAAACGATAACATTTATCAGCAATTTCTGTATCTAAGATCTTCTGAAGAATAATCTGATAACTGAATTGTACGTAAGATAAAACCTAAGAGAAGAATTGTCCAATCACTGTATTTATCTAGTTAAACCTACGTCATTCGATCTTATACGATCATTAGTCGAGGTTAAAATAACTAAGGGTCAGAAGGTTGCTATGGGTTTCAAGTTACTTTTTACGACATTGTCTATACGTCTAGTTTTGCAAAAAGCGTTGACCGTCATAGCTTCAGTAAAGCTTCAATGAGAAGAAGATAGCTATTATGTTTTGTTAACAGGATAGATAGAGACGGAATGTTATAATACTTTTTCTAGGATCACAGAATAGGATATAGTTAGTATTGACGACCGATGTGGTGCGGCGGGCGAAGGTCCGCCTGCGACGCGGAAGGTTGCGATTCCCGCCTTGGGATACATGTTTGTACTATCTGCAAATATTTTATCCGGGTGTTCTGGGTGTTTTTTATATGTAAGTAAGTATAATAAAAAATATCCATCTATTTAAAGTATTGTAATGTCAGTCTTCTAGTACCCACAACACAAGCTCTGCTTAACTTGGGGCTAGATGATGTTGTGTGGATTGTCCAACATTATTTATTTATTTGTAGTACCAACAAGATACAAACGCAAAGGACGTTAGCCGAAAAAAGAATAGAAAATCCGTGGAATTAAATAAACTGTTGATTTGTATATACTTAACGTCTACCGTCTTTACGAGAAACATTCCTGAAACAAAGCTCTGCACAGAAGGACGTCTAGACTTGTTCTCTGCGTGTCACATATGTTAGTTCGTTGCACCTTAACTTGAACTAGTACCTCGACCATGAGTTGTCACAGTAAAATCGCCTGACTTTACTACAGTAGTTACGTAAATATTAGTATTACGAATTTTAGTACCCAACTATTCGCTAGAGGCGCTGTAACAATCTTCATACATTTTTTTTTAAATTCATGGTAGAGCATGGAGAATGCCTATACGTCTATCATAGTACTTACTCAATCACATAAAGCTTAATTTCCTTCATTTGACAGCTGTATGACAGATTTGACGTATTTGTGATCTAGTATTATGTAAATCTAAAAAATACTAGTACTGATAATGACTCTTTTCTTAATTTAAAATGATTAAGACAATTGTAGTGCTATCCAATTAGGTTTGCTTATAAAAACAACAAGATAGCATTATTATCGATAACATTTTCTGTGAAATTAATTAATCAATACACAATTAATCTGCACTTGCAGAATATGTTGTGGTGTCCTATAATTATTCAAGTCCTTTGTTTGTATTTTTGTGTTTTTTCGTTAGATACCCTTAATAAATAAATATAAGAGACATCGTCTAAACTAATAACATAAAGAGGAAAGATTTGATTGTTTGTTTGTTTGTTTGCATCGAATAGGCCCCGAAACTAAAGGACCGATTTCAAAAATTCTTTCACTGTTGTGAAGCTACATTATCTGCGCTGAACAAAGGCTATATTATAATAATATTTTTTATATAGGCTACCCGTGCGAAGCCGGGGCGTACTACTAGTATTAGATAATCGTGACAATGTACAGACTAAAAACTAAAGTACAGACTAAAAACTACTCACCGAAAAGCATTTTGACGAGTGTGTAAAGCAGTGTTTAAATCAAGCCAAGGGTGTTATGTAAACGTGAATACGTGAAGAATGTGAAGTACGTGAAGAACGTGAAAACGTAGACTTTGAGACGTGGGCGGCACGTGAAAGTGTTGGAAAAACATTGTTTCACTCAAGTTCAGTACCTCTACCATGAGTTGTCACAGTAAAATCGCCTGACTTTACTACAGTAGTTACGTAAATATTAGTATTACGAATTTTAGTACCCAACTATCCGCTAGAGGCGCTGTACAAATCTTCATACATTATTTTAACTACAGACGATAGCGAGTATAGTAAATATAGTATAGTAAAAACTCATGGTAGAGCCACTGCTCGTAAAATGTTTTGTTTATTTTTACATACTTTTACGTGTTTTTACAGCTTTCTATTAAGATAAGTAGACGAATGGAGTGGAAAAGAATACCACTTAAAGTTTATGAGATAAATAAAAAAAAGTTAGCTGTCATTGTCACATGAATAAGTCTGTTGTGTATGTTGTTTCTTACATTGATCAGGGGGGCTATCCAGCAAGGGGAAACTTGCGTGACCGAATATACTTTCAGTTCAGTTTTCGATGATTTTACTATAGTAACTCATCAGTATTCCGTGGCATTTTTGTGGACTGACGTGACTGAGCTTTATAAAATTATGACTGAGCGGTTAAAAATGACGTCAATGCCGCGGTTTAGCACGTGGCCTACCTGATTTAAGCAGGAAACAAAACAGGAATCAGGTAGTGACCTACCTGATTTGAGCATGGCCTACCTGTTTTTCGTTAATTCTATCAAACGGTATGAAAATCGAACATTCAAAATATCAATAAAAGACGAAGAAGAAAACTGAAATGCAATTTGATCAAATAACAGTTCAAAATCATTTGGATTATCAGGATACCCCCCCTGGCCGTATCACCGGTTATGATCTACTATTGGTCCACTGTATATTTTCCTTCATTCATTTGGTGTACAATAAAGTTATAATCTATTCAATATTCCGTTGTCTTCATACTTGGAGTCTCACAAGTGATGTTTGTTAACAGTGCGGCGGCGGCAGCGGCGGCGGCGGCGGACGCCCTCGGCGGCTGTGCACGGCGCATGCCGCCGCCATTGCTGCGCTCGCGCACCCTGCCCGCCATCATCGCGCCTGGCTTCTCCATCCTGTCAGCACAGATAGACCCTCAACGAAGCAATGGTAAGTTTAACAATATAGATCGAGCCGCTTAAAAAATGTTATTTTATTTTTATTCGACGCTTAGTCAAATAGCGAGGCGTTTTATAAAACAGCGGGTTTTTTTTAAATCTCTATACACTGTTGGATGAAAATTATTTTTACATAACATTCTAACTTCAAATTTCAATTGCATTTATTCAATAAAATCACAAGGATCACTTTGAAACGTCTTACATACTATGTAGATGATTCTAGGCGCCACTTCGTCGCGACCAGAGTCTATAAGAACTGGCAAGAAACTAGACCTGGATTCTAGCGTTTTTTTATACATACACAATTATTTAAAATCTTGTTATTATAATATTATTATTATATACTTATTATTATCATTATCTGCGGCTGATGACTCTACAAATATCGTATCTTAATAATGTTTGGGTTATTTTCTCTTTTGGCCGTCTTCGGTCACAATAAAGAGAAGATAAGTTTTCAGCTCAATATTATGACTCATTGACGATATCATTTACAAACAAATTTTTTTACTAATAAAATAACAAAACGTTGCGTATTTATTACTTTTTTGATTTAATAAAAACGAGAAACATTTTGAATTGAGGTTTACTAACTAAAATAATTTGAGTCCAGCAAAAGTTTTGGACCCATTTTGTCCTTATATTATAGGGTTTTCCTGTTTGTGGTATTGGTTCAATACTTTGTATAGTAAATACGTGACCGATTCAGTAATATGTGTCTTGAAAACCTCTTATTACTTTCTATTTGGTTTCGCATAAAGGATTCTAATGAAAAGATTAGTTATTTAGGGATTTGGGGTATAATGGGTTAATTTAGGTATGTTATTGTAGGACAGAGTAAGTTCTGATTTTACCCAAATTAACCTATTAATGTTATTAAATGTAAGTTATTCGACTGAATTACTAAGATTCGATAAATTAGTAAGTCATGAAATGAGTCACGAAATCGACTGAGGAGAGAGTGATAAAGAGAAAGAAGAATTTAAGTAGTAATTTTACATTTTAATAGAAAGTATATAAACAAAATACTACTGTCTACTCTTATACTGTCCGACCGCGTGCGGAACAGTATCCTGCGCTCCAAAACACACATCGTTGACGTTGGTCAGAAAGCCGCCAGCCTAAAGTGGAACTGGGCCGGACACATCTGTCGCATGCCCGATGATTTATGGGCTAAGAAAACCACAGAGTGGATCCCTCGACATTCAAAGCGAAGACGTGGAAGACCCAGGATGAGATGGCGGGACGAGCTGGACTCGCATCTAAGCACGTGGCCTGTAATTGCATTAGATCGCAAAGAGTGGAAGGAGGGAAGGGAGGCCTTTGCCCTGCAGTGGGACGATAATGGCTGAATAATAATAATAATAATAATATAATAATATAATAATAATATAAATATAACGTATAATAACGTAAATAACAATCTAAAATAATATGTACTTACAAATTTGATGTTATACCTATTGTTGAGAGAAAATAAATCTTTTTTTATTTTTTTTTATTTATTTTATTTATTTATTTTTTTATTAATATATATAAACAAAAATTTATCTATGGTGAACTATGAACCCACTAGATTGAGAATAACACCAAAAATATACATAGCTAAGTACATATTGAAGATCCTTACTGGCAGGTAAGTGCAGTTGAATGAATGAATATTAATAATTAATTTAATATGTGGCATATTAATATAGCATAAGTAATCGCCGCCTAATTTTAGCTATCTGAAAAAAAATAAACTGTGGAACTGAGGCATATAATAAAAAAATGGGTGCTTAATTTTGCTATCTAATAAAGTTATCTAAAAAATGGTCAGTATAAATATCCCCAAACAAATTTAGCGCGAACCGTTCGTAGCAGATGTTATAAGCAGTAAATTGATATATATTGCCATCCTAAATTGCCCTTGATTTTTCTTACCTGAAACGGTAGGTCAAGTTATGATTTATTTTATGACCGGACACGGAAAGATTTTGACCTTTTGATTAGTATTGAAGAGTTATAAAGTTTATTTATTGTACCATGGTTCTATGAGGCTTTTTTTTCGTTTATTCGTTTATTTCTGGATCCACTAAAATGCTTTTTTGGATGTCTGTGAATTGCCTGTCCAATACACCTGATTAGGTGTAGATTTTGGTTGACTACTAGGTACTTTTTATTATTGTAGCACAGTTATAACCTAAGAGGTGTGAACGCCAGACTTTCGTTATTTTATAAAAGCTGAAAATTTTGTCCGGGTATGCTCCCAACACAGGTAAGAACGATGGTTCATTATGAAGGTTGGGTCATAGTGGCACACGGTTCTTAAGTTGTGTAAAATACTGCTCTAATTTAATCAAATTGCAAAAGTGTGATTTTGTCCTCCAAAATATAGGTGGATTTCTAGTAGATACTTATATGTTGTAACTATGTTTGCTAAAAAAACATCTGCATTTTAAAATATTTTTAAGGTTTATATTTGAAAAGCACTTTGTCAATCCATAAATTAGGTTTTGTTCATCAAACACGAACGCGAGCTAAGCTGCGCAGTAATTACACCGCAGTTTAATTTGTTTTCGCCCGTAAACTGACCATAATGCTGAAATAAACATTACGACCTAGAGTTGTAATATATTAGAAAAAGTCGGAAAAAAGAAAGAAAAAAATAAATGATGTGTTAATAATACTAACGGCCGGTTTCTCGAACGATGATCAACGAAAAAATCAAATAATTACTATGTGTCAAACTCGGATCAATCGTGATTTGGGTTTCCAGAAACCGTGCAAACAAAAAGGTGTCAGAAAACAGATACTGACTCAGTATTTATCGGACTTACGATCAATGCTGGTCTTCCATCAGAGCAGGTCCGGCAATTAAATTTTTTAAGTTTAATCATAACAAACTGATATTGATGGTATCTTTCTATTGATACATGTATTAAAAACAAAGAATGTATAGGTATTCTAATAAAATCAATTTGGGCTCCATGGTAAGCTTTGC
This sequence comes from Ecliptopera silaceata, assembly GCA_932527185.1. Lineage (NCBI taxonomy): Eukaryota > Metazoa > Arthropoda > Insecta > Lepidoptera > Geometridae > Ecliptopera > Ecliptopera silaceata. The sequence continues at coordinate 2,547,218 of OW052202.1, read as the reverse complement.
TTAGTTTGGGACTAGATGGCAGGTTTGATAAATAATTATGCAATTATTGACTGAGAAAAAGTCGGAAATATCACAATACTACAGGAATCTCATAACTGGCTGCTGTTCCGTACGATTTTAACTGCGGGTAGTTGTAAAGCGAATTATGGTGGAGTAGGAGTTTATTTTAGACAAGCTTGACTTTTATCGTTAGTAAAAGAACTCAGGTTAATTAACTTGCAATCTGGATTAAATTATTTACAATAACTTATTTTGTTTTTTATTCACAAACAAACTTACGACTATACAGTATTTACAAAATGTACATTGTCATATAAAATACATAAGAAACAGTTGAGCTATCTACAGACCGTTGCAAACGATCTAAAGATAGTTCAACTGATCCAAATCAGTACCAATCGGAAGCGTACCCAAGACACTGGCTGCATTGCCGCGCTGAATAGCAATGCTGATACGCTGGGCCAGATACTCACCAGCCCTCGGGTCACGCGTCGCTTCGACTAGACATATAATAACTTGGAAAGAATTTGCATAATAATTAGCAGTTTTTTAAAAAGACTAATGGATTTAATGTTCCCGGGTTATCCGTTTATGAAGTAAATAATGTCTTGATCACACGTACCGAGTAAACCGGCGAGACAGTGACGTATTTAAGATACACTGCGCGCTAACGCTGCAACGTTCAACAGTAAAACTGATGTCGACGCGCAGTGTATCTCAAATACGTCACTGTCTCGCCGGTTTACTCGGTACGTGTGATCAAGGCATAAGGGCGGCATAGCTTGAGAGAGAGATAAAACAATCGTGCGGCCAGTACTTGTCCCATTCTAGATGATTATTACAGACCTATAGAAGAGATAGGTTGTGGCCGCACTGTCGCGTTGTCTCTTTCTAGAGACTGATCACTTTTTCGTGACTATCGCTCAGTCCATATGTTGATACACAGACATATGGACTGAGCGATAGTCAGAAAAAAAAGGTAGCACTCCGGGAGTGCCGGCAGAAGTGAAAACTTCAATATTAACGTTGTGTTTTCACTTTTAAGTTTTCACTTCAAAAATATAACCACAGACGTCATAATGACAATGACAATCACAATGACACAGACACATTCGCGCTTGCGCGACTTTATCAACGTCACGTGACCCTGACGCGAGTTTGAAAGTTTTTACCCACCCAGCGCCGCTAAAGAAGTTTTTACTTCAAAAAATGATGACAAGAAATCAATGCGTAATCCACGAATGACACGAGTAAAGTATTTTTTTTGAAATGTTATCAAAATGTAACAAACTTTACGCGTAGGATGATAATGATTTTGATAAGATTACCGTTGGTTGCCAGTCAACCAATCTATGCTAAGTCAGGGTAGGTACTATTTACGATACTTTTTTGTCATTATTCCTAAGTTAACATGTGTTAGTAATATATAAACCCACTCCAGTACTATGTATGTGTACAAACAAAACTCCAGTAACTAAGTATGTATGTGTACAAACAAAAAGCTACGACCAAGCAGAGAGCTCAACTGTGTATTTGGAATAGAATTAAAGAATTTATTTCAGTTATTATTATAAAACTTAATGTTAGGACATATTAAACGATATAATTATTATACTATGTTGTATTAATTGTTTTTAATTATTATAAATTATTAAATTGAAGTTGGTGCTGTAATATAAATTTACTTTACAGTGACGATGGATCGAAAAAACTTGTAATAACGTCGGTTTAAACGTAGCTTGATGTATGATGATTGATGAACGTTCAGTACTAGTTTAGTTACTTACTAACTAGAGTCTGTCAAGCGAAAGATGGCCCTGATAAATCGCGGCAAATTCAAAAACTATTAGTATGGCAATACATTAAATAATAGGATAACTTGGAATTACATAATTTGATACTTTGATATTATTCTAAATAAATATACTTACATAATTTTTGATGATGATTATGAATAAGTAGATGATATACTATTGCCATACTAATAGTTTTTGAATTTGCCGCGATTTATCAGGGCCATCTTTCGCTTGACAGACTCTAGTATTGAAAGTTAAAATGAAGATAGGGTTGCCGTGTCAAGGTTTTTTAGATCGAGTGGTTCTTCGACTTTATTTTGTAAAGTTTCAAATATCTTTTCATTTAAACGCAAACATTTAACTTCGGGGTAGGTATTTAAAAACCGTGATTGTTATAACCCTTCACTATTGAATTATCTCCATCGACTATGTTTTTTCGGAAAAGTTAAGTGTATATTATCTACGATTTTATTTGACTTATAGCCCGGTCAAATTAGACCAAAAAATAGGAGTAAAGTTACATAAATTCCCACCAAGCTGAAAATCGGTAAGATTGTGTTTAAAATATCATTCAAAACAAAATTTGAAAGTTCCCCATCTTTCCCCTGTAAGGAATTTTTTTTATTCAAGGTCAAAGGTCAAAAAATGATTTTCGCAATTTACAGAAAATCGGTAAGTTTTATCATAAAAATACCTCAGACATAAATTGTAGATCATAAAATTATCCAGTCAATTTAGACTTCGAATGTCTAAATTGACCGGACTATTATTCAATATTTAAAATATTAATTCAAAATACATAAAAATCGGTTCTTTGCAATGGTCTATCTGCAGACCGTTGCAAACAATAAATAGATAGCCCAACGAAATTCTTAAAATCAGTACCTACCTAATGGAAATGTCTCTAAATTACTCGGTACTCTAAATAACTGAAACACTGTTATTTTTAACTATAGCTGTATATTATGTTTATGTATTATAATCTTTTTATTTCCTTAATAAAATCAAACATACAATATACTTAATTGTGGGCATGCAAAATGAATTAATATAATTTATAATTAATATAAAAAATTAAATTTTGAATATAAAATAAAATGTATTATTTCTAAAATGCTATTTTGTTTAATTATTAAGAACCTTCCAACGAGTAAAGGTCTTCTCCATTTTACTCCAATTTTCCTTGTACATCCAGTCTTCACCTGCCAATGTATTTATTTCATCCGACCATCTTTCTATACCTCTAACTTTAGCTGTAATGCTATAAAACGTTTACCATTTTGTATAAAATGGAGGATTAATTTAGCATTTGGCTCGTATAGTACTTACGTGTTCTATATTATATGCCTTTGCAGACAAGAAGGGCAAAAAGTGGTTGCGTGCGCGATAAGGAAGTGCACTGTCCACACGCGAAGGGTAAACGTAGTCTAACTTACAAACTAACAACTGTTTAACTTCGATAAAGGTGTTCGGGTATTTTAGGTAGATATCTTTTTGCATAAGTAAAATGTTATTTAGGTTCCGATAAGCATGTTTTAAACTCTACTTGACCATTTTTGTTATTTTTAAGTATTGGTTTTATCTATTTGATTCTATCATCATCGTCATACCTCATATCTGAGGGTCGTGACCACCTTTGGTCATTATTCTGTTTCTGACAATGTTGCGCCATTTTTGTCTGTCCCCGGCCAAATGCAGGGTATAGTGACAAATGTACGGATGTACATAGCTTACCTATTTTTTGTACAATTATTTTTCTGGAGGAGGGCGTTGATTTCTGCGACATAGTTATTTTAACTTCTGTAGATGTCATCGTTTTCCGTGAAGTTTTTGTCTTACTTTAAGTTATGGTTTCGAATAAACGCATTAATAACTGAGTATGGAGCATCGTCTTGCTTTATAGCGTATAGTAAGTATATCCCCTCGTCTGTGGACCAGACTCCAGGAGTCGAGTGTCATAATTGCCTTATCTGTGGAGCGAGCTCCTGGAGCTCGATTTCCAACTGCGACGTATTTTTTACAATAGTAAAACGTAAACAATATCTTGACTGCTCTAACTTGCTCAACATGTAGATAAAAGAACAAAGACGGCATATCGTCACAAGCGAAGTCTCTAAAACATACCTACGACCGCCTCAAAACACTTCAAAACTTCAAATAGCGATCAAATAGTGATCACACTAAAAATAAACGAATAAAATAAATAAATCTAAGTCTAACGGCCGGTTTCTCGAACGATGATCAACGAAAAATTCTAACAATTACTATGTGTCAAACTCGGATCAATCGTGATTTGGGTTTCCAGAAACCGGCCGTTAGTCTTAGATAAACTGAAAAACAAATTTGCGCCCTTCCTGGCTACGAGATTCCTGAAACGATATTCTCGTAACTAGAGAAATAAGCGAGGCTATTGTCAGAGGTGTAAATGACATTAGTTCTGCAAAGCGAGTGTCTTGGCCTCTCTCCAGCCGTGGGCACGGACTCGACAGCTAAGTGACAATCTATTAGTAAGCTTTTTGATAAAACGAGCTTGTAAAATATAACTGTAAAATGGTGAAACATAAAGGGCAACTTTTAGTTTTAAAAGCCAAGTTTAGTATGCTTTTGTAATCAGATTTTGTACGCGTTTTATTACAGTTGTTCGTAAAAATATTGTTTATGACAGGACCTGAAAATGTCTAGTATTTATTTATGGTCTATGTTGCTATGTAGGTGTCGTGTTGGACACAGAGTGAAAATTATTAGTATTTTAAGGCCCAAGCGCTCAGTCAGGACGGTAGCCCAACAACAAAAGATGTCGCTAGTTTAAAAAACTGCGGTTTTTCTTCTGATTTGTTAATGGTTTTTTGCGTTTAGTTATCAAAATTCACTTTTGCGAAAACTTATTAATAGATACCAATTAATCAATATAAAATATTATAATTTTAGTAGAAAAAACGTGCAGAGGCTGGCGAGGAATTTCAAGCTTGCTATCTACTTTGACACGCAAAAATGTTTCCGATATTTGAAACGGCGCTACCGATAGATACTTTACTCTAGATACTTTTGCTATAACTTAATATCTAGTGCTTCGCACAGATGGTGCCTTTTTTTCACAGTTAGTTCATTTTTTGAACACGCGTCACGTTCCCCCTTAATATTTTTTTAATTTGTACCACATTTATTATTAAATGAATTTATGCCTGTCAAATACTTGAACTTAAATTAATTATTAGTTATTCTGTAAATGAAAATTGTTAATGATGACGATGCATAAAGTACACAAAAAGAGAATATTTATTGTAGTATATTTGAATAATTTATAGTACATTAATCCACATAGATAAAAATAAAAATTTAGAAGTCTTGAGCAAAATTGATGACAGTATATAGGATAGACCAAGGAAACGTGGTTGTCAAGAACTTTAGTTCGTTCAAAATGTTGCTCCTGGAGTGGCAAAAACGTTGCATTTATCACACTCCTCCACATTTTCTAGGAAACTGCCACATGTGGCACTTTCATTTCCCAGATAAACTACCACTTGCCTGAAAACGCTGAGTAAGAGTCACCACGTACTATGCTTCAAAGTTTGACGATTTTTCTTTAATACTTTTTACTATAGAATAAAATAAAAATTTAAGCAACGCACATATTTGCGAATTATATACTTTATTAATGCCATGACTATCAAAAGTGATCACCACTCAGTTTGCGCTGGTTTTCTCGGCTCACCGTTGGTTGTAAAAGTATTACACATTTTTTAATAAAAATAAATAAAAATAACCATCATGTCATCTTTAAGTAACAAAAATATACTTGCGGCAACACCAGTGGTTTATATAGCCCAATAAATATTTTTTACTGCTCGCAGCCTAATGAATGTTAGATTCAAACGAGACCGTAAGAATATCTCAATTTTTTTTCAGTTTTTTTATGCATTATAGGCAAACGCTTGGCCGCAATCACATCTGATGTTAAATGATGATGCGGCCTACGGTGTAGCGCGTTTGCCTAGATAGAACCTATTCACTCTCCTCTTGAAAACATCCAAATTATATGAATAAATTTATATATATTAGACGAAAATAGCTTTGAGAACCCTTTTAAAAAATGCCATTAAAAGCCTCCGAATTTGATCGGAGTAAAGTTCAAGGGTTGCGGTTAATTAGATAAAGGTTTTAATATTAAAGCACCATTTCTTTGTAGCCAAAATACTCACGTTCAAACCCTTTCAGTTGCCGACATCTCATAACTGGATTTGATGTAAAATTAAGCGGAGTTAGCTGAAAATTATCACATTGTTAAAACCATTTTAGTTTGACCCTCAGTATCATTGATAAATTATGGTAGCCACGGATAAATGTAGTTTGGACACTGTTAAAATATTTATAAAGTTTGAATAGTTCTTGGGAAGTTACACCTTATTACCATGTGATACGGTTCATATTATAATCCAATATGATAACTAAATCAGTTCCTGAACGCGCTACTGTAATTATGGCGGACACGGTCGGCTATTTACGTATTTAACTAACGACTAATTTGAATGCTGAGTGAGTGCGATAGAGTTATGAAAGATTACACAGTTTATGAGATTATTTTTAACATTTTTATTTTGACAAGCGTCACAGCTCAGTTGGTAGTAGCTCTCCTTTCATGATGTAGGTCGTGGGTTTGATCCCCAAGTGTTTGTGTGATGAACATAATATTTATTTTGCAATAAATGTATATAAGTATTCTAACAGCAATCTAGATCTCACAGTTCAAGCTTTTCTCAGTTTAACACTAAAGTATGGTGTGTGATGTCTATATATTAATTATTATTTTTTTACAAAATCTAAGTATTATTTCGACTACATTTTATTAGGTTCCTAGTTAGCGAAATCGCGTAGTTTTCATTATTTTCAATCGCGTTACTTTCTGAAGCTTAGTCCGACATGGCTTTTGTCGAGCTTTGTAAAAAATAGCTCCTTATCCCTCACTGAAGAGGCTTGACGGAGGCCAAAGTAGGTACTAGCTGCCTTCGTTATGATAGAGTAGGCTGACCCAGAATTTATTGTAGTTTTGTAAATGAAAGCTTATTATCGTGGCTGCTTGCGATTTCGTACGCGATTAGAAAAACTGCAGTTTGGTTCTTAAAAGTATCCCTCAATTCACCTTAAAAACTACTTTACCTGTTAGACTAAAAAAAAAGAACGATGAAATCGGGACAGACCAAGAAAACGTTGGCTTGATATTACATATTCAAGTCAAGTGGAAAGCGGCGACCAATGATGAAATGGAAAAATATTAAGACCTTTGCCCTTTGTGGAAAAGATTAAAATAATTAAATTAAATTGAATCTGGAATACAGTTTTGTGATTCACTTTAACAGAAGTCAAGAGGCGATTCCATGTGTGCTGTCAGTTGAATGAATGAGTGAATGAATGTATGATTTAAATTTACTAAGTTTGTATAACCATTTCAAAATTGCAAACGTGCAATAATAAGTGTCCATTTAACCCTGTCAGGACAATTATTGAACACCCGTCCTACCCTCCTATCCCGACATTAATAGTCAATCTAAAATGTCTTTTAGCTGATCGGTTCGATGTAAGGAGGGTTGGGAGTGCGGAACGATTTAATTCAATAGATGTAAGGTTACTTACACTAGCCGATACTCAATCTACAGAGACTGTAAACTTTGTCGTAATGAAATCAATAAAGATTATTTTTAACCAACGAAAAAAAAACGAAAGAGATTCTCAAGTCAACATGTATTTTTTTTTTACTAATGTTTTATAGAGTTATTCTGATGTAGGTAAGTATAAATACTATTATTGTAAAGTTTCATTAAAATCTATACAGTAGTTTTTTGCATAAAAGAGTAACAAACATACATCCACACATCCATACAAACATTCGCCTTTATAATATTAGTAGGAGTAGGATGATCATACAATGTCACACACTTACAATAAAAAATATTTATATAGTACATACATAGAATACTTAGTAACACCCAGACACAGAAAACATAATTATGTTCATCACACAACCATTTGTTCTGGGTGAGAATCGAACCCACGACCCACAGAGAGCTGCATCGCCTGACACAGCCCACTTATATTCATATTTTCATTATCTCCCGTCCGTGAGTCATGTACTTCAACACATTATGCGAATTTCCCCCGAGCTCTGTTATCGTTGACGCAACGTTGAATGTCAAGGTTATAAAATGCAGTGTGGAATGCTTGAGGGAAATATACCGCAAATGTACCAACATATTCGCAAAAGTATGGTAATCAGGCGGCACTGCTCTGCATTATCTGCCTTCACGAACTGAGTACATCCCCAAAACATTTGTGTGATAACAGATATTGATGTTTGTTTTGTGTTTCTACACGTTTTCATCAAGCTTTGCTTAGTTTGGGACTAGAGACTAACATAAAGTTACCTTAAGTTAATTTAAGTTAGCGCAGACTTGAAGTATTGATTACGTAATGATGACATAAAGTCAACGCTAACTTATTATAAGATAGAGGGCAAATATTGATAATCTAGTTTCAGTTTATTGCTAGAATACTTATAGGTATACACTCCAATTTTTTAAGAGGTAAAAAGGTAAAGGGGTAAACGTAGGTACGGATTATAACACTATATAAAACTCTGGTTTATAAAACTCTGTTCAAAACCATGATAGTTTCAAATATTATAAATGCTAAGCTAGTACTAAATAAATACATGCTCCAGTCCCAAAATAAGCAGAGCTAGATTACTGATAGAATACCTACATAAATACTTTAAAAAGTCCTCAAGTAAGCCACGCTGAACAAACTCTTCACATGTCTGAATGTGAAGGTTATAAAAAGCAACGCGTGGTCTCGCCGGGGCCATTCAGATCATTCAGATGCAGCCTGATATACCTACCCTTGACCGAGATGACGTCATCCAGAATAGCTCTTAGAATGAGAGTTTATTTTGCATCGGTCTTAAGGGTTCTGTTTTTTTAATGAATAACTTTTTAGACTAGTAGTATCTTTTCTTAGATGCATAATTAAAATATTAAGTTTTTAAAATTTATGATTTTAAACAATGAACTATTCAATCGATTGATAATATATTAGATAGTGTTTACAAAATTTAAATGGAATTTGACTTACCAAGTGACTAAATCCTAAGACGTAGCAATAATTTAGCAAAATTATATGAAGTTGCTTGCAATCTCGTTTTATATATCCTAAAAAAGGTGCTTCTTTCAGAGATTAAAATTTTTTAGCATTTCATTTCAACAATACTTTACCCAAAATTAAACATTCCAATTTGGTTAGTTCCTACTCAAAATAGTTAGTGATTCAAAGTTTCATGGATAGCACGAGAAGTCGGAAATCTACATCGCCAATGTCTTCATCAAACATTTCAATATTCAGCAGGCAGCCAATCAATTAGCAAGGCAAACGACAGCGGATTACGACTAAGATCTAGTTTCCAATAATCTTCTTTATAGATACTGTTATAATTAATGTTTTTTAATGTATAAAGGTCTATCTTATACAAAGTTAGCGCAGACTTGATGTATTGATTACCTACAATACGTAATGATGACATAAAGTCAACGCTAACTTTTTATAAGATAGGGGGTTAGTATTTCCCCATTTAATATCGATGACTATAATAATGTATCTGTTGTATATACGAAACAAATAAATTGGTGGTTTTCGTCATTGGTTGTGCAGTCACCATCACAAATAATTAAATATTATTATTCAGCCATGGCTGTCCCACTGCAGGGCAAAGGCCTCCCCTCCCTCCTTCCACTCTTTACGATTCACTCAGTGGAGATCGAACCCACGACCTACAGCATGGAAGGCAGAGCTACTACCAACTGAGCTATGAAGCCTGTCTGGACACGTTATCGTCAATAAGGAATGGCTGGATTTGTCGATCAACTAGTGCAGAAAGTAGCGTGCTTTTTTATGATATATCTCTTTACTATTTGACAGCAAAAGCTGCAAAACCACAACTAGGTTAAACTTCATTGTAGGTTAAGTGACAGTATGAATAAGTTTGTATTAATTTGCATAAATTTAAATAAATCTTAGTGTTATGGCGTTTAATTGCTGAGCGGGTGTTTGGGTGATAAATTATAACAAACGAATGTAATTACTTACCCCTATCAAAGGGTGTGCACGAATAATCGTAACAATCGTAAACGGATCGAAACAATGATGTATTTGATAAACACTGCGCGTAAAGATCAACTTTACTGTCGAACGTTGCAAAATTACCGCGCAGTGTATTATAAATACGTTACGTTTACGATTGTCACAATTATTCGTGTCGGGGTCACCCCTCACGCAGTTGACATTTTACGTCGCAAAGGATATTTAAATATCATATGACTATTATACTCGTAATTAAGAAATTTAACTATTCTAGGGACTAATGGAAAGCAAGAAAATGCTTGGAAATTTTAATATATAATCTTTGCTGTAGAGGCGAAGAACTGAATTTAAAAGGCTAAAACCAGAAAACAGTGGTATTTGAGGAAGGATGCTTTTACCCAGCAGTGGGCTTGTGATGATAATGATTAAGGTGATTAAAATTGTCAAGTCGTATTCCGGAAAATTATTTATCACAACAAAAAAATAATTTACAACACAGCGGTTCTGAGAATATAATAATCTTTATTCTTACGAAATTAAATTTTTATCTAAAGTCTTAATTTAGTTGTTTTGGGGTTATTAATTCATGGGCACGACCGCCGCCATTTTCCTGTTGACACGGCCTGTAATGAAAACAACGTAAAGATAATAATTCTATAGTAAAGGTTAAGGTATTGAACTTTGAATATACCCGAGGGCTGGTGAGTATCTGGCCCAGCGTATCAGCATTGCTATTCAGCGCGGCAATGCAGTCAGTATCTTGGGTACGCTTCCGATTAGTACTAATTTGGATCAGTTGAACTATCTATAGATCGTTTGCAACGGTCTGTAGATAGCTCAACTGTTTCTTATGTATTTTATATGACAATGTACATTTTGTAAATACTTTAGTCGTAAGTTCAAGAGATTATCTTAATCAAATACCTTATTAATCGATGTAATAACGATCTTAGTACCTTGACCAAATCGGCTTTGTTTGTTAAAGCATAAAAATATGATAAACCAAAAACACATGAGCTTCCATTCATGTTTCAATAATAAGTTATAATGATGGTTCAGGTTAAACTGGCTTTATTGGGAAAAAGTACTTTGATAGACAAAGTTTATATCAGTAAAGAAAGACCCAAATATGCCCAAAAAAGCCACATAAAAATAGCTTCTTTTAAAACGTACCAAATGCCAGAAATTTGTGTAAATACAATGAATTTTCGTGAGATTATGTAGGTGTCTCAATTTACGTTGTAATAAGTTATTTTACCGCGGGCGATGACATTATACAAGAATATCATGAATTATTGAAATGTAGATTACCTACAAACAAACAATAAGGGAATAATTTTGAAGAAAAATAATATACCTAACACTTCTGGTGATATACATAATCAAAATAGTTTATAACACTTTACAAAAGAAATATAAAAGTCAACTTTGCCCATCTGCGGGAATAGGAATAAAAAAAAAAGATTTTTGGATCATAGTGGATCTGCATATTTACTTTTTCCATATCTTTATATTTTTGTTTGGCTTTTACAGTTTTATGATTAAATAATAAAGAATCGTAAACACGACAAACTACTTACTACTTCCGTCAAAAAAAATAACTATTTGACATTTTGAAAGTTGACGTTGAAACCAATGCATGCTTTTACATGTGTTGCTAACAAAAACTAAAAAAATACTGAGCTTTTGTCAAAATACATAATAAATATTACATGGAAACTTTTAAAACCAAAACAAAGTAGGTTCTTGTTTAACTTATTGTCAATTCTTGTAAAATATTTGTAATGTGTTTAGTAACTTGAGGATGATTTTTATAATTCTTTGAAACAAAATATTTCTCTGAAAAATGGTCCAAGTTTCTACAAGTTACGAGTACTTTTGAAAGTTATCTGTGACAAAGAAAATTTGTAAGGACATTTTTCTCTGTCGGTAATTTTATTATAAAAAGTTAGGTGGATTAGACTTATTTTAACAATAAATTTCAAATAATTCAAATAATTCCTCGATATTCTTTAGAAACATCCAAAAAAATATCGTGTTTTCATGAAAGTAATTAACTTATGAGTAAAAACAACTATGTTTCAAATTCAAAGAATATTTCTCTATGATTATAAATAAAAAATAACTGGCACATAAAATAAGACATAGTAAAATATACTGAATTGATTTTATCAAATTTTGCAAAAGCATGCAAATTCAGATCGTACGCCAGACATCGTGTTACTTTATGAAAATAGCTGTAAGAATTATATCGAAACTTTATTACCAAAAAACCTATTTTACGCTGAAACAGGTACGGTGGTAATAAAATACCTAATAATAGAACTAATAACTAGTTAGTAAGTACAAAGGGCGTGTAGGGTAAAACTAATACAGTTTTTGTAGCCCCTTTAAATATTATTTCATTGTTTTTTTGTATTCGATATTTTAGTAGCAGCAAAAATACAGAATCTGTGAAAATTTCAACTCTCTAAATATCACGGTTCATAAGATACAGCCTGGCAGATAGACATACAGATGGGCAGCAAAGTCTCAGTAATATTGTTCCGTTTTACCCTTTGGGTACGGAACCCTGAAATAGAGTTTGATTTACTAGTATTTCATAACGTCAGAACTTGTGCTAACTTTTATAATACTGGTTTGTGCCAACATTTTCCGGGTTGCTTGTCGGGCTCATGAATTATTAATACTTTGTGGGGAACCTTCTTTCTAGGTGTTAGCTCTCACAGTGTATATTCAATAGCAATGAATTCGAGTTATGAATCATCATTACTGATTTGGACCAGTTGAACTATCTATAGATCGTTTGCAACGGTCTGTAGATAGCTCAACTGTTTCTTATGTATTTTATATGCAAGTACATTTTGTAAATACTGAAATAGCCATAAGCTTATCATCATCATCATCAACCTACTATTTCAGTTTACTGCTAGACAGATCTCTTACAAAACGCGCCACTAAGCCCGGTCTTCGGCTCTTCTCATCCAGTGTTTAGCAGCTATATTCGAAGATCGTCGCTCCATCTCGAAGGGTGTCTTACGCTACGCTTGCCTAAAAGCGGTTTCCACTGTAATATCCGTTTGCTCCAACGATAGTCAGTTCTTCGGCAAACATGGGCGATCCACTGCCACTTCGGAGTGCTAATTCGCTGAGCTATGTCGATATTGGTTTTCTTTCGGATAAGTTTATTCCAAATAAATGCAAGTATCTTGGCTCCAGCTTACCTCACGAAACTGAGAGCATATGCAGAATTAACAAAACCAGTATAACGTTAGCTTTAACTTTTTAGAATTTTAATAATTCTAAAAATTTTGCGGTTCAGATAAAGCAATTTTGAGATCTCAGTAAAAAAAGTTTCTTTTGTTTTATGATTTACTAAGACTTGAAGGGATTTCAGTTTGAGAACTATTAATTAATATTATCACTAATAGTATATTTTATTTAATAGTATAATTATGTATAAAAACTAGATTAGATAGTGATAAATACGGTTCTAAAAATGTGGTGGCCTTTTTACAATTCTTCTTGTATATTTTAATGTAAAATTGTATTGGTGTTTTTATTTGGTGTTTTAATTTTTATTTCTATAAACAGTGTTTAACTGGAAAGGATATGTAGACCGAATTAATTGCTCTTGAGTGTATAACACCTCAAAATTAGGCGGTACCGTACTGGCACTTCTCGGAAAGGCTGGATATGTTGCCGTATGCGTAGGCGTATTATAATTTACCTTCTTTTATTGAACAAAGTAAGTCATCCTGTTTTTGTGGCCAAAATTTTAACGAAAGTTAGTAAGTAAGAAGATGAAAAAAAATGGCCAAATGCGAGTAGGACGAAGGGATTCAAAAATATCGCATGAGAACCCCTTATTTGTTGTTTTATTTGTCTACTATAACAAAAATACTAAAGAACTGATTAAAAATATTTAAGGGGTTCTCATACGATATTTGATATTGCGATATTTTTTAATCTCTTCGTCCGGCTCGCATTATATTAATTGTACAAAATGTACAGAAATACTAAATTTCACTTCTCTAAATATCACGGTTCATGAGACACAGCCTGACGATAGACGGACAGACCGACAGACGGACAGCGAAGTCTCAGTAAAGCATACATAGTAGGATTTAAGATTCTTAACTTATTTTTTATTTTTTTATTCTGCCAGTAAACTTTATTTATAAACAAACTTACGACTATACAGTATTTACAAAATGTACATAGTCATATAAAATACATAAGAAACAGTTGAACTATCTACAGACCGTTGCAAACGATCTATAGATAGTTCAACTGATCCAAATCAGTACCAATCGGAAGCGTACCCAAGACACTGGCTGCATTGCCGCGCTGAATAGCAATGCTGATACGTTGGGCCAGATACTCACCAGCCCTCGGGTCACGCGTCGCTTCGACTAGACTTAACTTATTTACCAATTCTTCTTAATCTACACATGCAGGGTATTTTGTGAATTTTAGTTCACATTTTCAATTCGGTTATCTGATAAAAGCCTGTATTGTATCGACCTCAACTTTCAAGACGCAATCTCTTAAGCCCTACACGTCTAACAGAATAGATAAGTGAGTATAGAGTTACAAAGTAACTTATAGAAATGACGATCTGTAATAAGGGATAAGGAACGCAATATCCTGAAAAAGGATCAGTACTTACCTCTACCATGAGTTGTCACAGTAAAATCGCCTGACTTTACTACAGTAGTTACGTAAATATTAGTATTACGAATTTTAGTACCCAACTATCCGCTAGAGGCGCTGTAAAAATTTTCATACATTTTTTTAACTACAGACGCTAGCGAGTATAGATTGTAAAAACTCATGGTACTGTAGGGTGGGCTCGAATAAATGTGACAATCGTAAACGTATCGTAACGTTCAAGACACACTGCGCGGTGATGCTGCAACGTACGGCAGTTGAGCTGGCGCCAACGCGTAGTGTCATTCGAATACTACACCGTTTCGGTAATATGTTTGTGATTGTCACGGCCTTTGTACAAAGACTTTTTTATTTTATATGATGGCGATTGTTGGTGGTGTCATTGTCGTTACTTCATTACACATTTACATTTTTAACACTACAATTAAAACAAAAGTTTTTTACACATTTAAAAAACTTTTGTTTTAATTGAACATTTTTTTGCTGACACGAAATTATAGACCAAACATTTTGTGCGTAACACTTTTTTATCATTATGTACAAACCTTCAGCGTAAACTATTTTTATTTGGTCAATTCACACAGGAACTATCTACTTTTTCAAGAGTCTTGTAGTATTATTTGTAGTTTGCTCTCAAAGGACATCAAAACACGATAAAAAAACACATCAGTACCCCAAGTACGAGTTTGTGCACACACGAATCGCCGAGTGTTACCGTTTTTGTATGGAGATCCAAACAGCGCCCCTAGCAGATTTCTTGAGAAGCTTGGATTTCCATACAAAATTGGTGGCTTGCGATACGAAGGCGATACGTTCGTATGCATGTGCAAAAATCGTACTAGGCCCTCTGCTTGAAGTGTTTTTTAAACGTACAGCACCCTTTGAATGCGGGTGCATGTCCCTAAAAAGGTAGAAAAATTTAATATGCAAATCAACCTTCCTTTCGTCTCCGCGGATGCTTTCAGCAGATATTCACGTATATTCACGTCAAAATGTCAACCCTCATTCTTCCTATATCCAATGATAGCTGAAGTTTTTCTAAAGCTATTCTGAACTCTATATCTATAGTAATACAACTTATAGATTTTGTGACAATGTTTGTAGGAACTTATTTCAATAGGTATCCACGTATTGTTGACTGTCTCACAAGTGGGTAGGTACATAGTTTGAAGTTTGAATAGGACACGCTGTGTTGATTACAAACAAGTGAAAATTTACATATACATAATTATGTAGATTAGAATAGATTAGATATTCATTCATTCATCATTCATTTTCAGCCTGTGGTATCCCGCTGCAGGGCAAAGGCCTCCCTTCCTGTTTTCCAGTTCACTCTGTCCTGGGCTACTGTGGACCAATCTATACTATCTATACTATAATATTATAAAGAGGTAAAGTTTGTATGTTTGTATATTTGTTCAATTGTAAGGGGTAATCTCGAAATCTACTGAACCGATTTAAAAAATTCTTTCACCAATAGAAAGCTACATTATTGCTGAGTGTCATAGGCTATATTATATTTTCAAAAAAATTAGGGATCCTTACTAAAACTTCAATTATGTAACCCAAGGTGTAAAAGAAATACCTAAGAAATTCCTTACATCGCGTGCGCTGCGAAAACTATTGATGATAGAAAGAAATCATGTACTACAATTTTGTAGAACACATCATCACCCACAAAAAAGTCAGCGACAGCATATGTCTAACTATTACAGATATGTCACTATAAGTGTTTTAATATCGAAAAAATATAATTAAAATGACGCCGCTAGAAAACGTTCTTTATTTGTGCTTTGGTATTAATTCTTATCTAAAAAAAATACTACATAATTAAGACTGTTTCAATACCTTTATATGATTTTTTAAATTATTCAATTTGGTCATTCCATTCAAAAGATATCACGAGTTCAAAAATGTAAGTATTAGAAAAATGTCAAGCGGAATAATGCAGGTGCCGGTCACGGGAGTATATGCGGGTTCTATTGTTTAGTTACGTGGATTCAAAAGGAGAGTTATGAGTTTAACAGTACCTATACATATCATAAACTCATAATTAGTAAAATCTAACATATAGAAGTAAAGTTTGTTTATTTGTTAAATTGTAAGGGTAATCTCGGGATCTACTGAACCGATTTTAAAAATGCTTTCACCATTAGAAAGCCACATTATTGCTGAGTGTCATAGGCTATATACAAAACCGAAAAATAAAAAGGCTTTTACGTGGTAGTTCGTTTTGCAAAGTGAATCGGAGAAAAAACGGTCAAATTATGCCCAACGAAGTGGGCACGGGTCAGCTAGTCGTTTATATGGGCATCGAGTTCGTCCCTCCATCTGCTCCGTGGTCTACCGCGAGGTCTTTTACCGCCTTTGGGCGTCCAATCTGTTGTGGATTTTGCCCATAATACATCGGGCATGCGGCAGACGTGGCCTGCCCAATCCCATTTCAATTTACCAGCGTGTTGACCGACATCTGCGATTTGTGTTTGAAGATTAAATATAGATTAAAAAAAAACGAGTTTAACAACAATTTGTTAAGGTGGTTTACACGATGTTTCCAGAAAAAGGAGAGAGAGAGAGAGAGAGTTGCACATCTCCTGTGCGTAGCAGAGTATTTGTTATGTGCCAAGAACGAAATATATAAGAACCAGTCTTAGGTGCCAGGGCAATGCATAACTTTAGTTCCTAGGCATATGAATGATTGCAACTTTGATCACTGCTTTTTAATCTGACATTAATCAGAAACAATTACTTTCGTTTCGATGATCTAAAATCAATTTTAACGTGTTTTGGCCACCTTGTGAGTTTTTCAACTATCGCCAACTCAAACTATTTAGAATATTTATCAGTCATAATCTGTATTTAATAACGCTGATATGATGATTTAGGAAATCAATGATTTCCTAAATATCATGATGATTTGTCACCTGCTACGGTTGCTACCCATGGCGTTTCGAGAGGAGCATTTTTATTTAGATCTTGGTTCACCAATTGCAGAAGTAACTATTAACAGACTGCCGTATCCAATAACCTAACCTAACTTAATCTTCGCGAACCGCTGAACAATATCTACCATATTTTAGAGTTGAAAACCTGTGGTCGTACCACTTACTAAAATGGAAATGGGGATGTATTTCCAACCCTTAAGCTCCAACACAACGATACCCACTTAGTATTTGTTCCGGCTGACTTGAAGGGCCAAATTGGTACCGGAATTATATACACACTAGTAGTACGCCCCGGCTTCGCACGGGTAGCCTATATAAAAAAATATCATTATAATATAGCTAATATGTTACTCAGTATAAATGTATTTTAGAAATGATAAAAAATATAGACCCTATAGTATGTAACCCCCCCGCATATACTCCCGTGACCGGCAGCGGCGCGGCGCCCGCTGACTTTTTTCTAATAAGTACTTACATTTTTGAACTCGTGATATCTTTCGAATGGAATGTCCGAATTCAATAATTTAAAAAGTAATAGAAAGGTATTGAAGCAGTCTTAATTTTAAAGTAATTTATTTAGATAAGGATTAATACCTAAGTACAAATATAGAACGTTTTCTGGCGTCGTCATTTTAATTATATTTTTTTAATATTAAAACACTTATTATGACATATCTATAATAGTTAGACATATGCTGTCGCTGACTTTTTTGTGGATGATGATGTGTTCTACAAAATTGTAGTACATAATTTCTTTCTATCATCAATAGTTTCCGCAGCGCACGCGATGTAAGGAATTTCTTATACACCTTGGGTTACATAATTGAAGTTTTAGTAAGGATCCCTAATTTTTTTGAAAATATAATATAGCCTATGTTCAGCACAGATAATGTAGCTTCACAACAGTGAAAGAATTTTTGAAATCGGTCCAGTAGTTTCGGAGCCTATTCGATGCAAACAAACAAACAAACAAACAAACAAACAAACAAACAATCAAATCTTTCCTCTTTATAATATTAGTTTAGATGAACATTTCCCTCGATACTTTACATTCAACCATGAAGGGTTAAAAATGGTATCGTTATATCAATGTAAATGGATAAAGCATGTACTTTTCGATAAGTAATGTAATGTAGCTTAAATTACTTAGCTTCTTCTTATTGTGTCGATGCTACAACTGTATTTTGTTGTAGCATCGTGTTGGAAAGATTAGCCAGACTAGACACTGCTTTACCGTGCCTAGCTGTTACCGGTGTGCGCCACGAGGAGGCTCTTTCCATGCACCATATTACTTAGCTTAAGATTACTTTTTAAGCAATGAAGTGGTATCTGTTTTCTGTTTTGCATAATAGCGTATTTCACAATTTGATTTGATTAATATATTTGATATTAAATTACATATTTCATCATCATCATCTCCCTGCCTTCATATCACGTAAGCTGCAGCCCGTACATGTTTTCTTCTTCCTCTCACTCCTATCATTTCTCAACTCTGAGTCTATTTCTTTCATAAACATACTTTCACATGAAAAATATTTTCAACTCGCATCACACTCATATCTCATACAGCTCAGTTGGTAGTAGCTCTACTTTCCATGCTGTGAGTCGTGGGTTCGATTCCCACCCAGAGCAAATGTTTGTGTGATGTACATAAACATTTGTTCTTTATCTGTTAATATTTATTCTTTATATGTAAGTAATTAAAAAAAATGTACCTATATAAGTATTCTATCAGCAACCTAGTTCCCATAGTACAAGCTTATTTTGGGACTGGAGTATGTGTGAATTGTCTGTGCATATTTATTTATTGAATAACCCGGTGATATACTTCATGATTGGATCTTCTGATCGCGTTGGATATTTTGAAGGATGACGTCACAGCACTATCCGATCACTCGATAACAAAACTGGTTTACGCCATACTTAGCCGTAATCCAACACCTGTCGCCGCCATAAAAGCTTATGAAGTTTATGTTCATGTATTATGACAGAATGTCGCTGGCTCCCATATTTTTACTGAGAATCTATTTTTCATTATGATTCTCTAACAATCAGTATCGATTGGAGTAAAACTTGATATACTTACTGCTTTCCATGCTGAGGTCGTGGGTTTGATTCTCATCCAAAGCAAATGTTTGTGTACATAAATGTTTGTATTGTGTCTGGGTGTTACTATGTAGGTATGTATTTATAAAAAAATGTATTTAAGTACTCTATCAGCAGTCTCACAATACAAGCTTTGCTTAGTTCGGGCGCGATGTGTGATCCCTGAAGATTAAAATATATTTATGCAGAAAGCAGTATACAATAAAAAAAAATCAATGATAAAATAATAGCATAATATACTAACATTTTCCTATTCTATTCAACTCTGTGTCCGCGTCGCTTGATTCCATGTTAGGCAATATGGCGACCATTGTCGACTCACTCAGTCATTTTGATTCAGTGACCCGTCGAATTTGATTCAATACGAGATTTATTGACCTAATCACTTATTTTACCAGTTGACCACTTATAATAAGTTGTACC
Source organism: Ecliptopera silaceata (assembly GCA_932527185.1). Lineage (NCBI taxonomy): Eukaryota > Metazoa > Arthropoda > Insecta > Lepidoptera > Geometridae > Ecliptopera > Ecliptopera silaceata. Next base: position 2,527,150 of record OW052202.1, on the reverse strand, counting down.
TATTAAGTGGGGTCAGGGGGCCTATCCAGACCGCTGAAATGTTTTTGAGCTTTTATTTGATCAAATAACATTTCAGTTTTCTTCTTCGTCTTTTATTGATATTTTGACTGTAAATTAACTTTGACAGAATTGTGACATGCCGAAGTTTGTTTTGGTTTCATTTTGCAGAATTCATGGATTCATACAAACACGAAAATTATAATGTTTTGTGACAATTTCAAAGTAGTTTTAAAATTAAAACGCAATTAGCTGCGATTTCAATGCTGACCTGTGAATTTTTATAGGTTTTCAGGACTACCATCTACACATTTTCTGAAAAAAACCTAAGTAGGTATGGGCAAGATAACTTCAAAGTAATATCATCGCTTCATCCTTTTAGTTCTTACTTAACACTTGTTTTTAAATAGTCTAAGACAACAAGGAACATAAATGCCTAACTAGTTGTATGTAATCGTAGTTATAAATCCTATTAGTCTCATCATATTTAAAATATTTATGGCAAATTTATATAGAGACAACATAATTTCAGTACCTATCCTGAAATAAATTTTTGCTAAGATAAACCATCATTGAGATTAGTAGCATAAAGTTACATCTAAAATGTAGGTACAATAACATAAGATAAGAATATAGTACATCATCATCTTCCTACCCTTGTCCCACATTATGTGGGTCGGTACAACATGTCCTCTTCTTCCACTCACTTCTATCAGACGTCATCTCAATGTTCACACCTTTCTTACACGTCATCATTCACATTCACATAGTACATACCTACAAAACTTTCTTACCTATTATTTTGTTTCAGAATACTATGCAGATTACCATGAAGTTTCTACTTGTGTAGTAGACAGTATAAGACTATATAAAATTAATCTGCAAGTTGTAATTTGTAAAATGACTAGAATTCAAGGAATAAAACCATTTTGATTCTTTATTATTATTATATCTTATATATGTGGTAAAGAATGATTACATAGTTTATAATATGATATTAAAATCTGTACATAATCTAATTTTTTTTTCCTTTATTTCATTAGACTTGAACAAGTATTCATGAACATTTGACAGTAAGTATTTGGTAGTAAGCTCTGCCTTCCATGCTGTGGGTTGTGGGTTTGATTCACACCCAGAGCAAATTTTAATGTTTGTGTGATGAATATAAATATTTTTTCTGAATCTGGGTGTTTCTATGAATGTGTTTACAAAAAAAATGTAAGTATGTAAGTATTCTATCAGCAATCTAGTTCCCATACATAAAGAGCTTTGCTTAGTTTGGGACTAGAGTGTGAAGTGTGAATTGTCCAAAAATATTTATTTATTTCCCAAGGCATGCACTTGAACCAAACTAAACAAAACTTGTATGGGAAATAGATTGCTTGAATACTATTATAAGTAAGTATTCTAAAAATTAATACATATTAACACCCAAATGCAGAACACATATTTATGTTCACAAATAGTAATAAATAAATATTTTACCAATGACAAGTAATCACATAAATGTTTGTTTGTGGTGGGGATTGAACCCACCATCCTAGCATAGATGCCAGAACTAATGCCAATACTGAGCTGAGATATATATATTATTAAGTATATATTATTTTGTTTCAGAATATGCAAATTACCATGATGGTACTACTTCACTATCCTAATCTGTTTATGACTATTAAACTAATCTTTGTTTTCATTTGTGAAATAATATAGTAATTCAATAAAACCATGTTTCAGTATTATTTTATTAAAACATTTCTAAATAGATAGATAACTCTTTATTGTTCATCACACATAAATAAAAACAAAGAGCTTAAACAAGTAGTAATAGGCATCAGAATGGGTGGCCTTATCGCTGAGAGAGATCTCTTCCTGGCAACCGAAATTTGCTCGTGTCACATCCCAGATATACCTGAAATAAAATGAAGTGTATTGTAAATAGAGTTAATACGCATAGAGTTCAATACTAAAATATTTTACAGTCTTGAAATCTGAACATAAATCATTTTCTTTTATTTCATTACACTTAAACAAGTTAAAAAAATGTTTATGAACATTTCACAAAGCTTGTATGGCAACTAGAATACTCATATACTGTTTTATGAATAAATTCATAGATATGTAACATGTTGACACCCAAAAGCAGAACATACATTAATATTTACTAATAGTAATAAAAAAATGTTTTACCAATAAAGACTTATTGAACTTTTAAAAAATATTTATTCTTGGTGGGGATGGAACCCACAGAGAAGACAGAACTAGTACCAAATGAGCTGTGATGCCTATTGCAATGATTGATTTAGTTTGTTATAGGTATATTTATGAACCTATCAAGTGAAGTAATCAACTACCTGGACGATTAAATAGAATGATTCATGTCTTAGTCTTAAATTGTTGTGTTCTGATTTCTGATCTGCTAACCCATACTGGGCACCAGCATCTTGTGTGCATCTGAAACATGAATAAGTGGTGACCAAACATGTTAGAAACTCTGCAACAGATGTCCACCTCCGACGCGGAGGTTGTGGGTTCGATGACCGCCTTGAAATAAATGTTTGTACGATCTGCAAATATTTATTCCGGGTGCTCTGGTTATTTTATATGTAGGTAAAATAAAAAATACCTATCTATATAAGTAATGTATTGTATTAAGTATGTCAGTCTCCTAGTATTGAAAAACAGGACAATCCCGACATACGTTTCATGTTTATGATTAGATTTGACATTAAAATCTTCCATAATTAGGTAGTACACTGATTTATTCACTATTCAATAACATACTTGTTTGCGAAATGCGCAAATCCGGTGTAGGTTTGCCAAAGCTGAGGTTTTTATTCTCCGTGAAATACTTACAAAGATTTCACCATTTTCTCAATTATGTATGTATTAAAACTTTCACATACTCACATATATTTTTTTTTATAATCCTTTGGCTTCAATCTCGCCTGATGGAAAGCGCCGATGAAGCCGACGATGGAGCAGGATGGTCTAGAAGACACCTATTTATATTGGCCTTGAATTGATCTAGGTTGTAATGATTGGGAAAAACAGACGCAGGCAGCGTATTACCTATTATCCTGAAGGCTCTTCGCTCAATCGAGTCCAAGGCAGCCAGCAATATTATGATGGCACATAACAATATTATGATACAACAATCACGAAAGTTACAATGAAAATGCAAAATCTTTAGGTTATAAATAATAAATGTAAACAAACTATAGGGACGGAATATTCGATAAACTTCGATGCATCGAAAACATCGATATTTACAATGCGATACCTACATCGAATCGATCCGATGTTTTGAAATGCTTTTGATATACTCGAAATATCGATGTTTTTTCAGTTTTTAGTAGAAAAACATCGAGTCAATAATTATATCCAAATAATTTCATAAAAATTCCAGTTTGAACATTATAATTTTACTAATTTTTTTCCTATTTGATTATTTAAAAATGAAAAGTTTATTATTGGACTGACAATATAATAAAAATATTGTCTGTAAATATGTAAATATGTGTACTAAAAAAATGGCGGGCTTCAATGTTTACAAACAACGAATTGTGAATAACATATTTTGGTTTTGTGGACGAAATAAAATTGAAGTAGATTGTGTATTGTATAATTATATTATATTTATATACCAACTCATTACAATAAAATCTCATCTTTGTGTGAGCTCTTAAACTCAATTGGAGGACATCGATGTTAGTTCTGATTTATCGAATCTAAAAAAACAACGATGATTTTTCAAAATGGACACCCCTAAAACGAACAAGTATGAAGACATGTTAGAGCGGTACAGAAATATGCGCCCGCGAAGCCCCGTTGCAAGTGCGAGCGAGATGCATGCGCCAGCTCGTTGACGTCATTTTTAACAGTTCAGTCATATCTAAAACATTTCAGTCATTATTTAAAACATTTCAGTCATATTTTGAACAGCTCAGCCACGTCAATCCACAAAAAATGCCTACAAAACTGACCTGCAACTGAAAGGATATTCCGTCACGCAAGTTTGCCCCTTCTGGATAGGGCCCCAAAATCAATTACATATATTAGGTGTTGAGAATTGTTTTTATTTTGCGGTATCCTTTTATGCATAAAAATAATAACGCCAGAAAATTAAACTTGAAAAAGCTTGAAATGTTTAGCAATCTCTTCCAAGAAAAATATAGAAATTTCATATTTTACCTAAATATAAAAAAACAACCGTGGAAGAACTCGCAAACAGTCGAAGAATGTTAGTTTTTCATTCAAAAAATATAAATTATTACAGACATTAATAATTTATATTTTTACCATATACTTGGTTTCTCTGTCCTGGGCTATTGTGGACCAATCTTTTGTATGGGCATCAAATTCCTAAAAAATATTCGCAAAAAATCCCTCCATCTGCGTCGAGTTCTTTCTTGACCTCATTGAGCCCAGGAAAGGTGAACTGGAGAGAAGGACACCACAGGCTGAAAATGAAATGAGAGAGAGAAAAACATTTATTTAACACACAACACACAAGTACAACACATTCAAAACAGTAACACACAGGTACACAAAGACAAGGTCGGAGGTTTAAACAAAGTCAAAGTCAAATTCAAAGTCAAAACTACTTTATTCAGTAAAATCACAAGGATCAATTATAATCGTCTTACATACTAGGTGATTCTAGGTGCCAGTTCCACGCGACCAAAGCCTAGAAGAACGGCCAAGAAACTTAAGGCCTGGTTCCTACCGTTTTTTTATATGATCCTTCTTACAAAGAGAAACAATAAAATTGGCTCTTCCTTTTACTGCATCTAAAACTGTACAGTACTGATTTCTATCGAGTTTCTCCACAAAACCTCGAGGGAATGGCTCGTCAGTGCCAAAACACTTTCAGCGCAACACGCTGCCTTCCGACAGCGGAAATGAAGGAAGATTTACTGAAAACAAAATGAAGTCCGAATCTTTGGCTTAGCTAACGTAGTTGTTACGTGGGCTACTGGGACTTAGGTGTTACTCGCAGAAATAAATAAATACAATAAACTTTTATTCTCTTTTAGAAACAGGCTTAAAATTAGACTTGGGTACATTTCTGTAAGTGTGTTCTCACAGTATGAACCTGTTTTGTGAGAGACTGGTGCTTGTAATAGGTTTATAAACCTTTAATACAAGTCACCAGGTGCTCTCGCTTTGAAACACCGACGCCGGCAACGAATTCCACTCTTTAGCGGTTCTCAAAATGAAACATGAGCCAAAGCGTTTTGTGCGTACAGGTGTTATTAACTCAAAAAGGTGAAATAAAATAAAATTGTAACCTAGCAGTGAAAAGGAGTAATTAGGACTCTGACTGCTGAGTCAGATACGTATATAGGTAACAGTAGGTAAACACAATACAACATTTGCGCGAGGTTTTGAAGTTGTCAAATTCTCTGCGGCCGATAACTGAACTTTTGACAGGTGTCGGGCCATTTGACCTGATCAACGCTTGTGCTTCCTTAAATCAGGCCAATCTACTCAACGGTCTTGGCATTAATAAAGTATGTAAATTGACAACTCAATTAATTCATTCGTCGTGTCAAGGGTTCATTCTCAAACTATGTTAGTCAATTTTTCTGTCTTGTAGCAAAGAATGCCCGTAGGATTTTTGGAGGAGATGTCACTTTTAAAGAAGATTTACCCTTCAGTTTTTCAAGTTATGATGGGACACATACTCAGAAAGGGTTGTTGGAGTGAGATAAAATAATTTATCTCACTCTAACGTAGTAGGAGTAAGGACTTGTAAAGGTTCCATTATTACACTCTAGCAAAATGAAGTTAAATTGTTAGGGTAAAAGGAAATACGTATTATATTTTACTACTGCGTGGGTTTTTTGCTAAAATAAGGCTTGAAAAGCTCCTAAATTATTACGAGAAAACAGATTTATGTGGAACATCTAGCATCTTTGTAATTAGTACTTCGGATTGGGGTAATTTCGCAAGACTCGTAATTTCTAAAGCTCTTTTTTCTAGATATTCTTGTCTTGCTTGATGAAAAAGTAATGCATTTGCGAAAAACAATCAATATTTTTAATTTGGTTGAAATCCAGCCGCTAATATAGGAGAGTGGAAGAAGACGTGTTGTATCATCCCACATACCGTGGGATAAGAGTAAAAAGTTGATGATGATAATGATAGCATCTAGACTCAAACTGCATGCCCAGATTTGCTGATATACTTAATACTTATTTCTAATTTCTGTTTATAAATACATGTATACTTGCTGATGCATGACCAACCAGATTGCTGATAGCATACTTATATCATCTTAATTAAGTCTGTATAATTAAAACGCCGAAATTAATCTCCGGAAAATGCGTGTACTTTAATGAGTATAATTTTTCGCTTTTATTTGCAAATTTAATAACACAAACATAGATTAATAATGGACATAAATTATGCACAGCGTGTTTCGAATTTTATTGTTAAATTCAACACTGATTTATTTTGCATTGACACCATCATTCAAATCAAGGGCATTTGAGAAACGAAACCAAACTTTTCAATCTTATTGACCAATAACCAAAGTTAAATAAATAATAAAAATAAAAAAGCCTTAATCATTCCTTAAATTTTTTTACAAAAAACAAGTATAAAAAATAAAAATAATTTAAAAATTAAGGACCCCTTTTCCTAATATAATATAGTTGCCGCTTTTTCTGTCCAACTCTTGCTTGCTATCTCTACAATTTCGTTTTAATTTAATTTAATCAAAATTAATAAGAAAAATAAAAAAGTTATAATAGTTTTAGGGCCAGCAAAAACTTTTTAAGTGAGTTTCATGCAAAAATGTCCATATGTTTAAATTTTAAATTTTACGCAAATCAAAATAATTTATTCAACAATATTCCTAAAATAAAAACAAAAGCTTTGACCGTTATAAAGCTTTGAATAAAATTACATAAAAATCATGATCGTTTGCGAGTTGATTCTTTTCCCGAATAAAAGTTGTTTTGATTTTACGGTCTTTTTCCAAAAACTATGACCAGATAATTCATTTTAGTGATTTTGCAGATCAACAAACGACTGTTTGATAATAAAAAAAACAGGCCTTGTTTTTTCTAGATTCTTGATACGATAGATTGATAGATTGTTCCTAAATGCTGTAGTGTAGTAAATTACGAGGTGAAAAACATGTAGTAGGTAGGTACAGACAAAGTGTATTCAGTTGTCGCAGTACCCTTAAAAGTCAAAATGCCGTTTATCTAATAAAAAAAGATTATCAGCTTTGCATACTCAATTCCCTCAGTCAATATTAGAGTGTAAATGTTCCGAAAACGATTTGACTAAGGAAGCGGAACTTTCACAATCACGGGAATTCCTTTTGTATGCTGGAAGAGTAATTGAATTATTTCAGCCTATTCAAGCGTGTTTAACGTGAATTATGGTGAAATCTGATTATCTTTTGACTGAGTCAGAATTTAATAGCGTGCAGAATAAGACGGTGTGAGTTACAAGAGAAATACTTAATAGTAGATATGGAGCTAAGATGTGGGCCTTATCTTGATACAATGTGGATTCCTTATCGATACTAAATATTATACTTAGTAGCTGGTGCCCGCAACTTCGCCATGCTATCGTTATGTTTTGGAAATTTTTCACGATTTCTTTATAAATAGTCTGTGTTATTCTGATGTATAAACTATATTATTGTAAAGTTTGATTAAAATCAATTCAGTAGTATTTGCGTGAAAGAGTATAACATACATCCACACATACAAACTTTTTTATAATATAAGTTGGATTCATAGTCCTAGTGCTTTTGCGCTATTGTTAAGAAAAGTTCAAGAGCCGTTCATTAAATACATATCAAAAGTGTAATGTTTATGTGAAACTAGAATGAACTGCTATCCGAGATCTTGTACTACTAATTATCAGATAGGCTGTGTTTTATTCTCTAGGATTTTCAATGTCAATTTATCTTTTAAAATATTTATTTAATGAATACTTTATAAATAAGTTATAAACACAAGAATTACACGAACCGAGATCAGCTAATCGTAGTGTTCGTGATTCTTTTTCAAATGAAAAGTACTGTTGCTTGAAAATGTTTTATCTCAAGTATTTCAGGCACGTACATCAAGCCTTTTACGTTTCGTTATAAGGTTTTAAGGCTAAGTTTTCGCTCAGTTACACTTTTAGGGTTCTGTTAGAGGGTGTTAACGGACATACTGTGTTACTAAGTCAGGGTCGTCTGGTCTGCTACATTTATTTAATAACTAGACCAACAACAACATATTGTATTATCACATTTATTATTTTATATATTTTTTATTTTGCCTTAAGACGTAAATAAAAAGTAGAATGCAGGTTACAACATAAATTTTGTGAATTATTATTATGACAATATAATGAAATGTATAAATTAAAAACGGCGGTTTCTTGTTTTATTTTCACAATAAACCTTCGAATTAGGAAAAGAAAAAACAAAAAACTACTATAGAATCAAAATCAAAAACATCTGTTAAAAGTTAGTAGGTAGGTAAATCAAAAATAGCGCCATCTAGTTTTGATTACCTATAACAATAGACAATGACGAGAAGTTTAAAGAGACATTATGAAGTATTTTTTGTAATTGTAATTGGTTCGCTAAGCTAATTTTGATATCTTAAAAACAGTAAACACAAAAAAAATATTCTTCTTCTAATTTTAATAGTAGAAACAATAACTGGCAAAAAAAATATAAAATTTTCTAAGATTGTACTGACTTCTAGTAGATGGAGTCGCACTCACTCAGTTTACCGAAATGAAAATGTTTTCATTCAGATTCTATATAATAACGACAAGTGCTACTTCTCGTCAAGAGATGCGACCAGCGTACTGGAAAAAAACATTTAATTTTCAGTAAAATTCTGAGTTCTTTTGATCATGGTATAAGACACAACAATCGTTTTGTGAAGCTGTAGTTTAGTAAGCAGTTCGTGAAAGTATATCACACTATAAGTAGGGTCAAAGACTAAGCTAGGGTACTAACATTTTATATCAGCAGTTTTGCGCAGACAATTCTTCCATTTTCTTATTGCGCTAAATTCCCAATAGCAAATATTTGGGCCCGTGTTTCCGGATAACTGAGGCTGGAATCTTTTATTGCGATGCGGATTCTTATAGAATCTAGGATTTTTGCCTCTTATTGGTAATACTGACCGTATTTGATTTGAAGCATAAAAACCGCGCTGAATTAAGTACATTTAAAGTGATAAAAGATTCTTAAATTGCATATAAAACATACTCTAACGTCATAGACAAAAAACTTGAGAGGTGTCAAGTGGAACGAAGTTCTTAATATAATAACTGGTTTGCTTTCTATGAGAGAGAGACAGCCAGAGAAACACGCGCAAGCCGCAGGCTTACAACTATAGCAAAAAGTGTCGTTACAACTTTTAGTCTTAATTTTTTCCGTCTAGCCCCCTCGCAACGCGAGATAAGGAACTTCGTTCAAAAATTCTTCATTCATTTAAATCACAAGAATAATTTAGAATCGTCTTACGTACCTACTAAGTGATTCTACTTGCCAGTTCCTCGCGATTAGAGCTTAAAAGAACGGGCAAGAAACTACGGCCACGGTAGCTCTACCATGACTTTTTACTATATATATATATGTACTATACTCGCTAGCGTCTGTAGTTAAAAAAATGTATGAAGATTTGTACAGCGCCTCTAGCGGATAGTTGGGTACTAAAATTCATATGGACGTAACTACTGTAGTAAAGTCGGGCGATTTTACTGTGACAACTCATGGTAGAGGTACTGGTTTTTACCGAGTTCCGCAAAGTTTTTGTGTAAAGTGAAACAGGAAGAAGTGTCAAATGCCCTAGCGTGTATTAAAGTCGTTTTAGACGTGAATTGCTGTGGAGTACGGAATGTTTTTTGTGCTAAATTTTATCTATAGACTTCTAACACGCAAAGGTTTTTGCACCCAAAAGATTACAGTCGCTAAAGAATGAATTTGAAAATGTTGTATATTATTCAGAACTTATCAACTCTATTATGACGTAGAGACTTTGGGACACATATTTAGTTCGACATCCAAGAAAAAAAGTTTATTTTTCGTAAAACTTTAATAACTATAATTTCAAATATTCTTTCTTAGCATTTCTGAAAACCAGCTCTGGAGTTGAGCCCAATGGTTCTACACCAGCACAAGCTGAGTGATGACTACTTTCAGTATTTGTAGCATTAAGTAAAGTACTGAAATAAAGTACTCTATTCTTTATCTAAACTAATATTATAAGAGGAAAGATTTGATTGTTTGTTTGTTTGCATCGAATAGGCTCCGAAACTACTGGACCGATTTCAAAAATTCTTTCACTGTTGTGAAGCTACATTATCTGCGTTGAACATAGGCTATATTATGATAAATTTTTTTGTACAGGCTACCAGTGCGAAGCCGGGGCGTACTACTAGTACGTAAAATAAACAAGTTAATATAATTGTTACAGACTTAACACAAAGTCAAATGCTGGTGCGCGGAGTATCAGCCCACAAAGTGAGTGGACTCCGCGCCCACGCTCCTCGCATCTCGTTCACCAGCAAAGATGAACCGGATCCTCACGAGTACCGGAGGAAGTCGGCCAGCAGCAGACTGGGCAGCTCACCTCGTTCAAGCATCGCTAGCGAGGATCGACAGGATAGCCTTGGCTTGAAGTAAGTGAAAGTATCTATACTTTTACTATACTTTTTCTGACTATATTTTAATGAGCCTTTGTCTCTTGGATACCTTCTCTATCTATCGTATGTTGGTTTTCGTTGCATAGAATGGAGTACGCACTACTAACTTTTCGCTCACCGTTTCGTGGCCCTTCCTTCTCAGTAGTTTTTTCTGTATTGGACTATTGTGGACCAATAGAATACTTTATTTAGGCATCAATTTCTGTCCATCTTCGCCGTGGTCTACCGCGAGGTCTTTTCCCGTTTTGATCGTCCTAAAAGTATTGGATATGGCCCATAACTCTTCTGACATGCTGCAGACGTGTGGAATATCCTTGAATATAAAATGAATTGAATTATAGAAGCCCCCTTGCTGAATATAGGACCTTTTCTATCTATCGGATGTTGGCTTTCGTTGCATTTCCGTTGCACGCACTACTAACTATTCGCTCACATCTTCGTGACCCTAACTTCACCGAGCCATGTGAGCTAGCCTAGTGTATTTTTCTGTGGCTACGATTCCACCAGCCAGCCGCCTTACCACCAAGTGCTAGAAATCAAAAAGTTGTCTATTTATTAAAGCTCTCTGTACAATTTTTACAACAGCTTTAATCGTTTGTTAACATTTGTAGATCATTATTTCTAATTAGAAACTACATATTTGTCAAACAATTTAAAATAGCTATTAAAAATAATAGTTTGTAATGGTCATAAAATATAGTCGGCTCATTAGCATAGCATCCTATTAGTGTGAGCGCACACCGACGACATAACATCTTTTAAATAACGTGACTTGACGTTTAACTGTTGACAGTGACGTAAATTAAACTGTCTTATAGAGGGATGAGCACGAATAAATGGGACAATCGTAAACGTATCGTAACTTTAACACATTCAAGACACACTGCGCGGTGACACTTCACATTCAGCTGCCGAGCTAGCGTCAACGCGTAGTGTCACTTGAATGCCACAGTTTAGATACGTTTGCGATTGCCAATGCGCGATAGTTTATTTTACGTCTCTATAGTTAAACGTCAAGTCACGTTATTTAAAAGATGTGTTGTCGTCGGTGTGCGCTCACACTAATGATAATGGAAGCCAAACATGCATGCCATTTTTACAATATTAGTAAGAATAGTAAGACAGACGATAGTATACTTTTCGTCACTCTCTCAAGCCCTGATGCATGCAGTCTTGTCGCCATTGACCTTTAGAGTCCCCGCAAACTGCAGACTTTTTATCGGCCGATAGCTTGGTCGACTTCTTAAACAGTATGAAGACAGAATCACCGTAATGTGCGCATCTGCATACATCTTCATACTGATCAAGAAGCAGACCAAACTATCGGCCGATAAAAAGTCTGCAGTCTGCGGGGGCCCTTAGACTTGGCGGTCAGGCGAATAAGCCATACCAGCTTAAAGGCTTACCAACCACGTCGATTGGATAGCCAGTTACAATATTGTTTGCCGAGAGCTCTGGTCTAGCGTATTTCCTGCTAGTCTAGGTGAGGTTTTAACCTAGATCTTTTATACGTTTTATTTAGGTTTCGATTGGAATCGAACGAATCTACCAAGCAAGATTACATTATTCGCGATTAATAAATAAAAATTCCTAAGAGAGACTAATTGCATTTTTGTTGTCAATGGCAATGCTTATGTATTAGTGGATAATAGGATCATCCTAGCCGTTTCCAGAACATAACTGATCTATATTAGACTTAGTTTAGTATAGTATTAAATAGTATATATTTTTTAAATAGATAATAATATAATAGCTAAGCATACTTTGGTAGGGATTACTTACATATTTTTTTCTGTTTCCTCTTTTTTTTTGTTTTTGTTTAATTTGTAAATCTATCATGTTCTAGAGAAATAGCTTTGCCTATTTGTTTTACCATTTTTTTCCATTTTTTTCAGTTTAACCATTTATAAATGTATGTACATATTTCTAATGTGTGTGTGCTAAAGCAGCAAATAAAATTATATGTCTGTCTATAGTATAGTAGAGAATATTTTTTTTTTTTATTCTTGTTTTGAAGTCTACACTGGGGGACTATATTCAGCAGACCTTATTTCACGCGTCACTGCGACTAGACGCCCTGAAAAAAAATATGAAGATACCTAAAAAAATTCAAAATCAAAGCTCAATAAAAAGGTTTTGACCGAGAAAACTCTTTTCTATAAATATTTATTAAAATCAGCGCCAGGTCACATTTACATAAAGATATTGAATTTTACCGCATGATTTGAATATTTGATTTATTGTCATAAATTAGTACTAATACACCCTCGGCCAGCACGCAATACTAAACTCCAATGTACTACAACTATATTCTATTAAATAACTTTATTCACAAACAAACTTACGACTATACAGTATTTACAAAATGTACATCTACATAAAAAATACATAAGAAACAGTTGAGCTATCTACAGACCGTTGCAAACGATCTATAGATAGCTCAATTGATCCAAATCAGTACCAATCGGAAGCGTACCCAAGATACTGGCTGCATTGCCGCGCTGAATAGCAATGCTGATACGAAATAAATAACTTATCTAGTATAAGTTATTTATTTCGTAGAGCAAGGAATCTTTGCAACACAAAGATTCTATGTAAATATCGACAGGCGTCACCGTTCAGTTGGTAGTAGCTCTGCCTTCCATGCTGTGGTGGACTCGATTTCCCAGAGCAAATGTTTGTGTGATGAACATAAATATTTTTTCTGTGTGGGGTGTTACTACTTATGTATTCTATGTATGTATTTACAAAAAAAATATATGTATTCTATCAGCAGTATAGTTCCCAGTACAAGCTTTGCTTGATGCAAGATGGAAGCAAGATCTGACTAACTGACACCTGTCATTTCACGTATTATTCTTTTGTCTCTCTTAGGCGAAGGCTACACGCAAGATCTATATTGTGATGTCAATATATACTATCGGATTACGTATTTATTGACGTGTGGGGTAATGTATTGACGGATCACAATAAACATTAGATATAAAAACCAAGATACATAAGTAAATATCATGATAATTAACACAATATTTATTGACGCGTTCGCCTTACAAATCATTGAATCTTTTCTTCATAGTCTCCATAAAGCCTTATTATGTAATTCGTTCCCAAAAGCTGACCCTAAACCCTTTTGAGTATGTGTATTATAAATTATGAACGAGAATCTTTTATAAGACCATTAATATCCAAACTTCGTCCCAAATTCATAATGGGATGGGGATATAAAGGAAATGTTTGCATTTTTGGGGAAAACGGTTTACCAAAGAAAAAGCGAAAGAGGAATTGACAAATCAATCATACAAAATTTTTCTACATACGTTGAATATGCAAATCATTATCATATCACTTTGACGACCGATGTGGCGCGGTGGGCGATCGTCCGCCTGCAACGCGGAAGATTGCGGGTTCAAATCCCGCCTTGGGATAAATGTTTGTACGATCTGCAAATATTTATTCCGGGTGTTCTGGGTATTTTATATGTATGATAAAAAATATCTATCTAGGTGATGTATTGTATTAAGTATGTCAGTCTTCTAGTACCCATAACACAAGCTTAGCTTGGGGCTAGATGATGTTGTGTGAATTGTCGAGCATTTTATATATATTATTATATCAGCTTGTATCAGCCATAGCAGTCCACTAGACTGGACTACTATATATTTATACTAATTATTCAGAAATAAGTATGCGGACTACATGATTATTCTGATTATTTAGAAAAACCAATTCGTTAACTTGATGTCTTGTTTACCATACGTAATGGTGACATAATAAACGCTAACTTTTTATAAGATAGAGGGTAAATTATGAAACTGTTCTCAAAATATTGTAAATTTTCAATACAGTATTCAGATACTGCAGTGCAAGTCTCAAGGGGGGGTATCCTGACAACTGAAATGTTTTTGAACTGTTATTTGATCAAATTGCAGTTCAGTTGTCTTCTTCGTCTTTTATTGATATTTTGAATGATCGATTTTCATACCGTTTGATAGAATTAATGAAAAATCATGCCATGCTCAAATCTGGTTGGTCATGCTTAAATCAGGTAGGCCACGCCCTAAACCGCGGCATTGACGTCATTTATAACAGCTCAGTCATAATTTTATAAAGCTCAGTCACGTCAGTCCACAAAAATGCCACGGAATACTGATGAGTTATTATAGTAAAATCATCGAAAACTGAACTGCAACTGAAAGGATATTTGGTCACGCAAGTTTCCCTTTGCTGGATAGTCCCACAGGAAAAACTTGAAAATTCATATTAAACTGAAGAACTAGGATAAATTAGTCATGTCTTCAATTGGATAGAGCACCTAATCTAATAAAGTCGGTTTAATGTTTCTTCGGAGCAGCTCGTAAACTTAACTGCTTTTTAGTAGGTCCCGGAAATAGCATCTTTCCTTAAACAGTATGTTGATATTCATATGTAGTATGTCAAGGTATCTATAAAATGTAAAACAAAGCGCATTTATTGAAGAGAGAGAGAAGAGAATATTTATTTGGCACACAACAAAACCATAGCAAAATTGAATTGTATTTAATGCAAAAGTACCTATTTATTGAAATGTGTTGCTGTCAAGCAATATTAGCAATATTTTCCTAAAACTTGGAACATAAAGTTTCGTTAATAAAGTTTCGTTGTAAAAGTTTATTTAGAAAAATATAAAATATAAAATTGTTCATTTCAGTGTGGAAACGAGTGATGGTTGCAATAAATGGCGTAGCGTTGTCTTATATAAAAGCATGTATCTAAAAGTTACAACATTATTTGTGACAACATTTTTATGCTACGCGAAGCAATAGAAGTATTTAATGTGAGTGTGAAGTATGAATTTTCCGTATATATGTATTTTATTTTATTATAGAACTTCAAACCTATAGTCTTCAGGACGCTAAGTGGTAACCACTGCTTATAACGATGCATGGTCTTGGTGTATTTCACTTTAGAAGGCTATTATACCAGTCGAAAGAGACTTCCCCCCACAACACAGGTTTTCTACCTAGGGTGGGGGTTAGTGCTATCAAAACAATAGTAAAATCTTCACATATACGGCGCAAAACCCTCACCCAGGGGCCTTATTCTCTATTGTATTGCAAACCACGCGCGTTACTTGGCTTAGGCAAGACAACGGGCGTGGAATCTGAAAAAAATGTATGGCGTAAGCCTTAGTTGTCATTCCCTACCGCGACACGGTACGGTTTGAACTGCCAACTAAACGTGTCGAAGTCTGCCGCGTTATGAAAACTATTCGTTTCAAAACGTGTCATGCGTGACTCGAATAATATAGATACAAATCAATCATATTTGAAGTTTGCGTTTTGAGGGCTTAGTCCGAGGTTGCATTTTAAAACTTCCTACTCTCGAGCCGAGAGTCGTCTCTCGGATATCCATACAAAAATATATGGACATCCGAGAGACGACTGTAACTGGAACGCGTTGTGACGTAGCACGGTTTGGGGAAGGAATATAGAGAATAAGGCCCCTGATCTATATTCAATAAAGTTATTATTTGTTTTTATGATTGTGTAATTAGTTATAGGTATGAAATATTGTCTAAAATTTCATGTCTAGTTTTAAGGTAGTGTAAGATTTTTTTGGTACAAATAAATAAATTCATTCATTCATTCATTAAGTTTGTTCCTGTAATTGCACCCCACCCTTACTCTTACCCTTCAAATTGAAACACAGCATGAATTTCAGGACTGATGTGGCGCGGCGGGCGAAGGCCCACCTGCGACGCGGAGATTGCGGGTTCGATTCCCGCCTTGGGATAAATGCTGCTACGGTCTGAAATTATTTATTCCGGGTGGTCTGGGTATTTGATATGTATAATAAAAAATATCTATCTATGTAATGTATTGTATTAAGTATGTCAGTCTTCTAGTACCCATAATACAAGCTCTGCTTAGTTTTGGGCTAAATGTTGTTGTGTGGATTGTCCAGCATTATTTATTTTTATTTGTGATTATTACTAGGGCCAGAATTAAAGTTATTTCCCCGAACGATTTCTAAACATGAAACTCTTTAAATATTGTGATGGAAATATTTCTTATATCCCCAATAGACTCTGCTAGTTTAATAGAAACTAAAGTTTCTTGAACAAAATTTAGTTTCAAACAAGCGGAACGAAGTCATAAACTATGGTAGTTGGGTAGTTGGAGTCCATTCGAAAGAGCCGCATTGAGAAAAGGAGTTATTTCGTTTTAGTTTTTTGAACTGAACTGGGAATTCTTTTGTGGGAACTTCACACCAAGCGCTGCGTTTTTTGTAATAAAACGATTGTACCTACATTCTATCGGTCTATCTTATAAAAAATTAGCGCAGACTTGAAGTATTGATTACCATATGTAATGATGACATAAAGTCAACGCTACTACATACTTTTTCAACGGGTTACTGCTAATTAAAATCCAAATAATTAAATATCGCAACCTTAATACAAAAAATAACTAATCTATTTTATAAATAGTCAATACAACAAAAAAATCCCTGTATCAATATACATGATATTTTTTTTGTACTTTTTATTCTAATCCAATCAGCTGTCACTAAGTGAAACTATTTTAACGTTTGCTATTAATTAGAAAAAGACAACAATTTTTAAAACATTTTCTTTTTCAACGTTTTTGATACTATTACAACGTCGAGAAAAGGTATATGCTTTTACGCAGTGCTTTGAAACTATCGATCAATAGAACCTCTTTGGTAGTGCTGTAACTTATTCAGAAGCTTGCTGAAACCAGAGTTTTTAATCAGCTGTCACTTACAATGACGGTGGCAATAGGAACGCAGGCAATTAAAATAAACTGATTTTGACTTCGACAAGTATTATTAACAACGATTCAGAAACAGCTGATTAATTATTGTTCTTTTATGGTTCCGTTAAAGCGATACAGCGCCATCTATTGGGCTAGTTTTGCATATTGTCGGGGATAGTGCAAGTCCGCGAAACTAGCATTCGATAATTCCGCGTATCTGACAAAATGTAGCCAATTAAACTTTCCGCGGGCAAATCTCGCAAAATCTTGATAGGCTGCCACCTTAACACGAGTTCATTTCGACCAATCAGAAGCCAGGAATCGCCCAGAAAAAATGAGCTTAAAATTCATTGAATGATTAATGTTGTATCCTTCCTCTGTAACACTGGATCTATTGCAGATACGCGGCGTTTACGTATGGTAGATTCGTGGATTTGCACTATCCCTGACGAAAGACATAGACATTTATTTACTACATATAGCACACAAAACAGATATGCTTTCTCGTTGATAAGAAGGATCATATAAAAAAACGGTAGGAACCAGGCCGTAAGTTTCTTGCTCGTTCTTCTATCTAGGCTCTGGTCGCGTGGAACTGGCACCTAGAATCACCTAGTAAATAAGACGATTCTAAATGATCCTTGTGATTTTATTGAATAAAGAAATTTTGACTTTGACTTTGATATATTACCGGTATATTACGGTTGAAGTTTCTTTCAAAACAACATATTGAATTGATAGGTAGAATGTAGTGTTCTTGAGAAGTTGGAAGAAAGGATTGGGTCTGACTTTTATCGCTCTTGTGTAAATGATACGCGCGGAGAATTGAATAACGACTTGAACATTCGATTATTGAGTCTAGAGTAGATATGTGGTCGTAAAATATACTGTATTTTTAATATACTATCCATTAATTATTATATATTATTTTACTGATAGAAAATCAAGATGAGAGAGAGAAAGTAAGTGTTTACATATTTTTTTTCCCTAACCTATCTCGTCCCACTGCTGGGCAAAGGCCTCCCCCAAATCCTTCCATCAGCATCTCATCCATTATTTTTATTATTACATATTATTTTTATTTAAATATTTCAGGTGATGTTTTTAATTATTTTAATGGCGTATTTTTAGTACCGATTAAGTGATAATTTTATTGTTTAAAAACTAGTGTTTCTCGTTTCCATTTAAATTTAATCAAATTTATTACGTAATAACATCGTAATAATTTGTCAAATTATTACGATGTTATTACGTAATAAATATTACTTATCGATTACGTCTATCTAATTTTATCAAAAAAAGCTTGTAAAATGTACAATACTGGCTCATCAAAGCCTTTACGTAATATGACTGCATTGGCAATGGTCAATGTACGCTTTATAAACAGCAATACTGATATTTCTAACATAACAAGGTATCATGTAGGTTTTTGGCAGCAAACATCTGTTCGAACAGATGTGTATCAATATTTTTCATACCTGTTGGAAGTGTGCCAAAACTGCAAAACGAAAAGTATCTGCTATTTTAGGCATCTGCAGAGGAAACTAGGCTGAAGAAATTATATTTGATACATCTAGAGCTGGTTTTAAATTCCATTTTTTTTTATTTCACTTACAAAATACAGTTTTTATTTACAGATTTACAATACATTTATATACAAAGTCGAGTTTATCTCAGTTATTATGTTAAAAAAAATATATATCACATACAACTTTACAGTTTTTACGTACAATTTTGTACATAGGTGAGTTTATCCCCAAATATTTTTTTTCGGACAGTTGCTTCAATACTTATATAAAACATACCATACGTTTTTAAAATATTATTAAGCACCATTTAAAATAAGTAAGTATCTATTATTATGGCGGGACGAGCTAGACTCGCATCTAAGAACTTGGCCTGGGACTGCATTAAATCGCAAAGAGTGAAAGGAGGGAAGGGAGGCCTTTGCCCTGCAGTGGGACGATAGTGGCTTAATAATAAAAATAATAATCTATTATTAGGTTATTTAATACCAGAAAAATCCGACTACAAACATCGTGTTTTCAGCATCCTCAATGTTCTTGTAGTTTCATTATAATTCTTTAGAAAATAAATTTGTTTGAGTTTGTACAAGATTTTTTATATTCAAGACTTTATAAGCTAGAAAAAGCTGAAGTATCTTTGCGAACCTCGTATCAAAGAAAATTGTTCTAAAACAATGAGGTTGATAGAGTTGGCATAACGCCAGAACAGAGTAGGTACTTTGTTTGAGTTATTTGACAACTAGATAATGACCACTAACGAGATATGGAATAGCTTCTTTGTTTTTGCTGACAGATGTGCCAATACTTTTGATGGTTTTATTCATCATCATTAATTGTAATTCTTTGTATGCGGTAAAAATATTCCGGCCCGTTTCTGGCCCGTTCTTCTAGGCTCTGGTCGCGTGGAACTGGCACTTAGAATCACATAGTAGGTATATAAGACGATTCTAATTGACCATTGTGATTTTACTGAATAAGTTTATTTGAATTCCCAATTTATTTTGTCGGTCCGCTGCTAGATGTAGGTCTCTCACAATACGCGATGTATACTTAACATATTTTGAGATTAATTAATTACTAATTCTAAAAAAATCTTAAACAGGGTGCCGACTCCTCGCGGCTCGGTGTCAAGCACGGGCGGCTCGAGTGCAGGTTCGAGACTCGCGAGGCTGCTGACACAAGGCATACGAGGGGCTCCGGACGACATCGCTATGGATGCACCGAGAAGGCTAAGTTGGGAGAGGTAAGTCTTTTTTACTAGTATTATTTCTTAACATTGTAAGTCCTGAAACATCCATTTGTGCGCGGTGACGGATTACGTTGTTAATAAATCCATAACATACGTTGAAGTCACTCACTAAACAATCGTTGCTCTGCAAAAAAAAAATGGTTGTCTATAAAGTCGGTTTACTGACGATAGTTGAACGTGACAACGAACGCAAAGGCCGATTGTGTTTCTTTGTCGCTCGTTACGCGCTCTCAGAACGCCTCATGAGTCATGTTTTTTCGTGCGTGCAGCCGGCTCTATCGAATTATAAGACGTTGTCACGTCAATAAATAAATAAATATTTATAGACAATTTACACATCATACTCTAGTTCCAAACTAAGCAAAGCTTGTACTATGGGAACGAAACTGCTGATAGAATACTATTACACAATTTTTTTTGTAAGTACATCAAATTCATAGTACACAGAACAAATATTTAAGTTCACCACACCAACATTTGCTCTGGGTGGGAATCGAACCCACGGCCCACAGCATGGAAGCTACTATCAACTGAGCTGTGACGCCTGTCACAATAATAAGTACTTTTAGGTATACAATAAGATCCGGCTCGTTATAACACGAGAGGGTAGTACAGAGCTCAGTCATGCGATGATAATGCTATGCACAAGATCAAGGGTTTGTTAGACATCGTTATTCGTAGCGGCTCGTAGCTCCGTAGACGTAGCATCCGCTATAAAAATAATTATAATTATTTTTTTTATATATTTTTAAATCTTTATTGTGAACAAAATGAAAGTTTGTTAATGATATAGATATCAAAACTAGTTCTTATTTCGTCCTTTTCGCTTTACGTAATTATTATACATTTTATTTGTATTAATTTGCTGATAATCGTTTCACTAAAAACTCAAACTACCAACCTGAAATTTTTAATAACATTAATAGATAGATAAAAACTTCAGTGTATACAAAGCAACAAAAAGTAAAAACAAGTAGGTACCTACCTACCTACAGAACACTACTAACAGAGATTTTTTTATTAAAACATCAAAGTTCTAAAAACTTCCAAACACGGAATGAGAAAAACCGAAGAATGGGCTGCGTGGCACGAGTTTGGATGGTGATGAAATTTCCGAAATGGCCGCCAATATTGTGACGTTTATACGTCAATAAAATCAAAATCATATCTCCAATTTATTTTACTAAATAACTCTGACCAAGATATGTCCACCTTGTATCAGCACAACAAAGTCCTTGGCTTTGTACTCCAACAAGGGCGGATCCAGCTTTGGCTCCAGGGGGGGGGGTCACGATCAAGTTTTGGCGTCAGGAAGTGGTCACGATCATGTTTTGGCGCCAGGGGTGGGTCCCACAGTCGTGGTCAAGTCAAGAACTTATATAAATAAAATAAAAAATATGTTCAATTAGTGGTCCACCTAAGTCCTGGAACCAGCTCAGGGGGGGGTCATGACCCCCATGACCCCCCCCCTGGATCCGCCTTTGTACTCCAATCAATGTACAAATTACAAAGTTAGCAGCCGCAGCGTTGATTGCGAGTTAACTAAGGTCGGTTTGTCTCGTTCAAAGGATTTGTTAATTACAGTAACTTAATTTTAGTCGACTAAATCAAAATATATAAAAAAAGCTTTTAATCGTCTGGATAATGTTTATACTTCTTTTCGATTTGACTAGTTGGTGTTTTTTTGTGGATGTTCATTTGATAATTCCGTCGTAGAGTTGATCCCCAAATACAAATATTTGACGTTAGAAAATAAATACCTGTAGGTCTACCTTAAGTTTTTACTATACTATATTTACTGTACTCGCTAGCGTCTGTAGTTAAAAAAATGTATGAAGATTTATACAGCGCCTCTAGCGGATAGTGGGTACTAAAATTCGTAATACTAATATTGACGTAACTACTGTAGTAAAGTCAGGCGATTTTACTGTGACAACTCATGGTAGAGGTATGTTACTACACAGAATATGCTGTGACAGTTTTGATAGCAAAACAACTGTCATGTTTTGCTATAAAAACATTTATATGGCAAAGTAAGCAATCTGATTCTTATGGTTTAATATTTTCGTAGTTTGGAACTGATTTATTAATTATTTATACCTACTCTTATACTGACAAAAAATCATAGATTATAATAAATTCATGAATTACATACTATGAAGGAAATAAATCAATTTATGAATGAACGTGTAATTAATAATTCATGAAAGTACAGCACGTCACATTTTAATTTATGCGATTTTCAATGAACCGTTTAATAGGAATAAAACGTGATAATTTATGCTCCATGTAATTAAATCAACGTATGCAGGTTTTGGTTCATATCTGGCAACATAACCTTAGTTTTTTATTTTGTTTTATTTATTTAGTGTACAATAAAGATTCTATTCTACTCTTTTAAAGTGTAAATTAAGTATTATTTTTGTTTCATAGTACCAACTCATTTTCCGTCGTATTGACGGACCATATAAAAAAATAAGAAGAATTCAATTTCTCATGTACTTTGAACGAACAGCGGGAGAAGTGCAAAGTTGGCAACACTTTGCGGAGCGCAAGCACTGAAGCAAGTAACTCGCATCGACACGGCTCGGTCGCGCGTCGCTTCCAATTGTGAGGTTTCTTGGGATATGACGCTTCCTTCAGCCGTTCGATATTTTTGAGAAAATTGAGTTTGGGTTCGGGAAAGTTCGGGATTGAACCGAAGATAATCGGCCCGATCACGATAAATGTGATAGTCACAATCTTATTAAAACGATAGTGTATTCATCAATAGTATATCGGTCTATGTACAAACACTTTGGGCCCTGTGTGGAATATTAAAGAAGTTTATTATGGAATTATATATTTCTAGCATAATAGTTGTTAATTATAATAGAATCACCAAGTATGTAAGACGATTCTAAGTGATCCTTGTGATGTTATTGAATAAATAAATTTTTGATTGATTGGTTGCACAATTTTCGGTAGCAAAATAACTTAACCCGCCTTTGAAGTTTTGAAGTTTTTCTGAAGTAAATATATATTTGAAAAATAGCGATATAATCCAAAACCCTGACCTCCTAAAACTAGAGCAAAATATCCGGTTAACGGTCAACATGTTTACCAATACACGACCTACATCTTAAACAAAACAATTGATTGACGCTGTTGTATTATCTCATCGCTTCTGAAGGGTCAGCACGAGATAATTGTGACAATCGTAAAGTAAACGTAACGCAACGTGTTCGATTCGTTATACGTCAGCTCGACAGCCAATGTTGAATTGTCAACGCTCTATTTATCGAATACGCTGCTTCACGTCTTCATCATCAACCTATATCAGTCCACTGCTGGACGTAGGTCTCTCCCAAGACGCGCCACTGAGCCCGGTCTTCGGCTCTTCTCATCCAGTGTTTGCCAGCTACACTCCTCAGATCGTCGCTCCATCTCGCCGGAGGGCGTCCTACACTACTAAACGCTTGCCTAAACGCGGTCTCCACTCCAGTATCCGTTTGCTCCAACGGTTGTCGGTTCTGCGGCAAACATGGCCGGCCCACTGCCACTTCAGCTTGCTAATTCTTTGAGCTATGTCGTACACCTTGGTTTTTTGACGAATGCTTCTTCTCTTCTTGGCTTTACGTCTTACATTACGTCTTATATTAAGTTTGTTACTCTTTCACGCAAAAGCTACTAAATGGATTTTGATGGAACTTTACAATAACATAGTTTATACATCGGCATAACACATTGGATATTATTTATAAAGATATTGGGTGAATTGTTATAAATAAAAAGATAGCAATACGAAGTCGTGGATATCCGCTAGATAACTATTCGATTAACTATAACTATACGATTGCCACATTTATTTGTGCTAAACCTTCTGATCTTTGTTCACTAAACCGGACTAAACCGGACATGTCAGGTTACCGTAACAATAAACCGGACGTGACGAACATGGTCAATATAATATCCGGCATTTTGGCATTTACTGATTAAATAAAGAGGGACCGAATAACGGGCAAGACAGTCACGATTTACTACATAATATAAAGGTATGTGGCTGTCTGTTTACAAGAATTACATTGGTGTTTATATCAATAAACTGAATGATGTATTGCTTTAAGCATATTTTTTATGATTCTAAAAAAAATTGAAAATAAAAAAACTGTTGAAAGCTTCGTCCAAGCGGCCTGTGAACTTTCATCAAAAAAGTTTTTTTTTACTTTTAAGTCATTTGAACTTAAAGTCACAACGAACATATTTCTGTGACAAAAAAAATAATATTTCAATAGTTCGTTCGACAAAGTTTTTAATTTAAAAAAATAAAAAAGCTGGTATATTTTTTATTGGGTTTAATAACTTTACAAAGTCCAAACTTTCGCGAAAGACAACAAAAAAGTTCCATCCCCCAATCTAAGGGAGGTAACAACAGTTTTTTCGGAAACTTTTTATCTTTTCTATTTGTTGCCGCTACTTTTACATATCCCCTACATACCCTACTTTTACAGAATCAAATCAACGCGGGAACGTTTGTTACTTTGATATCGGCAAAACATCATTGAATAGCAATGAAATGAAAATGAAATGATTTTTTAAGTATATATTTCATTTCATTTCATAGCAATATAAATTACTAGTTCAAATCCGCGACGTTTGTACGAGTGAGAAAAAATATCTCTCGACAAAAAATGTAATTTATGTTACACTGTATTACAATACAACTTAGATTTTTTTGTTGTTAATCAAACAATTTGTTATGTAGTTACTTTTAGAAGATTTGAGCAGTTAACTCATAACTTTTGATAACAGTCCTTTGTATGCACTTACCTGAAGATTCTTAAGCATGTGAGTTTCAAATAGTTCATACATGTTTCATGTTTCTTTGACCACCCACGGATCTAACTTGGGAAGACGAACTTGTGCATTGCTAAACTCAAATACTTGACAAAAGACCAGTGGACAAAGACCCTTTTGCCTTGATCACATGTACCGAGTAAACCGGCGAGACAGTGACGTATTTGAGATACACTGCGCGTCGACATCAGTTTTACCGTTGAACGTTGCAGCGTTAGCGCGCAGTGTATCTTAAATACGTCACTGTCTCGCCGGTTTACTCGGCACGTGTGATCAAGGCCTTTGCTATTTCATCAGAGCACGTGCACTTTGTATGAAGAAATAAGATATCTTGGGTCATGGATGCAGGTGACATTATAATGGTTTATTCAACACACGCTCGTTATGATCTAGGATTTCTAAACTTCCTACCTTGAGATGACTTATTTAAGTAGCCCTAAGATTAAACCTAAACAATATATGAATCTTCGATGGACCCTCGTTATGATCTAGGATTCCTAGACTTCCTAACTTGAATTTACTTATTTATGTAGTCCGAAGATTAAACCTAAATACAATATGAATCTACTTAACTAATAAGAACTTTTTTTGATTGATGCAAATTGGTAACCAAACCAATTTTAAAAAACAACATTTGACATAGACATAGACAGTTATTTATTTACTACACATAGCACACAAAACAAAATACACCAAAAAATAATAACAAAACAATACAAATTATGCAACAATCATTTTTGTGTGCTACAGCAGCAAAAGGGCCCCGACTCAGCATTTGAATACATTATATCAATTTTTTTTTTATCATTCATTACTAGTTATTTCATTTTGTTAAAAAACATTAGCAATAAAGTAGATGTAGAAAAGAATGTATGAAAAGCTAAAGTTGACTTAAGTAAAGGTCATTTCAAGATTTTATTAAGTTTATGGAATTTGTTTCTGTCTGCATTATAGAAGCAGAAATGCAAAGCAAATATTTTTGTTCGAAGAAATGTTCAAAACTTAAATAGAAGTCTGGAATTACAGAAGTTTGTCAAGAATTTGTAATGAGCTGTAAGGGATGGTTAGCAAACTAATTTACTTACAAACACATAAATAAATAAATAAATAAATAATGTTGGACAATCCACACAACATCATCTAGCCCCAAGCTAAGCAGAGCTTGTGTTATGGGTACTAGAAGACTGACATACTTAATACAATACATTACATATATAGATATTTTTTATTATACTTACATATAAAATACCCAGAACACCCGGAATAAATATTTGCAGATCGTACATACACGACAAAAAAAGTCTGACACTTGCTTCTACTGTATCTGTGGCTCTGTCTATCACAGAAAATATGTAAACGAAGTTCATTGTGATCCACACACACATAACATAAAAACTCGATTTTCTTTAAATATTTTTATATTTTTATTACGATTTTTCCAAGTCATTTATCCTTAGTTATATATTCTGTTTCATTTTTAACATTTAAAAGCGGCTTTAATCACTAGAGCTACAATGTTATCCATTTTGTTTGAAAAATATTTTATTCATAGATAATTTTAATTAAATAATTAAAAAGAAATTAAAATTTTCTTCATTAACCTTGTCTGACACAAAACCATTGTTTACCAGACAAGTTAATGAAGAATCTTTTATTTTTTCTTCGCTACGACTAAATGGTTCTAATAACTTCTAGCAAACACGTCACGAATAATATAATAAATCTGGTTGGATATAAGCGACAAAAACAATTACTATCTAGCAACTAAATCAGTGTCCTTTCATATTATATTTTCTCATTTATTTGTTCAATTATCGGTTAGCGCCTAGAGGTAACCTAAAACAATGTACGTACGAGGGTACTTTGATATTAGTGCTTCGGCAATGTTCGGCAAAGTTCGGCACTTTTATTCGGTACCTACATACACGAAGTACACAGATATTAGTGCTTCGGCAATGTTCGGCAAAGTTCGGCACTTTTATTCGTCAGGAAATTGCCGCTGAAGATTACGTTTATGCTTCACAAGTTTCGCATCACGTAACTTAGATTGCGTACGTGACTACGTGGAAAGGTAACGTGATTTCATACGATACTTTGAGTTACAGATTTTTATTACGTAATATTGAAAATTCTAGACCAAAATCCTATTTCGTGGAACGACATGTAACTTGTACCAAGAAAGGAAGTTACATGTTGTATTACTTTTATATTCCGTTTACATATTTTTTTGTATTATTCATGAGAGTTTAGGTTTCATAGATTTTGGATTTAAATACATGAATATCGTCATATCAAGGAATCCTAGAGCCAAAACTGTTTTGTACAGTGAGTATTTGCTACATAATAAAATTTGTAACTAACTAAATCTAGAGTTTGTCTGGTATTGTTTTCAAAAACAATGTCGAAAAATAGATTTTATGGAAAACAGTTACCCGATAATTGAAAACAATATTTTAATATCTTCCATTTGATACTTGTGTCATTGATTTCACTTTTCAAAATAAAACTAGAACTTCGGTCAGCATTTACTACTTACAATTTAACCAACACATTTAAGTCAATCATTTCCTTATCTGTTACTTTAGTAAGTGGGTCTTTAGAACCAAAAAATTCAATCTAGAAGAGACATGAAATCGTGATAATTTTGGGCAAGTGTTTGCAACTGAATGCATGCCAAACAAAGCTCCACTTTGCACCCATTACGTCTAAATGACATCTGGCATCCCGCCTCGGTGCAAATGACGTGAACAGTGAAAACCACAATGGAATTCTGTTATGGCAGCTAACTACGGACTTGAAAAACTTGACTTTCTTAAGGACCTTTCAAAGGCTTCACAAGGTTGGTTAAAACGTCCGCGTAAGCTTATTTTTTAAAGACATTTTTTGATAAAATTGCGCGTCTTTTTTCAAGTATTTGCTGACAAAAGTCTGTCTGGTCCGACAAGTTGAAAATGTTGAAATTAAATTCGATTGAG
The DNA here is from genome assembly GCA_932527185.1 of Ecliptopera silaceata. Lineage (NCBI taxonomy): Eukaryota > Metazoa > Arthropoda > Insecta > Lepidoptera > Geometridae > Ecliptopera > Ecliptopera silaceata. Next base: position 2,499,129 of record OW052202.1, on the reverse strand, counting down.
ATTAAAATCCTTGAGAATGAAAAAAACGGTACATCGTTTTATAACCATTGTTATATTTTAGGATTTTTATCATAAATACGTCAGTAATTTTAAATAAGATGTCAATTTTAGTGGTAATAAGGCAATGTAGGTACCCTATTTTATGAGTGACGAAACAAGATTTTCAACATGATTTTACACAATTTTCAATATTCAAATTAATTTTATTATTAAAATTACTGCGAAATGACCGATAGATTAGCTTGAAATTAAAGTTTCATTATCTTAAAATTTATTTTAGTCTTATTAAACATGTTCAACTGGTTTAGAAATGAGAGAGAAAGGAGTGTGCCCCAAGATAACGTCTGATAGAGGAGAGTGGAAGAAGAGATGTGTTATACCGACCCCACATAGCGTGGGACAAGGGTAAAAGATGATAAACATCCTGGTAGTAAATAAAAAAAAAAAAAAATATTTGTTAAAAATATGTAATATTTATTTCAAATATTAAAAAAAAAACACTGAAGAGATCGACCAAAAATGCTAATTTAGATCAACCACTAATTCGTTTAATTGTATGATATGAAAGGCAGGCGGCGAGCCGGCGGCGCCGCGGCGACGCCCGTGTTTACCACGTATTTGCATTTTAATAACTACTTTCTGAACATATTCTTACGATAAACACCAAAACTTGGCGAAAAATGACAAACAATGAAGTGACTTAATCCAACTTTTGGAATATAGATGAGGCCGTTGAGGAACTTTTCGGATTTTAAAATAGGTTCAGGGAATATACTCGACTAAGAAATAATAGGTGTGTAGGTGTCCGACTCGTATTTCCATTATCCATCATTATTATCTACAAAACACTACAAAACAAGAGACTGTTTGTGTCATTTTAGGTTTTCATGTTAATCATCAAAAATTCTAAACTACGACGAATAGTATTTTAAAACACTTAAGAAAAACTATCCCTAAAAACATTATTATTTAGCCACTGTCGTCCCACTGCAGGGCAAAGGCCTCCCTTCCCTCCTTCCACTCCTCGAAAAAAAATAAGAGAAACCCAAATAATTTACTGATGTCCTCTATATCCACAGACGAGAATCAGCTGGCCAGTTACCACGGTCAGCCAGCATCGACTCCATGGTAGAGGCAGCGATATGCGCGCGTCACTCCGAGCCGAGCCATCCAACCCTGCAGCTGCCAAGAGCTGACCGAGCCTTCAGCCTCGCATCGCCGGCCGTCACTCGCCGGGCGAAGACTCAACGGGGACTAGCTGGTAAGTCAACAACGACAGCGTTATATCTAATTCTAATTCTGGTTAGGGGAATAAGATCTGCACTGACGTCCCGCAATGGGGTGTATTGTGCATTATCCCCCTGCTAACCTCACCCCAGCCAGCCTAACTCCTTAAAGTAACGGAGAAGGACTTTGGGTTGGTGGCAGCAGTGTTCTAGCATCCCCGACAGCGTTATATCCAACGACGACTCTATGGTGGAGTCACTGCTGCTAATAGAAGCTGAAGCATCAAAAACAACTGACAATCGCAATTGTGTCGTAATGGTGGCGTATAGATACACTGCGCGGTGACGCTGCAACGTCCGACTATCGAGCTGGTATTAACGGGCAGTGTGCTTCCATTATATCTATCGATCTGCAAATATTTATTCCGGGTGTTCTGGGTATTTTATATGTATAATAAAAAATATATATCTATGTAATGTATTGTATTAAGTATGTCAGACTTCTAATACCCACAACACAAGCTCTGCTTTTATTATTATTTATTTATTTATGTTTCTGTATCAAACTACTCTGTGGTAAAATCAACTCGCTGCCGCCTGCGTAAATATGAAATGCAAACACGACGTCTGTTTCATTGATATGAATAAAACATCGGGCGCTTATTTGTTCATTCCAATTTGTAAATTGCGGAGACTAAGCTAACCTGTTATTTTACTTTTAATTCAAAGGTGTATTAACAATTGCAATTAAAAAACGGCTAACATAAAATAAAAACCTTCATTGTGTTTGCTTGAGAAACTTTTTGTAAACATAAACAAAGTTTTCAGAGGTTTTATATTGAGTTAATTTTAATAAAGTATTTAAAATAGGCTATTTGTAACAAAAGGTCAAAAACAGAATTTGTCTCTATCCTGAGTCTTACAAATCTATTTTGTTTTTAATAAAGATGTTATGTCACAAAAAATAAATAAAATACAAGTTGCAATATTGATCAGTTTCTTATACAAAAGACTTAAACGGGGTCCAATTCATTTATATTTATATGCTTTCTTTTACAGTTAATCTAGCGACCACGCTTCTGGTTATGTATGAAATTAAATAACAAGTACAAAATCAATACGTAGGTAAATGATGTTAATGTAGGGTTGATGACGTAATCTATAAATGGCATTATCTACAAAATTTTAATCTTTTACATCAGAACTCATTTCACACACACGACTTTTAAAAAATAAATTAACAATAAATGTACGCGATAAAAACCCGTGTATTTTAAATCATTACAATAGTATACTCTAACCTTGAATCACTTACTTGGTTGTGAAAGCCTACCCACATAAGTAATTCGTAACATACCTTTGATAAATCGATTTCAACCGAACTCCTAAATTATAAATTATCAAACGTGCTAGAAACCAATTAGTTTAATCCAACATGTACACCGCACCTTACAATCCTATGCTATTAATAGCGGGATTACGAACGGGATGTTGCTACTTAAAATTAATTAATGTAAATATTAGGTACAGTGCTCACTGGAATTGACAAACATTTGGGAGTCAATTTTGGAATGGCAACTCCGAACGGACGGCGAAGTTATCAACATTATGTTCCCTACTAGATAGATCGGCCGCGGAAAATTAAGGATGAGCTGTGTCAGTGTACGTCTAAGCTAATATACATGCAGAGTTTCAACCAATCAGAGACCGTATAAATCACAATCATATGCCAAGAAGGTCCCTGATTGGCTGATGTACGGCATGCAACATCTTGAATGTGTTCAAGACAAAAGAACTGTGGCTCTACCATGAGTTTTTGCCATATTTACTATACTCGCTAGCATCTGTAGTTAAAAAAATGTATGAAGATTTGTACAGCGCCTCTAGCGGATAGTTGGGTACTAAAATTCGTCATATAATATTGACGTAACTACTGTAGTAAAGTCAGGCGATTTTACTGTGACATCTCATGGTAGAGGTACTGTATAGATATCTAACATAAATTCAAAATCAGAATCTCATATTATTCAAAAACTGACAGAGTTCTATTTATGGAACGAAATTCCTTATCGCGTTGCATAAGGCTAGATGGAAAAAATGAAGACTAAAAGTTGTAACGACACTTTTTGCTATGTAGTTGTAAGCTAGGGTGTGTGCGTGTGTTTCTCTGTCTCCCTCTCTCTCTCATAGAAATCAAGTCAATTTTATTTATTTTATTTATTCAAGGTTCTAAAAAATATGAGTGTTTCCTACAAGCTCAATAAATGCAAACTCTTTTCAACATCCTATCACAAATTTTTTATTTCAAAATTAAAGTTTGAACATCTACGAACGGTTCAAATCAGGTTTGTATTTGGTTTGATAGCTCACATTTACATCTCAAAAGCAAACGGCAGTAATCGAACTCTTTGAGGTAGCTCGAAAGGTTTGAAGATTGCTTTTACCTACAGCTACTTGTATTATGGTTTTGAAAAGGATAAATATGTGAGAATTTAACAAATCTTTCATAAATTTCGCAATAAAAAAAAAAAATAAAATAAAAAAGGATTAGAATATTGTTATGTTTTGAATCGAATTTAGTTTAAAACCATAGGGATATTTTTATTAAAAGTCCCAAAATCATAGTCTCAAAATGATTCCTTATGATCTAATGATTCCAATGGGGATTTTGAGACTAACCCATTTTAAGCTTTAATTAATACATACTAGCTTTAAGCTTGAAATGAAGCAGTGAATTGTTATGTTTGTATTATATCAGCCATCTAGTTACCGTAGTACAAGTTTAGGTTAATTTCGGACAAAAAGCCTTTTTTAAATCCATAAAACAAATTTTCGACTAGAAAGCAAGAAATATTAATATCGTAATTGTTTTTAATTTTGTTTTGCACAACCTAAAAGGGTAGAATTATAATGATACATTCTTATATATATGCCATCTTTTTACATGTAATTCTGCAAATAAATAAATTTTAACTTTAAGCGTTTTGTGAAAAATCGATTTATATTTTTATAACATTCTTCCAAAGCATTCAGAGACGACATCAGTTTTGCAATCCAAAACTCTTGGATTACTTCCTGCACTTTCCTTTTCGAAATACAAACTAGTTTAGCGTCCGTTGACATCGTGACGTCACATGTCATATTAGTTCTTGATCATTGAACGAACAAAACATACAAATAAATATAATATATATATAGCATCCTACTAGTTTTGATCTTAGATGTATAGTTATTGTTATGTATGTGTGCGTGGCTGCGCCCACGACCTTGCTGCGTACCTACAATAAATCAGTGCAAAGCTAACCAGCGATCGTTTCACTTGTCCCGCTCCGTCCTCATATTTAACAGTGGCGACGATCTACCCGCAGTTGTAATAATAACGTTAAAATGTCTAACTCTAGCGCGCAATACGGAATTTTAAATAGTTTCGATCACACGATACAAACGTGGAAGACGTACAGAGGTCGCATTAGACAATATTTTGTGGCAAATGACATCAACGGGAAGACGGATCCTGAAGGCAAGAAAAGAAAGGCGATCCTTCTCAGCGCACTCACAGAGGGTACCTACAAGTTAGCAACGGATTTGGCCCTGCCAAAAGACGTCGAAGATGTGCCCTATGAAGATTTATTATCACTACTGGATAAGCATTTCACCCCTAAATGTGTCGGGTTTGGTGAGCGTCACAATTTTTACGCGGCCGCTCAAGAACCGGGTGAAAGTCATTCGCAGTGGGCTGCCAGACTACGAGGGTTGACAGCAAAATGTGATTTTCTCAACGTCGAAGAGGCGCTCCGCGACAAATTCATCATGGGATTGCAGCCTGGTAAAGAGAAAGAGAAGCTGTACACAAAGGAGCTGGCCGGCCTCACGCTGGTCATGGTTGTGGAGATGGCTGAGAATCTGAGCCGCGCACGCTCCGCTATCGCCGCCAGCGCAGGCTCCGCCGCCGTCGCAAGCGCCGACTCGCATCAACTTTTCAAGATCGCAGACAACGGGAAAAGTGCTGGTGTAGGGAGAGTGAAGTGTAGTGTTTGTGGTTATACGAACCACAAAGCATCAGAGTGTAGATTTGCAAATTATGTTTGTAAGAAGTGTCACGTAAAAGGCCACTTGCGTAAAATGTGCACCAAGGTGAATTACGTGGAGATGGATGGCGTTGACCAGGGTGAGGATGACGAAGATGACGACGGTAAGCTTTATTATATCCGATCACTCAGGGGAGAACCCATGGTAGAAAATATTGGCATTTTTAATGATTTTTTTAAATTTGAAATTGATAGCGGTTCTGCGGTAACGGTAGTTTCGGAGGGGTTTTACAAAACTCATTTTAAAGATGTGCCATTATCAAGTACGTGTAAACAGCTGATGACGTATAATGGTAGAAAAATAGTATGCCTAGGCACATTCCGTGTACCAGTATGTTACGCTGGACAGACACACGAATTAATTTTATTCGTGGTCCGCGATGGAGGCCCGCCCCTTCTAGGCAGAGATTTTATTTCACGTTTTAATTTACAGTTAATGCCGGTAAACTATTTTTCAGACTGTGATTTTTCTCTCAAAGAAGTGCAACAACAATACTCGGAACTTTTCTCAGATAAGCTAGGAATGTTCAACAAGTACAAAATAAAGTTATTATTAAAGGATAATGCGAAACCGGTTTTTTGTAAAGCGCGCCCCATAGCATTTGCGTTACGTGATAAGGTTCACAAAGAAATCGATAGATTGGTCGATTTAGGTATTCTTAAACCAATTGAGCACTCAGAATACGCGTCACCGATAGTACCCGTTTTAAAAAAAAATGGATCAGTCAGATTGTGTGCAGATTACTCAGTTAGTATAAATAAACAATTGTTAGTGGAAAAGTATCCGCTTCCCACCACAAATGAATTATTTTCAAAAATACATGGTGGTCAGCAGTTTAGCAAGCTTGATTTATCAATGGCATATAACCAGTTTGTGTTAGATGATGAGTCACAGCAGCTCACTTGCATCAACACAAGTCGCGGCTTGTTTACCTATACTCGGTTAGTGTTCGGGTTAGCTAGTGCGCCCGCTATTTTTCAGCGCGCGATCGAGGGGGTATTATCGGGTATAGAAGGAGTATTGTGCTTATTAGATGATATTTTAGTGACAGGAAAAAATAAAAAAGAACATTTAGAGAAATTAAATACTGTTCTTAAACGTTTACAGGATGCAGGGTTAACTTTACAAAAAGAAAAGTGTAGTTTTTTTCAAAATGAAGTTAGGTATCTCGGCTTTATTATTACAAAAGACGGCTTAAAAAAAGAACCGGAAAAAATTAAAGCTATGGTAGAAGCACCGGTTCCCACTAATGTCGCGCAGTTACAGTCATTTCTAGGGCTCATTAATTACTACAGAAATTTTATACCTAACGCATCCACGGTTCTCAGTCCTTTATATGAGCTATTAAAAAAGAGTAGCAGTTGGAATTGGACTAGAATTCATGACAAAGCTTTTAAAGAAATTAAAAGGTTAATGACATCAGAACAGGTTCTTGCGCATTTTGATCCGAATGCAAAAATAATATTAACCGTAGACGCTTCTCCGAGTGGTTTAGGGGCAATTCTGTCTCAAGTAGGGGCAGACGGGGCAGAACGCCCTATCTCTTTTATGTCACGAACTTTAAATCAAGCGGAGAAGAGATACGCTCAAATACAAAAGGAAGCTACAGCTATTGTTTACGGCGTAAGACGGTTCCACCAGTACTTGTATGGCCGGTCTGAACCATTTTATTTACGAACGGATCATAAGCCGCTTTTAGCCATTTTTAGCCCTTCAAAAGGAATACCTGAGATGTCCGCTAACAGGTTACAGAGATATGCTTTATTTCTAAGTAGCTATAACTACAAGATAGAATACGTGCGCAGCGCCGACAACAGCGCGGATTATTTATCTCGCGCGAGCTTACCGCGCGCGGTGCACGAGTGTGCGTGCACCGACCAGTGTCGCTGTTGTGATTGCGAAGTAGCATACGATCGAGCTACTTACGTTTGTTTTGTAGTTGACGGGAGTATGCCCGTCACATTAGATAAATTACGCGATGAAACAAATAATGACCAAGTGTTAACACAAGTGAAAGGGTTTATTTTAAATGGTTGGCCACCGAAAGTTAACGATGTGCGATTACATCCGTATCACTTGTGTAGATCGCAATTATCATATGAAAACGGATGCATTATGAGAGGTCATAAGGTAGTTATACCCGTAAGTTTATACAAACCTTTGCTAAAGGAGTTGCATACTTCACATTTAGGTATAGTTAAAACGAAGGCCGAAGCTCGTTCAAGGTTTTGGTTTCCTGGAATAGACCAGGCGGTGGAAACTATGATAAGTTCATGCGACGTGTGCATTCAACTGCGCCCCTCGCCCCCGCGCGCCCCCCTCGCGCACTGGGAGTTCCCGCCGTGTCCTTTCTACAGAATACACATCGACTTCCTAGGTCCTATTAAAGGCTGTAGTTATTTGGTGGCAGTAGATGCGTATACTAAGTGGGTTGAAGTATATAATATGAATACTGCTACGACTTCGGCAGCGGTCATTGGGAAGCTTTGTGATTTTATGTCGAGGTTTGGGGTTCCAAAAACAATAGTAAGTGATAATGGTACAGCTTTTTGTTCAAAAGAATTCGAATTGTTTTGCGTTTCGAATGCTATTTGTCACGTAACATCACCCGTATATCACGCCCCTTCGAACGGCCAGGCAGAAAGTTTGGTGAAAGTAGTGAAAAAAGGAATAAAATCTTGTCTTTTGTCTAATAGTACGGCAAAGGCCACATCAGTAAAACTATTAAAATACCTAATGGATTATCGTAACTCTATACACACTACCACGGGGTTGTCCCCTGCTCAGTTGGTATTCGGGCACAAGTTAAGGTCGCGACTAGATTGGTTCGATCCTAAGTCATCGGCACCCTCGTCACCGTCATTATCAGATCATGTTAAAAATCAACAGTGTATGCAAATTAAAAAGCAAGGGAAAAATAAAACAAAATCTTTCAAGAAAAATGATATTGTGCTGTATAAAAAATTTACAAATAAAACAAGTTATACATGGTGTAAAGGAATCATAGAAAAAAGAATAGGTAAAGTGTTATACATTGTTAAAGATATAGATAGCTCTGAAAGTAATAAAAGACACATTAATCAGTTGATGTTATACAAAGGGACAAGTAATCAATTGGATAGTAATGATAATAGTAACAGTTCTAATGGGAACTTACCTGGGCAACCTGCGCCACCGCCGCCGCCGTCACCGCCGTCGTCACCGTCGCTGCCGCCATCGCCGTCGCCGTCACGTTCGCCGTCACCGCCGCCGTCGCCGTCACGTCCGCCGTCGCCGCCGTCGCCGTCACGTCCGCCGTCGCCGCCGTCGCCGCCTCAGTCGTCGTCGTCATTGCCTCAATCGTCCATGACCATACCTTTAGTGGTTGCATCAGGGTCGACTGATCAGCCGAATTGGTTGTCACGCAGCCGAGGTAGAAGAGAAGAGGTATACGAACCGAATATTTCGCCGGGTGACGCAAGTGAGAGACACTCTCACGTCTCTGAGGATGAGTTCCATGAAGCAGAAAGCGAGGTCATTGCCCAGGCGAATCCACAGATGGATGGTTCAGGAATTGGAGCAGGAAAATCATTACGAAGGCGTCCCGAGGTTAATTATAAGAAGTATTTTTAAATTAGTAGTTAGTAGGTTTCAAATAGTATGTTTATACTAGAGGAAGGAATGTTATGTATGTGTGCGTGGCTGCGCCCACGACCTTGCTGCGTACCTACAATAAATCAGTGCAAAGCTAACCAGCGATCGTTTCACTTGTCCCGCTCCGTCCTCATATTTAACAGTTATTATATCGCACAGCAAAGCTATTAAATATAAGACGATGAAAAAATTATGTAGATTTAATGCAAAAGCTTGATTATAAAAGTTCTTAACAGATCAACTCTATAAAATAATGTTAAACATAAGTAATATCTGTGTTTGTCATCTTATCCACTTGCTCACTCAGTTAACAAAATCATGGGGATTATGGTACCATGAGTCCCATGATCCCCATGATGGGGATCGTTTAATGGGGATTATGAAACTAACCCTAAATTACTACTCGCTTTTGACCACCTGGATCTTCTGTTTCCCTAGTACTCATTATTTCGTTTAGACTTTATCTATCAAGGTAAAAAATAAATAAATATTGCGATTCTATTATTATGTAAAAAAACATGATAAAAAATATCATAAATTACGTAAAAATATTTAAAAAGTAGATACAATTAAAAAGTTTTAGACTTCAACTTGACTTCACAACAAAGAAAGTCTTTATAATATGTATTTAAAACTATCATGGTTTTGAACATAGTTTTCATGATATACAAATCATGGTAAATATCCCGTTTATTATGAAAACTAAAGGAAGTTTTTATTTGAATTTCACTATGATGGAACAGAGAAGTCCTCATATAAAGTAACCTACATAATCAACCGCGTCACCAGGCTGAGCACGAATAAATATAACAATCATAAACGTATCGAAGCAGTGACGTATTTGAGATACACTGCGCGTCAACATCAGTTTTACTATCAAACGTTGCAGCGATAGCGCGCAGTGTGTCTCTACATTACGTTTACGCTTGTCACATTATTTCGTGCTGCCTTCAGAATGCCATACCTCAAAGACAAGAGTCCACTACAACCAGTTCTTACAGTTATCTGATCTCCATTATTCAGCACCACTAGCTTCCAGTTCGGAAACTAGTTACTTGCTGGATTCCTATGACTCTACATCTATAGTCTGACCAATAATCATGATTATTGCACATGATTTCTGAATGAAGAACGCACCGCGGTAGATAGATAGATAGATTGATGAGATTATATAATGTATCATGTTGAGAGAGATAAAAATGCAAGTGAAATAATTATAAAAACTGGTATTAGTTGTTCACAGCAAAAAAATTGTTTATGTTTTACATATTTTTATTCATAATACACTCGAGAGCAATGAATCCGGGTCACTTAAAGAATCCTAAAAATCTCGGAAACTAAAAATGCTAGGTTAATGCAATAAATTGTATTTAATAGACAATGTAATACTCCTTAAATGAAGGTATTAAAACTTCTTAGTTATTGTAAAATTATATCATAAAAAAATCAAATTTGAAAAAGGGCCACTTTCGAAGATGGAACTACGAAATTACAGCATTTGGTTTTGCTTTTGTTTGTAATCTGTCATTTATGTGGGTACATAAACCATGTTGATAGTGCTCTATATTCATTATTCAAGCTGAAATTATGTCGCTTACGCCTGAAGAATGCACCAGAATACTTACAATGCTGGAAACCGGCCGGAGTCAGCGCGATACAGCCAGGACTGTCGGTGTGTCGCTGTCAACAGTACAAAGAGTTCTCCGACGTTACGAAGAAACTGGTTCTAACCAACGCAGACCAGGAACGGGCAGAACCAGGTGTACCACAGCACGAGAAGACCGATACTTGGTGAACACCATGCTTCGAAATCGCTTTCTCACAGGAACTGAACTCACCAATCAGTTTCGACGCCTCGGAGGAAGTAACCCAAGTGCATGGACAGTAAGACGTCGGCTTGCTGAATCTAACTTAAAACCCCTTAGACCTGCAAACGGCCCTAAACTGGAGCGTGGGCATCGTATTTCGAGACTAAGATATGCCCAGAGCCACGTAAATTGGAGTATTGAAGATTGGTCAAAAGTTATGTTCTCCGACGAATCAAAATTTATGCTCTACAAGCACGATGGAAGACACAGAGTGTATCGAAGACCAGGGGAAAGATTCAAGCAAGCATGCATCGAAGAAAAAGTAGCCTACGGTGGTGGGTCTGTACTTGTGTGGGCCGGAATTTCTTCTGAAAGTCGCACAGAGCTGGTGATCATAGAAAACGGCTCTTTAACTAGCGTAAGATATGTGGAAGAAATCCTCAATGATCACGTTGGTCCATTTATGGTCAATTTAGATGAGGATGCTATATTTATGCATGACAATGCCCGACCTCATACAGGTAGGATTGTGAATGACTACCTTCAAGAGATGAACATTACTCGTATGGAGTGGCCAGCGCGCAGCCCGGATATCAACCCGATCGAGCATGCTTGGGACGAGCTAGGCAGATGCGTAAAACAACGAAACCCTCCCCCAATCACGCTTCTTGAGCTCAAAATTGCTCTCACAGAGGAATGGGAGAATATTCCCCAAAATCGTATAAGGAACTTGGTGTACAGCATGCCAAACCGCGTAAACGCAGTAATGGAAGCACGAGGAGGCAATACGAAGTATTAAAATTCAAGAAAATCGTAATAAAGTTCAAAAATTTCATGTTTCCTATTTTTGTTTTAAGGAGAGATCAGCAGTTTTTTTCTTTATGTAATTTTGTGTTAATAAAATGTATGGTGACTCATATTTTTTTTACTTTCATTTAAGGAGTATTACATTGTCTATTAAATACAATTTATTGCATTAACCTATCATTTTTAGTTTCCGAGATTTTTAACATTCTTTAAGTGACCCGGATTCATTGCTCTCGAGTGTATTTTGTTTTATACTTATGATAATTAGTGTAATTGGCTAAAGCCATTCTAATCTATACTTATAATAAAACTGTAGAGAGGTCAATTCTGTACATTAAATATATTTTCGAAATAACTATCAGGGGATGATTAGTGATCGATACTGATGCCAAAAATGCAATCAGTAAAATTTTTGTCTGTCTGTCTGTCTGTCTGTCTGTCTGTCTGTATGTATGTTCCTTATAGAAACAAAAACTACTCGACGGATTGTGACAAAACTTGGTACAATTATTCTTCATACTCCTGAGCAACATATAGGATACTTTTCATCACGCTACAATCAATAGGAGCAGAGTAGTGAAGGGAAATGTTGGGAAAACGGGAGAAATTACTGTTAGGAATAGATACTCCTTTAATATCTATCACCAACCTTAGATGTTACCATAGCAACCAAACGTTGTTGATTGTCATCAATGTCACTATCTTCACTCTTGACTAAATATATTCTTTACAGTACATAATATACGTTAATAATATTCGTTTATTTATTGATACCGGTTTTATTCGATCCTACAGTACTTATATCTACTTTAACATGGTAGCAGAGCGTGGTTAAGGTACCCTGATGGTTCTATTTTACTGCATCAGAAATCGTACATCGCTCGCATATTGCAAAGGTTTGGCATGGAGTAAGCCAGTGCCAACACCAATTTTAAAAGCAAATAATGCTCAAGATGTTAATGAAGTTTCAATGAACTTCCCGTACCGTGAAGCTGTTGGATCCACTAGCTTATTTGATGACAAGCACGAGGCCTGACATAGCCTTTGCTGTCAGTGTTGTATCTCGAAATTTAGATAAACCTACAAGGGAGAACATCATCAATATCAAGAGGATAATGCGTTACTTGAAAGGGACTATAGAAGAAGGCATCGTTTACAAGCCAGAAAATAGTCATAATTTAGAATGTTACAGTGACGCTGACCACGGAGGTGATCATGAAACTGGAAGGTCTACCTCAGGCATTCTTTGCATGTATGCTGGAGGTCTAATATCCTGGAAAAGTAAACGCCAGAGCACAGTAGCGATTTCATCCACCGAGGCAGAAATAGTGGCAGCAAGTGAAACTGCTAGATAAATTATTTGGCTTCGAAAGATCATGAAAGATATCATTGGTGAATGTCCAGCATCCCTATGTGTTGATAACGAATCAGTAATTAAGATGGCTAAGAATCCGCCAGAATTCCACCAAAAGACCAAACACATAAGGATACGATCATTCTTTATACGAGAATGTGTTCAAGATGGAAGCATTACCATCTGCCATGTGCCAGCAACCAGGCAGATTGCTGATATGCTCACCAAACCACTTTATGGGCCTAGAATTGAAAGTCTCAAGAAGATGGCTGTAACCAAAGGGTAAAACTAGACCTTATTACTGAGTCTTTGATTTCTGTCTATTTTCAATTCTATAACTATCACGAATAATTAATATTAAAGGGGGCTTATACATAAACGTGATTTTTATTTATTCGATATTGATAAGGGCAACGGGAGATAGATACGGTACGGAACTCTTCGTGCGCACTTGCCCGGTTTTATTAATAAGTAGGTAAAAGATAGTAATGGGTTATAGCAAAATCTCTTAAAACGGCACGCGCACGAAGTCGCGGCGGGAACAGCTAGTTAAGTAAATAAATATTGGATAAATATCTTATTAATTACTGTAATCCCTCAATGAAAGTTATTCCCGGGATCACTTTCACAACTTTAGCTTCAAAAAAATTATATTCAAACTCTGGTTATGATATCGTGATCATGTAATTACTAGGTACTCACTTAAAAACTGGGTTACCAGAAAAGGTCTACGTAAAACGCACAGCAATTGCCGTAAAATTAAAGACGGAAGTCTCACAGACCTATTATCATACCAAAACAATGGCGAATTGCAACACCTACTTGCGTGCATATATTAATTCAGGCCAAAAAGAGGCTTAAGCTTTTTAAGGCTGTGACGATCATCCGTCTCTTTCCCTCCTATGGAGTACTATTGCTGTCTCCCTCCGCTACATGCGCCAGCTAGCGGTAAAATGCAGTATCATTTGACAGCTGCCCGAGCGCATGCTCTTTTGTGCCGTGAATGAGTGAAAACCTTAAAATTTAATAGATAAATATTAAAATAATGGTTTTTTACTGAACATTGGGCGTGGTTTTGTTTTCGTGCGTGGATTATAATATGAGTTTGTGTCAGTAAATGGGTGTGAGAAGTGCGGCTAGTGTGCAAGGATTGTTTTCAACTTGGAGTCCTAAAACCAGTATCAAGATAAAGCTTAAACGTAAGTCACCTTTGTTTATCATGAGGTATTTGGGACCTAATTTATCATATTTAATTTATACATTGGAGCCCTAAGGTCTTGTAAAATTAAGTAAATAAGTTTAACGTTTTACTCATCAAAATATAAAACGACATTAATTTTAGGTAATGGTTTAAATAAACAGAGGTGATTGTCTGAACAACAGAGAGATATTAAGTAAATTAATTTAATAAACTGACATGGCTTAAACAAATAATATTGTAGTGTTAATAACTTAATACCTAACGAAGCAAAATGTCGCTGAGACAAATTTGCAAGTTAACGAAACGTTAATTATTTCAACCCTTTCAAGTTCCATTAATAAATTTCTTAGTATCTGTCAAATATTACTTATTTAGAATTAATTTTGCAATGCTAATTTTTAAAAGGTATAAACCTCTACCGATTATTTTATCAGTTCACTTTTTATATTTACAAACGAATTATTATTGTAACAATTTGAGATAATTTTTAACTATTTAAAATCGGCAAGGCGACATAGAGTTTAATTAACTTTTGCGATCAGAGATAATACAAAGTCAGCAAGCTCATAGTAAAACAGAGAAATCATAAAAAAATATATAATAAAATAGTATAGGAACAAGCAAAAAATCTTTGTTTATTATGCAAAATGCTATAAAATCGATAAATTAAAAAAAAGTCCCTAATATTAATACAGAGAAAATATAAAAGCAAACGATAATAAATTTTAAGCACGTTCCTTAATTTCCCGTCCAGACGCCCTAATTTATTTAAAGAATCGTAGATTTTAATTAAAAACTGGCTGTTTTTAGTATTAAAATACTACTGATTTAAAAACAAAAATGAAACAGTAAAACATTTTTTTTAAGTTCTTTACAAATACACAATGCAGTCATTGAGACTGCTATTTTAAAAAATGGGACTCTACTTTTTGGGCAATAAATCCAACCTTTTTGCTCATTCATTCATTCATTCATTCATACGAGTATGTAGGTACATTAAGACTTTTTGTAGTAAGTACAATCCATATTTGCTAACGGTCTATCTTATAAGAAGTTAGCGCAGACTTGAAGTATTGATTACCATACGTAATGATGACATAAAGAGAACGCTAACTTTTTATAAGATAGGGGGTTAGACTATATTCGTATATTTTCGACATCTAATTACAGTTTTTTTTTTACTTTGAACCTCACGTATTGGTTTCGCCCGCATTACGTATGCACACGATAATTTTTTCCTAAGTTTCACTTCACTGTCGTAAAAATAGTTTTACAATTGTAATGTCGTGTGCGTACCGAGTGACGAATCGTGCATTTCAATTAACTTAAATTGTGTAAATAAGCCACAGTATGCCGTAGAAACAATAACGTGAGTTTTTAAAGGACCTTTTTTTATACGTGAAAATCCATCTGGATACCTGCTTGTTAGTGCAGTAGGCTATCAGACTTACGGCCGATTTCTCGAACGATGATCAATTAAAAAATCAAATCATTACTATGTGTCAAACTCGGATCAACCGTGATTTGGGTTTCCGGAACCCGGCCACTAAGCTGACTAAAACCTCACGGTCGGACTCTTCTGCCAGGGAAACGAGTGCGTTTGCATTCTTCCGCGATCTGAGCCAGCTAGTCTAGGACCTGCTAGACAGATTTTACTGCATCAATCATACTCCATCGAAAATTCGCTTATTTATTTGTGTCTGCTACAATAAAGTGATTCTCTCACCATGAATTCTAAAATTGCGTACGCCTTTGAGTGATAAACGCAGTTAATTGATTCAGAGGGCACGTTTTGTAGTTGTTTCTGATTAGGTATTTGTTATAGGCTAAGGTACGCTTTACAGCATTAAGCCCTCGTTTTGTAAAAAACTTAGTTTTAGTACAGCAAAGTTAATTATACATTACGGGCGTGGTGCTGACAAACTGTTGTTTGATTTATCATTTAAAAACACATACATCGCATGTCACGTCTCACGCAAAATACTGGTAATTATTTTCATTATAATTATAGCATTTACAGCTGGTTTCATTGTCAGTCCAAGGTCATAGACCACCATGTGCGATGAAGATAGATAGATAGGTAGGTAGAAAATACTATAATGCACACAACTTAAAAATAAACATGTAAAAAAATTACTAAAACTGGAGTATGACATACAATGAATGGGCGGCCTTATCGCTAAACATCGATCTCTACCAGACAACCTAGTATGGACCGGATCATGAAAAACATAACATAGGGCTGATGGTGTGCTTTACGCTGCAACGTTCGTCAAGCTGGCGTCAACGCGTAGTGTCACTTGAATACGCCACCGCTTCGATACGATGCGGTGGTCACATAATTTATTCATGCTCAGGCCTCTGGATTCGAAATCAACCGCTTTCTACGTTATTAGATGCAAGATTTTCGGGTCACGTAGCGGACACAACGTGACGTGATCTCTCTACATAATATTCGATTTGATTCCAATTTCCAATCGAAAATATCAATTTGCCAACCAAAGTTGGTTAGAAATCAATGTAAGAGAGGTTTTAAACTCATATATACCCTATCTTATAAAAAGTTAGCGTTGACTTTAGTCAACGCTAACTAACAAGGTAGGATATATGACATAAATGTCATCATTACGTATGATAAATCAATACATCAGGTCTGCGCTTTAAAAGATAGACCGTCATTACCAGTTTTAGAACAAATAAATAATATCTACAGATTATTTTCAAAATAAAATATGGGCAAACACCTTTTTTTGTGTTTATTGACTTAACATGTTATATTGTACACTCATAAATACAGAGCAAAGTTACGTCATAGACTCTCGTTACTAGGTCATACAATTAGCACTTACTGATTTAAAAACGAATCATATCGTATTGGGCAGCGTTCAAACACGATAAAAAATATTATTTAGATACATTTTAGTCACTCATATTGATCTAGTAAAATTAGCTAAGTATTGGTCAGGGGTGGTCTAACCTTATAGTCTAAGATCCGGCTGCAGGATTACTGCGCTCATCTGTTTTTTGCAGAAAACCGAATTTTAATGTATATTTATAATTAGGAGAATATATATTTATCAGGTTGCCTAGCAAAATTTGGCCGCCAGTATGTTTAATTAAATTATTTTAAATTATTTTTTTGGAAAAATATCGTTCACTTGTTTTTTAAATCAAATAACATCTACATCATGGCAATTAATACGAAGATTCGAAAAATTCAGCAACCCTTATTTGCGGGTAGATTTTATTAAGCAAACAAATATGATAAAAAATAGAAAAAAAATAGATTTAATTTGATATACAATTAATAAATAAACGTTATGCACGTATAAATATATCGAAATCATACGGTTTACTGCTGGCTGCGAAGAGGTACGGCCAAGTGCGCAACGGCAACCGTGATTATTTTGAATCTTCATATAAACTGCCATTACGTAGATGTTATTTTATTTAAAAAACAAGTGAACGATATTTTTTCTCAAGAAACAATTAAAAATAATTTAATTAAACATACTGGCGGCCAAATTTTGCTAGGCAACCTGATAAATATATATTCTCCTAATTATAAATACACATAAAAAATCGGTTTTAAGCAAAAAACAGATGAGCGCAGTAATCCTGCAGCCGGATCTCGTACTATTAGTAATTTGCTATCATCGTACCTCATTTGTTCTTGTCACACTGTAACTGTTCCAAATAAAATAAATAAATGTTTTTGTATTTGATTTTTCTCGGAATGGTTTTTCAACGACTCAAAGAAAAAGAAGAAGAAGTAAACTCATTTTACTTCTTCTTCTTTTTACAGCGAAGCACAAAATTACCTAGTTTTGTTGTGAGAACTTCGATATGCAGAAACTCCCAAAGTCGCCCCATTGTTTTGGATGAGCGCCCAACGCTCATTGGCCATGTGGTGGCAACAGATGTGGTCAGTTCCACTCGACCTCACAGCATCACCAGGAAATAGACAATTGGAACTAAAATGTTGTGTTTATTTGTAATTTTTATTAAAAAGGTAGCATTCGCTTAGTTTAGGACTGTGCGAAATGTCCGTGAATATATATTTAGTTTAAATTATTTTTTTGATGTTGAGTTTTCTGTTATATTTCGGTGTAATTAACCAACAAGGCTTAGGGCAATGTAGTTGTAAACTGTAAAAATAAAAGCGTATAGATATCATGTGATATCCATATTATATCATGATAGAATTCGTTTTCGTTTTTGTAAGGGGTCATAAGATAAAAACTGAATTTTTTCGAAGTACCTTTTTTACGGTTGAAAATCACTGATCTCTGATTTGATCTCAACTTAAAAACTTTTGGCTCGACGCACTCTCATTAGGTACATTTTTTAAGTAAAGTGATAAAAAAAACATGTCGAACGAAATATGCCACACAGATAAAAAACATAATGACTCAAGCAATGACTGCTATCTGGCAGATGGCCCATCAGTTTGGCGGCATATTCTTTTGTTTTAGCTAGTTCTACAACAAACAGTGACCGTCATGACGTCACACGTCATGAATAGTAGAGGTTTTATTACACGGGTATTGAACACGTAACTAAGGGCTATATTTCACCGGGATACCATGGGGGCGCAACCAGTCGCCGCTACCAACAAAACGTACGTTTGGTTGCGCGACCAAACGGACACCAGGTGAGTAACTCTCTATAGAGCTGTATACATTTTGTTGGTGGCGGCGACTGGTTGCGCCGCCATGGCGTCCCGGTGAAATATAGCCCAAGTTTCGGTCATGTTACAATAGCCGTGGTGGCAACCGTTAAGTAGCACCTCACACATGAGGAGTGAGTAATGTTGAACTCTTTACAGGGTTAAGCTCGCTTCTGTATTTTTTTTGTATTTCCGCGTGTACAATAAAGAAAAAAGAATAGGACAATCGTAAAGTGAACGAAACACAGCGTATTGCATTCGCAATGATTTGACATTCATTGCGAATGCAATACGCTGTGTTTCGTTCACTTTCGTCAACTCGATGTACAAACCATGAATCGAATAGTGAATCAGGCTGCGTTACGTTTATTATCTGATTGTTACATTTATTCGGGCTCACCCTTCGGTGTATGTTTTGATCTCAAAAGTTTAAAGTATACGTCATGTGTACTAAAATTATATTTAAAAGCTCGTTTTGAAGTTTCAGGCCTCTTACAACTGCCATAATGGTTTACAATAGTTTTGAAAAAGTATTCTTATAGACATATACCTTTGCATGACTTATAAACTACACACATACTCTACAAGCTTATGAAACAAAATTATCCCATGACTGTCGATCGAGAGATCAGTCTCCAAAACCAATTTCTTGATATTGATCAAGAAAAGTTTTCATTTATTATTCCGTTGACCGTTTTTTGAGAAGCAACGTGAGGTGTGCTGCTAAAATGTATAATTCAAGCGAGTCTTGTTCCGCTAGAGTGCCACACACGAGGAACCGTAATGGATTTACACGCTATAAGTCTGTGGAACGTGATGTGCCGGCACTTTATAGGTACTTTAATACTTTGAAGGTTTGTCAAATGATAGTGCCCCAATATTTACCTATCGAATTATATTTTTTTTTCTGTTATTTTTTATACATAAAACGTTTTATTTTAATTTTGTACGAAAAAGCTGACAGCTTCACTATGCAATAGTGAGTGACATAAACTTAAAGTACATAAATATATAAATAATGCTGGACAATCCACACAACATCATCTAGCCCCAAGCTAAACAGAGCTTGTGATATGGGTACTAGAAGACTGCCATACTTAATACAATACATAGAGAGATATTTTTTTATTATACATATAAAATACCCAGAACACCCGGAATAAATATTTGCAGATCGTACAAACATTTATCCCAAGGCGGGAATCGAACCCGCAGCCCACATCGGTCGTAAAAAGTAATACAGTATGTATTATGACTTTGTTAATAATGAAGCCCACAACGCTAATCTCAGATTAATAAATATTTTGAAAATTAGGTTTTGACTAAACTTTAGTTGCCATCGTTTCTCAATTTCTATTGGACCTTGGTTTTATGTTCCGAAATAAACGATTTTTTATAATTCAGGTTTTCATGTTATTCTATAATAGAGTTCTTGACCCGATGTTCTGAGGCAGATCAAAGTACCGCAACCGCAAACTTGATACTAGATACTATCATTGCTACTTTAATTGCAAGAGAATCTTAGTTTATAATTAGCTATGCATCTGTCCGTGGCTTTATTTGTTTAAAATATAAATAAATAAATAAAATAATAATGCTGGACAATCCACACAACATCATTTAGCCCCAAGCTAAGCAGAGCTTGTGTTATTGTAATTATATTTTTCACAAAAATGAACGAACCCGACTTCTATATGGTATATTTGAGATAATGTTATGCATATGAATTAAGGTATTTAAAGCCAATATTATTTTCCTTCCCTTTTCCGAAACGCTTTATTTTTGGCAACCATTAAGGTTAAGTACTTTATACTACACCTGCTCGGAAAGTACCTTGATACTTTATCAAATTTACGGTAGAAAGTACGTCATTGCATATCGAAAAAATATGCGGCGAGAAAACGCATCTGAGCGGGAGAGAAAAGTGTATGAAAATCCATTTCTTACGTGGTTATTCTTTTTTAATTTTGGGTAAGACTATGCGCTGGTAACCTAAATATCAAAAGCCAAAAAGTTTTTACAGTGAGTTTTTATCTCCAAGTTCGCAAAATGACACTGGCCACTAGCTGTGTGTTGGATGGTGTCAAACAATTTGAAAAAAGAACATGTGAAAATTTTAGTTTTTTATTTTCCTCGTAGGTGTAGTATAAAGCACTATGTATCACTCAAGAGAAAGTGCGATTCCCGATCTCGGGTGTTTTAAAGCCCTCGCCTGCGGCTCGGGCTTCAAACGACACCCTCGACGGTAATCGGTCACTTTCTCCTCTCGGTGAACAATGTACTATTCTCAATGGTTTTACCTTTACCTTTGTATTAAAAACATCTCAATACTGAAACCGTATTTACCATACCTACTTATATTTATCTACCTTTTTGTACAGAGAAAAACTAACTTATTTGTTTCTTATTCTCTTTCATTTCTCTTTTTTATTTGAACTAAATTAATTTCAAAGTGATTTTATATTTTTATTTTATGGGTGTATGATGTGTGTTGGTCAAGTAAATGTCTTTATTCTTTATTGTACACACACAAACTTATACAGAAAATATAAACTTAAATAAATTAGATGAACAGAGGCAAGCTTAACCCTAAAAAGAGTTCTCTTCCAGCAAACCTTTCAAGAATTTCATTTCATTTCAATCTCAAACTATTTTTCTTGTGTTAAAAAACCATAAACAAACGGTTATAGAAGTTTTTTTTTTTTATTTCATTTGTACTGTCCGTTTTTAAGGCAATGCTTTGCGAACTTTCAATTTCTGAACACAAATTTCAGTAGAATAAGTATTCTCAGAAATAAGTTTTTTTATATCCTCTAGTTTCCTCTACTTTAAGTTAGTAAAATCCAATTGCGCAAAGTCTAGTTGATTATATTCTTGCAACACAATCTGCGGTGATAAACTACACCTGCATTGGATTTTTTGCATCAGTTTTATTCTTACAGTAGTTCTTATTTCTTAGGACATAAGGTTGAGATTCGCGCAGCTGTTGGTTGTTGTACCGAAGTTTTACTTCAATCCGCTCGACGGATAATCCCTAAGGATTGTGAAGATTAATCTCTGTTATTGCCATGTCATGGATGAAATGTACCAAAGTAGCGTAAATGTGTCTTAGTGTTATGTAATGTAGGTTTATTTTTAAATAAATATTCTATGATCTAAAAATGTATAATTTTAGTACTAATAGTTCTATCAAACGTTTAAGCTTTGCTTAGTTGAAACTAGATGGCGTTGTGTCAAATTATTTGATGATTATTGTTATTTGTAATAGAAAAGTTCAAATTATCGTTGTCAGTGAAATGTGGGATAAGATGAAACGAATTTTTAACTCGGATGCTGATTTATTACTATAAGTGCTTATCATCATTTGCTTAGACTTTGAGATACCCAAACCTAAACTTTGTCTTGTATTCTTAGCTATACCTAATACAATAAATGCAAAAATACATTGCTGATGTAGGTAAATGCCAAAAATGGGTGTTATCTAACATTTTTCTATTTAATTTATAATTAAAAATCCTTCAGTACCACTGTCTTGTTAACAAAACAGACAGCCGAGGTTCCACTTTGGGAATTCGAGTCAAGAATCAGAATAAGGATATTTATTCCGTAATAACAGTCGTTCGTACATTTATACGATACTACACGATAACGACACGAATCGGTTACGCGATTAATTTAACTATTTTAGTTAACTTTTGTTTATTTGTAATCGGGCCTCTGACTGAGCCCGTAATTATAACGGGTTCGTAAAGATAACCGATTTTTTGAACGATTATTAAAAAGAAAATTTTGTATGTCTCCGATATCGTGTAGTTGTCGTGTCGGAAGAAGTGTAAAAGAGCGTAAGATTGTGTGAGATTGGTAGATGAATAAAATCGTACTTACCACAAATCTGTTTGATTTGAAGAGGTCTCATTTAAAATTCATTAAAAGAGGCTTTTGTTTCTTCTTTAAATATTTAGACCTCGCGGCTTATTTTATTTGGTGAAATGGGGCTTTTGCTCGTTTTCTGAATGATTACACAAAGAATTGTGTGAAAATTTTGTTTTAATTATTTAGTTTTGGCACAGTTGTGCAATTTATCAAACTCACAAATCATGGTAAATATTTCGTTTATATAGAAAACTATGTTCAAAACCGTGATAGTGATAGTTTCAAATACTTAAAATATTTTAATTATTTGTTATGTAAAGTACTACACGGTTTTATCTTGTGGCTACTTAATCTAATAACACATCTTTAATTATGAATATTAAGGTCAACATTTTTCAAAATCTTTTGGATTTATTTTTACACTTTTTCATATTTTACAAAATGAAGATAAAACACGATGTGAAAATTATTTGTGAAAATTATTGATGTGAAAATTAATTAATTTTCACACAATTTCAGTCCCAGTCTTATTTAATCGAAAGATAAAAAAAAATCCTTTTAAACATAAATAGACCAAATCCCGCAAATGCAGTGGTCAAGTAATAAAACAATAAAAGCCTTGGCGTGTCGTCCACTCGTAAGTAAAATTAGATAACTTGAGAAATTAGTAATTTTGAGGGAAAATAATAACTCTCGTGAATTCATGAAACTTCGTATACGTCGAAGATAATTTAATTTGTTTCTAAAACAGAATGTACTGTGGAATATTCGACACAATTTATAGTTAAATACTAGTATGGATATTTTAATATAAAATCTGTCTCTTTTCAAAACATGGTTTCCATAGTAGTACTGGGGCCTTATTCTCTATTTTATTGCAAACCCACGCGCGTTACTTGGCTATGGCAAGACAACGGCGTGGAATCTGAAAAAACCGACAGACAGCCTTAGTTGTCATTCCCTACCGCGACACGGTACGGTTTGGTCACGGTTTGAACTGTCATCTAAACGTGTCGAAGTCTACCGTGTTATGAAAACTATTCGTTCAAAAACGAGTCGTGCGTGTTTCGAATGATAAATAGATACAAATCATTCGTTTTGGGCTCGAAATTTTTAAATCACATAAAATATTGTAAGTTAGATGCAAGCTAATCATTCAATGCATCTATTACCTACTATAATAATACTAATCGCGTTTGCGTTTTGGAACGCGTTGTGACAAAACACGTTTTGGGCAAGGAATCTCTTATAATAGAGAATAAGGCCCCTGGTAGAAGAAGACTAGATGACGCTGTGTGAAATGTAGATTAAAAATATTAAAAAGAATAAAAATAACGCTCTTAAATAAATATTGTTTGTGAACTAAACGGTAACTTGGATGTATTACATACAAGTATTATATTTCTTTTACGTTTACTACGTTGTAGTCGAAACGTAATATTTTGCTTATCGCTAAGTATAATCGTCGTTACAACGTCTAAGAGGTTTGGATTACTATTGTATACAGCAATTCATTTTTTTTCCAAGTAGTTTAATAAAGTTCATACTTATTCTAATAAATGTTAAATTCAAAACA
Source organism: Ecliptopera silaceata (assembly GCA_932527185.1). Lineage (NCBI taxonomy): Eukaryota > Metazoa > Arthropoda > Insecta > Lepidoptera > Geometridae > Ecliptopera > Ecliptopera silaceata. The sequence goes on along the minus strand of OW052202.1, from coordinate 2,474,893 downwards.
ATTTAAGTACTCTAATTTTAAATAACTAATTTTTGATCTATAAAATAATTTAAACTAAGCATCGCCCTTAATACACACAACGAATGTAACCAAACAACAAAATTACTACAAGTCCACTGTCCGTATTTAATCAATTATTGTCACACGTTTTCTTTAGTAAAGGTTATTAGAAACACTTTGGCCTATTACTTTGACACATGTAACATGAATACAACACGATCTACACATGCATATAGTATTTTGATAAGAAGTTGATACGAAGGTTGACGTTTTGCAAAGACAAAGAAAACATTTTTTGTGTTTTTTTTTGGTCATAGCATAAAAGTTGACAATTAAAAATGAATTGTAAGCTATTGACATTATAGTTTTTTTTTACAAAGAAAAAATATTGACAGTCACAAATGAATTGCAATCTATTGACATTATTAAAATATGACGTTTCAAGTTCCAAATTCAAATCGGTATCAATTGGTGAGTCGTTAATTTACCACTTATTTTTTCTTGATGCTCATTATGACATCGAAATACTATTTAAAACCTTAATTAAAATTGTTTATTACAACAATTTATATCTATTAAATAATATACCTAGAGTCTAGCGGTCTATCTTATAAAAAGTTAGCGCAGACTTGAATACTTACGTAATGGTGACATAATGTCAACGCTTACTTTTTATAAGATAAGGGGTAGGTATATTATTTATTATAAATTGTCTAGGATACGGACTGTAACAAAGGAGAATGGGCGATTCTGTATGGAGCGTGGGCCACGACTAAAAAAGTCGCCCCTCAGGGTTGCCACATAATATGTTTGAAAGGACTTTTAGAGGCCTACCTTTTACTATTTTTATTTAAAAAATCTATCCCATGGAAATCGATATATTTTGAAAAACAGTTTTTTATTTTAACGTCGTATTACTCCGAATTCTGAAGGCCCACAAAAATGCCTGCAGTTGCGTTGGAAAGGGCATAAAACGGGCTTTATTTGTTTTTAGATTGTTTGAAAATCCAACCTGTGGGAATCGAGATATTTCCGAAAAACTGTATTTATTTTTTGCAATACTACAGTTTTTCAGGAATAACTCAATTTCCACAGGTTGGATTTTTAAACAATCTAAGAAATAATTAAGCCCTTTTAATGTTCTTTTAAACGCCATCACAGTTATTCTTGTGGGCCTTCAGAATTCTAAGTTATATGATGTTAAATGAAAAACAATTTCACCGAAATATCTCGATTTCCATGGGACGGATTTTTTCCGTAATTATAGTAAAATATTGGCTTATAAAAGCCCTTTTTAACGTACTATATGGCAACCTTGAGGGACAATTTTTTTAGTCGTGGCCCAAAGTGCCCATTCTCCTACATACTATGTGTGAATATGCCGTTAGTGTAACATAAATACATAAGAATTCCCACTGGTATTATCCAACAACCTACTTCATAAGTTTACTTGAGTGTAAAATTACAAAAATGTCTCAAAGTTTATCACTATCACCATTCTAGACCGTTTGCATTTACTGCCAAAAGACCTCTTCTTTTTATTACACCTATTTTTCAGTCCCTCGCGAATTCAGTCTTGTGAAAATTTACACAGATTCAAAGTTTTTTAGGAAAATATAGGATTTAATACAGCGAACTTTATATTACATACATAACTTTACATTGCTATACGGCATGTTATTATTGAAACATTTCTTAGCAAGGTTTTGCTTAGTGCTAGATAATTTGCTCGCAAAATGAATTCTTATATTGAATTCATGGAACACTAAAAACTAATACAAAAAATATAATTCATATAAAAAAAAAATGGTAGCACTCCGGGAGTGCCGGCAGAAGTGAAAACTTCAATATTAACGTTGTGTTTTCACTTTTAAGTTTTCACTTCAAAAATATAACCACAGTCGTCATAATGACAATGACAATCACAATGACACAGACACATTCGCGCAAGCGCGAATGTGTTTTCACTTTTAAGTTTTCACTTCAAAAATATAACCACAGTCGTCATAATGACAATGACAATCACAATGACACAGACACATTCGCGCAAGCGCGAATGTGTCTGTGTCATTGTGATTGTGTCATGTCATTGTGTAACATTCGCGCAAGCGCGAATGTGACACAACGACGAAGACAACGAAGACACACTGACACAGACACATTCGCGCAAGCGCGAATGTGTCTGTGTCAGTGTGATTGTGTCATGTCGACACAACGACAATGACAATGACAATGACACATTCGCGCAAGCGCGAATGTGTCTGTGTTTTCACTTTTAAGTTTTCACTTCAAAAATATAACCACAGTCGTCATAATGACAATGACAATCACAATGACACAGACACATTCGCGCAAGCGCGAATGTGTCTGTGTCATTGTGATTGTGTCATGTCATTGTGTCACATTCGCGCAAGCGCGAATGTGTCTGTGTCAGTGTGATTGTGTCATGTCGACACAACAACAATGACAATGACAATCACAATGACACAGACACATTCGCGCAAGCGCGAATGTGTCTGTGTCATTGTGATTGTGTCACATTCGCGCAAGCGCGAATGTGACACAACGACGAAGACACACTGACACAGACACATTCGCGCAAGCGCGAATGTGTCTGTGTCATTGTGATTGTGTCATGTCATTGACATTGACACAACGACGAAGACAACGAATGATGAACGTCACGTTCGATGAACGTCACGAGTCACGTGACCCTGACTGAGTTTTCACTTCAATAAGATGGAAGCGATACAGTTAAATACAAGTTAGGCGAAACGATTCGTACGATATAATAGCGTCTATCTGGTTATGCGCGCGCGGCGAGCGATACGTGTTTCCCGTGCGAGGGTGCTCAGAGCGTCTGTCGGCTGCCGGCGCGCGAGTGCCGCTTCTCGGTCCTCCGCCCCCGCGCTCCGCACCGCACCGCGTGTTGGCAGCGCCTTGTACTCGCCTTGTACGATGTCGCCACAACACTATTTAATTGTTTGAGTCATACGTCGCGTGACCGCAAGTGTGTTCTTTTGTCGTCTCTTGTTTTACGAGCAATGTATAAAAATTAAATAAGATCTTACGCTTTTTCGACGTCACGTGACCCTGACGCGAGTTTGATAGTTTTTACCCACCCAGCGCCGCTAAAGAAGTTTTCACTTCAAAAATTGAATAAAATATTTGTTCCGTGTCTGGGTGTTACTATGTATTCTATGTATTTAATTACAAAAAATATATATTTTTGTATTATTCAGCACTGTAGTTTTCATAGTACCTACAAGTTAAGCTTAGTTTGGAACTAGAGTGTGATCTGTGAATTGCCCATCAATATTAAAAAAAGTATTTAAAAGTTACAATCCAAGCCACATTCATTATTCAGTGTAAATGTAACCGCCGAAAAAACTTCACGCAACGAATGAGGATGCTTTATTCTTCGAGTTTTTATCGTTATCGTTGTAATTACTCAGTACGCAGTAGACATTGTTTCCTACGTAATCTCAATTACACTCACTGTAATATGCGGCACCGATTTGAACTTTCACTATTAGCTCTACTCTAGCACGAACACGTGTGACGTCTATTCGCACTCACCGACACGACGGCTATACGATATTTAGTAACTGATAACTGTAATGAAAAATGATGGAACAAGCTAAGAATCCCTTTAGGCATCTTTCTCTTCTCTTAGAAAAGAGAAATACACCTATACAATTTATTACTTTTCTATCTTCTTCTTCTTCGAGTCGTTGAGTAAACCATTTTGAAAAAAAATCACTAAGGTTAGACCACACTTTTCTATCTGATGTTTTGTGATAATGTTATATTTTTTTCAACCAAAAGCAAAAAAATTAGCGGGAAAAATAACAATTAAATACGCGATAAAAACCCGTGAAATGTATCTCTTTACTATAATCGACGTTTTTAAGTTAAATAAAAGCCCTTTTTATTTTATTTAATTTAATAATTTATTCATATAACAATATACGTATTAGAAAAGAACATTGATTAATTTGTACCTGTCTGTTGCTATTTTTATATAGACTAATTAAATTATGCACTGCAAGTTGTGACGCTGTGAGTCAAAAATAAACATTTCATTTCATTTTATATTCAAAGTACATTAACAAAGTATGTGCATTGCAATATAAAGTTATCTTTGAGTTAATTTGGCAAACTTCGCGCCAAAATGCTGCTCTTCAGCTGCAATTAGTCGGAAGACGGAACTTTAGTTTATACAAGAAGCTTCCTGCCGCAAATTAGATTTAGTTTTCTTAATGAACCTTTGCACTTTGAACCAAAAAATTGAAACTGTAGGGACCCCCTTTCATATTCAAAAAGGAGTCAAACAGGGAGATCCTCTGTCACCAAAACTATTCAATTCAACCCTAGAAGAAGTTTTCAAGAAGCTAACATCAAGCTGGACCGAAAGGGGCGTTATCGTTGGTGAAAAGAGGCTGACTAACCTCCGATTTGCCGATGATATCGTGCTTTTCTCCTCAACAGCCTCAGAACTTGAAGCTATGCTAAACGACCTTAATACAGCGAGTCTTGAAGTGGGACTCAGCATGAATAGATCTAAGACCAAACTGATGACTAACAGCACACATCATAAGCTGAGGGTCGGGGGTGAGGAGATGGATTACGTCGATGACTACTTGTACCTAGGCCAATTAGTATCCTTCCACGGACGACAAGACCTTGAAATCACCAGACGCACTGAGAACGCCTGGAAGGGATACTGGGCCATGAAACATCTGATGAAAGGTACACTCCCATTGTCACTAAAAAGGAAGCTCATGGACGTATGTATTCTCCCTATCCTCACCTACGGCGCACAAACCTGGTCTTTGACTAATATGCAAAAGTCTAGACTGGGGGTCTGCCAGCGAGCTATGGAGCGCAGTATTCTGGGAGTGAAGCTCACAGACCGCATTCGGAATAGCATATTGCGCTCCCAAACACAAATCGCAGATGTTGGTCAACACGCTGGTAAATTGAAATGGGATTGGGCAGGCCATGTCTGCCGCATGCCCGATGTGTTATGGGCAAAATCCACAACAGATTGGACACCCAAAAATGGGAAACGACCTCGCGGTAGACCACGGCGCAGATGGAGGGACGAACTCGATGCCCATTTAAAAGATTGGTCCACAATAGCCCAGGACAGAGAGAACTGGAGAAAAGGAAGGGAGGCCTTTGCCCTGCAGTGGGACACCACAGGCTGAAAATGAATGAAAAATGAATGAATGAACCTTTACATCATCACGACACTGACAAGTTATGTGAATTGTATGCACATTTCTATAAATATCAACAACACAATACAGCTTATATGAAATGTTAAATAGCTAGAATAGCTCCTCACGATATGCTACAGATGTCGTATCGCTGTCGTATCGGGTGATTAAAATTTTATGGTTGAAACTATTGAGTTAGTTAGAATAAATTAAAAATAAATAACTAATGCGCATATTAATATTATGGGATAGGCATTATGAAAATAAACATGAATACTACATAATTTAATAAGGATAAGATTTTTAAAAGATTGTGGATGGATGCAGGAGATCGAGATGAATGGAAGAGTTTGGGGGAGACCTTTGTCCTGCAGTGGGACACAATAGGTTAAGTAAAGAAGATTTTTAAATCTTAGACTTTTACTTAGATTATTTATATCTCATACTGCAAATATCTAGATAGAAGTACATACTTATATGAACATATATTCTTATTTCATTCTGTATTTTTACTCAAGCAAAGGCATTAATTTATATTCTAAAAGTTTATCCGCGCAAGTAGACATGCAGACAGCGAGTCGATCGAACAAGTTCGTCGAAGTCCACTCTTTCCCCATTCATTTCAAAGGGCGTTGACTGCGCGTGCGCCGCCATGTTGCCAGCACTGACACCATCAAACTCCGCCATGTTGGTAGTATACGTTGCTAGCTTCACACCGCAGCCGTCAACGAGCACAACGCTTAGTTTTGTTTTGAACAGTTTGTGTACAGAGCATAGATTTTGTATATTTCAATTTATGTTGTTTTACCAATGGATCGCAGACATTTATCAATGACAGTATGCGTTAAAAGTGAACTGTGTTTTAGTGCAGTGAGAAGTGTGCTCAGTACATTGAGATTAATGGTGAAACAGTGAAAGTGCGGTTAGGTTTGACAGTTAGATGAATTATTTTGTTTTGTTTTTGAATGGACTAATGTTTTTGTAACGTACATCAATCATTTTACTTCGTAAGTGAAGGTCTGTTGCCTTGGTTTGGAATTCTCGCAGTGCCTGGCTCGATGTGTCCTTAGCTTTTATAGCGATGAACAAGTTTTTATATAAATTAATGCATAGATCAGGGGTCACCAATTAGTTTCGCTCGGGGTCCATTTTAAGAGATGAAATGACAGCTGCGGTCCGCACATTTCATAAAAAATAAAAATTATTAAACAAAGGTATTATCTATTATTTACATATCTAAGAGAAAAGTGTCATTTTTTATTGTTGATTTATCTGTCTGAAGTTTGGATTGGAATTGGTGCAAACTATGGACATTACTTGTTACTTTGCCTGGAATTTTTTGAATTAACGTCAACAAAAATAATGTGTGGGATATATGTTTCGGTCCGCATACAATGGGTCGGCGGTCCGCATGCGGACCGCGGTCCGCCATTTGGTGACCCCTGGCATAGATGATACGAATCGATCGTTTCAAATGGTTCTCAGCAACTTCAATTTCCGGTGAAACTATCTTACTGCGAGATAATATAATAAAAATCATAACATTTTTATAAGAAAAATTACGAAAGTATCACGCATATTAAAATTTTTAGTACTCTTTACTTTAGCTTGTAAAGTAGCAATATAAGTTTAAAGTAAGTCTAGTTAAATTATTTCATTTATAAATACTTACGGATATACATATAAATGCATCTTCTACAAGGAAGTTAATATTAAACATATGCTTATTAAATATCATAACAAACAGGAAACTATGAGCATCATTAACTATGAAATAAAAATAGTACCGACCTACCTACTTAATCAATAATTATAAATATTAAAATCATTAAAAAAATAAATAAATATTTCTATAAAATCTAAGTCATAATAAATATAAATTGTTATGAATAAACTATTTCTAACGACGACGAAACCTATACAAATCCATAAAAGATGCGGCTGGAAAAAAATGCCGAGCGTAGTCGCGGCTTAACTTAACTAACAATATCTAATAATAATACCTACTTGTTACATTATATTAGAAACTCGACAGGAGCTCCAGTTCCATCAATCTTCGTGACACTGCCAGGAGGTTACTGACAATAATGATCATTCAAAATGTCTTAACTTTCAAAGAATCTAATCGGATTATTTACATAGAAATTGGACCCAAAAGCTTTTGTATTTGCAGTGAATTGTGGCATTTCTTAAACTTCCGCAGTCAGATCTCATAGAGAACATAGGTTGTACCTACTTGTAGTTGTGTTGAAGAAGAAGAGAAGGAGTTCTTCTCTTCTTCTTCAACCTGTTGCCACCCTATGCTGAGTAAAGGTATCTTCCAATGCACGCCATTCTGCTTTCCGCATCCAACTCTTTCTCGCAACTTTGACCAGAGAGCCTAGTACGAGTTTTGCACATGCCTACGAACGTATCGCCTTCGTATCGCAAGCCACCAATTTTGTATGGAAATCCAAGCTTCTCAAGAAACACACACGAATCGTAGAGACGCAATCGCCTAGCGCCACTGTTTTTGTATGGTAATCAAAGCAGCGCCCCTAGCAGATTTCTTGGGAAGCTTGGATCTCCATACAAAATCGGTGGCGGTCGGCGATTGCGTCTCTGCGATCCGTGTGTGCACAAACTCGTACTTGGGGTACTGGTCATCGGTCCACCTTATTTTCTGAAGGCCCACATGTCTATGGCCCGTCCTTGGTCTCCACTCTAAAACTGTACTTGTGTTGTGTGTCAAATAAATCTCTCTCTCTGTCTCTCTTTCTCTCTCATAGGTATTTATTTATTAAGGTTTGTCTATGGCCACTGCTATAGCAAGTTGGTCGAAGAGTCAAAAAAAATAAAAATACTCGTTTAATAGTCTTGTTAAACTATCAACGCATAGTATATGCAAGTGTACGTTTGAAAAATAGAGAGTAGCTTTTTGATCATTTTGAGTTTGAGAAATAATAATACCGTAAAATAAGCACCGGCGTCTATAATTTTGAGTTTAGTATAGTTTGGATTAGAAATAGTATTTTGTATACTTTCGATTAGTTTTTAATAAACTTTTAGCGTTATAAGTCTTTATAATGCTCGACTTAAACGCCAAAAGTTTATTAAAAACCTAATGTAAAGTATGTATAAAAAAAATTATATCTCAATAATGTAACAGCATCATTTAAATAGTAATTTCCATACATACCGATTAGTTTTATATTATGTCAACTTGGTTTATTTGATTTCTGAATAGCTGAGTTAACACGAAGTACCTAATACAATGTTAGTTATTAATGAACTATGAAGGAATACCGGTTCGGAACAATTGGGGCATCGGATCGCGTGACCGAGGCGGAGTTACAACGCTACAACGCCAAAGTATTTTTGTATCTACTTTTATAAAGCAGAATCACATGGATTACCTTAAAAAGGTCTATCTAGAGAGAAAAGAAAGAAATTATTATTTTTATTACTTTATTATCATTGGTTCCTATAGAATTGATTTACAATTAGAAAAAAAAATCGAACACTTTGAACGTAACCTGCTAGTAGTATTTTTAAAATTTGAATCTTCTTCTAGCGTGTCAATACACAAGAACAATAATCTTAAACAGAGTTCAAGTAGAACTTTGCTACTAGTATCCCAATACCTGGGCACATAACAATGACAAAATAAACAGTTATTACAATTTAAAATTCAATTTAAATGTAGTAGTATTATTGTAGTAATTAAAACGACTTAGGTAAATAAACCAGTACACAGCAATACTTACGAATATCACATAGGTTAAACACAAAAAACTGCAGATTTTTAACACAATATCTAACAAGGTAACGCCTCAACACACCTACGAACAAAAAACGAAGAGCGAAATGAACAAGCTTTCAAAAATAAACAAAAAATTGTTCAAAAAAGCCAGTCGATAAAAACTGGTGAAGTAGAGGGTGGCACAAGGGGCGAAGCACCTGCTACCTGAAGCAGGTACTCTCTCACATTTTGTATTTTACCCTCAAATTCCGTAATTTGGTTACAATAACTTTGTTAGGGCAACCCCTTCCACATAATCATTTTAAATTCTTTTGTATTTAAACTGAGAAAAAGTTACAAAAATGAAAAAGGTCACGTGACTGCTCTGTTGACATACAAAAATTATCATCCGATTTATAATAATTTATTTTCTAAATGTGAGAAATCTAGTTCCCATACGAGCATTGCTAAGTTCGTGACTTATTACTTAGTGTGAAATATTATCCATAAATACTTTTAAGCTATTGCATAGCTTCTATCGCGGGCTTTGAGCGCGGAGACCGAATCCAGAAATTCCGTAACGTAATAACCTAACACTGCGCATGCTTAATCCAGCAAAAAATGCTATGCAATAAATAGCTTTACCGCGGCAGTACGCGAGTGCCACACGTCTTTTTTTGATTTATTTACTTTGAGAAGCATCAGAAATATCTTATTGATTGCCTCCGTCATGGTAGAAGGAAATAAAATGTGGTTTTAATTTACCTCCGTCAGAAGTAGGAAAACAAACACAAACAAGTACAAATTAATTATATTTTATCCACTTTGTCAAACTGAAATGTTAATAGAAGTACTTCCTTGCTAAGATGACATTTTAAAGTAGGTAGAATAATAAATTAAACTTTGGTTTGGAATTAAATAAATTAAAAGTAAATTATGTCCCGCTTTTTAATAAAACTATCAAAAGTTTATCTGTTGTTTAAATAGTAATTTCCATACATATACTTACTTAGATTAGTTTTATATTCTCTAGCAACTGTACCCAAAGTATATTTAACTAACAAATTAAAAAAAATATATTATTACAATATACGTAACATAGGTAAGTACTTAATTAAATTACTGAGTATTCCAAAGTTAGCATTCCAAATGATCCATAGATAGCTTAACTTATCCAAATCAGTACCGATCGGAAGTGTTCTCAAGATACTGCATGACGTGACGGCTCGTATCAATATTAAAAGGTTGCAACATTTCCCATAGCCTCAAATGATCCATAGATAGCTTAACTTATCCAAATCAGTACCGATCGGAAGTGTCCTCAAGATACTGCATGACAGCTCGTATCAATATTAAAAGGTTGCAACATTTCCCATAGCCTCCAGCTCGACCTTTGCTTTCCTAAAATGGATGTTCATGTCAGAAATGTCAATTGCCTACTTAGCGGTGCGGTGACTTTTTCCACTATCACTCATAAAATCTTATAAATGATTTTAATTTTACTTATTATGTAGTTTATACAATAAGTAAATTAAAACCACTTATAAAATGTTATACTTAAGTCATTTTAATTTACTTATTAAGTAGTTAAAAATTAAAATTTTCATCATACTTTTCAGAAATCTATTTGATTTTATAATTAGTAAAAAAACTGGCTGAAAAAAAATGTTACAAATTCCGAACGCAAGAAATTCGATAGTATTCAAATTGAATTCAGAACGTTTGGATTGTTTGCGCGCTAGCAACGTTTTGAATTTAGAACTTTAGGTATTTCAAATATTCGAACATTCTGAAAATCCGAACGCTACCGTACTTTGACAGAAAGGTTGTATGTGGTTTGAATTTTATTGGTTAGAATTTTAACTAATCTTGAAATTAACTAGCTACCTATTTTTATAGCTTATCTTAATGTCTGAAAAGATCTCATGATCTAAAACTTTCCATAGCTATTATTAAGTTTTTTGAGGTACTTTACTGTTTACAATCACACCTACGTACACACGTTTTTTATTACATTTGTTAATTAGCAGATAACACGTAACTAGGTAAATAGTAGTGGGTAACTAAGTACATAACTAAAGTCATTATAGATTCACCTATTCATTAATACTTAGTACTTATTACAATAGAGGATAGGCTTTAGCAAAAGAAAAAATAAAAGTACTTACTTACTTTGTATGTTATTCGTAGAAAAGTAAAAAATAAAAGTTCATTATAATGCAGCCATTGATACGTGATTCCAAAATACAAGTTCCTATAATTATAATTATTGTTTAGTGTACCTCCAAATAATTATAGATACCTAAGTACTTTATTATGTGTTTATGTGATAAGCACATATACGTCTTTAAAAATTGGGCCAGTAGCTAAATCATACAATATTATCTGCCTTACTTTTAATGCTATACGCCTGCTTATTGAGTTCGTTACTATTGCCTAACTCATATCAATGCGTGCACGCTGCAACATCCAATAAATTACACCAACGATAGATATTGTGAGTGCCCCGCGCCATGCCCTGCATTCACACAAATCAGGTTCCACGTGAACATTACGACACAATCGATACCATACCGACTCGAATCAAACCGCCTTAGCAATTCAAATGATTCCAATTTAACATAAGTAGAAGCGTGTCCTTAAATTTTATCATGACTACGTCACAAAAAATCTCGACGCCGTGTCGTGAAATGAGTATTCTAAACAGTCGTATCTTATCAAATCAAATGATTGCGCAAATGAGAACAGTTTATCAGACGAACGCGACCGCAGCGGCCACGAGCCAGGCACTGCGATTCTGCGAGGTCTCGGCTACGAGCGGAGCCCTACCATCACCACTGTTGCAGGCCGCACTCGAGGCATCGGCGCCGCTCCGAGTGAACGTCGGGAAGGAAACGACTCACGTGTCTATAGTTCGAGTGAATAGAGTGCGCGTAGTCGATTGTGACGTGCAATGCCCTGCCCGCCTCCCACCACCGGGCTATGGAGACCCTCCTCGACAGGTTCAAGCGGGAGCAAGGAGGCTTGCGTCGCACCAGATCCGTCCGCGCTTCCCTACGCCTGATCGGTAATCGCTGGCGGTCCACGAAGGAGGAGGACCCCGCCGAGGATATCGACAGCATCAAACATAACAGTATCGTGTTTTCGAAGCAAATTTGGAACGATAAGGACTTCGACGTGGCTTACACGGGACTCGAGGGCACATATAAATCAAAAACCCCAGCGATGGTCAAGCGGAAACCGGAGCCGCCGAAGCAGCGGCGGAAAAGTGGGGATATAGAAGTGAATTTAAAGCCGCTGAGGCACCGAAAGGTTGAGAAGACAAAGTTCAGTGATTTGTTTACAAATAAGAAGCAGAAAAGTATGTCTGCGAAGGAGCTGCTGATGCCTGAAAAGATACCACCTAAAGCGGCGGCTTTGTTGCACATACATTCCCCTGATAAGGATAAAGGGAAGAAGAAGTTAAAAGGCATGGGAAAATCCGAGTCAGCTAAGTCTATGAGTGAACTAGTAGTGCAGAGGAGGGAACGGAGGGGTTCGGAGAGTGATATGTGCCCGCACCAGCCCCGAGGGTGCGTGAACCCAGCGTTCGTGTACAGCACACCACCGAAGGACAGGAAAATGTCTACCTCACCATCGGGGTACATAAGTACGTATGTTTATTTATTCTTTGAATGAATGCTATTTCGTAATAAGTGAATGATAGGAGTGTTTGAGAAAATGTGGGTAATTTTTGTTTTTAAGTGGGCTTTATTGCATCAGAAGATGACAGCCTATTGTGTTATTTTTACGACACAAAATATCAATGACTTTTTTTTCTAGGTGACGGAGATAGTTAACCCTTTTCTCACATCAAAAAGTTATCACAATAAGTTATTTAAGTTACAACAAGTTAATAAAAATGCTATTTACCTTACTATACATCTATAACTAAAAATACTAAAAAGTCTGAGCATTCTTGCGTTTAGTTTATGATTCGTAATAATGTTCATGTAAGTAAATATGTAGATAAATAAATACTTAGTCACGGGTAACAAATGAACAAAAACATTTATGGTTTTTTTATGATCAGTTTCGTACGTCATCCAATTGATCACGGTACATAAATCACTTTTCTGAACAATAGAAACGATCTCATAAAGTAAGACAAATTATTTTAAAACGACACTTATCTCAAGTTGTGTTTAACTTACTTTGAATTAGGTCAGGCCACAAACATTACTTATCTTACGACGTCACAATTTATTATAAACTAAGAAAAATATGTAATTCTATGTGTCCATTGTTTAACACTGCCAACAGCACGATATCGGTCTAAAATGGCCGCTTTGAGCAATTCACATTATGATCATAATATGATTCATTTCATTAACCGTAAAATGGCCACATAATGGCAATTCACCAAATGAAACTGCAAATGATTCATATTCCGCAATTCATCCGTTTGACAGTCTTGTATGGGTTTTCGTAAAATGGCCCACTAAAGATGAATTGCATTGACGTCAAATAGCTGAATTGTTAGATGTTACTAGAGACCAACTTTTTACAATTCATTTTACAATTTACAAGAAAAATATAACGCGTTTTGTCAAAAATAAGTTAGTTATGGCGGATATAGGCCTATATGCAAACTTTTTAGAGCATGCACGTGTTTTAGATAACATAGATTATCGCCGACGAAGTGCAAAATTGCGAAATGTAGAGCTGGCGTTCGAAATGCCAGACTCGGAGTTCATCGGCTTATATAGGCTCAATAAAAGTTTGTGCCGTGATTTAATTCAGGAGCTGGAGCCCTATTTACCTACTGGCCGAAGTGGAATAAGTACTGTCTGTAAGGTAAGCCGAAATATACCTACTAGGTACGCGTTTATTAACCTCTATACCTCTATGTAAATAATGATACTACATGATAATTTTCAAAATAAAGTTTCTAAGTTCTCAATGTGCACTGCATTGTAAATCAGGTAGGTAGGTACCTACCTATACCTACACATAAGTTCGCGGGCCTACCTACCTAATTGTTTATTTGTTAAACAATTATTATAGGTAGCATTATGGAAGGCCCATATGTGTATAACTTTATGATTCTTTATTTTAATTTTAGGTTTTAAGTGCATTAAGTTTTTATGCCTCTGGCTCATACCAGAGGTTTCTAGGAGCAAGCGCACACCACAAGATGCACCAAGTGAGTGTGTCAAACTGTGTGAGGGCTGTGACACAAGCTCTCAACAATGAGCATTTCAGAAAAAAATATATTGCTTTTCCTCAAACGCGGGAAGAACGTAATCACATAAAACATGGGTATGAATGTTAAATTCTGTAACTGTAAAAATCAGCATACCTACATGGTATAATGAATTAAACAATAATACCTTTCCTTGCAGATTTTATCAAAAGTTTGGTATGCCTGGTGTTGTAGGGTGTATTGATGGCACCCATATCGCAATTGTAAGGCCAGTTGAATTTGAAGAAAGGTTTTTCAACCGGAAGCGGTATCATTCGTTGAATGCTCAAATAGTAAGTACCTAATAATAAAAAATCACCTATTTATTGTTAATTTTTAATTTTATGGTAAAAAATAATTTCTAAAGATAATTTTTTTTTATTTTTACAAAAATTTTAGGTACATATTATATATAATAAATGTAAAGGTACACATAATGCATTTATTTAATTAATTAATACTTAAAATTAACAATAAAAGTAAAATTAACTAATTAAAATACCAATCACCTCGCTGTAGTTGCAAACTTTGTTCTACAATTGATTCATTGCTATTACATAGGTATGTGACGTGGACATGAAGATCTTGAGCATCGATGCAAGTCATGGAGGCGCCAACCATGATTCCTTTATATGGAATCAGCATCCGCTGAAGAGCCACCTCGAACACCTCTATCAGGCTGAAAATGAAACAGTATGGTTTTTAGGTTGATATCAATGTGTAATTAATTATCAAAATGCCAACATATGAGTTTTGCTTATAAACATTATTCTATAACAAAGTGTTCGATTTCAGGTGACTCAGGTTATCCCCTGAGAACTACACTGATGACGCCCATAGTTCATACTGAGCCAGAGTCCCCCCGAAGATACTACACCGACCTGCATTGTCGGGTTCGGAATACGGTGGAGCGCTGCATCGGGGTACTCAAGTCTCGTTGGCGATGTCTGTTAGTGGATAGGAAGCTGCACTATGATCCCACTATGGCTGGCTTCATCACTAATGCTTGTGTGGTGTTGCACAACATAGCCAATGCGGCCAGGCTTCCCGATATGCCTTTAACACCACAGGAGCAGCAATATGAGGCATCCATGCAGGTGCTTACTGATTATACTTACTAATAAACCTACGAGTAAATAGAGTATAATATAGGAGTACATAGGAGGTAAATTCAGACTAAATACAGACCTACTGAAGCATTCTCAAGCTTCTTACACTAATAAAAAAATACACTATCCAAATTAAAAAAACGTGGGCAAAAGCCTAGTTGTATTGCATAAAATTAACTTATATTCATACATAAATAAATATTGATCATAAAACATTATTTACAGGTAGTCCATAGAAGACATCCTGAAATTTCAAGGAGAAATAATAATTTGGCTGCAGGAGAAGTTACAAGGGATACCCTGGTTGATCGGCTTTGGGCAGCACGTCATTAACTAGTATTAAGATAATGTGCCATTTGTTGTTATTTTAAATTTGAATAATTGCTTATTTTTATTGAGTATTATGCTTTATTTATGGTGATTTTTTATTTGTATATAGTGTATAATAAAGATATATCTTACATAAATTTGACTAATAATAAAGTTTTACCTTTAAGTAGGTCCAATACAACGAACAATGTATGTCTCAGCTGCCCGCGCCAACCGCCCCAAATTCTCAGCTACCATCCCCAAATTCTGCCCAATCAAATGGAGAGCTTCAGCTTGTGCAGCATCTGCAGCAGCTCTTTGCATCTCCACCTGGGACAAAATTCTCCGAGCCTCATCAAGTGGAGCAAGAGGACGACCTGCAAGCATTTTTTAATTGCAATTTCAACTCTAACATTACACCATATTGGAATTCACTAATTTCATTTTAATGAAAATGATTATTGTGAGTGCTTACTGCGAATTCTTGGTCGCCGTTGTCTTCGGGGCAGAGTTGGGGCCACACCACTTGCCGGAGATATGGGTGGTGGTGACATTGCAGCACTACCTTGGAGCAAAGAAGGTGATGCTGCAATATCTCGCACAGGGTCTGCAGGCCTCTCCGTAGGATCCTCCTGAGACCCATGCTCTAATTCTATACTAAAAATTAAAAATTATGATTTTAGTAAGTATAGGTAGGTATAATTTAGGTATGTGGATTTGACAATTTAAAAATGCCTTTTATGTTGTTTCTGTTGTAAAATGTATTTAGGTAACCTTACCTACATACATTTTACAATATTATACTCACATTATATTGAGTTCTTCTTCTAGAGGTGTTGGATTTAGCCTTGAAGTTGAAGGTTGTGGAACCTAAATCATTAATAAAATTATTCTCTTCAATAAACAAATATCAATGACAAGTATCAACATAATAAAATAGTATATTGTATAATTACCGGATCAGGAAAGGGGTCGACCCTGACTCGTGCAGCTGCCTGACCAAATCCCGGTCCCAGAATAGCAAGAAACCGGGTGTCATGGTCTGACAGTGTGCTTCCCCGAGGAGGACCTCCGCCTGTCCCAGTGCCATCGGCATTGTTGTCAGCAACTATCTTTTTTAACTTGCTCTTATAGTTGCTGACATACTGTGAACAATATGCATTGACTTTTGGTAAAAATGTACATAGCTTATGAGAACATAATATTACCTACTTCAATGTAGGTAATTATTGTTAACCATTAATAAAATAAAGTACTTACAATGGACCATTCTTTTGGGCTTTTGATAGCACCAGAGCCTGTGGCATTGAGCCCATTGGCCACCTCCTGCCAGAGACGGGCAGACTCTCTTCGCCCCTGGGAGGAATTATTATATCCACGGGCAAGGTTGGGGTGCTCTTCAAGAAAGTTGAGCAATATATTCCATTGCTCCTCTGATATTCTAGATGAGCGCCTTTCCATTCCTATAAAAGAACATTATACCTAATAAGTATCCACAACAATTCATTTTTAGAATAGAAAACTAAGTTTTTAACAAAATTCAGCACTCACTGTTGTTAAGTCCCGAAATCCAAACCACACAACATACACTCAATGATTCGAACTTGGCAATGCGCTCCGGCGACACAAATATTATTTGTGTTTTCAGTGTTGTGGAAATAAACATAGTTTCAAATTAAGAACCCTTGTATTGTAAAAAACCCACTTAGCATGGGTCATGGGACCGATTCAAGTGTTCCTGTGTTTCGATTTGAGTCGAGTGGCGGTTGATAACGGTGTCAATGTTCACTTCACTTCTTCATTTACTTTATTTATTGTGTTAACAGCAAAAAACAATAAGATTTATTTGGTTTCGTTTCACTTTCGAGGGTTTCGAATTTCGATAATTATTCTAGGTTATGTTTTTGTTGATATTCAGTTTGTTGCCAGGGTAAAGATCATAATAAAGTGTAATATTTTCATGATAGTTTTATGGCACCTAAATCGAAAAATCTTTTACAATTTATGATCTTCTACTTCGGAAAACATTTTTAATATGCAAATTCGTAAAAATATACCTTTGAAATAGTAAAAACTATCAAATAGAACATTTCCGGAAAGTAGCGGTAATATTTTTTTCGTTTGGCAATTTTGACGACTAAAATGAATCTGCTAGTGAATGAGCGATTTTCCAGGGAGTGTTCTTATAATACACGATAGATGGCGCTCAACGTCAAATGCATTTCAATGTCAATTGTCAACACAAAAAGTTTTCATATTTTATCTGTGAAAAAATTCAAAACTGTTTGACAAAAGCTAAAAGTCTTCAATCGTGGCAGAAATCAGAAACCAGTATACAGTCTGTTGTCGTCAAAAGTAAAATCCACAAGAAGGTACACGAATGCTAAAATAAAAGCAAACAAAATTTATCAAAACGCTGAATACACCGAAACGGACGTGACAGGATGATAATGACAGCTACACGACAGAGCTACCAATAGATTATACAGATAAAAAAGAGAGGGATTTTGATACACTATTTGTCTACTGCCATCTATCGACTATTTTTGAACTATTTTTTTTTTTTAAAAGCCATTTGGAAAATCGCTCATTGAATTGTGTATGATTCACCAAATTAATTGACCATTTTACGAAAATTAGCAGAATTGCTAATGATCTGCCAGGAATTCATAGTATGAATCTCTTTTAGATGAATTGCTCAAAGCGGCCATTTTAGACCCCTTACTATCAACCGAGCTGTAACACCTGTCAAAGGTTTTTGGAGCACTTTTATACAACAACGATATTTTTATTTGGCATATGAACATCGTCCAGATGTTGGTCGGATAGTACATCATAAATGACATCAATATTTGAATACGAAAACAACAGGATGGTAAAATGCGTCCGGCATTTCAGACGAATAGGTAATGATTTTGTTACTATAAATAATACAATACAACGAAAATCTCATAATAATATCTTGAAATGAAATGCATCAAAAGTCAACTGTAAAACTGATTATATTTGTCAGACTATAATATTTCATGTACTTACATATTTTATTAGCTTATTCAAGTCGGTTGATTATAAGTTATACAAGTGCATTGAACTAGCGTATCAAACGTGGAATAATTATTTTAATCTTATTTAGCATTAAAACCTCGTTCTATAATTCCAAGAATAGTGAGAATAATCTTCTTCTTGCGTGACAATTATTTCCAACAACTTTAAATAAATAATGCTGGACAATCCACACAACGTCATCTAGCCCTAAGCTAAGCAAAGCTTGTGTTATGAGTATACTAGAAGACTGACATACTTAATACAATACATTACATAGATAGATATTTTTTATTATACATATATAATACCCAGAACACCCACTTAAACTTTAAACTTGATTAAAGTTGAACTAAGCTACTCATATCTCCTGTCCGTAGCGTCAACTAATAAATACATAACTATAATAGTAGAGACTCTATAAAATCATTCTAAAATGGTGTATTATAACAATACTAATTAGCATTCGTAAATTAATCAACAATACGATGCGTGGTGACCATTACTATTAGATTATAATAGTAATTAATGTAATAAAGTCTCCCAAACCGAGCACATTATAATGAATCAATGGGCTCTCTGGTTTTAGGAGCTACTTCATAAATTCGAATAAATAGATAGATATTTTATTGCACACCACAACTTAAATTTAAACATATAGGAACTTAACAACTAAACTATGGTATACAATGGGCGGCCTTATCGCTAAAAAGCGATCTCTACCAGACAACCGTGAACGGAGAGGAATATGATGAAATTAAATGGGGTACAATCAAATATGATACAATCAAAATTGTTTTAAGTATTCTATCAGCAATCTAGTTCTCATAGTACAAGTTTTGATTAGAATGTGATGTGTGAAATCGTAAATATTTTCTTATTACTTGTGTTATTATTTTCTCCGTAACAATATTATTTTATTAAACTCGTTTTTACTTCCGCTAGCATTTTATGTTTTTATGTTGTTTGTGATACGTAACTTAAAAAAAATGAATGAAATTTGTTGTTTTTGTTTGTACAACTGGATGTACATTGTACATAGCAAATATGTATATGAAAAAAATATATAAATGGCGTATAATATAAAAACAATCTCAAAGTAGCAAAAACTTTGCTTTGTTTATAATAGACGACCTTGTAAAAATTCATTAATATTTATTTCTTTAATTTAGAAACCATGGCCATTTTTTCATATCTATAAAATAATTACCGCGTATAAAAGTTACTCTTATTTTATTCGATTTTTCGATTTTTGACCATCGTAGTATGCCTAAATCTGAGAAGTTCTTCGCTATTCTGTAATTAAACCGTAAATTCGATCCGAAACTTTGGTATCTTTGTAAACTTACTTTACGGAGTCACCCAATTATTGGCTTAGTTATTCTCAGTTCTTAGATCCAAGTTTCTAAGTGACGGAAATTGGGGAAGTTTACCTCGTCGACGAATATTGCTGTTTACGTATGATTAAGTGCTTCTTATATTGCTGGAACATGAAATAAAACTTTTAAGCTTTTCTCTTAATGTTTCATATTCATATAAGTATTCATGTTTATTTATTCCATAAACAGAAACAAAATATGTAGGTACATTGTGTGCGGAATGTAAAACTAGACAAATTAAATTGATCAATAAATAATGCCTATGTACACATTGTTTATTTATAACATTGCATAATCTCACTGTGAACGTCCACTTTTCTTTTAACTTACATATGTTCGTTTTTTATATCCAATCAGTCCTCAGACAGATTTTATTTCTTTAGTCTTATCGCAAAGAGACCGGTATTGTAATTTTTTACCGTTTTTGATAT
This sequence comes from Ecliptopera silaceata, assembly GCA_932527185.1. Taxonomy (NCBI): domain Eukaryota; kingdom Metazoa; phylum Arthropoda; class Insecta; order Lepidoptera; family Geometridae; genus Ecliptopera; species Ecliptopera silaceata. The sequence goes on along the minus strand of OW052202.1, from coordinate 2,454,453 downwards.
CGATTTAAATTCCTGTTGAAACTACCTTGCTTTATATATCTTTATAGTCAATTTTGTAAAGCTCAAACATAGTTGGCCGGCCTAGGTAATATACTATAGCCCACGTTTTAATAACTATTGCTTACATAAACCAAGGAGAATTAGATAAGCAGGTTTTGTATAACCCAGAGACAATTACAATAGACTAGTACCGACAGTCAAGTATCGTAAAATGTGTGATGGATGTTCATCGAACTATTAAGTTGCATAACTTTGACTTATTTTACCTATTTTATATAATCTTTCAGTAAGTATATCGAAAGATGGGTATTTAATCTTTCATACTTAATTAGTTGTCAAGAAATAGCTTTGTTTCTTTTGCTTATAATAATAAACTACAAAAATGAATCGACTTCAATCATCATCGACAGTCATCAATAGTATAGGCGACCAAGAAATTGGTTTACCACTTTTGATGACATCTCCCAGTAACATAATTATTCGCTAAGGATTACAGATTGACAGAATCTGACGTAGCAGTTATTAATCTGTCAAGCGAAAATAGCCCTTGATGTTTTGTACGTGCAAATGATATTCAGCCTTAGAGTGGTAAACCAATTTCTTGGTCGCCTATACCTACTAAGTACACATTTTTAAAGATAAATCAAAAAGTTATATTAAATCTAAATTAAATTAATATGGGACCTCTAGAACTAATCTAATATACTTAAATATAAAATTATGTGTTGTGTTTATCCCAACTATAAGTTGGAATAAGCACAACACATTATTTTCTTCCACTCTTTTCGATCAACCGTCATATCACATACATCTCCATTAAAGTAGGTACCTATGATCTACCAAACAAAAAAATATATAATATATTTTTTAGTTAATAAGCAAAAACAACGTCAGCTCAACTGCTGAACGTTGCAGCGTCACCGCGCAATGTATCTCAGTAGCTCTACCATGAGTTTTTACCATACTATATTTACTACACTCGCTAGCGTCTGTAGTTAAAAAAATGTATGAAGATTTGTACAGCGCCTCTAGCGGATAGTTGGGTACTAAAATTCGCCATACTAATATTGACGTAACTACTGTAGTAAAGTCAGGCGATTTTACTGTGACATCTCATGGTAGAGCCACTGTACCTCTACCATAAGTTGTCACAGTAAAATCGCCTGACTTTACTACAGTAGTTACGTCAATATTAGTATTACGAATTTTAGTACCCAACTATCCGCTAGAGACGCTGTACAAATCTTCATACATTGTTTTAACTACAGACGCTAGCGAGTATAGTATATAGTATAGTAAAAACTCATGGTAGAGCTACAGATACGCTACCGTTACGATACGTTTACGATTGTCACATTTACCTGTGATTACTTTATTTTACGTGTGCTTAACATATTAACAATAGTTATCAAATATTGTGTAATCCGTCATTATCCACTTAATCTGTTGCGTTGATTCATGCTAATAGCTTACGTCAAAATAACTGCTTTTTACACGAAACTACCTAACACGTTTTTGCGCTTATGTATAATGTTTATAGACTTACAATTTTAGGTACTTACTTACAATAGTAATTTCTTAATTTATTTACTTTTTGTGTAGTTTTTTGACGTAAGACCGTTTATAATCTGCATTGACACTGAAAATGGAACGGTACTATTGTGCTTACAAAAAGCCCTGAGCTGATAATGAAGTAACAGATTTAAGCCTTTTTTTAGACCAAGATGTGCTTCGCAGTTTTTTTGGGAGAATGACGATCTTTGGGATGAATTTTACTATGTATTCTATGTCCAGTAATATGGTATATACAAAAAAAAATTGTATTCTTACAGCAATTTAGTTCTCATAGTAGGTACAAGCTTTGCTTAGTTTGGAATTCTTTTTGTAAGTGACCATATATTTAGAAGATATCTTTACACAGCATGGGGTCGTAATACGTTAAATCAATCAAGAAGAACACTAAAACTTGGATTCAATAATTTTCAGCCATATTGAACTATTTTAAGAGTAAAATGTTTGCGTTAAGACTATTAAGAACATATTATAGTGTGACATTGACACACAAGAAGAAGAAAAAGAAGAGTGTTATTAATGTCAACTCATGTCACAATAACATTGCAACAGGCGACATAAAAAAAAATAGGTTTCGAAACAAAAGAACCCTGCTTTTATTCGTCAGTTAATTACATAACAAACAATACAGAATTTTCTATTTCACATGGAGGTATGTTAATTTTGGGCATGACATCACGTTATGTAAGTCAAAATTACCATTGTTTTAATTTTGAGAACCCGAGGATTACGAAAGAAATAAATGAGATTAGAGGAAAGTAGACATTGACCTTTCGAATCAACTTGATTGCTTCAAATTGTAGAGATAATGAATAAGTCTAGGCATATTACTTCCGCTTTCTGAGAAAATTGGAATAAGTTAGTTCTGTAAATTGTTTTTTTTTTATGTTCATGAACTTTTTACCCAACGATCTAGTCAGCGAAGTTGGTGCTATGGGAACTAGATTGTTTATTAAATACGTACATTTATTTTGTAAATATATAGAAACTTACAAATAGTACAAAATAGAAGTTTGCAATTAGATAGATGGTTTGACTACTGACATTATCAAACTCAGTGCTAATTATATTTGTGAACCTTTATGTTACTTAATAAACAAATCTTTTGAAGAAGGTATTTTTCCGGAATATTTAAAACATTCGATAGTCAAACCTTTATTCAAGACAGGTGAAAAAACAGACTTAAACAATTACAGACCCGTCACTTTAATACCTGTTATATCAAAATTATTTGAAAACATTATGTTAATTAGGCTTCAAGATTATGTGACTAAGAATGCTATTCTAAAATGTGAACAATTTGGATTTAGAAAAAATAGCACTACTTCACTAGCATGTTTCAATGTAGTCAAATTAATTACTGAAGCTATTAATAACAAAGTTCCTGTAGTGGCACTTTTATTAGACATGTCAAAGGCTTTTGATTTTGTGGACCATAAGTTATTGCTTTACAAATTAGACCAATACGGTATTAGAGGTAAAGCAAATGATTGGCTACGAAGTTATCTAAGAGATCGCCAACAATGTGTCGAAGTGACAAAAATCATGAATTCTAGAAAGACTTCAGTTCAATCAGGATTTATGATCAATAAATTTGGAGTCCCACAGGGGAGTGTTCTAGGCCCTTTCCTATTTCTAATGTACATCAATGACTTACCTAATATAACTAGACATAAAACCATACTATTTGCGGACGACACAACGATTATCATTAGATGTGAAAATAAATTGACGTTTGAAAAAGAAATAAATACTGCACTACACAATACTATACAATGGTTAAAAAGTAATAATTTGCAAATTAATATAAATAAAACCAGTTTAATACAATTCGGGACATGTAGACAATTAAAAGAAAACCTTATAATAAAGTACCAGAACAAACAAATAACAGAAGTTGATACAGCAAAGTTCCTGGGAATTTACCTTGACCAACACTGCAATTGGAAGGCACATATACAACAAGTATGTGACAAGATTGACAGGTTTATTTATGCAATTAAGATGCTTAGACTACGTGTATCTGTAGATGCAGCACTCAGTGCATATCATGGACATGTCCAATCGGTATTAGCTTACGGACTGATTTTGTGGGGAAACTCGGTTGACATAGATATGGCATTTAAAATACAAAAAAAATGTGTTAGAGCCATATGTGGTGCATGGACTCTAGACAGTTGCAAGCCTTTATTTAGACAATACAAAATATTGCCATTAGCCTGCATGTACATAAGGGATATATGCATATTTGTAAGGCAGTATCCCGAATACTTTACAAAACACTCGGAAGTTCTCACAAGAGACACAAGGCACAAAAATCGTCTCTACGTTCCACGTTGCCGCCTTGAACTTGTCAAACGTAATGCTCACTATCATGCCATTACGATTTTTAATAAATTGCCTGACGAATTTAAGAATATGCCATTCAATGTTTTTAAATGGAAATTGAAGAAATGGCTTTTAGAAAAATGCTATTACGACATCAAAGAATATTTAGGTGACAAATTGTAATTAATTTTGAGTGTACCTGACATATATTTTATTATTATTATTATTATTTTTTCCAATTGACATGTTAATTCTTTTTCTTAATATGTTTTATTTTTAAATTGTTAAATAAATAATTAATGACATGAGTTCATATACAATTTTGCACGCCTTGACGAGGCAGAATGTACTGAGATCGATTAATTTATAAACAAGAACTTTTGTACTTACATTTTAATGCAAATAAATGATTATGATTATGATTATGATTAATTACCTTTTGATACAAATAAACTTTTTGTATAGGTACGTTAGATTTCCGTAACTTTCGAAAATAAAAATAAACATGACATTGAAATGTCCACTTGTCCAGTAATTTTTGTGACTGGATTGATTTGTCAACCGTGAATTGCGTATAGATCGTTTAAAAACACCAATTTAACAAAAAGTTTTCCACAAATCACACACAATCAACGACTGAAATATAATCTAAACTAGACTTTATACCTACAGCGTTAAGGGTCACTTTTCATTCGACACCTGCTCTTTGCCTAGTAAAATTCTAAACCGTAAGCTTTCCCAGTCTATCTATACCATCCATTTCAAGCCAATTCAGTCTTATCAGGAAAAACAAAAGCAATGCGTGCGGAGATGACTGTTTCCTCACTATATTCAAAGGTTGTCTGGAAGAGACTGCTATTAGCGTTATGACCGCCCAATGTAAAAATCTGTATGTTTTCTGTTGTGTTATGTTCTTTGTGTACATTATAGAGTTTATCTATATTTTTGTTCTGTTTTTTTTTATTATTTACAGCGAAAGAACATTGTTACTTCTGACTTGAATGGTGAGGTTATTACCACTAAACGTATAATAACAATAATCGTTTTTTCATTCATCAGGTTTTTAGGTTAAATACATTGAAAATATAAAATAGTAGATATAAAAATACTTAAAACTAAGCTTATTTCTTAAGTATCCTAAATGTGGGTCAACAATGAGTTAAAGCCATGCCTCTGGCGACATACCCTGCCGGCTATTAGTTCCAAACTAATTTGAGCGCTAAATTGAACCTCCACTCAACCTAGTTAGGTTAGGCTACTACGTGTCACTTTCTCGCTAAGAACGGCATACATTGGCGAAGACGTGACCCACATTTTGATACACAAAAAACATATTCGCATATAAAAAAATGGCTCTCGGCTTTTGAAAGCTTTCATTTTTTAACTGACTTCGAATAAAGACGCAATACGCCATTGCTTAAAAAAAATGGTAGCACTCCGGGAGTGCCGGCAGAAGTGAAAACTTCAATATTAACGTTGTGTTTTCACTTTTAAGTTTTCACTTCAAAAATATAACCACAGTCGTCATAATGACAATGACAATCACAATGACACAGACACATTCGCGCAAGCGCGAATGTGTTTTCACTTTTAAGTTTTCACTTCAAAAATATAACCACAGTCGTCATAATGACAATGACAATCACAATGACACAGACACATTCGCGCTTGCGCGAATGTGTCATGTCATTGTGTAACATTCGCGCAAGCGCGAATGTGACACAACGACGAAGACAACGAAGACACACTGACACAGACACATTCGCGCAAGCGCGAATGTGTCTGTGTCAGTGTGATTGTGTCATGTCGACACAACGACAATGACAATGACAATGACACATTCGCGCAAGCGCGAATGTGTCTGTGTTTTCACTTTTAAGTTTTCACTTCAAAAATATAACCACAGTCGTCATAATGACAATGACAATCACAATGACACAGACACATTCGCGCAAGCGCGAATGTGTCTGTGTCATTGTGATTGTGTCACATTCGCGCAAGCGCGAATGTGTCTGTGTTTTCACTTTTAAGTTTTCACTTCAAAAATATAACCACAGTCGTCATAATGACAATGACAATTCGCGCAAGCGCGAATGTGTCTGTGTTTTCACTTTTAAGTTTTCACTTCAAAAATATAACCACAGTCGTCATAATGACAATGACAATCACAATGACACAGACACATTCGCGCAAGCGCGATTGTGTCTGTGTCATTGTGATTGTGTCACATTCGCGCAAGCGCGAATGTGACACAACGACGAAGACAACGAAGACACACTCATTCATTGTGATTGTGTCATGTCATTGACATTGACACAACGACGAAGACAACGAATGATGAACGTCACGTTCGATGAACGTCACGAGTCACGTGACCCTGACTGAGTTTTCACTTCAATAAGATGGAAGCGATACAGTTAAATACAAGTTAGGCGAAACGATTCGTACGATATAATAGCGTCTATCTGGTTATGCGCGCGCGGCGAGCGATACGTGTTTCCCGTGCGAGGGTGCTCAGAGCGTCTGTCGGCTGCCGGCGCGCGAGTGCCGCTCCTCGGTCCTCCGCCCCCGCGCTCCGCACCGCACCGCGTGTTGGCAGCGCCTTGTACTCGCCTTGTACGATGTCGCCACAACACTATTTAATTGTTTGAGTCATACGTCGCGTGACCGCAAGTGTGTTCTTTTGTCGTCTCTTGTTTTACGAGCAATGTATAAAAATTAAATAAGATCTTACGCTTTTTCGACGTCACGTGACCCTGACGCGAGTTTGAAAGTTTTTACCCACCCAGCGCCGCTAAAGAAGTTTTCACTTCAAAAAAGAATGTATAACCTCATTAGGTTACACATACTTTTTACTTTTTTAGATAGTTATTAGCCGAACCCCAAAATTGAAAAAAAATATGATGAAATTGCTTATTCAATAATTGACGATATAATTATTTAAAAAGTTAGTCTAAGCTTCAAATCGCTCTTGTTTTAATCACTAAGCGAGCCTGAGAAACGCTTATAAAGACTTGACAATTTATCTCAGACAAAACAAACCTGGCAAATAGAAGGAAATCAATTGTTTTGCTTATTTCTTTGTCGGAATGAAAACGCTAAGAGGCAGAGATAAGCTTTCCGATCGCGAAAAAGATTGCGCTAGAATAGACTTCTCAAAGGTCTATGAATAGACATAGGGTAGGTACAGCCTAAGCAGCTAAAGATGAAGATAGCGCACATTGTTTGAGAGCTCCCAAATCGTGTGAATTTCTCAGTTGCAACTATGATACTGCATTGGAGTGACATGTTGGACTTTTTATCCTGCGGTCAGTTCTTTTTCAAATATTTGTTTCATTTACGGCCGGTTTCTGGAAACCCAAATCACAATTGATCCGAGTTTGACACATAGTAATTGTTTGATTTTTTCGTTGATCATCGTTCGAGAAACCGGCCGTTTCTTTGCGAACATCACTGGCAGTTTACGTTGTAAGTTTTTTTTTAAATTTATTAGTATCGAGTGGTTTTGTGATGATATCGTGATGCGTGATTTTAATAGCTGTTTGGGTAATTAACCAACTTCCGCTTTACGCATAGGTTGTATAAGTTTTGTGCCAAAAGGGAATAAACCTAGTTCAACTGTTAGATATAATTTAGGTATTTTACTTTTATTGTGATGACACAATGCTAAGCGATGTCATTGTGGTTCACATTAAGTAAACAACATTTTGTTCTGTTTATTATCCTGTGTGTGCCTATCAAGAAAATGATTTTATTTGAATTTGTCCATTTGATATAACCGATCGAAATAACCTAGCATTGTACATAACAAAAAATTATCTCGCTAATTACGTCCACTGAGAATATACTTTCCTGGGCAACCTCTTTCACAAAGCCCTATAGGTAACTACCATTATAACGTTACTTATACGTTTTAACTGTTAAAAATTCTGGTCTACTTTTCATTTCATTCATGCGTTAATTGTCCTAATTTATTAATTTATTCTCAACTTTATCGACGTGACACGCTTTCAAATTAGTTCGAATGGTTAACCCAAATGCCTGGTCAATCCAATCTACCCGCAAAATAAATCGGTTGACCGACTTTAATATCACTTATCACCACGCAACGGTTTTGTTCCGGATTCGGTTGTCGGGTAGAATGCGTTTGATTACAACTCTTGCTTTCATTTGATACAGTGTGAACAAGTAAACCCAAGAAAAAAAAGTCTTAGATTATAAAAAAATTATATGTAATTGAAAAAAAAACGAGTTTCATTTTTTGAGAAATAAAATGACAATAGTTTAAATATATTGTATAATCAATATTAGTGAATTATAATGAGATGTTATTTCAATCATTTTTTTAATTATTTAAGTACGGTACTTACTTAATTTAATTTTATACACACAAGATAATAATATATTTCCGGAGTCAAAGTAATAGCTGATTATAAGTCATACATAAGTAATTTCATAATTCTAACAAAGTTATCTTCTGATACTGACAGTTCCTACATAGGTATAGGCGACAATGAAATTGGTTTACCACTCTAAGACTGAATATCATTTGCACGTACAAAACATCAAGGGCTATTTTCGCTTGACAGATTAATAACTGCTACCTCAGAATCTGTCAATCTGTAATCCTTAGCGAATAATTATGTTACGGGGAGATGTCATCAAAAGTGGTAAACCACTTTCCTTGTCGCCTATACATGCAGTTTTCCGGTTTACAGTAGTTTTTGTACACCTTGTACAGTTTTTACAATGCAACAGCGTTAATGCGAACGCGTACAGGCAGTCACGGCAAAGCGCCATAGACAATAGGGACCTTTCACATTACATCGTTATGGGAATTGATTTCATGACGCTTTCGTTTGTTTTTAATTTAAATGCGCATTGTTTAATGATGTTTGTTTTAATCATCATAGACATACTAAATGGACTGAGCGTTACCTATCCAGGTATGAACTAAAACTGAGTTGTGATAGGTGTCACAGCTCAGTTGGTAGTATGTTATGTACCTCTGTCTTCCATGCAGTGGACCGTGGGTCCGATTCCCACCCAGAACAATCAAAAAATTAAAATCGTGCTACCAGTTATATGTCTACTTAAAGTTACAGACCTACAGAAAAGGGACAGGTATTACGGTTACCTGGAAGAAATCGCTATCAGCGATAAGGTCGACCATTGTACTAAATTTAGTTCTACATTTTTCTATTTTCCGTTCATATTCATAACTTTTTTTTCTTTTCTTTTTATGCTATAGCTTGCGAGCCACCGATGTATTGATGGGAGGCTTTTCTTAGTAAGTTGGGGATGAGGTTTACGCAAGGAGGCTCTTATATGAGTTTGGAAAGAACTGCAGAGTCAGAACAAAGATGATTCTGCAAGAAGTTTTTTATTACCATACGTCTAGCTTAAATCCTTCATGATTAAAACTTTTTTGTTCCGTTCTTTTGATGTCTTTGTTTGCTAGGAAGCACGATTGCAAAAAATTAACTTGAACTCTCAACGTACAAAGAATTCGTAATGTCTATTAACACGATCGGATTCGGCATTGAGCCTATTTTGAATCAATGTCATTTAGATTTCCGATTGACATTTATTTCTATGAGTTATATTAATATATTAGATAAATAGATAGATTTATAGACTTTTATGTGCGTCCCGTTCCGAGCTAATCAAAGTAATCCAAAGATTGTCTGAAAGAGAAATTTAAAATTTGTATATTAGCATACATATTTTTTTCGTAAATATGGTAAGTAAATCGTGGGACTTTTTAAATCCTGTATGTGGCAACCCTGAGGTAAGATTTTTGTTTTAGTTGTGGCCTACCTTCCGTAAAGATTTGCCCATACTCCTTTATGAATGGACTTTGTTTAAGCTTTAGTTATTTCACATCAATTACCTTTACTTATATATATACATATAAGTATATATGAATTTTCTTGAAAAAGCGGCTACATTTTTTTGAATAGGTATTTGCACAAAATTATATCTTGGTAAAGTAGCCTTTGGTAGGTAATGTAGGTATGTTGCCAAATAAGGCTAAATACTATGAGTTATTTCCTGACGAGGAAACATGACTTAAGGCTCAACTGACATTTGTATTATCAATTCGTACGATCTGTCAAAGTAGTTCCTGTCAGATTATCATTTTGTATATTGGACTGATTTTAGAGTGTTTAAAGATGATAAAAATATGTAGGTACTGCTATGTTGTTTTTCAGGAAAAAAAATAGATTTTTAACTTTTTTGCTTGTTCATTATGTAAATCCTTTTTTGAAGATGCAGTTGAAAAAAGATGAGTAGGTACCTAATACAAAAGAATCTAATGTAATAAAAACTTGTTTTATCAACTAAAAAGTTTCAACGACAACTAATAAGGTTCATAAAGCTTCTGACAAAATTGTTAACGATTTTGAAAATATGTAATAAAAAAAATTAAATAGGTTTTTTTATATATGACTGTACCTACTTATGTTTATTGAATGTACCTGCACCACTACACATTTAATGTTTTATACTACTAAATACTTCTACTTATACTACTTAACCACCTACTTAATACAATCCATAGACAACTTGACATTGAGCCAATAAGCCATTACTTACATGCTTAAAACAGCCTTAAAACGTCAGTGGGCTTGATCGATGACTTTGACTTAATCAACTTAAGTAGAACAAATTATAGACGTGGGAAGACAATCTTTACTTAATTCCTTTGATGATTGTTGCATAATAGATATTTTTTGGAGTATTTTTTGTGCTTCTTCCGGTAGTTACTTAAGTATTTAAGTAAAAAACTTTCGCAAGATTAATTTTAGTTTTAAATCAAAGTTGTAATGAGTTTATTATTTAAAAAAAAACATATTAAAATAGCCCATAGTTTTGTTTGCTCACAAATAATACCATTCCTAATATACGGTATTTTTGTTAAATATACTTTTATCACAGGTGACGTTAGCATTTAGTTATTAATTAACTTGAGTACTTATATGAATTGAACCTACAACGATATGCGTCGAAAAAATATAAACAAACACGTTATTTTTTTAAGAAATGCCTTACGTTTAATAAAATAATATTTCAACGTTCCTTATAATAGACGGATATTTTTACAGCAATTAAAAAATTGCTTTGATTTTAGATTTTTTAATATATTTCATTTCAGATAAGTAAATCCTTTTTCGACCGATATTTTGTTTTTTTTATATATTGAATTTCAGACGAATAAATCCTTTTTCGACTATTTTGTTTTGTTTCTTTTATTTATTTATTATTTTCGTTTCTCCCTAGAGCTCCACTACGGCGCGCTGCTCGAAGGGTGCGGGGGTGAGTTGCCATCCCTGAGTGCGTGCGCGCCGCATCCCCCAGACAAGGCGACTCGCCGACAACAGAAAGATGCGCGCGCGCATCAAGACAAAGTCGCACAAGTTAACATTCATTTGCATGGTATTTTTTGTTTCTTTTGTTTTTATGCTTGTTTTTATTACTCACGTCAAACTTTTCTAACGATATTTTGTAGCTAGAACTAAAAGCTCGGAAATAACTCTCAAAAATATTAAATCTAACTTACTACTAGTGAATATTTTCACGCTATTTTGTAGCTAGTTTTAACCGTTTGGAAACATCTCTCAACAAATCAAACATCTTTCGTTTATTTAATCCTTAAATACATACTTAAGTAAGTACCTACTTTTTTCTTAAACTGTAAGACATTCTGAAAAAATCTTACTAAACTTTAGGTACCTACCTACTGTTTTGTTCTTCTACTAGTATTTAGTCTACTAACAATTCCTGTAGCCAGAATAGCTTCATCATTTCGGAAATAATCTAGCTCTATTCAAGCTCTAAACACAACTGGTTGAAAGTAAATACTTAGTGTCTTCTTTTTCTCCTATCCGAAGTTAGAAACAGATAACGAGATGCATATATTTTGTTTGTTTCAGCGCTATTTGCGGCAGTTGAACATGGATACTTGGATAAGGCCAGGAATATTCTGGAGTCAACCGATGTCGATGTCAATAGGTATGCAATAAAACACATACTTATTAATTACTAGCTGACCCCTGCCCACTTCTTTGGGCATAATTCGACCGTTTTTTCTCCGCTTCACTTTGCAAACGGACTACCACGTAAAAATCTTTTATTTTTCGGTGTTTTATATAACCTATGACACTCAGCAATAATGTGGCTTTCTATTGGTGAAATAATTTTTAAAATCGGTTCAGTAGATCCCGAGATTACCCCTTACAATTTAACAAATACACAAACTTTACCTCTTTATAATATAGTATAGATATAGAATATAGATTTCGACATTTATAGGTAACTTTGGTTTTAGTATTAAGTTCGCCTGTAAAATACTTTGAAGTGCAATAAAGAATGTTCTATCTATCTATTAAATAACAAGCTCATATAAAACTACTTAAACATTATTAATAATTATTATAATTGATTATAAATTTCTAAGTGTCGCGCTCTTTGATACTGGTAGGAAACGCGGCTTTTTTGTTGCAATTGTTGGAACTTGAAACCATGTTTCTCTATCAGTACAAGTCTCTCTTTGTCCCAAAGCGGTGAATTTGCCAGAAATGTGGTTCTTATCGTGTTTTGTCGACAGCCTCAATGCAGATAGTTTATCGCCGCTGGACGTGGCAGTCCTGTCCACGAATCGACCCCTCGCTAAGATGCTTATGGAGTTCGGAGCGAAGGAAGGAACGCAGTGTGAGTATTTACTATTCATCTGCCTGTACCTCTACCATGAGTTGTCACAGTAAAATCGCCTGACTTTACTACAGTAGTTACGTCAATATTAGTATTACGAATTTTAGTATCCAACTATCCGCTAGAGCGCTGTACAAATCTTCATAGATTTTTTTAACTACAGACGCTAGCGAGTGTAGTAAATTTAGTATAGTAAAAACTCATGGTAGAGCCTCTGATTTAGAAATCATCATCATCATTTTCGCTTATTGGCTCCCACTGCTGGAATTAGGCCTCTTTATATAAAAATATGTTGTTCAAAAAATAGGTAGGTACACCCGAAATGGATTGTAAGATCTACATAGTTATAAACTATATTATTGCCTCTGCGTCCTTCTAAGAAGTCTTAGAAGTACGCAGAGGCAAAGCTTCTGCTTAGGGCACATATTTTGCAGAATATTCGGTGGATAAAAAAAACTTATTTTTTAGTTTAATTCAGGTCATACAGTCATACCCAAGATCCTGTAAAGTTTGTTGTTCACAAATAAATTTATCTTTAAATTAACACATTCATAGTTCATAGTAATTTATTGATAAAAACATTTACAAGTTGATTCTTTACATTCACATAATAATAATACTACTTAATAATAAAATTGCTTAATAAATTATTCAAATAATTTTCAAATTAATAAAAAGTCATTTTCACAGTCATTTTCATTCTTAAGTGAAGCACATAGACTCTCTTCAGTCTTATCTATGAGTCATTTAATCCAAGCAATTTAAGTACCTATTTCAAGAATAATCAAATGCAATCTTGAACCCGTTGTCAAACTTGCCTAGAAATTCTATTTCACTATATTTCTAAACTCTTCACTACAGACCTAGTTAGAAGCTAAACTACACTCAACCGTATTTCACCCAGCAAAGACTACCCTTAGGTATTTAGTTTATATCAACCCCTATGCGGGTGCGGTCTTACCTCACTGTAATTAGGCACGTGACTAGACTAAAGGCTAGTTTACACTCTAACAAGCTGACTTGACTTGACTTGACTTGACTTCTTGGTTTATTTGTGACATGTAGCCACAATTCTGCCAGTGTCATAGACTGACTTAATTGTAAATTCATACTATATAAAGCTATCTACATATATTAACTATATATATAAAAATGAAACCCGTTTTCCGTTGTCACGACATAGCATGAAAACGGCTTGACCGTTTTGGCTGATTTTTTTTATAGTTTTCTAATACTCTACAAGGTTCTTACGGAAAAAAATATTAAGAAAATCTCTCAGAAAAAAAAACTCTCGAAGTTCGCCGGGACCGAGTAAGTAATAAGTAAACAAAATAAGTGTGTCAATATATCTAAATGACAAATAGGCATTTTGGCATTCGTGTTTTTTATAAATGACAATGATTATGACAGGCAATTTTGTTGCTGTCAGGTCGTCAGGTAATATTTTGAAATGCTATGAAATCAAGTCAGTAAATCGTAGTAGGCTGTCATTTTATTTAATAATCAAAATGGATGAGATTTCCAAAATGTGAGAAACGAATTCCATAATAACACTTTATGCTACAGTTTAAGTAATGCTGCTTCAAATTCCGCCAAAATTAAACACTTTGCGATACGACTTACGATGTCAAACGCGCATCAAATTTTGATATGTATTTCAAATTTCTTTTTAGTAATGATTTTTTGACAAATGCTGTTTTGTGCTTACTTTATGCTGCATTTTTAAGTAATAAATCTTTAAAATCACCTAGAATCACCTAGTATGTAAGAAGATTCTAAACGATCCTGGTGATTTTACTGAATAAAGTAATTTTGACTTTGACTTTGAAACGAATGAGGATGTTATTATCAAGTGGTTTTAGGATAGAAGAATAGTCTACTTTTCATGTGAACAGGCCTAACTATTTCGTGCGAGAACTTTCGTGCAAGGCTAGACATATGACAAGGTTATGACAATGATTCTATTTTTGTTTTAATATTTGTTTTAGTCCAGCCTAAATTAATAAATTATCTAGCAATTTACAATTAATATTATTTTCTATCGGTCATGGCTGAATAAGAATGAAAAATGTGTTATTTTTAGCTTCACATTTTAATCAAGATCAATGCAATTAATTTGTGTTATGTTTAATTCAAATTACTTACTTACATCTATTTTTGGAATCATGTATCGAATATTTATAATACGAGTGGGAATATTAAAGCAGTAAGTATATAATTTGTTACCTACCTACAAATGTTACCATTAAAACATAAATAATTATGAAGCAATATTTGATAGGTATAACTTTCTATTTGTGTAGCTGGACTTTCTTATTATAATGAAAACTTTTGAATGACTTACAAATTTCTAAATTTCCGGCCAACAAGAGAATCTTCATTCAAAGTTACGAGTACTTTAGTAAAAGGTTTATTTAATTTAATAAACTTCAGATTTGCTGTCAAACGCGATTTTATCTAAGGGCCCCCGCAAACTGCAGACTTTTTATCGGCCGATAGTTTGGTCGGCTTCTTAATCAGTATGAAGATGTATGCAGATGCGTACATTACAGTGATTCAGTCTTCATACTAATTAAGAAGCCGACCAAACTATCGGCCGATAAAATGTCTGCAGTTTGCGGGGACCGTAAGCGGTCAAAAGAACCAGACAACCTATAAATGGACGAGACTAGGTAAACATAAATAATATGGGAAGGATATTGATAGCTAATAATAGTTTCAAACAATGTAATGGGTGAGAATAATTGTGACAATCGTAAATGTATCGAAACAGTGACGTATTTAACATACACTGCGCGTCAACATTAGCTTTACTGTCGAACATTGCCGCTTTAACGCGCAGTGTATTTTAAATACGTCACGTTTGCGATTTTCGTGCTTTATGTCGTGATTTGTTCGTGCCCCCGAACTTCAAATGTTATCACAGTAAACCGGACTGTGATGGCACTCCACAATGTTTGTAAGGGCTGACTGAACAAATTCAGCCGTTAACAAACATTGTGTTCAAACACGTGATTCGTGCTGGCCCCATTTACGTGTCGTGCTCGCTTGGTGCACCGGATACCGTATTAGGTGTGTCTGGTGCGAGTTCGTCATAAACGCAACGTGTAAACTTTGTGGCTTGTGCATTGATTGCGTTTGTTGTACATTACCGTTTTTAGTAGATACGGAATTCAAATAAAGCCGATATGAAGATATGGGAAATAGTTAACTAATTTATGGATAACATTTTTTTTAATACAATCATTTTCAAAAATGCATGCACGCTGTGGGTTCGGTCAACAAAGCCAATATCAATAATATACTACAATATTTAAGTTGCGTTACTTAATAGAGCTTTTTGTGCACGAGCTTGTCTGAGGATCCTCCACAGTATCCATTTTAGCGTCAAGCTTGCTGTTTTCCGGTCAGTAGGTTCGGGTCTGTCGAGATCATCTTAGTAAAAGACATCTTTATCGGCCGGTTTCTGGAAACCCAAATCACGATTGATCCGAGTTTGACACATAGTAATATTTGATTTTTTCGTTGATCATCGTTCGAGAAACCGGCCGTATGTCGAGAGATATACGAAGAATGATGCTTTTCAGGATACGTCCTTTACAGAAGCTTGAAGCACACTTTGTCTGAAACACTTCTGCTTGATCTCAAACTCAAATATTCACAACGTTCATTTCGACGAAGATCAAAACGATCATTTTGAATCATCTTACATTCTTGACGATCATCAAAATATACCTACCTAGTATCCTGCTCTTTTATGCCTCTGTTTGTTATTTGTTTTGGTGTAGGTACTTATGTGTAGTGATAGGTGTATCGTAGGGTCCGCGGATTATCTCTTCGAAAGACACCCACAACCCTCGAGGGATAGAATACTCGACCCAGAAGTTTATCGATTTATCCGGCTTAGGGCCCTTAAGCGTCGAAGAAAAGTCGCGTGATATAAGAACGGGCCGAGAGCTGTACCTCTACCATGAGTTGTCACAGTAAAATCGCCTGACTTTACTACAGTAGTTACGTAAATATTAGTGTTACGAATTTTAGTAGATACCCAACTATCCGCTAGAGGCGCTGTACAAATCTTCATATATTTTTTTAACTACAGACGCTAGCGAGTATTGTATATATAGTATAGTAAAACTCATGGTAGAGCTACTGAGCACGAATAAATGTGACAATCCTAAACGTAACGTATTTTAAATAAACTGCGCGCTAACGCTGCAACGTTCGACAGTAAAGCTGATGTTGACGCGCAGTGTATCTCAAATACGTCACTGTTTCGATACGTTTATGATCGTCACAGTCATTCGTGCTCACACTCAGGCACGTTATCGATATTTCTTATAAATTACTTAGCAATATAGGTTATGTCATTTCCTATTTGAACAAACTTCTTAATGAAAGAGGATTATCCTGATGTTATTGGACGTGGGTCAAGTTAGCAGTTCATTAGGTTGATAATGTGATAAAGAAAATAAGGAACACCGTTATGGCCGGCGCAGACCAGGACGGCATGGCAAGGGACTTTTTTTACTAATGGACATTCACTACTGTTACAGAAATACGACATAAATTGCTT
This sequence comes from Ecliptopera silaceata, assembly GCA_932527185.1. Lineage (NCBI taxonomy): Eukaryota > Metazoa > Arthropoda > Insecta > Lepidoptera > Geometridae > Ecliptopera > Ecliptopera silaceata. The sequence goes on along the minus strand of OW052202.1, from coordinate 2,437,262 downwards.
TGCTTTAAAATGATGCCGTAGCATTGAAAGGGATTTATCGCACGGCATTAAAAGACGCGCCACAGGCTCCCGTGGCATACCGTGGCATACTGCGGTAGGCAAAGGCATGCCACGGACTCCGGCGCTTGTAGTGATATACTGCGGGGTGCGTACGCCGTGGCACAATGCGGGAATGCCGCGGTATCTAAGCAGCCAGTGTGCGCTGACTCACGGCAAAATCCCTTGCCATGCCGTCCCGGTCTGCGTCGGCCATTACTAAAAAACAAATACTTACTTGTTTTTATTTTAGTACTTACCCACTCTTTGTGAGCAACTGGCACTTGACGTTGTGTACCTATCACAAAAGCACGACAATCAGTCAACATTATTATTATCTGTCGGCCTGAATTTATTTATTTTCATGTTAATCTTAATAGTTCTCGAGTGTACAGATCGGCGGCCGATAGCCGTTTGTAGCTTATCGGTGAAATCTGGCAGGTCTCTGATAGCTTTGATTTAGAAAATGGTGCAATAATGTATGACTGATTGTGCTCGGTGGTCAATAGACTTATTGCCCTGACGGCCTAGTGCAGGGGTCACCAAACGGCGGACCGCGGTCCGCATGCGGACCGCCGACCCATTGTGTGCGGACCGAAAAATATATCCCACGCAGTATTTTTGTTGACGTTAATTCGAAAAATTTCGGGCGAAGTAACAAGTAATGTCAATAGTTTTCACCAATTCTACTCCAAACTTCAGACAGATAAAAAATGAACAACAAAAGATTACACAAAATAATTACTTTTTTCAATATTTTTTTTTATGAAATGTGCGGACCGCAGCGGTCATTTCATTTCTTAAAATGGACCCCGAGCTAAATTAATTGGTGACCCCTGGCCTAGTGTATATCTTCAGTTATTTTTTTTGCAGTTTAACATTTTACATTCTACTTCATATCTTCTCTAATAAATAAGTATGGGTTGAGTTTAGCAGAAATTGAAAATATAAAAAGAATTGTCTTCATTTCAATCTTTATCCATTCAGTATCTACCCTAAGTACGAGTAGTGCACAAACTCGTACAGGCTTACTGACCTAGTAATACTGAGATATTTTTAATTATGATTATATTGAGCATAGGCGTAGGTCATATTTTTGAGTAGGTAGGACCTACCTACTAGTATGAATTCCAAAAGAAACTCATACTAGTAGGTAAATACTCAGTAGTACCTTTGTAACTAAACCGGCTACTTTACCGTAGGTAGGGGAGACCTAGGAGGGTTGTTACAATTTTTACTTAAAACCACATATCTCAATAAAGAAACATAGCACAGTTATCAAATTTATGTCTAAATATAGAGCAATCTTTCCTTTATCAAAAACAGTCATGACAATAAATGAAAGTTGTAAGGTTTCTGAGAAAATCTACCAAAACAGAAACAACTCAAACTGTAACAACTCTCCTAACACCGAGGTAAGTTGTGACAGGCACTGAGGTAAGTTGTTACAGCTGTTTATTGATACTATATTTGATAGGTAAGGTGACTTTTATAAGAATTATAAAACACACACCCTTTAACAATACTTCAATTATCATTTGGCATAATTGTTGAGACTACATACATTAAGATTATAAGAAATAAATATTTTTAACTAACTATGGCATCATGACAATATCAACAGCTATAAAATATGTCTGTAATCCAATCTATTATGACAGACGTACAGCAGCTCACTCCTAGTGCCATTGTCGACCAGCCTTTCCACTCCTGAACTGAAACCTTTTGATTGGATTGCTAACGACATAAAATTCAAAACAAACAAACTAAAATAGGAGAGTTGTTACAGCGTGTCACAACTCTCCTAGGTGTCGAAAATTACGACCTGGTCAGAATAAACATTCATAATTTCACAACAACGTAAAGGATCATCAAAACAACGCCACTATTTGAAACTTCAAAAACCCTACAGTATACAAAAAAATAACATAACCACCTAAATTTAATGTGTCACGATATAAATAAAACCAAAATTTTGACAAAAAAAATACTTTTCGGCTTTTTTTTCATGCAGACGTCGCACTCGGGCAACCATTTGCCTGGTGCCTGAGGCACTTGTTTCATCAAGAAGCGCATCTAAAAAGAATCAATTGAGTGGCATTGCCAGCTCACTAACGATCATAGGTTCCGAGAAATCGGCTTTGTAACAACTCTCCTCTGTAACAACTATCCTAGGTCTCCCCTACCGTAGGTAAGTTTCTTGCCCGTTCTTCTAGGCTCTGGTCGCATGGAACTTGGACCTAGAATCACCTAGTACTAGTAAGTATATGTATAAGACGATTCTAAATAATCCTTGTGATTTTACTGAATAAATAATTTTTGATATTGATTTAGATTTTTTGATTTACGAAGCCTTTCACAAAAAAAATGAAATCTGTTCAGAAAAATGTTACTTCAATATGCTAACAAATTTTATAATTTATGAGATGACAGACGACGATAGACGATCATAATATTTTTTTTTCTATTTATAAAACATTAAACCATGACCTATGATAAAATATTTAATATTAAAATATAATGCTAATTCAGGTTATGCAGTCAATGACCACAATTAATCATAAATGAAATAGAATTTCTTAAGTATTGAATATTTATGAACTTTAAAATAAATACAAGGTTTCAAATGTGAAAGGTGTTGAAATAGATACCGACTATAAAAAGATACTTAGCTACTTATGTATATTAGTTATCCTAAGGCTTTGAAATCAATCTTGCTATGGTCATAATTTAAGCCTGGCAACCAAACTTGATAATCGTAAACGTATCGCTACGATAGCGTATACAAGGCACACTACGCGGTGACGCTGCAACGTTTGGCAATCGTGCTGATATTGACGCGCAGTGTATTCGTGATCGCTGCTCAATTGCTAATACGTCTATTGAGGGGCTCGGTTATTCAAAGCTCAAAGTCAAAATTGTCTTTATTCAATAAAATCACAAGGATCATTTAGAATCTAGGTCTTACATACTAGGACTATTCATTGTGGCAGAGCTTACCAATTAACATAAGTTGATCTACATATTGGAATTTTTAACAAAAACAAAACTAATAGTTGAACTTCGCTATGGACAATCCACTACAGATTGGACACCCAAATACGGGAAACGACCTCACAGATCACTAGACCACGGCTAAGATGGAGGGAAGAATTTGATGCCTTGCAAAGGATTGGAACACAATTGCCCTAGATAGAAAAAAACCGGAGAGAAGGAACGGAGGCCTTTGCCCTGCAATGACACACCACAAGCTCATAATATTATTCCATTTAGATTTACCAAAACAAACATTCACTTTACTACAAAAAACCGAGTACCTACAGGTTGTGCACGCCGCGCGCACGGAATGCATACGGCGAGAGGACAGCTCGTTATCTAGTTCCTCGGATAATAAACAAACTACCTGCCGAGTTAGTCAACAGTATTACGCATAAAAACATTACATTCAAATTAAAAGCATACTTCTTAGCAAACATAGAACATTATCAAGTAATTCACTTTTGAACCTAGTTTATAGTAAATGCACTTAGCTAAAGCCTGTGGTTACGCCAACAGCACGTTTGTGTGTAATTTATATATATTTCAATATTTTTGACGTTGTATGGTTAAAAATACTTATAGGTAGAAAAAGGTTGGTTTATCTCGCTTGTAATGTTAAGTAATCTTATAATCGGGGTAATACGCGCGAATTTGTATTTCGCGCCCACCTATCAGAGTGAACTAGTGAACATGCGAACGTATATCGCTACCCGTTCATTCACTCATCGCATCGCGCGCCGGCATTCACTCTTCGCGCCGGCGTTCATTTGATTCATGGTTCTGGCGCCGACATCTCTGGTCGTGCAGCTGCCGTGTCTCCGATAGCCTCGAGGTCCTGTCAGAACCTCGGCTTTCGCGTTCTCCAACTAAGTTACTGTTGTTGAGATCAAATCGCATCGCGGAGCGATACATCATCGCTTCATTTCGCAAGGAATAACAATTTACATTGACAATACAAACTTCTGTGTCGTGACGTGGTCTTGGATGCTTGTGAACCCGTATAGACCCCCCTGGACTGGATTGCTGGCGTTGCTGGTGAGTGAACCTTCCTATAATACCTAGGTTATTTTAGCTCTGCAACGTCTAAAGTTATCGCAAGTCTAGATTCCCTAAAACCTTTGAACCAGCACCTATCGCAAGTATAACTTTTGGCGGCTACTTATTAGCTTTTTACGCGTGCTGAAGGTTATGCTCCATTTTGGTCCTAGCGAGCCTGGATACTTTATCATTTGATCCTAGTGAGCTTAGATACTTTTAGCCTAAAATCTATAAAAATCTAAAATTTTAATTACGTATAATTGCATATCGTTATGGGAAACTCGTCCTTATTGCGTTGTACGTAAGGTCTATATTGGCCTGCGTTCTTTATAGCAGTCCCGTCACTTTTGTGAATTTAAGTTATTAATTTGCATTATAAACATAAAAATCGTAACGAAAATATTTAAGTTATTAATATGTACAGTGATTTGTGTCGTAAAATAAGTGTTTTCGCAAAATACGCATAAAACTTTCCATCGCATTTTAATTTCGGGTAGTTTCGTGCGCCGAACAAATCCCCGCCGTGGCACGCACGGTACATGGTCGTGATCGGTTCGTGCGTAGAGTGCATGGAGATCGTAGATACTTCTAGAACTTTTATGACAAGTCATTGAACTTTCGTTATCTTGATTTATAAGAAGTTTTGTATGATAATTGTTATTCTATTTAATCGCCTCGTATTGTACGAGAAATTAATCGCAATACAGTCCACATCGCATTTGATTAAATTAGTGCAATTTATTCAAATTAATCGCAAATAATAATTTTGTTATTGTTTTGTTTTTTGGTAGATAAAGTTTTTGTTTACCACTATACCTACTTACGCTACGGTTGTGATATCGGATAAGTTAATTCCGTATTTACACCTACGTTCAAGTTAGGTTTTCGCTAGGTTAGATATTATTTCTACCTAAAAAACATTGTGTTTTTGTTTACGTTTCTGCGAGTTACACCTATAAGTTATTTAGGATCATATGGTCTACGGAAAGCTATCGGCTAAGTTATTGCTGCGTCTTATTCGTACCATAATGAGTTGTAATTCGTATCGCATCGCATCGCATGTATTTTGTATAAATACACATTTGGTTAGTTGTATTGTAAGTAACTATAGAAGTTTTTGTTTGGTATAAGTTATTTACCTATGAAAAGTGTCTCCGTACTTACAAATTATACCTACTGAATAGTCTTTTGTTTACGCTGCCTTCACTAAGTTGTTGTGATAGGTACCGGACGGGAAATACTCCTGTACCTGTTGTGTTATTGTAATAACATTTTTGTTGTTATTTTTGTTGCGCGTTCCGTTAGGGTTCCGCATATAAGTAGGGAAAATTGGTTCCGTATCTACATATTATAACATATTTTTATTTTCAAACATTTGTTTTTTGATTTGTTTGATTCGCATTTTTCGCAATTAGCTTGTTAAGGGTTCCGTCGTCGGATAATTAAGGTTCCGAGTCAATAATTTTTGTACTTATAAAAATTTTTGTTTGTTGATTCTATTGTTTATTTAAAATGGAAGATTTACAAAATAAATTAAAACTTTATGAAGGCAAACGTGCCGCTTATTTCGCTCGCATACAAACATTATATGATTCGATCGGCAATCTTGATGACGAAAAATCACGGAACACTTTTATTGCTCAAGCTAAAACAATAGGTACCATTCGTAATGAGTATATGAATACGATTGACAGTATAAATCTCATTTCAATGAAACTTGACCCCAAGTACGAGGTTAATTATAATTCGCTTACCGCCTTTGACGATCTTTCGTGCGAAATTAAAAATGTTTTGAGTTCATTTAACACAACGAATGATTCAACTACCTCGACAAGTAGGTCAGGTACTTCGCATATCAAAATACCTCGCATTGAGCTACCTACCTTTGATGGTGATATTCAGAACTTCCCTTTCTTTTATGAAACATTCAAACGTGTGATTCACACCAATCCCGATCTTTCGGATTCGGATCGCATCCATTACTTATTGAGTCACCTCAAAGGCAAGGCGAAGGGCGTGGCAGTCGGCATTGTGCCCGCTGCAGAAAACTATCGTGTTATCTGGGATGCGCTTATCGCTAAATACCGGGACACGCGCGCTCTCGCTGTAAACTATTTGAATCAGCTGTTCTCGCTAAAATCAGCTGGTTCTTCGCCCGCTAATGTTGAAAAGGTGTTTGATAAATATACCGCTATTGTTGCCGGGCTCAAGCAGTTAAAAATAGACAATATGTCTGATTTTATATTTATGTACGCGGGTCTTAAGTTAATAGATTCCGACATCGCAAAACATTATGAAATGTCGCTTCGCACATTGAAAGATCCTCAAAGCGTAGATTACGATTATTTCGTTAAATTTGTACGAGAACAAGTTAAAATATTATATCGCACTGCGCCGCAGCGGCCAGAGCGCTCGACTGCTGGCTCCGGCGCTGGTGCGCCGTCCGTCACGTCCGCTAGGGTTTCGCAGGTGTACGTAGCTACGTCACCTACATGTTCGCTTTGTCAGTCAAAGCACGCTAACTTATATAAGTGTAGCGCCTTTTTAAAATTAAACACGACTGATAAATTTAAACACATAAAAGACAATCGCATATGTGGTAATTGTCTTAGTGACCAACACACTGTATCTAAATGTCAATCATCGATTACATGCAAGAAATGTAATAGTAAACATCACACCTTACTACATTTTGATCAATCGCCGCCACAACAAAAGAAACAACTGCAGGCAGCTAGCGCCGCGCCGTCGGTTAGTGCTGAAGATCAGACCCCGGATGAGAAACGTGTTTCTTTGTGTACTCATTCGGCTCTGGCTCAAAATAATACTCGCACCACGGAAGTTTTAGCTACTGCGAAAGTGTTAGTGGTAGGTAGAAAAGGAAAGGATGTTGTTGTTCGCTGTCTTTTGGACCCGGGTTCTCAGAAGAATTATATTACTACCCGATGTTGCCGTATGTTAGGGCTACCTATCCGTGATGATTCTGTCGTCACTGTGAAAGGTATCGGTGGTACTTCTCAGTCTGTTCGTGGTTCCGTAGACTTCACATTTAGCTCGCGCCTTCGTGCTCAACCTAAGTACACCATTGATGCCTTGGTACTCGATGAGATAACAGGACAGCTTCCGTTGTGTTCGATAGATGTCGCTGATCTCGGTCATATCGATTCGCGCTTACTGGCTGATGATACTTGGAGTGTGCCAGGGAATATTGATATCTTGCTTGGAGTGAAGCTGTTTGCTAAGTTATTGCAACCCAGCGAGGTTACTTCTACAGCTGGATGTCCAGACGCATTAGAGACTGTGTTAGGTTATATATTAATGGGAGACGCACCTATCTTAGAGCCTCCTACCGCTACGATGTCTTTCTGCGCTACGTCGTCTTTAGAATGTTGTGATTTGCGCAAATTCTGGGAGATAGAAGAAGTTCAGGCTTCTTCTATGACTAGCGTAGATGATAAGCACTGTGAACAGTTTTATTGTTCCACAACTACTCGCACCCCTACTGGCAAGTATGTGACTGCTTTGCCACTCAAGATGGACGTTTCGGCTTTAGGCAATTCTTTCGAAATCGCACGTCGTAGGTTTCTTAGCCTCGAACGTAAATTTAAATCGCATCCTAATGTCAAAATTCTTTATGATGATGTCATTAAAGATTATCTGAAAAACAACTACATTTCTCTCGTGGAAGGAATTTTACCCGGTGAGGTCTCGTTTTATATCCCGCACCATGCTGTCATTCGCGAGGACAAGACTACCACCAAGTTACGCGTGGTGCTTGATGCAAGCGCGAAGACAGATAATGGAACGTCACTTAATGACATTCTTTACGCAGGTCCCGTTCTTCAAGCGGACCTTCTCAATATTTTATTGAACTTGAGACTTTTCGCTGTGGCTATCACCTCTGACGTGAAAGCTATGTACCTTAAAATCGCAGTGCGATCTTCAGATCGCCCGCTGCAACGCATTCTATACCGGTTTCACGAAACCGAGGAAATACAGGTTTTTCAGTTTTCAGTTGTCCCTTTTGGACTTAAATGTTCTCCCTTTATCGCTATCCGCACAATTCAACAATTGTGTAAGGATGAAGGTCATCGCTTTCCTCTCGCCAGTGAGATACTGAGCCGAGATATATACATGGACGATATCGCCAGCTCTACTACTAGTGTAGAGAAAGCAATAGAGTCTTCTCATCAATTGATTAAGATATTTTCTCTTGGTGATTTTGAATTGACCAAGTGGTCAAGCAATAGCTTTGAAGTTCTTCAAGCTATTCCCGAGTCATTGCGACTCTCGCACAGTGTCGATCTAAGTAAGGATCCGACGCTGAAAATTCTCGGTCTCCGTTGGTTTCCCGACGAAGACTATTTCGCATTTCAGGTCAACCCTGATGATCGCCCTTGCACAAAAAGGAATATCCTGTCGTCTATCGCTCGCCTTTTTGATGTTTTGGGTCTAGTCGCTCCTATGATTTTGTTCGCTAAGCTTATGATCAAGGATCTCTGGCTAGTCAAAATCGGTTGGGATGATGTCCCACCGCATCGCATTGTTCGCCTCTGGGAACAATTTCAAGCTGAGTTACCCCAAATTTCGCAGCTTAAATTCGCACGTCATATTGGCGTTATTGAAAAATGTCAACTTGTAATAGTTGGATTCGCGGATGCTAGTGAGAAAGCTTACGGTGGCGTAGTCTACGCTCATGTGGTTAAGCCAGATGGTAAAATTGTTGTCTCACTAATATGCGCCAAATCCAAAGTCGCACCTCTAAAGGTTGTATCGCTAGCTCGCCTGGAGCTATGCGCCGCACTCCTTTTATCAATTTTGATAAAACGAGTTTTTGATCTTTACTCCGCTCGATGCGCCATTGAGGCTGTCGTAGCTTTTTCAGATTCAACTGTAACTTTGAGTTGGATTCATTCATCGCCACATCGCTGGCACACTTATGTGGCCAATCGCATCGCTAAAATTCATGAAAATCTATCGGCAGAACACTTCTTTCATGTCAAAGGATCTGAGAATCCGAGTGACTGTCTCTCTCGCGGCTTGACACCGGTTCAACTGGTTCACCATCCATTGTGGTTGGCTGGACCACCGTGGCTTGCAACACCTCGACACGAATGGCCTGTCAAGCCATATGTCTCTGGTGAAGCGCAAGAGATGCCAGAAATGAAGCCTGTTGCCCTTCCTGCGGTAACACAGGATAGTTCTTGTTCAGAGGGTTCTTCAACGGAAGACATTTTGTACGACCGCGCCAAAAGATTTTCGTCTTGGATGAAATATTTAAAGACAATTTGTTTTGTTTATAAATTCCTTAGGCGCCTCCCTAAGGGGCCCATCACTGCATCGGACTTGGAATTCGCTGAACTAAAAGTGTGGCGCTCTGTTCAACGAATATATTTCGAATCAGATCTTGATCGATTAAATCGCAAACAATTATGTTCTAAGCCATTACAGAAACTTAGTCCATTTCTGCATGATGGACTTATTCGCGTTGGTGGACGCTTAGCCAATTCTGCGTTAGACTTTGACTCTCGTCACCAAATTTTGCTTCCTCGACAGGACCACGTAGTGGAACTTCTGGTTTCCCACTGTCATATAAAAAACTTTCACACAGGTCCGAACCTTCTGCTATCTCTTTTGAGGCAGAGGTATTGGATTCTGTCCGCTCGACGTATTGTTCGTCATATAACATTCAATTGCAATATTTGCTTTCGCGCTAAGCCACGACCGGTTTTCCCAATCATGGCTGATCTGCCGCAATCGCGTGTCGAAGTTGCTCCTAAAGCATTTTCACACACTGGGTGTGATTATGCCGGGCCGCTTATGATCACTTCTGTTCGCGGCAGAGGTCAAAAGAGTCGTAAAGCTTACATTTGTCTGTTTACGTGCTTGACAACGCGGGCTTTGCATCTGGAAGTTGCCTCAGATCTCAGCACCGCGAGCTTCTTGTCAGCATTAAAACGCTTTATTTCTCGCCGTGGTCCAATCGAGTGTCTGTACTCAGACAACGCCACCAATTTTGTTGGTGCTAGGTCATATCTTCGCGATCTTTACCATTTTCTATCACATGAATATCGCCCTTATTGGGAACAGGAATTGGCGGATCATAAAATTATTCTCAAAACGATCCCCTGCAGAGCTCCGCATTTCGGAGGATGTTGGGAAAGTGAGGTAAAGAGTGTTAAAACGCATCTTTTGAAGGTCGTTGGCCAACAAATTCTTACCTTTGATGAGCTCAACACTATGTTAGCTCAAGTAGAAGCCTTGTTGAACTCCCGGCCTCTTTATGCACTTAGCTCGGATCCGTCAGAACCTACCGCTCTTACACCTGCGCATTTTCTTCATACGAAACCGCTGGTGTTTTTACCTGCTCGCGAAATTACTGAAACGCGTTTACACCTTATTTCACGACATGAGTTAACTGACCAACTTGTCCAGTCATTCTGGAAGCGGTGGCGCAACGAGTATCTGCACACCCTTCAGTCAAGACAAAAGTGGAATACTCCTTCCAACCCAGTACGTGTTGGTATGGTTGTAGTCTCCATGCAGGATAACGTCATGCCCTTGCATTGGCCGTTAGGTTTAATTACTGAAATCTTTCCGGACAAGAAAGGCATCTGTCGAGTAGCTTCTGTTAAAGTACAAGGTGGAATGCTTCAGAGCAGACCGATTGTAAAATTGTGCCCTCTTCCAACTCAATAAACTAAATTGCATTCAGTTGATTAGGTTAGGGTTAGTAATTTAAACATATTAGTATAATTTTCTTTAGGATAACTTTAGCATAATTTATTTGCTTGTTACATCGCTTATATGGTAGAGTTTCGCGACGATATGCAATTATAATATTTCGCTTTTCTTGTGTTTTGAAAGTAGGAACTTTCAAGCCGGGGAAAATGGTTACGCCAACAGCACGTTTGTGTGTAATTTATATATATTTCAATATTTTTGACGTTGTATGGTTAAAAATACTTATAGGTAGAAAAAGGTTGGTTTATCTCGCTTGTAATGTTAAGTAATCTTATAATCGGGGTAATACGCGCGAATTTGTATTTCGCGCCCACCTATCAGAGTGAACTAGTGAACATGCGAACGTATATCGCTACCCGTTCATTCACTCATCGCATCGCGCGCCGGCATTCACTCTTCGCGCCGGCGTTCATTTGATTCATGGTTCTGGCGCCGACATCTCTGGTCGTGCAGCTGCCGTGTCTCCGATAGCCTCGAGGTCCTGTCAGAACCTCGGCTTTCGCGTTCTCCAACTAAGTTACTGTTGTTGAGATCAAATCGCATCGCGGAGCGATACATCATCGCTTCATTTCGCAAGGAATAACAATTTACATTGACAATACAAACTTCTGTGTCGTGACGTGGTCTTGGATGCTTGTGAACCCGTATAGACCCCCCTGGACTGGATTGCTGGCGTTGCTGGTGAGTGAACCTTCCTATAATACCTAGGTTATTTTAGCTCTGCAACGTCTAAAGTTATCGCAAGTCTAGATTCCCTAAAACCTTTGAACCAGCACCTATCGCAAGTATAACTTTTGGCGGCTACTTATTAGCTTTTTACGCGTGCTGAAGGTTATGCTCCAGCCTGCTTAGTTAACTACTTTATCTTGAATCATCACAATATCATTTAGGAGTAGGTATGTTCATAAGTAACTTATATTTTAAGACTCAATTTCTTAGCATTACATCTACAAACCTTGTGGTTTACGAAATGCTACTCAACAAAGTAATTTATGTAAACTTTTAAAATGGTAAATAAATTTAAAAAAAAAAAAAAAAATTGTAAGAAATATTCTGCAGTCTGAACTTCCTCATCAGATTCAACCTTCCAATAAGATGCAACTGGCTTAGACCCATGCACCTTATGCCTTGATCACACGTACCGAGTAAACCGGCGAGACAGTGACGTACCTATTTGAGATACACTGCGCGTCGACATCAGTTTTACTGTTGAACGTTGCAGCGTTAGCGCGCAGTGTGTCTTAAATACGTCACTGTCTCGCCGGTTTACTCGGTACGTGTGATCAAGGCATTAGTTTACTCCGGTTTTTTCTTAAGCCGAGTAGATAAAATCAAGAAACTCAATATCTATAGATCGTTTGCAACGGTCTGTAGATAGCTCAACTATTTCATATGTATTTTATATGCCAATGTACATTTTGTAAATACTGTATAGTCGTTAGTATTGTTTGTGAATAAATGTTTAATTAGAAACTCAATAATAATAGTCCTGGACTTATATAACATAGCAACTATAATAGTATTTACAACAAACGCACAATGTAGTAACAACATGAAATCCAATTACGTAGTTAGTATACACAAATATTTACTTATCGAGTTTGACTCGCGCTAACGTCGAGAAATAAGCTGGCATGTGCTGCTAATGTTATAATACTTATAAGTAATGAAAAAGTTTGATGTTTGTTAGTCAATAGTTCGTGCTTGGAAAAATCTTTAGAAGCTGTGCTTAGTTATAAATACCGATTGGGAAAGTACTGACGCTCCACTTATCATTTTTTGTGCGCTCTACCTTTTGACAATCAAACTTTATAGTTGTATAGTATTGGGGACGAGATAGGTTAGAGGAGAAAAAACAGTAAGTATTAGAGTTAAAGACACAATCGTTATAGGTAAGAGTTACCACTTATATTAACATCAGGTATGTCATAAAAATACACGAGCAAAGGATAACAGAATTTATTTATTCAGATCGCCAGATAATTTATAAGTATTCGTAGACCTGCGTAGCTTTTTCGTAGACAATTGCTACGAAATTGCGTAGACCGCATAATGAAACAACGCATATTAATAGATCATTTAGGATCCACCTTTTTTTATGAACCCGATACTTAGGTATATATTTTGTATGATTCGAGCGACTATTATTGCACCTAAAACACAAAATGTTGTCTCTGCATCAATCATGATGACTGACACGTCAAGTCTGTCAGATTATGCCCGTGTTATCAACTGAGTCGTTGAACATTAATACACATTATTACGCTCAATGATCCCAATGAGTCAAAAAGCTAGATAGACAAATACTATCTAGACTTCTGGCCCGAAGACTCAGTAGGTACTACGCGGGCAAAATAACTCTGAAGAAAAATACCCCATCATTAAATAAATGTTTGTTTCAGTTAAAACAACTGAAGCTCTGGGAGCTCACTTGCGGAGGCTAGCACGAGAGGCTGAGGCTCGTCTGCATGAGGCCACGGGCTGCGCTCCCGAGAAGGATTGCAGGGATGACACTTGCACTAGGTCAGTCTTAGACCATCAGTCTTGTATAGTACTGTACCTCTACCATGAGTTGTCACAGTAAAATCGCCTGACATTACTACAGTAGTTACGTCAATTAGTATTACGAATTTTAGTACCCAACTATCCGCTAGAGGCGCTGTACAAATCTTCATACATTTTTTTAACTACAGACGGTAGCGAGTATAGTAAATGTAGTATGGTAAAAACTCATGGTAGAGCTACTGAACCTTATAACTTCAAACTGTCGCTATCAGAAGTCAGAATTAATAAAAGTATAACTCCATTTATCGCTCTACTTTACACTACGGTAATTTCAATGTAACCGAACCATCGGAATAAAATGAGTGAATAGATTTTTTAAACTTTCGCGATCAGACCTCTTGGTAAAGAGATATATTATACGGGATTTTATCGCGTACCGTACCTAATTAATAAGTGAATTTTCCAACTCAGTATTTGATTTTACAGATCCGCTGCGAGTGGTCAAGCTGGAACCACGGGGTGCGCTGGAGGAACTGGCTCCGAGAAAGACAAGCAGGCGCAGCATTGGGAGAGGAGAGTTCGGACTCTCAAGTGAGTGACTCATGATATCGCTTTTACACAGCTCATCCATTCTTTGTTATCGGCTTTTGTGTCTAAACTCATACATTATGTTAGGTGAGTCACATTGCATTATATTTATTCCATAAAGCTTTTGTCTACATATCTTCCAACACTGCCATTCCTATTCAGATTCCTGAATTTACTTTATTACCTATAACATCATCTCAACTCTGCAGTTCAATTTTAACTAGTCATATTATGTTTCTCACCGCACATTGCCTTAGAACACCGACTACTTAGTTGTTTTTCAACTTATCCATCTCTTTAAATTAACACTTTCTAAGCCACACAGTTTATAGTAGGACTACCTCGTCTAAATATTCTAATAAACACTAAATAATACCATATATAATCAAACATATCGCAACATTCTTGTAACAAGTCATGACGCCAAATTTTAGACAACCGCCACGCGTTTAATCTCCATCAACAAACAATAGCAATAATAAGCCACACAGTTTATAGTAGAACTACCTCATCTAAATATTCTAATAAACACTAAATAATACCTTATAAAATCAAACATATCGCACCATTCTTGTCACAAGTCATGACGCCAAATTTTAGACAACCGCCACGCGTTTAGTCTCTATCAACAAATATATAATACAATAGCGCCTAAACAAGTGATTTCTGTTCCAGACGTCTAGTCCTCGGTTGGCAAACAGGCAGGGTCCCCCCCGCCCCATTGCCCCCGGAACTGGAAGTCTGCGGAGCGCACACCGTCACATGCAGAATGCGAGATGCGAGGCATTCCCTCACAGCGTTCAAAGACCCGCCGATAGTCACCAAGTTCAAAGGTAGTTTCAACAAGACAACACATCAAACCATTTCTTGCAAAAAAATTCGCGTATTGTCAAGCTCCAGGACCTTTTGTCAAATAGAATAGAATCATTTATTTCAGTTATTATTATAAAACTTAATGCTAGGACATATTAAACGATATAATTAAACTGAAAATGGTCATCACTCAGCTTGTACTGGTGTAGAACCATTGGGCTCTACACCAGCGCTGGTTTTCAGTAATGCCATAAGAGGATGAAGAAGGTGAGAAAGTAGCAATTAAGACATTAAATGATGTGTAACAACTAAACTTAAAAATAAATGAAAACAACAAACAGTTAACAAAAAATACATAGGTTATTTACAAGTAAATGCGTTTGTTTAGCGATCAAGTGTAGATATAGATAGTGCTTCACTTTCATTTTTTGTTTGATCTAAACTTACTGAGGTATGCTTAAACAGCTTCCATTCATCGTTTAACGATGTCAAAGTGCCCTCTTTGGTGTGAGAGGGTACTTAACCTTCATTTCAGATTTCATTAATGTAAGTCCTGAAACCGTCGTCGACATTTCATTCACTTGGTAGGTGCTCAGGTACTACTTAACGTGTTTTACATTTTATAGAGACAACTTTTAGACCTTTTTTCCAACGTTGTTGGTTCTCTGATAGATGCTAAGTTAGGTCCTTCACTGAAGTGCAAAAAATTATAATTCATGAATTTAGGCAATGCCGAAAACTAAGGGTTCTGTATAAAAACGTCTAATACGAAATTTATAAGATTAGTTATTTAAATGTAAGTAATTAAAAAAACTGTCTTTCGATCACTTGTTTACTTACTACTGACTAGTAAATCAAGAAAGGCAGCAACCGAGTGAATATGACGACAATTATGTAGGTATGAATATGATTATGAATAAAAAAGAATGAGGCTGGAATCGATAGTACTTACTGTCATATTTACATTGTCAATTAACATTGATTTAACAGTGGAATGGTCATCCCGAGCCGATTTCTCCAACGTATGCGGCAGTCGCGAGGTGTCTGCGACCGGCACTGTCGGCACGCGGGTCTTGGCAGCCGGCCTCACGCGGGGGCGCCGGTACTTCTTCAGGGCTGCTGCGGGGAACCTCAAGGGATGGGGACCCTTCACCGTGTCGCTGCCAAGAAGTGTCGTGCCAAGCAGTAAGTTATCATCACCTAATAAATATTCATGGAGATTCACACATCACACTCTAGTCCCAAACTACGCAAAGCTTGTTCTATGGCAACTAGACTGCTGGCAGAATACTTACATTATTTTTTTGTAAATATATACATACCTACTTATAATACATATCCAGACACATTTGCTCAGGGTGGGGATCGAACCCACGACTCACAGCATGGAAGGCAGAGCTACTGAGCTGTGACACCTGAAACTATTAATTTAGATGTAAAAGCTAAAACATAAAGGCGAATTTAAATTTCTCATGAGCTGGGTAGCGGCTGAATGAAGCTGCGAAACTCCCTAACAAACCCTTTCACATAGCAAATATTTTTAGCACCACTGACAAGGGTCATCTCTCTCACGTGTGTAAAAATAAATCTGACTAAAAAGCTGATCGATTTACAGTCGAGTCAGACATATAAACCGTTAGGTTTGTTTAGTCATTTCATTATGCTTCCAAGAAAGTAGTGCTTACTACAAGAGTGTAGCCAAAGTCTTTGTCAAATTTTGAGTTCAACGATAAACCAGCCACTTGAATTTGAATAACAGGTTAGCAAGACGTCTTCTCTAAAACATTCCAAACAACTTGATCACTTTAAGCTTTTGAAAATTGTCCCATTCATTTTTCAATCCAGAATACTACCAAGCCACTTTTAAAAGCTTCTATTCACCACTGACCAGGCTGGCGAGACGTGTCCTCTAGAACATCTCGAGGAGAGTCAGGTGGTGCTGTCCAAGCTCTCGAAGCTCTCACCACAGCAGCTAACGGCGCACGGACTAAACCTCCCACACAACCACCACGATTGCCGCGAAAGAAAACTGCTACTATCCGTCAATTGTTCACTGCTGCTAGCAAGTTTCAGAAGAACTTGAGAAGGTAATGACTAAGTTAAATGGACACACCAGTTGCTGAGTCTTTTCCATACAACATTTTGAAACAGGTGTGAAGCATCTCAAATCAAACAGTTATAAAGATCACCAACGAATTTCTGTAGGATTTGCAACTGACAACAGATAATTTAAATATCGTCTAAAAATTTCATGGTCGATTTAAAATAAGATTTGCTTTTCAATTCTTTGCGTTTTGATACTAGATTCAATGAGTGTTTTGAAGTGAAAAAGTTTAGTAAGCTCATATTATCGTATTTTGGTTTCCAGAGGCGTATATTTGGCCTGTATCCTGTACCACGAAGACAAGGTGCTGGTGACGAGTGAAGAATTTTTACCTGTCATCGAAGTCGACGAAACCTACCCCACCTGTATTTATACTGACTTCCACTGGCTTATGAAGGTAACTATACCATCTTCAAATAATCTCTTGGTGTTAAAAACCGCTGAGGCAGCTTAGCTTTTTTCCCATCACAGATTACGTTATTCAATGTATTATAAATTCTAGGTAGCATGTTCCTGGGACGATGTGAAGAGCCTTCGCTCTGATATGGAGAAGCACACATCCTCATCCATCCACTTCAGGCTGAAGCTTTTAACAGCTGCCGCTCAGATGCAGTCTGCGCTATGTGTTCAGGATTTAGGTAAGATAACATAAAATAAAATTATGGATCCATAAAAAATTGAGTCTTTTGCATCCTTTGCAAAATGAAATTTGACTATGGAAATTGAACTATAGAAAACGATTATCTACTTTTTCAGCCAACATTTATATAACACTCATCCTATTTTGCAATAGACACGTTACCACGAATAATTATAAATATCTTGGTTTATCCAGGTCAATTATATCACAAGCCACTCCGAGACTCCCATGGCACAGTGGTTCTGTCTTGCGTGAACAGCGTCAAGTCAATCAAATCCGTTTCCGCTCTGAATTCCCGATGGGTGCCAGTCTCGCGACTTCGACGGCGAGTGCTCAGCGAAGATAACACCATTGGAGAACTGCTGATGGCTTCTGTTCATGATCAAATTGCTTATCACCAGGTAATATAACGTAAATCTTGTTCCTGTCGTTTAAAATTTACAGGGTACCTACATTATTATTCTATAGTTTAAAACAACAGGTTTTACAGTTCGAACCTTCCACCCCAAACCTATTTTAAGTAGTAAAGTTCTTGAAGGGTAGTTCTTACAAAATTCTGTAACCTTAGTATACCTTATTATGTCTTTGATTCCAGGTATCTCGAGTACAGTTAGCTCGGGGGCTATACCTCGGCTATCTAAAACTGCAGTCTTCAGTAGAAGTGGTCCGTATCGTCGCTCCAGCGAGAGCTCCAAACGTGCCTCCTCATACGCGCGTCAGAGATAATCCACATGTTTCTGCGTATGTTCATACAAAAATTACGTTTTTTTGTAACAACTACCTTGAAAGCTATGACTTGTCCTGTTTAGTAGGTGTCCAAAAAATGTGTATATATAATGTCTTGTTTCCTCCACAGTGAAGAATGGGAATACCTAAAGAACCACTCAGGCAAGCCAGCTGATGAAGCCATTAATAGCCTTGTATCAGGCGGACAAGAAAAGCCTTCAGAATCTCAAGAGATGTTCCTCGACCAAATAGCCTCAGCAGCGCGACGGCTCTTCAAGGACATGGACATACCTCCCGAATGCGTCATAACCCACCGAATATACGACCTAGAGGTCATCGAACTTAATAGTGACGTCAGCTTCGTGATGATATGCCCACCGGCTGAGCAAGCCTGCTCTGTCCCGGGACAGAAGGAAATACTTCTGCAAAGAGGAGACTTACTCAGTCTTCCGATACAAGCATTCGAAATGATTCACCTTCAAACCTACCACACAAATATCCTAAACAAGTATTCAAGGCTCAGCTGCGTTCTCGAGCTTGATGTAGCATTAGCAGCTCATTCACATCGTGAAGCTTTCTCTTGCACCGAGTTACAGACAGCCAAAGAGAGACTTGCTAAGCTAGAAGATCTGCAAAATAATCTTAATGCAGTTTGGAAAGCGGAGCGTTGGCTTATGGATCTAATAGGTTTCGCTAGAGATAAAGACAAAGCGTCACCTAGCTCTGGAATCCTGCTCAAAAACATCCTAGACAAAACTCCTTCGCAAACAGTAGATGGACCCGATTCTGAGACAAACGACGACGCTAACCTGAAAGACCTCCTTCAAATACCCTCACGAGACGGCAAGATTTCCAAAACGTCTCCTGGTAGAGGTTCTTGGCCGGGCCCTGCTGGTAACGGAAATCATGCAAATTTACACCCAGAATTCAGTAAATCTGAACAGCAATTAAGCCTCGCTCCAAGACAGACTTCCGTTTCGACTCTCAACCTCAGCACATCTCAGTTCCTGAACACGGAAGCTCAAAAATATCCTCGCAAAGGTAGCGCCGATTCTCAATTTACCCAGTGCAGTAACAACTACATGAGCAGCAACTCCCAGTTTGATGTAAAGTCTGCATCAGGATCTCACACTAGTATGAACAGCAATCGACTTCCACCTTCTCGGAGTGAAGACACACTTGTTCTGCAAAACGAGAATGTTGAACCTAAGCCACGTCCTCACAGCATCAATGCCACTGCATCAACAACATCGAGCCCACTTCTCACAGTCAAAGGATATTACCCAGGAAGCATGATCAGTGTTAGAACATCCAAGGGCAATGTATCCGAATCAACTCAAAGCCTGTCCAGTGACTCTGAGAGCATAAGCTGTCCGTTAACTACAGTTCCTTCTAACGTCCGTCCTCAAGTCAAACATATGCGAAACCCGTGCAATGTGATTCCTTCGAAAAGTATGACCAATGTCAAAGCGGCCGATGTAGATTTCACTGATACAGGACAAGAGTTCGTTCAGAAAAGTATGAGCGTGAAACGGCAGCCACTAATGGAATCCCAGGAGGATGGAGAATATAATAATAAAGTTCCAAAGACTGACGAAAGGAGCGAAGAGCGGGTAAAAGCACCTCCTGAACAACGGACGCCTGATCAGCCCGGGATATTACAGGTACCTAACCATTATCCTACTCCTACACATCAAAAGCAACCTGACAAAACCTACACAATTGAACACAATAACACAATAATTGAACCACTACAAACTTAATACTTATACCTACCTTGCAGCGAGATACACTCACGCTACGTGAAAGCCAAAAAGCAAATATTCTCATAATCACTAACGCGGACGGGACTGCAAAATCACACAACCACACACAACACAACACAAGTAAACACAGTACGATGGTCGAGTGAAGTAGGTACCTAGAGTCTGTCAAGCGAAAGATGGCCCTGATAAATCGCGGCAAATTCAAAAACTATTAGTATGGCAATACATTAAATAATAGGATAACTTGGAATTACATAATTTGATACTTTGATATTATTCTAAATAAATATACTTACATAATTTTTGATGATGATTATGAATAAGTAGATGATATACTATTGCCATACTAATAGTTTTTGAATTTGCCGCGATTTATCAGGGCCATCTTTCGCTTGACAGACTCTACCTTCTTTGCATGAAAATGATCGATGAACATTATTGGCGCCAAAAACGGTAACAAGCAATGTCAACTTGTCAGGACAAAGCGAATTTTTTTTTTTTGGCCTCTAACAACTTTCTGGACAAACACAACCAGACAATTAATTTAAGTACAAAAACGCTTGATAGGTCTAAAACTAGGAATAAAAGGTAGAACTAAAACTAAAATAAAGTAACACAACACATCTTCATTTTTGTTTTCTGGTTGGTTTCCGTACATTAGGGCCAATATACACGAGCGCTTCAGCTGAAATATATTTATACTTACTACAATCAAATGTCATTATCCAAATCACTCTAGCGTTGTGTAGGTGTGATTGTATTGCCGTTATATTTTTGTATGTATGGTATTTCAGTACCTATCTATTTACCAATAAAACATTTTTTTTTAATACAGGTGTTTGCTGCTTACGAAACTGGTTTGGCAGCTGGAACATCTCTCAAACTGCACGTCACTCCACGCACTTCTGCTCGTGAGGTCATTGACCTAGTTGTCAAGCAACTCAATATGGCCGCAGTTTTGAAAGGAAAATCTGGTCCAGTTTATGGTCCTGAAAAATTGCAAGATTTCTGCCTAGTTGCAGTGATAGGTGCTAGGGAAAGATGCTTACGAGATGACTTCCGTCCTTTGCAACTTCAAAACCCTTGGAGAAAAGGAAGATTGTATGTTAGGCTGAAGCATGACGTTTTAGCTGCATTGCAGCATTCTGCTAAACAGCCTGCCTATATTTAAAACCTTGAAAACTTTAGCGGGAATTGAAGAATTATAGCTGAAACTGATTATTATAGTTTCATTTTTGGTGCCAATTCTTATTATGTTGATGCTTTAATAGATAAGTGAGAGTTGTGAATAATAATAATAGTGTATTACTTATTTGAATCAGAATTTATGGTGCTTTTTCTGTGTAAAATAGTCTCGCTATATTTTCAACGAACAGAATAATAAATGTTATATGATTTACATTATGGTAACAGCTTCAAAATAAAATAGATTCCTTATTTTAAAGCCTGAATATGAATAGATAAACATCTTTACTCTCTTCGTGTTGTTTAATGTAGGAGTATTAAACTTTTTAGGATAGTAGGCATGTATAATTAACATAGCATGTTTAATTTATCTACAATATATCTTATCTCCTAATCATGTCTAGATTTTCCTGCTATGATCTTTTCAATCTAGTGCGATGTGTATGAAAGTGCCTGATTAATTTGAATGAAACGGCTCTTACCATATCTTTTAGGTGAACAGGGTTGATTACAAGAGTCTAAAGTTTTGGATCAATGAGTAAATTATCAGCATATTTAACTACCTACTCAACAATCTAGGAATAGATAAGTGACGATTTAGTAAGATTTTAAATTCGCCTAACTCATTTTTACGTGTCAGAAAGTCAAAGGAACGATGGTTTGTCATTGGCATTAGCATTTACCTCTATCAACTGTAATATTTTGAACTCATGCTCGTAATCTTTATATTGTTATCATGTTTCTTTAAATCAGTAAAGTAAATTCTTACTTATCACACAATATAATTTAACTATGATTTTAAGTTTTTCTGGTATATTTTTGTTTAGGTACCTTACTGTGTTCTTAAAATGTATCAATATAAAATACTCACGAACTGAAACACGGTTATGAACCTTAGGATCGTTTAGGTACATATTTTAAGTATAACTTAACAAAGCTACACCTTTAAGTACTTAGCGTATTCTATGTTTACAAAAAAAGGTAATTGATATGAATAATTATTGTAAAATTTTATAATATTAGAGTTATTTTATAATTAAGTGGCTTTTAAGACAAAAATAGGAAAAAGTATTATTTAATTTAGTAAAGTATGTACCTACAATGAACTGTTTATTAGATTTAAATAAAAACATTTGATCTAGGTAAATTACTTATCTTATGAATTTCATCAACAATGATTACGACAGAAGTATTTTGTTAAAACGATTTGTCATCCTGTCCAACGTTTTACGTAGAAAGAGTGGGTTTTATGAAGTGATGCACAAAATAAATGTATTTAAAGTAATTACCCGATTTTTATTACTTTGTCTTTTTCCTTCGCAATAAATTAGTACTTACCTAATATTACCTATAAAAAGTAATTTAACTCATTCGTGTGTAAAAGCCTAGAGCGCAAGTATCTCACCTTCGTGACTGACATTGACAGCTTGAATATTTGACATTGACATCTAAATAAAAAGTTTGTTTTGATTTCGTCGAGGTGAGGAAAGGAAGCGAATCAGTGGCAGGCAGACCCTGCAAGTAATATCTTATTTTCTTTGGTTTTGTGGTTTGCACCAATCAACCGTTTGTTAATTATTTAATTGTTTATCAAATTAAAAAATAATCTAAAATGAGTTTAGTCGCAAACACAGGGTAAGTATAAATTGAGTAATGTCAGTGTGATAAAATTCAGAGCACTTTTTATATAAAAAATATGTTCAAATCAGGAAGTTGGCTGGTCGGACGCTCTTTATTACCGGAGCCTCTCGAGGAATCGGCAAGGCGATAGCGTTGAAAGCGGCGAAGGACGGTGCTAATGTCGTGGTTGCCGCCAAAACAGCGGAGCCTCATCCGAAGCTACCTGGCACTATTTACTCCGCTGCTGAAGAAAGTACGTAATCTTCATTGGTTTATTAGCTCGGTATCATCGTGCTAACGGTTCTTAATCATGTAATCCGACAGATATAGCTAATTTCGTGCAGTAAATCAACTTTCATGGAAGTTGGACTTTGCACCTTGGACAGGTGAATATCTTTACGATATCGCGTCAAAGTACAATATAAATGAATGCTATAATAATAAACAATTTCTAGATATTTTCTCTTTGAAAAATCCTGTTGTGTACACTATGTTATTTAATAGCTTTAAACTTTAAAAAAATATGAGTGTAATAATGAAAATCTGCTCATTTTAGGGACTGACCTAGTTATGATAACAGTTAGTCATAGATCACTTAGAAAAATGTTGGCTTAAACCACTTCAATATCCTTATTCATTTCTGGTTGTATATTGTTTATTTATTTATTATTGTAATTACATAGTAACAATATGTAACAACATCTAATAGTATGATTTTCCTGTTAATGGCTAAATAGAACGTTAAACACATCCTTGATCTTGTCAAGTATGAGTTTAAAGTTCTATTTAGTGTATCTAAAGATAACTTTATTTAACAAATAAACAATGGAATAACATAGTCATTAATGTAGTTCATGTCTCTTTGTTTCTCTCAATTCGGTGAGAAAATTAAGACTAAAATATTTTATTTTTGTCAAAGTTAACTAAATCAACTTGTCTTCTTCTTTGTCCATCCCTGTTCCCATTATGTGGGGTCGGGCCTCCTCACTTTTGTGAGCCAACACAATCTATCTTGGGTTGTCGGCTCGTGCAAATAGGTTTTGTAATTAACTAAATTTATTTAAATTAACTAAATAAACTTGTAAACAAAGTATATGTAACTAGCATATTCAGTATAATTAATGTAATTAATAATAATATTCAATTTCATAACGAGATGCATTAATTTCAGTTGAAGCCCTCGGAGGAAAGGCTCTGCCGTGCATCGTAGATGTGCGAGATGAAAAACAAATACAAAAAGCGATTGATGAGGCGGTTAAGAAGGTATACATATTATGCAAAGTACAACATATTTAAATTTGCCTGTAGTTAATACTGCCGAACATTTTTTTGTTAAGTTTGGGCAACTTAAAGTAATAAGATAAAAAGACAGGATTGGACATCTAATTCCAATCAACCCATTGGGCCATATGTTGGCCAATTAGTTGTACTATATCTTATTGCAGACAAAAAAAAAATATCTGCCCTATAATGATTGAAATGTAAATTCTCTACAGCCAGCACCTTTTTAACAACTATTGAGCCATTTCGAGTGATTACTGCTCCAGGATTTTCTGACATTAGGGGGATTGGGCTCTACAATGTTTCTATTATTAAAATTGTATGTAAGTTATCTATCGGCGTTTAAGTCCTATAATACACGCTTTTCTTAGTTTGGGGTTAGTGTGTGTAAAATGTCTGTAAGTATTTATTTTATTTACATTTTCAGTTCAATGGTATTGATATACTCATCAACAATGCATCGGCCATTTCTCTCACGGGGACCGCGGAGACTGATATGAAGAGATACGATCTCATGCACAATGTCAATACTAGGGGGACATATTTGGCGTAAGTAATTTCCACTATAAGTATATTCTCAAATTCATTTATTCATCATGCATCGAATAAATATTTTCAGTTTCACTAACTAAAATCACAAAAAAAAAATCACAATTCAATTTTTTTTTTAATGAAAACTTAAAACATTTCAGCAAACATTAATCAAACAGTAATCTTATTATCATAGTACAAGCTTAGCTTATTTATAAGTAGGTAATCTTATTATCATTGTACAAGCTTAGTTTCGGCAGAGACTTTTGGGAATCAAATTAATATTAAAGACTAATTTTTCCTATATTTTCCCTAAAAAATCACCAACACTAACGGCCGGTTTCTGGAAACCCAAATCACGATTGATCCGAGTTTAACACATAGTAATTATTTGATTTTTTCGTTGATCATCGTTCAAGAAACCGGCCGTTAGTTACCGAAGCCTTGTTTATCAGGTCAAGTTATTTATAAAATTGTGACTGTTTTCAGATCTAAGCTGTGCCTGCCGCTCTTGAAGAATAGTGATCACGCTCATATCCTCAACCTGTCTCCGCCCCTCAATATGAATCCTTATTGGTAAGATTATCTTCTTCTTCTTATTTAAAAGCTACGCTCTTGTCTGCGTAATTAATGCAAGTCACGCCATCTATTCCTTTCCAGGGTCGCCTCCTTGACTTCCTTATATGATTACCACTAAAAACTAATAAGTACTATACTTAACTTTATTTACAAAGTTACGAATATTAATGTTTTAGAACTTTATTCACAAACAAACTTATGACTATCATAGTATAACAAAATGTATTAATTATAATACACAATAAACATTTGAGCTATTTGCAGACTGTTGCAAACTATATTTGAACTTATAATGTTTTGAGAATGAGAAATGAAACTCACATTGTAAATAATATGTGAGTTTGATTATTTATTGTTTTTTTTGCTTACGCTATGACTATGATCGCTAATTTTCTGTAATCTTCTCCCAGAGTCTGTCTGAATCAAACTTCAGATTTAAATTCAAAATCTGAAGTAAATAGCGTGACAAAAAACAGTCTAAATTGAACCTTATTTTAAAATACTACAGTTCCTATCAAAACTTGTGTAAATATCTATCTTATACGTATATAAAATTACAGGTTTTCAATCCACGTAGCATACACGATGGCGAAGTACGGCATGTCGATGTGTGTACTCGGCATGAGCGAAGAGTTCAAACCATTCAACATCGGCGTTAACGCACTGTGGCCTAAGACAGGTAAATTATTTTTTAATTAATTAGAAAAATTATAACTCATTTTTAGTAAGCATTTTATGTAATCACAAAAAATGTCTACAGCATCAAAAAGTCATATTTAATACTCAAATACATAAATAAAGAACGCAAGTACTTTATAAACACATATTTATTACATTTAAATGTTCTTATCACTATAAATATTGACAAATACTATTCGTATGAAAATAATATTACATTTTATCACATATTACAGTTATTATATCACAGTTTTGTAGAAATATGATCGAATCAAAAGTGTGATGAACATAAAATCTGTTATGTCTGGGTGTTACTATGTATTCCATGTATGTATTTACAACAAAAAAAGTATTATAAGTACATATTATATCAGCAGTCTAGTTCCCATTCCTTTGCTTAGTTTGGACTAATATTTTTTTTTAAGTAATTTTGTGACTTTTCAGGTATCGCGACGGCTGCTATTGAGATGCTAACCGGCGATGTATCAACGAGCCGTAAGCCTGAGATCGTTTCC
This sequence comes from Ecliptopera silaceata, assembly GCA_932527185.1. Classification (NCBI taxonomy): domain Eukaryota; kingdom Metazoa; phylum Arthropoda; class Insecta; order Lepidoptera; family Geometridae; genus Ecliptopera; species Ecliptopera silaceata. The sequence continues at coordinate 2,410,874 of OW052202.1, read as the reverse complement.
GACGCAGCCTACGTCATGCTTTGCAAGTAGGTTAATTCAAAATATTAATTTAGGTACTCGTATGTATTTGAGCAGATTCAGACTTATTTTTAAACTAAATAATTAGTTTTGCATTTAATCTAGATGATTATTTATACGCTTTAGTATTATTTACCTGGGACTTTTTTTTTAGCTTAGATGGATTGCCTTGCGCCTATATTATCTTATTAACCTAGTCTGCCTCATCCACAGAAATAAAATAAATAATAAAGAATGTAAGAAAAATAAATAATAATTTTGATTGCCTTTCTGAAAGTAACGTAACGCTTATTTAGCGATAAGACAGTCCCTTGTACTATATATTCTGTAGTCGGTAATTTTCTTGTTTTTTTAATAATTATGGTTATGGTTTAAGATATTTTATTTCTCAAAAGAATTACAAATTCACTTATAGAGAAACTAAACAAAACTATCTAATTATGTATAAGCTATTTGCCTTAGAGCGTAGTTAAATAACATTTTAAAAGATGCTAGTTACCTTAATTATGGTAAGTGAGAATAAGTATTAACAAGGTTATAAAACAAAACAAAGTTGACCTAGTATTATTTTTAGTTACATACAGCGGGTAGTTTTGTGTATGCGGACTAAGGCATGCGCACACTGCGTAATAATTAATTTGTATTTCAGAGATCCAAAGACGTACACCGGTAACTTCGCAATAGACGAGGAAGTCGTTCAAGCAGCTGGAGTCAAGGATCTAATTCCATACGCGTGTGATCCTAGTAAGTTACTCTTACGGCCGGTTTCTCGAACGATGATCAACGAAAAAATCAAATAATTACTATGTGTCAAACTCGGATCAATCGTGATTTGGGTTTCCAGAAACCGGCCGTTAGACTTTAATCGAAGGTCTTATTGAACATTTTTACAAAAGACTTAGTCGCGAACTAAGGTTTTTAAGAAGAAATAGGAAAAAACGCTTGTTGTAAAAGGTACTAAATCATTTTAATTATTTGTGTATCAGTTAATTAATGCAGAAATATACCACGACAAATTAAATGTTATGTGCATTTTTTAAGCAACTTCTTGAGAAGTATATTGTATCAAGTAGATACCGCATTCTCATTCATGAAGTCGCTGTCGTGTTCTAACCACCACGACTGAACGCGTGCCATTTCCAACCTTATTTATGGCACCACAGTTTGAAATAGCACTTTGCCAACCTTATTTATGGCACCACAGTTTGAAATAGCACTTTTCCAACCTTATTTATGTCAACACAGTTTGAAATAGTACCTACTTAAGCTTATAAGATAGTACTTGTGTTTGTCAGAGAAGGCAGATAACCTATTGCTGGATGGTTTTCTGGAGCCGACGGTATCCGGCCGCGCTACCGTATCCACAGCGTCTGTGCGACGCTACCACACCACACCTACCAACTATAAGGAGAAGGTAGCGTTATACTGCACGCCAGAATCTATTTACACAATTATCGAGCGAGCGAGCGAAGCGTCTCAGTTTCGAGATTAGGCAAAAATGATTTTGTCTTGTCTGTCTGTTCTCGCGTACAAGTCGCATTTATCAACAGATTTGTACGAAATTCGGTATAAATGTTCCATGATCTATTAAAAGATTTCAATCCAGATTAAGAGTCACTAAGAACTTCATATACACACAACACAAATACACAGTCCAGCGAATAGCAAAATATCGAAACAAGAATGGGTAGATAGGTAGGTACAAAAAAAGGATATTTCACACAACACTAATTTCAAAAAAAGCTAAGCTATGGGAACCATTTAATAATATCGAAGAGAATAGGATATTATTTACCTACTTTACACAATATATGTATACTAAAAAAAACTAGCTAAATCTATATACATACGTAAAATATTGTAGATTCTGGCGTGGAGTGCGAATAAAGTAGCTTTTGATAGTAGTAATGTTATTTTCTTGTAAAACTAGTAAATAACAATTACAAGTGGTCACAGATTGTATCTAACAATAGGTTATCTTTGTTCTGTGACATTTTTATCGTGTTTTTAAACTGGAGTAAACAAAAATGGTCTTGAAATACATTAAAACTTGCAATATGGATTTCATTTCATTAATAACCATGGTCGCAAAAATGACGTTGTGTTATAAGTTTGACGTGCCTGTGGCATCGTAGCTACCGAACGGATGAACCATTTTTTTTTAGTTTGAAAGGTGAATTAGTTGAGAGTGTTCTTATTTAGTTTATTCATAATACTTATTAAAAGCGAAATTCATAAAGTGTTAATTTTAATGTAATTATAAGCATGATTGTTTTTACTCCAGTTTCAAGAAAACATTCTGTTGGGACGAAATAAAATGAGGATTATTTGCTAGATGTTAAATTTGTTTGCAGGTAGCATAGATAACATGTTGCCCGACTTCTTTTTGGAGATTTCCGGCGTCACAGATCAAATCGCGCCACCGAAGGTGCGAGATTTATATACAAAAAAACATCTGTGACCACTGTTGCTTGTGTATTGTTATTTGCTTGGAACTTCATTAAACTCTGGGTTTCAAAACTAACAATCTAGTCCTTTTTTCTTTTCATTATAATCATCAATCTGTATCTGTCACTGCTGTACATAGGTCTCTTTGTAATCATTAATCTGTATCAGTCCACTGCTGAACGTAGGTCTCTCCCAAGACGCGCCACTGAGCCCGGTCTTCAGCTCTACACATCCAGTGTTTACCAGCTACATTCCGCAGATCGGAATGTCTGTTGACACTTATTTAAAACCGTCCAGTGGTGACCTCATCAACTTAAAAAAAAACAAAAGTTAGAACGGGCAATAAAATATGAACCTAATCCCAATTTCCCATGAAGATTTTAAGACGAAACTATGCTATTGCTCTTTAAAATTTTGTACAAATGAAGACTTATAAAAAAAAATAGACTACGGTATTCATTTTAAATTTGTACGAATGTTTGTAGTCTGAGCCTGCGGGTCAGATTCCGGAACTGTTCGCCGCCATCAGCAAAACCCTGTCTGCTGACCTGGTGAAGAAAACTGGCGCTGTCTACCAGTTCAATGTTAAAGGTAAGAAAAAAATAACAAAAATTTTTCTGCTAATCGTATTTTGAAGTCAAGTAGATAGGCAGCGACGCTCGCATCAATATGATTCTGTTTTAAAACTGAACATCTTTAAAGATTTCCGGTGGAAATAAAATAAAAATCAAATGTTCCTTCATATTTTTTTAACTCCATAAAATCACAAGGATTAGTTATAAATAAATTACAGGCGTACTAGATTTATTGTGAAATGTCCATGAATATTTATTTATTATTCAATTTAGAGAAGTACTGTAGCTGCCATCGTTAAAAATGTTCCTGTTCCTACTAATGTGACAACTACAAACTAATTTGATTTGTCTGGATCTAATCTGTGTCAGTTATTTAAAATATTCTAACTGAAATCTAGTTCTCATCCAAGCTTACAACTTAGTCGTCAAATTTCCATAAATATTAATGTAGTTATTTATGTCAGGTAAAGAAGAAGGTGTATGGCACATTGACTTGAAGAACGGTGATGGCACATGCGGTCAGGGCGAACCGAAGAGCCCGGCTGACGCCACACTCACCATGGACTGCGTTCACTTCGCTGATATGTTTGCTGGTAAGTTATTTACAAGTATATTGCTTTTGTAACTAAAGCAAAATAGTATATAAATAGTAAAAATATCTATCTATGTATTATATTGTATTAAGTATGTCAGTCTTCTAGTACCCATAACACAAGCTCTGCTTAGCTTGGGGCTAGATGACGTTGTGTGGATTGTCCAGCATTATTTATTTATTTATTTATATATACACATAAAAAACACAAGAAACAGTTAAGATATGTTGAGGGCTATTGTAAGATTATGGTAATTTAATTATATTAAAATTTTATTAATTTTTCAAATTCTGGAGAATATGTCTTCCGGTTCAATTACTTGTACATGAGACTTAACTTATTTATGCCTTATTGTTATGGGCCCATTATAATGTATGACAGACTTACCGCTTTAGTAGACACACAGTCTAACACCAGCATTTTCTTTGCAGGAAAGCTAAAGCCGACCACAGCTTTTATGATGGGCAAACTGAAGATCAGCGGTGACATACAGAAGGCAATGAAGCTTGAAAAGATGATGAAATCGCTCAAGAACAAAGTTTAAACATACTTAGGTTCGTCCTTTAGATGTTAGGTCTTGTATCTTATATCCCAGTGCAATAAGTCTGAAATCACTATTTTCATAAAATGGCTAATCTAAAATAGAAGTTTTAAAACAAATTACAGACATATTTTGTCAGTGTATTATAAATTAACTAAAAACCATCACAGACGATGATAGATAGATGCAATTTGACATTACAACCTGTCAGTTTTTGATACATCAATTAATGAGGGTTTTCTATACATTTTCTGCCACTAGGCGGCGCTACAATTTTTGTATGTGTTTTGACAGTCCAGACAGATTGGACCTGACGCTACAGTCCTGCCATCTCACGGAGATCATTTCAGAAAACCCTCATTGTAATTCTCTAAGTATATATTTTTTGGTTTATTTATTCTTAAAATCTTCAATAATTTAAGTTCAGTATCTACGACTCTGTGCTATTTGACAGATGTTTGGACCTGATGTAGCGCCGCTTAGTGGCAGAAAAAATATAGAAAACCCTCATTGATATGTAACTAAAATGTGCTCACGCCTTCTGAGCGCAGTTGCACTGTTCCATTCTCAGAACGCCAATGGATCTTTCCATGTACCTAATGCTCAATCCAACTCATTACAATATGCGTTTGTAATTACAGTTGTAGAATAATGTTGTAACTTTTATGTGTGTTGTTGATAGCTTCAAGAGAGGAAACCAGAAAATTTATAAATACTTAAAAATTAAATTATACCTATCACAAAATATTTCGTTGTAAATTGAGGAAATTAGAAAAATATTATTCTACAATCACTTTTGGTCTAAATATCTAAACTTTTTATTACTGTTAGCTGTTTTCAAATTACATCATGGTGCTATGCTGAAAGATATTTTGCAAACTTGTGTAACTTGGTAGGTAAGTACCTTTATTTATAAATTGTATATCACATTGACAGAATGTATTTTTATACAAGTGTGTGGAAATGTATTATATGGTATTTTATGTAAATAAAGTTGTTTTTTTATATCCTTTGGTATTATTTAGAAATAAATTAAGTTTTAGTGTTGTATATTTTTTTAGAAAAAAAAAAACCGTTTGAATTATCGAGACTACATAGGTACTAGATAGAACCAATTATATTCAAACACTACAATTTGAGGTTGACAAGATTTTCAGATTGCACCTATTCTGCACTAAATGGCTGCATACTCAAGAATCTTTAATTTATTTGATGGGGAAATGCATATCAAAATGCCTCTAAAACATTACAGTTCAAATAATGCTCCTAGAACCTAACTAAGAGCCTAAAACCAATAACATTGAACTATTACTACCACAGAGTTAATTTTAGTAGGTACATACAACATAACATGTTACATGGATGAGTTGGTTAAATTCTGAGCCCAAATCAATATAAATTATCATAGAATAGCAACCAACTGTTGTTTTGTTATAAATAGTTGCATCATTTATTACGTTAGCCACTTCATCTGTTGAAATAAGTCTTATCATTTGTATTGGTGGTATGGTAATCAACTGATTATGTACCTACACAGTTATATAAAGGAGTAGCAAGCAAAACCTACATAAAACTATTGAAGTACAACTAACTAATCCGATTCAGTTTACTAAGTGCACCTACATACTTATCTAGTTAATTAAGATACTGAGCCCTACTTTCTGACTTTCCTAAGAAAAGGTAAGAAGTTACGACGGAAAACGCGATAACCCTGTTATCAAAATTGAATTCTGCCGCTGGTTATTGACCTTGGTTTTGTTATGTTGGCTTATTATTCTGTCATCTGTTTATGATAGTCGACGTCTAGAGCTACAATCAATACAAGATTATTATATGAAAACGTAAATTGTGCAAAATGTTTTCAATCGACGCTCCACAAGAAATACAAGGCTCTGAATACTGCAACTATAGGTCACCGCTAAGCACTAGATATGCGTCGAAGGAAATGCAATACAACTTTAGTGACCAAAAGAAGTTCTCAACTTGGAGAAAGCTGTGGATTTATCTGGCTAAAGCTGAAAAGGTATGTGCAGTAGATTAATTCATATACCATCTATTTTCTCTTATAATTTGCATAATTATTTACATTGTTTCGTTTTTTTTTGAGGTTGTTTTGTTACACAGCTGTTTTTGACATTGACATTCTTTGACCGTACGTGACATATATATGGCTAAAAAAGTTCCAGTGAAATAAATTAAACTTTTATGATTTTTAGCATGAAAATGAAGCCGGAAGTAGATGGTGGTAGAATTTGAATTTGGCCAAAAGAACAAGGATGTTCAGAAAATAGTAACGTTATCATGTCTATATAAATAAAATTAAAATTTAATTCAATTTTAGATTTTCTTGTGATTTGCCATTTGGATTTAATTATTCCTTACATACTTTGTGATTGCAATAAAACGCCATGTTTTCAATTAAATTTATTTATAATGTAGGTAAAGTAATGATTACAATCGGATTATAAATTGTGTGTAACGCGGGTACCTTTTGTTGTTTTATAAATACTATTTAACTAACAAGCATGTGTTGTATTGTAGATATATAAGGTAACATTAGCGCCGGGTTAAATCTTATGATTTTATTTTATTTACTATTTCTGCATTATTTTAATTATTATATCCTTATATTTTTTCTGCCATACCTACTTAATCGTAGGCATAACATGACTTACAATTTCGTCAACTAAAACTAACATATAATCATATATATAAATCTATTGATTTTACTGCTATGAACTTAAACTAAATAAATTTAATTGATATTAATAAAATTATATTAAAATAAATCATACAATGCTATTTCTTAAGATTTTCTTAAAACATAATTTCAATTTAACAATTAACATAACCTTATTTAAAAAGAAGCAATAAAATTAATTGAAAAGTAAAATTTTAATCAGATCTAGACAGCGTAGTCAAGTGAAGAAAGAGGTATGCAAAAACAAAACTTAACTAACACTGGACGGATACTGATTACTGCTTTGGTAGACCCTTTAATCTAATCTTTACTAAATAAAACTTAAATAAACTTCTGCACTTTTATGATAAGAGGGCGTCGGTATTGAAACAAAATGAATAAAATGTAACTAGCTACAGATAAAAAATGACCATGAATTTATTTGTAATCGATTTTAAATAGCAATTAATTATGAATTCCAATATAATTTGTAATGGTTAAAAGGCAGAAGTTACGGTGGTCTTATTTCATATAAATAAATTTATAACGAATAAGTAAATTAATGATAATACTCTAGCTTACCGCATTACTTAAATAATAAACATCTTAAAATATTATCAACTAGTAAAATTTAAATAAAATTTGAATGTAACACGAAGTATCATAATTTAGTACTTAATACTTAAATACAATTTAGAGGAATGTTTAAGCGGATATTAAATAGCCAAAAAGTTAACTAGCTTAATAAACTATCGTGTTATTATAAAATAATTTTAAAAACTTTATGAAAAACTTATGAATTATTTCTTGGCTTCACGCTTCTTAATTTATACATCCTAAACTCTGTACTTGCACTGTCGGCCAAAATTAAGTTATAAATCAAAATAACTGCTCGATGAGGGGCAATTTTTACTCTTGTAGAAGAAATGTAAAGTTGCCGGAAAATAATCTTAAAAATTTGTTATCAATATAATTTAATAACATATTTCTAAAATTGTTTTGCGTCATCTTAAATAGAAATTGGATAATAGCTACCAAATATTTAAAAAACATTACTTAATAAATCTATATTTTAACAATGTGCTGATTAGCTTTTAGCTGCCTTTGAGTTTATTTGTTAATTAAAATTTCAAATAAAGTCATTATACGAGTAGCTGCAATTTTTTTATGTATTAATTAATACGTCAATAATTTAAATAATAAGAACATGCTGCAACTTTAGCTACCAAAACCTAACAAATATAGCTGCCTTTAAGTGGCCAATAACGCTGCGGAATCCTTGAATCTTTATATGTTTACGTATACTCGAATTAGTAAATTATATAAGAAAGTGCTGTAATTTATAGCTGCCAGTAGCTGCACTTTTTACGCTCTAATTTTATTTAATTACGAACCTAACATCCAATTATAAATAATCTACACGTTCACAAACTTTCTTAAATAAATCTTAGCTGCTGCAACTTGTAATCTAATAGCTGCCTTTAAGTTGTCACTAATTTTTAGCTCATTTTTTTAAATAGCTACAAACTTGAAAGATAATTATAAAAATTTGCTGCAAAATAGTTGCCAGTAGCTGCTTCAAGTGGGTAATATCGCTGCCCATTGAAATTTTAGGTAAATATTAAAGCTGCCAATCCTTATTTCAAAATGTACTTGTAATTCAGCTACCAGTAAGCTGCCTATAGCTATTTTTACGTAATTTATTTATAATAGCTGTCAATGAAATGTAAAGCTGCCAATTCATAATAATTAAATTATAAAAAAATACTGTAATTTATTACTACGAGTAGCCTTTAACTAGTTGCACGTTATCAATAATAGCTGTCAATGAAACATAAAAAAATATTAGCCACCTTAATTAACTACCTGAATAATTTTAACAACCTAATGCAATTAATATTTTGCTGCCAATAGCTGCCATTCTATAATTTCTATCACTTAAACTGCCGGAATACGAAGACGGAATGTAATGTATATAGGCACATGAAGCTGCCTTAAATTTAGAAAGAAATAGGAATAACGTGAATTTATATTAGCTACCAATTAAACATGAAGAGCTATTAGAGCAATTACTTATAGCTGCCAGTAGCTGCCATTTAATAGCCACAAAAGCTGCCGATTCATAAAATATATAACTCACGCTATACCGAAATATTTTGATAATGTTCTGCAATTAGCTGCCACTAAGCTGCCTTATATTTATCTAACGCTGCTGTTTCTAATCAAATGTCTTATATCAACTACACCTAAACTAAAAACAAGCTGCATTATATAGCTGCCGATCAGCTTAAATATATTTTTTACTTAAAAAATAGCTGCATTTTATAGCTGCTAATCAGCTTAAATATAATTTTTAATTACTGGCTCAAAGCTTATTTAATTTAAAACATGAGTAGTTGCCAATTACACGGATATTCACAATCTTTAAATTATAACTACAGTTTATAATTATTGTTTTCAAAAATAGCTGCAAGAAAATTTTCTACGTACTTACTTTAACTTAGCCGTTCTTGATACTTGTCTATACTAAATTTATGAAACTTTATTATTGTAGCTACAACGGGGGGCAACATTTAACTCTTTTATCTACTGAAATTACATTAAACACACCGTGAAGCCAAAATCTATGTACATTTAAATATACTTACCTAACTTATTAATCTTAATATTAATATCTAAAATGAAGATAAGCTAGAGTATTTCTCATATAAAACAAAATAATTCCACACATTGTTTAAAAAATAACTTGATATTAACAAAACATTTAGATAATCCGAAAAGGATGTATGTTTTTTCATCAAATTATTTAATCTACAATACACTTAATGTAGTATATAAAGCTAAAAAATCTAACAAATAAATAAAATACTTAATTTAATATTCAGCTTCCTTCTTAAAGGTGAGGAAAGCGTGCACAAGGAAAATCGCGGCATTGATCACTGAAAATACTCCAGAAGAGATTAGAAGATCATAGGCTTGCTTGTTCGGACGAACGTTCGCATAGTAAGATCGGTGCCAATCTGTAAAGTAACAAAACATTTAATATAAATATACATTAAAACTTAATAGGTAATTAATACACCCAAAACTACATCATTCACGTTTATATATTTTTTATATACATTAAATCATTGGTGTATAAACAAAAGTAAAAACATGTCTTTACGAAACATCCTCTATGTATGACGGTTGATTTTCACGGAATTAAAAAGTAGTTTCGTAAAACAAAATGGCCGCGCCGGAAGTCATTATTTCAATCTCCAGAGACAAATGCAGAAGCGGTAACCATAAACAGCAAACAGGCACTGAGGTACTGTGCGCATAATAATAATACGCAAATCGTAAAGTAGGTACCCTAGATAAATTACGTTAATTGAGTTGAGTAAGAGACTAATTATTAAAATTTCCGACTTTACAGCAGAACTCTTGAAAAATAAGTTTTTTTATAAGTACAATAAAAATGAAAAAAAAAACAATACACTTACAAGAATAAAATGTTGTTTAGAAAAAAAAATACATTCTAAACAAGAAATGAGATTAATCCTTAGCTTACTAAGCTCTACCTAAGTTACTTCTCCCAAACATTAGTAAGCAATATAATCAAAATCAATTAAACTTTATTCAGTTAAATCACAAAGATCATTAAGTATCGTCTTATATACTAGCGGTCTATCTCATAAAAAATTAGCGCAGACTTGAAGTATTGATTACCATACGTAATGATGACATAAAGTCAACGTTAACTTTTTATAAGGTAGAACTAAGACTAGCAGTGTTACTTTACGTAATGATGACATAAAGTCAACGCTAACTGTTTATAAGAGAGGTAGAACTATGACTAGCAGTGTTAACATAGCTTACCATAGAATATAACAGCGGCTGCGGCAGTGAACATGACCACTCCAAGCAGAGAGAAACCGATGGACGTTCTCCATCCCGAAGACTCGCCGAATAGTCTCGCGATCACCAACACACCCGTCACTATTATGAAACCTGAGGAAAGAATCGAAATTTTAAAGTTTCTGTAGATTCGCAGATAGCAATATCGGTCGCCTTACCTAAACATATAAAGTGTATGAAATTTCTTCAGTAAAGTTTTTATTTAAGTATTAAAAAAAAGTACATTAGGTAAAGTCAAATCACGAACTACCCTTTTGAAGCCGCTTGAAGAAATTGGTTAACAGTTTAGTAACTGCCAATAGTCAAAGGATTTCAAATGAAACGACAACTTAAAAAAAAAAAAACCACAAACAACCATTGTTATAAAGTTTTCTACGTCCATGACCCAGTTGTACCAACTGTACTAATCTTTTAATTGTCTATTGCAAGAATCGATTCTGGCGCGACGAATTTAGTGCGAAATTAGTATCGATTAAATAATTTAAAACTCATCAAGGTTCTGTTTGAAACTTTGATGGCTGTCTCTATAGACTTTAATTAAAATAAAGACACAAATATATATGAAAAGTGGTATATAACTATAAGCTACATATTTGTATGTGTGCATGGGAATTGTTTCGGGCAGTTTTTTAGTAGACCTAGTTATACCATACCTACTTTTGTTTTTTTTTCAAAATTTTTGAAGTGAAAACTTCGTTAGCGGCGCTGGGTGGGTAAAAACTTTCAAACTCGCGTCAGGGTCACGTGATGCTGATCGAAAAAGCGTAAGATCGAGGGGAAGGGAGAGAAACTAGTACTTTTATACTTATAATTAAACACAACGTTAATATTGAAGTTTTCACTTCTGCCGGCACTCCCGGAGTGCTACCTTTTTTTTTTATCAATTCAAATTTCTAACTTTATTATTTAACGCATCCAAAACAAATGAATGTAGAAAAAAATAATAAACAATTAAAATACTTACTGGAGTAAGCAGAGTAGATGAGAGCGATGTGCCGATGATCAGATTGTACCACTTGGGGCGAGTTAAGCGCTCCCACGATCAGTCCAATAGCAATCACCGCTATCACCTGTAAATAAAACATCAGTAGTAGTAGTGATAACAGCTCATCCGGGGATCTACTACCATCGTACTTCTGCGAATTACATTTACAGGGGACATAATTGACGTGTAATTTATTTTTTATTGTTTCGTTTTTGTTTTTTGGTGTTTCTGTTTTGATTGCTATGTGTAGTAAATAAATAAATGTCTATGTCTACATAAAACCTTGTACGTACCAGAGAGATATTAATATCTATTACCTACGATAATTAGATTTTTTTACAAATAAAAACAAAACCGATTTAAATCGTCTTCCACAAAAAGCTTTGATAATGCGACAAAAAACGTACGGTCAAATTGAGAACCACCTTTTATTAAATCGGTTGTAAATAAATTATTAAACGCAATGATTGATCACTATTTGCGTTATTTATTTGATCTCAACACAAGTAAATTAAAATGCATGTACGCTTGTGAAAGTTTTGTGTACGTCGCATGGTCAAATACTCATTCTCTCTACAAAGCACCGCAAGTGCTTTTCAATGCGATTCCCGTTTTCTAGACAGTTTTCACTTTTACTTACATTACATTTAACTTATTTTGTGCGGTGGTAGTTGTAATTCTGTTGAACACTTGTGGCTTTTGTGATAGCTTGCTGGAGTGTAATTTGCAGAAGTTATTATCTTTATAAGATTTTAGTATGAAAAGTCGAAAAAACGTAAGTCCATGGTATTGAGCAGTAACCTCAGCATATAACAGAGTCTTCCTGATCTTACTGATAACAGATCAAATCTATAAACGTGTCTACGGAGGCAATATATTGCATTCATCTATAAATCAGATATGTTCATTAATGTAGCTCTTGAAGTAAGTCATTAAATATAAAACTTTCACAAAGATACTAGTCCAAGACATACAGTGTGACCACCCTTTGTTGCATCTCCTTTTCCAAGATGGCGGCCGAGGGACAAATGCGTCGACTCTAAAAAATTGAACTTAAGCTTATACAAAACCCCCTACACATAAATTGCGTCCTCAGAAAAGAGGCATGTTAATATGCGACTAAAGTGCGAATCTATATAAAAGTATTCTTTGAATAAAGCCTCGATTGCTGAAGTATGATATCATACATTTCACAGTTTTAGCTTTATAAATACATCAGAATCAGTACAATGCTATCCTTTCAATAGTCCACAATGTTCATCGGATTCATACAAAGTCGATCACAATAACAGCACCGGTTCTAAATTGCTGTTAATTACAGCGCAATGTTATGGCCGTGGTTCTGCAAGGGCATTGTGAACAGATTGTCGGTTCACATGGGTTAAAAACTCCTTGGAATTACCTAGCTGCGTGACATGCGTGCGACTGTCTTAGCTGCTTGCTCTGGTTTTGATTTTTAAGCGAAAATCGAGACGGACTGAGGCGTGAGCTCGAATAAATGTGACAATCGTAAACAGCCGTAGGGCCTCTGAGTTTTACTGAAGTCTTGTTTCTAGTGTGTGCACTTGCTTAGAACGAAATTTCCATGAGAAAGACAGAGTAGTTGCCCATACAAATGTTCAAGAATTTAAGCAAATTACAACAACGTGCCAGCTTAGAATATTCTAAGCTGGTTAACGAAAACGAGCTAACTCTTTGGACTTAACATTCGATGAGTTTACTCGTTTATCTTTATTATTATTATTTATTATTATCTTTGTTAGGAGTTTGTGTCGATGGCTTAGGGTTTACACGTGATAAGTAAAGAAACAAAATTCCCATGCTTCTATTGCGTCATAGATTGCAGCTGTTTGTTTCCCGTGCATCGGCACCATATCGATTTTAATGAGCGATTTTCCAGGGAGTGTTCTTAGAATACACGATAGATGGCGCTCAACGTCAAATGCATTTCAATGTCAATTGTCAACACAAAAAGTTTTTATATTTTATCTGTGGTGTGAAATTTTTGTCCTAGAAAAAATTCAAAACTGTCTGACAAAAGCTAAAAGTCTTCAATCGTGGCAGAAATCAGAAACCAGTATACAGTCTGTTGTCGTCAAAAGTAAAATCCACAAGAAGGTACACGAATGCTAAAATAAAAGCAAACAAAATTTATCAAAACGCTGAATACACCGAAACGGACGTGACAGGATGATAATGACAGCTACACGACAGAGCTACCAATAGATTATACAGATAAAAAAGAGAGGGATTTTGATATACACTAAGTGTCCAGCGCCATCTATCGACTCTTTTTGAACTATTTTTTTTTTTAAAAGCTATTTGGAAAATCGCTCATTCCATCAAAATAATCTATGTTGAATACTTACATAATTTTGTAGCTTTATTTTTGATTAACTAAAGTTGTGTATTATAGATACATATTTCCATTTCAAAGAATTTCATTCGCATTCATTCCTTGGATTGTATCTAGCCATTAAAAACATGCAGCATAAGATCACCATTATGACATGAACAAATACACAATAACCATACAATTTGACTCCTTGATGTTCAGCAGATCATCTAGCTAAAGCCTTCAAGTTTACCTTTTCAAATGTAGGTGATTAATTCAATCACGTACAACAGCTGGATAGAATTTTATCAAACTATACAACACACGGAATCGCATATCAAACGTTTTCGAGGTCGACGGTTCACGGAATCGCATATTGAAAGCTTTAAGGTGTAAAAATGACTTACCAGCTCCAAAGCCCGGAGTCCGACACACCAGTATTGCTTCAAAGCGGCGGCTGCCCGGCTGTCTCGGTCGCTGGAGGCGCTCTCCTCGCCCTTCTTGGCCTGCGCCTCGGCCTCCCTGTCTCCTGCAGACATGGCCCACACCACGCGCGCTCCGCCCCCGTACTCGGACACCTGGAAAGATAGAGAATTGGTCACTAGGTTCTTCGCAGTAATTTTATAGAATCTATGGAATTAGGATAGTATCTTTGATCGAGTAAAAACTGGCACACGAGATAAAGTTAGGTTTATAATAGCATGTAATTTAATATGGGCGGCGGTGACTATTTCCCATCAGGTGGCCCGCAAGCTCGTCCGCCAGCTATGGCATAAAAAAAAAGCATCTTGGAAACCTTATTACAAAGTTTCGAAATAAGTATTTTATTTAGATTTGATGTAGGTACACCACAAACCATGTCCATTTTTCTAATATTTTCATAATCCTCACTAACTCATATTTGTTTGTCTGGTAAGTTGGTACTTAACACTGTAAACACCATTAAAATACCTGTTTAAGTAAGTGTTGACACACTGCTATGTTCATCGTAGAATTTAAATGTAGGTAAGGTAATACGTTACTATATTGAAAACTAATAAGTTAATACTATTTTGATATTATATCATATAAGTAGTTACTGTGAAATCTTGAAGAAAATGAGTATAAATCATGTGCTCAGTAAATATTTTGTAATATAGAGAAGCAGCACTCTAAATTTTCAAAATGGGCACAAAAAAGCAGGTGAAGGTAGTATTGTAAATGTAGATTACATTGATTAAGCTCTCTCTCAAAATTTTATAGCGACTAAGTAAGTACATACCTACAATAGTAGATATTTTCGCACAACAAAGCACTCCCAAATATTAACCTCATTATGAGCTCATACTCATTTAAATGTATATCATCTAACGTACTCGACTCGTACTGAATGACAATTCTATTATAATTTGTTGTATCACGCAAACTAAAAATGTCGTGTACTCAAAATTACCCCAAAAAGTGGGTAAAACAAATTATTTACAGTTGCTATTGAGATAATAGTTTCAAATATAGTTTTTAAAGCAGTAATAAGAACGAGATTATCTGACAGATGAACTCTCGTTTTACAGATCATCCTACTAATATTGTAAATGCGAAAGTTTGTATGAATGGATGGATGTATGTTTTCTTTATTCAAAAACGACTGAATGTATTTTAATAAAACTTTACAATAATGTAGTTTATACATCGGAATAACACATAGGCTATACTTTACAAATAATGGGCGAATTGAACGATAGCAAGATGAAGGCGCGGGCACCAGCTAGTGAATCATAATCATGATTTGAAAACTCTCTTTCTTGATTGATGATTCAAGTTCTCTATTTATCTCCTTGTTTACACAAGATCGTGATAAAATTACCGAGTGAATGCGACAGTAATTAACGCGCATTAGAAAAGCGTTGCGTTAGTGCATAAATCAAGCGAATGCCGACCGCTGGATCGGAACGGAACGCACGCGCACTTTCCAATAGTGGACGCGCAAAAACAACATGAATATTGAAGTTTCTGGAAATACAGTTGTATTGCTATGTTACTGTCATGACAAGTCATTTAAATATTTACGGTCTATCATATAAAAAGTTTGCGTAGACATTATACGTAATGATGGCATAATGTCAACGCTAAGTTTTTATAAGATAGGGGGTTAGGGTTTAGAATAGTTTTTATCAATTTTATAACTTTAAGTATTTACGTTACTGAATAAAACATTTTGTATTTGTATTGTAAGTACCTAGTTGTACATTTAGTTTAAGATTTATGTTGTATTTATTTTAAGATTTATTTATATTGTAGGTAGTAACTCCAATACCAGGTGTCATTATAAGAAATGATGACATAAATAAATAAAAAAAAACACACTTACGGCCGGTTTCTGGAAACCTAAATAACGATTGATCCGAGTTTGACACATAGTAATTATTTGTTTTTTTCGTTGATCATCGTTCGAGAAACCGGCCGTTAAACCATCAAGGGTTGGTTATACGTCAATGATATGTGTAGGTACATTTCGCTGTGAAAACAAGTAGTAACTAGTAGTTTTACAATACTTTGAAGTTGAAAAATTATCTAAGTATCTGTTTGACAAAAAATCAGTGATTATAAAAAAAAGTTTACTTTTGCGTTCATTTCTGAGCCAGATTCTATTATCTAAATCTATAACGTGCTTGACTAATTGTAAAAGTTGTGAAAGTCTTATTATAAATTAATATAAAATTGCATAACATCGATTTAGTGAAAGAAAAGTGAGTTGACGCCAGTCGTTGCAATTAAAGTAGCTTTTGTCTTTTTATCAGTTTGATTGTACTTTTTTTTCAAATATAATTATTGATCTCGTATATAATTGAATTCACTTTAATGTTATCGAAGCGTGAATTGCAATTTAAAACTTTTAATAAGTATTTGAAACATAATGATATCTAGAACTATCTGTTACTTGTAGGTAGGTAGTTCTGAATGGTTTCCGCAATTAATCTCTGTGAAATAATTCCTTCTAATTCTGGTGTGAAATAATTCCTTATTGAATTTCATTTTCAATTTGTTTTGACTTTCATTGCGTGATAGATCATAATGATTATGTACTTACTTAATTATTTGTAGATAATAGATCCACATAACAAAACTAACACGAGTGTCAGCAAATGTATAAAAAAATATGATTTATTATTAAAAAAAAAATCTCTAATACGTACTTACTAATATTTAGAAATAATAAAGTCAATAAAACGTAAAATAGTTACCTACATACGCCAACAAGCACAGAATAATCGTAAAACATTACTTATTACCTTTACATAAGGTCCTTTTTCCTTACCAAAAATAATATAATAATAGCAAAATGCAGTATTAATAAATAACAATAAAAAAATTCAAATAAACACTGCAAATCGTCGCTTAAAAACATATCTTAATGCCTTAACATAAGGTCCTTTATTAACTTATAACTTACCAAAGATCTAAACTTGCTGAAGCAAAACGAAAATGACACTTCCACCACTTTTTTTTTTATAGATGACACTTCCCGCCTTTTTACAGAGCTTGTTAGACACGTGCGCGTTCGATACTGCTCCTGAAGCGACTGACGATCTGCGTTCCACGATCGCACCTCTATGCCTCATTCGAACAAACAATACTGGCCTCTAAGACTAACCGCAACATCTCCTCTTTGTTGTTTAAAGAGGTTGTGTTCGGGGAACAAAGGAGGTCTAGGAAAATTGGTCTCGACATAGTATGAGTAGTAGCTAGTATTGTGTAGTGTGCGTAGCTTTCATTCAGTGCAAAGCTGTAATACGCCATAACAGCCTTATCTAGATTTGCTAAGGCTTCAGCTTAGAAACGGGTTACGGTTGTAAATTCAAATTATAAAACTGATTGTATTCCTGATTTGATAAGAATTCTGGAGCAATACTTTACACTGGGTTTTTGTTTTTAATATGGTTATTGGTTTAATAAGATCTTATAAGTAGGGGAACCTGTTGTACCTTGGACAGAGTTGTACCTAGGACAATCGTGTTTTAAAAAAAAATGCGTTGGTTTTAGGAACTGTTGTCTATATTATTTGAATCATCATTGATCAAGAATTACGTCAAATCAGTTGTGGTTTGCCAGCTCTAATGGTTACAGCGAAAAAAAATTATTTCGTTTTTTTCAATTAAAAAGTCAGTTTTTTAGGCTTTTGTTTTTGCTATTTTTTTCAAAATGATGCATGTTTAAAAAACGGTTTTATTTAAAAACTAATCTTAGTATATATAGCTATTGGACAACATATGTCTCAGATCCTACCTCTAATCACAAGTGGGTGTACAAAGCTTGTGAAGTAAAGTAGTCACGATGTTGTACCTTGGCGATCCAAGTTACGTTGTACCTTGGCCACCATCATTTGGTCGGCATTTATATGCATATTTTTTTTGAGTGCTAATTAATTGCAGAAATGGTAAAACTTATGTTAAATGATAAGAAAATAATGAAATAATTTGGTTGCAAGTTAAAATTACGTGATTAGAGACCAAAATAATGTCATCAAAAATTAGCTATAAATCAATTGGCGAAGCTTTTTACAAAAACAACCTTTTACCTATATATAGTTGTTAATAACTGTTACTTTTGTTAATTGCTAATGCAAATATGATTGAATAATTATTATTTAAACAAAAACTAAATAAATTACAGCTAAAAATGTTTTTTATGTCGATTTGAACCTACACTGGCCAAGGTACAACATACACTGTCCAAGGTACATCTGGTATGTTGTACCTTGGACAGTTTTGACTTTTTTTTTCAAATAGCTAGTGGTCACAGGTTTTTGGGAAAATACATAGTTTTATGATTGAATTATGTAGGTAATTTCATGGTCTTTACATACACATACACTGGACAGATATAGCTAGCACCATTATTTAATTAAAAATCAAAATTCAAAAAACTGTCCTAGGTACAACAGGTTCCCCTACCTTAGTATTAATGGTATAAGGTCTTATAGGAGGTAAAGTCGTATAACTTAAATTCTATGAAATATATAATTTGTGGGTGTTAAATATTCTTATAGCATTGTCGAAAGAGTCTTAAAACAAAATAAGTATACTTACCGATTTAAATTAAGAATGAAAAAACTTTTTTTAGCTCTCAATTTTTATTTATTTGCAATTTTCAAGTTTTTTTAAAATGAAAAATTTGGGAAGAAAAACTTTTTGTTCCACGTTTGAATGTATTTTTTAATCTATGTAGTTATCACCAGCCAGTGTGAAAACATATGTACCTAAGCCGAAAGAACGGATCTCTTTATTAGTTGGTTCCAGCATACATTTGCCCTAATTGACTATCAACGCGAATAACCGTCTAAATCTCACATTGCGAAAGATTTAAAACAAGTTGTAATGGAATAAAACAATTTGCGTGGTAATTGTAGGCGGCTGTTTTCTTTCATTTTTTGTCAGTTCTATTTATTGATTTATTTCGACATTCTATGATCTTCTGAATCGAGTTATTCAATAATCAATTTTTACTCCTCTTCAATCGTACTCGCACATAACATCTGTTCTGTCATAAATCTAGAATCAGACTTGGGTAATAAATACAATCCAAGTGTCAAATGTTTGAAGACATTCTTATTGTAGGTAAGATATAAATATAATATTCACGGACAATTCACACATCACAATCTAGTCCCAAACTAAGCAAAGCTTGTACTATGGGAACTAGATTGCTGACAGAATACTTATACTTATACATATTTTTTTGTAAATACATATTAAGAACATATAATACATAATATTACCCAGACACAGAACAAATATTTTTGTTCATCACACAAACATTTGCCCTGGGTGGGAATCGAACCCGCGACCCACAGCATGGAAGGCAGAGCTACTACCAACTAAGCTGTGACGCCTGTCAAGATGAAAACTTAAAAAAAAACATGATTGATGATTCTATTTTTATTTTTTTCTATGCTCGATCCAAACCTTGCAAATCTTGCAATACAAATCTCAACCAACCTACTATCAATCAAATCGAACACAGAATGCTTGCTCTAAATCGTTTGCCGTTTATTATGTAGCTATTCGAAAATTGAAAAGCCACTTTCTAGAGTTTTCCGGTCTAGAAGCGTGCCGCGTGCAGTACAGCACGTATGTGTGTATAACGTATGTTGGAAAATGTGTAGTAATAATATGTACTAAGTAATACTAAACTTATACTAAAACGTCAGGTTGTAGTATAAGTTTATTTATTTATTTATTGTGTAACAAAATCCACAGCTCTTAGATTAAAAAGAAATAAACTTATTTACAATACAGACAGCCAAAAACGGATTTACATTTTTAGAATTTAACATGCACTTAACTAAAAAATCGACCAACAGTCACTATTTATAGTAATAACAATAAAAAGTAGTTAGTTGTAAATAAAGTAGTAGTAGGTACTATAATTTGTATTGAGTAAGTGAGAAAGGGTGTGTAAGGGTGTGTGGGGGTGTGATGAGAGAGGGAGTGTGTGAGGGTGTGTGTGTGTGTGTGTGTGTGAGGGTGTGTGTGTGTGTGTGATGAATACCTCATATTTAGATTGCTAGTGGTCACTTCAGAATTGAAGTGACTTTAAAGTGTCACTTTAGTATTAGTTCTTATTTCATCTTCTCATTTCATGTGTGTATTCGAAACTACTTCTTTAGTCACCTTTCTTTAGCCTCAAAGCTTTACCCTAAAAAGATATAAGTATATTTTAACCATCTCTTTAAACCTAGCTCAAAAATGAGCTAGGACAAAAAATATGACATGCACATTTTTGTGCATGTCCTATTTTTTGTTTTTATTAAGTACTTTAATGTGAATAATAAAGAATAAACCAAGTAGGTGTTTCCACCGGATCGGAAAATAGTTGAAAGATAAACACAAAAGCTTTATACGACTATAGTTTTTTATTTATTTTATTTTTTATTGTCGTGTGCTACAAATAATAATTAAACAAAAAAAGTCACTAATGTCACAAAAAAAGTTGATAATGGTTGAATTTAATTTTGTATCAAGCAAAATCGTTTATCTCAATAAACGATTTTGCTTGATACAAAATTAAATCACAGTGTGCATATGACTACGTCTAAACATAATTTTACCGTTCCATATTGAGTTTATTGCAGATGCATAATAATATAACAATCGTTGTTTTTCATCCATGTGTTGTATATGTCCCGGTCTAATAAATTAATAAAAACTTTTTTTACTACACCTTTTTAGAATCACAGTGTAAACGAAGTAGTTTTTAACCTTACTGCCTTATAATAAAGTAGTTTTTTCTGTAATTTGTAATTACTACGTCACTGTCACGACTAACATACGCGTTTAGTAATTATGTTGATTCAATTTCATGATATTCTGTCATTACATGACAGTTTGTACATATTAAAATAATCGTTTTTCATTTCATCTCGGTCTTCACCAATCTTTCTTTTAACTTCAAAAAAGTATCAAAATGTTTTCAGCCGATTATTTGAGGGATACTTTTTATCAGTTTTACAAATTCACTCCTCTCACATCCGTATCATTTTTGACGCAATCCATCCATCTTTTCTTAGGCCTTTATAGATTGATGAGTTTAATTTAAACAAAACTGATATCGAAACTTTTTTGCCAAAACTTTTTCAATAAACCAAGATGTAATGACGAGACCATACGATTCTGTGATGGCATTATATTTTACCTAGTAATATAAGGATAACCTGGGATTCTGACCTCCTTTATTTTCCTTAATCTTAATTCCTGAAACTGGTTTTTGCTCTTTACTCATAAGTACGTCAGAGAGACGTGGATTTATTCATGTTTGATGTACTTACATAAATGTGACTATCCGTCACTATTTCAGTTTATATATTTTCCTGTTCTATTATTCAGTAGTTCGATTTTTTATTCCTAATAAGATTCACTAGTAACATGAAAATATGACAAGAGTTTAAAAAAAAAAAGATGTTTGGCACACCGGGACTATCGCGGTAAAGCTATTTTTGCTGGACTACGCATGCGCAGTGTTACGTTATTTCGTTACGGAATTTCTGCATTCCTAATTTTTAACTAAAAACTTGAAAATGGCAAATACACAAGATGTGCGAGCCTGGAAATAAAAAATCCACGTTGAAATTAGCCTAATCGAGTGATTGAATGCTCGTTTCAGTGACCATTGGAATATACCTCTTAAAACTGAAATACTTCTTAAGTTAAAAGAAGTGAACATTATATCAAATATCATTAAATCACTCCTATATTTGCTATGATGTCGTGACATCGTTACGTTTTTTTTTTCAGAACAAAACCTATGGTAGTTCAGTTTTTTATGAGTAATAGAATAAGACCAGGATTATTCTCTGAATTATCCTGTTTCAGACGTCAACATCTGACGGTTCTTTTTACTGTTGTTTTAGTTTCTGTTCGTCATTTATGACTAATATTTGTTATTGAATAAATAAATATTTTTCAGTAATTGTGGTTAATATCAGAAGACTTGACCACGGCGCCATTATTTGTCATTGTTTTTCATAGACCAGATGCATCTAGAACAATGAATTTCTATGCGTGTTAAACTTGAAAATGGCAAATACATAAGATGTGCGAGCCAGCAAAAAAAACTGCGTTCAAAGATGCGGGACTTCCATTCTACCAAAAATTTTATTTTGTTTTTAGGTACCTTTTTAATACTTTTTCATGTACTTTACACACAAATTACAATATCTAGAGCATTATTAAAAAAAAAACAACGAAAATTATTATGAAAGTGAATAATAATAAAATATGTAAATAGGTATATCAGTATTGTTATTACATGTCAGCATGTTTATCTTTTACTAGCTGACCCTTGCCCACTTCGTTGGGCATAATTCGACCGTTTTTTCTCCGATTCACTTTGCAAACGGACTTTTTATTTTTTCGGTTTTTTATATAACCACTTGCACATTATTGCACTTAGCAATAATGTAGAAGCAATAATGTGGCTTTCTATTGGTGAAAAAAAATTTAAAATCGGTTCAGTAGATCCCGAGATTACCCCTTACAATTTAACAAATACACAAACTTTACCTTTTTATAATATGAGTATAGATAGATTATAATAAAGGGTATATGTAAAAAAAAGTGAACTTAGCTCATTAATGTGCGTTAGTAAAATCTTCATTTGTTATTTCTGTTAACTTATCCCTTTGACAATTTCGACAAAGTTTTGTGATAAATAAAATGTCGCACGTAACAGCAAGGTTAAAGCAATCAATGGTTGTCGATGCATGGCCAAACAACAATTTTTTTTGTGCAAAAAAGGCTTCCGCTGGTAGTTTTCAATCAAACAGTTACTAGGAAAATGTACTTTTATACTACACCTGCTCGGAAAGTACCTTGATACTTTATCAAATTTACGGTAGAAAGTACGTCATTGCATATCGAACAAATATGCGGCGAGAAAACGCATCTGAGCGGGAGAGAAAAGTGTATGAAAATCCATTTCTTACGTGGTTTTTCTTTTTTAATTTTGGGTAAGACTATGCGCTGGTAACCTAAATATCAAAAGCCAAAAAGTTTTTACAGTGAGTTTTTATCTCCAAGTTCGCAAAATGACACTGGCCACTAGCTGTGTGTTGGATGGTGTCAAACAATTTGAAAAAAGAACATGTGAAAATTTTAGTTTTTTATTTTCCTCGTAGGTGTAGTATAAAGCACTATGTATCACTCAAGAGAAAGTGCGATTCCCGATCTCGGGTGTTTTAAAGCCCTCGCCTGCGGCTCGGGCTTTAAACGACACCCTCGACGGTAATCGGTCACTTTCTCCTCTCGGTGAACAATGTACTATTGAAGCCTACTCGTACATCCCTTGGAAATGCGTCTTTGTGTGCGTAATATCAAACTTTTCTCATATTGTATTTGGATATTTCAACAAAGAGTTTCATTTAACAAAAAGGTTCACGTTTTTGTTAAATAAAACTCTTCAAGGAGTCCTTAATAGATGCCATGGAATACATTCAAATGATTAAAATTTTATTATGTGAATAACTGTTTCTATAAAAAAAATATGATAGGTAATAGAAGATACATATTTGTTGCACGAACTTTAAGATATATTTTTAACTCTTTGACTACACCATTATTTATTTATTTCATATGTATAATATTTAGTATTCTCAAGTTTCCCGCATCACAAAAACGTATGCCGTATTTTAAGTAAAATATTAGCCCTGTTTTATGGGTAAGGTCAAAATCATGGCAACACGTATGTTTGAACAATGAGTGTGTTTGATGGTAAATACACCGGTATGAGCTATTGTCACGAATTATGCACCTACTCAGGTTGTACCATTGTTCAACTGCATGATTCAGTTTACTAGTTCAAATCTCAATTTACACTGGAAAGCTTTACTACTTACTTAGTTGATAAAATGACGTCGGAAATAAAAACCTTAAGTACATGATTGGACTTCATAAAACTCGAGCGCTTTTTTTTGGGCCTCGTACAGCTTTTGCCACATTTGCCAGACTGAGATTCTTTTGTTTTTCAAATGTAAATTGTGAATTTGCTGACTTCTTGCGTGTTGAACACTTCGAACATTTGTTTTGATTTTAATTTTGCTAAATTACATTCAAAGCTCTACATTTTCTTCTCCCGCTTTTTTTTTTAATTTCTTGACGATTTGTGATTAAAGAGGTTGTTTTATAGCGCGGTCTGCCCTTTTAGTAAACAAAGTAAAACTATCTACCGCGTCCTAGTGACCTATACAATAAAATTGATCGACGCGTCCCGCCAAGCTCCCTCGCGTCGCCGCCATCTTGTCGCCGCTTTTGGCGCCAAAGTTCTGCGTATGGCTGAGGGTTGTATTTAGAAAGGTTGTGCGTAGTGACCTAGTTTAGTTGAACACATATAATGCTGTGAAAATAGAGGGTTTATTTGCATCTTGTTTCTATGAAATGAGTAAAGTGAAAGGTGCAAAGAAAACTAGCTAAGTGCGCGTTTGCTGAACCTTTGAGCCTACTTTTAATGCTAATATGGTCCTTCGACCGAGCACTGTTAATGCGGTGCGCACGAGCCGAGCATAACAAGTGATTATAACACAGTATCTGGATTGTTTTAGTGTCTGTGATCCAATTGGAATAGCTAACTAGACGTTAGACTAATTGAATACGATCTTAAAGATATGTGTTTAAAATAAAAAAAAATACTTACTTAAGTACAGATGATCTTGAAGAGGTCCTCCTATGTGTGTTAAATAAAAAAATAACTGTATTTTTTCCTATTCTCTGCAGCTAACAAGATTATTGTTTCAATGTGATATAAGTAATTTAAAAATTGTCTTCAAGTAACTTGTTTGTGTAGTAAAGATAAGGTGTAACATGCATAGTGTATGTGTACGTAAGTAGGTGTACGTACAAATGGTACAATGCGCCATAGAGCGCGTTCGTTGACGCGGCTAATACGACACAACTTGCGTACACACATAAAAACAATTGACAAACGCACTAAGTAGGTATATGTCCACCAAAAGTAGTTTTTATGAGACGATAAACTTACGACTACTTACTTACTCTACAGGTAGAGTATTACACTTAGGTAAGTACTCATATCTAACTATCGTGGTTTAGGTCACAATCGGTGTGTAATTCTTGTACAAGTCGTAAATTCGTTTTCTATGCAACTTTCGAACTTTCGTTTTCAGTGCAACAAACTCACATTATTGCTGCCATCGGCTTTGAAAAACCACTAATAAAATTATACATTTACTAAGACTACACACTTATACCTAGCTAGATTACTTTCTTAAAACCGCATTTATTTTTAAACTCACTTGTGGTAAACCGTTTCGTTGTTAGAAATATTATTGTTTTACTTAGTTACTTACTTACATATAATTTTCAATAAATAATGATTTTCTGGAAGTAAATACTTACGTGATCGGTTAGCGGCGCAATTTTGAACTCGTCAAAGTTCAAGTCGCTGAGAAAGTCCTTGCTGCTCGGCGATATCGTCAGAAAACTCGACGAATTTAAGTAATCCACTTTTACTAATGAATAAAACCTTTTTAGAATCGATTAAAGTCTCGGTTTATCGAGATTAAATATCGGCTGGATATAAAAAAAAGTGTTCGAAATTAGAATTTGGAAAGAACTTGATTTCTTTTTTTTTTCCGAAGACTAGATCAACACATTCAGCACATCTATTCTGCTTCCCGCTATATTTATGACTCAAGCAGATGTCTCAGAGCCGAGGAATACAGTGTTAACCTGTGCCCTGATCAATTTGACACTCTCATTAACCTCACATTAAGTAATTACAGCTGGGCATCATGATACATGTCTTATTGGATATATTTTAAATATTGATCAATTTCTCTTTCTTTCGAGTTCTCAACGTCACAGACGTCATAGAATAAAAAAAAGGACAGTAGTAGGTAATCAATTAAACATAAGAAAAACGTATGACAAGTATTCAAACTCTAAATCGTAATTTAACGTTTATTTCGATTAAAAGTTATTAATTAAAAAACTGTCATAAATACAAAACAGACTAATTAAAATCTAAAGTACATTATGTAAGTAAATAAAGGTGGGTAATATTGTTAATAATGAAGGAGAGCTTTGATTTAACGTAGTTTTTTGAAATGAAAGCAAAAAATTCAAAACACATTTTGTTCAAACATGAAAGAGTCAAAAATCACAACAGCACATTTTGTTCAAACATGAAAGAGTCAAGATTGACGTAAGTAGCTTAGTTTTATTCGGCATTACCTACAATTAATAATAAATTTAGCTTATTTTACATTTCCTTCGTGTAGTGTAAGACTGAGAGCACCGTATCCAGTAGGTAGACCGCTCCTTGGATGACACAGAGCGCGCCAACCGCTATACCGACCTGAAAAATACACCATAAGTCACCTCACCAGCAAAAAAACGTCAACAGTTGTAGCATCGACACGATAAGAAGAAGATTGTAGATCGTACAAAGAGCAACAAAAAAGTATTCCATCAAAATATTCGTATCTCAACTAAAGTTATGATGAAAAAACTGAATTTAACCTTTTTTTCAAGATGGCGGAAAGCTTTTCTACCGCCCCCCCCCCCACGTAATATCCAAAATTTGGTTTTCTCGGTTTATTTTCATTTCCAAATGTAATGACTCGACTACTAGCCTTTATTCAGTTAAGCTATAAGTATTCTTAGCACGATCTTCGGTTTCCCAAGTTATTTAGTTACTCACTTGTTTCTCTGCGAACACGAACTGGTACTGATGCTCCCCCTGGTACCCTCCCCAGTAGTGCAGCGCGACGGCTCCCACGGCTATCCACATGAACACTCCGATGAAGTTCATCACTATTTCTGACAGTGCTCTGGAAACAATAACATGGCAACAGTTTTAGAATAGTCTCTTGTCCCAGTGTCAAGTTTCTTGCCCGTTCTTCTAGGCTCTGGTCGCGTGGAACTGGCACCTAGAATCACCTAGTATGTAAGACGATTCTAAATGATCCTTGTGATTTTACTGAATAAAGCAATTTTGACTCTGACTCTCTGACTCTTTCCTGCGTTCAGAAACCAAAGCTAGTGATTTTTAGTGATTTCCTTAAACATATTTGAATCATCATCATAGGCAGCCCGTACTAGCCTACTGCTGGGTATAAGCCTCCTTTCTCAAACATATTTGAATAGTAGGTACTAATAGTACTTCGTTACGGTAGATTTTTCTTTGGCATGCAGAAATACCTTCATATTTTGAAGTAGCATTAAACCCAGGCTCTGGTTCGCAATATGACTGTCAAGCCATCACTTCCTACTTTTACAGGTGTAGGAACATCATGGTTGTCACTTTTTACAATCTGTACTGGTTCAAGCAATTTGAATTGTAAAATGAATTTAATTCATTCCTTGGGACAAGCAGCACAAGTTTCTTTTCGGCAACTTATTATTGCTAACTTATGCGCTAGTAAAAAAAAGTATCTATCTATCCAATCATAAAAAAAATAAAACAAAAGTATCGACGACCGATGTGGCGCAGCGGGCGAAGGTCCGCTTGCGACGCGGAAGGTTGCGGGTTCGATTCCCGCCTTGGGATAAATGTTTGTGTGATCTGCAAATATTTATTCCGGGTGTTCTGGGTATATGTATAATAAAAAATATCTATCTCTGTAAAGTATCGTATTAAGTATGTCAGTCTTCTAGTACCCATAACACAAGCTCTGCTTAGCTTGGGGCTAGATGATGTTGTGTGGATTGTGCTGTGCAGCATTATTTATTTAATCAAGAATGCTCACCTCTTGTGCTCAGTAGTCCCGAACAGAAACGTGACGCATTGTGCGCATGTGTAGATGAGGTAGCCCACCATGACTCCTGACGCCACGATCTCGGCGTCAGGATTCTTCTCCTCGTTCAGGTTCCAGGTGCCTCCCACCCCCAGGAACTCGCCATTGTAACCCGTGCGGTACAGCACGAGGATTACTATGTTTAACACCTGGAAAGTACAAAAATTCTGTTAAAAAAATCATCAAATCACAAATCAAATCAAAAATCAGTGATATTATCATATCTGCAGTGCAAGTGGTTCGAGCAATAATGAATTATTATTATTCACTGACAATACATGCAGAAATCTGTAAATGCAATAGCATAATTGAGGGTTCGATAACCTCTGCTGGATAAGTTTAAATATTTTTCGTAAGAAACTAAATTGTGCTGATGTTTTTTTAATAAGAGTCATCATCGTCTTCCTACCCTTGTCCCACATTATGTGGGGTCGGTACAACGCGTCTTCTTCCACTCTCTCTCACTCACTCTCCTCTATCAGACGTCATTGAGATGACGTCTGATAGAGGAGAGCTCACACCATTCTTACACATGGCATCATTCACACAGTCCATCCATCTTTTCTTTCATCCATCTTAAGGCCCCATGAAGAATCAACGGCGGTTCGAGTTTAGGTATTTATAGACGCGCGACGCGGTTCACAACGCTCGCGACTCGCGAACGTACCGTCCACGCGATATTGAAAGACTTACGAATTTGATATTTTCACAGTACTTCATTACTTCCAACATTAAATATCAATGATATTATTCATCACTATTTAATTTTGGAGGTATGAAATTATGTGTTTAATTGGTTTGCTATGTCGTATAAAGAAACAAATATTTTTAAAAAAGATAAGATTTGTAAGTAGGTACGATTTGTGAATTTGAAAAAAATAGCTAAACCAATTAATTTTTGTTGTCGTGATTTGTTGTAAAATATCAATATGACAAATTTAAAAGTTGAAGGTATTTTAATTTTTTTATTTATACCTATACTATACATATTATATTTTATTTTGAACTAATAAACAAAATTGTATTATACCTTATCAGATACAGATAATAAATGAACTAAAATATATGCGTAAATGTTTTTTTTATTGACCTCAAACTTTGCAAATTTTTAGAATAGAAAAGATACAGTTAAACAAACGATTATTATTAAACGATGCGATTACTAGTTTCACAATTCACAGGTTTTACTACTTCACCAAAATTATTTAATAATATTTTTTTTTTTATTTATTATTCCTTGCACTGTTTCCATCTCATACATTATATTAGTAGTTACCATGCAGCATGTAACTCAGTTTTGGTAAGTAGTAGGTACGTATAAAACTGACTTACATGTATAGGCTAAACGCGCCGACGTGAAGTTTTACCATTTTGGAATCCAAGATAGTGCACCCTGGTTCAACCATTTTGGGATCAAGATGGCGCACCCTGGTTTTGGTCAAATTAGCAATATGGGTGTCATTTTCGGGGTTTTTTGGGATGCTGGTTACGAATATGGCAACCATTTTGGAATCCAAGATGGCGCGCACTAGTTTTGGTCAAATTAGCGATATGGGTGTCATTTTCGGGGTTTTTTGGGATGCTGATTACGAATATGGCAACCATTTTGGAATCCAAGATGGCGCGCACTGGTTTTTGTCAGTTTAGCGATATGGGTGTCATTTTCGGGGTTTTTTGGGATGCTGATTACGAATATGGCAACCATTTTGGAATCCAATATGGCGCGCACTAGTTTTGGTCACATTAGCGATATGGGTGTCATTTTCGAGGTTTTTTGGGATGCTGATTACGAATATGGCAACCATTTTGGAATCCAAGATGGCGCGCACTAGTTTTGGTTAAATTAGCGATATGGGTGTCATGTTCAGGGTTTTTTGGGATGCTGATTACGAATATGGCAACCATTTTGGAATCCAATATGGCGCGCGCTAGTTTTGGTCAAATTAGCGATATGGGTGTCATTTTCGGGGTTTTTTGGGATGCTGATTGCGAATATGGCAACCATTTTGGAATCCAAGATGGCGCGCACTAGTTTTGGTCAAATTAGCGATATGGGTGTCATTTTCGGGGTTTTTTGGGATGCTGATTACGAATATGGCAACCATTTTGGAATCCAAGATGGCGCGCACTGGTTTTTGTCAGTTTAGCGATATGGGTGTCATTTTCGGGGTTTTTTGGGATGCTGATTGCGAATATGGCAACCATTTTGGAATCCAAGATGGCGCGCACTAGTTTTGGTCAAATTAGCGATATGGGTGTCATTTTCGGGGTTTTTTGGGATGCTGATTACGAATATGGCAACCATTTTGGAATCCAAGATGGCGCGCACTGGTTTTTGTCAGTTTAGCGATATGGGTGTCATTTTCGGGGTTTTTTGGGATGCTGATTACGAATATGGCAACCATTTTGGAATCCAATATGGCGCGCAGTAGTTTTGGTCACATTAGCGATATGGGTGTCATTTTCGAGGTTTTTTGGGATGCTGATTACGAATATGGCAACCATTTTGGGATCAAGATGGCGCGATCCCAAAAAACCTCGAAAATGACACCCATATCGCTAATTTGTCCAAAACTAGTGCGCACCATCTTGGATTCCAAAATGGTTGCCATATTCGTAATCAGCCTCCCAAAAAACCCCGAAAATGACACCCATATCGCTCATTTGACCAAAACTAGTGCGCGCCATCTTGGATTCCAAAATGGTTGCCATATTCGTAATCAGCATCCCAAAAAACCCCGAAAATGACACCCATATCGCTAATTTGACCAAAACTAGCGCGTGCCATGTTGGATTCCAAAATGGTGGCCATATTCGTAATCAGCATCCCAAAAAACCCCGAAAATGACACCCATATTGCTAATTTGACCAAAACCAGGGTGCGCCATCTTGATCCCAAAATGGTTGCCATATTCGTAATCAGCATCCCAAAAAACCCCGAAAATGACACCCATATCGCTCATTTGACCAAAACTAGTGCGCACCATCTTGGATTCCAAAACCGTTGCCATATTCGTAATCAGCATCCTAAAAAACCCCGAAAATGACACCCATATGGCTCATTTGACCAAAACTAGTGTGCGCCATCTTGGATTCCAAAATGGTTGCCATATTCGCAATCAGCATCCCAAAAAACCCCGAAAATGACACCCATATCGCTAATTTGACCAAAACTAGCGCGTGCCATGTTGGATTCCAAAATGGTGGCCATATTCGTAATCAGCAAACTTCAAACTTCAAAATCATTTATTCAATAAAATCACAAGGATCACTTTGAAACGTCTTACATACTAGATGATTCTAGGCGCCAGTTCGTCGCGACCAGTGTCTAGAAGAACTGGCAAGAAACTAGACCTGGATTCTAGCGTTTTTTTCATATGATCCTTCTTACAATTGTTTAACAAAGTTGGAGCTAGTTCGTCCCAAGCTTGCTTGTTTTCTAAATAGTCAGATATTTTATAATATGCTTTTGATAAGAGTTTTCGTTTTATTACGTTTTTGAACTTGCCAATCGGCAATTGACAAACATAGCTTGGGACTATGTTATAGAAGCGTACACATTGCCCTTTAAAAGATTTATTTACTTTGGTGAGCCTAGTAATGGGAACAGCGAGTTTATCCTTATTTCTTGTGTTAACATTATGATTGTCGCTTTTTTTAGCAAAAAGATTAATATTTTTTCGAACATACATTAAGTTTTCGTAAATGTACTGACAAGGCACTGTCATTATGTTTATTTCCTTAAATTTATTTCGTAGCGATTCTCTGGGACCCATGTTATAGATTGCACGAATAGCTCGCTTCTGCAACACAAATACGGTATTTACATCTGCAGCATTCCCCCACAACAAAATGCCATATGACATAATGCTATGAAAGTAGCTGAAATAAACTAGTCTAGCTGTGTCCACGTCTGTAAGGAAGCGGATCTTTTTGACTGCATATGCTGCAGAACTAAGCTTTTTCGATAATTTGTCTATGTGTGGGCCCCATTGAAGTTTATTATCTAAGGTTATTCCTAAAAACACTGTGGTGTCCACTAGATCTATGTTTACATCTTTAATTTTGACATTAGCTAGCGATTGTGTGACATTTGGTAAAACAAATCGTATACATTTAGTTTTTTTTTCGTTTAATAATAAGTTGTTTACATTGAACCAGTTTACAACTTTTGAGATTGTATTATTCACGTCGTCATAATTTGTTTGTCGTCGTTCCAATTTGAACAAAAGTGAAGTGTCATCTGCAAACAGTACAATCTCGTGATCATCTTTAACTACTCGTGGTAGATCATTGATGTAAACTAGAAACAAAAACGGTCCTAGTATTGATCCTTGTGGTACACCCATTTTCACCACAGATCCCGGAGAACGTTTCCCATTTACGTCAACTCTTTGAATTCTGTTGCTTAAATAAGAAGACAGAAGTTCCAGAGCAACACCCCTAACACCATAGTGGTTTAGTTTCCTGACCAACGTTTCATGATGCACACAATCAAACGCCTTGGATAAGTCACAAAATATACCCAAGGCGTCATTTGATTGCTCCCAGTTTTCAAAAATATGTTTTATCAACTCAATGCCTGCGTCGGTCGTTGAGCGTCCCTTCGTAAACCCGAATTGTTTTGTGTCAAGTAAATTGTTATTTTCAAAATGTCTTTGTAATTGTAGAAGCATAAGTTTTTCAAAGATTTTACTAAATGTTGGTAGTACTGAAATCGGTCGAAAGTTAGTAGGGTCTGAACGGTTACCTGATTTGAATAGCGGTGTTATTTTACTATGTTTCATTAAGTCAGGAAACTCACCACAATCGATGCTTTGGTTAAATATAAAGGCCAAATCTTGAGCGATAAGGTCAATCACGGGTTTTACGACGGCAACGGAGACGCCCCAGAGGTCCGTGGTTTTTTTTACATTGATCATTTTAAAAGCTTTGACAATATCCTTTGCATGCACATAATCGAAGTTGAACAGTTTTTGAATTTTAGGTATATTTTCTATCAATAATGACTCCGCGATTATGTGGGAAGAGTTTAAGGATTTTGTAGTTGAGACAGGAATGTCAGTGAAAAATGTCTCGAATGCTTTGACCACATCAACATCCTGGTCAATGATGATGTCGTCAACCTTCAGTTTGGATATGGTGTTATGTTCTTTGACCCTCCCTGTCTCATTATTGATTATTTTCCACGTAGCTTTTATTTTATCATCACTAGTTTTAATTTTTGAACTTATATATTGAGACTTAGCAGTACGGCAAACACGTTTAAAAATTTTTGAGTAGTTTCTTATTTTTTCTTTAAACTCTTCACTAAAATTGTATTGCTTTTCACTATAAAGATTGTACAAGGTTTGTCTACTTTTGTGGATTCCCGCTGTTGCCCATTCACTGAACTTAATTCGATCAGAGACCATCATGGACTTGGATGTAAAAATAGTGTTAAATAAGTTATTAAACTCATTAAAAAAAATATTATAGGAAATGTTTGAATTATAATTGTTGTAGGATAGTGTAGGAAGCTTCGAAATGAGGTTTATTTTTAGTTTATCCAGACGACTTATGGTCATTGGTACAAAAGTAATTTTTTTTGTTACATTAGTTTTTGTTTTGGCTTCTATTTGAATAAGTTGTCCTAGATGGTCTGAAGGAATCTGACTAATTAGATTTTTGTTAATTATTTTTACATTTGTAAATATATTATCTAGGCATGTAGCCGAAGTGGCTGTAATTCTAGTTGGTTCTAAAAATACATTATCCAGGTCAAATGATTTGAAAAGAGTTAAAAGTCTTGTATTTAATGAGCCTGGTACAAGTAAATTAACATTAAAATCACCGCAAATTATTATCTCTTTATTTGTGCTAGTTATTTTATAC
Source organism: Ecliptopera silaceata (assembly GCA_932527185.1). Taxonomy (NCBI): domain Eukaryota; kingdom Metazoa; phylum Arthropoda; class Insecta; order Lepidoptera; family Geometridae; genus Ecliptopera; species Ecliptopera silaceata. The sequence continues at coordinate 2,376,638 of OW052202.1, read as the reverse complement.
AAAATATCTTCCATTACTTTTTCAAAAATATCAAATGAGGCGGACGGTGGGCTGTAAGTGCTTAAAATAATGAACTGCTCCAACTCCACGCAAGCTACTTCAATGTGTCTTTCTACAGAGCGGTGGACAATGTCTTTGCGTTCTTTAAATGTTATTTGTTTATTTAATATTATTAGTGAACCACCTCGAATAAACCGTTCTCTGCAAAAAGCACTACCAACCTGGTGATCACTGAAACTAAACATAAGCTCATGACATTTCAGCCAGTGTTCTGTGACACAAATAATGTCAATGCTGTTCGAGGTCATGTACAGTTCCAGCTCTAGTTCTTTACCGCGCAAACCTTCGATGTTCTGATGCACCAAGCTGGTATATTTAAATTTACTAAGTTTTTTATATTTATTTAATTTGATACATTTAATTTTTGACTCAGATGATTTATTATTATTATTTAAATTATTTTCAAAATGATTATTTAATGGAACTATGCTAGATGATTTATTATTATTATTTAAATTATTTTCAAAATGATTATTTAATGGAACTATGCTAGAGGTTTTCTCTGTTGTCTTATGTTCTAATTTAAATGACTTGGGATAACTTCCATAGCCATGCTTTGCATGTCAGGACACTGTTCAATAGAAGCAGTATGTTTAGCCAAGTTCTTGGCTGTAATATTAAAATAATATGATAGCGAAACAGCTACTTGTCGTTTTAAATAATTAGAAAGGTAATATCTTCCTTTAGTCAAATAAAAAGGTTTACTAACTATATTGTTAGTGTGTCAATTAAATGTATTAAATTGTTATTGCATATTGTATGCAAGGTAATATTTAACTTATATCTAAGATTATTTTCTGCTTGTGGCAAGCTGTTGCTGTAGGGGAATGTAAACATCACAATTTTGTTTACCTCTAATGAGTATAAGCTTTCTACATATTTTATTAATTGAGCTTTATTTACATTACCCCTATTTCCAAGCCAAATTACTAAATTAGAATTTTGATTAAAAGTATATTTTGAAATTAAATCCATGATTTCATGCATGCTAGAATCAGGTAAGCAATTATTTATAAAAGAATGATTCATTCCTGAATTTAATATGTGACCCATATTTTTTCCAATTTCATCGCTGAACATTACAGTATTGGCACTATTATTATTTGACTTAACATACAGCTGAGAAGTGGACGAAGAAGTTGATGGGACAGTACTCACCGGTTCTGGACTTGAGGCGCACTGGCAGTCACACATGTGGTTAGCCACAAGCGAGTCGTACCGGTCCTTGTTGTTCTGTGATAATTTAAGCAATTCGTCCATAGCCAGAGAATACTCCCGCATCGCCTCCTGTGACCTCTCATAGCGACCAGTAATAGATCTCAAGGAATCCTCAACGCTGGCAAGTTCACATTGAAGCTGCTGTATGTCAGTCTCATAATCCCAAAAAACCCCGAAAATGACACCCATATCGCTCATTTGACCAAAACTAGTGCGCGCCATCTTGGATTCCAAAATGGTTGCCATATTCGTAATCAGCATCCTAAAAAACCCCAAAAATGACACCCATATTGCTAATTTGACCAAAACTAGTGTGCGCCATCTTGGATTCCAAAATGGTTGCCATATTCGTAATCAGCATCCCAAAAAAAACCGAAAATGACACCCATATCGCTTAATTGACCAAAACTAGTGCGCGCCATCTTGGATTCCAAAATGGTTGCCATATTCGTAATCAGCATCCCAAAAAACCCCGAAAATGACACCCATATCGCTAAACTGACAAAAACCAGTGCGCGCCATCTTGGATTCCAAAATGGTTGCCATATTCGTAAACAGCATCCTGAAAAACCCCGAAAATGACACCCATATCGCTAAACTGACAAAAACTAGTGCGCGCCATCTTGGATTTCAAATCAAAGTGGATATACAATTGGAATATTTATAACCGTATGATCCTAAGTATAGAAAAATTCTAAAATCAATTTTGATTTCACAAAGCCTCAAATCTATAAAAGTTGCCTTTCAAAGGTTGTTACGAAGAGAACGCTCGTTGCGAAAAGGCCGCCCAATTGTCTTTTACTAACAATAATATGAACTTTGTTCAATACGGAACGACATTGTGGCATCAATAAAAAAAATCTTTTTTGTACTAAGGATCAAAACCACACGGTCCCACTATATTTGATGTCGATTTTGGTTTTATAATTATTTACGTAATACTTGTAGCTCGCGACGAAGACCGACATGACCGCTCTCTCTGACCGCTCGAGGCGGACTGATTTACGACGCGGTGCGCTCCTCGATTTATAGGTTGTTTTCAAAAAATTGTATAAAAATAAGTAATGGCTACAAGCTTCCAATTTTTTTTAATTATTATCAGAAAAGCCTGAATTTTTATATAGTTGATATATTTCAGCTGTAGTCTCTATAATCTTCGTAGAAATAACGGTTATATTGAAGGGTAAAATTTTATAATATGCTTTTTTTCATACCGTCTTTTCAATATGACATTCTATGAACGTATGATATTTTTTTTTGTACTTTCTACTCACGGCAAAGTGTTCTTTCATACCTCATTTTTTATATTACTTCCTTATTATTATTTTGAACACAATCACAATCGAAAGTACGCTATTTTTGCTAATTTTTGAAAACCTAGTCTACAAATTAATTAATTTCTCAGTTGTTAATTAATAAATCAAAATTTTGCTTCCTACATACAACTTTTGAAGAATCATTCTTTGATATGCATATCTCTTTATAACCGTGAAACTTTTCAGTTAATAAAAACCTTATTCGAAACCTCGCCAATTTCACAGAACGCAATGAAGGGACCCTTAATGTTTTTTAATAAGAATAGTATATTAGAATTATGTCTTTAGCACACCACTTTCGAAACAAGTGATCATATGAAACTGAATCAACAGTACAAAATCTAATGAATCAACCTGCCTGCTCTACCTAAAAGTGACTTACCTATATCCTGTTGTTAACAATTAATCATTTCCGATTTTAAGGCCTCTGAGTCATTTTGATAAGAGATCCAGAAGCAGAAGCATTTGAACCAACCAACTAACGATACCAGCATGCCTTTATGATAAGCTATCGATGAGATAAGTTAAAATAAACTATAACTCATAATTATTTCTTCGAAAAATCGATACAAACTTTAAAAGAATTTAAACTAATTAGTAATTATGTTAAGGTCCGCATTCTTCAAAGCAATGATCATAGACAAAAATAGAAGTGTAGTTGTAGTGGTAAAATATATAGATAGTTTCGTTTATTTTATCATGTTGTTAATTTATAGGTCTTAAATTAAGATTAGAGATATATTTTTTACGATGTATTATATCGTATAAAATATATTTTATCCTATAAATATTGTATTAGTATCGTATAAATATTGTATTATTGTATAGTATATTTTATCGTGATATATTATATCGTATAAAATATATTTTAATACTAAAATAGGGACTGTCATTTTAAAAATGAGGTTACACAAAATTAAATGTATTTTAAATAGAATCGCTACAGTGATCATGACATTGACACTACAACAATAAGATAACCTCATAAAACAAAATGATAAAAATGACTGAGCAACTACTAACTTATATAAAGTTTTAAATTTAATTATAAAATATAAAATTCCTCATAAAATGAAATCGTAAAATTTAGTAGTAGGTATATTGCTAATAGTAGTATTAGAAGAAGTAGTATTAAGTATATTGCTGTTATACTAAGCATCTTGATAGTACCACTCGTCCTACTAGTGAGACCACCCAGTAGAAGCAATGGGAAAGAACAGCATACAATTGAGATTAATCACTAAACCATTTTTTTTCCATACCTTTAAAAAAAAAAAGTTTAGACGTATTTGGCCAGAAATATATCTTTTTTCTTAAAAGAAACACGTTTCATATCTCATATCAATATGAATAAAAGTTATGGAATTCATTTTGGATACATTGTCCAGGAACGGCATGCAAGAAATCAGTATATTTTGGTTTGTTACTAGCAAATTACACTTTCGATCTCAATAATAAAACAATACACAACATAAACCATTTGTGAACGCTTCACACTTTTTTCGTCGATAAAAAAGTATTTACTTGCTAGAGCTTCGATGGGAACATTGTTTTGGAATTTGTTTCCGTTTTTTAAAGTCCGAACTGGGTGGCTCGACGTCATGCCGAAGCAATTAGAGCACCTCCACTCATCAGCAGCATAAGTCATAATTGGTAACGTCGTTAGGCAGGTCAGGAGTCAATGTAGTCAAGGAGCAGACGAGCGTAGAGTAGAGAGTAATTAGAGACAGCGTATCGTCAAGAACGGCGTAAAACATTTATAAAGCAGAGTCTCAAAAAAAAAATGGTTGTCTGTAAAGTCGGTTTACTGACGATAGTTGAACGTGACAACGTCACTTCATGGAACGCTTCAGAACGCCTCAGAACGCATCATGAGTCATGTTTTTTCGTGCGTGCAGCCGGCTCTATCGAATTATAAGACGTTGTCACGTCAAAACTCGAAGCTCTGTAAAACACTACTTTGACTTACTGGACAAGCTAATAAAGATATATATCATATGATTTCATATAAGATTTCAAACACAATTTCACACTTTACACAAATAAATTGTTTGATACTGTACTTCTTAAATCTATTTAAGTATTTCTATTTATATACAATATGTATTTTATAATAACAATACAAAACTTTATTTTTTCTTAGCATTGTTTTAATGTCTTATCAAACAAGACACAGTTGGCTGATTTTGCTCGTTAATTAAGTCATCAATCAGACAAATTAAAAAAATAGTTTCGTTTTAAACCATTATTTTAAGTGGACCTACATTCAGTTTTAGAAACTTAACAAGCCGTCTCCTATATTTAATCTAATTTTGATTGATTGAGCTCATTCATTGTAATAATTCACTACATAATTGCTTTGAAACTTGTGTTTAAACTCGGTAATGTGTTAGGTTGTTAACCCTATCAAATACATAAACTTTAACATCTGTCAAAACCATCAGTCATCACATCATCATACATTAACTAAAATGTCTGTCGTATTGATAGACAGAGATAGAAGAAAGAAGTATTTCATATATAACACTATTTGGACAATGCCATGTAAGAAATGCCAATTTGACATAACGAACAGAGGCAATATTAAAAAAGAAGAAGACAGCTGTCAAGACTGTAATCTCTGAAATGTCACTACTCTGCCGGCAGCTGACAATTAATGATTTCAATCGTCGCTCTGACAGGAAGTGATGGATTAATAAAGTCAACATCCTAGGCGCATTGTTTTCTTTAATTCGATTTTTCATCTGTTTGTCGGCGAAAGCGGTTCTAGATATCTTTACAATCTAGTTTGCACGCTCTTCTCTGCATAAACACATAATATAATGTGTAGTATATTTAGTGGACCATTTTCATTGATCGTATGAGTAGTCGTTTCTGATCCCTAACAAATCTTGTATATTATTTTTTCTGGCTATTTCTGTTATTTTTTAAACCGAGTTTTAAATATAATAATTTTCTATGTAGTTAGAAGGTCAACGACTTCACCAAAGTCATACAAACTACCATTATATGACGCAATGTTTTTTTTAATATAAACGATGACGTAGACTACCAGTAGTAGCAAGCATAGCTACCTACCATCGATCACGTACACCGTAATGGAGGTAGTCATAGTCAAGGTAGTCAAGGTAAATAGACAATTTGTTGCCGCTTGGGATTGCTATTGTTTGCGCATTACATAGCATTATGATGAGTTCGTTTATTTGGCCTAGAAATATGTATTTTTTCTTAAAAGAAATTTGTTCGTACAAATATTATAAAAATAATTCAAATATATATAATATATATATAAATATATATAATAATATATACGTAATATTTTTGTTACCAGGTAAAGTTTGTATAATTGTATTCGATTTTTAGTGAGACATCTTTGAAACTACTTAACTGATTCGGAAAACTCTTTCACAACCTTGCCCTCTTAGAAAAAATGTCATTATCTCAATATTTATAAACCAAGTCAAAGTAACTAAGACGTAGTGGTTTAATAAAACGCCAACTAAGACTATTAAAGCTAACTTCGATCATTACTCAGTACAGAGTATAGTAGTAATCTACCATACTCTGACTCAGAACCCATTTGCCTGGATATACATACTTGTACATACCACACCATGAGTAATGTGCGCTATCAGATAAGAAGTGTTTACGCAGTTTTGCAATGTGTGGCTGTGTGGTCCAAGGGCTTCAAAGCGTCTCTGTACCTCACGTTCCTTTGCCATCATCATTAACCTATATCAGTCCACTGCTACACGTAGGTCTCTCCCAAGACTACGTCTCTTCTCATGTTGTGTTGCGCTACATTTATTTTATCGTCGCTCAATTTCGCCGTAGGGCGTCCTACACTACGCTTGCCTAAACGTGGTCTCCACCGTTTGCTGTAACGATTGTCGGTTCTTTGTCAAACGTGGCTGGCCCATTGCCACTATAAACTCTCTATATAACGTACTACGGATTTAGGTTCTATGTATTGTTTATTATTGTTTATTTGTGTATCTTTTAATCTGTGCAAATGGCGAGCGCAGCAAGCCACAAAGACGTGATATTTTCTGCAAAGTGATAAACCAGTAATTAATTGTTAGTTCGTACACATATTGTCACTTTCTGAGAAAAAAGTTTCAATAATTTTGGCCTTGTTTCATTCATAAAATTATATGTAGGTCATGTAAATAAGGAAAATCGTGTTTACGTAGGCTATGACCAATATTATCTACATGCTTACTCGCTCGTAATGTCCCAGAGTTATTTTACGTGGTTTTGAAAAAAATAAAAAAGGATTTGTAGCTCTCATTGAAATAAAAAACAAAGCTGTATTAAGTTACGGTACTCAAGAATAAGAAAGCATACCAGCAAGGTATTTTTTACGAGAAAGTACCTACATACTTCCAAACATAATCTCCTGCAAACAAAAAATTCAAAAACACACAAATAAAAATATGAATGGCAACATTTTCAGGTCTGTAAGATTGATTTAATTTTGTTTCATATAGTCTGTGATACAAAATTCTCTGATAAAAAAACAATTTACAAATATTAGTATTATAAACTAAACGTATAATAATATCAATGAGGTGCGGTGTTATCTGAGATATAAAATGAGGCCGGCCTATCGCTTTATAACCTCCTTTATAACCTGTTTGTTTTCAGGCAAAATTATAAATAACCCACTAAATATACCCATGAAAGCGCATGTATTCACAAAAAAGCGTGATCTACGCATAGATTTTAGCAGGACTTATTGATTATGGACTGAACCTATCGCTTTATAACCTCAACTGTATGTGTTCAGGCAAAAATTATAAATAACCCACTTTAAAACGTGTGGCTTAAGAATATTTTTTAGTGCTTTCATGATCTAGGACTGAAAATCTAGACCTATAAAGGAATATGAGGAAGAAACTGTAATAGTAATAAAAAAACAGTCACACGTTTTTTCTAAATGATGACTCCAGGATCACAAAATAATGCCGCGGTTTTGTGCTTCATCAAGAATTGTTAGTCATTTAAACAAAGTTCTAACAAATAAGATCATGGTACAATTTTATATGAGTCACACGTACTCAGACAATTATCTCCTTCGGGACTTATTTAGTTGGATGCATTTATTTAATTAAATGAAACAATGGCGACTTGTGGCTTGAATTCTACTTTAATTCCTTTGTTAAGCACCTTAGGTATAGACTAGTCTAGATTAGCATAAATAATAACCAGTGCGATTTTTTAATTGTTTTATTTGTCTATATGCCGGACTACGTTATATTAGGTTAGTTTTTGACGTGACAACGTCTTATAATTCGATAGAGCCGGCTGCACGCACGAAAAAACATGACTCATGAGGCGTTCTGAGGCGTTCTGAGGCGTTCTGAGGCGTTCCATGAAGTGCAAGCAAGAGCGCGGAACGAGCGACAAAGAAGCACAATCGGCCTTTGCGTTCGTTGTCACGTTCCTGACTTTACAGACAACCATTTTTTTTTCTTAGTTGAATAAGGCAATTAAAGTAGGTATGTTATATTTTACTAAATTATTGAATAATGTCAAACCAGCCATAGCGTGAATGGAAGAAACTAAACAGTGACTAGTCATCATAGTTAAACTTTTGTTTATTTCTTGATTTTTAACCCTTCAAATAAAATACAAAACTAATCGATTAGGAATGCCAGTTCCGTATCGTAGTCACGTCGACGTCGGCCGTATCGACCATTGTCCCATCAGACACACTTTCTGCTTAAACTTAAAAAAACAATACAATATCACTTACAATCTTAAAGGCTTTGACCACAATCGTCGCTATCGTCTGAACGGACACCATTTTCACTTATTTTTAACAAATTTTTCACTGTATTTCAGTTCTTTTGTCTTTATGTCTGTTTTTGCTAACAGTTAACCCGTCACTGCATGACTTCATATCTAGTAGATAGTGTTATCTATCACACTTGTTGAAGAGCCTAATCTTATCGCTTTCTGTGAATTAGTAGGGCAGGTTGTATCAAATCATGTTTTCCATAGCGATTTAGAACTCTATTTCAATGGAAATAGAGGTTTAATAACATTTGTATAGCAAAGTATCAAAACCCTTTGCTACGAAAGTGTAGATGTCTATTTCATTTTGCATAAAGGCAACCTATTATAACCTGATCGCCTAAAGCCTAACATATTAAAGCCTCTCCTAGTTTTCCATTTAGTCAACTTCAGGTATTTGTTGCATATGCATACTTATCTTTTCTATACAGGTATTATGTTCCAAAGCATCAATTTGATATGCTTCGAAAAAACATACCTGTAATGCAGTTATTACAATAAAGGTATAATTTATTCACAAACAAACTTACGACTATACAGTATTTACAAAATGTGAAACAGTTGAGCTATCTACAGACCGTTGCAAACGATCTATAGATAAGTAGTTCAACTGATCCAAATCAGTACCAATCGGTAAAAAGGTTACATTTATTCGTATCTCATGTTAATTTGTCTCGTTTCTAAAAAACCTATTTTCCAATTTCCAGGAGCTCGGCTTAGACATCACTGATGAGCAGATCCAGGAGTTAGAAGGTGCAGTCCACGACATCGACTTCGTCTCCGCAGCCGAGCACGAGAAGAAAGTCCGTCATGACGTCATGGCTCACGTCCACACCCTCGCCGAAAGATGCCCCAAAGCTGCTCCGATTATCCATCTCGGAGCCACTTCGTGCTATGTCGGAGATAATACGGATCTAATCGTGCTGAGACATGGACTGGATCTGCTGCTGCCGAGGTTGGCCGCTGTTATTAGCCGGTTGGCGCAGTTTGCTGATGAGTACAAGTAAGCTACTTCCTCTTTAATATTAAAAGAGTCAAAGTCAGGACTATGTTTAGGACTTAACCGAGCTGATCACATCAGCAGTCAAAGACTTATTATGGCGTGCACCTAACTTTGCTGACGAATGGTCTAGAATTGTTACCAGAGTTTGCGCCTGGTCTGAGCTCGTGGCAGTTGAATGATTAATTTAAATTAGTCTTGTTCCCTTTAAAAGAAACAGGAAGGAGGATCATAACTTCCTCACGCACTTACCTTGAGATATACTAATTGTTCTGTGATAGATATAGACATACTAGTTGTTAATTTACGTCTTACTGTAAAATAACAGACCACGTCATCTGAGGACCTCAGTGAGGTACGCATTGTTATAGGCAGCAGACCGGCGCTTATTTATTCACTTCTTCATACACAAAAATGCGATTGCGAAATTTTACTACTACAAATAGTGTGACCATATATCGAGGTATACGATAATAAGTCATAGATCATGATTGATGCAAACGATCTCTAAATTTCGTGAATATTGCATGAAATTCAATCGTCAAGCTAGAATGCACAATAAGACAAAGCCAATAAATATTCAATCAAAATGGCTGCCTACTTATCCTGCTTAGCATACAATATCGTAATGGATCCGACAACCGGCCATAATAGTATAACTGTTTGTTATGTACGAAGACCTCGGCAAGCTGTTAGATGCCACATTTGTCAAATTTGATGACCCTTATTGAGTACCTGTAATATTTTATCGCCCGCAAGTATCTGAATAATTTTATTGAGGTAGGTACAAGGAGTTAACTAGTCGAACTTGGATGGACTTCTACCATAAAGTATTATGATAGGCTAGGCAAATTGTTTTTGTAGTTTACATTGCGATTATTTGGACTGCATGTAACCAATAACATTATAAATACTTTCGAACTGAACAATTGAACATCTGGTTTTTCTGTGTTTAACGATTATACCTCGCTTATTTCAGGTCACTGCCAATCCTGGGCTTTACTCACCTGCAGCCGGCTCAGCTCACCACCGTCGGCAAACGAGCGTCTCTCTGGCTCAGTGACCTTCTTATGGATGAACGCGCCCTCTCACGGGCAAGAGACGACCTCCGGTTTAGAGGAGTGAAAGGTACGACCGGCACCCAAGCCTCCTTCCTTCAACTCTTTAAAGGAGACAGCGCCAAGGTACGAGCGTTAGACCAGCGCGTAGCTGAACTGGCAGACTTTGACAAACGGTACATCGTTACTGGGCAGACATACTCGAGGAAGGTAGACCTCGAAGTAGTTGCGGCCATATCGGGCCTAGGCGCGACTGTTCACAAAATGTGCTCGGATATTCGTATCTTGGCTTCGAGAAAGGAGCTCGAGGAACCGTTTGAGGCGTCCCAGATCGGATCCAGCGCTATGCCCTACAAGAGAAACCCTATGAGGTCGGAACGCTGCTGTGCGCTTGCCCGTCATCTGATAACCCTACACGCTAACGCAGCGAACACTCACGCGGTTCAATGGCTGGAGCGCACTTTGGACGACTCTGCAAACCGTCGCTTGACCCTAGCTGAGGCCTTCCTCACAGCCGATGCTACTCTCCTTACTCTACTCAACGTCTGTCAAGGATTAGTGGTCTACCCTAAAGTGGTCGAACGTCATATAGCTCAAGAGCTACCGTTTATGGCAACGGAGAACATTATCATGGCTATGGTCCAGGCCGGTGGTGATCGTCAAGTATGCCATGAGAAGATCAGAGTACTCTCGCACGAAGCTGGGGCACAGGTGAAACAACACGGCAAAGATAATGATCTGATTGAACGTGTTAAAAAGGACGGATACTTTGCTCCAATCATTTCTCAATTGGATAAGATTCTGGATGCGTCCACTTTTATCGGTAGAGCTCCAGAACAGGTGAAGGAGTTTATTGAGGAGGAGGTGGAGCCTGTGCTGGCAAAGTACAGAGATACATTGACAGCTGTTGAGAAGCCAGTGGCTTTGCTTATTTAATCTTATTGTGCAGTTATACAATTTTTAAATGAATAATGCTTTTGTTATAATTGAATGATTTGCTATTTTTAAGAATTTGACATGAAATAATACAAATATTATTGAATAAAATTATATATTTACAATTACAGCGTATCTATATTTATTTTATAAAAATAGAAAAAATGACTTCACTATTTTACAACATAACATGCTTTATGAACTAGAAATTGGTAACTTAAATTTCGATAATCGCGACATTCTTGGCAAGCTTGAAGCTGGTATGAATAATAAATAGGTAATTATGAAATAACATTAACAAATGGAACATATAAATAAGCAACTTAAATGAAGGACATCGAGATTAGTGGAAAATTCGTGATTACAGTTCTATCACATTAAAATTTCGATGGCACGTTGAGATTGGCAACGCTTAACTTATTGTGCTTATAACCCGTTGGTAAGAAGTGTGTCGCCCTGACAAGTTGGACCTTGGCTAGGCCAGTTACAAGCTCCTAAACTAGGGTCAAAGCTGAGCTGTACAGGACAGTTGAAGACATGAAGCGTAAACCTTTGCTTAGTACAGTCCCACCGACACGCGTAGAATTTGTTGCATTGTTTCGGGTGTCGGAAAAGACCAGCTCGTTTGCAGTCGACAGATCCTTGTAAAGTCTCGTCTCTACTTCTCCACCCACCAGGACCGTATCGGTCAAACGATTGTGATTCTATTTCAGTTTCACTAGGGGCAGTTGTCGAAGATACTTCATGGTTTAATAGTACAGTTCTGTATGTTGGCGCAACAGTCACAGCCTTTACGCGAGGGCGTATCCTAACTACTCTTTGAGTTGAAGATACAACTGGGGTGCTAGATACAATACCCTCAGCATTTTTAGGCGTCACAGCAAACTCATAATTGCTTGGTTCCTGATAATCTTGGTAATAAGAGTCGTCAGGAACGATAATCGGGTTAAAAGTTGAAGTGACGATGGGTGATGCAGTCACTGGCGGTGTCTGAATCCTAGCAGATTTTTGTGCCCATTTGTTGTCCCCAATATCACCCCGACCGGCGTCTTCGTAGTCATTGCTATAGTCATCGAAATCTTTAGGTACTGGAGTGTTGGGTCTGGTTCCTTTGAGTACTAAAACTGGCGACTGACAGCTACAGACTGCACCTAACTTGCGAACAAGCAGTGGGTTGAAGTCGTTTATTTTAGTAACAACAGCTACTTTAGGTTTGGTTCTACGCCTGGGCGCTTGAGGAGTGACTTCGAATAATCCTTGCTCTTCTGGAGCGTAAGTAGTCGTGACTCTCTTAGGAGCTACATAGTAAGTTTCAGTGCTGGAAACATAAGCTGGAGTTGACGTAGTGTAAGTTGCTTGAGACACTAATCCAGCATCGGATCCAACTGAATTGTATCCTAAGTTAGCTTTTGCTGTTTGCACTACAATATTTTGTTTTCTTTGAATAGGTGCGTATGTAGAAATAACAGCAGAGTTTTCCTGGTAATTGTATCTACCTCTTGAGGTTTGATCAGCATTTTTAGCTCCAAAGTGTTCGATGTTCAATTGACCATCAGATGGCGGCAAATAGTCCGGTGCTTTGTATGCTGTCGTAGACTCTACATATCTGTACGGAGCCTGAGTAGTAGATTTCACTCTTGATCTTGTAGTAGATGATACAATGGTAGGCGCTGCAGTTGTGTATGTGACTGGTGATACCAAACCAGCGTCAGGTCCAACAGTACCGAAACCAAGCAAATTCGACTTAGCGGTCTCAACAACAATATTGGGTTTTCTTTGCAGCGGTCGAGCTGTGATTTCCTCAGTCACTCTTATCTCTTGATAAGGATTGTATCTTATTGCAGCAGTTGCTTCAAGATTCCCAAATCCAAAGCTTTCGAAATTGACAACATTGGAATCATGTACAACTGGAGGTAAATACTCAGATGCTTTGTATTCTGTGGTGGGTTCTGCGTATTGAGAAGCGGGCGTCGTAGACTTTATTTTGTACACAGTTCTTGCAGTAGTTGATGGTGGTAGGTAAGTGTTTTTCACCGGTGGCAAATACTCGCGTTCTTTGTATTCCAGTTCAACAGGTGGTAGATATTCGCGAGTTGTTGTGGTAGGGGGTAAGTATTCTCTAGTAGTGGAAGGAGGTAGATATTCTTTAGTAGTAGAAGGAGGCAAATACTCCCGAGTGGTAGAAGCAGTAGAGTATATCGCTGGTAAGTATTCTCTGGTCGTAGTGGAGTATGTCCGGGGTCTGTAAGTGCGACTTACAACAGGAACTTCAGTAGAAACCACTGGGGGTAAGTAATCTTCAGCGTTATATTGGACTTGAATTTCTGGGTTATCGTAAGTTTGTTTATAGTTGATTATGGACTTAGTTCCGGGGAATTTTGAGATATGATATGACTCTATTCTCTTGGGCTCTGAAACGTGAGACGTACTAAATGATACTTGAGCTGGAACTGTTTTCTGAACAGTTTCATAGTTTTGGGTGTACTCTGCTGGCCTAACGTAATGCTCCTGAGATTGAACATAGGTTTGTTGGACGACTGGTACTGGAGCAGCAGATGAAACTACAGAGAATGACTGTTGGTATTCAGTCTTCGGTGGAATATACTCGGGTGCTTGATAGGATTCAATCTTTCTCGGAGCGTCGTATTTGGAATAATGTTGTTCATATGCCAAAGTAGATGGCGTGGTAGTTACAAAGACATCTTTTGCAGTGGCGTATTTGTTCTTTGTTTTGTATTGGTCGCTGGATAAGTGGAATGTCTGATGAGAGACAACACTGGCGTCTGAATATGCTTTTCTTGCAGTATTACTTTGAATTTCTGGTTGATTGTACGTGTAACCTTGGTTCAGCTGAACATTTTGTTCGTATGATTGTTGAGGTACCTCTTGGGTACCGAACTGAATGTGACTCACTTGTTGAATTGGCTTGTAAGTCTGTGTGGATACAGTTACTGTTGGTTTTACATACGTTACTGGAGTAACCTTTTGTGTGTATTCTAAAATAGGGTTCTGGTAAATGGAGACAGGAGCAGATGTCTGATAACTGAAATCAATTTGTGGTAGAGGTGTTGTGGAAACGAACTTTTGCCTCTCAGCTTTATGTATGGTTTGGTGGCTATAAGACTGTGGTTTGTACGTAGAAACTACAGGGCTTGGTGTAGAGTAGGTCAAAACCGTCTGAGGAGTCTCTTCAAATTGTACAGCAGGCTGCGTATATTGGTAGCCTGATTCGGCTTTAGATTCAGCCTTAATTTTATTAAGATCGACTTTGTGGGAAGTATGGTGAGTGTATACCTGTGGCTGGTAGGTAGACACTGCTGGTTGGTAAGTAGACACTGCTGGTTGGTAAGTAGACACCGCCGGCTGGAGAGTAGATACAGCTGGTTGGAAGGTAGACACGATAGCAGGTACTGGGGTTTTATATTGGATGACTGTTTTTGGTTGCTCAAACACAGAAGGTTTCGTGTATTCGTAACCTACAGTTTGAACTATAGGTGCGTAAGTCTTACTCTTTGATTTATGAACTGTTTGGTGACTGTATGCTTGAGGTTGGTACGTTGGTTGCACATATGTTACTGGAGTTACCTTGGGTTGTGTGAACTGAAGAATAGGGTTTTGGTAAACGGTCACAGGAGATGGTTGTGCTTCGTAATGCAGTATTGGAGCAGGCGTAGAAGAAACTGTTACAATAGGCCTTGATTCGATTTTGTGAAGAGTCTGATGACTGTACACTTGAGGTTTATAAGTCGAAACAACTGCTGGTGTAGGAGTTGTATACTGAATCACAGTAGGTTGCGGTGTAGAATACTTAAATACGGTCTTTTGGTCTTCGAACTTGATAGCTGGTTTGTCATACTTGTACCCAGACGCTGCATCTTCAGAATATGTGTTAACTTGTTTAGCATCTACCTGGTGCAGAGTCTGTTGGCTGAAGGCTTGAGGCTGGTAAGTCGACACGGCGGGTTGCACTGAAATAGCTGGTTGAGCAGTTGTGTACTGGACAACTGTGTGGGGTTGTTCGTAAGTGACACCAGAAGTGTAGCCGGTTGATCCAAAATCATCTGAAGGCACATGGATGTTACTAGCTTCAACTTTGTGAAGAGTTTGATGGCTGTACGATTGGGGATAGGAAACTGTAGGTTGAGCAAAAGTAGTAACAGCAGGTCCAGTAGTAGTGTAAGCCACCAATTTCTTAAAAGGTTGTTCAGTGACAGGTGTAGGGGTAGAGTATTGGAATCCGACGGATTCAACTTTGTGGAGGGTTTGCTGACTGTGGCCGAAACTTTGAGGTTCGTAAGAGGAAATAGTTACAGCTGGTGCTGAAGTGGAGTATAATGGTCCATCCTCAAATTTGATGCTTGGTTTGGAGTAGTCGTACCCAGATTCGGTCTTAATTACTCCTGAAGACTGGCTGTTGCTGTTCAACTTTGATGCTGGTTGGCTGTTAGCGTTCAGAGCAGCGTAGTTTTCGTTCTTGTATTGATAACTTAATCCTTGGTTTTGATCGGCAACATGAACTTGAGGAACAATATACTGTTGCTTTACCGCAACAACGGTTGGTTCCACGACAGAGATAGCAGGTTGTGTATACCCAAATATTTGTTTGATGCTAGATTTAGGCTGTTCAGGAAGGAACGTTGTTTTATAAGTAACAGCAGGTAAAGCTGTTGTAACGGCAAAAGCAGTGGCAGTGGTAGGAACGCCAGATGACGTAGGAGTGGTAACGTATTCGTACCCGTCGAGGTTGTTCTCATCAGTTCCAACGTGTGTAATGGAAACTGCTGGTTGCGAAACAAATGAAACTTGTCCCGGGTGCAAACTTTGGTGCGAAACGCTTTGAGTGTATGCGGACTGACCTTGGTAATTGTTTTGATTACTATAATCAGCATCAACTAATGTTGTTTTACCCACAAGCCCTACATTTATTGCTCCAGCTGTTAGTGTATGAGAAGATCCTGTATATGCTTTGGAGCCACTTATGTAATTTCCAGCGTTGGCTTGGCTGTAGCTTTGGATATTTAAAGGAATTGTTGATTGGGCACCGATGTGTCCGTCAGTTCTATACACTCCCGCTGTATATTGCCCAGAATTATCATGTCTGTAGGATCCGGAAGAGTCAACATTATAACCACCAGAGTTCCCAACCTGGTATAAATTAGAACCAGCATTAAACGCACCGGAATTTTCTGCGGTATGTCCAGAATATCCTGCTGTGTAGACTCCAGAATTATCTGATTTATAAGTGTTGGATCCTGAAAAAACTCCATTGTAAGCACCAGCATTTTCAGCATTATAGGATCCAGAATTATCAGCAGTGTAGGCGTAAGAACCAGAGTTATCAGTCTTGTATGAACCTGCATCATACCTACCAGAAGACTCGACATAAGCTCCTGAATTGTCATTGAAGCCTGCTTTATAACCGTTGACGGTTTCTACATACGCTCCTGAATTATCGTTGTTGTACTGTCCATTGTTTTCTCCAGTAGATTGGCCTTCGTATGCACCTTTGTATCTGCCATAGTCGTAGTACTCGCTGGAGTCTTTGTAACCTAAACTTTGATGGATGTATGGCTCTACAGGAGAATCTTCATGTCTGTAAGGCTCAGCGGTGTCGCCAGTTGGGTCATGAACGTAAGCTCCTGACTGGTCTGCGTCGCTGGTTTGATACGTAGTTTGTCCAGCATTGCCCGAAGCACTCGAATATCCGCTGTATCCTGTTGTCTGACCCAAATTAGCAGTGGCATATGAACTGGAGTAACCACCGCTGCCGGATGCGCCTCCTTGACTAACTCCGATAATTTGAGCGTTGCCAGAAACTTTCCCTGTACCCGAAGTTTTTTTAGTAGGTAGTCTGTATTCGTCCAGAATGAGAGAACCGCTTGTGTACTTTTCTCCATCGTTGTACTTTGTTGCTTGAATTAAGCCTAAGTTGCTGGCTACTCCAGATTGGGTAGCTAAACCATTGGAACCGTGGGAGAAACCTGCTCCAGTAATTCTTGCACTATGATAGTCTCCGTGGTTTAGTTGGTACTGATCAGCTCCGTTTTGAAGTTCTTGTGAAGCGATAAAGTTTGAGTTCAAAGCGTCGCCATGGGTGAGATAACCTCCCTGGATACCAACTAAGTTATTGAGAGAAGCACCTGAAACAAGGCTCTGGTGGGCGGCAACATTGACAGAATCCGCTGTTTGACCTTGGAAGCCTGCTGCACCTGAAACAAGAAGATAATTTTATATCAATATGAATCAATGTTAAAAAACTAGTTATTTTTCACAGGAACACTAACTTTGGGATCAAGATCAAATAAATGCTAGGCCTTACCAGTAAGTGTAGCAGCAGAGTACCCATGCACTTCAGCCTCGTATCTCGCGATGTTTCCACAAGCCGGCACTAACCACGGCCAATCACACTTCAGCTTTTCAGCGTCGAAGCCGAGGCCGAAGGGACAGCGGAACTCGTATGCTGTCAGCGGCGCCTTGCCGTGGTCGAGGCAGGCGAAGAACCAGCGACAGTTCTCGGGATCAGCGTAGTAACCTGAGGAAAGTGATCGTACTATTACTTGGGTTTTTTATATTTTGCTAAGTATGTTATCAACCAACCCATGCTTGTTGTAGATTATCGCAATATTGTTGAATGGTAATGTGGTGTGATAGTATATCAACGTTGCTATGGTTATTTAGGCCCGTTTGGTGAATTAGGATACGGGTTAAATAAAGATTAGGACCTAAACAAATTACTTTAATATTCGATTAGTTATGACTAGGCCGTTAGAAAAACTAAGTATTGTTATATAGATGACGTTAAAACGTCAGACTAATACTAGTAAAATAATTTTAATAATAAAATGATATTTAAAAAAGGACAACAACGAAAAGTTTATAAGACTGAACGCATTAATCAAATAGAAACCAGCAAAACAATCTGGCGATATTGAGCGACGATCTGCGGAGTGTATCTGGCAAAAACTATGAGAAGAGCCAAAGACCGGGCTAAGTGGCGCGTCTTGGTAGGGACTTACGTCCAGCCGTGGAGTGATAATGTCTGATGATGATGATGAAAACAACACACGATCAGGATGTTGTGTTACCTTCATGTTCAGGGCAGATGAACCTGGTCCGCGGCACGGGCGCTATCTCCGAGGAGCCGGGGCAGGCCTGCGAGTCGGGCAGGCTGCCGGGCCACACGCACACCTCGTAGCGAGCGTCGAATGCCAGGCCAGCTGGACAATCGAACTCGAACACCTGGAAAAAATGACATTGATATAGACAGGTTGTTTTTGGACAAAAAAATGCAACAAACAATCTATTATAATAATCAAATTAAATCTATTATAGACTTGTTTTTCTACGCGAATGGTTTAGTTAGTGAACGAGCTTGTAGCCATTTTTTTAGCACTACCTATATACTCAACTCAAAACTAAACTGTATGGAATGGAAATTACCTAGATAACGACGATCACGTTCATGATATTTTTTTAAAGTAATTTTATTAATTTATTAAAAATATAGAATAATCTGTCATGTCATTAATTTGCTGACAAGTAAATATAATACACTTGGTAATCCATACTTACAGTATATTCAGGTGAGAGCTGGTCAAACTTAACACATCGATAGAATCGAGCGCAAGAGCGAGGGTGCACGAAGTAACCCTGGCGGGAGCACGAGAACTCTGTTCGGGTATCCTAAAAAATAGTAAACCTCTTTAGATTCCTCCTAAAAACTTCTCAAAAACTAGTCAAAAACGTACCTATGCAATACCCAACATAAGATTACCCAAACCAGTAGGAGCTTAACTTACTGGTCAAAAACGTATAGCAATACCCAACACAACTTGACTCAAACAAGTAGGAGCTTAAACTTACTGGTCAAAAGCGTATAGCAATACCCAACATTACTTGACTCAAACACGTAGGAGCTTAAACTTACTGGTAAAAAACGTATAGCATCCCCAACATAACATAACCCAAACCAGAAGGAGCTTAGTTGTCTGATTAACACGTTTTGGCCGATGTGATTCAAGTGGGTGGGTTGATGTTATGTAGGTAATAATCAGTTCCATCTACTAATAACGTTCCCCATGATGCAGGTCTAAGACTTGCCAAAAAGTGCTCAGTGTCTTGTGTCTGTTATTTAAAAATGGCATCGCCACTTTTCTACACCGAAACAAAGTAAGCAGCGCACACCGAGGTACCTCCAGACGAACTGTTTCACAAAAAGTCCTACCACTAAAAAGCTAGGGAAGAGTTACCTCTCTTATCGAATGGATGACACCATCAGAATCAACAATCTGTGTGATCCTGTAAGGAGAGACTTGCAAGGCGTCCAAAGCTCGAGCATGGCTCGGAGCTGACAGAATCTCGTTTTCCAAAGATCTGAAAATAAATTAATAAAGGTTCGTAGACAAGTCAAACATCCCTTGAAATTTAGGTACTTTTAAAAAATAGCCTAGAATTGCTTGTGTATTCTACCTCAAAATAGCAGCTCTAGGTGCCCTGCTCTGCTGGTTAAGAACCTTGGTCAAGGAAGCCTTCAAGGTCGGGCCACATGGAGTGTCGATGTCTCGGTTCGCGCCATGCAGCGCCAGTCCAGCCAACCCACGCACTCTGGCGTACTTGCCCTTCACATCTACTGATGATGCGTCTTCGAAGGCGATCCAGGTCTTTTCTCTGGAATAGAAAGATCTGTTATTTTGTTGCTATTGTAGAATCACTATTTTTATTTTTGTACTTTTCCACATTTTGATGAGATAATAGAAATAGAAAAAAATGTTTATTGATACTTATATAGATGTAGCACAATTAAATGAGAGATAACATTTAATGTTACCTAAGTGGATTTGCTCGTAGTTTCTTATCGAAATGCGCAATATGCGTCTCATATGCGTATATGCAAGATACATCACACATGCAAGACGTGCATGTACCTACAGACATCCTTAAGCAGCTCATTGGGTTTACCACTCGGCACTCTAAGATTATACGGACATTTCGTTATATTACTAGTGCCTTTTTAAATATCAGAGCAAACAATGTAACTATAACTGCTTTGTGTAAAACTGACGTACTTAAATGCGTAAGGAGCTGATAGATCCTGGTCTCTCTCCAACGTCCATCTTCCTCTCTGCAGCTGCCGGCAGAGGTCGTCCTGTCCTATTTCCTTAGGCTCTTCATCCAGGGTGGGGCTGCCTGGAGTACTGAGGGTCTCGTTTTGGAGAGTAAACTGCTGGGCAGTAGCTGGCAAGCTGATGACGATCTTGGATGCTGGCACTCCTAGGCCTACTGCTAGGTCTACCACGGAGTCCTGTAAATTATAATTACTCCTCAAATATTTTTATTTTTTGCAAAAAGTTTATTCTAAACTTATAGGTACTTTCAAACACAGGCAAATAACTTAATTTCTAATTTTTAAAATGAACCTAAATTAAAATAGATTTCTAAAGTTTAAGTTGTCACGAAATAATCTATGTGTTAATAATATTATGTTAATCTAAGAATAATCATCATCATCATCATCTTCCTACCCTTGTCCCACATTATGTTAATCTAAGTAAATATAATAAGAATGTATATTAATTTCTTAATAAATAAGTATGACACAATTACTATCTTGGCTTGTAAAACTAGTCTAACATAATGAACATATTTTGTTTTGAGCAATGGCGTTTAAAAAGATGTGATGCACCTGTCTATGCGACCTACTTCTACCAACTTGAACTTCGCAAACCAATTAGAATTAACATTTCAATTACGCCTAAATGCACCTTAATCCTTCGTAATAGAGATCAAGTTACGTACGTGTTTAATGATAAGCTTGTGTGGGCACTGGATCACCTTCACTGGTAGAACGCAAACGTTACGCGAAATGAATTATTTTTAATTATTTTATCTATACGATTATGATTGAATAGTTATTAGTTTTAGTGATTAAACTCTTAACTAGATTTCAGTGAGTTAAATTCGTTAACTCACTAAAATGAAATGTTAAAGGAGGTTCTCAGTTTGTTTCTTTTTCTAATAATTTAATAATCTGATGATGTCATAAAACCTGACCATTTCTGGAGGTATACATAGTTAAAAAGGCATAAATAATAATTGTTTATGATTATATAAATAGTTTGTAAACATTTATTCATTTAATTAAATGTCAATTTGAGATGATAATAAAATCATCTGCCTCATCAATATGCAATTTCCCACGTTTTGCATTTTTATTGGTGTCTTGAATGACATATAACATTATTTTATGAATTCTTGTTTATTTTAAAATATTTTACGATTATTTTCGCATACTGCTTTAAAATAAATCAACGGTACAAGACGCATCATGTAAAAGATTCGACTTATATTTTTATTTTATTTTAAGTTATTTTATTTTGTATAACTCAATGTAGTTTTAGTTGTCATTATTATGTCATATTCTGTAATAAAGTTTGGGAGAAGCCGGCTCCTGTAACATAGTTTTTATAACTAGCACTAGACTATGGATTCAAATTATTCTGTTACTAAATAATTTGTCAATAAAACAAATGGGAAAAAAATAAGACCAAAAGTTGTAACGACACTCATTGCTTTCTCTCTCTCTCCCTCTCTCATAGAAAGCAAGCCAGTTTCGCATTGAACTGTGTTGTACAGTACTGTACTTTTTATATTTAACTCACGCCGATAGAGGATTTTTAAGTTCATGGTTATTAAAAATAACCTTCTCGTATATAAATGTAGGTTAAAAAATCTTGTCATTTATAAATCATAACACCTCGTCGCTGTATCACATTACAAGCTACCTGTATTGTATTATAATACAATACAGGTAGCTTGTAATGTGATACATCTAGAACCTAGTGTGTAGCACCGGAAAGTATACTTTCCGGTGCTACACACTAGGTTCTAGATCTATGACTAAGAATATACTTAGACTAGTAGGTACCTAATACACATTTTTAAGAATTTTTAAGAAAAAATTGTGTTGGTCAGAAATTATAAATTATTAGAAATAAATATGGTACTTCTGAAGAATGATGTATACCTACCAAGCAAAAATAGTCATAGGTATTTAATTAAAAATTAACAAATTATTATAATTGGTCAAATGATTGCGTAAAATACATTCAAAATAAATACTGTTAAATATTGATAACTCTTTTTACTTTAAAGTCGGATAAAAGCTAGATACGATAATAATATGGTCACTGTACCTATATTCTTTTTATGATTAAAACTTTAAAATACTTACAGTATTCATCATGTCCCAAAGCCCGCTCAACCGACTAGGATGGTAGGTCATCTTCTTCACAGCTCCCAGCGCATGCGTCTGCAGCATCATCAGATCAACCTTCTTCATCAGCACCCTCAAGTCGTAATACTTCGCCAGGAGTTCAGGGTGGGCGGGTATGGCGAGGAAGAGAGGACCACCGCCTGAGGCAGTGATGAAAGTCCTGGCTTCAGCGACATTTTCCAGAACCTTCGTCTTGTTGAGTGTCTTGTGAGCATTGTGGATCTCGAGACCGTTTATGTGCTTCGATTTGAGAAGGGTTCGGAAGTCCTGAAAAAAAGGAAAGTTAAGTTAGTATACTGTGCTATTACAGGCACACTGATAACGCCATGGGAAGCGGCCAAATTTTGGGAAGACACTGTTTGGTCATCGACACGACGAAGAAAAATAAGACAGGCAGAATTAGAATAGAAATAGAAAATATCTTTATTGTACACCAGAAAAAGAGAAACAGAACAGAGAGGCAATAAAAACAAAACACACAATGGGCGGTCTTATCGCTATAAGCGATCTCTTTCAGACTTTGGATGGACAGCTACATAAGATTAAAATAAAAACAGGGCACCAAAAATAAACACCTACTACTACTGAATTAAGCAAATTATGTGGTATTACCACTTAATTTGCTTTCAGTAGTACCGATAAAAATGATATACTTAATATTTGAATCTATCATGGTTTTGAACATAGTTTTCATTAAAAACGGAATAAACTCACAAATCATGGTAAATATCCCGTTTATAATGAAAACTATATCTATTAAAACACCTAGTTTTAACATTACGTCATTCACGCGTATTTAAGTATCAAACTAATGAGATAAGAAACATAAATAAAGATAAATACAAAAAATGAGGTCGCAGCGACAGATGCTCTTCACAGAACTAGATATTCTAAAAATGGCGATGTGCTAATTGAGATTCACTGCTGACTAAACGAACTGCACTTATCCAATTATATGTTGGTATTTACTAAACATTTACCTATTTACTAAATTTACTTTTATACTGTGATAAGGCTTTTTTGAAACGTTTTTACTGCTATGTGTACCATTACACAAAGAAATATATACACAGGCATTTCGCACATCACACTCTAGTGCTTGTACTATTTGAACTAGATTGCTGATAGAATACTTTCAAACTTTATTTTTATAAGTACATACGTAGTATATAACCCAGACACAGAACAAATATTTATGTTCATCACATATCATTTTTTTCTAAGTAGGAATCGAACCCACTACTCACAGCATGGAAAACAGATCTACAACCAACTGAGCTGTGACGCATTTCACATATAACAAATATACTCCCAAACTAGACATAGCATTATAAGTATTAGAATGCTGATAGAATACACATATAGAAATATTCTATCTGCTATCTAGTTCGCATAGCACAAGCTTTGCTTAATTTGAGACTAGATTGTGTATCAAATGTCTATAAATAAAATAAACCCTATGACCCACTCTAAAACTGTAGGTATTATAAAATATAACTAAATTGGTACAATTTAACGTACGTAATCACCACAGGATGTGGTAACATTAATATTCAATCTATATCCTGTATAGGTCCCATTACTAGCTGTCAGCTTGCTCTAGAAAATCTAGAAACGCACGCACTGTGGTTAGTTTATGATAGGCTGTTTGACCCAAGCCCTTTACATATCAGCTTAAGGGCCCCGCAAACTGCAGACTTTTTATCGGCCAATAGTTTGGTCGGCTTCTTAATCAGTATGAAGATGTATGCAGATGCGCACATTACAGTGAGTCTTCATACTGATTAAGAAGCCGACCAAACTATCGGCCGATAAAAGTCTGCAGTCGGCGGGGACTCTAAAGCTATGAAGCAGGCTAAAGTAACTGCGTAAATAAATGACTGTCGCATATATGGGTCTGCCGCGCTCCTTAAATATTACTCTAAAAATACATTAATTTGAATAAAATCTTGAATACAGATACCTATTTTGCAAGTAAAATGGAACACTCACTGACATGTAAGTTATCCTCACAGTTTGTACTTTCAATAATTATAATAAGTACATTTTGTGTCGTCTCGTCTACTTCACTCTACACTGCTTTTCTGTTTTAGAACTACTTTTTCTTTGGGTCGGCAAAACACTAGACGTTAATTATCTATTAATGTACGTTTTTGCAATTTCAAGTTATTAATATTTTTCTCTAAAAAAATAAGGGTAATTTTAATCTAGCTAGCAGTGGAACAAATACCTTTTTTGAAATCATTGACAGAAACAAAGAATAGGCACGTTGAACATATGCGGCGCGAAAATAAAAAAAATAACTTGATACATGACTCAATGAAACCGCCAAAATACACTGACATTTTTATTGACGTGCGCTAAATGACATAAGAAATTACATGGGTATTGGATGGGTGACCTTTCTTTGATGATCCGCAATTTTATCTTGAACTTTGGGAATAAGAATTTATTAAGTACCTATTTTATTAAAAACAAAAAACTTTGTTGTTTTTAAGACTTGTTATATAATTTTACAGAATAACTAAAAGGCGAATGCTGTGTGGGCATAACGAAAATAAATCGTTACCTAAATAAAAATATAATAATAAAATATCAAAATTACAGCTCAAACATGATCTGAGCTATGCTCACACAACAGTGTGAAAAAAAATCATAACATGTATGAAATATAATAAAAAAAATCTTTTAAGTCGAAGCTTGAAAAATATTTTATTAGGTAGAGCGCGTTCATGTCTTTAAATAATAATATGGCAAATGATTTTTATTATGGTTCTTATGAAAAGTTCTTAAAAAATGATCCAAATAAATTTATTATAATTTTGTTTTGTTATCGTCATGTAAAAAGTGTGTGTGTCATATAAAAAGAACGCTGGAAATCAGCGGGTGGGGTGTGTTTGCGCATGGGTACAACCGTGCACGAAAGTACTATCGTGTTGTTTGATTTTTGAACCAGTCTTTCACTAGCGGGTTCGTAAGATGTAGGGCTCCGCCCCGCGCCGCACCTCATGCCACCAAATGCACCCTAAAATCGTATACTGCGCAGCTTTACCGCCAGCGTTCTTTTTATATGACGCGCACTATACCAGCTGACTTACGAGTACAACCTCCTTGTGGTACCGATTTTTTGTTAGTTAAGATATTTAGGTGCGCGTACGCAGGTTATTTTGCAATATTACCTACTTTTGAAGGTAGACGAGTAGACCTAGATCTATGATAAAAATATACAAGATTATTAAGAAATTTGAAATAAAACGGTTTATGTCAAATTAAATAAATATATTGCAGTACTTAGACAATATGCTTGGACAAGTCTAATACTATACTACCACTTTTTAGTCATTTACAAGTTGTATCAAGTGGATACCAAAATATCTACCGTTAAAGATTAAATTTTTAAAATACTTATAACCTTGGTCATCTAAAATAAAAAATGCTTTAAATAAGATATTTCAAGGCAGCCCTTGATTAAAGAAAAGCCTATTTCATGTTTCAGAACGATAGTGTTGTTTATATGTTACGAATGTTTAAAATTACGCACTTAAAAATTGATTCGTCAAGTTTTGGATTTTTTAATATTCTGAAGATAAATCTACAAAAATGTATTTAAAAAAAATGAATCTAGGTCAGTCATATAAGATACATCATAATAAGGTATATTTCCGCTGCTTTGTTTTAGGGCAATCAATGCAAGGATGCTAGTGACATTACAAAGCGATTAATGGTCGATTCACACATATTATTATCAGTGAAGCCACAGTTCCGGCGCAGTTCCGGCGCAGTACCGTATCAGTGATAATTATTCTTTCAAACATTCTCTATGGATGTATTCACACTTGTCCGTGTCAGTGCCGTCTCAGTACCGTCAGTGTCAGTGCCGGCACCGGCTAGAGAATGTTTGAAAGAATAATTATCACTGATACGGAACTGACACGGTACTGTGCCGGAACTGAGGCTTCACTGATATGTGTGAATCGACCTTAATGATTTAGGAAGTCTTGATGTATGAGAATTCTACTCCATTGTTTGTGTAGATCGAATATCTAGTCTACGATAAGTTATTAAAATATATTTTTTTCCTGAAATAAACTTCACAAACAAACTTACGACTATTACAGAATTTACAAAATGTTGGAATATATAAAATACATAAAAACAGTTGAGCTATCTACAGATCGTTGCAAACGATACATAGATAGCTCAACTGATCCAAATCAGTACCAATCGGAAGCGATTTAATCTTATTTTTGCATTAATGTGTTTAATATACATTGCTTGGCTTATATAGAAAACTTTAGATGAAAATAAAAATATCGACGAAAAAAAGGGATATCATTATATCGTAGTAAAAATAATATAAAATATTTTTTAGTTATATTAAGATCTACATTCGATGCTGTTCGTAAGTTCGATTCTCACAAAGAACAAAAATCTTTATGATGGTATAAAAATAATTGTAAAAATGTAAAATAATTTAATCGACAATCTGGTTCCCATAGCTTTGCTTAGATTGAGATTAGATGGCGTTGTAGAAAATATCTATAACTTATTATTGAATTTACTTTGACTAAGTGCTTGTCGAAATTATTATATCTACGCCAATGACATTTCAACTAATTACACAGAGTGTGAAAACCTAATTACAGGCCCTATGTACTAACAATTTTAATCCTTAAAGCCTTATAAATAAGGGTGTGTAATTAAATTAAATTTATGTATAACATAACGTATGTAGCAATTATATTTGCATGACACTTTAAGACTAGATTTAAGATCTATGTGTCGGACCGTTCATTTTGCTGTTTAATTGATTCATGTATGTAGGTTAAGTGGTATATGGATTTAGTAATAAATTTACTGACAGGCGGCACAGATTAGTTGGTACCTATAAGGCCTGCCTTCCGAGCTATAGCTAGAAGGATCATACAAAAAACGGTAGGAATCAGGCTGTAGATCTACTCTTCCAGGCTCTGTTCGCGTAGAACTGGTACCTAGACTCACCTAGTTTATAAGACGATTCTAAATGATTTTTGTGATATTACCGAATAAACTCTAATTGTTTTTGATTTTAGGAATGAACAAATGCGAAAAAAATCGCGCGCTGAAATCGAGGCTGAGTTAAAAAAAATATCGTTTTAAGTATTATGAATTCGGCACCATGGAGGTAGAATGATGTTTTGAATCCACAAAGTTAGTGCTTGCAATGTTCTAAACTCAAACTTTATCCTCTAGCGGATAAAAACTACTTACCTACTTTTGCGCTCAGATATCGAGGAGCAAAAATACTCTCCGAGATGGGGGATGAAAAATAAAGAGTTCACGAAAATCACGTTAAAAAAGAAGACGAAGAGGCTTAGGTAGCTAAGCGTAGCGCGGACCCCAAACCCAGATCTATAAATTACAAAAGACAAAGATAAAATATTTAAAAGAACAAAAAAAAAAGACGTATTTTAAGTCGTAGACGTTGTACTTAGTACACTCTAGTTTAAAAATAACTACATTTCAATGTCAAAAATCCAAGTGCAGATCAATCGTGACCGGTTTATGTGAGGTGTAGCCTTTCACTGATCCTTTAAACTTGTATATAATTTGCATAATACGTGTGGGTTTAGTAATCGATTTTTCAATTATACAGGGTGTTTGGAAGGGAGCTGTACATACGCCTAGGGTAGAAACTAGGGATAGTCTGCTACCTACCCCCGCCCATTATATTGACCTTGGCCTCAAGGTTTTTTTTTAATTTATTATTATTTTTTATTTGACTTTTTTATGATTTTTTGACTAAAACTACCTGTAGCTCAAAATCTATCCATGGGACCGGTCGGCTAATGGTCTTGTTTTAATCGTTAGAGTCTTAGGGTCCTGCAAAAAATTATTTTACACCAGAAAATTGTGGAGAAGAAAAGTTATGGGGCCTGAAGTACCGTAGTAAGGTAAAGAAATAATTTTAAGGGCAACTTTCTATGGGGTTTAAAAAAAAACTAACAGGGTTGGAGTTCTTCTGATTTTTTTAAAACATCCTCAGTCCATGCCCTTTCTAACGATATGCTAAAAGTGTATTTATCACTTTTAGTTTTAAAGTTATTAATTAATTTCCGCAACTAGGGCACTTCAAGCAAAAATTTCAACTAATGAAAATTAAATGTGTTCGATCGTAAAAGGATGGCAAATGAAACAAAAAATTTGGTAATGACTAATGTCATTAAATTACAAATTTTAATTAATTACTAATTTTAATTAATTAAAAATTTTTGGCCCCCAAGGTCGCCTGACCTTACCCCACTCGACTTCTACGTCTGGGGAAGGGCGAAAGAGTTGGTGTACGCAGAAGAAGTACCAACAAGGGAGGTTCTAATTAACAGGATCCACGCCGCATTCGATACAATGCGCGAGGAACTGCTGCTTAGAACGGTGACCGTGGAGATGAGGAAGAGGTGCCGAGCATGTTTACAGGTCAATGGTCATCAATTTGAACAAAATTTGTAATTAATTAAAATTAGTAATTAATTAAAATTTGTAATTTAATGACATTAGTCATTACCAAATTTTTTGTTTCATTTGCCATCCTTTTACGATCGAACACATTTAATTTTCATTAGTTGAAATTTTTGCTTGAAGTGCCCTAGTTGCGGAAATTAATTAATAACTTTAAAACTAAAAGTGATAAATACACTTTTAGCATATCGTTAGAAAGGGCATGGACTGAGGATGTTTTAAAAAAATCAGAAGAACTCCAACCCTGTTAGTTTTTTTTTAAACCCCATAGAAAGTTGCCCTTAAAATTATTTCTTTACCTTACTACGGTACTTCAGGCCCCATAACTTTTCTTCTCCACAATTTTCTGGTGTAAAATAATTTTTTGCAGGACCCTAAGACTCTAACGATTAAAACAAGACCATTAGCCGACCGGTCCCATGGATAGATTTTGAGCTACAGGTAGTTTTAGTCAAAAAATCATAAAAAAGTCAAATAAAAAATAATAATAAATTAAAAAAAAACCTTGAGGCCAAGGTCAATATAATGGGCGGGGGTAGGTAGCAGACTATCCCTAGTTTCTACCCTAGGCGTATGTACAGCTCCCTTCCAAACACCCTGTATATGATGGCCAATGTCAACAAAAAATCCGCTTTACATGTGCCAAATAGGGTACTGAACCGATTTTTATTATTATAAAAAAAATATAATACAAAATAAATATCAAATTAGTTTACTTAGTTAAATAGCTTTTGGATAGCTTATTAAAACAATCGTATAAATAAAAACTAGTACAGCTACTTAACTAATTCTCTTATACTCGAGAATGCTCGACTAAAAACTAGATTCTTTTCTATTACAAATAAGTAAGTACAAAAGTATCTTTAAAAATTACTAAAATAATATAGGTATAGAGCTAAATATAAAAAAAACACATTAACTTCTGGTGCAGACTGTACAAACCTCATTAGAATTATATAAGCTCATTTAAATACTAACTTATTATCTAAAGATAAAAGATAATTCTATATTATTAAAGCTTTTTTTATTGTTTGCAAACAAATGCCGAGCGCATTAAAAATTAAATAACAAAAGAAAGCTGTCAAATCTGACAATAGGCACCGATTATTGATATGGCCTTGACATGATCTGTCAAAATCAATGTCAAGAACTCTCATTCATTTGTAGTGAGTCATGAATTCATGATTGAATGAGTGAGCTTTAGTTTTAATTGTGTTACAATGTTCACACACGGCTAAACTAATAACTTATATTTTGAGGTTCAACCAATCTGAGCTTTGCTTAGTTTAAATAATTAAGTATAAATAAATAAAATAATAATACTTAAATAAATTAAGTTAACAAGTAAGTAAGTTAATAAATTAAGATAACAAGATTTTATCTATAACGATTAAATATTGATAATAATTAAATCAGTTAATTTCTTTAGACAGTTGCAGTAGTTCTTTGGAGCGTATAATATAAGTCAAGTTAGTAAAAAAAACTAAATTTACTTAAATCTACCTGTTTCACGATGTTTACATTTACAGTGCTAAAAAGATCATTTGTTTCTCAAAAGCTAGAATGCGACCCTACGACGTTATCACGATCCAATACTTAGGTACGGCCGGTTTCTGGAAACCCAAATCACGATTGATCCGAGTTTGACACATAGTAATTATTTGATTTTTTCGTTGATCATCGTTCGAGAAACCGGCCGTAATGTCAACTTTGCTACTGACCACTATTCTATTGATTTGCTACTGACTACTGTGGGACTCTTTCGTAATTTCAAGATAATTAAACTAATTCTTTACCGAACCATACATGCTGTCATGGAGCCAGCCACCCACCTGGTTGCCAAATGAATGGACATGAACAGACTCGGTTACACTCTAGCTACGTGAAACGCCTCCGCATAATACGATCCTACTAAAATGTACTTATTAAGTATTCTGATCCATCACTGTAGGTAAAGCTTTTTTAATATCCATTCAGTAGTTTTTGTGTGAAAGAGTAACAAACATACATCCATCCATCCATACTAACTTTGCCGTTTATAATATTAGTAGGACTAGTAGAATAGGGTATAGTATCCAAAACCAAAAAACGGTTGCGTTTGACTGACAGACTTGAGCAAGTCTGTCATACAACGTAGTAAGTCATGGAAAATGACATTATTCGGGTATAAGGTTACATCGGAAAAGGGCACGGTATAACTATGCTCTGATGAGGTCGTGAGCACTTTTTTGGTTATACATTAAGACTTAAATGTGCTAAAACGTGGATTCATTATTAAGAGCAATAGCGCACTAGAGGCCAGGCCGCAGCGGCCAGGCCGCGCGGCCCGGCCGCAAGGGTTGCGATTTGCAACGCGGCCAAAACAGCGGCTACGATCGTCAGTTGCACGTTGTAGTACCACAATACGTGCGGCCGCCGCGGCTAGTGCGCGCACACTGGTGATTTAACTACAAAACAATTGATCTCAGTGGCCGCAGCGGCCAGCGACTGAACACTGGCCGCAAATGTGTCGCGTCGATCTCGCTGGCCGCTGCGGCTTGGTGTGGCCGCTGGCCGCGTGCGTCCAGGTGCGCGTGCTCTATTGCGATTTCATACTAATGTATCTATCTCGATGGCCGCCGCGACCTGGCCGCTGCGGCCTGGCCGCTAGTGCGCTATTGCTCTAAGTCACACTGCGCACTTTGACGTTTTTTTTACACGTTTGACGTTGCATCGTTTGGAAGTGGATCTCATTAACGCGTAGTGTAACTACCCGACACTACACTACGCCACCGTTTTGATTCGTTTGCGATTGTCTAATTCATTATGAAGACACACTGCGCGGTGACGCTGCAACGTTTGGCAGTAAAACCAGCGTCAACGCGTAGTGTCACTCGAATACGCCACCGTTTCGATACGTTTGCGATTGTAACATTTACTTATTCGTGCTCGGATCTCAGACCTTTTTACAAAATAACTCTTTTCTGGTTAGTATCAGTTTCAATTAAATGATAGCAATCGAAAGCGCGACTTTAACAAAGCATTAGGTAATCTGTGATTGGATAAAAGCGAAAGGAAAAAGCCATGCGATGAAAGGTGATGTGATAAGATATAGATAATATATATATAGGTAAGTAATATCCGGGATTAAATACATTACTACATTATTACGTTTGTTTACTCATCATTATATCAGAATACATTATGTATTATTAATATAAATCAAAAATATTAAAACAAATAAGTATTTTTTACTACAACAGTAAAGCCTTAACATCGATAAGTAAATAAATACGCAAAATTATTAATAACAATCTTGATAAATGACGCCACAAGTCTCAGCTTTCATATAAAAAAAATCATCAAAGAGGTTCTCCTTGAAAAAGTTCTGAAGCTTCTCAAGTTCATTTTTTTGAAGTTGGTTCAAATTTAATTAAATTAAATCAGCTTTTCCATACAGGTGTTAAGGCTCAGGAAGGCAGAGCTAATACTCAGCTGAGCTGTGAGCTGTCTATGTGTCATGCAAGTAAAATTTGACCTTTATTTGTGCAAACAGTTGTAGGTAAAAATTAATTGAATCATGAAAATGATTTACTTAATGCACTTCTTGTACAGGAAGCTTTTAAGACATTATTAATTAAAAAATAAACATGACATATAATACACGAGTTTAAATCAGCACGTTTAATAGGTATTATTAAGTGCATAAATAACATCCTCCTTTGTAAATGACAGGCGTCACAGAATAATACTTATTTGGTATTATAGTCTGTGCAAAAATTATTACTTATAAATAATATAAATACTCACGGTCTATCTTATAAAAATAGCCTAAATCAGATTGTAAGTGTTGTTTAACACAAGCGAACTTTAGCAGTAAAGCGTGTTCTATAGTAACAAGTTAAGAATGTTGTCTTATAATCGAATTTTAACGGTGCAATAACTATGGTCTCGCAATTATGTGCTTGATTCAGTTTTCATCCAAATAATGGCAACAATCAATTTTATTTTCTTTCGGAATGCATCGGTTTTAGTTTTATCCATCATTTTTGACAGAAACATAAATTGACTTTGGCACAATTGGCACGCTTTTGACATTAGAAAAGGTAAACAAAAGAATTTATTTCGTTTTATTTTACAGAAATCTTGCAAATACATAAAATCAAGAATAGAATTTTGTTTTCTGCTGTTTCATATTGGTTGTAAAAATACGACTAGCTGCTATTTCAGTACAAACACACACAAAAACCCTTTTCATTTTACGGAACCTGAAAATGTAACTGCAGTGTTGTATGTATGGTTTTTAAGGCTAGTCCTAGGTATATATTCTGGCGGAAAACAAAGCATGCGGAAGATAATATGAAACAAAGCATGTCAATGCTTCGCACAAAACACAAAATTGTTGTATTTGCCCAGACTCTTGAACTTACCTATACCAACAACCTCGAAGTTTTATCCCCAAATTTGAACCAAAACAGCTATGACGTTTGTCATAGATGTATGTTTATACAGAAGCATATGCCTAAATTGTTTGTAAAATCTTTGCTCTCTCTCCCCGATATATTCTTACCTATTATTAATTTTTATAATTTTTGACCCGTACCATTTTCTTTCTATTCCAGATAGCAATAAGTAAGAACTAAGAACAAGGAGAGCTGAAAATTAAAATAGAGTGTATGGGTTCTCAGTTGAAAAGAAGAGTTATCATCACCTATTGTTTTCAGTTTGAAAAATAATAATAAAAGAAGATTCATTATTGATTTCTAAACAATGAGATCCACATTCAACTGATTATACATGTGTTATATTTCTAGATGACTTTTATTTAATCCTATCTTCATATTTATGGTGTGTGTGTATGTACCTACCTGGTATATCATGAATAATCATGGTCAGATTCTAATTATTAATTGGCATAAAGTAAACCAAAATTATTATCATAAGCTTATTATAAGCATCAAGACTAGTGTTCTAATTCTAAATGGGGGAATAAGATCTGCACTGACATCCCGCAATGGGGTGTATTGTGCATTGTCCCCGTGCTAACCTCACCCCAGCCAGCCCAACTCCTTAAAGTAGCGGAGAAGGACTTTGAATTGGTGGAAGCAGTGTTCCCCGATGGTGTGGTGGATGACAATAGTGATGAAAAAAACTAGTGTTGTAGAGATATAAGTAAATAGATTATGCATAAGTAGGAAATAATCAGAGGATTTCCATAATGGTATTAGGTCAAGTCTTTATTAGGTAGTATATCATATTATATCCCCGTTGATCAGGTGATCAGATGATCATCTCTGTGCTGATGCAGTTGCATCTCCGTAAACCTGACACATAAGTAAGAAGGTGAGTAAACATTTACATATGTAGGTAGACTAGGCAGCTACTTCAAGAGACAAATGAAAATGAAAAACCTTATTATCCAACATAATGTATTTGCCGCAGCAGTAATTACTGTTAGCACATGATGTTTTGGTGGTATACCGGCTCTACGCTAGTCTCTTTCTAGGTCCGAGCATACCTATTTCCAAGATATTTGATTATTCTTTTTGAAGAATTTATTTAACAAGAAATCAACAAACAACAAAAATTTTCATCTCATTTCAGCATGTCTGTCCTTTTTATCGGTCGGCATTATTTTTTACTCCTTCGCTGTATATTTTTTGTACCATCTAATGTCTCAATTACTTAGAAAGAAGCAAAATAAATTTAAGAATTTATTTTGACATGACGGCCATTTTTAAATATCTGCTAAAGGAGGGTTCTGAGAACTTTAATTTTAGGATACAATTTAAGGATACGTTTGGCTTATTGTTCGTTTATAAGACAACAAAAATACTACCGAGCCTTTAACAAGTCTTTAATGCTGCCGTAACTTTTTATAAGATAGACCACTCATTAAATATTCACGGACATTTCACATTATCACGCTCTAGTCCCAGTCTATGGGAACTACATAGATTGCTGATAGAATACTTAAATACTTTTTTCTTGTAAATACATACATAGAATACATAGTAACACACAGAACAAATATTCATGCTTATCACATAAATATTTACTCTGGGTGGGAATCGAACCCACGGCCCACAGTATGGTAGGCAGAGCGACTACTGACTGAGCTGTGACTGACGCCTGTTACTTATTTACCTTAGTTATATAGCTTTGTTTGTCCATTAATATTTATTTATTTTATGTATCGTTTACTGCAGATTTAGTATGGTCGAACTCTACAATACATAACTTGTTTGTAATCGATACTGTAATATTATTATCACGAGCTACGAAAATACCGGTATGTGCCATTGCAAGGGTTTCCCAATGTACAGTCCGATTCAGAAGTTTATATCAATTCTCTTATAGTTAATGATTTTAATCAGTTGTTAAGCATATAGGTACATAATATGTTTAAAACTTGATTAATAATTATATCCATTGTTTTCATTCTAACAGTACTTTTAGTTTCAAGTTTTTTTTTAGTTGTTTTGGATATTATTGTTTTCATGTGTATATTATGTTTTTTTTACTATATAATTATTATGGTAGGAATGACCTACCAGTAGTAATTCCTTAAGCAGAATTATTAATATTAATTATTTGCATGCTAAAAGTCGGTCCACTCTCCAATTATAAATTATTGCTACACCCAAACTTGGGTACATTATGTACCTATTTACTATTAAGACCTTGTGTACATAATGATGACAATAAAAATACTGAATACTGAATTTAGTATTTGATCATAACAGTTTGCCTGTGTTTAGTTTGCCTAATTGATACTTGAAAACCAGTCCAATGAAAGATACAATTAACATTTTCCATTTTTAATTTTAACTATGAAATGAATAATAAAATTTTGTTGAATTTTCCCCCAAATTATTGATTAATCTTAAGCTCATCATTAACTAATGCTGACAGTACAATGAGGCTACTCTGCAGACCTACATATCAACCTTCCGTACAAGTCAGTACACCATATCGGAGGCTTTGAAGCTGACAACAGGCGAGGCCGGGCGTGTGAACCCGCCTGATGACGTCATTGTACACCAAGATGTTATGCAGACACAGTATGCAGAGTCAAGGGAATAAGGTTGCTGTCAGCTCTACGTAAGGTCAGTGTGGGTAAGTCCGTCTAGGCCCTAAGTCCGTCTAGTGGCAATAACTTCTGTTTTTGAATAGCTAGAGCCATATAACTCGGTTGGTAAAACAGTATCATTGAGTTTGTTCGAACTAGTGATAATAGATGTCGCTAACATCTTAATGTTGGAAAAAATTTGACAACCAATTTTTTCCGCGAATTTAACTTGAAGTTGAAGTTTGACGTCTCGTCGAAAAATGAAAAAAAAGGTGTGAAATCTAAGGAGTTTTCTGAGTATCTGTGATAACGTAGGCCATTTACAGATTCGGGAATGTATATCTGGTGTCCGATTCAAAAATAACGCATTAGTTTCGTAATTATAACAAATAGAAAAAATCCAAGCTTCGAATGTTATAGTTGGGAAGTCCGTCTACTACACATAAGGCAAGTCCGTCATATGCCGGTCTTGCCTTAATTCCAGATATTGTTAACCTTTTTAGTAGTTCAAATTTTATAATTATTTTATACTGTTTATTCAACTTGTAAGTATTATTCGCCTGTCTACGAAAGTGAACTCTTTTCAGGGTTAAGCTTGCCTCTTTAAAACTAATCTATTTACGTTTATTTTTCTGTATTTACTTTGTGTATAATAAATAATTAAGTGAAAGATGCACTGGTATGTTTGCAAGAGGACTAGCATCATCTATAAGTATTCTTTAAAAGTTTATAAATTGTGAATACATATTTTGAAAGCATGGAACTATCCAACCTTTTTTTTAGTTTCTGATTTTTTATACCTGACTCAATAAGTAATAGTAGCATGGCACATCATGTGAACATTTATCGTTTTAACAAAGATCTGATTTAGAAAATTATCCCATACTCATTTATTTCGTACTGGCAGAAAGTGTTATAAATGTAGCTACAGATCCGGCAATAGTTTGCCACACCATTTCTTAATTCATACATTACATTATTAACGATTACTTGTTTACAAATAAAGATTCTTGTGTACTGATAAGTATGTTATTGACAAAAAAAATCGTAAGTGGGTACTTTGTGAAAATGTTTACAACCACTGGAAGTACAAAATCGGCAAAGATATGCCGGACTTGCCCTTGATTTTAATAATTTTATATTTCTTTAAAAGTATACCTTATAGTCACACGTTTAAAACACGTATTTCAACGGCAGCTTTTCATCATTTATCGATAAGGTTTTCATACATATTGGCTCACTAGTTACGATTTTATTGCTACTAGACGGACTTGCCTCAAACTGGTTGGGAAGTCCGTCTAAATGCCTACTTTACAAAAAAATGGTATAAATCTGAAGACAATTACAATTAACCCTACTTTTAGATAGATATAGAAAGATAAATGTAATACCAATATTTTCCGACTACTTAAAGTAACTAATAAATTTTATTTCGATTTTTAAAGTTACATTGAAATTCAATTTAAGAAAACTATGCCGGACTTGCCCACACTGACCTTACATAAATTTGTTGTTTTCGAAAAAATATTTTGGAAAACTCGCAAACATTGTTGAAAGAAAACAATTTTTATCTATACAAAGTTGTTAGAACTTACTTTTCGATTTCATTCTAAGTAAAACTAAGACGGGTCTTAAACAAATGCAGACTTTGTTTCGAGACAAATACGATAGACATCTTTGGCAACTTAGGCGACATTGTTAGGCAACTTTGTTCGACAATTGGCAACTTCGATTTCGGTTTGTTATCTATACAAAGCTATTGGACTCAATTTTCAAATCTCAATCAAAGTACAAGTCAAACTGGCTCCGACTTTATATCCAGGCATTGTAGATATTATTTCTGAACTTAGCTTAGTTTGTATGAATAAATGTGAGAAAGCGTTTCCTATATAGCAAGACCAATCTATGATCTACGTACGTATCAGAAAACAAGACTGGCCTGTCTGAGGATGACGTCACAGTGCAGTAATATAACACCAGTAGCAAATGTAACAAGTCTGTGTATCTACCATGAGTTGTCACAGTAAAATCGCCTGACTTTACTACAGTAGTTACGTCAATATTAGTATGACGAATTTTAGTACCCAACTATCCGCTAGAGGCGCTGTACAAATCTTCATACATTTTTTTAACTACAGACGCTAGCGAGTATAGTAAATATAGTATAGTAAAAACTCATGGTAGACCTACTGTAGGTAATATGCATGAGAGAGAAACCTACTGTTGTGTAAACCAACATACAAAATGCTATTTTTTTATTTATTTTTTCACTTAGTCTATGTCGAATGCAATCTTATTTTATTTAGTCTGTGTGGCGTCGGGCAGACTGGGACGAAACTTCGTATAGTGACAATAATTAATTAAAAAGATATTAAATATTATATGATTTTACTGGTACTAATTTTAATCAGTTGAGCTATCTATAGATAGTTTACAATGGTATGCAGGCTTAATTGTTTCTTATGAATTTTCTAAATACCTATGTACATTTTGTAAATACTGTAATACTTAGTCGTAACGTAAGTTTGTTTGTGAATAAATATTTTGCTTTGTCTTAATTCAAAAATTGGTAAATGTTAATCAACATACAATATATTTTATACAACACATAATATGATGAGAGTTTGATGTGGAATGCACAAATTTCGGAACTTTTACAAAAATATCTAATTGTGATGCTAACTGTACTTACCTGGGTATCGCATCAATGAAAACATACATTTACCACATTACCTAAGTAAAAAAAATACGTTTAAGAATTTCAAAATTCTTGCAAGGAACCCATAAAATACCGACAAAAACCAAAATGTCATCACGCCAAGTTAAGACAGACGAGTTGACCCTTGCATTTCCAAGTAATTCGAACGCTCTACTTATACGCCAACTTGACATTACGTAATGTCAAGTTTGGCGGGTTCGTGACGTCACTGACAGATCATTGTTTTTTTTTTTGACAGCTGATCACCTTTACTTCCCAATTTACTGTCTTTATTTATAAGTATGTATGTA
This sequence comes from Ecliptopera silaceata, assembly GCA_932527185.1. Taxonomy (NCBI): domain Eukaryota; kingdom Metazoa; phylum Arthropoda; class Insecta; order Lepidoptera; family Geometridae; genus Ecliptopera; species Ecliptopera silaceata. The sequence goes on along the minus strand of OW052202.1, from coordinate 2,337,424 downwards.
CATACTTACAAAATAATGAGTACTTGTATAACAATTCAAAGCAGGCGTCAACAGCTCAGTTGGTAGTAGCCCTGCCTTCCACGCTGTGGGTCGTGGCGTGGGTTCGATTCCCACCTAAATGTTTATAGGAATGCAAATGTTTATGTGATGAACATAAATATGTATTCTACATAGTTAAATGTATTTAAAAAAAATGTATATAAGTATTCCATAAGCCATCTAGTTCCCATAGTACAAGCTTTGCTTAGTTTGGGACTAGAGTAGGTACCTACTTTAGACTATGATTTTTTTTTCGTATAGTTAATCTAATAAGTTCTGTAACTTCGCGACCAATCACAGCAAGATTGAAAAATCCGTGTTGATTACTGTTAATTAATGTTGTACAACATATTACGATGTATTTACTAATTTAGCCGTGAGAAACATCTAGTTACCATTGAAATGGTCGAAAAATAGTGTAGGTATTACCTAATTTTCTGACCTACAAAGTATGATAACTTCATTTAGTGCCGGATGTACGTGTGGCTAGTTTGTAAACATCCTTAAGTTGATCTATTAATGACCAAATAAAAACTACTTTATCATTACTTATACTTAACTGACAAATTTGATGTTTTTTTTAATAAAATTCACAGACATTTTACACATCACGATCTTGTATATACAAGCTTTGCTAAATTTGAGACTATAAATGCTTGAATGTAATTATTTACATACAAGCATTTATATACAAGCTTAATCTAGTTCGCATATTTATTTATACGAACTAGATTGCTGATAAAATATTTAATAGGTGAGGACATAGCAGCATTTGTTGCAAAATTCAAAAAGAAGTAGGCTGCCTTTTCACTAATACAAATCTCTGTCTGGCAACCTTTCGATAGATAGTATTGAATGGAGATGCAAATAAGAATCAGATGACTATCTCCTCAAACTCAAATAAGCTCAAATAGATTGAATATTTTGTGAAATTAAATGTAATATACCTCTCATTTATTACCTACTAGTTCAAATAAATCATTTTACAATAAATAATTAAGAAAATACTGTAATTTGCTATAATTAATAATTAAGTAATCCTCAGAATTAAGTTATTTAGTGTAAAAGTAAACTTACAAACAAAAAAATGGGCCACCTCCGTAAAATTAGCATGTTGATTGAAACATGCGTTACATCGCATTGTCTGCCTAATTACCATTATGTAGAGTTCAGAATGTTATGTCAGACGTATTAGCAATGGTCAACTTTCTTTAAATGAGGTACTTCTTTAAGTAACTTAAACAAAAGTATATATTATTAACTCTCATTTATATGGGCAGAAGGCTCTGGTTGAATCGTTCACGCAACAAACGATTCGAATAACATTTTTAAGCTACTGCATAGCTTCTATCGCGGGCCTTGAGCGTGGAGACCGAATCCAGAAATTCCGTAACGAAATAACCTAACACTCCGACCGGCGGCTTTTTTATAGTTGTAAACAAAACTTTTTTCAGACTTGAGCGTGAATGAGTTTAAAAAAGGATTTGTTTTACGAGTTTTTACTCATATTTACATACGGCTTAGCTAATAGAACTTACATCCCGAGGCTCAACCAATCAGAGACTAGAAAACACGATTATTTTTCATGAAGGTTCCTGATTGGCTGATATATGGGATGTTATATACAGGGTGTAACAGGAGAGGTGAACCAAAAGGGCGACAACAGGGTGATGGGGAAGCTCAATGCCAATCGATATAACCCCCATGTATGTTCAGCGATATTCGATGCGAGTAACTTTTGAACGACTGAATATCGCTGAACATACATGGAGGTTATATCAATAGGCATTGAGCTCCCCCATCGCCCTGTTGCTTTTGGTCCACCCCTCCTGTTACACCCTGTATAATCAAGAGTGTGGACTTTAGGTGTACAAAAAATGCTAAAATTCAACTAGTAGTTATGTTTTTGAACACTTTCATAGATTTTTTGTATTTGACTTGTAAAGTAGGTAAACAGAAAAAAATACAATACTATTTATCAACTCTTGCATGAACCATATCTACACAAACCGGAAAAGTCATCGATAACTAAAAGCAGAATCATGATGAAACTCATAAAAAAATTAACACATATCCACCTGCTGATAGAAGTGTAGATAATAGCTACCTGAGTGCCAATCTCTAGGTGATCCTACATTATAGGTCATGGTCTACGATAATGGTATCAATTCTCCATTTTCCAATGGAAACTTTAACTTAAACTTTAAATTTTATTGAGTTTATTGGTACTTCTGCTTAAGTTAAAGAAGGAAATTCAACAAATGCTTTTAGTGATCTGCATGGCACAATATTCGTGTAAGTTTCCAGGAGGATTTTTCTGAAAATTTGTCCCGTCAAAGAGAAAAACAAATGACTCTACCAACTCTACTTTTTCACTGGCTTACCTTATCACCTTCCGCGACTCGCAGCACGATCTTCAGCCGCGGGTTAGCTTTCCTGTAGTCCTTCAGCAGCGCGTCCAACTTGTCTCCCCTCGCGTCTCCCTTGTACACGAGATGCGTGCATTCTGTGAAGGCTCCCCGGCTCGGGCCGTCAACGTAGCAGACCAGACGGGCAGCGCCTGCGCCTGCGCCTTCGGCCGCCAACACCGCGGCCGCCAAACATAATAAACCACCCCACATTTTAATCAGGCTGACATTTGCGCGTTTATCCTACCGCCACTACAGTACGAGTGGCACAGCCTCCGTCTCTGGCCGCCTCGTTGAATCCCCGCCCTGCAGGTCGCTCGAGTCGCAAGGTCGTGCGTTCACCGCCGCGGGATAAGCTTCGGAAATGATACATTTCTTTGGGCGCAATCACAGAAACAGGCTATCGGCGAAGCACCTGCTTTTCACTCTTCTACAAAAGCTGCGTTATTTTGAAGTTTTAAAAACATCACCTCTGAGTTTTTTAAGGTCCAAGATTATGGAAATGAGGTCAAGTTTATAGCACAACACTTAAGGATGTTTTCTTTCGTTTTGCCTTTGTTATTGAATGCCGCAAAGGTTACCACGAAACTTTCACGATTTCTTCACGATCTCTTATTCCATTTTATAGGAGACAGAAAAACTTGTTATTATACAGCATAATAATATCTGTTTTCCAATTTTAGTTCCAATGCAATGGTAGTAACAAATTAACCTAGCAAAAGCTGAAAGCAAGTTTTCTATGTAAATGCTTTACTTATTTTGCATGCAGCAAGTCACGTGTGTTTTTGTAGCATTGAAAGATGAGATTGATATGCAGTCACAGAACAACTATCGCTAAATTCGCCATCAAATGCCTTCAGTTATTTCGCAAAAAGATTTTACTAAAACAACACAACCTTTTTACAAGCTCATGTTTTTTTAAGCTATTGCATAGCTTCTATCGCGGGCCTTGAGCGTGGAGACAGAATCCAGAAATTCCGTAACGAAAATAACCTAACACTGCGCATGCGTAATTCAACAAAAAATGCTATGCAATAGCTTTACCGCGGCATTCCCCGAGTGCCACACGTCTTTTTTTCTAAATAAGTATGTACTTGTCTAAAGAATAAATACTTACCTACTTGTATAGAGGTATAAGAGGCTAGATATATTTTTCTGGCTAGTGTTATTTGGGTCAAAGGGATCTTTATTTCTTTTTGGGCCGCGTTACAAATACTCCGGCCCCATGACATAATTTTGCACAGATTACGTAACATTATATGCAACAAAGTGCCGACAGGTGAGAACGCACTTTTTTATGAAGACGCTATAAAGTTAATTTGAGTTATTGCTATTCTGTCACACTGTCTTGTCTAGATTTACCATCGATAACAGTTATAAAGTTGGTAAAGAGATTTGTTTATATCATGTGCGAATGGCGGATTACGATTATCCGTAGCTCTTTTTTGTGTTTGTCACCATGCGTTGCATTATTAATTAAAAAATTGTATAGGTTTTCTCAGTATTTATTTAAAGGAATGTCTTATAAGAAGAATGTCTTAGAAATAAAGTAGGTAAATAATAAATAATGTTGGACAATCCACACAACATCATCTAGCCCCAAGCTAAGCAGAGCTTGTGTTATGGGTACTAGCAGACATAGGTACTTACTACAATACATTACATAGATAGATATTTTGTTTTATACATATAAAATACCCAGAACACCCGGAATAAATATTTGCAGATCGTACAAACATTTATCCCAAGGCGGGAATCGAACCCGCAACCTGCCGAGTCGCAGGCGGACCTTCGCCCGCCGCGCCACATCGGTCGTCAAAATAATGATGATAATAATGGATTCACGGACAATTCACACGTCACTCTAGTCCCAAAATAAGCTTGTAGGTACGTCTATTATGCGAACTTGATTGCTGATAGAATACCTAATACATTTTTTTATAAATACATAAGTACAAAGAATACATAAGGTATGCATATGCAATAGGATAAGCTGTAAGCATTTAGTCCATTCGAAACAAAAACACCTGGATTGACCTCATTTGGTGACTGGCTAAAACCTCAATCAACAACACACCAGGTGTATGTACAATGGTTAACGTCATCAAAATGATAATTTTGAACATGACGAAGCAGTTTGCGATATCTTATCGGTACGCTCAGATCACACCTCAAAAATATTACAAGAACACTGCACAGTGACACGGTAATCCACAACAATAGTGTTACTCTCACTGCGCAGTGTATACTAAATTGTACCTAGTAATATAGTGAAATCGACCTTTGTAATCTATCAGTCACCATCAACGTGTTTTAATAGATTTTTTGAGTACATTTGTTGAGTGTTGTCAGTTCATCACTAAAACGATGTCGTTTTCTGGGATAAAGTATAGACGAGTGCGTTCTGAAAATATTGATACTCTGTTGAGACGTTCAAGTAAGTTTTTACAGAGTACCTATATGTTTTTATTAGTATTAATAATTAATATTAAATTAATATTATTAGTACTTAAAATTAGTGTTAAGAGTTTCTAAGTTGAATATTTTAATTAAAATAAACCTTTTAATTATTTATTGTTTATTAAGTTAATTCGTAATAATATTTATTAGTGTGGTCAAAATATAACAATTAAATTTTGCTAAATGCGAACTTTTTGTTTCCGATACTTGTTTGGATAAAAATTCTATAATTAACAAATTCAACATTTTGGCATCAAACATTACAGTAGTAGATAGATGTTCACTCCGCCTCCTTGGTTCACCTATATTTGATGAGTCTCTTCCGGTTTTCATTGCAGAGAAAATTCAAAATTTTAATAAAACTTCGGATAGATTACTCAAAATTAATAGTCATATGGCTTTTACAATTATTAGATTTTGTCTTTTTGTACCTAAATTTACATACTCTTTACGATGTTGTCAACTGTGGAAACACAGCGAGCTGGTGGAAGGCTTGGACAACATAATAAAGAATACATTATCATCAGTTTTGAATATTTATTTGGATGACAGGGCATGGCTGCAGGCCTCTCTACCGATCAAATTAGGAGGTTTAGGTATTCGCAAAATTTCTAGTGTCGCCTTACCAGCTTTCCTGTCTTCCGTCTATAGCACTCATTCGTTGGTAGAAAAAATTCTAAATCCGTCTCTTTTGGCTCCTACTAGTTTCGATCTCAAAATTTCATATCTAGACGAAGCACGAAATGCTTGGCATAGTGCTTGCCCTGATTCTGCTCCCCCTACCTCTCTTTCGTCTCAACGGCAATGGGACGGGCCTCTGTGCGAGTTATCACGGAACTGTCTGTTACAAACGTGTTCTAGCTCCGCAGATCGTGCCCGTCTTCTTGCCGTCTCTAAAAGGGAGTCAGGATTTTGGCTGCAAGCACTTCCTTCATATCATATTGGTACCCTAATGGATCCTGTCACGTTCCGTATTGCAGCAAGTCTACGGTTGGGCGCGCGGTGCTGCGCACCTCATCTGTGCCAGTGCGGTACTGCTGTCGAACAGCTTGGTCACCACGGATTATCGTGCACTAGAGCCGCCGGTCGGATATCCCGTCATGCTAGCCTCAACGACATCATCCGGCGGGCTTTTACCAGCGTGAACGTGCCAGCCATTCTAGAGCCGAATGGTCTGATGCGTGACGATGGCAAACGGCCTGACGGTATGACGCTTGTTCCGTGGGAGGCGGGAAGGCCTTTGGTGTGGGACGCAACTTGTGTCGATACCCTTGCTCCTTCTCATCTGTCACAGACATCCGTTCGGGCTGGTGCGGCGGCGGATTCGGCCGAGGATCTCAAGAGACGCAAATATGCAGGTCTCGACAGGGCGTACATATTTGCTCCTCTTGGGGTCGAGACTCTAGGTCCGTGGGGTACCGAGGCCCACCGCGTTTTCAAAATTATTTCTGGGCGTCTAGTCGAAGCGACGCGTGACCCGAGGGCTGGTGAGTATCTGGCCCAACGTATCAGCATTGCTATTCAGCGCGGCAATGCAGCCAGTGTCTTGGGTACGCTTCCGATTGGTACTGATTTGGATCAGTTGAGCTATCTATAGATCGTTTGCAACGGTCTGTAGATAGCTCAGCTGTTTCTTATGTATTTTATATGTAAATGTACATTTTGTAAATATTGTATAGTCGTAAGTTTGTTTGTGAATAAAGTAAATATAACAATACCTTTAAAATGAATGAAAAATGCGTACATTAAAAAAAAGAGACACTACGAAGAAGACTAAATAGTCCTGCTTTTACTGAAATAAAAATTGACTTGAACTTTTTTTTGTGTATGTCTTGTTATCTGTGTTATTTTAAGTGTTTGAAACTAAAGACATAAAAAAACTTGCTGAAATTCTGACTACGGTTATATTAATTGCACGTATCTCTCTACTCCTTTGCGCGCCTGAAAGTTTCAGGCGATATTTATCTGATATTATATTTATTTACCATTAAAAGTTACATAGGTACATAATCTAAATATAATATCAAATAAATCCACAAGGTTTATTTATATGTTTAATTTCAACCAAACTTTGAATAAATTTAGGTACTATTTATACATTTTAATTCAAATATTTTTTGTCGTGACTTATACAACTGTTTATTTCTTAAATAAAAAAAATGAATTCGTCTTAAATAATGGTATATTTTTCAATGACAGATGCAAATGAAATTATTATTCCGTCGTTAGTTATACAACTGTTTATTTCCTAAATAAAAAAAATGAATTCGTCCTAATTAATGATATATTTTTTAATGGCAGATGCAAATGAAAAAGTGATAAGTCTTCTCAAAAACCATGCACCAGTGTTCTCCTTCACATTTATAAATGAGACCACCATGAGATTCGTCCTGGAGACGGAAGGCAGGGTCCTGGTGCAGAGCTTCGTTCTAGGACAGGAACATGAGATGGAACGACTAGATGGAACAAAGGTAAGCTTATTTAATAAAAATATCTACCTTCCAAAGAGATAGACAGACAGAGAGAAAACTCTTTATTGTACACACAGAGATATTTCTTATTAAACTAAAAGGAGAGTGTGAGATATTAATGTGGATGTAAAAGTGGGGAGGCCGAAGAAAAGACGGATAGTATGTGTGAATGATGACATGAGTAAGAAAGGAGTGAACACTGAGACAGACCTCCTGATCTCCGCCGGAAACGTCCACATAAACATTTTTTTTTCTTCTCATTTTCTTTTCTCAAGTAGAGAATTGTTGAAACAAATAACTTTTAAATATTTTTCTGAAATATTGTTTTGAAATACTTATCTGTTATTTCAGATGAAACTTACATACACATTGGAGGGCGATAATATATTGAATCAAATAATCCAACGGCCTGATGGAAAAGTGTCATATTTTAGGCGAGAATTTTCTGAAAAAAACACTAGAATGGTTAGTTTGTTTGTTTTTTCTTTCGTGCTAAAATAACTAGTAATGTTTTAGAAAACCTTGCACTATGGGAACTTAATTACAAGATATTTTTTATCTTTTTGTAATTACACTACTTTTTGTACGGTAAACAAGACATCAAGTCTGCGCTAACTTTTTATAAGATAGACTTATTTATAGTTATTATACCTTAGAAAAGTGTTGAATATAGTCGATACGTTTTAGATATTTATATCAATATGTTTTTTACAGATTATCCGTAATGAAGGATCAAATATACAAGCAGTTATATACTACGAAGTTGTGGGGTGAATAAAAAATGCACAAGAGAACATGCTAGAGTTTGATAAAATACTTTACATAAAGTATTTAGAAACCGGTGTCTTGGAGACTTCCGTTTGGTACTACCGATGAAGATCAGTTGAGAGACCTCACCCCTTAGATTAGATCCTTCGGTTTCTAACAGCTGCAAGATTAAGTGGTGAACTACATATGTACTTTGGTAAATAGTTACATGGGGTGTCTATGTATTCTTGATGTTTGTTCCCTATCTGGTTGTGTAACCAGATATTTCTTCTTATTTATTCAGATTTGGCAAACATAGATGTTTATAGATTGTACATAGATGTTTCAGTTTGATGTTTACTTAATATTGTAATACTCGTAATTTTTTATTGCGAATAATCATTACCTATAAGATTTCTTAAAATTGGCTAGGGTTTAACATTTATTTTTTATAATATTATTTTAAGTAAATAAGTACGTGCAAAAAATTGCTTATTTATCCATTTACACGATAAGAATTGATTATAATCAATTAAAATAGTTTTTTGTTATGATAATAATCTTTGATCTGGTTGCCGATTGACATTGTTTAAATTTACTAATTTATTAATTAGTAAATTTAAACAATGTTGAGTATACCTACAAACGTAGGTATTCCTACGTTTATAGGTATACTCAAAAACGTACTTACCTACCTAACTTACGGCCGGTTTCTCGAACGATGATCAACAAAAAAATCAAATAATTACTATGTGTCAAACTCGGATCAATCGTGATTTGGGTTTCCAGAAACCGGCCGTTAAACTTACACGTAACGTAAAACTAAAACTTAAAAGTTGTTAATTTAAGTAAGAACTATTTTTGTCATTTCTTATACTTTATAAAATATATATATTTATATATATATATTTTATATTTATATATATATATTTATAAATAATATCTTATTGGTTTATAAAATATACAAATTACCTACTCATTTGTTTTAAGGTATTTAATTTAATTAATTTTAAAAGCTAATCTATAAAAAAACATATTTAGTTACAGCTACAGTGTTTTGATCCTAGAAAGTAAAATACTAATACATCATTAAATAAATTTAACATATAGGTATAAGATAAATAAAAATAATATGATGTTTTTTTTTAGTTTTATGTAATCGTACGTCTCTGTGTGTGGCAGTCTGCATATTAATATAATCCATAGATATATCAGCAGACAATTGCCTAACATCACAATTGTTCTTAGATAATAGGCTTAACCGCTGTCGTGTCTCAAAACCCATAAATAATTTTCTCTGCACACTAAATCACATGAGCAGGTGTTCAAAATACGTATTAAACCTGATATAATAATACTACAATCCATATATTACCATAATAACTGCACACAAGGTGTAATTTTGCATATAGACCACCCCCTTCTATTGTCTCTGGTACAAAACGTTATTATCTATGGTCGAAGTAAGATAACAAAGAGGTCGCAACTGTATTACACACTCGAATGATATGTGGACAATGTTGTTTGACTGTTGAGGGTCAGAACTGAGTATCGGCTTGCTACTTTTACTGCTATTGACTAAACGCCGAACTTTTAAATAAAATAAAAATCTTTTATTTCAGGCACAAACCAAACAAAAAAACAACACAGTAGAAGTAAACAAAAAAGTAAAAATTAGATGCCAAAAGTAGATAATTTCGAATATTTTTGATAGTAGGTAAGTATTCTGTAATATTGGGCAAACCCTCCCAAAATGATTGGCACAACACAACTCACTTAACCGCGCCTTTTGGGAGAGACCTACGTCCAGCAGTGGACTGATATAGGTTGATGATGAGGATTCTGCAATATTTATTATCGTTTTGTTTTAACCAACGCAAAACAACAGTTAAATTTGTAGGATACTCCTTTCTTGTTGACAACAGTAGCTAAGTGATCGATGTAGGTCAACAGAGCTTTGCCTTTTGGGGCTTGCGCGGTGCTAGTAATCAATGACACACTATGACCATCACAGTGTGACGCCACAATTACTATTCAACTAACTAAGAATCAAAATTATTAAAAAATCTTGGTACTAAACGTACTTGGTACTAAATATTGGTTGGTAATAAAAATCTAAATCTTTGGTTGCTCTTTTAATTAGTGAAAACTTAAAAAGTTTTATTGGTTAACTTTTAAGTTATGCAATACAATGTCTCATCAAATTAATAAGTTACTGTAAAGTCATGTCCAGGTATTGCTTTCTGTATGCATAGAATTTACGCTTATGACATTAGGATTTTTATATTTGTGCATGCTGTGGCATTCTATAATTGAATTAACACGTAGATTTAAGACCTTAGGCATAAGATTCGTTTCAATTTGTGTTTCTTCGTTGAATGTCCTATTTAATAAATAAATAAATAAATAAATAAATGATCTAATGAACGACTACAAATGTTTTAGACCTTAGAACAAATAAAAAAACTCCTAAGTATTATTTGTTTATTAAGATCTATATCTTAAAAAAAAATAAGGGGTCTTATCGCTTGACAGCGGTTTGCAATAGTCTCAGTCTTGTCAATTAGACTAGATATGGCAAAGTTTCAACACAGCTCTGTAGGCAGAAAACATATTGCTCGAAACAGCGTGATAAAGTATATACTTACATATGTGTCCTAAGAAATTATATGCAAATATTCAGTTTTGCGTAATTCAGATCGAGATTATTGTGAATGGTCGAAATAAAGGCTGTTTCACACCCCGTTCTAAAGCTGTCACTTGTATGTGGTAATATTAAGCTTTTTAGTTATAGAAATATCTACATGTGCCTAATTATTTCACTCGTTAGACTAAACTCGTCTAGACATCTAAAGCTAATTGAAAACTATATCAAGTTAGAAGGTTTACATAACTATCTGTCAGTCAAGTCTGTCAAACCCCAGCGGATATAATGTAGTAAATAGTTATGACAAACAATGAACTACTTTTATACTTTTTAGTTTACAGACTATCTTACAAAAAGTTAGCGCAGACTTGAAGTATTGATTACCATACGTAATGATGACATAAAGTAAACGCCAACTTTTTATAAGATGGGGGTTAATATGCAAATATTACGGTAGTTATTATACCTTTCATCTTGACAGTATATAGTTATAATATTTCCAAAAAATATGTCAAAACACAAGCGATTTTTCCGTAGCTATGTTGCAACACAAGTAGATACGGAAAACTCGTAAACTCGATTAAGCTTAAGCATTGAAAGAAGTCCTCGAACCTTCTTAGTCATCAAGTTTCACCACTAGCTTAAGAGCTAGCATTGATCGACGTTCACTAATAAGATTAATGAGCGTATTGATTACAATCAGAGCGATTGTGATATAAATCTCTTGACAGACCAGTCTGGTAACAATGAGTGCATATAATAAGTATTTACACTAAGTATAGTTACTTATCTGTTATATAATAATGCACAACAACCTTTTCAATTCAATATTTAAGTGGCGAAATTTAAGAAAGTTATGAAAATATCCCGGGATTTTTTTTTTCGGCCAGGAAATAAAAAATCAGAGAGGAGCAGGAAGAACAAAAATTGAGAAGTGTACAAAATTGAACGAAATTTTAATCGTCATCACCAAGTTATCCAAAAAACACATTATTAAAGATGCCTCAAAAATACTTGTCAGATCTTAGTACCTATGTGTGATCTATAAAACAAAAACATCAAAATCGGTTTACAATTGGGGGAACTATCGCGTAACATATCTACAAAAAACTTACAGTCGAATTGAAAACCTCCTTTTTTTATGTATGATCGAAGGTGTATGTAGGTATAATCATGTTGTAATTTAAAAAGATAATTTTCAATTACACAATGTCACTCTAAATAATCCGGATTACAGATTACATTAGATATGTACTAGTTACAGCTTGCAACATTATTATATCACTGTTGATAAGAATTACCCATAAGTACGCGATTACCAGCGAGTCTGGTAGTCAACACTCATGGGAATTACCTAAGACATGAGTATTTGAATACTAGATTTGATTTAGTTGACACACCTTTATGACCTACATTAGTAATAGCCTAATTAATAATGAAGCTGCAAAATATAAAAATAAAACTTTGACAAACTTCAGTCCACACTGTACTTGGCTGTACCTGGCCAGAATAATAGCCTTTATATTTATTTGTCTTGGAATCTCGATGGACTACTTTCAAAACATATGACCCACATTAACAACACGTCAGTGTAAATCTTGTATGCATTACGGTCAACTTTTTTTTATGTCAGTTTAAGTCTTAAATTGACAAGATGCATATTAAGTAGAGGTGTGGTTGAGGTTAAACTATGTGGTAAGAATGTTATTTGTGATAATATTGATTTAAAAAAGGTATGATTGTTGCCATGATACCTAATTGAGAATTTTTAATCAGGATCTCAATCTTAGCAACGATACAGAAATATACGACTTTTTTTAGAAACTTGGGTGTTGATATGTGACAACACTGTCTCTGTGACAGATATAACTATTTATGACGCGTTTAGGTACCTACTTTATCTGTGGTTGGGGGAAATCAAACATGGCGGCAAATTAGAACCCAAAGTGCGATGTTAATGAAAATAGAACAAGAGAAGCTACAGTTACGGGATAATCAAAGTTCTGAAGCGAAATAGTCAAAATTCTAATTATTTGTTTTTAAAATAAACAGAAGTTAAGTAATCATAAGGTTAGGTGATTAGTCAAACGATTAGTTGGGTAGAGTCCGATTAAGTATCTATCAGATAATTTTGTTTAATTAATAAATCTGACAGTAATTTATTACAATCTCTACGACTCTACGACTGGTGCTTCCAACTCAATTAAAAAAATAAACAATTTACGATTTCTCAAGCACCCTTTTTAGGGAGATCTGCGTGTCTACCGGCAATAAATTAAAATATACTTTGGTATTTTGTTGCTGATTGTCCCTTTACTTACGGTAACCTGACCTTTCTTAACTGAAAACAAGTACCTAGGTACCAACTTAAGTACTAACTTATTTTTAATTCCGATCAGTGGTGTTATGTTACGTGTCTGAGAACGCGTAATTAATTTTTTTTCAAGAACTTACTGTGACAGCTGACGTTTCAAAATGGCGGCCACAGTAAAATGACTGATAAGACGCGTCAGCGCATATTATTTAGCTTTTGAATATTGAAAAATGCATCGTCCATAATATAGGTAGATAGGTACCTACTATCCTTATTTTCCTACCTTTATTCTATGCTAAATGACTTCCTTAGCATGAAACAATGGCAAGAAAACGAAGGAAAATAGACAGCAGTACCCCAAGTACGAGTTTGTGCACATACGGATCGCAGAGACGCAATCGCCGAGCGCCACCGATTTTGTATGGAGATCACATTCTTCGGGATTTTTATGCTTACTATCAAACTCTAGCATCGTTATTTATAAAAAAAACATAAGACTAAAAGTTTTCTAGATCCAGCGCCTAAAGTGATCCTACGATAAATTAAAGGTACTGTTTATAGTTCTGGTTATAAATACTTACATCGTGCTATGTTACAGATATAATAACTTTATATAATGATAATATCATGCAAACTGATCTCATAATCGTCTTGCAGTCATACATAATGATCTAAATAGGAGTTCTAAGAGTCACTTTATGAACGGGGCGTGAAAACAGCCTTAATAAAGGGTAATAAAGCAATGATATGGTCGAATTAGCTTTCAAGGCGCAGCTGGAAGCTTATAGTGATCTTATGACTCACAGTGGTAATGAAATCATTGTAACATTATACAATAATTACACACAAACACAGAATAGATAGCAGTAAAAATACAGAAGGCTCACTTTTTAACAAACTTCGAAAAAGCTCTCGATTGTCTCAGAACTTTTTTTCTAGGTTTGATGATTTAACAGAATAATGAGTACAATGCTGTGTTTTCTACTTAGTTATTATTGTTTATGTCTGCCCTAACAAAGCAATGTGTGTATTAGTAAAAAAAAAATGTTTATTTGCAACATGAGATAATAAAAAAATACAATATAAGTAAGTAACTAACAAAGAATCACACTTTAATTTGAATATTTTGTGTAAACCTGAAACGTTTTGTTTAATCAAAATCGTGCCAATTTGTCAGAAGTTAATGAAAGGAGCCTTAAGACTAAAGAAATTTAAAACAAACAGGAAATTTATTTCCCGTACTCACTAACTGTACATCAATATGCTAAGTGCATCTATGTGGCAACACTTAAGTAGTCGAAATTGTTTTTACTGTTGTAGGTAAGTACACTTGTACTGTTTATATTACTGTAATTTACGCAAATGTCAAATCGATACAAAAATATTAAAAGTCAGGTGAAATAGTATTGCATCTACTAGCCTAAGGCCTTATTTGTATCATAAATCGATTAAATGGTCATAATTTAATAACGGTCGAAAGGAAATTAATTTTATCGATTCACCTAATGCAAATTTGTAACGTTTCAAAAATAATTGGAATCTTTTTTAAATGATATACCATCATCAAATGAACAGTAGGTACCTATAAAATAAATTATTTTACTATCACTATGATTTGGTACACCGATAAAGGCGGCCCATGCTTAAAAATATTGGAAGGAGTAGATTAAAATGTATTTTAATAGATATTATAAAGTTATTTTCATTTAAATTCCGATTATTATCATCAGATCGTTTTCCCAATACCTATGCTTTCGATTGAGAATCAGTTGCAAAACCCAAAAGAATTTGTCAATAATGTGCAATTTCTTACGCAACTCTCCCGGAAGAATCATGATGATTCATACCTTCACGGCCGGTCGATGCAGCTGTCAGAAAATGAATCACTACTCAAAAGGTATTGAGATATTTGGCTTTCTACAACACCAGTACCCCAAGTACGAGTTTGTGCACACACGAATCGTAGAGACGCAATCGCCTAGCGCCACCGTTTTTGTATGGAGATCCAAAGAGCGCCCCTAGCAGATTTCTTGAGAAGCTTGGATTTCCATACAAAATTGGTGGCTTGCGATACGAAGGCGATACGTTCGTAGGCATGTGCAAAACTCGTACTAGTCCCTCAGTTTACGTCCATAGCTTCACTACATCCTAGTTGAACCTAGACTTTCCCAAGTTTAATTGAATTGGTCCCCATTCCCACTGGTGGATGGATCAGACATTACCTATGATGTAATTTGAATCAAGAAAATCATTAGGCACAGAGAACCCTAAACCTTCCAATAAATAATTTGCCAAATATCTAGCCCCATAACTCCTTTTAAACTTCAACGATTTTTTATCTGATTTAGGCATAGACATAGATAATGGATGACTGAGCAACAGCCTCACAAAACTGACCGTTCTCTAGAAAGAGACAACTCGACTGTGTACTCAATACCTGTCTCTTTTTGTCATCTAGAAAGAGAACTACTGGCCGCACGATTGTTTTGTCTGTCACACTTTTTTCCATCTGTATTTACTTCATACTTGGAAGGAAAGCCTAGTCCATTCTTTACGTCACGTCTATGGATTTAAGTGCCCAGATAAGTTCATTTTTAAGCTATTGCATAGCTTCTATCGTGGGCCTTGATCGTGGAGACCGAATCCGTAACGAAAGTAACCTAACACTGCGCATGCGTAATCCAGCAATAAATGCTATGCAATAGCTTTACCGCGGCAGTCCCCGAGTGCCACACGTCTTTTTTTATATTTTAGCGAATATAAATGGAACTACTTTTTACGTTAATTGGTTGTGGTCAGACCATGTAGACTTTTACTTGGAACACATAAGGAAAATTAAAATTCTAGTTTACATAAGAGGAAAATTGTTGCAAAGGTCAAAATATAATCATCAGGAATGTCAAGAGTAAGAACATCAGAATTTTTCATTGTTAGTTACATTACTCACATTTTTATACCATACATGGATTAAAATTGCTCAAATGTTATAAATCTTTAATTTAATTCAGCGAAGGGCCTACCAACGTCTAAAAAGACTTCGGCGCTAGCCACTAGACAGCTTTTGAAAAAGGAAAGGACGAGCGATTCCGAAATTGTGAAAATTACGTGAAGAAATTCTTAAATAAGATTGTGATAAATAGACTAAATCTCTTTAACCTACTGTTTTATGGTAGGCACTGTCGTCGTTTACTTATTGAGAAAGTTATTTCAGTTCTCATATAAGTCACATGAACTGAAAGATGTATGAAGATGTGAAAAAACAATCGAATCTCAAATCGAAGTTCAGAGTTTACCGTGTTTCAATTGTTTTATAGGTACTTAAATCTAGGAATGGATCTGTCTTTATTATCAGGTCAATTTTGTTATTAAAGGTTGTCTGGAGAAGATCGTTCAAAGCGATAAGGCCGCCTTCACTTACTGCAAACACTGTTTTTCTGTATTTTCTGTTATTTCCTTGTGTGTAAAGCGTTTTCTATCTATCTTTATATATATCTAATCCAGTTTTGTCATTTTGTGAGGTAACTAGTTCATGCACAGGTTTATATTGGATATAGGACTTACGGGTTGTGCAAACCAACAGGTGTGTTACCACCTGGTTTAGAAAAGGTAGTATCAGTCGATAGTGACATGTAGCCCCTTTAATATGTGGAACATATTGATTAGACTTTCACTTGTTAGTCCAGAAATAATGTTACTTATGCAACTTGTGTAAGATTGAGCCTGAGGACTTATTAACTTTGTGACTAAGATAATAAGACGAACGTCAAAGTAGCCGCCTCATAGGTGGGCCAACTGATCCGTGAAATGTCCAGGAATATTTATTTTATTATTTAAGTATTATTCTTTAGACTTCTGTCTTTTTTATTAGGTATTCGTTATACTTACCTATTGCTGTTTTTTTTAATTAAAAGACATGATAATTTCCTACCATTAAGTCATTCTAAATAAATGTATTTTTATCTAGAGCAGAACGCATTAAAAACACCACCATCGAAATGTTTGAAACAAAAGCTCTAGAACTTTATAAAAAAAGGTTTTATTAAAAACGATGACATAATGCCATGCTTATGCCATGTTTGACTCAGAAAAAAAAACTATCATTGACCACAGATTGTATAAACTAGCTAACGACCAACAGTAATGAGAATATCAAAAGCTTGTGTGATGATATTACTTAGATACATGTTTTACATACTTGGATCTTTTTAGTCTACATAATATTGTGGTAGGCATCATAGGTAGGGGAGACCTAGGATAGTTGTTACAGAGGAGAGTTGTTACAAAGCCGATTTCTCGGAACCTATGAACGTTAGTGAGCTGGCAATGCCACTCAATTGATTCTTTTTAGATGCGCTTCTTGATGAAACAAGTGCCTCAGGCACCAGGCAAATGGTTGCCCGAGTACGACGTCTGCATGAAAAAAAAGGCGAAAAGAAATTTTTTTGTCAAAATTTTGGTTATATTTATATCGTGACACATTAAATTTAGGTGGTTATGTTATTTTTTTGTATACTGTAGGGTTTTTGAAGTTTCAAATAGTTGCGTTGTTTTGATGATCCTTTACGTCGTTGTGAAATTATGAATGTTTATTCTGACCACTTCGTAATTTTCGATACCTAGGAGAGTTGTGACACGCTGTAACAACTATCCTATTTTAGTTTATTTGCTTTGAATTTTATGTCATTAGCAATCCAATCAAAAGGTTTCAGTTCAGGAGTGGAAAGGCTGGTCGAGAATAGCACTAGGAGTGAGCTGCTGTACGTCTGTCATAATAGATTGGATTATAGACATATTTTATAGCTGCTGATATTGTCATGATGCCATAGTTACTTAAAAAATATTTATTTCTTATAATCTTAATATCTGTAGTCTCAACAATTATGCCAAATGATAATTGAAGTATTATTAAAGGATGTGTGTTTTATAATTCTTATAAAAGTCATCTTACCTATCAAATATAGTATTGATAAACAGCTGTAACAACTTACCTTGGTGCCTGTCACAACTTACCTCGGTGTTAGGAGAGTTGTTACAGTTTGAGTTGTTTCTGTTTTGGTGGATTTTCTCAGAAACCTTACAACTTTCATTTATTGTCATGACTGTTTTTGATAAAGGAAAGATTGCTCTATATTTAGACATAAAGTTGATAACTGTGCTATGTTTCTATAGTGAGATATGTGGTTTTAAGTAAAAATTGTAACAACCCTCCTTGGTCTCCCCTACTCTAGATTACGCTGCGTCTACAAAGAAATATTTTATATTATAAGATCTTTTCTACAAAGTTTTGCAATAAACAATTTTATTAGATATTATTCTGAAAAAAATATAATAATAATAAAATAATATAATATAAATATAAGTAATAAGAATAATAAATCTGAGAAAATGGTTGGTTTAAATGATGGATTGTGTGGAAGATAAAAAGCATATGAAAGAACTGAATACAGGGGGGTGAGCACGAATAAATATGACTACCTAGATACTCTTGCGCTTAAATTATTAATATGATTTAATATAAACGCACCCTTACGTAGTAAACGAAACAAGTACGCCTTGATGCAAATAGCATTGTGGAATAAACTTTGTATCGATAAATTAAAATTTTAACTATCCACAACGGCCTCCAACAAGTGGTTCACACCTACATAAACCACTTTACTTCTTATTCAGTGGCATATCAATGTAACTTGTAGATGAAATGATCGCCGAAAGTTGTTGCAAAAAAATTACTATGGGTATAAATAATGCTGGTCAATCCACACAACATCATCTAGCCCCAAGCTAAGCAGAGCTTGTGTTATATATATTTAAGCAAATAAATGTCTGTCTTTGTGTATGTCTAATAAAAAATAATTTATATACGACTTCTATATGTATACGTACCGACCAAGAGCAAAACTATGGGAACTAGACGGCTGATAGAATACCTAAGTACTTGTATAATTACTTAGGTACATTTTTTTTACATAGAATAAATTCTAACACAAACCCATAAACAGAACTAATAAGGTGATTAAGAATTTGTGTAATCTAATGAAACATGTTTTTATTATATTAACATTAAAAGCTCCATCTCCGCAGTTAAAGCGGCAAGAAACTCATTAGGTAAGGAACATGTAAATAATGTTATCAACTGCCTCCTACTTATAACACCAAAGTAACACTTATTTTGGCAAAATAAATACTTATCTTGTACCTACAGGTATCTCTCTCCGTATGTTTTATTATACTTATTCCTTGGATAGAACCCACCTTATGGTACTGACTTAATTATCTATAGTAGTTACACTTTATTTAGATGTTAATTAGTCTAATATAAAATGCAAATAAGAATGCAATCATGATTACTCAACCCATCTATCACGCTACTTGTCTTAACCACTTTATTACAGCAATAACTTTAAATAGCTAATTGATGCATAGTAAGGAAAAATACACAATACAGTTTTGGGCCCTTACAATGGCACCGTTTGTTTCAGTCAAAATACGCATTGAACCGCCAAAACAACCGATTTGGACACTTCCCAATGAAAATCTGTAAAAATATTGATGATTGTCTCAATTGAATTGTTTCAGCCTACATAGCCATAGATAGGCGAACTAGGTCACGATTTTTAAGTAAATACATAAAAAATAGTCTCGTCGAAATAAAACGAAGTTTTTAGCAAATTATAATATCATAACGTCGGTCGATGTCTTCGAATGCAATAGCATTAAGCCTTCTGTATGTATAAAATACATTTATTTTTATGCAATAAACAATAAAAAATGATTATTACGCTTATATCTACTACATCAGTCAGCTTCTTAAAGAACACAAATATTTAACAAAATGATATACAATCGTGACAAACATTAGTGCAACACCACTATTCGTGCACTGCATTTACTATGTCATGTCACTAGTACCTAGTAGTAGGTACAGTAGGTACCTACGTGTAGTATGTAGGTAAGGTAACTGGGAGTATCGTTAGTAACAATGGTTCACACGAGATCCAAGGCGGATGTACCGTGGGCGAAGCCTTGGAAACTGTAGCGCACTGCGAAATGACGAATACTTATGGATCCGGGAAATAGTGTAAGTACTAGATAATATAAATATTCATGGACAATTCACACATCACACTCAGTCCCAAACTTAGCAAAGCTAGGTACCTAAATAAAAATGTTTTGTATTGTTATTTAGTTAAATGAAAAAAATATTCATGATCAAATGATCTCACTACACAAGCAGTTTCTTAGAACACTGCAGGGGATTAGCGGATTCTAATGTGTAAAAAAAATATATATATAAATATTGCGTGCTATTTTAGGATACTGTACCGAAAAGGTAAGACGAGGCTTTATTACTTAGACGTGGCGTCTGTCTGTCCGTCTGCCTGGAAGAGATCGCTCACAGCGATAAGCCCATTGTACTTCACTTTTTTTTTTTATCAACCTACGCTGTCCCACAGCTGGGCAAAGGCCACTTCTCTTTCCACCTTAATAGATTTAAGTAAATATAATAAGAAATATCTCTCTGTGTGTGTACCTACAATAAAGAGTTTTCTATACTTATATCTGTCACCAGGCTCATGAAATCTCATGAAACGTGGTAGTTGAAGAGATACAATTTTCACAGATGATGTATTTCTGTTGCCGCTATAACAGCAAATACTTAGGTTCTTAGTTAGGTATAGGTACCTACTAAAGATGGAGCTCTTATTATTATCAAATGGATTGCTTTGTTACATCATTTAAATATAGCCAGCGATGTTGTAACTGAGACGGTGGCTAACTAAGTCAATGAAGCCAAAAAAATCACTTTTAGTTTGCAATTTCGTGTAGCACCAACATGCCAAAGCTTTTAAATCGACGTGACATGATATATAGTCTAGTAAATCCAGTGGGCGAATACGTCAAGGTCAGCTAGTAACGCCATCAGATACCATTTCTACCATTTGTCAATCTGACGTGGGTACAGAGGCCCGATAATGAAAAACATGTGACAATCGTTGGTAAACGTATCGAGACGGTAGGATATTTAAGGCACACTGCGCGTCAAATCCAGCTCGATTTCCAAACGTTGCGTCGTCACCGCGCAATGGATGATACATACACTATAGGTACGATACGTTTACTTGTCACATTCATTCGTGATCCCTCAGTACGCATAGCAAAACGTTACAAATTGTAACATGTATGGCGCCTATTGTTTAGAAGTTAATTGCAGTAAGGTCATGTTTGGATTGATTGCGTCTTTTGTTTGGTTCCATTTTATCACGAGCTGATACGAGAAAAAATATAAAAATTGTCATGCGCCTGATAGTGCCCGAAGATGTTTCATGGTGATTGCAACTCGCTTTTGATAGGGCTTGTCAGGGGATGCATCGCTAAAGGCGTGTTTACTAAATATTTAGTAAAATTCATGCTCCGAAAGTATGCATAAAAACTTAGTATTATTCAGTGTACCTAGTCAGTTTCAATTGTATCAAGTTTAAAGTAGGTAGGTAGGTAGGTATGTACTTTAAACTTGATACAATTGATGCTGTAAAAAAATATATCGCCGATCTTTTTGAACGTGCATTCCAGATTTCGGAAGTCTTTGCCAATTCATTTTAAATACGTACCCAAACTATTTAGCTTTATATATCAAGGCCTACGATAAGTACTAATCGACATGATATTTTAAATAAAGTACCAGACATACGTAGGACCTTAAATCTTAGTATGACATGACCCGCGCCAAAGTAAGGCCACGAACGAATAGCGGCCTTGCTCAGCGCACGCGCAGTGATAAGCTGTGCGATACGATCTTAGGGTTGTCAAAAGTACCTACATGGCGCAAACGGATTTACTGATGTGCTGTTTTTGTGCAACAAAACATTTTAATTGAAAATATTGGATACAGAATTGGTAAGTACTTAATTCTGAGAGAAAGCGGCGAGAATTAGGGACGTATTTAGTAACTAGAGTATTTTATTTTCTCTCCTGTGCAGTGTAAGTATATCCGATACGAACCCGTTAGTTTTTTTATGATCTCAGCCTTTACCTACTTACCATTTACTATACATAAGTACTTATACCTAAGTACTTATACTTAGGTACCTACTGAAGTTGCAGTGAAGTTGCATTATTTTACCATTCCAACTAAATAACGCTTCAAAGAGTGCATCTACAAAATTCAGATTAAAAACTCTTTAATTCCACGTAGTGAAGTAAAAAACTACATGCCTGCCTAAATCTACTTAAAAGTTAGATCAAGGTCTAGCCGGATAATTCCGGCTTTTGGTCAATGACCGACAACCCTAGACTTGACGTGTTGATCTAGATGCGATTGCGATTGCGCAACTTATGTAGTTGTTTTTGAATCGGTGATAAATGTCGATCGTTAATCTATTAGCGCTTCTTTGGGGAGGCGCCAAGTCTTTTGGCTATTAAAAGTGTTTAGTAACTTCATTTGTTTTTTTTTTATTTATTTATTCTTGAACAATTATAATTCGTATTAGAATGTCTTAGTTAGTTTGGTTTGTTTTGGAGGTAATCAAGAAAGATTATACAATACTTGGAGCTAGATGATGTTGTGTAGATTGTGGATTATTTATTTATTTATTAATAGTTTGTGACTAAAGAAAGCATGTTTTCTGTAATTATCTTTTTTTGTTTTTATATTAGTTAGTCTAGATTCGTGATATTTTCTTTAAAGACATGTCACATTACTTCGACTAATCAACTTTTGGATAAACCATTTCAGGATTTAGATAAAAAATAAGAAAAATATTTTTTAAAAGATTAAATAATTTATTCGTGGTTTATTTCTATGAAATAATAAATAACATGATTTTAATTTAAGGCTTCAACTAATATCTATAAATGCTGACTATTCTATTATTAATATTCTACTTAACTGAATGCGTTTAAATATAAACATAGCCCGCAATACGAAACTGCACTAAAATCTGTTGCAATGGCTTTGATTAAAATAAATTAAGGATGCTTTTTCGGTGTACCGATACTGTTTATTAATTACAGTAATAACAATTTAAGTTTAATAGCTACATTAAACTCATTAATTTATTTTTTAATTTGCAAAGTGAATTTATTTGGTACATTAATCATTAATCTCGCAAAATTATACAATTTAAATGCCAATTAATACAAATACCTTTACATTTAACTGCAATAATGGTATGTTTATACCAAGACAACATTTAAATTATATGTGTATGAATTTGAGTAACTTTTTATACATTTATCAGTCAAATTACAGGCGCCCGGTAAACCCCAACTTTATTAACTTTAGGGACTAATGTCTTTAAATGCCCCTATCTAATACAAAAAACAATCACATGCCATCTTGGTTCTGCAACTGTTTCAGCTGTTTCAAAACAGTATCGAGTAACTTCTTCTTGTCTCTTTCATTCTTCTTTAAAACGGAGAAGACAGAAGACTTTTGCTCAGCTTCCTTGAACTTTTCTAGTAGCGTCGCGGCGTCACGTGGTGTTACTAAAGCATATTTCCCGCCTTCTATGCCGACGTCGTGAAGATACGATGACCAATCCCAGCCGGTTATTAGGTCTAGAAGTTGCCTGTGTGAGAAAGACAGATATATACAAGTTGTGTGTGAGAGAAGGACAGCTATAGTTGAAGTGTTACTGCATCAAACCCAATCTCAGTTGATACACTCTCTTAGAATATCTGTCATACAATGTTACTGTTATTTTTTTTCCAGCAATAGCAAGACTACTGCGGGTCGTGGGTTTGATTCCCACTTAGATCAAGCATTTGTGTGGTGAACACTGATGTTTGTTCTGTGTCAAGTATTCTAACAGCAATTTTGTTTCCAAAGCATAAGCGTTGCTTTGGTTGGTACGTCAAATGTTTCTTAATATTTATTACAAACTCGAGACTCAAACAGATTTATTATTAGTTTGGGAGTAGCTAGCACTTTTTTATTTAAATCTATTTCATTAATTCAAAGCTTTTTAATAAATAATTTGTACATGTTTTACCTAATTCTGTTAGCATATTTGATATAAAAAACAAAATAAAATCTTAAATGATCTCTAAATGATCCTTGTGATTTTACTGAATAAAGCAATTTTGACTTTGACTTTGACTTTAGATATATTATTATTAATTACCGTAAGCTAGCAAAGTGCTCCAAAAGCTCCCCTTCCCGAAGCCCCGTGACAGGCTCGGAGGCTGCGAACTGTTCGCACTGCATCACGTCCAGGTCCAGCTGGTACAGGGCTCCAGAAGATATCTGCCTCACAGCCGGTTCCAGCAGCAAGTTGCGGAGACGAACGGCAATGCGGTTTGTAGCTGCACGAACGGCTGCCACTCTGAAATAACATGATTATAAATAGAAATTATTATAGAATTGAAAACAATTTATCTAAACTAATATTATAAAGAGGAAAGATTTGATTGTTTGTTTGTTTGCATCGAATAGGCTCCGTGTCCAATCCATGTAAAAGATTATTTAATTTAGTGTGCATTAAACTGTCATCAGAGACACTCGCGTTTTTTATTTACAAACCTTCCTACAATCGAAATTGAACTTTAACGTAATGAACATAATGGTCAAATCGAGCCGGATCGATTCGTAGGAAAGTTAGTAGGCTCGGCCGGTCGACGACGGTCGAAGACAAAAGGCCGCATTCCTTAGATAAGGATTGCAAGTTTTACATCAAAACAAAGTGAATTATTGGAACTGTGTTATTATTTCGTTGGGACTGAATTTGTTTTAAAGTAAAGTGCTATAAAGACAATAAAAATACGTAAAATGGATTGCAGTGTATTTTAAGACTTAAATAATTTGTGCTACGGATTCTAATTAAAAGCTACAAGTGTGAAGTGTGTCATATAGGATTTGAGTTGGACCTGAACTAATTACCTAAGTTATGTGAAGTTACCTACAACATTTACTTAGCCTTACCGGTTGGTTTCGTGCGGTTTCGGGTGTTATCTTGGACTTTAAGGAATTAAATCGGTTAAAAATGACTGCGGCAACAGCAGAACAAAGTCAATACCTATGTACTTTGGAAGATATTGCTAACATGTTACAAAAGGCTCAAACCAATATAAAAAAATGTCCCAAAATACGGCTGACTGAAGGCTATTTGAAGGCTAGATTAAAAACGGTAGAAGATTATTGGGATACTTTCAAACATGCTCATTATAATCTCATTAAATGTACGCCGCGGGAACAACGAGGAGTGTTACCTTATTTCTTGAACGAGGAGTTTTACAAGTTCGAAGAGATATATATCTGTTTTCAAGCCGATATAACGGATCTCCTACTAAAAATGGAGTCACAACAGAAGACTGAAGAATCACTTATGTCATCATCTTCTCAAGAAAGTCAATCACTTGCAAAACTACCTCGGATTCTACTTCCTACGTTCTCGGGAAAGTATGAAGAGTGGCCTTCTTATCAAGATTTATTCACAGCACTTGTCCACAACACAGCAATCAGTGACGTACAAAAACTTCACTACTTAAAAACCACGGTTACGGGCGAAGCGGAACTGTTACTTAGGAATATACAAATTACCGGAAGTAACTACTTACAGGCGTGGGAGCTATTGAAAGGACGATTTGGTAACAAACGAATGATAGTCAACTCTCTTTTAAAGAGATTGTTTGGTCAAAAGAAGGTGACTAGCCAGTCAGCGCCTCAAATTAAGGCTGTTCTTGATACTACGACGGAATGTATAACCAGTCTTAATAATTTGAATGTGTGCACCGATTCTTGGGATCCGTTATTAATATTTCTGGTTGGGCAGAAATTGGACACAGAGTCGTTAAAGGACTGGGAAGAACATGCGCAGAAGGAGGACTGTAATGCGATGCCAACATGGAAAGAACTACAGAAATTTCTTGCATCTAAGTTTCGCACCTTGGAACTTATCGCTCCTATTGCCACTTCTTCTACACGAGACAAACTGCAAACTCACAAATCATTCCACGTCACTTCCGGAGATAATATAGAAGAAGCCGAAGGAGATTCAATGATGTCCGCACACGCCGCCGTTCTAAGCTCACCACCAACATGTACATATTGCAAAGAGAAAGGACACTACATTCACAACTGCAAGGAGTTCGGAAACCAATCTGTGGAACAAAGACAGGATTTTGTAAAAAATAACAATCTCTGTTTCAACTGTCTAATACCGAACCATAGTGTATTCAGATGTAGACACAGAACAAACTGCCGAGTCTGCGGGAGGAGACACCATTCCCTTCTTCACAAAGTGATGGAAACCAAACAAGAAGGGAATGCACAAACTGTACAAGAACAAGAACCAGAAGAAGAAACAGAACACAAAATAACTAGCGCACACTTCTCCAATGAACAACCCGGTCGTCAAGTGTTATTAGCAACAGCACAAGTAAATGTAAAAACGAGAAACGGTGACAAGCATATACTTCGTGCTCTGATTGATCAAGGTTCAGAGGCGTCTTTCGTGTCGGCAAGAGCCGTAGAACTGCTGAGTTTGACTAAAACTAGCATCAACGGAGTCGTATCTGGAGTAGGAGAAGGAACTACGGTCTGCATAAAACATTTGGTTGACCTGTCGATTACATCGCGTTTCGAAGAAACTGGAGAAATTCAAGTGAAGGCTTATGTACTGAAAAGAATTTCAACTGAGTTGCCTTCGACACACATCGCGATGGACCTGAATATGCTCCAATCATTACCATTGGCGGACCCATCGTACTGTTCACCCGGAAAAATAGATATGTTACTTGGCGCTGAAGTCTTTTGTAAAATTATAGAAGATGGGCTGGTAAAGGTGCCTGAGGGAATAGTAGCTCAAAAAACTAGTTTGGGATGGATCCTTTCTGGTCAAAAAGAGGAACGTCCAGTTTGCAATGAGCATAACGTTACAACCATGCATGTTACGAGAATGATTGCCGAAGACAATGACTTACTGAGAAAGTTCTGGGAAATAGAAACGGAGTTATACAAGAAGAAGACGCTATTGACTAAAGAAGAAGAAGAATGTGAAAGGATTTACACACAAACAACTAAAAGGGACGAAAATGGGAGATACGTTGTACAATTACCGTTGAAGCAAAGTATTGAAGAAACAGTCAATTTATGTGGTGATACAAAACAACAAGCAATTAATAGATTTAAACAATTAGAAAGGAAATTCGAAAAAGACCAAAGGCTTAAAACAGAATACACGAAAGTTATTCAAGAGTATAAAGATATGGGCCATTTAAAAAAATCCGGGACACCAGATGACAAACCTGCAATATATCTACCTCATCATGCGGTCATACGTGACGACAAAGATACCACGAAAGTCAGAGTGGTATTTGACGCGTCAGCTAAAGGTACAAATGGACACTCGTTGAACGACGCTATGATGGTAGGACCGGTATTGCAGCCCGATCTTCGCAGTCTTATTATGGCTTGGCGAACGCATAAAATATGCGTCGTTGGAGATATTGTAAAGATGTACAGGATGGTTAATATGACAGAAGCTCACACAGACTTACAGCGTATCGTCTGGCGAAATCATTTAGACGAAGACATAAAAAGCTACAATCTAACAACTGTTTCATTTGGTACAGCTGCAGCTCCGTTCTTAAGTGTACGAACGCTTAATCAGCTAGCCGACGATGAAACACATGCCTATCCGGAAACTGCACCTGTAATAAAGACGTCATTTTATATGGATGATTTGATGGTTGGAAATGACAATGTAGAAAAAACAAAAAAGATGTGTAAAGAAATAAGAATCATACTACAAAGAGGAGGATTTGAAATGCAAAAATGGTCTAGTAACTCTGAAGAAGTTTTAAAATATTTACAGGGAGAAAAAGAAGGAACAAAGGATAAAATAGAAATCAAACTAGATAAAATTATTAAAATTCTAGGCTTAAAGTGGGACAGAAAAGATGACACATTTAAGGTTACGGTGGACTTACCTGATATGAGATATCCTGTCACAAAAAGATCCATTCTTTCTGATGTAGCTCGACTGTTTGACCCGTTCGGATGGCTGGCACCGGTTATCATCACTGCAAAAATTTTGATCCAAAAACTATGGCTATGCAGCTTAGGATGGGATGATGAACTACCGTGCGATTTGAGTGAAGAATGGACAACATACAGACAAGAGTTAATACACCTGCAAAAGATAAGAATACCACGCTGGCTACAAATCACTAAAGATACTAACAATGTACAACTCCATGGGTTTGCAGATGCATCTAGTCAAGCATACGCCGCAGTGACATATCTCAGAGTCGTTAAAGATAACAAAGTTCATGTGACCATGCTAGCATCACGAACTAAGGTTGCACCTTTGAAGCAGATGTCTATCCCCAAACTGGAACTATGCGCAGCGGCTTTACTCGCAGAACTTGTCAACGATCTAGAAGAACTTCTAAATATTCCTAAAGATAGAATTTTTGTTTGGACGGATTCTATGGTAGTTCTATCATGGCTACAAGCTCAGCCTAGCCGTTGGCGGACTTTTGTTGCCAATAGAGTCGCTGACATTACACGAGTTCTGGATAATAGTCGCTGGAGACACGTCCAATCCGCTGATAATGCTGCTGATATCGCCACAAGAGGCATAAACGCCAGTGATCTAGCTGGATTAGAAGTTTGGTGGACTGGACCACAATGGCTAAAGCAAGAAAGGATAGAATTTGTTACGTGTGATATTCCCAAAACAGAGTTAGAATTAAAAGGGACCTTTCATACCACCTTGCAAGAAGAAGAACCGATTTGGGAAAGATTTTCAGACATTACAAGGATGAAAAGAGTACTAGGATACTGTAGAAGAATTTTGAAGAAAGATGATACTGAACCGAGAGATAAATACCTAAAATACAATGAAATGGAAAGAGTTTTAGAAGAATGCATAAAATACTATCAAGGTGTAGCTTATGGCAAGGAAGTTAATGAATTAAGAAAAAACGGGATAGTTAAACCTAAAAGTTCTCTTATCACACTTGCACCGTTTTTAGATGAAAGGGAAATAATTAGAGTGGGAGGAAGACTTCAAAACGCTACAATAGATGAAACGACGAAGCACCCCATTATCATACCCAACAATCAACATATCACTAAGTTGTTGATTGATGAAGCTCACAACAAAACATTACATGGTGGTATCCAGCTCATGATGTCTTATGTTCGAACTAGATACTGGATTATACATTTGAAATCAGCGGTGAAAAAATGTATTAGAACCTGCAAAACCTGTATTATTCATAAAGCTAAAACTAAGAATCAATTAATGGGCCAATTACCTGCGATGAGAGTGAATCCACACCGAGCATTTCTGAATAGTGGAGTTGACTATGCTGGTCCTGTAATGATAAGGACTTCCAAGGGCCGTGGACATCATGCTACGAAAGGATACATTTGCTTGTTTGTGTGCATGTCTACTCGTGCCATACATTTAGAAGCTGTTACCGATCTAACTGCACAAGCGTTTATTGCTGCGTTTCGACGATTCGTTGCGCGCAGAGGACATTGTTCACATCTATGGAGCGACAATGGGACTAATTTCATCGGCGCCGCAAAAGAACTACGTGATATATTTCAACGAAGCACAAACAGTTTGACAAGTGAAGTGGCTGAATTATTGGCGAACGATGGAACAACTGCTCACTTTATCCCACCAAGAATGCCGTCCTATGGAGGTTTGTGGGAAGCAGGCGTTCAGTCAGCAAAGAGGCATCTAGCTAGGGTAAGCAAAGATACCAAGCTAACGTATGAAGAGATGGCTACTTTGTTAGCACAAATAGAAGCATGCCTTAACTCGCGTCCTCTTTGTAAAATAGACAACACACAAGAATCGTTAACTCCGGGTCATTTCTTGGTGGGCGAGCCATTAATGAGTGTACCAGATTTGAACTACCAACACCAAAACATCAATTTACTAACCCGATGGCAACTAGTTCAGAGAATGACTCAGGATTTTTGGCACCGATGGCAAACGGAATACCTTAATACACTACAACAGAGGCATAAATGGCACATTGCAATACCGTCACCAGTCGTTGGCGATATTGTTATTGTTAAAGATGAAGATCTGCCTCCGACAAAATGGTTACTTGGAAAAATTAAGTATCTTCATCCAGGAGCTGACGGCTTGGTACGAGTGGTTACCATACAGTGCAAGGGCAATCACGAATTGAAAAGACCACTCTCGAAAGTGATAATGCTGCCGAAAGATACAGATCCATGATGGACATGTCTACTTAAGATAATTATGTTAATCGTTGATTGTGTTTGTTATGGAATGTTTTAATTATGATCATGAAGGTCGCATGTTCCTATATTTTCTAATTTTTTGTATACCTATCATACAGTCCATTTTTCTTTGTTTCATGTTACCTTCTAAAATTAGTTTGATTAGTTAAAAACAATTGTTTTTGGTGGGCGATATGTCCAATCCATGTAAAAGATTATTTAATTTAGTGTGCATTAAACTGTCATCAGAGACACTCGCGTTTTTTATTTACAAACCTTCCTACAATCGAAATTGAACTTTAACGTAATGAACACTCCGAAACTACTGGACCGATTTCAAAAATTCTTTCACTGTTATTTTATTTTATTTATTTATTATAATTAAAGTTTGAACAAAAAATATACACAAATAGTTATTATAATATAACATCTAAAAACCACTAAGATTTAACTCGATGCTATACTGAGTTTACAAAATAAAAGCTACAGATTTATTTAATTTTTTAACATAGGAGCAAGTAACTACACGCATAAAGAGTTTAGAAAACATTGTTTCAGTTTAAATTTTAAATTTCTAGGTGTCAAACTATTGCGCAAATTAGATGGTAAGGTATTGATACACCGAGGAACAAGATAACCGGTAGTTCGCTCGCCATACGTATTGTGCGCACGCGGCGCGACCAACTGGTTTCTGGATATAGCTCGAGTGTATACCGGGTGTTCAACAAAATTTAATGCAGAAGTTTTATAAAACTGTTCTTTTAATAATATGTATAAATTTAGCTTGTGTGTGAACTGGTAAAATTTTACAATGGTCAAACAAGCCAATATCATTTTCATAAAATTGATTTTTAATTTTAGGTGAAACAATCGTTTTAATGATCCGTAATTGTAATCGATAAATATCATCTAGGTACGTTTTGTACGTACGACCATAACTGCTGAGCCCGTACTGAATATGCGATTCTGCCAAAGCATTATACAACATGAGCCTAATCTTATATGGGATGCGGTTTTTTAGTATTGTAATATTTGCTAAAAAGTATCTCAGTTTATTACAAACGTGTTCGATATGATAACTCCAGTTAAGTTTATGGTCAATTATAACTCCAAGATAAGTGTGCTTATCAACTACGTCTATGGATTGACAACTACACGTACTATTACTAGAGTGCAAGCAGCTATGGTTATGAATTATTAGGTTTTTAATAGGGGCATGCTTTTTATAAGGGGATTTTATAGTTAATAATTTAGTTTTACTCGGGTTAATCACAAGGCCAGCATCGTGACACCACTTGGTAAGAGCATTCAGATCAGTTTGCATAAGTTCACAGGCAGTTTGCGGATTCTTGTCAGCGATCAAAAGACAAGTATCATCCGCGAACTGGTAACAAGTGCAGTTGTTAATGCAGTCGCTCATGTCGTTAACATATGACAAGAAGTGAAGTGGGCCTAAAACAGAGCCTTGAGCCGTGCCTTCAGTAACAAAAACGGGTGCACTGCTCTTGTCATCCACTTTTACAGAGAAACATCGATTATGTAAGTAATTTTCGCACCAGGCTAGCAATGGCCCCCGAACTCCACAATTATCTAACTTTTTAACGAGGTGACTATGAATTAGGGTGTCAAATGCACGTGAGAAATCAATAAAAAGAGCAAGCACATGTTTTTTCTCATTAAGATGTTCGTTGACTTTGTCAGTAAAATTCGACAGCAGATCCGAGGTGCTTTTACCAGCCTGGAAACCAAATTGATTTTGGTCAATAACCTTATGTTTCCTGTAGAAAGCATGTATGTTGTGAAGCTACATTATCTGCGCTGAACATAGGTTATATTATAATGATATTTTTTATATAGGCTACCCGTGCGAAGCCGGGGCGTACTACTAGTATTTTATAAGGTGCCTTCAAACCTTCTGTAAATTGCATGCAGTAAAGATAATAGCGCCATCTATTAAGCACGATAGGAATCGATAAAAACTGTGAGTATTTAATTTAGATTATAGCGCTGTTGGATTTCCAATAAATAAGTAAAATTTTGACCTCCTCACCTAGCCTGTTCTGGTAACTGATGCAAGGATTCCATTACACCCTTCAAGTAGCTGATCATATCAGTAACGAAGGACGATGCTTGACCGGTCGGCTCAACTAAACATACACAATAATTTATACTTTAAACACACAAAAAATGCAGTAAAAAGTATGTCTCAGTGAAAAACATACTTTATTTACTTTTGTGCTATGATATTTAGATTTTAAGTTATAATAAA
The DNA here is from genome assembly GCA_932527185.1 of Ecliptopera silaceata. NCBI lineage: Eukaryota > Metazoa > Arthropoda > Insecta > Lepidoptera > Geometridae > Ecliptopera > Ecliptopera silaceata. The sequence continues at coordinate 2,304,857 of OW052202.1, read as the reverse complement.
AAATGTGTTGCTAGAACCAGTTAAACGTGAGCTTTTATTTCTAAGCGAGGTGGCAGTTCGAAGTGATACTAAAAAGTACTACATACTTCCTATTATTTATTTTTTACTTTATTTGTGAAAACAAACAGTACCTCAATACAAGATAATTAAACTAAGAGTAATACTAAGTTTTAGTAATTGTGGCACCAACACCGTTTATTATACAAATTAAAAGTTTTGACAATAACTGTCCTAATTAATAAGAAAATATATATATGTATTATAAACGGGGTTGGCATGCCATGCCTTAGCATGTATATAATTAAAAGATAGTCAGTGTCAGACTTCAATTACCTAGTAGCCAATCATAGTTTTCCAGGTCGAGAAATTCGTCGACTTTCTTCTGCAAGTTGTCGCAAATCTGTTGCTCAGCTTCATCGCGCGCTGATTGGAACAAACCAGCGGCAGGCTATAGAAAAAAAAACATTTTTAATTACAGCCAAATGTACTACTTAGTTTGAAAAAGATGAAAATCTATAAATAAATAAATATAACTCTTTATTTAGGTAATTACATTACTTTGATGTTTAATTTTTCTATATCTACCTATATTAATTTGAAAAAACTATATATATAAATATTCATCTACACACAACACTATCAAATCCCAAACTAAGCATACATATAGGAACTAAATTACTTTTTATTTTAATTACATACACCACCTAAGCACAGAACAATATTCAATGTCTTCTATCAAACTAACTTAGTTTACTGTGCAGTGCACTTGACAACCTATAACTGTGCAAATAGGTACTTAAAGAAATGAAAAAGAATTTATTTAATTGAATACATATACTCAACTAGCTTCATAACATCTATTTAGCATCTATCTGAAATCTACAAAAAATACACATCTACCAAACGATTTTCACAAAAATACATTGAAATTTTAGATTTTTTATAAAAAAATATAATTATCAACGAGTTAAATGTTGTTTTATACAAAAATACTTATTACTTACTATTTACTAAATTCGACAATAAAATATCTAACGATAAAAATACCTAGATACTGTATCGATATTAAAAAAACGAGTAAAAAAGAATGTCCTTTATTATAATTGGACATCTGCAACACCAGAGGCTATTGATTTAAAGAGTAGAAAGCTTGTCTAGCACTACTATCTGAAACTAAAATAAAGAAACTAGTCGGTCTTACCGACAGGATTAATATGACTAATCTTACTTGATAACGCTCTAATTCATCATCTTCACGCTCACTTCTAGAGCTGAATTTCTATCAAAAAAATAGTTGTTGAGACTTCAGGTACATTTTCATATATTATATTCTTTAAATAGCCGTTATCGATAAATATTTGGATATAAATAACAATCACTATGTGCATTTAAAATAACACCCACAACACAGGATTTACTTCAGGCGTGGGGTAAATTCAGGTAAATCTAAGTTTTTATTTAAATATACATGTATAATGCTACACTTAGTCTTCCCCATATTACCTATAGTTATACGTGTTTGTTTATGTGAAACAAATGATTTATTATTTGTATAACATGTATTGCAAGCAATTAAAATTCTTTGACTTTGACTTCTTTGATTATTATTTACGTTTAAGCTCTTACTATAATATTTACTTAAAATATATATTTTATTCAAACATTTACTTATCATATTTACATAAATTATGTTAAATGGTTTACCTGCGTGAAAACTGAACCAGAGCCGGTAATGTTACTGATAAACTCGTACAGACAGACCGTTGCATCTTCCAAGTACTGGGTATCCACGATTATCTGAAACAATTTAAAAAAAAATATTTAAATTAAATTAATAGTTTATTTAGGGAACTGAAATAGACAATAACATTGCGAAAAACGATGTTAACTACAGTTGTCGTGAGACTGTCGCTGCACCCGCCTTCATGCTAATGCGATTCCAAATAGATTCAGGATTACGGTATTGGTATTATAACAAAATAAACCTCTACTCAAGTTACATAGAATAGAATAGAAATAGTCTCATAGGAGTCTGGTTATAAGAGAAGAAACCCTCCAGTTCGTGTGAAGAGTGTTATGTAAATTTAGGAAGTGTGTTTTGAGTAAAATGTGTGGAGGTAATGGCGTACCAGAAGAGCCCCCTTCTGGTATGCCATTACATTGTTTTTATAAAAACCTGTGGTTTGTTATGTGTCATAAGTTAAATTCTGTTCTATACAAACCTGCACTAACTGCATTAGCGGTAACGGGGTCCGAAACAGTGCGCTCAGACAGCCGGTGAATGACCGACTAAGCAGTAGCGACGCAGAATGTCGCGCCGCCGCCGCACGCCTCCCCCCTCCCAGGCCCAGGCCGGACGAGTACTTCAGCCACGCGTATATAAACTCCTTCACTTGGAGGTATACTGACGGGACTATTGATGAGAATGGGAACCTGAAAAAAAAAATGGTTGCCTGTAAATTCGGTTTACTGACGATAGTTGAACGTGACAACGAACGCAAAGGCCGATTGTGCTTCTTTGTCGCTCGTTCCGCGCTCTCGCTTGCACTTCAAGCCTCATGGAACACCTCAGAGCGAGGTAACGCCGTATGAGTCATGTTTTTTCGTGCGTGCAGCCGACTCTATCGAATTATAAGACGTTGTCACGTCAAAAAACCTATCGAAAAGTGTTTCGAACATGGCCTCCCTCCTCCCAAGCCCAGACCGGACGAGTACTTCAGCCACGCGTATATAAACTCCTTCACTTGGAGGTACACTGACGGGACTATTGACGAGAATGGGAATCGAAAACGATCGACAAGTGATTCGAATATGGACTTCTTTAATTGGATGTATAGTATACTGACGCGACTATTGACGAGAATGGGAATCAATAAAAAAACGTTCGAAAAGTGATTCGAATATGAACTCCTTGATTTGGAGGTATAATGCCGGGACTATTGATGAGAATGGGAACCCGTAGCGAGGCCTGGAGATGGACTGGTCATCATCATCTTCCTACCCTTGTCCCACGCTATGTGGGGTCGGTACAACACGTCTTCTTCTTCCACTCTCCTCTATCAGACGTCATCTCGGTGCTCACTCCTTTCTTACTTATGTCATCATGGAGATGGGTTAGTACCAGTTCCTTTTTAACTCTATACTGATTGTTGAATGTTACAATCGCACGAAAACGTTTTTTTTTCTCCTTTTAATTTGCAAAGCTACAGGGAACTTACGATTTAGGGAAAGGCTGCATTTCTAAATCGCTCGCGTCGTAAGGAAAATTATTTGCCACATCGTCGTATTCTTCTTCATTTTGTACCTAAAACAATATCATTCTCATAAAAGTGAAACAAACAATTTACGTATAAGTTAAATAGTTATAAATAAGATAGATAAACCCTTTATTGAACGCAAAGAACAGGGAAAACATTACAACAGTTTTGTAAATTAAATACCTATGTATCATTATTTTTTTTTAATGTCGTCTTATTTTAAAGACGTATTCACGTCATCTACCTATACTAATAATTTAAAGAAGTAAAGTTTGTGTGTTTGTATATTTGTTAAATTGTAAGGGGTAATCTCGGGATCTACTGAACCGATTTTAAAAATTCTTTCACATAGAAAGCCACATTATTGCTGAGTGTCATAGGTTACCTATATATCAAAAAGGCTTTTACGTGGTAGTCCATTTTGCAAAGTGAATCGGAGAAAAAACGGTCGAATTATGCCCAACGAAGTGGGCAGGGGTCAGCTAGTAATATATAAACTACCTCGATAGGTGTAAAAGCTGCTTTGTCCAATATATCTCGAAAAACAACAACCCATCGTTGCATAAGCACTTCAGTGTAATGCTCCGCCATTTCTTGAAGTAAAGTAGGTAAGGGATCGACTGGTAGGCCGTAGCATCTGAAATAGGATTTTATAATTTATTTGACAGGCGTTACAGCTCAGTTGGTAGTAGCTCTGCCTTCAATGCTGTGAGTCGTGGGTTCGAGTCCCACCCAGGGCAAATGTTTGTGTGATGATGATGATGAACATAAATATTTGTTCTGTGTCGGGGTGTTACTATGTAATCTATGTAAAGCAGTTTAGCAGTATAGTTCCCATATTACAAGCTTTGCTTAGTTTGGGACTAGAGTGTGATGTGTGAAATGTCTGTGAATATTTATATTTATTTATTATTATTATTTATCTGAGAATATTAGATAAACCTGAAAGGAAATAGCAAATTTTTTGCGTCTTTGTTCATCAAGTAGCGATATAGATGGCGCTACATTGATTGTCTAAATGTTTAAAAAGAAACAATCAGTGAATTAGAACCTACTTGATTGTATTTATGAACAACACGATCTGATGCTTGATGGAGAGCATCAGGGTAGGGTCGGTGATCAGAGACGTGTTGGTGCGGAGAGTAGACGCCACTTTGTTGACTGACATGTCCCAAGTGTCAAGCAACCAATCCTGAAAATTATTTATTAATACTAAAAATATAATTTTAAATTATTTTATTTAAATAATACTATTTTTTTTATTTAACTTATTCAGGGTGCTTTTAAGGCGCAGTGGCTGATGGCAAATGGCTGAGTTTGAAACGAGTGTTTAGTCTAATAAGGATAATAAAAAAAACCATAGTTGAATACTTTTAATTGAGTACTTCGTTTTTTAATAACCTTTACTTATGAAAAAAACTATCCGAATGATTATAACGATATAAATAAAAGCAATGGATTCTGTTGCTGATAATGATGAAATGCTGATAAGGATAATTTATGCCACGAAACATAATTATTAAACCGAAATAACTTAAGTTTTACTAAAGCAGTGTCTAGTCTGGCTAATCTTTCCAACACGATGCTACAACAAAATACAGTTGTAGCATCGACACGATAAGAAGAAGAAGAAGACTTAAGTTTTTTTAATTTTTTTTGCGATCTTTGCTAAGAAACATTTTACTAAAACTGAAATAAAATAGCAAATTTTTAATTTTTAATTTTTTTAGTGTCTTATATCAATTTGTATATTAATAAAATTTACCTTTGAAACAAGACCAGCCGCAGCACTAAGTAAATGCTCCTCCAGTATAAAGAAGCCGAGCACTGCATTGAGGTAATCTTTCACGCCGCGGATTGAATCGTGCAGGTTCGAAGCCGCGGGGATCAGCACTAGGCGAGCTTGCTGTTTCCTTTGTGCTCTGTCAATCAAAATAAATAAAACTTTATTTTGTATGATCGTCTTATATTTAGTCGTACAATATAATATTTCTGATTTCTTATATTATACCAGTTCCACGCGACCTGAGCCTAAAAGACCGGTTAAAAAACTGGGTAAAAAACGGCCTGGTGGGTAGGAATTTCAATAACCTACAAGTTCCTTGAGATTTTTAAAAAACGGAAGAAGTTCTAAGTACGTGTAATTTTTTTTTACATAAATGTTTTAATCCCTTGTAATTTTTAGCAGAGTAGTTGTTAGACTTTGATAATTCTTTGTTCTTTCTTTCTACTTTTACGTAATTTGGCGCCGACCTAAAATTACTATAATGACAGACTGTTAGTAATTTGGGTAAAATAAAATATATAATTTTATGCTTTTCTTTTTGAGAAATTGTTTTTTTTTTTTTTTAAATAATTAAAATATCAAACCTGTAATACTGTATGAAATCGTTCTTAGCTCCCAATACAGTGTGGATGTGCAGGCAGCGGTGCAGGGGACTGAAGTCTACCAGCTCGTGTGGACATTGCGGCGGCGGCTCTATCTCGGAACTGCTTAGCAACATTTTATCTGATAAAAATAATAAATAATTAAATAAATAATGCTGGACAATCCACACAACATCATCTAGCCCCAAGCTAAGCAGAGCTTGTGTTATGGGTACTCGTAGACTGACATATAATATTATTACATTTACACATTACATAGATAGATATTTTTATTATACATTATACCCAGAACACCCGGAATAAATATGCAGATCGTTACAAACATTTATCCCAAGGCGGGAATCAAACCCGCAACCTTCCGTGTCGCAGGCGGACCTTCGCCCACCGCGCCACATCGGTCGTCAAGAAAAAACGTTTATTTACTTACTAACTTATGTTTGGGACTAAAATACGTGTTACGACTCCTATTGATTTATTATACAAATAGCCTTTAAATTACACATATTTTTTGATGGCATCATTACTATACTACTTATCAATTAGCATTATTTTATTTGCTATTTCAGACAGAAATTAGAAATAAATAGTTTAAAGAAGTAATTAAAAATTATGTGCAATAAAGTACATTTAAAGTCTGAAAATAATAATAAACTTATGATGCTGACAGTACTTAAAGTATTTACCTTTTTTGTTTTTGACAATGGTCGCCAAATTCCTCCCCATCAGTTCTTGACTCTGTTTCAATGCCATTGCACCAACCTGAGGAAAAATAAATGAAACTAATTTTATGAAATTTTTTACTCTCGTTTTTGTTACAAAGGAGTGAGAGTAGCGACTTGGCCACATTATATTATACATATTTGTTTAATGTTAATGATAAATAAATGTATTTTAAACTAGCTAATGCCCGCGACTTCATTATATTATATACTTTATATATACATTATATTTTTTGACAATTCGAACAATATCTTTAAATAATACACATAGACTATCTATGTGTTATTCTGATGTATAAACTATTATTATTGTAAAATTGCATTAAAATCTATTCAGTCTAGTCTCAGTCGTATCTCAGACTATTAGTCTATCTAGTTTTTGCGTGAAACAGTAACAAACATACATCCATCCATACAAACTTTCGCGTTTATACAATTAGTAGGTAGGACGTAGAATAACTTTACAAATCAAAACAAACCTGAGGGCTAAGCTTGCGTATATTCTCCAAAAAGTCCCTTAGATCAGCCATCGAAGCATCCCGAATCGCTTGCCGCAATCGCGGAATGTCAGCAGATATAGTGCTGCACCATTTGTAGGGACCCACGCGGGGCAGTAATACATGTTCTAACTGCTCCAGGGTTTTAAGGGCGGGGTAGTATCTGAAATTACAATTACTAGGACTCTTTGCTTCAAATTTGTGCGAATTTCTTTGTATTTATGAGCAAAAATATCGGTCTGGCAAACACTGGATGAAAAGTTTTGGAGCTACATTATCTGCGCTGAACATAGGCTATATTATATATGTATTCAAAAAAATAGGGATCCTTACTAAAACTTAAATTATGTAACCCAAGGTGTATAAAAATACCATTTTTTTTATATAGGCTACCCGTGCGAAGCCGGGGCGTACTACTAGTTAGTCTATATATTTCATCATCATCGGATAATGATGATGATGATGAAATATAGGTATTTTGGAAAGTAGAGAAATGCATCTAAAATAACTCATCTGAAAGTTATTTTTAAAACTCCTTGTCTCAAAGTCTAGTTTAAAAGCGTAGTCTTTGTACTAAAGGTAAGTATATTCTGAATTTTTTTTCGTGAGCAACACTAACCTTTTAGCTTCGACCTGAGTCTTCAGTTTGGAGTAAGTAGTCAACAAAGGCAGACACAGTTCCATCTTTTCGATTGTAGAAGCGATGTTTAGTTCCACGCGGCGAGCTCGGATCAACTCTTCGGCTTTTGTGCAGATACCTAAGAAATACCATAATTAATAGAATTTTCAATACATATGTAAACTAAATCTTGATGTCTTCCGAAGTGGACAAAACACAGGACAGACTAGATATACCTACTTTAGTACAATATAACGATGAGACTGAACGAATTATGAGTTCCTGTTTCCATTTCCGGACGTCAGTAGTCTACTGGCACATATAGAACTATATAGGACTATTGCCCCAGTTAAAAAAGTGCCCTATCTTTTGTGTGCTGGGGTTATTATATTTTTTATAGTGCTATAATTTTTTATATAGTGTCTAATTAAAAATAAATAAATAATCCTGGACAATCCACACAACATCATCTAGCCCCAAGCTAAGCAGAGCTTGTGTTATGGGTACTAGAACACTGACATACTTAATACAATACATTACATAGATAGATATTTTTTTTATTATACATATAAAATACCCAGAACACCTGGAATAAATATTTGCAGATCGTACAAACATTTATCCCAAGGTGGGAATCGAACCCGCAACCTTCCGCGTCGCAGGCGGACCTTCGCCCGCCGCGCCACATCGGTCGTCAATTATAAAATGTTATCATATATTTAATATGAAACGTATCTTTGAGTCATTGTTTAACTAAAGTTATCATAGGTTCCATAAAATTGCTCATTAAATAACGAACCTTCAGTAGTCTCTTTAACATTGGCATCGACGTTGGATATTTCAGCATGCAGTTCTTCAGCATGAGATCTCACCTCTAACAATTCTCGGATGGAATCAATGAAGCCCTGAAAACGTCCAAAAGTTTACACCATTATTTTTAGTACTAAATTAAAATTATCGAGGCTTACTTAGAATTAATGTAAAGTAAAAAAAGACGTGTGGCACTCGGGGACTGCCGCGGTAAAGCATAGCATTTTGCTGGATTACGCATGCGCAGTGTTAGGTTATTTTCGTTCGGTATTTTCGTTACGGAATTTCTGGATTCGGTCTCCACGCTCATAAAAGCTATGCAAAAGCTTAAAAAATTGAGAGAAAAAAGATCTTAGTTACTTAACAATATTATACCAAAAATTAAATGTTATTACAGTATAACCGAGTTTTTAAATGCTGATCTTAAATTAGTTAATATATATTATTAATAATTAATGAACTACATATAAGGAAAAACGACTGCCCACCCTATTGTAAGAATTATTTTAGATACTGTATTATTTGCATGGTTCAGGTGAGATTGTGCTGGAACATTTTTTATTATTAATTAACACCCTCATTCTACCAAATAAATAAATGAAATGAAATGAAATAAACAGTGAGTAGGTAAACTGCTTTTCAACTCTTATCAAAAGTTGATCACAATAGTGCTTTTTTTTGATTAGAGAGACAGTGACAGCAATAATCTTAAGCAGTGTAAAATTGCAAGGAGATTTTAGAATGATTGAAAAAAAATTTTTAGATATGCCTGTTACATAATTCAAGATTGTGGTAAGAATAAAAAATACAGGATACTTATGAAAAACGGAAATTTATTTTATTTTGCATTATTTTATTCAAAATGTTTTAGTATTGAAACAAATATTTCACACTAAGCATAATGTTTGGAATGCCATAATGAGTTTTTCTAATGGAAAATGCTTACCTACCTAATTTATAACAAGGTCACTTGTTCGTACATTTTACCCGTAACGTAAGTATATTAGGTAACAAGTTATATGCTACAATAGCTTAGAGGCTTCACAGCAAATAACAACATACAAATTTTGTATTATAACAGTACCTCTACCATGAGATGTCACAGTAAAATCGCCTGACTTTACTACAGTAGTTACGTAAATATTAGTATGACAAATTTTAGTACCCAACTATCCGCTAGAGGCGCTGTACAAATCTTCATACATTTTTTTTACTACAGACGCTAGCGAGTATAGTAAATATAGTATAGTAAAAACTCATGGTAGAGCTACAGGGGTCGATTTTTGAGACATGTCAGTAGGAGCAAATACCAGGGAGCAGTTAGGTACTTCAAAATGTTTCTATGAGACCATTAATATCATTTTGAGATAGTCTGAACTGCATTCACAGATTTTGAGAAAAATAAGTTTAAAAAAAAAAAATTATAATACAACAAAATTATGCCAATTGCCTATATTTCATGTATAGATCAAAAACCAAAATTTCTTGCTTCATCTCAAAATATAGTATATAGCATAAAAAAAGCAAATAGAAACAAAAAAATTGTATGCAAAAGTAACAATAAAAAAAACAGTTTTTTAAACTACTTATTGATATTCAAGTATCTTGAAGTATTTGTAGATAATCTAGTAGTAATAACATTTTAGATAATCATCATGAACACATTTTGGTCCTAACAAACTATATGCCATAGCATTTAAAAAACTTATTACTTACTACACTCAGCTTAGTTATTAATCATAAAAGTTTGTCTTAAACTTAATAATACTCATAATTTGTCACAGCATGCACTTTCGTGCTAAATTCAAAAGACACAACCTTAGGAACATCAAGTCTAGAATAATATCATAACAATTTCTTGCTTATAGCTTTAATTCTATTTACCAAAAATCTACTCCAGCTTAATATTGTTATATTTTATCTCTATTCTTTCATATAAACAGTAAGATTAACTTACATTTTCCAAACAAGTTTTTTCAAAGACTATATTATTTTTGTTTAATATTTTTATCTGCCAAGGATTTTCTAATTGTATGATAGCTCAAATGATCTACTGATCCCGAAAAACTGCTAGGGTTTCTACGCAATTAATCAGATTTGATTTGATTAGTTATTTTACATAGAAACTCTATCAGTTTTTCGGGATCAGTAAGCTTTTCAGCTTCTACTTTCGTCTTAACGGAGTCATCTTCAATCCCAAAAATAATACATTCAACAGCCCTCTTTCCTGTTATACTACAACGATTAAGCAACTGTATCTTTTCAATGCAGTAACTTTCCAACTTGTCGCCAGTCTTGGCAGTTAAGTTCAACATGTCGAGAAGAATTTTACCGTAGTTTTCTTCAAAAGCTGCTTTAAGTTCATTTTGACATTCACTCCAGGAGAGATTGCCAGTAGATCCTTCATACCAATGCTTGGCAGTTCCAACTAGTTTAGACATAGCAAATTCGACTATTTGCTCATCAGTCCACTTGTAATTGGTAGCGATATCATTGACGCTATTTATCCATAAAGTAATGTTTTGATCTTTGTTAGATGGATCAAAATCTGGTAACGTAGCATCTTGGGCTGAGATGTAATTAGCTGGTATTTCACTCAGGATATTCACACAAACTTCAGTTGCTTCACTATAGTGATGAGACTTTTCGTTAGCATTATCGGTAGAAACGTCTTTATCTCCAACATTGGAAGTTTCTGCTGAAAAATTAATTTTAACTTCAGTTGCAGTTTTTGGTTGAATTCCTGAAGAATTAATAGATTTTACGTCACGTACTGATATGTTGAACTGGTGTTCATTTGTTTCTTGACAATCCTGATGCATTTCTGAACTTGGCTGACTCTCAATTGGTTGTAGAACATTTAAGTTCTCAAAGTTATTATTAAGTTGGGCAGCATTGTCTGAACTGATTGTCATGTCTTTGTCGGACAATGTAGTCTTTCCTTCCTTCTGTCGTGCTGTTTCAGCCATAGTATCAGCTCTGATATGCATCCTAGTAGTTTGGACAGAATGACGCATGGAATAAACTGTCAACGGGATTGGTTTTGGAAAATCGTTACGTTGCTCAAGTGTGTGCTCAGTTAAAATTTTCGCGACAATGGGACCAGTGCTGGCCATTTCTAAAGTAGAAATATTTGGTTCACTTTTCACAATAATATCTGAAGGCACTAAAACTTTTTCCGAGTCAAGATGATTAGCAATATCCATTCCAAGAGTGCAAGGTACCGGATCTGGCGAATTATCCCGTTCAGATTTCACAATATCTTTTAATGGGAGTATAACTATTTTCGAATCAATAGGATGACATGACATCTCTTTAGTGGAAGTTACTGGTTCCCCTTTCACAATACTCTCTGATGGCATACTACCCTGATCGTCTGACTGATCTACAGGCTTCATGAGAGTCTGATCAGGAGTGTGAGCATTAGGATTATTGTCAATGTTGCCAGACACACTTTCACCTTGCACCTTGGCATCTGTCACCTTGTTTACAGTATTGCTGTTTGGATCAATTTTCCCATCAGAATATAGAGTCTTGCATTGACGGCGAACTGTGTCATATACCTCACCACTACTAGCTTTAACAATATTGTTTTGGCAATTATCATCTCGAAGTTCAGATCTGCGAGGTTCAGAAGACGTATCGTGGAATAATGCAGCACAAGCTTCACAGTGACAAGTAAACTTAGATTTTAAATGTGAATATAACTGACCCTTATCGTTGAGATTTGCATAAGCTGATTGGTTAGTACAACCTGCAATAACTGCAGGAACATTTATTACCTCTTCCTGGTCAAATACCTCTGAGTTTGCTGAGACAATGATCGGCTCAGGATTTGCAGCAGATTGTATGTTACTTTGGAGTTCAATAGGCGCTAGGGTTATTTTATCATGGCATCGAACAGGCTTTTGGAGATTTCTACCGTTTAGCTGGTCCTCAGCAGATATTATGTGGCAGTTATGATTAACGTGTTGATCTGCAAGCAGCTTGCGACTCTGAATATGGTGAAGCTCAGCTGACAAAGGACAACTTTGTCCACGTTTTAAACTAATATTCATGCGATTTTGATCCTCCTGCCGATGGTTAAGCTCTCCCGATAAATTGCGGCTGTGATTGTGTTGGAGATCAGCTGATAATGACCGATTTTGACTAAGTTGAAGTTCAGTGGACAAGGTACAACTCTGACCATGGTACATTTTAGCACGCTGATTATTATTGAGTTCAGCATGGGGATCTTCATGTTTACCGTCATTTGGTGTAATATGACGTTTATACGCTTCAACGGTAAGGTGGCGGTTTTCTTGGCAACATTTATCAGGTTTATTGATCTGATTAAATTGGAGATCAAAAGACGCGTTATGCTCATCGAGTTGAGGATAGCGTACATTCGAAAAATCATGGTCAACACGACTTTGCATTGTTGCTCCGCTATCGAAAACTTCATTATAATCAGATTTATCCAATTTCGACCTTAAATAGCATCGTAGGTCATTTGTTTGATTTACATTAGGTGTATTTCTTCTGGACGTCTTAGCGTTATCGCAACACTTGGTAGGCGCATTGTTAATGGATTGGCGTTCGACACAAACAATGCTTGGACCAGCAGAACCACTACGGTTTTCCTTATATTGACGCCCATTTTCACCTCGACTGCTAGTAACGTTTTTGTACCATTTATTACCATTCTCACGGTCAATAGAATCATAGCGTATTTGACGGGATTGTCGTCCTATCGACATGCGTTCCTCTTTTTCATGTCTAGCGTTTGCGTAGCCTCTATTGTTTTCAGAGAAATCGTGACGTCTTTCATCAAAGCGGCAATCATTAGGTATACTTTCATTTCCTTGAAATATAGAGGACGCGTGACGTTTACTCAGTCGTTCAGGGGAACCACGTCGTCTTTGATCAAAGTGGCGTTCATTACGTGCATTATCTCTGTTACACCTAGTTGGTGTGTAGCGTCCGTTACCATTTTGATGGTCAGGGGAATCATGCCGTCGATGGCCGAAATAACGTTCACTAGATGAAGGTTCCTTCACTTGGCTAATTGATGCGTTGTGCCAATCACCACATAGAGGTTCAGCGGGATCGTAGCTTCTTTGGTAATAGTGGCTTTCTCTATGGGAATCATTCATATGTTGGCGTTCAGAATCATGACGTCTCTGGCCAAAATTGCGCTCATTCGGTGGATTTCCCATCTTCTGAACCCTAGTTAACTCATGGCGTCTGTCATCAATTTGGTGCTCAGAGGAATTGCTATATCTTTGACTAATGGGACCTCCTCTGTGGTCGAAGGTAGAATGACTATCACGATATTCGCGATCGACGGAATTCTGACGTCTTTGACGGTGTCGTTCAATAGACTTACGTTCACCATTAAGTGAATTGTAACGTCTTATAACGTAATGACGATCAGTGGAATTACGATAACTTTGATTTGAGGGTGCGTGACGACTCGAGCTATAGTAGCGTTCTGATGAATCATAGCTTTTTTCATCACGGTAATGGTCAGTGTCAGTTTTATAACGCTCATCAAACGCATCACGTCTTTTCCGACGTGTGATTAAAGTGACATTTTCAGATGCGTGACCACTACCATCATAGTCATCGAAATTTTGTGCTCGGCGTGATGGGTCTCGTCTGTCACGATGTGATGTCTCATCTGATCTGCAGCGACTACGCCCACTACGTTGTTCAGTAATAGATTGGTAGTTTTGATCTCGGTATGGTTTGGGTGTTAATTGGTTCTGATCTTGATAGGACTCACTTGAAGAATTATGACATTGTTTACGATTGCGTAAATACATGCGTAGATCACCTGTTGTGTCCGGTTCATTATCCCCCATAGAAGCCAGATTCATGTTCTGTTCAGCCGATGCATGAAATTTTGCTATCTCATCATATTCTTCGCAAGTTAATCCATCAGAATTCACTACCATGGCTCTTTCGTTATCATCGTAAGGTTCTGGCGTTCCATCAGTATACCCATCGTAGCAAAATGATTCATCATCTGAATCATTTGCTTGGTTTTGAATATTTTGATCATGAGAAATGTAGGGGGTTTGGGTCTTATCAGCTGCAGCTTTTGGAAATGTATTGCTGTAACCACCGAGGCGATTTAGGTCAAGGCGGTGTTTTTTAGGCTTATTGCTATCATAAGATGATGCTACATCATCTGTTATGCGATAATGTTTCTCTACTTCAGTGCGAGGACTTTTCAAAGTTTTTTCACGGTGTTGAGGTGCTTCCTTGCTTCGCTGGCCAGTAGATGCATCAGACTCACCAGCTGACTCGATGGGTTTGCGGGAAGAACTTCTCTGCCGCTTTCTTTTCTTTGGCTTCGTAAAAGGAAAAGAAAATTCTTACATGTAAAACACATATAACTACAGTAGTATGATCATGATTACCTACTTTCTTTGAGTTGAACCTGCATCCAGCAGTTCAGTGGACTGATATAGGTTGATGATGATGATCAGGATTTGCACAAGATGTAAGTGACTAATAAATAAATGTTATTGATAACAAACCTAGCAAGCCTATCAATGTTGTAGCCTAGTTGGCAACTGAAACTTGCATTTTAAAGCACTATGAATATATTTAAATATTTTGGTTTCTGAACTCACCTGATAATGAAAGTTGCAGAGCTTCTCAATTTCCTTGTCATGTTGCACGATTCTATCATCGAGCTGCTGCACAAAAGCTTCATGACCTTCGCCTTCGTACACCGATCGGAACGCCGGTCCCCAGTAGTCGTCAATTCCCTCAATTTCCTACAAAGCACAACAATTTTCTATCAAATTATCATGTTGAGTTCGCTACATTTAGGCTGCTCTATGATACACTAGATGAAAGTAATTTGCTATGGAAAACTATCGAAAAAAGTGAGAGCTTACTTGTATCGTCGCATTCATGTTGTCGCGTACGGTAGGTGTTTGGGAATGTGTTACCTTCAAATGTATGTACTTATATTATACCTTCATGATGATCATGACACTAATTGAATAATATGCAAATGTAGCAGATTTTATGCAGTTTTAGCAAAATTACGCTTGAGCGAGGGGCGTGAATCGGATTGTTTGATTTAATTTTGTGAGTTGAGTGATGCACTTGAGATGAGAAATTGTTGTTCGGAGTTTTTTTTTCATATTAAAAAAAAATACATTTGAGTTTGACATTGAGATATTGGTTTGTTTGACCATGAATTCTTGAAAGTGCTTGTAGAAGTATTATTATAAGAAGAAAAAAAGGGCTGCCAGTATTTTTTTTAATTATACCGACATGTCTAACTAGACGAATAATTTAAAAACAATACAAAATTTTCCGTGATTTGTGACTAGCGAAGAAAATGTATTTGGGTGTTTGCCTTTTATAATATTATTTATTATTTTACTCTTGTTTGTTGTTTTCAACCGTTCAAAATTTTTTATTTGGGGTTCATAGTGGCTAAATTTAATTTACAACGTTTCATATTCTCTAAATGTGCCATACATCGGTACCAATATTATCGGTACTATTTGTGTAATGGTAACCCAGCTTACTTAACAGAAACTGTGTACTGTCAGACAAACCATATGTCAAAGTTGTCAAAAGTGTCAAAACCCGATAATTTCGGAATCGGAATTACGAATTTACGATTTCGGTCGTCGCATTCGCAGCAAGATCAAGTGGAGGAGAGGGATTCGCTCAGAATTTCCGTGAATTAACTTGCATAAATTTAAAACGACGAATAATTCGTCGTAACCCATGTGGCCTATAAATAATTAATTGTAACACTATTGTTTCTAACTCTACTGCTAGTCTGAGGTCCAGCAACCATGGCTCACTGTATTCGAGTTTTGCATGGCCAGGTAAGCAGGGGTTACTAGAACTTCATCTGGAAATATTCAATAACGGCTCAATTGAGTTATCTTTGATCATCGCCAGCTGTCGCATTGATTTAGCAGACTACGCTGAAAAAGAGATTTTATTTTCAGGGTAGCAGGACGAAGACGGTCCTCTTGGAGATTCAGCAAAGATGCTTCAGCGTGTCACCGCTGGCCGCCGCAGCGGCTCAGGTACTCATCAGCCAGAAAAAACAGATATTACAAGTGTTTTCAGTGAATGTTCAAAGTTGTTATGTAACCATAAAAGTGTTCACTACAGAGTCTTTTACTGTGTTTTTAAGTGATGATGAGAGTTTTCCGGTGTTTTGTAGGTGGCTATGTCGAAGTTCGACCCGGCTCCGCTACCGTACGCCAAGCTGACGAAGAATCTGGAGATTGTCAAGAAGAGGTTAGGTCGGGATATGACCTTGTCGGAGAAGGTGCTCTACTCACATTTGGATGACCCTAAAGGACAGGTAAACGTAAACCTATCCTCAACATGTATATTTTTGTCATATGTTTACAAATACTGTTAATTTTATTATTGTAAGCTTAAAAATATACCTAATCACATAGATATATGTGATTAGGTATATTATATAAAAATATACCTAATCACATAGATAAATGTGATAAGGTATATTTTTAAGCTTACAATAATAAAATTAACAGTATTTGTAAACATTCAGAGACCAATGCTCCAATGTATCTTATCAATGACATATTTTTATAATTGTACAACTTTAATGATTTTATGTGTGTTATCTACATTGACTTGCTTCTACAAACTGGTTTTAGAGTAAAAATACTAACAAAGTATAAGTTATCTATACTGTAAGATAACCTGTAGCTGAACAAATAAGTGTAGAAATGACATCTGTACTCAGAGATATACATTAATGATACTCTATGCGTAAACTATTGATACCTTTAACCAAAAAGTAATGATGAGAGACACAGCTTGTTTTAAGTTATTCTGTAAAGTATTTTTGGAACTATTTGGCGGCTAGACGGAAAAAAATAAGACCAAAAGTGGTAACAACGAGTTAAGGAGTTGGGCTGGCTGGGGTGAGGTTAGCAGGGGGACAATGCACAAAACACCCTATTGCGGGACATCAGTGCGTTCTTATTCCCCCACTTAGAATTAGTGGTAATGACACTTGCTCTCTGTCTCGTCTGTCTCTCTCTCATAGAAAGCAAGCCAGTGATATCGCTACGATTATTTTTGAAGAGTGTATACAGGTTTTATGTACATAATTAATATTAAAACTAATTAATCGAAAAATAAAATGTACATTAGGACATTGAGCGTGGCACCAGCTACCTTCGTCTGCGGCCCGACAGAGTGGCCATGCAGGATGCCACCGCTCAGATGGCGATGCTGCAGTTCATCTCCTCGGGTCTGCCCCGTGTAGCTGTACCATCCACCATCCACTGTGACCATTTGATTGAGGCTCAGATCGGCGGTGACAAGGATTTAGCTAGAGCTAAGGTATTTTTCAATATTTAAATAATGTACTCCTTATATTCACATGGCTTATTTGGATTCTAAATTGGTTGTTCTTTGCTCAGTTCCTGACAGGAAAACTCAGCTTGAAAAATAATGGAAAACTTTCACAGTTATTAGAATATTATCTATCTCAATTCTTTTTTCGTTCTTTCAAAAAATTATACAACTATAATGGTAGTATTTCATGCAGTAACATAATTCTAGTGAATAGTGTAACAGGAGTATTATTGTATTCACATTCAAAACAAGTATTCATATACTTAACAAAATAAATGATACTTTATTTTTACTTTTTTTTTTTATAGGAATGTTTTAAGAAAATATTTGATCCTCTGAAAGTTTTCTGTAGTATCTTAATTTTTTATTTAAATTAGCTCTAAAAGTCCAGTAGCAGTTATAATGCCTTTAACACCACTATATTTACAAATAAAACATGTTTATAAAACATCAGGATATCAACAAAGAGGTGTACAAGTTCCTTGAAACTGCGGGTGCTAAGTACGGCGTTGGTTTCTGGAAGCCAGGCTCCGGAATCATCCATCAGATCATCTTGGAAAACTACGCTTTCCCCGGTCTGCTGATGATTGGAACTGACTCCCACACACCTAACGGAGGCGGTCTAGGCGGTCTCTGCATTGGTAAGCTTATTTTTATTGACTAGTTAATAAATCATCATTTTTTTCATCAACCTACGCGGTCCCACTGCTGGGCACAGGTCTCCTTCCCCTCTTTCCACCTCTATCTATCCTTAGCTAACTCTGCCCAATTCCGGTCGAAGGAGTCATCATCTACTTATAAATATTAAAACATTTAAGATGCACGTGACTTCGTCTTATAGCCGTGTATAATTCACACAATATCTATAGTTTCATTAAAATCCGTTCTGTAGTTTTAGCGTGAAAGAGTAACAAACATACATCCATCCACACATCCATACAAACTTTCGCGTTCATAATATTATTAGGAAGTAGGTTAGTTTTTATTGTTAGTTTAATACTTAATTTCGTAATTTTGTATGATTTAGAAAATCTTGTGTAAAACCCTCATTGTAAAAGTAGCATAATACTCAAAAATGGTTTTTAGATTTGATTTGTTATACCAACCAATATATCTGTCTCCACCATTGGATGATCCTTAAAGCCTAGGGCTTTTGTTCAGATCAAGCTATATCAGATATAGCGATATAGAACAAATTGAAGTCCTTGATTGCAACGGTGATTTTAGGGTGCAGAATCGGTTACCTAGTGGATATGCATATTTATTATTTTCACTACATTTTCGGCTCTTAGACAGTTTTATGATAGTGTTGACATAAATACTTACTTGATAAAGAAGTTATCGCTGTAAAACTTTTCCCCATAACACTGAAACTCGTTTAATCCAGATCGAATTGCTAATGAGATTTTTGACGTCACTAATTACATGCAATCTGGAGGGTTTAGTATGATCTAGAAATTGCAATTAAAACATGTTTTTTTGTGTCCAACGATTTATCGTTTTGTTTTAATGTTTTAAAACGATCCTCCATTTAAGATAATACCAACCTATATACTACAAATATAAATATTGCTACATTTAAAATACTTATGAAGTACGGAAGATGTTAAAAATCGCAGACCTGAGTATATGAAGTTAAGTCGTTGGTTTTCTCTATACTAGTCTATACTTTGATTGTATACGGTATTCATGCTTTTTGATTTACTTTAGCACAATAGGCGTAGAGCGAAGCGAGCCATGTTTTACTGCAATGATGTATAGTGATAGTATTAGAGAGCAAAGCGATCTTCTTGAACCTTTTATATTGTTTGTTTCGTGTGTGTTTTTAACACTATTTTCACATAGTATTTTTGTTATTATCTAGGTGTGGGCGGTGCTGATGCTGTAGATGTAATGGCAGACATACCCTGGGAACTGAAGTGCCCTAAAGTTATTGGTATCAAGCTGACTGGTGAGTTTATTAAATATATCATCAAATATATCATCAAATCATTTGTCATATGTATTGTGTTTTTACTTATAAAATTAAAAGAAATATTTTTTAATCTTTAAGAATTCTGTAAGTATCCTGTTTCCTTAGGGCCTCCGCAAACTGCAGCCTTTTTATCGGCCGATATTTTGGTCGGCTTCTTCATCAGCATGAAGATGTATACAGATGCGCACATTACAGTGATTCAGTCTTCATACTGATTAAGAAGCTGACCAAACTATCGGCCGATAAAAAGTCTGCAGTTTGCGGAAATTCTTCCAGTAATTAAAGTGTATAGTAGCAAATCTTGAATGTGACTTAAACAATTGAAAATCATTGCTAAGTTTAAATAACATAGTATCTAACTTCAGCCAAGATTTGTCATCATGTATTTATGTTTGCTATTCAGAACCAAACATCTACCCCCTATCTTAGTGTTGACTTTATGTCATCATTACGTATGGTAATCTATACATCAAGTCTGCACTAACATTTATAAGATAGGCCGCTTAACTTTAACATTTATAATTTTAGCACAATAGATTTCGAGTGTCATTTTGTCTTTACTAGTTGATCAGGCAAAAAGTAAAAACTAAATGTAAACAAAATCCTCGTAACCTTTGACCCCTAATTTCTCCTAGGTATAAACATAGCATGTTTAAAAGTACATTTAAATAACTCGTTCAATACTGGACCGATGCCAAGTAGCAATGTGGTGGGTAGACTAGCATTTGTATTAAGCAATGTGCAATGAAGATAAAAATAAAAAGATAGAGATTTCTATGTATACTATGTATGTATTTAGAAAAAAAAAATTTATATAAGTACTTGTAGAGCGGCCTGTTTTCCGCAACTAGGTCGCAGGCGGGCCCTTTTTGCGTGAAAATGTATATACATAGGTACTAGCTGTCCCGTGCCCACTTCGTTGGGCATAATTCGACCGTTTTTTCTCCGATTCACTTTGCAAAACGGACTACCACGTAAAAGCCTTTTTATTTTTCGGTTTTTCATATAACCTATGACACTCAGCAATAATGTGGCTTTCTATTGGTGAAAGAATTTTCAAAATCGGTTCTGTAGATCCCGAGATTACCCCTTACAATTTAACAAATATACAAACACACAAACTTTACTTCTTTATAATATTAGTATAGATATATGTTTTTTATCAGCAATCTAGATCCCATAGTACACGCTTTGCTTAGTTTGGGACTTGTGATATTTAAAATGGTCATAAATACATTTATTTCTTGAAGTATGTTATGTCATAGGTACATACAAATAAAATATACAACTATTATCAATCTAATTCCCATAAATTTTTTGCTTTGTTGGTATCTATTAGAGCGATGTATGCAATGTCAACGTATTTAAATTACCTATTTGATATTTGTTTTATTGTTTACGAGTCATAGCGCAGTTTTCTAAGCGATAAAAGTTATTCAAATGAACATGTGTCTATGATAAATCCGTTTATGTACTTCTAAAAAACAATTTTTTACAACAGTTTACAAGACTTTTGTATGTAAACATACAGAATTAATATTATTAAGTAGAATGCATATTATCACGCCGATTCACGGCATTTAATATAAAATTGTTTATTTATTTAATCAACGTAGTACCGTATCAGTAGCGTAAAAAGTTTAATAACATATATATTGCTCTGATTAATTTGCCCTTGAGTCAAGTAGTCTGAACGTTATCTGAAGAAAACGGATCTTAGCCTCGTATTCTAAGTCACTCAAGAAATCCAGACTCATTTCTCAATCGACTTATATCTTCTCTTTAAATTCTAATTTCATAATAATAATTTATAAATGTATTTTTAATATTATTTTATTTAACTTAATTTTAGAAACCTTTGTCCAGCATTATTTATTTTATTTTACTAGTCGGTGAAGATTGATGTAATTTTTTTTTAATATCGTCGCGACAAATTGGCACCTAGAATCACCTATGTAAGACGATTCAAAATGATTCTTGTGATATAACTGAATAAGGAATATCTGAATATATCTACTTATTAACACATGTAAAGTGTACTAAATGTATACATATAACTAGGCTAAAGCGCAATTGGTGTCATATTCCATACTAAACATTTCAATAGTGACAACTTACTATTCTGTGGCTTGTCGTCTCACGTGATTTCTATGTTATTCTTCTTCTTATCGTGTCGATGCTACAACTGTTGTTCTGATATGTTATTGTAGCATCGTGTTGGAAAGATTAGCCAGACTAGACACTGCTTTACCGTGCCTAGCTGTTACCGGTGTGCGCCACGAGGAGGCTCTTTCCATGCACCATTCTATGTTATACTATAATGGTATGCAAAGTACATTACACGTGTCTATATGTTTAGACAGATATTCTTAGTTTATAGAAATAGCAAAAATATATCCATTGCTTTCTTGTCTTCTCCTTTCTAGACTCAAAGGGATTGTCACATTTTTCTAACCTATACTGTCCCACTGCTGGGCAAAGAATTACAAGTAAATAATATTTTGGAACGAAGTTTTGGAACCAACGCGTGTTGGGAAGGGGGGCTAGACAGAAAAATTAAGACCAAAAGTGGTAATGACACTTTTTGCTATAGTTGTAAGCCAATTTAGATCAGCGTGTTTTTGATTTGTAACAGAGTTTAAATTGCTTAGTAAACACATTACATATACATATATAGATTTGTAACACTTCTACGCTATATTATCAATGTGTTGCTTATTATATCACACAATGTAAGATTGACTAAACTAAAGAATGTAAAAAATATGTTTATCAATGTCGCTGTGTGATCTGATTTGAAATATTCCATTAGGTGGCTATTGCTCATTCTATTCTCCTCTAGGTCTATGGATTATGCTAGATATCTATGACTATCATTTTACTTCCAAACCGACTACGACGCGAAGTAAATCGTAAAATATCTGAGTAGGTTACATATGCATTGAATTGAGCTATTAAAAATGTAACCAAACCTTCTGCGGTCATATATTATAGTTAATGATATTCAAGGTAATATTTTATTATTAAAACTAGTTTAAATCAACGACGACAAAACGAATATTGTAAAAAAAATCTGTGAATCTGGCACGATATCAAATTTTAATACTTCACAACGGCTTCCAGAGATTGTAGTCTGTTTTATATTTATGAAAAGTGATTCTATATGTACATACTTCTATATGATACTAGTCTATCTATATACATAATCTATATTTCGTTCAAAAAAAGCTAGGATCACAATCGAAAACTTTTTTTTTAGATAGTTTCTATTTATAGACGATAACTTTTTTGCTTTTTATCGAATCTGCAGATAACTATTTACAAATCAACAAAACTACGGCGTTTGATAAGAACGTATAAATCTTTGTACACTTTATTTAATCAACTGGTTTCATACTACTTTTACATAACAAAAGTAGTACTTTTAATACTTGTAATGTCATAAAAAGGTTATCATAATGAGAAATTATTTACTTATCGCTGATAAAATTATCAAAATGAAATCACAGCGGCGCGCCGAATGTTATCTTATAGCGAGTGAATCGTCTCAGTTTCCAAATTGGTCTAACAAAAGAAGCAAATATCGCATGAAAATTCAACGTTATCAAACTAGAAATCTAATCTAGATGATTTATATATTCTCTAGAACAGTTTCATGTCAGTACCTATGAGTTAGCTAGAATTTTATTTTCTTATTCGAAACCTTGTGCTTCTCATGTAATCTCAAATGTAATGAAAGATCTCAAATACTTTTTGAGTTTTCTAATTTAAAAAATGTTATTTATTTAAACGCATTGTATACAACTACCCAAGACATGCCCAATACAGCAATAGATGACATGTATAAAGGCGAGGTATCGTTTGACATGATATATTTTAACGGTCACAACCTCAACTTTGACAGATGTCAGTCCATTTGCCTCGATCAACTCTTGAGGGTTCTCTGAAATTAGATCAACACTCCGAAATTAATGATGATGAAGTCGGTTCAAGGTAAAGGTCAATCTTTGTAAAAGTTTCATCATCATGAACCTATATGTGGATTAATATCTAGATGTAGGTCTCTTCCAAGGAACAGTACCCCAAGTACGAGTTTGTGCACACACGGGTCGCAGAGACGCAATCGCCAAGCGCCACCGATTTTGTGTGGAAATCCAAGCTTCGCATCTTCTCATCTCCATACAAAATCGGTGGCGCTCGGCGATTGCGTCTCTACAATCCATGTGTGCACAAACTTGTACTTGGGATACTGCTCACGCACTGAGCCCGGTCTTCGTCTTTTCCCGTGTTTACCAACTACATTCTGGTCGATATAAAAGTTTACTAATCTTAATATATCTCTACCAGGTAAACTAAAGGGATGGACGAGCCCCAAAGACGTGATCCTGAAAGTGGCAGGTATCCTCACCGTGAAGGGAGGCACCGGCGCCATCGTGGAGTACCACGGCCCCGGCGTGGACTCCATATCCTGCACCGGAATGGCTACCATCTGCAATATGGGAGCTGAGATCGGAGCCACCACTAGTGTAAGTTATTTCTTTTCAACCTGAAATTCTACCTTTTTTTCTAAGAGACCTTACTACTGACATTCCGCTGTCTGTCTGTCACCAGGCTGTATCTCATAAACTGTGATAATTAGAGAGTAAAAAAATCATAAAAAAAGTAAAAATTATTTCATAGATTTATTTCTTTTGCCGCTATAACAACACATACAAAAACGGCCAAGAAATGTAGTCTTCTTGTTTCGGCTTGCTTGTCCGCGCCGATAGTGTTTGTGAATTTTGGTGGTCGTTCGACTAAAAGAAGCTGATAAACAGACAGTCACCATATACAAATGCACATGCGCACTACATGAATAACTACCTAATATCTGTATTTCCAAGTTGTAATCAAGTAATTTTTTATTTTTCCACACTAAATAAAAAAAAGAAAATAAATACATATTCAATGTATAATTCACACTCTAGTCCCAAACTAATCAAAGCTAAATAGTGTATACCTAAGTAGTTAATAAATATTGCATTTGATTTAGAACAATTTCGTTATAATGTATTTATTAATCCACAGGTGTTCCCGTACAACTCGCGTATGGAAGCGTACCTAAAGTCCACCGGCCGCCACGACATCGCCGCTTCAGCCAACAGCTTCAAGCATCTCCTCACGCCAGACGCTAAGGCACCTTATGACGAGGTAATACAGACTCATTTTGGGTGCTAGTGGTCTCTCATCATTTGATGTAAAGTTCTGGTAAAAGTTCGGAACAAAGGATCTGTGGCAGTATTGAGAGATCAAACCTTTTTCTAAAGTTTTAAAAATAAAACTTAATTTGATTCAATGCCTGTTTAAACAAGGCATCTCAAAGCATTCTGTTAGACGGTTTCTTGCTACTTGCTATCACATAAGACATGAATTAATTTTTATCAACATTTCCTAAATGGTAACATACATAACATTGAGAATTCTATAAGTTGCATCAATTGACAATAATGTATTATATTTCCAATTGTCATTTATAAAACTCTATTCTACCAAAAAAATATATTTATCAACAAAACTGCATTGTAAAAACAAAAGTTTAATAAAAATTAAGATTTAACAGTCTATCTTTTAAAAAGTTAGCGCAGACTTGAAGTACTGATTACCAACGTAATGATGACAAAGTCAACGCTAACTTTTTATAAGATGGGGGTAATTCACTGTTTACTACTACTACTACTTCAGCCTGGTAACACCCACTGCAGGGTATAGGCCTCCTTCATGGCATGCCAGCGTCTTCGGTTTTGGGCTTTTCTCACCCAGGTGTTTTATTTTTTTATTCTCTGTTTAATTAGTTAAATTAGTTTTAAAACAAAAGTTTAATCTGACTTATTTGACGTTTCCAACAGCTGATCGAGATCGACCTGACGACCCTGGAGCCCCACGTGAACGGTCCCTTCACGCCCGATCTCGCAAACCCCATCTCGAAGCTCGGAGACGTCGCTAAGAAGAACGACTGGCCCGTCGATATCCGAGTCGGCCTCATCGGATCTTGCACTAACTCCTCCTACGAAGACATGGGACGCTGTGCTAGCATTGTTAAAGAAGTATGTATATTGACGACCGCTGTGGCGTGGCGGACGAAGGTCCGCCTGCGACGCGGAGGTTGCGGGTTCGATTCCCGCCTTGAGATAAATGTTTGTACGATCTGCTAATATTTATTTCAGGTGTTCTGGGTATTTTGTATTTTATATAAAAAAATATCTATCTTTGTAATATATTGTATTAAGTGTGTATTGTATTAAGTAGTACCCATAGCACAAGCTCTGCTTAGCTTGGGGCTAGATGAAGTTGTGTGGATTGTCCAGCATTATATATTTATTTATTTATATACAGGCGTCACAGCTCAGTCGGTAGTAGCTCTGCCTTCCATGCTGTAGGTCGTGGGTTCGATTCCCACTCAGAGCAAATGCTTGTGTGATGAACATTAATATTTGTTCTGTGTCTGGGTGCTACTATGTATTTACAAAAAAAAATGTATATAAGAATTCTATCAGCAATCTACTTTCCATAGGTGCAAACTTTGCTTAGTTTGGGACTAGAGTATGATCTGAATTGTCTTGTATATATTTATTTTATTTCCAGGCGTTAAAACACGGCGTGAAATCAAAGGTTCCCTTCAACGTGACTCCCGGCTCTGAACAAGTGCGTGCGACTATCGAACGCGATGGAATCGCACAGACGCTCAGAGATTTTGGCGGCACTGTAAGTATTTTACCGATCAAATGGATAAATAACTCTTTATTGCATAACACACACACATAAAACAAAAGAACTTCAATGAATAACAATAGGATAATACTGCAAAGAGAAGGATTATATAAAAAACTCTTTTATACTACACCTGCTCGGAAAGTACCTTGATACTTTATCAAATTTACGGTAGAAAGTACGTCATTGCATATCGAACAAATATGCGGCGAGAAAACGCATCTGAGCGGGAGAGAAAAGTGTATGAAAATCCATTTCTTACGTGGTTTTTCTTTTTTAATTTTGGGTAAGACTATGCGCTGGTAACCTAAATATCAAAAGCCAAAAAGTTTTTACAGTGAGTTTTTATCTCCAAGTTCGCAAAATGACACTGGCCACTAGCTGTGTGTTGGATGGTGTCAAACAATTTGAAAAAAGAACATGTGAAAATTTTAGTTTTTTATTTTCCTCGTAGGTGTAGTATAAAGCACTATGTATCACTCAAGAGAAAGTGCGATTCCCGATCTCGGGTGTTTTAAACGACACCCTCGACGGTAATCGGTCACTTTCTCCTCTCGGTGAACAATGTACTATTATAAACCTGCCCGTTCTGCTATACTCTGGTCGCGTGGAACTGGTACCGAGTATATACGACGGTTCTAAATCATCCATGTAATTTTACGGAACAAAGACTATTGAGTTTGAAACAATAATGTTTGCCATGATACAAATTGTTATTCTTATATCTGGGAATTGAATCCATAATACAGCTAAACTGTGACACCCTTTTCATTTAATTAATTTCCCTTTGCAAATTCTGGTATAAATATAGGCCAATATTCGAGCGATTTCTAATCAAAATTTTAATATTAATCCTAATATTTTAGGTGTTAGCAAACGCGTGTGGACCTTGCATCGGCCAATGGGACCGTAAAGATGTCAAGAAGGGCGAAAAGAACACCATAGTGACGTCATACAACCGTAACTTCACCGGACGCAACGACGCTAACCCCGCTACGCATTGCTTCGTCACCAGCCCTGAGCTAGTGACCGCTCTTTCTCTCGCTGGTAAGCCTTATTTCTATACACAGAGAGTTGATATTACTATGTACTTAAGTCCTCAGAGGAGAATGAGCAATTCTCAATGGAGCGAGGGAAACTGAAAGACTGAAAAAAATCAGTTCTTAGAAGGTTACTCTGCCTCTCCCCAGCTACGGACCTGGTTTTTGCCCGCCGGCTGCATCAGAGCTCCAGAGTATTCCCGAAAAGAAGTCCCGCGCGCGATATTTTAAAACCCGTCTGATCCAACACAGATCGAATAAGTTGGAAAGTGTTAAAAGCTATTTTTTTAAGTTAATAAATCTGTGTCCCTATAAATCTTGGTTTTTTTAAAGACAAGTCCGGGACCCAGTCTAACATTATTGGAACTGAAAAAAATCATTCCTCATGGTTAAACTTTAAAATTAAAAACGGATCTTTTTCAAAAAAATAGACAGGTAGTCCATTAAAAGCCTTTTTAAAACCTCGTTAAAGCACTAGTGGGCCAGATCCAGCCATTCTTTATTAATATACTACATATTAATTAATTAAAGATAATTACTGAACAACCAATGACAAAAAATCTATTTATTTGTTTATTATGTGCACCATTTTTGTATTTTAACCGCGGTGGACGGGCGAACATTTTTACATCTACTAAAGTGGCGACGAGGAATTTCAATTGTTATTCTAATATTACCTGTGTTATTCACCAGTATATCATCAGTCTCGCACAAGAAGCTCTAATGTAAACTTTGTCCCCAGGTCGCCTAGACTTCAATCCATTAACGGATGAGCTAACCGGCTCGGATGGCAAGAAGTTCAAGCTATCTGATCCATTTGCTGATGAGCTGCCCGCTAAGGGATTCGATCCCGGTCAGGACACTTACGAGCACCCCCCAGCTGATGGCAGCAGTAAGTTGTGCTTATATACAAGGGTCATTTGAGATAATGATAATCTATACACGGTGGTATTTTTAGAAAGACGGTGATGGTCAAGTCCTAAACCACTAGAGTTAGAGAAATGAGAAAGGAGTCAGCCCTCGATTTAAAAAATAACAATAACTATTATTTTTATGATAAATTTCTCGGTCAAGCTCGTTTATAAATCAAGTCTGATAAATTATTAGTTAAACTTATGCCTATTTAATATTATTTGTACTCATTAAAAGAAACTACAACTAAACCGACATCAAGCAAGAAGGTTCACAATTTGACTGTTTTTTTAGATTTCTTTATATATTTTCTTTTAGATATTAGTACATAATTATATTATTTAGTAAATAAAGTAAATAAAAATACAATTCAAAATTTAAAATACTTTCTTTTAAATTACAATAACTTGAATGCTGAAGTTGCAGTGAACAACGAAGCTCTGTTATGTTACAAGTCTACTGTTATTTCAGTGGTGAAATCTCTTATGTTACAACTTACAACTAAAGTATAATTTCAGAGGTGCAAGTAGACGTGGCTCCTACCTCCGACCGTCTCCAACTCCTGGCCCCGTTCAGCAAGTGGGACGGCAAAGACCTCACCGACCTCACCATCCTCATGAAGGTGAAGGGCAAGTGCACTACCGACCATATCTCCGCCGCCGGACCCTGGCTCAAGTACCGCGGACATCTCGATAACATCTCCAACAATATGTTTATCACGTAAGTTAGATTACTAGCTCCAACTTCATTATTAAACAATTGTAAGAAGGATCATTTTAAAAAAAAGCTAAGATCCATTACCTCTACCATGAGTTGTCACAGTAAAATCGCCTGACTTTACTACAGTAGTTCCGCAGATATTAGTATTACGAATTTTAGTACCCAACTATCCGCTAGAGGCGCTGTACAAATCTTCATACATTTTTTTTAACTACAGATGCTAGCGAGTATAGTATATATAGTATAGTAAAAACTCATGGTAGAGCTACAGGTCTAGTTTCTTGCCAGTTATTTTAGACTCTGGTCGCGACGAACTGGCGCCTAGAATCTAGTAGAATCGCAAAAATTGCTCATACAGTTTTTTGCGTTGCTCAAAAACACTTTTATTGAAAATTAATTAAAAATACTTTACCCTGTTTATGCAACTGTTTTGAAATACATTGCACGAGATATTCAGCCCTTCAATCCCCACCCCGAGCAAATGTTTGCGTGATGAATTTATGTTACTCATTCCCGTCACAAACATACAATATTATATTATAGGCAACGCCAACAGCACACACAGTAATCATTTCTAATTATCACTTACAGGCTAACTTATACTATAACAATGTGTGCAATACAGGCATGCACAACATCTATACTAATATTTTACAGAGATAAAGTTTGTGTGTTTGTATATTTGTTAAATTGTAAGGGGTAATCTCGGAATCTTGAACCGATTTTAAAAATTCTTTCACCAATAGAAACCCACATTATTGCTGAGTGTCATAGGTTATATAAAAAACCGAAAAATAAAAAGGCTTTTACGTGGTAGTCCGTGTGCAAAGTGAATCGGAGAAAAAACGGTCGAATTATGCCCAACGAAGTGGGCACGGGTCAGCTAGTTCGTAATAAAATTCACTCACTAATGTACACAGCGCAACAAACGCAGAGAACGGCGAGTTGAACAAGATCCGTAACCAGCTGACGGGCGAGTTCGGGCCCGTGCCCGGCACCGCGCGCGCCTACAAGGCGGCCGGCGTGCAGTGGGTCGTGGTCGGCGACGAGAACTACGGCGAGGGCTCCAGTCGCGAGCACGCCGCATTGGAGCCGCGCCATCTCGGCGGACGGGCCATCATCGTTAAGAGCTTCGCCAGGTCAGTGTAACGTAGTAACATCAGTATAGGACGGTGCTAAGTGTGGTGGGGGTGACGAAAACTACGGCATTTTGATGGGCTATCTAAAGGCCGGCGCAGACCAGGACGGCATGGCAAGGGACTTTAATTTTTCAGGCTCCTTTGGCGGGATGCCGTGGCATACTGTGGCATACTGCGGTAGGCAAAGGCATGCCACGGACTCTGGCGCTTGTAGAGATATACTGCGGGGTGCGGCGGCGGGGGTAGGGAAGCGGGGAATGCACACCGTTGACCATCTATTTGCACCCGCGTCTTGGCACGCCGTGGCACAATGCGGGAATGCTGCGGTATCTAAGCAGCCAGTGTGCGCTGACTCACGGCAAAATCCCTTGCCATGCCGTCCCGGTCTGCGCCGGCCTTAAAAGTCCAGAAAATCGCAAGTGTGGTACAAGCTATTATTATGTCCTAGATACAACAGCGTCCTGTTTGTCAGTGCAAAATCAGTGTCAGTGTAGATAAAAAAGTCCTATAGGCCGTATTAATGTACATTACATAAGATAGAAAGACTACAGCGTTATAATATTTCAGGATCCACGAGACCAACCTCAAGAAGCAAGGCATGCTTCCCCTCACATTCGCGAACGCCTCTGACTACGATAAGATCCGACCTGATGATAAGATCTCCCTACTTGGACTGGCCCAGCTTGCTCCTGGCAAGGTAAAGTGTTTAGTATTCTTTTGGACTTTTTAAGGCTCTTTGTAGGACACCCTCCGGCGAGATGGAGCGACGATCTGCGGAGTGTAGCTGGCAAACACTGGATTAGAGCCGAAGACCGGGCTCAGTGGCGCGTCTTGGGAGAGACCTACGTCCAGCAGTGGACTAATTTATATGCACTATCTATTTCTGTTGCCTAGTGGTGATGCTCTCATTGCTGTGTTAGAGTGTAACTTATCATAATACGGGTCTGAGTGAAAATCGCAGAGCGAAGCTTCACTAACATCTCTGGACTTCTCTGAACTAATTTAATCTTTACACAACCCAATAATACAACATACCTACTATGTTTTGTTGTATTATCAACGCTGAGCGAGAATTTATAAAATAAATGATCTGTTTATTCCTGCGTTATAAACTTTTAAAACTCACTTATAATTAACATGATTGGGAAAGACCCAGGGAGATGGCGGGACTAGCTGGACTCGCATTTAAGCACGTGGCCTGTCGCTGCGTTAAATCGCAAAGAGTGGAAGGAGGGAAGAGAGGCCTTTACCCTGCAGTGGGATGATAGTGGCTAAATAATAATAAAAATATATAACATGATTATGGAATTGTGTCAAAATAAGTACACCTACAAAAGTAGTAACAAGATACCTTACTCTTTCTAGTTTGAAACCAGAAAATAATAGATATATCTTAATTCCAGCCTCTCGACTGCGAGATCAAGCACAAAGATGGCTCCACTGAGCGCATCAAGCTAAACCACTCCTGCAACGAGCAACAAATCGCCTGGTTCAAGGCCGGGTCTGCACTCAACAGAATGAAAGAAATCGCCGCCGGAAAGTGAACTAGCTGAATCCACTTGCACTGGACACCATGTAGTATAGAATTACTAGCTTTCGGCTATTTCCATGCTGTATTATGGGCGACATTTTATTAAGATTCTTTTAGGCAACTAAATACAGGTTAATCGACCATTCTCAAATAAAGTGTTCTATACAAACTGCATACTAAAAATGTATGTAGCAGATTTTGTTTTCAAACTGCTGTTAAAGAAATGTTTGTATTAATGGGTACTTTAAACCAGTTTATGAGAATGGTATCCAAAAATCTATCCTCAAAATATCTAGGCGATATTTATGTGCCATGGTGTTGCTTTTCAAGTATTATTGTACTGAGTATTTATTTATTATCACCCTATAAAAATAGTAAATGCCTTAGGCCGGTGCAAGGTTAGTACTATGTATTATTAGATAACTTCTCGTTCGGACAATATAGCGGCGGTGATGAATCTTTATATTACCTTTACTTAGCGTAGTACAAATAGATGAAGTTAGATTATAAGTAAAATTTTCAAATGAAATCATAACGTCAATTTGTTTGTTTTTTTTTATTATTTATGTAAATACAATACCTATTTACCAACAATAAAGTTACCTAAATATTTTGTGATTATTTATTTTTAGTTAGATTTTGAGAGGTTCTAAATGAGGACTATTAATACATATTGAACTCAGTGTAGTCATCTACATCTTTACCGTACTGGGTGTCCTAGGGCACCCAGGGCATCCATTTAGAACGGTCATCATTTCATTGTTATACATATAACTAGGTGCACATTTTTAAACTGGAGCATCTCATATCAATAAATATAAATATCAGTAAACCCTTGGATATAGAATGCATTGACTAATATCTAATCATCTTATTTATTTATCACATTCAATAAAGCAGTTCAAATGTCACTATAACATTAATTGAAATTACTCGGAGGGCTAATGACACAAAGTTTCTATGACGCTAAGACCTCAAAGCCATTGTTGTTCTATATTTGAAATTTTTCTTTTTAAATTTACTTACTCCCAACTATAAGATTTTATGGAAGATAATGCTAATTTGCATAAATCTTGCCTGTTCTAATTTAAATTGAAGAGTAAAATAATTTTCTAAATTAATCAGAGTTTAGTATCATAGTAGCAGGCTGTTAGTATCATAGAGCTAGTTTCAATAAAACAAAAAAAATAGCGTAAAACTATTTATTACACAGCTCATTCGTCATTGTCCTCATTGTCAGAATCAGCGTTGATGTTGAAGTAACGGAGTTCATAGGCGTCATGTGCTGAGGCCACCACTCGGAGCCAGTCACGGAGGTTGTTCTTCTTGAGGTAACGCTTAGTCAAGTACTTAAGGTACCTCTTTGAGAAGGGAATGTCTGGAAATAAAAGAGTTTTGTGAAATAAAATTGATTACTGTTGACCCTCATGTAATGTAATGGAAGAGTATATAATATAATAGTAACCATCAGGTGTCAAGTTTGAACAAAAAAATAGGTTATGTTTGTTTAACTTTGGTATCCAAAACATTGATTTGATGGTATCTTTACATGCAAATTAATTTATAGATTTTGTTTAGGGAGAGATAACCAATACTTCTCTATCATCTGAGGCCGAGATATTGATAGCATCTATGCCGTATTCTAACCAAAAAATAAATTTTGAAATGAGTTATAGTGATTGAACACAGCAAGTGATGTTGCATGGCAATAACACTTGCGTCAATGGCATAATGAGCTATCCAAGGTACTTTTGCAAGTGTATCTTACAAAGCGGCTTACAGGAGTACACAAACCTGAGTTGACAGCCACCTTCGTCTTGTCGCGGGCGATGACAACGTGATTGCCGAGGTTATTGGTCTTGCCCTCAACTTTGACGTGCTCCTTCAGGTATTTCTCGAAGTTAGCAACATCGAGGATACTGTCTTCAGCAGGATGTGTGCAATCAATTGTGAACTTCAAAGCAATTTTCCTCTTTTGGCCTTTGCCGCGGATTTTGCCACCCTTGACTCCCTTCTTGCCAGTCTTCTGGTGTAACTGGGCTTTTTTAGCCACAGGTTTCTTCACGACCACCATTTTGGCAACCTGAAACGTATGTAGATGATTTGTAACACAAATTTACGGATAAATTAACACGATTTTCACTATATTTTAGCAAATAACCTACAGAACACGTGTACTGTGATTACAGTAAACTGAAAAATGGCCGAGCCAAACGTCACTTTTTTAGTAGGCTGGCAGCACAACGCAAGCCAATTTAAAAGGTAACAGAAACGTCATTCTCGACAATTCAAAAAAAGTTAGATATCTTCAAATATTAAATTATATGTAGGTAATTCTACATCCTATGTTCACAACATAAAGTATTTCCCTATAAAATAACCAAAAACGAAAAAAGCTGTATGGATGGTTGAATTCCGAGTATGTTTCAGTGAAATTCGAGGAAAATCCCTGATCCCATACTGGGCTGGCAGCACTACTACGAACTTTTGTTTGACTTGACAGCTAGATAGACTTGTTTTGTTATTCTATCCTTTCATTCATCAGATGGAGTAACATAAATAAACTTAAATGGAGAGAGAACAGATGTTTTTGGTTGATCAGTCGTCAAAGCAGAGAACCAAGTTCCATTGAAATTGGCCTTCAGAAGCCGGCCGGTAGAAGCTTTTGTTTACGAAGTTGTTGATTCACATTATCTGCTATCCTCTACATAATTGTTTAAACCGATCTAATATTTTGACGAGTCAAACTACAAAAAATAAAATAAAGTGTAAACAATATTATTAAAATTAAAAGGAAGAAGGAAAAAGCTTTGCACCATGTAGAAAATAATTCAGTGTCAGTTTGTTCTTCCATCCAGCATCACTATTATTATGGATAACTGTTTACCTGCCTTTTGTTGTGATAAATTCGGAATATCGAAATCAGACCTAGATCGATTCACAGACCAAATAGAAAACGTCCTTAGGGACGAGAAAGGGAGGAGCCTCTTCAGGGATTTTATGTTTACCTGTAACATGAAAGAAGGCCGAAAAACGCTAGATGTCTGGGAACATGTTGAAATACTACTACTCAGATCTAAGGAACACGAAGAAGAAGGGCTCTTATTTCGCCATTTCCTAACAGAAAAGATTAATCTGGATAATCTGATAGACAAAGCCAACCGAATAGAAGAAATAAGTGTAGTCACCTTGGACAAATTATCAAATGCTCGTGACTCTGAAAATATTGAAGAGTTGATGGAATTTTTGGAGCTTTTGAAAGTTGAAGCAACAGATGCACTGAGAAGAGAGTACAAAGCTTTTAGGACACATTTTTTAAAATCCTAAAACTCAGAAAAAGAATAGCTATGGATATCTGTATGCCTTGTAGTATATAACACATCTATTTATAATTTGATACAACTTAAACATTCAGTAAATGTTAATTAGTTTTAACAGGAAACTTAGATATTAAATAAATTATTTTAATTATTACCTACATAATTTATTAATAATAGAGTCCGACCGAAACTGGTTTTCCGGCCGAAACCGAAATTCGGCCGTGGCTTCACTTTCGGCCGAAACCGAAACCGAAACTCACGTGGTCAAGTATGAAATTCCATAAAATACAAAGAATGGTCCCCCAACAAAAAAAAATCCCTCGGAGTTGCTTAATACGTTTGAAAGGGCTTTTATTGGCCTACATTTTACTATAATTACGAAAAAAAAATCCATCCCAAAGATATTCAGAAAAAATCTTTTAATTTAACATCGTATTTTTCAGGATTCTGAAGAGGACAAAAATGGATTTAGTTGGCATTAAAAGAGCTTAATTTGATTCTTACATTGTTTTCCCTTAACCAGGCTATGGATAGAGCGTCTCCCAATGTTATTTCCAGGTTTTGGCAAAGTATCTACCACAAACTGTCAAAAACGACCAAATTAAAATATTCCCCAGGGCCACAAAAAAAAAATCTCACTGTCATTGTCAAATGTCACTTTTACGGCCAATCTTTCAATGGTCGTCCGTGTAACGGTTGTTTTTTTGAAAAGTGCGGAGTATTTTAGTGATTATGGCGAAGCGGAGAAAGTTAAGTCGTACGATTTTTCCGACTAACGTGCCCTGCTCATTCCCACTTAAGTTTGGCTGATTTGCTGCCTACGTCGGCAATGCCAGTCATCGAACGCAGCACTGTATTTCGCACCCGGTCGATGCGTTTAAGGCCGAGAATGCTGCGCTCAATTAAAAAATAAAAAATAGTTTTTTAAAACACCTCGACTTCCATGAGATGGATTTTCAATAAAAAAATTGCAAAAATAGGCCTGCATAATCCCTTTCAAACGTATTATGGCAATCGTGAGGGACGATTTTGTTAGTCGTGGCTCCGTAGAGAATTGCACATTCTCCTTTGGTATATTTTACCAACTGTGTATTCTGAATTTTACTTTAAAACAATTAAAAAACTAACTGTAATAAAACCATAATATTCATGGACATGACACTCAGGTCTTGGTTTGGGACTGGGGGGTTGTGTGTGAATTGTCCATGAAGATTTATTTATTTATGATTTCTATTTAATCTTTAAATAATACCTGTACAACGTAATTTAGCAAATTAAACTCTATACATTTTTGAATTACTATCTCTTATGTGACTTGATTTGTTTATAACAACAAAATATATAACAATAAATCATTCAAGTACAGAAACGAAACAAAATGTGACATGAAATCATTTCCACCCAAACAAAGCCTCTAAAGAATGTTTGCGTCGGGCGATAAGTGCGATAACGCGTTTAAGTTTTGATGCTACAGAGCTATCTGAACGGCGCCCGACAATTCCTGAACAGGGTCACCACCGTCCGCCAAAGCGTTGCCGCGAGAAACGAAGTTAGTCGAGCGTGCACGACAACTTCCGAAATAAGTTTCGGTTTCGGCAAAAGTTTCGGACGATTTTGGCCGAAACCGAAACCGAAATTTCGGTCGGACACTAATTAATAATAACCAAATAAGACTATTATTTTGTGTTCCATTTATTTAAACATAGCATCTGCTACTGAGATAAGAATATATATGTATTTACATTAAAATTATTATTATTTACTTTCAAAGTAAAATTACTACAAATTCAGAGGACAATAGTAGTGTGTTTTATAACTAAAACTTTCAGATAAAATATGTACAGTCACGAGCTTTAATTTGGGACCCTTTTCCATTAAATGTTGTTAGAACATTCATAATGCAATAAGGTCGAAACTTCAGTATGACGTATGACATACGTTAGAATATTAGCACTAAATAACGTCAGTTTGCCACACGATATTCAATCTTAGGTGGGTCCCAAATTAAAACTCGTGTCTGTACCTACATGGTATTTGTTTGAATTATTTTTACCAACGCTCAGAAGATATTTACAATAGATAAAACATTTAACATATGTATAATAAAGAGCTGGGTATGAATAATAAATAATAATTAAAATGGAACATAATTAAATTGAATAAAAGTTTTTTAAAGTAATTTGATTGGTCTATAGTTAATTAGCATGGATTGAGAATGACTTTAAAATCACAAATTTAAAATTATAATAAAACTTATTAAATAGTAATTACATTAAAATTCATTATAATATTCTATCACTCATCTAATTATTTGAGTCTTTATCTCATAAAATGTTATCACTTAAAAATATTTTAAAATGATTAAAATCTATAAAACAAAATATCACTGCACTACTTCCACAATAGTTTTTTCATGGTCACATAGTGAACACAAAACCTCACACTTTAGTTGTATATTTATACTCAGAGTGATCAAGAGTAAACCAGTGTCAAAACTAAATCTTCAGTTAGTTGGCCAACGCTCAACTAAAACTACAGGGTCCTAGGTCTTCTTCCAAGAGTAATACATCTCCAGAGGTTTGTTAACCTGAAATACAGAAAAATATTTAACTACATAATTCTTCTTCTTCTTATCGTGTCGATGCTACAACTGTATTTTGTTGTAGCATCCTGTTGGAAAGATTAGCCAGACTAGACACTGCTTTACCGTGCCTAGCTGTTACCGGTGTGCGCCACGTAATAAAAATAAACTAACTAATAAATATTAAAACGTAACTACATAATAAATATTCACAACATTTAACACATAGATTGGTGTTGTGCAAAGTTGTCAATATCTTCACTAAATAACTACAAATAGCACTAAATAAATGTCTAGTCTCAAACTAAGCAAAGCTTGTAACATAGTAACCCCCAGACACACAACTAACAACAGTATGAAACACATGACAATAAGTTTTATACTTGAACAAAATATTTTTAGTTAGGAGCTAAATTGCTGTGTACACAATGCATAAGACCATACCTTTTTCAGAGGATTGTGAGCTTAGAAAAAAACAATTTATAGCTAAAATAATACTTAAATATATTTATTTATTTATTATTTATAGACGAGCAGCTTTCGCTGATGTGTCTACGTCACACAGTGTTGAAATTGGTATGACAAGTTCACTGTTCATTTAGTCACTTTTTTTGAGCACTGTTTTACTTGTTCGTAGCCAGTTGTCGAGTTTGTTTTTGAAGGCGTTAATAGAGTCAGCGGAAACAACATCCTCTGGTAGCATGTTCCAGTTATGGACCACTCTATTGCTGAAGAAGTGATGTGCCACATGTGTACTGGCTGGGGCACGAGCCAATCTTAGATGGTGGCCACGTGATGCTCTGTCTTCTTTCCTTATATATAGCATAAACCTTTTATTTTACTCCATATAAGTTTTCTATCAGCAATCTAGTTCCCATAGTACAAGCTTTGTTTAGTTTGAGACTAGAATGTGATATGTGAAATGTCCGTGAATTATATATAATGTAAATCTCACCTTCCAAAACTTATCATTAATCTGCCTGAGTGTCTGTGAGCCGGAAAGCGGCACAAACTGGCCGGCAGCTGGAGCCACGTAGATGCAGAAGTTGAGGAGTCGGTATGACTCTGGTAGTTCTGCATCCAGGTCTAGGGTTAGACGCATGGCCAGGTACTTGCTAAGATGATCCACTGGAATTAAAGGAATGAAAAATACAAAATGGTGAATAAAAACATTCTTATTATAGATAATTTGCGGAGATTGCAAGAGGCTTGGTATTTCCGAACAATATCCTGTCAAAGATGCAGTTTGTAAGTAAGCCTATTTTCAAAGTACATCATAAATTCATAGTAAAGAGATATATTATACAGGATTATATCATGTACTTTATTACAGTCTGCCCATGAGCACAGCCATTGCAACTTAGCCGAAATGTCAGCAATAATACTAATAAATCTTATCTTATTAGTATAATCATAAATCCTGTATAGAAAAATATTTTTGCAATATGAACTAACCAGATGCATTAGCAGTGGTTTTCAAGTACCGCACTGAGCTATCCCTCAAGGCACGCATCAGCTGGTTGTCGCCCATCATCTCGGTGGGGTGCGGCTTGAACACCAGCTCTATCTCATTTGGATTCAACGGCTCCCCTTCCCCTTCTGTGTCCATTGAGTTTTCGCCTTCTGTTCTGGAAATCACATTTAGTACAATCATGAACTGTGCAGTTCACAAAATTGAGTAATAAAAAACTTGAAACTGTCTTGCCTGACTCAATAGATATTGAAAATCTTTAGTTTTCATAAGTGCAGTAAAACTTTGATAAAAGTTAATTACCTAGTTAATTTTAGAAATTGTTTGTTTTTATTTAGTCTCTAATATTGTTATATGAATAAGAATAATTTATTGTAAAACTGTGTGCATGAGATCTTACATTATACATAAGTAATTCTATGGAGAATGAGACAGAATTCACAAAGTTATCAGCAGACTATTGGAATCTTACCTGCCAGCATCACTAGATTCACTTTCCTCACTTCGCTCTGATGTTAAGATAGACTTAGCTCGCTTAGTAATGCTAGTATTCTTAGAGATTGAGCTAATATTGGAGGGCACAGGAGACGGCGTACTTCGTACTGATGCCGGGTTTGATGTCGATTGACCTGATTGAAGAGGTCCTAACGCATTTGGAGTGGGAGGAGCACTTTCTTTCGGGACAGGAGTGCTAGGAGTACTTCCATTTTGAGTGGCGGAGCTTGCTTCTGAAGTACCATTAGAGTTACTCGCGTTACTGCCGTTAGTAGGCTCATCTTGATTTTTTCTTGACCGCTGAGGCCTGTTTTGAGATTGCAGCTTTATGCCTTCAGTAATTGAGTTCACAAGCGAGGCTTGAGAGTGAGACATGCTAATTTTAGCCAGTACGCGCTCCTGGTGGGCTTCATATTCGTCTCGACTCGGATATATCTTAGAAATCAGCAGGTCGAAGTTTGGATCGGGGCGCAATGACCTTTTGGAGACGAGTTTCTTTCTACAAGTTGGACATTCCTTGTTGCCAGAGCGTAGCGCGGTAATAATACAGTCGTTGCAGAACCTGTGCAAGCATTCTTTTGTTGTCATGGTCTTCTTGAGCATATCCAAACAAATGGGACACATCAACTCGCTGTGCAAGCTTCGCGGGGAGACCGCGATTTCTGTCGCATCTGTGATCACCTCCTGCGGTGTGCGGTGCAACTCGTAAAGAGATAGTTCCCATGTTTTGTTCTGGGATGGTTCTGTAGATGACATTGTGGCGAAAATACTTGAGGTTGTAATAACTTTTTACAAATTATTGTTTTTACAAAATAGCCGCAGCCGCCATAGTGGATTTACAAACCAGAAAACAACCACAGATAACTTTCACACAAGAATGAACTAAACAATAGAACAAACCACAGACCTATAATTATTATTGTTGGTTTTTCTTACAGATAATAAATTCAATAACCAATCTATGTTCACAAATACATAAACAAGTAGGTATCTATTATTGACGAAAGAGGACATTAGGGATGGGCAAACCGAAAAAAAGTATCGATATATATCGTATCGATATATTTAAAATATATCGATTATATCATTCAAGAAATATCGATATTTCGATATATCGATATTTTTTGCTTAATATGCAAATATTTATAAAAATTGCCAAAATATTAGAAATTTTAAAGCAAATATACATCTGGCTGTTTTGACATCCGTTTTTCTATTAAAAAAAAAACAGGATTTTCATTGCTTGACTTAAAAAAAACAAATTAAACATAACATTACTCAAAAAAGAATTTGTCTGATATTGACATCAGGAGCACTCGTTGTATAGAGCTTTAAAAATATATCGATTTTGATATCGGAAAATAAATATCGAATATCGATATATCGCTGGAAAGAATATCGCCGATATATATCGATATTTTGCAGAAAAAATATCGATATTTTGATATATCGATATTTTTTGCCCATCCCTAGAGGACATTACAACTCAAGCTTCATCAGGGATCTCAAGCATTTATTAAGGTCTATGATTAGGTAAAGTTTTACAATTAAATCATTCTTATTTCTCATAGAATATTAACTTGAGTCTTGATCGATTCATAAACCCAATCACACCAGCAGTGAACTTTTATAAACTGACTTTTATGATTGCACAACTGCATACCTACTTAGATGATTTGATTTTAAGCTCACAAAGAACCCATTAGCTATATTAAGTGCACGCAATCATAATAATAAATTGAAAATGTCTAGTTAGATGCTGCGATGTGTGGTACAGTACAGTGGTGACCCCGACCCTAGCTAGCCCGTTAGTGGGTAATTAGTCATAGAACAAAGAACGACTACCAACTTTGTAAGGCTAACTCCACCAAGTCACTAAGTTATCCTGCTTGAAGTAGCATCTAGGCAACATTACAAATTTTTGACCACATTTGATTTAACTCAAGCAGCGATCCTCAATTAGATCCCTTTAGGTATATAAGAACTGATTGGCAAATATTGATACCTACCAGAATACATACGAATAGTTTTGATTTTTGATAGAATGTCATGTCAGCAAAAACACAATATGTTTCTTAGGTTTAAATACTTAGATTTTTATTTGTGAGAAAATTATTCTT
Source organism: Ecliptopera silaceata (assembly GCA_932527185.1). Classification (NCBI taxonomy): domain Eukaryota; kingdom Metazoa; phylum Arthropoda; class Insecta; order Lepidoptera; family Geometridae; genus Ecliptopera; species Ecliptopera silaceata. The sequence continues at coordinate 2,263,147 of OW052202.1, read as the reverse complement.
CTTCTGGTTTGGTGGTCAATATGTCTTTGTCGTTTAGGCCAGCTAGTTGAGACTAGCTGGCCTAAACGACAAAGACATATTGACCACCAAACCTGCCTTAGCTGTGCTAGGTATACATTACTATGTACGTAGGCACACTTAATCTCCAAGATAATTACCTCACTTAAATGCCGGTCCTTCAAACCACAGTTTTCAACCACAAGTGCTCCAGTAACCTATAATGCATAAAATCTCCCGTAATGTCGGGAAATTGGCTACAACTCCCATAATTATGTGATTATGTGGAGCCGCTTCGGCTGGCTGTCAAATAGAAATTTAATCATCCGAACTAAATTAGAGAAAGGACCACTTTTACTGCAGTATCAAGCTTGATTTTAACCACCACGAACGGACTTGCTTGACTCCGCATAACATTGAGGCATAATAAAAACCGACAGGCATATCATTTTCTTACTTTCATTTTCTAATTTGAATTGACAGCACACTGAAAGCATTTGAATTAATTGTGAAAACGGTAGCAACCAGTCCGTAAGTTTGTTGCCCGTTCTGTAGCTCAGGTTGCGAGGAAGTGGCACCTAGAATACCACAATACCACAATACCCAAATGCACTTACTCATATAACATAGATATATATTATCTATTATAATATAATATATAGCATAATAGAGCTTATTCTTTATTATGCTCTTTTTGTAGAGTAGGTAAGCGTTTTACTACGACGAAGTAAAACGAAAAAAAAGACATGTGGCACCCGGGGACTGCCGCGATAAAGCTATTGCATAGCATTTTTTGCTGGATTACCTACGCATGCGCAGTGTTAGGTCATTTCGTTACAGAATTTCTGGATTCGGTCTCCACGCTCAAGGCTCGCGATAGAAGCTATGCAATAGCTTAATAAATAACATTTTTATACCTTATTTATTTACCCTACATTTCGGCTATGCAATAACCATGTAGACTACTTATTAACAATAAAATATTTCTGATTTCTGACTCAGATCGTTCCAGAACTGATTCAAATACCCATGGCCACAACAATCAAGGGTAACGGACTTCGAGACAAGGTCACAGTCCATGTTTATTAGCCATGGCCTTCAATTACGCAGGTGTATGCATCACAACCACGGCACGGTATGTGTAACGGTTGTGGTCACCCATTTGTCATTGTGATGAGAGTTGATCTATAAAAGCACTTGAGTACTTAATTTATATGGATTATATTTAGGGCTATTAGGTTGATCATCCTATTTGTTGTAAAAAAAATGTAAATTACGAATTTAAATTAAGATGATTTGAATCTATCTTGGTTAAAGAGGGATCCGGATATGCTTAATCGGTAGTTGCTATATAGAGTCATGATGGGGACTTTTTTTTATATTTTTAATATCAGGTGCTAAAACCAAAAAGAACTCCTATAAATCGGGGAGGACTTAGAGGACTTTTTATTCATTTTATCATAATATAAGGTAAAAGTTTGTTTCCATTACCAAAAGGTAAAATTATACAAGCGTGTTACAGCGAATCAAGAAGGAGGTTTCTTCCAAGACTTTGTGAAAACGCAAACAAAATGAACTTACAAGGAAAACGTAAAAGAACTTTCGTTCTTCTAAAAAACTGTTTAACAAATAAGTAAGTACTTATACATTATTTGAAATGAAGAGGTTGAATAAGTTTCAAAAAATGAGTATCTACCTACCTAAACTATAATTTACGAATTCAACTATGTAGGTTTATATTTTTTGACGACCAAATTGGCGCGGCGGGCGAAGGTCCGCGGTTGGCGGGCGAAGGTGGCGGGTTCGATACCCGCCTTGGGATAAATGTTTGTACGATCTCCGAATATTTATTACGAGTGTTCTGGATATAATATTAAATGTAAAATAAAAAATATCTTTCTATCTATGTAATGTATTGTATTAAGTATGTCAGTCTTCTAGTACCCCTATCACAAGCTCTGCTTTGGGGCTAGATGATGTTTTGTGGATTGTCCAGCATTATTTATTTATATCGTTATCTAGGTGCCTGGCATGGAGCCGAGGCATTTGGCACTGCTTGGCACTGCCTTGGTGGTGAACTGTGTTATATTCTCATCTGCTAATGTCGAACTGGCAGAGGGCCCACTGGTGTAATTTAATATAACAGCAAATGCACGGTCATGTCTGCTATAATAAGTACCCAAAAGCGAAAGAAATTACGTAGGATAATGGGGTGATAAATTGTATTTTTAAAGCAGGTCGCGAGAATAAAGAATTTCATGCAATTTGCAGATGAATTATTACAATAAGGTAACTCTGCTGCCAGATTCAGGACCAAAAGATTCGACTAATATAGGACCTCTTTTAAAAACGCTTAACGCAAAGCGTTTTTAATGCTGGGGCCACACTAGCGGGCTACGGCGAATATTCGTGTTAACGCGATGTATGTGGCCGGGTACATCGTGTCATCGCGTAGTATATCGCCTTTATCCAAACACGATGTTTTTGTCGCGCCTACACGATACGAATATTCGCCCGCTAATGTAGCCGAAGCATAAAAGAGGCCAAAAAAATAATGCAAATAAATTAACATCATAAATCGTCATTTCTGTTATGCATTTAAGACAGTTTAACATCTAAGGGAGATATATTTTAGGTCTCTATTACCTAATACTTGACGAAATATTTCATCAAGTCTTAAAAAATTCATTTATCTCTCTTATAAAAAAAAAACTATAGTGAACTACACGAGTATACCGGTTCATAATGAAAGGATTGAATTGATGCTGAGTACATGCCTACTTGTCCATTCAAACATGTGCCAGGCACGAAACCAAGATTCATCTGTCATCATTTTTCTCCGAATTAATGATTTATGTTGATAATAATGTTGCGTTGGAGGATTTCGAATCAAGTGGTCCCTAATCTGAGGGCTGATTGGATAACTGTTGCGTTGCGAATCTGTAATGTGATTTGGTGAATAAACGCCTCTACTCAGGGTTCATTCACTTCATTGTTTCCGGAATTCAAGAAGAAGAAAAAATAATTATAAGTAAGTAGGTACTTAATCTTTAGAATTACTAAAATCTAAGATTAGCACTTAGATTTTCGACCATAGGTATGACCATAGTTGGTTCACGGTGTAGCAATTAAGATATTATACCTACTAGATTTAAGTTATTTAGTAATATAAGTCTGTAATGTTGTCAAATTTAATAAATAAATACTAAATACTTTAAAATATTTAATTCACCTTTTTCGGAATTCAATTAATTGCCTGCTCTATCTAAAAGGAGAAGACGCCGCCATTGAGCCCAAGTGGCGCGTCTTAGGAGAGACTTACGTCCAGCAATGGATTTATATAGGTCGATGTTGATTATGATGATGATCCAAAATAACTTAGATAAGTACCTAATCTGTGGTAGTAAGTAGACTACTAAATATATCTTTGTGAAAGATCTACTTTTTTTATAATTCTTATTAATTTATCACGATAATCTTTATGCTTTTACGCTAAGTATAAAGTTCCAAACAATATGAATTTTATTGCAACAAAATAAGGTTGCAGAGTTTACATCTCATGTAAATCATTGCATTATGAGCCTTAAACTCTTAAGAATAAGAAACAATAGCTTTCCCAGTTTTTAAATGTAAATCATGTGTATTATGAACCGTATGTCTTTGGAAATAAAGGTGCTCTCGTTTTCGGATTAAGTTGTTAGGTTAAAAGCTCCCTAGCTCGTATCTTCATGGTTCGATGGGTACATTCAATGCACTATGTTCCTATCATTATCACTAATAGGTACATTCGAGCACAAAACGCGTTCACGCGATGTTTTTGCTTCACCTTTGAACGAGAAAATATTAAGTGGAGTGAAGTTTTTTGACGATGATAGTACGTCATTGTCATGCATAAACGTGTATTTACACTTTACATACTTGAGTGAGTAAAAAGTTAAAAATATATAACTTAGATGTGAATATTTTACTAGAGATAATAGCAGTAGGTACTATAGTAGTAGTAGGTAGGTAAAGTGTATCTGTAAAACTGTACAGCTACTTATACCAAATTATATAAATGAATATAATGTAAATAAATGAACTATGTTTTGTCCCTATTTTTATTAATTTTGAATTTAAATACTTACTTTTTAAAGCACCTGTGGCATAGTGGTAGTATCCTCGCCTTCCGATCTGAAGGTCAGCTCCGCGCGTATTGATCTTGGCTTTCTGTTGATAAGGCCGACTAGGCTAAGAGGATGGTGTATGTGCTGGGCAAAGCTTACTCCTTAAAATAAGTGATACAGGCACTACAGCGTTCCGCATATCTACTACGGGTGAAAATGGCTCATAACGCTGTATATGCTGAGGCCAAGAATATTTGTTTTGTAAGCCTTACCATAGGTAAGTTTTTTTGTAACAATTTGGGTTTTTTGTTCAAGCAATTTTTACAAACAAGATCTTAAAGTTCCTACCTACCAAACGCTTTTGTTTCTCAGTGTACTATTTTACATATCACCACTGCGTTCAACTGTACGCATCAGTTGAAGGCGCTGTGATGTGATGGATTACAAGTGCAATTGCCGTCATAGATAAAAAGATAGCTGCAAGGATACTCATTGGTTTTCAATTACCTGATGTTATTTATATGAATAGTTTAGTTAGAAATTCACGGACATCACGCTCCTGTTCCAAACTAAGCAAAGCTTGTAGTATGGGAAATAGATTGCTGATAGAATTCGTTAATACATAAGTATATAGGTAGATATATTTTTTGTAAGTACAGAGTAACACACAGAATATTAGTCTTCTTCTTTTTTCTTATTATTTATACTTTATTGTACACATTGAGACAAAACATACAAATTGAAAAATATATACAAAGGCGAGCTAACCCTTTTTATACTTTTACCTTTTTTTAATAATTTATAGCTAGGCTTATTTTTACTGTTCTTAATTTTGCCTGCTCTGTTAATAATCCTTGCTCTATAGAAACCTGCTCAACCAATCCTATTTATATTTAGTGTTACTATATTTGTATTTAGTGTTACTGTGGTCCAAGTACAAAGGTACCTACATTGTTCTAGTATTTTAGGTACATTGTTCTAGTATGTTACTGTTACTTCCATACATAGTGTTAAGTGTGTTACTTGCATACATAGTTCTACATGTAACTATCTATCAGCAAAGTTAGCGTCGATCCCAGCTATCAATAGAGCCTGATTATCGGGTGAATGAGCTCAGCGCGCTCGGAAATCAATTCCCTCGGCTACTGATTAACTTATAGTTAATGGTTAACTTTGTCCAGGATGGATGGAGCTTGGATTCTTGCTTTAAGTTTATAAATCCACACATCTTTAGAGTTCTTAAACCCATATTTTATTTATTTATTTAATAACTAGCACTATTATAAAAACCTTATATAATTATTCCGTTGGATACCCTTAATAAATAAATAAAAATATTCATTCATTCATTATTTACAAACAAACTTACGACTATACAGTATTTACAAAATGTACATTGTCATATAAAATACATAAGAAACAGTAAAAAAAATCAATAGATACTTATATAAATTATTATAGAACATACGAAAACTTTTTTATTCAACATAACAATTTAGTCAAAGATATAACAAAATATTATTAAAAGTCCAACAAAAAATACAAGTCAAATACAAAATATTAAAAGTAAGTAAGGATTTAAAAAGTGAAAAACGCTGATCTAAGTAGATGGATGGGAGATGGGACAATAAAATATATAATTTTAGGTTTAATTTTCGTGCAGTATTTAAACTACTTAGTAGTTTTATTAGTAATCAAAATCTCATCAAATTATCAAATACATCAAAAAAACCGTACAAGATTACTCACATTGAATAAACACATTACTATTAAAAGAGAAAGGAAAAATCCCATTTCTCTAATGAGTCACGGTAAAATACGAGGAAATCTACAAAATATGTGTTAGTTTATGCATAAATCAGAGCGTATGTGATAGTTTATACATAAAGTAGTTGCCTACTTTATGTATAAACTATCACATACGCTCTGAAATTTAAATAATGTAATGCATACATTATATTATATAAAGTTAAGTTAGAAAAAATACAATAGTTCTAATTTTAAATAAGGTTCTCGTCCGCTAGAGGCGCTGTACAAATCTTCATATTTTTTTAACTACAGAGCTAGCGAGTATAGATTGTAAAAACTCATGGTAGGGCTACGTCAGTAGACTGCAGTATCAACAGAGAAAAAGGAGTTGCAGTATCCTATGCGACACGAAAGCCTAGCTGGATAGCAGCCAAAGCAATAGTAGTCATATACTCAGAGCGTAACGATTTAGGAACGAACTAAACTTATTTATATACATATATAAAAAAATATTCATAAAAGATTCGATTCGTTCGTTTCTGACCTGGTAGGTATTATTGAGTTATTGCCGATTCTGTAACATCTAAAGATAATGAAACTACTAAAAAAGTTTTTTATCAGCAATCTAGTTCCCATAAGTCAAAGTCAAAGTCAAAATTACTTTATTCAGTAAAATCACAAGGATCATTTAGAATCGTCTTACATACTAGGTGATTCTAGGTGCCAGTTCCACGCGACCAGAGCCTAGAAGAACGGGCAAGAAACTTACGGCCTGGTTCCTGCCGTTTTTTTATATGATCCTTCTTACAAAGAATTACAATTAAACTAAATTAAGTACTGAAGTTTCAGTGCGGTGTCAATTTAACTTAGTAATGATACACTAACGAGTTAAAAAAAAAAGAAAAATAATAAAGCTATACGTAAATCAAAAAGACAGCACACATAATACCTACAATTGTTTAGTTTAGTTAGAGTATAGGTAAGTTAGATAAACATAGTTATCTATTACTATTTGCAGTATACTTCACCAAAATATATTTTATGCTATTGCATAGCTTCCATCGCGGGCCTTGAGCATGGAGACCGAATCCAGAAATTCCGTTGCGAAATAACCTAACACTGCGCATGCGTAATGCAGCAAAAAATGCTATGCAATAGCTTTACCGCGGTAGTCCCCGAGTGCCACACGTCTTTTTTGTTTATTTAATTATATAATAAATAACAATAGGTAATTATAATTATGCTTATTTTTGCTTTCGTGTTTCGAAAGTGAACTAAATAATCAGTGTGCAAAGCAAATTGCTTAATTTTAATAAAAATAAACAGATAATGATCGTTTTAAAACTTTCCTTTTTAAAATAGGTGTTATCAAAGTGTAAAAAATAATTTATGTTAACACCTTCGCTGCGGCACCAATTTTTGCATACTTTCCGTTCCTGCGGCACGAGGTGTTATCGGCCCGCACCGTGACCAGACGTTGGGACGACACGCGGTCTATTAGACCCCACATCCCTTAAGATACTTAAATCCATTTTCTGGCGCGAAATCAAAGATAAATGATAATATTGATCTTTATATAGACAGTGGGTTGATGAACCCTAATCTACCGTAGCCTCGGGATCTGCCAGCTAGTTTAGGAGTTATAAGCAAAACAAAATATGGGATCTTATTCACCTCGTAACGCACTGAAATAGGGCAAGTTTTCGCTGAGATTAGTGATGGGAAAAGTAATATCGACGTGTATACTTTTAACTGTTTATTGAAGATATCTAGTAATAGAAAAACTTTATTTATTTAAAAACATTATGAACTCTATTGATACTCGTTTTAAGCTTTTGAGTAGGTAGGGTCTCGCCTAATTTAATTTCTGTTCATATTTTGCAAATGGGCTTCTAGACAAAAACACACTTAATGAATACTATTTAATTAAAGACTTACCTGTTTTGGCTCTGTCGAATTCAACTTATTCCGACATCATTTGGAGGACATGATTGGTGTTAGAAATACGGACGTGCTCTTTTATCGATGCGACGCACAACACTGGTCACGGGGAGCTCGCGTAGGGTGCGGTACGAGGTCAAGTGCGGTATGGGACTTTTTAGCCTCGTTCCGCACTGCATTAAAATTATATTAATTCAGTGCGGCACGAGGCCTTAGACATCCGGTACCAAGGTAGGTATACCACCGAGTCCGAGACCATTAGCACATCTCAAATATATATTTATCTCGTTCCTACACTGGACCAAACCGAAGTTATGCCCGTCGCACGACAGAGAAGTTTACGTTTTTCCTTGCCGCACCACAGGAAAGTTGCATCTGGGATAATTAGGCCTCGTCCCGCAGCGAACGTGTTAATGCACAAATAATTTGATATTAAATTGTTTCTAAAAGGAGTCATTAAAGAATACCCATCGTGCATTGAAATATGTAGTTAAGTACTTATTTAGATAAAAATAATTATATACTTTAGGTAAAGTTAGATAGCAGATTAGTGATATTAAATTTACAAGAAATACATTTTGAAGTTAATTGCTCAATATACAAGACCCAAGGAAATTAATACCTAAGTATATAATAATAGATTTTAATGTTTTTGTATTTTTAGAAGAATCTTTATTGTCAATTTTTAGTAATTCGTATTTCGTACTACTCTTTGTCGAAGTAGTTTTTTTTGGATATAAATACTGTTTTAATTAAATGTCAAAAACATAGATCGATTTAGGTACATTCCTATTCAAATAAGCGTGTTACTTAATAATAATAAATTAACCTTCATGAAAATGGCGATAGGATTAAAAGCAAAGTTAAATCGATGAGAATACTTAGGTAAAAGTAGAGCTTTATCGGACTTCTTTGAATGTCCTTCAACTTAAATTACTTAACACTTACCAACAACTTGTTACTGTACCTTTACTTTCAATTGTTCCGAAATAAATAAAATTAAATCCAATTTGACTTACCAACAACTAAAAGAATAAGGACGTTACAACATACATTGAGGAATGCTCGAAACTTACCTACGCTTTCCCTGGATACTGTTTTATTGCCTCCCCACGAATGCCCACGATTGGCCGTCTGACTTCAAAGGCGAGAGCCATTGTTAAATGCAGGCTTTGACGAAAATGCACTACGTGTAGTTAGTCGTGCACTCTTGCCAAGTTCAAGACCAGACGCAGCTCAACACCAGAACAGTCGAAGCCTCCAAGCGAATCGCACGCGTACCGAGCGCGGAAGAACGCGCGTATCCGAGTGTTTTCAAATTAATTTGAGTGTTTATTTTTAAATCTCTGAGAGAAACAACCAGCGTTATGCGGAACCTCGTACGGTAAGTGAATATTTTATTAGTAATTTCAAACGAGTCTAGTCAGTCATTAGTAAGCTGTTAGTCGATCTATCGTTAATTTATACCCTTGACCGAGGGTTAACACTGCATAACCTAGGTTGTTGCACCCAGTTTACAATAAACTTCTTAACTGCAGTGCTATTAAATACGGAAGTGTTAATTAGGTTTGAAAGAAGGAGCTCTTTTATTAGGCTGAGCGGTATGCACGGCTGTAGTTTTAACGACTTAGCACACTTTAAATTTGAAGAGTTTTGTAGAGTTCTATATTCCAAGTGTTAATGTTTTTAGTAAACGTCTCGTATACTTTTGACGTGACAACGTCTTATAATTCGATAGAGCCGGCTGCACGCACGAAAAAACATGACTCATGAGGCGTCCTGAGGCGTTCTGAGGCGTTCCATGAAGTGACGTTGTCACGTTAGACTATCGTCAGTAAACCGACTTTACAGACAACCATTTTTTTTTTACACTAAGTGCAGGTCTGACCGCATTGTGACCACCCCGTCATAAAACCAGAGAAAAACAATGGCGGAAGATTTCTCATGATGATAAAAATGCGTGTGAAAATAATGCACTTAATGTGCCCTTAGCATGAAGCTTATTTTATTGTCGTGTCCTCAAAAACGGAATATTAAATGCATGACTAACGGATTTAAATATAATAAAATGATGTACCTACTTTTTACCTACATATTTGTAAAAATATAACCATATAACCATATGTTTGCGTAAAGTATAACCGCTTACCTACCCAAAACTATCAAAGTCTAAATCAACACATGGATGATTTTTTGAGAAAAGTGGTAGGTAATGGCCAAGTTCAAACGATTTAGAAAAATAGTCTTGAAGAGAGTTTATTAGAAGAAAACAATAACTGCATATTTAGTTTTGTTATATATTTTTATTTAGGATTTAAATGGACCATATTGTAAAAAAAGAGACATTCCGTATTATTGAGCCACTAAATTCTGTTACTGATAACTCAATCTTAACATAGAAATGTTTTAAGAATTTTTTTTATAAAATTCGAAAAGTCATTTTTTTTTAATAAAATAAATTTTTTAAATCCAAGTTATTGATCACTCAATACCCTAAACAAGCGGTGTTCTTCAAATAAATATACAACTGAAAATAACATTAATTATTAAAAAAAACTATTTATAAAAATTTATCTACTTATTTTTTTTTCATTAACCTATCTCGTCCCACTGCTGGGCAAAGGTTTCCCCCAAATCCTTCCACTCATCCCTGCTTTCCGCTTTCGTCCACCAGTCCCTTGCAAAAGCATCGAGGTCGTCCCGACATATTGTTTAACAAATTAAAAAATAATAATGATAAAATAACGATTTTCACACTAAAACTGCGACATAAGATTCGGTACTTAGATATATATTTTATAACAAATTTTACTCAATTACAGGAAAGAGAACCCGCTACTCACATAAACAAAGACACTATAATCACAAGTCCTAAAAGACTTCCTCGAGCAGTTGTAATTTACAAACGATTGCATTCTGTGATTAGCTGTTGTAAAATATTAAAATTATAATTGAACCGAACGGGCACTTGGTAGATGCTATCTAACCCTTGCATGAAACATAAACCAATTTTATCGAAATTTGTGTAGCAGAGTAGAATGTACATCGGCAACATAAATGTTTTTTCTTTTGTTTTCAGTAATTTGTAACCTCAAAAAAACCATTAAAATAATATGAATTTCGACAGTGAAATCATTTTTCTTTGGTTTTCTATTATCTTTTAAATCCGCGAGTATCCTTCGTCATCAGCAATCTAGTTCCCATAGTACCTACCTACAAGCTTTGCTTAGTTTGGGACTAGAGTGAAATGTTCATGAATTAATAAATTAATTATTTCATTTGTTTTAGAGTCATTCTCGTCGTCGAACTTACCCTTACAAAATTGCCGAGATTTCGATCTAACTAACTGAGAATCACGAATAACACTGAGACTAGTATCACAGCGTCGTTTTTAATGTTTATTTATTTCGTTGATTCTTTTTGTTGATTTACAAACAGCAGTCCGATAGGTATTACCCGTTATAAAATATTCACGGCCCTCGCTTATTAGATGTTATCAGAAAACCCTTTCACGATATTGAATTGGGCGTTAAGTAATTACCAAATATTCCCTTTGAAGTAATTAGTACGTGTCTTCCCTACAATTGAAATAATTAAAAATAATATGAGACTCAACTAAAGAACATCTGTTTGCTTAGCGTTTTAAATAAATAACTATTCACGGACAATTCACACGTCACACTCTATGTAACTTTAGATCACTTTGTAAGTTCTGAATAACTTAGCTGTAAAGTCTCTTAAATTAAAAAAAAAACATTTTTTTTTTCATTTCTCAAAGTCAAAGACAAATTCAAATATTTCTTTATTCAATACTAGTAGTGCGCCCCGGCTTCGCACGGGTAGCCTATATAAAAAATATCATTATAATATAGCCTATGTTCAGCGCAGATAATGTAGCTCAGCTTCACAACAGTGAAAGAATTTTTGAAATCGGTCCAGTAGTTTCGGAGCCTATTCGATGCAAACAAACATACAATCAAATCTTTCCTCTTTATAATATTAGTTTAGAAAATCACAAGGATCATTTAGAATCAAAAGTTGAATAAGAAGGTTGATTCCTTAATTTAAAGTTAGCTACTCAAATCAAAAAAGACAACAAACTTTACAATGATAGAAACAGACTATACATAAATATCCTACAGGTAAATCGTATTCCAATGTGCACGAACTATTGTTTACTTGGAAAGTCACCTCGACAGTAAACAGTCAAGTATTGAATATCGCCGTCTACATTTAACTTAGGTTCTTGGAACATGTGAATCACAAGTCGACTGAATAAAGTTAATTTTATTTTTAAAATAAGTGCTTGTAGATATAAAGACTAAAAAGATGTTCGAATAAAATACAGTTGGATAGTATATTCAAAGCTGTTATTAGTTTTATTATGGTTTTTTAGTAATATAAAACAAAGAAAATTACAGAAATTGACAAAATCGATAATGATAAAAGTTAATTTAATGTATAATCAGTAACTATTTGTAGATGGTTTGCGACGGCCTGCAGGTAGCCCAACTGTTCTTTATGTAACCTATGTACCTACATTTTGTAAGTAGGTACTGTAATAGTCGTAAGTTTGTGAATAAATTCAAGATAGTAACTATTGTAATTACATTACAATAAATCTATTTTGGAAGCCTTTCTAAATATGAATTTTACTGTAATCGTCGTTACTGTAATCGGGGTGCATGGAAAGAGCCTCCTCGTGGCGCACACCGGTAACAGCTAGGCACGGCAAAGCAGTGTCTAGTCTGGCTAATCTTTCCAACACGATGCTACAACAAAATACATTGTAGCATCGACACGATAAGAAGAAGACTGTAATCGTATCGCAAGCTATATACAACCAGAAACACAAGCACAACTCACCAGACCTTTTTTATTTCTTCAAATTGTTTGTCACTTGTCTTGTCTTGTCAAACAAACGAGCTTCCAAGAACTCCAGGATTCTTTGAACTTCATACATGACAGTTTGTCACCATGACGTATGATCAGAAGCATTCGATAAACTTCATTACTCGAGTTATTTTTAACCACTGGTTTCACCATTTTAAGACGTAATATTGACAGGGAAACCCCAGATGTTATTAGGTGTCCCTGTATATTCCCAGGTATGCTGGCTGCGTAATCTTTGTATATTTACTCCCGTTAAAGTTTTATATCAATATCAAGCTAGAAGTTAAAACGAGAGCAACAGACTTCTTTTTATTCTTGCGTAGAAAATAAAATTCAGTTCTGTATGTTGAGAAATTTCCTTTCAAGACACAAAAAATATTTAAATTGTATCAGATAATTTTGGACATGAATGTATTTTCCACCAAATAAGACTAAAGAAGAAAACCACGAATTTACAACTCTTATTTTTTACGTTGCCATACGAAGAGACGACTCTCCCAAGCCGTCTCTCGACTGAGTGCAAACTAAAACCATCTTAAAAGTTTCCCAAGATTTTGCTGTGACAGACGTCTCAATGAGATTTGTCGAACGTTTCCGACTATAGGGCCTCTGAACTCCGGATTGACGTAAGCGACCCGCGGCTAAGTAGACATGACATGTCATTAGATGCACGCGATTTGGACCGTTATAAAAACGCTAAACAACGTTTTGGGCGTACCGTGTGAGCGTAAACACGTGATTAGGTACTTCAGATGTTTAAAAGTTACCGTGTCATTTGTAGGGCCGGCCGGTGTTTAGATAAATGAGCGGAGAAGTAATGGAAAATAGTCGTTTAAAAAAATAATAATCGATTCTGCATTTCTACAGTGTGCGCGATGTGCGACAGTGAGACTTAGCAATGCGGTCTTTGTTAATTTATTTATTTAAGGATGGATTTTGACTAATTTTGTTGGAGGCTCATCATCCTTTGGTACAACTCACGGCCAATGTGTCAAAACTCGGATCAATCGTGATTTGGGTTGCTCAAACGCTTGTCATCTGATCTTCACCATTGATCCGAGTTTTGACACATTATAATATGTAATTTGATGTTTTCGTTGATCAACGTTCCAGAAACCGGCCGTAAGTCTCTTACATTTAAAGATATTTCTATTATCATCATTGTCGGTGTAGCGCAGAGAATATTGTAAGTCTGAACTAAAGGAACGCCATATTGTGCCTTCCATTCTGCGCATGGCTCAAAGCATTGTTCTTGGAAGCCGCGCGCAGAAACTGAATAGAATCTATTTACTCGCCATTACGGCACAATTGCAATAAAGACCATAATTGCATGCCCGCGGTGGAGGCACAACACTGCCTGTACTGTACAATGCATAGTCAAATATCTGGCACAAACAGGCATGAAGCAGGTTCGCCGTATAATGCAAACGCATTCGTGTCCCTTGGCAGAAGTGTCCGACGGACCGTGAGGTTTTAGTCAAAAGTCTGACATAACCTACTACACTAACAAGCTGCACTTAAGTATCAACAAAGGATTTCCTCACGTAAAAACATGCAGCTATGCCAGTTTTAGCCCTTTATAAAAAAAAAATCTGAATGTCGGTAGGGTTACACACTAAAAAGTCAGATTTATTAAAGTCACTCCTTAAAATATCCTTAAGCACATTAAACGGGTTCATTTGGGAATCTATTTTGGATACCTAAGTTGAGCAGTGTAGACAGAAGTTGGGTGGTGAACTCTAGATAGTCAGAAGATCTTTGAACTCTAGAGAAACACAATTAGGTCAGCGTTTCCAAATCAGAAAAGTCATTTAATATGTTAGAATTACAAATTATTTTCTATGCCTTTGGCTTTAAACTACCACCACTGTATAAGTTTTCATCCACAAATATCTTAGTTCCAGTAACTGATCGTTGGCAGCCGGTTTTGATTGTAAATGCGTCAATGCATTACCTGGCTAGTGTTAGTTTGAATTAGCACGAGCCTAGGAATCCTGGTAAACGGTTTTCTGTTATTCAAATGGCACAGAATATCCATAGACTTTGGAAGCCTTCGGAAGATGTCACATTGTACTTCAGTTAGTGGATTTTATGGCTTTAATTCTATGGACTCAGTGTAATACTTCCGTGTCAGCAATTAGATGGCGGATTTCTGAAGTTTGAGTTGAGTAATTACCAGCTTTTTGGAATTTTGCAAGTTGTGGTATGAGCTGACCTTTGTGGTATTCTTTTAGGGTCCTTTAACAGGCAGGCCGACAGCGCACTAAAAGCACCTTTGATGGAGCTGATGTCAACGAGTGACGTTGATCATTTTCCATTATGAAGCTCGTCTTATTCATTCAAATATCTTTAGTCGTTATATACGATCAAAGAATTACGTACATTTATGTACCCGGCGTAAATTTTCTTTTTATTTGTGCTACGGCTACGATCTAGTCAACCAAAGTTTTTTTACGAATTTGAACTAGACATTAAAATTATATATAGAAAGTAGGTGGTGCGTGGGATGTGAATACTTTATGATGGAGGGCTTGTAGTATAAGCTTGTAATATAAATATATAGTTATGTTTGTATCCTGCAAACATGTTTAAACTCCTTATTATCTAGTGCTGCTCAAGACATAGGTCCGTCTCATATATTCTACTTCCTACTTTCTACTAATATTATAAACGCAAAAGTTTGTATAGATGGATGTGTGGATATGGATGTATTTATATGTTTGTTAATATAAACAAAAAGGTAAAATTTACTAAGGTCATCTAGTTACTTATACGTTATACCTATTGGTATAAGTAACCTTTCTAAAAATACTGGGTATTTGATGTTATAAAGGGCTCCAGTGCGCACATTGAAGGATATCTATATTTTCCTCAATTGGATATTATTATTTGTCAATCCTTTGAGGATAGACTGTCTTACGACTAACATACCGGGGTCCTGTAGGTTTATCCTAGCCTCTCAAAACCAGGTTTTAAATCACGTTCAGTTTCTATAGTACCTCATCGGTATTCTGTGGCATTTCTAGTGAACTGATGTGACTGTAACGTTATTATTAATAGGATTTATTGAATCACAAGAAATGCCTCAGAATACCGATGAGTTACTATGTAACTAAACGTAATTTAAAACCTGGTTTTGAGAGGCTAGGATAAGGCCGGCAGTAAATAAACTCTTTACTTTCTCTGACTGTCATGTAGAGATTTCTTAAAAATCTAACAACGAAATCGCGTGGTCTGCGAGATCGCATGATATTCTGATATTAACATTTTGCTTCGTAGTAAGTACAGGGTGTAATCATACTGCTGTTAAAAACTAAAGTATCAAATCTGTAATCTCAAATTCATAATGTATTTTTTCTGTCAAACTTTTTAAATCATGTTTAATTAATTTCGAGTTTCATTAATTTATAAATAACTAGACGAATTTATCACTTTGACTGCAACATATGATGACAAGTTTAGTTTTAAGTTATTTTGAATACCAAAACAATGTTTGCTTTTGGAGTAAAAAATACAAATAAAATATTTTTGCAAAGAATAAATTTATTACTTTACAAACATCGGTACTGAAACACTGTTTGCTTTGAAAATAAAATAAAACGAATCAAATATTTTACGTCAACAGATAGTGATGTGAGTGAGTGCTTCATTTCAATTAGTGTCTTTTTTGTACACCCTGTATATTACTTAGTCACTTTTGCCTAGTTTAGCGTGGGAGCAAGTAAAATTATCGGCATTTCGGTATTCTAATTTAATTACATAAACATGCACCTCTCCAGAGCGGCCGGAGCATTAGAGTCGTTACGCACTGTCGACTTGTCACTCGGTCTAAGGCTCTAAGAAAAGTGATTCAGCTGACTAATTTATAATTTTATACTGGCAATATTATTATATATTTTAATACAATTATATTTTGGCTTGTGTGTGGCCAATTCTGCTAATGTCATTAGAGTTATATTTCTAGACAATTCTAGATGATCCTTGAGATTTTATTAATTAATTATTATTTTTTTTATTATGGAAATAAAGTGGTCGTTAAAAACTTATATGTATTAATTGCATTAGCCTACTGTTCTCTGGCCGGGTTTATATAGTTAACTAGGTAAGTAGTCTTATATCTTATCTATCATCTTAAAAACGTCTATTCGTGTAACCATGGTCGTTATGGTGCAGATCTCTCATCTTATGAAACAAAAGTATTGGTGCTGACGCCCACATAGTGTGCGAAAATCTTGTTCTATACCGAAACGAATACTTAATGAGATTCAAACTTTAACAGACAATGTAAGATAAGATCTTTATTAACTCAATTTAACACAAATTTTCAGAATCTTAGAAATGAGAGATAGAAGCGTAACTAAGTATAAAAAAATGAAAAATAAAATAATGTAGACGCTTTTTCATCTTTGATATCCTTTATGGGGTAATAAATATTTCTGGCATCTGATCGCATGAACATTTTAATGTAGATACAGATCACAGAAAGGTTTGTAATCAAATCTCGAGATCAGATAACACAAGAAAACATCTAAATATTTATATTTCTAAATTTTCAGCTTCTATCTATTTTGCCCGAAGCCGATTCAGATAAAATCATCGCTCGATCAATCAATTAGGTATTAGGTACCAATAGTGCAAAACTTCTCGTCTCAAATAGGTAGACGCTTAGTATCTTGGCAATTTAATTGATGCATCCAACTCTAGGGGACGTGATCTGGGACCGATAATTTTATTAGTCTGGTGATTAATTAGTGTCTAACTAAAGTAAAATATCTCTAGAGACCAATTCGAAATCAAGTTTTGCTGAAATCCTAAAAGCTGCTCGTGTTATTTCAAAGATAAGCCACAGATTCGTTCTTTGAACAAATTTTTTTTATGATTATACACAAATTGTTTTTTTTTATTTAAAATTGAATATAAAAAAAGACATACCGACGTGAGTATCTACTTATTATAAAAAAAGTAATATTTTTTTCTCTCGACTTGTTAAAACCATGATACCTACTTCAAAACTGTTTTTTTTTTCAACCGAAAACATAACATGAAGCCGAATGTGGTGAAATCGACATCCTTATCGCCATTTATCTCCAAGATATTGTTTATAATTGAAATTGACGAGCAAGTTTAATTGCTGCATTTCAAAGCAAGTCTGGGGTTTATTTGAGTGTAAAGGCTCGTCTACACTTACGTTTATACATAAATATACTACAGGTACTAGTAAAAGTGACAGTGTGGTCTGATTTTGTATAGGTACAGTGGTTAAGTTTCTCAAAAAATCCGCTAGCGGCTCTGTAGCTAGACTGACAGCGCATTGTCATTCTAGGCGTCAAGCACTTTCAGCTGGGATCGTGGAAGAATGCAAACGCACACTCGTGTGCCCTGGCTGAAGTGCTTGACGGACGGCTAGGTTTGAGTCAGTTTAAGTCTGACATAACCTATTGCTCTAACAAGCTGTAGGTATCATGACGGATTTTCGACGTAACTGAATAAAAAAAGTCATCAAGCACATTACACCAGTTTTACATAACTACCAAAACTCTATTATCTTAGGATTAAAATCTGGAGATTTTATTCAAAATGAGTAAAATGGTTACATACAAGCAATCATACCTACAGGATACTTTTTTTCTATATCACTCTTGGGTCTTGTCATAATATTTTATGTGTCTGATTCTTCCGTGTAAACGTAGCTTTATTTATCTTTCGAGTAAGTTTGGAACAGACGTCGTGTCTGCTGAAACCTGATACTTTACTTAGTCGAGAGAAATAAGTAGCTGGATATAGCATATTAAACCTAGAAAGTTATTACAGACTTGCTGATGTGGAAATATGTAGTCAAAATTAAAAAGCGGCTGGTAGGATAATTGAAATAACAGAGCCAAAGGTAAAACACTAAAGGTTGTAACTTATATTTTTTTTAAAGTTTGTTTTAGTAAACATTTTAGCCATTATATAATATTAATATTTGAAACAATCACGGTTTTGAACATAGTTTTCATTAATCAAACTCACAAATCATGGTAAATATCCCGTTTATAATGAAAACTATTTTAGCCATTTATGTAAGCTTTACATAAGCAGACCTGAAAATTTATTTTATAAAATAATATACCTACCTAACTACTAAGAAAGTTTAAATCTACTTTAGTCTAATTAAGATAATTTTAGATAATAATTAATTTTAGATATCGTTAATCATTAGACATCACATTACCAAATAACAGATAATGTGTGTGTCTTTATTTCTGTAGGTACATAGTACGTATACCTACTTACTCTGTACAATACTCTTAACTCAAGGCTTGAACCTCAAGTATATAATTAGGAAGTCTTCACATCAGGTTTCAAGGTTTCGGAATAAGATTCGATTGGTTTAGTAGCTTCTTAAAGTTCCGGTACTCTAAGAAGCTAGGTACTCGTCTAAAATCAAGGCTCAAGATCTTCCACAAAATAAACAAAACAACATGACTGCTTCTAAATCCCAAACATGACGGAATTTTATTCAAAATCATGACACAAGCAGTATCTTAGCTACTTCTAGTAAGTAGGTACTTAGTTTAAAAAAGGCCGGAAACATTGCAGATTCAAATCAAAATAAACACCTAAATATCACTTCTAGTGTAATATTTGAAACTATCACGGTTTTGAACATAGTTTTCTTTATAAATCTGATATTTACTTACCATGATTTGTGAGTTTGAATATTTCCCGATATTTCGGCACAGCATGCGCCATGATTACAGGTCGAACTGAAGTCTTTGCAAGTAGATTGTATTCTAGTGTCTATTTGATTATGCCGACTCTCTTCTAACAATAAATCAGTTAAAAGTATACCATGGACCGTGATGGAGTTGACCTGGCGTGGGAGCTGTGCATCATGAACCAGAGTTGTGGTCAGGCATGGTTTGGGGTAGCTGAAAACAGTACGTAAATAATAACTTGGGTACGTATAGGGCTGTTGAGACGCGATCTCGAAAAATGTGATAATCGCAAATGTATCATAACGGTAGAGCAGACACATTGCGCGACGACACTGCAACGTTTGCCAGTTATCTTATGACGACCGATGTGGCGCGGTGGGCGATGGTCCGCCTGCGACGCGGAAGGTTGCGGGTTCGATTCCCGCCTCGGGATAAATGTTTGTATGTTCTGCAAATATTTACTCCGGGTGTTCTGGGTATTATATGTATAATAAAAAATATCTATCTATGTAATGTATTATATTAAATATGTCAGTCTTCTAGTACCCATAACACAAGCTCTGCTTAACTTGGGGCTAGATGATGTTGTGTGGATTGTCCAGCATTATTTATTTATTTTATTTATTTATTTATCTAGCGTCGACGCGCAGTGTGATTCAAATACGTAGATACGTTAGGATACAACGTTCACGTCGCTTACGTTTGTCACATTTTTGTGATGGCCACTGTGATATCATAGAGAAACAGAGAGGTGAGCACGAATAAATGTGACAATCGTACATTATTATTATTCATGTTTATTATTATCATTATTTATTTATTATTTAATGAGCTGCGTTACGCTAAGTTACTATTGTCACATTGGTTTATCCGTGCTGGATAAATCTCAAGAATATAGGGAGTGAACTAGTTACACCTAGGTAGACTTCAAGAACATTGTTCATACAACGCAACTTACGCATTTTAGCTCTACCAAATTTTTTTTTATTAAGTCTCCGGGGTATGTACTTGCTACGGCCCTGTAAATAAGTATTATGAGTTGACCTACTTGTGCTTTACGTCGTGGTTAACGGCGATGGGAACAATGACTCACTGAAACAGTTTTAGTAAATCTGCCGAGCCCAGCCTATTGTTGTAAGATAATGTCACGGCAATACCTAACGGAGGTCACACTCTTATTTGCAGAAGCAATTTTTATATATTCAGCAAAATATTATGCTAGTTTCGCATTACATCTTATTTTCTGCATTTATTAGACCTTTAAAACGAAGCAGAATAGCTTTTGACCAACCTACCATACTCTGAATTAGCAACATTTATTAATTGGGGGAAGTCCATTATGTGTCGTTTATTTAAAAAATCTAGACTGGAAGTCCAAGACTGAGACAAAGGACGGGCATTCGACCTATATCAGTTTACCTATCAGTTGGAATTAGGCTTCTCCGTGATATAACCTCCAGGCTCTGACAGAACACCTGTTCACTGGTAGGTTGGTACAACTTGCAATTTTTATTTTATTTTACTTTTAAATGTGTTAATAAATATTTTACTTTCTTTTTTCTTTCACAGCGGATGTAGGTCTCTCACACAATGATATATACCGGTGTTCTTTATGGAATATCTCATTAATCTCATTAATGTACCTACTGACGTACAAGCCACAGCCCAAACTGCTGGTCTTAGAGACTTGTAATTTGGAGGGTGTGTTCCTGAAGCGATGTAGACGCGCACAAAAAAAGGAACGTTGGAAATCACGCTCCGGAGCTTTAAAACAGGCTTTGAAGTTTGTAAGCAGAATTTTATCCCGTGATAAAACGGCACGCAGACGAAGTCGCGGGAGCAGCTAGTAAATATATAAGCTAGTAATAAAGTAAGAAATAAAAATGCGTATAATGTTGGCGGTTAGTTGTTATTTGTTGAAAGTGAAATGTAAAATTCAAACCACAACGGAATCGAAGCGATCGATTCACAATACAAATGATGTTCAATTGTATGTTTAATTTGAAATTACTCACGATTTGCAGTCTGCAGTCAAGCGAAACATTTCGAGAGTAGATTCTGTTTACGCTCAACGGTCATAGTCAGCGGGTCAAGATATAGTGAGGTAAACTTTGTTATTGACCTTAAAGAAAGTTGAAAATTATCGACAATTAGTTCCCTATCGACGTGTCTAGGTCAGTTCAAAGTGGTTGTAAAAACATCTTATCAAAATTAATCTAAACAATAGCATCGAGACGAAAAAGAAGTTCAACAGTTAGATCTTATCAACCTAACTAATTATTAATTAATTAGTTCAATTATTGACGTGCACTAACTAACTTTACTGTTTTATCATCAATTTATCAATTTGCTTTTTTGAAGTTCGTAAATTATAGTTTTGTGTTCACTGATTACGGTTTTGTGTTGTTTTTTTACTATTGACGTTGTTGCTATCATACATCCGACTTTTTTGTGCTGTCCGGTTAACATAGTGATCTGCTATTGTTACAAGTTGTATACAAAGTGTAATATTTCGTTAGTGAAGTGTATTCTCGTTATGTATTTATGTTTAGTCTTTTATCAATGTATCCTGTTCAATAAATTTCTTGTCCATCTTTGAAAGCAGTCCTCGCCATGCCAGTGTAGGTACTGTGCGTTACTGTTTAATGGTGGTCGAGTAAGGCCTGTATTTCCTGTGTTGTAGGAAACGATCACTAAAAATTGTGCCACTTTATTTCTTAGTATTAATGACGGATACGGCCTCAATACTCCCATTTTAGCCATTTTGATACTTATGTAATATCAAAAAAGTTGAGCATCATTTTTATACGCTTAGTCTATAACTTGAAAGCAAATTTAAAGCCACCCAAAATCTTAAACAATCTTAAAAAATTCGTAACCCCGAAAGAGTGAACAAGTTAAGTTTAAGTAAAGTGCCTGCTATTTTAAGTTAAAAACAAGTTGATATTAACTTTTACTTGTATTGTATCTTCTTCGTATATACCTATCTAATTAGGTAGATACTTTCTATGTAGATAACTTTAAGACGATGTTAAAGTTAAAAGGTAGGCTCTTTAACAGGTAACTTGTTCGGAAGGAACGCTGACAGGACAATTAGGTACAATCTAGCTGCTAGCTCTGAATGCAATATGAATGATAATAAGATTCAGAGAAGAAATATATAATATGAATGATTATCATGCGATTATTTAGTTGATATTTAGCTAATTATAGTAAGACATTTTTATCATAAACAAAACTCTTCAAAGTCAAAGTCAAAATTGCTTTATTCAGTAAAATCACAAGGATCATTTAGAATCGTCTTACATACTAGGTGATTCTAGGTGCCAGTTCCACGCGACCAGAGCCTAAAAGAACGGGCCTGGTTCCTACTGTTTTTTGATATGATCCTGCTTACAAAGAATTACTATTAAACTAAATTAAGTACTGAAGTTCTTCAGTAGACCTAGGTCTAAAATACTCTATATCATGGTAAAGCCTTCATAGTTCCTGCTCGTTTACCTCTGCTGTCAACTAAAGAAATCCTATATCAGTCCATTGGTGGAAGTAGGCCTCTTCCAAGACGTACTACTGAGTCCGGTCTTCGGCTCTTCTAATGTGGTTTTTACCTACTACATTCCGCAGATCGTCGCTCCATCTCGCCGGAGGGCGTCCTGCACTATAGAAATGATAAAGTCAAATCAAATCAAATATTTCTTTATTCAATAAAATCACAAGGATCATATAAAATCGTCTTACATACGTCACAATAAGAGATTCTAGGTGCCAGTTCCACGCGACCAGAGCCTAGAAGAACGGGCAAGAAACTTAGTAGTTTACAAGTACTTAGTTGCATAACGTTTATAGGTAAAAGCAATTGAATAACTGACAATGCACGTCAAAGTAGCATTGTAATAACCAGCTGTCGCGAGTTAAACCGATCCGAGGCGCTAAGATTCCCATGAAAGAGCCAACTCACGGCGAAACCAGTTCTATTGCATAATCAAAAATACATCGACCTTGAACAAATGGACAGCCATGCAAAGTAACCGGTCATTCTTAACGGTGTATTTAACTGAAGGAAGATAAAAAGTTGCTTGTCCTTATATTGGAGATGTAAGCTTTCCTTTTCGAAGCTTTCTTAGCCTAGTTGTCGGTTCCAGGAACGTAACCTAATAACCAATAGGTTGCGACAACTAGGCTTGTCACATACGTTTAAAAAACCATAGTGCAGAGAAAGCCTGAACCTATTGATTTGTCACAAAATGAGAATGGGCAATTTACTATGGAGCGTAGACCATGACTAAAAAAAAAATTCCTTCAGGTTTAATAAATAAATAAATAATGCTGGACAATCCACACAACATCATCTAGCCCCAAGCTAAGCAGAGCTTGTGTTATGAGTACTAGAAGACTGACATACTTAATATTATACATTACATACATAGATATTTTTTATTATACATATAATACCCAGAACACCCGGAATAAATATTTGCAGAACATACAAACATTTATTCCGAGGCGGGAATCGAACCCGCAACCTTCCGCGTCGCAGGCGGACCATCGCCCACCGCGCCACATCGGTCGTCAATAAAATAAAAAAAACATTTTAAAAATATCTCGATTAACAAGAAACGGTTTTTTTTCGTAGATACGTAGAGCGAAATAGAAGCCTGTAATAGTAGTAGTAGTAAACGTACTATGTGGCAACCCTGAGGGAAGAACTTTTTAGTCATGGCTCAGAATGTCCATATCCTTAAAAAAATACCCTCGTAGTGCAGAAACTTGTAATGTTGTCTGTGGCGTGAAATGAGAAGATTGAAAGATTGGCATGCTTCTGCGAATAGTGGTAAATACATTAATCTGTGGTTTAAGCTTCATTAAGTAAGTTGAATGACGCGATAGTCTAAGCTAATCGATCGAGAAGCGTTGTAAATCGTTAATGGTTTGTAGAAGCGATTCGATACACATATTTTAACGGATTTAAAGTATAATTAGGAATTTTATTATACAGTTAGTGTTCTTTTTTTTTAATTTTAACATAGTTACTCCGTAGGCTCAGCGACCCAAAGTTTGTCTTGGCCTCCGATAAGAGCTCCATCCTTTCCTATCCTGCACTAGCGCCTGCCAGTTAATTCTAAAATAATTATTCATAATTTTCTTGTATACCTAAAGCAAAATAAAAAACCTATGTTCAGTTACAGAGGGCTTAGTCCGAGCCTGCATTTTAAAACTCCCTACTCTCGAGCCGAGAGTCGTCTCTCGGATGTCCTTATATTTTTGTAGGAAGTTTTAAAATGCAAGCTCGGACTAAGCCCTCTGAGCACTAAGTTTGAAGAATTCGTTTCTTCACGCTCGACAAATTTAAATTAGCCACCAAACAGTTTTTTAAGCTCGACAATAAACGTGTAACACCATTCTTAATTTCGGTCAACTTAAGCTGATTCGGTATTGATTAATGCCAAGAATAAAACAGTATTTGCATAATGAGACAGGTTCTTATAACAGCTGAATAGACAATCTCAGTATTTGTGTCAAAAGCCGATGACCGATTGGTTTGGCAAACAATCTGACAGGCCGTGGGTGTTGGTAGAAAGTGACGTTTAAAATTATTTGCTGCTATATTCGGGGAAATACAAACATACATAGGGGATTCGAGTTCTGTAATTTTGACAAATAATTTTATTTTAATTATTTTTCTAATGTTATGTTGAGTTTTGCTGTTTAATTTTGGTGGAATTAGCCAACAATGCCTACTTGAGGTCGAAATAAGTGATACATATCGGAATTTGCTGGAATTTGTTTTCGAATAGGTTTAGAAAGGAAAATTCTCTAACGTTGCCTCAACAAAATAAAAGACAACCGACTTGACAATTGACTGATTTGACTGAGAATTATTTTCAAACACTTGACATTAAAAGAATTGCCTGTAGGTACCTAGTACTGACGGGTAGAAGCCACAAAAAATAATAAGATCGCACATAGGACATAAAACATACCTACGTATAAAAATTATTTGGCAGTTAGAAAGACCAGCAGACCGAAACGATTATTATATATATGAAAAATAATGAAGATTTATGTCTTTGTCGCTGCACGCAGTAATCATGACAACTTAAACTGTAACACGTTTTTTGCATCAAAGTAAATGTAATATACTAATTTTGATATTTAATGTAATGAAACTCACAACTCACTTTTTTACTACCTAATTAAGTAGACTTAAACCATGCAGAACTGGCACAGGTCAACAACCTGTCAGTATTTCCTGGAAATTATACAAAGTTCTAAAACACTTCAATTTACAACTAAACCTAAATTATGTACTTTATAAGAGTCATTTATAATGCCCATCGTGTTACTGAGGCACGCTCGGCATGCTAAGTGACTTATTAAGAAACAATTCTCACATAGGAATGCTCTGGTCGACAGTGACAGTATTTTGGCCGTGCGGCACACATCAAGCTTTAAAGTCTGTACCCACTACACCGTATCATACCATGACCGTGCCATGACCGTGTCAGGCAAAAAAGTTGTCTTTGTATTGAAAAGTATGGGACTATGCTCACTAGACCGTTCTGTCACCAACCAACAACGTCGCGTTTCTCGATAAGAATATTTTGCCGGTCCTGACACGGTCATGGCACGGTCATGGTATGATACGGTGTAGTGAGTACAGACCTTTAAAGTTTAAAGCTACTTAGCAAATCAACTTTTAGAGTCTCCCTCCATTACTGGTCATTTTTGAACATTTACCTACTCAGATCTCCGCCTTTTTGCTCTAAGATTAGTAAACGTAAATAACTCTGACATTGGCAAAATCGTGGCAACCCTAGCCTGCGAAAAGCCACTAAGAAAAGAAGAAGAAGTTTAAAGCTGTTGTCATATTGTTTGAATAGAACTACCTACTTACGTCATTAAAACATAAGTAAGCAATTGTGAAAATGCATTAGGTAGGTACTGGTACAAAATGAGTTTTAATTTATTTAAAAGATTTAATTTATTTTAAGAAACTTATAAATATATATAAACTTAAGTAGGTATTACATAGTAAAATAAAGTCCGTCTTTTCAAGCTTTATCAGGCTTTTTGGCAGTTCTTTGACTCCTAAATAGTCGGAGTACCTAGTAGCCGTAGTCTGAGGTATCGAGTCTCGTAAAACTATGACACAATCTGAAGACTACGGGCTTTGTGGTCACGAGTCAAAGTCAAAGTCAAACATTTCTTTGTTCAATAAAATCATAAGGATCATTTAGAATCGTCTTACACTACTAGGTGATTCTAGGTGCCAGTTCCACGCGACCAGAGCCTAGAAGAACGGGCAAGAAACTCACGAGGTCTGGCTTTTCGAATCACCTACAAATATTTATTTATATCGATGCATATCTACTTACCATCTTTAAACTTATGCAGCTAAAACATGCATTGAGCATTGCGTGATTACGACAATCGTTATTGTGGGTGTATCCGCTGTTTATGTTTTATTTAGCCGCTTGAAAGGAAGACGTGGTTTAATTTAAATAATATTTTAATATCTTATTATTCGGTCAGTTATTATTAATAGCTATTTTTATCATATTTTAATGTTAATTAACCTTTATGTACTTTAAAACTTTATGTAAGTATTTTGATACTTAAAAAGTAGTTCGGTGTTAGATATACAATTTTTTCTGATAGAGTCACAATATTTGATAATTAATTCTCTAGAATTTCTTTCTTGTTAATGTCAATTAATTTTATTTAAATAATATGTACCTAATTGCATGTTCTATGATCGTGCATTCAGTGTGTTACTTGCCTAATCTTTATTTATTGATTTTTCATTCGACATGCGATTTATTAGAGCTGTAGGTAATTTTATTTATTACGCAGATTGGTGATTTAACTTGTAACTTTAACAACATTTGACTGTCAAACGTCAAAATCAGACATCATCAGTCAAAATTTTGTTTATATTTGAGCCAATAATATCACTTTTGAGCTTAGAGCCTAAAATAAAACAAAAGCCAATAGAAAATCGATCTCGTGCCATTTTAATATAATATACCTACATAGTTCTCGGTGTCGAATTTCCACAAAAAATTAAGTACCTAGTTACATATAAAAAATTATGATAAACTATTTTTGAAATAGATATTAAAAAAATGCTTTTTATTTGATTCTATCACAAAAATTGTATTAAAATCTGCTTTTCGCTACAGAATAAATCCTTCTCTTTTCTAGGCGGTTTCTTTCAGCGTCTAGTAGATAGATAACAATTTATTGCACAACACTAAAAAAATCTTAGAAATAACTTAATTTAGTACAAAGGGCGGCCATATCGCTGATAGCGATTTCTTCCAGGCACTAGTATATCGGGGAATGGGTAAAAATGGCCCATGACGCTGTATAAATCACCTAGATGAGATGCAAACATAGGTACATCTTTTCTCAGAAACAATAACTCGCATAGATGCTTACATTCTTGTTAATTCATAGCGTGTAAATAAAGCGAATTTAATTTCCATTTCCTAAAGTACATTAAAGCAATTACTTAGAGATGATCGTGACTATTACTACTAAGTACCTACTTACTTACTATAAGGCTACGCGCGCACTTAGCGGCCAAACAGTGACAGTTTGTTTTTTATTAAAGTTGACATTCAATAATCGTTATAAGACTTCTTCATTTTCCCGCCATTATACTACTAGATCGGCACAACACGTTCAAGACATTTGATGAAAATGTATCATTCTTTAGGTACTTACTAACAATCCTATGTAGAATATTCTTACATAATATTCTTCAATTATATCTCTCTGTAACTTTTTAACTTGCTTAGAACACGATTAAAAAAAAGTCGTTCTTAAAGCAATAAAGTAGAAAACTTTCTGGGCTTGATCTGCCAATATCAAGCCGGCGTACCTTGCTTGAACCAATCTGTAGGTAAGTATTTGCAGAAGTCAGCCGGGCGGCGTGGCCGTGCCATGCGAGAAAGGAGAGTTACTTGATAAAAAGAGACTACGGCCAATACAATAGTTAGCATGTAATTCAAAATGTACCTTATAGCATGCGCGTGAGAATAGCAATTTATATATACTTACATAAGTTTCAGCCTGCCTTCTGTAAACTGCAGACTTCTTATCGGCCGACAGTTTGGTCGGCTTCTTAATCAGTATGAAGATGTATGCAGATGCGCACATTACAGTGATTCAGTCTTCATACTGATTATGAAGCCGACCAAACTATCGGCCGATAAAAAGTCTGCAGTCTGCGGGGACTCTAAGTTAATATTACTTCTATGCAAATATTTATTGACTACAACCTAGACATTGACACAAGTGAAAGTAATATCAGGGATAGTAAATCAACGGGTCGGTCCAGATTTACTAAGCCGATTATCTCTCGTTTAGCTAATCCGGTGGTAAACTTAAACGCCTTCATTAGAGCATGTAGAATGTAATGATTGGACCATTTAGCTTCTTGAGACGTGATCAAATCTCTCGATATATTAACAAGATATACTAGGTTAGTAAGTAGTAACTACATTCTTTTATAGGACAGGGATAAGCTGAGGAAAGTTGTTTGTAGGTTAACTCCGGGACATTCTAGGTGTCTAGAGTTTCATTCATCGATCATTCACTGTAGTTCTGTAAATAGCCTTATTTAAACTACATTCACCATTGTACAGAAATTTACTCACTTGTCTGAGTTTCTTGGTTTCTGTGACAATACTTCAATTTGATCAATCACTTAGACAATTCAATTCGACCCACATCATGGAAGGCAGAGCTACTACCAACTAAGCTGTGACGCCTGTCACAAATATTAAAATACTCTTCATTCAAAACCAACAATTTTCCAAAGCCCTACCAGGTTGGGCACAATACTTATGTAGCTTCTACAGTAGCGCATTGTCGTGTATGTTAGCGTTGGAAGTCATCAAATCGTGCGCTGCCTTACTGGGGTCGACAGCCAGCCATCGAGGTCACTGGGAACTGAGATACCATGAGCTGATATGATACATTGTTGGCAGCAAGCTTGTCTTATACAGGCTTAAGGTTTTTACACTAACAGAATATTTACTTTCTATACTCAATTGAGACTAATCATTGACAGAATTCATTTCCCATAAGTAGTGCCTCTATCATAGGTTTTGAAGGAAAATTCTCTTTTATTATACCTTTAAAACATATTATCATTAAAGAATTGTTTTAAAATAAATAAAAATTGGCTTTAGATTTAAAAAAGAAGAAGATAGACTTGAAAATGTTATCATGTTACGCTGAAAAAATTAATTTCTATTAAAAGCACATTTTGATTAGTGTTCAACATAGTCCGTCATAATTGTACCTAACCCTAATCACAGTTTTTACCAATATT
Source organism: Ecliptopera silaceata (assembly GCA_932527185.1). Classification (NCBI taxonomy): domain Eukaryota; kingdom Metazoa; phylum Arthropoda; class Insecta; order Lepidoptera; family Geometridae; genus Ecliptopera; species Ecliptopera silaceata. Next base: position 2,233,415 of record OW052202.1, on the reverse strand, counting down.
CGAAGAACTTAACTTTATTTGGTAAATTGGTTAAAATAAATAAAGATAATGACGTCACAACACCGTGGTATTACAATTATGTAGGCATAGACCTCCTGGCACACTACAGGTTTCAATCGGCGACCTACATATTTACTTCCTTAGTCATTGCAAGACGCAGGAAATTCCAATAAAAATAACGCAATTTCTTCGTCCATTCATCTTTGATGAATCACACGGGAAAATAATAATTCTACGTTTTGATTACCAACTTGCAAATTAGTTGTAAGCGAGTGCTAAAAAAGATTTATTTATTCATCAACTTACTCTTTGCTTATTTATTTAGTAAATCTTCTTGAGAAAGATTTTGTCTGGGCTGTACTACCACCGTACCTATTTGTACTGTCTAGAAGTATTTCAATACTTAAGCACAATATGACATGAGTATTAACATCTTAATCATTAGTGATATATATTTTATTTATAATAATTAGGTACTGTTGTCCCGTTATGTGCATTCTTATCTAATCGAATATTTCTGTCCATACAAAGGTTGTCTGGAAGACATCGCTATTAAGTATATAGCGATAAGATCGACCATTGCTTAAATTCTTTATTGTACACATAAAATAGCTTGCAAACTAGTATGATTACGAGCATTTTTAATGGTTCTTGTTGTATTATATTCTACTGTTTAAACATAAATAGTAAACTTATGATAAACTACTGCTTAAAAATAGGTGACCTAAATATTACGGAACAATAGCATCTAGAATCTCTGACAAATGTGTCAACTTTAACGCTATGCGTTGGGTTTTTGTTTCTTAAAGTACATATGCCTACGTAAAATACTAGTTCTAAGTGGTAAGTACACATTGGACATGATAAGTGGCATAGTTTGCCAGAAGTAATATTAGTGGTACCCAGTCGATGACCTCAAAGACTTGACACTGGTAATTGGTATTGTTCAGATGGACTGCACGAACTTTCTAACTTCACAAGACCTCAAGAAGTCCCTTGAGACAGTCTGCAATCTGCAATTTTATTAAAAGTTATTAACATAAGTACTACATTTATTTAACAATCGCTATAGCAATCTTAAAAAGATATGGAAAGACCTGTAATATTTAGTTACTTTATTTTTTAACTTTTTTAAGTTTATTTTATTTAGAAAATATTCAAAATAATAGCTCTGCTAAACTAAATAAATGTATAATCCAAAGTTACTGGAGTTACATGACGATTTAAAGTGCTTAGTGTATTTTTTTTTATGATATTAAGTTAAATGTCATTTTGGGAATAAAGTTATTCCTTTTTAAAATGTGAGTTGATGCAGTCAGTTGCAGTTTATTTATAACTCTATATGAAGTCCGTTTGTTGCCAACGAAGTTATAAAAAGCTCTTTTTTGCAAAATGGTCCGTTATGCCGAATTTATTCAACTTGACCGGTCTTAAAATATCGGAAACTATAAAAACTTGAATTGCAATCAGATGTTTTGAGTTGTTCGATGGTATTGATTGTGCATTTATGCGCAGAAAACAGTAAGAATATAAAATATGAACTATATAATAAATTGATGAACTATTATACTATATATAAAATATGTCTATAATAAATTGATATTAATAGATCATTATTTATATATCTTAGGCAATTGAAACTGTTTTTAAATGTACAGTATAAAATTCCTTGAAAATATCTAACAGAACATGTTGCCTTCATAATAAAACATTTGACTGATCGAGTTGGCCGCTAAGTGCACCAATTTACCTACGTACTGAGTTTATTATTGTTATTTATTAATTTAGAATCAGTAAATCTTTAAAGATAAGCTTATTTCATCCATTAAAGTTTATAAAATGTTGTAAGTATTTTAAGTTCAAGTTATCTACTAATAGCATTTCAATTTCAACAAGTATTTCCATAATAATAAAAGCTTTTATAATTTAAAATTAAACCATTTACGAGGTCCATAACACAAGAATATTAACACCTCTGTACATCGCGTGTGCAATTACGTATCAAAGTAGTTAGTAGATGTTTGGTAGACGAATTCACTTTCGTCTTCAGAATGCGTGAATATCAAACTACAGTTTGATTGACAAGAAGTTTTTAGTCGTTAAAAAAACACAATACAATACTCTACTAACGTAGATTAATCAGTAATTTTTCCCACAACTTTATTTTCCCCAAAATGCGGGGAGTTTTTGATTGTTTTTGTTTAGGAATGTAGGTAATGTAAGGGAGAATTGCGTTGTGTTTGTTAGGGGTAATTTCACTTTGGTTGATGGAAACACCAATTTAAAGGTTGGTAACACTGCAAAGTAGTGTCGTTATATCCTGGGCTAGGATACGAATTAAACCGCATTGCTTAGATTTATTGCAGCTCTATAATTTTATAAGAAATCCCGTCTCAAGCCGGTGTAGATGGTAATAAAAGCGTTAGAACTGGCTACTTAGCCATAGTTATACCTACCACAATGCATCACACATCAATGTTTATAATGAAAGGCCTTTTTACGAAGTCCGATTTAGGTAGATTTTGTTGCTAGGTGTAATTTATTTTTTTATATTTTATTATTTTTATATTTGTAAATACTTAATTTTATATAGAATAACGTATTATGTAAGTATCTGTAATGTTATTTTATTATTAGTCAATAAAGAATTTTGATTTTTGAACTTACGCAGTAAAAATTGCCAAAACTGGGGAGTTTTTCATGCAAACGCAACCTTAGCGAGACAAAAGACAATAAATAAACTAAATAATATTTTATGTTATTTTATTCACTCCTATTGGCTCCTTTAGTGCTGCAGTATGATTAAGAATGATTAAATTAAACCCAGTAGTCGGACAGTCGTCGATATAAACGCCATTACTTCCTAACAAAGTAATTATAAAGAGCTTATAGAGCTTCTAAAGATCTGATTGCTCAGGTCAGTCTAGTCGGTATTTTGATCGGTATAACCTCAATATTTAAATTAACCACACCTGTAAGCCTTGGATTAGCTCAGTAGCTCAGTAGAACAAATCTAGATTTGTATATACATATGAGAAAAGACTAGGTGCCCTAATATAAATCTAAATAGTCATACCTATATCAAGATATTTTTTGACTTGCTTGTATAATATGATCACAAACAAAATAACTAGGCACTTAAACAATACATACAATCATCATGATCATTTAACCTATATAAGTCTACTGCTGGATTTAGGTCTCGAGCGCCACACCACGGCGAACCCGGTTTTCAACTCTTCTCATCCAGTGTTTGCCAGCTTCATTCCGCAATTTGATTTACAATGGTTACATGAACGCCTTAAAAACAGTTGAGCTGTCCGTAAAGTCCACAAAGTCCACAAACGATCTATAGATAGCTCAACTGAGCTAAAGCATTGTCAATCGGAAGCGTACCCAAGACTGGTTGTATCGCGCTGAATAGCAATGCTAATACGCTGGGCCAGATACTCACAAGCCTTCGAATCAGGAGTAGCCACTACATACTGCAACTTCTGATAGCTTTATTAAACAAGTTATTTTATGGTATTTACAAAATGTACATATAAAAGGTTATATATTAAATACATATGAAACAGTTGAGCTATCTACTATATATTGATAGCTTGAAATGAATGAATGAAATGTTTATTTGCCTTAGAGAGGTTGCATCTCTAGACACTAGTAGGTCGTCGTTACGTTGAATTAACACCAAAGTAGTCTTCGTAAGATGGCACATAGTAAATGAGCTTGGCCAGGGAAATTTTACCAGCAATTTTTAAACCGACTGCAAAGTATAAATTAAAATGGGTTCTTTAAGGTGGACTATCGGCTTGTCCCATCATATAAAAATACTTTTATTCAAGGTGAACCTATTATTACAGCACCTTTTTGTTTTTATATTGCTCATGTTGTTCAACCTACACTGCCCAATTACAAGGCTGATAATTTCAATTTGTAATACTTTTTACAGTTTTTTATAAACGCCGTTGGCGCTTCGGTGAAATAAGCCGATGTGATAGATAGCTCATTAAAATATCTGCATATCTTTATTTTGTTTTTTGAGCTTCATAACTGGTATTTTATCATGCACCTGTCAATTAGCGTCATAGTTAAAAGTTACATTTCATATAAATTTAATAAAATAATCTAGGAGCGGATTTAGGGCGGGGGGTAACAGGTTATAATGAGATTTGGGTTAAGAATTTTTGTACATTTTATTATTTTTAACACAATAGCCGGAAGCTGTTATAACAGTGTTATGTTTAATGTCTCAATTATTTTATTATTTTGCCAAACAAAGAAGTTTGTTAATTAATTTAACAGGATTTTATGATGTTTTCATACCTGCATGTTTTAGAATACAGTTATTCAGATGCTATATCTCATTAAAATTTAAATTCTAAATTCCATTCTTTCACAGAATTGTGAGTGAATAAAGTTTATTTACAGTTTATAGTAACAAGTCTATAAACAAGTAACCAGATATTACGTCTAAATTAATTACCAGCATACCTCATCCATGTTAACCATGCCGCATTATACTCTGTGCTCAATTTAAATATTTCAAAGAAACGAGCGGCTACATTACACATTTTCCGGATTTGCTTAACTAAACACTCGACTAAAGTGATGTTTGCTATTCTACCCTGCTCGTCATTACGGTCCATGACATCTATAGCATTCTTGACTTGAGTTACGTGTTTTAATGTCATGTTGGATGTCGGCTAGTTGCCCCTGGATTATGCCTGAAGCTGGACAGGTAAATAAAAAAACAATACAATACGCTTAGCAAAATAATGCGACCTTTTTGCAAGCAAGAAATTGAAAGTGTTACTTATTGACTGTCGGATAATCATCAAGTTAATTTATAAATTCACCCCCTTTGCCGAATAAACTTTAATTCTACGGCAACTGCAATAATTCTTCTTTAAAAAGACAGTGACTGTTTCTTAAGACCAGTGGTTTCTTAGATGCAACATATGTAGTTAATTAAGTACTTAGTTATTTGCATACTTGTATGGATCGAACCCAGTAAGGTTGACTTTTCTGTAGCCTTGCGCTTAAAAAAATACAATAGTATTTTTGTTTGTTATTTACCAAAACAACAAGTCACACGATATTTAGTCTTTTTTTATCAGTAATTTTGCAAAACTATTTCTAAAACATTACAATACGCATAAAAAAATAATGCGACCATATTGCAAGCAACAAATTGAAAGTGTTGCTTATTGCCTGTCGGAATAATCATCATTAGAAATCAAGTAAAATGTTGTTTCTACAATTGCAGTCGCCATAATGTCGCTTTCGTTGGAAAAGTTGAAACTACCAATAATGTCGATACAAGGTGCTTTCGTCGAATTGATATCTAAGAGAAAACGTTTGTTGATCTCAATGTTTCCCGTTTTATAACTGAGGAGGGTCGGAACAAAAACCGATAAACGACATGCTGTATTTTTTTATTTTTTTTTTGTAATTTCGATGCTTTTGCATAATTTTACATGATAAGCTTATTGAATCTGTTCTAAAGCCGATGAATCTAGTAGAAAAATGCGCTTAAAGTTAAATGATCTATACAGATACCGATAAATCCACTGATGAGGTAAAAGAAAATTGATATCTTAACAGAAACCGATAAATCCTACATAAATTTGATAGATTTTTATAAGGTTGAGACAAAAACCGATATATCAATTCCATTTGCTTTATGGCAAAATTACGAAATAATTTAAAAATTAATTAATTAACTTTTAATTTTTAATTAATTTTCATCTAATACGATAATAAATAATAAACACACTTGATTTTTATTTGTATAGTTTTTTTTTAATTCCTCATATACTTAGTTTTAACCAAAAATGTTAATGGTTTTTTCACATAGCGATAAATCCTTAGTTGATTTTTTCAAATAACGATAAATCCGGATAGTCTAAGCAAAAACCGCTATATCCATTTTTTTTTTTTTTTTTTCGTTTATTACTTCACACACGAATCTGTTGATTTGGCCACCAAACAATGTTGCTAATGTTGATATATTAAGATATTCTACTCTCTTTTACCTAAAAAACCAAAGAAAAAAAACGTTTTTTCCGATTTGTCAAAAATCTTAGAAAGTGGATTTAGCGGTTTTTGTTCCGAAGCTCCTCAACTTATGCATTGCTTTTAGTACTGATCTGTTTATGGATAGATTATATTACTTTTTATAATCGTTTTATAGACTTGAATAATAAAGCAGGTCAGTGTAAAAAGGCTATTCGTATAAAAACTTTTTTGTCAGTTTGAAGGGCCGACTAAGCAGCAGACTTAAATAACCTGCGTTTGTCACTAAGTACGTCTCTGTGAACTTAACTAAAAGTGGGTGGAAAGAAAGATTGAGTGTTAATTGGCACGTAGCCATCAATAAATAGATTTACACAGAGTTCCCATTGCATTTTTATGCAAATGAAGTAGTTCTACTAGAAGATACTCCGGCTCAGATACAGGGAAATTGTGTTGAGCAAGTTTGTTGAATGTAATTTATAAATAAATGAATGGTATGAAAATATACATAAATAAAAATACTTATTCATAGACGATCTTGTTGACATTTCACTGCAGCATGAATGTATGTTTTTTTATTTTGTTTTAATATAACTCTACTGCTTCTCGGAGCATATGCGCCAAATTAGTAAAGTCAGATAATTAATAAATTATGTACCTACCTATTTCATATTCTAAAGATCATTTAGAAAAAACTATAAATGTATACCTATATGTGCATGCCATATGCATAAAAAAGTAAAGAGTAGATAACTATGGCATAAAAAGTTTATTATTTTGCGTGTTTGTATTTAGATAAAATGATAGGCACACCAAAAACAAGCTATAAAACAGAATCCATTTCTAGGTACCTAGTTGGACCAGTGGAGCCCTATTTGGTTCCATCGTATAAGGCTCACCTACATCGAGCAACTTCAAACTGTACCTACTTGATCGATATCTCGATATCTCGTGTATCTCGATACGAAATTCAATCTGTACTAGATAAGATACAACTTCCTGTCTTATGATTAGTTTATCAGTACCTCTACCATGAGTTGTCACAGTAAAATCGCCTGACTTTACTACAGTAGTTACGTCAATATTAGTATTACGAATTTTAGTACCCAACTATCCGCTAGAGGCGCTGTACAAATCTTCATACATTTTTTTAACTACAGACGCTAGCGAGTATAGTAAAAACTCATGGTAGAGCCACAGTTTCATTAATGGATTTGATTACTCTGTGCAATCAGAAGATTTGATAGGGCTGTCATTGCAGGAAATACCTGTCTGTTTGAGAAATCTGACAACCATCATCGGTCGAAATCTTTTTTTTTTATCCTACTTCGTACTAATATTATAAACGCGAAAGTTTGTATTGTTGGATGGATTACAACAATGTAGTTTAAACATCTAAGAAATGGACTGGGTAAGTATAATTTATAAAGATATTGTGCAAATTGACAAAAATATAACGATAGCAAGACGAAGTCGCTGGCATCAGGGAGTAAGATGAGTCAATGTAATGTAATAACCGAATGTTAAATAAAACTATTAGCAATTTTTTTTATTTGATAAATTTAAACCAAGTGTGAAATGTCAATGTTAAGCAAGCAAATTTGTGATGATGTGTTTGTCAAGTTTGATAAGTCGATTGTCATTTGTTTTTTAAGTAAAACTTTGATTATTTTCTTCAAAACTAGAGTTCTATCAAATTATGATGGAATTCCAGATAGGTATCCCTTTTATTCCAACTTTACACTTTGATGCTGCGTGTTATCGCGATGTATGTGGCCGGGTACATCGTGTCATGTAGACAAGAACATCGCCTATACCCGAACACGATGTTTTTGTCGCGCCAACACGATACAAATACTTATTCGCCCGCTAATGTAGCCGAAGCATAAGAACTCAAAATTTACCTACCACAAAAAAAAATCACAATGTCATTTATTACCAAACTATTCAAAACATTTCGCCCAAACATTTCTTCTTACAGTCCTCACTGCATTACTCGCAAACCTTTTTATCAACTTGAACAAGAAAGTTACGAACTAAATTACAGTGTTTAAAACATTTAGCGTTCCCAGCATAAATTATCAAGTAGGAGCTAAATAAAATTAATTAAAATAAACCAGATTGTAATGGAAATAGCCTAGGAGCCGCAGAGTCCATTATTCACTGCGGAGACACTGTTCAACACCTAAGTGGTGCTGGCGCCTACCACCACTATCTCATCATCTTATCATTACAAAATAAGACTTTTGCTTGGGTCAAAAGAACTTTACGACTCTTGCTCCAAGAAATTATCAAATACATTATAATATAGGGCCTATATAATAATAGCTAAAACCAACATATGATAGGTAATCACATTATACATCGTGATTGTCATGTTTCGCTGGAAAAATGACTGATCCTGAATCTTATTGAGTTATGATTCTAAACGTACCTACAGTTCCTGAAATTTTGACAGCTATCAGCCATTTGACCTGATTAAAGCTTGCGGGAACGAGCTAGGAAAAAAAACGCGGGTCACCAGAAATCACCGGAAATAAGACTATTTTCCACGTTTTTTCAACAAGTTTTTCAACGCTTTACAATTTTCTTTCATATTACATTGTCTAGTTAAATGATTTCGTTAGATATCGATAATCATTAGATAATTAAGATAATTTAATCTAGTTATGCACTCATTACGTCCAGCTATGCGATATTAAACACGGTAATCGTTGGTAATAACCAGATCATTGTATTAATTACTTTTCTCATCTTTAACTCTACGAATCTATTCAAAGAATGTAATTTACACTAAGATACTATTTTACATAGTTTACTGTATTATGTGCACAAGTGGTAAGGTATGTCAATGTCAAGCTCCTGTCAATGTCACATTTAGGCGGGAAAATGACGGGGTCAGGGGGTAGCCCTCAGAATACGGGGAACGAGTGTTGACCAGTGAGCAAATGGTATTAAATACGCCTAACGCGTTCAAGTCTTTTGCATGCATGTATTTTTTAAGCTATAAATATACTTATATAACATAATAATCAGATGAGGTGCATGTTCGTATAAAAAATATTATCTACAACGAGCATATCACAAGACCTAACAAATGGCGACAAATTCTCATAGTTAAGCTATTTATATTATGAGAAGAATGGAATTAAGAAGCTGCGGTCACAGGCAGAACGTTGACCGTCGATGTGGTTAGAAAAATGCAAACTAACATAAGGATGTTAGTTTGCATTTTTCTAACCACATCGACGGTCGGCTTGTAAGATGTTTGTTGTAGGGTTATAAAATGTTTTCTATTAACAAAAGGTTGTTAATAGAAAACATTTTATAACCCTATTCAAAGACCTGAGAAAAAATCTAATAGTTATGATATTAATCTGCTTAGTTTATCTCATTCGCGTTTAATATTGTTAATTTATAAAACGCAGATTAAATATAAAAATAAAATATTAACCCCCAATAATCAATACACCAAGTCTGCATTAACTTTTTATAAGATAGACCGTTAATATCTAAAGATTCTATAAAAAAAAAAGAACTAAAGCATGACATTATTCAAATTACGGAGCGGTAAGCACAGAGCATGCTAATTTTTCTATTGTATTATAGCAGTTTGACAGATAGTAATCCAATCTAGTGCGACCCGTGCTGGGCGCTGCTACATGAACTAGACATGAATAGGTCTCAATTCAATTCATTTTTTTATATAATGGCATAAATAGGTCTCTCACAAAGTGGACAAAGCGGCAAAAAGTTTTAATGCGCGGCGCTACCTCCTACAAATCACAACTTTACAAGAATGTGAAATAAAACTGTGTTTCCAACGTTACTTCGCAGTTATTCCCTCACTCTAAAAGCAGAGGTGTATAAAACGTATGCGGGTCTATCAATAATAAATCATTTATGGCTTCTTCATAAAACATATATAGAAGACTCAGGTGAAGGAATGCCGCATGAAAACCGGACTTATAAAAAGCAGATAAAATTATGAATAATTACAATAATACCTCGACTCGGCTTAGAGCCATTTTAATAATTGTTGCGGTGAAATTTATTACCTTTATATCTAAGTATGAAATTCTTTGCGGCTTGTAAGATGGCTTCAGCTTATTAAACCATTAGAATGTGTGAGATAGCGTCATAAACGTGGAGCGTTCTCGCGCCTTTGATGAACTTATTTTATGGTCCCGTGCAACTAAGCATTGAAATATAAAAGAGATTTTATTTTTGCTTAAAGTTAGTTCAACTCGTCATCTGTCATGATCATAAAACAGACATTGTTTTGTATTTTAAAAAATAACCAATTCATTCATTCTTTTAACAATACTTTGCAAGAATGTATTATTATTTGCATAGAAAAAAAAACAAGCGTGCACCACATTCAAAATTCGAACACTTCAAAGCCTGCCAAAATTCCAACACGGTACCTAATTCTGTCAAGTGAAGCCTACCAAAGTGCAGGCGACAAAGTGCATCGTGCGCATGCGTTTGCGGTGCGTTGACCGGCGCGCGCATGACCTGGGAGTCGAGGTCAAGCGGTCACCGGTGTTAGGGCCCGCCTACACCAATAGCCCTAGGGAATACACGGGAACTCAAATCCCACTGTGGGAAAGGCCGAACGGGACTTTGAATTCAAGATTTGAATTGTGAAACATTATAACACATTATTGATATCGTATAGCGGTAGAGTGAATCACGTTATAAAGATTTCGCATTCATGGAAACAGATTTATATTTTACAACCAAGTAGAATACCTACATAAACGGGTGTTTATGTAATGATATGACACCGATGTCTATGAGTATTATTGCAAATGAATACTTGTTTTTCAGAAATATGTTTATAGCATCAGCAAACGTTTTATGCGATGTTTTTATGATTAACACACTTAAGGAATCTCGAGATAAACATTATATTCTGGAAACATAACACAACTTTAGATTAAAACGATTCTATTTACGATTACCTTCTATGGTGTTTAAGTAAAGTCATGAAACTGCGAGAAATTCATCAAAATGACACCTCAACATCTTAAAGTCGTTTTTATTGAATTTCTAAGCAAAATTCTAACTGCATTTTACTTGGAATCTCGAAGTGGTATTGCCACATAAAGATATAATCCTTTTTAGAATGTCTAGGAATTATAGAAAGCTTAGAGGGCAATATTTCATGGTCCGCTTGTGGACAAATATGGACAAATGTCTGCTTATGTCGAGTGGAATAAATTATTACAGGATTAAATTGTCTTGCAACATTGTAGTTTAGACTGCCAGGTAAACAATATTAGAGAATTATATATTCGCAGGACTGACGCAAAAACACGATCTTTTTTTTTTTAAATCTGTTTGTTTTACTGCTGTCACTTGCAGACACATGAATAATGATGTTCGAATATCATAATGCTTTGGCTACATTAGCGGGCGAATATTCGTATCGTGTTGGCGCGACAAAAACATCGTGTTCGGGTATAGGCGATGTTCTTGTCTACATTAGACGGGCGAAGATTCGTGTCGAGTTGACGCGATGTATCGTGCCGAATTAGGGTGACCAGATGTCAAGAATTTTCCTGACATTTCAGGAATATCAGACATATGTGAGGAATGCGGCCGGAAAAGGGAAATGTCAGGAATTTCTCGGCAAATAAATGAAACAATATTTTTTTTTACACTTTAAACTTTTATTTATAGTCACAATAACAAAAATTAACTTTTTACGATTTTGACATCAATCAATCAACATTGACATAGGTATAATATTAAACGTACTGGATTCAAAAAATAATTTTTATTTTGAAATAACATTTGAATTATTGCGGAAAAATAGAATAAAATTAGTTTTGTTATAAAACGAATAAATTCTAACGGTCTATCTTATAAAAAGTAAGCGCAGACTTGAAGTATTGATTACCATACGTAATGATGACATAAAGTCAACGTTAACTTTTTATAAGATAGGGGGTAACACTTTTTCGTTACTTCACTCCATAAGGCTACTACTACTACTAAGGTTCAGATGACCGCGCGTAGCCGCGCATCGCCGCGCGCTTGGAGCATTCACTATGTATGGGAGCGCGCCGCGCGGTGCCGCGCGGTCATGTGAACTTAGCCTAAATTGACGTAGATGTAGCCACCTAAGCGAATATTGGCGCGACAAATCTATTCGCGTCTTCGCCCGAATACTACGCGATGACACGATGTACCCGGCCACATACATCGCGTTAACACGAATATTCGCCGTAGCCCGCTAATGTGGCCCCAGCATAAGAAGGATACACCACGTCAAAGCGATAATAATAAGTCTGTATTTTACAGTTTGATTTAAATTTTCTTTTAGTTATTTCAATTACTGCTATCTATACATCGCTTGCAAATGTCTGCAGATAGCTCAACTGTTTTATGTATTTTACAAATATGTACATACATTTCATAAATATGAGTGAGCCTGAGATGATGTCTAATAGACAGAGAGAGAAAAAGATAGAAAAGAGAGAGAGAGAGAGAAAAGACAAGTTATATTGTGGGTCGATATAACTTGTCTAAAAGACAAGTTATATCGTGGGTCGATATAACTTGTCTAAAAGACAAGTTATATTGTGGGTCGATATAACTTGTCTAAAAGACAAGTTATATCGTGGGTCGATATAACTTGTCTAAAAGACAAGTTATATCGTGGGTCGATATAACTTGTCTAAAAGACAAGTTATATCGTGGGTCGATATAACTTGTCTAAAAGACAAGTTATATCGTGGGTCGATATAACTTGTCTAAAAGACAAGTTATATCGTGGGTCGATATAACTTGTCTAAAAGACAAGTTATATCGTGGGTCGATATAACTTGTCTAAAAGACAAGTTATATCGTGGGTCGATATAACTTGTCTAAAAGACAAGTTATATCGTGGGTCGATATAACTTGTCTAAAAGACAAGTTATATCGTGGGTCGATATAACTTGTCTAAAAGACAAGTTATATCGTGGGTCGATATAACTTGTCTAAAAGACAAGTTATATCGTGGGTCGATATAACTTGTCTAAAAGACAAGTTATATCGTGGGTCGATATAACTTGTCTAAAAGACAAGTTATATCGTGGGTCGATATAACTTGTCTAAAAGACAAGTTATATCGTGGGTCGCTTGTCTAAAAGACAAGTTATATCGTGGGTCGATATAACTTGTCACGATATAACTTGTCTAAAAGACAAGTTATATCGTGGGTCGATATAACTTGTCTAAAAGACAAGTTATATCGTGGGTCGATATAACTTGTCTAAAAGACAAGTTATATCGTGGGTCGATATAACTTGTCTAAAAGACAAGTTATATCGTGGGTCGATATAACTTGTCTAAAAGACAAGTTATATCGTGGGTCGATATAACTTGTCTAAAAGACAAGTTATATCGTGGGTCGATATAACTTGTCTTTTTTCTCTTCATAGCGTTCACATAGCGTTAGAAGGTATTTAGGACGACCGATGTGGCGCGGTGGGCGATGGTCCACCTGCGACGCGGAAGGATGCGGGTTCGATTCCCGCCTAGGGATAAATGTTTGTATGTTCTGCAAATATTTATTCCGGGTGTTCTGGGTATTATATGTATAATAAAAAAATATCTATCTATGTAATGTATTATATTAAGTATGTCAGTCTTCTAGTACCCATAACACAAGCTCTGCTTAGCTTGGGACTAGATGATGTTGTGTGGATTGTCCAGCATTATTTATTTATTTATTTTATTTATATACTTATGTATATTATTAAATACTGTTGTAGTACATGTAAGTTAAAAAATCAATTGTTAGTTCTATGCTAGGTTGTATGGCATAGCGTGACATAAAACCTACGACGCCCGACGTATTTATGACCGGATGTCTAGCGCATGCAGCTTCTACTCGTGCTTTCCGACAAAACGCGACTTCGCCCGAATGATTTATCTAGGACTTAGACCTTTGTGCAGCACTAAAATTGTTGCAAACAAAACAAGTTTTGTTGGCAATAAATTTAATGTAACAATAATTAAACAAACTGTATCTGACTACTCGAACCAAAATATATTATGTAAGTAAATGAAAAAAAAGTTTTTCAGTCATTAGATTCGAAATTATTATTTCACTGCAAAAGTCATTACAATAATATTTTACTTACAAAATATTTTTTATTTTTTTATCTCAAAGAATAAAAAATATTCGAAATTTGAATGTTTCGAATCTCTCCCAACCTTTTATTATTTTTTATTTTATTATCTATGGTATCCAGACTAAGAAAAAAAAACTCTCGCTTTTGAAAATCACTGTACCAATCTTACAACCAGTGTACACAAAATTCAATAATTATGTTTGTATTTTCATCATTGCTGTACAACTAAGTTAATAGCTAACTGCAACATTATAATTTGTTTATCTTGCCCACTGCAACTGTTATTATGGGCTGTTCGACCAATCACATGTAACTTATACCTATTCGAGTCTACGTAAATAACTTAATTATTATCTTGAATAATAAAACCTTTTTGTAGGCTTCTAAGCTACGTATTTGATCTCGTAGATAAGACTTTTTTAAATATTTTTAGAACCAAACATAAAAAAATTGTCTATGCCTAGCGCCTAGGACTTTGTCGAATTAAGGAGGTTTTTTATGGATAGTTTCTAATTTTATAATATTCTATAGAATTTTCTACGGATTGTGAACAAATAGGTCTCATGGTTATTTGTTTAAACTATAAAATAAATGAGAATGTGTATGCGAAAACAAGCAAAGTCATAACAATACTGTACGTATAAAGCAAAATATAAATTCTTCCAGCCATATTCCATAAGAAAGTGCATTCCACATGTACAGAGACTGAAAGTCTATACTATTTTATTTTATTAATATTTTATTTTATTAAATAGACATAATACACTCTACACGGGTTTACACAAATAATATTTAGTGGTGTAAAATAAAACTACTCCATAAAACACTATAGTGGTACACAATGTTAAGAACTAGCTCCTAGAATCACCTAGTATCTCTCGCACCTAGAATCACTCAGTAATCTCCGCCTAGATGATTCTAAATGGTCCTTGTGATTTTATGGAAGGTTACTAATCAGAGGATAAAAAATAAATATTTTACATAAGAACTAAGGTCATTTTTATAAAAAAAATACTTGAGACTTCTTAATTTAATAACTGGCTTGCTTTCTATGAGAGAGAGAGAGAGAGAGAGAAGAGAGAGAAACATGCGCACGGTTTACAACTATCGCTATAAGTGTCGTTATAACTTTTGGTCTCTGTTGTTTACAACTATCGCTATAAGTGTCGTTATAACTTTTGGTCTCTGTTGTTTACAACTATCGCTATAAGTGTCGTTATAACTTTTGGTCTCTGTTGTTTACAACTATCGCTATAAGTGTCGTTATAACTTTTGGTCTCTGTTGTTTACAACTATCGCTATAAGTGTCGTTATAACTTTTGGTCTCTGTTGTTTACAACTATCGCTATAAGTGTCGTTATAACTTTTGGTCTCTGTTGTTTACAACTATCGCTATAAGTGTCGTTATAACTTTTGGTCTCTGTTGTTTACAACTATCGCTATAAGTGTCGTTATAACTTTTGGTCTCTGTTGTTTACAACTATCGCTATAAGTGTCGTTATAACTTTTGGTCTCTGTTGTTTACAACTATCGCTAGAAGTGTCGTTATAACTTTTGGTCTCTGTTGTTTACAACTATCGCTATAAGTGTCGTTATAACTTTTGGTCTCTGTTGTTTACAACTATCGCTATAAGTGTCGTTATAACTTTTGGTCTCTGTTGTTTACAACTATCGCTATAAGTGTCGTTATAACTTTTGGTCTCTGTTGTTTACAACTATCGCTAGATATAAGCATCGTTATAACTTTTGGTCTCTGTTGTTTACAACTATCGCTATAAGTGTCGTTATAACTTTTGGTCTCTGTTGTTTTTTTCGTCTAGCCCCCTTTAGCAACACGCGATAAGGAATTTCGTTCCAATATACATAATATAATTATTCAACAAAGATTTAGCACTTATGTTGTTGTCTGTACCGAACAAAAAGCCTCTTAAAGTTTCATGAAAAAGCGACATGAGTGTCCATTTTGCAAAGGCAATAGTCGTAAATAAGGTTGTGAAACATGCATATTTCTAGTGCCCAACCAAAGAGTATGGTTTGTATTAGAACCTCCGTCTAGACTTAATGAGATTTTTTTGTAGTTAAAAAGGCATAGAAGTTTTACATGGATGACATCTATGCCTTTTTAACTACAAAAAAAAATTGTATAAGACGAAATAATTTTCATTATCGATGCAGCGATTTCAAAACGAATTCAATAATAACATAATTTACTATGTAGATATACTTCTCAAAATAACTAGATTTCAGTCATAAAGTTTTGTAAATTATACTCACCTCCAGCCATTTCAAGTAAAAAAACCGGTCAAATGCGAGACGGACTCTCTAACTAACAGTTCAGTAGTAATCAGTTCAAGAAATACCTATATAGCCTGGAGACAGATAAACAGACGGACTACGCAGTCTTATTAGTCGTAACGTCCCATTTTACCCTTTGGGTAAGAAAACCTAATACAAATCACATAACAGCAGGTTTCAATGAGTCTATCGGACTTTTATAAGATAGGGGATTATGTTTAAAATTATTTATCCGACGTTTTTGTACACAACGCCCTTCACTAGTCGTAAACTATGATATATTGTTAAAGCTAAAAGCTTGCACTCGAGCCTTCGGGAAGTGAGGTTCATTAGTTTCACTGTTGATTAGTTTTAATGTCTTTCGGACGCGCTCGTGGTAAAGGTGGTCAATATTTATATACCTATGTGACCGCTAGTAATTTTTTTTTTTGACGTGACAACGTCTTATAATTCGATAGAGCCGGCTGCACGCACAAAAAAAACATGACTCATGCGGCGTTACCTCGCTCTGAGGCGTTCCATGAAGTGCAAGCGAGAGCGCGGAACGAGCGACAAAGAAGCACAATCGGCCTTTGCGTTCGTTGTCACGTTCAACTATCATCAGTAAACCGACTTTACAGACAACCATTTTTTTAATATCAACCTTTGCTTTAGTTATTTTTCTCCCGTATAGCATAATCTTGCTGAGTCAGGCCATGATGGAGGCAAACACAGATTGGAGATTTACAGCGACGCAAATCTTTTCTTACACAGTTTAACTATAAAACAAGCCCATGGTTCACCTGTTTAGTGTAACCATTGCCGTACCAATGAATTGACATGTCTTCTACAGACGTAGACGTAGATTTTTGAAATTAATTAAAATATTTACTTTACTTACACTGTCGTTTTATTGTTACAGGATAGCAGTGCTCCTGGTCAGCATCACAGCGACCCTCGCCGCTCCGTCATATTCCAAAAATGAAGAGAATCTCACCACCGACTCCAGAGACAAATCGACCCACGATCTACTCAGCTCACTCGGCCTCAAGAAGCTTAGGATACCAGCCGCGCATCATAGAAAACGGTTCTCAGAACAAGGCAGGAGGCATGGAACCGGTGACTCTCGGATGTATGTTATCAAACTTCCTCCAAACACGTCATACTACACGAGACCAGAGCCAGCACCAGCGGCTGCGAGGACTTTACCACTACAGATGACGAGTAACGGCAAGCCAGCCAGGGTCTACCATTGGAATATACCCGTGCTGCATAAGATTGCAAAGAACAGGCCCCAAGCGCGGTTCGATGACGATGCAGTGAACGTGGAGAGTACTCCAACCTGGCCGAAGCTCAGTCACCCAAACGCTATCGACGCACTTGCGTACTACGTTCCCGCGAAGAAGACTTCATTCCGAAAGTATTATTCTGGTAATGGGAAACCGAAGTCATTCTACATCATAGATAAGAACAAGAAGAATGTGGAGTACCACAAACTGCTGCCGTAATTCTCAAGTTAAACTGCGGAGTGTAAATTGTAGAATTTAAAACGAGTCACAATTTTTTATTGACTTTGACTAATTTATATACCTTTACAAATTGATGTTATTTAACCTAAACAAATGGTATTGTTGTATTATGAACAATGACATTTGGTAGTGATTAGATATACTACTAACAATAAATAAACTTAGATAAGTTTACTCCAAAAAAACATAATGTTATAATGATTTTGTTTTTAAACATGTTATTTCAAACAAGAATATCAATTTTTACCTTTTTATTCACGATTTTTTTAATTACAAGAACTGCACAAAACCAGTCTGTAAGGACTTAATATCTATACATATCTAAGTATCTTTTGTAAATAGCTGCTTCCATATATATAAGAAATAAATACATAGGTGCTTATGTAGTTATCATGTTAAGACTGCATTACGAATTTAAATTATTACTCTACATATCTAGCTACGTATACATAGATTAAAGACGAAATAGGATGTGAAACTACGAACACAGAAATAATAAATAAGTACACGTCCAAATAAATAGGGCGAAAAATAGAGACGAAATTTTCCATGGTAGACTCGTATAAAACTGTTAAAATCTTCTCTTAAAACTACGGGATTCTAGCAGCGATTAAATAAAATCACAAGGATCACTTTGAAACGCCTTACATACTAGATGATTCTAGGCGCCAGTTTGTCGCGGTCAGAGTCTAGAAGAACTGGCAAGAAACCAGACCTAGCGATTTTTTAACATAATCCTTCTTACAATTGTTTAGTAAAGAAGTTGGAGGTAGTTAGAAGAAGCCTCTGTAGTAAACCTAACAATAATTAATCTTAACAATATATTTGATCAACAATGATCTATTCGTTTATCAAAGGTTATCTATGTAATCCCAACGTTGGACAACACTATCCGTTGTTGAACCTTTTTCTGACGAAAATAACTACAGTTTTTGATAATTTGTTTTGCATTTATTAGTCTATAGATTAAGGTATAGATATAAGTCTACATCTCAAATATAATAGCTTTGTACCTACGTAGATATAGTTAAGCACAGGATGTGAAAGACCATTTCCTCATTACATTACATGAATTTCTCAGATAAAAGCTTGTTCAAGTGAAACATTTTTTTTTTAAAGTAGTATATCGTCTATCTAGTTTCTATCATACATAATGTGCTAAGATTAGAAGTATAGATCAACGTTACATGCTGTTATTGTGTATGATTGTTTCAGTTGCGAAATAAAAAACTTTTTGATTTCATTTTTGATTTTAATTTTTTGGAACTTTGTAAAATGTAAATAATACAAACCAGAGTTTTTGAATGGTGTGCTTTTGTGGATAAAAGACCCTTAATTTTGAAGTGGTTTCTAACTACAACCTGTATTATTGTATAACTTAGGAATTTAGATCTTATTCGTACCTATGTCAATAAAAACTTTAAAATTATTATCCATTGTTTTATTTGCGGTGCAAGGAAGCCAATTTTAATTCACAGTTCTGGCTACCGAGAACAAAAAAATATAGTTTGGAGATGAGTGGGATATAAAATCTATATATTATATGAATTATTTCTTAGAGATACTCAACTTTTGGTAAAGGAACGTAAGTATTTATCTTTATAAAATATATATTTGAAGAATACATCAAAGTTCTATTTTAATAGGTCTAAATGACCCAGATTAAAAAATAATACGTTGACCCAATCACGCGACCCGCCTACGCCGTAGCATAGTCGTAGCACAGACTAATATGCCGTAGCGTAGATGCGTAGGGGCTATGCAAGTAGATTTGAAATTAGTTCCATATTATTTAACTCATTATTATTTATTATTATTATATGTAGTTCGGGCTTGAATCGATTATTAGTATGATATATTTGAATACGTTCTATTTATTTTTATTAAGTTATACGTTCTACATGTTTTGTAACATCAAAATATCGTTACTAATAAAATAGTTTTACACTTAGGTTTTTAAATAAATTGAAATGACGAGTTGATGTTTCATAAATAAATAAATATTCACGGACAATTTTACGCATCAAACTCTAGTCTCAAACTAAGCAAAGCTTGTACTATGGGAACTAGATATAATTTTTGCTGATATAATTTTTTTGTAAATACATTACAGAATTACATTAGAATACATTACACCCAGACACAGAACAAATATTTTGTAAAAATGACGTTATTATACTTAAAAAAAATTTCATAGACATTTTCAATTTTCATCCTACAAAATAAAATTATTAAAATAAAGACAGATCTTACCGCCATCTCGTTCATTGCGCTTAAACAAAATCACGTGTAGAGCGTAGAGCGAAGTTATCTTTTGAGAGCTTGAAACCAGCATTCGGGTTGACTTAGTTAAGGTTTGCAGCACAGATGGCGCTGTTACACAATGATACTGCTGTACCGACGCTGCTTATGGCACAGTATGCGCGGCAGGCTGCGCGATTTATAAAAATCCTTCCAAATGCCATCCGCCTGAAATCCATAATCGGTGTCGCTCCTTGCAATAATGTCAGCAGTCGAAGACGATTCGGAAAACACAAATAAAAATGCATATAATACAACAATTAATAAGACACAAAATAGTGTAAATCAATATTTCAGTGGTAAAAGAAAAAACGATTGCAGTGCGCTCGACAATACCGTAATCAAAGTAAAAAGTGCTATCCCCCGGCGAAGGTGAGTTATATCGATTTTTTTAAAATATGAGATAATTATTACCATCTACGTTTCAAATTATATGAAATATCTCCAAACATTTACAAAGTCAAAACAAAAATAGGGAACCGCTAAGCCGCTCCACATTTCCTGCATATAATTAACAACAGTGCTAAAAATATCCGAATACTTACAGCATGAACACATAAATACAAATAACCATACACCTACTCTACGGGAGCAACATTTTATTTCTTGCGCGTAAAATAAACTTGCGAAAATCATAGCAAATACCGCTGAAGGGAGAAAGGAATACGCGTACATAGAATAGCAGATAGTTTGTATGAGGCCACCCTTCCCTACTTTTGCCTGCAGTAAAATTAGGGGAAAGAGAAGGAAAAAATCGATATAAGTATATTACAATTGTACCTACTTATATTTTAAATTAGGTACGCGTTGGTTTAATCTTATCAGTGAGTCAGTGGAGCATCTAGGTATATTTTTAATCAAACACGAAATAGTGACCCATATTTTTGTTATCTGTATTAGGTACTTGCGCTGCAATCGGTTATTTATGATAGTCAAAAGTAAAAAAATACTTTATTCAAAAAATCACAAGGATTATTTAGAATCGTCTTACATACTAGGTGATTCTAGGTGCCAGTTCCATGCGACCAGAGCCTAGAAGAAGAAACTAACGGCCTGGTTCCTAACGGTTTTTTATTGATCCTTCTTACAAATAATTACGATTAATCTAAGTTAAATAGTTTACTTAGTAAAGTTTCAGAGCGGTGTCAATTTAACTTAGTAATAATATAATACACATACAGCCGGTTTCTGGAAACCCAAATCACGATTGATCCGATTTTGACACATAGTAATTATTTGTTTTGTTTCGTTGAAAGTAGTAGTAGTAGGTAGTAGGTATGTGTATAGTTTGATAATGTTTGAAAATTACAGATTTTCCTTATTTTTATAAAAATGGCAAAACACGAATTACTGATCTATATAGGTATTTAACTCAAGTTTAATCAAAACAGGAATTGCATTCCCATCGACAGCTACTTACCTACAGGCCGACGGTCTATCTTATAAAAAGTTAGCGCAGACTTGAAGCATTGATTACCATACGTAATGATGACTTAAAGTCAACGCTAACTTTTTATAAGATGGGCAGGGCAAGTGTCTAACGGAAAAATTGAAGAAACTGATGATAATGAATGAAAATAATATTTTGCAAAAGAAAAAAGGCTTCGGCGGAGTGCAGAAAAAATAAACTTATACTTCATCAGGGCATAGTACAGTAGTGCCCTATGTACGAGAAAAAAATAACTTAAAATCCAGCGTACGTGCTGCAGGGCTTCATCTATAACGATTATTGTAATTCCCTCGATTTTTTGGCCGGAGAGAAAAACTTTCAACCATTACTCTATGTAATCCTGACGATCTTTCCATACATGTTAACATATTTTACGTTATAAAAGAGATACCTTTTAGAGCCAATACTGTTTATTATCAGTCCTTAATCGGGCTGTAATAAAGTTAAACAAAGCAATGAGCTGTACCCCAAGTACGAGTTTGTGCACACACGAATCGTAGAGACGCAATCGCCGAGCGCCACCGTTTTTGTATGGAGATCCAAACAGCGGCCCTAGCAGATTTCTTGAGAAGCTTGGATTTCCATACAAAATTGGTGGCTTGCGATACGAAGGCGATACGTTCGTATGCATGTGTTATTTGCATGTTGTGGTGTCCTTTAATTGGGATAACACTTAGATTTAAGTCCTTTGTTTGTATTATTGTATTTTTATGTGTTTATTCTGTTGGATACCCTTAATAAATAAATAAATAAATAAAATAAATGTGCAAAACTCGTACTAGGCCCTCTGGTAAAAGTAAAGCAAGAGATATAGATGTCTCAAATCCTGCGCGTTAGGTTATGTCAGGTTTTGATGATTTGGAAAATGTACTCTGACCCAAAGCATGGAAAACAGGGCTACTATCAACTGAGCTGATAATGATTGTCTATGACAACTTTAAAACTTTAAACTTTTTTTTTTTTTTTAACTTTTTTTTTTGAGCCGAAGACTGGAAGCGCTCAGTGGCGCGTCTTGGGAGAGACCTACGTCCAGCAGTGGACTAATATAGGTCGATGATGATGATGATGATGACAACTTTTGACGACCGATGTGGCGCAGTGGGCGATGGTCCGCCTGCGACGCGGATGGTTCGATTCCCGCCGTGGGATAAATGTTTGTACGATCTGGAAATATTTATTTCAGGTGTTCTGGCTATTTCATGTATAATAAAAAATATCTATCTATGTAATGTATTGTATTAAGTATGTCAGTCTTCTAGTACCCTTCACAAGCTCTGCTTAGCTTGGGGCTAGATGATGTTGTGTGGATTGTTCAGCATTATTTATTTAATTAGTTTTATCATTAAAGTCTGACAAAATCTGCGGCCATTAATTTCTAACGATAACAAGTTGAGAATAGAGAACTTATACTTATACTGTATTGAAAGAATACAGTATAAGTATAAGTAGATAATCATGTTCAGGGGCCTTATTCTTTATGACATAGGAGATTCCTTCCCCAAACCGTGCTACGTCACAACGCGTTCCAAAACGCAAAAACTTCAAAAATGATTGATTTGTATCTATATTATTCGAATCGCGCATGACACGTTTTGAAACGAATAGTTTTCATAACACGGCAGACGTCGGCACGATTAGTTGACAGTTCAAACCGTACCGTGTCGCGGTAGGGAATGACAACTAAGGCTTACGCCATACATTTTTTTCAGATTCCACGCCCGTTGTCTTGCCATAGCCAAGTAACGCGCGTGGTTTGCAATACGATAGAGAATAATGCCCCAGAATGTGACTAAAAAAGAACAAATGACATGCAGAAAAGGTTCACGAGTTCAAACTGTAACGTCCCAGTTGTGTAATAGGCCTCTGTCGTAATCTGCATCCAAGGCTGTACGACGTGTTAGGACTCCGAGCTAACACGATGTTAGTAATTGCTATTTTAGAATAAAAACAATTTTGTTATTAATATAAGTGTAAGTGTTCGTATAGTAAGGCTGAAACTGAAGTGGTAGGATAGTATGAAAGAAGCCCCGTATTCATGGTAAACATTTGTTTAGCAACATAGTTGAATCAACGTGTTGCGGAATTGCTGTCAACATGTTGCTGGCAACACTGCGTGTTGCAGAGTTGATAGCGTCATTAATAGTGTAATTGATTAACCAAACCGTTCTGATTGTTTATAAATAAATAAATAGCATTTTTATTTTGCTTTATATGTTAAATATGAAACTATCTGAGAGATAAATATTAGGTACATATAATACTAATATCGTTTACACAACCCACTTATGTGTGTTTGCTATTGATATGCAAATATTGTGGTCGATAAGTATCATGATAACGATATTTTCGAGAAATTCATGAGTATAATTTTTATCATTCTTATTATTTTATAACGGTAGGTTTACAAGAACATTACTAATTATTATATTATACCTACATAAACAGTTTTTAGAAATAATGTTATCGGTACGATTAAGTTTTGACTAGATTGTATACTTTGTAAACTTTATATAGATGCACCGGTTTTGATGATTCTTCTTTTATTTCGAAGGTTGATAGATTGCTACCGTAGGTTGACAATTAATCTAATATAAATCTATTGAATACAAATAATTAAATCAACACTATTCGTAGTAGACCGCTACGAAGCCTCTACGCATGCTACGAATTTAATGACTTAATTGTTTTTTATTTTTTATTTAAGTTTTATATATATTTTATATATATTTTTATTTAAGTTTTATATATATTGACGACCGATGTGGCGCGGTGGGCGATGGTCCGCTTGCGACGCGGAAGGTTGCGGGTTCGATTCCCGCCTTGGTATAAATGTTTGTATGTTCTGCAAATATTTATTCCGGGTGTTCTGGGTATTATATGTATAATAAAAATATCTATCGATGTTATGTATTGTATTAAGTATGTCAGTCTTCTAGCACCCATAACACAAGCTCTACTTAGCTTGGGGCTAGATGATGTTGTGTGAATTGTCCAGCATTATTTATTTATTTATTATTTATATGTATATATAATTTACTAGCCGTAAAGCCATTTAGTAAGTACATCTGTATATCTCAGTCAGAGTTAACGTTTTACATTACCTTACAGATCACGTCCTTACTGATTTTGTGAGGCAATGCATTTTTGCAACTAATGAAATAAGCCTTCAATTTGTTGCAAAATTAAAAAAAAATCTTATTTATTATTGGTTTTAGTATAATCTTATGCAAATACATCCATTAAGTAGAATAACATAGGCTATTCTATTTAAAAAAGGGTTTTTTTTCAGACAAGATCTGCTGAAATGGTACGGCTGGGGATACAAGGATTCCATGTTTCTGATACATGGCGAAACTGCATCGTTCACAGGAGACAGGTAAGATACATTTCAAGAAATTTTCAAAACTTATAATCAAATCAAATCAAATATTTCTTTATTTAATAAAATCACAAGGATCATTTACAATCGTCTTACATACTAGGTGATTCTAGGAGCCAGTTCCACGCGACGGGCTTTATTCTCTATTGTATTGCAAACCACGCGTGTTACTTGGCTTAGGCAAGGCAACGGGCGTGGAATCTGAAAAAAATGTATGGCGTAAGCCTTAGTTGTCATTCCCTACCGCGACACGGTACGGTTTGAACTGTCAACTAAACGTGTCGAAGTCTGCCGCGTTATGAAAACTATTCGTTTCAAAACGTGTCATGCGCGATTCGAATAATATAGATACAAATCAATCATTTTTGAAGTTTGCGTTCTAGAGGGCTTAGTCCGAGGTTGCATTTTAAAACTCCCTACTCTCGAGCCGACAGTCGTCTCTCGGATGTCCATATATTTTTGTATGGATATCCGAGGAACGACTCTCGGCTCGAGAGTAGGAAGTTTTAAAATGCAAACTCGGAATAAGCCCTCTAGAACGCGTTGTGACGTAGCACGGTTTGGGGGAGGAAAATAGAGAATAAGGCCCCAGAGCCTAGAAGAACGGGCAAGAAACTTACAACAAGAAACTTATAAACGGATTCAATCGAGTTAAAGTAAACTAATAAATGAAATAAATAAATAATTATTGAAAAAAAGTAGAGCGTACAATTTTATAACCATTCAAGAACTAAAATTAAGCACATTAATTTGTATATGTACATATAATTTAGAAATATTTTAAGAAAGGAAGAAATATATTTATAAGCTCTATGGCTTTTATTCAAAGGGGGTAAATCTGGCCTAGACTTAATTAAACCACAGAAGTTGTAGTAGTACAATTTAACTCGCACGGAACTGGGTGCCAACGTTTGAAAATCAACTCTATAAAATTGTTCAATTAAAAACCTACTACTACTACTCATAAATAAATAAATAATGCTGGACAATCCACACAACATCATCTAGCCCCAACGCCCCAAGCTAAGCAGAGCTTGTGTTATGGGTACTAGAAGACTGACATACTTAATACAATACATTACATAGATAGATATTTTTTATTATACATAACATACCCAGAACACCTGGAATAAATATCCCATATTCCCAAGGCGGGAATCGTACCCGCAATCTCCGCGTCGCAGGCGGACCTTCGCCCGACGCGCCACATCGGTCGTCATAGTTTTAGATTAAAGAATGCACTACACTAGCTCTAAATATTGCGCTGTTCGTAGGTGTGGCTCAATTGGCACTTTCCGCTAATTCACAAGTACGTTGTCCGAGTTCACGCAGCTATGTGTGATTTTAATTGATAACTAGATCTTTCCTATAACAGCTAGTATTTATTTAAAGACTCATCTCAATTGCTCAGACTTTCAAGCTGTGATGCGATCAAGAATAAACATTTGTGTTATGTCTAGGTAGATGTTTCTTCTGTGTTAAATGTTACTACATATTTATTGTATGAATGTATTTATAAAATGTTTTTAAAAATTGTACGAAAAAGATTGGTGGAATGTCGCCAAGGACCGGGATGAGTGGAAGACTTTGAGACCTTTGCCCAGCAGTGGGATAATATAGGTTAAAAAAATATATACTTAAGTATATAAAAATTGTATCAGTAATGCTTTGTAAAACAAGATTTGTTTTGTTTGAGACTAACACAATTTTTGAATAATTGCAGGTCTAGTAGTACTTAATCAGAATCAAGCTCTTTTTCAAATCTACTTAAAAAGAGCATTTATATAATTTTAAACTCTATCAGCGCATATACTAATTATTTTTACAAAATTAAACAACTATTGCAAAATAGCTAAGTACAGAAAACAAGAAAAAATATAATTTTTAAACTCTTTAAGTATTATTGCATAGGTAAGCATTGAAAACAATGCACGGTCTTTAATTGTTCCTGTACATTGTGACATTTATTTTGGCAACAGTTTTCGAAATTAATCTTTAACCTTATATAACCATACAATCAAAAATAACTTACAAATACGTGGTTAATAGCCGATAGGTTTCATACATAAATGTACATTTTACCAAATAGGTCAAAATTACTTGAGTAATTTCCTTATAATATAAGTTTATAATGAACTTGAACTTTACTAACCTAGTGCATTTATGTAATATATTTAAAGAATTAATTTTTGAATAAATGAGTTAAAACATTACTGTACATACATACGTAAAAATATGCTACAATGGGCGGCCTTAACGCTGAAAGTGATCGCTTCCAGACCTTTGTTTATTAACAAATAAATTTACGAGTACGACTTACATTTAAAAATATCATTAATATATTCATGTGATTGTGGTGCTGCAATACAGATCATGCAGCATCTGCTTGTGTGCAAAGACGTTGTGGACGTTGGTTAGGAAGCGTTCTTCTAGACATGGACTCTTTCGACCGGGAATAGGGCGAGTTTGCCCAGCAGAGGGGCAGTATAGTTAAAAAAATATACATAATTATTGCAGAGGACCGTGATTTGTGGAAGAGTTTGAGGGAGACCTTTTCCCTGCAGTGGGACATAAAAGACAATAAATAAAATAAAAATATTGCTAAATCCTATCAATAACAATATAACAACAAAAGCTGCTATTAAATCAGTTAGTTGCTCAGACTATGTCGCACCAATGATATTTTCACATATTCATAAATCTATTATTTGTCCAGCACTCATCGTGTTCGGAACAAGGTTTTCCATTCTAAGGTATATTATACGTAGGTATGCGATAATAGAATAAATAAACTAGTAATTATGTGAGAACTGCAAATCTGTAGAGCCCTTATATCTGTGAAATAATCGACATTTTATTAAGAAATTGCTTAGTGCGTCGTAAAACATGTATTATAGACGAAAATCTCGTATCCTACGTATTTTTAGGCCTTTTTAGAATCAAATAAAGTCCTTTTAAAATGCCCTTTGAAGCGTAACCTCAGCCATTTGTGTGGGCCCTCAGTTTTTTTAACAATATGACGATAAATAAACAAACAGTTTTTTTTTAATATCTCAATTTCTTTGGGACGGATTTCTTCCGTAAATGTAGTAAAATATAGGCCGGAAAATGCCCTTTTAAATATATTTTCAACCCTGAGGGAAGATTTTTTTAGTCATGTTTCAGAATGCCGTTTTAAGATAAGTATTGCTTGACGTCTTTTAACCAGTCAAATTACCATAAGCTATATGGATAATTTAGGTGAGAGTGATACTTTGGCCCACGCACGAACTAACGAATTTCAGCTGGTATAAAAATAATGCTACTTAGTAATAGAATATCAAGCCGCAGCCCTAGCATGGAATAAGTATTTAAAAATATCGCAACACGGAGTATAAAAGGTTTGTAAACGTAACTATGCAATAGCAGTGAGTCTATTTGTCTAACATACCATCTATAGACGAATCATTTGTACTTTATGCGTTTTGCAATCTTTCCCTAGTCAACACAGAACCATAAGCATTAGTCAAGAAAGCAAGCCATAAAGTTATGAATGTGAGCGTGGCTGGGTATGCAAGTAGAAGAAGGCCGAAAAAGAAGTGGTTGGATTGTGTGAATGAGGATATCAATGTGAAAGTAGTAGACTCTGATTTGACGAATGACAGGAGTGAGTAGAAGAAAAATACATGTGCCAACCCCACCTAACGTAAGATAAGGGCAGGAAGATGATAATGATACTGCCCTCTTGTCGACAGTCCTTACAGTGGATCTGTATATAGCTTGGACATGGACAGTGCATCTGATACAATTAGTCAACATTACCGAATGCCACAAAATAGCTTACGCAAACAATAATAATGAATTGTCAAAGTTGCTAAGATATGATTATTGATCTACCTTAATCAATGTTTACGTGAACTTATGTGACGATTAGAATAGCCTCCAAAGTTTGTTGCGACATGATTGTTAGCAATATCTTTAAAAAAAAAATAGCGTGAAAAAGGAGAAACACTTCCGAACAGGTCTCACTCAGGCTATTATTAGGTTCATAAATAAGCAGCAAAAGTATTTATTAACTATTAAATTTAAGAAAATATGTAAGGAGCTTTTTGTTTTTATTATGGCGCAACTACCCGCCAGAAAGTCCCGAAGTTTACGATTGTCCCTACGGTTTCAGTACGAAGTGCAGACTTCAGTTTCAAAGTATTTGTAAAGCTTATCATTTTTTGCGATAACTTCAAATATTTCTTATTGTCACATGTTTGTAAAGGGGTTATAACATGTTTTTTTGTATTTACAAAAATTTATAAGAATACATAACTATCATAACAAATACGTTTACGATTGTCACATTTATTCATGCTTGGGATGAGCATGTTAACGAATGATCTCAAAATATACAAGATACATGATCCGTTGTGTCCTCGACCAGCAAATGAATCCATAAAATGAATCAACATCGTTGACCTACCAATTCCTGCAAATGCGTATCCAAGTGCCACGTTATACAATCTCTATAGGTTTTAGATGTTATTTACACGAAAATACACCTTAACTATGTGTTCATAGAGTCGTAGAAACCATCTGCCCTTTGGAGTAATTAAATAATGGATAAGATAGGTACTCGAAAACCGCGAAACCAGAAGAGTAAAAAATACGCTAAAAAGGTGTGGCTCAAATGTTTGTGTGAGTTTTGTGTGAATTTCTTATGGGATATTAAATGCATTTAGCTACTCTAACGTCTGCATCTTATACTTATAGGTAGTTAAGTCAAAAATGAGTTTGCGTCCAAGTTTTTGCTTATATTAAACTTTCGTAATATTTGGAAGGTTCAAATCTAATTATTTTTATCTTCTCGGAATATTTACAAGAGATAGAACAAAATCTATCGGACGAAATATTACTTCTAAAATAGTATCCACTTTATGTTGATGCTAAAAAATCGTTCAGTCATCTTTTCAGTTGCTTAGACTTACTTTTTAATAACTTTAAAAGCTACTAACACATATAGGTATCTATTTGTCTAAAGACACATAATAGGTACGTGTAAGGTGTAAGTTTGTACTTATGACTAGATCTAAACTTATTGCAACAGTCGTTTATAACTATGCATCAGTATTCAATACTACAAGTAAACAAACACACCAGTGTTTATATATTTACATATTTGTCATACGCAACCACTTGAAGAAGAATCTACGTATTATTGTTTGGTTTAACCTACTACAGTCAATGTTTGTCTCTTTTGTTTAATGTGTTTTAAATGACTCGATTCGGCTCATTACAAAACATGTTTGTTTGTATGGGTCCCAAGTATTTTTATTTTTGGTAACAATTACAGATTAATTTCTTAATAAAGTGAAAAAACAAAAACGGCTCAAGTCATGACTTTTCAAATGCTAAAAAATACATAACCTACCGTAAAGTGAATGAATGACGAATCTTAGCTATTTTTTTCAATCTCACATTACACCGGCCCAAGTGCAACATGTTTATACAAAACATGTTATACTAACGCCGGTAGGTACATATCAGTATCCGTAGAGACATAACTATGGGAATTTGGGGAATAACTATAATATATATGTGAGATGGACTAATACGATTCGCGAAAGCTCTGAAACTTCACAAAGACAAACTCTACCATATAACTACCTCTCTTACAGATATGCGATAGGCGGCAAAGCTCTACCACTTCTTGCTTTATGGGCGAATGAAAACTTCGGGATCGACGCGGCGAGGGAGCCGAACATTCCCGAACCTCCGAAGACCTTCGAGACAAGTCGACTGCCCGAGTATGTCAAACAGGAGTTGGAAGCCATAGCGCTCGTCAGCGTGGATGGAATGGACAGACTAATCCGAGCCCATGGACAAACTTTGAAAGATATGTCGGATTTACGGACGAACAATTTATCGAGGATACCTGATGCTGTGGTATGGCCTGATTGCCATGAGCAGGTAAATAAGAGCTTGTTTTATGTAACCCAACGTATTTTTTCAGTTACAACTATTCTTTTTGATTAGGCGAAGATTCTCAACACAAATCCGGTCGTATCAGGTTTAAGCTTCTGGTTTCTTACGTGATGTTCTAGCAGTTCTATGCACATGAAGACACATTCAAATGGATTTTCCTAGATAGCGACCTACATTAGCTTTGAAAGTGCAACACTAGACCACCCATAGAACTGATCACATAATGCATATACCATCCAACACGCCTTCACAATCTTCCAGGTGGAACAAATAGTCCAATGCGCGTCTAAAAACAAGTTTGTGATCATTCCCTTCGGTGGAGGCACTTCAGTGTCCGGCGCTGTCACTTGTCCGGTCAACGAACCCAGACCCATTGTGGTGCTAGATACAACCAACATGAACTCCATACTGTGGCTGGATAAGGAACAGCTGGTGGCTAAAATACAGGTGAGTTCTAAGCTGATAACAGTTGAACGCGTTTAGGCAAGCGTAGTGTAGGATCGACGATCTGCGGAGTGTAGCTGGCAAACACTGTATGAGAAGAGCCAAAGAGCAGGTCAGCGGCGCGTCTTGGGAGAGACCAGCAGCGGACTGTCTGACTGACTTGTCATGTCGAAACCTGACAAGGGTCTGCAATACTAGAATACCGGTTGATTGAACGTTATTGAGCTAAAATTCTGAACGGACAGCACTAGAATTTTTGACAGCTGTCGGGCCGGGTATTTAATCTAGTGGCCAACAGGGCTTTTCAATCCTTCTGCTATATCTTGAAGCAAATCCAAGTTTGTATTCTTAGGTCTTCTATAGGTACTTAAATTTTCAACACTTTAGTCAGGAACATCATGAAGCAAATTAAAACTCTGTAATGTACTCTCCAGGCAGGTATAGTCGGTCAAGACCTGGAGCGAGAGATGCGAGCGCGAGGCTTCACCGTGGGCCACGAGCCCGACTCCTACGAGTTTTCAACCCTCGGGGGGTGGGTGGCCACGAGGGCTAGCGGCATGAAGAAGAATACTTACGGGAATATCGAAGATCTTGTTGTTCAGACCAGGGTAAGATCAGATCAGACAGAATCAGAAAGTTCGGTAACGGTACTGGTGCTATAGTTATGGTTTTATCCCTCGACTAACGCAAGCTGCATTATATGTAATATAAGCTGCTGCATGCATGCTAAAATAAATTCAGGCTAGGGTTTAGAAAATGATAAATCGTTCAGCTTCTAACAGCTGGATAGTTTAAGCTATGGACATTAAAAGAGTTTATTTTACTATTCATTCCTATACCATGTTCGTAAGTTGGGACAATATGCGTGGAAATATTAACAAAATTGAAAGGTGTCTTACGTACTTGAAAGTACGATCACTATTATATGGAAGATATGGTTATTAGCAATACAATAAGACCGTGCATTGTATAGGGCGGCCAAGAAATTGGTTTACCACTCTAAGGCTGAATATCATTTGCACGTGCAAAACATCAAGAGCTATTTTCTCTTGACAGATTAATAACTGCTACGTCAGAATCTGTCAATCTGTAATCCTTAGCGAATAATTATTTTACTGGGAGATGTCATCAAAAGTGGTAAACCAATTTCTTGGTCGCCTATACATTTTGTTTTAATAAATAAATATAATATTAATTAAAACGAAATATTAATTCTTCCAGGTAGTGACACCTAGTGGGGTGTTTGAGAAGAGTTGTCGAGTGCCCAGAATATCGTGCGGTCCAGAATGGGAACACGTTATTATGGGCTCTGAAGGGTGCTTCGGAGTAGTCACTGAGGTAAGTTTTACAATAAAATATTTCAGTTTCTGTAAAAAAATAAAAAAAAAACCTTAAAAAATGGTGGTTTTCAATTCGATTGTTTTTTTTTGTATGTTAGACGAATACCTACTCCTACAAGATTCTTATTCTTATAATACTTAGTTGTTAAATGAATTGTGGAATTTACAGGTGACAATAAAAATCCGTCCGCTACCGCCAGTGACGCGGTACGGCTCTCTCGTGTTCCCGGATTGGGAGTCAGGCTTCCACTTTGAAAGGGAGGTGGCGAGGCAGAGGCTACAACCTTCCAGTATTCGACTCATGGACAATGAACAGGTTAATAATAATATATGTTTTTTTATATTCTATATTGTAAAAAACTTTTATAACTAATAAAGACTTACAGAGCTTCTAGTTCTTATCGTGTCGTAATTTTTTTTTAGGTATTTCTAAATATTTTTGGTCTATGAAGAAATTAAGAGAGTAGAAAAATTAACTGACTTGTTTTTAATGTTTTTATTTTATTATTCCACATGTTATTATCATTTTTGATGGTCCCATATCATTTACCTGACTAGTACTAATTCGTAGTAGTAATTCTATAATAATATAAGTACCTACCTACCTACTAAGTAGCTAGTAAGTACTTACCTAGTTCTTTATTGCACAAATCTATATTTATACATATAACTACCAGTACGTATTGAATAGCAAACAGCATTATAAACTAGTAAACAAATTTCTAATAGAACGATCATAGTTTTCATTATAAACGGGATATTTGCCATGATTTGTGAGTTATTTCCCGATATTTCGGCACAGTCGCATGCGCCATGATCACGGATCGAACTGAAATAATCAAACTCACAAATCATGGTAAATATCCCGTTTATAATGAAAACTATGTTCAAATCCATGATAGTTTCAAATATTATAGAACGATCATGATAACAATCTTTTCAGTTCCGTTTCGGGCAAGCTCTAAAAACGCCCACATCATGGGGGGGCGTTCTACTGGACGGCTTAAAGCGTTTCTACATCACTCGAATCAAGGGCTTCGATCCGCACAAGCTGTGTGTAGTCACCTTACTAATGGAAGGGACGGCTGATGACGTCGCGGACCGTGAGAAGAGGCTGAATGCTATCGCAGCTGTGTATGGGGGTGTGCCGGCGGGGGCGGCTAACGGGGAGAATGGATACACCCTTACTTTCGTTATTGCTTATCTTAGAGTGAGTATGTTTACTCTAACTATTTTCGTTTGACCATCTAAGTTACCTTACTATTCGGTATCCGTGAAAAAGCGGCAACACTCCACCTGTCAAAGTTTAAAACTGTTTGTATTTTGCTTTGTTTATGCAATGTTTTAATTGCATAATAATGTTTAATATAAAAAACATTATGTTTCAATGATTTAAACACCTTTCGAATGTTTCTGTTTGCTTTCGGATGGAAACTAAATTGCTGATAGAATACTTATACCTATACATTTTGTTTTGTAAATACATGCTTACATAGAATACATTGTAACACAGAACAAATTTATGTTCACCACACAAACATTTGCTGTGGGAATCGTTTAGGTGGGAATCGAACCCGCGACCCACAACACGGAAGACAGAGCTACTACCAACTTAGCTGTAACGCCGCCTGTCAAATTGATACGAAGACTGTTATAAATGTATAGGTGTTATAGTACAAGCTAGGTATGCTTAGTTTGGGACTAGAGTGTGTTGTGTAAAATGTCCGTGAATATTTATTATTTATTACAAACTTCACCACATGGGTGCCGGAGGTCGGAAGGCGACGGCGGGGTCGGCCGAAAAGGCGTTGGAATAGGGTGACCAGATGTCAGGAATTTTCCTGACATGTCAGGAATTTTAGACATATGTCAGGAATGCGGCCGGAAAAGGGAAATGTCAGGAATTTCTCGGCAAATAAATGAAAAAATATTTTTTTTACACTATAACCTTTTATTGTTAGTCACAACAACAAAAAGGAAATTGTCATTAATCGTAATTAACTTTTTACGATTTTGACATCAAACAATCAACATTGACATATAATATTAAACGTACTGGATTCAAAAAATATTTTTTATTTTGAAATAACTTTAGAATTATAGCGGAAAAATAGAATAAAATTAGTTTTGTTATAAATTGTCAGGAATTTTGGCCGAAAGTCAGGAATTTTGTCAGGACTTTTGAAATTTGCATCTGGTAACCCTACGTTGGAAGGATGACCTGGACGCCCACGAAAAAGATTGGTGGAATGTCGCCAGGGACCGGGATGAGTGGAAGACTTTGGGGGAGACCTTTGCCCAGAAGTGGGACAATATAGGTTAAGAAAAAAATAATTACAAACTTCTATCGTTTTCTAGGACGTGGCAATGGAATATGACGTGGTAGCAGAATCCTTCGAGACGTCAGTGCCGTGGGACCGCACCCTAGCCCTCTGTCGCAACGTGAAACGGCGCCTGCGCGATGAATGTGTTGCCAGGAACATCTCGCATTTCTTCATCTCCTGTCGCTTGACGCAGACGTAAGTGTTGCTATCTCTTTTTGTTTTACTAGAAGAGAGAGAGAGGTTTATCTTAGAGTGAGAATCAGTGGAGAGTTTATCTCATGTAGCTTGACGCAGACATTTATGTAGAGTCTGTCAAGCGAAAGATGGCCCTGATAAATCGCGGCAAATTCAAAAATTATTAGTATGGCAATACATTAAATAATAGGATAACTTGGAATTACATAATTTGATACTTTGATATTATTCTAAATAAATATACTTACATAATTTTTGATGATGATTATGAATAAGTAGATGATATACTATTGCCATACTAATAGTTTTTGAATTTGCCGCGATTTATCAGGGCCATCTTTCGCTTGACAGACTCTATCAGAATAGCTGATTCAAATTCAAATTGCTGATTCAGCAATTTAGCTTCCATAGTACAATACAAGCTATGCTTATGTTAAGTAAAGAGTGTGATGAACTCACACATCACACTCTTGTCTCAACAATATTTATATCCATCCATGAATATATTTATATTTCATTTACTTATATATTTCTTTCTACTTAATATCCCTGTTAATTTATGTGTGACAGGACCTCTACAAAAAGGTCTTCACATTCGTCTCTGCTCGACTATGTTTTCGTCTCTCTTTCAATCATAAAGTCAAAGTTCAGCTATTCCTTTTGAAAAAATTGTTGGTCATTTAAAAAATTTAGGTAAACTTGTATTAGTAATAGATTTTTAGCTGTAGATAGCTAAAAATCTACTGTTGAGATGTCCTGTATGATCGTTTCAGTTATGACGCCGGCTGCTGCATTTACTTCTACTTCGCTCACAACACCGCTAACTGCAAGGATCCCGTCGCCACTTACGAAGAAATTGAAACTGCCGCCCGAGACGAAATTATTGCATGTGGGGGTAAGTCTATTTTGTTCTCGCCATTCTTTTCTTATGTTGGCACCATTGATTGATTGAGTGAATGAACGACATAATAACAGTTGATGGCTAGTCTATACGTACGTCACTTTTGTTTAGCAACGCTGCTAGTGAATTTGCGAGAGCAAGTCTGCCGGCGGCAATTTATCGCACGTTTTCTACGATTCTTACTCAGTTAAAAAAAGACATTCATTTATTGAAAAAATCTATATAAGTATTCTATCAGCAGTGTACAAGTACAAGCTTGGCTTTGTTTGAGACTAGAGTGTGATGTGTGAAATGTCCGTGAATATTTATTGATTTATTTACTACATTACAAAGAGTTTATCAAAGCTAATTACAATGTTTTTATTTTTTCTTTCTAGGTTCAATATCACATCACCACGGCGTTGGTAAACTTCGAAAGAAATGGTACTTAGATACAGTGAGCGAACCCGGACACCGCCTTTTACTTGCTGCCAAGCAAGCACTAGACCCTGATAACATATTTGCTCTCGGAAATATAGCATTTGAAGAAGGACAATCCAACAAAAGTAGCATAGATTCGGATGTTAAAAGTAAATTATAAAATGTAGATATAAAAGATT
Source organism: Ecliptopera silaceata (assembly GCA_932527185.1). NCBI lineage: Eukaryota > Metazoa > Arthropoda > Insecta > Lepidoptera > Geometridae > Ecliptopera > Ecliptopera silaceata. The sequence continues at coordinate 2,196,577 of OW052202.1, read as the reverse complement.
TAAGTTATCTGGTATGGTATGATTTAAGTTATCGGGAAGGTTTGTGGTAAAGTTGTGCAAAACTGTGATGCCGAGATCAGTAGATACAATTTATTAACATACATGAACCTGAGCATATGGTAGGTCAACTAGTTATTAAGATAAGAAAATTAATATGTCGGATATGTGACATATGGTTTACTTAATCTACTTACTTGCCTATGTACATAAGTACTTATGTGACTAAAATAGGTGAATATTAATACCTGTCAATATAAAATCTTATCCTCTCAAGCCATTGAACAAATTCATATAGGTTTTTAGATTAGTACTTAAAACATATGTATTTAGGTATCTATGCTTTTTTAGACTGATATTTAAAACCCTTTTTAGCAGAACTCTTTAAAGTGGTTAGTGATTTTAAGTAACTATCTTTAATTGTCTGTTTGCCGACTCTAGAATAATCCATTAATGTTTGGAACTGCGTATGAAAATACATATTTAGATAAAGATTCATTTGAAATCTCGTATTAGTTTTTATCGCATCTCTGATTCAAGACATGTAGTTCATTAGGTAATAGTTTAAAATAATAATTAATAAGGGTTAGGGTGCCAGTTAAGCGGTGATATTTTGTAAAAGTATTTTATTTGGTAAATTAATTCATCATGATGATATAAGAAAAATCTGTGTTAAAATTATGTCTTTTGTGGGTTTTCTAAATTGTGCAATTCTTGGATAAAATATGGCGATAACTTTGAAAAAGTATTTAAGTATATATTATTTTACGTCAACCACAAATGTTTTTACTATTCCTAGTTAGAGAAAGATCAACCATTTTACACTTCATAACATTATACAATAGGTATTTTTATTGTGATTTTAAGATATTTGGCGTAAGGTCACCAATTTCCAATTTAAGCTTCGTCCACCAGTCAAGTTATTTTTGCACACAAAATAACAATAATATAAATCATTACTTATATCTAATTATTATTATTTTATGTATGTAACCTAATATCATGAAACTGCTTTATTTTCTATAATACTTTCGATACCTACCACCGTTCAATGTTGTCCAGTGTTATTTAATTTATAAGCACGAATTTTACCTATATCAATTCAATATAGGTAAAGTAATTCTTATTTATTTTTTTTGATTATGAAATATGACTAATAAAAACATTTACCTACCTATATCTTTTTTATTTATCTATCCTCTTTGTAACATAATCCTTGTTTCGCAGGCGCGTGAGCTAATTTAAGCTAATTTTAAACTCCTTATTTTGTACCAATTAAATAGCAGTATCTACTATGTAGTATACAGAAATAGATATTGAAAGAGGATATTTATTTATTGCATTAGTTTTATCTATTTTGGTTTCAATCATTTCAACGATTAAATAAGTAATTAATTGGTTTGTTCGTTTTATTCGACGCAATGTCATGTCCGTTTTGTTTCCATTCCGTTCATTCATATTCCTCCACAGACTAGCTACGTACGTTCACTTTCACTTGCTAAAATTTTATTTGAGTACATACAGGAAAATTGACTAGGTTTTCGTTTCATTTTGAAAACTATACGAAGTTGACGTGTTGTTTGTTTAGTTTCTCAAAAGCTCAATCGCTTTACCTTTACCTCACAAACATTTGTTTTGCAGCGAACTCCACGTAGCTGCGTAGTCGCGCGGGTAGTTGGAAAACACAGTTTTACAAATCATTTCCGAAATAACCAAAATGATTGACCTTTTTATGCCTTTTCGGTCTTTCCTAAAGTTCGATAACGTTTGCACGGACAACAATGTGTTTCGCATGCACTACAAAATAACTGTGTTTATGATACTGGTGTTTACTTTGATGGTAACTTCGAAACAGTTCTTCGGTGAACCGATTCACTGCATAGGCGATGACGAGCATACCGACAAAGATGCCGTGAATAGCTACTGTTGGATCTATGGAACTTACACGTTGAAGAGTAAACTGCACGGTGAGTTTTCTCTAAGTTCCGACACATGTAGATTACCTACCACAGCTCTGCATTTTCAAACTTTGCTGCTCCAAACTAAACCTATGTATATATCCTTTCCAGGTATCGAAGGTAAACACATGGCCTATGTTGGAGTGGGACCACGTGCAGTTAACGATGAGGAGATCAAGCACAGATACTATCAGTGGGTCTGTTTCATCCTGCTTGGTCAAGCTATGATGTTTTACATCCCGCGCTATTTGTGGAAGATATGGGAAGGAGGACGCCTGAAGGTGCTAGTAGCTGATCTAGGTTTGTCTCAGTTTTAGCTAAATATATAATTAACAAATTGGTATAATATTACTGAACTGTGTAGTACCTACATTGTTTATTGCTCATATAAAAAAATTTCTGACTATATTCCAGCCTGCCCAATTGTGTCCAAAGAGAGATCAGAGGGCAGCCGTGCCAACCTGCTGTCCTATCTCAGCTCTACCAACCTGCAAACCCACAACATGTATGCTCTCAGATATGTTTTCTGTGAAATACTGAATCTAGTCAATGTGGTAAGTATTATCAAAAACTTAGCCTACTATAAGCATTCTACATAAGCTGCAAAAGATGCCATTCATCACAAAATATTTTATTAAATTTTTGTGTTTCATAGAAATTTTTTTTTCAGGTTGGACAAATTTTCCTGATAGACATTTTCCTTGGAGGAGCTTTTCGCGACTACGGAACTGCCATCATATCATTCGCCCAAATGACTCGTGAATCTACTGATGACTACTTCGTAAATGTGAGCCCGATGGATAAATTCTTTCCTAAACTGACTAAATGCTCGCTCAGAACCTACGGACCTTCAGGCACCCTGCAGAACAAAGATAGGCTTTGCATACTGCCGCTGAATATTGTCAATGAAAAGATTTTTGTTGTTCTTTGGTTCTGGCTGCTAATTCTGAGCTTTCTTTCTGCCTTGGCTGTTCTGTTCCGTGTAATGGTGTTCTCTCTACGACCGCTGCGTTCCATGATGATTGTAGGACAGCTGAGGTATGTAAAAAAGAGCACTGTTAACCGTATAGTCAAGCGCTTTGGATTTGGAGATTGGTTCATTCTCTACCTGCTTGCCAAGAATATTAATCCGCAGATTTATAAAGAGCTGATCATAGAATTAGCTAAACAAATAGAGCATAAGACAGTTACTGTCTAACCTAAAATAAAAAAATTAAACCTTATTAACCAAGTAATTAATGTTTAAGGTCATAGTGATCTCACTCAAAGACTGATTATACTGCCAAAAATCTGATTATACTGCCAAAAATCTGATTATCTAACCTACCTGCTACTCCAGATTGTAGTAGATTGAATATTATTACTTTGATTTTGGTGTCTATTAGATGTACTTAATCATAAATGTGTATTCCTGTTACCACATTCAAGATACCAATGTTTTTATTACATTTTCCTAAACTAACCTTATTTAACAGTACAAAAATCATCAAGTATGTATGATTCTAAGGCTGTTTCAGTTAATGAGAAATATAATATTTGAACTGCTATAAAATTGGTCTATTTTAGGAAAATAAATTGGCAGAAAATTACTATCATTCTAATGTTAAATGCAGGAATAAACTGGCATTGAACTGCTTTAGGATGTACTGTACATTCCTGCCCATACATAACCATAGTGTTATAATTTTAATTTTCTTTATGATGCTAAGATTTTTTTTTATTTCATATTGCTAGATGCATCTAGCTTTATTAAAAAACTTATATTCTAGTAACATAAGTGCCTCCAGATAATTTATAAGGAAAATTTGTTTTGTTTTAAAATCTCTATTCATAGAATAGATGATTATTTAGAAATTCTATTATTTTGTTAGTCATAGGTTTTACCTATGACAAAAAGTTGGTTACTGCATTTTAAATTTAATTTACCAAAATTAGTAATAATTTTAATTAGGAAACTGCTCAACTAAAAGACTGATTAAAGGTTGTTGTATAACTTTAATAGAAAGTTGAAGAGTAGATATAATTTGGTACATTTCTACAAACAATCCAGTCTTAGTTATAGTATGTAGTTTCCCGAACTATGTGATTCCATTATATAAAGTTGTTATATTATAAACTTTCTCTATTATTAAAATGTTTTATTTATCTAACATTAGTTACTAAGCACAGTCCAGTATAATCTGAATGAAAATTTTCTATAAAATAAGATGTATGGCCAAATCTACAGAGCCAGTTCTAGTGAACTTTTCCCTCGTGTTTAAAGGAAACAAGTTGTTCCATGCCTAGGATTATTGTGCATATAAAACTAGATTTGAGTTACATTACAACCATTAGTGGTAAAACTATAGCGAAATCAAATTTACATAAAAAACAATTGTTAAAATGTTAAGCCTACTTAGAAATCTACATTACCCAGAGCATCCTCTACAACCACAATGTACACATTCTACAATCCTTCCCTCTTCCAGTTTACTTTTTGGCACCCTACAAATACAGTTTGTAGCAAAATTAGTGTCCCGCGTCTGAATGCATCTTAGACAACACAAGTTTTCATATCCAGTTTTCTTCCACTTCGCTATTAGATTTTGATCAGCTATCTTCTCATTTAGACAATACTGATAGAGCTCCCTGCTGATAGCTTTACGTCGGTAGAACAAGTCGTAAATATATCGTGATTTTTGATGGTGTATTTTGAAGATAGGCCACAGAGATTCTTGTTTACGTTTGCCTTCATGAGGCTCAGTTTCCGCTGGAACAAATAATCATAAATTAGACTTTAGAATACATTTTAAACAATATGTACAAATAAAACAGCAAACCCACCTTCCCGCATCTTCTGCTCCAGCTCTTCAAGCGTAGGTTCAATAAGTTCCCATCCTTCTGGCGGTGGTTTCCGACTGCGACGAACTTTGGGCATTTTTATAACGATCCAACCACGTGAAAATACCTAATAATATTACTTGGCTTTCCGTGTAAACCAAACAAACATAAAATACAGTGCATCGACAACGCAATGCAACAACGAGCCAGTGTTACCACCTAACCTAACTACGAATGAATACGAAATGATGCCAATCCTGTCATCAGATGAGCAGAGATCCCTTACTTTAGTCCGAAGGTGCATTTTAGAACTCCATAATCTCGAGCCGACAGTCGTCTCTCGGATAGCCATACAAAAATGTATGGACATCCGGACTAAGGGCTCTGAATTCACCTAGTTAGTGTCCCTGACCGCGTGTGTTTTATTCTTTACCTAAATTCAATTTTTGCTATATCTAAGTCCCTAATTGAAATTTCATATGATGAGTATTTAGTTTGTCTACTACCATAAATTCATAATACGATAAATAACACATCAAGCGGTATTACCAAATGTACGGAAAGTATACTCAAATACTTGTTGAAAGCATTGACCTGACCCTGTATATAAAAAAACTCCCGAAATTTAAGATAAAATACAATGATTTTAACCTATCGTTTTTTTGACAGTGACAGTAAACTTTTACTAGCATTGACAGAAAAAGTAGAATGGGCGTGACATAGTCATTCAAGACGAGCATTGGCAGAATTAATCTCATTTTGACATGACTTGAAAACATAAAAAACTTTAATATTAACTAAAGTTCTAATCTAATAATACCTATTGGGAAGCCCACCAATTCGCTTATTTAAAAACTCTTATGGTGATATGGTTCTATAAGCACCATATCAATAGCCCATGAATAGTTTTTTGTACTAACTTAATAAGTAATTGTAATACATACCTACACCTATTTTCAACTTTGAGATGTTATTTACCTATTTAATTAATTGCTCTAGACTATTAATTAAATAGGTTTGCCACGTACAACCAAACCTACATCTTAACTTAGTATTCTTTTACTCTGATTCAGATTTTGGCGCGTTTTGTAGTACCTGTTTTGGAGTAAATAACGGGCACACGCACACCTATAAACACCTACCCTACCTGGCCCAAGAAATTATTCTATCTCTATCGCACTATGAAACTTGCAAATATTATGAGCGAGAAAGATATAGTTCTTTCGTGGAATGCGGACTGCGCTGCGCTCGCGCTACGCACGCGCACGCAAACTTTTGTTGAGTTGAGTTGAGCGAGAGCGGAGCGCAAGGAACATAATATCCTAGCGGAATACTGTGCGAGTGAATAGTCCACGAATAGTCGAACTGTGCGGAGTTGTGACCGCGTATTGTTTTTCGAATGCTGCAATAAATTTTATGTGTAAACTGCAGCTAAAAAGTGTTTATCTGTTTTTCATCAGTGAATATTATCGTGTTCTAAACTCGTGTGATGAATATTAGTGATAATTGACGGAGACATTCAAGGAACTCTGGTGCTTCAACAATTTCACTGTAAGTTTAGCTGCTCGAAAAGGCTGTATGTACACTATACCTACCTAGCTACGTGTCTGTGACGTCGAATTTCGCATATAAATGAAACCTTTACAGTTTATTTTTTGATAGATAAGTTACACACTATCAAGTGAGAAAGCTCTACGGTGTTTAATAAATAAAATAACCCTCTATTATAAAAGTAATTAAAACACCCAACCCAACAAAACCATTGGTACAGTACATACACATATTTAGGTAAGTAAATTACATAGTTTAAAAAGTACACTTTATTATTAGCAACTAGGTTTTTATACAGGAACTTTAATAGTATGTAGTAATTTACGATTAGTTGTAACTAACTTTTTAGTTACAACTAATTATGTAGGTTCATAAGTTACGACCCTTTGGTCGTACGTAACGTAACTTATGAACCTACCTACCTCTTATTACTTACGTGCATTTTATGTACATAAGTAAGTACCTACCTTGGACTTATATTAATTAATAAAATATTAGATACAATGATCTTGTGCCTAATTCAATCTATATGTATATATATAGCTAGCTTAAAATTCGTACCTAATTACTAAATAATGTCTTACAAATTGCAACATTGAACAAAAATATTAGGGTGACAATATATCAAACAGCGCGGGATGTTTATCAGTACCTAATCGGTACGTTGCGGTGTCGGTACCAAGAGAACCAATAATCGTACGATCCGGATAATCGTACGTCATACATTTAAATACGAAATAGTATTCCCACTTAGTTCAAAAATCTAAATAGTTTATTAGACATAGACATATATTTATTGGAAATATAATTTTTTTTATTACTTTTCTACTTAATTATTGGAAGATTTTAATTTAGTACTTACCTTTTTATTATTCCGTCAAATGTCGTCAATAGATTTTATATTCATTTAAGTATTTTGATAAAAAAATAATTTACTTTTTGATGAAAAGTCGTAGGTATACACCGTGATGAGTACGGGAAGATTTTTTAAATTCTTATAAAAATAATTACTTAAGGCCCTTTTTATTGTTATACATTTACGACAATGTCTCCGACCCTTATTTTTGAATCATCTTTTAGTCAAACTATTTTGCCTCTTCAAACGAATTATGTAAATTGTTGCTTGATTGCCGTTATTCCTGCTGATTAGCGATTCGCTAAGCCTATCTATCTCTGATTTTGAGAAATTACACAATTGCTTATAACTGCACAGATATAAATATCTTTTTTTTTATCAACCTACGCTGTCCCACTGCTGGACAAAGGTCACCCCCCTCTCTTTCCATCTCTCTCTATACCTAGCTAACTCTCCCAAAACAATAATAAAATAGTGTCTGATATAAAAACTTGAACATAATTTTGTCATATCTAGATCAGACAAGAGCAAAAAAACAAAAATATTTGCACACCAAAGAAATATTCAATAACAAATACTTAGGTATCTTCAAGCTAAGTAATACTTATTCAAAACGATGACGTCAAGTCACGTTCTTTTCTTACTTATAAAAAAATATATATTATACTAGTTATGCAGCAATATTAGGTTTATTATAATGTGTAAGATCTTGAAATCGGACGAAACCACTCGATGCCAGCTGATTTATAGTTCATGGTTATATGTTAAAATTTTGTTGTTATTTTCGTGTTTAATTTAGATAGAACATACTTTATTGCACACCGCAACTTAATATAAACATGTTAGTTTAACGTCTTATCTCTATGACATACAATGGGCGGTCTTATCGCTAAACATTTATTTATTACAACATCGAAATCTTGAACAGAAAGTATCATAATAGTTAGTTTGATCGATTATCTATAACGAATTCTGTGTTTTAGATTAATATTACCGCATGGCGTATTCCAAAAACATCGTATTGTATCAGACATTTTTATTTATTGTTATTGACTGCCAGAGGGCCACGTTTATCTATGTGAGAAGATTGTCTTACACGGTTAAGTAATTCGGACATGTGTCGTGCTGAACGATTTACTGGAGAAAGCGCATTGGCTTGTCTTTAATCGACGATGGATTCTAACGGATTTCACCGATACTCTTGCAAGATACAGGCAGGTATCTCCTGAATTAGATGTGTACTATACACGCACACGTCATAAGGTTTTATTGCACAGACTCTAAGAATATTGGCCTTCTAGGACCTCCTAGGGTCCCTATAATAGCTCTAGTAAAGTTAATGTAGGACAGGTACTAACGACGGGGTTAATATCCCAGCCAACTCTGTTAATTGATTTTAAATGGTTAAATTTATAACAATGAACTCATTATAAGATGATTAAATCAAAGATCATTTACTGAAATCAGGTCAATCAATTCAGATTAATTAAAATTACTGTTATTGATTGTAATTAATGTTTATTTTAGAGAACTAAAAACTTTACAAATAGAAATTTACAAATATAATACGAAAACTAATAGTCAAAAACGTCTGCCTTCATAATATGTATTCTAAATACTCAATACATGAGTATGTAATAAATACCACTGTACCAACCGGTTTCATAACGCGGCATACCACGAATTACAGACTCAGAGACGTGCAAAAGATATTTCACAATAACAAACTCCAAGTATGCTCGTTATATATCTATATGAATATGGTGGTGACAGGTGGCACAATGGTACATAACAGGGTCCGTTAGCTTTTTGAACTAGGATGTCGAATAAATTCGATCATATTTGTGTCATTTCAAAATTAATAAAAAAATCTTCGTGTCACAGAGGTCATTCATAAAAAAAAAGAAGTAAATTTTGAGTCACACAGAATTCCTCGGACTAGTACGATGCTTCTTAATTCAGCTAATAACATCCTATTAGTCTATAATAAAAATATTGGCAAAGGAGTACCTCTTTACAAAATATTAACTTACGGGTGAATTTCATTTTATAGTACTATTTTAACTGAAGTCTTCTTTAAAACTCAAATCGAATTCTAAGAGCTCAAGAACTATCGGTATTAGGTATACTTCAGCATACCAAACCAACTATCAATATATTTCTCCTTGACATAAAGATCGAGTCAATCAAATAATCCCACGAGGTGACCTCTAACTTGATTGACGAGATTCGTTTTATCCGTAAATATGCAATCATTGTAATTAAAGCTAGGTATCTGAATACTTCTAAAAGTATTCCATTCTCTTAGAAATTGTTAAGTTTGACAATTCATTCGTATGGCGTTCAATCGTTCATATTTACAATATTTTATTTAGTTACTGGATGAACTAAAACAATCTCACAGGATTCCAATAATTTAATAACAATATAATATTATGAGCTGGACAAAACATATTCCGGAATACGAAATTTCGTCTACGCCGTCACAAATTATCCGCAAATACTTAATTGAATATATGTGCACCCTAGTTATACTAAACATATGCGACGAAAAAGTTTTCTTTATTCGTTTTATGTATTTATAGTTTTTCTGTCTGTCTGGACCTGGAATTTTCATATAGTTATACATATAGATATTTCTAGACCTATGTAAGTCATGGAACCTGTATCATATCATCTCGGCAGAGTATTATCTATATATCATCAGCGTACGCGCAAGTAAGGTGACTTTGTTCAAAATAAACTGAATATCTATTAAATAAGTTCAGAAGCAGGTATATACATGTACCGACTACTTGATTGATACATCTATTATAGCCTACTTGCCAACTACGGAACACAATAGCCAGTTCACGGCGTCGCGGCATTTCCTGTAGCTGTCTACCATCAGCCGTTCAATCATAATTCAACAATCGAAGGCTCATCAAAAGATATTTACGATCTTTGTAACCTTTTTCTTTACTTATTTTATTTATCCGGAAAGTGTGAGTGACCCACAAAACTGACAACACAAATACCTGTACGTTCACGAAATATCTAATGAGCTGCGCTGAATGCAGTGCTTCGAGCAACTTTCTCGCACGCACCTCCAATCCTCAATGCAGTCCTTGTAGTGCAAAGGGCGCAAAGATGACTGATTGCATTGCTTATAGACACAAAATTATTATTATCAAGTTGAACAAATTAATCAGATAAGTTCCTACACGTAAGAAGATCACAAAGATTAATAATTACAATTTTTGGGATTTCCTAATCTTCACCACATACCAATACGAACTGCATCACGAAAACGCAAAACTTTCGTGGCATATTAACTCCTACAGAATATAATTAGAGATGAAAATGGTAAACGATGAATTATACTTAGTTGTTTTGGCTGAGATGTATAGTAGACTCATATTTTACGACGATGGAGCCTGAGTCATCGAACATCAACCATTGGGAGTAGGTATTCATTATTATAACAATGGTGCTAGAATATCTTGTTGACCCGATATCCGGTTCATACTGGTTCTTGTCTCCATCTACACGGTCTTGACAACAATAACCACAAACTCGAATACATTACAGTCAAGTCCAAGAAAGCCTGTTGTCCGCAGGTGCTTTCTGCTTTCTACTATCAATTCCTAAGATATTCACACGATCCGTGTGTGGTTACGATTGTATCGGCTTGACCGGCTCTGCGGTCAAGGTGACCAGCGCACTGTGACGGGCAGGTAAAGGGCTCTAAACTACCTAACTACCTACTTATACCATACTATACGACATACATTTTGTGTGTTGTTGTTCTTTGAGTTAATCCTCGTACGTTCGTTTTGTGTTCTTGGCACGTCAAACATTTCTGCTTTAAAACATTCGTCGAATTTTCAAAATTAGTTGTAGTTTACTTACTTACTACGTACTTCATATTGACTATTATAATACATAATGTTATATATATATATTTATAGTCATTAAATAAAATCATAATGATCGGTAAAAATCGTCTCACTTACTAGGTGATTTTAAGTTCTATTTCACCGAACCTAGCTGAACGGGTATGGTGTTTATTTATCTCATTTTCATGATTAGAGGTAACTCTTAGAAAGGTCTGCTGACCTAGGTAGTATCTATTGCTTATACCTAGTACCTACCGAGTTGACCAGGTCGAACGTTACGCGAGACTTCCTCCACGGATGGCAATCACTACCTCGCTGCGGCTACTTGCAAGATATCATGACGTATCATTATCTACGAGTACAACCAGAATTATATTAACGGTATCAAGTCGTTACGATGGAAAACCACTGATGACATATGCTATGGGGATTACAGCTATCATGGCGTCGTCGGTATATGTCTAGAAGTGTCTAATTAATATCTTGAATCTTATGATCTGTCTCAAGATGTGGCCCACTTGATTTTAATTTTCAATTTAATTTATCTAATTGGTTCCAAACCAAAATACGTGTAAAACTTGCCAGAACGAACGCAACACATCGCAAATATAAATATTAATGACATATTAAAATTTTATCAGCTCGACGAGATTTTCAATCTACATATTCGGCTTGTTGATTATTAATCTTGAAATGCCGAGGGGGCCGAGAAAATGCCAACCTCAGAATGTTAATTACATTGGAAATGTTGCGGTATAATCGCGGAGTTGAAAAGAAAGTGCCAAGAGGCCACACCTAAAGCTGCCCGCGAGGCTCGGAGTCGAAGCACACATCACATAATAGACTAGACTGTGATATTTGCCGTTACGCTTGTTCGTTCAGGCCTACTTTCGACTAAATCATGTTTGAATCGATGTGAATCATTAATATCTGTCTGAATCCTAATCTACTTAGTCGATGCCATGTATGTGATTCAAAGATCCTTCCCAGGTTTCACATTACTAATAGACTCTTCATTTAAACGTTGATGCTGATTCTCTTTCCCAGGACTCGTGATTCGGAGTTGTATTGGTTCCTTGTATCGATGGAGCAATAGTTTCAGTGTGATCATTTGCTATCTACGCAGCTACTTTGTTGGGCAGTGGACCTCACGGTTTGTTACAGACTCTCTAAGTGTTGGCTATCTCTTTCGTAATTACGACTAGCACGCACAGTGCATAGCCGGACGACACTGTCTGAGGTGTAAATTGTGAGTGAAATTGAGAAATTCATAAGAGCATAAAATACCAAGTAGTAAGTTGCTAAATTGTATTGAAACTAAAAAATGTTGCAACCGTCAGCGAGACGTTTTAGGTTATTCTCTGATCTGTTGGTATCGCAAGCCGGTTTGTTTTTTCCTTGTTCCCGAAATATATTCTTGATCGGTTTCCCGGTGAGATAAAACGTTTGTTTACTTTCGGATTGTCAACAAAGAGTGATCATAGTGATCACCTGATAAAATCACTTGATACAGCCTCATCCCGATAAAGTGACTTGATAAACAATGTATCAATCAACCCTCATGTAATGTTGTGGTTACTTTTGATTATATTCTGAATTCACGCACCACACACTAGCTTTTGTCTGAAAATGGAAACCATCGTAAACCAAAACTGAACATCTTTTATCATTGGATCCACAATGTCTACCGAGATGTCTGCGTATCTGCTATACGTAATGCAGCCGTTATAATATAATAGGGAAATGGTTACGCAGTTAGCGACCGACAGTTAGAAAGTTTATGCGAACATCTGGCGTAATTTTCTAATTTGGACGATGAGAGTTTTTGTTAGAAGGTACTTGCTCGTTGATTGATAATGGGCACGTTTACCTTTCGCAGGTATAACAGGTTTAATATTGAGAGTTATATCTGCGTAATTACTGATTTAATCACCATGAAAGATGTGGAAGGTATGGTTATAGGCCCAAAATTGGTCCCTGTGGCATTCCCAAAAGTTTTATTTCGCAAGGTGCATATTTTTTCTCGAGCATGTGTATGTCAAGAATAAAACCGGTGTAAAGGCTGTAGAAAAGGTCAGTTACTTAATAAAGTACACGACTGTCTGGTGGATGGATGAGGCAATGGGTAACGGTATCGGAGGGCGCGGCGACAACTTTCATCACTCTCGCGACGATCGTTTCACGGAAGCGCAAGAAAGTTGCGGATGTGTGCTCTAAGCATTGGATGAGAATAACAATTGTTTAAAATGCTATAAAGAAAATATTTAAGTGTTTCCAGATCTATTTTATCAGTACCACACCGTTGAAATATTTAGTTAGATAACACAAACTAGTATCTACCTTAAATTCAGAATGTTCAACTCAATCAAATGTTGATTGACTTGCGTTTTTGATTTCACCGAGACATTTTCCTTCGACTTTCAAAGGCTTTCATGGCATATCTGAAACCACGTAATATTGACCTGATACTTCCATAATTAACTCCGCCATTCAGCTGGTAACAAACATAGGCTAGTCAATCAAGTTTCATGCTGTGTTGTTTTTGATACCTATGGTTCGTCTCTTACTGTTTGTTGAGTAAATGTTAGCACTTTCACTTTGTATGATTTCCCAAAATTTAAATAAAATATTGGAACCTTTACTTGCCATACTAATGGTTTATGCGTATAGTTTCTCGGATCATCTAATGCATCTTTATGGTTAAAGAATTATACAAATCAAATGACTGGCAATTATGTTCGTGGGAAAAAGCTAATCTTTCCAGATTTTATCGAAACGTAACTTTATTAATTGTTCTCACACTTGAAATTGACCCTGTCCTGTTTTTTGGTGAGTACGCCGCTGTATGCTTGTTAGAAAGAGTGCTAAAATCCATACAAGGTTATTGCTCGACTCACATTCTTGACTAAACTTTCAAAAATTATACCGGTACCTAGTTACTTACCTACTTAATTGTTGCACTTATAATATCTTTAATTAATGAGTCAATTATTTAATTGTGAATCCTTATGTAATATTTTATATGGTGAAGTTTCTACTGAGTATTGCAAAAACATAGGTACACAAACAACACACAGTAGATAATTAATTATTTTACAATAGTTGCTTTTTACAAATAAATAGTATTGTTTTATTGAAACGTCTACCTACGTCGTCTATGAAGCGATTGAGTTCATCATATGTTTTTGCTGCACTATAAATATCCGCGAAGACTCGTCAATTAGTCATTGTCTTGAACCTGTGGGCTCCTCAACCAGTGTCTCCAGTTTAACCTGACCCCTCCTCACTTACTGTCATGGTTCGCGGAACACTCTTCAATGAAGGGATTTAATTACGCCAAGAGGTCTTGTTACGCTGTTCTATCGGAAAACATAAAAGCTTTGTAAATTCACCTTCTGGTTTAATTTTGTTTGGTGTTCTTCCATCGCAAGATTTGACTTAATGAGCTATTGTAAGGTTGTAAGGGTTAAATTCTATGCTATCGTCCCACAGTTCTATTGTCTCATCTCTATTGTATTTACTCCTACATCATCAGTGCCACAATCGGTGCCATATTGCGCATTTGATTGATTGCATTTGTGTAGGTTAGTAGAAGGTACCTTCAGTTTATATGTCTCCTACATGTTTACTTTTCTAAAAAATATATTGAAAGTATGTTAAAATAGTTGTCAGTATGCCGCCTCGCTGACATAGGTAATTAGTGTAGTGATATGATTTCTCTGAACGTTGTCACCTACATGTATTATACCATTTTTTTCTAATAATTTACTTCTTTCTCTGCCGCTCTGAATTATTTATTATGTACTTGGTTTCTGACATATGGAATTTCAGTAAAGACATTTTTACTTAGCATGCGTGCCCAGCACCCAAACCATTGTATAAATCAATAGTGTTCTGTACAACTTATTTTTTTGTCGAAGTTCGACCAGTGATCAAGGCGCATGCAACTGTGCCGAAATATCGGGTAATAATCAAACCCATAAATCATGTTATATATCCCGTTTATAAAGAACACTAGATAGATAAGTAGATTTATTTATTGTATCGTGTTGGTACAATTATAGGTCTTAAATTAAGATTAGAGTCGAACATGACCCCGCTGGGGCACTACAATATTATTGCCTTTAAGGCAACTTTTTGGTATTCTTTATCATTGTCATGAAAAGACTGATGAAGGGAGATTGGCACCGTCTACTATCAGCTCCATTATGCTCAATGCCCCTCGCAGTTTCAAAAATATCGCAATAGTTCGTAGGTACTAATTATTGATAGTTGATTTCACTGGACAAACTGGATGTTATGAAATCATGCCGCGAGTTATTGCTAGTGATTGCTATTTTGGTTAAACCAGTTTCGATTGTCCTTTGATTTTGTGAATGCGAACTGTTTGTAAATATATAAGCTTTTTGTATAGATTGCTAGTTAGGTAGCAGTTAGGTTATGTTATGCATGATAGGCAAAAACTTGGCCGCAATCTCACCTGATGTTAAATGATGATGCGGCCTATGGTGTAGCGCGTTTGCCTAGATAGAACCTATTCACACTCCTCTTGAAAACGTCCAAATTATAGCTATCTGGAAACACAGACTTGACTCTTTCAGCAACTTCGTTCAGAGCCATCCAGTTCTCTTCTTACTGACCTAGTCTATTTCTGGGTAGACACCCAATCCTCTGCTTCTTATTTTTCCACATAAGTGATGAGAGTTTATAGAATTGATTTTATCTAAGATTACTAATCACTATCTATATAATATTTGTGATTCTAAATGATCCTTGTGATTTAACTAAATAAAATATTTTTGACTTTGATACATTTTAAATAGTACATCTCTATAAAGTGAATGTTACCAATTATACAATTACAATTACTCAATCTCAGTAGGTATAAATTTTATAGCATCTTTCTGAATGAATTAAAAAGGATTAAAATATTAAACTGCTTTTACAACTTTCTTCGTAGCGAGACTTGCTAGTGAATGAGGCATTTGTTGCATAAAACATGTGTTATGTTAGATAGTTATAACGGAAATTTACATGATGGATCCATCAACAGCGGTATGTTGTAATAGAGAAGAAGTAATTAGTCCTACTATATGGTAGGTACTCCATTATGAAAAGATTATATACTTACTGATGATGACCATTCTGTCACAATCATCAGCAAAAAATTTTGATCTGCATTTGACTATAAATCAAGTAAGTGCAGGGTTAGATTGGTAGATTTAGATCATTTGATGTATATAAAAGTTTTATATTATTTATTTTAATTTATTTAATTATTGTAAACTTTCATTAAAATCCATTCACTAGTTTGTCGTGAAAGAGTAACCAGTTAACAACATATATCCATCCATGCACACAACCATACAAAATTTCGCATTTTTAATATTTGTAGGATTTTGTGATAAACACTTGTCTATAGTAAATAAGCTTAGCATGTTTACAGAGGTCTCCATGGCATAATTGAAAGTCAGGATTGAATGTAGTGTGTTGACGTTGATGGGAGGCCCGAGTGAAATACTAACAGCCTGAAGATGAGAAAACTATTGTGCACATAAGCACTTCCCCATGCAAGCTCAAGATACCCATTGTTCTACTGACACAGTTGCGCTCGCGCAGACGTCTTCGGCCTCGATCCCACAAGATGAAATTATAAACTAAAGACACTTATGTAATCAAATTAAATCTGATATGCGAAAACGTTTCAACGTTTCAATAAGCTTCAGCTTAGCAATAATTGCGCATTTATTTACGAAGATGAGGAATTTATTCGGAGCTGCGTACGATTTCTTTTTGCTTTTACAACTTTTTACTAAATATTTTTTAAAGATGTTGCTTTTAAATTCACGAGCTTTTTTGTGTCTTCCCTCGAGGGTTTTTTATATGCACATAATATCGTATATCTGATCATTTTCAATCTCCGAGTCGGCTGCACCATGATGCAACAATATTGATTTTTGCTTGTTACCTAATTAATACGTCAATATTAATTTATTGTTTAGGTAATATTAACTACATTAAGTTGTTAGTATTAATGGATTCCAAACGTTTCCTCGCAAAATTGTTTCCTAATAATTGCGCCAAAAATAGGTACTTACAAAAAATTTGTTATTCAACATTATTCATAGCAATAATAATTAATCTTAATACGAAAATTGGTACATTTATTTATTTATTGAAGGGAAACCAATAGCGTATCTAGTATATCTTTGTAGTGTATCTTTATACAAAATTGTTCTGACTCTCAAGTGACTCATCTCCAAATCGCCTGATTAAAAGATTATTTAATTTTATAGATAACATAATAAACCCCGTAGTTTTTTCTGGGTTAGTATTTTTCAATATCCTGTTGAACTACATCTACTATTCGTTATCTATTGTGTACCTCAGAAGTTGAAAGTGTCTTAGCAAAATGTGACTGACTAACAGAAAGGCGTGCCCGCCATGCCCCCCGGGGCCAAGTTAGCAATTTGCAGTAACGGGACAAAACATACAGACCGACCAACATTTTCTACGTGACGAGGCCACCTCGAGAGAATTATACATTTACAATATGTTACGTACACTTTTACTATAACTATATAGTGACAATTCTGAAGACTTATGTACATAGATATATATATATGGTATCAAAATTAACCATGAATCGTTTTAAAACACCTAAAAAACCAATAAATCGGTCTTACTACAGCAGTTTGAAGAACAGGGATTTTTTATACACACAAATGTATGTTACGTTAGACATACGAGAATGATATCTGTAGATAAAATCACATACGTATTTATTTAATGAATTATTATGTATGAAAATAAAAGCGAAAAGAGACTGATGATCTCACTTATTAATAAAATTGATAAATGTCCAGCTTGAATCAAGTTTGCAATCGACGATACAACGATTTCACATTTCAATGTGTTTAATTCTAAATTATAACTTAACTTACTTAATTAATTACTTAGACTACTTGGACGTTAGTCTAACGTAACATAATATAGAACTAGCAACCCGCCCTGGCTTTGTACGATAGTATATTTTGCCTGAATAAGCTATCTATGCCGCCATTGCAGACTTTTCTATTATATACCTATTTGGTATAGATCTATGTATATACAGTACAACAAACGAGTATCTCAAAGGGAGAACACAATTCCTTGTTTTGTTGTGTTTCCACAAAAGCTCAAGTGACTTTTTAATCGTTCAGTACTTGAGTTTATTGCGAACAGACAGACATAAGCGTTGTTTCGTAAAGATAGCTATTTTCGGCACGAAACTTCATATGTCAAATCTTCCTGTCATTTCCCTACCCCATCCTTCCTAAAAAGCCTGTGGGTAGAAGAAGAAAAAATAGTCAACGTATCATCGCGGTCGAGTTGAGTCGAGTTCCCGTATCTCCTCACGAAAACCCAAGAAAATCATCTTATAGTACAATCAGCGCCTTTAGTAAAGGCCACCTTCAGCGCCTTCCGCCACAATCATCGAATCAACGGAGTGAAAGATCTAACAAGGGACTTGCAGAACAGCAGACGTGTCTCCAACCACCTTGACGCGTAATTAACTGAAGAACCCAGGTAATCCCAACAACTCTTTTCCCTAATTTCACTCCAAGCGTTTTGGTACCTTGTTCTATTATAAGTGATAGTGAGGGTTAATCTCGAAAACGACACGTATGCGTTATCGACTGAGAGTTAAAATGTCATTGTTTATTCGAGACTAGCACGTATGGTGTAGATATCGGTATCGTATCGGGCAGTATACAAACATCCTATTTATGACCAACAAAAACATAATGAGACAAGTCAAGCTACGTCTATTGGTATGGATCCGAAACGCAACGAAGCGTAGCATTTCTCGCAATTAGGTTATAATTTAAAAATCTAAATTGCTAAGTTGATAATCGTTCGGTTTTTATGATTGAATTTAAAATTGTTTTCAATTCAACCATTTTATAACATGCTTGATCAAGAGATCTTAATGATGAATTGACATACATTTTGTATAGAGCTACTATTAATAGTAGATGTTTTATAGATTTTCTCATTGATTGAACATAGGCTCATTAATTATGGCTGTAAAACCGTCTCTTCGTAACCTTTTTCAATTTATCTGAATAGAAATCATATTTTAATATCTTGATATGCTTAGATTTGTAAGGGAATTGCATAAAAGCATCTAGAGATGCACATCTTATGCTCATATTGACAACCGATGTGGCGCGGCGGGCGAAGGTCCGCCTGCGACGCGGATATTGCGGGTTCGATTCCCGCCGTGGGATAAATGTTTGTACGATCTGCAAATATTTATTCCGGGTGTTCTGTGTAAATAAAATATATATATTTATGTATTGTACTAAGTATGTCAGTGTTCTATACCCATAACAGAAGTTCTGCTTAGCTTGGGGCTAGATGATGGTGTGTGGATTTTACATTAGGTATTTATTTATTATTTATATGGTATGTTTCATGTTTGTAGAACGCGAGAATAAGTTTGGGTAGGTCAATATGTGAAAAAACTTTGCATGCGCAATGTGGTCAGAGTTTAGAGAAAAGGTTGACTTTCACATTTCACTGGGCTTGATCAATATGCGTATGGCGTGTCTTCGGAAGGCGGAAGTGCGATGGCTATTGTATCCCCATGCAATGAACTCTATGCGGGACAGGCTAGCTTGTGGTAGGATCGTGAACTGCGTTTGTATGCATCAGTACCTATTTAGAAGTTCAAGGTTTAGAAGCTGAACGATGATCATAGAGTATTTCCAAGCTTTTTTCTGAAGAAACAAAGTCAAATATCTCTTTATTCAATAAAATCACAAGGATCATTTAGAATTGTCTTACATACTAGGTGATTCTATGTGCCAGTTCCACGCGACCAGAGCCTAGAAGAACGGGCAAGAAACTTACGGCCTGGTTCCTACCGTTTTTTTATATGATCCTTCTTACAAAGAAACCTGTGTCAAATAATTATTTTTATAATAGGTACATATTCAATTACGACGGCCTTAGCTGATTACACTAATAAACATAATATATGCAGTAAAAATAGTAACTAGTAAATCGTAATCTGCTAGTTTTGCACACGATTTGTTCGAATCTGTTCTAAACTGGTATATACTACTATCAAAGTAATTCAGATTGGTAATTAACGTAGAAACCGTGATGGCTGCCATCACGCGAGTATGCCATACATTGATTATGGAAAGTGAAACCATCGTTTCCTATACATTCGTCAAATGGACTAGTTATGTGATCTGAGTTTCTCTAGTGTTATGTAGTAAGTTTTATTACGTTGGCGTTCTGAGTGCTAAGATATATTCCCTAACAAACTATATTGATCACTGTACTGTATTTATTTATTTATTTTATTTGTTTTGTTTATACTTACACTTGTTTTTAACCGTGCTAGATATCACAGTGCTAGAGACTGTAATCCTTTAATTCGTTTGTTTTTGACACACATCAAAACTTATTTTGATTTGTGATATTCATTTAAATAAACATGAACAAATATTCATGGTCAAATAATACTCTAGTCCCAAACTAAGCAGAGCTATGAGAACTACTTACATTGCTGATAGAATACTAATATATTTTTTTTTCTGTAAATACATACATAATAACACCCAGACACAAAACAAATATTTATGCCCATAACATTACATTTGCTCTGGGTGGGAAGCGAACCCACGGCCCATAGCATAGAAGGCAGAGCTACTACCAACTGAGCTGTGACGCCTGTCCATTTGTTTTGTTTATGCACTTACTTATTTTTAACATATCACAGTGCTAAGGACTGTCATATTTAGTGTTGTAAGACTTGTGACTCACTCCTCAGCACCGGTGAACGTGCAAGCACAGCAATCTCATAATATGACTAACTGAACTGCACTTGCATTCCGTTTACCAAACTAATCTTTTATCTTTGCGTAAGTTCGTTCGTGATTTATCATCGCCCGATCAAATGTGTTACTTGATGTAAATGAAATTCACCTGTTACTGGATAAGAAAGCAAATTATCTGATGTTTGACAATAATTATCGGTATTCTGGGGCAATATACTTGTATAAAATATGGTGTTTTAAAGGGTAGAACAACAGTCCACCGACCACCGATTGTGGTGGATATCAATATGATGCTAATATTAGCAGCACTCTTGGTAAGTTTCTTTCATTTATTTCAACTCAAATTTTCATTGATACCATAGCAATTAACGTTAATTTATGTATTTTTTAATGTTGTAATGGTGATGTTCTAATCCGTGATGTTGTTTTCAGTGCTCAGCCAATGCGCAGTACTATTCTGCAGTGTCGCCGTTCGATTACGGAACTTATTCTTATGGACAAGCGCCCGCTCTACCACCGCTGCCGTATGGCCTACCGCCTTACGACTACGGAGCATATTCATGCGCGCCAGCTGCTTTACCAGCGCCAGCACTGCCGTACCCGTACGCTCCGCCATGCTCCTGCCCTCCGTCTGCCTGCTCGTGCTGCGGCCCGCCTGCGCCTCCTCCGCTCTACGTAACTCTTCCGACGCCGCCGCCACTATGCGTAACTCCGCCGCCGCTACCTCCGATGTACTTGGAGCTGCCTCAACCCTGCCCGATGACCATAGCGCCTCCGCCGTCGCCTCCGTTTATGGTGTGTCCACCTCCGCTGCCGCCGATTACGGTGGCTCCACCATCTGGTCCTCCCATTTGTGTGAATCCTCCTCCGCTACCACCGATGTGTGTGAACCCCCCCATGCCGCCGCCGATGTATGTTAACCCCCCCTGTCCAGCACCGATGGTCCTTGATCTTCCGCTGCCGCCTCCGATTATTATCGAGCTACCGGCACCACCCCGGATCGTAGTGCAGCCTCCTCCTCTGGGACAGATGGTAGTGCAACCGCCTGCGCTTCCTCCAATGCCGGTGCAGCCACCTCCGCTACCGCCAATGATGGTTCAGCCACCGTGTCCTCCACCGATGATGGTTCAACCACCTCCTCCAGCACCTTTGACAGTGCAGCCTCCTTGTCCTCCTCCTATGTGTGTGCAACCCCCGCCGCCGTGCCCCATCACAGTACAGCCTCCAGGGTTGCCACCTGTGTGCGTGCAGCCTCCTCCACCGCCACCCATGTGCATCCAGCCTCCGCCAATGGAACCATTTTGTCTCCAAGCTCCAGCTCCAGCTCCGATTTGCTTCCAGCCGCCTCCCTCTACTATTTGCTTCGGACCAGCGCCGCCATGTGGTTGCCCCTTCCCCCCACCTTGCCCTATTTACTTGTGATACCATATACGGGTTGGTGTATCCTTTAATGCTGTAAGCATAAGAATGTACTTACATATTTAAATTGTTTGTTAATTCATAATTTAGAAGCATAAATATAAACATTAAGAATTAATGGAGTCTTATTATTTATTTATACGTTATGTGGCCAGGTACAAAACTAATCTCCTTATCCTAATAGAGTAGGTGCTAGTAGATGAGGTACCTAGTATACTTACTTACTTACCTACCTACTCGAGCTCAAACGAGATTAATCGTTGATTTGTATCAAGATCAGTGACCTTGCTACCGTAACTAGTAGGTAGGTATGTTATGACACGGTACGACTGTGATATGACCTTTCTGCAATAATATTCAAAGAAACTAGGTTACATTTCAATACAACAATGAAAGTGGAACTAAGTATAGTAGGTATGACTGACAGCCTAAATAACAAATGCAATCAAAATATGTATACTCAACCTTATCAAGATAAATACTGATCGAAATTATCTTCGAAAAGACTTCAACGCGCTCAACACCTAATTTACTTTTCTATTTTAATCTATGTCTTATTTTATGGGCTTTGTCCATATTTTTCTTTCTTTCTTTTTCTGCTACTGAACCTCCGATTAATATTCGGATCCGACACCCGACAAGTGGGAACCAGCTCTAACGGGTTCGTTTGCTTGTTAACAGGATGGCGGGGTCCGGGGGGCTGGCGGAGTGGACGGAAGGGGCGGCGGTGTGGTTCCAACCCGCCGGCGCCGCCGCCCCGCTGCCGGGCGAGCTGGTCGAGCTGCATCGAGCTGCACGCGTGCTGCTCGTCAGCGCACTCGTCAATGGACAGGTAACCAAACCACTACAGATGACAAACCACTCATAAGGGCTATATTTCACCGGGACGCCATGGCGGCGCAACCAGTCGCCGGCACCAACAAAATGTATACAGCTCTATAGAGAGTTACTCACCTGGTGTCCGTTTGGTTGCGCGACCTAACGTACATTTTGTTGGTAGCGGCGACTGGTTGCGCCGCCATGGTGTCCAAAATATAGCCCTAAAAATCACATATGCCTCCAGGACGCGACCTTCCATGGCCATTATGGAGGTCTATCAACCGTCTGGGAACCCAGGTTGGTCGTTTCAGAGAAAACCGATTCGACAACCGATGTGGCACGGCGTGACATTCATATAATTTTTATGAGTCTTCTTCTTCTTCGTGTTAATGAACACAATGAAAATTCTAAACGCAGTTCATGTAGAACTTTGCCACATTTATCCCCTTGTCTGTACTATTGATGAGGTCATCCCTTGCGCAGGTATTAGGGTACAAGGGGCAAACGAGCATGTCCCACATGCCCATGGAAAGATGTGACTGTGGGGCCCCATACCAAACCACTACAGAGCCCGATTGTGCTAATTTTCTTCTACTACACACGAAGCTTCTCCACATACGTTATAGACATTGTGGGATCGCGATAAGCGTGTAGCCAAACAAGTTCAACATTTAATTCAAAAGATAGGGAGTCGAAGATTGTGACATAACCGCTGTCACATGAACGGATCAAAACCACTCATAAAAATTTACATGAACACACTTTGTGATTATAGATTTGTGAGTCACTCTACTGGCTCCAGACTGACAAATTTTGCTCATATGTTAGGGCGTTTGACACAAGTTTACACTCACTATATAGAACATAAGCGTGTGAAGAATAGACGTTTTGTGTCAAACATTCATAAGTTTTAAAAATACATCTAATCACGCAACAAACTTTGAGTTTGGTAGATAATATACAAGAATTATCGAGCAATCACACCCTGTTGCGTAGCCTTGAAATAGCTACACAATTTCACCGTCCCTTTGCAATATTGTAAAGGAATTTCAAGATATATTTATGCATTGTAATCTGTGTACTTAATTGAAAAAAAAATTCAAATAGATCCGTGTTTTTATACACATCGATAGGCTTATTTATACTGCATGCCGTCAACCTTAAAAAAAGATCCTTTGTCTTTTACTAAAGTATTTAATGCTGTTATATAAAGTACCCGGTGGAATGATTAAAGAAAACTTGAATGTTAAAACATAAAGAAATGTATTTATACAATACTGCAACCATGAAACAATCGCAAAGCTGCTATGTAATTAAAGTTTATGTTCGTAACACATAACGTTAATTGACGTTATTACGTCACGTGGAAGTGGCAAAGAATCACGTACGATGCTTACAACTTCCTCAGAAATGTTATCGATAGGTACTATTGAAAATAATGTCTTATTCTCAACGTTTGCTCTGTAATTTGACCAAGGTCGGCCTGACCTTACCAAAGGTCAGTCAGGTTATGCATAGTCATGATTTGTGACTAACAAATTATATAGGCAATGCATTTACAACTGCTGGACATCTGCAGAAACTGTTATCTTTGTCTATCGCAGATCTACATAGATGTTATGACTGCGTACGAAAGAGAAAACACTATAGCAGTGTTTTGCGAGTCAAGGACAACGAATCTTTTCAAGAATTCGCAGAATCCTGCTGAAACCTGCTGCGGTTCGTTACACGTCATTTGCATTGTATCTCTACATGGACTTATAAAGACAGGTAGAGGAACACATAAATCTTTGTTGGGCCGCGAAGGCACGCCGGCTGATCACAAGGCCGGCTATGGAATGCCGATAGAGAGTTGACTCAACACCACACGTTGTGAACTTTGTTACATTCATGTTGCCTAGCTAAGCGAAATAATTTCAATATAGATATTTATTATAACATCGGGACATTGATGTCGCCTGGAAATATAGATGACGAAGAAGAAATATTCGGTGCGGAATATGAATGATTAAATTTTATCATTCTACAGCATTAAGTACATGCCATTCAAATCACTTTGAATCGCTGTTGATAATTTTTGTATGCTTGAGGCCTATGTCCAACAGACCTTGTTCGCGATTTTACGGCTCATTTTGTAATAAGAGGGCAATTAGACACTTCCCGGAGCCGTGTTACCGGAGGAACTTGTCGAGCTGTTGAGCAATGGATTTCTAGATGTTTTAGGTTCGGTCTGACCGCGTATTTGGCTTAATGTTGTATTAATCACCCAACCAGTAATGCTGGCTAATGAAATACGCACATTCCTGCATTGCATAAACTTCGTACCTACGACTGCATCGTTCATTATCGTAAAAGCTTATGGCGCTTATGGCGGTTACGGCTATACTAATTCTTATAAAGCACCCTGTCCTATCAAATGCCGTTATCCTACCAGAGCCTGACCATAACAGTTGTTGGTATCTAAGCCTTGGTATGTGGCTCATTCAGTTACCCGTAACTGGCGGTTCACGCGCCACGTTTTGCGAAATGAGACCACCTTTTTTTCCGAAACAGGTTGTGGTTTCGTCGAACGCATACGGTACAAGACAAAGTGTTGTGTCAATAAAAATAACGGCAGTATCAGTGATATTATGATTATAGAATTAGTTGAGCGCTACTCCGGTAGAGAACGGAGGTTTTAGAGGCATGAGTGAGCGAACAATGATCGCTGCACTTGTGATGTTTTCACAAATACGAACCCTTGTTATGGCACGTACCAAGGTCAAAAGAAAGTGGAACTTGTCGAAATAACAACTATTTCTGGAACTATGCATGAGCAATGTTCGTGGCAAGTTAATTAAGAGACCATGAGCTTTGAAGCTTAGATTTCTGATAAAACACGCTGCGATCAGTAGTAAAGATAATAAATATGTAGTATAAAGATATCAATCAAGAATGCAGTTAGAAGATATTTGATGCGGGTGCGGACAGTTCGTTTTGCTCCTACGCCCCACAGCTCCCCTGATTCCAACTTTTCCTGTTCTTGTGACTCTAATTCTTCATGTAGACTACAGCGGCGTCAGAGGAAGAGGCACTCAGCTCCAGTGGTTTCTACGCCAAAACTTATGCCAAGTATCTTACGATCTTCAAGTGCAAGAATGTCCAGAGAAAGAAGGATGACGAGGAAAGGATCTTCTGTTCTATCACTAAAGGATCTCTGTATAGATACTATGATTGAAAATGTAATAGCTTTATTCAACTAATTTATCGAACAACACACTTGATTGATTTTAATACTCCTGACGGTTTGCACGCTAAGTGTGCTATGTCAACGCAATCACCAGTTTATGAATATTTATCGCAACTGTGCGGATACCTATTTGTATGTGCTAATGTGTCACGAATAAGAAGGTCAGCTAACAGTATCGCGTTAATCAACGAAGTTGATCAGCTATTGCTTACTCGACCGTGGAGCTTACGAATGCAAATCTTTAAAAGATTACGATGTTTCTAAACGACGTAATCGGTGTCATCGCGGTCCAATGCTCTTTCTGTGCTGTGACACGAAAAATAATGCTAAGTCAGAGAGCGTTGAGCACGCGGTTTTCGAGTGATCCCGACAGCGAACGCTGTCTTGAGGTCGAGAGATGCTCCGATACAATTGTGATCTTAGGGTTATGTCACGCCGGCGTATAATTTTCCGTCTGGTTGAACTTCTGTGCCGGTTTCGTTATTTTCCTGAAGCAAGATAAAGAAATATAGCCAGATTCGGTTATTATAATAATGATGTAATTTGTAAGGCTTCGTTCACACGGCATTGTCCTGCACGTTTTTTTCGTATTCGTTTTTTTAACGTACAATCATCCGGGTCTTCACACGGTAAATTATCATTCGTGTAAAAGACGAATAGCCGCAGTCTTCACACAGTTGTCACAGCGAGTAGACGTCACTGATGGATCCACGCGTGGTTGTACTTTTATATTGGTATCGTAGGCGCCAAAGGTCTCGCCGCCGACAAAACAGAAGGTTTTGGGTACATCCTATTAATCAAGAATCTGTGCGAACGATCACATTTGAAAAATTATTCGAAAATCTTAGAAACGATGAAAATAAGTTTTTTAATTACTTTCGAATGTCTGTTGAAAGTTTTGAAAAGTTATTAACTCGACTGGAAAATTCAAGCCTACCAAATTGCTATTCGATAAAAAACGTGTGAACATCGTGCCGTGTGAACGAGACAGAGCTATATTATGTGCCACTGCGAACCGAATACGTCAAAGTTCATTCGATTTGCTTGACAAGTCCGTTGAGTATGCGTTTAAACGTATATGCGGTACACGTTTTTTTGCAGTACAATCGACGTGTGAATGGATATATGTACGTTGTATGGTCACTATTTATACGTTAAGACGTATACTGCAAAAAAACGTGCAGGACAATGCCGTGTGAACGAAGCCTAAGGCGCGATAAACGTTTTATTTGCGGATGACGCAGTGTGTGGTCCATGATTTTAGTTAAACTCGATAGAGCCAATGTTTATTTTAGTCACTCGCAAGAGGTATATTAAAATAATTGAAAAATGTTGTCACACCACTTAAAATGTTATTATTTTATCATGCCAAAAATGAACGATTTTAAAAGCCGGATGCTTTATCAAATCGGGTTCTTTTAATAGAGCTTGCTGCAATCAAAACACTCGATAAAAAAACTGCATAGATTTTCAAATGTCTTAGTTTCTGATCACTGTACTATCCGTTTCCAGCCCCAAACCTTCGCCCTCCAAATGGGTAACGGAGAGGAAGAAGGCGACCCGGTGTGGCCGCGCGAAGAGCTCGGACCCACCGGAGTGGAAGACATGACGCGGCTTCACGACCTTCACGAGGCAGCTCTACTCTGGAACCTGAAACTCAGATACGAACAAGGCCTGATTTACACATATGCAGGATCTATACTGGTGGCTGTCAACCCGTACCGGCCTGTTGATGCGTTGTATGGATTGCAGACTGCTAGGAGGTAATGTTAATTTGAAGCCCTTATCTAGGAATTTTGATTTCTTAGCGAAATATATAATTATGCTCGAGGTTACAGTAACTACTATAAAATACTCTTCAAAATTGAATGTTTCCATCCCATTTTCAGATACCACGCGGCAGAAGCATTAGGCGACCTTCCACCTCATTTGTTTGCCATAGCAGCTGCCGCGCGCGCGTCCCTTCCGCAGCCTCAAGCCATACTCATCTCGGGCGAGTCCGGTGCTGGCAAAACTGAATCCACCAAACTAGCGGTCCAGTTTCTAGCAGCGGTAGCCCCCGCACCCCCTGGAAGAGCCCCCGTCTCCGAACAAATCTTAGAAGCAGCACCGCTGTTAGAAGCGTTCGGAAATGCGAGAACACCAAAAAATCACAACTCTAGTCGCTTCGGAAAACTTTTAGAATTATACTTCAAAGATGGCGCCTTGGCTGGAGCGAGAGTAGCGCATTATTTATTGGAAAAGTCGCGGATAGTCACGCAGTCTCCGGGAGAACGGAACTATCATGTATTTTATGAGCTCCTCGCTGGTTTAGATGAGGAACAGAGAAAAGCCCGAGGTCTTTTGACAGCAGAACACTACTTCTACCTAAACCAAGGAGGCGATTCGGGAGGAGCGGGTGCCGGTGCAGATTGGTCAGCATTATGCGGAGCAATGCAAGTCCTGGGTATCGGAGATGCTGAAAGGGAAGATATTATAAGAGTGTTGGCCGCGGTCTTGCATTTAGGCAACGTTTACTTTCACAGAAGACAGTTAAAACACGGGCAAGAAGGTGTACAACTAGGTGGGGGTGCAGAAGTTCGTTGGGCAGCACACTTACTGAAAGTTCCTGCTGAAGCGCTGGCACGAGCTCTAACGACAAGAGTCACCGCTGCTAGAGCTGAGCGGATGAGATCACCGTTGCCAATAGACCAGGCATTAGACGCTCGGGACGCCTTCGCAAAAGCACTATACTCATCGTTATTCAGCTGGCTGGTTCTTCGAATCAACTCAATAGTCCACCGTGCGGGACTTCACGACGCTCACAGGATATCTCTTCTTGATATCTTCGGCTTCGAAGACTTGGAAGAGAACTCTTTCGAACAGCTGTGCATCAATTACGCGAACGAAACGCTGCAGCATTACTTCAACAAGCATATATTCAAGCTGGAGCAGCAGGAGTACCAGAAAGAACGACTGGAGTGGTCGAATCTTACATGGAATGATAACTCTCCAGGTATGCTCAATCTTTCTTCAGTGATTATGTATCCAGATTCTCATTCTATTAACTTTTCAGTCAATGTTTCTGCTAAACCAAATCCACATATTTTAATCCCGTTTACGTTTACTAGTGATCCAGTTGCTGAGCAAGAAACCGGTGGGAATTCTCCATCTGTTGGACGACGAGAGTAACTTCCCTCGCGCGTCCGATGCCTCGTACCTTGAGAAGTGCCATTACAACCACGCTCTGAACGAGCTCTACTCTAGACCTAGGCTAGGAGCTAATGAATTTGGGGTAAGCATTTTTCATTTTTGACGTGACAACGTCTTATAATTCGATAGAGCCGGCTGCACGCACGAAAAAACATGACTCATGAGGCGTTCTGAGGCGTTCCATGAAGTGACGTTGTCACGTTCAACTATCGTCAGTAAACCGACTTTACAGACAACCATTTTTTTTACCTGTATCTTGTGTATCGTAATCTGTCAGTTCTAATTTAATCTAGGACCCAAAACTAGGTTCAATCTAAGAAGAAGGATGAGCAATAATGACTTACCAGAAAAATCTAGAGTTTATCACGTTTCCTAAAGACTACATAAAACTAACATCGAACTCTTTTTCAGATAAAACACTACGCCGGACAAGTGTGGTATAACGTAGAAGGGTTCCTGGACAAAAATAGGGACGCCCTTCGAGCTGATGTCTTAGAACTTCTGTGCAGTAGTGAAGTGCCTCTGGTGGCTGAAATGTCCACGCAACTTCGCGTTCAGCATGACGCTAATAAAACGTTGCCGAGAGGAGCTAATGGAAGATTCGTTACTATGAAACCGAGGACTCCCACTGTAGCTGCTAGGTAAGACTGAGAACTACAATCATTTTAGTAAAGCTAGCAAGTTATTACTAGAGTCCGACCGAAACTGGTTTTCCGGCCGAAACCGAAACCGAAACCGAAATTCGGCCGTGGCTTCACTTTCGGCCGAAACCGAAACCGAAACCGAAACTCACGTGGTCAAGTATAAAATTCCCTCAAATACAAACAATGGTCCCCCAACAAAAAAAAATCCCTCGGCGTTGCTTAATACGTTTGAAAGGGCTTTTATTGGCCTACATTTTACTATAATTACGAAAAAAAATCCATCCCAAAGATATTCAGAAAAAAATCTATTAATTTAACATCGTATTTTTCAGGATGCTGAAGAGGACAAAAATGGATTTAGTTGGCATTAAAAGAGCTTAATTTGTTTAAAAAAGAATAGATATTTCTGAAAAATTGTATTTTTTTACAATATTTACTACATGATTTTCAGGAATAAATCTTCTGCAGATTAAATAAATAAATAAATAATGCTGGACAATCCACACAACATCATCTAGCCCCAAGCTAAGCAGAGCTTGTGTTATGGGTACTAGAAGACTGACATACTTAATACAGTACATTACATAGATAGATACTTTTTATTATACATATAAAACACCCAGAGCACCCGGGATAAATATTTGCAGATCGTACAAACATTTATCCCAAGGCGGGAATCGAACCCGCAACCTTCCGCGTCGCAGGCGGACCATCGCCCACCGCGCCACATCGGTCATCAAATAAAAGATTGAATTAGTATTAATTTATACGCAACTAATCACTTGCATTTTTGTGAGACATCGGAGTTCGGGGCTATACGACGTAAAATAAAAAACATCTCGACTTCCATGAGATGGATTTTCAATAAAAAAATTGCAAAGATAGTCAAAGTCAAAGTCAAAGTCAAAAATTACTTTATTCAGTAAAATCACAAGGATCATTTAGAATCGTCTTACATACTAGGTGATTCTAGGTGCCAGTTCCACGCGACCAGAGCCTAGAAGAACGGGCAAGAAACTTATAGGCCTGCATAATCCCTTTCAAACGTATTATGGCAATCGTGAGGGACGATTTTGTTAGTCGTGGCTCCGTAGAGAATTGCACATTCTCTTTTGGTATATTTTACCAACTGTGTATTCTGAATTTACTTTTGAGCGTTGAGACTGCAGCACAGTTATTAACTTTTGCGGTCTCATCGAAGCTAACTATATGAAATGTACACTGTTCTGAATAAACGATTTTTTACTTTTTACTTTACTTTTACTTTAAAACAATTAAAAAACTAACTGTAATAAAACCATAATATTCATGGACATTTCACACATGACACTCAGGTCCCAAGCTAAGCAGGGCTTGTACTGTGGCAGCTGGATTGCTGGTGTAATACTTATAGTACATATTTTTTTGTAAATAGATACTTACATAGTAACATCCAGTGATAAACAAAAATATTAGTTCTGAGTCGTATTTACAAAAAAAAATGTATGGTAGTATTCTGTCAGCAATCTGGTTCCCATGGTACAGGCTTGGCTTGGTTTGGGACTAGGGTGTGGTGTGTAAATTGTCCATGAAGATTTATTTATTTATTATTTATAATTAATCTTCAAATAAGTTTATATATACAACGTAATTTAGCAAATTAAACACTATACATTTTTCAATTACTATCTCTTATGTGACTTGATTTGTTTATAACAACAAAACGAAGTTACTGTTACTCAATATTTATATGTATAAGATATAATGAACTATACATCATTCAAGTACAGAAACGAAACAAAATGTGACATGAAATCATTTCCACCTAAACAAAGCCTTTAAAGAATGTTTGCGTCGGGCGATAAGTGCGTTAACGCACTAAGTTTTGATGCTACAGAGCTATCTGAACGGCGCACGACAATTCCTGAACAGGGTCACCACCGTCCGCCAAAGCGTTGCCGCGAGAAACGAAGTTAATCGAGCGTGCACGACAACTTCCGAAATAAGTTTCGGTTTCGGCAAAAGTTTCGGCCGATTTTGGCCGAAACCGAAACTAAAGCCGAAACTTGAATTTTGGCCGAATTTCGGCCGAAACCGAAACCGAAACCGAAATTTCGGTCGGACACTAGTTATTACATATCGTTCACTTATTAAACACTCGGACAAGCAGCGTAAATCAAAGCAATAACAGATCTTAGGCTGAGATTCAGAGATGTACCAACGCTAGCCCACGCTGGTTTCTGGTTGTCTTAGCATACTTACATAAATATCTTTTAATGTCTTTGTAAAACCAATTTTTTGATAGAGATATGTCGATCACAGGGCAGCATTAGGATCGTGAAAAATGTAGTACCCAAGAAGCCGTCACTTGTACCTACCTGTGTAAAATTTGTACTCAAAGATGACGAATAATAGGAGTGAGTGGAAGAAGAAAACATGTGCCGGCTGCACCTAGCGTGGAAAAAAGACAGTGAGATGATGATAATCGTAGCTGTGAGTGTATTTTTAACTCTTTAAATTTCCGCAGGTTTTCCGACAGTCTTCACAGTCTACTAGAGTCCATGTCTCGTTGTAACCCGTGGTTCGTGCGCTGTATAAAGCCGAATACAGACAAATCGCCGATGAAGTTCGATATGCCGTGTGTACTGGCCCAGTTGCGGTACACTGGCATGTTGGATACCATCAAGATACGACAGACAGGGTATCCTATCCGGATACCTTTCCAGAATTTTGTGGATAGATACAGGTACGGAATTGACTTTTTATTACATAAACTTTTACGTGATAGCTGAATTAATCTACATCTACGGAATGTTTGTCAATTTGATAGGGTTTTTTTTATTATAGAGTAGGTACAAATTTAATATGGAAAAAGATATTATAAAGATTCACTATATCAATTATTCTGAATCCAAAAATCGTGTTTGTATGTTTGTTCGGGAGTAATTTTTTTTTTATTTTATTGTAATAAAGCTACGTATTTCCTGTAAATAAATATTTTTTCATATACGGCCGATGTCATTGACCGGGAATACAAACAAAGGAGATAAAAGGATACTCAACTTATTTGAACAATTGTTTTTAAAGTGTGGAACGGTGTCAATTTATACAGCAAGACCCAATAACCCTATTGCACTGTCATAAAACAAAATATAGCTATAAATATTTCACAGATATTTGCTGAACACAACGCCCACTCGTTCGACGCCCTATAGAGAGATTTGCAATTCAATACTGGCTGAGATGCCGCCTACGGGAGCCGGTAAGAACATTATTTAATTTATTTAGATATATAATATACATAGAGCTATTTTATAAGCACGGCTGTATGGCCTGGGAGCAATCGCCTGCCGCGTTAAGACCGTCGATTGTGGAGTATTTATTTCCCTTAGTTACTTTATTCGTCGTTTCTGCTTTGATAGAAATTTCCGAGTTTAAACTATATTGTAAGACAACCTTTTTGGGGTGACAAACAAAAAAGGTTACAACAAAGGTTATATAAATAAGAAAAAACTTTTATAAAATGACAATAATAATGTTGAAAATCACATTTAGTTCCAAGCACCAACAAATTGGACGCTTGTCAAATATTAAGGTATTTTAAGCTCAGGTTATACTGGTTTATGATTAACTATAAGGACTGACCAACACAACGTGAACTTTAGGTACATAAAAAAATTAGTTTAACATAATCACAATGACTTGTCAAGCACTAATTAGTAAAACCAAAATCTTATCTCATCTGACAAATAGAGAGTGCTTATCTTTTAATTGATTTCTCAATTACTAAACATTTCTATGATATTTTAAATCAATTACTAAGTTAAGAAGATAAGAGGGTCTTAACCATATTCTTCATCAGTTAGTTACAAGATGTCTGACAGTGAGAAAGTTAAAAAAAAATGGAAACCATCTTGGAAAGGTGTGAAAAAACGCAGCTATTTATATAAAGCTATGGTTTTGTGTGAGTACTTTTACTTCCCCCATAATATTATACATCCATCCATTGATTTTCAAACAAAGAAAACAGTAAGTACCTATTTCATGACAAAAAACGGCCAATTATTGTTAGAAATTATTGTGCATTGTACTTAATATAGCCCTTTGTGAAGTTCGATGATCATCATCATATTATAAAGAAGTAAGTTTGTGTGTTTGTTTAATTGTTAAATTGTAAGAGGTAATCTCGGGATCTACTGAATCGATTTTAAAAATACTTTCATCAATAGAAAGCCACATTATTGCTGAGTGTCATAGGTTATATAAAAAGCATTTACGTGGTAGTCCGTTTTGCAAAGAGAATCTGAGAAAAACGGTCGAATTATGCCCGACGAAGTGGGCACGGGTCAGCTAGTAATTAATATAACAAAGTAACTACAGTTTCTCAGTATCAGAATATTGATCAAAATTCCTTACAAACATACAATACAAGTGATTTTAAGGCACTTGGTTGAGTAGAAGGTATATTATTCAGTATATGTACGCACCTACTTACGATGTTAATCTAGGCTAAGCTAACGGCTAGTTATTTATGGTAAGCAGCTTTCCACGTAAGGATATCTGAAAGTGCAATGCGAAGAATGCACGCCACGCATCACAAATCTATACTAACTAGATTTTGATTCAAGAATATTCACGAATATTTCAATACATTTCCAAATTGGATACTTACATTAAAACTTCGATACATCTTTTTGTTTAAAAATAATTTCGTTTCATGTCAAAATGAAGCCACGATTAAATTTCGAATAATTTATTGAAAAATTTAAATTTCTTCTCTATCTGGAGCGTGGAGGCCGAATCCATAAATTCCGTAACGAAATAACCTAACACTGCACATGCGTAATCCAGCAAAAAAATGCTATGCATTAGCTTTACCGCGGCAGTCCCCGAGTGCCACACGTCTTTTTTATTATAACAGATATGTAACTTTTTTTTTAATTGTTTAATTGCATAGTTATAAACATAATTTGAAAGGATTTGAATTGTTTTTCAGTCGGTGCTGACTACCAGCTCGGTGCAGCGCGAGTTTTTATAAGGGAGGCGCTGCACCGCGCGCTGGAAAGGGCAAGGGCTGACAAACTGCGGGCTGCGGCCACATTACTGCAGGCACAAGTCCGTGGATACCTGGCTAGGTAAACAATCTGAAAACACCACTATATTATTTTTTGTTTAGATTTTCCTTATTGTACCTGTGACATATCGATATAATTTAGCTGGTAAAAATTTCGCTATAAATGACAACATTACAACTATTTTATGGAAAGAGCCGAATATTGGAATCTAAACCGAGATTTACCTACAATCGTGTTTTTTGCTTATGAATTTAACTCCATAACTTACTTTAGATCTCTTATTCATCCCAAGGTTGTCTGGAAGAAATCACTCACTTAGCGATATGACCGACCATTGTACATTTTTATTTTAATCTGATGAACACAAGAATTTTTATTCATTCATTCAATCATTCATTCATTCAATCATTTATTAATTCAATCATTCATTCATTAACTAAAAATAATGTTTCCAGAAAGCGGTACCGTCAGATGCAGCGGTCTACTATAAAGCTGCAAGCATGGTGGCGTGGTGCGACGGCTCGCAGACGGTTCCTCGTCGCAAGATACGGAGTGGTGCGCGCACAGGCGCTGGTACGGGGCCGCCGCGCTAGGCGCCAAGTCAAGCAGCTCCGGGAACAAGCCAAGCGAAGAGCTGAACAACATCAAGTCGCAGCCAAGTTAGTTACACACATTCTAGCGAGCTCATCTATATATGTAAAAATGAAAACCGTTTTCCTTGGTCACGGCATCACGCGTGAATGGCTGGACCGATTTCACTAATTCTTTTTTGTTGTATTTGTTATTATTAAGAGGTTCTTGCGGAAAAAAAATTAAGAAAATCTCTAAGGCGGTACGAAGTTCGCCGGGACAGCTAGTGTATTATAAAAATATAGATGTAGTAATTGACCTAATAAAAATAATAATAAAATGTATGTACTTAGTACAATAATTAAAGATAGGTCTTTAATTATTGTAATTGGCAAACTTAGCCGTTTTAAAAGTAAATAAATAAATAAACTACCTACACACAACACTAACTACAGCTAACTAATTGCAAAATATAGATCGTGAAAAATTAAACCAAATTACCGATTACCAATTCGCCCCCCGCTAAGACCTACATAGATGATTATTTTACTCACTGATTTTGATAGGAATAACCATAATTCCGTTAACAGAATTAAAACCCAAGTTTACTTTTTAAGTACTTTTTAATAACTGTTTATTAATGATCTTGGCACATATTTGAAACAAGGTAGCAAACGGTACTATTCGCGTCTAGATTCCGTCAGGATATTATATTCCATGGTCTAGACTAGAGAGTCTTTCTAGTCTCACAGAAATTATAATACTTAGGAAAATATTAATTGAAAACACAGTTTTACATAGTCTTTCATATTCCCCATTTTGAGTCGAAAATAATCAATGATATTGATATTATTTTGAAGGAGAAGAGCAGCTGAACAAAAGGCTCAAGCAGTTCAAGCAAAGGCAGCGAAGACTGACAGTCTGCAGGCTTTAGAGGTTCCAGCAGAACTGGCATACATCCTCTCCAAGATCGACGAATGGCAGTCTCCGCATACTGAGAGGAATTTAATCAAGGTGGGCTTTGACGTGACAACGTCTTATAATTCGATAGAGCCGGCTCCACGCACGAAAAAACATGACTCATGAGGCGTTCTGAGGCGTTCCATGAAGTGACGTTGTCACGTTCAACTATCGTCAGTAAACTGACTTTACAACCAACCATTTTTTTTAAATTTATTAATACAATTTTTATTCACAAACAAACTTACGACTGTTACAGTACTTACAAAATGTAAATAGGCATATAAAAAACGATAGTAGCTCTGCCTTCCATGTTGTGGGTTGGGGTTCGATTCCCACCCAGAGCAAATATTTGTGTGATTAACATAAATATTTTTTCTGTGTCTGGGTGTTACTATGTATTCTATGTAAGTATGTATGTATTATTAAAAAAATGTATTCTATTAGCAAGCTAGTTCCCATAGTACAAGTCTTGTAGTTTGAGACGTGATGTGTGAATTGTTAATACTCGGTTTCGATAGGTGGGTGGTGATATCTACGTGGAAGATGAAGAGGTGCAGTTACCCCGGGATTTGGAACAGTTTGCATTCTCCAAGTTCAGCTCGGTTTACTTCGCGGACGGCGGACAACTCAGTCCCAGGAAACATCCTATCACAAGACCTTTCCTGGCTAAAGCTGCTGTGAGGTAAGATATAGAAACAAATAGTAATATTATTGGGAAAAAGATCCGCGAGAAAAGTGCCGTAAAGGATACGGATCTCATTGTTTACATTTATCTAAGAACATACTTTCAGTCAGTATACCATCAGTAAAATCACTATCATTTGGGATCGTCCTATAATTTGCGACTCGACTCTACAAGAACGGGCAAGGATTTTCACCCTGTAAACACGTTCTAAATGATCATTGTTACTACATATAAGTTATTTAGTTTTAAAGAATGTTGCCATGTTTAATACTAATTTATGATTTAAATATAAAATCGTTTTTGTATTTCCAGAGATCAAGACTTCAACGACGCAGTAGCGACATTCAAACTGATATTGAGGTGGTGTGATGAAACTGCCGCCGGCAATGAAGCGAGACAAAAAGTACCGTTTCTATTTTCATTTTATTTTATGCTTTGAGCCTGGTGTTCCCATAATTATAGGGCATCCCAGCATGCGCAGAGATACAACCAACTATTATGTAGGCAAGGGCGGATCCAGCTTTGGCGCCAGGGGGGGGTCACGATCAAGCTTTGACGCCAGGGGGGGTCACATAGTCGTGGTCAAGTCAAGAACTTATAATTTAATTTTGATAATGTAATAATTATGTTCAATTAGTGGTCCACCTAAGTCCTGGAACCAGCTCAAGGGGGGGTCATGACCCCCATGACCCCCCCCCAGGATCCGCCGTTGTATGTAGGTGTAACTTGAAGGGCAGGCATATACAGCACGTACTGAATATTATTATTAAAAAAATAAGTAATTTCGTAGTAAAGGCTTTTTCTATACTAATATTATAAAGAAATAAAGTTTGTGTGTTTGTTAAATTGTAAGGGGTAATATCGGGATCTACTGAACCGATTTAAAAATTATTTCACCAATAGAAAGCCACATTATTGCTGAGTGTCATAGGTTATATAAAAAAACAAAAAATCATAAGGATTTTACGTGTTAGTCCGTTTTGTAAAGTGAATCGGAGAAAAAACGGTCGCATTATGCCCATGAAGTGGGTACGGGTCAGCTAGTATTTGATAAGATGTTGTTCTCCAGGTGTTGGCAGACTACATAGCGTCTCGCGGCGTATGTTCGCGCGCACTGAGAGACGAGGTGTGCGTGCAGGTGTGCAACCAGGCCAGCGCCAATGCACAGCCCAGAGTGTGGCTGCTACTGGCGCACTGCCTCGCCGCCGCGCCGCCCGCCCCGCCCCTACACAAGTAAGAAATAATAAATAATACTGGACAATCCACACAACATCATCTAGCCCCAAGCTAAGCAAGCTTGTATTATGGGTACTAGAAGACTGACATTCTTAATACAATACGTTACATAGATATATATGTTTTATTATACACATCAAATACCCAGAACACCCGGAATAAATATTTGCAGATCGTACAATAAATTTATCCCAAGGCGGGAATCGAACCCGAAACCTCCGCGACGCAGACGGACCATCGCCCACCGCGCCACATCGGTCGTCGAAAGAAAGAAAGAAATATTTATTTACACCATGACTCGTTATATGACAAAAATCATTTAAAAATAAGTGTAAAAAGGCCACCACACAGCAAGCTATAGAAAACATTGGTTTTCAGTAGTTTATAAACGTAGTAACACAGATACCTGGCGCGGTTTTCAGAGCCCTTAGTCCGAAGACGCATTTTAAAACTCCCTACTCTCGAGCCGACAGTCGTCTCTCGGATGTTCATACATTTTTGTATGGCCATCCGAGAGACGACTGTCGGCTCGAGAGTAGGGAGTTCTAAAATGCACCTTCGGACTAAGGGCTCTGTAGTTAATAAACGTTGTTACACAGATACCTGGCACGGTTCATAGTGGAGCGTGCGCCGGCGTCGCTACGTGCGTTGTTACTGCGGCTGGTGTGCGGGCGCGGGGCGGGCGCGGCGCGGGCCGCCGGCGTACCGCGCCGCGCGCCGCCCACGCTGCTCGAGTGGAAGGCGGCGGGGAGCGAAGCCCGCCCGGCGTTACCGCTGCGGTTGCACAACGGTAGCGTATTATAAAGCCTAATAAACTGAGCTTGATAACACTTTTTGTTATTTCAATGCTTTTTAGAGGAGTTACTGATACGTAATTTCCTGGATATTTTCAAAGTAAACATTATGTTGAGTTTAGGCCCCTAAGCAAGCGACACATTTGATTGGTATTTCTGCTCGAGTGAAAGGCGGCCTGCAGCGATGCCAGTAACGTATTATGAAACCTACAATAAACTGCTCGTGATAACACTTTTTGTTACAATTGCAATGCAATTTTTGACGTTTGACCACCTAGACGTCTCTAAACGCTTTGTTACATTTACTTTACACTGGTCACATTTACTCGTAGTCACTCGTCTTGCGTTACCGTTTCGATACGTTAGCGGTAGTCACATTTATCGCTCTAGAGTCTCAGTTATCTCTATATAAAAAAAACTATTTGAATGTACAGATGTGGTGCAGCACGTGTGCGTGGAGTCGTGGACGACGTGCGCGCGCGCCGCGTCGTGCGCGCTGTCGGCCGCCGGGCTCGCGCACCACGCGCACGGCTGGACGCTCGCCATGGAACACAACAACACCATGACTGGTACGTACCGGGACCGTATGTACCTACGCACGAGCAACAGCGGATCCAGAGGGGGGCCATGGGGGTCATGACCCCCCCTCCCCTGAGCTGGTTCCAGGACTTAGGTGGACCCGCATTCGAATGACCAGCATATTAATTGAACATAATTATTTTATTTATATATTTTGTAACTACATACTACATACCTTCAATCTATATCTATACTAATATACTAATCTATACTTCTATACTAATATTATAAAGAGGTAAAGTTTGTATGTTTGTATATTTGTTCAATTGTAAGGGGTAATCTCGGGACCTACTGAACCGATTTTAAAAACTCTTTCACCAATAGAAAGCCACATTATTGCTGAGTGTCATAGGCTATATTATATTTTCAAAAAAATTAGGGATCCTTACTAAAACTCCAATTATGTAACCCAAGGTGTAAAAAAAATACCTAAGAAATTCCTTAAGGTGACGGGTATAGCCAAATGCGTGTTTTTGGGAGTGTTTTCTGAAGAAGTCATAGCATGTGGAGTTGTGCAACTTATTATTTCCTATAACACATATATCGAACTAGTCAGGTAGGGAACAAAATGTGTGCTCTTGTTTATAGTTTACTTTAAAATGTAAGTTTAGTACCAACACCTTTTGCAAAAGTGTGATTTTTGATCCCATTTTTTATGGGTTTGGCAGATTTGTTTGGTACCAAACTCAGCACAGCTATTCTTATGGTTGATATCTATACATCCAAGGAAAAAAATTCTACATTAAGGTGTTTAAAGAAGAAGAAGAGTAGCGCCTTAGGAACTATAAGTGTTCCATTGCTGTGTGCTCGCAAATATTCATAAGGCGCTGCTTAAGAGTTTGACAATCCAAACTGTGCGCGGCTCACTATGTGTTTTGCGTCGTTTTCAGCATTCTTACTGAAGTTGAAAATGCGACGTTGCCATGCTGACTATCTAGAGTTTAACCACTGCAGCAAAAACTATGCCGTGTTACAAGTTTAACATGTGTGTAGATATAATAAATAAATAATAAAGTTGGAAGTTATTGACATTTTTATTTATTATGAAAAATTTCACCCTACCCGTCGCCTTAAATCGCGTGCGCTGCGAAAACTATTGATGATAGAAAGAAATCATGTACTACAATTTTGTAGAACACATCATCATCCACAAAAAAGTCAGCGACAGCATATGTTTAACTATTACAGATATGTCACTATAAGTGTTTTAATATCGAAAAAATATAATTAAAATGACGCCGCTAGAAAAAGTTCTTTATTTGTGCTTTGGTATTAATCCTTATCAAAATAAATTTCTTCATAATTAAGACTGTTTCAATACCTTTATATAACTTTTTAAATTATTCAATTTGGACATTCCATTCAAAAGATATCACGAGTTCAAAAATGTAAGTATTAGAAAAATGTCAAGCGGAATATAATGCAGGTGCCGGTCACGGGAGTATATGCGGGTTCTATGGTTTAGTTACGTGGATTCAAAAGGTTGCACATTATTGCTGAGTGTCATAGGCTATATACAAAACCGAAAAATAAAAAGGCTTTTACGTGGTAGTCCGTTTTGCAAAGTGAATCGGAGAAAAAACGGTCGAATTATGTCCAACGAAGTGGGCACGGGTCAGCTAGTAATATTATAAAGAGGTAAAGTTTGTATGTTTGTATATTTGTTCAATTGTAAGGGGTAATCTCGGGATCAACTGAACCGATTTTAAAAATTCTTTCACCAATAGAAAGCCACATTATTGCTGAGTGTCATAGGGTATATTATATTTAAAAAAAAATAGGGATCCTTACTAAAACTTCAATTATGCCCAACGAAGTGGGCACGGGTCAGCTAGTATTTAATAACTTTGTATGATGGCAAACGTTTGGGAATTACATTATCAAAATTCAATTTTAAGTTCTTGACTTGACCACGACTATGTGACCCCCCTTTGGCGTCAAAGCTGGATCCGCCCTTGCGCACGAGTCTAGTACATGTGTTAAATAAAAATGTACTGGACTCGTGTGTAAAAACATAATTGCTTTATTTCACAATATCTACTACTATTATACATATAATTCGATAAGAGTTACAGCTCAGTGGTCAGTGCCAGTCGTAGGTTTGTTCCACGCTTAGAACTAAATTTGTTAACAACAGTCGGTAAAAATACACTTTTATTCTGTGAATAAGATATTTGCGCAATAAGAATGCATGCTTTGCTTACTTCGAGACTAGATTTGAGTAGAGTTCTATGATTTTATGATTTTTTTACATGTGAAGACGTTAATTAGCTGTCTGTTTTTTTACTGTCAATTTTGGATACTGCTGTTGATTGTCTCTAAATAAATAAATATAAAATGTTTTTTTTTTCTAGAATGGGCAGGTTGTGAATATGCCCTCGACACAGTAGGAGAGATAGAGACATGGGCCGCTCTCCCCTCCACGCGGTCGGAGCCCCTGCGAGCCTCCCCCGGCGCCGCGGGCGTGGGGGGAGTGGGGGGAGCCGGCAGGCACACGCCCCCCGCGCCCCCGCCTAGAGCCTCCTCCGTCGACACTGCTCAGGCTAGACCATTGGTAAGTTTATTTATTTATTTAAGGAAAACCAACAGCGGTAGTAGATTTATTTTATATTTGATTATTAAGCATAAAAAACAGAAAGCCAATTAAAGTAGTACTACTAGTAAGTTACTAGTAGTACTAGTAGGCTGCGCGTACGCACGGCGTCCACGACTCCACGCATAGTGTGTGTGAAAGAACTACCACCGTTGAAATTGTTGAGGGCTGTTTTTGTTTTAAATTTAAGATCACTAGATGGCGCTAGTAGAGATGTTAGAAAGCGCGAATCATTTGTCAAAGTGCACTCGCGCTTTTTCATTACTAGTTGCCCAACAGGTCCAGCCCTTTTTTTTATTAATGGTAGCATGTCAAGAGTAGACAAGTCAAGAGTGACTGAACAACCAATGACAGAAACCAATTAATTTATAGTATATGTGTAGAGCATACTTTGGTGAAAAATCAAGCTGCTGAAATACCCAAAAAGCATAGGCATGAATAATGTTATTCCACAGTAATTGAAAACATTTTTTTCAGATCCCACCACCCGAGCCTCCAAAGTCTCGTTCTCCAAGCATTCCCCGAATGCTGCAAGAATCTATCGACGAAGGTCTCTCCGAGTACAACTGGAAGTTAGAGCGAGATGAAACACACACTATGAACAAGCGCAACAGCGAGTACTCTCGCGAAATCCTCGACAAGCGAGACGAGTATTCCCGAGAAGACACGAACAAACGCCCCTCCGAGTACAGAAAGAATTCACACGACGTTCTGTCTCGAGATTCGGCCCTCAACGAGCGGTACTTCGATCAACCTTCCGACAAAGTTCGCAGCAGATCGCTCGATAACTTGCTAGGTGACAACACTGCGCCGCAGCCTAATAAACTGACAGATTTAGGGTTGTCGCAATCTCGATTGAACGATCGATATCATTCGGTGGAGAGGTTGCATGGTGCGCCGAGTGTGACGAGCAGCAAGGGGGCTATGGAGATGGAGTATGGGACGGGCTCGCGGGTCCCGACCAGGTATATCAAGAGTCAGTATGCAGGGAAACGGGCCCCGGCCGGCTCGCAATCCAGCCGCGCTTATATCGAGAAGAGTTCTGAGTTTGGTGGCGTTAGGTAAGCTATCAATAAACATTGAATATTTTTATCAATTTCATTAACAAAATACAGGAACATCCAGAAACAGGAAGATCATTAATATTTGGAACCAACTAAATACTTGTAAACGAAAGTTGACTTCTATATTTTAGTTCAATAACTGTCGTAGCCTTAAAATAACCTTTGTCTATAATTTAATGGAAGACCTCAAGATTTTTGTTTCTTTCAGATCATCAGCAATGTCTGACACATCAGAAGCGCCGAGCCTCGCGTCCCACGTGCGGCGCGTGCGCGTGCCGAGCCAGGCCTCCGACGTGGACCAGTTCCTCGACGACCTGTTCTCCCCCGTCCTCGACCCCAACATCGACGAGATGTCCGACGCGCGCTCTCTCGCCGCTAGCATGAAGGGGGGAGCCCACAACAGCGACAACGGACAGAGCGGCAACGCCCCCGAGAAGAGCGGCAACGCTCCCGCTGACAGCAAGACTTACAGCCAGTTCATCGACAGCATCCTCAGCTGCGATTACAACGAACAAATCGACACCCTCAACCACTCGAACCTCGAGAAACTAATCAAGGGCGGCGGAAAGGAGGACAAGGACAAGCCGAAATCCCGGAAGGAGTCCAGCGCGGACTCCGTCGACGACTACATCACCAACCTCTTCGACCCGATATTCATGAACGATAGCTTGAAGCGGCTCACGGACGGCGAGGGACTGTCGGGGGCCATCAAGGGGGGCGGGGCCACGCCGCGCGCCCAGGCCGCGAACACGTCGCTGAGCTTCGGCCAGATGCCGCTGCCCACCACCATGCCGGCGACGCCCGAGGCGCTGGCGGCCGCGCTCGGCCTGCACCTGCCGCCGCCCGGGACCGTCGACATCAACGCCTACCACCAGAACCTGCAGCGCGCCTTCCTGCAGAGCGC
Source organism: Ecliptopera silaceata (assembly GCA_932527185.1). Taxonomy (NCBI): domain Eukaryota; kingdom Metazoa; phylum Arthropoda; class Insecta; order Lepidoptera; family Geometridae; genus Ecliptopera; species Ecliptopera silaceata. The sequence continues at coordinate 2,151,936 of OW052202.1, read as the reverse complement.
GATGGCGCAGAACTTGCAGATCCAGCAGCAGCTCCTGGCTCAGAACCAGGCGCTGCAGTCTCTGCTCTCCGGCCAGGTGGAGCCGGGGGAGGCGGAGCCCGCGGCGCCCGGCCGCGCCTCCACCGTGGTGCACGCGCAGGTGCACTCGCCGCCGCGCAGTGCGCCCGCGCCGCGCCGCGCCTCCGCCGAGGGCGCGTCCCCCGGCGCGCCGCCCCCGCCGCCGCCGCCGATGCCGCCGCCGCTGCACAGCTGCGACCCCGCCGAGCTGCGGGGCTTCATGGACCCCTACGGCCGGGCGAAGACCGTCCGCATCGGCAAGTGGAGGTGGCCCCCGCCCAAGGACGCGGTCGGCGGCGACCAGGCGCAGGACTTCACCAAGTTCAAGATGCGCCAGATCCAGCGGCGGCACACCCCGCAGGCGCAGCCGAACGGCTCGCTGGAGCGCGAGGCGCCGCGCGCGCGCTCCAAGTCGGAGGCGTCGCCCGCCATCGAGTGGGAGGAGTTCGAGGTGGACGGCGCGCTCGCCGTGCCGCGCGACCGCGAGCCGCCCTCGCAGCGCACCACGCGCCGCAGCTTCGAGATCGGGGCGCAGCGCCCCTCGCCCGGCAGCGTCGGCAAGCTCAAGCTCAGCTCCGAGATGCGGCAGCGCCTGGAGCGCGTCACGGCGAACCACTCCGTCCGGAGCACGTCCTCGAACGCGGAGACGCCGCGCACCGTCAACAAGCTGGAGGACACGAGGAAGCTGATGCTCGAGCGGCAGCTCGGGGGCGCGATGCAGTGGAGCGCGCCGCCGCCGCCGCTGCCCCCCGCGCCGCCGGGCCCCGCCCCGCCCCCGCCCGTGGCGCCCCCCTCGCCCCCCGGCCAGCCGGCCCCGCCCCCGCCGGTGCCCGACCAGTCGTCGTTCGCCCAGCTGCGCCGCGACCGGGACACGTTCGGAGTGCATCAGAACCGCGAGGCCGACGAGCGCCACGCGTTCCTCGCCAACTGGAGCTCCCGGCGGCGCTCGGGCTCGGACCCGCCGCGGGACGACCTGGCGTCGCGCTTCCTCGCCGCGGACCGGCGGGACGGCCGGGAGGAGTGGGGCGACGAGTCCAGCTACAACGGCGAGCGCGAAACGAACGGGCGGGACGAGTGGGACTCCGAGTCGGGCGTGGACCGGCGGGACCGCGACAACTTCTCGGGCCGGGAGGCGTCCGAAATCTACGAGATCCACCCGACTCGAGCCGAGCGGCGGAAGGAGCAGAACGGGATCGACGAGGGCTTCGATCGGAAGCGGTCGCCGTTCTTCGACGAGTTCGAGAGATTCGACGGCCGGAAGAACTCCCGGGACATGCTGGTGGGCCGCGCGAGGGACAGTCCGCGCTCCGACGTGTTCCAGGACAACTCCGATACTTCGAAGCGGGCGACCTTCAAAACCCACATGCAGCAGAAGGAAAGAGATCGAAAGATGGAAGCTGAGAGGAGACATTCTGTCTCCACGCACGTCACTGATAAAACTGAACATATCGAACGTAAGTTTACATAACTTTTTTTCAATATCTCTTTCCGTTTGATCTTTTCTGTATTAAAAATTTTCTGACGCCCTAGGTGATGAACCGGCCCCGGCTGCGCTCTTGCCGTCCGACCACGCGTTCATAACATACGGAAGAGTTCCGTGGAAGCTGCGCGTGCGCAAGGAAGTGTTCACCCCCACTGAGACGTACAGCGACCCCGCCATATTAGACCTTATTTATGCTCAAGTAAGTTCTATTTCCTAGAAATTATTAACAGCCACTTTTTACATGGTATCTAAACCAGTGATTACCGGAATTTCATAGTTTGTTATTAACAGATACTCTAACTTAGCTTAATTTAGAAATAAATTTCTAAACATTTCATGATTGCATTTCAAAAATACATTCAGTGTTTATGTTTTCTGTTGCTAGTTTTATAGACTACCAACCTTACAATAAGTTTAATTTTACACAGTTTAAGCTCATAAGTGAACTGTAAGTTCTTTATGAGTTAAAATAAAACTCTCTTTAAACCGAATATTTCAAAGTATCCAATCAAAATAACATGTCATTTTTACGACTCCTGTTTAACTAACAGCCACTATTTTATCCAGGTAGTACACGATATAAACTCCAACATACCCTCACTTCGTCTGAACGCGAGTGAGAAACGCGCCGGCGCAGCTCTCCTTAGGTCGCAGGGTGCGACGCCAGCGCGCGCGCAGTTCAAGCGGCAGTTAGTGGAACTAGCGCGGACTTGGCCATTTTACTTCGCGAGATTATTCGCAGCGCGAGTGCCGCCGGGGGAAAACGCAGTGCTCGCGGTCTCACACACTGCTGTCACTATTGGAGTTAAGGGTAAGAATCTACCCTCATTTTGACATAAATTACTAACAGTAAAATACACTAAATGTGCGAGCCCAAAAAAAAAAAACAGTAAAATAGATACAACAGTACAATACCGGTCTAATAATACTCATTTCAACGTAAGTGAAAAATAGCGCTATTTTGGATAAAGATAAAGGATAATGCCCAATGGGCTATGGGAATCTGTACCAACTTGCATCAATTTGAATTTACTCTCAAAGCCCTAATTTTTATTTACCTTTTCGATACCAACAATATTTTTTTCAATGTTTAACCGCATTTCAAAATATTTAAAAATGTATTTTATTTTATATCATGTTTGCCTTCTCAGCTAAAGCTTACTTGGCAAACAAGATTTTTATGCTCAATGTCCACTCACGAAAATAGGTGACAGCTGGGATCGGAACAAAATAGTTGACGTGCGGAAGGCTTAGTCCGAGCTTGCATTTTAAAACTCCCTACTCTCGAGCCGACAGTCGTCTCTCGGATGTCCTTGTATTTTTGTATGGATATCCGAAAAACGACTCTCGACTCGAGAGTCGGGAGTTTTAAAATGCAAGCTCGGACTAAGCACTCGGAAGTAGGAAATTGATAATCATGTTATGTATACTTAATTAATTTTCTAAACCCGGTTAAAAAAGACGGTTAAAAATTAACAAAGTACACGTACTTATAAATAAAATATTAATTTTGATGATAATTAGCTTTTGATGCAATCTGGTACAGGGTTTGGGCATGATTCTTTGTCAGTTAGTTATATTATAATATCCTTAACTAAGCGATAAAAACACCCGCACCGGAAGCGACAAAAAGTACTGTCCAAGACTGTCCATCAAAAACATTAACAAAAAATTACATGTTGTTGTTGGACCACAGTGAGAGGGGACTCTTTTAATACAGGCCTCAGGGCTTAAAACTACTAAGTCGACATTGTAAAGTTGAAATAAACGATTTTGTTTTTTTTTATATTATTATATTGTATTGTGACCGTAGGTCCGGCCGGTCTGACGATCCGTCGCACACTGCCGCTCCCGGGGCTGCGCTCGTCGTGCCCCGCGCCGCACTCGCTGCAGCTGAGCGGCGCGCGCGACGCCTCGCTCGCACTGCACGCGCCGCTCGCACACCACGCGCACTCGCTCATCACCGAGTTCGTGGCACAGTGTGACCAGGTTAGTCTTATCTGATTTTATATACATATATATAAAATCACTAGCCGGATGTCTGTATGTATACAGACATCCGGCTAGTGTGTTGATCCGTCGCACACTGACGTAAAGGGACGGCAAGTACACGCACTGCACGCGCCGCTCGCACACCACGCGCACTCGCTCATCACGGAGTTCGTAGCACAGTGTGACCAGGTTAGTCACTTTACTTACGTCTAGTCGGTTTATTGAGAGGTGCGAGGTGTTAAGTTGTAGGCTCGCGATACACACTACCGGCGCCGTGGATACGAGCTGGCTGACTCCAGTCGGTTTGATTCCCCCTGAAAAACTGCGTTTGTCGCGCTCGTCATGTCTCGCGTAGCTCGCGCATCACCGAGTTCGTGGCACAGTGTGACCAGGTTAGTCACTTTACTTACGTCCAGTCGGTTTGTTTGCATACTGCTTCTAAAAAGCTGCGTTCGTCTTACCTAGCTCCGCTCCTTCTACTCGCTCATCAAAAAGTTCGCGGCGCAGTGTGACCAGTCTATTCACTTTATCGCATTTGCGTCTAGGTTGAATGAATCTCTTGATCTTTCGAAGATCTTTTGAATATTTTGAGGTCGATCGTACCTACTAGATACCTAGATACCAGGGGCCGCTTATTGCTGCACTTATTGCTGCAGCCACTGATAAGACCAGTCAATGGGACTTGCAGCACTGCATTATCGTATAGTACTATTCCTCCGCTATTTTGAGGCACAAGCCCAACTTAGGAGTCTCATCGTACTAGAAACCCGTTTTTTTGTCTTCTCCAGTTTTCAGACATTGCAGCATAGCCATTTCGTGTTCTCCTATTAAAAACGCGTCTAACTATAGTAGTATGTAATTGGTTACTCTGGATCAACAGATATTCAATTGATCCAGAGATAACCAATCACATACTTGAATAGAGCATCTATTCTACAACTATACTTAGATTTGAATAACTGACTTAAATATAGCATATATTCATTATCTAAATTTTGATGTGAATAACTTACTTGAATAGAGCATCTATTCTATAACTAAATTTTAATGTGAATAACTTACTTGAATAGAGCATATATTCTATAACTAGTTTTAATGTGAATAACTTACCTACTTGAATAGAGCATCTATTCTATAACTAAATTTTAATGTGAATAACTAACTTGAATAGAGCATCTATTCAATTACTAAATTTTGATGTGAATAACTAACTTGAATAGATCATCTATTCTATACCTAAATTTTGATGTGAATAACTAACTTGAATATGCATACCTAAATTTAATATGTAACTACTTTTAAAATAAAACCATGATTATGTTACATTATTTTATTAATGAGTATAATTTAAATAGAAGTTTCAAGCCTTCCTTCTATTTTAGTTATTATGTCTTTGATTGCTGTATATATTTCATCAGCATACAAGCTTTTTACAACATGCTGAACACAAACTTCAGCATTACATGTACATAGCTGCTGGATTTCATTAATTTTATCAGCGTCGTATACTTCAATCCGTATTACTTTTGTTCCTCCTTTCACAGCTTTTTTTAGATATGAATAACATGGATTTTCATTTCTCATTCTTTTCCGGTTTAGTTGATTAGGGTTTGAAGGTATGAAGTTGAATAGATCATCAGTTTCCTGAAACAATAAAACATAAATTTAATATATTTTACCTGTATGTATACCTACATAATTTATTTAAATTCACAATAAATATCAAATAAATGAAACTTACCGACATAGCCGTCTGCTTTGATGAGTGTAACAATATGTTAATATTGATAAATTAAAAATTATTTCACCTTTATATATTTTCAAAAATTAGTATTTAAAGTCTTAAATCCAATACTTTTTTAAAACAAGCATTCCCACAAAGAATGTGACACTTCCTATCATCGCATGATATATGATATGTTTGCTGTATCGATGCCGCTTACCGACAAACGCAATGTAAGTAGTTAAAGCGCTAAACAAATGCCTTTTCACATGATTCGCTATCACCTTCGTTTTTAGATTGTGGAAAAGGCAACGAACAATATTCAGAATTAGACTGACGATGTCCGAATATCTGTGAAATGTCGTTATAAAAGCTGACTTAGTCATCAATATTATTAGAATGCAATGTCTTAATTTTAGTCTATTATTATAAAGGTATTTTGTTTATTTCTTCGTATCAATTTGAATGAAGCTTGGAATGATTAATATATAATAAATAATAAATACAATTCACTTTACATGAAAAAGTACTAAGTCGTCCTCATTTTTAGATTACATCAAACGCTGTTAAATCGATAGAAAATAAAAGCATATATTATGGTTTCTAATTATTTTTACATGAATATCTGTACAGACACATGTTTGTAAATTAACATACACATACACACACTCTTACACATTTTGAGACTCTTTTTACCTTACATAAATGAATTTAATATATTTAAGTTGTGTGCACATTGTAGACAATCATAAGGCATAATAATTGATAATGCTATGTAGACTTACTAATTTAATCATATATAAGATTTAAGATAAAAACATATCAAAATTTTAACTCTACTCATGAGTACTAGGTATTCTCGTCTAGCTAGATTTAGGTCTAGCGAGCCTCTCATTCTATGACAGGTTTTGTTAATAAATAAGCATGCACATATGCATAAAGCTTTACAAAGAGACATACCTGCTTTGAACCATAGAATAAAATATAAGTTACTTACATAGCTTTGTTGAAATGGGTTGAACTATATATCACAACATGCACTCAAACTATTGTATTTAAATCAGTTACTTAATTTAATCATATTTTTACGTATTTTTTTTTAAGAACTAATATCGTAAAATAAATGAAGTACACCTTTTATAACCAGCTATAAAGCAGATGTTCTTTCGGCTTAAGGTTTATCTTTTATGCTTACATGTGCGATGAAGTGTGGATTGCAGAGTAAATAGGAATCTAAGTAAAATTGCTGACATGATTCGATTTGTTACACACATAAACAATATTTTATTAACACTAACGTAATTGAGTGCTTATTTAATACCGTGAAAAAATGGAACGCCACATTCTGTGCCTGAAGGACGTGTGCTACACAAGTATTAATATTTTGCAGTAAAGTTGTGCATCAATTCATCAACAATGTAAGTACCTACTATCTCTATTCTACTATAGAATCACTACCTCATCTATTCAAATAATGAATCACTATAATTATCATCTATTCTAAAATATTTAATAGTTATGATAATAATATCATATCTATTAAATAACTTTAACTATCAATATAGAATCAATATTTTATTCGAATTTAACATCAATATAATCATCTAGTCGAATATTGAATTATTCTTACTTGAATAGTTATTCTATACACGATTTTATAGGTAATAGATGTTAATGACTAAAATGTATAGATATCTATTTGACTAAATCGATTATTTATTAATTATACATTTTTGTTAGTGACATCTTTATTCATATCTTAATTAGTTAATTAATTATTCTATTTCTAATTGATTTCAGGTCGAAATTGAATGCTGATGTTCTTTTCCCCTCCGAGGAAGAAGATGATTTACAGGAAAGATCGTCAGTGAAACAAAATAAACGCAAACCAGAACCCTCAACATCATCAAGCAAGAGAATGAAAACCAAAATCCATCCAGTGACAACTGTAAAAGCCACTTCCTACGATCTATTCGGGACCGACAGCGAGGAGGAGGCAGAAGCGGAACCACTCGGTAATAAGAAGGGGCAGCCTCCACTGCCTTCATACTTCACACGTAGGCTGGCGAATGGTTTATCGCGCCAGTCAGGGGTCAAAATAGGATCCCATTACGTGGAAGTCAAAGTCTACAAAACAAGTGAAATAGAAAACGTGTCGGCTATGAATAGATGGCGGCACTCAATAATAACGATTAAAAATCAGACGGATGAAAATACTGAAGCATGGCGCCACCTGGCTAAGTTTATTCAATCAACAAAAAAAGAATTTAAGGACTATGCTCCAACATTTATTTCAAGCTATCATTGAATTGAGTGCCGTCTACTATTCATTCCGACACGATATTCTATTAGATATATCAATTAATCTTAACTTTATAATTAAGCTTAAATATACTTTCAAAATGTTAGTTATTTTAAGATACAATAATGAAAATAAATTTTACCTGTGTTAAATATAATAGTTTTTAAATGAATAGGTATCCTTAAAGAAAAAAACAAACCTTGATTAGATAAAATAAATGAAAATAAACCTCTAAATTAAATTAAGTACTTGTTAAAATAAATGCTTAATTGTAGGTATACCATCGACTCAAACGATCAATAGAAGTTTATATTCTTATTAGATAAGCAAACATTCATAAGTACCTACTTCCCTAAGAATGCTTAACTAATTTAAAACCATATAATTATCTGAACTTACACTTATAATATTTAACTGATTTATTATAGATATAACTTAGTAGTAATCTAACGATGATTTTTCTTTAATTACAGTTTCACAATACCCTGAATCCCCTCGAAGTGAAACAATAAGATGTATTACATGTGAATTAGAATTACCGAAACATGCGTATACCAGTCATTTGAGAAGTAACTTACATAAATCTAATAGTGTTCTGAAAACAGAAGTCAACAATGTTACAATTATTGCTTCAGCATTCAAAAATAGAATTTTGACATATAAGGTAAACCCACTACACGAAGAAGAGTATTTCGCTTCGGAAATCTTCTTTGATGAGAATACGAAATGTGTAACTAAATTACTTAAAATGATGATAAGAAAACATACTAGCATGAAAGTGAACTTTGAGCTATTCGCAAACTTTATTTTAATAAAGTCTGGTGAGCAACAGCTAAAGTCATTTAATACGAAAAATTCCATTATTTTGAAAAGCACTGATTTGAATAAAACCTTTTTAGATGCAATAAATAAAATGAATGAAAAACTTACTGAATTTGAACATTGTGAATCAGGATGGTCATTATTATCAATTAGTCACTTAGAGATAAATATTAATAAATATTGCCCTTTAAGAGGAGGAAGTTATATAGAATTACCAACTTTAATAAAAAATAAAAAATGTTGTTTGAATATAAAAAATACCGATGATCATTGTTTGTTGTGGTGTATTGTCGCTGCTTTATTCCCTTCAAAGACAAACGCATGTAGAACAAGTACATATCCTCACTATTCAAACGTATTAAAGATTACAGGAATGTCGTTTCCACCAAAAATAAGTGACATCAAAATGTTGGAAAAAAATAATACAGACTTAAGTATTAATGTTTACGGTTTAGATAATAAGAATGATGTAACTGGACCATTATATGCTACGGATGTTCGAAAAGCAAACCATGTCAACTTGCTGTATATTGAAAAACAGGGCAGACAACATTACTGTTTGATAAAAGATCTGCTACGACTTGTTCGAAGTCAAGTTTCGAAACATCGAGGTACAATGTTATTATGTGAAAATTGTCTTCAATGTTTTACAAGTATTTCAAAACACGAAAATCATTATTGTTCTAACGTGAAAACAGTATTACCACCAAAAAATAGTTTTCTTCAGTTTGAACATTTCGAAAGACAGCAAAAGATAAACTTCGTGATATATGCTGATTTCGAAAGTATATTAGTTAATCAATTCGATAATGAGGATAAAAATACTAAAACGATTAAATTGCACGAACCTTCTTGTTTTGGATATTATATATGCTGTTCATATGATTCTAGCCTTAACAAATATGTCTCATATAGAGGCCCAGACTGTGTTTCAATATTCATAGAATATTTAATAAGGGATGTAAAAGAGATTTACAGTGTTATAAAATTAAAAAAACCAGTTATTACCTTAACAAATGATCAGAAAAATAATTACGATAACGCGATAAACTGTCATATCTGTCAACACTTACTCTGTGGTGATAAAGTATTAGATCATGATCATATTACAGGCGAATACAGAGGAGCTTCTCACCAATTATGTAATTTGTTATACAGAGTTTGCCCATTTGTTCCCGTGGTTTTACATAATTTATCAGGATACGATTGTCATTTATTTATAAAGGAATTAGCTAACTATGAAGGTGATATTAAAATTATACCCAAAACAAAAGAAAAATATCTGAGTGTAACAAAATATTTACCTGTGCACACTGACCCACCAACAAGGCATAGCATGCAAATAAAATTTATAGATTCATTTCAATTCTTAAGTTGTAGTTTAGATACACTAAGCAAAAATTTGAATGACGTTGACTTAAATCACTTAGCAAGCGAATTTTCAGAAAATGAGAGCTTTACTCTAATACGTAAAAAAGGAATCTATCCATATGATTATATTGATTCATGGTCCAAATACGATGAAAAAATGCTGCCAGGAAAAGAAAGCTTTTTTAATAGTTTAAATCAGGAACACATATCTCATGAAGACTATAAACGTGCACAGGAAGTTTGGAAAATGTTTAAAATTACTTCTATTGGTGAATATACTGATTTATATTTGAAATGCGATGTACTATTACTTTGCGATGTTTTTGAAAAATTTAGGGAAACTTGTTTACATCACTATAAATTAGATCCAGCTTATTATATTACTTCACCAGGATTGAGTTGGGACGCAATGTTGCTTTACACACAAGTACGTTTAGAATTAATTAACGATATAGAAATGTATCAAATGATTGAGAAAGGAATACGTGGTGGTCTTGCTCAATGTTCTTTAAGACATGCCAAAGCCAATAATATATATCTACCCAATTACAATGATTCGATACCATCTTCCTATTTAGTGTATCTTGACTGTAATAATCTTTATGGGTATGCTATGACTAAAAATATGCCAGTGTGCGAGTTCCAGTTTATGTCTCAAGCTGAAATAAATAAATTAAATTTTGAGACTTTAAGTGAAGAGGACGAATATGGTTATATTTTAGAAGTAGATTTACAATACAACGATTACTTACACAATCTGCATAGTGATTTACCTTTTGCATGTGAAAAATTTATTCCACCTGGTGGTAAAACTCCAAAACTAATAGCAAACTTATATGACAAATTTAATTATATTATTCATTATATCCATTTGAAAGAATGTTTAGATCAAGGGCTTAAAGTTACTAAAGTTCATCGGATTTTACGATTTCGACAAGACACTTATTTAAAAAAATATGTAGATATGAATACAAAATTTCGTCAAAAAGCGAACTCAACATTTGAAAAAGATTTTTTTAAACTATTAAATAATGCGATTTTCGGTAAGACAATTGAAAATAAACGAAAACAAGTGGATGTTAAACTAGTCACCGTATGGACTGATTTACATAATAAAACGAACAAAGCATTAGGGGCTGAACAACTAATTGCAAAACCGAATTTTCATAGTGTATCAATATTTTCAGAAAATTTTGCAGCAATTCAGTTAAAACATGAAAAAGTAAAATTAGATCGTCCAATATACATTGGATTTAGCGTTTTGGAGTATTCAAAAACACATTTGTATCAGTTTCACTATAATTTCATAAAGCCTAAATATGATAACCATGCTCAATTATGTTACACTGATACCGATAGTTTACTTTATTTAATTCATACTCAAAATTTTTATGAAGACATGAAGGATGATCTTTGTATGTATGATACAAGTAATTTTGATGTCAAAAACCCATACAGCTTACCTTTAGTAAATGCGAAGGTGCCAGGGTTATTTAAGGACGAGTTAGGTGGTGATGTGATATCTGAGTTTGTAGGACTTAGAGCAAAATTATACTGTATAAAGAGTGTCAAAGTTCAGATTAAAAAAGCGAAAGGTGTATCTAAAACAATTACTAAAACGATAGACATAAGTGATTACCATAAAACTTTAAAAACTAACGAAAATTTAAAATGCAAAATGAAAATGATAAAATCAGTAAAACATACATTGTATACTCAAGAAGTAAATAAATTAGTTCTGAATAGAAATGATGATAAGAGACAGATCGTTCCGAACAAAGTGATTACATTACCATGGGGGCATTGTGAAACTATATTCTAAGTTATACAATTAAAACAATATTTTGTATAATTTAAATTAAGTGTATAAATTTAGTAGGTAAGTATAATTGCTATCCATTTAATTAAATTAGATATAATATCTTGATTTTAATATACGATGTAAAAAAAAAAACTCAAAATGTTGTTTTTATGCCCTCTGTAGACTGTTATAATAATGCAACGACAACATCATTATCTAACAGTTGTAAAAACGTTACCGCCTTAGACGTTGTGTACATGAACGTGTATGTTTTTTCAACATTATTAAGTTAACAAATAAGTATGGTACCACTGAAACCTGAGCATCCATACTACTCTATTAAAAATACGCGTCTAAAAAGCTTTGATACCTGGCCGATTGGCTTAACTCAAAAACCATATGATATGGTAGATGCGGGATTTTTTTATACAGGAGAAGGTGATAGAGTTAAGTGTTACTATTGTAATGGAGGGTTAAAAGACTGGTGTTCTGAAGATCAACCATGGGTTGAACATGCACGATGGTATCACTCCTGTCCATATGTTTTATTAGTTAAAGGAACAGAATATGTGAAAAACATAATGTATGGGAAACAAGAATCAAGAGAACAGTGTGAAAGCTCTGAATTAATTGAAACAAATCTAAAGGCTAATGACAATCAACTGACTGAAACATCATTAATAATCTGTAAAGTTTGTTTTGAAGATGACTTAAACACTTGTTTCATCCCGTGTGGTCATGCAGTGGCTTGTGCAAAATGTGCTTTATCTTTAAACAAAAACATATGTCTTGTGTGTAGAAAAGTGTATTTTAATATAGTTAGAATATATTTCTAAAACTAATGAATTATGATTTTCCTGATTTTACACGAAAATATATTATTATACTAATGGAGCTTAGTTTTGTCATTCTATTGGAGACACTCAAGCAATGAAGTTTGTTAAACAGCCAATATCGTTACAATTTGAGGACATCAATGTTGATTCCAAAAAGCAAAGTTATCAACATGGAGAACTTTTACCTAACACGATACGTTGTTTAGTGTGCGGGCCATCCAATTGTGGAAAAACTAATTTATTCATCGGTCTACTTCTTCATGAAAACGGCTTACGATTTCAAAATGTGTACTTGTATTCAAAAACATTTTATCAGCCAAAGTATATGTTTTTGGAACAAGTTCTTAAAAAAGTTCGTGGTGTAACGTTTTCTAAATATAATGATAATGAAGAAGTTCTTACTCCAGAGGGAGCCAAATGTAATTCAATCATTATATTTGATGATGTTGCTTGTGAAAATCAAGATAACATACGTGATTATTTTGCTATGGGTAGACATAAGCGCATTGATTGTTTTTATTTAAATCAGACTTATAGCAAAATACCTAAACAACTAATAAGGGATAATGCTAATTTAATCATTCTTTTTAAGCAAGACGATATAAATATGAGACATGTTTATGATGAACATGTTAATGTAGATATGACGTGGCAAGAATTTCGTAACATGTGTTCAACTATATGGAAAGAACCATTTAGTTATGTGGTAATAAACAAAGATTGTCAAAAAAATAAAGGTTGTTATAGAAAAAAATTTGATACCTTTATTGAATTTAATTTATAATATAAATATTGAATACAATTAGCTATTTTAATTAGTATCAAGAACATGTTATAAGATTAGAACGTGTTTAATATAAATCCACAAAAAATATGGAAATTAAAGTAAAGAAACAAATTGTGAATGCTGTTCAAGCCGTTAAAAGAAAAGTTCAACAGATTCAAGATATTGAAAATGAAAAAAATAATGCTCTAGCTTCAATTTTTAAACCAATCACAAATCCTCTTAATGAAATTATAGAAAACAACAATAAGAAACGTTTAAAAAATGACACAAAAGTTGAGAAAACGAAATATAAAACATCAAGTCCATTAGATAAAGACGAGACTCTTAAGAAAAATTATTCTAATACAGCATTTAGTGTATTTACCCCTATAGACAAAGATTCAGAACCAGAAGAAAGTAACGATGATTCTGAGAAAGATGATGATAGTGAGGATGAAAATAATATTTCATTCAGAACTGTAGACTCAGGTTCAAGTAGTCCAAGTTTTGATATATCTTCATGGTCCAAATCTAGTGAGACTTTGCCTGATATTCCGTTTGGTGTGAGAAATGAACGCGGTAAACTCATGATGGGATCAGCACGCGTGTTGGTTTCCAATGAATATGTTCAAGTTGGTGTGAACAAATATAAGATCACACCTGGTATAAACGAGCTTCTATTCAAAAGAGTGAGTGATTTATCAGCAATAACAGAAGAAGATATGAAACATTATAAGTCTATGTTATTGAATACGAATGTCCATCGAAGAGATTTTGATCCACGAAAACCGATTAGAAGTAACCGAGGTCAAAAATACTTGCATGTTATAAAGCCACTTTTTAAGACACGTAAAGATTCTGTAGTAAGTACTGATAGTAGTCACTCAAATTTACATGAAGGAAAGGGCTTGCCTACTTTGAAAAAAATAAAGAAAAATACTGATTATGTTTACTGGGATAACCCTAACGAATTGATTGAGAGATTAAAACTGCTAGTTGCTTCACGGGATGCTGGTAACACAGGGTTGGATAATGAAATAATATCTATTATAGAAGAGTTACGTGAAAACAGTATAATACCTTAATATATATCATAAATTCTGTCAATGACTTTCATTCTAATTGTATCCCTAACGCTTGACAGTTTGCCTCTAGGAATATGGATAAATTTGGTCATCATATTCATAAACGGTTACGTATACCAAATTATTTCGAAATATTCGAAAAAACATTAATAGAGGGAGAAAAAAGAGATATTGATTTGGAATCAAGGCGATTAACAGGTGTTTCTACTCCATCAAAAGCAACTGACGTGGTTAATAAAGAATACGTAGACAAGCTATTTGAATCATTTGCAAGCAAAACAGAAGTTCAAAGTAAACTGAATACTATCAAGTCAGATTTAGAAGCTTACATCAATCAATTATTTATTAGTAGAGACGATTACATGAAGGCTGATCTCGAAAAGAATAAATCAACTCTTATAAAATGAGTAAGCTACAAATTGTAAACGAGATTCATAAAACAGCACGAAAAAACTTTTTTCGAAGACCTGTAGTTTTAAAAGGAATTGATGATCTCTGGCAAGCTGATTTGATAGATTTTAAAAATTTAAAATGTTATAATAATGGATATAAATTCATTTTGGTAGTATTAGATTGTTTCTCCAAATTTTCTTGGACTATACCACTCAAAACTAAGACTAAATCTGAAATAACAAATGCATTTAATAATGTCCTAGTTACAGCACTTCGTAAACCTATCAACTTACAAACAGATAAGGGCACGGAATTTTATAATGATGAATTTTAAAAACTAATGCACTCCTATAATATTAATCACTACTCTACGTACTCTATCAAAAAAGCTTCAATAGTTGAACGATTAATCAAAACGCTGAAAAACAAATTGTATAAACGTTTTAGTTTGAATGGTAGTTATAAATGGTTTGGAGAACCTTTGAAATGTGTAACAAGAACATATAATGATACAATACATCGTACTACAAAGCATAAACCAAACGCTGTTAATCAATCAAATCGTAATCAAGTCATGAAAAACATAATAAAATCGCAGATGACATATGTTCAATCAAAGAAGAATATCCTTCGTGTTGGTGATATTGTACGCTTAAGCAAATATAAAGGAACTTTTGAAAAAGGTTACACTCCGAATTGGTCGACTGAATTGTTTGTAATTCGAAAGGTAAATTCTTCAAAACCTCTAACCTATATCATTGAAGATTTACACAAACAACCAATTTTAGGAACTTTTTATAAACAAG
Organism: Ecliptopera silaceata; assembly: GCA_932527185.1. NCBI lineage: Eukaryota > Metazoa > Arthropoda > Insecta > Lepidoptera > Geometridae > Ecliptopera > Ecliptopera silaceata. The sequence continues at coordinate 2,136,499 of OW052202.1, read as the reverse complement.
AACTTCTAAAAACCAATTGTCCTCATACATATTTAATTGAAAAAGTTTTAAAGAAAAAAGGAACAAAACTTTTTGTAAAATGGTTAGGTTTACCTGTCAGTGAAAATAGCTGGATTGAAAAACGTGCAATATGTAATGATGCTTAAGGTGGTTCGTGACGCGTGTTCAAAAAATGAAATAACTGTGAAAAAAAGGCACCATCTGTGCGAAGCACTAGATATTAAGTTATAGCAAAAGTATCTAGAGCGCCATCTAGTTACTTGAACTAAATACTTGTGTAGAAAGAAATAGGAAATCTTTTTTCTCTTTTTCTTTTAGTTATTCTTTTATTTATCGTACTTTGTCATATTTACATTCGAAGCGGACTTGTCAGCGTAAAGATTGTAATATCTTGCACCCGTCTCCCGTGCAAAGAAGTTTGGTTGAACCAAACAGGTTTCTTTCTTATAATTTTAATGCATTCTACATAGCTTATGTGGATAATAACGTACAAAAAAAAATAGCTTTGGATTTTTTTCCACAGCTGTGGAAAAAAATCAATTTATTGTAAGAAAAGTAAATATATTTTTTACCATAATATAGTTGTAAAAATTTAAGTACTAAAATACTTATTTAAAAACGGCTCATAGATAAACCTTACTGACTAACACACTTTACAACAATAGTAAAGTATACTTTAGATGCTAGCATACACTTTTTTTATATAAAATGAAAATAACACTAGTACACAAAAGTAATACATATTGATCTTTCATCTGCGGCAATGGTCCCCTATTTTACCGCTAGACTAATCCAGACGTCCAGAATACTAGAGCCAAGAACTGTCATTGTACTGGGTCACCATGGTAAGGATGTATGACTTGAAGTTGGTCGCCTTCTTCCTACTTCAATCCTTCATGATACGGCAACGGTCTCTTCACGAAGATGTTTTCTTATCACAAGGTGAATGTTGGTCACGGTGGTCTCAGCCTATGGTTCTTGTAGTACTTTCTTCGCGTCAAGGATTTCTGCCTGCGAGTAACTGAATGCCAGGATCTGGGCTAGACTGCCCAGACAGCTTCCATGAATTCTAGCTTACATTGCATTAAAAATAGGCACTATTTGAGATATATTACAAACTATTTGAGATTTTTTTAACAACAAAATGTTGGGTGTTTATGACTGACATATTTATTTACTTACTACTAGTTGTCATGACAACCAAGAAAAAAGTTAAAGGTACCACGTAACAACAAAAAGTTTGCTACACATTGTATGAGTATAGTTTTGTTTACCTACTCATATTTCGTAGCTCAATCGTAAATGTAACGTATATGGGAGATATACTGTGCGCTAACGCGGCATTGTTTTTTTGCATCATTTTGTGCAGAATTAAATATTTAAAAAAAAATATATACAGGGTCTAACAGAAGGGGTGGACCAAAAGCAACAGGGCCGATGCAGGAGCTCTTAGCCTATCGATATTACCCCACAATGTTCAGCGATATTCAGTCGTTCAAAAGTTACTCGCTTTCTATGTTTTTTTTTTCATAATTTTATTTTAGGTTAGATTTATCTTGTATACCCAAACTATTAGAGCTACAACCGTATTTTTTTACACCTTGTAGCTTCATAGTAGACCTTTCGTACTTGATAGTTTGGGAAAACTTGGGAAATCTAACCTAAAATATGTTAATGAAAAAAAAACATAAAAGTGCGAGTAACTTTTGAACGACTGAATATCGCTGAGCATACATGGGGGTTATTTCGATAGGTATTGAGCTCTTCCATCGCCCTTTTGCTTTTGGTCCACCCCTTCTGTTACACCCTGTATAATAAACCTCTTTTACCCTGTTCGGAACAGCGGCTATTGTAGCTGGATATTGTAGCATTATTAACTGTATAGTATGAAAATAAAGTTCGCATAATTCTACACCATAATAAAATCAAAAAGCGTATGTACTTAGTATGAAACAAAACTAGCGGTAATTAAATATGTACTGTACACGTAATATATGAACCACCTGTGTTGTAATTTCTCGACAATACATTTCATAGATAGATATTTTTTATTATATATATAAACACCCAGAACACCCGGAATAAATATTTGCAGATAGTACAAACATTTATCCCAAGGCGGGAATCGAACCGGCAACCTCCACGTCGTCAATGCCACCGCGCCACATCGGTCGTCAATGTTTAGGTATCTAGTAAGTATACGACTACGTCATTCGCTCGAATACTTACAATTATCTATCAAATACAAAATTCTAAGGTTTGTTGTCAGCTCTCCAGTCGTAGGAAAAGAAACAAGACAACAAAACTAAATCTATCCCTTTTCTTCTTGAAAATGCTACGTTGCCAATCTATTATCTAAACTAAAATTCTAGAAAGGATAAGATTTGTCTGTTTGTTGGTCACTATTTAATTCAAAAGTACACGTCCTATTTTAAAACTATTTCTACATAAGGATGTAATTAATATCTTTACCGAGTAACATAGACTATTTTATGTACAAATTGCAATATGAAAAAAACGTTTCAATGTAAAATAAAGTGAACGCCAAAAACGTTGCCGAGCCGAAATATACAACGCGTGCCGTGTCACGGGTCACTAGTAGTCAGTCTCACTACTGCTAATAATAAATAACTGATAAATGTCACTGTTCATAAAGTTTGGTTATAAAAGTGTGGCCATAAATGTATTTCCTTGCAAACATTATTATCAAACTGTTCGTTTTTTAATGTTCTGTAATTATAAATATAAAGAAAAATTATTTCATTAAAAAAAACGTTTATTTGTAAGAAAAATTACAAACTTCTAAATAATGCATTGAAATATAGGTAAATAAAACCTTTTTTTTTGTTGTCAAAGTAAATAAAACCTGTAGTAAGGCAACCTCGCTGACATAATTGTCATTGCTAGCTGTCTGTCAATTTAGTCGTACATAGTAAAGTTGTTTTTGATGAAATTTTATCTTGTAAGTATAGTAATCAATTGTGCCAATTAGAAACTCATTGTGGTAACAGAAAGGATCCGAAGAAACATTCACGCTTTGCGATCACTCCGATGAAGCATTATGATGTAACTGCCCCACAAACAATCTATATCCTTTGTACGCAGGCAAGACAATGCACCAACAACTGCAATTGAAGAATCTTAGCGACGCCACAGAAAACGACATAAATAGCCCGTAGCCCGTTTTTGGGCAAAACATATTCATGTGTTTTATTTGTTTAATTTATAGAGCTGTAGAGAGTCTTACTATTGAAATATTAAATACTTACATATAAACATATTCCTGAAGATATTAGCAGTTTTATTAGAAGGTAACCTATGTAATAGGTATCTACTGCATTTTATTGCATTTAAGTTCAAAAAAAATTCCAATAAAGTAGGTTTTATAGTAGTCTGTAAAAATTCTGCAGAGCCTCTGCTCTGCAGAAAGACACAGATAAATATCAAAAAAAGGAAGCAACAAAAAGTTACATTTCTGGCGGAGATTTGAACTCGAATACTCTGATTGTCAGTCCACAGTACCTTGAACTGCGCTATTAGTTCTTATTACCTGACGTCGAAATTATGAAACGCTAGCGCGTTTCAAATATCGGAAACATTTTTGCGTGTCAAAGTAGATAGCAAGCTTGAAATTCCTCGCCAGCCTCTGCACGTTTTTCCTACTAAAATTATAGTATTTTGTATTGATTAATTGGTATCTATTAATAAATTTTCGCAAAGGTGAATTTTGATAACTAAACGCAAAAAACCATTAACAAATCAGAAGAAAAACCGCAGTTTTTTAAACTAGCGACATCTTTTGTTGTTGGGCTACCGTCCTGACTGAGCGCTTGGGCCTTAAGGCCCTAAAAATCTATAAAATTAAGCACTTTAAGTGAAACTCTAACATTGATATCCCTGCAATGCGAGGTGGAGGACTAGTAAATAGTTTGATAAATAATTTACCATTTGAACTACACTTACCTGGATATAATTATTGTGGGCCTGGTACTCGATTAAAAGAACGATTGCTTAGAGGTGATAAAGGAATTAATCCATTAGATGAAGCTTGTATGCAGCACGATATTGCATATAATAATTTTGATAACTTAAAAGATCGACATACAGCTGATTTACAATTGTTAAACATGGCCAAACAGCGAATGAAATCTAATAATTCAGGAAAGGGAGAAAAATTGGCTTCATGGCTAGTAAGCAAAGTAATGAAAAACAAAGTTAAGTATGGGGCTGGAAGCAAAACATTTAAATCAGTTGTTTCCACAATACGTGCTCGCTTGAAGAAACTCAAACCGAGAAATAGTTCTAAGGCTATAAAAGTCGCATACTCAGCTGCAAAACATCTTATGAAAGCAAATAAAGGAATATGTTTACCACGAGTCATACCACTACCTAAAACAGGTGGAATTCTCCCGTTGATACCAATTTTTGCTGGACTCTCGGCTTTAGGTGCGTTAGCCGGAGGGGCTGCAGGTATTACCAAAGCAGTTAATGATCATAAGTCTGCTTCAAAAAACTTTGAAGAAGCTCGAAGACATAATCAAATGATGGAATCAATTGCTTTAGGAAAAGGTTTATATTTGAAGCCATACAAGAAAGGTAGTGGCATTTTTGTAAAAAAAGTAAAAAACTAATTAAAAGGTTGCCCAATCGTCCTCTTACCAATATTGATATATTAAAATATGCTTGTAAATATATTCCTTATTTTAGAGGAGTATATATGAGGGATGAATTACCAGCCAGACCAAAAAAAATTGAATGCGCTATTCTAAATTTAGATAGTTCAAAGAATGAAGGCACGCATTGGGTAGCCTATGTAAAATTATTAAACTACTGTGAGTACTTTGATAGCTTTGGGGATTTAAAGCCTCCGAGAGAGTTAGTTAAATATTTAAAATCGAATATATCTTACAATTATTGTTCTTATCAAAACTTTAGTACTTCTAATTGTGGACATTTATGTTTAAAATACCTCAAAGAGTTTTGGAAAAAAAATAAAAAAAAAAAAATATCGAGAATAAAATATCATATATAAAATCAAGAGCTTTGTGTTATATTCATCATTTTAAACATGTCTTTTACCCTATCTGTAACTGGCAATAAATCAATTTTATCAACCAACTATTATCCTGCTTTACAATTTGATAGTGAATATGAATGCGCTTTATTGCATTTGTCCACTTTTAATTCTATTCCTAATATTGATAGAAAAAACAATAAATTTTATATTGGTGACAAAGAAGTTATAGAAATACCTGAAGGTGCTTATGAGCTACAAGACATCACTGATTTTTTGAAAACAAACGTTAAAAATGAAACTATTAGTTTATTTTGTAATAACAACACTTTAAAAACTTTTATATTTTGTACAAAAGATATACATTTCGAAAAAGCTAATTCTCTAGGAACATTACTTGGGTTTGGTAAACAAACTCTAAAAGCAAATATATTACACGAATCTAAGTTTCCTGTTAACATTTTATCATCGACTGTGGTGAGGATCGAATGTGATATAGTGAGTGGTTCATATATAAATGGAAAATCAAGTCATATTATTTATGAGTTTGCACCTAACGTACCACCAGGATACAGAATTATAGAAATACCCAAAAATATTATTTATTTTCCTGTTAACCAAAACAACATAAGTTGTATAAATATAAGATTGTTAGATATAAATAATAGATTGATAAATTTAAGAGGTGAAGAAGTGCAACTTTATTTGCATGTGAAAAAAAAAAATGATTGATCATAATAAATATAGTAATGTGAATGCAAAACGCTTCAGTCTAAATCGAGCTATCCGAAAAGGAACAGTTAAAAAATTTGCAAAAATTACTAACGAAAATAAACAATTCCTAAAACTTATTGGACTTCTAAAATGAGTATTTTAGATATATCAACTTCCCCTGCATACGACAACACCATAGATGGTATTGAGTATCATTCATATAAGCCATATGTTACAAGTTTTAACATGAACGACGAAATTCGTATACCTATTAATCAGCAAGATTTATACATATTACCATCTGACAGTACTCTATACATGGAAGGAACAGCGAGCGTTGTAAAAAAAGATTTAAAACAAAAAGCTTCAACTGTTGAATTTACAAACAATCCATTGCTATTTCTGTTTCAAGATATTCGATATGAACTTAATGGAGTTGAAATAGATAAAATAAAAAATGCTGGTATAACTACAACTATAAAAGGTTTATTATCTATGAATGAATCCGAGGCAAAAATTGCTAAAGCTTGGGGCTGGGATATAAATGGAACGAAAAATAACCATGGAGGAAGCTTTACGGCTTCAATCCCACTAAGCAATATTTTAGGTTTCGCTGAAGATTATAAGAAAATAATTATGAACTGCAAACATGAACTAATCCTATTGCGTAGCAATACCAATTTGAACGCTTTAAAAATTCCTTCCGGCGAACTGCTTGAAGATATTATAATAAACAAATTAGTCTGGCGTGTACCTCATATTAAAGTATCTGATAAGGAAAAAGTCCAACTTTTAAAATTTTTAGAAAAAGATCGATCCATTCATTTTGCTTTTAGGAATTGGGATCTATATGAATATCCTTTGTTACCATGTACTACTAAACATACGTGGTCTATAAAAACCTCATCACAAATAGAAAAACCTAGATACGTTATCATAGGATTACAAACCAATAGAAAAAATCTCGCTGATAAAGATATGTCACGGTTTGATCACTGTAATTTAAGAGATGTTAAAGTGTATCTAAACTCTACATACTTTCCTTACGAAAGCCTCTTTGTTGATTTTACGGATGATAAGTTTGCTTTATTATATGAACAATATGTAAAATTCCAACAGTCTTATTATGGACGTAGGAGCGAACCGCTACTTAGTGCTTCTCAATTTAAGGAAAGAGCACCGTTGTTTGTGATTGATTGTTCTAGACAAAGTGAAAACTTGAAGTCAGGCCCTGTAGTTAGCGTGCGAGTAGAGCTTGAAAGTAATTCAGAGATACCTGATCATACATCGGCGTATTGTCTTATTTTAAATGACTGCCTAGTAGAGTACAGACCACTTAGCAATTTAGTAAAGAAAATATCATGAATTCTGATATAGTCATTGTAGATGTGCAGGGTTTTAAAGATACTAAAAATAAGTTTATTTTAAAAGAATTAGCAATTTTTGGTCATGGATACTCACAGCTTTTTCTTGTTAAGCCTCCATATCCATTTAATAAACTGACTAAAGAAGAAAAAAAGCAAGTAAGATGGTTGGAAAATAATCGTGGGATATTTTGGAGTGAAGGCTTCATTGATTATCGAGAGTTTAAACGAACTATTATACCATATTTAAATAAGAAAAAAATTTTAACCAAAGGATTGGAGAAAATAAAATGGATTCAGGACTTATGTAAAAACTGTGAAATGTTTGATATAGGAAGTTATGGATGTCCTAACTTTTTAAAACTTTATAACGATTATGAAAATTCAAATACTATTCTAAACTGTGTAAATCATAGCAAAAAATGTGCATTGAAAAATGTAATGTGTATTAAACAATGGTGTATTGATAATAATTTTCATGATATTCCAAAACTTTAATATTTTTATTTAATAAATATAATATTTACCTATACCTTGTTTTATTTTTAATAGACGAGAATATAGTTGTTTAAATAATTTATTTAAATTTTAAGTTGAATATATTTATTGAAATGTACCTATGGTGAATAATTAATTTTAAGTTATCAAAAATCAGAGTAGAATACCTGTATTTTATGTTAATCACATTAAATTTAGTTATAAAACAGATGTTCTATTCTTAAAATTTAGTTATTGAATAGATGCTCTATTCAAGTAAGTTATTCACATCAAAATTTAGTTATAGAATAGATGCTCTATTCAAGTAAGTTATTCACATCAAAATTTAGTTATAGAATAGATGCTCTATTCAAGTAGGTAAGTTATTCACATTAAAACTAGTTATAGAATATATGCTCTATTCAAGTAAGTTATTCAAATCTAAGTATAGTTGTAGAATAGATGCTCTATTCAAGTATGTGATTGGTTATCTCTGGATCAATTGAATATCTGTTGATCCAGAGTAACCAATTACATACTACTAACTATATATACATGTATCATTTGGTAGTCTCATCGTACTAGGTTTAGTGTCTTCGGCTCTTTAACTACTACTACACTGCCCATAAAGTTCACCTGAAGAGTTGCGTTCACACTCATTGCAGTCACTTTTATAACGGCATATTTTTAGCTACAAAGGCTTAAAAAAACTGGTAATTAAGCCAGATGGCTGCTTTAATTCAGTTGGTAATTGAACGATGATTTCTCAATTAGCTTGCATAATTTCCATGTTTGGTTAAATTACATACAAGCATCAAAAAGTGTCCGTTTGTGGAGCGACCGGAAATAACATCAATACTCATACATAATGCAAGTACTTACCAGCGCGACTGTACTGTCATCAATACAGCGTTATTATGTACAATCGCGCTCAAAATCAGCAATTTAATCACAAAAAAACGACCAATGCAAGTAATAAAACAGAACTACTTGCAACATAAAATGGTTTTCGCAAAACAAGTTTATATACATATTTTGAATGAAAACGAGCGGCAGATTAATATAATCCCTGGGCTTTTAGTAGTTGATTGTATACATTAATAGGAATATTACTTAGAAAGGATTTAAGTATTTGACAAACATGTTTAAATATTATGAGTGTTAATGATCAACAGATTATTATAATCCGCAAGAATTTAGTTGTTGATTGTACACATTACTAATAACTTTGGGAAAGACTTGCGATGCTAAAGCTATTTAGCTTTTGTCAAATAATAATAAATATTTTTAGTTTTAATTTATTTATTCAATCGTATGACATTTTTAGGCGTTGTTACAAATATAATATAAATCTAAGTCAACTTACTTCAGAAATCGACTTTAGTTTTAATGAGTAACAGATAATTGATATTTTAATCTTCAGTCATTTAAAGATATTTTATAACTATTAACTTTCTGTTTGAGATGAAAATCTTTTGTCAAGCGAGTTGAAATATTTTGAGTGTTAATGATCAACAGATTATTATAATCCGTAAACATTGAGTCGATGATTGTACTTTTATAATGATGTAATGTACACAATCATAAAGTTATTGAGGTCATAATCTTGTGTTGTTTTTTCCAAGAAGTTTTACACTGCGTTTTATGGCAGTGTCGGAAATAAAATACGACTTTTTAATCCCTTGTAAACTTTATCGTGTACTTTTAGTTTTATAACTCTGTACATTTCTTTGTCGAGCCTACAGACTGTGTTTTTAATAATATTATTTAAACTTCATTTGTGATAGCACTGTTAGATTTAAATTGTGCATAACCTTTTTTTCGTTTTAGCACCTACTTTTCATATTATATAATAGATAGGTTCTACTAAACCAGGTTTAGTTCGGTCAGGTTTTGTCCTCAAAGCTGAGCTCTTGACAAAAAATACTACAATATTTGCGATAACGGTTCAACCTATGTGAAAGCAAAAACATATTTCGCGACCCAAATTCATTTTCAAGTTGTAAAACCATAAACCTGCTTTATTAGGTTCTGCATTTTCGTTTTGTATACATAGAATATTATATTTTTTTTTAAATATTTTAGTTAAGTATATGTATGTTCTTCGTCCTATTTCTTGCCATTTTTATTATTATGTAGAGTCGTTTTCTGAAAATGAAAAGAAGTATAACCATGTATTTTAACCACCAATAAAAAAATATAAAATAATTTTGCTTGAAAAAATCTTTGATAAACATTGAATAAACTGTTAATTTTTTTCGTGAGTTTGCGAATACAAACCCTCATCATAGATGATAAAAAAAACGTCTCCAAACTGATTGGTGTACTACAGATGACCAATCACAAGCGAAGTTTCTAAGGCAGTTCGTTAGGCCTAAATGTTAGCAACTAGAGATCGCCCTCATTTGCAATTCAATGAGTAATTAGCGCTGCTAACTGTTCCAAGTTATGGTAGCCGACGATGGCGCTTAATAAATTTAACATGTGGAATACTTTCTTGGTATCTCATTTTAAAGGGAAATTCAATCTTGAATCATAAATCTTAGAATAGGCGTAACAGCTCAGTCGGTGTGACTCTGACGCACTGTGGGTTCGACTCCCCACTTAGAAAATAACATAGTTCTTTCCTCTGTATCTGCGTCTATGCGCCTCGGTAATATACAGCTAATTATAAGTAAGTATGTTTTTGCAATAAGTTTAAAAGCATTCTAGAAGATACCCATCTAATAAGCTTTACTTAATTTGGACTAGATACGATTTCACACGATATCTAGTCCAAATGACATTTCACACTGTGAAATGTCCATATTCCAGCTATTAAGTTCCTATAATACCATGGTTAGCTTGAAACAAAATCACAGCGGTGAACACCTACGAGTATTAAAACTACCACGAACGTAATATATTTCTGACAAAGATGATAAAAAATAAACTACTATGTAAGCGAAGCTATGAAAAACTTTGATAGAGTATATCAGAGTCATCAATCACGTAAAAAAACTTGCTATTGTAACATTATAGCCTGTCGGTTGAGCACGAATAAATGTAACAATCTTAAACGTAACGTATTTAAGATACACTGCTCGCTAGCGCTGCAACATCCGACAGTAAATCTGATGTCGATGGGCAATGTATTTCAAATACGTCACTGTTACGATACGTTTACGATTGTCACATTTATTCGTGCTCACCCAGGGAGGTGAGCCTTGTTAGCAAGGGCTAATAAGGTGTTACGCTTTTAACTTTCAAGTGGAAAAGTATCTACCAGCAGTTTTACAGTTAATTATCCTGAGGTAACCTTATTAATTACTGAATTAGACGGTTATTCAATTTATGTTATCATCATCATCTACATAACGAAACAAGCACAGTGAAATGATTAACAACTTAAAAACCTTTTACATAATACCATTCTTTTGACGTGACAACGTCTTATAATTCGATAGAGCCGGCTGCACACACGAAAAAACATGACTCATGCGGCGTTACCTCGCTCTGAGGCGTTCCATGAAGTGCAAGCGAGAGTGCGGAACGAGCGACAAAGAAGCACAATCGGCCTTTGCGTTCGTTGTCACGTTCAACTATCGTCAGTAAACCGACTTTACAGATAACCATTTTTTTTTAGTTAGAAGTAAACCTACACGATGAACAAATGATACATCGTGGTCATATGAACACACTAGTTGAGGCCCGCGACTTCGTCTTACTATTGTTATATTTTTGTCAATTCGCACAATATCTTTGTAAATATTGCCCATTTGTGTTATTCTGATGTATAAAGTAGGTACATTATTGTTAAGTTTCATTGAAATCCATTCAGTAGTTTTTGAGTGAAAGAGTAACAAACATATCCATACACACTTTCGCATAGTCAAAGTCAAAGTCAAAACTACTTTATTCAGTAAAATCACAAGGATCATTCAGAATCGTCTTACATACTAGGTGATTCTAGGTGCCAGTTCCACGCGACCAGAGCCTAGAGCTATATATAATTAATATTATAAATGCAAAAGTTTGTATGGATGTGTGGATGGATGAATGTATGTTAAAGTACAAGTACCTATGTATAACGCTATACTTGTATATGTAATTACATTCTTAAATGGTGCGCAGACAATTTATCATTTTACAATTCTTCTAAAAGTCATAAAAACACGCTACAAAGTCTCGGATCAGTGAAGCAATCCACTAGAACTAATTCAATAATAAACCCTTGAAGAGCGCTCCCGTTAGCCGAGTATCGTCAGCCGCGCGGTATCCGTTAAACTGACCGCTCTGTACGAGTTCCGCTATAATTCCAGTGACACGCGCCGTCTCCTATGTGCAAACTGTTGCTGTGATCACTTGAATGTAATCTTGTCGCGCAAAACTTATATATCTTTTTACAATTATTTTCTTCTTCTTTTAGAGGCTTTTCGAAGGCTGGGGCTGCCACGAATTTGCCAATGTCAGAGTTTATGGTGTTTTACGTTACGCTAGAGTAAACCCACATTTAGCATCGTGGGCTCCCCTACCATTACTAATCTTATAACCTTTCTTGTGTGTAGAAAACCGACTGGTGTTGGGTGATCTTATTATAATCGACACTTTTGACAACTGTAGGGCCATTTGATCAATGCTGGTTTCTTAAAATTGTGTAACAAATGATTGAGTTTTTTAACGCTCCTGTCATCAAAAATAACTTCATTAACTTCATACAGATCTTCTTTGCATTCCTAATATAAGTACCTACCTTATTTCAGTTGGTCACTCTGCTACACTTCAGTTAAGCTAAAATGACCAGTGACTTATAGGTTCCTAATAGTCGTAGCAATGGACAGCTTTGTCTAGAAAAAACTCAATTGCTGTCACGAGTGGTATTGAGGAAATAATGCGAATCATCATTGTCGCGTATCCGGTGTTTTCATTTCAAATTGTGAAAGGGAACGGACTCGTGCGCTTAGAAAATCATCCATCGTATAATGAGATCTCTAGACAATGTCGTGAGGGAGCCAAATGTGTTCAGTTAGATACTCTATTAAAGTAATCATTGTTACAAGTTTCGGTGTCTAACCGAAAATATTTCAAGTACAACTACAAACAAGATTCTGTAATAGACATGGCATTATGACCCGCTTACAATCACCGGCATTCCAAGAACTGGATGTCATAGTAAAGGCTATGTTGTTGGGCTTTGACAAAAAAGTGTCAGCCGGTGCAGCCGGACGACCTCGAGGTGTAGCGTGGCACGCGCGACCGACGACACGGCGGGCCGAGCCAGTACACTGGCGGCCGCGCTCCCGCGCGCACTATGCAGCGCCCGCGCCTCTCCGTGGCCATGCGCGACAACTGGAGACATCTCCAGCGAGTCTACGGCCTAGAGTTCGAGCCCCAGGACCGCGACTTCTCACCCCCCCGGCGCGCCCCCAGTCTCGACTCCTTGATCAACTCCTCGGAGGGCGCCGCGTCCAGCGCGGACGCTTCGGCTCCCGAGGACTCCGATTCGGGAGCCGACACTCGCGGCGATCTCGACCCTCCCCGACGAAAGATTAACTCCGAAAGAGCTAAGAAATGCCCGCAAAGCTTCTCGTCCTCCTCCAGCGGGCACATGGAAACCATCCACGAGGAGTCGATGGAACCGAAGATCTCGGTGAAGGCTATCCTCGCGAGATTCGAAAACTTGACGGAAAAGACCGACGGCCAGGTCAGTCGTGCTCGTTAGTGTGTTTTGTGTCATCGCTCGGGTTTTGATTAGAATATGCGATGTAATCTTTTCGTAATGCCATTGTGCTACGTCATGTGAAATTAGTTTATTGTGAGTTTGTTGCAAAATGCGATGATGTTGAAAACGTGATAATTGCGAATCGATATTAAGTTTTTGTCGTGCACGACGTGAAGTGGCACTTTCCAATCTGTGTATATGAGCGCTGTGTGATCGAACTATTCATGAGTCGGCTCGATGAGTTAGACACAAAAGCACTGAAATCTACATTTTTCCCTAATTATCTACTTGGAACCGTTACATTAAGTTACTGTAAACTTAAATACTCATTAAGTTGATATACCTAACCGCCAGCGTCGCATCCTCAGATGGCCACTATTATAACTTATCTGAAATCTTGCAATTCATCATTATTTTGACCTTTTATACATTGATCACATAACACAAAACTTACATAACGGATGTGGTTATCTAATGGATATTTTTGATGCTTCACTTTATCGGCATAAGTAATTGTCAACAACCCGAAATAAACTGAAAGCCGCCAACTCAGTTTATACCTACTCTTTGTTTATACTTTTACGTTTTTATCGTTATTTCACATCCTTCTATGAGGTCAAAATATGTTCAGAATTCGTTCGTAACAGGCATAAAAAAGTAAATCTATCCCTCATTATTCCTTTTTTATATTGATAACTAGCTTCCGTCTGCGACCTGTGATGATCTCTTGATTTCAGAAACATTATGTGAACATAAATAAGTAACAAAGGTGTAAATCCAGGTTACTAATTTTACGCAAATCGGACTAGTAGTTCAAGTGTAATTGAGGGTCAAACATAATATTCATAAAGACAAATGTCAAAGTTAATCACTTTACAAAATTGTCCTAATCACAGGAAGCGCTGTAATATAAAAAAAATAAGTTTATATAATAATCCATTGAAACCACATTTAGCCTTAAGTCACGGCCTTGAAAAAACCTCATCATTACAGTCTCATAGCATTTAAATAATAGATAACTTCCATAAAACATCGGCTTAACTATCTGTTCAACCACGACCCTTTGCAAGTCAAGGTAAGCAAGTGCGTTTGTTATACCTCAAGTTATTTCAGCTGAATGATCCATTCAATCTTTGATTTATGTGAAATAACACCTTTATTAACCTATTATATCGTCTTTTACTATTACTAGTCATCTTATTACACTATTGTCAATCGCGATAGTTTTATCCTGTTTCGAATAGAGGTTTTGTAGTCTTCAAGATTATTTACTCTTTAGTTTTTTTTAAGGAAACCCTATAGCAACACTATTATCGGCCGGTTTCTGGAAACCCAAATCACGATTGATCCGAATTTGACACATAGTAATTGTATGATTTTTTCGTTGATAATCGTTCGAGAAACCGGCCGTATGCCTTAATATGACAATTACGGTTCTGTATGCCTCAGTTTTAATTCATTAATGGTCTGTTTCATTTTAATGCCTTGGTTTTAAGACATTGATTGTTTATATGCGTAAAATCTAACACATTGTATGGCTTATGTCTCAAATCTTAACATCTTTTGCTATTTCTTATCAGTCACCATATTTGAAAATATCCTTTCCAACTTAACAAACTATTTCATCATTTTCATCAATTACGTCTTGATAATTGCATTGACTGAAAAGTGAAACAGTCGCAGTCACTCGCATTCATTAACAGCAATGGAAAGTCATTGCAAACGCATCGGTACGTGTGTCAATTGTGCAGTAATTGTGGACTATTACACCGCGTGGATGGACCCTGTGTAGAAATCAGTGAAATAGCATAGAATGATTATCTTTCATACCAATATACTGCTATGATCATTTACATTGGAGATTATATATGCGCTTATGCGCTTAAAACATAAACATAAAAGTTTTTATTCAGAACATATATTATACAGCTTTAATATCCTAATAATTGTTTTTTTTTTATAACTGTAGTCCAGGGATCAATTCGTTCTTCTTGGTCGCGTTAAGCTGGCACCTAGAATCACCACCTTAGTACAAGACTATATTTTAAGGAATATAGAATAGTTGCTTTTACGTTTTTGTTTTTAAATGGGTTAAATTAGTCGCTCGAGTCGTTTCTCCCAAAATGCTGCACTAAGCCCGGTCTTTGACTCTTTTCATCGGTTTTCCCGCTGCTTTTCACAGCTTGACACCTCGAGGATAGAGCATCTTAAGCTTAAACAATATTCACGTTGAACCAGCACGTAACATGTCACCCTACAACACCATGCCTAATGTCCGAGGCCCCACAATGGAGTTACATGGAGCGCGCTTCCGCTTCCTAATGCAGACAGCAGACGCGACGGTTTGGCTCATATTAGCGAATCCGTGGGAAAAAACCTTCATTGTGGCATTATAGAAGCTATTTGGAAGTTTGATTATATAGCGGACTTTAATTAAGAGTGTACCTATGTATAAAAAACATGCGATAGGAGGGGTTAGTAAAGTAATTTGATTTGGTTCATATTCTCACTATAGTTTCGTATCTACCTCATTGTATTTTGGTTGGCCTATTATACAGTAGGTATTATTAAACTCCCAAATACTAGGCTATGGACTGATAAATATAGTGAACGAAAGATATACAAGACT
Source organism: Ecliptopera silaceata (assembly GCA_932527185.1). Lineage (NCBI taxonomy): Eukaryota > Metazoa > Arthropoda > Insecta > Lepidoptera > Geometridae > Ecliptopera > Ecliptopera silaceata. Next base: position 2,120,600 of record OW052202.1, on the reverse strand, counting down.
GCCGGTATAATAACTCATTAAAGCATTACGTATAACAAAAAGTAATAAGCAATTTTACGAAGCACTCGCGTAAAAGTGTACTTGTATATTATTTACGGTATCCACATTACTCTACATTGCTAAACAAACATTCATTGTATCGTAATAACTTATGTGACACAAATAGTGAACGATTACTCGCATCGAGATCTAAATCGATTACTGTCATTCGTTCATATTCGCTCTCAATCGATCTAACGGCTCGATCTATTGGAACAGTAAAATCGATTTTACTTAACTTGTCTAGTTTAAAGAACCTGGATTCGCTATTCTGCTATATAAAAAAACCTATTTCCTTATGGAAATCGGTACAGTTATTGCACTGCACTGTCAATGCTGAGAGAGGGTTGAAGATCTTATTTCAGGTCCATTCTCATCTCATAATGGTAATAGCTTAGATTGAAAACCAATATTTATACATCTCTCTGCATATTAAGTTTGTTCGAAAGAACAAACGACAGTCAAACTTTTGTCGGTATTTTCGTACGTCATATAAATATAAAACGAATATGTATTAATTTATCTCACAAAGTGACAGTTAATAGGTAATTGTAACATTTGGTGGAATTCGTTGATGACACCTGCTGTTACTAAACTAGGGGTAGTGCTCACTAGCCCGTGAATCCTGTATACCATGACTAAATTTATTTTATGGTAACATATACACTTGTTTTGTTTTCGATTACCTCTGAAGTCACACAAGGCCACTCTTTTGTTAAAAAGTGTGTTGTGTTAGTAAACAATGATTTAGTCAGTTTCACATCAGCTGAAAATCTAACAGCTTTTTTAAATAACTTATTTAGATTGTACAGTTCCAGTGTGAAATTAATCCTAGAACAATGAAGGTGTTACCTACAATATATGTATCAATACAATTTTTGTTTTTCTCTTAATCACAGTTTTTTTTTATAATGCTGGACAATCTACACAATATCATCTAGCCCCAAGCTAAGCAGAGCTTGTGTTATGGGTACTAGATGGGTTGGGTACTAGCGATGTTATGGGTACTAGTTAGTGTACATAATAATGAGAATCTACTTTAGATAAGTCTTCATATATCTAAGTTTTTGGTATGCCTTTGTTATACTCAAGTATACCTTGTATATATGCTGTCAGTGTAACTAAACCATAATAAATAAAGCTCCAATCTAAACTACTCAAAACAAAATAGGGCCCACTTGAAAAATTTTGATTGATTTGACTTGAATTTTTATTTTGTCTGACACGACACATTTTTTTGTGATTTGTTGGCTAACCGAAGTATGAGGTTCTTGAGTAGGCATATTTTATCATAATTGTCAGCCTTTAACTAAAATGGAAATTATTAAAATCATATTTTATTGAGTGGGCCCTATTTTGTTTTCAGTAGTTTAAAGTGTAAGCTGCATCCCAGCATGTGGCCTAATAGGCAATATAAGTAAACTTATTACCATGGTTTGAAAGAGAGCGTGACGCCGCGGCCCTCTCTCTCACTTTCCACACACAATAAACCATGGTTTTGGGCAAATGCGTACGCATTAATGTTTATGAACATTTCGTTATATTCTGGGGACTCGATAAAAGTAAAAGTGTAGAATTTCTTTCGCTATCATATTAACTGGGCTTGCAAAGTGTCACGTATGGCAAGTAACTGCAATTTGTATACCATGCTATACACCAAGTGTTTACAACTACCCTCCTAGCACGACCGTCCTGAATAGAACTAGGTTGGACGGTGGTGTTCCTAATTAATGTAACCTAGTTCTAGGTTATTATTGTTCCCGACGATTATTAGGCGAAAGCTAAGTTACAATAGCCGTGGGCGCTGTGTCTCTTTACTATGAATTTTATAGTAAAAAGACGGGATTTTAAACGATGTTGACGTTTACCGTACATGGGGATAATATGTGAATGACTGTATTTTATTTATTTGTAAATATTAATTTTTCCTAAGACGCGCAATAAACAACATAAGCCATCATATTTTAGAAATAATAACAGAGGTTCCTTGAACTTTTTATAGAAAACTAGAAACAGAATATTACCGGTCGTTCATACATCACAAGGCCAGTCACAGTGTTGTTTAAATGCAATTTATTGAATAGGTGACTTCCGCTGTCAGATTACATTTAAAATATAGAGTCGCTTTAATAATCCAGTGTTACCAATGACAAGACTTATTTAAAAAAACATGTTTTTATATTTTTTTTTAATTAGTCATATTACTGATTGATTCAAACTTAATAAAAATCTACAGTTGCTTATCATTTTTTGTCTAATAATACTTAAAACTATACGACAACGATATTCTTTTTCAAACCATTGACTGTCGGTATCGCATCGGCCGAACAAATAAATAAAACGCCTCAGAGTGTCATATCAAGTAGGCAATCATATGTCATGCTTTTGTCACATCTTTACGATAACGTCATGGAGAAAGTAGTTTCTATGTCACATAAACACATGTTCTTATGATGTCACGACACTATTCTTAAAGGTATATTAACGCTTACAGCCAAACAATATATTGTGGTCGTTACATCATAAGTATTCTCAAGCTTTTAAGATGTCATGGTAAGGAGTGTCGCGTTAGGTAAAATATTGTCATTGACAACATTGAAATCGGTTGTAACTTGCCTGGGAGGTCAGCTTTAGTAACTATTTATGTCTGTCTATTTATCCGCCTAGATTTCCCGAGGCCCAGATGTTTGTCACACAAATGTTTGTTATCGGAGCGAATCGTCCCTCCAACACACAGCAAAAATCACAGCTATTTGCGATGTGACGTCTGTCAAAATGCTCCTTAACGGTTAAGGAGCATTTTGACAGACGTCACGGTTAAGGCTTAACCCAGCAAGTGCTTAAAAAACACTGTAGATCAATTCAGTCTACTGCTCTATCACACCTTGCTCTAGTAAACACTTTGCCTAGAAAGTCTAGTTTTCTCAGATCTTCGATAGCCGCAATGCATATCAAAGTAATAAATGAATCCTCAGCTAATTGCATTAATAACTACCCATTAGCACTTGACAGTAGAAAGTTCCTCGCGCCTTATGAGTTTATATGCTGATCAAGCAAAAATGAAGCCGGTTTTAAAGTATAATGTGAGATTTCAGTGTAAATCGTAATGTTGTTTTGCATATTTTATGCGTTTCTTGCTAATATAACACATCTAAACGTCTTCTTCTATGTCAGGCTAACACGAACAACCCTACACAAAGTTCAAGTAGAATTTCGCCACTCCCTCTGTGGCGTTACATCCAAACTCACAAAAATCGAAGGTCTTCTAAGCTTGCCATGTCTGTGGTAATAAAATTACAATTATGTGTTGCCAACATATCTCTTAGCTCTGCCTTGCATGATAATTGCATGCTGATCCCAACCAAGATCAAAAGTTGATAAGATCGTATTTCATTTCCAGTTTTACTTCCGTAAATAATAGATGTAATGATTACAGCCTATAAACTAAAGTAATAATTCCACAAAGCCGGTAATTGAACTGGGTCGAGTAACTGAAGTATTAGCCGGCTGGCCCCAGATGACAGTGGCAGTTCGTTAGCATCTTGCAACTCAAGATACTTTTCGCCATGGCAATGTTGGTCGGTTGTCGCAAAAGCGCTAATCAGGCGATAACCGGGTCACAAACCTTGTAATTTACCTTGTAGATGTAGGCCTGTATTCAGAAGCAAATATACTGAGATGGACTGTGTAAATAAACAATTTTTTGCGGCATAGTTTGTGCGTATCAACAAAATGTACCAGGATTTTATGCATCGTTATGTCTGTTTATATCACTGATTAGTTCTAACAGCCTATAATACACCATAGTTTCCTTCCTCAAGGGAAAATGCCGATTACAATAGAACACTCGATTTCCATACTTTCTTGCTCTTTCGCTAGCAGTGTAACGGTCTGATCGACACGTTACGCGACTACCGCTGCACGCACTCTACACTTACGCACTTGATGCATCATTGAGCACGCGATGTATGGGGTGCTAAACGTTATGATCGCATGAATAAATTATTATAATTCGATTTGCCGTAATTCCACTAAAGAAAATACATTTATTGTTAAAATCGTGTGTCCACAATCTCTGGAAATGAAGAAAACATGTCCGGGGAGGCTCCCCAAACCCCCGTACAACCTTCTACTAGCCAAACAACTTCGAAAGGAATCCAAAAAAAACTGACGCAACAAGTTTTTCACCCCGCTCTGTTTCATAGAAGCAATACTGTTGGAACACCAACGGCCAACCCTGAAATACCTAGTTTACAACAAGATAAACCTAAACAGCCCGAATGGCAAATGGCACCCACTTTGGGCCACAAAAAACGCAAGCGTAACCCCGATTCACCCTCACCCCCACACACCCCGATCAACAACAGCTTCGCCCAGCTTCCGGTCGATGTCCCTGGGGATGATACTACGACAAAAAAAACCAGTAAGCCACCGCCACTGATCCTTTATGGCATACAAGACATCAGCAAATTGCAACAAGCAATCGAAACAGCGTTAGATAAGAAAGATTACACAATCAAAATTATGTCCAAAGAACAGCTGAGAATAAGCTGTACATGCGCAGAAGTATACAAAAAACTCATGTCCATAGTGAGAGAAAAACATCTGATTGGCCATACCTTCACCTTAAAGGAAGAAAAGTGTGTGAGAATTGTTATTAAAAACCTGCATCATTCAACCCCGGTCAGTGAAATTGCTCGAGACATCGAAAATACTGGAAACAAGGTCAGAGGTCAAATCATTAATGCTAAAATAGGCCCGGAGAAAAAGCCATCCACTACATTTTTTGTTAACTTAGAACCGGGCCCACAGAACCAACAAATAAAAAACTTAAAATATATTTACAACACTGCCGTAGTTATTGAAGACCCTAAAAGGCGCAATACTCTAGTGCAATGTGTTCGATGTCAACAATATGGTCACACCAAAAACAACTGTTTAAGACCCTACCGATGTGTGAAATGTGCAGACTCCCATAAAACCTCAGAATGTCCTAAAACAGACCGTAACACACCTGCAACTTGTGCACTATGTACCGGCAGCCATCCTGCAAACTATAAAGGGTGTGAAGTATACCAAGAAATTCTGAAAAGAAAAAAGCCTCAACGTGAGTACTATCCTAGCCAGGTTAAAGTCATACCTACCCAACAAAAAGACAAAAACCAAGATGTTAATCTAGTAGAGAAAGTAGAATACCCCTCGCTACCCCAACACCAACAAAAAAAACAAACACAAAAACCAGAGCCTCAACAAACTACAGTTTGGCATAAGGAAAAAACAAACCTTAGAACAAATGTATCTGATAGCCAGACTAATAGAAGTATGCAGCAACAAGCGCAACCTTGTATAACGTTAGGGGTAACCCAACAAGCCAACAAAGCTTCTTACTCTGAAGCTACAAGAACACAACCAGCACCATCACCACTACCCTCCAAGGGTGTGGAGCCAACTCAGGTCCTACAAGACCTACTTACAAAACAAGCCGAGAAAATAGATTTTCTACTCCAGCAAATAAGCTCCCTGATGAGTCTTATAGTGGTCCTTGTAGAAAAAACTCTCAAGTAAGAACTTTTAATGTAGCAACCTGGAATGTCAATGGCTTAGCTCCTAATAAGCAAGAGGTGGAAATGCTCATTGCCTCATATGATCTGGACATTCTTCTTATATCGGAAACTCACCTTACAGACAAACACCATATAAAGATCCGTAACTTTAATATTTACAGAACAGATCATCCAGATGGCACTGCACATGGGGGTGCTGCAGTTATTATTAAAACATCAATACAACATCACTTCCTATGTGAATTTAAAACTGATGAAATTCAATCTACAACGATAACAGTAGAGGACAAAAATGGTTGTTTTAATGTATCAGCAGTTTACTGCCCTCCTAAACATAAATTTACACAAGGCCTCCTGAATACATATTTTTCCACAATGGGCAATAGATTCGTAACTGGTGGTGACTGGAATGCCAAGCACACTCACTGGGGTTCCAGACTCATAACAACAAGAGGAAGGGTGCTTCAAAGCAGCATGCTAGAGAACAACCTAGTATCTTTCTCTCCATCTGAACCCACGCACTGGCCAACGGATCCGCTCAGACTACCAGATGTTATAGACTTTTTTATATCAAAAGGCTTATCTAAATACTCATTCAACACAATGACATGTCTTGACGGCACTTCAAATCATGTTCCAGTCATTCTACAAATGAGCACTAGGGTTCTGCTACGACACAAAGCTCCCCCTCTTTACAATAGACAAACAGACTGGAACTCTTTCCGGGACATTGTTGATGAGGCGCTAAAACTTAAAGTTGCTCTCAAAAGCTCTACCGACGTTGATGAAGCTACCATGTATTTAACCCGTATAATACAATCAGCTTGCTGGAAATGCACACCTCAAAAACCTGTTGACGTAATAAAACAGAAAAATGTTCCCTGGGAAATAAGGAAAAAAATACAAGAAAAACGCAGACTACGCCGTGTTTGGCACACTAGCAGGTGCCGCCAAGACAAAACAGCCCTAAATAAAGCAATACTCGATCTAAAACTTTTGCTAAAAAACACAGAAGAAGAAAACATGCAAAACCACATACAGTCCTTAACTGCCACTAAAGCAACAAATTATTCTCTGTGGAAAGCAATAAAACATGATCCTAATAAACCACAACAAGTTAGTCAACCGATAAAAAAACATAACAACGAATGGGCTAGAACAGGACTGGAAAGGGCTGAAGCATTTGCAAACCATCTTAAAAGGGTATTTATACCAAACGAAAGAGATGCCAACTCTGTACCAGCAGATACAACGACCCTCAAACAAAATTTTCAACTGGATTTACCAATCAAACCTGTAACACCTGCTGAAATCCAATCAGAAATAAAGTTATTAGATAACAAAAAAGCCCCAGGGTTCGACCTAATAACAAAAGAGGTCTTACTGCAGCTACCTCGTAAAGGCATTGTATACTTGACTACACTATTCAATGGTATACTACGAACACAACATTTTCCATCTTTATGGAAGGTCTCACAAATAATAATGGTGCACAAGGAAGGCAAACCACCAAATGAAGTTGGCTCATACAGACCTACAAGCCTCTTACCTGTGATCTCAAAGCTGTTTGAAAGAGTACTACTAAACAGAATGTCTGTACACCTTATAAATGGAAAAGTCATTCCTGAACACCAATTTGGGTTTCGTCAAAGACATGGTACCACAGAACAAGTTCATAGAGTCTATGACACCGTGCGAAGTGCACTGGAAAACAAAGAATATTGCTCTTCAGCTTTTCTGGATATCCAACAAGCATTTGACAAGGTATGGCATGAGGGCCTACTCTGTAAAATAAAATCATCCTTACCACATACCTATTATCACCTACTCTGCTCCTACCTCGAAGATCGTATCTTTCAAATTAAAGAAGGTGAAGAAACTTCAAATTTCTACGATTTAGCAGCTGGTGTTCCACAAGGTTCTGTTCTGGGACCGGTTCTATACACTATTTTCACAGCGGACCTTCCTAAAACGCCAGGTGTGACAATTGCCACTTATGCCGACGATACAGCAATTCTAGCTAGCAGCAAAAATCCCATCGAGGCATCAAACCTCTTGCAAGAGAGTCTTAATAAGATCAATGAATGGCTGAAAACATGGAGGATCAAAGCAAGTGCTTCGAAATCTGTGCATATAACCTTCACACTAAGAAAGGGTGACTGCCCTCCTGTCAACTTGGGTAACCATCAGCTCCCACACAGTGATACAGTGAAATACCTTGGCATGCATCTGGATCGCCGCATGACGTGGAAGAAACACCTCCAAATGAAAAGAGACCAACTCGGCCTAAAATATAGAGGGCTGCACTGGCTTCTTGGGCGAAACTCAAAACTTTCTGTTGACAACAAACTACTTATCTACAAAACCATATTAAAACCGATCTGGACCTATGGAATACAATTGTGGGGTACTGCTTGCTCATCCAACATTAATATAATACAACGCTTTCAAAATGGTGTCTTAAAAAACATCTCCAATGCTCCCTGGTTCATAAAAACTGCAGAGTTGCATGACATCCTAAAGATAAAAACAGTAACAGAAGAGATCAGGAGCACTGCTCAAGCCTACCAAGACAAACTAAAGAACCATCCCAATGAACTGGCACAAAATCTCACCAGGCCTACTTACATGAGGCGACTCAAGAGAAAGGATGTCATGCTGTTGTATGACCCAATTATAATGTAGAGCACCCCTTATTTCAAAAGGGTGTGTTGCACGCTACTAACGAGAAAACATCTGCTCATAGTAACTCCAACTGATCGCAGATAAAATTGGAAAAAAAAAAAAAAAAAAAAAAATTCGATCATTTACATAAAATAACAGCTTATTATGGTAATTTTTCAGTGCATATTTTATTGGCTTTTAACCCTTGTTAATTTTTCTTATATCTTTATTTTCTAGAGATTTTTCTCATCAATATTCATTAAAGAGATGAGATTAGAAAAGATAAGATAAAATAGAATTCTTAGAAAATTTAGTAGTAGTAGAACTTCTTGTGAAATAGACTAGTTCAACAAAAGAACCACCTCTCGTACCTAATTCTAAGTAAATAAAATAATTCGAAGTAAAATTCATGTGACTTGCTATAAAAAATGTAGAGTAGATTACATTACTAAGACAACGCCTGATACAATCAAGCGGCAACTCACTCGCATGACTGCTATTCGTTATGAATCAAATCGATGACATACAAGTACACTCCTGATTAAATTCAGGAACCAGCAAACATTTAGCTAGTATCTAGCTACCGGCTTGTCTAGACCGATATTATGTATCATTGCTGCCTTGTTTCTTAGATATAAAACCGTATTTCTAAGAACCGGGTCACATCACAGCAGAACGTCCGCTATAGAACCAATGGGTAACAAAGTAATGGATAATCAATTCATAGTAGCAAGTTAAACGATTTAAATTCACTTGTTGAGTGAGTTTATTGATGTCAAATAGAATGAACACTAAAAAGGTCGCATTACTGCATCTATTTTATTAACTATTTGACTGAAAAAAAGGCGGGAAACTGCGAACAGGGAGGCCGCGTTTTTTTTCCCACCAATTTTTAAAATTTAAATTTTATAAGAAATAGTGATCAGTAGAGTTAGGTTTTAGTATTTATTTCATTATTAATTGTATTAAAAGTAGTTTAGTGTATATATAAAGTATCTGGTAAGTTTTTATTGATATATTTGATGGAGGAGCCGCCTGACCCCGGCGGGGGTACAGTCCCGCCGGTTGGTTGTTATATCACACTTTCAAATAGTTTCGAAAAATTAGTATCAAATGAATCTGAAATTGATACAGATACATCGGTAGGAAAGAAGCGCAAACGCACTCGCTTGCACAAATTGTGCAAACATTGTAACAAGAGGAAGCGACATGGTTCAAATGAATCAAAAGGATGTTCCTGTGAGAATTCCTCCTTAGTTTCTGATAAAACTGACGAAAATATACCTATGCTACCGACTTATGCGGAGCCGCTAACTACTGACGTTCCTATTTCTGATCCCAATTCAAGTTCCATACCCAAAACTCAGTCACCAAATTCCTCTCCACCGACACAACCACCACAACCACCAGTTACAAGAACTCATTATGAGTCAATTGATAATGCTCCCTACATAGTTCATATCCAACGTATAACAGAATCCCCCAACGATGGTTCCACTCTTCATCCCATAATCTTCGGTAAATTTTTGAAACGCAATGCTATTTACAATATTATTAATGGTAGTGTAAAGAGAATAGGCAGAAATAGAGTTTCCATGGCATTTAATAATCATGTTGACGCTAATGCGTTCCTTACCCATGATAGCCTCAGTAGTAACAACTTGAAAGCATTTATACCAACCTACAATGTTTCACGAATGGGCGTAATCCGTGGAGTACCCACAGACCTCTCTCCAGAGGAGATGATGGAGTGTTCTGCGGTGCCTAATGGTTGCGGAAAAATTTTAAGAGTAAGGCGTATGAACTTCAAAGAAATCGTTAATGGAGCTCCAGTATGGAAACCAACTCAGACAGTGGTTGTGACATTTGATGGTCAGGTATTACCTGATCGTATTTATATGTGTTATACAGCTCTAACTGTGCAATTATATACGTACCCGACCATCCAATGCTACAACTGCTGTCGTTTTGGCCATACAAAGCTTCAATGTAGGTCTAAGCCTCGCTGCTTTAAGTGCGGTAGAGAACATTCAGGTGATTCATGTGATATTGATGAGGAGTGTGTTTCTTGCTGTTCATGCGGAGGAATTCACTTTGCTACCAGTAAATCATGTCCGGAATATACAAGGCAACAAAAGATTAAATTTTCAATGTCAGAAAAGTGTATTTCCTATGCAGAAGCTTCCAGATTACATCCTTCTCTGTTTCGGTCTTATGCTGAAATGTTAGCCACTCCCAAGGATCAAAGCACACCATCTGCCAATTCTCATAAATTTAACCAGCCCTCCGGCCCTTCAAATTACAATTCTCTTAAAATAAACCACCCCTCCGCTTCTTCATCTTACAAAAAATCTGTCTTCTTAAAACCACGTTCTACACCCACTTTAACCAAAGGCTACGATCAAAAAGCTCATAACAAAATAATAAGTAGGCCATCCTCAACCTCATCTAATGGTTGCGCTCTTACAGAGGGCCAATCTAAAGATAGGCAACTTAATGTATCTGATGTAATTGCTCTTTTAAATTTTTTAATACAGTCTAATACCATAGAACCGTCCAACGCAGCCAAAATTACTGACATCATTAGCATATTACACTCGCAACCACAATGGATCACACCAGATCCGCAGTTCAATGGAACTGCAGGAGCATAGTCTCCAAAAAATGTGAAATTATCTATTTAATTAATGTATACAACCCTTTTATAATCGCCATCACAGAATCCTGGCTTAAACCAGGTTCTGTGTTCAAATTGAGTGGTTTCTCCTGCCTTAGGGACGATAGACCTGATGGGTATGGAGGAGCCGTTCTTCTTGTAAATAATTCTTTTTCTTTTTCTAATTTATCTCTTCCTCCCCATGACAGTAATAATTTTTCAGCTGTTGCATGCATTATTAACAATGTATGTTTTGTTTCAATATATATACCTCATCCATCCTCTCAAATTAACGCAGAAATAGATAATCTTTTAACTAACATTCCTAAACCATGTGTGATCATGGGAGACTTTAATGCCCACCACAGGGCATGGGGTAGCTCTTTGTCCAATATTCATGGTAGAGATTTATTGGAAATAATAGATAAACAAAATCTTTGCATTCTGAATGATGGATCTCAAACTCGCCGAACAAAACCAACTGAAAATAATAGTGCAGTAGACTTAACCATAGTATCACCTAGTTTAGCTTCTTCAGTTATGTGGCAAACACAGCCCTCTACACATGGCAGTGATCATTTTCCTATTGTAATAAAATTCACTCAGTTTAAAATAGATAAATTACCTAAACTTCCTCCTAGAATGAGGCATAAAATCATTAATGAGAAATGGAGTGATTATAAATGTCATGTTGAAAATAATGTAACTTCACTACCCCATATTTCTCAAAATATTTGTTTTTGTGCAGACAATTTTATAAAAGTTCTGAAAGATGCTGCTGATTTAACATTCCCTTTAAAAAATTGCGCTTCTGATAAATTATCTTCCCCACCGTGGTGGGATATGGAATGTAGTGAAGCTGTCACTCAGAGAAAGCAGGCTGAGTTGATTTATAATTCTGATATGTCTGAGACCAATTTCAATAATCTAATGGAAATAATGACAAAAACAAAAAAACTATTGAAGGAAAAGAAACTCCAAGGTTGGAGAAGTTTTTGCTCAACCATATCCCCAAACACAAAACCTTCAGAAGTCTGGAGGAATATTAGACGATATAGAACAGGAGTCAGTGCAACTACTTTTACAACTATGGCACCTACTCTCTGTGATAGTTTCTTAGATCGGTTAGCTCCGCCAACAGTTCCACCTAGGGAACTGTTTACACCCTTTCACTTTGTTCTTCCTACCTGCCCCTATGGCCTTGACGCTCCTTTCTCTATAGATGAGCTGAAAGGTGTGTTATCAGATGTTCATGATACAGCCCCAGGTAAAGATGGTATTCCATACTCATTTTATTCACATCTTGGTGATACCGCCATGCAATATTTACTAGATCTTATCAATGCTGTCATGTTGACAGGTCTCATTCCCCCAACATGGAAAACACAAATAGTGTTACCATTTATAAAACCCTCCAAGGATCCTTCTGATTCAACTTCATACCGACCTATTGCGTTATCTCCAGTTATAATAAAAATTGCCGAACATTTGGTTAAAAATAGAATAGAATGGTTTATTGAAAATCATAACATCTTACCCACCAGTCAATATGGATTTAGAAAAGGCAGAAGTTCGATGGATAGCTTGAGTGTATTTACAACGGATATTCGCATAGCCTTTTCACAAAATGAGTCTGTTGTGGCGTCATTCTTAGATATTAAATCAGCCTATGATAATGTCCTTATTGAATTATTAATTAAAAAACTGCACTCTCTAGGTTTTCCACATATTTTGTCCAATTTTATTCTGAATATGTTAGCTGGTAGAAAAATTATCTTGAATAACTCTGATCTTTCAAGAGTGGCATGGAAGGGATTACCGCAAGGTTCTGTTCTAAGCCCTCTTCTCTATAACATTTACACTTATGATCTAGAAACGTCTGTAAATGATATGGTTAATATATTACAATATGCTGATGATTTGTTACTATATTCTTCTAACGTTAATATTGATATGGCAGCTTACAATATTACTAGTGCTCTTAAGTTTTTAAAGTTATGGTTGGATAAACATGGGTTAGAACTGTCTCCTTCTAAAAGCATTGTTGTTCCTTTTACACGTAAAATTAATATATCTCCTATAACCATTAAATATGATGGCATATCCATCCCTATAAAAAGTCACGCAAAATTTTTAGGTGTCATATTAGATTCAAAACTTAATGGAGGTCCACACTGTGAATATATCGTAGAAAAATGTGAAAAACACCTTAACCTTCTGAGGTGTTTAACAGGTGTTTGGTGGGGTGCACACCCCTTCTCTCTTAAATTAGTTTACAATGCACTAATCAGAAGTACCTTAGACTATGGCACTTTCTTATTAGAGCCTGGTGGAGTTCAATTTTTCAAAAAGTTGGATTCTATACAGGCTCGTGCTATGCGTATAGTCATGGGAGCTATGAGGTCTAGCCCAATTAACGCACTACAGGTAGAATGTGTAGAACCACCCTTACAGCTCAGACGTAAATATCTGTGTAGTCGATTTTTCTTTCGTACATTGCAACTTCAGAACCACCCGCTTCATTCTAAAATTCTACATCTTTCGGAACTTGTAGTTTCATCTTCCTATTGGAGTCATAAATCATCCCCTCTTTTTATTACCAGTTTACGTAAATATCAAACATTGTCAGCGCAAACACATAATTCTATTGTTTTACCTATTTTTCAATGTAACTATAAAGCTCTAGTAGTATCTTTGGATACATTTTATAATCTAAATATTGACCGCAACAATGCTAATGATTATTTTAAAGCAGCTGTTGATGAAAGATGGCCACATTGGCATCAGATATTTACTGATGCCTCTAAACATTTACAGACAGGCCATGTTGGTGTGGGTGTTTTTCACAAACAATTTAACATTGTACAAAAGGTTAAATTACCTCCAGAGGCTTCTGTTTTTACAGGCGAGTGTTTTGGAATAGTCAAAGCGCTAGAATACGTTTTATTAATGAAACTTAAAAAATCTGTTATTTTTAGTGACTCGTTGAGTTCGATATTAAAATTTAAGTTTGTACATATATCCTTATTCCTGTATATATTTATAACTTTATTCCTAATCCTACTGATCCTCGTTTTAGATTCCTCGTATTAGATACCGCGTAATTCATTAAAATTATATGTGTAATGAATCGATAATTAGTATTTAATAATTAGTAAAGTATTTTTGTAAACAATTAACTCGTCGACTAATTGTGACGGAACTTGCCGCAATCTCGGTTGGATTATCAAATGACTAACAAGCTGATATCGTTTTGTAATTAGTCGATGTGTTAATTAGGATTATATTAGTGTGATTATGATTATGAGGTAGCCAATTTGGCTAATGAGTGCGATAAAGAGAGAGTATAAAAGGAGGAGTCGTTCAGTAGAGTGACGCAGTCATTGTTCAGTCGTTATTCAGTCGCATTGAGTGGCACTCAGTCGCATTAAGTCGTGTGTTGAAGAATAAAGTCAAATTAATCTACGACAGTGTTTTATTTTCATTTTATCTCAGAAGTGGGATAAACCAAGGTATGTAAAGTGTTCATTTTAAGGCCATTATATTTTTATTTTTTTTTGGAATTCATTAGCGTACAATTTTAAGAACTACCCTCATTTAGTTTTAGTATCAATTGTTGTTTGCATAAACCGGTCGGTATCAAACCGAGACTATCCGGTAGTGCGAACACCTTTCAGTTGGCAATTGCGAGCTACCCTCAATAAAATTCCACGAATCAAAAATGGCTAAATATAAGTACCTATTTTAAAGTACATATTTAGGCTATGTGCGCCTAAAGTGAATTGCAAGAAATATTTTATGCTATGTACCTATGCCTTATTTTCCAAATTACATCTGGACCTTAATTTTATTGAGTCGACAGGATTGAGTTGGCTATGTTTGCTGACTGGATTGAGTTGGCTACGTTTGCTGACTGGATGGAGTTGGCTATGTTTGCTAACTGGATTGAGTGGACTATGTTGGTCTACTGGATTAACTTCGACGTATGTATCAATTTTTTTTACATATATATATATGACTAGCTTGAACACGCGGCTTCGTCAGCGTGCACTGTATTTGGAGTTCATAAATCATCAACAATAGTGTTAGGAAAATTATGAACAACAATTTTAAAGTTTCTTATTTTACGTCAACCAGACAGTTCTAGACTGAACTGAAGATGAATTTGAACGCTTTGACATTTACAAATTGTTAACATTCTGATCTTATCAACTCTTTAAGTTTTGGTGTTGTGGTAGACGAACATATGGTTCACAAACTACGAACTAATATTTATTTTCTTTTACTTTAGAACTATTGTTTTAATTATGTTATTTCAGTACCTGTAACGCAATCTCTTGACTACTTTAAAGATTTTAGTAAATAAATAGTTGGTAATAGTGTCCTAGTCCACTCAATTGGTGGATGGATACGGCTATCGAATAGTCTTTTCTAGTGAAATGCCTGCGTCGTATGATTTGGTCAGTACGCATCATCTGACACATCTTGAGGCTGGAGTATGATGTTTCGTAAGAAACAGGAGGGTAGAACTGATAATGTTTTCCATTATCTTTCCCTACTTGGAAAGTTTGACAAAATATTCAAGAATAAGTCATTTGTTGTGGAACTGTGTATAAAATCTTTTTTAGCAGCCTGCTCATTTCAGGCGTGTAATAATTTATGCTTGAGTTAAAATACTTTCTATAATTATTATTTTATTTTATGTTTGAATTTAAACCTTTCAATGATTATCAATTATTTATGCTAAAATTTGAAGACTTTCAATAATTATTATTTTATGCTTAAATTTAAGGAGATTTAATCATTATTTTATGATAATTATAATCTCATTACAGCTCAAAGTGAATTAAAGTGCCACAACGATATGTTTTTCTGGATCAGAATTCAGAAATTTGATTCACAATAACTTATTGTATTTTTCACAGTTTTAATTATTTTATTCACAGGAGCGTTGAATTACCAGATTGTAATACCCCAAGCGTTAAACAACCAAGAATGTTTCTGTCAATTTAATGTAAAATGGAACGAAATATTTTAGCACACATCGTTCGGGTATGCAACGAAACTATCCGGTTATGCTAGCTTGTATGGGTTCCTAATTTGTTTCGAAGAGGATGAAAATTTTGTTTCATGGACCAGTCGGATGTACTCCGAGACTATCTGGCTGTGCAAGCATTTTTCTACCTTGGAATTTATTAGCGCCTACCCATATATATTTATTAAACGTTGAGTACTTACTGACAGATTGGTTAGCTTACGCAGTAAATGGTATAGATTTTTAAAATTTTGGTAGCATATAATTTTTCTGGAACTACCTACATTTTATGTTGGTTGGAATGGTGGTTCGCATAAACAGGTTGGTCACCAAGACTATCCGATAGTGCGAATACCCTTCAGTTGATAGTTAATATTTTTATTATTGTGAGATTACCTAATAATATAATAAAGTTTAAGTTACAGAAAATACGTAGGATTGCCAGATAATGACTTATTGAGACTGTCTGCCTCGGTTCAGACATGCGTGACATAAGTGAGCTATGTACGCCTTATTTTGAGTTACTCCTAGTATATTTTGATAGAATAGAATAGAATCATTTATTTCAGTTATTATGTATTATAAAACTTAATAGCACTATATGGGGAACCTGTCCGTGACTAAGTTAGTCGCAAAATTACATGGAAAGTGTTAAGCCTATACGGGGCAAGGCTAGTCCACGTAATTTACGATGATGACGATAATGACGATGATGATAAAGAAGGCAGAGTGTTCTATGATGATGATGATGAAAGGCCAAGTGTGCCATTACAAGATTATTTTTTTTTTTATTATTGCAGGTGTGTTACAGAGTTCTTGGTAATATTAGGCCAAGTGTGCCATTATAAGGCTAAGTCAACCATTATAGGCCAAGTGTGCCATTATAGGCCAAGTGTGCCATTACAAGATTGAAACTAAATTTTTATTTTTATTCATGCAGTAGACCTGGTGACTAGGTGACTAATTACGTCACAAAATCACACGTACTGCTTAGTAATCTTAGACTAAGTGTGTCATTATAAAAGTGTTTTTTAATTTATTTATTTGGTTTCATGTTGGTACTATGTACATGTACCCACTAATTCGATAACTATTCTTTCATTTAGAGTCCATCGATTCTGATGATGCAATGACTCCTGAGGAGGAACCTCCAGTAGCACAAAACCATAGAAGACAAAGGAATTGACTAGTGCACCAAGGTGTATGCACAAGTTCGGTGTCGATGACATCAAATGAGTGTGACATGATCTACAGCTCGTTCGTCAAGTCTACGCAGTAGTGATGAGTGCTATACGCAAGGTCGGATACAAACATTTACTTTGATTTTGTATATTCATTCTAGTTTTCAGGATATAGATATAGATTATAATTATTATTTGGATATAGATTTTTAGTGTCAGTACATAAAAACGAGCGAGACTGTGACAGACTGACGGGTGCTTGTCCCGGATAGTTCGATTCTAGAAGGGCGACGCCTGTAATTGTCTGCCAACAGTTATTTCACATAAGATGGTGCCTCACTTTGCGCCTTGATTTTATCAAAAGTAAGGAACTGACTAATGGTGTTTTTGTGTAAAACTGACTTATTGGCCGCTGCTATGATATGTGCCATTATAAACGGCAAACGTTAACATCTGCTAAAATACATATTATGAGTGGTACACTCGTTAGTGTACAGTTGAAGGTACACAACGAAATGGTTCGATTTGATTTCTTTGGGCTACTGTTAGTGTGTTGACGGTAACATTTTATTGAAACAAAACAGTATCACAGATCGTACGTTAAGTTCTACTTAGGTTTACAACATCAGGATCTCGATGTTTACAAGTATTCACAAGTATTTGACGTTGGAACTGAAAATTATTGGTATCGTTTTAGATTCTGGTATGTTTACCTGTATAGAAGGAGCGAACAAGTTGTGAGTCAATGGTGTAGATTGTTTACTTCAAATGCAGTAGTGTACGTGTTGTGTACGCATAGTAGGCTAGTCAAATAGTGTTTCCGCCATGAGATATGCGAGATGAAGGCATAGATCGGGTTTCCTGCTACATTCGTTTTGAGTTTTAAGGGTTGAAGATATCTGGAAATGTTTGTGATGTACCTGCTGTTAGTTGTTTTATTTATATATTGGTCGTAGCAGTTTTTACAACCTTTTGTCCGTCAACTGACAGACAGATGTGCTAGTGTCAAGTGCTCTATTGAAATAATTCTCAAGTCCATTTCCAAGTCGGACAATTGTCAAGCGAGTCGATTATCAAATCAGTCAATTGAAAAGTCAGTCAATTCTCAAGTCAGACAATTGTCAACCCAGTCAATTGTGAGGTCAGCCAATTGACAAGTCAGCCAATCGTTAAGTTGGTCAATTGTTAAGTCAGTCAATTGTTGGGTCGACTGTAGTTTGTTTTGAACGTGACGAAAATGTTAGGAAATGCTTCACTTCAAGGCCTGGATACAGATTTAAGATTGTTTTGACCGATTTTTGTAGAAACGGGTGATACGACAGTGTCCCACGGAATCGGAACGAGTTTTATTTACAGATTATTCACAGAGTTTGGTTTTGAACTTTTATTTTTCAATGCGAGTAGGCAGTAGCTTGAATTTGAAAAGGGGTGCTTGAGTGGAGTTTTTACCGTTCTGGTTTCCAAAGTGAAGGAAAGTCTTTCGTGTAGTATGTTGTTGAGTTTGACAATTGTTCCTTGCTGAAGAGGAGTGTCTAGGTGACTACAGAAGTATATTGTTCGAGGTTTTGACAACACTTTGCAGGTTTTATAGATTAGACAGTTGACAGACTAGTATACGTGTAATGTGGTTATTTACAATTTAGTTAAAGTTTTCAATGGAGATGTAAGATTTACAGGAATAGACGTGGTAGAAAAAGGTACTCATTGACATCTGTTTTTGCAACTGAGTAATGGTTGCTTGACGCGAGGACCTGTACAGATTCGTACAAACGCACAAACTTAAAGAAATACAAACCTATAAATTAAAACGTAATAAATTAAAACGTAATGTAGACTCAAATAAATATGTTTTGGACCCTTCTCTCGATGAAAACACAGTTTCTCAAGTACTCATATCAAAGTGGTGTTGACAATTCTAAAGGTGGATCTCCTATTTCGTGATAGTTCGTGAGGGACAAGCTAACTCGGTGTTTTTAGCTGTTGTTAAAAGATGCAGGTTCTCTATATATCTTGATTGGGATAATATAGAAGTCATAAGTGTGTGTTTTCTGTTTCAGTTGAAGAACATCCAATTGATTCCAGATCCCAGTTTGTTTAAAATACCCTTGAGTTGAAGAGCCTAAATCAACGATGAAGTAGCAGATGACCATCATGACTGTATTGTCAAAGGGAATCTTCTGGAGCAGTAAAAGAATAATATGGTAGAGGGCTACCATCAGTCAGTATGGCCGAATCAGTAAAATTTTGAACATGCGTCAGGAGATCGCATGATGACGGATGGCCGAATGTAATGAATCGATAATTAGTATTTAATAATTAGTAAAGTATTTTTGTAAACAATTAACTCGTCGACTAATTGTGACGGAACTTGCCGCAATCTCGGTTGGATTATCAAATGACTAACAAGCTGATATCGTTTTGTAATTAGTCGATGTGTTAATTAGGATTATATTAGTGTGATTATGATTATGAGGTAGCCAATTTGGCTAATGAGTGCGATAAAGAGAGAGTATAAAAGGAGGAGTCGTTCAGTAGAGTGACGCAGTCATTGTTCAGTCGTTATTCAGTCGCATTGAGTGGCACTCAGTCGCATTAAGTCGTGTGTTGAAGAATAAAGTCAAATTAATCTACGACAGTGTTTTATTTTCATTATATCTGTTTCCCTAATTTTTTATAAAAAAAAAAAAAATGTAAAAAAAAAAATTATAAGTACTTGAAAATGGCAAATGCACAAAAAGTGCGAGCCAAAAAAAAAAAAAAAAAAAAAAAAAAAAAAACTATTTGACTCTCAACTCTTTCTAGATTTTACCATTAGGGCCTCCTTGTTTAAAGATTCATGATTACAGTTAACTATGAAGGTCAGCAACCTAAAAAAATACTTAGAACTCAGGTACGAACGCGTTGATATCTTTTGTATAGAAAAATGATTTTTGGAACGCAATGTATAAAATATTATTTTTAAAGTCACTAAAACTCATTCTATTGTCAATTTATCTCAAAGGTATTTTAATTTCATTAAGGTACTTTCCAAAATTATCTTTATAAACTTGAATGAAAGTAGTAACTGGTACCAATAAAATTATGGAAAGGCAACCGATGACCGTTAAAATATCAGTTATAAACAAAGAATTTGAATTACGAAAGAAATTAGCGATTAATCGGAGCGAACACAATATCTAGATTGCATCAATATTTATAAGTATGGCGGCACGCGAGTAAGCTGCGCGGGCGCACATCTATTTCGCACCTCGCCAGTGCAGTGCGATGCACTATCGATAAGATATTATTTAAAAAGGATTAAACCTAGTAGTAAAATAATTTACCAAAGCCGGGAAGTAAACACGATATTGTGAATTTAAATCGAATTTATCGATGATTTCGAAAAGTGACCCTTAGGATTAGTGATTGTGTTGCTATTGCAATGGAGAGTTTTTATGGAGTTATCAGAACACTGAGCAGAAAAACATTGAAACGAAAACCAAAGGTGATAATCGTCCTAAATATTCAGTATCGACGTACGATTTTTCTAGCTAGTTTAGTTTAAATTAAAATTCATTCTTGCTTAATTTCTGCTTTTGACTATACCTAAAGAATAATATTACTTATCGAGACGCAATACAAAAACAGTTTTTGAAAAACTACTTTGGATCTAAGTAAATGCTTTTAACGGAGCTAAGTATGGGAAACGGGGACTGATTAAAAAAACGGGGAGCTTTGCCCAAGAGAGAGAAACACAGATTAAATAAAAAAAAAATAAGTAGTTACTTGTCATTATTTACTTTAAGTCGTATTGTAAATTCATTCTTCATCGTTTACAACTTGCTATACAAATCACTACGATATTATTTAAAACGAGATCGTCTTAATATCGTTATATTTTTGACTTTGAATTATAGCCTATGTGTTATTCTGATGTATAAATATTATTGTAAAGTTGTATTAAATCCATTCAATAGGTTTTGCGTCAAAGAGATCCATTCAAGAATCATACATCCACACATACATCCATCAATACAAACTTTCGAGTTTATAATATTAGTAGGATTACTTGAATATAGCGATGTCTCTGTATGTCATTATACATTGGTAAGAGAAAGCAATAGATTCATCATTGATCTTTGACGACCGACGACGTGGCGCGGCGGGCGATGGTCCGCCTGCGACGCGGAGGTTGCGGGCTCGATTCCCGCCTTGGGATAAATGTTTGTACGTTCTGCAAATATTTTTTCCCGGTGCTCTGGATATTTTATCGTATAATAAAAATTATCTATGTATGTAATGTATTGTATTAAGAATGTCAGTCTTCTAGTACCCATATCACAAGCTCTGCTTAGCTTGGGGCTAGATGATGTCGTGTGGATTGTCCAGCATTATTTATCTTTGTAACTGAAAGACATTCAGTTAGCGGGATTTCTTCGATTGGGCGTGTATAGATTTAATTTAGTTGCATTCTCCGCACCATTCACGCTTTCCTGCGTCTGCGCTATGTCTATCAGCACGAACCACCTTAATTAGTCAATGATTTTCTTTAGATAATCGTTATATCCTACTTGTGCTGATAGAATAACTGATTGGACAATATCTATAACCATACGTAGCGAAGAATAGAACAAGAAAAAGTATAAAGTTTTAAAAAAGAATCCAACTTCGACAAATAATACGCGTTGTAAAGAATAATTCTAAAAGTACTAGTGAAATATTGATCAAATGACAAATAGACAACACATGATAAGAATCACATTAAAAAACAATTGATAGGAATTGATTGCAAAATCACAATACCTAAGTTATAACGAATTCTAAATTGTTATTATTTTTGTTACAGGTCCAACCAAAACCCATTACAAATGGAATCGCCAAAGAACGACCGGAAAGAGAGAGTCGCGAACCGAGAGAGTCCCGAGAAACGAGAGACTCGAGAGAAATACGAGAAATGCGAGAAACGAGAGAGACGCGAGAGTCGAGAGAGATACGCGACTCGAGAGAGATGAGAGAATCAAGAGAGATGAGAGAATCGAGAGAAATGAGAGAATCGAGGGAGATGAGAGAATCTAGAGAAATGCGAGACTCTAGAGAGATCCGAGAATCTAGAGAGTTGCGAGAATCTAGAGATTCTCGTGACGAAACCGATCGAGAACATTTAGAGCGAAGAGGACAGACGTCTCCGATTCCCCGGGAGAGAGAAAGAGACCGAGATAGAGATGAGAGAAGAGACCAATCGACGCCGCAGCATGACGGCAGACATCCGTTACTGCAGTTCGCGGTTGACCACTTTAGACAGAGCCCAGAGTAAGTTACCTTTTTATTAAGCTTGAGCTTAATTATTTTAAGCTTGATTTTTGTGATTGCCTGACAAGTTCTTTTTTTTTATATATTCTAGCCTACATTGTCCCACAGCTGGAATTTAGAATTGCCTGACAAGTTCTTAACAACTTAAAATTAAACTTACTAATAAATAAAACTGCCAAGGATCGGGATAAGTGGAGGGGTTTGGAAGAGGCCTTTGCCCAGCAGTGGGACGATTTAGGCTAGGGAAAAAAGTATAAAAGATATACATACTTAGTTATAAAAACAGTACCTACTTAACGCGTTTCGTTGTGTCCAACGAATTTACTTAAATCTATGAACCCACGGCATATTAACACTGTTACATACATAAAATGTTAATTAAACATGAATTTAATGAATAAATGCTTAAAACTATCGGACCGCAACGTGGGCACAATACATCGCTCTATAAATTAAAAACAGCAAATATATCATTAAATTACCGAACGTTCATTGTAGGTATAGTAATATTTCCTAAATAAACATAATGTAAACACGAGTACTTGTATCTAATTACTTGCGCATTCAGCAATCGATGATTAAGCCGATACAATTAACGTCATTATGTAATAATTTTATTTTAGGGCAAAGTTTTTACCTAAAAATAAGTGAATATACTCTCAAAAATCAAGCATTTAATGAACTAACTTTTCAATACTCTATCTGCTGAATGTACCTATCTAGCAAACACTGAAAGACTGGGCTCAGTGGCGCGTCGGGTTTTTTTATGTTTTGTGTAGGAGACCTACGTCCAGCAGTAGACTGAGGTTGATGATAATGATGAAACGTGTAGGAATTATTTGAAAAAGCGTAGCAACAGAATATTTCAAAAGTATCTGCTTTTGTCAACTTTCGTTCAAAATTAATTAATTATTATTTAATTATTAATTCGTATGTAATTAGGTAATTTTCGCTTCAGAATACAACTTGAAGGTATAATAATAAACCACAGACGTCCCGCGATCACCGTGTTTAATCTTTAATTACCATGTACTCAGTACGTGTAAGTACGTGTACTGTAATGTATGATTGTATCATTAACCTTTTAATTGCAATGTGGTTACGTTTCCTTTAGACCGCCCCGCTAGCACAATGCTTTCTAAAAACCGTGGGTTCGCATTAACATTGAATGCAGGATTCCTACGCAATCTAGGAATCATTGCCTATTTTTTATTCCTCTTCTATAACGCCATAGGGTTGCCATACCAAATTTAAGTATTTATTTATTTTTCTTAATTCATTTGAGAGAGGCCTTTGACCAGTACGGAACATTTTGGCTAAAACAAAAACATTTTCTTTTAATCCGTCAATCAACCAATTATATAATAAAATAAATTAATTCATAGTATAATAGAATACATAATAGAATAATAGAATAATAGAATTCAATAACATAATAGAAACTAGATTGCTGATAGTATATTTATATACTTAAACGTTTTTTTATGCACTATAAGAATACAGTAACACCCAAATACAAAACAAACATCGGTGTTTGCGATAAAAGTGTTTGTTTTTATTGGGAATCGAACCCACGACGCATGCTTGGTAGAGCAAAGATATCAGTCAATAAATAAAAAGATCTAGAATCCATTACATCAACTTAGCAACTAAACTAAGTTAAGAGCACGCGTGAAACTTAAGGTTGTCAAGATAATCAAAATAGATATTTCTTAACCGAAATGTGATAGAAAACAATTATATTCTGCTCTAATTTCCACGCAAAAATGACTGCACAATTTCGTTATATAGGCAGTCACTCAAAACATACATCGTGTCTTCGTAATATATAAATTTATCTAACAAAATATCTGTATTGAAATACGACAAAATACTGGATTTATTCATTAGATTCCAACAGAACTGTCTTAAAAATACAATGTAGATCGTCAGCTGATTTTTCACATGTCAATGTGAAAACAAAAGCTTTTCGCAACGAGATTTTCGGCTTAGGTAACAGTTTAACAATGCAACATAAAAAGAGTTTGCAATAGCACAGCCCTGGTGTTTAGTTGAAGAGTGTCGGTCGGAGAGCACAGAGGTCGCGACATTATTGTAACCTTCGTGGTTCAACCATGCCGTGTGCTGCTGCAGTGAGGCTAAAGTACCGAATGCAAGTATCCGAACGCATTTTAACTCTGTGGTTTTCGTGTGTGTAAATAGTTATTTTATCTGTTCTTTGAACTAGGCAGTTTTTTTCTAGCAAGTTTAATATTTATTATGTGGTGAAGTGTTTGTGGATAAAAAGTGGTGCTTGTGATATCCTAATCTATTAAAAAAAGTAAAAACAAATTAGGTGCGACGCCAATTAGTATGACAAAGCATGTTTGGCTGAAACAAACAGTATAAAAACTAGCTAAATTAATTGTAATTCTCAAGAACGTTCTGCAGCTAAATCAAGCGTGACTTGTTTGGATCACATTAATTTGACATGACTAAACAGATTAAATATTTTTGACGTTTTGTACGTCCTAATTTATGTAACATCAGTGTTGCAAGTTGCCTAATTGTTTAGGCATCAAAAGGAGGCAACTTACCATAAAGCGCATGTAACATGTTCCACCTCAGTGCGTAAACACTTGAAAGTCAAACTGTATCGTAAATAATTCAACGAAAACGCTTCCTCACCGTCGAAGTTTACTTTCGAATGATTTGCGTTAGTTCGCGATCGGCTGCGGTCATGTCGGGTTCGGATCCCATGTCGGGGGACAGTTTGTCCGAGTTCGGAGACTACACGGACGACGAAGTTCCAGTCTTGTGAGACCATTTTGGTGTATTTAGTTTTATACTTTACTGGTGCCCGCGGCTTGTTGCTATCGTTATATTTTTGACAATTGGCACAATATCTTTAAAAATTATAGTCTTGTGGTATTCTGATCATATAAACTACATTATTGTAAAGTTTCATTACATACATATTATTCATTATATTCCTCACTACCATAGTCGGGTTGGTACTACAGTTGAGTTGGTAGCAAACTATCTTAAAATCGACTGTCAATTTCACTGCATATGATTCGCCGTTTTTATGTAAATAAAGCGAGATAGCAGCACTAAACCTCTTCATCCGATTACGCGGAGTAAATAGAAGTTGAGAGGAGATAAATAGAAGTAATAAATAGAAGTTGAGAGGAGATTCTAGAAACACCCTTTTTTTTTTAATTGTTGAACTTTTGCTTAAAACAACAGTTACACGTCATTTCTCTCATTGATCATAAGAAACGAGTTAATGTTTACTTTTTCTCAAATACTTTAAACTGGCTTGAAGGGCATAAGGTATTTAATACGTAACGTAAAGGTGCAAAAACTTAGGCAGGTGAAGGATTTCCCGATCCGTTTCCGATATTTCCGTGACTAGCTTTCTTTAGTTGTTTTATTAGTTTGTGTTCTGAAATCGATCATTGTAGACTGTTCTGTGTTTGTCGAGCAATAACTGACATAACTGTGATCAATAATTTGATAATTACCTACTCTTTCTTGTTTTTTTTTTTGTTTCTTTTTATCATGTTTATGCCGAGGTAAGAAATTCAAACGTACAACAATACAATGGTTTACGAAGTAAGTAGATTAAAAAAGTTCATATATCAGATGTTAGCATGAATATATGTAACAATTATCGAGTTACATTGCGCGTTTACAATAGTTTGACTGCCGAACGTTTCAGCGTCAACGTGCTATGTAACTCGAATACGGTAGTGTTTCTATACGATTTCGATTATCAAATTTCGTGCTTCTTCTTACTTTTATAATGGCCTCTGACTGTAAATACAACTTGTAATTCTGCTATTATTCGTGTTTACACTACACCGTGTTTTGTTTATACTGACGCACTGTTAAAAGTTTCAAAATGATTCTTTTGTTATTTGAAATAAGTGCTATACATATTGCTTTATAACTAAAGAATTTAGATTCCGTTTTAAAAGTTTTCTAGTAGTAACTTATGTTACGTTCCATAATATAAATACAGTAGGAATACCCGGTGAAAACATTCACACGTTTATTTTGTTTATTCAGAGATAACAATAAAATCACATAACTATTCATTATGATCTTTTAAAATTGAGACGGTTTTCTCTTTTAAAAACCTTACTGGTTTATTAACTTCTCATTTATCGGTGACTTGACGAACTGAGGTGATCTCTGAAACTTAACTAAGGTGTTTTTTTTTATCTTTTTTTAAAGACTTTAATGTCTCAATTCAGTCAGTGTGTCATAATTAGGGATTGCAATCCGGAAAACCGGATCCGGTAATCCGGCGGATCCGGCATCATTTAATGGTTACCGGATCCGGTACCAATATACCGGATCCGGAGACCGGATCCGGTGCTAGCAGTTTGTGGGAAAATAATATAGCTGTTGCATGAGTAGGTACTTTAAATGCGTTGTGCGGAGTGTTCATGCGTGCGAGTCGTTCGTCGCCGAGTCGCCCCACTACGCTTCGCCAGGTTAATTGTATCTATTAGATATTATAGTTACTTGATAATTAATATTGTTACTAGTCCAGTCAAAATAGACATTCCAGTTTGCATTAATTCCCAACAAGCTGGATTTTTGTGCAGGCCTTGAATACGTCATACAAAGAGACCTATCGAAAAATGGTTTTTCGATAGCTCTCATTGTTTCAGAGATATACACATATAACGCAAATTTGTGACCTCGAATAAAATACATGTTTTCATTTGTAATCTAATGACGTATTCAAGGCCTGCACAAAAATCCAGTTTGTTGGGAATTAATGCAAACTGGAGTCATCATTTTAGTCTATTTTGACTGGACTATACTTAAAAATTGATCCATCTATGAAAGTAAAATCTAGAAAGACTGAGCTACTCGTTACGTCGTAAAATTATGACTAGTTACCTGCACTATTAAATTTTATCCCCCTATCTTATAAAAAGTTAGCGCTGACTTTAAGTCATCATTACGTATGGTAATCAGTACTTCAAGTCTGCGCTAACTTTTTATAAGATAGACCGTAATTGTTTTCTTGTTGTCTATTAGTCTTAACATTGGTAAGAAAATAAAGTCGATTTTATAATATTTGAAACTATCATTGTTTTGAACATAGTTTTCATTATAAACGGAACCGAAATATCGGGAAATAATCAAACTCACAAATCATGGTAAATATCCCGTTTATAATGAAAACAAAGTCGATTTTATATATTTGTGATTTATTTTTTATAAACTACCAACATATAAGTGCAGTGACACTTGATTAACTCACTTATTTTGTACTAAAAAGCTAAAATCATCTTGATTTAATCAATCCGGCCGGATCCGGTTGGATCCGGCCGGATTGATGGGAATCCGGTCGAATCCGGCCGGACTGAAAATGACGCCGGATTGCAATCCCTAGTCATAATCCGCTTCGCTTATTTCATTTCATACCAGAACATTTTAATTACTTATCTCACTATTCATTTTACTATTCACATACATTATGCTACTGAAATTCTTATTTTAACAAACATCATGGCTGTGAGTGTGGTGCGTGCGGGTGCGCATGTGTGCGTACCGGCGCGCACCGCACATGTACTACTTAGAACTTGTTATTTTAGTTATGTTTTAGTTTTAGGAGTTTAAGTTTGAGTTGTTTTTTAGTTTTATTTCAATAGTTTAACCATAGATCTGTCATAAACTTATGTTTCAAAGATCTTTAAATAAATGAAAAAAAAAAAAAAAAAAAAAAAAAAAAAAAAAAAAAAAAAAAAAAAAAAAACAAACATCAAAATAACATTAGAAAAACAATTGACAAAAAATGCTATATGTTATTATTTTATTTTCATGTTTTTAACCTGCGTGTATGGATCTGTCGTGTCTGCAATAAAGATTTATTAATATTTACACATTTAATTTATATCGTAGTAAAATATTATTATTACTATTTATAAAAAAATAGCAGATCGAAAATGAAAGTTTGAATAAAAAAATAAACAGATTCAAACTTTGACAGATATGTTGGAGTATAGTCAGTATTGCCAGTATTACGCAGTGTCTCATTGTTGCTAAAAACTAGTGTCCGACTCACGCACTATCATTTGCATCGAATGCAGTCACTGTTAGGTACTTCCGGTAAAACAAATGTTAGAAAACAATGTTTGTATTCACCACACAATGGGGTGTTCCTAACACTTCGTGTGTGAATTGTATTGTGATGAACACGCACGGTTAAAGTGAAAAGTTTCACTAATAAAGTCACGCAAATGATACACTAATGGGGAAATCATGGTATATTTGAGCTTTATTTGGTATTTTTCAATAGAAATGATAATAGTCCATCGATTGAAGATGTTTTATAATGTTATAACTCATCCTAAAGTAAAACATTATAATTATAAAAAAAAAACTTATCTAAAACTATCTATTAATCTTTTGACAGATGAGAAACGGTAACACTAATGATGAACTTGAAAATAACAATGTACCTACCTACATAACGTCCTCTTAACGATATACTTTTAGGACTCCTGTGATTTTATCTTAGTCCATTTCGATTTTAGATCAGACGTACGCCTACGCCAAGTAATATATAAATCCTTATATTCCGTGATAATCCATATATATATATAAATCTTCCAATTATTTCAAAAAATACTGAAATTAATTCTAAAATATATCTTTACAGACTAGAAATCCTAAAAGCGGATTCATCTCTAAAGAGCAAAGCCAAACGGAACGAATGGACATGGAAGGCGCAGACCGACGTAGTGAAATGGCAGGCCAATCCTCTCCGAGCTCCCTTACTAAGGCTCCCCCCAGCCTTAGCTCCCCCAGCGCTGGAATGCTTCACCTGCATACGAGCATACTGCGGAGACCTGCAACCCAATGAGAGGAACATCCACCAGGACCTGACTGAAGTGAAGTGTGTGTATACGGTGCTAATGGTAAGTTTCTAGTTGGTTAAACGTCAGGCGGAACTGAGACGTAATTCTTGCATGAAAGTGTACAGCTACGCAATAGTTTTTTAAGTGTAAAGAGTTATGTTAGGTTTGGGTGTTATAGAAATACAGATTGGATATTACGTCCAGTTCAATATACTTCACAGAAATAACTACTTTTACTCTACGTGGATACGACGCACTAGCTGTTTTTTGTGGAGCTCCTTGAAATAATAAAAATCGAAATTTTTAATAACAGTTTGAAACACCAATTAGTTACACGCTATTCTATATACATAGTACGTCTTGGGAGAGACCTACGTCCAATAGATTTGATGATGATGGGTCGGGTTTCGATACATTTACGATTGTCACATTTATTCGTGCTTACCCCCCAGATGAAGTTTGAGGCCATTTGTTAGTGCCTTTTTCTGTGTGCTTGTCCAGCCCCCAGATGATGTTTGGGGCTATTTGTTAGTGCGTTTTTCTGTGTTTGTCCAGCCCCCAGATGATGTTTGAGACTATCTGTTTGACTGTGTTTGCCTGTGTTTGTCTAGCCCCCAGACGTTTGAGGCTATTTGATACAGTGTATTTGTGTGTGTTTTATTTGAGGGCATTCGTCTGAGTATGTTTGTGTGTGTTTGTGCAGCACTGCCACTCGGTGGCGGAGTTGCGCGACGAGGCGTACTGCCAGCTGATGAAGCAGACGACGTCGAACCGCTCGCCCGCGCCCGACTCGTGCCAGCGCGCCTGGCGACTCATGTCCATCCTCGCCGCATACTTCACCTGCTCGGACACACTCAGGTATTTACCATACATTTCATAAAAAGTATTGCATACAAATACAGGTTTACACAATATTTTGACTGATCCCTGTCAAAAATAAACTAAGTACAACACAGCGTGCGGATATTTGCAATCATGAATTTATAAAACGTGGTGTTCCACACATAAATATAAATATTCACGGAAAATTCACACTTCACACTCTGGTCCCAAACTAAGCGCAAAACTTGTACTATGGGAACTAGGCTGCTGAATACTTATATACAATTTTTTTGTAAATACATTCATAGAATACATAGTAACACCCAGCCAGAGAACTAATATTTGTTTATCACACAAACATGACTCATACTTAAAGAGACACCATGCAACATCATAAAATAAATTTGAAACCCTCCATTCCAGGCCGTTCCTAGTAGAATACCTATCAGCCGCGGCCGCGGACCGGCGGAGACCGTGCCAAGGCACAGCCTCCGTGTGCCTCACCAATCTCCGTAAGACCCTCCGCTGTGGAGGTCGTAAGAACGTGCCCAGTGTTGAGGAAGTGACCGCCGTGTCGGCAGGCCGCTCGGCCCGACGCCAGCTCTATAGACTGCCTGGCGGAGCCGAGAGAGTGGTCAATACTAGATGTGCTACTGTGGTGCAGGATATTGTCAATGATTTGTGTAATCTGGTAAGTTATAACGCTTATTATAAAAAAAAATCATGGGTCCATTTGTGAGTTTGATTATTTCCCAATATTTCGGCATAGTTAGTTAATTAAGTAAAATATAAAATAGAAACAAATAATAAAAATTGAAAAAAATAAATTAAACTTACCGAAAAACGATTTTTACTGTTTGCTAGATAAATTAAAATAAATACATTTGCAGTTCAGTACATTTATTTCTCATAGGCATTTACAATATTGCACTTAAGAATGTCAAATTGGATACAGGTAAAATATGTAGCACTTAATTTAACATAAAATATTTAGTTTAAACACAACCTCGCAAAAACCAGAGCATTTAAACCTTTTCATTTTTATTTATTTTTTCTCAAGCAAAAGACAAATTCCTTCTTAAATCTATAATAACTTAATCCTTCCTCAGATCGGCGTGAGTGCCGAAGCGGAGCGGCTAGAGTTCTCGCTATACTGCATCGTGGCGGGCGACGCTCTAACAATGCCGCTGGCGGGCGAGGAGTACGTGCTGGACGTCACCACGGAGCTGCAGCGCGCGCACCATCCCTTCTACCTTATCTTCTGCCGCAGCGTGTGGCACCATCCGCTCAAACCTGACGCGCCGCCGCTTTATACCGAAGTGCTGTTTAACCAGGTCAGTGTATAATTTAACCAATGTCTATTAACGCCTTCAAAAACAAACTCGACAACTGGCTACGAACAAGTAAAACAGTGCTCAAAAAAAGTGACTAAATGAACAGTGAACTTGTCATACCTATTTCAACACTGTGTGACGTAGACACATCAGCGAAAGCTGCTCGTCTATAAATAATAAATAAATATATAGTCAAGATCATTTAACATCAGATGTGATTGCGGCCAAGCGTTTGCCAATGATGCATAAAGAATAAAAACTCCTTTACACTCAATTGTTGTTCAACCAAGTGAGTGTAATGTAATATCTAGTGATATCTAGATGATGTCAAGATAGAAACGGTGGCATGATATAGTTGAAGCGAGCGCACCACCTTTTTATACTGAAATGATGTTTACTCATCTGTGCTCTGCTATTTATTCATTTATCGTTTACAAAAATAATGTCCTTATAATAAAAGTATAATCATAAAAAAATAATGTACAAAATCAATTTACAATGCATGAACCTATTTAAGTTAATGATGATGATATTCTTAACGTTGTATCTTGATCACAGGTGGCCCCCGACTACCTGGAAGGTCTGCTCCTAGTGCTCCCGTCGGGCGGAGCCCCGGCCGCGCCCGTGCTTCGTGAGGCTGCTCTAGTGGCGTCCCTGCTGCACCGCGCGGCGGGCCTGGCCGAGGGTCCCGCGTCTCGGGACCTGAAGTACCTGCTGCCGAAGCCCCTGCTGGCGCTGCGGGAGCCCCGGCCTGCCAAGTGGGCCAGCTGGGTCGCTACGGAGTGGGGACACGCGAGGACCCTCAGTCCCGCTGCAGCGAAAGCCAAAGTTCTACAGGTCACTGTTTGAATCCTAATTCTGAGACTCATTTTTATGAATTAGAAGTTTCAGAAGTACATATTTACACACCACAAACTGTACTTTATGTGTCTACGCAAAATCATTGAAACTCAGAACATGTTTGAAGGCATAAAATTAAGAAAAGATTTCTTTAGGTACTATTATCTCAGCCTTCCCTGCTGTGGGTCGTGGGTTCGATTCCCACTCAGATCAAATATATGTATTTAACATATCAAAGTTGTGTCAAATAAAATATTTCATTTCATAAGCATTATATCAACAATCTAGTTCCCATAGTACAAGCTTTGCTTAGTTTCGGACTAGAGAGCGATGTGTGAACTGTCCATCAATATTTATTAATTTATTTAATACCCAGGTGCTATCCCGTTGGCCGTTGTTCGGTTCATCATTCTTCGCGGTGCGGCGCGTGGCCGGCGCGGGCGCGGCGGCTCCCTCGGCGGAGTGGTGCGACCACGTGCTCGCGCTCAACCGGCGCGGGGTCCATCTCCTGCATCCCGCCACGCACGAGACAGACACGCACTGGCCCTATGCTGAACTTATATCTACTAGGAAGGTAACGAATACAATTATAAAATTAATCAATTATAATATAAAATAAAGATGGGATAAATGTAACGAATTTATTGGGGAAGGTTAAATATATAATAAAAAGGTTAATAAAGACATTCACTGTGATAATATGAAATAAATAAATGAAAAAAAAACAAATCACTAGGTACTAATGGTCCACGATGCTGTGGCTTGTGGGTTCGATTCCCACTCAGAGCAAATGTTTGCAATGAACATAAATATGTATTCTGTGTCTGGGTGTTACTATGTATTCTATGTATGTATTTACAAACAAAATGTATATAAGTATTCTATCAGCAATCTAGTTCCCATAGTAGCTTCGCTTAGTTTGTGACCAGAGTGTGATGTGTGATGTGAAATGTCCAAGAATATTATTTATTTGTTACTAGCTGTCCCGGCGAACTTCGTACCGCCTTAGAGAGTTTTTTTTTAGAGTTTTTTCCTAATTTTTTTTTTCCGTAAGAACCTTGTACTGAATATTAGAAAACTACAAAAAAAAAAACAATTTATTACTTTTGAATTAAGAACAAATTCAAACCATGGTTGAAGATGTAATACTTTATTAAAAAAAAGGTAGCACTCCGGGAGTGCCGGCAGAAGTGAAAACTTCAATATTAACGTTGTGTTTAATTATAAGTATAAAAGTACTATCATTTATGAGGTAGAATACAATGTTTATGTTTTTATTTTTTATTCTTTTTCGCCCTGTGCCGCCTAAACAGAGCAGCACACTCAGGCACGGTAGAAAGAGTGGGAGATACTAGTTCCTCTCCCTTCCCCTCGATCTTACGCTTTCGATCAACGTCACGTGACCCTGACGCGAGTTTGAAAGTTTCTACCCACCCAGCGCCGCTAAAGAAGTTTTCACTTCAAAAAACAGCCAAATCGGTCAAGCCGTTTTCATGCTATGTCGTGACAACGGAAAACGGGTTTCATTTTTATATTATACTAGTAGTACGCCCCGGCACGGGTAGCCTATATAAAAAATATCATTATAATATAGCCTATGTTCAGCGCAGATAATGTAGCTTCACAACAGTGAAAAAATTTTTGAAATCGGTCCAGTAGTTTCGGAGCCTATTCGATGCAAACAAACAAACAATCAAATCTTTCCTCTTTATAATATTATAGTTTAGATTAGATAGATATAATTGTTTGTATTCCAGGTCCGTTCGGAAGACGGCACGTTATTCCTGGACGTGAAGTGCGGGTCTCTCCTGCAACAGCGAGTGACGCGCTTGCAGGCCGAGCAGGCGCACGAGATAGCGCGCCTCGTCAGACAATACGTAGCCTTGCAACGGGACACCAGGCATGAACCAGGTGAAACTTATTTAACTATTTAAATAGATATAAAAAATATTTATGTAAGTACATAGTTAATAACAAACGGCGTACCAGGTATTACTTCAAATCTATATACATATAATTATATAGTAACTTTATTCACAAACAAACTTACGACTATACAGTATTTACAAAATGTACATTGTCATATATAATACATAAGAAACAGTTGAGCTATCTACAGACCCCGCGCTGGCCCTGACGGCGTAGGGGAGCGTCCCCCGGGTGGCGGATGGGGGGACGGTCGGTAGCACAGCCTAGCTACGCTTCCGGCCAAGTCCGATGGACTCGCTGACCAACGATGGGTGTGGTCCTCCAGCATTACAGGGGGTTGTGCGGCGGGCTAACACCCCGCTCACGGAAAAAAAATATAAACGTTACGAAACCGACAAGAATAGATAAACGATCCGATCCCAAACTCGACGACATACGCCAACGAATAACGGACACCCGATTTGCCTCATGGAATGTAAGGACCTTATTTAGACCAGGTGCTGTAGAGCAGATTGTAAGAGAACTTAAACGGTATCGAATTAGCATAGCAGCCTTACAAGAAGTGAGATGGCCAGGTAATGGGGAGTGTCAGCTAGAAAACGGTGTAACTTTATTCTACAGCGGTAATACAGAATACAAACACTGCAACGGTACGGGTTTTCTAGTTGACAAGAAATGCATTGGTAGCGTGCTTAGATTTGATGCTATATCCGAGAGACTATGCGTACTGCGTGTCAAAAGTAGATTTTTCAACATCTCAATTATTAATGCATATGCCCCAACAGAGGTAGCGGACGAGGACGCCAAAGATAATTTTTATGAGGATCTTGAAGTCGCGTTTGATCAAGTTCCGAATTATGACGTAAAGATCCTTCTGGGAGATTTCAATGCTAAAATAGGAAAAGAAGACATATTTATGCCAACCATTGGTAAACATAGTAAACATGACATAAGTAATGATAACGGCATACGACTTATAAGCTTCGCCTCCTCAAAATCTTTGGTGGTGAAGAGTACTATGTTCCCTCACAAAGATATATACAAAGGAACTTGGAAGTCCCCTGATGGCGTCACTATTAACCAAATAGATCATGTGCTAATAGATGGCAGGCATAGAAATGCGATTAGAGATGTCAGGACATTCAGAGGAGCAGACTGCGATAGCGATCATTACATGCTAGGAATTGCGATACAAGCTAAAATAAATAGCAGACAAATACAGGTTCCCGTCAGGGAACAGATAGACGTAGAAAAATTAAAGACCTTAGAAATTAGTGAACAGTTTAAATTAGAATTAAGCAACAGATTTGAAAACCTTGAAATTATAGAGAATGTAGATGGTATGTGGGATTCGATTAAGAATAATATTAGAGAAATAGGATTTAAAGTACTGGGTAAAAAGCATAAAAAGAAACCTAGAAAGTGGTGGAATGAAGAATGTGAAAAACATTTTGAAGAAAGGAAACATCTAAGAGTTGTAGTGGAACAAAACAGCGAACGCAAGGAAGAGTACGAGTGTCTACGCAATAAAACTAGAAGCGTCATCAAGAGAGCTAGAAAGATGCATATGGACAGGATTATAGCGCAAATGGAAAATATGAATCATGCAAGTGAATCGCGTAAGTTTTACCAAGAAGTGAGATCTTTGAAGAAAGCGTACCAACCGATGACTCAGTTTCTGGAAGACGAAAGTGGAAACCTTATTACAGATGCTCAGCACATTCAAAGGACATGGCGGGATTATTTTGCTGATCTTTTAAACTGTGCATCACCGGAAGGGGGAAGTGATCGAGTTGCAGATGTGAATACTGAGGAAGTGGAACCGCCTAGTCTCAATGAAGTAACTGCTGGAATAACGCGGCTAAAGAATAACAAAGCATCTGGGACAGATGACCTTCCAGCGGAACTGTGGAAGCACAGTGGTAAAACAGCTCAAAAAGCGCTTCATCGACTAATTTTGATGATTTGGGAAAAAGAATATCAACCGAAGGAATGGAACCTTGGAATAATATGCCCAATCCATAAAAAGGGAAGTCGGAAAAAGTGTGGTAATTACCGAGGAATAGCGTTATTAGCTAGTGCGTATAAAATCCTGTCCTACGTTTTGCTTAAGAGATTGGAGCCGTATGCAGAAAGTATAGTTGGAGATTACCAGTGCGGTTTCAGAAACAACCGTAGCACTGTGGACCAAATATTTCTCCTTAAGCAGTTGATGGAGAAAAAATGGGAATACGCACAGAACATTCATTCTCTTTTTGTGGACTTTTCTAAGGCTTATGATAGCATCGACCGAGGAACCTTATTTAACATACTCAGAGGCTTTCAAATTCCCGCAAAGTTAGTCCGTATGATCGAAGTAGCCACGCACGAAAGCCGGGCTAAGGTACGTGTGGGTACGGACTTTTCTGAGGAATTTGAAATAGTTACCGGCCTAAAACAAGGAGATGCTCTGTCACCTATGTTGTTTAACCTAGCCTTGGAACACATTATGCGTAAAGTACTTGCACTAAATGGCGGAGTTGAATTAAACGGGCAACACAAGGTGATTGGATATGCCGACGACATAGCACTTCTGGGAGTTAACAAGAGAGAAGTAAGTGAAGCCATCCAATGCTTGGAAAAGGAAGCAATAACTGTAGGTCTACGGGTCAATAAGGATAAGACTGAGTACATACACATGCGGCGTGCAAGAAACCTACGACAACGAAGGGAAGACCTTAAAGTGGGCGATTCGACCTTTAAAGGTGTAGATAGGTTTAAATACTTGGGCTGCACTGTCACGGACACAAATACCAGACCAGAGGAAATCGAGATGCGTATTCAGAACACGCTTCGGTGCAGTGCGGCTTTACACAAACTTTTGGCATCCAAGCTTCTTTCCCGGAGGACCAAGATTCGCATATATAAGACGATCATTCGCCCGATTCTAATGTACGGGTGTGAGGCGTGGACGCTAACACAAAAAGAGGAGCTCAAACTCTTGGTGACGGAGAGAAAAGTGCTGAGAAAAATCCTTGGCCCAGTTAAACGAGATAATGGAACTTGGAGGATTAGAAAGAACCGAGAGGTAGCGGAGCTTTTTGATGAGCCCAACATCATTGGCGAATTTAAAGCTCATAGATTGCGTTGGCTGGGACATGTGCTTCGAATGGAGGAGGATCGGGCAGTCAAAAGAGCTCTGCTAGGAGTGCCAGTCGGCCGGCGACCTGTCGGACGACCCAGATACCGGTGGAGGGACGAGGTAGTGAAAGATCTCCATAGTCTCCAAGTGCCGGACTGGATAGAAGCGGCACAAGACAGAGACCGGTGGCGTTCTATCGTATCGGAGGCCAAGACCCACTTTGGGGTTGATGCGCCAGAGCAGTAAGTAAGTAAGTATCTACAGACCGTTGCAAACGATCTATAGATAGTTCAACTATTATACCGGTAATATTACTTGTGTAACATAAATTAATATTATGTCCATTATGCTTACCAAAGTTGGTACCTACTTATACAATTTTTTTTTTAAATAAATCCTAGAAAATTGAAATGTCTAAATAAAATAATTAAGTCAATGCACTTATTCTTTTAACTATTAAATAACGTATGTTAGTCAATTGTTAATGGTTAATACAAACTTGCTCTAAATGCATAATAGTCTAGCCAATAATTATTTATTTTTTCTAAAGTACTGACTATTAAAGAGGTCACTTTGATCTCGTAAACAGTTATAGGTCAAACACAAAAAAGACATCGTAAGTCGGGAAACTTAAATGTTCATGTAAAACTTGGGTTTATATTATTTCTTCTGTTTACCATATCTTATCTATACTAATATTATAAAGAGCTAAAGTTTGTGTGTTTGTATATTTGTTAAATTGTAAGGGGTAATCTCGGGATCTACTGAACCGATTTTAAAAATTCTTTCACCAATAGAAAGTGTCAGAGTGTCATAGGCTATATAAAAAACCGAAAAATAAAAAGGCTTCTACGTGGTAGTCCGTTTTGCAAAGTGAATCTGAGAAAAATCGTTCGAATTATGCCCAACGAAATGAGCACGGGTCAGCTAGTGTATTATAATTAACACATTATATTTCTTTTGTTTCAGCGTTTAACACCTAAATGGATGAGGTCGTGAACAGACTGGATATTAGTGCAGTGTATCATTTTAACTAGTGTACGATCATTTACCTCGACTTACACTAAGCCGAATCTCAAAAGGAGTAAAGGAGTTTGATTGTGAATAAATAAATTAGAAAAAAAAAAGCTAGCACTCCGGGAGTGCCGGCAGAAGTGAAAACTTCAATATTAACGTTGTGTTTTCACTTCAAAAATATAACCACAGTCGTGATTGTGTCACGTCATGTCGCCACGTCATCGTCACGTGACGATGACGTGGCGACATGACGTGACGATGACGTGGCGACATGACGTGACGTGACGATGACGACGAAGCCAACGAAGACACAGACACATTCGCGCAAGCGCGAATGTGTCTGTGTCATTGTGATTGTGTCATGTCGTTGTGTCACATTCGCGCAAGCGCGAATGTGACACAACGACGAAGCCAACGAAGACACAGACACATTCGCGCGCGCGAATGTGTCTGTGTCTTCGTTGGTTTCGTCGTCATCGTCACGTCACGTCATGTCGCCACGTCATCGTCACGTCATCGCGCAAGCGCGAATGTGTCTGTGTCTTCGTTGGCTTCGTCGTCATCGTCACGTCACGTCATGTCGCCACGTCATCGTCACGTCATGTCGCCACAACACTATTTAATTGTTTGAGTCATACGTCGCGTGACCGCAAGTGTGTTCTTTTGTCGTCTCTTGTTTTACGAGCAATGTATAAAAATTAAATAAGATCTTACGCTTTTTCGACGTCACGTGACCCTGACGCGAGTTTGAAAGTTTTTACCCACCCAGCGCCGCTAAAGAAGTTTTCACTTCAAAAAGTAAAGGAGTGAATGATACTGAGATTTGTCACAGATTATACAATTCCGTCCATTATAGATCTGATTTTGTAATATTTGATTGAAATGATAATAGGACTCTAGGGCACAAGTGAATATAATATTTCTATTTTCATTTTAGTCATTATTTTAATAATAAATAATTTAAGATTTCTAAATCATTCCAATATTCGAACATTTAGATATTTTAATACTATGTGTGTTTTATTGATATTGTATATTTTTTATATGGGTACAATGTAATGCAAAAATTAATCAAGAGTACATATAGTAGAATATTTACCAAGACCAACTTTGTTTAAATATTATTCAATGTAGTTAAATGATAAAAAATATTATAATCAATTTAATGTACTTATGGAATTCGTATTATGTTCTAAATAGTATTGCTATTTCCATAAAATAAAAACTATATTTTTGTAAACTTGTAGATGTGAGACAACGTCGAATGATCTTGAAAGGGTGCTATTTAATTTTTATACAATAAATATACAATTTATGTTAAAATAATATATTAAATAGATTTTAATGGAAATCCAAAGACCCTCAAGGTCGGAGTCATGATATTTGTACTTTAATTATTTTAGTACGATATATTGTAATTATCGAAGAATATTCCATGTATAAGAATGTATAGTAAATACCTATTAATAAAAAAATATATTTTAATATGCATAGTTTTATTTATTTACAACCAAAAAGGTTTATTAGGACTCCGTAGGTATTTTTAGTTATAAACACTAACGGCCGGTTTCTCGAACGATCAACGAAAAAATCTAATAATTACTATGTGTCAAACTCTGATCAATCGTGATTTGGGTTTCCAGAAACCGGCCGTCACTCGTTTGTTTGCCATGGGTCGGGTCATTCACATTAGTTTTTTAGGCTTATCGCTTTTTTTAGGCCTAATGAGTGTGAGCGATGTACTTACTTATGACATAATGATATGTGATAAACAAATAAATAAATTACGCTTCCATCATATTATGTATGTGCATAAGAACCTTCTTCTTCTTCCTGCCCTTATCCCACTAGGTGGGGTCGTCACAACATGTTCGTTTCTTCCATTCTCCTCTATCATCCGCCATCTCAGAATTCACTCCTTTCACATCCATATCATTTTTCACACAATCCATCCATATTTTCTTAGGCCTACCTAATGATGTGGATGGATATAGAGGAAGACCTCTATATCCATCCACATTCATACCTAGCACTCTTTTCGTCACATGACATTCTTCTCTTCTCATAATATGTCCATACCACGCCAACCTGTTACTCCTCATTTTTTCAGTCACTGGAGCTACTTTCAGACTTCCCCTTATGTACTCATTATCATGTGCATAAGAACCGATATCGCATATTTCTATGAAAATATCGATAAGCAAAACGATACACCTCCCTCCTATTATTGGCCGACGACTCAGTTCATAGCGAGAACACTATATAATGCACGATGTAGGTAGCATAGGCTATTTCTAGTTCAATTAAGGGCACCGTAAACTAAATAAATAGTAAGCGTGAACTTTGCTTCACCTATTGCACCCAATTCAGTCCATTAGGCATCGGTCAGTCGACCTAACTAGGTTCGTACGATCAATAAATTAGTAAATGAACATGATGAAACATCGTTGTGATTTTGTTTTTGTATTATGTCCCACTGTAGAGTCTCCCCTAAACTTTTTCACGCATTCCGGTCTCAGATTTACCAAGACTGAATTACCTACCCAAAAATAAATTTAAGGCTTTGATAATTTTCGTCGATATTCACATATTGACGGAACTTGCCTAAGTTCATAAGGATTCTTATAATACTTACGTAGCGCTTAAATAGATTCCAGTCACAAAGACAGTTTTACTAGAAAATAAATTGAAGCTTCTAGGCTTTGATAATTTTCGGTCGATTTTCACTTTTGGACGGACCTTGCCTACATCTACACTGAACATTTTCGTATACCTTAAGAACTTTATAATTCTCATGTGATTTCTTTGTTGTCTTAAATAAATAAATTATTAAATCATCACTGTGGTGATTATAAAATCAGAGGATATTGCTAAGCCAGCACTGCCCAGTCAAAAAACCAGCCTCTACATGCTTACTATCCACATTTCCCATTTAAAACACTTCTTATGCAGCTGATGGCTCGGCAGACGATGTGCGAAGGTCTCCGCGGCCGGGCCCATTCCCACGCGGCTCTAAAAAGTGTCCTTTGTGTGAGACGCCTTCGAGGCTGCCGCTAATGCATGACCCCCCGTGCATTGTGGACATGAATAAATATGGCTTAAGTAGGTATGCTGAATTCGTGAGGACTCCATAAGTATGTTTATTAAGACAAGCAGGTTTTTTTTAATATGAGGTTAAAATACCTCAGTGAGTAGGTACGTTCACCAAAGACCTCATGCCTTTGTAATTACACAGTAGTTTAAAGTATTATTCTTACAAATCAGTCCAAGCACACTTAATATCTATAAGACTAACTAAGTATTAAGTGCCTGCAAAAAATATGAGAAACTTAATACCTCAAATTAGAACTTTGGGAGACTAACTACCTTGGTTAAACCAGTTCTAAAAACATATCCAAGTGCAAACTTTGTTTTATTTAATACAGGTATTGTGGCTATTTTCCGTAATTCTGTAATTATATATTGACAAGTCACTGCGCGAGGTCGGTTTAGCGTGAGAACATGCTTCTACATATTATCATTAAAACAATTAATTTACATTTTATGAGATACCTAAGTGTGTATTCTTTGTGAGTCATTGAATATTTAAAGTCTTAAATGACTTGTACCAAGATTACAACGTGCTACTAGAGACCAAAGACTAGGAAATATTTATTCATAATCTGAGGTTCAAAGCTCGACATTTTCCCCAAATTGAAGAATTGCTTAGTATATGTATGAAGTACAGGCTGCAGTAACACGTTTACCTACTAGCTAACAGCGTTAATTCATCGTAACTTAAATGTAGACGTCACAGCTTCAATGAACCATGCTTTTAGCCTAGAAGGTCTTATTAGCACGGTCATCTCAATAGCGCGTTTTAGCGTATCTAATAGACAACAGCTGTTTGATAGCAAAACCTTTTCAAGAGAATCGATCAATCAGTTTAGCTGACTTGCAACTAAAAGTTTGGTAAGAAATCGATTCAAGAAAAACACTGATGATAATCGAAAAACATCTTTGTAATCATA
The DNA here is from genome assembly GCA_932527185.1 of Ecliptopera silaceata. Taxonomy (NCBI): domain Eukaryota; kingdom Metazoa; phylum Arthropoda; class Insecta; order Lepidoptera; family Geometridae; genus Ecliptopera; species Ecliptopera silaceata. Next base: position 2,078,233 of record OW052202.1, on the reverse strand, counting down.
TGGTAGACCACACAGACAGATATTTACCATATACTTAGAGCGAGGCACAGTGGTAACTGTAAGACGACTTCTAGTACTGAATGGTAGCCAAAATGCAGCTGCAGAAACGTGGAGCGTCCAATAAGATGGGCAGGTGACATCGTCAATGTCAGGGCCGCAAATAAAGGATGAGACAAAAAAGTTATGGAATTTCTGTGGATAGTTCAGTATTTTTTGTTGATATGTGACCTTTACCACCCGTAAGTCCCGTAACACTAGTTATTGGAACTCCTGCATAATAGGTAAGTACTAAATGATAATGGAAACCTGTCACATTACGAATACCTACATAACAAATGCAATATGCGTATGGCATATTGTTTAAAATTGCTTTTAATTATCCTCTTTAAAGCTAGATATCTATAATTGATGGTGGTTTTATACTAATTACCAAATTTTTATTTTTAGTTACTTCAGCGTCAGAAAATTCTTTAAAATACTAATGAATAACCAGAAATTATTCCGATAAGCATCAAATTGTTGGCGAGTTTTTGTTTGAACTTTGAGGCGAGTAATTACAAGCTCTGAAACAATTAATGTTTTGAGGCGGATGTATTCGGTTTGTCGTGAAACTTGGGAAACCCATAAACAATGAAAACTAGCAAAAAATTTGGTCCTACACGATATTCCGGGTGTAAAAGGACCTATACTTAGAGGAGTTTCAAATGAAATGCAAATCCAGTAATAGTTCAAAGGTACTTTATTGAACCGAACCAGAAGAGGAATACACAATGTAATAGCCGCAACACCAACATATCGCGTGTGTTTTCGTCAGCGCGTTCTAGCCTTCAAAAAACTTTACTAGCGCCATCTAGTTGTGTTTTCGGAACTAACACTTTTTTACTTATTAATAATTATTAGAACCTAACTTAGACATACCGCCCACCAAGAACAACTGTTTTGTTCTTAACTAGAGAACTAAATACACTATAAACACAACACACTTGGGCTAATTTACATTGACTGCTTCAATAGCTTATAACAACTATACACTAAGTGGACTGTAAATATAAAAACAACATCAGCTTTAACAAAAATAACTTCAACCAAAACAAAAACTTTACTTACATGCTAACCAAAAGAACTTAAAACATTGTGAGGAAAACAACTTAAACTAAAACTAATCAGTCACAGGCAAAACACATAGCTTGGACACAGGACGTTTACATAATGTGCCATTACACTTCAGAGTTACAACTCGTGTGATTTTGTCCAAACCAGAGTGTTTCTCGACAACTATACCTAACAACCAACGAGCTGGAGGCACATTGTCCTCTTTGACCAAAACTACATCTCCGATATTTGGCTCTGGAACAAGCTTGTTCCATTTCAAAACCCTTCGGCAATAGGCTACTACTCTCACTAGTTTCGACAATGTAGAATATTTCGTCCACAAAGGATCGTCTGGCGTGTTCTCAGTCACAATATGAGCCTTGACCGATCTTTGTTCCATATTTGTGGATATGGCCTTCGGTCTGGTGTATTCTACGACCTCGTTTCGTAGCCAAGGTGGCCCCTGAGACCACAGAACATTGCACGAAAGTTCGTGTGGAGTCAACCCTCTCGAAGCAATATCTGCTGGGTTGTGAGAGGACTGGACATGAGCCCAGTGTGAATTTTCAAACTGCGAGAGAATGGCAGAAACCCTGTTCGCAACAAAAGTTGTCCAGCGGCTTGGATGGCTGCTCAGCCATGCTAAAACCACGGATGAATCGGTCCAAGCGTGTACATGAGTCCGTGGGATCTTCATTACCTCCGACACTTCAGACATTAAGTCTGCTAATAATGCCGCTCCCATCAATTCAAGCCTCGGAATCGACTGCTGCTTAACTGGAGATACCTTGGTACGTGCAGTGATCAAACTGGTGGTAATGGTATTGTTCGCTTTGATTACCCGGACATACACGACCGCAGCATAAGCAGCAACAGATGCATCTGAGAACCCATGCAATTCTACACACAGGTTGTCAGTTGATGTATCGACCCATCTCGGAATGCTGAACTTACACGTCTCTACGAGAGTTTCTCGGTAAGTTTGCCACTCTGCCAATAACTCCATTGGTAGCTCCTCATCCCAACCTATTCCCGAAAGCCAAAGCTTTTGAATAAACATCTTCGATGTAACAACACACGGTGCTGCCCATCCCAGCGGGTCGAATAGGCGGGCGATGTCCGAAATGACTCGTCGCTTTGTAATAGGAGTCGACTGTGAAGAAAGTTTCACCGAGTACTTGAACTCATCACAATCACGATCCCATGATATTCCTAAAATCTTCATAACATCATCCATCTTGATATCCTTTTCCTTTATTCCTTGATCCTTGTTCACTTCATCTTCGCAATCCTTTCCTTCCTCTATTATTAATTCATTAAGTTTTTTACAGCTACTGATCCATTTTTGCAACTCAAAACCACCCTTGGTAAGTACTTCTGTCATTTTTTTCTTTATCATTAATCCTTCATCAACTGTTTGACAACCAGTCATCAAATCATCAACATAAAACTCATTTTTTATTTTTTCAGCTATTTCAGGATCATCGGAGGACTCATCGACCGCTGCCTGCTGCAATGTCTTCACTGCGAGGTACGGAGCTGCCGACGTACCAAAGGTAACTCTCAACATGCGAAACTCTTCGATTTCGTCCATGGGATCATCGCGCCACACTACTCTCTGGAAATCTGCGTGTTCAGGTAAGACTTTCACTTGTCTGTACATTTTAATAATGTCAGCACATATACTTATCGGGTACATTCTCCACTTCATGATAATGTGCCGCAGTGGTGGTTGCAGTGTAGGACCAACCATAAGGTCGTTGTTCAAAGAGACCTTGTTCAACCCCTTCATAGAAGCGTCGAACACAATTCGAACCTTGGTGGTCGACTTGTCCTCGCGTACAACAGCGTGATGTGGTAAGTAAACCGCTGTAGATCTTCGGGTATCACCAACTGGTACGCGTTCGATGTGACCAAGATCCATGTATTCGTGGAACACCTCGGAGTATCTTTTCTTCACTTCTGGCTGCTTCTTGAACTTGTTTTCAAGAAGCTGAAATCTTTTTACTGCCAGGTCTCTGGAACTGCCATACTGACACTGCGGGTCATCGCTGCGAAATGGAAGGTGAACGACGTATCTACCACTTTCATCCCTTGAAGTGGTTTGAGAGTAGATGTCTTCGCATCGCTGCTCGTCTTCGGAAAGGATCTTTGGAGATCCAGGAATGATGGACTCGATCTCCCAGAACTGCTTTAGCAGTTCGTTGTCATCAACCTGATCTGGCGTGCTAATAACGGTATGATGACAATGAATGTTCGAGTCTGACTTTGATGGAACCTGACCAGACAAAATCCACCCTAAGGCTGTGTTTTGAGCTACAGGAAAGCCTAGGGGACCTTGGGTCACTCCTTCTCTCAGAACCTGGCCATACACTTCAGCGCCAAGCAAGATGTCAATCTTGTTTGGTGTATGATATTCTGGGTCAGCTAAAGTGAGCTGTATCTCAGGCCAGTTGAATTCGGCAAGTTTCTCAGAAGGTAAGAGCGACGTTATAGTACCTAACACGAATGCTTCTACTTGGACACTAAACTTGGGATCAAAGCGTGAGTGAATAGTCACTGAGACTGTAAACCTAGAAGCAAAACTGCTCTGCTCACCGCCTATCCCTGAAACGACCGTTCTGGCCGCTGACTTCTTTAATCCAAGCAGCTGTACTGTTGATTCGGTTATGAATGATGCCTGGGATCCCTGATCCAATAACACCCTCAACAGTTGCGTAGACCCGTATCTTGTCTGTGCTTCGACAAGAGCTGTGGCCAACAAAACTTGTGTAGGTATTGACCTCTGAGAAAAATGTGACGCTACATTTGACGAAGAAGATTCGCCCTCTGATAACGCTGTCTGAATAGCAGACACCGTTGATTTGACTTCAGCCGTTGAATTTGAGTTCACTTGAGAAACGGCTGAGTTTGAAACTGATTTGGGATGCAACAGCGAATGATGTCTTCGCTTGCAAACGTGACAACAAGAACTTTGACGGCAAAACTTGATGGAGTGGCCTAAACCTAAGCAGTTAAAACATAAACCGTTGGTTTGAACAAAATCATGACGAGATTCATAACTCTGTTTGGCAAATTGCTTACAATTTGCAATCTTGTGGCTACCCTTACAAAAGGGACATGAAATGTTGACATTGGCATTGTTGTCGGTGCTAACTACATGATGAACCTTCGGCTTATTCAAGGGCGGTCTAGGTCTGCTATGGTTGGAATCTAAGAACTCAAGTGCCCGTGATCTGGCTTCTAAAAAGTCTCTAAATTCCGCGAGTGTGGGCAGTTGATCGTGTGAGCTTATTTTGGTTTCCCACTGTTTTCGGGATTCAACATCTAATTTTAAGCTCACAATGTGTATCACTATGATATCCCACGACTTGACCTCTACGCCTATATTTTTTAGACCGTTTAAACACTCCATTGTAGTGTCTAAGAGACCTTTGATCGCGCCTGAATTTTCCGCTACAGTTGGTTGGCTCATCAACCTCTTCAATAAACAATTTGAGATAAACCGCTTATTATCAAATCTACTACTAAGAATTGACCAACATTCATCATAATTAGCTGCCGTGATAGGAATATTCCGGACTAGCTGTTCAGCTTCGCCCGACAACAAGCCCTTCAGGTAGTGCATTCTTTGTACATTATCTAAACTTTCATTTTGGTGAATTAATGACACAAACAAATCTTTGAAAGTAGGCCATTGGGTATAATTGCCCGTAAATGTGGGAATTGATATTTTCGGTAGCTTAATACTATCAGTTTTACATTTTACAATATTTTCGGACACTGCTTTAGCCGTAGCTTGTTTCTCAAACCTTGGCATGACTTCTTTTAACTCACATTTATAAGTTGTGTACAATTCTTCGGATGCTTCATACAATTCATTTTTAAAATACTTATCATCTTTATTTAATTCTGTTACTCCTTGCACAATTTTTTCATGAACTTTTTCAAAACTATCCCAAGCCTTTTCTAGCGACTCTAATCTAACCTCAACGTATGAACGGGTAACGCGTTCTTTAGGCGATTTTTTAAAGTTATTTCTAGCTTTCTCTATACGAAGCTTGGTATCGTTTTGCAATTTGTACAAGTCCTCCATTATGAAATTAAATTAAAATAAACAAAAATATTCTAAGTCCAAAAATTTTCTTGAAAATTTTACAAGTGTTTGAGAAATGAAATAAAAATTTAAAATTTGGGCATAGGTTCCCCGTCTCAACAGAGTTTGAATTTCTTACAACTAACATGCACACAAAAATTACAAGTCCAAAATTTTAAATTATTCTAAGTCCATAAAATATTACAAGTCCAGAAACTCTACCGAACAGCTCTATCTTCTTGCTCTATATTTCACCACACAGCTCTACACTTCAAGTATGTAAACAAATGTACTCACAATTGCACAGCACAAACCACACCAATTAGCTCCATCCAGTATTGCCAGAATTGTCTCCAACTGCAGTGGCGCCCTCTGGCGTCTCCTTAGTGCTCCTACCAGACTGATCTTTCAGTCTCAGTCCGCGTATCCACCGACACGCGATTCCCACCTTGGTGGGAGGTAAAGGCACAGTGGCAATCCACCACTTGTTCCAGTGCCGGTTGAAGGCAAAAAAGTTCTTTTTTGAAACTCGCTCCAAAATAGGGGCTAGTTAAATCCGCTCGTAAGGACCATGTAAAAGGACCTATACTTAGAGGAGTTTCAAATGAAATGCAAATCCAGTAATAGTTCAAAGGTACTTTATTGAACCGAACCAGAAGAGGAATACACAATGTAATAGCCGCAACACCAACATATCGCGTGTGTTTTCGTCAGCGCGTTCTAGCCTTCAAAAAACTTTACTAGCGCCATCTAGTTGTGTTTTCGGAACTAACACTTTTTTACTTATTAATAATTATTAGAACCTAACTTAGACACCGGGCTTTTGATTTGATAGATGCGGTTTTTGATAGTAGCACAGAATACCTCTAGTGGAAATCTAGTCTTTTATGTGTTTGTAAAGATAGGATATTATGTCAAAACTTCCGGCTTGGGGCCAGAACCACAGACATAATTAGAATAGCACCACAAACAACTGGAAAATTGCGTAACACAACATAACTTAAGGTCGCTCGAGCCAAGCGGCCTTAATTAAAATGGTGCTAAGATTGGAGTAGTGTTCATTATCACACAAAAATGCGTGTTCTCCGACAAGGATGTAAATAAGTTTGTGTCGCAAGATCATTATTTTAAAATTAACTCTAATCTTCCACTTAGCGCGGAGCAACGAACTTCCTACAAACAAAGTATTTTCAAGAAATATTTACATCTTACCTTACCTGTTCATTCTTTTGTATTAAATTTTAACGTGAGAAAATAATAAAAATCGCATATAATTGAAATGAAAAACAAGACATGTTAGTTAAATAAATTTAATTAAATATTAAAAATACTCACAAAAAATATATTAGGGTCTATAGAAACTTAACTAAATGGCTTATTTACTTATTCACACACATTTTAGGTGGATTTGTTCGTCAGTCAAAACTTATAATCACTGATTTCACTACGTGGGGCTATGCCTCGGTGTTCGCAGCTCTCGATGTTTGTCGGCCCACCGTCCGGCGGTGTATTGCACATAGCCCGGGTCTGTAGGAGTCCCCGAAGCCCTACCTTCCGTATCAGTAGTTTCCTTCTCCTCGATAGGCTCCATCGGGAACAGAGCCGGCGTGTCAGCCCTACGGGTTCTCGAGGAGCTCTTCAGGTAGTCTTCCAACTGCTGCAAGGTGGGAGAGGGGACCGTCTTCGCTTTGGACGGAGATTTCTTCTCGTAATTAGATTGACTTCTCTCATAAGTCGGGGACTCCTCGTCGAAAAAACTCTTCAAGCGTCCGGACTTCACTTTAGCGAAGACCGGCGTGTGAGGCTCCGGCAGGTAATTCTCTCGGACCGTGAGTTTTCCCGCGAAGTTGTCGAGAAAATCTCTGAAGTATCTTTCGTTGAATTTGGCGAGTTCGCGCTCGTAGTGCAACCTGTCGGGTTCCGATATGGGGTCGGAGAGTCTAACGTAGTTGCCGCCTTCCATTCCGTTGCGTAGAGAGCCGAACTTAGTTTTCTCTAGCATCTCATCGATGTCTAGCTTCGTCTCGTCTAACGAGGTTTCTAGGAGTTGAGTATCTTTCTTGGCTTCTTTTTCCTTGCTTTCCTTGTCCTTCTCTAGGTCGAGATCCTTCGGTCTATCGGCAGGGAGATGTCCGTTTACTCCGTTCTGCTTGGCGGGTGTCACCAGTCCGTTGGTAGTGGGTGGGCTGGCTATGGAGACCTTCTTCTCGAGCCGCGGCGAGGAGAGCGGCTCCGTCTGCGCGTGCGCGGCGGCTGTGTACACGCGGGGCCCCATGAGGTCTATGAGGAATAGGGCTGCGACGACCAGAGAGAGAGCGCCCAACACCGATGCGTTGACGGCCAGGTTTCTTGGCACGGAATCTAGTGACGCCAGCTCAAGTCCACCTGCGAATTTAATATTTGCTTAGTAGGTGTAATTACTTAGTTACATGGAGATAGGTTTTGTGTTTTGTTCATCTAACCGTAGTTAGTCGAAACCAATACCTTACAAGTACTACCTAAGATGTCTTTACATAATTACTACTGTAGTATAAGTTGGTAGTTACTGTTTGTATTTTTACTGCATATTAGCAACAAGCCGGTTTTGTAATGTTTAATGAGAAGATAACAAACTAGTTTTCATAGCTAATGATCCGCGAAAAATATTGAACAACAATCTGTAGATCAATTATATTAGACCTTGACACACATTTGTGTCAAGTTTGATTTAATTTTAATCTATAACAAAGCATTATGCATTATTCTTGTAGATAAATATTGTCATAACATCCCCAAATTAATGATTCTACTGATTTCTTTATGACGTGTACCAGTTCTTTAACATCTTCGCTAGTTCAATCAGAAAATGTTAAGTACAGGAGACTTTTTTTCTTATAAATAGTGAGTGTTATTGGATTGTGTAAAACAAGAAGGAATAGATTATGGAATTGACGAATGTTTGGAGTGAGTGGTAGAAAAAATGTTGTGCCTGCCAATCACACGTAGCGTAGGTTAAGGGCAGGGAGAAGTTGAACGTATGTACGTACGTCGTAAGTTTCTAGGCTCTGATCGCTGAGAACAGACACCTAGAATCCCCTAGGATATAAGACGATTCTAAACCATCCTTATATTACTGAATAATATATGACTGCGACTAATGTAACACACTTACCAATGATCAGAAAGAACAGCATTCCAAATCCTAGGAAGAGTCCTTCTAGAATCCTACGTCCCTTCGGTATCTCTTGCATGACGCGCGCGACGATCAGCACAAACGTTATTATCACGTAACCTGCAAGATACATATTATTATAAAAATATATTATATATATCCTAATTCTTCTTAATTTCTTGGAGTCGTGGCAGGACGACCTAGACACTTTCAAGAGGAATTGGTGGAAATAAAAGAATAGGGAGTGGAAGGAATTGGGGGAGGCCCTTGCCCAACAGTGGGACGAGATAGGTTAGAGAGGTTTTTTCATATCCGTTTTCTTCAGTTTATTTATTTGATTAAGAACTGAATTAGGTATCTGAACTTGAATTACATTAGTGCAAATATGTAGTCGTTTTTTTTAGTAAAAATTATACATTATGGTTGTGAGAATTGTACACCTTACAATGCAATAATCTGATGACATTGACCTGTAGTTGCAGATTGCAGTCGGAAGACTACTGCAGAAATATTTTTCGAAACCAACTAGTAAAGTTTATTGGGGTCATTCATTATTGTGGTTTTACACACACACCTAATGGAAGTAATTATTACAAAGTAGGCTTACCATTCGATACGCTGGTGACATCTAGGTCAATAGCCGTATTTTAGAACTATGTACATTTGTAAATTATACTGTGATACTACTTCGAGATTTAAGATTACGCGCGAAAGGGGCTATTAGGTATTATTAAGTTTGTTTACAGGGTGTAAGTACATAGTTGTAATAGTCCAAGTAAGTGTTTCTAAGACTAGTTACGAATAAAAACATTTATTGAGTTGAGCAAGATTTGAACCCGCGACCTTTCCCTAGATATGGGGGTGCGAAAACCAACTTTGCCACCGTCTCCGAATCCTGCTTCTATGCGAATTTCCTATGTGCAGAAAGCATTTTTTCAAGTTTCAGCTGTGGTTTAACTAATTGACAGTCGAGCTGTTTGCCTAGCCTTTACCATGCAGTTGTAATTCTTACGGTCTATCTTATAAAAAGTTAGCCACTAGGTAGACATGATGTCGTGATTAACATACCTAATGGGGACATAAAGCCTACTCTTACTTTTTATAAGATAGGGGATTAATGTCTCTGCAGAAAGCACTTTAAAAAATATTAATTTTGACGTGCTGTTGTAGCCATACCTTAACACAAAGTTAGGGTAGGTACGTTCGTTATAACTGTTTTGGGTAAGCGTGGTGAATTTACCTCCATAAATAGCATCCGCAAAGGCGCCTCCAACAGAGTCCCAAGTAACAGAAGTGAGGAGAGACCACTCCCTCGAGAACTTCTGCAGCAGCAGCGCCAGCCTAGCCTCGTCATCCTGCGACACGCGCTTGGCCACCAGGCACGCGACGCACACCAACTGTATCAGACATTTAAGAATCATGATCATCCCTAAGCCTGGTTAAAAACTTTTGGTACCTACTTCCTATTAAAGGTACCTGCTTCCTATTAAAACACCAACTGAATAAAAAGGATCTTGATTATTCGTAAGCATGGTCCATAACTTTTGGTACCTACTGCCTATTAAAGGTACCAAGTTTTTTTTTTCTTTAATTTATGTCCTCCCAGTCCTCCCACAGCTGGACAAAGGCCTAGTTTTCAAAACTTTTATATTATTTTTATAAGAGTGATAATCAAACATAGTGGTTAAGATACCTGTGTCAAACTTAGTCTTCTCAAAAACAACTTTTGTTTAAATATTTAATCCGCATGCCCAAAAATAAATAACTAATCTGTAATAATTTGGTCCGCCTGATCCAATTCTATAAAATGATATGGTATAGTATTATTAACACAAAAATAGTTAAAATAATTTACTTACGCTGTCGTGCTGTTAGTATTCTCCAAAGTGTTAGATACAAGCTCAATACATGCAGGGACATCACACATCATAAAATGCACAAAAAGCCACAATGCAAGTGCAGACCTTGCGTGATGCGTCCCATCCCAAAGGAAACGGCAGCTTTGTCCACAACAATGGGCGGCTCTTCGGCCTCAACTACCTGACGTCATTGTCCACCGTGGGACTGACATTGAAGACGAGGATCTTACTTACCAACTAGTTATCATTTATATACACGTAAATAGACGTGCGATGCATACGTTTTCCGAGATGTTGAGATATTAATGGATCGTAGCGGAAAACTCGGAATGCAGTACACTTGGTTGAGGAAAATGAGATGCGAACGTGCAGCGTGCATTGTTTATTGATTTATCTAATCGCGAGCTATTTTAATAAATATCTAGTTATGTTCTGGGTTCTGCTAACCGCAACGAATTTAGACCTAAATCAAACTGCTTAGTCTAAAATTTGTCAGGAGCTTACTATTTAGATGAAAATGGCTTTTGAAAAGTAAAGCTAACGTCGTCGAGGACTAGTCAATAAATTGCCGCATCCTAACATAGTAATTGCCGGAAACTAAGTCACAATTTGTCACTGAATATGACTAACGTTAAATAATAGTCTTCGGAGCGTATGAGGTAGGTACCTAAGTAATAACTACATCGCAGCTTAATTATAAGGACTTGATTGATGATTCACTATCTTGATTTCAGCATAGGTACTTCCTGCTACCTTAAAATCTGCTATTATCCTAAGCAAAACCTATTGAAATCTATTTTTATTAAAGTAACAAAACCAATGCCATCTCGAGAAGAAAATTAGCACATGAATGACACACTTCCCTTTTATGTATTTCAAGTACAATTTCAGTAATTTTACATTGTGTAAATGATTCTTGTCGCGTCTTGTGTCATGCATATAGAAAACTTACATGTGTAGGATGTTCTACGTATTCTATTCAGTCAGTTTTATGCAACTTCTAGTGAAAATTCTATGATGTATAGAATTTAGATCTACCACAAACATCGATATGAACTTGGTCTCGACATTTAAATTAAATAAATTAAAATAAAAGGCTTATTGTTGATTTTACAGGACAAATAGCCTGTGTCAAACAATAACCACCAACCGTATTTAATCAAATATATTTATCAAACAAAGATTTAGTTAAAAAGCGTTTAAAAGTTTTACTGTAGTTAAGTTCAGTAAATACGTAGTTTAAACATAAAGCGCGAAAACATATTGACATTAACATTTAAGCGTATCGTTTTGTTTCATTAAATAAGATTAAAAACATTTGCCCTTTTCTTTTTATCCTTGAAAGAGATTGGAGTGAAATATCTCGAAGTAAAAGTTACTCAGTTAGCAAGTATGTATTACATACACATAAAATACCCACCTTGACCTAATCACTACATACCTACATCGATAAATATAAAAACACACTATTGCAATCATTCGTCAGCAAAAATGAGGCAAACGATGAGATATGCATTTAATAATGATGGTAATTTAGTTAGAAATTTAGCAAATTCTTATACTGCGTTTCGCTTTTAACGAAGGTGACAGTTCAAGCGATTAAGCCCGCCAAACACCATAAACCAGTTTCACTACTATCAGTTAGTCGCGCGCGACACCATCAAATCGTATTTTAAAAGTTGTAGTTAAGGTATCGGTGGCTAGTGGTGTTAAGTTGCCAAACAACATTTAGCATGCGTTATGTTATGGTGCAATGCTACTTACAAATTCCACTATCTTGAGCACGACCCACTTGTCAAAGACCGCCATACCGATAAGGTTACACCACTGTTTATCAACGCCTAGCCCACCTTTGCCGAGGTGACATAATACAGCATAGTTTGGAGACGAGACGAGCGCGCGCTACCGAAGCCAAGTTTTGTTTGATGCTAAACATTACGCGCTGCGGCGTGACATTGAAGGACTGGAAGGCAAAGGCTGGGACTCGTACTTGCGATCAGCGAGTATATCTGATTGCATCACGCTGGAATCTAAGCTCAGTGTTCGAGATCACGGATTTTGATAAGATATAATCGAATCTTCGATTAGGCAAAAATCTGAGAAGAGACAGAGAACAGAAACAGATTTTGTCATTGATAACGGATTAAATAATGCAGAATCATCTCAAAAACAATAGAACGTGTCCATGACCGATTTAAATAAATATAATTAAAAACAAATTGCCTCTACCTCCTCTAACAAATTGTCTAATAGTCAACTTAAAACGTATGCATGTGTGACCTAGAATAAACAATTCATGAACGTTCTTAAGGTAAAATTAGGACGGCATTGTATGTGTGACCTAGAAGGGACAGTTTATGAAAAATAATATCTGGTGACGTGTTTAAATAAACCTTATTCGCTAGTCTTACCAACATGTGTACAGCATTTCGAACAGGCAAGCGTTTTAACTGTGATTGCACAAGTGCGAGTGATGCTGTTACGGTGTTAGAAGGCGTTAGCATAATGCACTTACACAATAAAACACATAAAACGTAAGCCCATAAAAACAAGGAAGCAACCAAATCAAACACAAATCATAAATCATTATACTTAAATTTATTAATCAATACTGGCATGCAATAATCAAAAATATCATAAAACATCGAGAGATAAATTCATATTAGTCTCGTTACAAAATGTTTAGATTTTGCTTCATGTTTGTAGATAGATAATTTCATAATGCTCAGTTAATTTGTAGCTGAGAAAACAGATCCAAATTGATTTTACTTTTAAACCTGATTTTAAATAGACTTATTCATACACAGAAATAGTAAAGTTCAATAACGTGAATATTTCGTTGAAAAAATATCAAAAAATGCGGATCGCCAGTAGTGCTATATAGACACGGCCGCTTTACAATGTAGCCCTTATTCGAAAACTATAACCAAACATGAAAAATAAACTAGTTTTTATTCAGTTTGAGTATTGTTTCTGAATAAGAGCCGAAATGTATACGCAATACCGATAGTGCCTCGAGCTACTAATTTTATTACAATATCGATGCCATTTAAATTGGATTCTTATTTAAATACATTTAGGATTGAAATTAAATAATGTCTAAAATTAAAATTTACCTCTCCTATGTCTTGTCGGAGTGCAGGAGCTTAAAGATATGAGAAGGAGATTTGATGTTCTCAACCGCTTCAAAATACTAAAATAAAATCAGGAGATTTCATAGAAAAACTCATTCTTAATTTTCTTAGACAATTATGAAGCGTGTCTCATCTCATCTGCATTGGTATGTGATACGCAAAAATGAAGACGTATTATTTAATCAATTTTTAAAATACCCACAAATTAATAAATTAAAAAAATGGATAATAAATAGCAATCAAAGAAAAATGCGGAGTACATTATTTCCAATAAAATCCCGAGGGATGATGGCAATTTGATTCATAATCAACAAAAGTTCCGAAATACATTTTTTTTTTCAAAATACTGTTAATAAAGCTCCTTACACTCCTGCATCCACTCCACACAACAAGCGCAGCGAATGCGTCCCTTAACTAATTCATGCAATAAATTAATCAACAAAATCAAATCAAATTCGTGGATTAGTGAGTATAAGCGGTGTAGTTGTGCAGCACAAATTATACCACAAGGTATAAACAAACATTAGTTTGGAAGAGAGTTGTTTGCAATTGATCTAATTGATGATTTACATTAAAGTACAGTGGCGAGCTCAGTAGCGGGAAAATAGTAGGATTTTGAATCTTCGAAGATGCCAGATACAGCGTTACTTATTATCCTTATCAGAGATATTTACGAGACTTACGGCCGGTTTCTCGAACGATGATCAACGAAAAAATCAAATAATAACTATGTGTTAAACTTGGATCAATCGTGATTTGGGTTTCCAGAAACCGGCCGTTAGTGTCGATGTCATTTTTGTAAAAAAAAGTTTAAAATCTAATGTATGGTGTACAACAAAATTTGAACCCATGATCGAAAGCGAGGTAGTTATAGTAAACACGAGACAATCGGTACCTTTCTTGGTGCTAATTCTAACTTAAAAATTCAGTAATATGACATTCCAAAATCACATCTATATACATATAACTCGCTACTGTACTGAGTGTGTAAAGCTGACTAAATTCAGCATGTGAGCTTAAGCTATCTATCGTAATTCATAGCAATAACTCTCCTCCAATCACAAAAATATCCCTCAACCATGATCAAACCCAAGTTTTACAGGTCAATGACAAAATTCTGTATAAAAAAATCACTAAATACCAAAACTACTAATTCATTGCTAAATATTGTAATAAAGCAATATGGAGTACTTCTGGTAAATCCAAAAGTGTTATTGCAAGAAAGTCCAAGAGAAACTGGAAGATCTATTTTAACTTCGATTAAAACATCTTTAGCTTGAAAATAAATGAGAAAAAGGCCAGTATTTTGACATCAACCACGCCAAACTAAACCAACAGCATAACGAGCATCTTTTCTTTGCCATGCCGAAATCAACTTCATGCGAAATTTATTTTGCATGCAAAAATTTGGAAAATTAATAAAATAATTTATTTATATCTTACGCTAGGCAAACAACCGATGCTCATTTACAACCCACAACCAATCAGACATCTGGACATGTTACTCTATCAATATTATTGTACAATCTACAGATTTCAGAATCACTGATATTAGCAATTGAAATTCGCCTTATTCAACAGTTTAACTTAGGCGCAACGTAATATTTCATACACAAGATAAAAAAATATCGATAATTAAACAGACTACAACCCAGTATTGATAGCGTAACATATCCTACCCATAGCCAAAGACAATTAATAACCACTATTAGTAAAATAGCTTAGCACTGGGCTCAGAACAAACATCTCTGATCACAAATAAATGTGACAATAGTAAACGTAACGTATTCGAAATACACTGCATTGTAGCGTCGCAACGTTCGACATAACTAGCGTTACAACGTTCCACAGTAAATCTGACGTTGACGCGCAGTGTATTTCAAATACTCTACGTCTACAATTGTCACATTTATTTGTAATCGAGCCTCAGATCTCCCAACTGCACAACCCACTAGCTATAAAATACTCACTGGCCCTTATCGTGCGCCATGAATTCGTGCATGGGATGTCTCGCGGTCCAGGGGTTGAAGTCGTGGGCCGCGGGGGGCACGGGCGGGCCCCCGAGTGGCGCGAGGGGCGCGGGCGCCGCGGGCGGGGCCCACACGGCGCGCTCGCCGGCCCCGAGGCACGAGCCCATGTGCAGAGACGACATCGACGCCGCGAGACGCTCCATGCTGGCGCGAGATGACCATCTGTTCATGGTATTTCAACTTTTAAAAAGAAAGTTCTTGATTCGATATTCTCATCGATGTTACGCAATTAGTTCACCAATAATGAATTGATATTAATGTTTCTTTTTTAATCGGTAGATTGTTTAGAGGTGAATTACTATAGAAATTTAAAATCTTACAGGCACTTTCTAGTTTGGTGACATTTCAAATATGAAGTATGTTGTTGTGTAGAGCAATGCTGCTTTGCGATTGAATATAGAATGATAATCCCTTTGGATCAACCAAGCTAGTTTAACATATGAAACTTATTGAATAACTAGTACCTACACTGACATCACATTAGGTTATGTATAAACAAGCCTATTAGAAGTACATATTTCTGATGGAAATCTTATTAGTCTTTGTGTGAGGTTTGTTGGAAAGTTAAAAATAATTTTATCTTTCAACATTAATTTCCACTAGAAAGTTTTTGTATAATATTACTTTGCTCGACTTGGCGGGGCACTGTGTCCCCAGATTCAACCGGTGCGTATAAAAAGTTACCTAAACCTTTCGCAATTCATCTAGTCACTTTCTGCGTAATCTCAGCAACAAGTCTGAGTACTATTTTAAAACGTTATGGTGATAGAAGATGCCTAAATACTGTACATACAGTTTGCAGAGTGATTGCATTTTCGCAATGATGACATGGAATGTTTATTGCTTACAATGTAGAATTAACATGAATCATCTTTTATCATGATTCGAATATTATGAACTTTTGGGCTATGAAATGTGGGCGTCGAAGTTCAGGTCAAGATTAGAAGGATTAGTAGAGGAGTTATCATGTTGATACATATTTCTAGAGCGGTGATGGTAATTGGTAACCACTGCATTTATATAGGCAGTTGCTTATAGACGCAGTGCAATAATTATTTGTTTAGGCATTACAAATCATATCCTCCTGCGATGCATTCGGATTTATTATATCTTCCATCCAAACACAGCAATGCTCGCATCATTGCATGGCGCAGTCCTTTCGCGAATCTACTTCATAAAAACTCTAACCTAGTAAATTCGGAGATGTAACATCAGTATAAAATATTTTCTCGGCCCACCTAGTAAATCGGGAAACAAAAATACAAACAACATTAGTTACAAAGTGGGGTGCATGGAAAGAGACTCCTTGTGGCGCACACCGGTAACAGCTAGGCACGGCAAAGCAGTGTCTAGTCTGGCTAATCTTTCCAACACGATGCTACAACAAAATACAGAGGGCTTAGTCCGAGGTTGCATTTGCAAAACTCCCTACTCTCGAGCCGAGAGTCGTCTCTCGGATATCCATACAAAAATATAAGAACATCCGAGAGACGACTGTCGGCTCGAGAGTAGGGAGTTTTAAAATGCAACCTCGGACTAAGCCCTCTGAGCCCATAGTCCGAAGACGCATTTTAAAACTCCCTACTCTCGAGTAAATATGTATGGACATCCGAGAGACGCCTGTCGGCTCGATAGTAGGGAGTTTTAAAATGCAACCTCGGACTAAGCCCTCTGTTGTAGCATCGACACGATAAGATGAAGTGTGAGGTACTAACTCTGCTGCGGCGGCGTTCCTCTGCGCCTCCTGTATCATGCGCATGCGGCGCGCCTGCGACCAGGGCTCCAGCGTGTAGGAGGGCGCGGCGGGCGGGGGCGGAGCGCCCGCCGGCTCCTCCGCCGCGCGCGACAGCTCCACGCCGCGCTCCGGCGACCAGCGACCGATCTGACCACCACACAACATGCATGGATTCTTACCCTCTATCTTATAAAAAGTTAGCGCAGACTTGAAGTATTGATTACCATAAGTACGTAATGATGACTTAAAGTCAACACTAACTTTTTATAAGATAGGGGGTAACCCTTTATTTTATAAAAAGTTAGCGTATAAATTATGTCACCATTACGTATGTAGCACCTCCAGTTTTGTCGAATAGCGGTCTAACTTTTTATAAGATAGACCGTTCTTCTACAAGCTGGAGCCTAAACATTCACGGATAAAGTCAATTATTAAAATGATCCTTTTATTAGTTTAACACATAAAAAAAGAAAAAATATACTTTGAGAATGCAGAAAAAAATTGTCGTACCATATTTGCTTCAATCACAAGACGAATCCAAGAATTGCAAGCTAATAAGAAATTTGAAACAATAAAACATCACACGTAATAGTAACAACAATCCTAATAGACTCCTATAAGAGCTGTCAGTTAATATCACCTCTCGATACTGCTTCAGCAGTTGCGGCGACTGCGGCAGCGACCAGTCGACGGCGGGGCGCGCGCCGGAGCCCCAGGCCGCCGCGGCCGCCGCCACCAGCGCCTTGCGAGCCATCGCGGCGCCGCGGTGACTCTTGTACTCCACGATGGCGGCGCACGACGCGATGGAGCGCCTGATGCGAACCTCCTGCACCTCGTCAGTCAACGCATAGAGCAGATGCACTATCTCCGCGGACGGAGTGGTCGGCGGGATGCGAGATATGAAGATGCGGCAGTTGTTGATCGAGGGGCACACGCCTGAGGGGATATATTTACATGTGACGTCATGCAGTCTGCGGCTAAGCATGTAACCGCAACTTGTAGCTATACACCTTCTGACACACGCACGCCTGATGGGATATACATATTTACATGTGACGTCACGCAGTCTGCGGCCAAGCATGTAAACGCAGAACAGCTATACACCTTCTGAAGTTTCTATCAGATGAATATAAGAGTTTGGTGGTTCTATTTTTAGAAAATAAATAAAATGACAATAAATAAGCCTCTGGTAATAGGACAAAGTAAAAAGGAATCATTTAGAAGTTGTGTGAATCTTGTATAGGCGACAAAGAAATTGGTTTACCACTCTAAGGCTGAATATCATTTGCACGTACAAAACGTCAAGGGCTATTTTCGCTTGACAGATTAATAACTGCTACGTCAGAATCTGTCAATCTGTAATCCTTAGCGAATAATTATGTTACTGGGAGATGTCATCAAAAGTGGTAAACCAATTTCTTTGTCGCCTATACATATATAAAATACAATTGAAAAAAAAATATTATGTTATTTTATTTGCCAATTTGATCAAAAGACAAACCCCTGCAGAAATGAACATAGCAACCTCTATGTAACCTGTTCAAATGTTGAAGCTTTAACTAATAAGTACCTACCTGGCTCCTTATAATACTACTTACCAAGCTGCCACGATGGTCTGATCATGTAGTTGTTGAACAAGCGAATGGCATTAGCGGCCTCCAAGTCAGAAGTATACATTGCAAAAGCATACCTGCAAACAAAAGAGAGATATTAAAACTAAGTACCTACTTTATAAAAGACTGAAGACAATGTATGAGATAACTTACCCTCTGTTCCACCCAGAGAAATTGATCATGAGCCGGAACTCAAAAAGCTCCCCCGCCTGCCTGAATAGCGGCACCAGTGTGTCTTCAAAGCAGTCATGGGGAATACGGCCAATGAAAACCTGTACATCAAAGACACATTTCAATCAACCTGAACGATTTTCTACTGGAAAAGTCAAGTCTCCATAAAATTCCAGAAACAACCTATGACAGTAGGTAGGTATTTAGGGTAGCATGCTTCAAGCTGCCCATGCAACCGATCTATAGACACTACTCTCATCTATACAAAATGAATAAACAAAACAAACTTGTATCACCGTTAATAATGGAGATGGCTAAAAATAGCAGCACGCCGCGGCCAGCATCCAGTGCCTGAAAGCTGCCTCTGCAGCTATTCGGTTTGTAGGATGGACAAAGTTAAAGTAACAAGCAACTTAGTAATCAGCGCCTACGCCACGCATTCCCGTCTGCCGGCAGCTACCGGCTGGTACATACTATCAGGCCAGCTGGAACGTAACGGAATGCAGGTGATGGTAGACGAAATGAAAATAAAAAACTTACTTCGCAGTTCCTGGAAGGCTCAGGCCCGCTCCAAGCGTGAGGGGCTTTTCTGTAGATTCTTTGACCGTTGATTTGTGTCAATGTATACGATGTATTATTTTCAGTTAGAGACAATAATCTTGATGATAATTCATACTGATTCACTTCACTAGTTGAATAATGCTTAACAGGAGGCATTTTAGCCACTATAAATTAAACTTACAACAATAACTACGAAAATAATCTCCCAACACAATTTACGCCCTTCACGTGATTTTCAAAAAAAGAAAAGAAAAATGGAAACGAATTGAAGAATGAAATGAACGATTGTATACTAATAAAAATGGCGGCTTTTTATCGGAAACGTTATTTATTATTATTAGCAACATCCGGTAGTTTTTCTTTTACGAAATATTACGTGATACGTCTCGCTCTAGCGGGAAATTCTAATTTTTCAATTTTTGAGATTGGTTCTTTATAATAACTAACTTAATTATTTAACTGTTTTTTTACAGTCATTTAATTAATAAATTACTAAATAACTAACGTAGCTCATTTAACAATTTAACCTAACACTGTACAACAATGTACTTTAATAATAATAGAACATTCAGTACATAAGATTGATAAAAATGCTTTCGCAGTCAGAAAAAAATCATAAAATAACAATTCCTAGATGCCTAGAACAGGCAAGCAGGCACAAGGTTAACTAATTAATAATCCGGAATAAAACCGCTAAGGTGACAACGTTTGCAATAAGTTTAGGACTTTTTATAGCAGCTCTACCACGTTTAGCTAGCTGACTCATGTCAAGACTGGTCCTCAACTGCATCCGTAGAATATACGTGCGACGAGTCTTAGGATTCATTCTGAGAATCTGCTGCTTTGTAAAGTATTCTAATTTTTCCTGATTTATAGATTTCATGACTTTTGATGATATAGCACTTATAGCTTCCAATTGTATTGAGCTTATATCTTCTTTGGGAATGCCTAAAAAATAGAGATCTAAGTAGTCACAAAGCCAACTAGAAACAAAGAGGTTAGATTACTATCAGACCTCATACTTGTGAAGTATCATACTTACATCCAAAAAGAGATCCAAGTCTACCTATTTCATGAGAAGACCACTTGTATGGCTCACCATAAGCATCTGGTTTAGTAGCAATGTTGTATAAAGTCTGTAAATTATTAAGCATAACAATAATAAGAAAGTAACGACGGTTACATTACCCATTAAAGATAAGTTTACAGATTTGGCACCTTATATAGTTAACTATGTTGTCTAACCTAAACATAAAATAAGTACCTAAGTGTTAATCTAACACTTTGCTAATACAACATTTTAACCTATATACTTGCTTATATAAACTTGGGTGTGTCTATCCTACTAAGTAAAAACCAGTGTACCTGCCGTGATAGCTTTGAAGTTCAAACCAACATGACGAATAAAATATTTTTACAGAATAGTTTTTTTTATATTATAAGCTAGGTTGTAAGTAGGTACCTTCGTTTGATTAACATCACATCGCACAAGTTTTCCTAAGACATCGATATTAAGTTCTCGAAATGTTTCAGGTGATATTTTCATGAGATCGGATGATGCAAAACCACATAACAAGTATCCTAATTCATTAATGTATGTGCTATTTTTATACCAATCCATTCCAAAATAACGCCTGTAAGCAGCTATTAAAACTCCAAACTGAAAAATAAAAAGACTAATAAATATCGTACTTATAGAAATCGTATACATAACGCATTCGTGTTTTATTAAAATGTAGAGTAAATGTTTCGTACCTTGCGTTTATGCAATTTAACATAGTGTGTTGAAAAAAACCTTAAAACAGAAGGATCTCCAAAGTTAACATAGTACAAGTCTTCTTCTGGCACCAAATTTAACAGTGAATCAAACGCTAAAAACTCTCTACCTTGTAAAAAAGCAGCCGTTTTTCCATCTGAAAACAAAGAGATATAGTTAAACATAAAAAAACCTATAAGTACTTACTTCATAATATTTAGGTAAGGCAACAACTATATCCCCAAACTGGGCGAACGTCCGTAATCGCTCGGTAACTTAAAATACCTTGCAAACAAAAGGTAAAATTAAAAGCATATCTAAACATCACATTTGGCATATGCTCACATTTTGCATTCCACATAATATGGCAGTTTCAAAGCACTCTTATTGTACTTATGTAACAATAGAACAAATCTTTGGTGAACGACTACATTTGAACCCACGATATTCAAATGGTAAACTTAAATAAAAAATAAATAAATAAACAGTACAGTAAGATTAACAAACCAGTTATAATATCCCATGCCAACAAAGTTCTTGAAATCGGGATGAAATGTTTTTTGGTATTGGTCAACAAATGTAATATAGTTTCAGCGTCGAGCCTCATAAATGAACTGGGTGGACCAAAATATATCATATTCATTGACTGTTCTATTCGAATTCTGTTGTCCAACTCATCATAAAAATCATCATATAAGTTTGAGTTGTCTGAAAAGTGTACAATAAATCTCATGGTAGTGTCTCTTAGCTAAGATTGGAAAATTTGTTTGGCTCAAAGAAACAACCCAATCGAAATAAAGCTATAGAATTATGATATTTAGATATTAAAAGTCAAATTGCCTCTCTCCGTTAATGCTAGCATAGAGTTCTTATCATCTTCATATTCAAGTGCCAATTCTTCTATAGATCTCGTCGACATTTTAGAGATACATAAAGATTCACGTAGGAAGAAGCTTAAACAAACATTACACAATTTAGTTACAGTATAATATCCTATGGTGATATATGTGATAATGAATGAAGTTGTATCACACAATATGTCTAAGAGATTAATGAAATCATGGTCACACTATTTTGATAAATGCATGATTTTCTCGGTTCAAGTTTGCTACCGTATTAATGGGCTTATATGTAAGTATTTACCAGGCTATAACAATTTGCAAATATTCAGTCATACTATTCAGTAATTGCTAAGAAGCCTGAAATAATGTTAGCCCAATTTATTATTGACAGTTTCGAAATAATTAATCGTAATAGGTACAAGCTGTTACTATACCTACGTTGCCGTAAGAATTTTCAAGTTGGTCTCAGTTGCTTATTTCACTTGTTTTTAAAACACTAACCTATACTTATAATGTTGATTTAATAAGTTCGGTAAGCTAAGCATTTATGGCATACGGCCTATTTTGTTTAAACCAAACCTACATAATAATATGTACTAGAAAATATAGGTATCAAAAATGTTAGCATGTATAAGTTTGATGTTAACGTGTTATATGAACCCTATTATATAATTAGTAAAATTGCTATAGAGTGATTCAAATCAAAGTTACGCACTTGCGATATCTACCCCTCTTCCTATAAGAAAGCAATACCTCACTGAGCATGTTTCTAGAGGACGTATCCAATAAGACTAGACTAAGCAATAAAAATAAAATATCAGCACTGCTTGCCGGCAAATAGGTGTACGTTGTAGCATGTACTACAATGAGTTACAATACAATGATTTGTCTCTCAACGTTCAATCTATTTCCGGTTACAGTTGCTGATTTGGATGAAACAAGGATTGAAAAAGTTTTTTTCTAAAGGCTCCAGTACACAGTGGCGTATGCTGGGCCACGCTTTGCAATGCACCACTGTAGGCCACGATCACTTGGTGTTCACACAATGGCGCATGTCTCATTGCTGCCTGGCAATCCACTTGCGACGGACGTAGAAGAAATGTCTCTTTTTTTTAAATAGGTATTTTCAGGGAGTCTACTATACGATTAAATGCATCATTCATCTAAAACCATCGTACCTAAAATACTACAATTATTATAAATCAATAAACTTGAAAGTTGTAGGTGACAAACTAAACAATGGCCCATTGTGTGAACACCACAGGCCACGCTACGCCACGATTCCTTTGAAGTGTGTTCAAAAAACCGACAACTCTCCGATTGCGCGCCACGGTTGACAATTGTCCGCCATCATACGCCATTGCCCCGTGTACACAATGGCGATGGCCTGTCGTGGGCCAGCATGGGCCATTGTGTACTGGGGACTTTAAATCATTGTCAATTTAATTGACATTGACAAGTTTCTTTTACATGACAAAACCAAAAAAAAAATATAATAACCTAACTTTTGTTATTTTCTTTCGATGGTCGTTGTTTTGTAATTATTTAATTGCAGAAATAGTTCTTCTGTATTTAACCAAGTAACAAAACAATGTAGTCTTAGTGCCGCAATAAATAACAAAATAATTTGCAGAAAGACAAGAAGGAATTCGCTGTGTGAAAGTTTGAAACTTGTTGGTTACGTGGTATCGTTTATACTCTTACAATGGGTATCCTGGAAAAAATTGCCGAAATTGAAAGGGAAATAGCAAGAACGCAAAAGAACAAAGGTACAAAGTTGATTTTTAACTGGTCAACATGTAGAAATCGTATAGTAAACACGTTACGAATACCTTTTCTCCATCTGATTCTACCACCGCAGACCGGTATCTAGCGGATCATATCGAATCACGATTACATTACGCTTAGTTCGAAAACAATGCACAATTGGAACTATTTAATTATTTATAACCCAAAGTGAAGAATTTCATAGAACACTTTAAAACAAAACAAAACTTATAATCGTGATAAAATGACTAGTGACAAACAACAATTTTTACAGCAACGGAATACCACTTGGGTCTTCTGAAGGCGAAGCTAGCCAAGTACCGGTCGCAACTGCTAGAGCCGTCGAAGAAAGGTGGCGATAAAGGCGAAGGGTTTGATGTGCTGAAGTCTGGTGATGCCAGAGTAGCACTTATTGGTTTCCCCTCTGTGGGTAAGGTGAGACTTATTATATAAAACTTCAATAAAAGTAGCAAATATTTTTTATCTAGATACCTATATAATAGATGAAGAATCAAGAAAGTCTTTTCATTCAATAAGTTCAAGATCTCTAATATGATACTTATTGAGAGTAGAGTAAACCTTAGTAAACCGTAGTAAATCTAAAATTAAGAAATACTATGTATTTGGATGACTTTATGTGCACATTCATATACCTTGAGGTAGATATCTTCAAAATGTGTACCTTAGCCTACTTATGTAATAGGGTGAAAGAAAAACAGAAAAAAAAACATTGAAACATTTATTTATGCTGCTAACACAAATCAATGTTTATTTTCTCTCACAAAATTTGATATAATAGAGATTTTTTGTTGTTGGGAACATCTCCAGTTTCTGATGAACTTCTAATAAAATGATTTACTATTTTCAGTCCACTCTTCTCTCAACTCTCACGCACACTCACTCGGAAGCAGCCAACTATGAGTTCACAACATTGACCTGCATCCCTGGTGTCATTGAATACAAAGGCGCTAACATCCAGCTACTCGACTTGCCCGGCATCATTGAAGGAGCTGCCCAGGGCAAGGGTCGAGGAAGGCAGGTGAGTTAGCCACATCCTGTATATATCTTAACTAGAATATGTGATTTAGGAAAACTTTGACACTTATAATAAAACAGTAGGATTGGCAGATTGGAACAGACTCATGTTTAAACAGCCAAATATTTATAACAACAGAGCTCTGACAAGGTTTGTTGCTAGCATGATTTTTAGTAGGAATTATACAAAAGAAGAAATGTAATGATCTAGTTTTTGAAATCTTGACAATATTTATTTTATTTATTATCAATAAATGAGAAAAAAAGTTAAAGTAATTTATCACTACTACACACCAACCAGTACACTAAAAACCCTAGCTAGACTATTTCAGTAAATTATAAAATATGTAAAAAACAGTTGAGCTATCTGCAGTCATAAACAATCCAATTAGTAATTGTGCAGTAATTATGTTTTTAAATTTTCTAGGTGATAGCAGTAGCTAGAACTGCCGACCTGGTGCTAATGATGCTGGACGCCACCAAGCCATACGTCCACCGACAGCTTCTCGAGAAGGAATTGGAGAGTGTCGGCATCAGGCTAAATAAGATGAAGCCTAATATTTATTTCAAGGTACTATTGAACATCTTGGACTGAAGATATTGTTACGATCGCGGGAAATTGCTGTGTGTTTGAAGGGTATTTGTGTGATGTAGGCACAGTGGGTACAATGCATTACAGGGTATGTCTACCGTGACTGTCCTTGTGTTTACCGCTTAACATCAGGAGGCCGCTTGTTCCATATGTTCAGAGCGAGATACTGGCACTTAGAACCACTTAGTATATAAGACGATTCTAAATGATTCTTGTGATTTTCCTGTAATACAAGAATCATTTATACATAACATGACCATGACTAATTAATAATTGATAATTAGTTGTATAAATAATTAAGATAACTTTATTTGCAGGTAAAGAAAGGTGGCGGACTATCTTTTAACTCAACGTGCCAACTCACTAAAGTAGATGAAAAAATGGTGCAGATGATATTACATGAATACAAAATTTTCAATGCTGAGGTAAGTTGCACTTGAAAGTAAATACCTATATTTACAAATACTAAATACATATTTCTAATTTGAATATAAAATGTGCGCGTGTCGGTACAATAATTGTGTGCATTATCAGCACAACTTTTTACTACTGTATGTAATAATGACATATGGTGTACGTAAATATACATTATTTTCTATAATGTCCTATTTCCTACTAATATTATAAACGCAAAAAATTATAAAAATATAATATGTTTGTTACTTTTTTACGGAATATAGTCTCGTTATATTCTAAAAAGATATTGTGTGAACCAAAATATAACGATAATAGAGTCAAAATCGCTGCTAGTAATCAGCTAGTCTAAACTAATATTATAAAGAGGAAAGATTTGATTGTTTGTTTGTTTGCATCGAATAGGCTCCGAAACTAATAGACCGATTTTAAAAATTCTTTCATTGTTGTGAAGCTACATTATCTGTGCTGAACATAGGCTATAAATGATATTTTTTATATAGGCTACCCGTGCGAAGCCGGGGCGTACTACTAGTAATTAATATTATTATTGATTGCAGGTGCTTTTCCGCGAAGATTGCACGCCGGACGAGTTGATAGACGTGATTCTCGGCAATCGTGTGTACCTGCCTTGTATCTACGTGTACAATAAGATCGATCAGATCTCTATACAAGAAGTCGACAGGATAGCACGACAACCCAACTCTGTTGTTGTCAGGTGAATTGCTTCTTTCTTTTTTATGTGAAATGTGATGGGACAGCAAATAGACACACACTAGACAATAAACAATTTAATTATAATTCAATAGACAGTTTCACCACTCTTTAGGGACCATCGCGCATCGACAAATTACATCTCCCTTTATGTGGGCTTGAAATGTGATAAGAGATATGTGACATGTGTTTAAAGCTATGTGACAATGTAAAAATTTCAAATATTACTAACTTGATCTATATTTAGTATAATTCCACATTCCGATATCTGTATTTTATTTATAGCTGTGGTTATAGAATACTACATAGTATTTGAATATACATATTTATGAAATACATAAGAATCTGTTGAGCTATCTTCAGACTTTTGCAACTCAGAATAAAATATCTGTTAACACCATTTCCAGCTGCAACATGAAGCTCAACCTGGATTACCTGCTGGAAACCCTTTGGGAATACCTCTCCCTCATCAGGGTGTATACCAAGAAGCCGGGCCAGCCACCGGACTTTGATGATGGACTCATCTTGAGACGGGTAACTTTATAAGATAATTTAATTAGGAATGAGGCCCATCCATAAATTATACACACTACTTAACGCATTGCTTACTCAGGTACCTGATGTAGACATGTTTCACACCAATACACGACAATTTGTTGATATGTGCATATGTTTTTTAAATAGCTTGCTTCATACCAATTCAAACGATATTAGTTATACATAGTAGCTCTATACAAAACTTTAGAGATATCATCGTTTTAATCACATGCGCCGTTCTCGCGCTGGACCACCCAGAATTGCCGGGATTTGACAATTGACGGGATAATGTATTTACAAAAAAAATGTATATAAGTATTATATCAGCAATCTAATTCCTATAGTACAAGCATTGCTCAGTTTGTTATTAGAGTGTGATGTGTGAATTTTTCATGAATATTCATTTATTTCTTTATTAAATTAATAAATTGAATTAAATTTATTTATTACAGGGGGTAACTATAGAACACGTGTGTCACGCTATCCATCGTTCGCTGGTAGCTCAACTGAAGTATGCATTAGTGTGGGGAACATCCACTAAATACTCGCCGCAACGCGTTGGCATCGGACATACAGTCAGTGACGAAGATGTTGTACAACTCATCAAGAAATAGTATACGGGATATTATACAGGGGTAAAAAGACAACTTCCGAAAACGGGATTCTTTTTTTTATATAATTTGTAGGTATAACGTAGTCAACTATACAGTGATATCGAACTCGCTTTTCGTATTAAGCTGTTTTCAGATCGCGGAACTTGTATTCATAACTGAACGTAGATAGAGAGAATTTGAGAGCAGTAACCCAAGTACGAGTTTGTGCACACACGGATCGGAGAGACGCATCCGCCGAGCGCCACCGATTTTGTATGGAGATCCAAGCAGCGCTTCTATAATAATAGTATAATATACTTAGCAGATTTCTTGAGAAGCTTGAATTTCCATACAAAATCGGTGGCGCTCGGCTATTGCGTCTCTGCGATCCGTACTTGGGTTATATAGTAAACATAGCTTTTCGCACCTTCAGTGTCTTTTTACACCCTATATAAGGCTGTTTGTTTATATATGGTTACGCTGCTATTGCGGCATGACTTGTTTTCAATAACTAGGAGACGAACAACGACGATTGGAATTTGAAAAAATAACTCTTTTCAAAATTCGTTCAAAAATCGTTGTCATTTAATACAGTTGAACAATGAGTTGGTAATTGAATTCTCCTCCGCAATACCATAAAAGGAGGTTCGTTATAAGTGTGCAATACTACGCAATGAGGTTTTACTCTATAAACAGTTATTCAATGCTAGTGTGCAGAAACACGGAATAGGAAAATATATGTTTTGCGAAGTAGATCTTTTTGTTGTTTATCAATTTGTTTTGTTACTAAACCTTATCGACTCCTACTTGTTTAGTTAATGTATTGTTAGATGCGTACTGGTTGACATAATGCTTATTGCTCTATTGTAATCAACTTTTGTATCTACATGCCATAACCTTCGTTAGGTAAATTAAAAAAAACTAAACTAAAACACTGGCAACAGACTAAAGTTTTTGAGTTAAACAAAACCTAGAAGTTTAAAGTTCATCGTAAAAAAAAAAAAAAAAATCGATACATTTGATGGAAAAATCATTTAAAGAACACATACCTAACCCCCTATCTTATAAAAAGTTAGCGTTTACGTATGGTAATCAACACATCAAGTCTGCGCTAACATTTTAATATACACCGTTATTAGTGTTCCCAGCCACAATACAGAATTAAATAATTATGTTGCACTCATACTGAAATTGTGATCGGAAAGCATTATAGAAGTTATTGTTAATATCTATAATCGCATTGAATAAATCGTTTTTAAAATACTTTTTGTTTCAATATATTAAAACCATGTATCATCGTATCTAGTTCTGCCGCGGCACAGTGATCACATTGTGTAAAAGATTTGTGCCTCAGAGTTATGGGCGTATTCAGAGCCCCTAGTCCGTAGACGCTTTTTAAAACTCCCTACTCTCGAGCCGACAGTCGTCTCTCGGATGTCCATACATTTTTGTATGGCTATCCGAGAGACTACTGTCGGCTCGAGAGTAGGGTGTTCTAAAATGCACCTTCGGACTAAGGGCTCTGTACATCACAGAACACTGAATAAAAGAAACATAATACCCTAACATGCTCGGTCAGTAACGCACTGTTATAGACAGCGGTTTCCATAACACATTGTTTTTTGTGCTTTTAAATTGTTATCACATTTGTTTTTGATTGTTTTAGTTACGTAACCCTAGGCCCTAACCCCAGTTTTGTTACTCTCTTTATTTTACAACTGAGTTTGAACTATTTGATTGGAACAGAGTTCTTTTATAAGGATGAGGGTTTTTTAATAACATATTGTTTTCAAAACTCAAACAACATAATAGGTCATATAAATACAATTTATTAACGATTACTTAAATAAATACACCAACAGAATTAAACTAGATCTATTGTAGATTCATTCAACAGTGGCCAAAAGTTCACTCTCGACGGAGGCAAGCACCCACTTATGTTCGGTGATCTCTAGGGCTTCCCACTCGGCCTTGAAGGCTGCTTTCGGGTCTGGAGGCATCGCCATAGCGGCGCCTGACATCTGCTCTTGCATCACCTTCGACTGATCAGCAGCTAAAATAAATAAAAATACACATGTTACAGTTCAGTTGGTCAAGATTATTTTGATGTTTGCTTGCCACAAAGAACAAATATATGTGCAAGGACAAAGATTGGTGTCTCTAATATATTTGACGACCGATATGGCGCGGCGGGCGAAGGTCCGCCTGCGACGCGGAGGCTGCGGGTTCGATTCGCGCCTTGTACTATAAACTCATTTATTGCACCATGTTGGTTACAATTATATTAAAGTTAGAGCCGAACATGATACATATTACAGTATTTAAAAAAATAGCATGTATGGTGTAGTTTATTATATAAAGTGTACTGACCATTGTTTTCTCCCAAGACAAGTGCGTAAATGGTCCTCAATCCAAACACATTGAGGAAGTACCAAGAGGCTGAAGACACCCAGGAGGCATCCAGATATGCAAGCTCCACTCCCCTTTGCAGCATTGGCTTGAAACGCAGAGTCAGCGGGAACGGAACCTTGGCTGGCAAGATTAATATTACTCTTAAAACATGTTATGTAACTAGGCACATACATATGTATATTGTTCTGTTTTATTACACATAGATAGAACTAATGATAGAAAAGAAAACATTGTTCTAAATGGAAATTGGGCATTTTTTTTTTCTAAGACAAAAAATCTTGATTTATTAACCAAATGGTTAAAATACACATACTTGTCAGAAATCCACTGAACATCCAGTTGATCCAGCCTCCAATTACAATCATCGGCAGCACGTTGGTCACATTGCCTTTCAGCATGTCTGTCATCATGCCAGGATCTGTCATGGGATTCTGAAATAAGCAATAAATATGATAAAACTAGCTGACCCATGCCCACTTCGTTGGGCATAATTCAACCGTTTTTTCTCCGGTTCACTTTGCAAAACGGACTACCACATAAAAGCCTTTTTAATTTTCGGTTTTTTATATAACCTATGACACTCAGCAGTAATGTGGCTTTCTATTGGTGAAAGAATTTCAGAATCGGTTCAGTAGATCCCGAGATTACCCCTTACAATTTAACAAACACAAACTTTACTTTATAATATTAGTATAGATAAAATTATAAAATTACCTGTGATGCAGCAGCTCTTTTCTGCACTTTGAAGTACCCTTCATCCTCATTGTTGAACCAGTGACGGCGCATTGCAAACGACTGTCGGGGCAGATACTTTCCATTCTCACGAAGCAGTCTTGCACGGATCATGACTTGACTAGAAAACATTAACAATTTAGAAAATTCAATGTTGGGCATATTATATTAATTACTTACACTTTCTATTAGGCTTTAGACGCCTACTTCACATTTTTAATGAAGCAAAATGCCAATATGTTTTGAGGCTCAGAATGGACACAATATCCCAGTGCTGATAACTTTAATATATGCCTAGGTAGGTTTGTAGAGTTGGAGCGAAAGAAGACATAATAAATGGGAAGCTTAAAAGTCCATAGAGTTAAATACAATCATTAAATATGAATCTGACCCTGCTAGACATTAAAATAGGTAGGTAATGTACATCGTAACAGTAACACGTATTTCGTTTCTGGCTTCTTAATAAACTGATTGTATATATTGTATTGTACCTGTCCTGCATCTGAATTAGTTCCACTTTCTTCTGAGATGACAAAATGATGGAAACATAGTGTCTTACTATACCCACAAGGAAGGTTATGATAACGATCGGGAGGAACACCCATAGTCGTATTTTTGGATCAAGTAGAATTTCAGCCATTATTTATTGCACCGAACGTCCTGTTTAGTAAATTAGCGAACGAAAACACACTAGATATAGTTAGTACATTAATTAATTTAAATATTATTTCATTTCATCAGCAAGCTGAGCAACAAAACTTCATAAAAAACATTTTTTATATATTCTGACATGACAATTACAAAAACAAACATTTGATTTTGTCAGTGACTATCAAACTAAAATTGACAGTGACAACTATTTCTTCTTTTTTTTTATAAAAAGAAGTAGGTATCTGAATCAGATTACTTTTACCGGTTAAATTTCGATTCCTCTTCCTCTATTTCCTAAAGTTTTAAAGTTTCTAAACTGAAGCTGTTTCGGAGCCTTATCCAGCTTTATAAAATGCCTCGAAACAAAACAAAATCTTGTCCCCCTAAAACAATTACCAGTTCTTTGAAGACAAGTGCAAATATAGCAAAAATAAACAAAGAAAATGAATTAAAAGCAGAAGCCGAGGAACTGCTTGATGGTATAGAAGCAACCCTGAACAAGTCCTTCCCAGATCTTAGCAAATTTAAATACGACAAAAAGCCGCATGTAAAAATTGAATTTGAAATAGACTCGCCACCAAAAGAAGTAAGAAATAAAGTGTAATGTACCCCGGCTCCTGACAAGCAGCCAGCTACAAAGAGCCCTGCTTCTTACCTGTATCTAATTTTCAGGAGCCTGCAGGCTTGTGGGAGCCTTCGAACTGGCAGGAGTTTCTCGTTAACCTGAGAAATATGAGGGCTAACAATGATGCTCCAGTAGACTCTATGGGGTGTCATATGAGCATGGATGACAATGCTCCACCCGAGGTACAAAATTACAAAAAATAATCTAATTATCATGTAGTAAATTTGATTTAAAATCAGTTAAATAGTTTGCTAATTTGCTTTTCTCAACAGGTGTACAGGTTCCAATCTCTTATATCATTGATGCTGTCCAGCCAAACCAAAGACCAGGTCACATTTGCTGCTATGGAGAGACTCCGAGCTCGAGGACTGACTGTGAACAATGTTCTTCAGCTGAGTGATGAAGAGTTGGGAACACTTATTTATCCTGTTGGATTTTGGAAGGTACAAATTATTATTACTTATATAATTAGTATAAGCGCCTTCAGTTTTAAAATGTTTATAAGCTTAAGTTGAATTTGTTTTAGACAAAAGTAAAATACATAAAGAAGACAACACAAACATTAAAGGATCAGTACAATGGTGATATCCCAGATTCAGTGGAGAAACTCTGCAAACTGACTGGAGTCGGCCCTAAAATGGCACATATATGCATGAAGGTAGCTTGGAACAAGATCACAGGAATTGGTAAGGAGTTTTTATTCATGTGTTATTTTCTTCAGTCCTTAAATACAGGATTGGTTTATTTTTATTTTATTTTTTTCTAGCCTACATTGTCCCACTGCTGGGCAAAGGCCTCTCCCAAACATTTCCACTTCTCTCTGTCCTTGGCAGTGTCCCACCAATTCAAGTCAAATACGTCAAGGTCATCCCTCCATTGGTTTATATTTATGATTGGTTTATAAAAAAAGTTTTTGTTTAAGGTGTGGACACTCATGTTCACAGGATTAGCAATAGAATCGGATGGGTTAAGAAACCCACAGCCACACCAGAAGACACCCGAAAAGCTCTACAATCTTGGATACCTTTCAACCTATGGAGTGAAGTGAACCATCTCATGGTCGGATTTGGCCAGACAATATGCTTGCCTATTGGTCCTAACTGCCAGGAATGCTTGAATAGAGACATATGCCCATCCAGTGGCAAAGGTAGAAAGTCTCCTAAGAAATCTCCCAAGAAAACTGAAGCTCTTGATACTAAACCTCTTAAAATAAAGAAGTTAACACCTAAAAAAGAAATAGAGAAAGAAATGAATGATTTTGATGTTGAAGACATTGAAATAGAATCGGTGAAACCATCTGCAAAATCAAATATTAAAAAGAAAGTTCTACCCAATACTATTGAAGATAATGTTGGAAATGATCTGAATATGAATTATTTTGATGATACAAAAGCGTCAAAAACTCTAAAAGTAGAATCTAAAAAAACTACTAAGAAAAAGGTTACTCCTAAAAAAAGTGAAGTTAATATTATAATTAATGAAATGGATGATGACAATATTGAAACAAAGTCATCTCTAGATTTGAAAGTTAAAACTGAGCCGATACAAGATAAAAAGAAAATAACACCCAAAAAGAATCAAATAAATAAAGAATCAAAAGGTGATACAGCCTCTCTAATGGTTGATTCAAAACCAGCCTGTAAAAGAAAACCATCGCCAAAACGTCAAACAAAGACTACAAAATCTAACACTGGAGAAACTGATGATCTAGATTCCATTATGGTTGAAACTAAAGTACAAAAGAACAAAACTAAAAACCTAGGAACTGACGTAATACCATCCACTTCTACGGCTACATTACCAAACAAATCACCAATAAAAAGAAGGTCCCCAAGAAATAATGTGGAAAACAATCAAGGAAGTAATGGAAACAAGAAATCTAAGTCAGCTCAGAAATGATTCTTGAATTTTGTTTTAAGTTATGTGAATATTGAATAACCATTCCCTTAATTATTATTATTTTGTAATACTGCTGCTTCAGATAGTAATTGAAGTCAAAAATCAGGCAGCTCAAAATTGAATGTTGAATATTGTTTTATGTTATGTGAATGTTGGATTGAATCTTATACATTTTTATTGCTTAAAAATGCTGTGACCTCATTAATTAAGAAAGTTATTGAAGAAAGTTTTAGAGGCAAGAATACTGCTCAGAAATTATTTTTGCATGTTTAATATAGGTTTATGCTGTGTTGTTGGATTGAATCCTATATTTAATTATTATTATTTTTGAAATACTGTTGCCTCAATAGTTAAGACAATAGTAGAGGAAGCAAAAAATAAGTCTGCTCAGAAATGATTTTTGCATGTTGAATATTGTTTTATGCTGTGTTGTAGGATTGAATCCTATATTTAATTAGTAATACTAATTAAATATAGGATTTTTGAGATACTGTTGCCACATTAGTTAGTAATGGAAGCAAGAAATAGGTCTGCTCAGAAATGATTCTTGATTATTATTTTTTGCTATGTGTATGTTGGATTGAATCCTATTCTTAATTAATGTTTTGGAATTATGTTACCTAATTAATTAAGTGAAATATTGTTGATTGAATAAAACATTATTTTTAAAGAATACTTTATTTCCGTCTACCTTGTTTCTTCTTTGATTTCCCTTTGACCTTCCTGCCAGTTGCAGCTTTCTCGGGATCTGCCCTAGCTTTAGCATTATTGTATCCTTTTCTTGAGTCTTGTTTGGATTTCATGTGTCCTTTCTTTTGTTGGGATTTCTTCTTGTTCTGAATTCTGTCCAGTTTGTTTTTCATTTGGAAGACTTTGCTTTTTTGAATCTTTTTAGTGGCTTGTTTCTTGAGCATGCTTTTTATCTCTTTTTTTGTTTTTAATTTGTCATCATTATCTTCTTCTGGTTCGGACTCGTGAGGATTTTCTTCCTCCAAGCCCATTCCAGGAATTTCTGATATTGTTTCATTTTCTTTTTTATTTTTTACTTCTTTTTTCACAACCTCTTTGGGTCTATTGTCTCCTATAACTAAATCTTTCTTTTGTAAAGTGTCCGATGAGAGTTCCACAATTTTAACATTCACATCTTCATCCTCATACTCTTCTTGAAGTAATTGTTCAATATCTGGTATAGGTCTACTGGAAACAATGAGTTTCTTGTATGATTCCTTGTTCTGAAAAATCAAGTATTTATTTGTATATCACCGAAATCCAAGAAAAAAATTGCCGATCACAATTATCGAGTAAGCTCATTGAGTTGGACTAGTAGTAGTTTTAAGCTAACCTCTTGTTTAATTCGCTTTCTTTCGTCTTTCAGTAGACGCTGAATGTCTTCCTGTGCTTTTTTCTTCCTTTCCAATTTCCTTTTGCGAAAGCCACAAAGGAAATCTCTGGAAATAGAATAAATTTGAGCTATATACAGTTTCAAATGCATTATTAATAAATATTTTGTCTAACGTAGTATCGAATATTAGTAGAATATAGACACTTACTTTCTTTTTGCTTCATCAAAAACTAAAGTAACTTTCTTCTTCTGGTTTTTATTCTTTTTACCCATAATAATGCTTTGTATTTAAAAATAAATAATATTATTAACACGAGTGAAAAGGCAGATTATAACCTCAAAGTGAAAGAAATCAAAACAAAATCAGTACTGCCATAATGAAATAGTTGTTTTCCCAAATTTCCCGACGATAAAATCATTATACATAACTATAACTTCGTGAATCGATATTATTTAACAGTATTTTTGTTAATTATATAATTAAAACATTCGAACAGTTTCAAAAACTATGAGTCTTACATTATACATATCTTGTCAAGAGGAGAATAATGTACAAACTTTTCGTAGCTGTTCAGTATTTTTGAACTCTATTATACCTATATACATTCTCTTAATATGTAATTAATAAACTTTATTTTTGTGACTTCATACATCCCTTATGCCTTAAATTCTCTGAAACTTGGGATATTATCTGCAACTTGGCAACATCTGCTTTAATATCAAGCCTTTTGACATCAGTGCACGTTTGACATTGGCATTTTTATGACGTTGATTGATTAATCGTTAATAGTAATTTTGGTTCACATACGCAGAATTCACTAAAAACTATAAAATATTATCAAATATTGAAAATGTTGATTGGTATACCTGGTAAAAATCATTGGAAATTTATTATTGAAACATAATAGTAGCTGGGCATTTTTAGAAAAAATCTAAATCACGTAAGATATTGCATTTCATCTTTCAAATTTTGGCAGACTATCAAGAGATTTTGTATACCTTCGTGCTATTGGTGGAACTTCGCATTATTTTTTTTTATCAGCTGAAATCTAACCAATCAGCGCGGAAGACCACAATAAAGTCAGACTCATCAGCAGCATGGCTGTCAGTATATAATTGAAGCTTGAACAATGCGCTTCCTCTCGTCGTGTTGGTTTTTTTTGTTTGTGCAATTTGACGAAAATGAAATTGTGTGTGATTTTTTGTGGCCTAGAAAATGGAAGGAATTAGGTGCAGTGACATAATACGCACGTTATTACGCAGGGTAAGCCTCGAGTTTCCGCTTCTACTTTTAATGAAAACCAGATGTCTTTCATCTGCACGCGCTGTCTCATCGTGAATGAAATCTATAATGGCAAAAAAGTAATGAGAGCTACGTACTACGAATGCTACGTACGCTGCTTTCGTCACAATGTAATATAAGTTATTCAAGGTCAGTATTAGGATTTTGAGTGCGCTATGTGCCTATATTGGAGTAATCAATGTTTAGTTGGTGGTACGACTAGGGTGACCAGATGCAAATTTTAAAAGTCCTGACAAAATTCCTGATTTTCGGCCAAAATTCCTGACATCATGTTTAAGTTTTTTTTTTTGTTTTTTTTTTCTTAGCCTATATTGTCCCACTGCTGGGCAAAGGTCTCCCCCAAAGTCTTCCACTCATCCCGGTCCTTGGCGACATTCCACCAATCTTTTTCGTGCACGTCCAGGTCATCCTTCCAACGCCTTTTCGGCCGGCCCCGCCGTCGCCTTCCGACTTCCGGCACCCATGGGGTGACGATGTTAGCCCACTTCTCGGCTGGCATCAGGCTAACATGACCCGCCCACTCCCATTTGAGCTTTGCTGTTTTGCTCCCTACATCGGCAATGCCTGTCATTGAGCGCAGCATTGTGTTCCGCACCCGGTGGATGCGTTTGAGGCCGAGAATGCTGCGCTCCATTGCTCTTTGGGAAATCTTGAGTTTAAACTTCTGTGACTCAGTCAATGACCAAGTCTGAGCACCGTAGGTTAGGACGGGCAAGATACACATGTCGATAAGTTGGCGTTTAAGTGATATAGGGAGGTCACCCTTCATGTGTTCTTTCATGGACCAGTAGCTCTTCCAGGCGTTCTCGATACGACGGTGGATCTCTTTGTCCTGACTGTTTTCGAAGCTCGCTAACTGGCCCAAGTAAATATACTCATCGACATACTGTATAACTTGCCCATCTACCTCGACCCTACGTTTCGTGCTGTTGGTCATTATTTGAGTCTTTGAACGGTTAATTCGAAGTCCAACCTCAAGACTTGCCGTGCTTAGGTCCTGGAGCATTTGTTGCAGTTCTTGTGGTGTTGGGGCGAAAAGTATAATGTCATCAGCAAAACGTAGGTTAGTTAGGCGTTTGCCCTCGACGATTATACCTTTCGTACCCCACGAATCTGACAGCGCTTTGAAAACTTCTTCCAAAGCGCTTGTAAATAGAATAGGAGAGAGCGGATCACCCTGCTTTACGCCTTTTTGTATTTTAAATGATGGACCATTTGTGTGAAGTCTAAAATTTGCGGTACTATTGTTATACATATATTAATTTTATCAAATCTATGTAAGTTTTTTCAATTTCTTGATTTTCGAGGGCTTGAAATATAGCAGAATGCTTTAGACTATCAAACGCTTTTGCGTAATCCACAAAGGCGATGTATAGAGGTTTATGAAATTCGGAATATTTTTCTATGATTTCGGTTAAAGTATGAAGGTGGTCTGTGGTAGAGAAGTTTTATAACAAAACTAATTTTATTCTACTTTTCCGCAATAATTCAAAAGTTATTTCAAAATAAAAATTAATTATTGAATCCAGTACGTTTAATATTATATATCAATGTTGATTGTTTGATGTCAAAATCGTAAAAAAAGTTAATTACGATTAATGACAATTTCCTTTTTGTTATTGTGACTACAGATAATAGTTTAAAGTGTAAAAAAAAATTGTTTCATTTATTTGCCGAGAAATTGTTGAGCGAAAGGGTTGTGAAGCGAAGAGTCTATTTTTTTACTTAAAGGGGTTTTTTTGAAGTGAAAACTTCTTTAGCGGCGCTGGGTGGGTAAAAACTTTCAAACTCGCGTCAGGGTCACGTGACGTCGAAAAAGCGTAAGATCTTATTTAATTTTTATACATTGCTCGTAAAACAAGAGACGACAAAAGAACACACTTGCGGTCACGCGACGTATGACTCAAACAATTAAATAGTGTTGTGGCGACATGACGTGACGATGACGTGGCGACATGACGTGACGTGACGATGACGACGAAGCCAACGAAGACACAGACACATTCGCGCTTGCGCGATGACGTGACGATGACGTGGCGACATGACGTGACGTGACGATGACGACGAAGCCAACGAATTCGTTGGCTTCGTCGTTGTGTCACATTCGCGCTTGCGCGAATGTGTCTGTGTCAGTGTGTCTTCGTTGTCTTCGTCGTTGTGTCACATTCGCGCTTGCGCGAATGTGACACAATGACATGACACAATCACGACTGTGGTTATATTTTTGAAGTGAAAACTTAAAAGTGAAAACACAACGTTAATATTGAAGTTTTCACTTCTGCCGGCACTCCCGGAGTGCTAGCTTTTTTTTTGTTGATTATTTAAATTGTTTAATATTATATGTCAATGTTGATTGTTTGATGTCAAAATCGTAAAAAGTTGATTACAATTAATGACAATTTCCTTTTTGTTATTATGACTAAAAATAAAAGTTTATAGTGTAAAAAAAATATTGTTTCATTTATTTGCCGAGAAATTCCTGACATTTCCCTTTTCCGGCCGCATTCCTGACATATGTCTAAAATTCCTGACATGTCAGGAAAATTCCTGACATCTGGTCACCCTAGGTACGACCATATGTTGGCATGTGTGAAAGGCTTTCATATTCGGTGCGTACACGTACCGTTACGGCACTCAATGTTTTGATCTACTCAGTTGTTAGTTTCCGTAGAACGTGGAATACTGTGATTGAGAAAGTTATCATTTATTGTACAACCATTATACCAACCAACATTGCCACTCTCGTCTACTCACACCAAGTATTTTAATTATAACTACCTACCTCTCAGAATAAACCCATCTTTTGTTTGCATTCTAGAAGTAATTTTGGGTTCAATAAAACACCTACCTATACTTCACTCTTACTTTCTCTGTAAATAGTCTTTTGAGACTAGAGCTTGTATGTAATACATTTTTATCAAGACAAGTATTCAATCAATCAACCTTACTCAGGTAAGGTTAATTACATGATAGAGTAGAAACAATTTTCAACTGAAAAAAATGAAACATTTGAGAGTAGATTGAATCTGCAATTACCGAAAAATATGTTTGAAAATTTCCTATGTTTTGTTTATTGTCATATTTTTTATCATTAATTTTTGTTTATTTTGGGGATATACAATACATCATAGAAATCATATAAACTAGTAGCCCGTTATTATTATGATTTATATAGCTACTAAAAATAAATTCAAAATTGTGGTTTAGTAACAAAGTAATAATCATTTGTTTTTCAATTAAACCTCAATTATTCATTACTAGGTATCATCTTTATGTTTACATTCCAATATTTTTTGAAATAACAGAAGAATACTTCAATAGGTACAATGATAAAAATGTTATCACCTTTGTTTATTTGTAAGAATGAACTCCCAAAACTAAATTACCAATTTAAAAAAATATTTTCCTTTCCGAAAGCTACATCTTTACTGAGTAACATAGACTATGTTAAGTTTATATTTTTTACATTAAAACAAACACACTTTAAAAATTTGTAAGTATGTATATATATAATAATAGTTACACAGTGAACGCAAAGTCTGCCTACCAAACGCTACCTTGCCGAAACTTGCCACGCGTACGAAGTCGTGTGTAACAGCTAGTATGATATAGTAATAAGTTTCAAATCACATGGCATATTTACTTCAGAAAACGGAAATGTGAAACTGAAATGTACATAAACTCTCATTTAGCTATACCTACCGTTCTTGGCTCTACATCCTTCGAGTGAGCACGAATAAATGTGACAATCTTAAACCTAACGCATTTAACATACACTGCGCGGTAACTTTGCAAAGTCCGACAGTAAAGTTGACGTAGACGCGCAGTGTATTTTAAATAAGTTACGTTTACGATTGTCACATTTATTCGTGATCTCCCCCTTCGCCGACGTAATTCCCACTCTCGCCAGGTAGGTATGTATATGTAGATAGGTGTACGAACGATAAGAAATCGATAGTAATATTCGTTTCTCTAGATTAACTGGGTTATGTTTGATAGCGCTTGACCGCGTTTTAAGACGTTTTGACTTATTGATCATCTGTGGAGTATCTAGTCTTGTGATCGCAGCGTTAAATGTAGGTACCTTTAAGCCCTAAATCTTATATTTTTCTTATCATAGTTTGTATTATATTAGCGATAATAAACGAGATAAATCTACCTTTCTTTATTTTAATGAAAGTGGTTTTTAATGAAAACCAGATGTCTTTCATCTGCACGCGCTGGTTCATCTTGAATGAAATCTATAATGGCAAAAAAGTAATGAGAGCCAGCTACGTACGCTGCTTTCGTCACAATGTAATATAAGTTATTCAAGGTCCATCACAGCACACACACATCCACACACACACACACAGCTGCACAGTACATCCATCTTTTTTTTGTTAGATCGCCTCGAATATGTTAGGTATACACATGTTGTTTTCTTATATTTCCATACACCAAGGATCTAAACCCTATACCCTATATAATAGGTACACCACATAAAAAAACTTATTTATTTTGAAGAATACACCCACGGAAAAGAATACCTCTCTGCCGCATATTAGACACCATATTACCACAAGTTACTGACTCCATAAGATAACTTATGGAGTCAGTAACTTGTGGTAATAAAGTATAAACTTTATACTGCAAGGTTTTAAGACTAACATTGGTTTAAATTATGTGTTGCATGTCGCTACTAGACGTTACACTACGAGAATATAGTCTTCCACAGTTAGATCGGATTTCTCTATCATATACACAGACATAGTTGACAGACTGTCATAAGCATCCTTATCCTACGATATCTGAAGGCTACTGTACGGTCGATATGAATACTAAATCTTATTTATTTGTGAATGAAATATTTTTCCTTATTATAGCACATCACATCATTAGACGGCCACTAGGATAAAGTAGAAGACGAAATTATTTGGCGACGACAGATAATAAAATGCCAGATCTTAACCTTATCGTTCCCAGGACCAAAACTCGTAAAGTAATGAATTAACAATAGTAAGAAAACACACTGCTCGCGTATATTTTGTTTTGCATGACTCAGTCCCGATAAGTTATTTTAAAGCTTTATTCCAGTCATCTCACTTGTCCGTACCAGACGTCGGATTTTTTTTTCTTTAGTTTGGACAAATCCAACCTTAGTCTTATTTAGGTCAGTATACGATTAGGTGGGTTCTAGGTACGCAATAACTTATTGATCAATAATGTAGTGCTTTATTTAGCTCTTTGATAGATAGATATCTCTTAGATAGGTATTGCTTTCTTATGCTATGTTTTAATCGTGTCGCTTTTGTTTCAGATAACAGACTGATCCGACAGGCCATCATGACTTCTCGGTAAGTTCATTGTGATAGTTCTTGGTAAAAAGTGGTGACACACCCACCATCGTTCTGACTAGTTACTGATATACCTATAATAAAGGATTTTCCCTAACCCTGTCAGAAATTCTCAAATATTTTATTGAACACCATCATGACATACCTGACAGACACCATGATTTAATGACTAGGATTCATTTTGTAGGCAATTTTCGAAACTATTGTGGTATTTGCTACGGAAGTAACGATTCAGTAGTCCATGGTGTTGCGAGGAAGAGGATATACACCTGATTGTAGACTGAAGTCTGTAAACATGCTGTAATGATGTCACTGCAGCTCAGCATGTTGAAAACGAATCGAATGCTGGTCGAGTTCAACATAAATTGAGGGCGTTTGTGTTTCATTAAATAAATTGATGGCTATCCGCCGAGTTGATTAGATTACGAGTAATTGAGCCAACACTCGCCCTATTGAATTTTCTAACTACGTCAGTGTTTATTTTTAGCGTCCATTGTAGCAATGTTAAAATTTATCGAATTCTTCTCCATTTCGTATCGAAAACGTATCTTAACTAAAATAAACCGAAACATTTTAGCTAACGTGTATCATCACAATATTTAAGATTACACAGATTCTTGCTCGACATCACATTAGTTAGGCATTCTGCAGTTTGCACTTAAGTGTTCTAGACTAGAATAATAGTTGATTGAAGCGTGAATTAATTAGCATAGATGTTAAGTCTTCTTTTAAGTCGATGCTTTACGAGCCTGAGATGCTTTTTTTTCGTTTCTTGGAATGAAATAAGTCCCTATTGTCTCTCTCATGTTTGGTTTTGTCATCAAGTTGCTTACTGTATTGTGCTCATAAGTATGCACCTCACATCAATGTCTTTACCCACATCAAATGACCCTTGATCTCTGCAATTGTTTTTTTGATAGCATCAGTTCACCATTAGCGGTAAAAATTTAATCTACCATCTATACGGACGTCAAAACCATAGTGCTCATTCACACTATTTTATGGCATACACCAGCCTTATCTCTATTCGAACCCTTTAACAATCTTTATGGAGTGGGCTGGCCTAAAGCTTGTGGCACTCGCTGTATGTATCATTATGCGCAGCAATATAGCTTTGGACTATGATTCATCCCGAGAACAGACCGTAGACTGTACGATCTGTCCTCGTTTAAATATGAAGAGAGCATTAAGGGATAATATGAAGATGATTCTGGTTAGATCCTTATGAGAAAGATATAAAATATCAGATCTTTATAATTATACTGTTATTGTAGAGTCACGCATTCTTCTTGTATTATGCGCTACTTCCTTAGTAACACAATCTAATATTACAACAATATTTATAGCTTAGTTATAAGCGTTATCGCATTTTTCACCTACAAACGAATTCGTATTAAAATTATTGTGTATGTACTGTTTCAATTGGAGCATGAATTTATTGTTCTCGACCACAAAAATAGGAGATTACCGATACCTATAGTGTAGTTAGTGGATGTAGGAAACTTATGTGGTGTGCGAAGCCTATTTATATCCACCAACAATACTTAACTGACATACTGATGATATGAAAGGAAATGATGACGAATGATAAGAGAGTGGAAGAAGGAAACATGTTGCACCGACCCCACCTAGCGCGGGATTATAGTACTTAACTAACATACTATAAAGCCCTTATTCAGTAAACATATGTAGACATCGACTAGTCGCAATTGAGCTTGATTTAATATCGAAGGGCGTTCTGTAATTCTGCATTTATCATACTAGCGGAAGAATCCACTTGCTCTAAATTGGTCATCCTTATCTGCTGGCTCATTGCTTATTAGATAGATTCGTATATCTAGAGATATTCGCTTATGTATACATGCTAACCAATATTACTTATCTTACAACTTACTACGCCAATTTTTCTAATTTAGCTCATGGCTTAAGGTATGTATATAAAAATTGGGTAACCTAATTTGGTAACCTTGTTAAAACGCATGCAGCACCCTTGCGACAGGGGTTATGACAAATTGATACCTAGTAATTGTACAGCTGAAAGAAACAAAAGGCTTGAATAATGTATTCTACCTCGTATGTAGTCGACGTGTTCAGTCAATAATTTGTTTTACTTACCTATCCTAGACATAAAACAGCATTCGTGGCTTTTAGCCACGTTATTTTACCTTCGACCGTTGGATAAGTACAATCTCTACAAATTTTCGTAAAAATGTAACCGATCGGGTAGATATTTGCGAATAGGGATTTCCGAGAGTCGAATGTGACCTCTTTCGAAATGTGGACAATCTTGCCCTAATAGTCATAACTACTAAAAATAGTGATTCAGCTTTAATTTTGCGAGTGAATGTGTGACGAAGACATGGCATTTTAAGAACTTCTCTAAAAGCTTACCGACTTCTAGGATGCCAAAGTATTAGTTTCAAAATGACTCTACATAAGCCGAATCAACCACCAAACAGGTAGGCAACCAACGCGTAGACTCAGCTGTTTTTAATCAATTGTGTGATCGTTTTCACGATTTGTGGCTCAAAAAATGATCTTCCTATCAGGTTGGATCGGCTCTTCGTGCTTCTAGAAGCAGGTGCTGGGGCGGCGACCCGACGGGCAGCAGCTCGGCAGCTGGGAGAGGTGCAGAAGGCCCATCCCGAGGAGTTACACCGACTGCTCGGAAGACTTACCAAACACCTGCGTTCACCGGCCTGGGAGACCAGGGTAGCTGCTGCACAGGTAAAGACAACTAACGGCCGGTTTCTCGAACGATAATCAACGAAAAAATCAAATATTTACTATGTGTCAAACTCGGATCAATCGTGATTTGGGTTTCCAGAAACCGGCCGTAAGAGTTTAATTTTAGACTGTTTTTTACGTGTTTCTTTTTTTTTATAAGACTTATCGAAAAAATAGGTTGCACTAACAAATACAGTAAGTAA
This sequence comes from Ecliptopera silaceata, assembly GCA_932527185.1. Taxonomy (NCBI): domain Eukaryota; kingdom Metazoa; phylum Arthropoda; class Insecta; order Lepidoptera; family Geometridae; genus Ecliptopera; species Ecliptopera silaceata. Next base: position 2,033,311 of record OW052202.1, on the reverse strand, counting down.
AATTTCTATGTGTAATATTGACACACTTAGGTTAGTGAAGAAAACAGTGTATGTAAACTAAATCCTATTACATATACGTACATATTTATTTATTTATTTTATTTTTATTTCACAGGAAAACAAACAGTCTTATAAACTATATCTAAACTAAAATTATATCTGCTGACCAGTTATACGTTCTCGCATATTGAGACTATACAGGGTGTTTGGAAGGGAGCTGTACATACGCCTAGGGTAGAAACTAGGGATAGTCTGCTACCTACCCCCGCCCATTATATTGACCTTGGCCTCAAGGTTTTTTTTTAATTTATTATTATTTTTTATTTGACTTTTTTATGATTTTTTGACTAAAACTACCTGTAGCTCAAAATCTATCCATGGGACCGGTCGGCTAATGGTCTTGTTTTAATCGTTAGAGTCTTAGGGTCCTGCAAAAAATTATTTTACACCAGAAAATTGTGGAGAAGAAAAGTTATGGGGCCTGAAGTACCGTAGTAAGGTAAAGAAATAATTTTAAGGGCAACTTTCTATGGGGTTTAAAAAAAAACTAACAGGGTTGGAGTTCTTCTGATTTTTTTAAAACATCCTCAGTCCATGCCCTTTCTAACGATATGCTAAAAGTGTATTTATCACTTTTAGTTTTAAAGTTATTAATTAATTTCCGCAACTAGGGCACTTCAAGCAAAAATTTCAACTAATGAAAATTAAATGTGTTCGATCGTAAAAGGATGGCAAATGAAACAAAAAATTTGGTAATGACTAATGTCATTAAATTACAAATTTTAATTAATTACTAATTTTAATTAATTACAAATTTTGTTCAAATTGATGACCATTGACCTGTAAACATGCTCGGCACCTCTTCCTCATCTCCACGGTCACCGTTCTAAGCAGCAGTTCCTCGCGCATTGTATCGAATGCGGCGTGGATCCTGTTAATTAGAACCTCCCTTGTTGGTACTTCTTCTGCGTACACCAACTCTTTCGCCCTTCCCCAGACGTAGAAGTCAATGGTCATCAATTTGAACAAAATTTGTAATTAATTAAAATTAGTAATTAATTAAAATTTGTAATTTAATGACATTAGTCATTACCAAATTTTTTGTTTCATTTGCCATCCTTTTACGATCGAACACATTTAATTTTCATTAGTTGAAATTTTTGCTTGAAGTGCCCTAGTTGCGGAAATTAATTAATAACTTTAAAACTAAAAGTGATAAATACACTTTTAGCATATCGTTAGAAAGGGCATGGACTGAGGATGTTTTAAAAAAATCAGAAGAACTCCAACCCTGTTAGTTTTTTTTTAAACCCCATAGAAAGTTGCCCTTAAAATTATTTCTTTACCTTACTACGGTACTTCAGGCCCCATAACTTTTCTTCTCCACAATTTTCTGGTGTAAAATAATTTTTTGCAGGACCCTAAGACTCTAACGATTAAAACAAGACCATTAGCCGACCGGTCCCATGGATAGATTTTGAGCTACAGGTAGTTTTAGTCAAAAAATCATAAAAAAGTCAAATAAAAAATAATAATAAATTAAAAAAAAACCTTGAGGCCAAGGTCAATATAATGGGCGGGGGTAGGTAGCAGACTATCCCTAGTTTCTACCCTAGGCGTATGTACAGCTCCCTTCCAAACACCCTGTATTTCAGCTTGCTTGCGTGTAAAAAAACAAATAAGAGGAAAGAAAAACAAAAACAACACAAAAAATAAGTAAAAACAAAACAGAAAATCTATGAAGATGACGTGCCAAACCAGCGTCTTGCTAAAATATTATTAATTTTACCAGGTTTACTATTGAATAGGTCAAGTTCAGGAATGTCGACCAGGTTATTAAATGCAATATGCAATATTTATTCAATGATACGCTGTACGGTAAACTAACGGCTAAGCAACCTTTGTTATTATCTAATTTAAAGCCACAATGAATCTGTATAATTTTCTCATTAAGATGCGTAGGCATGTAATTTATTTTAGCAATTTAAACAACAATTGTTTTAGTGCAAACTGCTTACATAATTTACCCGTATTTCATTGGGAAAATTAACCAAAATAATAAGATGCAATTTTCCTTTTAAAGTTTTCGCGGTAGAAGTTGCGACGTCCCGACTGTATTATACACAGACAAATTTGATTATTCATAGACATTGAACTGCGCAGATGTTCGGAGGGCTGTGCACGAATAAATGTGACAATCGTAAAATAGCCTAATCGGGTTTATCTAATTTCCTCTAAAGTATGAATCTACTGTACATAGCTTGGACGGGCGCTTTTATTTTCGCGTTCCCTTCATTTATTTATATATAGTAGAAGTATACAATATATTTTAACTTGCATTGTGTTTAGTTCCAACAATAATTGGCTTTGTTTATCCATTGTTTTGTATTACGTATTTAGTGTAGCTTCTTGTTATATATACGATACGACCAAAAGTATAAAGTCATTGCACACCACAGAATAAGTTATAGAAAGATTTAGACTGAGTTCTTTATACTTATAATGAAAGTTTAAATATTCAATCTATTTGAGTTTTGTTTTACTACAAGTTCTTTTAGCACCATTTTTTTTAATTACTTAGGAATTAGTGTAAGACAAATACATGTTGTGCTGTCACTCAGCATGGGGTAAGGAGTAGGGGAACGATGATATTTCTTCTTCTTCTTATCGTGTCGACGCTACAACTGTATTTTGTTGTAGCATCGCGTTGGAAAGATTAGCCAGACTAGACACTTTGCCGTGCCTAGCTGTTTGATGATGTTTCTAAAATTGTATGACTCTGACAAAGATTGTTATGACGCAAACCTGACCTATATGACCTATATAAGTGATTCCCGTTTTATTATGAATGCATCTCAAACCATATCTTCACAGATACTTTACTTATCAATCGTTCTACATTAAATCGAACTGATAAACTGCAGTAGTTGTATCGACTATTCTAAACAGCTAGGCATGAGACAGATATATCAAAACGAAACTGAAATCGGATTGCAGTCAGAAATCGTATCGCATCGATATTCCAATATGAGAAAACCGTTTTTAGAAAACGCAAACCACAATACCGCAAACGATCTAATCCGAACGAAACCGAACCGTGAGTTTAGTTTGCAAACCAAACTGCAAACGAAATCTATCTAAAGTTTTTAGTTTTTGATGGTTTTGAATTTCATTCGTTCTCTATCACTCTACCGTACGACTACTTAGTTAGAATAAGACAGCGAATTTTATTTCCTTTTCTTTCTAACTTAGTGATCCGTCGAAAGGGCAAAAGAGATGAAGCGATCTTAATGGATTTTTGACGGTTTTATGAATTGCATATTGAAAACTAAAAACGAGGCGATAGGGTCAAATTCACTACGCTCCGATATTCGCTACTGAAAACGATTGCTAAAAATGGTTTTTGAAATCGATTTCATAATCTGAAATCGGGTTTGTATCGGTTTGTGAAAAAATCTAAAAACGCCCATGCCTATAAACAGCATTTTATGATACGCACCGTGCCTTGAACCCGCGTGTAGTAAACAGATAGCGATCCTACATAGAGATAGCTCATTGTTGCATTCTTGCATACTTACGTTGGACGAATGACCTCGAAACTGAAACTATTTTTAACCTCTGACGAAGTATTATTGCTTTGTTTACATTATTCGATAAATAACAATAATACTTGATCAGTCGCGTTGTTGCCTTGAAGAGAGCAGGGTATATAGGTAGTTATACTTGTAAGAGTTGGTGTTAGGAGGGTAGATATAGAGACGAATATGCAATGTATGCATATATTTATTTACCAAATAGATGATTCAATACTGTATACTCAATTTATTTATTGTTCTCATATGTTAAGACTGTTTGAGAGCACTACAATATTACAGGATGGTAGGCAGTCATCATGTTGAAGATTTTTACCAGCAAGTGGATATCCCTCCAACCTTGACGTGTTTGAGACGAATTGGTGGGACACTGCCAAGGATCGAGAAAAGTGGAAGGGTTTATAGGAGTTTTTATTTATATTTATTAATTTAAACACACCTGCTAGTAATTCTTATCGTTCGTGTAGAGCGGAACAATTTCCAAAGAATTATTCAGTTGTTGCTACCATTATTGTATTGACCTAAATAAAAATATTACTTTTTCCTTCCTCATCCGTGGCAAAGTTATTCATGACAAATGTATAAAAACTACAAAACTTTTATAAATACAGCATATTATAGTAGAGTTAGTTTTTTATTATATCTATGGTGTTTTTCTTCTACTTGTGAATACATCATCTTCTGTAAAAGCGTATCAAATGAACCTTCAAGGACTTTTTTAAATGACTAATGAACCGCGTCGATCACGCTCTGCTTCGTATTTTATTGCATTTCTTTTACATTTCGCATACATTCGCATACAGTTTAACGAGTTATTTGATGTGCTGAAACAATTATTTTGCATAAAACCTAATTATTGTAATTCAAGCACGAATTCGACAAGTCACTGCTCAAGTGATATACGACTCGTATAATACGAGTCCTCTATCTACCGTGATGTTGCTTGTTTTGCTTTAGGTACACTTATTTTATAATCTGATTTCTATTCGACCTTTCACCGAACAGTTCATCGTAATATCAGTTCATAAATATGATGATTCATCATTGAGTAGTGGATTTAGTCTACTCTTATTTAGCACTGATGCGCGGCACATGTACAGAAGGCTATTTTTCGTGATTAGTTACCCGTAACTCGATAAATACCCGTAAAATATATGTATATAAGTAAAGAAAAGCTGCATTTATAGGCACTAAATGAGTATGTCAGGCATGACAGACGTGTCTAGACAGACAGTAAACCATGAATTAACATGAATAGAACTCCTTGGTCGTCCTTGATTGCCCGTCTGGTCGTCAACCTTCAGGTCACCTTAAACTACGCCTCGAAAAGCAAATGCTCTAATGTAATTGTTTGTTTCACAGGCAGTGGAAGCTATCCTATCGAACGTTCCAGAATGGCATCCCCCACCGTTCACGGATATAAAAGGTAACTGATTCGATATTATAACGAACATTTCCTCTGCTGGGGACTGATAGGCTAGATTGAAGACAATTATTACTGCTGGTATGTTGTTGATTGATTTTGATTAGTATATTCGCTTGCTCGATGAATGTACCTCTATCATTAAATGAGGTTATTTAGGTCTTGTTTAATTTCTCGGCAACAACGGGACGTTTTATCGGTTTGTACTGATATGACTTGACTATAAGAAGTCGTTGTTGGTTGCTATCTCGAGCGCCGCTTACTCAGTGACCCTGAGAATTCAGATCTTGATGTAAAGGAAGATCTAAAGTACGAATGAAAATAGGTTTTCTCGTTTGTCTACTGATGATTCATACAAGGGGCGGAAACCAGAATGTTTATTTCAAAATAAACCTTGTGATATCCTGACACCCGAAGAGCACATCTGTTAAATTTATAAAATTTAAGTCAATCATTATAAAATACGATCTAACGTATCGTATATCACAATGAGTCTGACACAATTACTAACATGCGTAGAAGTATATGACGATAGGTATATTTTAGTATCAATTTTAATATAGCTCTGCGTTCTTTACACATGGTCGCGCTCTGAATCTTTCGCATTAAAATAATCAACGCTTTGATAGACAGATAGATAAAAACTTTATTGCACACAGTAGAAGATTTTACAAGAAACATTAAATATACAGCGCAATAGGCTGCTTAAGAGCGATCTCTTCCAAGCAACCTTTGGGTGAACAGGAATAAAGAAAATTATAAGACGGCGGCGGTGTAGACTCCTTGTTTGGGAAAGTGGAGTACACGATTATTTCTTAACTTAAAATCAATTAATCTTTATTCTGTAGAATCACTTTAATATCATTTAGAATTTTCTTATAAACTAGGTGATTCTAGGTGCCACTTCCACGCGCTTAGAAGAGGCAAGAAAATCTTAATTGATTCCAAACAAAGATGACTTGACATACGTTCATTCTTACGCATTCCTGTTTTAAAACCAATTGAATTTCAATAGCGTTTGTTCCATAGGATGTTCTTTTGTAACTCACAATCTTTGATCAATTGAATGTAATCGTAGTTAACTGTCTGACCTACTTTGTACATTAGTTGTTTGACTGGCACCTGCTTTTATAGACAAGTTTCTGTTGGCAAAACTAGACATACATACTTAGTTCGTGTCGTGACTGGAAGTAATTTCAAGGTTGAATTTCGTAGCATATATTATACCATTTTTACTACATTTTCTGTGTGGTTATTTAGTATTTCAATTGTAAACAAATGTATCACGTTTTTGTAAAATCCTATTGTTGTTTTTCTGGATAGTTTTGTTATCTTTTTCCACGTCAAATATGAACCCTTATCATAACTTTGACCTTTGCAATCGCATGCACTAAATTTCTTATTTGATGACTAAAAGTAAAATTTCATCTGTCAAAATCCAAGAAATATTGATGAAACATTGATATAAAAATTAAGCGTTGACTAATTTATATCAAAGTAGTAACAATAATTTTTTCATTGAAAGTTTTATGCGTGAAACGTTATTTTTTTATATTTTATATAGGTACTTAGGTACTTATACAATACAATATCGTATGCAATTTAAAATGTAGCAATTGAAACGACTGTGTGCAATACGCTCATAATAACGCATAATAACCATGTCAACGTTGAATTTAATGGTGATTACTATAGTGGTATATGTTACAATTGCAAGATTTTAATTATAATCATAGCATAATGTGTGTGACGACAATATATTTAATATGTAAGCCTGTGTACTTTATTCACTTTTCAACACTAGTCTACGACACACGGTAATTGTTATTTACTTATTTTTTCACAAAAGTTAATAAAACTGACTTCAATCGTCATCTTCGAGTATTATTAAAAACAAATGTCTAAATATAAGTCACAAAATAAAAAACATAATCAGATCATAATTACATTTATATGGGACCGAAGTAGTACCGTACAAAAAAAAATCAGTTCACAAAATAATGATTGGTTCACAATTGGCTTGGCTGCATAATTGTTTAAAAAACTTACAAAAAAATCATCATCGTCATCATCCGCAGCCAGATTTTGCCCACTGCTAAGCATAGGCCACTCTTTATTTGTGCCATTTTCCAGCTATAAAAAAAATACTACAGTGTTATTGATAACTCCACTTTTGAAGTCGGTTGATTAAAGAAAGAAACTACAGTATAATAAAATGGAAATTTATGTGTTTCACCTCAGACTTGAATTCATTGCAATAACATGTCTGGTCGTCTGCCTTTGGGGCGACACATTTCTCCTCGACCTCATAAATTATATCTGGCATTTTCAATGGATATTTCCACGAATTTAATATTTTATGCTTGTAAATAATATTTTGACTATTACAGTGCTTATTTATAAATAATATTTACAAAATTCACATGTAATTGTTGAAGGGCAGCCGCTGTAAACCACCTATAACAATAAACGTTTATTTTATTACAGAATTATAAATTTACAAAATTAGTACCTATAGATAACCCAACTGATTACAGTAATTTACAAAAAAACTACTGGGCTAGGTTGATAGAACGCGTCATTCTTAATTTAGAATAATTATAATATTCGCACTCTTTATCACGTCCAGTCGATTTTTTTTAGAATCTTATTGATTCACATCCCGACCCTCACAATATCATAATGATAAAGGAATTACAACGCTACGTCCTTTGTTTTAGATGAGAAAATAGAAATAGAGGACAACGGGCGACTGAAATGCGAGACGTTTGACATCCAGCGGGTGTTACAAAATGGCGCCCATCTCATGGCATCTGAAGGACACGAGTATGATCTGGATGAGGAAACACTTTCCGGAACAGGTAGCTTGAATTTCTCAAATTAATGTTTCTTTGTATTTTAAGCGTAAACATATACATATATTTACATGAGTACTTATATATATTTAGGTACGGATATTTCAACGCTTTCTAGTCCTAAACTAAGCAAAGCTTTGGACAAGCACTAGATTGCTCATAGGATATATATGTAAGTACTTAGGTATAGGTAAGTACTTAAGTACTTTTTTTTAAAAACAATATGTCACCGGGTTGTAAGAAATCCCGCTGTTTAATAAAACGGTTTTGAAAGCTTGGACAGATAAAAAAATAACGATTTTTATACGTAATATTCTACAAATAAACATTTCATAATTTTGCGACAGTTAATCAAATGGCGAGTCGTTTTATAAAACAGCGGGTTTTCTTCAAACCCGGTGACACATACAATATATAAAATTTAATTGTAAATTGTGACTCAAACTTGATTTAGGGGGCGTCCATAAATTACGTGAGATGATTAAGGGGGGAGGGGGTCGATTCAAATCTCATCTAATCTTACGTTGGGGAGAGGGGGGGTCCCGGCAAATATCACGTAATTTTTTTTCTGATTGAAATAAAAAATAATTATACTATTTTCGTCAATATAATCATTTTTTTTTCTTTTTACAATAACACTCCAACGTGTGTACGTCAGAAACCTACATTTTAAAAAATCTCACGTGAGATTGGGGGATGGGGGAGGGGGTTGAATAAAATCTCACGACATCTCACCAGGAGGGGAGGGAGTGTCAGAAAATTGGAAAAAACACCTCACGTAATTTATGGACGCCCCCTTATCTGTCACCTTGCATTTGAAGTAAACACGCCGATTAAACATGCCTGCATGATTGAGATGTCCGTTTGGTTTATGCAATAGTTGTATATAGTATAGCCCCAATTAAAAGTATTGATAAAAGTGACGCCTTATCTTGTAGCTCTAAAACGTATTTTCCGATTGTAATGCGATTTCTATGTTAACTGATAGTTCAGGGATAGCTTATAGATAGATTTGATAAAAATCGGTGCAGGGTTTTCTCCAAAACGTAAACCTTCCCAATCCTACTAATATTATAAACGCGGATGTTTAGTATGGACGAGTGTATGTTTGTTACTCCTTCTAAACCTACTGAATGGATTTTAATGAAACTTTATTATAATATAGTTTATACATCACATCAGAATAATACATACGATATATGTAGTTAATATTATAAATCATCATCATCATCAACCTATGGCAGTCCACTGCTGGACGTAGGTCTCTCCCAAAACGCGCCACTGAGCCCGGTCTTCGGCTCCTCTCATCCAGTGATTGCCAGCTACATTACGCAGATCGTCGCTCCATCTCGCCGGAGGGCGTCCTACACTACGCTTGCCTAAACGCGGTATATTATAAATATATTGTGCGAATTATTCAAAATCGATAATATGACGAAGTCGCGGGCATCAGCTACATGCTATTAATTTATTTATATAAACTCCAATCTTTATAAAGCTTAGAAATTATCAAATAAATGTTCACTTATGCTTGATCATGGTTTTCAGGGTGAAATCTTTAAAATTATCTTATCTTCTATGTATAGATCTAACAGAGCGTCTCGCGAAGCAGCGTCAGCAGTTGAACGCCCGCCTTGGACTGGACGTGGCAGCCAGCATAGGAGTCGATCTCACTTCAGTATACTCCAACGAAGACCTGTGTCACGTTAAAGTTCAACAGATTAAGACTGAAACACATAGGGTAAGGACACAGCATTATTTCTCACACCTTCTTCTTCTTCTTATCGTGTCGATGCTAGATAAGTTTTGAGAAGTGTTTTGCAAGCTCTACAGCACCACTTGTGAAGTGGTTCTCACATCTGAAGTTTGATGAAGAAACATTAACTTCTATGCCTAGTTCAAATAAAATTGCAACTCCACTTTTTCTCAGGCATGGTCTCTGTGTACCAATAGTAAATACTTGAGATACATTGTGAATTGAATAAAAAAAATTGTATTGATGTCTAAGCGACGTCGGAGGCTCGGAACCTTCTATTAGATTATTAAAGTTGGTCTTTCAAAATTCATCCTAATAAAACTTAGGCGAGTCTTTCTTGCCCAAGTTTTTTCTATGATGATGGGAATAGGTCCTTATATTTCTAGTGATACGAGATAGTCTACCGGCTCGCTTTTCTTTCTAACACATAGCGAGTTCAACATTTCGCATAAGAAATCTAATCACAGTTTCCACATCCTTATCACACTAAACTTAAATCCATTTAGACTACAATGTATAGGCGACCAAGAAATTGGTTTACCACTTTTGATGACATCTCCCAGTAACATAATTATTCGCTAAGGATTACAGATTGACAAATTCTGACGTAGCAGTTATTAATCTGTCAAGCGAAAATAGCCCTTGATGTTTTGTACGTGCAAATGATATTCAGCCTTAGAGTGGTAAACCAATTTCTTGGTCGCCTATACTTACAATCAAATAATCTTCTGTTTTTACATCTCAGAGGCCAGTACAAGAACTAGTCCAGCCATCATCATCCAAAGCGCTTAGCTCGCGGGAGATAAACTTGGCGAAAAGACGTGCGCGCGCAGCTTTCAGCAAACAGAAGTCTCGGGACTGCAGCGAAGATGGACCATCAGCTCCCCCCACTCCCCCTGTCGAACCTGATCGGAAGAAGATAAAGATTGAACAGCCGGAGGAATTTGTTTGTGAGTATCGGTCGCGAATATTCTAGATTGTTGTATTAATTGTATGAGAGTTCAAGAACAAGTTAAAACTTGGTTAAGATATAAAAAGTTTATTTTCGGATAACAGATGTATAGGTACAAAAAAAGGTAGCACTCCGGGAGTGCCGGCAGAAGTGAAAACTTCAATATTAACGTTGTGTTTTCACTTTTAAGTTTTGACTTCAAAAATATAACCACAGACGTCATAATGACAATGACAATCACAATGACACAGACACATTCGCGCAAGCGCGAATGTGTCTGTGTGCCGCCTAAACAGAGCACACTCAGGCACGGTAGAAAGAGTGGGAGATACTAGTTCCTCTCCCTTTCCCTCGATCTTACGCTTTTTATCAACGTCACGTTTGGGTGGGTAAACTGGGGCCCACTGCCGCCCAGCCACCCAGCGCCGCTAAAGAAGTTTTCACTTCAAAAAAATTGGGAAAAACCATGATAACTGCAGTAGTCATGAGACTGTGTCGCAGCTACCAACGCCCACCTTCTTAAGCTAATGCGATTCCAAACAGATTCAGTGGAGTAGGTATATTAAAAATATATATATATAATAGAGAAGTAACCCTCCAGTACATGTGATGGTTGCTGCTTAATTCGTAAAAAAGAAAAGTAAAAAAAGTCTGCTAGTAATTAAAGGGGTATATTCCAGTATTGTGACAACACTTAACATTTCCAGTTGAAAGCACAGCGCCGGTCCCAGACTGCTCCGGCGCTTGGGGCGAATCCACCCGTTGGCCGCTGGAAAGCTGGAGCTTAGCGCTTCAAGCGCATTTGTTCAGCGCTACATGGGAGGCGCGACACGGCGCCGCAAGCGCTTTGAGGGAACTGCTGAGGGCTAAGATAGCGACGTCGGCAGGGCAGAGGCCTGGCATGACTAAACAACAGGTAACTTGTATTCTTTTTTTATGTAATACTAGTAGTACGCCCCGGCTTCGCACGGGTGGCCTATATAACAAATATCATTATAATATATGTAGCTACATTATCTGAGCACAGATAATGTAGCTTCACAACAGTGAAAGAATTTTTGAAATCAGTCCAGTAGTTTCGGAGCCTATTCGATGCAAACAAACAAACAATCAAATCTTTCCTCTTTATAATATTAGTTTAGAAGAACATAGCTTAGCGTTTCAAGCGCTGTATGAAAAGCGCGTCACAGCACTGCAAGCGCTTGAAAATAACTTCCAAGGGCTATGATAGCGACGCCAGTAGAACAGTTTTTTGAATCGAATTTGTTTTTTATTTCGTTTAAGTTAGTGCATAAGATCTTCTTAACTAAAACTTATTGCTAGATAGATATTCACACGAATTAAATATGTTTTTTGCTAAAACAATGTTCATGTTTAAAATTATGACCATGCAGGGAAGGTCTGCGTATAACATTGCAATATCCCAAGGAGTACCTAAGTCTATTGAGTCTTCACACTACATCCATCACTCTAAGACAAAGCTCATGCCTAATCAATTATTCCCTAATCATCTAAGCTAATTAATTGCACCAGCCCTTCAAAAATACCGAACTAGACATGTAGTTAAAACTGTGTTTAAATTGTTTACAGATGGAAGATTCCCACCAAGAATGGTTAGAAGACATGGCTCTGAGACTTCTGTGTGTACTTGCGTTGGACCGTTTTGGAGATTTTGTTTCGGATCAGGTATGTTTTTTTTAATCATTTTATTGTGTTCCAGGCCTCTCCCAAAATTCTTCACATATCTTGGTGACCATTCCTTCATTTGTTGTGTTGTGATTTTAGTGAGACTCTGACAATCAGGGCTTCGAATTCGAATCGATGTCAACAAGTAACACGCAAATTTTGTATAAATAAAAAAGAAAAATATATATACATATCTGAATTATTTTTTTGAGTGCGTAACTTCTTTATTCCAATTTGCGGACAGTTCGAGGGTCAATTCGAATTTAAAATCTTAAATTTGTGTTTAATTTATAAATTTTGGCACATTATGTAATCGACACATACATTTCAAGAAACTATAACAGTGCTGGTAAAAAAAACTAAACATAACATATAACTCTTGCTCAATATTGCCTAATTGTAGCTTATCTGTATTACTTAATCGTATCTAATGTTTTGTTTATATTCTCAGTTGTAAACTGCAATCTTATCTTTGTCATTATAACCGAAAACTATTATCGCACTAATGCCTTGATCACACGTACCGAGTAAACCGGCGAGACAGTGACGTATTTAAGATACACTGCGCGTCGACATCAGTTTTACTGTTGAACGTTGCAGCGTTAGCGCGCAGTGTATCTTAAATACGTCACTGTCTCGCCGGTTTACTCGGTTCGTGTGATCAAGGCATTAGTTTACGGGTATTCGTTAAGATAAGTAGAAAGTATCAAAGTCAATCTTCAAAAAATGTGTTTATTTTGAACCCAACAAAGATACAAAGTGACCTTATAAAGATTCCATTTTTGTTGAGAGATGTAATTTTTTTTGTACGAATTTTATTTGTTGTGTGTCTTGTGTTACTATGTATTTTATGTATTTATATATACAAGCTGTATGTAAGTATTCTATCAGCAATCTAGTTCCCATAGTACAAGCTTTGCTTAAGGGCCCCCGCAAACTGCAGACTTTTTATCGGCCGATAGTTTGGTCGGCTTCTTAATCAGTATGAAGACGTATGCCGATGCGCACATTACAGTGATTCAGTCTTCATACTGATTAAGAAGCCGACCAAACTATCGGCCGATAAAAAATCTGCAGTGTGCGGGGACTCTAAATGTCTATAAATTTATTTATATTTTTTAACAGGTTGTAGCACCAGTTCGGGAGACTTGTGCTCAAACGCTAGGCGTTGCGTTAGCGCAGTTGAAAGTGGAGCGCGTGCGTTGCGTTGCTGGCTTGCTATCGACGCTCACGTCGCAGCCTCAGTGGGAAGCCAGGCATGGTGCTCTACTCGGCTTCAAGTATCTACTGGCCGCTAGACAGGTTACTATTACTGAACACTTATCATCATCATCATCATTCCCCTGCCCTTATCCCACGTTAAGTGGGGTTGGCACAACATGTCTTTTTCTTCCACTCACTCCTATCATTCGTCAATTTATTACTTAACACTTAATTAACGAAATAAACAACTGTTTGTTTTGAGTTCTAGTTTAGTTGGTTCTATAGGTAAATCTTAAATCGCTTATCTTCACTTCATCTTCTTACATCTTCATAATGTCTCAAAATGTTCGTTTACACAGGGTGGTTTTATGTGAACGGTGGTGATCGCCAAGTTTGAAATCACGAGAGTTAGAGAAATGTCGCGTGCATACTTCGTTTTGTCATAAATCTTTTACTGACAAAATCCACTCGCATAATTTGAAAAATAATAAATCATCCTGCATTCACATTAATTAATTTAATAAAGGAAATGTATTACTAAAAATGAATAGAAATGCTTAGGAGACTAGAAAGCGTTGTGTAAAATATTGATTACTATTTCTATTTACGTCCTGCTCCATCGTCGGCCACAACATCACTTTCCATCAGGTGAGTTTGTGGTCAAAGGACGAACTATCCTTTGCAAAAAAAAAACGGTACAGTAACACTAACAGATTCAAAATATTAACAGGAAATAGCATGCGAAAGTGGTGCACTAGAGCATCTGATCGAAGGTCTCGGTGACATCGCGGAGGACGTGTCCGCTGTGGCCGCCACCGCGCTCGCGCCCGCCGCCCGCGCGCTTGCAGCTAACCGCGCACCCGCACTCCGCGGCGTCGTGGACCGACTGTGGAGACTGTTGCACGATCAAGATGAGCTGGCTGCCCCGGCCAATTCCTACATGGCACTGTTGGCCGCGCTGATGGCTCTGCCTGAACCTGCCAGACTCCTACAGTAAGTTATAGACAGCTTCGACATAAGTGCTTGCATTAACAGCTGGTGCACTCGCAGCGAACAGAGCGCCCGCGCCGCGCTCCACGTCGACAATGTGAACTTATGTCAGAAACAAATTCATAACAAACTACCCGCAATTTTGAAAAATGCCGGCTCACTCCCAACATTTAAATATAATGACGATGTAGATCGTAGTTACTAGGATTAGCGTTCAGGCATCTACAGTCGACGGAAGTTTTTCTAGGACTTAGGGACTGGCTCATAACTAGAAATTTAAACTGAATTATCTTTACAGACCCATCGATCTATCAGACGTCCTACCCCGTCTCTGGCCATACCTGGACCACAACACCAGTTCAGTGAGGAAAGCAACTCTTCAAACTCTGCGCACTCTAACCCGCCCTTTAATAGCTCTCCAAACAAACGGAGATAAACTCAACTGTGATAAACCCGAGGCTTCGAACGGCGAGAATGGGGTTGGTGATGAACTGATGTGGACGCCCGCGTTACTGCAAGATGCTATGAGATATATCTACCAAAGAGTGCTCTTCGAACATGTTCATGAGATTCAGGATATTGCTGTTCAGGTTTGTTTATATTATTATTTTTCTAAGTTCTCACTGATGGTATCTTAATATTGAAATCTTTAAGATCTATGATCAGTACTGCGTATAGTCAAAAAAATAAAAAAGATAGAAATATCAGCAATCTAGTTTCCATAGTACAAGCTATACTTATTTTGGGACTAGAATGTAATGTGTGAATTGTCCGTGAATATTCATTATTTAAAATAAATAATAAATAAAATGTATACAGTTCGTGAATTGCACGTTACCTTAGATTAATTGCATGTTACCTTAGATTAACTTCAGTGTTCCTCAGATACACTTTTTTTTGTTATCCTACAGTCTTTAGGTAAATTACACTATTACCAGATTCATTGCTGTCCCTTAATATACATATATTCATTCCACTGTTATTTTGATTGTTTTGTTTAACAAATTAAATAAAAATCATTTGAAAACGACGTTATTTTAGCCCAATAGTTTTTTCCAAACTCTTTATGGGTTAAGCTCGTCTTTGTTTATATATTTTCATTTGTATGTTCGTCTCAATGTGTACAATAAGGTATAAATAAATAAATCATTCTAATGAGGTTTATATTTTAGATATAATTAATGTTGTATGTACTGTTTTTGCAAATAAAAATTTTCTTTATCTTTTCTTATCTTTATATCTCCAGGTGTGGGGTAACCTAGTCCGTCACGCATCTCTCGGCGTGATATTAGTGGCAGCGTGTCCAATGCTGGCTACGTGGCTGTGTCTGGCGATGCAGCCCGCGCGACTAGCCGTCGAACCGGCACTACTACTGATTCCACCACCTAAGGTAACTATGCCTGCTTCGAAACCGGACAAGTGCGAGTCGGACTCACGCAACGGTTCCGTAAATCTAATTTATCACAGTGTATTAATAACAAACTTTTTATAGGAGGTCATTAGAATGACCCTCCTATAAAAAGTTAGTCTAAAAGTCTGAATAGACAGAACCTCAAATCAGAAAAAAATACTTATTAATTTATAGGAAACGCGGTTAAGTGTTTTGTTTTTTTTTATATTTTATTAGTAAAACTATTATTTGCTTATGTTATTGGATATACTTAAAGTACGTGTCTATGGAAAGGAGATACATTCAATGTAACTTATCAAAATGAAGAAGTACAAGAAAGTGATACTGTTTTATTTCTTGGACTTAAAATCGACAATGTATGCTCATGGGTGCCACACATCGAACATATCAAATCAAAAATAAATAGTTTTGTTTATGCTCTATGGAAAATTGCAAACATAACCGATCACAAAACTGCTCTACTAGCCTATCACGGTTACGTGGCGTCCCATCTTAGGTATAATGTAATTTTATGGGGAAACGCAGTTAACGCCAAGGAATTATTCATAGCGCAAAAAAAGTGCATACGAGCAATATTTAATAAGCCGCCTTGGGAACCTTGCACACCATTGTTTAGAAAATATAAAATTCTGACCTTGCCGTGTATGTATATTTTAGAGATGTGTAAATTTGTTAATACGTATATGCATCTATTTGAAACTTTTGAAGACGTTTACAAATTCAGTAATAGACATAAAAATCGATTAGCAATACCGGCGCACAAAACTAAATTATATAGTCGTAACTGTTATACCATGGCTACCAAAATTTATAATAAATTACCTAATCATATAAAGGAATTAAAAGGACATCTATTTAGTAGAAAATTATTTAATGTACTTATTGATCATTGTTTTTATTCTGTAGAAGATTATTTTAATTTTAAGTTTGACATTAATATTGCGATACCCTTGAAGAGGGTTCATGTGTGAAACTAACATTAACAATATTTGTAACCTGACATGTACCATTATGAATGCAATAAATATATTGAGTATTGAGTATTGAGTATGGCAACCAAAAATACAAATATTACAAAAAAATGTACATTCACAATTTATTTGTTACAGTTTGGGTCATAGCTGGAAAACTTTGTATACCTATTACATTAAAATTACCCAAACTGAGACTTTTTAGACAGATTTTTGTAAATATATGTTTGTATATTTACACCTAAAATCTATTCTATTGAAAATATTACAGCAATAAATGTATTATATATGTACAGGAGAAGCGAACTCGCACCACATCGTTATCATCAGACGTGTTACCCCCGGAAGTGCGACCCACTCAGAAATGGCTGATCGGAGGCTCCGAGTCTCTACCGTGCCTGGCGAGAGACAGAAACGTCATGCGAGCTAGATGTCTCGCTGCTGATATATTAGGTAATATAAATATATTTTATTCACAAACAAACTTACGACTATTACTGCACATATTTATAAAATGTAGATAAATGTAATTTATAGGCATATAAGATACATAAGAAACAGTTGAGCTATCTACAGACCATTGCAAACGAACTATAGATAGTTCACCTGATCCGAATCAGTACCAATCGGAAGCGTACCCAAGATATCGTCGGTCGCGTGGAACTGGCACCTAGAATCGCCTAGTATGTATGACGATTCTAGTCAAAATTGCTTTATTCAGTAAAATCACAAGGATCATCCTTGTGATTTTACTGAATAAAGCAACTTTGACTTTGATACTGGCTGCATTGCCGCGCTGAATAGCAATGCTGATACTCTGGGCCAGATACTCATTAGGTATTTAAAATTTCAAAAACAGAGTGAAATAATCGACCGAGCGAGCGCAGCGTTTAACTTTCGACACTAGGCAAAAATGCTGTCAGTCTGTTCTCGCCACAGAACAAAAAATACAGTAGAAGGAGCAAAGTCCTTTTTTAGCTCCGGAACCACCGTACCCTAACTTACACTGACACAGGTTAATTGTATTTCGTCACACTAAGAAAAGCGTCGTGTGATTGGTTGAATGAAAGTAAGTAATACATTAGTCTTCGTTCATTTGAAAATTAACAATAATCATATGACGATAGAGTGATTTATTATCTAATCTATTTACGTATTACGTCATACGGAATACTTTCACTACCAAGTTCTGCTACTCGCCGCTAGATGTCACTACACCAAATGCATTTAATAATCCTTTATTACTTTTGAGATAAGATTCATATTTCCGTAACGAGCTCTTTACTATTTTTGTACTATTGGTCCATTTCTAGGGTTGTACTGCTGCCATTACTTTATATATCGACAATGCGTTTTATTTTCAACTAAAATTAAAGTCGATAAATATATTTTACATTTCAAAATGAATTAAGTACCTTACTCATTTTTATGTTTGAAATCATTGTGTTTATAAATGTATACTAATATAAAAATGTATATAATAATGGAAGTAATTAATAAAAATAAAATTAAAACACTGGTTTTATTAATGAACTACTTACATTAATAAAACATCTACATACTAAAAAATATACATTATTGGCCTTGAAAGATAACATACTTGTTAAGAAGTTGCCTTTTTGATAGTTTTATATTAATTTTAAGTAAATGATGTATCCGCACATTAATGTAGCGTTCTGTTATGGCTTTTATCAAGTCAGTTACATGGTTTGATGTGGGGAATTCTCCAATTTGATGAAAATTTATATTTTCAAACAACCTTTCTCCGATAAACTTTCTTAATATTTTGGCCATTACTTCTTCTTTTTTAAATAATTTTCCATCCATTGTCCGAATGACAACTTCAGCCACTTTACAAATTTTTATCATATCGCTTGATGGATATACAAGCCCACCTTTATCTTTGGCTATTATAAATTTATGTAAAGAAATACATTTATATGAGATGAGAGCGCCAACACAGATGTCGCAATTAATTTTCTTTATTAAAATTCGGGCAATATATCCGGCAATATGTGCTATTGCTTGAGAACTAAATTCGGTAATGTTTTTTAGAAGTTCGCCGATTTCTTGCTCTTCTGTGTTGGACAGAAGACAAGAGTCTTCTGTCCAATCGTTCTGTGTTAAACCTGAATCAGTAGAGGTTTTATTTATGCGATCTACTGCGGACGAGCAATTTAGGATAGACAATTGTTCCAACGCAGTACAATTTCCTGATCCGAAATCTTTTAGTTCTACATGAACCAAAAGTTTTATGTATGCTGCCACAAACTGTCTTGCTGTCGGATTATTATTAGATCCACCGTGTGCCCTAATATTACCAATAATATTATATAATATTATCTAATATAATATTAATATATAATATTATAATATTATTAATATTATTATATAATATTATCCAAAACCTCCTTTTTTATAGGTTCGAGACTTTATGAATGACTTAAGGTTGAGAAACCTTTCTCAATTTGAATATTACTAATAGATTCCCTCATATCCACCTTTTAAAAACTTATAAATAAGATTAACTAATTAAATAAAAAAAACGGTTTGAACAAGTCATGGAAGTACCTACTACTACAATTACTATACAGAATCATAAAAAAAATGCATTATAGGGTTAATTTTTTGCCGATATATCATAGAACATTGTAAGTTTAAAATATCGATAACTCATTATCGATAACGTCAATACCTAATTGAGTAGCGGACTGTGACATGTCAGTAGTTGGAATCTTCGAGAGTAAATGGTTGACTTTAAAAGAAAGTAGACCCTATAGAATAAACAATAAAGTCTATTTGTACTTGTCTTGTACAATAAAATAATGTTTTTACAATTTTCATCGAAATTAAGTAAATCAAGACTAACCGATGATATGATATACCACCATTTGAAACATTTTTAGTTCTGCTGTCGTTTATACACTCTAGAACAGCGCAATAAGGCATTTTTGTAATTTTTCTAAAGCTATTATCACTGTGACGGTTCGATCTAGACTGACGTGCGTGAAATAGGCGTGGCGGAGACAGCTTGCGAATCTACGCTAAACTCGGGGTACGCGCACCCCGCCCCCATACTACTTCTACTGTATTTTTTGTTCTGAGGTTCTCGCCTACCGGTCGCATTTTTCAACCGATTTCAATGAAACTTGGTACACCATGTTTCTTGATTTACATACATTTGCAAAAACAAATAATAATCATCATTTGTCCACTGCTGGACGTGGATCTGTTCTAACATACGCTTAGTGTAATTATCCTACTTTGTACACGTGAAGACCTGTAATTGGCTTTCTGTTTTATGTGCACAAGTTTCGTATAAAGCTACTACAGCTGTTGGTTTTCCATAAACAAATAAAAAACATTATGGAATAAATAAAGCAGTAATTTTGTTTCAGGATACCTTTCTTGTTATTTGGTTCAACCCGCACCTGGTATAGAGTACAAATCTGAGGACGAAAGTCCTATCGACTGTTATGTTAAGGTAATCATTGCATTCACTTTATATATTGTACATTTTAATATCTTTATATAACTGAGATAAAGATTAGTGCCTATATTAGTGCATTACAATTTGGCAGTCTTTTTAATTAATATAAATTAAAATAAATGACTTCTTAATGAGCAGAATGAGATGTGCTTTGTCAATATAATTTGTACACTGTTTGTTTTTCGAATAAAATAAAATAAATAAACATTCGTATGGTATTTACGATAAAGCACATTTGTCTTCATAATTAATGCTCATCGGAGAAAAAGACAATTTTGTAACTTTCCCCATTAAACCCAAAAGTTCGTATCGTAATCATGAGACTTACGGCCGGTTTCTCGAACGCTGATCAAAGAAAAAATCAAATTATTACTATGTGTCAAACTCGGATCAATCGTGATTTGGGTTTCAAGAATCCGGCCGTTAGTCTCAAAATCCCCTTTTTTGACTTTTTTCTTGGGGATTTTGAGACTAAGTAAATATTACTTCAATATTGATCTGCGGTTATAATTGAATGTTGATTTTGAATGAATATTGTAGGTAATGATAGTGTACCTGAGATCTGGCAGCGCCCTACAAAGACTGGTGTCGAGTCTAGTGGTGTCGTCGTGGGCAAAGCACACGCGACAACACAACATGCATCCTCCCACTACGCCAAACGGAAACCATGAGGTGTGTACCATTTGATTAGTTTTCTGGGTATTGAATATGTATAATAAAAAATATCTATTTATGTAATGTATTGTATTATGTATGTCAGTCTTCTAGTACCCATAACACAAGCTCTGCTTAGCTTGGGGCTAGATGATGTTGTGTGGATTGTCCAGCATTATTTATTATTATTATTTAGAGCAGTGTTGGAACCTGAGAGTTGCGACTCCCTGGGGGGATAAAAACATTAAATAAATAAATATTCATTTTCATTTATCAGCAATCTAGTTCCCATAGTACAAGCTTTGCATAGTTTGGGGCTAGAGAGTGATGTATGAATTGTCTGTGAAAAAATATTTACTATATTATAAAAAACATGAAGTAAAAGCGAAATATCGCAAATGCTTTTCCAAAATTGGGGCTCGGGCCGTGAAAAAAATTGAAAAACACTTAAACGGCCGGTTTCTGGAAACCCAAAACACGATTGATCCGAGTTTGACACATAGTAATTATTTGATTTTTTCCTTGATAATTGTTTGAGAAACCGGCCGTTAGAGTGTACAATGTTACTGTATAGGTTTTAATCTCAGAGCTTCACAGTTCAGTTGGCAAGTTATCTTTCCCTTCCGTATTGTCAGTAATAAACGTCGAAAAACTAACAATACTAAGAGTATTATTCTTACAGGCAATAAAAGAAGAAGAAAATGACAGTATCGTAGAGAATCTAGCGCCGCCAATTCTAACAACAACACTACACACAGCACTCAACCAATCTCTCTACTACGACGAAGTGGCTATGAATTGTAATAGGTAAGAATTCACTACAAATATAATTAAAATAATTTAGGGGACAGATTTTAATAAAAACATAAATTGTGTAAGTATATTGTAAAGAACAGAGGTATTAGTGTAAATAGGCCTATCAAAGCCTCTCACACCAGGACGGAAGGTCTGAGAGTTACGCACAAATGAATGTGAAAATGTCAACATATCTAAATTACACTGCGCGGTGAACAGGCAAGATTACGTTGACGTGCAGTGTGATTAGAATACAGGTTTACCTCAAAAATTAGGCTTGAAGATTCAATTAGGCTTTTTTTTTTCATCAATATAAAAATAATGTTTTTTTAGGATACTACAAGAGGCTCGAGATTTACATGCTATGATGAAGCACTACAAGTTACCTGTTGATACTGAAGAGTTCAACAATATTTTGAGGCTAGAACAAGTGAGTATTCACCCTAATCCAAACTACCAACAACACTTTCAATTTCAATCTTATGGTACTAAACTTTAAGACTCATATTCTCTTGTAAATACGGTATCTACCTGTTGTGAAGACCCATAGAACATGTCGGTTGTATAATCGAATTTCATTCTTATTGAAGTAACATAAGGTTCATAATCTAGATCAGTTACGATGACGTATATAGTAAGTCGGTTGTGTAGCCGAATTTGATTCTTATTCTTCTTCTTCGTGTCGACAGTTCCCCTTAACTGTTTTTTTTTATTTGTTTTGCCCAGAAGCTAGCTACATCGATCTAGCTAGCGTAGATCTTTTATCGTGCAGGTGGTAGTGCACTCTGGGCAAGACAAAAGGTGAGGCATTGTCTGTGGTTCTTCTGAATATCCCCATTTAACTATAAGTTATGCCTGCAGCGGGCCATTCTTATTGAAATGACATGGTTAATAATCCAGGTGGTGCACATGACCGCAGTCACACAGCCCATGGTGGCCGCAATGAAGTTGAAACGAGTCGCTCAGACGTTAGAAGAAAGACGAAACTCGTTACAAACTGCTGTGAACGCGTGCACTATTGAACAGGGAACTTTGAACGTGTCGTGAGTATTTTTAACTCATTGCTTATTGTAATAAAGTTTAGAATCGCTTTTCGTAGTTTGTTTTTGTATCTTTAAGCCAGGTTTATTTATGTACGCAATGTCAATACCGTTTGATAGTATTGGCATTGCATAATTAGTTTTTACTTATACCAATATTTCATTGGTATACGCCCGGATTCGTATCGACGATATTAAAATCGGGAGGCCAGATTACTCTCACTAGGCCACCGGTGTTCATGTAATATCAATAATATAAATAATATGTATAGCTTGGCAAAAAAGTGTAGAAACGGAACTAATTTTTTTGTTGGCTGGCAACATTTAGAAAATTATGACGTTTAAATTGTTTGATGTAAACAAAGTTCGCAAGTCTATACTATTTATAATTTGTGCCATAAAAACGTGATAAAACTAACTTAAAAATGAATAAAACTATCCGAAGTGCTGGCAGACAAATTATTTATGAGGTTTATAGGCGATGTTTGGCAGAAAAAGAGGTCAAAACCGTTCTTACCGATCTCAACTATGTTTACCAAAGAACCGCTGATATGACAGGTATGTAACTGTTTGTATTGTTGTTTTTAGATGAATTACGTGTAAATTGATGAATCCTATTGTTTTGAATAGCTTGCATACGAAATAAGTGGAATTTTGAACAATAATCATCGAGCACATAGGTTATGTTTACATTTTGTCTAACATTACTTTGGTATAGTGCGAGAGATCAGTGTTGATACTTGAGTGGCGTACTTTGCAATATGTATGTTTTAAATTCGTTTTCTACATAACTTTATTGTTGAATGAAAATCATTACAATTAGAAATTTGCCAAAAATGTATTATTATTAATATTTTGTTTTTATATTTATTTATTCACTTCAGGTAAATCAGTAAGCACTGTAAGAAGA
Source organism: Ecliptopera silaceata (assembly GCA_932527185.1). Classification (NCBI taxonomy): domain Eukaryota; kingdom Metazoa; phylum Arthropoda; class Insecta; order Lepidoptera; family Geometridae; genus Ecliptopera; species Ecliptopera silaceata. The sequence goes on along the minus strand of OW052202.1, from coordinate 2,009,582 downwards.
GTCGTGCTGGAAGGAGATCGAAACAAAGGCGTATTTTCTACACCCAATCAATTACGGAGGAAGATTGGAAGAATTCATGCCAGCATATAATCAAAATAGAAAAAGATTATTACGAGCGGGAACTAACTATGTACGAAGACATGGAGCGAATTATAATAAACTTCGAAGACGATAGTAGTTCCTCTGAATCGGAGAACGATTCAGACGAATATGCGGCTAACTCTAGCCAAGACTCGGATTAAATGGAGGGGGTGGAATATTTGGAGGAAAATATACTAGATTAATTACAATAACATTGTATCTGCGTCTTATTTTAATCCCAGAAAAAAATAGAGAGAAAATTTTAAAAACAAAGTATTGCCTACAAAAAATAAAAATATATTATATAAAAATAAATATATTATGCTAGTGCATAATATATTTATTTTTTAGGTAATAAATTATTTTTGAATTAAATGATACTGATTTTAATAAATAAACTATATGTAACAAAAGTATCAAGACTAGGTTGGTACGCTATACGGTCACAGCGGGTTGCCATATGATCAGCACAGTGGCGGCCTCCGGATTTTCTACTCTTTTTTGCCAAGCTATATACTTAAATGATTTACAAAATATATGATAATTTTCAGAGTACAAGCAGCAATAGCAGGTGCATGTTCGAACCTGCACTCCCTTCCCGAAAAACTGAACCCAGTGGTGAAACCTTTGATGGAGAGCGTCAAGAAGGAACCTTCCGAAGAGTTGCAAGCAAACTCCGCTAGCACACTGGCGGCGCTGTTAGCTCAGCTAGTACATAGGGATCCATGTCCTAATAACAAAGTGCTCGTGAACTTGAAAGCTTTTCTCAGGTAAATATATGTGAAGCGCCATCTAGCCCGCTACGTGAAAAACTGAGCTTAAAATTACGCTCAATAGATGGCACTGTCACCTATCGAAATTGTGTATAATTTTTAAATAAGTACCTATCAAAAACCGTTTTTTATTATTATTTGGGATAGGATTGCCCTATAGGAGTCTTAATAAGTAAATCAATATTTCAAGATGATTCGTTCACTATCAGAACATGGTCAAACGCTTGCCCATAATATGTAAAAAAAATTGACCACATATTGATATACAAACAATAAATATGTATGATATCAAGATTTCTTTTACTCAGATTATTGTGTATTGCAGATGCGATCCCGACTTCACGCCTCGAATACAGTTAGATAACACGGAAGAATCGGATTCAGGAAGTGGGGACAGTGGGGCGGAAGGAAAAGCTGAGATTTCCACCGCACATGGTTCTACATGTAAGAAATAATAATCATACACACAACGCCATCTAGTTGCAAACTAAGCAAAGTTTATTGAATCAGATTGCGGATTGAGTTACTATTACAGTGAATAATATTCGGGAACATTTCATACAACGTCATCTAGTTGCAAACTAAGCAAAGTTTATTGAATCAGATTGCGGATTGTGTTACTATTACAGTGAATAATATTCGGGGACATTTCATACAACGTCATCTAGTTGCAAACTAAGCAAAGTTTATTGAATCAGATTGCGGATTGAGTTACTATTACAGTGAATAATATTCGGGAACATTTCATACAACGTCATCTAGTTGCAAACTAAGCAAAGTTTATTGAATCAGATTGCGGATTGAGTTACTATTACAGTGAATAATATTCGGGGACATTTCATACAACGCCATCTAGTTGCAAACTAAGCAAAGTTTATTGAATCAGATTGCGGATTGAGTTACTATTACAGTGAATAATATTCGGGAACATTTCATACAACGTCATCTAGTTGCAAACTAAGCAAAGTTTGTTAAATCAGATTCCTGATAGAGTACTTTTTACATGCTTTTGTGAATACATGTATAAAATAGTGATATAAGTCAAAGTAGTAGATGGTTCTACGATTTTATTTGATACGCACAAGTTGAATAATCTTTATTTTATATAACAATCTAAGATGGATTAGTTTATTGCTTCATGTTAATAACAAAAAGGTCTTAGGTACTTACCTAAGACCTAATATTGATATACTTATATCAATATTTCATCGGAACATGATCCAGCTAGGTCTCTTCAATATGATGCCTTTAAGATTTTAATACTTTTAGATAGTGCTGTGCGAAAAGTCCAGGAATACTTATTTATTTGGTAGAATGATGAATGAACTATTTAGTTAACTAAAGCAAAATGTTGCCTATTGCTTTGGTAAAAAAAACGCATGTATCATTTTCGCATAGCACTAAAAGTGTTAAAATCGTAACTTTATTTTATGTTTTGTTGGTTTTGGAGTAAAATAATTCTTATTGTTATTGCAGTGGACAAGTTTATCGGGATCCTAACTTTATGGGAGCAACAGAGATGCGCTGAGAGAATCACCCCGCGTCGCGGTCGACCACCGTCCCACGCTAACATCAATATAGACCAACTTTTGGCGCATGAAGATGAGGTCAGTTTTTTGATAACTTGTCGTTCAAAATTAGCTTTTTGGTAAACGAAATAAGAGAGCAAAAATGGATTTTTGAAAATAGGCTCATGGCTCACGATATGGGGTAACATGTCATTCGAAAATAAGCTCTTAGCACGATATGTGGCATGCAGGTATGTTAATAAAACAGGCTGGTTTGGTTATAGGAAATAGGTCGCAAGCGGGCCATTTTGCGTGATACGAGATCTCAGATTGATGTTTAATATTATCGAAATATTAATGTCAAATTAACCAAAAAAAATATAGAATTCTTTTGGTAGAATAGAAGTAGGATATTTTGAGATCCCTGAAATATGTACTTGGTTTGGCATACATTGTTTTGAACTCAACTGGTCCTTACAATTTTTTAGTATATATTTTCCTATAGCTATGTTATGTTTGGTTTTAGGCTAGAAAACTGTTACGTATTCAAAGGCGAGGTGCAACATTAGCCTTGACCAGTCTCACGGCTCATTTTGGTGAAAAACTACCGGAGAAACTGCCTAAACTATGGGAGTTTATTTCGGAACCTTTTGATAACATTATGACTGAGGAGGGTAAGCTATTTATTAAGCCGAACCGAGTCTTATTATGAAATTCACATTTGTTTATGCTATTATTTTGTGGAAGGTATAATCTTTCTTATCATATCATTGTGATTATTTTCTTGATGACAGATTAAAATGTATTTAGCTTATTTGGTTTATTTTCTTAATCCAATTTCACAAATCTCCACGAAGTATCACCAGTTATTCAAGAAACATGATACTTCTTGAAATTTCGACCTTAACAAAATACATCAACTATTTGTTATAAAATCTGTTCTCCCAGAAATTAATGATGAAGAATATTTAGATTTAAAAAACCTAACCAATTTTTATTCTTTATTTATTCTTCCAGAGCTAGAAAACCAAGAAGTTGAATCAGCAGAAGAACTAGTCTCCCGTCTGCAAGTTTTCGAAGCTGTATGCGGACACGTGCATGAGGGACTGAGACAGAAGTCCCGGGAATGGGCGAAGGCGTGTTGCTGTCTCGCTCGCACTCGTTACACGGCCGTGCGGCATATGGCAGCGAGGGCTTTAGCTGCGTTGTGTCGACATCATGCGGTCGATACTATGCATACTGTGATACATGAAGTTAGTATTTAGAATTATTTATTTAAATTTGTTATAATCAAAATCTTGGCTTCGTGTACCCAACTTGTTTTCCATAATCAAGTTTTATGTACAGATTTAAGCAAAGCTTTTGATACGATCGCTTACAAATTGATTTACGAGAAGCTTATGTGTGATTTTAGGCTGGTTTTTTTATTATTATACAGCTTATAATAAACTAGACAATGATATTGCCAAAAAAAATTTGAAGTTTGAAGTTTGAACGTCCCACAGGGCTCCCATCTTGGCCCGACCGTATTTCCCATCTTCAAGAATCATGAAATCCCACATTATAAACATAACAAAGCACACTTCACAAGCAAATATAATTCAATAAACATTTTAATCATATCTTATACGTTTATAACAGTTGATACCGGCGCTGGGTGACGTGCGGTGCGACAGAGTTCGATGCGGTGCGGCAGAGGCGTTGGCTCGCGTCACCGAAACGTTGCAGTTACAAGTCGTACCGTATATTGTTCTACTAGTCGTACCTTTATTAGGTGAGTTGGTTTTTAGAATTAGTTTTCTTGCAATGTTTAGCCACACTGGCTTAAGTGACCTATAATTTAGACATTGATCAAAGTGTCCAAGTCACTCACTAGATAACTGTCATTCTTAATCCTTCTCGTAAGTGTTATGTTTTAATAAAACTGGCTTTAAGATTTTTGAACTAAAATTCTCAGTTCTCAAGATTGTTCCTAGTTTCATTGTCAAGCCATTTGGCCGAATTAGCCTTGAGTGTTTTCTTAAATCAGGTCTAAAATTGGGCTATTCAGCGCATCTACCTGTGAGATATGTCCTAAATGATGAGATATTGCAGGCCGCATGAGCGATCACTGCGAAGCTGTCCGCATAATGTCGACCCGCTGCTTCGCCTGCCTCATCCAGCTGATGCCTCTAGACGGCGCCATTCCCGAACCACCAGGACTCTCCCCCGAGCTGAAGGCCAGGAGGATCAAAGACAAGGACTTCTTGGAACAGCTCTTCAACCCCAAAACTATCAAGGATTACAAAATTCCTGTGCCGGTGTCGGCTGAACTGAGGAGTTATCAGCAGGTATGATGATGCAAACTGATTAGTTTTATTTACGGTCGTGGTTTTGGACATATTTGTTACAGTTGATTTTAAAGTGGAATGACTTGAAGTAAAAATCTTTGCCTAGGATAGAGCTAGATAGATTATTATTTACTTTTTTTATTAACCTATCTCGTCCCACTGCTGAGCCGAGGTCTTCCCCAAATCCTTCCACTCATCCCTGCTCTCCGCTTTCGTCCACCAAACCATCTCAAAGTGTGATAAATAAGACAAAAAAATGTTAGAACGTACGTTTTGAACGTCTCACTCGGGAGGGATTCGGGTGTAACTCGGACTACATCGGCAGATCTCGGGCAAACTCGGACGACATCGGCAGATCTCGGGCAAACTCGGACGAGCTCGTGCGGGACGACCATCCTTTCAAGCACCTGGTGTTCTAATAGCTATGTGTCCCTGCAGGCGGGCGTGAACTGGCTCCGTTTCCTGTACGAGTACAAGCTGCACGGCGTGCTGTGCGACGACATGGGGCTCGGCAAGACGCTGCAGTCGCTCGTAGTGGTGGCCGGCGCGCATCGCGAGCGGGGAGCCAGCCGTTTGCCCGCGCTCCCCTCGCTCGTCGTGTGTCCCCCCACGCTCACAGGTACGTGTACATACATCGCGAGCGGGGAGCCAGGCGTTTGCCCGCGCTCCCCTCGCTCGTCGTGTGTCCCCCCACGCTCACAGGTACATATTGGTACAGTCACGAGCTTTAATTTGGGACCCTTTTCCATTAAATGTTGTTAGAACATTCATAATGCAATAAGGTCGAAACTTCAGTATGACGTATGACATACGTTAGAATATTAGCACTAAATAACGTCAGTTTGCCACACGATATTCAACCTTAGGTGGGTCCCAAATTAAAACTCGTGACTGTACATGCTGATCACAAGTACATGACGATCATAGATACATTTACATGTTGCTCGCAAGAGTACAGTCTTCTATCGCGTTAAGGATTCGATAGCTTAAAGAGCAGTCTCGACCTAAGAAATATTAACAAAGTGTCTAATATAGTCAAGCTATGTATTTCATTTAAATAAGTAGTTAATTTTGTATTCAATGAACTAATCTTTTTTAAATCACTGCTCCGATGAACACATAAATAAATTAAAACATAACTTATGAATTACAACAATATTCTATCACCTTTTTCAGGTCACTGGGTATTCGAAGTCGGCAAATTCATTCCATCGAAGTTCCTAAAACCTCTTCAATACGTCGGCCCGCCGGTCGAAAGAGAACGGTTACGTTACCAAGTCAAACATTACAACTTTATCGTGGCATCGTACGATATCGTGAGGAAAGATATCGACTTCTTCAGTAGCATACGATGGAACTACTGCATATTGGACGAGGGACATGTGATTAAGAACGGAAAAACTAAGGCGTTTAAGGCGATCAAACAGTTGGTGGCTAATCATCGGCTGATATTGTCCGGAACGCCGATTCAGGTAAGTTCATTTATACGTTTTGTAAAATAGTTTGGATATTTGAAACGATTTAAAAGTGATTTTTATTGCAATAGTATAGTCTAGAACAGGCAAGCTGTTCACCATACCGTTTTTTTGAATGATATTTTTCGAAGTTTCAATAAGTTTTAAATAGAGCTTCAAGTGTTTAATTTCAAGCATATTTCAAATCTGAATTAAATCAGTACATCAAGCATGGTTTTTTTTTTAATTATAGCGTATGTCCACCTTTATCACTCAAAGCCATATTTACAGATCTCTTAAACATGCACGTAGTTTACATATTTTTTTTTATAAAAAGCTTTTTAACCTCGACTTACCCAACAGAATAACGAAAGCTAAGGTCGCAACTTATTTATTCAACAAGTCAACGTATATTGTGTGTACAGAACAACGTGCTAGAGCTGTGGTCGTTATTCGACTTCCTGATGCCGGGGCTGCTGGGCACGGAGCGGCAGTTCACGGCGCGCTACTCGCGGCCCATCCTCGGCGCCCGGGACCCCAAGGCGGCGCCGCACCAGCTGCAAGCCGGAGCCCTGGCCTGCGAAGCCCTGCATAGACAGGTACTTATTTATTTTAATTATTTATTTACAGACTGAGCGAAGAGTATTGGTTACCAGATTGATCATAAATGGTTCATTTGTCTGTTCGCGCCTACAGACAAAATTTGCTATTTTCTTTAATTTTTAGGTTTAAGTTTTTTATCAGCAACAAAATTTGGATTTTCAATTTTTTTCATATCACTAGAAGATTAAAAAAACTAAGTATGCAGTTATTGTTTATTTATAAGTCGAGGGCGTCACCGCCCTTCTCAAATAACAACTTTTATTACCATATCCATAGGCATCAACAACACACACAATTAACATTTAAAATGATCTCTTCATAATACTAATAAAATAAAAAAAGACGTGCGGCACTTGGGACTGCCGCGGTAAAGCTATTGCATAGCATTCTTTGCTGAATTACGCATGCGCAGTGTTAGGTTATTTTCGTTAGGTATTTTCGTTACGGAATTTCTGGATTCGGTCTCCAAGCTCAAGGCCCGCGATAGCTTAAAAATCTAAGACTTATTATAAATAAATATTTACCTTATCTGCATTATAGGTGCTACCATTCCTCCTTCGCCGCGTGAAAGAAGACGTGCTGAAAGAGCTCCCTCCGAAGATAACGCAGGATTACTACTGCGAGCTGAGCGCGCTTCAACGCCGCTTGTACGAGGACTTCTCTCGGCAACACATGCCGCAAGCTCAAGATATCACAAGCCCTAGCAGTCATACGCATGTTTTTCAGGTAAATTGGCTATTTTTCTAAACTTCGTTATTTTCACCATTTTTTTTAAATGTAATGAAGCGTCAGACTGTTTGTTTTAAAAGATTTACGGTCTATCTTGTATAAAGTTAGTGCAGACTTGAAGTACTGATTTACCATACGTAATGATGACTTGAAGTGAACGCTAACTTTTTATAAGATAGGGGGGATATCTATATCTATTTACTTATTTATTTGGTCGAATACAGAACGTAGTTGATACTATGTTTTTGTTATCTTCTATACTAATATTACAAAGAAGTAAAGTTTGTATATTTGTTAAATTGTAAGGGGTAATCTCGGGAACTACTGAACCGATTTTAAAAATTCTTTCACCAATAGAAAGCCACATTATTGATGAGTGTCATAGGATATATACAATTTTACTGTATTATTTCCAGGCGTTACATTACCTACAGAATGTGTGCAACCATCCGAAGTTGGTGCTAACCGCCGACCATCCGCAAGCAATAGCCATCGGACAAGAACTCACTGCAAACAACTCGCATCTAGACGACATCGAGCATTCCGCCAAACTACCCGCACTTAAGTATGTACTATATGACGACCGATGTGGCGCGGCGGGCGAAGGTCCGCCTGCGACGCGAAAGGTTGCGGGTTCGATTCCCGCCTTTGGATAAATGTTTGTATGATCTGCAAATATTTATTCCGGGTGTTCTGGGCATTGTATATGTATAATAAAAAATATCTATCTATGTAATGTTATTGTATTAAGTATGTCAGTCTTCTAGTGCCCATAACACAAGCTCTGCTTAGCTTGGGGCTAGATGATGTTGTATGGATTGTCCAGCATTATTTATTTTATTTACTAATCAATCTCTGTTGAAAACATCTTTTTTAAAGTTCCATACCCAAAGGGTAGGACCTGGATGCAAAAGCCCAGTTAAGAAAAGAGTGGCGTTTGAGGGAGGAGGTTTTTACCCAGCAGTGGGCTAGTAAGGGCTGCACAGGCGTCACTGCTCAGTTGGTAGTAGCTCTGCCTTCCATGCTTTGCAGGCATGGGCGTTTTTGGATATTTTCACAAACCGATACAAATCCGATTTCAGATTTTGAAATCGATTTCAAAAACGTAGTCGTACGGTAGAGGGACAGAGAAAGAATGAATTTCAAAACTATCGAAAACTTAAACTTTAGATAGATCTCGTTTGCAGTTTGGTTAGCAAAACTAAACTCACGGTTCGGTTTCGTTCGGATTAGATTGTTTGCGTTATCGTGGTATTGTTAATGCGTTTTCTAAAAACGGTTTTTTCATATTGGAATATCGATGCGATACGATTTCTGACTGCAAATCGATTTCATTTTCGTTCTGATATATCTGTCTCATGCCGTTATTTATTATTTAATGTTCCTTCTAGACAACTGCTTCTGGACTGCGGCATCGGGACCACACCCTCCGACGGTCCCGAAGCCGTGGTGTCCCAGCACCGCGCGCTGATCTTCTGCCAGCTGAAGAAGATGCTGGATATAGTGGAGCGCGACCTGCTGCGACGACACCTGCCCTCGGTGTCGTACCTGCGGCTGGACGGCAAGGTGCCGCCGCATCAGAGACACGCTATCGTCTCCAGGTTTAACACGGATGTGTCGATCGATTGCTTGCTGCTTACCACTGCGGTGAGTTACATGCTGTTTCAGTTGAATCCGTTTATTATGACTCCGCATATATTGACCAACCGGTTATTATGACGGGATTACACTACGAAGTTTGGTTTTCATATAAAATTCTTTATAAAAAAAAGTCTGATATAATGACTTCTCTTACAGTGACATGCCGCTTATTCTATTATTTTATAACTAATATAATATTTTTAAATTAACTTACGACGATGATAAGAAATATGCTCTGGATTCTAAACGAAATAGCGTTCACAAATTATGTAGTCATTCCCAACATTTTTGTTTTTAAACTAAATTGATGGACATTTCTCACAGTAAGCTCTAGTTCTAAACTAAACGAAGCTTGAACTCTGGGAACTGGAGTGCTGATATACCTACTTAAAAACTTTTTAAATTCATATTGTATATAACACAAAACATTGGACAAACATTAATGTTCGTTTTCCAAACAATGTTTGGTTGGAATCGAACTCACGACCTACACCATGGAAGGCAATGCCAATATCAAATGACGAGTTCGTTCTTTCACTCTTATCAATCATACAACTAGATAACTAAACATCTGTGTTACCTTCCAGGTGGGCGGCTTAGGTCTGAACCTGACAGGCGCCGACACAGTAATCTTCGTAGAACACGATTGGAACCCTATGAAAGATCTGCAAGCAATGGACCGCGCGCATCGCATCGGACAGAAGAAAGTAGTCAATGTATATCGACTTATTACAAGAGATACGCTCGAGGAAAAGATTATGGGGTATGTTTTTTCACCTTCAAACTTCAATTGCATTTATTCAATAAAATCACAAGGATCACTTTGAAACGTCTTACATACTAGATGATTCTAGGCGCCAGCCTATTTTATCCTATCAACCTATTTTTTATTGTTAAAGACAAAAGGTCTTTTTGAAAATCAATAAAAAATTATTTAAAATCACAAGGATCATTTATTTCTTAAAGGGTGTAATTTTAGTTTTTCGATGCTTTTTTAACAGACAGTTATAAAATTAACACGTGCCCTCTACCTATCCTCCATAAAAGATCCAAGTTTTAATTACTACATAATTATTTCTAGGCTACAAAAATTCAAGCTGATGACAGCGAACACAGTGATAAGCAGCGACAACGCGGCGATGGAAACAATGGGTACCGATCAGTTGCTGGATTTGTTCAGTCTATCCGGCAACAACGCCGCACCCGCCGCGCCATCTACATCGAACAGCGACGTATTGCCTGATTTGTGGGACGACACGTTGTATCAAGAAGAGTATGATATGACTACGTTCATCAAGGGACTCAATAACATGAAGTCTACATCTTAATCTTTCCGTATCGAGTTTTGGTAGACAATTTTGTAGAAAACCAAGTTGTGTCAACCATTTTGAATTGGTTTTGACAGCTGTCGAAATCAGGACTATTGAACGGTCCCATTTAATTATGACTTTCCAGTAAATGAGGATGATTAGTTTCGTAATTAAAAGCATAAGCTAAAGTAGTCATTGACAGTTGTCTAAAAATAGATTTGGAAACCTGTTTATTTATATCTTTAAATTCTTAATATCTTCAAATCAAAGAACTAAGCTTGTCCTTCATTCGGAAGGTTAGTACACTTTTTAAAATCTTTTATCATTCTGTAGTCACTCGATTTGGTCTAAGGAGATAGTGCAAATTAAGGGTGTGCGCACACAGACGACTGCAATAAGACAGTTTCACGTCAACCTATGGGTATCCGAAATGAATACCCATAGTCAAGTAACATGAATTTCAAAGACGTTTGAGAATTGACGTTTTGTTTGTAAGTTTTGACGTTTGTGTGAGCACTTAATAACTTGGCATTTTGTAGTGTTATAGTACATTAGCGTAACACTAATCAAAGTCAGTTGACTTTCTATTGTATGCACGATTATTCACCATTTTCGCTACGATCACTTTTTCATAGTCGAAACGAACCAGTTTTAACGTTAGTTGTATTTTCCGTAAGAGGCTGATACATTTTATTTATTACAAGTTTCAATATTATTAAAGAATTGACACTATTATTGCTAGGATTTGTTTTTACTTTATATGAATTCTGTTATTTATCTGTATGGTTTTTTTTTCGTAAGAGAGCTTATTAGTTCTGTTCTTTTGTTTTATGAATTCATCTATGTTTTTTTTTTCGTAAGATAGCTTATTAGTTCTGTTCTTTTGTTTTTATAAATTCATCGAATTCATGTTTAAAGTAGTTAATGCATCTGCTCCAGTTATTGTTGATTTTATTTTACAAGTTGTAGGTTTGATTTCCACCTCGTCAATAATATTTAGCATGATAAGAATAGATTTTTGTGTATTTTTCCTATATTAAGTTTAAGTTCAATGAAAGTTCTTTGAAACTCTAATTTTAATGGTTTTGATGCGTTGGATTTGAATAATATCTTGTGACTCGAACTAACTGTGTTCTTTTTAAAGTGTCTACAGACACTTGCTCGATTCTTATTATTAAATACTTTTTTATTAAAAACTTTTTAACTATTATATAAGTTAAATTAAATGTGTTTGCTTTCTTTGTTTAGTATTAAGTTCATTTTGTTGGCATCTCAAATGTCATATTGGCCATATGATCAGCCAGCATATGATGATACCTCAAACAACTTGATTTTCCCCACAAATGAATATTTATTGTAGTCTTGTAAGAAAGAGTCATTTATTTAGTCATTTTTGTAGTGTTAGTGAATTTGAAGAGGTTTGGATGTTATTAGTTTGCTATTTTGTACCTGCTCAATGTGTTATAAGCATTGACGGCTACAGTCTCAATAATATGTTATACCCTATGTTTAGTTAGTTTTATCAATATGATTGTTTGTATTCAGCGCCGCTTAGCGCTCATAAAAGCGCCATGCAGTTTTTTTTATTAGTTATGTATTTGCAGTGACACTTCTTTTGTTTCTGTTTATTTAGATCGTTATTGCCAACATATAAATATCTAGTTGTTGGTGTTTAACTTTGTTTGATTTGCGTTGAAACGAATGTTTATTTTTTTAACAAACTGTAATGTTTTAATTTATTTGTACCTCTGCTATACGAGTGTTTGTCGAAAATAAAAGCATGTTTTTCATATATAACTTAGTTTTAATTTACTTACCCAAGGGCTTATCGTCAGGAAATAACAGATAAATAATGTAAATGGTCGCTACTGAGTAGTCTATAGTTTTTTTTGAATAAACCTATCACAATAAAGCATAAGATGACCATAAGCTGTGGTATTTCTTCATCATACTTTAACGTCGATGTTCCTAATATAAAGAAGATCATTGATGAGTCAAGATTATCTTGTTTGTCATCTCTAGTTCCACTCACAGACTAATCGCAAAACAAAATGATGGAACAAATTGGCCCATCTAATGTTAAGTGGTGACTGACAACTTCATGCACTGACTTATTGAGCACGTCCACTCAGGACGTGCCCTGTAAATGTGATGCATTTCCTGCATTGCACCGCCTCCGATGTATTTCTGTCTTGCCTTAGTCTGGTGAGTAGTAGAAAGGACAAAAACTTAAAACCCTTTCCTTACCTGGTGTTTTATTTTTTGTGGCAGATAGAGTTTCTACTAATGAATATAAGTTTGGTAGATATACGACGACCCATGTCATGCTCCAGGCTGCCATTTTAAAACGTCGAAACAATAGTTTGTAGAAATAACTCTGCGTAGAATGAAACGTTCATATGTAGTGTCCTCATTCGACGCTAGAGAACGCCACTGTGCATCAACACCATGGCGAAAGCAACGTCAAGCGTGTGAATATTTTTTGTTTTCGACGCCGTTGTATTGTTTTCAGTTCGTTTTTATGCTGAAAGACTTGAAATAAAGTTGTGCAAAGTGCTTTCCCTTTCCAAAGTGTGTAGACTGTATCCTGAAAGTTAAAAGTTTCGTGTTAAAGTTGTAACGAACTCAGGGATCACTTGGAGATTCAGGTGTCAACGAGGTAAGTCTGATGCTTTCTGCAAGATTACGACTCTAAAAATTAAAACAACTGTAGCTTGGATTCACTTTCATGTCCTGTATTTCGTAATTAGCCTCCGAATGTGTACTGGCCAAAAAAACAAACCAGCTCAGGTAATAAAGTTATAAATAATTCTCTGTAAGGTTATGAACTTGTGTGTAGTTATTTAAGAATTTGGATCATTTTGTGTTTTAAAATACATGTATTTATTAGCTAACAGTGTTGCCTATAGAAAGATCCGAAGGACCACTTATAGAAAGTTTGTTTACAAACTTTTTTCTGGTAAGTACCTATTGTTTGAATGATTATACCTAGTTAATTGTTTACTTATTATTATAGTTAGTAGTTTAGCACAAGTTAAAAGCAATTTTTACTTGTTTTATATTTGATTATTAAATCATTTAAAATATCAAGACTCTTTCTGAGCAGACAGATAATAGCCATTTAAGCTTGTGGGAACTTATTGTAATAGTAATTTGTTTAAAAGACAAAATAATAATTAAAACATTTTGTATTAGCCCTTTTTTCTTTTATGTACATTTAAATAATTTTTTTTTGAAAACACAACCTGCTTCTTCATTGTCCTATCTAGAATCTACTAATAATAAAAATAACTAAATAATCACACTCTGAAGATACCAATACATCAATATCTGAAGCCTGGAAACTTTTTAAAAATCTTATTTAAAAGTAACCAGAGATTATTTTCCAAGACAATAATGACTTACATAAAATAAGCCTATTCTTATACATACAGTTTGTCAATTACATTTCAAATTGAAGTCTGTATACTAAAAGAACATGAACATGTTAAAATAGAAATATTTTTTTACACTTTCTCGGTCAAAACTTCCGAGTTCTGATCAAGAAAATGTAAGAAAATAAAAGAAAATGTAAAGAAATGTATATGATATGTGATAAAATCCCTTATAATTAGTACACCTCTTTACCATAAAGCCAATTGACTTACTTGTATAGCTAATTGACGGTTGTATCTCCAATAGACAAAGTGTCTGACTGTCAGTTAATTTACTGACTGTGACTGATGATATGGTCAAACTTTCAACTGTTTGACCGAAGCAATGTGCGCAACATTAATCTGCAAATCAGTTGCTTACTGAATATGCAGATTCAAGTAAATCATGTGTGACATTTATAACCCTACTACTGGTATTATCAACAACAAAGAGATCTTATTAATGAAATATGGTTGGTTAAATCAACATGATTATCCCCATGATTAACTATAACTAGGCTGAAAGATGCTTGATTCTTAATCATGTAAACTAGATATTCTTACTTTTGGTACACCATAAATAACAGTTAGATGCAACTTACCATCAGTATCATAAGAGTAATATTCCCTTTCATTAACTATTCTTCAATACAAATATAATATTATATGAAATGATTATGAGATTGTTGTTGTATTGTAATGATCTCTGGATCTACTGAAATGTTTTTAAAAATTGTTTTGCCAATAGAAAAACACTTTTATATGACTAGCTAGCTAGTGCAGGCATACATTAACCTAATAGGATTAAAAAACCCTGTAAAAGCCGGAACAGCCCCTAGTTGTAATATAAACCAACTTTCCTAAGTACAAACCTACTTAATGTGTCACCAATCCCAGTTCTGTAAAAGTAGTTTTGCAACAATCAATTCCCTTTGTGTGAGCGACATCAATAGGAGCGGTTACTGTGTACCTATCCTTTGATCTCGCCGCCCTCTGAAGATGCGACTGTGCGCTAATACCGCCCGCCCGGCGAATAACGGCGTAACTACCTTTTAAAGGTCGTGTCATTTTTCGCTATTTTCGTCCTTTGTACTTTGATAAGCAAAGGATTAAACTGGTATTGCTGCGCTTATAAGCGATTTTAAAATATAAAATATGCATATTTTGAACATGAAAAACATTTTCTTTGGTTAGTTTCTTTCTGTTATCAATAAAATATCGTACTTAATTAAAATCGTCTAAATAAATATTTTTACATATAATTTTCGTTATCACTTACCAGTTTAAATATTCAGGGGTTATGTCCCACTTCTTATTATGTGATATCATAGTCTAGTTTAATAAATAAATAAATAATAAATAAATAAATAATGCTGGACAATCCACACAACATCATCTAGCCCCAAGCTAAGCAGAGCTTGTGTTATGGGTACTAGAAGACTGACATACTTAATATAATACATTACATAGATAGATATTTTTTATTATACATATAATACCCAGAACACCCGGAATAAATATTTGCAGAACATACAAACATTTATCCCGGGGCGGGAATCGAACCCGCAACCTTCCGCGTCGCAGGCGGACCATCGCCCACCGCGCCACATCGGTCGTCAAAGTCAAGTTTGCATTCATAGTTTAAAGTACACACTTATTTTGTATACTAAATTCAAGGATTTTTAAATTTCTATGTCAGAAGTTCATTTCTAGAGCTACCTAAATAACCCAAAGCTATACTTTCAATAATCGTAATAAGTAGACTGTATTAATCGGACCAGTATCGAACCCACGTGACACTACTAGTGACAAGATTTTTTTTATGAAAATAAATTACAAGTCTCAAGCTTATTCAACTATTAAATTATTTATATTCACCTAAAAGAAACGCCAGTTCAAAATAATATTTACGCTGGGCTGTAAGTAGTAAGGGGGCGATCCATTGCTTTGTCACAAAAGGAACTTACGAGTATGTCTTTGTGAACGGCGACTGGACTCTTACTAGAAATTGTTTGAGGGCTTTATAGGGTTCCATAACTCGAAAGACGATGAACTGAAACCTGGGTGCCTTGTTTTCATCTTCGATCTTTATTATGAAAGTGACATTCTTTTAATATTATTTAAATTCTAATAATTAAAATACCTATTATTTTTGACAAAATATTCTGTGACTTAAAACCTCACACTTTATTTACGTCATATTACTCTGTTGAAAAAGTAGCAATTCAAATAATTCGACCGAATTACTCTGATTCTCATAGAAGTTATTGGTATCCAATCCTAAATGATAGGTACAATCTTCAAATGTAAAAGTTGAACTCGGCATGCGGGTCATGATTTGAAGTTTTCAACTCTTTCCTCTAAGAAAAATACCGAGAACTGCTAACTTTTTTCACAGTTCACATTTATTTAATTCGAATAGTTTTTTGATACTCGTCATCAATTGCCTAACATTTAAGTTTGTCTTGAAATAACTAAGAAGATAATGCGAAAACCATCATAAAAATGTATTAGGCATGCTCCCCGAACATAAACAGATTCTCAAACGAGCACTTGAACCGAATAGTTTCCGCAACATGAACACAAGTGATGCTCAACTTACCGCCTCCATACGTAATATCATATCAAATAGCCGCAGTAGCACTTTGCGCGGGCCCGTAACGTTGGCGCCCAACAAGGGACTGCAAATTGGCTCCGGACAATTAATGGCCACCTGGCTCTGTTGCTAATCGACCGATAGAATTAAATGAACGGACTGCACTAATTGGCCGGTAAGACAAAGGGGCAAACACTCGCCTTTGAGCCCCGTTGTCTAGTGTCACTTGAGGCGTAGCCGTTGCGTCGACACAGGGCAACGCTGCGATTGCTCGTCGATGTCCGGCTGCGATCTCCACGGTTCAATTATTCCTGTTTCTAATTGATATAGCAAAATGATCATAATTGCAAGTTCTAACTCTATTGTTTGTTTATTTGTGCAACACAAGGTATAGATAAGGTAGACGGAAATATTGTTGTTTTAAGATGGTCGTGTTAAATTAAACATCCGTATACTTTTTTTCATGTCTATAATACTTATTTCTAAGAAGCGAAAACTATCTTTTATATGACTCATTTCATTAGTCCTTTATATGTTGATTGTATTTTGATTATTGAGTGATCCAGCTTGTGTTTGTAATACTATTTACCTATCCAAATAATTTTTATAGGTATTTCAGTAAAGTTACTAGGAAGGTCAGTAATCTTACAACAGATACACGTACTCCAACATCGCAAGTAGCGATTCAAGTCCGCATTCCTAGTGCAGTAGTTAGTACGTAATTACAGAACAATCAGCTTGCCTGTGGTCGATAGCTCTCGCGTCGAGAGCCCTGTCTCCCGAGACGTTGCACACTGTGCCAATTACTGGGAATTAGGATGACCATGTGCTTTGTCGGTTTGCCAATAATTTGAAGGGTCTTTGGATGTGTTTGCTGAATGTTAGGAAAGTCAGGTGAACCTGGAAAAACGAATAAAAGTTTGGTATTAAAACTATGCAATGAAACGCCGAACTGAACGATGCATACGAATCTATTGTTCTTATTACCTACTAGCCTAGTACGTTATCATTACCTTCGAAACCAACTTTTTTAAGCAATTTACTTTCTTTAATTTATTTTGGCGTGTACATTCATATTTGACTAACCTTCATAGCTTACGAGCACTTCAAAGCGTTTCAAAGCGCTCAAAGCAATCAGAGATTTATTTAAATGAAAGCTTTTAGTTCTTTTCAACTCTGAAAATACCATCAACGTAAATAAAGTTATTAGATAAATTCTTCGACAGAGTCTACTTTGCAGTTTGCGACATGCTAGGTCCTCAGGGCAGCTCACTCTAAGGTATCGTTACGTGGCGCTTGTACACGAGAGTGCGATAACGAGGCACTCCAGCACTCCTCATGTAACGCCTGACGATGGGGACTCCGTAGTGTTATTGGCAAACAGCCTACCGACTTCAGCTCCTTCGAAAAGTTGCATACAATATTGCTGAAGATGCAAAACTACCGGTATCTCAAACTTACAAAATGTTTCTGGTATTTGTGAGTTAATTAAACCAAACACAAACCGCACGGTCTATGTGATTCTTCTGAAATAAACTGTCAAATATCGCTTTTAAACATAAAAGTCGATTAAAGTTAGCAATCGCTACCAAAACAGAAGCCGAACAAATCACAGAGATTGATTAATTGATATCAATGGTCGTGACTAATGGCAACTATACTGTAGAGTATTGCTCCAACATTAGTAGCTTGCGGGACTCCGACGGGCGCGGGTGGGAGTGGGAGTGTCGGCTCGGTCAAAGGGCCCTTTGATGTTTGCCGCCGGCTTAATGCACCGCCCGCGGCCCCCGCACCGCTCATCATTAGCAATTTCCCTGTAATTTATTATCTTTACCGCTATTTATTTGCGAAATTTCACGGATGTATGACCGTTTCACGCCTCTAAATGCATTTCGCATTGTTTGCTATTTCATCGATCTGCAAAACGAGAATAATTAACTGACCTGTTGTGGTTACATCATCGGTTTGCACCTCCACTTATTGACAGATAAGTTTATGGGATTCGTACATCGCGCATCGCTCAATGTGAAGGCACACATGTAACCTCAAATATTTCATGGGTTTGCACTTTGCAGTACTTAGCAGTGCTTGCGGTGGTAGTCAGTCTCTGGCGGGTTAAGAAGCGGTCTCATTAGCGCGACTGTTTGCCGATGCTGCACTCAGTTTTGGCGCCGCCAAATAAAGAGCCACGAATTCGCGATGCCTTCAGCGCGCGCTTCTTAATTAATGTGCTGAATTTTATAATTCGTCAAAACATTTCTTTAAAAATATTTCAAAGATCATAACTACAACCACCAGTATTCTATATACATAGCGTGATTAAAAGTTGTCAAGAACTAATATTTGGGAATCCAAGTGACTACCAAATTCAATAAAAGAAAGAGACCAACAAACAATCGTTAACCGTAGGCATAATTCTATTTTAAATAAATGTTCGTCGATAGAATTCACAAAGGATCGTTTAAAATGTATCAATTATCATAATGCCACAAAGTCACTCGACTACTTAGCGTTTCATTGATGTTAATCAAATGAAGAACAAAAAGCTGAATCGACGGAAGGCGTCGCGAGAGATCAAAGTAGACGCCGCGGCGCCGGTACTGACGGCAGCCGCAGCTCGCCGCCTACGTGTCGCTCTACTATTTCCCACACTTTGTTGCACTGCATCAAAGAGATCCTTTATTATACCAGTACCGTGTATTTTCGTCACTAGATCAAAAACACGATGAATTGTTTTTGCTGATCTTACACCTCTCCTCATTATTATCTCCTCGGCTCATCTGCATTGTCGTTTTAGCATCTCACGTTGTGAACATCAAAGAAACTAAATAAACACGTGTTGTGCTTTAGCTAAATTAACTGTTTTATTGCATGTAGACTAGGTCGATTGACTATCAGCGAATGTTTCCGTACTACCTGCTGTGCTAACCTTACGTCCTTACACCACTTGACAAATCGTGGTTTGATCTACTCAACTCCTTTTGAGTCTCGCTTGGCTCATCATTGTGGCTTTAGCGTCATTCTTTTCATTACATTTTATGGCAGATATAATGCTAATGCATTTAAGTATGAATACTTGTCAAATATTATTTACCAAAAGTATTAATTGCACCTAAAGTTTTTCGATTTTTGATTCTAATTATTATTGCTTTTTGTTGATATTGTTTTGACTGTCATTGGGAAATTAAATCTATTGAGTTTGATTTGAAAGGTATATTCAGTATTGGTGAGTCACTCACTACATAGTGACTGAAACTTCGCGTAGAATTGATTACTTGGCTCCCAAATTGCCAACCAACATTTCACCAAACGCCTTTGGCAGCTCAATCGTTTCAAAATACACACGTTTCGCAAAGCGACTCACACGAAATATGAAAATCGAGTGTACAAAACCAACGTTATCGTATAAACGAAGTTCGTCAGCGGCGCAATCGCTTTGTGGGTCGCGCGAGCCCCGTCAAAGGGTGCTACGGACTTGTACGATGGTATACGATGTTAGATCATAACGATTGTCGAGGTGTTTGCAGAGGGCTGGCAAAGCGCCGCCGCCGCCGCCGCAGACCTACACTTGATATTTACTGAGAACTGAGGGAATTTATACTCTTCGGCTAAGACCCGATGCACATAATACATACCGTGATATATCCTTTACCTCGTGCACATTAGCATTTATATGACCTACTAAATTACTTCACCTAATTTACTTTATTATCACAAGACATTCATCAGAGTGCCATAATAACTACCCAACAAAAAATAAATGCAGAAACGCCGCATTTATTTATATGTCGAAATCGGAAGGTCAACAATTTCATTAAAGCTCGCAAGCTTTCCCGAACTCCGGCTAAGCCGTAGTAAAAGTTCAGTTGTGTAACTCGTGTATTGTGTGTTCGAGTATGTTATACTTACGCTCAAAGGCTTTGTAACAGTGTCGATGATCTAATATTACCCCAGTCTTTGGAAATACCTGTTGTTCAAAGAGCGGCGACATGCTTTGCTGAACTCTGACCAAGGTTTAATATCGGGCCGTGTTTCGTAAAGCCCGCGTTAAAAATTGCAAAATGAATTGCCAGCTGGTGATTTTCAAGGCCATCACGGTCTAAGTCGATATTTTATTTATTTTATTAATATTTTATTTCAGGCAACGATATCGTGGTAAAACTTGTAAAGTTTTCCTCTCTCCTTTTTTCTTTCTGTGTCTGATTCATGACTAAAATCATAAAAACCAAGTAAGTACCTACTTAATCTTATCAATGACTACTTCTGAGAATTTGCCTAGGTATCGGTGTTTTCAGCATTGTGAATCCACCTTAATATGTATGTGCGGGGTCGCCGGAGCCGGCTCAAAGCTCGCCACAATATTTATCGGCGGCGTGGTATCAATGCGGCTCAAAGCGACGGCGGAAGCCCACCTCGCTGTGGCGCGACATCAGATTTTGCTGCAATCTAGGAAATATAGCGTCAAAAAAAAGATATATTTTGTTCATCATTCAATGAAAAAATAATTTAATAAACTGAAGCGGCCACCTTTGTCCGAGCTTAATATAAGTCCTGGTTGTATAAGTTTCAACGAACGAGAACGTGAACTTATACAACCAGGACCACACCAAATGTGTGGTCCTGGCGATCATGACGATCTTACTAACTGGAATTTCAGAGCTCTATTTGGAAATTATGTCTTTGAAAACTAATAAGCATCTAAAGGTACCCGTATCTAGTAAATTTCCATGCAATTATAACTGATATTCTAAAGCTCTAGCTCCACATTCAGTAGTATTTAGAAATGATGTTTTTGCATATAAAACGTTCCACTTTACTGCGCCATGGTAATGGTAACGGAAATTAACTAGGTATGTATCCAAAATGTATGATTTCTGTTCGCTGTTGCCTTTGGATTGAGCCAAACAGGTATCTGGCCCATTGTTGACTGCCTCTATCACTGGATTCCTTTTTACACAGAGCCTTTGACGCCACTCTTTGTTTGCCACAAGATCGGAATGAGACTCCGAAGGGAGGTTCAATCGATGCGTAACATCCATTTGTGCCGTCTGCAATTTTATATAGGTGCCATCACTATTTGCATTCCAGCTTTCAGTCTATCTCATACTTCGTATCTTTCTTTAGAGTCTTTGCGCTTTTCATTTTCGATTTGTTTTTGTGTCTCTGGGTTGGTTATTGTTTGCTTGCTTCTTTGCAAGAGCTGTTACTGAAAATTTCGGGTCAGCTTTATTGCATTTTCTAGGTATTTGCTTGCCAAAACTGCTGTTAGGTCCGACTCAGAACCGCTACAAAATGGCCAGTTTTAGTTCGAAATGCAGTAATCGAATTTCCCCGTGTAACCGTTGACAGTGCAATTTGAGCTAATTCCATCGCAAGGGCGCGTTGCACCCCGCCGCCCGCGCCGCCTGGCGGATATTAAACTAATTACTGACAAACCGACCCGCCCGCAACGCAAATTAACTCTTCCACTACATTAATTCTGCTTGCTTGATGTAGTTACAGGTATTTCCTTGTTCGGCACCAGCATTTCAAGCTTGCAAGTAGGACTTAAGTACATACCTGCTGAGAAATATGCTCTACCACCATAGTGCTGAGCTTTTGGTCCTAAGATATTAAGATATCCTTAAAGTCAAAATAGGTAGGGAGATATTCACTCTCTGAAAACTTTTTCTAAATCAATTTGTTCTATGATGAAATCGAAACCATGAAATTTTATACGTGAGATTAAAGTTCAGAAGAAATTCTTAACCCCATAAAAGTCAAAATTAAAAAACATGAAAGCAAATATCATCGACGCCACCTGGAGGGCTCTCAAGGGCTCAATACGAGCTGTCAAAGGAGGCCGATTTAATACGAAGAAATGATTTAATTACGAAGTCGCAACTCGATCCGTTCGCAGAGAATTTACTCAGACGCGGAATTGGTACCTACGTTAAGGTGAGTTTACATGACGCTGCACAGGTTTCCCTAATTTATACAATGCCACAAGTAAATCTTATGAAGTTGTTAAGATTCAGTATGTCAAATTGAATAAATTAGCAGCAAATCAAGAATGTCATGTTACTATACCTGGCGCTGTTATCGTTCGTCGACTTCATCTCTGTGTAAAGTGAGCTTAAAAGAAAAAGCCTTAAGTTCAAAGGGAGATATAAATGAGAGCGTTCACTCCTTTACGTAGGATTCGCTGATTTTTTTATAGAAGCTTCTGCTGTTTGGTGTGCAGAGTGCCTAATGAGTTGTCTTTGTTAGGATTTAAACTTTTTACAAGGAGGTACTCGTTTTACTTTTCGGCCTACGTGACAAAGTAGAGAGCGCCAGTTGTTGTTTTGCGGCAGATTTGTTTGTCCTGTACCCACGACGAAAGTATAGTTTAAAAAATCCAAGTTTAGTAATGTTCCCAAACTGAATTCTCAGAGAAGTTGCTATGATAAATAATTGAGAGTTGTATAAGTTGCTAATTGTAAAAGATGATTTCGATTCTGAAATGATTGTTCAAATATAAAATACTAAGTTGTAATATAAGAAAGAAAAGCTATTATCAAAGGCGCAATCTCGATTCAATAGAAAGATATCAAAATGGAAATTAATGAAATAAAGGAAGAGTCACAAAATTATGCAATAAATGATGGCAGCCCTGAATCAGTTTGTGTTCAACCCGAGCCGCTTCAAAGGAAAATTTATTATTTAAAGTGAAAGTTATTGAGTTTCGCTAAGGTTAAGTGAGCCTTTTGACTCTGAGTCTATGAAGTCATGAGGAAATGGCGTCAAGACCCACTTTGTATGCCTTAGCGATATCATCGAATACAAACAAGCTCTATTAACTGCTTTAATGCAAGTAATTAGTATTTTGCTAACAGAACAGCCAGCGCCTTGGTTATCTGTCATGGTTACAGATTAGGTAACGGCACGTTGCTGTACCGATACTAAGCAACTACCAAGCAAATTCAAAATTCAAAGTTTTCCAAACATCATTTCGATTTTATAGTCCAGTCAAAATAGACTAAAATTATGATTTCAGTTTGCATTAATTCCCAACAAGCTGGATTTTTGTGCAGGCCTTGAATACGTCATTACAAATGATATGTCAAAAGTCCCCATCGATCCCGCTTGTGCGTTGTTTTTTATTCGAGGTCAAAGGTCATAAATTTGCATTTTTTGCGTATATCTCTGAAACAACGAAAGCTATTGGAAAGTGGTTCAGGCAAAGTTTGTACATCGTAAAATTGTCTACAAAAATATCTCAACACTTTTCTTCTACAAAGCATCGCTTTCGAGATATAGTGACTTTAGACCGCAGGAAAATAGTCGAAGATGCTGCGTTTTTTTCATTTCAACCGTTTTATCTGCTTTATTGCCACAGAATAAACAGTATTTTTTTAAATTTACTGAACGGGGTGATGGGTTCGATGGGTTAGTCCTCCTCCGAGGTAATGAATCGTCTTTTTGTCTCAAGAAATACTGTTTGTTCAGTGGCAATAAAGCAGATAAAACGGCTGAAATGAAAAAAACGCAACATTTTAGTAGATTTTTCTGCGGTTTTAAGTCACTATATCTCAAAAGCGATGCTTTGTAGAAGAAAAGTGTTGAGATATTTTTGTACACAATTTTACGATCTACAAACTTTGTCGGAATCATTTTTCGATAGCTCTTGTTTATGACTTTTAAACGCAAATTTATGACTTTAACCTGGGTATTTGCGTTTTTCGCGTATATCTCTGAAACAACGAGAGCTATCGAAAAATGGTTCCGACAAAGTTTGTAGATCGTAAAATTGTCTACAAAAATATCTCAACACTTTTCTTCTACAAAGCATCGCTTTTGAGATAAAGTAATTTTAAACCGCAGGAAAATCTACTAAAATTCTGCGTTTTTTTCATTTCAGCCGTTTTATCTCCTTCATTGCCATAGAACGAACAGTATTTCTTGAAACAAAAAGATGATTCATTACCTCGGAGGAGGACTAACCCATCGAAACCATCACCCCTTTCAGTAAATTTCAAGAAATACTGTTTGTTCTGTGGCAATGAAGCAGATAAAACGGCTGAAATGAAAAAAACGCAGCATCTTCGACCATTTTCCTGCGGTCTAAAGTCACTATATCTCAAAAGCGATGCTTTGTAGAAGAAAAGTGTTGAGATATTTTTGTAGACAATTTTACGATCTACTAACTTTGCTTGAACCATTTTTCGATAGCTCTCGTTGTTTCAGAGATATACGCAAAAAACGCAAATTTATGACTTTTAACCTGGAATAAAAAACAACGCACAAGCGGGATCGATGGGGACTTTTGACATATCATTTGTAATGACGTATTCAAGGCCTGTACAAAAATCCAGCTTGTTGGGAATTAATGCAAGCTGGAATGTCTATTTTGACTGGACTTCATTCAACTGTTTTGATACCCAAGGAGAAATCAGTTGAATCTAAAGACCAATACAAAAAGATCTGCAGTCAAATCGAAACACTGAATAGAAAATTCCAGAATATCTCGACTTCTTGACACTTGCCAAAGGCTTACAGCAATAATTTTAAAACGAGCACAAATAAATATGACAAACGGTGGCGTTTTCGAGTCGCACCACGCGTTGACGCCAGCTCGACCTTCGGAAGTTAGGTAGCGTCACCGCGCAGTGTGTCGAAAATGTGGTACAGTTTACGATTGTCACATCTATTTGTGCACACCCTTTCAGTAATTCATTGTTGCAGTTCTATAACTATAGATTACACGTTAAAGCTTGTGCTGGAAGTTGTATTAGTTCGATCAAGTCGAGCTACCTGGCAGCACTGCTGCCTTTGACAACTTCTCTTATATCCACCGAATCGCCACTCAAACTCGTTATTATAACGATCATGAACAGGTATTTAGCTGTACATATATACCCGCGTTATGAACTGAGTCGTCAGTAATTAATGTTGCAATTTCTCCTTTTACCCATATGAGCTCAATTGGATTATACTGACAATGTTTTCACCATATCATTACCAGTATAATCCGAAGTATTAGTCAAGCTTTTTATTATAGAGCTCGTCCAGGGAAGGTACCTACTACATCCATTCATACCTATGATACTCACATTTGTTGTGTCCATATTGCAAGTAATTTGTATTAATAGTTTTCCGAAATGTAAACCCGGCACAAAGTGATAACAGATAATAGATATTTAAGTTAAATATTCTAAACGATTCTAAATGATCCTTGCCATTTTATTGAATAAATATTTTTTTTACTTTACTTTATTTGTATTATTATGTTTACGCATACTTTACTATAAGTTCCACCGCGTCTAGCAATATTTTCTTTATTTACAAACAGAATTAGTATAATTTTACTCTCGCATTTGAAACTACCCTCTGTATATAAGACTCGGAACGGCACTCAGCTTTCTGCTTACTCGTCTCGTCTGCGCTCGCATTCTTCAATCTCTCCGCATTTCTTATCAAATCAAAGATTGAGCACAACAATGCAATTTAGGCCCCGGTGTCTACCAACCCGCCCGTTGCATTATGTAGATTGTAGGCGCAGGCGTCGCTCCGTCTGCCTTCCACCTTCTACCCCATCCGTATTCTCAAACATTCTGATA
The DNA here is from genome assembly GCA_932527185.1 of Ecliptopera silaceata. Taxonomy (NCBI): domain Eukaryota; kingdom Metazoa; phylum Arthropoda; class Insecta; order Lepidoptera; family Geometridae; genus Ecliptopera; species Ecliptopera silaceata. The sequence continues at coordinate 1,983,563 of OW052202.1, read as the reverse complement.
CCTACCACCTTAAACCAATATTGTACAACCGTGAAAGATATCCGAGAGCTGTACCTCTACCATGAGTTGTCACAGTAAAATCGCCTGACTTTACTACAGTAGTTACGTCAATATTAGTATTACGAATTTTAGTGCCCAACTATCCGCTAGAGGCGCTGTACAAATCTTCATACATTTTTTTAACTACAGACTCTAGCGAGTATAGTAAATATAGTATAGTAAAAACTCATGGTAGAGCTACTGAGCACGAATAAATTTGACAAACGAAAACGTATCAAAACAGTCACGTATTGGAGATACATTGCGCGTCGACATCATCTTTACTGTGGAGCTTTGCACTGTTAGCGAGCAGTGTAAATACGTAACGTTTACGATTGTCACATTTATTCGTGGTCAACTCTCAGGCTTATGGGAAAAAGCGTTTGCGAATAGGGATGCTCCAAACCGAATTTATCGCTCAGCATTGCCTATTCACTCCGCGGAAAGCATCTGGCTGATTGACGGAGAATGGAAAAAAGCAATGATGTGGTGCATCAATGGAAAGTAATCCAAATACGTATAAAATCACAAGTTTGGCCTGAAATTTTGATTGTTATTGTTAATTTAAATAGTTTTTATTTTAGATTGCAACCTGTAATATTGTAGTGTCCTCAAACAGGGTTCATATGTTGTACCAAATCTTATTGTAACAACCTAGTTTTAACATATGAGAGCAATAAATGAATTGGACCATTTCCAAACTAGCAATAAAATTGCGACAGAAAAAAATAATGAAGCAAGACCAAATACTGTTTGTTTGTGTTTTTTTTAATAATTGTTTTATTATGTTCTTGACATGTTAGTTTGTCTTATACCTGTCTTATTATAATCATTTAATATTCGATCAAGATCTTTTATTCTGTTTAACATACCAAAGGTCACCATTGTCCAATATTCTTTATTTCTTAACTAGCTTGGTGCCCGCGACTTCTAAGATTGAAAACTCTTTAAAACGAAAAACAACATAATAACAGTTATAAAAAGTACAATGGGCGGTTTTATCACTGAGTGAGCAATTTCTTCCTGGCAACCTTTGTATGGAGAAAAAATTAAATATATAAAATATGTAATAAATGTAATTTAATTCTTTATTAATCTTCTTATCGTGTCGATGCTACAACTGTACTTTGTTGTAGCATCGTGTTGGAAAGATTAGCCAGACTAGACACTGCTTAATGAATTAATGAATATCAAAGATAGCCTAACCTTGGTTAGGTTATGTTTGGTAAAGTACAGTTGTAGCATCGACACGATAAGAAGATTAATAAAGAATTAAAGAACTGTAGCAAGAAATAAAAGGGTTTTTTTTAAAATTATTTTTTTATTTTATTATGAATATCAAACAATGTAACGTACCTTAAGGAAAAAATGTTGATAAGAAAAGCGTGTCGTCGCCTTAAGGAAACACAACATCAAACGGAATGCATTGTGGCTTTAAATATAGGGCTGTTTGAACCAAGTTGCCCTTCAACGTTCATTCTGTCATTTTTATGCGAAAACCTATCGGAATAATTTATTCTAAGACATTAATATAATAGTTACAAAGTAGTTAGATTTGTACCCGGTCTCTTTGTATCTGACCACGTAAAATATAACTATTATGGAAATATTTAATTTTAAATTTAAATTAAATAAATGAACCAATCTGGACAATCCACACAAAATCATCTAGGCCCAAGCTAAGCGGAGCTTGTGTTATGAGTACTAGAAGAATGACATACTTTATAAAATACATTACATAGATAGATATTTTTTATTATACATAATGAAATACCCAGAACACCCGGAATAAATATTTGCAGATCGTACAAACATTTATCCCAAGGCGGTAATCGAACCCGCAACCTTCGCGTCGCAGGCGGACCTTCGCCCGACGCGCCACATCGGTCGTCAAGTCAATATTAATTTTGTTCAGATCTTAGGCATGATACTGTGTATCTTGTCATTTTGGCATACTAGGTAATATCAGGTTGAAAACTTGTACGTACATGCTGAAAGTAGCTTTGTCATATTGAAAAGTAGCATCGAAAAAGCTCTCTCTATTTGACCACCTAATTTACTAAAAATCTAAATATGTAAAGTGTTGCTCGTGAAGGAATTGGATCGCATTCAGCGATAAGGCCGCCTATTGTGTAACCATTATTAATGTTTTGTTATCTGTAATTTTTTTGGTGTACCAATAAAGAGTTATCTATCTATCTAAATCAGGAAATGTCAGCTGCGTGCGAAAGTAACGTGCCAGCCCTGGCACTTCAATCGGCCCTGAAGGACGGAAGATGAAAGGCGGAGGCTGCGTTCGGCACAACAAAGCGTTTGTCTCCTCGCACCCTCCGTGTTAAATTCTAGTCGCGACGTTCGGACACAGGTCAAGGGTTACCGATTTACTAGCGACTAGATAGAATATAAATAACTAGTACTACGCCCCTATACTAATTTTTAGGTATTTTTTACACCTTGGGTTACATAATTGAAGTTTTAGTAAGGATCCCTATTTTTTTTGAAAATATAATATAGCCTATGTTCATCGCAGATAGTGTAGCTTCACAACGGTGAAAGAATTTTTGAAGTGAAAACTTCTTTAGCGGCGCTGGGTGGGTAAAAACTTTCAAACTCGCGTCAGGGTCACGTGATGCTGATCGAAAAAGCGTAAGATCGAGGGGAAGGGAGAGGAACTAGTATCTCCCACTCTTTCTACCGTGCCTGAGTGTGCTGCTCTGTTTAGGCGGCACAGGGCGAAAAATAAAAAATAATAAAAAATAAAAACATAAACATTGTATTCTACCTCATAAATGATAGTACTTTTATACTTATAATTAAACACAACGTCAATATTGAAGTTTTCACTTCTGCCGGCACTCCCGGAGTGCTACCTTTTTTTTTAAATCGGTCCAGTGGTTTCGGAGCCTATTCGATGCAAACAAACAAACAAACAATCAAATCTTTCCTCTATAGAATATTAGTTTAGATAAAAATAAATAAATAGTCGCGGACAGTTCACACATCACACTCTTGTCCCAAACTAAGCAAAGCTTGTAAGCTATGGGAACTAGATTGATGATACAATATACATTTTTTACTAAGTAAAATAAAAAACAAATTGTCTCCCTTACTTTACTTACATTCACTTTACCGTAGAACGCTTAGACCTTCGTACATGATCCCAGCACTAGCTCTATTAAGTTACAAACATTAAATATTACATGCAAATAATAATGTTTCATAAAACTTCAAAAGCTTTGAAAGATAAGAAATTATATTGCCTTTGCCTTTGAAGAAAGCACGTCTGTACTTCTTACCTTGTTCTACCTAGTACTTACTAATACAAACAAATTCCCTTTTATCTGTCCCGCGACAAAGCTTTATTTAAAATGTCTTTGAGTTGCTCTCTTATTATGCTGGCTTTGTGGTGATAACTCGTCTAGAGTAACCCAAGCACTTTGTGTGCATAACAACTGTCTTTTTTAATGTTAGGTGTATGAAGAATACATAAATTGTAATAAACTAATTTTCGATGCCGAATTATCGTGTGTAGTTATTTTGTTTTTCCACATTTCATTCAGAAGGAACTTTTATTAAAAATTCTACTCATATTTTTTGCGCCCCACGTTGAGCGCCAATAAAAAGTAGACACGACAAAGTTTTAATTCGAAACGTATGCTTGATGATCATAGCGCGCACAAAGAGAAGAGAAGTAATAAAGGGGTGTCAAGTGTTCGGTGCTCACTCAGGCCCGGTAGACCCTCCCCGACAAACACCGACCGATATTCTCGTACTCATCGCAACTAAACTCATCACAAATGCACGAGTCACGTCATCGAATCGATCATTCAACGGAACACTTACGGTTTATTTGTGGTATCTATGAAAACATAAAGGTACTGGGGATTTCATTAGAAAGGTAACACTAAATAGTGAATATGTGTCCGATTTGACTGAAAACAAAGGTATTGTGCAACGGGCCGATAATATGTTGTATTTGCAACGGTTACAGGTCAAAGAGCGTCCGACGATCTAATCGCAAAGAGAACTCAAAGTGGAGCGTGCAAATTCGAGGCCGGGCGGGAACAATAAAAGTGCAGGTGGACCGCGGCCAGCCGCGCCTCCGCGCCTCACATCAAAGGGGAGCTCGCGATACCATACAAAAGCCCTAATGAGACAAACCCGTGGCGTAATCGAGGCGACAGAAAAAGATGAGGCCCGAGAGGTACGAGGCAAATTTTAATAATTGTCAAAGCGGCGGCGTCGATCAAACGCGACTGCCCCCTCCCCTCGCGCGCCTCGCACCTGTGACGTGTGCTCGCCGCGGGCCTCATTACAGCTACTGATACCAATACCACTTCGAACTTCAGCCCGCGACGACTACCTAATTAAACATAAATAGAATTTCAATTTCACCACTGAAATGTTTAATACTTGAAACCGGAGCCTCTGCGGACCGGCCGGCGGTTCCTCGGAGGAGGCATGTTCAAAGGCAACGCTGTGCACGTTTTCGCAGATATTAAATGTGTTGACAATTTAATTTTTCATTTCCTTTAGGCGGGTCGGGCGGGCGGCGACGCGGGTGCGCCTCCCGGCCCGTTCCTTTGACGTCGCGATATTGTCTTTGTGCGGCGCGTGGGGTGAGTGGGGCCGCCGTCGACAGAGACTTTGTCGCAATACAATGTGTATCAATAAAACTTAGGATTGGCTTTTAGTGGTTGCACTTACGCTTTGTGAGGCGGCGCGCTCACCCTTTGACATTATATGTGAGGCAAGTGCGAGTGTGTGCGGGTGGGGCGCGTGTGTGCGCCGGCAGCGGGCAATAACGCACGCGGGACGCCGCTCCTGGCTGCAGCCGCGCTTTATTAATATCAGCGATCGCATCGAACCTCTCAAGTTATTGCATGAGATTGCGAGCCGACTCGTGCGAGAGACTGCCGCTGCAAGCCCGCGGGCGCTATACGAGCAGCTCCTCTAGATGAAGCTTGCAAGTACAACAGAACGTGATATCAACTAATGAGTTTGCGTTCAGTGACATTTTGTTTACGGTTAAATTAATATCAATAGGTTAACTCTTCTCATTTTTTTTAATACTTAATTTAATTTACTGAGCAATCCACGCATCATTTAGCCCCAAGCTAAGCAGAGCTTGTGTTATGGGTAAGGTCAGTGTGGGCAAGTCCGGCATAGTTTTCTTAAATTGAATTTCAATTTAACTTTAAAAATCGAAATAAAATTTATTAGTTACTTTAAGTAGTCGGAAAATATTGGTATTACATTTATCTTTCTATATCTATCTAAAAGTAGGGTTAATTGTAATTGTCTTCAGATTTATAGCATTTTTTTGTAAAGTAGGCGTTTAGACGGACTTCCCAACCAGTTTGAGGCAAGTCCGTCTAGTAGCAATAAAATCGTAACTAGTGAGCCAATATGTATGAAAACCTTTTCGATAAATGATGAAAAGCTGCCGTTGAAATAAGTGTTACTATAAGGTATACTTTTAAAGAAAAATAAAATTATTAAAATCAAGGGCAAGTCCGGCATATCTTTGCTGATGATGTACTTTCAGTGGTTGTAAACATTTTCACAAAGTACCCACTTACGATTTTTTTTGTCAATAACATACAAATCAATACACAAGAATCTTTATTTGTAAACAAGTAATCGTTAATAATGTAATGTATGAATTTAGAAATGGTGTGGCAAACTATTGCCGGATCTGTAGCTACATTTATAACACTTTCTGCCAGTACGAAATAAGTGAGTATGGGATAATTTTCTAAACCAGATCTTTGTTAAAACGATAAATGTTCACAAAGTCCGACATGATGTGCCATGCTACATGAGTCAGGTAGAAAAAATCAGAAATTAAAAAAAAAGGTTGGATAGTTCCATGCTTTCAAAATATGTATTCACAATTTATAAACTTTTAAAGAATACTTATAGGTGATGCTAGTCCTCTTGCAAACATACCAGTGCATCTTTCACTTAATTATTTATTATACACAAAGTAAATACAGAAAAATAAACGTAAATAGATTAGATTTACAGAGGCAAGCTTAACCCTGAAAAGAGTTCACTTTCGTAGACAGGCGAATAATACTTACAAGTTGAATAAACAGTATAAAATAATTATAAAATTTAAACTACTAAAAAGGTTGACAATATCTGGAATTAAGGCAAGACCGGCATATGACGGACTTGCCTTATGTATAGTAGACGGACTTCCCAACTATAACATTTGAAGCTTGGATTTTTTCTATTTGTTATAATTACGAAACTAATGCGTTATTTTTGAATCGGACACCAGATATACATTCCCGAATCTGTAAATGGCCTACGTTATCACAGATACTCGGAAAACTCCTTAGATTTCACACCTTTTTTTTCATTTTTCGACGAGACGTCAAACTTCAACTACAAGTTAAATTCGCGGAAAAAATTGGTTGTTAAATTTTTTCCAACATAAAGATGTTAGCGACATCTATTATCCCTAGTTAGAACTAACTCAATGATACTGTTTTACCAACCGAGTTATATGGCTCTAGCTATTCAAAAACGGAAGTTATTGCCACTAGACGGACTTAGGGCCTAGACGGACTTACCCACACTGACCTTACATACTAGAAGACCGACATACTTAATACAATAAGTACATTACATAGATAGATACTTTTATTATACATACAAAATACTCAGAACACCCGGAATAAATATTTGCAGATCGTACAAACATTTATCCCAAGGCGGGAATCGAACCCGCAACCTCCGCGTCGCAGGCAGACCTTCGACCGCCGCGCCGCGCCACATCGCGCATCGGTCGTCGCCATACCCATTTAAACCATAAAATTCGTAGCAGATTTGATTATAAGTTTAAATCTCAATTTACTTGCCAATATCGAAAAGAAGATCTAGTATTATTTAGCGTTATATAAATCATACATCTTCAAGAAATAATTTTCAAATTCCTGAGCTTGTAATAACATGATAGCGGGATTTTTGCGTTTATAGTTTCATTTTATCTCTGAAAAAAACTATTTGGTAAATAATGTAACCAAGTTTAAAAATTCGGCTCATGTCACTGCGTTACAAATGTTACAATAAACGGAATTCTACAGGATGTTTTTTTAGATGGGCGGTGATGGCAAGTTTTGAACCACATTAAAAGTAATTAAAAGAGTCATACTTTCGATAAAAAAAAATATTTTTACTAAATCTCTAGTTTTCTGATTTGGCCCTCGCCGCCCTTCTCAAACAAACATCTTGTATACTTACTCCAGGATCATAGAGAGAGAGATTTAGATTTTTATCTTAATTATGATCGAGGCGTATGAAAAAGACCATCCTACAAAAGTAGGGTTCAGAGTTAGTAAGTTTTCAAATCCACTTTACGGTTTCAACAAATATGCTAGCCGTGCAACACACTCACCTCTTTGTTATCCAAATTAAAAATATTTTTTCTTATACGCCTCGTTGGGCATCTAGAATTTCTGAGGATGAAAAATATCTGGAAAGAACGATATATTTAAATTAGTAAAATGATGTTTTAAAAGTAAGAAATCTAAGAAAGAAAAGATTACATGTCGAGGAAGGACAACCTTATCAGAATAACAAAGCACTTACGAGCAACCATACTAGCACTTATGTGTTGCAGAAAAACTCAAAAGAAATTTAATTGCAAACTATGGACAACCTTTGATGTTCTGTTCAAAGAGACAGTCGGACGGAATACTCGGAATTCGCAAAACGGTGTAATACACTGACTAAAAAACTTTTATCCTTTGACAGTAAGTGACCCGTTAATGTATTATTGAGATTGCATTCAGAGTTCCGACTGTCGGCTGGCGGCCGCGCCGCATGCATGTGGAAACATCATCCGGCTCGAACCAAAGGGTCCTTTGGCATCGGACAAGTCCGTACAACGCTTGCTCGACTGACCATAAAAAATATCCACATTTTTGTAATAAAATTACCTGTTTTAAAAGGACGTTACTACCGAGATTAAGGCGCAGAGCGATGTAGTTAGTCGTTGGCGGCTGATCAAAGAGAACCTTACACCAATCACAGTGCCAGATTTCACTTCGCCCCGCCCAAATTTAAAGCCACGTGCGGCGCGCGCATTTCTTTCACGAAAACTGTCAGTTGCTTTCTGTCCTTCGTGAGTGCTGTACCGTTCAGCTCTATCGAAGAATACTCGTAACGCGATCGTAGAGTTGGTAAACTGTATAAACTTCTTAGTATCAGTGTTTTGGGAACTTATAATAATTCCTTAGTACATATCCCTATGTGTTTTAAGTGTTAGTGCATAATTAATTGGATTGTCTAATGAATACGAATCGTATTAATGAATTAAATAATCAGGTATACCATTTCAATTATAAACTTTGACTAACCCAGATACTAACAAAAACTGTAAAAGAGAGATCTTCGGCATCCGTCAGAAGCGGTATGTTCAGCGTAATAATGTTTTTTCGTTAGTTGGTAGAGCCCTTATTTTAGTGTATTTGAATGCATCCATTGTTCTGTTCTGACCCTTCAAATATTGCTATTGTTTCGACACGTTAGTTTGTAAGCGCATTATTGTTTTCATTTATTATTACAGTTTACTTTTCTATACAATGGTGCTTTTGATGTTTAAGTTTACAACAATCGATTCTCCCGCATTGTTTTAATTTTATTTACAACATACATACAGCTGTTTATTCTAGTACTTAAAAGCTTTATAGTTGCTACTTCAAAATTTCTTGAAGCTATTTAATTGGTTATTTCGTTAATTTCTTAACTAACTTGAATGCATTCGTAGATACAATGTATGGTGTTGTGAATACGCCTAAAATAACATTAGTTTAAAACGAGGTATGATTTAAATATTTTTTCATTATTTCGAACTTTTGAAAAATTATAAAACCTACACGAAGGCCTATATACTGTGCTTAAAAATACCAAATTCTATCATCTACATTTTTAAAGACCTGCATAAAATGCAATTAAATCATAATAAAAAAAAGAATATGTAGTTTGGCTTTTTATTCAAGACATTTAAAAATAAATTAAGGTAGATTGTTCTGACATATGTCAAAATGCGATGTCGTATAGATAATTTTGGAATATAATGGTCATGCTCTTTTGATAGATAATAGGTACTTATAGAAAAGACATCAACGCGCTTCAAGTACTTATCCACAATCCTTATAATGTTAAGAAATAAGTATTAAATTGTGTTTACTATTTGGTGAAATTGAGCTTAAATTATATAATAAATAAGATATGATTTCATAGAATTACTTCCCTAGGAAAGCTGCATTTTTTTTTGGGAAGAATAGGTCGTCCTTTGACTACAAACTCACCTGATTGAAAGTGGAAAATATTTAGAGATAGTCAAACATATTTATATATTATTATTTAACTGTAGATTTTATTTTTTTACAGAAATTCCTACTGATTTATGCTTAAAAAGTGGTCAATTGCTATAGTTTGTTATGGACTCAAGACGGTTTTATAATTTAAAATGTATACCTACTAATCCTAAAGAAACCCCAAACTGAAAACCTAACCTACTTTATGGCTGGGTAAATACAAAGTTAGATGGTTAAAGTGTAGAACATCAATTTAATTTAAAAGTTTCTAATTACCTCAACGAGGTATTACAAACTATTTCAAAGTATACTTAAGAAGACATCAGTGAGTACTTATACTTCAAACGCCTGTGTTATCTCAAAGGAATCTAAATGCTTAAAGATGCTAATGATGCAAACTGTAGGTATGACCGAAAACCTTCCATAACTGGAGTTCAGAACTGATCACCATCGGCACACGAAAACGACTTCAAAGAGATTTAAAAAATATCTAAGTTTCACATTTAATATAATTATATATGTTCTTTCTAACAAAATCAAAACAACAAACTAATCTCGCGTATACTCGCCTTTACCTTGTATTAATTTATTTCGAAAAACCCCTCGTTTTCCCTTAGATCTACCATAATATTTGGTAGTATCAAAACCAAGCAAGAGCAAGCACTTCGCAGTCCGCATATAATTACCTTCATACATTAACTCAAAATAAAGCGGGCTCAGTGCTTTAAACCCTGAATAAAATATGGCATTAGCTACATTATCATTTGAACGTCTGTCCGTTTGAAAATTATACAAAAAAGGCCTTAGAAAGCGTAACGTAATGCTAAAGAGCCGGGACTCGGAAGGGGTTGATTGCGCTATTGCGCACGCGTCTTTGAGCGCCTCAGAAAGAGGATCGCCGTACCGTACCGTGCTAATTTCCAAACTCGGTTTCGCATAGATAAGGCTAGAGACGGGAGGTAGGTAGGTGTCTTTGATGTAGCCGCCCGGCCCTCTGACTCCGGGATGAGAGCTTTCAATGAAAGGATTTTTTTCATCTTCTTTCCCTTTGTACTTAATTTAAATTTCGTTTATATCAATGCTACGAGTTTCCTTTGGGTGTGTTTTCTCTTTTACTTTGTCGCGTTTATCCTCTCCAATTTGTTATATTCCAGTTCGCTTTGTAATTAAATTTAGTGTTCGTAATCTGTTCTGTGTAATTTTTTATTATCTGTCGAAGCTGGCTGCCGGTGTAATTGCAATTTATAAATTAGGTGTCCTTTGATTTCGAGTGTTTCTAAGAAGCGCTTATATTTGAAGATTTGATTATATTTTTTGCCCTTTGTAGAATTGCTTTGATATTTCTTAGCCGTCTTCTAATACCAAGCTGATAGACTTCGACCTTTGGGAATTAACATATTAAGTAAGGTTAAATAAAGGTAACTTATTTATTCTAACTTAAAAAAATAAATAAAAAATAATATCAATAAAAATATTAATCTTACACTCTTCTATGTATGTGTTTACAAATAAAATGTGTTTATGTATTTTAACAGCTATCTAGTTTCCACGGGTCTACTTTGCTTAGTTTGGGACTAAAAAGCGATGTGTGAAATGACCATGAATTATTTATTCTTAAACTGATCATCTTAAACATAACTGCCATGTATGGATCGAGGAGGAGATATTTCGATCGCATAGTATTGAACTATCGAGTGATTTATCTTACAAAACTGCATTAAATGTGGATGTATGTTTATTAAGCATTTGCGCAAATCTACTGAATGGAGTTTAATTAAACTTTACCATAATTAATTTATACGTCAGTAACACGTATACTATAAATTACAAAGATATTTTACGAATTGTCGAAGATATATAACGATAGTAAGACGAAGTCAAGTAAACCGTAAGTCGCGGCCACCCAGGTAGTACAATATTTTAGTACTAAAAATATGTAAAATCTTATCAATATTTCGCAGGGTAGTTTAAAATAAAGAACTTTGTATAAAGTTCAGTCGCTTCATTACAAGAACACCATTCACCCACAGGGACATCGTTTTAAAGATGAAAACATCAAAGATGATCGAATGTCTTTGATCTATAATAACGTTATCAATGTTAAGAAATTTCACTTTCATCGTTTTATTTGTGGGGATTCGCACTCGAGAATATACACAGATAGGCGTAGCTGAATAGCTGAATATACCAAAATGTTTAATACCTATTAGAGAAAACAAATGCCTAATCAACTTCCAATTCATTAAAAAAAAAGTTGAATGCTTAGAACATTGTTCCACTCATGTATATGTTTGGTTTCAGTGTAGTAATTGCATTTGTAAAGTTGTCGCGTCGTCGCTTATTATTAAAGCGGTGCATTGTAAAGGCGTCCTAAGACAAAGAGCTTGTCGCGAGTTGTAACACGGAGCGTTTCCCGGCGCGGCGGCGGCGGCGGCGGCGGCGACTCACAAAGACGCCACTTTGCTCACTCGTCTTTGAGTCACACGAGTGTGACCCAACATTAATTCCCTAGTAATAGCTTCCCTTGCTCCCGACTCTGTAAGTCTAGGAACATTTAATAAGATTCGATCTATAAAACCAACAAATGATTTTCATTAATTTTCTCAAGCACTCTTTGAGCCGACAGCATAAAAGAGCTTTCTACAAAGAAAAACATTTAGATATTCAATTTTTCACATAATTTTATTAGTGACAGTTTAATTAGCGCAGCTTTCATCGGAGCCGCTTTGATATTGTGAACGTTTCAAATAGATTTCACAAGAAGCACTCTCAAAGAGAGCACCCCTAATAAGTACTGAAGAGTCCTCGCACGTGTTTATCAAAGACAGCCTTTCGTTACTCACCGTCTGAATGGCCTCAAAAGAAACTCGTGTAAAATGCTCCACAAAGTGCCGTATCAAAGGAAAGGCGGGCGCAAATATCTGTTTCGTAAACTAGTAAAAACGGAGCTCTCAAAGGTACGCGTACTCGCGGCAAATTAGGCGGAGTTAAATACGAGCGCCGCTCTCACAAATGTATTACTTTGAAAGTGACTCTTCTCTCGTTATTTATGTAAGATGTCGTAATCATCAAACACGCCCCTACGTTTTGTGCCGTCGTCGTCGAGAGGTCCGGCCAGCTGGTCCCGCACGAGACGAGACGAGGCCGACCCTCGCCTCGCGGCCAGCGCGACCCAAGCCCTTCGCGGTGCTAGTGTATGTGCCTCGCAACATATGTATCCATCTAATGCTCAATTCCCATATAATTTAACTTTACGATCAAAGCAAAATTTTGCAATGAGCTTCTCGGCGTTGAAAGGTGGGTGCGAGCGGGACGCACACATCAGAGTTCTCGAGATCAAATGCTGGGCCAAATTAGTCACTCTCCGTCTCTCTATCTCAAAGCCGATCCGTAGCAAAGTTTGCGCGAAGATGACATCAAAAGGAAACCACACACTGGGGTGGCGGCGCGCCCGACGCCCCCGGCGCGGCGGCTGGCGCGGCGCGGGCCTCATACTTAGATCCGCCGTGTCTCTCGCTGTCTTATTGACACGCGACTGACAACTCGCAACTCGCCAGCGCCGACTGTTTCTAACTCCGCTCCGCTTTAGCAGACTTATTTAATTAATTAATACGGAATGTCCTATCAACTTGTAACTCCCACAAGACTTCGCACACTCGCACGGCTTCTACTTGGCTCTAAGGAAACTTTAATCACATGGGTATGTTTGAGACTTACCTACAGCGTACGTCGTTCTACTTCGTTGTTTGAAACCCTTTAATCAAACTTATTAGATGCTTTGGTTGGACTTAAAATTAAAGGCGAAGTTGCGACAATCGACTGTGCTTTATGTACCAATTAAGTACCTTGCTAAAACGGGCTTTCATATCTACTCTAGAGGATTTAAACAGCGTCAAGAGCTGCTATTTACTTTTACCCCGCGAACAGGACACTTGGTATATTTTTAGCTAGCCAAGGACCTGTACCATTCTCTCAGCCGAGTCTGCCTTATCATTATCACAGTAGGGTCAAGTCAAGGCCAATACGTGCGAAGGGGATTGCACCGCGGGTTTCCTCACGAACTTATTGTTCAACGCTTCAGCACAAGAATTGTTCCTATTTTTTTTCTGACATTGTTGTAAATAGATATCTCCCAAAACTAATAAAAAATATAGACGAGTATGAAAGACGTCGCTGATAAAAAAAACTAGAATGGGTGCCAAGTTCGAAAGCAATTCCTTAAATTATAACTAAAGTAACATAAGAAAGAATAAATAACTACACTCGAAAGAAAATATTGTGGCCATTGGCATTTAATTAACAACTTGGCAAGATTTCATCAACATAATTTCTTTTTTGCTAAGAAAAACTAGCTCTATTCGCACTTCATTGAACTTTGATTCAGTTTTTCATAACGAAATGTTGAAAAATCTAATAGAAGACTTGTCTCTTGAGTTATGTGAGCCAACCTTAGAGCCCAGGAGTGTAAGATCCTCGGTCGATGGTTCCCGGAACCGTCTGCGCCCGCGCCGCCGCCGCCGCCTACCTAGCGCAAACCTTTTATGACGTCACCAATCAGAATGTTTGAAACTTTTTATTGTATTTGTGTTGCCTGTAGAGTGTAGCCTTTTCGAATCAGAAACGATATACCTGTGCAGTATTGCACCTAAAGTAGCGCAAATATTCGTATCTACTTCACAGTACATAAACGTACAATACAAATGTACTTACAATATGTAATAAAAAATAAAGCACTACATTAAGCTGATAGTCCAGTCAAAATAGACATTCCAGCTTGCATTAATTCCCAACAAGCTGAATTTTTGTACAGACCTTGAATACGTCATTACAAATGATATGTCAAAAGTCCCCATCGATCCCGCTTGTGCGTTGTTTTTTATTCCAGGTTAAAAGTCATAAATTTGCGTTTTTTGCGTATATCTCTGAAACAACGTGAGCTATCGAAAAATGGTTCAGACAAAGTTTGTAGATCGTAAAATTGTCTACAAAAATATCTCAACACTTTTCTTCTACAAAGCATCGCTTTCGAGATATAGTGACTTTAGACCGCAAAAAAATCGTCGAAGATGCTGCGTTTTTTTCATTTCAGCCGTTTTATCTGCTTCATTGCCACATAAAAAACAGTATTTCTTGAAATTTACTGAAAGGGGTGATGGGTTCGATGGGTTAGTCCGCCTCGTACTAGAGTACGAGGTAAAGAATCGTCTTTTTGTTTTAAGAAATACTGTTTGTTCTGTGGCAATGAAGCAGATAAAACGGCTGAAATGAAAAAAACGCAGCATCTTCGACGATGTTCCTGCGGTCTAAAGTCACTATATCTCGAAAGCGATGCTTTGTAGAAGAAAAGTGTTGAGTTATTTTTGTAGACAATTTTACGATCTACAAACTTTGTCTGAACCATTTTTCGATAGCTCACGTTGTTTCAGAGATATACGCAAAAAACGCAAATTTATGACTTTTAACCTGGAATAAAAAACAACGCACAAGCGGGATCGATGGGGACTTTTGACATATCATTTGTAATGACGTATTCAAGGTCTGTACAAAAATTCAGCTTGTTGGGAATTAATGCAAACTGGAGTCATAATTTTAGTCTATTTTGCCTGGACTATGATCTGACAAACCTGTTGCTAAAAAGAGATAAATACACACTCAGACCGTTCCAGTGACGTTTAGCTGCGTCGTACGAATCACAGTCAGGCAATTGCCTTACTTCGTTTTTGTAATTTTAAGACTAATTTAACTGAATTAAAACGAGGTCTATCACACTTCGTAAAAGCTTTGTTATTTTTCTAACTGAATTTGAATGTGTTGAAATCGTAACGAACCTAACCTACTGAATACTAATGAAATACGTATATTACATTATTTCACAGATAAATAACTCAATTGGTTAACAATTTAAGCAAATAATGAACAAACTAGGTTGAGGTTTAAAGAATTTATTTTCATAATGACAAGGTGTCACATGAAAAATATCTAATAGTAGGTAGGTTAGAGTGTCGTTTCTTTAAAGTAGGTTAGTAAAAGAAGTATGATGTGTAAATTTTATAGTTATGTAAATGATGTAAATACAATCATTAGAATGTTTAGAAGTACAGTTTTCAAAAACATGTTCTTGTAGTTTTGATTTGACTAATAAGTAAGTATAATAATAATTATAAATGAAATAATCCACTTAATAGCTGTAAAGCCCTTTAGTTTTTGACTTCATAGGGATTTTAGCTTTTAGTAGATCCATCCATCACCTCACTGCAGTTCGGTTAGTACCTGACGAAGGCCTTACTATTTGACATTCAGCCTCGATACCATCATTCAAGTTTTTGTCCTCTATTACTTCTGTAATATCATTATAATTTCCTCGCATCTGCTCAACGGTTTTATCACGTTATACTGATTTGAGCTCCAATGTTTGTTGGTTAAGGATTTGTTTCGTTCGGTCGAGGTTAAGTTCGGCTTCCATTGAGACGGGACCGGTTTGGATGAAGAATGCCGTGGTGGCCGGCCGGTCGGCTTTTTGACGTGACAACGTCTTATAATTCGATAGAGCCGGCTGCACGCACGAAAAAACATGACTCATGCGGCGTTACCTCGCGGCCTCGCTCTGAGACTCATGTGGCGTTACCTCGCTCTGAGGCGTTCCATGAAGTGCAAGCGAGAGCGCGGAACGAGCGACAAAGAAGCACAATCGGCCTTTGCGTTCGTTGTCACGTTCAACTATCGTCAGTAAACCGACTTTACAGACAAGCATTTTGCTTAGGATGCGTGTGCACAACCCACGCGGTCGTCCCGGCGGCGCCACAGCCTTCCCGCTGACTTCAATGCTGATGGCTGATAAAAGACACGTTGCAAATATTTGATGTAATTTTATATCTTTATAGCCTCTTAGTTCATTGTCGGCTTTGTATGTCTTGAGTCATTGAACGAGGACCGGATGTTTGGATATTTTTCAAGTTGTGAATGACTCTGCTTTACACTACCTACTTACCTAGACGACCGATGTGGCGCGGTGGGCGATGGTCCGCCTGCGACGCGGAAGGTTGCGGGTTCGATTCCCGCCTTGGGATAAATGTTTGTACGATCTGCAAATATTTATTCCGGGTGTTCTGGGTATTTTATATGTATAATAACAAAATATCTATCTATGTAATTTATTGTATTAAGTATGTCAGTCTTCTAGTACCCATAACACAAGCTCTGCTTAGCTTGGGGCTAGATGATGTTGTGTGGATTGTCCAGCATTATTTATTTATTTAGCTTGCCATGGTTAGTTACTTGTCGCAGCCGTTAAACGTTCTATGTTCAAGCAACTAGGACAAGATTTAAGAATGTGCTCTTTGACTCTTCCGTCAGCTCAAAGTAATTGAATTCAAATGCTTTTAAGATACTATAAATTCAGAATTGAAGTTTACTACAAACAACATAAAAGTATTTGATAGCGTTATTGCGAGGTACATATATTTGCATGGCGCAGTGGCCCTCGACTCCGCGACTCGATGGCTCCACAAACAGGCTCATCCCTCACCTGCATTAGCTGATTGTCACCTGAACGTTACCAAGTTATTTGGCTTTGATGCCATAATAATTACAACTGCATAATGTAATTAAATATAAATAAATGAATAAATATTCACGGACATATTTATATTTCACACATCTCATTCTAGTCCCAAACTAAGCAAAGCTTGTACTATGGGAACTAGGTTGCTGATAGAATACTTCACAGATATGTTTTTTTTTAATATGTACTTACAGTAAAACTCAGACACAGAACAAATATTTATGTGTAATTGGTGATTATGTATCTGCTTATTGAAAAAAATATTTAACAAATTCTCTAAACGAAATAAGATCGCGCTTTTTTGTCCTGATTGCTAGGTGTCGGGTTTAACCTTGATCTAAGTTGTATGAGGGAACCATTGTGGTGGAACAATTATCCAGCCTAGGTCACGGAGCCCTAGTAACCGAGATACGCCGCGAGGATTCCTCCATGCATCCCGACATAAGTTAAAACAAATAAATAATGCAAACGTTATTTAAAAATAACTTATGCATAATTTTAACAGCCATGCTTCAATTCTTGCAGTCTAGTTTTAATTATTATTGTAACTTTTCCATCTCACGCTATACGTCGAAAAATTGATTATGAAAAAAACATTAATTAAAATTAATTACACCCTGAAAACAATGTGAAACACAATAGCCAACCTTGAATTCCCAAAACAAGTTTTCAGACATTCGTGCTAAAGAATATTGAAAAAAAAACAAATAACTGTTGGCTAATTCAATTTTATTACATAAATATACAAAATGTAAAAAAAATGTTGATTTAACAAATATATATTCGGACCTTTCTACATGTCGTTTGTAAATACTCCAAATATTGGTGGTACACCTACTTAGCATCTTAATTATTCCATCTAACCATGTTTTTTTTGTTTCAGGATGTTATACTCCTCATATACGACACCATTCAGCTAACATTTTAAAGGTAAGAATAAAAATATATTAAAAAAAAATCATTTATCAAGGACCGCTGCGCTGTCAAAAAAATTATTATACTAACTGAAACTCATTTAGTAAAAATTACCTTATTATACCAAAGAATTATTCATCAATTTAGGTGGTAACTAAATAGATTACATGATAACGACGTAGATTATCGTAAATATTCAATAGAATCGTCTACTAAGTAGGTGGTTACACGATAGGAACAGGTAACTTGAACGCAATATCAATTTTCTCCACACATAGCCGCTGTAATCCGTCGCGTCGGCAATCTACGGGACTCTTTATTCGTTAACGACATAATAACAAGTTGTTTCGCTTTTGTCCTATCAGCAACACTAGCAGCACACCTCTGTTACACTAAAATCAACCTTATTTTTATAGTGGTAGAAACCACATAGTGATCAACATTAGCGATTTTGCCGAATCGGTCTTGGTGCCTTGTTACAACAATATCGCGTTCTAGTCAATTCTGTAATGATTTATCGGTTTTCATTTAGTTCTTTTCACGATTTTCCTGTGGAAAATAAAATATCGTTCTAGTAAATTGCTTTTTTTTATTGTCATCTCTATAATTTATTGCTCACTAGTAGTACGCCCCGGCTTCGCACGGGTAGCCTATATAAAAAATATCATTATAATATAGCCTATGTTCAGCGCAGATAATGTAGCTTCACAACAGTGAAAGAATTTTCGAAATCGATCCAGTAAATCTTTCCTCTTTATAATATTAGTATGATAAATGATTCAGATATTTCAGTACAAATTTAGTGATACTTTTGTCTTCAGCATAATATCATTTCTGATACAACCTAATAAACTAAAAAAACAACGTCTATTTTGGAAATAAAGTGATTACTTTTAGTTTAGGTACTTTATTTATAGTTTTTTTGATATAGATAAATAAATCAATTTAATTAATCTTTTAATTAATAAATTAAGTAAAGCCTTTAATATTATTAGAAATTAATAAAATAGTAAAGGTCGAGTTCTGTGTGTACTGTTCGGTAAGAAGCAGAATTGAAGCTAAAGCATCGAGCCATTCAGTAAAATGGTTTATACGTGGCTAATAAAGTAGTTGTGAGCGTCACGGCACAATTAGCAACAAAGGTGGAACAGCTGCAGTGCAGTGCAGCAATCCAGTCGTTCGGCAGCTCGCTACGGCCCTCCAGCGCCTACCGTTGCGGCACAACAGCACTCCGCTTTTCACGTCTACCTCCCCACCATTATACGTCTAATGTCACTTAATTTGTCGTCTAGGGTCCTCACGTGAATGCAGGCTACGTTTAATATAAAAATTTGCCTTTTTCCCTCGCAGTTGACGGTTTACGTTTTAACTGTTGCCTCTTTTGAGAGTAAATGCGTAGAACTAATGGGATTATGACTTCAAAGTTGAATTTAATTTGAATTTAATAAAATGTAAATTCTTGAGATATGACTACAGAGGGCTTAGCATAAATAACAGCATCGCTAAAACATGAAATTCGAAATAATTGTATCTACTAACCATAGCTTTTCTCTCTAACTTGTTAGCTTTGATAGGCACTTTTAATAACTAAATATTTGCTAATACAGCAACCAGTTATCGAAGTATTTTCATTATTCATCACATTGCTCTTCACATAAATGGTTAGTTACTTGTGCTTTTTCAATTACGTTTTATCAGATTTTTTTTCTATTTCGAGATGTACAGATTGAGCGCTGAACATCTGCGTTCCGTTCCAATTTTCTATGAATCGAGTTATTTAATGTAACCTCATTTCTTTTCAACTCATTTCTATGTAAAATGGATGCTTTACTAGGTACCTTATCGATTCCTCTTAGATTGAAAAACTTACATAAAATATTTTTCCTATTAGTCTAGAAATTCTAAAAATGAAAATATCTCCTATAGAGCATCAAAGAACAATTTCTGTCTTATGTACTTTTATACAGTTTTTTATTTTTAAGATGGTTTACAATATAGCCTATCCAGTTTTAAAAACTTTATAAAATAATACAACAATTTGTTATTATTGTCAACCATCTCAAAAATAAATCATATTAATTACACACAATCCCAGCTAACGTGGTTCACGTACGAATTTAATCAGTATATTAAATTTGAAACCAATTGAGACACAAAAGAATCGCAATACCATTGAATATTTCAGTCAATGTGTCTGGGCACGTGAATTTTTTCGCTTTGCAAATCGTTTTGTTGAGTTGTCGACACCTCTGTCCTCTGCAAATAGATGGGTATTTAGTGGCATTTAGCATTGGCGCCGGAGACGCATTAATTACCCTATAAATAAATGTTTAGTGAAGGAAACACGGTGAAAAATTCAAGATGCAAGCTAATTGATGATACTGTACTCACCACATTATTCGCTCGTGCTGGCAGCCGGGAGGTATCGTTTATCAAAGATTTTTATAGTTTTTAAAGTAGTTGCACGTTTAGTTTATTTATTAAAATTTTTTAATTTAAAACGTTGCTCGTAGTAACCACTTTTTATGACTATTATATCGTGATAACAGTGAAAGTTATGATTTTCTCAAAAAAATTTATTAAACGAATGAAGCAGCTATAAGCAGTTATAAGAAATATTTTTAGAATATACAATTTATAAAATTAATAGACATAAAATGAGTGAGCCGTCTTAATTGAATCGCAATTTCGTCTACTGTTATACGGAGACTTTTTAAAAATGAAGAATAAAATAAATTAAATTCATAAACAATTTCATCCAAATCATACCTGTTATTTTAATGCGATTGAGGAACAATAATGAAATATCCAATATCATTGACAATTTATAGTCAGTAAGATAGATAGATAGATAGATAACACTTTATTGCACAAACAGAAAATACAAAAAACATCTTAGAAATAACTTAAAAATAGTACAATGGGCGGCCTTATCGCTGATAGCGATTTCTTCCAGGCAACCATAATAAGGATCTATTCGTATAGAATATCCCCTTCAGAACTTGCTAAAAATAAATTCGTATCATACTATTCCATTGTTGGTCGACAAAAGCACCTAGTTATGAAATTAGTTTTCAGGCTACAATAGCCTTTCGTGGCCAGCGGAACTGTCAAGTAATCTGTGGCTTTACAATCTGGTCGCAGATTACCTTCGCTTGTCGCCGCGCAGCCAACTCTTTTGTCACATTATTGCAATATTATACCATGAAATGTCACTCTTTTGAGGAAATCCGTCGTGAATACTTGGTGGTCGCACTGCTAAGATAATTTACTTATATCCCATGCATAAGACTTATTTATTATAAGAACTGCTAAAGAGTGGAATTCGTTGCCGGCGTCGGTGTTTCCAGATGCATACAATTTGGACGTCTTCAAGAGGAGAGTGAATAGGTAATCTAGGCAAACGCGTTACACCGTAGGCCGCATTTTCATTTAACATCAGATGTGATTGCGGCCAAGCGTTTGCCTATAATGCATAAAAAAAAACATTGGGATCTTCATTGAAAATTATCGTGTTTTCTTGAATCTTTGATTGGTTGAGCTGGGGATGTAACTTACATTAGCTTAGCCGTGTGTGAATTCCTTTACTGCTTGTCAGAGCAGTAGGTTATGTCAAAATTAATCTGACTTGAAACGTCACGATCTATCAGGCACTTCAGGTAGGGCACACGTGTACGCGTTTGCATTCTTCCGCGATAGGGTAAAAAGCCTAATTTGAAACTAATGGGTAAATATAGCTATGGTTCTAGTACATTCACTCATGCATTAGACTAAAAACATTTAATTAAATAGAAATTTACTAAACAAAATATTAACAGACATTTCCTATGGCAACTTGCCAAACCAACCAGTCACAAGCTCGCAATCACAACTCACCAAATTTTAATGTTATGTGTATTGTTTATAACCATAATAAAATATATTATGCTTCTAGTAGATAAGTATCAATAAGATTCGATTTATTCGATTCACGTCATACTTCTTATTACATTTGTAATATTTTCTTCGTGAGTTATATTATTTCCTTGACTACATTAAGTGGATAGAGGTGCACTTCGTTCTACCCGTCTCCATATGTCAGGAATATGATTATTTTGATTGCTTTCTGGTTTCTCTCGTTCTAGCTATTCGTCGTCACAAATAAGATTTGAAGGAATGCGAATCTTATATCTTTCTTCTTTAGTAATGTACCTTCCAGTATTACTACTAAAACATTCGCTATGTTTTAACGAACAACTCAACATTAATAAAAATGCTAAAAGTTTTGTAAGAGTGATGTCTAGGACAGATTTATTAGTATTCATTTTCATTGTTTTCATAATAAAACTTGCTCAGCATCTGTTCTAAAGCCGCATGGCGTCTCCTGGCTGCGACGGCCTCCCACAGTCTCCTGACAGGCATTGTGGCTGATAATGACATTCATGGAACTGTAGACCTCATCTTGTAACGCCCACTGACAGCTCCTGTCAAAAACATTTGTAAAGGGTTAGGAAATCTTGGGATTTCCTCGTCGAATCTTCGCAATCATGTGACAACAATGGTGTTGTTTGAGTATTGTATTGATAACTATTGAATCTTTCTGAACCTAGAAATATTCCATCATTGAGATGATGTTTGATCATCTGAAATAAACCGAGAAAATCTTTTATGTGCTCAAAAAATAAATTTACTTACGTAAAAATAATTTCATATACATATAATATAAAATGAGCTTAGCTTGTGTCCAGCGTATTTCAAAATTTTGCAACATATTGGATAACTAGGTACAGCCATTTCTAGGTAAAACAATTTGGTCGGTACTGCAAAACTGTTGACTTTGTTAGTAAACATAATACACTGTCTAAAACCTTCTATAGTGGAAAGTTGTTAGAGGAAAGTTAGCCAGTAAACTGATAGTGGTTTGTCCATATTAAACGCGACATCAAATAGTTTACTCTAATATTTCTGTTATTTTTACGGATTTTAGGTAGCTTACTGATATGAAATGCCCATCGTGAGACTGCCTGTTCCTTAATTTGCTATCAAGTTAGAAATAATTACATTAGTGCCTGGAAAAATAACACCCAAATTTTTTTTTTTTATTTTCAGCCGGTGGTGTCCCGTTGCATGGCATAGGTTTCTTAATAATAATCCTTAAATACTTAACAAATAAAAAACAGCCAGCAAATACAGTTTTAACCAACATTTGTAATGCGAGTGTTCGCGTCTAGAAGTGCTTCTACATCGCCTATAAATTCTGAGTTGAGATTTTTGGAACAATATTGGTTGGATATAAAGTTAAGTAGTATCTAATGTTTCTAAATTGAAACATGCTAGTTTCGAAAATCACAATAATCCCTTTTTTTTACCAATAAAGTTAAAACATTCAGTTAGCACACAACAGCTTTTTTAAAACATTTTTTTATATCTAAAACATTAATACATTCTGAGCACACAGCAACTTTTATTCCCGTTCATAAACTCTTTAATTGATTGGCAAATCAATTTCTCTGAAAATATATTGTTCCGGCTTGTAATCTCTTTGCGTTATACTCTTGTATCCGTATAATGTTTTAATCTTATTAAAAACAACGGTGTTCTCGATAAAGCTGCAAAAATTAAATTGACTCCTGCATAAATCCAGAACACGGCTATTACACAAATTGACAAATGTTTTATTCATCAGTCCAATCATCCAAACCACTGAGAGTCGTTCAAAGGCGTCAGACTATCAAAATAAGAAATCTTCTGTATTGACATTCGTCCCCTCACTCACACCACATGAAATCAGGTTGGTTAGAGAGGGAGAGTGATTTTCAAATTCACAATTAGACCACAGTAATTGGCTTAGTCAACCAATGTTTTCATTCAAATTGTCGTTTACGTAAATTCTATACAGATTACGGTTTTGGGTGCTTAGATTCGAATAATGAATGATGCTTTGAACGTCTGTCTCAGTGGAATATTCTTCGGTATCTGTTTTCAGTGTACCTACTGTATTATTGTTCCTGGTGAGTATTATTATTTGGTGTAGTTGAACCTAATTTTAACAGGCTTAAATTCATCGTAATTTTAAAATGCTATAGAAAATATAAATGCTCGAATCGCTCGAATTTGCAATAAATTCTATGATAATAATAAGATATTACAACAAAGCGATATATCCTCTGTAATATTGCTATCAATATGAATGCTTTATTGGTACGACTATGACATTTGAACAAATCGATTGATGTGGTCAGCATCGAAAGTGGCGTATCTGCGAGCCTGTCCATAGCCTGTCACATATTCGGGAGTTGCGGCGCGGGCCTCTCGAATACGTCGATCCGGAGGACGTGTAAAAAAAAAAACTAAATCAAATTTTGCGGTAAAAACGTATCGGACATTCGAAGCTTTGATAGATTTCGGTAGAACATAAATGTTGTTTTTTTTGTCGAAATATAGTTTTTGATTTCTAACTTTAAGTGATTGCAGATTTGGATTTATCAACTATGAAAAACTCTTTCAATTTGATAGATTCATCCAGAAATTCAACAAGTTAGGTGGCCATACTAGCTGCTTTCATCTTACCTACATGCGGAAGGTCCCTACATTTAATAACTCTTAAAAAAAACCCTCGAAAGCGCAAATCTTTCTCGTGACAGGCGCATTCCCCGTCACAACTAGTCATTGTATGCAAAACGTCGCTTGCAGACGGCATTGTGCCCAAGATTAAGGCTGCTGTTCCATTATTCACCGCAGCCGAGGGCTACGGAACCCTATTCCACGGATGATTAGTGATGTCTCGCCCACCTGGTGGTTCTTTTTTTAGTGTTGGGACTTTTCCAAGGAGTATTTTGTAAAAGGTTCCACGGTGTGTTCGCGGTTTAACTTTCTGGCTTCGTTTTTGCAGAAACCCAACAAGATTCGGTCAAATGTCCGAATGCTGAGTTGAGTTGGGCCTACACTTTACTGATCTACTGCTTAACTATATTTCTGCTAGCGCGTAGCTCCTAATTTCGTATCAAATTCATTAAAACTCGGACTACGACCTCAGTAATCCCTGTTTCCCACTTTTCCTTGGGTTTTCTGGCATCACTAGCCAGAAAGTCAGGCGGCTTAATCAGGCCTGTAATCGGAAAAAACAATGCTAGATTGAATGGAGGTAGGCCTCCGGGCGACTGCTTTGCGTCTTGTCTCTGATTGCTTTTGAGATTGAGCAATCATTTGGTTGGTATATCGCTTTTCCTCATTTTTACTTTTTTTCTTATTTTCCTTGTTTTTATTTACATTTTACTTGTTAAATTCATTATGAAAATAAAATTAACACTATCATTGTTGTTATAACTATTACTGCAGGTTTTTTATTTTTCGTCCTAATTCCAATAGTAGATAGGCTTATTTTATTGGTGTCATTTGAGTTAGTCTCAAATTCAATAATCTATAGATCGAGAAAGTTTGTAAGTTTTAAGGATAACTTAATTGTTTTTTGTGCTTCGTAAAATTAATTGTTAGTTTGATTGAGATGTAGTGGCGAGGGTCTGTAACATGTTTTCCACCTGAATGATTCCCCATTCGATCTTCGAATTTCCCCGTATTGGAATCCAAATCCCTGGTGGCAATTTATCCTTCATTTCATAAGACATTTCGCACGAGTAGTCCCCTATGGAACTTGGAAAATGGTGACACGTGATCCCCTATATCCTTCACTTTTATTGAGAAACCTGCCTTAAACATCGTAGAGATAGAGTAGATTTTAACTTGCCAACGGGAAGTTGTAACTAGTCACGTGGTCAATTTCCCCTTTCGATAAAGTATAGGTGGACAATTTATATGTACAGGTACTTGATAAAAGGGCTGGCTATTGACAAAGTTTAAATGCACGAGTTCATGTTCCCTTTCATTAGTTAAATGTTTACAGTTTGGAAGTAATTGAATTGCACAAACAGTGCAAGATGTTTATTGTGTTTCTATTGTTTAATTTTATTACAAGCAGGTGAAGGTATTTATAGACGTCGTGCTACTTTAAAATTCAAGGAATTTTATCAGAGTAAAGAAATAAAGACATGTAAAAAGTCGTAAAAGTAAAAACCACAAGAAATTTTTGAACGGAATTTTTGATTTGTGGAATTTTTGCTTACCGCCAAGTATTCGGACGCTACTCGAAAATTCGAGAGCAATATTCTTTTAATATGAAAAATACTGTATGATTTGAACCGTAAGATGGTATGCGCGGATTCACGGAAGCTGCGGTTGCGGACGATGCGGTCAAGACGCGTGGATGTGATTTGAATGTGATGCAAGGATTTCGCTCGGATGAGGTCACATCCGCTCCTGTGCAGTATGCAGGCCAGACGGCATGGCGGCGGCGCGGCGCGGGCCGTTGCGGTCCACTAGATCATACACGTGGTTGCTTACTGAAGAATTTATGCCATATCGACTTCATACGACTTCATCCTCGTCTGCGACCGCGTATCGTTTTACTCCTGGTGTTCGTTTTTGGGATACTATCTCAATGCCAAATGATAACTTTAACATTCATCACAATCAGTTCACTGTGCTTGGAAACTATACTAATATACAAACTTGGAAACTTTTTGGCTTTTACTATTATAATGTTAGAAAAGGATATACGAATATTTTGACACAATTTTATACACATGATATTTTTAAGATAATAAGAGATGCAATAAAACACCATGCTTATAGGTAAAAAAAAAAAAAATTTTTACAAACAAACTTACGACTATACAGTATTTACAAAATGTACATAGTCATATAAAATACATAAGAAACAGTTGAACTATCTACAGACCGTTGCAAACGATCTAAAGATAGTTCAACTGATCCAAATCAGTACCAATCGGAAGCGTACCCAAGACACTGGCTGCATTGCCGCGCTGAATAGCAATGCTGATACGTTGGGCCAGATACTCACCAGCCCTCGGGTCACGCGTCGCTTCGACTAGACGCCCAGAAATAATTTTGAAAACGCGGTGGGCCTCGGTACCCCACGGACCTAGAGTCTCGACCCCAAGAGGAGCAAATATGTATGCCCTGTCGAGACCTGCATATTTGCGTCTCTCAAGAGACGCAAATATGCATCCTCGGCCGAATCCGCAAAAAAAATACATATATGTAATAAATAAGTTTATTTTCACAAAGCTGTAATGTAGTATGTGTAATGTGTAATGAGCTTATGTTTGGCTCCCTCCATAGGAATTATAGGTATTCTAGTCACGTCGCACCCTTAGTGAATATTTCGCGTATATATTTTAGAAGTTAATTAACATCCTAATATTATCGATGTGAAACTTTAGATGTTTGTATGTTTTTATAGACATTTATTAATCGATCGCATTTTAATAATAATTAAACTGATTTGGATTTAACTTGGGTTATAGTTAGTAACGTTAAAGTTAATCTTGAAATATAAAAAAAAAATATTCGCGTTGAGCCTCCTCTGTTTTTTCGTTGGTTAAAAATGATGATTTTTATTTGCAGTGAACATGTAATGTATTACAGTTTTTATGATTAATAAATAATATGCAGTTATATGTAAATTTATTTATTTATTTAAGTGCAAATTTCGTTAATTGCAGCATTAAATGCTGGACAATCCACACAACATCATCTAGCCCCAAGCTAAGCAGAGCTTGTGTTATGGGTACTAGAAGATAATACTTATACTTAATACAATATATAGATAGATATTTAAACATAGATAGATATTTTTTATTATACATATAATACCCAGAACACCCGAAATAAATATTTGCAGACCATACAAACATTTATCCCGAGGCGGGAATCGAACCCGCAACCTTCCGCTTCGCAGGCGGAAATATACGAATAAGTACAAAAAAAAACTGTGAGATAAAGTTTTCAATTTTTGAAAAAATAATTTAAATTACTACAGATAGTTGTTAACCGTAGTTAAGATAGGATTGAAGGCAAAGTAGCAAGAAGCAAGTACTATGAACTATAAAATTAAGCATAAATATAGGTTTTCAAATAAAAATAAAATAATATTTTTGCTTAGTTTTCTACTAGTTTTAGTAAAGTCCATCGCGTTTCCATATTCTGTATATTCTCGACTTATCTGTAATTATTTTCTTCATCTCGACCACGATCCGGAAATGAAGTGTAGGTATCGTCTACTTTGATGGTTTCGATAAATACTTTACTTCTCTATCTAGCTCCACTAATCACTTTTTTTTTGAAATCCTGCATGTTAGCCATTCGTTTCTCTTTGGTCAAACAAATTACTTCCCACCCCTTTGCGAATTTGATTCTTTTGATCATTGCAAAATCAATTTCGTCGCCCCTACCAGCCTTTACCACAGTACACCGGACGTTTGTTGGTCGGACAGACAAAGCGATTCTCTATAAAGTAGGTGCCACTTAGGTTTATAGGACTCGCTAGTGTGCCTGTCAGCCTAGTTATTGAATTAGATTTATACAAAACATTTGATATGATTTTATACGAGTTAATTAATATTCTAGGTCTAATCCTTAAACATTAAATAAAAAAAAAATTGAGTCCAAACTACATAATATGTAGTTTGGACTCAATTTTTTTTTATTATTACTTACGTTACATAGTAACATCCAAACATAGAAAATCAGTGCTCATCACACAAAGTGCTCTTCACTGTCAGATTTTATAAAATTATTTATTTATTTATTTACATTTATGTACAACAGCCCACCAAATGTATTGTATACATATTACATTATTATTTAATGCTATTAGCATTTTCTGCCTGCCGATCGAGGAAGTGGTTGGCGTGCTCACTTAATAGTAAAGAAAAAACAGTAACTTGTTAAAACAGTGGTATATGACTTATGGGCAGGATTTTTTTAATTTTCGGAAGTATCGATGCGTTGTATATAGTGTAGCAAGCAGTAGGCAATATGCGCTAATTCGTCAAAGGGCGGCGGCCGGCGCGCTCGGCCCGCTTTGTCTCGCTTTGTCTCAGCTTATGGTAATCAACGCTGCGTTTGTGGATTTCATTCGAACTCTCTCTGTTTAATGAACTGATGTATTTATTAAGCACGTGTTGCTGATTAGTTTGTGTTGAAATATAATTATTAGAACGATGTGATGAATACCTGACTGATTACTCATAGAGAGAAAATAAAGGGTTTCAGTTAGCAAGTACTTGAACCTTTTATGAAGGAATTAAGACACTGAAATGTACTTAGAAATATAATTGTATCTGTCAGGGTTAATATACCTAGAACTAGCTTAAGTTCAAAACGGCAGTTCTCTGGAGAAGCGCTGATAACTGTTAACCCAGTCATTATGTCAAAATCTACTTTAACTAGACAAAACACAGTCTGCAATTAAAACAAGAAAACAATTTAAATAGTACCATTGATGAGAGTAGCGAGAAGGACAACGCGACAGCAAATGATCCGCTTCGAAAATCATAGCCAACGTACTGATGCGACAAATTGGTCTGATGGCTTCAAACTGTTTCAGCCGCATCGCATCATGCAGCCAAATGAATTGATCACCATCCTATGTTTGGATAATTTCACGCCTCTGTGAAATTCGATGAAAATTGACTTCCTTCTGCCTATACGTGACGTCTGATTATTTACACGCGCAAATTATGTCGTCATTAGCCCGTGTCACTTACATAAGCTTCCTACAAACGCCACTCGTGTCTGTTTTGGTTCTTTTGCATCCAAGTCTTACCCAGTACGGCAACGGCAGGTGGAGTAGGACCCTGAAAATTTGAAGGCTCTACCATCACTAAATCTTGCCAAGAGTCCAGCCAACATCCATTAGAGTATCGCTATGCTGTCTCCCAACTACATTGTAGTACTTAAATAATATATATTTTTTAGCTCAAAATGTTGAGTTCTTTGAAAGCCATAATAAATTTGATGCAATATAATAGACAATGACACCAAAAACATAGCTCTCTTTATCATTATAGTTCAGAAAGAGACACTGAGAAGATGTTATGTCAAAGTTTGTTTATGAAAATGGAAAAACAAAATTTCTATCAATATGCATATCATTAACGCGACCGAAGAGCACAAGGATACTTATTGCACGCGCTAGAGGGAAACAGCTTTCAAAGGTTACTCTTATAATCTGTCAAAGAGTTGCGAGAATGCTCCGTGATTTATTGGCAATGCCACAGCTCAGAAAATTCAGAAGCAAAACATTTTTATGACAACTTTTACGAATCAGAATTACAAGCTTCTTTTATATTTTAATGTCTTTATTGATGGAATGATGAGAGAGCCGAAGACCGGGCTCAGTGGCGCGTCTTGGGATAGACCTACGTCCAGCAGTGGACTAATATAGGTGGATGATGATGAATGCCTTG
This sequence comes from Ecliptopera silaceata, assembly GCA_932527185.1. Classification (NCBI taxonomy): domain Eukaryota; kingdom Metazoa; phylum Arthropoda; class Insecta; order Lepidoptera; family Geometridae; genus Ecliptopera; species Ecliptopera silaceata. The sequence continues at coordinate 1,953,405 of OW052202.1, read as the reverse complement.
AGAGGTTTGTCGTTGGTTAGGTAAGGTAAGGTTTGTTTTATTTTTAGTTTTGTTTCTCATTTGCCCCTCGTGCCCTAACTACACAAGGATATATACCTTATCAACGCCACAGAGGAGGGAATTAAAGTGGCAAAGTTGGTTTAAGACTGCTTTGTGTACTCCATTGATACGCAAGAAGAATAATGTCTTTATAATAAACTCACCAAAAGCTTACCAATTATGAAGTTTAGAAAAGAAATATTACCTTCAATAATTATTGACACGTTAAACAAATATCGAGTTGAATACGCATAGAACATCACCATTGCGCTCCGTCCCGCTATTGACTAAACATAGTTAATAGAAAACGGTAGGATTACTTTAATTTATTTTTTATCTGTGGGAGTAATCATAGATTAAAGACTATTTTTTACTAACCTTTTTAAGATTGGAAAATTATAGGCATACATATAGAATTAATAAATCCATAATTGTTTATTGTCAGAAATCAATGGGTATGCTAACTTGCCGTTCATATTACTATTTAAAGAACTGAACCATCTGAACTATCTGATAATAAATAAGTTTAAATCTTAGTTACTGTAACCATAGTTACGTTGTTATTCATTTAAACTTAAGTTCATAAAAATAGGTTTTTATGATGTATTATTTTTATGAAGTATGTAAATAATAATTAAGTACCAGGTCATGTGTGCCAGTTATGATAACATTGACACAAAATATTTGGTTAGCATTGGTCCACTGCAAACATTCAACTGTGGTCAAAGCTTAGGTGGCGCTCAGTATCATCCGCAACTCAAAGGGCGCCGACAAAGAGCCGCCGCGCGCGGTGCGGGCGGTATTAGCGGCCCGTTTGATACCCCCCCACCCCCTCGCAGGGTTGACAACTCAGCCATGACCTACGACAAACCTCTCAATCAAGTTTAATTGCGTTTTAAGTAACCGTGCACTGATAATAGGATATTAATTGAGTGCCTTTGATGTGTTTTATGTGATGTTTTATTTGTTGTTTTCAATGTTATGATATTTAGCAGGCGCTTAATTAAATTGCTGCTGCATAATTAAATGTTCTTTGTATTTTAGGAAAATTAATTAACTTCAACATTTAATACAAACATAAAGCATGACGTGATACCCAACTATGATAAATGAAATCATCGGAAAAAAATTTAGATAAATTTTTACATAATAAAAATTTAAATCGATAAATTTTGAAAAGATTTTGGGGTGTTAGAAGAATTTTGAGAAAAAAAAACTTAATACGTCGACTCAGATACAATCTCCTTGCTGCATGAATTCTGGGAGCAATCCTACAATGTGCAATGCCAGCAGCAGGCGGCAGGTGCCATGGCAGCCCTAGCGGCCCCAGCGGCCTCGGGCCGGCACAAAGTGAGTGTGTTACTCTTTAACCTGCGCGAATCGCGACCGGCTAAACTTACCACTCCGCTAAATAAAGTTAAAAGGCTCCTACCTACCTACAGCTTTGTCTCGGCTCTCCTTTGATGTCGGGCGAGAACATCCCCCCACTTACTACCCCCACACTCGCAAACAGTTTACCGCAAGCTACAACTATTGCCCTTGATGCCTTTTCCGAAGTACCCCACCCCGATTGATTAGTGTGTAAGGAAATTCTCAGGAAACTCGATCAAAGTGATTTCTCTTTGATGACTGATTGATGTTATCTTTGGCTTTTTGAGTGGAGTAAAATTTGTTCTGTAAAAAAGATTCAGTACACAAAGCTCTTTATAATATTAAAATGTAGCAGTTTATCTGTTTCTTTATGAAAGGCTATTTGCTAAACATAATTAAGTAGAAGCGTTTTCCTAGTATTTTGTGGAAGTGTAATCTATGAATGGCGTTCGCGAAATGAAAGGACCAAAGCTTTTGATGTCGTGGACTTGTAAAACCAATCATGCGGTATTTATTTCCTTTTAAGTTGGGGTCCCTTTTCATAAGTAAATTTATTTTTGGACAACTTTTCACGAACTAATTTATTAAATAGTAAGTAATTATTTTTCTTTTCACTAGTATGTAAAAAGGAAGATGAATTATATTAAAAAATACCTAAATTACATACTATTTAAGTGATGACAGATGTTTGGTTCCAATAAATATTATATTTAATTTCACCTACTGTTTGTGTTACTTACTCTGTGTCATTTCCGCGCTGTATAAAGATAGCGGGCGAAGCTTTTGTTTATTTTTATTTTATAGTCTATTTTTATAACAATAATAATTAATTTGCAAAATTATTAAAGGTACTATTATTGTCCTATTTAATTTATTTAATTAGTATTTAATCAAAAATGATAGTTTCATTACTTATATAAAAATAATAAGGAATACGAAAGATACGAATGCAAAGCAATGTTATAAAGCCATACAGTAATAAACAATACAAATAAAAAAACGGCAAATCTTACATACGCCATACCACCCATACCTGTTACTAGAAAGAGATAAATAAAAACATGGTTCCTCAAACAAAAAGTTCTCAACTTCTTATTTCATTAATAATATTATTGACTAAGTAGCTTTCATCAAATATCATTTATTTTTAATAGACTATCTTTCTACTTACAGTTTCAGATGTTTATGTTTATGTTAATGTCCCTGAAATGACTATATTACTCACACAATTTTATCTATTGTTACAGATTTACTGCCTAGCAATAATATAAAAAGAATCAAGATGCAGCGGCAGTAAGCTGCTAACCAGGTGTTTACCTATCTTTTACCTCCGCGGCCCATTCAACGCCTTAGTAATACTGCTTCTGCCATCTATCGGTGATTTTTGACACTACTTGCAACAAACAAAATGCAAAGCAGCGTGACTTGTGTCGCTATTCGTCGACAGATGGCCTAATGTCGCTGTCACTGTGTGACAGTTCGGGACGTTTTGTGTCAATGACATAGTTATTTCATTGTCATGTCAAAGCGGACATTATTCTTATTTGACGTTTGTGTTGTTGATAGAATACCAAAATCAAATCATGTTCATGTTGTAAAAATCCGTCCGATCTGAACCAAGCTTTGTCCTTTAGTTTTTACCAAGTTTTTATGTTTGTGCTTCACGTTGCTTTAGACCAGATTTATCTATATCACCTTTTCAAAACTAAAACACCATTTTTGTGTTCAGTTTAATTCATCATAGGCGCTAAAAATATATCTTGACTTCAACAGTTAACCAGTATAATTGTTCTGCTGATTATTTCAACATTTTGGGCTACAAACCGCTAAAAAAAAACCGCGTCCTGATAAAATTACGCTACACCTACTTTGTCGTAACGGCAGCGCAGGTTTTACGAGCAGGCAGGGCCTTTTGTTTATAAATTGTTTCCTGTGTTTACACTCGTAATTTTCAATGAAATTTTATCGAATTTGGTCTGAGCAGACACCACACTACGCCTGTTATCTACACCCTTTGAATTTCTACAAATTTCGGTTACAATATGTTGCAGATGTTTTGATACAGTAAGTTAAGTAAACTTAGGAAGGTTAGTTTTTCTCTCTAAAAATATTGTCTTTAGCAATAAGCAAGTAAGTTAAATACTTATAATATTCTTCAAATATTGGCATTGTAGTTAGAATTAACCCTTCAAACTCTCCGCTTGAAATTTCAAACCCTGCTGTCAGTTGCCCCGTTATTGATTTCATATTTATAATGATCCCTGTCATAATACAGGCATACAATATGCACAGACCCAAGCCACATCAGAACCCCATTGTGTTTAGCATTCAGTCTCCGCACGGATCTCTCACTCGTACCTCGACCGCTGAGTTGCGCAGCCGTGCCATTCTGAATAAAAGCTTTTTTTATCAATTTGAAGAAGTAATATAAATTGATTAAGTAAAAATCATAATACTTATAACCTCAGTTATACCAACAGTGTGCACAATGAGCATGGTAAGGTCTATTATGTTATTTTTTGTCTAAACCCTTGGTAGTTTTTTTTTGTGATACTTATTGAACCGTGAAGTTATGATATGATTGGTTCTGACATGATTATAATAACTATTCCCCTCGTAGGATATGGTAAAATCCTTAATAAAAAGTTATTTTTTGTGTTATATTATTTTCACTTCGTCCGACTTATGAAATTTGATATTTTAATATGTTCAATAAGTAGATTAATTTCATATTTGATGGTTTTTATAATGATAGAATTTTATCCTAGCATTGTATGCTACCATGATGCTTGTTAGCCACTGCCGATCGATTCCGGAGACTCTTGACTCCGCCACACTCCCTCATTTTTTTCTTGCTGTCCCGTTCCAACTCATACAAATGTAATGTAGTATAGGCTATCCTATGATCCTTATTGTTTGGTGTATTGATTTTTTACTCAGGCTTGGTGCTTTCTAGTTACGCAAGTGATTTTGGGTACCGAGACGCTTGGGTTTTATTGTATGTTTATAATGAAAATTCTGATTGCAAAGTTATTTAAGCAATGCAGCAGCATAAAACATGGGAAATCAAATGTTTTCTCATTATTATATTTTTAAAATAAATACCAATTGTTTGCAAAAGTCTGTTTTTTAAGCTTGAAAGTAAATTATTATACATATTAGCAGGGACAAATTTGATTCTTGAGTTTCAAGATACAAACTAAAATACTCTATTGATTATCTTGTCGCGTGGCGTGTCTTACTTGACTTTCTGGCGACGTGGCTTTCGATATCGACCTTACACTTTTAACAGGTTAATAATACACAGACAACATCGCACGGTTTCGACAACTTCGTGTCGAAAAATGAAATGCTGTGGCTGTGGTTTTTGACCAGCATTACGCGGTTCAGCATACTCAGAACAAGCATTACAGCATATTTAGTATTAGCTCAATAATCTCGTTCCTATCCATATTACAAGCTTAGTTTGGGACTAGAGCACGTATGAAATATTCATGATTATTTTTTCCGCTATCATCTTTTAAGAGTACCAATCGGAAGTAAGGCGATAGTAGTAGAATGTGGCATCTTTTACGTAAAAGGAAGATTCACGCCGAGCGACGTTTAGCTCGAGGTCCGAGGATCAATAATAATATAAATTATAACTACAACCCGTGTGACTTAACTGCGTACTTTACAGCTCAGTGGAGTTTAATCGCTCGTATTGCACACGAGTTTGCGTTCGTTAATATTTTGCTTATGATTTTGGAAACAAACAATCGAATAAATTTGAAAGCTCCGTGATAACAGGTGCTATAAAGGTATTTGTCAGGCGTCACAGCTCAGTTGGCTCTACCTTCTATGCTGTGGGTCATAGGTTCGATTCACACCCAAAGCAAATTTTGCCTAATGAACATAAATATTTGTTCTGTGTCTGGGTGTTTCTATGTATTCTATGTATGTATTTACAAAAAAAAAAGTATATAAGTATTCAATCAACAATCTAGTTCCCATAGTACAAGCTTTGCATAGTTTGGGACTAGAGTGTGATGTGTGAATTACCCGTGAATATTTATTTTATTTATTTGATGTGGTGTTTCTGTCGTGCAGGTGGTGTCTCGCCATGCAGCGCGCGGGTGGGACCAGGGCCTGGGCGCCATGAGCCACACTCCTACTGGCGGCCACCCGCAAGGTAACCTCACTTACCTTCCACTGGGTTGTAACCAGGTGCACCCGCAAGGTATCCTTACTTACCTTCCACTGGGTTGTAACCAGGTGCACCCGCAAGGTAACCTCACTTACCTTCCACTGGGTTGTAACCAGGTGCACCCGCAAGGTATCCTTACTTACCTTCCACTGGGTTGTAACCAGGTGCACCCGCAAGGTAACCTCACTTACCTTCCACTGGGTTGTAACCAGGTGCACCGGCAAGGTAACCTCACTTACCTTCCACTGGGTTGTAACCAGGTGCACCGGCAAGGTAACCTCACTTACCTTCCACTGGGTTGTAACCAGGTGCACCCGCAAGGTAACCTCACTTACCTTCCACTGGGTTGTAACCAGGTGCACCCGCAAGGTAACCTTACTTACCTTCCACTGGGTTGTAACCAGGTGCACCCGCAAGGTAACCTTACTTACCTTCCACTGGGTTGTAACCAGGTGCACCCGCAAGGTAACCTTACTTACCTTCCACTGGGTTGTAACCAGGTGCACCTGCAAGGTAACCTTACTTACCTTCCACTGGGTTGTAACCAGGTGCACTCGCAAGGTAACCTTACTTACCTTCCACTGGGTTGTAACCAGGTGCATATGTTTGTTTTGTAAACAGGCCTATGCATTCACCGTCCTGTTTCTAGCCACTAAGCAGTGCAAGTCTACTGCTGGCTGAAAGGACACACTATAGGGATGCTATGCGATGTTCATCCCAACTTTTCCCAAGCTTTACACAACAGCTTTTCATACAACGGGATGTCAGTCACTTATTAAGTGTAGTTCTTTATCCTTAATTTGAAATAGGTACCTGTATTTTTTTTAATGTCAAAATTCTCTATTTCCCTCTTATCTTACGTTTGCTCTTAAATGAAAAATGACTGTAAATCAATGACTGATATAGGTTAAAGATTAGAGTCCGACCGAAACTGGTTTTCCGGCCGAAACCGAAACCGAAATTTCGGCCGTGCCTTCACTTTCGGCCGAAACCGAAACCGAAACTCACGTGGTCAAGTATAAAATTCCCTAAAATACAAAGGAGAATGATCCCCAACAAAAAAAAGTCCCTCAAGGGTTGCTAACGAAAAAATCCGTCCCAAAGAAATCCTGATATTCTGAAAAAAAAAAAATTTTTTTGTCCGAAACCGAACTTGAATTTTGGCCGAAATTCGGCCGAAACTGAAATTTCGGTCGGACACTATTAAAGATATACCTGTATGTGAAGATGTACGTATATTGTGCATGTTGTGTGTGTGTAGGTTGGGAGCACAAGCTTGCTGACAGGTCGTCGCTGCCGCCCGCGCCCGGGGAGGAGAAGATCAAATCTCAGTCCAAACATGTGTTCACACAACCACATCTGTCCAAGTAAGTTCACATCGGATGGGCCGTCCTTTTGCCCATTTAGGCATAAAACAGCTAAAGTTAAAGTCGTGGCCTCTTGCTCGACTTGGCGGAGGCATTGCCGTGCCCTTAGATAGAACAGCGGCAACGCAACGGGCTTACAGCCTGTGTATTCCGTGTGCTCTGGGTATTTTATATGTGTAATAAAATAAGTAATGTATTGTATTAAGTATGTCAGTCTTCTAGTAACCATAACACAAGCTCTGCCTAACTTGGGCTAGATGATGTTGTGTGGATTGTCCAGCATTATTTATTTATTTATTGGTGTGTGGCGACAGGATGGGCATGGTATGGCGCGAGCAGACGGAAGGCTCGTCTGGCTCGTCGCGGTCGGCCGCCTCGCCGCCCTACATGCGGTGGGCCAAAAGTCTGCACGAATTACTTGAGGTAACATACTTTCAATAGCTTGTAACATTACTCTGAATGAGACTTGACTTGAGGTATGAAATTAATTCATTCCAAAAATTACGTCTTTATCATGTAAATAATCATAATTTTTGTATCAATTTTATAAACAAATTTTATATTACAAATATATATTGTGATAAAACTGTAGGAGAGCCAAAAATAATAAATAAAGATACTTTAAAATTACTTAATATTATGAACGGTTTTTTTTATTCTAAAATTGAATATATATGTCTGTTTATAAAACAATTAATAATTAAAATCTGCTACTCAACTACATTACATCTTATACTAAGTTCTATCGATGTCGACAGGCATCACAGCCCAGTTGGTAGTAGGTCTGCCTACCCTGCTGTGGGTCGTGGTTTCGATCCCAACCTAGAGTGAACGTTTGAACTATGTACGTACCCCCACTCACTTGCATCGTCAAACCATTCGTCACTTGAGTGTCTTCAAGTGGTCTCTGGAGCTACGGGGTCTCTGGAGCCACGGGGTCTCTGGAGCCACGAGGTTTCTTCAGCCACGGGGTCTCTAGAGCCACGGGGTCTCTGGAGCCACAGGGTCTCTGTAGCCACGGGGTCTCTGTTAGATCATACCGCAACGACTATAGAACAGTATGCAAGTTGTGTGACATTCCAGGACGCGGAAGGCGTGCGTTTGTTCCGCAAGTTTGTGGGCGGCGCGGGCGGCTTGCACGTGGACCGACTCAACTTCTACTTCGCGGTGCACGGCCTGCGACACGAGACCGATACCAACAAGATCAGACAAGTCGTGTCGGCCATATACAAGTTAGTTTACATTACATTATACAGGTTGTTCCGTAAATCAACGAGCGAAAAAATATCAAAAAAAAAAACACTAAAACTCATCACACAAACAATTTGTACTTGATATTTTTAATATGTATTAGATTTATTTACAACATGAATATGAATCATATTTAATAGAAAAAACTGCTTTAAAAAACCATGTAATCCTTATAAAATATATTTTTATATCTTTTAAATGTATTGTTTATAAATATAGCATTTACATGTGATTTATGTTGTCAGATTCCTCCGCAAGTCTCAGCTAGCGATGCCTGAAGACCTGAAACAGCAGGTGAAAGTGGGGCTCAAAGATGGCTCTAACATTGAGAAAAATATCTTCGACACCATGGAACAAGAGGTCAGTTTTTTAGTTAGTTTTTTAGGTTAATCTATAGTTTTATCCATTCAGTAGTTTTTACGTAAACATACATCCATGTATACTTTTGCATTTATAATATTAGTAGGGTCACTTATACAAAAGTAGCTTTAGACATCCATACAAACCTATCCTTTATTGATACTATTAGATAACTTGATAACTTGTGTTGTAATACCCCTTTTCCCTCCCAGTAATCCGACAAATGTATAGTACTCCTCGGCGGCTCTTGATCCCTGGTACATTTGTTTGCAGGTGACGCGCGCTATAACCGAGAGTACGTACCAGGCGTTCCTCCGCTCCGAGGCGTACGTGTCGTACGTGAGCGCGGCCACGCAGCCGCTCTCCTCGCCCGACACCTCGCCGCCGCACGGCAGAGAGGTAACGTCACCTTACAGAGTACGTACCGGCCGTTCCTCCGCTCCGAGGCGTACGTGTCGTACGTGAGCGCGGCCACGCAGCCGCTCTCCTCGCCCGACACCTCGCCGCCGCACGGCAGAGAGGTAACGTCACCTTACAGAGTACGTACCGGCCGTTCCTCCGCTCCGAGGCGTACGTGTCGTAGCGGCGTATGACATTGTGTGACAAGACACAATGGCATACTACGTCGAGCCCCCCCCATCCCACCCCTTAACGTATGATGTCATATACGTCGAGCTCCCCCCCTTAACGTATGATGTCATATACGTCGAGCTCCCCCTCTTAACGTATGATGTCATATACGTCGAGCTCCCCCCCTTAACGTATGATGTCATATACGTCGAGCTCCCCCTCTTAACGTATGATGTCATATACGTCGAGCTCCCCCCCTTAACGTATGATGTCATATACGTCGAGCTCCCCCCCTTGACGTATGATGTCATATACGTCGAGCTCCCCCCCTTAACGTATGATGTTATATACGTCGAGCTCCCCCTCTTAACGTATGATGTCATATACGTCGAGCTCCCCCCCTTAACGTATGATGTCATATACGTCGAGCTCCCCCCCTTGACGTATGATGTCATATACTTCGAGCTCCCCCCCTTAACGTATATAGCTATTGTCTAGTAGTATTTTTTTGTTAATTTAATCTGCAATCACTATGGGCAGATGGGTTGACATTTATTTGGTTTTTGGGATTCAGACCCAGTCTCTTTTTCCCCTCATTGCAGTAAATTGTGGTGCGTAGTAGTACTGTTCCCTTTATTGCAATAAATTATCTAAAATGCGGTCTGGTTCAAGTAGTAACAGTTGATAAATTTGCAGCAAATTTGCGCGGTGGGCGGACTGGCGACTCTACACGAGGGCGAGGAGTTGGAAGGCGCGGCGAATGCTGCTGCGGCCGGCCCGGCACGACTCACGCACGACGCACTGCTCGCCACGCAGTCGCGGAGACTGCATTCCGATATTGCACCGTTAGTATACTAATCTATATACACATTTATACAAGGGAGAATCAGCTATTATTTAAACAATTTTTTTTATATAATATTTTAAATAAATAAATAAATTATCGGTACAGTTAAAAAATTTGATGGACCAGTTATACAAGGGAGAATCAACTATTATATAATTATTTTTTTTGTATAATATTTGAAATAAATAAATAAATTATCGGTACAGTTAAAAAATTTGATGGACCGTGGGCTCTTTTGAACGTATGTGGCAACCCTAAGGGAGATTTCTTTTAGTCCGAAATGCCCATTCTCTTTTTTATTAAGACATTCCACAACTACTCCCACTCTAGTTACTATAATATTTCCTTATAAACTTAGTTTGGAATTAGACGTGTGAAATGTTCAAAATATTTTTAATTAATTAATTAAAATCTCATAATATTATGTTCCAAAAATGAATAAACTTCAATCGTTAATTAAATCATTTTTAAATCAATAAAAACATGTTAGATTTGTGTTGTACAGTTGTAGATAAGTTGTCATTTGAAAGTAGAAGTACATAGACTTTTGTAATTTTTTTTTTCATAAATCTTAGCTCATAAAGTGTGACCCCTAGCCAATGCATGAGATGTCCAAGCACTTTTAATGCCTATTTTAATTTCAATGCCCGCCAAAATCATACTAGTTAACACTAAACCACTGCCTAATTCAAAAATAGTATAACAGAATTTTGATCTTTCTAAAGTAAATCTAGCGATGATAAAATCATACTACCTAGTTTACACAAAACTGCACCACAGCCTAATTCAATTTTTTTTGACGCGACTACGTCTTATAATTCGATAGAGCAGGCTGCACGCACGAAAAGACATGACTCATGAGGCGTTCTGAGGCGTTCCATGAGGTGCAAGCGAGAGCGCAGAACGAGCGAAAAAGATGCACAATCGGCCTTTGCGTTCGTTGTCACGTTCAACTATCGTCAGTAAACCGACTTTACAGACAACCATTTTTTTTTTAATTTAGATGATAGCAATCAGCTATTACCAAATGTATTATTGTGGCATCTGGTAAACTTTTTTTTTTAATATTATGGCAACATTGTGTCTACTAGTATGATAGTGGCATATATCAAGATGATGTGTCCCTAGTATGTTAGTGGCATATATTCAGCTTCTGATTCCGTGTATTGTTTGCCCCCATGTTTGTGCCCGCATGCATCTGCATCGCTGCATAATCGTATGCACTGCGCTGTTTTACCACCCGAATTTATTTTATACCCTCACCAATACCTTCAAATAAAATCTTTAAATCCGAATAAAATTTAATTTTAACTTCTGTTTTGAATTTCTTATTATCTCCTTATTTTGTTGCGCTGTAATCTCATTTTCATTGTCCTATTTTATTTTTTTCCAATACGAATTTTCGTATCTATTGTCCGATTTCGCGCCGAATCACTTATTCATGACCAATTATTTTGATATCGGATATTCTATATAAATCTACATCATTCGCTCCAATATCCAATTCGTTCACTCCGCCCGCCTCGAATACGATCCTATCGTTATGCTCGCGTTCCATCGCGCGTTTTGTTGCTCCATTCGGGTGGTACAGACACAGGAAGCGTTCAGTGTACAGCGCGCACGTGTCGTACGGCGGCTACTGCCCCGCGTCGCGACAGGACTCAGAGCGCGCCTCGCTCAGCAGCGGAAGAACCGACAGCGATGCCGTCTCGTTATCCGGAAGCAGCCTGTGAGTATTACATTGCTGGTCTAGTTATCACTTCTGAACCTCCAACGGCTCACACTCCGAAGTCAGCCGGCAGTGTACAACAATTCAGTGTCACTTTCGCGGTGTGAGTATGTACTATTAAGGTTGAGATTTAGAAACGTCAATCAAATCTTAGTTCATATTCTAATTTTGATGAATACGAGAGTATGTTTCGCCTCTAAATCTCAGCCTCACTATTGCCGCTTGAGAACCATCTAAACGTAAACTACAACGATGACAGCCAGCAGTGTACAGCAAAGCTCTCTTGAACTTAGAAGTTTAAAATATTGGTCTGGCTTGAAGTCAATTTCTAATCATCAAACAAGTAAGTATACAACATAAATTTTTAAATAGTTACCAAATAAATTAGTTGTTTTGTAGGCAATTATAGTAAGTATAAGTTATACTAGAGATTTATATTTTTGTAGTTGAATGATGCTTAGATCCCCAGCACTAATTTATCATTCATTAACATTTTTCATTTATTTATTATATCACTGTATCAAAATAAACACATCATTTACTTTATTAGTTTATTTTGCTGATATGTCAAGTTAAAATATTTTTTTTTAATAAATTTGACTATCAGATGACATGACACAATAGAAAAGCCGTTATTTTAAATAAATGGCCGCCTTGATGTTAAATCTAAGCATTTCTAAAACCGAAACAGCAATGCAAGCACCAAGAAAACATTAGCAGGACTTCCATTGACTAGCTCTTCCTTCCATGCTGTAGGTCGTAGGTTCGATTCCCACCGTGAGCTTAATGTTTTAGTGATGATATTTTTTCTAATCTGGAAACATGGATATAAGTATTCTATCAGCAATCTAGTTCCCGTTGTACAAACTTTTACTTTGGAACTAGAGTGTGATGTGTGAAATGTCCAGGAATATTTATTTATTTATATAATTGTAAGATAATATATGGTCAACAGAGATGGAATGTCGGTCCGACGTGAGTCTCGCGAGTCGAGACATCGCGCCAAACTGCACGGCTTAGATCGACACGCGGTCATCAACAAAGAACAGGATGTTGCTATGGTAAACATATATTTTTATTATTAACTAGGTGACCCATCGTATCACATATCCTAATGACTTTTATTCTCATAGTATTCTGCACAGCTTATATTTAAACTACTATACGTAATAACTTTACTTTCGAGAACAGCGAGACAGCGTCATCTATTGGGCACAGCTATGAGTTACTTAAACAACATGCTAGATTGCGCTACATACATTCAATCTTATTTATTTAAACACCAACACAGTGTACAATATTTCATTGTAAAATAATAATAACAAGTAGAAATGAATGCCACTACATCTATAGGTGAAGACAGCTTGATTGAAAAAAAAGACGTGCACTCGGAGACTGCCACGGTAAAGCTATTGCATAGCATTTTTTGCTGGATTACGTTATTATGTTAGGTCATTTCGTTACGGAATTTTGTGGATTCGGTCTCCACGCTCAAGGTCCGCGATAAAAGCTATGCAATGGCTTAAAAATCTTTTTATGATATTTATTTAGTAACAAATTCTCACAATTCATTATTATTATTATGCATGATGTAAGCCTAAGGTTGGAACTAGAGGTATGAAGAATAAATTAAGACCAATGTAATTGAACCTAGTTTCTACGAACAATAAATATCATTTCATTTGTATTTCAATTTTAGACTCAGGTCCACATAATAAGTCCACATAATTTTGTACGTTTTAGATAATACATGTTTTGTAAGACTTTATTTATTGATTTTTTTTATCAACCTATGCTGTCCCACTGCTGGGCAAAGGTCTCCCCCCTCTCCTTCCACCTCTTTCTATCCCAAGCTGATCATTTACTGAATAAAGTTATTAATTTATTTCAATGTTTCCACAGGTAATTCCACGCACCCATAGAATGGTATCGGAGCAAATGCGCGTGTTACCTCCTACAGAATTCGCGCCGCTTCTCATCGAGCGACTCGAGCGAGTGAAGCGCGACCGGGACACCAAGGAACGGCTCGAAAGGCGGCTCAATGACGTAAGACACTTATTTATTTTAAGAAAACTAACATAAACTAGCTGTTGACCAGATTAGTAGATCTGTAATGACATCAGAATAAAAACGTCTTAAAAAAGTATTGACAAATTGTAAATAAAAGAAAGAATATAAATAAAGTACAATACTACATGTATTGTACTATTCTTTCTTATTATCAATACTTTTTTAAGACGTCTTTATGTCATTACGACCCTTTTTTAGACCCCATTTTTAGAAATATAAAATCTGCTGCAATCCATGATTCAAACACTGGAAAACTTACATTATGTAGGTGAGTACGAACCTCATTAACAAAGTATAAAATAGCAGAACATAAGTGTTAGTTTTGTGTCTGGGAAGGCCGACAGAAAGAATGACATAGTTTACTATGCCTTTTATTTATAAAAGGCTTATATATCAGCAGTGGATGCCAACGGGCTGGAACGATGATTATGATATTAACCCAATTAAAAAATAAAAACCCAACCCAGAGATCTAATTAACCCAATTTTTGTTTATTTCTTTATTTTTTATCTTACCTGTTATTGTTATTCTCCTGGGTTCATAAATAAACTATTTTTCTTTCTTTCTTTTATATTTATTTATATTATGTATTTGTTGTCAGGGCGAGAGTGAAGAGGCGTGCAGTCAAGCATTACCCCCGCAACTGGTCGTCGCGGCCATCAGGGAGAAACTACAACTGGATGACGACAACGACCAGGATATTTTAGGTTAGTTTATGAATCAATGTAATGTCTGTATCAAAACTAATATTAAGTTGTAGTTCCAAATGTTTTAAAGGGCTAATATATTTTATAGCCTTGTAAAAGTATCGTAACGGTAGTACATTCAAGACACACTGCGCGATGACTGTGCAACGTTCGGCAGTCGAGTTGGCGTCAACGCGTAGTGTCACCCGAATTTTGTATTTTGTTTCGGCCTCCTAAGGGTAGAGCACGAATAAATGTGACAATCGTAACTTATGTAAGATACACTGCTTACTAACGCTGCAACGTACGACAGTAAAGCTGATGTCGACGCGCAGTCTATTTCAAGACACCGTTTCCATACATTTGTTACATTTATTAGTACTCACCCTATGTCCATCTTGTTCTAATCTCATCGATCTATCCCCCCTTAGATACATTTACACTGCCACATTTATTAGTACTTACCCTATATCCATCTGGTTCTAATGTCATCGATCTATTCCCCCTTCCCCCCCAGATCAGCACGTGTCCCGCGTGTGGTCGGAGCGCACGCCGGGCGCGTCCCCCCCGGGGGGCCGGCGGCGGGCTCGCCCCCCCGTCCCCCCCGGGCCCCCCGCGCGCCGAGCCCCCTCCGCGCTGTCCGCAGACTCGGGACATTACACGGCCCCCCCGGACTCATTGCATACTAGACGGTAATTATAATAAAATAAATATTCACTGACAATTCACACATCACACTCTAGTCCCAAACTAAGCAAAGCTTGTACTATGGGAACTGTCTACATAGCGACATACATTTTTTTTGTAAATACATAAATGGAATGCATAGTAACACCTACAGTATAAAAAGAATACATCACACAAACATTTGCTCTGTTAGGAAAAAGGATCATACAAAAAAAAACTAGGAAACACGTCGCGTGAAACTGGTACCTAGAATCACCTATAAGACGATTCAAAATGATCTTTGTGTTTTATAGAATAAAGATTAATTGATTTTGATAATCTATTTTTTATAAACAAAAGGTAATGTCATGTCCTCATTTACTTAACACATACCTTAATACACAGTGTTTTATTTTAACACTCAAAATAAAATATGTATAATGTACTGAAACCTGTTATTGGGTTTCTCATGTAGCTATAATATTCTATGTGTAAAACTAGCTATGTAATCATGAAGAAGCTGTTGCTAGATCTAATAAATAAATATGATTTAAATAAATAAATAATGCTGGACAATCCACACAACATCATCTAGCCCCAAGCTAAGCAGAGCTTGTGTTATGGGTACTAGAAGACTGACATACTTAATACAATACAATACATAGATAGATATTTTTTATTATACATTTAATACCCAGAACACCCGGAATAAATATTTGCAGAACATACAAACATTTATCCCGAGGCGGGAATCGAACCCGCAACCTTCCGTGTCGCAGGCGGACCATCGCCCACCGCGCCACAGCGGTCGTCAAACTCACACTAGTCTAAATAATAGACAGTAGGCTATAACACATTCACATATTGATCCTTGCATTTAATTATTGCCTTTCTACTTGATAGTCATATAGATATTTTTATTTTGTAGCGTAGATTTGTATAAATAAACTTATAATAAGATTATATAGACTTAAAGAGATTTCAGACTCATAAATTTGAAATTTATAATGAATTATTTATTCTACAAATAAATAATAAAATAATTAAAAAGAACTTTATTAAGGGATTTCTTAAAAGGCGATCTCTTAAAGAGCGGAAATCTATTTACTGACTTATTTAAAGTTGAGGCTAGTAGAACTCAACTTATAAAGTGCAATACTCTTGTTTACAAATAAAAAATACTTACTAAATAATTAACACAAATATTTTATACAAGAATTGTATTTTTGATAATTAAATTTTGCAAATATTCGTTTGACATGCATTCACAGGAGTGTCGCATCTGTATTATATCTTTAGGTAATTATTTCAAACATATTGTGTGGTGTTCCTATCTGTAATGCTTTCATCTATGAATAGCCAGTTGACAATTTTTTATCGATTTTGCTTGTTTTCTTTGAATTATCCAATTAAGGCAGATTAAATTATTGCTTAATATTAATGTTTGTGACGTTTTCTTGTATTTTGTTTATAATAAATTTCGCTCAGCTTGATCATATATTTATAATAAATTGAACATTTCATATGAGAAGACTGATGAAATACATGTAGAGTCAAATTCCAGATGTAATAAACTTTAAAATTGTGCGTTGTTGCAATTTTTTTCTCAGTGTGGCCATAGCATGTTTTTGTAATCCTCATATTGATTATAAATGATTGAGTTTTTGAGCTTTGGTGATAGTAAAAGCATTAAAAATACGATGTGTTATAGGTTAATTCAAGTATATTTAATTGTAAAATTAATGAATAGTCACAAAATTGCGTCATTGGCAATTGAAACATCTTAAAATGCCCGAAATGTCAGGAAACGTACAACACATTTTTTAACAGCGTTAAAAAAACAAAAAATCTAGGGATTTCACGGGTTAGTCTATCATCCGTAACAATCGCAACAAAAAAAAAATGTTTAAACTTTTGTAAATACAACACTTAAAAAAATCTAATAAATTTATTATCAAGTAAATTTAGCAAAGTAGGGTAAGACACTAAATAAACATGTTACTTAAATTACTTAATATTATGTACTTTATTACAATACCTTTGTAGACACCATACGACACAGCCCTGTATGTAATTGAATCATTAACAATTTCCAGCTCAATATCAAAGAAGACGATGGCGGAGACGGACAGCGGCGTGTCTGTTGTCAGCGAGGCGGCGGGGGGCTGCGGGGGCAGCGGGGGCGGCGGCGGGGGCTCCAGGCTGCTGCTGTGGGTGGCGGACGGCTCGTCGCGCCTGGAGCGCCGCGCCACACGCGAGCGCGCCGCGCGGGCCTCCTCACTCGACCGCGACGAGAGGAGGCAGGCGAGACCGCAGCCCAGACCACGGTCAGTTATTATCACACTTCACTACTATTTATACCACTCTTTCTCACTCTATGTATATCTCTCTCCCACTATCTATATCTCTCTCCCTTTATATATCTCTCTCCCACTATCTATATCTCTCTCCCTTTATGTATCTCTCTCTCCATGTCTATATAACTCTCTCTATCTCTCTCCCTCTATGTATCTCTCTCTCCATTCCTATATAATTCTCTCTATCTCTCCCTCTATGTATCTCTCTATCCATCCCTATATAACTCACTCTCTATGTCTCTCTCCATAACTATCTCTCTCCGTCTATGTATCTCTCTCCATCCCTATATAACTCTCTCCCTCTCACCCCCCTCTCTCTCGTAATTTTTAACTTTGACTTAACTTTTCAAGATAAAGTATGTTGTTTTTAATTCCAGTGGCAGCAGCAAGGCGGGTGCGGGTTCGGGTGCCGGCGCGAGCGCGGAGCCTCGGCACACGGTGGTGGTGGTGACGTTCCTGGACGAGGTGGTGCCGTATCGGTTCAAAGTGCCGGCGGCGCCGCTCACGCTCAAGATCTTCAAGGAATACCTGCCGAGGAAAGGCAACTACAGGTCACTACTCACATTGACATAGACAGACATTTATTTGCAGCTTTAGCGGCCACACATTAGATATAGGTATATACATTTATAAAAGGTTAATCAAAAGACAAATAAACAAAGTAATTTCTACAAAACATAAATTTACAAATGAAACAATTAATTAATTGACGACCGATGTGGCGCGGTGGTTGCGGGTTCGATTTCCGCCTTGGGATAAATGTTTGTACGATCTGCAAATATTTATTCCGGGTGTTCTGGTTATTTTATTTATATCCCTCTTTTAGTTCAAAGTTTAGCATCAAGATAAAGTTAACCAAATACATGTAATAAAATAATTAGAAAGTTATTTTTTTTATTGATTGGTGATGTTTCTTTCCAGATATTTTTTCAAAACGAACTGCGCCGACCTAGACACGGTAATCCAAGAAGAAGTGTGCTGCGACTCCGACCCGTTGCCCATGTTCGAAGGCAAGGTAATGGCACGCGTCAAAAGCATCGAGTAGATGGCGCCACATGTCTCCGGTTATAGAACCTTGAATGGAACTCGCCGTCTTCTTTATACATGTTTTGGAATTGTCCAAAAACTCGTCAGCTAGTATATAAGTGGCTTGTGTTAGTGGCGCGCTAAGAACCGATTGAAACGCGTTGTGTAGCTTAAAGACTATTTTAGGGTCCAAAGTCCGACAAGGAGCCCTAATAATCCTGGAATATTTTTAAAAAAGTTGTTTAGATTTTGTCGGCTCTTAGCGCCTGTAAATCCACCGAATAAGAGCTGTTATCGTATTAACTGTACCTCCCAGTGTCTCGTGTGTTGCGAGGCTGCGCGAAGCGTGGTCGCCTCCATATAATACAATTGTCGACTGAACGTTCGGCTAAATTATTTGACGTTATAAAGTTATGTTTGTCTAATAGGGTGGTGAACTAGACTAATAATTTATTTATTTATAATTAAAATATGATTGTAACAAAAGCAATCGTGCGTGACCATTTGTGCGAAATCATTGTAAAACTATTTGTTCCTTACTGACATTAGCTTTCACGAAAATTATTATAATTATTTTTTACGCTAGGTAAACTAGGTGAGTACGCTTACTATTGTACGGTATTTTTGACGCAGACGGCGCGGCGGTGCGTTCGCAAACTTTTATATTCCTAGGGTTACGTGAATGACTGCTTAGTTTGTATATTTTTTAAATTTATATTTTTAGATTTAAACTGACGCGTTCTGTTGAATTGAATTATTATATTTCTTTTATAAAATCAGGAATTCGTCTATTGAGGATCGGGAGAAACAATTGAATGTAAAAAATAACGTAAAAAAATATATCTTTCTCATAATTAAAACGAACTTAAATGAATTATTCCAATAGATAATCGTTATATTTTACGTCCAATTTGTACTATAGAACTGTTTATAAATAGCCAAGTAAACTCTTCCATCGCATCGTGAGATCTCAATCAAATGTCAATGAATTTAAATACATTACGTAACATTTATGATTTCCGTTCTGCTGCTGTGAATAGAACTAATGTAGCCAAATAGTTATAAGACTTTGTTGAATCACTTGTACGAAGACCGGTCCAGTTATACAGCTCTATATTGTAACATAGTTAAACCCCATTTAGACGGGGAGAGTTTCTAGTACGTTTCCGTACGAGAAACTATACGCCACAATCATAAGCAATAATAAGATAATTGCTTTGAAATTCTGTTTAGACGGACTTAATAATATTCCATTGCAAGGCAATTGTCGCCCAAGGCAACGAGCGAGGAGAGCGATTGTTTAGACGAAAAAAATGTTTTATATTCCTTCGATAATCGTATCTTCGCGACGAGAAGTCTCTCCCGTCTAAATGGGGCTTTACGGTCTGTAATGTTATGCTTTCATATGCTCGGCATTAATTCTTTTTTTTTCACTTTCAAAACCTGTCTATTTTGTGTTTCCAGACTGAGTTGCACTACCTGTGCCGACTTTATAATCTAAGTCAGGGATCCCCAAACTATTTTGGACAAGTGACCCCTTTTCCAAAATGAAATCTTACCTCAGACCCCCATGGCCAAATAACCTACTTTTAAGATCAACCCCCTTATTCATAATGGTCATAGTGTGTTATTTTTCATTCTGACTTGAAGAACTGGTTGATTTAATAGGAGTCGATTTTAAGACCTCCTCGACCCCCACAATCAGCTTTCGTTTATATCGACCCCTAGGAAACCAATATCGACCCCAAGGGGTCAATATCGACCACTTTGGGAATCCCTGATCTAAGTCACCCGCGCTCTTTCAGTGACAGCAAAATAATGCATAACTCTTGGAGCGTGGTTTAGTCTACATTTGCAATGCATGTTATTTTGAACGAATTAATTGTTTTAGTTCGCATTTTATGAATATTTAGATATAATTTTTCACTGGTTTAAAAAACTATCTTTACGATTAGTTCACTATAACGTGCAATGAAAATATTTAGTTCCATGCCGTACTTATTGACATTAAGTAAGTTAGGTAGATGTGGTTCCGATCCATGGAATGCACAACAGTATGTACCAGCTGTATTCGCGCTATTATCGACTTTTTGCCGATAAAGTCTAGAATAGTGCGTTGTTGTTGTGTTTGTAAAGTAAATGAAAGTACACAAATCGTTGCCAGCGGAAAGTGCACCGTATGTTATGACGAGAATCGGTGCGGAAATATGTGCCTTCAATGTTAAAATAAAAAGTTTCATAGTTGATGCTTCTAGATAGTTGTAAGTTAACACGTTGTACATATAGATGTAACTCTTTATTTTTTATTAATTTAATAAAAACATGTTTTATTTATTGCCTAAGGTTGCGAAGCCACAAGCGGTCTCACCGTTCTATACATAAACTATCCACGTTTTTCGGCTCTTTTTCCCGTTTTCAATGTCTTCCATAACATGCGCAGAAGTTATTCTATAATATTTTAGATTAATTTGTCTTGCCAAACTTATTTTAATCTTCAATCATTTATTTTTAATTAATTTTTCTGACGCTTACCTACTATAGAATATTCGTGGATAGGTTTGTGTGTAGAACGCGCTCAGTAATAAGTAAACCTGTGACGCAACTCTAGCGACAGTGACTGTAAAAATAAATCAAGTATCTATTGTTTATAAATTATCTAATTATGGCATTTTTATTGAACAGTAGCGTCTCGAAGTACCTTGTAAGTGCTACTAAAAGTCCATGAGGGCTCAAAAGTATATCGTTTTGAAATTGCTTGTTAAATTGTATAAAATATGATGTGTTTTCAAATAAGTATGGAGATCTTTCTAAAGTATTACTGTCAACGGTTCAGCTGAAAATTGGTGGCCGATATTTCGGTGTGTAACAGAATTTCACTAATCCGACTGTTTTATTTTTTTATCTAGCACATGTAACATTTAAAAAATAAACTGGAACTGTGCCATATACTTTTGTCTTTGATTTTCCTAAATAGAAAACCATAAACATAATGAAAAAGCTCAGTTGAGGTGGAACTACATATTTTATGATTTTGTAATTGTAGGAGAGTTCTGACAAAAATGTGAATATCGACCGAAAATTATCAGAGCATAAAGGCTTCAATTTATTTTCGAGTCTCTGTTTTTGTAAATCTGTGTTCCTGGAATCTATTTCAACTGGGCCCCTAATTAATATTCATGATAGTCTAGTGTTAGGTCTTAGTTGTCATTTAATATGTACTGGATGCAGTATTCAATTCTCTGATTTACTGGTCTCAGCTTTACTGAAAATGTGGTCTAAATAAAAGTTTAGTTTTCATTGTTAACGGGATATTTACCATGATTTGTGAGTTTGATTATTTCCTGAAATATCCCGTTTACAATGAAAACTATGTTCAAAACCGTGATAGTTTCAAATATTATAAAATAAAAGTTTATTTTAAATTATGGTATCTTTTTATTTACAGAGAATCACAGTAATAGACAATTAAACTTAAAGTAACTTATATTTTAAGCCAAAAATATATTAATTTCGATACTTTAATCAACATAAATACTGAGTTAAATATTCTATTTATTATCTATATTCTAAACTATTAGTGTGGTTTAGGTTGTCTGTACTACAAGGTAGATAAGTAATTTCAATATATTTAACTTATAGTTATAGGCAATGTTTTAAAATTAGACTAACGGGTAATTTCATCGTGTAGTGTGTGCACACTTAGGTCAACTTAATTATTTTATGTCACTCTTAACCCGATAAACGACTAAAAGTCTAGTTACGTGACTTTCGACGGTCATTGGTGTGCACCAAAAAAATGGCACCTGAAAATTTCCTTCAAAAAGCTGCAAGATATATATAAGCTACTACCATCCAGCTATATCTACAAATTTCCTTATATAACATGTAAACAATATGTTTCCTTACAGTCAAGCAGAAACTATCAATACAAAAACTAGATACTAAACACTAGTAGCTATCTTAACACATCTCTAAACCCTTGGATCAGTCGCGCGACGAGAGGATGATCATCGGAGTACCCTGCCGACCGCATGTGGTGGGAAATACTTGAGATACACTGAAAACAAAATATTTAGTTAAGAACAGAAAGTATTTTACATGATACTTAACATGTTTCAGTAGCTCTTCCATGAGTTTTTACAATCTATACTCGCTAGCGTCTGTAGTTAAAAAAATGTATGAAGATCTGTACAGCGCCTCTAGCGGATAGCTGGGTACTAAAATTCGTAATGTAACTACTGTAGTAAAGTCAGGCGATTTTACTGTGACAACTCATGGTAGAGGTACAGGCTACATACATCTTATCTCGCAAAGGATTTTATAAATTAAATAATACTTATATTTAAGAGCATATTTCCTAGATTCAAACATGGGCTATATTTAATTTAGCTTCAAAAATAAAAGAATTGTGATTTTGAGATACAGATTGAGCAGGCATACGCTACATGGATCATTGAATAGTGATTATTGATGGAAGATACATTGTTCAATATAAAAATCATGCTACATTCACAATGAGGATTTTCCCGAAATTTATCAAAACGCGGTTAAGTAAGTAATATATAATACCTTTTCCAAGTAAGTAATTCGAGCTTGCGGACAGATATTATTAATTAAATCCACCCTAAGAGCGTCTTCCCCGTTATCATCCCAAAGCACCAGTCGCAACTCTTCGAGGAAGGAAGGTAGTTTCTCCACCGTGATGTCGGGAATTAGCTTCACGCTAAACTGGTACCCGATTGGTGTCTCGGAGCCGTTCTCATCGTCTTCCACTCGAAAACATCTGGGGATAACGAAAATTTGTAGTAACCAATATTTTGTAGTATATGTATATGTATAGTGACATACTATACCTATATATTTTTTTTGAATACATGCATAGAATACATAGTAACACCCAGACACAGAACAAATATTCATGTTCATCACACAAACATTTGCTTTGGGTGGGAATCGAACCCACGACCCACAGCATGAAAGGCAGAGCTACTATCAACTAAGCTGTGACACCTGTCAAATTATGAAAATAATAAATAAATATTTTCGATTATTTCATCCATCATAAAGTATTATATTTATAAATGTTCTGGGTATTGTATGTACAATAAAAAATATCTATCTGTATCTATGTATTATATTGTATTAAGTATGTCAGTTTTCTAGTACCCATAACACAAGCTCTGCTTAGCTTGGGGCTAGATGATGTTGTGTGGATTGTCCAGCATTATTTATTACTTGTACTGCGAGGCAGTGCGTCCCGGCGGCCAGTGCTGCGAGGTGATGAAGGCGAGCCGTCCGCCCGCGCGCTGCAGGACGCGCTGCGACGCCAGGTCCAGCGCCGAGGGCGCGCAGGGGAACTGCGGGTGCGAGTGGTGCCACCCCACCACCGCCAGACCTAGCGACGACAGCTTCTGTGCCGCGATCGACTGCGACACTGGAACATATCCCACAATCTTTAAAACTGCAGCGACGGATTGCTTAGCTGCCAGTTAGCAAAGAATCATGAAAAATTAAAAAAAATAATAGATTCTCACAGGTTGGAATATTAGGCCGCTCGGCATGGAAGATCTTCCTTTTTCGTATTACAGCAAATATATAGACTGAAGCCCCGTAAAAGCTCCTTCAAACTATATGGCAACCCTGACGGACTTTGTATTACGGAGCTTCAGTATATATTTACTGTAATACGAAAAGGGAAGATCTTCCACGCCGAGCGGCCTAAAATACCAACCTGTGAGAATCTATTATTTTTTTAATTCCTCCATCTCCCTTCAGTATTGTTATCGTTGCTTTATATTATTTACGGCGAGTAATAACGGTTAATAATATTATGAGCCTTTTAAAGTTACCTGATGTGATTGCGGCCAAGCGTTTGCCTATAATGCATAAAAAAAAACCTAAAGTGTTTTTAATAATTATTTAACAGCCATACCTGGATCCATATCACAATGTGTGCTGTCAGCAGCCGCTGCGGCGCGTTTGTAAGCGCTGACAGTGAGCGTGGGGGCGTCATACTGTCCCTCCGGAGACCACGGCGGGGGAGCATGGCCGGGGGGGTACAGTAGAGCCTCTCCCGAGCCCCCCGTCAGACCCATCACCTCGCCGCGAGAGGTGTGCGCGTGCACGTCCATTAGGATTAACGTTGACACGTGCAGATGCACTGAGTATGGCGCCTGGAATACAAATGCCATGCCTTAAACTGTTTATAATGTTTATTACCTAGCATTTTTTTCTGGATTACGCATACGCAGTATTAGGTCATTTCGTTACGGAATTTCTGGATTCTATATAAGCTATGCAATAGTTCTAAGTTAAGTTCTTGGC
Organism: Ecliptopera silaceata; assembly: GCA_932527185.1. Classification (NCBI taxonomy): domain Eukaryota; kingdom Metazoa; phylum Arthropoda; class Insecta; order Lepidoptera; family Geometridae; genus Ecliptopera; species Ecliptopera silaceata. The sequence goes on along the minus strand of OW052202.1, from coordinate 1,928,556 downwards.
GGGGATCAAATCCACGACATATTACGAAAGGGAGAAATAGCCTCCTAAGTAATTACCGGTTTATCAGCATTGTAAACTCTGCAGCGGATGAGATGTATGGGTTGGTTCTTTGGTGTTTTCTCCCGACGCGGCTCTGAACCCACTTGCACCAGGTCGCCTGCCTCCGTATGCATTATTGTGTAGCCTCCGCCGCCATCCTGGAAATATCCAACCAAATATCTAACTTATATTTCTAATCTTGTTTCATAAAATCTGAGCCTATTTAGCTTTTAAAAGAATTTCTTATTAGGTAATGTTTTGTCATGTTTACCAACACTCTCTGTAGTCATGGATGTTCATGGAGGATCATGAAGTTAGACTATTTGACATAACTTTTTTAACTTTTACCTCAATAAGTTTCTGTAAGAAGTAGAATTAGGATTGACACTTTCATGACCTTAGTGCACGGTGGATTAGTTTTGAATGAGCCATTTTTTTTTTTTTTTTAATAAATTAAATATTATTTCAAAATTCTTACCAGGTTAATTTTCTTCTGTCTTCGAGGCATTGGTTCAAACTTTCTTAGCGGCACTGCTATGGGCTCTTCTACAGGTTTAGCTTCAGACTTTGCTTGGCTTTTTCTAACAGTAGGTTCATTATCACTGTCTACATCTATCTCTATATCACTTTCTGGTTCAGAGTCTTTTTTCTTTTCAATTTTTATCTAAAAAAGACAACAACTATACAGTATTTACAAAATGTACATTTACATATAAAATACATAAGAAACAGTTGAGCTATCTACAGACCGTTGCAAACGATCTATAGATAGCTCAACTGATCCAAATCAGTACCAATCGGAATCATACCCAAGATACTGGCTGCATTGCCGCGCTGAATAGTAATGCTGATACGCTGGGCCAACATAATTTAAGACAACATAATTTTGGTGAAACAAGATATCACAAGTCAGTAAGGTCAGTATAAATAACTGAGACATTTGCAAATTTTCTTGTAAATGTACTGTAGCATATATGACATATACTGTGTTAAGTGATGCTACAATGTTGTAGTCAAGCTGCAGTTGACACTCAGTGAGTTTCAAACATGCCAGTACCTCTACCATGAGTTGTCACAGTAAAATCGCCTGACTTTACTACAGTAGTTACGTCAATATTAGTATGAAGAATTTTAGTACCCAACTATCCGCTAGAGGCGCTGTACAAATCTTCATACATTTTTTTAACTACAGACGCTAGCGAGTATAGTAAATATAGTATAGTAAAAAATCATGGTAGAGCTACAGGTTAATGCAACACAATGACTGTCAAATTAATTTATGTTTAGTCCAAATATTTATACACATCGAAAAAGTATACATACCACTTGTTCACCTTCAGAAACAGGTAAAGCTTGACCAGATCCTAAAACAATCTGCATCTTAGGACTCTTAACACTATCATCAGACAAGCTCGAGTCCTTCCGCTGTCTTCCCTGAGGAGACTTCATTAAATCCTTACTCCTTGGTCCCTTATCATAGTTCCTAGATACTTTCCTTCTGTGATTACCGATTTTCTTCTCTGCTTTTACTTTTGTTTGGTGCTTGGCAATGTTTTTAGAGACTAATTCAGTCATATCCAACTCGGAGCCTACAGACTCTGTTGAACCGATTGTCATCTCTTCATCATAGAATATTTCTGATGAATCCAATAGCTGGGTTTTGTTGTTTGATATGAGTAAGCTGTTTTGAGATTTTGTGTTGTAGTTTTTTTTTCGAAATGGGTGTTTTGTGATTGATGATAGAACAACTAATTTTTTTATATGGTTGTCATCTGTAACTATTTCTTCTTGAACCACCGCAGGAATGTCAGTGTGCTCCACAAAACTGTCCAGACCAAAGGATGATGGCTCCAGATGCACCCCGAACTCAGCATCAATTAAAGATTGGATCTCTATTTCAGATTTAGACTTAAGTGTTTGTGATATTTTTCTTATATTTCTGCCATATTTATTCTGCAAACAAATATTTAATACAAACTATGTATCAATTTCAAAATGATTCTAGAATTTGTATATAGAAAGATTTTTTTAAATATTTCATTAATTATTATTGGGATTGTGATTTAATATTTAGTTTTTTATTGCTGTATTTATTACCATCTCTTTTGCGAGTGTATCTCTTTCCGCTTGGCTCCAAACAGTATGAGGTTGACTTTTATATTTTCTCAGACTGTGGTCTCCTAATAGTTTTCTTGATGGTCCTCCATAGTGCCTGAAACATGTGAGAAAAAGTGTTTGTTTTTCTTAGGATCAACAGGTTTTAGGGAACTGTAGCTTTACTATTCATGCAGCTTCTGAATAGTAAACTTACCGTAAGGACTGGAGAGGGTCTTTAGATTGTTTATCATACCAGTTATTGGTTTCTGTGGAATCGAGGAGCCATTGTGGGTGCACCGTATCTTCTCGACTCGAGCAGGAAGGACTACACAAACATTTGGAGTTTTTTAAAGTGTATTTTACAAGAACAAATAAGAAAGTTATACGCAGTAAACAATTACGTAAACAAATACAGCAGGTTTTGACAGAATGTGACGTGACACCAAAACAATAACATAGCCCCTTTTGCTCTAATATGTACCCATAGTGTAGCTATCGAGATGAAATAAATAGTGTTTGTTTAATGAGACACAAAATTTCACTCACATTCCTTGCTTATTTTGAGCTAAGCAAGAATCAAAAGAAAATTCTCCCAATATATCAATTTCATCGTCGTCCGCCATTTTTCAAACTTGTTGTCATCTTTTTAAAGCCTGCAATACATGTTGGCCGAGCGTAGGCGAGTGAACGCCAATACCAACGTATGGACAGCATATTTGCCTTGCTTTGCCATCGCTCGGTGTCGCTCGCCTAGCTGGCCGAGTGAATACAAGCGCCAACGTGTATAGAGGTCATTTGCAGTGACTTGTCACCACTCGTTGTCGCTCGCCGCCACTCGCCTCACTTCGGAGCCGTGTCGGTTTTTGTGCACAAATCAAAGGCGCTTGTCAGCGCTCGGCCAATCGTGTCCACATGTTTGCCAGCCCGTCTACATTGGCCGTTTGCAATAGTTTGCGTAGACTTGCCGAACGTCTGGACGGTAGCACTTAGCTTGCACAGATTTGCCTTCGCTCGCATTGGCCTTAGCTCGGCCAACATGTATTGCAGGCTTAAAATATTTTTGACATTTCTTTAACAGAATTTAATGAAGACTTAAAACTAAGACAGAGTATCCAGCTTTTTTGCTGTTTTCTTTCAAGCAAACTTTCTGTTACTTTTTATTTTATGAATTCGTTATTTACCTTGTAAAGCTTATGAAAAATTGTTTTAGGATATAAATTGGGGTGCGATTTTTTATTACACAGAGTTCGGGTAGGTACTACAGTCCATATACCTAAAAGCCGATGTATTTTACCTTTATATTTTAAATTTGTCATTGTCAAATTAATATAATGTCACTGTCATGTATCATGACAGTGACATTATATTATATTTATATATCGACTAGACTGACACAGACAGGGATTCCCGCCATCTTCAAGATGGCGGGAAGACGCTGTAAATAAAATAATAAAGAAAATAAACTAATTTAAGAGAAAAACATTTACTGTAACAAACTAACTTATGAGAAAAACATAACTGTGAAGTGAATGCATGAAATACTGAAGAAAACGGGTTAACATAGGAGAGAAACATAACGTACGAAAAATCTTGAGGATGGCGGGAAAAACATAACTGTAAAGTTGTAAAGTGAATGCATAAAATACTGAAGAAAACAAACTAACTCAAGAGAAAAACATAACTGTGAAGTGAATGCATGAAATATTGAAGAAAACAAATTAACATAAGAGAAAAACATAACGTACGAAATATAAGTGGACTTCCTGCCATCTTGGGGATGGCGGGAAAAACATAACTGTAAAGTGAATGCTTTATGATAGAAGTGTAAAGTGAACGGGAAGACGTTGTAAATAAAATAATAAAGAAAATAACCTAATTTAAGAGAAAAACATTTACGTAAGACTAGGCGGTATGGTTCTAAAACTTAAGCCTGCTCGGAAGAGCAAATAAATAAAAAAAAAAAAAAAAAATGACACAGACAGACACAATTTACGTCATAATAATAATACAAGACCGATACGGCTGAGAATTTAGTTTTATTACATTTTCAGTTTTCAGCCGAGGCCGAACAAAAATATTATATAGAATTTATATAATACTTACTCGTTAGCGCCTTTTACATTGCTAACATTGTATCATTAATGTTGTAGCGGTCAGCCTTGTGTTTCAATATGAATATAATACGACGACTCAGTTCTAATTCTTCATCTCCGAGAATATACAGAAATTTCTCAGTTTCTTCGACAAACAATGCTACTTACTCGTAAGTTTACTTATATACATTACCTATTGTCATTTTTTAAATAATTAAAGTTATAATGTTACACCGTAAATCTATCAAATATGGTACTTACATAAATGTTCAAATATTATTGAGGCATTAAACATACTGTAAATATTTCCTAGATGCAAGCTACTTGTTGTTGGAGGGGGCTCGGGAGGCTGCACCATGGCAGCAAAGTTTGCCCGGAAGCTCAAAAAAGATAGTGTTATTGTTCTGGAACCAAGTTCTGTGAGTATCAACCACCATAGTCCCAAAAAGTATGTAACAAATCTATAGTATATGCTTTGCTTAGTTTAGGAATAGATAAATTCTGTAAATATTTATTTATTTAAAGTAGATAGTAAATTATTCTTCTTTAATCATTCTAATATTTGTTTAGGTATACAATAAATACACAAAAATTGATTTGATTTAAATATTATATAAGACTTAACAAATTGGTGTGCTTATCTGGCTAGTTTATAATCTTTGTTACCTATACATATCAATCATTGATATGACCCACAGCATATATCTCCATAGCACTCAGCCACAGGCCAAATCATAAGTAATTTTATTATTTTATAAATAAAAATAGTCATAAATCTCTTATCGCATTGAGTACCTACTTTTGGCTATCCAATAAGATTTTCTGGACTGTGACTCAAATGTTTCACATTAGTTATAGATTTGAATTGAAGTCCCAGCATATATTTTTTTTTAATTTACAGGTTTATAATGCTGTTTCTCATTTAATTTTTATACTTTTTGTGTTTGTAATAAATAATTATATGTATTATCGCCTTGGTTTCTTGGCCGTTCTCTCTTATTAAAGAGCTACGCTCGTCGATACGCTCCTGTCTGCGTAATCAATGCAAGCCACGCCATTTTTTCCTTTGCATGGCCGCCTCCTTGACTTCCTTATACAACATGAGGGCAACCTTCATCTTTACTTGGCTCATGTAATTTATATTGGCCTTTCTCTTTCTCTCCTTCCTTCTACCTTTCCTTCTATGATGTTACTGATGAGGTTGTCGTGTCGTATAAGATAGCCAATCATTTTCCCCCTCTTAGCCATTAAGACAATTAAATAAACAATTTGAATGATCTGTATTGGTTTAAGTATTTCTAAGAACATAAATGTGTTTCTATGAAGAAACAATAAAAATAGTTACTACAACCAAGTGTTGACCTTGTACTGGTCAGTACATATTACAAGTACTTTATGTACTCATATAACAAACTGATACTGTGTCAATGTTTATAGTGCATTGTTTTCTTTAAATAGCCAGTCAATGATAAGGGGATATAACCTATAGTGCCTATTTATAAGAGCCGTTACGCACTGTCGACTTGTCGCCGGCGACTCGGTCGCTCGGCGACCAAAAACAATAGGGCGACCGACGACCAAGTGCGTAAACACCTATTTAAACTATAGTAATGCCCTGATCACACATACCGAGTAAACCGGCGAGACAGTGACGTATTTAAGATACACTGCGCGCTAACGCTGCAACGTTCAACAGTAAAACTGATGTCGACGCGCAGTGTATCTCAAATATGTCACTGTCTCGCCGGTTTACTCGGTACGTGTGATCAAGGCATAAGTCACAGTGCGTAACGGCTCTAAATAAAAATTGTGAATGCAGGATAAGTTATAAGTTGCTGTAAAATACTGATATAAAGATTTACTGTAAAATAACATGGATCTTTCAGAATTATCAATGTACCAGACCTTTATTTAAACAACAAATATTCTACTAATATTTTAAAGGCGTAAGTTTGTATGTATGGATGGATGATGGAACTACTGAATAGATTTTAAATAAACTTTTCCAATTACATAGTTTACACATCTGAACTCTTAACATAAGGGGTAAAAATACTATATATTGTGAGAATCGTCAAAAATATAACAATAGTAAGACAAAGTCACGGGCACCAGCTAGTCATACATGAAATGAAAACACATGAGACAAAATGAACAATTTTGTATAGCTATAGCGTTTTTAACATTGTCCCACTAAGAAAACCTGTGAAATAACGTTCCAAAGCCCTCCATCGTTATAAAATAACACCCGGCCTACGAACACATGCACTAAATATCCATTCATTCCCAGGATCACTACTACCAGCCATTGTTCACGTTGGTAGGCGCCGGAGTGAAGCGGGTATCGGACACCCATCGGCATGCACAGAGTGTGCTACCAACCAACGCCAAGTGGGTGCAAGATAAAGCGGACACGATAGACCCAGAAAAGAACAAAGTGACGACAGCAGATGGACATGTTATTAACTATGAATACATCATCATTGCTGTGGGGCTCGGCAGTGATTACTGTAAGGTGAGATCCAAATATATAAATCAGTCTAGACTCTATCTTGGATAAATATATTTATCATATCTATATAAATAAAAATGAAACCCGTTTTCCGTTGTCACGACATAGCATGAAAACGGCTTGACCGATTTGGCAGTTTTCTAATTTTTTTTTGTAGTTTTCTAATAAAATTTGTACAAGGTTCTTACGGAAAAAAATATCTCTCTAAGGCGGTACGAAGTTCGCCGGGACAGCTAGTTTATAATAGACTTGAATAGACTCTAGAGTCTAGAGTCTATTCGAGTCTATTTATCCAAAATAAAACCCACCAAGTTCCAACAATTCATGTTTGCGTATGAGAAAAATAAACATCTGTGTAAATTCATTTTACAGACAGGTGGACTGTTTAATTTTCATTTTAATTTGCACAGTCTCAGTAATAGTCCCGTTTTACCTATGGAAACCTAAAAACTAAGTATGCAGTATTACCTACTGTTTTCTTATCTAGAACATGATTCCTTCTAGCCCGTTATATATAAGTTTCTTGCCCGTTCTTCTAGGCTCTGGTCGCGTGGAACTGGCACCTAGAATCAACTAGTATGTAAGACGATTATAAATGATCCTTATGATTTTTTATTGAATAAAGAAATATTTGACTTTGACTTCACGACTTTTATCTAACTGTCGTGGTTACGGACTTTGGCATCACGACCCTTCTCAAAAACCACCCTGTATACTTATACAGGGTGGTTTTACGGTCATAATATGGGAATTAGATTGCTGATAGAATACTTATTCTATCAGCAATCTAATTCCCATATTATGACCGTTGCTTAGTTTGGGACTAGAGTATGATGTGTGAAATATCTAAAACATTACTTTTTTTGGCGTCTGTAACGTAAAGTCTCGTTAACTTTTCCAGGTGCCAGGTCTATGGGAAGCTCTGCAGGATAAAAAAAGCGGTGTATCCACGATCTTCGCGCCGGAGTACTGCGAGAAGACCTGGAACGACTTACGGCACTTCCAAGGTGGAGATGCCATCTTCACGTACCCTGACACTCCGATCAAGTGTCCCGGCGCACCGCAGAAGATTGCTTATTTAGCTGACTCGCATTTCACTAGGGTACGTTTATTTGTTACTGACTAGAAGTGGCAGAAGAAAAACTAACTATTGATCTAGGACTATAGTCAAAAATGTTTATAACATGAGTCTTATAGGTATCGGGAGAAGGTATACATATACATATGTATAGGTACTTATGTAAATATAAAACTACGGGTTTTTATTTAAAACTGAAATAAACCTAAAAGAACAAAAATTAAGGTTTACGGTCTATCTTATAAAAAGTAAGCGCAGACTTGCTTTAATTATCATGCGTAATGGTGACATAATGTCAACGCTAACTTTTATAAGATAGGCATATCTTAGGCATATTTATAAAATATAGAAAACTATATATTTTGTTCGTAACTTCATACGAAACGCGATTGAAATTACCTGTATAGTTTAAACATTTATTTATTGTATCAAACCCAAATCGGTATTGTTCATTGTTATACTCATGCTGAATACAATCAAAACATTTATCTTTCATCCATAACTTGCTATGTAATCAATAGAAGGTGTACTTAAATATTACATCATGCTCCTGCAAGTCATGTTATTCGTCACTAGCTGAGAAATATTTCTTTGTCAGTACCTATGTATGACAACTAATTAACTGCTAATCAATAAATCTTGCATGCCATTCACGTTCTCACGGCTCGCCTGCCAGTAATTTTATAAAACAGCGAGTTTTATGATAACCCGAAGACATTTTTTCTCAGAATAGCGGGCCTGGAGCGTGGAGACCGAATCCAGAAATTCCATAACGAAATAACCTAACACTGCGCATGCGTAATCCAGCAAAAATGCTGTGCAATAGCTTTACCGCGGCAGTCCCTGAGTGCCACACGTCTTTTTTGTATATACCTACGTAGAGTTGTGGGAACACTTAAACACAGAACAAACGGTAACACAGAACACGCATCAATATTTGCCATCACATAAATGTTTGTTCTTGATGGGGATCGAACTCAATACCCACATGGAAGGCAGAGTTAATACCAACTGAGTGGGAAACATATAACGCCTAACGTTAAGGTGATACCTCTCGCTCTAGGGAAATTAAAATTTTTTAGGGTTTTTTTATTGCGGCTGAACTGTTATATCTTTTACTAGTTTAAGCTATTTTGCGAACAAAAACAATAATTTTCTGTGTAACCCTGCATCAATTTTTGAGATTGGTTCTTTATATTAACTTACTTTATTATTTTACTGTTTTGTACAGTAATTTAATTAAGTAAGTTAATATAAAGAACCAATCGCAAAAATTGATTGATGAAAAAAATTGAATTTCCCGCTAGAGCGAGAGGTATCACCTTAAAACATCTTTTTCAGACTAACGTGCGTTCAAAATCTCGCATCCACTACAACACATGCTTACCTGTCATCTTCGGCGTCAAGAAGTATGCAGATGAACTCCTGAAGGTAGTCAAACGGAAGGACATCCATGTCAACTACCGCACAGTGCTGCATCGCATCTATCCTGACAAGAAGGAGGCAGTGTTCGTTTGCAGCGACAATAGGAGCAAAGTGAGTTGGAAATTGGCCAAGTGCGAGTCGGACACGCGCACGTAGAGTTTCGTACCAAACAATCACTTTTATGTGAATTTTTGGTACTAGCATCATTTTATTGTTTATTTTGTATTTAATGTATAAAACAGAAATACATCTGTGACTAACTCTCACGGTTCATGAGATATAGCTTGGTGACTGACAGACAGGGGGTCAGCAGAGTCAGTAATAGGGTCCCGTTATACCCTTTGGGTACGGAACCCTAAAAAGTATTGTGAGATTGCACTTTAATAAAGAGATTTGTTTCAATTTTGGTGGAAGCTTTTTAGCTCCAACGTACAAGTTGCGGAATGAACTGTCCTCTGCTGTAGACCCGCTTAGATACGAAATGGGGTCCTTAAAACGGGTTTACTTCTAAGTTCTTAAGAATCATTGTATACTTACAGGAATCAACAATGAAATACGATCTGCTCCATGTAACACCCCCCATGAAGACACCAGATTTTCTCTCAACGAACAAAGATATTGTCGACAAAGCAGGATATCTAGATGTCGATAAATACACATTGCAACACACAAAGTACAAGAATATGTACGGTATTGGAGATTGCACGAACACGCCTAACAGTAAAACTGCTGCTGCTATCGGTAAGACTCACTTTTCTTTTTCAGTATTTGTGTATCTCTGATGTATTTTGGTATATCTTCTGGGGCAATAAGCTTTATCTTATAAATCAAAGTAAAGTGTAATTTATTATGTACAATCACAAAGCTTATTTGAATAGATTTATGCTAAGTGATTCTAAGTGCCAGTTCCTCGCAACCTGTAGAATGATTTTCCTTAGATATAATTAAGACCTAAAGTTCGAGTGTGGTGTTATCTCAACCTTTTAACGTTTTACGTCTATAAAATTGTACATTTTTTACGGTGTTTTCAGCAAAACAAAGTTACGTGGTTGAGTACAACCTTCTAAGCACGATGCAGAAAGACAATCCTTCGCAGAAGTACAACGGTTACGGAGCCTGTCCACTGCTGACGTCATACAATACCTGCATACTTGCAGAGTTCCTTTACGATGGAGTACCGCACGAGACGTTGCCTTTCAACCAGGTATATATTACCACCTGCTCAGATCATAAGATTTTCAATAATGACGTTAATATCTGGACCTTGCCAAAGTGTTTGATGTAGTCTCGTCTCGTTATAATTTAATTAAACGAAGTATATGTGTCATAATTATCAAATTAAGTTATAATTTGTTATTTTATCGGTATCCGGTAAATTTAACTTTGATAATACATCGTGTATTTATTGCTACTTCCATTCCAATTTCGGTGTCACGCAAGGTATACTTCTTTGCCCATTATTGTTTAACAATTCTAATGTTATGTTCGTGTTTTAGGCGCAAGAAAGTAAAATCGCGTTCTATATGAAGAAGGATCTATTCCCGTTCATCTACTGGAATATGATGCTCAAAGGTTACTACCATGGGCCTGAGCTTGTAAGGAGAATCATCAATCCTTTTGCTAAGTAAACCGTATTGACACGGCGTAATGAGTAAGTCAAAACCAGTGATCGGCGAATATGAAGCGTTGATTTTAAATATATATACTTTTATAGTAAGATTTATTATTAAAATGACTGAAAATCAGAACAATGTCATAGAATATTTAAACAATTTGATATGTTAATACGAGAAGTTGTCGCTTTGATGTTTTCGTTCGATTCTATTGAATTCGAAATTGTTTTTTATAACCTCTTATTTTTTGTGAGAGGTCGACTGTTGATTTTTTATAGTAAAATAAGTCGCAATTATGTAGAAAGTAAAACTATTATGGGGAACTTTGTTTTGTTATTTTTTCTAAAATCATGCTGTGATACAATGAAATTTTACCTTGTAAATTATATAAGCGACATGATCAAAAAAGGTTTTTATGTATATTATGTATATTATGTTTATTTGTTACTTAAAGTGAGTTTTTATAGTTTTTAGAAATTCTGTTGGTTCATTTTTATAAACAAACTTAACCTGCCAGTACTCCGGTTTTAGGTACAAATTGATTTACTACAAGTACATCCTTTCTTTTATACGATTAGAAATACGTTAAAATAAAATTAGGTAAATAAAAAAAATATGCATCACAGTAAAATTGTCCTTTATCAACAGACTTCAATGAAATTAATTCTACAACATGGTCGTTATGTCTGCTATTCTCACCAATAAAACAGATACCTATAGTTTCAGTACTGTCAGATTAGTTTAGAAAAATTTACCAACAAAATTGAGTAATTCGGTATTTTTCGGAAATAAATTGTTAATCTACTTCAGATTCTTAGTAGGTAAAGAAAGGATTATTGTGACAAATGTTTATATAAAAAATACGGATTATTTAGAAAACTTTTTTATGAATGTTTATAATAAATATTTTATTTTGATAATACTGCATTTTCATTTCATTAGCTTCATGACTTTGACTGCCAAGTATAGGAATCCTTATCTAGTTGGTTTTTTGTCAAAATTCTCTGAAACATGCTCGTAACTTAGTATTTAGATATTTCTGGATAAATTCGCAGTGTCGATGGCAATAATTAAACATCTGTCTCAAACCTCAAGATATTGCGTATCTTCAGTCAAACAAAAACATAAGTAAGTTATTCTATATCCCGCCATTTTAAGTACGTCGGTAGGTACTAACTGCCCAGAGTTGTCGATACGATTGACAAATTCTTAGTACATAATCCACTTAGGTTTGTGATTGTGAATAAATTATATAAAAAATATATCAATATTCACGGATATTACACTCTAGTACCAAGCAAACAAACCAAAACTAAGATTGTAATAAGGGAACTTGATTGCTGATAGAAGTCATAAATGTACATACATAGGTAGGTACATAGTTTAATGTTGATTGATAAATAGAATCATGTGGATCATATTGAAACAACGAGAACCGTGTTGTACCTATAAATCGGTTGAGCACGATGAAAGATCGTAATATTTCAGATGTAAGCTCCTAATAGTGGGGGCCGGAGCTGGCGGCTGCAGTGTTGCCTGGAGGTTCTCGCGGCGTCTACGAGAACATGACATCATTGTGTTGGAACCTTCCACGGTAACCACTTTTATAAACTTTTGAGTTTTAAAAATTCTTAAGCTGAGATGTAGACTTTCCACGATTAGGTATAGGTACTAGCAAAATCTAGGTACCATTTTATGGATGGAAGCAGTACACCAATGACTTATCTAAACTTTTGCGTTCTAACAAGTCTTAGGCCGAGATGTAGACTTTCCACGATTACTTGCAAAATCTACCATTTTGCGTCAGAACTTCAGCCGAGATGCAGGAAGCAGTGGTGAAATTAGAAGCAATTTACTGAAAAAAATATATAATAGGCCATTGATCAAAATAATTGAGTTTCTCAAACGCTATAGTGGCCTAGAAATATGTCGTACATTATTTTCTAGGTAGTACCTAACTCACTTTATCTTAGATCCACTACAACCAGCCCCTATTCACGCTCGTGGCAGCCGGCATCAAGAAGTTTAGTGACACATACAAACAAACTGAATCCGTTCTGCCAAGTTGTGTTGGATGGATGAAGGACCATGCAGAGGACTTCGACCCTTGTAACAATACCGTCTTCACACGGTGCGGGGATAAAATTGTGTACGATTACTTGGTTCTCGCTGTGGGGCTGAAAAATGACTATGAGCAGGTTGAACATTAATCTATTAATCTATATTTAATTTAATAAGGAGGAATCCAATATAGCTTTGAATTGTATCTACCTATGTTATAGGTAGGAGGAGTAGAGATCCTTAATATAAAAATTAGAAATATCCTCATAAAAGTTGTAGGATTGCTGATTCGGTGGCTTTTGTATGAAGTAGGAACTCAACTGTCAAACATTTTCGACAAGAAAAAATAAGAAACCTCATTGATCTTACAGATTCCAGGCCTAACTCATGCTCTAGACTCCAATTCCCCGGTCACTACAATCTATGCCCCAAAACATTGCAAAAAAACGTGGTCCCTCCTCAAACAGTTCAAAGGAGGTCACGCTATTTTCACTTACCCTAAATGTGGGGGGAAATGTTCTGGAGCCGCGCAGAAGATCATGTATCTAGCTGATGATTATTGGAGAAAGGTATTCTAATGCATGGCTTTGCCCGTTCATTACATGAGTTCTAGAATCGCAATAATATTTAACCGCATAATAATGAGTTCATCCCAAACACCGTAATTTTGCTGATTATTGCAAGAAAAAAATGAGCTTGCCTACAAATCTGAGTGATTTTGAGCTACTGTCGCCAGTGACCTGATATAACACCCAATCATTAACCGGCCTAAAAATTTCGCCAGACAACACATCATACCTATATCTCGACTAAACTCTATAATTTATTTACTTCACGAGTCATCTAGTTTTCAAGGGTATTCCATACTTAAGCTGGTCATGCTGACTCGAAGCTAAGACCTCCCGTTATTTCCAGCATAAGGTCCGCCCTCACACAAGCATAACATACGCGACCGGCGCGGGCTGCATGTTCGGTGTGCCTAAATACGCGAGTGCTCTAACGCAGGTGGCAGCGGCTAGAGATATAACCGTCGATTTCTCCGCTGAATTAGTCGAGATCACGGCTAGAGGGGCAGAGTTTCGTAATGGAAGCGACGGGGTTAGTAACTTAGGTACGGCCGGTTTCTCGAACGATGATTAATCGTGATTTGGGTTTCCAGAAACCGGCCGTTAATCTTACAATACAAGGATTCCTTACTACGCTGAGACAAGCCATGACAATGTCCGTTAGGACATTCAAATTGTTTTAGAGTCCTTTCTCCTATATAACTTTACAACTTTTTTACGCCATTTATTACGCCAAGGAGACTAAACTATAATGTACCTACAACATGAAACATAAAAAAAGTATAGGTACAGGTGCATTATTATAGGTGTTATATGATATAACATCATGAGAAGTGGCTATCCTTACGATTGCCATCTTACAAGTCTGTGTTTTACCACAAATTGGAGTAAATTCCAGACGTTTACCCTGCCATACAACTTCCTCCACGTATCTCCACCGATGTCGCCGCCTATTTGCCTGTCGAAGTGTGAAGAGCTGGTCACAGAGAGAGGCTACCTGGATGTAGATAAGCACACGCTCCAGCATCGACGGTACCCAAACGTGTATGGGTTGGGAGACTGTGTCTGCACACCAAATAGCAAAACTGCTGCTGCTGTTTGTAAGTTAATCTCTTATATAAATAATAAATAATGCTATGAACTATCCACACAACATCATCTAGCCCCAAGCTAAGCAGAGCTTGTGTTATGAGTACTAGAAGACTGACATATCTAATACAATACATTACATAGATAGATATTTTTTATTATACATATAAATACCCAGAACACCCGGAAAAAATATTTGCAGATCGTACAAACATTTATCCCAAGGCGGGAATCGAACCCGCAACCTTCCGCGTCGCGAACTTTTTACGCAATATGTTATGCGCACTAGCAGTCAAACGGCTTTGCTTTGGCGCTATAACCATAGAGTATCTTTTTCATTCTTATTTTTCTCAATAGCCAGTCTAGTGCATGAATAGAATGTTAGCGGATAATGTTGTATACTGTTTTAGCTCGACAAAGCTATGTAGTGGAACGTAACCTAGCAGCAACAATGGCAGATCTGGAGCCACTAACACAGTATAACGGGTACGGCGCATGTCCCATGCTCACTTCTTATAATACGGGAATTCTTGCAGAGTTTCTGTATGATAAGGAGGTCTGCGAAACTTTCCCGTTTGATCAGGTGATTACTTAGCAACTGTTACCTTAGATTAGGGACTTTATTGAATAAAGTGTTTGTGTTGTGAGGTGTTTTCGCCTACAAAACCAAACAGTTATAGTAAGTTGTATTGTAGGTAAGTAGTTTTCTTGCTCTTTTAATTTAAGTCAACTCTACCAATAAGTATACTTACTTGTAAAGACGACTTTCAAAAGATTTATAATCGGATGTTTGCTCAAAGTTTTGCAGTGATGGGACTCCTCTACAGGTTATCAGTAAAGCAAGAGGCATATTATTAAGTATCGCGTTAACCTACGTTACTGGTTTCAGAGCAAAGAGCGCAAGTTTTTCTATTACATGAAGCGGGACATACTACCGTGCTTGTATTGGAACCGGCTCATCAAAGGCAAGTGGAACGGACCCTCGACGATACGGAAAATAATCAATCCTTTTAAAAAGTGAACGTTTAGGTAAAAGTTGAAAAGACTGAAAAAGTAAGCTGTTTTAAAAGGGGCTGCAAAAATTGGATAATCGTATCGTAACGGTAACGTTACCGAAACACAATGTGCGGTGACGCAGCGTTCAGCAAACGAGCTAGCGTTGACGCACAGTGTGACTTGGGGACATCGCAGCGACTGTCAAAATTGAAAGTGCTTACCTCAAGTAAGTATAACAGAATTATATACAAAATGAAGAAATAAAACAAGTGTGTGAATAAATAATATTCTTTTATAATTCTAAAAACTTATTTGTAAAGGTAACAAAATAACACGGTTAACTAACGTATCACATTATTCTCGTTAAAATTCTAATATTTACACTTATAACACATGATTAGGAACTAAATCTACTTATTACAAATACATGAATAATTAGAGATAAACCAATTTATCAATGAACGCGCAGTATTCATTTATTCATATTCATATATTTTTCAGTAATAAATGCTGACTAAGGCCCTCCGCAAACTGCAGACTTTTTATCGGCCGATAGTTTGGTATGAAGATGTATGTTACAGTGATTCAGAATTCATACTGATTAAGAAGCCGACCAAACTATCAGCCGATAAAAAGTCTGCAGTCTGCGGGGACTCTAATACTATTTAAACGCATGGCGTTATAGTTTACTTAAAAAGAGCTTTCAATTCATCATTTTGCGGTTTCTCATTAAATATATCCGCAGGTGTTTGTGATTTAGGTTGTCTTCTCGGCCGCCTTCGTCTGGTTTTAACTAGATATACGCACAGCCCTATCGCTATGAACAGAGAAACAATGATGGCACATCCTAGGATGATTTGTAGAAGACTCACTTGGATCGGGGCGTTTTCTGTTGATGGTGAAAGCTGAAACAAATCATGTCCTGTTAGAACTACCATTATAGTAAGCCATGTATATCAGATTAAACAGGGCCCTACGACGACGCCCATGTGTTATCTGATAACTGATTCGGAAAATTAGCGTCGCAGTAGTGCACTGCTATTGCTACATGCTATGTGATGACCAGATTTGCTATATTTCATACTACAACAACTTTTTTACAATTAAACTCAAACAATCGGTCGTGTATTTTTTGAGCTACTTTGTACCGATTAAATATAGACTATATTGTTTATTTTATTAATAAAGGCTACCTGTGCGAAGCCGGGACTTATCGAAAGTACCTATTTTATATTTATATTATTTGATTATGATTTTTATTGTGACGTAAAATAAACATTTATATTCATATACATATATTACATAATATATTCATACCGTATATATTCATATACTGGCCATCAATACTTACTACAAAATTGGCATTTGTAAAGTTATTGCAGAGCGCTCGCTCCGGCCATTGGTACCAGTGAACAAAGCGAACGCCTTCCAAGGACTGCGGGCTCTTGCATCTGTAAAACAACTCAATTATTCGACTATCTGATCCAAGATAAAAAAACAAATTCGACCAATAACTTTAATAATTATGGTTTAATTTAGGAGGATGCTATTCTTACCTACTAAGATTTAAGGAGTCAGTGGCACCCCCGTCAGAAGAAATGGTCGCGGGTTCAAATCCTGCTCGACTGAATAACTTTTGGACTTTCTAATCTTTGTGATAGCTATTTATATTAAAGTGCAGAAAGCACTTTAATATAAATATTAACCACCACACAAACTTAAGTTAACTTATGTAACGCACTGCATCTATCATGATGTAATGCGATGCAAGCTTAAGATATGCGGTGACATCCGTGACATATACAACTTACCGAAGTTCATCAAGCATTTTCGCGTCCGATTTGAAAATGATAGGCAAAAGCTGATCTTCCATCCACTGCAAGCGACAGCTGCAATCCCAAGGATTGTGCTGCAGGTTCACGCCTTCCGTCACCGAGGTCCAGTTCAGCAGGTTTTGAGACATGAACGACAGGTTGTTCTTACTGATATCTAGCTGAAAGTATAAAAAAAAAGTTAAATTCCAAGATGGCGGCGATATCGTAAAAAGAATAGTGAATAACTTATAGGTGTCGACTTACCATGCATAGAGACGTGCCATCAAAAGCTCCCACGTGGATTTCAGTCAGTAGCGGACAACTTGAAAGATAGAGCGAGAAGCAATACAGATCTCCTGTCTCATCTCCCCGTCCCACCACATTACTAAACGCTTTGTCTTGAACTACCCTCAATTTACTCAAATCACTGATATAGAGATTCTTTAGCGCGATGATATTTTTAAAGTAAATGTCCTCGATAGGGTTGCCATCTAAGTGCAATTCCTCGAGGTTAGGGAAAAGCTGAGTGCTCAATGACTTGGGTATATCTGTTAATAGGTTGTAAGAGACGTCTAATGTAAAAAGCTTGGGTAGTTTCTTCTCGATGTTAAGTTCCTTGATTTGGTTTCCACCGATAATTAAAACCTGAAATAAACCGACAATGTAGATTATTTTATTGGGCTATTTTTCAACATCTGTCACAAACTCACTTGGCGCGTTAATCCAAGAAAGGTAAATTTAAAAAAAAGTCTTACCTCTAAATTATCAAATCGTACTCGATTCTCATCGTACAAATCAGAAAGCTTGTTATAAGATAGATCGATGTACTTGATCCCTCTCGGGAACTGAGGCCAATGGTGGAAAGTATTAATCTTCAATATGGCGATCTCGAGCGAAGGTGGTAGAGCGAAAACCAGCGTTAAAGTGTTCCCCTCAAGGTTCAATTCTCTAAGCTTGGTGCACGTTAGGAATGCATCTTCTTCGACCATTTCTATAACGTTGTATGATAGGTCCAGGAACTCACTGAAAATATTAAAATGAGATCTTTGTCAGAATTCAAATAATAACTTGTAGGTATATATTTACAGTTAATATCAAAGATGCCTTTTTTCTAGGTAAAATCTTTCAAAGTTTTAAAACAAGTGAATATGCACTCACATGCTGCTATCAACTGGGAAAGAGTCCTTCATCACAGTTTTAATTTTATTATCCTTCAAGCTCAGTCTCTTCAAGCCAGTCAGTACCGTGTGATTCTTCTGCAGCGTAACATAGTTGATGCTGTTTTTACTAAGATCTAAATCTTCCAACGACGTCATAGAATGCAGTGCCTCTACAGGAATGTTTTTTATTGAATTTCCTTTCAGATTAAGGACTTTCACGTTTCGTAAATGCTTGAAGATCAAAGGATTGAACTCTGTCAGTTTATTGTGAGACAGATCTAACTCTTCAAGGTATGGTATCTTCGTAAAAAGGTCCGGAGTGATCTCCCATAGGTCGTTCTGTGAGAAAGATAGCTTCTTCAAGCTTGGTACGTCGCTGAAAGGGTCGGGCCAGTAGGTTCTGATAGCATTGTTGATAAATCGAAGGGTTTCTACCTGCGAGTTTGGTGGTAGTCTGAAAACCAAGTAAGTATAATGAATAAATATTTTACAACAACTCTTCGTCACTATTTACAGATACATTATAGCGGGTGATGGACACAGTGCGATCTTAGTCGGACATGCGTTTTAAATCTCCTAAATTAAACATATTAATGCAGTATGGTAAACTTTATATCTCTCATGATTTTGATAATGATAAAAAGACAACCGCATCACTTCCTGCGCGATTTGCAAAGTAAAGATGCGTTTGGGCACAAGTTGATTGATGGGAAGAGATAAAATTTTGTTTTAATTAGATAACGGTTATTGACCTTTGATTGCTTGGTAACGCGAGGCTGTGCGGAAAAACTAAATAAATAAAATATCCAGAGCTGAAATAATAATTGTCATTTTTGGATTTTTCATTTTATTTTTATTTTCTCTATTATGTGTATTTTCCTGTTTTGAGACACGAATATGCACCCTTTAGTATAGTATAGTCTCTCACGTAATCTCTCGTAATCTCTCACGCATGTGCTATGCTCTTTTTGAAGAATGTTTTAAAAGGCATATCAAGAGCGAATAGGTAAGCAACTAAACTAGGGCAACCAAGCATATTGAAAAGTACTTATATGTATTCTACCAGCAATCTAGTTCCCATAGTACAACTTTTAGTTAGATTGGGACTAGAGCGTGGCGTCTAAAATGTCCGTAGTGTCTTTTCGATTGCAAGTTACTTGGGACTTTGATCAGAATAATACACGATCTTATCTTAAAGTATCGGACACGGCTAGTTTACCTAGCATAAATTGTGTTATCAATTAGTCAGATAGATACTGAGAAATAGGTAGGTAGCGAAGTTATTTGTTTGTACACGATAAGTGGAAGGTATTCCTTTGATTCATACATAGAAAATGCAATGAGTAATATTCATTTATATACAAACAAACTTACGACTATTACAGTATTTACAAAATGTACATAGGCATACAAAATACATAAGGAACAGTTGAGCTATCTACAGACCGTTGCAAACGATCTATAGATAGTTCAACTAGTAAACAATTGCATGAGTTAACAATTGTACTACCTAATGGAGATGAAAGTTATTAATTTGCGTGTACAATAAGTATAGTAAAGTGAAATAAAAAAAAATGATTTATATTCTTGACTTAAGCAGTAATTAAAATGACAATGATAAGAGGTTTAGGAGGCTCGCGTTTCCCAAAAGTCAACAGGTAAACAAAGATAGAAGAGTTTTCAAATGTAAACACAAATGCCCTTTCGAGCCTAATTACTGCGGCGATAAGCAGTCAAGGTAAGTAAACTAATTATGTGAACAGGTTTAAATAACTGTTAATTAACTTTTTTTTTGAGATATTTTGACAAATTAGTCCCAGTTTTAGTCTTGGCTATAAATTACTACTTTAATACACATGTATTTGTTTATAAGTTTCTTGTTTATAACACAAAACTTGGAAATCGTAAATTAGCTAATATTTAACATGTAATAAACAAAAGGCGCATACAGTCGCGGGCAGAAAGAAGCTCAATATCATCATCATCGTCATCTTCCTACCCTTGTCCCACATTATGTGGGGTCGGTACAACACGTCTTCTTCTTCCACTCTCCTCTAGCAGAAGCTATATATTCTAATGAAAGCGTAATCACAGAACGTCAAATCTTTAACATTCTTTGTAATTTTGTTTGAGATATGATAAATGAGACTGTAGACTGTAGTCTGCAATAAAAAGCACTATAAGTATTTAACAATCTAGCAACACTAAAAGTCAACTCACTTGCCAAGCGTAGTCAGTCCCAATCCTTCGAAGGTAGCGGAAATCTTCAGTCCATTCGGATTGGCTGGCCACTCAATCTTGTCCAGATCACTCACTTGTTTTTTAATTTTATCCGATTCCGAGCACAATATATTAAAAACAACTTGACCACTACTTATATCGGGTATCTCCCCACACGTGCAATAGTCACATAGCTTTAATTTCACACTGGTTTCTTCTTGGGTGTAAGCTGAGTGAAATAATGTAACTAGTAATATTTTTAGATACATAATGTCACTCGTTCGAGCGATCGAGGTGGAATGATAAGGTATTGCTTATCGGAGCTGATGTTTGCTTGATGAAGTATGATAGATAAAAGTAGATATGGCAACTTTCGATTAAGTAAAAAAATAGTATTCTATCAGCAATCTAGTTCTCATAGTACAAGCTTTGCTTAGTTTGGGACTTGAGTGCGAAATGTTCGTGAATATTTATTCATTTTGTTATAGATCGGCTTATTTTTTAATGATCAAGCTATTAGTTAATTTGTTTTTAGAATTAATGGTTTTGTTTACATAATTACATGATGGCTTAAAATCGGTACTCAAGTTCTATCAAAAGTTACTTAATCACTGATTAATAATGCTTTTTATGTATTTATGTGTTAACAATACTAACGGCCGGTTTCTCGAACGATGATCAACGAAATAATCAAATAATTACTATGTATCAAACTCGGATCAATCGTGATTTGGGTTTCCAGAAACCGGCCGATAGTGATAGAAATTAACACGGATCTTATGCTGTATTTAAATCTAACGATGTACATACTCTTATCTTAGTTTCTAGAAAGCCACATCTCTTTCCATGAAGGTCTCAAGAGGTGTAATATACAGCCATTTAAGTAGTAAGTCCGTAGATTAATACATTCTATAATAACAAATAAGCTTCATTTAAAAAGTATATTTCATTTAAATAACAAGATATAACTTATAACAAAATAGTCTTCAATATTCTTATTTGCTAAGTATATGACATTTCCTGTATATTTTAACAATTAGGTTATAAAATAATGAATGATACTAATTCAGTTTAAAAGTCATTATAGATACCAAATTCTTACTGTATTTGTGACAAAAACTAAATCTTATCAAAACTACATTTTTTTTTCTTAGAATGAATAAGTACCAAAAGGATACTGATTGTGTACCTTATATCAAAAACTTTTTTTTTTACTTTTATAAAAAATAAAATAAATATAACTAAAACGGAATGATTAAAAGCTTGCTAAGATTATTACAACAATTTTATCCAAAAGCTTCTCAAATAAAAAGAGTATAAGAAGAAAAATATAGAACGAAAAAGTATGTAAATATCTATATGAGAATTATACAATATGAAAAGAAAATTCTAAATAAACTTATCTAAATGCTACTCCACCACCGGATTTCAAAAAACATCCTTCTTTTTATAACATTAAGTACCATTTCTCATTGTATCACTAAAGTAGTGTAAAGTACTTCATGGGCATAAATATTAAAATTAAGATGATCGTAACTCGAGCGTGAAATGGGCACTTTGGGCCACAACTAAAAAAATCGTCCCTCAAGGTTGCTACATAGTAAGTTTAATAGGGCTTTTACAGCCCAATATTTTACTATATTAACGGGAAAAATCCGTCCCATGGAAATCGTAATATATTTACATTTGTATTTTGAAAAAACTAACGAGTTTTTTAGTCGTGGCCCACGCTCGATAGAGAATTGCCCATTCTCCTTTACATTGCGCGCCAAAAACATCTCGATCGCGGAGTGTTGTCGCGTCAACGCGCAATGTAGCTCGAATACGATACGTTTACACGACTTTGATCCCACCAGTACGAATAAATGCGTAGCAGTTTTTAAAACTGAGCTTACTTTATGAAAAAGCAAATATACATAATTACACATAATCTATACAATAATTATCGTCTGGATGTAAATCTATGCATAAAAAATACAGGCGTCACAGCTCACTTGGTAACAGCTCTGACTTCCATGCTGTGGGTCGTGGGTTCGATGCCCAGCGAAAACAAACATGATGATGGACACTGTTGTCACTGTTCATTTTATTCTAGTTCCTCTAGTACAAGTTTTGCTTGAGACTAGAGCGTTTTGTGCGAAATGTACGTGTATACTAAAGTACTATACAAACATGGTTTTTTAAGGCACATTCTGGAACAACTTCTTTAAATTACTTATAAATAAGAATATTAGGCAATAAACAAGCGATTACATATTAGCGTAGATTGTTAACGTACCATCTGAAAGTGATCCTTATTCGTAGCAGCATAGAGACTAAAGTTCCACAGTTCATAGCGCATCGTGTTCCTTCAAGAGGTAATGTCCTACAAGCCGCTTCTGAATATCAGTGACACCGCCGTAGATTTGGGTCCCTCTTGCATCCCTTTAGATAAATATTAATTTACATTTTAAATTATAATTTAGTGTTACTATTCACATACATAGTAATAGTGGTAGGCGTCGCAACTCAGTTGGTAGCAGCTATGCATTCCACACTGTGAGTCGTAGGTTCGATTCCTATCTAGAGCAAAATAAACTGCCATAGAGTTTAAGAACAAACAGAATAATTTAAAACTAAAATTAAATTCTTGCAACATCTTGTGTAGAATTAAATTTCTGCTCCGGTTTTTAAGTAATTTGTAACTACTGTTTTAGGTTCTAGCAGGCCAATCTCATGTGTCTTCACCTTTCAGGGATGGCTGGTAGAAAATGCCTTTAGCATTAAGCTCCCCTTTAGTGCAAATTTTTGTTTTTTGTGCAATAAAGTGTTAGAATGAAGCTCTTTGTGTTTAACTTTATTACCTGAAGTGCCTCTCAGCTGGGTAGTGGGTAGACAGGCCACGTCCTCCGAGGATTTGCACGCAATGATCGGCCGCGGCGGCGGCGTTACGTCCCGCTACATACTTGGCCATCGCGCTGTTCTTAGTGCTGAGTTGTGACGCCGCGCGGTATGTCATCAGACGAGCTGATTCCACCAGAATACACATGTCTGTCAGACGATCCTGAAATTTAATAAATAAATAGATTTAATAAACACATATTATTGGACAAGCGTAGCGAGCGATAGGTCTGAATTTCGAGATTGGCAAAAATGCTTTTGTTCTTCTGTCTGCTTGTTCTCGTCAATACGTCGCATTTAACGGATTTTAACGAAAATTTGTAACAAGTGCCTAAATTTTTTTTCCATTATATGATTCCTAAATAAATATTTAGTGAAATTTCACACATCGCGCTCTAGTCCCAAACTTAGCAAAGAAACTTACCATAGAAACAAGATTGCTGATGGAATACTTATATATTTTTTTATAAATACATACATAGAATACATAGTCACACCCAAACAAATATCAGTTGCTCATACAATACTAGCGGTCTATCTTATAAAAAGTTAGCGCAGACTTGAAATACTGATTATCATACGTAATGATGACTTAAAGTCAACGCTAACTTTTTATAAGATAGGGGGTAGATGTTTAGAACTTTAGATAGTACCTTAACAGATGGCAATCTGCTGAGCGGTTTGCCGAACGCCTGTCTTTCTTTAGAGTAGTTGATAGCTGTGTCCAGAGCAGCTTGAGCAATACCTGAAAAAAACAAATAATATTAAATAAATAAAGATACTAACGGCCGGTTTCTGGAAACCCAAATCACGATTGATCCGAGTTTTACACATAATAATTATTTGATTTATTCGTTGATCATCGTTCGAGAAACCGGCCGTAAGAGATATAAAGAGAATACTTAAACCATGTTTTTAGCTTATAAAATAAAATTAATAAATAAATTGTATATAATAATTTGGCTGTTCGATTGTGATTTCATAATAACTGTAAATTCTGAATATAGCTCATGTTAATCAGAGCGAATGTAGCTTTCTAATGGTGAAAGAATTTTTGAAATGGACGCAGTAGTTTTTGAGTTTAATTATTACGAACATACTAGTACACACACAAAATACAAATCTTACTTCTTTAGATACCTACCTCTAATATTAGTGTAGAATAGTATAAATAGTATCGGTCTATCTTATAAAAAGTTAGCGCAAACTTGAGGTATTGATTACCATACGTAATGACGACTTAAAGTCGCTAACTTTTTATAAGATAGAGGGTAAATAATTAAGTGTTCTTACCCACAGCATGAGCGGCAATGCCAATCCGTCCCTGATCAAGCTGTTCCATGGCAGTCTTGAAGCCATCTCCTTCAGCTCCGACCATGTCTCCTTTCGGCACTCTCACCTCATCCAGACTCATGTTGCATGCGGTAGCAGCCCTGTTCGAAACGCTTCATTTTGGGTGATTTTCCTCTTGCATAGGTCATTTTTATTAACCTAGTTTTTTTATGTTATAGCGCCATCTAGCAGTGCTCCATAGTATTAAGTTATGTGCCCGTTAGATGGCACTGTTATCCGACAAGTCCTAGATCGCGGATTCGAATTGCTCCTGTGATCAATTCAACTTGTAGGAGTTTGAACATAAGTCTCAACAACATTGGCTCAAAATGATCGCGACATGAAAATATTGTACCATATTTTTTTCACAGAAGATAGTTACTACATTGATATGATGTGTAATATCTCAACATTGCAAACATACAAGTTAAATTTGCCCCCGAATTTACACAAAGGGTAAACAGTTTGAGCTTCCTAGAGCAGTAATTGAATCGCCATTAGAGTAGATTCAACATTATTAAAGAATCCGAGGATTAGAAATAACAACTGAAGGCATACCTTACTCCTATAATTGGTTCCTTATTTCCTCTGAAAACACCTTCAGCATCCATAGGCACTAGAAAACCTGAAATAAAGATATTTATACTACACCTGCTCGGAAAGTACCTTGATACTTTATCAAATTTACGGTAGAAAGTACGTCATTGCATATCGAACAAATATGCGGCGAGAAAACGCATCTGAGCGGGAGAGAAAAGTGTATGAAAATCCATTTCTTACGTGGTTTTTCTTTTTTAATTTTGGGTAAGACTATGCGCTGGTAACCTAAATATCAAAAGCCAAAAAGTTTTTACAGTGAGTTTTTATCTCCAAGTTCGCAAAATGACACTGGCCACTAGCTGTGTGTTGGATGGTGTCAAACAATTTGAAAAAAGAACATGTGAAAATTTTAGTTTTTTATTTTCCTCGTAGGTGTAGTATAAAGCACTATGTATCACTCAAGAGAAAGTGCGATTCCCGATCTCGGGTGTTTTAAAGCCCTCGCCTGCGGCTCGGGCTTCAAACGACACCCTCGACGGTAATCGGTCACTTTCTCCTCTCGGTGAACAATGTACTATATAGCAATTAAATAACGATAAATAATTAAACTTCTGAAGGGGCAGTCCTTAGCCCAGTAGGTAATGGGACAATATGGACTTAAAAATAACTGATTGTTTGCATTTTCTATACCTACTGCTGCTCATGCTGTGTACACATGTTTCAAGGTGCTATCTAGCTCATAGTTTATGTATTAACTCATTTTTAAAATATTATTTGATTGTACTCTGTTTTGTATACTTTAAATAAAATACTTTGTTTGGCTCTCACTTTAGAGCGATATGTAGTACAAAAACCTACTTAGTAACAGATACTTACAGGCAATTCCCTTGTGTTTCAACTCGGGGTCAACGGTCGCAAAAAGTGCAGTCGCAGCACCCTCAACCGATGACGTCACCCAGGACTTCTTGCCGCTCAGTATGTAATGATCGCCTCGCAACGTCGCCTTTGTACGGATACTGGCAACATCGGTTCCTGCACCTGTTAACATTACTTATATTTTACCAAGGTAGTTGTATATAATGGTTTATAATAGTTGTATGTAACACTAGCTAGAGTTAACTAATCTAAAAATGCACAGGATTCCGCGGTTTACACTCGCATGCAAAAATGTTACAGTACAAATAAATTGGGTTTTTGTCATTAGTTGTTTAGTCACCATCTTAACACAATACCATTAATCAAAATTAGTTGAATATGTCGGCTAACTAGTGCATTAAAGATTTGCGATATATTTTTTAATGGTGTACATTGATGTGTTACTGCCATCTAGAATCGCCTAGTACACTCGTTTAAGAGATTCTAAACGATCCTTGATTCTTGTTTTACTGAATAAAGTATTTATGATTTATATCACCTAGGCACCTATGTCTCAGAATATCGTGCAAACCGCGTTTTAATGTAGTGAAGAACGCCCTCTGGCGAGATGGAGCGACGATCTGCGGAGTGTAGCTAACACTGAATGATCAGAGCCGAAGACCGGGCTTAGTGACGCGTCTTGAAAGAGATCTACGCCCAACAGTGGCCGGCTATAGGACCTATAGCCGGCCACTGTTTATTATTGACTTTATTATAGCGGACAAGAAGCATATATTCAGAGATGTCTCAGTGATCAACAGGTTTAACACCGGTAGCGATCACCGAATGGTACGAGGTAATGTTGTTGATGATGATAGAACAATTCTTACCTGGTTCACTAAGCGCGAAACACCCAATAGCTCCTTTAGTAAACTGCCTCAAAAACTTTTCCTTCTGCTCCGGCGTTCCCTTTTCGTTGACCAGGTTTGCGTAGAGAAAGTTGTGGATGGACACGATCATGCCAGTGCTGGCACAACCGCGGGATATCTCCTCCACCGCGATCGCGAGGGACAAGTAGTCGAGGCCTAGACCTCCGTATTCTTCAGATACGCAAGCGCCCATTAGACCCATGCTTGTGAGTTTTTTTATCTAGAGAATAGAAGAGTATGAGCTAGGATATAAATATTAATTCATAAACACACATCACAATCTAGTCCCAAACTAAGCAAAGCTTATACTATGGAACCTAGATCGCTGATAGAATACTTATATCCTTTTTTTTGTAAATTCCTATGTCGTTCCCTAGTTCCAATTGTACAAGCTATGCTTATTTTGGGACTTGAGTGCTTTTTGTGATGTCCATGAATATTTATTTATTTTTCATCAATATATTTTATATCAGTCCACTGTTGGACGTAGGTCTCTTATGAGACGCACTACTCAGTTTATACAAGTATAGTATTATAACAGTTTAAGAATATATAGATTCTAACTCTATTACACAGTACATAGGCCTTAAATTTCTATGTAATGGAATCTTGCAGAAGTTCAAGATAAATAAAAATGATAGTGTTTATTTTTAAAATGATAATGATACATGATAGATAGTCTTTCTTGATAAAATTACATTTGATACTCGGTAGAATACTAAGATATTGTCAATCATAAAGCAAATATATCTTGATGATACTGATGCTTGAATCTTATTTCAGAATTTAAATAAGCATATTGATTTATAATTTTGTATTTTTGAATAGTTTCTTAGAGAAATAAATTACCTTATCTCTATACATATATTAATGAAAAAGTTGGATGTTTTATCTCAAACATAAAACATCCAACTTTTTCATTAATGCCTTCTGTTATGAAGAATTTTTTTTTTGCATTGATAGGTATCCATGCATGCAAAAAAAACTCGACATTGTTTTATGTTTTTATACTGACATGATCAAAAGGAAATCTTCCATCCAAGTCCAGCTTAGCAGCTTGAGGCTTCAGGGTGTCTTCTGCAAATTGCCTC
Source organism: Ecliptopera silaceata (assembly GCA_932527185.1). Classification (NCBI taxonomy): domain Eukaryota; kingdom Metazoa; phylum Arthropoda; class Insecta; order Lepidoptera; family Geometridae; genus Ecliptopera; species Ecliptopera silaceata. The sequence goes on along the minus strand of OW052202.1, from coordinate 1,900,166 downwards.
GTCAGCTGCTGAATCTCCAGTTGTTTTGCATTCAGATGCGTTGTGAAGGTACGAGCAGATAGGGCCTTTAGACATTGTAGGGAGAGAACTGAAAACCAAATTCGGTACTTTTAGAATTTGTATACTTACTTTAATATAAAATAAGTCATCATCAACTAATACTTTTAGAGTGATGACATTGGTGGGACACTGCCAAGGACAGAGAGAAGTGGAAATGTTTTGGCCTTTGCCCAGCAGTGGGACAATGTAGGCTACAATAAAAATAAAAAAATACTTTAATCAGTAATATGTGCCAAGGTCATGTAGGTACTTTTAGTGTCTTGTCATTGCCGCTAAAGGGCTATAGGGGTGGCTAATTTTTTTTTTGAGAGCATTTTCGATATGAAGAAAAACAAGTAAAAACACAAAAATCAGTAAGTATCTTCTTATGTGTTTGGTGATTCTAGGTGCTAGTTCCTTGCTACCAATTCCTAGACAAATGGGCAAGAAATTAAAGTTGCGTATTTGCAATGCAGCTCAAACACACCTATTTTTGTATGAAAGAATGATAAAACTACATTTTTAAGTCAATGAAACTAGCAGAATCAAAAAAATATTTTGGAAAAAAAATATTTGTATGCAAATCATACAACAAGGGTGGCTCAACTAACATTACCATTCAGTGTGACAATACAGTACAGATCAGTTTAGCTATCATAAGGTTTTTACAACCATCTGCAGATACGTCGATGGTTTCTTGCATTGTGTAAATATTGTGTGAATGATCTTTGTAAATAATTTGAAAATTCTTAGTCATAATTAGAGGTACTTACTGGAAGTTTTTGAAGACTTTAGTACAACACTAGTAGCCATGGTAGTTATTTTTCTAGGGTTCCTTGAGACAGTTGGGCAGTTGGTATATGGACCGCGGGGAATGAACCGGTTATCCAAATTCGGTCAAATAACAATCAAAACTCAGTTGACTTGACATTCAACACACGATAACAGAGATAACGAACCAAGGTCGCTGTGTAGAAAACTACAGAAAAAACATAGGTACGTGGTTTGTATGAACATTGAATTGAACAATTTTGGTAAAATATCATGTCATCTATTCAATGAACTACGACAGTCACTGTCAGTCATATAAGCTACAAATGACAATGACACTAATACGGCTGACTTATTTCTGTATTTGTCATCAAACAAAAGTTCTTCTTCTTGCATAAATTTCGTTTAATTCCGTTTTCGTGGCTTTTTTGTTTATAATATTTATTTAAGAAGTAGATAACTAGCTGTCTCCTCGTATCTCCATGACTCCTCGAGAGTAATTGTGTTTCGTCCTGTAGTTTCCATACGAGACTTCCGATAATCAATTCTTGGCAGAGACTTTTCAAACCTGTAAAAGGAATCATGACTTCGATCCTGGATCAGTACGAGCAAGCTTCTCAAAGCACCCAGCGAATGAAGCCAGCTGCTGAACCTATGGTCTCCTCTGGATACATCAATATGCAGTTAGAAGATAATACTCCAATGTTCTCCAAACAGAGAATGAAGTTTAATCCTTCAGATTTGATAACACATGCAGCAATTTCAAATGATTACTTGGTACTGGCAATGGCCAACGGAAGGCTCTTCAGAATGGATATGAATAGGCCTGATAATGATGATGGTAAATTGTTTTTTTTTAATTTAATTATTGCGTCCCATTACAGGGCAAAGGTCTCCCCTTAAGCCTCTCCCAAAATGTATTTTTTTCATGCATAGTTAGAAATATATTTATTTATTTGATCATATGACATAATGTCCCTTAGCTTACAATATTAAAAAATCCACTGACTTCTTAAAATAGACAGTTTTTTTCCTGTCCTGTATAGTTGTTGAAAATGATGACTTAAGCAGTGTTGTTAGCTAAGGGACAATATGCATTTTACAGAAGAAGTGTAAATAAAATAAGATGTACCTATTAATCATTTTTCAGAAATCCATTTCTCTAAGTTTGTGCAAGCAACTTCCAAGCTTACTGGCATATTTCTTGATCCACTTGGTTTCCACCTATTGATGGCATTCACGGCCAGGACAAAGATTGTTGATGCGGGTCCCGAACTGGTTTACCTGCATCGTAGAAGTGTCAAACCGAAGTCTGTCAGCAAATCTCGTAATTATGAGGTCACGGAAGTAGGCTGGAATATGGAAAACACCTCCGAGGCAACAACAGGTCCAATCTTGTTGGGAACATCGCAAGGTCACATACTGGAAACTGAGATGGAGTCCGATAGTGATAAAATGTTTACTGCAAGTCAGCCTTATTGGAGACCGGTAAGCAATTTTACTGATATTTTACTGACAAACATTATACAACACCTACAACTTTAAGAATAATTCCGGATCACTCGAAACTAGAGTTTAAAGTAAGTTAAGTTACAAAATAGTCTCAACTCAGTAAACTAACAGTTACTTAATTGAAAATTAAATAAGATTTGTTTACCTTTTTTCATATTGTTTATTTGTTTTCACAAAGTTCACTTCTTTATTCTTTACCACACCATGTTTTCGTGAAAAGGCGACCTTGCTATTCGCTAATCTTGCTATTCTACCTAACTTAAAAAGTAGCCTACTGTAACCTTGGCATCTATACTTTTACTACTTATGTGCCAACTGTCTATTTTAATCTGGTTATTCTCTTCAAACAAGCTGCCAAACTACCTACCTCTTTATGGACACAAGGACATTGATGGATTGGTAACTTAACAGACTTTTATACTATATTGTACGGCTCCTAACCTCTTATTTACTACCTAACATTTTTCTACAGATATTTGACATTGGCAAGGGAATGGGCGACACGCCGATAACTGGAATTCAGTTCCACAGAGTTAATAGCAGTACCAACAAGTATTTTATCTTTGTCACAACTCCGACTCGTCTCTACCAGTTCATAGGACATGCAACTACAACCGACCACAAACCATCGCTCCAATCTTTGTTCTACACATACTTGACTATGCCCGAGACAGGTTTCCAAGAGATACCCTCCACTTTGAAGTATTCCAAGCTGCAATTCTTTTTTGACAAGTATTATAATCCAAAGACTTTTGCTTGGCTGACTGAACCAGGGATTTTCTTTGGACAGGTATTTACTATTTTATTATTTTTGATTCAAACAGCTTTTTAATCAATTAAGGTTTCTATATTCTTAAGCTTCAAAATATATTATAATTTAATTCCTTCCTACAGTTTAGTTACTTTTTACAGCTGGACCCAACCTCACAGCAGAATTCAAACTCATTATTCACGCAAGGCGAGCTCATTAGCTACCCGATCGGCAGCGGGGACGAGAAGGAACCGGCACCACTGTCATTTGTCCTCACAGAGTTCCACGCACTTCTCATGTACTCCGACCGAGTGAAAGTAGTCTCACTGCTCAACCAAGAACTACTCTTTGAGGATATGTACACCGAGACTCATGGGAAACTAAAGAGCATAGTCAGAGACACGAGTAAAAGGACGATCTGGGCGATCACAGACAAGTCCGTTTTCCGCTACAAAGTCATCCGGGAAGAACGGAACCTTTGGAAGATTTACTCCGACAAGGAACAGTTTGATCTAGCCAAAGAGTACTGCCAAAACAACCTCGCTTACATCAACATGATCAATGTAAAGCAAGCGGAACTACTCTTTTCTAAAGAAGAGTATGAGAAAAGTGCAGAAATTTATGCAGAAACCAAGAATAGCTTTGAAACCGTATGCCTCAAGTTCCTAGAAGCGGACAGAATCGACGCGTTAAAAGTATATCTCGGCAAGCGATTAGATGCTCTAACGGATGAAGATAAGTCATTAATTTCAATGTTGGTCATTTGGATGACTGAGCTCTACCTATCACAGTTAGGTTTACTACGACGCAAGGGTCAGGAAACCTCTGAAAAATACGTCAAGCTACAGAGCGATTTCGAAGTCTTCCTGGTCCATCCTAAGGTCTCTAATTGTATGCAGCACATAAAGTCGGTCATCTACGATCTCATGAGCTCTCACGGCGATAAGCAGAACCTTATCAAGCTGACATTCCTAAACGAGGATTTCGAAAACGTTATCGCTCAGTACATCTACAAAAAGTCTTACCAGGAAGCGTTGCAGTTGTTACAGACATTGAAAAGACCGGAGCTCTTTTATCAGTTCACTCCAGTTTTGATGGAGGAGGTTCCGAAGCAGTCGATCAACGCTTTGATAGCTCAAGGAGCTAGATTGAGTCCTTCGAAGCTACTCCCAGCTTTCTTATCTTGTGCGATTGACGAGGAGCATGTGTCGGAAATCATTAGGTACTTGGAGTTTATGGTCCAGCACTTCAATGTGAAGGATAAAGCGATCCATAACTACTTATTGACGCTGTATGTGGAAAATGACCGCGTGGCTCTGATGCGGTACCTGACGCGGCAAGGTCAGGACGTGACTATGGTCAACTATGATGTACATTATGCGCTGAGGTAAGCTATTCCAAATGTTACCGGCTTCTCAATGCACATGCTGATTAGTAGCGAAACCCGAAAAAAATATGAATGTCTTATGAAGTAATGGTCCATTTAGGTTTCGCTGTAACGAGAGCTGTCTGATAAGTAAACTTACTTGCAAACACTATTCCAGCCTGACCCTTACTTTATCTTAAGGGGAGGTCAAGGTCAATACTTTCTGAAATGACTAAACCTAGTTTTTTAACGCTCCTGGAACACAGGTTAAACTAGTTTAAGAGCTAGTGTATTTAACACACTTTATAAACCCTTTTTATGTGAATCAAATAGTACATATTCACCATTGCGACACATAATAAAAAAATTAGCCTTATATGAATAAACATTTGTATTCATAAGTGTTACCCGTAACCATTCTACTCCACATGATAAACACAGTATAAACTGGCGCCCAACGTGGGGCAAACATCTGTATAGAAAACTACCCTCTTTATCGTGTTGTTGGCAGGTTATGTCGCGAGAAGGATGTTGCGGAGGCGTGCGTGAAGCTGTCTGCGCTGCTGCAGCTGTGGGAGGCGGCGGTCGCGTTAGCGCTGCGGGTCGACCTCTCGCTCGCCAAGTCTGTCGCGAGCCAGCCGCACAGCGACGAGACGCAGCGCCAACTGTGGCTCACTATAGGTCACTATCTATCTTACTTCTTTATGTCATTATTTATTCACAAACTTACGACTATACAGTATTTACAAAATGTACACTGGCATATAAAATACATAAGAAACAGTTGACCTATCTACAGACCGTTGCAAACGTTCTATAGATAGTTCAACTGATCCAAATCAGTACCAATGGAAAGCGTACCCAAGATTCTGGCTGCATTGCCGCGCTGAAATTCTATGATAGATAGATAGATAGATAAAACATTTATTTGATTCACAATTCTATAATAAACAATTGCAATAATGATCATATTGAAAACCGCTATGGTCCAGGTCTAGTTTCTTGCCTGTTCTTCTACTAGACTCTCGCGACGAACTGACGAATGAATCTTACATAACAGATAATGAGATAAAAGTGACAAAGTTCTTATTGAACTTTACTACTAATTTTCCTTCTGGTATGGCACTTTTGAAAAAGTAAATCGCTTATTTATTGTATCTAAACCTATGTTAAATTTTATACTCTATCTAAATTGAATGAAATACTTTTACAGCTGAGCATGTGATCACCAAGAACCAGGATCTGAAACAAGCCATGACCTTCCTCCAGGAATGTCCCCTCATCAAGATCGAGGATATACTGCCATTCTTCAGCGACGTCGTAACTATCGACCACTTTAGAGAACCCATCTGTCAATCACTACAGGTAAACAACATAAGTATTTCATTTTATAATAGTTCTAGAGTTATCTTGCAAACAATTTCTTCCTATAGAGAATACATAGAAACACCCAGATACAGAAAAAATATTTATACTTACTTATAGTAGGTACTTATATTATGGACAAGAGCTGCACAGGACCGACAGAAATGGAAACAACTGGAGGAGGCCTATGTGTCAAAAGGACACGCTGTTACTAAACAGTAGAAAAGGCTCAGAAATCAGAAAAAAAACAGAAATAGTACTTATACTTATTATACTCTGCTTCTTCTATATACCCTTGAAACAATTAGCACGGGTTGACTTTTTTAACTTACCGGTTGATACATTATCGTCTATATCATTATCGACGCTAGAAATAACTAGATTTTATTGAAAAAATAATTTTCAAAATCGGTTACTATACCATACATCCTCACAAACTTTACTTCTCTAAAATATTGGTACAGAAGTATAGATAAATAATTGTACTAACACATTGTAAAATACATTTCAGGAATATAACAATCAAATCGAAGATATGAAGAATGAAATGGAAGAAGCGACGCGTTCTGCTGAATATGTAAGTAAATACGATAAGATAGTTTGAGCTAGAATAAATGAGAGAGATTATAAATATGACAATCGTAAACGTATCGACACGGTGTCGTATTCGAGTGACACTACGCGTTGACGTCAGCTCGACTGCCGAACGTTGCACCGTCACCGCGCAGTGTATCTTAAATGTGCTAACGTTACGAAACGTTTACGTGCGTCACATTTATTCGTACTCACGCCTCGGTAGTGTTTATGAGACCTTATAACAAAGAGCTCGACAATTAAGACTACTTAAAAAGTTTATTAATTATGTACTTACATCAATTTATTTATGAATACATGGCAACACCCAGACAAAGAACTAATATTTATATTCATAGCACAAACATTTGCTTTGAGTGGGAATCGAACTCACAACCCACAGCATGGCAGAGCTACTGAACTGCGACATAATACAGTTATATTTAATTTATTTCTTTCTTTAAATAAAAATGGATAAAAGTCTATCAGCAATCTAGGTTTGTACTATGGGATAGTACAAGCTTCGCTTAGTTTGAGACTACATTCTAATCTTTATTATATGTGGTTTGTTTATTGAATGTTCCAGGTCCGATCAGAGATCCAGTCGTTCCGAGGTCGCAGCGCCCTGGTGTCAGCGGCAGATGAATGCTGCTTGTGTGATATGGCGTTACTGCTGCGACCATTCTATCTGTTCCCCTGCACTCATCGGTTCCACGCAGATTGTCTTGCGATCGAGACCGCTCCTACACTCAGTAAGATAAATTGTATTGTTTTGACTTGTCAATAATAACTTTTCTACGCTAAACTGTATAGTCTTGTGCAACTGCTATCTCCTTTTACAGCTGTATTACTTTGTACAGATCAAAGAATCATGCCCAAACCCTGTACCAGATTGCATCAAAAGCTAATTATCATCAAAATTAATATTTTATTTGTATAAATAAAATATTAAAAATTTACGAAGTACACATACGTGTACTTCGTTAATTTTTAACCGTCTTTTTTAACCGGGTTTAGAAAATTAAAATTAATTATACATAACATGATTATCAAATTCCTACTTCCGAGTGCTTAGTCTGAGCTTGCATTTTAAAACTCCCTACTCTCGAGTCGAGAGTCGTCTTTCGGATATCCATACAAAAATACATTTTTAAATATTTTGAAATGCGGTTAAACATTGAAAAAACTATTGTTGGTAGCGAAAAGGTAAATAAAAATTAGGGCTTTGAGAGTAAATTCAAATTGATGCAAGTTGGTACAGATTCCCATAGCCCATTGGGCATTGTCCATTGCAAGAGTTGTCATACGATTAAACGGGTGAAATTTTGACTCAATTTCTTACGATATCATCTTCCGGTTCTTTACCACGTTATTTCAAAATGTCTAGCTAACCAAATACAACATAATCACATATCATATAAAATCTTAGGTCAAAAGCGCGTCGTTCCCTTTCTGACGGAGTCGAGACTATTTTGCTGCTGTAGCACACATACATGTTTTATGTCATTGGTGGTTCGTAGTGTAAAGCTTAATGTCTAAGTTGTTTAACTAAGCGTTTTTCCAGGTCCAGCCCGTCATAAGAAGCTGAAAGACAAGCAGAGTCAACTAGCCCACTTGACGCCTATCGAGTTAAATACACGAACCTCAAGCGGACTTCCTCTACGAGAACTATTACGTAACGAAGTGGACGATATCATTGCAGCAGAATGCATCTTCTGTGGGGAACATATGATCAGCTGCATCGACCAGCCGTTTATACCTGATGCAGATTGGGACAGGGTTATGAAGGAGTGGGAGTGAACTTAACAAATACAGTGGACCCTCGGTAATCCGACACGTTTTGCAGGGTTGTGTCGTAGGTACTAACCGATTTGTTGGATTATAGAGTACCTACCTCCTAAGACCCCCTATATTATAGTTTAAATGCTTTTTGAAAAAAATACCCTGTAATTCGACAAATTCATAATAGGCGGGTCCACACCGGACGATCCGTCGCGCTCCAATCGCACGCGGCAGGAGCGCGATCCAAAAATGCAGGCGGTGTGGACGTGGAGCGCGATCCATGCGCTCGTATTGGAGCGCGCGCTCCCTGCCGCGCCCGATCCAAACGTTGTCGGTTTTTTGCCCGCTCCGCTTCAAAGGTGCCTCAGGTGCGCGGCGCGCGCGGTGTGGACGGTTGTGTGTTGTTCGCGCGATCCACCACATCATGGACATCTTGTCTTGTCAATCTTATCAATTTTTTTTGAGATTTTTTTCGCAAATATTTAAGCAAAATAAATGTTGCTGCTGCCACGGCAATTAACGCCGCCGCTGTACGTATGACTCCATCTCCAGCAAAAGTTCGACTGATTCACGGATCGCCTATGGATCGCTTGGAGCGTAGTTCAGGATCGCAGTTTCAAAAAACTGGATCGGCCTAGTACGATCCACGCTCCACGCATCACGATTTTGGATCGCGGATCGCGGGATCGCTGGATCGACTGGTGTGGACCCAGCTAATCACTAAAAACAGTCGTATTTCATGGGCAAGAATACCGGGGGTCCACTGTAACTAGACAAGTCATTGTGGTTTGATTAGGATTTCAGACACGATAAGAAATCTAGCCTTTTTACTCCTATTGTACTGAAATCTACGTATACCACGTTAAAGCCATAAGTAGGTAATTGTGCGCTGCGGAATATTTCGTTGCGCATTTTTATTCTAATAAAACGTTATTTACATAAAGGCTGGTTTATACAGGGTCAGTAACTGACTTCAAATTCGAGGCAAGTCAGTGCTGACCCGAAAAAAACCCTGTGTAAACTGATTTGAAGTCAGTACAGTGGGTTGAAGTCAGCGCTGACTTAAATATTCGGACACGAATATTTTAAAGTCAGTTGGCGCCCCCCGCCACCCGCGCACCCCCGCGCCATCCAAATAAACCCCGTGTAAACAGACAAGTCAGTGCGTGGTTAGTCACTGCCGCTGCGTTGTAGAGTGACCACGTTTTTTTCGCTGGCGATAAAATTGGTGCAATTATATTGCGAAAACGAGTGCCTTTGGGATATTAAATCATTAAATTACCGCAATAAAGAAATGCGGTCAACAGCGTTGCAAAATATGGCTCAAAAAATGTCGTTTATATTTAGTTATCTCATTTTCTACCATTTCTATTAACTCATTCAACAGCAAAATTGATACTTAATTTTCTTAACAAATAATTAAATCGTCGTTTCAGTCGTTTTCGCGAATTCATTTTTCCCACTGACTTCACACACGTGTGGTCACCGTGAGAAACGCACCACTACTACTTACTTCATGTAAACAGTTAAAGTCAGTCGCGGCGCCGACGACATTGGCGCTGCGACTGACTTCTCTACTGACCCTGTATAAACCATCCTTTATATATTTTATTTGAAGTAGGTACCATGTTTACGTAGCGCTGAGTCTACATACGCAATAGTTTCTACGTAGTGTTATTAGTCCTGTAAGTTACTTATAGATTTAATTAAAAAAATGATAATCTCCTACCATTCGTATGACGAAAGGCAAATGAATTGCGAAGCGTAAAGTAAGAAAATCCATGCAGTATTGTCTTGTTCATTCATATACATATTTGATGAATTGTGATGGATAAATTCTGATTGCTTTGACATTCGCAAGCGCACTGTGTTATACCAAAGACGATGTGAAAATATAGTATTTTTAGTAATTATATTGTTTTAAACCTTAGTTAGCATAATATGCATAAGATTACAATCCCATCTTTGTTGTTTCTAAATTTTTCTGTCAAATTATGTTATTTAAATTTCTGCTAGAGAATAATGAATTTCATGTTTGTCTCATAGAAGATTTAATTAAGAGTTAAGTATTAAGATAAATAAAAGACTTATTTAATCCAGTATTTGCTTTTCATTTGTATTGCCAATAGACCAATTAGTAGAACTACTGGGTAATTTATTCTCATCAGACTTACTAGTAGTAAGTACTTAGTAGTCTAGTAATTGTTTCCAGTAGTCTCACTATCACTAGTAATCATCACTAGTAATATAATTTAATAGTCCTCATGACTCTTATGTAGACTAGACAACCTACAGAAAGAACTTGCACCTCCATCTTTTGGGATTTCAATGTGTCCTAAATAAATGTTACATCTTACTTGAGGATACCTGTCTATATAATAAAACAAAACATTTAGCCGATTCTTTTTCTTTATTGAGAAAATTGCGTTATCAATATCGCGTAATGATAAACAATAAATTAAATCTAATATTAGGTTTTAAATAAGGACACCGCTTCAAATACTGAAGGACTACAAATTCCTTTACATGTTTTAATATTAAAAACGTAAAATGTACAAACATAAACAATCTCAACACCGTGTTATGCACAAAAGAAACACTTAGCAAGGCAGGCTCCGGCCGTGCAGACTTACGATTACCGTTCTAAATTAACTAAGCAACTAATTTATTGACTAGCAGCACCATCCACTTCCATCACTTGCTCAGTTTTATCACCCTTATTGTCTACTTGCATCACTTGTTCGGTTTCTTGGACCTTATCACTATCTTTGGGCGCGTCGACGGCGGCCGCGGGCGCCTTGTCTTTGCTCTTGTCGCGCTTCTTCACCACCTTCTTCTTAGGACTGGGCTTATCTTCTACGTTCTCGGATCGCTCCTCCAGCTTCGTTTCGGACGGATTGGGATCGGCCTGCGCCTCGCCGGGCGGCGGCTCCGACACCGGGGGGGCCGGCTCGCTCGACGGGGGCGGGGCGGAGTCCGAGGCGAGCGCTTGCGGGTCGGGATGGTCCGCCGGCGCCGACGCCTGCTCCGGTATGTCGACTTCCCCGTTCGGCGCGTCGGAGTCCCTGTGCGCGTCCGCCGCCATGTCGTCGTCCGCGGGCGGCAGCTGGCCGTTCCGGTCGGCCTTCGCCTCGAGCACGGCGATGCACTTCTGGATGCACTTGATGGCCTCGCGCCGCGCCTGGCGGATGTTCTCCTTGCCGTCGGTCTCGATGTTGTCCAGCTTGATCAGGTTCCGCGTGAGCATCTCGTCCAGGAACAGGTATCGCTTGTCCCTCTTGGAGCCGGTGAAGTTTTCGACCTCGTTCATGAGGTTCAGGACGTCCGTTTGGATGCTGAGGATTTGCGTGATCGGATCGTTCGCGGAGGGCTTCGGCGGGGCCGGCGGGGGGGTCTGGTCGCGGTGCGGGGGCTGCGGGGGGTGCTGCGGCTGCGCGGGCGCGCGCGCCGGCGTGGCGTGCTCGTGGTGCACGGGCACCTTTACGAAGTGCTCCTCGTGCGCGGGCGCGGGCGCCGGGGGCCGCGCGGGGGAGTGCGCGCGCTGCGGGGAGGCGCCGCGGGCGAAGGCCGCCTGCGGGAACGCCTTCTGCTGCATGAAGGGCTGCGCGCCCTGCCGGAAGCCCTTGGTGCTGGGCGTCGCGAAGGTGCGCGAGAAGTTGGGCGGGTGGTGGAAGCTGGGCGGCGCGTCCTCCGCGAAGTAGTGGTCGCGGTCGATGTGCGGCGCGGCGGCGGCGGGCGAGGGGTTCGCGGCACGCGGCACCACCGGCTCGTCGCGCCCCTCCACGAAGATGGGGATGACGCGCACGTTGGAGGGGGGGTCCGCGGGCGGCGGGGGCTCGGCGCGCGGCGCGCTCATGTCGGGCGGAGGGGGGCGGGCGGCGGGCGGCGCGGACATGGAGCGGTGCGAGCGCTCCTCCGCATCGACCAGGCTCGGGTCGGCGGGGCTCTTCTGGCCGAGATCGACCGTGTTCCGGAGCCCGTACTGCGGGAGCGAGGAGTGCGCCTGCTCTCCCTCAGCGGAATCGGGTGCGGGGGGCGCGGGGGGCGGACACTCGGTCTGCGTGCCGGCCGAGCTGTGCTGCGGCGCGGGGGGCGAGGGGGGCGCGGGGTGCGCGGCGGGCGGGGGGGCCTCCTCGCGGGGTCCGAACCCGCGGTTCCAGTGCGACGGGAAGTGCTCCCGGAACTCCGGCGGGATGTCGTCGAACGGGAATCTGTCGAAGCTGCCGAAGTTTTCACCGTAATCTGGAATATCGAAACGCTTTTTTACACAACCTGCAACAAGAACATCGATCACCGTTAGTGATGATGAGCCAGGTGCATATTACCTACAGAAGTAATAAATCACCAAATCAGCCTAAATTTCATTACCAACAACCAAGTCTAGATCCTTAACTTCTCCTACACTTGAACATCTATAAGGACAATGATAAGTTGACTATTAATGAATGTGTAAGTGTATGTACCGTCCGTGGGGTCCTGACTGGAGGGTCTCCGCTTGCGCGCCCAGGTGGCGGAGGCGGGGCGCTGCCTGAGCCGCGCCGCTATGTCGGGGTGTCGCGCCGCGAGCTCGCTCCACGCTCCAGAAGCCTCCTCGTCTTCGAACGGAAACCCGCGCTGTTAACAAACAATACGATCAGCATTTCGAACAAAACAACCTATAAATCAAGATTGCCCTAGTAAATACAGTCGAATTACAATTACCATTTGTAGATGCGACATAGTTTAATCACATGTGACAACTGCTATGAAATGTAATCTAGTGCTGTGACAAGTATTAATTATGTATTTAGGTATGTTATGTCGGAAAATGGTAACTACCTACTCAAAACTTCCATTATCATACTTAATTTGACTACAACAGAAACTAAGGCTTCGTTTTTCAACTCAATTCCTAGCAGAAGCACACCTAATGTACATTGTAATTACCTAAGAAAACGGTAATTGTATGTTCGTATCTATGTCACTAATGCGTTAATGCATAATTGTTATCAAAGCCTATGGGCAATGAACTTATACTTTAAAGACTTCAACTTTAAAACAAATGCACCGTACGATCCCCATTTTATCTTAGAAGCTTTGAACCTTCTTTAAAGTACCATTGCGCAGGTAAGTTACCCTACCAAACTAGTCATAAATATTAACATGAATAAACCATAAACTGGTATGTCATGTTATCTTTGATACTGCCTGATCAGCACGTGCCTAGCCTATCTTGTACCATCCGATATTTTGGCCGTGAGATATTCGCAGGAGTCGTCACAATTTAAGGCCACGAAGACAATTTAAACACTTCCCGAGCCTATTTTTTACTGAATTTAATAGTTTATTAATTCAATAAAAAGTGTTGTCGATACAGGAAGCAATCATTTAAATTACGCCGAGTTCGAAGACTAGGTAAATAATGTACGAACTATAAATGCATGCAAAACTACAGGTAGAAAATGACATTGTTAGCTCGTTCTTTCGTTCGATAAAGGAAAGAGACAGAAGGCAGTCTCTGTTGTCATTGCACGATGTTTGCGTCGCAAGGTACGACCATATAAGGCAAGGACGGCAAATAACCTTAAATTGGAGACTTTTGTTGATCAGAATTAAGTAATATCATTACAGAGTATTGTAAGGATATTGGACTAATGATTTTACAAAATAAAAAACTTCAGTTTAAAAAATAAATTTAAGAAGTCACCATTCTGCATAATTATAAAATGTTTTCAAACATTTTGTATTACAAGTAACAGGTGTATAAACGTGAAACGATAAATAGGTATGGACAAAACTAATTTGTTTTAGAATAAAAATAAAACCAAACACAATCTCGAAGGATGACATCATCGACTGGGCAATGTGGGCAGATGAACAGAAATCTGCGTCACACAAGCAGCATCACTCCAAACAGGTATATTCTAAGGCACGTGGCGACTCTTGCAAAGCCACTACGTAACCAACAAACCATAAAACAACTTCTAAAATTTCGTATTTTTTGGAAGACGAGGTTGAATAAGGCTCAAATGGAATGGCGTTCAAAGGGACCCGTAGTCTGCTAGATATAAATATTCGTGGATGATGATGATGAGTAGAATTCACAGAGCTATACCGGGACGCCTGTGATTCGTAAAAGGTGATTTGCATATTTTGTATGAAGAAAAATAGTTTTTAAGAGGTCGAATCGAAAACGTCCGAATTGCAGCGAGAAGGGCATAGGATGTCGTAGTTGTAAACGTACGTAGTCAGAGGTGAGGAATGGATGAGATTAGCACATGACCGTGACGGGTGGAGGCGTAAACCCAGCCGTGTATGAAGTTTGGTTTTAGATAATGATGATGAACACGTATTCATGAAGATTATTTAGAGGTCATTGGCGGACAAAGATTTGCAGATTATTTAGACAAAAATATATAGGTATGCTTCTTTCTATCCGGAAAATAAGAAAAACATGTTTTAATTACAGGTCTGATTTGAATAAAACGTTGAAATATATTGTTATACTGGATTACATGTACTATTTTAAAACCGGAATATCAACTGTATCTCATCATCATCAACGAATATCAGTCCACAGCTGGGACGTAGCTAAAGTAAAAAGTAAGACGCGCCACTGAGCCTGATCTTCGGCTCCTTTCATCCACTGTTTGCCAGCTACATTCCGCAGATCGTCGCTTTAATCTCGCGAAAGGCGTCCTACACTATGATACGAATGCCTAAACGCTTCCCTCAACTGTATCTAAAAATCAGAAATACGAAGCGGAAGATAGTAAATTCATAATCCTATGATGTCATTAGTATATCGACGTTACAAAACTGAAGTCAATGACCGCCAAACTACACACTAATGTAACGCAACACTTTTTGATTACAGTTTTACAGTTTTTAGGCATGTACTTTGATATTATATTTCAAACTATCACGGTTTTGAACATAGTTTTCTTTATAAACGGGATATTTACCATGATTTGTGAGTTTGATTATTTCAAACTCACAAATCATGTAAATATTCCGTTCATAACGACTCATCATCATCTTCCTACCCTTGTCCCACATTATGTGGGGTCGGTACAACACGTCCTCTTCTTCCACTCACTTCTATCAGACATAATTTTATAATGAATATTTAAAAATTTTATTTTGTGATTTTTTTTTTAATTTTTTTTTTAATTTTTTTAATTTTTTCATTATGTCAATATAAATATTTTTATATTGACATAATGAAACTCCGTTCATAACGACTATACTTACTTTAATATTAGTAACGTTTTGTAATTTGTTTTAACCCTAAGAGTCCCCTAAACGTGATAGATAACTCCTGAAAGCTTTCCGTATAAAAGTTTCATGGCTAGGTTACTAATCAAATCTTTACCCTAGTCTACACAAGTACACAACATTGAAACACAAAACTTACAATACATGTTACTTAAATTGAATGAAATCGATTCAATTGATGACCCAGATTACGTGGGTACTAAATTCGCGTGGGATAGGATTCGAGTTAAATGGCACACTATTACCAGACCTAGTTTAATTTTGTTAAATGCCTTAAATAGCCGTAACGTCCATTTCAAAATTCATCCATAATAAGCATTGAATGCGCGTAGGCGATTGGTTAAGTGACGCACACAATGTAAGATTCTAAGACCACTTTTGTACAAACGACATTTCCAACTAAGATAAATATCGAAGATCTGACATCATCGACTTGGTTCAATGTTTACATGAAGATTCGAAAACATTTGTTCATCTTGAAATCATTTGTATACTGATTTATAAAAAAGCAACTGCTGCGTCGCCTGACTTTGAAATCCTACTAATATAAACACGAAATTTTGTATGGAAATGGATGTACTTATGTTAGTTACTCTTTCACGCCAAAGCTACTAAATAGATTTTAATAAAACTTTACAATTCTATAATATTGTTTATACATACATCAGAATAACACATTAGCTATAACTTATAAAGATATTTTGTGAACTATCCAAAATAAAACGATAATTACATAAAGTTGCGGGCATAAGCTAGTAGGGATTGATTATGACTTCATCAGCTTCCTGAAACTTTCTAGATAAGTGAATGAAATAATCCAGAATCAACCAGTAAGCTACAGGATAAGTAAGAACCACTAAACGTCTATAATTGAACTGTATTTAGAACACAGACGCTAAGATAAGCAAAGCTCAAGTTGATGTCTCATCTTCAAACGAAGAGCTGGAGGTAAGTGAACTTTGCTATTAAGAAGTTACAGGTTACAGCCGCTGTTTACATGATTATAATCGTATGTATAATAAATCGAGTGAGTTAAACGAATGAGATTTCTCAGTTCGATTTATCGAGTCAGCGTTCGTTCTGTATGCATTTTAGGATATTTATTCTTCTGTTTTAAAGATCTTACACAGGTTCTTTAGGAAACATTTGGACAAAACAAATACATGTTGTCAGTACACACTAGTTATAGTTTTGTATTTGGGATTAGTTATGAAAGAGCTTAAACACCATAACAAAGATAAAGAAGAAATAATTTAAGTAGAATTACCGATTCGTATGAATGATATATGAATGAAGCAAGAGAACATTGAATAGGATCGTTAGCTAGCATTCTTTGAATGAAAAAAACATTTCGCAAACGTCCGTATATGGTGAAGTTTCCAAAACAGCTGCGCAAGCGCCGTAATCGCGTGACTCAGGCACCGGCGCGACATGTGACGTAAAGTGTTTACATTCTCATGCTTGGACTTTTCAACACTTTTTAAAAGAAGTAAGAGGTTAGACACGGCAAATAAATTATTTAAGTATTTAGTAGATGATCGCCTATTAGAAGATCCACAACATTACAGCTCTGAAAGTGAACCAAAATTGAATAAGGAAAACGCACAAGTTTAAACCTTTGCACGTTTACCGAAATTACTGATGAAATTCTCAACAAGAAATTGTACTGTTCCGTTTGATACTTAAAAGAAGAAAGAAAGACTAGGGCTTTGAAAACCTTTTCTTTTTATAGCTATGAAATCTTCTTTCTATAGAATGCACCACGAATGCACCACCAATTAATCTTCAGTAAAGCCTCTTTTAGCTATGAAAACAATTCACAAAAACTTTTAAGTAAGTATTTAAAACATTATGGTCCTAAGTTTTCCCGTTTTATAAATGAGAACTTACTTCATTCCCGTAGTACTCCGGCGGTTTATCCAAAACAACAGGTGACTCCATTTATTCAAACAATTAATCAAACACTTCAATTTCACGATTGTTTTTTAACACTTCACACGAAATATTGTTTACGCGAGAAAGTAATGACGAATCGAAAATACGGTTCTCTCTCGTGTCTCATTCAATGTATACTGCCGTGGCGGCGACCAGACAGTTGTATTTATACAGCGTGCGTTGCTGCGCGAACTGACTCGAGCGTTCGAGAACATTCTGGCATTTACCACGCGCGGTGTGAGATCGATCGACTTTTATGGCACAAAATCCATTGTACCACGTACAATGGTGCATTGGAGGTTTAGTATATCTTTAGTTCTGGTGTTAAAACCGCAATGTATGAGGTAAAGAAAATGAATGTGTTGAAAACTCGCCTACGTTTAGATCTTTCTCGATGTTTCCGTCCGGTTGTGTAGAGGGTTAGGTGGGTGGTTTTCATCCCCTTAAGGAAGTTGCTCGAACTTTCGACGATGCTGTGTACCGTACTTAAACTTTGTTGTTTGTTTGAGTATGCTGTTGGTTTTGTAATGGCAAAAGCTTGACTGTACCAATCACCAAAATGACTCCACTCAGTGATATTCAAATGACCGTTAATTCCAACTAAAATACAATTTGTACTGCTTCCAATACAAAGACTAAATATTTTTAGAATAAAATCCATGTTACCATGGAATATTACTTACTTACTTTTTTTGGTACCTAAGTAAATACATATTTATATTCTGTAATCTTCACATATATCATGTGATATTTTTGATTTAGTATGCACCACGTAATTTTATACATTTAAAAAGGCTTTCCGGTTGACAAAAACCTTAACAAAAAAGTAACATAAGATCTGATAAATATTTATAGCTGATCATTCTTTCGATTAATGTTAATGTTCTCCAGGAAGTGGAAGAGGATCACCAAAACAGAACCATGGAGACATTATTGACAAGACATCTCAAAACAAACAATGAAACGAAATTTTTGCTTGAAGCGCTATTAATTATACAATGCCAAATTTGTTTTACACCTTGAATAAGTATTTTTAGATTGACGTTTAATGTAGATAGTAGAATCATCGACGTATAATTAGAATACTTAAGCCCAGAAACAAGGTGAGCAATCTGCAGTGACAATCAGCTCGTCTAGCAAGCTCAGAAGAGTACTAGAAGTGTTTTTATTAATGTTGTATTTTAAATGCATGAATCTAAATAAAGTTGATTAGATTTGACGTCTTTGTATTATAAATGGCGATAATTGGATGGTGTCAAACAATTTGAAAAAAGAACATGTGAAAATTTTAGTTTTTTATTTTCCTCGTAGGTGTAGTATAAAGCACTATGTATCACTCAAGAGAAAGTGCGATTCCCGATCTCGGGTGTTTTAAACGACACCCTCGACGGTAATCGGTCACTTTCTCCTCTCGGTGAACAATGTACTATTTTTTATGAAAATAGGCAAATATATGATCCCGCAATGTAGATAAAAAAACTATACAAAAAAATATTGAATTTCCACAGTAACTTTTTATGGGATTAGATAACGATGTTTGAAATGTACTTACCTACATGAATATTTATTTAAAACGTGAACATCACAAAGGATGTCTCACCTTTTGTATTAACTTAGATTAGAATGCACCTGGTACTCTGAATATCTTTGCGACGACACAAAATGCCGCGGAACTTTTGCATTTTGGAGTAAAACATTTAAACAATACTTCAAATAAATAAATATTCATGGACATTTCACACATCACACTCTAGTCCCAAACTAAGCAAAGCTACTATGGGAACTAGATTGCTGATAGAATACTTATATACTTACTTATGTATATACTTTTTGTAAATACATACATAGAATACATAGTAACACCCAGAGACGGAACACATATTTATGTTTAAATAAATATAATAAACAATAGGTAAAGTAATATTTAGTAGCAATATCAAGTACTTTGGTGGTAGAGTAATGATAGCCAGTAATTTCTTCCGCTGTCTGTAATAAAAAATATTGGCATCAGTCAGACATAGCAAGGTTATCGACCGATGCGAATTCTTCGGTAACCATAGACGCAGTTTGATTTTCAATTTGATATTCTAAATGGGAAAGTTAAGATATGTATTTGGTTTTCAAACAAGTAGTAATCAGTAAACCAATTCGGATACAAGTGTAAACTAATAAATACAAATACTTACTACCGAATAACAAATTTAAAAAAAAACC
The DNA here is from genome assembly GCA_932527185.1 of Ecliptopera silaceata. Taxonomy (NCBI): domain Eukaryota; kingdom Metazoa; phylum Arthropoda; class Insecta; order Lepidoptera; family Geometridae; genus Ecliptopera; species Ecliptopera silaceata. The sequence continues at coordinate 1,880,601 of OW052202.1, read as the reverse complement.
ATTGTATTCTACAAGTGAAGCTCTTTCATTTAGGACTCTTAATTAAGTAATAGCAAAAAAAAAATGTTATCCGCCATTTTGTGGTGGCAACCATCTTGGATTTGAAATTTATTAGTAGATATTGTATTCTCCTCGTCAAGCCCATTCAATTGATTTGGTTAAAAACTTGGAATATTATTTCCCGTTTTTCTAGGCTCTGGAAATATCTTTGTGATTTTACTGAATAAAGTTTAATTGAACTTTGGTTATGATAAAGAAAGAGGAAACAATTAGGATGTGTTCTACACGTTCGTAATGTGCGTAATGTTCGTAAGTAACCTACACGTTACTAACTCAGAAGGAATGCAACGCGGTTATTTTTAAATCCTAACCATTCAAATGTCAGAAAAGTTTCGACGCAGACACTGGACTTGTCGATATCATTATTTTGTTTCATACATGTGTTTGATTGGAACTAGATTTTTGTTTCCGTAGCACAAAATAAATTAACTCTTTTTTCGGCTCTTTTGAAGAATCGCACAAAATAGTCAACTTAAAAGTGAGTTTAAAAAATGAATCAACTCTTAAGACTCATCTAGAGCATTGTAAAAACTGGTTTTACTTATAAGTTGATTTGTTATTAAATCAACTAGTAGGGCAGCATAACAGATTGTGCGAAGTCCTTTTACTTTAATACAAAAACACCTATTATTTAGTCTTACTTTACCCTGACAGTCTTCAATTTCTTTAGGTTAGGCCTATAATTTTTGTGTTTGTTTTTCTTAATTATGTAACTACCTATATGCTTACATTCAATCAATTTTTAATAAATGAATTATCACGATAAACTTGTTTAGAAGACGCATCCTGTAGCAGTTATAAGATACAACCGAACTTTATCCATGTCAATATAAAAAAAATTACAATGATAGCTCAGTTTAATGAAGGTGTTAAGCAGTTAATGTACTAAAAATGTATATATATTGGTATTAAAGCAAGTATGCGTTTGAAATTTCATAATCGCTACTGATCTTTCGTTCTTGTAGTAAGGTGGATCAATGAACTGGATAAGGAAGGTGACCCTGAAGTTCTGGTCCACAGAACAGGAAAAAAGTTGAGACAGATTGACCATTTAGGAAAAAAAGTACTTATCATGATACGGAATAAAATTGTATTGTTTACAAATTATTTTGCCCCATACATACACTTATGAGAGAAATATAATTAGATAAATAAAAATAAATCCGTTTCCTAAACCATTTGGAAATAATCGATGAAGGTAATACTTATCACACAATATAATTAAATTATTCCAATATTTATCAGACAGAAGAGAAACGCGCTGAAATTCAGCAACGTAATAGCGATTTGGCCTAAATACCAAAACATCGTTTAACAACGGCTGGCTCTCCATCTTCAAAACGCATAAGAATAGTTGTATGTAAACAAATAATTGTTTGAGCATTATTTGCACCGATTCCGCGCGTTTATTACACTTGACATCACGGTACTTTCCGCCATTTGTAATGAGCATCTGGCTGCAAGCGCAGGATGCCTGTCTACTCACATTTCTCTTCATATTGTGACGTCACGCACTAGCAACGTTTTCTATTTACTTTGTTCTTAATAGCGGCACTGAATTTAATATTTTCGTCCGTGTGAACACCACTCACTCGTTCAAGTCTGAACCTCGTTTTGCATGTAGTTGTGGGTGGATGCCGTGAACGTACACTGAAATAGAACTTTTGGAATATACAAATTATATTTCTTTGCGTCATTGGGTTGCGCTTCACGAGATGAAGATCAAGAACGGACGCCCAGACACTATCTAAATATTACGATTATATATTCTCGTACGAATCTAAATAATTCGTGCAAATTATTTAGATTTCAGGTAGTCGTGTCGCAATCGTAATAAGAATTACGATCCTCATCTAAAAAATATCTACAAATACCTACGTATTCTAAGTTTACACGTGTAACTTCGGTTTGTCAAAAGTTTGATAGGTTTCGTCTGACTGGAGCCGCGCCTTAGCGACGAAACTAGTGCACATCCGTTTCAAAATAAACCATTGTGTCGCTTCGTTGTTACGGCATATAAGCACAGTTTCATACATCCTCAAATTAATGAATAAATTGCATCAGGAGTACCAAAGCTTTTAAGCAACTTTTTAAGCTATCCCAAGAAGCAGCGAAGATTTTTACACGACTTCGTTCCCGTTGTGGGTCTCACTTCTCGTTATTTATTACTTTTCGGCATAAAAAGAAACCTATGCTTTAAGGGACCAACATCCCGTAACAGTGAGGTTACGAACGTATATAAATTAGCACACTAAACTTAGCAATCCAATTTGTAGCAAATTGGATTGTTGGAGACTTATTTAAACGTTCATTAGTAAGGAAAAAACATATTGTGTCTCACACATAATATAGCATGCAAGTCCTTCCTCTAAGTACGCCATTGCAGTAAAAGGGATGTCCTTGAGCAGCCCACGGCTTTTGAATCATGGCACCCACGCGCTATCGGTGCAAATTGCTATGGCTCTATTGCTCTTTACCTACTGGGTTTGCTTTTTTCAATGCAACTCATTGAGACTCATAAGTTTCACTCCCAACTCATACGTAAACATACATAATAAGTTCTTGTTTCAAGCCTTTCTAAAGAAAAGTAAACCCCAGAATTACCTTTCAAAGCTATTTAGAAATGGACGATGGATGGATATAGAAATCTATAGTCATATGGTCAATCCAGTGCATGATGTCAGCTCTGTCATTGTCAACATCATCGGAACTAGCAGTAAATGTGATAAATGACCCGTTGAATTGCGCTATATAAATTGGCTTGGCTTAGATTCACCTGGTTATATTTATAACATGAATCAAGTAGACATTGTTATTTATTGAATGAAGACCTGGGCTCAGATAAAATAGACACTGGGTACTTTACTACGTAGCAACTGTTGCAACATTTTATAAACAATCGAGCACGCTTGCAGTGATTCTATAAACGTTTGTGAAGTTTTTGTTACTAACGCCAGAAATATCTAAATTAAGTGACAATTTGATGTGGGTCAAAAATTTGACCTACAGCGAATCGATCACTAAATTGACATGACCAAAGACCAGGAGCATTATCAAAATGAATGATTCATTATACCTAGAACTTTAATGAATTTATTTATTCATGGTCAATTTACAATTGTATTTGAAACTATTTTATATTACTAACATCAAGTTTAAAGTACTTAGTTAATAAATGAGAAATGTGTCGGTTGTCCTGCAAGGTGAAACCGGGGACAAAAATTGTATGAGACTACGGAGTATTAATTAAGTAGCAGTGACTTTAATCATTGCTACTATAGGCCAGATGAGCAATGCAAATACCTATAGATTTCTTTCCTCTTCGTGTCGATGATGCTCTCAAACATTATTTTCCCAAAACATGACCACTTTCTATGTCGTTTTCTGTGGTAGCGTACATATCGCCCAAAGAACAGGTTTGGCTATGCAGAAGTGGAACCCCAACAAATTCGACGCATTACATTCATCACACATAATAAAAGGCTAGCAAACATGCTTCGTGCAAAGAGGACAAACATTAACACGATTCCGTGGTGTAAGCATATTATTCTGTTGATTGCGGACTTGCGGGTGTGGTGGGCGACATATTATTTATAGTTTACTAGGGTAATATCATGAGAAACGTCCAATTCACAGAGCGTTAAACTATTTACCCAGTTATACGCCTGTTCAAATACATGTTAGGTTCTGTAAAGTATTGCCGAATTACGGATGTTTGAATAGTTAGTAACGCTGTATACTTAAGCAACCAATCGTTGTGATCCACGATCTTTAACACGTTTCTTTCTATCGATAATACCATTTATAATTCGTCTCTTTCTTTTGTTCGGCGGAGAATGAGACTGAAATAGTTTTGGTCTACCCCTTCGAAGACAAATCACTTTCAAGACATGCAGGGTTCCTCATGCAATGCTTGTTTGTTTCCAATATAAACTCTAAGAAATGGTACAAGAGAGAACTAACTCTTACCTAAGCTGTAATGTTTGTATTAGGATTTGGATCAGCTTATTGCCGTCTGTCAGCCCCAGGCGCCGTTACTGTCTCCCAAAGTAATTTATTTCATGTAAAATACTAGTACACTATGCATGACACGATCTCATTTACAACGCAAATGTTTGTTTTCATTTTGAAGCTTCAGAGTTCTGAAGCAAAATATTTTCTGGAATAATATAACCAGTTTGCGCGTTCAATCATTGGCTTGATATGGATAGGGTATTCGATCTTTTCAATATTGTCGATGAAATGATCCTACATGGGGTCGCTTAAAAGTTTTATTCGTTACATATACCTACTTAACCAGTTAATTCAATTCAATAGCGTTCTAAAGATTACATCATCTTTTGAAATCGCACTTTAACAAATTCAAATAGAAGTTGTAACAACAAATAAGTTGGTACTAATTAATTCCAGACAAATTGTGGTAATGATGATGGACTAACACCTAAGGGGTCGTGAAGATAAGCCTCTATTGATAAAGCATGGATTAACAATTCACACAGTTAATAGAAAGCAATATTTTTATCTATACTAATATTATAAAGAAGTAAAGTTTGTGTGTTTGTATATTTGTTAAATTGTAAGGGGTAATCTCAGGATCTACTGAACCGATTTTAAAAATTCTTTCACCAATAGAAAGCCACATTATTGCTGAGTGTCATAGGTTTTATAAAAAACCGAAAAATAAAAAGGCTTTTACGTGGTAGTCCGTTTTGCAAAGTGAATCTGAGAAAAAACGGTCGAGTTATGGCCAACGAAGTGGGCACGGGTCAGCTAGTATATTATACGGATGTGATATGTTACGTAACAGCAAAATGAGAGTGACGCAGTTAAACACTGATCTGGCAATAGCTTTGTGATATGTATAACATTAGCAAGATCTATATAATTATTCCGCTAATTAGGAAATCTCGACATTCCACTGATGTAACCTTATAGGCCTGAATCACAAATGTAATAAATAAGTCTTCTTTTGTCCCACTTATTATACTTGAGTGAGTGTCTCTTAAATTTAATGTTGATACTATATTGATTTAATATGTTTTACGGATATTTCACATATCACACTCGATTCCCAAACTAAGCACAGCTTGTGCTATTTCTGTGGAATCCTTTTTTATACCTAGTAAACAAAGAAGCACAGAGCCCTTAGTCCGAAGACGCATTTTAAAACTCCCTACTCTCGAGCCGACAGTCGTCTCTCGGATCTCTCTCTCTACTTCTTACAAAAATATAAGGACATCCGAGAGACGACTCTCGGCTCGAGAGTAGGGAGTTCTAAAATGCACCTTCAGACTACGGGCTCAGGTACTTTGTCGGGAACATAATATCATAGCAATAGATAGTTTTTATGTGATACACGATACCATTGAGACGACACGCTCCACGGACTAACGAGCATACAAAATCGATGAACTAGCTATGGAAATATCGATCTTTGACAATCCTTGTAAAAACACTCGACTATGTCACTGACAAGCGTATTAGATTACGCTGATTAAGCATGGACAATTTTCAGTATGTAGTGTAGGACGCCCTCCGGCGAGATGGAGCGACGATCTGCGTAATGTAGCTGACAAACACTGGATGAGAAGAGCCGAAGACCGGGCTCAGTGGCGCGTCTTGGGAGAGACCTACGTCCAGCAGTGGACTGCCATAGGTTGATGATGATGATGATGAATTTTCAGTAAGAAATCCTCCAGAATAAGTAAAATTGTTCTCAATCCTTGTTCCAGATTTGCTGATATAAATACAGCAGTGGTAGCGATCTTCATGTTATACAAACAAAATCTTTGAGTTTATACACTCAAATACGCTGGCGACCATACTTTTTCGTACCTGAAGAACTCAGTTCGTAAACCGACATTTTCAATTGTTCAGAGATTTTAGGGTTTTAACAAAACAAGCTTTATCATAAAAGACCCTTCTCCGAATTCATTTCATGTCGCGACGCAGGTAAACAAACTGCGGTGCATGACTAATTCTCAAAGTGTGCCAAGTCCAAATTTACGCAGAGTGAGACGCTAAAAACTGGAGAAAACGTTGAAAGCTCACCTAAATGAACCAACAAATAACTACTAGGCGTAACTAGAAGTAGATCAAGGCTAAAGTAACTACAGATGATGGAATATGCCGTTTGTCTAAGAATTTGTATAATTGGTATTGACTCTTTGACTCAAGTTTGCAACAAAGAGCTTGTATGATCATTTCCTCGCTATTAACGATCGTACTCTTTAGAGTATTTGAACAATAAGACGCAGTACAAAATGTGTCAATGATTAATTGCTGCCTACTAAGAGCTAATCAATTAAGAATGCAATAGGTAACGATATTGGATCGAACGTGACGATATGAGTCAACAGATTATTCATTACATTGATGGTAAAACTGTTTCATAAGCATTGCAATCTAAAGTAAACAATCCGATAAATTTTTTGTGAAGCTGTCCTGAACTCTGGGAACTCTGCGGTGGCAGTGATTTCTGCATACTGATTATGATATGTTCCCGGTGACAATAAAAGCAAGCTTCGCTAATTCTAAATCATCTGTCTTTTACAGCCTTGACATAATAACATAATAACGCTTCAAAGTCACAGTGACCACGAACAGAATCACAAGAATTTCAGATATCATTCGAGACCTCGCTTCGCATAAGACTATCGAATATACGTGGGATGTGCAGTATTATTGTGAAAGCAAACTCCGTTTTAGATTTATAGCAACTCCTTGTTTACTCCACATTACTGAGAGTTAACTAAACAGGATTGTATTGCAGCATGCCACAAGTTGGGTAGACGTTTCACAAGTCTTTGCCGGCCGTGTACAAGCAGGTAATAAAGTGTTGGCAGTTTGATAGATCATTCCGAGGCTGACACCTACGAGCCGCCCACATCGTTATCCGAGCCAAAAACTTATCATGGACAGTACTCCATAATCGCAACCTGTGTAATCACAATTTTAATAATCTGTCAAACGGAAATTACGGAAATAAGAGTCTTCCTGCCTGTGTCGCTTATACAGCTGCTTATTTATGTTAGAGACTTTAGAGGAATAGATGACATTGTTAGAACGCAATAGAGTGCCGCATACAATACGTCACTACATATTAGAGAACCGTTATCTTTTTTTAAACACTTGCCATTGGCAGATTTGCATATCGTATTGAAGCCATTTAAAGAAGAATAAAGGTCTTGGAACTTTAACACTGTTGCTGGATGGCTTTTGTTGTTTCAATTTCAATTAGAGTGTTTTTAAAGATGAGATATTTTATAATTATTTGTTTACTCCAGTCTGAGTTTGAGATCTCTTGTAAACTTTTTAAAAGAGTGTCTGGAAAAATAAGCGCCTACGTCAATGCTGCGTTATGTCTATTTTCCTGAATTATTCATACAAGCTAGCACGTCATTTGCGACCTAAAATATTTATTAGATTTCTTTAATTTCTTTAAAATTGTAGGTCAAATAATCATTACGAAAAATTCTGTAAATAATAGTAAGTATACAAACAATACTTACTTAGTTATGTCTTAACTGCCATAGTCAAAAATACCAAACCTATTACTGAAAACTTTCACAGTTGAAAATTAATCTCAATCCAAAGTGTGGTTAGAACTAGAAGTACCTACCACTGCCAGAGAGTTTGTTATAAAGTAATTATAAAAAAACATGCAATACATAATATTTGTTTCCTCATGATGACTTGCTAGTAGGTATGTGTATGAATGTAGGATGTACATTTTACGAAATAATGGAACATTAGTAGGATGACTGTATTTTGACAATTCACTAAGTGTTAAGTTGTTGTAGATAAAGCCACCCAGTTCAATTTCACACATTTTTTCATTGATATTGTAAAGATATTAAAGAGAATGAGGTGAAAATATAACATTTGTAAAAACTAATGATTTAGAACATAAAAAAAATATTGCTACATCATGCATAAATTGTTTCTTGTTGCTTTGTTATTATGTATTTTCAATTTAGTTGATAAATTGTCACAATCAATTTTTATCCATGTCAATCCATTTTACATCTGTGATCTATTTCACAGATTTTAACAATCTGTCCTTGTTTATATAACAATAACATTACATGAATAAGTAAAGTATACTGAGTTCAACGATAGCGAGTTGACATTATCTTGATTACCATACATAAACATGACATAATAATTGTAAACTTGATTTTTTTATGCTTGAAATGAGGAGTTTAAAAACACTACCTACTTTAACCTAGATATATACATAAATAGAAAGATGATAAGAGTATGCCATGGTAAACCTAAACTTTAAACCTCTGCAATTAGCTAGTGTAATAATCATGTGTATCTATAATACTGTACAGGTTAAATGTTATCTGATTACCTACCTAGAACCATCTAGAATCACCTAGTTTATAAGATGATTCCAAATTATCCTAGTGATTTTACTGAATATAGAATTATTCATTTGGATTTTTGACCTTTTTATTTGCTTTTATATCTTTTTATCACTATAACTGCATATTTTTATGCTAGTATGGTCAGCAGATAGAACTGACATGATAGATACATGATAACAATATTTGATAAGTGATAACAATTTGGTTTGAAAAAGCTTCAAAACAGCTAGCTTTGCAGTTATCTATCTGCTGAATGTATTGTAAGTAGCAGCAGCACCGGCATTCAACAAATGAAATGTTTAACTAACCTCAAAAGCAGGCAATTAGGAGGCACTCGGGAACACTTGTGTTAGCAGGAACGTATCAACCGTCCTGTGAAAGACCACACCATCAGACTTCATAGCAACACAACACCTACAAAACCTAATAATCTAATCTGTTTTAATTAAAAAGGCACCATATAATTTCATAACATAACACAGTCAAGGATACTATACTGGATATGTGCCAGATAATTGGTGCATTGAAAGCGATTAAAGAAAACTTACCGCATCAATGCATTCTCCGTATTTACCGTCATTGATTAGCTACAGTATCGCAGCGGACCAGACCAACGGTTACGGCAGTGCTACTTTACGGAATAAACGTAACAGCACTGACGTGACGACACACCATCAATTTTAGATCGTGCAAGATATTGTGACAGCGATGCATGTTTAATAAATACAAAAAAAAAACAAAAATTGTTGTACATGCCATGCACAGCATAAAACTTACGAAATTTCCACCACGTAAAGGCATCTCAGTCTCGCTCGCTCCAACTATCACAACTTTTCACCGAGTAGAATTATTATCAGACCAGAATGTTCCAAACTTCGTTGCACAACGAGTAAACGAACCAAATTAACTCAAAAAATATATTTTCTTATGTCTGGTTTTTCTTTCACAATTAATTCACATCACATTTCAGAATTCATGCAGAGAAAAGCTAAGAAATGAAACGGAAATTACAAAATGAATAATTTTGTTGGAATGAGAAGATGAATGAATGACAAAATATGCTTTTGACAAGACATGCATGACAGACAGAATGGTTTGACTGTATACTATTGATTGAGCTCTAAATTTATGGACAGGTTAGATTAGTTGGCTACTATGTAGATAGCTCTAGCTAGATCAAAATAATATTAGGTTAAAAGAGTATCATGAAAATAATGGATATTTATTTAGTATAATACAATTTATGCAGCACTTTATTTGACTTCGCAACAATAACTGGATACTCTGCCACAATTTCATGACACATTTAAAAATATTGACACATGACACTGACAGTTCTGAAGCCACAAAGATTAGAACAAAGAAGCTGAAGGATGTTTGTTTTAGATTATTTTATTCGTAGAGATTAGATTAGAAATTAGAACTGGTTGTCTGAGTAAGGTTAAAAAGGAATTTGTATTTGTTTTTTTAATTCTACGCAAATATCATGGAGTGTGTACGAATTCAAAATAAACTCAAATTGTTGTTTGGGAAATTGCTGGAACCTGATTATGTGATGAATAACTATTATGCTGACGGACTTATCAACAAAATATCTAATAGTTCCGATCCAGGTAATTTAATTTTGTTATTTACTCAGTAAATACTTATCTATCGTTTAGGTAGTGGGTTCGAATCCCACCCAGAGCAAATGTTTGTGTGATGGATGAACTTAAATATTTTTCTGTGGAGGGTTTTACTATTTATTCTTTGTATTTACAAAAAAAAAAATTACGTACAAGTATTCTATCAGCAATCTAGTTCCTATAGTTCAAGCTTTGCTTAATTCGGCTACAAGCCAACAGTTGTATTAGGAACATAAAACATTTTGTTTGTAATCCTCATAAAATTCTAGGAATGAGATCTGCACTGATGCCTCGCAATAGTGTATATTGTAACCCTGTGTGGTTAAAGTGTTATTATGTTATGTTGTATCGATAGATGTAAGTTTTCATAGAGCCAAGCAAATAATTAAAATATTTCAAAAAAGTCTGTTCCCACTTTCGATACGTCGGCTCATCCATTCAGAGCGACGACAACATTGACCGAGACGTGAAGGAAGGCCAAAGAAAAGATGGATGGACTGTGTGAATGACATGTGTAAGAAAGGTGTGAGCATTGAGATGATGTCTGATAGAGGAGAGTGGAAGAAGATGTGTTGTACCGACTCCACATGATGTGATGGACAAGGGTAGTAAGATGATGATTTAAAATATTTATTAATCACCAGAATTTATTTATCAATGTTGTTTTTAATTTATCAAATTATATATTTCTTAAAACACCAAAAACTTAGTAAAAATTGTGCATTACTAAAAAGGTATATCTAAAGTTAGGTAGTATGCCTAACCTTTTTTATAAAAAGTAACGTTATGACTCAAGGAGCTGTGTCTAAGGGATGAAAAACATGAGCTCATACTCATAATGTTTTTTCTGAAAAAGAACAAAACATGTTTCCAAATATGTATGTAAGTACAAAAGTATTCAGCGCTGCCCCACTCACTCGTACCCAGGACCTTGGAACGATCTCATGGATCTGCCTCCTAAAAGACTTGACTGGCTTGGGAACCTGAACATTGACTTTTATTTATACTTAGATTTAGACTAGTTTTAGTAATGAATAAATATTTTAATTAATAAGATCAACAACGCCTGTCATACAATTAAATAAATAGTACAAAAGTTCTTAAACTATTCTTCAGCATGAACAAGTGCTTGAGCAATATATTATCACCATACTCATGTACATGTACCAGAATATTACCATGTGATAATGAATCTTGACTTGGACTTATATCTGCAAGTCATTGCTTAATGTGTACCTACCTACTGCTGTGTCAACTTGTGCCTATTGATAAGGAGCCAACCATGAATTTTTAAACATGAATTTTATGATTATTTTACATCTGCCTCATATGTGTCACATTTTGTAAATAAGTATGTCGTATTTTGTTGCTGAGCACCGAAAGTTAGCAGTAGCAACACTACTTTTAAGTTCTAAACAGATCCTAATTACTATTGACATTCATAGGAACGTCAATAGTAATTAGGATTGCGTAAGTATATTTACTGAATTGAAAGAAATTATGATCCGTTCATATTCAATCATAATTTCTTTACGATCATAATTTACTTACGCAATCCAATTCGACCTTGACGTGTTTGAAATAGAGACAAGGATTGGGATAAGTGGAAGACAAGTTTGGAGGAGACCTTTATAGATAAAAGTAGCCTAAGTACAAGTCTGTATGTAGATCTTGTATTTTGTGATGTCACTGATCAATTATCCAATATTAATATGATCAAAGGTCTAAGGACCAAATGCTTATAGCATTAAGCCCACCTTTTGCACATTAGCTATATTTGTGTAATAAAGTGTTAAATAATAAAGGTGCTGAAAAGCCCTTAACCCCATTACACGTTTTACGTAAAAGTATTTTACAATGTTCAATTGGGCAATTACTCTTCGTCTCATGTATCGTTTTCTTTGTTACAGAAATATCAGAAATCGGAAACATACCACTCTTGTCAGATTTGATCATAGATTCACTAAATCAGTTAGACAATGTTGATAATACAGTTAAAGTTTTCATTATTCGGACACTTGCAACTATTTCGACAAGGGAATTGCATTTCACCAAAATCATCTTCAAGCAAGGAGACAAGTTACAAAATGGATTCAAGGAAATTAACACGCCTAGTATGAACGTTAGCTTAAAAGTAGCGTACATGGAAGTAGCGCTAGCAGTAGCCAAACATGACTCCGGCATAAACTGGCTGCTAGAAACTGGAGTATGGAAAGAAATCTTAAACATGTGCAATGAAAAATGCACAGTGTTTATCGTGCGGCAAACCAAGAAATTCGCAGCTGAATTTCTTTGGAGATTAAACGATTTATGTGACCTTACTAATATAAAAATCGTATTATCTTTTGTACTTAAATCCTTAACACAAGTAGATTTTTTGACCATCGAAAATTTATCGAGTGAGGAGGAAGATGAACTAGCGAAATCGCTGGATCCTACGCTCCAGATCCTGTCCGCAGTTCTTGACACGACCAATCGTATCGAGAAGTATTCTATTCTTATCGATTATTTGGTCAACACCTACCATATAAACACACATCTTTATGTGGTATTTGACAGAATGCGAAGAGAAGAAACTGTTCTACTCCTTGGAAAACTGGTGTTCTGGTTCACGTTTGCGAAACCATATCTGATCAAACCTGCGGAGTCAGAAGTGAAGTTCACCAAAGAGCATTACATGGATCTAAATGTCACGTATTTTAATATTACACATTTCTTAGTTCTTCGTAGAAACGCGATGCTGACGCTCGATTTCTGTACTACTTGCAATATGATCCTCTGGAAGATTTGCAAGGATAAGGAGAAAATAGCGTGGGAGGCAGAAGGCCGGAACTTTGTATTTAGAAATCAGATGCTGTTTATGAGCCTTGTGCCGCTCTTGGTATTTGTGAAGCTTAATAAGCCGGTAGGAAGCAATGCTGACACGATACTAGAAGAGTTCACAGCGAGAGTCTTGAACAACACATGCGAACATACTGCAAAAGCCGCTTACGCCATGAAGTCCCTCATAGAAGAACTCGACACTATGCCCATTATTGTCCAAAGTGTGAAAAAACTCTCCTGTTTGAAAGGTCACGTGGGTGACGACCAAGCAAACTTAATATTCCAAGTTTTATTCTACGTTCTTCGCGAGTACGATCCTATAGACGACTATGGAGTTCCGAAAACCGAGGATGGTGTTCAGCAGTATGAGAATGACCAGGACAAACTGCTGGTGATGACGTACGTAATGGATACAGTGCTGTGTCTCTTGAGGAATCACAATATTAACTGGCGAGAGAGCTTCGAGATCATTTGCTTGTATACTATGGTCTATAATATTCTGCATAGACCGAACTTAACCACGAAAGTAAGTACCTACATATTCTACGTCTAAGGCGCGTATAACACCTTAAATTAATATTTACATACATTTGAAGTATTACCACATAAAACTAGCAAGCTAACTCATTTACTGCATCTATCATAGTGTAATGCTTCAAATGATAATATAAGCCACCAATATAATCTATCTGAACTCCCAGCCGTATTGAGCTGCACACGCTACAATCCAATGATAACCATCAGGACTATTGAATATAGAATGAAACCAACTTTTACCCTCGAAGTAACCGACACCTTGAAAAATCCAGTAGTAAAAAAAAACTTATTGTTTCAGTTTGTAGTAGCATCCCTAAATGTAATAGCCATGACAGTGAGGAAGTTCCTACCTCCGAATCTATCTTTGCTGCTGGAGTCGAAGCCAGGTTCTGCTATGGACCGGCTCGGTAAACTCATCTATATGAAGATGCATGACTTGTCCTGGGAGGTGCGCGATTCAGCTTTGGAATTGCTGCTCGTTTGCACTGAAATATCTTTCGTCAGTAAGTGTTCTGTTATAATAAATAAATAAATAAATAATGCTGGACAATCCACACAACATCATCTAGCCCCAAGCTAAGCAGAGCTTGTGTTATGGGTACTAGAAGACTGACATACTTAATACAATATATTATTACATAGATAGATAAATAATTGTATTATTATTATTTCTATTTAGCTTTTGTCGTCGCACTGCAGGGCAAAAGCCTCCCTTCCCTCCTTCCACTCTTCGCGATGTAACACAGTGGCAGGCCACGTGCTTAGGTGCGAGTCCAGCTAATCGTATATTATTATCCTACTTTATTTTTGTCTAGATGATTTTGATAGTCCCATTCAATCTGGTTTGCCTGTTCCGCGCTGGTCGTGGAACAAACATAATTTCTAAATTATGTTTGTAATTTTACGCAATAAATAATAATATATTTACAATAGAAAACATTTATTCATACAAAAATATATTTAACTTACGACTCCACACCATTTCAAATCGTAGGCAGAATTAACAATAACGAGCAGATTTGGTTGTAAGTACATATTATAAATGTTAAAATGCGGAGTCACTCTTAGTTTTTGTAATCTCTAAATTACTTACACCATGCAAATTGATAAAAAATTATCGACGAGTTGTGATGTCACAAGGTGATGTTGCTTTATTTATGTTAGGTAAATGATTATGACGAAACGACTGCAAAAAATAGTAAAATACATTTTACAGAATGCCTCTGTTATGTAGGCTTAGATAAAAATAAATTTTATCTCAGCACGATCTACGATCTGATAAGCGCATTATTTCAATTGCCAATCAAGAATTATGGGTTTTTAGATATTGTTCTGATTAGATGAACTTCTTTACTTTATAATAAGACGTGACGAAAACCTCATGAAGGAAATGTTTTGTCAGTTTTCAGTTCGAGAAACCCACCGAACAACTAATATTAACTGCACTTGACGACCGATGTGGCGCAGTGGGCGATGGTCCGCCTGCGACACGGATGGTTGCGGGTTCGATTCCCGCCTTGGGATAAATGTTTGTACGATCTACAAATGTTTATTCCGGGTGTTCTGGGTATTTTATATGGATAATAAAAATATCTATCTATGTAATGTATTGTACATATTAAGTATGTCAGTCTTCTAGTACCCATAACACAAGCTCTGCTTAGCTTGAGGCTAGATGATGTTGTGTGGATTGTTCAGCATTTTTTTTATTCTTTTTTATTTACTTGTCCATTTTGTGAACAAATTCATCATCCAACATTGTCCTTCCAGAATATCCGCCATTCCAAAAGCAAATTATTGACGACAACCTCATAAACGTCGCTACTGCTATCGCGTTCAACGATTTTGAGTCGTACGTGCAAGTATCTGCGCTGAAGTGCATCGGAGCGGCCAGCAAGGTTACCGCACTTTGGGATCAGCTGACTTCACAGAATCCTACGATACAGGTCAGTTCCCTGTTCTTAATGTTGAAAGTTCTATGCTGTCTATACAGTGTAGATTCAGCAGGACATTTTTGCAGCCCAAGTTCTGGATTTGTCGATAAGAGCAATAAGTCTATAAAAAAAACAAAAAATATTTTTAAATCTATGAATATATCTCGTAGTTTACAGTAGTATAAATAAAATTTATATCCGTGAATATTTATTATATTGTACCTTATTTCTTTTCAGGACAACTTACTTCAAATACTCAGCAATAATCAAGAAGGTATTGTGCGCAAGGAGGCTTGCAATGTCTTAACTGAACTGTACCAGAACCTCAAACTAAGTAATACATTCAAACAGAGCCTCTACAAACACATGGTGTCATCAGCCCTCAGCGACTTCCACTGGGAGGTTCAGATCGCCGCATTGAAATTCTGGAGAATCGTGTTCCAATCACTGCAAACTGATCAGGGCATGCTAGATGGAATATTCCCACCCGTCACCTTCTCCAAAGAAACCAGGAAAATAGTCACTCTAAATGATACAGAAATTCAGAGAAGAATGATCAAAATACTAGACG
Organism: Ecliptopera silaceata; assembly: GCA_932527185.1. NCBI lineage: Eukaryota > Metazoa > Arthropoda > Insecta > Lepidoptera > Geometridae > Ecliptopera > Ecliptopera silaceata. Next base: position 1,864,676 of record OW052202.1, on the reverse strand, counting down.
AGCTATCCTCAATTGGGCTGCTTACTGTCCTTATGAAAATCATAAGCGATGATACAGAAGTAGATGTATTAGTATCCGCATTGTGCTTTTGCCAAGAGCTGCTCGATATTTTGAATAAATACAAAGTGCTTGAGTGCCTTAAGCCTAAACCAGGTGAAATCCTTGAAGATGTAGTGTACATCAAAGAAGAAAAGGAAGATTTGATGGTCGCCGAAAGCTCAGAAGAAGTAGACACTCAAGAGAATGTTATAGAAGGTATCCTTAACGCTTCTGATATCAATCTTCTACAAAATATTTACGAAAGGCACATGACTCTCCAAAGTGTTAAAGAAGATGAGCCTGTAAAACCTAAGATAAAATTGGAAAAAGTTGCATCTCCGTATGCATTTGTTGAATTCACTAAGGATAAGGATTTTAGGGCTATTATTGAAGATAAGAGAAAATGGAACGATGGCATTAAAAGTCTGTCATCGCTTCTTGATGATGTCCTCGGCATTTATGAACCAAACAATGAAGCAAATGCTTTAGATTGTTATTGATAGGTACTGAGATTTATACTGTAAATAGATGGGTAGCTTGGTTAGGTGGGTAATGTTATACCTACATTGTCGAAGTGGTTTTATCGGAATCGGAGTCGGAATCGGAGCTTTTAAATTTAGTTTATCGGAACCGGAACCGGAGTCGGAGTCTGAGATGGTGACAAAAAAGAGATGTGGATACATAATAAAATAAAACATAATGTAATCAGCCTCTTTAATTTCTATTAAAAACGATAAAAATTATTATAATTATGTTTCAGCACACACAGCTATTTAAAATAAGAATGTCATGGTTTTCAGAATTTCTTAAAAATGAAAAAAAAGAGTTAAATCTGATGTATTGACTCTAAAAATAAGTAGCATATTATATTTAATAAATAAAAGCTTGGAAGATTTAACCAGTCTAATTCTTAGTAGGCTGTATAGGTATTAGGCCAGAGCCCCTAGTCCGAAGACGCATTTTAAAACTCCCTACTCTCGAGCCGACAGTCGTCTCTCGGATCTCTCTCTCTACTTCTTACAAAAATATAAGGACATCCGAGAGACGACTCTCGGCTCGAGAGTAGGGAGTTCTAAAATGCACCTTCAGACTACGGGCTCAGCACCACTAAAAAGTTGCTCGCTAGCTGTAGCTACTAGCTACCGAGCCTGGTCAAGGAACATTATATCCTTGAGCCTGGTGGACAGGTTTCCACCAACCACACTAAGGGATCGTCACCGATAGGTATACGTTTTACTATAATATACTCACTAGGCATGAGACAGATATATCAAAACGAAACTGAAATCCGTTTGCAGTCAGAAATCGTATCGCATCGATATTCCAATATGAGTAAACCGTTTTTAGAAAACGCACGATGATAACGCAAACTGCAAACAATCTTATCCGAAAGAAACCAAACCGAACCGACGTGAGTTAAGTTTTGCACCGAAAACGAAAACCAAACTCAAACTGCAAACGAACAAAATCTAAATCTACCTAAAGTTTTAGTTTTCTATAGTTTTGATACGCATTCGTGATTTTAGTTTTGCACCGAAAACGAAAACCAAACTCAAACTGCAAACGAACGAAATCTAAATCTACCTAAAGTTTTAGTTTTCTATAGTTTTCTAAAAACGGTTTTCGAAATCGATTTCAAAATCTGTAATCGGTTTTGTATCGGTTTGTGAAAAAATCCAAAAACGCCCATGCCTAATACTCACTCATTATTCAGACCTTGAAACTAGGAATGAAATAGTAAGTAGCCATAGGGAGGTTCTATATAGTAAAACGACCGGTTTTTAGTGTAACGAAAGCCAACTTTATTAAAAACTCACAAAGGAGGATAATAGAGACCGCGCGTTTTCGTCAGCGCGATCTAGGAATAGGTAAGTTGGAACAGCGCCATCTAGTTTTGTATTTGCTAACTAAACTTAGCTAACATTATTGGACATGGACATACCGCCCACCACACCAAGGACATGGTGAATGTCCATACCATAATAATTACAAGGATCCGCCCATAGAGTAACCTATATATATGATCCGCCCACCTTGAGGTGCGGACATAACTTATTTCAAATTTAACTGACAACGCTAACATAACAATTTCTTCTTCTTTGCAGTGGACTGTATAAAAAACAACTAATCTAAATGATAAACTTCTTGAAACTAAACTTTGACATAGTAAATTTCTTGACATAAACTTAACAAACAAACTTAACATAATCAGACACAGGTAAAATGCACAGTTTTGATACAGTGGCTCTACCATGAGTTTTTACTATACCATATTTACTATACTCGCTAGCGTCTGTAGTTAAAAAAATGTATGAAGATTTGTACAGCGCCTCTAGCGGATAGTTGGGTACTAAAACTCGTCATACTAATATTGACGTAACTACTGTAGTAAAGTCAGGCGATTTTACTGTGACAACTCATGGTAGAGCCACCGGTCGCTTAATTAATGATCCATTACATTTTAGAGACACTACACTACACGACAGATTTTGTCCAAACCAGGATGCTTTTCGGTGACCTTTCCCAAAAGCCATCGAGCTGGAGGTAAGTTATCTTCCTTTACGAGGACAATATCGCCTATATTTGGCTCTGGAATGTGTTTATTCCACTTAGGTATGTCGTTGCAGTAAGTGCACTAAATATTCCTGCGACCACTTCCGCCAAAATTCCTGCAGCATACGCTGCGTAACTTGCCAACGTTTCAAACTTACGTTTGCATACTTGCAAACACATGAGAGTATGCAATTATGTATTTAGGTAGGTACATGTGATTTGAAAATATAGATTAAAATGTAGACGTCAAAAAAACATCTAAGCTTAACTTGAGAGTGGTTTACACAAAAGTTACTTAGGTCATCAGCATGCACATCTAATAACAGTAAATGGCAGATATTTTGTGTGCCCCTAAGGGCATTGAACTAGAGGTAGGTGCATTCGTAGATTACGGCGTGAATGGTAAACATAAACACCCAGTGGCGTCTCCATTATTATAATTTCAGCAAATAAGCTATATCAGGACATGCTGCTAACAGGGGCTCTCTGCTGCATTCTGTTGCATGCCTGATATTTATGAATTAATTTATACATTTCACTTTTAATGTTTACTTCCAAAGAACATTGCCCAAACCCTGTACCAGATTGCGTCACAAGCTAATTATCATCAAAATTAATATTTTATTTATATGTGTTCTTTGTTAATTTTTAACAGTCTTTTTTAACCGGGTTTAGAAAATTAAAATTAATTATACAAAACCTGATTATCAATTTCTTACTTCCGAGTGCTTAGTCCGAGCTTGCATTTTAAAACTCCCTACTCACGAGCCGAGAGTCGTCTTTCGGATATCCATACAAAAATACAAGAACATCCGAGAGACGATACTCGGCTCGAGAGTAGGGAGTTTTAAAATGCAAGCTCGGACTAAGCCCTACGCACGTCAACTATTTTGTTCCGATCCCAGCTGTCACCTATTTTCGTGAGTGGACATTGAGCATAAAAATCTTGTTTGCCAAGTAAGCTTTAGCTGAGCAGGCAAACATGATAAAAAAATAAAATAAAATACATTTTTAAATATTTTGAAATGCGGTTAAACATTGAAAAAAATATTGTTGGTAGCGAAAAGGTAAATAAAAATTAGACCTTTGACAGTAAATTCAAATTGATGCAAGTTGGTACAGATTCCCATAGCCCACTGGGCATTGTCCTTTGTGTAAGGTATTTATACAAAAGTCTATGATTGTATCACAAATGCATAGTACTTTGATGTCTAATAGTCTAGCTCAGTACAAACCCCTGCCTACATACAAGGCTTTAAATAAAATGGTACAATTAATTCAATTTACAACTTTTTATTTAAACTAGGTACCTACTTAAAATAATGAAATAAATGCTTAACTATTTTGCAGAGAAGCAACTGATCTATTCTATTTCTATGATAGCGCCCACTTTGGATAAAGCTTCCTTGAGTTTTTCTGCTTCATCTTTAGATACATCCGCTTTGACCACTGTAGGTACACTCTCGACAAACTTCTTGGCCTGCACCAGGTTGAATCCTTCTAAGAGACTCTTGATTTCCTTGATCAACGCTACTTTCTGTTTGTCATCAAACTTTGTCATTTTAACCTGAAATGAAGAATTTATTTTGTTAATTAAATACCTACTGTTGATATTAAAATATAAAATGATATTGACATAGTTTACACAACATAATATCCAAGCTGCATGTACAATTAGTATATTCAGGTCATACAGCAGAATATGTAGATGCAAAAGGCCTAAAACAGAAAACAGTGTTGTTTCTCAGCAGTAGGCTATTACAGTTCAGGATGCCTATGATGATGATAACAATGTAAAAGAAGTTTGCTACAACATTGTGGATGTTGTACTTACAGTGAAGCTTGTCTTGACAGTTTTGGGAGCAGCCTCTTCTTCCTCTTGCTGGGCAGATGCTCCGGCAAAGAACCCTCCGACTGGCATAACAGGTGCGTCGGGCAAATTCAACCTTTTCTTAAGCACTTGGCTTAGCTCTGACACTTCTAGTAGGTTCAGATTTGTGATCTCGGATACAATTTTTTCAATCTTTGGTGAAGCTGGCTTATCCACACCTTCAGGCACTGGTATGGACAGTGGGGATGTTGTTAGAACAGCTTCTTGACGTAAAATTGCACTGAAATGGTCATGTAATGGTTGGATTCAGATAGACATATTAAAAGAACAGGTAAAGCTAATCCTTATAAATAACTAGATGGAGAATTGGAAACTTTATTTGCAAGATATAATAATAGGTTACCATCGTGAAAATGATCGCCACTGTTGGACAGGCATATTTCTTAGTAGCCTCACGGTGTTCATTGTGAATATAATACTTTCGGCAGGCAAAAGCAAAAGTAATAATTAGATAAATGTTTTTTATAATATTATTAGTTCGCTTGACTTTACTATTTGAGGTTAGTATTTTACTTTTTTTTTTTAAATCTCTGTGCTGAGATGCCACAATGTTTGATGACATTCGGTTGTATTTGACATAGACATTTAGTAGGTAATTATAAAGAAACGTAGAGCTACATAAATTTTACTAAAAACAATTTTGTGCTGGTTGTCTGTTTGTTTACATAAAATCGTGATTTATTTGTTAAAATTATTATAGTTTCAGTACTCACACCACAAAGAGACAATTTGATTAAGTAAAGAGAGGATAATTTATCGTTTAGCTTATCATTCTACTCGTTCGTAAGGTTCTAGTAATGAGTTTGTAGTAAGTCGAAATAGGTGTACATAGCAGGGTACCTGCGCTAAGTTATTGGAATCAAAACCTTTAATACCCATTATTATTGTAGTAATGTTCGACTTGGGGCTATGTGTACGTACTAGATCCACTTTGTGTACTTCTTACCTCGATTCAATTTATAAAACTGCTTCTGGTCCAGATTGAAAACAGTAAGTACAAAGTGAAATCATTATTTTATGCTTAACTTAAAAAACATTACCTCTACATAATATAGAGAACTTGTTGACATGATCTATTCAATTCAATTTTCAGAAACAATTACAATTGTGTGTTTGAAATATTACTTACATACCTACAATTAAAAATTATATATTATAAATAAATAGTTTTTAAATAATTTAAGACCTATAATTGTAACCAATGTGATACAATAAATAAATCTATCTATCTATAGATCCTAATGTACCATCTTTACCTGATAGAAGTGTCTGAATTGCAGACTATTGCAAAGAAACCTCTTTTTATACCTAAAGTTCTTCAATTTGGACTCAAAGGTCACTCTAGGTTATAAGCTCAGTCAAGGTCAAAGTAAATATTAGTCGAAATATAGGTATTGACTTATGTTCATAATTATATTATTGTCTAAACAAGTAAAACCCATGAAGTTGTGATCATTTTAACCACACATTGTAAAAAATCTAATAGTGACAAAATAAATTAATCATGGATATACCTACTAATTTATGGAACATATAAGCTACCAATAGAAATCATATGAAAATAAAGATTAAAGGTATTCTTATCTAGAATCTTAGATTCTAGTTGACCTATATCTTTTATATTGTTTTGGAAAATCATACAGCTTCAAAAAAAAGGTAATTTAAACAGAAATCATTTCTTAGTTTTACATGAACTTGATAGTGAGTGAGTGCCCTTATGAAAGGTCACTCAAAGAAATGGACATTTGGGGTCAAAGGATCCTAAATTTGAGTAATTTTTGGCCTCATTTCTGTTTCTCATTAAAAAACAGGGAAAATAATAAATCAAAAAAATTGGTTTTATTTCACTGCATTAAGCAGGGTGGTGATGACCAAGTCTGAAACCACGAAAATCAAAGAAATTTGGCGAAAGAAATCATGCCCTTGATTTAAAAAAAACTGCATTTATTACTTCTTTATATTTAATTATTTTCTTTAATAGATCTTTTAATTTTGAAGCAATCAGCCTAAATAATTAAAATGAACAAAAATGCGTTTTTGAACCAAGTTATTATGTTGTTTAAAAGAATCATTCTTTGCATTATTTCAAGTTGTATTTCAAACATTTCTTTCTCTACTAACAATACATATTTTAACCAGCATCATAAGCAATTTCACTGAAAAGTTTATACCAACTTAACAAGATCAAAGCTCTCCCCCTTTCGCCCTCTCCTGGTATACGAGGACTGAAAACGTGTTTTTAATTCCAGTCGGGAATATTTCAGTTTTGTACGATTTCGCAACAACGTGAGCGAATGCGAACCCTTCCCTTCCCTTCAGTCCCAGTCTATTGTCGAGCCTCGTCGTGTCACGTTGTCAGGCTAACTTGTAAGTACATATTATAGTATTTTACTGCAGGTTTCCTGTTATTTACTTGCATAGTTTTATTACTATTGAAGTATGTACCACATATTTCTTCCTTAATTCAAAACTCAGGCATAGATTGCTAGGTATTTCTAATTAGTGAAGCTGATAGGTACTTAAGTACCTACCTCTTGACGTGTACAGTTGAGATAGGTTGCTGAATAACAACGTTATTAGATATTTGATGCAAATATGCAATAGCTTCAACCTTTATTGACATCCATTTACGATTCAAATCAAATTAAATTAAATATTTCTTTATTCAATAAAATCACAAGGGTCATTTAGAATCGTCTTACATACTAGGATTAAAAAGTAAGCTTTTATTTTAATATTTTGTTCCTTGTAAGAAAGCTTTAAAAGACTTGAAATATTCTTGTGTGTTAAGATGATGAGGACTTTTGTTCAGAAATCATCATTTTAATTAACAGGTATCACTATTTTATAACATTAGGTACTTTTTAATCATGCTGACCTACGTCATCAACATCTCTTACTGCGCTACCCAGATTACAGTCATCATCGGTCTGTATAGGATCATAATATTCAGTTTTTATACAATTCTCTCAGATTAGTCGGCCATATCCACAGAAAAGACAAGCTTTCAATTTTTCCGAATTTGTGGAAAACCGATGAAAGAACCCACGCCCTTAGGATCGAAAGGCGTTGCTATCACTTGACCACCCACATTTATATAAGTAAACGCTGATTCGTATAACTTTACTCAATTGACCAGCAGTCTTGTTAATTTATTTGTCACTTAATGAATTTATTGAATTTGAGTAGAGAATTTCAATCGGTGGCTGAAACAATGGTGGGTTAGTTAGAGAGCAATTATGAACTTTTATAATAGGTTAGCAATTTGTGTTCTTCATTGACACGCCAGCTATTGGTTAGTAATGTAATTTGATGTGGTTACGTAGTTAGTAGACAGTTACTAAGTAAGTTCTTAGTATAATAGGCACTAATATCATCGTGCTGATAAGCACAATAATAACGAAAATAATATAAGCGCAACCAATAACTGCAAAAACATTTAATTGGTTCAATCGTGTCATATTTCTGCTTCGTCTGTTAATATCTATACTAGGTATAAGTTTACTGGTAGCTAGGATGGTTAGGTATACAAGGATTCAATCGCGTTGTGCAATATTAGTTACGCAATCAGCAATCTGCTCGAGTCCAGGGCATTTATGTATTACCTACCTGTGCTGTTTACATATTTATTGTGATCGGAATGTTCTGATTTTATTTGAGTCACATAACCTAGCTACTGTATTCGAAATTAGGATTATACGTAAACTGGTATACCTTTTTTTATTATATCACGTAGGATAGAATCTGTAGAGGGGCATAAGGCATGAGATTTAACAACTTAATATCCTAGTAGATAGAGACCATGAGTCTATACCCCATTTACTAATTGACTCTACAATCTACATATAAATCGGCAAATACATTCAGACAGTCATTGTTTGAATTGGTAAGATCTAAGCCTACCTACTGTAGTATACATATACCTTTTTATGTATAGGCGACAAAGAAATTGGTTTACCACTTTTGATGACATCTCCCAGTAACATAATTATTCGCTAAAGATTACAGATTGACAGATTCTGACGTAGCAGTCATTAATCTGTCAAGCAAAAATAGCCCTTGATGTTTTGTACGTGCAAATTATATTCAGCCTTAGAGTGGTAAACCAATTTCTTGGTCGCCTATACACAATGACCTTCACGAGCACTTGATCAACGATAATAACATAGAACGCATCTTAGCTAGGCACTGTAACTATGCACTGTACTAGGCATCATAAAATGATTTTACATTAAATATACTTATACTACCTTTAAAAGTAGAAGTTTGCTCTTAAAGATTATCGGCTCGTACTTAGGCGTAAGTTATTTTGAAAGTACCTAATTATTGCAATGGTAAAGCAAATCTTTTCTGCCCAATGGCCGGTTCTCAGTCTCATATATTCATTACCTCGCACGCATTATTTTGAAATCGCTAGAATCATAGCTGCAATCATAAGCTGCATAATTGTTTGAATTGTTTCAGATTAAATTCGCCAATATGTTAGGCGGCAGCGTGCTCTGGTTCCGGCATGGTTTGCGTCTCCACGACAATCCCTCTCTTCATGAGGCGCTGGAAGACAAAACCACGCCTTTCTTCCCAATGTTTATCTTCGATGGAGAGACTGCAGGTATTATTATGTTATGTACTGCGTTGAGCACATGCTCTTGTAACTCAAAACAAGATTCACGCATTAAAAAAAATAGGTGCTGAAAAATGTTATTTTTATAATCTGAGATCAGATGTGAAAGGATGTTTAATTCTGTAGATTTAAGCCCTGTAATTGTCTTGCCTCGATCACATTCTTCAAAGAAATGTATTTAGTCCAGTTTTTAGCGTAGTATATTCCCAGTGACAGTAATACAATTTCTTGGTCAGGCACGAAAGTCGTGGGTTACAACCGCATGCGGTATCTCCTCGAAGCACTGGAAGACCTGGACCGCCAGTTTAAGGAGTTCGGTGGACGACTTCTCATGGTGAAGGGCAAACCTAACGAGATCATTCATCGCCTTTGGGAGGAGTTCGGTAAGTTACAAAATAAATAACCATATGATTATGATGAAATATGATCCGCTTTCCGTTTCAGCGATATTCTATCTCGTTTAGGTTAATCTTTGTGACAATTTCTACTTACGCAAATATTTAATTTCAGTTTTGGTATTCTTTATATCTATCTAATATACAAAAAAATTACCACACTAACAAGAAAATTACATCCGTGAAAAAACTTGGCCTCTATTGACCTTTGATACAAAATTATTTACCACTTTGACATTATGACTGACCTTAACAATTGTATAAGTAACTATTATTCAAAAATGTTATCTTGTTTTCACGGCAGGATATGGATAGTTAATAAAATATAACGTTTATTTGAATATAAAAAAAAAACAAATTTAAATCGACAAATAATCAAATGGCGAGTTTTAAAACATGGGTTGTTACTTTCTAGGATCCAATTCACACTGGAACTATACAATCTAAATAAATTATTTTCCAATTAGAAATCGATCTTGTTTTCAGAATTGAAACTTTAAAATTGATTAGGTTAATTACCAAATAAAGATCTTTTAGTAAAGAGGTATATTCGGGATTTCATCGCGATTTTACCGCGTTGTGTTGTCCATAATACAGGTATAAACAAGGTGCAGTTCGAGCAGGATTGCGAGCCGGTGTGGCGCGCGCGAGACGACGCGGTGCGGCGCGCGTGTAGCGAGGTGGGCGTGGCCTGCCGCCACCACGTCTCGCACACGCTGTGGGACCCCGACACCGTCATCCGCGCCAACGGGGGCATCCCGCCGCTCACCTATCAAATGTTCTTGGTGAGTTACTTAGTGTAACTGGTGAATTGTTGTTGTGCCATTGTGTCCTACCACCTGCACAAGGCTTGACCTCGTTAACGCCACAGAAGAGGGAATTAAAGTAGCGGAATTCTACTCGAATTTGGTGTAGGGTTGTTTGTGTTGGCCATTGACACGCAAGAAGAAGAGAGTTACTTAGTGTAACTGGTGAGTTACTTAGTGTTACTGGTGAGTTACTTAGTGTAACTGGTGAGTTATTTAGTGTAACTGGTAAGTTACTAAGTGTAACTGGTGAGTTACTTAGTCTAACTGGTGAGTTACTTCGTTTAGCTGGTGAGTTACTTAGTGTAACTGGTGAGTCAGTTAATTTTCCTGGTGAGTTACGATGATGTTGTGTGGATTGTCCAACATTATTTATTTATTTTTATTGTATACTAGTAGTACGCCCCGGCTTCGCACGGGTAGCTTATATAAAAAATATCATTATAATAAGTAAGTATATCTATGTTACTCAGTATAAATGTATTTTCCAAATGATAAAAAATATAGACCCTATATTATGTAACCCCCGCATATACTCCCGTGACCGGCAGCGGTGCCCGCTGACTTTTTTTCTTAAGTACTTACATTTTTGAACTCGTGATATCTTTCGAATAGAATGTCCAAATTAAATAATTTAAAAAATAATATAAAGGTATTGAATCAGTCTAATTTTAAAGTAATTTATTTAGATAAGGATTAATACCAAAGTACAAATATAGAACGTTTTCTGGCGTCGTCATTTTAATTATATTTTTTTGATATTAAAACACTTATAGTGACATATCTATAATAGTTAGACATATGCTGTCGCTGACTTTTTTGTAGATGATGATGTGTTCTACAAAATTGTAGTACATAATTTATTTCTATCATCAATAGTTTCCGCAGCGCACGCGATGTAAGGAATTTCTTATACACCTTGGGTTACGTAATTGAAGTTTTAGTAAGGATCCCTATTTTTTTTGAATATATAATATAGCCTATGTTCAGCGCTGATAATGTAGCTTCACAACAGTGAATCGGTCCAGTAGTTTCGGAGCCTATTCGATGCAAACAAACAAACAAACAAACAAACAATCAAATCTTTCCTCTTTATAATATTAGTTTAGATTAAATTCTATCAATTCATTATTATTATTATTATTATCATCTGTGCATGACGTTCGTAAGCCTCAGGTTGAACTAGAGATATGAAGATTAAATTAAGAGCAATGTAATTAGGTACCTAGTTTCTACAAACAATAAATATCATTTATCATTTATTTAAAAAATAACAAAGATTTAATTTATTTTAGTATTCTGTATTTGACGACCTGATCTTTTAATTTATTTTTTTCTACATAACAATAGGTTTGTAATTCTTCATTGTTTCAGCACACCGTGGAGACGATCGGAGATCCCCCACATCCGGTGGGCAACGTCGACTTACGCGGCGTTCAGTTCGGAACCCTGCCGGCCTGCTTTTACGAAGAATTTACTGTTTATGATACGGTAAGATATCATCATTTTCTGACTGTGTAAATGGTTTACAAGTGAAATTATCTGATAGAAAACTAAGCTGCGACCGATGCTCAAAGAATTATCCAGCTGAAGTGGTATTGTCAATCTAGTCTTCCTCTGTTGTCTAGTCTTCCTATGTGGAGTTGTGAAGTAAGGTTAGCAGGGGGACAATGCACACACAATATACCCCAATGCGGGACATCAGTGCAGTCGGAGCGAGCGAAGCGTCTCACCGTCGAAGAAATTCAATTAAGTTTGAAAGGCACTAAGAATTTCATTTTACACAAGATGTTGCAAAAGGATCGGCTATTATTTTATTATTTAGCCACTGTCGTCCCACTGCAGGGCAAAGGCCTCCCTTCCCACCTTCCACTCTTTGCGATTTAATGCAGTGACAGGCCACGTGCTTAAATGCGAGTCCAGCTCGTTCCGCCATCTCATCCTGGGTCTTTCTCTATTGCATATGTTATAAAGGCTCGCGAGGTCAATTGTTCTCACATAGTATAACCATTAGTTATAAATTGTCAGTGGGCCGGCCATCTTCGAATCATCGCTTGAACAAACGGATACTTAAAACCACATTTAGGCATTGTGTAGTGTAGTATGCGTCCTACACTAGACAATGCCTAAACGCGGTCTGGCGAGATGGAGCGACGATACAAAGAATTTAGCGCAACAAAACAAAAAAAGAGGTGTTTTCTGCTGACGCAATTCAGCAGAAAACATGGTTAATTGGAAGCTGACATAATCCTTATCGATTTCATCCAGAGCAGCTGGGATTAACTGGTTTGATCTAGTTACTCCAGCTATATAGGCTTTGTTGTTTTGTTTCCCTTTTGATGTCATTAGAGCTAATCGCAAAGCTTATCCGGAGTACATTATACAACAGTGCACTTCGGCCCTCATCTATAACATATGAGAAAGAGAGAGGAGAATTATCTTTAGGGTTAAGCTCGCCTATATGTACATGTTTTGTATTCAAGGTTTTCCTGTCTTTTATGTGTACAATAAAGAGAATGGTTTATCAAATCATACTGTGGAGATAGGAGTGGTATCTCCTTCGAAAAGGTAAGATCTTCCACGCCGAGCGACCTTTGGCTCGGGGTCCGAGGACCGATGGATAGTCATCGGTTCTATTACTTATGTTCAAACTCCGTGATAACTTCGTAAGCGCGATCTAGGATATTGTCGCCATCTGTTGGTCTGTTGCGTACACTACAATGTAGTTTTATCATGTAGCGATATAGATGGCGCTACAATACGTTATAATCATTATTATATCGTAAGGTTTTCGTTACTTGTTTTTCAGGTTCCAAAACCGGAAGATTTCGGCATATTCTTGGAGAATGAAGATATTCGTATGATCCGCTGGGTCGGCGGCGAAACAGCTGCTTTGAAGCAAATGCAGCAGCGGTTGGCTGTCGAGTACGAGACCTTTTGCAGGTGAATATAAACCTTAAAGTAATGAGTTAGGGGGCATTTTTAATTGAATATTAATAATGAACGTGTAGCATCCTTATATTTTTTAATTAAATGGAAGCTTGGTTGTAAGCTTGTGTAAATAGTCTTACGACTTTAACAAAGACGTATGCGATTTCTCAGCTTTTGATTGGAACATTTTGAACCTGTATTAGGTATTAAAAACATACATGTATATCTTACTTGAAGACAATTGTTTGTCTTCAAATTAAGAAAATGGAATGATCCACAAGTGAACCATTTTAAAATTACGCAAATTAATTAATTAATTTAGAATAAACGCATTTTCGTGATAGTTTGATTGAAAGTCGCGGCGTAACTATTATGTTTTTTATTATTGCAGAGGTTCGTTTTTGCCGACGCACGGCAACCCTGACTTACTGGGGCCTCCTATATCGTTGAGTCCTGCACTACGCTTTGGATGTCTCTCCGTGAGGAAGTAAGTTCATATACAAACCTAATATAGTTGACGCCCGGTTATCCGACTAACGTTTTGCCACAGTGTCAGTCTATCTAATTTGTCGGCTTAAAGAGTAGTTATTTATTTATTTGTCACATCAACAAGATAGGCATAACTCTTGGTGAGTTAATTATGACTTTTTTTAGTTACATATCTGTACCAATCATTTGCGGCGGTTTGCAAATACATACATAGTTGCATTTATATTTTGTTTAAAAATAGTTAAAAATGATACTAAAGATGATTTTTTTAGTTAAGTACATGTATATCTATAAAAATTATTTACAGTGGTCTGCATCTGTTATATGTTTAGTTTATTAAATACGAATTATATAGTCATTTTCTTACCAAATAAAAAATATTTTTCTTGAATTAATTAAATAACTTTTGGTAAACATTTTTAGTTTCTATTGGAGCATCCACAATCTCTTCAAGCAAGTGCATCAAGGGCGGTTGAATGCCACCAACACTATTACAGGTAACATTCATACAGAGCCAATCATTTCATTTGTGTGAGTGTCAAAATCTGTATCGGCGAAAAGTATGTAGGTACTATGAGAACTATCATATCATACATTACCAGACATTTTTATTATATTTGGATTTATCGTCATCTCATCTAGTTATCTTAAATGCTAACAAAGAACTGAAATATAGACTGTTAAACCCATAACCTTTTTTTACATGTCTTGTAAATTTCACATAGATTTTACTGTTTATTTTATAGGGCAACTGATTTGGCGAGAATATTTCTACACGATGAGCGTGAACAACCCTAACTACGGACAAATGGCTGACAACCCCATCTGCCTGGATATACCCTGGAAGACTCCTGAGGGAGACGAGTTGAAACGGTACACTTTTATTTTATTATAAACCATGTGATGAGTTTGTTTATAGTGCTGTACCCCAAGTTCGAGTTTGTGCACAAACGGATCGTAGAGACGCAATCGCCGAGCGTCACCTTTGTTGGATCTCCATACAAAATCGGTGGCGCTCGGCGATCGCGTCTCTACGATCCGTGTGAGCACAAACTCGTACTTGGGGTACTGCTAAATTATGACTAGAGTTGAAATATTGTGGAAATAATTTTATATGTTATTTGTGAACTAATTTGTGAATTTTTCGCGATTATAGGAGACAAGAGAATACAGTAGAACTTAAATTAATCATCAAGCTTAATTCAATGAAATTATTAAATTTACTCCCAACTCTTGATATTTTTCTTACATATTACTTCTGTAAATTGTAAAACTTTTAAATGACGATCTCTTATAATGATATCCTGTAAATTACCTTTTAAACATCTGTATCTATATTTCTATACTTAATATTCTAAAGAAGTAAAGTTTGTGTGTTTGTTGAATTGTAGGAGTAATCTCGGGATCTACTGAACCGATTTTAAAAATTCTTTCACCAATAGAAAGCCACATTATTGCTGAGTGTCATTATAAAAAACTGAAAAATAAAAAGGCTTTTACGTAATAGTCCGTTTTGCAAAGTGAATCAAAGAAAAAACGGTCGAATTATGCCCAACGAAGTGGGCACGGGTCAGCTAGTAAACAATATTCGCAGATGGACAGACGGGCGCACGGGTTTCCCGTTCATCGACGCGGCGATGCGCCAGTTGCGCACGGAGGGCTGGCTGCACCACGCCGTGCGCAACACCGTGGCGTCCTTCCTCACGCGCGGCACTCTGTGGCTCTCCTGGGAACACGGCCTCAACCACTTCCTCAAGTATCTGCTCGACGCTGACTGGTAAGCGCGGTGCGACTAGGTATATTACTGGCTGATGTATGGTGTCATTGTCTGGGGTAATCAGCTCGACGCGGACTCGTGAGATTAATATCACTGGGTAAATTATGGGTACATTATGCTCGACGCTGATTTGTAAACTCTGTGTAGTGTGACTAGGTATATTACTGGATGAAGTATGGAGTCATTGTTTTGGAATGTTGGATGCTGATTGGTAAGTTTAGTGCTACTAGGTCAATGATGATGCTTTCAAACAATACGTTTTCAAAACTTGGCCACCTCCACGGTACCAATAGATATAGTTTTCTGTCCGAATAGTCGTGAAAAATAAAAGGAGAATGGGCATTTTTAGCAACTCATGACCCCATGACCCCACCCCCCTGGATCCGACGTTGTATGAGTGGCTTTGGTTTCAGGTCCGTGTGTGCCGGTAACTGGATGTGGGTGTCGTCGAGTGCGTTCGAAGCGTTGCTGGACAGCGGCGCGTGCGCGTGCCCCGTGCGACTCGGCCAGCGGCTCGACCCCAGCGGCGAGTACGTGCGCCGATACGTGCCAGAACTCGCACGGATGCCCAGAGACTACATGTTAGTATTATACTATACTTCTTCTTCGTCTTACGTGTCAATGGATACAATGACAACTTCAAACCAAGTTCGAATGAAACTTAGCCACTTCTATTCCGTCATTTGTGGCGTTGATGAGGTCCAACCTTGTGCAGGTGGTAGGGCATAATGGACAAACGAGCAAGTGCGACTTCGTTTGGATGGGGTCCCCGCAGTCGCATTGGCTAAGTGCAGGATCGCGCAAACCCCATTTGCACATGCTCTCTCTGCTTCGACCGACCTGAGTCCGTAAAATATGCACCTCTCCGGACGTGTAAACACGTATAACTATTGAAATAAGCACCATCAATGAAAAAGTACCAAAATATGCAATAACGCTATAAAAATAGAATTATATGCATTTGCATATGCAAACATGCAAATGCATATAATCCGATGTCTAGAGATGAGTAATGAGTACTTATTTATTCAGCTACGAGCCGTGGAAGGCGCCGTTGGAAGTGCAAGAGCGCGCCGGCTGTGTTATCGGGAACCAATACCCCGGACCCATTGTCAACCATTTGCAAGCCGGCGCTCGGAACAGAAAAGCTATGGAGGTAACGATTATAAATAAATAATGCTGGACAATCCACACACCATCTAGCCCCAAGCTAAGCAGAGCTTGTGTTATGGGTACTAGAAGACTGACATACTTAATACAATACATTACATAGATATATATTTTTATTATACTTAAAGAACATCCGGGTGTCCTGGGTATTTTTTTAAATAAATATATGCAATCATACAAACATTTATTCCAAGGCATACAATACATTACATAGATAGATATTTTTATTATACATATAGAATACCCAGAACATCCGGGTATTCTGGGTATTTTTTTTATAAATAATTGCAGATCGTACAAAAATTTATTATACATTTATTTGAGAAAGATATTTACATCAATTAATTAACGGCAATTACCAATGGATTACGGTGGAGAACAAAATACATAACATATTATATTGGAGTTTATTTGTATAGACCGCCCGTACTCGGCAACAAATTCATATATCGTCAACCTTTTCATGGTTGAACATGAACTGCTATCTATATACAATTACATACTTGTTGAAATCTTAAGTACCTACAGCTAAATCTTAAGTATCTCGCAGTCAGGTTTACGTACTTATTTGCATTTTTTGCCTTGCCACGATCGACTGGACTAACAGTCGCGGTTGGCCACCCCTGATATATAGCGACGTATGATTAATACCTGTGATTTTCTATACTCATATCCAGGAGTTGCGTCGTATCCTGCAAAAGGCTCCGCCGCATTGCTGTCCGTCGTCTGAAGACGAGATCCGTCAGTTCATGTGGCTGAATGAAGAGCCGATTAACGCCGCTACAAACGCTATGTAGATCTTACTGATGAACGAATAAAGAAAGATGATTATTGCATGCACGTTTAGCATAAGCGCCCTATGTACCGAAGTATTGCATCTCTTTCTTTTGTTTGAGGGAAAATGAGACAAAAATTTCTTTCTTCTACCGGTTGTCGAAGGCGCTCATGCTAAGCGGGTTTGAATATTGAATACCGATCTCGAAACTGGATTTTGTTAGTATAGCAAGTAAATTTCAACAAATCAAATTCAAACTTTGACAGATAGTGAATTAAATAGTATAAAAAAATATAATTCAATTTGTAGCGCCATCTATCTCGCTACGTGATGTCTACGCAACAGACGAACATGATGGCACAGGAAAATCCTAAATCGCGCAATCGAAGTTTTCACGGAGTTTAAACATAAGTACCTACCTAATACGACCGATTATGGTAATACGAACGGTAATAGTAATAAGATCGGTCCTCGGACGGTTCCTCGGTGGAAGATCTTCCTTTGTCGTAGGAGATGCCTATCTCCTCAAATTCAACCAAGTTAATTTGCTAACTAAGAGGTTTTCAAAATTGATAATTTGGTAGATACGAGTATGAACTGTCAAAGTTTGAAACTGATTATATTTGTTGGACTAAAGTCGCCTTACCGCTAAGTTTTATGGTTCAAAAACTTGGTGCCATTTTTACAAGCATTTCTTGAATAAATCCATTAAAGTTTTTGATGACTTAGCGGTAGGGTGGCAAGTAGTGTCACAAGTGTTTCTGACTCGCAAAACTATCGTTATTGACAAGTTACATAAACAAAACCGACTGCAATTGCCATCAACAGTAATATTAAAAACAGATAAGTATTAAAGATTACTAAAAAAGTAATCAGATCTAATGAAATTATGGGACCTACAGTTCAATCTACAAAACAAAAAAGAATCATCTACTCTCTATAATAGGTTCACGATTGATAAAGAACATATAAATATACAGTCGAAATTGAGAATCACCTTTTGTCATGACGGTTGAAAAATGTACTCTAAAGACTACTAAAAAGAGCTTTTTGTCGCTAGTTCCATCGTGTCAGAAATATTTGTGTCATGTAAGTATATTGATATTTAGTAAAGATTGTGGTCTTTAGTTCGATGTTAGAATTATACAAAGGAAAGCTGCCAAATAAAGTTAAATATTTAGTTGAAATCATATTTGTTGCAATTTGCATTTAATTTCACTGAAATATTTTATTGTTTTTCTATCAAACTGTTGATCTTTTTATGTTAAAATTTTATTAATGTTTTATTATTTTAAAACCTTTATGCATTTTAATGTTTATTTAGGATAAGTATGTAATCAGAAATTAAAAACAAAGCAGGTCTAACTTTATTGTCATTTAAAATAATGTGATATGCAAATATGTATCTTTTTCAATTATTAATATACAATTATGTGGTAGTAGGTACTGTGTATTTTATCTAAATCTGGTCATTAACATTTTATATACTTATTTGTAGCTTTGCTTAGGTGCACCAACAACAAAAATCGTATTTGTAGTTTTCTTTACAAAATATTGACCATGATTTATGAGTTTGATTATTTCCCTATATTTCGGCACAGTTGCATACGCCACGGTTCGAATCAAACTCACAAATCATGGTAATTATCCCGTTTATAAAGAAAACTATGTCCAAAACCGTGATTGTTTCAAATATATATGTATTTGTTCTGTTTGGGTGATTCTATGCAATGTTTGTATATTCCCTTCTTGGACCTTTATTTTGCTTAGTTTGTGACTATTTCACACTGTTTATTTCAAAAATAATCTCTAAAACTTAAAATGTATCCAATGTTAATAACCATGATAATTAGAGATATTAAATAAATAAAATGTAATGTATTGAATTGAATTATTTTATTTTCCAAAAACATTGATTAGGAATGATAATATTTAGCTTATACATACATGTACTTACTACTCTCATTGATTTTAAATCTTGAGCATTTTGCACCTAAACCATAAAAAAGTTTTAATCCATGTCTCATTCATCTAGGTTATGTAGCTACATTTATTCCAAGTTTCATTCAAATTGGTTCAGTGGCAATGATGGGATTGAGAATCAAACTTTACAGCAAAACACTCTCAATTATAATATGTATATTACTTAGTAAGAAGTATGATGTGAAATGGTGATGTGTGAGTGACTCATTACTGGTAAAGCATACAAAATCATAGTATGATGAATAAGACACGGATAAAAATAGTTGATAATAACAGTATCATACTTCAACAACATCAAAACAACTTCAGTCTCATTACATATAAGACCACTTATGTACTTCCAACATTATCACTTGTTAACAACTCAACTAAACTGTTGAACACTTGACTTGTGGTTGAATCCGGTAGTTCCTTCACTGCAGCTAAACCTTCCCCAGCTAATTTGCCCACACGTGGGTCTATAGGAACACTTCCTAGGAAGGGCAGTTTGGTGAATTCAGCTAAGGACTTGCCGCCGCCGCTTGAAAATATGTTAGTGCATGAACTACAGTTTGGGCACTCGTATCTGGGGATTGAGAAAATGTATTTCAAAATAAGTTGTGGTTGGTAGGCAAACTTAGGTTATACTGACAAATATAGGTGAAATATTTAAAAGGATTAAAAGACCAGCTTGAAATAAAAATGTATAAATATCCAAATCTTATGTTTCAGAAACAAGCAAAATAATCTAGATGTGATTGTAAGGCATCTACCAAGTTCGGAATTTTTCGGATTACCATACCTACCAAGTTCGGATTGATGATATAAATTTTCACCATTTCAAGATACTTTGTTTGACTTACCCACTCATGTTTTCAAGGATGCCAGTAATGGGCATGCCAGTTTTCCGGCAGAATGATATTTCTTTCCGGACATCTTCAATAGCAACCTCTTGAGGAGTGGTTACAATAATAGCAGAGCAATGCTTGACTCCTCGCAGATTCTCCATCACTGTGATATGCTCATCAGATGTTCCTGTACAGATGTACTTATTTTAGTGTATATGAAAATGGTAACAAAATAATATATTAGATAAATAAGAGGCGATGAATAGATGTCTTATCAGAGCCTATTCATTTGTTCTTATTGGATTTGAGACAAGGCTCTTTGAGTATCCAAAATTTTTTCATGTTGTTTAAAAACATGAAAGCAGAAGCTCAAGTCAGTAGACCAGAATCAATAATGTTTTTCATTGTGGCAATTCAGCCTGCATTTTGGGGATGCTGTTTTGTGAATAAATTAATGTCTCAATAAAATAATATATCTAACATAGTGTGATAGAACCTCTAACAAGTCTTCCTAAATATTGTACTGACCAGGTGGAGTATCAATAACTAGGAAATCCAAGTCTTGCCAGTACACATCCTCTAAGAACTGTTTAATCATTGATGTTTTCTTAGGGCCTCTCCACACCACAGCATCATTCCGTGAGTTTAGAAGAAAAGCAATAGACATCACTCCGAGCCTCTGTTCACTGTCCATATACACTGGGATCCAGCCATCTGGCCCTTGGTGCACATTTTGGTTTTCAAGGTTTAGGATGTAAGGAACGCTAGGCCCACATAGATCTATATCCAGCAAACCGACCTGGAAACATAATTTTTAGGGAATTACATTTAAATAACTCAACAGATCCTGTACAACCAGATGAAATTAATAAACTTACTTTGTAACCTTTTTCTTTCAATGAGAGAGCAAGCTGTGTGCTAACTGTGGACTTTCCAACTCCACCCTTGCCCGAAAGAACTAATATTACACGTTTTACTTGATCTAACATTTTAAAGTTACTGAGAACTAAGTTTATTTGAGTTCAAGCAAGCAAGAAAAGAAAACCTGTAGGTAAATGTATCTCATCCAGTGATGACAGTCACTCAAAGGAGCATTAAAAGCAAATAACACTCGAAGTACAACACACACAGATAATTCTAAGATTCAATTTCAGGAAAACAGACAGAAAGAATCTCTGAAACGGGCTGGCTAAAGTTTTGGTATTGGTTTATTTGATTGAAGCAGTGCCGCCAACTCTAAAATCGGATTTTCCGCCACTCCTCCAGTCCTACTACTCCTACTGTACTTAAAAGATTTTTAACACTATTTCCTCTTGAAAGCATCTGGAGCTTTTACTTGATTTTTTTAAATTAGAATATTAACTCAGTGATTGTTTTATGTGTTTATGTAATTTTCTCCGCAGATTATGAAACAGCGATTGGTAAATAAATGCAGTGTACAAATAAAACAAGGAACTAATGATGTGTATCAAAAACAAACGTTTATTTGCCCACTCAAATTATATTACTACATTACTTTGGTTAGTTTCACACAATTAAGTACCCTCCAAAAAAACTCCGAAACTTAGGGTACAATATCACTGCGTCAACACTGCATGAGCAAATCGGGATTGAAGTTTGTTGATTTTTTTTTTTTTTTTTGCTCCTCGGAGCAGGCTATAGTTTAGAACCATACCGCCTAGTCTTACGTTATGTTTTTCTCATAAGTTTGAAGTTTGTTGATTTCTATAATGTAGAGATACGTCAAAAGAATGTCAAATGTGCTACAGATTAAAAAGCTCCATGTAGCAAGTGATACCAACCGACCAAGGTTCACCGAAGAAACACCAACCGAACAAACAAAACTACTACACCTACCATTATTATTTTTTCAGTTTTGTAAATGTATTCGCGGGGGCGGCTGTGTTGTCATTTATTATTTTCTCTTGAATAAGAAATGCAACTATCATTTTTACATCATTTATTGACATTTTATAACACAAGAAAATCATAGTTTAGCTTGCTGTGTTGATTCTTATTGACGAACAAAGTGATTCAGTTCTGTGCGCCATAATTTGGCTTTCGTTGTGGTTGTGCAAGGATTTATCCCAGCCCAGCAGCGGCTCTTCAGGCTCTTGGTTTGTGATTCTACTGAGCAGACTGGGAGAGTTTATGAGGTATATATTTTAACTATAAATGTTTACCACAGTGTAGTACACAAGGAGTAGGATTGCGTTTAAAGATAGCATGCGGGCGTTTATCAGCCGACAGAGAAGAGTACCGACAGTACGTACGTTCCGACCCACCCCTTGTGGGGTCGAGCGAGGGGATTGTACGGGTAATGGTTTGCGTGCAAAATGTCTTAGTCTAACGTAAGGATCTCGGTTTTAGAATAAAATATTTTTCTATGATAGAATAAATAATTGCTTGGTAGTAGTAGTAAGTGGTAATGACAAGTTTGACACTGTGTGCCAGATTATAGGATTACACTGGCTACTTCAAAAGTTATGTCTGCTCTATTCTCTTGCAACTAATAAATTGAGTATATCTTGGTGTACTCCCTGTGATCCGCTCGTGGCTAATTTTCAGAAATCAGAAATATTTTATTGTTTAACTGTTGTACATGAAAGATCTTAATGATAAGTAGTACAAGTTTATACAGCGCTTCTTTATGTAAAGATCACAAATATTAAATTTGTCTTAAATATGAAAACTGGTGTTGGGCATCCTATTTATTCAAATCAAAATAAAATAAAATCTTTATTTGCTATAATCCTGATACACCTTACTACACAATGTTGTAATGTTCTGTATAACATATTATTTACAAACAAATCAATCCTTGCAATCGAGAACATCAATCTATATGAGATCTGTTTAGTATTCTAGGTGAGGTTGTGTTGCGCACCCTATGAATAATGATTTTAACCTTAGAATTCTTCCATCAAAGAGTTCTGATAGTGGGTACTACTTTTGTTGCATTTACGTAGGTGTTTGAAATAGTAGCTGGTAAAGTAATATTAATTGTAGTATAGACTAGCTGACCCATGCCCACTTTGTTGGACATAATTCGACCACTTTTTCTCCGATTCTTTTGCAAAACGGACTACCACGTAAAAGCCTTTTTATATAACCTATGACACTCAGCAATTCAATTGGTGAAAGAATTTTTAAAATCGGTTCAGTAGATCCCGAGATTACCCCTTACAATTTAACAAATATACAAACACACAAAGTTTACTTCTTTATAATATTAGTATAGATTTAATTTCCTACTCTTACTGTTCTGATTTTGGTTTATTCTGTTTGTTTTGACTGATTCTTTGATGATTATTTTTAGCCTTATTGTAAGAAAATTAGAATTTCATTTAAAAAAATAATATTGCATAATTTATTCATTACGTACTCTTCATTACATATCTCTAGGTAGCTGATCCCATACAGAAAAGTAATATAAATTCGCCTAGGTATATAAATATAAAACAGATTTAGGCAGAACCAAATCATTCTGAATCTCCCGACAAAAACATCCTTAAATAAACTTGTCACTGTAAAATTTAAATATAGGTTTTCACAATTCGAATACCTACGATCCTCTTTTCAAAGTTAATCGGTAAGGACTGCAAGGCCACAGCAACCCCAAAATAAATAAGTAAGGGGAGGTTATTGCTTCTGGTCACCCTCGTGACTCATGTGAGGAAATCAATGAATTTTTATGTTGTTTTGGCCAACATTTTCCTTTTGAACCTGAAGAAAACCTGGAAAAGTCTAAAATAGGCATTGGTAACATTACCTAGGTACCTTTGTATGTAATACAAATAAGTGTAATCTTCGACGACTTCAATCGTCATCAACAGAAAAAAAACATCAAAATTGGTTTATAACTGACGAAATAATCGCGTAAGATAAATAGGTACAAAAAAACATTTGATTTGAGAATCTCATTTATTGAAGTCTATTAAGAAATTAGGATCTGCAGTCAAATATATGCACATACACTAGTATATTTGACCGCCCTACCTAAGTAGTATCTTTTTATTTTGACCTGTAAATAATATGATAAGTAGTCAAGTCAGCTTGTTTTACCGGTCAAGCAAGACAAGTGTAACATTAAGTATGTAACATTGACGCATAAGCAGGTGAGCAAGGTCCGCCTCTAAAATTAGATGTAGTTTTGATTTGGTATTCATAAATCGTCTATCAAATCTCATCTTCATCAGCTGTTGAATAGCTTAGCCTGTCTATAGACTGATCTCGATAAGTTCGAATTATAAACCGGATACGTACATAGAATGGCCTACTAGCTACTAATATTATAAATGTTAAAGTTTAGTATATCTTATATTTTGTATATCTTATAAAAAGTTAGCGCAGACTTGATGCCTTGATTGCCATACGTAATGGTGACATAATGCCAACGCTAATTTTTTATGCGATAGGGGGTAATGATTGTCTCTTAATCACGTTGCAACTATTGGTCCGATTGAGATGAAATCTATAATGAATACATTTCGGATACTGAATTAACACAAAGGTAATTTGTGTAATGAAGAATCGCTTGTAGTACAATGGCACTAATCGGTTGATTTTCTGTCAAATTTAATCTGTACAAAGCCGGGGCGGTTCAGCATGTAACTTAACCTCATTCCGTTTACCGGAGCATTTGAGGTAGAAACGTTTAAGGTTTTAACCTCACTTTAAGTTCAGCTCAGATCTCATTGCGCAAAAACTAAATGCCGACGTTATGAAACTGCAGTAATGGAGAAAACTCAGGCCGCATTTTATTTTTTGTCGCGAAATTCGGCTTCATTTAGTTCAGGGGTTACGACCGACGTGGATGGAGGGATTTACGCGAGAGGGGAGAGAGGCTTACTGAGGAACAGCTCAGAAGAATATTATGAAATCAAGTTCTCTTGATTTTCTTCATGAGTTATATTTGCAGTATTAGTTTGTATGCAATTAAGTATGTACACCTAATATGCTAGTTTTAGTCAAGGATGCTCGTTTAAGATCACTTTTAAGACATTCAGATAATTTTGGGAACGTAAGATGGACCTACTTATCTTTAGTATCAGAATTTTGGAAACGTAAGATGGACCTACGTATCTTTAGTATCAGAAATTATCTTCGAGACGGTACATTAGTAAATTTCCAGTACCTATCACCAACTGTAGATGTTTAGAAGTACTAGTATCTGAGCATAATCACTATGTTACATTCTCATTCCGAGAAACAAACGCGGATCCCTTCGTTTAACTGGATAAGCATACATCGACTAATCCAATAAATCAATTGATTCTGCTCGAGGGGAATTGAAAATAGTGTTTATTTGTGACCATCCGCTAGGAGTTGGGGGACTCTATTCTTGCAACAGGCTTAAAAACAAACCTGTACTATTGATCTAAGGCTTCCTCTCTGCCATGGTATAAAACGCGCCTAAAAATCGCTTCAGCATTTACTACCGCTGTAAGGTATTACGTTAGCGAAAAACAGTGGTTCCAAAGAAAATCCCAAACCTACTATGGCCTAATAGGAGCATTGCAGGTGCACTAACTTTTGAATCTAATCCCATACCTACCTCATCTACTAACCTGCCCGATGGCCTTAAATACTGCACTTGGATGCAGTCAGCGTGTAGCATTTAACCGGTTCTCAACATGGCTTATTATTTAATATTTAAATCATATATTTTGTCATCTACAGCAACGGTTAGAATGTAAGATTCTGGACTCTTTCAATCTGAAACATTGCCAGACAAATGCACAGCGCCTGTGCTGCTTATCTTCCGGTAAATGTGCTTTTCTAACTTTTACATTTTACTGAGTGCTTCTAGGCCAGGCACGTAATCAGGGCACTTGATTAAAATTCATAATTTTTTCGACTTAAATCGCGTCGCGTTTTCCGTGTATCTTGTTAATGCGGTTAAGAGGGCTAATCATGGTGACGAACTAAAATGTATTCTAAGCAATAGCACGTGATTTAAAACACATCTATACACAAACTTTTTTAGAATTATAATTTTAGTGTTTAATTTTATTTTACAAATAGCCACATTGTTTTTTGTTTATACTTTAGAATTATACTACTTAATGTTTATGAACGCAAAAACACCTACTTTAATTTAATACAGCGCTCCAATGATGTATCACGGCTTTCTAGCCTATTAGATTACACTTTTAAGAAATGTAGGTCATTTAAGATTATAACTATCTACCTATACCTGAGTACAACCCAGCAATTAGATAGCACATTGTGTATAATTTGGTCCAGACTACGTAAAATGCTCTCGAATCAGGTATATAATTTATCTACATTTATGTACTAACTGGTGCCCGCGACGATGTCTTGCTATTTCCTTACATTTTTGGCAATTCACACAATACGTTTATATATATTATAACCTATATTATATTATAGCCTATGTGATATTCTGATGTTACTGTGTAAATAACATTATTGTAACAAGCATACATACATACATCCATCCATCCATACAAACTTTCGCATTTATAATATTACAATAAATATAATACAATAGGTTTAGATGAATCTAGACTTCCACAAAGTATCTTGAAACGGTATAAAATACAAGAAATCTCGAGAGGATTTCTTTCTTTCCTACAGTGTCTGGGGATAAAATGTTAACCATTTATTTTATAAAATACTTATGAAACTCAACTATTTCGAACTATCTACCGATTCGGGGTATTTGGGATAGCAGTGATGAATGATCAATATATTCACCCTCTCACATTTTAAAGTAAATAATATCTCAATTATGTTTTTAAAATTAGCGTCACATGGATACCATTGTATGGAGAGTTACTAAAACTGTTTATTGAAGTGAGGTATGTTGTGGTGTAATGTATTCAATGAAAAATGTATCTAACTAAAGGTAAATGAAAAGTAAAATATCGTGCCTTACTCGGCAATAAAACATAACTAAGTAGGACATGGTCAATGCAACTCATTGTTTCTGCAGTTATTTATATCAGTTTTTTCTATCACTAACTTCAGATTAAATATTTTTATTTGCTTTGTTTAAAGCATCTTTATTATCATTAGTATTCAATACCTACCTACCTAGTACTAAAACTATTGAAGCTTACTACCTAAGACTATTGAACCTATTTTTGTCGACTACCTGTCCGAATAATGAACGCAGCGTCATGCCTCGCAATGAACGTCCTCTTCAATAGGCGTGTTTATTAGTTCACTGTTTCATTATTAATTATAATAAAATGACAATTTTTCATTGGATTGTTCTTCATTCCTTATAATATATTTCTCACTTGTGTACCGTACATTGTGATAAGTACGGCAATGAATAATGAACCCTCATAATTTCTTAATAAGTTTGATACTCCTCATTGATATTACCGGATAGATAAATTAGTTTGTTTTGAAACTAACCTAATATTTTGAGAACTAATGAATAGAATCCAAAGTGCGAATAGTTCTTATCAGACTATACACAAAGTTATCTGCCTAGTGGTCTGTGGGCGTCTGCGCGTCCGGCGATAGCAGCATAGATCGCAAAGTCTAGCCTACAACAAATGATAACTCAGAATTATTTATTTATTATTTCATACAAAGTAACGTTTAACTTATTTGAATTGTCCAGGATGGCAGTAACACAGAACTTGCACGATATTATGTAGACTTAATAAAATGTACTTTATTCTTAGTCATTCGAATAGCATAGCCCTAGCCTAGCCCTATCCTATATTATATTAATTCTACTTCATACTAACATTATTAATGCGAAAGCTTGTATGGATGTATGTTTGTTACTCTTTTGCGCAAAAACTACTCAATGGATGGAATGGATTATAATGAAACTTTACAATAATGTAGTTTATACATCAGAATAACACATAGGCTATTTTATTTATAAAGATATTGTGAATTGTTAAAAATATAACTATAACAAAACGAAGTCGCAGAGGGGAAGAATCAGATAGTCGTAACTAATTCAATTCAAAACTATCAAAATAATATACAGATATTAATTGCGAATCGTCCGATTCTCGGTAAGCACTTGTTAGTCCAGCTTTGCAGTCGCATCCATTTATTCCGAGCGTTATCTCCGCCATTTAATAAACGCCAAGATGCCATCTTAATGAATTTCTTGTGTCACAAACCCGACAATTCATCAAGCTTGAAGCAGTTGATGAATTTGCCGGTCGTCGACCGTGTAATTGCAGTAATCTCATTACGTGGTGTTGTGTTACATTACATTCATCCGTTTACCGCATCGGATTGCTGACGCTCCAGGCGATTGAGTTACTCTCTGGAAAATGGAGCTCAGGATTCAATTTGTGGAGCTTATTATCTTCGTTGTGATCCTGGAGTAGGAAGTTCCCGAAGCTCAAAACTTAAGAATCTGATAATTTGTTGGAATCTGTAAGCTTTATTGCGGGATCTGATGAGACTTCTAATTGATTCTTATTTGGTTGGAATCTCGGACGTTTTGTAATTGTATTTATTGAAAATCACGACCCTTGTATTATAGAAATGGATATAAATATTATGACAAAATAAAATTATAATTACCTAATATTATAATATAGCATGATATATGATATAGATTTTTGCACAAAAAATAAAATCATATTAAATTAATCTACCTAGCGAGGTGCGAGAAATTTTAGGATGCATTTTACTCAATGAAACTTTTAAAAATTTACAAGTCGTATTTTTAAAAGTTTATCATCGAATTTGGCCCTCCCATAGCTTATCATCGTTCCTTATTTATTTCATTACAAAAATAAACAGGAAACGCTAAGCAAACCTTAGACTACTCAACGGAAACAAGTGCATTGTATCCCGGTTTCCGTATAAGAACTTAGAAGTAGCCGATGCCCAAATACGTGCCGCAACGTCCACAACCCCACCCCACGTATAGCCACGTATTTAGGTGTGGAGGAAGCATCTATGTAACTGCTTATTCGAGCAAGGAATTTTAAAAGGTTCCAACACGTTTGCAGATAAAAATAATACGATTCTAACGGGATACTTTCTCACAAGTTATGGTTCACACTTAGTTCATATTATAGAAGCTCTTAATCGACAAACCAGAGATTTCGAAAGTGTCCATTAGTTTTGATGTGAAGTTTTGAAGTAAGCTATTGAATTAATAACCGCTTATTTTTTAGCTGTGGTACTTACGGCTCATCAACAAATTAACTGGTATAGACTAACCAATACTTCATCTTATTATGGCTCAGTCAATAGATTCGAGTGATCACAAAAAAATGGGTTATTCACAGATGTTTGAGACTTTTTCAGCTATAAATTGGAAGAGCACATCATTCTATTATAAAGTACTGACAGATGCTCTAGGTTTTACAAATATTTAAAAACAAATTAAATTACGAATTCACAAACACAAATGGGTCACCGCCATTACAATGAGAATGTTGTGGTTACGACATTTATTATCTTTTGGATTTTAATAAGGGGGTATTACCACGTTTTGCTCTAGTTTCATAATAATCTACCAATGACACATCTTATTAATGAAAACTTAACCAAACGCGTCAACCTATTATTATTTTATTATTCTGGATGGTGATTCGTCATGTGAATGACTCATTTTGTTTTGAAGAGGTACAGGTTACTCGACTTTATAAGGAATTTTATGTTACGTACAAAAACGACACAACTGTGCACAAAAGAAATCAAAATCCGAAATCTTGTCTGTTTTACATGCAACTCAACAAAATTAACTTTAAAAACTATAAAATGTATTTTATAGACATTTTTTATTGATATAGCATTTACCACTCCCACACAAAAAACAACAAAAGGTCAAATTTTACACTCGAATAATTCAGCTCAACTGAGACAAGAACAAGTTATTTCGTATTGCAACGTCCGAGATGATATACGAGGTGTGCACGAAGTTTAAAGATATGCAGCAAGCAGCAGAACTTCTCGGAAATGTTATTCTTTTATTGCGACACTGAGATTATACATATTAAACTTTGTAGGATGTAGTTTTAAAGCTTATATTCTCGTATGCTGTTCCTAAGTTCCAAATCTATGTTTCTTGAGCCTCGATCAAGCCTAGAGCAAGCTTAAGATCAGCGAGCTTTTATCTAAATGATGATGGGAAATACTAAAAGATTACTTAAAGTGGTCAAATTCTGAATTGCGTTGTTATCTAAACGCAATCACCGAATTTGCCTTCCATCTATCTCAATACAAAAGCCATTTCAATATTCGAACCAATTGCCTTAAATATCATTTCAAGTGTATCTCGACATTCCCGACCGCCCAGAGTACTTCCTGATTCTGAGAGTATTCATATTTGACTCTAAACTTTGTCATTTTAGAGTCCAGTTTCTTAAAGCAGGCTGAAGCTAGATTTTTGTGATGGCAATCAATAAATTAAATTACTTCGATTGGGCGAATTTATTTGGAGCAGAGTGGCTCTTTAAGATACATTTTTTGCTATTCAGAATTGTCAATAAATTGGTACACAACCACAGGCATCATATAATTAAATTAACTAATCAAAATAGGTGGGTAAGGTACTGATACTGACACAATATCCCTGTGCTCGATAACTGTTTTACTATCGCGATCCTGGTAGTATGTTCATAACAATTTACATGAAACTCTCACAGCCGTAACGCAATGTTCTAGGCTTCTATATTACATTTGGCCTATGTTTCGACACTGGACGAGAAATCAGCACTAATCCTTCAGAAATTTTAGGCTAGGACATACTATTTGAATTTGATAAATAAATACGGCAGTTTTAATGGGTCTCTGGTCTTAAATGGGTGAATCTGAAATATGGAATCAATAAATTTCTAAACCCCGAATATTGTTCATGCTACACATGCATGCCTAAACTTAGGTAGTGCTTGGTCGAAGAGCGGTGCGTTCGTTCTCCTGTAGCATACCATCCTAGCTCTAAAAGCGTTTCAAAACTAGTTTCGCTGTTCACTCAACTTCCTGCAAGTTGCACGCAGCGAGATCATCCGCGCTAGTTTCATGCGTTATTTGTACACTAAATAGAACTTTCATGGCTGAATTCAGCGAAGCAGCGTGCATCCGATTCCGGTTACATTTAAAGACTCAAATGGGTTCTCAGAATTGTATTGACGGACCGATCTTACAATTTTTGATTTATAGTGAATTAATTCATGAATTGATTTCGTTTAAGTCTCTTGCAGAAGTACAGATAGTCAAATTAAGTCACATAAGTGGGATGTTCCATCAAATTAAAAACCTTTGAACTGAAAATCAATAGACAAATATAAGCCTACTTACTAATATCTAAGCTTGCTTAGTGATAAGTTAACAGCACTTATCCAGAAATCGGCAGACCTAAATACTCACACTACCGTAATATTACAGAGCGTAGGTTTTGGGACGGAAACAAGCTAAGCGCCAATATCCAACATTTGTGAATAAGGTATACAGTTAGAAAGCAAATTGCAACAAATGAAGCGCCACGGAAAAGATAAGCCTGCTTCAAAACAGAGCGATTTAAAGCCCGCAGATAAATTGGTAGAGCATAAAGGATGGCGTATGCCAAAACATGTAGAATTAAGCAGTGTTTGTTGGACATCTTATCTAGACTGCTTTGTGAGCTTTCATCCACTGCTCGCTTAGAATTTAGGCTTCGACGCGTTACCGTCAGACAGTTGCAGACTTTGATCCCCTGAAGGATATTTAATGTATCCACAGGTCTTGGCAAAATACCATTAGAGAAAAAGAACATCTGAACTGAATGGGTGTTATTGGATGTTATATAGTACTTCTATAGGCGTCTTCGTAATCTGGCCGATAGCTTACGGCACAGCACGATCCATCCTTTAAACCGCACAAATAAATTGGCAGCGAATAATAAAGTGGATGCTTCATATTGAATCGTGCTGGATTAAATTAATGCCTGCTGCGGTTAGCTGTCCGTGTGATCTAATAGGTGATTGGGACTAATAATGGAATTCATTTGCAGGCCTTTGGGAGCTATTATGCATGATCGATACCTAACTCAAAATTGTTTTGTGTTTGAGGTCGCTGTATTCTCATCATGTTCGCATACGTGCTACTATGAGTATATGAATAACAGTGGTTAAATTGTATTAAGCAACTCCAACTACCGATGTTTGCATAAAATCAGCATTTGATATAATTTTTGGAAATGTATGTGCGCTTGGTCACTGCTCTCCAACAGTGAAGAAAAACAGAACGTATTGATTAGGCTGAGAAGTAGTGAGAAGATAGTATAGGTAGTAAAGCCTCCATTGCTACTCAATCTAAAAAATCTAAAGAATTGTCCCTTTCATCGGGCTTTAAGTTAAAAAGCCTCTGCCTGTGTATAAATAAAACATCTACGTGTATAGATTAGTCATCAAGTAAAAAAAAATCGACAGCGACAAAATCTTTCAAAATAAAATAAAATGGTGATCACAACAGATTAGAGTTACGTAGTCACGTTACACATTTTTCTGTTAGCAGAATTTGCACACATCGGATATTGAGTCTGAAGTCAACCGATCGAACACCAATTTGTAGTAACACCAGCCGGCCGCTGCAAGTTGATTAAATGCCCCAGTTATAGCCAGCTATGATCGGATGTATGATGTCAGCTCGTTTCCGATCCATCTGCGTATTGCATCGATGCGACGGACAAGGCTGGGATGAAAACTGATACGACTTAAATCTGAACTGCACTCTGGTTCATTATTAATATAATTTTGCGATTTTAATAAATGCGGTAGAGCAATCTTTACATACCTAACGATTAAAATTGGACCTCAAGTCGAATGGTTAAATATCTCAATAGTAGCACCAGTAGTAAGATATACAAGGAAAAATTTAAGTGAGACATATTCGCTCTTATTTGTGCCAGTTCTTATTAGGGTCTCGTGTATGTCGTTGGAATAAAGCATTACTCTAACGATATTTCTCCTGCCCTATTAGCCGCATCAGCCCCGCGCCGGGCGCCAATAAGTCTACGAATTCTACGATCCCAGAAATTCGCTCTCACATTTGGCATAGATCCAAGTAGACCACATTTATCTCAGCAATAAAATGTGTATATAAATGTGATTTTAAAATCTGAAGTCTCACACGTGGTTGTCATGCCGGTGAATGAAGCACGTGGAGGCGGGCGCGGCCGCTCGATACAGCGGAGGCTGCGCGCTGAGCTCACGCCCGGAACTGCCTTCAACCCGACCGCTGTACCTTGACCTCTCTTCCCCTCTTCTCCTAGTTCACTGACCAAAGCTGCAGAGGAAACCTTCATCACCAGCAGAGCTCTACGCTATATGGATGATTCTGACACCAGTCATGCAAGATCTACAGAAATGTTGCGACAATCATGGAGATATTCTAATTCGAATCTGATTACCTACTACGTGGTGCTTTGATTTACGATTCACGATAGGCTTGCTTTATTATATTCATAGAATATTAAATTACGGGTCAGGAGTATCATGCCGTGTCGATGATAGAGCTGATAATGTTATTAATGGATTTTGGATAGCCAGGCGTGGTTCCAACGCAGCATTTGATTAATGTGCTCGGAAGTATTCATGAGCATACACGAAGGACATTTTGATAATAGAATTTTAGCTTTAAGGAATAATAAACGCATTTGTTTAAATAACATCCATCGAGTTGTGCTGTTGTTTCCGTCATTATTTCGTATAATACACGTCTCTAATAAAAACTGACCCACTAATAAATAAAAGCCGTGGAAAGAGTTTTTGTTGCGAGTTCTTCAACAGTTAGAATTATTGAGATCGTTCACAATTTAAGCATACTGACGACATTGTTGAAATTTACGGGTTCTGATTTTGTTTTTTTTGGCCCCTATTTTCCTAGCATGGCAAAGGCGGAGTCGATCCGGGTCAGGTTTTCAAATATTCAATTTGCTTACCGGAACACTTGTGCGACCCTCGGTTCTTGCATAGTTAATATCGTAACAGAATACGATGTGCTTTGTATAGTTTTCACTAGCTGGCCTGTCTTGTTTTTAGGTCGACACCGCGAATGGGAAGTGGTCTAGAGGGGAGTCGTTATGTCTCTGTTAGCGCATAACTGCCTGGAGCAAGGCCGCCAGAAAATATTCTGAAACCTTTTTGTTGATCAATTATGTAGCTTACAGGTTTTATTGAAACTTGTGAACATCTGTGTAGTTTGTTTACAGTGGATTGTATTCAAAATTCAGTCTGAATAAATGTGTTCAAAAAAAACACATCATAATCATAATCATCATATTTTTTAAATAGGTACCTATGTCATGTGGTTTTAACTTATCGCTGTTATTATTACCTATGTGTAGGTGAATAAATAGGCTCATTTGTTACACAATGTGGTAGGTAGCTGTAACCGGAAAAATATATTTAGAGCAAAAAAAATATGTTTCTGCTAACAAAACTTCAATACATTTCCGGCACACATGAACCGGAAGGCTGCATAAAGCCGATTTA
This sequence comes from Ecliptopera silaceata, assembly GCA_932527185.1. Classification (NCBI taxonomy): domain Eukaryota; kingdom Metazoa; phylum Arthropoda; class Insecta; order Lepidoptera; family Geometridae; genus Ecliptopera; species Ecliptopera silaceata. The sequence goes on along the minus strand of OW052202.1, from coordinate 1,829,981 downwards.
ACCCGACTGGGTCCAACTCTTATCTAATCTCAGACAAATATTGGCACCGACTTGGCACATCGCAAATTCTGCCCTTTACGTTGTGCAAGAGCATGCCCATGCCCATATTATTGACGACCTAAAGTCGCTGACATAAGTAATAAATTCCCATGCGCCCGATATTGATACGAGGGGTTAAAATGCTTCCTATACAGTTGGAAATAAGGTTGAATTTCATGATGAAAATAATCGATTAGGCGCCAAGGCGTGAGGGAAAGATGCGGATCGTAGATAGATAAAGTCTGAGTCCAAGATAAGATGGGTCGTTGAACTCGGAACTTGGCCGCTGTTAGGTTCTTGGGGGAATAAAATTTAAGGTGTGAAGAAGGGGAAAGTTGATTAAACGTAAATTGTTTCTGAGGCGTTGAGATAATGAAAAGTTATATTCTCACTATGGACCAATTAGTTATTATTAAAACGAAGCTGATCTTTTCAGATTATTATATCTTTAGCGAAGTTATTTTGGGCGTCTCTTACATCAAGAAACTTTAGTGTAACGTTATACTGAGGTTGGCAGACGCGGTGTTGATTTCCAAACTTACATTCCACAATAAATGTCAACGATTGTAACTTTTCGTGTCAACAACATTCTCGGTAAAACCTGACTTCCAGTTAACATTTTACAGATACATTTAACAAAGTTTTACATAGGATTCCTAAAAGTAATTTGCTTACGAGGTAATAACACAGGTACACGCGATATGGTAAATTCAATGAAGACTAAAAACCTGTTAGTGGAATGTGCCCCCGAGACTAATGTCGAAATAGTTTGCTATGGTACTATCGACTACAAAGCACTAGCTTCCAATATACAATTTTTATTTTTTTATGTAACAAATTATTTTAGAATCGTCACTGAAATCACTTTATTATCGCGTAAGTAAACTAATATTACTTAAAATATTTATTTCATCTATACAAAATTAATAAATAAAAATAGGTAATATACTAAAAAAGACTGATAAGAGTGTTTTCATTTATCGACACAATAACTTACTAAAATAATTTTTATCGTGTTGAATTGAGGATATTAATTACACATTTATTTAAAATCTCTTAATTATTAATTTATTTTTTAGAACAATTATGTAATATTACCTTGATCAAAAGAAACCATCTGTAGATGACTCTAGAATATTTAAGTATGTACTTAGTTAATATAGAATACACGAATTAATTGTACAATACATCTTTTTAAAAAAGGGGGCTCAAATATCGGTCTGTAATAGATAGGGTTGTGGACTTGTGGTACTAGTGATGTAACTTTATATGAACACTAAAGTACTAGCTAAAAATAACACAATTCAATATTCTTTTGATTTTGACTGTACTTTAAGTTATTAAGCTAGTTGATAATTTGATTTGGTTAACTAAAATCTCTAAAATTAAATGTTTTACCACAATGTAGGCACATAAATTTATTATGCAAGTGGGACGACCTCCGACCGTTTAACATCTGCGTAAGAGAACTCCTTTAATATTTAAATGTAGGATTGGATTCTGCATTCATTTGCAAATTAAGCGGCATTGATGCGGACGCACTGTTTTGAGTTTATTCAGGTTTGAAAGGAAATGTTGGATGTAAAGGGAAATTTTCAGTTGTTTTACAGGTTTGTTTTGGAGCGTGGCTCTTTGGTTTATTTACTACCAGATTTAAAAAAAATATAGATTATTAAACTATATGACATACAATTTTGAAAATAAAACTAACTGAATCAGTAAAATAAACAGTAAGTAGGTGGTAACTAAAAGCTATTATCCCAAATATACACAAGGAAACAATAATTATTCGTGTGATAAATCTGAAGGTTTCAAGGTGATGTGATGACATGACACTAGATAAATAAGGCAATTGGTCGTAAACAGCGATTCTTATTGGTCTTCGTCCCGCGACCTTCATTGATTACTGCTGATGATATTCACTTGTTTTTAAAACGTAAATAACTCGCGTTCGCAATAATAAGAAATGTTATTACATTTAAACAGGTCACCGCCACGCCAGCTCCGATAGCTAAAAAAAAATACAAAGAAACAAAAAGTTCAGGTCTGCCGTGAAAGTATGAGTAAGAACATTTCAAGAAATGGAAATGACTCCCAACAGCTTGAACAATAAGAGCTAAAAACAAAAGACTCCATTGCGGTTCGAGGCAAAACCTCGTCACCTATAAACAACGTCGCGTCTCCTTCAAACCCTTCGCTGTCGGCTTCTATGACACACGACCGCATAAAAACACCCTAAGAGCCAGACTCTATTTGAATTTCAACCTGAATCTGCTGACTTTAAGGGTAAAAGTCCTACTCCAAACGCAGACGTTGCATCGAAGTTTAAACTTTGACTCGAGATAGCTTTTTTTCGGCGAGGTATTCCTTGTTTCGGTAAAACCAACTCTATGGTATAAGATTTAAAGTTTTGAATAGACTGGTTGCTCTTGGTTGTCATATTGTCCTGCATGCCGAAGATGGCAAAACTCATGTGTGTTATTCTTTTGTTAAGATTACACGGGGTCGCGTGATTGTAACTTTACTGGCAATAATATTGCGACTTTTGAAATGAACGAAATAAACGAAGATTCCATTCAAATCTACGCAGCTGCTAAAGTTTCATCTTCCCGTTGGAATTCGAGGGAGATGCATACAGATGCAATCAGCTTGTGAGACACCATACCGTGTTTGTCTTTCTCGGAAATCGTTGAACTTAAACATTTCCTTCGCCAGAGCAAAATAAATAGAGGATGCAGCATTGAATTCATCAATATACTTGAACTGTTTTGTATGGTAGAGATATTGTCTTTATTGATAGTATAGTGTAGGTTGATATTGTATTGTTTCTAATAGATACCTAAATAATAAGTGGCGACATAGAGGTCACAATGCTTGTCAAATGTTATTGTTAACAGAACAATGGCGGTCCTATCTAATATCTCTGTCCTAGTCTGGGTGTGTTTACTATCCATTATCATATACGCTGTTTCATGTTACCATTGAAAGATTTCACCTAAAATGTAGGCACCAAGTACTCACCAGAGCTAAAATAAAATACATTATTTTTAAATAAATACAGGCAGATTTAGGTTACACTGAGTGTTACTCTATTATTCCTAGTTTATGCATTTGATCAGAACTCTTGCATGTTTCTGTCATGTTGCATGACACTCATGACAGTACACAGACTCTTCATCGAGCTTTCTCAGCGACATATTATTGTCTGAGTGTAATACTGAAACGGGGTCTATGTAAATCTGCTTGCAACCTATGTACATATATGTCTTATGTAAATTGTTTACACACCCCATTCTCATCATAACAAGACTCAAGGGCAAATATTGCTGTCAAGGGATATTTTATGACTACATACCCTCTTGTTACGGTAGGGGTCGGTAATTGATTATCGTGAGCAAGCCCCGAGGCATGCAATGCATCTGTGACTGCCGCTATAACTTGCTAGTTTGTAGAACTTTGATCACTTACTGTTTGTTTTGTACTGGCTGACACTTTAATCTAAGTTTAACCGGATTATTTCTGTTCCTGTCGCACCAAATATTTCGCTTTTTCGAATACTTATTGACTCGAAATTATTGCGATTACCGCAAGTGTTTCAGTTCCTTTGTTATTACCAAATCCAAATAAATAATAAATATCCAAATAATAGGTCACCAATGTGATCTATTGTAGCTAAGATAGGGACAGTTGACAAATGACTTATTGTCTTTGACCTTTGCAAAGCAAGATTGATAATCTATATCTGCAGCTTGTCGTATTTTACCAATCGACGACAGCCTGCCACAGTCCAGCAGTGACAGATCACCTGTCCCTCCACTACCGCATTTCACGCGCTGTCGCCTACCGTTCCATCTCGATGTCTAATTGTTAACCACAATAACTTTAGCATACAAGAAATAACAGTGATCGATCATCAATGTTACTATTAAAAGTCTTATAATTCCTGACTCAAGATCTCTTAGCAAGTACGAAACAAAAATGAGTTTATAAATGAAGCGCATCATTAGTTGGTTCCAGGCCTACTAAACGTACAACGGTAGAAAACTTTTGAATGGCTTATGACACCACTTTAATTAAGGTTACGTTTGCTTTACTTACATTTTGATTATTAGAATAAAGTTTTTGTGTTGCCGAATAAATCTAGTACCAGTTTTCAACATTCGATAGCCTCTTGCACATTGCATTCTAGAGTTTCTAGCTTTATTTTCTGACAAACTTTGCCTGACAGTGTCTGGTTCCTGGAACCAGGACCGCAGACCGCAAGTAAATCGATACGGTCATCGCCGCAGTGACATTATGAATGTGGCTTGCGACCTTGCTAACTTTACGATGCGTGCGACTTAAGACAGATGTTGCACACGTGAACGACCCAAAGTAAAAGTCAATACTTACGCTTTTATTTCATAGTAGAGCGAACGAGTATGCTATTCTCAACATCGTTGATCGCAAACCTACGCATCGTTTCCATGCGAACAAAGTACTAAGATGTAGCAAAAAACGCCAACTTTTGGATCTCTGAAGCGCTGTGAAGAGGAATTTGCATATCTCCATGCTGTCGGTTCTGTTTCAATAAATATCTCTTAAATTTAATGTTTGCCTTGTTGTTTCAGGTTCCAAAGGAAAATAATTGACAGTTTTGTGGTAAGTATTTTAAAATAAAATTAATTACATTCGGTCATGTTAAATAAAATGAGCACAGCAGGCATTCAACTTAGGTTCTTTATTACAAAACGTCAATAAATTTAAATTATCATGGGCATATATATTAGGGTAATCGTACAAATTGCTGGTTCTAAGCCGTTTGGTACATAAATAGACGCCCACACGCGTCTAAACCCTCTGCTTAATGTGTGGTGAAAGTTTCAAAGAAACGTTGCATTTGATTTATATCTAGGTATACATACAACTTTTAAAATAACTATTCAAAATAGACTACTGTATTCTTTACAGTATCCAAATAGCTTTAGTTTTTATCTAATTCAACATATCCGTTAATCATTATTGTCGGTTTCCTACTAATATTGAATTTAAATTATTAATACAATAAACACGCTATAGTGCCCGTGTCACGTAGCGATTAAATCTCATAAATCCCCCATCCCACAATAACGGTACATTAAAAATCTTAATTATGAAACATGAATTAAAAATAATAGTACATATTAATAACGTTGTCTAATCATTTTAACGCACACGCACCTTTCGTATGACAGTGACATGGCACGTCGGCTAATGTATTTTAATCGACGAGACGGCGGTGATGGAATTATCTTTATGTGTACGAGCCATAACAACAGCTATTTTAGTCAATGACTTTCTCACTTGCTCTCAGAAATTTCTGAAATGTATTGTTTACTTTGGAAAAGTGGCCGATGAACCCTTGTTCTGTTTGATTACAAACAAAATCTTAACCTTTTCATCTAAGTATATCATTTAATCTTTAGTGTGCTGTTTTTTTTTCTGTAATGCTGTTTTTTATTGAGGCCAATGATATTAGTTTAAGAATATGTGACTTTGGGACTTTCGACGAACGATAGAGTGTCTTCATTTCAGACAGTTTATTGCCACACTGTACTCTTTCTGCAACTGTAAAAGTTGCTATGAGATCGTCACATTTATTTCTGCACACAAACCGGGCCCATTGAGGCCAGCATCTTCGTTATCTGTAGTGGTTCATTAGGCGCTGGCTGGCTTCAAAAGGCACAAAGGTCTAGTCGGCAGCAACGGATGTATGGGTTCTCGGCCATGTTTACACCATTCTAGTGTGATAGACCTTCTACTTTAGTTGTATCAAAACACTCCAGTTCTGGCGGAGTAATTACCGAAAATGTGTATTATGGTTGGGATATTTTTTGATCGAAGCAACTTAAAATGTTGTTAGTCATTAATTCTAATTAAATTGGTCAGCTAAATTCTAAATGCTTATGCCTAGAGCATGAGAAAGGAGCCATTTAATGCATGGAGTAAAGAGAGGTAGTTGCTAAAGATTCTTGTATATCAAATCTCGATACTCTGAAACCATCAAAACTTTCTTTTCGCTCAATATTTTATTGCTCTGAGTGAATGACGCGTGTGTGATTCAGCGTAGTGGTTCAAGAGTTAAACAACATCGATTTATGGGATAGCAAGCATTTAACGATAAAAACTCGACGCCATTACATTACCTTATAAATTGTGCTCGATAAATGTAATGTTCCTGCACTTTCTTCTTTTTCCATTTTTGTTTATTTCGAGATGTGTAGCCGCATTCCATATTATTGAAAGACTCGCGAATCACAACCAAGTATCATATAAGATTCATGATTTTGGGTATTACACGACTTTATATTAGTGTGACGATTTTCTCACGTTGAAAATAAAGGATACGCACGCAGTCACATCACGTGTCGCCCACGTTATTATATCGTTTCAGATTCCGTTTTTATGTGACGTAGGATTTACCAAAGGGTTCAAATCTACGTCATCTCGCCCTTTTACACACTCGGAGGTAAACTCTCAGTAGTAGATTTGTTCTAGACTTCAGAGCTTTACAAGGTATATTGATTTATTTCGAATGGCGTACATCATTTAGTCCTTTACGGTATACTCATAATCTAGTCTTAGTACATAATAGTACATAATCGTATAGGGTGCATAGAAAGAGCCTCCTCGTGGCGCACACCGGTAACAGCTAGGCACGGCAGAGCAGTTGTCTAGTCTGGCTAATCTTTCCAACACGATGCTACAACAAAATACAGTTAAAAGTTCAAATACATCGACACGATAAGAAGAAGAAGTACATAATATGGTTGACTCTAGATTCGCATTTGTAAGCAAGAGATTGCAGTAAGTACTCGTAATTTCTTGTATATCACGCCTTGGACAAAAACATTGCCTTATATTTTAAAACAAAATATTTGTTTACTTCTTACTCGTATCTTATGTATTCAATCCACGTTCTGAATAACTGCTATCATCGATATCTCGTTATGATTACGGCCGGCTATTGTGCTCGCAGACAAAACCGTCGCATCAAAAAATGGGTTCGATCGGAGACAATTGACTTTTCATAAATCCAGTCCATTTTGCAATACGCGATTGTTAGGCTTCTACGTTGGATGAGTCAGCTAATCGATGGACATGACCGACATTAAAAATGAGTTTGAAATATTTATTGTAAAGTACCGTTTTTAAACTCTATTGAACTGACAGCTGTTTTTGTTTCACTGTTTTGTTCTTAACTTGTGACCCAGTCGGATATGCATCAAAAAGTAAAAGATTGCATTAAATAAAATGTTTAGGTCAAGGCTAATTTATTCTGTCATCACAATATGATTGATGTGCCTGTCAAAATTACCGAATAAGTTAATCCCATAAACCGAGAACTGATGAGATAAAGTTAGAAATCATAATATTTAAAACTTTGATTTAAAGTAATCGCTGAGATTTCCGCTTCAGTTACAGCCTGGAAATCACTGTCGTAAATGAAATTGACGGGTTTAATGACTTCATTTCGTTTTATGGGAATTTGGTCCTTCTAGCCGGATATGACAGCATTAATGTCGAAAATAAAATGATCTTTTTAACTTTTTGTTTCTGTTGAACTTTAAAACCCGACTACGATGGAGGATCGACGGAGTTCTTTTGCATGTTTTTTACTTTAATTATGTTGAAACTATGACTGGATACTAACTACTGAAACTAAGTGCTAATGGAAAGTTAACCATAGTTATCTTAGTTTTAAGACTTGCAATTATTTCAACCTCTCTTCTTTGCACTTCTACAAAGTTCCATGTAAATACGTTTTTTTTTTCGTTTGCGAAATAGCGACTTTGAAGAAATACTAGTATCCAAACCACATCAATCACGTTCAATGTTATTCTTTCCTCTGATTATTATGCTTTACCTTATAAAAAGTTTTTATAAAAAGTATGCACAATGTAGGGCATAAAAACTTAATTGATTGAACCATACATTTAAGTACTTACTTATTTTTGTTTTTATTGGATTGTCTCGATGCCAAATGCATTCTGCACTGTCTATAGTTTACATACATTAAAAATATTCCACACTCTTTATTAGCCAAATTAAAAAAGTCATGAAACTGTGAAACTTTTTTCTGCAAAAAGTTTAACACATATAAATATTATGAAATACGAGTGTAATGTATTTGTTGAAATAAATTGTCCTGAAATATTTACTGAATCTTGTTTTCTATTAGATCTGTCTGTATTTGTACATATGCAAAAAATACTTTTCCATCTAGCTCTTATTTTATTTAGGCGATATAACCAATTGTTTCTCTGATAACTGCTGTGCAAATATGGATACATATTTTCTTTTCTTGTCGCTTTTCGCCTCAAAATCTTACTACAACGTATTCTAAATAATAGCAAGTTTGAGACCGTCGCTCGATGCATCCTTGATTCCTGTCAGTCGTTCAGTCTACACTTCTACCTGATTGTCAAATACTCTTCATCACAGAGTGCATATATGCCGCTGGATGTTATTAGTCGTGTATGGTTGAGCTTTGGTGTCGTGAAGTTCGTCCTCTTGCCCGTTGGCTGGTTGGTGGCGGGTGGGGAGACGGGGTAGCGAGGTGCCATGGCAGTTCCGGGCGCGAGCTCAGCGCGCAGCCTCGGCTCTATCGAGCGGCCGCGCCCGCCCCACGTGCTCCATTCACCGGCGAACTATCGTCCCACCACGTGCCTTCGACCATACTATCGGCCAAATTATATCTGTAGTAAGAATGGAAATACTATTTAGGCATTACAATTCAGCGGTATACGGTGATATTGTGTGACCTAACCAATCCACTTTCGTTTTTATCATGTGGTCAGCGTATTTGGAGTAGATCGACTGCGGCTTAGTTACGTTTAATATATTTATGACAAAATACTACTTAAATTAAAAATGAAATTACTATTCAGAATTTTAGATTTATGCGTGAAACCTGAAAAATATGGTCCACCGTTTTGTATTGTTATTCTATTCTCTGGAGTCCATTTACCAGCGAAACGTAGGTACTATACATTTTCCTGACCCTTGGTAAATTATGTAGCTGTATTACTAAATCAGTTTCTTTTTCACACTGTATTTAAGTACCGTGGATCACGATATGAAAAACTACGTATCGTATTTGTCGAGCGTATCCTAAACATTTACATAACCTACTCATTTCAATGGGAAATGTAAACAGGAACAGCTTTTAACAGTGTAAATGCATTGAAGAAGCTTTGATGTTTTTGATCTGAAGTGCTTATGTAAATATTTTAATCTTTCTGTGTTTCATAATTAAACATCCTAGGTACCTACTAATATTATAAATGTGAAGGTTTTGATGATTGCGCATTACTCACCGTCGTAACCAGTGAACTAATTATGATTAAACTTGGAAGATACATATTATATATACTGTTACCATACACGCGAACGCTATGTCTATTTATTTTATAAAAATAACCAACAAGGGTTTTCACTGTACATTTCACTAGTATTGGATTATATTATGATATGAATGAGTGTTGCTATTCTTATGGAGGAGTACGGCGCGGCGAGGCAAAAGAACACAATATACCTACAGACGAACGGGCTGCAGGCAGACTAACTCGCGGATGGAAGCTAGTTTAAATACCGGGTTTTAAATAGAATTTTCTACGACAGTCTAACTAAATTCTCTCATCGTCAGTCGTCTGAGCCGATAACCTCATTATAAAATTGGGCCGTGTGGGAGATTGACCCTGGATGTCTAGCAACACATTATTCAAGACGGCATAATTGCCAGAATTATTCAATTTACCTTGAGTGCCCGTTGCAATATGATTGTGGGCATCCTCTTCAGAACTAGAACTATGAACGCTACGAACCCTAACGGATTGGGCTAACAAGACAATTGATTTTTAATTAGATTGCTTTAGAGTTGCCATTTCCTTATAAAGTGGTTCTCCCCTCTGTCCTCAAATTGCAAACATTTATGCTGTTATAGCTTTGAGATTACTTAATTTCATATTGGTTTCTTGTTTGAATTAAATATAGGTAATTTCAAAAGAAAAACATATGATATCATCTTCTCTTATCCCAGTAATTCAGTATCGTCACTACCTTGAGATTAATTCTTTGATTGTGTTGTTAAATTCATATTTTAGTATGTAAATCCGTAGTTTATCTGTAATAAAAACTGAGGCGAACCACGAGGACGTCAGCCAGTGTACATTAATCCTCTGTTAAGAGCCTTGCTATTAATTATGCCGAGAAACTGGGTCGATGGAATGACGTGACACTTAGAGAGAACAGTAGACTACCGTCCAGTTCTATTCCGGATTATTATGATAAAATTAATACTAAAGTAGTGATGACAGCATTTACTTCCGCCTTTCCACCTATGAAATTCTACAGAGTCAGAACTTGAAGTCAACTTACCGGAGTTCTAGCTAATCCAGAAACATGAGTTTGAATAATGTATAATCTATTTGTACGGTTAATAATATTCAAGCCATTTCCATTTCTGCTACAATATATCTCACGTAATACAGACTGAATTCATTTACACTGTTGCCTGATCCTGGGCGCTAGTTTCCATGAATATGCGTTCCAGCGCTAAATTTTGCACGGCCACGTCTCTGCTGGTTCCAGTTAGCGGTTTGTTTTCTATGTTATAGTTCCTGGGAAGTTGGGAACTACTGTTTGATACTTTGTCTTTGTCTAGTACGTGTTCTAATATTTGATGACGAATTTCAGCTGCATGCACTTCTTTGTTGACGATGGCGCGGTGTTTTGTGTTTGAAAATTTTTATAACTGTTTCAGGAGTTTAAATATTTTAACATCAGAAATATTTACTTTATTGCAATACTACTTATTTCGTAAAATATTTTCCTCTATTGAATATTTTCAACTTAATATTGATCTTTCTCTTATTAGGACAGGTTAAGAAAATTGTAGAATTAACTTTTATGAAATATAATTTCTGGCGAAAAATAATCCGCTGCAAATGTATATATTGAAGCTGCTATATTGCAGCTATAGTTTAGGTTGTTATCGAACCTCGGTTCCGACATCCGGATAGAGGCGCGACTCCATTCGGAAGCCGTCCGGATATCGGACCAGCTATCTACCTGACGCCTGCCTGAGTTCGTGTTTATTAATTTCGCTGATTGCTTCATTCAAACTGGAATATTAGGTCCATTCAATCTAAACTTCAAAGCGACCACGGTGTCTTAACATTCTAGCCTTAGTTACTTGAATCGAAGAAAATAATTATAGCTACGATTAATATGGTGTTCAACTTTGATTATTATTTATAAAGTATTCTAAAAGTAAAACTCTATTCACATTATGCAATTGGGGAGGTGACAGAAATAATTAAGTCCCAAATTGAATGGTAGATAAGACACGATATTGCACTATCTGATGCGTTGTATGATTATGCATCAAAATTATAGATAAAGATAAAATGAAGATAAATATAAAATTCATTTTTCAGTGCTTCCCCAATCCACAGTAATCCTGATTCAGAGTTTACTGTGATACGGAACTTGTTTATTTTCCCTGCCCCAAGGGAAATCGCCGTTGATTCATCGCTAGCTTACATTGTCGAATCGACGGTGGTCAACAAACACCCTTTCAAAGATGCAATGCATCTGGATCCTGTTGATCTATGTTAGTTAAATAACACTACTGATACTATAGATAGGGTGGACCGATTTTTACGGTTGTTATCACATGGGCCCTTAAATGTCTACGTAGTATCGGCTTTTGTCAGAATTGAGCATGAAATACAATGACCTAGTTTTTTTTTATTCTATTGTTCCACTGCAGAGCAAAGGTCTCTCCCAAGCTTTTGTACGCCCCTAGATCATGGTTTATTGTTTTTTAAATATTGAGTTAGCTAATTTATTTTGCGGGGTTAAGAATTCTAATTTTATGAGGATTATAACCTTTCAATACATTAACTTGTAACGTAGGTGTGATATATTGAATTTTCTGTTTACATAGTTCATGGGTTTTCTTCTGTAGTATATCTCGAAGACACCCATTTGGGACGTGACCGTTAGCACCGTGAATACATACCACCTTACGTTGCTACGAGAAGTAATCCCACTAACATTACCAAGTTCGCTTCTCACAATACTCTTCATCATCATCTGATAGCTTTGTGTACCAAATACATTTGCCAACCATATTGTTGGCTGTTGCACCATCGATTGTAATCTTTGTTAACGGACCACGCGGCATGCACTCGGTGGATGCCTCTTTAGATCGTATTATCTACTTTGCATATAGCAGCATCATCATCAACCTTTACACACTGTTGAATAGGCATTATTAGGCATCCGTTAGTTCATTTCGACGATCTCGTTTTTAAATCCGCTTCTGCCTGTGACTTAGTACACATTCTATTGGTATCCTGTAGATTTTTGGGATAACAAGTTGGCTATCGATTAATCTGGGTTACTAACTATACTCGTATATTCCAAGGTTTATACAAATTGGTCTTTCTGTTTTGAGATTTGATCGTGATATTTACAAACATATAATATCATGTAACTGACAGTTTCTAGAAGTTTCTCGGCCATTATTTTGTGATCGTTCGGCCGCACCATCACCACGGTCGTTTCTTTTTAATATAGACTTTTGTAAATAACATTGAATAAGGGTAACTATTGGAAAATCATAATTCTTCACGACAATGACTTCCGTAACAGCACAGCGTCCTAATAATAATTGGCAAGCCGCCATGTTATGCCATTCGTTGCGAAGGCCCTTTAGGGTTCTGGGTATCTTTGTCAACTTCACTTCAATAACTAAGTTTCTTGTTGAATTAATTTCTTATCTCAACTTGGCAACTTGACTAGATTTGAAGAGCTGTTTTGAGATAGTTTGCCACTTTCAAAGCTTGGATTTGGGGTTCAAACGATAATTACAATACCCACCTACATTTGAATATTATCCTTTCACTTGTACTTTAATTATTGGAATAGCAATCATCAATACTTTCAAAACTTAATTAGCTTAATAACTAAAGTAGCACATGGCAATGCAACCCAGATAATTTTGAGACAGAAAAATGGTTCAAAAAAGCAATAGGAAGTCATTTGTATTAAATACAGACAGTACTTTGTATAGTAATAACTCTGTTAATGTTGCTCTACTTTTGCGATCAATAGCAGCATTGTTAGTTTTTCAGCAGCATTTTTGTTAAATTTGTATTGTCATTTACAATGTGTATTATTTGTGAGCTGACCTTTTCTGCCAAAACTATATTTTAATTATAAAATACTTTTGGTGTCAACTGAATAGAGCCTGGTGTTTACAGACTCGATAGCTGCTCTGTTAAATAATTCATTGAATTCTTTGTATATGGATAACCTGTTAATTCATAACAGGTGCAAGTTCTTTACCTCGTAATACAATATTTCTGAAGACTAGTTCAATGACTGCACGTGGTCCATCTAGGTTATTACTTTTAAATTCTGTTAAGGAAAACCTAGAAATCAAGCTGTTATTAAAACAATCAAGTAAATCAGTCTCAGTTTCTAACAATTGAGTTCCTTTCAAATTGGCATAACGGTGAAAGTAGAGCGTGGTGTTTCCTTTCTATTGTTTTAAATGTTCGCTCAGTAGGTAAAAGGATCAATTCAAATTCAATTAAAACAATTCTACATCGGTATAATAAATTGAAAATTTGACTTGAGTACAAACGTATTTCGAATACCAGACACGATCGTGTTGTTACGTTTTTACTTAAACCTTGCAGTCAAGAAAAAAACTATTAATAAAATATATGATGTGCAAATAGAAACCTTGATGAAAAGTTCTACTCAATGCGAGTGGTGTCTGGACAACCAATTTTAATTAATTTTAAATTAGAACTTGACACTTTTCCCCCATAATCAGTAGCGTTAACAAGGACATAAGCACATAATATAAAATCAAGCCTAGGGACAAAGAGCAAACGAGTAAATGAGACATCGTTTTGATGAGATAAGTCTTACAAGATGTTCTAGGATGCCATAAACACAAACTCTTATAGAGTAAGTAGGAAAACTAGTTACAGACGCTCGTTGACTAAGGGTACATAATCTCGCGATGACCGAGAATCACAGATCGTACTATAAATGGATAACCTGATATCTTAACCTAGACCGGATGACAGCCATGAGTCACGGAACCAGTTAACATGAAAGGAAAGCCTATTTCTTGTCAATTGATGGTCAATGTGATCATCACGTCACGAAGTCCAAATAATCCTAAATGTCTTTTACTATTTGCCATATGATAATTTTTCGATTCATAGGAACTTCAGTTTAGTATTACTAATTATAATGATGGGATGTAGGCGTATATGTATGATAGATACGTTGTCTTTATGTCAGATTAAATTGTCCCTGTAAAATAATTTAGGAATATTTTATAGACGCTCTGAAATACTGGCTTAAGTTTAGCCTAGCATGTCGGCAAAAAGTTTTATCGTTGATTTTTCGGCTAAATAAGCTAGATATCCTCTCAGACTAAATTAGACCAATTATGTATTACTTTGTAGATTCAGCTCGATTTTAAGACTTTTTTGACAAAATAATTTGTTTATCAACCGGGTCAAAATGTGTTAGGAACACAGTTTGACTTGTCCATGTTTACAAATTGATAACGCCAACCAAACACAATTCGATGTTTAGTTGTATTTTTGAAGTGAAAACTTCTTTAGCGGCGCTGGGTGGGTAAAAACTTTCAAACTCGCGTCAGGGTCACGTGACGTTGATAAAAAGCGTAAGATCGAGGGAAAGGGAGAGGAACTAGTATCTCCCACTCTTTCTACCGTGCCTGAGTGTGCTCTGTTTAGGCGGCACACAGACACATTCGCGCTTGCGCGAATGTGTCTGTGTCATTGTGATTGTCATTGTCATTATGACGTCTGTGGTTATATTTTTGAAGTGAAAACTTAAAAGTGAAAACACAACGTTAATATTGAAGTTTTAACTTCTGCCGGCACTCCCGGAGTGCTACCTTTTTTTTTCCTTAGTTTCTATACTTGACCAAATAAGGTTCTTCACGATTCATCTTCATAAGGCTGACACTTTTTTGTAGATCACAACTATGGAGTGCATGCGATTCATTCCAAGAAATTATTTCTCACCTCTTACCAGAACTTCTGCTTTCTATTCTAATAGACTTCTTCCTAAGCTGTGAGAGGTATCTTACAAGAAAACATACAAAGGATAACGTAACAAACGATTTAAAATTTAATTTATATTTTGATTGGATTCTAAGTACGAGTACTCTTACAATTTATCAGTATTTTACCTAGATCACATGACTTACGTAATAAGCCTAAATGCAAGCACAATGAGCGATTTTCCAGGGAGTGTTCCTACAATACACGATAGATGGCGCACAACGTCAAATGCATTTCAATGTCAATTGTCAACACAAAAAGTTTTCATATTTTATCTGTGGTGTGAAATTTTTGTCATAAAAAATTCAAAACTGTTTGACAAAAGCTAAAAGTCTTCAATCGTGGCAGAAATCAGAAACCAGTATACAGTCTGTTGTCGTCAAAAGTAAAATCCACAAGAAGGTACACGAATGCTAAAATAAAAGCAAACAAAATTTATCAAAACGCTGAATACACCGAAACGGACGTGACAGGATGATAATGACAGCTACACGACAGAGCTACCAATAGATTAGACAGATAAAAAAGAGAGGGATTTTGATACACTATTTGTCTACTGCCATCTATCGACTATTTTTGAACTATTTTTTTTTTTTTAAAGCCATTTGGAAAATCGCTCATTACAGCAAGCATTTCAATTTGTGTTACGAAATGAGTGTCTTCAGGCGTCTTCAATATCTTCAATATCTAGCTAAAACTAAACTATACGTAAATCTCAATGGAATATTCTAATCTATAGCTTCTCTGGCTCTTCATCCTCAGTTCAACATGGTCGTAGCCAATACCGCCTTCAGTCACGTTCACTGAAGCTTCACTGTTCTGGTAGTCGAAACATTTGATCGCCTGGAAACAAAGTAAATGCTCACTTACACAGCCCACGGATTCAGCATTCAATTTAAAATCAGTCTTTGAAACAAAGAACTTAATCCTTCATTTAACGGAACTCGCAATCGTTAGTAGTCGTTGACCATTCGTTGACCCTCTTATATTTTTACCTGTAAAGCTTTACTTATCCTTATGGCTTCTAGTTTAATGCCTCCATTTTCCGTTTACGCTTGTGAATGAATTGTAAACGGCTATACAAACTTACCTTAATGGGCAGCGACAAATTGTATGAGAAGTATTTGACTCGTTTCTGCAACGGTAGAGCCTCATACTTCACTTTCTTCTTGAGCACCAATCGAGAATCGTTTGTCTTTTCGCCAAAAAAGTAATTCGTACACAATGCACTCGCGATCACAGTAGTCAATATCAACACTATAACTAAAACCTTCATTGTTGAAACGTCCACGATTGAAGAGAGCGATATAACTCTCTGAGTTGTACTCTCCGTTTGTAATACTAAAGCGGCACGCACAAAGTTGACCAGTCGGACAGATTTTTATCTTGCTTGCTTTTTTGTAAGCGGATTTTTTGAATAAATACACGAGAGACGATAAGAGACGTTCGCACTTCACAGCCGGATCCCGAATATTGTTGTTCAAAAACATAGGTCTACACTCGCCCACATCGACATCAGTTGATGCGTAAGGCGCAGTCATAAATTCAAGGATGTGCACCAACACCACAATGGATAAGCTAATTGGAACAATTTCGTTCTCGTATTTTAATTCAAAATATTTCCATTGGACACAAAACAAGCAGAGTCAATAGAACATTATGAACTGACGTGTTGCATAGTGTACATCAGTGATTATGACCTCGACACGGGATATGACACTACAAGTCATTGCAACGAAATTATACTAATCAACATCGTCGTGAACTCGCCTTTAAAGTCTTCAATGGATGTAAACAATGATATTTTTAATGATCACATAATAACAACTATATTATTAGCTTAGGTTATCGCCAGTACATTAGTAATAGTGATTAATTCCGTACCAGTTGTGAACATGGTTCTCTTTTCAACGACTTTAGACAATCACTGATTTGTCGCTGAACAAGGTTGATAGGTCCTTGACTTTTAGTTAAATGCATTGATTCCTTAGCATCTAACTTCTGTGAAATATTTTCCTTGTATTATTTGTCCGTATCGATTACATCGGGACTAGCTCAGCTTTTTTGTTGCTGAATGGTACCACTACTCACTACTCAGTGACTCACAACATCGGGAGTATGGGATTTTTCCTTATTCTGTGTCATGTAATCAATTTTGCGTATTTGTAAGGATAATTATAAATTCTGCTGAATTCATTCAGTTAAATGTGATATTACTATAATGACCCATATCATTGGGATAGTTCGGGGTTTTTTTCCTTATTCAGAGAGTACTTTGTGTATTTGTTTGTAAGAAGGTAAATGCGATATATTTTACCTTAACTTTCCTCTACCATGAGCAGTTTAGACAATAATTTCTATAAGCTTACAATCCGATTCATTATTTATTTATAAAAACAAATATTAATTTATTACCAGTTAGCTACGAATCTAGATTTTCCCAGCCTCATCAGAGTCACAATGATTTAATCGTCAATGAAGCCGCGGGCGACGGTCAATTGATCTAATTAGTCGGGACCACAGTCAGCTTTGTCCGCGACCATTGTGACCTGACATGACTTGTCTAATCCAATGAGTAATATACATATAAGCGAATTCAGATAAAATCAACATAAGAAGAACATAAAAAACCTATAATTAGTCGTATTTCTAATATATTTTACGGATTCATACGAATTACGAACCTCCTTCGGTCACCAGTCTCTCACCAAGTTAGTTTTCAACTTAACTTTACTGTTGTGATTGATTTCACTGATTCTGTTTCTTTGTGAGAAAAAATAAACACATATTTTAAAAACATACATATATATATATATATCGGTCGATAATTTGAGATTTACCATAGACTTAATGTTTGTTTTCCTCTGAAATAAAATAAATAAATAAAGAGTGAAGTACCTTGACAACATATTCTTCTACGAGTAAAATGACCTCGTCACACTAGTTACCCATTACCATATTGAGAGATGCAACGCAAGGCACATAATACTTACACCACTCTTCTTGTTGTTTTGGTATGTCAAGGCACGATAGAATCATCAGCCCTATTTAGTGACCATGGCCTGAATCTAGGGAGTTGGTTCTAACAATCGTGACTACTTGGCAAAGTATAGAATATATTAAACTCAATGCACTTTATGAGATCTAAAAGTGAACTACGTTAGGTCTGTCTTGCTGTCATTCGATAAAATATAGGTAATTGGATAGTTAAGTTTGTTTATGAAAATCGGGTGCTTATCACACTCAACCATATCAAGTTTATTTCTCTAGCCATTAAAATGCCTTTTCTCTCTGTTCTAGATGTCCCGGTGAAAGTGCAGTCCCGAAGCGGTCCCGCCATGGAGTCGTAGGCGGAGACGTTATCTACTCAGTGCGGTTAGTGCCCTGTTTTATGGACCTGCGATAGACAGCTAGTTTGAATATGGATATAAATTTCTAATAGGTAGTGCGATACGAAGCTACGTACCGGAAAAAAGGGAAAGATTTTGGACCATTTCGTAGTGCGTTGGCTACGTATTATTGGCGCTCTTTGGAGCTTAATACTCGTCTTTTCAAACTGGCCTGCTAGGTAAAAATAAGAGCTAAATTTCAAAGTTTAGAATTGCCTTCACCTTCACCAATGCTTGTGAATTGATGTCCAGCTGAACTGGCATATTGAACTGTCCAGATAACAATCTTTAACCCAGTGAAACATTTCGCTCAGTCTAAATATTGATCGACGCATCCAATAGAACATTTCATCGAATAATCATAATTAATAGCGTGCGAGCTTTGAACACAGATGTGCCGCTTTCTCGCGGTGCTAATGTTGCTAATTTTAGTTCGCAATTAGCAATGTTCACTTCGACCGCAGTGTGCTTACACTGGTGCTTTGTTCAACTGTCTGGGTGTTGGGTTCTAACTGGATGCCACTCTATGCTAGACTGTTTGATATGTCTGTTGACTGAATAACGACTAACTATAGTCCAAATATAAATCTTTGGAATATAAATATCCCGGGCTACATATGGGAGACAGCTAGTTCACATAATGTGATACGCGTAGATTAGCTGAAGACGTGATGTGTCAGTTGATACAGATCTAATGAAAGTGTTATGGCGGTTCACATGTGATTGGAATTTTACCACCCTGAAGCAGATATTTATAGTTCCAATGCAGGAATCAACTTGTACCTTATTTTTGTGACAGTTTTACTGGAGATTTTCTTAAAAAGTGGTTGACAGCTTAACGAATATCTCAACCAACTATCTAAATAGTGACCACAAAGAGAGCGAAATCTTCTGGAATTCTATTCGATTAGAAAAATACTAGTTACAGTGGTCATATAACGCCTGGGGAGACAAGACAAAGACACCAAATTCACTCCATCGTAGATATAAACTTATCCTAATTTGTTTACCAGCTTCCAGCATATAAAATATATCTCATTTTATCCGTAACCTCGGAACCGTCAAGCTGATGCGCACAAGGCGAGGGAGTGATTATTTCCTGTTGTTTTCCCAGGTGACGTGAAGCGTCGCGATGGGCGGGTCCGGCATCTCTGACGAGTACAAGCCGCCGCGTCTCTCGCAGTTCCTGCACGCGCTGCCGCACATCAACGTGACGCTGCACCGCGTCAACGATACCTTCTCGCCCGACTCGCCGGTCTACCTCGAGGTGAGGCACTTAGCTTGCCCGTCAATGATTTTTGGCATACACCATCAGCGTGACATTTTCGACTATAAGATCTACCTAGGACTTGATTTACAATGAGCATCCAATTTTTTACACTAGCAAAAGCTACAGAAGCCATCTGATAGCATCTCTAGCTCTTTTTTTCTGAGCAATTATAATGCTCTTAACAGCATGTGTAATGGTCACTGCTCTATTGCAATCACCAAGAAGTCAGTACGCGTGTGGGTGGTCTTACTTGCATGAGAAATATCGAAGACCATTTATTTAGACAAACCTTTTACAATGAATCCTCTTTAGAAAGTAAGATTTACGAGCTTTTTTCAATGAGTAAAGGTAATGGAATAAGCTTATACTCTATCTGGTTATATCTGCCTATAATAGCGCAATTACTGACATGGTCCAATAAGGACGTTCTCAGTATGGATATTCACTTAACCCAAAAATACATGCATGATTGCTAGACGGCAGAAATAGGTATGATAGCACTTCCACTGCCTAGCTCTTTCACAATGATAAATAAATAAATAAATAATGCTGGACAATCCACACAACATCATCTAGCCTCAAGCTAAGCAGAGCTTGTGTTATAGGTACTAGAAGACTGACATACTTAATACAATACTTACATTACATAGATAGATATTTTTTATTATACATATAATACCCAGAACCCGGAATAAATACTTGCAGAACATACAAACATTTATCCCAAGGCGGGAATCGAACCCGCAACCTTCCGCGTCGCATGCGGACCATCGCCCACCGCGCCACATCGGTCGTCACCTACCTACTCCATCCATTTGCTAGTCTAGGCCATAATCCTGTCGAAAGTTTTCAAAGCTCTATACCATCTGTATAGAAGTGCTAAAAGATATAGCGTGATCCATTATAAGCTTACGAGGCAGCATGACGTCAGCAAACAAACGTTGATTGATAGACTACTCGTATTTAGACGTACTTAGTACATTATGGTGCTGAGAAGGCATATTTGTGTTAGGTTTTATATTCATGAAGCTTTTTCGGATCGTGTATTATAATGTAGGATAAAGCTTTTCTGCCGTTTCATCGATCTTAATTCAAGACTTCTTATACACACTTTACTTGTGAATACTTCAGCGTTCTTGAAAAAACTGCCTCAGGTTATTCTTTATACTGAATACTGGTGCTATTTTATGCTTTTGTTATTTATCTCCTTGCATTATAATGAGGGCCTATCTTTTGAAAAGTTTATAATACGCCAATCTTTACAGCTTCGTCCTAGAATTATCATCTGGTATGTGATGATGTCATCTAACAGATGAACTGGCGGAGGCAGTAGTTATAACGTATTTTTCACAAATATTTAAACTGTTTTCAGAGTTTGGGAATTCTTGGCTCAATACCGGGAGCATGGCTGATCTTAACCCTGACTGTGCTTCTAATCTACTTACTGACGCGATGCTGCGACAGGAAGCAACGGCCTCCGAAGAGTATCACAACTCTTAAGGTAAAGATATTCATGCAAAGAGACGACTTTTATATCCCATTTGGTCTACTATAACTTTACTTATGCTCAGACGATTCACTTTATAATCTTACCAATTAAACTGAATGATCCTACTCTATGAAGATCGGATTAGCGATTCGAAAGTGATGCTCCAACAAACATGCACTTTTAGATAGATTCATTTATTGCTTCATGTTGGTTACAAAAAGTCTTTAATTAAAGTGTGATCCGAACATCATCTCGCTGACAATGTTGCCTTAAAGGCACGAAATTAGATTCAGAATCAAACAAATAAAGCGTGTAAAAGTCATCATTCTTAACGGGGACCACCGCTCTATAAATACAGCAGTGCGAACGTAATCAGAATAGTTCTCACATGTCCGTGATGCGATCACCACATGTCCCGGCGTGTGGAACCGCTTATGGCATTCAGTGCTCAATGGGTCTAGGTCAATGACTTTGTGATGGACTTGTAATAGAGCCCTCTTACAAGTCACAGTGTTTTTATGAATTCTAAAACTGTAAAAGAGCCAAAAATTAAAAATGAAGCCATGGAAAGAGTATTTTGCATGCAGATTCCACCAAGTAGGATACTCAATCTAAAAATCGAGGTTGTCAGTTTCTTTGTTGGAGCATCACGCCTAAACCACCGGACCGATTTAAATGAAACTTATACAGTTTAGAATCCTGTTTTCTGGATGGGCTAGGTCTTATTGCAATCAAAGACTTAAATTCTAGATACAGCTTGATCTCTCTAAACCAAAAGCAGCCATGCGCCCAATACTTAACATCTTCACATCATAGTTTTAGTGCATATTGGCAAATGGCTGTAGATATAAACTATTCTAAAAAATCATGCAAAAATGGTGTACAAATACAATACAAGAAAATTTGTTTTTGTCATTGGTAACAGTCTGTTTAGTCACCGTCTTGACACATTATTACCAAAAAAAGAATGGCTGGATCTGGTGGCCAACCAGTGCATTAAAGAGACGAACGCGTGAGCACTCTTAAAATGTTTTTTTTTATAAAAATGGTTACTTTTCAGATAACCCTGATGATTCTATCGGTGCTATGCTGCGGTGCGATAGGTGTGGGCTTATTTGGTAACGATGATCTGCACAATGCCATGCTGCAGAGCATTCAGGCAGGGAACCAACTGGCGCTGCTCGTCAATACTGTCAAGAACCAGGTACAATAGGACTACCTTATTGGCGTAAGAGTGTGTGATGAGAAGGAGAGAAAGATGTATCCATCTCTTATTCTGATGGGCTTCAAAAGCCATGCTGCAGATCATTTAGGTGGAAAGCACTACATGTCAACATCGGCAAGAACCTGCCTTCACTTCAGTGAAAGAGTAAGATATCTTTCTCTCCCCTTATCTTACTCTTCCTAGATAGGAATATATTCATACAAGATTATATATCTTTATCACCTGTTGTGTTGAATGTATGTCAGATGTGAGAAACCTCATCATCTTTTATTTTCTTTCTGTTTGAAAAGTTGTAGTTAAAACTAACAGAGGTCTTGTAATATCATTACTATCAGAATTTAAATTCTAATTCCAGTCTGAAATCCTCGGCGAAGCGATGGGATCTCGAGCTCGGGCGCCTTTAGCACGGGTCGCTGATGCGTTGGACCAGCCCGTAGCCAATCAGACGGCGCTGGGCACGTTACTACGTGCTCTATCAGCGCTGAGAGAAAATGCTAGTGCTGCCGCTTCAGCTGCTGATAATCTACGGCAACCTTTGTTGACACTGAATCTGGATGAGTTTATGAAGGTATTTACTGGGTTTTGACAGGTATAAGAACAGTTCGTTTGTTCGGATTGCTTCTCTTTTGGTCCTTTATAAACTAAATCACTCAACTAGCTAATACCAGATCTCAAAAGTTACCGAGTCGAGCAGGATTTGGAATCTTTCCGATGTTTTTTTTGGTGCAGGAAGCAAATGAAAAATACTAATAGCTAATACCTGGATTTCATAGACTCGTAATAAACACTGCGATTGTTTTGCTAACTTTGATGTATTTCAGCGTGCGTGGGTGTGGGAGGCGACGCGCTGGGGCGGCGGCATGGCGGGCTGGTGCTGCGGCGGCGCCGTGTGCGTGGCGCTGCTGGCCGCTGCAGCACGCCGCAGTCGCCGCGCGCTGCTGCTGCTCTGTGTGAGTACTGTGCGCCTCATAGTGCGGCGGCATGGCGGGCTGGTGCTGCGGCGGCGCCGTGTGCGTGGCGCTGCTGGCCGCTGCAGCACGCCGCAGTCGCCGCGCGCTGCTGCTGCTCTGTGTGAGTACTGTGCGCCTCATAGTGCGGCAGCATGGCGGGCTGGTGCTGCGGCGGCGCCGTGTGCGTGGCGCTGCTGGCCGCTGCAGCACGCCGCAGTCGCCGCGCGCTGCTGCTGCTCTGTGTGAGTACTGTGCGCCTCATAGTGCGGCGGCATGGCGGGCTGGTGCTGCGGCGGCGCCGTGTGCGTGGCGCTGCTGGCCGCTGCAGCACGCCGCAGTCGCCGCGCGCTGCTGCTGCTCTGTGTGAGTACTGTGCGCCTCATAGTGCGGCGGCATGGCGGGCTGGTGCTGCGGCGGCGCCGTGTGCGTGGCGCTGCTGGCCGCTGCAGCACGCCGCAGTCGCCGCGCGCTGCTGCTGCTCTGTGTGAGTACTGTGCGCCTCATAGTGCGGCGGCATGGCGGGCTGGTGCTGCGGCGGCGCCGTGTGCGTGGCGCTGCTGGCCGCTGCAGCACGCCGCAGTCGCCGCGCGCTGCTGCTGCTCTGTGTGAGTACTGTGCGCCTCATAGTGCGGCAGCATGGCGGGCTGGTGCTGCGGCGGCGCCGTGTGCGTGGCGCTGCTGGCCGCTGCAGCACGCCGCAGTCGCCGCGCGCTGCTGCTGCTCTGTGTGAGTACTGTGCGCCTCATAGTGCGGCGGCATGGCGGGCTGGTGCTGCGGCGATGCCTCATAGTGCGGCATCAGCACCGACGGAACGTGCTGCATCAGCTAGAGTGTACCCCTCGTGTATTCTACCTAAAGCCGGAGTACAGGTGACTCTACGCGTTGACGCCAGCTTGACTGCCGTTGCAGCGTCAACGCGCAGTGTGTTTTGAATGTGCCGTATGCAACACGGTTGTCACAGGTATATTCGTGCTCTCTTCTGCACAAGAAGATTTGAATTCAAAATTACTTTACTCAGTAAAATCATAAGGATAATTTAGAGTCATAGCGTGTTGTTATTAGTGTGTCTGCTTCTGGGAGTACGTTCTATCATCAAGGTTTTAAATTACAAGCGCAATGTGACTGGAGACCCACAGACAATGCCTCATCTGTTATCTTGCCCAGAGTGCACCAACACCTGCACTGCGAAGGCACGGAGAGTGCCATTGACGTGTGCCAGACACATTTAACAATGGGGAATGTCGACACAAAGAAGAAGAAGAAGTGTATTTGTATATGAATGTGTTGTTATAACTGTTGTGTTACTCAGGTGGGTGCGCTGGGCGCGCTGGTGGCGTGCTGGCTGGCGACGGCGGTGCTGACGGCGGGCGCGGTGGCGGCGGCCGACGCCTGCCAGCAACCTGCCGCGGCGCTGGCGCATCATGCGCCGCACAACCTGCCCACTGATGTAAGTATACAGTACGACGGTCTATCATAAATCAGGAGATTTGCAGCATTAGAAGTTGAAGCAGAGTTTAATCGGACAACAGTCTATTTTACAATAATATATGTTCAAATTTCATGGGCTTATGTTAATGAGAAGCTTTAATGCACATTTTTGAATTGTTTTTTTTTAGAAGTTTAAGCGTTCATATATCTGGCGCGTACATATTACGCACGCTCTAATAGCGTATAACGTAAGGGTGCGAGCCTTATAATATGTTGCTCGTAGCTTTACAAACATATGACCATAGATAGTGCACTACTACATGTCATGTAAAGGCCTGCGCAGCCCGGGACGGCATGGCAAGGGATTTTAATTTTTACTAATGGACATTCAACCGTACTGTTACAGAAATACGACATAAATTGCTATGCTTTAAAATGATGCCGTGGCATTGAACGTGAACAGAACGGCATCATGCACAGGCCCTTAAACGCATGTCCATTGTCCCTTGTCTTACAATGGTGTGTGTGTACAGATGGTGCACTACTACCTGTCGTGCAAGGTGTCCCGCGAGAACGTGCTGACGGCGGAGCTCCGCAACGCGCAGCGCGCCGTGGTCGCCGTGCGCCAGGCGCTGGCCGTGCTGGCGCGCGGCGCGCCGCCCATGTTCACAGATCAAGGTAAAAAGTAAAAAGTAAAAGTAAAAAGTGTGTTTATTTCATAAAATACATGTAGGTAGCCAGGTCATAAAATATATCCACTTTACATAGTAAGTACCTACTTCAACATTAGACATTTCCAAGATCACAGAGAAAAGCAGTAGTAGGTATAATAATTACATAATTTAAAAAAAAAGCAGAAAACATAACCAATAAAATATCGACAGCGAATCCACGACCTAACTACTATCTACTCAAAAATTAGGTAGGTACATTAACACCCGTGCTAGGTATACCTACTGCTTCTGCACTGCTGCTTCTGGGAGAACAGACAGACCTTTTCTTTTTTTATCTGTCCTGTTGTCACTAGACGTGCTTGGTTCTTAACATTTAGGTATATTAGGTATTGTTATATATTTATTTATTATTTATTTATATAATATATGTATGTGTATGTATGGTATGTGTAGGTATTGAATGTATTTTAATATCATCATTTAGTATGTAGAAGTATATCTTAACTTTAGCTCAATTAGCACACTATCAGCAATACCCCATTTAATTTCATTATATTCCTCTCCGTTCAAGGTTGTCTGGTAGAGATCGCTTTTTAGCGATAAGGCCGCCCATTGTATATCATAGTTTAGTTGTTAAGTTCCTATATGTTTAAATGTAAGTTGTGGTGTGCAATAAAGTATTTTCTATCTATCTATCTACCTTTTCACAATATTACCTTCTTTCTAACCCCCTATCATCGTAATCTAATTTATCTTCCTGCATTTCTCACTCTTGAGTCACGCGTGTGGTTTGGTTGAAAAAGAAGACCTTGTAGTCAGAGAACAAACAGACTAACGGACGGAAAAAAACATTTTTTGGACAATCTCGAAGTTAAGACGCTTTGCTCGCTCGGTCAATTCAACTATTACACTGAGCTGTAACAATAATTCGACCACCTCACCGCGTAAAATATTGACGTTTCAACGCGCAACGGTACTTTACATGTACATTTGTTTTGTGTGCATAATGAGTCCAACAGAGTGGTTTCAGCGCTTTGTTTCCTTCACTTGTTTTGAGCCACTACAGGCAGAATCAGCGCGAAAAGCGCATCGATGATGGCAGCTGCCACATGTGTGAATGAATGCGTATTATGTTCCAGCGCTGCAGCCGGCGCTCGGCGCTCTAGGGGCGGGCACCGGCGAGGCGGAGCGCGCGCTCGTGTCGCTGAGCGGCGCGCTGGAGTGCCGCATGGCGCGAGCTTACTTCGTGGCGGGCGCGAGGGCCGCGTGCGACGCAGGCCTGCAGGTAACTGCTGCATTGCAGCGCTGCAGCGCGCGCTCGTGTCGCTGAGCGGCGCGCTGGAGTGCCGCATGGCGCGAGCTTACTTCGTGGCGGGCGCGAGGGCCGCGTGCGACGCAGGCCTGCAGGTAACTGCTGCATTGCAGCGCTGCAGCGCGCGCTCGTGTCGCTGAGCGGCGCGCTGGAGTGCCGCATGGCGCGAGCTTACTTCGTGGCGGGCGCGAGGGCCGCGTGCGACGCAGGCCTGCAGGTAACTGCTGCATTGCAGCGCTGCAGCGCGCGCTCGTGTCGCTGAGCGGCGCGCTGGAGTGCCGCATGGCGCGAGCTTACTTCGTGGCGGGCGCGAGGGCCGCGTGCGACGCAGGCCTGCAGGTAACTGCTGCATTGCAGCGCTGCAGCGCGCGCTCGTGTCGCTGAGCGGCGCGCTGGAGTGCCGCATGGCGCGAGCTTACTTCGTGGCGGGCGCGAGGGCCGCGTGCGACGCAGGCCTGCAGGTAACTGCTGCATTGCAGCGCTGCAGCGCGCGCTCGTGTCGCTGAGCGGCGCGCTGGAGTGCCGCATGGCGCGAGCTTACTTCGTGGCGGGCGCGAGGGCCGCGTGCGACGCAGGCCTGCAGGTAACTGCTGCATTGCAGCGCTGCAGCGCGCGCTCGTGTCGCTGAGCGGCGCGCTGGAGTGCCGCATGGCGCGAGCTTACTTCGTGGCGGGCGCGAGGGCCGCGTGCGACGCAGGCCTGCAGGTAACTGCTGCATTGCAGCGCTGCAGCGCGCGCTCGTGTCGCTGAGCGGCGCGCTGGAGTGCCGCATGGCGCGAGCTTACTTCGTGGCGGGCGCGAGGGCCGCGTGCGACGCAGGCCTGCAGGTAACTGCTGCATTGCAGCGCTGCAGCGCGCGCTCGTGTCGCTGAGCGGCGCGCTGGAGTGCCGCATGGCGCGAGCTTACTTCGTGGCGGGCGCGAGGGCCGCGTGCGACGCAGGCCTGCAGGTAACTGCTGCATTGCAGCGCTGCAGCACGAATAAATATGACAATCGTAAACTTCTTCTTCTTATCGTGTCGATGCTACAACTGTATTTTGTTGTAGCATCGTGTTGGAAAGATTAGCCAGACTAGACACTGCTTTACCGTGCCTAGCTGTTACAATCGTAAACGTTACGTATATACTGATACACTGCACGATAACGCTCCAACGTTCGATGGTAAAGCGGGAGTTGACGCGCAGTATATTTCAATTACGTCGGGGTTTCAATACGTTTACGATTGTCACTTTTTTGAGACCAGAGCCCAGCATAGCCGCGCTGCAACATTATACCCTCTAAGCATACAAGTGTACCTATAGTCTGATTGAAAGCAATGTCAGTAACCTATGAACGTCTACCTGACTACATGTAAGACAAGCGCGTTTCCATTCTGCACACTTTGAAGCGTCTTATATTGTAGTCGATATCAATTAAAATTAAAACTAGAAGACTTCCTCATTTGAGTTTCTTATGTTTTTTTATAACATAATAATCTAAAATGCTTGAGAGTTTAAACCTTCATTTTTAATAAAAAAAAACCTGTAAAAGCCGATGTTTAACAATTTGTCTGTAATTATCCAGGCCCTCTCGCTACAACTCCTCGCTGCAATCGCTGCCGGATTCCTGTTCACGGCTATCGTTCTGGTAGACTCTCATGCATGGATCTACATCAACACAAAGTAAGTTATTTTATTTATTTATCGCTAAATGCCAAGCTTTGATATCAAATATAGATGAATAATTATTAAACTGAGGCTGTTTTGCCGACCGATTAATTAGAAAAGCTTGATCAGGAAAGAAAAACAGAAAAAAAATAATTTGTTGTTTGACAGATTAATATGCTATAGATCACCATCAATAATTGATGGTGATCTTGATGCTTGCAAGCTTTTCGTGTGCTACCAATTCTAAAAATCTTCTTGATATTTATAAAACATGGCTTAACTAATACAAAAAAGCCAGTGTTACAAATATGCCTTGTGAAATGTAGACTACAGATTATTATCAAAAAGAACAATTATAAAACTTATTAAATTTGCTAAATGATTTTTCCAAGCATAGAACATAAAGCAAATCTTCATACGATTCATAAGATTTTTTATGCTTAATTTTATATAAATCTACTACCACTGTTGGTTTTCCTTAAATAAATAAATAAAATAAAAATACGATAAATTCAATATGTGATAAAACTGTGACTAACCCCAACTAACCGTGCAGACGAAGCGGCACCGGCGAGGAACAAGCCCCTTTCCTGTCAAGCGGCGCCAGCAGTGCGGCTTCAAGAACCTTGCCTCGGCCTGCGCCCTTCCCTAACGGCAAGCCGCCCTCCTACAGCGCGGCCGTGCAACTCATGGACCTGGCCGACCGGGAGCCCAGACCTAGGTATGTATACTTATAGCACTGAGTGAAGGGTCTTTATATGCTGGACGGTGTGACCGAGTACTGAGATCTAATGCTTCGATCACACGTACCGAGTAAACAGGCGAGACAGTGACGTATTGGAGTTACACTGCGCGTCGACATCAGTTTTACTGTTGAACGTTGCGTGTATCTAGTGTATCTTAAATACGTCACTGTCTCGCCGGTTTACTCGGTACGTGTGATCAAGGCATATGTATGCGTATTTATAGCACTGAGTGAAGGGTCGTGATATGTTGGACGATGTGACTGAGTACTGAGATCTAAGTATGCGTAGTTATAGCACTGAGCGGAGGGTCTTGATATGTTGGACGGTATGACCGAGTGCCGAGATCAAAGTATGCGTAGTTATAGCACTGAGTGAAGGGTCGGGATATGTTGGACGGTGTGACCAGAGCCGAGACCTAGGTTTGTAGAGTTGTTGCACTGAGCGGAGGGTCGTGATATGTTGGACGGTGTGACCAACGCCGAGACCTAAGTATGTGTGTAGTTATGTCAGTAAAGGAGGGGTTTTATTATGATAGACGGGGTGACCGAGCACTGGGACCTAGGTATGCTTTGATGAATCATTGGAGGAGGGGTCGTGATGTATTGGACGGAGTGCTTAACTCCATTACTGAATAAAATCACGACCCTGTCCGTCAAGATTTATTGGACTTCTGTCACTGGGTCTTGCTAAGCAATGATGTCTAAAACAGTCAGGTCATTTCCAAAAAGTGTTTGACTCAACAAACGTTTAGTTACATGTTCTAATCTTAGTTATAATCCTAATCTGTGTCACAAACGCATCGCATCACCCCTAATGTAAAGCTAACAGTCCCCAACATGTGATGTGCAGTCCGATCGTCCCCAGATCGCGCATGTCGGGCAGTGCGACCCTGGGGCGCGGCGCGAGTGCGGGCGGGGGCGGGGGCGGAGGCGGGTCGCACGCGGCGCTGGGCGGCGCACACACGCTGGGCCGCGCGCCGCACGCCGGCAAGTACGCCACGCTCAGCAAGCAGTGCAAGACGCTCGAGAGCAACGACTTCTACTGAGACAGGCCCGGCGGGGCGCACTCGCACACTGGTAACTAACTACCTACAGTTGTTGTACACTTCTTGAGATAGCTTAGTGCTATTGCTTGTTGTAATAAGTTAGTCCGTAGAAGTACTAATGTAAGTACATACTTACTTATATTTACCGCCAAGCGGTGATGCTGTGTTCTATATACGAAACTGTTTCTTTAGTCGAGTAGTGTGTGTTCTGATTTGAAGAATGTCTATGGTTTTGCAAGCAAATGGCACTTAAAAAATGATTACTTTTTATTTATTACAGATTACATATTTTGCTATCTAGGTCGAACATTAATTTATCGTTGCATTACAGGTACAGTGGGTCGCGCGACTAGCTTGAACCGCTTCGACCCTAAATACGCGTCGTTCGGCCCCCGCGCCCCGCGCCCGCGCCCCGCCGCCCCGCCCGCGCTCGGCACCTTCAGCCCCGCGCCCCCCGCCCCCGCCCCCGCCCCCGCCGCGGACAAACCCGACAAGTACGACAAGTACTCCTCCGACAAGTACGTCACCGTCACCGAGAAGCATCCCGCGCTGCCCGAGCGAGACCGAGACAGACATGGCGGAACGCTCGACCGGGAGCGAGACCGACATCCCGGAACTATCGAACGACTCACCGGAGAGCGGCACGACAGACATCCGCCCGTTCCCGATCGGAACACCGGCCCCTTGGAGCGACACGGTCCCGAGCGACATAACGGAGAGAAGCACACCGGTCCGGACAAATACACGGGTCCGGACAAGTACGCGGTGCCGGATAAGCATCCCGAGAAGAGTTCCAATCCGGACAAGTATGCGACGGTTCGCCCCGCGAGACGATCGGCCGAGCCTCAGCCGCTGTCGGCGGCCGCGCTCGAGTACCGCTCGTTGCAGCGACCGAGAAGACAGCAGCAGCCGACTAATACAACTCACAGAAGAAGACCGGAGCGTCAGCATCCGCATAACCAGCAGCATAATCAGCAGCATAGTCAGCAGCATAGTCAGCAACATCAGCATATTCAACAGCAACACGATCATAGAGATTTGTACGCGGTTACTGAGCTCTAGTGAAAAGACGATCGGAAGTTCGTTGATGTGTAGATAAGATTAACAAGTGTGAGAATTGTATCCAGAGTATCAGCATTATGATAGCTATCAGCGTTCAAATCAAGCTGGTCTTGAGCACTATTTGAACTTAAATAAAATGCTGACGCTTACATTATTCTAACTCCTGATAACTGAAGATAACATGTTGAGGAAATGTGATTAGATAAATTCTTGTAAAACACCAGATTTTTGAAGATGTTTTCTAAAGATATTTAAAGCTTGGTCATTGATTGTGGATATTTTAGAACTCTAAAAGTGCCGGGAAGGGATATATGTGCGAAGTGCGTTCAAGTGGAAATTACGAAAATGCGAAACGAACAAATGTGTACGAATGATCGATAACCGAATAGAACAATTTAGATTGAAGTTTTTGCGAATAACTTTGTAATATAATTTAAGATTAGTAAATATTTTATAGTCTTATTGCTATTCCTAATATTCAATGTATAAAACCATTGTTAAAGCAGAAATGTGTGGTTTTCTAAACGAGGATTGAAAATTAGGTTTGGCCGAATGATAGTGTGTCAGGAAACTTTTTAATATTTTTACTTGTGTTAAGATTGCTCAAAATCTTTGTAATTTACTGTGAATACTGGTCTAACTCTATTGGTGTTTTTAACTTAGCTAAATATAATGTTTTGAATGCACAATATTTAGCAAAAGGGTGTTATCATCAAAGGCCTATTTTTACTTAAATATCGAAATATTGCAAATATCTGCATATTTTTCTCAAAAAGAACTTAATATTGGTTTAGAAGAATTGTAACTGATACATAATACAGAATAACTACTTTATATAAAAATTAACTTCATTTTTTTTGTAATATAAAGTGTATCTTCTGTAACTACGTATCTGATTGCATATTTTCATACAAACTGAGTGTGACATTATGTACAATAGTTTTCAGTCGTTGATAAGTTTCCTAATTTATATCCAGCTTAAAACTCTTGATAAAGCACAAAGGCTGTGTTTATTATTAACGACCAATAATCAGTCGCAGTTTAGCGTACTGCACTTTTTGGAGTTGGATTTTGGCTCAAATATAGATGTAAGGGTAGCGCTGTTCTGTGCAAATCGGTACATGCCAAATTGTTGCGTATCGATATCGATATGTTCTGTACTTATCATCATATTCATACTCGTTTTATAATAGTATTGTCTTCGTTGGACATTTTAAAAATATTTCAAATAATGTCGAGGTAAGAGATTCGCGTCCCTGTGTCAAGGGGAATATCGCGGATTCAAATCCTGCTTGACTCTAACTGTTGAGATATTAAAAATGTGACTTTGGTGAAGTGACCTCAGTACAGTAGCACTTTGATATAAAAATTAACTCTGTTTTTGTAAACGATTAGAAAAAAAACTGATATTTAGCGTTTACCGACATATTTTTGTCGTCTCAATCATCGGGACATAGATAAAAAGTCATCATCATCATCATCATCATCGACCTATATTAGTCCACTGCTGGACGTAGGTCTCTCCCAAGACGCGCCACTGAGCCCGGTCTTCGGCTAAAAAGTGCTGCATTGTAACTAGATAAAATGACAAGGCCTGTTTGTAAGCGGTTATGAATAAGGCGGTAAAGCCACTAAATTGGATCTTTAGGTGAAAATTGTTGCTCATAATTAAGCATCTGGTAACCTTCTTAATAGGTTTTATGCCAGAATGGTAGAACATAGGCCTCAATGGACGTAGTTTCAAGTACAGATAAACCATTTTAAAGATGTATTCAGCTCTTTGCACTTGTTGGCCAACAGATCCAGCCATTCTTAGAGTGTCAAGACAGTGACTGAACAGACAATGACAAAAACCAGTTTATTGGTATTGTATCTGTACATCATTTTGCATGGGAGTGTAAAACGGAGAGGCGTGTACATTTTAGAATGGTTAATCTATATTCTATTTTGAATCTCTGAAGCTTTTGTAGTTTAAGCTCAAGTCATGGTTATAAAAATACCTAATGTAAATAATAGTTTAATTCTAACATAACCTAATAATTTATTATAACTGAATTGTAATTGTAATCATTCCAATGTGCGTGATTTAGTCGAGGAATTGTTAGGACAATTATACGAAAATGAATCTTAACATTATGTAAATACGGTGTGAATGGCGCCGCCAATGATTGGAATAGTTTTTAATCTAAATGTACTGCTATATCTATAACACCAGTTAATCTAACTATTCGTACTATAAGGGGATTCGTTTGAAAGCGAGCAATAAAATGGACCTTACACAGACGAGATAAGTTCTCAAATTGGCCAGTTTTATAAGATGCTAATGTACGAGTAGCTTGTGAAAAATCATAATTTCGGCATTTATACATGATTTAGCAACAAATATATGCATGTACCTACTTGCTAAAATCTCGTAGATCGTTCGTAATAAGCAATGTGATTTCCCAATCCTACTAGATTTTGAGTCAATAGTTTAGGTAAACAAACTTTTGACAGTCTTCTTCTTCTTGCGTGTCAATTGGTAACAAGATAACAACTTCAAACCAAGTTCGAATAGAACTTGGCAACTTCTTTTCCCTCGTTTGTGGCATTGATGAGGTCAAGCCTAGTGCAGGTGGTAGGGCACTTTTGACAGTAAAAATAAAGGAATTTCAAGGTTTTATTTTAATTATTATCCGTCGATTTGCTCGTTTTCAAACAAATTCTATTTATATCTTTAGAATGTGATTGTGAGTACATTAGTCGCTCTGTTTCAGATATTTGTAGCTGTTTTGTTTTCTTAAGGTGATACCTATCGCTCTAACGGGAAATCAAATTTTTAGGGATTTCTTTTTTATTGAGGCTGAACTGTTATATCTTTTACTAGTTTAAGCTATTTTTCGAACAGAAACAATAATTTTCTGTGTAACCTTGTATAAATTTTTGTGAATGGTTCTTTATATTTGCTGTAAAGGTGCAGAAACTGTACAAAACAGTTTCTGTAGGTACTAAAAAATTTGAATTTCCCGCTAGAGCGAGAGGACCATCACGATGATCACCTTAAACCAATGTGGCAGCTTTCAAATCGTTGCCATCTTCTTCTCACATACTGAAATGACAGAGACAGCGATAAATATAGAAGTCATTGTCATTTTTACAGTAGAAATATCATTTTGAATGATAAAAATCTCTATCAAGAAATCAAAATAACTGAACTTGTATTCTTATTTATATGTATTGCTCTGATAGATTAGAAAAACTTGTTTAATAAAAAAATAAGACATTTACAGTGTAAATTACACTGTTATTTCAATAAACTAATGTAATATAAATTATTTAGATGTAGGTATCTGTGAAAACTACGTTTTAAGTTCTTAAATGTACCATTTTTTATCCTAAAATACATTTTTGTATCTCAGTATTGAATAGGTAAAAATTTGTGAGAATTTACAACGATGTTCGAACTTTTTTATGATCAATGTTTATTTTAAGTTTTGATAGAAATCGTCACTCGCTTACAATTAGACATCATTGCAACCACTAAGTGATACGACTATCTTAACGATAGAGTATGAAATACACTGCGCGGTGACGCTGCAACGTTTAGCAGTTCTACTAGCGTTAACGCGCAGTGTAACTCAAATATTTTAGATTTACGGCTTACCCGTGGAAAATATATTAGATGACAGGAGTAATACTAAACTCCTGAATAAAATTGAAGCTGTCATTGCTGAGAATGGACGTGTAGTTTCAAAGTTTCTGAGATTGATGATTTTTTGCCTAAAAAAGTAAGTGAGTGATGAATTTAACTCTCATGTACCATAAGCAGTGTATTCGCCAAAGATAAATGCATAATTTATAATCATAAGTGTCGTCAAGTTAGCTCTAAGTAGTATAAGTTTGTATTGAGACCAATTTGATTTCGCGTGTTTTATCTACGTATCTAAAATTGCGTGCGACATTAGTCGGGACTTTTGGTCTAAGATTCGTTGTGATTTTGAAAAATCATCTTTATCTCAATGTTGTCTGGCGTATTTTTGTATATTTTCAAATACAGTGCTACAGTGTATTAGTAAACCAAGTTATTGTTAAAAAGGAACTTCAAAATTGCTTAAACTTTGTATCATAAAACTATTTTAAAGTTACTTAGACTTAAAGGTGTGGGCAAGAAACTAATGCAATGTTTGGTCTTGCCTCTGTCTGCACCTTTTGAAATACTCTGGTTATTGAGTACTCAAGAAATCTGAAGGGTTTGAAGTCAAAAGATGATAATTGTTCGTGAACAGTTATGTAATTTTGGAGTTCCTTAAAATTCAGATTTTACAAACATACATATTGGATTAACAGTGTACAGAAAATAGATTGATAATGTAGATCATGCAATAATATACTCTTACTCTATACGTAAGGACACCATTTTCAATGTAACTAATTACTGCACAATTATATATTAATCATAAATTAAACTCATTAAGCGAATGGTTTTAAACACCATTTAAAAGGGCTAAGTGCAGAATTTTCGCCCATTTTGTATGTTTAAAGTTTATAGTGATTCATGTTACCAAACGGTAATTACAACATCATTTTTATATTGTCATTTTTGGTATCTGTTTTGTGCCATAATGTTATTTTTAACGAAGCGAACATTCTGATGCATTTTTGAATTTTAAGATTTGGTTATATTGTTTTTGTTTTTAATATATTTTGTGGGAGTAGTTTATTGATAGTTTTTTTGCTTATTTTCAAGTCAATTATGGTGCGCCCGGTAGATGCATTTGTGACTTTACACTTTGTGAAATATTTTACACTTCTAAAGTAACAGTGCAATGTTACTTATTTCTATGCAAATAAAGGTCATTTTACAACAACCAATACTGCGTCAATATTTCTGAAACATAGTTAATTCAATAACTTGACATTATTAGATATTGTTTCTTGTACGTAATTTTTTTTATGAACCTTTTCCTAGCAGACAACGTTGTCATAAATATCCATTAAAAAAATAGTGCATGTATTTCACAAGGCGTAAAGTATTTAGAAATAAGCTATGTACGACGTGCATACCTAATGTAAACAATAAACGGTTGATAGAACAGTGTATGACGTTTACAAATTACAATGAGAATAAATGATTAAAGTACATAAGTTGATGGTTTTATTTCATTACTATAGTACACTGCTGTCTCTTAAAGATGACATAAATGTCAGAGAAGAATTTAATCAGAAGCATATCACAAACATGATAGATAATATTTCAACGTTTTAAAGAATCCGTAACGTACACTAAGTAATACCAATATATGTATAGGCGACAAGGAAAGTGGTTTACCACTTTTGATGACATCTCCCAGTAACATAATTATTCGCTAGGGATTACAGATTGACAGATTCTGAGGTAGCAGTTATTAATCTGTCAAGCGAAAATAGCCCTTGATGTTTTGTACGTGCAAATGATATTCAGTCTTAGGAGTGGTAAACCAATTTCATTGTCGCCTATACTTAGTAGGTATACAGCTCTGAAACTACTTGATTTCGCAGATTAAAAAAAAAGAAAAATGTTTCACAGTGAACTCAAGGTATAAACACACATGTAGGTATAAATAAACAGGCAAGTAACAGGTAAGTAAGTAGGTATATTACACTACAAAACTAACATAGGTATAATATTATGTTTATAATTATGCTTCATTGTAAATGTTTTTTATTAAAGTTGTGATAATTTTCTCGTATCTTATTACATTTTTTTACTTTGAGTCAGGGTAGCGCATGTCAGTCAGACTTAGATTCTTTGCAATGTACTCTTCAGCTTCCTTCTTCATGTCTTCATCGAAGTACTCCACCCAGCCTCCGGAACGTCCTGAAATCATTTACATCATCATCATCAACCTATATCAGTCCACTGCTGGATGTAGGTCTCTCCCAAGACGCGCCACTGAGCCCGGTCTTCGGCTCTTCTCATCCAGTGTCATCATCATCATCATCATCATCATATCCGCTTTTAGAAGTCCACAACTGAACATAGGCGAGGAATAATGGTTGTCTGGTAGAAATCGCTTTGCGATGAGATCGCCCAATTATTTTTAAGTGCGTGCAATAAAAAAATTTCATTCATTCATTCATAGGAGAGCTTGTAGGTATTTATTGAAAACAATTGAATATATAAAAAGTTATAGGTAGGTATACTTAGGTATCTAATTTTGAAAAAGCTTGGTTTATTCTAACCTTTCCTAAAGAAAGTCTTCTCATCGTGACTGTCCTTATCGCTCTTAAAGAATCCATGTTTCTTCATGTTATTAAAGCTGAGATGTTCAACTAAACTCTGCTTTTGTTCAGCACTGTACTCTTTGCCGAGAAACGCTGATACCTTATCGATAGCCCCTTGGAGATCCTTTGAATAAACATAAGGATATGTGAGTATATCAACATAGCTCAATTTAGCATTATTCGCAGAATTAATTAAAGAAGAAAGTTAAAATTACATAGCAAATGAGCAGAACAAGAAGAGCTGCCAATGATTAAGAAAATCATGTTCCCGAATCGCGATTATGAAGCGGCTCCGGATGAACTGACTCATTGCTTGGTAAGATCGCGTTCGCCAATCATATGCTACGTTGCAAATAGTTCATTCTAAAAATCTCTAGGAACATCACTCCACAGACCAGGCTCACATGATAAGTTGATTAGGAAAATCGCTCTATCTTTGAAACATTAGTAGTTTTCAATAACTTACTCGTTGCAAATCCTCGTAAAATAAGAACAAGAGGTTTGGATGTTCTCTTCTATCCCAAGCTTCCTTGACATGGGGGAAGAGCGGCGAGTGATTTACTGAAAATTTCAATAATTTAGACTTGAAATACTAGAACAATATTAGAGTGCCTTTCGAGATGCTCCTCCTAACTAATTGGTAAGGACACCCTGTAGGTATGTGAAAAATTGAAGCATACCTACTTAGATCTGTATTTCATTTCAGAGCCCTTAGTCCGAGCTTGCATTTTAAAACTCCCTACTCTCGAGCTGAGAGTCGTCTCTCGGATCTCTCTCTCTACTTCTTACAAACTTCTTACAAAAATATAAGGACATCCGAGAGACGACTCTCGGCTCGAGAGTAGGGAGTTTTAAAATGCAGGCTCGGACTAAGCCCTCAGTTTTATTGCAAAATGCTGCTTAGACGAGCTTAACATGCTAATGTAAATGTTTTTTTTATGAACACGCCAAATTGTTCTCTCTCATTCTCTATCTAATCTCGAGTGCCTCTAGTAACTACGACTCGTCATACGATCATGGTGGTTTCGCAAAAAGTCCTTCAAACTTCATGAAGCTGTAATCCTATTCCACAAATTGGTCATACAACTCTGTTCTAGTTTTAGCTAATTTATTAGAAAGCTTTTTGTTTTTGAAGAAGCAGCGTCCGCCATATTACCTAACTTTGCTTAGGTAGCTAGTTGGTGTCTGAGATATGCTGGTATTTAATTGTATTATTTTTCGTTTCAATAAAGCATTTAGCCGTTTTAGCGAATCCATTCAACTCAACATAATAATATGTCATCAGTTAAGTCACAATGTGCAGAATATCGCGGAGCAAGCTACTCCTTTCACCGATACAGTTGCATTGAGTAAAACATTTCAATAAAACAACTCTACCATAATTTAAGCAACATCTCACTGTTCGCACCTCTAACCACATTCTCCAGTTTAGGTATTCAACTACCTACCTAAGTAACCTAAGTATTTGTTAAATAACGGCCGTCAATCAACCCGGCGGTTTCCTCCTTCAGAACCCTTAGTTTCATAATCAGAATGTAGCTCAAGTGCTCTCAGACTCACCCAAGTCCCTCTTGAAGAGGTTCCAGAACTCCTTCAGAGTGACAGCATCGTCGAAGTAGCGGAAAAGTTTGTGCGCGAAGTGGTATGATACTAGCACGTCGCGGGGATCCCGTGCTATGTAGAAAACCTGGACACGGAATAACCGTATTATAAATCTTTTAAGTCTCATAACTTCAATAACACAAAAAACGCTTTTAGCTCGATTTAGGAATTAGTAAGATACAGCGCGATCTAGTTGTGAAATGTTAGCAAAATATTTCTTATCCAATGTTTGCAAAACAAAAAGTGGATGAGACGAGCTGAAGACCGTGCTTAGTGACGCGTCTTGGGTTGGGTGAGACCTACGTCCAGCAGTGGACTGATATAGGTTGATGATGATGATGATACCTTATCACGATTGAAATGGTTTTGATCAATTTACAAAAAAAATGAATACAAGTAGGTAAGTACGGTATATTGAAAACCGGATGTTTTTTCATCAACTAGGACAACTAGGTATACATATAACATTAGGTAAGTAAGTGTATGCAGCGTTACACGAGGCAGTAAGTCGATTGTCTGGTACCTTAGCAGTGTCCAGTAGTTTTGGCGGCAGCAGTGAAAGCGGTAGGTGCGACTTGATATAACGAGGAACGTTCAAGTTGGATAAAGTTCTAAAATCTTCAATAGTTGCTTGTGGACGGTTGGCGCTCGGTGGAGGCTTGGGTAGCTCTGATTCATGGGTTGGGTACCTAAAAATATAATAAATAGACGCATATAATTAATTATATGACAATGTACATTTTGTAAATACTGTATAGTCCTATGGTATTAATTATATATAAGTATTTCTTACTTTTTTCAATAACATATTTTTTGTAATTGTATGCTAACTAACCTATAGTTTATTCTCCGTGGAAAACGAACGCAAAAACCACACCCCTGAAAGCACTTTTAGCCGACAAAAAAAACGGGGGAGGTTCTCAAGTCAACGTGTATATATTTTTTATAACTTTTGACAGACTTACCCGATTTTGACAGTTTTCACGATTAATGAGCTTTAGAGAAAGAAGTAATTAGTAGATTATAACAACAAACAAATAAAACTTTTGAACAAAAAATTAAACCGCATAAAAAACTGAAAAAAAAAATATTCTATCCTAATTATTTAGGTTAACCTAGTAATTTTAAGTCATACACACTTTACTACATTTTCAGTTTTTCAGGTTTAATTTTTTCATTAAAAAGTTTAATATATTTTTTTTGATAAATCTCGGTGCAGGTTTTTGATATATCAATCAATACTGACCGTCGCAGACTGCGAGTGTGGAGTCATGCACGTTCGCGTCGCGTTCGCGCTTCGCCCTTTGACGCGGAACAAAAAACCGAGAAAAAGCGCGAAACCGCGAAGAATATGCGAAACGGCTCCACACTTAGCGTTCGCGCCCTTTCGCGGCCATCGCGCGCGATCCGCGGGCTAAGTGTAGAGCGGGCATGACAATTGACACAGCGTTCCAAGCATTCAAACTCTATCGGATACA
The DNA here is from genome assembly GCA_932527185.1 of Ecliptopera silaceata. Lineage (NCBI taxonomy): Eukaryota > Metazoa > Arthropoda > Insecta > Lepidoptera > Geometridae > Ecliptopera > Ecliptopera silaceata. The sequence continues at coordinate 1,789,234 of OW052202.1, read as the reverse complement.
AAACCGGCCAGTGCATATAATCATCGACAATCGTTCTAGTAATGCCATCTATCAAGCCAAAGTTATAACGACTACACCAAGTGTCTATGACACTGACGATTCCAAGTTATTTCAACGAACCTACAAGCTTACAAATTCTTTATAAAACCGATAGATAGCACTAATATAAAGATTATTCATTCTCCGACATATACATATAATATTGTGACCTAGAGTTTGAAATGACTAATAAATGAGGTATTCTTGTTTGAATCAACTGTGAACGTGTGAGTCAACTTTTATGAATCACTGCAATCAGCATAGATAAAAAAACACAGCATAATCTCGATCTAATCATAATTAAAAGTGTATCTATTAATGTTTTTAACTTCGTATTAAAGACATAGATACGTGTATGTTTTAGGCTCTGCGTTGTTTTTTTTTTCATTCTTATTAAGTTTTTTGGAGTATTTCTCAAATTTTAAATGTTTAGTAAGTAAACAATTGATTATGAGATAGGTACATTTGATAGCGCAGACAGTTTTAGCAGCACTTTTTTAACTATAAATACTTTAAGCCGTCGTAAATGTTGACAGAATAAAACTGAAAGATTTAATTAAAGATCTTTCAATTTATTTTGTCAACATCTTTTTGATTCTTTAAAGCTCCAATCTGTTAAGAGGATCACGAGATTTCTGGTCGTAATGAAAAGATTCATGCAGCCAAACAAAATCATCTGATTATTAAAAAAAATCCTTATTTAGCCATAAAAAATCTCGAAAACATAGAGTACCTACTTATATACTGCATAATTAATTAGAGTGATATGCCGATTAACAATCCTAATCACATGGATACTTTTATTATCTTTATTTACGATTACAGTATTTACAAATGTACATTGGTATATATAAAAAAAATTAAGAAACAGTTGAGTTATCTACAGGCAGCAAACGATCTATAGATAGCTCAACTGATCCAAATCAGTACCCATCGGAAGCGTATCCAAGATACTGGCTGCATTGCTGCGCTGAATAACAATGCTAATACTCTGGGCCAGATACTATTAATTTGTTATTTGATTGGATAATCACACATGATCTAAGTACTTAATTCTTGTGTACTTATAAATAACATTTAAGGGCTTGTGTACTGGTTGATAAACAAGCAAAGATAGTAATAGCTAAGTGCAAAAGTATAATCCACTTTAAAGATATATTTTCACGCATGCATGACACAAAAAAAAAAATGTATAATAAGTACCTATAATATTAGCAATCTAGTTCCCATAGTACAAACTCTGCTTAGTTTGGACTAGCGTGTGATGTGTGAAATGTCCAAGATTATTTATTTAATATTTTCAATAAGTTATTTAGTAGATACCAAAGCTCTTTGACTCGTTTTAGCGAATAAATATATTTTTTATGAACCTACTATTGTAGGTACAATGTACCGTGTATTATATAAAATAGTGATTATAATAAAAGTCAAAGATGAAGAGATACTTCGTATTTTTAGAGCTGACTTTGTATGATGTTTATCTGTGAGGTTTTTGTACTCTTTGATGTCTTCGTTTTGTTCTATTTAAAGGTCTGTTACACCGTATCATACCGTGCTATGAACGTGTCAGACACGAAAATAATACGACAGCCCTTGTTATAGTAGGTACTTTTAATTCTATATCAATGATTGATTAAGATACCTTTTAGGTACAAGTACCTACTCGTCAGTACACCTGTACTTGAAGTATCATTTTGAACTTAACCTGTCATTATGAAAATATAAAATCTAGTCAGTTTCCAACATACAATTCTCTGGGATAAGTATCCATGGACTGAGGTAAGAGGATAATAAAGGTCACATATTATTCTATGTGTTTTTACAAAATAGTCAGTAATCTATTTCACATAGCTGTGCTTAGTTTGGTACTAGATCACGATGTCTGAAATGCAATGCATATTTATTTATTGACATTTATAAATATTCATGAACATTTCCCACTAGTTCAATAACTCACTCAATAAAAGCAAACCTGTTGTTCACAGGTTTACTTTTTATAGCTTCAAAATCCAGATCATTGGCCACCAGCCACACTAGCTCTTGAAGCCATGTTGTTCCTGAAATTATCGAAAAATTACAGTAAATATAAAAAAGTAAAAAAACCATTGAGTAACATTGGGTATCTTAGGGTTTCATAAGAATGATCACAGAAGAATGCAAAACCGTGACGTTTATTTTACGTTACGTTAACTTAGCTACTGTAGCTCTACCATGAATTTTTACTATACTATATATACTATACTCGCTAGCGTCTGTAGTTAAAAAAATGTATGAAGATTTGTACAGCGCCTCTAGCGGATAGTTGGGTACTAAAATTCGTCATACTAATATTGACGTAACTACTGTAGTAAAGTCAGGCGATTTTACTGTGACAACTCATGGTAGAGGTACTGTTCTAACAATAATCTCCACGGTAAATTTACTCACGTAAATAAGTGTTTCTTAACCCTACGCCAATATCTTACCAGATCTAGCAAATGAGGTGACCCAAATATCATCAGGCTTGACTTGCAGGTTGTATATCTCGCTAGCGTGATCTCCGTATCCCGCCATGGACAGGAATCCATCTGGACCCACTCTTACGAACGGACGGATGTAGTCTGAAAAACACGTGAACCTATCACAGTTAAACCCTCATGCAGACATGCTAAATTACTGGCGTGCAATGGCAGTTAGATTGATAGCCAAGCCATACTATTTACTGCGATAGCCTTTATAGTTCATCTAGTGATCTAGCTAGCGCAGTTATTTGGTTGTTAAAAATGTGAACACTTCCTTACACACCCTCCCTGTATCCTCTAGGTACTCTCTACTTTATCGACTCTAACGCTACCTTTGTAACTTTAAAATACGCGCTTTGCCAAATCTTAGAAGCTACTTAGATTAGACAAGCTTATTGCCAAGATAACTTGCGATTAATTCTTTAGATCTCACAATTAAACCTAATACTAAACTTAATGGTCATCATCAACCTATATCAATCTACATGGACGTCAAAGTCAAAGTCAAAAATAACTTTATTCAATAAAATCACAAGTATCATGTAGAATCGTCTTACATACTAGGTGATTCTAGGTGCCAGTTCCACGGTTTACTTACCTTTATAGTATTTCTTGATAATAATATCTTCTTCATTTGTCACGTTCTTAATTTCATATGGAAATTGGAGCGCCATTTTCTGTAATCAAGAAATCTGAGAAATAAAGTCTCATGAGAAATATAAATATAATTATATTTTAATTATCTAGAAACTTAATTATATATTAGGTAGAACCCTGTTTACTTCAGGACAACGTTAATCATTCTCCGTGAAAATCAGCTCTAACTAATGAATAATGTGTAAATGTGCCCTGGGTTCATGAGACGACTACACTGCCGTGCAGAATATTTGTAGTAGTCAGAGAAAAGTTCGCCTACGGAAGTCAACGCACCTATCTATTTCTACCATTAAGCAGCGCGTATTGCTGTGTTCTGGTTTGAAACGTCGTCGGTAAATTACAGGGACATGGGTCATAACCCCCCCTGAGCTGGTTCCAAGACTTAGGTGGACCACTAATTGAACATAAAATTATAAGTTCTTGACTTGACCACGACTATGTGACCCCCCCTGGCGCCAAAGCTGGATCCACCCTTGAGTCACAGATTAAGGGAACAATATGATGCTGCAAAGCACAAACCTTCAATGGACGTGCTAGTAAAGGGAATGTATTTTAACAGGTATAAACAGGTATAAACATTTTATTAATAATTTGTAAAAATTATACGTCAAAATATACTTCATTAGGTATTATATTAGGTATAATGTTATAACATTTGTAGTGTATCAATAATTTCCATTCATGTAATCACTAATACTGTAGAACGTCCTCTCGACGAGCCATTTTTTAAGCCTACATTTAAAATTATCTAGAATAGGTGCATCTTTCACATTAGCTGGCAAAGCATTTATTTTAATCGGTAGAGGTCACTGTTTAACCCTATCTGCCCTCTGTCGTTTATTTGGATGACTTATTGATTATTATTAGTTCAGTACAATATTTTTTTATCAAACATTTTAGAAAAAATATAATTGTTTTGTTTTTGGTGTTTATAATTTGGTGTGATAATCAGGTTTTTATTATTAAATAAACTAATGAAATTGCAAAATAAAATGAATTCTTTACAAGTATGTAGTTTTAGGAGTTGGCAAGACTTCGTCTAATCCGTAGTAAACCTGAAGTTCAGACTCCATTCAAATGAACAAAACAAAACAAGTCGATACTCGTTAATTTGTCCCGCACTTCACATCTAAATGAAATACTCGAACAGTTACTCAATTTTAATTACAAGAAGACTGAAATTAAATCGACCCGTGTTGAGATCAAAGCGGATGAGCAACAAAGGTGAGATTGCTTTGAAGTGCCATCCAGTTTAACGAGACTTCAATGAGAGTAGAGCGCGCCGCGCGCATACGACTCTCGCACTAATCGTCACTTCGACTTAATTGCTTGATGCCTCGGCTGGCGCCTTTGAGTGATTATTACCTACTCATTAGAATGTTTTCTATTTGAAATACTTGGGGTGTATTCTACGCAGATATCATTCTACGTAGGTACTATATATTTCGGGTGGATTGCTTGTAAAATAGGATAAAATTATTAAGTATTTTACCTCAAAAGTAAGCCTTAAAATCCACAAGCACTGTACTCCTCGGCAAATATTCCAATACTATTAGCCGTTTTCAAAAAGCTAAGCGTACCGCTCGTCTATAAAATAAAACAAAACTTCCAACAGGTTATGCAAACCCGGTCGAATTAATATTCCTTATTATCGATCATATTCTTATTACTATTAGGACGGATTTCCACTAAAATCACAGCAAGGACATGAAGTGACCTATAGATGCCGTTGTGTGCTGCTGCTAGGCTCTCGTTTGATTACTCTTAATATTATCAAGCAAAATCTCATCAATTCTCAGTAAAGTTAAAGTCCGTTTCAGAGTGATGAATGCAATATGTTGCCTATCATGGCACGTTCTATATGGACGTGATCAGTGTTACCACTCATCAGATGGTCCGTCTATATTGTCCCATAACGTAGTCAAATAAAAAGTTATATTCAAACTCATAATGATGATGACGTTATTATACTAAAGACACACGGTACGTGTTATAAAAAAAGACGTGTGGCACTCGGGGACTGCCGCGGTAAAGCTATTGCATAGCATTTTTTGCTGAATTACGCATGCGTAATGTTAGGTTATTTTCGTTCGGTATTTTCGTTACGGAATTTCTGCATTCGGTCTCCACGCTCAAGGCCCGCGATAGAAGCTATGCAATAGCTTAACAATTGAACAAATCGTTACAAAAGTCAAAAGAGCTATAAATAATATGACGCAGTTCACTATTCGGTTCATAATCCACACGGCATTATAGCCGACCCAACAAACTGAAAAGCTTTGGGTCCTTACGCTCAACTAGATCGGCCAATTCAGCCTGAAAACCTGGTGCCAGTGAAGATAAGGTGTGTTCATAGAGAAAGATGAAGCGATAATATGGCTCTTGACTTCTAACTGCATTTATATCATGCTTTATTCTCTAACGCCTTTTGCCCGTCATATCTATTAAAGCTCTTGTCATGCAGTCTGTCATCAAACAAAAATGACGTTACGTAACCTCAGCGCATCAACGCTAGCTCGATTGTCGAATGTAGCAGCGTCACCGCGCAGTGTATCTCAGTATTTTGACGACCGATGTGGCGCGGCGAGCGAAGGTCCGCCTGTGACGCGGGAAGTTGCGGGTTTTGATTCACGCCTTGGGATAAAAGTTTGTACGATCTGCAAATATTGGTGTTTTGGTTATTTTATAGGTATCATAAAAAATATATTGTGTTAAATATGTCAGTATTCTAGTACCCATAACACAAGCTCTGCTTAGCTTGGGGCTAAATGATGTTGTGTGGATTGTCCAGCATTATTAATTTAATTATTTTCAGAACGCCACCGTTACGATACGTTTACGATTGTCACATTTACTTATACTCGGGACTCTGCCCTCAGTGGACGTGAGATGTATCAGCTCTGGGTACAGAAGCTTAATATTGCGCTCTACAATGTAAGCAACCTTTACTGATTCTCGCGAATAACCTAAAATTCCCGTTTGGGTGCCTCTGGTTTCAACCATTTCATGCTTATCCAGTCGTTCATGAATTTCAACATTTAACTTAGTTACATAGCTTCTAAAGTAATAGCTCTAAAGCGTATTTTAGCGTGTTGGAATTTAGCTTTGACGTGTTTTCAGTCATGTGTAATGATTCCTAATTTGGTTTTAATAGACTTTTATCAAAAGCGTTTTTAGGAGAACCTTAGTTAATTGTGATCGATAAATGAAGTTTGCTGAAATTACCATTCAAAAATAAGCTTTATACTATTTAACTTTAGATACTTTTTTTTATTCATTATAGCCAAACGTTTGGCCGCAATCACATCTGATGTTAAATGATGATGCGGCCTACGGTGTAACGCGTTTGCCTAAATAGAACCTATTCACTCTCCTCTTGAAAACGTCCAAACTATATGTACCTATCTGGAAACACCGACGCCGGCAAGGAATTCCATAATAATAAGTACCTACTTACCTTATTTATATACTTTATAAATACTGCTGAACAGATGATTAAGTACCTACCTAAGCAAGATAAGTTGCCTTACCTCGAAGTTTAATGGATGAAATAACATCAATGGCTCCTAATTTTTTTTCAATTGTAGACCTGAAATCATTTAAGTATATAGCTTAGGTATTAAAAGTTTGTGATGAACGTGAACTTGATTTTATGTGAACTTTGAGGTTTTTTTATAGCCTTACGAAATAAACGTATTTATAAATTAATCTTTTAAGTGTGATTTTATAACATAATTTGAATTGACATTATAATGTAAAAGATTTGATTAGTTTAGAAGTAGATATTTGCTTATATCTTCCCCCTCAACTTTGTTAAGTAAAGTTTTTCAATTTAATAATTTTTGATTCTGATTTTAAAAGTCGTAAAAGCGCAAAGCTGCTATATTAACATTTTCACTCGAGCAATAAAGTTTAAATCATCAAAATAACTTCTCATTATTTTGCGCGGAGTTTAATTTGAATAACAAGTTTTAATAAAAGTGGCGTGTGCTGCACACTCCAGATGTTTTGGATATTTCGTAATTAAGTATAGTTTTGTTCTATGTTTATATGAAGGGAACTTTGACTAAGAATATATTAGGTTTTGTTATTTTAAATGAAGAAATAAATTAACAAAAAACGTGTAAAAAACTCTGGTAGCTCGAAACACATTGTACATTAAGGTCACCTTGTCTTGTGTAGGTACCCTATGTTTATGTTCCAAATAAATCATTAGATATTTTTAAGCTATTTATTGTATAGCTTCTATCGCGGGCCTTGAGCGTGGAGACCGAATCCAGAAATTCCGTAACGAAATAACCTAACACTGCGCATGCGTAATCCAGAAAAAAATGCTATGCAATAGCTTTCAGTTCCCTAGTGCCACACGTATTTTTTTTAATCTATCGTTATTTGCGTCTGAAATGGATTAATCAGTAAGACCCAACAAAGAGACGAAATAAAACGAGCAAAGATATCGTTTTACTTCGCTTTCTTAAATCAAATATTATTGCGCAGTAAAGTCGATGAAAATAACACAAACAAAAAAAAATATACCCTTGAGAACCTCCTTCGTTTTTTTCGTCAGTTAAGAAAATAACTACATATCTTACCTTCATTATAATAATGTACTGAAAGCTAAATAAACATAAACAGCGTTAATCTCCAAACAATAGGCTTCTATTCACCGCCTGGGGGGATATCCATAGCAAGGGGAAACTTGCGTGACCGAATATCCTTTCAGTTGCAGTTCAGTTTTCGATGATTTTAATATAGTAACTCATCAGTATTCCGTGGCATTTTTGTGGACTAACGTGACTGAGCTTTATAAAATTATGACTGAGCTGTTAAAAATGACGTCAATGCCGCGGTTTGAGCATGGCCTACCTGATTTGAGCATTGCCTACCTGATTTTTCGTTAGTTCTATCAAACGGTATGAAAATCGATCATTCAAAATATCAATAAAAGACGAAGAAGAAATTTGAACTGCAATTTGATCAAATAACAGTTCCAAAACATTTCATTTGTTAGGATACCCCCTCCTGGGGTGAGTATAGGGTCCAGGGGTGCAGGGTAGCTTGACGTGATATTAATTAATGTGCCTGACGGTAGTGAAGTCCTATTGTTACACCATTTATCACTAAACACGTGTAACCTGACTGCTTGCACAGAGAACCTTAAAGTTGGAGGAGGCATAATATTTTATTTGGGAAATAAACAGTACAATAAACTTAAATATAAAATTGCGTAGCAAAAATTCCGTAACGAAATAACCTAACACTGCGCATGCGTAATCCAGCAAAAAATGCTATGCAATAGCTTTACCGCGGCAGTCCCCGAGTGCCACACGTCTATTATTTGATTTCATTTCATTCATATAACTACTCCTTATCTTATAAAAAGTTAGCGTTGACTTTAAGTCATCATTACGTATGGTAATCAATACTTCAAGTCTGCGCTAACTTTTTATAAGATAGACCGGACTAATTGTTGTGTTTGTTCTAGAATCATAAAGTAGTTGAAATAGGTCTTATAGAGCAAATATATAATTAAGAACTGGTATAAAAATGAAAAATGATGAGATTAACAACGTACAAGAGTATATTAGATATTTAGCCATTTAAGTCTTAATAAGATCTCTCTAGTGTTTACGGGAACGAGCTTTATGTAGAGCAGTTTTTATTTGTGGAAAATTAAAACAAGTATAAGATCGGATTCAGAAGCTCGTGTTTTTTATTTTATTATTAAATTAGGCACTTCAGAATATGAAGCAAAATAATGAAAGAAACAACTTTTTTTACTATTTATCCAAAATATACTTACAGTTAGGATCTGCAGACCGATCTTTTGCAAATGATCTTAGGATAATTCAACTGATCTTTAATAAGCTGATAAGATTACATTTTAACTAAAAATATATGATTTTATAAGTAGGTACCTACTTAACTTATGTTCGGAGCGACTGAAAATGAACACAAAAACTAGGTAAGTATATCTCTAAAATAGCTTGTCTAAAATGTAGGTCGCCAAAACCATTACAGTACTAAGTACAATAAGTCATATCCAAACATTATTATTGAAGGAGTGCAAACAGAGTTATCTCATACAAATGTGTTCACATTGTCTGTGTAATTTACACAGCGTATAGCAATGATATCCAGCCAATAGGAGAGTAGCTTATCTATTACCACTACTTAGGATTTAGCTGTGTTGATAGTATTGATGCATCAAAATTATTACGAGGAGTATTCAGCACATTAAACATAGTTTGAGATGTGACGATCTGCGGAGTGTAGCTGGCAAAAACTGGATGAGAAGAGCCGCAGACCGGGCTCAGTGGCTCGTCTTGGGAGAGACCTATCCAGCAGTGGACTGATATAGGTTGATGATGATGATTAAATGAGTCCTCGAAGTTTTAAAACAGGGTGTATCTGAAGCCAAAACATTTTCATAATCTTGAAGTTAGCTTTTATATTTTGGTCGTATCAATCGTAAAATGGGCCAACCTGAAATGTGTCATCGTCTGAGTCACTGCACAACATACCTACATATAAAAACACATTATACTATGGTCACGACGATGATGTTCCTAGCGCTGGTTTTCAGTGGGACCGAGAGAGGATGAAGCCTCTGCGACACGCTTTTTTTTAGAAATAAAGTATTTGTTGGGACGCCTCTTGACAACATCAGACTGATACGAGGTTCTATGTGGAATCTATGTGACTTTTAAGGCATTCCTATCTCGGGATCTCTTTGGGATACGAAGGTCTTCCAGAAAACAGCATCATTATGGTATTACAAATCGTAAGAATGGTTTATTTCTTGTCTACAATTATGATATGCACTTTCATAATTAAGTTGACTAATATAGCTCGAGATTTAACTTGGAACCACGGTGAATTCGACATAACCAGACTACCGCGATTCTATTCCTTTTCCATGACCATTCTCCAACTCATCTTCAAACCAAAAGCCTTTGTTCTCCTGACAGCATCCTTGACATTCGCCAGAGTTCCACGCATTCAAACTCTATCGGTAACAAACCCAGCCAGTGCTTCATTATTCCATCGACAAGGCTCCTAAGCTAGAGAACTGCTTGTTCCTCTTGTCTTTGATATAGCTATTTAAAATGAGCTGTGCCAGTAATGTTACGCTGTCTTGTCTGCGCGGAGATTGATTATCTTAGCTAAGTTTCGTCGCTTCAGGAGATGCCATTAGTCTGACTGCGGGACTCTGGGATTCTTAGTTCTAGCTATTGTCCGATCGTAAACGATATCTAACTGTATTTGTATAACATTGCGTGGTAGGTGAAGCGTCATGCAACCGTGTACAAAGAGAAACCGCAATGTAAACCAAATGTCATTAGGAAACCTTCGTTTGCCTATTGCGGCGCACCACGGCCCTCTGACCTCTAACTAGGTGTTGACGAGGCGTGTTATACTTAGGGGTAGTTATGCGTATACGTCAATTGTACATCGAAAATAAATAAATAAATAAGTTATGTACCGTTAAGTTATGTCATACTTAACAGTACATAACCTTAGGTATTTATTTATTCTTTATTGGTTTGTCTTTGTATGTTTTTATATTTAAGTTTATTTATAGTCTAAACTAATATTATAAAGAGGAAAGATTTGATTGTTTGTTTGTTTGTTTGCATCGAATAGGCTCCGAAACTACTGGACCGATTTCAAATTTTGTCAGTGAAGTTTACGAACTAAATCTCGTTCCAGAAAGAATCCTATGAAATAGTTTCATACACTTCTTTGGATAAGTTCAATCAGGAGTTCTAAAAGAGTTTGATGGGATTCTTAGAACTTGAAGTTTCCGATGAAAAGATTGCTCTAGTACTAAAAGTAAAGCTCTTTTCACACCGACGCACCGAATGCCACTTCGATGTAGAAACAATATCATGTGTATTTTCATCAGTATTCTTTGACAGATTTCTATTAGAGAAAATAAGAACTGCGCCGTACACCTCTATGTCGACAACAAGACAAGACAGGGTTTCTTGGAAATCATGTTACACTCTTTGAAAATAAGTATAGTTTCAAACTAACAATATTAATGCAGTGACTGTGTCGATATAGTGTTGATATACACTGTGAAGACTATAAATAATTTCCTATTTATTTATTTATTAGCGTTGTTCTAGCAACAATGTTTTAAAGTACCTAGCCTAGCTATGAATGTATAGTGTCTTCACACTTTTGCACCTACAATCTGTGTGATAGTACTTTTACCACTCGTTATCTTGCGGTTTATTCGTTCGTCTGAACAACCCCCTATTTTTCCTCGTACATTATGCAGTAAACTGTGTTTTGAAACAGTTCGAAACGACTGAAAAGTTCCCTAGTTTCTCCACGTGCCTCGTTCAGTCGGTAATTAGTCGTTGAACTTGCACGGGTCTCGATAAACTCCCAAGAAAGCGATCCTGCAATTATGTCCCCACTTTAGTACTCACTCTTACCTAGTTAGTTATAAGAGTGTTTTTTGAATAGCAAACAGCTAAATAACACCTTAAGTTTGAAGTGGCTAAGACCCGGAATCGGGGGTGAAATTGGATTTATTCAATTTACTTGGGAATAACTCTCAATTTGCGAAATTATGCAGAATTATGGTGGAGGAATGGGAAGAAATAAAAAAAAACAATTAAGGGATGAAACTCCTTGATTCTGAGATCTAAAGTTGTTCAATCTCATTTGGTCTCAATCCATCAAAATACGTTCAATCTGTTAAAATATTTTGTTTCCCGTCTTTGTGAGACTTTGTTTGAAAACGACTGTGTCAAAAGGACACACGTAAAAGGGATTAAAATACGTTTTTTCAATGTACATTTTTTTTGATCAAAGAAAAGTCATAAAGAATTTAGAATCTGAAAATAAAGTCACTTTAGATCATCTGTAGTCCGTCAGTACGTTATCGTTACTACAATCGAAGGGATCTAGCTAATCTTAATTCAACATTTATCTGTTATCATTACCTCTGTAACCAGATAAATGATGAATCCATTCTCTTACAACACGCATAACGTAGAGGTACTTTGGAAACTCGGAGAAATAGAATAATAATATTTTGAAGTTTGAATAGATCTTTCGGATTTGGCCGGTTTGGAACGCCAAAATTGCAATTGAGGTTCCTAATATCATCATCACCATTTCAGACCGTTGGCATCCACTGCTGAGCACCTATCTAATTATATTTACTTATAAAAAGTATGAATAACATGAGGTCAACATCTTTGATGACCTCAAGTTTATACTTTTTTTAAGGGATGACCATATTAGGTAAGTATATGTAATTACGAAAGTTTATTTATGTATATTGTTAGATACCTTAGTAGGTATATGGATTAATTTTATAAAATAAAAACTTATTTCTGTCGTTTCTATTAGAACTTAATATTTAAACAAATAAAAAATGTGATTCATCCGAAAATGAATGAAAAATGAACATGGAACTCTGAAAGTGACAAGCGTCAGGCACTAGCTACCTATATGTTTTGGCACTGACTCACCGCATACCACAATCGAGTATTAGACGAATCGATACCCGAAGATAAGATTAAAATGATGATTATTGAAAAGGGTGCCGAAGTTAGATAATACAACAGTAGTGTCCTGGGTTCATGCGAATACGGTGCGTCAAGATGGCTCCATGGATAGACCTGCCTTATGAGATTGTGGACTGCACCGCGGAAGAGGATAAAACCATCAAAAAATGCTTTTTCGGTTAGTTTCAGTGCGTTTTTGTGTTTTGTTGCAAATTATGAGTTTTTTGTGGTGATGGTATTCTTTTAGCTATTTCATTTTTGAGATAAAAAGTGTAGAACTAGAATATTTCAGCTAATTAAAGTTCTTAGGAGGTCGGAGGATTTGATAGGTTTTTTAATTAACGTCATACTGACTACAACATCATTTTTAATGTAATTTATCATCACGAAAACTTTAAGCGCGAAAAGTTTCAGCGTATAGCGTTACAAACTCAAACAGTCTAAAATAATTTATAAACATTATAATTAATATGTTTATAATGTTTATAAACATTATAAACATTTATAAACATGTTCAATCCTGAATCATTTTAAATTAAACATTTACGGTCTATCTTATAAAAAGTTAGCGCACACTTGATGTATTGATTACCATACGTAATGATGACATAAAGTCAACGTTAAGTTTTTACAAGACTTTTTATAAGATAGGTTAGTACCTACTTAGCCTACTATTTTATACTTACCCAAATAAAATCTCAATGTACCAGTTACAGCCAATGTTACTTAACACGTTGTAAAGTTACTGTAAAACTGACAATTTGTCCGTTAAAATAGTGAACATATTCGCATAACCATAAAACAAGTGTGATAAGAAATGATATCGTAACAGCTATCTGATATCCAACAAACTACTTACGTAAGTTTGTTGACGTCATTACATCTCGATATTGAAGAAAAATGTGATATTTTCTTGAATCTAATAATTATTTGATCTTCTTCTTATCGTGTCGATGCTACAACTGTATTTTGTTGTAGCATCGTGTTGGAAAGATTAGCCAGACTAGACACTGCTTTACCGTGCTTAGCTGTGACCGGTGTGCGCCACGAGGAGGCTCTTTCCATGCACCCGATTGATTTGATGCAATTATTTGATGAGGTTTGACAACACAATGTCAAATGCGAAAGTTGACCTTGTATAAAACCTCCTTACAAAGTTACAGGAGAACAAACGTACCACTAATTAGTGTTGGATGTTAATTACATTACAAACCTATAGTTTTGTTAATGAAATATTTGATCTCAACGATTGGGTTTATTTATTGAAATAATGTTAATAAAGTAGTTTTTTGGGCTACTCGTGTATAGTTTTATTTAAAAACTAGCTGACCCGTGCCCACTTCGTTGGGCATAATTCGACCGTATTTTCTCCGATTCGCTTTGCAAAACGGACTACCACGTAAAAGCCTTTTTATTTTTCAGTTTTGTATATAGCCTATGACACTCAGAAATAATGTGGCTGTCTATTGGTGAAAGAATTTTTAAAATCGGTTCAGTAGATCCCGAGATTACCCCTTACAATTTAACAAATATACAAACACACAAACTTTACTTCTTTATAATATTATTATATTATATATTATATAGTATAGACTAGCAATTCTGTTCGCGTCTCGTATACTCGTATTGTACAAGATTTTGACATTGTTCAATATTTGTAATAATAGTCTGAGTGATTTCATTTTTATTGCAAACTAAACGGTTTTTAACTGTAAGTTTGTTGAGCATTTGTAAATAAATAAATAAATAAACAAAAATGTAAATAAAATGTAAAAAAAAGTTTTTAATTGACTAACAATTGTTTCTGATACTAATAAACATATTATTAAAGTAATAATAAAAAGGTCAATTCAAATCAAACCATTTTATTCCATGCTGTCGGATGTGGATTCGATTCCCACCCAGAGCAAATGTTTGTGTGATGAACATAAATATTTGTTATGTGTCTGGCTGTTATTATGTATTCTATGAATGTATTTACAAAAAGTATGTAAGTATTCTCTCAGCAATCCCATAGTATAAGCTCTGCTTAGTTTGGGGCTAAAGTGTGATGTGTGAAATGTCCATGAATGTTTATATTTATTTATTTTATTTATTGCCTGTGAATCTAGGTGTGAATGCGGAAGAAGATGAAGTGTAGGAACTTTTCAGTCTGAAGTGTATTAATAACAATGATTCATTGTTTTTTAAATGAGTTTGCACTCATTTGGTTAAATATAAATAGAAATTAACCTCAAGTGTCTTTCTAGATAAGTATAAGATAATACTATCGACTTACACTTTTACTCCAAGAATGTGTCAATAAATGCATTCAAGACGTTTTGAGGTGACAAAAAGCCGCAACGCCTTATCAAAGTTATTTTAAAGTATTAGTGTTATCAAATTATGATCACTATTTAATAAGCTTATTGTAATCATGTAATGTGATCATTTTATATTGCACTCAATTTGTATCTACTGAACGCACTGTTCGGCCTATAATCATTTAGAACTTTGGTCTTGTGAATTTTTAAGTTCTTGGGTAAAGTTTAAGTAAGTATATTTGATTCATTTCGAAATGGAAGTTTCAGAAGGATAAGGTTTTTAACGTCACTTCCATAACCATAACACTTATTTTTGCTATGCGCGTTGGATTTTTTTGTTTTAAGTTGCTGCTTGATCCTGGGAGCATTTCGTTTTGACCCTTTTAATGTATTGAATCAACAAGAACCTAACCTAATACTACTACTACTTTAGCCTGGTAACACCCAATGCAGGGTATAGGCCTCCTTCATGCCATGCCAGCGTGCATGCACTGCATGCGTGCATGCACAATACATTAAAAGGGTCAAAACGAAATGCTCCCAGGATCAAGCAGCAACTTAAAACAAAAAAATCCAACGCGCATAGCAAAAATAAGTGTTATGGTTATGGAAGTGACGTTAAAAACCTTATCCTTCTGAAACTTCCATTTCGAAATGAATCAAATATACTTACTTAAACTTTACCCAAGAACTTAAAAATTCACAAGACCAAAGTTCTAAATGATTATAGGCCGAACAGTGCGTTCAGTACAAATTGAGTGCAATATAAAATGATCACATTACATGATTACAATAAGCTTATTAAATAGTGATCATAATTTGATAACACTAATACTTTAAAATAACTTTGATAAGGCGTTGCGGCTTTTTGTCACCTCAAAACGTCTTGAATGCATTTATTGACACATTCTTGGAGTAAAAGTGTAAGTCGATAGTATTATCTTATACTTATCGGGGATCATGAGACTTAAAGTACCATAATCCCCATTGAGGCCCATTTACACCGTAATAGCTATAATTATAAATGTACTATACTGGCCTGAAAGTGATAAGATAATACATCATGCGACGTGCTACAACCCCCAAAAAATTGTGTTGCCTTAGAATAAAATAAATGTAAGATAAAAATCAATCAATCAATCATTTTATTTGTAAACACAGGTGAAATAGTAATGGTCAATAACAGGTATGTGCACTGTGATTTGCGCTAGGGCGTACAACGTTCCTACAAATTAAAACAATATTAATAAAATTAAAATGTTATAGTAAATATCTTATCCCTAAAAATAAAATAAAATTGCAAAATTAAAATAATGTTAATGGTAAAATATTAATTCTTAAGTTAAATTGTCATTGGAAGTTTAGTTACTTTGGTCAAGGAAGTCCAAAGTGGAATAAAATGTCATTTCAATTCAATTCAATTCAATTAAAAAAAAATTGTTATTTTTTTTATAGAGCGAACCTGTATAATTTTAAATGTTTTATTTAAATACTTAAGTAAACAAATAATGCTGGAAAATCCACAAAACATCATCTAACCCCAAGCTGAGCAGAGAGCTTGTGTTATGTGTACTAGAAAGAAGACTGATATACTTAATGCAATACATAATATGGATAGATATTTATTATTATACATATAAAATACCCAGAACACCCGGAATAAATATTTGCAGATCGTACAAACATTTATCCTAAGACGGAAATCAAACCCGCAACCTCCGCGTCGCAGGCAGACTTTCTCCTACCGCGCCACATATGTCGTCATGTAGATAATTCTTTTTTAAAAACATAAAAATAAGTTAGGTTTTTTTATGTTTACATTGTATACTCTACCTTTCTTGGTAGAATATGGTAGGAATGTCGTCAAATGAAACCGATTAATAAATAAATAAATAAATAAATAATGCTGGACAATCAACACAACGTCATCTAGCCCCAAGCTAAGCAGAGCTTGTGTTATGGGTACTAGAAGACTGACATACTTAATACAACACATTACACAGATAGATATTTTTAATTATACATATCTAATACCCAGAACACCCGGAATAAATATTTGCAGATCTTACAAACATTTATCCCAAGGCGGGAATCGAACCCGCAACCTCCGCGTCGCAGGCGGACCTTCGCCCGCCGCGCCACATCGGTCGTCAATTCAAATAAGAAGTGATCGTTATTTACTAAGCATTTTCAATAAATTTATCAAGTATAAAACTGCACTACTTTTATACTTAATTTTGCGGGCGTATCGAAAAGTATTGTTGCAGTTAGTTTCTTAATAAATTCAAATCTACTATCTAGTCCAGTCAAAATAGACATTCCAGTTTGCATTAATTCCCAACAAGATGGATTTTTGTGCAGGCCTTGAATACGTCATTACAAATGATATGTCAAAAGTCCCCATCGATTCCGCTTGTGCGTTGTTTTTTATTCGAGGTCAAAGGTCATAAATTTGTATTTTTTGCGTATATCTCTGAAACAACGAAAGCTATCGAAAAGTGGTTCAGGCAAAGTTTGTACATCGTAAAATTGTCTACAAAAATACTTCAACACTTTTCTTCTACAAAGCATCGCTTTCGAGATATAGTGACTTTAGACCGCAGGAAAATCTAAAATGCTGCGTTTTTTTCAATTCAGCCGTTTTATCTGCTTCATTGCCACAGAACAAATAGTATTTCTTGAAATTTACTGAAAGGGGTGATGGGTTCGATGGGTTAGTTCTCCTCCGAGGTAATGAATCGTCTTTTTGTTTCAAGAAATACTGTTCGTTCTATGGCAATGAAGCAGATAAAACGGCTGAATTGAAAAAAACGCAGCATTTTAGATTTTCCTGCGGTCTAAAGTCACTATATCTCGAAAGCGATGCTTTGTAGAAGAAAAGTGTTGAAGTATTTTTGTAGACAATTTTACGATGTACAAACTTTGCCTGAACCACTTTTCGATAGCTTTCGTTGTTTCAGAGATATACGCAAAAAATACAAATTTATGACCTTTGACCTCGAATAAAAAACAACGCACAAGCGGAATCGATGGGGACTTTTGACATATCATTTGTAATGACGTATTCAAGGCCTGCACAAAAATCCAGCTTGTTGGGAATTAATGCAAACTGGAATGTCTATTTTGACTGGACTAGATAGTAGATTTGAATTTATTAAGAAACTAACTGCAACAATACTTTTCGATACGCCCGCAAAATTAAGTATAAAAGTAGTGCAGTTTTATACTTGATAAATTTATTGAAAATGCTTAGTAAATAACGATCACTTCTTATTTGAATTGACGACCGATGTGGCGCGGCGGGCGAAGGTCCGCCTGCGACGCGGAGGTTGCGGGTTCGATTCCCGCCTTGGGATAAATGTTTGTAAGATCTGCAAATATTTATTCCGGGTGTTCTGGGTATTAGATATGTATAATTAAAAATATCTATCTGTGTAATGTGTTGTATTAAGTATGTCAGTCTTCTAGTACCCATAACACAAGCTCTGCTTAGCTTGGGGCTAGATGACGTTGTGTTGATTGTCCAGCATTATTTATTTATTTATTTATTTATTAATCGGTTTCATTTGACGACATTCCTACCATATTCTACCAAGAAAGGTAGAGTATACAATGTAAACATAAAAAAACCTAACTTATTTTTATGTTTTTAAAAAAGAATTATCTACATGACGACATATGTGGCGCGGTAGGAGAAAGTCTGCCTGCGACGCGGAGGTTGCGGGTTTGATTTCCGTCTTAGGATAAATGTTTGTACGATCTGCAAATATTTATTCCGGGTGTTCTGGGTATTTTATATGTATAATAATAAATATCTATCCATATTATGTATTGCATTAAGTATATCAGTCTTCTTTCTAGTACACATAACACAAGCTCTCTGCTCAGCTTGGGGTTAGATGATGTTTTGTGGATTTTCCAGCATTATTTGTTTACTTAAGTATTTAAATAAAACATTTAAAATTATACAGGTTCGCTCTATAAAAAAAATAACAATTTTTTTTTAATTGAATTGAATTGAATTGAAATGACATTTTATTCCACTTTGGACTTCCTTGACCAAAGTAACTAAACTTCCAATGACAATTTAACTTAAGAATTAATATTTTACCATTAACATTATTTTAATTTTGCAATTTTATTTTATTTTTAGGGATAAGATATTTACTATAACATTTTAATTTTATTAATATTGTTTTAATTTGTAGGAACGTTGTACGCCCTAGCGCAAATCACAGTGCACATACCTGTTATTGACCATTACTATTTCACCTGTGTTTACAAATAAAATGATTGATTGATTGATTTTTATCTTACATTTATTTTATTCTAAGGCAACACAATTTTTTGGGGGTTGTAGCACGTCGCATGATGTATTATCTTATCACTTTCAGGCCAGTATAGTACATTTATAATTATAGCTATTACGGTGTAAATGGGCCTCAATGGGGATTATGGTACTTTAAGTCTCATGATCCCCATGATTTAGAAATTTCAAAATCATGGGGATTATGAAACTAACCCAATAATCGTGTTAGTTTCATAATCCCCATTGAACGATCCCCATCATGGGGATTGTGGTACTTTTAGTCCCACAATACCCATGATTTCGATGTTTTCAAAATCATGGGGATCATGGGACTCAAAGTACCATAATCCCCATTGAGGCCCATTTACACCGTAATAGCTTTAATTATAAATGTACTGTACTGGCCTGAAAGTGATAAGATAATAATACATCATGCGACGTGCTACAACCCCCAAAAAAATGTGCTGCCCTAGAATAAAATAATTGTAAATAAAAAAACTGTTTTTTTTTATAGAGCAACACTGTATAATATAAAATGTTTTAATTAAATAAATAATGCTGGAAAATTCACAAAACATCATCTAACCCCAAGCTGAGCAGAGAGCTTGTGTTATGTGTACTAGAAAGAAGACTGATATACTAATGCAATACATAATAATGGATAGATATTTATTATTATACATATAAAATACCCATATATATATTTTTAGGCTGGCTGGACTAAATTTATTTTTTATGATCTAGCTTTGTGACTGTACCTAGATCTACACATAATAAGTAGGTAATAAAAATACTCGTAATAATGTTATCAATATTATACCTGAAGTTTGTAAGTCCATAACATACGTACCTATTTACCTACTGCTTGATTTTCTATACTGTGGCACTAAGATATCGTATGCGGTACCTACCTCGGGCGCGTAAATAAATAAATACGATGCGCGCTAACATGGGGGGGCTGAGGTAGCGCGAAATGCCTAAAGTTCTTGGGAAACCTCGCCTTAAGTTAAATTGAAATATTTAGCAAATAATCTATATTTTCTTTTTCAGGTTTCACGAGAAAGTTTGTAAAATGCGGCAAGGGCAAGTATGTGATGCCAGGGTATTTCAAAAAGGCTGCTGAGTCGATATACAATATGGAAGTGCGCCCTGATGATGTCTGGGTCATCACGTTCCCTAGATCTGGTAATTACTTTGATAATTTAATTATTTATTAAGAATATCATACAGAGAGAACACAAAAAATGCAAAAATGAAAGCAAAGGACTTAAATATAAGTGTTGTCCTAATTATAAGACGCAACAATAAAAAAAATGCAATTAAACAACTGAACACAGTTACTTTAAAATAAAAACCATTAAACTAAACTTGACGCCCGATGTGGCGCGGCGGGCGAAGGTCCGCCTGCGACGCGGATGTTTACGAGTTCGATTCCCGCCTTGGGATAAATAAATAAATAATGTTAATAATGCTGAACAACTGAAATTCTGTATACTGGCTGTTACCAGATATACTTTACAAAAAAGAGCCTAGTCGTCGATAACTGTTACTTCTACAAAATGAAAGACATGATTACAAAATTTTGAGCTACTCGAAAGTTTAGTAATTATTAGTGGATTAAATAACTTACCTGTTTATTATTACATTTATCAAAGTCCACAAGTCTCTTCGCTACGTTGTCACTATACAATAAAATATTATCTCTTACGCATTGGTACAATGTTATCTTCTGTTTATCATACACATTACAAAGCTGTATATTAACTTCTTTAGTTTTTATTTATTTATGTTACACTAACGGCATATTCATCATTATTTAAATCATTTATTTATGTTACGCTAACGGCATATTCACACATGGTACATTTATTACAGTCTAGGACGGCGTGATGAACCGTTACAGGCGTAAGCAACATAACGTAAAACATAATCATATTTTAAGAAATTCTAAGCTTACTATTCCCCACATTAATTATTATAAAGGATAAACTACATGAGCCAAGTAAAGATGAAGGTTGCCCTCGTGTCGTATAGGGAGGTCAAGGAGGCGGCCCTGGAAAGAAATAAATGGCGTGACTTGCACTCATTACGCAGACAAGAGCCAAGCTCTTAAATAAGAAGAAGAAGCCATATAAAGTCCGACGATTCTCAAAACCTATTTCCTGAACTACAGGCACAACTTGGACACAAGAAATGGTGTGGCTGATGATGAACGACTTGGACTATGAGACCTCACGAGAGCAGCCACAGTACAAACGATTCCCCATGCTAGAGTAAGTATAAAGCCTTAACATTTTCTCTATGTCTATATCCATATTGGGACGCGTTCGCAAGATCCGCGATGCTTTGGACCGAAGTTCCTTATCGCGCGTTGCGAAAGGGGGCTAGACGGGAAAAATTAAGACCAAAAGTTTTAACGAAATTTTTAGCTATAGTTGTAAGCCGTGCGGTGTGCGTGTGTTTCTCAGTCTGGCTCTCACTCTCTCATAGAAGCAGTTATTTTCGTTTCGACTTTCTATTTCGCAATGAACAGTGTGGTAAAATTTTATTACAATTCCTTCATTAAATAATCGAAAGGGTGTTCCTTGACACCTCTCAAGTTTTTTCTTAGTAACTGAGTCTTTCAGACTAAAGCGATGAAGTGTTACTAGTATATTGAGTATTTAAATATGAAGTATTTCCTAAAATAATGTTTTTTTCTCCCAATGGCAATGGTATTGTGATCTTCATGTGGTTTTGGCAAAGGGAGGTCTGATTGAAATTGTAAAATCAGCATAATAAGCAGACTAGTCGTATTGTAGCAAATGTTTTTTACTTGTTGTCACTCACACGTCCTGGCTTATTTACCCCTGAATGTAAGATTTGACTTGAAAAGTTTAACCATTCTTTCTTTCCACAGAATAACGACCATGATTCCAGATATGGCCATGGGACTGGTGAGGGCAAACTTCTTAAACTTAAGAAACTTCCAAGGACTGGGCGACGCTGCCACGTGCCCAAGCTGGAAGAGCATAGCACAAGCCCCAAGGTCTTCGCCTCGGTTTATAAAGACTCACCTACCTCTTTCCATGTTACCTCCAAACCTGCTGAACACAGCGAAGGTGGTCTACGTAGCACGGGATCCTCGAGATGTGTGCGTGTCGTACTACTACCTGCAGAAGATGGTGGGGAAGCATCTTATCAGTGCAAATGTTCAGCAGTACTGGGAGACGTTCAGAAGAGACTTATGTAAGTAACTATCAGACAACTAGGATCAGTGTTGAAGCTGATACTAATACAGTTTTTGACGATATGCCGAGTTAAATATAAAGGAATGTAAGGGTTAGTGTAGTTGGATTAGTCACATAATGATTAAATAAGAATTCTTGACTATGACTTTTTTTAAATAACCAACCCATTTCTTAGCTAAGGTCTCCCCCAAAGTTTTTCTCTCGTCCCGGTCTTTGATTAATATGTCACAATGTATTAATATTTAAATAAATAATTAATGTATGTTTGTATTACAGTACCCTGGACTCCTATCGTCACACACGCAAACGAAGCCTGGGAGCAGAGACATCATCCTAACTTACATTTTATTTTCTACGAAGATATGCTAAAGGTACGTTGTACTTATTAAGATCATTGTGGTAAAGTTGAGTATCTATTGATTTTAAGGATAGCAGAGAAGTAATAAGCTTTTTTGAAAGAGCTTAGTCAGAAAACCAAAGTGTTCGACATAGCTCTGAAGTGGCAGTGGGCCGGCCATGTTTGCCGAAGAACCGACAACCGTTGGAGCAAACAGATACTGGAGTGGAGACCGCGTTTAGGCATTGTGTAGTGTAGGACGCCCTCCGGCGAGATGGAGCGACGATCTGCGGGGTGTAGCTGGCAAACATTGGATGAGAAGAGCCGAAGACCGGGCTCAGTGGCGCGTCTTGGGAGAGACCTACGTCCTGCAGTGGACTAATATAGGTTGATGATGATGATGATGAAATCACACATCAGACTAGTCCCAATCTAAGCAAAGGGAACTATGGGAACTAGACTGCTGACAGAATACTTATATATATATTTTCTTCTACAGAATCTACCACTAGAAGTGAAAAAGGCATGCCAGTTCCTGAAGCAAGACTTCTCCGATGTCCAGCTCGCGCGCCTTGCTAAATACCTCAGTTTTGACAGCCTTAAGAAAAACAAAAGTGTAAATAACTCAACCAGTGAAGAAAAAGATGGGATCCAGTTTATGAGAAAAGGTAATTTAGAAACTCTTTGTACTTGACTTACCTACTTTAATTTTAATAGAAAACTGCTATTATGCATTAGGAAGTCCTCTATATGAAAAAGCCTTATAATTGTAACCAAAATCTATAAAAAAACTAGTGGATAGTTGTAAAACTGCTCAAGTAAATGGATTTATTCATTTATCATCCAATTAATAAATAAAATAAAACACACTTTTTTATATAATTAATAAAATAATAAACAACAAATAACACGTGTAGCTCTACCTAGTAGGTATTACACCTAACTAGTAGATAAGTATTACATTTATGTATTTAAGAAATAAATACATTGTCTAGGTTATTTTTTGTTGAGCATTTTGAGTTCGCAAACGAAAAAAATATGTTTTGGTAACATTTTACCTCCAGGTAACAAAAATGTGTGAAAATTGTCGGACCAATTTTATTTCTTTATTTTTAGGAGAAGCCGGCGGCTGGCGGGCTCACTTCGATGCAAAGATGGAGCTACAAGCTGAGGAGTTCTTGAGAGAAAAACTGAAGGGATTGACCCTCACATACCCGTCCTTTCAACTGCACGAGGCCACGCATTTATAACACTTAACCTTAGGTCATAGGATTCAATTTTGAGTGAAAGGAAATTTCACCAAGGAGGTTAAACTCCCGATTAGAATGAAGGATGAAGTTTGTGGCTTTAGTCTGGATGTTGTTCATGTTTGCAGTCTCAAACTACCAAAATGGACAACTCGATATACACAGTTATTTTTGTAAGAAAGTCATTTGAATTACTTTCTAGCTTAGCTTTATAATGTTAGGCTAAAATCACCCAATAACTGTGAATTTTTGTTGTCAGTAACATCGGATTCATGTTCTACCATAGACATAGACATACCATAGACTGGACGTTCTCTCTCACGTCGATAAGTGAATACGGTAAAGCGTGTGAGCAAGGGCGGACCCAGCTTTGGCGCCAGGGGGGGGTCACGATCAAGCTTTGGCGCCAGGGGCGTCACATAGTCGTGGTCAAGTCAAGAACTTATAATTTAATTTTGATAATGTAATTCCCAAACGTATCATACAAAGTTATTATATTAAATTAACTAAATATTGAAGATATGTGGTTACATTAAATCTGTATGGAGATAAAATATATAAATAAAATAATTATGTTCACATAGTGGTCCACCTAAGTCCTGGAACCAGCTCAGGGGCGGGTCATGACCCCCATGACCCTATATTGTTACTATAGTAACAATATAGAATCGAGAATCGGTTTACGATGGTATTATTTTATTTATCTTGAGTCACAAAAAGTAGTATTAAATTATCTCTTTAAATAAAACGTAAGATAAACTTGTATATAAAGCATGACAAAATCCTCCATTTCTGATATAATTTAATCTAATCTGCAATGTATGGCCTTAGATAAGTACTACTAGCAAAAGATAAATGCCGAAAATTAAATTACATTAAATATTATGTTTTAGAATAATGTGTAATTTACCATAAAAACATACTTCAAATAACTGACGACCGATGTGGCGCGGGGGCGAAGGTCCGCCTGCAACGCATAGGTTGCGGGTTCGATTCCCGCCTTGGGATAAATGTTTGTACGATCTGAAAATATTTATTCCGGGTGTTCTGTGTATTTTATATGTATAATAAAAAATATCTATCTATGTATTGTATTGTATTATTTCAGTCTTCACATCCATAACACAAGCTCTGCTTAGCTTGGGGCTAGATGATGTTGTGTGGATTGTCCAGCAGTATTATTTATTCATTTATTTATTAGTAGTAATAAGTTTTTGATAGAATATCTTAAAGATAAGACTATCAAGTAAGATATTGGTATTTGATTACGTAACTGGTTATTTATCTGCATCATATTTAAACAAAATTGGGCCTCGGTCGTCCCTTTCATTTTATACAGGATAGAAACATTTCTCTTTCTATTCTATGTACCTATATTATGCAGAAAAAAGCACGTGTGAAAAAAGCAAGCTGAAAAGTAGACGAACTACTTTCGTCTTTATTTTGTACGATATAAGGAGGAAGTTTGAGTGTGCACTCTAGTCTTAAGAGTGAGCGAGTGAATGAATGATTATTTCTTTTTTGCATAGATTATGTCAGTCGGTTATTTTTAATTATGCTATGAATGAATAAAGATAATTACAAACCATACTCAGTATTTTTGTATTTAACATATTTTTTTATAATATAAAAAAGTAACATTTTGTAATTTAAAATATATTTTAAAAACTTAGGCTTGCATTCACCCTAGAAGCTAAGCAAAGATTCTAAGAATTGAAAAATAAGAAGTTATATAAATGAAAAAGTCGTAATCGATATTCACGGAAGTTGCTCTCATCCTAGTTATTTTAATGAGATTTGGAGTTTCTTTTAAGACCTTCCCGCAAAAATTGAGTACTGCTTAGAACAGACACAAGAAACAAGTCGGCAGTTCCTCCGAGGTCACAATTCCCTCCGACACCTCCCTGGAGGACTGTATGATTAATGTGCCGGATTATTAGGACACCCCGTTATTTGTCCTGATTTACAGCCCCAGTTTACAGTCCGCAGATAAGAGTCCCCGACTGAGAACTTGGGAATTGTTTATCATTGTTAGAAGTTCTGGAGAATAGACGTTTCTGTTTTTATGGAAATTTATTAGATATGCTGATTATGACTTTGTTTTTGTGATAAGTGAAAGACACTCAACAGGGCAGATCTTGGATCTAAACGATCTAAGACTGCCCTTTTAAGTGTTGTTGGTTTATTTCTTGATTTCTGTATCTAATAAAAAAATATAAATCAATATTTTTTTTCTGATTTAAGAGAATTGTGTATTCTTTGAGAAAAGTACCTAAACGTCAAACCATAATATAACAAAAGCAATATAAAAAAACACTTAAAATGACAAGGTTTCACAGTAATTTAATAAAAAGTTTTTTGTATAACCGAAATAATATATTATGTATGTGATAAATAATAATAAATAAAAATACTTTATGGCAAGTTTTTGACTCTGAATCAATGAAAAAGAAAAATCTTTGAGACTTTTCTGATTAGTACTTACCTACTAATTTCGATTAAGTAGATGAGGTATATGGGTCATTTGCAACAGTCTGCAGATAGCTCAACTTGTATATCGTTGTATAAATACTGTAATACCAGCAATAATAGTTAGATATCAACAATGCATTAAGATGGGGAACTTTATCGCTTTCCCTCTAGTTCTGATTATCTGAGTTTCCTCCAACAGATTCTGCTGAATTGATATTGATGAGGGTACATTTTCCGAGCTAAAGCTAAGTATATTTAGCTGAATTAGGTAGTAGGTATGTATAATTCATATTATTACTGTTTTTAATAATACCACGATATTGTCCGAGAATTAATCTTTATTAAATAATATTTAATTTTGTATTTAAATGCGAAAGTAACTTTGGAAAACCATTAACTTATATTATTACGGCTCACTGAACCAATTTTGATGAAATTTAGTAGGTACAAAGATGGACTAAAAATGCACATAGGTTACGTTTCATTGCGAAAAAAAGCATAGAGTAGTTGTAGTAAGAGATTCAATTTTGTATTTAAATTCATCATTGTTGAACTACTTACTTATAACCAAAAAAAAAAAACGTGTGGCATTCGGGGACTGCCGCGGTAAAGCTATAGTATAGCATTTTTTGCTGGATTACGCATGTGCAGTGTTAGGTTATTTCGTTACGGAATTTCTGGATTCGGTCTCCACGCTCAAGGCCCGCGATAAAAGCTATGCAATAGCTTAAAAGCGTTTTAGCATTTTTGAAATTTCGATCGAAAATATATAGATTTGTAAATATACTGTTATGTAAATGTAGATTACTAAATAAATTAAACTTGTACCTACACCCCGTTATTCAGCAGAATGTGGCCGATAATTAAGATGAAACGTTGTATTGTGCGGCTCCATGGTTTATGATAAGGCATTCATTTGTTTCACATTCAACCTCATTTTGTACAATCTCTTCTTGTTCAGTGAGTTATGAACTAAATAGATTCGCAACGGATATCTGACCTGTTGTAAATCAAATAATAAAGAAAATAAACGAATTTAAGAGAAAAACATTTACGTAAGACTAGGCGGTATGGTTCTAAAACTTTAGCCTGCTCCGAAGAGCAAATAAAAAAAAAAAAAAGAATATCTGACCTGTCACAATATAGGTGTTGTATGGTTTTTTGACAGAGTCGGTGACAGTTGTGAAAGGAGACCCCTCGATTTATAAAAAAAAATACCATCTTATACTTACCAAAAAAAAAACTACCGAAATGATAAAAAAAAACATTATGTACTTACTTATATTAAATCTATCCGTAGGTCAACATATTATTTGGTAGGTATAGGTACATCTTTTACCTAGACT
The DNA here is from genome assembly GCA_932527185.1 of Ecliptopera silaceata. Taxonomy (NCBI): domain Eukaryota; kingdom Metazoa; phylum Arthropoda; class Insecta; order Lepidoptera; family Geometridae; genus Ecliptopera; species Ecliptopera silaceata. Next base: position 1,761,260 of record OW052202.1, on the reverse strand, counting down.
GTGTCGCTTCGTATTATTTTTTAACGGTTTTTATGGCTGATTATCAAAATTTTACTAAACGATTATTTTGACAAGTGACATCACTTTGGCTGTATGTATGTTTAATAGCAGCGTTTTACCTGAAATAAAACGTATATTAAAAATACTTACCTAACTGGAAGCTTTTATTGAGATGCATTTCAGTTTTCGTCGATTATCTACCAGTTTTCGTACTTTTTACTCATAAGTTTCCGGCACAAGTGGCGCCACCTGGCGGCTGCGCACTATTTTGCTTCGTAAAATGAGTCGCGGCATGTTGGACTCATTGGCTTAGTTTCACCAGGCAGAGATAAAAGTAAGCTTCCAGTTAGGTAAGTATTTTTAATATACGTTTTATTTCAGGTAAAACGCTGCTATTAAAAAGTACGTTACCGTCACTGGAAGCTTTTATTGAGACCTGTTTGTTATCGCCTGGTGTCGCCACTTGTAAAATTAGGTAACCTAGCGCCAATGTGACATTTAAATAATAAAGCAGTAAGTATATTACAATTGATTAATTTTAAGCAATTGTAATTTAAAAAATACCCAAAATAAGATTGGTATATAGGTACTACTACCATTTAACTTCATTTTAACAACATATCTATGAGTAGCTTAGTGATTTTGATATAAGTATTTGAAATCATATAATGATCATAATATTAAAACATGCCTACAATTTCCAAGGTATTTTGCTCTGTAAATAGATACTTTATATTTTCAGATTGTTTACTACTCATAATATCTCGCTTATATAAAACTGCAGGAAGTGTTTTAGCAGATCGCCAAATTCCACGGGCCAGGATGTCGTCAAGAGGATGATTGTTCAGTCAACTCTTCGTGAACATTGCAGATCGAACGCTACCTGAAGGTGCTACAATATCAGCTTCATAATAAATACGTATAGACCCAGCCCGCCATGACAGTAAGGGGTTTAGCTTGTACTTGGCTTTGCTACGTCTTCATTTAGTGATAATATAGCTATATATCTCAGTCCATAACAATGAGTGTAGAAAGAAAGAAATAAACAAAATATTTGTAGACGATGTAACATTAAAACACACAAAAAGAAGTGTAAAAAGGCCACCACTCAGCATAAACTATAGAAACCAATGGTTCCTATAGCACCGGTTTTCAGTGGGGCCGAAGTTTAGGTTGGGATTATCAGTTTTTGCAAATAACTTCCAACCTGAAAATCGTCTATAATTATTATAGTCGGTCTTCGAACCGAATAAATGCCAAATTTATTTGTCATTTACACTGTTATTAGATCTAATGCTTTGATCTCATTTCATTGAAAATAAAGTTAGGTCATGGGCAAAAATGGACCTTCCAAAACAAAGTATGTAATAGTAATACAGCATGTGTGATGCGAAATCAGAAATAAACTATAAACTGGTGTTTACTGTATAGATCTTCAAGCTATTGATTTCAGTATGTGTTTTACTAAAAAGTGCTTGAAAAGTGCTTAAAACGCTAGAGAACTTTCAGCGTTACAAAAACGCTGAAACTACTGATATATATAGAAGTATCGTATTGTACGATAACTTATCAAATATATCTGAAAGAAATAGTGAGAAATACGAGCACGCACGTGGGTTGTAAGTAAAAAGGTTCTTTATTCAATAAAATCACAAGGATTATTTAGAATAGTCTTACATAGACAAAGACTTTTTAGAGTAACACCAAAAAATCCACCGATTCCATGCTACCGGCTCGTGATGCTCGTGCGTCGTTAGATTAAATTCCCGCCAGAAATTTTTAAGCAACGAAAGCTGTTCAGGTTCTATGTTATAGCCTCAGAACACCTCCACATTTCCCACGAGAATTGGCTCTCGAATTGCGGAGGGTGGAGTCCCGTCGATATGTCGACAAGATGTTTTTGTAGGTTCTTCGATTTCAAAGAAGAGGCCAAAGCTCTGGCTTTGAGGCCAGCTTACTAAAATACCAATTCTCACAGAGGAACTACCATAAAAAAGCTTACATTTTTTGGGAGTAGGAACGATCATAGAAAACACCCTCGCGAGTAGGTAATTCCATGGAGCATTGAACGAGTCATTATATATATCTCAGGTTTAATCTGAAGCATCTGTTGTCATAAAAAATTTTCGGGGTCAGATGATGTATGGTAGTTGGCAAAAAGTACTCAAGGTCTACCACATCTGTTTTTTGAGAACGCCTTCCGGTAGCGGGTAGGCTTTTGTAGATAGGCATGAATATAATTAACTATCGAGTCATCCTCAAGGAACAACAAAGCTGTAAAACCTATTACTCACTGCAAATCTTTTACGGTTACCTTAAATCTATTTACTTTTAGTGCGATTGTGGGGATTTTTCTATAGGTTGAGACAGTTAAGGTTGTCTCGGAGAACCCATAATATACCATATTATGCAATGGTTTTTGTTTCTCGAAATTGATTACGCTCGATCATGTTTGACCTGTGTAAGCTTGAAATTTTCACAAGGCATGTTCGCATTTTAGTGTACCTACTATCGAGCAATCGTTGCGATATAAAATGTAACGTTTAGGCTACCAAATTTGTTAGCGTGGATAATATTTTTGGGGCTTTTATATATAAGGCGTAGAAAGCGCTTGTAAGACTAACCTATTTTTAAATATATGCCTGGAAAAAATCCGCCTTGCATAGCTAATCTTTTGGTAGCAAGAAGATCGTAATACGGTACATGTTTATCAGGTGAAAAGAATCGACAGGTACATAATAGATTAGCACTTTGGGGTAAAATATCGGACTATTTTATATAAATCTGATATTTATTTATCGGATTATTTTTAGAATTCCTTGTGCTTTTATTTTGTGAACAATGACAGACATTTTCGGAGATATACGGGTGCGAATGTGACCCGTTTTTAGGTTGGGAGATAGACCAGAGGGGATTTAATTTGAACTTTGTTTAGGACCACTTTTGGTGCTCCCATTTCTTGCACTGTGAGTAGAAATGTGCTATCCATGCTATCTGTTGCGAGTCATTGTTTGTACCATTTTTGATGTCCTCTAGCATTGGAGCATTGGAGCGTCCTCGACTATATCTACGAACGGGCCGCATACCCTATTTGTGTCTCGGAGCATTGGAGCGTCCTCGATTGTATTCACGATCGGGCCGCAAACCCTATTTGTGTCTCGGAGCATTGGAGCGTCCTTGACTGTATTCACGATCGGGCCGCAAACCCTTTTTGTGTCTCGGAGCATTGGAGCGTCCTCGACTATATTCACGATCGGGCCGCAAACCTTATTTGTGTCTGGGAGCATTGGAACGTCCTCGACTGTATTCACGATCGGGCCGCAAACCATATTTGTGTCTCGGAGCATTGGAGCGTCCTCGGCTGTTTTCACAATCGGCCGCGAGCCCTTTTTGAGAAATGAACCTCTCCCGTTGTAATTATGGAGGGTTCATATTGCATATTAGTGGTTTGACCTCTGTATAGAAAGTTGTTATAGAGACATCCACCCCGCGAGGGTGGGTAGCTACAACCATGCATACGCATTGGGAGAAAAGTTTCGTTATAGGCGATATAACGAGTTCCACGCGATGGAACTACAGGTTCTCGAACGCCATACCCCCGCGAGGGGCGGCTGTTGTACTGATTAGATTTCCTCTGAGGAAAAACATCAGATTTGACTGACATAAGTACAAGTACATAAGTAGACCGAGGTATTCTTAGTACAGGGTCTCTGACTTGGCTTGTAATAATCTCTCTGCGCACTTATAAGAAATGTTTGTTTTATTTCCAAAGAATATTTAAAAAAATATTAAATATATCACAAAATTTATATCTTAGCTCAAGAGAAGATTACGAATACTTACCTTCTTAAGGTTTCTTTTAGTTTAAGAAAACGCATAAGACCTGTCAGAGTGTACCAAATAACGTAAGGTGTCATACTTTTTTACCTCTTCGTTTGTTTCCAAGTCTATGAAACCTGGTGTATGTTTTTGAGTATCAGTCTGACCAAAAAGTATTATTTATCAGTCTGAACAAGAAGTACAACTTAAATGCTGATAGTCTTTCAGTGGTTTTAAGAACAACAGGTTCCTTTAGCTTTGACAAATCTTAAAGTTCACCACTCATTTCGAAGCAATGTAAGCTTATCATCATGACAAGCTGCAGGTATCTATTTTATCACCCATATCTTGGACTAGTTTGTCCATCCTAGGATCCGAACGGCGGCGGACACGCTAGCTCTTCTTTGCGGCGCTGAAAACGGCGTCATTCTTTGCCAGGCTGGTGGCTTGAAGAAGAACTCGATGAGCTACTACTTTTGGAGCAGCTGCTGGAACTTGCACACGTTCCACTGTGACCTGCGACAGCTTGTGACTTGCCAACCAAAGCAAAATCATTACAATGCATTCTGAAAAATAATTAGTGTATTATCTTGCACAGTAAAATCAAACGGATTAAAAACTGGTATATTAATGATCAAAACGGTAATCCCGTTATAAGAAACGATCACGTACTTTTACAAAAGTTATAGTTTTGCAATGCAAAAATATGTGGAAATATGATCTAACCGATAAACTCGGTCATGTACAATTTTATAAAAAAGAGAGGGTATGCAGTTTTTTCCATTTTTGCACAGTTTTGCAATAAAAACTATGTGATTACATGATCCGAACGGCGAAACCCGTTAAAATAAACGATCACGTAATTTTTAACAAAGGAAAGTTTACTTACAGTTTTTTCCCTCTTTGCACTTTGCAATGCAACAGTATGAAGAAATTCATTTTTAAATGCTTCTTCACTTTATTAATTTAAAATATATATTTTGCAACGAATGATTGTGACAGAGGTTGGGCACCTCTGAGCACAAGTTGCTTCGACGGAAAACAAAACGCCAATGAGTCCAACATGCCGCGACTCATTTTACGAAGCAAAATAGTGCGCAGCCGCCAGGTGGCGCCACTTGTGCCGGAAACTTATGAGTAAAAAGTACGAAAACTGGTAGATAATCGACGAAAACTGAAATGCATCTCAATAAAAGCTTCCAGTGACGGTAACGTACTTTTTAATTACCAAATATAGTTCTGAAAATAAAAATATTGTTGGAAATGGCAAAAAAAAAGTTCATTATATTATTTTGTGTGTCCCACTATTTCTGCCGGCGCCACATAAAATTTGGAAATGTCGATAAAAACGTCTGAATGCAAATTAAACCGACTCAGTTGAGTTATGGTTAGTTGGCACGTTTTATCAAGTTAAAGCACAATTTTCGTTAATTTGGATTCAAATTAAGCTGCCCGGGACACAGAATAAGGCGAAGCTCAATGCTTTGTTGAGGCTTATGGGGGTTTATTCCAACGCATAAGGTACGATCGGGGTTTTTATTACCGGGAAACTTAGCTGCATTGAATGTTTACGACGTCTTTTCGGCTGTGGTCTAGGAGTCCAAAACAGGACACTATTATTAAGACAGCAATAATAAATTGTAGATAGTATATCTAAACATATCTGACGACCGATGTGGCGCGGTGGGCGATGGTCCGCCTGCGACGCGGAAGGTTGCGGGTTCGATTCCCGCCTCGGGATAAATGTTTGTATGTTCTGCAAATATTTATTCCGGGTGTTCTGGGTATTATATGTATAATAAAAAAATATCTATCTATGTATTATATTGTATTAAGTATGTCAGTCTTCTAGTACCCATAACACAAGCTTTGCTTAGCTTGGGGCTAGATGATGTTGTGTGTATTGTCCAGCATTATTTATTTTATTATTTTTATTAAACATACATATATACGGGCTTAAAAGAAAAATTCAATCCATATTTCAAGTTCCCACCATCGACGTCAACCATAGAAGCCCCCCAAAAGCTTTCTAATCCAGCCACCACTAAGCCACGAGAGCTCTCGAATTGAAGCACTTTTATGAAATGGGATTTCTGTGTAAGGTATTAAATATTTTAAAAACGCCTGCGATAAAAGTTTATGGGATTCGCACGTGCAAATTATTGCTCGGCAATTTTTTGTAGGCGCTCGGATATTAGAATTTAGGTCTGTTTTCAATGGCATGGGAGACAGTGGAAAGTGGGATATAAATAACAAGGAGATTTATAGAAGGACCTCAGTTAAATGGGTTAAGGTTACACAAAGTTACAAGCCGAGAGTATTTTGGGTTTGCGTGTAAAGCAAATAATATCTCTATAGGTAAAAGTAGGTACGTATTTGTTAGATATATATTGACTTTTAAGTAGAACCAGTGCGTTTAAGATCATTTATTAGAGTTGTTTTATCATTTATCAGTTGGTATTAGCTCTAGATACCTTCCATGAAATATGTAATTCCTAACTTAAAAATGCTATAAACTGTAGGTACCTGCAAAATTGCGTAATTCATATACAATTAAAAAATGACACAAAAACATAGATATTATCTAATCTTGAAAATATCATAAACGACGTTTCAATATAATTTGGCCCTAGGAAGGTACCTACATAATGCTTCGGCTACATTAGCGGGCGAATATTCGTATCGTGTTGGCGCGACAAAAACATCGTGTTCGGATAAAGGCGAAATACTACGCGATGACACGATGTACCCGGCCACATACATCGCGTTAACACGAATATTCGCCGTAGCCCGCTAGTGTGGCCCCAGCATAACGATTACGTCAAAGCTATTTCATTTATAGTCTAACCAAAATTCATGCGCATTCACAGATTCATACCTAATAACATCAAGAATAAATAATCGGAATTGTATAACCGAAGGTTTAACATAGCCAATTTAAGCTCTAACTTGCTAATTACCTAATTAAAAGTTTATTCATTTAATAATTTGAGCTGAGATTATCCAGCTATTTCTTCTTATGACATGACTTCTGTCTTCTGTCTGTCAATATGACAGGCAAAACTGCCACGCGACAAAGCTATTCTATCTGTGCTCAGAGATGTTTTTACTATCTTGTTGCTATGGTGAACCGAAATAGCCTTAATCCTTGCCCTTATAAAAAAATTAAATAGATGTCTAATACGTAATCATGTATTTTCTAACGTTTAAAATAATTATTACTTTAATATAAATGGGCGTAAGTATACGTATGTTATCGGCAAAAACTAAGATAGATAAGTTTTTGATAACAGCTTTGCAAAATAAAACCATATTTCTATGAACATTTTAACCTAGTTTAACTTTGAAACATATCATTTAAAAAGGCAATGGAGGTTATTAAAGCAATTTTATAATATTGCTCAATATGTCGATTAATGATTACTTTGACATAACATACTAGTAATAATAATAGATAACAAATAAAGGTGCGTACACACGAGTTTAGCCGCTGTGACCCACTAGTCGGCTAGCAATGTACTTAATTGTTATAAAAAAGCCTACCTTCATAATGCAACCATATGGTTGGCAAACCGTAGGCTATTTATTTATTGAATACAACAAATTTACTTATGAATGAATGAACATAATTAAAATGACTGAGCATTGGTCCTTAGAGTAGTAAAAATATAATCAAGGTCAACAACTAAACTAAGCTCGTGTAAATATACCAACTGATAACAAACTGTCAAACGTGGCGGACATTTGAATGAAAACAACAATCCAGTCCTAGTTGCGCAGGCGCCGGCACAGAACGTGTTTAAATTAAGAATCCAAGATGGCGGCGCGCAAGATTCTCACGCGGCAGTGTTTGTTAGACGTCACAAGGAGGGCTTATAGCTCTGGTGCTGACAAAAATGTCGCTTTTTTGGGACTCGGGAATATGGGAGGATTTATGGCAGCTAATCTCGTCAAACAAGTAAGTCAGGAACTAATAAGTAATAGGTCAAGTTCAACTTAACACAGAAACATGTTTGTTTGAAGCAATGTATTTTTAGGTGCCGATTTGCTCATTGTTAATGATACTATCAAATGTTGATAAAATGTATGTCGCTTTTATCTTTATCAAATTGTACACTTAGGTGATTTAATTTTACAGCGTATTTTCCGGTTGTAGTCAATTTGAATAAGAATGGCATGTTTGTATTAAATTAACATATTTTTGTATAAATTGTATATTCTTTGGTATCATTGGTTACAATTATTGAAGACTAGATTCCATATAAGTTTTTCGGTCTAGTTGACGAAATTGAAAACTCATTACTTTAAATTTTCTCATTAGTAAGCAAAGCAAGTCACACATAGTAAATACCACGCATTTGTAAAAACACCTAAATAAACATTTCTAATGTAATATGTTTTACTACTAGATAGTTAATATATGTTCTAAAAAAGCCATATTTACTTTTCTAGAACATATATTACTAGTAGTTATGTAATATAATAATCCTACTAGATAGTGTCGAACAGAAGCCTGTACCCCAAGTACGAGTTTGTACACACACGGATCGCAGAGACGCAATCGCCGAGCGCCACCGATTTTGTATGGAAATCCAAGCTTCTCAAAAAGTCTACTAGGGGCGCTGCTTGGATTTCCATACAAAATCGGTGGCGCTCGGCGATTGCGTCTCTGCGATCCGTGTGTGCACAAACTCGTACTTGGGGTACTGAAGTCGGATTCTTACAAGTGACTTACGATTTTAAAATCGTAAGTCGCTTGTAGCCAGATGTTTTTTTGGTATAAGTATTACGATAAAACAAGAATTTTGAATATCAGAAAATAAACACACCTACATACCTACATGAATAAGGCATTTTTAGTGCGGTTACTAAGGCAAGCGTAGGGAAAGACGCCCTTCGGTGAGATGGAGAGACGACCGGCGGATAGCGTACTTACATATTGGATGAGAAGAGCCGAAGACCGGGCTCAGTGACGCGTCTTGGGAGAGGCCTATGCCCATCAGTGGACTGATATAGGTTGATGATATATTGGATGAGAAGACCCGAAGACCGGGCTCAGTGGCGCGTCCTGGGAGAGGCCTATGCCCATCAGTGGACTGAGTTGATGATACTTCCGCATCAAATTATAAAACGTTGCTTTCAACAAGAACATTGAACAATTTTATTCTTTCATTATAACTCGCGGAATTATTTATGAAAAAATGTGCTGGCAGCCTTTTAGACGAAATTTGAAGGCGCGTTTAAACGACACGCTGTCAAACATTGATTGATGCAGTATTTAGACTTAGCAGAATATTATTACATTTCTGTTTCGTTTGTTCTAAAGTTTGAAATATTATTTGATGTTGTGAGTAGATAAATCGAGCTAAATCCGTGGTATCTAATTGTATCTTAAATGTATTTAATTAGTTGTTTTACGAAACCGACGCAAATTCCTAGATTAAAATCTTCGGTTGAATAACTTTATGTGAGGAACAAATAATTATTGATGGAACTTTTGATGGGTTGTTTGAAGGCACCTTTAAACTAATTTAAAATTAAAATCCGTTCAATTCATTCAAAGATTATGTTAAATTATGCAAATGGAGTTTTTGCGTGAACATTTTAAGGAATTTAAGGGCTCTCTGGACTTGCGCGTATTTACATCGATTTTGGGTCAAGCTTTACTTTTTAAAAACGTAAGTGCTTTTTAAACTCTGTTACCTAGCAATAAAATGTTGTAGAAATAGGTAAAGTAGGTATAGCCCTTCTTAGGAAATCATAATATGAATGAAGTATTTATTAAAAATCAGAAAAAAAAACATCTTACAATCTTAAACTAGACACGAATTCATTCCAAGAGTACCTATAGGGATTACATAAAAATAATAAAAAATATCAGCATTGCTATACAGCGCGGCAATGCAGCCAGTGTCTTGGGTACGCTTCCGATTGGTACTGATTTGGATCAGTTGAGCTATCTATAGATCGTTTGCAACGGTCTGTAGATAGCTCAACTGTTTCTTATGTATTTTATATGACAATGTACATTTTGTAAATACTGTATAGTCGTAAGTTTGTTTGTGAATAAAGTTTTTATAAAAAATATAAACATCAAAATCATATCTATTAATTAAGGAACAAAAACAATAGAAACCTTTTCTATTTATTTATTTATTACCTCGGTAAAAAAACCTGATTTACCGTAGTAAAGGTAACCTCCAGGAGTATAGTATATAAGTACTTACATTACTTGGTAGGTACGAGTATAGTCGTGAGCTCGACTAGGTCAACTACCCCTTTAATCCCGATTATCCAGTTTATTTTTTATATCTAGCAACTCTAGTAACAAGTAGACGCTTCAAAGTCTGTTTGAAAATGAACTCTAATGACAATTAGTTTTATGTCGGTCTCCGACGAAGTGTGTGAGACGTAATACTCTAATTACCATATTTTTAACCATACTTCAGGCAAATAAAGAATTTAATTTCATTTCATTTCCCTATGTGTAAAATGCACTTTATTTTTTTTCAATTTACTTGTCCTATTGTGTCCCACTGCAGGGCAAAGGTCTTCCCATAACTTTTCCATTCATCTCGATCTCCTACGTCCATCCACCACTCCGTCGCGTATGAGTCGAGATCGTCTCTCCGACGATTATATTTGTTTTTATTTCTAGGGTTTCACAGTCCGCGGATACGACCCGTCCAAAGAAGCGCTAACAGCTGCTGAGAAGAATGGCATCAAGAGTGCCACGTCCATCGCGGCGGCTGTTGACGGCGTCGACGTCGTGGTGTCCATCCTGCCCAGCAATAAGGTGGTGCTGGATGCCTACATCGGCAAAGACGGCGTGGTAAACCATGTAAGTCATCAAACAATTTCATAAAATTTCATTACTTACACTATACAAACATCAATGTATCATCACAAAAAAGTTGAGCCTTTGACGACCGATGTGGCGCGGCGGCGGCCGAAGGTCCGCCTGCGACGCGGAGATTGCGGGTTCGATTTCCGCCTTGGGATAAATGTTTGTGCAATCTGCAAATATTTATTCCGGGTGTTCTAGGTATTTTATATGTAGATATAATAAAAAAATACCTACCTATGTAATGTATTGTATTAAGTATGTCAGTCTTCTAGCACCCATAACACAAGCTCTGCTTAGCTTGGGGCTAAATAATGTGGATTGTCCAGCATTATTTTTTAATTAGTATTATATTCTTTGTGTTTGCAGGCTCCCAAGGGCACGCTGCTTATCGACTCAAGCACAGTAGATCCCAACGTGCCCAAGGAGATATTCCCAGTGGCCAATGATAAGGGTGTCAACTTCATCGATGCACCTGTCTCAGGAGGTAAAACACAGAGTTCTTCTGCCCCAAACGAAAATCGCGCTAACAAAAAAAAAGACGTGTGGCACTCGGGGACTGCCGCGGTAAAGCTATTGCATAGTATTTTTTGCTGGATTACGCATGCGCAGTGTTAGGTTATTTCGTTACGGAATTTCTGGATTCGGTGTCCACCCTCAAGGCCCGCGATAGAAGCTATGCAATAGCTTAAAAAGTACCTTTCGTTAAAATCAGTTGAAAAATGCGACCTGTAGACGAGAAAGGATAGACAGACAAGAAAAAATTAGGCAAGTGTGACGCTTCGCTCGTTCAGTCGATTATATTTTTTCCAAAAATGAACAACAATAACTTCAATCTTCACCGACATGTAATGACACAAATATTTGTTCTTGGTAGGGATCGAACCCACGACTCACAGCAGTAATCAGAGCTATCAACGAACCTGTCAAACTAACAACCATACATCTAAATGATTACGTAAAACAAAACTTAATATTTATCGCTTCTATTTTACACGAGCCTTAATTTTCGTTAAAATTATTGCGAGAATTTGAGAGACAATCTTGATTAGATAGGCACCAGGTGGGCTATTGAAGATAAAAGTATATAGGTACTAGCTTTAGGTATAGCGAATGTCTTTAAACTAGAGATAATTTACTTGGCAACCGAATTGAATGCATAAACAGCTGTTATCAAAATGATAACTACTATCAGTAAATCAAATATTTATACTTCATAATGATCATATTTTGAAATAAATGAATAAATATTCATGATCACGCAATCTAGTCTCAAACTTACAACTCCTTTTTTCATGTTTTGTCATAAATAGAGTACGCAAACGTAGAACATACATTAACGTCCGGTTTCTGGAAACCCAAATCACGATTGATCCGAGTTTGACACATAGTAATTGTTTGATTTTTTCGTTGATCATCGTTCGAGAAACCGGCCGTAAAACTCTTTTCATGTTTTGTCATAAATACATAGAATACGCAAACGTAGAACAAACATTAATGTTTGCCATCACATAAAAGTTTCCTCTTTATGGGGATCGAACCCACGATCCTTATAGAAGACAACTAGTACCAAGTGTGGTGTGTACACTTACCTTAGACAAGCTTGTTAACTTTGCATTACGTTTTTGGTCAGAGGCCTGTAACTCTACCATGAGTTTTTACTATACTATATATACTACACTCGCTAGCGTCTGTAGTTAAAAAAATGTATGAAGATTTGTACAGCGCCTCTAGCGGATAGTTGGGTACTAAAATTCGTAATACTAATATTTACGTAACTACTGTAGTAAAGTCAGGCGATTTTACTGTGACAACTCATGGTAGAGGTACCGAGCACTAATAAATGTAACAATAGTAAACGTTTCGAAACGGTGGCGTATTCGAATGACACTACGCGTTGACGCCCGCTCGTCTGCCGAATGTTGCAGCGTCACCGCGCAGTGTGTATTGAAGGTGCTAACATTTAGAATTGTCACATTAATCACTCACCCCTCTGATTGTCGATTGTTTTCAAAACCAATTCGCTGGTTACGCCACTAATTATAAAAACTTTCAATTTTAAAAAATATGAATAAACAATTATTGTAAAAAGAATCATAATAGGTAAATACCGTTAGGATCCAGACCTGGTTGCTTACCTGTTCTTCTAGACTATCCGCGAAGACCTGGCACCTAGAATCACCTAGTATGTAAGACGTTTCAAAGTAATCAGTGTGCGTTTATTGAATAAAGTTTATTTTGATTTGTTTTGTTGAACATGATTATTTTGTTTAAGGTGTGATGGGAGCACAAAACGCAACCTTAGCCTTCATGGCAGGTGGTCGCAAGGAAGACTTCGACCGGTCCATCCCTCTGCTGAAGGCGATGGGCGCCAAGCAGTTCCACTGCGGAGACGTCGGGGCTGGCCAGGTCGCTAAGCTGACCAATAATATGCTGATGGGCATCACGGGCATGGCCACTGCTGAGTGCATGCATATGGGCATCAAGTAAGTAAAAAATATTTCCTGTACAAAATCCCCTTATACACACTGACACTGTGACACTGTGACAGGCGTTACTGCTCGTCACTGCGTCATCGGTCTTGGCAGTAGCTCTGCTTTCCATGCTTTGGGTCGTAGGTTCGATTCCCACCCCGAGCAAATGTATGTGTGATGATCATAAATATTTGTTCTGTGTGTAGGTGTTATTATGTCTTGTAAGTATGCATTTACAAAAATTATACAACCATTCTATCAGCAATCTAGCTCTCATAGTACAAGCTTTGCTTAGTTTGGGATGTTTACTTACTTATGTTTATACAACGAATTACGGATTTATTAATTGACAGTCGATTTAATATTAAAACAAATTATTTTTATTCATTTTTTATTAACTTTCCATGCACACTATAGGTACTTAATGATTGTGTGTGTTGGTGTCACAATATGTATTTTTAAACATCTCCTATCTACAGACATCTACAGCCTGTATTAGTGTAACGATAGTTTTTATAACAAAGTTTCAAATTCCAGAGCTGGACTAAACCCCCAAGTACTGCTGGATGTGCTAAACAACTCATCAGCTCGCTCATGGTCGACGGAAGTGTACTGCCCGGTCCCTGGTCTGGTCCCCACTGCACCTTCCAGCCGGAATTACGATGGAGGATTCAAAAATGAACTTATGGTTAAGGTAAGTGGACAATTTCATAGGTATATGCGATTGTGATGTAACTGGTAAATATTGGATGAGAACAGCCGTAGACCGGGCTCAGTGGCGCGCCTTGGGGAAGACCTACGTCGAGCAGTGGGCCGATATAAGTTAATGATGATAAAATGATATACGTAAAATTTCACGCAACGATTCTGATAAATACATGACTGTCCTCCAAGATCAAAAGTTCATTATGAAAACTTTAACGGTAACTTTTACTAGCATACTGCTAGACATATTTTTACTAAGTACATACTTCTGTATCCAGGACTTGGAGCTGGCTTCAGGCATGGCTCTCGGAATCCGCTCGCCCATTCCACTAGGTGCAGTCGCCACACAGCTGTACCGCATCGTGCAGTCCCGAGGATATGGACACAAGGACTTCTCCTACGTCTTCCAGCTGCTGAAGGAGGAGAGCGAAAAGAAAAAATAGAAATAAATAGCTAAAAGTTACTTTCGAGTTTTTAATTCCTTGTAGTCTAACTATGAATAAAATCTATTCTGTTGTGTAATACAAGCTATTTGACATCACGCTGATAATGATGATAAAATGACTAAGCAAAAGTGATACCAAGATCACATTTTGTATATTCCCAACCATATTTTGTTTTAAAATCGCAACATTCATACACTACAAATTAGATGTAGGCAATGAGCATCGCGCTATTGTCATCTTGATTGCTACAAAAGCAAAATGCCTAACTTTACAATATGAAAAACACAATAATGTTTCGTTCATAATTTTTAGAATAATGGAACATTTATATAAAATAAAGTTTCGAGCGGAGGTCGCTTCTCTAAATACAATTCCAACGCAGGCCGCCTAATACAAAACCAAATACGGTATCCGAGGACCCTGCAGTGGAATGATTTAGGATCGCATAAAAAGAGTTTACATAAACGCTAGGCAGCATCCAGCCAGCGCTTGCCAGATGACGCGGTCTCACTCTGCACGGCCACGGCGGACTTACTTTCTTTGTTATGTACCTCAAACTTAGCTAATGCATCCTAGAAGCCCAGAATACGTGTTAAACGCCAAGTTTGGTTTTGGCGGATAAACTCATAAAGAAGCGGTGCTGTGCGTACTTTAAACTTAGCTAATGCTATAAGTCCTATAAGTCCAAAATACATGCTAAACGCCAGGTTTGGTTTTGGCTGATAAATTTATAAAGAAATGGCGATGTGCGTACCTCAAACTCAGCTAATGCAATCCTAGACGTCCAAAATACATGCTCAACGCCAAGTTTGGTTTTGGCTGATAAACTCCTAATAAAATGGTGCTCTGTGTGGTTTATTGCAATGAACAGAATTCACTTGTAAACCAAATCAAAATGGCACGATTGGCCCTAAAAGAATTGCCGGAAAAAATATAGGTGTAAGTCACTGATTTTAAAATAAGTCTTGAGGCTAGCACATTTGGGAAGTGAGGTTAAAAAATAGGCTAATTTATAATAAACATATTAAAATCATAATGGTTTATTTATTACTTACTTCAAGCTAGCTTAGGTACCTACTAAAAACCTCGTAAAATGAGCTCCTCAAATTAGCTTTTTAGATCTACAAAACTTTCTTACTCCATAAAATACTAAAACCTAAACGTAACACTCAGTTTTATTCTTTAGATCGAATTCCTTTCATTTTGAGGAATCCATCGCATCACATTACACAACCAGACCTAAAATATTAAATTTCCATGATTGGATTCCCTGTAACATTTGGACTTGTTCAAATATTAAATGACTTTTCGTGGAATTGGTGTGTTATTTTATGGAGAAATATACGTGAAGCGAGCTTTAAAAAACTGGGTTGGTTTTATTAAAAAAGCAAATAGCTTTTGCGCACACATTGGTATTGAATATTGATTGGTAGTACCTATCAATTTAATTAGAATAAAAATTCATGCTGTTTGCATTTCATTTTATAGCGACTTTGTCATACATAAGCAATCAACTGAGTATTATATCAGTAATCTAGTTCCGATAGTACTTTGCGTAGACTAGAGTTGGGTGAAATATTCATGAATATGTATTTTTCATAGTTACGTGTAGTTATTTTTTTTTATTATAAAATGATAGAAGCTCACAATTGATAAACGGAGATATAAGAAAAAGTTTAAACCGGCTTAAACGCATTAAATCACATGGAATCAATAAGTATTTCGTTTAAAAATATATGATTTGTGGCTAAGCTGTGCCAGATTTGCTGTTGCAGTTGGCCACTATCCTATAGATCCACCTACATCAGACCGCATCGTCACTTAACATCAGGTGAGATCGCGGTTAAACACTTGCCTATAACTTGTAAAAAAACCTATAAATATTAGTTGCTATAAAACATTTTTAGCAGTCCGTAAATCGGCTCGTTTTCCAAGGCATTTGTTTGGCTAGTCTTTGTTGAAGAAAAACTTCGGTAAAGGCCATTTCTTGTATGCGGTTGACTTTCATTTATTGCTGGCACATTAACGTAAGAACTCTTTTGTGTTGAGAAAAATATGATTATGACGCGGACCGGCCTCTTTGGTTCTTTATTTGATTTTCACATTTTCACCCCACAAAAATTCAATATGGCTGACTTCTTACAAGAGATGTGATGAAATTACTAAACAGTAGTGGATCTTTTCTCCTTATTTTATCTACGATTACGTATCAACGAATAATATCTACTCTAAATTTTTACACAATACTATGACCGACAACAAAGAGATGTTTTATTTCAAAAGACACATTTTTCTCGCTGCTACCAATAAAATCAGGTATTCCAAGGATGTCTAGGAAATACCAGAAGTTAATGAAAGAAAGCATAATCCTATTTGTATGTAAATATCTGTTCGTTTCACGCTTAATTTCCGCCGAGATTAGACGTCCCATGAAGGTTCCTCACCGCAGCTTCTCATTTCGATCACGTAACCTCTCCCACAAAAGAAAATTAAGGGTGGTCTGAGCAAAATTTTTTGGCCTACCTCTGTACACAGTGTAACAAAATATCCACGGAATTCAAATGACATTCTTGTCACGAGCGACCATTACTTGCCGACAGTGACTTCCAATATCTAAATGTGAATCACTATTAGACCCAAAACTTTCAAAACGTAAGCCAATCTACACCTTCGCCCATCTTCACAAAGTCCATTTTGCTGTTTTTTATTATGTAACATAGTACTCTCTGTGTTTGAACGTTGTAGCGCCGTAACGTGAAAATTTTAAATTTCGTGTTTAAGTGAAATTTTATTGGGTTCTTCTATTTATAGTGAAAATTGTTTAGAGTCTTCTAATATTAACTTTTACTGTGTTTTTAAGCTTGAAGCTTGAAGGCGGTTACCGCTGTCACTGTGCGAGACATTTCTTAAGTAGGTATGCGAGTCAATCACTTCCGAAACACGTCTCAATGAATTGAATAGGATTTCTAAGAATTTTATTGAGAAAAACATGTTGTGTAAACATTATTTTTGCGCAAAAGAACGTGCAAACACCATAATGTTATATGATTGATATTTGATAAGAAGATGGCTTTTTATTATTTGTATTTAAAGCGATAGGTACAATTAGTTGGATATTATCGAGCTTATATTTCAAGACTTTATTTTAATTAAAATATAGGGATAACAATATAATTATGAGGAAAAAACACTTGCTCTTATTTAAGTCTATTAATTATTATTTTGGTACCCAACTTAGCTAAGAACAGTAGCTCAACGTTATGTCATCTTTATATATTAAAACCTCCTTAAGTTCTTTAAAAAGGTTTAACGTCAAAGTCGCTTAAAAAGTTCGTTCCAAGTTTGAGTTGTAACTCAAATATCATGTAAATGGGAACAATATAACTTCTCTTGTCGAACGTATCACATGAGTTTGGAACTAAGCAATCTGGAGCGAGCTGAGATCCACTGAGCTCGGCCAAGTTTCTAGCTGAGCCTGTACTGGGCTATAGTATTTACTCTAAGTAATGCAACTCTAAAATAACAAGGCATTTGTTATGTAGAGTTTCATCTGCAAAATAAAAACTTACAGTTTTGGGTCTGTGTCAGTAAAAAAAAAATAGTCGTGAAAAAAATAGCGGGTTTCCAAAAAAGTATTTGCTTGAAAAATATGTGCTTCAGTCTCGTATACATTTCCAAAGAAAACATTATAAAATATTTGTCGGCACACAGCTATATTTTGTTTAAAAATGAGTATCGCCATTTATTTTATAGTCACTGCCAGTATTTTGACTTTTGTATGTCTGTTTCAATACCAAGACCAAATATATCAACTTAAAATAAAAAAAGTAGGTAATATTTTTGCCAATTATACCTGAATCTCTGTACAGTTTCTGCTAAGTGTGTCCACTAAGTAAAACAGTTTTCTGTTCCAAATAAATCATTTGAAATCTAATGTAGTTGTACCACTGATTAACTAGTTAACAATGTCCGTGCTGAGCTCAGGCGAAACTTCCAAATTTTGATTAACTTTTAATAAGCCGCCGCGATACTGATAGAACTTTGCGACCAACTTTTATAAGAAAATTAATAACAGGTTAATTCTTAGATTAGGGATGATACAAATTCCTATTTATATTTCGCCAAAAGCGTTATATAAAGCGGTTGAAAGATTGTCGGTTTATTTCAAACTTTGTTGACAAACTGGTAACCCAGAATTAAATAACTAAGTAGATTTAAAATTGTTTATTTGCATAAAATCTGTAAACAGGTTTTAAAATCGTAATTAATTACGATACAATTTGCAGGGATATTCATAATGAGTGCAACATACTTAATATAATAACCCTAGTAATTTTCAGTTATACCTACTTTATTTCGTATCTAAACTCACGATCAGGCTATCTAGGTAAATACTAGGTGATTCTAGGTGCAAGTACTATATATTTACTACATATTTTCGAAAGTATAACGGTTTATGAGACTTTGAAGTTCATATTTTCAAAACTATCAATTCACCTCAATATCTGACTGAGTAGGCTAAAAATATAGAGCCGCAATGCAGCACACAGGCTTAATTGAATTAATAGTTGCGGCAAGTCTATCAAGCACAGAGTAGTGCAACAGATTATTTGTCTATGCCAGACTTTGCAGAGATTGCTATCTTTGAACTAAGACTTTTGTGTTGCGACCTCTTTCACTACAACCTTTTTTTAGACACTGAGCGCACCGCTTTATTTTGGAGCGAAACGAGTTCTATTTTTTATGCCGATTGGTACTGATTTGGACCAGTTGAACTATCTATACTTAGATCGTTTTCAAAGGTGTGTAGATAGCTCAACTGTTTCTTATGTATTTTATATGCCTATGTACATTTTGTGAAAACTGTAATAGTTCTATTTGATTTATTACATTGCTTTTATGCTTGCGAATAGGATATCTCATTATCAGAGTTCTTTACAAACGAAGTTAGTAAGCAGTAAGCAACCAACTTAATATTCTTTGTTTATAAAGAAATGCTCTGGGGATAAAAAGTCCCGCGCAAATACTTTAAATTCAGCCAGCAACCCACAAAACATGGCACTAATAAAACAAAACAGTTCCAAATTCAAAAGACACGCGCCTCCATCGACATGTCGTTAAAATTCAAAGCGCGGTGACGTTGTATGATTTTTTCTTTCTACCCTCAAAAGCTGAAAATTTGCTTGCGAACGCGCGGCGAGCCGTTTGTCTTACTCCGTGGAACCGTAAATCCGTGACTAAAATAATAGACCGGGCGCCAAAGGGCCCTTGCAAAATAAATTGTTTAAAACTTCGATAGCGGTGAAATATTTAGTAGTAGTTTCAATTGTTTCATTGAACAAAAGGGACATAAAATCTGTTGATAGAATCTTTAATGTCTATTTAGAAGTCTTTGAACCTTTTTCACTTAGACACTTACACTTAGGGCTTTTTCATATATTTTCATTTCTCAGTTTGTCCCTTATTATGATATCACTAATTATAAAATTACTTTTATCTTGCATAGCATTGATGCATTTTGCTTTTTTTTTACCGGTATTTGAGTAATTTGTTCGAACTACAACCATGCTCTTATCATTTATGACAGTAATCCAGAGTGTTTAGTACTCATAATTTCTTATCAATAAGTGGGATGTAACTCCGCGTGTTATTCTTAACATAACCCAAGTATTTTATTGAAATGAAATAGGTAGGTACTCTATATTATTTTACATCTATTTAAAATCAAGTAAATTCTTTGACTTTAGTGTCAAAATAAGACCACAAATAACGTGTTTGTCGTAAGAATATAGTTTCCCAGCTTCTCCACCAAGTCTGTTTTCTTAACGCATTCACTGGCAATCTTATTAAGTCTGTCTGTATGCTTTGGGAATATGAACTGTCACGTTCAGAAGCTTAGCGGTTTGAGCTGCTTTGTGCCGGCTTATTCGATCAAAGCCTTTTAATTTTACGCGTTCACGTTGGAAATTGAAAACTATTGTGTTAAATGTAACGATGTTTTTCTTTAATGCCGATAAGAGCGCTCAAACCTACCAACAATATTTACATCTTAAAATAAATAAAAATAAATAATACTGGACAATCAACACAACATCATCTAGCCCCAAGCTAAGCTGAGCTTGTGTTATGGGTACTACGTTACGTATAAAATACCCAGAACACCCGGAATAAATATTTGCAGATCGTACAAACATTTATCCCAAGGCGGGAATCGAACCACCGCATCGCAGGCGGTCTTTCGCACGCCGCGCCACATCAAAATATTTTGCATAACTACAAATATTTGCCTTTTTGCAAAAGCAAACGTAAAAACGGTCGCATAAAACAGAACTACAAAAAGCGTACAATAAGTGAACAGTAAACAAAACGCTTCATTTCCACTAAGCGAACACACAAATTTTGAGTTGAAATAAAAAGAAACCCTTGTAACAGCGCTAGTACAATGGAGATCCCGAGATCCCTCTACATTCAGAAATTAAAAACTGGAAAAAAATTCAATTGTCATTCTAGACATGCGAGCCTCGGGGAGTTTCTGCCTAGGGATGGGCGAGCTGCCTGCTTGGATTAGCTTTTATTTACGTAAATAACATTAATGCTCAACAAATATGTAAGATTGGGAACAGATTCGTTTAATGTATTTCAATCCTCGATGCAAAACCGACGGGTAAAAAACAGTTCGTTTTAATAAAGTCAGAGTTTTCAACAATTCACTCAAAGATAATATTTTTAATGAATTGGGTATGGGTCTGTTTTCATAGGTTCACTTCTATAGACATTATCAAAAACTTCAATAATATATAAGTACTCAGTTCGTTTTCTATGCTTGCTACAATAACTTTATAAACTATTACAGATTTTATAGCAATCTACAGTGCACATAGCGTATTCATAACTACTAAAAAATCAGGACCTGATTGGATAGGTCATCTGTTTCTCAACTCTACCCTCGCGTTGAAGCCGTTTTGACTCATGTCTTGCAGCAGCGTAACCCTCAATTATCCAGCCTTACAGCCTCAGGAAAAGGGACTCGCAGACAGAAATAACTCACAGGAGCCCATCACTAAACCTGTTTCTTTGTGCTCGTGAAATATTCACGGTAACCGCGGAGTGAAGACAAAAGAAATCGCGCGTGACGAGAATGGCCCCAAAACTAGGACTGAATTTTATTCACATTCACGCGCCTAAAAGTAAACTATCTGGGGAATGCGTTTTTTAGGGAACTACTGGGCAAATAAAATAGATTATTTTATAAAGAGATGGTAATAGAATCATAAATAAACATAATTGGAACGATGTTTCTTATCGCGTGTTGTGAAAGGAAAAATAATAAGACCACAAGTTGTAACGTGAGAATATTTATTTATTGACGTGCACCAAAGCCATATTTTGTCGTTATCCAAATAATGAGTTCATATTTTATTTATAAAGTGATAGCATAAAAAATGCTGACTATAATATTAGTTTGGTTAAGCTTTTATGTAAAACAGTGAAGTTAATGTTATTGCTTTCACACCCTAAAATGAGGGTTGAAAAATACCCATTAGGTACCCATCCGTGCTTGAAGTAGAAATGTTCAAAAATATTATATTTTTTTATTGGAAATGTCATCGATTTTTGGATCCTTTATTTGATGTTTTGTAAAAATGAACAACCCTGGCTTCAATTGTGATTGAAAGTATATTTATGTAGTTCCAATTTCACAACTAGATGTCGCTGCAACATCTTGTCGATTCCTAGATCGCGATGTTGAAGCGTTTTGCGTGCCACGGTCGAAGTTATGAGACTTAAAACAAAGATTAATCAAAAAGTACTTGGCCGATGTTCATGAAATTTATACTTATCTCTAAAGTATGTCTAACTATTTAAAAAAAAGAATCACTAAAATCGGTTCATAATTGGCGGAGAAATCGTGTTAAAAACAAAAAAACAAAGACAAATTGCCCACATCCTCCTTTTTTAGAGCCGTTACGCACTGTCGACTTGTTTCCGGCGACTCGGTCGCTGGCGACTCTGGCTTACTACAGTTTAAATAGGTGTTTACACACTTAGTCGTCGGTCGCCCTATTGTTTTGACGTGACAACGTCTTATAATTCGATAGAGCCGGCTGCACGTACGAAAAACATGACTCATGAGGCGTTCTGAGGCGTTCTGAGGCGTTCCATGAAGTGCGAGAACGCGGAACGAGCGACAAAGAAGCACAATCGGCTTTTGCGTTCGTTGTCACGTTCAACTATCGTCAGTAAACCGACTTTACAGACAACCATTTTTTTTGGTCGAGCGACCGAGTCGCTGTCGACAAGTCGACAGTGTGTAACAGCTCGGTCTATTAAAATCAAAACAGCTCACTTATCAAAACTCATTTCAGGTAAAACAACACATAAATATAAAATGGATATAAAATCAAGTTAATAACCATATCCTTTATTTTAACAGCTCAATTTATTCAGGAAGCGATACAAATTGCTATCAATTCTCTGTCCCTCCCATTTGGGACGCTTTTCGCTCTGTATTAAAATCGTTCAATTTAATTTGATTAGATATTTAATATTCATGCAAATACAAGGTGCTTTAAAAAGAACATCGCCATGTTAAAGTCTGGTTAGTATAGCATTGAAAAGATGTCATTATAGTCTAAACAATAATACATAGTATCTATCTTATTCCTGTGGAGACCTTTGCCCTGCAGTGGGACACAATATAAATATTATACATAATAGGTTAAATAAAAAAAAATCTATATTATTCCAAACAGTACTTATAAAACTAATTTGGTTGTCATTCTATACTATCAGTTTGATAAGATTAAAAAGATTATAAGATATCAATCAACGCATTACAACATACTTAGAACAACACAATTTAATACGATATACACCGCATTATCATACGTAGCAGGGGGATAAAATTGAAAATAAATTGATACCCAGTAACACGAGCAGGATCAATCGCCTAGAAGACCCGATTACTTGCAACCTGCGGGAGTGAACACATCTTGCTATAAATAAACAATTCTTAAAATGCACGCGCTTCCTCTTACATTTGTATCTGTAGCTCTACCATGAGTTTTTACTATATTATATTTACTATACTCGCTAGCGTCTGTAGTTAAAAAATGTAGGAAGATTTGTACAGCGCCTCTAGCGGATGGTTGGTTACTAAAATTCAATACTAATATTTACGTAACTACTGTAGTAAAGTCAGGCGATTTTACTGTGACAACTCATGGTAGAGGTACAGTACACCATTTGAAGCCTTGTCATCACTCCCCTGCCCTTATCCCACGTTACGTGGGGTCGGCACATGTTTTTTTCTTCCACTCACTTCTATCATTCGTCAACTCTGAGTCTACTCCTTTCACATTCATATCCTCTTTTACACAATCCAGTCACTTCTTTTTCGGCCTTCCTCTATTTGCATATCCAGCCACGCAATAATGTACAGATACCTACAATACAAATAAATTTAATAAATTTTGTAATTGTAATCCTAGTATAAAAGACGATTCTAAATGATCCTTGCGATTTTACACAATAAACTTTAATTGAATTATATTTTTTTGTATTGGTTTTTATTGGTTCAATCACCGCCTTGTCACGTTACCGTAGAATGATCAGCCAACTAGAGCATTAAAGAGTCAGACTCGCGTTCATTTTAAAATAGTTTATTAATTTCATATTTTAGCTTGTAATCCTAACAAGTACATGTCTGAGAACTTTGCGAACCGTTATTTGTGAAAGCCTGAAAAGTGTTCAGATTTATAAGGATTATGTACAGTCTAGCAGGCTTTTGAGGTGACGTGTAATTCGGTTTTGTACTCGACTTTTGTTGCGAACAAAAGCGATAGTAAAGGATTCACTGATTTGTTTTTGAACTTAGACGCAAAAGTCGTTATCTGCGTACCGTAGCTTTAACAAAAGGACCGATTTTGATGCTATTTTTGTAGAATCGTAAATGATAAATGTATGTTATTAATATAGTTCTTGGCTAAACACAATATACCCTAGATTAAGGATGATTGATGATTTTTAGAAACTAAATTTATGATATAAATTTAGATTTTTTATGTTATATAAATTTTTAGTAAAATTGTGAAGTAAAAGTATAATTTACTTCTGTCAAAAACAGTTTTTTTCTTGTTATTAATATAGTTCTTGGCTAAACACAATATACCCTAGACTAAGGATGATTGATGATTTTTAGAAACTAAATTTATGATATAAATTTAGATTTTTTATGTTATATAAATTTTTAGTAAAATTGTGAAGTAAAAGTATTTACTTCTGTCAAA
This sequence comes from Ecliptopera silaceata, assembly GCA_932527185.1. Lineage (NCBI taxonomy): Eukaryota > Metazoa > Arthropoda > Insecta > Lepidoptera > Geometridae > Ecliptopera > Ecliptopera silaceata. The sequence goes on along the minus strand of OW052202.1, from coordinate 1,736,683 downwards.
AACAGTTTTTTTCTGTATTGTAGAGGTTAAAAAAAAATGTTTTTGACACTAGTGCAGCTCATTCGGTTCTGACACGCGCTTGAATAGGTGTAACTAAGTTCTAATCTTGTGTTGATTCCTTTATTATCCAGCATATTTTCGGCACACTCTAATCGCTACCAATTACGACTTACAGTCTCAGAAACCGTCTTATTAGATAAAGAACAGGGGTGCCAACCGAAATTTTCCCTCAGTAAAACCCAGGATATTATCCCATTTACTCCGGACATTATTTATTCATTTAGCTCGGATAAACATTGAAAAAAGTAAAAAAATAGCAATAGAAAACAGCCGCGCGTCATTAGTGTTGTAATAGCAATAATTTGACACGTGACGCTGAACGTGGCTGTAATACTTAAAATGGTAATCATTATGATAACTTAAAAACAAAATATGCAATATAAATGAAACATACATAAATAATCTATCAGAAATCTAGTTTCATAGTACAAGCTTTGCTTAGTTTGCGACTAGAGTGTGATGTGTGAATTGTCCGTGAATATTTACTATAGTTTTTTTTGTATAAAAAACTCACAGTCAACATTACCTTTTTATCAACAGGCTGTAAATAAAAACTACAGCATATTTCTTTTAATAACCTCTTTGGTGTAATATACCAGTTTTGACACTTCGCGAACAAAGAGATAGCACTCTAGAATTTAATAAGAAGCACTCACCTGTCGGGGAACTTAGCTGTAACTTCATAACTTTAAGCGTCAAATAATACTACTAGAAAGTTAAAAGATATGCTTATAAGAAAACAATAAAGCTGTCTTTTAGAATAAGTTTTTACATGACATCCAAGAATACGCAGCAAATTAATTGCTCAAGGTTAGGTTATATTTGTTACGTAATGTGACAAAGTTTTTATATTAAAAGTTATCTGCGTGATTTTATGGAATAAAGAATAATTTGACTTTGACTTTGATGTTCTAATAATGAAACTAGATATCACTAGTCTCTTTTGTCTGAAGGCTAGGGCCCCGATCGTGCTAAATTGTAACATAAACGGTTCGTATAAGCAGCAGCTAAGGTTCACCAGCGTAACGTGTACGTAGCATGTACGTAGTGATAATATTATAGTGTATTATGTCGCTATCTTGTTGTGAACGCAAATGGTGGTAGATAAGAGTCCCCGCAGACTACAAACTTTCTGTCGGCCGATAGTTTGGTCGGCTTCTTAATCAGTATGAAGACGGAATCACTGTAATGTGCGCATCTGCGTACATCTTCATACTGATTAAGAAGCCGACCATATAGTATCGGCCGATAGAAATTTTGGAGTCTGCGGGGACTCTTACGGCCGGTTTCTGGAAACCCAAATCACGATTGATCCGAGTTTGACACATAGTAATTATTTGTTTTTTTCGTTGATCATCGTTCGAGAAACCGGCCGTTAAAGTGACACGCGGTATAAACTATTTCTCCGTTTTGTCTATTGCGATACGGAATCCTAAAAACAATTGAACACCAAAAGCTCCAGGGAGTGCCCATGACAAGTCAATCAACCAACAACAACCGTTTTTCTGAACGAAACGGGCCATGTTTCATTAGAAAAGTACTTTCGGTGTAGCCTTCGTTTTCAGAATAGAGGGAATATATTTTCTAAAACCGCGATTAACATTATTGAACGCTTAGTAACTAAGTATTAGTTACTTATATTTATTTTGATATTAATTGCAAAGTCATAAGTAAAACGCGATGTAAAAAAACATTTTTTTTGACGTGACAACGTCTTATAATTCGATAGAGCCGGCTGCACGCACGAAAAAACATGACTCATGAAGCGTTCCGGCGTTCCGGCGTTCTGAGGCGTTCCAAGATAAGATAAGATACGATTGACGTTGTCACGTTCAACTATCGTCAGTAAACCGACTTTACAGACAACCATTTTTTTTGTAATTTTTACGTGTTGTTTACAAGATAAAATATTAACAATTCTGACATATCTAAATTATCAATATGTTAAACATTGCTCTCGTAATTTTAGAAAATTACGTGCGCAGAGTTTTAAAGACATATTCCTCATATACTTATTCATATATTATAGGTTGCCTGGAAGAGATCGCTATTGAGCGATAAGGTCGCCCATTGTGCATTTATATATTTGACGACCGATGTGGCGCGGTGGGCGATGGTCCGCCTGCGACGCGGATGGTTGCGGGTTCGATTCCCGCCTCGGGATAAATGTTTGTATGTTCTGCAAATATTTATTCCGGGTGTTCTGGGTATTATATGTATAATAAAAAATATCTATCTATGTATTATATTGTATTAAGTATGTCAGTCTTCTAGTACCCATAACACAAGCTCTGCTTAGCTTGGGGCTAGATGATGTTGTGTGGATTGTCCAGCATTATTTATTTATTTATTATTATTTATTTATTTATATTCTAACTATTGTTCTTCTTGTATTTTTTTGTTTTGGTGTAATTTGTGTACAATAAAGCGTTATTCATTCATTCATTCATTCCTCGTCTAAACTCGTTTTTAGCTCTATACTAGTACAATTGTAAGCTTTCACTATAAAAATATGGCAGTGGTTGAGTGCACTGCGCATGCAAAGCCATTTTACTAAAGCACACAGCAAATTGGCATTTTCTGACGAGAAGAAAAACAGAAACTCACGTGAAAAATCCCATTCATTCTCGTAAAATCCAGCGAACTTTCGCGAGCACAAAAAAAAAGTTTTAACAACTCAAGTTAGTACATCCTTTGTTTGAGTTGGTAACTGCTAACGATTGGAGTACTGCTGCTCTTTTCAATACTTAAGCCGATGTTTTGTGTAAAGACGACGGTTGAGACGAACCAGATTGAATCGAGTTCTATGAATTTTGTTTGGGAGTATTTGCTTCGTAAAACATCTATGAATTAAGTAATTTTACATCAGATTTGGATCAGTTGAGCTATCTACAGACCGTTGCAAACGATCTATAGATAGCTCAACTGTTTCTTATGTATTTTATATAACAATGTACATTTTGTAAATACTGTATAGTCGTAAGTTTCTTTATTAAAATACATAACAAATTTTTCATTAAGCAAGTCCTAAATGTCTTTAAACTAAGTCCTAAATATTTTTGGCCGTGTCTAATAAGGAATTTCCTAGTTAAAAGTGACATTAGCCTGGACCCTAAGCACTTATCCTGGATATGTCATTCATATCGACCGACAACTTTACCATCTGTGTCAATTTCTCGATTGTTATACCTAGTTGTATGTATTGACCAGGTTTGATTTGCCTCGCAAAAAAAAATGGTTGTCTGTAAAGTCGGTTTACTGACGATAGTTGAACGTGACAACGTCACTTCATGGAACGCCTCAGAACGCCTCAGAACGCCTTAGAACGCCTCATGAGTCATGTTTTTTCGTGCGTGCAGCCGGCTCTATCGAATTATAAGACGTTTTCTCGTCAAAAAGCGCTAAATGACATGCCAAGGAGCTGATCCTATCGGACAATACGTGTGTCCGTAACATCAAATCCGGACGTCTGCTGTCGTATAGAGCTAGGTATATAGCCATCAAAAAAAAGTTTATACCTGTTTATACCGTCCGTGACAGACGACAAGGCCGACGACGACGAGTTTTAAGTCTTTTTGGCTAGAAACAAATGACGACCGATGTGGCGCGGCGGGCGAAGGTCTGCCTGCGACGCGGAGGTTGCGGGTTCGATTCCCGCCTTGGGATAAATGTTTGTACGATCTGCAAATATTTATTTCCGGTGTTCTGGGTATTTGATATGTATAATAAAAAATATCTATGTAATGTATTGTATTAAGTATGTCAGTCTTCTAGTACCCATAACACAAGCTCTGCTTAGCTTGGGGCTAGATGATGTTGTGTGGATTGTCCAGCATTATTTATTATTATATATTTACGATGTCGGTCGTCGCTATGATGAAACTCTGCCTTTACTTCTCTGTTTGTTCCGGAGTTACCCTTTCAGTTTTTGTCACTCACTTTTCACTTCGACTCGAGTTTTGTGCTCGAGGACCTTTTGTGAGAGGTACAATGATTTATTGCGAAGCTTTTGATACATATTTATTACTCTGCAGTATAGGCTATTGAAATATCTATGTAGGTACTTCTTTCAATTTCCACTTTGCTTTAAAGATTTTGTAAACAAATCTTGTTTAAACGCTGTTTAAGCACTGCTTCAGACTCGCTCTGTCACTGTCTGTCACTATCTCAACTAAATGAGATGGCACTTAAATAATTATAAAAAAAGTGATATTTTAAACGGAGACAAACCATTGACGCCAAAATCGAAAGGCGATTGTGAATAAGGCTTTTAAGCTGTGATTTAAGGGCGAAAGTGTGGATTTATGCTTAGTTTGTCCATTGTAACGATATAACCGGCTAAGTGCGAGTCAGACTCGAGTCCCGTTTTGTTTATTTATTAATTTCAGTTTCTTACTGCACTTACAGTGTTAACCAACGCGTGCAGTAAGCCATCTAAATAGTAGAAATAGATACACTTTACTATTCATAGCTTGAATTAAATATATCGACTTCTGGTGTCTAGGAAACGTGTTAAGTAGTTTGGGTACGGAGCCCCAAAACCACCAAGCGAAAGTCCACGCTCAGTTTCATCATTGTACCTCAGTAATATTCTCTAGCGATTAAATAGTGTCAACTTAGTTAGAATGACTAATTACTATCTAATGGGGGCGCGGGTGTCGGCGCAACTATGGCTTTCATGGGACGTGTCGATCCCCGCGCCCCTGCCCCGCCCCCCCCACCCCTAGTCGGCGGCCCAGCGCCGCGGTGATGAGCGGGGTGGGTGGGAGGGCGACTCTCGAGTTGCTACCCATCACCTTGCTCCTCACCTAAAGTTGGGGGGATGTCGCTCGGGCAACGGCATCCACTAGCTCTGCTCGTGCCCCGCTAACCTTTTCTGTTCTCAGAGACAAAACCCAAACATGAACACGAAGATTACGAAGATTACGATGCCATGCGATCCGGCCAGCACCCGGCGCTCTCTGGTTCCCGGGCCGGAGAGCGAGAAATTGGTTACCGAAGGCGGTGGCGGGGTGGGTCTCCAGGCCCCGCCCCCTGCAGCTGCTACTGGAGCCAGCACCACCACGGACGCGACGGCGACCACATCCTCCGGCCAGCACCCGACTGGACCAGTGCAGAAGAGGAAGCCGAAGAAGAAGAAGAAGAACACGGCGAAGAGGGTGGCTGAAGCGTCGGGAGAAGGCGCAGCGGCGGCAACGAACGTTGGTGACGCTGTGTTGGCCAAAAACACAGGGCGCAGTGCCCCGGCGTCTTCCACGCTGACGGGCACTGCGTCCTCAGGTAAGGTCCCCCTAGGCGGCGTAGAGCGCCGGAACGCTCTCCGTAGGGAGCGCCGCAAAAAAGATGCCGCCTTGGTGAACGAAATCAAGCGACGTCAGCTGGAGGGCACGCTGTATCCGCCCAACGTCTCGGCCATCGCGCCGTCCGTTGGGAAGGTTATGGCGCGCCCTACAGCCTACGACGGTGGGACTCGCACTCTAGCAGTGGAACAGAGATCTGTTCCGGATAGTCTGCTCCATGCCATGGAAATGGACGGCGCCGGAACGATCGGGGGAACACTGCAGGGGAGCACCCACCAGTCGAAAACATATGAATCTGCGTCAAACCAGATAAACCAAATAAAACCAGAGATGGGAGGAGAGGCACCGAGTACGGAACCGGAAGTCCACAACCCGGAGACCTCCGCCGAACCTCGACCCTGCAAAGGGAAGGGGATTGGTAAAGGTCGAGGTGGCAATGGACCCGGTGACGATTCGGACGCCGATCCGACCGCCTCTGGAACTTCAACGAGTGGCTGCAACCGGATCGGCAAACGGCAGAGGAGTTCGGACTTTGTGTCACCTTCGTCGGCGAACGCTGACAAGAAGGTGCGCTTAGGAGGTAGCCCCCCTGACACGTGCGCGGTGAAGGTTGCGGACCCACAATCTGGCCAGGAGGGGGACATGTCATACGCCAGGGCGTCGGGGTCGCACCTTAGGGTGGTAATCCTGGACAAATCTGGCGTTCACATGGACCCCATCCAGACCACCATACTGCGGAAAAAACTGGAGGAAGAAACGGTAACGTACTTCCTCCAAAACAGCCAAAACTGGGAGTGCGCAAAGCCGACCTTTGCCGCCATGCCCAGGCCGGCTCACGGAGGTCTGAGGGTCGAGGCGGAGGACGACTTTTCGTTGGTATGGCTGACCTCGACCATCAGTAACCTTCCCGTTTTGTGGGCTGGCTCGGGAGGCCTAAATGTCATTAGGGAGAGCGCACTACCCAGGTATCACAAGGGTGTTGTGATCGTGCCGGACTTTGAGGGCGACGGGGAGCACATAAGAACCTTCCTGGCGTTTTTCAACTCTCGGCTACGTATCAACACCTGGCCGATCTTTGCTCATCGAATCCAGCGGGATGGGAACACGACGAACAACGTCGTGGTGTTCGGCGTTCCGTTGGACGAGATGGACACGCTAAAGACTCTGAAAAACAGACTCAAATATAAGATGGCGACTGTGTACGTCCTGATACGGAAACCGAGAGCGGGGGATGTCAAAACCCCGATCGTGGCGCCCGCCCCGGGTGCGCCCTGCACAAGCAGCGGTGAATCGGGGGCGGGTGACGCGGCCGAGGGCCCCAGCTCCGAGATTGGTGAGGGGGAGTTCTCGCAGGACGAGATAGACCTGCTTCTGAGCGACGCGGGGGTGGAGATTGCGGGGGGCATTTCATGTCTCAACCTTCTCTCGCCCACGCCGACCTCGGACGTGGACGAAACTATGTCGTCAAGCGGGAACTCCACCATGGACCACCCACAGCAGGACAGTCAGTAATGACCATCCCACGACCCCATTAAAAACCCCCCCTAACCATCAACAATCACAATGATGCTTAACAAGGTAAATACAGTAGACAAACAGATCTCGAAAACTCCGTCTTATGCGGTAAATTGTAGCAAATCAAACAATAGGTCGAATATAGCTAGGGACAACCAGCTTAGGATTATTCAGGCCAACATCCAACACAGCGTCACTGGGTTCGCCGCGCTAAGAAGAACCCTGGAAGAGCAACCACAAACAATAGCACTGGTCCAGGAACCCTACATTGTCCGCGGAAAAGTAAGTTTCAGCGCCCTTCGAGGCAATGTATTTTCTCCACCTTTGCAACATAAAACTCGTACATTAATCTACGTACCAAATATTTTCAAATCGTCGATGGTAACACACCTATGCACAGATGACCTTACAGTAGTGAAAATTGATACCGGCTTAGAGGGCGAACTCAGCACTCTAATTCTAGCATCTGTATATATGGATGGTGGAACTCAGGCTCCACCACCCGAACTCGAAAACTTATTAAATCATTGCAAAAGACTGAAATTAGAATGTATACTGGGCTGCGACGCCAACGCACACAGCACAGTCTGGGGATGTCAAGACACGAATGAAAGAGGCAGAGATCTCCTTGACTTCGTCTTAAGACACAACCTGAACATTCTTAATAGAGGATCGGAACCAACATTTGTAACGTCATGGGCCAGGACCATAGTAGACGTCACACTAGCCACAGATACGATTGCAGAACTGATCAATGACTGGCACGTTGCTACTTACGAAGCGTCGTGTGCGGACCATAGGCGGATCAGATTCAGCATGAAGATGGGTGACATGTTCCCCCGCAAATATAGAAACCCTAAAAAGACTGATTCAAAACTCTTCGTCGAGGCCATGAACAAAGCTCTAAATGAGCAAAAGGAAACAGAACCAACGGCGCCATTAACGCCAACAGAAACAGAAACCACGCTCTCATCACTGGTTAACTGCATGATAACCAGCTATGAAAAAGCCTGCCCTCTGATAACAGAAAGCAACAAAATAGCACACCGCAAGGACAGATGGTGGAATAAAACTCTAACCAAACTCAGAAAACAGGTTCGCCACCACTTTAACAGGGCTATGAACACGGACAACGAAAATGACTGGTCAGATTACAGGATAATAAGACAGAAACTGAAACAGGAAATCAAGCAAAGCCAGAACAACTCATGGCGAAAATACAGCAGCTCTATCACTGCACAGAGCGAAACGGCACGCCTAAGCAAAATATTGTCAAGCGATACCAAAATCAAACTAGGAACTCTTAAAAGGCCAGATGGCACTTACACAACAACAGAAGAAGAACAATTTGAGCTTCTGCTGAAAACGCACTTTCCGGACTGCAACCTCACAGAGAACACCAGTTGGGAAGTTGAGCACGAAGGTCACGTTCCCAAAAAAGAGGACTGGGACTTAGCCAGCACAATTGTCACAACGGAGGCACTTGCGTGGGCTATCCGGACATTCGAGCCGTACAAAGCGGCTGGCATGGACGGTATTTTTCCAGCTCTTCTACAATGGAATCTCACCAAAATCGAGCCAAAGCTCATAGCAATCTTCAGGAGTTGTATCGCCTGGAAATACATCCCGCACAGCTGGAGGGAAGTAAAAGTAGTCTTTCTTCCGAAGCCCGGAAAGTCTGATTACACTCAGCCCAAATCGTTTCGGCCGATAAGTCTAAGCTCTTTTCTGCTAAAGACCTTGGAGAGACTATGCGACCGTCACATACGAAGTGGACCACTGGTTAAAAATCCCATAAACCACAATCAACATGCCTATCAATCAGGCAAATCAACGGAAACGGCGCTGCACAGCGTAGTACACAAAATTGAAAGCGCCCTAGAATGCAAGCAATCGTGCTTAGTAGCCTTTATTGACATCGAAGGAGCTTTTGACAAAACAACTTTCACAAGCATCGACAGCAGCCTAAGTAACCAAGGCGTCGAAGACAACTTAAGTGAATGGATCAACAAGATGCTGTCAAACAGAGCGGCACTAATACAAAGCTCGAAAGCCACAAGATGCCTCGTAACAAAAGGTTGCCCACAAGGAGGAGTCCTGTCTCCTCTACTGTGGATCCTTGTTGCCAACGAACTACTAGAATCCCTAAACAAAAATGGGTTACAAACCATCGGCTACGCCGACGATCTGGCAATCATGATATCGGGACTCTTCGAGACAACTCTATGCGAGAAAATGCAAGGAGCGCTTCGAGTCGTGGAGTCATGGTGCCACACACACAGCCTAACTGTGAACCCCACCAAAACAGAACTCGTTCTTTTTACAAGAAAGCTGAAGCTTCCTAACCTGAACCTACCATCACTGTTTGGCACCAAACTTACGCTAAGTAAAGAAGTCAAATATCTAGGGATCTGGCTAGACAGCAAACTCCTGTGGGGCAAACAACTGGAACACGTAACCACCAAAGCCACAAACGTGCTATGGCAGTGCAGACGTGTCGTCGGCAAGGACTGGGGTCTCAAACCTAAACTTTGCCTGTGGCTGTACACTGTCATGGTAAGACCAGTGCTAACATACGGTGCCGTCGTGTGGTGGCCAAGAACAAATCTGGTAACAGCCATCAACAAGCTGCAACAAGTACAGCGACTCGCGTGCTCCCTGATTAGCGGCTGCGCAAAATCCACTCCATCAGCGGCGCTGGACATAATACTAGACCTAACGCCACTCCACTTACACATACAGCAAGAGGCAATGGCTGCGGCTCTAAGGATTAAATCCACGAACCAGTGGAAAGGAAGTGGCAAACCAACAAATCACAGCAGAATTCTGAACAAGGCTACACAGGTCATCCCGGAGGCCCTAAATGGCACTGACAGAATAGCAACAACATATATATCGAGCAAAAAGTACCAATTCGAAAGTCAAGAGATGACGGAGGACTCCACGTCCAACGTCTACCACATCTACACGGATGGTGCCAAACAAAAAGCAGGAGCGGGATGTGGCTTCCACTGCCCCGAACTGGGGCTATCGCACGCGCAACCCCTCAACGACTCAACAACTGTTTTCCAGGCAGAAACTATCGGGCTCTACCTGGCAGCAACACTTATTCAGTTCACAGCGCCAGCACCAAGTGCAGACACTGGTGAAACTTACGCAGAACTAATATTTATAACAGACAGCGCTGCTGTCTTGCATGCCCTTAGGAGACCTGACACAAGGTCGGAGTCCATTGCTAAATGCCACGCCGCGCTTCAGAGTCTGGCCGACAAGCATATCGTCAAATTAAGATGGACCAAAGGACACGATTCATGCTCAGGCAACACAATGGCAGACTCTTTAGCGAAAAAAGGCACAAAACTCAAGGCAAACTCAAACGACATACTACTCTGCAAACCGTCTTCAGCGGAGATAAGAAACAGACTGAAGTTGCACTCCGAGAAGGAACATCAGAAACTGTGGGAGCGCAGACCGGACTGCAAACACACCAAAACAATGCTTCCAGCAATGAACAGGCACACGGCATCAACGCTGCTCAAACTAAGACGTGAAGATTTAAGAATGATGGTGGGCATCATCACAGGTCACTGTGATCTAAATCACCATCTACTTAAAATCGGAGCGACAGACAGTGACCTCTGTCGCGGATGTCTACAAGAAAAAGAAACCGTAGAGCATGTGCTACTGCATTGCTCTTCCACAAATGAAGCCAGGTCCAAAACGGGACTGCAGGAGCTGATCGGGTCCTGTTCGTCAATGTCACCATCCACTACAACACCGGGGATGCTGGAACAATGCTGCCACCAACCCAGGGTCCTTCTCCGTTACTTTAAGGAGTTGGGCTGGCTGGGGTGAGGTTAGCAGGGGGACAATGCACAATACACCCCACTGCGGGACGTCAGTGCAGATCTCATTCCCCCACTTAGAATTAGAATTAGAATTAGAGATGAAATCAAATGAAACCCAACCTAACTCATTCAATCAAATTATTAAATCTGATAATGAAACAAATTAGTAGCTTCTTTTTAGAAATATACGTATTTGCATGAATCATAAAAATTTCTTTGATTTTTTTTTAGTAAAAACTTCATGGTTGGTTTTTCTTTTTAATAGACATTATTTTGACAGTTGGGAAAGAAAAATCACTAGTGCGGTAATGGTAAAAAAAAAGCACTAGTGCGTAATAGCCCACTTCCCGAACGCTAAAAGTCCCTGCAATATGCCACTTTTTGGGCAACTGTATTAAAAAAATCATTTCGTATCGTTATTTTACAAAATCGGACACAACATCACTTTCCACCAGGTGAGTTTGTGGCCAAAGGACGACCTATTCTTTGTAAAAAAAAACAAAATCAAATAGTTGCATTTTGACACAACAAATGAATGATTGAACGAATGAGTGAACGTGCAACTGCAACTAGACTATACCACGTCGGAACCAGCATCTGAAAGTTCGTTTGAACTGTACCTAGATACAAACTGGTCGCAGAACTGTGACAGACATCGACTATTCCTGTACGCGACAGAACCCGAAATGGGACCTATTTTAGTTATACTATAAGAGACAAAGCTCAAGTTATTACTTCATAAAAAAATGCAGATTATATAATAATACTCTGTTTTTGCTTGCGACTTGGTAAGTCGTGTTGATTAAGAAACAAACATTAACCAATTAGCGCCAAAAAATATATTACAAGTTTAGAATCAAAATGCACAAGTCTTAGGTACCTACTTCAGTTAAGGTGAGTCTAAGCTTATTCTTGACGCTTTCACGCTTCATCTGTCAAGCTAAATTGATTTTTTTTTAAATCCTTATTGTATAAAGCAGTTATTTTTCAATGAGGCTGTATATCTGTTCCATAAAAACCTGTTTATGAGTTTCCGGTAGTTTTATTAGACTAGATAAATTGTATCTTGATCCATTAAATAACAATGTAAGTTACTATCTCGTCGCAGAGTAACGATCGGATCCTACTCTACATCTCAGCTCGGAAGTGCGAATTCTCTGTATTATGCATACTCTATGTTTCTGTCGTGAGAGTAATATTGTTTAATTATATACTAAGTACTTTTAAACTTCAAGCTATGTATGAAAATAACTATGGCATAAGCTTGTTTAGTAGTACAGCCGTTCTATTATGGGTCCAAACACCACCAAGAACAAACTTAGGTAAAATAAATAATTTAGTTCTAGTAAAAAATTGGATATTACCTATATCTAATCTGATTCGTTTAGTCATAGCTCCGCTGAGTTTGAGATTACACGGCCTTGTGGGAAATGTTCAAATGCATTCTGTTTCGAAAGTCTTATTATTACGGACTAAAAATACGTAGCTATACTGAACACTATATTTAAAGTTTAGGTACTTTTATACTTTAATTTGTGTCTTCAGTTTAGCTAAATATTTATTAGTCTGTATGAAAAAAAAACACAAATTTTGACCTTAATAGTACGTGTATAGTGGTATATTATATCTCTGTGTACGACCCTACTGCTATAAACTAGCGCGTCCTTTATGCAAGTTTCGATTGGTTATCGAATGTATTCAAGTTTATGGACCCGGCTGCTGTAACCTACAAAGCGTGTTGCACTGTAGGTATTATGTATTGTTTTGATGGTTACACTTTACCATTATCGACCGAACGAAGCGTTTCAGTCTTGAGAATAGCCGAAATTGCTTTGTCCTTATGTCTGTCGGTTCTCGCTTGCAAGTTGCATTTTTTAACCGATTTAAATGAAAATTGGTACACCAGACAGCATTTTTTAACCGATTTAAATGAAAATTGGTATACCAGACAGCATTTTTTAACCGATTTAAATGAAAATTGGTACACCAAACAGAATTTTTTAACCGATTTAAATGAAAATTGGCACACCAGACGAGTTTTTTAGTCGTGGCCCACGCTCCATACTCGTCCGATTTCGTAAAATCATAAAGATCATTTACATTAAAGCAATCACAGTAATTAAGGCAGAGCAAATACGTACTAAGCTGTGACGCCTGTCAAATAACAACGTAAATGAAAAAACTTTTATTTTCAGCTTTTCTCTGAAACAATTTAATATATTTAATGTTTATAAAGTTCAGTCGCCCATAGTCCATAGTTCTTTGTTTATTTTCCATTTCGTGTTTTCTAGAAATACTGTTAGTTGTGTACACAATGGACCCCGGATTTTAGGGTTCCGTAGTTCAATAGAGATCACTTTCATTGGCAACGTGAAAGTTGGCAAACAAATTATGTATACTATTACATACTTACTGTTGTAACCAATTGATATATATTTGTATCTTTGAGTTATTCTGTCTTATCTTATCTTAATCTTAATAATATTTTCTAAAAATGGAAAATATGTTCTTTAAATACACATTTAAAGTATTTAATTTTTATCCTCCATACGTGCATGTAAACTAGACTAATTTTCTCAAATTGCTACGGAACGGAACCCATCTTTATAATATCCAACAGTATTGTCTTGTCTTTGAAATTCATGAGATGTTTTCTCGAGAGATTTTATTACAGAATATTGCAGTAAACTGTTAAAACAAGTTTGTGAGAAATAGCGACGCGTGACCCGAGGGCTATAGTGAGTATCAGTATTTCCACTCAGCATATAAACTTTGCCGCTCAGCATCAGCATTGCCACTCAGCGTATCAGAATTTCCGCTAAGCGAATCAGCATTTCCACTCAGCGTATCAGATTGCCGCTAAGCATATCAGCATTCCCACTTAGCGTATCAGATTTCCGCTCAGCTTATAAGCATTGTGGCTTAGCATATTAAAATTGCCGCTCAGCATACCAGCATTGCCACTCAGCGTATCAGCATTGCCGCTCAGCATCAGCATTGCCACTCAGCGTATCAGCATTGCCACTCAGTGCAACAATGCATCTTCGGGATGCTTACGATTGCTAATGATTTGGACAGGCTAAGCTATAGGTCCTATAAGTCCGCAGATAACTTAACTGTTTCATGTGCCTACTACACTATTCCATCTCTATTAAACTCGTTTTAGATCCATACTCTTAAACCGGAACACAACAATGCGGACATCATTATTTGGCAGAAATAAGTACGGTAGTAGTATTTGTTCGGACACGCACATTTCAGACAGTGTTTTGGCCTATTATGACAAAGCTTACGCTACAATAAATATACTACTTATATTATTATTTTGTAAATACATTAAAACGCATACCAACATTTAAACAATTAATTAGTAGGATATTTTAAAGGTGAATTCGCAAAATAAGCAAAATGAATAGATACGTTTGAAAGCAGTTATTCAGTTGATAATTAAAACAGTGTGTATTTAATTAGGCAGTTTAATATGAATTTGCCGCGCTCGCCTGAAATAAAGCAAATTTGAAAGTTATGAAATTAACAGCCGCACTCAGAGTATCTCATATCTTATGCATATTTAAAATTATTTGCTTTTAGGACTTTTTTAGTACATTATTTATTAAAAAGATCGAGTTTCAAAACGATATTTCATCATGTTTCATAGAATTATAGTATAAAATCATAAGTAGTAGCCGTTAATTTATATTGTGTGAGAAAAATTACAAACGTTAAAGATAAAATGAACCTTGTCCTACGAAAAAAGTTATATTACCAATGATACACGGAGGAATGATTACTTACGTTCAAGCTCCTGTTATCTTTAAACGTACGTCTCTGAGTGCGGCTGTTGGTTGTTTGATGTTTATACATCCACAACTATGAACTTTGTGCCTGTGGTTCTCATTGCTTTATATTTATTAAGCTGGGTTAGAAAAGTTGTTTTCAAACGGTAAAGTAAACATCGTGAGGAAACCAGTTAGCGGTGTGTTCTTTCAACATTGTATTTTAACACTATTTGACTTAATTTTAAGTATATATTTAACTAACTTATATTATGTATTTACATATAAGTTAATTAAATATATTATTGAAATAAACAAACAAACTTACGACTGTTACAGTACTTGCAAATTGCACAAATTTATGAAATACATAAGAAACGGTTGAGCTATACAGACTAAACGATCTCTAGATATATAATCTGATCCAAATATAATATACATTTATGAGTTTTGATTATTTCTATAGGCAAAAGTACTTATCTAATAATATGTAAGGTACCGGAGGCAAATAAGTAGGTGGTTTCAAAATAAGGTACAACTAACAAAGATTTTTTTTAGTTCAATATTCTTTGCCACCGTTTCAATTTAATTTTTAAGCTTAAATGTTTGCTGGAAAAAGATTCTTTTTACGATAGGCCCTTATTGTACTTAAGTTATCACAATTAAGTTTTTAAGTACACATATAAATACAAGAAGTATTTTATCAGCTATCAATACAATATTGCTAAGCTACTCTTGTAGACTTTGTGTAAAAAACTCTTGAAAATATATATTATAAACCACTTTAAACTTGTTACCATTAAAACCTAAGAATCGTTGACACAATTTTATTTCTAGCGAATTTAACGTCAATTACTAAGAGGCATAAAAAACGTATAAAACCTACAAACCCCCTCCAATTGTTGGCAATAAAATACTATAGGAACATGAGAAAGCTTTTATGGTGTACGTTTATAGCATCGAAACGTAGAGATGGGGTGCTATGGGAAGTTACAGGAGTAAGGAATCGATTAGCCAGTAAGTAATATGTGACTGGCAAGTATGTACCAAATCAATAAATAATAAATTCTTCTTCTTCTTAGTCGGACACTCATAGTAGTCGTGATTATGAGTGGCTCGAATCAATAGCTGCTCTATCTATGCGCTTCCAGCTATCCCTGTTAGCGGCGTTGTGCGAGCATTCGGTCATGGTAGTGCAAGTGATTGACTTAATGATTGTCTGACCATCTCGTCGGAGAGTCCACGGGACCTCCTGCCCTCCATCCTGCCTTGCACAACGAGGCGCTTCATTGTATCTTCCTTGCGGGTAACATGGCCAAAGAACTTGAGTATAAATAATAAATATTCACGGACATTTCACACATCACACTCTAGTCCCAAACTAAGCAAAGCTTGTACTATGGGAACTAGATTGCTGATAAAATAAATGTTTAAGTACATTTTTTTTTCATTCTTTCGTTCATTCATATAGATAATTGGATAGGTACTTTTAAAATACCCAAAGCTCTGTTTTCATTGGATATCTGACCGTTTGGGTTTGTAGGGTCTGTACCCTACATTCTTATAAGTTCGTTGGTTTTGTAGTAAAAGTAGATAGTTAAATGTTTAGTTGTATTTATTTGTAGAGTTATGTTTAATGTAGTTATAGTAGTGATCTTAAGCTACGCTAGGGCGTGCTGTCAATCTCGTAGGTAGCTGTGAACTGGTTAGTGTGGGTCACGACAGCATGCTCTAGCGCTAAGTACCAACCCTAGGGAACAAAGACTATTGTGTGGTTTGTATAAACCGTACATGCTCCCGAGGGCGAGAAGAAGTAAAAGTACAAGGTATACAAAATAAACTTAATCTAACTTAATAAATTTCATTCATTTTACACTGACACTTGCACTAAATGTTTCCTGATAACAGCTGACGTCGCCTTGTCCTCGCGTGCGTTATGTTGAGTTACTCTGGAATCAGGTTTCTGGAATCAATTCAGATCGTCTGAAGTTGATAGGTCCTTGTAAGTATATGTCGTTTGTAGTTATGGTGTTAAGAGTTTCCAAACAGGAGGGTGTAAGTACTCGTGTGTGGTCATCTTCAGTCATCGGTATTACTGTCATTCACTTTCTTCGGAAGTGTGTTCTTAGCCTCATCAAAGACAGCGGTGTGTTTTTTGTCGTTTCTTATATATTTTTTATTTATCGCGCTTCAGTGAGTGAACCAACTGTGTGTGCGGTGAATTTACAAGAACTACAACAACTAACTCTTCGTGGATAAATTTTCTACGAAAACGTATTGAACAGTGGTTTGTGTTTTCTTTTCGGTAGCGAATTGGTTTACTGGCCTCCCACAAGCGGGTCTCACCAGTTAAATTGAAAAGGCGCATATACCGTAGAGTACAAAATCACATACGTTCTTAACTTCATATCTTCGAAACATCAACATGAGCAAAATTGAAGATATTATAACAACGCAAAACCTACTAAAAGAAGAGATTGATAAGCTCTTCAGGAACTTTATAAAAGATGGAGCAAACAAAAAGACTCCACAACACACAAGAAAACTACTTGAAGTTCTTGACTCGTACTGGGCAGAGTTTCAACGAAATCACACACTGTTATACCAACATGAAGACAGAAATTACACATACTTCTCTGAAAATCACTACAAATCAACTAAAGATTTCTACTCTGCTGCTCGAACTTTTATTCAAAAATACGAAGTCACTGACACTACTGAGAAGAAGGAAAAATCTCCTACAAAGCCTGAGATTCCAGCTCCTCAACATGTGACTACACCCACTACAGAAACCTCAACTGCTCAACAACAACAACAAAAACTGGATATTGAAAAAACTTCAGCATTTATCAACACGACCTCTCAAGGTAATGCTAGTAAGTCGGAAGAATTACTACGCAAACAAAAAAGCAACTTTAAGGCTTTTACTCGTACTCTCGCTACAATCAACATAGAACAAATAAATGAAAACTGGGAGTTCGAGGACACACTGAAAAACCTTAATTCCAGATGGAAAACTATCGACACTCTACACTGGGAGATCGATAGTGAACTACCAAACGAACAAGAATACGAACAGATTTTTGAAATCTACGAACAACAATACCACGCAATGAAAAAATCTATAAACACAAAAATGTGGTCAGTTTCTCACAAGGAGAAATCTACTCCAAAAATGGACCTACCTACATTCTCCGGAGCATATCAGTACTGGACATCCTTCAAGGATTTATTTACGGAAGTGATCCATGAAAACAGAACCTTATCCAGTGCACAAAAGATGCAATACCTAAAATCAAAGGTCAAAGGAGAAGCTGAAAAACTCATTCAACACCTATCAATCAGCTCTGACAACTATCAAGTCTGCTGGGACATACTCAACAATCGCTACAACAACAAAAAGCTGATATTTACATCGCATCTCAATACTATTTTGAACTTGCCAACTCTACAATACCAAACAGCTACTGCTATCAAGAGGGTTCACGACACAACAAATGAATGCTTGAACGCTATAAAAAAGCTCGATGTTGACATCACTACATGGGATCCCATCTTGGTACATTTACTATCACAAAAACTGGACACCGACTCCTACAACGACTACATTGAATCTATTCAAGAACCTAGAGAACTACCTACTATGGTCGAATTTATGCGCTTCTTAGAGTCTAAATTTACGTCTCTGGAATCAACACGACGCAAGCAAGAACGATCTACTAACGATAATCAACAACAACGTAGTCCAGTCGGCCAGTCCAATAAACAATCACAACAAACGAACAAAACTTACGAAAACTACCAAAACTTTAACGACAAGACAAAGACATTCTCAAAAAGTGCACTTACTCTAACAATGAACAAAAAAGGGTGCATACCACGGGACGTCAAGTGCCCACTCTGTAAACAGGAGCATGGATTGTTCCACTGTGATGAATACATCAAATTACAAACACATGACCGACACAGTTTAGCTGTAGAACTAAACTTATGCCTAAACTGTTTATACGATCATAAAGGCAAACAATGCAAGTCTGAAAAAAGATGTTTACAATGTGATGAATACCACCACACATTACTTCACGACACGTTCACGAACTTGACACCAAAGCGATCTACCGACGGAACAAACAACGAACTAAGCATCAACGAAACAACGAACAATAACAACGGTCCAAGTACCTACGCGTCTATAAAAAACAAATCTGAAACTCTCTTGGCCACTGCTCAGGTCAAGATCAGAACAAACGACGGTAAAGAGGTAATCCTACGTGCTGTCATCGACCAAGGATCACAAATATCCATACTTACTGAAAATGCAGCGCAACTACTAGGCCTACCTCGTCAACGATGCAACGGCGTCATTTACGGCGTTGGTGCAAAACAAAACAACTGCAAGGGTGCAGTGAACTTAACATGCACTTCTTTAAACAACAACTTTACTTTTGACACACAAGTCTACGTAATGAGAAATTTGGTTAACAAACTACCAAACCAAACCTTCTTCAAACCTTCCACATGGACACATCTTCAAGGAATCCAACTAGCGGATCCAGATTTTAACATCAACCGACCCATCGATATACTATTCGGGGCGGATGTCTTCGCAACAATCATCCTTGGTGGAATCATCAAAGGAGATAAAACACAACCAATAGCTCAACAATCTAAACTCGGATGGATTTTAAGTGGCAACATAAAATCTTATGAATGCAACGTCATCCTCAACAAATCGCACAACATAAGGAAGATGGAAGATATCGAATCTTCAAAAATGTCTACAAAAGATGTTTACTGTCTCCAACAATACAAAACCGAAACCAAACGTCAAGACAATGGCCGTTATGTAGTGCGGCTACCCCTACACTCTTACACAAAAGAGAAACTTGGAGTATTTAAACCAAAGGAAGCTACACAATCGTTTCAACTAGAAAAAAAAGTTTAGACCCTATGGCAACGTCACAGAACAACACAAATCATTCAAGACAGAATACAAAGAACTAAACCACATGCGATTATGCGATAGTAACTCGAAACTGAGGTTCAATCTACCGCAGCATTGTGAACAACGACGCGCAGTAACAACGTACCAATTCAACGACAAAATCGCTACGTGTCATACGCTTCCACGAAAACAACTACATGCCAAATAACGAAACGAACTATCACAAAAAGTTGTCAGTAACAAAAAAAACGTAGAATAAACGTCAAGCACATCTCACTATCCACAATTATTGCTAACGAAAGCATTTACACACGACAAATGTTTTACAATATTAACCCTTATTGGCGGGGAATACCTACGAACCCACAAATACACGATGATTGTGTCCCTAATCCCTACGCTACAAAAAACATATACCCACTTAGAGAAACGACAAAAAACACACCGCTGTCTTTGATGAGGCTAAGAACACACTTCCGAAGAAAGTGAATGACTGAAGATGACCACACACGAGTACTTACACCCTCCTGTTTGGAAACTCTTATCACCATAACTACAAACGACATATACTTACAAAGTCCTACCGACGACCAACGATCTACTACCTGATTCCAGAGTAACTCAACATTCCGCACGCGAGGACAAGGCGACGTCAGCTGTTATCAGGAAACATATCGTGCAAGTGACTGTGTGAAATGAATGAAATTTATTAAGTTAGATTAAGTTTATTTTGTATACCTTGTACTTTTACTTCTTCTCGCCCTCGGGAGCATGTACGGTTTATACAAACCACACAATAGTCTTTGTTCCCTAGGGTTGGTACTTAGCGCTAGAGCATGCTGTCGTGACCCACACTAACCAGTTCACAGCTACCTACGAGATCGACAGCACGCCCTAGCGTAGCTTAAGATCACTACTATAACTACATTTAACATAACTCTACAAATAAATACAACTAAACATTTAAAAAAAAAAAAAAAAAAAAAAAAAAAAAAAAAAAAAAAAAAAAAAAAAAAAACAAAGATGTAGGGTCTGTACCCTACATTCTTATAAGTTCGTTGGTTTTGTAGTAAAAGTAGATAGTTAAATGTTTAGTTGTATTTATTTGTAGAGTTATGTTTAATGTAGTTATAGTAGTGATCTTAAGCTACGCTAGGGCGTGCTGTCAATCTCGTAGGTAGCTGTGAACTGGTTAGTGTGGGTCACGACAGCATGCTCTAGCGCTAAGTACCAACCCTAGGGAACAAAGACTATTGTGTGGTTTGTATAAACCGTACAGGGTTGTTTGATCAAATGAAGTTGTTTTGATTCCTCTGACGCCGACCCGGCTCTAAGCATGAGCAAGCGTTGTACCCGACTACATTACCATATTATTGATGTTTGAATTCGCGTATTCGGTATAAATAGCCATAAAACCTTTCATAGAACCAGCATTCTTATAAAACGGTAAACGCCAACGTTTTTTTTCTTGTAATATTTTTTATAAAGAAGTATGTTTGTGTGTACTATAATACGTATAAGACTTAAATTTCACTTTTTTTTTATGCATTATAGGCTAATGCTTGGCCGCAATCACATCTGATGTTAAATGATGATGCGGCCTACGGTGTAACGCGTTTGCCTAGATAGAACCTATTCACTCTCCTCTTGAAAACGTCCAAATTATATGAATCTGGAAACACCGACGCCGATAACGAATGCCACTCTTT
Organism: Ecliptopera silaceata; assembly: GCA_932527185.1. Taxonomy (NCBI): domain Eukaryota; kingdom Metazoa; phylum Arthropoda; class Insecta; order Lepidoptera; family Geometridae; genus Ecliptopera; species Ecliptopera silaceata. The sequence goes on along the minus strand of OW052202.1, from coordinate 1,715,530 downwards.
AGCGGTTCTCAAAACTTACTTTCTTACTTTTACTCGCCTAACTTACTTTCGGTTGCCTGGAAAAGATAGCTCTCAGCGGTAAGGCCGCCTATTGTGATGGCTTTTATTACTAGTTTAAGTTATTCAAAACATAGCGAATTTTGTATTGTACACTAATGAAATAACAAACAATAGAGACACAATTAAGATATAACGAGGTATAGGCGACCAAGAAATTGGTTTACCACTATAAGACTGAATATCATTTGCACGTACAAAACATCAAGGACTATTTTCGCTTGACAGATTAATAACTGCTACGTCAGAATCTGTCAATCTGTAATCCTTAGCGAATAATTATGTTACTGGGAGATGTCATCAAAAGTGGTAAACCAATTTCTTGGTCGCCTATACAATACTTATCACATAAAGCTACTGGGTATGATATGTACTCGTTAAGTATTGTAACGTTACTAAGTTTATTTAGCTTTAAACTGAAGTCTGTATTTAATTATTTTTTTATGTAATAATGACGAGCAAATACAAGAAAACGCCAGCTCGACTAGCAAACGTTGCAGCGTCACCGCAGTGTCTTGTATACGCTACCGATACGTTTACGATTGTTACAATTATTCATGTTCATCCCTCAGGCGCTGTTTTAGAGACCTTGGCCTAACCAATCGGCTTGTCCTTGCCCGAAACATGGAGCACATATCTAGTAGAGGCGTAATATGGTCTGCCGAATTCCGAAACCGATCTGTCATTTGCGTCATATAATTGTAAACTGTCGTTTTCGTGGCTGGTTATGCAAGTAGAGGAAGGCCGAATAAGATGTGGCTGGTTTGTGTGAATAACGAACGTAGAAGTGCTGAGAAAAGTCGGAGGAGAGGAGCGAGGAAAGAGCCCTCATGAAAATGGTTGAAAACAGAAGGGGGAAGATGATTGGCCATCTTATACGACACGACAACCTCATCAATAACAACATAGAAGGAAAGGTAGAAGGTGGAAGAGGAAGAGGAAGGCCCAGGATAAACTACATGAGCCAAATAAAGATGAAAGTTGTACTCGTGTCGTATAGGTCAAGGAGGCTGCTCTGGAAATAAATAAATGGCGTGACTTGCACTCATTACGCGGACAAGAGCGTAGCTCTTAAATAAGAAGAGAGGTTTGTGTGAAAGACGATATGAATGTGTACGTAGTGGACTTGGATTTGACGAATGATAGGAGTGAGTGGAAGAAAAATACATGTTGTGCCGACCCCAGGGCAAGGGCGGATCCAGCTTTGGAGCCAGGGGGGGTCACATAGCCGTGGTCATGTCAAGAACTTATAATTTAATTTTGATAATGTAATTCCCAAACGTTTGCCATCATACAAAGTTCTTATATTAAAATAAATAACATTAAATATGTATGATGACAAAAAATAAAAATAAAATAATTATGTTTAATTACTGGTCCATCTAAGTCCTGGAACCAGCTCATGACCCCCATGACCCCCCCAAATCCGCCGTTGCCCCAGGGGAATAATGATGATGATGTCGCTTTCGCTTGACCTTTAGTCGGCCAATCAGAGCAATCGGCCAATCGCAGCGAGTCGTGATTTGGCGGAATTTTTGTCTAAACAAATAATATAAATATCGTCTCTATTGGGTATCTACTCGATGTCCCGAAATGACCGAGCAGAAATTATAGCACACTTAGTCACAGCTACCGAGCTAAATTTCATCTTGTTTTTGTGGTTTTCGTTTGCGGCAATTGTATTATCATAATCTTCATTGCTAAGTAAGTTGTTTTGGTAATGGGATGTTGGGGAATAAAATTTCATACTACCTGCTAGCTTACGTATTTTTGACGCAATTCTACTTTTAGCGAGATGTATTACACACAAAAGAGTTGGTATTAACTATGCTTTCTGTGGTTTAAAAAATGATGTAAAAAAATAAGTAAAAATAAATCAAATAAGTATTTATTTGGGAACAAAAACAATATAAATCTTTTTTTTTTTTTTTTTATTCTAGCCTATATTGTCCCACTGCTGGGCAAAGGCCTCCCCCAAACACTTCCACTTCTCTCTATCCTTGGCAGTGTCCCACCAAACCAATTCAAATACGTCAAGGTCATCCCTCCAACGCTTCCTCGGCCGACCCCGACGCCGCTGACCTTTAGACTTTACTTTAGACCTTTACAAATATAAATCTTAAAAACATAAAAACAATGATACTTACAGAAGTCAAATAAATGTTGCCTTGATGTAAAAAATTATGATTTTTCTGTGTTTCGCTGCTAAAACCTGTTTTGTAAATTATGATGTTTTTTTTGTTTAAATTTCTCTTTTTTTAAATATGTTAATTAATATAATTAAATACATAGTAATTGTATTCCATGTATACAAAAAGGTCTATACGTAATCACCAACCCGATTCAAATAGTAATTTGCTTAGTTTGGGAGAAGATCGTCAATATATTATTTATTCAACGTAAAATAAAGACTATGTCCCTGGTATTTTTAGACAAGAGACAAGATAACTTAGTAAAGAATTTGGTGTCCCATCAAACCGGTTTTATTACTAAACCTTTTGGGCACCAGCTCTCGTATCTACCTAATCTTTATTTAGATTTAAGGTAACCTGTATTAGTCTAACATTAAAATAAGTGAGAGAAATAAATAAATAAACTTTACTCTTTCATCTGTTTGAGTGAAAAAGTCATCTTAACTTGCGACTAAAAATACCAGCGTCTCTCACTTGCCCGCATTTATTATCTTCAAAAGTTGAGGCGGCTGTGCCACAAGCCCTTACTAAGTGTATAAAACCACAATATAACTTTTCTCTTATAACTTGGGAGCTTCAAAAAACCTCATGAATATGTGACTGGCGACCTAAAAGTAGATATAACAATACACCCACTTTTACTTCTCGTCCTTTGGGGTCTGAGAGCAAAGTTTTTCTAACGACCAACGTAGCACTTCTTGTTACCCGTGACTTTGTATGCATATAATATAGGCATTGTGACGCACATATAATATATACTTTGTTTTCTAATTATCCAGGGCCCCGATCGTGCTAAATTGTAACGTAAACGGTTCATATAAGCAGCAGCTAAGGTCTTACGTAGCGTGTGCAACTTCGTATCGCTGTAAACGGCTAACCACTCGTAAGCGGTTATGTCACAATCTTCGCCTCACTAACGTTCGAATGTTACTTTTTCGAAGGCTACACGGTTATCGCGATCCCAAAATACGTACGTTGGTGAACCTTAGTTGCTGCTGAGACGACTTTTTTAATCTAAAGTACATAAGCTGTAGGTACATTGTAAATTCAGTTATTATAAAAATTGGTCTATTGGTTTAGGCGTGTTTGTATGTTTGTTCAATCAAACATACAGAGTTATTCACAAATATTTTACTTATATTAATATGGTATATATTGGTTACTTGCTGATTTAAATAACAATGAAATAAGATACACTACGTTATAATATCAAAAATCAACTGTCAAGCGCAAACAAAAACAAAATCAATACCTTTATTAAATTCATTATTCAGTACAGTTCAGTGCAAAATTAATTATCGGAACTCAATTCATCAGGGCCCGGATAATAACGGAAACGGAACCGGAAACTCGATAATTCTGAAGTTACTTGTACATATTGTACACGTGATTTTGCTATTTCATAGTGAACGGATGTTTGACATCATTGTAATTACAAAAGATACAATTACAATCAATGTATGATTGTAATTGTATCTTTCTTGAAGAAATAAATAAATAAATAATACTGTGTCCAGTATTATGTTCTGGGTATTTTATATAATAATACCTATTTATGTAATGTATTGTGTTAAGTATGTCAGTCTTCTAGTACCCATAACACAAGCTCTGCTTAGCTTGGGGCTAGATGATGTTGTGTGAATTGTCCAGCATTATATATTTATTTATTAATACAGAAGTAAAACTTAAATAAATTCGTTTTTAGTAGTTAGTTTTTTAAGTTCAACTTTACGTAGTTTTATTTGCCCATAAATATAAATACATGGGTATTTTTGCATATATCTACAAAAATTGATGATTTTAATTTACACATATTTGGACGGGGTATTTTTTTGTGGAAAATAGTTCGAGAACAATGAAATCCAACATGAACTTTTTTCAATATCTTCATATTTAAGTGTATCATTTAGCACACATATGTACATATGTACGTGAAACATCGTAGTGTGCGTGCCTCATCCCAAGCTTTGCATAAAACACAACATGTCCACATATTGATCTGAAATTGAAATTTGAATTTCGTTGATTAGAACGGCACGTGCGGCGACTCGACATGGTTCGAATACAAGAATTGATTCGGAATGATTTAATCGAGGAATTGAAATTGGACGCATTGAAACTGTCGCTTTGAAGCTTTCTCAAAATAACGCTCTAGTTAGTTTGCACGTGAGTGTACGCGGTTACATGTAAGTGACACATCGACTACACAACGCCTTTTAAAGTCACGTGGCATGTCGTTTGACTATAGGTATCGGGTAGAAAGTGACGTAAATTAAACTGTCTTACTTCGGTGTGCGCACACCCTAAGAGTAAGTTACACTTTGTTCATATTACATTGTGTTGTCAATATGTTTGAATTCAATTTACGGATCCCTCGTCCGGTCGGGTACTGGAGTCGTAATTCTAAGTTCGCCATGTTTCTCGCAGAGAAATGTCACCTATTTTATTAGGTACCTATTTATGTCTATCAAAATATTTTTGCCGCCAAAAAGTGATACAATTACACATGTGACATACACAGTGACATTTATCATAAGTCACGGTTTTTTTGTCTGTGGACGTACTCGGTGTAGGTACCTAGGTAAGTAATGCATTGTTATAATTTATTGCCCGTTCTTCTGGGCTCTGGTCGATACAAGACGATTCTAATGATCTTTCTGATTTTACTGAATAAACTTTTATTAATTTTGTTTTTTTTTATAATTAGCAGTTTATACCTGATGGACCATTAGCAAAAAAAAAATGTCGAAAAATCGGTAACAATCTATAAATGATATTTTAATTGTATCTACTTCAATTCGGATTAAATCCAGGGCGATGACCAGCTTAATAAATCAATATTAATATAATCTGAATCAATTAACCTTACCTTTGTGAACAAGTCGTGATAATTAACAGTTGAAATTGAATGTATTTGCAATGTACACGATGATTCAATGGACCGCAGACATAGGGATGGACGACAGATAATAAATGAGTGAATGAATGAGTTAGAGCGAATGACTATGAGAGGATAATGATCAATATGTATCCTTTTACAGCTCAACAACTGACTCAGAAAAATAAAACAATATTCTTGGAAATTTCACATAACGCGCTCTAGTCCTAAACTAAGCAAAGTTTGTAATATGGCAGCTAGATTGCTGATAAAATACTAATATACATTTTTTTGTACACAAATAAATACATATTATAAATAGATACACCCAGACACAGAACAAATAATTATGTTCATCACAAAAACATTTTGCTCTGGGTGGGAATCGAAGCCACGACTCACATGGAAGGCAGAACTACTACCACCTGAGCCGTGACGCCTGTCTGAAAAGATTATCTGAGAAAGGATTATCTGTTAATATTTAGGTCTTTAATATTTTAGGCACTAGCTTAAACCTGGGTTTAAAAGCTTTTAAAAAGCTTTTCTTAATAAATATTGAGTTGAAATAGGATTATGTAGATTACTCACAAAGTAAATAAATCGTTCAAACTTTTTCAAACTTAGGTTCAAAAATGCAAATATTCTATTTTTAATAAGCGTAAAACGGAGCGTTCGAAGCTTTAAAACAAGCTTTTGTAACAACTATATTTCGCATTACTCGTTTTTTTTTTTAGTCTGTAGTTTTGTTGGCGGATTTCAGAGTTCCGGCTGGCAACACCATCAAGCTTTTTTGTTCGTTCATCTGTCAAATCGATTTTTCATTTTGGCTGAATTCGCCGCTAGCCTAGCGTCGCAAACTTTCTTATTTTAATAAAACTATTGGTGAATTTTGGTGTACACGACACTTGTTTTTTTTACAATCGACGCGACGGCGGCTGCAGATTTTTATCGTTGTAAATCCAAGCAATCCCTGGACTTAAACCCCAGGGAGTTTGGCTTGGGCCAACCAGTCTGTGTAGGCCAACAAGTTTGGATAAGGCCAGCTATTTGGTTTAGGCCATACAAACATAATTTTACACCATACCAGTGTTTGAGAGCTCGACCATCCCACATCGGAGAGTTTGGAGCTCACCTGGTTTGGAACTATTCTTCTGTCCGCTGTACAAGTAAGATAGTGTCACAGCGTTTGACAGGGTTCTGCTGACGAAGCCAAGGGGGCTTCTGTTTACCGAAGGACAGGCGCTTCTGTGTCCTGTGTTGGTAGACCCTAAGCAGATAGGTAGGGAAAACATTACTCATTTTTTATTTCCACTTTCAAGTGGATGGCGCTCAACTTAATTTTACTTCAACAACTTAACCACATAACTCAAACTTAAATATTGACACCACCGTATGCAATTCATTCCGAGAAACCCAAACTTTAATTATAAGACCTAAGCCCTTAGCCGGAGCATTTCTTCTAAATTACCTTTTAGTTAGTGTAACTTGTGTACCTAGTTTTAAGTAATTAATCCATTGGTTTTCTAAATTTAATACAATACAAATTTATAATATATTATAGGCCTGCTTTTTATTTAAATCCCATGTATAGGTAGGTCTAGATTCTTATAGGTAACACTTTTTGTAAGCTTTTGAAGGTGTTTTTAAAACAAGTTTTTAAATACGTAAAAAGATCAGGCTTACTATTTTTCGGAAACTAAATTTTATGTCAAAATATAAACATAATTTGGTTTAATTTGTCTCTTCCCTACTTATTTGTTTGGTTTCGGATATATTTGCCTCTGACTGTCCTTTGTGAGTTAACCGCGGTGTTAATTGATTTATTTACATTTAGACTGATTGCAAAACAGACAGACTGATATAAAACTGATCAATATCAGCCAATTTCTTCTTAACGACGGAGTAACATTAAAAAAAAACTGATCGTACTATGGGGGCTAGACTAGATGGAATGAATAAATATTCAGGCTGATACATCGCGTTCTAGGATCAAACCAAGTCATAAAAATTCAACATTCCAAAAGTACTTTATTTAATAAAATCACAAGGATCATTTAGAATCGTCTTACATACTAGGTGATTCTAGGTGTCAGCTCCACGCGGCCAGAGCCTAGAAGAACTTACGGCCTGGTTGCCTTAATACTTACACCCTGAAAAAGAACGAAAGTCATTGTCATCATAAAATTCTAGCTTGAGATCAAACCCACGACCCGCAGCATGGAAGGTATAGCTACTACCAACTTTAAACATGTTTTTTCCATACATACATAAAATACATAGTAACACCCAGACCCTGCTACTTTTAGGGTACCGTGTTACATCTCTATCGAAGTAATATAATGAATTTGCGAATAGCCATTCATAGCTAGCGCTGGGTTCCGTGTTTGCATTCCAAGATTCAGTCGCTCTATTTGTCTGCTACTGTACGAACGACATTGTATAGAAAACAGTACTTCAATGTCTTTAAATCAAATAAAAAAATAGGAGTTTTAATGTAAGCCGATATGATATCATTTGAATATAACAAACGTATTTAGAACCATGTTTTCTCTTTTGATTAAAATATCTTGATTTCCATGTGACGTAGATTTTTCTTAAATATAGGAAAATGTAGGCCTGTGAAGCAAAATCAAAAATACTTTTTTCAGTAAAATCACAAGGATTATTTAGAATCGCCTTATATACTAGGTGATTCTATGTGCCACCGTACCGACTAGAGCCTAGAAGAACAGGCAAGAATCATACTAAGCCTTTTCAAACATGCTATATGGCAATCATGAAGGAAGATTATTTTGTCGTGGCCCACGCCTTATACCTAGATAATTGCCCATTCTCCTTCTATGTTGCGCTGCTTCTTTACCTTTACTTTGTTCACTTCTTCATTCGTTTGGTTCTAGCTGTTTACGTAGTGGTGACTACTGTCTGGCGAAATTCTGAAGAACTTGTGACTATTTAGTTTAGTCATAAACGGATGAACTATGTTGAAAAACGTTAATATTACTAAACATTTAATTTCAGATTTATAATCTATACATATGAAATTAAATGCTATAGCTAAATATTAACAAATTATTTTTAGAATTAAAATCAAACTTAAATGACACTCAAATTAAATATTAGTTCACATTATAAGTCGCCAAGCTCATCGTGACTTTAGACCACTTTATAATATCGCGTTTTTGGCTTATTGTTATTACAAACGTAAAAGGGCGTAATCAGAGACCTAATCCCAAAAAGATTTAACAAACGTATATACGTATCGAAACCGTAGTGTATTCGAATCGCATTGCGCGTGAACGCCAGCTTGACAATCGAAAGTTGCAGCGTTACCGCGCAGTCTGTCTCAAATATGATAACGTTTCGATTCGTCTGCTTTTGTAACTTTTATTCTTAAACATCCCGACACGCCAAGACGGATCACTCATTTTAGTAAAATTTTTTGTGTTTTTCAGTAACATGGATAATATTGACGAATACATTTTAGAATGAAGCTTTTTATCCAACTTTTTTATTAAAATACAATCTTATTTCACCCAACTGTAGGTTCAAAATCGTAACATCATATCCCACGTGAATCCAAATTTAATTTTGCTGACAGGAAGCTGGCTTGGATTACACTAGAGATTATGATTTTACCGGTCACGAAAATTGGTAAAATTGTGATTTTCTAAAACATAAAATATCCTCTCATTTTTACGAGGTTTATTTACAAGTAAGAAAATCTAATGATGACTGGATTTTTGTCCGGCTAAAGGTTAGAGCATTTAGAAGGTGATACATCACACAGTAAAGGGACTTACACACAAGAAATAAATATAAAACTAAAATTATCGATTCTATCTTTTAGTTTTACCAACGAATTCTACTATTTTTAACAATGAATCTATAAAAAAATGTGTAATGTATTTACGGTACGAAAAGTTGTGTACAAAAGAACTCTTTACATCTAAACTAGATGATATACAGCGTCAGGTGCATATTTTTTTATCAATATAAATAAATGAGTTATTTTTCGCAATTTTTACATAATACAGGCTTTCCAAACGTTTCTTTAGGATATAAAAAAACTTTCAAAAACAAACAATGTACCACGGAGAGTTTAAATGTAAAATACACTTCATATTAGTCCCGGCTCTAAAAACACACTATTACGTATTCTTTAGAGATGAAAACTAATAGGATAGAGACAAATTTGCATAAGCAACAAAGTTTCGAGTTAAATACATAGCTGCCTATATCTACATGTATTATGCAAATAGTTTCAAATTACTGTAATTAAAACAGTTGACTTCAATTCGGCAATGATTACAGAGGAATAAGCACGAATAAATGTGACAATCGTAAACGTAACGTATTGAAAATACATTGCGCGGTAACGTTGCTAAGTTTGACAGTAAAGTTGATGTCGACGCGCAGTGTACGTCAAATACGTCGCTGTTCCGATACGCTTACGATTGTAGTAGTTATTTGTGCTCAGAACAGAATGCTTTATACTGCTACGACAATTATCGCAAGCGTCATACTTCCACGGAATCGTGTAGGGTTGATAATTCGACTAATTATAGGGTTCGGTACATTCATTTGTATTATTTAGGTGTTACCATATATATATTTCCAAATTTTGTTTAATAAATAAATTAAGTCAAAATGTTGAATTTCAATAAAATCACAAAAAATATTAAGAATCGTCTTATATTGGTGATTCTAGGTGCCAGTTCCACGTGAGTCTAGAACAAGAAATATATTGTATTCTATCCGCAGTCTAGTTCTCTTATAAGGTTGCTAAGTTTTGGACTATAAATGTGAAAATACATGAATTGCATTTACTCGTGTTGAAACAGAAACAAAATCTGTCATACTTAATTGAAATATCGAAGGTTCCACTCATTTGACTGAAGTTCTATTAATATGGGTCTTGTTTGATCTGTCAAAAAAACTACTTCGAGACATAAGTAATTTTAAAGATTGTTTTTTAACTTTGTAAGTGGCAACCCTACGTCAAACTTGCATTTAAGTTTCGTTGACGTAACTGCGTATCAACATAATACGAATTGAAACACCCCTAATGTACACAGTCATCAGTCAAAGTGGCGTTTTACGGTTCCGTATTCCACCTGCATTCACTACAAAACTTTTTTGCACGGGTATAATACACTGCGGATGCGATTATATGAATTTAAGCTTTAAGTTCACAGGAGTAAGGTTCAAGATGGTAATTAGTGGTATTTTCTACTCTTTAGTAAGTTTTGTGTACAATAGGGGAGATATCGTCCCCATGTTACAAGACGCACCCTTTTGTTAGATAAAATGTCGCGTCGCTATAATACTTCCCGGAAATAATATTTTTTTATATAAAAACTGCTGATACTTACTGAACGGATATCACTTGTATTTGTGTAAATATTATTTGTAAAAATACGGCATTTTGACCGTCAGTATATGACAAGTCAATGACATTTTATTTAATGGACTTTGTATAGGATCTCTGAAAATTGAATAGTGTATGCATAGATAAGAAATAAATATTTTTTTTTAATTTGCTGCTTGATCATAAAACACTTTAAAAAGTAAAAAGCGCTGTATCAGCAATGCACACCGGACAAGCGTCAAAATGACATTGACAGTGACATTTCAAAAATACCAAACGTTTAGCGAAGCTCGTCATTATTTTTTTCGTTATTATTTTTTGATATTCTTTAGTTTTTCTCAATAAGCAAAGTAAATCTCCAAGAGAGACAGAGAAACGCGCGCACGTCGCACGGCTTACAACTATAGCAAAAAGTGTCGTTACAACTTTTAATCTTATTTTTTTTCTTCTAGCCCCCTTTAGCAATGCGCGATAAGGAACTTCGTTCCAATAATATCAGAGTTCATATATTTTTTTGTGTCGTTTCAATATAAATAGCATGGCTGGCAGTGCGCCAATTTCCTCATTACCAGAGCGTTAATTGAATATCCTGAGAATCCAGACAGAGCAGGCTTTCTTTTTGGCGAGAACGTTGATTTTTGTCTTGTTTTCTCAAGTTTTGCAATAAGAATGATGCGATAGGGTTCAAAGATCTTCTTTAAGAGCCATTACGTACTGTCGACTTGTCGGCTGTCGCCCAACTTAGCGACCAAAAAGAATAGGGCGACCGACGACCACGAGCGTAAACACCTATTTAAACTGTTGTCAGTTTAAAAGTCACGAGTAGCCGGCGAAAAGTCGACAGTGCGTAACGGTTCTTAACGTTGAGACGTTGAGTTTCTAGCGTTAGATTGTACCGTGAGCAATTTATCTTTACAAAGGATGTAGATCAACTTTGGTCCATTTAGTAACGATTATTTTTATAATATCTGCGTAAATAGATGTGTGTTAAATGTCAAAAGATTTAGAGCAATGAGTACAGAGTCATTCCTCAGAAATCCGGACATAACAAAAAACTTACAGAAAAACAAACAGAACTGAGTTGAAAAGAAGCTGGAGAAGTGTTAATGGTTCCACCGGGGTTCACTCGCAAAACTAAACTCTGCCCTCTCGGAGTATTTTCATTTCGAAACACAAGACTTTTTACGTTTTTGTTTGTTCCATTTCAAAGTTTAGTCCCAGAAGTGTGATGTGGCAAATGCAGAAACTAGATAACTTGGATCAATACCCAGTATATTTCTTTATTTCCAAGTATCTAGAGGAAATATGTGTCTCTGCCGCCAAGCAAATACGCACGCTCATTTTGACCATTTTTCGAGGCCCTCGTCGCGTGGAACTGACACCTAAAATAACCTGGTAAATAAGAAGATTCTAAATAAGTTACGTTAAAGTCGTCAATGATTTTGGACGTAAACATACATATTTTATATGTATTTTTTTACATATATGAACAATTTGACTTCAATATAAATATATATATACAATATAAATATATATATTATATATACACAGAATATAATTATAACATTTTTTTTTCAATACTCTAAAATCGGTTAATAGTTGACAGATAAATCAAGTATCATATAACGAAAAAGTCAGTCAAATAGCTTATTTTATATAGTCTGTTGAAAAGTATATTTTATTAGTACAAAGAGTCAATAAAATATATTTCTTTAAACTCATAATTATATGGAAAACATACTAAATAATGGTTAATATAAAATAACACAGTGGAACGAGATACGTTAAGAAAAAAAAACAGTAACTTTCAGCCACGATATTCAACAAACACCTTAATACAAATAATTTTGGATAAACTCAAGTAGGTTTTATTCGTGTTTAATTTTCTGTTTCAATAAAGGCTTATTCTGTCGCAATTTTCATAACGCGAGAGTCTGATTAGATTAAAAATAGATTCCAAATGTAAGATCATTTCTCGCACGGAGAGGGAATAATAGGAATAATCAAGGCATCGCCGCCTCCACTCTGTATGCAAACGGCCGCCCGCAGGCAACCTCTCACTAATTCACTGTAACAACGTTTTCACGCCAAAGATTCCAGAGTAAGAGTACTAACTAAAAAAAAACGCTAGAATCCAGGTCTAGTTTCTTGCCAGTTCTTCTAGACTCTGGTCGCGACGAACTTTCGCCTAGAATCATCTAGTATGTAAGACGTTTCAAAGTGATCCTTGTGATTTTATTGAATAAATGAATTTGAAGTTTGAAGTTTGACTAGTACCTAATAAGAAATAGTAATATGAGAGGAAAAGGTTTTTGGAGTTTTCAAATGAATAAGAAGTTCCTTCAACCTACTCTGTCCCACCGCTGGGCAAAGGTCTGCCCCAAATTCCTCCATTTTTCTCTTTCTTTTGCTTCTTCCCACCATTTCTTTTCAAAGCCGTCTAGATCGTTTCGCCAATGCTTCTTAGGCCGAACACGAAATCGACGCTCATTAGAAGTAAAATTAAAATCGCTAGTTGAGTGTCAAGGAACCACAGACAAACAAACTTTCTACACAAGACATGTCAAACTCATAACACCTCGCTGTTTTTTTCAATGGCTGAAAAGTGATATAAATTATTTTCTAGATTCTATACTGTTACGTCTAGCTTTATGTTGCTTAGTTTTACGCTTTAATAAACGGACACTATTACCGTGTCTCATATAATAGATTTAATTATGAAAACACGTACTTAGATGTATGATTTTCTGTTTGTATAACAGGTTTTATGTATAAAAATCTTATACCAAAGTATTATTTGGTGTAGAATTTTGTTCACACTTCATAGAATACGAAAAACGGTATCTACCGAGAATTCCGTATACGTCTACGGCGTAGCATCTCGTAGACATTTCGTAGACATGGTCGAGGAAGCACGAATGAATGTTTGCTACGAAGCCATTAGCAGTAATTGCAAGCTTCAGAAAACGTGTATAAAAGCAGGAACAAGTAAAATAAAATAAATGGAGATTTCTTTAAAAATTGGTCGTAAATGTAACGACTATTCATCGCTTCACCATTTTTCTAACTTCTTCTGTCTTTCTGGTTTTGTCAACATAACATAAAATGTTGCCAGTGTCAAGTGTTTATTTCGAAATAATGAAATAATTGTTCATTAATCAGTCAATGAAGTAGGTCTGCTAAAATATGTTTTAATGTAAAAAAAACTGATTTTACCCCTTAAAACCTGAAAAAAAATCCGATTTCAAAACATACTGCTACATATTCTTTGCCATCTAGTTAGATCAAGTGCTCGAGCTATGGAATATTAAGACAGAAAATTTAAGAAATATTTTTAAAAACTTCGCGTTAATTGTAGACACTTTCCAACATTTTAATTATATGTTGAATAACGAGCAAAATTCATCTATTCATTAGTTAATTGCTAGCACTTTATTTTACAAGACAACGGATATTAATTGGAGACAGTTTGCGAAGGAAATAAGCGTTTTTACATTGACCGACATCGATACGACAACGACAGTAATATATCGTGTCGTATAGGACAATAACATGATTGCAAATCAGTTTTGAACGCCAAAAACAATAGCAGCCAATGTTTAATTATTTTTTTAAAATAATTTAAATAATGCTCGACAAATAAATAGCAGCAATCTAGTATAAGACAATTTTTGCTTAGTTTAGTTTGCGACTAAAATAAAACTGTAAGAAATATTAATTATCTATTAATTCCATTGCAATACGAACATTAATTTACAACTCAGATAAATAAACCTATGTTGATGCAATATTTTTTAATAAACCTCAATTACATAATTAATAAAATAAACATAGGTAGGTACATAAATCATGGAGATGGAGAGAGAGGGGGGAGACCTTTGCCCAGCAGTGGGACAGTCTAGGTTAATTAAATATTTTTAGTTATACTTTTAGTCCAGTCAAAATAGACTAAAATTATGACTTCAGTTTGCATTAATTCCCAACAAGCTGGATTTTTGTACAGGCCTTGAATACGTCATTATAAATGATATGTCAAAAGTCCCCATCGATCCCGCTTGTGCGTTGTTTTTTATTCGAGGTCAAAGGTCATAAATTTGCGTTTTTTGCATATATCTCTGAAACAACGAAAGCTATCGAAAAATGGTTCAGGCAAAGTTTGTAGATCGTAAAATTGTCTACAAAAATACCTCAACACTTTTCATCTACAAAGCATCGCTTTTGAGATTTAGTGACTTTAGACCGCAGAAAAATCGTCGAAGATGCTGCGTTTTTTTCATTTCAACCGTTTTATCTGCCTTATTGCCACAGAATAAACAGTATTTTTTTTAAATTTACTGAACGGGGTGATGGGTTCGATGGGTTAGTCCTCCTCCGAGGTAATGAATCGTCTTTTTGTCTCAAGAAATACTGTTTGTTCTGTGGCAATGAAGCAGATAAAACGGCTGAATTGAAAAAAACGCAACATTTTAGTAGATTTTTCTGCGGTTTTAAGTCACTATATCTCAAAAGCGATGCTTTGCAGAAGAAAGGTGTTGAGATATTTTTGTACACAATTTTACGATCTACAAACTTTGTCGGAATCATTTTTCGATAGCTCTTGTTTATGACTTTTAAACGCAAATTTATGACTTTAACCTGGGTATTTGCGTTTTTCGCGTATATCTCTGAAACAACGAGAGCTATCGAAAAATGGTTCCGACAAAGTTTGTAGATCGTAAAATTGTCTACAAAAATATCTCAACACTTTTCTTCTACAAAGCATCGCTTTTGAGATAAAGTGATTTTAAACCGCAGGAAAATCTACTAAAATTCTGCGTTTTTTTCATTTCAGCCGTTTTATCTGTTTCATTGCCATAGAACGAACAGTATTTCTTGAAACAAAAAGACGATTCATTACCTCGGAGGAGGACTAACCCATCGAACCCATCACCCCTTTCAGTAAATTTCAAGAAATACTGTTTGTTCTGTGGCAATGAAGCAGATAAAACGGCTGAAATGAAAAAAACGCAGCATCTTCGACGATTTTTCTGCGGTCTAAAGTCACTAAATCTCAAAAGCGATGCTTTGTAGATGAAAAGTGTTGAGGTATTTTTGTAGACAATTTTACGATCTACAAACTTTGCCTGAACCATTTTTCGATAGCTTTCGTTGTTTCAGAGATATACGCAAAAAACGCATTTTTATGACTTTTAACCTGGAATAAAAAACAACGCACAAGCGGGATCGATGGGGACTTTTGACATATCATTTGTAATGACGTATTCAAGGCCTGTACAAAAATCCAGCTTGTTGGGAATTAATGCAAGCTGGAATGTCTATTTTGACTGGACTATTTTGAATTCCGATGATATTGTTATCGGACGGGTGTCGTATCGGTGGCTGTCAAAAACAGTCAATACCTTGATGATGAAGCACTATAATGAAAGAAGCAAAGATCAAAGCTCAAATTCACAAAATGAAAAACGTTAGTAGGTTTAATATTCTCTGCTGAACCGATATTTGTGAAAGTACAACAAATATTTACTTACCATCTTTTTGAAGTTCATTTTAGTCTTTAGTAGCTCAACGAGTTAAAATAAGCTGTATTTAGGTGTTAAATAATAGTAGGTTGTAATCAAAACTTTGTAGTAAAAAAAGCGCTTTTAAAAAGATCGTTTAGAGGAATTAAATGAAAATTGATTACAATGTGATCAATTTACAGATGTTTATAGTATCAGAAAACAGGCTCGTCACATTTCGCTCAAACTATGGTCACTTTTTATCAGATGGTCCGAATATCTGCCAACAAAAAATATTTTGACTGCAGTGTGTGTATCGTCAATTAGTATTTTATTAACACAATCAAAACAATGAGCTTTTTGTTTCATTAAATATAAGAAGCCTACAAAAGAAACTGTTCACTGAACAAATAAAACTTGAGTCGTGAAATAACGATGTGAAGAGGATACAATTAAACCGTGAGGGCAAACAGGGGGGTAATCCAGCAGGGGGAAACTTGCGTGACCGAATCCTTTCAGTTGCAGTTCAGTTTTCGATGATTTTTGTGGACTGACGTGACTGAGCTTTATAAAATTATGGCTGAGCTATTAAAAATGATGACGTCATTTTTAATAGCTCACGGTCACACAAGTTTCCCCTTGCTGGATTACCCCCCTGTTTGCCCTCACGGTTTAATTGTATCCTCTTCACATGCCGTGGTTTGGCCTACCTGATATAAGCATGACCAACCAGATTTGAGCATGGCCTACCTGATTTTTAGTTAATTCTATCGAACGGTATGAAAATTGATCATTCAAAAAGACGAAGTAGAAAACTGAACTGCAATTTGATCAAATAACAGTTCAAAAACATTTCACTTGTCAGGATATCCCCCCCCAGCACAAAATAAAACACAAACAGAGGAACATCACAATAAAATTATATTGAAACAAAGCAAAAGAAACGAGAAATAAACAAAAGAGGCGGCAAAGTCTCACATTTACAATTCAAGGAGGTTCAAACTTCCTTAATTGATTGTTTCGGGGGTCCCCTAAGCCTGCTTTTAGACGGAAAATATATGAAAAAGAAAAGTGTCAAGAGCGAGTTGAATATATACATACCGGTATGGAATACGCGTACCGCCGCGAGCTTTGAACACGGGTAAGCACCGATAGGCTTTGCTTGCTTGAATTTGATTTAATATAGTAGGTAGCAGTGTATAGTGCTTGATCTATATTCAGCACAAATAAATGCTACAAAACACCGATAATGTAGTACCCAACAACATTTAATTTAAAACCTGGCAGACTTTAGAAGACAACGATCGGTTCTCTGTACGGTTCTACGGAATTTTTTTAACAAAAATAAATTTTAAATTATTTACGGCCGGTTTCTGAAAACCCAAATCACGATTGATCTGACTTTGACACATAGTAATTATTTGATTTTTTCGTTGATCATCGTTCGAGAAACTGGCCGTTAGACAATTATTTTTTTATATTCGTACTGGGAAAAATTATGTGTAATCTGTATAACAAAACATATTCAGTATGTAGTTTTCATTGATTAACATTGATTTAAAAATAACAGCTTTTTGATTTTTTGACATTTAGCATAAAATGGTCTTATTTATTACTGTTATCAGCAAACGTACGTCTATGAGCGCGCCTTTTAAGATAATACCCAGATTGAGAGATTTAAATTCAGCGGTCTATCAAGGCCTTTCGGATTTATTCAAAGGAACTCCAAAAATAACTTTTTCAATCAAGTCGTTGTGCGTTTGAGTACAGCAGAATTGGTATCAACTTAATTTGGGAGGCGAGCCGGCGTTATTGGTCTATCTGCTCTTGGTAATTTACGATGGCTTAATTAAGTAACTTTTTTAAACCAATTAATATTGAAAAAGTTAGATTTATCAATTAATATTTATGACATATTTTCAAATTAAACAATACGAACAAAATAAAGCGGTCATGTGGCACTTTTATAAATACTATTATGCCATTTAAATACATACAAATGAAATGAAAAATGAACATATTTATTTCTGTAACATTATACATATTTTAACAAAACTGGAACCTCCGTTTAAGTATGTTTTATTTTTATTTTTTTTCACTGAAATACTGTACTGTGTTAGAAGGTTCTTCCATATCCATGGAATGTTACATGAAAATGCATAAAAAATGCATAATACATAAAAACTTGACTGCAGTTAGACTTATGTATAGGCGACAAAGAACTTGGTTTACCACTTTTGATGACATCTCCCAGTAACATAATTATTCGATAAGGATTACAGATTGACAGATTCTGACGTAGCAGTTATTAATCTGTCAAGCGAAAATAGCCCTTGACGTTTTGTACGTGCAAATGATATTCAGCCTTAGAGTGGTAATAGTACATTGTTCACCGAGAGGAGAAAGTGACCGATTACCGTCGAGGGTGTCGTTTGAAGCCCGAGCCGCAGGCGAGGGCTTTAAAACACCCGAGATCGGGAATCGCACTTTCTCTTGAGTGATACATAGTGCTTTATACTACACCTACGAGGAAAATAAAAAACTAAAATTTTCACATGTTCTTTTTTCAAATTGTTTGACACCATCCAACACACAGCTAGTGGCCAGTGTCATTTTGCGAACTTGGAGATAAAAACTCACTGTAAAAACTTTTTGGCTTTTGATATTTAGGTTACCAGCGCATAGTCTTACCCAAAATTAAAAAAGAAAAACCACGTAAGAAATGGATTTTCATACACTTTTC
Organism: Ecliptopera silaceata; assembly: GCA_932527185.1. Lineage (NCBI taxonomy): Eukaryota > Metazoa > Arthropoda > Insecta > Lepidoptera > Geometridae > Ecliptopera > Ecliptopera silaceata. The sequence continues at coordinate 1,696,794 of OW052202.1, read as the reverse complement.
TCTCCCGCTCAGATGCGTTTTCTCGCCGCATATTTGTTCGATATGCAATGACGTACTTTCTACCGTAAATTTGATAAAGTATCAAGGTACTTTCCGAGCAGGTGTAGTATAAACCAATTTCTTTGTCGCCTATACTTACATATAATCTAAGTTTCATAAAATGTTCTATTAGTGTTTTATCTGTACACCATTTTTGTATGTGAGTGTATCCGCGTAGTCGGCCTAGTGTGCACTTTTAGAATGGTTTTATCTTAACTTTACTATGGTTTATTAACATATCAATATGACTTGTAATAACACTTACCTATAACCAAACTTAATAGGCCCTTCGCTATTGTCTATTACCTATTAAGGTATCACGTATATAACACGTAAATTAATCTACGTTAAATTATTATGTTCACGTGATTGATTCACGGTTTTAATTACGCATTGATTATACAGTAATTGTGTTTATAACATACCGCTTAGCTACAAGATTAATGTTTCAAAATGTTACATAAAAAGCAGCTACTTTCAACTGATATTTATGATAAATAAATAATAAATATTCACCGAATATTCACACATCACACTCTAGTCTCAAACTAAGCAAAGCTTGTACTATGGGAACTAGATTACTGATATAATACATTGTACATAAACATTTGTTTGTAAATACATACATAGAAAACATAGTAACACTCAGACACAAAACAAGTATTTATGTTCACCACACAAATATTCGCTCTGGGCGGGAATCGAACCCATTACCCGCAGCACGGAAGGTAGAGCTACTACCAACTCAGCTGTAATGAGTGTCAAAAATATATCACAAATAAATCTTAAGAAAAATATCGTAAAAACTCTTTATACAACAAAAACAAAATTTTCTTTACATTCAAATTCCTCTCACAAGTTTTTCCTCTAAATTTTTCCTCTAAATTCAAAGCATTTGTTTAAACACGAGTAAGGACAGAGCACACGCTGTGTACAGAACTCATAATTTGCATGGTTTAGTCTCAATGCAGCTCCGACTCTTAAGGCGACGCGCTACCACGCTTCCGGGTCTGGCCCAACACATAAGACATAGCGTTTTGGTTTGTTGAACAAGAAGCTTTTTTTTTATTTATATGTACCATTTAAAAAGTTTACATAAATCGCTTAGTTAAAATAGCATTTCGTAAACCACAAGGTTTGTAGCTACGCAAAAGCTTGATGTTATTTTTAGCATGAATGTGATCCACCCCGTGGTGAATCGCTGGGTTTATGCCGAACAGTTGGAATCGTTGGAAATGACAATGTTGATTCGAAAAACCGGAGCGGTTTTACATGGAATTAAAATTTGTACTTTCTGTTTTTAATTAAATCGAGTTTTACATAGAAGCGGATGGAGAAGTTCAGCAGAAAGTCCATGACTCCATCTGTAATCGCTCCGGTTTTTAGAATCAACGTTGTCGTTTCCGAAGATTCTTACTGTTTCATCAAACGTATGTTCGAACACTATTTTTAACCGATGTAAAAACTAATAAGATTTCGATTCGATGCGTGTATTTTTTGTGTATAACCACGCATAACATGCAGTCTGACACAGAACATAAAAAAACGATTATTATTCCCGACGTTTCAACAAAGTTCAGCCCGCGGCCATGGCTTCTTCTTCTTCTTCTTCCTGCCCTTATCCCACTAGGTGGGGTCGGCACAACATTTTATTTTCATCCATTCTCCTCAATCATCCGTCATCTCAGTATTCACTCCATTCGCATCCATATCATTTTTCACACAATCCATCCATCTTTTTACGGCTATTGCAACTTTAAGTTGCACGACTGATAGTAAAAAAATCGGGAATAATAATTTCGTACGCGATAAAATCCCGTAAAACATATCTTGTAATAAGCTTGTAACTTGGATCACACCTAACACACCCGTAAGAATACTTGAAACACAATGCGGTGGCCGCAGCGCCCTCGAAGGATCCAGTCAGAACACTTTGCACTCACTCAGTCATGTCTGGAAGGCTTTCTACATATCTACATCCACTATATCTGTGTACACCTTGTTCTATCTATGTACCGTGATGTACTATGGAGGTATCGGATTGTGGATCCATGTTTGGTTCTGTTATATTTCATTGGCTTATTGGCTGTTATGTTATATGTATTTTAAAAGTTTTTTAACTAACCCGGAGTCTATGGATTCAACTGTTTCTGTGAAGGTTTTAAAAATGAACTAAACTCGCTAATTTTGATATGAAATATTCTCTATAAATCTCAATATACAGATTATAACTAATTGCATATTAAAATTATAAAATAATTAACCTACCCAATATGATTATTAAAAATAAGGTTTTTTCTGAGAACACAAAATTAACTACAATAGTATCATATTGGTGTCTTATCAAAGTGTTAGGTCCACCATCCAATTTTTTAATACACTCCAATTAGCAAGTCCCTATTAAATGCGAGCTCGTTAAAATACATGTGAATTTAAGGTTTGCTCCAATCCTTTGACGCTGGCGGCTATTTGTTCGTATTGTCTTTTCAGTGAAAAACAAAACGATAGCTATTTGCGGGGAAATATTATTTGTATAAATTTTATCAGTTCGGGGTAGCAAAAATAGTTGTGTACATGGAATGATCCTCCGATCTAAAACAAAATAAAGTAAGATAAATTAACGAACATTTCCCACATCACACTCTAGTCCAAACTAAGCATATCTTGTACTAAGGTAATTAGACTGTTGATATACTCATGAATACATAGTTACACCCAGACACATAACAAATACTTATTTATGTTCACTACACAAACACTTGTCTTGGGTGGGAAACGAACCCACGACCCACAGCATGGAAGGCAGAGCTACCAACTGATCTATGACGGCTGTCCAAAATCGATGCAAAAATAGATGGAAAATTTATTTTTACAGGCAAATTTTCAAAATATTTTACTAATATAGGTATCTATTATGGCATAAAAAACACACTGTCTGGCTGGTATCCGGCTGTTACATATTTCGATTAGTACAACTTAATCGCGTACCATTTGTATCTATATTATCCAGCTAAACAAGAAAACTTTACAGGTATATATTTCGTGCAATGCATTACGTTAAGAGAACCGCTTTTGTCCGGTAAATACCGGTTTTTAGCGGATTATACCGAAACTAGTCGGATATGCAAACTGGCGCTGAGTAAAGCGAGCTTAGTATAAGTTTTAGAATGAGCTAGATACGAAATACTACGAAACAAATGAAATGCAATTAAACTCAAACACTTTCGGTTTGTTTGGAACATTATATGGATGCAGACTTTACAGGCGTCACAGCTCAGATGGTAGTAACTCTGCCTTTAATGCTGTGGGTCGTGGGTTCAATTCCTACCTAGGGCAAATGTTTGGGTGATGAATATTAGTATTTGTTCTGTGTCTGGGTGTTTTTATGTAGGTATTCTATGTATGTATTTACAAAAAAAAAGTATTCTATCGGCAGTCTAGTTCCCATAGTACAAGCTTTGCTTAGTTTGGGACAAAAAGGAAACCGGATGGTCTACCTTCTAACATAACATACTTTAGTTCACTAAAACGCTCACTATATTACAAGCTAAGCACAATAATAATAAGTAGTATACAATCAGGGTGCCATGTAGTAGTTTCCAGACGTCATGGCTGCTAGCCGAGAGCGTGATTGCTCACGGCAGCATAATGCAGTAATCAGGCCGCCGAGACTCACTCAAAGCATCTTAGGAATGTTTTGAAAAATGACTGAAATGAACGAATATTTGGAATAAAATACTGTTTTATAGATTAATGATCAAGCTTTGATAATTATCACGTGTTTAATTCTTATGCAGTCACTGAGTATTTATTTATTTATTACGATAGACAATATTTCAAATCCTTTATAAGCTATTGCATAGCTTCTATCGCGTTCCTTGAGCGTGGAGACCGTATCCAGAAATTCCGTAACGAAATAACCTAACACTGCGCATGCGTAATCCAGCAAAAATATATGCAATAGCTTTACCGCGGCAATCCTCGAGTGCCACACGTCTTTTTTTGTGTGTGTCATTTTTTCCGACCAAAGCCTAGAAGAATGGCTTAGTGTGTTTTTAATGTTGTTAGTATGGTCCTTCATTCAAATATAATTGCCAATAAATCTCGTGAACCATCCATTTTGCATTGTCAATACATTTTAAAAGGCTTTTAAGCTAAATTTATGCAGAATCGATACCCATCCAACATTATGAGAGTGCGCCTCCCTAATGGTTGCCTTAAGTAGGGTATTTCACCCCTAATAATCTTTTACAGTGTAAGAACTTACCTGAGCTTAAATAAGTTGCATAAAAGTCGGGATTTGCCCATCGTTTCTAAGGCTAAGCCGTTGGAGGGAGGATTTTCTGCATGTAGGTCAGGGAGTGTAATGAATGCTAATAATACAAGTATGTAATAATATGGTCGTCATAACTGCAGGCTACATTAGAGAGACTTGAGTTGAGTTCGTGTAGAATTGTGCTGTTAATAATGAACAATTAAAGGTAAATTACTCTCTTAATAACTAGCTTTAGCTCGGTTATTGTGATGAAAAATCAGCTTCTGATTCATAGCGTACATATCAATTTGTAATTAGATTATAACTGTATATCATAGAGAGAAATACACTTCACAATTTTTTGATTTTCAGAATATAAAAAATAAAATGTACAAGAAAATCTGCTATCAAATAAGTGTAAGTGAAATTAGTAATACCGCAAACGAAAAAATCTAACAAATATGACAAAGAACAAAAATAAGCTCCTAACTAAAACGTATCGATTCCAAACTTTAATTCAGAAACAGTGTTAAATATAAACTTTCTTCCTAAAGCGGGCAGTGTTGCCCGTTATTGGATACTTATTATTTATTACCTCGTAAATCACGACACAGTGTTGCCAGCCGGAACAAACTAATACAATGTTGATAATAAGCTTTCATTCTCGCTAAGTAATACCTCATTTTATTTGAAAATCGGATATTGATCGGAAGTATCTGGAAACTACACTGGCCTGCAAAAGTAAGTATCACACTTTTTAAATTGCTATAACTTATGAAGTAAACAAGATATACTTTGATCGCAACCCAATTGAGCACGCCTGGGACGAGCTAGGAAGGCTATTCAGAAGCCGCAGACCACCACTTACCATCCTCAGGGCACCAAAACCTGATGAAATTTGCTATAAAACATTTTTTATTTGAAATCTCTAACTTCTATAGTTTAGAAGAAAAATAAATTCTAAAAGTGTGATACTTAGTTTTGCAGTCCAGTGTAAATCAATGTTAGTGTTTGTTCATTTTGCAAAAGAAATTGAATAGAATATAAATAGAAAATATCTTTATTGTACACCAGAAAGAAACAGAACAAAGAGACAGTACAAACAAAACGTACAATGGGCGGTCTTATCGCTATAAGCGATCTCTTCCAGACAACCTTTGGATATTGTTTAAAATTTTATTTTTCTAGCACATAAATATTTTGAACGCCCGAATTTTTTTAAATTCATTTCAGTAAACAATAGTCATTACCTCAAATGCAGAATATCTTTAATACAATCAATTCAATAGAGAATATCTTTAATGGGTTTATACATTTATCTGATGTTAGATCTGCCTGTATCAATTTTTTTTATCCCCGACGCAAAAACGACGAAGTATGTAGGTAAATTTTAAATTTAGTGTAAATTTTTTGTGCAAATTGTTTTGCAAAATCTTTTACAATTTTTAATAAGTAATATCAAAATCAATTGAACTTTATGCAGTAAAAACACAAAGATCATTAAGAATCGTTTTATATACTTACTAGGTGATTCTAGGTGTTTTTCATTGGCCAGTTCCAAGCGAGAATTACAATTAAACACTAAAATTCCAGAGCGAATAATCTGTTTTAAAAACAAAAATTAAAAAATAATTTCAGAAAGAAACGTCTTAAAAATAATTGTTAGTAAAATGTTTTCGTCGTACTTCAACAAACTTGTCAAAGGATAAATACAAATTTAAAGCTACAAAAGTAATTTATTCTAAAGATGTCCAAACAAATTACCAGTTTTATTGTTTACGACCGAAGAATTTGCTCGTTAATGGCAGAATAAACTTAGATTAAGCCTCTAGGGATAGTACGTTACTACGTAATGAACTGGGCTAACTTTGTTATAAATTTTGGAGTCCAGTTTAAAGTGGATTTTGCAGCAATGGTGTTTTTCATTGGCTATTAACTCTCTATTTTGAAAAGCAGTTTTAAACATAATAACACTTTAATAACTTGGTTTAAGAAACGAAAAATATTTTCAAATCTTGCTCTTATCTGAGTAGATTAGTATAGTAAAAGTCATAAAAAAGGCAAAAATGACTTAGTTTAAAAATCAAACATAATATTTTTTAAAACAAGTCTTTGATTAATATAAAAATATTTAGTTATAAATCTGTTTTTGATTTTTTGGAATAAAAAACTTCATATATACGAGTTTTTATTCAAACAATATGAACATTGATGTTTATTCCGTGTCTGGGCGTATATATTTGTATTTTATCAGCAATCTCACAAATACAAGCTTTGCTTGGTTGTTAAGCGTGATGTTTGAAATTCTCGAGAATATTTATTTATTGACATGTTATAACAAATAACAAACTTGTTAGCATAAAGTGTCACCGTCTGTATATACCTATCGTTCCTAAACTAACATTTTAGTTAACTATTTAAGTATATAAATGAACAAGCTGGCTAGGCACTAAAAACACACAGTAAGTTTTAAAATCCCAATTAAAGCTCAAACAAGAGGCATCAGTATTCGCAGCACGAGGTCCCGGCTTCGATTCTCGGTTCGTTGTCGTTTTTTGTGCTGTTTGCTTTATTCGTTTGATAAAGTTCGTTAAGTAAATTAAACGGGTTTCATTGCTTTTTTTGCTTGGCGCAGTCTGGATTAATGTGGATTAAACCAAGCCGTATGTATCTATCTAGGTGGGCTTAGTTGACATTCTAAAGGCTTTTGTATTTTTGGTATTAACAGACCTACCCCCTATCTTATAAAAAGTTAGCGTTGACTTTAAGTCATCATTAATTATGGTAATCAATACATCAAGTCTGCGCTAACTTTTTATAAGATAGACCGATAATATTTAAAATTGTTTACAATATTTTTATTCATATTAATTTTGATATATTAATAACTTAGCCATCCTATTTACTTAACTATTTACTGCTATTATAAGGATTTATTATTCTTATCTTATTATATATATTACTTACTATACTTATTGTATTTGATATTGTTTAAAATTGAATGTTATAATGTTGACTACACTATTGTATTAGGACTCCTGTAAAGATAGATGTAAGGATGAAATAAATAAATAAATCTTCTATCAATTCTGACTCATAAATAAACCTTTTTTGTTTTATTATGTGCATTAAATATATCTGTTTCTGAGCGAAATAAATGCATCGCCATCTCTCTATCTGTTCTAAAATAGGTAAAACGGTTGAATGTGGCTCAAACTACAAAGACAGAAATGCAGTTAACTACGTCGTATGGTTTCACGTCACGTAGTGTGACGTAGTCTGGCTAAATCGTAGCACGTAACACGTCTTAACCACGCTGGGTGCTGACCTACCCAGCTATAGTTATTACGTTTACATGGTTTTGTGTTTTAAAATTCTAATACTTAACTCACTAACTTCTAGAATATTGTCTGTCTCATTTTTGACTTCTTTGTAACTGTAAGAAGTATTCATAACATAAAAACGATAGGAACCAGGCCGTAAGTTTTTGGCATATTCTCTTAGGCATTGTATGTAAGGGACTGGCATGTAAAATCACCTAGGTATTATTTAATACAAATTCAGACTTTCTAAATGATCTTTATGATTTTACTAAACAAAAAATATATGATTGTGTCCATAGTAGATACATTATAAATAATATTCGTAATTAAATATTTTGTGGCTAAAAAACGTGAACTATATGTGTGTGACATGATGTCTTTTGATTTAGTTTGAGCAAGTTACAAGTAAAGTAAAGTAACATAATGTTGCAGTACTAACATGTTTTTTTTTACTTTTAAGGCAAGCTAATGTGTTAAACCAAAAGTTATCAATGCTGCTAACATCAAGTAATAATAAGGTACGCAATAATGGGGTTAGTCAGTACACGTCCGTATTTGGAACATTTACGTTTAACAATTTAACTCAGTATTTCGAATATAAAACGCGGCCTACGATCACCCCTATACAAAATAGGATAAACAAACACCCAGATAAATATAAATATAAAAATGGGACGGTTCAGGAACAGGTGTGTTGTCACAGCGCTGAACAAAGAATATAATTCATGGCTGCAGCGTGATGGATGACCGGGGTGGACCGTGACAAATCACCCCCAAATTTTCGGGAACACTTATGTGTGATTATTGGATTTTTATGTCAAATTTTGTTTTCACGCAAATTCTTTTAGAAAACCAAACCCTATCGGTCTATCTTATAAAAAGTTAGCGCAGACTTGAAGAATTGATTCCATACGTAATGATGACATAAAGTCAACGCTAACTGTTTATATGATAGGGGGTATAACTTTAATACAATGAGCTATCTAAAGCTTGGAAACGTGGATAGCTCAACTGTTTTTTTACATTACTTCATTTCTTACTTATGTATATTTTGTACTGTAAGAAATACTGTAATAGGCGTAAGTTTCTTTGTAATATTATTTGTTAAGTAACGTTTTTTAACTTCGTAGGTCAAGTGGTAGCCATTTTGCACAATGTTACTGTCTTAGGTGCTGTACAGGGTAACACCTGGATGCAAATACATTTGCATCATGATTTTGTAAATACTGTATAAATACTGCAAAAAGCCCATGTAAGAAAAAAGTGGCGTTTGTCCCTTGTGCCCTACCATCTGCACAAGGCTTGAGACCTCATCAACGCCACAAACGAGGGAAAATAAGTTGCCAAGTTCTACTAGAACTTTGTTTGAAGTTGTTATCGTGTACCAATTGACACGCAAGAAGAAGAAGGTGGAGACAGCTTATACCCAGCTGTGGGCTAGTACGGCCTGCCTATGATGATTATTATAATAAGTTTTGTGTTAGCTGTGATTAATGGTGTTGTGTAGATCGTCAAGACTGTCAAGTACCGGTGTAGGGAACTTAAAGCTTGGCGTCAGTTTAAATCGCTTCCCGAGGCGTCTCCGGAATCCAATAAACGCGATTCATAAAGAAACTTTGCTCTGTAATATAAAATAGCGGGGTAAGCAAATATTGCGCTGCAGTTTGCGGTTTTAAAAGAGTTTTCTAGAAAATTCTGCAGATTTTAGTTCTAGGACTGCATAGTTATGACCTGTAACTGACAAGTTTTGTACACTCTAGCTTTAGCATTGCACGACGGGATTTGCTGTTTATGAAATTAAATAATAGTAAATATTAACAAGTTATGGTATAGGGCGTAGTTAAATACTTATTTCTATAGTATTTTTACGCAAAATAAAGTAGTAGCACCAACGAACATCAACGATGTTGTAGAACAAAATATGTTGCTACTACTACTTACATAAAAATGTTGCTAATTTTGTTGTCGCAAAAACAATAGATATTATTAAAATATTTACTCTTACCATAGCATATTAGGTATTATTCAAAAGTTTTCAATTTCTTGTTTGACAGGTGTCACCACAGCTCAATTGGTAGTAGCTCTGTCATTCTTGCTTTGGGTCGTGGGTTCTATCTTCAACGAGAACAAATGTTCGTGATGAGTGTTTGTTATGTATTCTATGTATGTACAAAAAAAATATTCTATCAGCACTCTGGTTCCTATAGTACATGTTTTGCTTAGTTTGTGACTAGCGTGATGTGTGAAATGTCCGTGTATTTTATTTATGAGAGGGTCCTTTTCATGAAACTTTACCCATTTTAAAACTTACACCAATTCAAATGTGCTCATTAAAAGTAATCGCAAAGGATTATTTTGATGGTTTTCTGATGAGTGTATGGCATGACAGTAATGTTGCCATCTAACAACGGTCATTATAAGTTGATTCTGCCATATGTCGGGGAAATTCTAGTTTTACGAGGCGTAATTGCTACTGAAAGTTGATTTTACCAACGAGCGTTACTTTAATGACAGTTGATATATACTTTTGTTTGTCAAAGTCAACTTATTCTTCGAAAATACATACTCATTTTTTACTTTTTTTAAAAATCATTATTAACTAGGCTCGATGTTCAATGATTTATTATGTTTGTTTTTACTGACTACCAGAACTCTCATCATTATTAAGCTCTTTCTGTATAAATTAAGTTTTAGTCAGTAAAGTGACTGATTTGATTTTTCACGAATTTTAGTTCAAAAAAAATATTGTAGGAAAAGTAGGAAAAAGTGGTCTAAATCTTAAACTTTATATATCTTTTTTTGGTTTTAAAAGATTCAATGTAAATAGTAGAAGATTACGGCACTTATAAATCCTTACCTCAGATTAGGCTTCGTTCAACAATCATTATCACAAACTTTTCCGTTAAAACCCAATACGTACCAGCACCTCGTAATCCTATCCTTGGACGCTTAGCACTAGTTTTGATAACTTTAAATAAAAAAAAAACAACAAAAAATAATCATAAACCAGTTTAGCTGTTTCAGAATATCAATAAATTCTGAAACAGTTAAACTGGTCTCTGATTATTTTTTGTTGTTTTAGAGAAGTAAGTTTAACTATTTCAAATATAGATGGCGCCGCTTTATTTGTACCCAGCTCGTAGCCTGAACTTTATTCCAACGAGTCTCAAAAACTAACGCAATGACCGTATGGAGCAAAACTAAATTTCGAGTTGAAATATCTATATCGTATTTTCGCGTCTTGATTTTTCATTTCGATACGAAATTTGCGTTTTAGTTTTAGATGTAGATTTTTTTAGTAGCGTTTTGATAGTAGCAAGAGATTAGATATGATCCGCTAAAAACTTGTGCTTCCATTAACTAAAGGAAAAACTAGGGAAACTGTCGTAATCTCCTAAACTGTACAAATAGCATTCGAGCCTAAGATGTTTTTATAGTGTAGACGCGTTGCCTGCGATCTGTCAATGGCAAGCAAAAAGCAAGGTAATTCGACTTTCATTTAGCTGTTTGCACGTTACAGCTCGCTTTGAGCTCAGTGTTTGCACGCTATCATTTATCACATTCAGCAACAAACGTGGCATAAGAAAATGGCACCTAGGATCATACTAGGTGATTCTAGGTGCCACATAACGTACACGATAAGACGATTCTAAATGTCATTTTACGGAAAAAATAATATTTCAATAAGTTTGAGTTTACGAACCTCAGCCTAGGTTTATTATAAAGGCACTCATCAATAGTCTTCCTTGGTTTGTGTAAAAGCATTTTTGATTTAAAAAGTTTAGCTCCATTTTATTGTATGTTGTCTGCGTCATCATGATGTCTGTTTCACTTGTCATTGATACGAGCAATTAAAATAAATTCGGGCGTGCGCTAATCCGACAGTATTTATTCACATGCTGTTATTTTCGGCTTGTTCCGAGGGATTAGAGTGAGCCGCACTAATTGGAGGATGTGCGAACAAGCGCTCTCTGTGCTTATTAGCAACCTACTTGCTCCACCTACTTGTGAATAGGGTGGTTTTTTGAGAATAAGTAGCCGGTGTCTGCTTCTTTTTGATCTCTACCTACTCTGCTCTCACAATGAGAGCAGAGTTAAGATCAAAAAGTGGCAGCTTTTGGCATGTAAATACAAAAGAATCTGAGGTAAAGACTCTATTTTTCATTCCATAGGCACTTATGTATAGAAGTGAATATAATATTTGATTCACTACGGACTCATATACCTACAAATATATAATTTTTTTGCAGTTAAAGTTGACTTAGGTACTGTCCAATGTGACTTTATATAAACCACAGAACATAAAAAACAGTATTTTATGTTCTGTGATATCAACAATAGACATAAAAGAAAAAGTCGGTGTGATGACTTCTCTGTCATTTAGAATAACATCTTTGGAGATGTCAGGTGATTAAAGTTGTCAGTGCGGTTATTTGCTTTAAGGATAATAAATGTCACTGTCAAAGTCAATGCTGTCATCAGCTTTGAGGATAATGATGCCAATTTTCTTTCTTGAGGAAATATTTTTGTGGGAGGTAAGAAAATGACGGACACCGCTTACTGAGAACGCGTTACTTTTCTAAATTATTTTACTATGCGTATGAATTATGTAATAAGGCGTGCAAAACCTTTGCTTTGTAACGTTGCACTAATTGTGTTTTGAATAAAAGTCACAAAAGAGGTTGTAGTAAGAAAATTAGCTTGCACATATTTTATTAAATACTTTTTAAACAGATAGAAAAAAAAGAATTCCGCTGCATTAGTATAACAGACAAGCTATTGGTAAACGTAAACTGTAAACGTACTGGTTTATACAACGTGAATAAAACAAGACGACGAAATAAACTCTGTTCTTCAAAATGTCCTTAAAACAAAATGGCGGCAAAGAGATCGAGAACAAAATGGCTGCCGCACGTATACAGCATTGTCAAAACGAATTGTTTCGACTTGCGTACTTAACATGCCCGGCATTTCACAACAAAAGCTGAGCTTAATCATCGTTTATCTAAACGATTACAAATTTATTGCTGGAGAATCGCAATGAATATTCAAGACAAAGCGAACACCTGCAGGGTTGTAAAGTTTCGTTCACACTGACTACTTTGTAAGAGAAAAATAGACAACGCGTTTTATTGCGGGAATAAGTAACCAAAAGGCAAAAATTATGGAACATTGAACTAGAATAAAAGAATAATAAGTATACTAAAACTTAATATTTAAACTTAATTCTCAAATTGAACAAGCGTATAAAAAACTTTCCCAGGGTAGAGTGCATGCGCTATTTTAGTCTAGTTAGTTTATGATATTGGAAGAATGCGTTAGTAACTTTACTGTAAGTTTTAAATAAGTCATACTAATATTACAGCGATTGCAATGTTAATGAATACATAAAAAAAAAATTGTTTGCTAATTGTTAGAATAGATTTTAATTTTTGAATGGTATACTTATAATTATGTGTAAAATAAAGAATTTATTTATCTTTCGTAGGTAGGTACAAAAGCTAGATTTCAATTTAAAAAAAAAGTGACTGACTATCTATTAGGGATGTGGTAGGTATTCAATTTTCAAATACTGACAGCCACAAAGCCCTAAGGAGTGGCTGCTGCCTACTCAATTTATCAGGTGTATATTTGTATACTTAAACTAAACAATAGATTTATCGGTTTTGTAAGCCGCTATTGTAATCCCGTCATTTTCACGAAGATAAGGCGAGATATATATAATCTATACATAACACACATCATCATCATCTTGTTGTGTCTCTCCTTTCCCAAGACGCACCACTGAGCCCCGTCTTCGGCTCTTCTCATCCAGTGTTTGCCAGCTACACTCAGCAGATCGTTGTTCCATCTCGCCGTAATATAACACACATTTGATGCAAATGAGCTGTTCTCTGAGAGTCCGTGAAAGTATTTTTTAAAATGAAATTGAATATAGAAAAGGCTACTTTAGCTATTCGATAAGTTTCTTAACAAAATATGTTTTTGTAATGTGTGAAAATTCTAAGCGACGCGACGCTATCGCGGTCTGTTTAATGTCCGCTCTACGAGGCTCTCGTGCGTTTCCAGGTGTATAGCTGTGGTTTTAGTATTGTTCCGGTTCGATCTTTATGCAGGAAGATCTCATTCGGTGTAGTAGAGCCTTTAAGTTTACAACGCAACGTTTATTCGCACGTTTACGACCAGACTCGGATGTTTAGAGCGCTTTTTACGACCGTCCGAAATTACCGGATGAAAAACGACCCGAGTTTTAAGCGAATAGTTTTAGTGGAGTTTTTGTCGGCCATACTATTTGATAAAAATTATGCGAATAACTTGAAAAGATGACAGGGTATGGGCTTCAAGGGATAAGTCATACAAATAAAGATAGATATGTAGTTGAAGTAGAGTTGGGTGGGAAGATAGCCAGTATGAAAGAAGACTGAGTGAGAAAGTAGTGATCAACGAGACAGTAGTTTGAGGAGAATTGAAGAAGAAAACGCGTTTTTTCTTTGATGTTGTTATTAATATTCACAAAAACAAAGTAGTTAAGTACCTACCTATTTAAGCTTCAATACAGCTTTGATTTGTTTGGGTTAGAAAATTGGGATTAGTAAATTATCCATGCACATTTTGTATTATTTATTTGTTGAAGTATCTAATCAGATCGTATCCATGTCAGCAAGTGTGAATCGCACATTTGGGGGCGAATAAATGTGACAATCGTAAACCGATTCTATAATCTGAGAATGCGCAGTGACGCTTAAACGTTCGGAAGCCGAGCGTGTTAACGCGCAGTTTTAAACAAATACCTAACGTATTCGATAAGTTAACGATTGTCATTTATTTGCGAAGACTCGATAACAAATAAATCAGAAACGTGGAAGGAAACAGTAGCGAAATCCTGTTCACACTGCGCGTCAACGTCAGAAGTTCGTCTATTGAACGTGGCATCATCACCGCGCATTATATCTCATACGTTACCGTTACGATACGCTTACGATTGTCACATTTATTCCTCATTACATAGACATAAAGAATGCACTGAACGTTTCCTGTCCAGTTATAAAGTAAATACGGAAGACAAAGCATGCGTTACACAAAACAATGGTGCTCTGTTTCTACTTACAGTCCAACAGAAAAGAGACAGGCTAAAACAAAATAACAGGTGAAGTCAGGCTATTGCTTAGTCCATTTTCTATGTCTATTTTATCGCTGCATCGAACTCCAGTCCCTTACGATTGTTGTTTTGTTTGTAACTCTGAACTCTGGCAATAAGCAGAAATCGCTTCCGCTCATGCCTTGCGCTCCATGCCAGGGGGTCATTATAACTGTGCGGAATCGGCAACATTAAGTTGGAAGTCGCAGTAAATTCTCGCTGATTGTTTCTTGTATTTTACCTCCGCTATTAGTAAGAACGCCGTTGTTATGGTTATGCTTACCTTCTTTTTGTTATTTTGGCTGAGATATGTCGGATTTTTTATAAGAGAACGAAGAACGAAACGAATAAAGAGAAGTGTTGCTTTGATATACATATTTGGTTATACCTATGCAGTTTTAAACAATGGTAACTTGTGTTGAAGTGCGTTTAGTGTACTTAGATTTTTAACATACATATATATATGGTAGATATATGTATCTACTCTAACCTCTACCTATAATGCATTTACAAAACTAGATGGTCAAAACTTATCAAAATCTTATCTCCATACACATGATCGTTACATAACATGAAGTTTTTGTTATAAAGGTATTAGCATAGATTTTTTAATTGCGCTTTTTTTTATATTTTTAGGGTAGGTGGGAATCAAACCCATAATACAGATAGCAAAGCTCTAGTCATACATGTTTCGCCAGCAAGAGAAACATTAGATATAAAAAAAAAACTACTCGTAAGAGCAAAACTAAAGTTTCGACAGAATGGAACCCAATCGTTTAATCTCAAAAGAGGTAAAAAGTGCGAATTAGGGCGCACTTCTACAACGGACTATAAAAACAAAACGAGAACACAGCCATGAATAGAAATGGTATTATTGGAGAATTTAACTTGCGAATTTCAAACGAATGTTAACGTTTTGTTGGTAAATGCTTTAACATTCGACAGGCGGCACAGCTCAGTTGGTAGTAGCTCTGCCTTCCATGCTGTGGGTCGTGGGTTCGATTCCTACCCAGAGCAAATGTGAACATAAATATTTGTACTGTGTTACTATGTATTCTATGTACTATTTACAAAAAAATATTATATGAGTTCTATTAACAATCTAGTTCCCATAATACAAGCTTTGCTTAGTTTGGGATTAGAGTGTGATGAAATGTCCATGAATAGTTATTTATTTCCAAAGCTCCAAAATAAAACATTTAGCTATGTACATGACTCTTTGACCTAGAAACTTATAAGTGCTCCTCACGTTAAGTGGACGTGTTTAACTCATGTTAAAGGCACTCTTGTGATTAAAACTTTTGAGTTACACTGGCACCTTTTAGATGTCAAGCTGAAATTACAAACTCAATGCTAAAGGTAGAAGCTTTTGGAAATTTATAAATATTAATAGACATTTCACACATTTCACACTCTAGTAGCAAACTAAGCAAAGCTTGTACTATGGGAACTACATGGTGATACAATACTTATAGGTAACATTTTTTAAAATACATACATAAAATACATACCTACTAGCACCCAGGCACAGAAACATCAATGTCCATCACACAAAGTCAAAGTCAAAATTACTTTATTCAGTAAAATCATTTAGAATCGTCTTACATACTAGGTGATTCTAGGTGCCAGTTCCACGCGACCAGAGCCTAGTAGAACGGGCAAGAAACGTACGGCCTGGTTCACACAAACAAAAGTTCTCGGTGTTGATGGAATCCACGACCACAGCATGGAAGGCATAGCTACTACCGACTGAGCTGTGACGCCTGTCGATGTTACAGCTTATTGTAATGGTCATGCAAAAGCCGACTGTATGAAGGCAATACTTTTATTGACTTTGTGTTGGAGCCATGTCAATAGATTCATATCAATTTTATGTAGTAAATTATTTGTTTTGATATATTAATAAATATTTATATTCTGTTGGCAAAATATTGGAGTGTTATTGGTATTGGAAGAAATTGCTAAAGAAAATAAAGAAATTGCTCTATTTTCTTTTTTTATATAAATAACGGAAAAAACCGATGGTCACGGCCATCGGTTTTTTCCGTTATATGTATCATCTATCTAGTAATTATCATCATCACCCTGTCCGCATTGCACACGTGGGGTCGGATCATGTTTTCTTCCACTCACTCTTATAATTCTTCAAAGAGTCTATTTTTTTCAGTCACTATCTTTCATCCAACCACTTCTTTTTTGGCCTTCTTCAAGTTGTTTACCTCCATATTACATGTCTTTACTACGCTAATCCTGCCATCTTAATTTTTCCATTGATTTGCTCAGTGTATCTACCATGAGTTGTCACCTTGTCACAGTAAAATCGGCTGACTTTACTACAGTAGTTACGTCAATAATAGAATGACGAATTTTAGTACCCAACTATCCGCTAGAGGCGCTGTACAAATCTTCATACATTTTTTTAACTACAGACGCTAGCGAGTATAGTAAATATAGTATAGTAAAAACTCATGGTAGACCTACTGTTTCATTGCGCTTCTTCTTCTTCTTCGTGTCGTTGATAAACCATTTAAGAAAATCACCAAGGTTAGACTACCCCTGACCAATAGCTAACCACCGATGATTAAGGTAAATTGATTTGTCGAAAATCCATTGTTATGAAGCTAAATTAATTGGAATACATACGGTTCTTCATATAATTCACTAGCTGATGCCCGCAAATTCGTCTTATTATCATTATATGTTTGATAATTCACAAAATATCTTTATAAATTATAGCTTAGGTGTTATTCTGGTGTATTAACTATGTTAAGTTTCATTAAAATCCATTTAGTCATTTTTGCGTGAAAGAGTTACAAACATACGTGCATCCATTACATCCATCCATACAAACTTTCGCGTTTATAATATTAGCAGGATTATCAGCATTACTATTCAGCGCGGCAATGCAGCCAGTGTCTTGGGTACGCTTCCGATTGGTACTGATTTGGATCAGTTGAACTATCTATAGATCGTTTGCAACGGTCTGTAGATAGCTCAAGTGTTTCTTATGTATTTTATATGACAATGTACATTTTGTAAATACTGTATAGTCGTAAGTTTGTTTGTGAATAAATATCATGTTAGCAGGATAAGATATTCCCAGTGCAGATAAAATTATAACTCTAGTTTCTTGGTACAACTAATGAAACGTTTAAAACGGACTTCGGAACTACAGAAATCAGTATTGTCCCGTGTCACCTCTGCACACAATTACCGAGAAGCCGTGAAACTTTTACTAGCGACTTTCCAAAGAAAGTTATTCAATATCGACTGGAAAAATCACTACTGTATGATCCGTTCTGTAAGTTCCCAAGTCGGAAGTCAAACTGGCAGCGTAATTAACTTTCTCATTGCGCGGAAGCTTTTATTAGATTTTTTGCTGAACTTTTACTTAAATGTGTTAATTGGTTTGCTGTTACGTAATTCTTTGTAGGGTTGTAGCTTTGGTTTTTAAACTGAGATTAGTAAGGCAAAAAACTATGAAATATCTCTGTATACATTATCTAGCCTCTATCGTTTTAGTCTGGCTAATATGATGATTGTTAGGTACTGAACTTTGCGTACTAAAATTATGTTAAACTAATAATAGTATGCTAGGTATCCCTAAAAGAGAAGGAGCCAGCGATGATCAGATTTTCTTTAATAAGCTAAGATCTTCAATTATCAAATTTGGATCATAGTGGCTTTGAAAGGCAGCACAAAATGCACGAAACCGCACCTTAGTTTTCTGAAAATAATCAATTTTAATAAATTTCATTTCATTCGTCCCCAAATCTTGGACTATAAAAGTTTAAGGATAGATCCATAAATTCAAATTCAATCCGCTGTCTTGTTAGAGCAACTCGTTACTCACTTATCCAAAGACTTTCTACTAAGAAAATGGGTTATCTTAGATGCTAATTGACTTATCCGATTGGACCTAACCTGCAGATTCGTTTTTAGAGGCTCAGTTGAAGAAAAACAGATAAATGTGTCCTTGACGAAGTTTCCAGGTTGTTAGAGTCTTGTAAAATAGCTTTATTAGTGGTCGGTCAATATTTCATCACAAGTCTTTTTTTCCTCTATTAACGTTTCTACAAAGACTCGGTCTATCTTATAAAAAGTTAACGTTGACTTTATGTCATCATTACGTATGGTAATCAATACTTCAAGTCTGCGCTAACTTTTTATAAGATAGACAGAGTCTTTGTAGAAACATATATCAAACAAATTTTTCTTTTATTTTGCAATCCGTCCGACTCGCCTTGCCGCCGGCTAGTTTTTCCAGCTCGTTCTACTCAACTTATTACCCAGCGGCAAGATTTTGTAAAATGATTTATAAAATAAATAAGAGTAGTTCTTTGTAAAGAAATGTCGAGAAAACTGAAAAATTTAAAGAAACCTCTATTCAGACGGAATACAATAGAACCCTGACTTTGCTTTTCTATTGTAAAGTCCAATTGAAAGTAGGTATTGTGCTTGTAACAGATACTGAGTAGGTAAATTGACTTTTATTTGGAATGCCTATTTATCTCGGTGCTAAAAGTACGTTGCGCTTTTTCATTCCTTTTATGACGTACAACAAAACAGTTAGCACGTATAGATGTGACAATCGTAGATATATCGTAGCGGTAGAGTGTCTAACACGGTAGAACAACGAGCTGGCGTTGACGTGCAGTGTGACTTGTTAGGTTTACGTTACGCTGCGCCTGTCAGATTATTTGGTGACTGATTGATTTAATCACGTGTGTATGTCAAATAAAAACATTCTTATTTAATTTAGAAAATATGTTCAGTCTTACAAAATGCTTATAGCCATAGGTAAATATTATAAATCCGTACTCGTAATAACTTCTAGACATTATGTGATATAGAGAATGTATAAATAAAACAGAGGTCCTTGCAAATCCCCGTCTAGACTTTCAAGTTTCAATATTCGTCTATGTTATTGATGTTTTAAAATTGTATTTTGTGTACAAAGCGAATTCGATTAAAGAAATCTAATTTGAAATCTAAATTCAAAACAGTGTTTCAATTCAATTAAAGTTTTAAGCGAAGACTAAGTTCGAGCTGAATTTTAAACACGTTATATTGTTTATTTACACGAATTTAGGAACTTTACAAATAAAATAGATAAACTTTAAAGATTACTAGGTGTTTGTACTAGACTTGAGATAATTTTGTTCTTGAAAGTGCCTGCGTGGTTTTTTAAGCGAATAAATTATTAACCAGATAAACCATCTGGATTTCAATTAGTCAAATAGACTGCTCCAGAGCTCGTTCAAAGACAATGTGGCATCGCAAGGCGTAGGTATATCACTCTCAAAGACCTAGGAACACGAATAACTGTGACAATCGTAAACATAGCGCCCCTCTCATAAAAAAAGTTAGCGTTGAGCATTACGTATAGTAAACAAGACATCAAGTCTACGCTAACTTTTTATAAGTCCGAACGTATTTAAGATAAACTACGCGCCAATGCTGCAATGTTCGACAGTAAAGCTGTTGCCTAAAATATCATTAAAACTATGCTGTGAAATATTTCTAAAGTTTAACGCTTGTGTTAAAGCCAGGTGTACCGAAACAGTTGAAATAAAAATGTTAAAGTGATTTACGCGTGAAATTTTTGTTTAAAACTTAGTATTGTTTTACGTTTTTGTATGAGAATGTGATACGTTTGTTATTTTTCTATAAATGCGATTTTTTATTTTTTCAAAAGGTTTCCAATACCTTTACTATAAGTAATAGTCAGACAAGACAAAAAGTGAAAAAGGTACAATAAGCTTCAGAAATAGATCACTAACACTCTTCTTGATTCAAATCAAAATTTCTCATTATAATATAATGTCTGTCTGTCTGAAGTCTGTCTTAGAAATATAATATTATTATATTTGTAAGACAGACTTCGTAACATAATACGAAATGTCTCTAGTAGTCTTTTACTAATGATTGTCTACCTGATTTATTAAACTTAAACAATAACAGAGTGTATTTACTGTAAATAAATATATGGGTATATAAGAGAATGAAAAGAAAACACAATTTATTTGTACAAAATATATTTTATTCATCAACACTTCCAACGGTTGAAATAAGCTAACAAACTTAATTTAGAAACAACTATAATAAACAATCTAAAATTACAGTACAGTTTGTCATTTGTGAACTAATTCGTAAATTAGATGAAGCTTTCGTGCATACTGATGGGTGTTCACACTGACCGATACGACACTTATTAGTAAAATTTAGTACTAGACGCTTCATAGCGTTTCGTCACGACCGCGACATATTTAATTCGCATCTGCGTTCAGAAATGAGTCGTAGTCGTATTCTTTATTCAATAAAATCACAAGGATCATTTAGAATTTATTTGTGATCATAGATGTGTCGATATGATAATACATTTCACCTAAGTATTTTGTATTAATTATCTCCATAACACAGTATAATTCAGTTTTATCGAAATACATATCTTACTTGCGCTAATGATCAGTAACTGAACTTTTAAATCACTAACTTATTTTGGTTAAAAATAGTCTTATCGACACATTTATTATCGCATCAATATCGCAATGCAGTATCGGTACAGTATCGGCAAGTGTGCAAAACGCAAAAAGACTATTATTGTATTACTATCATATTCTATCTTATAGGATTGAGCATTTTATTCGTCGTCTGCAGGTCAACGACCTCATAAGGTAGGTACGATAAAGCTGCCTCACTACGCAAAGAAAATTGTGAATCGATACAAATTGTTTGTCTTTTAAAAGATAATATAAATGAACACTGACATTTCATTATACCTACAGCAATTTACTCTTTTACCATGAGTGATTAAATTATTCATTGTTGCGAAAAGTAAAAATATTTAGAATACGAATTCTTGTCGTAGTACCAATAATATACAAAATATTGGTTTAATCAATTCGTTTTAAAAGAAATTCTTTCTATTAATGTTTTTAAAATTCTTAATCCTAGATTTGTTTATTTATTTACATTTTAATGTCGATGCTTGATCAGTTTTGAAATGTAAAGAAATCGCTGTAAGCAATTTTTGTTGTCGGAGTTGGATAGAAATAAGTCTAGGCGCTGTTTTGAGACTCAATTTTTACATTTGCGCATATTTATGGCAACAAACAATGGTATAGTTTGAGAAAGAATAGATTTATGGTAATTTTACCAAAAATAGACTGACAGTTAAGCACTTGAAATTTGGCAGACGCTCAAATTAAAAAAAAACAGAGCCAATTTCTCACTTAAAAGTTCGAAAACTGGTCATTATTAAAGTCATAACAAGGCTGAATTTAACCAACTTGGCACAAAAAGTACTATTAATTAATAAGTAAATTGAAATATTGCTGTTATAGAAATGGTAGTGAATTTTGAAGAATTTGAACAATATGAATAGTAATTTTGATTATGATTGTGATACAAAATTTAACGCCTATTAATACTAATAATGACTTAACTGTATGTATGGCTACTATCACCGTGTCCTAACCTATGATCTTTCGAAGCTTAGGATCAGGTATAGGGTATTTACATAATTACATAACAACTAGAACGCATTACACCCTCAAACAAATGAGAAAGTTCAAAATGTTTTTACATTAAACAAATTGTATAGCAACTACGAAGAAACACTTGAGAAAATACATTATGTAACTGTACATGATACACAAGTTGAATCGAAATATTTTTTTACCATAAACTATATGGAATTTCAAAATTGATATTTTGGTGTGGAACATCCAGCATAAGTATGGTTATTTGATAATTTAGTAGCATGATAACTTGGAAACACTATACCTACTCCTTTGACAAAAAAAAAGAATATCTATTTACCTAAAGTATAATTATCTCGACATGTAAGTAGATCAATGAACTAGCGTGTCAAATTAAATATGAGAGTTCACCACAGGTTCAATGTACGCTTTTATTAGTGCTAATTTAAAAGCTTTATTGATATGGAGTCAGAGATGAACTTATAAAAGCGAGGGCGGCGCTCAATAAAGTGTCTGTCAATGCAGCGTCCAGTCCATGGAGAGGTCCCTGGACTGCGTCCGCGAGTGGAGCCCCGGCGGTGCGTGCGGCGCACCGCGGGCTGCATGTCAGTAATCCAGGGACTCCTCGTCCGGAGACCTTTTGCGGCAACAGAGACGCCAAGCGGCTGCTAACGCACACACCCCCAGAGCGATCGCCAACCCAGCTCCCAAAGCAGGACCAGTCCAATCCCCGCTTCCAGCGTTTCGTTTCCCAGCACAAAGCTCCGCCGACTCATCGTGTATTTGCCCCAGCGGAATTCCACCCAGCGCATCCCAATACCCTAATCTTCTCAGACTATCTTCCGAGTACGCTTCTTTTGAGCGTTTTTCCTCGGGTGTCCAAAACTTTGGCTCAGTGGTTGTGACATTCGGACAGTTCAGTACTCCGTTGCAAATAAGTTGGGCGGGAATGCAGAGGCCTTCTTCGCCCGGGCAGATGAAGTCACAACCTAAACCGTATTCTGCTTTGGAACTGTCCGTTAGTCGTGACGTCATGAGTGTCCCGTCCGAGTTTCTGGGCATGTGGGATAGACCTGTCCATATTATTTTGAAAGCAGCACGAGCGGGGGATGCACTTCCGATAAATACTATTCTGATGGATCTAGTCTTTTCTTTTTCAATGACTAGAGGATCGTCTAACGACTCGAATCCAAGCTCACCAGAAGAAAAGATAGGGAGTTTTTTAGTCTCGGACACATTGCCACCGCATATGGAAAGATATGGTTCGACTCTTCCAGGAAGGTATATCTGAATGTTGCCATCTTCACAATGTCTAGAAGCGAAGTTGACGCTTTCGAATCTTAAATAGATATCCTTTTTCTCTTCGATCTCTAGATCCCAAATGCATTGGATTCGGTTTGGAGGCTCAGTGTAGCCTAAGGCTTCTAAATGAGGGTACACTATTTCTCCATCTGCTGCAGATGCCGCTATAATAGCAGGGCCACAGAGAGGTCCATGGACGAATTCGTATCGAGCTTCGAAAAGTGGTGACGGGTTTTTGAAGTAAGACGCTGCTGCATGTGCATTGTCCACTATTAGCTGAAGGTTTAAAGTCTCACCAGAAGATACCACTCTGTAAGGTCTTGCTCTGGATACTGTATTCGCGTGTTTCGCACATATGCAAGATCCTACTGCTTTCTGAACAGCTAAATGGAGGGGGAGGGGAGTAGTGCTAACGCCTAGAGTAGTGTTCGCTGCTTTACCGGGTATAGGCTCCCAAATAATGAGTTTATCGGCTCGATCTTCGTAGCAGTTTTGACAGGAAACTGGCGTGTACGGATGTTCCTGCAAGAACACAACATAGATTTACTGTAAAAAAATACTACGATTACATTATATCCTATGGCTACTCGATTATCTAGCATTAATTTCCTTTTTCCTTATCAACATGACACCTAGACGGTATCGAGGGGAGATAATCTAAAATTTTAAAAAAATATAGTTTCTCCAATATAACTTTCAGTAGACTGACTTCAGCCACAATAAAACTGATTAGGCCAACCAGTGGTTCCGATAAGCCTTCAAAGGACAGGCTCGATTACCCCTGACTAACTGCTAATAGCAACAAAACAACAATAGCCCCAGGCTCATGTTCATTAACATAGCCGTCCTATCTATAAAACAAACAATGTGTGTTTAAATTAGCTTATATTTGTTAGCGAAAAGGCACATTATGGACCAAACCTGGGTGAACGGTTACGCCGGATTATTTGAAAATGAAAACATTATATTGAACTTCTATCGGAATATAAGCATTTAACGTCCCATATGCGGTGAACAGAATTTATTAAAACTGGGTCACCAGCCTTTTACAACAGAATGAATATTATTCGGGTCACGATAACTTTTATAAAATGTAACGAAGGTGGAAATGTGGCAAGAAGCCAACTTTGTTTGCAACCCATTACGTTAACCATGCTGAAATAAGAGCTGGTAACTCTCATGTGCCCGTTATTACCAGTAAATCACTGTCTACCAAATTGTAGCTGGAATTTTAGTTTCGTAGTAGTTACCTGAGACTTGTGCAAGTTTTTGAAAACCTCATAATTCTAACTGCTACCTATTGTATCACATCACACATCAGTCTTATGGTAGTAAAGTGCTATTGTACATGTAACTCTAATTTGATAAAGGCCTTTAGAATATCTATTGAAGTTGATAAAATAATTACTTACCTTAAAATTGACGCTCAGTATAGTCAAAATAACTCTCGCGTAGATTCTCTTGTCAGTCACAAATCTGTACAAGCAATGCACGTCCTCTCCCGGTGGCGCTTGTTTGTAGACCAGTGTGTTGAGAGGAGATCTCAATCTGCCAGCTCTTTGCTTCCAGGAGGCGATGACCTCGTCACAAGCAGTGCCGGCTACTGGCTCGCCGAAACGAGTGTTGTTGAAGAAGTCGTAATGTGCCCAGTAGTAGAGAGATGACCTGTGTAGAAATATGAGAATGATATACATATTATGAATCGCTTTAAAAGTAGTCTGATATCTAAAAAAATCGTCATTTTAGATGTAGGTAGGTACAATAAATGCTTAACTAATAATATTTTTGAAAATTGACATGATTTTCAAAAATATTATTAGTTAACTTGCTTAAGTACTTGCTTTTGATGCTGACTATTTACAACCGTTTATATTTCAGCCGACAAGCAGCATTGTAGTTTGAGTTTATAAGACTAAACAAGTTTTTAATCGGGTACCTTGTGTATATATTTTTTTTCAACTCATGATAAATACGAATAATTTGCATGACAAAAGCAAAATCAAATAAGGTTATTCAGAATTCACATTTGCACATTATTTAACAGTTGAGGACAAATATAATAACGAAAGCTCTACCAATCAAAATGTGGTTTGGTGTTTGTGGTGAAAAATTAATTAATTGGCTTCAACATAAAATGGTCCCCGTAGAGTTCCAGTGAAACAGAGACTGTTTGTGGTTGCATGTGGTCGAGCAAAAGTATTCCAATCATCGAAAAATGTGGTCGTATCAAATGATTTATTTCGATCCAAATGATGAGTAAATGATAATGTTAATGTATTTGATTGTATATCTGGATGAGAAAAGTAATTACACTGTGCTCATTGAACTCATTTGAAATTATGTGTAAGTGTAAACAAACTTATAACTTTTTAGTTGTTTAGATGTGATCACGAACTTATAATAGGTAAAATTATGACCACAAGTACGACAATTAAAAATGCGTAAATCAGATAATAACGTGAAAGAAATACGAATAACTTTTAAGATGGAGAGAGAATGATGATAGTTGGAGAAGAAAATGAAATCTATGTCTAAGATGATACCAACCATACAAAGAGAGACAAACAGACACAAAGCTTCATAAATATATAGAACACTTACCCGCTATAGCTCCCAGTTTTGCTTTCAAACCTAACAAACATGGCATTGCCAGTGGACACAAAATCATGCTTCTCCATAGGTCTGCTGAAGGTGTCACAGAATGTCTTGATGATGCGAGCGTCGTCCGGTCGCGGCGCGTCGTACAGAGTGAGGGATTCCCCGCAGTCGCCCGTCCACGGGACGATGGGGGATTCTATGCGGTTGATGCGGAAGCTGTTGAGAGAATCGTTAATGTAATGAGTACGTAGTTTTTAGATATACATTGATTTTATGATACTTAATTTGAATAGGCTAGCCGAAAACCTAAATGTATAATGTAAACATCCCCTTCAAAACAATTTGTTTGTATAAGTAACTCTTGGCAACGCAACTAGAATTTATGCTTGACTCGAAAATAGAAACTATTACTCTTTGAAACATTGGTCTCTATCACTTTTTTGTCTTTTCGCATAATAAGTAAGTTCAAATTGCACTAAAGTATCCTTCAACTCACCTAGGGAAATACAGCCTCACAACCTGGCCAGGTAGTCCCTGCATCAGGTAAGTACACGACGTATGTGGGGGATACCAATGCGCTACTGATAAGAATATCCCCTCCGTGTCTCCAGACTTCTTCAAAGACTCTGCTGTGAGCAGCCAGTCACAAGTCCCGACACGGGAGCCGGGGGCTTCCACGTGCCCCGGCCAGTTGCCCACGTTGAAGTGGAACCCAGTGTTTAGGAGTGGACCTGGTGGTATGCTGCTGTTTTAGGCTTTTATTTCGAACTTTTTAAGTACACATATCAATTGGAGAGTCTCGTCTGGACCCTAGCAGTATGTATTTGTTACGACGCAAAAAAATACAAAATCATGTATTTAACAATTATCATTAACAAATAATTAACAATACTATATTCCCCCTGAAAAATATATAGCATTTTGCTCCTATATTTGATAGGAGTCAATTTGTCTATGTCTCAGATAACACTTTTTAAGATCTCATCATGTAGTTAGATACAATTTTATTCTACAATAATTATGACTATTATATGATGAGTCATTATTTTTGACTGAGAAGTACAATTAGGTTTACTACACACTGTAAAATATACAACTACAAGAAGTACTATGAGGTAATGCAACCAAATAGATCTAGAACAAGTCATGTTATCAGCAAAATTGTTATTGTTATTTAGAGACTAACCTGCAGGAGAACTGACAAACTCCACGAACAGATCCTGGGAAGTCCCGATGATGGAGTAGGGGAACTTGCCCATGCCGCAGAATGTGCCGATAACTGCAGCAGACTCGTCTTTACCATCGTACACCTTGATGTAGTCGTACGGACAGTTTTCAGAACCTGACGACAAGGTATTTTCGATTAGTTATATGTTAGCAAACTCTGTAGAACAACCAGTTAATGTAATGCCCTTTAAACAGGGTCATATGTGACACCTACCTACATTGTATTGTTATGTTATGTACCACCATATGAAAACAATAAATGTATTGAGTGTAAATATTCTTGCGATTTATCTAGTTCGAGAACAGAGTCAGTTGTCTATGTTTTATTCAATTTATTGATCGAAAAATGATGACGACAACTAAGTTTCGAGTTGCCCGCTATTCTAAAACTATCCATCGCACAAAAAATGCGTGTCATTTTTCGGTCATTAAATAGAATAAAGAACGTAGAGTACGGGCTCAATGCGTGTTTGATGAGAAAATTCAGACCTGCCATTTACACAGAGTGGACTACTTGGATTAATATTGTAAAATGTTTGTTATGTTGGGCTATAAGTCACTTCGTTCACCTTCACCACAGCTATTAAAATAATAGCCTACCTCAGAATTTAATACCACAATTTCTAGAACTTTCAGATTTAATGCACCATTATTGGCCACTGGTTATTTATTAGGGTAATAAATTTCGGTACCACCTACTTGAGGAATTATGTAAAAATATAATGGAGAGAATGTTTGATATTGCTCGGATAGCCTCGTTTATCATCCTTTGTTTAATAAAAGTTTGCGATAGTATGAAAGGGGCGGTCTACATGGTAAGGAAGTATGTTAGTTTATAAACTTCAACTTATTGGTCTACAGGACTGTTATATCTATTTATTAGATTACTCTGCCTTTTTGTAAATGATACATCAGAGAACCTTACAAGAATGTGTAGGAGTATCTAGTGTTACTCCTACACATCAAACAGTTGCAAGGGTAGGTACACATAATCTTCTACTAAGCAACGTTCGTAAGTAAATAATAAAATCACGAACATTTTTCAACATTGTCAAAAGCTGAAGCAAGGCTCTTGATCGATAGCAAGAGGAATTCCGCAGTAGTAGTGTTCATTCGGAATGAAATCATACAAAATCAACCTTATTCCTACCTAAATAAGATTGTAATCATATTAAAAGGTAGCTTACTTAGTGTTTATTGTCCTTACAAAATACTGTCAGGTACTGTTTGTCGACCTCTTAAATAATATGAGCTTAGAATGATAGGAAATTCTTCATTGGACAGGATACTCGTATTTTAAAAGCAATTATTTGCTGATGTAATATTCAAGCGAAATGTTGACTGACGGTTTTTTTGCTTTCGGCAGTATCTAATTTAATTTGACATTTAGACGAATAAAGTAAAAATTAAAATTAAAATGTTTAAATTTTTTTACATATTTCTTAAGAGACAGACAGACTGAATGATTGCAAGATTATCAAGTTAATTAGTTAGTTTAGTAGGTGTAAGTTTCACGAATTGTTTGTAGGTTAATATAAATTGAATAAAAACTAGTCAATTTTGCCAATTATCTTAATACATAGTAGGTATTTTAGCATGTTTAAAGTAGAAACGGTAACTGATTTAGAAGTATAACGTTTGTATTCATAAATAAATTGAATCTATTTATTAAGAATTTAGTTCTTGTTTGCTTGTAGCTTTAATTAGTTCGAGAATAGAGCGCGATGTTTGAAACATCGGATTAGTCTAAAAATCCTTATTAGATGTCGTCTCAAAATTAGAAGTTTCAATATCCACATGATGGACCAATGATGTGCGATGGGGATTTTGAAGAGACCCCGAAATATTTGTAGTTATTTATTTGTTATTCATTCATGTAAGTATTACTTTGTTCAATTTCATATAAGTAACGCTAACCCCTACTAACGACCACAAATAGTAATTCTGTACACATCGCAATCCCAAACAAACAGTCACTTTGAAAACTAATAGAATTAGGGAAACTTTTTGATTGTTCTACCCTGATCGGCAATGCAGGCCAATAGAATCATTCTGAGGACTCAATAGACCCTTTTATCTAAATTGGATTGAGTCAACTAGCCTATGTGACCTTCGATTGACCCAGTATGGCCCTATTTGTCTGGACTTGCCGAAGCTAAGCCTTTTTGTGTGAATATTTGATGGCAATCCAATTTTCTTGTATTGAGATCATTTTGAGAGGGTACGCGCGATGTTTTTATAGTCGACAGGCAATTGAACATTCAGTTTTGATAACACGAAAGGTTTGCACACTGGCCGATATTGATGTCTACACGACACCGATATATCAGACAAAAACTCATAACCCTCCTTTTGCTCCGCGTAGTCTGGTAAAAACAAGGGTGTTGGTGTTCACACAGTGTTAGCCTTTAGTTCTGTGTATGTATATTGTGTAATAGTATGTATGTTTTTATATAAAAATAATCTTTATCCCATAGTACGAGGTTTGCTTAGTTTAAGACAAGAGTGAATGTGTGGAATGATCTTCTGTCTATCTATTTATGTGTTGGTAAATCAATATTTATTTAGTCTCAATGAATGACGACGCTCTTTACCGATATCGAATGGATGTCGTCTGTCGTATCGCACTATTTAAGAAAGTTCTTATGATAATAATATTGGAAGTTTTGTAGTCGCTTTATGAAACAAACTAGGAATATCAAAGTTTCTAGTTTCATAACTTGAAAGTACTCAACTCGGCTTATAACTTGCAGATCCGAGTGATTGTTCGCAAAGAGAAGTCGCGAATACAGTCTTGTTTGTTTTTACATGTTTCAGATGCATCTGAGAAAAACTTATTATTGCTATTGCATTTAAGTTTTTTCTTCTCTAGAATTCGTATTTTTCTTAATTTATCATTCAGCGTACAAAAAACATGGGGAAGATTAAAATATTATGTATAAGACCTCTTTTTTTAAATACTGATGAATCGAAATACTCAATTTCGATTATTATAAAACAGCCGCCTAGTGGGAAAACACTTTTGACGTGACAACGTCTTATAATTCGATAGAGCCGGCTGCACGCACGAAAAAACATGACTCATGAAGCGTGCCGGCGTTCCAATTATCTTTTCTTATCTTGAAGCGTTCATTAGACACTTAGGTGATGATGATACTACCAACTAATATTAAAACAGATAGATAGACAGACGGACAGTGCAGTCTTAGGGCACAGAACCCTAACCTTTTTAGGGTTAGATAGGCAAAGATTTATTTTTCTCTCCTGGCTTTGCACCTTTGTGTTGCAATAGCTTATATTGCATAGCTTCTATCGCGGGTCTTGAAGGTGGAGACCGTATCCAGAAATTCCGTAACGAAATAACCTAACACTGTGCATGCGTAATCCAGCAAAAAATGCTATGCAATAGCTTTACCGCGGCAGTTCCCGAGTGCCACACCTCTTTTTGCCGTTTTCAGTACCTACGCTGCTGGCCTTTCAAGTGGAGATATTTTACTGAATCTTTAAAAAATGTTTTATTAACTTACCCGAAGTGATAGGCCTCATGGGGCAGGTCATGATGTTCTCACAGCGCTGTCCGTCGATGTTGAACTCCTCGTTCTCAATGTACAGCTTGATGTATGGCAGCCGTGTGTTCAGGTGATATCTAGGGGTATACATTTTGTATTAATTGTGTATATACGTATTACGTATTATTTGTTTTTTTTAATTGCTATAATCTTGAGAGAATTTATAAAGATCTTACCTTATAATCAAAAATCATTTCAATAAGAAATACATACACAAGACACCCTTAGATTAGATTACTTAACTAAATTAATTAAACTTAACTTAAATTAAACTATAAATAAGACTTAATTTAAAGTTATAAACAAGTGTTTGTTATTTATTTATTTTTTAGTGCAAGTTCTTATTTTTCTTTACCTCTGTTAAATACGACAGAGACAAGTTTACCAGCGTCAAATGGTTATTTGAAAAAAAAAACACAGCTTAGTTCTAAGCTAAGATGTGATTGCGGCCAAGCGTTTGCCTATAATGCATAAAAAAAAAAAAAAAAAGCTCACAGCCTTTTTAAGATACGACATTGTTATTCTATTAGTCAAAAACAACATAAACCATCTTACATAAGCAAGATTTATTTTAATACAAATATTATAATAATTTAAACATTGACCTTGCCTTCGTCCCTGACTAGACGGTTCTTTGATCGTATTGGGATCGGCCAGTCCGATTGTTCTTTTTGAAATAACGAGCTAACTAGGCACGATAAAAATCACGAACAAATATACAAAGCAATTTTGTTTCGTTGAAAATTTAAATTCTTGTTATTGTACCTCCTATTATTCGATAAGAGGTAGAATCAAGAACTTTTGTTGTAGCGTGGATCTATTCTTTAATTGGCATTATGGGTTACTTTGATTGAAACAGAAAATAGTGTCACAGTATAAAATTAACATAATGGGACTTTTAAGACTTAAAAGTTACCTGCAAAATTATTTATTTAATTTTTCCAAAACGACCAGAGCATATTTAAGCTCTGGTCTTTATCACTTAGAAACAGCTGAAGTTGGTGATTTTTTGGCGCAATGTAAAGGAACCTTCTTAGTCTAAAATTTACTATTCTCAATGAATTTTTTCCAACAACTATAGTAACCAAGAAATGTCCAGCAAGATTTTTACTAAGCAAATAAAAGTATGACAAACTTATGAATGACTTAGGTATTATCTAAACCAAGATAATATATAAGATATTGATAAGTTACCTGCAGTGTAGATTTCTAGGATAGACGCCAGGGTACGCTGCTGATTGCACGTAACAAGTCTGCAGGCGACAATCTCGAAACACCCGCTCGCAATAAGATCTGGAAAATGATCACTGAATTATTTATTTACTAACGGTCTATCTTACAAAAAAATGGTTGTCTGTAAAGTCGGTTTACTGACGATAGTTGAACGTGACAACGAACTTAAAAATAAAACTTAAAAGTATTGAAAAACTGCATTGAACGTGGAACTTAATCAGGCTGTCATGCCCACAGTAATTTAAACTTATAGATATTCATAACAGCATATAGATTATATCAATGGAAGTCCGTATTCAAAGATTCCAAATAATATATCGGGGTATTGAAACTTGCAGGCATATTACACAAAATTACACGTAAAATGCGTAGTCAATCAAGTAAGTCTATCTACGCCAACAGTTAGTGCCAGAATAACCCGTCGAAAGCTTTTGTTTGTGTCTGCCAACGGTTGATTACAGGCGTAAATCAGACTCGTAGTAATAGGTGGCGAGCTCTCACCGACTATTCCAAGCGATTTATACCCAATTCCGGTCACGTGAGCCTCAAAGTGGACCATTTGGTTGCCAGTGTCCCAAATGGTTTTGCCAGGGGATAAGCTTGTTAAGTAATTGCCTAGGTGCCTGATTTATTTGGGCGATGATTTGTCAGGCCGTTGAGCTAGGCTCGGATCAGTTCGAATAGTATGACATACGACCTATTTTGAGACATCAGTATGATACAGAGGTTTCTTTTGTTTTTCTTGGAGAAAGGTTTGAATGAAAGAGCGGATAGTTTTTCTTTTGTTATGGTTATGAAAAGGGTTGGTAAGTGGTCCTTCTAGTTTGACTTACCAATATGGACAGTACCTACTATTTATATAACGAAGACTGCTTACTTAGTAGTAGCTTACTGTCATAATGTTTATAAGATATGGTGTATTCTTCTATACATTATGACATAAAAAAAATGACTTTAAAACTTTTTTAAATCGTTTTTGACTGTCACGGCATTAAATCGTAATTACAAATAACCGTGCACAAAGAAATTCATTGTGTTATTCTGCTTGAAAATCTAAATAATATTTGAAGATCAAAACGAAATTTTGTATAAAATACGCAGCAGTATGGAAAGTAAGAGAATCATGTGTGACACTAGTCGGGAAATGAATGCTAGGATTGCGTCATTCAATCAGCTCTGTCCACACTCCGTGTCAAACAGAATGGCCATTCACAAAGAACATGAGCCAGGCTTTTACGCGTTACATTTGTTGATGATCTTATCTGAGTCCGTAGTCTGAGTTTCACTCAAACGAGTCTAAAACAAAAACTTATGGAACTAAAGGTAATTTGAGTCGATATATCGTTTAGCACGTCAAAATATCGATTTGCTTGTTCGAGTAAAATTAATGACTCTGTTTATCTGTTACATTGTTTTAAACAAACGGTAACATTTTAACTATATAGTAATACTTTCTTATACAGGATGTTTCAGTTATTATTTTTATTACTTAGATATTAAACAGTATAAGAGTCTTTCTTGAGACTGATTCTTTTCACAAATAGGCTTAGCTATAATTTGAGAAATCAGGACCGCGTAGCATTACGTAATTATGACTAAAAATACAAAAAAAAAATCATTTTTAGCGACAAATTAGGTACTTACACCTACATGATTTCTTTTCAGTTATGCTTTAAATGAAGTATAAAAAAAGGTTAAAACTATAAATTATTCCTGCACGTAGTAAAGGATCATTCGAAAGTCAGACAATGGGGAAGGTTTCAAAAGATGGATATAAAATGCTTGTCACGTGCATCTCTCTTTGAGCTCCGCAATTTGGCGGATGATTTAAATAAGGTAGCGGGGACTGGAACTTCATTACGACACACCCTCGTGATGTGGAAGTGTGAAGTGTGATAGTGTGAAGTGTGATAGTGTGAAGTGTGATAGTGTTAAGTGTGATAGTGAATAAACTCTCATTAGTCACAGGGTCGATTTGAAAACTTATCTTTGACTTTTGATACGTGGTTTTGAAAAACAAGTGTATGAAATCTTTGTGTGATATGAACATTTTGGAATGTACGCGTGCGCTCTTTGTTAAAAACAAATGTTTAATATTAATGTACCTAATATTTACGGACAATTGACACATCACTCTCTAGTCCCAAACTAAGCAAAGCTATGGGAACTAGATTGCTTAATAGAATATTTGAAATCTATTCTATTACTTTTGATACGTGCTTTAAAACACAAAAGGGAGGAAAATTTCTGCACTCGTAGATATGTATAAAATCGAGATGATTTTTGTTAAAAACAACTAAAAAAGCGATAATAATTCTTTGATTCCCGTACTTTACGAGCTTAAGAACAAAAAAATGGTAATTTTTTACAATATTTTGTATGAAAATTGTGACCGAGTAAATTGATGTGAGTTTTTTTAAGCATTTCACTTCTCACTAACTAATTTAAACTTTACATAGGTAATAACATATATAAAGCCCCATTAAATATGTTATAACGTAGCTTGTTGTTTAATCACATTTTGACATCAAATACGTTCCGTACGTATTTTCTATCTAAAAATATCCCGTGCATTCGATCCGACGCGAGTAATATTGCCATTTTAATTTAAACACGGTACGTGACTGCATATTGGAGTCGCCCGGAGCATTCAACAGTGGCGCGGATGTTGATTAGTGGAGAAATAGTCATTGTTCACGTCGGTTTTAATTAATTCAATTCATAACTTGTATTGCAACATGATTTGATTAAAAAAAGTATTGACTATGAAAGATAAACAATATAGGTTTATCAATCAATACATGGTATAACATGATATGTTGACTGCGAAATGATGTTTTTAAGATTGACTAACTAAATTTTAAATTAAATTAAAATTTTAGAGGGAAACCTAATAAATGATTTTTCTAACTTATTGTTTAATAAGAAATTTGTTATGATTTTTTTTGTATTGTAGTGTTTTTGATCATTTTCTACCGACCTAGAAATTTGAGCTTTACTACGCGGTCTTGGATTCTAAAATGACTACTATAGCTAAACCAATTTCTGATTACCTACTTACTTATACTATGGTAATATTATTCAATCGTAAATATTTGGTTCATAAATGTTACAATGAGATTAAGGCACATTGAATCCCTTCAACGATCATGTAGATAGGTACACTACACTTGTTACTACACAACTAAGTTCAATTGTCAACGCACTGAAACTTCAGTACTTAATTTAGTTTAATTGTAATTATGATCATATAAAAAAACGGTAGGAACCAAGCCGTAAGTTTCATGCCCGTTCTTCTAGGCGTCGCGTGGAACTGGCACCTAGAATCACCTAGTATGTAAGATGATTCTAAATGATCCTTGTGATTTTATTGAATAAAAAATATTTGATTTGATTTGACTTGGATGTAAATCATCTGATGAGGAAACTTCTAATTGGCCATACTTTAAGCATCATTTCTTGTATACCTATAATTAAGTAGAATCGCTGTTGGATTCCCAATAAATAAACAAATAAATAAATAAACGTACCCTGCCACCACCTCTCCTCGTCTGTTGGGGTACAGTTCTGGATGCTGTCCATATCTTAGATACACTTCAAACTGTTGCTCAGCCCTGAAACAAATGATCAAAATCTTACTAATCACTCGATATTACATGGCGATGGTAAAAAATCTAATACCTAAGGGATTTAAGTAGCGCAAAATAGGTAATTTGAGAATTACAATTAAAATAGCATATAAACTGAGAATATCTTTGTTATTTGTCAGTTAAAAAAAACAGAATAACAGTATTATAAGAATGTTTAAACAATATCTATCAGACCTTAGAGCTCGCGTCTAAATAATGCTACACCTCAAGGGAACTTCCTTGTGAACAAATGAACAAAGGTTTGCTATAAACTGAGCTACATAGCTCGACAATGCGTCATTGTGCATTACATAACACTCCCATGTAATGTAACAACATCAATAACCTTTTCAATTAGGTAATTAAACGAAAACTCTAAGGCGTATAAATATCTGATTATTTAGAAGACAAGCAAGCTTGGGACGAACTAGCTCTAACTGCTTTATTTAACTTGTATATGGATGATATAAAAAATCGCTAGGATCCAGGTCTAGTTTCTTGCCTGTTCTTCTAGACTCTGGTCGCTGATAACTGGCGTCTAGAATCATCTAGTATATAATAAGTTTCAAAGTAGGTAATCCTTATGATTTTATTGAATAAGTAAATATTAGAGTTTGAGTATAATTTGGCCGACTTACCTTGAATCAAAACTGAAATACGTTTGGTCCGTGAAGTTGTCGGCGTGGAAGACGATTTTCACGAAGTTGGTTTCGGATATGAACGTCTGGGGCTGTTCGATCTCGCCGCAAAACAGGCCGGGCTCCTTCCGGTTCGAAACGTCAGTTTTGGCATTTCCGTCTACTATCTATAGACAAAATAATTACATTTTCACTAAAATGAACAAAACCTTTAATTCAATCATCAATTCAATTCAATTCATTTATTCACAAACAAGTACATATACTTAATCGTATTTGAAATAATTAACTTAAGTCTAACACATGAAAAATAAAATAAATAAAAACTAAATCAAAATACATGTCACATCAAATACAAAACATTAAAATCATTATACGTATAGAAGCACCCTTTCAACAAAATTTTAACAAGTCTATGCTTAAATGTGTGGGGACTCTCTATGACTTACATGTCAGTAGGCAGTACCTACGTTAAAAAACCTTCACTAACCATCACCGTTTTATTAAAAGCCACTTTTTTAAAGATTACTTTATCTCTGAAGTATGATCAGACGACCTGTATAACCTCAAAGTTATCTGGTACAGACCGCTGTTTTACGATGAGGCCATTATTTTTTTTAAGTTTCCTACATTGTTTATTATTAAGATGTAGCATGCAATATAGTATTTTATATCCATCTACCTTATAATTAGGTTTATTATTTAATAGACAGTAATGAATAAGTAATTTAGAAATTAATAAGAAATTCTCTGAAATAGAGCTTATAGAATAAAAAATTATTTAGAAGTCTACGCTGATATTTCACAGTAAACCCACTCACACAAAGACCTTACTTACAGAACCTTACTTAAGGTTTGTCTAGCATTTATTAGGAACAAATAATTGTTTCTTTCTCTGCGATTTTCCTCCATGCTCGGCACATATTTGGCACTGATTGTAACAACCTTTATCAGTAGTTATTTACAAATAACTAAGGGTATATTTACGTCGGTCGGCCTCATTAACTTAATCACATGCGGTCTACTAGCCAGGCTACTTTTGAATAATTCATGTCCAAACGCTGTGCGCCTAAAATGATTTTAGGTATCACGCTTTGTAGAATCAGATTTAATGAATGGTAAACAATACATAATTGAGAGGGAAATTTTGAATAAAAAAGGCGTATTTTCAAATTCGTGTTCGCTGACCTTGATAGCAAAAAATGCAGTATATTTAAAGGAAAGGTGTTTTTTTTTATCTAAAATTGTCATTAATTATGTATTGTTCTAGACATTATTGAGAAGCCTATGTCTAGCAAATTCCGTCCGACTCATTCCCATCACGAAACCCGAAAGCAACCTACCTGTAATTTACTCGTTTTTCAATGTTTGGATATGTTCTGTCCCTATAATTTTTTCTTGTAAGAAACATGTTATTTTTATTGAAGTGAAAACTTCTTTAGCGGCGCTGGGTGGGTAAAAACTTTCAAACTCGCGTCAGGGTCACGTGACGTTGATCGAAAGCGTAAGATCGAGGGAAAGGGAGATGAACTAGTATCTCCCACTCTTTCTACCGTGCCTGAGTGTGCTGACTCTGTTTAGGCGGCACAGGGCGCTTGCGCGAATGTGTCTGTGTCATTGTGATTGTCATTGTCATTATGACGTCTGTGGTTATATTTTTATGTGAAAACTTAGAAGTGAAAACACAACGTTAATATTGAAGTTTTCACTTCTGCCGGCACTCCCGGAGTGCTACCTTTTTTTTATTGTAATTACCAATAAAAATAATGCACTATATACGTACCTACCTACTTAGCTAGACTATGAGTAAAGTTAGTTTTCTTGAAAATCTTTTTTTTTTTTAATATTATTATGACTGACCCTCATGATCATGATTACCATCCTGGTATCGTAGGATATAAGTAGCTGAAATGCCTAAGCATAAACTGCAAGCAAACAAAATTGTGATGTATGTCAGAACAGTGCAAAAGTTAGCAACCGCTTCGAACAAACATTGCTAACACAATTTCTCGGAACGCTTAGCAACCTCATTTTCGTCTGAGCGTCGGAGTCAGCTTCCGGGTTACGTCAGACTCGACTCTGTTATAATAATTAGGGTATTAGAAACACTGCATTACTATTTACCCTAACAAAGTAACTTATTCGTACAGTTCCACCGTCTTATTTATTCAGTTGACGGCGTCGCTAGTGTCGCATGCAGATAAATGCATGCGACACTAGCGACGCCGACTTTCATATAAAATAAAACTTTTAGATTAACTTCCTGCGCATCACTTTCGAAAGATTTCAGCATTTTATTCGCAATTTTCATAATTAAATCGAACAATAAGTCTCTAATCCTAGGCGTTATATACTTCAAGATATTTTGTGTTACTGTTAATTTCTTAAAAGAGTATGGATTAGTAAAATAAAATGTAAACAATATATCCAGCAAAAAGATGCATTGCAGACTTCCACTCTGTGACTCACTGACTACATTTACGCTTTTTGTTTTTCCTTCCGTTCTCTCCGTTTCCGGTGTAAGATTAATGAGTAGGATGTATCGCGTTGAGTAAAGCTACACAAAACTCTAAATAACACAAACATTTCTTAGCTAATGTAATGTGCATTAAGACTCATTTGTATTTGATTTAAAAAATAAGATTTTAAAAACGAATCGTATATAGACGTAAAACTGAAGTCACTCTTACGGTCGGTTTCTCGAACGATGATCAACGAAATTATAACTAAACTCGAATAATTATTAGGTGTCAAACTCGGATCAATCGTGATTTGGGTTTCCAGAAACCGGCCTTTACAGATACAAAATAGCTTGTACCGGTAGGATATGTACCTCGCTATCTGATCATACTTTGATGATTTTTTTAATGAGATTTTATAAGTCCCTTTTTGTTTTCAGTAATTAAGTTTTATCCTCAATATTTTCGTTTTATCGATACAAATGTATCAAAACAGGCCAATTAGTCGACAATGCTTGTTTTGCCGAGACTATAGCTTGTTAACTTTGCAAAACATTAATTACTGTTTCAAAGCTTATGAGTTTTTTGTAATTTAATAAAATTCGATAATTTATATTTATTTGAAAAATTCTAGATGTATTATTAACGATCATGTGAAATAGACTAGGAATAGTGTTTTATTTTTACATTTCAGTAATTGGTGTTGTTCCCTCGTTTTGTTGCTCTTCTGATATTAAGTGATAACTTCTGCCTATGACAATGCATTGCCTTACACGTTCATACAGCACGTTCGTAAAGGATGTGCTCTGTTTATACTGGTCATCATATCTAAACTAATATTATAAAGAGGAAAGATTTGATTGTTTGTTTGCATCGAATAGGCTCCGAAACTACTAGACCGATTTCAAAAATTCTTTCACTGTTGTGAAGCTACATTATCTGCGCTGAACATAGGCTATATTACAATGATATTTTATATAGGCTACCCGTGCCAAGCCGGGGCGTACTACTAGTATTATATGAAAAGGGTACGTCCACTATAAAGTGGTCATCACATTTTATATTATTTCAATTGAGTCTTTATTATTCTAGCAACATTGTAAGGTCTATCTAAATACAAGTGATTTAAGGCCGGCGCAGATCAGGACGGCATGGCAAGGGATTTTAAAGTTTTACTAATGGACATTCAACCGTACTGTTACAGAAATACGACATAAATTGCTATGCTTTAAAATGATGCCGTGGCATTGAACGTGAACGGAACGGCATTAATGATATGTTTTGATATTTACCTGTAAATACCCTTTGTGGCACGTAGTCCCATTGATTAGTGTGCCGACTTTGAATTTCTTGAACCTTATCCTCAATATCCAGTCTTTTGGTGATCCTCGGAACGCTCTAAACCTGCGATCAAAAGAAAATTAAAACTCGGTTTATTTAAGATTTGTTTATAAACTGGAAAAATGGGCTTTGTAGAGTCAACTTATTACTGCTGGTTATATAATTTGCCGTTATAGAAAATTAGATATTAGTGATTCGTTTGAACTAAAATTAACCAAATGGAAGTAATTTTTCAATTTTCCCGTAGCTGAAGAAAGGTAAAAGTTATTGTTTTGAATTGTTCAGTTGATAGAATAGAATTTCGTTTAATAACAAAGATGTAAGTACACAAATAACAATAATAAAAAAAATATAGAGTTTTAATAGATTTTGTTTAATAAATACTTACTTAAATAAAAAAAATAAAATAATTTAGCAGAGTTACGGCCGGTTTCTGGAAACCCAAATCACGATTGATCCGAGTTTGACACATAGTAATTATTAGATTTTTTGTTGATCATCGTTCGAGAAACCGGCCGTTAGTGTGACATCGATCTTTCATCAAACGTATATAGACTGTTTGAGGTTGTCTTGTCCTAAATGCCTCTAGATTTCGGTCCACATAATTGTATTTTATCATTTAATATCAATGTTTATATGTATGTGTATACCTATAGGTGCAAGTGAGCGATGGTCCGCCTGCGACGTGGAAGGTTGCGAGTTCGGTTCCCGCCTTGGGATAAATGTTTGTACGATCTGCAAATATTTATTCCGGGTGTTCTGGGTATTTTATATGTATAATAAAAAATATCTATACGTAATGTATTGTATTAAGTATGTCAGTCTTCCAGTACCCATAACACAAGCTCTGCTTAGCTTGAGGCTAGATGATGTTGTGTGGATTGTCCAACATTATTTATTTTATTATTTATTTATTATATGTATGTGTATAGGTACCTATAGGTGCAAGTGAGCGGCCGGCCGAAGTTCTCAGGTGTGACAGGTGGCGAGGACACGTCCTCGTAAATCTCCACCGTTTTGTTGCAGTGGTCCCGCTTCGCATCTGTCGACAAACATTTTAATATTATTAAATCGCATGAAATACTTCAAATGTTGTTGAAATACTTTTCTATATTTGTGACTATCACGGTTATGAATTTAGTATTTGTAACCTGATTATGAAAGTAATAGGTTTATGAATAGTATGCTTCGTGATAGATAATGAAGATTATTGATTCTTATCAGTTCGTCCCACTTTGAATGACAAAGTATATATCTTGTTAAAATATTTAGATGGAGCCGAAATCTACGTAGGTTTCATGTCTATTTTGGAAATAATTACTCAGTAATAAGACTTAAATCAGGATGTTTCAGTTTCTGCGCTGTAATCTAGATTTTAATACCTACGTAATATTGTCTAAATTGCCTTAATTTATGACTCTAATTAAACAACTCATATCATGTTAAACACATACTTATTTATTTCGTCTATTACCTATTTTTTGCTTTCTTGTCTGGAAGATATCACTACCAGATATAAGGTCACCAATTCTGTTATCATTGTTTATGTTTTATGTAATTTCTTTGTTTGGTGTACCAATAAATAGTTTTCCCTTTATCCTTTTTCGTGGTTCAGTATAGTAGAACTACGCTAGTTTTACGTACAGAAAACATGAGCGTTTCGGGTTCTCTTAAAAACTAAAAAAAAAACGGTTCAAGTTGGAAATGCTCTGCGCATTTGAACTGGACGTGCCTGAAAACGGCTCCGCGACGTGGTGGCATAGTATATGAATATACAGAGTAGCAACGTAATAAACACTTTTAATAACATTTTATCTAAGTACACAATAATGAAAGACGAGTTCCATAAAATCTGGCTAGATTTCAGGAAATCTTCAAACGTTGATCAGGCCAAACGGCCCCACAATCACGGCAAATACTTATCAATTTCAAAAGAAATATCAGGGATATAATTTTTTTTATCAAGATCAAAACAAACCATATGAACATGATTATAATTAATTAGTCTTGGTCAATCTATTTTCTGGGTTACCTAGAGCAACACAATTTTTTTCTTTTTTTTTATACTGCTTCAATTCATTACTTTTGAACCTTGCACATAAAACAATTCAATTCGGGTAAATTCTCAATCTTAAGGAACCTTTCTATGATATTGCTCTAGTTCACTAAAGTTGCATTACTAGTTTAAGTATACAATGCTCGAACAGAACACGGGAAACTAAACAAAGATCAAAATAAACACGGAATCCTCCATTTCTAGTTGCTGCAGGAATAACAAAGAACAAAGCAATGCTATGTGTCAATTTTAGAAATCTGCCGTTTTCTAATAAATTGATTTTGACGTTTGAATTTATTTTACCTCTAATATAAAACTTCCAGTATTTCATAGTGCGTTATGGCATGGCTAGTAAAGTAAAAAATAATATTAAATTGTTTTTAAAACATTATTATATTTTACACAAACATTTTTAATTTTCAATTAAAAATGTTGCTTCAATATAAATTTTCATTTTCATATTTTTATAATAGCGCTTATTTATTTTACAGTATCATATTTAAAATAACGAAACACAAACTGCAGAAATAAAAACTGTCAAACTTTTCAATGCGGCATAATTAAAGCCCGCATTCAATATTGAAGTTCATATTCAATTGTTTTTGTATCGTACATATCGTATCTACTGGCTTTTCTGCCTAGAGCTACTTCATGCAGAGGTCCGAGTACGAACAAATGTGACAATCGCAAACGTATCGTATTTGAGTGACACTACGCGTTGACGCCAGCTCGACTGGGGATTGTTACAGCGTCACCGAGCAGTGTGTCTTGAATGTGCTAACGTTACGATGCTATTACGATTGTCACATTTATTCGTGCTCATCCTTCTGTACCTCTACCATGAGTTGTCACAGTAAAATCGCTTGACTACAGTAGTTACGTAAATATTAGTATTACGAATTTTAGTACCCAACTATCCGCTAGAGGCGCTGTACAAATCGTCATACATTTTCTTAACTACAGACGCTAGCGAGTATAGTAAATATAGTATAGTAAAAACTCATGGTAGAGCTACTGAACACAATGATCTGACAACCACTGGATGCGCCATTTCTCTGCGGTTACGTTTCCGACGCCTCAGCGGAATGAGTCACGTTACTCACTTGTGACGTCATAAGTCACTGTGGTTGTGGTCTTGGAGTTCCCAAGATTTGTAAGTCATTGTCTTTTCGCGAAAGACAATGCCATGAAGACAATCGTTTCTCGCGAAGTACGCAATAGTAAGTACATTTTGATACAGTGTTTCCGTTGCTCCATAAACATTAAAGTATTTATTTGCTGAATGAA
This sequence comes from Ecliptopera silaceata, assembly GCA_932527185.1. Classification (NCBI taxonomy): domain Eukaryota; kingdom Metazoa; phylum Arthropoda; class Insecta; order Lepidoptera; family Geometridae; genus Ecliptopera; species Ecliptopera silaceata. The sequence goes on along the minus strand of OW052202.1, from coordinate 1,653,216 downwards.
CGTGAGGCTTTTTTAACCTGACCACCAAGAACAGTGGTGTTTCTTAATAAATACCGTTATTGATATCATAAGGTCAGCGAATAAAAGGGTTTTAGTTATTAATTTGAAGAACCTACTTACGCTCGAAAATATAAATGGAATTTCGTTAATAAATCCGCTCCAATTTAAACGTGAAAGAGATTGAAAATTGAATTATAAGTATATTTAATTGAAGCATTCTTGTATTTATTATAATATTAATACCCTTTGAACATGCCCCAAAAGGACAATACGTGCGCGTGTCATTAAAATGAAGTACTTACCTATAAAATAAATTAATTCATTATCAGATATAAATAAATAAATAATGCTGGCCAATCCACACAACATCATCTAGCCCCAAGCTAAGCAGAGCTTGTGTAATGAGTACTAGAAGACTGACATACTTAATACAATACATTACATACCTACATAGATGTTTTTATTACACATATTTAATACCCAGAACAGTAGGAATAAATATTTGCAGATAGTACCTACAAACATTTATCCCAAGGCGGGAAAATAGTAGGAAATAGTAAAAAAGTATAATAAAATAGAATGCCGAAATCACGGAAATTTTGAACACTTAAATAAAGGTTCGGGGTATAACTTGAGTCATACATTCAAATTAAACAGCCGACTAATTCCAATACCTAGGGTCCACGGTCACAGAAGGGCCATTAGGGGCAATCGCAAACTCACATATTTCAGCAGTTTTGGTCGAAAGTTGTACAAACATCTGTTCCCCGTTCGAGTTGTCGGCAAAAAATCAAAAGTGAACTTTGAATGGTTGCGGCTTTCTAGGGCTGCGTCCACCATAATAATGTATCGTGCGGAACAATTTACAAAAATAACTTTGTCGCCTTTGTATATATGTTTAAATTTTGTCTTAATGTGTACAATAATGTACTTATGTATAAATAAACATATATAAATATAATTGATTTTAACATGTAACACAATTACAAGTAATTATTGAGACAAATCTTGACATGTCACGACTTGTTAATCAAGTCGGGAAAATCACGACTGGGTATACGGGCTCACAATCACAATCACAAACAAATGTAAGTAAGTCATAAAAGTATCGTACGAAAAGCATAATTCGATACACACTGCTCTTTGACGCCGACACAATTGCGGAATGTTGCAGCGTTACCGTGCAGTGTGTATTATTCGTGATCTTCTTGTGGTAACACCCTTATTATAGAGTGCGGTCAGCTCTGCAGTTTGGAACTATCGACCGTTCGGACTTACTGAGAGAATATATTATTGTAATATTTTACGGGCACAAAGAGAATTATTGAGTCTGTCGAACCAGTACTTTGATTTATTTTGAACTTTGGTAGTGACTACTAAATCAAGCACTACTAGTGCTTGATTTTGTAATAGGATTGTGTGATAAGTGGTACACTGTAATAACTTCCACGTCGTAAAAAATCCATTTAAAACACTTACCTCCTCAACACAGGTTTTTCTTAGGCTAGTTCCTAATATGTTTTCTAGCACTAAGTTGTTTGATAAATAATAGAAAACTACCGTTAAGGTGTATGTCACTGTATGTATAGTATAACCCGATCTTATAAAAAGTTAGCATTGACATTATGTCACCATAAGTATGGTAAACAATACATCAAGTCTGTGCTAACTTTTTATAAGATAGACCGTTAGCAATTATGAAATGTATCTAAATAAAAGTTTAGGAATTTTATTAAAATAAATTTAACCAGCCGCTGTATCAATTCATCCAATTCAAAGGCCTTCGGATATTCTCTCCATTAAAGTTGTAGAGCCTATCATCCGAAGGCTTCGCTTAATTTCGGGTGCCAGGTGCCACTTAAGCTTACAAACTTGTAGCTCTCCGCAGACTTTGGAAGTACGCCTGTAGGCTACATTGTCTTGGAGTAACCACTTTAGACAGAGCCTATTTCAAACTTTATCTAAGACTAGCTGACCCGTGCCCACTTCGTTGGGCGTAATTGAAGTTTTAGTAAGGATCCCTATTTTTTTTTTAAATATAATATAGCCTATGACACTCAGCAATAATGTGGCTTTCTATTGGTGAAAGAATTTTTAAAATCGGTTATGTAGATTTCGAGATTACCCCTTACAATTGAACAAATATACAAACATACAAACTTTACCTCTTTATAATATTAGTATAGATATATAAATAATGTCCTTACACATGTACTTCTAAACCTACTCACCCACTGTGTGGACTATGGGGCAAACTGGTACCTGTCTCAGTATTATGCCACATAACAAATAGCTGGGTAAGATCTGGGTAAGACCTAGTTAGGTATGACTTGTTTTAGGGTCAAATAAAGACTGTATCTAGATACATTAAATGTTCCTGGTGTCTAGTGCAAGATGTAGCGTGACGCAGCAACGTTTTGTTATAGGTACGCGCAGTCCAACGCGAAGCGAAGATAAGTTTACGTAACGCAGATTGTATTAGATAGATTTTGGTTTACATCTAGAGTCTACAGAGTTATGTGTAACTGAGGTTTTTTTATTCATTTATTTAAAGATCTTTGAAACGTGTAACTGAGTTCCCTCTGTGAATTCTGTTCTTCACAACCATGCTTGACATCGACTACTTTTTAATTTTTGAAGTGAAAACTTCTTTAGCGGCGCTGGGTGGGTAAAAACTTTCAAACTCGCGTCAGGGTCACGTGACGTTGATACGACACGTTGATACGACACAGACACATTCGCGCTTGCGCGAATGTGTCTGTGTCATTGTGATTGTCATTGTCATTATGACGTCTGTGGTTATATTTTTGAAGTGAAAACTTAAAAGTGAAAACACAACGTTAATATTGAAGTTTTCACTTCTGCCGGCACTCCCGGAGTGCTACCTTTTTTTTTTTTTTTTACATGTTATAGGCAAGCGTTTGACCGCGATCTCACCTGATGTTAAGTGACGATGCGGTCTACGATGTAGCACACTTGCTTAGAAGATACCCATTCACTCGTCTCTTAAAAATATCCAAATTATAGGACTCAGGAAATATGTACTTTTTTTTAGACCTACGTCCAGCATTGGACCGATACAGGTTGATGATGATGATAATGACTTTTTATTCATTGAAAACTTTCCCACAGTTCATACTCAAGTTAAATCTAGTTTTCTCTGTTTTATTACTCTAAGGCAGTTTAATAATTTTCCAGATAATATTGCCTTATCTTATAACGAATATAGGTACTTGTCTTAATTAAAAGTGCTAAAAATTGCCTAAAGTTAAATGGGCATACTGAGACTTTTAATCGGTTTTACTACATTTAGAACAAAATTACTGTCTCATGAATTGGTTATAGAATAAACTCATTTGGTGTAATTCTGTCTTCCGTGTGTAGGTTGTGGGTTCGAATAACATCAAGAACAATGTTTTGTATTATGTCTAAAGTAGATTACTTAGTAGATTTTAATACAGGACCGTAGATAGGCCTAAGCCCAGTTATGGGCAAAATTGTTGGTAACTAGTACTTAGTTGGTAACTGCCTAGCTTCAATATTAAAGTATTTTTGATAATTTTAAAATATAATGTGAAATGTCGAGTACATTTCGTATGCACATTGTAACCTAACCTCTGTTTTTTATGATCAGTGGTGTGGAGTCCAGGTGACCTGTAGCACAGGTTTCACATTACAGGTTATAGTGTATAAGTGTTTTGTATATTATTACCTACATACTTATATAACCTAAGTATATACAGAGAAAAATAAATGAATTTTATTATTAAATGATTAAAATCAAGTTATATAAAACAAATTTGAAATATATAATGAAATGATAACTAAAGGAAAACTTGCCACCACATGCGGTCGAAGCTAAGTTAGTTTTATTTGATCAACTAATTAAACGAGCCTATATTAACCAATTAACAAAACCCACACTCAGGAAAGTTCCGCCCAAAACTCGGTAATGAATTAGGGAACCACAGGTTTAGGGTCCATATTAACTTACGAATATCAAAAGATATATCGCCTTACCCATCTTAGTTTGGAACGAGAAACTTACTAACCGAATGTCGGCACGTGTGAATGTAGTGTGTATACAGGGTGATGCTGATAGTTTGGATTGTAAAATGGTATCTATAGGTACCATTAACGTAGTCCGTTTTTGGGCAAAATACATTTGACAAGGGGGTATTGTTGACACGAAGAAGAAAAAGAATAGTTTGGATTCAAAATAGTGATAAGGAATGATAAAAATACTTTTTTGGAACAAAAGATTGGTTGCAAGACAGTTTTATATAAGTAATCTTAATTATTGAACAAAGACTAAATACGACTATCATGACAATATGTTTGGAAGTTGTTATTTTAATAAACAACTTATGGGGTAAGTATAAGAAGTTTTTATTCGATAAGTTACATCTGCTTATCCCGTTTCTACACTTTGTTGTTTTTGGCATACAAAACAATATAAAGCACCCTGTAGACATTCATGAGTGAGTGATTCCACAAGTTAGCGCCTGTGGGACACGAGTTTTAGACTCCCTCCGAGCAGAATTATGGACACAGTTACACAATAGTTATGTAGTGTATTATATTTTAAAGTCGAAAACATTCTCCATATTTTGTATTTCTGTTGGTTTATATTTATACTTTATCTGGTAAAATAAATTAATACTACATGAGAGAAACCATTCTAAAAATGCACGTGCGCATGGCTTATTAATGCGTTGGTTGGCCAACAGGTCCAGCCATTATTTATTCATGAAAGTGACTGAACCACCAATTTCATTGATATGATATCAAAAAGTTATAAAATTCCTTTCCACACAATGCATTGTTTTTTTTTCTTAAAATGAGACATCATAACTCCAGAAATATCATTAAAAATGTCTTACAAAACTGGTCTCTAAAACCAGCTATTAAAACAACAGAAATATAAACTACACCAAGCTCTATTTCCTCAACAAACAGAACAGTTTTTTGTCGTTGTTATCTGCGACAAACTGTCACGGCGCTCAACGAGTGTGGCAATTTATTAGTGCGATTCTGCAAAGATGGATGCCGCTGGCCACTCGTAAATAAATCTTTTTTATGCAGAACTTGTTGTGGACTGTAGCTGTATTATGTAAACTTAACTATCTTGTTCAAAGTAAATTATCAGTCTTTTAAATTAAATACTTATTTGAAGTTTTTTTTGTAAAACTAAAAAAACTTTTTATATAAGTAGGTATTACCATTTTTTGTATTTTTCTAAAATACTACACGTTTTGCTTCAAATTTGTATTTTACATCGAAACAGTACCATAATGCTTAGCAATAAAAAGTATCAGTAAACTAAAACTACACTAAATATCACTAAAACATAAAATTTACTAATATCCGAAAACACGACCGTAAGTTACCTCTTACCACCATAGAAGCCCTCATTGTACCTAAACTGCCGATAAACAGTAAACAACAAGTAAAACATCGTATAGGAACTTTGAAAATGGACTTTCTTTTGGTATCTAACCCCAAAGTTTCGTCCCAAGACGCAAATAAAACGATAGTGCCGCATCTATCGGTGCTCGGCTACTCTATGCAGTGCTGTGGGTGGCAAGGAGGTACAGAAAACTTCTATTCTAGGAATAATTTATAAGTCTTCAAATGCCTTTTTATGAGTACTAGTAATTGAAAACAAAATGTTCCGATACCTAAGCCAGTTTACAACTTTAAAAAAATAAAATGTTAAGAATGTGCAGACTTATAAATAACATACTCACAGTAAACTAATGTAAAGGGTACAGAAAGGAAATAGCTATCACAAAAAAAATACTAAAATGGTGAAAATATTATTGCAAACGAGAACGTAATAAAACCAACCAAAGCGGAATCTATTCAAATTGCTCCGGGAAAAACGACAAATCTACGATCTCATATCTGCTGGGCGGAAAAAACTTAATAACACATAGTATGTCTACCCTATCTATATTTCACATCTGTGACCGCAACTTATAATCGAAAAAAGTGAGGAAAAAGAGCATTTTCTGGAACGCCAAAGTTCCTGAGGTAAAGTAACTTTCGTTCCTTTGGGCGAGGAGTTAACTTTTTATGAACTTTCAAATAGGACAGAGCTTTGAGAGACCGCATATTGAGTTTTATACGGCTGTGAGAATTGTCAGAGCTTAAGGTAAACCTTACGTAGCCTAAGTTACGGATACTGGAGACCGCGGTTAGCCAAGCGTAGTGTAGGACGCCCTCCGGCGAGAAGGAGCGACGATCTGCGGAATCTAGCTGGCAAACACTGGACGAGTTGAGCTGAAAGCTGGGCTCAGTGGCTTATATTGAGAGAGCTACGTCCAGACAGTCTGTCTGGAGATGAGATATAGCGGACATATATGTTGATGATGATGATGAAGTTAGACCTGACGAAGCGACACTAGTTTTGGTAGGCTGTCCGTGTTTGAACGAGGGTACAACATGTTCGTATCACCACAAACATGCATCTGGTTAGATAAACTGTAGGTAAACTACTGTGCGCTAACGTTATAGGCACGATATAATTTATTCAGGCAAGCAAACATTAGCGACTTATAAAAGTGATAGACGACTTATAAAATTATCTTAGTTTGTACATATTTGTAAATAAAAAATAACAATAACGGCTATAATTTGACTTGAAGGACGGGACTTTATAAAGATCGCGATTGGAAAATCTATGCCGTCATTTCTTCAATATTATTGTCTTCGTTGAACAAACAATTTTGTCAAAGTGGCAGTTCCATTGCGGTTACTGAGTTAAGGTTATAACTAACTATTATTTGTATTTGGTTAGGATTAACCATAACTCATGCATGATGACGTTATCAGTTGAATTTAGGAAATCGATTCTCCCATTAGTGTGCACAATATACCTCATTTGGCTTAGAGCGATCACTTCCTGTCGGCTCAATCCAATCAATACCGTTGATATTATGTTACTATTGACGATGGACGATACACGTATTACTGACTATTCATGGTTTAGTAAAATAAATGGTCTATTTGGTATGCTTTGAGTTTTCAATAGATTTGTGTTCAGGGTATCGTTTTAACGACGATTTTGAATTCATAGTTTTAAACAACATATAAGGTACAACAAGTAAGGCTTAATAGGAATATTTTGTGGACGTTGTAGTATTATTTTGTTTAATAGATACATTGTGATATTTTCAGAGTCCTAAGTCGAACCAAGTCTAGTGTGCTTAGTTACTATGTATTATTTTCAAGGTTGGCCAAAAATAGTCAAGCGATTGTTTTAATTTATTTATAAACTAAAGTTGTAAAGTGTAAGGAGTTCGCAATTGTGCTCGCAAGTGGCTTGATGTATCACAGTCCCATCATTTTCCTGCATATCCGAACACAAGAACAAAATCTAATCTTAATAATCCCATCCAACGCTTCTTGCAGTACCCCAATTCGTTGGTAATAAGCCGTAGAGTTGCCAGTGTTGCCACTAACGAATGAGATAAATTGAATTTGTTAAGAGAATGCCCTTTTATCTTGGGATTAAGCGAGACGGGTTTAAGCAAAAGAAAGTTGCAATTGGAGAGCTAAGAGCTTTTCCACATTATGGTAAGTAACGGCTGCTTCATTGTTAATCATAAAGTCGGGGGTTTATTTTTTCGTCGGAAAATGTTGCCACACTGCGAATGTAAGATTGCCAATAATATTTAATGAGGCTTTTCGCGGCCATGTTTTGTCGCTTGAAACCAGATGGCGGTAGTTTTTAAGGGCTTCGTTTTGTGTATGTTGTTATATTATTGTAAGATACTGTTAATTTCTGTCACTCTCTTATTGTGTTAAATTTTTCTTGCTTCTTTTTTTTTAGCAGGGAACTTTCTAACAAAAGTGACGTTGTTGGTTGGTTGGTTTTCGTTAACTTATTTATGAAATTCTGAATACAGCAAGAAGTCGTTGGAAATTAAATAGAAAAACATCAACCTTAGAATAAACTTTATGTATCGGGCTACTAGGAACTATTTTTTGAATGATGTACTTAGCCGCTTTAGCAAACCAATAAAAACTTTAAAACATTACGACTTTGTTTTCGTTGGTGACTTTGATTTTATATTTAAGTCGTTAAAATATCTATGTAGATAATTAATTTTGTTTACGCTCTTGTTAACCTACAAAATTATGAAAAACACGAATTGAAATATCCCTTCAACTGAATATTCATAAACAAAAACAGACTCATACCTGATATTCAGTTTGAGTATTTATAGAAAGTAATAAAGAGGTCTTGGACTATTTACCCGCGGCTTCATCTAATTAGGACGGTTACCATTCTATGAACTACGGGCGTGGGTTCAAATGAGATAAATTGAAAGCTTTCATGAACTGAGGTTGGAGCAAATAAAAAATCTGAAGTAATGAAATATGGTTTTATCTGAGCTTTGGCTTCAATTTTTTAAAGTCTCCACCTGTAACCGTAAAATCTTAAAAACAAACACATTTAGTTACAAAAAACACACTTACCTACGCTTAACACATTATGTAGGTATATTAATAAAATTGAAGCTTAAATGGCTACTTATTAAAGTAGCCATTTAATTTCTTCAATTTATAATTTATGATAATAACACCATTATTTACATTAGAACTGAATTGAAACGTTTAGTGTGTTGGTATGGTTTTGGACAATTTCAATTAATTTGCAACGAAATCAACAATTCAGATGAAATATTATTCCACATGTATTGGCTTATTTAGTTGCGATAGATAACCTGGACTAACGTTTAAAGAACTAGCAGCAAGCCCTGACTTCGCACAGGTAATCAATATCAAAAATATAGATTTGATATAACTGGTATCCTTAGATGTAGCTTCTTATAGGAGATAGAATTTTTAGTTTATTTACATACAAAAATAAAAACCTTTATTAAAGTAATTGTGTTAATTTATGTTTTGTAATTTATGTGTCTTACTTTTCCTTGATTTTTGTCTTTGTGTACCTATGTGTGTTACTATTTTGAATGTGTTGTACCTGTGTGTTGTGTGTTAAATAAATGTTTCTCTCTCTCTAATCATTATAATAAATAAATAAATAAATAATGCTGGACAATCCACACAACATCATCTAGCCCCAAGCTAAGCAGAGCTTGTGTTATGGGTACTAGAAGACTGACATACTTAATACAATATAATACATAGATAGATATTTTTTATTATACATATAATACCCAGAACACCCGGAATAAATATTTGCAGAACATACAAACATTTATCCCGAGGCGGGAATCGAACCCGCAACCTTCCGCGTCGCAGGCGGACCATCGCCCACCGCGCCACATCGGTCGTCTACAAATAATATAGTTGTAATTGTAATAATAAAATTGTAGATTTAACTAACTAATCATAAAAATCTTGAAAATTAAAACGTGGACAAAGTAACAACTCCAAGATGGTTTATAGTCAACTATAGTGGAGTGCCCGTCTTTATCTACGTCGTATTACTTCCTCCAACTTATAGCATCACTTGCACCCTAAGGGGTTTAGTTTCTTTTCAAAGTGCACTTTAAACTATAAGAAAGATTTTCTTTACTGATTCTAGAATAGATTAGGTTATACATAGATAGAAAATTCTTTATTGCACTTCAAAGTAGTGTACAGGCGAATTTAACGCTGAAATAGCATTATAAATAGCTTATGTATTTGTATGTTTATGAGTACATATATATAAGATTATGTAAGGTACAAAAGCTGAGATATAAAGACAAACTATAGGGTCTTCCAATCGGAACTTCCGAATTTTGACAGTTTATAAGATTCATCTGAAACTACATCTGTCAAAATGAGTGTTCTGTTCATCTGTCAAGGTATAAAGAGTCTCTATTGGAGAACCTATGGTTAAGAAAATTTTCCCTAGGTCCTTCAGCTGTAGCATAGCGTTATTGATGTTATTTTGTTTTTTTATTGAGAACTGCTAGATGTCCGACTACTGTAATAATCATTTATTTATTCTTGAACAATTATAAATCGTATTTGAATGTCTTTTAAAGGTATATCATTAAAACATCAATAAAAAAATAATATTAAAAAAAACAGTGATAATAATAAAAAAATATTAATTATTCTACATGTTAATCATCTGCAGTAAAAGCCAATTGCTGCGATGAGATACTTTAACATCAGCTTAGCGATTGCCTGTTTTTACTTTGCGCTAGTTTGAAAGACATTGTCACAAAATAACAAAAGTTTGTTCAAAAGCAATCTACGTATCAGACAAACTATAGTTCAAATAAAAGCCTTTAGACAACTCTACAGGCGTCGCAAAGTTATACAGAAGGTGTTGGAGCGGTTCTCATTTAGCGACCCAAGCTCGTGAACTCTTGTCACTTTACACCTTGGTTTTGTGAAATACGATGACCGTTATGTTACGATTGTATAAATACTAAACAGGAGATAATCCTCTAATCATCAGTTACGTTGCTCGTTTTGGATTACAACAGGAAGGTGGTGGTTTTAGATTTAAAGCTAGATTGAGTGTTTCGTGAAAAAAGAAGACATTGACAGGCGTCACAGCTTAGGAACGTGGTGGTTTTTATTAAGCATGATTAAGTTTTTCGTGAAAAAAGAAGACATTGACAGGCATCACAGCTTAGTTAGTAGTAGCGCTGCTTTCTATGCTGTGGGTCGTGAGTTCGATTCCCACCGAGAGCAAATATTTGTGTGATGAATATAAATATTTGTTCTGTGTCTGGGTGTTTACATACATAGAATACATAGGTATTCTATGTATGTAAGTATTTAAAAAAAGTTTATATAATAAGTATTCTATGAACCATAGTACAAGCTTTGCCTAGTTTGGGACTAGAGTATGATGTGTAAAATGTTCGTGAATATTTTATTTATTTGATGAACTCAAATTATAAATTATCGACTTATTGTCAACCCGAATAAATCCGAACATACCCGAATATATGCGAATAATGTAACTCTTAAACATCCTCACGGAACGATTACAACATTTGTCTTTTTTTTAAATATGGTGTTGAAATAACGGTGACCGTTTTCGAGAGATTTAACTGTGACACCTACAAAATTGTTTGAGTCAAACAAGGGCTGGGAGATGAGATGTCTTTGTTGGTTTATCTTGGTGAATCTAAACTGCTAAACTGATTGTGAAGAACTGTAAAAAGCCATTTATATGATAAATTTGTGGCAAATCTCAGCTGAGGCTTTGTTTTTAGAAGATTTAAAAGGAAAAATACAATGTTTCTACCGCAAAGTAGTGCTTGTATTGACATGGCTGTTTTCTAGTTAATATGATATTAGTGCATTTAGGGCAGACTTTAGACGTTTACTAGTCAGACTTGCTTATAATCTTTATGAGAATTAATCGCCTTGTTTCATCGTAAAGTAATTTAAAGTTTTTATGTTATGTAAAATTATTTTCAAGTCATTGCTACAACGTTATCACAAATTTTAGTTTTTAACCAGTAGCAAGACTACCGGTAAAAAACTAAAACTTTGTTTGTCTGTTTGTTCGATGGCATTGGAAAAGTCCTCAGAGGCAAAAGACAGAAATTAGCCGATTCGAAAAAAAAGTGTTTTCTATTTTCTTACATCTTTTCTCGTAGTTCCATTACATCGAACACTATTACGTGATTGCCTCTCTTTCATTTCCCTTCTACAGAATTCATGGCCTATGATTCCTTAGTTTCTTCGCGAAATCGTGCTCAACAAAACTGATTCTTATCGTCTAAGAAATAAGTGCAGAAATACATTGGTAAGTTATCTTTAATCAACTGATTGGGTATTTTATAGAGAGCGTTTAGTGCAGTTGGTCATGAATGTTGTAATTTAATTTTGGATTAGGAAATTGCTCGTAAAATTTTATTATCAAATCTACTAGTAGAAAATAATATGAGTTTGTTATTTATTAGACAAATAAATGTGGGTGCATGATTGGCTTTTCGAGCATTCCCATTTATTAAAATAATTTTATAGTGGTTTTATAAAGCTCAGTTTTATGGACCTCCGAGGTAAATTTACCTCATAATGCTATTCCAAAACTCTGATTTGATGACTGATTTAGGAAGTGCTATCAATTTGCGTATTTCTGATACTATCATTATTTATTTCGGATAAGATCCTTGAATAAACAAATATTTATGGAATTGCGCAACACTCAATCTTGTCATAAATAAATATAAATTAAAATATTCACGGACATTTCACACATCACACTCTAACTTAGTCTAAACTAAGCAAAGCTTGTATTTTTTTTTGCTATATTGCTAATAGAATACTTGTATATTTAAAAATAATAATAAACGTAGTATGCATAAACTCAGACACAGTATAAACAGATATGTTTTGTCAATTATTTGTTCCTTTGTAGATCAAACTCACGATCCACAGCACAGAATGCAGAGCTAATACCAACTGAGCTGTGACTGTGACGCTGTCAAATATTTATCTAGAGGGAAATGTTTGATCCGAGTTTCCTTTGACAATATCAGCAGAAATGCTTGGATGTATATCTCAATGAAAAGGTTTACGAAACAATGTGTCGCAGGACTTATTTAGATACTGGAATTGAATGAATAATGGAATAGGATAAGCACATTACGAGGGAGAAAGATGTGGTTCCGTAGTCGATTTGTGAATATGTATCCCGCTCTGTACTAAAGTTTGCTCATTTTTTTTATACAAGTTATAGGCAAGTTTTTGACCACGATCTCACCTGATATTAAGTGTGACGATGCGGTCTACGATGTAGCACACTTGCCTAGAAGATACCTATTCACTCGTCTATATGTACTGCTATGGTTATCACCGTAGCACTTTAGGTAAAATCTAGAAGGAATAAAGTACCTTTTAATGAAAAATACCCTCTCTTCCACGTATATTCTGTTGAATAATGTAACTTTATGCTGCTAACATTATTTACTAATTTTAAACAGGTATTTCGTTTGTTTAGTGTTTTTTAGTCTACTTTATAGTTATTTTACTCTATTGGAATTTGATAACATTGCTTTAATACAATCAAGGTTAATGGTAAATTAAATGGTACAGAAAAATTATGAAAGAAATATCGTTCCTAAGCCATGGTATTAAATTATTATCTACACTTAAATCAAGAAAAATAATAATTGCTCTAGAAAAAATGTTCTGTTAGCTTTTATTTATAGTCATCGGAAAAATATCTTTCCAACCGTCCGTACCCCGTCACAGCGGTACTCCAAAACGAAAAACAAAGACAGGAAAACGAAGGCGCACTCGCCGCAAAACCTTTGGGAAAGGCGTGGAGACGATAATTGAAATAGCTGCACAATTGAATTGGAATCCTTATCTGTTCTCGCAGTAATGAACACTACGTTTCTATAGCCAGGTCAATGGAAAAGCGAAACAAATGAATAGAAGATTCCAAAGCTACTATCGTTGATCAACTGAGTTAAGGTACTGACAGACGTGCTCAAAAAAAGCATGCTAATAAGCTTGCTTAAAATAAGCATGCTCTGCAAACTGTTCACATTTGCCAGAAATAAGCATGCTTTATTTAAAGCATAGTACTCCTAAATAGGCATGCAAACATGTTTAGACGTGCTCCGAGCACGTGCCCCGTGCCCCCACCTACCCGCGCCTCAGGTAGCATGCTCGAAAATCAAACGTTGTTTGATTTTTGAGCACGCTCTAAATAAGCATGCTCATAACATGACACACGTGCTACTAATGAGCACTTGCTCAATAAAAGCATACTTTCGTGCTAGTAATGAGCACGTCTGTTAGTATAGTACCATTAAGCAATGCTCGCCGTTCTTTGTAAGAGTTTGATCGGGGCTACTACTTTATCTTTTGTAGCCTAGCTGTGTGTTGCATGTAGCTAGAACACTGGATTGATGAATGCAAACACTACTACTTTTTACTAGCAAGCTAGCTCATTTAGAGCACTGCATCTAACATTTTACTAACTATTTGCGGTCGATACGATAATTAGGTTTAGGTACGTTTACTATTTTTACATTTACTATTTATACATTTACTATTGTTGTACTAGGTACCTACTACTTTTCAAAAGAAAATTAATCTCTTAAGTCTACAGATTTAGAAAAGCTATTTTGAAAAATCTTTACTGTTTGTACTTCAACGTAGCGCGAGTAGGTTTATCTATAAGTTAAGTAAAGATAAAAACTTAAAGCTCGACACGAGCCCGCTCAAGTACAATATATCTCATGAAATCCCTCTCACAAACTCATAAAAAATATGAACTATCCTGAAAGTACGTAACATTAATCCACACATCACGCCTCGTGAGCCTCGAAATAGGGAAAAATATTTCGGGTTTTATTATGCTTTAGTTAAACATGCGATTTTGAGTATGCAGCCTTTTTAACTCGCACTTTTGACATACCAATATTATAAAGTAAATTCGGCAGCCAATTAGGGATGTCACCCTCTATAAAATAGTGACAGTTCATTTTGAAAAAGCTCTCGGGGTTGTTAATTAACAACTTAATTTTACTTTTTGCCGAAGGACAGGGTTGAAGGGGCTTTTCACTGGAGATTTATGATTTAGCATTCTATTTACTTGGAAAATGAATGGAGATTCCATCAGTTTTATTGTGTGAATATTTCATTAAGTAGATAGATTGATTAAAGATAAATTCAATTTACCTGTATACAATTATAAAATTCACGAATAATTACTACTTTTACAATATTTACAAATGTACATACATTTTAAGTATTATTTCATGTTGTACAATATGTTTACTAATTTTTTGTAGTTTCACTGTTTAACTATTTATGTATCACATGTATCTCTCCATCATCATCATTTACAAATATGATTCCATGAGATACATATTATTTATTGATAAACGGTATCTACGCTGTAAACAATACCGACTTACAGCTAATTGCAATATAGCCATGCTATCTCAAATTTATCATCGTTCACTGTAATTAAACGGTGGGAACGTTTAAGGCCAGGAACAGATGAACGCGCGTAGCCGCGCGTCGCCGCGCGGTTGGAGTGTTCACATGACGGCATTTGTATGGGAGCGCCCCGCGCGTTGCCGCGCGGTACCGCGCGATCATGTAGACGATAGTTACCGTTTCTATTGATCTTGTACCGCGCGGTTCGTCGACCCGCGCGGTACCGCGCGATCATCTGAACCTAGCCTAATTCCGCCTAAAAGCCTTCAGTTTGTATTTATTACTCGGGATATTTATTACAATTACGATAAGCGATTCGAGGAAAGGTGAAGCCAGGAATAGAGATAATGTCAGTTCATTTGGCTGAAATGTTTTTGAATAAGAAATTACTTTGACAAAAAAGGCAAAACAATATTGAGAGCTCCTTAGCTGGTAGTCAAATATCAATGTTAAATAAAAAATAAGTATATATACTTATACATACCTGTAATATACCCGTATATATACTAAATGAAATAAACTACAACAGAGTTGTGAACTAAATAATATTTAGTTCACAACTCTATTGTACCTACATATTATGTATATTATTAGCTGATAAACATAATAAGTATAGTGTTCTAACATAAATAGATCTCGTTCAGATCCTTTAGTTTTCGTCTCGATATTGAAACCTTGTTAAAATTGAAAATTGCAAGTACAGTACATCGATCCTCCCAAAGGAGCGAAACAATTTGCTGTAATGAACGACCGGCAACGACCTAGGGGAATGCTGTACTCGTAGCAAAACCATAAAATGTACACTTCAAATTACACTGCGGCAAACATCCACACAATTACGTGCAAGTCCGTACAACCAACGATACAACTGCGTAGTGTAACTTAAAGTCATCATGTCAATTGTGTAGATTTTGACGTACCTAGAAGGTAATAATCCCGCAACGCTCAAAGCTAAAATGCAATGTAGTTAAGTTTCTACAATCCTTGTATTTCATTCAGTAACTGAAACTGCAAACATTTGATTCGAGAAAAGAAACTTTTCATTGATCAGCTGATTGCTACAAGTAAATACAAGTTGGTATAAATGTTTCCGATTCGGTGCGTTTTGTACATCGGTAAACATTCGAATCCTAAATTTACACAGGGCGAGTCAATTTCCTTGAGTGCATTACCGTTACAAATAAAATATTATTCTGCGGTCTCATAACTCGCGTATCGGGTTCCGTATAAATAAGGAATCTATATTTTATTGCGGATCTCTGCGGATTTCCGTACGGCAAGTTATGAGTTCTTTGCAGATGTTATTTAACATATTTTGTGTGCGTGTTTATTTAAATGTTCAGTTTTACAAATGCAGCCTATAAGGGAATCGAATGAGGTTCTAAATTACTGGTATTTTGTTTCATCGTAGCTTCTGTGTTCAAATCAATGTGTTAAAAGAGTGATGAAGTTGGATCTGTGGTTTTTAATTCAAAAATATGGTAACTATTTATTATATCACGAAATTGAATCGATCACTAATGAAAAACAAGTATAGGACACTTACAAATCGTAGTAAAGTTACGTAATATATATATATAACGTAACATACCAGTTTATCGGTAACAAAAATATTGGAACACTCAAGTCTACTCGTTTCTTACAAGACACAGAGTTTTATTCCGCCATTTTCCGCGCCCACACATTTTCCCTACTTTAGCAACTTTTAACTCCGAACCGTAATAAATCACTTCGTTCTGCAACAAAATTCTCAGTCGTCGTTTCTATAGCAACCGGTCAACAGCCCTAATAACTCGATACGAAGATTAATCGATTTACATCTGCAAAAGGCGGACGGAGTGCTCCAAGATTAGTCTCTTAGGATTACACGGGAACCACAAAGAACAATAGACCTTACCCTTTTATAAACAAAGAACGAATTCGGTCGGCATTGATCGAGCCAATAAGTCGGAAAGTAGGAAGTGTTTATCCCGGGTTAATTTATGTGGTAGCAATGGTGTGTCATAAGCCAAGGCTTTCTCTATATTGAGAGAAATACTGCTTTGTTTGATTTGTTGGAATCAAACAAGGCAGTTGTTATGGCTTGTTGACAAAGTGGATGGTCTCAATGCCATAAGTATCTAGAATATTCGTCTTTTCATTTAACCAAAACATTGATAAGATAAAAGAAGATTGTTTGCTAAAGATTGTGCTCATTATTACCACCCAACTTTTCCAATGTCTATTATGATAAACGTCAAATTTTACCTGATCAAGGTGTATAAATGAAAAATGTCGTTTTTTTGTGGTGAGCTTAGGGTTTCAATATAGTGTGTAACATAAGTATAAATATAGACATGGGTTATTGTGGCAGGCTCTCAAGTTCCGAACAATGCGCGCTCTTGTGGAATTGCAGTCTGGAGCGACAAGAAAACCTTTTTTAAGGTGAAGCACGTCTGATGAGAGTGTTCTAGAGCTGTGTTTATATAAAAAGGGTGCAGAACAAAACTTGATTATTTGAGAGTAGGTACTATATTGTTTATAGGTACCGTATTACCGTATAATAATTCGTACTTATTGCATGTGGTAATGAGATTAGTCTCGGTTTTTATTATATTATAAAATGTGTGTATTATTTTGAAAGCATAAAAATATACACCTACGTTGCATCTTTAAATCGCATTTTGTAACATAAAGTAAATGTAAATATTAGTCATGTTTTAAAACTGATTATAAAAAATATATTTTAGTACTTGTCTGTGTTTAACTAGCAACTATTGCGCACTTACTTATTTGCATTAATTAATCCAATAATGCAAAAAAGTTTTGGTAGCTTTAACTTCTTTGGATTTTAATAATACCTGGCTATAATAATAGTATCACTTTAGTACCTATTCAGCATAAATAGGACGAAGCAATATTGATACAGGAAGCGCAAAGTGAATGTCCCCAACGGATGGATACATTATCATGCTTCAAGTGGGGTCGACGTGAGAACTATGGAGATTTTTATGTACTTACCAATGAGATCAGAAATCAAAAATAATAATTTAAATAAATAACAACTAAGAATAAAGTCAAATCAAAGTCAAAGTCAAATATTTCGTTATTCAATAAAATCACAAAAATAATTTAGAATCGTCATACTAAGTGATTCTAGGTGCCAGTTCCATGCGACCAGAGCCTAGAAGAACGGGCAAGAAACTTACTGCTAATACTTTCAAAACAGAGACTGCGCGCCTGACTTGCCAAAATGCACCAAGTCTTGACAAACTAGGTTTAGAGCAAATATTGAAATTTGATTTAATACATAAACCGTATTACTTTTGATAAAATATGGAATAAGATAAGACTATAAAACAGAAATAAACCTATACCACGAAAGTCTTCAAAATGAAAAGATGGATTTATTCCTAAACAATCTAAATCAATAAATCCAGCGGCCAAATGCAGCTATTTCTACACAATATCCATTCGAACTGACCAGTCTTAAAATAAATGCTAACTTTTAAGCCAAACCTATCCATTATTTGGGTCACCCCGAGCTATTCCCGATAAACTGAGATTGGCTAGCTTCTAAATTCTTTGCACTGCAGAACATTAACCTGTCCATGTGTAAAGAGAATACGAAACATACGGGTGGAATGAGCTAATTTTATGAGAAAAAGCTACCAAATTATTTGATGATACGTAGATATCTCTAATTTCCTTAGCAATAGCATCACCTACAGAGCATGTACTTTGATGACGTGACCTGTAAACCAATGTACTGCCTGTCCAAGTCTACTGCATCCCAGTTACCTTTGCTTATAATAGTGCATCACCAAACAGAACAAGTTCGTTGTCAAGGAATACTGTACAATGTACACCGTTAGACCAAACGCTGATTCCTATACTTTTCAACAGTAATGCATCACTATTTGAATATAAGTGTCAAATTGTTTTTTGTGTAAGTTTAAGTCCACTTGACTTTTTTTTTATGCCTTGACAGCTGTCATAGTTCAGGCCGCCTAGTCTTACGTTATGTTTTTCTTTTAAGTTAGTTTGTTTAGGTGTTTGTCTTGCGTCAATATCAGGCCGTAAGTATATAATTTTACCAACACAAAAACGTTCAACACTAAATAAATAAACACTATCCGATTTGATCAAATTCAGTACACGGGAAAGGTGTTTGTACTTATACAAAGTAATCAACGAAAAGCCTCAAGTTACGGCCGTTGTTATTCTACACTAAAATGTAATTATGAAATTACGACATACTTTATGATCTAATGTAAAATGTCATTATGACAATTTACGAGCATTCTCATACATTCTGGTACTCAGAAACTGCCTATAAGCTTAAGTTTATGATGTAATGTGACATAATTGTACATTGGTATGAAAATGCTCAATTTACTTCAAGTATAAATCATGCCAAAATAAAGCTTGTATCAAAATAACTTACAGTTTTTTGACACTATTGTATTCTTCACTTTAGATTCTTCTAAAAACCATTATTATCAACTATTTTTACACTTGATAAATATAACACTAAGAACAAATCACTCTAATCCACAACGAATCACAACAATAAAAAAACAAAATATGAGCGCCATTTCATATAGGCATTTAAAAAAGGAATGCAAAAATGAGGTTACGTGCAAACTCAAACTTTTTTACGAACTTCGTTTTTCATTAAACCTCTTTTTCCTGCCTTTGCTTGCTTATCTCAAATTAAAACAAAAACCTAGCTATTAGTTAATAACCAGAGTATCTCCGCTCAAAATATGATTTTAGTTTGTTAATATAACTTCAACCCGTGCAAACTTCCCCTTTGAAGAAGAGGTCGGAACTCAAAAATTGCATAATTAAAAACTATGATTAACTTTGTTCCGTCTTAACCGAGTTTGAATTATAAAGTTGGGGCTGCTGTCAGAATACGAGAATTTTGTGCCTCGGACCGATTAATTTTGTACTGGGAACTTCACAGGCGCCTAGCGAAATACTCTTGGAACCGTAAAAGCAGATAATTGGGTTTTGAACTTTTGAATTCGCTTTATTTGTATTCGATACATCGACAACACTTACTTATCGATTAGGTACATGTAATAAGTATTGCATTATTCTAATTTTAATAAAAAGTGAAGGTACTAACCTACCTTATATACTTTTTTAAACGTTCAGAATAATAAAAAAAAAATTCACACAAAAAAATACGTAAGTAACAAAAAGCTATTTATCTTTTAAACAACTTAAGTCAAATGCAATAATATTTTAAAATATGTCATTTACTTAAATAATAATAGTATATAAAATATATAATAATATAATACGTATTAAATGTCATATTTTTAGCATAGTAAATTTATCATTATGATACAACCTTAGTTGATTAAAAACATTAAAAATGTTGAATGCCGGGTATATTCCGTTGTACGCTTAGTTTTTCCTGTCTGAGTAAAAATACTTGGCTGTTGAATAAAACAAACCTCATCTACATCTGACTACTAAAACAGCAAAGCAAAGCAAAACAAGCGTATTCACAAATTTTCAGTTCGTATAATTTTAGGGCGCAGTGTTTCTAGCCAAATACTAAAAACTAACCACGGCTTTGTCTAATAAAAGTCAAAGTTAGTTTAAAAAGTTTTTAAAAACATCTTTTAGAAAATAGAATGGCTTTCGCCAATTTTTTTGTGATTGTTTTGTTTTTGATGAAAACTTAATAGAAATTATACCTAATATTGTTTTTCAATTTTCGTCGTCGTTAGAAATAAATAATATCTAGGAACATTACTTTTCTCACCCTTTTCATATCAATATACTGCGCCATTAGTTCTGATTTCATATTTACCTGAGAAAAAAAATATATTTTATGAACATGAATAAAAATATAACATGAACTCTATTTCAATAATCAACAAAATTCCAAATTGGTTGGCAGCTAGGAATATCAAAGAGTTTTTAAGTCGCCTCAAAAAAGTTTCAAAGAAAAACAAATCACGATATAAATTCGTAAATCGAATCTTTCGCTTGATTGATTTCAATCAAACCTCAAACATTGACATTTAAGAAAAAAAAAACAAATCAGACCGCCATTCCAATTACAAATTCGTAAATCGAACGGTCATTCCTTTCGGGCCCCTTTCGCTTGATTAACGCGCGCAGATCACTCACTGTCAACTGTCGGTGCGCGTCTGTGGGCCATTTGTTCACTCATTCACTCGCTCATTTTGCAACATCGCGTATACTTCACAGTTTAGCATGGGCACTAATGTACTGCACCATTTATTACGCTGTTGTGTTTTTCGGGCTATTTTAACCCGCGAGCACTCGCGCCCTAAGAAATTACATCAGCACTCGCGTGTAGAGCATTTTGCTCACGTTTATGAATGACAATAAATACAAGTTTTACCAAAATATATTAATAAAAAAATATTTTATCATATAAAATACACATTATTTATTCTAAAAAATATATATTCAAAGAGTTATCAATGTTAAGATTTTTTATTTTAATTAACAATCATATGAACTAATTTGCCAGTCTTATTATGTCAGTCGACGAAAAAAATTCAACAAAAAAAAACTTCTCAACAAAAAAACTTAACTAAGTATAAATAACTAATCTTCGATATATGTGCCGGTTTTACACATATTACATAGTGCACGACTATGCTCGGTACATAAAAAAAATTGGCAGTAAATACAGCTCCTTTTGGTCTTGCGATTTTTGCGTCTTGCGTCAGGATTGCCCGGTGAAATTGAAGAAACCTCGCCTACTTCCAATGACAATTGTTAGGTGTTAGTGGAATGATGACTTTTTTTACTGATTCGGTCGCTTTCAAAATCATCGGCTCTAAATAACGGGTCCTCAATTTCTTCCAAATCTTTTTCAATAAACCATGCTAAAACTTGTTCATGCCGCCGATCACGATCCATCTATTATAGAAATAAACAATAGATTACTATTGCAGTAATGTAAAATCATAATATTGCATAAAAGTAGAAGAAACTTTCGATAAGATGAAAAAAATATTAAGTCTTGAGTAAAAAAAGTACTTACGTCGATACCCGCGCGATGAGCAAAATGCCGCCTGATGGTACACGGCGCAACAAACTTCTTCTTCCAAATGACTGGTGTACACTGGCGAGAAGTGAACTGCATACAGGTGTGGGGGACGGAACAAAACTCAGCTACCAAAGGAACGATGTACATACGAATAATTTTGACAAAATGGCACGTGTTTTAAATTTACTGTGAGCAAAATGCTCATAGCGCGAGTGCTCGCGGGTTAAATACGAAAACATTTGCGGAAGTTGGCAAAAGCCAATAAAAAAACATATCAGGTTACGAAACGAATAGAATATTCCATTACTTTTTCATAATATGATTTGGCAGTATTCATTTTAAAAGAAGGTAAGTAATATAATATCTAAAGAGAATCGTTCAATATTTATAAAATTGATCTTTGCAATATTTTTTTTAAACTTAACAATAAAACTAAGATAGGTACTTATATTATTTTTATAGATATATTATTTGGGTTTTTGACGCGTATTTTATTGTTATTTTTCTTGACGTTTCGGCTAAGTTGCAATAACTGCGGTCGCGGACAGACTTGATATTACTTGTAAGTTTATAAAAACATTAAAGTTAAGTTAGATTTATCATTAAGATCATCAAGTTAGAAATATCATACTTAGGTAAAAAATGAAGTAGAAAAGATCACGGACATAAAGGTTTAATTTGTATACTCATTTGGCATCATACGTTTCAACACAGCCCCGAGCTTAAACACACACATGTTTTTTGCTACAGTTAATTTGTTAAAGAGAACGAATGTGTTAGACAAGCGAGGTTTTTTCGCGTTTTATATTATGAGAATTTGTTTTTATTGTTAGGGTTCTGTGGCCACAAATGGTTGCCGAAACCAGCCTTTTTATTATGTTAAAAATATGTTTGTTTTTGAATTTTCTTTTCATTTTCAGACTTCAATTCTATTGGCCCGGTCTTTTACGCTTTTTCAGGTTTCACTGCTGTTGGTCTCCAGTCTATGCTTTTGATCGTAGGTTCGATCCCTGCCAAGAACAAATATTTGGGTCAAGGTAGGCTTTTTTGTATTCATGTACTTTATTATTAGATATTATTCTATGTAAGTATGCATTAAAAAAATATATTTTCGGTCAGCAAAGCAGTTTCCATAGTAGGTAAAAGCTTTACTTAGTTTGGAACTAGATGGCGTTGTGTGAAATGTCAAATAATTTAATTTGAATCTTTGGAACCCCAGAACAGCAAGGTTTGAAAACTCTTGGCCATTTTTATTTGTTTTTCTTTTTAGCAAATTAACTTAATATTTTGTGAAAATGGGTACGGTTTAATGAACTCTTAAATAATGAAGGTTTACGTTTTGTTTCTTTGCGAGTTTATGAGCGCTTTGCGTTTTTTCGCTTTTATGTAGCGTTTTTATGTTTTATGTTCGTAGTTAAATTTTGGGTTCTAAAGCAAATGTTGAGAAGAAATTTTTTTTGTCCATCTGTTTATTTCTTTAAAATGTCATATCTGTTTGTATAATAAGGGAAGTAGTTAAAAAACCGTCTTACATTACTGACTTAAAAGTGTACTCAAGCACAATTTAACTTGTCCATTTCTGTCGTTACTTCAAAATCGCAAATGTTACATGTTGATATATTTATATCATTAAGTATTATTCTTTTGTTCAAATCATACCTTACAATCATAATGGGCGTTTTCAAAGGAGGATATAGATTTACTTACAGCAAAAATTCTACACTTTCTTTATTTTCTTAAAAACCTCTTTTATTCTCTGATCTACGATCTTATTAAAAGCCAAATCTGTGCAATATTCTTGATTGAAGTTTCATTTACTATATTTTGGCAACATCAAGATTTTAAGCTCTTCCTTTCAATATTATAAATCCATTAATTGTAAGTTCAGTACGTAAGTACTAAATCAGGCGCTATGCATAAGCGCGCTGTCAACTTTCTAAAACGATTTTTCACTGTCCCCCGATCATAGTATTCGAACGTTCCCCCAGCTCTGATTATCGAGAAAATATACAAGCATGAATACTGAATACTGCTAATAAATAAATAAATAAATAAAATACCAACTATTATGCGTTTTCAAATTATTGGGGATTGTGACTATACCTTGTTTCGAAAGTTTTTTTTTATTTATTTACCTCGGCTTATGGCTAACACATTGACCGACAGTATCCAGCTGTTAAAACTCCAACTCAGGTAGGTATGCGTTTTTGATAATTAAAAGCTTCTTATCAAATTTTTTTTTAAATAATGACACTTAATCACTGAAAAGATAGGCATTATTTTACTTGCTTCGGCCTAATAACACTATATTCCTCTTGTACAATTGTGTACTCTATCTACATTTCAACATTGCAACAATTGTGTACATCGCACTAGTTAGTGAAGATATTTGACATATGCTCACGTGACAGATATAAGTGTGCGTCGCACGGTGTGTGTTCCTTTACACTTCCCGCTCCTTATTCTCTTGGAACAGAATACCATTACTGATGAGGGGATGACGGGTAAACATCGCTAGTCCCCTACGGGGTGCTTATCCCAATTTATATACATCATGAGCGTAAGCAATTATCGACGGAGCGCCCCTGAGGTTACCCAGACTAAAGAGAGCAGTTATTTTTCTAAATAAATTGGTCAGGCCAAAAGATTCTGTTGAATAAAAGGCTGAAGTAAAAGAGGCTTATACGTCTTCTTCTTATCGTGTCGATGCTACAACTGTATTTTGTTGTAGCATCGTGTTGGAAAGATTAGCCAGACTAGACACTGCTGTGCCGTGCCTAGCTGTTACCGGTGTGCGCCACGAGGAGGCTCTTTCCATGCACCCCACTTATACGGCTTATACGTTATATTACGTTATGTAATAGACACACAAAAAAAACTTTACAGACATAAACAGATAGTATACTTAATTATGATTGGTTCATCTGGCATTTAAGATTTTAACATAACTAACTTATTTTGTAAATACATACATAGAATACATAGTAACAATTATTTATGTTCACCACACAAACATTAGCTCTGGATGGTAATACAATCCACGACCCACAGCATTGAAGGCAGAGCACTACCAATTGCGCTGTGACGCCTGTCAAACTTCTGTAGACAGCTGAGTGTTTAAGAGTGTATGTAGGTACACGTTGTATACAAGAAATATCGCCATTTTTGTTTCGTTTTCTGTGTTGACCCTCTGTATAAACTACACTGTGTCTGCAAGCAGTTAAACGAGCGAAAAACTATGTAATTTGATTTCTCTATAGCTTAACGATATACCCTCTCAAGTAGGGCAGTAATAACGTCCCATAGGACGATAGCCTGTAATGTTGAGATGGAGGACTAATCGGTAATTGCGGTGTGCGTATATTGGATGCCTTACCCTAATACTTTTTCGTTTTATTACGAAAGCGAATGAAAATCAAGCTCGGGGTGGGTTATTTTGGTACTCTTTATGAAAAGGGTTCTTTTGGGAGTAGCTACTGTATCATGTTTCATTTTTAAATAATATAAGTATAAAAAAATAAAAGTGAAGTAATTTTGAGTTGTGTCATAAAATCATAAAATATTGGTTCACTGAACATAACTATGAAAAATAAATAATATTTTGAATCGCCGCCAAATTAATTATTGTACCTACTCGTATATATAAGTTTGTCGAAAAAAATCTGGTTTCTACCGTATTTTGTATGATCTTTCTGAACATAAAAAATAATTCCTAAAATCATTGTAGCTTTTACGTTATTTTTTTGTAAATACCCGGAAAACTTTTCTATTAAAGCATTTTCCCTATTTACGTCGATTTACATATTATACGCTTTGGCCAGGCCTGGATGACATAGGATACAGGGTTTATCCCCATGTTATCCCACAGGTGAACCGAAAATCGTTCCCGGGCACAGATTAAATATTCATGAAATGAAACATGGAGCCACCACTTGCTACTGTCACTGTCAAGTGATAAACTGAAGAGTTTTTAATGTCAAACTTGATGTTTTACCTTCTTAACTAGATTTTTTTTAATAACTTTATTCTTGCTTGATTTTATTCATGACTAATTATATCTGTAGGTATAATATAAATTATTACTTGGCAAAATGTTGTGTTGTATTTTTCTTCTTCTTCTTATCGTCTCGATGCTACTACTGTATTTTGTTGTAGCATCGTGTTGGAAAGATTAGTCAGACTAGACACTGCTTTACCGTGCCTAGCTGTTGTATTAACGGGCGAAGACCAAATAAAAAGAAGAAGCATATTCATTTGATGTGAGCAGTTTTTGTTTAAAAGTTCTACGACATATTTTTAAGACGTAACGTATTGTGGAATATCTTTTCAAATGTAGGTCTTGGACATTTTAATTTCACGCTGTAGGACACGTTTTGTTCGGTTAGAACCCTGAGACGCGTAGAACTGATATCGAGCTCTTGTTGTATGAAGTCAAGATAGCAGATAGATAGGTGTTTGAGTATTTTCTATACCAAAACAGGCCAAGACTCGTTTGACAATTCCATTTTCGTTTTCAATCAAAACTCAAGTTTGGCAAACAATTTACCATCACTCGTAAGCAACTTAGCCGTGAAAAATAGTTTTTTATTAAATCATTAAAACGTAATACATAGGAATACATAAGCATAAAATTATATTTTTTTGTAAGAATATACATGACAGGCGTCACAGCTCAGTTGGTAGTACCTCTGCCTTCCATGTGAGTCGTGGGTTCGATTCCCACCCAGAGCAATGTTTGTGTGATGAACATAAATGTTTGTTCTGTGTCTGGGTTACTATGTATTACATGTATGTATTTACAACTAAAGTATATTATTATATGTCTATCAGCAATGTTTCAGCACAAGTTTTAGGTACTTAGTTCGGGATGAAGTTGTTGTGCCATAGTGTTGAAAGAATTAGCCAGACTAGACCCTGCGTTACCGGATCTAGCTGTTACCGGAGTGGACCACGTGGAGGTTTCTCTCTCCCACTCCAGTTCGGGATAAGAGAGTGTTATGTGTAAAGTGTTATGTGTGTTTTTATTTTTATTAATTATCCAAGAAATATTCATGGATTTATTTATTTTACATGATTAGATCAAGTAGTACGTAAGCCTTTATCCTACACCACGCCAGAAGGGAGGCGCCCTTGACCCAATACGCAGGTGTGTCACTTGTGCCCAAGATATTCATGACACAACAAGGAAACCTAAGTTACAAAATAGTTTTAAGTGTTTTGTACGGGGTGAAATTAAATTAGATGGAAAACTTGAATTTGGCTTGTTACTTAGATTTTTGGTAGTGTTATCGGATGTTAGCCTAAGGCATTTACTTCTGAATTAGTGTATAAAGTATCGGCTATAGTTATACCAAACAAATAAGGTAGGTATGATAGAAGATCATTCCAAAGAGATAATATTTATTAAACACGCATTAATCTTCTCGATAAGTTGGAAGTTTAATCTACGATATAGATTTGTTTTATCGAGAAATAATATTTAATGAACTTAATCAATCCATTCATGATTACAGGTTACTCAACCTTTTTTCTTTTGGTTGAGAGTATGGCATGAAAAAAAGTACCTACCTACGCATTTATTTCATTTTATCACCTAATTCTGAATTCTATTCAACACTCAAGCGCTTTTACACCGCCCTAAAACGGAAATTAAACCCACAAAACATGCTGTAGGATTTCTTCAAAACAACCTTCATAAACAAAATAGTTGACAAATCTCAAACACTCGAAGAGGTCGAGTAACGACCTCTGTCGACCCTTTTTAATGAACACTTCTACCTAAATATATAAACTTGGGGAGTTTCATACTGGCCGATACGGAGAGTCTCAAAAATATATCGGTGTCAGCGCCATGCGTCGCACACTCGGGCGTCTAAACGGGCTATATTTTACGACAATTTGTGGCTGCAATTATTGACAAACATTGCCCAGCCATCAATAAAACATTTTTATGGCTGAGCAATCAATTGCAGGCAACATGTTGCAATATGGCTGCAATAGTGTGGCCTTTGATTCAGAACCCTTTAAGCCACACAATCCAGCAAAAATGGCCGACGAAATGACGCTCATCGCAGCCGCTTACATTGTTTTGGCAGAAAAACGAAAAAAAAGGACACGAATGTGGATTTGGCAGTATTTTCGATTGCGAGGCGATCGTTCGGCCACATGCTGGCTACACATAAAAACATTTTGACATATCAAAAAATATGTGGCTATATTGCCGGGCCATCCTTAAAATATTGCATAGTGTGGCTGGTATTGGTAGCAATGTTGCCGGCCACAGTATTGCAGCCACAAATTGCCGTAAAATGTGGCCCGTTTAGACGCCCCATAACGACATCGTGTTTTTATGTGCTCGCGGGCTTCTTCGTCTTTCTTCGTGGGTCTGCGTGAGTCTTTTCGTCTTTCTTCGTTTGTCTGCGTGAGTCCTTTCGTCTTTCTTCGTGGGTCTGCGTAAGTCTTCGTGTATCTTCGTGTCTATTCATAATGTGCATAGGTGAATTCTTTTTTTTATACTTTCACTCACACAAGGTGAACTCATAAATCATAGCTGGAAAATGATCTTACTATTGGGTAAAAGTCAGGTAGGCAGTAGGATATTATCTAATTGCAAATAGGTTTGGAAAGTTTCAGCTCTGCCATTTATGTTTGTTTTCCGTGCAACGAAATTTTTTGATTGAAATCTGAGTGTACGTTTATGACTAATCTTGGATGTTAATAGTTACAAAAAAATATTCTTGTATATCTATATCGCTTGATAAGTTGGGTTCATTGCTTGTTCCAACACAATCTCAAAAAAAACATTTTTTTTATTCTTAGGACTAGATGGCGCTGTTCTCATAAACATTTCTATCTAGTGCTTGATTCCCAAGTCATTTATCTAATTAACAAAGTTAAGCACTTACCCCGTTGACTTCGTTATCTTATTACCCATAAAAGAACCAGTAGAGAGTAGAGAAGACAATAGATGTCGAATGTTTTGTTCCTTTCACTCCACCCTTCTTTCAAGTACACTTCAAGGGATGTTTTTAAAAGGGGTTGAAGGTTTTATTCGGTGCTTTTCATTTTAGGGCCACCCCAATGATAAATCGAGATAACGAGTGTACTTTGTACACTGATTTGATTCTACCAGCAATTAGAAATGAATAGGGGTGGATTAATGATGGCAGCAGATTGGCGAGGGGTAGGTTTATGAAAAAATGGAGAGGAACAAAGTACCTAGGCTTTGTATTGCTTTTTTTTGATTAAAAAATTCAAATTCCAATCAATTTTTTGTATGCTAAATAATAGCATACAAATAACGTTTTGATTAATAATTTCAAAATTAAATCTATATTTTTCATGCAACTAAATGATGAAAGAAGCCTCCTGACGATAAATATATTAAGCTGTTTTTGTGATTCAAAATATTAAAATCTAATATGTACTTATAATTTCAGGCGACGCTTGGTGACAAAATAGGTACGGTGGTAGAACTTCTTCAGTGCTTCACTCTTTTACAAATACCCCTAATAAGCTTTCAAATCGATCCCAGCACTATGATTATCAAAACGGGTAAGTACCAGCACCCATATTTTTTAAGGCTACGACGGAAAAATAAAAAGACTTAATAAAGACAGGACGATCTATTATCATCAAACAGTTCCTAAACACACAATAACCGGAACAATTTAAAAGTCGAAAAACATTTCTATAATAAAACATCGAGTGCAATCGATCATTTCTTTGGCAACAAAAGCTTTGCGATTCAATAGGGAAGGAATAATTGAGATCCTTTGTAGTTCTGGAGTCAGCCTTTGAAATTATACGTCAAATATATAAATTATAGTTTTACCTTTTCAACTGTTTCATTTATACAAATTTTTAAACAAAGGTTTATGACATATCAATGAATTAGCAAAAAACAAATGTACAATTATTATGTAGACTAAAAATTTGTCTTTTGTGTGTAAAATGGTCTTTAAACAGAAACTTTGGTTCAATGTGCTTTTTCGATATGTTACCTTTTTTTTACAGAGTTTTCAGAGAATGTATAACTTTAAATAATTTATTATCTGTCCAGTCCAAGCAAATAATACTCTACCAAACTTGTATTAACTATTATTGAAATATAGTAAAATTGTTATTGCGAATATAGCTTATTATCATAATTTCTGACATAAATCATGATGAGAATTAACTACAGCGACCTCCCGGACTATAAACGTATGAAGGCAGGAAAATAATAGAGGCTTGTTTTGTTGCCAGACTGATGAGACTTTATTGAATGGTAGGTATGTGATCGCTTTATGAACCGGATTTTTCGCGCAAAATCCTAATATTGAAGCAACGGATATCGTTAGGGGCTCCGCTTCAGCGAACATGGATATTATTTTATGTAAATAATGTGAGGATATAATGGAATTCTATAGCCCTTCTTATCGATATTCTTATCGACCTTGGATTAAAGTAAGGTTATTATTTTATTCATATATCAAAAGAATTCTTAGCTCTTTTCTTAGAGGGTATTTTATATGAAATAGCTTAAAAGGATAGAGGAATAAATAGATAAACAAATGGTATACTACGCTTTTTTAACTATTAATCCGCTTTGGGCTTGAATTCGCTTTTACATTATTTATCACTGTGTTACATCACTTTCTTTTTAAGCTATTGCATAGCTTCTATCGCGGGCCTTGAGACCGAATCCAAAAAATCCGTAACGAAATGACCTAACACTGCGCATGCGTAATCCAGCAAAAAATGCTATATAGCTTTACCGCGGCAGTCCTCGAGTGCCACACGTCTTTTTTTTTCTTATTCACGGAGCTTACTGTGAGTTTCACATCGTCTTTCCAATTTTTTAAATCAGTTTTATATAATGTAAGTAATATTGAGTTGCCACACGTAAACCCAAAAATACACCCAAGCCAACATACGTACATGCTGGCACTTTTGAAATCAGGCCACCTTTTATGACTAGTATAGTAAACATGATGCCCAAACTCAGTTACACAATCTTTGTCATAGAAACGGATTTTACAGACCTTCACAAAAAAGCAGCAGTAATCTATATTATGTATCTACCACAGTTTTTCAAATGAAATTGAATATTTTTTATTTTTTTTATGCCTTACGTTCGCTTTGATCCTCGTCTAGAACAAATATTTGTGTGTTGGCAAATATTCTGTGCCTGGATGTATTTGAATAATATTAGGTATTAATTTTCACTTTATAAAAAATAGCAGTTAAATATATTCAAAACAGGAACCAATTGAAAGAAGAAAGAAAGAAAAAACTTTATTTTGTGTCACACATGAGATATGCGCAATATAAATATTACTAAACAAACATACTAAATATGTAGATATTCCTCTTATTACGTAGTTCTAAAAAAGGATCCATCAGCCGAAATTGAATGTTTCGATTATAGATACGTCACGAAGGGTTCCTCGGTCAATTTGCTGAGCCCTTCTGCGTTTGTTTGCGATTTATCGCGAGATCGGGCCCCGTAGGGCTCCCTCATGATGGATTACTTTGACAAAACCAGGCTACGATTACCTACGATTGTACTGATATCACTTACTTCCTGTGCAAAAAAGCTTGTGTAAAATGGACGCAGTTGCAAGCGCGTTTAGGTTCAATATTGCTTTTAATGCTAGCTATTTCCTATTTACTAAAGTGGACCTTGATTGAACTGTAAGATAACACTTTAACGTAGGTACAGACAAGTTTATATGCAAAACAAAATGTAAAGAGCGCCCTAATATTATAATTATTTTGTAATGGCGCTTACTTTCAGGCAACCTTAAATAAGTCATGACAGTGGAAATATAATTCTCGTTGGAAAAAAAGTAATTAAAAAAAAAAACAAAAAAAGTATGTTTTCCTGATTGTGTTACCTCTACGTTACGTTACGTTACTCGTGTGTACATAATTTCAGGTCCAAAAGAAGCCGGATATGTTGCCATATTTTCATAAACTTGATTGCCAACCCTAGTCCCTAGATTTGACCCAAACCTGAGAGCATCCGTCCTTTGGAAGCTAAAATAACACGTATCGACATGTTGGTACGACGTTTTTTTTTTTTATACAAAACACTCAGTATACGAAATTCCTATTTTATAACATAAAGATTGTGTCCACAAATATGAGCCTTAATTTTTATAGCTTTTAAATATACACTTGATAAATATTTTTTTCTAGAACCAAGAGACATAGAACACCCAATTCTTTCTGAATGCCGCTTTTATTAATTTTCCTTTTATGTAGAGGTGAGATATCCGAATATTGAATCAATTAATATTATAAATGAATGATTATAAATAAAAATAAGTATATAAATGAATTATTATAAATGAAAATATATAAATTAATATTAAGTAGCAGTACATTTTTTCCACATTCGCGTGCGTAAACATTTATAATTTTTTCTGTCAATTTTCGCGTCCAGTTGTATAGTCTCCAAGGTTCGAACCCAACCCGCTCTTTGTAGGTTGTATATCGTATCACAGGCTTAACATTCTGTGGCGTGGTCTTATGTTTTGTTTTGCAAAGGATAATGCATGGAAATAAGGTGATTATATTTCGACTGAATTACAAAATGCAATCCCGAGTTTAGATACAAAATTGGTATCTAAGCTCTACTTGTTTGATTATGTCACGTAGGCTACATACAAGATGAATAAAATATTTTGTGTTTAGAAAAATTGATTAAAGTTTTATACAAACATCTAATAATAAATTTCATTTACAAATACAATTTTCTTTTCAAACCCATAGATTCTAGTACAATATAATAAACCAATATTTTGTATGAGCATCAAATTCTTCCTCCATCTGCGCCGTGATAATAAATAATCGAGTAAAATATATATGATAAATAATATTTAAGATATACAAAGCCACTGATGTGTAAAAACAGGAGGCCATAAATCACAGACGTATAATATGCCATCTTCGTCATTGTCATATAACAAACGAGTTTGGACTACAAAAGAAATGTATTTTGTATGGCGTCTTGGAGATATAGCGTCGATTTCCTTATAGAAAATACAAATTTATGTTGAACTCAAATTGTTAAAAGATATGTTTATCCGAAAGTTATCGACATAAAAAACCCGTCTTACTTAATGTGATTCTCACATTGCTGTACCTACTCGGTTTTAAATATTTCAATGTAATTTATAGGTACGACTTTATGTAAGATTTGGTATATAATATACAAGAAAAAAAAGTTGAAGATAAACAAATGATTCTGACAAATGTTTCAGAGTAATGAACGAATCGCAATCCCTTACAAGGAACGTCCTTAACGGTACTTGAGGTGACTTAATAGATGGAAGTCAACACTTAAATAGACAAGCATTAAACATGCTTATATACAAAATTCCATGGCACAGCTTATTTTTACATAAGCAAAAACAAATGATGGAAAACGTTTGCAGCGTTCTGTAGCTCAACTGTTTCTTATGTATTTTATATGCTGTACATTCTGTAAATACTGTAATAGTCGTAACTTTGTTTTTGAATAAACAAATTGAATTATGTAAATATACAACCAAACCAAACGACCTATCAGTAAAAAAAGCGCTTCAGAAAAATGAAGTTAAAATTTTATACACTCCACAATTGAACCAAAGATCGAACCTCACTAATATCTCGTGTAACAAATGTTGAACCAACGTACTACCACTACCGACCTCACCCATTAGTTAACAAGACATTTACCTTATCAATTCGAAGGAACGCCCTAATTCGGCACCTTGGCTCACATCCAAGCGACTTGTGAGTGCTTCGCGGAGTTACAGCTGCCCTACTTCCACTTATTATACGATACTCGGATTAATGCAAACTAAGCACGGTGGAAATGTTCACTGATCTATGTGCAAATAGATCTGGAAAGATGTAGATTGTGGGAGTAGAAGCTTCTAGTTAAAGAACTAAAAATCTACCACGGAGGGTATGGTTTTGTAACTTAACTTTATTTTTATTATGTTCCTCACACCATGTTACTTAAGCCTATAATAGTTACAAAGACCTTGTGTTACATATTTTTGGAAATAAAGGTATCTATGACGAATTTGATGCCTATGAAAAAGATTGGTCCACAATAGCCCAGGACAGAGGTAGCTGGAGAGAAGGGAAGCCCAATGGCCTACAGTGAGACCATGAGTTAAAAATAAAGAAAAAAAGAAATGTATCTTTGGAAATAACTCGTTCGTAGGTATCTAACAGAGTATTTCTGCTACATTATGTTGCTCGCATCCCTGTGTTTTGGTTTGAAGGGGTGCCCAGAATCAGAATCAGAATCATTTTATTGCCCGTGCAATTACAAGCACTAACATCCTTACTTTACATAATGACGCAATGTGATGTCTCACAAAGCGCGTCCTCAGTGTACGTATTTGGTGAAACACTGCATTAATATTAGCAGAGCTTAATATCAGGTGGGACATTTGCTTATTCCATCACCTACTTGAAAAAATAAGATACAATAAACCCGAAAAAAGTTCATAACAGTTTAGATGTAGGTATGGGATGATCGCTCGATCACAGCGTAAGTTGGGTCATAAATGAATAATAAACAAAAAGCCTTTACATCTAATCTGAATGATTTATACCGTCAAAGACTTTTTTACCTATATCTCAATAAATAATAGTAAGACGCTATAGTGCTTGAACTTTTTTTCGATGGAGTGATTTGTCGGTACCTGCCCTTAAAAGAAGAAGTACTCTCAGTTAGTACCTATCACTTCCAGTCAGCCTTATCAACAGGAAAAACAAGGTCTAAACGTGCAAACCTAACGAAATCACGGATTTCTTCGCGATGTTTTCCTTCACCGTTTAAGTTTAGATATTACGCATATATTATTAAAAAAAACCTTATTAGTTCACTACCCATACTACACTAAAGCTACTTACTAGACCAAGACCAGAATAATTTATGCTACCATGCTTACCTAGAAAGAAAGAAAGAAAAATAATTTATTAACCCATAAGAATTAAGTACAATAACAGGTAAGATAAAAATAAATAAATGAACAAAAATTGGGTTAACCCTAGTTAACCCAATTTTTGTTTATTCTTAATTTACTCTGACTCAGCATACGTGCACTGTTACCTAGGTAACAGTGCAACACTGGTATTCTGTCAGAGCCTATGGATTACGATACGGCCTATGGATTACCTAAGCTTATACTACCCTTACCCTTACTAGAAGTGTTTAAAAGCTTTGTCGTATTCGCAAGAATAATATCCAAAGGTTGGTCTGCTCTCTATATCGCGATATACAGTTTAAATTAAACATAAGTTAGCCGTGTAGTCTCCTAGGCGTAGTTTAAGGCTAACGGCTTCAAATCGATAGCCATCTGCAACATATACTGAACTTTGTTTACTCTGCACCACGGTTTATATTCCAACTATAGCTGTAAATTGCTGTGAAGCGGTTGCACCTATAAACTACTATAACAGTCTCGTTTAGTAGCAATCAAGTGAACTTAGACTTATTGAACACTTGGCTTAAGAAATTGCTAAGAAAAAGAATAAGAATATGAACGCCCGTTCTTCTAGGCTCTGGTCGCGTAACTGATACCTAGAATCATCGTATGTAAGACGATTCTAAATGATCCTTGTGATTTTATTGAATAAAGATTTTTTTACTTTACTTTAATAAATGAATGAACTAAGTTTTAATAAGTGCCTTACTAAAACTTAGTATAACTATTAATTTAATTAGATTGTATTGAGATGCTGTTTGATTACCCAAATAAAGTAAAAAAAGATGATAACTGATTGACTTCGCAGCCTTAAAGCCCATTTAGACGGGGAGAGTTTCTCGTCTCGATTATCATAACTCATAAAGGCGCTTCAGCCTGCAAAGTTAATTTTAAGTAAATAAGTAGATATACCTACTTACTAAACCGTGTTTAGATTTAAGTAGGTATGCATTGTATTATAAGTATGATTAATAAAGACCTTTTAAAACAAAACAATTGTCTTGCAATGGAATACTATTATGTCCGTGTAAACAAAATTTCAAAGCAATAAAACGAAAAAAATGTTTTATATTCCTTCGATAATCGTATCTTCGAGGCAAGAAACTCTCCTTGTCTAAATGGGCCCTTACAAATGAAAGGTCCCGTACCACCCCATTTCAACCTTAACGTTACCGCCAATAGGCAGCTAAGTAGCGAGCGAGGTCAAAGCTTAGCTACAAAACTACGTGACAGCACTAACTTTTGAGGTTTTAATATATTAAACCTTTTACCACATTTTTAATTCTATTCTGTTGTGTGAATTGTCCAGCAATAAAAATAGTCTTGACTTGTCGGCGCTGTTTGGACACAATGTATAACCTATCATTAAATTTAACAATGCACACTGCCGTCTATCTATTCTTTAATTCCTGTCCATCCAAAGGTTGTCTGGAAGAGATCGCTTTTAGCGATAAGGCCGTCCATTGTACTTCAATACGCAATTTAATACTCAATTTATGTATTGTTCTCATATGTTAAGACTAGGTGTTACAGTAGATATGATTTGGTTACAACATATGAACCCTG
The DNA here is from genome assembly GCA_932527185.1 of Ecliptopera silaceata. Classification (NCBI taxonomy): domain Eukaryota; kingdom Metazoa; phylum Arthropoda; class Insecta; order Lepidoptera; family Geometridae; genus Ecliptopera; species Ecliptopera silaceata. The sequence continues at coordinate 1,616,748 of OW052202.1, read as the reverse complement.
TTTGAGGGCACTACAATATTACAGGATGGTAGGTAGACCTAGGTTTGTTTATAAAATATTATTGATTAAATTAGATGTACTTATAAGTTCTATGTAAAATTTTTATTTTCTGCATTGTATTTTTCTAATTTGTGTACAATAAAGTTGTTATCTATCTATAACTATAAAACACTGTTAATTATTAAATACGAATAAATGTGACATGCACTGCTCGCTAACGCTGCTACGTTTGACAGTAACGCTGATGTCAATGCACAGTGTATCTCAAATACGTCAGTGTTTCAATTCTATTATCACATTTATTCGTCCTCACCCCCCAGGTCACTAAAATAATGATTCTTAGTAAGAAAAACAACACCAAACTGAACCAACAACGGACAAATACAACAGTTGAGTAAATAGCTGCTGGCGACCGGCCAGATCTTCAGATAAGGGTTCAAGTATCATAATCATAATTCTGTTAAACTGACACGATGTACCGTTTGATAGGATTCTGGTAATAACTTGCTTTGACAGGCTAGAATATAACAAAAATATGATTCGTATGTGAAGTATGATCAGAAAAAATGTACAGTCGGCGTTGACCTGTGATGCTGCATAAAGAGTCGCCCCTTATCTTATAAAAAGTTAGCGTTATCTTTAAGTCATCATTACGTATCAGTACTTAAGTTTGCGCTAACTTTTTATAAGATAGACCGTCATTCTTCTGTCCTTATCATACTAAGGGACGGCGTATATTCTTTTTCACTCACTTCTATCATTCGTCAACTCTGAATCTACTCCTCTCACATTTGCACAAACCAACCATTTATTTTTCGGTCTTCCTCTACATGCACATCTAGTCACTCACATTCATAATATGTTTTGCTGACTGAGTATGATAAAAAAAATGTACAGTCAGCTTTGAAAGTGGTCGAGTTCTGTCACTGACTGTACAAAGCTGTATATCTACATTAAAAAAAATGTACAGTCAGCTTTAAAAATTTTCGAGTTCTGACACTGACTGTACAAAGCTGTACATCCACATTTAAAAATATGTACAGTCAGCTTTAAAAGTGGTTGAGTTCTGTCGCGGACTGTACAAAGGCGTACATCTACATTCAGAGCGAGGCAAGCTTAAACACTCTCTGGGGACGGCTATTGTCTCGCAGTGATAAATTGCGTACTCTCACTACGTCACCGCACGCTACAGGGTGCGCCAAAACGCGACAAATGGGCGAGATGGACTGATTCGGGCCGAGTCTGAATCTACGAATGTCTGTTTAAATTGGACTCATGTTTAATTACAAATGGATGAAAATAGGTTCGAAATTCTGGTGCTTAAAGATAAATATCTTTTTAGGTTAAATATAAAAAGACAAATATAATATTTATGGCCATTTCAACGCCAACATATGTGAAACGATACAAGTTTTCTGCATTTTGCATTATCGTACATTTTATGAATAAATAAGAATATGAATAATTAATTTATTGTAATAATGTTTAATCTACTTATATGTTTTTAAGGCTCGTTGAAGAATATACGGCGGTTCGAGTTTAGGTATTTATAGACGCGCGACGCGGCTCACAGCGCTCGCGACTCGCGAACGTACCGTCCACGCGATATTGAAAGACTTACGAATTTGATATTTTCACAGTACTTCATTACTTCCAACATTAAATATCAATGATATTATTCATCACTATTTAATTTTGGAAGTATGAAATTATGTGTTTAATTGGTTTGCTATGTCGTATCAAGAAACAAATATTTAAAAAAAGATAAGATTTGTAAGTAGGTACAATTTGTGAATTTGAAAAAAATAGCAAAAAATAGCTAAACCATTTAATTTTTGTTGTCGTGATTTGTTGTAAAATATCAATATGACAATTTTTTTTTATTTATACCTTTAATATATTATATTTTATTTTGAACTAATAAACAAAATTGTATTATACCTTATCAGATACAGATAATAAATGAAACTAAAATATATGCGTAAATGTTTTTTTATTGACCTTAAACTTTGCAAATTTTTAGAATGAGCACCGTCTTGGTACATAAAAATAAGTTGATGGTACATGGCAACCATTTTGGGATCAAGATGGCGCACCCTGGTTTTGGTCAATTTAGCGATATGGGTGTCACTTTCGGGGTTTTTTGGGATGCTGATTGCGAATATGGCAACCATTTTGGATTCCAAGACGGCGCGCACTAGTTTTGGTCAAATTAGCGATATGGGTGTCATATTCGGGGTTTTTTGGGATGCTGATTGCGAATAAGGCAACCATTTTGGAATCCAAGATGGCGCGCATTAGTTTTGGTCAAATTAGCGATATGGGTGTCATTTTAGGGGTTTTTTGGGATGCTGATTACGAATATGGCAACCATTTTGGAACCCAAGATGGCGTGCACTAGTTTTGGTCAAATTAGCAATATGGGTGTCATTTTCAGGGTTTTTTAGGATGCTGATTACGAATATGGCAACCATTTTAGAATCCAAGATGGCGCGCATTAGTTTTGGTCAAATTAGCGATATGGGTGTCATTTTCGGGGTTTTTTGGGATGCTGATTACGAATGTGGCAACCATTTTGGAATCCAAGATGGCGCGCACTAGTTTTGGTCAAATTAACGATATAGGTGTCATTTTCGGGGTTTTTTGGGATGCTGATTACGAATATGGCAACCATTTTAGAATCCAAGATGGCGCGCATTAGTTTTGGTCAAATTAGCGATATGGGTGTCATTTTAGGGGTTTTTTGGGATGCTGATTACGAATATGGCAACCATTTTGGAACCCAAGATGGCGCGCACTAGTTTTGGTCAAATTAGCAATATGGGTGTCATTTTCAGGGTTTTTTAGGATGCTGATTACGAATATGGCAACCATTTTGGAATCCAAGATGGTACGCACTAGTTTTGGTCAAATTAGCGATATAGGTGTCATTTTCGGGGTTTTTCGGGATGCTGATGATGAATATGGCAACCATTTTGGGATCCAGATGGCGCACCCTGGTTTTGGCCAATTTAGCGATATGGGTGTCACTTTAGGGGTTTTTTGGGATGCTGATTGCGAATATGGCCCAGAAAATGGCACCCATATCGCTAATTTGACCAAAACTAGTGCGCGCCATCTTGGATTCCAAAATGGTTGCCATATTCGTAATCAGCATCCTAAAAAACCCCGAAAATGACACCCATATTGCTAATTTGACCAAAACTAGTGCGCGCCATCTTGGATTCCAAAATGGTTGCCATATTCGTAATCAGCATCCCAAAAAGCCCCGAAAATAACACCTATATCGCTAATTTGATCAAAACTAGTGCGCGCCATCTTGGATTCCAAAATGGTTGCCATATTCGTAATCAGCATCCCAAAAAACCCCGAAAATAACACCCATATCGCTAATTTGATCAAAACTAGTGCGCGCCATCTTGGATTCCAAAATGGTTGCCATATTCGTAATCAGCATCCCAAAAAAACCCGATAATGACACCCATATCGCTAAATTGACCAAAACCAGTGCGCGCCATCTTGGATTCCAAAATGGTTGCCATATTCGTAATCAGCATCCCAAAAAACCCCGAAAATAACACCCATATCGCTAATTTGATCAAAACTATTGCGCGCCATCTTGGATTCCAAAATGGTTGCCATATTCGTAATCAGCATCCCAAAAAACCCCGAAAATGACACCCATATCGCTAAATTGACCAAAACCAGTTTGCGCCATCTTGGATTCCAAAATGGTTGCCATATTCGTAATCAGCATCCCAAAAAACCCCGAAAATGACACCCATATCGCTTATTTGACCAAAACTAGTGCGCGCCATCTTGGATTCCAAAATGGTTGCCATATTCGTAATCAGCATCCTAAAAAACCCCGAAAATGACACCCATATTGGTAATTTGACCAAAACTAGTGCGCGCCACCTTGGATTCCAAAATGGTTGCCATATTCGTAATCAGCATCCCAAAAAACCCCGAAAATGACACCCATATCGCTAATTTGACCAAAACTAGTGCGCGCCATCTTGGATTCCAAAATGGTTGCCATATTCGTAATCAGCATCCCAAAAAAACCCGAAAATGACACCCATATCGCTAAATTGACCAAAACCAGTGCGCGCCATCTTGGATTCCAAAATGGTTGCCATATTCGTAATCAGCATCCCAAAAAACCCCGAAAATGACACCCATATCGCTAATTTGATCAAAACTAGTGCGCGCCATCTTGGATTCCAAAATGGTTGCCATATTCGTTATCAGCATCCCAAAAAACCCCGAAAATGACACCCATATCGCTAAATTGACCAAAACCAGTGTGCGCCATCTTGGATTCCAAAATGGTTGCCATATTCGTAATCAGCATCCCAAAAAAACCCGAAAATGACACCCATATCGCTAAATTGACCAAAACCAGTGCGCGCCATCTTGGATTCCAAAATGGTTGCCATATTCGTAATCAGCATCCCAAAAAAACCCCGAAAATGACATCCATATCGCTAAACTGACAAAAACTAGTGCGCGCCATCTTGGATTTCAAATCAAAGTGGATATACAATTGGAATATTTATATCCGTATGATCCTAAGTATAGAAAAATTTTAAAATCATTTTTGTTTTCACAAAGCCTCAAATCTATAAAAGTTGCCTTTCAAAGGTTGTTACGAAGAGAACGCTCGTTGCGAAAAGGCCGCCCAATTAATTGTCTTTTACTAACAATAATATGAACTTTGTTCAATACGGAACGACATTGTGGCATCAATAAAAAAAAACGTTTTTGTACTAAGGATCAAAACCACACGGTCCCACTATATTTGATGTCGATTTTGGTTTTATAATTATTTACGTAATACTTGTAGCTCGCGACGAAAACCGACATGACCGCTCCCTCTGACCGCTCGAGGCGGACTGATTTACGACGCGGTGCGCTCCTCGATTTATAGGTTGTTTTCAAAAAATTGTATAAAAATAAGTAATGGCTACAAGCTTCCAATTTTTTTCAATTATTATCAGAAAAGCCTGAATTTTTATATAGTTGGTATATTTCAGCTGTAGTCTCTATAATCTTCGTGGAAATAACGGTTATATTGAAGGGTAAAATTTTAAAATATGCTTTTTTTCATACCGTCTTTTCAATATGACATTGTATGAACGTGTGATAAATTTTTTTGTACTTTCTACTCACGGCAAAGTGTTCTTTCATACCTCATTTTTTATATTACTTCCTTATTATTATTTTGACCACAATCACGATCGAAAGTACGCTATTTTTGCTAATTTTCGAAAACCTTGTCTACAAATTAATTAATTTCTCAGTTGTTAAATAATAAATCAAAATTTTGCTTCCTACATACAACTTTTGAAGAATCATTCTTTGATATGCATATCTTTTTATAACCGTGAAACTTTTCAGTTAATAAAAACCTTATTCGAAACCTCGCCAATTTCACAGAACGCAATGAAGGGACCCTTAAATCTCAATCCCAAGAAAATGCATTACCCTTTTTCTTCTTCTTCTTCTTCGAGTTGATTAACCAAAATATAAAAATCACCAAGGTTAGAAATTATCTAACCTTGGTGCATTACCCTGATTCTTCTTCTTATCGTGTCGATGCTACAACTGTAGGTATTCTGTTGTAGCATCGTGTTGGAAAGATTAGCCAGACTAGACACTGCTTTACCGTGCCTAGCTGTTACCGGTGTGCGCCACGAGGAGGCTCTTTCCATTACCCTGATTGACGTATATACATGTTATTGATAACCCCATTTGACCCACAGCAAGACTCGTGATCAATATCCGAGGAAATAATAACATCCGGAGTCGCGGGTTCAGTCAGGTTGGAGTTGAATTAAACAGATTATTAATAAAATTGTATATATTACTAAATAAAAACTAGGAAACAAGGCAAGAGAGCCCCAAACTAAGCTATGTTTGTACTATAAGAACTGGATTGCTGAAAGAACATGTTTCGTTGAAAGCAGTTGCAAAATACGACATGGCGAGAATCGAACTCAAGACCCACAAAAACAGAGCTTATACCAACTAACCAAGGTTGTCTGGTAGAGATCGCTTTTTAGCGATATGGCCGCCCATTGTATATCATAGTTTAGTTGTTAAGTTCCTATATGTTTAAATTTAAGTTGCGGTGTGCAATAAAGTATTTTCTATCTATCTATCTATCTATCTAATTTATTATTTACGAATTTCCCTGTTATTCATAAGAATACTTAAATAAATTATACGCAAAAAATACTTGACGGTTTTACATAAAGTGCACATCAAAATGATTAAGTAACAAAGTAAGTAATGATAACTCAGTTATAATTGCCGGAGCGATATCGCTGCCAACCACTAGGCATGCGGTACCGCCAAGTGTAAAACTTTACTAACCATTTTTGTATTCATTGTATCTAGACAGACATTTATTTATTTAAACATAACACAAACAGAAACACTAAAAAAACAATAAAAATTACCGACCGATGTGGCGCGGCGGGCGAAGGTCCGCCTGCGACCCAGAAATTGCGGGTTCGATTCCCGCCTTGGGATAAATGTTTGTACAATCTGACAATATTTATACCGGGTGTTCTGGGTATTTTATATGCATAATAAAAAATATCTATCTATTTATTGTATTGTATTAAGTATGCCAGTACCCATAACACAAGCTCTGCTTAGCTTGGGACTAGATGATGTTGTGTGGATTGTCCAGCATTGTTTATTTATTTACTTATATTCGACAATTCGTGTAGTTGTTAAATTGGCAACAATAATAATAAAACTTAAACAATAACGGTCTATCTTATAAAAAAATAGCGCAGACTTGAGTAATTAGTACAATTACCATACGTGATGGTGACTTAAAGTCAACGCTAACTTTTTATAAAGACCGTAAGCCTTTGACTTAAACCTTTAAGTGCAAATAGGGCCAACATTTCGCATGATCACTAATCAGCCACAATTCCAACGTGAATCACCAGCGGATACCCGTAAATAGTCATTTCAACATCATAGCCATAAACTAATAAATAGTCATTTCAACATCATAGCCATAAACTAATAAATAGTCATTTCAACATCATAGCCATAAACTAATAAATAGTCATTTCAACATCATAGCCATAAACTAATAAATAGTCATTTCAACATCATAGCCATAAACTAATAAATAGTCATTTCAACATCATAGCCATAAACTAATAAATAGTCATTTCAACATCATAGCCATAAACTAATAAATAGTCATTTCAACATCATAGCCATAAACTAATAAATAGTCATTTCAACATCATAGCCATAAACTAATAAATAGTCATTTCAACATCATAGCCATAAACTAATAAAGTCCCCCACTCGCGTCCGTTGATGCGGCGTGAATTATGCACGACCAATCGGCAGGGTCCCTTGGGGCCTATGGCACGTGCTATTTAGCTTTGCTGTGGCTAATGATCGTTATAGTGTAGTTAGTGTACTGCACGGGTACAATACATTTCTGAGACACTATATTGGTTTTTGAAACTTTTATAAGCTTTGGACAAAAATATTATAAAATCTAAATTTCATGGGTCGTTAACAAGCAGACTCAAAAAAACAAAAAACTTTCTTGATTTTTATTTTTTTGGAGTCTGCCACATATAATATGTGTAGAAAGATTTAGATACTTCTTCTTCTTATCGTGTCGATGCTACAACTGTACTTTGTTGTAGCATCGTGTTGGACAGATTAGCCAGACTAGACACTGCTTTACCGTGCCTAGCTGTTATTTATTTAGATACTAAGTACTTTTATTTTATGCTTTGAACAAAAAAATGTTTTAAATTAATTGTAATAAATGTATAATATTTACGTATATTATCATGGTTTCAGACAATATCCTTTAACAAAACTCGTCCCAACGCATTATCTCGATGCATAATGCAGATGATAATTTAGAAGTACCAATCAGTGTTCCCTCGAGCTGGTCGTGACTGCGTTACTGAGATCCCGCAGTTATATCAGTAGCTCTACTATGAGTTTTTACTATACTAACACCCGTATTCACAAACATTACTGTGAGGTCTCATAGTGTGCACGCGCGCACAGGGCTAGCGAAACCAATCCAGAAACAATACTTAAGTGTCAGAGCGCACTATGCGTCCGTCAAAATGAACGAACAGCTAAGGAAACGGGCTAGTTTGAAGGCTTGTCAAAAGGAACGCACTGCAAAATGGCATTCTTTGCACAGTGTTGATGCTATACTTAAGCAAGTACTCTTTGTGAATACGGGTGTAAGTATATTTACTATACTCGCTAGCGTCTGTAGTTAAAAAAATGTATGAAGATTTGTACAGCGCCTCTACCGGATAGTTTGGTACTAAAATTCGTAATACTAATATTGACGTAACTAATGTAGTAAAGTCAGGCGATTTTACTGTGACAACTCATGGTAGAGGTACTGCTGGTGTGCAATGTGTCGGGGCTCTGTCATTACATTAGTACTTGTAGTTGACATTTTACATTACATTATTGATTATGTAATAATCATTATCATCATCATTCCGCTGGCCTTATCCCACGTTAAGTGGGGTCGGCACAACATGTCTTTTTCTTCCACTCACTCCTATCATTCATCAAATCCGAGATTATGATTATGTAATAATGATTTGATATAATGATATGATTTAATGATATGATATAATGATATGATATAATGATAATAATATTTGTGTGAATATTTTCATGAAAATAGATAATACATGAGGAGAACAATAAAGCCAATTTTCGGCATAAACATTACGTAGCAAAGTTTTATCTAAAGTTGCGTTACAGGCCGCTGTCATTGCCCCATATGACCCCGAAAGATAAAGATAAAGATAAAGAATTTTTTTTTATTTGCAAACACAGAACTAATTTATAATCTAAATACTAAAAAACTATACTTACTAAAATAAAAAATTAAACTAAAAAATTACAAAGCTTAAAATTATTGTGTTGCAAATCGGACTCTGACTCAGCATGAGGTTAGCTGCAAGCAACTAACGCTGATCTTCCGTCAGAGCCGTCTGGTGATGCCACGGACAATCCAAACACCGCACACAAAAAGAAGCACCAAGTAACGATAATCTAAGCTATACAAAACCCCATGTTCTTTTCATAGCACTATTTATTCCGATCATAACCGTAAAAGTGTTGGCAAAATGTTACTTGCTTACCTTTGAGCGGTACACATCAGCATTCCTCTCAAGGAGCGAAAATAGGGGAAAATGGGGCAAAATGGACATAGTCGTGAACCGTAGTTTTGTAGTGCCGGTGTGGCATAGAGCAGCGAAGATTTGCAGAAGGTAAACTCTACGTAATATTGCTATGAACATATAAACAAAAAATGCTTAACTAAACTTTCTTTAAGTTTAGTTAAGATCACTTTGTTTACAGAGATAATAAATAAATAAATAGTAACGGGAATTTCACACATCACACTCTAGTCCCAAACTAAGCAAAGCTTGTACCATGGGAACTAGACTGCTGATATATACTTCATTTTTTGTAAATACATACGTTAAAACACAGACACAGAACAAATATTTATGTTCATCACACAAAAATTTGCAAAGATGTAACTAAACTTGTAATAATATCGATAACAAGAAATAATGTTATCATTACAAGTATTTAAAGTTATTTCTCAATAAGTTTGTCACACAATGACCTACTTTAAAAACAAATAGGTATGTATATCAACACCCTATCAGGCAAGGGCAATAACATGACCCAATTTATTTCCAACAAAAAAGCCTCCACAATCAAAACTCATACATCAAAAACGTCCCAAGACGATTCCTATCGCTGTTTCTATCATCGTGTCACATCTGATGTTTCTTCTTTGGCGACATTCTAGTCACGTCGCGGGCAAAGGGCGCGTGAAAATATTACTGTGCGACAGATAAACATGGCACCCTTGATTTGTTCCTGTCACTGTCTTTTATATAGAGAGTGAGCGAGATTGATAGACAGTATATGCTGCATGTTGTAGGCAAGTTTTTGATGTGAAAGCAATGTGGCTGTTGATCTTTGACATAGTAATTGCGCGTTGTTTTCGTACTCGTTGCTATTATTTTTTGCAGGGTAGTTTTAGTCAGGGTCGAGAAAAATAATGCAAGTAAGCAAGTAATGGAGGAAACTTCACTGGTTTGTGTATTTTTGTATGTTTTTATATAAGAAATCATGGAATATCATGCAAGACGAAGATGCGTCTAGTCCGAGCACTAGTCTTTCCTATTTTCTTATACGGCGTCGAGACATGGACTATCTTATCAAGAGAGAGGAAAAGAATTGATGCGTTTGAGATGTGGTGTTGGAGACGTATGCTGCGAATATCGTGGACAGCTAAGCGCACCAACGTGTCAATTCTTACGCAGTTAAAAGTGAAAGATAGGTTATCCACAATTTGTCACCGCCGTATACTCTCTTACTTCGGCCATATTGCCAGACGCGGCGACCAAAACTTGGAGAAACTGGTGATCGTTGGTAACGTTGAGGGAAAACGATCGCGCGGTAGATCTCCAACCCGATGGACGGACCAACTAAAAGAAGGTGGACGAAAGTTTTGCGAAGTAGTCCGAATGGCCACGGACAGAAACCGCTGGAGGCAGACCGTTCACTCCATGACGTCGTCAAAGACATCCATTAGCGATCACGATCTTCAGTCATGAAGTGCCGACCACAGAAGAAGTATGTTTTTATATTAAAGTTAATTGTACTGTTTGTTTCCCAAATAAAAAAAAAATAAAAAAAAAATTGTTCTCATTTTGAACTTACTTCCGTTCATGCTGAGTGGACTTATTTTCCTTTATTCAATTATGATAATTATTAAATCTAGAAGTAAAGCTTAAGTAAAAAGTATTTTATTTTTCTTTCACAAAGTTGCAGTCGAAAGAAGTCGCTGCGTAACGATAAGGTCGTCCATTTTACATAGATTTTAATTATTTTTTACATGCTTAAATCGACCTATCCGTCTTACTTACTACAAGTACTAATCAGCATGTATTTTAATGTCTTTTTAATTATTATATTCGACTACTCAAAGTAAGCTTTTCGGATATTTGGCTTTAAGTGAAGCATAAAACAAACCGTTATTTTCCTGCTTTATAAATGGGCATTGGTGTTTGTTCCAAAGCGAGTGATTTCTTGGAGGAAACTCAGGAAAACCCTCACAGTAATATATAATGCTGGACAATCCACACAACATCATCTAGCCTCAAGCTAAGCAGACCTTGTGTTATGGGTACTAGAAGACTGACATACTTAATACAATACATTACATAGATAGATAATTTTTATTATACATAATATACCCAGACCACCCGGAATAAATATTTGCAGATCGTACCTACAAACATATCCCAAGGCGGGAATCGAACCCGCAACCTTCGCGTCGCAGGTGGACCTTCGCCCGCCGCGCCACATCGGTCGTCAAACTACTAGAAGACTGACATACTTAACACAATACATTTATTTTTTAAGTAAGTATAATTTGTATTATATCTGGGTAACACCCGGAATAAATATTTGCAGATCGTACAAACATATCCCAAGGCGGGAATCGAACCCGCAACCTCCGCGCCATATCGTCGAACAATAAAACATCTCATTTAAATACCCTCACCTCACCTCCAATATTGTACTTTTCACGGCTCATTTATAATGCGAGGCACATCGGCCATATTTATCAGTCTGTATCATTTATGATCAGTAAGGATGAATATGATTATTTTTAGCTATTTAAAAATAAAATTAATAAGGGCTTTCTTATAGGAGTGTCAGGGACTGGAACAAGTGAAAGGCTTTTCGGGAGACCTTTGCCCAGCAGGGGGACAATATAGGTTAAAAAAAAGGCTTTCAAAAGGCATATTTTTTAATTCATTAAACACAAACAAGCTCGGTGTTAAACTAGCTTATTACTAGAATTTATTGAATTTATTTAATAAACAATTAGAAGACAAAGGATTGACTTTTTCTGAATGTATCCAAGACGGAAAGGGCAAACAAGTGAAGTATTGACACAACATATTCAGTCCATACTGAACGCTTTTAAAAATAATTATAATTTCATCCATAGAAAGTCCATCACTGGATATGTTCCTACATTCGCCAAAAGCACAGATAAAAACGTAACTATCTAATAATCTAATTTGTATTTTCTCAGTCGACAACCCTAACTCAACAGATTCCGGTCACGTGATACCTTAGGGACAGTCGAGGAAAATATTAGTGTGATAGCGTCGTTGATTTGTTTCCCCGATTGTACTTTGGCTGACAAATAGGGGGGTGTTATAAGTGTTCAGAGTGCCAGTGAATTAATGCTTTAGATTAGCTTGTTGGGGCATACCAATTTAGCAGAAGCTATTGTTGGTTATGTATAAAAGAAAATACACCGCCATTGCTTAGAATGTGAGCACAAAATAGTCGTATACATATTTTAAACGTATCGTAACGGTAATGTAAGATACACTACGCGGTACAGCTGCAACGATCGATAGTCGGAAAAGCGTCGACGAGCAATGTAACGCTATGCTAGTTTTACGTACTGTGATAATTGAAAAATTTCTTCATGCCTCATTCACGTTTAAAAAAGCTACAAGCGGTATTTATTGCCTTTAAAAAAATCTACATGTACAATATCACATAACTATTTGGTCCTAAATTAAGATACAGAAAAATAAGCTCTTAAAAGAATTGCCTAGAAACTTGGTTCCCCAATTTCCTAGGCATCCGTACCAATCTACATGTGCTCCAACGAATTATATGCTTATTACGTGACTCCACAGATCCGATTAACTTTTAATTACGACCCCATAAGAAATTGCCAAGAAAATATGAGCCATAATATAAAGATAACTGCCGCGCAGCGTATTGCCTTGTAAGCACTCAATAATTCTAAAATGTCTTCCATTATGCAAAGCTCGCTTCGCAAATGTTATTATACCAAATTACACACGAACATTTCAGTTTGATGTCAAACAGTAGCGGCAAACAATGAAAACACACGGGCGAGGATTCTTCTTCGTGTCAATAATAACGGTAGGAACCAGGCCGTAAGTTTCTTGACCGTTCTTTTAGGCTCTGGTCGCGTGGAACTGGCACCTAGAATCACCTAGTATGTAAGACGATTCTAAATGATTCATGTGATTTTATTGAATAAAGAACTTAACTTACTTACAATGAACACAACAAAAATTTTAAACGCAGTTCATGTAGAACTTTGCCACATTTATCCCCTTGTCTGTACTGTTGATGAGGTCATCCCTTGTGCAGGTATTACGGGCGAGGATTGCTATACTTGAAGTCCGGTAAGTCCCTGTAGTCTCATTGCGAAGTAAATAAGTTCTTCTCATTATGATAAATACATATTTATATACATTTTACACGTAGATCTTTAGTCTCAAAGGTACTATGAGAACAAGCTCGATATGAGAATCCATTTTTTTAAATAAATTGTAATATTTTTTTATTATTTACTATCTTACAAAAAAAAAAAGTTCCCATAGTACAAACGTTGCTTAGTTTGGGACTAGAGTGTGATGTGTAATATGTCTATGAATATTTAGTTAGACAGAGAATAAAGTGTTTTGATAGCACAAATTTAAAACTCTAACTCTGCAACCTTACCATTAGTCATTTTAACAAAAAAAGTTTAAAACATCCGTATTTAACATATTTTTATGCAATTTAAGATATGAGAACCAACATTTTAAATCCTTTTACTTGGGAGTCAGGCCGCGGATCTCGGAGAGTTGGTTTTATTTTTCTGGTAATATTTAAATACAATACAAACGGGAATGCAATGTTGGTTAATTCTGCCGATTTTGTAAACGATACCTACTTAAAATCGGTTTCATTTAAATAGTGATTTTCAATTACACATTTCAGATAAAATATAATATTTTATTTCATGTGATAGTGTACCAATAACGCAAATCACACTTGATGTTAAGTGATGATGTGGCCTACGATTTAAACTAACAAACTTTGTTACTATTGAAACTAGATTGCTGATATACTTTTTTTTTTGTAAATACAAACATAGTAACACTTAGACCGAAAAATCATCAATCACCATCACTAAAATGCCTGTTCATGGTGGAAATTGAATTCGCGACCCACAGTACTGAAAGCAGGGCTTATACCTACTGAGCTGTGACGTCTATGAAATACTAGCAAAGGCCTATAAAATTCTACAAGTGAAAGGTATTCTAGATAAATGATAGATTCCCTCAATTTAACTTAAGTCTTTACTATTTACTCATAAAAGCATTTTCATAACTTAACACAAAATTTTACTAACGGCCGTTTTCTGGAAACCCAAATCACGATTGATCCGAGTTTGACACATAGTAATTACCTATTTAATTTTTTCGTTGATCATCGTTTAAGAAACCGGCCGTAAAAAACGTTAAAATAATAATCTTTTTTAATAAAGTGCTTCAATTTGCTTCAATATAACGTATTTTTTGTTCTTCTTTGTTACACTCTCAAATTTAAAAAAAAAACTTTAGAAACCAACGTCAAAATGAGGTTTAAACAACCGTGTGTAACTCACAATCGCACTAATGTAAGATGTGAGATTTGAAAGTGTCGCAAACGTCGCGGTGTATTATTTGAGAAGGATGGCGTGCGAAGGCACTGGGCTTTAGATAATTAATTATATTCTACCAGTACCCTAAGTACGAGTTTATACACACGATTCGCAGAGACGCAATCGCCGAGCGCCACTGATTCTGTATGGAAATCTAAGCTTCTCAAGAAATCTGCTAGGGGCGCTGCTTGGATCTCCATACAAAATCGGTGGCGCTCGGCGATTGTGTCTCTGCGATCCGTCTGTGCACAAACTCGTACTTGGGGTACAGTTTTGCCTTCTAACTAAGGAGGTGGGGGTTGCAAACGAGATATCGAATAGAATAGAATATCTATATTGTACAGAACAGAGAAACAATAGAAACAAGATAAACAATGGGCAGTTTTATCGCTGTATGCGATCTCTTCCAGACCACGGAGTGTAGAAAACTCTGTATTAATATTCTTAATACATTGAAAACACACTTAGGAATTTTAATTGCAGAAACATTAATTAGTCCATTGATGATTTCAGGAAACCTTCATGAGTTTTTTTTATTCTGGCTCGCACTTTTTGTGCATTGGCTATTTACAAGTTTTTGTTTTTTTTATTAATAATTAGGTAATCATTTTATTTACAATATCCTCATCAGATCGCGTCTGACGAGGTGAGGGCCTTCAGGAGTTGATCACGGCAAAAAGCTTGACAGCTGTCAAATGTTCAGATACTGACTGACAAGAAGTTCAGTTCTCCTTGTACCAACGGACCCACAGAGGCATACACAACGCTACTGATAGGCCCAACGCCAATCAGGGCCATACCCTGTAACTCGGAGACAGTGCTCTCCGAAGTGGAAGCTAGAGAAAAGAACGCAAGTTCGACTCCTACCCTCATCTCTATAAACCAAGATGTAGAGCAAAGCACACATGCAAATAAAAAAAAAAAGTTCAGTTCAAAAAGTTTTAACATCAGCTGGTTTTGCTATCGTAACATGATACTGATGAAAAATTAATCAATAAAACTACAATTAAACTAGTATTTGATATGCAAATAAAGGTATTATTTTATTATTTTTCAGTTTAGCTTTGTGTATGGCAAAAATGCCGCTTTTGTACAGTAGTCGAGCAAAATGTCGCTCTGTATTCCACATGTTAAAGTACAGTTTTGACATTAGCGACCATGCCACGTGACACGTTACTTATCTGTGAATTACAAGACTGATTTTTAATGTACATTTTTTTATTATTTATGAGTGGACTATTGCATGTTGTGTATGTGTGTTGGCCACTACACCACACTAAACTAGCAAGCCAACTCATCTAGTGTACTACGTCTAGAATGGTGTAAGACACACTTAACTTGACACGCAACATACGCTACTCACACTAATGTCACATAACAACATTCTCACAGCGTGTCATAGGATGGTTACCTCAGAATATGACGACCGTTGTGGCGCGGCTGCGACGCGGAGGTTGCGGGTTCCATTCCCGCCTAGGGATAAATGTTTGTACGATCAGCAAATATTTATTCCGGGTGTTCTGGGTATTTTATACGTACTTTTGATACAAAATATCTATCTATGTATTGTATTATGTATGTCAGTCTTCTAGTATCCATAAAACGAGCTCTGCTTAGCTTAGGGCTAGATGATGTTGTGTGGATTGTCCAGCATTATTTATTTATTTAATATGTCTGTGGCCATTACAGTAGGTGTTATTTTGAGGTGACTTTTTAATTGAAGAACAAATCATTCTCAATATATTGTTTTGTTTTTTTCCTTTATTATTTATTTATCGTAATGTAGTTGCACAATACTTTGTTTTGTATGCTAAATAAACGTATAATCGTCTGTGCACGTTTTTGTCGCCCGTTCTGGTCGCGTTGTCAAAACTCCACCTTAAAACTAAAGTAACAGTTGAACTACAGCAATAACGCGACTGTGTCTGATTTATGTGTAACGTACAAGTGTGTTAGTGCAATAATTGCTCGGCACAATTTATAGTTTGCTCTAGCTTTTTGTACCCTTAGTTGAGACAGCAATTTATATGTGGGTCTGTGTATGTAGCTAAAGTATTTTATAACTATACAGTATTTACAAAATGTACATTGTCATATAAAATACATAAGAAACATTTGAGCTATCTACATACCGTTGCAAACGATCTATAGATAGTTCAACTGATTCTGTATTTTATATGTCACATGGCACAACACTAATCTAAATTATTTCTCCGTTATTAGAAAGGAGGCTAAGTTTTTTATTTTAAAAAGTTATGTTGGGGTTAAATGCATACATAAATAATAAATGTAGTTCGTTAATATTTCCTTACTTACAATTTATTAATAGTTTGTTTTTACTTCAAAAAAGGAATTAATTTTTAATTTTTATTAGTTAGTTTTTCTTTTTTTTCTGGGTAAATAAAAATAAAATGATTTTGCTGTTGAGTTTCATTTTATGCTGTAACATTATTTTAAAAAAAATCTGTAAGAAATATAGGTACCTACATGGTTATAGTCTTTATTTATAAAAATCAAACTCACAAATCATGGTAAATATCCCGTTAATAAAGAAAACTATGTAAAAACCGTTATAATTTCAAATAGTATCTCTCATATCTAACATTTTCTTACCTAATTCTAAACATGTATAATATTATACCTAAGTGTATCGATACCGGAAAGTTGACCTGGTCAAACGTCCCATCAAACATGTTTTATTACTTAACCTTTTGGGCACCAGCTCTTATATACCATCCCAATTCTTCAATTACAAATTAGGTTACCTACTGTATTTGCCTAGTATAAATAAGTGAGAGAATTAAATAAATAAATCTTTATTCAATTGGTTCGATAAAACACAGTTCAATAGTATACAGCAATAAAACAGATCTCGAACGTCCCGTCTCGCACAGTTGTCGATTGCCGTGAGAACGCTCCCCGGCCGACAAATGCCCGTCGACATATGTGAACACAATGCACTGTTCGACTTGGCGACGTACAGATGGGATTTTTATTCGGAAATTCTGATCTTTGATTTGTGATCCAATTCTTGAACATTAATGTTCAAGAATTGGGGTTGTGACACCACGTTTGTGTTGTCTTCTTTTATGATAAATAAATAATGCTGGACAATCCACACATCATCTAGCCTCAAGCTAAGCAGAGCTTGTGTTATGGGTACCTACTAGAAGACCGACATAACTAATACAATACTTTCATAGATATATATTTTTATTATACATATAAAATACCCAGAACACCCGGAATAATTATTTGCAGATCGTACAAATTTATCCCAAGGCGGGAATCGAACCCGCAACCTCCGTGTCGCAGGCGGACCTTTGCCCGTCGCGCCACATCGGTCGCCATGACTTTTGTTAACGTGGTTGGTTAAAATTTCTGCAAATGTCCGTTTATTCTTGTGTCTTAAATCGTCTTTCTGTCCAAATTGACGTAGGACAGTTGTTAAAGTCACACATTTTTCAAAAATCTTTTTTGACTGAATATAAGTTCAAAATACTGAAGTTATCTGACCATTATCAAAATATAAGTATACCTAACGCCAAAAATATTTATTAAAGACTAAAGGAAATCATCAAAATGTAATATAGAGAAATATTCTCTAGTAAAATAAACTTTGAAAATGCTCATTTCATATGTGTGTAGTTACAAAATAAGTCTTCTATCAAAAGTGTAGCTTCCATAGCACAAGCTTTGCTTAATTTGGGACTAGAGTGTGATGTGTGAAATGTCCAGTAATATTTAGGTCGCGACTCGTGGTCCTACTAATTTGACCCACTGGTGGGACAGTGTGTCGATTTAATAGGCTCGTGGTCCCACTGTTTGGTGGGACCATCAGTCAACGTAGTGCAGTCGCTCGTGGTCCCACTGATTTGGTCATAAGGGCTATAACACAAATATTTATTATCTATTAATTTATTATTTATAAACGTTTGATAAGCTTATCATAAACCAAAAAGTAATGAATGTGACCTTTGCGCCTCGCTGACGTATTTAGTATTTGTCTTTAGATATGTAGTGTAGGGTAGGGGTGGGTAGATTAGCCCACAATATTATATTTAAAAAATAATATTTTCGTATTTCAAAACTGATGAAATGAAATTATTAGTGGGTTCAAGGTCGTCATCACAATTTATTTAATTAGCATTCATTTAAAAAAAATAAAAAAGTGTGTTTAAAGATATTTGTACTCATAAAAACACGGTGCACTTCAAGTAATATAGAATAAAGCCAATAATTAATAAAAACTTAAAAATCACAAATTTATTTTATTTCATTGTTCCAAATTAACAAATACACAACTCAACAGTACTTATGTTAGACGGAAAATGTGAAAAAAAATGTTTTCTAATAAATCTATTGCTTTTATAATTAATCAACTAATATAAGAAACACAAGACTCGATTCTCAATTTCTTTATCATACAAAAAACTTTTAGACTTGATTTTTAAACGTATGTACCTAAAATATTTTCTCCCAGAAAACCTTTGAAGCTAATCCAATGTAATATAAATAGTAACACTGTATTTTATATAAGTAAATTGATGCTACCATGGAATTATGTGCCACACAGTTTAAATATTAATTTTAATAGATTAGAAATAATGTTATTTAAATATTTTATTATTTTAAAATAGATCGATAGTGATTTGATATTTAAAACCATTCAAACATAGCTAACGTAGAAACATTTAAAAATAAAATGTACGCCAAACAAAATAAATAAATACTCTTAAAACTGTACTGTATCTTACAATTTATCCAATCGATTACAAAAACAAAATCTGTTAGATATATCTGTTCCGAAAGGGTCCTTTGTTCTAAACGTCAAACTGCCAATCTAGAACGTGCGGAAAATAAATAATTTTATAATACCAACCTAATTTAGCCGGATTCCCCGCCACTCCATACACGAAACACAAAAAAAGAACAAAGTTCCACTCCATAGTTCCAACCTTCCAAAACAATCACACACTAATATTTTGTAGACTCGTCACATTTTTGTTTGGCTACGGCGTAGCGCGCCTACGGCGTAGAGGTCTCGTAGACGACCGGCTCGGGCCGCGGTGCCCAGACAACTGGCTCGTAGCACGCTTTCGGTACTGTTATTGATTCTTTAAAATGTAATTTTTGGTTATTTTACAGTTTATGAAAGATGAATGTTTTACATATCAAAACTAGTTTTGTTTAAAAAAATATTCAAGTATACTATATATAAATCTGGGATTTATAAATCTGGTGGAGAAAGTCTAGATAATGTTGACGCGCTGATAATTTGTTACGCTCTATAACTATGAAAGTTATTTTACTAGCTTAGATGGAATAGCTATAGAGCGAGCTTTGGATTGTGGGTTTGATTCCCACGAAGGACATACAGTTTTATGTGTAATGACGCTGTATGACTAGACTAATAGTCCTGATGACTAAATCTAATACCTATATAAATAAATATTTCACAGATATTTCACTCATCACGTTATAGTCCGAAAAAAAGAAAAGCTTTGTAAGAACTGGACAACTGAATTTTTTATTTTTTTTTGTAAATACATACATAGTAAACCAGGCACAAACATTTGCTCTTGATGGGCATCGAACCCACTACACACAGCTCGGAGAACAGAGATAATACCAACTGAGTTGTGACGATTGTCATAGTTTTTAATAAGTAAAATCAAATAAGATTACTTTTATAATTAAATAATCTAAGTAATTTAAAATATACCCAGCGTATCAGCATTGCTATTCAGCGCGGCAATGCAACCAGTATCTTGGGTACGCTTACGGTTGATACTGATTTGAATCAGTTGAACTATCTATAGATCGTTTGCAACAGTCTGTAGATAGCTCAACTGTTTCTTATGTATTTTATATGCCTATGTACATTTTGTAAATACTGTAGTCGTAAGTTTGTTTGTGAATAAATCTTAAATCTCCGATGTATAATCTAATATATTTTAATGAATGCAAAGTACCTTATCCTGTCTAATCCCATTCATCCTCAAAACCCGTCTAATGAATCTCAAAAACATTATTTAATATTAAAGAAAATACGCTGCGTAGGGAAAGTGCATACAAGTACCATTGGTCTTTATGTAAACTCGCTTTCGAGTTACTAATTAAAAAATTTTTTTTTTCTAATTAGTAACCCAGTATAATTAGAAGTGTATGGCATTTTTTTGTAAATAAATAATGCTGGACAATCCACACAATATCATCTAGCCCCAAGCTAAGCAGAGCTTGTGTTATGGGTACTAGAAGACTGACATACATAATACAATACATTACATAGATAGATATTTTTTATTATACAAACAAAATACCCAGAACACCCGGAATCAATATTTGCAGATCGTACTAACAGTTATCTCAAGGTGGGAATTGAACCCGCAACCACCGCGTCTCAAAACCTGATGTTATCCAATCAGTTTGCAGTTTTTTGTTTGAAAACTAACGTGATTGAGACTGTTATTTTATAAAAATCTGTTTATTTTTATATGACTGATATTAAAAAAAATTGGCTGAAGCTAATGCCAAGAGCCTTATTACGAATACGACCGATATAATCCGATAATAACCGAACCTTAGACCATGGTTTCTATTACGAATATGATCGAATTTCATCTTATTAGTCGAATCATATTCACCGTGAGAACGATGCGTGTTGGTACAATGGTAGGGGACATCGCCGTACGCTTTATTAACACACCTTGAATGCTGTTCATTTTCGCGGGAAAATATTAAATTTTTCTAAGGCGCTAGGCATTAAATTGAAATTAAGCTTATATACAACGTTAACAACTTGTGAATATACCAACTTGACTTACACACACACAGTTAAGAAAATATATGGAATTACATTTGTCTAAAAACATGTTGAAATGTCACTAGAGGAAAAAAATATGTTAAAAAAAGAATATAATTCAATAAGAAAGAAAATCCATTCTTTGTACGTCTTATGACAATAATTTATATAAGTATTTTATTATCAATCTAGGTCCTATAGCTTTGTTTAGTTAAAGACTAGAACGCAGGATGCAATATTGATTATTTTTATTTACCAACACCGAAAAAAACGCCTTAAATAATATTAGAAAAAATCTTGAATGAACAAAAGGTTAATGTAAAAAATATATATTTTGTCAGAAGTGCGGTATATAACTGTATATAACTGATAGACTGTATCAGTCTATCTTATAAAAAGTTAGCGCAGACTTGAAGTACTAATTACGATACGTAATGATGTAACTTTTTATAAGATAGATGGTACGACTTTATTTGAGTTTTGCTATAGATCCGTTGCTGGAAACCAACAGTAGCTCTACCATGAGTTTTTACTATACTATTTATACTATAATCGCTAGCGTCTGTAGTTAAAAAAATGTATGAAGATTTGTACAGCGCCTCTAGCGGATAGTTGGGTACTAAAATTCGTCATAATAATAATGACGTAACTACTGTAGTAAAGTCAGGCGATTTTACTGTGACATCTCATGGTAGAGGTACTGATCATCATAGCCTTTGTTCTTAGAACTATACTATATTACTCGTACCCGCTGTTCAGACCTCCGATGATTCGGTTCAGGCGTTTACGTACAAATGTTTGGCACAACAATAGCGGCTCAGCCTTCTAACGTGTCATGAGCTTGTCATTAATAGTAGGGGAGCCGAACATGCTAAATCTGTATTATTATATTATTAACAAGTAATTTAATTGTATTCTTTGTAAGAGGGATCATACGGTAGGAACCAGTCCGTAGTTTCTTGGCCGTTCTTCTAGGCTCTGGTCGCGTGGAACTGGCACCTAGAATAACTTAGTATATAAGAGAATTCAAAGAACAGAATAAAATAAATATTTAAGGGGGCTCTCTAGCTGGAGGGGGTCTGTAGCTGGCAAAACCTGGATGAGAAGAGCCGAAGACCGGGCTCAGTGGCGCGTCTTCGGAGAGACCTACGTCCAGCAGTGGACTGATATAGGTTGATGATGATGAAAGTGGCTCTCATACGAAAACTTGATTGTTTGGTACGGAACACTTCGTGCGAGAGACCAACTCCCACTTGGCTGGTTTTGATTTTAGTTTTTGATAACGTGTCTAATTCATCATAGATCTATTAAATGTCATACAGGAAAATAATATAAGTTAATAAAGCATATTGCAAGCCAATATCCGGCGGGCAGGACACTATGATATTCACATATTTGTGAGGTTGTCTCGCATTCGGCGAAATACCGGATGGATGTATTGATGTATTGCATAGAATAAAAGCTAGTGTTGTAGAGATACGCCAGTTCAAAGTCAAAGTCAAAGTCAAAATTACTTTATTCAGTAAAATCACGCGGATCATTTAGAATCGTCTTACATACTAGGTGATTCTAGGTGCCAGTTCCACGCGACCAGAGCCTAGAAGAACGGGCAAGAAACTTACGGCCTGGTTCAGACCCGTGTCTATTTATTTACATTTACTCTGGGTGGGAATCAAACCGACGGCCCACAGCATGGAAGGAAGAGCTACTAACAACGGAGCCGTGTTGCCTGTCAATTTTTGTTTACAAATTTCGTTTATTCATATGAACTATTAACATTTCCTCATCGGAAACGATTCAATCGTATTTCAAGTATTCTAGTTATTCAAAAATGAGCCTTATGAACATGTAAACAATGATCATTCTCATCACTCCGACATCAACTCGATTGACAGATATATTGGAACAGTTATTAGCCTGCCTTCAATACCCGACTGACCTCATAACTATGCACTTAGCATCAGTTTTTGATCAGAGATTCAATCTGGTCACGTGGTCAGTACCACGCAGTATCCTAGCGTTTTTTTTTCTAAGTATCAGTACACATAGAAACGCTAGAAACGAAAAAACGCTAGGATCCAGGTCTAGTTTCTGGTCAGTTCTTCTAGACTATGGTCGCGACGAACTGGAGCCTAGAATCATCTAGTACGTAAGACGTTTCAAAGTGATCTATGATGTGATTTTGACTTTGACTTTGACCTACTTAAGACGATTCTTGTGAGAATGATCTTTGTGATTTTACAGAATACAAATTATTGATTTTGAATCATTTGAACAAACAGATTCTTGTAAATAGTAAATAATAGGTGCGTGTTAATATCCAGACACGGAGCAAACATAAATGTTTGCAATTACACAAATATTTGTTCTTGGTACGAATCGAACCCAAAACTCACATGAAAGGTAGATAAATATACGTTGTATTACGATTAGTCGATCATCATCACCATCAACCTATAACAATCCACTGCTGGACGTAGGTCTCTCTCAAGACGCGCCACTAAGCCCGGTCTTCGGCTCTTCTTATCCAATGTCTACTAGCTACGATTTCTCGATAGCAACACGAAACTAGTGCTTCCTCCCTTGATCATAATAATCTGGATCGTAGATTATATTGCATGGCGACCGCAGTTCTATTACTAGCTTCTGCATGCGACTCCGTTTATTTTACAAAGAGGCGTCACAGCTCTGTTGATATTAGTTAATACTCTACTTTTTATGCTGTGGGTTGTAGGTTCAATCTCCATGAAGATTTCCTAAGCTGATATAACGAGAAAGATTGAAGTCAGTACCTAAATAAATAACTGGACAATCCACACAACATCATCTAGCCCCAAGCTAAGCAGAGCTTGTGTTATAGGTGCTAGAAGACTGATATACTTAATACAATACATTACATAAATAGATATTTTTTATTGTACACATAAAATACCCAGAACACCTGGAATAAATATTTGCAGGTCGTACCAACATTTATTCCAAGGCAGGAATCGAAACCGCAACCTCCGCGCCGCAGATATTAAAAATATTACATAACATTATTGGACGTACTTACCTACAAACAAACATATAATACTTATTATTACAATGACATAAAATTTTTGCACGCCTTGACGAGGCAAAATGTACGGAGAATGAATTAATTTATGAATAAGAACTATTGTACCTACATTGTATGCAAATAAATAAATGATTATGATTATGATTATGATTGATTATGATTATAATAAATATTTCTCTTTCTCTCTCTCATACCTAGAACAAAAGAATGACTTGAAATATCATATTTTTCAATTATGTAAAGAATAGAAACCTAGAAATTCACACATGACAGTTTTGAATGTACTTCCCCAGTTTTGCGTAAAATTTAGAAATATATTCATTTTTACGTAAAACTTATAAAATATATTCGTAAAATATTTTACGTTCTCCGCCGTACTCCCTCAACGGGGCGGGATAATGTAACGTCGCTTATGCTACGTGACGCAAAGTATTCCAGCTGAGATGTACACCTGGTTTTACCTGCTCATAAAGTAGGGTATAAATACACGCAAAGTCATACTGTTTGGGCACAAATATAAATAATAAATAAATAAAAAATACTAAAAAATAAAAAATACGTTAATAATATTTAAAATATAGAACCAATTGTAATCGCTTCCAGTCAGGGTTTATTCGTATTTTTGAGAGTAAAAAAAATGATCATTTTATAATATGTACATAATACTATTTAAGAAAAAAAAATAGTCGAAAACTGACTTCAAACTTCATCGACAAATAATACAAGATTACTCAAAATATTTACTAACCAGATCTTAGTTTTTATATTTATATACACAAAAAAATATCATTATTTCTTAATTGGCGGAGTCTCGTAACATACATACAAAAAAACACAGTCCAATTGAGCCTACTTTTTTAATCGGTTAGAAACGTAAATGCACGTAAATATAACTAACTATTCAGAACTTTACACCAATATTTTATCATAAAGCGGAGCGTACAGTGCGAGAAAAACGCTTAAAGCGCGTGTCGGTAAAATTTTACGCTCGATTGAGTAAAGACCATTATGTGACAGAGGCTGTTCGCGAGTGCTATGGCAACTCCAGTGTGGCAGTTACGTGGTTTTAAGGTTTAACACTCAGTATTTTACGCAGGCACTTTGTACTTTGAACCAGATTGCTAAGTAGAGAGTAGTACGCATCTGAAAAGTGGATTGAAACACAGTATTTACGCAGGCACTGTACTATAAAAAATAAAATAAAATAATGCTGAACAATCCACACAACATCACCTAGCCCCAAGCTAAGCAGAGCCAGTGTTATGGAGACTAGAAGACTGACATACTTAATACAATAACATTACATAGATAGAAATTTTATTTATTATACATATAAATACCCAGAACACCCAGAATAAATATCTGCAGATCGTACAAACATTTATCCCAAGGCGGGAATCGAACCCGCAACCTCCGCGTCGCAGGCGGACGTTCGCCCGCCGCGCCACATCGGTCGTCAAATGTTGTGTTTTGATCCAGCCGATTACGTATGTTTTTAAATATGGAATCAGTTTTAAAACTCAAACTCAAATTCTTTATTCGCAATAACATAAAAAAAATAAACAAATAAGGAAGTTGGTTGCAATAAGAACAAAAAATTTCAGAAAAATCTAAATTCTAAGATATATCTTACAGATTATTTCACTCCCTCTTTTCCAAGTTTTCAGAATTTCTTGCGTCCTACTCGTACCATTAAATTCAATAACAGTAAAAAGTCCAAAGAAAATAAATCACAGTGAACCGCCCAACCGATTATTACTACATTTTAAACCAGACAATCGTGTTTCAACAAAAACTACAACTTACCTTTATATTTGCTACTCTATTACCTTGATTTTAAAGTTCAAATTCGCATGGTTTTGTCGTGTAAGTTACTAATGAACTCCTGATTGCAAAGTCTCGCATGTTTCACGTGGAATTGAATCTGCTTCTTGCGGCGACCCTCTCATTCAATTAGGTCGGTTAACGAACTGAAATGTCGCACCCGTAGGGGTGATACAGATTTTAAAATTTAACTTAAAAAATCTTCTTCTTCATATTAACCCTAGAAAGATAATCTACGTCAAAATGACTCCGGGTGTTTCGAAATATTTCTCTCACGTTCTAATTTGCGCGAATCCGGCGCAGTGCTTTACGGACATTTCATGACATTTCAGGACATTTCATGTGGTGGTCGCGACACCGAAGTAAGTATTCCCGTTTTCGTAATACAACAGGTGTTGGAGTCAAAGTGACGTATGATTATCTTTTACGTGACTTTTAAGATTTCAATTTGAGTTCTTTTTGGTAACTTTTCTATGTTTTAGCGATAGTTTTACCTTTATTTTATATTTATAAATATTAGAGAATATCCGGTCGCAATGGAAAATCGGAAATTACAAGACGAGAGCATCATGGCTGGTCTTTTAGAGAGCGATGAGGATCTTTCATCTGCCGATACTGACAGTGAGCTAGAGGACTATCTGAGCGAAGACAACGTGCAGAGTGACGTTGAGGAGGCATTTGTCGACGATGAGAGGGACCAGAATCAATAACATTCAGTCTACCACCTGGAGAAATGCTGCACAAGTACCACCATCTACAGCTTCTCGTCGTCATAACATTGACATGTGCCTGAGCTGCATCTAATCGATCTCCGTAGATTTAAGTATTATATATCTATAGAGCCTATTGTTTCAAACTAACAGTTTTATTTTAAATGTCTGATTAATCTAAAAAATAAGAATTCTTAATTATAGGAGTTTTGTTCTTTAAAATGATAGCCATTATGTTTTGTTATTTTTTTAAACAATTAATAAGCAGTATTTGTATACAAATATATTGTATTTTTATTCAAAGTGATATGATAAATAAATACAAATCATAGTTCATTAAATTAAGTAAATATTTTTTGAAATAATAACCATTTAAAAGTAAGGAGTCATTTTGACGTATGATTATCTTTTCCGTACATATTAATAAGATTATCTTTCTAGGGTTAAAGAGCTACGCTCTTGTCTGCGTAATTAATGCAAGCTACGCCAATTTTTTCGGCCTTCCTCTT
Source organism: Ecliptopera silaceata (assembly GCA_932527185.1). Lineage (NCBI taxonomy): Eukaryota > Metazoa > Arthropoda > Insecta > Lepidoptera > Geometridae > Ecliptopera > Ecliptopera silaceata. The sequence goes on along the minus strand of OW052202.1, from coordinate 1,589,237 downwards.
CCTCTCCTTCCTTCTACCTTTCCTTCTATGATGTTACTGATGAGGTTGTCGTGTCGTATAAGATGGCCAATCATCTTCCCCCTTCTGTTCTCAACCATTTTCATGAGGGCTCTTTGCTCGCCTACTCTTCTTAACACTTCTAATTTTTGAAATTTGGTGTTGGAGAAGGATGGAAAGAATAAGCTGGATAGAACTTTAAAAATATTACTCAAAAAATACTGTCATGTTTTTTTCCAAGAAAGAAACGCGACAGATATACTCAGAGTATTCCATCTTTTAAGATTTTACACTAACTTTAAAAAAAAACTCTAAAATACTCATCACGTTTTTTTTTTCAATAAAAAAACGAGCAGCTGATTACTGTATAATCAGAGTATTTCAACTTTTAAGACCATAGACCATATAAGTAGTAACCTCTGCCTATAATATACTATATATTAAGTAACTCTTCTGCTTGTTTTAAGCAGTATCTTAATAAATTATAATCGCGTCACTCTCTTAGAAGTAAATTGCTTAGTTTACCTCTAGAGAGGTGATCTGACCAGATCTGTTCGCCTTTCAGAGAGCTTCTGCGTAACCGTCATCTTGCTATAAAAAAAACTTCTGGTAACAGTAAATAATTCCAAAGTAACTTGTCATATTTTAAATAGCTTGTATGCTTTTGCAAAACATATAATATTATATCGTGTCTAGATTATTAACATTTAAGCGACTAAAGCTTAATCACCCATTATTTTAGCAGAAAAATGTTCCAAACGTTGGATATTTTAATGAGCTGGCAACCCTACCTGCTGCTAATAGGAGCTATTACCGAAACGCTCGATAATTTGATGCATTGAAAATGTCACTCGGAACCTGTTAAATTAGTTAGTGAAAGGGTCTAGACCAAAATTGTATAAATATAAAAAATAATTGTTACATATTTGTTCAAAAACTTTAACCGACTCGCATTTGTAACACATGATTAAAAATAGGTCTGATAGGTATTTAAATGAAACCAACCGAAAAACCCCAGCTCCCTAATAAAACAATAAAAAATCTATCAAAATCAGTTCACTAAAAAAATACCGCTCACATAAAAAACTTTTTTAGAGTTCCGTTAAAAACTCCGATATATTTTTTAAATTCTTTTACTTATTTGTTTACTATGGGTTTATGTACATACCACAGTACAGAAATCTATTTTATTTGAACTACATGTTTTGGCAGTGATATTTTCAAAAAAGACGTGACGTGACGTTTTGAAAAAAAGACGTGTGGCACTCGGGGACTGCCGCGACAAAGCTATTGCATAGCATTTTTTGCTGGATTACGCATGCGCAGTGTTAGGTTATTTTCGTTACGGAATTTCTGGATTCGGTCTCCACGCTCAAGTCCCGCGATAGAGCTATGCAATAGCTTAAAAAAAAGCGATTTATACAAACGAACATAGGATACAATGTAGGTACACAAGTTAGCCAAATATTCGCAGAAATCGTTGAACAATGCTTACTAAGCTTAAATTAATTAGGGACTGCTCAGAGTATTTGTTCTACAACTAACATGATTTACCTTCGTTATTGAAGTGAAAACTTCTTTAGCGGCGCTGGGTGGGTAAAAACTTTCAAACTCGCGTCAGGGTCACGTGACGTCGAAAAAGCGTAAGATCTTATTTAATTTTTATACATTGCTCGTAAAACAAGAGACGACAAAAGAACACACTTGCGGTCACGCGACGTATGACTCAAACAATTAAATAGTGTTGTGGCGACATGACGTGACGATGACGTGGCGACATGACGTGACGTGACGATGACGACGAAGCCAACGAAGACACAGACACATTCGCGCTTGCGCGATGACGTGACGATGACGTGGCGACATGACGTGACGTGACGATGACGACGAAGCCAACGAAGACACAGACACATTCGCGCTTGCGCGAATGTGTCTGTGTCTTCGTTGGCTTCGTCGTTGTGTCACATTCGCGCAAGCGCGAATGTGTCTGTGTCATTGTGATTGTGTCATGTCGTTGTGTCACATTCATCACACGAAGTGCCTTCGTTGGCTTCGTCGTCATCGTCACGTCACGTCATGTCGCCACGTCATCGTCACGTCATGTCGCCACGTCATCGTCACGTGACGATGACGTGGCGACATGACGTGACGTGACGATGACGACGAAGCCAACGAAGGCACTTCGTGTGATGAATGTGACACAACGACATGACACAATGACACAGACACATTCGCGCTTGCGCGAATGTGTCTGTGTCAGTGTGTCTTCGTTGTCTTCGTCGTTGTGTCACATTCGCGCTTGCGCGAATGTGACACAATGACATGACACAATCACGACTGTGGTTATATTTTTGAAGTGAAAACTTAAAAGTGAAAACACAACGTTAATATTGAAGTTTTCACTTCTGCCGGCACTCCCGGAGTGCTAGCTTTTTTTAGGTAAGGCACTGTGTGTTTACTCGTTGGTTTGATAGAGATACGTTTATTATCTTTGTAATTAAATATTACAATGGGTAATTTGATAATCGGGACAGTTAATAAATGATATTATGTGTGATAGAGAATGATAGATGTTTTTATTGTATAATGTTTGATTACTTCAAGCTCTTTCGTTCGGTATCGATTTGAAAAATTGTTTTTGCGCATAAAAATTGTACAGAGGCGAACTTAATGCTAACAAACATTTTCTTCCAACTAACTTTTGTGTAGTGTGGAGTTATAGATTAAAAGAGTAAAGTGATCAAATTTGTGATAATAAACGCCGCGCTTGCGCGAATGTGTCTGTGTCAGTGTGTCTTCGTTGTCTTCGTCGTTGTGTCACATTCGCGCTTGCGCGAATGTGACACAATGACATGACACAATCACGACTGTGGTTATATTTTTGAAGTGAAAACTTAAAAGTGAAAACACAACGTTAATATTGAAGTTTTCACTTCTGCCGGCACTCCCGGAGTGCTAGCTTTTTTTAGGTAAGGCACTGTGTGTTTACTCGTTGGTTTGATAGAGATACGTTTATTATCTTTGTAATTAAATATTACAATGGGTAATTTGATAATCGGGACAGTTAATAAATGATATTATGTGTGATAGAGAATGATAGATGTTTTTATTGTATAATGTTTGATTACTTCAAGCTCTTTCGTTCGGTATCGATTTGAAAAATTGTTTTTGCGCATAAAAATTGTACAGAGGCGAACTTAATGCTAACAAACATTTTCTTCCAACTAACTTTTGTGTAGTGTGGAGTTATAGATTAAAAGAGTAAAGTGATCAAATTTGTGATGACTTGAATGACTAATTTTTTTTAAGTAATCTTTAAAAAATGTTTTCAGTTTGAGATTTGTTCATTTTTGTAAAAATATCCATTTTCGCTTATGAATCGCATTATCTAGGAATGTAAAGGTATAAGATAAGATATATTGTTTATTAGTCCCCCAAACACGTGCACAACAAGATATAAAAAAAAGTATAAGAAAAAAAATGCATTTTTATATTTTATATAATTATATATCTACGTTCTATTCAAATCTATAAGCTGATGCAAATCTACTGAGTGCCGTTCAGCACTTTATTTTACGCCAAACTTTATTAGCCGACACTCCAGGTTGACGAGTTTGCTGCTAAGTGTCTGCGTTGCTGACAAAGTTCACCTACCTGATTAGCTGATAGACATTTATTAATATTACTAGTTTCTCAAGTTATACAATTATTTTAGTAGAGTCCTCCTGCATAGTCGGTCCCTCACTGATGAGGATCGTGATTCCTATCCAACATCTTCATGCATCTTCAATATCTACATCTTCGTGTACAGCGGCTCTCCATTTGGAACGGTTGGTAGCGTGATGGAGCACTTCATGCGCCGGCATTTGCAATTGCTCCGACACTTGGTCAGCCCATCGCTTAGGACTGCGCCCTCTCGGTCTCTTGCCCTCTAAATTGCCTGTCACAATTAGTCTCTCGATGTTATCGGTCTTTCTGTTCTAGTAGAGTATTAAATAAATATTCAAGGACATTTCACACATCATATTCTAGTAGTACCTACAAGCTTTGCTTAGTTTAGGGCTAGAGTGTGAAGTCTGAAATGTCCATGAATATTTATTTATTCCTAAACTAAATATAGCTTTTAAAAAAAAATATTGATAACTATGAAATAGAAAAGAATAAGTAAGACCTCGCGTGTTTATTTTCTAAAACGACGATGGATTTATTTTTTAACTAACTTCAAAACTTGAGGTTTCAATTCGATTGTATGTTTCTTTTGTATACTTACACGATTAACACGATTTCTCCGGCAATTCTGAAAATAGAAAGGCAGCAAGATGGTACAGCGCCATCTAGTTGTGAAACTGGAACTAAATATACCTTGTCAGGATTGCAGTCGGTTTCGATTATTTTCGTTAGAAATATAATTATGTTTTAACTCATTAAATCCATAAAAATAGCGTTTTAATGGTGCGTTTGGTATTTGACTGCAGCATTTCGAAGGCTGAAGCCGTTGTGTTGAACTTTAGACATGGACGGATATTAAACATTCAGAGACCAATAAGTTTGGACTGTTTAAGTGGTATTACAGAGATTAAGAGTTTCAAACTTTGGATAATATCTTTGTACCATTTTATGCCTGCCATCTTAAATAGAAATTGAGAACTGAAGTCGAGATATTCTGCCTGAGGCATTCAGTTCTGTGGGGTAATTAATTTAGTAAAGTTTTAGGGAAAAACTGAGGTCAAGGTCATTCATGTTAAGCTTTTAGTCTTTGAAATGATATGTTAATAAAAAATCTCTATAATACAGGTTACGAACGAGAAGGATTTATAGAAATACTACGTCAAAACAGAATAAAAGTAAAAAAATTGCATCGCATTTCATGTATATATTTGCATACAATGTAGGTACAATAGTTTTTAGTCATAAATTGATTAATTCTCTGTACATTCTCCCTCGTCAAGGCGTGCAAAATATTATAAAAATAACACTTTTATTAACTAACTTACGACTATACAGTATTTACAAAATTTAAATTATTCAATTTATTATTATTTATTATTCAGCAATTCAAAATTATAAACATTCAAATAACTACTAACAATAAATCATCTGATACATCTACTTCTTGCTTGATTACTTACAGAGAGATAAAAAGTGTATCTCAAGTTCTTTATTTATAAAATATCGAATGCTTTTAATAATAGTTCGTAAAAAGCAACGATAAGGTTATTCCAATTAAAAAATTGGACAAGGCTCGTGAGCCAAGATTGTAGGGGTTGTTTTACGCCCCTTAACACTTACCCCGATTTAATTAACTTTGAAAATAAACTGCCTTTTAGTTTTAATATATAAAATAATATAATTGTATTTTCCAGCGCGTTTATGGCTTAATTAAGTAAATTAAAAACTTGATGTGTTCAAATTTCGTTTTTGGTACAATATTACTACAATTTCTATAACTTTTATTATAACGTTATCAAATATTTCATTTTTCATTATAGATAGATACTATTGTAATTTTTTTTTTAAAGTTCTCATTCTAGAACCCTGTTTATTATCGAGTTATTTTTGTACTATTATACATTTGAAAATTTTATTTTGTACCTATTAAATAGTAACATATTTTGTTAACTTTATAAAATCAGTATATTTATCGCCTTTAATTAGACTATCACGAAGTCAAAATTACTTTACTACAAAAAATCACAAGGATCATATAGAATTGTCTTACATCGTGATTCTAGGTGCCAGTTCCACGCGATCAGAGCCTAGAAGAACGAGCAAGAAACTTACGGCCTGGTTCCTACCATTTATAAAAGAAGACATCAAAAATAACCCTTTTTAAGTAACTAAAGGGATCATCATCATCATCATTTCAGCCCGTTGGCACCCACTGCTGAGTATAGGCTTCCTCTTTATAATGCCATTCTTTGCGGTCCCTTGCGACTGTACTTCAAAAATAACCCTTTTTAAGTAACTAAAGTGATCATCATCATTTCAGTTCGTTGGCACCCACTGCTGAGTATAGGCCTCCTCTTTGTTATGCCATTCTTTTCGGTCCCTTGCGACTCTCATCCACTGATTCCCGGCTAAAGGGATAAGTGACATTAATGCTTACTTATTATTAAGTAGGCCGATCGAAAACCTTTTATCTTCGCCATGCGTAATCGGAAAATTATTTTATATTCCTCAAAGGTACCCGAAAGATGCAGACAGACAGATAAAACGCTTCAAAGATGTAATAAACCCTCTTTTACGTTCTTTGGATATCCTCTCCCAATAATAACGGCGGAGTACATTTTTATAAGTCTAGGAGCTCACTTACATAGAATTTACGTCAAATAGTAAAATTATTAATTGCAAAGAATTTGCAGTATCTGGCCAGCGTATCAGCATTGCGCGGCAACGCCAGTATCTTGGGTAAGCATTCCCAAAATCCTGGCTGAGTATTATGAGAACTAGAGAGCTGAATACTTATAGGCTAACTTATACTCTACCAAATATATATATTTTTTGTAACATAGAATATATATTAACAAACAGACACAAAGTAAACAGTACCTACTTATCACAAAAACGTTTGCTCTCGATGGGAATCACACCCACAACCCACATGGAAGGCAGAGCTACGACCAACTAAGCTGTGACGTCTGTCAATTGCATTTTAAATGCCCCGAACTCTTGGTCTAAAATTAAAGATTGTCTGACCTATCGTTCCGATCTCCGGCTCCACGTCCCGCACTTGAGTGATATACAGAGATGCGAATCTCCGATTGCGATAAAAAAGATACCTACTATTCTACTGAAAATATTGCTTTGAAGTAAAGAAGGTAACGTGTAACTCGCATCGATGACCTCGGCGTTTTCAACAAACTGGTGTGCGCATATTACGTTTATCTACTTTAGATAAATCATAAAAAACAAGGATTGAAAACAGCGCCATCTAGTACAACAAAAGTAAAGTAAAGAAAACGTAGATTGAACGCAGAACGTAGAGAAAAAAGCTCGTGAAATGAAATAACTGAGAATGCAAAATGTAACTGACACTTTTACACATGTAATTTTTTTGTCATTGACACCAATAAACCACGTATTCTATGTGCAAGCTTCGTTTTGATAAACGCTAGATGGCGTTATAAGAAACGTTCATAAAAAATCATGTGACGGTCGTTTAAAACGGTCATCACATTCTAAAAACTACAGGAAAAGGTAGAAAATCACTTTGGATACCAGGAACGCATAAAATTAGAGATAAGAACCGGACTTTCCGATGTCGAGTAGCCATTTCCCCTTGCAGGGTTTTATTTTACTTTACTTTATATCCTACCCTATTTAAGTGGAGGAAAACATCGTAATAAAATCTGCTAGTATTTAGGATCGTCTTGTTACCTGACATGTATAAGATTTTTACCATAATTACAAAAAAACAGAAACCTCAAAGTTTCTCCAACAAGTTTGTCCACCATTATTTATTTATATTTATTTAACTACGAATAACAACTAAATACATAGTTATATACTTTTGATTCCATGTAATTTTCCATGTTGTGAATAAATCATCATTATCTTTATCTTATCATAAGGTTGTTATGACAAATTTCATATCATAAGATAATTGAAACTCGAAACCCTTTTTAAATAAATACATCTCAATCACTGGACAACCATAATACCAATTTATTTGTATTGTTGTTTATCATTTTTGCTTGTGAGTTTTTTGTTATGCATTATAGGCAAACGCTTGGCCGCAATCACATCTGATGTTAAATGATGCGGCCTACGGTGTAACGCGTTTGCCTAGATATAACCTATTCACCCTCCTCTTGAAAACGTCCAAATTATAATGTATCTGGAAACACCGATGCCGGCAATGAATTCAATTCTTTAGCGGTCCTCAATTGTGTATCGGTCTTCTTCTTATCGTGTCGATGCTACAACTGTATTTTGTTGTAGCATCGTGTTGGAAAGATTAGCCAGACTAGACACTGCGGTACTGTGCCGGTAAAAAAGTTTAACTATAGGTACCCTTTATTTGACTTTAAGCAAAAGTGCATAACTTATATTCCACGTATAGTCTAGTTTCGTTTCGTACAGTATTGGATTTACATTTTGCCCAGAGCTTTTGGCGGGAAGCCAATAAAATCCTGATGAGTTATGGCTTTCATACATTTGTCGCCATTTTTTGCTACAGTTTTGGCAAAGTTAGTTTTGTTAGTGGTGTCTGGGCCAGTTTGTCTAGACTAAAATACTATGAAATGCATGTGGTAACCCTGAGAATATTACTAATATATACATTGCAAATATACAGCTAGGTAATGCTCGAATCTTCGTTCTCCTTTTATATATTAAAAATAAGACAAATTTTTACTCTTCCTATTTAATTTGTTAAAAAACTTACTAAATGATCGTGTTTTAACTATCTTTATGTTTTTTAGGTTTTAACCGATCTTTTTGTAGATGCAATGATTTGGAAACAAAATTAAGAAAACGTAGTCACAAGTTACAAACTATAATACAATCTACAGTATATATACATATTTAATTTAACTGTGCTCTTTTGCATTCCAAGAGTTAGCTATAAAGCCATGATTCTCTGGAACTTTTGCACAAATATTTTTGCTTAAAGTTAAAAATAAGTTACCAGGTAACATGCAAAGAAATAACTAATCATATGAAAAACGCTAAATTATTCCGTATACGTAGAAACCCACTCGCTCAAAAAATATAATACGAATATCAAAGAAAAAAATTCTGGACATAGTAGCGAAAAACGGTCGCCACCGCATAAAATCATGTTTTACGATATTCTTCGAGCACCCTGGAAAAGGCCTTTAAACGAAAAGTATGTCATTGAGTATACCCTCAAAACGGTCAAGAGTGAGTCGGACTAATTCATAATAGATTTCACTTAGGAAAAATTACAATCGTTGTTGTACCTACCTAAATGTCGATTTAGAGCCCTAACCGAGATAATATTTCTTATAAATGACCAACAAAGTAATGTATCTGGTGTTGCTATTTACAACAAAAGCAGTTGGCAACAAAAATATTAGTAAGACAGTCAATATTAATCAAAATCTATCCTGCCAATTTTTTACTACTAAGCGGGGTTGGCCCCTACCATCCTTACTAGCACTTTGCATACTTATAAAGATTTATTGGCTCAGGGGTCAGATGCAGATGGTAATGATCATTGACACGACACGTTTTGTCCTTGGGTTCCTTAGTCTGCAGACTTGACCACCAGTAGCTTGGGCCTGGTTTCCAGCGGTAATCTATCTTAAGGTTTTTAATTATACTCGTATTTTTCAAAAAACCATGTCCTGAGTGAGATATTTATTTATATTATTACAATAAATAGCTTGTCAAAAGCCTTAAACTGGTCAATCTACATAGTTTAAAGTGTTTAATAATAACTACGCGTATTTTTCAAAAAACTCTGCTCTAAATGAGATATTTAAATACATACATCAGACATAAATTCTTTACATCAGTGTTTACCGACCACCTATACCTTTTTTACAATAATCAACATGCAAGTCACAATTTTCTTCAAAAGGTTTTTACTTACGGAACCCTAAAGCGGTTATTTCTATAGGCCACCCGAGCATGGTATGTATCACCAATAGTTCCAATGATCAAAGTCACCTTTTTTAAAGTAGTCCTCTCAGACGGACCTTCGGAGTGAGGGAGGGACGTTGATATGTAATAACTTTTTATACTGTAACTATAATATCGTTCATTTTTTGAAGCAGTGTGGGGAATATATCTAAAGATATGCAAATATATTTTGGTTATGCATTTTTTATCATTTCATAATCATTTTTATATTTGCCTTCAACCAAATCAGGCATTTAATATATTGGGCGACTTAGAACGTCTACGCTAAAACATGAAAATTGTTTTAAAAGATAATTTTGTAATGAATGTATTATCATCGAACGATGTTTAAAGAAAAAACCAATACAAAAGAACTTTTGATAAAAAAGATAGATTATCGTAGAGGATAGTAAGATTTACAACGTTGGATTCGTAGACATACAGTTTTTTACCCAACGCGGAGCAAAAGGAGGGTTATAAGTTTAACAGTCTATGTAATTTTATAAACCAGTGAAATATTCTCGCTCCGCTTATAAATGAAACAGCGGACGTGTCTCAATAGCTAGGGAATATGAAAATAGTAAGGACAGGAGCATTGAACTGGAAACGTTACTAAAATGTGCGTATCCATACAATTTTACTGCTTTGATGATTTCTCATATTATTTTATTACATATTTTTGGTATAAAAGTACTGAGACGAATGATATTTTTTCTAAGTGGTTTGGATATAAGAAAAGTATCAAAGAGTAGTTTCAGAGAAAATCTTTTTCATATCATTTTTTTTTCATTAGATAAAAATGGATAAAAAGATTAATGTTATTAAAGATTTCTCCGAATTTTAATACAAGATATTTTGGCATAGGTTGAAATTATTAGATATTTTTTTTATTTAGTTGTTAGCGTTTTTGTGAAATCATTTTAATTTTCATCGCTCTCAGTGATAAAATAAAATAATGTATGTATTTCAATTTATAAACACCATTTCATAATGATGCTTTTTAATTCGAAATTGTTGATATCGTAAATATCGTTAAGCCTCTCATACTTTTTACTCAAAATTCAGGTTTTTTTTTTCCCTATAAAATGATAGCCACTGTCCAATATTATGACAAAGGCGGAGACTCAGGTGAAGCAAATGTCCGAAGTTGTACCCTTGTCATGTTCTGCTACTCATATTTCATTGTTTTATGCATGTTATAATGGTAACCGAATATACAGGGTTGTTAATAACAACGCACTTGTAATACTTCAGTAGGTACCTATTTAATTCTGATTCTTTATAAGAAGGATCATACAAAAAAAACGGTAAGAACCAGGCCATAGTTTCTTGCACGTTCTTCTAGGCTCTGGTCGCTTAGCATTGCTACCTAAAATCGTAGGTGATTTTAGGTAGCAAAAAAAATCATCTTATACATATAGGTATGTATAAGATGATTTTAAATAATCTTTGTTATTTCACTGAATAAAAAAAAATTGACACATTTTGACTGAGAAAAACGCTTGTCTAATATTCCTTCTTCCAACCTATTTAAACCTAAAAGTCCAGTCACTTATTTATAATCTAAAAGTCCAGCTGCCACTTATATGAAACCCGGATCCTGAAGTCCTTGAGCTTCAGAACGTTGAAGGAAACGCCTTTTCCTGACGCAGTTGTTTTTCTGATTACAGGACCCTGTGTTGTTGGAAGAAGTAGAGGAAGAGCTGATGGTCCCTCTGTATACTCTTCTGAAAAATATAAATATATTCATGGACATTTCACATGATGGTTCGTCCCAAGCTTGCTTGTCTTCTAAATAATCAGATATTTCATAATATGCCTTTGATTGGAGTTTTCGTACTATTACGTTGTAAGTACCTATTTACGATCAAGGTGAATACCTTGATGAATCTTTTTAACAGTTGCAGACGGTTCCATTGTCAATCTCCAGAGATAGTGGTTTCTGGATTTGGGGGTAGGCAGGATAGGTATGACGACTTTAGAGTGATCGTGCGTCGTTGTTGAATAGTCCACCAACATTTTGGTATTGTTTATAGCTTCTGAAATGTATAAAAGATATATTGTTAGAGATATTCTTAATTAACTAGAATTTTCAGAATTGTATTAAACTTTGTAGCATCGAATTTGAGTAATGTGCAATACAATGTATGTTATGGCACACTGGTTTAAGCAACGTCAGTCAACGAAAAAGTCTTTTATAATAAATTTTATTCAGTTAAATCACACGAATCATTTGGAATCAGTGCACATTTCGCGAGCGCTAATGTGTTCATATAGATTTCTGATCATTTTTTTTTTATTTCGATATTATTATTATTTATTTAAAAACCTTAAGTTATCCTCTGCAGGGCGAAGGCGTCTCTCTTATTCCTTCCACTGATCTCGGTCTTAAACTGTTATTTTGATAATGTTAATTTAAAAACTCACGAAATAATCCCATTCTTCTTATTCTGTTTGGTTTGAAGTAGAGTTTATAGTTTTGTTTCATTCTTATCCATGTTTCCTCAAACGCTTCCTAAAAAATGGGTAAAAGTAAATATCCACTAGTCATATTATTTGGAAATCAAACTCGCACATTTAGGTACTAAGTTAGAAATTTAAAAACAAAAAAAGCATTATTTTAAGCCTATAAATCAACTAATACATATTTTTTTTGCACGTAAGCTATACGAAATTAAAAATAATTTTTCAAATATTATCATTTTGTGAATAAATAAACCAGAAGGATGTTTAAAATGTAAGTAAATATCTTATTTATCTTCTAAGTACAAATTTAAAATCTGCAACACAAACGAAATAAATCAAACAAAAGCTCACCGCACTGCTGACGTCACTCACCTCCATTTTCTTTGGTAAATGTCCCAAAAAATCGGTAAATTTACCGTGAGCGGGCTCGAGCACCCACATCATTGCGGTGAGGTAAACTAAGAGATAGCGGGTTGCCATCGTACATAATAAACACTCCCTTTTATATTATTACTATAAAAGTATTATATATGGCTTTTGTAACCTACATATTTTTAATGCTATTTGTAGTATGCCAAGCACGTTTGTAGGAATTTAATATATTATATTATATATTTATAATATATTTTATATATAATGAAAATTAGATTTTCATTATATATATTCCGTTCTTGTTAGAAACTGGAATGGAACACAAAAATAAAAGTTTATTTAAAAAAAGTTCAAAAAAATAATTTAAAGAGCGGCATGAAAAATAATAACAATCACTTGTTGAAAAGAAAAATATGAAATAAATATTTGTCCTCAATCATATTATTAGAACAATCTATTAATCACTCAATTTTGTTGTATTAAATTTGGATGAAAAAAATCTATCAGCACTTTGAAATTGACGATACACTTTCAATCATATTTTGAATTAAGTCTATGTGAAGGCACGTGTTGTGTTAAATAAAAAACGAATAATACTGAACCAATAACTATTATATTTAATCAAAGTTCGAAGTATATTTTGTAAACATATTATAACAAGGTGACTAAAAGTCTAACAATTGAATGTTTTAAAACAATTTACAATCAGCAAGACGAAATTGAAACTTACTTTACGAGGGTTGATTAAACAAATTGTATTTATAAAAGTTATTTGAATTACTCTGCTTTAGAATTCAAAAGTTTTGTTACATTTCGGTTTTATAAATATTTTATTTTAAAAACTAAGTTACATAGATTTGATAAGTCGAAGATAATATTTGATCAAAAAAAGTAACAGTTTTTTTCTAGGCAATACTTTGAGCACTCATTTTGAACTATCAAATTCATCTGGAAATAAAAATAAAATGTTTTTTTTTATTTTTGTTTTGTATTTACAAAAATAGGTAGTGAAATTTAAGCTACCTACATAGATACTTCTTAAAAGGACGTTCTTAGGGATACAGTTTAAACCCGGTCTATCTTATAAAAAGTTAGCGCAGACTTCATGTCTTGATTACCATACGTAATGGTGACATAATGTCAACGCTTACTTAACTTAAACTTTTTATAAGATAGGGTTATTATTTACTTAATAAATTGATTACTTACTAAACAAATGCAAAACGCGGTTTTTGCAAGTTTTTCCATTCTACAAGACTTGACCACCGAGGGGTAGGCAGCACTGGGAGCTCCAATCTCTTCAGCATCAGGTACGTGGAACTGACCGTGGTCGCATCTGTGGTGGTTGTGGTCACTGTGGTGGATTTGGACGTAGTTTTCCTATTCTTCTTTTTTCGCCCTGAAATAATGTAAAACAAAGGTATGAACAGGCGTCACAGCTCAGTTGGTAGTAGCTCTGCCTTTCATGCTGTGGGTCGGGTTCAATTTCCACCCAGAGCAAATGTTTGTCTGATGAACATAAATATTTGTTCTGTGTCTGGGCGTTAATATATATTCTATGTAAGAATTTAAAAAAAAAACTACAAGTATTCTATTAGGAACATAGTACATAACATACAAGCTCTGCTTAGTTTGGGACTATAGTGTGATGTGTGAAATGTCCCAGAATATTTATATTTATTTTGTTTGTTTTTTTGCAAAAAGGATCGAGAATTAATGAATGTTTGGTAATACTACTTACTACTACTTGCGCGATCTAGAACTTTTCTGTCTGTGTCGAAAGGTTGAAGAGTCGTCTCTTAAGCATTATTTTTTGTTTGTATAGAGCAAAGTTTATCTATTCATTACCTGGTGTTTTAGCATAAATGTCTATGTGTAATTTTGCATAAATTTAAATGAAAAGTATTATAGTAGTTCTTTGCAATTTATTGCACTTTGTGTCAAATATTATTTATTAGTTGCATTACTCACTTCCATGTCCTAGCCTTTTGATTCTCACTGGTTTTCTAATTGCTTTCTTCATATTATCCCAAGCGTTGGAGAAGGCATTCTGAAATACAAAAAAAATATAATATCCTTAAAATTAACCAAACACGTATTGACTCTATCGCGTATCAGACGTTAGTCAATTCTCTCAGTGAGCTACTAACCAATAGTATCGAGTTTCATGTCATGTTGCTGCGATTCTATTGGTCAATTTAGACGTATATTTGTTTGGCAAGGATTGATAGGCACTTCACACGAACAAAGAGTTTCTAAAGAAGCGACGTCCGTAAGAAAGATTCCAAATATTATCTGCTACTGTATCTTGTCTTATTTTAATCTAAATTAACGATATTACAAGCTACTGATGACGTTAAGTTCTTTAATTCCAAAAGCCAAAGTGTAGGTCACCCAACTAATTGGACTTATTTATCAAATTTAACAAACTTAATTATAATTAGGTTGATAGGTTGTCATCATTAGGTATTCCCTGCCCTTATCCCATGTTAAGTGGGGTCGGCACAACATTTCTTTATAATCCACTCACTCCTATCATTCGTCGTAGGTTAATAAATAAATAAATAATGCTGGACAATTCATACAACATCATCTAGCTCCAAGCTAAGCAGAGCTTGTGTTATAGGTACTATTAGACTGACATACAATAACTAAATTAATACAATACATTACATAGATAGATATTTTTTATTCTACATATAAAATACCCAAATAGGTCATAGGTTTAGTTAATAGGTTGTATATATTATATACTTATATAAAATTTCAATTTCTATAAGACTATAGTTCCTTTATGTATCTACTAAGAACTTAAAATTATGGTAAATATAGGTACTACCTATACCAGCAGTTAATAAAGCAAAGATTCTGAAATGATGAGCACTTAACCTAACAGATACTTTATTTAAAATAGAGTTATGATAATGTTAAGATTACGGTTTGAAAAAAAGCCATAAATCGTTTTCTTTTAAGAAATTTTGGGCATACTACTTATGTCTATTACTTCTATAGTTGAGAATATGTGAAGAAACGATACCGAGCTAATGTGATAAACTCGAATTGTCAAAGTCAAAGTCAAAGTCAAAATTACTTTATTCAGTAAAATCACAAGAATCATTTAGAATTGTCTTACATACCTACTAGGTGATTCTAGGTGCCAGTTCCACGCGACCAGAGCCTAGAAGAACGTATGACGGCCGTCATATGACATTTGTTAAATTACAGAAACTGGACAGGTATAGTACCCAATATCTCCTTGTGATACTGGATACTGAGGCTCACAAAGGGAATATTCGCTGGAAATCTAGACATCTTGCCTGAGGGTTCCTAGTACCTGTTCTTATTGTTACCTGTTCCTATTGCTTGACGTGTGACGTGCGCTTTGTGCAATATCACGTCTCATGCAATGCGATATACATTTCCCAGAGCCAATTGGAGATCTATAATAGCTGGAGAATATAAAGAACTATTTTTGTATATTTGAAGAATTCACACCATTTCGCCTTCCTAATTGTCATTCAATTTCACATACACTTGGCATACACTTTGTTTTTTGTATTTTCTAGTATAATACTCGTAACTTGGCAAAATATTATGTTATTAGCCATCTAGGGTCTTGATCTAATATATTTTATAATTTTATTAATACAAGGTAAACGTGCGGAATTAGTGAACACGGATTTCCACGTAATTTTCTTCACCAATTGAAAATAAACTAGCACCAGATACCTACCTACTATCCGTATAGACAAAAAGATTCAGAATTGAATCCGCGACCTACAAATCACAAACCTCATGACTCAAAGCTTCAATAGCATTATAATCATTTTTATTGCAAAACTTTATACGCTCAAGTTTCAGAAGTTTCAGAGTTACTCACCGAAATATCCTCAGGTAAAGTGTTAAAAAACTCCGTAACTGTTGTCCCACTGCACTCTAGAACACTAAACACAACCAAAACCATAACTACGATGTATATTTTATTCATATTTTACAGCGAATATACGACGTATTGCAATCGGTGTGCGGATGAACAATGATGGTTGAACCAAGTTACTGTGCGAGTTTAATGTAAATATTTTAAGTTGGGGACGATTGAAAGCGTGGTTTCTTTAAACAAGAGAATTCAATACGTTTTTGGTTTGGAGAGATTTGCGTAACGTGAGTTATTCGAGCATAGTTTTGCTGATATAAAGCGATAGGCGTAAAACTCGTTACGTAACATCCAATTATTCCTCCTAATTCTCGCGATGACCGATGTGGCGCGGCGGGCGAAGGTCCGCCTGCGACGCGGAGGTTGCGGGTTCGATTCCCGCCTTGGGATAAATGTTTGTACGATCTGCAAATATTTATTCCGGGTAAACTGGGTGTTTTTATAATGTATAATAAAAAAAAGTTGTATG
Organism: Ecliptopera silaceata; assembly: GCA_932527185.1. NCBI lineage: Eukaryota > Metazoa > Arthropoda > Insecta > Lepidoptera > Geometridae > Ecliptopera > Ecliptopera silaceata. The sequence continues at coordinate 1,572,411 of OW052202.1, read as the reverse complement.
TAATGTATTGTAATATGAGTCTTCTAGTACCCTTCACACAAGCTCTGCTTAGCTTGGGGCTAGATGACGTTGTGTGGATTGTCCAGCATTATTTATTTATTTCTAAGTATGAGTTATGATACTGTTTTTATGTGCGGCATTTACGTTGGTTTCAAGTTTGTAAGTCGCGGGTGTCGACGACTCCTTGTGGCTGAACTTTTGCTGACTCACTTTTTCAGAGGCACACCACGCATAAACCACATTTTTTTCAATATTTCTTACAATTCAATGATATTAAAAATCTTTTTTGCACACTTCAAACTTTTTACATATATCTCACAATCAAACTGTCTTTGCACACTACACGATACATTTTATTTATTTGTTTCGCCATATTATCACAGTGCATGCCACAAGGCATGTCCATTTCAATAATTACTAATTTAAATCGATTTTACATGTTTTTTTTTTATGAGTGAAACGCTTGGCCGCAATCACATCTGATGTTGAATGACAATGCGGCCAACGGTGTAACGTGTTTACCTAGATAGAACCTATTCACTCTCCTCTAGAAAACGTCCAAATTATATGCATCTGGAAACACCGACGCCGGTAACGAATTCCACTCTGAATAGTAGGACCCTAGTCATTTAAGTATGATTATTATAAAGTACTAGCAAATAATAGGAATTCAATGTTCAATTAAGTTAAAGACAATTCCAATTACAGACGAGTGAGCACGAATTAATCGTAAACGTATCGTAACGTTAGCACATTTAATTACGTTTCAGAGTGATGACAGACAGTTTAATTACGCGAAATATTTAAAAAAGTTTGTAGTGTGTAAATTTAACATTATTTAATTGTTCTCAGTGTGTACCGACCTTCTAGAGGCAGTGACTCTCAGTTTAGGAGTACACTTGTGAGAGCGAGGCAGGAGCAAAAAATGCTTGGTTTCCAACTTTGTTTGACCCAATAATTTGTTTTGTAGGTACATTTAATGTTAATAACCGAGATATAGGTAAGTACCTTCTGAACTAAATACAATTAGAGTTTATTCAGTGTTCTATGATTTGTGTAATCGCCTAAATAAATATATAACTAGTTCTAGACCTAACTTTAGAACCAAAATATGTTTTAAAGACGGCTACACAAGTAACAACTGAAAAAACATGTTGCCATTAAAACAATGTGACCCAAACTGGTCCAAATTCACCTTAAACATTTTATACACATTCGACATTTTTATTAACTTTACTGTTCAATATCAACTTGGCTAGATGACCAGAATTTCTATAACTCATTCTGTATGACTAATTTAACTAAGTATTCTATTCTTTAATTCTTTATTGTACACATAGATATCTTACAGACTAGGTATTACAAAGCTATGTACAAAGGCGAGCTTAACCCTAAAAAGAGTTTTCTTCCAGCAAACCTTTGAGGTTAAGGATTATATTCTAGTGTAGTATCTGCAAATCAAACATCATAGAGCACTTAACATCGACCGTAAACGCAACTAACTCAAAGGAATATTCCAATACGTGCTGCTACCTCAGTCGGTACTGTCGAGGAAGTATGCTTCCCACATAAAGTTTGTATGGATGTATATTTGTTACTCTTTCACGTAAAAAATCATTAAATTGAATTTAATGAAACTTTACAATAACGTACCTAGTCTATACATCAGAGTATAACATAAGTTATAGTATATAAATAAATAAATAATAATAAATAAATAATGCTGGACAATCCACACAACATCATCTAGCCCCAAGCTAAGCAGAGCTTGTGTTATGGGTACTAGAAGACTGACATACTTAATATAATACATTACATACATAGATATTTTTTATTATACATATAATACCCAGAACACCCGGAATAAATATTTGCAGAACATACAAACATTTATCCCGGGGCGGGAATCGAACCCGCAACCTTCCGCGTCGCAGGCGGACCATCGCCCACCGCGCCACATCGGTCGTCAATAAGCTAGTATAAAGATACATATTGTGCGAATTGTCTAAGCTGGGGCCCAATCGCTCTAAATTGTAACGTTAACGGTTTGTATCAGTAGCAGCTTCGGTTCACTAACGTAACGTATACGTAGCGTGTGCAAATTCGTATCGCTGTAAACGGCTAACCGCTCATCTTTTTTCCCTTCGTGTGACAGCGGTTATGGCACCAACTTCGGTTCACTAACGTTTCGGTTTCAGCTAGACGCTTATCGCGATGCCGAAATACGTACGTTAGTGAACTGTAGCTGCTACTGAAACGAACCGTTGACGTTACAATTTAAGGTGATTGGGCCCCAGGAAATAAGATATTACGAAGTCGCGGGCACCAGCTCGTTATAAATATAATATATAAGTATGTAAATAAATTATATTTTATTTGACATTACTTTTATTTCAGCTTTTTAGTTTATTTGGGTTATCTACAGTTGATATTGGTGAATATTTCTGCGATATTTCTTCTTCTTCCTGTCCTTATCCCACTAGGTGGGGTCAGCACATGTCATGTTTTTTTACCTCAACCCTCCTCTATCATCCGTCATCTCAGCATTCACTCCCTTCACATGCATATTATTGTATATTGAGCAATATTTAAGTATACTTTTTTTTAACCTATAATGTCCCACTGCTGGGCAAAGGTCTCACCCAAAGCCTTCCACTTATCCCGGTCTTTGGCGACACTCCACCAATCCCTCTCCTGGGCGTCCAGATCATCATTCTAATTATTTTTATGAGTTATCAAAATAGTTAATTAAATATTGTCGCTGACAGTACAGCAGTGTCAGTTGGTACGACAATTATAATCTAAACTCGGAGCCGACAACAGCGGAACGCTTTTAGAGCATTGAATATTTTATGCGCCGTGTTCCCACTTGTAACTTATGCCGGCTGAAGCTATACAGGCGTCACAGCTCAGTTGGTAAAAGCCTTCCTAACTGGTCGTGGGTTCGATCCTCACCGAGAACAAAGAATAGTATTTTTCGCAAAATTAAATTAAGGGTTACGTTTGGTTTGGATGATTTATTGTCTTTATCAGCATGGTATGTGTCAGGACGAAGACAAAATAGCGAAATGAGTCCCGATTGTGTTAAATTCTAACGTAAGCAGTTCGTCTAAGCAGAAACTAAGGTTCACCAACGTATTTTGTGATCGCAATAATCATGTAGCCAAACACTTTCAACATTCGAACGTCAGTGAGCCGAAGATTGTGACAACGCTGTCACACGAAGGGAAAAAAGATGAGCGGAGCCGTGTACAGCGATACAAAGTTGCACACGCTACGTTACGTTGGTGAACCTTAGCTGCTGCTTATACGTTTACATTACAATTTAGCACGATCGGGCCCCTGGAGTTAGTGCAAAATAAAAACAATAAGATCCTATTCGTTCGCAAATTGATTAAAAACACTTTGATGGAAGCAAAGTGATGACAGGAGGGTGAGACACCTGCCACTGATTTATTTGTTTCAAAAGAAATTTGTATTTGAGGGGAACACGGAAATGCTTGTACACAGTTAAACAACAAAGTTTGGTGGAAATTACTTGAAATCCACTTAACGTACTTTTATGTAACCAAAAATCTATAAAACCGGCCAAGTGAGAGTCAGATTCGCGCACGACGGATTCCGTACCAGAAAATCACGCTTTTGTACGAATCTGTTATTCAATATTTGTAGCGGCAATAAAAACATATCATCTGTAAACAATCCAACTCTTTATCACGGTACATAAGATACAGCCTCTGCCCAGACCAACGGATAGATTGGCAGACAGACAGACAGACGACAGCAGAGACTAAGTAATGGGGTCCCGTTTTACCCTTTGGGTACGGAACCCTAAACGCAGACCAGACACACAGCTGCTACAGGCGTCTCCACTCAGTTGATATTATCTTTGCTTTCAACCTTACATGCTATGTATCATAGGTTCGATGTTTGTCCTGTGTCTGGGTATATTATTATAAAAGTATGTGAAAAGTGTTTTTTGAGAAGAAATTTCCAAAACTATGAGAGTTTGAGAAACAAGTCATGGAATTGTATGCTTATGTGTGGTTGTAGTAATACAACCACCGCTGAGGCCCCCTTTAACTCACAAGTCGACAGTAGGTATACCTCCCGACATGTCGGGAATAAATAAGGGTACGATATTGATTTTGTAATACTTTATACTGCGTTGTATGTGTTATTTAAAGCAGTTACTTAAGGTAGTTCCACAACGATTCCTAGATGATTAATTAAGGTCTATGATATAAAAAAATCAGTTTGTTTTTTTGTCTCGCAGATCTGAAAATTGCGTGAATCCGCTATATTATGCTGCAGTATTGGTAAAGAGAGAGTTTGTATAATTAAAATTCTGATTAAAATAAATAAAATCTTAATATGCTGCGAATGTATGACGCGTTTATTTTTCAAAGAGAAACGAGACGTAGCACGCAATTCAAATTCAAAAATTCATTAACAAAATATAATAAATTAAGTTCATAAAGCAGAAGTGACTAAGAAACTGTAAATATCGATGAAACTAATACACCTACAATCGATATAAACAATTGTGATTCATGTCCTTAGAATCGAGTGGGCTCGTCTCAAGTGTTTACCATCCCCGTTCGCAATAGCCAACGTAAAGTACACGAAAATGCTTTCAAAGAGATATTCGATATTTTCAATCTCTCTGTTTAATTTATCGAGTTATTTGTGAAGGGGCGACTTTATTGCAATATAAATTACTTAAGCGGGGTCGGATGGGGTCGACAGATCTCGGATCGGTGCTCATTTAGAATTTATTTAGGATTTTCGATAGTTTGTTTACTATTTGTTTTTATATTTGTTGTTTGGAGACCGGCATAAAAAATTAGTGACACATAAATTTATAATTTTTATGATTATGTATTTTTCATGATTTTTGTGTTAAGTACCTATTAATTTATAATAAAAAAAAGACGTGTGACATTCGGGGAATGCCGCGGTAAAGCTATTGCATAGCATTTTTTGCTGGATCACGCATGCGCAGTGTTAGGTTATTTCGTTACGAAATTTCTGGATTCGGTCTTCACGCTCAAGGCCCGCGATAGAAGCTATGCAATAGCTCAAAAATTATTTGTCCAGTCCCATTTCAATTTCATTTTGATAAGCCTGAACCAAATTTCTGAATAAGAAATTCACGTCAGTATACCTACATTTCAATAACAAAAATAAAAGCTTTCTCTTGTTCGTTCGCATTCAGCAAATTACTCTCGTTGATAAATGTTGCGAATGGATCGGTTCCTCCGAACTACCCCAAGTATTGTTCTTGAATGACTTTCGCAAATAAACTCTGCGTCTGAATTGCTGGCTTCTGACATTCAAAAAACAAAAGAGAAACGAAAAAGTCTTGTTGACTGTTTTTATTTTGATTTAGATTAAATTTTTATTATTTTTATTTATTTTTGTTATTTTTAATTGTTGAATCATATTTTTCTATTGATTATTTGTTTAAATTAATGACATTGTACCTACTTATATTTTATTTATTGTTTTTTGTGTCTGCTTGTGTGGCAAATTCAATAATATAAAACAGTGTAATACAAACTAATCACAAAATAATGTAAAACATGTCCTAACTTTTTTTAATATTTTTTTTCCTATATTGTTACATACAAAATCTGGTAAAACCCTCTAATTACTTCCAAATACACACACAACTCTATGTAAGCTCTATAAAAACAAATAAACAGAGCCGAAATCCCGAGCGCCACTAATTGTATTAGGTCGGCCCCACGGACTCGTCCTCAATTAGCCTTCTTATTTTCACTGGCAAAATAATACTAATAAGGATCTAGTACAAATAATTCAATAAATATTTGTCATTGAAATTATTTAGAAACGCTACAATGACGCATATTTCACAATATCCTATCCTTCCAACTAGTATTATAATCGCGAAAGTTTGTATAGTTGTATGTTATTCTGATATGGATTTTAATAAAATCTTATACAACAAATTAACATATAGACTATAATTTATAAAGATATTGAGCAAATTCTCCAAAATATAATGCCAATTGCAAGCACCAGAGCCCCAATCGTGTTATATTGTAACGTAAACGGTTCGTATAAGCAGGAGCTAAGGTTCAACAACGTAACGTTTACATAGCGTGTGCAACTTCGTATCGCTGTAAACGTATAACCGCTCATCTTTCATCCCTTCGTGTGACAAGGGTTATGTCACAATTTTCGGCTCACTAACGTTCGAATGTTGAACGTGTTTGGCTACACGCTTATCGCGTTCCCAAAATACTTTTTTCACAACAACTCTCCGACAACAAACGTTCATTAGTAAAGGATGATTTACACTGCGCGTCAGCATCGTGTTCGTTTTTCTGTGACGCGCTGTGACAGAAGTGATTGTTATTGGATTTTGCACGCCATGTGTACACTGCATGAGAGTGCCACTGTAAGCCTGTTGGTTTCGTTCTAGGATTTTGTTACTTTTCCTGTTGCACTATATTTGATTATTTCGTAGTGTATGGCAAAACGGCACCTTACCAACATTTGTAGTGGCACATTTGTGTGTAGTGGGTTCGATGTCAACCAAAAAGAAACTATTATATTGAAAATATAAAACTCAAAAAATGTCTATGTTCCTCCAATGAGAACATAGAAATTTTTTGTGTTTTATGTATTCCGTAATTAATACAAAGATTCAAGTATTCTATTTGGAACTTACTTACTTCTAAATTAGCTTGATGAATATTTATAATTTAATTAAATAAGATATTGCATCTAGGGTAGATAATTCTCAGTATTAACTACAGGGTCTTAACAAAATAAAAATTAGTTCGATATTTCGTTTTTTATTTTTCGTAATCGTAATTATATTTGTGACGAGGTGCTGCTGTTCTATCTGTAACAAAATAAATATATAAAATATAGAATCACCTAGTATGTAAGACGATTCTAAATGATCTTTGTGATTTTATTGAATAAAGAAATATTTGACTTTGACTTTGACTTGACTTTGACATTAATAGATAAAAACAGATACCATTGGCGATGGTCTGGCTTCTGAGAAGGCGAAGTTTTCTTTGTTTCTTAAACTTGTTTCTCTTTGGCACTCTGAAAACAAATAATTAATTGTATTGACGCACAAAATTAAGAGTAAATTAAGCAGCATTGTTATTTTGCGCGAAAATGCAGCCACTCACTTTATTAATAGTTTTGCTAATCTGAATGCAACCAGTAGGTAAGTATGTAGAGAAAGCTTTCGATTGGTACGTTTCGATTTTGATCAATTGGAATAACTAGAGTTCGTTTACAGATAGATAAACTGTGTCATATGTATTTAGTAACCATCATAATTCAAAGTTGTTATTATTTTTTTGGCATTTTCCAAATGCATAAATTGTACACAAGCAAGTTACGTTAAGATTACCCCATGATAAGAAAAAACACAAAAACACACAAGCCTTCAGGGAAGAATGATAGATCTAAAATAGATACTAAACTTACATCTGTAACACCATCTCCGGTCCAGAGTCCATCAGTTGTTCAGCCCTCGTGTCATCCACAAACACTTGTTCAGTCGGTTTGATTCTCTGGTTCCACTGCTGTCCCAACAACGAGCTCAAAAGAATCATATTTTTGGTTTTATCGTCAATTTCTAACTCATCTGAATCTAAATAATAATTGATTCTATCCTTTTTTCTACTAGGAAATAGTAGTCTAGCTAGCTCTGATTCTCTGTCGCTAAATTTCCCGTAAATCGGTTTGATATTTATACCATTTCTGCGGTTGTAGTCTTCTCGAATCTCAAATAAATCTAGTTTTGGGTTATAGCTTGCTTCAGAAGCTATAAGTATAGATGATACTGAAAATTATATTCAAATAACTTAGAGTTTAGAATTGAATATAAAATTAAAGGCTATCAATAAAATAGTTAATGTTCATTTATTCGTGTTTATCACAATTACACGTGTAACGTTTCATGATGTTTCAGTTATAATAAATTGTTTTACAAATTTAAATTATACGACAGTATTTTTCACAATATATAATTTAAAAAATATAAATGATCTCGATATTATGTACTCAACTAAATATTCGTGGTCATTTTACACAACGCCATCTAGTCTTAAACTTAGCAACGATCATATTGTAAAAACATCTAAACCCATAATGTTATTACATTGGTATTTACTCGCAGTTCTTTTTAAACCGCTTATTAGTGCCAAAATAAAAAAAAGAGAAACTGGCAGCTGCTCCATAGGGTTGCCAAGCCACGACCACAGTATAACCACATCATCGTTTAACTAAACCGAGCCAAATGAGAAAGGTTTCCCTGGAACTAGGTTCTATTGAGAACTTAAAACAATGGTTCGATTCGATAGCTAAGTAAATATATAACGACCTAATATTAGAATAGGAATAGATTCCGACCGATGTGGCGAAGGTCCGCCAGCGTCGCGGAAGTTGCGGGTTCGATTCTCGCCTTGGGATAAAAGTTTGTGCCAATGTTTGTCAGTCTTCTAGTACCCATAACACAAGCTCTGCTTAGCTTGGGGCTAGATGATGTTGTGTGGATTCTCCAGCATTATTTTATATAAGTATTAGTTTTCAAAAAAAATATTGCTAAGTATAAATTTATATAAATTGTGACACAAATCAGATTACAAGAACACGATTTGCAATACGTGAGTCACTGTGTACCAAGTTGTCCCGGCTTATAAATAGTATGTCGTTATTTTCTACCGTACCATATCTTGGGGACTAGAAATGTTCGCTTTATGTACTACATGATAGTTTTCTGAACAAGAATCCTAGCTCTGATGGCCCATCCGTGCTATGGGTTGTAGGTTCGATCCCCGCCAAGAACCATCGTTTTTATTGACACACATAGATTATTGTTCTGTTTTTATTTTAGGACCTACTATATACTGTACTATCAAGAATTTAATTTCCATAGATATGCTTAGTTTGAGACTAGAGAGTGTATCAAAACAACCAAGAAAATATTTATTTCTATACTCTACAATAGGTACAATAAGTACTTCACACTTTTTGTCTATAATGCTGGGGCCACACTAGCGGGCTACGGCGAATATTCGTGTTACCGCGATGTATGTGGCCGGGTACATCGTGTCATCGCGTAGTATTTAGACAAGAGATCGCCTATACCCGAACACGATGTTTTTGTCGCGCCAACACGATACGAATATTCGTCGCGCCAACACGATACGAATATTCGCCCGCTAATGTAGCCGAAGCATAATAGATATTCTATGTCACAGAGTATCTAACTTGCAAGGTATTACCATAGAATCTATGGTGATACTTTGCAAGTTTACCAAACAAAAGCAGACGTGACAAAACATACTAGAAAAGATTTAAAAGATATAAAAACCATAAATCTAGACTTACATAATAGTAAATTCAATAACATTTTATGGTTTTCAACGCGTATATCAGTTTAAAGGAAAACATTAGATATAAAATATTGAATTTCGTTTGTTTTATGTTCATTTTACGATTCTAACCGTCGTTTATCTATCGCACTGAAATTGCTAAATCATAAATTGGAAAATACATTTGGTTTATAGGTTTCTGAATATATAAGGTTTCAGAATAATACCTGTTGTAGGCATTTTTATTTGAAGTTTATTCGCAGAACCTTTTTGGCTTTTCCGTTTTTCACGCTAGCGATGTTAAATAATGCACACACTTTAAATATATTTTGTTTTTGACGAATTATGTTCGTTACAATAAATATACTGTATTTAAGATAAATAATTATTTAAATCCGGTTAATCATTTGTGTTTCGGGTTAAAGCTAAAGCTTATTGGTAGTCAGATTTTTATCTGGTTATGCCAATTATTCTTGATGTGTACGGAGCAACAATATTGCGATTCATCCTATAGACAAAAACTATCGTTAAACCTAATACAAATCAGATATTTCTTTACATAGAAAATTACAACTTTATAATATGGACGTACGTGTAATATTTATAAATTTACAATTAATGCTATTTGATGACCATTTATAATAGAGCTCGAGTGATCTAAATACATACGCATTGGAAGCGTACTCAAGATAATTAATATTTATAATAATTTATCCTTAATGAGACTAATTAGAGACAAGATGCTGTAGAATCACGAAATTTAATTAGATACCTATATATCGAATCTTGAAATTACAACGTGCACCCAAATCCACCAATCCGTCAGCCGAGCAAACCGGAGCGTTAACACAAACTCGGTTAAGCGTTAGATAGGGACAGGACACGTGTACGTCGATCTCAAGACGGATAACCAGATTACGAAGAAGTGATTGACGGGGACGGGGCTACGAAATACGAGGAAAACATTTGAAAACCAAATTTTTTTTAATAGGAAACCGGCATCGGCACGTAATAAAAACGTTTAAAAAATAATTAGAGAATTATTCGATTTTGCATTACAAGTACCAGTACCTCTACCATGAGATGTCACAGTAAAATCGCCTGACTTTACTACAGTAGTTACGTCAATATTAGTATTACGAATTTTAGTACCCAACTATCCGCTAGAGGCGCTGTATAAATCTTCATACATTTTTTTAACTACAGACGCTAGCTAGTGCAGTAAATATGGTATAGTAAAAACTCATGGTAGAGCTACAGCTTAAAAAAACATAATCGGTTCACTCAGAAAAAGGCTGTAAGGAAATAAAAACAAAATCAGTTAATAAACTATTTTTTTTTTGCTTCAAATATAAATGATAGTGTTGTATTTAGTACATGTTCAATATTCTATCAACTTGACTAAGCTGTATCTGATTAGAATAGCATACTTTTTCTTATTTTACATGCAAATGATACTAACGCAACTCAGAATAACATGATCTAGCAAGATTTTTTTTATTGTTATATAACGGTGTTTAACCCGCATATTTTGTGGCCCCTTTAAGGATATCTTTGTACACGTCAGATACGAGCCCGATTGCGCATTACCGAGTCAGGCATACGGCTAATGCCTCGTTATCTGGTTGGCATAACGTCATATACAGGGTGTTTTTATGTTTGTTTTTGAGAAAGGCTGTTGACTAAGTTTGAAACCTCGAGAAACCTATTTTCACAGCGTTTTTCTAACTTTTGGTCTGAACTTGGTCATGAACCCCCTTCTAAAAACACACCCTGTATACGTAGAACGAGTTTCGTTAGAAATTATATACATATTATGATTATTATAATATAACATATAAATAAAAAATAATTTGTTAGAAATTATGATTCGTTAAAACCATTGCGACTTAACACAAACTCGATTATATTACATGAACTTAAAATATTAGTTATACCGTGTTAATACAACCTACAAAGTCTTTAAATCATACATTTTTATTGTAATAAAACAAAAGCCCAGAACTCTGTTGAAAATTCACCTCAAAGGAATAGCAAGTGCATTTTCAGTGAATATTCTCTGTAAATCAATATGGCTTTATTGGTTTTGTCTCTCATCGAGGTTCATGCTTTCAAAATGAATTATTCTCGTGTCATTTATTATTACGCAGAAACGGATGCTGACTTTATTAATAAATATTCACGGACTTTTCATACGCTCTACACCCAAACTTAACGAAGCTTGTACTATGGGAATTATATTGCTGATAGAATACTTTTATAGTTTTTTTGTAAATACAGTAAAACCTACACGGAACAAAATGAGTATTCTTCACACAAATGTTTGTCGGTAGTCGAACCAACGACCCACAGCATGGAAGGCAGAGCTACTACCAACTGAGCTATGACGTCAAATAACCAGCTTAAGTGGGAGTTGGACTTTAAAAAGCAAAAAGCTTCTCTTTCCAAAAGAGCGCTACTAAGACTAATTATTATAATAATATAAATATAATATAATATAAATAATAATAATAAATAAATAAATAATAAATAATGCTGGACAATCCACACAACGTCATCTAGCCCCAAGCTAAGCAGAGCTTGTGTTATGGGTACTAGAAGACTGACATACTTAATACAATATATTATACAGAACACCCGGAATAAATATTTGCAGAACATACAAACATTTATCCCGAGGCGGGAATCGAACCCGCAACCTTCCGCGTCGCAGGCAGACCATCGCCCACCGCGCCACATCGGTCGTCAAATATGTGTAAATAATATAAATTATTACAGTACGAAGATTGTTGCAATGTAAAATATCATCATTAAAACATAATCTCAAAGAACATGTCAAAGAAAATTCAAATAGGCCTTAAATTTTTCAAGACGAGCGCGTGTTTAGTCCTAAATTATGCGATTTTTCAAATAGAAACGAACAAAGATTCTTGGTCCTCTCCAACCATTGACTTCGCAATTTCCACAAGGTTCCATCCGGTGGGAAGCCTCGTCTTCCGATGCGTCTTTAAAAATACGGTCCAATAAATCTACAAAAGAAACTCTTACGCTTGCTCAAACATTCTTCAAGACTCGAAAAGTTTTGAAACATCATCATCATTCCCCTGCCCTCAACCCACGTTAAGTGGGGTCGGCAAAACCCATTCTCTTTTTCCACTCACTCTTATCATTCCGAATCTACTTCTCTCATATTCATATCTTCTTTCACTCCTCAACTTGCCCAGACACACTCACGTTCATAACTTTCTTCATAACATGAAAACCATTTTAACATATTTTGTTAATCTAAACCAAAATTTGCCAAAAATATGCTTCGATAGACTTGACCATTGTTTCAGGCATCGAGCTTTATAGTAGGGGAGCCGAAGATGCTAAATCAGTGTTACTAAAGCTGACGGGTCCTATTAAAGCAGGTCATTACAGCAGGTTCTACTAATGCATTGTGCAGAGTTGGAGAGAAAACGAAAATATACTCATATTTGATGAAAGTACATTATATGGTGCAAGGTATATCCCCATATAGTTTTCTGACTTTAGTAACGCACAAAAACCGCTCTCTGAGCTCCCCTACTATTAGGAAGTGTGCACACCGATGACAAAATACTTTTAAAAATCATGTGACTACTGGTAGATAGTGATACCGAGTGACGAGTGAAAGAGTGAGTTTTGTAGTATGCCCACACCCTAATTGTACGAGTCTGATCTGAGTTGGCTAGTTTTTGTTCCCGTGAAAGCAATCAGGATAAATTTTATCGGCAAACAATCGCTGTCCGATACAAGCAGGAAGTAGCACAAATATGACGGTCTAACGAACTGTGATGTCATTGTGAGGCCACAACACTAGCGTTTAATAATATACAACATATAGTCATAAGTATTATCCACGCAATGCCATCTATTTCGAAACTAAGTTCTAGTTAGTAGTAGTTCTAAACATTTATAATAAAAGATCTTTATACACAGTTTTACAATAAATGGTTCCTATTTTTGCAAAGTTTTGACTTAAAGGGATGTAAAGTGATAGAATACAAGTGGCATTCCGATATTATTTTATTTTTTTAACCTGGCAAGTTATAAACCGATTAGCTGTCAAGTTTGAAAATAGAACGCAAAATAGAAATGTACACGCTACTTAAAAAAATACAAGTCTATCAATCATACCTCAACTGCTAACGCATGTAATGGTGCATTACATCTTCCTAGGTTATCAAGTTTGTTAAATAAAATCACAAGGATCACTTTGAAACGTCTTACTTACGAGATGATTCTAAACGCCAGTTCGTCGCGATAAGTTAACTGAATATTACTGTGTGTGAATATGCAGTTGATTTAACATAAATAGGTAAATATCGATCGAAATGATCTTTGTGATTTTACAGAATAAAGATTAATTGACTTTGACTTTAACTTTGCGCTTTCGTGGCCCCACAAGACTCCTTTCCGGTCACTGTCCCGTATCAATTACACGGGACTAGGTAAATAAGACCTGATCCTGATTGTCCGCCATGTACGTTTCACTTGTGTAATATTTGTTTTATTTTTATTTACTCAATTCAGTAGGCAATGCTTTGTTGAAATGTCATTTATAAAAATATTTTTCTTTTGTATAACAATACTTTTTCATATGATAAAGCTTTTTGGTTTAAACTACAAGTATTAGTAACTACGGTGACTGCTCCGGGCTTCTATTGTTACTACGCCATTACATAGGTCTTACTAATTTGGTTATTAAAGCCATACACCAAGAAATACTTTTTTGAAGAAAATTGACGTCAATATAAGTAAATATGAATCTATAAGTTTGATAAATAATAAAATACTATCTTGTTGATATATTTAATTATAAAAAAATTAGTTTATTTTTTTGAGATAAGAGCCTAAATGTTGCCTAAAAGTTTAAAAACAATTATAAGGAATCCAGTACGTATTTGTAGTTCAAACCAAAAATAAGAAGACCTAACATGGAAATTAAAAAAAAAAGTACTGATAATTGCTCCTTTTATCATTATACACTATCATAATTTTCAACAAAAGCCTCACAGCTCAAATTGTAGGTACTTACTTCAAGTTTAGCTTCAGCCGGAAGTGCCCCCGTCAGTCGGAACCGGAAGTCGGGGCGGTATCGTCAAACGTGCGCCAAGTCTCAACTACCCGATTAACGATAAATTGATTTATGGTTTAGCTATTCAGGGGGTAGAAATGGGGTGCAATAGTTTGTACTTTTGTGTTGTCAATTTAGAAGTGTATAAAGTTGTTTAGTTTTGGTAGAAATAAATTACCGTCTATATTTATTATTTATTACTCTAAAATAATAATTTCTATAAAAGTACTAAGCAAACCATTTCCACTTAATTAAGATGATTATTCACTGGTTTTAAATAACAATAACTAGTAATTATCTACAAATGTATAATTAGCAATTTTTGACATCCATTAGAGACATCAAATTAAAAAACTTTTTAAACAACAGACTTTCATTACTAAAAACTTAAAACAGTTAAAGTTGAGAGGAGTTTCTCTCAGTATCACTATTTGAAGATTCAATCTCGCGTTATGTGAGGAACTCGGAGACGTAATCAGTAGAGCTAGCACTAGTTACTAACGCATCCGTCTCGGCCGCGAGCCAATAACTTGCCACAGACTATACTAATCTACAGACTATAATAGTAGAGCTTGTTATGAAAGAGCGTGTGTCCGGGGAAGTACAAATGTAAAAACACATAAACAAAAATACATGACAATGTCTGATGTAAAAAGTACATAAATACAGCAACACAGATGCATTTAACGGCCAGTTTCTCGAACGATGATCAACGAAAAAATCAAATAACATTGTTTTTGGAAGTTCCTTAACGCGTGCTGCGAAAGAAAGCTGAAAAGAAAGCTGAAAGCTGAAAGAAAGAAAGCTGAAAGCTGAAAGCTTTTGCTTTAGTTGTAAGCCGTGCGGCGTGCGCGTGTTTCTCTGTCTCTCTCTCTTATGCTGGGGCCACACTAGCGGGCTACGGCGAATATTCGTGTTAACGCGATGTATGTGGCCGGGTACATCGTGTCATCGCTTAGTATTTCGCCTTTATCCGAACACGATGTTTTTGTCGCGCCAACACGATACGAATATTCGCCCGCTAATGTAGCCGAAGCATTATAGAAAGCAAGCCAGTTTCGCATTGAACAGTGTGGTATCGTGACAATTATTTTTGTGAGTGTATATAGGTTTTTTGTACATATTAAATAATAAAAAATGAATCGAAAGAAACTTCGTTCCATCCGGGTGTCTCTTGACACGTCTCAAGTTTTTTTATTAAAAACTAGCTGTCCAGGCGAACTCTGTTCCACCTTAAAGGCAATAAATAAGCAGATTTTTGAATTTATTAAGTTTTTCTTAATAGAAAATACGTACATACATATTACCGTATGTCCGTCTACTGGCGCTAAGCTGACCCATTTTCAGCCAGCCGTTCTTTAGTTATAGTGTAAGTAACACGAATTTGTTTTATATTCTAAACTAGTGCTAAAGGTGCTGAGGTGCAAGCTCATTGTTATCGAGCTCCTAGCGCCCTCTCGCATCGGTTAATTGTAAACTTGGGAAGCAAGGCATAAGCTGAGACCGATCTTTCCTGTTTCTATTATATTGAGAGGCGTCACAGCTCAGTTGGTAGTAGCTCGTCCTTCCATGCTGTGGGTCGTGGGTTCGATTCCCACCCAGAGCAAACGTTTGTGTTATGAACATAAATATTTGTTCTGTGTCTGGGTGTCACTATGTTTTATATGTATGTATTTTCAAAAAAAAATTACATAAGTATTATATCAGCAATCTAGCTCCCATTATATACGCTTTGCTTAGTTTGGGACTAGAGTGATGTGTGAATTGTACGTGAATATTTATTTATATTGATGACATCTGCAGGGTAAAAAGTTCACCGTTATAATTATACTGACTGAGTGAACTTTTAATATTTAAAATAGTGATTTTTACTGTTGTTTAAGGAAACATATGTAGTACAATAACCCTAGCGAAGTCGTCAGTGTTGTACCCAGAGTATCTTTGTACGTATATTTTTTGATATTTATTTCATATACCAGATCTCGAACGATTTGTTTATTTGAAGACATTGGCTACGGAAATCAGATTATTTAGTAATTTACGGCTTAGCCTGCTACTACTCTTATAGTTATTATTTCTCGCTCTCGTTATAGGTTTGATATTTATCTCCTATTATAATTGTATCAATGAATTCAAATGAATTGGTTTATACGCTGTTGGTGACTAATACATAAATCGATGACAACGATTTCCGTAGACGAAATCGTTCAATTTATCAAATTCCAAGCAAATTTAATTTATATGATTTAAACATAAATTTATATAAAATAAATCGCTGTTTACACATCTCTTGTGCCACAATAAGTAAGAGATAGCGAACTAGGACACACACGATTGCTTCTGCGATCTTAGTTCCGATATTCGCCGCGTGGCGCTGTTCTCCGCAGTGTAGAGTGCAACTTACAAATGGATGCAACCGGATATATTTCGAAACATTTCGAATACATTATCTCGAATACATCTTACTAACATTATTATATATTTTCTTACTTATTCAGGTGAAGCGAGTTTTCATGTTAGTTTTAAAACAAAACGGGATCAATATATTCGGTATTTTGTCATTTATTATGACTTCAACCGCGTTTAGGCAAGCGGAGTCTAGGACGCCCTCCGGCAAGATGGAGCAACGATCTGCGGAGTGTAGCTGGCAAACACAACATGAGAAGAGCCGAAGACCGGCCTCAGTGGCGCGTCTAGGGAAAGACCTACGTCCAGCAGTGGACTGATGATGATTATGATGAATTACTTATTTCGTTTGTGATAAATCACAGCACGTCCTTTAAGCAGCTGCAACAGATCACTCTCCGGGAGGTCGTATCTATTTCATTTTCCAAAAACCGTTGACCATACATAAATATTGGTAGATGCGGGTAAGCTTCGGTCAGTAGAACTGTATAGGTACTTTGGCTGGTGCATTTACTTAAAAATAAACTCTTGTACCTAGAATCACCTAATATGTAAGACGAGTCTAAATGATTCTTGTGATTTTATTGAATAAAGAAATATTTGACTTTGACTTTTGACTTGTACATTAAAAAAACTTTTCAAAAAAAAAACTTGTTGGATAATACCGAGCCTTAGGACTTGAACCTATAATTAGGAAATTGTTTGTTATTAAAAGAAACATAATAGAGTAATTAGTAGGACATTTATTCAGGTACACTCAGGTGCTTATCACACAAACATTTGCGCTGGGCGGGAATCGAACCGTTAGCAACTACTACCAGAGCTGTCTGTCAAAAATATACATCACACAAACATTTGCTCTAGGTGGAAATTGAGCCCACGACAGCATGGAAGGCATAGCTACTACCATCTGAGCAGTGACGCCTATCAAAAATATAGTTGTAATGTCCTGTAATAGTTGAAGGGTTAAAAAAGCAATCCAACGATCTCGTTATCAGCTACTCCAAAACTATCACCCGACCAAGATTGATTCCTCTCAACCCTCGCGCGCGATTTGCACCTACTACACTTCAATTTTCTTCTAATTTTCTACCATCTTCATTCAGAACCACACCTTAGTCCCTTCGTATACGGTTGAGTATCGCATGATAGTAAAAATGGTCATGCGTGATCGTGGGCAGTAGTGGGAAATTGAGGGCCATTTTAAAAGAATGATGGGACATTTTTCTCATGTAACTATTCGCGATTTATCTTATGAATTCGGAATTTTAGGGAACTCAGTGCGGAATGAGAAATTACTTAGGAAGTTACTTTGAGAATGATAATTTACGGGTTAAGATTGACTAAGCTTTGGTCATGGCTCATTTGTTTAGCCTATGTTATGTTAATCTAAAACCACTATACTAATGGGTATTTTGAAGTAGTTATAATTATCAAGAAGTCAGGTGTATGTTACAATAAAAAAGTTATCACTGCATTGCTTTTTGCGTATTTTTTTATATTAAAAATGACACAGAATTTCGTTATTTTTACTACTAGTTATACCATTTAGTAGTATTCGTGACACGGAAGCAAGATGTTTCTAGTAAAACATCCCATTGCGTCCAGTAGGTACTTTGACATCTATAAGTTAGTCCTTTAAGCCTATGTTAAGTTTGCTTCTTCTAATATGCACCGGTATACTTTCAAAACAAAACAGAGCAATGTCATCAATGCTTATCGACGTTTATAGATCTTCCCGAACGAGCTCTCTAACAAAATCTTCTACTACCACTTTAAAAATTGTCTTATCGAGAGAGCCCACTAACGTCAAAACTAAAGTAAGACTTTCTAACTAATTTTCTATCTGTCTAGTACGTGTCAAAAGTATCTGATAAAGAATTACAAATTACATTTCAATATGTATTGACAATATTCTCATTTCCTTCGTAATAAAGCTGTACATTCAGCTCAGACAAATCCATCACTCCGTTATCGCTTCTCAGATTGGAAGTGCCTTTTCACGTGTACACGGCTGCCAAGCAAAGGATAAGTCACGTTTGATGACTATCAAGTTTACTGGCTAGGGGTCAAGCCACTCAAAGTCTTAATTTCGTAAAATCTCAAGATCATTGGAATCTTCTTATATACAAGGTGATCCTAGGTGCCAGTTCCACGCAATCAGAGCCTAGAAAAACGAGCAAGAAATTCTGTGGAAAATTGACAGAATCGTTCGTAAAGCGATAGGTAATCGTGTGGTCTTCTTTAGGCTACTACTAAAGAAGACCACACGATTACCTATCGCTATACGAACGATTCTGTCACTTCTCTACCAGTTTCCACAGAATTCAACAAAGTCAATTTATTAGACAAACATTACATTATTCGAAAAATCATAAGAATTATTTTCTGTTTCTTTTTCACGCAGCCAATGCTAAGTAAAGGTCTCTTTCAATGCTGGATATTCTTCGCTTTTGACACCCTTTAAATACGATACGGCCTGGTTATTTTTATGTGTGGATTTTTATTAGCCTTATGTTTCTATTTTGTTTTGAAATAAATAAATGTATATCCGTCAAAGAAATGGGAAACTATTCTAAGATTGCTTCCATGCACACGTGAAAAGGTAAAAAGCTTTCTTTTTTGTGAAATCCGCGATTTATCTCGCGAATGTGTTCAATTTGAGGAGATAGGATCCGACTGATAGTGGGATTGGATTCGAAGCCAGACGGAGCTTTTTAATTGCTGATAGTGGAACGAGAGCATAGCGAGGCTTCTATCGCGTTTGTCTAGGAGCTGAAGTGAAACTCAAATAGATGCTTTTAAGTTTGTGGGTAATTCGACAGGTGTCACAGCTCAGTTGGTAGTAGCTCTGCCTTCCATGCTGTGGGTTTGATTCCCACCCAGAGCAAATGTGTGTGTAATGAACATAAAAATATGTTCTGTGTCTGGGTGTTACTATGTATTGTATGTATGTACTTACAATGTATTTACAAAAAAAAATATAAGTATTCTATCAGCAGTCTAGTTCCTATATTACAAGCTTTGCTTAGTTTGGGGCTAGAGTGTGATGTAGGAAATGTCCGTGAATGTATTTATTTATTTTATTAGAAAATTCTTTATTGCACATAAAAAAATGTTTAGGTATACTTACCTACTAAAATATATATATGGATTATATACTTGGAATAAATAACAACATGGTTCGTATATCTTATAGATTAATTTTAACCATTATTAAATACCTTCAGCTTGTCAGCTTTTAAATTTAAAGCTATTCAAAAATGCGCTAACCCCAAAACATCAAGAAACGAATTCAAATAAATTCAAGATGCTCGTCCACATTTTATTTAAGACGTTGCACCTCGATGTTTCCACGTGATTTAACATGGCGCCGCGCTTCCGGTGAATTTATAATATTCGCGCAACTTCCGACGGTGTGCGGCTGACGTGTGTTGCTTCCGGCTTAGGGTAATAGTTGTCATGTTCACATGACGGTTTCCGGTTCTCTTTTGAATTGAATAAAATGTTAGGTTTGTAGCATGTGTTATTTAACATTATGTGATGCATAAGATCATTATGTACCTTTATTACCTGTCTCCTTTTTGTATTTGTTAGTTTTGTTTTGTAAGTGTTACTTTCACGCAAATATAATAAAATAAATAATGCTGGACAATCCACACAACATCATCTAACCCCAAGCTAAGCAGAGCTTGTGTTATGAGTACTAGAAGACTGAAATACTTAATACAATACATTACATAGATAGATATTTTTTATTATATATATAAAATACCCAGAACACCCGGAATAAATATTTGCAGATCGTACAAACATTTATCTCAAGGCGGGAATCGAAACCGCAACCTCCGCGTCTGTCTATTATGTTACACTAATGTTAATACAAATGTAACTACAAAAGTTTAACACATTTGAATAGTCATGTTGCGGTGTACAACAAATTATTTTCTATAATTTTTAGTTACAGTTTTTATAACTAGCACAGGAGCCTATGGATTCAAATTATTCTGTTACAAAATAATTTGTCAATAAAACAATTTTTACTTTACTTTATTTATTTAGATAATACATTCTAGAAACACTCAAATGCAAAAACTGGTATAATAAAAATAGTTTTTTATGATAAGTAGGTAGGTACTTCAGTCACCCTCTGTATTATTATATTACTGAATTCGTTACCATTATTACACAATGACGTCAATGACTACTTAGATCTGTCGGCCAACTAACGCATTATTGAGACAACATTAATATGCATTTTTAGAACTTTAACATTATTTATATTTTGCTAATTACAACACCATTGTTAAAACAAAGTAACTGACCTCATTATTAAGTATAAAATATTTTGAAGCTCTCTCCTTGGTAACCAACCTAATTTTTTCTATGTATAAAACAATTTTAAAGCTGACTAAGTCTTATTGCATGCATGTTGATTCACGACGAAAGCGGTGAGTAAATCACATTGAACCCACTACCGCCAAGGAAATATAACTTGGAAAATAAATATGTATTGCAAAACTTGCGAGCTGCTTCAGTGTACTTAGATAACATAATAAAAAGCTCGTTCTGATGTAGAATATATACATACGCGCCTATTTGAAAACCTCCTTTGTTTTTTTATTGGTAGGTATACAGGCATCACAGTGGATCTATGCTGTGGGTCATGGGTACGCTTCCCATCCAGAACAAATATTTGTGTGATGAACCCTGATGTTTGTAAGTTATTAATAAAAAACATAAAACATTTCACATAAACATTTTTTTTATTATTATAATACGAAAAAAAATGTCCTTATCTCGGTAAAGATGTAGCCATTTAATAATAATAAAATCATAAAATAAGTAACTTTTTAAATAAATCTTTCTTGTTAATAATATAACTTTACATTGGTTAATCGCAAACCAATCCTGTTAAGACAATTAAAATAATTAAAAAATATCTTCCAGGCAACGTTACATGAATTTAATAAAAAACATGGAGTGCAACAAACATATAAACTATTGACTTCATTATTTACATAATTCAAAACTGTTAAACTCTACATTTGAGCAAAAGCTTAATTTGAAGGCATTTAAAATAACTTTTCGGTTCAATTCATATCATTTCTCGTTGAAGTTTGTTGCTTCCGGGTCTGTGGCGTTTCTCTGTTACCGTATTACCAAATTCTATTTACACCCTCCATTTTAGTATCACTCTTAACACGTGTACCTAAGGTTCTATTTCCAACGAACTTTATTAAGTTCTGCACCCATTGCATTACATTCTGCATTCATTGTTTGGTTTAGTTGGAAAGCAAAATAAAAATTATGGTTAGGTAGTTTTAGTATCTTAATTACAATAATTTAGATAAATTAAATGTTATATTTATGCATACAAAAGGTGTTTTTTATTTGCAAATAATGAAATGCTAATTTTTACACGCCATCTAGACTCAGACTAAATTAAGATTTTTTATGAGATCGCTAACATAACATTTTTTTGTTATTGAAATGGTGGCGTAAGATTTAGATACAGATTTAACACTTGTTTACCATAAATATTTGTAGTTGATGGGCATCAAACCCAAGACCCACAGCACATATATTAGGTACACCTAATTTTGTAAAATATCATTTTCACTAGACGAAAAATCTTAAATTGAAGAACGCGGGATATTTGGTTGGTAGCCATTTGCATAATACCAAGAATAAAAATATTACTATTTGAAAGAACAATGCGTTGGCTTTTTATTATTGTTATGCTTCTAAATATAGACGGTAGCGGGAGCGTGCATGCTCTTAGTTTGATGAAGTACCCACATTATAAATAGAATAAGTCATGTGTTGAAAAAAAAACCGACCAAGTGTAATTTGGACTCGAGCACGAAGGGTGCTGTCTGACTCGCACTTAGCTGGTTTTTTAGTATCTGTTATTATAGCGGCAACAGAAATATATAATCGCAGAAAATGTCAACTCTCTAACTATCACGGTCACGAGATACAACCTGTAGCTCTACTATGACTTATTACAATTTATACTTGCTAGCGTCTGTAGTTAAAAAAATGTATGAAGATTTGTACAGCGCCTCTAGCGGATAGTTGGGTACTAAAATTCGTAATATGTACTAATATTAACGTAACTACTGTAGTAAAGTCACGCGATTTTACTGTGACAACTCATGGTAGAGGTACTGGTGGCAGGCGGAAAAATAGACAGACAGACAGAAAAATAGTCAGACGGGCAGAGGTGCCAGTCCGAGGAACAATGTCCCGTTTTACTTTTTGGGTACGGAACCATAAGAAAATAAACCATTTTAAAATAGCACGCGTCTCCACCGCAGTTACATTCACATGCACAAATAGTGTAGAGATACAATACAAATGAAAAAGGAAATGAAAAAGGCACGTTTATACCCGTAATAAATAGGTATAAAAGGTTTTAATCAATTGGATTTTTGGAAATAAAGTCATGAAGTAAATAATTGTTTTATTAGGTACCTCTGTGTTTTTGTAAAAATGTATGTAAACCTGTGTTCCTTTTGGCAATAAATTATTCTACTCTATTCTAAAAAAAAATATTTATTTATTAGGTCTACCAACAGTTTCTTCAAGATTACGTGCTAGTTTAACATACAGAGTATTTTGCTACATGAGAAACCAATAAATAACAGGTAAACACAACTTGCACCGAAATTAAACATGGCGGGGGTTTAAGTCTATTTGTAGCATTAACTAGGTCTAAACACAGTCAATAGGGTAAGAATATGCTTTTCTTATTATATTATTATATAGAATATATTGCAATCTAGGTGTCGGTTCGGTATTTCGAAACTTTTATAAGCTTTAAATACCATAAAAAATGTATTTTCAAACTCTCTAAGTTCCGCATAAAGTTGTATGAACTCTAAACTTTGTGCCGGCAAGTTATTTTCATAACAGTTTTCAAAGTTTCTTAGTATTCGCTCGCTATGGAGAGTACCTAAAATATTTTGTTTGGAATTTTAATGTTGCTCTAAAAATGAAGAAATATACTTTGCTAAAGTCTAACAATAAAATGGTGTATTAATATTAAGTCTTATTGCTAAAGATTCAATTTGCTTTTACGACTTTGTTCTGCTCGTGACTTATTTTGCGTTTATATTTTTCTTCATTGTTTGAGATATTTGCGATTACAGTTAATACATTGATATCTACTAGTTTCCGTGATACTGTTTTCCACCTAGGTACATATTAGGATTCTTTTATGAAAAACACAATACATATCAATAGTCATCTAGTATATAAAACGATTCTAAATGATTCTTGTGATTTTATTGAATAAAGAAATATTTGATTGATTGATTGACAATAAAGTCATCAAATTATCAACAATACATGCTCAAATAAAAATCCCGACGATTCGTTCATACTAAAGTGATAAATTGGTTTTTAACTTTGATCTTGGCACTAAATAAATAATGTCTGTAATTGTCGTCCAATTAGAACATTAAACAGAAAAAAAAACGTATTTTCGAAATGGTTTATTTCTACACCTTAAAATCTTGGGATTCCTTTATAAAAAACACAATATCTATCAATAAATAAGTCATAAAGTTAACAAACAACAATATGCACAAAAAATAATCCTAACACAAAAATAATATGTTTCTTCAAAAGTCCAGAACATTCCAAGACGTTCAAAATCCATTGAATTTTCCACCAGACTATTCCAAATTGATATTCGTAAAGCATGTGCAGATTTCAAAAGGAGTGCAGGGGGGCTATCCAGCAAGGGGAAATTTGCGTGACCGAATATCCTTTCAGTTGCAGTTCACTTTTCGATAATTTTACTATACTAACTCATCAGTATTCCGTGGCATTTTTTATGGACTGACGTGACTGAGGTCAATGCCGCGGTTTAGGACGTGGCCTACCTGATTTGAGCATGGCCTACCTGATTTAAGCATGACCTACCTGATTTAAGCATGACCTACCTGATTTAAGCATGACCTACCTGATTTGAGCATGGCCTACCGGATCTTTCGTTAATTCTATCAAACGATATGAATATCTATTATTTAAAATATATTATTCAATAAAAGACGAAGGAGAAAACTGAACTGCAATTTGATCAAATAACAGTTCAAAAACATTTCAGTTGTCAGGATACCACCCCAGGCATGTCATGTTTAAAATATAAAGGCTATAAGCTTTCAAGTTCTTTATACAGAAAATTCTTCATGCTGAAAAATTTAATCAGCGTGTCCAGAACGGATTGAAATTCAGTGCGGTCGCCTTTGGGACGCATAAATCTTGGTGCTGGGGGAATGGCCCTTGTAACTGACGGTTATAAGCGATGACAGGACATTTTAAAGTGTCATTTCTAAGGTTAATTCTGTTTTGTTCGGGCGTGGCTTTGATTCGCTTCAAGCTTGTATTATTTAATTATTATCAAGACTTATTAGCTACGGTTTTAAGCGATGACAGGACATTTTAAAGTGTCATTACTAAGGTTAATTCTGTTTTGTTCTGGCGTTTCTTTGATTCGAATCAAGCTTCTATTATTTAATTATAATAAACGACTATACAGTATTTACAAAATGTACATTGTCATATAAAATACATAAGAGGTATAGATATATATAGCTATAGACCGTTGCAAACGATCTATAGATAGTTCAACTGATCCACATCAGTAACAATCGGAAGCGTACCCAAGACACTGGCTGCATTGCCGCTAATTGCATTGCCATTTAATTATTATCAAGACTTATTAGCTATCTTTATTTGATAAATTTGCATATTACTTTATTTCTTTATTATTATATTTACACTTATTTAATGACTAGGTCTCTCTCGCTCGGACGACTATATAATTTAGATTGCCGAATTATATATTTCTGTTTGGACCAGTTTTCAAAACAAAGACGTATTATTATTATTTTTTAATTACTATTCCATCCTTAATTACCTTGTTTTACACAACAGCTTAATATCTCTTGTTTCGTAGAATTTAGGATTTAATTAAAAAAAAGCTAAGTGTTTAATTGCGTACATGTAAATAAATAAAAGATAAAATTCGTTGCATCAAAGTAAACACCTCATTAAAAATTTACTGTTGACATATTCTCAAAGCAAACATTAATTATGTATTCTAAAATATGTCAGAATCTTCGTAATTAGTGAAAGTACTTGCATATACACAATGAGCGGCACTTTTAATCTTTACTCACAGATTATTCACGAAATATATATACTCAATACACAATTCATTTATTGTTGTCATATTATTATAGTATTACATAATATATAGATAAATAATGCTGGACAATCCACACAACATCATCTAGCCCCAAGCTAAGCAGAGCTTGCGTTATGGGTACTAGAAGACTGACATACTTAATACAATACAATACATGTACATATATTTTTTATTATACATATAAAATATCCAGAACACCTGGAATAAATATTTGCAGACCGTACAAACATTTATCCCAAGGCGGGAATCGAACCCGGAACCTGCACGCCGCGTCGCCACATCGGTCGTCTATGTTAATAATGTAGATAAGTGTTACGTATGAACCCTGTTTAAAGGGCATTACAATATACTTGTAGTTGGAAGGGAGGCAGACCGAGTTTCATCAAAAGTATTAGATAGAAAAAAAATATCAACAAAATTAACATTAATGGTAACATTTCCCATACAGATCAGTATATTATAATAACAATATACCTACTTGGTAATGTCGGCAGATGCTTCGTAGTGTACGGGACCGCAGCTAAGGGCGGTGCACACGAGTTCATTAAAATGTCGCGGCATGCTCGTGTGGAGTGCCCTAGTGTCCGTTCTCACAGGACTTGTGGGTTCCGAGGGGTGTGTGTTATAGACCTAAAAATGTTTAGAACAGGTATACAAATAAAAAATACAAGAATATGAAAACTGGAAAAGTTTTGAAGAGATTAACGGCCGGTTTCTCGAACGATGATCAACGAAAAAAATCTTATAATTACTATGTGTCAAACTCTGATCAATCGTGATTTGGGTTTCCAGAAACCGGCCGTAAGGATTCTGAATTCTGAACTTTTAATAATTTATTCTAAAAAAAACTTAAAAAAAACTACATTATTTACAAGCTGTACATACAACTGTACATTTATACAAAATACATAAGAAACAGTTGATACCAAAAATATAGGTATAAATGATTTAAATTCACATGAATTACTAAAATCATTTATAACCAAAATATCTTCACGACAGGATACATTGGGTAAGTATTCGCTGCCGTGTCTATACATGCTTAGCGCAAAGTCTATTATACAGCAACGCATCATTAAAATGTTGGTGCACCGGAGCGAGTAGCTGAACAGTCCCCTTGACGCTAACAATGTTATTATTCAGCATTCTTTCCTCTTTTCGGCAAAAAAAAACCTTGCCAGCGCCTGGATTGGAATTGCTTTGAGTTTAAAACCGCAATTGTTACTGAATTCGGAATGCACTGCTTTACGCAGGGACTGTTTTAGTGAACGTATTAAGAGTATTTTTATATGTTGTAAATGCTAAATTTACTCAATCCAGAAAACCCCGACACGGCACGCATTATCCGTAGGTTCCTCAATCAACAATCTTGGCCACTGGATGCTTAGACCGCCACTTCAATAATTATAAGTTTCTAGATTACAATTGTGAAAAAAACTATTAGATTTTGGATAAAGTGTGATTAATAATGATACATTACTTAAATTGTCATTTTTTTCCTAATCATCTATAAAAAAACCACTAAAACATTTTTTTTTTCATTATTCTTCCTAGCCAGCAATAAACCAGATCGTTGTCAAACAAATTCGGGACAAGCTCGATGATATCTACAGCCATTCGTTATTGAGATGGGAAATAATGGGAATATCTCTAGCAATTCGTTATTGGGGTGGGGAAATGGGAAAATTAATTTCACCCCGAATCGGTTGGGCGGGCAAAGTCATTATTTGCATAATCTCTTTGATTTTCAAAACAATAATGCTACAAATGAAGATTTTAATAGACTTACATCCCCTTGTTTTGATATCTAAATTTAGGAGAGAAATAAGTCAAAGAAACAATCAAACTTAAACTGTTGTTTTTTTTTCCTTCAGGCATCGCACATCTTCTGTATTTGTCATTATAACTCCAGTGTCAAATATTTATTGTGAAATAATTCATTAGTAAATCGGCTGTTTATTTGTCATAGAGGAAGCGATGTGAAATATTCCCTTAAAGTAAAGATTTTCGACTCGTAAAATTTAAAAAAAGAAATTTAAAGACGAGAAAAACCACCACTATAAACAGTCAACTTTAGATTTTTACCCGCACCTCCCGATCTGTCAAAGTGTAGACGACTAATGATGAAGATTCGACTGTCAACTGTCATATCTTGTCATCGGTGTGCGCGCCAAAATCATGTCTACGCGGGGATCATTTAAAATGATAATATAATCAAGAAATAGATCATAGAATTCTGTAATTTTCAATTGCGATTCTATATTACGAGTCGAGGCTTATTTCTCGCCCCATGCATAGCAATGAGTTCAGTGATTTGTTTTATTGAGTGCGATGACTTTCCTATTCAATTCCCTTACATTGTACCTACGTCTTTACATCGACGACACGATATTTTATATAATTTGTAAGACATAAAGAAAATCCGTTAACATGAAAATTATTGCAAAATAGATAGTAGTTTTACAAGTATTTATATTGGTAAAAACTATTTGAAATTTAAAAAGAATTCTCATGATCGTATACCTTTCATCACATTGCGCCATGACAGCATCGTTCGGCCGTCGAGCTGACGTTTGACACGCAGTGTGAATCGAATACACTGATGTTTCATTTACTTGACTATTGTCACATTTATCTCACCCTAAGATTAAACTGTAAACATTCCGAGGTTTTCGCTAGACAGCGATTTCTAGGCAACATAGACAGCATACTTGCTTACTGCAGATAGACTACTAGGCAACATACTTGCTGACTACGCCACACTTATTTAAATCAGCACAGCAGGCGAGTCACGTCCGGCAATAGATAAAACAAATGCAAAGCGTTCAGTATAAATTCACCGTGCTTGGTACGTAACGTAGTTTACCGGTGCACTAAAGTAGCTATGGAATTGAAGCAGGGGCTTTGAGGTGGTACTATTTGTACACGAATGTAAATAGGGTACGTTTTATACCTCAGCGCGTTTGCTTTGACCAATTTCTGTGGATTTCGTAAAATAATTGGTGAATGAGAATAAAACTAATTTATGTGCTTGATTTCATTCAGTGCATCAGAAATGAGCTTGTGCTTCGATGGAATAAGTTTTATGAACTTTTCACAGTACCATTTAAACCCAAACAAATGCAAGCTTGTTTAATGTAAGTAGGTATTATTTAGTTGTTAACACAATACCATTTTGGTCGAAACTAAGCCAAGCTTTTAAGTACATACTTTTGTTTTGATCAAAGTTTATTCGAAAATACAAGCTATGTTTATAGTGATTTTGAAAAATTCTGGGTTTCGGACAATAATTTTAATATTTCTAAAACGAATCTGTTATATTCATAAAAGCTCAATTTCGCAGATCAAAATCGCTTTTAAAGAACACACAGATTAACATTGAAAAAAAAAACAAGTTGTGTTCTCGAATGTGACTTTTCCGTGTATCAAAATGCTTTCGAGTAGCCTAAGTAATGTAATGTTGGTATTAATAACGCTCGAGCGCTTTATGTTTTATGTGAATTCACAAATATTTTGAATGAAATATAATATTTGGTGCTAGAGTGTAATTTAGCCTGCATTTCACATATAAAATCACATGTTTTTAAATGAATAAGTAAATATTTATTTGTCACCAAAAACACCTTTATTGCACACGCTAAACAAATCCTACATTAGTTAAGGTAAAGTCGGATTAAATTAATCAGCTGTACTTTGACTTTGTTGACTCTGTATCAAAACCAAACAAATTTTAAAAACGGCATTTTATTTAGGTTTTACAGAACTCTACAAAATAACTCCCTGATCTTTTGTGACACGAAAGCGAATTCTGTTGGTTGATTAAAGAAAATGAGGGTAGACTGTGAGCACTGTAAAATAATTAAGATGGCGCGACGCCGGTCGTGATGGCGTAGCGGGCATTTTGTGCATCCAACGTCACGGGCTCCGAAATAAGCGATTCAAAAAATTAGAATAAATCAATATTCATCACACTCTAGACTCAAACTAAGTTAAGTATGTGAACTAGATTGTTGGTAGAATACATAAACATACATTTTTTTTTAAAGTGTTTCTTAGTTACGAAAATACGTGTTTTTGTAGCCTATTCTAAAAGAGCCCTGGAAAATACTACCGTACCTATTTCTGTCTTTTTTTATGAAGTAAATGTGCGAACTGGCAGCATGAACTCAAATTATTCTTAGTTTAAAAAGAAAACGCAAGGAAAACATAAAAAAAACACGTTATTTACAAGTTTGCCAACATTTTCCAGTGTTTTATTGACCTTATCTTACTAAACAGCATTTGTGACTTATATATAATAATAATAAGTATGGGTTATATTTTTACATTCGATTTGAGTTCTCTCTGAGATCTGAGTTCTCGATAAGATCTGAGTTCTCTCTGAGATCTCAGTTAGGTTAGATCGTTGGAGTTGTGAACGAAACCCTTGTTTTCATAGCCAAACGTCATTCCTCAAGTATCCCTCCCGCGCCGTCCATATTAACTCGGTACAGCAATGATGGCAAACGATTTGTTACCAGCTCACTCCCGCGCTGGCTAAGAACATTACTGCTTACACCGAATCAGTAGGGAACCGAACAGACATAGAGAACAGAGAAAGACTGCAACGGCAAAAAAAAAACAAAAAAACTGTTTTTTATACTATAAATTAATTATAATAAAACATGACCTTAACTTTAAAAAGATTGAGATTAATTTATTTTTAATATAATTTCTGAGAATTCCTTATGTAGGTACCTACAATAAACTATAAAAAAAAATGAATAAAATTATACATAAGTAAATGAATAACAAATAAATGAAAGTGTAATATATAAGTAATTTATGTATGCAGGATATATGCGCCGGTGAAAATACAAGTATGTGACTTAACACTATTGTCTCAGAGTGTTCGCGGTGCAATGCATAACACAGCACGTCCTCAGTGGGTTGAGATTACCATTTAACATTAGATGGATCATCGGCTTGTCCCATGTAGAATCAAGAAATTCGATTCCGAATCTTACAAACTAGAGAATAAGTAAGATTTAACGTTAAATAAATCAGTAAAAAACAAAACAAAATATAGGTATACCGATTTTAGTAAAATCCTACTTTGGATTTGGCTAAAATCTATATAGCTATTTCTAAGGACTTAGTGATATTTAAGGTTTAAAAATCAGTAAAAACAACAAAAAAAATATATCGATTCTAGTTATTTGTATATCCGTTACTTGCACTGTGGGTAATCGACAGCCGTTACACCGAAATGTTCGCATTTGTTAAGTTTTTGCTAAGGCTTAGTAATTACAGTGTTATTTATTACTATTGCTCAAGTTACTTATTTACGAAGCATTTTGGGAAAATCGAGAGGTCCCAAGGACATGTCTGGGTCGTTTAGAACAAAGCATTATCTATCTTTTGTAAGTTAAATCAATGTGGGTAACAAAAATAGAATTTCTTTGAACCACTAATAAGGTTTCTTGTTCTATTCAAGACCTTTGTGGCTTTGGATTCGAGTCTATTTTTTTAGATAATGTAACTTGCAGATAGATCAAAGCAGGACCCGTCCTTTGAAAACATGTCGTGTCTTCTGAGGTGTAGAGTCAAAATAACGATCTCAACATATTTTGTGATTAAATGCTTAAAAATACGGCCAAAAATAGAGCTTTT
The DNA here is from genome assembly GCA_932527185.1 of Ecliptopera silaceata. Lineage (NCBI taxonomy): Eukaryota > Metazoa > Arthropoda > Insecta > Lepidoptera > Geometridae > Ecliptopera > Ecliptopera silaceata. Next base: position 1,540,655 of record OW052202.1, on the reverse strand, counting down.
TCATTTTTTTTTTGGGGGAGGTTTTGTATTTGTGTTGGACTCCCGTTTCTGCATTTAGACGCTAGGGTCCATTATGCGTGGGGAGTTGGGGGATGTTATATGCATACTTACTGTAAACATTCATAGTGTTCTCTCAGATTCAGCTTCGTATATTTTAAAAGTTTTTGTTTAGCATAATATCTTTCATCTTATAAAAAAAATTAGACCTTTTTCTTTTTTTGAATAAAAAAATAAGGTGTCATTGAAAATATCCTTTTCTTTAAATCAATTGAATTCGATTCGAAATTCAAAACACACAAAATATAAGTTTACTAAAAGAGGTTAAATATGCATACAGTAAACATTCGTAGTGTTTTTTCAGATTAAGCTTCGTATATTTTAAAAGTTTTTGTCCAGCATAATATCTTTCATCTCTTATAAAACCAGGGTAATATTGACAGCGTTGTGTATCATGAATATATTCATAAGGAAACTTCAAGTCTCCCGAGATAATAATAACGAAATAAATACAATTTAATACAGAACACAGATTTTTTTCAACCTCAAGTGTGTCGTAAAAACAAAGGGGAGGATGGGGATATGAAGTTATTCATCTCGCGACATAATTCGCGGCATATTTTAATAAAAATGTCGCTGAAGTTGCCTTTGGCGCTTGAATTTTGATCTTATGATTCCGCGCGCTCATAGCTTTTAGATCGGCAGCTAGGGGTGTGTTTTGCACCCCATAGTATCGAATTGAAATATTTAAAACAAGTTGTTATAAGAGATAGATAGATAGATAGATAGATAAATTCTTTATTGTACACAAAGAAAATAACAAATGAAAGACATAACAATAAATTTGTACAATGGGCGGTCTTATCGCTAAGAGCGATCTCTTCCAGACAACCTTTGGATGGAGAGGATAAACAAAAACAGAAAGACGGCGGTGTACAAAAGTTCAAAACAATAATAATTAATTAATTTAAAAACACTAACTATAATAATATCCTAAGCTATAAATAAATATACCTACACTAATATACATATTTTATAGAATATATACATATACTTACATATTAGCAGATAAGGACAGATAGTGGTTATATACCTTTGTTTTAAAAATGTTGGGAGATTTTGATAGGCGAACAGACAGCGGCAAAGCGTTCCATAATCGAACTGCTTGTATAGTGAAGGATTTCGTGTACATTGTGGAGCTGTGTACAGAAGTAACAAGCTGCAAAGTGTCGGAGGAACGTAGGTTCCGATCATTCGTCTGATGCATGAAAATGAAACGTTCCTTAAGATAGTGAGGGGAGGAAGAGTTAAAAAGAACATTAAAGAGAAGGGACAGAATATGTGCATTCCGGCGAAGGCGTATAGGGAGCCACTTGAGTTTCATGCGGAATTCGGATACATGGTCATATTTACGCAGGCCGAATATGAACCGAATACAGAGGTTCTGCAGTCGCTCAAGCTTGCTCAGCAAAACTTCGGAAAGATCAAGATAGCAGGCATCAGCATAATCAAGGATAGGAAGTAGAAGGGATTGCGCAAGCATAACTTTGGTAGCGGTGGGTAAAAAGTTACGCAACCTACGTAGGGATGCAGATGAAGCAAATATCCTGCGGCTAATTTCACTAATCCACGGCTCCCAAGTCAGCCTAGAGTCAATAGTGATTCCCAGGTTTTTCACCGACTGGCTGAAAGGTATAGGAACACCATCGAACGTAATACTCGGAAGCCGTGAATAAGCAATTTTGGAAATAAGCTTACTACTTCCAACCAGAATAGTCTGAGTTTTATTAGGGTTTACTGAGAGTCCAAAAGATTTGCTCCATCCACAGATTCTATCCAAATCAGCATTTATCAGGCTGATGGCTCCATCGAGGTTCTCAATGGTAGCTTGACAATATATTTGTAAATCATCTGCATACAGGTGGTAGGAAGAAGTTAAATTTAGAGAAATGGATTGAATAAAGATAGCAAAGAGAAGAGGTGAGAGGACGCCGCCTTGAGGTACACCAGTGGAGAGGTTGCACCACGAAGAATAGGAATCTTCGGCACGGATACGCTGTCGACGTCCGAATAAGTAACTACGAAACCAGTCAATAGCCGTCGGAGATATGTTGAGAGAGCATAGTACACCAAGGAGAAGGTCAAAATCAACGTTGTTGAACGCGCTGCTGAAATCTAAAAGACAAAGAACAGTGATTTTACCGTTATCCATACCGAACCGAATGTCATCGGTTATTTTGACTAATGCAGTCGTCGTACTGTGGCCTGAACGGAATCCAGATTGGTAAAGATTGAATAAGGAGTACTTATATAAAAAGGAACTAAACTGTTGGTGAATAAGGCGTTCGAGAACTTTGGAGAGGTAAGGAAGGATTGAAATAGGACGATATTCGGAGAAGGCAGTGGGATTTGGTTTTTTAGGTAAAGGAACAATCTGGGCTTCCTTCCAGGCTGCTGGAAATGTACTGGTAACAATAGACGTATTCAGGATATAAGTAATAACGTGAACTACTTCGTTAAGTATTGGTAAGATCATATCGCGACCAATACAATCACTACCCACAGCGCATGAAGTGATGGATGCTATGCTCTTTCTGACATCACAATCAGTAAATTGACTAAGATGAAATGAAGGAATATCTGGGGTTGGTAGAGAGGAAAGATAGTTTAGTGTATTAAGTTTAGTAAGATCGTCAATAGCTGAGGAATTAGAAAAATGTTGATTGAGAAGGTTGAGGTCAAGGTCATTAGGGACATTTTCTTGTTTTGATCTACCAACTCCCAATGTTCTCAGAAATTTCCAGACTTTAGAAGAATCTGTGTCGTCTACAGAATCGTGGATAAATCGGCGTTGTGCGTCTCTACACAACCTGTTGCAGCGATTTCGGAGTTTGTGAAATTTTTCTTTATTCGCGTCAGTGGGTGTGCAAACCATACGAATCTTTGCTATGTCCTTTTTGTGCTTAGCCGTGCGGATCTCATCGGTGAGCCATGGTGAAGGGAGATGTTTCAGTTTGACGGCTCGCACTGGGGCATGAACATCGTAAAGCTTGGTAAGTTGTTCATTGAAATGATTTACCATGTCATCAACACTACTCACCCACTAAGAGTAGTTTTTTATTTGCAAAATACCAGAGACCTAATACAAATTGACACACTATTGAGTATACGCCATAATACGAGCCATAGGTTTATTTAAATATAGTTTTAAGTGGCACCAATCGTATTCCCATATTTTAATTTATGCACTAATCCAACTAACAATTTGTATTTTAGTTTAAAAGTTTTAAACAAACTCATACAAAAGTAAGTAAATACCTACTGCATACTAAATGTAGCTCAAAACTTTTCCGGCTATTATTTTGTATAAAGCCTCATACAATCCTAATTAAACGCGAAAAATATCCAATTGAAAAATGCAGAAGTAATACTAAACTCCTCTTTGTAAGAAAACAGCCGCCAACTCCTGGACTACAGAGTTTCATTGTCGTTATAAGGAAACTCACGTTTTGAATGCGATTCGGAACGTGATCCGGCGGCACGCAGATAAAGATTGAAACATTTTGAATTAGCTACCCGAACACTTCGCATTTTTCATTTGGCACATACTTCAGAGACCCTTTCAACCAACGTAGCAAAAGAGAATTCTAAAACATCTAAAATTTCTAAAAAAATTTGTTTGTAACACAGTCCTTAAAGAGTTATTTAAGGAAAGAATAGAATACCTTATTTAGAATAAAAAGTACTTTTAATGACTTTCTTTATCTAATAGTAGTTTTTATTTGCAATTCAAAGAAATCACTGATTCGCAAATACGAAAATTTTATATCAATTTACCCCAACTACAAGTCAGTCAAACCAAGTCCAAATCAATAACGGGCGAGCGTTAAAATATTCAACGAACTATCTCCAAAGAGGAGGTGGGGAAAAAGCGGGCATCAAACATTAATGATATCATTCCGAGTCCCACAAAGATGCTGAGCAACGGCTGATGGCCGATAGACCGCAGTTAGGGGGCTATAATGCGAATATTATACAGTCACCACTTTCCCCATTCTCCTCCGACCAAGATACGAATTTTTTGCCATGGTAAGTGATAACGATACTTTTTTTATAGCTTTAGGCAAAGCAATACTTTTTTCTTCTTAGAAAAATAAGTCTAAGTTATACCATTTTTTCTTGTTTGAAACATGAATCAAAATAACTGTTCTTCTGACACTATTATTACCATCAAAGCTCAGTTGGTATTAGCTCTGATTTTCATGTATTTTAAGTTCGATTCCCATCAAGCACACATATTTGTGATGTAAACATTGATGTTTGTTTCATGAGGTGAAGTGATAATAATATTTACAACTCAAACATTACATAGCTATTTAAGGTACGATTAAAAGCAAAATTTAACCTTTTAAGAAGTTACGTTTAAAGTAAAATAAAAACAACTTGGTAGATAAAAAATTCATTTGTAAATAATTGAATCCCGAAAGCAGGTATATCTATTATCTCGCCGGCTATTAATTTACCTGGAAAAGTTTCCAATAAATAGTACAGTAAGCGAGTTTTACCCTATTTACGCAGAGTATTCGCTCTAAGTCCGTCTTTGCATTTTAAATTCTGCGCTGCCCTGAAATACGATAATGTAATACGATCAAAGTAGAAGTTTCCTAAAAACTACTAGCCTTCAATAACAGATCGTCGAACTTTAAGGATAAATATAGTTTTTAATACTTTAATTATTACAAATATATTAATTAAAGCTTAGAACAATAATTATGATTGTTCGATTTTAAATTAAAAAAACAGCATCATAGTCGGTTCATTCATGTAGGAGCTACGATGCCACAGACACTTCAAATCGTCAAACTTACAATACCCCTCTTTTTGACAAATGTTAAAAGTAAAACTATAAACTGACGAATATCGCAAGATTATGAGTTTTTTTTTTATAATATAGTTCAGCTATTTTTAAGAGTTGCAAAATCTCAGGCACACAAACATCATAATATTACGTTGTAATATAATATAATATTAAACATACTTTCATTATTAAATACCTAACCACAAATATTAAAAAATATACCAAACATAATTATTATTATTCAGATAAAAAAAAAAAAAAAACAAACGGAGTGAGCTAAATAAAACCGTTTAAAAATGGATGTTAGCAATCTTACGGCCGTTAATGACGGTAGAGCATTATTAAAGAATTCAAAGCTTAAAGCTTTTGCTGGTTCAGTTGTCGGCTAAAATGCCAGGTTTGCTTTAATTTAACTAGGGCTAAACTTTGCGAACCATAACTTTTAATTTCTTCCACTTAGGCCGGTATTCTAAGGTTTCAAGTTTTATTTAAGTTAGTTATAAAGCAAGCTTTTTGAGAAGTGATCATGAAAAAAATTTGACAATTGCAATCGTATCATAACGGTGGAGCAACTGATACACTGCGCGGTGACCCTGCAATGTTCGGCAATCGAGCAGGCGTTGACACGCAGTGTAAATCTATATCCCTATATGGTAGCAGGACTTTAATGACCAATACCTATTTATTATTTATTTATTGATAATAATTAAAGTTTGAACAACACAATACACAAGTAGTTAAATTAAAGCATCTAAAAACCACTAAGGCTTAACACGGTAAGGTTTAATACTGAGTTTACAAAATAATACTTACAGATTTTATATTTATTTCTATGTTTCGTTTGGTTATTCGGATGTGAAAATAAGGAATATTTCTTATTTTTTTTTGTCTACAAAGAACTGTTCTAGAACGAATTATTCTGCAACAACAAAAATTATGCAAAAAACTAAAATAATGTATCAAATAACCCCAGTCTCCTCAAAAAGCAACACCGCAGTACTTCAGTCCGCAACTCACTAAGATAATTTTTCAATTAACTAAGTAATTATTTATTTATGCAGACGCCGGAGAGACAATTTGAATAAAATTAATTTTTCTTATTAAAACCGGCTAAACGGGGGATGCCAACGAGTTTCGGATTGAGTTTGGCTTTTGTTTGATGAAACTAGGTATTTTCTGTGACTCTGACATCTTCTTGAAAAAGAGGCGTATAAATAGGTACATTCTTTAATCGCTAGATAAGATAAACTTACTATCTATCATTTCATTTCATCATTTCATCATTTCATTTCATCATTTCATTTCATCATTTTATTTCATCATTTCATTTCATCATTTTATTTCATCATTTCATTTCATCATTTCATTTCACCATTTCATTTCATATCTTGTTTTCTTTGCTTAGCCTAAATCGTCTCTAAGTATTTTATCCTCAATATATTTTTATGTTCATTAAGAAAACTATATTTACACCTATTTAGTATTATACTTTTCTGATACAAGTTTTATTTAGTATCGGACATAACTTTCAAAAACTCGTTTTGTTTAGTATATTTCAGTCTAAACTTTGAGCTATAAAACCAATGCAATCAGCAATATAAAAAGTTTTTAGTACTATAAATAACGGTCAGACAAACTTTTCTTAATATAGTTGAACTTGAAAATTATAAGTTCGGAAAACCTCGAAAGCCAATCAAAGTCGCTGAGTGAATGTAAATTGGTTGAGTCAAGAAAACTATTGGAAGAACAAACTAATTAAAGAACTTTCCATTTTATAGGAACCATTCAAATCAGTTATTATTTTAGCAGGATTTTGATTTTCATTTTATAAACATAGGCGTGAGAATTCGTTTACATTGGAACTTTAGTACTTAATTTACTTTAATTGTAATTCTTTGTAAGAAGGATCATACAAAAAAACGGTACGAACCACTGCCTAGAAGCCAGTGCCTAGAAGGCTCGGCTCTGGTCGCGTGGAACTGGCACCTAGAATCACTTAGGTATATAAGACGATTCTAAATGATCCTTGTAATTTTATTGAAAATGTATGACCATGACTGAACAAAAATCTAGACTACGAGCAACACTGTACAAGCATTAACTTAAAGCTCATTATCCATCACTCGTAAAACTCCAACATAAATCACTAATTTGAAGCCCTCAAGTCTACCCTTGGTCGTTCACAGCTCATTTACTAGTTACTACGCCATAACACACAGTTCACTAAACAGTTAGTATGTTACGAGCTAATCTACCGAGCCTGTAATGTACTTGACTCGTTTATTTGTTCAAAGTCGGGTAAATCGACCATAGTTTTCACACGTTTAACATACTAAAGCTTACCAAGTTAGAATGAGGGCTTTTACATTATCAGATTTTGTAATTTGTGCTGATTTCAACGTAATATACATTTTGTTTGACAATGTCACAGCTTAGTTGGTTGTAGCTCTGCTTTTATGTTGTGAGTCGTGGGTTCACCACCGAGAGCAAATATTTGTGTTATGAACATAAATATTAGTTCTGGTGTGGGAGCTACAATGTACCTATACTGTATATTTAAAATATTATTTGTGAAGAATTCGTGAATTTATTATGATTTTCTAACTATTTTTTTTCTGTACTTTAATCTAGGAGTGCAAAAGAGTTGTTTACTTAGTAAAGACGTATACATAATATTTCCTTAAATACCAGTGTCATTAAACCAATCTTCTGCAGTAAAATCTTCCTGCATTTCAAACTTAAAGAATGATAAATCGTCAACCGTGTGCATGTTAAAAGACACTTTTAATCGAGTGTATTAAAATTAATGTGTAAAGCGTAAAATACCAACAAATAAATTGCTCTTACGTAAATATTTATTAAGCGATGTGCTAATTACTATATGGAGGATATGGGACGGTTATAACCGTTAATTACTACGGTTATTTACAAATTAAACGACCCTATATGTAAACATGCTTTCTCTTTTTTATTGATAATGGTTTTTCTTAGAGATTCATAAAAGAGCTATTAAATAGACGATAAAATAACGGGATATTTGCATTCAAGCAGGGATTAAGAACCAGTTCCAAAGGCTTGGGCGTGAACGGGCGAAAAAAACCAACATAGAATTGAATTGAGAACCTCTTCTTTTTTGAAGTCGAATAAAGAAAAGTCATCATTATCAAACTGTATTGGTCCACTTTTGGTAGATTCCCACGCCCACGCCCACGCCCAAGCTAGAGACATACCCCCTGTCTTATAAAAAGTTAGAGTAGACTTCAAGTCATCATTACGTATGGTAATCGATACTTCAAGTCTGCACTAACTTTTTATAAGATAGACCGTTAGTAAACTGAAACCTGTTGTTACAAAACAATTACTAAAAAGTATAATACTGTGAAAGAAGCAGTATTAATAGCACAGAATTATTTATAATGAAATACTTCGTATAATAAGGTAGTCTTTTAAATTGAAGTTTCACGCAAATTCAATTTATCATGTCGTTTGTATGTTGGGAATGAGTACGAAGAAATGTGACAAACGTAAACGTATCGAAACAGTGACGTACTTGAAATACACTGCGCGTCGACACCAGCTTTGCTGTCGAACATTGCAGCGGTAGCGCGCAGTGTATATCAAATCAGTTACGTTTACGATTGTGACATTTATTCGGGCTCACCTCTCTGGCTTATATTCTCGTTAGTTTCATAAATTGAGAATTTTTGTTCGAAAACATTTTCAGATGAAACTTTAATAAAACTGGGCTTCACTCATGATGATTAAAATATTAAAGTATTTTAAATAATAAATGTTCGTGGCTCTATCACGTTGTAAAATGCATAAAAACAAATGAATAATAATAATAAATATTCATGGATAATTCACACATCACAGTCCCAAACTAAGCAAAGCTCGTACAATGGGAACCTTTTTTTTGTAAATACATACATATGTACACCTAGACACAGAACAAATATTTATGTTAAACACAAACATTTGCTCTTGGTGGGAATCGAACCCTCGACCCACAGCATGGAAGACAGAGCTACCACCTGAGCTGTGTCGCCTGTCGAAAGAGTCGTAAGTTTGTGAATAAATATAATATCTTAGTCGTATGTTGTTAAAAATATACGTCGTATTGTATTGTCGTATGTTGTAAAGATCCCATGTTAACCTACCTTGGATTAACTGGGCTGTGACGACTGTCGAAAGAGTCGTAAGCTTGTGAAAAAATATAATATCTTAGTCGTATGTTGTTAAAAATATACGTCGTATTGTATTGTCGTATGTTGTAAAGAACCCTCCCTTGGATTAAGTCGAAGTAATGAGGTGTAAAACCCTCTTGTTTAGTGAACTAGTTAGCGAGTCTATAGCATCATGAAGGGGTCCTTCGGTACTTATCCTGGACCTTAAGTGTTGGTATTTAGAGTCCATTTTAAATTATTTCAATCCTTTGTAGCGTCGCTACATTTTTGAAGTCATATTATTTTTACTAATATATTATACTATATTATATTAAATACAAATACTGCTGGACAATCCACACAACATCATCTAGTCCCAAGCTACGCAGAGCTTGTGTTATGGGTACTAGAAGACTGACATACTTAATACAATACATTACATAGATAGATATTTTTTTATTATACATATTAAATACCCAGAACCCCACAAGCATTTATCTCAAGGCGGGAATCCGCGCCACATCGGTCGTCAAATGTGAATGGATTTAGAAGTGGAGGGTAGTCAAAAAAAAGATGGATGGACTGTGTGAATGATGGCATGTGTAAGAAAGGTGTGAGCATTAAGATGACGTCTGATAGAGGAGAGTGGAAGAAGAAGACGTGTTTTACCGACCCCACATGATGTGGGACAAGGGTAGGAGGATGATGATGATGTTATTTTTGCTAAGGAAAAATTATACAAATATGTAAGTAGTTATTATAAAAATACTTTTATACCCTTCATTAAACATTTAGGTCGTTATTAAATCTGATTTATCAAAAGTAAAGAATTTAAATTCAAAAGATTATCCATTAAATTGTTTTCTATGTAAAAATCGTAAAATAACTTTCAAGAAGATTTTGATCATAAACTTCTGAAAGCTGAAAATCTGTCTAGACTCCCATCTTCCAACTTCTGTACCTACTTTTATTTATATACTTAACTTTATATTTTAAACAATCACGCAGTGTTAAAAATACCGTCATATTTTTTATCGTATATTTAGGGGGGCGTCCATAAATTACGTGAGGTGTTTTTTTAATTTTCTGTCCCTCCCTCCCCCTCTTAAACATCTCACGTAATTTAACATTTAAATTAAATTTAGGGGGACGCCCCCTAATAGGTAAATAAATATATATAATACTTAGTGGATAGACCAATATACTAAAAGGGAGTATACCAATATACAAAAGGGAGTATCTTCAACACAATCAAACCAAGAAGCATCCAATAGATTTCAACTGATGAACAGTTGATTAGTGATTCCCATGACGGGGATTACTATTCTATCATTAGTTCCAACCGCTCAATCTCCGGTGTATCCTCCCGGGCTAACCGGTATTATCCGGTATCACGCCTTATCACGTAGAATTCTTGATAAACTATTTATTTCATCAAGTTTCTTGCCCGTTCTTCTAGGCTCTGGTCGCGTGGAACTGGCACCTAGAATCACCTAGTATGTAAGACGATTCTAAATGATCCTTGTGATTTTACTGAATAAAGTTATTTTTGACTTTGACTTTGACTTTGACATCATCATCATCCACAGCCTGACTTGACCCACTGCTGGGTATAGGCCTCTCTTTACTCTTTCCATTCCGCAGTGTTCTGAGCTGTTCTCAACCATCTGCTATTTATTTAACCACTTTCAATTAAGTACATAATTTATTTATGCTTCACCAACGGCAAACTTCACCAACACCATATTCACACATAGTGTAAACATACGTCTAGGATGATGTGATGCACTTTTCCAAGACTTCACATACATACAAGACTTACAGTCTTTGAGTCATGACTCAAATAGTATAAGCACACGCTTACAGAGCACGTCCTTTATAAACGTATTCGGTAGGATGATGCTGTGTTATAGAATGAAGTTACTACACAATGGTACCTATATAAGTATACATTTTACACACAACACTCTAGTCTCAAACTAAGCAAAGTTTGTACTATGGGAGCTAAATTGCTGATAGATTACATAAACAATAAACTAATAATCGAAAAATCTAACATAACAGATTACTTAGGTATACTCCGTTTTCAAAGACCAGTAAAATAGAAAACATATTGTTATTTGTTTTCATTAACATCTTATTAGCCTAGTAAAAACAAAATATGTAAATGCTCAATCTCCAGGTTAACCCAAAACGACACAAATGCTAAAAACTTTATGTGCGTTCAAAATGGCCGCCGTAAATTCACGACAATCCTACTAAATTTGAACACCAATTAAATTCTTCTACTTTCTCCAAATGAGGATAATAAACTGTACAGATGTAAGTACCTACTATAAAAGGCTGCGTTAGATAAAGCGTGCCATTCAAGGTGCGAATATAAATCTTATTTATTTTATTTTTTAAGCCTTTATTTACTGAACTTACAAAGTTTCAATATAACATTATTATATATAGGTACTTAACTAACTTATATTTTAGTGCACATCAGTTTAGGTATTCAGTTCGTCCGTCTGACGCAAAGGCCTCCTTCAGCTTTTTCATATCTGTCCTGCTCTAGTCTCGTCCATAGTGTTTCTAAAATCTCAAATAACTGACACTTTGGCAAAAAAACTTACTTACCACAAAATCAATCATCATTTAGAGACATCAACTACTAAAATAAAATATGTAAGTACAACGTTTTTGCCAACGATTTCTTACCACTTGTCATTGAAAAGTTTTCTATTAAACGACATTTTAAAAAAACATAATAATACATATTATATTTTTCTTTGTGATAATCTTAAGGGTTAATTAACGCACTCACACGTTTCAATTTTCACTCGTTTTATTCCATATTGTAATTCCTAATACTACCTACTTGTAGACTGTCGATCTATTTTATAAAAAGTTAGCGCAGACTTGATGTCTTGATTACTGTACCTAATGGTGACATAATGTCAAAGCTAACTTTTTGTTAGATTGGGTAAGTTATCTGTCACAACGATAATCAAATTTTTTGTAGCTGTAAAACCGCTCCGTGAATAGCCGTAGGGCTGTCACATCGTTTTATGTCACACACACCCTTACTCGACCTGTTGACATTTACGATTTCGCATACTCCCGCGTCTACATTAACGTGTGTGCTCACCCTTATATTTTGTACACGCGTATATTATAGGTTTATGGTGTGCCTTAAATCGGTTTTATGTTCTTGAGAGATTGTAAAGGATCACGTGGTTTAAGAGGCCTTGTGAGTTTTTGGCAGTAGGTATTCTTAATAAAAAAAGGTATACTTTTGTAGTCACTTTAAATTGTCAACCTAGTTATTGTTTTTATACTTTAACTGACAATTATAACTTTAGCGGTAACTAGGTTTTTAATAATTTACTTCTTATGGTGGTTTTATTGTACCTAATGACAATGCTCAAAGCTCTCAAACAATGACGGAAAACATCGTGGGAACTCGTGGCTTGTGGCTTAGTTGCTGGTCGACCTACAATCACCTAGTTACCACGTACTTACGTAATGTACTAGGTGCTAGTACATTACATACGACGATTCTAAATGGTCTTTGTGATTTTACTGAATAAAGTTTCTTTGTAATTTTTTTTCCGGCACCCGTCTTGTTATAAATGCGGTCAACAAGGATGCAACAAGGACGCTTCATTGTCTTCATCCTGGACATGATCCAGAAATCTTTCGTAAGTTCTCATTGCGTTCTCAAGGAGGTCTGAACATTTTGGCCTAAAACTCTTAGCACTCTAGTTTATTGGCAGGAGATTTTAGACATGTCTACAAGATATTTGACACATATTCTGATGCTTCTGACACTGATATATAATGCAGATTAGATACAAGACTTGTTAGTTATTGTCAACGTCTGTATCCCTTTGAGTAATCACCTAGAGTTACAGTGATCATTTACGATAGTTTCAAAGTAATCATCCAAGACCAAGTTTGGAATAGAGACTCATCCGTAAACCCAAAACCCTTGTCAAATGACACAAAACGATAAATCAAACGTAACCGCTAAACAAAGTTGTCAACAAAACAACTGTCTAAGAACTAACACGCAAACTTTGCTATCTTAAACTGAAGCTTAAGTGGACGGAGTAAGGCTGAAAGTGGAAGTGAGTAGGTACTTTGACAATGTGACTCCATATTTTATAGTGCAGGACAGCAGAGTACTAAAGGCTGTTGTGAGTTTGATTCGAGAATCTTCTTTTGATCTTTCTTCAAAGCAGACTGTAAAATAGGTAGTATGCGTCGTTGAGCAAGAACTCGTCAACGTTATTCAGTAGTCATAGATATTCATTTATTTCTTAAAATAAATATTTCTTGATATTACAAGTCTCTAGTTAGTTATACACTTATGTTGTTAAAGAACTTAACTACACAAGTTTCATTTGGAACTCATCAAATTGTCATCAGCGATATTGCAATTTTATGTATCAGTTAAGCACCTAATTACATAGTAAATAAAAAATAATGTTTATTCCCAATATCATACTTTTTATTATGGCACAGCCAGTAGGATACGAGTCTGCGCTCACAAAACTAAGCTTATCATCACAAAAAACTGAGGTTTTTTTATTTTTTTTTTACCTTTCATTAAGGTTTCCATACCGCTAGTAACAGTCAATTCCAAAAAAACCTTATATTGTGTTCTTGGTACGGGCGAGTCAAACTGAAACTTATAATTTGGTCGTAAATCCTATAAGACATTAAATTTATAAGTTCGGGGTGCGACGCGGAAAGATAAACGTGGCTGCATTTCTGATGAACTTGAATCACTTCAGTTGGTTCTCGTTTTATCTTTTCTGACATTTATTAGTCAGAATATCTGTAAAAAATAAAATCAATATCAAAAATTGTGTAGGTAATTTTATTCGTTTTTATTTAAAAAAAAAGAGAGATTTTGAGAATAACTCGTGTAACTTTCGTGTATTAGTTGACATACTACATACTATGAGGAAACAAAAAATGAAAATTATATTTCAGTTATTACGTGAAAGAGTCACAAAGAAAATGTTTTTAGTTGAGATCTTTTACATATTTATGTAGGTAGTATGTGTGACTAGTGTGATGTGTGAAATGTCCATGAATATTTAATTATTTTATTTATGTGTATATAAATATTGATTAAGACAATGAACAATAGGTTATTTGTCTCAGAAGTAAATACAACCAAACTGGGTATAGGAAGTTACCGAGCAAACACCAAGGGATGGCATGCCACGATAGCGAAGCAGCCAGTAAATATTTATCGAATATTAAGTCAAGTGTCTAGTGGAACGGCGTTATACAATAGTGAGGCATCCAGTATTCATCGCCAGACGAGAGTCTATTTGTAGACGTTTAGCACGAATTTAGATTTAAGAAAATGTTTCAAAGCTTGAAATTAAATTTAATGAACCTAAAAGTGTTTTATAGCGCTCAAACGTTTCGTGAATTCAAATTTAAGAAAGCTTATATATCAAAGCATAGAATATAATGAACTTAAAGCTGTAATCCTCAAGGGTACCTTCAAATATTAAAGCTAGACCAAAATATAATCAGACAAAAGAGGCTTGTAATTTATTAAATAATTGTGAAAATAACAAAGCACTAAACAAGTTAACGAACTAAATATAATATAAGAGTTGGATGAATTTTAGAATTAATTGTTAAGTTTTTTAACCTTGACACAAAGAGCAAATGAGGGTATTATACTGACATTGACATAACAGCCATGTCATTCAGAGGTCTAATGTCACATTCGGTACAAGACATTTTCACAGTGATAGAGTCCGTATTGACAGATGACAGCTAGTGTGACATCTGTGAATTTTTTTTTGAACTTAGCTGAAAACATCTGCTATATCGCTTAAAAAATACCATTTTTAAAATAATGTAGCGGTTATTTTAAAAATTGTATTTTTTAAAATATTACATTTAGATTTTAGAATAAGGTATTTTGCATCTTCTTAATGTCAACGTCCACTTTCCATCCATTACCAGCATCAGCTCACAGCTCCCACTAAATGCATATAAATACAGCACCGGTGATTTTTTTTAAATTAATAAATACCCTGAGATTTCCAGAAGTTAGTCAGTTTGTCAGGAAAACTGACTGACTCCTCACATAAAAATATAACGGTATCTGTTTATTAAGAATTCAAAAGCTCACTGGATTTCACTTTACCGCACAGTCGTGCTTTCGCCACCGCGTCCAGAAACTAGTTACGTTTAGCTTAAAGTTTGGCTTGTTACTGCATAACTCCTTCCTACGCCCTGATTCTAGACCGAATGATATTATAGCTTAGTGTTACACAAATAAAATACCCATAACACAAGCACTGCTTAGCTTGGGGCTAGATGATGTTGTGTGGATTGTCCAGCATTATTTATTTATATATTTAAATCAAATATTTCTTTATTCAATAAAATCACAAGGATCATTCAGCATCGTCTTACATACTAGGTGATTCTAGGTGCCAGTTCCCACGCGACCAGAGCCTAGAAGAACGGGCAAGAAACTTCCGGCCTGGTTCCTACCGTTTTTTTATAAGATCCTTCTTACAAAGAATTACAATTAAACTTAAATTCTTTAATATTAATATCCATCAATACATAACGTCTCACTCGATACTATCCTCCATAACAAGTAGTGTTCCCGCCCAAACATACGCATGACATTGACAGGTCAGAAGCTTGACGTTGACAGGTGACTTAGCGCTTGTGCACATGAGACAGTGTATTGTATTGTAACTGAATAGAAACTTAAACTACAATCAGTTTTGCAGTGTTCTTGGGAAACTAGGCGTTAAAGCCAGGTTTACTTGTCTTGTGTAGGCAAACCTACTAAGGTAAATAAAATGTGTCAAAAACTTTATTTTCTATATATTTTATATGAAATATGAATATAAGCTAGTAAAGCGACCGGTTCCGAATCACTTTTTAAACTTTTCTGACTCGTTCTACGGTCTCTTAAACTCATTATTTTCAGAAATTAGTAACCGTTATATGACGGATGTAATGCAGCAAAGAAAGAGGAATTACTGCGAGTCACATTTCCGAGAGTCAAGCTGAAAAACTGCCGATTCGACAGTTTCCGACAGTTTTATTCAGCTTGACTCTCGAAAAGTGAGATTTAAGACGCTAATTTTTGTATTAAGTACCTAAGATAAATTTCGAGTTACACCCTATTTAAAAAACGTAATTTTACGTTTCTGAACACATACATTCGCAGATGTTATAGACGTTTAGACACAATGCAAGGCAAAAACATTGGTACATACTTTTCAGGCAATCCTTTTAAAGAGCCTTTAATGAATAATTTAAAATAGTGCTTGCTTTTTTGTTTGAACATTTATAGCCCGCGTTTTTCAAAGCGCCAAAATGTGATACGTAAAATAAATTGTGTTTCACTGTAATACGTGTAAAAAAAATACTCTGTCGCAAAATTATCCGCTAGGTATAGCATAAAAAGCTCCAAGTGATATACTAGTAACACCTAATAAATAGTAACGCTTTCTTACATAAATATGTTATTAGAAATAATTTATGTATTTTGCGGGCACTGTTTTATAAAAAACAAAAGCATTTGAGGCCTCAAAGTGTTAGTTATTATCTTTGTTCGGAAACTTTTGAGGTAAAGATAAGGTTGTTATTTCAATAATGAACAAACTTTCCGGCTGATTATGTCTGTCACTTTACTTTTATTCAGCTACATCTCATCGCACGTTTCAGCAGATTTTAATACTTACTTTAAATATTGTAAAATTAATCATTCTGTTAAGGTGGGTTTACACCAAACGAACATAGAGCTAGAGCCAGAACAAGAGCATTCTTTCCTATTCTTTTAGTGTAAACGAAAACTAGAGGTATCCATTTACACCAAACGAACACAGAGCTAGAGCTAGAACGTTCGGACGCGCTCGCTCGTGGAGCGAGCGCGTCCGAACACGATAGAATGCTCCAAGCAACAGTTCGCGCGCTCTTGCGCCGTTTACATCAAGCGAGCGAGCATTCTTAGAATATTCTATAGAATCTTTGCGAACGCACTAAGAACAACGAAAGAATGCTCTACGCCTGTTTACACTAGAAGAATTTGACGTAGTGGGGATAGAATGAGCATTCGCTCGTTTGGTGTAAACCCACCCTTATGAAGTACTTAGTTACTGGATTACGATTAGAACGAATGTCAAATTTTTAAAAATACTTAAGGGTCATATAATAAATAATACTTACGAAATAATAGCAAATGTAATAAATAATTGAGATTACATTCCATACCATTTCACCTCAGATACTTCCTTTAAGCATTATTCATTTGTAACGCTTAAAAAAAAAGCCGAAAATATAAAGCCTCTACGAAAGTCAGTTCTAGTTACAGCCTCTAAAAACTGACTCGTAGCTTAAGCCTCAAAAAATTCAGTCCTAGCTTAAGCCAGTCAGTTTAGAAGCTTCAGCTATCTTCCGTTATTTAACCCAATTACCTACTTTACGAAATCCACGCATAAGAACACAGCGATTCTGATAAGACTCCCTAATCTTGGGTCATATTAATAAGACGACTCAAATTACGAAGCCTTCCTATATAGCCTTCATTATCAACATATTTACGTTATACACGGGCTTATAAGCCTCTGGAGAACACAACTTATAAGCACATCCGGTATTTATGCCTCTCGACTTATATATTCCTTCGTAATCATTTCCTTTCCCTTGTTTGTTACAATAAAAAGAAAAGAAAGAAAAGTTTATTTGCAAACACAATAAGTACATACGACATTAATTATATCTACTTAAATACTAAAAAAACAAAAAATATACTTAACTTATAAATTAATAATTCTAGGTGCCATAGTTCCACGGGACCAGAAGATGTGAAACAACACGGGGGCGGAAATAGAAGATATTATGTCTTCAAACGACTCATAATTTTTAATAAATATAATTTTAATTAATAATAATATAACTTACTTTGTAATAAGTAAATTATTTTTCAATTATTAAGTTATTCCATACAAAATGACGTCTTTACGAACAATACTTTAGTCCAGACCTTAATTCATAGCGATGGGCGTGCAGGGCCGGTTCGTCCTCATTTTAATATTACATTGGAGTTTAAGGGCCCGGAGCCGAAGGTCTGCGGTTACAGATGTCTGTCCCTTGTGCTTAGCTTAATTCTATTTCGTAAATTATGTGCCACGGTCAGATTGCTGGAGATTGTGGATCATTTAATTGTGGGGCCGAGGGTGAAATTGGTTGCAGGGCGAGTTGGGTGATAGGGTTTTTGCACACCGTCCGATACCGATAACAATACTGAGGGTTCCAATTTGGAATGAGATGCGGCGTAGCGGAAGATATGAGACAAGATAAATGTTTATTTGTTCCTAAAATGCACACATCAAATTCAATAATTTTAAAATACTAAGATTAATATTCATTCAATGCAGAAAAAAGAGCCTAGAAGCGGCAGTCTCAATCTAATCTTTTTATATTAGACTGTTTTCATATTCAGACAGGAACCAAACCCTATTTAAATCAGTAAGTTGAAAAAAATCTTGTTATTAGCTCTCGTTATTATTATTCAGTCAGTTCATTTTAAAAATAAATACGGGCGTTAAAGCGTGAGAGAGAAAACGATCATGCTGCCAGTGTCGTCTATTATATAGGCTTATTACAGACCTACAGAAAAGAGACAGGTATTGGCCGCACATGTCAATTTGCGTGCGGCTATTACTCAGTCTATCCTCTATGCAGGGGTCACCAAATGGCGGACCGCCGACTCTTGTATGCGGACCGAAAAAATATATCCCGCGCAGTATTTTTGTTGAACGTATTCCATTAGCTTTCTGTCTATAATCTTGTAGTTATCGTGTCGTTCAATGTAAAAACAGCCATACCTATCTAAAATTAGAAGTTATATTTGTATGTTCATTTTGGACCCATGGCCGAAGTGAGCGACAAAGTGTTCAACTTCGAAGTATGTTGTGTTTTTTTTTAATTTTATATTGTTTCGATTTACGAGACGTTGTTTAAGAATATTTTAAGAGTACCTTTATAATTTACAAACATATATGTACAAATAATTTTGTCATCATCAGTTTTTAATTGCAGCATTGCAGTAAGTTAAACAGGTTTGTAATAATAGTAACTCAACATTACAGCTCAGTTCAGTAGTTAATTCATCGGGCGTGGGTTCGATTCCCACCAAACATTTGTTTAATGTTTTCTATATAACAAATACATAAAAAACATGATTCCGATAGAGCTATGCTTAAATTGATAAAATTATTTCATAAATGAAACTTCAACCCGAAGTCACAAGCAAAAGTTATCTTTATAAATAAATGTACAAGCATGTAAAAAACCTTTCTACACGCAAAACACGATCATGAAACAAACATCATACAAAGGCCAAAAATACGGTCCGGTTGAAAGCCACAAAGTACTTGGTAATCTCCATTGAGCCGGAGTTTGCCGACGATTTACGAGTGAACCCGGCGGCTTACGTCATACATGCTCGACAAGCTAAGTAGCTACGACTTCGGTAGCTCTACCATGAGTTTTTACTATACCATATTATACTATACTCGCTAGCGTCTGTAGTTAAAAAAAATTATGAAGATTTGTACAGCGCCTCTAGCGGATAGTTGGGTACTAAAATTCGTAATACTAATATTGACGTAACTACTGTAGTAAAGTCAGGCGATTTTACTGTGACAACTCATGGTAGAGGTACGGATTTGATGGGAGGGAAAAATATGACTCCCAGTCATGAAGTCGGTACCTCACATGTTCCATCTTTATTGATAGCCAAAATGTAGGGCAGTAGAACCCTTTCAAAGTAAATAAATAAGGCGATGCATCAAGATTCTAGCATCTCGCGTTGAATTTTTAATTTGAAAAGGTTTGATATTTCAGATCGAAGTTTCTTACTTCCTATACTGCGACAGAGTTTAGATGTGTTCGTGTGTGGATTGTTGACGCACACGTATTTCTTAGGTTATAAATCAACTCGAATGATTAGAAAAAATAGAACTTCCTGTATAATTTTTTTATAAAAAAATTATACAGGGTGTTCTATTTTTTTATAAATCAAGGGCTTGATTTCTTTTCTCGACATTTTGTTTTGGAACGCCCTCTTTTCGTCATCTCATCATTTGAACCGCTCTTCTCAAACACACACCCTGTACTGTTAACTGTAAACACATACTGAAAAGTTCGCCATTAACAGAAGAGTTTATAGCTTTACCAATCGACGTTCGCAATTTCCAATTTCACAGTACATTTGGCATTATCTTTGACGGGTTGTCGAGTCATGCAATGCTTTGAGCGTTCAAAGCGGCCCTATTTCTTCCAGTTTCAATACAAAACATTCGTCAAGTTTTGAAACAGCTTTGAAGTCTGCGAGTTGACGACGAGTCTTGGGAAAATTTCTTTTGAATTTTCAATTGGTTTAGCTTCTCTTGTACTCTGTTCCAGGTAAAGAGTTCGAAGCTAAACTTTCAGGGAGTTTTATAACTTTTATATGGTACCTACTACGACACAAAATTGATATATTTTATAAAAATAACATTCACGGTATAAACGAGAAATAGTTACCTCGTGGTGATGCTTTTTGTCTTTAACAAAAAACATTTTATTAAACATTTTCTGTAATATTTTCATGAATTCATCTATAACATAACTAATTTGTTACGGTCTATCTTATAAAAAGTTAGCGCTGACTTGAAGAAATGTTTACCATACGTAATGATGACTTAAAGTCAACGCTAACTTTTTATAAGATAGGGATGTTTAATGTGTCTAAAACCTTAGTTATGTAACGTATGGTACTACCTATTAATTCTCACTAAATATGGCTGTATATTTACCTATGTCTTCTTGAATTGAGTCAAAAATCTAAATAATTATGCTCTAGCTAATCAAAATCAATTAATCATTATTCTGTAAAAAACAAAGATCATTGAGACTTGTCCTCATACTATTTAGGTGATTCCAGGTGCCAGTTTCACGCGACCGGAACCTACAAGAACGGGCAAGAAACATAAGGGCAACAGAAAAAGCGCATCGAACTTTCATTACAGCTAACCAAACAGCGTCTGTCGTTGGAAAGGCAATATCTAGACTTACGTAACGGATACATTCGGCTAGGCATCGGATAAACTCGTGGCCTAGGGCACTAAAGAGTTACGTGTACAGATGGACAATTAACTAGATTTTAAAGTGTAGAAAATAGCCTCAGTGAAGACAACTTTTGTGAGCTACATTTTTATAAAATCAATTAGAGAACTGAGTTTAAAAGTGAATATAGCCGTGAAAACATATTTTGAATATAAGCAAATAATAAATAAATATTTATTATTTATCTATTATATAATCGACTAGAACGTGTTTGAAATGTCCATGATTATTTAATATATATTTTTTTTAAATGTCTAACTAATTTTAATCTTCACTCTCATTACTAATATTTGGCTTTTTAACAATATAGTTGCCTGTTTTTGTGGCCCATAAGACTGACATAGCTTATGTGACGTCATGTTTGCTTGTACATAGGTTCAAAGGCATTTCCAACAGAAAAAGCTTAAAAGCTGCTATATAACAAGTGTAACTTAATCTAATACGATTTAACGTTTTTCTATTTTCTAGCATGAACACAGTGTTAACAATAAAAAAATTTACAATAAAAAGTAAACTTAGCTAGAACAGCTGTTCTGGTACAAACTCTTTGGCTTTGTATTGATAAATTGAGCAATCGAGTGGTAGAAGGCTGACTCCTGCGAGCGACATAATAATTTCTACGAAGATGAGAAATTGAATCCACGCGGGCGCATTTTGTTATGCTTTAATTACGAGTCGGTCCAATATCTGCGAGTGGCAGTTGAACTAAACGGAACTTGGGGTAGAAGTTGAACTAGAATGTTTGTGAATTATTTTCCAGTCTTCTTCTTATCGTGTCGATGCTACAACTGTATTTTGTTGTAGCATCGTGTTGGAAAGATTAGCCAGACTAGACACTGCGTTACCGTGCCTAGCTGTTACCGGTGTGCGCCACGAGGAGGCTCTTTCCATGCACCCCATATTTTTATTTTCCAGTTAAATCAGCATTGCTATTCAGCGCAGAAATGCAACCAGTATCTTGGGTACGCTTCCGATTGGTTCTGATTTGGATCAGTTGAGCTATCTTTAGTTCGTTTGCAACGGTCTATAGATAGCTCAACTCTTTATGTACATATTTTATATGCCTATGTACATTTTGTAAATACTGTAATAGTCGTAAGTTTGTTTGTGAATAAATTTAACTTTTTTAATTGTTAATTATTTGTAGGATCTAAGGAATGTTAATATATTTATTTTGATCTAAAAAGCTAATGAGTTGAGCAGGATCTGAACCCGTGACCTTCCTTGAGTAAAATATTTATATAAGTATAGTGATTAATATATATGAAGCGTAGATTCAATTTTATTAAGAGTGCTCCCTCGGGTCTACAATTTCGTTTAAACATTGTTTTGGATTAAGGCAGTTTCTTAGTATTTCCTCTTTTGCAGTTAATGTTCAGTCGTGCGCACCATTCTCAAGATGCCTGGCAAAAATTAAGGATCTTGCACACGACTGCTGTCAAATGTTCTGATTTTATTTTTAATCAAATTACTACATTTTAGACTACTCATGCTAAAATGTTTAACAATGATTAAATATTTTAATTTTATACATCTTACTTGATAATTATAATTGATACCTTAGACACGTACGCTAAGCTGTAAATAATATGCAGGTCTTGGATATTGATAAAGAGGTAGGTTTGCATCAAACTCTTTTTATTTAAGTATAATTAACACTCTTCTTTTTAAAAACTTCTTCTCTTTACATAACATTCCCACACAAAGTTAAAAGTTAATACTTAATCGGAAATCAAAGGATTAGCCATTTTCATTTACAAAATAATGTATTTAGTCAAATTGATAAATTGAGTTTATATACTTATAATATGATTAACGTAGATATAGTTTATTATGTAGTTAGTAGAAATTATATTAGCTAAAAAGTCTGAATAAATTAAAAAAAAAAAGTTCTATTTGGTAAATGTTAATTACATTGTACGTACGATATACTTTTTGGCAATATTTTTTTTATTTGTTTAATAACGAGTCATGTGCAAACGCTCCACACCGAGCAGTGTTCAAATGCCAGTGATGGTAAAGTGCGGGAATTTCCTTATTAAACTTAGCGTTATTAAACCATGGATGGACAGCTTCTAGCAGCTTAGACAAATAACATTTCAAAAGGAGCGTTAGTAGTATAGGTTGTTTTAAGTTTAAAGACAAAAGTTACTAAATAATGTGATTTAAATTGTGTAGTACAGAAAAACCTAGCCTTCTTGTTTACCAATAGTATTGAGAATGTATGTTACATACCTATACAACAAAGACAATTTTTTTTTTTTTAATTTAAAATAAAAAATAAACATATTTTCAATCAACCACAGATGATATTCCCCTAAAAAATTGTGTATATATCGTCCTTTTTCTAACAAGTAAAAAGTCTCGGAAAGTATTGTTGTTGCCGATATCAAAACGTTAGTCCTTAACGATATCGTATCGTGTCGCTGTCAAAACAAATCTTATTCTTTCTTGACTTTCATTTCTTTTTTGGTGCTCACAATATTTGGTTTTCAAGATTCATGAACATGTATACCATTAATCTAGTACGCTTATGATTCCCCGCAGACTGCAGACTTTTTATCGGCCGATAGTTTGGTCGGCTTCTTAATCAGTATGAAGACTGAATCACTGTAATGTGCGCATCTGCATACATCTTCATTCTGATTAAGAAGCTGACCAAACTATCGCCCGATAAAAAGTCTGCAGTTTGCGGGGGCCATAAATGTGGCGGCTTACTTTGTGACACAATGACGACAAGCAAAGCGGTCATATTTCTCGCCAATAAATTAGTCATGGTCAAGAAGCTCTCTTTTCGTTTCCGATGCTCATTCGTTTACAGACTGGATAGAATTTATCGAGCAGAAATTGCAATCGGCGTTTGCCCTCGATGCGGATATCAGGATTAATATTGAGATTCAAATGATTCTGGACGCTTTTAACGACCATGGAAATGTAATGGACAGGACATAGCTATCCTTGGGTTTTTGGGACGGGTGTGTTTTCAACAACGGTCTTTAGCCGAAATTGTTTAAAACTATTATAAAGCTTCCCTCCAAGGTTCATTTGTGGTACCAAATTTTATTGTAACAACCTGTTTTTAACCATATGAGTGCAATAAATGAATTGAGTATTGAGCTTTTATTTGATAGGTACATTTAATAATTTGGTGAAAAGATGTGGTAAGCAAATGAAAGGTTTCGGGGGCAGATTTTGCGTAGCAGAAATGAAAAGTACCTAACATACGTGTGAAAAAAAAACTATAGAGAAATAAGTTTTTAAAAAATCAAACTATGATCAAGACTTTACTAGTATTTTTTGTTAATTTGTAGTGACATTTTATAACTTTTCAAAATATCTCCAACATTTTGCGTTCAAAAAAAATCGCATGAAACTTTGACTAGAAACTTGGTGCATGCAAAATTAACAGTTAATTTGACAGACAGAGATAAAAAAAGAAGAAGGAGATCAGAGAGCCACCAATCACAGTCTGTCATCCATATCCTCTGAGTTACGCGCAAACAAACACGTTACGGTATCGAATAATAAATTATTCGCCTGCGCGCTTGTGTATTCTACTAGTGATGTGCTTATATCCGTAACACTTTCGTTTCCGTAACGCGCGCATTCATTCGCTCCAATATAATATGCAATACGCTAAATGAGTGTGGCCCACACTCACACTAAATAGGTACAATATAGATTATGGTTTATTACAAAAAACTGACACACGGTACTTTTACGGTCTACTTTACCTATTCCACACTCGCTCCCAGTCGCATTAAAAGTGAGTTTGTTTTTCATAATGCGTATTTTTTATGACAGATAATAAAAGTATACTTAACTCAAAACAAACTTTTCCAGTCACGTTTTAGTCTGCCAAAATTAACCTCATTACATATTAATTGATACTCGGTCTTGAGAGCTTTAGCATAAAAAACGTGTTAAACTCAGAACCGTAACCGGATAATTTCCGTAACATGCGTCACAAATGTCACAATGACATCCCTAGAGCAGCGAACAACTCTATGCAATCGTAATTTGTACGGAGTATCGGAACTCGGAATCGTGTACAGCGCTGACCGAAAAAAAATGTATTTTTCAGTGTATTTTGTCTTTTTACAACACAGATATTCGTGTTTTTATTTAACATGAACGTATTAAAATACGGTTTCGACCAAAACTCTTTGTTCAAGTAATTAGTATTTACTTACTAAAGTGTCATCTATTAAGTAATACTGATATACCTATTCATAGAATTTTTATGATATAAAAAAATGAAAAAATATTTTTGTATTTTATTTGAATTTCTAATAAAATGAAAATTATTAAATCTTGACTAATAACACCAAATTTTTCAACATAAACTACTAATACTGTTTTGTAATGTTCTTTGTGTACAATAAAGAGTTTATCTATCAATCTACACTCCATTAAGCATTACTAAGCTTAGCCAGTGACGCGTTAAGGCCGGCGCAGACCAGGACGGCATGGCAAAGGATTTTAATTTTTACTAATGGACATTCAACCGTACTGTTACAGAAATACGACATAATGCTTTGCTTTAAAATGATGCCGTGGCATTGAAAGGGATTTTATCGCACGGCATCAAAAGACGCGCCACAGGCTCCCGTGGCGGTATGCCGTGGCATACTGTGGCATACTGCGGTAGGCAAAGGTATGCCACGGACTCCGGCGCTTGTGGCGCCGTGGCATGCCGTGGCACAGTGCGGGAATGCCGCGGTATCTAAGCAGCCTGTGTGCGCTGACTCACGGCAAAATCCCTTGCCATGCCGTCCCGGTCTGCGCCGGCCATTAATACAAGCCCCAGCCCCCCGCTCCGTCTGCGCCCGTCTATAAGCGAGTGTCATTATTTATTCGCGCCACTTAATGCAAAGCTTGTTCTATTATTAACACGCCGTGTGAACCACCTGACGCTTTAAAGCTTGTCTACAGCCGACGCGATCAGAGACTCTGAAACAAAAACGTTTAAATCCGGTCTAAAAGTTTGCCCGTTTGACCAAAGCCTGGA
Source organism: Ecliptopera silaceata (assembly GCA_932527185.1). Taxonomy (NCBI): domain Eukaryota; kingdom Metazoa; phylum Arthropoda; class Insecta; order Lepidoptera; family Geometridae; genus Ecliptopera; species Ecliptopera silaceata. Next base: position 1,514,461 of record OW052202.1, on the reverse strand, counting down.
TAGGTTTTGGTAGTGAGGTGTTGGCTGCTAGAATCACCTAGTATATAAGACGATTCCAAATGATCTTTGTGATTTTGATCCTTCTAAACATAACGTGGATAATTTTTTCATTGATCTCATCATCATCATCAACCTATATCAGTCCACTGGACGGTCTTACCCAAGACGCGCCACTGAGCCCGGTCTTGGGCTCTTCTCATCCAGTGTTTGCCAGCTACACTCTCCGCAGATCCGTTACTCCATCTCGCCGTAATTATTGATCATTGATCTCGATATACTCATTTTGAGCTCAAAATGTTGCGTGTAATTATCACACGCTTCTGCGTTACCAGTTTTTTTTACTTGTTTGGACACACTATCGATTGTCTAGATAAAATATACTTGAATATGACTTATACATCTTATTCATCATGACATTGGTTGATACGTTATCACTCACTAAAATGAAAAAAGGTTACACAAAATGTTGTTTGATTTCTATGTAAATGGAATGCACAAGAAATGCGATGACCTTAAAAGCTATGTTTCACAGTCGCGCCGTCTCGCGTCAGTTTCAAATGGTTTTAAGACTATAAAAACTAGGGGCTCTATTTATACCATGGAAACAGATGAACGAAGATGGTTACGTGGCCTCTTTTGAGTGAGTGCAGGCTGGCACTTTGAAGTTTTTTTTTTTTCATTAAGCTTGGCTTCTGAACAAAAAAGTTTTTATTAGGGATGAGAGAACCTTTTTTTAGTAGCTGATTGCCACAGTAATTAAAAGAGGTATTATGGAAAAAGAGACTAAAAGGTTGTCCATTTGATGTATAGTTTTTTTGTGTGCAATAAAATATCAAGTTTTTGTGTGTCTGTATGCAAAAAAAAACTTAACTTATGTCATCAAAAACAGTGCAGCCGTTTGCATAGTCCAAAATAAATGGCCATTGCACAAAAAAGTGAAAAATAAAAAAAACTTTTTCTACCTTTATAAAACTCTATACAAAGTTTTACATTTTAATTTGACGTTGTGCGTACATTTTTATTTCGTGTCGTAAACAGGCCATTATTTATTTACGTCATTACATTGTTATGGGGGTTATCATTGCTTTTACGATTTTCACTTCTAGACTACGTTTATTAACTGCAAAACGAAAATAACTTAATCTTTTTATTATTTGTGAAACACTTTGATGTTTTGTATATGCTGTATTTTGGTTTTTACTTATGTTATCAATAAATAATATGAGTAAAAATAAAAAATACTTACTTGACATAAATACCTAGTTACCTATGTATAGTTTAGAATTTTTAGTATCTATAAGTATAAAGTTTTAAGAGGTTTATGCCGGGTTCATAATAAGTAAAAAAAATAGGTATCTACTTACCTATTGTCTATTAAATGATAATTACTAAATCAATTAAGTAGATTGCTAAGCAAAATAATTATTCACATAGATATTAGTTAAGGCTCTACTATATATATTTTATATTTGAGATGCTGTATCAGCTCGACAATCTCTACGTTTGAAAGACAAAGATTTGGACACAACAGATTTTCTATTGTTCTCCCAGAGCCGGACTTCAAAGGCTAGAGCAAACTGAATCCCCCAGTTCCTTTTATCTATCCTCAATCCCTCCCAACTTTTTGAATGAACAAAGGAAAAGTTTAATTTGTTTCTATCCATTGATATTTTCCAATAAACCCGCACCTAATCCGCGCGGCTGAGCCGAAACAAGTGAAACTTCGTGTACACAAACTTGTGCGATCTAAATATAATGGGAACGTAAACAATGGGAATTGCGCTTCGTTTCACGCAAATATTTGCTCAATCGAAGCCTTAGTCGGATAACAGCATCGACGCACACCGTTCTATTGGCTCTTCTTCTTATTTTTCTTTTTCATATAGCCTCTTCTTCTTGTTTTATTTATGGCTTCTCTTTATCTATGTCATATCCTGTCGGGCAATTCTGCCGGAAATAATTATAATATAAAATAATTTAAGTAATTGTTTAATAATTTAATATAAAATAATTTAATTGAAAATATTTCTCATAGATAGTTCACACATTTTTTGAGTTTGGTTTTATTTTCAAACCAATGTTTCATTTGTTTAACTGTTTTTTCTATTGCGCATACCTTCTTGTTCCACACAATAATAACATGTTATGATGGATGAATGTTGAAGGATTTCCCTAAACGTGAGGAAATTAAAGAAGTTACGGCTCATATACCGCTGCTGTTGTTAAATATTTGTTAAGGCATAAGTATTACCGGCAGTGTACCGAATTGTTTCAAAACTCTTGATTGTGCACCCTTTTTTCTTGCCTTGTAACATTTTCTGCGGAAACGCAGTCAACTCGTCTTCAGAGCTCATCATTGTACTTATCCATTTTTGACGACCGATGTGGCGCGTCGGGCGAAGCTCCGCCTGCTATGCGGAAGGTTGCAGGTTCTATTCCCGGCTTGGGATAAATGTTAGTACGATCTGCAAATATTTATCCCGGGTGCTCTGGGTATTTCATACGTATAATAAAAAAAATCTATCTATGTAATGTATTGTATTAAGTATGTCAGTCTTCTAGTACTTATAACACAAGCTCTGCTTAGCTTGGGGCTAGATGATGCTGTGTGTTTTGTCCAGCAATATTTATTTATTTAGGTCAAGAAGTGCAAATCAGCCATAAGGGTACCCATTTGGTAAAGCTAACTGTACAAAATGAAATACGTTGACACCGACCTAAGAACACGAAAAAGACACGTTTTGTAAAGCAATTTTCTCAAATTGTGGCCCGGACAAAACGCTGTCATTAAATTCGAAGTAACGCTGTCCCTCAGTCGACCATCGTTTATCATTCAACACGACATGGCAGGCAAAAACGTGAAGGGATCGCCGGAGAGGCTGAAAACCCAAACTTAAGAATAGAGACGCCATTTCTTTCGCTTTTTAATAACGACTATCCCCGGTAAAACTACAGGCAATTCTGCAAAAGTGTTTATTTTGAAAATAAGTTTCAGTCAAGTCAGAAAATCCTGAAGTTAGCTGCCATCAAGGCTCTTCAAGCAAATGACAGCCGATGGACTGGGGCCATATTTAAAAACGAAGAAGAAAAGATGACAGTAGTTGGGGCCACATTCTACTTGTTGCTAGCATAATAGACGCGTCTATAAAATAGCATGAAATATTTTATTCGTTGCTCTGCGATACACAAACTGAGTTGAATCAAATTTACAACAACAGGGTATTTACGGATTACGCTTTAGACTTAAAATATAGCTAGAATTCCAATTTAGGTACGCAACAATAATAAATAATAGGTTTTTTGTTCGAAACATGGCGAATATTTAAAAAAATATTTGGTACAAATCCGGTTACAAAAGCTTTTGTAGTTTGCATGGACATGATAAAAATGTTTTTACATAGGTATCTTGCATGTTATTTGTACACGAAACTGTATTTTAAATTTTTTATGAATGTTATTGAAAAATATATTGTTTTTTTTTAACATTTTTTAAGTACGGCCAATGAGGGCTGATTCTCTTTGTAAAGCTACCACACACGTCCTGTGCCACAATATATCATAGTTGTACAAAAAACTAGATAATCCTGCAAACTCGCAAAGCTTTATCTAGGACACGGTTGCTATAAACAAACCTACCAAAAACCAATGATTTTTGAAGCACACCCTCCATTTCCATCATGTTTCGAAAAAAGCGGACGAGTTCGGAGCCCCGTCCAGTCCACTCTTATGAATAAATGAGCTGACCAGTGATTGTGACTGAATTATTCAAAGGGTTTTGTGGACGTACTCAGGTCATTTGGCCCAATTCGCGACCCAAATGACAAGCAAACTTTCAAAGTCACAAGGTCAATAGATTATTTCGTTTATTTTGTTTCATCATCATCATCAACCTATATCAGTCCACTGCTGGATGTAGGTCTTTCCTGAGACGCGCCACTGAGCCCGGTCTTCGGCTCTTCTCATACAGTTATTGCCAGCAAAGAAAAACTGAAAAAAAAAATATATTTTGTTTGTATTTTTGTAAATATACTTTGCTTCCAATTTATTTATTTTTATTTTATGACTTTTTAACCTTTCCTGTTATTCGGCTGGTTTTTGTCGTTATCTTTTGTTTTTAACGCATGTAATGTAATGTTATTTTATTAATTAGTTAATACAGAATTTTGACATTTAAGAACGCCTTAGAAGCTTCTAAGTCAAGTAAACACTCTTTTTGTGGCTTTTCATGGCTCCAGTTGAACTGTAGGTATTGGTTCAATAATAGCTAACAACAGCAGAACTTCCTAATTGAATGTAATGATTTATGTATCTCTCGTTACGTTCGCGGATTACACAATAGTTTCTTATAAAGCTGTGGCCGTATTGTTACAGATTATAGCGATGCTCGCTAGCAATGATCAGATCACTGTAAACACCGTTATTTACATTTTCATTTAATTTTCAGCATCAATAAATCCATTTTAAAATTATTTCAAGACGTCTAATATCGACGCGTGACCCGGGCTGGTGAGTATTTAGCCCAGATACTAATTTGGATTAATTGAGCTATCTATAGATCGTTTGCAGCGGTCTGTTGATAGCACAGCTGTTAATTATATTTTATGAGCACATTTTGTAAATGTGCTGTTATATTTTTTTTTATTAAGTAGATATACAATATAGCTAACCACAAAAATAATCCGCATAATGTACCTACGTACCTACATACATAAATATCTTTCCGATTACAGAGGCCGTATCCTAGCCTCTCAAAACCTGCCAGGTTTTAAACCACGTTCAGTTTCTTTGTAACTTGTCGGTATTCTATGGCATTTCTGGTGGACTGATTAGAGTATAATCAGTCCACCAGAAATGCGACGTCTAATCATTAGACTGAACTGTATACAATCCTATTAATGATAGGTCACTGATACGTCACAGACACAGCAGTCTACAGGAAATGTCATGGAATACCGACGAGTTACAAGAAACTGAACGTGACCTGGCAGGTTTTGAGAGGTTAGGATACTGCCTCAGTAGTTGAAAATATATGATGCTGGCCGTTTTTTAAAGGTTCCATACAACCTTGAGAGTTACAAACATTGTTTGTGGGTAAGAAGTTATTTGGTAAGCATTGTTTTAACAGTTCGGGACTTCGATTCGAACCTTACTTAATTCGGTATTTATCGGAAATAATGGAACGATTTGGATCAGTTGCTAAAACTATCTATAGATCGTTTGCAACGGTATGCAGATAGCTCAACTGTTTCTTATGCATTTTATGATATCTATAATTTTTTTTAGTAATTAAAAAAATTTACCTCAGTAAATAAATAAATACATGGAAGAATAAAAATACGCCACCCATTTTCTCGACCTTTAAGGTCGGCAGGCAGAAAATGCTTATAGCATTAAGCCAACCTTTTGTACATTAGCTATATTTGTGCAATAAAGTGTTAAATAAATAAATACAGATGGTAAACTTATAGAAATGAACCTGCGAACAGTTGATCTCCTTCATCGTTGCATAGATTAATTTAGAGTCTAAATTAATTTATGCAACGTATCTAATCAATCTGTCACTGTCACTGTCTAAAATTTAGACTCTAAATTTTAGACAGTGACAGTGACAGATTGAACCTGAGATTAGGTGTCAGTCATCAAGATCACAATAGAACCTATTTGATCCACTGGCTTGACTAACTATTCAAACGGCCTATAAGCTGACAAAATTGTTTGTCAATAATAAACACAAGGTATTCACGAAGAAGGAGAGATATCATGATAGATAGATAAGAAATTTATTTGATTTAAGTACATATCAATTAATCTCGGGTCTCAATTATATTTTCAAATTCTTTTTTTTTTCCTTATATATCGTCCCACTGCTGGGCAAAGGTCTCCCCCAAAGTCTTCCACTCATCCCGGTCATTCTCAAATATACGAACTTTTAATTTTAATCTAATTGCCTATAAAGCTGCGATAGTGTAAGATAAAAAAAATATTATCAATTGATTTCAAAAAAGGAATAGGATCTTATTTCGATTGTTTCTTGTTTTTTTTACATTTAGACTTGATGTGACAAAACTGACGGTTTTAAACGACACAAAAAAAATTTACAGTGTTGATTTTTTTTTGTTGTAAGTTTCTGATTGTTTACTAAATAAACGAGTACCTAGTTATGTTACACCCTCGTCCCTCTGCCTTAGCTTAAGATAGTTTATAATATTTTGCTGAAATGCATCTTCCATGCATTTCATAGAATTAGATTGTTTTTGCTGACGAGCCGTCTGGCCTCTCGAGACGGGCTCATCCGCTCTTGTCGTTTTAGATTCATTAGTTAAGTTACCTCCAAATCGGTATAGCGTATAAGTTTTAATTTTAATTAAATAATTTTCAAGTTTTTTTAAAAAGCTTTTATTACGTTCCGAAAGCAACAGTGGCGCAGCCGGCGCGGATTTTCTTGAAAATCACGGAGTTTTTCGCGTTTTCCGATATCAAAATCTGTCAGAAAATCGTTAAAATAAAATTTCGTGTAGAGTGAATCCGACGAACCAAATAAATAACTCGCTATACGGAAAAAGCAAGCAGTATGGGAGTAACGGTCGGTTGGTGAGTAAAACTTTTCGCCATTCCTTTCCCTCATCCTCCTATATTGTGCGTTTATTGTAATTTTGTTATACTTGAGATTGGAACTCTCTCATTGTAACTATTGGGTAATCTTGTATAAAATTCTACAAGGTTAAACCGTGTTCTCAAAATAGAACAAACATAGAGTTAAGAAAAATTGATGCGGTATATTCGATCTCAAATCGATCTGCTTTTAACAAGATAAATAAATGTGTTAATTAAAGATTATTGATCTAAAAATCGATCTGCTTTCTACAAGATAAATAAATGTGTTAATTAAAGATTATTGATCTAAAAATCGATCTAATCATTTTATATAAGAAATAAAAAAAAAATATAATTTTATGAAAAAAAAAATTTTAATATTAAAATTTAATTTTATCATTCCTATTTTTATATTGCTTGTTTCTTTTACTTATTGTATTTTTGTGTGTTTTAATTTTGTGTATTTTTGTGTAAAAGTGAGTTGCCACCTCCGAATTACTTATTAGCTCGCGATGTCGGAACCAGTGATCAACCTTATTCCTAGAGAAGTCTCTCAATTAATCCCGCTTTTTAAAGGCGATAAAAGACAATTAAATTTATATTTGAGAAAATGTCAGTATATTATCGATCGTTATGGTAAAGCAGGTGATGAAAATCAGAATCTTTATGTTTATAATGTTCTGACGAGTAGATTAACAGAGGAGGCAGCTGCTCTTTTATCAGAACGAGAAGATATTGTGACTTGGTCAGAATTAAAGGAACTACTCATCCAGCATTTTGGAGACCCGCGTAGTGAAGCGTGTATTAATATCGAGTTAGAATCTTTAAAAATTAAATCCGGTGAAAGTTTTCTTGATTTTTGCAACCGAATCCAAAGCGTTCGATCGCTTTTGATGTCAAAGGTAAACGTGATTGCGGACAGTGACTTAAAGCGCGCTAAGTTAATCATTTACAACAATACAGCTCTGAATGTATTTTTATACAATCTACCGGAAAATATGGTTCGCGTAGTGAGACTAAAAGCTCCAGCAACATTGGAAGCAGCATTGACTGTCGTACTTGAGGAAGTGAACTTCTTAGAACAGTATAATATGAGGAATAAAATTCATGGTAGTAGACAGATTGAACCTACACCAGGTTCAAGGCCATTAACAACTCAGCCAACTGGGTTCAAACCAATGTTACAAGGTAATAACAATAACCAGCCCAAATTTAATTTTGGTATACCCCAAAATACACAGATTAGGACGCTAGGTCAACCACAAAATAACGGTACATTCCGCCCACCAACATTAGGATATAAACCTCAATTTGGTCTTCAGCCACAACAACAAACTGGCCTTCAGCAATTCGGCTATAGGCCTCCTCAACAATTCGGCTACAGGCCCCCTCAACAATTCGGCTATAGGCCCCCTCAACAATTCGGCTATAAGCCCCCTCAACAATTCGGTTATAGACCACCACAGCCATTTGGTTATAGACCGGAAGCTAAACCTTATGTTCAGCCTCCACGCACACAGACAAGTGACGTTACGATGCGAACAGCAGCCCCTAAGGCACCAGAACAAGGTTTTAAATTGAATGAACTGACCACTATGGAATATGAACCTTATTATGATGACAGTAATAACTATAATTATAATGACGTGAACGAGTTTAAGGACTATGATGATGATTATGATAACTCGGAAAGTAACGTAAAAAATTATGAAATTGAACAAACTGATGAAACTGAGTATCCTGAAATCTTAGAATTAAATTGCGATCCAACTTTAAAACTTCCTTATGTTCACATAAAAGAAATAAACGCAAATATGATAATAGATACCGGAAGTATGAGATCCTTTTTAAGCCCTCGAATTGCGAATAAATATTTCAATGACTTTGTTCAAAAAGAACCATTTCATGTGGTTAGCACCCACGCAACAAGTAGACACGATGAAGTAATTCAAATCCCTCTCTTGCCTACTTTTGCATCTAACGATTGGCATAAATTCTATATATATGACGTCGACCCACGTTATGAAGGTTTAATAGGAAATGACCTTCTTGAACAATTAGGCGCAATTATCGATTTGAAAGCTAATGTTTTAAAGACGAATGCTACTTGCATTCCAATAATCAGTAACAACCTAAATTATACAATTGACATACCAGCTCAGACAGAGAAAAGAGTAAAATTACCAATTGATCAGTATCCAGGTGAGGCTATCCTTGACGCAAATGATTTAAAAATGCCTAGTGCATTAGTAAACTGCATAAACGGTTACGAAACTACAGTCATTCAGAACACATTAGATGAACCAAACGAACTGACGGTCAAACAACCCTTTACAGTGACTAGATTCGAAAATGACGTAACAAACTGTGACTTAAATTTTATTAGACCAACTAACGACATTGAAATTGATCAACTGTTACAGAAAAACTTAAATAAAATCAGACTAAGACAGCCCAAATTAAAAATACAGCTAGACAAATCGGAAGTTTCACGTAAAGAAGACTTAGGACATACGATTACTAAAGATGGACTGAAACCTAACAATGACGAAATTGAAGCGGTATTAAAATATCCTATACCTAAAACGACTTCTGAGATTAAGACCTTCTTAGGACTTGTAGGATACTATAAACGATTCATAAAAGACTTCGCTAAAATTACTCAACCATTGACAGCCTGTTTAAAAAAACGCAACAGAATATTAATTAATCAAACATACATTGACGCATTTAATAAATGCAAAGAACTTTTGACGCATGCCCCTTTATTGCATTACCCGGACTATGACAAACCCTTCGATGCCTTATCTGGAATAAAAAATAATATTCCTGGTGACGAAAATCAATCAATAACAGTTATCGGTGATGAGAAGGAAGAAAAGCTTAAAGAACATTTACATGATGTAGTTAAACAGGTAGGAAAGCTAACAGCTGAAAAGAAAAAGAATAAAGAAAAGAAAGGTGGTGAAAATGACGTAGAGTTGCCCATAGGTAAGATAGTTTACGCTAATGACGTTAACGAATGTAAGAGTCAGGATACGGCACGTTATGTAAAAGCGAAAGTAGTAGGTGAACCAGAAATAAATGTATTGCCTATACAGGTAGGAGAAAGAAAAACTAAAGCTCCTATTAAAAACATCAAACGCCCTTCACAGGTGCAGTCTACTGCTGATAGTAATGCCGTCGCTGGCCCTTCATCTCCAAAAACTTGATGAAAATCCAGGATTACTTCCAATTAAAGAAGGACAAGCTTATGTACAAACCGATCATTGGACTATAATTAAGGTTATTAGTTTGGAAAAGATTTACGATGACTTTAATTACGTATCTACGAATTATGAACAACTATGTAAACTAATTAACTGGAATGTTTCTTACTCTCACGATTTTAAGAGTGTGAAATTACATACAGAGTTTATTCGCCATATAACTAAAGAAAAATACCGACAACTTGTTCCACAACAGCGTTTTAGGAGAGGTCTCCTTAATCCTTTGGGTTCTCTTATAAAAATTATTACAGGAAATCTTGATCACCAAGACGCGATTAGAATTGACAATCTTACTTCTCATTTGAATCAAAATGATATCGTAATATCTAAAAAATTAACCCTGGTCTCTAAAATGTTTGACAGCTTTATAAATGTAACCGGAACTATTGATCAAAATACATTAAAATTGGATAACCGTTTAAAAATCACTGAAAAAATGTTAAGTGATTTAGCCGTTACGCAAAATAATTGGACTTTTTATACATTTGTAATAGGATTATTTAACGTTTATACAAGCAGTTTCCACACTATATTTATTAGACTTAGTGAAATTGAAACAGCTCTAGCATTGAGTAAAGTCTCTATATTACATCCATCTATCGTGAACTCTACAGAACTCTTGTATCATTTGAAATTGATTTCTAACTCTCAAACCTTAGTATACCCACCTATAGAAGAAAACTTATTGAAATTAGAGGAAACTATTTGTGTAAAATCTTATACTAAGAAAAATCAAATTACGTTTATTATGGAAATTCCTTTAACAGATAGAGATATTTATAATTATTACAAATTGTACTCCTTACCAATTTTCCATGAATCCGAGAATAAGACCTTATCCATATTTCCTAAATACCCGTACCTTTTGGCGAAAGGAACGAAATACTTACCGATCGTGAAACCGTGCCGCCCGTTATCAGCTGGCGACCATTTCCTGTGTAACGCAGATCACCGAGCTTTGTACCATGAGCTTACCTGTATCGAACAGCTCATGAGATTCGACGATGACCCCACTCATTGCACGCAACATCAGGTTCAAATTGAAGAACTTAAGATCCAGCAAGTCAACTCTGACAGTTGGATCCTGTATAGCAGACTGAAGACGACGCTTACCAAGCATTGTGACAGTGACGTCAGCAAACTGTCAATATTCGGCACATACCTCGTGACAATCGATGAACCATGTGATTTGGAAATCAATGGAATTCGCATAAGCCACCGTATCTACATAGAGACGGACGTTGTGGAGCCAATTCCACTAGTTACCTTACCACAGCTACGTGTGGGCGCAAATCTATCCAGTGCACGCGCACTCAATCTCAACGGCGTTAATCTAGATGAAGTGAAGTACATGGCGTACTCCTTAAAACATTCTTCAGTGATCGAAAGTGTTTTAAATGAAAGAAATGATTTTAAATTCAGTGAAAATTTAGGATATGTATATCTTTAAGCTTAGTAATCTTAAGTTTTATTGCATTTGTGTTTTATGTGTTTCGACTCAAATTGTTGAATAGCATACCGTGTGTGAAAAATTATCGGAACCAATCTCAAATCGATCGTACCGATAATTTTCCTCTTAGGGATGGAGGAGTTATGTTACACCCTCGTCCCTCTGCCTTAGCTTAAGATAGTTTATAATATTTTGCTGAAATGCATCTTCCATGCATTTCATAGAATTAGATTGTTTTTGCTGACGAGCCGTCTGGCCTCTCGAGACGGGCTCATCCGCTCTTGTCGTTTTAGATTCATTAGTTAAGTTACCTCCAAATCGGTATAGCGTATAAGTTTTAATTTTAATTAAATAATTTTCAAGTTTTTTTAAAAAGCTTTTATTACGTTCCGAAAGCAACAGTACCTACTTAAACAGTTTTAACTAATGTCTCAATGTGATCTGACGCATATATCCTCAACAAAACAGTTTTTTAATATTTATATAGTTTATTAATTACAGTGTTGTTTTTTTTTTTGTTGTATGTATCTGATTGTTTACTAAATAAAAGAGTACTTGTACTAATGTCTTAAAAGTGATCTGACCCATATATCCTCACCAAAAGAGAACAAACGAGGAAGTGACGTCATCGGGCAACAAAACAGTGATTGTATACAGCGGAAGCGCGCCTCTGCGCGACTGCCTTCCCGGTTCTTTCTGCGCAATAAATCTTGGAGCACTTGGATTTTTGCTATAAAAAAACAAAGCTAACAGAACGTTTTGATGCAATACTACTTTTCTTTCTACTATTCATTTGATTTTTGGAGGATTTTGATCCGTTGGAGCAAGACCAGAAGAGACCGCGTTTAGGCAAGCGTAGTATAAGACGCCCTCTGGCGAGATGGAGCGACGATCTGCGTAGTCTAGCTGGCAAACACTGAGAAGAGCCGAAAACCGGGCTCAGTGGCGCGTCTTGGAGACCTACGTCCAGCAGTGGACTGGTATAGGTTGATGATGATGATGATGATTAATTTGATGTATCTTAGTATATTTTAAATATATTTGATTTTTAATTAACATACAAGAATACCTTTTATTTAGTATATTTATAAGTTTTAATTTAGATAATCTAGAAGAAAGTCAGTATAAAAGGGTAACGGGCAAGAAGCAAATTAAAATAATTCGGAAACAGTTTATGAATTTCGGGGTTTTTATATTACACCTCGCAGATATACGACTTTACGAGTTTTTGGTTGGCTTAGTAGCTTCCTCACTATCTTCTCACTAATAAAGTAGCAGGCAGAGGTGACGTCATAAAGTTTTACTGTGCTTTTACAGCGCGTCTAGAAGTCGATCAAAGCGCTCGTAAATACCTCGATACGAATTTAATGTTTCAAAGAAGGACTTATTCTGTTTCTATCAACTTTAAAACTGCATCTTTGTGTTCTTATCTACTCATTTGATTTAAAAAAAACATAGGCACTGCAAAAATCAGAAAAAAGTCTTTAACCTCTACTGGTCCTGGGACTCTGCAAAAGCTCGAAAAAAGCTAAATAATTTGATTTAAAAACGCTGGGCATGTGCGAACAAGACGGTGTCGAATCGAAGAAAAATTGTCCTGACCCTATCTAGTGAGATAAGTTACTGTTTACAAAATGAGAAGATTTAATGATTGTTTTTAATCTTGTTTTGCACACCCCAAAAGGGTAGAATTATTATGATACATTCTCTATATATGACATCTTTTTTCCATGTAATTCAGCAAATAAATGAACTTTGACTTTGACTTTGAATGTCTTAATCAATCTATTATGACAAGGTCAGCTGAAGAAGAAAAGAAGATCAGTACCTACTGACCCTACCTAGTACAATAAAAGTAAAAATAATAAGAAAATAAGATCAGAATAAGCCTGTTGCATTGTCTATAAAGAAGTGCCAGGTTTACAACCGACGTGACACCACCGCAGATCTAGTTTACAACCTATCTATCAACAACCATCTACTACGTATCAATTAGTACGTACCACTTTCACGTACCAACTAGTACTCTCCTGGAAGTAATTGATTCTGTATTTGTACTGTAAACTTGATATTAAAATAGATGACAGGCGTAACAGCTCAGTTGTTCTGCCTCTCTGCTCTGCCTTTCATGCTGTGAGTTGTGGGTTCGATTCCCACCCAGAGCAAATGTTCGTGTGATGAACATAGATTTGTGTTCTGTGTCTGGGTGTTACTATGTGTATATTTATTTATTTATAACATCCCACTTAAGAATTTGTAATCCCATACAAACCAAGATCAATTCGAGTGTCGACATAAATCAGTGCCTAGAGTATTGTATCCCTTCTTCTAAGATCACATCATTCACGACCGAACGAGTCGGTTCGAAAGCTTTGTTTTCCAAACTTATCTTAGAACATACCTAGCTTGTCGTTTTAAGACAGTCTCGATGTGAAACTGCATAGAAAAAATAGATAAAACAACAATTGTTCAATCAACATGAAAATTAACAAGCGAGTTAAAGGCAAAAACAGTTATTTTCTACGTATTTTGATCATAGAAGTTACGGGATTATAGAAGTTAAGTAAGTACACTTAATTTTAAATATTCCAAAGATCATTTAGAATCGTCTTATATAGGCGATTCTAGGTGCCAGTTCCACGCGACCAGAGCGTAGAAGAACGGACAAAAAAATAAACCCTGGTATTCTTAAAGCGCACATAGATAAATCAATACTATAGGTAAGGACTCAAATTACATTTTATTTAGAATTTTCTACAAATCATATATACAGGAAACCTTTAAAAGTCAACACCGAAACCGAATGCGGAAGTTTGCTCTCAGAAAATAACTTCCGACACTTATCTTAAGGTACTTATCTTTGCTAAAAATCTGCTGATATATCTAACGGTAAAATTATCCTTAACTTTAGAGATTCAAAAATCAGCAAAGTTCACTTGTTAAAATTAATGCGGTTGAGTATCAAGCGGTCCCGAATCATCCAAAAGGTTTGACTTTTGTGCGCTTCTATTCAGAGTGGTAGATTGAAATATGGCCGCGCGGCAATTTTCTGAATTAGTCCACGACGCCGCGCTGTATTGTCGTTGGATAGTGAATAATACGTTTCAGTGTTCAAAAGACTGCATTTACTTATTCTAGTTTGAAAGGTTCGCTTTGAAGAAGCCTGACTAGTGTTATTTTTAAACGACGAAATAAACGGAGGAGATTCTCAAGTCAAGGTTTTTTTTATCCATCAACACTGCTTCTACTTCACAATTAATTGCTGAAGTAAACTTAAGAACTTAGTAAAAATTATAGAGTTTTACATAAAACTGTCTAGCCAATTTAAAGACATAAACTAAAACACTTGGCCTAAGTTCAAGCTAGGTATAATAAATCAAAAAGTAATATAAGCGAGGGCCATTAGTACTGTTGAATTACTAGGCTGCAACATAAACAGGCGTTCAAATGGCTCAGCGCAAATTTAACAAATGGGATTGGCCGCGGGTTGCATTGCAATGCGACGTTTGGTGCAAGTTGCTGCTTAGAATATAGATTAAAAGATATATAAGAAAATATATATATTTGAACTATCTATAGATCGTTTGCAACGGTCTGAAGATAGCTCAACTGTTTCTTAGGTATTTTATATGCCTATGTACATTTTGTAATCTGTGATATAAGAATGAGAATATTTATTTGACATACATAAAATATTTAGACTAAAAATAAATAGCTCCTACACCATGTGAACCTACCTAGGTAGAATCATTTGTTTTTGTTCAGCAGCTCTTTGCAGCTCGTTGCAGCTTTTTTTTTGTTTTGAATTAATAGGAAATGATATATTTTCAGAACACAAGTCATCAAAATCTACATTATTTTAATGGTAAGCAAACATACTATGTGAATACATAGTATGTGCAAAGATGTTTGCTACAAAGCTCGCTCATCTTCCAACATAGGCCACTAGTCGAGAAGCCGCGGCTTTTCACGCACATTCAACAATCCAAGTGATTTATACAGCAGTAAACTAAACCGGGCCGCCGGCTATTGCTCCGTGCTGCTGACTGTACTACTACTGAAGCCACTGTGGCCACTCCTGCAGCACTGAAATGGAACAGAAATGAACCAATATGCAGTGGCTCAAGGTGCGAGGGAGCAAGCGAAGATTTCACGCTGAGATACAGAGATTTACGCTTGTCAAAAGAAAAAATTAAAAGGCATGTATCATAATCAAAATGAAGGTATCATTTGATACCGGAAGTTTAGCCTTCAGAGTCAAAATTATTACAAGTGTTGTCTTGATATGTCAACTAGGTCCAAAATGACGATGTATGTTTGTAAGAGTACAACTTTTAATAAAAATAAAATGTCTTTATTTCGGAGCCTTGGTCCATACAGAAAAAGTACATAATACTTACATAATATGTAATTATTTTAAGTAGGTATATCATGAACTGGGCCGGACACATCTGTCGCATGCCCGATGACTTGTGGGCTAAGCAAACCACACAGTGGATTCCTCAAAATGCAAAGCGACGACGTGGAAGACCCAGAATGAGATGGCGGGACGAGCTGGATCGCGAGGAGTGGAAGGAGGGAAGGGAAGCCTTTGCCCTGCAGTGGGTCGACAGTGGCTAAATAATAAAAAGGTATATCATACTTTTGGACCACTTGTAAGAATTCGTTTGGTCCGGTAAACTATTAATATATTTATATTTATCAATAATTACGGTTTACACCAATTACATTAATTAATAGGTACAGCTATGCTTTTGGTTAAGCGATATTTTTTCTAGAATTCTATATTATATAGATTTCTACACCATTTTTTTGAAGAGTCTTAACTCTAGCATATTTCGTGCAAAGATCAGTTGATGATTGTAAATTGTATGATGTATTTATATGTAAATCACTGACTTACAGGATAATCGCATAAGCTTTATTGAAGCTCCTTACAGCAATCCGCCGCCAAAACCCACACTTTATGGTAATACCACTACAATATGGTAACACCGCTACAATATAGCTAGTATAATGTACCTTACTTTATTAAGGAGTCATTTGAGAGTCTTGGGTTCAGGAGATACCGCGTTTATTGGGTATTCAACTTAGCACCATGCTGCTTCAAGTATATTAAAGTTCTGCACGGTGATTGGCGACAACTTTTCTACGTTATAGTAGAGACTTTTTTCTGATTTTTTGATATTGTTGAATATAAACTGAGTATCTGCTGAATAAATACATATTTCAGCACCTCAGTAGGTTATTTGGGTGCTAAACCTGCCTGAGCAATTACAGATAAAATGTTGTAACATCTTTATGTCTTAGACTGATGTACGTAATGCAAAACAAATAAGGCACATCTTTTTATTATTGATGCAACATTTTTTTATATATGTAAACCTAAAACAGGGTAGGGCCAGCTAGGGTTACAAAAAGTTATAAAAAATATGAATTTGTTACTGGTGCCACATTATATATGTACTTTTTTTGAAATTAACTTCTAATATAAAACATTATTAAATTTTGTACTTTAATCTACTTTTAATGCTTACTGTTCACTTGTCTTGAATAGTTTTACTATGATTTACGATAATCTGATAAACATAAGAAGATCATTTTGTTATATGACACGTAATTCAGTTTGTGACGTAATAAAAAAACGTAAAGGCTTTAAAGGAAAGGAGGCCTTTGGCCTGCAGTGGGACACCACAGACTGAAAATGAATGAATGAATGAAAGGCTTATTCATAACCGTGACATCACCTCTATCAATGAATCAGACTTTCATTGCTCTGCGGCATGAGCTCTAACGATATCTAAATTACATTATAATGGTTTTAGCATGGGTTGATGACACACGAGTGGGGTTTGTTCATTAAGGGTATGTAGGGCACTCAGGTAATACCTTTATCTATATTATAAACTATAACCACAGACCATATTTTATTTGTTTTTTTAAATTATTATAACATTTTTAGTAAGAAAAAAGTTTTTGACAAAAGAAAACAAAACCATGGTAAACTTTTTTATGTTTATCCAAATTAAGTAACATTCAGGTTATTACAGGATGATTAACACAAAACTGATTTTTCTGTCAGTTTAAATGGTGTTGCAGATTCGTAAGCAGGTTTTAATCAACTCAGTAGGTCATTTCATCAAGTTTACATACATCATACAGCTGATACACTGAACATATTCTGCTGATGCGACCAGACCGCGACCAAACCGTAGATAACCGACACAAAAATAAAAGAGGTTTTAATTCCATTTAGTAACTGACATCCAGAAATACAAGTTTTTTTATGTTATTTGATAATGATGTTACTTTCTTCTATCTAATGGTAAAATAATTTATAAAATCTATCGATTAGATTTCTTTTTGAATTTGATTAGAAATCGTAACAAACTATTTTTTTAGTACTTAGTTAGTAAAAAGACATATAAGTTTTAAAGGGATGAATTCAATATTTATGTCATTATATTTTAGTGTAAGATGCACTTTAATTTTTGATGTATACTATACGGGATTTTATCGCGTACCTCCTTATTTCCGACGTCGGAGATAATATTAATAAGTTCTGATTGCGAAAATAAAAAAAAAAATTAAATTTAATCTATTTATTAAATACAAAGTTAAGTCGCACGGTCGCAAAGGTAGAAACCCAGCTAAAAGTGAATAATATAAAAAGTACAAGTGGAATTCGCCAGCCGCTCAATGTTTCAGCACAATCACAGGCGCCTCGCTTATTCATGAGGTGACGACGGCCTGAGCCACGAGCGGATATGGGGACTCACCTTATAAATTACACAAATGCTGATTCGAAAGTTTTTTTGTACTACACTAGCAGTTTCTCGCACGGGTAATTTTACTACCTGCATTATTTAGTAAGGTACCATAATATAAAAAAATATAATATCACCCGATAGTGTAACTTTGTACAAATGAAATATTTTTCTAAATCTGTTTAGCGGTTTTTATGTCGTTACATACCTACAAAATTTTTTTTTTCCTATTTGTTAATAGTAGATGTAGAAATATAGCCTGCTCTTAGATGTACAGATAAACTATTTACTGAACACAAAGAATACATGACAAAAGAAAAATGCCATATTTCTGATGGTAAGTGGTAACACTTTTTTTTTCTTATCAATAAAGACGTTCATTAAAGACGTGTTCAGTGATGACTTAATTGTAAAAAATAATAGACTTGGTTTCCTTCTATGTTACTGCGTAATATTTGATATAATTATTTGTATAAACATTAACTATTGACTTGTTAATTAATTATTAAACGTCATTATACTTAAGAGGAAAATCTATTTATTTAAATTTCACAACGTATACGGAAATATCGAGAAACGTCAAAACAAGAAAAGAACAATTAATAAGTTTTTAGTGTACTTTTAAAATGCTTTGCTTTACAAGAACATAATAAAACTTAAACTATACATAAAAATACAGTTTTAAACTTCATTTTTATTTTTCTGAAAAAAAACTCTACCTCTCCTCACTCAGTCGTGCAACTACAAAAACAGCCCAGTCAAAGCAGACCCCCGGGCGCTCTTCACTCGTCCATTCTCCTCCCACAAATTGCGAATAAACTAGAGGCTCGAAGGGTCCACTTACACTGGTGTTGCCATACAGGTTTTGAGGTCAACAGTACACATTTTTGCAGCAGTAAACCAGGTCCCGCTGGGGAGTTTCAGATAGATTGAGTTTTTGAGAGAGACGAATGAGGTTTATTAACCCTTTATTATTTATGGGACTGAATGAACTAGTAGCACTTATTTCTGTGCCAAGGTTAGGTCCAACATTCACTAAACTGGACTGGGTATTGAAAAGGTAAAAGTCAATGGCAGTTTTTTCTCACGTAATAAAAATGATTTGTTGTGCTAGCTAGCACAACAAATCATATAGACATTATTTATCCAATAGACATTAGCCTATCTGATGTCGTTAGATGGGACAAATCGAATGTTATTAAATCTGTGGACTGGATGAATTAAAGAATGAATGAAATAAAATATCATTAGTAGCGGTTATCTTTGTAATCGTTAAATTATAGTGTTTCTCAATAAGTCCTTCTACATTATATATTTATTTATTTAAAGGAAAACCGAACAAAATAGAAACCATAAGGCCAATAAAAGGTTTTCACGAGTAGCAAAGAAGTAGAAAAAGTGTGTGAACATAGCAAACACATAACAGAAAGATAGATATTAAATAGATATATAAATAGACTAACAAAAGAGTGATAAAAGAAGAAGTCGCGTTATATATAAGTACTAATATAGGTAAATTAGTTAAGAAGATATAGTGATTTCTCCTAGTGGAAACTAGGAAGAGAAAAAATCATCCGTCAGCCGCCGCCTCACGGAAAAAAAATATAGAAATAGGTTTGTAAATTTCCATAGACAATGGTCAAAAAACTGTGTAGGTTCGCACTAGAACGGATACTGGAGTGACCGCGTTTAGGCATTGTGTAGGACGCACCCGGCGAGATGAAGAGACGATACAAGGAATGTACCTAGTGCAACACAATATGAGAAGAGACGAAGACCGGGCTCAGTGGCGCGTCTGCATAGACCTGTGTCCAGCAGTAGACTAATGTAGGTTAATAATTATATAAGTTATTTAGTATATAAATAATTCTGTAATGCTGTCACATAATAAATATATAAACAGTAGGTAAAAAAGTCACAAAATTCAATGCAAAAAAACTTTGCATGCAAACTTTTTTAGGATAACAACGGAATAAAAAAAGCCGTCAAAAGCGAAGTTTCGGTTCTCGTTAACGTTCTCATCCATACGTAGTATGTAATAAGTAAGTACCCACTTGTTTAAGTTTAAACTCAAGTTAAGCTGAAGTTTATTTACGATACATGCCTTACATGCTGTTAACCGTCGGCAAAAAAAAAATAAGTATTTTTGTATTTTATAGTTTTTTGAAGTTGTAAATAGGGCTAATTAGCCGACACACTATTGTTTTGGTTCCACTCTATCAAAAGGTTGTCTGAAAAAAACACTTATTAGTGATAAGACCATCTTATTGTATATAAACAAAATTTAGATGCTTTTGTATAATTACATTTACCTACAATTGAATATCTTCATACACATTTTGGGGTCAAATTAATATTATTTAATTGTTATTTTTCTTATATTCATTCGATTTATAATTCTTTTATTCTAAATTAAGTTGATATTGAAAATGGTCAGCCTTTTCATGCTTTACGTTTACGTATTTCCCCTTTTGTATCTAGTTATTTTGTAATTCTATCGGTATTGTATTTTCCAACGATACGTACGTAAACCGTTTATTTACTTATTTAATGCATGAACATATTTTCAATTAAGGCGGCATCTAATTAAATCGCGAAAGAACCTGTTTTCGACTTGTACAACTTCGTCGCAACACGCATGATGAGACCAACCTATCCTGACCCGCCTCACCCTTTCACCATCAAATAAAACAGTCGGAGGAGGAGCAAATTAACGAGAGATCAGAGGTCTGCTTCACTGGTGGGGGGCTACAATTTGGTGTGAATATAAATGATTCTACTTAAAAGTTTTATGGGTTCTGTATAAATTCCATTAGCGATTTGAGGTTTTACATTTTAACCAGATGTTTGCGTTCAAATACTGAAAGGGGTTAAATCCGTTTGTAGCGGCAATTAGCTCGAAACCTTTATAAATACTTAATAATTAACTTGTATTCTAAGGCCTCCAGATGACCACAGTTGAAGTAGTACACACGCTACTACCCATATACTAACTTTTGTTTTTATATTGTAGGGCAGTTTCTTTTGTTCTATAATAAGTAGATAAGGCACTAAGCATTATTAAGAATTCGAGCTCTCAGGCCAACACTGCTGAATTTCCAGCGATGTAATACATTAGTAGAACATTTTCTTTGGCAGAGTGGCGCACGCCGCGTCGGCAGCAGTATTTCTTGGCGTTGCTACGACACCAAAAATTGTAAGTAAGTGTGCCTTTGGCAGTACACAAAATTACCATTTAAGTAAGAGAAATTGTATTGCAACTGCAAAGAGTTTTGAGGATAAAAAATGTTTCCTAGCGAAATTTACATTCTACAAACGCCAAAAAATTTCAATGCAACTTAACGTCAAGAAATTTAAAATGGTGGTGTTTTCTGTACCGTGCTAGAAAATGCATTTTCACGCTGCAACGATATCATAACGTTACAACCGCTGCATATTTTCGGTCGATAATAACCGCGAACATCCGCCAAGTTTATAATGTTTTCAAACCCCAGATAATTTCAAGAATCTCATTAAAATTCTTTGATTCCCACAAATGCTGTGTTTATAAAAAAACCTCAGCCTATTGTCTTCAGATTGCTTCACAGAAAATCATACACTATTTTGTAAATATTCAGTTACATCGTGAGGCGATGAAAACATGGTTCAGTTATCGATGGGAAGCTAAGGAACATGGCTCGGTGCTGGGTTCTATTGCTTTTAGTACTTTCACCAATTAGCAATGTACTAGTAATAGTCCAGTCAAAATAGACATTCCAGCTTGCATTAATTCCCAACAAGCTGGATTTTTGTACAGGCCTTGAATACGTCATTACAAATGATATGTCAAAAGTCCCCATCGATCCCGCTTGTGCGTTGTTTTTTATTCCAGGTTAAAAGTCATAAATTTGCGTTTTTTGCGTATATCTCTGAAACGACGAGAGCTATCGAAAAATGGTTTTAACAAAGTTTGTAGATCGTAAAATTGTCTACAAAAATATCTCAACACTTTTCTTCTACAAAGCATCGCTTTTGAGTTATAGTAACTTTAGACCGCTGGAAAATCGTCGAAGATGCTGCGTTTTTTTCATTTCAGCCGTTTTATCTGCTTCATTGCCACAGAACAAACAGTATTTCTTGAAATTTACTGAAAGGGGTGATGGGTTCGATGGGTTAGTCCTCCTCCGAGGTAATGAATTGTCTTTTTGTTTCAAGAAATACTGTTCATTCTGTGGCAATGAAGCAGATAAAACGGCTGAAATGAAAAAAACACAGCATCTTCGACGATTTTCCTGCGGTCTAAAGTTACTATATCTCAAAAGCGATGCTTTGTAGAAGAAAAGTGTTGACATATTTTTGTAGACAATTTTACGATGTACAAACTTTGCCTGAACCACTTTTCGATAGCTCTCGTTGTTTCAGAGATATATGCAAAAAACGCAAATTGATGACCTTTGACCTCGAATAAAAAACAACGCACAAGCGGGATCGATGGGGACTTTTGACATATCATTTGTAATGACGTATTCAAGGCCTGCACAAAAATCCAGCTTGTTGGGAATTAATGCAAACTGGAGTCATAATTTTAGTCTATTTTGACTGGACTATAAGTAATTGTCACATTTTAACATTGCACGTCCTGAAACCTTGCAAGTTCTTTTCTTTTTGAACTTATGTGTTCGACTTACATTTCCAGGCTTGGAAACCTTCAACAGAAGACCACCAAGACACAGGTGATTTTCGAAAAGATCTAACTCTTGATCGGAGGGATGTAGACCGAAGAGTAGTGGACAGGAGAGATGTGATCACAGACCGAAGAGGTGTTAAACAAGGTCGTAGAGAGAAGACTCAAGACAGAATCGATGGTCTTGACTATGTAGACATGACACAGAGTCGGAGAGATGTTGCTAAGAACCGTAGAGAGCCGAGAGAGCTCCATCGAGTGCACTATCATAACAAGAGGCACATGCTTCCAGACACTGAACCTAAGAAAAGAAGTACTACACTAAAGCCATCAGGCAACGTGAGAGACCTTAGAAAAAAGGTACGGTACTTAGTACATATAGGAAAGTTGGTCTAAAAAAAACATTTGTAAACTGCCTTCACTGAAATGATGGATCAAAGGGGATATTTTTTTTTTCAAAATATGAAATCTTTGTCATATGACAAAGATTTCATATTTTGTGAATAGTGAATATTCACATAGTATTAAGAGATAAGAAAATAGTTTCCTTTTGGTCAACTTGGAGTAGTACTGCAATTATTAACACAATATTTTACATTCACAGCCATCTGGCCACTTGACACCTATCGAAGAAGATGACATGGAAATCGATGAGGTTGTCTCCGTGGCAATCGGACCTCCTCCACTTCGAGGAAAGTTCGAGAAAAATCGCAAGAAGCAAACATCCAAGCCTAGTCCTTCTCCCACCCCCTCGGCTGTTGGACTGGTGAAAGATCTACTTATGCAGGTTACTCAGGAGTTCTTATCAAGAGATGTGGACGAGAATTTCGTCTTTGGACAATATTTAGGTATGTTTACTTTAAGATCAAACAGTGGTTAGATGGATCATGGAGCTAGCTCCATGCATGAGCATTTGCATAATTTGCACTTCTTCGGTAGACAGTTTGGCTGCTATTAGTATACAAGTGTGACATCATTAGTCGTTCGCAGCCAGTCTATTTGTCTTCATCGATGGCCACAAATCAGGAAATAACTGAAAATGAACTCTTTTCATAACATGTTTGTTTTTTAGGTAATGCTATGAAGAACCTTACCAGCGAGCTAAGGCTAAGTATGCAGCACGAGATCTTAGAGCTCATAGTAAAGTACCAGAAAGCAAACAGAGGAGAGGGGAAGGTAGAGGCAGAGGCGAAGAGCCCTCAACTAGTGCATAATATCCTTAAGGATGTAAAGATTGAGAAGAAATTCATTAGTTCCAATGATACAGAAGAACCTTGGCCAGACTTCTCAAACTTGGCTAAGATTGTCGGATAAATACTATGTGAATTGAGTTTAGTTCATGTTTGAAATTAAATGTTTTTGAAACTGAGTATCCTCTTGTTCCCATTATTTTGTGATACGTGAGTTTTATTAAATTACCAATTATAGCAGTGGCGTACAATTTATTAATTAAGTACAGAAAACAAAAAGTTTTGCCACACTATAGGTTTATAGAGTAAACTACTATAGACGCTATATTTTTCGTTTATAAATTTGTGTTGGGGATACAACACCTGTACATTTTTAATCTTTTGTAATCACTAACGTATGTAGTATATCATTTTCTCTAGGGAGCAGGTGGAACAGACAAATATTCGGTGCTCACGGGTAAATGTCCTGGGAGACAGGACACTAGCGCCGTATTATTTTAATTGCTGCTAGGTTTCTTCAAAATGGTGCATTCCTTACTAATCCTTAGGATTTTTGAAATGGTTCGAATTATTGACAGTGTACATTTATAGTTGCTCTAATTTTAAATTACCCTAGTTAAATAATTTTCTATCTAAAATTTGAATTCTTAAGCTAATTTAGAATTTAAATTTTAGATAGAAAATTATTTCTTTAACATTAAGCAAAAAATCAAGATGGATTTCTACAAATATAATATTTGCAAAAGGTACATTTATTACTAAAAGCTGACGTTTTGTTCGTCCCACTGGATTCCATGAAATAGAATTAATATTATTTTATACCCGGTCGCCCTTTTGACTATGTTGGTGACGAATGATTAGCAAAAAATGTGGTACATTTTCTCCATATTTTTTTTTATTGTCCATTGTGTCACTTATAGGTCAGCTTAAGAATAAGCCTCTAGCAACGCTTAAATGCAAAATTATTTAGAAGCATAAGCTTATTTTAAACAATGAAATTTTCCGCGCGACTGAATTTTTTCGTGCGACTGAATTTTGGGTGAGAGCATAATGATATGAAATGTAAATTAAATTATTTCAAGCGCTTTCCTTTTATAATTTATGGCTGTTTCATGGCGTAATGCTTCTCACATAAATTCTTAGTATTTTTATTTTATCCATTAAAGTTAAGGAGACCGTCTGTAGGGTATGTCGGCATTTTTTAAGTGTCGTATATACAACCAGCATTTACATTATTATGATTTATTCAGTGCCTTTACGAATACCGAATCTTTCGAAAGGTCTTTGCGCGACATAATTTAGAGGGTATGGTAGGATTAATCAATTCCATTCTCTTAAAGATAATATTGTTATAGCAATATTATTTTTAAGAGAATGGAATTGATTCAGAGATTATGTCGATCAACTAACCAGCATGTTTGTGCACGTCGTGAGGAGAAACAAATCTATTACTACTAATAACATATAAAAAAATGCTGTTTTTTTATCTAGAAACGTGGGATACTTACCTGTGCCTGGACTAACACAATATCCCGTAGAAAGCATCGCCTCCATTACCAGATTAGGGACAGCTTTTAGCACTGCAGACCCAACAAAGGAACGTTGATTTCATTATGGGGAACCCGCAGAAAGTGGGGCTTTGTTTCCAAAAATATAACAGAACACCAACATGGGCAAATGCTGTTAAGGGTAAATTTTGGTTTGGCAAAAACAAATGCTGTGAATTTTTGAAAATTGCGTACCTAAAGGCAGAGCCTGTAGACTTAGTTTAATTCGAATGTTTTCCAAAAATTGAACTACATACAATAAAACAAAATTTGTCTCAAAATGTCCTTTTATTTATTAGTTGCATGTAGGTACTTAACTTTTATAAAATATAAATAAATGAAAGCTAATAAAATAAGTAGAAGTAAATATAGGATAATAAAAAAAAATAAACATAAACAACCAATTTTAACTATAATACATTTACCTTTCAGCTACATTTTGTAATTTAGACTATACGTATTTATTGTCTGTAGTGCCTGCTCAGTGCTGCTTATTGTACCCATAATGCATTGTTTTACTTAAACTGCATTAAATTTTATAGTTATTTCTAATACTCTAGCGATTGTAAAATGAAAATTTTGCTGGAATGGCTGTATGCAGAATGCGATTCGAAGTGGACTTCCTAGCTGAGCAAACTGCTCGTCCTAGTTAGCGATGAGCTCTGAAAAAGATTAATGGAATATCCTGAAAACCAGTTATTCTGGCTCGCAGCCCGCGTCTGTATCTCAAAGTTAGAAATCCTCTGCTAGAAGTTACAGCTCAAACGTTAATTAGATTTTCGCAGAATTTTCATAGTACATACCTATTTATTTATTTAGTATTTGTAAATGTTTTAAAGCAACGTTTTAAGATCAAGAATAAAATGTTGATAAAAATATAACTTTTTTTTATTAACGTCTTTCAATTCTGAGATTTGAACAATTTCTTTGTTTATATTTATTCTTCATGTCATAAACAGACACCGATATTTTTATCCAATTTATCTTCAGTAAACTCAAAAACAAAGAAAAGAAAAGTTGTTATCAAATCTACAAAATATTCAGGAAATAAATTACAAAGTAAAATTCGTACAATTTTTCTTAATTCAAAAGCAATTAGCGGCTATGTCGCGGCACATCCGCCGAACTAATTAGTAACTTCAAAAGTTACTTATCGAACCCGCACTTCCCAAAATGGTAAAATTTTAAGAATTAACAAAATTTTCTTTTAGTTGCCAAATTGGTTTTCAAATATAATCTCCGTACGAGGTTGAATACTGATTGATATTTTTACACAGAAAATAAAATGAGGATAAAATAAAACGTAGCGTTTTTGGTTTTATGACCTTATTTCTTTGGTAAGAAAAAAGAGACATTTAAGTACAAAGATTAGAAAATCCAAAAAGGTATTGAGTCAAACAATATTTTAACCCTCGATTTGTCAAGTTGTCTTACATAAATATTGGTCTACCAATCTATAAGCTAGTAACTTGGAAATACCTAGATGTCGCTCAACAATAAAATCAACTAAAAGTAGGTATTTCCAAGTTACTAGCCCTTATCCAAAAAAAAGATCACAATGTTATTCCTAAATAAGATTATCGACATAATATATTCTGAAAAGAAAAGTCCATTATCTTATATTTTACATGCAAAATAACCCATAATTTTCTCATAAAACAAGCCGGTACAGATAATATAATTTTATAAGACACCGAACAAGTCTTGCATGTACATAATTGCCCGAAGGGTGTACTATAAAATCGAGCCTAAAAGCAAACAGTAATAAAAAAAAGAAAATTATCGTTTAGCGAGAAAGGTTTCGAGCATGTTGAGTTGGGTTTTACTTACGGTTTATATAGGAGGGAAGAGATAATATATGTAAATTCATAAGATGTAGTTAAATTACCAATTACAAAGGATTAAGATTTATGCGTATTCGGTATTATTAATTGTATAATATTCATAGAATATATTAATAAAAACAGTTAAGATATCAGTAGAATGTTGCATATAAGTTACAAGTTACAAAGGTCAGAATAATTAGGTATTGTTTACAGTAATTTAGAAAAAACTATACTAATTATGTTTTTTTTCTGTTTAAGAAAGTCTTATTATACTAATTACACCGAAAATATTGTCAAATGCACAAAAAGATTATTATTCTTAAATCTAAAATATATCGCAGAATTTAGTTGTCAGCTCTCTAAAGCCGCCATTTTGGACACACCGGCCGTAGAGAACGGACAATATTGATGACGTCATTGTGCCGGCTCTAACTAGATGCACTTTGTTCTGCAGAGCTGCGATTCCGCTGACGTGTGATGTGTTTCATCCGGACGCCAGCTTATACAGACCCTTGATCCAGAGGTCTGACGAAGTTAGTCCTCGAGCGGATCGAGTAATGACAGGTCAGGTAAAGCTGGACGTATTGCGACAGCCGCTATATTGAAGGTTGTATTTTATTGAATCGTATTGTGCTGGAGTAAGGTTGGTTTTTCAATATCAGTGCGAGAATCGGCTATTATTTCGCGACTGTTGAGAATGATCAGTGGATGGTGACGTATTGTAGGCTTTCGCGTGTTCAATTTGATGGAAATTCAATAGATTTTAACTAAATGTGTTTGTGTGGGTTCGCTGTTTCTGCCACGTATGGTTGAAATTGTTAAACTTATACCTAGTCCATAGTCTTTTTGTACACGTAGAAGTAGAATAATAAATTATGAGATTTTATTTTTCGAGATCATCTTCAAAAACTCCAACTGAGTATCGTATCGGTACAGGTTAATTAAAAAAAAACTTAAAATTTGACAAGTACATGTTTATTAGGCATTTTCGATAGACTGTCATAAATGCTGATACTTTCATAATAAAGCTTTTTTTTGACGAATCTCATATTTACACAAAAGGTGACAAATCCGTGATTTTAATTAAGTAGGTAAACACATATTCTCAAAACCAGGTCGAGCCAGCAAGTTGCGGAAGGTAACGTCATATTTTCAAGGTAACTGCAAAAACCCAGACGTCACAATGCGTAGACGCAACAATTTGTGACGTATAAAACAGCAGACAAATACAATTATTAAATGCACCAATACTACATTTTTAAGCTATTGCATAGCTTTCATCGCGGGCCTTGAGCGTGGAGACCGAATCCAGAAATTCCGTAACGAAAATAACCTAACACTGCGCATGCGTAATCCAGGAAATAATGCTATGCAACATTATATGCAATAATGAAATATATGCAATAATGCTTTACCGCGGCAGTCCTCGAATGCCACACGTCTTTTTTTACTAAGTTCATTTAGTTTTATAAGCTTAGTTAGTAATAGCTTTCCATGCTGCTTTTTTCGCGGTGTAATTTTGTTAGTCCCATTAAAGGGACTGACTGGTATGGTGCAGACGTAATAAATAAGATAAAGATCAGATAAGATTAGTTATATAGAGTTAGTTATTTTTATTTTTATTATGAGAGACGTGACAGCTCAGTTGGTAGTAGCTCTATCTTCCATGCTGTGGGTCGTGGGTACGATTCCTACCCAGAACAGATGTTTTTGTGATGAACATAAATATTTATTCTGTGTCTGGGTGTTACTATGTATTCTATAAATACATATATTTACAAAAAAAATGTATGTTATATGTATGCTATCAGAAATGTATTGCCCATGGTACAAGTTCTGCTTAGTTTGGGACTGGAGTGTGATGTGTGAAAGATCCATGAATATTTATTTATTTATTATGTTAATAAATAAATAATGCTGTACAATCCACACAACATCATCTAGCCCCAGGCTAAGCTGGGGGGGTATCCTGACAACTGAAATGTTTTTGAGCTGTTATTTGATCAAATTGCAGTTCAGTTTTCTTCTTCGCCTTTTATTGATATTTTGAATGATCGATTTTCATACCGTTCGATAGAATTAACGAAAAATCAGGTAGGCCATGCTTAAATCAGGTAGGTCATGCTCAAATCGTCATTTTTAACAGCTCAGTCACGTAAGTCCACAAAAACGCCACGGAATACTGATGAGTTACTATAGTAAAATCATCAAAAACTGAACTGCAACAGAAAGGATATTCGGTCACGCAAGTTTCCCTTTACTGGATAGCCCTCCCGAGCTTGTGTTATGGGTACTAGAAGACTGACATACTTAATACAATACATAACATTGATAGATATTTTTTATTATACGTATAAAATACCCAGCATTATAAAATGTCTACAATAGGGCAAAAATAACTGTACAACATCTAAACTTTAACATTTAGTGGCATTGTTAGTCTAGTAAGGGTCTTATACTGTAGCTCTACCATGAGTTTTTACTATACTAGTATAGTATTAATACTAGTATAGTATGTATACTATACTCGCTAGCGTCTGTAGTTAAAAACATGTATGAAGATTTGTACAGCGCATTTAGCGGACAGTTGGGTACTAAAATTCGTAATACTAATATTTACGTAACTACTGTAGTAAAGTCAGGCGATTTTACTGTGACATCTCATGGTAGAGGTGAGACTGTCCTGTCAGTGTGACTGTCAGTCCA
Organism: Ecliptopera silaceata; assembly: GCA_932527185.1. NCBI lineage: Eukaryota > Metazoa > Arthropoda > Insecta > Lepidoptera > Geometridae > Ecliptopera > Ecliptopera silaceata. Next base: position 1,484,449 of record OW052202.1, on the reverse strand, counting down.
ACTGCAATAAATGCATAACGTTGTTGACACACCGAGCAGTGGCTCCATCGTTTATTGCACCGCTGAGCTTCCACAAACACTTGGAGACAAAGCTGGCAATATCGCTATTTCTTCTTTTTGCTTTCAACTGCTAACTATAAAGATTGTTGCACACTTAGAGAGATATAAAAGGAGTTGGGCCCTCTTATTTCTATGAAAGAAATTAAACGTAAAATAAATTTGTCTGTTATTTTGTGAGCTGAAGACCTAAAAACATCGAAGTGTGCACAAACTGAGTAGTGAGCATTTTTGATGGTCATAACATTACATTATATTGTTCTCAGGTGTTGAGTCGCTTTAAGTCTTAAGTATTTTGCGATGATAACTAAAATAAGTTTTTAAGCTATAGCTTCTATCGCGGGCCTGGAGCGTGGAGACCGAATCCAAAAATTCCGTAACGAAATAACCTAACACAGCCCATGCGTAATCCGGCAAAAAATGCTATGTTTTACTGCGGCAGTTCCTGAGTGCCACACGTCTTTTTTTTCTAATTACTTATAACTCTAATTAGGTACGTTCTGTTTTTGTATGCTTATGTTTCGACTTTGGAGTATATCTATTGATAGCTTATCAAGTCAGTCTCAGGCGGATCTAATGTTTTGCGCTCGAAGGACCACTCTCAGTTCAGTCCAGTGTAACCGTGCCTTTACTTTTGACTTTAAATGAGAAGTTCCATTTAAAAGTGTTTGTTCCGTGTGGTTTGTGAGTCACTAAACAAAAGGCTCTCGATATAAATGAAAAGTCTTATAAAACTGTACTCAAAAAGTACCTATTATTTATATATTTATTAAAATTATATGGAACCAACTCTGAAGTACCTACGAAATAAAACATACCATCAAAATCTGAATAAAATTATTTATTAAATTTATTTATTTATTTTATTTATTGTTCAAGACGAGTTCATCCTAAATATTATAAATACTAAGTAGGCATCGTGTTTGAAAGTGTGCAAAGGCCTTAAAGTTCCCAAACTGTATCATGCACTATCAAGTAACAAACCAAGCCACTAACAAAATACGATACTCATTAAAACTTGCAAGAGCCCTTCAGCTTGTCACTGGCACTGAGATACTCTAGACTCTTGAGAAAGCCGCGCGTTTCACTTACATTGCGGGCTCGACTTCGAGTTTTGTAAGTCTGAGATGAAGTAGCGATCACTGTATACCTACTTGACGCGATAACTTTGTTTAGAGTTGGGGCTTGTTGGGGCGATAAGTTGTTATCGATAAGCACACCTAATTGTTATATTTACACACTAGTCTATACAGAGAACTGTGCCTATTGATTACCATATTGAGAGAGTATCAGTCGATATCGTGTAGGTGACGTGTCGGTGACTGTCTGAAATGCAAAAAGGTCCAAAGTGGCCATTCTAAGGCCTAGGATATATTCGAAAAATGTTACCTTACTCAACGGTACGTGCTCTCAAACGGTGATGAAAATCATCATGAGAAAAGTAGTGAGCAATCTAGCAGACAATCAACGAACATGCCTCTGATCCTAAGACTTTATCTTGTGTTTGGGATAGGTATTATGAGATCTAAAAGGATACCTACAGTTTCTGAGGATATAGTTAGCAACCCTACATAATTTTTGTGTTGTAAGTTTAATGAAAAGTAGCTAAATCAAGCTATTAAATCACGTTTAATGGACAAAACTCGTCAAGGAACGTGTTTTGTAAAGCGATGAGACAGCGTGGGCACGGCGTCGTACGCAGCTCATTACTGAATCACGCGCAGATAAGGACGACCCACTGATTGGATGATGTTCTAAGATAATAACGTAGACCTAATTGAATAGACGAACGACGTGAGTATATCACATTTGTTTGTTTAAAAGGTACACTGCATTTTAAACTGTTGAACGGCAGTTTATTTAGACGAGTTTTTTATTTGGGGTACAGTACTTTGCGTCATAAATATATAATTATTACGCGCTTGACCCTCAATTGAAATTCGCATACCTAGTTTTTATGTTTGCCTTAAGGCAATCAAACGGCTTGTAAAACGCAATTTGGTACAAGCTAAGACTAGGTTTGACGTATGCATTCCTACGACATGAAATTACTATTACAATGGTCGGCGGTTTTCCCATTGTTGCGTAAAACGACGCGCTAAGATTTTTGCAAGTAACTTACTGAGCAAAATATATAACAGGATAGTATGGTCTAGGATGTCATTCATTCATCACCGTTCGAACAAAGCTAAACAAAGCAGGAAGAATTATACAAGATGTTTAAGGAAATCATCTTATTTTTGTGTTCAGTGGCGTGTGTCCTGTCTCTTCAAAGCGGAGATCTCGAAAAATATGGACCCTACAGAATGATGCTGAACTCTGCGATTATAAAGTGTGCTCAAAACAAAAGCTTACATCTTAACGTGGATGAGACCATCCTCTACTTTTATGACTTCGCCAAAGGATTCAATGAATCTTTTCCAATCCATGACGCAGCTGAAGGAATCCTGAAGATATCGGATCTTGATAAGTCCAGACAATTCATCATGTTTGTTGGTGGCTTCACTTCAGCCATCCACAAGGACATAGAAGAACAGATGCGTGATGCATACAAAATGTACCCTAATAGCTACTTCATGATACCAGATCACGCCGCATACACTTACAATGCTGGAGGCACTGGCATCAAAAGCTACGAAAGATCAGTCACGTACGTTTACGTCATTGGCAAAGCTATTGGACACATGCTTACTGCTCTAAAGAATGGAGGAATCAGTCCGAAGAACTTCCACTTAGTTGGACACAGTTTGGGAGGGCAGATTTTGGGACATGCTGGAACAACTTTTTTGGACGCTACTGGTGAAAAAATTGCAAGAATAACTGCGTTGGATCCTGCTGGACCTTGTTTCGCTACAAGTAGTGTTGAGGATCAAGTGAGGTCTGGTTTAGCGGAACATGTGGACATCTACCATTGCAATTCAGGAGCTCTTGGAAGCTCGAGTCTTCTGGGTGATGTTGACTTTATTATCAACAAACGTGGAGAGGTTCAGCCAAATTGTAAAATGCCTACTATACCCGTGCTTTTTGACTCGTCGAGGGCGGCTTCGTGCAACCACAGATTCTGTATTGATGTATGGACAGCTTCGGTGAAGAACTCACAGATCTTTACAGCTTACAAGTGTGACTCGTATGATAACATCAAAAAAGAAGAGTGTTCCAAGGTTAAGACAATTGCTGGACCCGCTAACACTGGCTCAGAGAAAGGAGTCTTCTACTTCTCAACTGAGGATTATGACATGACTATGGTTAGATAGTCATTTGTTGCTGCTGTGAAAATTCAAAAGAATGATGAAGAAAACCCGCCAAGGTGAAAAGTTCCTGTTAAATGTAAAGAATTAGATTGCAAAATATACGTAGCAAAGTTCCTAGTAGGTTATTTTTGAACTGCTGGTCAGTTTCTAGTAAACTTGTAATGTTACTATAGATAACAAATTTAAAAGAGTTAATGGCTAAGACTAATTAATGATAATATACTTACTAAAATATAGAAGATAAGTAAATAACGTAAATAAGTAAACCTATCACTAAATAACTTGAGCCTAGTGTTTAAACTGTATCCAGAAAATTTTTGAGTATTTTTTCTGAATCCCGTATTCAGAAAAAATACTCAAAAATTTTAAATTTTAATAGTTTTATATTTCTAACACGAGTAACAAATAAAATATTTATTCAAGATTTTTTTTTTATTCAAACTTCCTTAAAAAACTTTCAAGATTTTCCACTTCAATTTTACATTAATAAATACCATAATGGGTTTACATTACATGACCGAGCCTACGCACTTAGGGAATTTACCATTTTCTCATTAATAACAAAATTCGAATGAGTAACATACAACCTACTTAGTACATATCTAAAGAAGAGCGCTCGCCTCATTTTGTCATTATGTGTTTACTCTTTATAAAGACATCCCACCTCCGCGTGCAGTGAAGAGGTTATGTTTTAAAAAGGTTATGTTATTTAAAAAAAAACAAAAACAATGTTTTTAAAACTTTGTGTTGTATCGTGTGTGTTAGGCTGGGTGTCGGGATGTCCCTGGAGTAGAGGGGATTTTGAAAAATACGGACCTTTTAGAATGGTGCTAAATTCGCCGATATTGAAATGTAAGTTTTATACGTAACATCATAATTACAATATACACATAGCTACTCCTTACAAACACCGAATAATTTTCCTTACATTTATATCAAAGCGATAATCATATCTTTCCTTCTTAAGATTTTCGGTCAGGTTTTTAGCTCACTCGCACAAAATTCAGTAAACTCAAAATATACCAGATTATTCTTACACGGAGACAATTTCTAACTTCTCGCAGATCGCGTTTCCTTTATTCTGACTGCGTGTTTTTAACAAAGGACACTACACCTACACGATATCGTCTGGGTCACGATATAATTTAGACAATATTACACCGTGACAATAGTAATACATTTGTATGAAATATCGTTTGGGTACTTCATCATGCCATGTGCTTGGGAAACCAATGTACCTTTACTTTAGCACAAAAAAAACTGATGCATAAATAATAATATAGATTACTTTTTGACTTTTTACACTTTGTATTAACACTTTGTATTCCTCTTCCCCCCGGACCACCTTACAGTGTAGACGTGTGAATTATTGAATTTGCGTAGTTTAAACACAAATAAAAACTAATTTAGCGCAATAAATTCAGTTGAAAAAATAGGACAGCAGAAATCACTAGGAGCAAACTGCACGTCGAGTCTTCATCAACACGTCACGCTCAACACGGGCGGCGCAACAACGAAACGAAGTCGTCTCTCTTACGCACGCACAAATCGCATGCAAGTATTACTTACTCCTACATTCACTCCGACCAGACGACTACCGAGTACGGCGCTGGAACTATCTGTTCATCTCTTTTATCTACGTATCTTGCTCTTGCGCACGGAACACAACCTTGTTGATTCTGTTCGCCTGGTACTGCGACCGATACCACGATGAATAAATCGCCGTCTGAAAGTAACTTGAGTCGGATGGCGACGGATATAACGCCTCCTAGTTACGTTTTTCTGAGGGGAAAACGAGCTAGAGAGAATGAGTGGAGTTCGGAGCTTTCAGCATTCAGGGAGGAGGTATCAAATACGATTACAACTCAAGGGGAAGAACTTAAAAAACTTTTCGCTCCCGCGTTAATGGAAATTCAGAAAACGAACCTTAAAATTGAGGCATCAATATCACACTTAATGAGCCAAAATGAGGAACTTACAAAAAAGGTTGAACAACTAGAAGGAAGACGGTTGAAAGACAGGGAATATATTACACTTTTGGAAGATAGACTAGAAGACCTCCAGAGGGGTAGTCGTAAAACCAATATTGAGATAAAAAACGTGCCAAAAACTAACACTGAGGCTAAAGAAGACCTAGTAAGTATGGTAGTACGTCTAGGGAAGTCTATCGATTGTGGCATTACGACATCCGACGTAAAAGATATCTATAGAGTCCGTGAAAAGAAAGATGGATCTAAAAACACTCCCATTGTTGTAGAACTCAACTCTACTATCCTAAAAACAGAAATTCTGAAGAAATGCAAATCTCACAACGTTAGACACAAAACTAAGCTCTGCGCTAAGCATCTGGGCTTTACAAAAAATGAGGACACTCCTATATTTGTGTCAGAGCAACTGACAGTAAAAGGTTCCCGCTTGTATTTCCTAGCCAGAGACCTCGCGAAATCAAAGGGCTACAAGTTTTGCTGGACTGCGTATGGCCGCATCTATGTGAGAAAATCCGAAAGTTCTGCAATAATATTACTCAAAAGTGAAGATCAAATAACTGGTTTACTTAATGCTATATGACTATATGTTACCTTATTTTTATTAATTTTAAGATCAGTATTTGTGAGTGTTATTCAAACATCACTTGCCATATTTAATGTACCCACGCTATCGCGACATAACCTACGATTTTTACAACATACACAAAAACATAAACCTCAATCACAACTCATATTTACAAAACTCTCACACACACAACACCAAATATTTTTAATCATTTCAACAACTACATACTTACATTGCGTACACTTCACACAACCACTATTCCAAGGCATACTAACTAAAATATTCATGCACTGCGAACTAGAAAAGAAAGAAATTCTCACTCAGAATCTTTATGATGGATAGATCCTTAGAAATAAATGAATTAGACTCGACGGAAATCGCACGTTCCCTTACATGTTTAATCGAAAACGTACAAGAAAAGATATATTTAAAATCAACTGATATTACCATAATTACGCAGAACATTAGAAGTGTTTACAAGAATATAGACGATCTACAAATAAACTTAACGCAACTCAAGTTTGAAACTGATGTAATTGTTCTCACCGAGTGCAGAATAGTAAAAAATAAACCTATACCATCCCTCCACAATTATAACACATTTGCTACCACTAATCACATGAATCAAAATGATGGAGTAACAACCTACATCAAAAACACTCACAATGTTGTTGTTAAAGAAGTTAATCTAACACACGCATCATGCCTACAAATAACTTTGTATAATTCCATAATCTTGTGTATTTACCGATCTCCTTCTAACAATAATGCGGATTCATTTATTTATTCGTTAGACCAACACCTAGAAAGTATAAAGAAATATGAGAAAATAATAATAATAGGAGATATAAACATAAATACTCTTCCAAAAACTACAGAAAAAAGTCAAGAGAAAAACAATAGACTGAATTATCTAAATGTTCTATCAATGCACGGATTAATGCCTGGACACAATCTACCTACAAGAGAATCCAGCTGTCTTGACCATGTAATATTAAAAATAAATAAAAATAAAAACTCTGCTACTATTGCCGTAGTACATACTTCTATTTCTGATCACCTTATGGTATTGCTTAGTCTCTCTAAAACAAAAGCAACACACTGTCGTACACATAAAAAGATAACGAACTATCAAAATGCATTTCAATGTCTGTTTGAACAGGATAACACAGACCTTCTCACCATGAATGATCCAAATACTGTGTGTGATCACTTAATTGCGAGAATCCAACAAGTACTTGTCAATAATACTAGAATAGTACGTATACCTAGAAGCAAACATATAATAAAACCCTGGATCACCCAGGGAATTTTACGTTGTATTTTGAACAGAAATAATATGCAGAAAAAATTACGTAATGATAAAAATAACGAAATACTAAAAATCACATATCGACGATACCGGAATCACTGTAACAATCTGATAAAAAAACTAAAAAGAAGATATGACAGGGAACAATTAGAAAAATCATCCAAAAATAGTAAAGTTCTGTGGAAAACCATAAATAATATTACACACTATAAACCACCCCGAACGCCTAACATTCAATTACTTAATACTAAAGACACACCCATCGAATCAGTTAACTACGCAAACATGTTTTTCGTAAATGTAGGAAAAGACTTAGCTGAAAGTATATCCTTAAAAAATGATATAGAACATTATAACACCACTATAAACCTTACACCCTTTAATCATGCTTCGTCCTTCGTGCTATTGGAATCAGACCACAAAGAAATTTTTAATATCATAATGAGTCTAAAGTCAGAAAGTGCACCAGGCTGGGATGATATCCCCACAACATTTTTAAAGCTAACAAAAGACATTATCACACCAATCATATGTCATTTAGTCAACCTCTGTTTTAGTACGGGAATCTTTCCCAAAGTTCTTAAGCAATCAATTATAACGCCAGTTTACAAGAATGGTGACAAAGACGACATTAATAACTACCGACCTATATCTGTCTTGCCATCCATATCAAAAATAGTAGAAAAACTCATAAATAATAGATTAATGTCTTACTTAAAAAAATATAACATTTTGTCAAAATCACAATTTGGATTTAGGCACGGACTGTCTACTGAAGATGCCATCTCAAATCTTACCAATATTATTGTTGATAAAGTTGACACTGGAAGCAAGTGTCTTACCGTATTCCTAGACCTTAAAAAGGCCTTTGACACAGTTTCTCTTCCCATTCTTGTTAATAAACTGGAAAAAGTTGGTATTCGAGGCATGCCACTTGCTTTGATAGCAGATTATCTTCGGGACCGTGGACAAAGAACTAAAATCGGTGACTTTATTAGTGACGACCAAGTAATTAGTCACGGAGTACCGCAAGGCAGTGTACTAGGCCCAACCTTGTTTCTGATATACATGAATGATATCTATAACCTGGAGACAAGGGGCGGCCAGATCGTATCTTATGCAGATGACACTGCTATCGTCTATGCGGGAAGGTCGTGGAACGATGTCAAGGCTAAAACTGAATCAGGACTTCGAATGATCTCTGCATGGTTACACAGTAATCGTCTTACTCTAAACATTTCTAAGACCAATTATATGTGCTATACAATGTATAATAATACTCAACCAGACAGTAGCTATAACATAAAAATACATAAATGTAATTCAAATAGATCACCTTGTGCATGCCCTGACATACAAAAAGTATCTACTACTAAATACTTAGGGGTTATGATAGACCAGCGTCTATCATGGCACGCGCATATTGAACTGTTAATGGGAAGAACAAGAAAATTTATGTGGATCTTTAAAAACCTTAGACATATTGCACCCAAAAAACTTCTTAACCAGATATATATCTCACTAGTAGAGTCTGTTTTAAATTATTGTATACCAATCTGGGGAGGAGCCATAAAAACTAAATTACTTGACCTTGAGAGAGCGCAAAGATCACTACTAAAAGTAATGTACTTTAGACCCTATAGATATCCCACTAACTTGCTTTACTCGAATTCTAGTGTCTTAACCGTAAGAAAATTATATATTCTACACTCAATATTAAAACATCACAAATCTTTAAAATACGACCCTAAACAACTCACGAAAAGAAGAAAAGATAAAGTTATTTGTAGAAGTCACGTGGCCACATCCTTTGCAATGAGACAATATGTTGCACAATCATCCTACCTTTACAATGTCATTAACAAAACGAAGAATATTTACTCCATGAACAACTACAAGTGTAAAAGACATCTGATGGACTGGCTACTAACTCTAAGCTATGACGAAGCGGAAGCGCTTCTGAAACTTGTCACATAACTCCATAGCACAAAGATATAACATGAAATGATACAGCTACATACATTATACCTACACATAACACGCTGGGGGTACTCTTTTATAACCAGCCTCGTAAGAGACTGGTGCGCTGGGAGAACCCTTATGGCACACTTACACTAATCATAAACACACACAACACATCCTCACCCTCTCTCTCACACTCATACACACACATACACACACATATTCACCCACACTCTCACACACACAGAGCTCTCATGTGTTACCCTGGTTTATAAAGGACTTGGGTGCACAAGTGAGCTCAACTCATTCAAACACATTAAAGAACCTATTTAATTGATTACCGCAGGACATTGATCTTAAAACTCAATATAAAACTATTTCGTACCTAACTAACATAATGTAGATTTATCTTAATAACTTAGTACCTAATTTAACTTAATCAACGAAACTTTGTTACGGAAGAGCGAGATACCCTAATACAGGTATACACTTACTTAAAAGGGTATCTCAAACACCAAATATATGTAAAAAGTAGATTATGTTAATGAAATAAACATTTTGTATTTTGTATTTGTATTTGTATTAACACTTAGGTACAAACTAGTGCCAATGGGCTAAATATTCAGCGTTTTTTATTTATATACATTAGCACATGTCATTTGAATATGTAAATTGGCCATAATACACACACAATAGACGTGATACATATTAACACACACCTAACTACTGTTATTTGTACTAGCAAACACATGTGTTTACTGTTTAGCAGAGTAGGTGCGTCACGGTACTGAAGAAAAACAAACAAACGCTATCAGAAAGATTGATTTACCTACTGATATGAATAGACTTATAAACCAAAATGACAATGTTGTTGTTATAGAAACATTTGTGGTTATCGAAATCTTAGTGGAATTTAATCATGACACATTCCGATCAAAAAGTACTTTAGAGGTTAATGATAGCTACTAACTCTAATAATTCTTCAACAGGTGTCCAGAATAGGAGCTTAGATCTGGACGTCAGCGGAACCTTCATACATTTCTACGACTTCACCAGAAATTTCGCAGAGTCCTACCCAATCGGTGACGCAGCACGATACATTTTGGATATAAAAAACTTGGATAAAAATAGAAAGTTTTTCCTGTTCGTTGCTGGCTTCAAGTCCCAAATCTTAAAGAAGACTGAAACACAAATCCGAGAGGCTTACAAAAGTTATCCGAACAGCTACTTGATCATACCCGATCATTCACCGTACACTAATAATAACGAAGGGAATATGAAAGGTTACAAAACAGCGGTAATGCATGTTCACTACATCGGCAAAGCCTTGGGGGAACTGCTAGCTGAGCTGAGAAAAGGAGGAATCAGTCCAAAGAATATTCACTGCGTTGGACATAGTTTAGGGGGCCAAATGCTAGGACATACAGGTGAAACATTCTTCAACCTAACTGGAGAAAAAATATCCAGGATAACCGCGCTCGACCCAGCTGGTCCTTGCTTCACAAAGAACTTCATTCACGAACAAGTTAGGTCTGGAGTAGCTGATTACGTAGAAGTTTACCACTGCAACTCTGGAGGCTTAGGATCATCCAGCATTCTGGGAGACGCCGACTTTATAATCAACGGGAAAGGGGAAACTCAGCCAAATTGTGGAACACCATATATTCCTGGTATCTTTGATTCTCCAAAAGCAGCAACCTGCGCTCATAGGACTTGTGTGGATGTGTGGACAGCATCTGTGAAGAACAAGGAGCTATTCCCGGCGTACAGCTGTGATTCTTACAAGAGCTTTAAGAACGGAAAGTGTGGGATAGAAAGAACATTAGGTGGTGCTTGGAACCCTGGAACTGCGAAAGGCATTTTCTACTTCTCAACCAAAGACTACGACCTAAAAGCAATTAGATAAAATCTTTTGTTTTTTTGTTATTTCTTTTAATGCAGCTATTCCTTTACATGAATGGATGACTTCAATTGTGTTTTTTTTCGTATCAAATGTCATTTAGTACGTTTTTAATACGAATTTCGATGAAGCCTATTTGAATTATTACATTAAAATTTCCTATTTTTACTAATACATATTTTCAACAACACTTATTGAAAAAATTAAAAGTGTTTAATAATTTCAATTAAGCATGGTAACAATGAAAACACAAAAATGTTATCCAAGAATAATTTAGAATAACAATTGCCAAGGTTTTTGTTACATTTCACTACAGTACAACCAAGAAACGGTGGCTTACCTTTTGTTCTTTACACAATAAAGCAACGAAATGAAATTAATGTGAAATATTTGCAGTTAATTAATTTTCAGCGAGCATTTCACAACAATAGGATGCTAGGAGCCGATGCGCTTCCTTGACGAGCAGAACAAGGAACAAGCGGATTCATTAAACGATTTTTTTCAACCTATACTCTCCCACTGCTGGGCAAAGGTCTCCCCCAAAGCCTTCCACTTATCCCGGTCTTGGGCGACACTCCACTAATAAATAAATATAGATAAAAAATAATAATTATACATGGACAAATCACAGTCTAGTCCCAAATTAAGCAAAGATTGATGGGAACTAGATTGCTAGTTACTTATATACATTTTTTTTGTAAATACATAGTAACACCCAGACATAGAACAAATATTTATGTAAATGAAATGCAATATCTTTAAGTAATATTTTCTAAAAGACGAATGTATTCAATGTCCTATTTACTTGTTTTAGTATCTATCAGAAAGCAGAAATCAATCTAATGTATTATAACAATAATATTTGTATATTTCTTATTTGCATAAGTTTAGATTGTATAAGTTTAGTATTAGTGTTAATTTACGCTGTTTTTTATATCTACGTTCATTTATTTTATTAAATAAAGTAGAAAGTTCCGCTTGTGAACTTACACCAGTTCCATTGAATTGGCCATGTTTCCCTACGTTTCCCTACCGATGGAAAGCAGCTATTTCATTAAAATACTCGACAGATAGTTGGGGACGGGCTACATTATCTGATTTACTGCATATTGCTAAACTTGGTGCTGCCTTTCATTACTCGCCCCGATTCAAGATCACGCGATCCGGACAATCTGCACAAAATGCTGGAAATGCAATCTACTTACACTAAATGCAATCTGAATCCAACCAAAACTTGCAAGGATAGCGATGCTCATTTTTTTTAAGAGAACTTTTTTATATCTAAACTAATATGTATTATAAAGAGGAAAGATTTGATTGTTTGTTTGCATCGAATAGGCTCCGAAACTACTAGACCGATTTCAAAAATTTTTTCACTGTTGTGAAGCTACATTATCTGTGCTGAACATAGGCTATATTGTAATGATATTTTTTATATAGGCTACCCGTGCGAAGCCGGGGCGTACTACTAGTAGTTTGACAAACGCTTGACCGCAATCTAACTTGATGTAAAGTGATGATGAGGCCTACGGTGTACCTATACGCGCTTGACAAAATAAAACTTTTTCACACTCTTGAAAACGTCCTAATTATAGGTAACTGGAAACACAGACTTGAAGGTACAACAGCTACAACTACTACTAGTACATACTGTATGGTTTTAACCAAAATTCTACAAATTTTATCAAACCGCAAGAATTTATCTTTATTTTTACTTTCTGTCTAAGACCTACCTAATTTAAAAACTTCTGTGAACCACCATAATATTTTGTTTTTGAGTATTTTTTCCACTCCAGTGTTTCTCAAGTAGTTTGACAAGTAAGTGACTGCACGTCACTCATGTTTATTTAATGTAACTGCGCGTTCTGTATTCTGTGTCTCTACGTCACAAGAGAACATCAAACAAAGTGACATAGTATGAAACATTCAGAGACAAAATTACTATTCCATGGTTATCAAAACCACTAAACAAAATTTTGAGCACTTACTTAGCCTTTTTTTTTGAACCTAAGTGGCTTCTATGCTATGTTAATGCATTCTTATAAATTGAGTCGTTAAAAGTGTAAATTGTCATCAATAAAAAAAAAGACGTGTGGGACTCGGGGACTGCCGCTGTAAAGCTATTGCATAGCATTTTTTGCTGGATTACGCCGCATGCGCAGTGTTAGGTTATTTTCTGTACGGAATTACTGGATTTGGTCTCCACGCTCAAGGCCCGCGATATGCAATAGCTTAAAAATAAAATACAACACATCGTGTTAAATATTGTTTGTTAATGCAGTACTGCATTAGAGCGTTATACATTGTCGCTTGTGAAGGAAGCTCATGGTTCCTAATACAGTAAGATGCACTTAGCGCGACGCGACTTGACAGTCTTTGTTGTAAAAATTTGTGTACGCCCGGGACTGCACAAAAGCTTTGAGAACCGCTGGCTTTTAGTACTTTGGTGTTTTTAAAATATTGTGTAGTATCCCCATAGGAGAGCACATGAAGTGTTTTAGACAACACTCCAGTTACAAGCTTTATATTCTTACTAGTGTGACTTACTTCGATATAAAGACACTTAAACTCAGAAATACTGTATTCAATAAAATCACAAGGATCATTTTGAATCGTTTTACATACTAGAAGACTCTACTGGCAAAAGACTACGCCTACTGGTTTAAACGATCTTAATTACAATTTGTTTATTAAATAAGTTAGAGCAAGTTCGTCCCAAGTTTGTTTGTCTTCTAAAAATTTGCAACAGAAAGAATGTATTAGCAGACTACCTATGACTCCCATAAAAGATTTTAATGTCATGATTTTGAAATCAAATCAGCCATTATGGAGAAGTATAGTGAAGCGTAAAGTGTACCTTTAAAGACACGATCTAAAAACCTTTACTTTTTTTTTTTTTACTACATTTTTGCCAACAGTGCTCGTGAAAAATTTGAGAATCGTTTTACAAAAAATAGTAGAATCTTCCTTAAATAACAAACGACAATATTATAAGATATTACTGCATTATATAATTTGAGCATGTTTTATTTTCCTTGTTTATATTGACAAGGGAATTTGATCAGGTAATTTTATTTTCCTGATCATTTTGAAGATATTATATTTAAGGTAGCGTGGGAAAGTCGTGGTCAATTAATAAGTAGTGGTGAGTACCTACTAAGTAACAAGATCTTACAAAAAATATACATCTTTTCCTAAATGTTTTGTTTCAAGACTAAAGATTTTTGTCATTCTTTTATTATTGACATCGAATACTATAGCGGTGCGACGCGTGGTTTTAAAAAAAAATAGTAGTTTAGTTTATATAAAAAGTATTAATAAATAATAATAATAATATAATAATGTGGGATGTTGATTCTACGATCATTGTTCCGATAGTCGTTTCGGCGAACGGTCTGATAGCGAAGAGCCTCGACCAACATCTAAAGAGGCTCTCGCTAGAAGGTTGGCTCAAGGGGCAGATGCAGAAGGCAGTGATCCTCGACACGGCACGCATTGTCCGGAGGTTCCTCAATCTGTAGCCCTAACCACCGGTAGCTTGGGCCTTGCCCCGCTGCCGGCGGCAACCTAGTTTTAAGTTTTTTTTATAATATATGTATTTTTGTTTTTAGAAATCATGTATATTGTAAAAAACTTTTTGCTAAGATTTTAAATAAATGTATACATATAATAATACACTTGTAAATATATCCTTTATGCAACAACGAAAACAAAGTTCAAATTCAATATACGAAGTAAAAACAACTTTAGAAATATTGAAAAAGGATTTCTTCAGGATTCCTTGACAAAATGTAATAAAAATTCCAACACGCTTAAAATTAAATATTCCTTCTTTTATTAAAGTCTACCTAAACGACGTAAAATTGTCTTTATTTAGAGTCACGGCACCGTATTCTAAAAGAAATAAAAATTCTATTCCCAAAATGATATCGCCCTAATTGCCTCTTTCAATTTGAGTTATTTGCTCCGCAGTACTGTTTTATAAATGGTGTTTAATGTTGTGATATTAGAGGGAGGCGCAATGCTAATGGCTTACCCGGAGCCTTAAATAATGAAATAAAACGATCATCATCATCATCTACAGTCTAACTTACACTGCTGATAATGGACTACGTTGTAAGTGAACTGTGCAACGGAAAAATTTAAAAGGTGTACACATTCGAAACGATTACGCCGGTACGATTTTAATGGTATCGAATCACACTGCGCGTCAACGGTAATTCGACAGTCGAACGTTGCTATGTCATCATGCAGTCTGAGTTTAAGCTACCGATCTAATACGAATACCACGTTCATGATCGCCACTCAGATCTACACTGCGCGACATGTAGCAACTCGAGTTAGCGTCACGCAGTGTGAGTAATAGAAAATATACAAACTATACCAACTTAGTCGACCTTATCCAAATGATAAGCAAGACAAATCCGTACAGAGCTGAATTAACCAAGAGTTTATTTATCCTAGCATTAAGTTTTATAATAACTGAAATAAATGATTTCTATTCTATTCTATTTCTAAGAGTCTTTTCAATGTTTTCCTTCACCGTTTGAGCACTGCCACAATCCTTAATGATTAAGACTGACCAATCTGACCATACAATGAGAAGGCGTGGTTAGGCCGGTGGTGACGGTGGTTTACACTGCTCTTTAGTACTCTTTAGAAGCCAATTTACAAGTGGATACATCGACTCTTCGCTGTACTTGTAAATCGGCTTCATGCAAGATAGACGGGTCCGATTACAGCCATAGTTTGGTACACTATAGTCGTTCATTGAACTTTATGTGACCACGAAATTGTTTTAGTCTGTATCTACCATGAGTTGTCACAGTAAAATCGCCTGACTTTACTACAAGAGTTACGTCAATATTAGTATTACGAATTTTAGTACCTAACTATCCGCTAGAGGCGCTGTTCAAATCTTCATACATTTTTTTAACTACAGACGCTAGCGAGTATAGTAATTAAAGTGTAGTAAAAACTCATGGTAGAGCTACAGCTTAAGCGCTACTTGTTATATGTAGTCTACTTAAAATAACCATTACCCAAACTTGGGCGGGCTCGGTCTTAGTGTTTATTTCTAATGGATCTTGGTCTATGAAGTTACACTCTACGAATAAACTTTACTGGCTGTGCATGAGAACTTAAAACTTGTTAAGTTATGCAGAATATTAATCGCGTAAATATGAACGGCCTAATTAATATTTTGACAAACAAATATATGCAAATTATTAGATTATAAACATTATTCATAAGATATTGATTGCAAGGATATAAAGATAAAATTAAAAAAATATTTGCTCCTAAATCCCTACAATGTTTTTTAGTAACAAGTAAACAATTCATTTTATCGGCTATTCACATAAGGCTTGAATTAAGACTTAAATGTATAAGGAGGCACCAATTTGAAATATTTGCTTTGTTATTTGTGTTTACATTTGCCTATAAGGAAGGAAAACGAGTTTTCCTCATAAGTCTCAAAAATTCATGGCTAAGACAAAATGGTAACAAAATAAGTATTACAAAATAAGAAGGTAATCTTACTTAACTGAATCCACAATGAAGACACAAAAATATTTTTTTATTTTTTTATTTGTAAGAACTTTTAGTGCAATAAGTACCTACTTACCTACTTCCTAGTTTTATAACTCCGCAGCAAACTTAGAGTGGTCAGACTCTCTTACTTTTACATCTTTTCAAAACTACATAATATTTAATGCTATGACACAATAAATAAGAAACAAACTAAGTACGATGACGTCATTGTATTTCAATTGAAAACGATAGAAACCGGCCACAAGATTCTTGACCGTTTTGTTCTGTTCCGCTAAGCCTAAGGCTTTGGTCGCCAGGCACTATCAAAATTGTCTAGAGTAGGTACGATTATATAGAATAAATGCGAATCTTTAACATGTTCAATCGTTTTCCACGTTTTTGACTTTAATATTAAAAGCTAATCTTCGGACAAAGCTCTCACATACGTAATATATAGAATTTCACTTACAGGTAAGTTAATTTAATCATTAATTAATTAACAAAAAAGTTGTAGCATTATCTACAATTCTGAAATATTATACTAAAACCATAACCTGAGTTTTTGCAGGCATTTCCGCGACTCAATCATGCAACACTATGTCAAGCACGTGTCTCGACACAAGTGAGCGTTTATTCGTAAAATAAATCCGGGAAAACTCCACAATTTACGGTAGATTTAATTCGATCGTAGCGCGGCGCGAAATATTTGCGTTCCGCCTGGCAACACTGGACCTGGAGAACCGCTGGTTCATAAAATAGGACAAATAAGCAACAAGATGCACTAAATGTGCGAGGACATAAAAAAAAAGTAACCACTCGTTCACACTTCCTACAATTACTTCAATGACACTTCAACAACAGTTGATCAGTGAGACAGTATCACAAAATAACAAATTAAAAAAATCTATTTTTTCGAAATCATGTAGGTTATTTTTGTCAAAAGAAAATAATTTATAAAAAAATTAAGTATGCAGTTATTATTTTCACGATTTTTCTCCCACCTTGACCAACATCACGCTTTTCAAATGAACACCATGTATACAAGATCGCGTGAAACTTCAAACTTCAATTGCATTTATTCAATAAAATCACGCGGATCACTTTGAAACGTCTTACATACTAGATGATTCTAGGCGCCAGTTCGTCGCGACCAGAGTCTAGAACAACTGGCAAGAAACTAGACCTGGATTCTAGCGTTTTTTTTTATTTAGCCTTATGTGTTAAGTGTCCTAGCTGTTACCTACTCAGGCTATGGGGAAATACACCGGAGCGGCAAATTGAGCGACTCCCCGCGGCGAAAAGGCCAGAGCTGCCCGCAGCGGCGCACTTTTGTTTTTTTTAATGGCATGTCCAATAAGCTGAGCGTTGTTGTTAAGGGAAACATTATTATTTTAACCTAACGGCATAGTATGGGTTAGTTTTCTAGGTATAACGTTTAATTGGGCATTAGAGAAGAAAAATAATTGTTGTAGATTTCAATATTATATTATATAAAATTCTGATTTGGTTGAAAAAGCGTATGACATAGATTTTTTTCAGTACTTCCACGCCAAGAAACTGTAACTGTAAGTTAGTAGGTACTTAGTTTTTATATGTTTGACTTATCAATTTAGATACATAGCTTTTACGAACTACTAATACGGCGAACCTATTTCTACAGCAAAATGCAACTTACTTTAAGTTTTTTCTTGCATCCTTTCAGAGCATTTTGTATTGCGCACAATGCTATTTCTACTAATTTGAAAGCACAAGTTTCTCCCACATTTTACCCAATTTACTCCAATGGTTGTTTCTACAGAGTAACCGACACGTTACTTAGACGATATTCTGCATTAATTTTACATTAGCACTTTACACTTTAGTATCGTATCGGTGCTTATTATTGAATGAAATAAATTATCCATATGTACCTATATATACCACGTGAGGACATACAAGAGGCCTTAGCAGACCAACAGCCAGATGGATGGACGATATCGTAGGACCTGGATGCTAAAGGCCCAATTAAGGAAAGAGTGGCGTTTGAGGGAGGAGGCTTCTACCCAGCAGTGGGCTACGCGCTGCCATGATGATGAATTACTGAACTAAATAAATAGTTTGAGCAGCTGACCTGTTTTTTAGGGTTTCGCACCTGAACGGTACCCTTACCTACTGTGACTTCGATATCAGTCTTTCCGTCTGTCACCAGTGTATCTACCATGAGTTGTCACAGTAAAATCGCCTGACTTTACTACAGTAGTTACGTCAATATTAGTATGACGTATTTTAGTACCCAACTATCCGCTAGAGGCGCTGTACAAATCTTCATACATTTTTTTAACTACAGACGCTAGCGAGTATAGTAAATATAGTAGGTATAGTAAAAACTCATGGTAGACCTACAGGCTGTATTTCATGAACCGTGTTAGTTAAGGAGTTGAAATTTTCAAAGATGTTGTATTTCCGTTGCCTCTATAACAACAAATACAAAAAAAAATAAGAAAGCTTTAATACAAAAGCGTGATTTTTATACGGAACCTTTCGTATTTTGATTTAGTTTTTATTTATTTTTCATGTTAATTATTTCAAATACGATTATTAAATCCAACTCTCCGTCTGTCTCCTGAGAGTTCACTATTCACTACTACAATCCTAATATAATCCCAATATTATTCGTTTATGAATAATATTGAATTGAATTGAATTCGTTCAAGAGTCAAACTTGGCTGGTTATATTTTAATAATAGTTTTTGAAATGAATTGCAATTTAGGAAAAATCTAAGCTCACGTTTAATATTAGGATTGTAGTAGTGAATAGTGAACTCTCAGAAGACAGACGGAGAGTTGGATATCAAACTCCCCATAAATCAGGTTATTTAATTCTAAACTTTTGTCTCCAACAGGGATTTTGATACTTATTCATAGTCTACAAATCCCCATTGAATCCCAAAGTTAGGAATTCTGAGGATATCTTAAGATTTTGAAATGAATTCATTATCGGGCAGTGTGCAGAGACCTAAAGTTGGGAGGGTAGACTTGGAGACATTACTCCGAGGTAGGTAGGTAGATAGGTAGGTATACTATTTGCATTTCCAATTCCACACACAACTGCGATTCCTGCAGTTGCCCGCAGAGCACAACAATTCTAAATTCTATTCCACCTGGCGTTGTTCCGCTAATTTGTAGCAACATGGCTGAAATTAACGAAGATTTAAACCAAGTAGGTTATATATAGCGATATGTTATACTTATTCATGCTTTGGTGTGGTGTGTCACTTAACGTGAGATAAGG
This sequence comes from Ecliptopera silaceata, assembly GCA_932527185.1. Classification (NCBI taxonomy): domain Eukaryota; kingdom Metazoa; phylum Arthropoda; class Insecta; order Lepidoptera; family Geometridae; genus Ecliptopera; species Ecliptopera silaceata. Next base: position 1,464,611 of record OW052202.1, on the reverse strand, counting down.
GCAGGGGTGTGAAGATATACAGATTCATGTATTTTGTGGTACTTATAGGTTCTTTAGGTCTATCCTAGCCTCTTAAAACCTAGCAGGTATTAAATCACGTTCAGTTTCTATAGTAACTCTTCGGTATTCTGTGAAGTCACTGATGTGACTGAGCTGCATTTGATTCTTATCAATACTTAATACCTATTTTATTTTCATAGCAAATGACACTAATTAACATCAAAATCAAAAAAAAGTATATTAAGTAGGTATTCTATCAGCAATCTAGTTCCCATAGTACAAGCTTTGCTTAGTTTGGGACTAGAGTGTGATGTGTGAAATGTCCGTAAATATTTATATAAAAAATCTAAATTAAACCATTTTTGAACTGTTAGAAGAGACTATATAAAAATAATTGTATTTAATTTAGAAACAATGATAGCTTCGATTTTTTGACACTTCATTTAAGTAGCAATGAAACCTATGTTTATAAACCTATGCTCAGTCTGAAAAACAGCGCTGCTCTGCCTTTTGCGGGGCAGCAAACAAGCTGAGACTGAGCCTTTTTGACAACCTATCTTGTTAATTCTACTGTATTTGTATCTATTGACTTATGTTGTTTTTTTTCTTAAGTTCTTTACGCTCTGTGTTGTTGTTGTCAAATAAATATATTTCATTTCATTTCTATGTATAGGCGACAAAGAAATTGGTTTACCACTTTTGATGACATCTCCCAGTAACATAATATAATTATTCGCTAAGGATTACAGATTGACAGATTCTGACGTAGCAGTTATTAATCTGTCAAGCGAAAATAACCCTTGATGTTTTGTACGTGCAAATGATATTCAGCCTTAGAGTGGTAAACCAATTTCATTGTCGCCTATACAAAACCTCCATGAAAATATTATTAATACCTACAGAGCAAGTGTTATATCTTATTTCCCGAAACACATTAGCGGAATGCATGTGCACACCAATTTATGGTGCTGTCTTGCTCTCTGCCGGTTTTTAGGAACTGGTTACACTCTATTCATTCAGTTTATACGTTAAAATAAACTTTATTACTTTTATTATAATTTAGACAAATTAATATCTTAGGACCGTAGAGAGTGGCACAAGAAAAGGGAGGTCTATGCCCAGCAGTGGGCGAAATCTGGCTGCGGATGATGATGGATATCTTACACTTATAGCTGTTTTTTTCTCAATTAACTATTGGGATAATTAAGGTACTGTTATCTTTGTTTGTTTAATAAACTAAAAATATAAACTTGTTTAATAAAATTAACTTATTTTCTTCAAAGCTTATCTATCTGTATATATCTATCTGTATACTATCTATCTATATACCTATACAGTGTATAGGTATACAATTTTCTAGTTGTATACGAAAAACGTTACATATTATGTATTTTAATTTTTAGTTTTAAGAAGTATCAAGTGTTTTATGTATGCTGGACTCGTATTAAACAAAGTAAACACGTATATGACTGTAGCTCTACCATAAGTTTTTACTATACTATATTTACTATACTCGCTAGCGTCTGTAGTTAAAAAAATGTATGAAGATTTGTACAGCGCCTCTAGCGGATAGTTGGGTACTAAAATCCGTCATACTAATATTGACGTAACTACTGTAGTAAAGTCAGGCGATTTTACTGTGACAACTCATGGTAGAGGTACTGAAAGCAATTGACTGCGGTTCTCTTTCTCTCTAGATTCTGTATTTAGATTTTTACTTGCTAATGTCCAATGTGAACCTACCTTTATATGATTTCCTCTGAACTAGAGAGGGTTGTAAATTCTCTCTGCAAATGATAATGAGTTAAGAGTTAGAGAACTATAGCTTCTAGAGTTAAGTTACACTATGTACTACGAAATATTCAAGGTCTTCGACGTAAGTTTCTTAAAAGGCGAAAAACAGAAATTATCGTCATGAGAAATGAACGTCTACACGTTTGCCCGTAAATGAGTCTTTAACTTTTAAATTATATTTAATAATTGTTTTATTAAATATTTTTTCAAGGATCAATGAAGTGTTTTTATTATATTTATTTATATTTTATTTATTATTTATTGAGTCTAACCTCCTTAGTTCGGTTGCCTGGCAGAGATCGCACTCAGCGATAAGGCCGCCCATTGTGATGCCATGTATTACTAGGTACTTGTTTAAGTTCTTTGTTTTTATTTGTGTGTGGTGAACAATAAAGAGTTATCTATCTATCTACTTAGTACATCAGTACTTTACATTACTTTTAAGTCTTTAATAGCCCTCAAAAATCTGTCCCGGAAATCGGAGCCTCTATTTAATATTCGAAGGCATCACCTTCCCTCATTTGTTGGAGACGCGAGACATATTTTACAGGAGGCAGGGGCACGTATTATATAACGCCCCATGAGCGACAATAACTCTCTCTGCCACCATGGCTTGACAGAGGGATAGTATAAGGATGTGGAGGGCAGAGGGCCGGACTCTACTAAGCATTTTTAAAAGACACAATTTAAGATGATAAAGCACCTTTAAAACAGGGTCTTTTTATTTTGAATAGAATAGAAAACTTCGTTTCAGTTATCATAACACTCAATGCTAGAACATAAAAGATATACATAATTACTTTTTGTTAAAATAACTGGAAATCGTCATCACTCAGCTTGCTGGTGTAGAACCATTGGGCTCTACACCAGCGCTGGTTTAAGTAATGCCAAGAAAGGATGAAAAACGTGAGTTGCAATTTTAAAGAGCGATGTTGTTGTCCAAGATTTTCTATTGTCAGGTATCAGTCAATGTTTGAACCTAATTGTAGCTGAGCTAGGCTTTTTTTTGTCATTATACCTACACATCTATATTTAAAATCACTAAACCAACACTGCGGTCTTTTGTCCGGTACTTGGGGTACTCCCCAAGTACGAGTTTGTGCACACACGGATCGTAGAGATGCAATCGCCGAGCGCCATCGATTTTGTATGGAAATCTTAGCTTCCTAAGAAATCTGCGTTGCGGAAAAGGAGCTCCATACAAAATCGGTGGCACTCGGCGATTGCGTCTCTGCAATCCGTGTGTGCACAAACTCGTACTTGGGGTACAGGTCTAGTCGGCCATCAGGAACATTTAGCTTTCTGTGTCACGCGGGTCCACATTGCTCTAAGGGTGTGACTTATAGGTGCCATCACTTCTTCTCATTCGGTATGTCTTTATGGAAGTGTATAAATGATGACGATACGTCACAGAAGATATTTATGTTTAAGATCTGTCGCTGTGAGATTTACGTAATGTGATGTGACTTGAAATATTTCTTGAATAATCCAAAGGACCCAAGTTTTCTGCTCGTGTGTGAATTTAGCTGAGTTATTTTCACAAAATAAAGACATATAACAAAGCCTTAACAAAAAACATTTTAAAGAATTACACAGTCATAGTTTTTACTTTTGTCATTTCTCGTAATTTCTTTTCTGGGATAAGGGCAGGGGAATGAATGATGTATTTATTGTTGAGTGTAAATATTTTGAATAAAAACCAAATACCTACTTATTGAACGTGATCATTTATTACATAAATAAATCCTAGTTGTTGTATGACAAGTTATAAATGTAAACATAAATGTGTTAATTATGTTTGCTGCTAACCAAAATGTTTAGCACATGTTAGCGGAGACATAACATATCAATACAGCATAGTTAAATACTTAAGTCACGGCTAACAGGGCTTTGTCAGCCGTGAGTGACTTATGTATTTTTCAGTTTTTCAGAAGTCTGGATTTTACACGAGATTATGAAGCATAATCAAATTCCAGGTCAAACTATCGTTTTGCGCATTGACATATAAGTATATCGTTTTGTTCCATACGAAATAAGTGTTTTAGTTTTAGTGTTCGGGTAAAACTCAGACTACGGACTAAGAAAAGGTTTTTTTTATATACCTAACATATAATCACGACCATATTGACTAAGGGTAGAATGGTACAATCAACTTAAAATATTATAATATGTGGTTTCATATTATATTTTCATTGTAAGACCAAGTAGTTTAGGGCTCCTAATAGGTAACTATTAAATACAATGACTAGTTTAAGAGAATTAATAATGGTGATGGCAACTCTGACACAATTATACATTAAAAAAAAATGTTTTAAGATTATTATAGGTGTCTAAAACTATATCAGCTCGCTTAGTAACTGTTGTTCTTCAGCTAGTCACTTTTCCACGTTAGTTTGAATGTTTATTCCTATAGTACTGTATCAGTTGACTCCGTAACCCTCAGTACCTACATAAAACACTCCAGTAGCATTCCCTGGGTTATTGTACCCCGCCATGGTCACTTGGTTCCCAGAACATCTTCCTTCAGAGAAGTTTTCATAAGAGTTACATTGCCAGGCAAGGAACAACTGCGGATGGGTAACAGTTTCCATGTAGTACCGCACACACGCTTTGTGACTGCACTTAGCCGTCTCCGACTCTCCTTTGCCAGGAATGATACTTCCATGGCAAGAAGGCTGCTTATTCCCCTTGTTGAACTCAAAGTCTATGTCGGCAAGAAGTGACGTTGTGCCCAAGCCTCCAGCGTTACAATGATACACTTCCACGTATTCAGCTACTCCTGATCTGATCTGGTCTTCTAACAAACCTCTGGAAAAACACGGGCCGGCTGGATCTATGCCCGTGATCCTCCATATCTTTTCGTTAGTCAATTCCGTGTATGTTGTACCGACGTAGCCAAGCATTTGGCTTCCCAAGCTGTGTCCGATGCAGTGTATGTTGCGAGAGGGGTAGCCATAAGCTCGAATTCCTGCTATGAACCTTCCCAAGGCTTTCCCAATATAGTAAACGTGTGTCACAGCTCTTTCAAAGCTAGCAATTTTCCCTCCGCGGGCTGATGTGTACAGAGAATGGTCAATGATGATCAGATAAACGTTAGGGGCATCTTTGAAGGTCTGACGGACTAACTCTTCGGTCTTTTTCGTAATATCAGATTTGTAACCAGGGACGAAGAAGACGAAGCGCCTGGTAATGTCCAAATTGTAGCTGCTGGTGATGCCTTCAACGGCTGAATCGATGAGGTAAGAAACGTTGAAGTTGTTCTGGAAGTCGTAGAAGTAGACTTTGATGCCGCTGACGTCATAGTGGAGGGTTTTGTTGTGGTCACCTGGAACGAGATATCAAAAAATCAAAATTATCAACACCTTCACTCTACAATTACTCAAAATTTAGGTTAAGAGGTAGGTACGGCTATAGCTAAACTTATCGCTCTTAATTGGCCTATAGTAACTATAGGCCATCCACCGATGCCGATTGGCGGAAGCGTAATTCAGAAACTGTGTTTTAAAAGATAAGATAATTATTTATTTGGTATACACACAACACAAAGCTTACAGAAAATAGACCTGTTTTCGAACGAAAGAGCAATAATTTCGGCTATTGCCGTACCTCGCCATTATGTCAGACCAGAAATTGTTGCCGATTTCCAAAAATAATAGGTACACTGAGTCATGATTTATTAAACCATGTTTATGCAAAACTTAACGTGACTACAAAATATTAGGTACTCACTACGCAGGTAAATTAATCAGCGATATTGCTTCGATGCACAGAAATTCGTGCTATTAAGCACGAAGCACAGGAAATAACTAAGTAGGTACAGAAAATTGAGTAGGTAGGTATATACTTAGGTATTTAGGCTATGTAAAGAGACTATGTCTACTTGATTTATCAGGATGATAGCAATATGACCTCAGATGTAGTGTGTCAGTTCCCACTGGGACTTCCCCGATAAACTTCTATGTAATGTACGAATGTCCGTGTTTTGACTATTAATGAGGTATAAGGTCAAATCCATAAGTGTACCTACCATGCACTTCCAAAACTGCGTAAATATCTGGTATTTTTTTATAATATCTGACAAGCACATGGGTAATTTTTTTAGCTTAAAATTTTTGATCTTTAAAAAAGTTGTTGATGTACGAATAATAGAGAAGTTTTTATGAGTAAGTAATGTTCACTGTTTTATTGCCCTGTAGGTTTAAATTTTTTAAACGACAAATTTTGTTTTCCTTATCCATAGATTTAATATGACATTTAATATGACTTTTTAAGCATAATGTCAGTTCATTACCGTTAAGTAGGTACCTACCGGTAAGTAGGTGAAGCCCCAATACTCATAAATAGGTATTATGAGTAAGAAAATGCTATGGTTAAGTAGACTTATGCTCTATTCTAGCTCATGATGAAACTTCAAGGCCATGTGTAATGGAATAATAGGTTTGAATTGTGATCACAATGAACAATTACAATTTTACATGGATTATTGCAATTTTACCTACTTGTATGTTTTGTGTTTGGCTTGTAGAGTTTTTTTAAAGAGAAAATGTGAATGTGTGATGAATGTAGAAAATTTTTATATTCAAAGGATTTCTTGTCAAAAAGATGGATGATATAGTACTTATGTTTTCTTTCGGCAGTTTTTAAAGTATTTTAGTGAAAAAAGAGCATAATATACCTATTTATACTTTAGTTATGGTGTTATATATTTTTTTTTAAATAGTACATTATTTAAATAGTAGCACGACAAACTAGATTTTTCAGCTTGTACTTATTTATAAATGTAGTGTTTAGTGTAACACTACACGGTAAAGTTTCTTTATACATTTCCCGGTATGCTAATTAGCTAAACACTGAAGGAACACATTCAAAGGCCTTCACGTGACTCTTTTTGCTGCACGTCTAATTTACAACTGCAGTACATAGTACAGTCAGCTACATTAATATCGTCGGATTTAGATTTTCAATATTTCTAGCTGAATTTATGAAATTAAAATATACATAGCGCAACTACGCAGAGTAGTAACGTAGCACTCACTGCTACGTTACGCCTACGCTGTTTTCATTCTACGTTGATTCGATCGATCAATAATTTCATAGATGTAACTAGTGAATCATTATTATCTATTTTTGTAGCTGCATGTACTTGTAATATTTTTGTAGCTGCATATATGTCGTCGTGATTCTTCTCGGGTCTAAAGCAACTTCTACTGCCATGGCGGTTACCACGACCAATTAGTTAATGCAGTGATATAGTAGAAATGCAGTTTTAATTCAGTCACTACTTTGGTACACAGTAGCCTTTATAACAAGGTAATCAACCTCCCGAGATCAGTGTGGGCTGACCTTAGATAGTAGGTACCTATTCAATGAGAGTAGATACGTCTTTATTAAGCAAAATCTATCTATTTTTATATGATTTAGGTATTACCTATTATCTGCTAGTATTAGATATGTATTCACAGACTTTAAAATGAGTTAGATAGGTACTGACTAAGAAGGACGAGTAATAAGGTTTAGCTAATGCAGTGCAAATATTAGTGAAACATAGTGTAAACAATAATAAAGTGTTTTCCTTAATTTTTTAACAATAATAAACTAATTAGTAATGAGATAAATTAAGAATTTAAGTAATTTTATATTGCTCATGTTGTTATGGCTATTTCGTATATGAGTGTTAGATATTTTAAAAGTAAAAGCCTTTTTTTCGAACTTTACATAGGTTTTAGTGAAGTAAATATCTTCGCCACAGATCAACATTTCGCTATCTCATTCACAGTTCAACGATATCTTAAACTGATTCAAAGCAAACAAGGTCGAATGTTTTTATATATTCAAATCAATCACAAAAAAATATGCTTCAATATATTCTGTAGTAAAAAGAATGTTTGTTTTAGTCTCGGTCTGAAGGTCTAAGACCTAGAACGCTATATCTAGATCCCGGAAGAAAAAAAAGATATTTGTCTGAGGTCTAGATTCTAAAGTAGGTAGTCTAGTTTCTTAAGTAGGTAGGTACCTAAGGCAGTGAAGAAAAATATTAATTCATAGGTAATGCAATGATATGCCCAATTCCTATGTAGGTACAATCAAAGTAAATATTTAGGTTTACCTATACCTAAAATCAAGTCCTATGTTGCTCCAATGTGACTTTGATAACCTAATCTCCTAGTTTCTCAGTGGTCAACTAAAATAATCGAAAATATTGATCTACTCACATGTTATCCAATCAGAGTACAGCAATGTTTTGAAAGGGCCCCAATCAGCACGAAGGTTGGTAAACAATGATGCACCCGTCAACAACAAAAACAGAAAATTCATGATTAAACACGTCTGACCTCGCTGATGGTCATGCGACGAATGACATAAACATCGTACAATGAAACTGTGGATTTGACTGACATATGATATGACGTACTTATAGGTACCAAAAGATACAGTTAGATGAATCAGTTATGTTATGTGGCAACCGTGATTAGCTACTGATTAGGATTTAGAGTTCCTTGCGAAGAGTTAGATACCTACTAATATCTAGAAGAATAAGAGATATGTAGGTACCTTCCATAAGATAAATAATGCGTAAGCGCAGGATAGGAATAGGCATACCTACTTTACTTCCTCTGCTAGCAGCTAATTATTTTCTGTCTTAGGTACTAAGAATTGACCTCTCACTGTAAGACAAACCGAGATAGCGTTAATTGTGCACCCGTTTCCTTTACCACCTCGCTCGTGACTTTCCATGCTACGGTTGCCTGGAAGAAGTCGATTTCAGCGATACGGCCGTACCAAGTTAAGTACGGCTTAAGTTTAGTTTTAAGATTAAGTAGTTGTAGGTTTCCGTTGTGCAATAAAGTATTATCTATCTATCCATATTCTTATAAAAAAAGTATGTAGGTAAGTTATGACCTGACAAGATCTCCCAGAAACAAATGAGTCACGTCTCTTTAACGTGAGTTTTTGTGAAAGTCGCAGGAAATGTAGAGCATTAGCAACAAATTGCGTGCCTTGTGGAACGCCTGAATATTACAGTACGAATTATTATGAGCTATTTATCAAAGTCTTCTTACCCCAAGACATGTATTAGTCCACTGCAGAAAAAGATAGATAGGTAGGTACTTTATGTCTGTGTATTGTGTAGTACCTAAGTATATGCATATCTGTAATGCTTCGGCTACATTAGCGGGCGAATATTCGTATCGTGTTGGCGCGACAAAAACATCGTGTTCGGGTATAGGCGATCTTCTTGTCTAAGTACTACGCGATGACACGATGTACCCGGCCACATACATCGCGTTAACACGAATATTCGCCGTAGCCCGCTAATGTGGCCCCAGCATAACTAGCTCAACGATGTATTTTGTGTTTGAAAGCTGACATTTATCGCAATGAATATCTACATTTTATTACATAGGATCAAAAAATGTTGCAGTTGCTTAAAATTTTATTTTTATTTGAGCTGAGTGAGCTCGTAGCAAAAGCGCTATTGAACCTATTTTTGTAGCAAAGTCATTCGCATACTGTGTTCCGATTCAAAATGTGCAGGAAAAAAGAGTATCAAGAAAATGAGTAAGTATCAGGAAAATGAGTATCAAGAAAATGATTGAGAGAATGAGAGAGAAAGTGCAACTTAAATCCTGTTACTGACTGATGGACGCAGACGTGAGACGTGATGTGAGTGGACGTGCTCAGTAATTGAAAGTGATTATTCACATCAGGTGCGCGCCTACGAAAAAATATACCGTGGGGTTTAAAAATAAAACAGTTTTACTACACATCAAGATAATATATTTCAAATAACATCCAGAGTACAAATTGTACCTACATTTTAAGGCCCATTTAGACGGGGAGAGTTTCTCGTACGTTTCCTTACGAGAAAAAATCTCGAAATACATACGATTATTGCTTTGAAATTCTGTTTACGCGGACATAATAATATTTCATTGCAAGGCAATTGTCACCCAAGGCAACGAGCGAGGAGAGAGATTGTTTAGACGAAAAAAATGTTTTATATTCTTTCGATAATCGTATCTTCGAGACGAGAAACTCTCCCCGTCTAAATAGGCCTTTATTCTAAATCGTTTGCTGTCTTACCTAGAATCGTCACTTAACTTATTTTTTACATTATTCAAACACTGCTTAAGATTCTCTTTCATTTTCTGTCATTTAAACAAATATGCCACTAATTGTTAACGGCGATTTAATTTTGACAGAAGATAAGAGACGATTCTTAAAACCTTTTGGTAAGTGCAAATACAAACATCAAAATAATATTATTTTTAATATACAGACGGATTTCTTCCACAATAGGTTCGTGATTTAAGTAAGTAAATTCATTTTAACAATAGTAAGTATAGACCACTAGTCTGATTAGTAAAATTTTAGTACATTTAGTTGGTGTCAGTGTCTCCATGTACACGGTAATTACCGTAGATCCAGCGTAATGGGCGTAATGTAGTCTTATTCCACCGTCAAGGTAAAATGTATTACCTTGACCGTGTCATAAATCACCATATTATAAATTATTTTTTTGTGTGTTTTTGTGAAAACTGTACTAATTCCAACTGGCAAACTGCCTCGAATCAATACAGTTTTTTTTTCATTTCATATAATTATGGGATTCATTATAATTTAAAAACAAATATGTACAAATATTCAGTTTTGAATTGGTTCACGATGTTGTTTTCCTTTAAAAAATTACACGGTACACTTTAAGCGGATTCACCGTAATTTTGTCTAGAAACACCGTATTTTACCCTTGCAACACGGTAATTCTCGATTTACATATGGAGACACTGGTTCGTGTAGTTATTATAGTATTATATACAAAATAGTTAAGTAATATTTTCACAATTTGATTTGCAAAGGTTACCAAAAAATATTTTAAATTATACAGGTAGTAGAATCACAGATTTATCAAAATATCTTCTCAAAAATCTTTACAAGATGTTAGGAAATATTAACTTATTTATGAAAATAATTGTTATTGTGAAAATTGGTTTTAAATAGATGAATGTAGCTTAGATAAGCCCGATTCTACAGGATTTTAACTTGAGCTGAAAAATGTTAGATAACCAACACTCAGATAATTTTAAAAATGCAAGTCTTGGAATGTATTATTTCTAGGCCAGTTTTATTTACACGGTGTAAAGATACTACGAAAACTTGAACGACTATTTCAAAAAAAAAACAAATTTCGAAGAGAAGTTTGAAAAAATAAAATATAATCTAAAAATAAATAAACGCTAAAATATATAAATTTGAAACATCTATCGAAACTTGACAAAGCTTGCACTAAGGGAATCGAACCCACGACCCACAGCACGGAAGGCACAGCTACTACCAACTGAGCAGTGACGCCTGTCATGAGAAACATAAACAGTGACCCTATCACTTTAATAAAATATTACTTAATTCGTTCAATCAATCGATTCTACAAAAACATTTTATAATGACATTTTAATGGTAATCTACACATTTAATGATAATTATAGATACTTATAACACCTAGCTTTGAAAATTACTGACTAGATTAAAAAAGAATTGGCAAAAGCATCAACATTGTAGTAAACCATTTAAGGCCATATTTAGTAGATATTTATGGACTATTTTATAATTAATTTTATACTAAGAGGTGAAAATACCTAGGTAATATTGGTTATATAGGAACTTAAATGTTTTTCAACATTGAAATTTTGGGAATAAAATTAAAACTTATTTTTTTTAATGACTTTATATTTTTTTTTGTTAATCGTCATTATGTCCTACCCAAAAATCTTTCCGTTTCTCGTATCACCGTTGTTTTATCAAAATCCCTTTATCATTACTGATTCTATCCGATCTTAGCACCTTTCCATTTTTTCAGTCATTTCGTTCCTATTCTGAGCACATCCGATGGCATTACTTACACCTACTTTAGGCCTGAGATTTGAGTCTTATTGTCCGCACATAAGGTGCTTTTTTGATTTAAATAATGCGCAAGCGACTATATCACAATACAATATATATAATGGTAGTACTTATACGTCTATTTAGTTAGCATAATAAGTAAATAATGATAGCATTAAAAAAATAACGCAACTATGTAATGCTGTTTTTAGTACTAACAGTAGGTACTATAAGTGACACAATATTTTTTTTTAAGTTACTTAATTATATCTTAATCAACTGTCCAATTATATTCTAAGGACATATATTGATACATCATAAATAGACAACAATTTATATTAAACATCTATCTTATTATATCATTAAAACTTCTGTATAATGAGCTCATTGTCATCATCACATAATATTTATGCATCATCATCATTATCATATTATCGATTCCAATGTATCATAACATCGATTGGTACTGATTTGGATCAGTTGAACTATCTATAGATCGTTTGCAACGGTCTGCTCAACTGTTTCTTATGTATTTTATATGACAATGTACATTTTGTAAATACTGTATAGTCGTAAGTATATATGTAACTTATTATACATATACTCGGACATGCCGATTCAATTATATCATAAACAGGATTATTGTATTCAAAAAGACTATAATATAAGTAAATAGAATCAAAGTACATTAATTGATGGTATGTAACATGTAACATACACTCTAAATCTTGTTAATTAGCATACAAACATTAAAATCTAAAGATATCGATTCTTTTTATAACCTAAACACCAATCAAGTTATACATTTTTAACATGCCGATTCAAGTAAACATAATTCCAGTTATAAAATATCTGAATTAAAATACATTGAATCAATTATATCCTAAAAACGTATATTCATTATAGTCATAAACTTAGATCTTAGTTCATAGCCACGACTGAATTAAATCCCAAACAATCCAAGTATTTTGCGAAATCTATCGCAATGAGCCATAGCGATAACGCGCGTTCAAATGGTGTAGCAAATCTATATTACTACGTACAGGATTACGGTTGTTTAAAGAAATGATTCTATTATAACCGGAACTAGAAGCATTTCGTACATTGTTTATACGATTATACTGCGATCGACCGGGATAGTGAGATGACAAATAACGCGATCGATTACGATTTTGTGAGTCGGATGTATAGTGCAATCGACTACGATTTTGTGCATCGGATGTATAATAAGATCGACTACGATTTTGTGCATCGGATGTATAATAAGATCGACTACGATTTTGTGCATCGGATGTATAGTAACATCGACTACGATTTTGTCCGTCGGATGTATAATACGATCGATTACGATTTTGTGCGTCGAATGTATAATACGATCGACTACGATTTTGTGCGTCGGATGTATAATACGATCGACTACGATTTTGTGCGTCGGATGTATAATACGATAGACTACGGTATAGTGTGTCGGATGCGTAATACGACAGACTACGATATTGTGTGTCGTTAGATATGTAATGCGATCGATTACGATAGGGTGTGTCGTCTTGTGACCGCGTATTACGTTCTGTGACGTAAGATGATCGATGAAGTAATGTTTCTGGAGCGTCATTCGATGAACGATACGATATAGGAGTAGGAGTATCCTGTGGGTTATTTTCTGAATCAGTGTATGAATGATACCGAGAGCGCGTGTTCTGCGAGTTATAAGATACGGTATGTGCGGTCGTATCATCTGTCTCAGAAGAAAGGTTACGTGAGAGAGCAGTTGGTTGGGAATCTGTGGACAAACGATATTGTGGTCTCACGATACCAACAATAGGCGAACGATACGTTTGTGCATTTGCAGTAGAATTGTAATGCTGTGTTTGTGAGGCGGATGACGCAGCATTTTGTGTACTTTGTGATGGGCGGTGATGCGACTCGTTCTCACTTTTAATCGGCTGGAAAAGCCGAAGGAGTTGATCTCAGCTATGCTGCTCGCTTCTGTCCGTCCTGAAAATGAAATTATATTTTTAAAAGGTGTCTCCTAACTTATTTATCTTTCCCACATAAATAATTTCCACGCGGCGGGCGGCGCGGCGCGCGTGCGCGTGCACTGACACACATGTATATGTACGTACGCGGTGGGCTGCACGGCGGGCGCGCGTGCGCGTGCACTGACACACATGTATATGTACGTACGCGGTGGGCTGCACGGCGGGCGCGCGTGCGCGTGCACTGACACACATGTATATGTACGTACGCGGTGGGCTGCACGGCGGGCGCGCGTGCGCGTGCACTGACACACATGTATATGTACGTACGCGGTGGGCCGCACGGCGGGCGCGCGGCGCGCGGCGTGCGCGAGCGCGGCGAGGCGCGCCACGCGGCGGGCGGCGCGGCGCGCGTGCGCGTGCACTGACACACATGTATATGTACGTACGCGGTGGGCTGCACGGCGGGCGCGCGGCGCGCGGCGTGCGCGAGCGCGGCAAGGCGCGCCACGCGGCGGGCGGCGCGGCGCGCGTGCGCGTGCACTGACACACATGTATATGTACGTACGCGGTGGGCTGCACGGCGGGCGCGCGGCGCGCGGCGTGCGCGAGCGCGGCAAGGCGCGCCACGCGGCGGGCGGCGCGGCGCGCGTGCGCGTGCACTGACACACATGTATATGTACGTACGCGGTGGGCTGCACGGCGGGCGCGCGTGCGCGTGCACTGACACACATGTATATGTACGTACGCGGTGGGCTGCACGGCGGGCGCGCGTGCGCGTGCACTGACACACATGTATATGTACGTACGCGGTGGGCTGCACGGCGGGCGCGCGTGCGCGTGCACTGACACACATGTATATGTACGTACGCGGTGGGCCGCACGGCGGGCGCGCGGCGCGCGGCGTGCGCGAGCGCGGCGAGGCGCGCCACGCGGCGGGCGGCGCGGCGCGCGGGCGCGTGCACTGACACACATGTATATGTACGTACGCGGTGGGCTGCACGGCGGGCGCGCGTGCGCGTGCACTGACACACATGTATATGTACGTACGCGGTGGGCTGCACGGCGGGCGCGCGTGCGCGTGCACTGACACACATGTATATGTACGTACGCGGTGGGCCGCACGGCGGGCGCGCGGCGCGCGGCGTGCGCGAGCGCGGCGAGGCGCGCCACGCGGCGGGCGGCGCGGCGCGCGTGCGCGTGCACTGACACACATGTATATGTACGTACGCGGTGGGCTGCACGGCGGGCGCGCGTGCGCGTGCACTGACACACATGTATATGTACGTACGCGGTGGGCTGCACGGCGGGCGCGCGGCGCGCGGCGTGCGCGAGCGCGGCGAGGCGCGCCACGCGGCGGGCGGCGCGGCGCGCGTGCGCGTGCACTGACACACATGTATATGTACGTACGCGGTGGGCCGCACGGCGGGCGCGCGGCGCGCGGCGTGCGCGAGCGCGGCGAGGCGCGCCACGCGGCGGGCGGCGCGGCGCGCGTGCGCGTGCACTGACACACATGTATATGTACGTACGCGGTGGGCTGCACGGCGGGCGCGCGTGCGCGTGCACTGACACACATGTATATGTACGTACGCGGTGGGCCGCACGGCGGGCGCGCGGCGCGCGGCGTGCGCGAGCGCGGCGAGGCGCGCCACGCGGCGGGCGGCGCGGCGCGCGTGCGCGTGCACTGACACACATGTATATGTACGTACGCGGTGGGCTGCACGGCGGGCGCGCGTGCGCGTGCACTGACACACATGTATATGTACGTACGCGGTGGGCCGCACGGCGGGCGCGCGGCGCGCGGCGTGCGCGAGCGCGGCGAGGCGCGCCACGCGGCGGGCGGCGCGGCGCGCGTGCGCGTGCACTGACACACATGTATATGTACGTACGCGGTGGGCTGCACGGCGGGCGCGCGGCGCGCGGCGTGCGCGAGCGCGGCGAGGCGCGCCACGCGGCGGGCGGCGCGGCGCGCGTTCGCGTGCACTGACACACATGTATATGTACGTACGCGGTGGGCTGCACGGCGGGCGCGCGTGCGCGTGCACTGACACACATGTATATGTACGTACGCGGTGGGCCGCACGGCGGGCGCGCGGCGCGCGGCGTGCGCGAGCGCGGCGAGGCGCGCCACGCGGCGGGCGGCGCGGCGCGCGTGCGCGTGCACTGACACACATGTATATGTACGTACGCGGTGGGCTGCACGGCGGGCGCGCGTGCGCGTGCACTGACACACATGTATATGTACGTACGCGGTGGGCCGCACGGCGGGCGCGCGGCGCGCGGCGTGCGCGAGCGCGGCGAGGCGCGCCACGCGGCGGGCGGCGCGGCGCGCGTGCGCGTGCACTGACACACATGTATATGTACGTACGCGGTGGGCCGCACGGCGGGCGCGCGGCGCGCGGCGTGCGCGAGCGCGGCGAGGCGCGCCACGCGGCGGGCGGCGCGGCGCGCGTGCGCGTGCTGCCACTCGGCGGCGGAGCGCGCGCCCGTGATGCTCGACAGATGCGCCGCCACCTCCTCGCTGAGCACGTTGATCTCCTGCGACAGCCTGCAATACGACACCGACGCGTGAGAATAAAATGTCAATACAGTTCTAATAAATGTGACGATCGCTAATCCTAAGGTATCGAAGCGGTGTATCCGAGTGAGCCGCGTTGAGGCCAGCTCGACGGCCGAACGTTGCACCGTGCAGTGTTATTGAATAATATTATGCTACCGTTCCGATTGTCACGTTTATTAAATACTTAAGTAAATAAAAAAATAAAACGTCTTATATTTTTATCACGAAAGTTTCATAACAGTTAACAAGCCCAAAATAGCTTTGGAAAAAGCTGGTAAACTTACGTCCTAGCTACGTTGGCAATCGTTATGACTTGCATGGGGTTAGTGAACTCATACGCCAGTTGCCATGGGTTCATATAAGTATTCACTCTGAAATAAGAAGAAAAATATAATTTTATTTAGGCTCAGGACCAGTAGCTTTGCCTTCTACCATTCTCTGGGTGGGAATCGAACCCATGACCTGCAACATGGAAGGCAGAACTCTTAGGTTTTTGCCTGAAAACCAGCGCCGCGTTGCTTTAATAAGCAAAGCTGCATTAAGCTGAGGCTAAACCTTTTTAACGCACTTCAGCACTGGTCAGCACCCACATTATTTTACTACTTTTTTTGTATACTCAAACCGAACCGATTTTAAAAATTCTTTCACCAATAGAAAGCCACATTATTGCTGAGTGTCATAGGTTATATAAAAAACCGAAAAATAAAAAGGCTTTTGCGTTATACTCCGTTATGCAAAGTGAATCGGAGAAAAAACGGTCGAATTATGCCCAACGAAGTGGGCACGGGTCAGCTAGTACATACTTACTAAAATTAGTAAGTGAACTCACTGATCGCTGTTGAGGAATAGTTCGCAACGTTCGCGCGCGGCGTGCAAGTCTCGGACTGCCCGTGCACACTGCGCGCCCGGCCACGCCTGCGCGGGGAGGGTCGCGCTCACCACTGCTTCTGCAACAAAGGTTCGATCCTCGATAACGGAACATCACTTTTTGCATTTTTTTTTTTTTAATATGCAATGTTTTATGGACGGGCTAGTGTTTTATTATTGTCCTGCTAATTTATGTATTACAAATTAGAACAAAAAGACTATATTTATATACTTATACATATAGTCGTAAATTTGTTAGTGAATATAATTTACGAATATTTTATAGTTTTTAATAATGATTTATTATTACAGAAATGTTTTGACAAGTTTTCTAAAGTATTTTATGGAATTACTTTGGATGAAAACTATGGCTGATTTAATACCGTGTTCAAGTAATCTTTATTAAGCTGGTTTAAAATACCTTTATTTTTTTAAATATAGCTGATTTAAAATACCTGTAGGAACCCCATCCTGTTTCGTCCACATCCTGAGACAGCTCACCAAGCTTGGCAGAGACACTGGCAGCAATTCGCACAGTGTCGCGTAGTGATCGAATCTACAACAAATATATTAAAATAATGTTACTCATGTAGGACGGGGAAGCAACAGAAAACCAGCTTCTTGATTTAATCCATATGATTTCAGTTTTTTAAGATATTTACAGGAATTAGTCAACTGCCCAATGAGCGATTTTCCAAATAGTTTAAAAAAAAAACAAAATAGTTCAAAAAGAGTCGATAGATGGCGCTGGACACATAGTGCCTATCAAAATTCTTCTCTTTTTTATCTGTATAATCTATTGGTAGCTCTGTCGTGTAGATGTCATTATTTTGTCACGTCCGTTTCGGTGTATTCAGCGATTTGACAAATTTTTACTTTTCTTTTCGCATTCATGTACTTTCTTGTGGATTTTACTTTTGACGACAACAGACTGTATATTGGTTTCTGATTTCTGCTACGATTGAAGACTTGGCTACACAACTACCTACAGATAAAATATAAAAACTTTTTTATTTTGACAATTGACATTGACAGGAACTATTCGTGACCGCCATCTATCGTGTATTTTAAGAACACTACTTCTTAACCAACATTTAACAATGAATTCATTTACTTTAAAATTTATCACAAATATGTATGTATTGCTAGAACATAATGCTAAGAATCTACTAGTCTTTCTGTTGTTCTGGGCGTGAAAAATATTGTGTTTCAATACTAAGGGGATGTTCCTGATGAAATTAGTAGACAACCCAAACTGCGAAATTTGCGGTTGTAAAGACGATGTATATCATCTGTTAATGGAGTGTGCCCGGAGCGCATTGATGAGAGAAGAGTTAAAAGAATGTGAGAAATTAAAATGGCTCGATGTGGGCGTTTTACAGAGCGTGTTAGCGGCACCCAACTCGGATGCGGCTAACATGATCTACCGCTCCATATATGGGCTTTTTAGAAATAATGTTTAAGTTAAATAAGGTTTAATACCGTGAGGGCACGATGGAACTGGCATAGTCGGCCACCGACTAAAGTTCCTTAAAAATTAGAATAAAAAAAAAAAAAAAAAAAATACTAAGGGGGGCCATCTTGTTTAGAATACTTATACCGCGAATACTTGCCGAAAAGAAAATTAAAATTTTCGCAAATGACATGCAACGAGTATAAACAATCGCAAAGTTTAAGAAACCACAAAATCACTTTATGTAGAAAATGTCTAACAGAATAGCCAAACATAGGCTTAATAATAAACTTCTAATCAGATGCAAAGGCCTTATTTAATAGTTTACAGACAAATGTAATACCTATAATACTTAATGTTAATTTTCGGGCTTACATAAAGAACTATATTTTTTTGGGATGTAGATTCAGCTGAAATGTATTCTGTATTTCTGAATTTTAACTTGCTGATTAATTCACACAACATCATCTAGCCCCAAGCTAAGCAGAGCTTGTATTATGGGTGCTAGTAGTGCTATGCTAAATGATCCTTATTATTTTAAGGAGTAAAGAATATTTGAGTTGTCCATGCCCGGGGTAAAAAAAAAGAATTTTGATTTAATAAGTGATGAGCGGAAGACTTTGGGGGAGACCTTTGCCCAGCAGTGGGAAAATATAGATTTAAAAAAAGTACCTGGACCACCCTGTTAGTACAACACTCGTGACTCGCAGATTTGTAGTTTGCAGATGCTGTATTTGCTGGATCCAGGCTTCTTGGTTGCTGACGTAATGATCCACCGATGACAGAATCTGAGTAGAAAAAAAAGTACTTATAACAAATTCACTGATTCAAAATTTGATGAGCTGTATTATTAAGTTTTAGTAGGGCGTTTTTTTCGTTGGGGATTATTATTATGTATTTCCCAATTGTTAGACTGTGTAACCAATATAACTACATCAACCAATTGATATCTTTAATTACATTGCCAGTAATTTTGCCAGGCGCCGTCAGTTGGTAGTACTTAGTTGGTGGTTAGCCTTTCATGCTGTGGATCGTGAGTTCGACTCCCACGCAGAGCAAATGTTTGTGTGATGAACATAAATATTTATTGTAATTTTTTTTGTATTTTTCCAAAAAAAGTATTTGAGTATTCCATCAGTAATCTAGATCCCATAGTACTTACAAGCTTTGCTTAGTTTGGGACTAAAAAGTGATGCGTGAAATATACTTGAATATTTATTTTATTTTTATACATTTATACGTAAAAAAAATTCTAGAGCACTTTCGCAACCAAACCTCGACAATATCATAATATAAATGCATTATACTTAATGCTTATTCAATGTCTACAGGCTACCCAAGTGATTTCACTAACAAGTACTTAATAAAGTTATTTAAGCACCTGACAGCTGCCATTAGCTCCCTTGAAAGCGGAGGCCGCCCACACTTGTGGGAAGCACCGCGCGTACTTGAGCCAAACTCCCCCATCCAGCACCGACTGGCCAACAGGCGCGTAGTGCCACACCACCGGCATCACGAAACTGGACATTCTACTCTCTGGAATATAAATAAACACATCATCATCAACCTATATCAGTCCACTGATGGTAGGTCTTTCCCAAGACGCGCCACTGAGCCCGGTCTTCGGCTCTTCTCATCCAGTTTTTGCCAGCTACACTCCGTAGATCGTCGCTCCATCTCGCCAGAGGGCGTCCTACACTACGCTTGCCTAAACACATGATAAGACTTAAGTAATTATAATTATAGCGATAAGACCGCTCATTGTACCATACTCTTAATTGCTATTCACTGTCTGTTTTTTCTTTTATTAATTGTGGTGTACAATGAAGTAATAGGGGCCGACCACGAAAGCTTGTTGGAAGTGAAGAAGTATTTAAAAATTAGTATTTATATAAAATACTTATTAGATTATGAAAACACACTAATCTGTCAATTTGTCTATTACACTACTAAGAATGTTCTCAGTGGCTTTATGACATAATGCATCAAGCAATCCCAATAAGATGGAATATTTTTCTCTTAAAATAACAAATACTAATACATACCAAGCAAAGATTCTTCTGGAATAATTCTCATCATATCATCCCAAATCAGAATTTGAACGTTCGGATAGTATATCCGGACCTCGGTTACAATTGCTTGGATATGTTCAATGAAGAGTGAATCCACTCCAAATCGAGCCGTACGGGTTCGCTCCACGCATTCTGTGCATTTATTCATGTACCATGCCTGAAAAATCAAAGTTCATAATTACTTTTACAAGTAGTAATTTACCAAAACAAATTTATTGATAACAGCGCCATCTCCCAAAATACATAATAACTGCACTAGTTGCTGCTGAATAAATTAGTTTTGCTGCTAACAACTAGATGGCGCTATCTTTAATTTGAAGCGATATAATCTATCATTAGACGCCAAATTATGCAGATACAAATAAAGCGTAAGTTATTCAGTTGCTTTTGAAAATATTAAATTCAACTCACCTCATCAGCTCCGATATGTACAAACTTAGCATCGGGTTGAAATGCCAGGACTTGCTTGACCATGGATATGACAAAGTCCAAGCCGCCCGGACGGGTGGGACACAGTACGGACGGGCAGTAGCACAACTCTCGCATATGAGCATGCTGCTCATGTTTCAGTACAAACTCTAGGTGACCGAGGGTCTGGACTAGCTGGATCTGTGCGGGAATCATACAAACTTCTAGCTAAAGACATAGATACATACATCCTATACATAGACTCTAGGATTGACTATGAAGACTTATTTATACTAGATCTGCTAAAATAGCTTATGCTGCTTAGTTTCTGATAGGTAAATTAAATGATTTGAGGACAAAATATTCTATTTCTTTTTCAACATAATATGCAAATTATAAATATTAATTCATAGCAAATCGCAAATGTTTCATGCAATGCCTGCTTATTTAGATTTCTTAAAATTATTAATACTTACAGGTTCCAAGCCATTTTCCGATGTAAACTGTAGCAAATATTTGACCTCCTCTTCGGAGTAAAGTCCTTCCCGACTGCAACCTCCGAGGCTGCCGATGGAGAGAAGTTGCCCCGTGTAGGGAAAGGAGTCTTCCCATTCGTACAGGATCCCAGTGGCACCCCATTCTTTTGCCAACATAATCACCTGGAATTCAGATTGCAGCTTTTGCAACACATTTTTTGATAGCACAAAATCGCTAATGCTAAAAAATTAGTAATGTACACACTAACATAATTAAATCAATCAAGACACATTTTAGTTAACAGAAACTTACCTCTTTGAGATAATGCACTTTCCATGGTGCCCCTTTCAAATCAAAATGGACGATTCTGCAAGAATTACATTTGATTTAAAAATAGAATATTGATTTTTTTTTCATAAAAAGATGCTATTATCTCGAGCACTGACCTTTGGTTTATGTGGTTCATTGTTCTTCACCACAGATACTACACTCTACTACACTGCTATCAACTTCTCTTTTTTAGCTACTTCATTGAAAATTATGCAAATTCATTGTTCAACAGGTCTACATTCAAAATAAAACTAGAAACGCTCAAGCTAAAGAGATTTCGCTTACTCTTCAATATCTTTGTATCACTTGGATTTAACTCTAAAATGGATTACAGAATTTTAATCTCGATGACTAAATTGAAGGGCCAGCCATCAACTTGAGTTCAATAAGTACACTGCAGAATCAATGCGTATGCATCGTATGGCGCAACGCAGTTTCATCGATTGATGCCTATTTTCTACCTCCTTCCCATCCCATCCCATTATTGCTACCTGGAAAACTTATGATAACATAGCGTTGCGTACTGCGTACCTAGCTTGACGGACGGTAGTGAACTATGTCCTATGTGAATAGCGGCGCGTTTGATTTGGATTGTTGGGTTGAGTTTCGAATCTTTTCTATTTAGTTCCAAGGAAAATATATCCTAACTAAACGGACAGCCAGGTAGGAAAGGAAAATACAGCCTACCATTCATTTAGTTTGAATTGAAATGAAAAAAGGAAAATTGAAAATAAAAAACGCGTAGCATCCAACTGAACAAAACTGTCTACAAACAGAAACTACAAACAATCAAGCAGCTGACTGCTAGCTGACATGACATGTAGACGACTTGAGTGTGACTGATATCCGTTGGTTATTATTATTGCCATAACAAAACGTGCGCCCATTCTTTAAGGAATATGAAGACGTAATCAGGCGATGATGGCTATGCACATTGCACATTTCGTATTTGTTTTCACTTGATTTACTGATATTGTAGGTACAGTCGGCGTCGAATTGATATGAGCGTCCCGAATCTCCCGAAGAGCGGACATAAGATATTCCATATAGAATGGGCGCACGTTTTGTTCTCAAGTAGTCAAAATGAAAAGACACTAATGCGACGGACAAATGAATACCTGACTGCTCATGTCTAAGAAGATGAAGCAATGGGTAGTAGATATTTTGCACACCTTGTATGCTTGGGTACTATAAATAAGGTTGGAAATAATAACGCAAAGGTGCTAATTAAGATTTTATTTTATTTAAAATGTTACCTTACTAAAATAAGTAGTACGTAACAAATCGCACGCAGAAAATTTCGTCAAGTATCATCATACAGCTTCACAAGGATAATAATTATAAGTAAGTACTGTCTTAACAATAGTGTTAAAATAAATAAACGAGACCAAACTGTAAGCAGTGAATAGATCGGGCCATTCTTAGTACATAAACAAAAACTTATATATAAAATAAGTACCTAGATAAAACAAAATTCGAATAATCACTTGGGAGTCACAAAAATTTAAGAGTTTTCAAAATTCTTAACTCAATAAAAAAACAAACACATACAAACAACCCTTAGAAAATCACTGTCTTTATTATACATTTTCTCCACTCCTTAAGTCTATAAAATCCATGTAAGATTGTATATAAAATTAAACTAAAACCTAAAAATAAATCAAATAAATGTTGACCAAATCAAACTTCAATGTTTAAGCCGATCAATGGCCAATTATGATTTTTATATTAGGATCAGGTTCGCCAGCTGCATCTTTGGCTAGGGGTGCATCACCACAGATCCTGAAATTTTTCGTATATGGTATGACTGCAACTAGAACGCCAGACACCATGACCCATACGCCAGCCACATAAAACGCTGCGTCCCAATAGCCAGTATTGTCTTTCAAGGCACCTAAAACAATCAATATAATTTTAAATTAGCGATTTTCGATTAAAATTAATGAAATACATTATTATATTTTAAGTATCTGGCCAGCCATTACAGTTTTTGTAGGCAAAGGTCAAGGCCATCGGTGCAAAACAGGTCACTGTAGGTATATTGGATAATTTTATGACTGGCTTCTAACTACATTTTTACGACTTATGCACAGCGAAAACAATACCTAGTAAAGTTGTGACTTGAAGTTTCATTGAATAATATTGGTATTTCGTGCTAACACCTAATGTCACGATTTAAAAAACAGTCCTCTTTAGTAGGTACCCAAGTTGAGCATCTCTTCGATAATTGAAAACGGTGACGCTTAGGGCTTTGTTAAGAACTGTACAGATAGTCCTTACATACTAATAACTGTTACATAGGTACTAATACTGACCGGCCATAGGAGGTCCAATAAGATGTCCAAGGCCCTGACTTAACAGTACCAATCCATAAGCCATTGTGAATCTCTCCAGTGCAATGAGCTCTACCAAAATGCTGGGAGTGTAAGAGTAGGAGCTCGAAAACATGAGTCCAAAGATAAAGGCATTTAGAGCTAGTATGTAGAAGCTGTAGGAGTCAGTAGGGTCCATAATCCTAATAAGTACGGGGAACATTATGATGGTCCCACCGCACAAGACGAGACAAATGGCGTAAGTTTTTGTGACATTGACCCAGGGAAAGTCACCCATCCAACCAAGTCCCACCTGAAATAGCATAAGCAATTAACCATACATTTACTTCTAGAAATAGCTCAACAAGATTATCTTATAAGTCAATATTAATCCACCAAATTATTTCCAAACATATATTTAACCTACTGGATACTTACAATGCCTATGATTGTCGCTACTCCAAAAACGCTCAACATCCAACTTCCTTGAATCTCTGAATATCCACTCGACTGCATAAAGTTCGAAATGTAGAAGTATGGTACGATGAACCAGATAAATAGCACTAGAGTTGAGATATTCATCATCAGGAAATGAAACTCGGTGAACATGTTAAAGTCGAATGTCTTGTTCAGCGTGCCCAGAGCTCGTTTGCCCCATGTCTGAAAAATAAAGATATTTAAGTATTTCTTTATAGTTCTTCTACATACAGAGTTTGTTTGTTTGTTGACATTGCTTAGTATTAAATACGTACCTTTTCCTCTTGATCTTCCACGGACCACATAGAGTTTTTGTAAATATCTGGACAAGACGAAGCCCGCAATTTGTATTTTGCAATGTTCATCATAGCTCCACGATGCATGATTGAGTTCCTATGTACTCTGATATCCCTGAGATAATGATGATCTGCCGTGAAATTTCTTGTGATCCAATCTTGTCGTTCTCTGGCAATTGTTGCTGGTTTGTGCTCTGGTATAGGCTGAAGAAGTTTTTCTCTTACAACATCCAGTTTATTTTCAAAATCTTTCTTTTTCTTCTTATTTAGTTTCAGTTTCATGGACATAGTTATAGGTTTATTTCTAGACCCAGTTGACTCTGTAGGTAATTTCTGCTCAGAATTACATCTCAACGCCAACAGAGATGGGTAATTCTGAAGGATTATATTGTATAGGCGTTTGTTTGAAGTCAGTTGGTCTAATACCTCTGCTGGCAACTGAAATAAGAAAAATTATGATTAAGATTTGTATAACACGTAATAAGAAATCAAATAGGTACTACATGAAAATGGTCAAGGTACCTTTTCACTTTGTCTCAAAAATGTTGGTAAGTTGATAACAGAGCTGACTTTATGATTACCTAAATCAGCATTTCTCTTTGTAGCTGCTTCTAAGTTTTCTGCTTCTGCTATAGAAGCGACTAAAGTTGTTAAAATATACTCGGGAGTTTCACCACTCTTTATCATGGTTTTCAATTCATCCATTCCTGGATAAACTGAATCTCCACCTCCAGATTTCGCAGATCTTGCTGATATAGATATAGAACTCGACGCTCTTTTGGATTTACTCAACTTCTTTTGTTTCTTCTGTTCTAGTATCAACCATTCTGGATCTCTCATAACCATACCACACACGCACACATTAAGTACCGTACCCGCTAATAGTACCAAAGTTCCTCTCCATCCAAAATTATCCAAAAGATACGTTGTTAGCGGTGAGTAGATAAATGTTCCGAAGCCAACTCCACATGAGCCTAGTCCAACGGCAAGATTTCGACGCTTTTCAAACCAGAAAGCTATCGAGACAACTGCAGTGACATACAGTAATCCCATTCCTAATCCAGCCATTAAACCATAAGTAATATATAGAATTTCAACGGAATTACTGAATGCTGCAGCTATAAATCCAATAGTCGAAGCTACACTGCCGACTATTGTCATTCTCCTGCATCCGTATCTATCGACTAAAGCACTCATTATTGGTCCAGCAATCAGTGGAACAGATATAAATAGACTTCCTATGATAGAAGTCTTTGCTTCACTAGTATGAAAATAAAGAACGAATTTGTCGTGGATCAAGCCATAGGAGAAGGCAAGTCCATCAGCTACTGTGGCTACAAAGAAAGATGCCGCTACGACCACCCATCCCCAGCCACCATCTGGTATTTGTGGCGACGGGTCTTCCGGTAGCTTACTAGAGCAAATACTGTCATCGTCCCCAAGCCCAAAAAATTTGACACCTTCATTGGTCGATGTTGCATCTTCATCATTTTTTCCGTCCTTATGATATGAAACAGCCAGAGTATCTAAACCTTTGCCATTATTATAATCATTAGGCAAGTTGACAGCTTTTGAATTATTCAAATATTTTTCTTCTTCGACTTCATCATCATCTGCAGCATCTATGTACTTGATATCATTTGTTCTGCGCAGAAGGGGTGACGTAATCTTCTCCGCTTCAGACGGTACTTCTTGTTCATGCTTGGCAAATTCTTTACCTGGTATTCCATTGGCATAGGCACTTTGTGTGTCCATTAGTCTCTTAACGGAACTTTTATTGAATACCGTTCTTCGTACTTTCTTTTTTTCGAATCTTGTCCTCTAAGGACGTCGACAACTACCGTGATTGGATGATAATCCAATCCTAAAATCGTTTACGTTGAGGAGATACTAAATTCTCTTGACCAGTGTCTTAACCTGGGATCTCTGGCTGAATAGCGACAAGGGCTTTTTGATACACAAAGTGTAAGGGCGAGGGGATTGTAAGTTGTCGAGTACATCAAGGACCGGCTAGTCCTCGATCTCAGTTTGTTGAAAAAAACACTTTCTTTGTTGTAGTTCTCGCGTCTCTCGAACGTGTTCTTCTTTGACATGTAGTTAAAGTTTTGAAAAGTGCGCTATGTGCAACATCTCAAAATTGTCGTAGAAGAGGTTAGAACTGGAACAAAAAAAAAAACAATTTTAATTATCTAATACAGAAAGCCGTTGTGAACTTTTTTTTTGTAATTTGATACACAACAAATTTAATGTTTTTCCTTTCAATCAGGTTGCAATCACTGTTTGCGTTTGCATATTTGGTTCAATCTTAAAATATTATCATAAAATTATTTGTATAAAAGGCGAACTTAGCTGCAAGCGAAAGTTAGTTAAACATAAATCTAGGCATTTTGGAATGATATAAATCTATATATCAATCTTACTAAAGGTGACTTGTTTATTTGCTTAATAATTATATAATTTAGAAAACGTTAGCGTAAAGATTTGGTTAACCTGACGTGTTACTAGGCGTAATAAATTTACGACAGATAACGTATCATCATCCTGAGTTTCAATCAACAGGGACTGCAAAACAAACTGCAATCCGGTCCCATATGTTCCGACATTACACAAAAAAAAATACCTTAGGGTAATTTATTAATTTTAAATGGCAGCCCAAAAATTTCAAACCTTAACGTAATAAGAATAATTTTGAAAAGTTTTCCTTTGTTACCTAATTTATGTATGTGAGTTTCCGAAAATGATGAAAAAATAAGGAAAAATAGAATATGGTGCGCATATAAAATTTGTATAACCTGTCTTCCTCAAGTAGGTACATCATTCAAGATGCAATCTCCTTATGAAAAACACTGGCGCGGCTGATGCGGAAGTTCATTCAATAAAGTTGGTAAATAAACTTGATTTTTTAAAACTAAATAGTGATTGATTAGTCATTGTTTTATAATACTATGTGGTTACATCACAAAGTAGGTATTGTAATCATAGATTTAAATCGTTTTAAATCGATTTAAATCTATGATTGTAATGACAAACCAAGCTGAGAATTGAAACCGTGCAACTTCTCGACGATGTAGGTAGAAGTGCTTACCTATTTAGATAATGTATGTACCTATACTAGGTGAACCTTGGCACAGATCTAGGTAAGCGCATCAAGAACCTACATTACTGTTACTAGTCTTTTCCGACTGTGACCTGTTATGTTCTGGTCTAATGCTACAAATTGCTGCTCCTGATCGCATGATTGCTTCCTCGGGAAATTTACCCAGATCAGTATAATAAGCCGCTTATTTTCGACTACCCGTATCTTCAACTTCATAATTTCGACGAAATAAGCCCCCATTTGGCTTATTGGTTAACAAGTTGTATGATTAATACAATAAGTACCTACCTAGTATTATTAGTATATTTTTCATAATAATTTACGGAACTAAAATTCAAACAAAGTTGTTGTTTTTGTCCAAACCTAAAAATGTTAGATGGTAATGGTTAAAAAGCTGGAAGGAAACTGGATTGGCGCCACGATCATGACAATTAAACTACATAGGTACCATATCCATCTACCTAATCACACGGGGCCAGACAGAATAAATTACAGTATTAATAGTAACTAGTACGTAGGTAATGGTTTACATAGTATAGGTACACTATCAATCTTCATACATCTATAGATAAATACTGTCGCTCGGAATTCATTACTCGCTAACGACACTTTGCCAATTTGTGATGAAATGGAAGTCGTACTTAATAAGAAGCTAATGTAGGTATGATCTATCTACTTACAAACTTTTTAGTTTTTTATTGTAAGTAATCTTTTATCTAAATATTCCTTTCTACCAGAATATTAGGGTTAGTGGACTAAGTATATAGGAACTATAATCCTGATTTGCAGTTTCACAATGACAGATAAAATATAAGCTCATATGTAGAACTTAGAACATACCTAGGCATTACTACCTAATAATTAGATGTATAAGTATTACATAAATTCTATTCAACCAAAAGGCGGAACACAGACGCTCGATGCTCGCGATGATCAAAATCGAATAATTTCGATTTTAATTTGTTGTCAAAACTGTAATCAATCATTTGATTAACTTCTTTATCTGACTCACATTTGTAATGATGTCAATACACTTAAAAGATTGATAATATTCGTACTAACCTCTCGTGAGTGGGACGTTAAATTGCTTTAAGTTATTTATACTTAGCTAGAATTCGGTTATTGAAGTCAAACAGAAGTCAAATAAGGTTGTCAATGGTTACTTTGCCTTCTGAGAAATAATCTGTATGCTTACTTTGTGTTTGTTTATTCGGAAGATGTGCAAAAAAATGTTCGGCAACAGTAACACTTTAAAAACATCTAAGTTTGGTATGGATTCATTATCAGATTGCCTTGTATTCTTTAAATTTGTATTACCCTTATTTAGACAACAAAAGATACATTACTGCGAAGCCAAACCTAATTCATAGTAAGTAGGTAAGGTACCTAGTAGCCGATTAAAAGTCAAAAGTTAACAACTACCAGAAGTCATACCTTTAACGTCTGGTAGGTACTTTCCATTTTATGAATGAGATTGAGCATTAGCTACTCTACATATAGGTCTAGATGCTAATGACCGATTATAAAATTAATAAAACATGAAGTAGAAACACAATACACAGAAAAACAATGATTCGTTGTGGTAGTTTGTGGTTTAGGTACTCGTTAACCAGGTAATTGTAACTAATCATTTACTTACTAACCTTCCGTAATCTAAACAAAAAGTTGATACCTCTCGTTGACACAGAAAACACGGAAGATTTAAACTAAAAACCTTGAGTTGCCAGAATCTCTTCAAAATAATATTGAAATTCGCCAAAACATAACAACTCACAAATACTAGATTATTTTCTTTACAGTCATACTACAGGTCTAGCTAGGTACTAGCGAATGGCGCTAGTACCTAGCTAGACCTTAATAGTGAGGATATAGAGCAGTTGGATGAACAAATAAAACCACAAAACATCGGTAAAATCCCGCGAACTATATAACTTTGCATTTACGAAGTATAAACAATCATAAAAACTGTATTTCTATGAATAAAATCATCGTAAGGCGTTTTACGTAATCTCATGAATGTCTACGCGTCTGGAAGAAGCTGTTGCCAAATGACGTCATCAGTTGTCTCCATCTCAACGCTATTTCAGAATTCGCCTTGAAGTCACATGCTCCAGAAATCCTGTCAATAAAACTGCGCGCAGTTTAAATGGATTAGACCCCTTGATCAAATGAGTGTTAAATCTGTCTAAATCTGGCAAATCAGGTATCAAATTAAAACCTTATTATTGATTTAATTCATCCCTGAATGATCAATCTGAGAAAAGTCTGTAATAAAAAGATAGTAAAAACTTGATGAAAAACTAAACCTGAATTGGTCATGCATGGTGTAATACTTCAAATTATCAAATACCTTGCTAACTATTTAAATGTTTCAAAAAGGTATATAGCTTGAAATTTCCCTTAAAATCTGAGGTTCTTCAACAAACCTTGTGTCATCTCGTATGTATCACTCTCTGAAATACCATGACTGGACGTAAGCCTCATATTTATACCGATCTTCCACAATCTTAGCAATCCTTTAGACTTGGAAAAAGTACTCAAGAACTCGTTCAATATTATTGCATAAACTCTAGGACTTAGTATGCATTATCTCAAACATCAAAGCTATGCGTTTTCGCTACAAAACTTTTCATAAAATGTAATGAAATAGCCAGATGGCCTGCCTAAAGCACCGTTAGCTCAGCAGTCAAACTATTTAAAATTATGTTTGGAGTCAGCTGAGGTTATGGAATGCTAGAACTTTTATGGAGCAAAGGAATGTTCCGTTCGAGAATATGTGTATCGCGATTACGTGAATACGCAACTAAGTAAGACCTTTTGTAACCAACACGATACATAATATCAATGTGGTGAGCTTTTTGCTTTCAAATTCAGATAATCTTCGTAATATTTGTCAACAGATAAAATTATATACAAACAAGTATCGCGAAGGTACTACAAGTCGGCCCTGCGTCTTAGCCCATAGGAAGTTTATAACAAATTCCATGGTTAAATGTTAAAAATGACAACAATGAGGAAATGGTGAAGCATAATTCTTGGTACCTACCTTGTAAGTGCTTTATCAGAGCTAGCCAACGTCATCAACCTTGTCCGACCCACTACATAATCTCTTATCATTCGTCTAGCTACAGAAAGTCTTTAAAAGTTCCTTATTAGCTACATAGTGGTCGGTCTGACGATGGACTGTATATTACAGGTAGATACTGTTGCAAATACCATTAACCTCAGATTACCAAACAATAATCTGAGCCATTAGCGATACACATTCCATAAACATACCGCTAGCTATTAGGGAAACTGTTAGTAACGTATAAACATTTAAAAGCAGAATTGTTTTTGATCGGACTGTGTTATGTAGCTGGCAAACACTGGATGTGAGCCGAAGAATGGGCTCAGTGGTGCGTCTTGGGAGAGACCTACGTCCAGCAGTGGACTGATATGGGTTGATGATGATATTATTCAAACAATTGTGGCCTCAATTCGGTTGAACGAGACTGTAATATGTAATGAACACCGGGGGCATGGATCCCTTTACCTAAATATAGATTTTATTCCCAACGCGGATCCGGTGTGATGACGTCTGCAGTGTTTGGGAAACCTAATTCAATCTTGTCGTTTATTATGAATCTCTGTAAGCGTACGTACCTACGCAATGTTATTATGCTTCACGGAGATCACTGTAGACGAAACAGAAAGGAAAGTTTGAAGCTTTAGTGTTGCCATATAGTATCTCCCCAATTTCCAGTAATATGAAGATCTATGTGGGTCTATGAAGTGTTGCTATTTTGAAATTATTCAAGTGGGATAACCTCCAGAAGCTGGTACACAGAAGTATGTGGACCATTTCAGACGTACTGAGGTCTGCTACTGGTACTGTCTTAGCGAGAGTGACAGTTCACTTTTATAAGCGACAAATCACCGATCAGTTTAAAAATTTTGCAAACCTCTACTGGGTATGTACCTACTCAACGGCGGATCCAGGGGGGGGGGTCATGGAGGTCATGACCCCCCCCCTGAGCGGGTTCCAGGACTTAAGTGGACCACTAAAATATCATAACTTTGTATGATGGCAAACGTTTGGGAATACATTATCAAAATTAAATTATAAGTTCTTGACTTGACCACGACTATGTGACCACCCCCTGGCGCCAAAGCTGGGTCGTGACCCCCCCCCCTGGCGCCAAAGCTGGATCGTGACCCCCCCCTGGCGCCAAAGCTGGATCCGCCCTTGTACCTACTCGATAGTAGACCTCTACTGCGGACCTATTGGTAATTGTGGGCTATTGGTAGTCAAATTGTCAAAACGTCAAATCAAACTTACATACTGTTATTATTGTATAACTGTTATAATAGCACATAGGTCTACAAAAACATCTAGTCAATTCGAATAAACCGTGTAACTAGTAGAAGACAATTATCTTGATAGAATTGAGTGGACGACTGAATTGGTGCGGTCAACTCAGTACAATTGAAGTACACTGGAGACTGATGGTATTAATAGATTGAGTTAGTAATTTGTCTGACTGGTACACATTTACTACTCGTAACATAATGAATAGTGTACAAAACTTACAAGGTTTCAAGCTTCCTATATTTTTGGTACAAAAATATAATGGAACAAGCTAACCACTGTACCACTGCTTCAGTGCTGATGCATTGTTGCACTAAGCACGGCCATTAAGGAAGTGACCTGTGAATTACACTCTTAACACTTTGAGACGATTTGCTGTAAAAATTTGCGTCGTAAATCCCTGAAGCTTCTAGTGAAAAAGCCAAAAGCTTTCTCCGAAATTCCTTGAAAAACTTGGTCGGATATCTGTTTATGTTTTTGTCTTTTAAATCTGGTACTGAAGTTACACTATCTACCTAACTTGGTACCTATAGATGGGTAAGTAAACTTAGTTCTTGTGAGATCATGTTTTTCTTAGAGTAGGTACTCAATTTTCAAACACGTTTATCCTCTTGTAAGAATGTTAAAACTTAGATCTAAACTTCAATTCTAAATCTTACTCCTTCAGTATAAAGTCTAAAGTTGAGCGGCAACGTGTCATTTTATTTCTAGAAAACGAGTTGCAAAACTTGTAAAGTACGTTCACTGGTTGCAAATAAAATACATACTATAGAATAGGTAGGTGTAACTTACTGCAAGGAAGGTCGTTAACCGACCCTGCTGCACAAGGAGAATGACCAACAACATACTTCATGAACCTGGTCAGACTACAAAACATACATCCTTTAAAACTGTGCAAAACACTGAATTCTTCTGTTTTTATATTTTTGTCTGTTACTATAGGGTTCAGTTTATGAGGCTGTTTCTAAAATAAAAACCACTGAATGAGATTTATTATGAAAAACCGCAAGCAAACATGTTTAACAATACTACAAATGTTCAGCGCATTTACAAATAAGTAGGTACACTATAAAACATTAGTCTGGATGTTTTGTTCGGAAAACTAATGAAATGCAGAACTTTTGTAATTAATACATATTAGGTATTTAAATTCATACCCAAATGTTGTTTTTTGCAAAACAAAGATTTGTTATCTATAAATGTGAGAATGTTTGTGTGAGTGAGAAGAAACTGGTTCTCTCTCGCACATTATACAATTTTGAAGATGGTCGCCCGCTCCGGGTTTGAATTTAGTGATGTTGCTTGACACAGTATTTCGAGAAATATACGTAGAGTAGATCAAATAACAAAACTTAAACATCCTT
The DNA here is from genome assembly GCA_932527185.1 of Ecliptopera silaceata. Taxonomy (NCBI): domain Eukaryota; kingdom Metazoa; phylum Arthropoda; class Insecta; order Lepidoptera; family Geometridae; genus Ecliptopera; species Ecliptopera silaceata. The sequence continues at coordinate 1,430,898 of OW052202.1, read as the reverse complement.
AGAAGATAACTAACTATCTCCACGAGATTCACTCTAAGCTCTTAAAATAAAACCAAGAATATGGTTTTGATTCTGTGCCTAGTGTATACAGCTCTTAGGTAAGGCTATTACCAACAGTAAGATTAGCTAAGTGGTAAATAAGGACTTAGGAAACCGTAGCCAGTCGGATATCCAATAACACTATACTATAAGTATGAGAGTATATTTATTGCGGTCTGAAGTGTATATTATTAAGTAGCCCGACAGTACTTTTGTTTCTATTAATAATTTGCTACACCACTAGATAGATGATATAAAAAACCACACATATTTACATCAACATCTGGGCTAATAATAATTAATAATACTTCAGTACCAAATCAACCCAATTAAGTGGTACCGAATCGTATCTGTGGGATGTATTAAAAACATACAGTATTATAAAAATATACTGGACGGTTGGATTATTCAAAAATAGCCTAAGTATTCAAAGATTAAAGTATACGAATTCAGTTACTTTGTCCTTCAACTAAACAAGAAAAATAAAAAAGACAAGTGTGCCGACAGGACAGTAAACAAAACCCCGGGGAGCCAAAGACGATAAAAAAACCAATCCTGCCTCGGGTTGGAAATTTCCATAAGTTAAAAAGGAATGAGTAATGGTCTCCATTGTATTCAATCCATTCATGCATATTTTATAAACTGGCACCGTATTTAATGTAAATATTTTGCCTGTTTCGTGCAACAATTTAGATAAACCAGTTTTTTTTTCTAAATTATTTATTCAGTCTAAATTACTTTTCAGTAAAATTCAGTCTCAGTGATTTTTGTAAATTGTTGCTTATAGTCAAATAAATTTAAATTTTATTTACCTACTGAAATTTTTTAGGTTCAAATTATTTTTCATCTATCTATGTAGGTCCTTTTTATAATTAGGTTAGTATTTAGTACTAAATTGTTGCTTATTAGTAGAGTTCATTAAAATGAGTTTTAATCTTATCTAAACCTTTTTTAATTTAATGAACTGATTGTAAATATAATAATGTAATAAATCAAAATAACATACATTTTTTTTCAAGCTTTAAGTTACTCTACTGGAACCTATTTTACGGCCAAACGAAAACCATTATGAAACAACTTGTAAGGATGTTTATGAATAACGTTTAGTTATCCTTCAAATCTAAGTATAACGGAAAGTAAACCAAAGTTAATAGATCTAATCTAAGTAGACTAATCTATTCAATCATTTAAATACCAAACAAATCCTGCTAACCCTGTCAATAAACTTATAAAAGCATAAACCCTAGACGGGTAGCGATATCTTATCTCCTATTGTTTTATTGGAAACATATTCTGTAATCAGCAACCATGACGTCAACAGTACAACTAATTTAAGAGCTAAAAGGATGTTGATAAAGTAGTTGCAAGTACTAAATAGGTAGAGTACCTAGATAATAATGTCAATACATCCTCAAGAAATAAGTCATGATGTCTCGAGCAGGCCATTGCTCTCCATTACTTGATTGCTTGGGTCAAGGTTAAATGTTACAAAAATAAAGGCAAAGAACAAGGTAACTAAAACAACAGACACAACACAACAAACTTCCAATGTTATTAAAAATAACACGTTAAATTACCTAAAGGCGATCTAATTATGTCCGAATTCCGAAGCGAACAAAAAAGTTATTTTTACAAATGAACATCGGTCCGCTAACGTGCTAAACATTACGCCAACTATTCATAAAACCACACAATCTACTAAATCACCGTCAACAGAATGTCTAAACAAGTTATAATAAAGCTAATCACATTGAATAACACAGATTTACAATGAAACCATTCATGATCGTGGTAAATTCAAGTAGGTAACTACGCTATATAGGTACAGACCTACATATTTAGCTGCTTATAGCTGTTACAGATAACGGGAGCCAGCTAAGTCACTCCGCATTTATTAAGTTAGCGTCTGGTGTAAACTCACCTGTGTATACACCCCCTAATGCTCACAAAGTACACAGTTTATTCACAGAATCAGCTGAGCAGTCTGGCACTTAGGAATTCACGACAAATGAATGGGACGGAGCGTCAGCGTGAGGCAGGCACGTGCGTCTACCGAGGCAAGCAAGGCACTTGTGTGTTCACTGTTCACTGTGTTGTTGACTGTTCATGTTGAATCAAACTTGGTCAGAGCGAGGCGGGCTGGCGTCTCGCCCCATGGTATAAAGCCGCATTTTTGTAACAATTTCTCACTGTTTCCACCAAATATTTCACTAAATACAACACGTCTACTCCAGATTGAACCCCAGTTATGAATGCCGAATGAATTATCAGGGAGATAGCATTGTTTACATTAACAGTAATTGCCTATTTTACTTTATGATTGCAAATCCGGAGCGAGTTACGAGTGGAATTTTACATTACGCAAGGAGAGTTTGGCTGGCAAATACTTTTTTTATGGTTTGATGACATTGACGAGACGGGGGCATTGACATTGACTATAGGTCATCAAGGTTTTATTGAAACTTTTTTCTGAAAACAAAATGCAGGCAAACAGCAACCGAGAGGACTAGGGACTTTACACAAGTTATATACCTACTATGAATAATAATATATTGGCCTAGCCTACATTTCTGATCCAAATATCAATAAAGATGACCAATAACCTTGGCTCATCGCCGTGACGCTATAAAAGACTCAAATACCATAGAGCTAAAGATCAATTAAGTAAAGTTAATAGGCAATAAATAAGAGCAATAATAACTTCAAAAGTAGTATACTTAAACGATTCTCATTTCAGAATGTAAAATCTTAGTTTATATAGGGAAATCTTTTATGTCATATTTTGTTGGTACGTAATTATTTCTGTTTAATTCATGAAATGTTTGAGGCTTTCACATAAACTAACTCTCTCAAAACCAGAACTCTAGAGCAAGAAAAACAATATCCTAAAACATCAAGTTAATTCAATTTTTACCTATTAAAAAATACAAAAAAAGGTAAGTACTTATACAAAATTTAATTTTCTTTCATTGTGGGTTAGTGTAGTTACCTACTACCTAAGTAACTAAATTCCAAAAAACCTTTTTTTTTTGTAATTAAGTACATCAATACATAGAACACCCAGACCAGAACAAATATTTATGTTCATCGCACAAACATTTGCTCTCGGTGGGGATCGATCCCACGACCCACAGCATGGAAGGCAGAGCTACTTACCGACTGAGCTGTGACGCCTGTAGGGAGAGAGCCACCCTCAGCCAGACCTTCGTTATTTTAGTAAGGCTGAAAGTTTCTCTGTGTGAGCCTCCAACACAGGTAAGAACGACCCTTGACTATCGAGTTTCGGTTGTGGTTACTTTAGCAGATCTCTCGCGCTCGCACCTACAGCGGGCTTTCAATGTGTCTGGCGAGATGTAATAACCATGACAACTGTCTGGCTTTTGAGGTACCATATTTTTATAAGTCTCTTAGTAACATATATAAATTCAGCTTTTATACTATGACGAAAGTATAATAAAATTAAAATTGATTAAGGTTTAGGGGTGTCTTGCAGGGGGAAGCAACCGTGACAAGTGTCCGGCAATGAACATCGTGATTCCCAAAGGTATTCTGGAGAAAATATAGAAAAATTGAACTTTACACTTTAAGGAAAGTAAGGTACTATTTTATAAGTAGGTACACCTTTACCACCGGTTATCTGCTAAAGTAACCACAACCGAAACTCGATAGTCAGGGGTCGTTCTTACCTGTGTTGGAGGCTCACATAGAGAAACTTTCAGCCTTACTAAAATAACGAAGGTCTGGCTGAGGTCGGCTCTTAGGCTACTGTGTACGTAGGTCCTCTATCGTATTATGATGCATTGTATCGATATGTTCCTTTTGTGTTGTCACAGTGTGCATTGGATTACCAATGAATTCGCAGAAGCAGACCGCATGCGTTGAATGTTTAATTGCGACATTAATTACAGACCAATTTATTGCATCAACTAAAAAGTCTGCCGGCGTATACTAGCCTCTCAAAGCCTGTTTAAATCATGTTCAGTTTTTATAGTAACTCATCGGTATTCTGTGGCATTATTTTGTGCACAAAATAGTCTTTTTATTTATTTATTTATAGGCAACGCCAAATGCACACAAAGTAAACGTTTATAATTATCACTTAGGCTAACTTATAATATACACTCATAATAAAAAACGGTTTGGAAATGGTTCAACGGTTGTCAAAATTCTATGTGCGGCCGTCGACAAGCCCAAAAACGTACCTATACTACATCAGCCAATTTTCTATCAAAACATCACTTATAAGGTTATACAATACAGTTACAGTTAAATTGACATTTCACTGGAAATGAAACAGCACTGGAACAGTATTAAATTGTAATGTTTTCTAAGACATATATTTCATACAAAAAAACGAGAGAATCCAGGTCGTAGTTTCTTGCCCGTTCTTCTAGGCTCTGGTCACGTTGAATCACCTAGTATATTATTATATGACATTTGTGATTGTGATTTCACTGAATAAGATTTTATTGATTTTGTTTGTACATGTAAGGAACATATTACTTTCGACAATGTCTGAGCAAACGGCAGAAAATTTCTTTTATCAAATAATCCAATTGGTTAGTTCTCATCGCTAGTTCTCATTCATTATTTGCAATAGGCTTTGCTGTTACAGTCAATCTTCAAGATAAGATTGCAGTGTGACATACGAATCACTTTTCTGAAGAAAGCCGTTGTGAAAGTGCTCTAGGTTACGCATATCGGCTTGATATATATAATATTAATTTATATAGTTTAATTATATAAAAATGTTTTTTAACTTTTTTAGGCTAACTTAACTTTTGACTTCTACACATTGTTATTATTAACTATGTTAAATGTTAATTCTGTGACTTGGTCTATAAGTGAAGGCTTATTTGTGCTACATTCTATTACTCCCTAATTTTTAAAAGCTGTTTGTATTCCATGTAACATGAAAATAAAATAAAATAAATAAAATATTACACAAAGTTCGAGTCTCTCAGAAGAGCCAAAGACCGGGCTCAGTGGCGCGCCTTGAGAGAGACTTACCTCCAGCAGTGGACTGATGTTGATGTACCTAATACAATACAACTAATATAAAAAAAATATGTACAGAATAACGTTGCTTCCAATACAAGAAACCCCGCATAAAGTAGGTTACTTATTTGATTATATCGTTTATCTAAGACACAAAGGTTTGCAAAAAACAATGTTATGGTAGGTAATGCCTAACGAATTACATTTTTATGCATGTCAATCAGTTTTCTGTTGTTGTCATGAGCCCAATAGTCTGAGTTTTACAACAAGTCTCAAAAACGAAACCGCAACGGACCAAGAGGATATTTCGAGATGCCAAATGATAGGTATTTCGTATCGCTCTACCTATATAAAATTTGCGTTTTAGTTTTCGAGACTCGTTCGTGTAAAACTTACACTAAGTAAGTACAACAGTGTCGGCCCCGCCCCCGCGCTAAAGCCACAACCCCCCCCCCCCCCCCCCACATTTAAACCCACAATGGTAACATAAAGATATATTTTTACCACATGGCAAGGGCTCTTGAAAGAATTTGCTACGAACCCCGCGCTTGCTTTATCCTGTAGATACTGGACTACGAGCTATGGTGTTAGTAAGACGCTAAGACGACACGTAAAGTGAAAAGACGTCAAAAATGCAGCTCAAATTATCCTACCGTGTGTGCCCGATGAGCACAATAGGAGTGTTATCAAAATAACCTTGAAGTGATAGGTACTTATTTTGTTGTCAACTGGTAAATCTCTCGGAAATCTAGACGTAAAGACGCGTAGTCCCATTCTGATGAATTAATGTTATGTCAACCAATGGTTAATTGTTGAACAAATATTCGAGCTCACGCCAAAACTTTAAAAAAGAATAAGTTTTTTTTTTGCAATGAAACTTCTGTAAACTTAGGTTATTCTTTGATTCATTTTCCGTAAGTTAGGGATTTAGGAAAATACCATAAAATTAATTGTTTTTCGTATCATTTAAATATTTACGTTTTTAAAACTATGTATTAGTACTTATCTCTAAATCTAATGTTATTTTCAATTCATGACGAAACATTTTTCCCTAATAACAACAATACCTACAAAACGTTACGAACAATAAACAAAATTTTAGTGTTTCATAGTAAAATGTTTTTGGATCAAAAATTATAATATTTCGAAGCTAAATTGTGAAAAAATATGTTCAAAACCGGTGTAATCCTAGCAATGTTGAAAAATTTTAAAAAAATATGAAATCAAAAACTGTTATTTTTTAGTTTGCATAATATGGTATTCGTACTGGCAAATTGTGCGAGCGAGAAAAAATAAAAATAAAATGGTATTCGTATTTCAACTTTCGAGGTTTTTCCTAATTCAATAATGCTTGCTTTTATTCTTTTTAATATTTCCTGCTCGTCAATAGGTAGCTACGGTGGGCAATTCTGCCATTTCTGCCAATGCCAAAATGTGTTTGTAATGCTTCGGCTACATTAGCGGGCGAATATTCGTATCGTGTTGGCGCGACAAAAACATCGTGTTCGGGTATAGGCGATCTTCTTGTCTAAGTACTACGCGATGACCCGATATACCCGGCCACATACATCGCGTTAACACGAATATTCGCCGTAGCCCGCTAATGTGGCCCCAGCATTAGCGATTTTTGCGATGCGAATATTGCACGTCATTTCTCAAAATTAAATAAACCGACATTACACTTATTCCTATTCAGCATAAAGAAGCTGCAGGTAGACGTGACGTCTTCAATAAGCTTTTTATCTATTGTTTTTTTTTCTATATGCCCTTCTTTTGTTATTTATAAGTAAGAAGGATTTATTCGAATTGGTTAGTCTACACTTACAGCATTGAATAAAATAATCAGATTTTTAAGTGTAACAATTTAATAACATTATAAGGTGGCGTAGTTACAATACAAGGTAGCAAATACATGACAATAAAGTTTATATACGTGACAGGGTATATTTATGTACCTACTTATAATAAATATTTAAAACTAGTAGATACATTTTATAATAGCAAGTAACTAAACCAATCAAATTGATTAACATATTTGTGCATCTACAATAAACAGGCTAAAATATGCTAAAATAGTTATATATTCCTATTAATAATTTATTATAAGTAGGTGTTTATTATAATTATTGCGACTTTTCTCTACATTTACGTAGTAGCGTTAATTCTCTACTTATTATCTAAGGAAATAATTTTGGCTTTAAAATATTCACTTAACTAAGTACCTACTACATTTAATTATATTTCGATGGTTTACTAGCGTCTGCTGATTTATAAATGAATTCTAGAAAAAAATACACCCCATTCTTCAAATCGTGGTAGGTTGATTGTAGATGTAACAATTTGCGGCTCTTCAATCTTTATTTGGATACTATCACTTACAGCCATTTACTAGGTAAATTGCTCAGTGTGGCAATCCAAGTTATAACACCTCAAACACCAGTAAGTGCACTCATCTAAAATTGATTTTAATTGCACAACAAATGCTGAGTTGGACGCCAACTTGTGACTGATGTACGGTACAGAGGGTTACACATTATTTTTTTTAGTTATTTCTGTATATTTTTGATTGTCTTTTTATATTATTTTTATTTGTTTTATATTGTCTATGTATAACTTTGTGTATATTTTAAGTTTCTGTTCGTTTTATGTCGCAAATAAATGTATTTTCTTTCTTTCTAAAATACCGCATCATGGTGTTATGCGCGCGTTAGGTATTTTCATAATTCGTGCTACTACCCCCTACCCTTCCCATCTACTACCCCCTCGAACCTCTTCTCTCTTACGCGTTAGGTATTTTCACAATTCGTGCTACTACCCCCTACCCTTCTCATCTACTACCCCCTCGAACCTCTTCTCTCTTACGCGTTAGGTATTTTCACAATTCGTGCTACTACCCCCTACCCTTCCCATCTACTACCCCCTCGAACCTCTTCTCTCTTACGCGTTAGGTATTTTCACAATTCGTGCTACTACCCCCTACCCTTCCCATCTACTACCCCCTCGAACCTCTTCTCTCTTACGCGTTAGGTATTTTCACAATTCGTGCTACTACCCCCTACCCTTCCCATCCGTCGAACCTCTTCTCTCTTACGTCCCAATATCTACGCTAAACTAACAGTGCTTCTAGTGTCATCTCTTCGCTCCTGGTACGCTTTCACTGGCTGAATAAAAGCGATGAGAATTCCGGACACGATGATCCATCCGCCAGCTAAATAGAAAGACAGCTCCCATGATAGAGTCAGGTCGTAGATGAGACCTGCAATTTATGACATCATCTAGATTAATTCGAAAAAAGGTTATTTACATGTACCTATTAAGTTTTATGTATGTATATTATTTATCTTTCTGGCTCGCACGTCTTATGCATTCGCAATTTATTGAAGTGAAAACTTCTTTAGCGGCGCTGGGTGGGTAAAAACTTTCAAACTCGCGTCAGGGTCACGTGACGTCGAAAAAGCGTAAGATCTTATTTAATTTTTATACATTGCTCGTAAAACAAGAGACGACAAAAGAACACACTTGCGGTCACGCGACGTATGACTCAAACAATTAAATAGTGTTGTGGCGCAGACACATTCGCGCTTGCGCGAATGTGTCTGTGTCTTCGTTGTCTTCGTTGTGTCACATTCGCGCTTGCGCGAATGTGACACAATGACATGACACAATCACAATGACACAGACACATTCGCGCTTGCGCGAATGTGTCTGTGTCATTGTGATTGTCATTGTCATTATGACGACTGTGGTTATATTTTTGAAGTGAAAACACATTCGCGCTTGCGCGAATGTGTCTGTGTCATTGTGATTGTCATTGTCATTATGACGACTGTGGTTATATTTTTGAAGTGAAAACTTAAAAGTGAAAACACAACGTTAATATTGAAGTTTTCACTTCTGCCGGCACTCCCGGAGTGCTACCATTTTTTTTTTTATTTATTATAAAATAGGGAAACATACGGGTCCCGCCTGCATTCTTTGCGAGTCCGTCGTCTTTATATTTCTTTTAGCAACACTTTATGGTGAAGGTTACTTTTTGTATTTATATAGGTAATAAATTGTTTGAAGGAAACTACATATAATATTATAGTTCTCTTCAAACAATTCAAAGATAGCTTACCGGATAAAGGAGGTCCAATCAAGTGTCCGATGCCCTGAGCGAGCAACACCAATCCGTATGCAGAGGTAAAGTCATCCAACGACACCAGTTTGACCAGCAAACTTGGAGTGAAGGTGAACGATGCTGCGAAAAGCAACCCAAACGCACTGGCAATAGAGACCAGAACCCAGTAATTGGAAGCTGCTGCAGGGATTGCTGCAACAGACGCCCCGCAAAGTACAAGACACACTGCGTATAGGTTGCCGATTGAGACTTTGGGAAAGTCACCTATCCAACCCAATCCTACCTGAAAGTAAGAAAAACTTTGGTAAATACATACGAAAATGAAAACGTAAATAAATAGCAGTTCATTGTACTTATAGAAAACAATAAACACTGGATCCATTCATCAATTTATAATTTTGACATAATCTTATCAAAATCGAGAGATAGGTACGTTAACTTTATCGATTTTAAAATTATTTATAAGCTATACCACCTACTCTTTGTAGATAACTACATACTTTTAAATATTATAAATAAACAAATATTAAAACGAGCATCATATAGGGTGTTTTTGTGCCTGTTAGATAGCGGAGCAAGGTCAATAGAAGAACCTTGAGAGGTGACTGAAGACTGAACAAAGAATAGCAAAGCTTACAAACAATCTTCTCTCAAAATAAACATAGCTCGCGTCGATAAATTTTCTGAAAACCTCGGCGTTGGGAATTTGGCAAGCCACGTAGAACCGTCGCCAGACATTTGGAAACTGGATATTATCTATTTCAGTACCCCTGGCTATCTCTGACTGTCATCACAAGGTCGGAGCCTTGGCCATACTACTTGTATCACAACCTACGTAAATTAAACTGAGAGATTTGTTGGAATCTTTAATTAGTTCATCAACATTGATTTAGGTACTTTTATGTTTGTTAATAAATTATTCTGATTTATATGATGTTCATCGGTTTAAATTGATCAATGCTAGATAAAAAGATCAAAAGCATTGCAACCCTACTTTGTATCCAGTGCATGCAATCCCCTAGGTCAGATCATAGACTCTATTTATTTTTATTTAAGTAATTCTTTATTGCTCTTTACAACAGGAGGACTTAATGCTAAAGCATTGTCTACCAGCCAACCCAACGTGGTAACAGAAAATTAAAAAATAAATTAATAAAGGTATGTAATACATATATTAATTTTCTATAATATAGGTAGGTATACCTATTTTCTGTAAACTATTCCTTATGAAATAACTAAAAGTAATAAACTACATATATAAAACATACTGACCATTCCGATGGTGTTGGTAATCCCAATAAGACTGAGCATCATGGCGCCATCATCGTCAGTATAGCCTTTGTCTATCAAATGTTCAGCGAGGTAGAAGTATGGCACAATGAACCACACGAACAGAATGATAGTGCCAAGGCAAAGCAGGTTGAAGGTCATCTTCTTGAAGAGGTTCACGTTGAACATGTCTGCGAGACAGACCAGGCAGTCGTCGTACCAGTTCTGGAAATGGTTATTAAGCAAGCTCATAGTTCATAGTTCTTTATTTATAACATTCGTTACAGGTCATTTCATTTGCAAGCGTTGACAAAGTTACCAATCCTGCACCAATGTTAAATCAAAGCGACCTCTACGAATCAGAATTTATTACGGCATTGATGACTCTTAGGCCCTTCTCCCATTACGATACGCCCGCGCGACTCTAGTATCGGAGACTAGTCGCCGCGAAGTATCTCACATACATTTATATGGAGACTCTCACACTACAATACTAGTATTTTACCCGTTCGCGACTGGTCTCGCGATACCCGCCGTGCTGGCCCTTCTCCCATTACGATACGCGCGCGCGACTCTAGTCTCGGAGACTAGTCGCCACGAAGTATCTCACATACATTTATATAGAGACTCTCACACTACGATACTGGTATTCTACCCGTTCGCGACTGGTCTCGCGATACCCGCCGTGCTTGTCGCTGCGTCGCGTCTCGCGCATTTCGACAAGATGGCGGCGGAGCAAGAAAAAAATATTAAATTTGTACAAGAGATTGAAAAAAATGCTTGTTTATATAACTATACATTACCAGAGTACATGCGAAAAAATATAATAGATAAGACTTGGGCAGAAATTGGGAACAAATTTCAAATAACAGGTTGGTTTTTTTTGTACGCATAGGTACAAAGTTTATTATTATAATGTTACATTGTATTTTGCAAACAGGATTGGTATTGCCAAGGCAATGAACCTTGCTCAGATATAAAGTAGTTAGCTAAATAATTTCGTTGATTATGTGGTGACATAGTTGCCGTCGTTTACTCCCACCTGTTCTGTTGAATAGTTCTGTTGACAGAACTACTGGGATTTTTTTCCCCATTAGTTCTGTCCACAAAACAAATGGGAATACAATGCTCACTTGTTCTGTTGGTAAATCAATGTTTTTGGATTTTACCTTTAAAACCAAAAGTACCTACCAGGCTAGCAGAAGCATAAGGTGGTTTAGCAATTCAATTCATTAAAATATATTTATAACCACCGCTTACTAAGTTCTGCTCACCTGGTACTTTTGATTCAAATACTCTTTTATTCAAATATTTTCATGAATTCCAAAAATTAATAAGTATGGATCGTATAGCCTTTACGAACCTCTTATATAATTCTGCTTTCCTGGTACTTGGCTCCCTAAAATGTAGTAATAATGATGAGTCCGAAGGCATGTATTTTGATTTTTTTGCAAGAGCTCTTTTACGCGAAGAGAAAATATTTTTTTCAGAGCATTGTATTCCCATTTGCTTTGTGGACATAACTTATCACAAAAAAAAACCCAGTAGTGTTATTATTAGTACAGATAAAAGTCAGGTGTAAAGCGTAGTCTTTTAAGTCACAGAACTAATGGGGGAAAAAATCCCAGTAGTTCTGTCAACAGAACTAATCAACAGAACAGGTGGGAGTAAACGGTTGCCGTTATTTCTATATTATGAGGTTGTATTGTCGTTGTAACGGGAATAGTGACCGATCTGTTTTGTATAAACTCCCTTGGACTATATAGAATACCCTCACGTTTTCGAACATAGTTGTGTAAAATACACACTGCTTTTATTATATTTGATACTTTTTCTATTGTATGACATCTTATAGCAGTACTTAATACTTGAAATTTTTCAGCCATCATCCCAAAAGCACATTCAATTGTATTCCTTCCTCGGCTTAGTCTGTAGTTAAATACCCTTCTCAAGTCATTCAAGGTTCTTTGAGGATATGGTCTCATCAAGTAAGATAGAAGGGGAAATGCCTCATCGCCAATAAAATAGTATGGAAATTCATAGTTAGATTGGTCATTAGGAAGTTTGGAAGGTAATGGAATATTAAGACGTCCATGTTCTATCCAACGTTTGATCCTGGAAGCACTGAAGATTCCACCGTCGCTGTTCCTACCCGCATAGCCAGTCTCGATAACAGTAAATAATCCATTGGAATCACAACATGCCATTAATACTATCGAATGGTAGGATTTGTAATTAAAATTACTTGATCCCGAATTAGGTAATTTTTCTATTCTGATGTGTTTACCATCACATGCCCCTAAACAGTTGGGTAAATTCCAGAGGCGATCAAAACAAGCAGCAATGTCTTTCCAATGTTGCACATCTGGCAATGGTATATAGTCTCCATTTAATATCTCCCATATTATAACTGTAATTTCAGCTATGATCTTGCAAATTGTATTATCTCCTCGTGCAAAATACAATCCTAGGCTTACAAACGTACAACCTGACCCCAAATATCTGAAAAACAATTAATATTAAGGTTATTTTCAGGATCAGAAGCTAAAGAAAAGTGGAAAAATCTACGAAGTGTTTTTGTTCGCCACTTGAAACCGGCCAAAAGTGGAGCAGGTACTGCACAAAAAAAAACAAACACATATAAACACTTAGCAGACTATATGCAATTTACTGTACCCTTCATAAAAACAGCAGGAAAACCATCAGGAAATTTGAAAGAGATGATAGAACCACAGACACCGGATCGTGAACTATGCGAACAAACACAGTTCACAGAAAATGTACCTACAAGCAGTCAACCAATCTCGCAACAGCAATCATCTCTTCCTTCTACTAGTACAAGCACTCAACCAATCTCGCAACAGCAATTACCCCCACCACCACCATCAACAAATAATAAAAAAAACGGAAGAAGCTGGAAGAAACTCAAGTCGAGCAAGACATTTCAGCTTATTATAAATTGAAAAAAGCTAAAATTCTAGAAAACTGTGGCAGTACTGAAAATTCTAACAAAATGTTCTTACTGAGTTTACTATTGGACGTGAACAAAATGAATGATAGTCAAAGAAGACTGTTTAAGAGAAGAGTACTTGCATTGATAGACGATATAATGGACCAAAGTAGTGAATATATTGATAGTCCCATCACACTTTATTCTACTCCTTCACCGATGAGTGCTGTTGAGGCAACAAGTACGCCAATTACCATAAACGAAAGTCTGAATGCAGTACAATCAAATACTGCCACACTTTATTATGAATCAATACCTATGTTATTATCACAGGAAGATGAAGAATAAATAATAATTATAACGTACTTACATATATAAGTACTTACGACATCGTCATATTGGCGGAATCGTTGCAGGACCTACAACAGATGTTGAACAGTCTTGCTGAAGCCTCACGACGGTCATGGTCAATGATCGTATTACCCCAGAGCCAATAACCGTTGCCGGAATGCCTCTCGAATTTGTGCAGAAGTATGTTTACCTCGGGCAGACTCTGCGGTTAGGTAGACACAACTTCGAGAGAGAGCTAGACCGGAGAATTCAGCTGAGCTGGGCTGCGTTTGGGAAACTTCGTCAAGTCTTCTAGTCATCCATCCCGCAATGTCTGAAAACGAAAGTTTTCAACCAGTGCGTCCTACCTGTTATGACCTATGCTTCTAAAACGTGGACACTGACAGTGGGGTTGGTCCACAAGCTAAAAGTCGCTCAGCGCGCTATGGAGAGAGCTATGCTCGGAATTTCTTTGCGAGACAGAATCCGCAACGAAGTGATTCGTCAGAAAACCAAAGTGTTCGACATAGCTCAAAGAATTAGAAGCTGAAGTGGCAGTGGGCCGGCCATGTTTGCCGAAGAACGGACAACCGTTGGAGCAAACGGATACTGGAGTGGAGACCGCGTTTAGGAAAGCTTAGTGTAGGACGCCCTCCGGCGAGATGGAGCGACGATCTGCGGAGTGTAGCTGGCAAACACTGGATGAGAGGAGCCGAAGACCGGGCTCAGTGGCGCGTCTTGGGAGAGACCTACGTCCAGCAGTGGACTAATATAGGTCGATGATGATGATGATGACTTACATATAAAAATTGAATAAACATTGAATTACCTACATATGTCACAATGAAGTATTATTTACCTTAGGGTTATCAGAATCCTTTCTTCCGCACCGACACATTCTCTAAATTTAGTATTTCGTTGATGTATAGCTGGTTTTAATAATGTAACAAGATGCAAGTAGGTGTCTTTAGACATTCGGTAGAAAGATAAAAATTTCCTATCATCATGTTTTAGTTCTTGTGCGGCTACAAAAACTCTACAATTTATGTTTCTTTCAATATATGGATGAATCCAGTATTTTCTACTCTTGCGTTGACGTCTTCTATTTCTATAAAACAGAAAAGCTGCAAGAGCTTCTTCGTCACTGGAGTCGCTCGACATAACGTCCGTCTACAAAAAACGAGTTTGCACAAATGATGGATTTAGTCATTTTTCAGTAGCATAATATGCGAGCGTCGGGTAGCGAACTTGTATCCAACTAGTATTATACTCGAGTATCGTACCCTACAAGTATCGTAATGGGAGAAGGGCCTTAGTGAACAAAATGCTAAAATAAATAGAAAGAAGGCTGATTGAAAAAAGGCCATAACATACTTAAATCCACTAAAATGCTTCACGCTACATTGACCTTCTATGACCTTATATTGGCTGTGTTCAAAGGTGATAGACGACATGTACTAATTTTGATTACCTACCTACTTACTAAAACTCACCTCTTCTTTTTCGTCAATCGTTATCATAGAATTCTTGTAAATATCTGGACAGGACGATGCTTTCAATCTGTACCTTCCAATATTGAGCATAGCATTCCTGTGGCTAAGAGAATTCTTCGGCATCTTAAGATCTTTCAAATAGTGGTGATTAACAGATAACTGTTTCTTCAGCCAATCTCGCTTGTTCTCTTTGCATTCATGCTTTATCATAACTTCTTTGTCGTTCTCCGTTTCTGATTTGCACTTTCTGAACACGCGAACTTGCTTTGGATTCTTCAGCACGAAGTTCTGAAGTTGGTTTGCTTCAGTGTTGTCGTATTTCTCTGAATTAGCTCTTTGTACTGCATTGCAGTGTACAACCACTGGCGGATCATTCTCTTCAACTCTACTCACTCTTACGAGGGGTGGTTTGGTATGGTTGATGGCAAAAGATGGATATTTAACCGCTATTCCTTGATCTCTGCTGGTAGCTTTGACGATCTTATCCAATGTTTTCATAGATATCTGAAAATTAGGCAAATAAAAAGATTTTAAAAACAGTCAACTAACGCTTATTAATAAAGATTGAATTATTCTTGCTTTATTTATTTTATTTGAACCTGTAAAATATAGGCAACAAAGTTTAAACGATATTCAATTTAGATTATTATTAAATATGTAAGCACTTTCTAAAGATTATGCTTTAATATACCTAAAGCTGAAAAATATGGTTACAAAAACAAACATACCTTATCACTATAGGTAAGATAAGTCGGCAAATGTACAACGGACTGTGATCTTTGCTTCACTTTGTTTCTCTTCTTTATCGTCAGCAGATTTTGGTGTCGCTTTATACTGGCTGCTTCTTCGCTTATCACTTTCTCTGGAGCCACTCCTCGGCGTATGAGACCTCCCATGCTCTTACCGCGTGTTGGAGCATCGAAATCGAATACATAAGGTGCTGTAATAGAAGCTGAACTGGAACTCTTAGATTTGCTATCTGATTTCTTCAGCTTTGAGTCCTCATTCCTTTGGATTTTTTGCTCCAGAGTCCACCATTCAGGATCTCGCATAACACAGCCGCATACACAAAGATTTAGTAAGGTTCCAGATAGCAACAGAATTGTACCTCTCCAACCATATTCTTCAATGAAGTACTGAGTCATTGGGGCGTATATGAATGTGCCGACTCCAGTTCCGCATGCTCCTAGACCTGTAGCCAGATTTCTTTTCTTTTCAAACCAGTAGGCAATGGATACCACGGCGGTGACGTAAACTAATCCGAGTCCTAAGCCGGCAATCACACCAAAAGTGATCATCATCATTTCCAGACTTGTAGAAACTGACGCGAGAATGAATCCTATGGTAGATATTATACCACCAAGGATTGTCATACTTCGGCAGCCATATCTGTCGACTAATGCACTCATAACCGGTCCAGATAGCAATGGTACAGCGATAAACAGGCTTCCGATCCAAGCTGTTGTTGACTTGCTGGCTTTAAACTCTTCAAGAAATTCAATGTAAAGCAATCCAAATGAAAAACTGATTCCGTCAGCGATCATTGATATCACAAACGATGATAGAACGACTACCCAACCCCAGCCTCCATCAGGTATTTTAACATGTTTTTCTATCTTTTCTGGAGTAGATTCTAGGTCTGAGTCAAAGTCATTCTTATGAGATGGATTACGAGTAACATTGACTCGAACTTTAGGTGGGGCATCATTAATGACTGCATTAGTTTCCTTTTCCACAACCTGCAACTTTTCATTGTTGCTCTCTAAATCTGGACTAGAAAACGATGCTGTCCCAATGCTAGAAGAATCTTCCTCACCCTTACAGATTCCTGAAGTAGAATCTGAGAGCAGAGATTCCCTGAGATTCCCATCTTTGATCTCCTTGCTACGAGGAGTCCTGCTGTGTTTAAGAACTATAGGTTCAAGATCATTTTCCATTATATTTTGTACTAAGAATACTGTGAAATACTGGCAGTGCTGGAGTAGCTCAGTTTGGTGGAGGAACTTATCTTAAGCGTGGGTCTCTGGCAGAGTAGCGACTGGCTTCTCGAGCCACGCTGTTCAGCTTCAGCGTGTTCGGTTTATTTTGGCTGGAGACCATAAGGGTGGATGGGAGGCAGACGTCGTCGCCCATACACGGTTGGCAGCGGGCGCGAGGGGGCGCCACAGTGGAAGTTACTGATTTAATTGATGATGCCAGAGGGAATTGTGACAAATCACCGAGGTTAGCATCTGAAACCAAACAATTCCATAATTGTTACAAATAGTTGCGTAAACTGTGTGTATGAGTCCTGATTTGTTGGTTCCCTAGGAAGTAGGTACACATTATGTTCGTTTCGATGGTCAAGTCAGAGGTCGGTGATAGCCCCGTCATATCAACCGCCTACTAATGAATATTACTTTTTTATTATAATGATGTAGGTAGGTACCTACTTAACTAAATAGGATGATACCTACCGGTTTCTAAAGATTAAATACCTGTTTAGAAATCGCTATGCATTTAATTAGGTAAGTATTAGAGACATTAAGTATAGTTTATTATCTGCCAATCTACGATAGATCGTTGTCGTTGTCAAGCTGCTTGTTTACTTGACCTACATTATTGTTAAAAGTAAAGAACACAAGCAAACACTTACACTCAGCACCTCAGAAACTAACCTTATGACAAGTAATACCGCTAATACCTAATGCAATCAAGTCTTTATTTTTAAAGTCCTTATTTCGAAGGAATGTTCTAACTACAGTTCTGTAGTTGGAAGTTCTGTGGTACTCACTTGCGGGTCTACGGGAATCAGCAGCTCAATTTCGAGGCACTGAAAACACTATACCAACTCCGGCACCCTGTCAGGCAGGACTGAAACGTATAGTATGAACACTCATCGATCGATACGCCACAGATGATCTTACAGTCGCTCGGAGCGGACAGCCTGGCGCCTTTACTACCAGCTCCCATAGAGCCTTCTGGCCACCCTCCAAAGGTTGAAAAGCTATGGCAGTAATGAACAATGCTGAGTGGGTGGGGGTCAGTGTAAACTGGCTTAGTCTGGCATGGCAGCCTGCCTGAAAAACCTCCGTCGCGGAGCGAGTAGGTACCACATACTTATTTAGATAGCTGGTTTAGTTGTTTTCATGAAACTGTATTAAGTATTATGTAAGGTTACCTAGCTTTGTAATAATATGTAGGTACTTAAGTATATTTATATAATAAGGTTACTTAGATTACTTAATCATACCTACTGTTTTCGGTGCCGACTGTACCTGCTAAACGATTTTTTTATTATTATTTTTGAGTAAGTACCTACATAATGTACTTACTTAAGTACATATAAGTATCACAATCTAGGTAGGTACTGTAGAGCTTTGCTAGTAGGACTTGGCAATGGAAATCGAACAGTTAAAAACCCCATCCTTGTCAGTTCAGTCAGAGTGCTTCGCATCGCAGAGCCATATAACTTACTACTCTTGTTTGTTTCTATGCGACTAGGCTTCTTTAAAATAATTTGTTGTCTGTTCTATTGCACTTGCTGTGGTACCTACTCTATAATTATGGGAACACTCTTGTCTTACTTATAAGCATATTACTTTAAAATTGTAAAGTGTCAACCTGTGTTGGGTATCCTATCTCATAAAATAAAAAAAAAAAAACTTTTCGGCTGCAGAAAACATTGATGCAATTGGATACAAGTAGGTACCTCATTACAATAAACAATTTCTTTAGTTTTAATTTCATTGGTAAAATCAATCTAGACCAGACTGGATTCTAATTTATATCACCGCAGCCCTACCTACTTGCATAGACATTTTAGGCATATTACAATAGTAGCCAACCGTGAAATTTTGCTATGGCTTAAATGTAAGGAGCTATACCTACGTGTTTTGTATTGACCTTTCTGTGATTCGATTAGTTACGTAAGGTGCGTAACTTGGGCTTTTTCTTATACCTAGCTAGGCGTACTCTGTGTACCTACCTGGATGAACTTATTTTGGTTGTAAGTAGGTATCAAATACATCAGTGGATATACCACCAGCAGACCAGTCCAAAAATATACGTACCTACTTACTTACATAAGTAGGTATGTATCAGAAAGATCCTGTAATTAATTTCAATTTTCTATCAAGATTGAAGATCTCCCTATATTATTATTTAAGTTACTCTATGATTGAAATATCCATACTTACCCAACTATCCAATGTTTTTATAATTTGAGAAAAAGAAATAGTAAGTTCATTCAATCAAGGTAAGATATTGTTTTGATGTCGCTCGCAACGTCGCAACAAAGATAAAAAAAAAAGCAGATGCTTTTCGTTTTTTTCTGCTGACCGTGGTGTCGCTTTCTTCCCGCCCTTTTTTCCATCCTTACAAAATTCTACTTACAGTCGCATGGTTTTTTTTTATTATTTGACATATTGACTTGCCGCGACATGACACTGTCATCTCATCTCACATTGACATGACAGCAGTAGCTTTTGGTAAGAATCAGTAGAATTCAATTTTCTTAGTGTTGGCAACTCTAACACGTTCTTTCTTTTCTCCGTAAAATACGGACACGTGCGTACAAAACGCCGAAATATTGCAAATAATCCAAAATGAGTGAAGGAACAGCGACTATTCGCACGCGCAAATTCATGACCAACAGGTAAAAGTGCATTAGAGTCAATATAATCCATAAACATAGTTTCCAAACTTGTATGAATGTGAACGACGCCTCGCCATGGCAGGTTATGTGAAAACGTTTTATGTTTTTTAGATTGTTGGCGCGCAAGCAGATGGTTTGCGATGTGCTACATCCAGGCAAACCCACCGTCAGCAAGACGGAGATCAGGGAGAAGTTGGCTAAGATGTACAAGGTGACGCCTGACGTAGTGTTCGTGTTTGGTTTCAAGACGAACTTCGGCGGTGGCAAGTCCACTGGGTTTGCGCTGCTGTACGATACCCTGGACCTCGCTAAGAAGTTCGAGCCCAAGCACAGACTAGCTCGCCACGGACTCTACGAGAAGAAGAGGCCCACACGCAAACAGCGCAAGGAAAGGAAGAACAGGATGAAGAAGGTTCGTGGTACCAAGAAATCTAAAGTAGGAGCGGCCGCCAAGAAGTGATGTGGTTAGGAATTTAAGAAAAATATAAAACCCAAAAGAAATCTGTGTTTCTGTGATTCCTCTCCAAAAGTGTTGACTCTCATAGGTTATGTTTTAAAAGTGCAAAACAGTAAATGATTTCAGCTCTACTTGGGCTCTAACTAGCCCTCAATATTTGTTAGTAAATATTTCTAGACAAAAGGAATTTGTCAATGCGTTGAAGGAATGTCATTCTTGTGTGATTATTTGTTTTGTTTACGCTTAGAGTTCTACCTTATTTGAACTATGATATTTTACAATTTTATTGAATGTCCTAGCAGCTGTCGTAATGGTTAAAGTTGACTATTTCTTAAATTATTTTGTTGACAAATTTTTATAAGGCACACAGTGAGAAGCTCAATCTATCTACCTAATGTATCCGAGTTTAATTGAGCACTTTCATTTTGATTTAGTATTTCTGATTTAGGGCATACCCCTATCAAATCAACACCAACATGATTTCTGGGATTTTCATATTTTGTCAAATAGATAAACCATATTAATGAGGTAATCATTTATTCACATAAAAATGTAATTAATAAAAATCCTAATATAAAAAAATGTATCCCAAATACAATATAGGCTCATTATTTATTCAATACATTACTGTACGCTTATTGTCTTATTAAACTTCTGTTTGTGGCTAGGACCCAAAGTATTGTCCATATGTTTCATAGACAACGGGACAGGATCTTTTAGCCAGTTGTGCATATATCGAGTCACTCGCTAACTTTGTATCTTGTGTCATGCGGTTCCATACATGGTACGCAAACGGTTCCTCGCTGATCACTCCAGGTTTAAAGTACTGGTGCGCATCCTGCCATCTGATTGGGAAGAAGAGTTCCGGCTTGAATACTTCAAATCCTAAAATGTTAAAATCTCAGTAGGTAAGTACTTGCTAATCTCTTTCTAAATAATAATAATAAACCTACAATAAACATATAAAAGTTCTGGTTTATGTCTAATTAATCATGATGAAATTTAGAATATGAAAAACTTCCAATCCCCAAGAAATAAAACTTTTTTTTATTGTTTTAATTTTTACAGGGTGCTAATAATTGAATGAAAAAACTCTAGCTCTGAATTTTCATGTTCATCCTAAGATTCAGTATAAATCCAGTGAGTACCTAAGTATACCTACCTACTTATTCTTCTGCACTTAGGTACATACATAAATTTTGATTGACTGACCTTGACAGATATCGGCAGACATTGCTGTAAGATCACTGGTGCCGCACTTTTCTTTCAGAACTCTCGTGATGACTGCTGGGCCGTTGTTGTCCCAAGTATCTCCTCTGAACTTCTTCGCCAGATCACTAGACAGAACATGATTGTGGATTAAATGGATTAATATCGGCCAGTTTTTTTGCGACCATAATAGCGTGTTGAGTTTCAGACTAGACACAATACTTACCTAGGTAGTAACGTTACTAATTTCTAGTCACCCTAACACAGTCAATAAGCCAATACCTACATATAATTTTCTTTTTGAAACAACATTAAAAAGATTAACTTTTGAGTAGGTAGTCTTCTTCTTGGTCACTTAATTAAGTAGGTCTATTAAATAGGTTTACCCAATGGATGCAAAGGTAATTTTACTAAAACTAGCGTATTACTCGACCACAGAAGGCCAGTCTTATTTTAATCTCTAATCAGTAAAAAAAACCAACCTCAATGCTGCATCAGCGAACATCCTTCCAATATCATCTCTATAGAAAGCCAAAACTGAGGACGCAATACTGACATCGCTTTCCCTCGCAGCCCAGTTCTTTGGCAATTCATCTAAAGGCTTGGCCACCACCATATCCAGGTCTAAGTACACTCCGCCCCATTTATACAGCGTCAAAAATCTGAGGACATCAGACGTGTGGGAGATAGGCCAACGAGTTCGATTCAAAGCGCCATCCGCTACTAGTTTCTCAATACGAGTCCCTTTCGCGTATTCGATGATGTGGACTCTTCTGAACTTTACATTGGAGAATTTCTTCAGCAGCTCTATAGATACATCTTCAAGGCTGATTTTGTTGACGGGCGCGGAGAATAACACGTAGATTTCTCGGTCAGGGTGCGCTCTGGCTGCTGATTCAACGGAACAGGCTTGTCTTGAGTTTAAACCTCCTTTACAAGACGTCTCGTGGAAGAATATGGAGTTGGATAGTGGCGCAAAATGCACATCAATAGGCTCTAAGGCGTCACCTGTAAGATCATAATGGCACGACACATCTTCTACACTTCCAAAGTTTATAAAATACAAGTCTGGAGATAAATCCGATCTCAGTACAAGTACTAATGTAACTAAAGTCACTGCTAAAGCCCAACTTACTTTTACTTTATGTATCTTGACCTTACGATAAATATTATTTTTGTAAACGATGTTTGAATACATTTTTGGACGGTTCTGGTCGTTATCACTGTGCGTGAGTAACTAAAGATACCTAATCGATAGTCAAAGATAACGGGAAAATGCCTGGCATGCCGGCTAACGCATAACTTGAGGTGTACAGTGTACCTACCGTATTTTTTTTATGAAATTCTACAGAACAGATCCTTCTACCTACATGCACATATAGGTACCTAGGTACTTGTGTTCATTAACCAATTAAGACAATGATAATTAACGTTTAGTCGGATGAAGCGAGTAGGTTCTACAAGGAATTTATTGTTATTGTTATGTTAGCAGGTAGGTACCCTCAGAATTCAGCAAACTAGTTTTCCCGTATTACCTACAAGCTTTGCTCATTTTGCGACTAGAGCGTGATGTGAATATTTATGAACGATTGATTTACTCAAGAGGTTTCTTTAATCATTTTTGAATGACAGAGCTTAGTAAAATCATAAACAAAACACAAGGTAGTTAAATTTTAAATTCAAACAAAAATATGATAAGTAGCTAAAAATGTGTCAATTTCCAAAGTCCCCATACGCGTAATAAATGTTAGGGCAATACTTCTTCGCTAGCTGCGCGTACAATGAATCATGCGTTAGTTTATATTCCTGAGTGAGGTGGTTCCATACGTGGTACATATACGGCTCTTCACTGATTACTCCAGGCTTAAAGAATAGATGCGCCTTCTGCCATCTAATTGGGAAGAATAGATCCGGCTTGTACACTTCGAATCCTGAAACCAGTAATGAGTCAGATCCTCGTCGACCTACCTGCCTACCTAGACTAAGTATTCCTTAGGTTTGACTAACCTTGACAGATATTAGCGGACATAGCTTCTAAATCGTTGGTGCGACATTTCTCTTTCAGAACACGGGTGATGACTCCCGGTCCGTTGTTAGCCCAAGAATATCCTTTGAATTTATTTTCCAAGTCACTGGAACATCATATTGAACACGTTGATCCACAGGTGTATAGATTTGTGCAAATCTTAATAAAATTCACCGAACCTCAGGGTTGCATTAGCTACCATCCCTCCGATGTCATCGCTATAAAAAGCCAAAACTGAGGACGCAATGGTGGCTTTGCTTTCAATTACAGCCCAATTCCTGGGCAAGTCATCCAATGGCTTGGCCACCACTATATCCAGGTCTAAGTACACTCCGCCCCATTTATACAGCGTCAAAAATCTAAGGACATCAGACGTGTGGGAAATAGGCCAACGAGTTCGATTCAAAGCGCCATCCGCTACTAGTTTCTCAATACGAGTCCCCTTCGCGTATTCGATGATGTGGACTCTTCTGAACTTTACATTGGAGAAAGTCTGCAGCATCTTTATAGATACGTCTTCAAGGCTGATTTTGTTGATGGGCGCGGAGAATAACACGTAGATTTCTCGGTCAGGGTGCGCTCTGGCTGCTGATTCAACGGAACAGGCTTGTCTTGAGTTCAAACCTCCTTTACAAGACGTCTCGTGGAAGAATATGGAGTTGGATAGTGGCGCAAAATGCACATCAATAGGCTCCAAAGCGTCATCCGTAGTTGCATAGTGACACGATACATCTTCATAGCTACCAGACCTTTTTAAATAAAAGTTTGGGGATAATTTAAATAAGCAAGTGATAATAATAACTACTAAGGTTATGATTACCAGAAATGTGTGTAGTATTTTGCCTTTTTTAAATAATTTATTTTTGTAAACGATATTCGTGTACATTTTTCGGAACTCTTTCATTATAGGCGGGAGTTATTTACATAATGAGAACTACGTGTATTAATGTATTCAATGGAGTCAGTTCAACAAGAAAATGAAACTAATTAGGATTTTAATGGGTGCGCTATTATGCTGTATAAGTATGTACTTACCTAGTTTTATGTAAGACTAGCTGTACCCGCCGCGACTTCGTCCGCGTGCCGTTTTAAGAGATTTTGCGATAACCCATTACCATTACTATCTTCTTATGAAAGAAATTGACGGTAAAATGCAGTCTAAGAAGGAAAACTTAGTACTTATTGGTACTTATTATTAAAACCGGGCAAGTGCGCACGAAGATTTTCGTACCGTATCTATGACCCGTTGCCCTTATCAATATCGAGCCCCCTTGAATATTAATTATGCGTGATAGTTAGAGAATTTAAAATAGACAGAAATTAAACACTCAGTAATACGATCTAGTTTTACCCTTTGGTTACCGAACCCTAAAAACCCAATAACGTAAACTACTAAAACATAAGTAATCAAAACTCACTAAATTACCATTACCGTAAGTAAATAAATCAGGCCAAGTGCGACTCGGACTCGCCCGCTATAAGTTCCTTACCATACCTATGTAAACGATTAAGAAAAAAAACATATTTTGTACTTATGCGAACCCTCGCGAACCCTCTAAGCATGTTCTGTTTTTAAGTATTTGATAACTATGCCATAGCCGATGATTTTGCAAGGGTCCGGTTAATGTACAACCATGGAAAGCACGACCCGGAATGTACTACCACGGAAAGCACAGCCAGGAATACGCAACCAGGAATTCGCAGCCAAAATGTACATGAAACACGGAATGCACAGCCGTGGAATACACGACCATGGAATTGGCGACCATTGCTTTGATTGGTCGAAAGCCTAGCCTATGCTTCGTTTAGATGAAACCAAAGATTAAAATGTTACTATCCCATTTTGATAAAGATAAACTGCACAGAAAATAATATGAAAAGAAAACAATCCAATTCAATAATTGTTGTCTGGCAAATTGTTAAACGCATGTAGGTTCTGGTGCGGTTTTCTATATCAAACTAACGCTCGTCGCTTCGCTCCTCGCACCTACTGTGACGCATCACACGTGAAAAAAAATAAGTTTAAAAATAATATTTTGACAGTGACATAGTTAGCTACTTGTATATGATCGGCTAAACGAAAAATTCGAGTAAGTGCAAACGAAGCATATGCTATGACGTCATTTGGCATCAAATTCCCAACACGTGTCGGGAATGTACAACCATGGGAAACACAGCCACGGAATGCACAGCCCGGAATTGGATGCCAAAATGGTCACCGATTCCGGGCTGTACATTCCGTGGCTGTGTTTTCCTTGGTTGTGTAATCACGGCACCCCTGATTGTGGTGATTTCCATACTCTTTACCTTAGGTTAAAAGAATACCCAATCAGTTTTTTTAAATTACTTAAGAATGCCTACAGAAAGTTTCTTCGAATTACTGGAATTAGTTAAAAATAGTTAGTATTTCAATTTCATTTATAAAATCCTCCACATTTATATCATCCATTATAAATTACCGTTTAGAAATTAGCCTCCTTCTTGTCACCGCACTATGAACGCACTGAACTGAACACGTGGGGTTGCGACGTTGCCGTCCTGCTGTCGAACGTTCGCGGTACGGAAGTAGGTAGAAATTGAGCGACCTGGATCAAGACATATCCAGTTCTCTCAATTTCTATTATTCATCTATTCAATTTGATCTATTCATCTATTCAATGTGATCTATTCAGGGTAATTTCATCTATTAAATTTGATCTATTCAAAGTGATTTCATCGATTAAATTTGATCTATTTCAAGATGATCTATTCGAAGAGTCTTATATTCAAAATGTATTTGATCTATTCAATGTGATACATTCAAAAATGATGTTTTATTTATTTATTTATTATTAATTTTCATGTTCAAGAATCAAATGTGCTGTTTATTAAAAATAGGCCTCTGTTTATTTAAATTTTTATTTTTACTTGACCTAGATCAAGACATATCTAGTTCTCTCAATTTCTATTATTCATCTATTCAATTTGATCTATTCATCTATTCAATGTGATCTATTCAGAGTAATTTCATCTATTAAATTTGATCTATTCAAAGTGATTTCATCGATTAAATTTGATCTATTTCAAGATGATCTATTCGAAGAGTCTTATATTCAAAATGTATTTGATCTATTCAATGTGATACATTCAAAAATGATGTTTTATTTATTTATTTATTATTAATTTTCATGTTCAAGAATCAAATGTGCTGTTTATTAAAAATAGGCCTCTGTTTATTTAAATTTTTATTTTTACTTGACCTAGATCAAGACATATCCAGTTCTCTCAATTTCTATTATTCATCTATTCAATTTGATCTATTCATCTATTCAATGTGATCTATTCAGAGTAATTTCATCTATTAAATTTGATCTATTCAAAGTGATTTCATCGATTAAATTTGATCTATTCAAAGAGTCTTATATTCAAAATGTACTTGATCTATTCAATATGATACATTCAAAAATGATGTATTATTTATTTATTTATTAATAATTTTCATGTTCAAGAATCAAATGTGTTGTTTATTAAAAATAGGCCTCTGTTTATTTAAATTTTTATTTTAACTTGACCTAGATCAAGACATATCTAGTTCTCTCAATTTCTATTATTCATCTATTCAATGTGATCTATTCAAGATAATTTCATCTATTAAATTGTATCTATTCAATGTGATTTCATCGATTAAATTTGATCTATTCAAATAGTCATGTATTCAAAATGTATTTGATCTATTCATGGTGATCCATTCAAAATGATGTATTATTTATTTATTTATTAATAATTTTCATGTTCACGAATCAAATGCGCTGTTTATTCACTTAAGGAAGCGTCAAACTGAGTATTGTCTATTTTAAATTCAAATCTTATATAGACAGAATGCTTCACATTATTTGACTCAAAATCAATAAAAATATCAAAGCCTTTTCAATACCTTCCCTCATCGATAAGACAATCTTCATTTATAAGTAAAAAACTGTGTCTATATCAAAGAACATAACTCCTTAAATTTGAGTCACTCAATATCGGAATTCACATGTTCGTCATAGAGATTTAGTCTTAAATTTACTGAATCTTGTTTATATACAATTAATAAGTTCGTGTGGTCATGAATTAATTGTTTAGGTACTTTTGAATAAGTTTGAGATAAGTAAAAGCAATCAATATTCTGATGTCTCTCCATAGCAAAATAGTTCTGGATATTAGTTTCATTCTCACATGTTACGTCATTATAGATCTTCTCAACGCTCCATTAGAATGTATTACTTCAACACTTGCATTAAATATAAATAAATTTGTATGATCAATTCTTTTCAAAACTTCTTTTAAGAATAAATACTTAGGTTGATAAGCTGTTTTAGAATATAAATATATATTTTTAAACTTAAGTCCATTGTGATCTAATAAAAGACTAACCATAACATTAGTTTTTCCACAATTTGATGGACCTATTATGATGCGTATTGAATTCGGTAAAAGAGGACTATGTCTAACACCTTTTTTGTTATTATCTAAGTTTAAGTTGCTTATTTTCAATGACAAAGTCTGCTTGATGAATTTTATTATTGAAGAAAATGATGTTGCCTTTGCTAGCTTATTTTACTGTGTGCTTTATTTAATAAAATCAGTACTATTTATATTGTTTCAGAAATAAGTCAAATAGGTTCAGAACTTATTTATTTGTCATGTGAGAGTTTTAAACAACTTTCGTTGTAATGATTCAAAATCTAATCAAGCAGATTTTAGTTTTAACAGCTTAACGAGCGAAAATTATGCCGTCAGTTTCAAGATTAAATTGCAGAGCAGTTTTATTCTCTAATCAGTTAAAAAAAGTATGGTATATTTTATTTTATTTATATAGGTACAGTTTAAGTATCCATTGAATATCAGTATTATTTGCTAAATATCTATCTTCAGAAAATAAGTCAAATAGGTTTAGAACTTATTTATTTGTCATGTTAGAGTTTTAAACAACTTTCGTTGTAATTATTCGAAATCTAATCATAACAGTTAAAAGCAGTAAGCAGTTTTTAGTTTTAACAGCTTAACTGCTTAAAATTATGCCACCAGTTTCAAGATTAAATTGCAGAGCAGTTTTATTCTCTAATCAGTTAAAAAATGTATGGTATATTTTATTTATATAGGTACAGTTTAAGTATCCATTGAATATCAGTATTATTTGCTAAAGAATTATCTTCAGAAAATAAGTCAAATAGGTTTAGAACTTATTTATTTGTCATGTCAGAGTTTTAAACAACTTTCATTGTAATGATTCAAAATCTAATCATAACAGTTAAAAGCAGTAAGCAGTTTTTAGTTTTAACAGCTTAACTGTCTTAAATTATGCCATCAGTTACAAGATTAAATTGAAGAGCAGCTTTATTCTCTAATCAGTTTAAAAATGTATGGTATATTTTATTTACATAGGTATAGTTTAAGTAGGTATCCATTGAATATCTGTATTATTTGCTAAATATATATCTTAGTAGCTAAATAACTTATTAAAACAATAGTAATGTATAAGAAACTTTGTCTTAATCTAGGTCAAGTTAAAATAAAAATTTAAATAAACAGAGGCCTATTTTTAATAAACCGCACATTTGATTCTTGAACATGAAAATTAATAATAAATAAATAAATAAAACATCATTTTTGAATGTATCACATTGAATAGATCAAATACATTTTGAATATAAGACTCTTCGAATAGATCATCTTGAAATAGATCAAATTTAATCGATGAAATCACTTTGAATAGATCAAATTTAATAGATGAAATTACCCTGAATAGATCACATTGAATAGATGAATAGATCAAATTGAATAGATGAATAATAGAAATTGAGAGAACTGGATATGTCTTGATCCAGGTCGCTCAATTTCTACCTACTTACGGACGCCGCACTGTTTCCGCACCGTGCATTTTGTATGAAAACAAACGACCGTCCGTCCTTACGCCGTACGACGAACGCACCGCTTCGGCACTGCAGCGGTCCGATACGAAACGCATAAATTGAAAGAGCCCTAAGAGCGTTTTCACATTATCCGATCTGATATCGGTGTCGGACGCCGATCCGATATCGGGGTAGGTAAAATGTATGAAATATGTACCTCCGATATCCGATATCGGTGTCGGACGCCGATCCGATATCGGAGGTACCTACATATTTCAAACATCTTACTTACCCCGATATCGGATCAGCGTCCGACACCGATATCGGATCGGATAGTGTGGAAACGCTCTTAGAGTGAGAGCGTTATCTCATTATCCGATAGGGCGTCCGATGGTACCGCCAGCATATCGGTGCCGGCTCCGATATCCGATATCGGGACGGACAATATGAAAGACAGGTACATCTTTCATACATTTTACTTACCCCGATAACGGATCAGCGTCCGACACCGATATCGGATCGGATAATGTGAAAACGCTCTGACTCTCAAACTTGATTGAAATCGTTCATAAAAAACGCTACTACAAACTTCCTTTTTGCAATATTTGGTGTAAAATCAAGTCATTAATGTGCGTCTCAATTTTCATTGACTTTTGTCGATAAATAACGTTACAGAAAACTGCATTTTATTGCATTCATTAGAGTAAAATTGTCACAGAGCGCCTCTTAATAATTTAATTAATAACGTTACAACACACTTGCCCCCTTTCCCACGGAGGAATTTTAAAATATTATTATGTAAATATATATATATTTTATAAAATATTATTACTTATATTAAAAAAACAAACCATCTAAGTAAATTATGTTTTTGTATGAGACTATGCGCCCCTTGATTATTTAACATTTTGTTTTTAAATATACTTACGACTATACAGTATTTACAAAATGTACATTGTCATATAAAATACATAAGAAACAGTTGAGCTATCTACAGACCGTTTCAAACGATCTATAGATAGTTCAACTGATCCAAATCAGTACCAATCGGAAGCGTACCCAAGACACTGGCTGCATTGCCGCGCTGAATAGCAATGCTGATACGTTGGGCCAGATACTCACCAGCCCTCGGGTCTTGCGTACGCTTCCGATTGGTACTGATTTGGATCAGTTGAACTATCTATAGATCGTTTGCAACGGTCTGTAGATAGCTCAACTGTTTCTTATGTATTTTATATGACAATGTACATTTTGTAAATACTGTATATGTATAGTCGTAAGTTTGTTTGTGAATAAAGTTATTAATTGGTAGGTTGGTAGGTATTGGTAGGTTGCGGTAATTGGGTACGCAACCATAAATAAGTCAAAATAACTCGATTCAACGAAACTAAACTATTTCTAATACCGATCGACTTACCTATAACACATTGCCAAAACGCACCGATAGCGCGTTCTAGGATTACGCCACGCGTGACAGCGCCATCTCTACTTGAAATCGTATACTAAATCGAAATTTTAAACTTTACTTACTCAATTTTAGGGAAATGGGGATGATTTTGCAAAATCTAAAAATGCAGATCCATTTTATTTCGCGTCAACATTATGCGTACCAAGTTTCAAGTCAATCGGTTCACGGGATAAGATTCTGCATACAAACTTCAAAGCCTTATTTTAGGGCTCCGGAGCGTTATTTCCAAAATTCCTGCCTTAGTACGCCACACAGTCACTCCAGGAACACGCCTTCCAAATTTCAAGTCTCTAGGACCAGCGGTTTGGGCTGTGGCGTGTACGTCAGCCGTCAGTCAGTCAGGACTTTGATTCTTATTAATGAGACTAGCTGAACCCGCCGCGACTTCGTCCGCGTGCCGTTTTAAGATATTTTGCGATAACCCATTACCATTACTATCTTCTTATGAAAGAAATTGACGGTAAAGTGCAGTCTAAGAAGGAAAACTTAGTACATATTGGTACTTATTCTTAAAACCGGGCAAGTGCGCACGAAGATTTTCGTACCGTATCTATGGCCCGTTGCCCTTATCAATATCGAATAAATAAAATTTACGTTTATATATAAGCCCCCTTGAATATTAATTATGCGTGATAGTTAGAGAATTTAAAATAGACAGAAATTAAACACTCAGTAATACGATCTAGTTTTACCCTTTGGTTACCGAACCCTAAAAACCCAATAACGTAAACTACTAAAACATAAGTAATCAAAACTCACTAAATTACCGTTACCGTAAGTAAATAAATCAGGCCAAGTGCGACTCGGACTCGCCCGCTATAAGTTCCGTGCCATACCTATGTAAACGATTAAGAAAAAAAACATGTTTTTGTACCTATGCGAACCCTCTAAGCATGTTCTGTTTTTAGTATTTGATATCTATGCCGGACTAAAATATAATAACTATGTCCGGTTAATGTACAACCATGGAAAGCACGACCCGGAATGTACGACCACGGAAAGCACAGCCAGGAATACGCAACCAGGAATTCTCAGCCAAAATGTACATGAAATCCGGGCTGCGCATTCTCGACATGTGTTAGGAATGTCCAACCACGGAATGTAGAGCCGTGGAAAATACAACCATGGAATTGGCGTCTATTGCTCTGATTGGTCGAAATCAATTGGAATGAATTGGGTGCATGGAAAGAGCCTCCTCGTGGCACACACCGGTAACAGCTAGGCACGGTAAAGCAGTGTCTAGTCTGGCTAATCTTTCCAATACGATGCTACAACAAAATACAGTTGTAGCATCGACACGATAAGAAGAAGAAGATTGGTCGAAAGCCTAGCCTATGCTTCGTTTAGATGAAACCAAAGATTAAAATGTTACTATCCCATTTTGATAAAGATAGACTGCACAGATTATAATATGAAAAGAAAACAATTCAATTCAATAATTGTTATCTGGCAAATGGTTCAACGCATGTAGGTTCTGGCGCGGTTTTCTATATCAAACTAACGCTCGTCGCTTCGCTCCTCGCACCTACTGTGACGCATCACACATGAAAAAAAATCAGTTTAAAAATAATATTTTGACAGTGGCATAGTTAGCTACTTGTACATGATCGGCTAAACGAAAAATTCGAGTAAGCGCAAACGAAGCATATGCTATGACGTCATTTGGCATCAAATTCCCAACACGTGTCGGGAATGTACAACCATGTAATACACAGCCACGGAATGCACAGCCCGGAATTGGATGCCAAAATGGTCACCGATTCCGGGCTGTACATTCCGTGGCCGTGTCATTATCCGATAGGGCGTTCGATGGTACCGCCAGCATATCAGTGTCGGCTCCGATATCCGATATCGAGACGGACAATATGAAAGACAGGTACATTTTTCATACATTTTAGTTACCCGGATATCGGATCAGCGTCCGACACCGATATCGGATCGGATAATGTGAAAACGCTCTGACTCTCAAACTTGATTGAAATCGTTCATAAAAAACGCTACTACAAACTTCCTTTTTGCAATATTTGGTGTAAAATCAAGTCATTAATGTGCGTCTCAATTTTCATTGACTTTCGTCTATAAATAACGTTACAGAAAACTTCCCTCATTTTATTGCATTCATTAGAGTAAAATTGTCACAAAGCGCCTCTTAATAATTTGATTAAAATTCGTCGATTTTTATCGTTACAACACACTTGCCCCCTTTCCCACGGAGGAATTTTAAAATATTATTATGAAAATAGTTATATATTTTATAAAATATTATTATATTAAAAAAACAAACCATCTAAGTAAATTATGTCTTTGTATGAGACTATAAGCGCCCCTTGATTATTTAACATTTTGTTTTTAAATATTTATTCGTCATTAGCGGTAATTGGGTACGCAACCCTAGATAACTTAGCAAAATAACTCGATTCAACGAAAATATTGCTAATACCGATCGACTTACCTATAACACATTGCCAAAACGCACCGATAGCGCGTTCTAGGATTACGCCACGCATGACAGCGCCATCTATACTCGAAATCGTATACTAAATCGTATACGATCGAAATTTTAAACTTAGGGAAATTTTTACAGGGAATTTTTTCTAGAGAAATTTTTACATTTAGCAAAATCATCCCCAGATGATTTTGCTAAATGTAAAAATGCAGATCTATTTTATTTTGTGTCAACATTATGTGTATCAAGTTTCAAGTCAATCGGTTCACAATAAAGATAAACTGCACAGATTATAATATGAAAAGAAAACAATCCGATTCAATAATTGTTGTCTGGCAAATGGTTAAACGCATGTAGGTTCTGGCGCGGTTGTCTATATCAAACTAACGCTCGTCGCTTCGCTCCTCGCACCTACTGTGACGCATCACACGTGAAAAAAAATAAGTTAAAAAATAATATTTTGACAGTGGCATAGTTAGCGAAAAATTCGAGTAAGTGAGTATGACGTCATTTGGCATCAAATTCCCAACACGTGTCGGGAATGTACAACCATGGAAAAC
Organism: Ecliptopera silaceata; assembly: GCA_932527185.1. Taxonomy (NCBI): domain Eukaryota; kingdom Metazoa; phylum Arthropoda; class Insecta; order Lepidoptera; family Geometridae; genus Ecliptopera; species Ecliptopera silaceata. The sequence continues at coordinate 1,397,024 of OW052202.1, read as the reverse complement.
ACAGCCACGGAATGCACAGCCCGGAATAGGATGCCAAAATGGTCACCGATTCCGGGCTGTACATTCCGTGGCTGTGTTTTCCTTGGTCGTGTAATCACGGCACCCATGATTGTGGTGATTTCCATACTCTTTACCTTAGGTTAAAAGAAGACCCAATCAGTTTTTTTTTAATTACCTACTTAAGAATGCCTAGAGAATGTTTCTTCGAATTACTGGAATTAGATAGATATAGTAAGTATTTCAATTTCATTTATAAAATCCTCCACATTTATATCAATAAATGACTCCTCCACATTTATATCATCCATTATAAATTACCGTTTAGAAATTTGCCTCCTTCTTGTCACCGCACTATGAACGCACTGAACTGAACACGTGGGGTTGCGACACGACGTTGCCGTCCTGCTGTCGAACGCTCGCGGTACGGACGCCGCACTGTTTCCGCACCGTGCATTTTGTATGAAAACATACGACCGTCCGTCCTTACGCCGAACGACGAACGCACCGCTTCGGCACTGCAGCGGTCCGATACGAAACGCATAAATTGAAAGATATCGGATCGGATAATGTGAAAACGCTCTTAGGGCGCGTTTTCACATTATCCGATCCGATATCGGTGTCGGACGCTGATCCGATATCGGGGTAAGTAAAATTTATCAAATATGTCCGGCCCGATATCGGATATCGGAGGTACATATTTCATACATCTTACTTACCCCAATATCGGATCAGCGTCCGACACCGATATCGGATCGGATAATGTGAAAACGCTCTGACTCTCAAACTTGATTGAAAGCGTTATCTCATTATCCGATAGGGCGTCCGATGGTACCGCCAGCATATCGGTGCCGGCTCCGATATCCGATCTTTATCTTTATCTTTATCTTTATCTTTATCTTTATCTTTATCTTTATCTTTATCTTTATCTTTATCTTTATCTTTATCTTTATCTTTATCTTTATCTTTATCTTTATCTTTATCTTTATCTTTATCTTTATCTTTATCTTTATCTTTATCTTTATCTTTATCTTTATCTTTATCTTTATCTTTATCTTTATCTTTATCTTTATCTTTATCTTTATCTTTATCTTTATCTTTATCTTTATCTTTATCTTTATCTTTATCTTTATCTTTATCTTTATCTTTATCTTTATCTTTATCTTTATCTTTATCTTTATCTTTATCTTTATCTTTATCTTTATCTTTATCTTTATCTTTATCTTTATCTTTATCTTTATCTTTATCTTTATCTTTATCTTTATCTTTATCTTTATCTTTATCTTTATCTTTATCTTTATCTTTATCTTTATCTTTATCTTTATCTTTATCTTTATCTTTATCTTTATCTTTATCTTTATCTTTATCTTTATCTTTATCTTTATCTTTATCTTTATCTTTATCTTTATCTTTATCTTTATCTTTATCTTTATCTTTATCTTTATCTTTATCTTTATCTTTATCTTTATCTTTATCTTTATCTTTATCTTTATCTTTATCTTTATCTTTATCTTTATCTTTATCTTTATCTTTATCTTTATCTTTATCTTTATCTTTATCTTTATCTTTATCTTTATCTTTATCTTTATCTTTATCTTTATCTTTATCTTTATCTTTATCTTTATCTTTATCTTTATCTTTATCTTCATCTTCATCTTCATCTTCATCTTCATCTTCATCTTCATCTTCATCTTCATCTTCATCTTCATCTTCATCTTCATCTTCATCTTCATCTTCATCTTCATCTTCATCTTCATCTTCATCTTCATCTTCATCTTCATCTTTATCTTTATCTTTATCTTTATCTTTATCTTTATCTTTATCTTTATCTTTATCTTTATCTTTATCTTTATCTTTATCTTTATCTTTATCTTTATCTTTATCTTTATCTTTATCTTTATCTTTAATAATTTGATTAAAATTCATCGATTAATAACGTTACAAAACACTTGCCCCTTTCCCATGGAGGAATTTTAAAATATTATTATGTAAATATATATATGTACATAAATAAAAAATATTTATTTATTTATTATATATATACATACATATTTAATAAAATATTATTATATTAAAAAAACAAACCATCTAAGTAAATTATGTTTTTGTATGAGAAGACTATAAGCGCCCCTTGATTATTTAACATTTTGTTTTTAGTTTTTAAATATTTATTCTATTCGTCATTAGCGGTAATTGGGTAGGTACGCAACTATAAATAACTAATCAAAATAACTCGATTCAACGAAAATATTGCTAATAGGTACCGATCGACTTACCTATAACACATTGCCAAAACGCACCGATAGCGCGTTCTAGGATTACGCCACGCGTGACAGCGCCATCTATACCCGAAATCGTATACTAAATCGTATACGATCGAAATTTTAAACTTTACTTACTCAATTTTAGGGAAATGGGGATGATTTTGCAAAATCTAAAAATGCAGATCCATTTTATTTCGCGTCAACATTATGCGTATCAAGTTTCAAGTCAATCGGTTCAAGGGATAAGAGAAAATGAGACAGCGCCATCTATACTCGAAATCGTATACTAAATCGTATACTAAATCGTATACGATCGAAATTTTAAACTTTACATACTCAATTTTAGGGAAATGGGGATGATTTTGCAAAATCTAAAAATGCAGATCCATTTTATTTCGCGTCAACATTATGCGTACCAAGTTTCAAGTCAATCGGTTCACGGGATAAGATTCTGCATACAAACTTCAAAGCCTTATTTTAGGGCTCCGGAGCGTTATTTCCAAAATTCCTGCCTTAGTACGCCACGCAGTCACTCCAGGAACACGCCTTCCAAATTTCAAGTCTCTAGGACCAGCGGTTTGGGCTGTGGCTCGTACGTCAGCCGTCAGTCAGTCAGGACTTTGATTCTTATTAATGAGATTATTTCTTGTGTAGCTATAATTAGTACCTAGCGCCACGAAAACACTATAAAACTCTGTTTGGAAGAATTAGAAATATCTATGTTATATCGTTAAATTAAAAAACCAATTAAATTATAATAACATTGTATAATATTTTATTTTGTATTCAATTAATAACTTACATTAAATAATCCTATATTTTATTTATACAATTAATTTACTAACGTCCCATAGAGACGTAGGGCCACGAAACTATCGCTTACAAGCATCAGTCAGCGTCTAGCGTTAAAAACAAAGTATCAGCCAATTCTTTAAACCCCATATATTTGTACAACATACAATCTGTAGATACCACAATATCACTATAACTAAGTACGTACAATAACTTTGTAAAATGTAACTGCAGTAAAGTTTAACATTTTGTACTAAATCTTTTACTGTATTGAGTTTGGCAGGACTTACCAGTACCTCTACCATGAGTTGTCACAGTAAAATCGCCTGACTTTACTACAGTAATTACGTCAATATTAGTATGGCGAATTTTAGTACCGAACTATCCGCTAGAGGCGCTGTACAAATCTTCATACATTTTTTTAACTACAGACGCTAGCGAGTACAGTTTAGATAGTATAGTAAAAACTAATGGTAGAGCTACAGCTGTTTTAATCTTTGATATGAGAATTATTATTATTCTTAATCCGTGGCCTAGTGGCCTAGTTTCTTGCCTGTTCTTCTAGACGTAGTTATCATATCAAGATGTTGTTTTATCATTTGGTTGTATTAATAAGAAATATACGAACAATCAGATATCAGCGCTAATGGGAGACGTTCGATTTAACATTATATCGACTTGGCTAGCACCCAAGATATATCGGTCTAGAAATCTAGACCGCGATCTTTCTATGACTTAAACCACGGTTATCATGATTTGAGCAAACAATTTTTTGTGCATTAACTGGTATAACTTTGTTAATAAAATATTGCAAGATTGCATATTGGGTATTTATTATGTATTTACAAGTTCGAAAGAATCCGTCAAATTATTAAAGAGATCACATTATTTTGTGTTATAAATAATTATTGAATATTGTATAAATTATTGTGGCCATTACCTATCGCTAACGAATTTAGTTTTCGTAGAATTATGTAATTTAGTTTAATTTAGACATATAAAATTATAAATATACAAAGTTTCTGATAATATTTAAAATGATTTCAGTTATTTAAAATAATTTATAATAAATAGAAAGTGATTGACACCGCCGATTGTTGAAACACAAAAAAAAATTTTTTTAATTGAAATTAAATTAATTAAATAAAATTTATTATTAATTAAATTTTGCACTTGGTTCATATTCGTAGGGAATATTTTTATCAACTTGTAGCGTCATCTTTCTCGCTACATGATGCTACTCGGGGCCCGAGGACCGATTGATAGTAATCGGTTCTATAACTTATGTTCAAACTCCTTGATAACTTCGTTTGCGCGATCTAGAATTTGTCACTGCCTGTTGGTCTGTTGCGTAGACTTCGATGTAGTTCATCATGTAGCGAGATAGATGGCGCTACAAACTTGTGACCTTCCTTCTTAACTTAAGAATAATCTTGAGTGTCTTTCTATTACAGATCGAATAACATTTCTTTTAAATAAGCAGCATTTCTCATAGGGTAAAAAAGAAATAGAATAGATCAGGGTAATATTTGTGCGTTAGTTTACAATTTATAGCGACATACGTATCAGCATATACTGGAATATTTTAACTTAGACTTCAATGGCATTTGCCTCTTGTCTTATTTGGAATTTTCTCGACTAAAACCATAGACATAGAAAATGTACTGAGCAGTTGATGAAATTGACATTTGCGGCCAATAAAGTCCGGTCGCGGAGCAGGAAGAAATTCGTACATTAACCTCACCTGTTATTACCTGTCTCTGTCACCCTCGCGTAAATATGATGCGTCTCGCTCGCACAGATCCAATGACCGCGGCACTCGGCGAGCGAGACGCATCATATTTACGCGAGGGTGACAGAGACAGGTAATAACAGGTGAGGTTAATGTACGAATTTCTTTCTGCTCCGCGACCGGACTATAGCTGTCTCTTTTGTGTAATGCTGGCCACACACCATCCTTCCTATCGTCCAATCGGCATGACGCTACTGATTGGATCAGTTAGAATTGATCGTGTGTGGGAGTGGATTGGCATGACAGTTAGAATGGATAGCAATTGGCAGTTCAATTCTTTTGGCTTGATCACATCGATTGGATACTGCCGATTGGACCGTGTGTGGCTGTGGGCGATTGGCAGTTCAGTTCGTAAGAAGGGCTTTGAAATTTAAAAAAGTAAAAATGCAGATCGACTAAACAAGGGGGGTTAGTACCAGAAAAATCCGAAATCCCCCCTTTTCGTCCCCCCTCTTTGGGTAATCGCCTCCAACTTTTTTTCCAGCAGTCCGATTGAGCTCAAATTAAAAAGCATTGTTATTTGTGCAATTTTCTATCCGAATCCGTCGAAAAATTTTTCAAAATCCGACATGAATCACGCTGTCAAAAGCAAAAAGCCATAATCGTCGTCAAGCCTGCAGTGTCATGCCGATTGGACGATAGATTGGATCGTGTGTAGTGTATATGGACGTACTGCAGATTGGATCCAGCCTGCAGTGTCATGCCGATTGGACGATAGGAAGGATCGTCTGTGGCCACTATAAGTGTATGTAGACACAAATAAAAAAGACAACTAACGGCAGCACGATTGTTTCGTCTCTCTCACACTTTCTCATCTGTATTTACTTTTAATCATCATCCTATCATCAATCAATTCTATATCTATGGCTCAGAGACTCAAAGCAAGTGACCACATTTTCTATGCTACTGGTATTTTCTTGGTCTGTAATTTTAAATAATTTAGGTTTGGTCGCGTCATGGTGGTTTATATGACGATTTAAATTAAAATACATTTAAAAACTATACATAGATACCTGCACTACATGATGACCAATTCTTTGGTCAAACCAATCACACAATAATAACTTTTAATACTATACAATTAAGGTTCACACTTTCTTATTGCGATATTGGCAGAGCTTTTAGTGCTTTTAGCATAAAAACTAGGTACCCATTAGGGGACATCTATTAATAACGTGAGAGATTTAAAGGAGGGAGAAACAATCTCACACAATCTCACATGGTGAGATTACGACTTGGCAAATATCTTTTCTCAAAAACTGTTAAATTGTGTAGTTATAAATCCTTTTTACTAGACTTAAATAAAACTACGTAAATGGTTTATTTCTTATAGTTAGTTTACACTAACTTTGTTACATAAAAATATGTTTTGAGAAAGGGGGGTAAAAAATTGCCAAAATTCTTTCACATAATTAATGGATGCCCCCTTAACATCGAAAACGATCAACATATTTCAGTGGATGTCATGACGTCACATTTGTTTAGCTGAACTGTGACGTCATTTCAACCTCTGTCTACATCGAATACATGTATCGAACAAAATCACGCCGTAATAACCTCTATTGCTTTACAGTTAAGGTTGATATATACTAGGCTGCTATTGCGATTCGGTCTGGGCTATTTGGTGCGTTGAAGTCTGCGCGTCGCTTTCTGATTCAGATTCTTTACTTTTTTGAAGGTTTCTGGAATGATAAATAAATATAAATAAATAATGCTGGACAATCCACACAACATCATCTAGCCCCAAGCTAAGCAGAGCTTGTGTTATGGGTACTAGAAGACTGACATACTTAATATAATACATTACATAGATAGATATTAGGTTTCAAGAAGAGGTCGACGAGATATTATTGCTCATTAGTGTTTGTCTGTATGTTAGGACGCGAGTAAATAGCACCTAGTTTGTAAGTCGATTCTACATAATCCTTGTGGTTATAGTGTCATATTACTAAGCCATTCATTACAATATGCTTGATACGATATGCTAGACTAGATGAGTTAGGATGCTAGTTAAGTTGACCTATTATTGACATGAGCTATGAAAAGCTTAATGACAAGCATCACAGATCAGCTCTAGACATAGAAAATGGTAGATGAGTAATATTACAAAATTGCTCACTCTTTACAGACAACGCGACTATGGAGGTAATATCTGTCTCTTTTATTTTAGTTGCATCTTGTAGGTTTGTAATAAATATAATCAACAAGATACAACTACTGATCGCACGATTGTTTCGTCTATCATGTTGGCATTCGTGAGTCGCGTTACTAGTGAAGTTAGTCTACACAGGGGTGGCCAACTTGATTAGACCCAAGATCTCCTCGTGAGTATACGCGTTACTATTGAAGTTAGTCTACACAGGGGTGGCCAACTTGATTAGACCCAAGATCTCCTAGTGAGTTGAGTATACGCGTTACTATTGAAGTTAGTCTACACAGGGGTGGCCAACTTGATTAGACCCAAGATCTCCTAGTGAGTATACGCGTTACTATTGAAGTTAGTCTACACAGGGGTGGCCAACTTGATTAGACCCAAGATCTCCTCGTGAGTATACGCGTTACTATTGAAGTTAGTCTACACAGGGGTGGCCAACTTGATTAGACCCAAGATCTCCTAGCGAGTATACGCGTTACTATTGAAGTTAGTCTACACAGGGGTGGCCAACTTGATTAGACCCAAGATCTCCTCGTGAGTATACGCGTTACTATTGAAGTTAGTCTACACAGGGGTGGCCAACTTGATTAGACCCAAGATCTCCTAGTGAGTATACGCGTTACTATTGAAGTTAGTCTACACAGGGGTGGCCAACTTGATTAGACCCAAGATCTCCGGTTGATCGCGATCGACCTGTTGCCCCTGGTCTACACGTACCGTTTGCCGACCGACCGGTAGACGTCGTCAGTGGTCTGCAGCGTGCCGAGCGCGAGATGCAGGCGGCGGCCGGGCGCGGGCGCGGGCCCGGCGGCGCCGCCCCACCACTGCACGACGCGCCCCACCACAGGCACGCGCCGCAGCAGCCCCTCCTGCCACGCGCGCTCCGCGTTCTCGCGCTCGATGTCCGCCTGCGCCTCCTCTATACCTGGAAAGTACGATTGTTATTACAGCTGGGATCAGTACCCTAAGTACTAGTTTGTGCACACACGGATCGCATTACAGCTGGGATCAGTACCCTAAGTACGAGTTTGTGCACACACGGATGGCATTACAGCTGGGATCAGTACCCTAAGTACGAGTTTGTGCACACACGGATGGCATTACAGCTGGGATCAGTACCCTAAGTACGAGTTTGTGCACACACGGATCGCATTACAGCTGGGATCAGTACCCTAAGTACGAGTTTGTGCACACACGGATGGCATTACAGCTGGGATCAGTACCCTAAGTACGAGTTTGTGCACACACGGATCGCCGAGCGCCACCGATTTTGTATGGAAATCCAAGCAGCGCCCCTAGTAGACTTTTTAAGAAGCTTGGATTTCCACACAAAATCGGTGGCGCTCGGCGATTGCGTCTCTGCGATCCGTGTGTGTACAAACTCGTACTTGGGGTACAGACGGTACATTACTACTACTTCTTAAGTTTTTTTTGTTATACATATATAGATTTGTTTGCATGTTAGATTTACTTCTCATTTTTGTAAAATATCTTTCGTGTATTACTCTTTTCCTGTGGAACATTTTATTTTATGCCTTAGTTTTTAGGAGGTGGGCGTTGATGGCTACGACACAGTAGAATACTATTGTAGCTATCATCGTTTCTAATTTTTGTTACTGTATTATTATTCCCATGTTCCGAAATAAACGATTTTGATTTTTTTTTATTTTGATTTTTGTCTTTCATATTGCATTTTTCACTCTGAATAACATATTCTACTATTGTTTTTGTCCGCTACAAACTACATTTTACCTTAGCATACTAGTTTAGTTCTCGTAAGTGATTTTGTAATCTTGAGAGATTAGATCTTAAACCTTATGACATATCAGTAGTAGTCTCTGTAGGTAACTTTTATTTTGTAAACTCAGTGTAGCACCGTGTTAAACCTTAGTGGTTTTTAGATGTTATACATAATATATCTATTTGTGTATTGTTTTGTTCAAACTTTAATTATTATAAATAAATAAAAAAAAAAAAAAATCAAAACACAAAATGAATAATAAGTGCCTCATAAATTCCTTAGTGACCTTGGTGTATTTTATTATTTCATTTGTTTTGTTGCATTTTTCGATCGTTTTTTACGAAAACATACACACGTCCTTTGAAATTATTTTTGTTGTTCGCGACTTTTGACTACGAGAAAAATATAGGGAAAGTTTTCTGTTGAAATTGAAAATCATCGATACGACACATCATGTAGTGATCGATGATTTTCAATTCAACTTGAGAAGCGGATCAAGACCATCATTCTACACAATATCTTACAAAAAGTCTCTTTAATAAATTATGTATTTAATTCTAGTAGAATTATTACATACCCTTTTTTAAGATTTCAGTCATATTATTGAGCGCTTCAGAAGTTTCTTCCACTTCTCTGCCGGCTGCTATCACTAGATCTAGTAACTCATCTATATCTGTGTCTGCTGTCACCATGCCGAATCTGAAAACATTCAATAATATGAGCTTTAAATTAAATTTCAATGTTTTATGTATGCCGAAGTTGCACAAAACATAATAGCAAAAGTCAATCAATTAAGATGAGATTTGATATGTATTCACGTTTTGCTTGGTTAGTTATGTGACGTCATTTTAAATCCATGATGGCGGATTAAAATGGCCGTATTTTTGGAGCACATTCATAATAAATTTATTTTTATAATACTCATAACAAATGATTGTAATTTTATTTATATTTTTATAATTATGTATATTTTTAATTAAAATAGATCAATTCTTAAACGTGAGGCGTAACAAATGAATTCCCACTGTGCGACTTATATTTCGCATTTCAAATAAAACTCACACTACGAGTACAGAACTTGTACTCATTATGTCAAACTTTTTTATTTTAAATGTTATTTTTTTTTATTAACCTATACTTTCTCACTGCTGGGCAAAGGTCTCCCCCTTCCTTTAAACTTTCCTCTAAATGTTATTATTGAGTTACTTTTTAAATTTTATAATGTTAATATTTGAAATAGTTACCTGACACAAGCCATGCCGTCTTCGCCGTCCCCGCACGAAAAGGCATTGTCAGTAGATTTGAGTGTTTCCACCAGCTTCTCATTGAGTGCGTTCAGCTCCACTTGTGACGCGCCATCCCACCCGGGGGGCACGTACCGGACGCCGCCCAGACCTGGACATTATAATCATATAAATAAAAATAGGCGAGACGATCTAGCTAGACGGCTTTGAAAAGAAATGGTGGGAAGAAGCAAAAGAAAGAGAGAAATGGAGGAATTTGGAGGAGACCTTTGCCCAGCAGTGGGACGAAATAGGTTAAAAAAAAAAAAAATGCTGGACAATCCACACAACATCATCAAGCCCCAAGTTAAGCAGAGCTTGTGTTATGGGTACTAGAAGACTGACATACTTAATACAATACAGTACATAGCTAGATGATGTTGTGTGGATTGTCCAGCATTATTAATTTATTTCGGTAATGTCATTCAAATAGAACTAACCGGCCCAACCGGGTAGATGCACCAACCGCAAACACGGCGAGTTAGTGACTTGTGTCTGAAAAGGTTCTTTCAATGCGACCGTCGCGTGCAATACATGTAGTTGTGCTTCCAACGCCGACGTCCAGGTCTCTAACCGCTCGTCGTCCAACAAGCAGCCTTCCAGTGGACAGTAGCGGAGGACTATGCCGTTCGATTCTGTCTCGCATACTTCTATGTTGATCTGGAAAATATACAAAATTCTAAATGATCCTTGTGATTTTATTGAATAAAGAAATTTTTGATTGATTGATTTGATTGATTACAAAGTTGATTGATTACAAAGTTGATTGATTACAAAGTTGATTGATTACAAAGTGAACGTAGAAATAAATTTGCGATTAAAAAATTAAGATTCAGGGATTTGTGTGTTTGTTTGTTGGAATAATGATGAAGTGAAGAAACATGCCTTAGCCGATCATTTAGCAACATCTTGTGTGAAATGAAGTTTTTAGTGCCTCTTAAACTTGATTGACAACCAATAACAATAACGCTACAGCAAACTTGCCCCCTTTCCCCCCTTCCTTTTTCCCAAAACCAAAATCACACTTAACAAAAAAAAATCTAGAAAACATGTGTACCAAATCAGTTGAAATGTGACTTGTAGGCGAGAACAGACAGACAGAAAAAAAACCATGTTTGTCTAATGTCGAAATTGAGACGCTTCGTTCACTCGGTAGATAAATAAATGTGTGTACCATATCAGTTTCTCTCTGCAGCACCTGTCCCAGCCAGGAGTTGAGTTTGTCGTAGTACGGAGGCGGTTTCAGAACTTCCGTGGGCGGCGAGAATTGGAATGTCACACACGCTGAGGCTATGCTTACAGCTTCCTGGGAAATTAACATATTTATTAGATTACTATACGTACGGATAAATAGGATAAATAAAGGATGAATGAAGCTGATAAAGGAGAATCGTTTAGAACATTCGTATATTGCAGCTTTTAAACGGTTAGGTATAACGTATCGAAACAGTGACGTGTTTTAGATACATTGCGCGCCAACATCAACTTTACTGTGGAACGTTGCGGCGTTAGCGTGCAGTGTATCTTAAATACGTTACGTTTACCATTGTCACATTTATTCGTGCTCATCAATCAGAGCTTAGAAGAACAGGCACGAAACTTACGTTTACTTAAGTTACTTCTACATTATCTCGTAGGTTTAATAACATTGAGTTTCCAGTGTGTTGCCATTCCATTCCATTTATTTTATTTATACCGCTAGATGACGTTAATCTACGTGTCAGAGCGAAGTTAGTAAAAACTGAGTACTTACAACTATTCCTACATTCGGTGGTTCATCACCTCCTGGTCTGGCACTCTGAAAAATACATTTCAATGCAATAAATATTATACTAATTAACATATTAATAGACTAAAGTTTTTAAATTGAGGATGCTTAGAACAAATAGACCTAAAGAGATGGACATTGAGATGACATGATGAGAATGGAAGAAAATAACGAGTTACGCTAACCGCACTTAGTGAGATAAGGACAGAACGCTTTTCACTGCAGGGCAGAAAGAGAAGGAACATCAATTTGGTACACACTACACTGACAGCTAAAGGCCTCTCTTTTTCTCATAAAAAAATATCATAGCAGTAATGCTTGCATTTCGATAAGTTTCGATATCAAGGGGCCTCTTTACAACTTAGAGTTGTAAGATGTCCCAAAGTGTAAAAAAAACTACGAAAGTACATTTAATATTTACCAATATTTTCAACCCAGCGGCTGATAGGACGGCATAGGCCGCTCTCGCGGCTTTGAAGGCGGCGGACAGACGGAGGGATAGACGTCTAGCGCCGGCCGCTAGAATGCAAGCCCACAGTGGGAATGCGGGTAGGCGGGCATTACCGCCCGAAAGGCCGGCTAAAGCCGCTAGGGCGTTTTCTCTACTGCTTGGCTGTGAAAAAACAAATAGAGATATTTTCTTATAAAGTACTTATAGAAAAAAAATATTGCTCAAAATATCACACAATAACAACACAATATCGAAATATGATTTGACAGTGTAGATAAATGTGACTTGACATGGTAGTTTTCAAAAACCAGCTCAATTTGGTGTACTTAAAATCCTACTGTCTGCGCCAACCACAAAAGATTACATTACTTGTTACTTACAGGATACACTCCTTTTGTAGGGTCACCCGTTGATATTGGTTCTGGTATCCTATAAAAAGTCTGTAAAGTCTGTGCTAAGAATATTATTTGCAACACGAAGTCACATAAAAACGGCTGCGTCAATTTCTACCAAAAATTACTCAACTATTGAGTTTTCTCAAAGATCAAAGATTTTATTAATTAATTTATAAGAATTGTACACATTTTTATCAAGAATTTTTTTTCTCCGTAAAAATATGTGCTACTAGTGCACACTAGGGTCAAATTTTAGTGTGTAGCTCATAAGTGTCCTATCTTTTTCGCACTTTAACCACGTTTAATTATCCCGCATCAAACTAAAAATGTAGTCGCAAAATATAATAAACTTGTTAGTTCTGTATATTTAGCAAAGGATACCACAGCCGGTAAACCAGGAACTCCAAACCATTGACCGGGTGTCATTGTGAGGGAATCTGCTATGTCGAAAATCTGGAACAATAAAAAAAATTATAATATGTAGAGACCATTTTGTTATTCCAGTGTGTGAGAGAAAATAGTTATTGCATCACTATACAGGTGTGCTTGCTACAACTTTACTTGAAAGGAGTTATCCGCGCGTTGAAAGGTCTAATCTAAACCAATGATAAAAAAAATTGTATCTATCACCATTTTTATATGTGATTGGGGAACGTGCAATTTAAGAATGGTTGGTCTCAACTTTGATTTTAAATGACAAATGACTTTATAAGAACTGACGGTCGCTTATATTCAATACTAGTAATAAGGCTCTATGTGAGTTCTAAGCACATCCTCAGAGGGCGTGCCTTGTGAGGCATTGCATATAATAATCGTAATAAACTCACCTGTTCTCTATTAATAGCCCCGGACAGAGCTAAAGCGTGTCCTCTTAAATGTAAATAAATAGCTTTTTCTCTACAAATAGCCGCCATTTTGGATATATCTGATCCGCAGCCTAGCGGTGGGACGCCCGCCTCGCCTAAAACTAGTAGCGGGGTTCGATTCGCGGTTATGTCTTCCTCACATAGTCGACTTAAAGCTTCGGTGTCCATGCCTCTACCTGGAATAAAACAATATATACGCTTCCAAATAGAATAGATATTTTACGCTATATTTTACACTCCAACTTTTTGAATTTCAATACAAGAGAACTTCTTTTTTGGAGTTGGGTCATATTTTTGTTGAATTCACTAGAATTCTAAATTTTTTCTTATTCAAAACTTCTACATAAACAAAACAGGATGTTACTCATATCTTTTGTTAACAATCATGTGCCAACAGTTTTGTTTATAAACATTATAATCTTTACACATTCTGCAATTTTTTTGCCGGCTATTTTATAACATTACTAGTAACATTATTGTAGTAATGACTGATGTCACAGCTCAGTTGGTATTAACTCTATCTTTCATGCTGTGGGTTGCGAGTTCGATCCTCATCAAGAACAAACAATTTTGTGATAAAAAAACATTGATGTTTGTTCTATCTCTGGGTGTTACTATGTCTATACAAAAAAAATGTCTAAATATACTATCGTATAGTTTCTATTGAAAAAACTTAGTTTAGTTAGTCACTCTAATTCCGGTATTAGTTAAATATCAAGTGGCTTTATAAGACATTTTGTCGTTAGTGTGCGCACTACCTAACATTTATATTACCTTTAGGATGAACGGGCACTGGTCTAACACATGCTAATGGCAACCCCAGTTGTCGGCAGAGATGTTGTACTACGTTGAGAGGGCTGGCAACACAGCTGTATATGCACGGTAGTCGGTTCACGAAGGCTAGAGCTGAAATAAAAAACAAACTCAAATATTGATGCTGCCTAGATTATAAATTTGATCTTTGTATTTTTTTATGCACCAGTAAATAGACGAACTGCAAAAAAGTTACGGTGGTAGTACACTGCAATCTTTCACATATCAAAAATCACGTTTTTGTATGAGAGCCTCCATGAATATTAATTTTAATCTGATTTTTAGTATTTGTTGGTATATATAGAAACACATCATGTGTATGAATTTTGACTCTCTAACTATCAAGATTCGTGAGATACAGCCTGGTGACAGACGGACAGCGGAGTCGAAGGGCGGATCCAGCTTTGGCGCCAGGGGGGGGGTCACATAGTCGTGGTCAAAACAAGAACTTATAATTTAATGTTCAATTAGTGACCCACCTAAGTCCTGTTACCAGGTCAGGGGGGGTCATGACCCCCATGACCCCCCGCCTGGATCCGCCGTTGGCGAAGTCTCAGTAATAGGGTCCCGTTTTACCCTTTGGTCATGGAACCCTTAATTTGTATTTACGCAATCCCCATTGTTATTTACGCAACATACCTCCATCTTCTAAATAGCGAGGATATTTGTGATGCAGCAGCATCCGCGTCACCTTCACCAGACCTTCCATGTGCTCCTGGTGATAGTACGCCTGGTAGTCTCCTAATCTGTGACAAACAATCCAAATTCAATCCAATTCATTCCTTATGGTACGTAAACCGAGGGATTATAACAGTCTAACGGCCGGTTTCTGGAAACTCAAATCACGATTGATCCGAGTTTGACACATAGTAATTATTTGACTTTTTCGTTGATCATCGTTCGAGAAACCGGCCGTAAATAGTGACAAATTAGTGGCTAGATATAAAGGCTACCATGTGATTTGTTGCTTCTGTTTTGTTAGTCTTTTTTTATTTTACAAAAAAATACAAAATGCTAAGTAGATAAT
Organism: Ecliptopera silaceata; assembly: GCA_932527185.1. Taxonomy (NCBI): domain Eukaryota; kingdom Metazoa; phylum Arthropoda; class Insecta; order Lepidoptera; family Geometridae; genus Ecliptopera; species Ecliptopera silaceata. The sequence goes on along the minus strand of OW052202.1, from coordinate 1,381,680 downwards.
ACTTTTTGCCTAATGCTAGAGGACATTTTGAATGTTTTTTATGGGAAAAGTGAGGGACATTCTGATGGTCCACCTAATGTTAAGTTGTAACCTTTGCCTATAACGAGCGTGATCTCAAAGAAGAAGTAAATTGTTTATTGAGAACGTACCATGTCAGGCAATGCACTGCGTCCATCACTAAACATATTCTATGTTATAAAACAGCAGCCTGTATAAGTTGAACTCATAAAGTTCAGGAAAAATAGGCAAGGTAGGTACATTCTAACTAGGTTTTCTTATCACTACTATTAATTAACTACAGGCCAACTACCGGCAATAGCATACTAAAACTAATGCAATTTACATACGTATTTTTGTTTTCAAATAAAAACCTAATTATGGAAATTGGTACCTGTTTTTGACGGTGCCGGGAGCTAATCCAGGCTTTTAATTTTATCTAGATTAAAAGGCTAAGTGCTAATAGGCTAAGTGTATGTCACAGTCGACTAAGTGTTTCACGGCTTAGGTATTATGAACAAAAAGAGTTTATTCCATCATAGAGTTATAAGAAGTCACATTACTAGATGAGGTTAGATTATGTATCTCAAATAGTACGTTTAGGTGGGGCTCATGCCAAATCTCACCCAATCTCACGAGGAAAACCGTGCACGATGAGAAATCTCACATGAGATTAGAGGGAAGGAATAAAAATAAAAATCGATGCATCATTCTTCCTGAAGGGAGGAATTGAAAAATAGCCAAAACTGCCATGTAATTAATGAATCCCCCTAACACCTAGGAACAGGGTTATAGAAGTAACATTTAGCTAATAGAATTGATAATCGCGTTTAACGATCACGATGTACAAACGATAATTCTGTACTCGCGGGAAGTAAGTATATCCGGTTGATTATTCACAATTTGCATACGATGAATATACTGTATCTTTTTTTTTTAATCAGTCTTCAGACTATAAACAGGTTTGGAACTGTATTTACGGTAAATATGTACTTAAAGGATCTAGGCAGTTCACTAACAAAATTAACGTGTGCAATGCTGTGTTTCGCTATAAATAATAAAACCGACCAAATGAAAATCAGTCTCGAAGGATTCTGTACCGAAAAATCACGATTTCCCTTAGCTATTTACTTTATTGTTTTTTTAGTATTTGTTCTTACAGCGGCAACATAAAAATTTCAACTCTCTAACTATCACCAATCGTAACAGTGGGTCCCGTTTTACCCTTTGTGTTTGGAACCCTAAAAAATTATATTATTTCAGATTGTATGCTCCATACACAAAAAACATAAATAGTGAAAGAATTATTGTACATATAAATTACCTTCAATAATAATGTAGCTCTAGTAGATACATAGATACCTAACTTATATAAATATATATGTGATTCTCAATGTGGTGCAAAGATAAATCACAATATAATTTATTTTAAAATGTTTAGATTAATCTTAGATTAATGTTTAGATTAGCGTTGTGGGCTTCATTATTAACAATGACTGTATTACTTTAAGTTTATTTCACTCACTATTACATAGTGAAGCTTTTCCGTACAAAATAAAAATGAAAAATGTGCAAACCAAATATTTTATGAGTGCTGGGATAAATCTAATATCCTACATGTAACATGTTATAAACATATACTTGCTTATCAGTTGATAAACACATAGAAACAATATGCTGGGTCGTAAAAGAGTTACATACTCTATAAGTAAGTGCTTTATGTGAAACTAATTGATACATTTTTATTTGCAACAACAGCACACATAATTTACACTAATAATAGAAATTATTATCACTATGAGGAAATATTTGTATTTTTATATGTGAATGTTTGTAATGAAACAACTCAAAAACTACTGCACTAATTTCAAGAATTCTTTTACCATTAGAAAGCTACTTTCACCCTTAGTAACATAGGCTATACATATTTATTGCTGGAGTTTATTAGAGATCCTTACTACAACTTTAGTAATACATATAGCCCAATGTGCACCAGTGCAAAGCTGGGATGGGTCCCTAGTACAGTATAAACACTAATAATTTATATTACTACAAGATTTTGTCTTAATTAATTATACTTATTAATGTGTATCTTATTAGCCTGACCCATTGTGTTGATTTTAAGAAGTATTAAATAACATATTGTACTAGGTAGGTATTTTCTGTTAAATATTTGGTGAAACTAGATTATAGGTACAAAATGTACCTATAATCTAGTTTCAGTTTATCACGTCAATGCATCAATTTAATGAAATCTAATCTTATCTAAAGCCAATTAGACCAAATGATAATGGTCTACAAATTATAGATACACATTTGATAGCAATCTTTTTGATCATGAAAAATACAAAAAATACCTGGAAATTCTTGAAACTCAAACAAACTAGTACTCATCCATTTCATTAACGGGAAAATTAATCTGTTCACTGTCTCTTTGCACCTCAAGATAAATTAATATTTTGAGTATCCCACTAAGTAATATTCAATAAGAAAATAAATATTATAATCATACTTTGAATGTTTGGTCTTCATCCTCATGATGATGCTTAGTTAGGCAATACAATAAGGTTACAGCTTAACATTAGGTGCGACATTGGTTCATTACCAAATATAAGGTATAAAAAATACTTAGTCTGCATACCAATGATTCAGTATATAACAAATATATAACAATAGCAGTGTCTAGTCTGGCTAATCTTTCCAACACGATGCTACAACAAAATACTGTTGTAGCATCGACACGACAGAAGAAGTATATAACACTAACGGCCGTTTCTGGAAACCCAAATCATGATTGATCCGAGTTTGGCACATAGTAATTATTTGATTTTTTAGTTGATCATCGTTCGAGGAACCAGCCGTTACTTTTTGACGTGACAACGTCTTATAATTCGATAGAGCCGGCTGCATGCACGAAAAAACATGACTCATGAGGCGTTCTGAGGCATTCCATGAAGTGACATTGTCACGTTCAACTATCGTCAGTAAACAGACTTTACAGACAACCATTTTTTGTATTCTCTGACTCACCTAAACATGTGCATGATCCATCGTGTGGTCTCCCCCGCGACGTGTGCGCCGAGACGGGCGGCATGTCCGCGCTCCAGGCGCCCGAACAGCGCCGCGATGCTGTGCGACAGGATCGCGGCGCGCGTCACCGCGTCCGTCGGCAGCAGCGGCGGCTCCATCGTCTCACAATGCGGATCCGTCTTTATCACCAGATCCTCTAAAATCTTCAATATATCATCCATAGCGGTCTCATCGGGCTCCATCCATGGCCCCGTGCTGATCTTACGCATTTCCGGCCGCTTCTCCTCTTCCAAGGAGTCCTGTGCATTTACACCGGCTTCTAGTCTTCCGACCACTTCCGATACTTGGAACTCTAGGCTGCCGAACGGTCGCCGGCTCTGTGGATTGGAATGACGGTGGTGAACTTGATGAGCATCTGATGTAATCTGGTAAGGCGTATTATTTACCGGCTCGGGCCGCTCTTCGCTGTCGGGGCTGGGTTTGCTAGAATCTGCATCAGAAGCTGGTGAGTCTCCCATGCTGCTGCGTGGCTGGCTTTAATAATTAACGCCAAATTATACCACAAACATGAAAATCTGTAAACGTCACGTCACTGCAGTAATGTTTTGATTTGACTGACGTTACTATACCAATGCTGCCACTGCTGAAATAAAATTTTACCCATCTCAAACAGTGAAAAATATCCCAAATTCAACCAAATTTGCAGCTCTCTCTCCAGGCAACAAAAACCATCATTCGATTTTATTTATTGCATAACCGGTTACGTAAATTCTATAAAATGTTGACACAACACACAATGAGTTACGACAGTGAATGCGATTATAACAAAACAAAAACATCTATAGAATACAAAAAAAGTGTTGTATGTAACATCCAAAGTAATCTATAGTAGAAAAAATATCTCTACCAGAGAAAGATTTTGTCATAAAAGTTTCCAAGTTTAGTTTATAACTAGGGGAATATCAGATATCAGGGCTGGTCACATTGTATAAAGTAAAGTAAAATAAAAACAGGATTCTGTGTTTATCTCAATAATTTGAGAATATATAGGAAAATGTCGCTTGCTAAAATATTTTCCGTGTCTACTAGAGGTAGTGAATTTGATTATAAAAAACTGCTGTATTTATTTACTTCACAGAGTATTTTGATATGTTACGCAATGTTGTTTATAACCTAATTAATTGTTTTCTCAGCTGATTTTAGATTTACTATTATATCTTTTTTTTATAATCGACAGGCAAAACAGCTTGTCTGGCTCGGGCCTCCATTCTGTAGCCAGTTGGTTCAGGAAATCGCTGGAACAATAAAAAATACAACGAACCTTTTTTCGTTTATTTTTTCTCATTAGGTTCACAATACCTCTTTACCTTACAGTGAGAGCAACAGGGACCGGTGGAAACATAATCCGCCATGCTCACAGTACACCTTCAGAGAAAACTGAAAAGGTGTACCCACCCAAAGTACCCGGATACATGTATGTGAATGCTGAAGATCCTAATATGTCGATGAGAGAGATGTCCAACAGGGCAGCTCAGACTCTGTTCTGGACTGAACTGGCACGAGGATTTGCAGTCACACTGGCGCATATTTTCAAGGTGAGTAGAAGAGAGAAATCTCTTTTTTGAGATTTTTTTTATTATGAAAAAGAGAAGGTGCATTTTGGGCCACAAGTATAAAAAATGACCCTCAGGGTTATTCATGTTTATTTGTTTTTCATTTAAATAGCCCATTCTCCTTTGTACATAATATAAAAGAATGGTTTCCAGATTATGTTAATGGTTCTCGGTCCATTAACTGAATTGGTTTGTGTGGTCTAGACTCTAGGATCAAACAAACCATATTGCTTTAAAAAGAATAAATGACATCTTTAGAAAACTAAAATAATGATAAAACTTATTTTTATTTACTTTTACCTAAGAATTTGAACATGTATAAGAAAAATCTCTTTTGATTATGTGTTTGAGTGTCTTTCCAGGAACCTGCGACCATCAACTATCCGTTTGAAAAAGGGCCTCTGTCCCCGAGGTTCCGAGGTGAACATGCACTACGCAGGTATCCCTCCGGTGAAGAGAGATGCATTGCCTGCAAGCTGTGTGAAGCCATCTGCCCTGCTCAGGTAAAATGCAGTATTTAGGAAGATAGGCCCATTTTGGGAACTATTTTTACTTAAAATCGCCACTCCTTGTCTGTTAACCTGCTTCATCAGTTCCTACCGATTAAATAGTACCTATTCATATTTTTCGACATCACACAGCTCAGTTAACTTTGATTCACACCATGTATGTATGTAGTTACTAAACCATATTATGCATATAATGAGATGAGGGAATCAAAGTGGCGAAATTCTACTCGAACTCTGTGTAAGTATGTGTAATCCATTGACGCGCAAAAAGACCCATTATTTTAATGGGTCTAAATATTCTATTAGTATCTAATTTAATTTAGATTAGGACATATGTAAATGACAATAAATATCTGCATGACACAGTATATCATAGTGTGACTTGCCCAAATTGTGTTTTGAATACATGTGTATTATATTTCAGGCCATCACCATTGAAGCTGAGGAACGCAAAGACGGCTCGCGACGCACCACGCGTTACGATATTGACATGACAAAGTGCATCTACTGTGGATTCTGCCAGGTAATTTTTTGTACAACTAAAATTGATTTATCTATCTATCTGGCCCCGGAGTAGTAATTGAATTGCTGTGATCCAGTAGAAAGGGTCCATAGAAGAGAGGTCCAGAAGAGAGAACTATCTCCTTCTCTGTCTCTCTGATTTCTCATAAAACATATATTTGACATACAGTAATACACACAAATTACAACTCGATGCCAACCAACAAATACTACAGTAATGTGTGCATGCTGTAAAGACTTACTACCTTTATATTTCTAATGGATGGACGTGACATAATGCGTATGTACGTAATACGTACTCAATGGACGTACTTAGGGTGGTATTGTAATACCAACCACCCTAAGTGGCAAAGGCCTTGATGATGAGTGGTATTGTTATATAATATAACAATACCACTCATCATCAAGGCCTTTGCCATGTTCCATCTTTTAGTTATATGAAAAAATATAATAGGGTCAAAACTGGACCTTAACCACCTACAAAACCATATTATGTATTAACGTATCTAATGTACTTAACAGGAGGCTTGCCCAGTGGACGCGATAGTAGAAGGCCCGAACTTTGAATTCTCAACTGAAACTCACGAGGAATTACTATACAACAAGGAGAAGTTGCTTTCAAACGGCGACAAATGGGAGAGCGAGATTGCAACCAATATCAGAGCCGATCATCTTTACCGTTAAAATGACTTCGCTAGTGGAAATAATATTTTGAGACCTATTTTGTAGATTCTTATAGCAATACCACATAGGTGTACTGTGAACTTAATAAGTTCACTGTACCAGATTAATCAGTACTCAGAGAATAATATGATAGTAGGAAAACTAATTAGTGCTAATTGTTTTTAGTGTTCACGAAAAAATGAGTTGAAGTTACAAAATAGGCCCCAAAACTAGAAAATAATAAATTATTATTGTTTTGTGATAATAAAATCATTAATTATAGTTACATTATTTTTTATTCATAAAATAGATTTATTTAGTTACATTCGATTTCTTTGTTATATTAATTATTAGTATTTATATACTATGTATGTCATAACATCAAGTCATAAAAGGCAACAGAAAAAATTATTAACAGTATTTTATTTTTAAACTTAATTTACTAAAAATCTTTCACTTATACATAGCTAGTCAAGTTAGTCTAGAAAGCGTTGTGTTCAGATTGGCTGACTCACCCTTCCTAGATTTTAGTACTTTGTTCTTTGCAGTTAAAACTAGATAAGATCATTATAGAAGTTATGAATGGTGAACTAGATGTTAAAAGTGTCAACTAGTATGGTTTCCCCCTAGAATTTTATAAGTGTATCGTTCCAAATCGTCTTTTACTGCGTTAATGTCTCTGTTAGCATCTATGGTCAAAACTTCACAGCCAACGTCTAAATTATTCATCCAATTTTCATAGGATTCATGGACCTGGAAAATAATACAATACATTACATAGATAGATATTTTCTATTATGCAAATAAATAAATAATGCTGGCCAATCCACACAACATCATCTAGCCCAAGCTAAGAAGAGCTTGTGTTATGGGTGATAGATGACTGACATACTTAATACAATACATTACCTTTATAGATAATTTTTATTATACATATATACCAGAACACCTGGAATGAATGTTTGCAGATTGTACAAACATTTACCCCAAGGCGGGAATCGAAACCTCCGCGTCGCAGGCGGACCTTCCCCCACCGCGCCACATCGGTCGTCAGCTGCATCATACCTGCTGTAGATACTCCAAAGGAACTTCAGACTCCTCAGCTCGTCCGCGCTTCATCATTCTGTCCCATACAACTTCTGGAGATGTTTGTAGGTATACTGAAAGTAAGAAAGAAATTGTGCTGAAAAAAATGCTGGGCAGGCCTTTTTTTCTAATATTTTACCCCATCATAATTTTTCTGTGGATTTCTGTTTAATATGAACCTACATTATAGTATAAATAATTATGAATAGTAAATGTAAAAATTCAATATTTTTTTAAATAAATAAATAATGCTGGATAATCCACACAACATCATCTAGCCCCAAGCAATACCCATAACACCTGGAATAAATATTTGCAGATTGTACAATCATTTATCCCATGGCGGGAATCGAACCCGCAACCTTCCGCGTCGCAGGCGGACCTTCGCCCGCCGCGCCACATCGGTCGTCATATTTCTGAAAATAGTTGAAATGAGTCTATGACAAATAGGATAGAATAGAATGATGAGGGATTGTGTTTTATTATGGTGTCTATTCCTTACCAATTAGGTCTAAGCTGATATCAAGGCATTTCTCTGTGTAGTCGTACCATGACATCAGTGTGTGGTACTCCGGTTCTTCAAGGAAGTTCTGTCGCTTAGCATTCTCCACAAAACAGTACCGGCTGTTTTGGACTGATCTGAAAATATTTACACCATGACATACATAACATTTTTTATATAAAACAATGTGTAAAAAGGCTTACAACAAAATAATGTAGTGAACTACAATAGATTCTTGAATAATCTGTGTGAGAGACTTTACAACATAGAGAATAAGATACAGATTGAAGCTCCTTCCTTTTTTTTTTCAAACCACTCTTGTCCATGCAAACAGAAATAACATCACATTAATTTTATAATTCTTATAATCACGTCTTTTATTTCATTTTTTATTTTATTAAATAGGACTCCACCGGTTTACACAAAAACAAACATAATATTTAACAAAAGGTTTTGAGCCTAGTGTTCCCATGATTATAGGGCATCACAGCATGCACAGTGAAACAATCAATAACTAAGTAATTAAACAGGTATTATTAAAAGATTTAATTAGTGCAAAAAATATAATATAATTAATCAAAGGCTTGAAAACCAACCTTTCAAACATTTTGACAGTAATATTAGGGTTGGCCGGCGGACTAGTCTGGATCTTGAGTCGGGTGAGGTGTACGTAATGCTGGAAGGGGAAGGTCCACTTATTCAGGTCACTGTACACGAGGCCCAGGAGATTGTGACCGCTCACATCACGCCATTCCTTGATAGGTTCCTGAAATTTAGTAAAAATTTGATTAACTTTTTCTGTGTTATGCGTTTGGTAGAAAACCAGCTAGCAACGCTTATTTGAGGTAGGAAAATTCTCTATGACCTGCACTAGATCTGGGTAATTTTGAATGATTAGCTCTAAAGGGTTTCTTGGAATCTGACTTATTGTTTTTGATTTCATTATCAGACCAGCTTTATTTATTTATTTATTTATTTATTTGTTTCACAAAATCCACAGATCTTAGTATGTAGCTAGAATAACACATTTATGGTGAGCCTTACATCCAATAACGGATTTACTTTATATACATAAAAATCATATTAAAAGAGCAGTTATACAAAAAAAAAGATTGTGTAGGTATTTTGAAGGAAGTAGTAAATAACAAAACAAATTACAAGCACTGTCAGCAGTTTGACTCTAAAATTATATCAGTTACACTTTTTAAAAAAGCTGGTACTTATCATACAGCATGCTAAACAACAGGTACAGATAAACATTAGGACCAAGTATAAGTACATCGATTTGTAAATAGAATCGCAAGGCAAAGCATAATTAGCTACTAGTTGGCATAATAAATGTGAGCTTACCGGATGTTTTTCAACATTCTGAAACTTGTCGAAGAATTTGATGCATGTGGATTTCCCCGAGCCAATATTACCCTCGATGGAAACTCTGAACGGCCTGTTGGCCGCTCGGGCTGCGGTGCCAACCGCTTTCATGTTGGACATAAATTTACGCTCAGGTTTAGAAGTTTCAGGCGATTTCAGCTACGAAGTTTTGTCAACTCTGATGCGATCACATCAAATTACATGTCACTTTCTTCACATTAGAATGCGTCTAATTATTTTATTTCGTATCAAATAAGTATGGGAAGAACGAGATATGTCCGGATTTATTATTTTACTACACGTTGAATTATTTTCTCCACGAATAGATGAATATTTCGCGCGCTTTTTTTTTTAATTCTTCGACAGTGACACTGACAAAGTTAACAGTGGTCAATTTTCCCGTAATCCATCAAAATGCTTTGACTAATAATCCTGTATTAGGTAAAAGCGGGTAAGAATCAAACATTGCGTTATGGGTCTTCTTTTTGAACGCATACACCGGTTTAATCTACCCGGGAACCCATATCTAACTCTGATGATAAATGGGAGCTACAATTTTATTATTTTTTGGATTGTGTCCAATGTAGGTACCTAAAATTGCTCTCATAGAGAAAAATCTTTATAATTTCCTTTCACGCGTCAATCCGATATCACATTACATCCCTCATGAGAGTCAAGATTAATCGACTTCAGAAGCTTGGGCTAGCTTAGTCTGCAGTGCAAATCTTAAATCAGCTTGTATCGTTTGATCTGTGCGACATTTTCGATTTCCAGCCGTCGGTCGCCGCCGCCCATAAACCTTATCAGAAATAGGTAAGTAGGTACTTAGTTGTATGCTGCGTTAATCTAGATTATTTTGAATGCATACACTTATTTTTAGGGATGCATAACGTGGCGGAAACCAGATCGACGATATTGTTTTATCTAGAACAACTTCATCCAATGATGCAACATCATGTAGGTTGGGTAAAGTACGTTTAAATAAGTAGAATACCTACTTTACAAATTAAATGCCCTTTATTGAATTAAGCCCCCACACAACGCAGCGGACTAATTTTTAATAACGGCATTGTCCTCGGCCGCAGAGCAGCGCCGCGAACTTCCGAGCTATTGTCTCAGCATTATCCATTTTCATTCTCATTGTGAACGAGCTTGCTTTTTATTCCGGACCTAGTTTATTGAAGTTGGATAATTATTTCAGTCGGAACAAAACAATAATGACAATGACCGCCGTGCATGAACAATTCTTGTAAAAATAATGGAATTGGTAAGTGAGTGTTGGCACATCTACCTACCTAAGTGGATTGTTTATGTATAGAAAAAATATATTTTTTCGTAACAAAAAATATTTTAATAACTAAGATGATTTAAAATCTAGGTTCAACGATGAGCTGGTATCCGTTTTCTGGGCGCAGCACAAAGGCCCGTGGAGAAAGTCTTGAAGAGGTCCTGGTTGCTCTAGTTTTATACTTTCTGAGAAACCGAAGTAAGAAGACCTTCGCGGTTTGGATTGCGAAACGAGATCCTGGAATAGCAAAGTTAATTCTTGATCGGTAATTGCTGACGTAACGAAATGTACCTAGTACCTACATAAGTTGGTTGAAAGTTCGTAACCAATATCGGTATTAACTATTACTTGAAAGCGTCTATTGAGCCTTTCAAAGTGACTTTACCAGTAAGTCCTGCCCAGTGCCTAGGTACAGTTAAAAAAACTGGATTGAAGTAATGTTTCTGGAAAAGTTATAAAATGGATCTATTATGCAGTCTATGTTTAGTTAAGTCTAGTACCGTCAGCAAAGAAGGAACATTTCCAATCTAGGTATACCAAGTGAGTAATAAATAAGCGTTTTTTTAAATGTTATGTGACAACACTGTCCCTGATTGATGAGACATCACTATCTATGGAGGGTTTACTTTATCTATGGTTGGTTGGAGAGCTAACATGGCGGACACAATAAAACATGAAGATAAAAGACCATGTTATTGTTATGGAGCTAAATAACATTATCTGATAATAATGAAATATTTCAGTCTTACTGTAGGTAGATGATACTTGCATAAATACATGTGGAATGATTCTCACCTATACAATGCCTAGGTCCAGTTCCAAATGGTAGGTACGTGTAAGGAATGATTTTGGGTTTGTTTTCTGGTGAAAATCGCTCCGGATCACATTGGTTCGGGTTGGGCCAGTACTTCTCATCGCGGTGGAGGGAGTAGATTGGAAGCCACACGTGGATGCCTGCTGGGGCCTGGAAGTTTTTTTTTTTGCATTATAGCCAAACGCTTGACCGCAATCTCATCTGATGTTAAATGATGATGCAGTCTACGGTGTAATGCGTTTGCCTAGACAGAACCTATTCACTCTCTTCTTGAAAACGTTATTGAATAGTCTTTTTGCTACATTTGGCTTGGCATTAAACTCTTTCTGAAGCGTCTAATGTTGTCAGAGGGCCCTGCAGCATAGCTACTACTTACGTAGTTTTCTTTATAAACGGTAGGTATTTTTAAGTACCCATATTTGTAAGTGATTATTTCCTGATATTTCGGCACAACTGCATGCGCCTTGATCACGGGTCGAACTCTATCATGGCGCATACATAACGAAATATTGGGGAAAAAAACCGTGGTAGTGTCAAATATAATACCACTTACATTTTTAACTAACACATATACATACGTAAATACTTTAACTACTTACAACTAATCTGTCCTTGCTTCCCGGAGACGTTGGTCCAAAGTCGTAGGTGGCCACTGATCGTCGGTCCACAGAACCAACTAGCGGCCATAACCTCAATACTTCTGCAAACACATAGGCACCTAGGTAAGTGAGTAGACTGAGATAAATAGATATTTCCCTCAAAAAATCATATACTTAGCAATGATTGACATTATGAGATGCCTAAAAGTACTGCATTTTGTGTCATTTCATAGTCTACAATAAAGAAAAAAAAACATTTAATTTATTTTCGAATTTACATAGGTTGGTAGGTAGGTACTAGTTTTTTGCCATATTTTTATAGGTACCTATGTCAATGTTCCACAGAATAAGTATGCATATTTTTACATTTGGTTCTTTATTGTACCTTAGCTTTACGTAGGTGGCAAAGGGCGAGCTTAACTCTACAAAGAGTTTTTTTTACCAAACTTTTGAGGTTAGAATATAAAGGTTCATCTACATTGTTTATTAATATTATCATAGTGTAATATGTTTTGTTAGTCTATGGTATTATCATAATCTAAGTTTACTGATTTGTTTTGTGTTCGTTTTAACCAGACTATACAATACTTACCACTTACACACATGTCCATATACTCCAGCTCCTGTAGCTGCTCATATAATTCTAGTGCTGGATCCAGCGCGTCTATCTTCTGCTGCAGAGTGTCCTGGACGTCAGGATTCGCAGCCATCTCGTATAGAAAGTAGTTGATCAAGTTCGCTGTGGTGTCGAACCCAGCTGAGTAGAATAGCACGGCCTGTGCTACTAGGTCTACTTCGGAAAATGTCACTTCTGAAAGGAATACCGCGAAATGTAGATGCCAAAATAAAGAAGTTAGGAGCCAGCCGTTCTTCTTTTCAAAATGTTTGTCTTTTATTAGGTATGGCTCTGTTCATTGCCCTCTTATTGTATGTCCGGATTGGACAAACTGTTTAAACTTGTACTTAGGTAGGTACTACTAAAATTAAGATCTTTTATGTACCTACAACAGTTAAACAATAAAATATTTCTGATTTCTGAAATTTTCAAAAGCATCTAACTGTAACGTTTTCTTTATAAAGCGAACTAAGTAGGTACCAATAAAAAACATTTTTAGTATTAGGTAATGTTTATAAAAGAGTTTAAGTATATTTTTTTCCGTTTGTATGCTTTTTTGGTATGGTAAATGATGCAGTCAGCACGAAAGTCGCCGCCTTACAACTTCTACGTAACTGATCTTCTAGACAAAAATAACATTAGTTAATTAACTAAATTAACTCTGTAATTACAGCACACACGCTACACCTCGGGCAGTTTTTAGTTTTCATTGAATGCTATTCAAACATCATCATGCCATAATATTCCGTCAGTTGAACTTGGTTGAATGCAATGAATTGAAACGCACCACGTCGTGAAATTCTATGCATGTGGGTCATGGCTGGCGGGGGCTACGCAAACAGCCCCACATGTTGGCAATATTTATCTAGCGGCCGTTGTACTTAGGTGGAAACTTGGCTTTCAACTCGGGTGCGAACCGTTTTAGTATCGCTTTTGTGTGGAAAATCGGTTGTCAATACTATAGGAAACTTTCGTTGCCGATATCTACACTAAATCTCCTTTGAACGTTTCCGCTATCGGGCTTTCAAATCAGAAGATTCCTTGCACATCGATAGTTTCTCGCAAAGCTTAATAAACCATCTGTTTCAGTTAAAATTCTACGCGTTCCTTCAGTCGCAACTCGGCATGTTAAATAAGTGCTTCTTAGGATTACGCTGTAAGCCTGAACAATAGCTGTGTCAGGAGCACGTCATAATTAAATACGCGAATGTCTCGTCAATCAAAGTCAAAACTTCTCGGTAAAGGCGTAGCTCAAGAATGAGGGGGCTGGAGCTTTGTCTTGCTTCCGTGAAAAGTTAAAAGGTTGAGCGTAAAGGTTAGGAAGCTATTGAGGTCCACGCTATCATCTCACTGCGTAGATTCTGCCATTCCAAGATTATATTGAAGTTAAACACATCGATTACAATAGGAAAGAATTAGGTTGGATTTCACAATGAGGTGTTATGACAACCGAAATGTTGGATTGTTAACTCTTTTCTTGCTGTTTTTGTTAGTACAAGACGCTAGCTTTAGAAATCGCTATCAGTCCGTCCACACAAACGCTCAGTGCTACAAATTAAACTTATCTTACTTTCCGGCGGGTTTGTGTCATTGTTGTGCCCGTCGCCATCCGAATCCTTCAGCTTCCCTGAAACCACGAATTCATTTCACGCGATTTTTTACGATTATTCTTACATTTTTCTAGACATAAGGTTGAAATTAGATTGGTAGAGTTGGAGCGTGTTAAAAAGGTTGGATGTTGTACATTGTCGGTATTCATGGTCTGTGAAGTTTGTTTTATTAGAGCCTCGGGAAAGTTTTGTCGAAACAATTTTGCACTTTTTGATTTCTTTGACCACTTTGACACGAAGCTTTAGGTCTAAGATCTATTTAGGATTACTTTGCTTTTAGCCTGTTAGCTCCCAAATATATGATATACCTACCATATGATACCAAAGTGTGTGATAGAAAAAGTGTCAGCTATTTCGATGATAGAAAGAAAGAAAGAAAGAAAAACTTTATTTTGTGTCACACACATGAGATCAAAACATATTCACACAATTAAAAATAAACCTTACTATTTACATGTTTGTGACCACAAAACAGGCCATCACTCAGCATGTGTTGTAGTAGTACCTATGTACTACTACAACGCTGATCTTCCGTGATGCCCATGATGATATTATTCCATGTTCCATTATTACTTTCTTCCAACGTAAAACGGGTGTACGTTCCATTATAATGGAACGTACACCCGTTTTACCGCGTTTTAAATATAAAGGATATTTAATTAGTTAGTAGATTTGCTAAACGGACGGACAGAATACAAATATTATTTCAAAGTAGGTACTTCCATGATATTAAGTCACATCAGAAAGACAAGCTTTCTCCCTGATTATAAGCAGTCATCGATTTGCTGATTGTGATTCGAGTTATGATTGATGATTGTGACAGGCGTCACAGCTCATTTGGTAGTAGCTCTGTCTTCCGTGCTGTGGTACGTGGGTTCGATTCCCACCCAGAGCAGATGTTAGTGTGTGATTTATAAGTACCTTGAGCAGCATCCACCAGGATCTGTATGAAGTCAGGTCGCGGCGGCACCAGGCCGTCTCTCCTCGCCTGCATGGCTGACGTGAACAGCTGGCAAAACTGATCCGCATCTCGACTTGATATGATGCTGACTTTTAAGAGCTTCGAACGTAGAAATGAAAGTGTTTTAGAATCAAGATACCAAGGATGTGTTTCTAAAACCTTCGAGATATCAAAAGCATAAAAGTTTTACATCTTTAAGTAAGTATTATGAATGGTTATGATGGCCTTTGCTACGCCTTAAATATGTAATCATCGTATAAGTCCAAATTTGTCTCTCAACATTATCCTTGTCATTGTAAAGGTTGCCTGGTAAAGATCGCTGTTAGTGGTAAGGCCGACCATTATGTTATTTGTTTTTTCATTATATTCTTATGTCTGTTACCAATTAAATATCATCATCATCGTCGGCAGTCCGTACTAGCCCACTGCTGGGTATAAGCCTCCTCCCCCAAACGCCACTCTTTCCTTAATTAGGCCTTTTGCATCCAGGTCCTAACCTGTACGGCAACGATATCGTCCATCCATCCAATTAGATATAGTAATCAATAAAGAGTTTTCCATCTATCTATTGTCATTGCTCTTGAGAGTGTCAGCAATTTATTTCATGTCATGAGAAGTCACTTTAAGCTTTGTCATTTAAATACCTTTTTTAATCACCATCATGAATCTATCTCTCAAATAGCTAGACGTAAACATTGGTTAACCTTAAGTTACCAACAGAGTAGTACATAAACCAGTACAGCAACCAACAGTACCTTCATCAATCGCGTCAAGTTAGAATAACCAAAGAGCTTCAATATCTGCGTGGTGTCTTGCACGATGGCTGTCTTGCCTAACCGGAAGATGCTATTGTCAGGGTCCTTCAGGGTATCCACTGCGAAGCCGAACGCACAGGAGGATATGACGTCATTCACGTACGGCATTGTAATCTGGAGAGTGAATATTCTACTTATAAACTGCAGTTATACGAGAATTCAGTTTGATACACAGCGTAAATAATGGTTTGAAAAATAAATCTATTAAAACCCAGTCTGAACCTAAACTAAGATAAACCCAGATTGTAACGACATCTCAGTTTAAAAAAGTGTTTCGTAATTGACTGTTTTTTCACTAAAAATTCTGGTGCTGGCTAAAGTATCTATCAAAGAGGGCTATCCAAACATAAGAAAAAGTCGCGCGATAGTCGCCCTTTGCGGATCTTTCTTTTTTGTGCTTCTTGTCTTTTCTATCAGATTTAAGGTGTGCAATAAAGAATTTTCATTTATTCATTCATTCATCGTCATATGATTGGTCGTCCGCATGCATTACCAATACAGATAGTTTTACTCTTACATCATTGACGTCCATAGTAGTTTCCCCAAGCACCTTTCCTTTGAGGTACTCCTCCACAGCTCTTGCACTTTCCTCCATCAGCGGCATCATGCCTTTGCAGCGAGCGATGGAGAATGCAGGCGTCACTGCCAGACGCATTGCTCGCCATTTTGGTCCTGGAAGCAATAGTTATAGTCATTTATTCAGTAATTATACTAAATAAATATTCATGGACAGTTCAAACATCACACTCTAGTCCCAAACCAAGCAAAGCTTGTAGGTAGGTACTATGGGAACTAGATTGCTAATAGAATACTAGAATACTTGTATCATTTGGAATCTTATATGGTTGC
This sequence comes from Ecliptopera silaceata, assembly GCA_932527185.1. Taxonomy (NCBI): domain Eukaryota; kingdom Metazoa; phylum Arthropoda; class Insecta; order Lepidoptera; family Geometridae; genus Ecliptopera; species Ecliptopera silaceata. The sequence continues at coordinate 1,364,835 of OW052202.1, read as the reverse complement.
GAGGAGCTGGCATCTGGAGTCTCCTAGTGACTCTAGATGCCAGTTCCTCGCATCGCAACCAAAAGAATTGGCAAGAAACGTAAGGACTATTTTTTACCGTTTATTTTGTATGCAGATGTATAATTAATACATCATCACGTAACTTATTGGCAATTTTAAGACCACTTTTTAGTGGCCAATGACAGTTGACAGCTACTTTTCAATGCATCTTATGTTACATACGACATGTGGCTTGTAGCCTCTCAGTAGGTACTCTCTCTACTTCTCCAGTAGATTATACAACAGTGGCTCCGTCTTCTGTCGTGACTTTAGCAAGTAAATAGCGGTTTGCATGAAATTTCAGCGTTACTGTTTGAATTTATAAGTCACAAAACAAAGTTCAACTTTGACTAGCAATTAAAAACTATTACAAACCACTAAAACCTACTTAGTTTACCAGACAAACAGATATATAATGAGAAAGACTTACTAACTTGTTTTTAGGTATACCTACTTGTGTTGTGTGGTGGCGGCAACTTTGTTAACCAAGCTTTTAGTTCATTAGGGCCTAGTTTACGATGTAAACACTTTATCCGTTTAAATCTAATCATTAGGCTCATTATACACTAAGCTGAGATGAAAGGACTTGAAAATCAAACAAGCAGGGATTCAATTGTTTAATTTCACGCATGTTTGCTTTCTACCTGGGAGATAATAGGCCTAACATGATCCCTCTTCGGGAATAAATTAAGCTGCTATAAAAAATAGGTTTTAATGATGACAACGAGACCTTATTACTGAAGGTACCTACGTCATACTTTCGTTTGTCTGTCAATGTATCAAAGTGATGGTACTAAAATAGCAAAACTACATTATGTATCATATGTAAGTACCTATAATATTTTTTTGTTTCAAATGTTTAAGAATACCTTAAAATGAGTTAAGTATATAAATATTATTTTGCAGAAACAATGTACTTTTTATAAACCACAAAACACAAAAAAGTAGAAACCTATTAAATTCAAAGGTTAACAAATATGCAATTAATTTAACTTTCATATAGAAAGTGTAGGCTTCTGGTGCATAATATTAAAACCTTTTTGCAGAGTCAATTTACTCTATTTGTGCTCAGTTTACTCCTGGGCTTGATATGAATAGCCATCAACTCTCGATAGATGAAAATCTGCTGTTCATGCTATTGAAAATTTAGCTTATATACAGATATTAAGATAAAAACTATGGCTTTCAATACATTACTACAGACATATTGGGACCACTTTTATTGTTTAATAACACACCGCATAGAATAGAATAAACTATTAAAAGAAAATGTAAATTACATAATCTATACTAATATTATAAAGAAGTAAAGTTTGTGTGTTTGTATATTTGTTAAATTGTAAGGGGTAATCTCGGGATCTACGGAACCGATTTTAAATTTTTTTTTACCAATAGAAAGCCACATTATTGCTGAGTGTCATAGGTTATATATAAAAACGAAAAATAAAAAGGCTTTTACGTGGTAGTTCGTTTTGCAAAGTGAATCGGAGAAAAAACCGTCGAATGAAAGCGTTTCTTACGAATGCTACCTTAACTATGTATATATATAAAGATATATTTTTGTGTTCTAGAAAGAAGAAAAGATGTGGAGCTTGAAAATGCCTACAAAAAAGTCAACGACAGTATGTCTAATTTTTATATGAAATAAAAATTATGCCCAACGAAACGGGCACGGGTCAGCTAGTACATAATAATAGAGTACCTTTCAGCATGATGATGTTCCTCCCAAACAAAGGGTCACAATCCTCATCTATAACAACTCCTCGATCTGAGAACATGTTGAAATCCCGTACTGTGATCTGACGGATCAGTTCTGGGTCCCGCGGCACTATGGTTGGTACCAGGTATTGGTAGAGGCCGAAATATCTGAAAAGATGAAACCTCTTTTGAATGATTATAAGAAGTTACTGACCTCTTTTATGATTGGTCTAACGACTTGAAAGACGAAACTTAAACGTGAAGTCAATCAACTGTAAACACAATGTTTTAAGACTTGTGTAGGTATCTCTGATTAAGTATAAAAACTGTGAGTATGTAAACCTATTTATTTCCAAGTGTTTAATTTGAACCGAGATGTTTTCCCAATTCATCTGATAGGCATTATGTTTAAATCTTATGCAGAAGATTCTTTAATGCCAAACCAACAGAATTAAATAAAAACTTTGAACTGAACAAAAATACTAGCTACTAAAATAATAGTTGATTTACTAAAAAGGTTTGAAATAAACGAACCACCTTTCAGTCTTGAATTTTTCATAACCAGCCGAAATAGTCTCAACAAAATTTTCCTTTCCGAATGTGGCAGCTGCCAGATTTCCCAGGAATGGTATTGGAGGGGGAGTTTTTACACCCCTATGTTGGAAATATCGTAATCGATATCGAGAATAAAAATAAAGGCACATCGCTATTATCCATATTAAATACCACATCACTACTGATTACAAACGTCTGCTAAAAGTAGAACTTTTAAAATTTTAATTTGATAATGGAACACACACACAAACACTACGAAGATGCAAGTAGCCACTTGACTTTCATAAAATAGAACACTTCAAATTCAAATTGGTTTTTTTTTTATATGTATTGGCCGGTGACAGTTTTATTGTACTACAAAAAGTTTGTATAGGTTTTGCGACACGTCGCACGCGTGACCACTTTGTACTGAACACCGGAACGACGAGAGATATTTCGGAAAAGTGGGGATTAGAAAGTGGTAGCGTGTGATGCTGGCCGGGTCAACGTGGTCGTTGTGGCCAATGTTTATGTTAAGTACAGTAAATGCCTTACCTATTACATAAAAAGAAACTCTTCCAAGTCAAGGTGAACTCGGTATGAATGAAAGTGAAATTTATATACTTATACAGCCTACGTATGAAGTGTTTTTATAAAACTAAATGAAAATATAAGCTAATTCTCTAAAGCGGTTCTAAATAATTATTTTATATTTATTAGTAAGAGTATGTTAGTGCCGAAATTCAAAGTAGATTTCGCTAGTAAAATTGTACAAAAACTAGTCTTTAGCTACCTAAAGTGGTAACCATACAAAGACATTGAGGACGCGCCGTATGATGCATTGTACAGCGTCCAACACTACAGAAATAGGTACGGTGGTAGTACTTCCCTGACGAGCTCTTGTACAAAAAGCTAATACATACTACCAACTGAAAAAAGATTAACTAAAGTAAGTACTTACTTACTTCAATCTCATGAGATTGAAAGTAAAGTTGTATTTATACAAGTTACGGAAAAAATCATATAATTTTAGCCTTAAAATATGCATTGAACACTAAATAAACTTTCGCGCCATCCCAAAATACTTGAGTAAGTACACAAAGTAACATCCGAGCCACATGTCATTCTGTTTACAATAATATTTCAACAATGTATTCCGTGATGGAAAATGGCGGAAATATAGCGAGAGTTGGCGGGAAAAATTTCCGCTCTTCTGTGACTTATACGAGCAATAATGTAGGGAAATAGTGTTTTCCCTCCGTTGGGTACGTTCTTTATTTCTTTGCTTTTCATTACGCGTGACTGTTCAGTGATTTTTTTTCAGATGTCAAGACAAGATTGGGCTACTTGGGTTGATCAAAAGTTATGACCAAGTGAACCGATTTTAATTAAGTAGGTAATCTTTTTTATTTGAAAGCTAATGCATTCCAAAATCGGCAGTTTTTGTAGTACTTACCTATTTTTAATAATGCGTATTTAGTATGTAACTTGTAGGTAATATTCAATTCAATTCAATTTTATTCATAAACAATGAAATAATCGTATTTGAAATAATTAACTTAAGTCTAACACATGAAAAATAATTAAAAACTAAATCATCATAATTACTTGTCAACGTCAAAAATATTTTTCTTTTTATTAAAAAATAAAAGTACTTTGGTATTACCGACAAATTTCATCATAACTAAGTTTTACAGATCTACAAATGAAAACTTTTCAATTTAGTTTTGAATAGCTCCCCAAAGCAGCATTTTCCATTACCTTCGAGACGGAACGGCCGCTTTAAATCAGCCTCCTTGCATTAAAGTTGCTTACAGCCACACCCAGAGTCTCCACTTTACAAACTGTTAAACATAGGTTAAAAATAAAATGTAATTGTTAGGTCAGGTGGTTTTCAATGATAAATCATTGGTGCTCCGTTCCGTTCTATTCCATCCTATTTTATTGTATTCTCGATTTATTAATCTCATAATTTTATTTTTATGGTAATAAAATTGTTCGAGGAATTACTGTATTGTTTTTCGAGTCCGCATTTTAATTATTCTTTTAACAAAACAACTTTATTCACAAACAAACTTACGACTATACAGTATTTACAAAATGTACATAGTCATATAAAATACATAAGAAACAGCTGAGCTATCTACAGACCGTTGCAAACGATCTATAGATAGCTCAACTGATCCAAATCAGTACCAATCGGAAAATAAAAATGCAAAATATCGAGTTTTCGTTCGATTGATGAGCTCGCAGTAGCATTAGCGCATACTAAGGCAGTGATACGATCCTTGCTTATTTTAGGTTAAGCCTGCTGTTAAGTGTTGCTGCTGTTATGTGGAAACTTTTAATTGGCCTTCAGATCTACTTATTTGTTTTTACTAAGTAACTACCTAGCTGTTAGTTTTCCCAAAACCTATAAAATAACAATAAAAAATAAAATAATTCACGACGTGAAGCAAGAGTTTTTCGCGGCAAAGCTTTCCAATTAAGCCCGGTTTCGTCTGCGTTGTAAACGTTTTCCAGAGCGAAATTTTCTTCGTTCAGTATATCCCTTAGTTTGATTTTAAATGATTCAGCTGCTGATGAATCAGCAGATAGTTTTTCCTTGAATTTGAAGCTCACGAATGCCATGTCTTGACTTAAATCGTTTTAACCAGCCTGTGCTTGCTTGAAAAGTAGATGTCCCTCCTAGTTTTTCGATAAATTGAACCCCAGGGAGAGCGTTGACCCGCGCGTTATTGCTGTTCGGATAAGCGGTCGTTCGGTTGATCGACGTTCGGATAATCGACGCTCTACTGTATTAAAAACAAAGAGGACCAAAAATATGCATGCTCCTGGCTTGTGCTAAAAATCTCAGCCTTTTCTAGATTTTTTTTATCTTTATAAATAAAATAAATAATACCGGGAAAATAATAAATAAAGAATTATAATTTCAATCGTGAAGACGGTTTCAAACTTTATTTATTAATTAAACTATATGTATTCGGAGAGACAAGACTCAAGACTTCGACCACGGCTTTTGCAACGTACACGATTAAAATCAGAGCCCTTAGTCCGAAGGTGCAGCAGAGCTCGAGCAGTCGTCTCTCGGATAGCCATACAAAAATGTATGGACATCCGAGAGACGACTGTCGGCTCGAGAGTAGGGAGTTTTAAAATGCGTCTTCCGACTAAGGGCTCCGTAGTTACTTATTTTAGGTTGGTTTTTAGTGACTGTTATTTCTGAGTGTGGACGTTTCCGTAATTTAACTTCTCGGTTAGTCAGGTGGGTTTATGCGAAAGCTTTGTTAGTTTGAACCAACAGCTTTCTGTTTAATTAGCTACTTAGCTTTCGGGTACATTTGGCGCCGCCGTCGCGTCAAACTTATAGTTTTACTCATATGCGATAAATCAAGCTTAAATCTAGAATCAGCTTTAGTATTTTTGACAATTTGTCAAATCTTTTTTAGCTGGCTAGCTAAGCGATCGCCGCTAAAAGCTTTTGTGTAAGTACCTAATGATAACTGAAAGTACAAAAATATATACTTATCTTTATAATTGAGTTTCGACGAAAATTGACATTACTTTAAATACCGTATTTCAACCATAATATTTCTGCTACAAATAAATTTATTTTGGTCTGGTAGGTTTTGAGTATAAGAACCTAATTGCTAATAGAATACCTACTTACTATACCTACATAATATATGAATGGATCAAACACATAGTACAATAACCCAAATGTTTGTTATTTGTTGGTGAGAATCAAACCCGCGAGCTCTAGCACAGAAGGCAGTTCGCTCGAAGGCAGTGAGCTCTAGCACTTATGTGGTGCCCGCGGTGTACTTGGGATGTGGTGCCCGTGGTGTAGTTACCTGCACGTATCCCTCGTCGTCGATACGGGTTTGTGATGCCCGCGGTGTAGTTGGGTATGTGGTGCCCGCAGTGTACTTGGGTATGTGGTGCCCGCGGTGTAGTTGGGTATGTGATGCCCACGGTGTACTAGGGTATGTGGTGCCCGCGGTGTACTTGGGTATGTAATGCCCGCGGTGTACTTGGGTATGTGGTGCTCGCGATGTAGTTGGGTATGTGGTGCCCGCGGTATACTTGGGTACGTGGTGCCTGCTGTGTACTTGGGTAAATGATGCCCGCGGTGTATTGGGGTATGTGGTGCCCGCGGTATACTTGGGAATGTGGTGCCCGCCGTGTACTAGGGTATGTGATGCCCGCGGTGTACTAGGGTATGCGGTGCCCGCGGTGTAGTTGGGTATGTGATGCCCGCGGTGTACTTGGGTATGTGGTGCCCGCGGTGTACTAGGGTATGTGGTGCCCGCAGTGTACTTGGGTATATGATGCCCGCGGTGTAGTTGGGTATGTGGTGCCCGCAGTGTACCTCGGTATATGATGCCCGCGGTGAACTTGGGTATGTGGTGCCTGCTGTGTAGTTGGGTATGTGATGCCCGCGGTATACTTGGGTATGTGGTGCCTGCGGTGTAGTTGGGTATGTAGTGCCCGCAGTGTAGTTGGGTATGTGATGCCCGCGGTATACTTGGGTATGTGGTGCCTTTGGTGTTGTTGGGTATGTGGTGCCCGCGGTATACTTGGGTATGTGGTGCCTTTGGTGTTGCTGGGTATGTGGTGCCCGCGGTGTAGTTGGGTATGTGATGCCCGCGGTATACTTGGGTATGTGGTGCCTGCGGTGTAGTTGGGTATGTGGTGCCCGCGGTGTAGTTGGGTATGTGATGCCCGCGGTATACTTGGGTATGTGGTGCCTTTGGTGTTGTTGGGTATGTGGTACCCGCAATGTAGTTGGGTATGTGGTGCCCGCGGTGTACTAGGGTATGTGATGCCCGCGGTGTACTAAGGTATGTGGTGCCCGCGGTGTAGTTGGGTATGTGATGCCCGCGGTGTACTAGGGTATGTGGTGCCCGCGGTGTACTAGGGTATGTGTTGCCTGCGGTGTAGATGGGTATATTATGCCCGCGGTGTACTTGGGTATGTGGTGCCCGCGGTGTACTAGGGTATGTGGTGCCCGCGGTGTAGTTGGGTATGTGATGCCCGCGGTGTACTAGGGTATGTGGTGCCCGCGGTGTACTAGGGTATGTGGTGCCCGCGGTGAAGTTGGGTATATGATGCCCGCGGTGTACTAGGGTATGTGGTGCCCGCGGTATACTTGGGTATGTGGTGTCCAAGGTGTAGTTGGGTATATGATGCCCGCGGTAAACTAGGGTATGTGGTGCCCGCGGTGTACTAGGGTATGTGTTGCCCGCGGTGTAGTTGGGTATGTGATGCCCGCGGTATACTTGGGTATGTGGTGCCTGCGGTGTAGTTGGGTATGTGGTGCCCGCGGTGTAGTTGGGTATGTGATGCCCGCGGTATACTTGGGTATGTGGTGCCTTTGGTGTTGTTGGGTATGTGGTGCCCGCGGTGTAGTTGGGTATGTGATGCACGCGGTATACTTGGGTATGTGGTGCCTGCGGTGTACTAGGGTATGTGGTGCCCGCGGTGTAGTTGGGAATGTGATGCCCGCGGTATACTTGGGTATGTGGTGCACGCTGTGTAGTTGGGTATGTGGTGCCCGCGGTGTACTAGGGTATGTGATGCCCGCTGTGTACTAGGGTATGTGGTGCCCGCGGTGTAGTTGGGTATGTGATGCCCGCGGTGTACTAGGGTATGTGGTGCCCGCGGTGTACTAGAGTATGTGTTGCCTGCGAGATAGTTGGGTATATGATGCCCGCGGTGTACTAGGGTATGTGGTGCCCGCGGTGTACTAGGGTATGTGGTGCCCGCAGTGTACTTGGGTATATGATGCCCGCGGTGTACTAGGGTATGTGGTGCCCGCGGTATACTTGGGTATGTGGTGCACGCGGTGTAGTTGGGTATGTGGTGCCCGCGGTGTACTAGAGTATGTGGTGCCCGCGGTGTACTTGGGTATGTGGTGCCCGGGGTGTAGTTGGGTATGTGATGCCCGCAATGTACTAGGGTGAAGTTGGGTATGTGGTGCACGCGGTGTAGTTGGGTATGTGGTGCCCGCGGTGTACTTGGGTATGTGGTGCCCGCGGTGTACTAGGGTATGTGATGCCCGCGGTGTACTTGGGTATGTGATGCCCGCGGTGTACTAGGGTATGTGGTGCCCGTGGTGTAGTTGGGTATGTGATGCCCGCGATGTACTAGGGTATGTGGTGCCCGCGGTGTAGTTGGGTATGTGATGCCCGCGGTATACTTGGGTATGTGGTGCACGCGGTGTAGTTGGGTATGTGGTGCCCGCGGTGTACTAGGGTATGTGATGCCCGCGGTGTTCTAGGGTATGTGGTGCCCGCGGTGTAGTTGGGTATATGATGCCCGTGGTGTACTTGAATATGTGGTGCCCGGGGTGTAGTTGGGTATGTGATGCCCGCGGTGTAGTTGGGTATGTGATGCCCGCGGTGTATTTGGGTATTTGGTGCCCGCGGTATACTTGGGTATGTGGTGCCTGCGGTGTAGTTGGGTATGTGATGCCCGCGGTATACTTGGGTATGTGGTGCCTTTGGTGTTGTTGGGTATGTGGTGCCCGCGGTGTAGTTGGGTATGTGGTGCCCGCGGTGTAGTTGGGTATGTGATGCCCGCGGTGTACTAGGGTATGTGGTGCCCGCGGTGTACTAGGGTATGTGTTGCCTGCGGTGTAGTTGGGTATATGATGCCCGCGGTGTACAAGGGTATGTGGTGCCCGCGGTGTACTAGGGTATGTGGTGCCCGCGGTGTACTAGGGTATGTAGTGCCCGCGGTGTACTAGGGTATGTGGTGCCCGCGGTATACTTGGGTATGTGGTGCCTGAGGTGTAGTTGGGTATGTGATGCCCGCGGTGAAGTTGGGTATGTGATGCCCGCGGTGTACTAGGGTATGTGGTGCCCGCGGTGTAGTTGGGTATGTGATGCCCGCGATATACTAAGGTATGTGGTGCCCGGGGTGTAGTTGGGTATGTGATGCCCGCGGTGTAGTAGGGTATGTGGTGCCCGCGGTGTAGTTGGGTATGTGATGCCCGCGGTGTAGTAGGGTATGTGGTGCCCGCGGTGTACTTGGGTATGTGGTGCCCGGGGTGTAGTTAGGTATGTGATGCCCGCGGTGTACTAGGGTATGTGGTGCCCGCGGTGTAGTTGGGTATAAGATGCCCGCGAAGTACTAGGGTATGTGGTGCCCGCGGTTTACTAGGGTATATGATGCCCGCGGTGTACCTGGGTATGTGGTGCCCGCGGTGTACTAGGGTATGTGGTGCCCGCAGTGTAGTTGGGTATGTGATGCCCGCGGTGTATTAGGGTATGTGGTGCCCGCGGTGTACTAGGGTATGTGTTGCCCGCTGTGTACTAGGGTATGTGGTGCCCGCGGTGTAGTTGGGTATGTGATGCCCGCGGTGTACTAGGGTATGTGGTGCCCGCGGTGTACTAGGGTATGTGTTGCCTGCGGTGTAGTTGGGTATATGATGCCCGCGGTGTACTAGGGTATGTGGTGCCCGCGGTGTACTAGGGTATGTGGTGCCCGCGGTGTACTAGGGTATGTAGTGCCCGCGGTGTACTAGGGTATGTGGTGCCCGCGGTATACTTGGGTATGTGGTGCCTGAGGTGTAGTTGGGTATGTGATGCCCGCGGTGAAGTTGGGTATGTGATGCCCGCGGTGTACTAGGGTATTTGGTGCCCGCAATGTACTAGGGTGAATTTGGGTATGTGGTGCACACGGTGTAGTTGGGTATGTGGTGCCCGCGGTGTAGTTGGGTATGTGATGCTCGCGGTGTACTAGGGTATGTGGTGCCCGCGGTGTAGTTGAGAATGTGATGCCCGCGGTATACTTGGGTATGTGGTGCACGCGGTGTAGTTGGGTATGTGGTGCCCGCGGTGTACTAGGATATGTGATGCCTGCGGTGTTCTAGGGTATGTGGTGCCCGCGGTGTAGTTGGGTATATGATGCCCGCGGTGTACTTGAATATGTGGTGCCCGGGGTGTAGTTGGGTATGTGATGCCCGCGGTGTACTAGGGTATGTGGTGCCCGCGGTGTACTAGGGTATGTGGTGCCCGCGGTATACTTGGGTATGTGGTGCCTGAGGTGTAGTTGGGTATGTGATGCCCGCGGTGAAGTTGGGTATGTGATGCCCGCGGTGTACTAGGGTATGTGGTGCCCGCGGTGTAGTTGGGTATAAGATGCCCGCGATGTACTAGGGTATGTGGTGCCCGCGGTGTACTAGGGTATGTGGTGCCCGCAGTGAAGTTGGGTATGTGATGCCCGCGGTGTATTAGGGTATGTGGTGCCCGCGGTGTACAAGGGTATGTGGTGCCCGCGGTGTTGTTGGGTATATGATGCCTGCGGTGTACTAGGGTATGTGGTGCCCGCGGTGTAGTTGGGTATGTGGTGCCCGCGGTGTACTAGGGTATGTGATGCCCGCGGTGCACTTGGGTATGTGATGCCCGCGGTGTACTAGGGTATGTGGTGCCCGGGGTGTAGTTGGGTATGTGATGCCCGCGGTGTACTAGGGTATGTGGTGCCCGCGGTGTAGTTGGGATTGTGATGCCCGCGGTATACTTGGGTATGTGGTGCACGCGGTGTAGTTGGGTATGTGGTGCCCGCGGTGTACTAGGGTATGTGGTGCACGCGGTGTAGTTGGGTATGTGATGCCCGCGGTGTACCTGGGTATGTGATGCACGGGGTGTAGTTGGGTATGTGATGCCCGCGGTGTACTAGGGTATGTGGTGCCCGCGGTGTAGTTGGGTATGTGATGCCCGCGATGAACTAGGGTATGTGGTGCCCGCGGTGTTGTTGGGTATTTGATGCCTGCGATGTACTAGGGTATGTGGTGCCCGCGGTGTAGTTGGGTATTCGGTGCCCGCGGTGTACTAGGGTATGTGATGCCCGCGGTGTACTAGGGTATGTGGTGCCCGCGGTGTACTTGGGACTGTGATGCCTGCGGTGTACTAGGGTATGTGGTGCCCGCGGTGTACTAGGGTATGTGGTGCCCGCGGTGTACTAGGGTATGTAGTGCCCGCGGTGTACTAGGGTATGTGGTGCCCGCGGTATACTTGGGTATGTGGTGCCTGAGGTGTAGTTGGGTATGTGATGCCCGCGGTGAAGTTGGGTATGTGATGCCCGCGGTGTACTAGGGTATGTGGTGCCCGGGGTGTAGTTGGGTATGTGATGCCCGCGGTGTAGTAGGGTATGTGGTGCCATCGGTGTAGTTGGGTATGTGATGCCCGCGGTGTAGTAGGGTATGTGGTGCCCGCGGTGTACTTGGGTATGTGGTGCCCGGGGTGTAGTTAGGTATGTGATGCCCGCGGTGTATTAGGGTATGTGGTGCCCGCGGTGTAGTTGGGTATAAGATGCCCGCGATGTACTAGGGTATGTGGTGCCCGCGGTTTACTAGGGTATATGATGCCCGCGGTGTACCTGGGTATGTGGTGCCCGCGGTGAACTAGGGTATGTGGTGCCCGCAGTGTACTTGGGTATGTGGTGCCCGCGGTGTACTAGGGTATGTGATGCCCGCGGTGTACTTGGGTATGTGATGCCCGCGGTGTACTAGGGTATGTGGTGCCCGCGGTGTAGTTGGGTATGTGATGCCCGCGATGTACTAGGGTATGTGGTGCCCGCGGTGTAGTTGGGTATGTGATGCTCGCGGTGTACTAGGGTATGTGGTGCCCGCGGTGTAGTTGGGAATGTGATGCCCGCGGTATACTTGGGTATGTGGTGCACGCGGTGTAGTTGGGTATGTGGTGCCCGCGGTGTACTAGGGTATGTGATGCCCGCGGTGTTCTAGGGTATGTGGTGCCCGCGGTGTAGTTGGGTATATGATGCCCGTGGTGTACTTGAATATGTGGTGCCCGGGGTGTAGTTGGGTATGTGATGCCCGCGGTGTAGTTGGGTATGTGATGCCCGCGGTGTATTTGGGTATGTGGTGCCCGCGGTGTACTAGGGTATGTGGTGCCCGCGGTGTACTTGGGACTGTGATGCCTGCGGTGTACTAGGGTATGTGGTGCCCGCGGTGTACTAGGGTATGTGGTGCCCGCGGTGTACTAGGGTATGTGGTGCCCGCGGTGTACTAGGGTATGTGGTGCCCGCGGTATACTTGGGTATGTGGTGCCTGAGGTGTAGTTGGGTATGTGATGCCCGCGGTGTAGTTGGGTATGTGATGCCCGCGGTGTACTAGGGTATGTGGTGCCCGGGGTGTAGTTGGGTATGTGATGCCCGCGGTGTAGTAGGGTATGTGGTGCCATCGGTGTAGTTGGGTATGTGATGCCCGCGGTGTAGTAGGGTATGTGGTGCCCGCGGTGTACTTGGGTATGTGGTGCCCGGGGTGTAGTTAGGTATGTGATGCCCGCGGTGTATTAGGGTATGTGGTGCCCGCGGTGTAGTTGGGTATAAGATGCCCGCGATGTACTAGGGTATGTGGTGCCCGCGGTTTACTAGGGTATATGATGCCCGCGGTGTACGTGGGTATGTGGTGCCCGCGGTGAACTAGGGTATGTGGTGCCCGCGGTGTACTTGGGTATGTGGTGCCCGCGGTGTACTAGGGTATGTGATGCCCGCGGTGTACTTGGGTATGTGATGCCCGCGGTGTACTAGGGTATGTGGTGCCCGCGGTGTAGTTGGGTATGTGATGCCCGCGATGTACTAGGGTATGTGGTGCCCGCGGTGTAGTTGGGTATGTGATGCTCGCGGTGTACTAGGGTATGTGGTGCCCGCGGTGTAGTTGGGAATGTGATGCCCGCGGTATACTTGGGTATGTGGTGCACGCGGTGTAGTTGGGTATGTGGTGCCCGCGGTGTACTAGGGTATGTGATGCCCGCGGTGTTCTAGGGTATGTGGTGCCCGCGGTGTAGTTGGGTATATGATGCCCGTGGTGTACTTGAATATGTGGTGCCCGGGGTGTAGTTGGGTATGTGATGCCCGCGGTGTAGTTGGGTATGTGATGCCCGCGGTGTATTTGGGTATTTGGTGCCCGCGGTATACTTGGGTATGTGGTGCCTGCGGTGTAGTTGGGTATGTGATGCCCGCGGTATACTTGGGTATGTGGTGCCTTTGGTGTTGTTGGGTATGTGGTGCCCGCGGTGTAGTTGGGTATGTGGTGCCCGCGGTGTACTAGGGTATGTGATGCCCGCTGTGTACTAGGGTATGTGTTGCCTGCGGTGTAGTTTGGTATATGATGCCCGCGGTGTACTAGGGTATGTGGTGCCCGCGGTGTACTAGGGTATGTGGTGCCCGCAGTGTACTTGGGTATATGATGCCCGCGGTGTACTAGGGTATGTGATGCCCGCGGTGTACTAGGGTATGTGGTGCCCGCGGTGTACTAGGGTATGTGTTGCCTGCGGTGTAGTTGGGTATGTGATGCCCGCGGTGTACTAGGGTATGTGGTGCCCGCGGTGTACTAGGGTATGTGGTGCCCGCGGTGTACTAGGGTATGTAGTGCCCGCGGTGTACTAGGGTATGTGGTGCCCGCGGTATACTTGGGTATGTGGTGCCTGAGGTGTAGTTGGGTATGTGATGCCCGCGGTGTAGTTGGGTATGTGATGCCCGCGGTGTACTAGGGTATGTGGTGCCCGCGGTGTAGTTGGGTATGTGATGCCCGCGATATACTAAGGTATGTGGTGCCCGGGGTGTAGTTGGGTATGTGATGCCCGCGGTGTAGTAGGGTATGTGGTGCCCGCGGTGTAGTTGGGTATGTGATGCCCGCGGTGTAGTAGGGTATGTGGTGCCCGCGGTGTACTTGGGTATGTGGTGCCCGGGGTGTAGTTAGGTATGTGATGCCCGCGGTGTACTAGGGTATGTGGTGCCCGCGGTGTAGTTGGGTATAAGATGCCCGCGATGTACTAGGGTATGTGGTGCCCGCGGTTTACTAGGGTATATGATGCCCGCGGTGTACCTGGGTATGTGGTGCCCGCGGTGTACTAGGGTATGTGGTGCCCGCAGTGTAGTTGGGTATGTGATGCCCGCGGTGTATTAGGGTATGTGGTGCCCGCGGTGTACTAGGGTATGTGTTGCCCGCTGTGTACTAGGGTATGTGGTGCCCGCGGTGTAGTTGGGTATGTGATGCCCGCGGTGTACTAGGGTATGTGGTGCCCGCGGTGTACTAGGGTATGTGTTGCCTGCGGTGTAGTTGGGTATATGATGCCCGCGGTGTACTAGGGTATGTGGTGCCCGCGGTGTACTAGGGTATGTGGTGCCCGCGGTGTACTAGGGTATGTAGTGCCCGCGGTGTACTAGGGTATGTGGTGCCCGCGGTATACTTGGGTATGTGGTGCCTGAGGTGTAGTTGGGTATGTGATGCCCGCGGTGAAGTTGGGTATGTGATGCCCGCGGTGTACTAGGGTATGTGGTGCCCGCAATGTACTAGGGTGAAGTTGGGTATGTGGTGCACACGGTGTAGTTGGGTATGTGGTGCCCGCGGTGTACTTGGGTATGTGGTGCCCGGGGTGTACTAGGGTATGTGATGCCCGCGGTGTACTTGGGTATGTGATGCCCGCGGTGTACTAGGGTATGTGGTGCCCGTGGTGTAGTTGGGTATGTGATGCCCGCGATGTACTAGGGTATGTGGTGCCCGCGGTGTAGTTGGGTATGTGATGCTCGCGGTGTACTAGGGTATGTGGTGCCCGCGGTGTAGTTGGGAATGTGATGCCCGCGGTATACTTGGGTATGTGGTGCACGCGGTGTAGTTGGGTATGTGGTGCCCGCGGTGTACTAGGGTATGTGATGCCCGCGGTGTTCTAGGGTATGTGGTGCCCGCGGTGTAGTTGGGTATATGATGCCCGCGGTGTACTTGAATATGTGGTGCCCGGGGTGTAGTTGGGTATGTGATGCCCGCGGTGTAGTTGGGTATGTGATGCCCGCGGTGTATTTGGGTATTTGGTGCCCGCGGTATACTTGGGTATGTGGTGCCTGCGGTGTAGTTGGGTATGTGATGCCCGCGGTGTACTAGGGTATGTGGTGCCCGCGGTGTAGTTGGGTATGTGATGCCCGCGGTGTACTAGGGTATGTGGTGCCCGCGGTGTACTAGGGTATGTGTTGCCCGCGGTGTAGTTGGGTATGTGATGCCCGCTGTGTACTAGGGTATGTGGTGCCCGCGGTGTAGTTGGGTATATGATGCCCGCGGTGTACTAGGGTATGTGGTGCCCGCGGTGTACTAGGGTATGTGGTGCCCGCGGTGTACTAGGGTATGTAGTGCCCGCGGTGTACTAGGGTATGTGGTGCCCGCGGTATACTTGGGTATGTGGTGCCTGAGGTGTAGTTGGGTATGTGATGCCCGCGGTGAAGTTGGGTATGTGATGCCCGCGGTGTACTAGGGTATGTGGTGCCCGCGGTGTAGTTGGGTATAAGATGCCCGCGATGTACTAGGGTATGTGGTGCCCGCGGTGTACTAGGGTATGTGGTGCCCGCAGTGAA
Source organism: Ecliptopera silaceata (assembly GCA_932527185.1). Lineage (NCBI taxonomy): Eukaryota > Metazoa > Arthropoda > Insecta > Lepidoptera > Geometridae > Ecliptopera > Ecliptopera silaceata. Next base: position 1,349,193 of record OW052202.1, on the reverse strand, counting down.
GTTGGGTATGTGATGCCCGCGGTGTATTAGGGTATGTGGTGCCCGCGGTGTACTAGGGTATGTGGTGCCCGCGGTGTTGTTGGGTATATGATGCCTGCGGTGTACTAGGGTATGTGGTGCCCGCGGTGTAGTTGGGTATGTGGTGCCCGCGGTGTACTAGGGTATGTGATGCCCGCGGTGCACTTGGGTATGTGATGCCCGCGGTGTACTAGGGTATGTGGTGCCCGGGGTGTAGTTGGGTATGTGATGCCCGCGGTGTACTAGGGTATGTGGTGCCCGCGGTGTAGTTGGGATTGTGATGCCCGCGGTATACTTGGTATGTGGTGCACGCGGTGTAGTTGGGTATGTGGTGCCCGCGGTGTACTAGGGTATGTGGTGCACGCGGTGTAGTTGGGTATGTGATGCCCGCGGTGTACCTGGGTATGTGATGCACGGGGTGTAGTTGGGTATGTGATGCCCGCGGTGTACTAGGGTATGTGGTGCCCGCGGTGTAGTTGGGTATGTGATGCCCGCGATGAACTAGGGTATGTGGTGCCCGCGGTGTTGTTGGGTATTTGATGCCTGCGATGTACTAGGGTATGTGGTGCCCGCGGTGTAGTTGGGTATTCGGTGCCCGCGGTGTACTAGGGTATGTGATGCCCGCGGTGTACTAGGGTATGTGGTGCCCGCGGTGTACTTGGGACTGTGATGCCTGCGGTGTACTAGGGTATGTGGTGCCCGCGGTGTACTAGGGTATGTGGTGCCCGCGGTGTAGTTGGGTATATGATGCCCGCGGTGTACTTGAATATGTGGTGCCCGGGGTGTAGTTGGGTATGTGATGCCCGCGGTGTAGTTGGGTATGTGATGCCCGCGGTGTATTTGGGTATTTGGTGCCCGCGGTATACTTGGGTATGTGGTGCCCGCGGTGTACTAGGGTATGTGTTGCCCGCGGTGTAGTTGGGTATGTGATGCCCGCTGTGTACTAGGGTATGTGGTGCCCGCGGTGTAGTTGGGTATATGATGCCCGCGGTGTACTAGGGTATGTGGTGCCCGCGGTGTACTAGGGTATGTGGTGCCCGCGGTGTACTAGGGTATGTGGTGCCCGCGGTGTACTAGGGTATGTGGTGCCCGCGGTATACTTGGGTATGTGGTGCCTGAGGTGTAGTTGGGTATGTGATGCCCGCGGTGTAGTTGGGTATGTGATGCCCGCGGTGTACTAGGGTATGTGGTGCCCGCGGTGTAGTTGGGTATAAGATGCCCGCGATGTACTAGGGTATGTGGTGCCCGCGGTGTACTAGGGTATGTGGTGCCCGCAGTGAAGTTGGGTATGTGATGCCCGCGGTGTAGTTGGGTATGTGGTGCCCGCGGTGTACTAGGGTATGTGGTGCCCGCGGTGTTGTTGGGTATATGATGCCTGCGGTGTACTAGGGTATGTGGTGCCCGCGGTGTAGTTGGGTATGTGGTGCCCGCGGTGTACTAGGGTATGTGATGCCCGCGGTGCACTTGGGTATGTGATGCCCGCGGTGTACTAGGGTATGTGGTGCCCGGGGTGTAGTTGGGTATGTGATGCCCGCGGTGTACTAGGGTATGTGGTGCCCGCGGTGTAGTTGGGATTGTGATGCCCGCGGTATACTTGGTATGTGGTGCACGCGGTGTAGTTGGGTATGTGGTGCCCGCGTTGTACTAGGGTATGTGGTGCACGCGGTGTAGTTGGGTATGTGATGCCCGCGGTGTACCTGGGTATGTGATGCACGGGGTGTAGTTGGGTATGTGATGCCCGCGGTGTACTAGGGTATGTGGTGCCCGCGGTGTAGTTGGGTATGTGATGCCCGCGATGAACTAGGGTATGTGGTGCCCGCGGTGTTGTTGGGTATTTGATGCCTGCGATGTACTAGGGTATGTGGTGCCCGCGGTGTAGTTGGGTATTCGGTGCCCGCGGTGTACTAGGGTATGTGATGCCCGCGGTGTACTAGGGTATGTGGTGCCCGCGGTGTACTTGGGACTGTGATGCCTGCGGTGTACTAGGGTATGTGGTGCCCGCGGTGTACTAGGGTATGTGGTGCCCGCGGTGTACTAGGGTATGTAGTGCCCGCGGTGTACTAGGGTATGTGGTGCCCGCGGTATACTTGGGTATGTGGTGCCAGAGGTGTAGTTGGGTATGTGATGCCCGCGGTGAAGTTGGGTATGTGATGCCCGCGGTGTACTAGGGTATGTGGTGCCCGGGGTGTAGTTGGGTATGTGATGCCCGCGGTGTAGTAGGGTATGTGGTGCCATCGGTGTAGTTGGGTATGTGATGCCCGCGGTGTAGTAGGGTATGTGGTGCCCGCGGTGTACTTGGGTATGTGGTGCCCGGGGTGTAGTTAGGTATGTGATGCCCGCGGTGTATTAGGGTATGTGGTGCCCGCGGTGTAGTTGGGTATAAGATGCCCGCGATGTACTAGGGTATGTGGTGCCCGCGGTTTACTAGGGTATATGATGCCCGCGGTGTACCTGGGTATGTGGTGCCCGCGGTGAACTAGGGTATGTGGTGCCCGCAGTGTACTTGGGTATGTGGTGCCCGCGGTGTACTAGGGTATGTGATGCCCGCGGTGTACTTGGGTATGTGATGCCCGCGGTGTACTAGGGTATGTGGTGCCCGCGGTGTAGTTGGGTATGTGATGCCCGCGATGTACTAGGGTATGTGGTGCCCGCGGTGTAGTTGGGTATGTGATGCTCGCGGTGTACTAGGGTATGTGGTGCCCGCGGTGTAGTTGGGAATGTGATGCCCGCGGTATACTTGGGTATGTGGTGCACGCGGTGTAGTTGGGTATGTGGTGCCCGCGGTGTACTAGGGTATGTGATGCCCGCGGTGTTCTAGGGTATGTGGTGCCCGCGGTGTAGTTGGGTATATGATGCCCGTGGTGTACTTGAATATGTGGTGCCCGGGGTGTAGTTGGGTATGTGATGCCCGCGGTGTAGTTGGGTATGTGATGCCCGCGGTGTATTTGGGTATTTGGTGCCCGCGGTATACTTGGGTATGTGGTGCCTGCGGTGTAGTTGGGTATGTGATGCCCGCGGTATACTTGGGTATGTGGTGCCTTTGGTGTTGTTGGGTATGTGGTGCCCGCGGTGTAGTTGGGTATGTGGTGCCCGCGGTGTACTAGGGTATGTGATTCCCGCTGTGTACTAGGGTATGTGTTGCCTGCGGTGTAGTTTGGTATATGATGCCCGCGGTGTACTAGGGTATGTGGTGCCCGCGGTGTACTAGGGTATGTGGTGCCCGCAGTGTACTTGGGTATATGATGCCCGCGGTGTACTAGGGTATGTGGTGCCCGCGGTGTAGTTGGGTATGTGGTGCCCGCGGTGTACTAGGGTATGTGATGCCCGCTGTGTACTAGGGTATGTGGTGCCCGCGGTGTAGTTGGGTATGTGATGCCCGCGGTGTACTAGGGTATGTGGTGCCCGCGGTGTACTAGGGTATGTGTTGCCTGCGGTGTAGTTGGGTATATGATGCCCGCGGTGTACTAGGGTATGTGGTGCCCGCGGTGTACTAGGGTATGTGGTGCCCGCGGTGTACTAGGGTATGTAGTGCCCGCGGTGTACTAGGGTATGTGGTGCCCGCGGTATACTTAGGTATGTGGTGCCTGAGGTGTAGTTGGGTATGTGATGCCCGCGGTGAAGTTGGGTATGTGATGCCCGCGGTGTACTAGGGTATGTGGTGCCCGCGGTGTAGTTGGGTATGTGATGCCCGCGGTGTATTAGGGTATGTGGTGCCCGCGGTGTACTAGGGTATGTGTTGCCCGCGGTGTACTAGGGTATGTGGTGCCCGCGGTGTTGTTGGGTATATGATGCCCGCGGTGTACTAGGGTATGTGGTGCCCGCGGTAAACTTGGGTATGTGGTGCCCGCGGTGTACTAGGGTATGTGATGCCCGCGGTGCACTTGGGTATGTGATGCCCGCGGTGTACTAGGGTATGTGGTGCCCGGAGTTTAGTTGGGTATGTGATGCCCGCAGTGTACTAGGGTATGTGGTGCCCGCGGTGTAGTTGGGTATGTGATGCCCGCGATGTACTAGGGTATGTGGTGCCCGCGGTGTAGTTGGGTATGTGATGCCTGCGATGTACTAGGGTATGTGGTGCCCGCGGTGTACTTGGGTATGTGATGCCCGCGGTGTACTAGGGTATGTGGTGCCCGTGGTGTAGTTGGGTATGTGATGCCCGCGATGTACTAGGGTATGTGGTGCCCGCGGTGTAGTTGGGTATGTGATGCTCGCGGTGTACTAGGGTATGTGGTGCCCGCGGTGTAGTTGGGAATATGATGGCCGCGGTATACTTGGGTATGTGGTGCACGCGGTGTAGTTGGGTATGTGGTGCCCGCGGTGTAGTTGGGTATGTGATGCCCGCGGTGTACTAGGGTATGTGGTGCCCGCGGTGTACTAGGGTATGTGTTGCCTGCGGTGTAATTTGGTATATGATGCCCGCGGTGTACTAGGGTATGTGGTGCCCGCGGTGTACTAGGGTATGTGGTGCCCGCAGTGTATTTGGGTATTTGGTGCCCGCGGTATACTTGGGTATGTGGTGCCTGCGGTGTAGTTGGGTATGTGATGCCCGCGGTATACTTGGGTATGTGGTGCCTTTGGTGTTGTTGGGTATGTGGTGCCCGCGGTGTAGTTGGGTATGTGGTGCCCGCGGTGTACTAGGGTATGTGATGCCCGCTGTGTACTAGGGTATGTGGTGCCCGCGGTGTAGTTGGGTATGTGATGCCCGCGGTGTACTAGGGTATGTGGTGCCCGCGGTGTACTAGGGTATGTGTTGCCTGAGGTGTAGTTGGGTATGTGATGCCCGCGGTGAAGTTGGGTATGTGATGCCCGCGGTGTACTAGGGTATGTGGTGCCCGGGGTGTAGTTGGGTATGTGATGCCCGCGGTGTAGTAGGGTATGTGGTGCCATCGGTGTAGTTGGGTATGTGATGCCCGCGGTGTAGTAGGGTATGTGGTGCCCGCGGTGTACTTGGGTATGTGGTGCCCGGGGTGTAGTTGGGTATGTGATGCCCGCGGTGTACTAGGGTATGTGGTGCCCGCGGTGTAGTTGGGTATAAGATGCCCGCGATGTACTAGGGTATGTGGTGCCCGCGGTTTACTAGGGTATATGATGCCCGCGGTGTACCTGGGTATGTGGTGCCCGCGGTGAACTAGGGTATGTGGTGCCCGCAGTGTACTTGGGTATGTGGTGCCCGCGGTGTACTAGGGTATGTGATGCCCGCGGTGTACTTGGGTATGTGATGCCCGCGGTGTACTAGGGTATGTGGTGCCCGCGGTGTAGTTGGGTATGTGGTGCCCGCGGTGTACTAGGGTATGTGATGCCCGCTGTGTACTAGGGTATGTGGTGCCCGCGGTGTAGTTGGGTATGTGATGCCCGCGGTGTACTAGGGTATGTGGTGCCCGCGGTGTACTAGGGTATGTGTTGCCTGCGGTGTAGTTGGGTATATGATGCCCGCGGTGTACTAGGGTATGTGGTGCCCGCGGTGTACTAGGGTATGTGGTGCCCGCGGTGTACTAGGGTATGTAGTGCCCGCGGTGTACTAGGGTATGTGGTGCCCGCGGTATACTTGGGTATGTGGTGCCTGAGGTGTAGTTGGGTATGTGATGCCCGCGGTGAAGTTGGGTATGTGATGCCCGCGGTGTACTAGGGTATGTGGTGCCCGCGGTGTAGTTGGGTATGTGATGCCCGCGGTGTATTAGGATATGTGGTGCCCGCGGTGTACTAGGGTATGTGTTGCCCGCGGTGTACTAGGGTATGTGGTGCCCGCGGTGTTGTTGGGTATATGATGCCCGCGGTGTACTAGGGTATGTGGTGCCCGCGGTAAACTTGGGTATGTGGTGCCCGCGGTGTACTAGGGTATGTGATGCCCGCGGTGCACTTGGGTATGTGATGCCCGCGGTGTACTAGGGTATGTGGTGCCCGGAGTTTAGTTGGGTATGTGATGCCCGCAGTGTACTAGGGTATGTGGTGCCCGCGGTGTAGTTGGGTATGTGATGCCCGCGATGTACTAGGGTATGTGGTGCCCGCGGTGTAGTTGGGTATGTGATGCCCGCGATGTACTAGGGTATGTGGTGCCCGCGGTGTACTTGGGTATGTGATGCCCGCGGTGTACTAGGGTATGTGGTGCCCGTGGTGTAGTTGGGTATGTGATGCCCGCGATGTACTAGGGTATGTGGTGCCCGCGGTGTAGTTGGGTATGTGATGCTCGCGGTGTACTAGGGTATGTGGTGCCCGCGGTGTACTTGGGTATGTGATGCCCGCGGTGTACTAGGGTATGTGGTGCCCGTGGTGTAGTTGGGTATGTGATGCCCGCGATGTACTAGGGTATGTGGTGCCCGCGGTGTAGTTGGGTATGTGATGCTCGCGGTGTACTAGGGTATGTGGTGCCCGCGGTGTAGTTGGGAATATGATGCCCGCGGTATACTTGGGTATGTGGTGCACGCGGTGTAGTTGGGTATGTGGTGCCCGCGGTGTAGTTGGGTATGTGATGCCCGCGGTGTACTAGGGTATGTGGTGCCCGCGGTGTACTAGGGTATGTGTTGCCTGCGGTGTAGTTTGGTATATGATGCCCGCGGTGTACTAGGGTATGTGGTGCCCGCGGTGTACTAGGGTATGTGGTGCCCGCAGTGTATTTGGGTATTTGGTGCCCGCGGTATACTTGGGTATGTGGTGCCTGCGGTGTAGTTGGGTATGTGATGCCCGCGGTATACTTGGGTATGTGGTGCCTTTGGTGTTGTTGGGTATGTGGTGCCCGCGGTGTAGTTGGGTATGTGGTGCCCGCGGTGTACTAGGGTATGTGGTGCCCGCGGTATACTTGGGTATGTGGTGCCTGAGGTGTAGTTGGGTATGTGATGCCCGCGGTGAAGTTGGGTATGTGATGCCCGCGGTGTACTAGGGTATGTGGTGCCCGCGGTGTAGTTGGGTATGTGATGCCCGCGGTGTACTAGGGTATGTGGTGCCCGCGGTGTTGTTGGGAATGTGATGCCCGCGGTATACTTGGGTATGTGGTGCACGCGGTGTAGTTGGGTATGTGGTGCCCGCGGTGTACTAGGGTATGTGATGCCCGCGGTGTTCTAGGGTATGTGGTGCCCGCGGTGTAGTTGGGTATATGATGCCCGTGGTGTACTTGAATATGTGGTGCCCGGGGTGTAGTTGGGTATGTGATGCCCGCGATGAACTAGGGTATGTGGTGCCCGCGGTGTTGTTGGGTATTTGATGCCTGCGATGTACTAGGGTATGTGGTGCCCGCGGTGTAGTTGGGTATTCGGTGCCCGCGGTGTACTAGGGTATGTGATGCCCGCGGTGTACTAGGGTATGTGGTGCCCGCGGTGTACTTGGGACTGTGATGCCTGCGGTGTACTAGGGTATGTGGTGCCCGCGGTGTACTAGGGTATGTGGTGCCCGCGGTGTACTAGGGTATGTAGTGCCCGCGGTGTACTAGGGTATGTGGTGCCCGCGGTATACTTGGGTATGTGGTGCCTGAGGTGTAGTTGGGTATGTGATGCCCGCGGTGAAGTTGGGTATGTGATGCCCGCGGTGTACTAGGGTATGTGGTGCCCGCGGTGTAGTTGGGTATGTGATGCCCGCGATATACTAAGGTATGTGGTGCCCGGGGTGTAGTTGGGTATGTGATGCCCGCGGTGTAGTAGGGTATGTGGTGCCCGCGGTGTAGTTGGGTATGTGATGCCCGCGGTGTAGTAGGGTATGTGGTGCCCGCGGTGTACTTGGGTATGTGGTGCCCGGGGTGTAGTTAGGTATGTGATGCCCGCGGTGTACTAGGGTATGTGGTGCCCGCGGTGTAGTTGGGTATAAGATGCCCGCGAAGTACTAGGGTATGTGGTGCCCGCGGTTTACTAGGGTATATGATGCCCGCGGTGTACCTGGGTATGTGGTGCCCGCGGTGTACTAGGGTATGTGGTGCCCGCAGTGTAGTTGGGTATGTGATGCCCGCGGTGTATTAGGGTATGTGGTGCCCGCGGTGTACTAGGGTATGTGTTGCCCGCTGTGTACTAGGGTATGTGGTGCCCGCGGTGTAGTTGGGTATGTGATGCCCGCGGTGTACTAGGGTATGTGGTGCCTTCGGTGTACTAGGGTATGTGTTGCCTGCGGTGTAGTTGGGTATATGATGCCCGCGGTGTACTAGGGTATGTGGTGCCCGCGGTGTACTAGGGTATGTGGTGCCCGCGGTGTACTTGGGACTGTGATGCCTGCGGTGTACTAGGGTATGTGGTGCCCGCGGTGTACTAGGGTATGTGGTGCCCGCGGTGTACTAGGGTATGTAGTGCCCGCGGTGTACTAGGGTATGTGGTGCCCGCGGTATACTTGGGTATGTGGTGCCTGAGGTGTAGTTGGGTATGTGATGCCCGCGGTGAAGTTGGGTATGTGATGCCCGCGGTGTACTAGGGTATTTGGTGCCCGCAATGTACTAGGGTGAATTTGGGTATGTGGTGCACACGGTGTAGTTGGGTATGTGGTGCCCGCGGTGTACTTGGGTATGTGGTGCCCGGGGTGTACTAGGGTATGTGATGCCCGCGGTGTACTTGGGTATGTGATGCCCGCGGTGTACTAGGGTATGTGGTGCCCGTGGTGTAGTTGGGTATGTGATGCCCGCGATGTACTAGGGTATGTGGTGCCCGCGGTGTAGTTGGGTATGTGATGCTCGCGGTGTACTAGGGTATGTGGTGCCCGCGGTGTAGTTGAGAATGTGATGCCCGCGGTATACTTGGGTATGTGGTGCACGCGGTGTAGTTGGGTATGTGGTGCCCGCGGTGTACTAGGATATGTGATGCCTGCGGTGTTCTAGGGTATGTGGTGCCCGCGGTGTAGTTGGGTATATGATGCCCGCGGTGTACTTGAATATGTGGTGCCCGGGGTGTAGTTGGGTATGTGATGCCCGCGGTGTACTAGGGTATGTGGTGCCCGCGGTGTACTAGGGTATGTGGTGCCCGCGGTATACTTGGGTATGTGGTGCCTGAGGTGTAGTTGGGTATGTGATGCCCGCGGTGAAGTTGGGTATGTGATGCCCGCGGTGTACTAGGGTATGTGGTGCCCGCGGTGTAGTTGGGTATAAGATGCCCGCGATGTACTAGGGTATGTGGTGCCCGCGGTGTACTAGGGTATGTGGTGCCCGCAGTGAAGTTGGGTATGTGATGCCCGCGGTGTATTAGGGTATGTGGTGCCCGCGGTGTACAAGGGTATGTGGTGCCCGCGGTGTTGTTGGGTATATGATGCCTGCGGTGTACTAGGGTATGTGGTGCCCGCGGTGTAGTTGGGTATGTGGTGCCCGCGGTGTACTAGGGTATGTGATGCCCGCGGTGCACTTGGGTATGTGATGCCCGCGGTGTACTAGGGTATGTGGTGCCCGGGGTGTAGTTGGGTATGTGATGCCCGCGGTGTACTAGGGTATGTGGTGCCCGCGGTGTAGTTGGGATTGTGATGCCCGCGGTATACTTGGGTATGTGGTGCCCGCGGTGTAGTTGGGTATGTGGTGCCCGCGGTGTACTAGGGTATGTGGTGCACGCGGTGTAGTTGGGTATGTGATGCCCGCGGTGTACCTGGGTATGTGATGCACGGGGTGTAGTTGGGTATGTGGTGCCCGCGGTGTACTAGGGTATGTGGTGCCCGCGGTGTAGTTGGGTATGTGATGCCCGCGATGAACTAGGGTATGTGGTGCCCGCGGTGTTGTTGGGTATTTGATGCCTGCGATGTACTAGGGTATGTGGTGCCCGCGGTGTAGTTGGGTATTTGGTGCCCGCGGTGTACTAGGGTATGTGATGCCCGCGGTGTACTAGGGTATGTGGTGCCCGCGGTGTACTTGGGACTGTGATGCCTGCGGTGTACTAGGGTATGTGGTGCCCGCGGTGTACTAGGGTATGTGGTGCCCGCGGTGTACTAGGGTATGTAGTGCCCGCGGTGTACTAGGGTATGTGGTGCCCGCGGTATACTTGGGTATGTGGTGCCTGAGGTGTAGTTGGGTATGTGATGCCCGCGGTGAAGTTGGGTATGTGATGCCCGCGGTGTACTAGGGTATGTGGTGCCCGGGGTGTAGTTGGGTATGTGATGCCCGCGGTGTAGTAGGGTATGTGGTGCCATCGGTGTAGTTGGGTATGTGATGCCCGCGGTGTAGTAGGGTATGTGGTGCCCGCGGTGTACTTGGGTATGTGGTGCCCGGGGTGTAGTTAGGTATGTGATGCCCGCGGTGTATTAGGGTATGTGGTGCCCGCGGTGTAGTTGGGTATAAGATGCCCGCGATGTACTAGGGTATGTGGTGCCCGCGGTTTACTAGGGTATATGATGCCCGCGGTGTACCTGGGTATGTGGTGCCCGCGGTGAACTAGGGTATGTGGTGCCCGCAGTGTACTTGGGTATGTGGTGCCCGCGGTGTACTAGGGTATGTGATGCCCGCGGTGTACTTGGGTATGTGATGCCCGCGGTGTACTAGGGTATGTGGTGCCCGCGGTGTAGTTGGGTATGTGATGCCCGCGATGTACTAGGGTATGTGGTGCCCGCGGTGTAGTTGGGTATGTGATGCTCGCGGTGTACTAGGGTATGTGGCGCCCGCGGTGTAGTTGGGAATGTGATGCCCGCGGTATACTTGGGTATGTGGTGCACGCGGTGTAGTTGGGTATGTGGTGCCCGCGGTGTACTAGGGTATGTGATGCCCGCGGTGTTCTAGGGTATGTGGTGCCCGCGGTGTAGTTGGGTATATGATGCCCGTGGTGTACTTGAATATGTGGTGCCCGGGGTGTAGTTGGGTATGTGATGCCCGCGGTGTAGTTGGGTATGTGATGCCCGCGGTGTATTTGGGTATTTGGTGCCCGCGGTGTACTAGGGTATGTGGTGCCCGCGGTGTACTTGGGACTGTGATGCCTGCGGTGTACTAGGGTATGTGGTGCCCGCGGTGTACTAGGGTATGTGGTGCCCGCGGTGTACTAGGGTATGTAGTGCCCGCGGTGTACTAGGGTATGTGGTGCCCGCGGTATACTTGGGTATGTGGTGCCTGAGGTGTAGTTGGGTATGTGATGCCCGCGGTGAAGTTGGGTATGTGATGCCCGCGGTGTACTAGGGTATGTGGTGCCCGGGGTGTAGTTGGGTATGTGATGCCCGCGGTGTAGTAGGGTATGTGGTGCCATCGGTGTAGTTGGGTATGTGATGCCCGCGGTGTAGTAGGGTATGTGGTGCCCGCGGTGTACTTGGGTATGTGGTGCCCGGGGTGTAGTTAGGTATGTGATGCCCGCGGTGTATTAGGGTATGTGGTGCCCGCGGTGTAGTTGGGTATAAGATGCCCGCGATGTACTAGGGTATGTGGTGCCCGCGGTTTACTAGGGTATATGATGCCCGCGGTGTACCTGGGTATGTGGTGCCCGCGGTGTACTAGGGTATGTGGTGCCCGCTGTGTACTTGGGTATGTGGTGCCCGCGGTGTACTAGGGTATGTGATGCCCGCGGTGTACTTGGGTATGTGATGCCCGCGGTGTACTAGGGTATGTGGTGCCCGCGGTGTAGTTGGGTATGTGATGCCCGCGATGTACTAGGGTATGTGGTGCCCGCGGTGTAGTTGGGTATGTGATGCTCGCGGTGTACTAGGGTATGTGGTGCCCGCGGTGTAGTTGGGAATGTGATGCCCGCGGTATACTTGGGTATGTGGTGCACGCGGTGTAGTTGGGTATGTGGTGCCCGCGGTGTAGTAGGGTATGTGATGCCCGCGGTGTTCTAGGGTATGTGGTGCCCGCGGTGTAGTTGGGTATATGATGCCCGTGGTGTACTTGAATATGTGGTGCCCGGGGTGTAGTTGGGTATGTGATGCCCGCGGTGTAGTTGGGTATGTGATGCCCGCGGTGTACTTGGGTATTTGGTGCCCGCGGTATACTTGGGTATGTGGTGCCTGCGGTGTAGTTGGGTATGTGATGCCCGCGGTATACTTGGGTATGTGGTGCCTTTGGTGTTGTTGGGTATGTGGTGCCCGCGGTGTAGTTGGGTATGTGGTGCCCGCGGTGTACTAGGGTATGTGTTGCCCGCTGTGTACTAGGGTATGTGTTGCCTGCGGTGTAGTTGGGTATATGATGCCCGCGGTGTACTAGGGTATGTGGTGCCCGCGGTGTACTAGGGTATGTGGTGCCCGCAGTGTACTTGGGTATATGATGCCCGCGGTGTACTAGGGTATGTGATGCCCGCGGTGTACTAGGGTATGTGGTGCCCGCGGTGTACTAGGGTATGTGTTGCCTGCGGTGTAGTTGGGTATGTGATGCCCGCGGTGTACTAGGGTATGTGGTGCCCGCGGTGTACTAGGGTATGTGGTGCCCGCGGTGTACTAGGGTATGTAGTGCCCGCGGTGTACTAGGGTATGTGGTGCCCGCGGTATACTTGGGTATGTGGTGCCTGAGGTGTAGTTGGGTATGTGATGCCCGCGGTGAAGTTGGGTATGTGATGCCCGCGGTGTACTAGGGTATGTGGTGCCCGCGGTGTAGTTGGGTATGTGGTGCCCGCGATATACTAAGGTATGTGGTGCCCGCGGTGTAGTTGGGTATGTGATGCCCGCGGTGTAGTAGGGTATGTGGTGCCCGCGGTGTAGTTGGGTATGTGATGCCCGCGGTGTAGTAGGGTATGTGGTGCCCGCGGTGTACTTGGGTATGTGGTGCCCGGGGTGTAGTTAGGTATGTGATGCCCGCGGTGTACTAGGGTATGTGGTGCCCGCGGTGTAGTTGGGTATAAGATGCCCGCGATGTACTAGGGTATGTGGTGCCCGCGGTTTACTAGGGTATATGATGCCCGCGGTGTACCTGGGTATGTGGTGCCCGCGGTGTACTAGGGTATGTGGTGCCCGCAGTGTAGTTAGGTATGTGATGCCCGCGGTGTATTAGGGTATGTGGTGCCCGCGGTGTACTAGGGTATGTGTTGCCCGCTGTGTACTAGGGTATGTGGTGCCCGCGGTGTAGTTGGGTATGTGATGCCCGCGGTGTACTAGGGTATGTGGTGCCCGCGGTGTACTAGGGTATGTGTTGCCTGCGGTGTAGTTGGGTATATGATGCCCGCGGTGTACTAGGGTATGTGGTGCCCGCGGTGTACTAGGGTATGTGGTGCCCGCGGTGTACTAGGGTATGTAGTGCCCGCGGTGTACTAGGGTATGTGGTGCCCGCGGTATACTTGGGTATGTGGTGCCTGAGGTGTAGTTGGGTATGTGATGCCCGCGGTGAAGTTGGGTATGTGATGCCCGCGGTGTACTAGGGTATGTGGTGCCCGCAATGTACTAGGGTGAAGTTGGGTATGTGGTGCACACGGTGTAGTTGGGTATGTGGTGCCCGCGGTGTACTTGGGTATGTGGTGCCCGGGGTGTACTAGGGTATGTGATGCCCGCGGTGTACTTGGGTATGTGATGCCCGCGGTGTACTAGGGTATGTGGTGCCCGTGGTGTAGTTGGGTATGTGATGCCCGCGATGTACTAGGGTATGTGGTGCCCGCGGTGTAGTTGGGTATGTGATGCTCGCGGTGTACTAGGGTATGTGGTGCCCGCGGTGTAGTTGGGTATGTGATGCCCGCGGTATACTTGGGTATGTGGTGCACGCGGTGTAGTTGGGTATGTGGTGCCCGCGGTGTACTAGGGTATGTGATGCCCGCGGTGTACTAGGGTATGTGGTGCCCGCGGTGTAGTTGGGTATATGATGCCCGCGGTGTACTTGAATATGTGGTGCCCGGGGTGTAGTTGGGTATGTGATGCCCGCGGTGTAGTTGGGTATGTGATGCCCGCGGTGTATTTGGGTATTTGGTGCCCGCGGTATACTTGGGTATGTGGTGCCTGCGGTGTAGTTGGGTATGTGATGCCCGCGGTGTACTAGGGTATGTGGTGCCCGCGGTGTAGTTGGGTATGTGATGCCCGCGGTGTACTAGGGTATGTGGTGCCCGCGGTGTACTAGGGTATGTGTTGCCCGCGGTGTAGTTGGGTATGTGATGCCCGCTGTGTACTAGGGTATGTGGTGCCCACGGTGTAGTTGGGTATATGATGCCCGCGGTGTACTAGGGTATGTGGTGCCCGCGGTGTACTAGGGTATGTGGTGCCCGCGGTGTACTAGGGTATGTAGTGCCCGCGGTGTACTAGGGTATGTGGTGCCCGCGGTATACTTGGGTATGTGGTGCCTGAGGTGTAGTTGGGTATGTGATGCCCGCGGTGAAGTTGGGTATGTGATGCCCGCGGTGTACTAGGGTATGTGGTGCCCGCGGTGTAGTTGGGTATAAGATGCCCGCGATGTACTAGGGTATGTGGTGCCCGCGGTGTACTAGGGTATGTGGTGCCCGCAGTGAAGTTGGGTATGTGATGCCCGCGGTGTATTAGGGTATGTGGTGCCCGCGGTGTACTAGGGTATGTGGTGCCCGCGGTGTTGTTGGGTATATGATGCCCGCGGTGTACTAGGGTATGTGGTGCCCGCGGTGTAGTTGGGTATGTGGTGCCCGCGGTGTACTAGGGTATGTGATGCCCGCGGTGCACTTGGGTATGTGATGCCCGCGGTGTACTAGGGTATGTGGTGCCCGGGGTGTAGTTGGGTATGTGATGCCCGCGGTGTACTAGGGTATGTGGTGCCCGCGGTGTAGTTGGGATTGTGATGCCCGCGGTATACTTGGTATGTGGTGCACGCGGTGTAGTTGGGTATGTGGTGCCCGCGGTGTACTAGGGTATGTGGTGCACGCGGTGTAGTTGGGTATGTGATGCCCGCGGTGTACCTGGGTATGTGATGCACGGGGTGTAGTTGGGTATGTGATGCCCGCGGTGTACTAGGGTATGTGGTGCCCGCGGTGTAGTTGGGTATGTGATGCCCGCGATGAACTAGGGTATGTGGTGCCCGCGGTGTTGTTGGGTATTTGATGCCAGCGATGTACTAGGGTATGTGGTGCCCGCGGTGTAGTTGGGTATTCGGTGCCCGCGGTGTACTAGGGTATGTGATGCCCGCGGTGTACTAGGGTATGTGGTGCCCGCGGTGTACTTGGGACTGTGATGCCTGCGGTGTACTAGGGTATGTGGTGCCCGCGGTGTACTAGGGTATGTGGTGCCCGCGGTGTAGTTGGGTATATGATGCCCGCGGTGTACTTGAATATGTGGTGCCCGGGGTGTAGTTGGGTATGTGATGCCCGCGGTGTAGTTGGGTATGTGATGCCCGCGGTGTATTTGGGTATTTGGTGCCCGCGGTATACTTGGGTATGTGGTGCCCGCGGTGTACTAGGGTATGTGTTGCCCGCGGTGTAGTTGGGTATGTGATGCCCGCTGTGTACTAGGGTATGTGGTGCCCGCGGTGTAGTTGGGTATATGATGCCCGCGGTGTACTAGGGTATGTGGTGCCCGCGGTGTACTAGGGTATGTGGTGCCCGCGGTGTACTAGGGTATGTAGTGCCCGCGGTGTACTAGGGTATGTGGTGCCCGCGGTATACTTGGGTATGTGGTGCCTGAGGTGTAGTTGGGTATGTGATGCCCGCGGTGAAGTTGGGTATGTGATGCCCGCGGTGTACTAGGGTATGTGGTGCCCGCGGTGTAGTTGGGTATAAGATGCCCGCGATGTACTAGGGTATGTGGTGCCCGCGGTATACTAGGGTATGTGGTGCCCGCAGTGAAGTTGGGTATGTGATGCCCGCGGTGTATTAGGGTATGTGGTGCCCGCGGTGTACTAGGGTATGTGGTGCCCGCGGTGTTGTTGGGTATATGATGCCTGCGGTGTACTAGGGTATGTGGTGCCCGCGGTGTAGTTGGGTATGTGGTGCCCGCGGTGTACTAGGGTATGTGATGCCCGCGGTGCACTTGGGTATGTGATGCCCGCGGTGTACTAGGGTATGTGGTGCCCGGGGTGTAGTTGGGTATGTGATGCCCGCGGTGTACTAGGGTATGTGGTGCCCGCGGTGTAGTTGGGATTGTGATGCCCGCGGTATACTTGGTATGTGGTGCACGCGGTGTAGTTGGGTATGTGGTGCCCGCGGTGTACTAGGGTATGTGGTGCACGCGGTGTAGTTGGGTATGTGATGCCCGCGGTGTACCTGGGTATGTGATGCACGGGGTGTAGTTGGGTATGTGATGCCCGCGGTGTACTAGGGTATGTGGTGCCCGCGGTGTAGTTGGGTATGTGATGCCCGCGATGAACTAGGGTATGTGGTGCCCGCGGTGTTGTTGGGTATTTGATGCCTGCGATGTACTAGGGTATGTGGTGCCCGCGGTGTAGTTGGGTATTCGGTGCCCGCGGTGTACTAGGGTATGTGATGCCCGCGGTGTACTAGGGTATGTGGTGCCCGCGGTGTACTTGGGACTGTGATGCCTGCGGTGTACTAGGGTATGTGGTGCCCGCGGTGTACTAGGGTATGTGGTGCCCGCGGTGTACTAGGGTATGTGGTGCCCGCGGTGTACTAGGGTATGTGGTGCCCGCGGTATACTTGGGTATGTGGTGCCTGAGGTGTAGTTGGGTATGTGATGCCCGCGGTGAAGTTGGGTATGTGATGCCCGCGGTGTACTAGGGTATGTGGTGCCCGGGGTGTAGTTGGGTATGTGATGCCCGCGGTGTAGTAGGGTATGTGGTGCCATCGGTGTAGTTGGGTATGTGATGCCCGCGGTGTAGTAGGGTATGTGGTGCCCGCGGTGTACTTGGGTATGTGGTGCCCGGGGTGTAGTTAGGTATGTGATGCCCGCGGTGTATTAGGGTATGTGGTGCCCGCGGTGTAGTTGGGTATAAGATGCCCGCGATGTACTAGGGTATGTGGTGCCCGCGGTTTACTAGGGTATATGATGCCCGCGGTGTACCTGGGTATGTGGTGCCCGCGGTGAACTAGGGTATGTGGTGCCCGCAGTGTACTTGGGTATGTGGTGCCCGCGGTGTACTAGGGTATGTGATGCCCGCGGTGTACTTGGGTATGTGATGCCCGCGGTGTACTAGGGTATGTGGTGCCCGCGGTGTAGTTGGGTATGTGATGCCCGCGATGTACTAGGGTATGTGGTGCCCGCGGTGTAGTTGGGTATGTGATGCTCGCGGTGTACTAGGGTATGTGGTGCCCGCGGTGTAGTTGGGAATGTGATGCCCGCGGTATACTTGGGTATGTGGTGCACGCGGTGTAGTTGGGTATGTGGTGCCCGCGGTGTACTAGGGTATGTGATGCCCGCGGTGTTCTAGGGTATGTGGTGCCCGCGGTGTAGTTGGGTATATGATGCCCGTGGTGTACTTGAATATGTGGTGCCCGGGGTGTAGTTGGGTATGTGATGCCCGCGGTGTAGTTGGGTATGTGATGCCCGCGGTGTATTTGGGTATTTGGTGCCCGCGGTATACTTGGGTATGTGGTGCCCGCGGTGTAGTTGGGTATGTGATGCCCGCGGTATACTTGGGTATGTGGTGCCTTTGGTGTTGTTGGGTATGTGGTGCCCGCGGTGTAGTTGGGTATGTGGTGCCCGCGGTGTACTAGGGTATGTGATGCCCGCGGTGTACTAGGGTATGTGTTGCCTGCGGTGTAGTTGGGTATATGATGCCCGCGGTGTACTAGGGTATGTGGTGCCCGCGGTGTACTAGGGTATGTGGTGCCCGCAGTGTACTTGGGTATATGATGCCCGCGGTGTACTAGGGTATGTGGTGCCCGCGGTGTAGTTGGGTATGTGGTGCCCGCGGTGTACTAGGGTATGTGATGCCCGCTGTGTACTAGGGTATGTGGTGCCCGCGGTGTAGTTGGGTATGTGATGCCCGCGGTGTACTAGGGTATGTGGTGCCCGCGGTGTACTAGGGTATGTGTTGCCTGCGGTGTAGTTGGGTATATGTTGCCCGCGGTGTACTAGGGTATGTGGTGCCCGCGGTGTACTAGGGTATGTGGTGCCCGCGGTGTACTAGGGTATGTAGTGCCCGCGGTGTACTAGGGTATGTGGTGCCCGCGGTATACTTGGGTATGTGGTGCCTGAGGTGTAGTTGGGTATGTGATGCCCGCGGTGAAGTTGGGTATGTGATGCCCGCGGTGTACTAGGGTATGTGGTGCCCGCGGTGTAGTTGGGTATGTGATGCCCGCGGTGTATTAGGGTATGTGGTGCCCGCGGTGTACTAGGGTATGTGTTGCCCGCGGTGTACTAGGGTATGTGGTGCCCGCGGTGTTGTTGGGTATATGATGCCCGCGGTGTACTAGGGTATGTGGTGCCCGCGGTAAACTTGGGTATGTGGTGCCCGCGGTGTACTAGGGTATGTGATGCCCGCGGTGCACTTGGGTATGTGATGCCCGCGGTGTACTAGGGTATGTGGTGCCCGGAGTTTAGTTGGGTATGTGATGCCCGCAGTGTACTAGGGTATGTGGTGCCCGCGGTGTAGTTGGGTATGTGATGCCCGCGATGTACTAGGGTATGTGGTGCCCGCGGTGTAGTTGGGTATGTGATGCCTGCGATGTACTAGGGTATGTGGTGCCCGCGGTGTACTTGGGTATGTGATGCCCGCGGTGTACTAGGGTATGTGGTGCCCGTGGTGTAGTTGGGTATGTGATGCCCGCGATGTACTAGGGTATGTGGTGCCCGCGGTGTAGTTGGGTATGTGATGCTCGCGGTGTACTAGGGTATGTGGTGCCCGCGGTGTAGTTGGGAATATGATGGCCGCGGTATACTTGGGTATGTGGTGCACGCGGTGTAGTTGGGTATGTGGTGCCCGCGGTGTAGTTGGGTATGTGATGCCCGCGGTGTACTAGGGTATGTGGTGCCCGCGGTGTACTAGGGTATGTGTTGCCTGCGGTGTAGTTTGGTATATGATGCCCGCGGTGTACTAGGGTATGTGGTGCCCGCGGTGTACTAGGGTATGTGGTGCCCGCAGTGTATTTGGGTATTTGGTGCCCGCGGTATACTTGGGTATGTGGTGCCTGCGGTGTAGTTGGGTATGTGATGCCCGCGGTATACTTGGGTATGTGGTGCCTTTGGTGTTGTTGGGTATGTGGTGCCCGCGGTGTAGTTGGGTATGTGGTGCCCGCGGTGTACTAGGGTATGTGATGCCCGCTGTGTACTAGGGTATGTGGTGCCCGGGGTGTAGTTGGGTATGTGATGCCCGCGGTGTACTAGGGTATGTGGTGCCCGCGGTGTAGTTGGGATTGTGATGCCCGCGGTATACTTGGTATGTGGTGCACGCGGTGTAGTTGGGTATGTGGTGCCCGCGGTGTACTAGGGTATGTGGTGCACGCGGTGTAGTTGGGTATGTGATGCCCGCGGTGTACCTGGGTATGTGATGCACGGGGTGTAGTTGGGTATGTGATGCCCGCGGTGTACTAGGGTATGTGGTGCCCGCGGTGTAGTTGGGTATGTGATGCCCGCGATGAACTAGGGTATGTGGTGCCCGCGGTGTTGTTGGGTATTTGATGCCTGCGATGTACTAGGGTATGTGGTGCCCGCGGTGTAGTTGGGTATTCGGTGCCCGCGGTGTACTAGGGTATGTGATGCCCGCGGTGTACTAGGGTATGTGGTGCCCGCGGTGTACTTGGGACTGTGATGCCTGCGGTGTACTAGGGTATGTGGTGCCCGCGGTGTACTAGGGTATGTGGTGCCCGCGGTGTACTAGGGTATGTAGTGCCCGCGGTGTACTAGGGTATGTGGTGCCCGCGGTATACTTGGGTATGTGGTGCCTGAGGTGTAGTTGGGTATGTGATGCCCGCGGTGAAGTTGGGTATGTGATGCCCGCGGTGTACTAGGGTATGTGGTGCCCGGGGTGTAGTTGGGTATGTGATGCCCGCGGTGTAGTAGGGTATGTGGTGCCATCGGTGTAGTTGGGTATGTGATGCCCGCGGTGTAGTAGGGTATGTGGTGCCCGCGGTGTACTTGGGTATGTGGTGCCCGGGGTGTAGTTAGGTATGTGATGCCCGCGGTGTATTAGGGTATGTGGTGCCCGCGGTGTAGTTGGGTATAAGATGCCCGCGATGTACTAGGGTATGTGGTGCCCGCGGTTTACTAGGGTATATGATGCCCGCGGTGTACCTGGGTATGTGGTGCCCGCGGTGAACTAGGGTATGTGGTGCCCGCAGTGTACTTGGGTATGTGGTGCCCGCGGTGTACTAGGGTATGTGATGCCCGCGGTGTACTTGGGTATGTGATGCCCGCGGTGTACTAGGGTATGTGGTGCCCGCGGTGTAGTTGGGTATGTGATGCCCGCGATGTACTAGGGTATGTGGTGCCCGCGGTGTAGTTGGGTATGTGATGCTCGCGGTGTACTAGGGTATGTGGTGCCCGCGGTGTAGTTGGGAATGTGATGCCCGCGGTATACTTGGGTATGTGGTGCACGCGGTGTAGTTGGGTATGTGGTGCCCGCGGTGTACTAGGGTATGTGATGCCCGCGGTGTTCTAGGGTATGTGGTGCCCGCGGTGTAGTTGGGTATATGATGCCCGTGGTGTACTTGAATATGTGGTGCCCGGGGTGTAGTTGGGTATGTGATGCCCGCGGTGTAGTTGGGTATGTGATGCCCGCGGTGTATTTGGGTATTTGGTGCCCGCGGTATACTTGGGTATGTGGTGCCTGCGGTGTAGTTGGGTATGTGATGCCCGCGGTATACTTGGGTATGTGGTGCCTTTGGTGTTGTTGGGTATGTGGTGCCCGCGGTGTGGTTGGGTATGTGGTGCCCGCGGTGTACTAGGGTATGTGATGCCCGCTGTGTACTAGGGTATGTGTTGCCTGCGGTGTAGTTTGGTATATGATGCCCGCGGTGTACTAGGGTATGTGGTGCCCGCGGTGTACTAGGGTATGTGGTGCCCGCAGTGTACTTGGGTATATGATGCCCGCGGTGTACTAGGGTATGTGGTGCCCGCGGTGTAGTTGGGTATGTGGTGCCCGCGGTGTACTAGGGTATGTGATGCCCGCTGTGTACTAGGGTATGTGGTGCCCGCGGTGTAGTTGGGTATGTGATGCCCGCGGTGTACTAGGGTATGTGGTGCCCGCGGTGTACTAGGGTATGTGTTGCCTGCGGTGTAGTTGGGTATATGATGCCCGCGGTGTACTAGGGTATGTGGTGCCCGCGGTGTACTAGGGTATGTGGTGCCCGCGGTGTACTAGGGTATGT
This sequence comes from Ecliptopera silaceata, assembly GCA_932527185.1. Lineage (NCBI taxonomy): Eukaryota > Metazoa > Arthropoda > Insecta > Lepidoptera > Geometridae > Ecliptopera > Ecliptopera silaceata. The sequence continues at coordinate 1,328,185 of OW052202.1, read as the reverse complement.
AGTGCCCGCGGTGTACTAGGGTATGTGGTGCCCGCGGTATACTTGGGTATGTGGTGCCTGAGGTGTAGTTGGGTATGTGATGCCCGCGGTGAAGTTGGGTATGTGATGCCCGCGGTGTACTAGGGTATGTGGTGCCCGCGGTGTAGTTGGGTATGTGATGCCCGCGGTGTATTAGGGTATGTGGTGCCCGCGGTGTACTAGGGTATGTGTTGCCCGCGGTGTACTAGGGTATGTGGTGCCCGCGGTGTTGTTGGGTATATGATGCCCGCGGTGTACTAGGGTATGTGGTGCCCGCGGTAAACTTGGGTATGTGGTGCCCGCGGTGTACTAGGGTATGTGATGCCCGCGGTGCACTTGGGTATGTGATGCCCGCGGTGTACTAGGGTATGTGGTGCCCGGAGTTTAGTTGGGTATGTGATGCCCGCAGTGTACTAGGGTATGTGGTGCCCGCGGTGTAGTTGGGTATGTGATGCCCGCGATGTACTAGGGTATGTGGTGCCCGCGGTGTAGTTGGGTATGTGATGCCTGCGATGTACTAGGGTATGTGGTGCCCGCGGTGTACTTGGGTATGTGATGCCCGCGGTGTACTAGGGTATGTGGTGCCCGTGGTGTAGTTGGGTATGTGATGCCCGCGATGTACTAGGGTATGTGGTGCCCGCGGTGTAGTTGGGTATGTGGTGCCCGCGGTGTACTAGGGTATGTGGTGCCCGCGGTGTAGTTGGGAATATGATGGCCGCGGTATACTTGGGTATGTGGTGCCCGCGGTGTAGTTGGGTATGTGGTGCCCGCGGTGTAGTTGGGTATGTGATGCCCGCGGTGTACTAGGGTATGTGGTGCCCGCGGTGTACTAGGGTATGTGTTGCCTGCGGTGTAGTTTGGTATATGATGCCCGCGGTGTACTAGGGTATGTGGTGCCCGCGGTGTACTAGGGTATGTGGTGCCCGCAGTGTATTTGGGTATTTGGTGCCCGCGGTATACTTGGGTATGTGGTGCCTGCGGTGTAGTTGGGTATGTGATGCCCGCGGTATACTTGGGTATGTGGTGCCTTTGGTGTTGTTGGGTATGTGGTGCCCGCGGTGTAGTTGGGTATGTGGTGCCCGCGGTGTACTAGGGTATGTGATGCCCGCTGTGTACTAGGGTATGTGGTGCCCGCGGTGTAGTTGGGTATGTGATGCCCGCGGTGTACTAGGGTATGTGGTGCCCGCGGTGTACTAGGGTATGTGTTGCCTGAGGTGTAGTTGGGTATGTGATGCCCGCGGTGAAGTTGGGTATGTGATGCCCGCGGTGTACTAGGGTATGTGGTGCCCGGGGTGTAGTTGGGTATGTGATGCCCGCGGTGTAGTAGGGTATGTGGTGCCATCGGTGTAGTTGGGTATGTGATGCCCGCGGTGTAGTAGGGTATGTGGTGCCCGCGGTGTACTTGGGTATGTGGTGCCCGGGGTGTAGTTAGGTATGTGATGCCCGCGGTGTATTAGAGTATGTGGTGCCCGCGGTGTAGTTGGGTATAAGATGCCCGCGATGTACTAGGGTATGTGGTGCCCGCGGTTTACTAGGGTATATGATGCCCGCGGTGTACCTGGGTATGTGGTGCCCGCGGTGAACTAGGGTATGTGGTGCCCGCAGTGTACTTGGGTATGTGGTGCCCGCGGTGTACTAGGGTATGTGATGCCCGCGGTGTACTTGGGTATGTGATGCCCGCGGTGTACTAGGGTATGTGGTGCCCGCGGTGTAGTTGGGTATGTGGTGCCCGCGGTGTACTAGGGTATGTGATGCCCGCTGTGTACTAGGGTATGTGGTGCCCGCGGTGTAGTTGGGTATGTGATGCCCGCGGTGTACTAGGGTATGTGGTGCCCGCGGTGTACTAGGGTATGTGTTGCCTGCGGTGTAGTTGGGTATATGATGCCCGCGGTGTACTAGGGTATGTGGTGCCCGCGGTGTACTAGGGTATGTGGTGCCCGCGGTGTACTAGGGTATGTAGTGCCCGCGGTGTACTAGGGTATGTGGTGCCCGCGGTATACTTGGGTATGTGGTGCCTGAGGTGTAGTTGGGTATGTGATGCCCGCGGTGAAGTTGGGTATGTGATGCCCGCGGTGTACTAGGGTATGTGGTGCCCGCGGTGTAGTTGGGTATGTGATGCCCGCGGTGTATTAGGGTATGTGGTGCCCGCGGTGTACTAGGGTATGTGTTGCCCGCGGTGTACTAGGGTATGTGGTGCCCGCGGTGTTGTTGGGTATATGATGCCCGCGGTGTACTAGGGTATGTGGTGCCCGCGGTAAACTTGGGTATGTGGTGCCCGCGGTGTACTAGGGTATGTGATGCCCGCGGTGCACTTGGGTATGTGATGCCCGCGGTGTACTAGGGTATGTGGTGCCCGGAGTTTAGTTGGGTATGTGATGCCCGCAGTGTACTAGGGTATGTGGTGCCCGCGGTGTAGTTGGGTATGTGATGCCCGCAATGTACTAGGGTATGTGGTGCCCGCGGTGTAGTTGGGTATGTGATGCCCGCGATGTACTAGGGTATGTGGTGCCCGCGGTGTACTTGGGTATGTGATGCCCGCGGTGTACTAGGGTATGTGGTGCCCGTGGTGTAGTTGGGTATGTGATGCCCGCGATGTACTAGGGTATGTGGTGCCCGCGGTGTAGTTGGGTATGTGATGCTCGCGGTGTACTAGGGTATGTGGTGCCCGCGGTGTACTTGGGTATGTGATGCCCGCGGTGTACTAGGGTATGTGGTGCCCGTGGTGTAGTTGGGTATGTGATGCCCGCGATGTACTAGGGTATGTGGTGCCCGCGGTGTAGTTGGGTATGTGATGCTCGCGGTGTACTAGGGTATGTGGTGCCCGCGGTGTAGTTGGGAATATGATGCCCGCGGTATACTTGGGTATGTGGTGCACGCGGTGTAGTTGGGTATGTGGTGCCCGCGGTGTAGTTGGGTATGTGATGCCCGCGGTGTACTAGGGTATGTGGTGCCCGCGGTGTACTAGGGTATGTGTTGCCTGCGGTGTAGTTTGGTATATGATGCCCGCGGTGTACTAGGGTATGTGGTGCCCGCGGTGTACTAGGGTATGTGGTGCCCGCAGTGTATTTGGGTATTTGGTGCCCGCGGTATACTTGGGTATGTGGTGCCTGCGGTGTAGTTGGGTATGTGATGCCCGCGGTATACTTGGGTATGTGGTGCCTTTGGTGTTGTTGGGTATGTGGTGCCCGCGGTGTAGTTGGGTATGTGGTGCCCGCGGTGTACTAGGGTATGTGGTGCCCGCGGTATACTTGGGTATGTGGTGCCTGAGGTGTAGTTGGGTATGTGATGCCCGCGGTGAAGTTGGGTATGTGATGCCCGCGGTGTACTAGAATATGTGGTGCCCGCGGTGTAGTTGGGTATGTGATGCCCGCGGTGTACTAGGGTATGTGGTGCCCGCGGTGTTGTTGGGAATGTGATGCCCGCGGTATACTTGGGTATGTGGTGCACGCGGTGTAGTTGGGTATGTGGTGCCCGCGGTGTACTAGGGTATGTGATGCCCGCGGTGTTCTAGGGTATGTGGTGCCCGCGGTGTAGTTGGGTATATGATGCCCGTGGTGTACTTGAATATGTGGTGCCCGGGGTGTAGTTGGGTATGTGATGCCCGCGATGAACTAGGGTATGTGGTGCCCGTGGTGTTGTTGGGTATTTGATGCCTGCGATGTACTAGGGTATGTGGTGCCCGCGGTGTAGTTGGGTATTCGGTGCCCGCGGTGTACTAGGGTATGTGATGCCCGCGGTGTACTAGGGTATGTGGTGCCCGCGGTGTACTTGGGACTGTGATGCCTGCGGTGTACTAGGGTATGTGGTGCCCGCGGTGTACTAGGGTATGTGGTGCCCGCGGTGTACTAGGGTATGTAGTGCCCGCGGTGTACTAGGGTATGTGGTGCCCGCGGTATACTTGGGTATGTGGTGCCTGAGGTGTAGTTGGGTATGTGATGCCCGCGGTGAAGTTGGGTATGTGATGCCCGCGGTGTACTAGGGTATGTGGTGCCCGGGGTGTAGTTGGGTATGTGATGCCCGCGGTGTAGTAGGGTATGTGGTGCCATCGGTGTAGTTGGGTATGTGATGCCCGCGGTGTAGTAGGGTATGTGGTGCCCGCGGTGTACTTGGGTATGTGGTGCCCGCGGTGTAGTTAGGTATGTGATGCCCGCGGTGTATTAGGGTATGTGGTGCCCGCGGTGTAGTTGGGTATAAGATGCCCGCGATGTACTAGGGTATGTGGTGCCCGCGGTTTACTAGGGTATATGATGCCCGCGGTGTACCTGGGTATGTGGTGCCCGCGGTGAACTAGGGTATGTGGTGCCCGCAGTGTACTTGGGTATGTGGTGCCCGCGGTGTACTAGGGTATGTGATGCCCGCGGTGTACTTGGGTATGTGATGCCCGCGGTGTACTAGGGTATGTGGTGCCCGCGGTGTAGTTGGGTATGTGATGCCCGCGATGTACTAGGGTATGTGGTGCCCGCGGTGTAGTTGGGTATGTGATGCTCGCGGTGTACTAGGGTATGTGGTGCCCGCGGTGTAGTTGGGAATGTGATGCCCGCGGTATACTTGGGTATGTGGTGCACGCGGTGTAGTTGGGTATGTGGTGCCCGCGGTGTACTAGGGTATGTGATGCCCGCGGTGTTCTAGGGTATGTGGTGCCCGCGGTGTAGTTGGGTATATGATGCCCGTGGTGTACTTGAATATGTGGTGCCCGGGGTGTAGTTGGGTATGTGATGCCCGCGGTGTAGTTGGGTATGTGATGCCCGCGGTGTATTTGGGTATTTGGTGCCCGCGGTATACTTGGGTATGTGGTGCCAGCGGTGTAGTTGGGTATGTGATGCCCGCGGTATACTTGGGTATGTGGTGCCTTTGGTGTTGTTGGGTATGTGGTGCCCGCGGTGTAGTTGGGTATGTGGTGCCCGCGGTGTACTAGGGTATGTGATGCCCGCTGTGTACTAGGGTATGTGTTGCCTGCGGTGTAGTTTGGTATATGATGCCCGCGGTGTACTAGGGTATGTGGTGCCCGCGGTGTACTAGGGTATGTGGTGCCCGCAGTGTACTTGGGTATATGATGCCCGCGGTGTACTAGGGTATGTGGTGCCCGCGGTGTAGTTGGGTATGTGGTGCCCGCGGTGTACTAGGGTATGTGATGCCCGCTGTGTACTTGGGTATGTGGTGCCCGCGGTGTAGTTGGGTATGTGATGCCCGCGGTGTACTAGGGTATGTGGTGCCCGCGGTGTACTAGGGTATGTGTTGCCTGCGGTGTAGTTGGGTATATGATGCCCGCGGTGTACTAGGGTATGTGGTGCCCGCGGTGTACTAGGGTATGTGGTGCCCGCGGTGTACTAGGGTATGTAGTGCCCGCGGTGTACTAGGGTATGTGGTGCCCGCGGTATACTTGGGTATGTGGTGCCTGAGGTGTAGTTGGGTATGTGATGCCCGCGGTGAAGTTGGGTATGTGATGCCCGCGGTGTACTAGGGTATGTGGTGCCCGCGGTGTAGTTGGGTATGTGATGCCCGCGGTGTATTAGGGTATGTGGTGCCCGCGGTGTACTAGGGTATGTGTTGCCCGCGGTGTACTAGGGTATGTGGTGCCCGCGGTGTTGTTGGGTATATGATGCCCGCGGTGTACTAGGGTATGTGGTGCCCGCGGTAAACTTGGGTATGTGGTGCCCGCGGTGTACTAGGGTATGTGATGCCCGCGGTGCACTAGGGTATGTGATGCCCGCGGTGTACTAGGGTATGTGGTGCCCGGAGTTTAGTTGGGTATGTGATGCCCGCAGTGTACTAGGGTATGTGGTGCCCGCGGTTTAGTTGGGTATGTGATGCCCGCGATGTACTAGGGTATGTGGTGCCCGCGGTGTAGTTGGGTATGTGATGCCTGCGATGTACTAGGGTATGTGGTGCCCGCGGTGTACTTGGGTATGTGATGCCCGCGGTGTACTAGGGTATGTGGTGCCCGTGGTGTAGTTGGGTATGTGATGCCCGCGATGTACTAGGGTATGTGGTGCCCGCGGTGTAGTTGGGTATGTGATGCTCGCGGTGTACTAGGGTATGTGGTGCCCGCGGTGTAGTTGGGAATATGATGGCCGCGGTATACTTGGGTATGTGGTGCACGCGGTGTAGTTGGGTATGTGGTGCCCGCGGTGTAGTTGGGTATGTGATGCCCGCGGTGTACTAGGGTATGTGGTGCCCGCGGTGTACTAGGGTATGTGTTGCCTGCGGTGTAGTTTGGTATATGATGCCCGCGGTGTACTAGGGTATGTGGTGCCCGCGGTGTACTAGGGTATGTGGTGCCCGCAGTGTATTTGGGTATTTGGTGCCCGCGGTATACTTGGGTATGTGGTGCCTGCGGTGTAGTTGGGTATGTGATGCCCGCGGTATACTTGGGTATGTGGTGCCTTTGGTGTTGTTGGGTATGTGGTGCCCGCGGTGTAGTTGGGTATGTGGTGCCCGCGGTGTACTAGGGTATGTGATGCCCGCTGTGTACTAGGGTATGTGGTGCCCGCGGTGTAGTTGGGTATGTGATGCCCGCGGTGTACTAGGGTATGTGGTGCCCGCGGTGTACTAGGGTATGTGTTGCCTGAGGTGTAGTTGGGTATGTGATGCCCGCGGTGAAGTTGGGTATGTGATGCCCGCGGTGTACTAGGGTATCTGGTGCCCGGGGTGTAGTTGGGTATGTGATGCCCGCGGTGTAGTAGGGTATGTGGTGCCATCGGTGTAGTTGGGTATGTGATGCCCGCGGTGTAGTAGGGTATGTGGTGCCCGCGGTGTACTTGGGTATGTGGTGCCCGGGGTGTAGTTAGGTATGTGATGCCCGCGGTGTATTAGGGTATGTGGTGCCCGCGGTGTAGTTGGGTATAAGATGCCCGCGATGTACTAGGGTATGTGGTGCCCGCGGTTTACTAGGGTATATGATGCCCGCGGTGTACCTGGGTATGTGGTGCCCGCGGTGAACTAGGGTATGTGGTGCCCGCAGTGTACTTGGGTATGTGGTGCCCGCGGTGTACTAGGGTATGTGATGCCCGCGGTGTACTTGGGTATGTGATGCCCGCGGTGTACTAGGGTATGTGGTGCCCGCGGTGTAGTTGGGTATGTGGTGCCCGCGGTGTACTAGGGTATGTGATGCCCGCTGTGTACTAGGGTATGTGGTGCCCGCGGTGTAGTTGGGTATGTGATGCCCGCGGTGTACTAGGGTATGTGGTGCCCGCGGTGTACTAGGGTATGTGTTGCCTGCGGTGTAGTTGGGTATTTGATGCCCGCGGTGTACTAGGGTATGTGGTGCCCGCGGTGTACTAGGGTATGTGGTGCCCGCGGTGTACTAGGGTATGTAGTGCCCGCGGTGTACTAGGGTATGTGGTGCCCGCGGTATACTTGGGTATGTGGTGCCTGAGGTGTAGTTGGGTATGTGATGCCCGCGGTGAAGTTGGGTATGTGATGCCCGCGGTGTACTAGGGTATGTGGTGCCCGCGGTGTAGTTGGGTATGTGATGCCCGCGGTGTACTAGGGTATGTGGTGCCCGCGGTGTACTAGGGTATGTGTTGCCCGCGGTGTACTAGGGTATGTGGTGCCCGCGGTGTTGTTGGGTATATGATGCCCGCGGTGTACTAGGGTATGTGGTGCCCGCGGTAAACTTGGGTATGTGGTGCCCGCGGTGTACTAGGGTATGTGATGCCCGCGGTGTACTAGGGTATGTGATGCCCGCGGTGTACTAGGGTATGTGGTGCCCGGAGTTTAGTTGGGTATGTGATGCCCGCAGTGTACTAGGGTATGTGGTGCCCGCGGTGTAGTTGGGTATGTGATGCCCGCGATGTACTAGGGTATGTGGTGCCCGCGGTGTAGTTGGGTATGTGATGCCCGCGATGTACTAGGGTATGTGGTGCCCGCGGTGTACTTGGGTATGTGATGCCCGCGGTGTACTAGGGTATGTGGTGCCCGTGGTGTAGTTGGGTATGTGATGCCCGCGATGTACTAGGGTATGTGGTGCCCGCGGTGTAGTTGGGTATGTGATGCTCGCGGTGTACTAGGGTATGTGGTGCCCGCGGTGTACTTGGGTATGTGATGCCCGCGGTGTACTAGGGTATGTGGTGCCCGTGGTGTAGTTGGGTATGTGATGCCCGCGATGTACTAGGGTATGTGGTGCCCGCGGTGTAGTTGGGTATGTGATGCTCGCGGTGTACTAGGGTATGTGGTGCCCGCGGTGTAGTTGGGAATATGATGCCCGCGGTATACTTGGGTATGTGGTGCACGCGGTGTAGTTGGGTATGTGGTGCCCGCGGTGTAGTTGGGTATGTGATGCCCGCGGTGTACTAGGGTATGTGGTGCCCGCGGTGTACTAGGGTATGTGTTGCCTGCGGTGTAGTTTGGTATATGATGCCCGCGGTGTACTAGGGTATGTGGTGCCCGCGGTGTACTAGGGTATGTGGTGCCCGCAGTGTATTTGGGTATTTGGTGCCCGCGGTATACTTGGGTATGTGGTGCCTGCGGTGTAGTTGGGTATGTGATGCCCGCGGTATACTTGGGTATGTGGTGCCTTTGGTGTTGTTGGGTATGTGGTGCCCGCGGTGTAGTTGGGTATGTGGTGCCCGCGGTGTACTAGGGTATGTGGTGCCCGCGGTATACTTGGGTATGTGGTGCCTGAGGTGTAGTTGGGTATGTGATGCCCGCGGTGAAGTTGGGTATGTGATGCCCGCGGTGTACTAGGGTATGTGGTGCCCGCGGTGTAGTTGGGTATGTGATGCCCGCGGTGTACTAGGGTATGTGGTGCCCGCGGTGTAGTTGGGAATGTGATGCCCGCGGTATACTTGGGTATGTGGTGCACGCGGTGTAGTTGGGTATGTGGTGCCCGCGGTGTACTAGGGTATGTGATGCCCGCGGTGTTCTAGGGTATGTGGTGCCCGCGGTGTAGTTGGGTATATGATGCCCGTGGTGTACTTGAATATGTGGTGCCCGGGGTGTAGTTGGGTATGTGATGCCCGCGGTGTAGTTGGGTATGTGATGCCCGCGGTGTATTTGGGTATTTGGTGCCCGCGGTATACTTGGGTATGTGGTGTCTGCGGTGAAGTTGGGTATGTGATGCCCGCGGTATACATGGGTATGTGGTGCCTTTGGTGTTGTTGGGTATGTGGTGCCCGCGGTGTAGTTGGGTATGTGGTGCCCGCGGTGTACTAGGGTATGTGATGCCCGCTGTGTACTAGGGTATGTGTTGCCTGCGGTGTAGTTTGGTATATGATGCCCGCGGTGTACTAGGGTATGTGGTGCCCGCAGTGTACTTGGGTATATGATGCCCGCGGTGTACTAGGGTATGTGGTGCCCGCGGTGTAGTTGGGTATGTGGTGCCCGCGGTGTACTAGGGTATGTGATGCCCGCTGTGTACTAGGGTATGTGGTGCCCGCGGTGTAGTTGGGTATGTGATGCCCGCGGTGTACTAGGGTATGTGGTGCCCGCGGTGTACTAGGGTATGTGTTGCCTGAGGTGTAGTTGGGTATGTGATGCCCGCGGTGAAGTTGGGTATGTGATGCCCGCGGTGTACTAGGGTATGTGGTGCCCGGGGTGTAGTTGGGTATGTGATGCCCGCGGTGTAGTAGGGTATGTGGTGCCATCGGTGTAGTTGGGTATGTGATGCCCGCGGTGTAGTAGGGTATGTGGTGCCCGCGGTGTACTTGGGTATGTGGTGCCCGGGGTGTAGTTAGGTATGTGATGCCCGCGGTGTATTAGGGTATGTGGTGCCCGCGGTGTGGTTGGGTATAAGATGCCCGCGATGTACTAGGGTATGTGGTGCCCGCGGTTTACTAGGGTATATGATGCCCGCGGTGTACCTGGGTATGTGGTGCCCGCGGTGAACTAGGGTATGTGGTGCCCGCAGTGTACTTGGGTATGTGGTGCCCGCGGTGTACTAGGGTATGTGATGCCCGCGGTGTACTTGGGTATGTGATGCCCGCGGTGTACTAGGGTATGTGGTGCCCGCGGTGTAGTTGGGTATGTGGTGCCCGCGGTGTACTAGGGTATGTGATGCCCGCTGTGTACTAGGGTATGTGGTGCCCGCGGTGTAGTTGGGTATGTGATGCCCGCGGTGTACTAGGGTATGTGGTGCCCGCGGTGTACTAGGGTATGTGTTGCCTGCGGTGTAGTTGGGTATATGATGCCCGCGGTGTACTAGGGTATGTGGTGCCCGCGGTGTACTAGGGTATGTGGTGCCCGCGGTGTACTAGGGTATGTAGTGCCCGCGGTGTACTAGGGTATGTGGTGCCCGCGGTATACTTGGGTATGTGGTGCCTGAGGTGTAGTTGGGTATGTGATGCCCGCGGTGTAGTTGGGTATGTGATGCCCGCGGTGTACTAGGGTATGTGGTGCCCGCGGTGTAGTTGGGTATGTGATGCCCGCGGTGTATTAGGGTATGTGGTGCCCGCGGTGTACTAGGGTATGTGTTGCCCGCGGTGTACTAGGGTATGTGGTGCCCGCGGTGTTGTTGGGTATGTGATGCCCGCGGTGTACTAGGGTATGTGGTGCCCGCGGTAAACTTGGGTATGTGGTGCCCGCGGTGTACTAGGGTATGTGATGCCCGCGGTGCACTTGGGTATGTGATGCCCGCGGTGTACTAGGGTATGTGGTGCCCGGAGTTTAGTTGGGTATGTGATGCCCGCAGTGTACTAGGGTATGTGGTGCCCGCGGTGTAGTTGGGTATGTGATGCCCGCGATGTACTAGGGTATGTGGTGCCCGCGGTGTAGTTGGGTATGTGATGCCCGCGATGTACTAGGGTATGTGGTGCCCGCGGTGTACTTGGGTATGTGATGCCCGCGGTGTACTAGGGTATGTGGTGCCCGTGGTGTAGTTGGGTATGTGATGCCCGCGATGTACTAGGGTATGTGGTGCCCGCGGTGTAGTTGGGTATGTGATGCTCGCGGTGTACTAGGGTATGTGGTGCCCGCGGTGTACTTGGGTATGTGATGCCCGCGGTGTACTAGGGTATGTGGTGCCCGTGGTGTAGTTGGGTATGTGATGCCCGCGATGTACTAGGGTATGTGGTGCCCGCGGTGTAGTTGGGTATGTGATGCTCGCGGTGTACTAGGGTATGTGGTGCCCGCGGTGTAGTTGGGAATATGATGCCCGCGGTATACTTGGGTATGTGGTGCACGCGGTGTAGTTGGGTATGTGGTGCCCGCGGTGTAGTTGGGTATGTGATGCCCGCGGTGTACTAGGGTATGTGGTGCCCGCGGTGTACTAGGGTATGTGTTGCCTGCGGTGTAGTTTGGTATATGATGCCCGCGGTGTACTAGGGTATGTGGTGCCCGCGGTGTACTAGGGTATGTGGTGCCCGCAGTGTATTTGGGTATTTGGTGCCCGCGGTATACTTGGGTATGTGGTGCCTGCGGTGAAGTTGGGTATGTGATGCCCGCGGTATACTTGGGTATGTGGTGCCTTTGGTGTTGTTGGGTATGTGGTGCCCGCGGTGTAGTTGGGTATGTGGTGCCCGCGGTGTACTAGGGTATGTGGTGCCCGCGGTATACTTGGGTATGTGGTGCCTGAGGTGTAGTTGGGTATGTGATGCCCGCGGTGAAGTTGGGTATGTGATGCCCGCGGTGTACTAGGGTATGTGGTGCCCGCGGTGTAGTTGGGTATGTGATGCCCGCGGTGTACTAGGGTATGTGGTGCCCGCGGTGTAGTTGGGAATGTGATGCCCGCGGTATACTTGGGTATGTGGTGCACGCGGTGTAGTTGGGTATGTGGTGCCCGCGGTGTACTAGGGTATGTGATGCCCGCGGTGTTCTAGGGTATGTGGTGCCCGCGGTGTAGTTGGGTATATGATGCCCGTGGTGTACTTGAATATGTGGTGCCCGGGGTGTAGTTGGGTATGTGATGCCCGCGGTGTAGTTGGGTATGTGATGCCCGCGGTGTATTTGGGTATTTGGTGCCCGCGGTATACTTGGGTATGTGGTGCCTGCGGTGAAGTTGGGTATGTGATGCCCGCGGTATACATGGGTATGTGGTGCCTTTGGTGTTGTTGGGTATGTGGTGCCCGCGGTGTAGTTGGGTATGTGGTGCCCGCGGTGTACTAGGGTATGTGATGCCCGCTGTGTACTAGGGTATGTGTTGCCTGCGGTGTAGTTTGGTATGTGATGCCCGCGGTGTACTAGGGTATGTGGTGCCCGCGGTGTACTAGGGTATGTGGTGCCCGCAGTGTACTTGGGTATATGATGCCCGCGGTGTACTAGGGTATGTGGTGCCCGCGGTGTAGTTGGGTATGTGGTGCCCGCGGTGTACTAGGGTATGTGATGCCCGCTGTGTACTAGGGTATGTGGTGCCCGCGGTGTAGTTGGGTATGTGATGCCCGCGGTGTACTAGGGTATGTGGTGCCCGCGGTGTACTAGGGTATGTGTTGCCTGCGGTGTAGTTGGGTATATGATGCCCGCGGTGTACTAGGGTATGTGGTGCCCGCGGTGTACTAGGGTATGTGGTGCCCGCGGTGTACTAGGGTATGTAGTGCCCGCGGTGTACTAGGGTATGTGGTGCCCGCGGTATACTTGGGTATGTGGTGCCTGAGGTGTAGTTGGGTATGTGATGCCCGCGGTGAAGTTGGGTATGTGATGCCCGCGGTGTACTAGGGTATGTGGTGCCCGCGGTGTAGTTGGGTATGTGATGCCCGCGGTGTATTAGGGTATGTGGTCCCCGCGGTGTACTAGGGTATGTGTTGCCCGCGGTGTACTAGGGTATGTGGTGCCCGCGGTGTTGTTGGGTATATGATGCCCGCGGTGTACTAGGGTATGTGGTGCCCGCGGTAAACTTGGGTATGTGGTGCCCGCGGTGTACTAGGGTATGTGATGCCCGCGGTGCACTTGGGTATGTGATGCCCGCGGTGTACTAGGGTATGTGGTGCCCGGAGTTTAGTTGGGTATGTGATGCCCGCAGTGTACTAGGGTATGTGGTGCCCGCGGTGTAGTTGGGTATGTGATGCCCGCGGTGTACTAGGGTATGTGGTGCCCGCGGTGTAGTTGGGTATGTGATGCCCGCGATGTACTAGGGTATGTGGTGCCCGCGGTGTACTTGGGTATGTGATGCCCGCGGTGTACTAGGGTATGTGGTGGCTGTGGTGTAGTTGGGTATGTGATGCCCGCGATGTACTAGGGTATGTGGTGCCCGCGGTGTAGTTGGGTATGTGATGCTCGCGGTGTACTAGGGTATGTGGTGCCCGCGGTGTAGTTGGGAATATGATGCCCGCGGTATACTTGGGTATGTGGTGCACGCGGTGTAGTTGGGTATGTGGTGCCCGCGGTGTAGTTGGGTATGTGATGTCCGCGGTGTACTAGGGTATGTGGTGCCCGCGGTGTACTAGGGTATGTGTTGCCTGCGGTGTAGTTTGGTATATGATGCCCGCGGTGTACTAGGGTATGTGGTGCCCGCGGTGTACTAGGGTATGTGGTGCCCGCAGTGTATTTGGGTATTTGGTGCCCGCGGTATACTTGGGTATGTGGTGCCTGCGGTGTAGTTGGGTATGTGATGCCCGCGGTATACTTGGGTATGTGGTGCCTGCGGTGTAGTTGGGTATGTGATGCCCGCGGTATACTTGGGTATGTGGTGCCTTTGGTGTTGTTGGGTATGTGGTGCCCGCGGTGTAGTTGGGTATGTGGTGCCCGCGGTGTAGTTGGGTATGTGATGCCCGCGGTGTACTAGGGTATGTGGTGCCCGCGGTGTACTAGGGTATGTGTTGCCTGCGGTGTAGTTGGGTATATGATGCCCGCGGTGTACAAGGGTATGTGGTGCCCGCGGTGTACTAGGGTATGTGGTGCCCGCGGTGTACTAGGGTATGTAGTGCCCGCGGTGTACTAGGGTATGTGGTGCCCGCGGTATACTTGGGTATGTGGTGCCTGAGGTGTAGTTGGGTATGTGATGCCCGCGGTGAAGTTGGGTATGTGATGCCCGCGGTGTACTAGGGTATGTGGTGCCCGCGGTGTAGTTGGGTATGTGATGCCCGCGATATACTAAGGTATGTGGTGCCCGGGGTGTAGTTGGGTATGTGATGCCCGCGGTGTAGTAGGGTATGTGGTGCCCGCGGTGTAGTTGGGTATGTGATGCCCGCGGTGTAGTAGGGTATGTGGTGCCCGCGGTGTACTTGGGTATGTGGTGCCCGGGGTGTAGTTAGGTATGTGATGCCCGCGGTGTACTAGGGTATGTGGTGCCCGCGGTGTAGTTGGGTATAAGATGCCCGCGAAGTACTAGGGTATGTGGTGCCCGCGGTTTACTAGGGTATATGATGCCCGCGGTGTACCTGGGTATGTGGTGCCCGCGGTGTACTAGGGTATGTGGTGCCCGCGGTGTACTAGGGTATGTAGTGCCCGCGGTGTACTAGGGTATGTGGTGCCCGCGGTATACTTGGGTATGTGGTGCCTGAGGTGTAGTTGGGTATGTGATGCCCGCGGTGAAGTTGGGTATGTGATGCCCGCGGTGTACTAGGGTATGTGGTGCCCGCGGTGTAGTTGGGTATGTGATGCCCGCGGTGTATTAGGGTATGTGGTCCCCGCGGTGTACTAGGGTATGTGTTGCCCGCGGTGTACTAGGGTATGTGGTGCCCGCGGTGTTGTTGGGTATATGATGCCCGCGGTGTACTAGGGTATGTGGTGCCCGCGGTAAACTTGGGTATGTGGTGCCCGCGGTGTACTAGGGTATGTGATGCCCGCGGTGCACTTGGGTATGTGATGCCCGCGGTGTACTAGGGTATGTGGTGCCCGGAGTTTAGTTGGGTATGTGATGCCCGCAGTGTACTAGGGTATGTGGTGCCCGCGGTGTAGTTGGGTATGTGATGCCCGCGATGTACTAGGGTATGTGGTGCCCGCGGTGTAGTTGGGTATGTGATGCCCGCGATGTACTAGGGTATGTGGTGCCCGCGGTGTACTTGGGTATGTGATGCCCGCGGTGTACTAGGGTATGTGGTGGCTGTGGTGTAGTTGGGTATGTGATGCCCGCGATGTACTAGGGTATGTGGTGCCCGCGGTGTAGTTGGGTATGTGATGCCCGCGGTGTACTAGGGTATGTGGTGCCCGCGGTGTAGTTGGGAATATGATGCCCGCGGTATACTTGGGTATGTGGTGCACGCGGTGTAGTTGGGTATGTGGTGCCCGCGGTGTAGTTGGGTATGTGATGCCCGCGGTGTACTAGGGTATGTGGTGCCCGCGGTGTACTAGGGTATGTGTTGCCTGCGGTGTAGTTTGGTATATGATGCCCGCGGTGTACTAGGGTATGTGGTGCCCGCGGTGTACTAGGGTATGTGGTGCCCGCAGTGTATTTGGGTATTTGGTGCCCGCGGTATACTTGGGTATGTGGTGCCTGCGGTGTAGTTGGGTATGTGATGCCCGCGGTATACTTGGGTATGTGGTGCCTGCGGTGTAGTTGGGTATGTGATGCCCGCGGTATACTTGGGTATGTGGTGCCTTTGGTGTTGTTGGGTATGTGGTGCCCGCGGTGTAGTTGGGTATGTGGTGCCCGCGGTGTAGTTGGGTATGTGATGCCCGCGGTGTACTAGGGTATGTGGTGCCCGCGGTGTACTAGGGTATGTGTTGCCTGCGGTGTAGTTGGGTATATGATGCCCGCGGTGTACAAGGGTATGTGGTGCCCGCGGTGTACTAGGGTATGTGGTGCCCGCGGTGTACTAGGGTATGTAGTGCCCGCGGTGTACTAGGGTATGTGGTGCCCGCGGTATACTTGGGTATGTGGTGCCTGAGGTGTAGTTGGGTATGTGATGCCCGCGGTGAAGTTGGGTATGTGATGCCCGCGGTGTACTAGGGTATGTGGTGCCCGCGGTGTAGTTGGGTATGTGATGCCCGCGATATACTAAGGTATGTGGTGCCCGGGGTGTAGTTGGGTATGTGATGCCCGCGGTGTAGTAGGGTATGTGGTGCCCGCGGTGTAGTTGGGTATGTGATGCCCGCGGTGTAGTAGGGTATGTGGTGCCCGCGGTGTACTTGGGTATGTGGTGCCCGGGGTGTAGTTAGGTATGTGATGCCCGCGGTGTACTAGGGTATGTGGTGCCCGCGGTGTAGTTGGGTATAAGATGCCCGCGAAGTACTAGGGTATGTGGTGCCCGCGGTTTACTAGGGTATATGATGCCCGCGGTGTACCTGGGTATGTGGTGCCCGCGGTGTACTAGGGTATGTGGTGCCCGCAGTGTAGTTGGGTATGTGATGCCCGCGGTGTACTAGGGTATGTGGTGCCCGCGGTGTACTAGGGTATGTGTTGCCCGCTGTGTACTAGGGTATGTGGTGCCCGCGGTGTAGTTGGGTATGTGATGCCCGCGGTGTACTAGGGTATGTGGTGCCCGCGGTGTACTAGGGTATGTGTTGCCTGCGGTGTAGTTGGGTATATGATGCCCGCGGTGTACTAGGGTATGTGGTGCCCGCGGTGTACTAGGGTATGTGGTGCCCGCGGTGTACTAGGGTATGTAGTGCCCGCGGTGTACTAGGGTATGTGGTGCCCGCGGTATACTTGGGTATGTGGTGCCTGAGGTGTAGTTGGGTATGTGATGCCCGCGGTGAAGTTGGGTATGTGATGCCCGCGGTGTACTAGGGTATTTGGTGCCCGCAATGTACTAGGGTGAATTTGGGTATGTGGTGCACACGGTGTAGTTGGGTATGTGGTGCCCGCGGTGTACTTGGGTATGTGGTGCCCGGGGTGTACTAGGGTATGTGATGCCCGCGGTGTACTTGGGTATGTGATGCCCGCGGTGTACTAGGGTATGTGGTGCCCGTGGTGTAGTTGGGTATGTGATGCCCGCGATGTACTAGGGTATGTGGTGCCCGCGGTGTAGTTGGGTATGTGATGCTCGCGGTGTACTAGGGTATGTGGTGCCCGCGGTGTAGTTGAGAATGTGATGCCCGCGGTATACTTGGGTATGTGGTGCACGCGGTGTAGTTGGGTATGTGGTGCCCGCGGTGTACTAGGATATGTGATGCCTGCGGTGTTCTAGGGTATGTGGTGCCCGCGGTGTAGTTGGGTATATGATGCCCGCGGTGTACTTGAATATGTGGTGCCCGGGGTGTAGTTGGGTATGTGATGCCCGCGGTGTACTAGGGTATGTAGTGCCCGCGGTGTACTAGGGTATGTGGTGCCCGCGGTATACTTGGGTATGTGGTGCCTGAGGTGTAGTTGGGTATGTGATGCCCGCGGTGAAGTTGGGTATGTGATGCCCGCGGTGTACTAGGGTATGTGGTGCCCGCGGTGTAGTTGGGTATAAAATGCCCGCGATGTACTAGGGTATGTGGTGCCCGCGGTGTACTAGGGTATGTGGTGCCCGCAGTGAAGTTGGGTATGTGATGCCCGCGGTGTATTAGGGTATGTGGTGCCCGCGGTGTACAAGGGTATGTGGTGCCCGCGGTGTTGTTGGGTATATGATGCCTGCGGTGTACTAGGGTATGTGGTGCCCGCGGTGTAGTTGGGTATGTGGTGCCCGCGGTGTACTAGGGTATGTGATGCCCGCGGTGCACTTGGGTATGTGATGCCCGCGGTGTACTAGGGTATGTGGTGCCCGGGGTGTAGTTGGGTATGTGATGCCCGCGGTGTACTAGGGTATGTGGTGCCCGCGGTGTAGTTGGGATTGTGATGCCCGCGGTATACTTGGGTATGTGGTGCACGCGGTGTAGTTGGGTATGTGGTGCCCGCGGTGTACTAGGGTATGTGGTGCACGCGGTGTAGTTGGGTATGTGATGCCCGCGGTGTACCTGGGTATGTGATGCACGGGGTGTAGTTGGGTATGTGATGCCCGCGGTGTACTAGGGTATGTGGTGCCCGCGGTGTAGTTGGGTATGTGATGCCCGCGATGAACTAGGGTATGTGGTGCCCGCGGTGTTGTTGGGTATTTGATGCCTGCGATGTACTAGGGTATGTGGTGCCCGCGGTGTAGTTGGGTATTCGGTGCCCGCGGTGTACTAGGGTATGTGATGCCCGCGGTGTACTAGGGTATGTGGTGCCCGCGGTGTACTTGGGACTGTGATGCCTGCGGTGTACTAGGGTATGTGGTGCCCGCGGTGTACTAGGGTATGTGGTGCCCGCGGTGTACTAGGGTATGTAGTGCCCGCGGTGTACTAGGGTATGTGGTGCCCGCGGTATACTTGGGTATGTGGTGCCTGAGGTGTAGTTGGGTATGTGATGCCCGCGGTGAAGTTGGGTATGTGATGCCCGCGGTGTACTAGGGTATGTGGTGCCCGGGGTGTAGTTGGGTATGTGATGCCCGCGGTGTAGTAGGGTATGTGGTGCCCGCGGTGTAGTTGGGTATAAGATGCCCGCGATGTACTAGGGTATGTGGTGCCCGCGGTTTACTAGGGTATATGATGCCCGCGGTGTACCTGGGTATGTGGTGCCCGCGGTGAACTAGGGTATGTGGTGCCCGCAGTGTACTTGGGTATGTGGTGCCCGCGGTGTACTAGGGTATGTGATGCCCGCGGTTTACTAGGGTATATGATGCCCGCGGTGTACCTGGGTATGTGGTGCCCGCGGTGAACTAGGGTATGTGGTGCCCGCAGTGTACTTGGGTATGTGGTGCCCGCGGTGTACTAGGGTATGTGATGCCCGCGGTGTACTTGGGTATGTGATGCCCGCGGTGTACTAGGGTATGTGGTGCCCGCGGTGTAGTTGGGTATGTGATGCCCGCGATGTACTAGGGTATGTGGTGCCCGCGGTGTAGTTGGGTATGTGATGCTCGCGGTGTACTAGGGTATGTGGTGCCCGCGGTGTAGTTGGGAATGTGATGCCCGCGGTATACTTGGGTATGTGGTGCACGCGGTGTAGTTGGGTATGTGGTGCCCGCGGTGTACTAGGGTATGTGATGCCCGCGGTGTTCTAGGGTATGTGGTGCCCGCGGTGTAGTTGGGTATATGATGCCCGTGGTGTACTTGAATATGTGGTGCCCGGGGTGTAGTTGGGTATGTGATGCCCGCGGTGTAGTTGGGTATGTGATGCCCGCGGTGTATTTGGGTATTTGGTGCCCGCGGTGTACTAGGGTATGTGGTGCCCGCGGTGTACTTGGGACTGTGATGCCTGCGGTGTACTAGGGTATGTGGTGCCCGCGGTGTACTAGGGTATGTGGTGCCCGCGGTGTACTAGGGTATGTAGTGCCCGCGGTGTACTAGGGTATGTGGTGCCCGCGGTATACTTGGGTATGTGGTGCCTGAGGTGTAGTTGGGTATGTGATGCCCGCGGTGTAGTTGGGTATGTGATGCCCGCGGTGTACTAGGGTATGTGGTGCCCGGGGTGTAGTTGGGTATGTGATGCCCGCGGTGTAGTAGGGTATGTGGTGCCATCGGTGTAGTTGGGTATGTGATGCCCGCGGTGTAGTAGGGTATGTGGTGCCCGCGGTGTACTTGGGTATGTGGTGCCCGGGGTGTAGTTAGGTATGTGATGCCCGCGGTGTATTAGGGTATGTGGTGCCCGCGGTGTAGTTGGGTATAAGATGCCCGCGGTGTACTAGGGTATGTGGTGCCCGCGGTTTACTAGGGTATGTGATGCCCGCGGTGTACCTGGGTATGTGGTGCCCGCGGTGAACTAGGGTATGTGGTGCCCGCAGTGTACTTGGGTATGTGGTGCCCGCGGTGTACTAGGGTATGTGATGCCCGCGGTGTACTTGGGTATGTGATGCCCGCGGTGTACTAGGGTATGTGGTGCCCGCGGTGTAGTTGGGTATGTGATGCCCGCGGTGTACTAGGGTATGTGGTGCCCGCGGTGTAGTTGGGTATGTGATGCTCGCGGTGTACTAGGGTATGTGGTGCCCGCGGTGTAGTTGGGAATGTGATGCCCGCGGTATACTTGGGTATGTGGTGCACGCGGTGTAGTTGGGTATGTGGTGCCCGCGGTGTACTAGGGTATGTGATGCCCGCGGTGTTCTAGGGTATGTGGTGCCCGCGGTGTAGTTGGGTATATGATGCCCGTGGTGTACTTGAATATGTGGTGCCCGGGGTGTAGTTGGGTATGTGATGCCCGCGGTGTAGTTGGGTATGTGATGCCCGCGGTGTATTTGGGTATTTGGTGCCCGCGGTATACTTGGGTATGTGGTGCCTGCGGTGTAGTTGGGTATGTGATGCCCGCGGTATACTTGGGTATGTGGTGCCTTTGGTGTTGTTGGGTATGTGGTGCCCGCGGTGTAGTTGGGTATGTGGTGCCCGCGGTGTACTAGGGTATGTGATGCCCGCTGTGTACTAGGGTATGTGTTGCCTGCGGTGTAGTTTGGTATATGATGCCCGCGGTGTACTAGGGTATGTGGTGCCCGCGGTGTACTAGGGTATGTGGTGCCCGCAGTGTACTTGGGTATATGATGCCCGCGGTGTACTAGGGTATGTGATGCCCGCGGTGTACTAGGGTATGTGGTGCCCGCGGTGTACTAGGGTATGTGTTGCCTGCGGTGTAGTTGGGTATGTGATGCCCGCGGTGTACTAGGGTATGTGGTGCCCGCGGTGTACTAGGATATGTGGTGCCCGCGGTGTACTAGGGTATGTAGTGCCCGCGGTGTACTAGGGTATGTGGTGCCCGCGGTATACTTGGGTATGTGGTGCCTGAGGTGTAGTTGGGTATGTGATGCCCGCGGTGAAGTTGGGTATGTGATGCCCGCGGTGTACTAGGGTATGTGGTGCCCGCGGTGTAGTTGGGTATGTGATGCCCGCGATATACTAAGGTATGTGGTGCCCGGGGTGTAGTTGGGTATGTGATGCCCGCGGTGTAGTAGGGTATGTGGTGCCCGCGGTGTAGTTGGGTATGTGATGCCCGCGGTGTAGTAGGGTATGTGGTGCCCGCGGTGTACTTGGGTATGTGGTGCCCGCGGTGTAGTTAGGTATGTGATGCCCGCGGTGTACTAGGGTATGTGGTGCCCGCGGTGTAGTTGGGTATAAGATGCCCGCGATGTACTAGGGTATGTGGTGCCCGCGGTTTACTAGGGTATATGATGCCCGCGGTGTACCTGGGTATGTGGTGCCCGCGGTGTACTAGGGTATGTGGTGCCCGCGGTGTAGTTGGGTATGTGATGCCCGCGGTGTATTAGGGTATGTGGTGCCCGCGGTGTACTAGGGTATGTGTTGCCCGCTGTGTACTAGGGTATGTGGTGCCCGCGGTGTAGTTGGGTATGTGATGCCCGCGGTGTACTAGGGTATGTGGTGCCCGCGGTGTACTAGGGTATGTGTTGCCTGCGGTGTAGTTGGGTATATGATGCCCGCGGTGTACTAGGGTATGTGGTGCCCGCGGTGTACTAGGGTATGTGGTGCCCGCGGTGTACTAGGGTATGTGGTGCCCGCGGTGTACTAGGGTATGTGGTGCCCGCGGTATACTTGGGTATGTGGTGCCTGAGGTGTAGTTGGGTATGTGATGCCCGCGGTGAAGTTGGGTATGTGATGCCCGCGGTGTACTAGGGTATGTGGTGCCCGCAATGTACTAGGGTGAAGTTGGGTATGTGGTGCACACGGTGTAGTTGGGTATGTGGTGCCCGCGGTGTACTTGGGTATGTGGTGCCCGGGGTGTACTAGGGTATGTGATGCCCGCGGTGTACTTGGGTATGTGATGCCCGCGGTGTACTAGGGTATGTGGTGCCCGTGGTGTAGTTGGGTATGTGATGCCCGCGATGTACTAGGGTATGTGGTGCCCGCGGTGTAGTTGGGTATGTGATGCTCGCGGTGTACTAGGGTATGTGGTGCCCGCGGTGTAGTTGGGAATGTGATGCCCGCGGTATACTTGGGTATGTGGTGCACGCGGTGTAGTTGGGTATGTGGTGCCCGCGGTGTACTAGGGTATGTGATGCCCGCGGTGTTCTAGGGTATGTGGTGCCCGCGGTGTAGTTGGGTATATGATGCCCGCGGTGTACTTGAATATGTGGTGCCCGGGGTGTAGTTGGGTATGTGATGCCCGCGGTGTAGTTGGGTATGTGATGCCCGCGGTGTATTTGGGTATTTGGTGCCCGCGGTATACTTGGGTATGTGGTGCCTGCGGTGTAGTTGGGTATGTGATGCCCGCGGTGTACTAGGGTATGTGGTGCCCGCGGTGTAGTTGGGTATGTGATGCCCGCGGTGTACTAGGGTATGTGGTGCCCGCGGTGTTCTAGGGTATGTGTTGCCCGCGGTGTAGTTGGGTATGTGATGCCCGCTGTGTACTAGGGTATGTGGTGCCCGCGGTGTAGTTGGGTATATGATGCCCGCGGTGTACTAGGGTATGTGGTGCCCGCGGTGTACTAGGGTATGTGGTGCCCGCGGTGTACTAGGGTATGTAGTGCCCGCGGTGTACTAGGGTATGTGGTGCCCGCGGTATACTTGGGTATGTGGTGCCTGAGGTGTAGTTGGGTATGTGATGCCCGCGGTGAAGTTGGGTATGTGATGCCCGCGGTGTACTAGGGTATGTGGTGCCCGCGGTGTAGTTGGGTATAAGATGCCCGCGATGTACTAGGGTATGTGGTGCCCGCGGTGTACTAGGGTATGTGGTGCCCGCAGTGAAGTTGGGTATGTGATGCCCGCGGTGTATTAGGGTATGTGGTGCCCGCGGTGTACTAGGGTATGTGGTGCCCGCGGTGTTGTTGGGTATATGATGCCTGCGGTGTACTAGGGTATGTGGTGCCCGCGGTGTAGTTGGGTATGTGGTGCCCGCGGTGTACTAGGGTATGTGATGCCCGCGGTGCACTTGGGTATGTGATGCCCGCGGTGTACTAGGGTATGTGGTGCCCGGGGTGTAGTTGGGTATGTGATGCCCGCGGTGTACTAGGGTATGTGGTGCCCGCGGTGTAGTTGGGATTGTGATGCCCGCGGTATACTTGGTATGTGGTGCACGCGGTGTACTTGGGTATGTGGTGCCCGCGGTGTACTAGGGTATGTGATGCACGCGGTGTAGTTGGGTATGTGATGCCCGCGGTGTACCTGGGTATGTGATGCACGGGGTGTAGTTGGGTATGTGATGCCCGCGGTGTACTAGGGTATGTGGTGCCCGCGGTGTAGTTGGGTATGTGATGCCCGCGATGAACTAGGGTATGTGGTGCCCGCGGTGTTGTTGGGTATTTGATGCCTGCGATGTACTAGGGTATGTGGTGCCCGCGGTGTAGTTGGGTATTCGGTGCCCGCGGTGTACTAGGGTATGTGATGCCCGCGGTGTACTAGGGTATGTGGTGCCCGCGGTGTACTTGGGACTGTGATGCCTGCGGTGTACTAGGGTATGTGGTGCCCGCGGTGTACTAGGGTATGTGGTGCCCGCGGTGTAGTTGGGTATATGATGCCCGCGGTGTACTTGAATATGTGGTGCCCGGGGTGTAGTTGGGTATGTGATGCCCGCGGTGTAGTTGGGTATGTGATGCCCGCGGTGTATTTGGGTATTTGGTGCCCGCGGTATACTTGGGTATGTGGTGCCCGCGGTGTACTAGGGTATGTGTTGCCCGCGGTGTAGTTGGGTATGTGATGCCCGCTGTGTACTAGGGTATGTGGTGCCCGCGGTGTAGTTGGGTATATGATGCCCGCGGTGTACTAGGGTATGTGGTGCCCGCGGTGTACTAGGGTATGTGGTGCCCGCGGTGTACTAGGGTATGTAGTGCCCGCGGTGTACTAGGGTATGTGGTGCCCGCGGTATACTTGGGTATGTGGTGCCTGAGGTGTAGTTGGGTATGTGATGCCCGCGGTGTAGTTGGGTATGTGATGCCCGCGGTGTACTAGGGTATGTGGTGCCCGCGGTGTAGTTGGGTATAAGATGCCCGCGATGTACTAGGGTATGTGGTGCCCGCGGTGTACTAGGGTATGTGGTGCCCGCAGTGAAGTTGGGTATGTGATGCCCGCGGTGTATTAGGGTATGTGGTGCCCGCGGTGTACTAGGGTATGTGGTGCCCGCGGTGTTGTTGGGTATATGATGCCTGCGGTGTACTAGGGTATGTGGTGCCCGCGGTGTAGTTGGGTATGTGGTGCCCGCGGTGTACTAGGGTATGTGATGCCCGCGGTGCACTTGGGTATGTGATGCCCGCGGTGTACTAGGGTATGTGGTGCCCGCGGTGTAGTTGGGTATGTGATGCCCGCGGTGTACTAGGGTATGTGGTGCCCGCGGTGTAGTTGGGATTGTGATGCCCGCGGTATACTTGGTATGTGGTGCACGCGGTGTAGTTGGGTATGTGCTGCCCGCGGTGTACTAGGGTATGTGGTGCCCGCGGTGTAGTTGGGTATGTGATGCCCGCGGTGTACCTGGGTATGTGATGCACGGGGTGTAGTTGGGTATGTGATGCCCGCGGTGTACTAGGGTATGTGGTGCCCGCGGTGTAGTTGGGTATGTGATGCCCGCGATGAACTAGGGTATGTGGTGCCCGCGGTGTTGTTGGGTATTTGATGCCTGCGATGTACTAGGGTATGTGGTGCCCGCGGTGTAGTTGGGTATTCGGTGCCCGCGGTGTACTAGGGTATGTGATGCCCGCGGTGTACTAGGGTATGTGGTGCCCGCGGTGTACTTGGGACTGTGATGCCTGCGGTGTACTAGGGTATGTGGTGCCCGCGGTGTACTAGGGTATGTGGTGCCCGCGGTGTACTAGGGTATGTAGTGCCCGCGGTGTACTAGGGTATGTGGTGCCCGCGGTATACTTGGGTATGTGGTGCCTGAGGTGTAGTTGGGTATGTGATGCCCGCGGTGAAGTTGGGTATGTGATGCCCGCGGTGTACTAGGGTATGTGGTGCCCGGGGTGTAGTTGGGTATGTGATGCCCGCGGTGTAGTAGGGTATGTGGTGCCATCGGTGTAGTTGGGTATGTGATGCCCGCGGTGTAGTAGGGTATGTGGTGCCCGCGGTGTACTTGGGTATGTGGTGCCCGGGGTGTAGTTAGGTATGTGATGCCCGCGGTGTATTAGGGTATGTGGTGCCCGCGGTGTAGTTGGGTATAAGATGCCCGCGATGTACTAGGGTATGTGGTGCCCGCGGTTTACTAGGGTATATGATGCCCGCGGTGTACCTGGGTATGTGGTGCCCGCGGTGAACTAGGGTATGTGGTGCCCGCAGTGTACTTGGGTATGTGGTGCCCGCGGTGTACTAGGGTATGTGATGCCCGCGGTGTACTTGGGTATGTGATGCCCGCGGTGTACTAGGGTATGTGGTGCCCGCGGTGTAGTTGGGTATGTGATGCCCGCGATGTACTAGGGTATGTGGTGCCCGCGGTGTAGTTGGGTATGTGATGCTCGCGGTGTACTAGGGTATGTGGTGCCCGCGGTGTAGTTGGGAATGTGATGCCCGCGGTATACTTGGGTATGTGGTGCACGCGGTGTAGTTGGGTATGTGGTGCCCGCGGTGTACTAGGGTATGTGATGCCCGCGGTGTTCTAGGGTATGTGGTGCCCGCGGTGTAGTTGGGTATATGATGCCCGTGGTGTACTTGAATATGTGGTGCCCGGGGTGTAGTTAGGTATGTGATGCCCGCGGTGTATTAGGGTATGTGGTGCCCGCGGTGTAGTTGGGTATAAGATGCCCGCGATGTACTAGGGTATGTGGTGCCCGCGGTTTACTAGGGTATATGATGCCCGCGGTGTACCTGGGTATGTGGTGCCCGCGGTGAACTAGGGTATGTGGTGCCCGCAGTGTACTTGGGTATGTGGTGCCCGCGGTGTACTAGGGTATGTGATGCCCGCGGTGTACTTGGGTATGTGATGCCCGCGGTGTACTAGGGTATGTGGTGCCCGCGGTGTAGTTGGGTATGTGATGCCCGCGATGTACTAGGGTATGTGGTGCCCGCGGTGTAGTTGGGTATGTGATGCTCGCGGTGTACTAGGGTATGTGGTGCCCGCGGTGTAGTTGGGAAT
This sequence comes from Ecliptopera silaceata, assembly GCA_932527185.1. NCBI lineage: Eukaryota > Metazoa > Arthropoda > Insecta > Lepidoptera > Geometridae > Ecliptopera > Ecliptopera silaceata. The sequence continues at coordinate 1,302,429 of OW052202.1, read as the reverse complement.
GTGATGCCCGCGGTATACTTGGGTATGTGGTGCACGCGGTGTAGTTGGGTATGTGGTGCCCGCGGTGTACTAGGGTATGTGATGCCCGCGGTGTTCTAGGGTATGTGGTGCCCGCGGTGTAGTTGGGTATATGATGCCCGTGGTGTACCTGAATATGTGGTGCCCGGGGTGTAGTTGGGTATGTGATGCCCGCGGTGTAGTTGGGTATGTGATGCCCGCGGTGTATTTGGGTATTTGGTGCCCGCGGTATACTTGGGTATGTGGTGCCTGCGGTGTAGTTGGGTATGTGATGCCCGCGGTATACTTGGGTATGTGGTGCCTTTGGTGTTGTTGGGTATGTGGTGCCCGCGGTGTAGTTGGGTATGTGGTGCCCGCGGTGTACTAGGGTATGTGATGCCCGCTGTGTACTAGGGTATGTGTTGCCTGCGGTGTAGTTTGGTATATGATGCCCGCGATGTACTAGGGTATGTGGTGCCCGCGGTGTACTAGGGTATGTGGTGCCCGCAGTGTACTTGGGTATATGATGCCCGCGGTGTACTAGGGTATGTGGTGCCCGCGGTGTAGTTGGGTATGTGGTGCCCGCGGTGTACTAGGGTATGTGATGCCCGCTGTGTACTAGGGTATGTGGTGCCCGCGGTGTAGTTGGGTATGTGATGCCCGCGGTGTACTAGGGTATGTGGTGCCCGCGGTGTACTAGGGTATGTGTTGCCTGCGGTGTAGTTGGGTATATGATGCCCGCGGTGTACTAGGGTATGTGGTGCCCGCGGTGTACTAGGGTATGTGGTGCCCGCGGTGTACTAGGGTATGTGGTGCCCGCGGTGTACTAGGGTATGTGGTGCCCGCGGTATACTTGGGTATGTGGTGCCTGAGGTGTAGTTGGGTATGTGATGCCCGCGGTGAAGTTGGGTATGTGATGCCCGCGGTGTACTAGGGTATGTGGTGCCCGCGGTGTAGTTGGGTATGTGATGCCCGCGGTGTATTAGGGTATGTGGTGCCCGCGGTGTACTAGGGTATGTGTTGCCCGCGGTGTACTAGGGTATGTGGTGCCCGCGGTGTTGTTGGGTATATGATGCCCGCGGTGTACTAGGGTATGTGGTGCCCGCGGTAAACTTGGGTATGTGGTGCCCGCGGTGTACTAGGGTATGTGATGCCCGCGGTGCACTTGGGTATGTGATGCCCGCGGTGTACTAGGGTATGTGGTGCCCGGAGTTTAGTTGGGTATGTGATGCCCGCAGTGTACTAGGGTATGTGGTGCCCGCGGTGTAGTTGGGTATGTGATGCCCGCGATGTACTAGGGTATGTGGTGCCCGCGGTGTAGTTGGGTATGTGATGCCTGCGATGTACTAGGGTATGTGGTGCCCGCGGTGTACTTGGGTATGTGATGCCCGCGGTGTACTAGGGTATGTGGTGCCCGTGGTGTAGTTGGGTATGTGATGCCCGCGATGTACTAGGGTATGTGGTGCCCGCGGTGTAGTTGGGTATGTGATGCTCGCGGTGTACTAGGGTATGTGGTGCCCGCGGTGTAGTTGGGAATATGATGGCCGCGGTATACTTGGGTATGTGGTGCACGCGGTGTAGTTGGGTATGTGGTGCCCGCGGTGTAGTTGGGTATGTGATGCCCGCGGTGTACTAGGGTATGTGGTGCCCGCGGTGTACTAGGGTATGTGTTGCCTGCGGTGTAGTTTGGTATATGATGCCCGCGGTGTACTAGGGTATGTGGTGCCCGCGGTGTACTAGGGTATGTGGTGCCCGCAGTGTATTTGGGTATTTGGTGCCCGCGGTATACTTGGGTATGTGGTGCCTGCGGTGTAGTTGGGTATGTGATGCCCGCGGTATACTTGGGTATGTGGTGCCTTTGGTGTTGTTGGGTATGTGGTGCCCGCGGTGTAGTTGGGTATGTGGTGCCCGCGGTGTACTAGGGTATGTGATGCCCGCTGTGTACTAGGGTATGTGGTGCCCGCGGTGTAGTTGGGTATGTGATGCCCGCGGTGTACTAGGGTATGTGGTGCCCGCGGTGTACTAGGGTATGTGTTGCCTGAGGTGTAGTTGGGTATGTGATGCCCGCGGTGAAGTTGGGTATGTGATGCCCGCGGTGTACTAGGGTTGTGGTGCCCGGGGTGTAGTTGGGTATGTGATGCCCGCGGTGTAGTAGGGTATGTGGTGCCATCGGTGTAGTTGGGTATGTGATGCCCGCGGTGTAGTAGGGTATGTGGTGCCCGCGGTGTACTTGGGTATGTGGTGCCCGGGGTGTAGTTAGGTATGTGATGCCCGCGGTGTATTAGGGTATGTGGTGCCCGCGGTGTAGTTGGGTATAAGATGCCCGCGATGTACTAGGGTATGTGGTGCCCGCGGTTTACTAGGGTATATGATGCCCGCGGTGTACCTGGGTATGTGGTGCCAGCGGTGAACTAGGGTATGTGGTGCCCGCAGTGTACTTGGGTATGTGGTGCCCGCGGTGTACTAGGGTATGTGATGCCCGCGGTGTACTTGGGTATGTGATGCCCGCGGTGTACTAGGGTATGTGGTGCCCGCGGTGTAGTTGGGTATGTGGTGCCCGCGGTGTACTAGGGTATGTGATGCCCGCTGTGTACTAGGGTATGTGGTGCCCGCGGTGTAGTTGGGTATGTGATGCCCGCGGTGTACTAGGGTATGTGGTGCCCGCGGTGTACTAGGGTATGTGTTGCCTGCGGTGTAGTTGGGTATATGATGCCCGCGGTGTACTAGGGTATGTGGTGCCCGCGGTGTACTAGGGTATGTGGTGCCCGCGGTGTACTAGGGTATGTAGTGCCCGCGGTGTACTAGGGTATGTGGTGCCCGCGGTATACTTGGGTATGTGGTGCCTGAGGTGTAGTTGGGTATGTGATGCCCGCGGTGAAGTTGGGTATGTGATGCCCGCGGTGTACTAGGGTATGTGGTGCCCGCGGTGTAGTTGGGTATGTGATGCCCGCGGTGTATTAGGGTATGTGGTGCCCGCGGTGTACTAGGGTATGTGTTGCCCGCGGTGTACTAGGGTATGTGGTGCCCGCGGTGTTGTTGGGTATGTGATGCCCGCGGTGTACTAGGGTATGTGGTGCCCGCGGTAAACTTGGGTATGTGGTGCCCGCGGTGTACTAGGGTATGTGATGCCCGCGGTGCACTTGGGTATGTGATGCCCGCGGTGTACTAGGGTATGTGGTGCCCGGAGTTTAGTTGGGTATGTGATGCCCGCAGTGTACTAGGGTATGTGGTGCCCGCGGTGTAGTTGGGTATGTGATGCCCGCGATGTACTAGGGTATGTGGTGCCCGCGGTGTAGTTGGGTATGTGATGCCCGCGGTGTACTAGGGTATGTGGTGCCCGCGGTGTACTTGGGTATGTGATGCCCGCGGTGTACTAGGGTATGTGGTGCCCGTGGTGTAGTTGGGTATGTGATGCCCGCGATGTACTAGGGTATGTGGTGCCCGCGGTGTAGTTGGGTATGTGATGCTCGCGGTGTACTAGGGTATGTGGTGCCCGCGGTGTACTTGGGTATGTGATGCCCGCGGTGTACTAGGGTATGTGGTGCCCGTGGTGTAGTTGGGTATGTGATGCCCGCGGTGTACTAGGGTATGTGGTGCCCGCGGTGTAGTTGGGTATGTGATGCTCGCGGTGTACTAGGGTATGTGGTGCCCGCGGTGTAGTTGGGAATATGATGCCCGCGGTGTACTTGGGTATGTGGTGCACGCGGTGTAGTTGGGTATGTGGTGCCCGCGGTGTAGTTGGGTATGTGATGCCCGCGGTGTACTAGGGTATGTGGTGCCCGCGGTGTACTAGGGTATGTGTTGCCTGCGGTGTAGTTTGGTATATGATGCCCGCGGTGTACTAGGGTATGTGGTGCCCGCGGTGTACTAGGGTATGTGGTGCCCGCGGTGTATTTGGGTATTTGGTGCCCGCGGTATACTTGGGTATGTGGTGCCTGCGGTGTAGTTGGGTATGTGATGCCCGCGGTATACTTGGGTATGTGGTGCCTTTGGTGTTGTTGGGTATGTGGTGCCCGCGGTGTAGTTGGGTATGTGGTGCCCGCGGTGTACTAGGGTATGTGGTGCCCGCGGTATACTTGGGTATGTGGTGCCTGAGGTGTAGTTGGGTATGTGATGCCCGCGGTGAAGTTGGGTATGTGATGCCCGCGGTGTACTAGGGTATGTGGTGCCCGCGGTGTAGTTGGGTATGTGATGCCCGCGGTGTACTAGGGTATGTGGTGCCCGCGGTGTAGTTGGGAATGTGATGCCCGCGGTATACTTGGGTATGTGGTGCACGCGGTGTAGTTGGGTATGTGGTGCCCGCGGTGTACTAGGGTATGTGATGCCCGCGGTGTTCTAGGGTATGTGGTGCCCGCGGTGTAGTTGGGTTTATGATGCCCGTGGTGTACTTGAATATGTGGTGCCCGGGGTGTAGTTGGGTATGTGATGCCCGCGATGAACTAGGGTATGTGGTGCCCGCGGTGTTGTTGGGTATTTGATGCCTGCGATGTACTAGGGTATGTGGTGCCCGCGGTGTAGTTGGGTATTCGGTGCCCGCGGTGTACTAGGGTATGTGATGCCCGCGGTGTACTAGGGTATGTGGTGCCCGCGGTGTACTTGGGACTGTGATGCCTGCGGTGTACTAGGGTATGTGGTGCCCGCGGTGTACTAGGGTATGTGGTGCCCGCGGTGTACTAGGGTATGTAGTGCCCGCGGTGTACTAGGGTATGTGGTGCCCGCGGTATACTTGGGTATGTGGTGCCTGAGGTGTAGTTGGGTATGTGATGCCCGCGGTGAAGTTGGGTATGTGATGCCCGCGGTGTACTAGGGTATGTGGTGCCCGGGGTGTAGTTGGGTATGTGATGCCCGCGGTGTAGTAGGGTATGTGGTGCCATCGGTGTAGTTGGGTATGTGATGCCCGCGGTGTAGTAGGGTATGTGGTGCCCGCGGTGTACTTGGGTATGTGGTGCCCGGGGTGTAGTTAGGTATGTGATGCCCGCGGTGTATTAGGGTATGTGGTGCCCGCGGTGTAGTTGGGTATAAGATGCCCGCGATGTACTAGGGTATGTGGTGCCCGCGGTTTACTAGGGTATATGATGCCCGCGGTGTACCTGGGTATGTGGTGCCCGCGGTGAACTAGGGTATGTGGTGCCCGCAGTGTACTTGGGTATGTGGTGCCCGCGGTGTACTAGGGTATGTGATGCCCGCGGTGTACTTGGGTATGTGATGCCCGCGGTGTACTAGGGTATGTGGTGCCCGCGGTGTAGTTGGGTATGTGATGCCCGCGATGTACTAGGGTATGTGGTGCCCGCGGTGTAGTTGGGTATGTGATGCTCGCGGTGTACTAGGGTATGTGGTGCCCGCGGTGTAGTTGGGAATGTGATGCCCGCGGTATACTTGGGTATGTGGTGCACGCGGTGTAGTTGGGTATGTGGTGCCCGCGGTGTACTAGGGTATGTGATGCCCGCGGTGTTCTAGGGTATGTGGTGCCCGCGGTGTAGTTGGGTATATGATGCCCGTGGTGTACTTGAATATGTGGTGCCCGGGGTGTAGTTGGGTATGTGATGCCCGCGGTGTAGTTGGGTATGTGATGCCCGCGGTGTATTTGGGTATTTGGTGCCCGCGGTATACTTGGGTATGTGGTGCCTGCGGTGTAGTTGGGTATGTGATGCCCGCGGTATACTTGGGTATGTGGTGCCTTTGGTGTTGTTGGGTATGTGGTGCCCGCGGTGTAGTTGGGTATGTGGTGCCCGCGGTGTACTAGGGTATGTGATGCCCGCTGTGTACTAGGGTATGTGTTGCCTGCGGTGTAGTTTGGTATATGATGCCCGCGGTGTACTAGGGTATGTGGTGCCCGCGGTGTTCTAGGGTATGTGGTGCCCGCAGTGTACTTGGGTATATGATGCCCGCGGTGTACTAGGGTATGTGGTGCCCGCGGTGTAGTTGGGTATGTGGTGCCCGCGGTGTACTAGGGTATGTGATGCCCGCTGTGTACTAGGGTATGTGGTGCCCGCGGTGTAGTTGGGTATGTGATGCCCGCGGTGTACTAGGGTATGTGGTGCCCGCGGTGTACTAGGGTATGTGTTGCCTGCGGTGTAGTTGGGTATATGATGCCCGCGGTGTACTAGGGTATGTGGTGCCCGCGGTGTACTAGGGTATGTGGTGCCCGCGGTGTACTAGGGTATGTAGTGCCCGCGGTGTACTAGGGTATGTGGTGCCCGCGGTATACTTGGGTATGTGGTGCCTGAGGTGTAGTTGGGTATGTGATGCCCGCGGTGAAGTTGGGTATGTGATGCCCGCGGTGTACTAGGGTATGTGGTGCCCGCGGTGTAGTTGGGTATGTGATGCCCGCGGTGTATTAGGGTATGTGGTGCCCGCGGTGTACTAGGGTATGTGTTGCCCGCGGTGTACTAGGGTATGTGGTGCCCGCGGTGTTGTTGGGTATATGATGCCCGCGGTGTACTAGGGTATGTGGTGCCCGCGGTAAACTTGGGTATGTGGTGCCCGCGGTGTACTAGGGTATGTGATGCCCGCGGTGCACTTGGGTATGTGATGCCCGCGGTGTACTAGGGTATGTGGTGCCCGGAGTTTAGTTGGGTATGTGATGCCCGCAGTGTACTAGGGTATGTGGTGCCCGCGGTGTAGTTGGGTATGTGATGCCCGCGATGTACTAGGGTATGTGGTGCCCGCGGTGTAGTTGGGTATGTGATGCCTGCGATGTACTAGGGTATGTGGTGCCCGCGGTGTACTTGGGTATGTGATGCCCGCGGTGTACTAGGGTATGTGGTGCCCGTGGTGTAGTTGGGTATGTGATGCCCGCGATGTACTAGGGTATGTGGTGCCCGCGGTGTAGTTGGGTATGTGATGCTCGCGGTGTACTAGGGTATGTGGTGCCCGCGGTGTAGTTGGGAATATGATGGCCGCGGTATACTTGGGTATGTGGTGCACGCGGTGTAGTTGGGTATGTGGTGCCCGCGGTGTAGTTGGGTATGTGATGCCCGCGGTGTACTAGGGTATGTGGTGCCCGCGGTGTACTAGGGTATGTGTTGCCTGCGGTGTAGTTTGGTATATGATGCCCGCGGTGTACTAGGGTATGTGGTGCCCGCAGTGTATTTGGGTATTTGGTGCCCGCGGTATACTTGGGTATGTGGTGCCTGCGGTGTAGTTGGGTATGTGATGCCCGCGGTATACTTGGGTATGTGGTGCCTTTGGTGTTGTTGGGTATGTGGTGCCCGCGGTGTAGTTGGGTATGTGGTGCCCGCGGTGTACTAGGGTATGTGATGCCCGCTGTGTACTAGGGTATGTGGTGCCCGCGGTGTAGTTGGGTATGTGATGCCCGCGGTGTACTAGGGTATGTGGTGCCCGCGGTGTACTAGGGTATGTGTTGCCTGAGGTGTAGTTGGGTATGTGATGCCCGCGGTGTAGTTGGGTATGTGATGCCCGCGGTGTACTAGGGTATGTGGTGCCCGCGGTGTAGTTGGGTATGTGATGCCCGCGGTGTAGTAGGGTATGTGGTGCCATCGGTGTAGTTGGGTATGTGATGCCCGCGGTGTAGTAGGGTATGTGGTGCCCGCGGTGTACTTGGGTATGTGGTGCCCGGGGTGTAGTTAGGTATGTGATGCCCGCGGTGTATTAGGGTATGTGGTGCCCGCGGTGTAGTTGGGTATAAGATGCCCGCGATGTACTAGGGTATGTGGTGCCCGCGGTTTACTAGGGTATATGATGCCCGCGGTGTACCTGGGTATGTGGTGCCCGCGGTGAACTAGGGTATGTGGTGCCCGCAGTGTACTTGGGTATGTGGTGCCCGCGGTGTACTAGGGTATGTGATGCCCGCGGTGTACTTGGGTATGTGATGCCCGCGGTGTACTAGGGTATGTGGTGCCCGCGGTGTAGTTGGGTATGTGGTGCCCGCGGTGTACTAGGGTATGTGATGCCCGCTGTGTACTAGGGTATGTGGTGCCCGCGGTGTAGTTGGGTATGTGATGCCCGCGGTGTACTAGGGTATGTGGTGCCCGCGGTGTACTAGGGTATGTGTTGCCTGCGGTGTAGTTGGGTATATGATGCCCGCGTTGTACTAGGGTATGTGGTGCCCGCGGTGTACTAGGGTATGTGGTGCCCGCGGTGTACTAGGGTATGTAGTGCCCGCGGTGTACTAGGGTATGTGGTGCCCGCGGTATACTTGGGTATGTGGTGCCTGAGGTGTAGTTGGGTATGTGATGCCCGCGGTGAAGTTGGGTATGTGATGCCCGCGGTGTACTAGGGTATGTGGTGTCCGCGGTGTAGTTGGGTATGTGATGCCCGCGGTGTATTAGGGTATGTGGTGCCCGCGGTGTACTAGGGTATGTGTTGCCCGCGGTGTACTAGGGTATGTGGTGCCCGCGGTGTTGTTGGGTATATGATGCCCGCGGTGTACTAGGGTATGTGGTGCCCGCGGTAAACTTGGGTATGTGGTGCCCGCGGTGTACTAGGGTATGTGATGCCCGCGGTGCACTTGGGTATGTGATGCCCGCGGTGTACTAGGGTATGTGGTGCCCGGAGTTTAGTTGGGTATGTGATGCCCGCAGTGTACTAGGGTATGTGGTGCCCGCGGTGTAGTTGGGTATGTGATGCCCGCGATGTACTAGGGTATGTGGTGCCCGCGGTGTAGTTGGGTATGTGATGCCCGCGATGTACTAGGGTATGTGGTGCCCGCGGTGTACTTGGGTATGTGATGCCCGCGGTGTACTAGGGTATGTGGTGCCCGTGGTGTAGTTGGGTATGTGATGCCCGCGATGTACTAGGGTATGTGGTGCCCGCGGTGTAGTTGGGTATGTGATGCTCGCGGTGTACTAGGGTATGTGGTGCCCGCGGTGTACTTGGGTATGTGATGCCCGCGGTGTACTAGGGTATGTGGTGCCCGTGGTGTAGTTGGGTATGTGATGCCCGCGATGTACTAGGGTATGTGGTGCCCGCGGTGTAGTTGGGTATGTGATGCTCGCGGTGTACTAGGGTATGTGGTGCCCGCGGTGTAGTTGGGAATATGATGCCCGCGGTATACTTGGGTATGTGGTGCACGCGGTGTAGTTGGGTATGTGGTGCCCGCGGTGTAGTTGGGTATGTGATGCCCGCGGTGTACTAGGGTATGTGGTGCCCGCGGTGTACTAGGGTATGTGTTGCCTGCGGTGTAGTTTGGTATATGATGCCCGCGGTGTACTAGGGTATGTGGTGCCCGCGGTGTACTAGGGTATGTGGTGCCCGCAGTGTATTTGGGTATTTGGTGCCCGCGGTATACTTGGGTATGTGGTGCCTGCGGTGTAGTTGGGTATGTGATGCCCGCGGTATACTTGGGTATGTGGTGCCTTTGGTGTTGTTGGGTATGTGGTGCCCGCGGTGTAGTTGGGTATGTGGTGCCCGCGGTGTACTAGGGTATGTGGTGCCCGCGGTATACTTGGGTATGTGGTGCCTGAGGTGTAGTTGGGTATGTGATGCCCGCGGTGAAGTTGGGTATGTGATGCCCGCGGTGTACTAGGGTATGTGGTGCCCGCGGTGTAGTTGGGTATGTGATGCCCGCGGTGTACTAGGGTATGTGGTGCCCGCGGTGTAGTTGGGAATGTGATGCCCGCGGTATACTTGGGTATGTGGTGCACGCGGTGTAGTTGGGTATGTGGTGCCCGCGGTGTACTAGGGTATGTGATGCCCGCGGTGTTCTAGGGTATGTGGTGCCCGCGGTGTAGTTGGGTATATGATGCCCGTGGTGTACTTGAATATGTGGTGCCCGGGGTGTAGTTGGGTATGTGATGCCCGCGGTGTAGTTGGGTATGTGATGCCCGCGGTGTATTTGGGTATTTGGTGCCCGCGGTATACTTGGGTATGTGGTGCCTGCGGTGAAGTTGGGTATGTGATGCCCGCGGTATACATGGGTATGTGGTGCCTTTGGTGTTGTTGGGTATGTGGTGCCCGCGGTGTAGTTGGGTATGTGGTGCCCGCGGTGTACTAGGGTATGTGATGCCCGCTGTGTACTAGGGTATGTGTTGCCTGCGGTGTAGTTTGGTATATGATGCCCGCGGTGTACTAGGGTATGTGGTGCCCGCGGTGTACTAGGGTATGTGGTGCCCGCAGTGTACTTGGGTATATGATGCCCGCGGTGTACTAGGGTATGTGGTGCCCGCGGTGTAGTTGGGTATGTGGTGCCCGCGGTGTACTAGGGTATGTGATGCCCGCTGTGTACTAGGGTATGTGGTGCCCGCGGTGTAGTTGGGTATGTGATGCCCGCGGTGTACTAGGGTATGTGGTGCCCGCGGTGTACTAGGGTATGTGTTGCCTGCGGTGTAGTTGGGTATATGATGCCCGCGGTGTACTAGGGTATGTGGTGCCCGCGGTGTACTAGGGTATGTGGTGCCCGCGGTGTACTAGGGTATGTGGTGCCCGCGGTGTACTAGGGTATGTGGTGCCCGCGGTGTACTAGGGTATGTGGTGCCAGCGGTGTAGTTGGGTATGTGATGCCCGCGGTGAAGTTGGGTATGTGATGCCCGCGGTGTACTAGGGTATGTGGTGCCCGCGGTGTAGTTGGGTATGTGATGCCCGCGGTGTATTAGGGTATGTGGTCCCCGCGGTGTACTAGGGTATGTGTTGCCCGCGGTGTACTAGGGTATGTGGTGCCCGCGGTGTAGTTGGGTATATGATGCCCGCGGTGTACTAGGGTATGTGGTGCCCGCGGTAAACTTGGGTATGTGGTGCCCGCGGTGTACTAGGGTATGTGATGCCCGCGGTGTACTTGGGTATGTGATGCCCGCGGTGTACTAGGGTATGTGGTGCCCGGAGTTTAGTTGGGTATGTGATGCCCGCAGTGTACTAGGGTATGTGGTGCCCGCGGTGTAGTTGGGTATGTGATGCCCGCGATGTACTAGGGTATGTGGTGCCCGCGGTGTAGTTGGGTATGTGATGCCCGCGATGTACTAGGGTATGTGGTGCCCGCGGTGTACTTGGGTATGTGATGCCCGCGGTGTACTAGGGTATGTGGTGCCCGTGGTGTAGTTGGGTATGTGATGCCCGCGATGTACTAGGGTATGTGGTGCCCGCGGTGTAGTTGGGTATGTGATGCTCGCGGTGTACTAGGGTATGTGGTGCCCGCGGTGTAGTTGGGAATATGATGCCCGCGGTATACTTGGGTATGTGGTGCACGCGGTGTAGTTGGGTATGTGGTGCCCGCGGTGTAGTTGGGTATGTGATGCCCGCGGTGTACTAGGGTATGTGGTGCCCGCGGTGTACTAGGGTATGTGTTGCCTGCGGTGTAGTTTGGTATATGATGCCCGCGGTGTACTAGGGTATGTGGTGCCCGCGGTGTACTAGGGTATGTGGTGCCCGCAGTGTATTTGGGTATTTGGTGCCCGCGGTATACTTGGGTATGTGGTGCCTGCGGTGTAGTTGGGTATGTGATGCCCGCGGTATACTTGGGTATGTGGTGCCTTTGGTGTTGTTGGGTATGTGGTGCCCGCGGTGTAGTTGGGTATGTGGTGCCCGCGGTGTACTAGGGTATGTGATGCCCGCTGTGTACTAGGGTATGTGGTGCCCGCGGTGTAGTTGGGTATGTGATGCCCGCGGTGTACTAGGGTATGTGGTGCCCGCGGTGTACTAGGGTATGTGTTGCCTGCGGTGTAGTTTGGTATATGATGCCCGCGGTGTACTAGGGTATGTGGTGCCCGCGGTGTACTAGGGTATGTGGTGCCCGCAGTGTACTTGGGTATATGATGCCCGCGGTGTACTAGGGTATGTGGTGCCCGCAATGTAGTTGGGTATGTGGTGCCCGCGGTGTACTAGGGTATGTGATGCCCGCTGTGTACTAGGGTATGTGGTGCCCGCGGTGTAGTTGGGTATGTGATGCCCGCGGTGTACTAGGGTATGTGGTGCCCGCAGTGTAGTTGGGTATGTGATGCCCGCGGTGTATTAGGGTATGTGGTGCCCGCGGTGTACTAGGGTATGTGTTGCCCGCGGTGTACTAGGGTATGTGGTGCCCGCGGTGTTGTTGGGTATATGATGCCCGCGGTGTACTAGGGTATGTGGTGCCCGCGGTAAACTTGGGTATGTGGTGCCCGCGGTGTACTAGGGTATGTGATGCCCGCGGTGCACTTGGGTATGTGATGCCCGCGGTGTACTAGGGTATGTGGTGCCCGGAGTGTAGTTGGGTATGTGATGTCCGCGGTGTACTAGGGTATGTGGTGCCCGCGGTGTAGTTGGGTATGTGATGCCCGCGATGTACTAGGGTATGTGGTGCCCGCGGTGTAGTTGGGTATGTGATGCCCGCGATGTACTAGGGTATGTGGTGCCCGCGGTGTACTTGGGTATGTGATGCCCGCGGTGTACTAGGGTATGTGGTGCCCGTGGTGTAGTTGGGTATGTGATGCCCGCGATGTACTAGGGTATGTGGTGCCCGCGGTGTAGTTGGGTATGTGATGCTCGCGGTGTACTAGAGTATGTGGTGCCCGCGGTGTAGTTGGGAATGTGATGCCCGCGGTATACTTGGGTATGTGGTGCACGCGGTGTAGTTGGGTATGTGGTGCCCGCGGTGTAGTTGGGTATGTGATGCCCGCGGTGTACTAGGGTATGTGGTGCCCACGGTGTACTAGGGTATGTGTTGCCTGCGGTGTAGTTTGGTATATGATGCCCGCGGTGTACTAGGGTATGTGGTGCCCGCGGTGTACTAGGGTATGTGGTGCCCGCAGTGTATTTGGGTATTTGGTGCCCGCGGTATACTTGGGTATGTGGTGCCTGCGGTGTAGTTGGGTATGTGATGCCCGCGGTATACTTGGGTATGTGGTGCCTTTGGTGTTGTTGGGTATGTGATGCCCGCGGTGTATTTGGGTATTTGGTGCCCGCGGTATACTTGGGTATGTGGTGCCTGCGGTGAAGTTGGGTATGTGATGCCCGCGGTATACTTGGGTATGTGGTGCCTTTGGTGTTGTTGGGTATGTGGTGTCCGCGGTGTAGTTGGGTATGTGGTGCCCGCGGTGTACTAGGGTATGTGATGCCCGCTGTGTACTAGGGTATGTGGTGCCCGCGGTGTAGTTGGGTATGTGATGCCCGCGGTGTACTAGGGTATGTGATGCCCGCTGTGTACTAGGGTATGTGGTGCCCGCGGTGTAGTTGGGTATGTGATGCCCGCGGTGTACTAGGGTATGTGGTGCCCGCGGTGTACTAGGGTATGTGGTGCCCGCGGTAAACTTGGGTATGTGGTGCCCGCGGTGTACTAGGGTATGTGGTGCCCGCGGTGTACTAGGGTATGTGGTGCCCGCAGTGTACTTGGGTATATGATGCCTGCGGTGTACTAGGGTATGTGGTGCCCGCAATGTAGTTGGGTATGTGGTGCCCGCGGTGTACTAGGGTATGTGATGCCCGCTGTGTACTAGGGTATGTGGTGCCCGCGGTGTAGTTGGGTATGTGATGCCCGCGGTGTACTAGGGTATGTGGTGCCCGCGGTGTACTAGGGTATGTGTAGCCTGCGGTGTAGTTGGGTATAAGATGCCCGCGATGTACTAGGGTATGTGGTGCCCGCGGTTTACTAGGGTATATGATGCCCGCGGTGTACCTGGGTATGTGGTGCCCGCGGTGAACTAGGGTATGTGGTGCCCGCAGTGTACTTGGGTATGTGGTGCCCGCGGTGTACTAGGGTATGTGATGCCCGCGGTGTACTTGGGTATGTGATGCCCGCGGTGTACTAGGGTATGTGGTGCCCGCGGTGTAGTTGGGTATGTGATGCCCGCGATGTACTAGGGTATGTGGTGCCCGCGGTGTAGTTGGGTATGTGATGCTCGCGGTGTACTAGGGTATTTGGTGCCCGCGGTGTAGTTGGGAATGTGATGCCCGCGGTATACTTGGGTATGTGGTGCACGCGGTGTAGTTGGGTATGTGGTGCCCGCAGTGTACTAGGGTATGTGATGCCCGCGGTGTTCTAGGGTATGTGGTGCCCGCGGTGTAGTTGGGTATATGATGCCCGTGGTGTACTTGAATATGTGGTGCCCGGGGTGTAGTTGGGTATGTGATGCCCGCGGTGTAGTTGGGTATGTGATGCCCGCGGTGTATTTGGGTATTTGGTGCCCGCGGTATACTTGGGTATGTGGTGCCTGCGGTGAAGTTGGGTATGTGATGCCCGCGGTATACTTGGGTATGTGGTGCCTTTGGTGTTGTTGGGTATGTGGTGTCCGCGGTGTAGTTGGGTATGTGGTGCCCGCGGTGTACTAGGGTATGTGATGCCCGCTGTGTACTAGGGTATGTGGTGCCCGCGGTGTAGTTGGGTATGTGATGCCCGCGGTGTACTAGGGTATGTGGTGCCCGCGGTGTACTAGGGTATGTGGTGCCCGCAGTGTACTTGGGTATATGATGCCTGCGGTGTACTAGGGTATGTGGTGCCCGCGGTGTAGTTGGGTATGTGGTGCCCGCGGTGTACTAGGGTATGTGATGCCCGCTGTGTACTAGGGTATGTGGTGCCCGCGTTGTAGTTGGGTATTTGATGCCCGCGGTGTACTAGGGTATGTGGTGCCCGCGGTGTACTAGGGTATGTGTTGCCTGCGGTGTAGTTGGGTATATGATGCCCGCGGTGTACTAGGGTATGTGGTGCCCGCGGTGTACTAGGGTATGTGGTGCCCGCGGTGTACTAGGGTATGTAGTGCCCGCGGTGTACTAGGATATGTGGTGCCCGCGGTATACTTGAGTATGTGGTGCCTGAGGTGTAGTTGGGTATGTGATGCCCGCGGTGAAGTTGGGTATGTGATGCCCGCGGTGTACTAGGGTATGTGGTGCCCGCGGTGTAGTTGGGTATGTGATGCCCGCGATATACTTAGGTATGTGGTGTTCGGGGTGTAGTTGGGTATGTGATGCCCGCGGTGTAGTAGGGTATGTGATGCCCGCGGTGTAGTTGGGTATGTGATGCCCGCGGTGTAGTAGGGTATGTGGTGCCCGCGGTGTACTTGGGTATGTGGTGCCCGGGGTGTAGTAAGGTATGTGATGCCCGCGGTGTACTAGGGTATGTGGTGCCCGCGGTGTAGTTGGGTATAAGATGCCCGCGATGTACTAGGGTATGTGGTGCCCGCGGTTTACTAGGGTATATGATGCCCGCGGTGTACCTGGGTATGTGGTGCCCGCGGTGTACTAGGGTATGTGGTGTCCGCAGTGTAGTTGGGTATGTGATGCCCGCGGTGTATTAGGGTATGTGGTGCCCGCGGTGTACTAGGGTATGTGTTGCCCGCGGTGTACTAGGGTATGTGGTGCCCGCGGTGTTGTTGGGTATATGATGCCCGCGGTGTACTAGGGTATGTGGTGCCCGCGGTAAACTTGGGTATGTGGTGCCCGCGGTGTACTAGGGTATGTGATGCCCGCGGTGCTTTTGGGTATGTGATGCCCGCGGTGTACTAGGGTATGTGGTGCCCGGAGTGTAGTTGGGTATGTGATGCCCGCGGTGTACTAGGGTATGTGGTGCCCGCGGTGTAGTTGGGTATGTGATGCCCGCGATGTACTAGGGTATGTGGTGCCCGCGGTGTAGTTGGGTATGTGATGCCCGCGATGTACTAGGGTATGTGGTGCCCGCGGTGTACTTGGGTATGTGATGCCCGCGGTGTACTAGGGTATGTGGTGCCCGTGGTGTAGTTGGGTATGTGATGCCCGCGATGTACTAGGGTATGTGGTGCCCGCGGTGTAGTTGGGAATGTGATGGCCGCGGTATACTTGGGTATGTGGTGCACGCGGTGTAGTTGGGTATGTGGTGCCCGCGGTGTAGTTGGGTATGTGATGCCCGCGGTGTACTAGGGTATGTGGTGCCCGCGGTGTACTAGGGTATGTGTTGCCTGCGGTGTAGTTTGGTATATGATGCCCGCGGTGTACTAGGGTATGTGGTGCCCGCGGTGTACTAGGGTATGTGGTGCCCGCAGTGTATTTGGGTATTTGGTGCCCGCGGTATACTTGGGTATGTGGTGCCTGCGGTGTAGTTGGGTATGTGATGCCCGCGGTATACTTGGGTATGTGGTGCCTTTGGTGTTGTTGGGTATGTGGTGCCCGCGGTGTAGTTGAGTATGTGGTGCCCGCGGTGTACTAGGGTATGTGATGCCCGCTGTGTACTAGGGTATGTGGTGCCCGCGGTGTAGTTGGGTATGTGATGCCCGCGGTGTACTAGGGTATGTGGTGCCCGCGGTGTACTAGGGTATGTGTTGCCTGCGGTGTAGTTTGGTATATGATGCCCGCGGTGTACTAGGGTATGTGGTGCCCGCGGTGTACTAGGGTATGTGATGCCCGCTGTGTACTAGGGTATGTGGTGCCCGCGGTGTAGTTGGGTATGTGATGCCCGCGGTGTACTAGGGTATGTGGTGCCCGCGGTGTACTAGGGTATGTGTTGCCTGCGGTGTAGTTGGGTATATAATGCCCGCGGTGTACTAGGGTATGTGGTGCCCGCGGTGTACTAGGGTATGTGGTGCCCGCAGTGTACTTGGGTATATGATGCCCGCGGTGTACTAGGGTATGTGGTGCCCGCAATGTAGTTGGGTATGTGGTGCCCGCGGTGTACTAGGGTATGTGATGCCCGCTGTGTACTAGGGTATGTGGTGCCCGCGGTGTAGTTGGGTATGTGATGCCCGCGGTGTACTAGGGTATGTGGTGCCCGCGGTGTACTAGGGTATGTGTTGCCTGCGGTGTAGTTGGGTATATGATGCCCGCGGTGTACTAGGGTATGTGGTGCCCGCGGTGTACTAGGGTATGTGGTGCCCGCAGTGTACTAGGGTATGTAGTGCCCGCGGTGTACTAGGGTATGTGGTGCCCGCGGTATACTTGGGTATGTGGTGCCTGAGGTGTAGTTGGGTATGTGATGCCCATGGTGAAGTTGGGTATGTGATGCCCGCGGTGTACTAGGGTATGTGGTGCCCGCGGTGTAGTTGGGTATAAGATGCCCGCGATGTACTAGGGTATGTGGTGCCCGCGGTGTACTAGGGTATGTGGTGCCCGCAGTGAAGTTGGGTATGTGATGCCCGCGGTGTATTAGGGTATGTGGTGCCCGCAGTGAAGTTGGGTATGTGATGCCCGCGGTGTATTAGGGTATGTGGTGCCCGCGGTGTACTAGGGTATGTGGTGCCCGCGGTGTTGTTGGGTATATGATGCCTGCGGTGTACTAGGGTATGTGGTGCCCGCGGTGTAGTTGGGTATGTGGTGCCCGCGGTGTACTAGGGTATGTGATGCCCGCGGTGCACTTGGGTATGTGATGCCCGCGGTGTACTAGGGTATGTGGTGCCCGGGGTGTAGTTGGGTATGTGATGCCCGCGGTGTACTAGGGTATGTGGTGCCCGCGGTGTAGTTGGGATTGTGATGCCCGCGGTATACTTGGGTATGTGGTGCACGCGGTGTAGTTGGGTATGTGGTGCCCGCGGTGTACTAGGGTATGTGGTGCCCGCGGTGTAGTTGGGTATGTGATGCCCGCGATGTACTAGGGTATGTGGTGCCCGCGGTGTAGTTGGGAATGTGATGCCCGCGGTATACTTGGGTATGTGGTGCCCGGGGTGAAGTTGGGTATGTGATGCCCGCAATGTACTAGGGTGAAGTTGGGTATGTGGTGCACGCGGTGTAGTTGGGTATGTGATGCCCGCGGTGTACCTGGGTATGTGATGCACGGGGTGTAGTTGGGTATGTGATGCCCGCGGTGTACTAGGGTATGTGGTGCCCGCGGTGTAGTTGGGTATGTGATGCCCGCGATGTACTAGGGTATGTGGTGCCCGCGGTGTTGTTGGGTATTTGATGCCTGCGATGTACTAGGGTATGTGGTGCCCGCGGTGTAGTTGGGTATGTGGTGCCCGCGGTGTACTAGGGTATGTGATGCCCGCGGTGTACTAGGGTATGTGGTGCCCGCGGTGTACTTGGGACTGTGATGCCTGCGGTGTACTAGGGTATGTGGTGCCCGCGGTGTACTAGGGTATGTGGTGCCCGCGGTGTACTAGGGTATGTAGTGCCCGCGGTGTACTAGGGTATGTGGTGCCCGCGGTATACTTGGGTATGTGGTGCCTGAGGTGTAGTTGGGTATGTGATGCCCGCGGTGAAGTTGGGTATGTGATGCCCGCGGTGTACTAGGGTATGTGGTGCCCGCGGTGTAGTTGGGTATGTGATGCCCGCTGTGTACTAGGGTATGTGGTGCCCGCGGTGTAGTTGGGTATGTGATGCCCGCGGTGTACTAGGGTATGTGGTGCCCGCGGTGTACTAGGGTATGTGTTGCCTGCGGTGTAGTTTGGTATATGATGCCCGCGGTGTACTAGGGTATGTGGTGCCCGCGGTGTACTAGGGTATGTGGTGCCCGCAGTGTACTTGGGTATATGATGCCCGCGGTGTACTAGGGTATGTGGTGCCCGCGGTGTAGTTGGGTATGTGGTGCCCGCGGTGTACTAGGGTATGTGATGCCCGCTGTGTACTAGGGTATGTGGTGCCCGCGGTGTAGTTGGGTATGTGATGCCCGCGGTGTACTAGGGTATGTGTTGCCTGCGGTGTAGTTGGGTATATGATGCCCGCGGTGTACTAGGGTATGTGGTGCCCGCGTTGTACTAGGGTATGTGGTGCCCGCGGTGTACTAGGGTATGTAGTGCCCGCGGTGTACTAGGGTATGTGGTGCCCGCGGTATACTTGGGTATGTGGTGCCTGAGGTGTAGTTGGGTATGTGATGCCCGCGGTGAAGTTGGGTATGTGATGCCCGCGGTTTACTAGGGTATGTGGTGCCCGCGGTGTAGTTGGGTATGTGATGCCCGCGATATACTAAGGTATGTGGTGCCCGGGGTGTAGTTGGGTATGTGATGCCCGCGGTGTAGTAGGGTATGTGGTGCCCGCGGTGTAGTTGGGTATGTGATGCCCGCGGTGTAGTAGGGTATGTGGTGCCCGCGGTGTACTTGGGTATGTGGTGCCCGGGGTGTAGTTAGGTATGTGATGCCCGCGGTGTACTAGGGTATGTGGTGCCCGCGGTGTAGTTGGGTATAAGATGCCCAAGATGTACTAGGGTATGTGGTGCCCGCGGTTTACTAGGGTATATGATGCCCGCGGTGTACCTGGGTATGTGGTGCCCGCGGTGTACTAGGGTATGTGGTGCCCGCAGTGTAGTTGGGTATGTGATGCCCGCGGTGTATTAGGGTATGTGGTGCCCGCGGTGTAGTTGGGTATGTGATGCCCGCGATGTACTAGGGTATGTGGTGCCCGCGGTGTACTTGGGTATGTGATGCCCGCGGTGTACTAGGGTATGTGGTGCCCGTGGTGTAGTTGGGTATGTGATGCCCGCGATGTACTAGGGTATGTGGTGCCCGCGGTGTAGTTGGGAATGTGATGGCCGCGGTATACTTGGGTATGTGGTGCACGCGGTGTAGTTGGGTATGTGGTGCCCGCGGTGTAGTTGGGTATGTGATGCCCGCGGTGTACTAGGGTATGTGGTGCCCGCGGTGTACTAGGGTATGTGTTGCCTGCGGTGTAGTTTGGTATATGATGCCCGCGGTGTACTAGGGTATGTGGTGCCCGCGGTGTACTAGGGTATGTGGTGCCCGCAGTGTATTTGGGTATTTGGTGCCCGCGGTATACTTGGGTATGTGGTGCCTGCGGTGTAGTTGGGTATGTGATGCCCGCGGTATACTTGGGTATGTGGTGCCTTTGGTGTTGTTGGGTATGTGGTGCCCGCGGTGTAGTTGGGTATGTGGTGCCCGCGGTGTACTAGGGTATGTGATGCCCGCTGTGTACTAGGGTATGTGTTGCCTGCGGTGTAGTTGGGTATATGATGCCCGCGGTGTACTAGGGTATGTGGTGCCCGCGGTGTACTAGGGTATGTGGTGCCCGCAGTGTACTAGGGTATGTAGTGCCCGCGGTGTACTAGGGTATGTGGTGCCCGCGGTATACTTGGGTATGTGGTGCCTGAGGTGTAGTTGGGTATGTGATGCCCGCGGTGAAGTTGGGTATGTGATGCCCGCGGTGTACTAGGGTATGTGGTGCCCGCGGTGTAGTTGGGTATAAGATGCCCGCGATGTACTAGGGTATGTGGTGCCCGCGGTGTACAAGGGTATGTGGTGCCCGCAGTGAAGTTGGGTATGTGATGCCCGCGGTGTATTAGGGTATGTGGTGCCCGCGGTGTACTAGGGTATGTGGTGCCCGCAGTGAAGTTGGGTATGTGATGCCCGCGGTGTATTAGGGTATGTGGTGCCCGCAGTGAAGTTGGGTATGTGATGCCCGCGGTGAATTAGGGTATGTGGTGCCCGCGGTGTACTAGGGTATGTGGTGCCCGCGGTGTTGTTGGGTATATGATGCCTGCGGTGTACTAGGGTATGTGGTGCCCGCGGTGTAGTTGGGTTTGTGGTGCCCGCGGTGTACTAGGGTATGTGATGCCCGCGGTGCACTTGGGTATGTGATGCCCGCGGTGTACTAGGGTATGTGGTGCCCGGGGTGTAGTTGGGTATGTGATGCCCGCGGTGTACAAGGGTATGTGGTGCCCGCGGTGTAGTTGGGATTGTGATGCCCGCGGTATACTTGGGTATGTGGTGCACGCGGTGTAGTTGGGTATGTGGTGCCCGCGGTGTACTAGGGTATGTGGTGCCCGCGGTGTAGTTGGGTATGTGATGCCCGCGATGTACTAGGGTATGTGGTGCCCGCGGTGTAGTTGGGAATGTGATGCCCGCGGTATACTTGGGTATGTGGTGCCCGGGGTGAAGTTGGGTATGTGATGCCCGCAATGTACTAGGGTGAAGTTGGGTATGTGGTGCACGCGGTGTAGTTGGGTATGTGATGCCCGCGGTGTACCTGGGTATGTGATGCACGGGGTGTTGTTGGGTATGTGATGCCCGCGGTGTACTAGGGTATGTGGTGCCCGCGGTGTAGTTGGGTATGTGATGCCCGCGATGTACTAGGGTATGTGGTGCCCGCGGTGTTGTTGGGTATTTGATGCCTGCGATGTACTAGGGTATGTGGTGCCCGCGGTGTAGTTGGGTATTCGGTGCCCGCGGTGTACTAGGGTATGTGATGCCCGCGGTGTACTTGGGTATGTGGTGCCCGCGGTGTACTTGGGACTGTGATGCCTGCGGTGTACTAGGGTATGTGGTGCCCGCGGTGTACTTGGGTATGTGGTGCCCGCGGTGTACTTGGGTATGTAGTGCCCGCGGTGTACTAGGGTATGTGGTGTCCGCGGTATACTTGGGTATGTGGTGCCTGAGGTGTAGTTGGGTATGTGATGCCCGCGGTGAAGTTGGGTATGTGATGCCCGCGGTGTACTAGGGTATGTGGTGCCCGCGGTGTACTAGGGTATGTGTTGCCTGCGGTGTAGTTGGGTATATGATGCCCGCGGTGTACTAGGGTATGTGGTGCCCGCGGTGTACTAGGGTATGTGGTGCCCGCAGTGTACTAGGGTATGTAGTGCCCACGGTGTACTAGGGTATGTGGTGCCCGCGGTATACTTGGGTATGTGGTGCCTGAGGTGTAGTTGGGTATGTGATGCCCGCGGTGAAGTTGGGTATGTGATGCCCAAGGTGTACTAGGGTATGTGGTGCCCGCGGTGTAGTTGGGTATAAGATGCCCGCGATGTACTAGGGAATGTGGTGCCCGCGGTGTACTAGGGTATGTGGTGCCCGCAGTGAAGTTGGGTATGTGATGCCCGCGGTGTATTAGGGTATGTGGTGCCCGCAGTGAAGTTGGGTATGTGATGCCCGCGGTGTATTAGGGTATGTGGTGCCCGCGGTGTACTAGGGTATGTGGTGCCCGCGGTGTTGTTGGGTATATGATGCCTGCGGTGTACTAGGGTATGTGGTGCCCGCGGTGTAGTTGGGTATGTGGTGCCCGCGGTGTACTAGGGTATGTGATGCCCGCGGTGCACTTGGGTATGTGATGCCCGCGGTGTACTAGGGTATGTGGTGCCCGGGGTGTAGTTGGGTATGTGATGCCCGCGGTGTACTAGGGTATGTGGTGCCCGCGGTGTAGTTGGGATTGTGATGCCCGCGGTATACTTGGGTATGTGGTGCACGCGTTGTAGTTGGGTATGTGGTGCCCGCGGTGTACTAGGGTATGTGGTGCCCGCGGTGTAGTTGGGTATGTGATGCCCGCGATGTACTAGGGTATGTGGTGCCCGCGGTGTAGTTGGGAATGTGATGCCCGCGGTATACTTGGGTATGTGGTGCCCGGGGTGAAGTTGGGTATGTGGTGCCCGCGGTGTACTAGGGTATGTGATGCCCGCTGTGTACTAGGGTATGTGGTGCCCGCGGTGTACTAGGGTATGTGTTGCCTGCGGTGTAGTTTGGTATATGATGCCCGCGGTGTACTAGGGTATGTGGTGCCCGCGGTGTACTAGGGTATGTGGTGCCCGCAGTGTACTTGGGTATATGATGCCCGCGGTGTACTAGGGTATGTGGTGCCCGCAATGTAGTTGGGTATGTGGTGCCCGCGGTGTACTAGGGTATGTGATGCCCGCGGTGTACTAGGGTATGTGGTGCCCGCGGTGTTGTTGGGTATATGATGCCTGCGGTGTACTAGGGTATGTGGTGCCCGCGGTGTAGTTGGGTATGTGGTGCCCGCGGTGTACTAGGGTATGTGATGCCCGCGGTGCACTTGGGTATGTGATGCCCGCGGTGTACTAGGGTATGTGGTGCCCGGGGTGTAGTTGGGTATGTGATGCCCGCGGTGTACTAGGGTATGTGATGCCCGCTGTGTACTAGGGTATGTGGTGCCCGCGGTGTAGTTGGGTATGTGATGCCCGCGGTGTACTAGGGTATGTGGTGCCCGCGGTGTACTAGGGTATGTGTTGCCTGCGGTGTAGTTGGGTATATGATGCCCGCGGTGTACTAGGGTATGTGGTGCCCGCGGTGTACTAGGGTATGTGGTGCCCGCAGTGTACTAGGGTATGTAGTGCCCGCGGTGTACTAGGGTATGTGGTGCCCGCGGTATACTTGGGTATGTGGTGCCTGAGGTGTAGTTGGGTATGTGATGCCCGCGGTGAAGTTGGGTATGTGATGCCCGCGGTGTACTAGGGTATGTGGTGCCCGCGGTGTAGTTGGGTATAAGATGCCCGCGATATACTAGGGTATGTGGTGCCCGCGGTGTACTAGGGTATGTGGTGCCCGCAGTGAAGTTGGGTATGTGATGCCCGCGGTGTATTAGGGTATGTGGTGCCCGCAGTGAAGTTGGGTATGTGATGCCCGCGGTGAATTAGGGTATGTGGTGCCCGCGGTGTACTAGGGTATGTGGTGCCCGCGGTGTTGTTGGGTATATGATGCCTGCGGTGTACTAGGGTATGTGGTGCCCGCGGTGTAGTTGGGTTTGTGGTGCCCGCGGTGTACTAGGGTATGTGATGCCCGCGGTGCACTTGGGTATGTGATGCCCGCGGTGTACTAGGGTATGTGGTGCCCGGGGTGTAGTTGGGTATGTGATGCCCGCGGTGTACAAGGGTATGTGGTGCCCGCGGTGTAGTTGGGATTGTGATGCCCGCGGTATACTTGGGTATGTGGTGCCCGCGGTGTAGTTGGGTATGTGGTGCCCGCGGTGTACTAGGGTATGTGGTGCCCGCGGTGTAGTTGGGTATGTGATGCCCGCGATGTACTAGGGTATGTGGTGCCCGCGGTGTAGTTGGGAATGTGATGCCCGCGGTATACTTGGGTATGTGGTGCCCGGGGTGAAGTTGGGTATGTGATGCCCGCAATGTACTAGGGTGAAGTTGGGTATGTGGTGCACGCGGTGTAGTTGGGTATGTGATGCCCGCGGTGTACCTGGGTATGTGATGCACGGGGTGTTGTTGGGTATGTGATGCCCGCGGTGTACTAGGGTATGTGGTGCCCGCGGTGTAGTTGGGTATGTGATGCCCGCGATGTACTAGGGTATGTGGTGCCCGCGGTGTTGTTGGGTATTTGATGCCTGCGATGTACTAGGGTATGTGGTGCCCGCGGTGTAGTTGGGTATTCGGTGCCCGCGGTGTACTAGGGTATGTGATGCCCGCGGTGTTCTTGGGTATGTGGTGCCCGCGGTGTACTTGGGACTGTGATGCCTGCGGTGTACTAGGGTATGTGGTGCCCGCGGTGTACTAGGGTATGTGGTGCCCGCGGTGTACTTGGGTATGTAGTGCCCGCGGTGTACTAGGGTATGTGGTGTCCGCGGTATACTTGGGTATGTGGTGCCTGAGGTGTAGTTGGGTATGTGATGCCCGCGGTGAAGTTGGGTATGTGATGCCCGCGGTGTACTAGGGTATGTGGTGCCCGCGGTGTACTAGGGTATGTGTTGCCTGCGGTGTAGTTGGGTATATGATGCCCGCGGTGTACTAGGGTATGTGGTGCCCGCGGTGTACTAGGGTATGTGGTGCCCGCAGTGTACTAGGGTATGTAGTGCCCGCGGTGTACTAGGGTATGTGGTGCCCGCGGTATACTTGGGTATGTGGTGCCTGAGGTGTAGTTGGGTATGTGATGCCCGCGGTGAAGTTGGGTATGTGATGCCCGCGGTGTACTAGGGTATGTGGTGCCCGCGGTGTAGTTGGGTATAAGATGCCCGCGATGTACTAGGGAATGTGGTGCCCGCGGTGTACTAGGGTATGTGGTGCCCGCAGTGAAGTTGGGTATGTGATGCCCGCGGTGTATTAGGGTATGTGGTGCCCGCAGTGAAGTTGGGTATGTGATGCCCGCGGTGTATTAGGGTATGTGGTGCCCGCGGTGTACTAGGGTATGTGGTGCCCGCGGTGTTGTTGGGTATATGATGCCTGCGGTGTACTAGGGTATGTGGTGCCCGCGGTGTAGTTGGGTATGTGGTGCCCGCGGTGTACTTGGGTATGTGATGCCCGCGGTGCACTTGGGTATGTGATGCCCGCGGTGTACTAGGGTATGTGGTGCCCGGGGTGTAGTTGGGTATGTGATGCCCGCGGTGTACTAGGGTATGTGGTGCCCGCGGTGTAGATGGGATTGTGATGCCCGCGGTATACTTGGGTATGTGGTGCACGCGTTGTAGTTGGGTATGTGGTGCCCGCGGTGTACTAGGGTATGTGGTGCCCGCGGTGTAGTTGGGTATGTGATGCCCGCGATGTACTAGGGTATGTGGTGCCCGCGGTGTAGTTGGGAATGTGATG
Source organism: Ecliptopera silaceata (assembly GCA_932527185.1). Classification (NCBI taxonomy): domain Eukaryota; kingdom Metazoa; phylum Arthropoda; class Insecta; order Lepidoptera; family Geometridae; genus Ecliptopera; species Ecliptopera silaceata. Next base: position 1,277,408 of record OW052202.1, on the reverse strand, counting down.
CCCGCGGTATACTTGGGTATGTGGTGCCCGGGGTGAAGTTGGGTATGTGATGCCCGCAATGTACTAGGGTGAAGTTGGGTATGTGGTGCACGCGGTGTAGTTGGGTATGTGATGCCCGCGGTGTACCTGGGTATGTGATGCACGGGGTGTAGTTGGGTATGTGATGCCCGCGGTGTACTAGGGTATGTGGTGCCCGCGGTGTAGTTGGGTATGTGATGCCCGCGGTGTACTAGGGTATGTGGTGCCCGCGGTGTTGTTGGGTATTTGATGCCTGCGATGTACTAGGGTATGTGGTGCCCGCGGTGTAGTTGGGTATTCGGTGCCCGCGGTGTACTAGGGTATGTGATGCCCGCGGTGTACTAGGGTATGTGGTGCCCGCGGTGTACTTGGGACTGTGATGCCTGCGGTGTACTAGGGTATGTGGTGCCCGCGGTGTACTAGGGTATGTGGTGCCCGCGGTGTACTAGGGTATGTAGTGCCCGCGGTGTACTAGGGTATGTGGTGCCCGCGGTATACTTGGGTATGTGGTGCCTGAGGTGTAGTTGGGTATGTGATGCCCGCGGTGAAGTTGGGTATGTGATGCCCGCGGTGTACTAGGGTATGTGGTGCCCGCGGTGTAGTTGGGTATGTGATGCCCGCGGTGTAGTAGGGTATGTGGTGCCCGCGGTGTAGTTGGGTATGTGATGCCCGCGGTGTAGTAGGGTATGTGGTGCCCGCGGTGTACTTGGGTATGTGGTGCCCGGGGTGTAGTTAGGTATGTGATGCCCGCGGTGTACTAGGGTATGTGGTGCCCGCAGTGTAGTTGGGTATAAGATGCCCGCGATGTACTAGGGTATGTGGTGCCCGCGGTTTACTAGGGTATATGATGCCCGCGGTGTACCTGGGTATGTGGTGCCCGCGGTGAACTAGGGTATGTGGTGCCCGCAGTGTACTTGGGTATGTGGTGCCCGCGGTGTACTAGGGTATGTGGTTCCCGCGGTGTAGTTGGGATTGTGATGCCCGCGGTATACTTGGGTATGTGGTGCACGCGTTGTAGTTGGGTATGTGGTGCCCGCGGTGTACTAGGGTATGTGGTGCCCGCGGTGTAGTTGGGTATGTGATGCCCGCGATGTACTAGGGTATGTGGTGCCCGCGATGTACTAGGGAATGTGGTGCCCGCGGTGTACTAGGGTATGTGGTGCCCGCAGTGAAGTTGGGTATGTGATGCCCGCGGTGTATTAGGGTATGTGGTGCCCGCAGTGAAGTTGGGTATGTGATGCCCGCGGTGTATTAGGGTATGTGGTGCCCGCGGTGTACTAGGGTATGTGGTGCCCGCGGTGTTGTTGGGTATATGATGCCTGCGGTGTACTAGGGTATGTGGTGCCCGCGGTGTAGTTGGGTATGTGGTGCCCGCGGTGTACTAGGGTATGTGATGCCCGCGGTGCACTTGGGTATGTGATGCCCGCGGTGTACTAGGGTATGTGGTGCCCGGGGTGTAGTTGGGTATGTGATGCCCGCGGTGTACTAGGGTATGTGGTGCCCGCGGTGTAGATGGGATTGTGATGCCCGCGGTATACTTGGGTATGTGGTGCACGCGTTGTAGTTGGGTATGTGGTGCCCGCGGTGTACTAGGGTATGTGGTGCCCGCGGTGTAGTTGGGTATGTGATGCCCGCGATGTACTAGGGTATGTGGTGCCCGCGGTGTAGTTGGGAATGTGATGCCCGCGGTATACTTGGGTATGTGGTGCCCGGGGTGAAGTTGGGTATGTGATGCCCGCAATGTACTAGGGTGTAGTTGGGTATGTGGTGCACGCGGTGTAGTTGGGTATGTGATGCCCGCGGTGTACTTGGGTATGTGATGCACGGGGTGTAGTTGGGTATGTGATGCCCGCGGTGTACTAGGGTATGTGGTGCCCGCGGTGTAGTTGGGTATGTGATGCCCGCGATGTACTAGGGTATGTGGTGCCCGCGGTGTTGTTGGGTATTTGATGCCTGCGATGTACTAGGGTATGTGGTGCCCGCGGTGTAGTTGGGTATTCGGTGCCCGCGGTGTACTAGGGTATGTGATGCCCGCGGTGTACTAGGGTATGTGGTGCCCGCGGTGTACTTGGGACTGTGATGCCTGCGGTGTACTAGGGTATGTGGTGCCCGCGGTGTACTAGGGTATGTGGTGCCCGCGGTGTACTAGGGTATGTAGTGCCCGCGGTGTACTAGGGTATGTGGTGCCCGCGGTATACTTGGGTATGTGGTGCCTGAGGTGTAGTTGGGTATGTGATGCCCGCGGTGAAGTTGGGTATGTGATGCCCGCGGTGTACTAGGGTATGTGGTGCCCGCGGTGTAGTTGGGTATGTGATGCCCGCGGTGTAGTAGGGTATGTGGTGCCCGCGGTGTAGTTGGGTATGTGATGCCCGCGGTGTAGTAGGGTATGTGGTGCCCGCGGTGTACTTGGGTATGTGGTGCCCGGGGTGTAGTTAGGTATGTGATGCCCGCGGTGTACTAGGGTATGTGGTGCCCGCAGTGTAGTTGGGTATAAGATGCCCGCGATGTACTAGGGTATGTGGTGCCCGCGGTTTACTAGGGTATATGATGCCCGCGGTGTACCTGGGTATGTGGTGCCCGCGGTGAACTAGGGTATGTGGTGCCCGCAGTGTACTTGGGTATGTGGTGCCCGCGGTGTACTAGGGTATGTGGTTCCCGCGGTGTAGTTGGGATTGTGATGCCCGCGGTATACTTGGGTATGTGGTGCACGCGTTGTAGTTGGGTATGTGGTGCCCGCGGTGTACTAGGGTATGTGGTGCCCGCGGTGTAGTTGGGTATGTGATGCCCGCGATGTACTAGGGTATGTGGTGCCCGCGGTGTAGTTGGGAATGTGATGCCCGCGGTATACTTGGGTATGTGGTCCCCGGGGTGAAGTTGGGTATGTGATGCCCGCAATGTACTAGGGTGAAGTTGGGTATGTGGTGCACGCGGTGTAGTTGGGTATGTGATGCCCGCGGTGTACCTGGGTATGTGATGCACGGGGTGTAGTTGGGTATGTGATGCCCGCGGTGTACTTGGGTATATGATGCCCGCGGTGTACTAGGGTATGTGGTGCCCGCAATGTAGTTGGGTATGTGGTGCCCGCGGTGTACTAGGGTATGTGATGCCCGCTGTGTACTAGGGTATGTGGTGCCCGCGGTGTAGTTGGGTATGTGATGCCCGCGGTGTACTAGGGTATGTGGTGCCCGCGGTGTACTAGGGTATGTGTTGCCTGCGGTGTAGTTGGGTATATTTTTTTTTTTTTTTTTTACAAGTTATAGGCAAGCGTTTGACCGCTATCTCACCTGATGTTAAGTGACGATGCGGTCTACGATGTAGCACACTTGCCTAGAAGATACCCATTCACTCGTCTCTTAAAAATATCCAAATTATAGGACGCTGGAAACACAGACGCCGGCAACGAGTTCCACTCTTTGGCTGACCGCATTATAAAAGAAGAAGCAAAACGCTTGGTGCGGGCAGGTGGAATGTCAACCATGAATGGATGTCTCATCTCCGATCGTCTGGTAGTCCGATGATAAAAAGGTGATGGGGGAACTAAGTTGTATAGTTCCAACGCACACTCTCCAAAATGAATTCTGTAAAATACCGATAGACTGGCAACTTTACGGCGGTGTTCGAGACTAAGTAGCTTAGACTCAACCAACAAATCGTTACCTATGAGCCTTTTGGCTCGTCGATCAATGGTCTCTAAGGCCTCAAGCTGGTATTTGGCAGAGCCATCCCAAAGATGAGAGCAGTACTCCATACACGACCGGACTTGAGCTTGGTATAAAGTCAGAAGCTGTCCTGGTGTGAAGTACCGTCTCACCTTCGACAATATGCCTAGCTTTTTCGCAGCTGTCTTGGCCTTAGACTCAATGAACGAACCAAAGTTTAGTTTAGGGGTAAGAGTGAACCCTAAAAGCTCAAGATGGTTAGCAATCGGCACAGAAACATTTTGGAAAGTGGGCGTCAGAAGGAATTGACTCTTCTTAGCGGAAAACAGACACGCCTGGGTTTTAGAAGCGTTGAACTTGACAAGATTGGCATCACCCCAATCTGCGACTGCTTTTAGTGTCAAGCTCAACCGGTCAACCATGGCCTCCCTGCAGGACTGGATGTGAGATCCACTGGGACGTGCGTCAGGTATGTATCTCTCTACGACAGTGCTATCGTCTGCGTACCCAATGATACCGGGCCTGAGCAGATCGTTGATATGTAGCAAGAACAAAGTCGCAGAGAGAACTGACCCTTGAGGAACCCCGGCATTAATTGCCATGTGGCTGGACGAGCACCCGTCAACGACTACTCGTAGAAACCGGTCCCTCAAAAAGTCTGATACCCACACACAAAGGTCAGCGGATATACCATACGATGGAAGCTTGCTCAATAAACTGTCATGCCAAACCCGATCGAAAGCTTTTGAGATATCTAGAGAAACCGCAAGGGCTTCTCCATTTTTCTCAAGTATATGATGCCCGCGGTGTACTAGGGTATGTGATGCCCGCGGTGAAGTTGGGTATGTGATGCCCGCGGTGTACTAGGGTATGTGGTGCCCGCGGTGTAGTTGGGTATAAGATGCCCGCGATGTACTAGGGTATGTGGTGCCCGCGGTGTACTAGGGTATGTGGTGCCCGCAGTGAAGTTGGGTATGTGATGCCCGCGGTGTATTAGGGTATGTGGTGCCCGCAGTGAAGTTGGGTATGTGATGCCCGCGGTGAATTAGGGTATGTGGTGCCCGCGGTGTACTAGGGTATGTGGTGCCCGCGGTGTTGTTGGGTATATGATGCCTGCGGTGTACTAGGGTATGTGGTGCCCGCGGTGTAGTTGGGTATGTGATGCCCGCGGTGAATTAGGGTATGTGGTGCCCGCGGTGTACTAGGGTATGTGGTGCCCGCGGTGTTGTTGGGTATATGATGCCTGCGGTGTACTAGGGTATGTGGTGCCCGCGGTGTAGTTGGGTATGTGGTGCCCGCGGTGTACTAGGGTATGTGATGCCCGCGGTGCACTTGGGTATGTGATGCCCGCGGTGTACTAGGGTATGTGATGCCCGCGGTGCACTTGGGTATGTGATGCCCGCGGTGTACTAGGGTATGTGGTGCCCGGAGTGTAGTTGGGTATGTGATGCCCGCGGTGTACTAGGGTATGTGGTGCCCGCGGTGTAGTTGGGTATGTGATGCCCGCGATGTACTAGGGTATGTGGTGCCCGCGGTGTAGTTGGGTATGTGATGCCCGCGATGTACTAGGGTATGTGGTGCCCGCGGTGTACTTGGGTATGTGATGCCCGCGGTGTACTAGGGTATGTGGTGCCCGTGGTGTAGTTGGGTATGTGATGCCCGCGATGTACTAGGGTATGTGGTGCCCGCGGTGTAGTTGGGAATGTGATGCCCGCGGTATACTTGGGTATGTGGTGCACGCGGTGTAGTTGGGTATGTGGTGCCCGCGGTGTAGTTGGGTATGTGATGCCCGCGGTGTACTAGGGTATGTGGTGCCCGCGGTGTACTAGGGTATGTGTTGCCTGCGGTGTAGTTTGGTATGTGATGCCCGCGGTGTACTAGGGTATGTGGTGCCCGCGGTGTACTAGGGTATGTGGTGCCCGCAGTGTATTTGGGTATTTGGTGCCCGCGGTATACTTGGGTATGTGGTGCCTGCGGTGTAGTTGGGTATGTGATGCCCGCGGTATACTTGGGTATGTGGTGCCTTTGGTGTTGTTGGGTATGTGGTGCCCGCGGTGTAGTTGGGTATGTGGTGCCCGCGGTGTACTAGGGTATGTGATGCCCGCTGTGTACTAGGGTATGTGGTGCCCGCGGTGTAGTTGGGTATGTGATGCCCGCGGTGTACTAGGGTATGTGGTGCCCGCGGTGTACTAGGGTATGTGTTGCCTGCGGTGTAGTTTGGTATATGATGCCCGCGGTGTACTAGGGTATGTGGTGCCCGCGGTGTACTAGGGTATGTGGTGCCCGCAGTGTACTTGGGTATATGATGCCCGCGGTGTACTAGGGTATGTGGTGCCCGCAATGTAGTTGGGTATGTGGTGCCCGCGGTGTACTAGGGTATGTGATGCCCGCTGTGTACTAGGGTATGTGGTGCCCGCGGTGTACTAGGGTATGTGTTGCCTGCGGTGTAGTTGGGTATATGATGCCCGCGGTGTACTAGGGTATGTGGTGCCCGCGGTGTACTAGGGTATGTGGTGCCCGCAGTGTACTTGGGTATATGATGCCCGCGGTGTACTAGGGTATGTGGTGCCCGCAATGTAGTTGGGTATGTGGTGCCCGCGGTGTACTAGGGTATGTGATGCCCGCTGTGTACTAGGGTATGTGGTGCCCGCGGTGTAGTTGGGTATGTGATACCCGCGGTGTACTAGGGTATGTGGTGCCCGCGGTGTACTAGGGTATGTGTTGCCTGCGGTGTAGTTAGGTATATGATGCCCGCGGTGTACTAGGGTATGTGGTGCCCGCGGTGTACTAGGGTATGTGGTGCCCGCAGTGTACTAGGGTATGTAGTGCCCGCGGTGTACTAGGGTATGTGGTGCCCGCGGTATACTTGGGTATGTGGTGCCTGAGGTGTAGTTGGGTATGTGATGCCCGCGGTGAAGTTGGGTATGTGATGCCCGCGGTGTACTAGGGTATGTGGTGCCCGCGGTGTAGTTGGGTATGTGATACCCGCGGTGTACTAGGGTATGTGGTGCCCGCGGTGTACTAGGGTATGTGTTGCCTGCGGTGTAGTTGGGTATATGATGCCCGCGGTGTACTAGGGTATGTGGTGCCCGCGGTGTACTAGGGTATGTGGTGCCCGCAGTGTACTAGGGTATGTAGTGCCCGCGGTGTACTAGGGTATGTGGTGCCCGCGGTATACTTGGGTATGTGGTGCCTGAGGTGTAGTTGGGTATGTGATGCCCGCGGTGAAGTTGGGTATGTGATGCCCGCGGTGTACTAGGGTATGTGGTGCCCGCGGTGTACTTGGGTATGTGGTGCCCGGGGTGTAGTTAGGTATGTGATGCCCGCGGTGTACTAGGGTATGTGGTGCCCGCGGTGTAGTTGGGTATAAGATGCCCGCGATGTACTAGGGTATGTGGTGCCCGCGGTTTACTAGGGTATATGATGCCCGCGGTGTACCTGGGTATGTGGTGCCCGCGGTGTACTTGGGTATGTGGTGCCCGCAGTGTAGTTGGGTATGTGATGCCCGCGGTGTATTAGGGTATGTGGTGCCCGCGGTGTACTAGGGTATGTGTTGCCCGCGGTGTACTAGGGTATGTGGTGCCCGCGGTGTTGTTGGGTATATGATGCCCGCGGTGTACTAGGGTATGTGGTGCCCGCGGTAAACTTGGGTATGTGGTGCCCGCGGTGTACTAGGGTATGTGATGCCCGCGGTGCACTTGGGTATGTGATGCCCGCGGTGTACTAGGGTATGTGGTGCCCGGAGTGTAGTTGGGTATGTGATGCCCGCGGTGTACTAGGGTATGTGGTGCCCGCGGTGTAGTTGGGTATGTGATGCCTGCGATGTACTAGGGTATGTGGTGCCCGCGGTGTAGTTGGGTATGTGATGCCCGCGATGTACTAGGGTATGTGGTGCCCGCGGTGTACTTGGGTATGTGATGCCCGCGGTGTACTAGGGTATGTGGTGCCCGTGGTGTAGTTGGGTATGTGATGCCCGCGATGTACTAGGGTATGTGGTGCCCGCGGTGTAGTTGGGAATGTGATGGCCGCGGTATACTTGGGTATGTGGTGCACGCGGTGTAGTTGGGTATGTGGTGCCCGCGGTGTAGTTGGGTATGTGATGCCCGCGGTGTACTAGGGTATGTGGTGCCCGCGGTGTACTAGGGTATGTGTTGCCTGCGGTGTAGTTTGGTATATGATGCCCGCGGTGTACTAGGGTATGTGGTGCCCGCGGTGTACTAGGGTATGTGGTGCCCGCAGTGTATTTGGGTATTTGGTGCCCGCGGTATACTTGGGTATGTGGTGCCTGCGGTGTAGTTGGGTATGTGATGCCCGCGGTATACTTGGGTATGTGGTGCCTTTGGTGTTGTTGGGTATGTGGTGCCCGCGGTGTAGTTGGGTATGTGGTGCCCGCGGTGTACTAGGGTATGTGATGCCCGCTGTGTACTAGGGTATGTGGTGCCCGCGGTGTAGTTGGGTATGTGATGCCCGCGGTGTAGTAGGGTATGTGGTGCCCGCGGTGTACTAGGGTATGTGTTGCCTGCGGTGTAGTTTGGTATATGATGCCCGCGGTGTACTAGGGTATGTGGTGCCCGCGGTGTACTAGGGTATGTGGTGCCCGCAGTGTACTTGGGTATATGATGCCCGCGGTGTACTAGGGTATGTGGTGCCCGCAATGTAGTTGGGTATGTGGTGCCCGCGGTGTACTAGGGTATGTGATGCCCGCTGTGTACTAGGGTATGTGGTGCCCGCGGTGTAGTTGGGTATGTGATGCCCGCGGTGTACTAGGGTATGTGGTGCCCGCGGTGTACTAGGGTATGTGTTGCCTGCGGTGTAGTTGGGTATATGATTCCCGCGGTGTACTAGGGTATGTGGTGCCCGCGGTGTACTAGGGTATGTGGTGCCCGCAGTGTACTTGGGTATATGATGCCCGCGGTGTACTAGGGTATGTGGTGCCCGCAATGTAGTTGGGTATGTGGTGCCCGCGGTATACTAGGGTATGTGATGCCCGCTGTGTACTAGGGTATGTGGTGCCCGCGGTGTAGTTGGGTATGTGATGCCCGCGGTGTACTAGGGTATGTGGTGCCCGCGGTGTACTAGGGTATGTGTTGCCTGCGGTGTAGTTGGGTATATGATGCCCGCGGTGTACTAGGGTATGTGGTGCCCGCGGTGTACTAGGGTATGTGGTGCCCGCAGTGTACTAGGGTATGTAGTGCCCGCGGTGTACTAGGGTATGTGGTGCCCGCGGTATACTTGGGTATGTGGTGCCTGAGGTGTAGTTGGGTATGTGATGCCCGCGGTGAAGTTGGGTATGTGATGCCCGCGGTGTACTAGGGTATGTGGTGCCCGCGGTGTAGTTGGGTATAAGATGCCCGCGATGTACTAGGGTATGTGGTGCCCGCGGTGTACTAGGGTATGTGGTGCCCGCGGTGAAGTTGGGTATGTGATGCCCGCGGTGTATTAGGGTATGTGGTGCCCGCAGTGAAGTTGGGTATGTGATGCCCGCGGTGAATTAGGGTATGTGGTGCCCGCGGTGTACTAGGGTATGTGGTGCCCGCGGTGTTGTTGGGTATATGATGCCTGCGGTGTACTAGGGTATGTGGTGCCCGCGGTGTAGTTGGGTATGTGGTGCCCGCGGTGTACTAGGGTATGTGATGCCCGCGGTGCACTTGGGTATGTGATGCCCGCGGTGTACTAGGGTATGTGATGCCCGCGGTGCACTTGGGTATGTGATGCCCGCGGTGTACTAGGGTATGTGGTGCCCGGAGTGTAGTTGGGTATGTGATGCCCGCGGTGTACTAGGGTATGTGGTGCCCGCGGTGTAGTTGGGTATGTGATGCCCGCGATGTACTAGGGTATGTGGTGCCCGCGGTGTAGTTGGGTATGTGATGCCCGCGATGTACTAGGGTATGTGGTGCCCGCGGTGTACTTGGGTATGTGATGCCCGCGGTGTACTAGGGTATGTGGTGCCCGTGGTGTAGTTGGGTATGTGATGCCCGCGATGTACTAGGGTATGTGGTGCCCGCGGTGTAGTTGGGAATGTGATGGCCGCGGTATACTTGGGTATGTGGTGCACGCGGTGTAGTTGGGTATGTGGTGCCCGCGGTGTAGTTGGGTATGTGATGCCCGCGGTGTACTAGGGTATGTGGTGCCCGCGGTGTACTAGGGTATGTGTTGCCTGCGGTGTAGTTTGGTATATGATGCCCGCGGTGTACTAGGGTATGTGGTGCCCGCGGTGTACTAGGGTATGTGGTGCCCGCAGTGTATTTGGGTATTTGGTGCCCGCGGTATACTTGGGTATGTGGTGCCTGCGGTGTAGTTGGGTATGTGATGCCCGCGGTATACTTGGGTATGTGGTGCCTTTGGTGTTGTTGGGTATGTGGTGCCCGCGGTGTAGTTGGGTATGTGGTGCCCGCGGTGTACTAGGGTATGTGATGCCCGCTGTGTACTAGGGTATGTGGTGCCCGCGGTGTAGTTGGGTATGTGATGCCCGCGGTGTACTAGGGTATGTGGTGCCCGCGGTGTACTAGGGTATGTGTTGCCTGCGGTGTAGTTTGGTATATGATGCCCGCGGTGTACTAGGGTATGTGGTGCCCGCGGTGTACTAGGGTATGTGGTGCCCGCAGTGTACTTGGGTATATGATGCCCGCGGTGTACTAGGGTATGTGGTGCCCGCAATGTAGTTGGGTATGTGGTGCCCGCGGTGTACTAGGGTATGTGATGCCCGCTGTGTACTAGGGTATGTGGTGCCCGCGGTGTACTAGGGTATGTGTTGCCTGCGGTGTAGTTGGGTATATGATGCCCGCGGTGTACTAGGGTATGTGGTGCCCGCGGTGTACTAGGGTATGTGGTGCCCGCAGTGTACTTGGGTATATGATGCCCGCGGTGTACTAGGGTATGTGGTGCCCGCAATGTAGTTGGGTATGTGGTGCCCGCGGTGTACTAGGGTATGTGATGCCCGCTGTGTACTAGGGTATGTGGTGCCCGCGGTGTAGTTGGGTATGTGATGCCCGCGGTGTACTAGGGTATGTGGTGCCCGCGGTGTACTAGGGTATGTGTTGCCTGCGGTGTAGATGGGTATATGATGCCCGCGGTGTACTAGGGTATGTGGTGCCCGCGGTGTACTAGGGTATGTGGTGCCCGCAGTGTACTAGGGTATGTAGTGCCCGCGGTGTACTAGGGTATGTGGTGCCCGCGGTATACTTGGGTATGTGGTGCCTGAGGTGTAGTTGGGTATGTGATGCCCGCGGTGAAGTTGGGTATGTGATGCCCGCGGTGTACTAGGGTATGTGGTGCCCGCAATGTAGTTGGGTATGTGGTGCCCGCGGTGTACTAGGGTATGTGATGCCCGCTGTGTACTAGGGTATGTGGTGCCCGCGGTGTAGTTGGGTATGTGATGCCCGCGGTGTACTAGGGTATGTGGTGCCCGCGGTGTACTAGGGTATGTGTTGCCTGCGGTGTAGTTGGGTATATGATGCCCGCGGTGTACTAGGGTATGTGGTGCCCGCGGTGTACTAGGGTATGTGGTGCCCGCAGTGTACTAGGGTATGTAGTGCCCGCGGTGTACTAGGGTATGTGGTGCCCGCGGTGTACTAGGGTATGTGGTGCCCGCAGTGTATTTGGGTATTTGGTGCCCGCGGTATACTTGGGTATGTGGTGCCTGCGGTGTAGTTGGGTATGTGATGCCCGCGGTATACTTGGGTATGTGGTGCCTTTGGTGTTGTTGGGTATGTGGTGCCCGCGGTGTAGTTGGGTATGTGGTGCCCGCGGTGTACTAGGGTATGTGATGCCCGCTGTGTACTAGGGTATGTGGTGCCCGCGGTGTAGTTGGGTATGTGATGCCCGCGGTGTACTAGGGTATGTGGTGCCCGCGGTGTACTAGGGTATGTGTTGCCTGCGGTGTAGTTTGGTATATGATGCCCGCGGTGTACTAGGGTATGTGGTGCCCGCGGTGTACTAGGGTATGTGGTGCCCGCAGTGTACTTGGGTATATGATGCCCGCGGTGTACTAGGGTATGTGGTGCCCGCAATGTAGTTGGGTATGTGGTGCCCGCGGTGTACTAGGGTATGTGATGCCCGCTGTGTACTAGGGTATGTGGTGCCCGCGGTGTACTAGGGTATGTGTTGCCTGCGGTGTAGTTGGGTATATGATGCCCGCGGTGTACTAGGGTATGTGGTGCCCGCGGTGTACTAGGGTATGTGGTGCCCGCAGTGTACTTGGGTATATGATGCCCGCGGTGTACTAGGGTATGTGGTGCCCGCGGTGTAGTTGGGTATTCGGTGCCCGCGGTGTACTAGGGTATGTGATGCCCGCGGTGTACTTGGGTATGTGGTGCCCGCGGTGTACTTGGGACTGTGATGCCTGCGGTGTACTAGGGTATGTGGTGCCCGCGGTGTACTAGGGTATGTGGTGCCCGCAGTGAAGTTGGGTATGTGATGCCCGCGGTGTATTAGGGTATGTGGTGCCCGCAGTGAAGTTGGGTATGTGATGCCCGCGGTGTATTAGGGTATGTGGTGCCCGCGGTGTACTAGGGTATGTGGTGCCCGCGGTGTTGTTGGGTATATGATGCCTGCGGTGTACTAGGGTATGTGGTGCCCGCGGTGTAGTTGGGTATGTGGTGCCCGCGGTGTACTAGGGTATGTGATGCCCGCGGTGCACTTGGGTATGTGATGCCCGCGGTGTACTAGGGTATGTGGTGCCCGGGGTGTAGTTGGGTATGTGATGCCCGCGGTGTACTAGGGTATGTGGTGCCCGCGGTGTAGTTGGGATTGTGATGCCCGCGGTATACTTGGGTATGTGGTGCACGCGTTGTAGTTGGGTATGTGGTGCCCGCGGTGTACTAGGGTATGTGGTGCCCGCGGTGTAGTTGGGTATGTGATGCCCGCGATGTACTAGGGTATGTGGTGCCCGCGGTGTAGTTGGGAATGTGATGCCCGCGGTATACTTGGGTATGTGGTGCCCGGGGTGAAGTTGGGTATGTGGTGCCCGCGGTGTATTAGGGTATGTGATGCCCGCTGTGTACTAGGGTATGTGGTGCCCGCGGTGTAGTTGGGTATGTGATGCCCGCGGTGTACTAGGGTATGTGGTGCCCGCGGTGTACTAGGGTATGTGTTGCCTGCGGTGTAGTTTGGTATATGATGCCCGCGGTGTACTAGGGTATGTGGTGCCCGCGGTGTACTAGGGTATGTGGTGCCCGCAGTGTACTTGGGTATATGATGCCCGCGGTGTACTAGGGTATGTGGTGCCCGCAATGTAGTTGGGTATGTGGTGCCCGCGGTGTACTAGGGTATGTGATGCCCGCTGTGTACTAGGGTATGTGGTGCCCGCGGTGTACTAGGGTATGTGTTGCCTGCGGTGTAGTTGGGTATATGATGCCCGCGGTGTACTAGGGTATGTGGTGCCCGCGGTGTACTAGGGTATGTGGTGCCCGCAGTGTACTTGGGTATATGATGCCCGCGGTGTACTAGGGTATGTGGTGCCCGCAGTGAAGTTGGGTATGTGATGCCCGCGGTGTATTAGGGTATGTGGTGCCCGCAGTGAAGTTGGGTATGTGATGCCCGCGGTGTATTAGGGTATGTGGTGCCCGCGGTGTACTAGGGTATGTGATGCCCGCGGTGTACTTGGGTATGTGGTGCCCGCGGTGTACTTGGGACTGTGATGCCTGCGGTGTACTAGGGTATGTGGTGCCCGCGGTGTACTTGGGTATGTGGTGCCCGCGGTGTACTTGGGTATGTAGTGCCCGCGGTGTACTAGGGTATGTGGTGTCCGCGGTATACTTGGGTATGTGGTTCCTGAGGTGTAGTTGGGTATGTGATGCCCGCGGTGAAGTTGGGTATGTGATGCCCGCGGTGTACTAGGGTATGTGGTGCCCGCGGTGTACTAGGGTATGTGTTGCCTGCGGTGTAGTTGGGTATATGATGCCCGCGGTGTACTAGGGTATGTGGTGCCCGCGGTGTACTAGGGTATGTGGTGCCCGCAGTGTACTAGGGTATGTAGTGCCCGCGGTGTACTAGGGTATGTGGTGCCCGCGGTATACTTGGGTATGTGGTGCCTGAGGTGTAGTTGGGTATGTGATGCCCGCGGTGAAGTTGGGTATGTGATGCCCGCGGTGTACTAGGGTATGTGGTGCCCGCGGTGTAGTTGGGTATAAGATGCCCGCGATGTACTAGGGAATGTGGTGCCCGCGGTGTACTAGGGTATGTGGTGCCCGCAGTGAAGTTGGGTATGTGATGCCCGCGGTGTATTAGGGTATGTGGTGCCCGCAGTGAAGTTGGGTATGTGATGCCCGCGGTGTATTAGGGTATGTGGTGCCCGCGGTGTACTAGGGTATGTGGTGCCCGCGGTGTTGTTGGGTATATGATGCCTGCGGTGTACTAGGGTATGTGGTGCCCGCGGTGTAGTTGGGTATGTGGTGCCCGCGGTGTACTAGGGTATGTGATGCCCGCGGTGCACTTGGGTATGTGATGCCCGCGGTGTACTAGGGTATGTGGTGCCCGGGGTGTAGTTGGGTATGTGATGCCCGCGGTGTACTAGGGTATGTGGTGCCCGCGGTGTAGTTGGGATTGTGATGCCCGCGGTATACTTGGGTATGTGGTGCACGCGTTGTAGTTGGGTATGTGGTGCCCGCGGTGTACTAGGGTATGTGGTGCCCGCGGTGTAGTTGGGTATGTGATGCCCGCGATGTACTAGGGTATGTGGTGCCCGCGGTGTAGTTGGGAATGTGATGCCCGCGGTATACTTGGGTATGTGGTGCCCGGGGTGAAGTTGGGTATGTGGTGCCCGCGGTGTACTAGGGTATGTGATGCCCGCTGTGTACTAGGGTATGTGGTGCCCGCGGTGTAGTTGGGTATGTGATGCCCGCGGTGTACTAGGGTATGTGGTGCCCGCGGTGTACTAGGGTATGTGTTGCCTGCGGTGTAGTTTGGTATATGATGCCCGCGGTGTACTAGGGTATGTGGTGCCCGCGGTGTACTAGGGTATGTGGTGCCCGCAGTGTACTTGGGTATATGATGCCCGCGGTGTACTAGGGTATGTGGTGCCCGCAATGTAGTTGGGTATGTGGTGCCCGCGGTGTACTAGGGTATGTGATGCCCGCTGTGTACTAGGGTATGTGGTGCCCGCGGTGTACTAGGGTATGTGTTGCCTGCGGTGTAGTTGGGTATATGATGCCCGCGGTGTACTAGGGTATGTGGTGCCCGCGGTGTACTAGGGTATGTGGTGCCCGCAGTGTACTTGGGTATATGATGCCCGCGGTGTACTAGGGTATGTGGTGCCCGCAATGTAGTTGGGTATGTGGTGCCCGCGGTGTACTAGGGTATGTGATGCCCGCTGTGTACTAGGGTATGTGGTGCCCGCGGTGTAGTTGGGTATGTGATGCCCGCGGTGTACTAGGGTATGTGGTGCCCGCGGTGTACTAGGGTATGTGTTGCCTGCGGTGTAGTTGGGTATATGATGCCCGCGGTGTACTAGGGTATGTGGTGCCCGCGGTGTACTAGGGTATGTGGTGCCCGCAGTGTACTAGGGTATGTAGTGCCCGCGGTGTACTAGGGTATGTGGTGCCCGCGGTATACTTGGGTATGTGGTGCCTGAGGTGTAGTTGGGTATGTGATGCCCGCGGTGAAGTTGGGTATGTGATGCCCGCAGTGTACTAGGGTATGTGGTGCCCGCGGTGTAGTTGGGTATAAGATGCCCGCGATGTACTAGGGTATGTGGTGCCCGCGGTGTACTAGGGTATGTGGTGCCCGCAGTGAAGTTGGGTATGTGATGCCCGCGGTGTATTAGGGTATGTGGTGCCCGCAGTGAAGTTGGGTATGTGATGCCCGCGGTGAATTAGGGTATGTGGTGCCCGCGGTGTACTAGGGTATGTGGTGCCCGCGGTGTTGTTGGGTATATGATGCCTGCGGTGTACTAGGGTATGTGGTGCCCGCGGTGTAGTTGGGTTTGTGGTGCCCGCGGTGTACTAGGGTATGTGGTGCCCGGGGTGTAGTTGGGTATGTGATGCCCGCGGTGTACTAGGGTATGTGGTGCCCGCGGTGTAGTTGGGATTGTGATGCCCGCGGTATACTTGGGTATGTGGTGCACGCGTTGTAGTTGGGTATGTGGTGCCCGCGGTGTACTAGGGTATGTGGTGCCCGCGGTGTAGTTGGGTATGTGATGCCCGCGGTGTATTAGGGTATGTGGTGCCCGCAGTGAAGTTGGGTATGTGATGCCCGCGGTGAATTAGGGTATGTGGTGCCCGCGGTGTACTAGGGTATGTGGTGCCCGCGGTGTTGTTGGGTATATGATGCCTGCGGTGTACTAGGGTATGTGGTGCCCGCGGTGTAGTTGGGTTTGTGGTCCCCGCGGTGTACTAGGGTATGTGGTGCCCGGGGTGTAGTTGGGTATGTGATGCCCGCGGTGTACTAGGGTATGTGGTGCCCGCGGTGTAGTTGGGATTGTGATGCCCGCGGTATACTTGGGTATGTGGTGCACGCGTTGTAGTTGGGTATGTGGTGCCCGCGGTGTACTAGGGTATGTGGTGCCCGCGGTGTAGTTGGGTATGTGATGCCCGCGATGTACTAGGGTATGTGGTGCCCGCGGTGTAGTTGGGAATGTGATGCCCGCGGTATACTTGGGTATGTGGTGCCCGGGGTGAAGTTGGGTATGTGATGCCCGCAATGTACTAGGGTGAAGTTGGGTATGTGGTGCACGCGGTGTAGTTGGGTATGTGATGCCCGCGGTGTACCTGGGTATGTGATGCACGGGGTGTAGTTGGGTATGTGATGCCCGCGGTGTACTAGGGTATGTGGTGCCCGCGGTGTAGTTGGGTATGTGATGCCCGCGATGTACTAGGGTATGTGGTGCCCGCGGTGTTGTTGGGTATTTGATGCCTGCGATGTACTAGGGTATGTGGTGCCCGCGGTGTAGTTGGGTATTCGGTGCCCGCGGTGTACTAGGGTATGTGATGCCCGCGGTGTACTAGGGTATGTGGTGCCCGCGGTGTAGTTGGGTATAAGATGCCCGCGATGTACTAGGGAATGTGGTGCCCGCGGTGTACTAGGGTATGTGGTGCCCGCAGTGAAGTTGGGTATGTGATGCCCGCGGTGTATTAGGGTATGTGGTGCCCGCAGTGAAGTTGGGTATGTGATGCCCGCGGTGTATTAGGGTATGTGGTGCCCGCGGTGTACTAGGGTATGTGGTGCCCGCGGTGTTGTTGGGTATATGATGCCTGCGGTGTACTAGGGTATGTGGTGCCCGCGGTGTAGTTGGGTATGTGGTGCCCGCGGTGTACTAGGGTATGTGATGCCCGCGGTGCACTTGGGTATGTGATGCCCGCGGTGTACTAGGGTATGTGGTGCCCGGGGTGTAGTTGGGTATGTGATGCCCGCGGTGTACTAGGGTATGTGGTGCCCGCGGTGTAGTTGGGATTGTGATGCCCGCGGTATACTTGGGTATGTGGTGCACGCGTTGTAGTTGGGTATGTGGTGCCCGCGGTGTACTAGGGTATGTGGTGCCCGCGGTGTAGTTGGGTATGTGATGCCCGCGATGTACTAGGGTATGTGGTGCCCGCGGTGTAGTTGGGAATGTGATGCCCGCGGTATACTTGGGTATGTGGTGCCCGGGGTGAAGTTGGGTATGTGATGCCCGCAATGTACTAGGGTGAAGTTGGGTATGTGGTGCACGCGGTGTAGTTGGGTATGTGATGCCCGCGGTGTACCTGGGTATGTGATGCACGGGGTGTAGTTGGGTATGTGATGCCCGCGGTGTACTAGGGTATGTGGTGCCCGCGGTGTAGTTGGGTATGTGATGCCCGCGATGTACTAGGGTATGTGGTGCCCGCGGTGTTGTTGGGTATTTGATGCCTGCGATGTACTAGGGTATGTGGTGCCCGCGGTGTACTAGGGTATGTGGTGCCCGCGGTGTTGTTGGGTATATGATGCCTGCGGTGTACTAGGGTATGTGGTGCCCGCGGTGTAGTTGGGTTTGTGGTGCCCGCGGTGTACTAGGGTATGTGGTGCCCGCGGTGTACTAGGGTATGTGGTGCCCGCGGTGTACTAGGGTATGTAGTGCCCGCGGTGTACTAGGGTATGTGGTGCCCGCGGTATACTTGGGTATGTGGTGCCTGAGGTGTAGTTGGGTATGTGATGCCCGCGGTGAAGTTGGGTATGTGATGCCCGCGGTGTACTAGGGTATGTGGTGCCCGGGGTGTAGTTGGGTATGTGATGCCCGCGGTGTAGTAGGGTATGTGGTGCCCGCGGTGTAGTTGGGTATGTGATGCCCGCGGTGTAGTAGGGTATGTGGTGCCCGCGGTGTACTTGGGTATGTGGTGCCCGGGGTGTAGTTAGGTATGTGATGCCCGCGGTGTACTAGGGTATGTGGTGCCCGCAGTGTAGTTGGGTATAAGATGCCCGCGATGTACTAGGGTATGTGGTGCCCGCGGTTTACTAGGGTATATGATGCCCGCGGTGTACCTGGGTATGTGGTGCCCGCGGTGAACTAGGGTATGTGGTGCCCGCGGTGTACTTGGGTATGTGGTGCCCGCGGTGTACTAGGGTATGTGGTTCCCGCGGTGTAGTTGGGATTGTGATGCCCGCGGTATACTTGGGTATGTGGTGCACGCGTTGTAGTTGGGTATGTGGTGCCCGCGGTGTACTAGGGTATGTGGTGCCCGCGGTGTAGTTGGGTATGTGATGCCCGCGATGTACTAGGGTATGTGGTGCCCGCGGTGTAGTTGGGAATGTGATGCCCGCGGTATACTTGGGTATGTGGTCCCCGGGGTGAAGTTGGGTATGTGATGCCCGCAATGTACTAGGGTGAAGTTGGGTATGTGGTGCACGCGGTGTAGTTGGGTATGTGATGCCCGCGGTGTACCTGGGTATGTGATGCACGGGGTGTAGTTGGGTATGTGATGCCCGCGGTGTACTAGGGTATGTGGTGCCCGCGGTGTAGTTGGGTATGTGATGCCCGCGATGTACTAGGGTATGTGGTGCCCGCGGTGTTGTTGGGTATTTGATGCCTGCGATGTACTAGGGTATGTGGTGCCCGCGGTGTAGTTGGGTATTCGGTGCCCGCGGTGTACTAGGGTATGTGATGCCCGCGGTGTACTAGGGTATGTGGTGCCCGCGGTGTACTTGGGACTGTGATGCCTGCGGTGTACTAGGGTATGTGGTGCCCGCGGTGTACTAGGGTATGTGGTGCCCGCGGTGTACTAGGGTATGTAGTGCCCGCGGTGTACTAGGGTATGTGGTGCCCGCGGTATACTTGGGTATGTGGTGCCTGAGGTGTAGTTGGGTATGTGATGCCCGCGGTGAAGTTGGGTATGTGATGCCCGCGGTGTACTAGGGTATGTGGTGCCCGGGGTGTAGTTGGGTATGTGATGCCCGCGGTGTAGTAGGGTATGTGGTGCCCGCGGTGTAGTTGGGTATGTGATGCCCGCGGTGTAGTAGGGTATGTGGTGCCCGCGGTGTACTAGGGTATGTGGTGCCCGCGGTGTACTAGGGTATGTGGTGCCCGCAGTGTACTTGGGTATATGATGCCCGCGGTGTACTAGGGTATGTGGTGCCCGCGGTGTAGTTGGGTATGTGGTGCCCGCGGTGTACTAGGGTATGTGATGCCCGCTGTGTACTAGGGTATGTGGTGCCCGCGGTGTAGTTGGGTATGTGATGCCCGCGGTGTACTAGGGTATGTGTTGCCTGCGGTGTAGTTGGGTATATGATGCCCGCGGTGTACTAGGGTATGTGGTGCCCGCGGTGTACTAGGGTATGTGGTGCCCGCGGTGTACTAGGGTAGATAGATAGAAGATAGAAGATAGAAAATACTTTATTGCACACCACAACTTACATTTAAACATATAGGAACTTAACAACTAAACTATGATATACAATGGGCGGCCTTATCGCTAAAGAGCGATCTCTACCAGACAACCTTGAACGGAGAGGAATATAATGAAATTAAATGGGGTATTGCTGATAGTGTGCTAATTGAGCTAAAGTTAAGATATACTTTACATACTAAATGATGATATTAAAATACATTCAAAACCTACACATACCATACATACACATACATATATTATATAAATAAATAATAAATAAATACATAACAATACCTAATATACCTAAATGTTAAGAACCAAGCACGTCTAGTGACAACAGGACAGATAGTGTTCCTTGAGCATCGATTTGAATATGGATAGTGACTTAGCACGCCTGATAGCAACAGGTAATGCGTTCCAAAGTCGTGCAGCCTGCACTGTAAAGGACTGATCATAATAGGAGGAGGAGTGAACAGGTGTTTTGAGTTGAAGTGTGTCAGAAGAACGCAAGGATCGAGGATTGGATAGATGAAGAAATTGAAAGCGCGTTTTAAGGTAGGGAGGAGAAGTTGGATTGAAGAGAATGTTGTATAATAGATTTAGAATATGAGTATTCCGGCGAAGTCGTATGGGTAACCAGTTGAGTTTTCTGCGAAACTCCGAAACGTGGTCATACTTGCGTAAGCCAAATATGAAACGAATTCCAAAGTTTTGCAGACGTTCCAGTTTACTGAGCTGCTGTTCAGTAAGATCTAAGTAGCAAGCATCAGCATAATCGAGGATAGGAAGTAAGAGTGACTGTGCTAGCGCAGTTTTAGTGGCAATTGGAAGGAAGTTACGGAGCCTTCTGAGAGAACCGGCTGACGCAAACATTCTACGGCTGACTTCAGATATCTGCGGTCCCCACGACAGTTGTCTGTCGATAAGGACACCTAAATTTTTCACCGTCTCACTCAACTCTATGTGCATGCCATCAAAAAATATTTTTGGTAGACTGGCCCAAGAAATTTTGGAAACCATTCGCGAGCCTCCAACGATAATAACCTGGGTTTTAAGTGGATTAACACAGAGACCATATGCCTTGCTCCAGTCTAAAATCTGACCTAAATCGCAGTTTATGGAATCAATTGCTTCAGGCAACTGATCAACGGTGGATTGCGTGTAAATTTGGAGATCGTCTGCATAGAGGTGGTACGATGAAGTTAATTGTTGAGAAATAGTATTTATGAAAATAGCGAAAAGGAGAGGTGATAAAACGCCGCCCTGCGGTACACCGGCAGATATATTGGACCACAATGAATAAGAATCATCAATGCGTATACGCTGCCGGCGCCCGAACAGATAACTGTGAAACCAATCAATCACTGTTGGAGATATGTTTAGTGAGCGTAGGATTCCTAGGAGGATGTCAAAGTCAACATTATTAAAAGCATTGCTGAAGTCCAATAACGCTAGGATAGTTATTCGTCCATTGTCCATCCCTTCACGTATGTCATCAGTTATGTTAACCAATGCCGACACAGTGCTATGGCCAGAACGGAATCCAGATTGGAAAGGATTTAGGAGGTTATTTGATGAAAGGAAATTGGTAAGTTGCTGATGGATAAGGCGCTCTAGGACTTTGGATAGAAAGGGAAGAATAGAGATAGGACGGAAATCTGAGAAAGAAACTGGATTCGACTTTTTAGGAAGAGGAGTAACATGAGCTTCTTTCCAGCAGGAAGGGAAAGTACCAGAAGAGATGGAGTAGTTAAGGATATAACGGATTATTGGGACGATTTGATCCAGAATGGGGACAATCATGTTTCGACTTATACAATCGTTACCGATAGCTTTAGACGAAATGGATGCAATGCTCCTCCTAACATCACAATCAGTGAATTGTAAAAATTTGAAAGAAGGATAGTCAGGAATCGGGACAGATGAAAGTTGATGAAGTGTTTGAGATTTTGTGGTAGTGTCAAAGTTTGAAGCCGGAGTAAAATATTTATTTAAAGAATTTGAATCCATATTATGGGGGAGTTTATCTGATTCTCGTGATTTCCCGATTCCTAATGACCGTAGAAAATTCCAAACCTTAGCAGGGTCGGAATCTTCCACCGAATTATGGATATGGCGGCGTTGTGCGTCACGACACTCTCTATTACAGCGATTCCGGCAATCTAGGTACTTATTTTTGTAACGTTTAGTTGGCTTACACCTAAACTGTGCTTTGGCTACTATCTTTTTATTCATGAGTAATCTCAAATCAGGTGTGATCCACGGTGCTGGTAAATGCTTCAACTTAATTTCCCTTAGGGGGGCATGTTTGTCGAAAAGATTAATTAAGGTGGCATTAAAAAACGCCACTTTGGCATCCATTGATGATTCAGCAGCTAACTGCGACCAATCAATAGCGTCGGCATCTTGTCTGAGTTTCTCTAGATCCATACCACTAAAATTACGCTGCAGAATTATTTTGGGCTTTACTTTGGGAGGGCGAATTTTATAAGAAAGATATATTAAGTCATGGTAAGAAAAAGCTCCTGCGTCACATTGACCATGCTTGACAACCAAGTCTGGGGATGAAACAAATATTAAGTCTAGAAGAGAAGGGATAGAGTGAGGATAAAAATGAGTAGCAGACAGGGGTAGAATATCTAAGTTGCAAGCCCTTGCAAGTGTTTTCAGTGAAGCTGAACGGGAGTCTTGCTTAAGCAAACATGTATTAAAATCACCCATGATGATGGTATGATCATAAGAAGCGACAAAATTTTCTAGGAGCGTTTCAAAAGATAGGAAATAATTAATACTAGAAGAAGGACAATAGAACACTCCAAGAAGGACTTTCGTATGAAGAAGCTGAATTTCAATAAAAAGGTGTTCACCCGCATTGGATGGTGGCGGCTGCGCGGACATACTGATAATGGAAAAAGGAATATGCGCACGAAGATAAATGGCAACGCCACCACCAACCACACCAGTACGGTCGTTACGAATGAGCTTAAAACCAGGAAGAGAATAAGAAGTGGAAGGAAGGCATGGTTTGAACCAGGATTCGGAAACTAGAAGAGCATGTATATTTTTGTTGTCGAATGAAGCCAACATATCAGCGAAGTGTGCCGGAATACTCTGTGCATTAATATGAAGGATGTTGAGATTTTTAGGAACGTCACAAAGAAAGGAATCAATTGAAGAAGCTAACGAAGGTAGGCTCCTGAAGCTATCGTCACTGCTAGAATCACCATCAGAAAGAGAAGCATATTCACCACTATCGGAACTATAATCACTTGACATTATTATAATATGATTTGAACTAGGTACTTATAAAATATATATATATTATAAATGTAAAATAAATAAACTAAATATACTTATGTAAAAAATAAACCTTTGATCATTACACCTGCCAGTATTGTGTTAAACATGGGAAAAACACTAAGAAATATTAACTTACTTGTGGTAACAAATGAAACATAGCAATTTTTAACACCTAGATCCAACCAGGGTTTCTGATAAACACAGAAAAGAGAACTAAAAAATAATATTATCTAAAAAATACTTAAAAACTAAATCTGTATCTACAATAACTATTAAATATGCGTGAAATGAAACGTAACCCAGTATTTTTGTGATGCAACTATTTCACAGGAACTATGTAGATGTCAGTGTCAAAAATAGCAATTGACACTTGACAGATAAGATTATTGGATTTTATATCTGTAAAAATAATCACAACATTGAAATGCCGGTGAACATAAAATAAAGTGAATGTGGGTCACAGAACATAATTAATATCTAACGGATGTGGGTTGCCCGCAAGGATTTCCTCAGAGTATAAGAAAGAAAAAGACCTGGTTGGATGTTCTTGCCCTACACAACGAACTAGTCACGTCTGGATGTTGCTGCACGCTTCGATTTCACTTCCCTCGCCGCCGCAGTCTTCGTGGCTTCTACTGACGGGCCTGCAGCGGCGAACTCAATGGACGCAAAGTCTTCGACGGAACGTACCCTGTGACGTGTTCCATCGGAGCCCAGGACAAACACGGTCCCCTCCATCGTCCAACACTTTGACATGCCGAATCGTTCACGCGCGGCCATGAAAACGTCGTGCCTTGACTTTGTTAGGAACTCTGACATAGTGATGCCCGAGCCCTTTAGACTAGTCTTAGCTGACCAGATCTTGCTCCGCATGGTCATATCTCTGAGCTTGAACAAGATAGGCCGGGGACGATCCGACGTAGCCATGCGACCCATGCGGTGGCAACGGCTGATGTCAGAAACTCCAAAACCACTCAGCTTGAGTCGCTCTGTTACTGTCTTCACAACAGCTTGGGTGGTGTCTTCCTTCTGCTGCTCAGCTACGCCGTGAATTAACAGAATTTTGCGCCTCCCTCGCATTTCTAAGTGGTCGAGTTCTCTGGCCATGAACTCAATCTGCTGTTGAAGAGTGCGTAGTGCCCCAGTGGTAAATGCCTTGAAGGATGCATACTCAGCTGCCAAACCTGCTATAGTGGAAGGTGCCGCTGTCTTCTGCAGACCACTCTCAAAGTGACTCATCCTTTGGCTGAACATTTTCATCATTTCTGACATAGAGTTCTTGATGTCCTCCATCTTGAAAATGACCACTCAGTGCAAAAGTGCAGTGTTTTAATCTAGAGAGTGTAGAGTTAATGTGGTGATTGGATAACACTTGGTGGCAGGTATGTAATGTTACTGCATCAGATTTTGCAATAAAATTATAAATAAATTAACTGTGTCTATTTTTAAATATAAATTTGAATTTTGTATAAGTATGTAGAGTTTCACATCTACCCCCAAAAAGCAAGGGTATGTAGTGCCCGCGGTGTACTAGGGTATGTGGTGCCCGCGGTATACTTGGGTATGTGGTGCCTGAGGTGTAGTTGGGTATGTGTTGCCCGCGGTGAAGTTGGGTATGTGGTGCCCGCGGTGTAGTTGGGTATGTGATGCCCGCGATATACTAAGGTATGTGATGCCCGGGGTGTAGTTGGGTATGTGATGCCCGCGGTGTAGTAGGGTATGTGGTGCCCGCGGTGTAGTTGGGTATGTGATGCCCGCGGTGTAGTAGGGTATGTGGTGCCCGCGGTGTACTTGGGTATGTGGTGCCCGGGGTGTAGTTAGGTATGTGATGCCCCCGGTGTACTAGGGTATGTGGTGCCCGCGGTGTAGTTGAGTATGTGATGCCCGCGATATACTAAGGTATGTGGTGCCCGGGGTGTAGTTGGGTATGTGATGCCCGCGGTGTAGTAGGGTATGTGGTGCCCGCGGTGTAGTTGGGTATGTGATGCCCACAATGTAGTAGGGTATGTGGTGCCCGCGGTGTTCTTGGGTATGTGGTGCCCGGGGTGTAGTTAGGTATGTGATGCCCGCGGTGTACTAGGGTATGTGGTGCCCGCGGTGTAGTTGGGTATAAGATGCCCGCGATGTACTAGGGTATGTGGTGCCCGCGGTGTACTAGGGTATGTGGTGCCCGCAGTGTACTAGGGTATGTGGTGCCCGCGGTGTTGTTGGGTATATGATGCCTGCGGTGTACTAGGGTATGTGGTGCCCGCGGTGTAGTTGGGTATGTGGTGCCCGCGGTGTACTAGGGTATGTGATGCCCGCGGTGCACTTGGGTATGTGATGCCCGCGGTGTACTAGGGTATGTGGTGCCCGGGGTGTAGTTGGGTATGTGATGCCCGCGGTGTACTAGGGTATGTGGTGCCCGCGGTGTAGTTAGGATTGTGATGCCCGCGGTATACTTGGGTATGTGGTGCACGCGGTGTAGTTGGGTATGTGGTGCCCGCGGTGTACTAGGGTATGTGGTGCCCGCGGTGTAGTTGGGTATGTGATGCCCGCGATGTACTAGGGGATGTGGTGCCCGCGGTGTAGTTGGGAATGTGAAGCCCGCGGTATACTTGGGTATGTGGTGCCCGGGGTGAAGTTGGGTATGTGATGCCCGCAATGTACTAGGGTGAAGTTGGGTATGTGGTGCACGCGGTGTAGTTGGGTATGTGATGCCCGCGGTGTACCTGGGTATGTGATGCACGTGGTGTAGTTGGGTATGTGATGCCCGCGGTGTACTAAGGTATGTGGTGCCCGCGGTGTAGTTGGGTATGTGATGCCCGCGATGTACTAGGGTATGTGGTGCCCGCGGTGTTGTTGGGTATTTGATGCCTGCGATGTACTAGGGTATGTGGTGCCCGCGGTGTAGTTGGGTATTCGGTGCCCGCGGTGTACTAGGGTATGTGATGCCCGCGGTGTACTAGGGTATGTGGTGCCCGCGGTGTACTTGGGACTGTGATGCCTGCGGTGTACTAGGGTATGTGGTGCCCGCGGTGTACTAGGGTATGTAGTGCCCGCGGTATACTTGGGTATGTGGTGCCTGAGGTGTAGTTGGGTATGTGATGCCCGCGGTGAAGTTGGGTATGTGGTGCACGCGGTGTAGTTGGGTATGTGGTGCCTGCGGTGTAGTTGGGTATGTGATGCCCGCGGTAAACTTGGGTATGTGGTGCCTGCGGTGTAGTTGGGTATGTGGTGCCCGCGGTGTAGTTGGGTATGTGGTGCCCGCGGTGTACTAGGGTATGTGATGCCCGCGGTGTACTAGGGTATGTGGTGCCCGCGGTGTACTTGGGACTGTGATGCCTGCGGTGTACTAGGGTATGTGGTGCCCGCGGTGTACTAGGGTATGTGGTGCCCGCGGTGTACTAGGGTATGTGGTGCCCGCGGTGTACTAGGGTATGTTGTGCCCGCGGTGTACTAGGGTATGTGATGCCCGCGGTGTACTTGGGTATGTGGTGCCCGCGGTGTAGTTGGGTATAAGATGCCCGCGATGTACTAGGGTATGTGGTGCCCGCGGTTTACTAGGGTATATGATGCCCGCGGTGTACCTGGGTATGTGGTGCCCGCGGTGAACTAGGGTATGTGGTGCCCGCAGTGTACTTGGGTATGTGGTGCCCGCGGTGTACTAGGGTATGTGATGCCCGCGGTGTACTTGGGTATGTGGTGCCCGCGGTGTAGTTGGGTATGTGATGCCCGCGGTGTACTAGGGTATGTGGTGCCCGCGGTGTAGTTGGGAATGTGATGCCCGCGGTATACTTGGGTATGTGGTGCACGCGGTGTAGTTGGGTATGTGGTGCCCGCGGTGTACTAGGGTATGTGATGCCCGCGGTGTTCTAGGGTATGTGGTGCCCGCGGTGTAGTTGGGTATATGATGCCCGTGGTGTACTAGGGTATGTGGTGCCCGCGGTGTAGTTGGGTATGTGGTGCCCGCGGTGTACTAGGGTATGTGATGCCCGCTGTGTACTAGGGTATGTGGTGCCCGCGGTGTAGTTGGGTATGTGATGCCCGCGGTGTACTAGGGTATGTGGTGCCCGCGGTGTACTAGGGTATGTGTTGCCTGCGGTGTAGTTGGGTATATGATGCCCGCGGTGTACTAGGGTATGTGGTGCCCGCGGTGTACTAGGGTATGTGGTGCCCGCGGTGTACTAGGGTATGTAGTGCCCGCGGTGTACTAGGGTATGTGGTGCCCGCGGTATACTTGGGTATGTGGTGCCTGAGGTGTAGTTGGGTATGTGATGCCCGCGGTGAAGTTGGGTATGTGATGCCCGCGGTGTACTAGGGTATGTGGTGCCCGCGGTGTAGTTGGGTATGTGATGCCCGCGATATACTAAGGTATGTGGTGCCCGGGGTGTAGTTGGGTATGTGATGCCCGCGGTGTAGTAGGGTATGTGGTGCCCGCGGTGTAGTTGGGTATGTGATGCCCGCGGTGTAGTAGGGTATGTGGTGCCCGCGGTGTACTTGGGTATGTGGTGCCCGGGGTGTAGTTAGGTATGTGATGCCCGCGGTGTACTAGGGTATGTGGTGCCCGCGGTGTAGTTGGGTATAAGATGCCCGCGATGTACTAGGGTATGTGGTGCCCGCGGTTTACTAGGGTATATGATGCCCGCGGTGTACCTGGGTATGTGGTGCCCGCGGTGTACTAGGGTATGTGGTGCCCGCAGTGTAGTTGGGTATGTGATGCCCGCGGTGTACTAGGGTATGTGGTGCCCGCGGTGTTGTTGGGTATATGATGCCCGCGGTGTACTAGGGTATGTGGTGCCCGCGGTAAACTTGGGTATGTGGTGCCCGCGGTGTACTAGGGTATGTGATGCCCGCGGTGCACTTGGGTATGTGATGCCCGCGGTGTACTAGGGTATGTGGTGCCCGGAGTGTAGTTGGGTATGTGATGCCCGCGGTGAACTAGGGTATGTGGTGCCCGCGGTGTAGTTGGGTATGTGATGCCCGCGATGTACTAGGGTATGTGGTGCCCACGGTGTAGTTGGGTATGTGATGCCCGCGATGTACTAGGGTATGTGGTGCCCGCGGTGTACTTGGGTATGTGATGCCCGCGGTGTACTAGAACTAGGGTATGTGGTGCCCGTGGTGAAGTTGGGTATGTGATGCCCGCGATGTACTAGGGTATGTGGTGCCCGCGGTGTAGTTGGGTATGTGATGCTCGCGGTGTACTAGGGTATGTGGTGCCCGCGGTGTAGTTGGGAATGTGATTCCCGCGGTATACTAGGGTATGTGGTGCACGCGGTGTAGTTGGGTATGTGGTGCCCGCGGTGTACTAGGGTATGTGATGCCCGCGGTGTTCTAGGGTATGTGGTGCCCGCGGTGTAGTTGGGTATATGATGCCCGCGGTGTACTTGAATATGTGGTGCCCGGGGTGTAGTTGGGTATGTGATGCCCGCGGTGTAGTTGGGTATGTGATGCCCGCGGTGTATTTGGGTATTTGGTGCCCGCGGTATACTTGGGTATGTGGTGCCTGCGGTGTAGTTGGGTATGTGATGCCCGCGGTATACTTGGGTATGTGGTGCCTTTGGTGTTGTTGGGTATGTGGTGCCCGCGGTGTAGTTGGGTATGTGGTGCCCGCGGTGTACTAGGGTATGTGATGCCCGCTGTGTACTAGGGTATGTGGTGCCCGCGGTGAAGTTGGGTATGTGATGCCCGCGGTGTACTAGGGTATGTGGTGCCCGCGGTGTACTAGGGTATGTGTTGCCTGCGGTGTAGTTTGGTATATGATGCCCGCGGTGTACTAGGGTATGTGGTGCCCGCGGTGTACTAGGGTATGTGGTGCCCGCAGTGTACATGGGTATATGATGCCCGCGGTGTACTAGGGTATGTGGTGCCCGCAATGTAGTTGGGTATGTGGTGCCCGCGGTGTACTAGGGTATGTGATGCCCGCTGTGTACTAGGGTATGTGGTGCCCGCGGTGTAGTTGGGTATGTGATGCCCGCGGTGTACTAGGGTATGTGGTGCCCGCGGTGTACTAGGGTATGTGTTGCCTGCGGTGTAGTTGGGTATATGATGCCCGCGGTGTACTAGGGTATGTGGTGCCCGCGGTGTTCTAGGGTATGTGGTGCCCGCGGTTTACTAGGGTATATGATGCCCGCGGTGTACCTGGGTATGTGGTGCCCGCGGTGTACTAGGGTATGTGGTGCCTGAGGTGTACTAGGGTATGTGATGCCCGCTGTGTACTAGGGTATGTGGTGCCCGCGGTGAAGTTGGGTATGTGATGCCCGCGGTGTACTAGGGTATGTGGTGCCCGCGGTGTACTAGGGTATGTGTTGCCTGCGGTGTAGTTTGGTATATGATGCCCGCGGTGTACTAGGGTATGAGGTGCCCGCGGTGTACTAGGGTATGTGGTGCCCGCAGTGTACTTGGGTATATGATGCCCGCGGTGTACTAGGGTATGTGGTGCCCGCAATGTAGTTGGGTATGTGGTGCCCGCGGTGTACTAGGGTATGTGATGCCCGCTGTGTACTAGGGTATGTGGTGCCCGCGGTGTAGTTGGGTATGTGATGCCCGCGGTGTACTAGGGTATGTGGTGCCCGCGGTGTACTAGGGTATGTGTTGCCTGCGGTGTAGTTGGGTATATGATGCCCGCGGTGTACTAGGGTATGTGGTGCCCGCGGTGTACTAGGGTATGTGGTGCCCGCGGTGTACTAGGGTATGTAGTGCCCGCGGTGTACTAGGGTATGTGGTGCCCGCGGTATACTTGGGTATGTGGTGCCTGAGGTGTAGTTGGGTATGTGATGCCCGCGGTGAAGTTGGGTATGTGATGCCCACGGTGTACTAGGGTATGTGGTGCCCGCGGTGTAGTTGAGTATGTGATGCCCGCGATATACTAAGGTATGTGGTGCCCGGGGTGTAGTTGGGTATGTGATACCCGCGGTGTAGTAGGGTATGTGGTGCCCGCGGTGTAGTTTGGTATGTGATGCCCACAATGTAGTAGGGTATGTGGTGCCCGCGGTGTACTTGGGTATGTGGTGCCCGGGGTGTAGTTAGGTATGTGATGCCCGCGGTGTACTAGGGTATGTGGTGCCCGCGGTGTAGTTGGGTATAAGATGCCCGCGATGTACTAGGGTATGTGGTGCCCGCGGTGTACTAGGGTATGTGGTGCCCGCGGTGTACTAGGGTATGTGGTGCCAAACTTCAAACTTCAAACTTCAAAATCATTTATTCAATAAAATCACAAGGATCACTTTGAAACGTCTTACATACTAGATGATTCTAGGCGTCAGTTTGTCGCGACCAGTGTCTAGAAGAACTGGCAAGAAACTAGACCTGGATTCTAGCGTTTTTTTCATATGATCCTTCTTACAATTGTTTAACAAAGTTGCTCGCGGTGTTGTTGGGTATATGATGCCTGCGGTGTACTAGGGTATGTGGTGCCCGCGGTGTAGTTGGGTATGTGGTGCCCGCGGTGTACTAGGGTATGTGATGCCCGCGGTGCACTTGGGTATGTGATGCCCGCGGTGTACTAGGGTATGTGGTGCCCGGGGTGTAGTTGGGTATGTGATGCCCGCGGTGTACTAGGGTATGTGGTGCCCGCGGTGTAGTTGGGATTGTGATGCCCGCGGTATACTTGGGTATGTGGTGCACGCGGTGTAGTTGGGTATGTGGTGCCCGCGGTGTACTAGGGTATGTGGTGCCCGCGGTGTAGTTGGGTATGTGATGCCCGCGATGTACTAGGGTATGTGGTGCCCGCGGTGTAGTTGGGAATGTGATGCCCGCGGTATACTTGGGTATATGATGCCCGCGGTGTACTAGGGTATGAGGTGCCCGCGGTGTACTAGGGTATGTGGTGCCCGCAGTGTACTTGGGTATGTGATGCCCGCGGTGTACCTGGGTATGTGATGCACGGGGTGTAGTTGGGTATGTGATGCCCGCGGTGTACTAAGGTATGTGGTGCCCGCGGTGTAGTTGGGTATGTGATGCCCGCGATGTACTAGGGTATGTGGTGCCCGCGGTGTTGTTGGGTATTTGATGCCTGCGATGTACTAGGGTATGTGGTGCCCGCGGTGTAGTTGGGTATTCGGTGCCCGCGGTGTACTAGGGTATGTGATGCCCGCGGTGTACTAGGGTATGTGGTGCCCGGGGTGTAGTTAGGTATGTGATGCCCGCGGTGTACTAGGGTATGTGGTGCCCGCGGTGTAGTTGGGTATAAGATGCCCGCGATGTACTAGGGTATGTGGTGCCCGCGGTTTACTAGGGTATATGATGCCCGCGGTGTACCTGGGTATGTGGTGCCCGCGGTGAACTAGGGTATGTGGTGCCCGCGGTGTACTAGGGTATGTGGTGCCCGCGGTGTAGTTGGGTATGTGATGCCCGCGATATACTAAGGTATGTGGTGCCCGGGGTGTAGTTGGGTATGTGATGCCCGCGGTGTAGTTGGGTATGTGATGCCCGCGGTGTACTAGGGTATGTGGTGCCCGCGGTGTACTAGGGTATGTGTTGCCTGCGGTGTAGTTGGGTATATGATGCCCGCGGTGTACTAGGGTATGTGGTGCCCGCGGTGTACTAGGGTATGTGGTGCCCGCGGTGTACTAGGGTATGTAGTGCCCGCGGTGTACTAGGGTATGTGGTGCCCGCGGTATACTTGGGTATGTGGTGCCTGAGGTGTAGTTGGGTATGTGATGCCCGCGGTGAAGGTGGGTATGTGATGCCCGCGGTGTACTAGGGTATGTGGTGCCCGCGGTGTAGTTGGGTATGTGATGCCCGCGATATACTAAGGTATGTGGTGCCCGGGGTGTATGAATGAATGAATAACGCTTTATTGTACACAAATTACACCAAAACAAAAAAATACAAGTAGAACAATAGTTAGAATATAAATGCACAATGGGCGGCCTTATCGCTCAATAGCGATCTCTTCCAGGCAACCTTTGGATGGAGAGGACTAGATAAATTTAGAAAAGGGGTCGGGGGTGTATGCGGTAAAGGACTTAGCTATTGAGGAATATTATATTAATGTAATACATAAATACCTACATCAAAATAAATAAATAGAAAACTAAATATACCTAATACATATCTATATATATATATAATATAAATACATATACATACATACACAAATAATACATAAATGTACATACAATACCTACGACAATTGAGAGAGATAATAGTTTTTAACTTTAGCTTTAAAAGTTGCAGGAGATGTAGCCTTTTTGATGGAGATAGGTAGTTCATTCCAGATACGTACGGCTTGCACTGTAAACGAATTATCGTAAAAACTCGTTCTATGGACCGGTGTTTTTAACAAAAGATTTTCAGATGACCGAAGCGGACGGGGATTAGAGGAAAAAAGAAATTCAAAACGTTCTTTTAAGTAAATAGGGGCGGAAGGATTATAGAGAACATTATACAGAAGAGAGACTATATGACTTTGCCGGCGGAGGCGAATGGGGAGCCAGTTCAGTTTGACACGAAATTCGGAGATATGATCAAATTTACGTAATCCAAAGATAAATCTAATGCAGTAGTTTTGAAGACGCTCGAGTTTGTTGAGTTGATCTTCTGTGAGATCGAGATAGCTAGCGTCGGCATAGTCTAAAACCGGGAGAAGGAGAGATTGGGCAAGCGCAATTTTAGTGGCAGTGGGCAGAAAATTTCGTAACCTGCGTAGTGAGCCACCAGATGCAAACATCTTCCTACTAACAGATTCCATCTGCGGGCCCCATGACATTCCACCATCAATGAAAACTCCTAAACTCTTGACATGTTTGCTAAATGGGATAACTATATTATCAAATTCTACTCGTGGTACTGTGGTCCACTCAATTTTAGCCAGAGTGCGCGAGCTACCTAGTACGATGGTCTGCGTTTTTGAAGGATTTACTCTGAGACCATAAGCTTGACTCCAATTTTGTATCAGAATTAGGTTAGAGTTTGTGCGGTGAATTGCGTCAGAAAGGTTCTTTGGTGATTCTTGAGTATAGATTTGCAGATCGTCTGCGTATAAGTGGTAGGAAGAAGTAAGTTGGTTTGTTATAGAGTTAATAAAAAGTGCAAACAAAAGAGGAGATAAAACGCCACCTTGCGGAACACCGGCAGATGTATCACACCAAGTTGAAAAGCAGTCGTCGATGCGTATACGTTGCCGGCGACCATGCAGATAGCTGCTAAACCAGTCAATCACCACTGGAGATATGTTAATCGAGCGTAATAGTCCAATGAGTATGTCAAAGTCAACAGTGTTGAACGCGTTGCTAAAATCTAATAAGGTAAGGACAGTGAGTTGTCCGTTTTCCATACCCAATCGTACATCGTCAGTGATTTTTACAAGTGCAGTAACAGTACTATGACCGGGTCGGAAACCGGACTGGTAGGGATTAAGCAGTCTATGTTGGATGAGGAACGAGCTGAGCTGACTGTGGATAAGACGTTCAAGGACTTTAGATAGAAATGGGAGAATAGAGATGGGACGATAGTCAGAGAAGGAAGATGGCTTAGACTTTTTTGGAAGTGGAATGATGTGAGCGTCTTTCCAGATTGAAGGAACAGTACCTGAAGTAACAGAGAAATTTAGTAGGTGAACTATCATTGGAAGTATTTCGTCAAGTATTGGAACTAACATGTTGCGACCAATGTTGTCGCTTCCCATAGCGCTTGATGAAATAGACAAAATGCATTTCTTAACATCACAGTTGGTGAATTGACTAAAGACAAAAGGAGGGTAATTTGGAGTCGGCAAAGAAGAAAGATGTGTTAAAGTTTTATTTTTGTCTTCCAAATTCATATCGGAAGACGAAGAGAAATGGCGATTTAGTGAATCGATATCAAGATTGTAGTTAGGTATGTGATGCCCGCGGTGTAGTAGGGTATGTGGTGCCCGCGGTGTAGTTGGGTATGTGATGCCCACGGTGTAGTAGGGTATGTGGTGCCCGCGGTGTACTTGGGTATGTGGTGCCCGGGGTATAGTTAGGTATGTGATGCCCGCGGTGTACTAGGGTATGTGGTGCCCGCGGTGTACTAGGGTATGTGGTGCCCGGGGTGAAGTTGGGTATGTGATGCCCGCAATGTACTAGGGTGAAGTTGGGTATGTGGTGCCCGCGGTGTACTAGGGTATGTGGTGCCCGCAGTGTTGTTGGGTATATGATGCCCGCGGTGTACTAGGGTATGTGGTGCCCGCGGTGTAGTTGGGTATGTGATGCCTGCGATGTACTAGGGTATGTGGTGCCCGCGGTGTAGTTGGGTATGTGATGCCCGCGATGTACTAGGGTATGTGGTGCCCGCGGTGTACTAGGGTATGTGGTGCCCGCGGTGTACTTGGGACTGAGATGCCTGCGGTGTACTAGGGTATGTGGTGCCCGCGGTGTACTAGGGTATGTGGTGCCCGCGGTGTACTAGGGTATGTAGTGCCCGCGGTGTACTAGGGTATGTGGTGCCCGCGGTGTACTAGGGTATGTGATGCCCGCGGTGTACTAGGGTATGTGGTGCCCGCGGTGTACTTGGGACTGTGATGCCTGCGGTGTACTAGGGTATGTGGTGCCCGCGGTGTACTAGGGTATGTGGTGCCCGCGGTGTACTAGGGTATGTAGTGTCCGCGGTGTACTAGGGTATGTGGTGCCCGCGGTGTAGTTGGGTATGTGATGCCCGCGGTGTACTTGGGTATGTGGTGCCCGCGGTGTACTAGGGTATGTGGTGCCCGCGGTGTACTAGGGTATGTGGTGCCCGCGGTGTAGTTGGGTATGTGATGCCCGCGGTGTACTTGGGTATGTGGTGCCCGCGGTGTACTAGGGTATGTGGTGCCCGCAGTGTAGTTGGGTATGTGATGCCCGCGGTGTACTAGGGTATGTGGTGCCCGCGGTGTAGTTGGGTATGTGATGCCCGCGATGTACTAGGGTATGTGGTGCCCGCGGTGTAGTTGGGTATGTGATGCCCGCGGTGTACTAGGGTATGTGTTGCCCGCGGTGTAGTTGGGTATGTGATGCCCGCGATATACTTGGGTATGTGGTGCCCGCGGTGTAGTTGGGTATGTGGTGCCCGCGGTGTACTAGGGTATGTGATGCCCGCTGTGTACTAGGGTATGTGGTGCCCGCGGTGTAGTTGGGTATGTGATGCCCGCGGTGTACTAGGGTATGTGGTGCCCGCGGTGTACTAGGGTATGTGTTGCCTGCGGTGTAGTTTGGTATATGATGCCAGCGGTGTACTAGGGTATGTGGTGCCCGCGGTGTACTAGGGTATGTGGTGCCCGCAGTGTACTTGGGTATATGATGCCCGCGGTGTACTAGGGTATGTGGTGCCCGCGGTATACTTGGGTATGTGGTGCCTGAGGTGTAGTTGGGTATGTGATGCCCGCGGTGAAGTTGGGTATGTGGTGCACGCGGTGTAGTTGGGTATGTGGTGCCCGCGGTGTACTTGGGTATGTGATGCCCGCGGTGTACCTGGGTATGTGATGCACGGGGTGTAGTTGGGTATGTGATGCCCGCGGTGTACTAGGGTATGTGGTGCCCGCGGTGTAGTAGGGTATGTGGTGCCCGCGGTGTACTTGGGTATGTGGTGCCCGGGGTGTAGTTAGGTATGTGATGCCCGCGGTGTACTAGGGTATGTGGTGCCCGCGGTGTAGTTGGGTATAAGATGCCCGCGATGTACTAGGGTATGTGGTGCCCGCGGTTTACTAGGGTATATGATGCCCGCGGTGTACCTGGGTATGTGGTGCCCGCGGTGAACTAGGGTATGTGGTGCCCGCAGTGTACTTGGGTATGTGGTGCCCGCGGTGTACTAGGGTATGTGATGCCCGCGGTGTACTTGGGTATGTGATGCCCGCGGTGTACTAGGGTATGTGGTGCCCGCGGTGTAGTTGGGTATGTGATGCCCGCGATGTACTAGGGTATGTGGTGCCCGCGGTGTAGTTGGGTATGTGATGCTCGCGGTGTACTAGGGTATGAGGTGCCCGCGGTGTAGTTGGGAATGTGATGCCCGCGGTATACTTGGGTATGTGGTGCACGCGGTGTAGTTGGGTATGTGGTGCCCGCGGTGTACTAGGGTATGTGATGCCCGCGGTGTTCTAGGGTATGTGGTGCCCGCGGTGTAGTTGGGTATATGATGCCCGTGGTGTACTAGGGTATGTGTTGCCTGCGGTGTAGTTGGGTATATGATGCCAGCGGTGTACTAGGGTATGTGGTGCCCGCGGTGTACTAGGGTATGTGGTGCCCGCAGTGTACTTGGGTATATGATGCCCGCGGTGTACTAGGGTATGTGGTGCCCGCGGTATACTTGGGTATGTGGTGCCTGAGGTGTAGTTGGGTATGTGATGCCCGCGGTGTAGGTGGGTATGTGGTGCCCGCAGTGTTGTTGGGTATATGATGCCCGCGGTGTACTAGGGTATGTGGTGCCCGCGGTGTACTAGGGTATGTGGTGCCCGCGGTATACCTGGGTATATGATGCCCGCGGTATACTTGGGTATGTGGTGCACGCGGTGTAGTTGGGTATGTGGTGCCCGCGGTGTACTAGAGTATGTGGCGCGGTGTCAATTTAACTTAGTAATGATACACTAATGAGTTAAAAAAATAAGAATAATAAAGCTATACGTAAATCAAAAAGACAGCACACGCTTCGCTTCAGAAACAAATATGTGCCTGTGGTGTAGTTTGGTATGTGATGCTTGCGGTGTAGTTGGGTATATGATGCCCGCGGTGTATAGGGTATGTTGTGCCCGCGGTATACTTGGGTATGTGGTGCCCGCGGTGTAGTTGGGTATGTGGTGCCCGTGTTGTACTAGGGTATGTGATGCCCGCGGTGTACTAGGGTATGTGGTGCCCGCGGTGTAGTTGGGTATGTGATGCCCGCGGTGTACTAGGGTATGTGGTGCCCGCGGTATACCTGGGTATGTGGTGCCTGAGGTGTAGTTGGGTATGTGATGCCCGCGGTGTAGTTGGGTATGTGGTGCCCGCAGTGTTGTTGGGTATATGATGCCCGCGGTGTACTAGGGTATGTGGTGCCCGCGGTGTAGTTGGGTATGTGATGCCCGCGATATACTTGGGTATGTGGTGCCTGCGGTATACCTGGGTATGTGGTGCCCGCGATGTAGTTGGGTATGTGGTGCCCGCGGTGTACTAGGGTATGTGATGCCCGCGGTGTACTTGGGTATGTGGTGCCCGCGGTGTAGTTGGGTATGTGGTGCCCGTGTTGTACTAGGGTATGTGATGCCCGCGGTGTTCTAGGGTATGTGGTGCCCGCGGTGTACTTGGGTATGTGGTGCCTGAGGTGTAGTTGGGTATGTGATGCCCGCGGTGTAGTTGGGTATGTGGTGCCCGCAGTGTTGTTGGGTATATGATGCCCGCGGTGTTCTAGGGTATGTGATGCCCGCGGTGTACTAGGGTATGTGGTGCCCGCGGTGTAGTTGGGTATGTGATGCCCGCGATATACTTGGGTATGTGGTGCCTGCGGTGTAGTTGGGTATAGGATGCCCGCGGTATACTTGGGTATGTGATGCCCGCGGTGTAGTTGGGTATGTGGTGCCCGCAGTGTTGTTGGGTATATGATGCCCGCCGTGTACTAGGGTATGTGGTGCCCGCGGTGTAGTTGGGTATGTGATGCCCGCGATATACTTGGGTATGTGGTGGCCGGGGTGTAGTTGGGTATGTGATGCCCGCGGTGTACTAGGGTATGTGGTGCCCGCGGTATACCTGGGTATGTGGTGCCCGCGGTGTAGTTGGGTATATGATGCCCGCGGTGTACTAGGGTATGTGGTGCCCGCGGTGTACTAGGGTATGTGGTGCCCGCGGTATACCTGGGTATATGATGCCCGCGGTGTACTAGGGTATGTAATGCCCGCGGTGTTATAGGGTATGTGGTTCCCGCGGTGTAGTTGGGTATATGATGCCCGCGTTGTACTTGGGTATGTGGTGCCCGGGGTGAAGTTGGGTATGTGATGCCCGCGGTGTACTAGGGTATGTGCTGTCCGCGGTATACCTGGGTATGTGGTGCCCGCGGTGTACTAGGGTATGTGATGCCCGCGGTGTACTAGGGTATGCGGTGCCCGCGGTGTAGTTGGGTATATGATGCCCGCGGTGTACTAGGGTATGTGGTGCCCGCGATGTACTAGGGTATGTGGTGCCCGCAGTGTAGTTGGGTATGTGATGCCTGCGGTGTACTAGGGATGTGGTGCCCACGGTGTAGTTGGGTATGTGATGCCCGCGATATACTAGGGTATGTGGTGCCCGCGGTGTACTTGGGACTGTGATGCCCGCGGTGTACTAGGGTATGTGGTGCCCGCGGTGTACTAGGGTATGTGGTGCCCGCGGTGTACTAGGGTATGTGGTGCCCGCGGTGTACTTGGGTATGTGGTGCCCGCGGTGTAGTTGGGTATGTGATGCCCGCGGTGTACTTGGGTATGTGGTGCCCGCGGTATACTTGGGTATGTGGTGCCTGAGGTGACGTTGGGCATGTGATGCCCGCGGTGTAGTTGGGTATATGATGCCCGCGGTGTACTAGGGTATTTGGTGCCCGCGGTATACTTGGGTATGTGGTGCCTGAGGTGACGTTGGGCATGTGATGCCTGCGGTGTAGTTGGGTATATGATGCCCGCGATGTACTAGGGTATGTGATGCCCGCGGTATTCTTGGGTTTGTGGTGCACGCGGTGTAGTTGGGTATGTGGTGCCCGCGGTGTACTAGGGTATGTGGTGCCCGCGGTGTCAATTTAACTTAGTAATGATACACTAATGAGTTAAAAAAATAAGAATAATAAAGCTATACGTAAATCAAAAAGACAGCACACGCTTCGCTTCAGAAACAAATATGTGCCTGTGGTGTAGTTTGGTATGTGATGCTTGCGGTGTAGTTGGGTATATGATGCCCGCGGTGTATAGGGTATGTTGTACCCGCGGTATACTTGGGTATGTGGTGCCCGCGGTGTAGTTGGGTATGTGCTGCCCGTGTTGTACTAGGGTATGTGATGCCCGCGGTGTACTAGGGTATGTGGTGCCCGCGGTGTAGTTGGGTATGTGATGCCCGCGGTGTACTAGGGTATGTGGTGCCCGCGGTGTACTTGGGTATGTGGTGCCTGAGGTGTAGTTGGGTATGTGATGCCCGCGGTGTAGTTGGGTATGTGGTGCCCGCGGTGTAGTTGGGTATATGATGCCCGCGGTGTACTAGGGTATGTGGTGCCCGCGGTGTACTTGGGTATGTGGTGCCCGCGGTGTACTAGGGTATGTGGTGCCCGCAGTGTAGTTGGGTATGTGATGCCCGCGGTGTACTAGGGTATGTGGTGCCCGCGGTGTAGTTGGGTATGTGATGCCCGCGATGTACTAGAGTATGTGGTGCCCGCGGTGTAGTTGGGTATGTGATGCCCGCGGTGTACTAGGGTATGTGTTGCCCGCGGTGTAGTTGGGTATGTGATGCCCGCGATATACTTGGGTATGTGGTGCCCGCGGTGTAGTTGGGTATGTGGTGCCCGCGGTGTACTAGGGTATGTGATGCCCGCTGTGTACTAGGGTATGTGGTGCCCGCGGTGTAGTTGGGTATGTGATGCCCGCGGTGTACTAGGGTATGTGGTGCCCGCGGTGTACTAGGGTATGTGTTGCCTGCGGTGTAGTTTGGTATATGATGCCAGCGGTGTACTAGGGTATGTGGTGCCCGCGGTGTACTAGGGTATGTGGTGCCCGCAGTGTACTTGGGTATATGATGCCCGCGGTGTACTAGGGTATGTGGTGCCCGCGGTATACTTGGGTATGTGGTGCCTGAGGTGTAGTTGGGTATGTGATGCCCGCGGTGAAGTTGGGTATGTGGTGCACGCGGTGTAGTTGGGTATGTGGTGCCCGCGGTGTACTTGGGTATGTGATGCCCGCGGTGTACCTGGGTA
Organism: Ecliptopera silaceata; assembly: GCA_932527185.1. Lineage (NCBI taxonomy): Eukaryota > Metazoa > Arthropoda > Insecta > Lepidoptera > Geometridae > Ecliptopera > Ecliptopera silaceata. The sequence goes on along the minus strand of OW052202.1, from coordinate 1,237,843 downwards.
TGTGATGCACGGGGTGTAGTTGGGTATGTGATGCCCGCGGTGTACTAGGGTATGTGGTGCCCGCGGTGTAGTAGGGTATGTGGTGCCCGCGGTGTACTTGGGTATGTGGTGCCCGGGGTGTAGTTAGGTATGTGATGCCCGCGGTGTACTAGGGTATGTGGTGCCCGCGGTGTAGTTGGGTATAAGATGCCCGCGATGTACTAGGGTATGTGGTGCCCGCGGTTTACTAGGGTATATGATGCCCGCGGTGTACCTGGGTATGTGGTGCCCGCGGTGAACTAGGGTATGTGGTGCCCGCAGTGTACTTGGGTATGTGGTGCCCGCGGTGTACTAGGGTATGTGATGCCCGCGGTGTACTTGGGTATGTGATGCCCGCGGTGTACTAGGGTATGTGGTGCCCGCGGTGTAGTTGGGTATGTGATGCCCGCGATGTACTAGGGTATGTGGTGCCCGCGGTGTAGTTGGGTATGTGATGCTCGCGGTGTACTAGGGTATGTGGTGCCCGCGGTGTAGTTGGGAATGTGATGCCCGCGGTATACTTGGGTATGTGGTGCACGCGGTGTAGTTGGGTATGTGGTGCCCGCGGTGTACTAGGGTATGTGATGCCCGCGGTGTTCTAGGGTATGTGGTGCCCGCGGTGTAGTTGGGTATATGATGCCCGTGGTGTACTAGGGTATGTGTTGCCTGCGGTGTAGTTGGGTATATGATGCCAGCGGTGTACTAGGGTATGTGGTGCCCGCGGTGTACTAGGGTATGTGGTGCCCGCAGTGTACTTGGGTATATGATGCCCGCGGTGTACTAGGGTATGTGGTGCCCGCGGTATACTTGGGTATGTGGTGCCTGAGGTGTAGTTGGGTATGTGATGCCCGCGGTGTAGGTGGGTATGTGGTGCCCGCAGTGTTGTTGGGTATATGATGCCCGCGGTGTACTAGGGTATGTGGTGCCCGCGGTGTACTAGGGTATGTGGTGCCCGCGGTATACCTGGGTATATGATGCCCGCGGTATACTTGGGTATGTGGTGCACGCGGTGTAGTTGGGTATGTGGTGCCCGCGGTGTACTAGAGTATGTGGTGCCCGCGGTGTCAATTTAACTTAGTAATGATACACTAATGAGTTAAAAAAATAAGAATAATAAAGCTATACGTAAATCAAAAAGACAGCACACGCTTCGCTTCAGAAACAAATATGTGCCTGTGGTGTAGTTCGGTATGTGATGCTTGCGGTGTAGTTGGGTATATGATGCCCGCGGTGTATAGGGTATGTTGTGCCCGCGGTATACTTGGGTATGTGGTGCCCGCGGTGTAGTTGGGTATGTGGTGCCCGTGTTGTACTAGGGTATGTGATGCCCGCGGTGTACTAGGGTATGTGGTGCCCGCGGTGTAGTTGGGTATGTGATGCCCGCGGTGTACTAGGGTATGTGGTGCCCGCGGTATACCTGGGTATGTGGTGCCTGAGGTGTAGTTGGGTATGTGATGCCCGCGGTGTAGTTGGGTATGTGGTGCCCGCAGTGTTGTTGGGTATATGATGCCCGCGGTGTACTAGGGTATGTGGTGCCCGCGGTGTAGTTGGGTATGTGATGCCCGCGATATACTTGGGTATGTGGTGCCTGCGGTATACCTGGGTATGTGGTGCCCGCGATGTAGTTGGGTATGTGGTGCCCGCGGTGTACTAGGGTATGTGATGCCCGCGGTGTACTTGGGTATGTGGTGCCCGCGGTGTAGTTGGGTATGTGGTGCACGTGTTGTACTAGGGTATGTGATGCCCGCGGTGTTCTAGGGTATGTGGTGCCCGCGGTGTACTTGGGTATGTGGTGCCTGAGGTGTAGTTGGGTATGTGATGCCCGCGGTGTAGTTGGGTATGTGGTGCCCGCAGTGTTGTTGGGTATATGATGCCCGCGGTGTACTAGGGTATGTGATGCCCGCGGTGTACTAGGGTATGTGGTGCCCGCGGTGTAGTTGGGTATGTGATGCCCGCGATATACTTGGGTATGTGGTGCCTGCGGTGTAGTTGGGTATAGGATGCCCGCGGTATACTTGGGTATGTGATGCCCGCGGTGTAGTTGGGTATGTGGTGCCCGCAGTGTTGTTGGGTATATGATGCCCGCCGTGTACTAGGGTATGTGGTGCCCGCGGTGTAGTTGGGTATGTGATGCCCGCGATATACTTGGGTATGTGGTGGCCGGGGTGTAGTTGGGTATGTGATGCCCGCGGTGTACTAGGGTATGTGGTGCCCGCGGTATACCTGGGTATGTGGTGCCCGCGGTGTAGTTGGGTATATGATGCCCGCGGTGTACTAGGGTATGTGGTGCCCGCGGTGTACTAGGGTATGTGGTGCCCGCGGTATACCTGGGTATATGATGCCCGCGGTGTACTAGGGTATGTAATGCCCGCGGTGTTATAGGGTATGTGGTTCCCGCGGTGTAGTTGGGTATATGATGCCCGCGTTGTACTTGGGTATGTGGTGCCCGGGTTGAAGTTGGGTATGTGATGCCCGCGGTGTACTAGGGTATGTGCTGTCCGCGGTATACCTGGGTATGTGGTGCCCGCGGTGTACTAGGGTATGTGATGCCCGCGGTGTACTAGGGTATGCGGTGCCCGCGGTGTAGTTGGGTATATGATGCCCGCGGTGTACTAGGGTATGTGGTGCCCGCGATGTACTAGGGTATGTGGTGCCCGCAGTGTAGTTGGGTATGTGATGCCTGCGGTGTACTAGGGATGTGGTGCCCACGGTGTAGTTGGGTATGTGATGCCCGCGATATACTAGGGTATGTGGTGCCCGCGGTGTACTTGGGACTGTGATGCCCGCGGTGTACTAGGGTATGTGGTGCCCGCGGTGTACTAGGGTATGTGGTGCCCGCGGTGTACTAGGGTATGTGGTGCCCGCGGTGTACTTGGGTATGTGGTGCCCGCGGTGTAGTTGGGTATGTGATGCCCGCGGTGTACTTGGGTATGTGGTGCCCGCGGTATACTTGGGTATGTGGTGCCTGAGGTGACGTTGGGCATGTGATGCCCGCGGTGTAGTTGGGTATATGATGCCCGCGGTGTACTAGGGTATTTGGTGCCCGCGGTATACTTGGGTATGTGGTGCCTGAGGTGACGTTGGGCATGTGATGCCTGCGGTGTAGTTGGGTATATGATGCCCGCGATGTACTAGGGTATGTGATGCCCGCGGTATTCTTGGGTTTGTGGTGCACGCGGTGTAGTTGGGTATGTGGTGCCCGCGGTGTACTAGGGTATGTGGTGCCCGCGGTGTCAATTTAACTTAGTAATGATACACTAATGAGTTAAAAAAATAAGAATAATAAAGCTATACGTAAATCAAAAAGACAGCACACGCTTCGCTTCAGAAACAAATATGTGCCTGTGGTGTAGTTTGGTATGTGATGCTTGCGGTGTAGTTGGGTATATGATGCCCGCGGTGTATAGGGTATGTTGTACCCGCGGTATACTTGGGTATGTGGTGCCCGCGGTGTAGTTGGGTATGTGCTGCCCGTGTTGTACTAGGGTATGTGATGCCCGCGGTGTACTAGGGTATGTGGTGCCCGCGGTGTAGTTGGGTATGTGATGCCCGCGGTGTACTAGGGTATGTGGTGCCCGCGGTGTACTTGGGTATGTGGTGCCTGAGGTGTAGTTGGGTATGTGATGCCCGCGGTGTAGTTGGGTATGTGGTGCCCGCGGTGTAGTTGGGTATATGATGCCCGCGGTGTACTAGGGTATGTGGTGCCCGCGGTGTACTAGGGTATGTGGTGCCCGCGGTGTAGTTGGGTATATGATGCCCGCGGTGTACTAGGGTATGTGATGCCTGCGATGTACTAGGGTATGTGGTGCCCGCGGTGTAGTTGGGTATGTGGTGCCCGCGGTGTAGTTGGGTATGTGAAGCCCGCGGTGTACTACGGTATGTGGTGCCCGCGGTGTAGTTGGGTATATGATGCCCGCGGTGTACTAGGGTATGTGGTGCCCGCGGTGTCAATTTAACTTTGTAATGATACACTAATGAGTTAAAAAAAGAAGAATAATAAAGCTATACGTAAATCAAAAAGATAGCACACGCTTCGCTTCAGAAACAAATATGTGCCTGTGGTGTACTAGGGTATGTGGTGCCCGCGGTGTAGTTGGGTATGTGATGCCCGCAGTGTACTTGGGTATGTGGTGCCCGCGGTGTACTAGGGTATGTGGTGCCCGCGGTGTAGTTGGGTATGTGGTGCCCGAGGTGTAGTTACCTGCACGTATCCCTCGTCGTCCGAGTCGGGTATGTTGTGCCCGCGGTGTACTCGGGTATGTGGTGCCCGCCGTGTAGTTGGGTATGTGATGCCCGCGGTGTACTAGGGTATGTGGTGCCCGCGGTGTCAATTTAACTTAGTAATGATACACTAATGAGTTAAAAAAAGAAGACTAATAAAGCTATACGTAAATCAAAAAGACAGCTTACGCTTCGCTTCAGAAACAAATATGTGCCTGTGGTGTAGTTTTATATGTGATGCCCGCGGTGTAGTTGGGTATATGATGCCCGCGGTGTATAGGGTATGTTGTGCCCGCGTTAGACTTGGGTATGTGGTGCCCGCGGTGTAGTTGGGTATGTGGTGCCCGCGTTGTACTAGGGTATATGATGCCCGCGGTGTACTAGGGTATGTGGTGCCCGCGGTGTACTTGGGTATGTGGTGCCTGAGGTGTAGTTGGGTATGTGATGCCCTTGGTGTAGTTGGGTATATGATGCCCGCGGTGTACTAGGGTAGTTACCTGCACGTATCCCTCGTCGTCCGAGTCGGGTATGTGGTGCCCGTGGTTAAGTTACATGCTCGTATCCCACGGCGTCAGAGTCGGGTATGTGATGCCCGCGGTGTAGTGACCTGCACGTATCCTACGTCGTCCGAGTCGGGTATGTGATGCCCGCGGTGTAGTGACCTGCACGTATCCCACGTCGTTAGAGTCGGGTATGTGATGCCCGCGGTGTAGTGACCTGCACGTATCCCACGTCGTCCGAGTCGGGTATGTAATGCCCGCGGTGTGGTGACCTGCACGTTTCCCTCGTCATCCGAGTCGGGTATGTGATGCCCGCGGTTAAGTTACATGCTCTTATCCCGCGTCCCGAGTCGGGTATGTGATGCCCGCGGTGTAGTGATCTGCACGTATATAGCGGCTAACACACCTCGGTGTGTTTTGCCGCAATTCATACCGATAAAAGTTTCGGTGTATACGATCGTTGTGAAGTGTCTAGCACCTCGCGAAGCGTGGTCATTAAATTAAAAAATCTCTTTTAAACCTTAAATATTTACTGTGAAAGCTATTAAAAAGCAATCCTGGTCATAGTAAAATGCATTTGAATGTATGAAGGACAAGCATGATTCAGTTATCTCTGTTGACAACGCGGGAAACAGGCCTTTAATTTTGCAGTAGATTTAATTATTCATGCCTAAAAGGTCTACCGTTCGGCCTGCCTCATACTCTTCTCTAGCACAACTTAAACATTTACATCAGTGGGCTAACCTATAAAGTCTTTTTTGGATAGTTTTAAATATTGTTACAAAAAAGCTCAAAGAAATACTTTAAAACTCTGATAAACCTGTCTCAATGTTAGTTTTTTTTAAATCATTAACATGTCCCTTACATGACTGTATATTATTTGTATTATAACTAAGTTAAATTGACACCGCACTGGAACTACAGTACTTAATTTAGTTTAATAGTAATTCTTTGTAAGAAGGATCATATAAAAAAACGGTAGGAACCAGGCCGTATGTTTCTTGCCCGTTCTTCTAGGCTCAGGTCGCGTGGAACTGGCACCTAGAATGTAAGACGATTCTAAATGATCCTTGTGATTTTACTGAATAAAGTAATTTTGACTTTGACTTTAATCAATGATATTGGAGTTGTATACAATGGAAATAATCTTCGACCAGCTACATTTTAAGTACGATATTTTAATCGTGATTTCATAAAGGGAAATTAATTTAATCATAACTCGTTGACAGTTCTCCTATCTTCTTTGGAATCCATTGAATCTTTGAATCTAGATTGTAAGATGTAATAAAGGCCGTATCTTTACCGAATAGATAATTTTCAAGGTCTATTTGCTTGTCAATCTCCGGACCCTGTCCCTTTTGCAAAATGTCGACAGTACCTCAGTATCTACCCAGCATGCAGCAATTTACCTAATCCTCGGAGCCGCGTAACACGATTTGGAGAAATAACCGAATCCGCAAACAATGGAACTCCGACAGAATTTCGTTTTGTGTAAGTTATATAAAACGCAAATTCGTTGAGCCCTAAACTTAATTATGAGGTAGATCTGACAGGGCGGGCTTGGAAACCTACGGACTAGAAAATTAAATTATATTTAAATATTCACGGACATTTCACACATCACACTCTAGTCCCAAACTAAGCAAAGCTTGTACTATGGGAACTAAAATGCTGATGGAATACTTGTATATATATATTTTTTTGAATACATACATACATACATAGAACACCCAGACACAGAACAAATAGCTATGTTCATCACAAAAACATTGCCCTCGGGGTGGGGACCAAACCCACGCACGACCCACAGCATGGAAGGCAGATCTACTATCAACTGAGCTGTGACGCCTGTCTTATTTATGTTTATACATAAACAGGCATTTGTATGCTTATTTATACAGCGTTAGGGCAGTTTGGGTAAAAAGTGGCCCCTGACTTAATGGTCACTTTTTACCCATGGCCCGATAGATGATAGATGGAGTAGGCTTACCCAACACCTATATCATCCTCTCGACCGAGTCGGTAATATTGGAACAAAAATAAGTAAGAATACTTAAGAAAAATATATTGTGACAAGCAAGAAATGTTATCTGTTGTGTCTTGTCTCCTTTTTTGTTTGTTTTTATGATCTAAACGATGACGATATCAGCAAGTCAGTCCGTAACAAAAACATCGACGAAAATGTTGACATTATGTGAAAGTGTCTAGTGTAACTATTAGGAGTGTCATATCATATTAGATGAGCTCACTAACAACACCAATTAATAGATATAATATATTAATAAAGACTCACCTTAATCCCTCTCTGTGCCACCAAATACTTTTAAAACATAGATTACTTTCCCCTTTTAAAACATTTAGAGTTAACCTAATTCCTTGCATTTTCAGCATTTGATTATATTTATTTAACTCTTGCCTACTTAAACTTAGCTCTTAAAACTACTTAAAAGCGTGGGCTAGGTACTAAGCTTCATTTGATGAACTTTATTCGGTGCAAAAAGGATATAAAAGAGGTTTATTTAATTTGTTTAAGTTACTAAAGCTAGCTACTGGCGCGATTGACTGTATCTATGCATATCAAGTAACTTGGGGCTCCAATTAGTTACTCGCTCGAGTATGCGTAAATTACATCACGTCTGTGATTGGATAACCTTGCTAACTAGGGGTTTGTTGAGATAAAAGATTAGGTTGGATGGTATCTATTGGTGTCACCAAAGTTGGGTTAGCTCCTTCAGTGATTTGTACTCTTATTTACTTGTATAATCAGTGCAAGGAGATTATTTTGCGAGTTTTTTTTATTACTTACGTAACCATCTTTTAGTTCCAGATTCTAGATCTAAACCCAGTACATACTATAAAGTATAGTTATAGCTAGGTAATCTCAATGTTTTTGCAAACCAGGGTAATGATCCGCGAAATGCAGTTGGCAATACTGGATACGTAGAGAAGACCTAAAGACCAGGTTTACTCAGCGCGTGGTGGAAACATACAAAATGTTTCTAAACATAATAAATGTTATCAAAACTTCCTGAAGAGGATCAAATCTTGATGATGATTAGTTTCCCGTAAAAGCGAAGTTCATACGACCAAAAGTTTTTCTAATACGCTATCGATCGATTAAACCTACTTCATGTAGCTGGACTCAATATCGTTATTAAAGCTTTGACGCCGGTTTATATTGCTAGTGCCTTTGAAAGGCGATTCTTCGGAGAAGTTTTAAACTGTGGGGATCTTTGACGTAACATGACCCGATATGCTGTCAAAGATCCCTCTTCAAGGGTGCCAGCGGGGTACAGATACCCCAGTACCCCCTTTGTGTGTCTGTTAATGGACGCATTATGAAACAATGAAAAGCTCTTGGTAAGGTATCTATTAAGAAGTAGACAGGGTAGGTCTTTTGATCAGACTAAAGATTGTTTACAAAAAAACATACTTTCCCGTTTTTTTTGGTTTTACTGTCGTAATGTATAGTTGTCAGTCTGTTTGTAAGTCTAATAATAATAAAATTTATTAATAATAATAATAAAAATAATAATAATAAAATTTATTGTTCCAAAAACATTACATAATAGATCTTATCTACAAATAGGTACATTAAAATATTAACTATGTAATGGCATAATATTAGTTTTGATGTAAAGCAGAATCTACACTAAGCCACAATAGGCTTGTGTTGTAGGGTCTGCGTTCCTTCCAGGTGGTTGCGCCATTATAACATGAATTTTGTAGCAGGTAACAACAATTTTCTGGTCATAAAATAGAGAGTATATAATTAGAAAAACATTAACAATACAATCAAATGCATGCACATAAATAAAAACTACAACCACATAAAAAATAGTAATAATAATAACAAACACTAAATTTAATATTTTCATACCTAACTAGGATTATGAAAATATTAAATTTAGAATAGAATAATATTATAGAAGCGAATTTTTTTAGTGTGTGGATGGATGTATGTGTGTATGTATATTTGTTACTCTTTCACGTAAAAATTTATGAATGTATTTTAATGAAACTGTGTGAAGGGGAAAGGTGTTTGGGGGAGACCTTTGCCCAGCAGTGGGACAGTATAGGTTAAGAAAAAAAAATGAAACTGTACAATAATATAGTTTATATATCAGAGTAATATCAGAGTATTTGCAAAGATATTGTGCGAACAAAAATATAACGATAGCAATACATATAAGTTGCTAGTTATCTATATTTTCCAAAATCGATTGTCCATTCTGTTTGTAACAATCGAACAAGGGTCGGCAAACGGTTGTGATCTCGAAACGCAGTTCAATATAATTGCTAGCTGTGAGTTCATTTATCGTTCATGTCCGCTCTACTGGAGCTCGTTCTATTTGTAGGTTCTTTGAGACCCAGTTTCAAGTATAATAATAAAAATAATACACTTACGACAGTTATTAAACGAATAATCGTTCAACAGGGCTAGTTTGAAAGGAATAGAGTGCACGGTAGATCACTTGAGATGGAAGATGGAAGGATTTCCCTAAATTAATGTATGTGCATGAAAAGCAACGGTCTTAGAAAAGTCATGGAGGATTGAGAGTTCTGGATATGAAGACCAAGTTGGTGTTGCAGGTGTCCATGGGCGGCGGTGGCTTCCCATCGGGTGGCCCGCAAGCTCGTCTGCCTGCTATGGCATAAAAAAATAAAAAGTACGATCACTCATGAGTGTTCAGAACAAAATATAATATGCACTAAAATTTGAGGATGCGAACTAGAGATAAAAAGCGCATAAAAATCGTAGCCAAAAATATTATAGAAAAAAATGGTTGTCTGTAAAGTCGGTTTACTGACGATAGTTGAACGTGACAACGTCACTTCATGGAACGCCTCAGAACGCCTCAGAACGCCTCATGAGTCATGTTTTTTCGTGCGTGCAGCCGGCTCTATCGAATTATAAGACGTTGTCACGTCAAAAATATATAGTTCATTTTATATTATGAACTAAATTTACAATCAAATTCCCAATTAAAACGAGCCTTCTATTACTGAAATAACCAAATTGCAAACAGCATTGAAATTAAGCTTCGTTTTATCATAATAACTGGTAATAATCGATACAAATTTACGCGTGCTCTGGTTTTCAAAATACAAGCATTTTCGAGCCTAAAATAAACAGTAAAATATGAAAGAAGAAATTAATATATTTCGTGTACCGTTTATGCTAAACAAAACAAAACACCATAGAATGCTCTGAGTTTTTCTGGCTTCGTTTGAGTATTTGACGTTTTGAAGTTTTTTTTTATTTTACTCGACATGTACCTAACCCACGGAATTAATATTTGTTTTCTTGCTTGCACATAGTTGAAGTCTCTTTCTATACGAGTCTTTTTATAATTTTCTCAGCTTTCTATCCTGTTTCTGTTTTCTGGGAAAATTATCTTCTATTGAAATAAATAAATGCGGTTTTCTAATTGTAATGGAATAGTTCGGTTTAGATTATCTACAGCATTGTCAGAGCTGCATTGGATATTGGATTTTGTGGTAAGTATCTAAAATATCATCTGCATTGTTCACATCAGATAAGATTGTGGCTTGATTATTACATAAAAACACCTTTTCACTTTACTACGCGAATACATTAAAGTGCTAATCGATCGATTTCCTGTTTACATATTATTTATTTAATAATAGGCAACGCCAACAGCATACGCAGTAAACATTAAAATAAACACTTCCAAACTATTTATTTTATATTATAGATATCCATTTATTTGAAGGTAAATAAAAAGTATAAAGATGATATGTCGAGTAAAGATGTATAAATCTGAAGAAGTAGTCTCACAGTAGACGTTGAAAGTGAGTGGAAGAAAACATGTGCCGACCACTTTTAGCGTGGGATAAGGGCAATGATGATTATTGGCAGCTAAAATTTGTGACGTGTGGTCTAGTTCAAAGCTGCCCTTCCGCTGTCTGACTCATAAAACTGCAAATAAAAAACCTCTAACCTCGTAGTGCCCCTAACTTCGTAGTGCCCCTAACCTCGTAGTGCCCTAACCTCATAGTGCCCTAACCTCGTAGTTGGTATGCATTGTCTTTGTATTCGGTTTGAATTCCAGTGTGTGTTTAGCTCGGAGGAACGCAACCCGAAAATTCCACTCAAAACCCAATCAGCGGCAGCAGCGCTTGAAAAGTCCAAAAAGAGCGGATTCAATTATTGGCACGTCCAAACCGTGCAGGCGGGACGGACTTAGGCCGCAACTGATGGGGGCAGTAAGAGTAACATACTTTAGGAACTCAGGTTTTCTGGAAGAATACGCGTCATGCGATCCGACCGTCTTTTGAGTCCATTTCTAACTAAATCAAAATATTTTTAAAATTTCTATGTACAGAGTTTGGTGAGTTTTAGCCAGTATCATGAGGCTACACCTGGTGGGATACGAAGAGCAATACGCTTTAGTTTAGGTAAAATTAACAGTTGATTTGTTTGACATCTTGTATCGAAACAGTTTAGGTACGACCCAAGTGACGATTAATCTTAGGATATAAATAAATGTCTTCGTTTAGTTGTAGTGTTTATTTCAGCCCCTTTTATAGTACCCTAGATCCGGCCCTGGATGAAGTTAATAAAAGCGTGTGTCGATGCCGCCGCTAACTTCGGTTCAGGGGAAATAAAATAAAATCTTCCAATCGGTTTCTCCGGACCCTTTGGCTTGCAGTCTCTGTTTCAACACTGAATTTATATTCTAAAGAACATTCTACAAAGGATTTGCACCATTTATTGATTATTTTCTTGTTGAACAATATGGTGCATCTCAAAGCTCTTGTTGTGATTGAAGATAGTATAAATAAATAACGCTGGACAATCCACACAACATAATCTAGCCTCAAGCTAAGCAAAGCTTGTGTTATGGATACTAGAAGACTGACATACTTAATACAATACATTACATAGATAGATATTTTTTATTATACCTACAAAATACCCAGAACACCCGGAATAAATATTTGCAAATACACTACAAATATTCCCAAGGCGGAAATCGAACCCGCAACCTCCGCGTCACAGGCGGACCTACACCCGCCGCGCTTCATATAAAAAGTACTTATAGCAATAAATAAATTAATATTCACGGACATTTTCACACATCGTTTCATTAAACAGATAATTAGGACGTTTACCCGTCGAAGTTTCCAATTATTAAGAATTTACTTTTAATGATACGCGTTCTCACATTTCTTTGATTTCTCGAAGATTAACAATGAAATACGAAATGATTAACAAGATTGGTTTATTTATTATTTATTAGGCTTTTATCATTAGATATTATATTAAGCTTTTTTGATATGGCAAACATGAGACTAATAGTTATAAGATATAATTGTAACCTTATTATAAGTGAACTATGTTTATTTTAATGAGGAAAGAAATATTCTTTAAACCTATGATTGTTTTATTTTGTCTTTTTTTTTCCTAAACTGTCTCGTCCCACTGCTGGGCAAAGGTCTCCCTCAAATTTTGTCAATATAAAACAAATATCGAACATATTATATCTCTACTATACTTTAAGATTATACAAAAGTTTTTTTTTATAAATAATATAGAAACAGGTAATAGCAATGAGTCTGCAGTCGAAGTTTGAATTTATTAATTGAAAGGTTATTCGCTGTTTTTCTATAAAGAAAAATACTTTAATACACCCTAACATCGAAAACTATTTTTCTATACAAGTTACGCACGACTGCGCGAGTTATCTCCTTCCGAGATGGGACAGTATCTCACGCAGTGTTTTATCGAACGTTTTCGCGAATGACCCTTGTATCTCATAATTCAGCCATCGGAACAACGAACAAGTTCCTATTACCGATATTATGGCCTGATTTGTCCTTATTAGCATGTTGTGCCATTTGGCAGAGGAGACAAAAATAATTCAAGCAGTTCTACTACCAAAAACGAGGTTTTATTTTACCATTTTGATGTACACTGCGTGCTGACTTGGTTAGTCCGAGAAGACTTTGGATTTTGGCCGCGCTGTGTAACTCAAATGTCAGTGTCGAATCATTTTATGGTAGACATTGTATTGTATTTTGTTACGGCCTAACTTGAATCCAGCCAATATGAGCTTCGTTCGACTTTGCCAAATAACTTTACTGCCAATGAGTGTATTTTGTTGAGGAATACATTGAAGGAGCTTTTACCTTTTTTTTTATATTCGTATACACCGTTTACTTGTTTCATTTATACAAAAAATATGTAGAAACCTCCACAGTGAAGAAACTTAAAAAATAATGTCTTTTGGAAAGGCGGACGAGATGGGTTAGAAAAAAAAATGTCGTATGATATCTAAAAAGTATAAATAGCACATCCGATAAAGTGTGCTACCTTCTTTAATATGTTGTAAAATATACTGTACGAATATAAAATTGCTGTAACATGCTCGCTAGTGCGCCTACAGCCTAACAACAGTTAGCCCTAAAAGTAGTAATCAAGTTATACGAAATAGTAACAAATCAATCGACAAAAATATATGGAGGAGGCAACGGTCTAGAAACATCTCGGGCACAGATAAAACAAAATGTTTTCGTTTATTTGCAAGAAACTAAGTGAATCCTTCATTCTTGGAGCCTCGTTTGCAACACTGTTTATTTATTTAAAAAAAACTCGCCTACTTTGTAAGTTTAGTTACTGGCAAGGATATTGATGTGCTACGACATTTATTCTGATGCATTTACTATATATAACACAATAATTTAAGGTAATCTTCTTCTTTTTCCCGCCATAATTCCATTATGTGCGGTTAGCATAACATTTCATTACACAATACACTAGTTTATTTTTTATGCAGTAAGTATCTACAAAATGAAAATGTAGGTAAACTTTACCATATTATTTACAGTCTAAAAAATATACCCGAACCACAATGATTTTTGTATACTATCTAAGAAAACATGAACAAGGAATATTATTATTCTAAATGATACTTGTGCTTTTATTGAATTTTTTACCTTGCTTTACTTTACTCTAATAAAAATTACGCCAAAAGAAACCGTTGTAGCTCGTCCAGCTACTAAGCTGAGAATGTAATTAGTTCACCGTCTAAACGCAGCACAGTGCTCAGTGAAAGTAAATACCGCGTGAAATTGAAGGAGCCGGATCCGCCCCGATTCGGTTCCGTTCCGGATCCGTGACGGGTCGGATCGGTGTCACTCAATCGTAAGCTGTTATTTGCTCCGAAGTTGCTAAGGGGTTCTGAGTTTCTTGTTGTATGTAATGCTGCATATTTTATGTAAAAGCTCGCGACTTTGCTCACGTTTGTACCTGGAAAATAAGTTCCCGAAGTCACGCACGGATTACGTGTTTTGTATTCTAGGCTCTGGTCGTAATTACCTATAAGTATAGTATAATAAAATAAATAAGCCTTAATTTCTACTGCTTATGTAAATATAAGTATAAAACTAGTTACTTACATTTTTTCTTGTCGAGTCGATGCCACAACTGTTTCTATATAGCTTACATAGATATTTGGCCAACTCAACAGCACGATTCTACTTATGTCTAATTCCTTAACTATCAGCAGTAGTCGCCTCGGCGGCATAGGCCTTTTAGTATCTATAAGCTAGTAAAGATGATTCTAAATTGTCATTTTGGTTTTACTGAATAAAGTATAATGGGTACGACTTTATTGCTTTTTATTTATCAGTAAGTGTTAGGGTCTGGTCGCAAGGAACTGACCTAGTATAAAGTGTTTCTAAATGATTGTGTGAGTTTTACTTACTGAATAAAGTATAACTTTTTAACTCTTTTAATAATCAGTTAGCCAGGTCATAAGTCATAAGTCATAAGCATTTATTGGTAATTAAACTTATTACAGGTCACACAGTACTAATATTATTATTCATATTATTAATTAAACATAGGAATATAATATCAAAAAATAAAATAAAAATTAAATTAAATAAATAGTGACATTTTGTTTCCATATCGCCAGGATACAAGGTACCTAATATGGATAAAACCTAGCTTTGAGGTACATACCTATATGTAGTAAAATTTTAGCTGTCAACAATTCAAGATAATTAATAAACAAATACAAAGCTAAATAGGTTTTTTTTTTTTTTAAACACTTAAATAGACTCAAACTCTTTAAAACTATAAAAGGTCTGTTCGATCAGCCAACGTTTTAGTTTGGATTTAAATGCCGGCAAGGATTATCTTATAAGTAATAGATAATAGATAAGTATAAAGTATCTAGTAGACGTACTAACTGCTTAAAATATTTAGAGCTAATGACTTAAAAATAAATAAATGAGAAACATTTTCTACTTAGCAGTAAATATTATAAGTGGTATTGTATGCGTAGACCCAAGAGTTTATACATATAATATTTTTACATGCATAATAAAAGTAACTTTACATTTTATGTCTATCACAAAGGCATCGATCACAAAAGCTTTTAGTTGACTTTTGCATTTTTTGTCATTTTGATATAGAAAAATATGCAAAGGCAGTATAAAAACATTATTCTTTTGAAGCACTGAAATCATAACTGAGTACTGTACCTAGTTTTAACTTTTTTATTAGTTAGACAAGAATAGCGGTAAATGTATTGAGTATTGGTAGAAAATATACTTGATCCATGACACGACACTATCTAAAAAAAACAAAAGAAAATATGTAACGATGTTTCATAGGACATTATGGCAAAAGCACAAGATGTGCGAGCCAGAAAAAAAAACATGACATGGCAAATTGTCAAAGTGCGAAAGCAGAAAAAAAAACTTTGACAGAAGCTTAGAGGCCGCTTCTCCCATTCAGCAGGTCACTGACCTAATGAAGTTTTAAAAATAGAACATTGTACGGAAATTAGCGACAAGGAAGCTATTCGGGAAATGTCGGGCGCTTCGTAATTGCATAGTATCGAGCACTGCGGATAATTAATGGGCGCAGATAGCTGGCGTACATGCTAAATTTGAAATATGGCGTCGTTTGAACAACAAAATAGAGGGTATTTTTGGTGGGACTTCTAGCTTGTTCCCAGAACCGGAATAAAGGTGAATATAGTTTGTGGTAAATGGTGCAGAGTTATGGCTACCCTGAAATTCATATTTCGAAACAATAATTAATTATTTGGTCACAGTTTATTTGGTATACCTAGGTACTCTCATCTACAATGAGCCGTGGATTTGTTTTACAAAAAAAGATTTTTGTAATGGTAACATTTTTTTTCGGTGTTTGCGTTTCTATAATAAATAAATAAATAATAATGCTGGACAATCCACACAACATCATCTAGCCCCAAGCTAAGCAGAGCTTGTGTTATAATACCTATATTGTATAAGTATTTGTATTTAGTTTCGTGATGCTGTACAATTCTACTATTCAAAATATGTCCTAGGCTCTACAGCGTCTCGTTTAATAGAGAATAGGAAAAAAGGTAATACCTAAACCATCTAGATTTTACTAACAACACAATATACTGTCTTGAGAAAGTGTTGTTCTACCAATATTTGATTAACCATTGATCTGCATTACAATACAAGCAATATTGTTATTCTATGAGGAAAATATACAGAATCGTGCAATTCCTTTTTGATCACAATAATTTATGTAGATTACTTCCTACATCTGGCATAGCAAAGAGATGTATATTTTTCGTATTAGAATTTGTCACACACATATTCATTTTCAATTATCATCAATTACAAAATATTGTCTGCTAAGAAGCTAAGCAAAAGCAATTATCGTACATTATTTTTAAGAAATTTAAATGAATATTTAGGAATATCAATTTCTAGTAGGTACTTACATCAACGAAAAAATCTAATAATTACTATGTGTCAAACTCGGATCAATCGTGATTTGGGTTTCCAGAAACCGGCCGTAAGAGAAATAAAACATAGCCCGTACTGACAAATCCAAGCAGAAGAAGAAAAAGGTGGGGTGAGTGGAGTTGCTATAGATAAAATATTACGATATTGCTCTACACGCTCTGAGTAGACGTGATCAGGGAGACTATGCATCGTTTTAGGTGAGATTACCAACATCGAAAAGATGTTTGGGATAACATTGCACAACTCATCGATTTGTAGATGTAATTTTAAGTATCCTGAAGCACAAGGTTTTTGGGGCAAGATGGCGTACCTAGTATAAAGCCCAATGTGTGTTAACGTCAGTGATTTTGGATCGACAAAAAAACGGAGTAGGTTTTCAAGTCAGCGCGTATATTTTTTTACTTATTTATTTGTATAGATTTTATCAATGTTGCCAGCAACAATATTTTTAGCTTAATAATGATTATTTTTTATCTGTAAAAAAATATTTCAATGTCTATTATCTGTGTATATTTGTAGCTCTATGGTTGGTACATGCATAATGGCCGTGTCCAATGGCAACAATTATTGCTTGTTTTTCCTCCACTATAACGAATGTGACAGGGTGGAATTAACCGCATGCAGATAGATCGCTCTTAATGAAGCGGGTTCTTTACTAGTTCTTTTGTTTTTAAAAATGTTAAATTGGACCCCTGCTCTAATAAATATAAAGTCAAAAATCAAAGTCAAAATTTCTTTATTCATCACAAGGATCATTTAGAATCGTCTTACATACTAGGTGATTCTAGGTGCCAGTTCCACGCGACCAGAGCCTAGAAGAACGGGCAAGAAACTTGCGGCCTGATTCCTACCGTTTTTTTATATGATCCTTCTTACAAAGAATTCATATTAAACTAAATTTAGTATTGAAGTTCCAGTGCGGTGTCAATATAACTTAGTTATAATACAAATAATATACAGTCATGTCAGGGACATGTTAATGATTTAAAAAATATAACCACTAATGTATCTTCATTTTTTTTGCACTACTTGTGTCGTAGCCCAGACACACTTTTACGTCACTTGATTGGCGCGAAAAGTTTGAGTGATACGGGAAATGTCTATTTTTAAAGTTCTACAACCGAAGGGTTATGTAAAATGCAAATGCATAATAATGTTAATTGTCAAAAATCACTGTACGAAGTGGTAACATTCCGTCATTAACTTTTTAATAAGTTACGCTTCGTATTGATTTTTTTTAAATTACTGATACTTACCATTTTTGTTCTATAATAGGTAGTAGGTAACCTATTCGTATGTAGGTAATTGCTTGACTAATTAAACTTTTTTTATTATCGAAATTCGTAAGATATAAAATGAAAATACCAAGCAAGTTACTATCTTTACCCAACTTCCGGGAAAAGAGAGGGTTATGAATAAAAGGGTATTTTCTTGGCATTTTATTCGGATAGCGGAATGTGAATAATCTTTTCTAGAGAAAATGTCATCCTTTTCACAATAAAATGTGAAGGAATTCTACGCGTTTACTGCAAAAGGTCACGAAGGGCTCTTTTGAATTGCACTGGGTACAAGCAGAGCCTAAAAGAGCTCGCACGAGGGTACTACTACCACCGTACCTATTTCTGCCGCAGTGCTCGCATTACTGTGTTCCGATTGGCATCGCAACTTTAGTTGATAGAAGTTTGCCTTCCATTCTGTGGGTCGTGGGTTCCACTGAGAACAAACGTTTGTGTGATGAACATTATGTCTGATTGTAAAATAAAGACAAAATGAATATAATTGACTATAAAAATACCAGTAAAACTTCTCAAGGTGTAGTAGCTTAGTCTATATAAGTAAGTATGTAGTGAAACCCAAGAGCATTGAATGGGAGGAGCGCTAGCCAGTGTTTAGCACTACTCCCATTCTCACTAATACTAGACACTCACACTCACAGCAGTGCTAGCTAGAATCTAAAACAGCTCAAATTTAGCTCAATAAATAAAGCTACAAACAAATTTTGAAGTCAATAAATGTACTTACCAACTACCAGCGAACTTTCCTTGGAGATCTTGTTTGAGTACTTACAAGACTTAACTTTTGCAGTATCTTAAACTTATCTCTTAAATATTCATGAATGTACGCAGATAAGGTACTTTCGTAGATTTTATTAAACTTTTAAATTGACAGTTTGTTTTAATACACTAAATCCTAGTATTCCATGTAACTTATATTTTCTTACTATATTTTCCCAACGTATTTTATATAGAGTACGTAAATTATTATAACTATGTTATCATCAAAAATACAGCCCATATTGTGAGCATGGTGGATGAAACTGGGATTTCATAGTAGCAAAAGAAAAACGCTTGAAAAGATAAAAACTTTCATTCAATAAAATGTATAAATAAACTTTGCAGCTGATAAAACCACTGAAGCTACAGTCTTACCTTTACCGAATAAAATATTCAAATCCCGGAAAGTCCACGAAAACAAAAAGATAATATCAAGTTCGGTCCAACCTTGTCACATTCGCACCGAACCCAAAAGGATTCGGAAACGGATATCTCACGAGCCGGGCTAACAATACAAATGGACGTTTTCACGACCTCCCCACAAGAATTGACCAGCCCCATTCCGATTACATCAACCGCCGGAAAAAACAGACAAAAGCAATGACAGTTATCTAATTACGGGATCGCGATAACAGTGGAGGGGGTGGAGGAGAGATGCTGCGTCAGTCGGGCTTCAGACGCCAGCCGGGACGCACGTCCCCTGCCGTCCTCAGGACTTCGCGATGGATGAGGTGTGATGGATAGTGAAGTGAATTCATGTGCTGTGAGAAATTGTTCACAATGTCTGTGCTACTGGTATTCGGACTTTTTATGGGTAAGATTTTTTTTTATTTTAAACAAAAGAGGTTTCGAAAGTTGTCAGAAATTCTTGATTGTAATAAATTGTTACAAACTTTACGAACCTTATTTCAGAGCATAAAAATGAAATAAAGATTTTTTTTTATTATTCATCGAAGGAAGATATATAGGCCAAATTACTAACTACTTACGCCTAAGAAATTCAACAGAAAAGACTCACGAACATTAGCGTGGGCAAAATCAAAGCTAATGTTATAATTAAACAACCTCACCCACGCAGGTAGTTTATCTCGTACTTAGGCTAAGTACATACATTATACCTACCGTTCCAGTCTTCTATGACTCATAAAGAAAATAAATAATAAGTAGTCCAAATAACTTGAGCTAGGAAATTTTAGAAAAGTTACTTGCAATCAGAAGAAAAAAACAAATTTATCATCATCATTATCCTGTAGAAGTAAATTGGACATAGGCCTCCTAGAATTCTAGTCCTACGTCCTAGTTTTCTTCCCCCCCATCCTGATAAGTCTTTTGTCAATTAATTGGCGGGTTTTTTAACGTTTTATTACGTTTTTCGACTGAAAGCTTAAAACGAGCTGAGCTGTGACGCCAACATTATTGTAAAGAGAATCATACAAAAAAACGGGAGTAACCAAGCCGCAAGCTTCCTGCCAGTTAGATGGGTCTAGTCACTAGACATGAGTTCATTTAGAAGCATCTTATACACTAGACTCTAGTGTATAAGATGCTTCTAAATGAACTCTAATTTTACTAAGTGATTGGTTGTCCTTGTCTCTGTAACCACAACATATCTAGTTCAACACATAGTTATACGACTTAATCTTAGTAACCGCTATGTTATATTTAAAATTGAAAATAAAGTGCGTACAAAACCTTCTCAATCATGTCACCTTTCAAACAAAAAAACCGCATCATAATCGATCCATCCATTTAGGAGCGTCCACACACTGACACGTCAAACTTCTAAAACCCCACTTTTGGCTAAAATATACCGAACATTTTGATTTCCGTTTACCATTTCGCGGTAGAACAGTAGGTCGGACGCACAGGTTGGCAATCAAAGTATAGTTCGTAAAATGTGACGAAGCCATCGACCCTTCGCAAATACCCATCGATGTCCCGGTTCCCGAAGCTGGTCACGAAACCAAATTCGATTCGAAAAAGATAAGTCTGGTTCTTTATAAAACGCTGGTCGTTATAGTTTCACCGTTTTTCTGAGACATAGCCAGTAACTTTTTATAATTATAGATACTCAATTAAATCACAACATTAATTTTAGAATTGTGATTCTAAGCGCTAGTTTGTCGCCTAAAAGTCTAAAAGATTAGACAAATACGGCATTCTACCATTTATTTTGTTTTTTTTACAAATAATGAATATCAAATGCTGAAGTTTCTACTATGAAATGCAGTTGTTATAAGTTTGTGTCAGTTTAAGTTGAATAAAGTTGTTTCGCGATAACGGCCTGCGGTTTGTAGAAATTAGAGTGTTAGTAGCCCATATAGCTCAAATAGTCGATGCGCCCAATAGGATCCCGACCAATTTCGGTTCTCAGAAATGTTTATTACAACATTTCTTTTTACGCCTTATTTCCTAGAAAACCGGCACCGGATGGACGTGCTGGCAATAGAATTTACTGATTTTGAAGGGTCAAGCTGAATAGGTAGTTCTTACCTATGCAGGGTAGGTAAAAGCCGTCTTTTATATGTCAGATTTTACTGCACTTTCGCGACATTTCGTATAGAAAGTTGAGTCTTTTCAGCACTGAAAAAACAGCAGTCTTTTTCGTAGTTGTATTCGAGAATAGGTTAATAAAGAGTGCAGTCAAATTATAATTTAATTATTTATAAAGTTTATAAAAATAAAACAAACATCAGACATTTTTTTTTGAATGAGGTTCTGACCCACGACCTCCATTTAGAGCCAACTAACCTAGCTTTGTCGCTTATCGTATAGTAAAAATACTTTTACTGTAGCATAAAAGACCTTATAATATCCAGTACATAAATATAACCCTGACTATTATCCCTATCTTATACTATCTTATACAATCTTATACATAGGTTGCGTAATACTTTGCCTGTTTTCCTTTTATAGCCCCATAACGTAAAACTTCTATCGACAAGGATTGAATTATAGAGATAGAACTTTTCAGGAAGTTTTAAGACAAAAGTTAGTGGGGTACGGAATATTAGCCTATTAATGTAATATCACGCAGAAGGATCTGATCTAAAGATAGATTTTGAAAGTTAAAGAACTGATAAAAAAAACAACTATTATTCACAAACAAACTTACGACTATTAAAATTACGAGTATTTACAAAATGTACATAGTCATATAAAATACATAAGAAACAGCTGAGAGCTGAGCTTGAGCTATCTACAGACCGTTGCAAACGATCTATAGATAGTTCAACTGATCCAAATCAGTACCAATCGGAAGCGTACCCAAGACACTGGCTGCATTGCCGCGCTGAATAGCAATGCTGATACGTTGGGCCAGATACTCACCAGCCCTCGGGTCACGCGTCGCTTCGACTAGACGCCCAGAAATAATTTTGAAAACTGATTGATTCTTTATTGCATCATAGAGAAACTTTTTTGAACGTCATGTATTTATTATAAAAATCTTACAATTTATATAGCCTTATTTATTTCAACGCTGTAGTCGGTTCGATTCTCATCAAAAACAGTTTTGTTTTACGGAACACCGTGTTTGTTCCATTCCAATAAGAATGTGATGTTAAACAATGTTCTAATATATTTTATTACAAAAAGATCATTATATTTTAGTATCTTTTATATAATCTGTCGTGTTGCGTTGTTTAATTTCGGAAATATATCATTGTAAGAAATATTTTTATTTTTTTATTCAAGGGATAGAACATAAATGCTTTTCAAGAATATTGTATTCTTATTAAGTCAAATCACGGAGCCACGTAAATAGACTCCCGATCCAATTTCCTGATACTTAAATGCCTATATAAATGTATTTATATCACGATTCGATACATTTTGTGTTGTTATTTATGTATTTTCGTTACCAATTTAAATTCAATGTACGAGATTACGATACTGTCTGTCATTTTACATGATTTTTTGCTGTGTTTATGATTACAAAATGTATTAAATAAGCTCAGAGGCTCAGGCTCAAGACCTACGTCCAGCAGTGGACTCATATAGGTTGATGATGATTAAATAAGCAATATATGCAATTACATAATACATAGGTGTATGTTTGGGTCAAATCTTGTACCTATATGTATTTTAAAGCAACTATTCTCAAGTTTTGAAAGTTTAAATACAGGTTTAATTGGAGGATTGTATGGTTACTTAGTGACTTCATTCTAAATTCAATATGGCGGACAGCCCAAAATGGCGGTAATTTATTTTGCTAACCTTATCCATTTCTAAATTATTTTATCTTGTGGCCCTGACTGCCTCCCCTATCGATATTTTTATAATTTTTATTTTTTTGCGTTTGATTTTTTTATTTGATAAAGCAATATTTTTATCCGGAATTTATCATAATAATGATAAATTTCGTTTTATCGAGATGTTGTGTCAAATTATGTTACCACATAGGACCTAGCCTTGATTAGGTATAGTGCTGTGCTAAGCATAGTCTAAGTAAAAATGTATCGGTTTTTACTAATGGTGATGTTTTTATCCGTAGTTTTTTTCACTTTTCTTCCACTGGGGAAAAACTAAAAAGAAAAGTACCTACATTACATTTTTATCATATCTTAGATTTCCGCGAATCTGTCTATTGAATAAGACAATATTGTTATAGCATTATGAGGATTTTTATACGAATATATCTTTATAATTTTCGAAATTATATTCGTATGATGTTTTTTTTATTATCCCTTAAATGCTCCAATTCTGTACCAAATGGTTATATATTGCCATTCATATATTATTATAGTGAAATGTCCATTACAGTATTTACAAAATGTACATAGGCATATAAATACAAATACAAAATATTAAATACATAAGAAATAGTTGAGATATCTACAGACCGTTGCAAACGATATATAGATAGTTCAACTGATCCAAATCAATACTAATCGGAAGCGTACCCAAGGTACTGGCTGCATTGCCGCGCTGAATAGCAATGCTGATACACTGGGCCAGAAATGTTCCTTTCAATAAAGCTTCTAAATTTACGAATCTATGTATGCATACATAGATTCGTAAATTTAGAAGTTTATCATTCCATGGAATGATAAACTGCCATAAACCATACTGGTAACAGATTCCAGCCCTTATTAAATTAGACAAAAAAAATCGCCAATTTTATTAACCTGAAAAAGTACCTTTTAGGTAGTAGGTACTTATCACGAAAGTGCGATCTCTTTCAGCCCTTATTACCTACTTACTGCGATCTGATACTCGGTCGGTGCAAACGAGCTCGCATTACCCTTGAAAGCCTTGCAATAACCACAAATTTTTGAACGTGGATGTTGCAGACTCTTGGCATTCACAGTATTGAAAATTTAAATAGTTACGTGAACTAAAAGTGTGTGTTTCATTGCTCTTAGCTTTTACTAGCAATATTGCAATAAATATACTACATAATTATACTTAGTTGGTAGTAGCGCTGCCTTCCATGGTAGATAGATAGAAAACTCTTTATTGTACACACACAACACACACACAGATATTTCTTAGTATACTTAATATATCTATTAAGTGAAGTACAATGGGCGGCCTTATCGCTATAAGCGATCTCTTCCAGGCAACCTTAGCTTGCGACCAGGTTCCAACAGATTGTACAGAGTATACTCAGTACATTTATTGATTTCATATGGTGGTACATAACATGGTAATACAATGTAGGTAGGTGTCACTTAAGAGCCCTGTTTAAAGGGCATTACAATATGCTCGTCGCTGGAAGGGAGGCAGACCGAGGTTAGTCAAAAGTATTAGATAGTAATAAATAATAAATAAATAAATCATTGGTATATTATGCATGTCTTTATATTTATTCTAGGTATTCCTTTCTATCATAATAGGCTTTGTCAATAAGAAGTAATTTCAGTGCTTTAGTATTGTCCTTCTAAGGATCGTTCTCCAGAATTAAGATTTGACACATCATAATGGATGCGTCAGTTGAGTGACATCTGTACCTCTACCATGAGTTGTCACAGTAAAATCGCCTGACTTTACTACAGTAGTTACGTCAATATTAGTATTACGAATTTTAGTACCCAACTATCCGCTAGAGGCGCTGTACGAATCTTCATACAATTTTTTAACTACAGACGCTAGCGTGTATAGTTTATATAGTATAGTAAAAACTCATGGTAGAGCTACAGGGAGTGCACCAATTGAATAAGTATTATCTACCGTCCGGCATCGCGCCGGCCGGCATGTGGGATGTAGGCCATCCGATAGAACCAAATCACTACTAACTTTCGAGATTTTATCTTTATAATAAATAAATAGAATAGAATAGAATAGAAATCATTTATTTCAGTTATTATAAAACTTATTAAATACATATTCACGGACAATTCATAAAGTCAAAGTCAAAGTCAAAATTGCTTTATTCAGTAAAATCACAAGGATCAAATACATCACTCTAGTTCCAAACTAAGGAAAGTTTGTGTTGTGGGAACTAGATTGCTGATAGAGTACTTATCTATTTACATACTAACATTTTTTGTAAGAACATAGTAACACCCAGACAGAACAAATATTTATGTTCATCACACAAACATTTGCTCTGAGTGGGATTCCAACCCACGACCCACAGCATGGAAGGCAGAGCTACTACCAACTGAGCTGTGACGCCTGTTTATAATTATATTTATGTTTTGAATTCTTTCTAGTAATTATTCAAGTTATTATTGTTTATTTCAAACCAATAGAGATAATACCTACTGTTACCATAAAATCATGACCTACATATCTAACTACCTACCTACGTACGCATTACATAGAATTATATAATGTAGGTACCTCCTTCACCGCTAACGCCTACCTACTTTCATTGAATCAACGATATAGAACAATTCTGAAGAATCTTATTCGGATATTGCTCAGTTGTTTCCTTAAAAGCTTTGACAGCATTTTTGCTTTCTTGTCAACTTAACTCGCAGACAAACAGACGATATAAAGAGCTGTAAGTAACCTTGTTTTTATTTGTGAAACAAAAACAACCATATAAAAAACATGTCGATATTGTAAACATTACCCTTAACCGTTGACATGACAATATCTCGATCATCGTATCATCTGAAAACAATCCATTTTAAGGGTTGAATCAATAGCAAGAACATTGTTGATTTTAAAAATCGACAATGCACGGTTTGTATAAGCATTCAACAAAAAATTAACAGGTAATTTACGCTCGTGTAGCAAAAATCACGATATTGAAATATTTAAAAAATAACAAAAAAAGTTTTAGTTTTCTTTAATTTTCTGAGTTTAGATTAATAACAAATTTAAGACACGTTAATAACACGTTGACAAGTCAGAAACGAAATGCATTCAGCAAAAATTATTGGTGCGTGAAAAAAAAACTGTTTCACCGTTTCCGTACAATGTATCAAAGGAAAGTTTTTGGTTTGTCACGCCATGTATCTACTACCATTTATTACTCCTTGCAGCGCATTCCGTTTTTCTGCACTAGGTACAATAGTAGTGCACACAATCAACAGCAAAACAAGTAGAACACGATTAAATAACAAAATGTTGTTGAGCCCTACCGGCGCCTGTCGAACTAAGTATACAACTTCAGTGAAGCTTGCATGCATCCAAAGAAATCCCCAAATAAAACTTATCCTCGACATTCAAACGGAAATTCGAATTCAGAGTCTTCCGATTATCTCCCGGCCCATCTGCGCTCCCTCATTTACATTTTCAGCTTTATCCCCCATAATAATAAATTAGTTTTTTCTCTGGCACCATTTCCATATTTTCGCAATAACATCGTCTGGTGAAAGTATAAAAGTATATAACATGTTTTGGGCCTGTAGTTGAAGCCTTTTTGTGTTTATTACTTGGCTATTGAAGGAATACAATGGATGTTCGGGGATAAAAGTGTTTTTGTGTATGCCTTAGTTTACTAGACAGGCTGTCAGCCCTAATGAGGCTGTAACATATTTTAGTATTACGCTAGCACATTACACACATTATAATATTTCGCACTCGCTCAATCTTTATTCATTTCGCATCCATCATCTGTTTATCGCCCTTAAACACATCACACATAACACGTGCACAAAGTCGCAAATGACACATAGATTTTTTTGCGTTTTGTACATGTTTTTCTACTACTACGTACTAAGACTAACAAAATTTAATATAAATTGTTGTCCTTATTATTTGAGCCGTTATGATGTTCAAGGATCAATAACCGAAAAATCTTTATCAAAGATTATAAGCCTAAGGGTGCCTGAGGGTCGCATCTAAGAAAGATGGATTACTCTAGTCAGATGTACCACAGCCCTCGGGAATCGAATGCTCTGTCTAATCTACTGGGCCGGTCCCCGAACTTGAGAAACCGTAAGATGACTGAGGACCACCCACACTAGTAGGTATTCGACCACAGTTTGAATTGAAACGTCAGAAACGTCTGTAACCTACATTAGCTGGTTAGTAAAGTAACTCATTCAGTAAACTACGTATACTAAGAGACAAGTATGTGCGTTTACCGCACGGCTTTGGCAAATAATGTAAATGTAAATATCACCATTGAAGCTATTACAAGCGTTGAAAAAAAAGTAAATGCATTTTTTTATATTACAGTCATTAAATAATAATGAATATTTATGGACACATCACACATCACAATCTAGCCTCGAACTAAGCAAAGCTTGTTTGTATGACCTAGAATGCTAATAGAATACTTACTTAATTTTTTCTTGTAAATACAGGATGTTTTTTTGAGAAAGTGATGGCAAAGTCTGAAACCACGAGAGTTGCGACTCCTTTCACAACTTCTTGTCTAATTCTGGTGGATTCTTACTACTTTCGGAAAGAAAAAGTTTCGGACGGAAAAAAAACACTAGGTCGAGCTAATTCTATTTTAGAAAACTGTACGAGATTTAAGTAAATCTCCTTGACATGATCACATTCGCACGCGTCAGTCAAAATGTCAAAAAGTTGACTGTTTTAGTTGACACTGTCAAGGGTGGATGGATACACTGTAGTGAGAGCTGACCACTGAAAGGGTCTATTATTGAAAACCCTTGAAATTTATTAGATTTAGCGGATATGAATAGATGTCAATAGGTAGGTAACCAAAATAGCTCTTAAACTCGTGAGTATTGATACTTATAAAAGTTAAAATATCTAAGTACATAATTACTAGTACATGTATTTGTATTTATTTATTGTACATTTTTATTTTAGCTTAGGTCTATTAGTAGCTACAAGTGAGTACATGCACCCTGCAAGGGCACTGCAATGTATTTATTTACTAAGTTTGCTACATTCATTAAATACATGTCAAATAGATAAATAAGGATGCGATATCTAAAGTAGGTACTAGAAAAAAATACAATAATAATAGTGTCAAATGTGTCTAGACAACACAAACACATACAAATACTCAACATACATAATACAGTTCCTAGATTATAAGTTAGTAAGTAATTAAATAAATTAAAATAAATAAATTAAAAATTAGTAACATTAACAATAATATAAGTATGTAATAATAATAGTTGGATAAAATTAAGTTAGATACGTTTACACCCCCTCAACTCTGTAAGGTACCTCAACTTTCTAGTAACTGCACTCTTGAAGTCCAAAATACAAGCTTAAAGCTTAGTTTGGCCTTCGCTGATAAACCATTTTTAAAAAAAAGCCTGTACTAACAATAGTTTTATTAATACACTTTGTAAATGTCCTGTGTGATTGGTAAATAAATCTATGGTCGTTAAAAATTGTTTAGAATTGCTATGTCAAAAATACTACTTACTAAATTTTATTTGAGATTTATTAATTAAAGCCTTTATAAAGTCTTAACATTTCAAAGTTTAGAAGCTAGACTAAACCGAAGTAGTTATTTGGAAACAATACACAAGTCTGATTGGATAGAGACACAATTATAGATTTTCTGAAACTTCGAGTACCTTATCCCAACAACGTAGTAATATTATCGTAGTATTAATATCTATAGCTTTTATAAATATTTGTGTAATAACGAGCAACGTTCACTCCATGAAATATTTGAAACTATCACGGTTTTGAACGTAGTTTTCTTGATATATTTACCATTATTTGTGAGTTTGATTATTTCCCGAGGCACAGTTGCATGCGCCATGATAAAATATTTCATATATTTTTCACAAAGGATGAAGTAGAAGGTACTTTAGTTAGTAGGTAGGTACTTTCTTCTACCTAGCCACAGAATACGATAATAGTACTACCGAGTTCTTATTTGCTACCAAAAGATGAACGTAATATAACGATATAGGAACGTATAGTGTACTTAATCCCTTTCTAATACATATCTTTTCAACGAGAAAACTAAAAAAATTCAACAAATAATCATAATCATTTGAATCAGATTAAAATGTGTTGAAAGTACCTATAAGTAAAACAAATTACATCACAATATACAAAATTAAATAAAGAAAACTTGTTAAATTTAACACATTCATTCCAAGTTTTAACCCCAAGACCCACGTTAATAACCCACTTTTATAAGTATGCGAAGAAAGCCAACTTATAACAGAGTTTGAAAACTTGTTAATAATTAAAGAATAACTTAGGAACTTTAGTTCCACAACAGAGATAGGCCAAGACCTTTTTGTTAAAATATTCATGGTGTAGAAAGACTCGTTTATATTTTAAGTCGTAACTCTTGGAGACAGTAGCTGTGGCTCTGCTCTGGCGTCTGAGAATACTGTGGTTTTTTAGTTTTTGTACAACTTATGCTTAGCTTGGGGTTAGATGATGTAGTGTGGATTGTCCAGCATTATTCATTCTTTATTTATTATTTATGCTTTTTAAACGCCACGTATTGTTTAGTTTTAACATCAAATTCGATGGATACACAAAAGATAAAGGAACTTACAGAACGGTTTCAAAGTACTGTAAATTGCAGTCTTATCGTCAGGCAATTACAATAAATAAAATATTAGTTTATATTAATCAAACAAAATTACTTTGCGTAACCATTACCTTTAATTTATTTCCTTATTACAAAATATAAAAGGTTTTCACTTGTCCATAGCTCATTTTTGCGTCTTAATTAATGAAAACACCACGAAATAATAAGAAAATAGGTATTACTTTCGAATTTACGAGCATTCCACTAAGTAGTTTATTTATAACCAGAATTAATGAGGTTCTTCATAATCACCGCTAAAATTAAATGAAAATTACATTTTACTTTGCATAAGTTAAGAAACTGCTGGATGCTCTTCGAAGAAGTTTCATAAAAGCTACATTTCTTGCAAAACCAGTTTATGAAATGAAATATCTTATTGATTTGGAATGAATTCCAATTTACTTACTGCGTCACATTTGTGGGATAGCAATCATTGATGTTCTGATGATCATTGATGATATCTGTCTGGGTATATTTAAAAAAAAAGTTGTATTTTATGAGTAACTTTATTCATAATGACTTTGCTTAGTTTGGTTAAGTCAAAGTCAAAGTCAAAACTACTTTATTCAGTAAAATCACAAGGATCATTTAGAATCGTCTTACATACCTACTAGGTGATTCTAGGTGCCAGTTCCACGCGACCAGAGCCTAGAAGAACGGGCAAGAAACTTACGGCCTGGTTCCTACCGTTTTTTTATATGATCCTTCTTCTTCTTACAAAGAATTACTGTTAAACTAAATTAAGTACTTAAGTTCCAGTGCGGTGTCAATTTAATTTAGTTATAATACAAATAATATACAGTCATGTAAGGGACATGTTAATGATTTAAAAAAAAATAGAATAAAAAAGCTATAGGTACGTTCTTCTTCTGTCGTGTCGATGCTACAACTGTATTTTGTTGTAGCATCGTGTTGGAAAGATTAGCCAGACTAGACACTGCTGTACCGTGCCTAGCTGTTACCGGTGTGCGCCACGAGGAGGCTCTTTCCATGCACCCTATAGGTACGTAAATCAAAGAGACAGCACACGCTTCGCTTCAGATACAAATATACTACAGTCTATTGACTAACAAGTATTTGTAAGTTATCTCTTATCCCTATAAAACCGTATTAAAATGGACAAAAACATGAAGCTATACCTACTTTGTCAAAAACTATGTAAGTATAAATACCTACATCCGTCGAAAAAAACAGAACGTTAGTATCCTGACAAGAACAAGTTGCTTTTAATTTTGTTCATAAAATTATTAGAAAAAAAATGTTGTATATGGGTATTACTTTGGATTCTAAGTAGGTACCTAATTATTACAAACAATATGGTAAGTATATAAGTCTTCTGTCCGCAATCTAGTTCCCAATAATATATCTACTAGCTTGCTTAGTTTGGGACTGGAGCGCGATGTGTGAAATGAATATCACTATTAGGTAGGAATATTTCTATGCAATATTTGCAAACTTTCAATAATCTATATAGAATAGAATAGAAGCAGCAATAATCGTCTTTGTATCGCATCGCGTATTGTCGATATTCGATAATCCGATAATATTGAATTTCTGCGCTTGACGGCTCTGACGGAAGCGACGTGACGTGATCGAGGCATCCTATCTCTGCGAAATTTAATCTCACGGAAATTCTTACATTTTTTTGTAGATTTTCGATATCACTGATACATAATATTGAACATAAATTTTAATCAATAAAACAAGTAATATCAAAAACACATAAATGATAACTCAAAAAGTATCTTCATAAAAATATATTATAGCGACCATTTTTAAATTATTATCTACTCAACAAAAACAAAAGCATCTAAATTTTTCATAATTGCGTAACACACAAAACCATTTAAATTTATTGTTTTATTTATATATTTAACACCAAGAACGGCATATTCACACATAATTTTTGAAAGTAATTTTGACTTTGACCTAATAAATTTATTGACCAATTGAGAACCTCATACTTTTTTGAACTCATTTATTAAAATAATAGATACCAATAAATCAAGTGGTAAACGTAAGTAAATCCTCATTAGTGACATTATTAGTAAGCTTGTGTAACTTTGAGTGCTATTTATCACAGAAACAATGAACTCACGAAACAAAGGCACATATTGTCTCGAAAAAGCTAAATACAGTACATTCTAGTAAAAAAAACATTAGTTATCTTTCGTACACTTTCGGTGTATCTTATAAAAAAAAAGCGCAGACTTAATGTCTTGATTACCATACGTGATGGTGACAGGTCAATTCTAACTTTTTATAAGATAGGGGGTTTGAGTTTTGTTAAGGTAAATTATTATATGTCAAGATATTTTTTTAAGACTAAGAAGCTAATTAAACGAACAACTTTATTATAATATAGAAAAAGAATAATGTCAACGCAAATTATAACCACTAGATACTATTCTGACTATGTTTTTGTTGTGAAAGTTGTAATTAAGTGTTACACAAAGTTATCAAGAGATTTCAGTTTAGAAATCAAATTCAGGAAATAACTTTTGGCTATCGCTGACCAAAGCAGGCAAAACCAGTAATTGCACAAACGAGAGACACAACTTGTTACAGATACATTTCCACTCTAAAACAAACATTAATTACAATTGCAACTCAATGCCAGCAATGTACGAGTAACTACAATGTACCAGTTTTACCACGACTTGCTATTTATGCGTTCAGCAAACACATTAATTTTCAATACAATTTCAGCACAGAGTCAACAAAACAAGTAAACAGCATTGTTTTTGTTGATTCTGATTAAAAATTGCACAGAAAGTTATTTAAAACCGGTCCCAGTGCAATAATTGATCGCGTGAATTATGTTTGCTGAAATGTTGGGTGTAAAATAAATATGTGAATGTTGAAATAATATTTACATTTGTAACGATTTACTTTGTGAGATCTCAATCAGTGAAGGAAAACATTGTAAAGAAACTTGCGGGTTTTTAACATCTACTATGTTTATTGTGACTTTTTTTGAGGTTAAGATCGCCTAGAATAGTAATTTCCAGTTGAAAAGCTGTAGGTATCTAAAAATATCCTAAGCTTAATAGGATCCCGTTCATTAGAAACGGCATTTTATTATCATTCATTAGCACACCGCAATTTTCAGCTAATTTTCTATCTACTAATTTGCATTGTCTTCGTTCAGGTACCAAATTAGGGGAGTTTTTTCTAAATCTTGAAAATTATTCTCTATCGGTTTACAGGCTTGGTTTAGGACCGTAAAAATAAAGGTACCTATTTACTTAATTAGATTTTTAGATCAACTAAATTATTGGTTGACATCAACAAAAATAATACTCAGTAATGCGGCACGTCCAATACCCATGCTCAAAAAAAGTAATATTCATGTAACTTTTGTGTATAAAATACTCTAAAAATACTTTTCAGAATACATAGTTTATCTGGGGGTTAGCACGAATAGATGTGACAA
The DNA here is from genome assembly GCA_932527185.1 of Ecliptopera silaceata. Taxonomy (NCBI): domain Eukaryota; kingdom Metazoa; phylum Arthropoda; class Insecta; order Lepidoptera; family Geometridae; genus Ecliptopera; species Ecliptopera silaceata. The sequence continues at coordinate 1,204,930 of OW052202.1, read as the reverse complement.
TCGTAAACGTGTCGTAACAGTGACGTATTTGAGATATTGCGCGTCAACGTCATTTTTACTATCGAACTTTGCAGCGTTAGCGCACAGTGTATCTTAGTTACGTTACGTTTACGATTGTCACAATTATTCGTGCAGTACCTCTACCATGAGTTGTCACAGTAAAATCGCCTGACTTTACTACAGTAGTTACGTCAATATTAGTATTACGAATTTTAGTACCCAACTATCCGCTAGAGACGCTGTACAAATCTTCATACATTTTTTTACTACAGACGCTAGCGAGTATAGTAAATATAGTATAGTAAAAACTCATGGTAGAGCCACTGTTCTCTGTACTTTCCAGACGCTGTCTTTGCCACCGACTGCTAGCTAGTAATAATGAGTGTTATTTATTTGTTGCAGTGTTAGCAGCAGCACACAACATTTCGTACCTGGAGGTGCCTCGCTACGGAGACCCGCGGCATGACGTCACTCTCGTGTGCAACTTCGTCAGTGAGAAGGGAGACCCTCCCCTCCACTCCGTGAAGTGGTACCGAGGGAAGGATGAGATCTTTAGATACACTCCTGGACAACAGGTACCTATCATGTCATCAAAAAAAAATGAAAAAGTAGAAGAGTACTTTTTCTTATCGTGTCGATGCTACAACTGTATTTTGTTGTAGCATTGTGTTGGAAAGATTAGCCAGACTAGACACTGCTTTACCGTGCCTAGCTGTTACCGGTGTGCGCCACGAGGAGGCTCTTTCCATGCACCAGAAGAGTACTAAGAAATAATAACTAAGTAATTAAATAATTTTTTGCCTGCGACGCGGAGGTTGCGGGTTCAATTCCCGTCTAGGGATAAATGTTTGTACGATCTGCAAATATTTATTCCGGGTATTTTATATGTATAACTTACGGCCTGGTTCCTACCGTTTTTTTTATATGATCCTTCTTACAAAGAATTACTATTAAACTTAATTAAGTACTGAAGTTTCAGTGCGGTGTCAATTTAACTTAGTTATAATACACATCATAATATACAGTCAAGTATACGTCAAAAACTCCCGGTTTTATAAGAACCCAATAGTGTAACCAGGCTTTCAGCAGTAAATTACCTTCCTATTCATCTATTATGTGGTGTCCTTTGACCTTACCAATATTCCGAAGTTATATTACGATCGTTTCTCATATCGTGTCAGCTTACAACATTCTAAAGGGTGTGTTTTAAGGGTGGGTGTTGGCTGGAGATTTCAAGTGATATAGATTTTTATCGACATGTTGGACTCAAAGCTATGTTACATGCAAATGCTGGGTCAGAAAGGGTGGGCAAAGGAAAAAGTGAACGTGTTTTTAGGGTTCCGTACCCAAAAAGGGTTAAAGGACCCTAAACCTGACGCTGTTTGTCTGTCTGTTTGTTCGTCTGTCATCTGGCTGTATTCAGACAAAGGACTTTGATTTCGACGTGTTTTCGTTGATGTTATTTTCTTGTTTCTTTTAAGGTGTACAATAAAAAGTTTTCATTCATTCTTTAAGACTTAAGTGTTCGCACCTCTTTAGATTTACTATACAGTTTTATGATTGGTATACTTTAGAGCAAGTGTTTCTATCAGACTATTCATGCAAGATTTATGTGCCCGTCGACCGTCTGCTGCCAGACGATCGGGTTATACTGAATTATGTATTGAACCTAGCTTGGTTACTATCGAGTTGTTTGATCGGATTTCTATTGAAACCACATTTACTTGATTACCTCTGGGTTTTGAGGGCTTTAAATTCGATGTCTTTAATCTATATATATCCAATTTCCTTTATGAATCAATAAATTGATGAAAATACGGCAGTAAATATCAAAAGCGACCGGCATTATCTATAGCAATATATTTTTTTGATATCAAATAAGTGGGCGTGTCTGCGAGAAGACTTGAAGACGTCAAGTGAATCTATGTACTCTCCACATTAATTTAAAGTTTATAATGCTTTGTACCTATCACGTAAAACTCCTTGTACCTATGTGTTTCTACATGATAATACTTCACTATAATCCGTTGAAATATTGGCGTTGACCTTTTCCAAAACACTAAGGGATTAAAGCGGTAGGAACCAGGCCATAGTTTCTTACCCATTCTAGTCTTTGATCGCGTGAAACTGGCACCTAAAATTACCTAGTATATATGACGATTTTAAATTATCTTTGTGCATAAAGTTTTATTGATTTTGTCTTGGCTGACTTCTGGGTATAAAAGTAAACTGCCTCGCTTTTCTATCTTTCAAAGTCAAGTCAAAGTCAAATATTTCTTTATTCAATAAAATCACAAGGATCATTTAGAATCATCTTACACACTAGGTGATTCTAGCCAGTTTCAGGCGACCAGAGCCTAGAAGAACGGGCAAGAAACTTATTTATTTGCTTACTTCTTTATTGTTTCATTCAGCCAAACACAAGGACATTTAACACGACCGGCGCCGTGGGCGTGGTGCGAGATGCTTGCGACCGTGACAGCTGCAGTATCGGCGTGACGCTGCCGAAGACCTACAACGCGCGGCTCAGCTTCACCTGCGAGGTGTCCACGGAAGGACCGAGGTTCGCGGTCGTCAAGCAAACCAAGAATCTTACTATCGCTGGTCAGTATTTTTTGTGAATTTGTTGGATATTTATTGATCTTTCTACATCATGACCCATTTTACACCATGACCTATTTTCAAGAAGTCATATTCTACTTAGTACTTGACTTATCAGAAAATAGAGATCATGTAACTCAAAAAACTAAATATGAGCTTTATTATAGACTAAATAGGCTCCAAAACGCTTCTCTTTCTCTAGCTATAGATACCTAGTATATGCGGTTAATTACATATAAAAAGAAAAATAATACAATAGTGGTCCTAACCGACAAACAATTTGTTGTACATTTATAATTAGGCAAGTAATTATCTAAATAAAAAAATGCGAACATCCCCACCACTACCAAACTGCCCACTAAATTCGGCAGCATCGTACACCAGTGCACTATAGAAAGTTCCAATAAGTAGTATTTCCGCAGTGGTCCTGAAAGAGAACCCGGTGATAGTGGGCGTGCCCAGCACGGTGCAGCTCGGGGAAGACGTGCTGGTGAACTGCACCACCGCGCCCGCCATGCCGCCCGCCAACATCGTCTGGTACATCGACGGGAAACCAGAGCGGGTACATTATATTAACTAATTATACCTATATAATAACTAATTATATACATTTTTTTTTCCTTAACCTATATTGCTGGGTAAAGGTCTCCCACAAAGTCTTCCACTCATCCCGCCTTGGCGACATTCCACCAATCTTAATCTTAATTTTATACAATATTTACAATACATACATAGGCATATAAAATACATAAGAAACAGTTGAGCTATCTACAAACCGTTGCAAACGATCTATAGATAGCTCAACTGATCCGAATCAGTACCAATCGGAAGCGTACCCAAGATACTGGCTGCATTGCCGCGCTGAATAGCAATGCTGATACCCTGGGCCAGATACTCACCAGCCCTCGGGTCACGCGTCGCTATATACCTACATTATAAATAAATATAAGTATCTACTTAAATGAAATAAATAATATTCATGGACATTTCACACATAACACTCTAGACCCAAACTAAGAAAAGCTTAAAAAATCGCATCTATTTAATCGCTAGTCTTACCAGCAAACTCATCGTCCCACTAGTTCTCAGAAAGACCCATTTTGCAAAAGTTTATACTCAACTAAGTTATTACAAAGTCTGGCTTTGTCTGCTTGAAATGATTATTTCGGAAGAAATCTATAGATTTATATCAAACACTAGTTTATAACAAAAACTTTATTCCACCGGATATATTGTGTGGAGACTGACAAACTAAGTAGGTGAAGAATCCAGTAACTTATAAAGCTTGTTCCTAGTTCCTTGCCAAGTTGCCCAAAGGCACGACATTGTTCGTATCGAGTTCATCTTAAAACCATGTCGGTTCTGACTTAGATTGACGTTTGTACAACTGCCGACACGACAACGATTTATTCAAAATATCTGTGTCCGCGACGATATGTGTGAAAGCTTCTAGGAATGCTTTAAATTTGTCATCCTAAAACCGTGTCGGTTCTGACTTAGATTGACGTTTGTACACCTACCGACCCGACAACGATGTCCAAAATATCTGTGTCCGCAACGATATTGTATGAAAGCTTCTAGGAATGTGTTAATTATGTCATCCTAATACTATGTGGTTCTAACTTGACTTGGCTTTTGCACACTTGCCGACACGACAAGATCTCGAAACGATCTGACGATCAACGAAAGGATCTAGGTATGCGTCATTTATGTGGAATGGCCGCAAATATCGCGTAGTGTGAAAACAGGAAATGCCGTTCTTAGGGATCTATATTATAACCAGAGTTGACGTCAGAGGTTTGTTGAGACAAAGTGAAGTATCTACTAGGTGGCATAGTTCGTTAATTCCGCCTTGTCTTCATAATGTTAGAATATTGTGATATGTGACTGACGTCACACACAGCTCAGTTGGTCTACCTTATATGCTGTTAAAGTTTCAAGTCACAAACATTTTGTGCGATAGCAAACATCGATATTTATTCATTATATATTTTTTTTAATTTGTGTTTGTGAAGAACAAGCTACTACTACCGTAGATATGTATGTTGTAAGGAGATTGATTAAAGGAAATTTTATCACGTACCAGTCTTAAAATTATTTTTGTTCCGCTAGTTACGTTGCAATAGTCCTTGATGCGAGGGCAGCCCTATCATAACAATAATTTAGTATAGTATAAGCTATACTTAGGTTAAGACTAGTTGACGTAATTTATTTATACCAACTGTGAGCTGAACCTCTGAGGAACCTGAGAAGAGCCGAAGACCGGGCGCGTCTTGGGAGAGACCTACGTCCAGCAGTGGATCAGTCCACTACTGGACGTGGACGACACAGACCCAAAGCCCTTTTTTGTCTTGAAGCGAGAAAGGGCTTTGGGTCTGTGTCTGCGTTTGTCTTGTCACAATAACACAATGTCTGCGTTTTACACTTCAATCCGATTTCTGATTATCCTTATATCAATCTATCCATTGCTGGTTTAACAGGCCGGTTCACATTATTCCAGTCCAACAATCCAATCCAGTACTGGAATGCTACTGGAATAATGTGAACCGACACTGGAATGTACCCATTCCAGTGAGCATTCCAGTCCAGTGACTGGAGAGACCGTCAACTTTTCATTCCAGCTCACCTAATCCAGCGCCACTGGAATAGTGAAGACAGCCATTCCAGTTGCAATCCAGTGCTAGATAGAACGTTGAACAGTGAATACGAGTCAATTCGCGTCAAGTCAGTCAAAAAGACTGGAACAATGTAAACGATATGCTCGAGTCCAGCACTGGACTGGATTAGCTCGCTAGATCACTGGACTGGAATAATGTGAACCGGCCATCACACCAAACCCCTCACTCCCCACAGACGGAGCCATGGTTGGTGAACAACACGCAAGTGTCGGGCGCCAACGAGCACGGGTTGCGCAGTAGTTGGCGCGCGCTGCGCGTGCGCGTGTCGGGCTCGCGCGGCGCCGTGCGCCTGCAGTGCGAGGCGGCGCAGCCCACGTGGCCGCGGTACGTGCGCGCAGCCAACGCCACGCTCGTGGTCGCGCGCTCGCCGCATCTCTCCATGTTTACTGCATCAGGTCGGTTCATGTTCTAATTATAATGTTTTTATTTGATACATAAGTATACTAGATCAGGGATGAGTGGAAGAAAAAAACATGTTGTGCCGACATATTTTGAAGGCAGGGTGATGATGATGTTTGTTGAATACTTTTACATATTACACGTGTATTATAAAATATCTAAGTAATTAAACAAGCTCGGGTCGAACTAGCTCAAATTTCTTCAAATTTGACCCGAGGGCTGGTGAGTATCTGGCCCAGCGTATCAGCATTGCTATTCAGCGCGGCAATGCAGCCAGTGTCTTGGGTACGCTTCCGATTGGTACTGATTTGGATCAGTTGAACTATCTATAGATCGTTTGCAACGGTCTGTAGATAGCTCTGTTTCTTATGTATTTTATATAACAATGTACATTTTGTAAATACTGTATAGTCGTAAGTTTGTTGGTGAATAAAGTTTATAATAATAAAAAAAAAAATGTTCAATAAACAAAGATAAAATAATCATACTAATTCTAAAATTATAAGCGAGACATTATTGATAAACAAATTGAGTGTGATCCCGCTAATTTGAAATGCATTTGGAAATTTTCGCATTTCTATAAAATTTACAAAAAAGCATAATAAACTCCTAAACGTAACTTTTCCTGTGAAAGGGGATGTATTTCAAGTATTTGCTACAAAAACAACAGATCACGTATCAAATGTATTATCAGCGGAAGAATTTCCAAGACGTTTTATAACTCAAGAAGTTTCTTATAACGTTCTCGTAAAACATTCAACTTGACAGATGCAGAAACGGGCTCCCCGCGCCCGTGACGTAATGCATCTGTCAAAATACTCGGCTCCCATTGGCTGGTAGCCAGCGAAATAAATCACTTAAAATTCAAAAACGTGCGGTTCTTAAATCAGGTCTGAAATTCTTTCACGATTCTGAAACTTTCAGTGCTAATATTAGCATAGAAATTTTTGCTATGATTTAGTACGGAATGTATTAATTTGAAGTAAAATTGAGGAAGTTTCAGTTATTTCTAATATGGACTATTCTGGACTTTATAAGTACTTTTAAGGAATTGACACCACGCTAGAACATGAAAATTTAATATCTTTTTAATTCTTTGTAACAGAATAAAAGAAAAAACGGTAGTAACGGTTTTTATTTGCGAAATTTTTACAAGATTTTGGTCGCGAGAATCTGGTAAAAATGTATTATATTTATATTTATTATATGTATTGTATTTTGTTAAAGTTTTCACGAGCAAAAAAAAAATACTTATTTTCCTTTTCATACAAATGACAGACGACTTACATGCATAAAATAAAAAATAAATATTTATGGACATTTTAAACATTACGCTCCCAAAGCAAAACTTGTACTATAAAACAAGGATTGCTGAATTATTGATAATTTCCAAGTTCAATCAAAGAAGTCTTGATTACTACGAAGAAGTCTTAGTACGAAAAGCCTAGCTAATTAAGCAAGCCGGTCTGGTAATCAACTTACGTCGCGAACCGTACTTTTGAAGCCGCGTCACTCTAGAAGTCGGCTAGTTAATCCCGGACTACTCAAATAGTTCCCAGACTCGAAATCTCTTTGGTAAATTAAACTAGAATTAGATCACTGGTTTTATATTACTACCGATACGACTATCTACACGATATTGATGTAAAAAGACATCTAATTGGTGATTGGTATTTTCAATTTATTTTTAATATAGATAGTAGAACAATTTGTTTTCCGAATAAAATAAAATAAATAAACTTTAACAGCAGTAGTTTACTTTAAAACTATTTTTTGATAAAAAATCCTAAATTATGGAGAAAATACCGCTGTTTTTAAATATATATGCAACCACCTTTTTTTTTTTGTTTAATAAAATAAATAAACTTTAACAGCAGTAGTTTAATTTAAAACTATTTTTAATAAAAAATCCTAAATCATGGAGAAAATACCGCTGTTTTTAAATATACGTGAAACTTGGTTAGTGGGACCTGGATAAGTGAGAAACCTCCATAACTGGAACTCATGCTGAGGTCCCACCCAACACTTTGGCGCTGAATTAACTCTGTTAGTGCGACGAGGTAAGCCTCTATATCTGGGATTTGTTATTTCGATTTATCATCATAGTTACCTCTATAACTGAGACAGCGAGTAAATTTTATATGCATAAACCTCTGTAACTGAGATAACATTGTTTGTTTACTCATTCTTATTTTTTTATCATAATCATTTTATTTATGATCGCACCCCTATAACTGAAATAACCTGTATTCTCACCTCTATTAATGGAACCCTCTGTAAATGAGACAGATATTTATTTATACCTGTATATCTGAGACACTGGATAAGTGGAATACCTCTATAAGTGAAACGACATTGCAGGTCCCTTGATGTCTCACTTTACCAGGTTTAACTGGGCAAAGGTCTCACAAGAAATCAACTTTTTGGGGAAATCAAATTCTTTGTCTAAAGTTGAAATATTAGTTAATAAGTTTTTATAATTAATGTGAATCAGGCATTTTCATTCATTATAATTACTTTACTTATAGGCTTACTTAAAATAATAGCATTTAATTTTAAGTCAAGTTGTAAAGTTAGCTTGATAAACTTACAAAGTTAAATGCTCTTAAAATAAGCCAGTTTTTACTTGTTGAAAAGTTAAAAAACATAATTCGGTAACTTTTTATTTGAACGTAACTTAAAATGTTCTGAAACAATGTTGGCTTCTTAAGAATGTCTTTGAACTTTGTTACAGTTTTTTGTGCACAAATGCTTTAAAATATCATATTTTAGCTTATCAAATAAAGAAATCCAGCAATTTATTTTTACTTTTATACATCTCAGATAAAGAAAGATATACCCCTAATCTTATAAAATGTTAGCGTTGACTTTATGTCATCATTACGTATGTTATTCAATACATCAAGTCTGCGCTAACTTTTTATAAGATAGACCGATATAATACAACATTATTTACAAAATGTCATATAAAATACATAAGAAACAGAGTTGAGCTATCTACAGACCGTTGCATACAACATTTGATATGTAAAAAAATAAGAAGAATATTGTGATCCGGTACTTATTATAATTAGTAAACATAATCATAAATCGGAATGCTCAGTTATACATACTTAGTTCAGCAAACCAAATAGTTCAATAATATTAGGCTCATGCTACACGCTTTCCAACCCATTGGTTGATCGCGGAATTCAATTGGAGCGCAACAATCGTTGAGCTTGAATGTAAACGCTGAATAATTATTTATTAGAGGTTTGTTTACTGGTCTCTCGAATTAAAAGTCATGTATCAACAATTACAGGTTTTTATAGGGTCCAAAAATACGACACGGCCGTGGTTCGATGAATGTTGAATTTAGAACCATATTCGAGAAATACTAATATTTTTTTGTTATACTTATAATGTCAATAAAAAAATCTATTTAAAGAACGCGATATAAAATTAAGTTTTTTTTTTTATTAATAATTCTTTAAATCATGTCAAGTTCTGTTTCAGTATTCCAAGAACGAGTTTGTGCACACACGGATCGAAGAGACGTAATCGCCGAGCGCCACCGATTTTGTATGGAGTGTGCACAAACTCGTACTTGGGGTGCTGATCTTAAATAATATCTGACAGTTCTCAAAATGAATGTGTCAGTAAAAAGGCGATGAACGATGACATGCCTCCCGAGATATAAGTTATTCATTTTATTGAGAATCTCGGTATTCATTTAGCTCAGAACCGTATCCTAGCCTCTCAAAACCTGGCAGGTTTTAAATTAAATTTAGTTTCTATAGTAACTCATCGGTATTGTGTGGCATTTCTTGCTACCTGATGTATCTCTGACATTATTATTGATAGGATTTATACAGCTCAGTCACATCAGTCCACCAGAAATACCACAGAATACCGAGTTACTATAGAAACTGAACGCGATTTACAGCCTGGCAGGTTTTGAAAGGCTAGGATACGGCCTCAGGACAGATACTAAGAATTAGATATCAGCTGAGACGCAGTTGTCTATTTGATGTACCTATGTATTTCCCGAGTCTTACAATTTGGATATATGAGACGAGTGAATGGGTATCTTCTAGGCAAGTGTGCTACATCGTAGACCGCATCGTCACTTAACATCAGGTGAGATCGCGGGCAAACGCTTGCCTATAACCTGTAAAAAAAAAAATGGTTGTCTGTAAAGTCGGTTTACTGACGATAGTTGAACGTGACAACGTCAATCGTATCTTATCTTATCTTGGAACGCCTCAGAACGCCGGAACGCCGGAACGCTTCATGAGTCATGTTTTTTCGTGCGTGCAGCCGGCTCTATCGAATTATAAGACGTTGTCACGTCAAAAAAATGGTTGTCTGTAAAGTCGGTTTACTGACGATAGTTGAACGTGACAACGAACGCAAAGGCCGATTGTGCTTCTTTGTTGCACGTTCCGCGCTCTCGCTTGCACTTCATGGAACGCCTCAGAGCGAGGTAACGCCGCACGAGTCACGTTTTTTCGTGCGTGCAGCCGGCTCTATCGAATTATAAGACGTTGTCACGTCAATAAATGTATCCGTCAGTATTCCCCGCGTGTAGTCTAGGGCTTAGAGTCGTTAAACGCTCCGGTGGCGCTCACGGCGATTGGATGTGCATTGAACCGGGCTCGACTAATTTCTCGATAGCCTGTTATCAAATTGATTTATACGGGTAAAACAACCAAACTACGTTTAAGACAAATAATCCAATATTGATTATCATATAATAAGTGGGTGAACTTTATTTACAAACAAACTTACGACTATACAGTATTTACAAAATGTACATATAGTCATATAAAATACATAAGAAACAGTTGAACTATCTACAGACCGTTGCAAACGATCTATAGATAGTTCAACTGATCCAAATCAGTACCAATCGGAATCGTAGGTACCCAAGACACTGGCTGCATTGCCGCGCTGAATAGCAATGCTGATAGGTTGGGCCAGATACTCACCAGCCCAGTATAATAAGTTAATATTGTTAAAGTTTGTACTGGTTTGTAACTCTTTAAATAACGCACACAAAATCTATATTTTTTTTAGCTACTGTAACCAAACGACTCTCTCGCGGCTGAAACCAAACGCAAAATTAAAAAGAACGCAACATTAATACAGCTTTGGTTTAAAACTTTTAGAAAAAAGCTGCATTTGGTTTAAAACGGTTTACAATTGTAAAACTGAATTACTTTTTCTTTGTTGGCAGGTATGAGCTCAACTGTAGAGGGGAATGCGACGATGTTGGCTATCTGCCTGAGTCTGTACATATTCCAGAGGTACAGTGCCTTAAGTTATATAACGAGTAAATCATCTTAACATGTATAAAGTTGGGTATTTAGGTCATTGCTTGGAGGACGTCATTATTATTTACGACGTAAAACGTAACAATCGTTTTTAAAAAAAAAGTTTTTTTTTTTAAACTTATCAAAATTATCTTAGATTTTGTATACGCTTTGAGTTTTACTGTGTTGCCAGATCATATTTTTAAGGTGTAATTAACCGTGCTTTGGGCTGAGAAATTTAACTTAAAAAACCTCCAAGCAATGTCCTGTTAGATAGAAATACATGGTCATCATAATTATGTTTTGACAAAAGGGTGTAAGTAAATAGGCGTAAGTTTTTATAAATAACTTTTTGGTGTGAAAGTTTCAGAGATCACGAATATATGTGACAAACGTAAACGTATCGTAACGTTCGGAGGCCCGAGCGCGTATAAATATGACAATCGTAAACGTATCGAAACGGTGTCGTATTTGAATGACACTACGAGTTCAACTGTCGAACGTTACGTCACCGTGCTTTGAATCTGATAACGTTTCGATACGTTTACGATTGTCACATTATCGTGTTCTCACTTGTCGAACTGACGTTGACGCGCAATGTGAATCGAATACGTTACCGTTTAATACGATACGTTTACAATGGTCATGTATTTTTGTGGTCTCTGAAAATATGATGCAGATATTGCAAGACTGTTTTCTTAAAAGATGTTTGCTTTATTGTACTGACAGTTTCTAATTGTAAGGTTTATTTTTCTTTTTTTTTTGGCTTTGGAAGTTAGCAGTTACATTTTATTTATATAATACGAATATATTTTGCAATATGGCAACTCGCTACTACTACTTACTACCGCACTCAAAGTCGTAATTGATAAATAAATATTATTTAAACGATTACAAATATTACTCATATAAGAGATGGTAATAAACTAAGAGTTATGTACGATTCTGAGTGTGGTTGTAACAAAAACCAATTTCAATAGCTTTGGTTCTAAACTTACGTTAAAAAAAGTTTTTTTTAATATCGTTTTGAAATTAAAAAAATCTTTTTATGATATAGAAGTTACTTTAAATTGTAAAGCTTCGGTTAAACAAGATAAAAATACGTATATATTGTGAAAACGTTTTAGTCAGAGGTTTGGCTCGTTTCCGTTAAAATCATAAATAGAGTTATAATTATTTTTAGTACTAAGCAAATCAATTACTTATTGTATGAATAGTAAGCACTGAATTTCGATGTTCTATGTCACAAAATGTAAAATAAAAGTATATTTACAAGTTGCAAAATGCAATGTTGATATTAAAGATATTAGTCAGTAAATTATTATAAAATTATCGTTGTTATTTGAATCATGGTTTTATTGTTGTTTTTTTGCAACGAGTTTGTAACGTTTTTGAAAGATTTACAGTTTTTGCTGTATTGATAATGACAGTCTGTCAAAAAAATTAACAGAACTTTTTGACGTTAGCGTCTTCTTTCATCTGACATTGACATAAAGCTATTTTGCGTTGTTTAAACGAATTTATTTTAATAGGTACATCTGAAGTTTTTTATATTTTGTTGCGTTTAGACGACATTTTTTTATTAATTTGATATTTTTTTATATGAATTGAAGTTATTTCTATAATTATTTTTCAATTTAAGTATTTGTGCCAAAAAATAAATTTATCTTAGATTTAAATTTATTACAAAACTATGCATAATATGTAAAATTGTAAATAAAAAGTAAATTAGATAGAATAAAAAATAAATGTCTAATTAAATTAAGGATTAAAAAATAATGTGATGTGTTTCTAAATAGTACCTAATGGGATTTAGTATGTTTTTTTAATTCTACAGCTGTTCCATGGGGGGATGGATAAATTTAATACTGGATTGTTTTACTTAGTTTATTTTAATATTAAATAATACAATGGTTAGGGGGCCGTGGCCAGTATGCGAAGAGAAGGAGGTTATATTCTTGACAAGTGCGTGGCGAGCGCGTACGTCACCATGACTGACACCTGTCAGTTGACTTTGACATGTTGCCCGCGCGCACATACATCATCGGCCGGAACATACTCGGGGCCCTTGGAAGATACTTCCAAAGTGTTGTCTTCTACGGGGTCCAACAAGGGGCAGAGGTACTGAACGCCACGGCGAGAAGTCCCAGTAGTGGTTTTCACCTCGGCCACTCTTACTACTCCATCCTTCCCTGGGAATAGTGAGATGATGCGACCCAATCTCCAACGCATGGGTGGTGCGTTCTCTTCCTTTAGCAAGACTAATTCACCTTGCTGCAGTGGTCGAACGGGAACGCGCCATTTGTGCCTTTGTTGCAGCTCCGAAAGGTACTCTCGCTGCCAACGGTTCCAAAAGTGCTGGCGAAGCTGCTCCAGTCGCTGGAAACGATCTGGACGGTGGCTGTTATAGTCTGATAAATCTGGTGAAGGCAGGGCTGCCAGGGGTCGTCCAATTAAGAAGTGCCCAGGGGTTAGGGAATTAAGGTCATTAGGACAGGGAGATAGAGGAGATAGGGGTCTACTGTTCAGGATAGCTTCAATTTGGTTGAACAACGTTGACAACTCCTCAAAAGTCAAATGAGTGGTCCCTAATATTCTTTTTATATGAAATTTAGCTGATTTTACACTAGCCTCTACTAACCCATTAAAATTAGGAGCATAAGCAGGTTGAAAATTGAATTTAATACCTTCCTTTGTGGAAAAGCCACCAATGTCGTTTGCTTTGGATGTAAGAAATTCACCTATTTCTCTAGATGCACCTACAAAATTTCTACCATTATCGCAGAAGATGTCCTGAGGTATTCCTCTGCGAGCGATGAAACGACGCAGAGACAATATAAATGCGTCCGTGGAGAGTTCACTAACGGCCTCTAAATGCAGACATTTGAACCTGAGACAGACAAATATACATAAATAGCATTTAGTGATTTTACATCCTCTCCCCTTTCTATCGGTTATAAAAAATGGTCCAGCAAAATCGACTGCTGTACTAATAAACGGGAAGCCAGGATTTACTCGCTGATTTGGAAGTGCTCCCATCAAGGGAGTAAGCGTTTTACCGCTTGCCTTTCTACATACTACACATTGCCTTGACGTAGTACGCGCCAGATCTCTACCTGCTATAGGCCAGATGTGTTCCCTCACAGAAGACAAGAGAAGCTGTGGACCAGCATGAAGAAGGCGAAGGTGTTCTTGTCTGAAAATCAGTTTGGTAAGTGAATGCTTCGCATGTAACAAGATGGGATGACGCTTTTCAAATGCATAGCATGAATTATCTAATCGCCCACCGACACGTAAAATGCCCTCTGCATCTAGATACGGAGAAAGTGATAACAGTGGATTTTTAGAACTGAGAGCCTTTTTGGCACGAAGAATAGTTAGTTCATTGGGGAAACTTCCACCTTGAGATAATTTCACCAATACTTGAAAGGAAGCTGCGAGTTCCTCAGGCTGCAATATACCATTTGTTTTATGTTCTGGGTATCTACAATTTTGTATAAAACGTAGTAAGTATGCGACTGTACGCTTTAATGTATTTAGTTTCGAGAAGCGATCAAAGTTTATAAATGTTTCGTCTAACTTATCATTACATTTACTAATGTTAATTTTAATTTCAGGTAACTCATGGCTACATTTACTTATTTTTGTTTTTATTTCAGGTAACTCATCTTCGCAGTGCGGCCGGTTGAGGACTGGCCATGCGTTTTCGCATTGGCTCAAGAACGCGGGTCCTTTCCACCACAAGTCTAAATTGTTTATGTTTCTAGCATCTACACCTCGTGATCCTAGGTCGGCTGGATTTAATGCCGTGGGGACGTGACGCCATTCGGAGCCGTCGGTCATTTCCTTAATAGTACTTACTCTATTAGCTACGAACGTTTTGAGTTTATCGTATCTCATTCCTAGCCAGGACAGTGCGATGGATGAGTCAGTCCAGTAAACCTTGCGAGTAATCACACATCGCAAAGCGCGACATACGGCGCCCGCGAGTTGCGCACCTAAAACGCATGCGCATAACTCCAATCTAGGAATTGTAGTATGCTTTATGGGAGCAACCCTAGCCTTTGCGCACAAAAGATTTACGACCTGTTCACCTTGCTCATTGCTAGATTTTAAATAGATACACGCCGCGTACGCCATCTGTGAGGCGTCGCAGAAGCAATGAAGTTCTATAAGGATGGGTGAACTACACATACTATGTCTAGGGATTTGCAAACTATGTATGTGCGACATACTATTATTATAAGATTGCCATAGCCTGCCGATTTCTGTAGGAACTTGCTCGTCCCAACCTACGCCTGCTAACCATAGCTGCTGGATAAGTATTTTTGGCTTTATAGTTATCAAACATAGCAATCCTAGCGGATCAAATATCCTGCATGATTCAGATAAGATGGATCTTTTTGTCATTTTAGCATTATCTTTATAATTATTATTATAACTAGTAGGGAAGTTTATGACATCCTTGTTGGGATCCCAGCCTACACCCAAAGTGTGAGATGAGGAACTAATGATTAATTCCCTCTGATTAGTTTGTAGCTCGGCAAGCAACGATGGTAGATTTGATCTATACTTGCGCAAGTTCAAGCACCCTGCAGATAGGGCATTTTCCACTGCTTTCTTTATGTAGGCCAGTTCCGCCTCAGTTTCGCTTCCTGTTAACAAATCATCAACCAGAAAATCATTTTGAATTATATTTTTTATTATAGGGTCAGTGCACTCCTGCCCTAATTGCCACAGACAGCGTGTACTAAGAAAACTAGAGCTAGATAAACCGTAGGTTACAGTAGTTAGCTTGTAAGATTTTAGAGGTTCTTTGTCATTGTCACGCCATAATATCATTTGTAAATTTTGATCCTCATTTTGTACTTGAAACATTCTGTATAATTTTTCAACATCGCCAGACAGCACATATGCGTGTTGGCGGAATCTTATTAGTATATTGAATAAAGAGTCCTGTATATGTGGGCCTACCATTTGTAAATCATTGACTGAAAAGCCGGATGTGGTTTTGGCACTGCCATTGAATACCACCCGTAATTTTGTCGATTCACTGTTTGGCTTTAGTACTGCATGATGTGGAATGAAGTAGCACACATTCGGAATGAATACTTTTGATTCCGTCAGATGACCTAGCATTTTATATTCTTGCATGAACTGAGTGTATGACCTTTTTAATTCTAAATTATTATTTAGTCGTTTTTCTAATGACAAAAATTGTCTTTTAGCTGATTTAAATGAATCTCCTAAGCAATCAGGATCTGAAACCAATGGCAATTTAACACAAAATCGTCCATCACTATTTCTATAAGAAGTTTCAACAAAGTGATTTTCACATTCAATTTCTTCTGCTGTCCTTTGACTGGCAGGTTGAGGTACTTGTTCGATTTCCCAGAATTTAGCTAATTGCTCATTTAACGCCTTGTTGGTCAAATCATTTTCATTTTGCTTAACAGAAACATGATTACATTGTAAGTAATTATTGACACTGCTTGTGTATAGTGGCCCTGCTAATACCCAACCTAATTTTGATAGATGCATAATAGGTTGGCCTGGCCCTAGTGGTATTTGTCGACATCCTATAAGTTGCCAGAAGATATCGGCGCCTATCAGGAGATCTATTGGCGCTGATTGATTAAACGTGGGGTCTGCCAGCTTAATGTGAGGTGGCAACTTGATATGCTTAATGTTGAAGGTTTTAGTAGGCATATTGCTGGTGACTTGAGGCAACACAAGACACGAAAGCATTGTAGCAAACGCACTGCATTTAGATTTAATTTCAATGTTGCACCTTCTAAGGGTTTCATATTTAGTGGTATTATTACCTATACCAACTATGTTTAGTTGTGTGAGCTGAGAGGTTAAACATAATTTGTCACTTAAGTGTTGACTGATTATTGAGCTCTGGCTGCCGCTGTCTAGAAGAGTGCGGGCCGTGACATGCTTGTTAGTAATTGGGTTGTATACTTCAACTAAGGCGGTTGATAGCAGCACACCTTGGTTGGTTCCTACTGACATGACAATGGCTTCGTCGTCATGCGGTTCAATTTCAGTTTCAGATAAGTCCTGATCTACTTCTGGTAAGTTTTGTCCTAATTCAGTGGTTTGTACTACTTGGGTTATATTTGCAGCCTGAGAGTCCCTATGCAGCAAAGTATTGTGACGTCTCTTACAAGTATAGCATGGACCCAACCTGCATTGGCTTGAAAGGTGTCCCTTTCTCAAGCAGTTAGGACAGAGTCTCAACCTCTGCACCTCCGAAGTTCTCTCATCGACGGATTTGCTCAGGAATGTAGCACAATCATACAACCGGTGGCTGCCCTGGCACAGGACGCACACAGGTGAAGAAGATGGTTCAGCTGAAACTGCAAATGATTTTGTATGAGATTTTTCATTTTTATAAAATCCTTGATTATTAGTCTTATGATTGGGTTGTCTTTCAACTTTATTAAATTGGACAGACTCTAAAATGTTAGCTCTGCCATTGAGAAAATTAAAGAATTCTTTTAGTGAAGGGGATTTTTGTAAATTAGTTTTGGACTCTTCCCATTTAAAATTGGTACTGCTGTCGAGCTTTGCTGAGACCAGATGGATGATCAAAGTGTCCCATGATTCTGTTGGTTCACCGAGTGTTTTTAGAGCTCGTAAGTTTTTGGATACATTGTCTATTAGCATTCTTAGAGTTTTTGCAGAGTCACGAGTCACAGATTGAAGATTGCACAGAGAGTTGAGATGATTTGTAATTAATTGTTTCTCATTGTTGTATCGCTCACAGAGAAGACGCCAGGCCTCCTCATAAGTAGCAGTGCTTATCTCAATGTTACTTATAACTAAAGAAGCTTCACCCTGTAAGTACGAGTTGAGATAGTGAAACTTGTGAATAGGATCAATTTTTTCATTTTTATGAATAAGCACTGTAAAGGTGTCTCTGAACTCTAACCATTTAGAAGGGGTTCCATCAAACTTGGCTATTTGCAGTACGGGCAATTTAAATCCCATGGGTTTAGTATTTTGGTTATGGTGCTGACATGAGCCAGAACCTGATGCAGATTGCATTGACTTGAAGTCTGAATATTTTGAACTATTTTTATCAATCATGATTTGAGCCTTAGCTATATAAAGAGATATGTCTGCCTCAATGTCTTCTCTAAAATCAAGCTCGCTGTCCATGTTGGTGGGATTCAATACCTCGATTTCTGATTGAATCTCTTGAAATGAGGTTGAAAGATCTTTGAAGGTATCTAATCGTTGCACCAGCATGGTCAACTCAACTTGATGTATAGGATCTACATCGGAGAACTTATTAATTAAGTTTTTAAATTTAGTTATACGGCCTTTAATAGAGCTTCTTTTGCTAGTGAGGTCCTTTAGATCAAATGTTATAGTGGGTACCTCTAACTTACTACGTACGACCGATGCTGATTGATTTGATGTGTGAGACATTGTATTGAGAGAAAATTTATATAAGAAGTTGATTGATATACATAACTTATTCCTGAGCTGTACTGCCTATGCTCCTTAATTTCAATAGGTCGGCGACTGGCCTGCGGCGTCACCTGACAGGATGCAAGGGTAAAGATGTGCTGGAATTTGAAACACGTGGTAAATGTATTGTAAAATTGATTCGCTGATACCTTATGGGCTGCACGGTAATGTTGAATGATGTAAAGAGAATGAAATTTGAGAGGTTGTAAATGCGTCAACCAAACGAAGATGGGAATTTGTGAGTGGGATGGGAATAAGATTGGAATGGGCACTTCCCTTGATTGCGTTAGCTGCGGTAATCCGGCTGGCAAGCTGAGGTGGAATTAGCCTTCCTTTTATTCCTCCTTGATTTCACGTTGCGTTGCGTTGCGACCCAACAATCTGCGCCGGCGGCGTGGCGGCGGCGTGGCTTGCTGGATGTCGACGATCGATTTCTTGTTTTTTACGTAGACTTTGTGAAATTATCACGTCGGGGTCACCAATGTTCCATGGGGGGATGGATAAATTTAATACTGGATTGTTTTACTTAGTTTATTTTAATATTAAATAATACAATGGTTAGGGGGCCGTGGCCAGTATGCGAAGAGAAGGAGGTTATATTCTTGACAAGTGCGTGGCGAGCGCGTACGTCACCATGACTGACACCTGTCAGTTGACTTTGACATGTTGCCCGCGCGCACATACATCATCGGCCGGAACAACAGCTATCCCATTGTTTTTTCTCTCATTGGTTTATATGTATTAGGTTATATTTAATAAAATGTATAAAATGAGTAAACTTTTTTTATGACTCAAAATAGTCACTCGACTGTCTTAGAGTGTGTGCACACCGACGAAAAGACTGCAGTAAAGCAGTTTATATTCTACAAGATACCCATAGTTAAACGTCAAAACACGTGACTCGTCGTTTTGTCGTCAGTGTGCGCTCTCTCTTAAGTCAAATAAAAGCTGACAGGAGTGTAGATTCAGCTTTATTTAGTTACTCTACAAAATTACAGTCCAAATTCGCAATTTATTGGTCAATTTTAGCAGAATCAAAATTTTCTGTGATACAGTGTTTGTTATTCGCATTATTGTATAGTTAATGTAATAATGAAATGTCATTGAATGTCATGATCTTTATGGCGGGAAATAAACGTGTATTATCAAGTTGGTTTTTTATTTTCTTAGAAGTAAAACTTTTAACAAGGATAAAATATACTAAAATATTAGTTTATTTTATATTACATTCAGTATTTTTTGCGTAAAATTTTATTTAACTACTTAACCAAAATTTATTTGTCCATCTAAATTAGTTAAATAAGAAGCCGAAGAGTTACACTGACACATTAGATTACAATCAAATGATATAAGATTCCATCTCCAAGATGGCGGGAAGACGTTGTAAATAAAATAATAAAGAAAATAAACTAATTTAAGAGAAAAACATTTACGTAAGACTAGGCTGTATGGTTCTAAAACTTTAGCCTGCTCCGAAGAGCAAATAAAAAAAAAATCAAATGATATAATATTGTGTTGTGTGTTTATTTATTTTCTTGTTTTCTTTGTTTTTCTTTGTCGTTTTAGTAAAAATTAGCATTAAAAATACCTTTAGATCATAAACAAATATGGTGTTTAGTTTGGTGATTTTGGTAGGAATTATTTTGTATTTCTTTCTATGAAAGAATTTAAATCCAGTATGTAGCCTCTATTTGGAACAATTTCATTCTACATCCGGCGTCATTTGACCGTGGTCAGCGCATCCAGCCGCAAAGCAATTTTGTCGATCACAGACTGTCAGTGCCAGGTACAGTCAACGGCACAAGTTACGTAGTAAAAGTTGGTAAGTTCTGATAAATATTTATTCGTTTTCATCCATATATAATCAGTGGATTACTGTTAGCAATAATTATAAGTAACTAGTTTTTTTGCAAGTGTGTTTTTAGTGTTGTGTATATGTAAAGTTATTTAGAATCGTTAGTCTTTTCAAGTTTTTCAAGTTTATTTCATTACAAGTTTACATAAATTACTTTGTTGAGTAGCAGTTCGTAAACCACAAGGTTTGTAGATACCTTGTGGTTTACGAACTGCTACTCAACAAAGTAATTTATGTAAACTTTTAAAATGGTAAGTACCTATATATAAAAAAAAAAGTAAAAAAATAAACTTATTTTATTATAAAGACCATATGTGAGTAGATGTGATATATAAATAAAAATGAGTTTAAACTTTTTATCTTAGTTACAAAAAAAATGCTAGATATCAGCAAAAAATTAAAATTTAGTCTATCACTGCTAACTTATGATGTAGACTGTATTCAATACCTGGGTACGTAACTAAACACCACATCACATACACGCTAATGGAATACTCTGTCAGTAAAATACCAACCAAAATTGCATAAATTATAATCTTTCAGTGAATTCTTCCCGTGTATTCACCGTATAATATCCGTATTTCCCGTGTACCACATAGCAACAAAAATAAACATTTTCACAAAAATTCAAGTCGTCTCTCGAACATTCAAGTACAATAGAATAGCTTGGAACAGTGTTGGCATCCCGGAGGAATGGTGAGCACCAAGCTGTAGCTCAAAACGGGCTTTGGAGAGAGCTCAACTATATTTATAATTTGACGACCGATGTGGCGCGGTGGGCGATGGTCCGCCTGCGACGCGGAAGGTTGCGGGTTCGATTCCCACCTTGGGATAAATGTTTGTATGTTCTGCAAATATTTATTCCGGGTGTTTTGGGTATTATATGTAGGTATAGTAAAAAAATATCTATCTATGTAGATAATGTATTGTATTAAGTATGTCAGTTTTCTAGTACCCATAACACAAGCTCTGCTTAGCTTGGGGCTAGATGATGTTGTGTGGATTGTCCAGCATTATTTATTTATTTATTATTTATTTATCACTTAGAATACTAGAAAATAAGTAAGTAGTAATAAATTTAGCTAAGCTTGTACTATGGGAACTAGATTGTTGATAGCATTATTTTCTTATTTAGTTACAGGTTTTTGTAAATTTACACAAGAAACGTAAGTATAAGTATAACGTTAGTATTACGTACACAAATGTTTGTTCTCGGTGTGGATCGAACCCACGACCCGAAGCATGAAACTTCAAACTGAGTTGTGACACTTGTAAACTTGTGACTAAAAAAAAACTGACTTTTCAGCCTTTCATCTAGGTATTTTTATAAATGACCCATATTGCTTAGACCCGATTGCGGCTCATGCTACACTCTCCTCATTACAACTCTGCTATAAGTATGTACCAAAGTGGGGACGCAGCAATTTACGGGCCACGAATTCTGAATGAGAGCTTTTTATAACGGAATCGTATTTATTCTGTGGCCGGTTCCGCTACATCTAGAAACAATTTATATGCAACTGCTCAAGGGATATAAATAGGTCAGTCAAAGAACATAAGTCAAAGTCAAAACTACTTTATTCAGTAAAATCACAAGGATCATTTAGAATCGTCTTACATACTAGGTGATTCTAGGTGCCAGTTCCACTCCATAGTCCTATCCTACTTCCAACTTAATATTATAAACGCGTTCGTATGTTTGTTTGTTTGTTAATTTATCACGCTCGCCTTGCTATAGGTAGATGCGTATTACCTTTAAGATCAAAAGTGTTAATTTCCACAAAAGAGACGAAAAGACAAAAACAGAAAAATATGTTTAAATTTCAAATTATTACAATCTTATGATTAGATTGGTCAATAGTGTAAATCCTACTGTTCGGCTCAATTTATCAAGTGATGCGCTTCAAGCGAAGATTTATAACACCAATCGAAATAGCGCTGTTCGAACATGAACCGTAAGCTGTGGTAATAGATAACATTTTGGCGTGAATGAGGTAAGTGAACTTGTATTTCACGTGGGCAGTCGAGATCGACTTGAATCTAAGTGATGTCACGAAGAATTTACTGTAAGTATTGGTCACTTTTACCTTTGATTTCATTGTTCGTCTTTTGTTTTGTACCATTTTTCTTCGCTTCAATCGTGACAAGGTATATTCATGGACATCTCACACAACATCATCTAGCCCCAAGCTAAGCAGAGCTTGTGTTATGGGTCCTAGAAGACTGAAATACTTAATACAATACATTACATAGATACTTAGATATTTTTTATTATGCATATAAACACCCAGAGCACCCGGGATAAATATTTGCAGATCGTACGAACATTTATCCTAAGGCGGGAGTCGAACCCGCAACCATTATATTTATTTAATATATCGCCGAATCCAAAATTCTATAGCAAAACCAACCAAAATTGACTTCCAATGAGTTCTACCATTATTTTACCAACTTCAAAGCGGGTAGGGTGTTTAAATTGAGTGCATAAACAGAGTATTTGGCCGCTGACCAATCGGCCGCGACGGTACCACTACATAAATTGCAAACACGATCCGGACTGGATTAATATGTTATGAGATGGTGAAACTTGATGGGAGATATTTGATTGTTGTCAATTTTAGCTGTTGTTTTGCGCTGCAACGTGACTTTAGAACAACATTAACATTATTTTTTAAGATAGGACAATCGTCTGATCAGAAAATAAATTTAAATAAACAAATTGAAAAACAGATTCTGATCAGAAAAACAGGTTATGCGGTTATTTTTTATTTTATGAGCAGCCTAATTTATTTTTTAGTTACAGTAGGTACTTAAAATAAATATTACAAATACATTGTAGAATATTTTGACTCACAATTTTTTATGTATATCTATAGATACCAATGGTGGGCTCCTTGTAATGACCAGCAAAGCTATTTTCAGACTATCGTGTAAGTATTTCGCTCCAAAGTAATCTAGACTTGCATATGGGTCCATTTCAAGCACCTAGAGCGAATATTCAACAATTTATTACTAGAGAGCGAGTCACGTGCACAATATATGGTTGCATTCCGACCATCTTGGATTATACTGTTCAGTAAGTGCAAAATTATATATATAGCACTGTTTTATTCAAGAATATCTACTACCCAATTTGACTTTTGAGTTTTGACTATTAAGTAAGTTGTAAAAGAAGCCCTTAAAGCTCATATTTTCGACAGGCGTCACAGTTCAGTTGGTAGTAGCTTTGCCTTCCAAGCTGCGGGTTCTGGGTTCTATGGTAAAAATATGTGAACTTATTTACCCAGTGTGATATCTTGTACCATGTTTTTTTGCAAATAAATAAATGAATAAATGAATGAAACATATACAGCTAATTATACAGTTCAATAGGTATATCATCAAAGTTAATTACAAAGCACTTAAAAACGAACTGACACCACAAAATAACGTAACTGACGCCACATAGGCAATGCTATTTAATAATTGGGTTAAAACATGGTTAAAGCGAAACACAATATCGCGAAGCCGGTAATAACCCCGTACCAAGCAACTTGATATCGTTTACCGCCGTTCTGAAGGTCTACCATGAGTTTTTACTATACTATATTTACTATACTCGCTAGCGTCTGTAGTTAAAATGTATGAAGATTTGTACAGCGCCTCTAGCGGATAGTTGGGTACTAAAATTCGTCATACTAATATTTACGTAACTACTGTAGTAAAGTCAGGCGATTTTACTGTGGCAACTCATGGTAGATACACTGTACCGTTGCTGTACCATTAATGTAATGACGCTCACTCTGGGGCAAACTACATATCAACTCATGCTTCATCTTACTTAGAAAGTTTATCATTTTTATGTATATCTTCGTATTTCTTACTGTTATCTGAAATAGAGATATTTTATTTATTTATTATTTATTTCTTTACATGAAAGTATCATCTATATTTAGTACAACTTTTTAGTTATTCTATCTTTTTGTCGTCATTTGTAAAGATGGCAGAAAATACTTTCGGATTACGATCTTTATTTGTAATTTTTTAATAAATAAAAAATAATAAATAAAGGAACTACCAGCTCCAGGTCGAAAGGAACTTTCTTAGAATAACCTAGTATCTATACAGGGTGTAACAAATGAGGTGGACCAAAAGCAAAAGGGCGATGGGGGAGCTCAATGGCTATCGATATAACCCCCATGTATGTTCAGCGATATTTAGTCGTTTAAAAGTTATTCGCATTTTTATGTTTTTTTTTTCATTAACATATTTTAGGTTAAATTTCCCAAATATACCCAAACTATCAAGGTTACAACCGTAATTTTACACCTTGTAGCTTAATAGTAGACCTTTCGTACTACAATACCAGTTTGAGTCGTTATTTGATTGATTTCTAAATAAAAAATAATCTTTGCAGAAAAATCCACAAGGAAACGCTCGAGAGGCTGCTAGAATGTACCAAGAGCTATTGATTAGAAGGAGTGGCATACAATCTGAGACTTACCCGGACCATCGTGTTGGTCGATTGAACCGTCGATTTCAGCACTTTTACAACACTTGAGTTCTCTTTTTAACATGATGCATCGCCCTTTTGCTTTTGGTCCACCTCATTTG
This sequence comes from Ecliptopera silaceata, assembly GCA_932527185.1. Lineage (NCBI taxonomy): Eukaryota > Metazoa > Arthropoda > Insecta > Lepidoptera > Geometridae > Ecliptopera > Ecliptopera silaceata. Next base: position 1,180,025 of record OW052202.1, on the reverse strand, counting down.
TTACACCCTGTATAATAAGGAAGAAAATAATCTAGACCTCAATCATGGCGATTTTAAATCAGGTTTGCTTAATTTAAGACTGTGTTAGTATTTTATTCATCCAACTTACTTACAATCTGGTTTCAAATTATGTATATGAAATCTATTATTTTCTTCTCCTTGACTATCTCAATAATAAGTAAATAATCCACAATCATATAAAGTAGGAAAAGTTACGTAATTGAGTCACAAACAAATATCCGTCTTTGATTGGTTTTTGAACGAAATACAGATGGTTGTAAGCCTTCAATGTTAGATCAGTTAAGTTACTAAGGTGCTTCTGGTTTCAGAAATAAATAATTAAAATAAATTACTCATCATCATCATCAACCTATATCAGTCAACTGCTGGACGTAGGACGTTCCCCCTATCTTATAAAAAGTTAGCGTCGACTTTAAGTCGTCATTACGTATGGTAATCAATACTTCAAGTCTGCGCTAACTTTTTATAAAATAGACCGTAAGACGTGCCACTGAGTTTGTATTCTTTTGTATAGCTCACTATCTACCTTTTCAAAGCTTATAATAAGTATTTTATTGAATTTTTGCATCCATTCGAACTATCCAGACAACCTTTTAAATATCGTATTTCTTATATTGAAAGCATCGGTAAGCTAAAATCAACATAAATATAAAACTCTAGTTATCAGCACTTTCTAGAAACAAAATTTAGAAATTCTGTAAATATTTGAAATTGAAATAGTTCTCCAGAAAACTAGACTAGCAATAAAGTGAAACACTCGTGTTGGTAAACAAGCAATTTTAATTGCGCAACAATTAATTGTAGAAAATGCTAGGTTTTCGAGTGTTGTATTACTTACCTGTGCAAATATTTATCTATGTACTTCGATACTTCAGTAGTATATGAAAATGTTAGTAGTACATATATAAAAAAAGTTAGCTATTTTAGTTCTCAAGGGCAATTCTCTATTCCGACTACACTCATGCATATTTACAGGCGTCAGTCACAGTTCAGTTCTGCCTTCCATGACTAACGGCCGGTTTCTGGAAACCCAAATCACGATTGATCCGAGTTTGACACATAGTAATTATTAGATTTTTTCGTTGATCATCGTTCGAGAAACCGGCCGTATATGATTTATTTTATTTATTTTCAGAAAACTTACAGCTATGAACATAATTATTGATGTTTGATGTGTCATATGTCAATGAATATTTATTTAACGGCCGGTTTCTGGAAACCCAAATCACGATTGATCCGAGTTTGACACATAGTAATTATTTGATTTTTTCGTTGATCATCGTTCGAGAAACCGGCCGTAAGTGAATGTAATAAGTTGCCCGTTTGTACAGTCCAAACGCCGCTAGGTATCACGTGCTTCGTAAACGGGAGTGGCGTGTCTGTCAAACCAGGTTACCTACCCGACAAGTTCGCAGAGCTCTGGGAGTTGCAATACTGTTGTTTATGATACATGTGCAGTGCAGTATGGATCTCCACACAAGAAGAGACGTTTTTTTAGATAGTAGAAGAATCTGCAGATGGAAAAAAAAATTACAATACGAACAAAAACAGATGCACACAGAAATATATACTTAGGTATTTACTGAAACAAAACCAGTAAAGTACGAAAAAAGAAATTAAAATGTGTCTCCTTTAGAAGAAAGTACCACAAAAAAGGAAGTGTGTACAAACAATAAAAATTGTGAACATTTTACAAACAATGCTATCTAGTCAAACACAAAGCTTGCATTGTGAAAATTACTAGATTTACAGGTACTCTATTATTATTATTTCGCGTACTTATCAAATTAAATACAATTATAGTTTTTTAGTAGGTATATTCTTATATAGAACACAGTGAAAACACTTTCAAGTGATCATTTGACTTACCTATCTACTAACATCATATAAGTACTTTAAAGTTATCTTAAAAATATATTCTAAAGTTATGCAAAGTTGTAAATAACTTTAAAGGTTCACTTACTGTCGAATATTCTAAGCAGAATAAGCACTATTTTATTTAAATTTTATGTTTTTTAGGTTCTATACAGAACTAAAGAAAATATAGAATCTAATTTCAGCCTAGCTGAATCGAACGCTCATCATCAAATAAAATTCGTACTTACAACAAAAATCTATTAACCCTCCCTTACCTGTTTTCCTACGGAACAGAATATTCGTTGTTATTATACAAACAAGGAGTTTGTACACTAGCCGATACCGACACGATATCTACTAGTAATAAAGTTAAACAACGGTTTTGGTAAGCAAGCGATTTGAGCCACAATTTATTCTTCTCAGCAAATTCTAACTGGGCTTTTGAGTATTGTATTACTTATGCAATGATTTACTTCGATACTTTAGTAGTACCTAGCCGATACTGCCACCGAAACGATATAAACAAACAAAGTTCAAAAAAGTGCTGCTGGTATTGAAATAAAAAAAATAAAAGTGCTGTAAAATATTGTCGCAAAAGTATTTACAAAAGTATGTAGCAGTTTTTGTGAAATAATTCACCTAGGGATGTAATACGACCATACCTTTTCCTAACATAAAGGGGTCACCACATAACGATAGGTTGGCTATCGGCTCGTTTAAATCATACATGTATGTAAATAAAGTCTGGGTTTCTGGAAGAATGCTAACGCGCACTCGCGTCTCGTTTCTAAAGTGTTGACCGTGAGGTTTTCAGTGTAAGTATAACAAAGAGTATCCATGGCAGATTTCCACACGTAAAAAAAAAGTTTGCCGCAATATCGTGTCAGTATCGTATCGTAGGGTATGCAAAGACTTTTTTCTGGAATGGTAACAGTTATACTGTACCGTAAAACCTGTGCTTAAACTTTATTTCTGTGCTGGGACACGAGTAGTATTTGTTTTCAAAATGGTTTCTAGTGGACGAATATTTTGTGCGGAATGTTTCGTTCTGTGACAGATTGTATTCGATTACACGGGATATGCACGCCCTGTTAACCTCCAGCTGAAAAAAGAGTGTTATAAGTTTGACGTGTTTGTGGCATCGTAGCGTGTAAATGAAAGGATCGATTATGATGCGGGTTATTGTTTGAAAACGCGATTGAAATCGTTTAAGCTAGAATTTATAAAGGTCATTGGCTTTTTTGTTTGATTGTGACGGTAGCTAATTTTTTTTTATTAATTTTTGTATTTTTCAAACACAAACCTTTGTACTCTATCAGATTTTGTAAGCACTTTTGCAGCACCAATTTGCAGCACTATTGTTCCCATACCATTATTGTTACATTTGTTTGATAGGTATTTAAATTCATTTTTTTCGTCGTTCTTAGTTTTTATGTAATTTCTGTTTTTGTCTACTGTATGTAGGTACCCTGTTTACTTCACTTTTGTCTTGCACATAAATTATAATATTGTATTCTTCTACTTTATAAATGTTTTAAGCTCAACAAGCGATTTGGCGATCTTCTCACACTACAGATAACTAGTGCAGAGAAGTGAAGTTGGCAAATTCATAGCATTATTCACTTGGTATCTTCAGGTCGGTGTATGCATTCGCCACCTTCCTAGAGACATCACCAACAATAGGAGCTTTGTAACGGAGCTGCGAGGTTCAGATTGCGACAGCCGCGTGACTAGCATATCTACCTTACACTCACGTAGTACAACGAACAGTACGTGAACTACAACAAGATAAAAACATACTTCCAGAAATGGGCGTGGCCCTTTTGTTTATAGTACCTACTATAAAAAATAATAACTCTTTCGGTAAGAGATCGAATAGAATACCTGGTAGAGATCCCTCTTAGTGATAAGGCCGCCCATTGTTTAGTGTGTATATCTACTTAGTTTAATGTTTCTTGTGTGTAACATTTTCTATATGTGTGTAAGTGTTAATCTTTTCTTAAATCTATCTTTTTGTGTTAAATAACAGAGATCATATAATCGTCTTATATAAAATAAGTCGGGTTTTCCTTCCTGACGATATAACTCCAGAACGCACGAACCGATTTCCACGGTTTTGCATTCGTTGGAAAGGTCTCGGGCTCCGTGAGGTTTATAGCAAAGAAAATTCTGGAAAAAAATCAACAGAAAAGCGGGAAAGCGGGAAAATATCCCGTGCGAAGCCGGGACGGGCCGCTTGTAGTCTATACAAAGAAGTGACGTTAAACGGGTGGTCACGCACTGCGTCGCGAATATTGGCGACGCGCTGTGTAAACGAAGATCTGGTCGTGCTCCAAACAATAACCTTAAAATTGTTGCGCAAAAAAAAACAGTTTAAATAAAAACCATGTGATTCTTTGCAAAAAGATCAGCCCAAAAACCTAGTTCTAATAATTTTGTTCGACTCTGTTAAATGTTGTTAGTTGATGTACTGTATTCCTTACACTGTTGCAACAGTGTTATAATGGAAGCCAGCGCGTTGACAACACTAACAAGATCACAGACTTTCTTCACCGCGTTGTATCGTGTCAATAATATTTATCGGGAATTATATCCATTACTTAAATTACATTACTTTTTCTTTTGTTGTTTTTACAGTGTTAGGGTAAGCGCACACTAAAGATATGTTTTAATTCACGTGACATTTTTTTTAATGAACATTAGTTTTTGTAAGTAATTTTTAATAAGGGTTATTAAAATCTTAGCTTATCTTACTTAATCTTAGAAATAAAATTTAGAAAATTAGAAAGAAAAGAAAAGAAAGAAAAACTTTATTTTGTGTCACACACATGAGATCAAAACATAATAGTACACACAATTAAAAATAAACCTTATTATTTACATGGTTGTGACCACAAAACAGGCCATCACTCAGCATGTGTTGTAGTAGTTATTATTATTGTAGTGTTGTAGTAGTTATTAATTACTTATTGGTATCAACTAGATAAGATAAGATAAGCTCTCTTAAAATCTCTAAACGCATCACATTATATTATTTATATCTACTTAGTAAAAGTTACGTCTGAAATGGGTAAGAGTTACAAAATGTACTGACTGGAGTCTTGTTGTTAGTTTGCCCTCATCCTAATATACTACTTTTGACCGCATCACTGAATTGACTAACTCTAACTGCAGTCTCGTCGTAGGTGTGCGCACACCCTAATAGTTCAAATATAATCCCGTAGAGAGTTTATAAAACTGTGCCTGTGTGTGTCTGTCTGCAGTCTTGTGCCTAACTGCAGTATCGTTGGTGTGCGCACACCCTAATGGACTGAGTATAAGTCAGATTGACGGTTTGTTTGCTCAAAAATATACAAACTCGCGATTGGATTTTTTTGAATGTAAATGTTATGCAAACGAACCCGCGGGCAAAAGCTAGTAAATAATACAATCAGCTCGTGTCATTCTCGTTCAGCAGCAGACTGCCCAGTCAGGTGCAGTTGGCTGTCAAAACTTATACTAAACAATTTATTTAATAATTTTGCTATAGTTTTGCTGTTTTTATATCAGAAATGAGAAGTAAAATGTATCAGAAATATTGAAAAGTATTACGTATTATCTTATCACTTATTGAAAATTATTCAAAAGTAAATATTGACTATTAAAACTGAGCTGTGACCCCTGTCAGTAATGCTTCGGCTACATTAGCGGGCAAATATTCGTATCGTGTTGGCGCGACAAAAACATCGTGTTCGGGTATAGGCGATCTTCTTGTCTAGATACTACGCGATGACACGATGTACCCGGCCACATACATCGCGTTAGCACGAATATTCGCCGTAGCCCGCTAATGTGGCCCCAGCATAAGCAGCATTTTATGCATCAAGAGATCATTCATAAAAACTTCAAAAATTAAAAATTGAAACTCAATTCAGCAATTGAAAAGGGTCGAAATTGACAATCAATGCGGGAATCAGGATAGCACCAATACTGATTAATCCGAGAGAGGGCAGTGGGGTGCTACTCTCAAACACTAATATATTAACTAAACAGGTATTTCTATTCACAAACAAACTTACGACTATTACTGTATTTACAAAATGTACGCTTCCGATTGGTACTGATTTGGACCAGTTGAGCTATTCAGTCACCCCTATGACACAACGCAACTTATTTTTTCTCGATGTGTAACAGGGTAACTCAATGGGAATATAAAAGTCGCAATGTGTAACAGGTATTACTCAACGGGAATTTTTATTCCCAATGTGTAACAGTGTTACTCAAAGGTATGACTCAACGGGAACAACCCTATCTTTTGATCTCTTGCAACTTGGTCTTGGTCTGTAGATGGCTCAACTATTTATTTAACTAAACTTATAAACTTACTATGTATTTTATGAAGTTATTTACAATAAAAAATACTTACCTACATATCAGTATTCTATCAGCAATCTAGTTCCCATATACTATTACAAGCTTTGCTTAGCTTGGAACTAGAGTGTGATGTGTGAATTGTCTGTGAGTATTTATTTATTTAGATATCCGAATAATAATATATTTGACGCCCGATGTGGCGCGGCGGGCGAAGGTCCGTCCGCGACGCGGAGGTTGCGGGTTCGATTCTTGCCTTGGGATAAATGTTTGTACGATCTGCAAATATTTATACCTGCGTATTTTATATGTATAATAAAAAATATCTATATAAGTAATGTAAGCAATTGTAAGAAGGATCATATGAAAAACACGCTAGAATCCAGGTCTAGTTTCTTGCCAGTTGTTCTAGACACTAGTCGCGACGAACTGGCGCCTAGAATCATCTAGTATGTAAGACGTTTCAAGTGATCCTCGTGATTTTATTGAATACCTAAGTGAGTTTGAAGTATTGTATTAAGTATGTCAATCTTCTAGTACCCATAACACAAGCTCTGCTTAGCTTGGGGCTAGATGATGTTGTGTGGATTGTCCAGCATTATTTATTTAAATATCTGAATAATCAAATAACGTAGTTTTTCAGTCGGGGTTGAGTTTCGCAGTAGCACCCCACCGGACGGGAATTAAGTCGGAATTGCACTCGCTGTTAAGGCGATAATGGCTGCTGTTACACTCCTATGTCCTTTTATTAGGTACTGCAATCAGGCTCAAACTGGATTCAAATTAGTTCAGGTCAGGTTCTTACATAGACCTTTAAACATGTACACGGTCACTGTGGATACGGTGCCGGGATTTTGTTTTTATTCTTTTAGCGTGTCAATCCGCATCCCGCGATCCGCGATCTAAAACTGTGATACATGGAGCGTGGATCGTACTAGGCTGATCCAGTTTGTTGAAACTGCGATCCTGAACTACGCTCCAAGCGATCCATAGGCGATCCGTGATTCAGTCGAACTCTTTGGATTGGGATGGGAGACTGCCAAGGATAGAGAGAAATGGAAGGGTTTTGGGGAGGCCTTTGCCCAGCAGTGGGACGATATAGACTAGGGAAAAAAAAGTTGTTTTATGTTAAGTTTTGGAAATGAATTCGATTAAGTCACACAGCTGACGAAGTTAGGAATAATTGTCTCAGACTCTATAAAAGTCTTGAAAATTTACAAAAAAATTAACTCTAATAGCTCAAGTAGTGCTTAGAGTAACTCAAGTAGGTACAGCCGGTCGCCGGTCTGTGACCTGCATTTGGCAGTGAAGACAAACAAATCGATGCTTGTTTGTAACGTGACCACTGCTGCGCTGTTTACCGATACGGTAATGTACAGGTGCGTTCACAAGCAGGCTACATAATGAAGACTGCGTAGAACCTGTAGTCAGGGTTAGAAATGGATCAGTATTTTTGTAATTTCAAAGTTGATTGTTGGTTGGTTAAGTTCTAAGTCTTATAATTTTCTTAATGCCTGTCAATCCAAAGGTTGCCTGGAAGAGATCGCTCGTAGCGAAAAGGTCGCCCATCGTGCTGTATATTTAATGTGTGTAGAATCTTCTGTGTGCAATAAAGTTTTTATCAATCTATCTAAATTTAAAAAATAATGACAATGTTTTTTAACTTGTTTTTGGAAGTCATGTTTTATCTTATCTCTCTCATTAGATACTAATTTTAAGTTGACAAGCATTTCTTACTTGTAGCTATTGTTATTAATTATTATTTTCTCTTACTTGAACGATGTAAAGCCCCATATGGTCTGATTTAATAAATTATATTCTCATATTGTTGGTCCATTTGACGGATTTGATCGACAAAAGCCAAAAAGAATAAAAGCAGCAACAAAATTCTAAATTTTCTTGGACTCTGAATAAATTGGATTTGTACATCTTTCCCAAACTTCAAAAGAGTTCAACTTGAGTTTAACCCGCGTTGGTTGAACCTTTATTATTTCAGCAAGTGGTGGAAACAAAATAAAAACAAAGAAAACGGATCGCCTCAGGTGCCGGCTCCGTAGATAAACATTTGTTTAAAATATACTTCAGCTGAGGCCTTCAGGCGCCGCGGAGTAATGCGCCCTATTTTAGACGATTCCTGGAAATATTTTGAGTTTTTGCAAAAAATAATTTGTTGTTTTTGAGGTCAATGTAACTGGCCTTAGTACACTTTTTTTTAATTTGTTAAGCCATCAACAATCTAACTTTCATATTACAAGCTTTGCTTAGTTTTAGACTCGATTGTGATTTGTGAAATGTCCGTGAATAAAGTCAGTATATGGTGAGTAGGTAATAAGTAGTTATCTTTATCTAAGTAAATATATGGGTATATGTTGCAAAAATCTAAAAAAAAATAATTTGTAAAATAAATCTTCTAAACACTTTCTCGCCCGTACATGACCTGTTTTCAAGTTCCTTCTGCTTCTGTTTTGTGTACAATAACAGCATAAAGATTTATTTATTTTCCTTACGAAATGTTTGTAGTACTGCTTTTCCAAGAACTACGAGGAACCATGAGCTTGTCAATTCCCGTACAAACACTAATACCTCGTGTGACACTGACAGATGTCACTTAGTTGTATTTTTCTTATCGAAATTACATTTAGGCGTCAGTAACAATATACGTTGCTTTTTCGACTTTACCGAACTCACACAACCTACCTACTTCCAGTAAGGGAACTAAAAAAACAAAAATACATAATTACTTACTACAAAATACATTATTTTCTCAAAAGGCAACTAAGATCAAAATGTTCAATAGGTAGTAGGTACTAAGTAGTTTTCATGTAGGTACCAAGTAGGTTTCTGCTAATAATAGTATTGTCAATTAGTTACCTGGTTTGTGGGAGACTGCAATAATCAAAACACTCTTTCAATTTGGAGTAATATATGACCACATCTACTTAGGCACTTTTACATGGAGCCCATTAGGTACTGAAATGTAAAGGTCGTGATGTTTGGAACAATATGTCCTATAATATTTATTTGATTCGCTGTGTGACAGAAGCTTTAGGAATAAACCGATGGAAAGGTAACACCATGACTCCGTCAAGTCACATTTAGGGAAAACCTCTCACCTGTCACATGTTATACTTTGACACGTTGGTGGAAATGTCACAAGTGACAGCTAAAGTAAAGGTTAAGTAATATTGTAATGTCATTGTTCTTATACGGAGAATGCATGATAAGACTTTCCGATATTTAAAATAAAAAAAAAGGTTCCAACTTATAACTATAAATTAATTAACTTACATTTTTAACCACTACAGAAATAAGTTGTAATTATACTTAAAAAGTAGTAGTTATTTGAAAATATTTCATAAAAAGAGGTTGATAACATTGGAAATAGTACAGAGTGTGTTTAAAAAGGCGAGGACATTAGAACAATAAGACATAACTCACGCGCCCGGCGCTGGCTGCGCGCCAGGACTTTACATAATGAACCTCAAATACAATCCTGGTTTGATTTTATTTGTCATAATTCTAAAGCTGATGTTAGTAGGTCTCTTCTAAGATGCGCCACTGCTCAGTCTTCGGCTCTTGTGTGATGTGTGTGCCTGCATTAATTAATAATCAAAACAGGACACAACATTGAATCCTAAACTTTGATATACAATAAACTCTACTTCTTCTTCTTCCAGTCGTTGATAAAACATCTTGAGAAAATCACCAAGGTTAGACCACCTCTACTTGTATAGTTAGGGGTATATTTACAAGCCAACAATTATCAGCTGTACCTAGGCGCAAACTATTGATTATTTTAAATGACGAGATATATTTAATTGCAGTATATATTATCTAGACTGTCGAATGATCTAGCGAGCTATATTACCACTTGGCGCGCTAAGTTACGCGGTTTAACTCACTTTTAAATCAGAACTTAGTAACTGTCAGATTATTACTTATGTTTAGAAATTCACGAAACTAGCTAAAATGTGCTAGAAACTTGTACCGGTAACTCATGCAGATATTCGGGCATCTATTTAGTTTGTGATAATATTAAATAGATACCTACTTATATAAAGTTATGTATAATCCTTATACCTACGCTAATACGACGTAGTTATAGGGGGTTATCGAACTAGATTTTTTTTTCAAATTTATATAGTACCTGCCGCTTTCCAATAAAAAAATGATTATTAAATCGTACTACTCTATCAAAAATTATGCTTGCACACATAAAAAAACCACGTTGACTTGAGAACCTCTTCCGTTTTTTTCTTCGGTTATAAAATACTGATGAGGTAAAATAAATAAATAACATTAATTTTGATATTCTAAAAATAATACCACTTAACATTTGTAAATATTTTGGGAATTTGTTTCTATTATATTCAAGAATACCCTCAAAATGGTCCACCTATTAATACCGTTTTGGGAAAATAACGTCCGATATAACGTGGGTGTTTGCACACTAGCCGATATCGACACCTACACAACTCCGGTATAGTAGGCCGGTTTTGAGAGGCTAAGTACGGAAGGTACATAATTATTATATTCACGAAAATATTATCATCATAGATAGTCATATTCTTGATTATTTTTATTCATTAAAATCACAAGGATCTTTTAGAATTTATATGGTAAGGTTAGGTAGAGTTTTTTTTCTGTTTATAAATATTATTTTATGATCCATCCATAAACTAGCAATATTTAAGCATCGTAGTGTATATGGAAAGTGACGTAAAAATACTAATTAAAAGCTATTTCAAACTCATTTACTCTTGACAGTATATCATGTAAATATCGTGCCGTTGGCAGTGTTAAAAGTAAAAGTGGACGTCCGCGTTTATTTTTAAAATTCGTCGAAAAATTTCCAGTAAAACTCAGTGAACCAACTCATCACGTTTGGTTTAATTCATTATTCACACAGAGTTTCAAGTTATTTTCCGGGCCAGTGGACCACTGGGATAGTATTTTTAGATTTTGACTAAATTACTGTTAATAGTTTGCATAAACATGGTGACCTAGTCACAAAAATTAATCATGGACATATCGCGCTCTGCGAGGAGTGCCAGTCGGCCCGCGACCAGTCAGAAGACCCAGATACCGGTGGAGGGTCGAGGTAGAGAAAGATCTCCATAGTCTCCAAGTGCCGGACTGGATAGAAGCGGCACAAGGCAGAGACCGGTGGCGTTCTATCGTGTCGGAGGCCAAGACCCACTTTGGGGTTGATGCGCCAGTACACAGTAAGTAAGTAAGTATAGCGCTCTAGTCTAGTCTAACAAAAGCTCGTACTAGGAATTAGATTACTGTTTATACTTATGTACCTATATTTTTTTGTAAATTTTTATATAGAATAAAAATAATGTCGTTAAATAATCAAATTCATATTTACATAAAAATCCGCTAAAATAAACCTACGGTTCGAATGAAAAAAACATATCATAGACTGAAAACTAGACGTTACAAAAATAAAATGAAAATTAAATTCAATGCTACAAAACATTTACGAGTTTTTCTACAATTTAAACAGCTTTAAAACCAAAACAGTGTAGATATAAATCAGTCGGAGTCAAATATGTCCTTTCGTATTGTTCCTGGTAGTCGCTATTTATCACGAAATACGGACGCTAAGGCGCGGGATCCGGAAGTATTGCATTGTAGTGGTGTACTTTTATCTTATCTTAGCTTAAAGAAGAGAAACCACGAGATTCTCGATTCTCCACTGGGGTTTACAGTTGAATTATGTAGCTGAATTATAATGAAATTAAACTGGTAGTTCGCCCTCAAACTTAGATCTTGCGCAGTATGAAAATATGACTCTGTACCTCTACCATGAGTTGTCACAGTAAAATCGCCTGACTTTACTACAGTATCTACGTCAATATTAGTATTACGAATTTTAGTACCCAACTATCCGCTAGAGGCGCTGTACAAATCTTCATACATTTTTTTAACTACAGACGCTAGCGAGTATAGTAAATATAGTATAGTAAAAACTCATGGTAGAGCTACTGATCTGAATTTCCTATCACATTCAAATCATATAATCGACGACGTGGCGCGGCGGGCGAAGGTCCGCCTGCGACGCGGAGTTTGCGGGTTCGATTCCCGCCTTGGGATAAATGTTTGTACGATCTTATTCCGCAAATACTTATTCCGTGTGTTCTGGGTATTTACATGTAAAATAAAAAATATATTATTATCTATCTATGTATAATGTATTGTATTAAGTATGTCAGTCTCCCATAATACAAGCTCTGCTTAGCTTGGGGCTAGATGATGTTGTGTGGATTGTCCAGCATTATTTATTTATTTATCTTTCACACAATCCAACCACTTCTTTTTCGGCCTTGCATACCTACCTACCCACACTCACAACTTATTAGTTGTAAGATTTTCAATTAAAATAACATATTATTCCAGGCTTTGCAATTTCCCCTCACTGCTAAGTATTTTTCCGACTGTATTAAGTATTTTTCGGAACAATAAAAAGCGGTTTCATGTAATTAATGAGGCGGTTCATTAGCCTCGTGCGATCTGGGGTTCAGAGGTCGATCAACTGTAAGACGGTAAAAGATGCTTTTGATGTTGGAATAAACTCTTAAACTAGTAATAGTATATACAAAAACAAAGTCAAGAGGAAAGTGAATAGGTTCTATCTAGGCAAACGCGTTACACCGTAGGCCGCATCATCATTTAACATCAGGCCAAGCGTTAAAAATAGCATTAAAAATAATGCATTAAAAATTAGTACGGTAAAATCACAAAGATCAATTAGAATCATCGTATATACATATTTATTCACAAACTTACGACTATACAGTATTTAAAAAATGTACATAGACATATAAAATACATAAGAAACAGTTGAGCTATCTACAGACCGTTGCAAACGATCTTTATCCAAACGATCCAATCGGAAGCGTACCCAAGATACTGGCTGCATGAAATATACATGCTTTGAAATGCTTTTATTTACACTTATAGTAAAATGTTTTGCTTGTAGGAAAATTGTAAAAATTTTAAATGATTTTATTAAATAAACTTGAGTTAAAACTATTTTTAATAAAAATTTGCTTCTCGGTATTTTCGCTTCATTGTATTTTTAAATTCTATTTAGATCCTGTCATGAACTGTAACATCATATATTTTTAAAAACATTTTATTTATCAAAACTTAAACGACCTTTTGTATAAAACTTTTTTGATATTTTTTTTGAATTTTCAGTGTACGATAGGTATACGATATATTTATCGTATACCTGTAAGGGTACAATTACAGGTATACGATATATTAATCGTATACCTGCAATTGTACCCATTTCTCTCAAACAATAAATCACTCATCAACACTGGTATCTTATTGACAGGCGCCACAGCTGAGTTGGTAGTAGCTGCCTTCCATGCTGTGGGTCGTTGGTTCGATTCCCACCCAGGGCAAATGTTTGTGTGATGAATATAAATATTTGTTGTGTGTCTGGGTGTAACTATGTATTCTATGTAATAATGTATTTACAAAAAAAAACAAACTAGTTCCCATAGTCCAAGCTTTGCTTAGTTTGGGACTAGAGTGTGATGTGTGAATAGTCCGTGAATATTTATTTATTATATTATTTATTTTGCAACTACCTAAAAACCAGTGCTACCTCTACTCTGCACAATAAGAGAAGGGGCAACTATACTAATCAAAGTTAACAAAGGCATAATTAAAATTTGGAGATCGTCGCCCAAGGCAAGATATTCTCTTGAGATGCTAATGAAGAACTTATCGAGCTTCAAACATAGACATTTTGTGTTTAGACGCACCGTATAATACTAACACTGCGCCAACAAGGCCATGAATTGATTAGACAGATATAATATAGATAAAAATTTATTGACAACTATTTCTAATACATTGGTAACACACATCAGAATAGAATAAAAAAACTACTACAATGGGCGGTCTTATCACTGACAGCAATCTCTACCAAGCCTATTACAAATAAAAACTTACGATACACTATTAAAAAGAGGAAAGTAGTTAGACGCCAAATATTCGCCATAGGCTGCACCTGTTGCTAGAAAAAGATAAATACACACGCAGCCAGTTTATAGCGACGTTAATCGTGTTAACTTTACTGTTACGATTAATAAATCGCGGATTATGTTCCCAATTTTATATTTCGGCCATTGTTGTCCCACTGCATGCGTAAAGCATTTTATACCTTGGGTTTTTATGTTATTTAACAATATTTATTGTTACAAGATGTTACGAGAAAGTTCATCGCGCCATCTCTTTCTACGCTTTCCATATCGTCATCATGGTGGGTCTACTTAGGATCCACTTTGTGGTAATTTATGTCCAGACTTGCGGTAGATATGTCCAACATAGTTTCACTTACTATTGGCAGTTTTGTGACTAACATCAAACACTAGTATTTTAGCACAATGGTTCACATGTCTTTTAGTGTTGGAACTGTTTTAACTTTGTGGGAGAAAAATTAATGACTTTTTATTTTATGCAAACTAACAGCTTAATTCCCAACAGAATGCGTCTAGTCTTTAAAATATGTCTAAGGCTCCCGGTAAATAGCTTGAACTTAGGAACCACCTAATATCCAACTTTGTTTGCCGTCGGATTCATTAGATGAAATCTTTGATTATTTTCGATGGTAGCTTAAAAGGCTTCTTTAAGTTGGCAGATGAGTTTTTGTTCCCTGCAAACATACTTATAAATGGGACAAAACATATTTTATATAAAAATATTTATTTTTTGGGTATCATTCTTTTAAATGGTCTATATTGTATAATTAATTACATTTTATAAATTATTTGTGACGTTAGGGCACAACAATATTCTCATTTGAGTCATGTAGGTCGATGTTACAAATTAAACAATACTAAATAAAAAATAGGTTTATTCACAAACGAACTTACGACTATTACAGTATTTATAAAATGTACATAAGTATAATAAATACATAAGAAACAGTGGAGCTATGTGCAGATCATTGCCAACGATCTATAGATAGCTCATCTGATTCAAATAAAATTACTTATAGTCTACTTTACATAACCAAAAGTGCATTATCTAATGAAATTCTAATCAATCACTCGTCAATCACTCACCAATCAATCAATTTGTAATGTCAGCTAACTCTCGCAGTGCGCGAACTTAGCAAGCAAAGTCGAGTTATAAACTTAGTTCAGCAACACTTCATAGTGATGGCTTTTATTTTAAATACAGTCTTCCTGTTCTAACTGACTTTATGGAGTCGGCACACAATGCTTTTTTTTCCACTCTCTCCTTTTTTTAATACGAGATAAATTAAATATTTTGACAAAACTGAATTAAACCGACTTTAATCAAAAGTCAAGTCAAGTCAAAAATTTATTTATTCAATAAAATCACAAGGATCATTTAGAATCGTCATTTATCAATCATAGTAATAGTTAAAATACATTTTTAAAGATTACTTAAAAAGCACTCGTCATATTCTAATGACATTAGGTAATATGGTACCACATCTTAATTATGATCAACCAAACAAAAAAAGATTCATCAAAATCGATTTACAATTCACGTAATAAATAAAAACATTTTTTAAGTCAGTTGATGACTAAAATAGTAAGTTATCTGTATTGGCTTTGTAAAAACTCGATATCAGTAGATTCTTTTACATTTTTCTGGCTTTTGTGCGTAAAAATTACCATAGCAAAGTCGTTACGTATCAAAAATAAATAAATAATTCATAGACATTGAACCTGCGATCATATTCGACATATCACACATAATAGATGTAGAATCAAACTAAGCAAAGATAAAGAGACTAGATTGATGGTATACTATTTTCTATCTTTTATATCTACTATATAAAAATAAGTCGGGTTTTCCTTCCTGACGATATAACTCCAGAACGCACGAGCCGATTTCCACGGTTTTGCATTCGTTGGAAAGGTCTCCAGCTCCGTGAGGTTTATAGCAAAGAAAATTTTGGAAAAAATTCATCAGAAAAGCGGGAAAATATCCCGTCCCGTGATTTTTGCAGCTATAATAAAATCACTGCGCTCAGGTTATGAATTTGTGGTGTTACCTTAGTTCAAAAAACCTTTCAGCTGCTAGACATTAAATAATGTTCTTAAGAGTTTCTCAGCTTATCCAGGCTTAAGTTGAAATCAAAAATAATTGGATTTGAAAATTCTTTATTGCGCAAATAAAATAAAAGAGACGAGCTTAGTGCTAAAAAGCATTTTCTTCCAACTAACCTTTGTGTAATGTGTAGTTAAAGGTTGTGCTTTTATTTATTCATTCATTTATTTGAATAGAGCTTGAAGAGAATAAGAAAATAAGTAAATGAATAATTCACTAAACAAAGTTCAGAAAAGTCTACTACCATTTGTACGTATCTATAAATATACGTATATATAAAGCTATACGATATACGTAACTATAACTATACTATATACGTATATATAAACAAAAATCTATAGGTACCTATAGATTTTTCTTCATAGTTTCTCAATATTCCTAAGTATTGAATATCCTAATGCTGGGTATCAAATAACCGAACATTCTCGATACCTGTTCCCTGGGATTGCCAATTCTTTCTGTTCAACTTTGCCAGGATCATGTCTTCGGATTTAGTTAATAGGTGATTAGTATTCTCCAGGGCATTGCTATATATTGCGACCGGCTTCGACACCAATCACGCGTAAGCTAACTTATCCAATAACCTCGCGTGGTACTATTCTGGACAAATATCGGATCACA
Source organism: Ecliptopera silaceata (assembly GCA_932527185.1). Lineage (NCBI taxonomy): Eukaryota > Metazoa > Arthropoda > Insecta > Lepidoptera > Geometridae > Ecliptopera > Ecliptopera silaceata. The sequence continues at coordinate 1,163,063 of OW052202.1, read as the reverse complement.
AAAATGTTAGAAACGTTAACGTATCGAAATTGTAACGTATTCAAATCATACATTGACGCCAGCTCAAGTGCCATAGCATCACCGCGTTGTGTCTCGCACATGATAATATAACGATGCGTTTGTGGTTGACCCATTTATTCGTGATACGGTCTCTATGTTGTGTTGTCGAAACATAGTTCACAAAACAAACTAAAATGTATGTATTATATTATGCACACGGCACGACTACTTCGTACTGCGTCGCACAACCTTTCTAATTCTATTTTAACTTGGTTTGAAATCGCTCAATGTATACCCCATTAATACACCAGAAGAGAGATAAACTTAATTAATACAATATAGAACAATTTAATTAATACAATAAAATTTGATAAACATACCTCGGTCTGCCTACCATCGTATTATATTGCAGTGCCCTCAAACAGGATTCATATGTTGTACCAAATTTCATTGTAATAACTAGTTTATAGCCTTGTGATCGCAATAAATGTTTTGAGTATTGTAAAGAAATAATGCCTATTTCTAAGATAAATTTGTATATCGTAGTTAGATCGCTTCCCGTGCTCCAGAGTAAGTCGCCTGCGACGTGCGTTTGGCATTCTATCCACGCAGTCGCCGATAGAAACGATATCTTACGATATTAATATTGAACCGTTTTATTTTTTCATTAAATCCCTCCTTTTATTTGTTTTTGTGTTGTGTTTTGTTTGTAAAGTGAGATTTTTGTTGAACATTTATTTTTATTAGCTATCATTTTGCTTTATTTTTAAAACTGCTAAGTTTTCTGTTACCACTTGGAAATAAAATAAATGTACCCTCTTAAAGATAAATGTATTTTCTTTCTTCTTTCTCTCTTTATGCGAGTATTGGTGCAAAGATATTTATTTATATTACTTATATCATGTCTGAATTCTATTCTTCTTCATTATTTACCATATGGGAAGTTTTTAATAAGTATCAGAGTGAGTTTTCAACAGTTTTATGAGCATTTAATGAATATGTATGAAAATAAAAAATATTGTGGTCGTAATTGACTTTCAATGTGATGAATGAATTGGATGAATAAAAACAATATCTACTAATTTAATACAAAATATAAAAAGTAAAAAAAATATATTGATTGTATACTTCCAAGACTAATAAGCTTATATTTATTAATAATATTTTTCAAAGTCACGTGAACAAAAATAAAGCACCACCCGAGAATCAAATAAAAACGATATTGTTATTGTATCGTTTTTACTTACTTACTCTATTTACACAAACATTTACTAACCAAACACATTATACGGCTAAAGCCTACCAAAATATATTTATTTCACCTCTAAACTTAATAAGCGTCACGTAGCATCCTCAGTCAATACCAAACATAGTCTGAAAATCAGTTTTACTGAATTCTGTCGCATTTAGAACTCTATTCTCTTGTCAATAAGAAGTGTATAAATAAAGGAAATAGCGACATCTAACGTGTGGTGTTGCTGTGCGATTTTCCACTCTAATTCTTACGTGATAAGGTACAGGTGTTACTAATGCTCTGAGTCGGCGATTTACGCTTCGTTACCTTGTCGACCTCGCTTCGCTGAGTGGGATTTTTTGAGACGTGGTTGGCTACAATCTTTATATGTTCCGTGAAAATGTATTTTGAAAATACGGATAAAATTGTTTACTTACGTATGTTTTTCTTAGTAAGTATAACAGTAGCTCTACCATGAGTTTTTACTATACTATATACACTATACTCGCTAGCGTCTGTAGTTAAAAAAATGTCTGAAGATTTGTACAGCGCCTCAAGCGGATAGTTGGGTACTAAAATTCGTAATACTAATATTTACGTAACTACTGTAGTAAAGTCAGGCGATTTCACTGTGACAACTCATGGTAGAGGTACAGTAATTTGCCTTACAAACCTTGACACTAATGTGACATAATTCTGTAATGTGATGTTATTCCAAAGATTAAAGGAAATATTTTTTTTTCTATTAGGTCCCAAATTAAGCAAAAGTAAAAGTTTGACATTTTCGATATGTCACAAGCTTATCAAAGACGTATCTTTGAGTATGATGATGGAACCGTTATTATATTAACAAAATACCGAATAAAATTACAAAATTGTCTCCCCACTCGTCTTCTGATAATAAAATCAATATTGTACAGGTATTGGATAAAGCTTTACAAACTCTATAATTTGGTTGTTTTAGTGAGATATTTAATTACGATTACTTATATCAAAAACCCATTTCCTAAAGTTAAATAATCCGGTACCTACACAATACACCGATAGCCTTCAATCAGCGTCCAAACCTCTTAAATATTTCAATTTAATTACTTTTCGACCCATCGAAAGGTTAGGGATTAACTGATTATGTACAATTACGCATTATGTGACCCTGGTCGTTGCGACCGTACTTTCTGTCATATATGACCTTAACATTATTTTAGCAAAAAATGGCATTTTCCTGATATAAATGACAATAACATGTTTTAAATGAATTTAATAATTTTAATTACTAAAAGTTTAATTTTAGAAGTACCAAAAATTGCGTTCTGTTCTTAGTCGAGTAAGTAGATGTCTAGACACATCATCGTCTACAGTAGATGTATCGGGTCACTACAGACTTTTGTAATTTTCGCGTCTAGCTTGTATTCTGAGGCCGTATTCTCAGTCATATTCAAATGCATCTCGAAAACTGTCACGAAAATATTAAAGAAAAACTACAGGTTAATCTAAAATATCGATTTGCTTCATACAAAATTGAATAAAAGCAACTAATAATACAAGCCTAAAATGCGTATTAAATCGTAAATTACGCATTGTTAATTTATAATTATCAAGTTAGGTACAGAAAAATATAATAATTATAAACTATATAAATTGTAGATTTTTTATCTGTTGCGCTGTGTCCATGAATTTATCACTTCTTTGACAGGTCTTTGACAGTGCGACGCGATGACGTTACGTGAGCTGTCAAAATTCGTAGCTACTCTTTTATAAGTAAACTTTTTGCAGACAACTTGTCCTAACAAACTGGTCTGTTTATTTGGTCGCCTAATGCACGTGTTGGGAAATCTCGAGGGATTAGGAACGCGATGTTATTAAATTCAGGTGGGTCGACAAGTTGAGGAAAAAGGATTATAATGGCCGCCTATTGGTTTTAAAGGAGCTTTTTTGCCGTGATTTTAACACCCTTGAGATTGTTTTTGTGTTTTTTATTCTTTGTTGTGCGATTGGCTTGATTTGCCTAGTAATTTTATACAAATGATGAAAAAATTGCCTCACTCGGCAGCTGATAGAGAAGTGGCTTGTGAGGCAATTTACTGCGTCCATATCTACGTAAAGGAAATAATGGTACGTACACTTTTAAAGAGAGTATAATATACTTGGAAAATATGTAGGTACATGTGTAGTACTCTTCGTCGACCAACAGCTACTAATAAAGTTAGCACAAAATCACACTCTTAAACTCATGAAAATTCTTACGTATTTATTCCAGTTTTTCAATTACTACTTATTTAATGTAAATAATCTTACGACAATTACAGTATTTAAAAATGTACAAAGGTATATAAAATACATAAGAAACAGTTGAGCTGTCTACAATCACTTATATTTTTAACGATACCGAGAAGCATAGCAACGAGCCGAAATATGATTTTGAAGTAATGGTTCTGAGTAAATGAATGTAATTTATTTATCAAAGTTCTCAGACAAAATAAGAACTTAGGCACTTAGAAGCAGTTCAGAGAAAAAAATACTGTTCTCGGGAGTGAAATCAGTTGATTTAAATGATTGTGATTTCTGAATAATTTAAATAGATTTAACTTTGATTTTGATCTCCGAATTCAACTTTTTAATGAGTCTACAAAGTTTGTGTAAAATAAGATGCCGATTACGATTCTAATTTAATTTTTAAACATTTTGACTTAAGTGACAAAAGGATAATATCACGTTGACACTGGCCAATTGAGACAATTCGAACAAACGTAAAATATTTAAAAAAGAAGATGAGCGTGTTATTTCTTATGCTGGGGCCACATTAGCGGGCTACGGCGAATATTCGTGTTAACGCGATGTATGTGGCCGGGTACATCGTGTCATCGCGTAGTATTCGGGCGAAAACGCGAATCAATTTGTCGCGCCAATATTCGCTTAGGTGGCTACATCTACGTCAATTTATTTAGGCTAAGTTCAGATGACCGCGCGTAACCGCGCGTCGCCGCGCGGTTTGAGCATTCACATGACGATATTTGTATGGGAGCGCGACGCACGTTGGCGCGCGGTACCGCGCGGTAATGTAGACGATAATTACCGTTTATATTGATCTTGTACCGCGCGGTTGGTAGTTCCGCGCGTTACCGCGCGGCCATATGAACTTAGCCCTAGGCTAAGTTCAGATGATCCGCGGCGTGCGGTACCGCGCGATAATGTAGACGCTAATTACCGTTTATATTGATCTTATACCACGCGGTTCGTAGTTCCACGCGGTACCGCGCGGCCATATGAACTTAGCCTTAGGCTAAGTTCTAGGCATGAGACAGATATATCAAAACGAAACTGAAATCCTTTTGCAGTCAGAAATCGTATCGCATCGATATTCCAATATGAGAAAACCGTTTTTAGGAAACGCATGATGATAACGCAAACTGCAAACTATCTTATCCGAACGAAACCAAACCGAACCGACGTGAGTTTAGTTTTGCACCGAAAACGAAAACCAAACACAAACTGCAAACGAACAAAATCTAAATCTACCTAAAGTTTTAGTTTTCTATAGTTTTGATACGCATTCGTTCTCTATCACTCCACCGTACGACTACTTTAGTTAGAATAAGACAGAGCTAATTTCATTTCCTTTTTTTTCTAACTGAGTGAACCGTCGTAAGAGCAAGAGAAATGAAGCGAATCGTTATGGATTTTGAGTTTTTGACGGTTTTATGAATTGTCCGGTTTTATGATTTCTGACTGCAATCCGATATTCCATTCCAATATGAGAAAACTGTTTTTAGAAAACGCATTAACAATACAACCTAACAACCTAATCCGAATGAAACCGAACCGTGAGTTTAGTTTTGCATCGAAAACCAAACTTAAAATACATAAAAATATACAATATTTTTTTTAATTCAAATACCCAATTGCACATTGAAAACGAAAAACCGAAAGAATTCGATTTTGCGTTTGTCGTAATAACTAGTAAATACGCTCCGATATTCGCTACTGAAATCGATTTCAAAAAACGGTTTTTGAAATCGGTTTCAAAATCTGAAATCGGTTTCGTATCGGTTTGTGAAAAAATCCAAAAATCCCCATGCCTAGAACAACACCATCCGGCACAGGGTTACCAGATGCAAATTTCAAAAGTCCTGACAAAATTCCAGACATGAGCTCAATTGGGTTTTTGAATATATATATTTTTTGTGATAAATGGATAAGTTTTATAACACAACTAATTTTATTCTATTTTTCCGTAATAATTCAAAAGTTATTTCAAAATAAAAAATATTTTTTGAATCTAGTACGTTTAATATTATATGTCAATTTTGATTGTTTGATGTCAAAATCGTAAAAAGCTAATTACTATTAATGACAATTTCCTTTTTGTTATTGTGACCAAAAATAAAATTATAGTGTAAAAAAAAATTGTTCCATTTATTTGCCGAGAAATTCCTGACATTTCCCTTTTCCGGCCGCATTCCTGACATATGTCTAAAATTCCTGAAATGTCAGGAAAATTCCTGACATCTGGTCACCCTATCCGGCACGATACATCGCGTCAACTCGACACGAATCTTCGCCCGTCTAATGTAGACAAGAACATCGCCTATACCCGAACACGATGATTTTATCGCGCCAACACGATACGAATATTCGCCCGCTAATGTGGCCCCAGCATTACTGTCAGTTAAACATTATATTGCCAAATGTACCTAATCTATCATAAGGGTGCATTTTCTGTGAACCAACTAATCGTTGCCCTTGCTTTGCTTTCATAAAAACAAATTTTATAGTATAGGCTCCGATATGTTTTAATATGTCAAAGAAAAAAAGAGTCAACTTTGAAAGAAAAAGTTTGTTACATGCTACGTTATTTTGAAGTGAAGTTTTGGGTTCAACATTCAATGGGGTCACCAAACATTAACAAAGATTTCTACAGTGCTAATGATAAGTAACAGGAGCAGAAAGTACATTCTCTAAATGACTAACGAGAGATTGCCTTATTTGATAACACCAAGCATAAATCTGCTGAAAGTCCAAAGCAGAGTTTCCAAATGCTTAAATAAATATTGAGAGCACACCCTTAGTTTTCGGTTGTTTCCACACTGCGTCCGATACGATACTATCATATGATAGTATCGTGTCGGTATGTATATACAGATAGACAGATATTTTTCATTGATTTATTCACAGAAGCAAACTTTTTTTACGAAAAAAGTTTAGTTTTATATACTTTAGATAATATTCTTAAGTACAATATAATAAAGTTAATAATACAATCTTTGCGGTGATGAAATGGTCTTAGTGCATTTTCTATTGCGAAACAGTTACAAGAGTTAAAGAGACTTAAAGCTGAGTAGAGTAAAATAATAAATAAGTTTAAAGATAAAACTATGCTTACACTTATATTTGTCTAATCAGAAACATTCATATTATTAGTCTTAGTTTTGATTTCAACAATTGCAAGCGTCTACGCTTAGCTTAATTTTGAAATCCACTTCCACACAGTTTCGTCTATAATCTCAGTCTAGGTCTAGTACTTGACGTGTCAACCGATACATCAATTCACGGAGTTCAATATCGTACGCGCCAAACGACAGGGAGTTTTGTTCAACATCGTGTCGGTATCGGACGATGTGCAAACCCCCTATAGCTTAATGTGGCTGTAGTAAGTTACACAGGACCTATACCAACAGAACTCGCAGAAACTCACTTCGGCCAGTTCAAATTTAATTTTAGCTTCGAAATTGTTTCTTAAGTTTCGGCGACCGTACTCATACGGTACAGGGTGCCACAAAACTGGTACCATCTGAAATACTTCAGACTCATCCACACAAACCTATACACAATTTTTGACCAATAAATGCTAAGTTGGTAAACAGTAGATAAAATCAAATTTCTTATTTAAAAGAATGAGAGTTACATTTTAAGTATTATTTTATCCCAGTATTTTGGGTCGGAAGCGTACCCAAGATACTAGCTAAAATAATTATACTTGGTACTGATCAGTTGAGCTATCTATAGATCGTTTGCAACGGTCTGTAGATAGCTCAACTGTTTCTTATGTATTTTATATATTCCTATGTACATTTTGTAAATACTGTAATATTCGTTAGAATAAATGTATCCCAAAATAATACACAATGCTATCTCCCGTTGTTATTATAGACGCAAAGTAAACAATATTTGTATTTTTTCTTGTCGACATTTGATTTTGGTTTTTTAATTTCAAAGTGCCCTGTATGTACACAACACACTTATAGCTACTACTAGACCTAAGCTAAAATAAAAATGTATGAAACTCAATACTCAATTTATTTATTGCTCTCATATGTTGACTAGGTGTTACAGTAGATATGATTTGGTTACAACATATGAACCCTGTTTGAGGGCACTACAATATTAAACGATGGTAGGCAGACCGAGGTTTATTTATTATTATTGATTAAATTAGATTAGGTATGTCGTCAAAAATACACTGGACTGCAAAACTAAGTATCACACTTTTAGAATTTATTTTTCTTCTAAACTATACAAGTTAGAGATTTCAAATAAAAAATGTTTTATAGCAAATTTTATCAGCTTTCTATAAAACATACATAAGTAACATTTTTAACTTTAAAAATATGATAAACAATAAAAAAGCCATTTTTAGCTTAGTGTCTAAAAACTCATCTAACATTTTCTAAGTATGTTTTACATGTTATTTCATTTGTAATAACTGGTATTGCCTCCTCGGGCTCTGATTAGAGCTTCAAGCCGGTTTGGCATACTGAAAACGAGGTTTTGGAGCCGATTTTGGGGACCCATTCTCTTCTATCAGGGCCTGTTTTGGTGCCCTGAGGATGGTAGGTGGTGGTCTGCGGCTTCTGAATAGCCTTCCTAGCTCGTCTCAGGCGTGCTCAAGTGGGTTGAGATCAAAGTATATCTTGTTTACTTCATAAGTTATAGCAATTTAAAAAGTGTGATACTTACTTTTGCAGGCCAGTGTAGATGTAAGCAATAAATAAATACAACACAATACAATTTCAAGTAGTACACAAAGAATATGATATGTTACATGTTTTTTTTTTCTGAAAATAAATTTATCTTTATCATTAATATTATCTCGTAATGTTATTCACGATGTCAAAAAGATCAGAATATCTCTATTTTTCTTTGAAAAGATGCTGTGAATTGATCCCCGAGCGCGTGTCCTCGCTTTATCTAGTCCATTTCCTGTTTCTGAGGTAAAACTCTTAATGGTATAAGAGTAATAAATAAATGTATTCTAAGCATTTACAAAAAAGTATAAGTATTCTATCAGCAATCTAGTTTCCATAGTACATGCTTTGCGTAGTTTGGGACTAGAGTGTGATGTGTGAAATGTCCGTGAATTATATTATTACTATTATAAATATATTCACAGATATAAGTATTACATGCAATCAAGTCCCAAACTTAATACTATTGTTAGCAGAATACGGAACCTACTTATTACCATTAATTTTGATCTAAGTTGCCTATTGATAGCGAAAATAAACGATTATTTTATTTATTTAAACTAAGCAAAGTTTGTACTATGGGAAGTAGATTGTTGATAGAATACTTTTATACGTTTTTTTTCCGCTCTGGGTGGGAAGGAAACCCACGAGCCACGACCTACAGCATGTTTCTTGCCCGTTCTTCTAGGTTCTGGTCGAGTGGAACTGGCGCCTAGAATCACCTAATATGTAAGACGATTCTAAATGATCCTTGTGATTTTATTGTATAAAATAATTTTGACTTTGACATGTACAGAGCTACTATCAACTGAGCTGTGACGTCTGAAATGATGGACAAAAAGCTACGGAACCCCGTAAAGCATGAACAGCAATTTTCCGTGACTAATGAGTGCTTTGTTATATAAACATGGCGGCGGCTCCACACATAAATTTACTTTAAAGCATCGCAAGACACATAACAAAATTTTATTAAAATAATAATATTAATAATAATTAATATTATTATTTTATTTTTATTAATATTTTTTTTATTTAAATTTTATTTTATTTTATTTTGTTGTATTACTCCATTTAGGCGTCTCGTTTGACACACGGACGGAAATGTTGATAAACACAAATTTTGTAAGTTCTAGAAAAAATAAACAAAAAGAAAAAAAAAATGGGACCACTAAATACATATCTTTGTAATAAGAACTCAAATTGAAAAAATGAAAAATATGTTTATTACTGCATTACTTACGACTACAAAATTAAAAAAACTTAATTAGAACGTTTGTATGCACAGAGTTTACATAAACTGAACAATGTCTAATGAGCCCCGCACTAGGCAAAATGCCTGTATCGCGGGGACCTTTTTACGTTTACCTATTTAACAATGTTAATTGTCTGACTAACACACTAAAAGTTTAATTAAAAAAAACGGAATCTAACAGTAAGTTTCTCGCCCGTACTTTTAGGCTGGTCTCTAGGAACTGGCAACTAGAAACACCTAGTAAGTAAGACGATTCTAGATGATCATTGTAATTGACCATTGACCACATGACTTACCCAACTCAGGTAGTATAAAAATAAGACATTTAAAAATTTCTTGTATTTTGACTCAGTGTGTCGCACAAAAATAAACACACCGTCCTCAGAGATTGCGTCCATCACAGGATGGTAATGCGCGAACTGAGTCCGGCCCTGACGACGCATTAAGTCCTTAATGCGGACACAGGGACGCATTCGACCTTCACACCGACGCTTTTGGCACTTTTGCTACTTTTAGTGGGGAAAATTGCGTTTGTTTGAAAAGCTTTTACGGTAGGTACCTGCGAAAGTATTTTACGGTTTTTATGAGTGTTTTATAACCGGAGAGTTACGGTAACGGTGCACTTACTTTCTTCTAAGTTGGAGTTAAAGATCCGGTGAACTAAGGGGTATGATAAAAAAGTTTGTGTTTTTGTTTCGGGTATCGACTTTAGTACAGTCAACGTTAAATAAACCTAAATAAACTATTCTGAAACATTAAATATCCATGAATTTATGTTTTATGGTTGAAATAAAAAGTTTTATGACTTGGAATAAAACTTAAATTTTAAAAATAAAAAATTAGGTTAATTAAGTAAACAGAAACGTTCAAAATCAAAATTCTTTATTCAGTAAAATCACGCGGATCATTTAGAGTCGTCTTAGTACTAGGTGATTCTAGGTGCCAGTTCCATACGATGCGGAGGTTGCGGTTTCGATTCCCGCCTTGGGATAAATGTTTGTACGATCTGCAAATATTAATTCTCGGTGTTCTGATATTTTATATTATGTATAATAAAAAAAATATCTAAGTATCTATGTACTTAATGTATTGTATTAAATATGTCAGGTTTCGTAATTTGATTCTTAATCTGTAAAATTTCATTAAAAATCATCTTAAAAAGTAAACGTAGAACCCTCATGTCCTAGTTAGAACCACTTTTTGTCTCCCTGACCCCTTTAATTATCCCCCTGTTATTACAGTGCAGTCTAAAAGCATTGTCGCATTTTATTTTTAGTTATTTTTAGTAGTGAACGGACGAAAACATTACTTTTTAAACATTATTCTGTAGAGAAAATGAAAAATTTTTGCGTATAAAATTGAAATGTCTTTTTGAACAATAACGAGATTTTTGAAAAGCAAATTGAATGAAAATGGGTCCAATTTTCCAGTTATTTTATCAGATTAAACTTAAAAAAAATCAAAGAACAGTCCTGTCCTTATTTAGTCCAAATATATACAACTGAAGTAGTCTTAATATTTATTTAGATTGTTTTTAAAAGTCAGCCTAATGCGGTTTAGCATAAACAAATCTTATCTTATCTTTAGAAACTTGATTAAATAATTATTTTACTTGGAAACGATAAAAAGCAAAATTTACCTTTTTGTTGTATTAACCTATATTGTCCCACTGCTGGGCAAAGGTCTCCCCCAAAGTCTTCCACTCATCCCGGTTCTTGGCGACATTCCACCAATCTTTTTCGTGGGCGTCTAAACAGCAACCCTGTAAAAGAGATAAAATATTTTCTCCAATTTCACATCCATCTATTCACATTCTATATCATATTCATTCTAATTTAATAAAGACAAGAACTGTTGACTCAAAACAAAAAAGAACTTGAAAAATGTTGGAAGAAATGTGCAGATTTCCTCATTCCTTTGAGCAGCCCCTTGTGGAGCGACGTAACGAGCCGTGAGCTGGGAACACTCGGCATGCAGGCGAGATGAGCGAATGCACCAGCCGCGCACTGGAGACACACCGACACACTGTTTTACTGCTATCAATGCAATTTAATTAATTTATTAAATATGGCAGCATCACATAATTATATAGTTCCATAATATTTGAAACTATCATGGTTTTGAACATAGTTTTCATTATAAACGGGATATTTTTAAGTTTGATTATTTCCCGATATTTCGGCACAGTTGCATGCGCCATGATCACGGGTCGAACTGTTCGAAAATCATGGTAAATATCCCGTTTATAATGAAAACTATATATGTAGTTAAATCTAGTATTAAATCTAAATCGCAACATATTATTTATTTCAGACTATTATTGGCATCAAATGAGCATATGCATCAGCTGCGCACTGGAAACACGCGGACACACACTGATTCACTGCTATCTATACAATTCCGTTTATTTTGACAGGCGTCACAGCTCAGTTGGTAGTAACTGTGCCTTCCACGCTAAATAAAAAAAACGCCATCCAGGTCTAGTTTCTTGCCAGTTCTTCTAGACTCTGGTCGCGACAAACTGGTGTCTAGAATCATCTAGTGTGTAAGACGTTTCAAAGTGATCCTTGTGATTTTATTGAATAAATGCAATTGAAATGAAGTGTAGTGAATATTTATTGTCCGTGAATATTTATAATGATTAAAAAACTTTTCTTGTAATTCATATATTACACTTCCGGTTAACATACACAGCACGATTCGCAATAAAGTATCAGCCAGTCAATAAGGATGAAGCACGAACAACACATTTTAATATCTCAAGCCAAACAAACAAATAAATTCAGGGGGGCTATCCAGCAAAGGGAAACTTGCGTGACCGAATATCCTTTTTTTTTTTTTGCAGTTCAGTTTTCGATGATTTTACTATAGTAACTCATCAGTATTCCGTGGCATTTTTGTGGACTGACATGTCTGAGCTTTATAAAATTATGACTGAGCTGTTAAAAATGACGTCAATGCCGCGGTTTAGCACGTGGCCCACCTGATTTGAGCATGGCCTACCTGATTTAAGCATGACCTACCTGATTTGAGCATGGCCTACCTGAGTTTTTGTTAATTCTATCAAACGGTATGAAAATCGATCATTCTAAATTATAAAAGACGAAGATGAAAACTGAACTGCAATTTGATCAAATAACAGTTCAAAAACATTTCAGTTGTCAGGATACCCCTCCAGTTACTAGTCTCTATATTGTGTGGATATGCGTAGAGCCGTAAAGTTTTTATGCAATTTATTTTCATGCCAAATCTACTTAGCGATCGATGTGTTGATAAAAAAAATACTAATTGTAATTTGACGACCGATGTGGCGCGGCGGGCAAGGTTCGCCTGCGACGCGGAGGTTGCGGGTTCGATTCCTGCCTTGGGATAAATGTTTGTACGATTTGCAAATATTTATTCCGGGTGTTCTGGGTATTTTATATGTATAATCAAAAATATATATCCGTGTAATGTATTGTATTAAGTATGTCAGTCCTCTAGTACCCATAACACAAGCTCTACTTAGCTTGGGGCTAGATGATGTTGTGTGGATTGTCCAGCATTATTTATTTATTATTTATTTATAATCAATATTCATGGATATGTCACACACAGTGCTAACCCAAATTGAACTAAGCTATGGAAACTACATTGCTGATAGAATGGATATTGTTTTGATAAAAAAGCTTTGCTAAACAAAACTGTTGCATTATATTTTTTTATCAAAACCAATGAGTCGATATTCTCTAAAACTATTCTTGATAAATGAGTTTTTCTTAGAAAAATAAATCAAATCAAATCAAATATATCTTTATTCAATAAAATCACAAGGATCATTTAGAATCGTCTTACATACTAGGTGATTCTAGGTGCCAGTTCCACGCGACCAGGGTACCAATTCTCGCGCTTTAGAGATTCGACGAAATCGACGTAGGTCGATAAAAGATGGCGGATGTCGAAAAAATGCTAAATAAGCTATTCTCGTGATGTCGCTAACAGACTTATGTCGTAAGAAATCTTTAGACAAGCAACGAGTGGTCCCGAGCGTTAGAGATCGAATGTCGAAGGATAGCAGCCATTTTCTAAGGACAACTCTGCCTGTTTTGACAAGAATAGTGGGTTGGTATCTACTCTCACTCTGTGTGTGATTCAGTTTCTGTTGGTTTCCTATTGTGGTGGGTCCTAGCAAATATTTTACGATGGTTGATGAATTTATCGTTGAGTTTTTAACGCTTTCCATCTCAAACAATTTTCGCCAATATCAAGTTGATATGAATAATATACTTAACTGAATTAACTAAATAATATACATATAGATTAAAATAAATTTATTTCCAGAAAAATATGTAACATCGAGTCAGTAAAAAGTTCACTTTTTCTTCTTTTTGGCTTTTGTGGCTTTAGTTTCATAAACCGTAGAATGGAGATAAAATATGGAGAAATCGTAATATAACTAAAGCCACTAAAATCCGGCTCGTCAGAACGCTTGTGTTTCCCATATTCCTATACGCTGCAGAGACGTGCAGAAGGCAAAAAAGCGCGCGGTAAATCACTTATGAGATGGACAGACCAAATAAGAGCAGCCATTGATCTTCCCTTAATGTATATTTGAATATTTGTTATGTATATTTTTATTAATATGATGTAAAAGTTAAAAACATGACGTTGTTATCAGATTTAACAAGATCTTGTTAAAATAACAGCTGAAACGGAACGTATAATTGGTTTCTCTACAGAAATGTCGTGCCACCATTTGTCGAATCCTAGTGGGAATACGGTTTTTTGAATTGTCAGACATTTTCGTGAGATTTTGCCTAGACATTCAAGCTTCGTCAAGATCTCTATCTCGCCAAAATCGCTACAATCCGAGAATTGGGCCCCAGGCCGTAAGTTTCTTGTCCGTTCTTCTAGGCTCTGGGGCCCAATTCTCGGATTGTAGCGATTTTGGCGAGATAGAGATCTTGACGAAGCTTGAATGTCTAGGCAAAATCTCACGAAAATGTCTGACAATTCAAAAAACCGTATTCCCACTAGGATTCGACAAATGGTGGCACGACATTTCTGTAGAGAAACCAATTATACGTTCCGTTTCAGCTGTTATTTTAACAAGATCTTGTTAAATCTGAATCTATATACATTTGTGGCCTCAAGTATTCACACAACATAGATTATGAAATGATTATAATATGGAATATCAAATTATAGTAAATAATTACAGAAAAAAATGGTTTTTAAACCAAAAATTATCATATCCAATGTATGACTACCTTTACATGTTTTACTTGCGTAGTACGAAACTTTGTGGTAGGTAAGTAAACTCTATACTGTCAGTTCAGTCATAAGGTTGGTTTATACAGGGTCAGTAGACAAGTCAGTCGCAGCGCCAATGTCGGCGCCGCGACTGACTTTAACTGTTTACATGAAGTAAGTAGTGGTGCGTTTCTCAAGGTGAGCACACGTGTGAAGTCAGTGGGAAAAATGAATTCGCGAAAACAACTGAAACGACGATTTAATTATTTGTTGAAAAAATTATATCAATTTTGCTGTTGAAATGGTAGTAAATGAGATAACTAAAAATAAACGACATTTGTTGAGCCATATTTTGCAACGCCGTTGACCGCATTTCTTTATTGCGGTAATTTAGGGGTTTATTATCCCAAAGGCACTAGTTTTCGCAATATAATTGCACCAATTTTAAGGTTTCGTCTTCGCCAAGCTTACGCGTCATTTTTATCGCCAGCGAAAAAAACGTGGTCACTCTACAACGCAGCGGCAGTGACTAACCACGCACTGACTTGTTTGTTTACACGGAGTTTATTTGGCTGGCGCGGGGGTGCGTGGGTGGCGGGGTGCTTCAACTGACTTTAAAATATTCGTGTCCGAATATTCAAGTCAGCGCTGACTTCAACCCACTGTACTGACTTCAAATCAGTTTGCACAGGGTTTTTTTCGGGTCAGCACTGACTTGCCTCGAATTTGTAGTCAGTTACTGACCCTGTATAAACGAGCCTTTGCTATCAAACGTCAAGTCAAATAACAACGTCATGTTTTTAACTTTTACATCATATTAATAAAAATATACATAACAAATATTCAAATATACATTAAGGGAAGATCAATGGCTGCTCTTATTTGGTCTGTCCATCTCATAAGTGATTTACCGCGCGCTTTTTTGCCTTCTGCACGTCTCTGCAGCGTATAGGAATATGGGAAACACAAGCGTTCTGACGAGCCGGATTTTAGTGGCTTTAGTTATATTACGATTTCTCCATATTTTATCTCCATTCTACGGTTTATGAAACTAAAGCCACAAAAGCCAAAAAGAAGAAAAAGTGAACTTTTTACTGACTCGATGTTACATATTTTTCTGGAAATAAATTTATTTTAATCTATATGTATATTATTTAGTTAATTCAGTTAAGTATATTATTCATATCAACTTGATATTGGCGAAAATTGTTTGAGATGGAAAGCGTTAAAAACTCAACGATAAATTCATCAACCATCGTAAAATATTTGCTAGGACCCACCACAATAGGAAACCAACAGAAACTGAATCACACACAGAGTGAGAGTAGATACCAACCCACTATTCTTGTCAAAACAGGCAGAGTTGTCCTTAGAAAATGGCTGCTATCCTTCGACATTCGATCTCTAACGCTCGGGACCACTCGTTGCTTGTCTAAAGATTTCTTACGACATAAGTCTGTTAGCGACATCACGAGAATAGCTTATTTAGCATTTTTTCGACATCCGCCATCTTTTATCGACCTACGTCGATTTCGTCGAATCTCTAAAGCGCGAGAATTGGTACCCTGGCCTAAATCATTTTTTTACACAAGTTTTAAAATATTTTTGTTATCTTTGCGTGTGTTGGTTCTGTACATCTATCGTTGCCTCTTAACCTGCCATGTTATAAATCACGTTTTGGCAGGTGAGGATAGTCTTTCGTAAAATAAAGCTCGACTTAAAATAGATCCGTGTGTCCCAATCTTCAGTTCACCATATTATCTTTCAAACTTCTCCGTTGGGTACCTAATATAGCCTGACGGGTACTGACCTGGCATTCACTTGCAGAGGTCTAACATTACTAAGATCTGAGATAAATAAAGGAATTAAGTGAGTATAGCAATTTTCACAATCATTTGTACTCACACAAAAAAAAACCTAAAAAAGACTATAATTTAATTTATAAAATAATGCAATAATCCAAAATAATATACTTACATAGGTATATATATATTTGAAAGGAGAATGGGCACTTTAGGCCACGATTAAAAGAAAGCAGTACATTACCTTAAAATCTTTTAATAGATCTGTAGGAAAATTAAATCGGCTTAGTCCGATAAATTATTTTTTGAATTGAATAATAAATATTACGAAAGAGCATATATAAGTTACCTACTAATCTAATCTAAGTACTTATAAAAAAAATCCTGTGAATTCAGAAAAAAACCGTATAATCTTTTGTCAATAGCAATGTCCAGCAGAAAACTAAGACGATGATGTTATAAAAGGGGAGAAGCAGTGTAAACAAATCAACAATACTTTCACAGGAACTGCCGAAGTCCATCGAACTTGACAAAAATAAGGAAATACAAAAGTTTTGCTTACTAGTTCCGGAACCTTAGCACGCATTTTGACGCAAATAGCTAAGTTGAGTTTGAATAGTCAGCGGTATTTTATCAGTATCAGTTTGTATCAGTTTGCATCAGTTTGTATCAGTTTGTATCAGTTTGTATCAGTTTGTATCAGTTTGTATCAGTTTGTATCAGTTTGTATCAGTTTGTATCAGTTTGTATCAGTTTGTATCAGTTTGTATCAGTTTGTATCAGTTTGTATCAGTTTGTATCAGTTTGTATCAGTTTGTATCAGTTTGTATCAGTTTGTATCAGTTTGTATCAGTTTAGTAGGTCTCTCTGTAGACGTGCCACTTAGTCCGGTCTCGTCTTTGTTCTTCTCTTTTGTTGTGTGCTTCATTCCTTCCGTCGCTCCATCTTGAAGGACTTACTTGCCTACATGAGTCCACTCTAGGGTCGGTTTGTTGCTATCATTGTCGGTTCTTCAGCAAGCATGGCCAGCCTACTGCCACTTCAGATTGGTAATTATTTGAGCTATGTCGTATACTTTAGCTACTTAGTAAGCCTTATATCAGAACTCGTTTGAAGTTCCGTTCTTGCTGCATTATTGCAAAGTTTGTGACGAATTGCATATCTTATGATGCTAAAACAGACTGTCGAGAGACGACTTGGTGTGCATCGAAGTAGCGTGAACCTTGTAGTAAAACTTCTTGTGTAATAATACATTTCAAAAAAGATTTAAAACTAGCTAAAATGAAAATAAAAACTCGTGCTAACCCCCCAGCGTAATTAAAGCGTCAAACACTTAAGCAGTTTATCCTATGGGGTGGTTTATCTTGCGGAAAATTGGGACACCCCTATCCTACCCCCCTGAGACCAGTCAGCGATAACGGGGCTAACACCTGTATTGTTAACTTTAGACCGTAAAATGGGGGGGTAAGGTGGATTTTGCATCGAGTTACGTTTGTTTATTGAAATAAAGGATTTCGATGATTTTGATTAAATACTTAGGGTTGCTTAATTATAAATTTATTTAGGTTTACTGATCGTTTTAATTACAACACTGTTTTTGTAACTGTAATCCGTAATTAATTGTGAAAGGTGTCACAGCTCAGTTGGTAGTAGCTCTGCCTTCCATGCTGAGGCCGTTCGATTCCCACCCAGAGCAAATGTTTGTGTGGTGATACTAAATATTTGTTCTGTGCCTGGGTGAAACTATGTACCTATCAATGTAGTTATTTACAAAAAAGTAATGTTTAGTAAGTTTACTATCAGCAATCCTGTTTCCATAGTGCAAGCTTTGCTTAGTTTGGGATTAGAGTGATGTGTCAATTAATATTTTTTTTTAGTTAGTATTCAACGAAATTTGTAAGGTCAACTGATAACGCCATAGATGCTGCCTCTTTATAACTAAAATAAATTGAGCATTCACCATTAACAAAGAATTAATGTGAGTTCAAATACACTATAGTAGATACAGCGTAGGTTTACCTAGGTACAAAATGTGCTCGTCCTTATTGGTATAAAATTCCTAGAAGCTGGCGGCAGTCACAAGGGATGTACC
The DNA here is from genome assembly GCA_932527185.1 of Ecliptopera silaceata. NCBI lineage: Eukaryota > Metazoa > Arthropoda > Insecta > Lepidoptera > Geometridae > Ecliptopera > Ecliptopera silaceata. The sequence goes on along the minus strand of OW052202.1, from coordinate 1,144,489 downwards.
GGCTCATATCACATTCCTTTTACTGCATCCTCTTGCAATGCAGTACTTAACTATGTGTAGCACAAATGTACTTTCTGCTAGGTATAAGTTAGCTTTGAGTTTAGGATCAATGTTTCAGTTTTTTTTTATAGGCAATCGCTGGACCGCAGATGCTGATGTTAATGATGACGTTTTAGTTTAGAAATATCGATAAATACATATGCAATAATTCTTGGAATTGTTTAAAGTTGGGAGATATTTTGTTTACAAAAACAAAACACGCAAAAAGGTCTCGCCTGCGGCTTAGTTAATGTAAACAGTTCGTTCTAAAACCTGGGTTAAAAAAACATAAATTTAAATTCACCTGTAATATTGTTGATTATATTTTTTTAAATACGTTGTTGAACAATGTATTTAGCGCATCGAATATATCTTTGATTAAAATACGTTTAACTAAGAACGCCCATTGACATTCCTCGCTCCGATCATTGCAGACTGTCTAATTACAAAAAAAAATATGTTTTTTTGTAAATGTTGTAAATAAAAGTATTCTCCAGTGTCCCGACTGCACTATTCCGAATGTATTATGTTAAGTAGCAGAACTTTTAGGGACTCGCAGAAATGCGGGACTGCGCGGAATCTAATTTGAATGTAAAGTCGATTTGCGAAGTTCGTGGTTTCTCTGTCGGTTTCATCATAATTTATTTGATTCAGACATTTAAAGTTGAGATTTGTATGCTCCAAAAATGTTTGGGGAGCTAAAAATAACCTGAAAACCAACGTAGGTTCATTCACTTGTTGAGATATTGAGTATCTGTCGAGCCCTCCGTATGCAAACCTGCGTTGGCAACTTCATTTCGTGTTTATACAAATAATAAATAAAATATCTAAGTAAGTACTTATAATATTTTTATTATTTTATAGAAAGTTAAGTTTTCATTTTATTAAAAAAAAGACGTGTGGCACTTGGGGACTGCCGCGGTAAAGCTATTGCATAACATTTTTTGCTGGATTACGCATGCACAGTGTTAGGTTATTTTAAATAAATAAATAAATAAATAATGCTGGACAATCCACACAACGTCATCTAGCCCCAAGCTAAGCAGAGCTTGTGTTATGGGTACTAGAAGACTGACATACTTAATACAATATAATACATAGATAGATATTTTTTATTATACATATAATACCCAGAACACCCGGAATAAATATTTGCAGAACATACAAACATTTATCCCGAGGCGGGAATCGAACCCGCAACCTTCCGCGTCGCAGGCGGACCATCGCCCACCGCGCCACATCGGTTGTCAAATTTTGTTACGGAATTTCTGGATTCGATCTCTGAAGCTCTAGCTTAAAAAAACATAATTATATTAATTTAAATAATATTTAGAGCATATTTATTATCTAAATCAAAATTTTCGGTAATAAATTAGAGTAGATACCTATTAATTTTTATAATACGTATTGGAAAATGAGATGGCATTCATCAATACTTAATAGAGAACATCTGCTTAATAACAGTACATTACCTCATCGAGCACGTCCATCATAAACGTCTCTGTACCACTTTGCGTCCATCATTATAAAGCAAAAAATACCTGTAATGGCACCGCACTTATACTCTTCAATCCGGAACACTGCGAACATCACTAGTTACCGGTGAAATAAATACCGAGTTTGTCTCTACCGTATTTATTGAGGTAGATACGGTGGAGATGCGTGCATTTTTAAAATGGTTTGCATTCTATATATGTACGCGTCTCATCCACTCACAAGGAAATACGTTAACAGATACATAACAAATTAATTGGTTTTTGTCATTGTCAGTCACTGTTTTGACGTTATTATTAGTAAAAAATTGCTGTATCTGTCGTCCAACTTGCATTAATGAGTCGAATGTGCACGCATTTTGAAGTTTCACCCGAACAAGTTCTTTCACAAAAAATGTACTATTTTTATAAATTGCATGATGTCGTGTAGGTGTTGTATCGGTAAGAGTGAAAACATTTTTTAGTCTAAAATGGAAGTTTCACCCGAACAAGTTCTTTCACAAAAACTAACTATTTTTATAAACTGCATGATGTCGTTTAGGTGTCGTATCGGTAAGAGTGAAAACATCTTTTAGTCGGAAAGTTCCAAAAAATATCGTGGAACTGGTGTCTCAGATAAAGTTTTTTTAATAATACATAACTTATCGTGACATATTTCTCTCTTCTCCTATTTTTCTTGTATAAGTTAGTAAATTATACGAAGAAGGCGATAGGTACGTTGCGATAAAAATATGTCCTATTTTTTTCATTATTATTGTCTCATATCTGTAATATGTCAAGGTATTTTAAAATCGTATTATGTAACATTTACGGTAAAAAACATGTTTTGTGAATTCTAATTTTTTAAAGTATGTCCATGCTGTGGGTTGTGGATTCGATTCCTACCCAGAGCAAATGTTTGTGTGATGAAAATAATTGCCTGGGTGTTACTATGTATTCTATGTATGTATTTACAAAAAAAACTTGTAATCAGTATTTCATCAGCAATCTAGTTCCCATAGTACAAGCTTTGCTTAGTTTGGGACTAGAGTGTAATGAGTGAAATGTCCGTAAATATTTATTTATATTTTATTTGAACTTATAATTGAATAACCGTAAAAGCTATACATATATAATTTTTCCTCGCTCATAACCCATAAACAAAACAGATTTACGCAACAAAAGTCCTCTTGTTTGCGAATTAGACCCTAAACCTAATATAAGGGTTTATTCACTGGACTCATAATAGAATTATTTTCAACTGTTTGCTAAATATATTTTGTATATAACTAACATACAACAAATAATGCGTGTGAACATTTTTGCGATGCATTTCACTGCTTACTTGACTAAAGACGAATATACTTTTTGTTGTCTAAGTGTAAGTTAATTGACCTAATGAACTAAAAGTTATTAAAAACTTGCTGTATAAAAAAAACTGTTTCGATACTTAACCTATTTAGGATTAAGTGTCAATTTGGAAAAAAAACTTCATACCCAAAATCACCTAGGGGTGACCCGATTCTATTCACTTCGATTCTTATGATCTTTGTGATTTTACAAAATAAAGGTAATTTTTTTTTATTACATTATTAAAGAGTTTCGTCAACCTTTTTGACATAAAACAAAAGTTGGAATGTTTTTTTTTCCTATTTTTACACAAAAAAAAAATCCCTCAAAATACGAATATTTCGGTAATATTGAAATTCACGGGCCTAGGCCAAGTGAAAATCATGGTTTGTTTGAGCAGTTATGTCTTCTTGCAGGAACTTCCTGACAATTCGACATGTATTTAGAATAGTAGCTAATGTAGGTGTTTGAAGGTAATATATTTATTACTTTGAGGTATTGGTGAATGCATTTCGATTATTATTAAAGAGTCAGTCTGAAATCAAGTTACTCAGTCACTTCAAACTTCAATTGCATTTATTCAATAAAATCACAAGGATCACTTTGAAACGTCTTACATACTAGATGATTCTAGGCGCCAGTTCGTCGCGACCAGAGTCTAGAAGAACTGGCAAGAAACTAGACCTGGATTCTAGCGTTTTTTTTATATGATCCTTCTTAAAATTGTTTAATAAAGAAGTTGGAGCTAGTTCGTCCCAAGCTTGCTTGTCTTCTAAATTATAAAATATTTTATAAATTTCGTGTCCAGGAACTGAACCCCCTCCGTGTAGGTCTCCCGTCGCGGGCCCATGGCGATTCCAGTGATACATGCTCATCAGATAAAGAACTTTACGGCTTTATTATTAACTCCAGAGTAGGACGAGGCATTTACTTCATTTTATATTACTTTTACGATATAAAATACAAGATATTTTTATTCTTCGAAACAAAGAAAATCTTATTCTCTTTTTATCTAATAGTTCAAATGGGATTTCGGTTTCCTAGAAAGTTTCCTAAAAAAGTTCTTAAATAATTTACAGGTATTTATTTTATCTTACTTTTAAAATGTACTTGAAAGCGTGGAAATCTTTCCTTGGTTACATAATATACATTATTTTTATACTATATACTGCTATAACCCACTGTATAAGCCTAACATTAAAATAAGTGAGAGAAATAGATAATACTAAATAAGTCATGTGAGTTTTTTTAAAAGTTCGAATTGTATTTTCATTTCTTAGAATTTATTGTAATGGACTTAAAAGAAATGTGACTGGCCTATTGCGGCAAAAGATACAAACGTAAAAATATTGATATCCGGAAATCAAAATAAAAACTAATAGTTTTTTTTTAATTACAGTGTTATAATATTATATATACATACATTTGTAGTAATAGGATCTGTAAAGCCCCTTCTAGAAAAAAGTGAGAGTAAAACGCTACAAACTAACGAAATCAATAAAATATCCCTGAGTATATAAGAACTATTTGGAAAAACCAAGCGCTGAGTTTGGTTTTAAGTAGTACTCAACAGTACTCAAACAGATTGCCCCTCGATCTGTGATGTATGGAAGAATGAATCCTCTAATTGGGTTCTCGTAGACTTAATCAGATTATGTTATAAGAACATAGTTCTGTAGGAGTTTTATCATGAGGAGCGTAAGTGGGTAAACACTTTTCGGATTTTAGTGTCATGCGTCTACAATAAATAACAACACACTGTACAAATATTTCGCAATGACTTACATAAAATCAGGCAACAGAAACCAATTACATTTACAAAACAAGATCACATAACAGATGTCGAATTATCATAAGAAAGTCACTAAAGCCGAAACTCGTTCCAAACCCGTCACTATGAGCTTCGAGTCGTTCCGGGTGTGTCACGGCATTGAATAAACAATAGTACAATTATATCCGAGGGATATATTATAGGGCATTCATAAATGATGAATTGTGAATATTATGCTGCATTAGATAGATATATATTGTTTACTTCATTATAAAAAAAAATATAGTAATAAAAAAAAACTTTATGGAAGTACCTATTAGAGACTTGGTACATGACTCAAACATTGGTAAAAAATACAGTAAAGTATACAAAAACTACAAGTGCAATGTCCAGCTTTATAGCTAATAGTGATTTCTTCCAGGTAATTTTAAGAAAGGATTGAAAGAGATGGGAGGAGCTATGCGTAGTGCGTGCGTCTTGCGAAGACTCTTTACTGTGAGAAAGTAGGAAAATATGACATTAAACCAGACTTTTGAAACTTTTAACTAGTGTCTAGAACGGGCAAGAAACTACGGCCTGTTCCTATCCTTTGATTAAATATAAATAATGATGACGTTGCATTGTGGTGTCGTTTCAACTTAGTAACGTTTAAATGCAAGAGAGTTATGATTAGAAAAAAAAACATAAGTAAGTTTATTTTACAAAATGAAAGATAAAAACATATTTATTCATTTTATTAAATTATAGAGTTCTTAGTAAGTACAATTGGATATAAATAAATTATTGATATAGCCAGTAAACTCGAAACGAATATATTATTCTGAATGATCGGTAAGTGACACAGCCGGTACCGGTCCGGGCCGTAACTGGTTTTATTTTCCGGAAAATTGGCAAGTCATAATAATACGCTGAGTCATAAATAAGGATCGACATTGGCCCTCTCGAGAATTTCTTTTTACGGTACATTTCACTCTTGCTCTGATGACGGGTAGAGCTTGGTGGGAGAGCGAGCGAGTAAATAATTAAAAAAAAACTTTATTTGGGACGCTATAAAAATAAAAAAACAAATGATGAACGATAAACGCGCAAAAGTCAAATGACTTGCATCGAGGAGTGTTGACAAGTCAATTAACGTACTAACTAATAAATCTCGTTAATGTTGAAAAAACTACGATGTTTTACGAAATAAGGCGCTTTTAACTTTTTGATTTGATAACTTGGAGGATAAACGCGGAATTCCAAGTGCGTCACGCGTTTGTCTAAACGCTTACGTTTGTGTCACATTCCCACCCTAACCTAACATTGAGGTTTCGTTCATCGACGACATATTTTATACCGTGTTTATTATGTTTATGTTTACGGAATCGAACTCGCATCTCGCAAGCAGATACTTCCGACAAACTTATTTACTGAAAAATACTTATCTAGTTTGTGTAGATAACTTTCCTTATAGAATTCAACAAAAGACGTGAAAAGTTTTACTAACAATGACGACATAGTATACGAATAACAAATAGTAAGCTAACAGAATAAGCTGCCGTTATAAGGGAGCTCTGAACGTCGAACGCACACTGCACAGCATGATACGCACTCATGCATACACTATACAGCGTAATATGCACACACTTTTATACTGTATTTATAGCAAAGCGCAATTGTAATTGCAATGTCTAGGACGATCTTACTAAGCTGACTGCAGATACTGCATACTGCAGCTTAAATTAACTACACACGCATTGCTTTGGTTGTTTAGCCAAATATCCCCTCGATTTTTAAGACAAATACTGGTTTTGAGATGCACTACTGTTTTGTCGATACTATGTAATGCTTTGAGTGCATACTTTTGAAAAGTCTGAGAGGAATGCTGATACCGTGTTTTTTAGAAAAAGAAACAGATGGTGCTCTTGACGTACGAGTTTGCTTATAATTTGGAGAACTTTTAATTAGAATAAAGTAAATCTGGAAATCCAACAAGTATTATTTATTCTTTGATTATAATAATTGTAAACTATGCCTATAAATAACTTAGTGCCTAATATAACTGAAGATTTATGACGAAGCTTGTTTTGTAAGGTTGGTAACTATACTTAACTTAAACTATCGCTGATAATAAACATTTCTCGTATCTCGCCCCGAGTCTGAGTTTAACTCGAACGAGTATCGAAAAAAAATCTCTAATTATGTATGAAGTAAAGCAATATTTCGCAGAACGGTATTTCAACCCGTTGTTTCACACCAAACAAAATTTGCAGCTTAGTTTTTATCGTTCTAGGAAACTCAGACTACGGGCTCTGATATAATCGGATTGTCACATTTCGTTTTACTCAGAAACTTTGCAAAGGAATTGATCACGCTATCTTATTGATCTTCTATTCGTAGGTTCGTTCTCGTGCCGTTGTTTAACAGAATTACGTCCTTAGTGGTCTTATGGGCCAGATAAAACTGTTTGGGTCGTTTGAGCCCGGTGATTCACCAGCTAAATTAGACCCATGGCTTGATTATTGCCCGCGGCAGGACATTTGCCCTTTTATTTGTAGCGGTTACTGATATGGGTTCGATAGTTCTTGCTCATTGGTCGGTCTCGGTAGGCAGTGTGGATAAATTAATAGTTATTGAGTGAGAGTTTGTTGAGGAACTTGCTAGAATGATTGTGAGTTTGTAGGCAGAGGTCAGAGCACTGTTTTCTAGTCGAAATCTCGGTATTGGCTAAATTATTTGTGCCTGAATTATGATATGAAAAACATTTGCGTTGCCAAAAAGGTTATGATGCATTACAGTTTAATCAAGCATACAAGTTAAGAGCCTGGAAGAGATCGTTCTTAGCGATAAGGCCGCCCATTGTGTTGTAGATTTAATGTTTCTTGTGTGTAAAATCTTTTATCTGTGTGCAATAAAGTTTTTATTTATCTAATCATAAGCTTTGCTCTCAAAGCGAATCGTGGGTTCGGTGCTTATTCACGTTTTCTTCATGTTTGAATAAATAGTTGCCATAACACAAATATTTGTTCAAACTTTTATGTCAATTTCACTGACACTTTTTCATCATTGATGTTAGTTCTATGCCTGAGAGTTACATCTATTTTACAAACAAAAAGTTAGTATTCTATCAACAATCTAGTTCATAGTACAAGCTTTGCTTTTTTATTTATTGGACTTCACCAGGCTGATCATTATTATGTTGTAGAATAAACTAGTTGCGCAGCTTATTTTAACACCTTTTGTAGAGCAAAACACAATTTATTGGTTTTAGCAAAATTAATGGCGGAACCCCAGCTGCTCCGATTATGAGAGAACATTTTTAATAATAAACTTTCGATAAAATAAATGAACTATAGTTTACGGAGCTCGGATAAATTAAAAATGTTGTTATGGCACGTGGACGTTTAATTATCAATATTTACGTATTGATTTGAAAACAACATACTTCATACTATTTTGATTGGGTACCTACTTAATTCACAGATAATGGGATACTAGTAGCAAAGTTCTACTTGAACTCTGTTTAAGATTATTGTTGTTTTAACACGCTAGAAGAAGAAGATTGGGTGAATGGTGTGAATTTATAGATCTTTTTTAGTTTTTTGATCTAAGTAAATCAAAAACTACACTTCGCGTATTCGGTTTAAAAATTGATTTTATCACTACACTCTTTAGGTATAAGTTTTTCGTCTTAAAACGCAGTAGTACAAAATTCTCCGTCACGTGTAAATGCAACAAAGCAGCTTTGAAACAAAGCACTCTGCAACTTCCCACCGCCACGCCGCGGAGGTGTCGCCAAAATGAATTAGCAACTGCTCATATTAAACGAAGTTTCTGTACAAAGTTACTTCATAAACGGGAGTAACTTCTGTTGGCTGTCGTTTTCAAGCTAAGTTGTAATATGCGAAATAAATCCTTCTTAGAGAGATGTCACACGGATGTTGCGGCAACCCTGCGACTTCTTACTTAATTTTTCAACTTAGTGTTAGTGGCACACGAGCACGGCGGCGTTAGCGCTGCGTCGTCATTTCTCTCGTCCCTTCATCGTTTCCACGCTCTTCCTTCCTCACCTCGTCTCCCACCTATCCTTGCGCTTAGTTTTTTCAGATCTAATGTATCTTACTTTAATAAAAATCTCGAATGCGTTGTGTCATCTGTCATTTTAACGCATATCGTTCGAAATATATACTTAAACGGAGCGTCACCGCTCAGTCGACGTAGAATTAACGCACAGACTACGCTCGTGTAGCACCGCTATTACTTACTTTGTTTTTCTTATCAAACCTCGTCCATTCCTTACTCTTTCATCCTCTATGGCACGATGCTGAAAAAACCATCTTCGATGTAGAGTTGTCTATGGCATAGTCTTCTTCCTAACACCAACAAGAACTTTGTTTCAATGCTGTGTGTCGTGGGGTCCATAAAGACTGTGTCCTGAGAGACCACACGTCCCTTAGTAATAAGGGCCCCTTCAAACTGGAACACATCAGCACAAAGATGCAAAGGAATACCTGAATGATTCCACATGCTCTTGTAATCTAGCGCCCAAGTTATTGGATTTGCAATCAACGCAGGTATCCTAGGTCGGCAGTTGAAAGCATTTCTGTATTCCAATTCCTTTGTACAAGCTCTCGAATCATTTGCTTGTAGGTTTCATAGATAGTGTGTTTTTGATAGAAAATTGTGATGTGAATTTCAAAAAAATATATAGAAATGTGGAGATGAAGATAAATGAAAGTTAATTATTATTAATCAATTAGCAAAACATACTTTTTTTTCTACTTATCATGTACATATATTTTAAATATTATTTTGAAAAGTAAGCTAACTTCAAAACTACTTTATGTACTTTGAATATAAAGTTAAAACAGGTAAATATTGTTATACCCATACCTATCACAAAAATATTTTAATACAAATAATAAAAAAGTTTTCCCTGCCTTTCCATCGGTCAGCGTTTTCTTCTTTTCTATCGCCCATAATTTTATTTACTTTATAATACATCAAACAGTAGATCTATACTTATAATAAAACTGTAGAGAGGTAAATTCTGTACATGAAATATATTTAAAAAAAAACTATCAGGGGGTGATTAGTGATCGATACTGATGCCAAAAATGCAATCAGTAAAATTTTTGTCTGTCTGTCTGTCTGTCTGTCTGTCTGTCTGTATGTATGTTCCTTATAGAAACAAAAACTACTCGACGGATTTTAACGAAACTTGGTACAATTATTCTTCATACTCCTGAGCAACATATAGGATACTTTTCATCACGCTACAATCACTAGGAGCAGAGTAGTAAAGGGAAATGTTGGGAAAACGGGAGAAGTTACTGTTAGGAATAGATACTCCTTTAATATCTATCACCAGCCTTAGATGTTACCATAGCAACCAAACGTTGTTGATTGTCATCAATGTCACTATCTTCACTTTTGACTAAATATATTCTTTACAGTATACGTTAAAAATATTCGTTTATTTATTGTAACTGGTTTTATTCGATCCTACAGTACCTACTTCTATCTTCTTTAACATGGTAGCAGAGCGTGGTTAAGGTACCCTGATGGTTCTATTTTACTGCATCCATCGTTCGCATATTGCAAAGGTTTGGCATGGAGAAATGTAAGCCAGTGCCAACACCAATTTTAAAAGCAAATAATGATCAAGATGTTAATGAAGTTTCAATGAACTTCCCGTACCGTGAAGCTGTTGGATCACTAGCTTATTTGATGACAAGCACGAGGCCTGACATAGCCTTTGCTGTCAGTGTTGTATCTCGAAATTTAGATAAACACAAGCGAGAACATCATCAATATCAAGAGGATAATGCGTTACTTGAAAGGGACTATAGAAGAAGGCATCGTTTACAAGCCAGGAAATAGTCATAATTTAGAATGTTACAGTGACGCTGACCACGAAGGTGATCATGAAACTGGAAGGTCTACCTCAGGCATTCTTTGCATGTATGCTGGAGGTCTAATATCCTGGAAAAGTAAACGCCAGAGCACAGTAGCGATTTCATCCACCGAGGCAGAAATAGTGGCAGCAAGTGAAACTGCTAGAGAAATTATTTGGCTTTGAAAGATCATGAAAGATATCATTGGTGAATGTCCAGCATCCCTATGTGTTGATAACGAATCAGCAATTAAGATGGCTAAGAATCCGCCAGAATTCCACCAAAAGACCAAACACAAAAGGATACGATCATTCTTTATACGAGAATGTGCTCAAGATGGAAGCATTACGTTATTGGGTTTTTAGGGTTCGAAAACCAAAGGGTAAAACTAGATCTTATTACTGAGTCTTTGGTTTCTGTCAATTTTCAATTCTATAACTATCACGAATAATTAATATTAAAGGGGGCTTATACATAAACGTGATTTTTATTTATTCGATATTGATAAGGGCAACGGGAGATAGATACGGTACGGAACTCTTCGTGCGCACTTGCCCGGTTTTATTAATAAGTAGGTATAGATACTAAGTTTTCCGTCATAGACTGCTCTTTACCATCAATTTCCCTCATAAGTAGATAGTAATGGGTTATAGCAAAATCTCTTAAAACGGCACGCGGACGAAGTCGCGGCGGGAACAGCTAGTACATCCTAAAAAAATACTCCAGAGTAGCCATATTTTATCTCGCAAATACGAGGACTCAATAAAATGCTATAAAGTTATTCACGCGAAAGGATAAAAACGAGTTATGTACAAGAAAAACTCAGGTTTCTAAATACAGATGTTTCTATATAGTCCATCTGAGTCTTTAGTAGCAAGCTATAAACATAGTAACATAGTCTGTTATTAAATTTATCATACTTATTTAACATTTGCTAAGGTTTTAGATGAAGTTGATTTAAATATTGTTGATTGCGTTGGAAATCTCTTGAGTATGATTATGTATAACTTAGATATTGTCAAAAATATATCTTTGTTTAATGTAACTTTTAAAAAAAATACAATTATTTTGCTTCATTTGACAATTTAAAGACAAAAAAACCGCACTTTTCTAATTAAAACTGCAGTTTAATTCATCGTAAAAAAATTGTTTTGGCTAAAAGAACAAAGCTTTTAAACTGAATCTGATATATTTTTAGATAGAAAGTAACTAAATTCGTATATTAAAAGTTTTCTTTCTAAAGTCTAACAAATCTTTACATAAAACTTATTGTCGCGCGCGTAAAATAAGTCGTAAAAATGTCGACCTGAGCAATAAAGTAAGATGTATATATCTAGGATAAGGGATGAGTGACGTCATTCCTACCAAGGATAATAAAACCAGTTGGGTTCTTGGGGGGGCTATCCAGCAAGGGGAAACTTGCGTGACCGAATATCCTTTCAGTTGCAGTTCAGTTTTCGATGATTTTACTATAGTAACTCATCAGTATTCCGTGGCATTTTTGTGGACTGACGTGACTGAGCTTTATAAAATTATGACTGAGCTGTTAAAAATGACGTCAATGTCACGGTTAAGCATGTGGCCTACCTGGTTTGAGCATGGCCTACCTGATTTAAGCACGACCAACCACATTTGAGCATGGCCTACCTGATTTTTCGTTAATTCTATCAAACGGTATGAAAATCGATCATTCAAAATATCAATAAAAGACGAAGAAGAAAACTGAACTGCAATTTGATCAAATAACAGTTCAAAAACATTTCAGTTGTCAGGATATCCCCCCTGATGGATCTATGCAAGAGATAAGTTGGGATATAAGGATCAGAATAAAAGACTTGATAAGGTTATTGTTAGTTTTGCTGAGACGTAGCCGTATTTTTATGATTTGATAAATAACAGTAGGAACACGGACAGGGGGATAGGCGAGTTCTACTTGATTCAAGTTTAAAGTTGTTGGAAATAGTTGACACGCAAGAAGAAGAAGGAACGTCTTTTGAGAAACTCTTAATATAGAATATGAAAACTAGGGAACTAAGACAGACTATAAATATAACTATTCAAGAACATTTCTCACAGATTTTCAGATGTAGTGTGCAAGCAAGAGATTTTTTTTTTACTTTCCTAAAAACAGGATAAAAAAGTGCTAAACCAAAGCATCTTAACAAAAGGCTGCGAGATAATCTTGTATCAGGAATTTTCAAAACAATACCGTTGCTAAGCTCCCGGGATCTCCCCGGGGCTAATGTGGCTTATAATAGATTTCCCAAACCAGCCATTTGTCCTGCAGCACAGATCAACTTTTAGCCTTATATTCTACTTCTTTGTGATTGGAAAGTTTGAACAATCTATTTGGGGAATGGAAATTTTTACGAATTTATGTATTCCGGTGTCAGAGATATGTAGGCTTTCAGTCAAATGTTTTTCAATTATTTTGATGGACGTCATTCAGATGGTATTAGAGCTGGTAAATTGCCTTCGTGATGTGAGTCGTAGGTTCTATTACCACTGAAAACAAAAAATGTGTGGTAGAAAACATTGACTGTTGTGTTTTTACTATGTATTCTATGGATGTATGTATTTAAATATTTTTTTATAAGAAACAAAACAGGAGAAGAACGTGACGCAGGTGAAGTCACGGGTAAAAACTGGTATATACTAAGCTCAGTCGTGACAAAGCATCCTGTCGATCCCCTTGCTTTCAAAATCTCGGTCCAAATTTACGAGTGTTTCAAAATCACGGAGTCATCGAAAGTGTGGACAGAATAGCCACTCCATAATACCCCAGTATATGTGCCAGGTAGAACTGAAACTCAAATGATCCTTTAGTGGATTGTGAAAGCCGGGTTAGTTTCATAATCCCCATTAAACAATCCCCATCATGGGGATTATGGTACTTTGAGTCTCATGATCCCCATGATTTAGAGATTTCAAGCCAGTGCTTTACACAACACACAACTATAACTATAAACTGCTAGGCAGCCAAACACGCTTTAAGTAATTTTTAGATAGTTTTTTTTATTGTACATTACTAAAGGAAAAACCAAAACAAAGGCGTCAATTGGTAATTAAAAGTATGATCAGCAAGCGGCCTTATCGCTACAAGTTATTTCTTCCAGGGACCCGTATTGTTTCTCTAGCGTCTAGTGTCATAAACAAATAGGTAACATTACTTTAAACTATTCAATTTATTTTTTCAGAACAATTACAATTCAATTGTGTTTGAAATTAATTACATACAAATAATAAATAATCTAAAAATGTTACTTATACAAAGTTAAGGCACAATAATAAAAATACAAAATTTCAATATACTTAAAATATCAACAGGTATTCTTGTTATTCTAGAACGGTTATTGTTGCTGTCACTTGACTGACTATGTCTGTATTGCTTGAATCTATTTTTATAAGTGAGTTGCGTATCTATCTATAACGTGTTTATATTATTTAATGAAGCGAGGAAGTTTAAATGGCGGGACTGTAGCGAGACTGTTGTGAATTATCGCCGTCTCGGGAAATCTTTTATCGAGTTACGCTATTATGACCTGCTTTTGTACAGAGCGGTGACCGTTATTTCACGTCCGACATTTCATCAAACTTCAATTGCATTTCTTCAATAAAACCACTATAAAATATTATCAACATCAACGTTTGCACCTACAAAAATGTAAGTTATTGGTAAGGAATCAAATGGCCCTTAAAAAGTTTATTGAAAATAACGTATAATTTTCAATAACCTTTTTAGGGTCCTGAGTATCCAAATGTACGTCAAATCCGGTTCGCACTTTGAAAAACCCCAGGCAACGCCCAAGGGAAGGTGTTCATATAATTCAGGCTAATCAATTACAATGTAATTTTATCAACAAAATAAAGCCTTTTTTCAAATGGTACTTTGAAAATTTTTAAATTATTAAGGTCCTTGCAGTAATTAAAAATCCATTATACAACCTTATTTATTAAAACAAACTTATGTTGGACTTTAATTTATAAATTATACACGAATAATGTTAGTAATGGTGAAGTTTATTTGTTACTTAATTTAATTATAAAGTGTCCTTGTAAAATATGTCCAAAGTTTGGAAAAATGTATTGGATACAAACGCTCGTAAAATATTCTTCTAGGTGCCAGTTCCACGTGACTAGAGTCTGTTCTTGTTGGATCTGGTCACGTGAAACGGCACCTAGAATCACAAGGGCACAGCGGCCTGGTTCCTACCGTTTTTTTATATGATCCTTCTTACAAATAACTAAAACTACTAAATGCTGAATCCTCAATGCCTTGTCAATTTAACTTGGTTTAAATGCAACTTAGCTTCAAAATTATTGAAATGCTCATGTCCACATTAGAGGAGTTATGAGCCATATACCAAATAAATGAGAAATAACAAGTAAAGTTTCACGTGCGAATATAAAACGCTGCCAGAACGATGCGTGTCTTGCCAAATTTAAAATTATAGAAAATTTGGAGGTGGCAACTCGCCAGTTTTATTTATTTTCAGTTATTTATCTCAAAAAAGGTACCCTACAAGATTCACCCCCTCCATCCTTAAAGGTTTTTGCTGAGGGGGTAAATGACCCCCTCTTTTACTCATCCCTTTGCACACCGCCCACCCTAAAAGTCTTTTAGTATGCTCATCTGGGTACCAAATTATAACAACAAATTGTCTTCAGTCTGCTTAATTAGATTGATCTAACACTCAAAGCATAGCTTGGCTACAAATTTTTCCACAAGCAGACTTATCTAACCTAGACGTAAAGAGCGGCAGGGGTGATAGCTCTGATATGCTTTGTGTAAAACATACAAATTAAAGCGCTGAATACCTATGAATCACAATAGAAACTAAATATGATTTAAAATCTGGATAAGTCCTAATGGTGCCTCACGAAATTGACACGTGGGGAATGCACAGTTAATTCGTTATGGCTATGAAAAATTCCAATATAAGTCAAAATTACTTTATTCAATAAAATCACAAGGATCACGTTTCACGTCTTACATACCTGATTCTAGGTGCGAGTTCATCGCGACCAGAGTCTAAAAGAACTGGCAAGACAAGATCTGTACCCCAGCAGCGCCTCTAGCAGATTTCTTGAGAAGCTTGGATTTCCATACAAAATCCATGGCGCTCGACGATTGCGTACCTATCTGCGATCCGTGTGTGCACAAACTTGTACTTAGGGTACTGGATCCTAGCGTTTTTTATAAGATCCTTTTTACAATAAAATTGTACACTTCTGTACACAACTTCTTACAAAGTAAAAAACAAACATGCCATATCAATCGCTTCAAAGCTCCGTCGCCATTACTCTGTAACTTTGTTATGACTTCGGGCAAGTTTATTTGGAAAATGAACCGGGTCTGCGTCCAGCGTCGATTTATCAACGCTCACGCCATCTATTGGCATCTGATAGTATTAATATTTTAGTACTATAATAAAATATACTTTGTCATAAATTGCATGTATGTCATAAGTAACTTGTAAGACTTAAAGGACTATACATTTATGGCCCGATTTAACACTTAATCACCTAAGTACCATCTTTTGTATTGTACACATAAATGTACTAATATGACAACAATAAATGAATTGAGTATGGTTTATTTTGTATTTTTATTATTTGTGTACCTTCCCTATCTTCTTTTGTTTTTAGTGTTTGTTACCATTCAACTGTATTGTGTTCCAAATATTTTTCTTTCACTAACTCTATTTCTAGTCAGCATTCATCATCATCATCATCATCTTCCTACCCTTGTCCCACATTATGTGGGGTCGGTACAACACGTCCTCTTCTTCCACTCTCCTCTATCAGACGTCATCTCAATGCTCACACCTTTCTTACACATGTCATCATTCACACAGATTATTTCATTCATCATTATACAGATAAATAAATACATTTTATCGAGTAAAAACTAGGATTCAAACCCACTATATTTAATGAAAATGTAGCTATATGTATTAGTCCAGTAGATTTTAGTAGATATACTTGAGCTTAATAGAAAATAGATACATGATCCGTGGAGGAAAGCGAGCCGACTCGATTTCAAATCAAAAAGCATTCGTGTCTATATTTTATTGTGAATTTACTTGGAATAATGTAGAGCTACTCTCGTATTTTTATTAATTTGATTAATCGATTTTATATAACTTTTAACAATTTGTATTTTGTACTTGCTAAAACCCAAATTTGTATCTACGCCTTAAATCAAATCATAGTGCCCATAAACGATATAATACAAATAAATAAATAATGCTGGACAATCCACAAAACATCATCTAACCCCAAGTTAAGCAGAGCTTGTGTTATGGGTACTAGAAGACTGACATACTTAATACAATACATTACATAGGTATTTTTTTTATTATACATATAAAATACCCAGAAAACCCGGAATAAATATTAGCAGATCGTACAAACATTTATCCCAAGGCGGGAATCGAACCCGCAACCTCCACGTTGCAGGCGGACCTTCGACCACCGCGCCACATCGGTCGTCAAACACACACACACACACAGTGCACGTAAACTATATTATAATACCTATAGTTACAAATAAAAATTTATCTAAGGCTTAGTCTAATGGTTAGATTCTGCGATAAACGTATGTATTGGTTGCCGAAATCTAAATAAATTATTATACATAAGTACTTTAAATCGATCATACATATTTTTGACCAAATAGTTGACCACCAACAGAAAACAGTGAATATATAGGTTCTAGAAATCTAGAACCGCTATCAGCCGCTCTCATCCCAAACTGAGAGCCCTTTTAAGAAATCGAATAAACCATTCAGTGATAAAATTTTGTTTCCAAGGTCAGTAACACCTAAAATTCAATGAAATCACGGGTCAGATCAAGTTCCAAAGTGTTCAAAACTTAGTAAAGTAACCCGCAAGAACAAACGAGAGAGAATAAATCTGACATTTCCAAAGTTTATGAACAATTTATTACAGTACGTGTCTGCAGCCGAAGCCGGGAACATGAGTTATATTCGAATGTTTACAAAATGATATATTTAAAAAGTTTTTGAGTGAGAAGGGTGCATTCCAGGATGTTTGTTTTGGTTCAGGCAGAGATTTGGGGCAAAGTTGTTATGGATTAAAAGGAATTATGAAGGTGTGCTGGCTAGATAATTTTGTCCACTCGCAATGAAATGGAGCTGTTTTCAGTGGTTAAGAGTTATTTTATCAGTTGGGTATACAGTATTTACAAAATGTTCACGGTAACGGTCTGTGGATAGCTCAACTATTTCTTATGTATTTTATAATTTATATACATGTGTACATTTAGTAAATACAGTTTTGAAATATCCTTTCATTTGATAGGCAATGTGTTGCTCGGGTTGGGTTTGGCTCTGTTTTCCATGCTGAGTATTGTGGGTACGATTCCTAGAGCAAACATTTATTTAATGGCAAACATTGATGGTTTGTTCTGTGTTTCGTTGTTATTAAATTATATTTACTTGGAAGAATACATTTTCTTAACAGTATTTGATTAACAATGTAAATAGGTATATTTTTCAACTCTTTGATACTAAAAGTTCTAAAATACTTATTCAATTAAGTAGGTAAGGAATGTCTATTAGGTTTTGTATAAATGATTATTAATTTCTATCAAAAACAGTCTTTAATTCCAGGATCATAAAAGTGGTTTCTAAATATACTTACATTATTTTGGGTATTTCCGTTTTGGAAAATAATAAAATGGAAATATAAGCTCTTGTTTACTTATTTTCTTTGAACACAAAAATTGTCTAAGTGATTTAATAATATTCCGGATGTCTTTAGATAGAACGGAGAGTATTATTCTGTTCCTTGCGGGATGGACAAAATGTATAAACTGTATGAATTATCTTTAGTTTTATTTCATAATTAAAATTACAATGGTTAGGGGGCCGTGGCCAGTATGCGAAGAGAAGGTTATATTTCTTGACAAGCGCGTGGCGAGCGCGTACGTCACCATGACTGACACCTGTCAGTTGACATTGACATGTTGCCCGCGCGCACATCCATCATCGGCCGGAAAAAATCTCATACAATAAGACCACATTTTCTTGGTATTCTCTACTTAAAGGTATTTAGGTATTTGCAATAAAAGTTAAAATAATAATGAAGCAAATAGTCTGTTTACTACTCTATACATGAATTTACAACATAAAATATAAGTAGATATGCTATTAGTCCAAGCTACAAGATTAGTTTCAGACAAGATGGCGTGGTCTGAAATGTCCATATTACTTAATAATTGAAACAACGATAATTTATTAAGCGTTATCAATAGACATCGAATTCTATTTTTATAGCGTTACTGCATATTTTGGTACTTTTTCATTGATAGTGCTTATTTCAATAGCTAGGTAGTTAGGTACGTGTTTACACGTCCGGAGAGGGGCATACGGCACTCGCGGCTTCACTCACGCGCCTAACGCAATTCAATTGTTTTTGTCTCGTGTAATGATTTAACGTATTTTGAAAATAAACTGTAAAATTTATTATCTGTATTCGTTCATATTCATACACTTAAAATAAAAAAAAAAAAAAAAAATAAAAAAAAAAATAAAAACAGCTTTATTTCCTAAACCTAACATAAATTTCTAATACATATATTTAAAAAAGTTAAATTTATAGTTTTGGTTGGGCCGCCTTAGCGGTAAAAGCCTCCTCCAAAGTTCTCCATGCGTCTCTGTTCCTTGCCTTTCTTGGCCATATTTTACCAGCTACGTCAGTTATGTCGTCGTTCCACCTTTTGAAAGGCCTTCCTCTTTTCCTTTTCAAGTTTAGGGGAGTCCAGTTGGTTACTATGTAGGGCCACCTATCTGGTTTCAGTCTTTGTATATGACCCGCCCATTTCCATTTTAGTCCCATAATCCGTTTTGCCACGTCTTTTGTTTTAGTTTTATGTCTAATTTCCGTGTTTTTAATTTTGTCTCTGATCCTTATACCTAAAAAACTTCTTTCTATACCTCTTTGACAGATCTTAAGTCTCTCTAACATTCTTTTAGTTATTGGCCAAGTTTGGCAGGCATAGGTTAAGCAGGGTGTTAGGCATATATCCATAGCTTTGCTTTTCAGTTTAGTAGGTAGATTACTCTTGAATATTTCTTTCATGGCCCAGTATTTATTCCATGTTGATTTTATTCTCCTGTTTATTTCTCTTTCGGTGCATGCGTCGAAAGCAATGAGGTGTCCGAGGTAAATATATTCTTCCACATACTCTAGAGCAGTCGATTGTAACATGATTGGTTTTTTGTATTTATTTGTCATCACTTTTGTTTTGTCTCGGTTTAATTCTAGGCCAGCCTTTTTACTTTGTAAATTTAGGGATTCAATCATGTAGTTTAGTTCAGTAGGATTTTCGGAAAGAAGTACAATGTCGTCTGCGAATCTCAAGTGTGTTAAATATGTTCCATTGATTTTGATTCCCATTTTTGACCAGTCTAGTGCTCTAAATATATTTTCTAAAACAGCAATAAAAATACTCGGTGAGAGCGGGTCGCCCTGTTTCACGCCTCTTTCAATGTGGAATGATGGGCCTGCTGTTTCTAGTTTCACCTTTGCAGTGCTTGTTTTGTAGATCTCTCTGATCAAACTTATGTAATCATTGTTTACGCCTTGTCTTTCAAGTGATTGCCAGATAATTGTGTGGGATATCGAATCGAAAGCTTTAGAATAATCAATAAAGCAGATGTATAAGGGTTGGTCATATTCTACACACTTTTCAATGATCTGCTTCAAGGTGTGTATGTGATCAACTGTTGAGTAGTTCTTTCTGAAACCTGCTTGCTCTACCGGTTGGTTTTCTTCAATTGTGTTGGATATTCTCCGGAGTAGCGTTAGTGCGAACACTTTATACAGGCATGACATTAAACTGATAGGTCTATAGTTTGTAATTTGTTTAGGGTCTCCTTTTTTGTAGAGTAATGTAATTTCTGAACCTGTCCACTGTTGAGGTATAATTTTTTCTTTCAGAATTAGGTTAAATAGTTCCGTCAGTGGTTTTGTTAGAGCTTGTTTACCAGCTATTAACATGTCGTTAGTAATTCCGTCAGGTCCGGGGCTCTTTCCCGATTTCAGGTTCTGTAAAGATAATTCTATCTCGCTTTCCATGAATGGTAGGGCTGGGTCCATATTAACTGAGTGATTTTCAAATGATTCTGCGGAGTTGCTGTTGCGGCTGTAGAGCTGGCGGTAAAACTCAGTCGCTATGTGTAGAATATCTTTCCTGTTAGTAACTGTTGTCCCGGAAGAATTGCAGAGGTGCGTCATCAGTTGTTTTGTTGTATCTAATTTTTTGAATGCCTTTTTCACACCTCCCGTTTTTTCCAGGTGTTCGTGTAAGGTTTGCATTCTGTAGTTGTGTAAGTTTTGTTTAGTTTTTTTGTTTATTCTTTTAAATATTCTACTGAGCTTCAGTTTTTCTTTCTTAGTTTTGTTTGATTTGATTCTTAGTTCGTGTCTTTGTCTGTATAGCTCTATTATTTCTTCTGTAATGATAGCCTTAGTGTATTTTATTTTTTTATTTGTGCTTGCTTGTTTTACGCATTTTTTCAGGTCATTTTCAATGTTATCATAAAACATTTGAGTAGTTTTTATTTCTGGATTTTTTGATAATTTTAGTTCATTTTCAAAAATGCTTAAGTCTGTGTTCTTCATGCAGTGTTTACTATAGTTTGCTCTTGATCGCTTTTGAGGCTCTACACTTAAGGTCATTCTTACCATTCTATGGTCGCTGGAGTGTGTAACATGGCTTAATACACTAAAGTTTTGGACGTATTTGGGTTGATTTGTTGTTATGAAATCGATTTCGTTTCTTGTTTTTCCATTTGGAGACATCCATGTCCATCTAAGTTTGCTTGATTTCTGAAATAGAGTGTTTGTAATTTTAAGCTTATGTTGTAGGCAGAAATCAATGAAACTTTGGCCTCTATCATTTCTTGCACCATATCCATATTGACCCATAACCATATTTTCGTTCTCTTCTGGATGGCCTATTTTCGCATTCATATCGCCCATTACTATTACGTTTTTTGTACATTTATTCATTGCCTTCTCAAGATCGTTGTAAAAGATGCACATTTCTGTCTTTTTTGCTCGTTCAGTAGGTGCGTAAACTTGAACTATTGAGTATATTTTCGTTTGAATTTTTATGTGAAGTAAGGCAACTCTCTCTGAAATTGCTATAAAGTCCTGGACATTTAAATGATTTTGTTTTTTGACTAAAAAGCCAACACCTTTTTCTCCTTGCTTGTTTCCATAATAATAAAGAGTGTAGTTACCTCTATCTTCAATTTTATATCCTTCTCTTCTTACTTCAGAGATACCGATGATATCCCAATTCAAGGCAGATAGTGCATATTCTAGTTCTATAATTCTTGATTCATTGAGAAGGGATCTGACATTAAACGTTGAAATATAATATTTCATGACCTTTGGAGGGTGGAAGTCTACTGCCCCCGCGGTGACCAGCCGTTCTGGGGGAGGTTCTGGGATTCATACACTTAGGTAGAATTTTTCATTATAGTATCTGGTAACACTGATTGAAAGTTACTTTTATTGTGTAAAATA
This sequence comes from Ecliptopera silaceata, assembly GCA_932527185.1. Lineage (NCBI taxonomy): Eukaryota > Metazoa > Arthropoda > Insecta > Lepidoptera > Geometridae > Ecliptopera > Ecliptopera silaceata. The sequence continues at coordinate 1,122,416 of OW052202.1, read as the reverse complement.
TTATTTATGTGATTGTTATTTAATTATTGTCTTTACTTAATATTGTATAAAAAAGTGCGTAATTTATTGAATAATTGTATTACTCTTTTTTTAGTAATGTAAGTTAAAATATAATTAAGTACTGTAATAAAGTACGGAAAAGAGTGCCAGTGGCGCCAATCACGATGTTCGGCGGTTGGGAGAACAGAGGGGTGTTTTGGCGACGGTGGGCATTCTTTTCCGGGACGAGATTGTGAGCGGACGAAAAGAAATTGTTAATAAATATTATATTGGTTAAATTGCACTAAAGTATTATTATTCGTAAAAATTCAGAAGTTGTATCTTATCTACGCCTGCGAAATTTGACTGCCGACATTGTGAACGTGAGTACCTTAACATTAATTTGTTATTAATCATGAAATAATCGTTGTTCTCTATTTGAAAACGATACTTATGTACCTACGCTTTTATTAGCATACTTGAAATTGTTCTTTTCATTAATTCTAGCAGAATAGATTACTATTAATTGTTTTGGAATAACTATGAGAGTAAAATTATAAAAAAAAATATAGCTGAGGGTAGTTATTAAAAATTATCAAAAACTTGTTAATGTATTTTGTCAGTATTGGTACATGAATTATTCTACTGATTGTTCCAGATGTTTGAGTTAATTATATTATCATATGAAAATCTTAAGAAATATGTATTGCATTGACAAAGACTAAAATAATTATAATTGAAACTGGATTAAAACTGGATTGGAATTGAAATTGAGAATGCATTGAAACTGGATTGGAATTGAAATAGAGAATGCATTGATATAAAATTAATTAAATTAAATTCAGTTAAATTAAATTAAATTGAGATAAATTAAATTAAATTGAATTGAATTGGATTGGATTGAATTGAATTGAATTGAATTAAGTTGAATTAAATTGAATTAAATTGAATTAAATTGAATTAAATTGAATTGAATTGAATTAAATTGAATTAAATTGAATTAAATTGAATTAAATTGAATTGAATTGAATTGAATTGAATTGAATTAAATTGAATTAAATTGAATTAAATTAAATGGAACATGTAGGTGTTTCCAAATGAATGAATTTAACTAATGGAACATGTAGGTGTTTCCAAATGAATGAATTTTACTAATGGAACATGTAGGTGTTTCCAAATGAATGAATTTTACTAATGGAACATGTAGGTGTTTCCAAATGAATGAATTTAACTAATGGAACATGTAGGTGTTTCCAAATGAATGAATTTTACTAATGGAACATGTAGGTGTTTCCAAATGAATGAATTTTACTAATGGAACATGTAGGTGTTTCCAAATGAATGAATTTAACTAATGGAACATGTAGGTGTTTCCAAATGAATGAATTTTACTAATGGAACATGTAGGTGTTTCCAAATGAATGAATTTTACTAATGGAACATGTAGGTGTTTCCAAATGAATGAATTTAACTAATGGAACATGTAGGTGTTTCCAAATGAATGAATTTTACTAATGGAACATGTAGGTGTTTCCAAATGAATGAATTTTACTAATGGAACATGTAGGTGTTTCCAAATGAATGAATTTTACTAATGGAACATGTAGGTGTTTCCAAATGAATGAATTTTACTAATGAAACATGTAGGTGTTTCCAAATGAATGAATTTAAGAAATGGAACATGTAGGTGTTTCTAAATTAATTAATTTAACTAATGGAACATGTAGGTGTTTCTAAATGAATGAAATTTAACTAATGAAACATGAAGTTGTTTCTAAATGAATGAATTTAACTAATAAAACATGTAGGTGTTTCCATATGAACATGTATGTGTTGTAAGATGTTTAATGAGTTTAACTAATAAAACATGTAGGTGTTTCCATATGAACATGTATGTGTTGTAAGATGTTTAATGAGTTTAACCAATGAAACATGTAGGTGTTTCCATATGAACATGTATGTGTTGTAAGATGTTTAATGAGTTTAACTAATGAAACATGTAGGTGTTTCCATATGAACATGTATGTGTCGTAAGATGTTAAATGAGTTTAACTAATAAAACATGTAGGTGTTTCCATATGAACATGTATGTGTTGTAAGATGTTTAATGAGTTTAACCAATGAAACATGTAGGTGTTTCCATATGAACATGTATGTGTTGTAAGATGTTTAATGAGTTTAACCAATGAAACATGTAGGTGTTTCCATATGAACATGTATGTGTTGTAAGATGTTTAATGAGTTTAACTAATGAAACATGTAGGTGTTTCCATATGAACATGTATGTGTTGTAAGATGTTTAATGAGTTTAACCAATGAAACATGTAGGTGTTTCCATATAAACATGTATGTGTTGTAAGATGTTTAATGAGTTTAACTAATGAAACATGTAGGTGTTTCCATATGAACATGTATGTGTTGTAAGATGTTTAATGAGTTTAACCAATGAAACATGTAGGTGTTTCCATATGAACATGTATGTGTTGTAAGATGTTTAATGAGTTTAACTAATGGAACATGTAGATGTTTCCGTATGAAATAAAACATGTATGTGTTCAAGTTATGAGACATGTAGGTGTCGATTTTCATAATGTTAGAAAGAAAAATCATGGAGGGGATTTTCATTCTATATTTTCTTGCAATTTTATCATATTTATTGCGGGTTGTTAAAATTATGAATAGTTACTTTTACAGTAATAATAACTAGTAGTAGTTATTTTAAATGTTCCAGATGGATTCTAGATTTGATTTGGACGAAGATGTATCTAGGCGTAAGCGTCGCCGAATTCGGTTACCTTCAAACTTCAATTTCTTTTATTCAATAAAATCACGCGGATCACTTTGAAGCGTCTTACATACTGGATGATTCTGGGCGCCAGTTAGTCGCGACCAGAGTCTAGAAGAACTGGCAAGAAACTAGACCTGGATTCTAGTGTTTTTTTTCATATGATCCTTACACTCATACAATAATATATCTATCTCTATCATATAAATCACTTACAATTGTTTAATAAAGTTGGAGCTAGTTCGTCCCAAGCTTGCTTGTCTTCTAAATAATCAGATATTTTATAATATGCCTTTGATAAGAGTTTTCGTTTTATTACATTTTTGAACTTGCTAATCGGCTATTGACAAACATCGCTTGGAACTATGATATACATAGAAGCGTACACATTGCCCTTTTAAAGATTTATTTACTTTGGTGAGCCTAGTAATGGGAACAGCGAGTTTATCCTTATTTCTTGTGTTAACATTATGATTGTCGTTTTTTTTAGCGAAATGATTAATATTTTTCGAACATACATTAAGTTTTCGTAAATGTACTGACAAGGCACTGTCATTATGTTTATTTCCTTAAATTTATTTCGTAGCGATTCTCTAGGATCCATGTTATAGATTGCACGAATAGCTCGCTTCTGCAACACAAATATGGTATTTACATCTGCAGCATTCCCCACAACAAAATGCCGTATGACATAATGCTATGAAAGTAGCTGAAATAAACTAGTCTAGCTGTATCCACGACAAAAGTAAGGAAGCGGATCTTATTGATTGTATATGCTGCAGAACTAAGCTTTTTCGATAATTTGTCTATGTGTTTCCCATTGAAGTTTATTATCTAAGGTTATTCCTAAAAACACAGTGGTGTCCACGAGATCTATATTTTCATCTTTAATTTTGACATTAACTAGCGATTGTGTGACATTTGGTAAAACAATTCGTATACATTTAGTTTTTTTTTCGTTTAATAATAAGTTGTTTACATTGAACCATTTTACAACTTTTGAGATTGTATTATTCACGTCGTCATAATTTGTTTGTCGTCGTTTCAATTTGAACAAAAGTGGAGTGTCATCTGCAAACAATACAATCTCGTGATCATCTTTAACTACTCGTGGTAGATCATTGATGTAAACTAGAAACAAAAACAGTCCTAGTATTGATCCTTGTGGTACACCCATTTTCACCACAGATCCCGGAGAACGTTTTCCATTTACGTCAACTCTTTGAATTCTGTTGCTTAAATAAGAAAACAGAAGTTCCAGAGCAACACCCCTAACACCATAGTGGTTTAGTTTTGTGACCAACGTTTCATGATGCACACAATCAAACGCCTTGGATAAGTCACAAAATATACCCAAGGCGTCATTTGACTGCTCCCAGTTTTCATAAATATGTTTTATCAACTCAACGCCTGCGTCAGTCGTTGAGCGTCCCTTCGTAAACCCGAATTGTTTTGTGTCAAGTAAATTGATATTTTCAAAATGTCTTTGTAACTGTTTAGTTTTTCGAAAAACTTATGCTCCTAGCATAAGTTTTTCGAAGATTTTACTAAATGTTGGTAGTACTGAAAGTAAATTGGGTCTGAACGGTTACCTGATTTGAATAGCGGTGTTATTTTAAGTCAGGAAACTCACCACAATCGATGCTTTGGTAAAATATAAAGGCCAAATCTTGAGCGATAAGGCCAATCACGGGTTTTACGACGGCAACGGAGATGCCCCAGAGGTCCGTGGTTATTTTTTACATTGATCATTTTAAAAGCTTTGACAATATCCTTTGCATGCACATAATCGAAGTTGAACAGTTTTTGAATTTTAGGTATATTTTCTATCAATAATGACTCCGCGATTATGTGGGAAGAGTTTAAGGATTTTGTAGTTGAGACAGGAATGTCAGTGAAAAATGTCTCGAATGCTTTGACCACATCAACATCCTGGTCAATGATGATGTCGTCAACCTTCAGCTTGAATATGTTTTTATGTACTTTGACCCTTCCTGTCTCACTATTGATTATTTTCCACGTAGCTTTTATTTTATGATCACTAGTTTTAATTTTTGAACTTATATATTGAGACTTAGCAGTACGGCAAACACGTTTAAAAATCTTTGAGTAGTTTCTAATTTTTTCTATAAACTCTTCACTAAAATGGTATTGCTTTTCACTATAAAGATTGTACAAGGTTTGTCTACTTTTGTGGATTCCCGCTGTTGCCCATTCACTGAACTTAATTCGATCAGAGACCATCATAGACTTGGATGTAAAAATACTGTTAAATAAGTTGTCCTAGATGGTCTGAAGGAATCTGACTAATTAGATTTTTCTTAATTATTTTTACATTTGTAAATATATTATCTAGGCATGTAGCCGAAGTGGCTGTAATTCTAGTTGGTTCTAAAAATACATTATCCAGGTCAAATGATTTGAAAAGAGTTAAAAGTCTTGTATTGAATGAGCCTGGTACAAGTAAATTAACATTAAAATCACCGCAAATTATTATCTCTTTATTTGTGCTAGTTATTTTATACAAAATATCTTCCATTACTTTTTCAAAAATATCAAATGACTCGGACGGTGGGCTGTAAGTGCTTAAAATAATGAACTGCTCCAACTCCACGCAAGCTACTTCAATGTGTCTTTCTACAGAGCGGTGGACAATGTCTTTGCGTTCTTTAAATGTTATTTGTTTATTTAATATTATTAGTGAACCACCTCGCTTATACCGTTCTCTGCAAAAAGCACTACCAACCTGGTGATCACTGAAATTAAACATAAGCTCATGACATTTCAGCCAATGTTCTGTGACACAAATAATGTCAATGTTGTTCGAGGTTATGTACAGTTCCAGCTCTAATTCTTTACCGCGCAAACCTTCGATGTTCTGATGCACCAAGCTAGTATATTTAAATTTATTAAGTTTGTTATAATATTTATTTAATTTGATACATTTAATTTTTGACTCGGATGGTTTATTATTATTATTCAAATTATTTTTAATATGATTATTTAAGGGAACTATTCTAGAGGTTTTCTCTGTTGTCTTATGTTCTAATTTAAATGACTTGGGATATCTTCCATAGCCATGTTTTGCATGTCAGGACACTGTTCAATAGAAGCAGTATGTTTAGTCAAGTTCTTGGCTGTGATATTAAAATAATACGATAGCGAAAAAGCTACTTGTCGTTTTAAATAATTGGAAAGGTAATATCTTCCTTTAGTCAAATAAAAAGGTTTACTAAGTATATTGTTAGAGTCAATTAAATGTATTAAATTGTTATTGCATATTGTATGCAAGGTAATATTTAACTTATATCTAAGATTATTTTCTGCTTGTGGCAAGCTGTTGCTGTAGGGGAATGTAAACATCACAATTTTGTTTACCTCTAATGAGTTTAAGCTTTCTATCAATCTATCAATTGAGCTTTATTTACATTACCCCTGTTTCCAAGCCAAATTACTAAATTAGAATTTTGGTTAAAAGTATATTTTGAAATTAAATCCATGATTTCATGCATGCTAGAATCAGGTATGCAATTATTTATAAAAGAATGACCCATTCCTGAATTTAATATGTGACCCATATTTTTCCAATTTCATCGCTAAACATTACAGTATTGGCACAATTATTTGACTTAACATACAGCTGAGAAGTGGACGAGGAAGTTGATGGGACAGGACTCACCGGTTCTGGACTTGAAGCGCACTGACAGTCACACATGTGGTTAACCACAAGCGAGTCATACCGGTCCTTGTTGTTCTGTGATAATTTAAGCAATTCGTCGTTAGCCAGAGAATACTCCCGCATCGCCTCCTGGGACTTCTCATAGCGACCAGTAACAGATCTCAAGGAATCCTCAACGCTGGCAAGTTCACATTGAAGCTGCTGTATGTCAGACTCATAATGCAACTTTGTATTTTCTAGTTGCACAGTACTTAATTCAAGTTCCTCTAATAAATCTTTTTTATTCTATTTTGTTTTTAAGTTTATCAACTATGTATTTGTTATTTTTCAACTTATTTTTAGTCTTATTTATATATTTGTTAATTTTAACATATTTTTTGGATTTTCTCCTACTCAGTGTATTTTTGTGCATGCTGAGTTTACTCCCACCGAGTCATCATTTGTTAAGTCAATCATAATAGTGGGAGTATTACAGCTTACAGCAGAAATTTGGTCGTTGTCCCTGTCTGATGATAATAACTCATCATATAAACTAAAAGGTTTCAGTGTGGTAGAGCATTGAGCCGCTTCTTCCAGTAGTGTGATTTGTAAGTGGGCATCACATACCGTTATTGATTTAACAACATAACACCCGAATGTAATGATTAAATATGTAGAACTTATTCTATTTTTTTATTAAATTAGAATTCCATTTACTTATAATTTTGTTGAATTAATTATTTTTGTACTTTAATTTTGAGATAATATAGATTTTTTTTTATTTAAGTGATAGTGTTTTTAAGTAAGTAACTGTATATATTCACTATTCAGTTTGTGCACCGGGAGGTTGCACCGTATCAGATGGCCGAATGTAATGATTTAACGTATTTTGAAAATAAACTGTAAAATTTATTATCTGTATTCGTTCATATTCATACACTTAGGTAGAATTTTTCATTATAGTATCTGGTAACACTGATTGAAAGTTACTTTTATTGTGTAAAATATTATTTATGTGATTGTTATTTAATTATTGTCTTTACTTAATATTGTATAAAAAAGTGCGTAATTTATTGAATAATTGTATTACTCTTTTTTTAGTAATGTAAGTTAAAATATAATTAAGTACTGTAATAAAGTACGGAAAAGAGTGCCAGTGGCGCCAATCACGATGTTCGGCGGTTGGGAGAACAGAGGGGTGTTTTGGCGACGGTGGGCATTCTTTTCCGGGACGAGATTGTGAGCGGACGAAAAGAAATTGTTAATAAATATTATATTGGTTAAATTGCACTAAAGTATTATTATTCGTAAAAATCGCTGTATTTGAATCTTATTTTTGTTGAAATAATGCCGCCAGTGAAAAAAAATACCTAGTTTATAATGGAATCTTGGATAAAAAATTACCCAGATAAAAATTTACGACTGATGGTACTGTTCTGCATGGTTTGTGAAAAGCGAATACCTTCATCAAAAAATTACTAAATCGATCAACATGTGAGTACTGCTTCCCATGTAGCTGCAAGACAGAAACTTACAAGTCGACAACAACTACTGCGCAAAAACAAATTTATTATTTACGTAATAATAATTTATAGTTTATTCAATATTATAATAATATAAATAATAAATATGATTCATTTTCATTATAATGTGTTAATAATAAACGTAAATTCTAATTGCAAAGGTTTTTTGATAGTGCATATTTTACCCTTTTTGGTGCATATTTTACCCTTTTTTCGTGCATATTTGCATGCATATTTTAGCGTTTTGATAGTGCATATAATCCGATGTCTAGTTATCAATAATAAACGCGAACTTAATTATTTTTACAACGATTCACGAATTTCGTGTTAACTCTGTACTGACTACATAACCCCAAAACTAGTGTTAACTTTTGAACAGAATAACAAAATAGGGATAAAATCAACAATTGGGTAGCAACTCTAAGGTATGTTTGCTTACAAGAATCACATCAATGCAAATTCAAAGGCAAAGCCAGTCATGCAACAGACCGTGAGTAATACCTCTTTTCTGTTATGCGGCCATTTTGGACTGGAACCTCATTGGTCGAGGTTCGAGAACTTAGCTAGAACCTCATTGGTGTTTAGGCGAATGTTTGAAAAAGTTTGCAACTGTATTTTTTAACCAGGTAAATAAATTTGGGGGGAAAACTTGATTCTTAAAATGAATATAATGTAATAACCTAGTTAGATGTGATACATGATTTTATATTATGATTTTTGAACCAAAAAGCTTTTATTCTATATTTTCAAACTGTAACAAGTACCTCCTATACACATTCAATAAAACAAAGAATTTATTCACAAACAAACGACTCATACAGTATTTACAAAATGTACATTGGCATATAAAATACATAAGAAACAGTTGAGCTATCTACAGACCGTTGCAAACGATCTATAGATAGTTCAACTGAATCAGTAAAAACAATAAAACCAATAAAAATATATATAACAGAAAAATTAAATAAATGAATATCAATATTTTGTTTATTAGCCGCAAAAGCAGTTTTTTTAACAGCAATTACTTTAAAGTAATATCTACTAGTGCTAGGATTATTATTTCTAGAAATACAATGTACTAGGTAATCTAGGTTTCAGTCTAGATACAATGTCTAATGGCTAAGGACATTTATCACAACAAGCTCGTTAGTAAATGGGAACTGTAAAACCGCAAAATACTGCGACTAGGTTTATTTATGAAATATTGTTTTATTTAGCAATAAGGGAAATAAAAAACAACGATAAAATAACTAAGGTAAAATATTTTCAGACTCGTAGTTAGTTCTACTAACTTAATGCAAACTTAATGCAACCTACATGGAATATCTAAATACATTATAATTTTTATTTTAATATCCCTATCAAGACAAACGTCGGGATCGTGTCTATTTTCGTCAAAATCGATTGAAAAATTCTACTTGTAGGAAAAAACAGATGGACAGAAAGACAAAAGCTTTTTTGGCATATCGAAACTGAGCGTTTATTAACGATTTGTTCTAGGTGGGGATCGAACCCACGATCCTCAGCATGAAAAGCAGATCTACTACCAGCTGAGCTGTGACGTTTAAAATGAGGTAGTGTTATATAATCTTTAAAAAAACAGAGACCTTGTTTGTAAACTACGAATGGATCCTGTAAAGTGGAGGCCGACCCTAATTCTATAATGGTTTATTCATAAAAATGTTCACGTGACATAAAAATACAATAATTTTTACGATTATTCCTTGTAATGTAGTTACATGTTTTATTGCACACATTGGTATGTAATGTTATGATGAGTAGCAATATTGTAAGTACTTTGTGTTATTACTTTAAGTTATTTTACCAGTACAGTATGTGTTTTGTATAACTTTGTAGCAACTTCTCTTGTTTAATATTTTGTTTTTGAAAATAAATAAAATATAATTTCGATTGACGGACATTTATATCAGGAAAGGGTTATTGGCCTCAATTCCAAAAGAAAAAATCATTAATTTCTATCTATAAGAAACGGAAACAACAGTCGAATTGAGAACTCCCTTCTTTTAAAGGTGGTTATGATAAGATTTAAGTACCTACAAAATATTAAGAAATGTTATATAAACATTTGTCATAAAAAATTGACATTTTGAGCAAAGTGTAGGTACTTAATTCAGTACTTATCACTATTTAACTTCATACTTCGTTGTTGCAAATAAAATATTTTTCTTTCTTTCTTATGACTTTTTAGTCATGATAATACTAGTGATAAGTACTTAATTAAGTAAACGTATGCCCAAAATATCAACTTTTTATGAAAGGTCAGTTAAAAAAAATTGTTTGCGGCTAACCAAGGGTTTGTTTTGTTGGTGAATTCAGTATAAAATGTTTCTCTATAATATATCACACTGTGATAATGAAAGTTAGCAACATTCATATAACATAAGGCACGGTAGTGCCGCGAGTCCGGTCCCCCAGGCAAAGTTTCAGCTGAATTTTGTAAAAGCTTGCTTAGTTGATAAGCGAGTCTCTATCGTCTCTACAATTCATAGAATTACAACTCTAATACTATGATAATAAGGTTTATGTAAGAATTTCAGAGTTTAGTTTTTTTTATTTCATGATTTGAAACTTTAAAGCTATCAAATAGGGTCGATTTTGAATCTAGAAACTGAATGAACGGAGTTCAAATGAGAGATCTTAAAATAAATAATTTTAAAAGTAAATTAGCATAATTAATTAGAACTTTGAACTTAATATAATTATTTCTACAGCTATTGGTTAATTAATTATGACAAAGAAAGTTTATATAAAAAAAAATCTGAAATATCAAATACGATGACGACTTTTTACCCAGGCAAGGTAGATATTCTATCAAGCAATCAAGACACTAACAAAGTTGCGTACATAAGCCAGTAAAAAAACGCTAACGGTCTATCTTATAAAAATTTGCAAAAGCGCAGACTTGAAGTATTGACTACCATACGTAATGAAGACATAAAGTCAACTATAACTTTTTATAAAGAGGGTAAAGGTATACGAACCGCCATTTTGTATGCAGACCTTTTATGATCTCAAGTCTGTACTAACTTTATGAGAAAAGTAACCGTTTTTACGTCCAGTTAGTAACTTTACGACTAGCAGTTACCCCTAGGTTAACACTATCAACCCTTCTTGCTTTAATGAGGCTACATTTAGACACGCAGTTCCTCGAATTTCCGCCTTCTAAAATATTCCAGAACCATAGGGCGAAGTTTTAATGAAGTAGGTACAGTTTGTAGGGATATCAGCGTAAGAATGATCAAGCTATAGCCTTTTTTGAGCTAAAGTTACGCCCCTTTTCTGAGTATGCCTAGAGAGAGCTTGTATTATGGGAACTAGATTGCTGATAGAATACTTATATACATTTTTAAAATGCATACATAGAATACATAGTACCTAACACCCAGACACTGAACAAATTTTTATGTTCATCACACAAACATTTGCTCCGGGTGGGTATCGAACCAACTACTACCAACTGAGCTGTGGCGCCTGTCATAAAATATTAAGCCCTTATGATGAAACTATTTTGAAAATAACTCTATAGTGTAACTAGCATCCCTCTCATGCGGATATGAACATGCCACCTCCTGAGTAAGCTATTGAATTTACTTGTGGGGTGGTACATAGAAGGAACTCAATATTACATTATTTTTCCCTGGATATTTTTCCGTGTTTCTTTGATAAATAACATAAGGTTACATGCAAACAAATCAATTTTTTTTATTAAAATAACTGTAAAGATAGTGTGTACCTAACCCTGTGAAATACGTAAGTACCTACAAAAAAAATAAAATAAAGGTATTCTATCAGTAATCTTGTTTTATAGGACAAGCTTTGCTTAGTTTGGGACTAGATAGCGTTGAAAAGTCATAAATATTTATGATTATTCATAATATTGTAAAATTCAATGTTTTTACTAAGTTTTTTCAGAGAATTACCCCAGTGTTGTATCGATATGGTTAAAAACAACATCATCCTGATTGCCTTCGGAACGAGCAGTTAAAAATCACAATTTAAATTTACATATTCATGCGTCGCAACAGCGTCTCTCTGGTAAGCTTTGGATTCTTAAAAAACGGTAAACGATTTATTACGTCCGTTATACAAAATACTAACAATAAAGTTTATTGAAAACACTGCAGTGAGCTAAGCAAGCTACGTTATCTACGATTCTTCAGGCTACGATTCTTAATAAAAGGTACACGTATTATTACATCCGTTATATGAAATACTAACAATAAAGTTTATTGACAACTTTGCAGTGAGCTAAGCAAGCTACGACGCACATGCAATAGTGCGCTAAGAAAATATACATTTGTTGCGTCATAGCATTTTAAAAATAAATAAATATTGACGGACATTTCACACATCACATTTTAGCCCCGAAACTAAGCAAAGCTATGAAAACTAGATTACTGATAGAATACTTAAATACATTTTTTGTAAATACATACATAGAATAGGTACATCTAAACACTCTGACGCAGAACAAATATTTATGTTCATTTGGGTGGGAATCAAACCCACGACCACAGCATAGTTGTAGAGCTACTGCCAACTGGGCTGTGACGCCACACCCACAACCCACAGCATGGAAAGCAAAGCTACTACCAACTGAGCTGTGACGCCTGTTTACTTTATAAAGGTTGGTTCTTAGTTTGTAACTATATTAAGTGTCAAGCTGTTGGTTTTCCTTAAATAAATAAATGTATGTACGAACGCAATATGACGGTAACAGTTTTTACAAAATCAACTCTAATATCTCCTGCGGGAAGACGCCATTTTGTTCGGCGATGTTACAGCATGGACATGTTTGGATATGCTACTGCATTTGTAATTAAATTATACTATTTGAACAGCTCAGCTGGTCGTAGCTCTGTCTTCTATGCTGTGGGTCGTGGGTTCGTTCCCCACCGAGAACAAAGTTTTGTGTGATGAACATTTATTATACATTATGTTATACATTATACATTACATGGTGCTTCTATGTATTTAAAAAAATATCTAAGCATACCAGTTTTCGTAGTACAAGCTTTGTATAGTTAATGTCTGTGAATATTTATTAAATACTGTTGTAAATAAATGAATAAATAAATATTCACGGACATTTCACACATCACGCTCTAGTCCCAAACTAGGCTTTGAAAATTTAAGATCGCTTGCAAGATAGCTTAACTGTTGCCTATGCATTTTATCTTATTTTGTAAATACTCTAATACTTTAACGGCCGGTTTCTGGAAGCCCAAATGACGATTGATTCGAGTTTGACACATATAGTAATTATTTGATTTTTTCCTTGATCATCGTTCGAGAAACCGGCCGTAAAACTTGGTTTGTGATTAAAGTTATCTTCGATAATTGATATTAAAACAACCAGTGTGGCGAAATGATTCAGAATCTAAGTAAGCTTCGGTTGAACAAAGTTCCAAGAAATGTACAAACTTGGAATAATAATTTTAATTGGAACATCCAACACCGAGGTCAGCTGGCTAATTAAATTGTCAAATGTTGCCGACCGACTTGACTTACTTTAAGATTGATTTCTAAGAAACTGACGACAACAAACGCTATATCATCCGGCGTCTCGACGTCTCAGTTGGTAGTAGCTCCGCCTGCTTTGTGGGTTGTAGATTTGATTCCCACCCAGAGCAAATATTTGTGTGATAAACATACATATTTGTTCTGTGTCTATGTGTTACTATGTATTATAATGTATGTATTTACAAAAATATGTATATAAGTATTATATCATCAATTTAGTTTCTATAGTATGTACAAGCTTTGCTTAGTGAAAACAGTTGCTCTGTGTGGGAATCGAACCCACGACTTTGCTAAAATTACGACGTGATATACCGGCCATGATTTTGTAAGAAAGCTAAGCTCAACTATGTAAAGAACATGTTATGGGTTGTGCAAACGCAAGTTTGTCTTCGTTAGGCGCTGCATGGCTTAACTCGGGACTTGTTTAGACTTCATTGTGAATATTAGATTACCTCGAGTACAGACACGATTTTGATTTAGAGAGATATTGTCTTCTTCTTCTTATCGTGTCGATGCTACAACTGTATTTTGTTGTAGCATCGTGTTGGAAAGATTAGCCAGACTAGACACTGCTTTGCCGTGCCTAGCTGTTACCGGTGTGCGCCACGAGGAGGCTCTTTCCATGCACCCAGAGATATTGTTAAACAGCGTGATGTATAGAATAGAATATTTATATATTTATTCAATTGTTTACACTTATTCTTCTTGTAAATCGCCTGTCCGTATGACAGTTCTACAGTGTAAGTCTAAAAATAAAAGAATATTTTTCTTGCCGTGAGAAAAAAAAAACGAAACAGATACTCGTAGAACAATCACATATTACTAAAATTAATATGAATAGAATAGAATTGAATAAAACGCAATAAAAAATAATAAAGGTATTTTTTTTTTCATCATCACATACAAAAACAAGCTCAGTTGATACTAGCTCTGCTTTCCATGCCTGGTTCTGGTTGTGGGTTCGATTCCCACTTGAAAACGAGCATTTGATGAACACTGATTCAATAAATATTCAGGGACATTTTACACATTTCTAGTCCCAAACTATATGTGATGTGTGAAATGTCCATGAATATTTATCTATTTAAAGTTTGTATTATAAGAACTATTTACCGATGGCTGATGCTTATCTTAAATAAAAAGGCCTGTGCATCACTACCCCTAACTAGATTTAGAAATAATAAAGTCGTAGAATACATAGTCAAGTAAGAATACATCAAGTTGTAGTTTGACGCATACGTGGTAGATTTCTTGATGAGCTCCGGCGCCGTTTGCGTTCTGAAACCCTTTGCGTAAAAGCATTGCTCATTTTATGCCTACCCGCAAAAAAGATGTGTCACAGAACTAGATAAATGTAGAATTGTCGAACTTTTTAATCTGATTAGTAATTCGTTTCTTACGTTATTTACATAACATTTTGTAATACGTATAAATAATACGTTTTGTGTGTCTGATCTTCCTTCTATAATTGCTAGGGTTCATAATTGTTTTAGTACAAATTAAATATGGGATTCAATTTTTATTCAAACCAACCTTAAAATGGGTGCGTTAAATAATCAGCAAGGTTTTATCTAGAGCTTATTTTCAAAAAATAAAAAAGCCTGTTCCTTTTATTTTACCATCTTCTAGCGTTTTGTCGTTCCAGTCCAGTTTTTCAGATACCCTCACATTAAAATCAGATTTTTTGATACATAAATATTTTATTGTCCTTTAAGGGCATGCCAGTTCTCCCTCCACACAATTCCCGAGCCCTTACGAGGTGCGGGTATATATAGTGGTTACAATATGTGACCTTTGGGACGTCTATGTTTACAGCTTTTTGGGTTTGATGCCACTTCGAATATACTTTATGAGAAGGAACTTTTTGTTCTGCCGATAACATGTTTTTCCTCTTATTTTGTGCACGTTTCGTAGCAAAACGTAGAAAAGACATATTTTAGCAAATTAAATAATAATAAAAGGGGGAAAAGTACGCCTTTCACTAGTTTCCGTACATAGTTCCATCGGGGTAGAGTACGCATTTCACTAGTCTCTGTACGCCTATACATAGTTTCATTGAATAAAAATATGTGTAATATCATGATAAAGGAAAACATTCTTATCATTTTTTCAGCCTATAACAAATCTATTAGAATATTATTCTAACATATTTTTTTGAAAGTATCTCATAAAAGTCGTAAAATAAAAGCATTAAATAGTAGACTCTCATGCTACGTCCTTAGTAGCTATTATTTGTGAGATATTTTAACATTAAGCAAAGTAATCATGTAAAGTCCAGGACACACGGTACATTTTTACACTTTTATAACTATCAAGCTAATTTTACATAAGTTTGGCCTTATTTATGACGACCAAAAATTTTTTGTACGAACAACGACATTGTTTTTTATCATAAAATTTAATATAATTTTTTTAATTAATGTATCTATCGTTTGTTTGCAACGGTCTGTAGATAGCTCAACTGTTTCTTATGTATTTTAAATACCTATGTACATCTTGTAATTTGTCGTAAGTTTGTTTGTGAATAAATCTTTAATTATTTAATAAGCTCGAATCAACTTACGTAGTCTAATTAAGATCCAAAAACTGCTTTGAATTTCGATTTAGACTTGAGCGTGGCTGCAGCATACGAGAATTGGTATCTTTGTCTGTTTGTTTGTCTTTGTAAGCTTCAGCGTTGTTCCGCGAACTAGGGTACACAGTACAGTTAGCGACATCAATCACATCATACTTTGAACAGGAGTACTAATAGATCTCGTACGTAATCATTAAAATTTGGATCCCAATGTCAAAGTAAAAGTCAAGTATGTACACTTTATTGTACTAATAGCTCTCGTACTAGATCACTGACATTTTGATCTCAATTTCAGTAAAAGCGTACTTGACTTTTAATTCTGTACAATCAAGCAGATAATTTTAAAACGCTTCGTATACTTCTAGGTGCAAGTTCCACGCGAATATTTTCTATTCATCATATATCTTTTAATGTTCAATGGAGGTTTACCCGTTAACGTTGCTTATATCGTCACTTATCACTTAAATAGTCGTCAAAAGATCTGTACAATAAAAACAATAAAAAAAAGTGAACAATAAAAAAAGTACGAACATAGAAATGGGGCTACTTCACAGTTTTGGTTTTTAATATCAAAACATATTTCTATTAATTTTTTTATTATCTCCAAAGTCATACTAGAAGAGATCGCTTTAGTGATAGGTCCGTCATTAAATACTCCAAAACTGTTATATTTCTTCTTCTTCTCCTTCTCCGAGTCATTGAAAAAAAAACATTCTGTGAAAAATCACCAAGGTTAGACCATCCTCGACCAATAGCTAGCTACATTTATTATGTTTTATCTTCTTATACAACTACATGTTATGTAATACAAAGTATCTGACCGTCAATATCGATACATATGTATCATTAATTAATGACGTTGACTGTACCAACATTGCGGATTCCAAGCACAGAGTTCGTATTTAACAAGAGCCGCCAAAGTTCACGCAACAATGTTACTTTGTTACTGTAATGTAACCAACGTAGTTTTTGGTTTTTATCATCCTGTATAACAGGGCACGTCCTCTGTAGTGCTCAGTGAGGCATTGTTGTTATAGATAGATAGCACATAGCATCAAGGGAGAGAGAGTTATATAAAAAACTAATAAAATAAGTGAATATTTTATAAAGCACGAAAGGTATGGATTCTACGACTATAGTTTTTATACCTACCCTCAAAATTTTAATTCCATCTCTGGTTTTAATAAATATTGTCTGTTAATTAATCTAGCAATAACAAAAATAAATGTGTAGTTTTATTTTTGTTTTGTTGTTTTTTTTTTTCATTATTTCTTTTTATAAGCCTTTCTTCACGTAGAGTAAAAAATAAACCACAAATATTGATAAGAATTCAATGAAAATCTATTAATATTATTCAATAAATGTGAATAAAGAAATGTATCGTATGACAATAATAAAACGGGCTTTCAGATTCAGCCAAGAGAAAAACAGGATAGTTCTAACTAAAAAGATATCTTTCATATTAAGCTACAGTATTTTCTATCTTTATCGCACATTCAAGATTTTATAGAGATAGAACGAGACAGATAGCTTGATGTTACATCCTTCTTTTTAATTTTTTTCATCGTTTTTCCCACCTGCACAGGTTTGTATGCCAGTGTGGCTCTAGTATTCGGATTATTAAAATCAGATTAGATGCTTTTTAAGAAAAAACTTTAATAGATGGCGTTGCGTCAAATTTTTTATATCATTTATTTCAAGTTTGATTTTCTTAATTTTATACATTACAAGAATACAAATAAATGTGGTTGACATAAATCAAACTAATTACACTAATTAATTGGTGTCATCAAAGAACGAAATAAGATCTCCATCTTTTATGGGTATTTTGCATCTGTTACAATAGTACATTTGAAACTTAATAGAGAAAAAAAGGTGTCATTTTACGACGAAAATTATGCTTTAATGTGTGCATAATTTTTTATTATCTTATCTGAAATAAATATTATTAATTTGAATCTAATTTCTATGCGCTTTTATTATAATTTTTTTTGCCACGATATTTAATATTTAAAAATATAAGCTATAGATATGATATTATTCTACATATAACAATAGCAAATGCAGTGTCATTAACGAGTGGTGGTTGCCCCACTTCCCCCCTTACCCTTCTATCATGCCATGGTAGGTAGGCACATTATTGACGCTTCCAGTCCTCACTGTTATACTGGATGATCACAGAACAATAAAATGATCACTGGTCACTATATACCTAATTAAATAATTATGTATTCTTTCTACATATGTATATTTCCAAAAAAATATATAAGTATTCTATCAGTAGTCTAGATCTCATATTAGACGTACTTAATTTGCTTAGTTTGGGCGTCAATCAATCAATCAAATATCTTTATTCAATAAAATCACAAGGAGTAGAGTTTGATGTGTGAAATGTAAAAAAATCTATTCAATTTCAATTCTTTTCAATTCAACATCAATTAATAATTTAAAAACGTGTTAAAATAAAATAAAAACCAGCCTTCTTTTTAATTACTGATAGTGTCCAATTGACAAGAGCACAAACGACTTTTATTCATAACTATACCAACTCCATAAAAATTGTAAGTCGTCGGTAAGCGTTGCTTGAATTTACTCATTTTTGTAAAAAAATATTTTGCATGTTTGTCTGCTTTCTAGGTTTTAGGTTTTGTACGTTTTTAATTAGAATAATAGATATGATAAAGGGAAAATGAGCAAGAAAAATGTACGCAAAAGTTTGTTGTATTCTAGTATGTAGTATAGTTTTATGTTGGCTTGTGTTGTGGAAATATTGTGTGGTAAATACGTAATTATTATATAAAATATATATGTATGTAATGTATTGTATTAAGTATGCCTGTCTTCTAGTACCCATAATACAAGTTCTGCTTAGCTTGGGGCAAGATGATATTGTGTGGATTGTTCGGCATTATTTATTATTTACTACAACGAGCAAGACACTAGATCGTTTGCAACGGTCTGCAGATAGCTCAACTGTTTTTTAATTATATTACTTACTTTAAAATACGTTGATTTTTATTTGCAATCAAAGCTGTTTTTTTTCTTACTAAGGACCGGGATGAGTAGAAGACTTTGGGGGAGACCTTTGCCCAGTAGTGGGACAATATAGGTTAAGGAAAAAAAAAAAGTATGCATGATTTGACTGACTCAATTCAACTGTTTACTAAATCAAAGCAAACAAATCGTAAGAAAAGGATCTTGCGCTATCAAACTACCGAATGCCTATTTAAAACAAGCCTCACAGAGGCAGTTTCCCGGAGGATTTCCGGGATTACCGCGTAGTGACGTCACGGCTGGCTTACCGGCTTATCCCGGCCAGATTTTTCCTTCACTCGTAAAAAAACCCCAAAAGACTCACACGTCTCTGTTACTGCGCACAAGTGACGCATCTGTTTAGAGTTGATAAGAAGTACGAAATAATTCGGAGCCAGTTCCGAAAAAAATCGTTTGAAAATTCAATCAAAACAATTATTTCTTTATTAAGCTATTGCATAGCTTCTATCGCGGGCCTTGAACGTGGAGACCGAATCCAAAAATTCCATAACGAAATAACCTAACGAAAATAACCTAACACTGTGCATGCGTAATTGTTTTTTACTAAATACATTGTTTTTTATATTATTTAAAAAATAACATGTCCTTACGAAACACTACTAAAGTCTCCATACTCAAAGATAAAAAGTTGGCATTTTGTGCTTCCTTCAGTGATAAAATCAACTAGCTAAAATATATTTCCTAGAAGTTTTGTTTTGTATAAAGTACTTGTGTAAATGAAACATGTTGAAATGAAATGAAATGCGTTAATTTCATTTCATTACCAAAGTTCATACAAAAACAATTATATAAAAGATTTTTCTACTAGATTTGTAATCTTTTAAAAACATTCGGAGTCAGCACGTCCCTACCAAATTATAATTTCAAATTTGAGATGTGTCGCTTCTGTACGTTCTATATCATGTATTTAAAGTGATGTAATCTCTGTACTTTGAATGTAAGTGTGCGGTTGTAATCACAGTGCTTTGCGTGTGAGTGTGACGATACTCGATTGCACAATGATAAGGACTGTACCTCTACCATGAGTTGTCACAGTAAAATCGCCTGACTTTACTACAGTAGTTACGTCAATATTAGTATGACGAATTTTAGTACCCAACTATCCGCTAGAGGCGCTGTACAAATCTTCATAGATTTTTTTAACTACAGACGCTAGCGAGTGTAGTAAATTTAGTATAGTAAAAACTCATGGTAGAGCCACTGATGTTTACACGTTGTCGTCTGTCGTTTGTTTACACTGTGGAGGAACGTGGAACACGTCTTGTGTTTATTTTGGGATTTTATTTGATTCTTTCTTCTGACTGTATCTTAGACAGATAAACTCTCTGTACACAAAGAATCAAATAGTACATAAAACGATTCTAAATAATCCTTATAATTTTACTGATTTTTTTTTATTTTGACCTAAAATAATAAAAAACTTTCAGTACATTCGGTCTTATCGCTAGGAGCGACCTTTTCCAGACAACCTTTGGATGGAGAGGATAAACAAAATCAGAAAGACGGTGTACAAAAAATAAATAAATAAAACAAAAACAAAACTTTTTTCAAACCTTATTTAAAATTGTACAGATTTGAACGAGATCTACTTATTTAAGAAATATTTGACTAAAAATAAGATTTATTTTTATTGATTTATTATATGACTAGCTGACCCGTGCCCACTTCGTTGGGCATAATTTGACCGTTTTTTCTCCGATTCACTTTGCAAAACGAACTACCACGTAAAAGCCTTTTTATTTTTCGGTTTTGTATATAGCCTATGACACTCAGCAATAATGTGGCTTTCTAATGGTGAAAGCATTTTTAAAATCGGTTCAGTAGATCCCGAGATTACCCTTACAATTTAACAAATAAACAAACTTTACTTCTATATGTTAGATTTTACTAATTATGAGTTTATGATATGTATAGGTACTGTTAAACTCATAACTCTCCTTTTGAATCCACGTAACTAAACAATAGAACCCGCATATACTCCCGTGACCGGCACCTGCATTATTCCGCTTGACATTTTTCTAATACTTACATTTTTGAACTCGTGATATCTTTTGAATGGAATGACCAAATTGAATAATTTAAAAAATCATATAAAGGTATTGAAACAGTCTTAATTATGTAGTATTTTTTTTTGATAAGAATTAATACCAAAGCACAAATAAAGAACGTTTTCTAGCGGCGTCATTTTGATTATATTTTTTCGATATTAAAACACTTATAGTGACATATCTGTAATAGTTAGACATATGCTGTCGCTGACTTTTTTGTGGGTGATGATGTGTTCTACAAAATTGTAGTACATGATTTCTTTCTATCATCAATAGTTTTCGCAGCGCACGCGATGTAAGGAATTTCTTAGGTATTTCTTTTACACCTTGGGTTACATAATTGAAGTTTTAGTAAGGATCCCTAATTTTTTTGAAAATATAATATAGCCTATGACACTCAGCAATAATGTAGCTTTCTATTGGTGAAAGAATTTTTTAAATCGGTTCAGTAGATTTCGAGATTACCCCTTACAATTGAACAAATATACAAACATACAAACTTTACCTCTTTATAATATTAGTATAGATAATATTAATTAGTAAAGGTATCGCTAGTTGTATTGATACCAGGCACATTGGCCATTATTTTTAACCAACATCCTAAATATTTTTCACAAAATAGCTCAAATAAGTATCAATAAAGGGTATATTTTCTTCTAAAAGAGCCCTAAATTACTTAACCGCATACAGACGGCTCGGTATAACTTATACTTAACTAATTAGTATGTAAGGGAGAGTTTAAAGGGTTCTTTGCGATAACAAGACACCCTACGTGACTGACAGACAGCTAGTTAGGAAGAATTTCCTGTTGTTTTTCTTACAACAAATACATATTCACGGACAATTCACACATCACGCTCTAGTACCAAATTCAGCAAAGTTGCTATGGAATCTAGATTGCTGATAAATAAATACATTACATGGATAGATATTTTAATTATACATATAAAATACCCAGAACACCCGGAATAAATATTTGCAGATCGTACAAACATTTATCCCAAGGCGGGAATTTAATCCGCAACCTCCGCATCGCAGGCGGACCTTCGCCCGCCGCTCCATATCGGTCCTCATAGATTTATACACACTTATATAACCACTTTTCTATATTAATATTTACAAAAAAAAACTCATTCTAGTAACATAAACATCATAACAGCTTTGCTTAGTTTTAGACTAGATGGCGTTGTGTGTAATGTCTTTGAATATTTATGTATTTACAGCTGTCCCGGCGAACTTCGCACCGCCTTAGGGAGATTTTTTTTCTGAGAGATTTTCTTAATTTTTTTTCCGTAAGAACCTTGTACAGAGTATTAGAAAACTACAAAAAAAATCAGCCAAATCAGGTCAAGCCGTTTTCATGCTATGTCGTGACAACGGAAAACGGGTTTCATTTTTATATATTTTAGAGATATAGATTATTTACCGATTCTCTCTTGTTGTTTTCTAAATGTTGTATTGTGCCAGATAAGATTATTTTGAAATTATTCAGTTATGAATACTTCTTCGCAATATTCTATCTTTCTCTCGAAGTACAAAACGTAACACTTAACTTTTATTGACTATTTCGTGCTATTGTTTGGCGCCGAATACACTGACTTAATATAATACAGAATTTAACATGATGTCTCTATAAAAGCTAAAGGAGGGAGAGAGAGGACATTTTAGAGATTGTTGCTTCCGCTGTGCCTCCGTGTCATTAGTACTACTACGTGTCACTAGTACTGCTACGTGTCACTAGTACTACTACGTGTCACTAGTACTACTACGTGTCACTAGTACTACTACGTGTCACTAGTACTACTGCGTGTCACTAGTACTACTACGTGTCACTAGTACTACCACGTGGCACTAGTACTACTACGTGTCACTAGTACTACTACGTGTCACTAGTACTACTGCGTGTCACTAGTACTACTGCGTGTCACTAGTACTACTGCGTGTCACTAGTACTACTGCGTGTCACTAGTACTACTACGTGTCACTAGTACTACCACGTGGCACTAGTACTACTACGTGTCACTAGTACTACTACGTGTCACTAGTACTACCACGTGTCACTAGTACTACCACGTGTCACTAGTACTACTACGTGTCAATAGTACTACTGCGTGACACTAGACAAACTTAACATAGGCTTAAAGGCACTAATTTAACAAATATATGTATGTATGTAAAACTTTATTGATAAACAAACTTACGACTATTACAAAATGTACATAGGCATATAAAATACATAAGAAACAGTTGAGATATCTACAGACCGTTGCAAACGATCTATAGAAAGTTCAACTGATCCAAATCAGTACCAATCCGAAGCGTACCCAAGATACTATAAGTATAACTATACATAGATAAATAAATAATATTTAACAGTGCAAACAGTAGTAAAAATGACACACTCGTGTCACTAGTACTACCAGTAGGTCCGCAGTTCCGATTTAAAGGGTTAAAGGGCACTGGCGCAATCACAGGCATATTGAAATTAACTCTGCGTCAAAGTGACGCAGTGTGATTCTTCAATCTCGTTACACGACGCGTTTAAGATAGAAGTGCTCGGTTAGACAATGCATTGTTCTATAACAGGAGATAGGATATTTTTTTTAACAAAATTTACTCAAATTTTAAACATTAAAAGACATTAAAAAAATTGACAAAAAAGACAGCATTTTATTTATATTATATTTTAACACGTATATTTCCTCAAAGGAGGTACTGTAGCTCTACCATGAGTTTTTACTATACTATGTATATACTATATACTATACTCGCTAGCGTCTGTAGTTAAAAAAATGTATGAAGATTTGTACAGCGCCTCTTGCGGATAGTTGGGTACTTAAATTCGTAATACTAATATTGACGTAACTACTGTAAAGTCAGGCGATTTTACTGTGACAACTCATGGTAGAGGTACAGTACTGTTTAGTTGTACAGTTTCATCTCCTGTCAGCCTCCCGTAACGCAATAAGACTCGGAAGTATATAAAATCGTCGAGATCCTTCATAATCAGAGCTCTGTATGAGGAACAAAGCGACTGAACGCGCCGGTAAACTTTATTTAACAGTACACTTCAGTGCTCTTTATTAATTTTTCAAACTTACTTATCGAGTTTTAAAAACCACCTACTGATTGAGGACATCTTCTTGCATGTCAATCACTTCCAACAGCCAAAAGCCAAATAAATACTTACATCTAGTCAAACTGATTGCAGATTAAATGAACAAAATAAAAATAGATACAAAAATAGGGTAAGTATTTAAGAAATACTACAACAAAGTTGACGAAGTGATTCGTCAGAAAACCAAGGTGTTCGACATAGCTCAAATAATTAGCAAGCTGAAGTGGCAGTGGGCCGGCCATGTTTGACGAAGAACCGACAACCGTTGGAGCAAACAGATACTGGAGTGGAGACCGCGTTTAGGCATTGTGTAGTGTAGGACGCCCTCCGGCGAGATGGAGCGACGATCTGCGGATGTAGCTGGCAAACACAATATGAGAAGAGCCGAAGGCCGGGCTCAGTGGCGCGTCTTGGGAGAGACCTACGTCCAGCAGTGGACTGATATAGGTTGATGATGATGACAACAAAGTTATAAATATTTTCATCCTTTGCAGCAATGACAGTGACTAGCAGTGGGACAGTAATTAAAAATAAAGAAAGGAAAATTATTGTCCGCGAGTGTATGTAATTCTGCATTACCTGTAGCTCGCGTACACTTGTGTCATTTGTTTTGATTACAACGCCTGTAGGGCTATCCAGCAAGGGGAAACTTGCGTGACCGAATATCCTTTCAGTTGCAGTTCAGTTTTAGATGATTTTACTATAGTAACTCATCAGTAGGTATTCCGTGGCATTTTTCGTGACTGAGCTGTTAAAAATGACGTCAATGCCGCGGTTTATAGCGTGGCCACCTGATTAGAGCATGGCCTACCTGATTTAAGCATGACCAACCAGATTTGAGCATGGCCTACCTGATTTTTCGTTAATTCTATCAAACGGTATGAAAATCGATCATTCAAAATATAAATAAAAGTCGTAGAAGAAAACTGAACTGCAATTTGATCAAATAACAGTTATTTCTGGGCGTCTAGTCGAAGCGACGCGTGACCCGAGGGCTGGTGAGTATCTGGCCCAACGTATCAGCATTGCTATTCAGCGCGGCAATGCAGCCAGTGTCTTGGGTACGCTTCCGATTGGTACTGATTTGGATCAGTTGAACTATCTATAGATCGTTTGCAACGGTCTGTAGATAGCTCAGCTGTTTCTTATGTATTTTATATGTAAATGTACATTTTGTAAATACTGTATAGTCGTAAGTTTGTTTGTGAATAAATTAGTATTCTATTTTAATAACAGTTCAAAAACATTTCAGTTGTCAGGATACCCCCCCTGCTATCTCTCGCCTAATGTTCTATATTGCGCACATTATACCCCCGGGTTACGGAGCACTAGAGCCCTAGGATTGTTTATACAAGTGTTTGCAGTAGAATCTTATCGTAGTCTATTTCATCTTGATAGACCCGACGATTATCGTTGCCATGCGGTATATATGCGGTTGTTAGGTGTATGTATACATACACCTAACATAATAGTATATAATAGTTATTACATAATAGTTATTTGTTAGTCAAGTCAAAAATATTTTTATTCAATAAAATCACATGAATCATTGAGAATCGTCTTACATAAAATAGGTGATTCTAGGTGCCAGACATCATCTAGCCCCAAGCTAAGCAATAAAATACATAAATATATATTTGCATGCGATATATTCACTTAGACTTCCCAACTATAGTATGTTGGTGGTCTGAAATATTTATTTACTAAGCTTCAAAGTATAAATAGGTAATGGCGCATCTGTACAGTTTTTTTTTAATTTAGCTCTTTGCCAGCCAATTGAAGCCCGCAAGTGATAAGCTGCGAGTCGGTGAATGACGCTGTAATTGGCACAACTTTTAATTGGCGTCAGACCCTAGTTCGAGTTCTATCGAACCAACCAGTACCTCTACCATGAGTTGTCACAGTTAAATCGCCTGACTTTACTACAGTAGTTACGTAAATATTAGTATTACGAATTTTAGTACCCAACTATCCGCTAGAGGCGCTGCACAAATCTTCAGACATTTTTTTAACTACAGACGCTACCGAGTATAGTAAATATAGTATAGTAAAAACTCATGGTAGAGCTACAGGGCTTGGTGTGAACTAGACTAGATGAAGTACGTACAACTAGTTTCGACGCTTTCAACATAATTTTCGCTTTATCAGTCGGTTCATTATTAGCGAATAGTTTTTTTTAAAAGAGTTTTTTTAGTACTTAATTTATTTACTAAAGGTCCGCCTGCGACGCGGAGGTTGCGGGTTCGATTCCCGCCTTGGAATAAATGTTTGTACGATCTGCAAATATTTATTCCAGGTATTCTAAATGTATAATAAAATAAGCTATATAATGTATTGTATTAAGTATGTCGGTCTTCTAGTAGGTACCCATAACACAAGCTCTGCTTAGCTTGGGGCTATATGTTGTGTGGATTGTCCAGCATTATTTATTTATTATTTTTATGATACTCGAAGTTTTTTGTTAAATAGTACTTTTTGCATATGTGATCATGATCACGTATCACGTATGCTGTGATCACGTGCACACAAAAGCGATTTCACGTGATACAGTGGCTCCTCGGGAGGCGTTGGCTCGTGTATTCAGATTAAATGCTAGTTCTAACGCGTTCGCGTTCAACGATTCGCATTAGATATTATAATTGGCAAACTTTAATGTGAAACTTTCAAGTCTCTGTCTAAAAGTAATAACCACTTTGTTTTAATGCCATTTAGTTTTTTTTTATTTGAAATTGATGGACAAAATTTATTTATTGCATACTGATTTCAGTATTTCTTTATAGAAAGTCAAAAAAATAAGATAAATAGTTACATAATACATAAATAAATACGGTGGTTTCCCGGACGAGCTTTCTTAATACATTTAAGATACGTCAAGATCTTTACTAACCCATAAAAATTTTCAATTAAAAATTAGTAAAAATAGTTTTACTACCTTTATAATTCGTGGTTTTTTCGCTTATTGTGAAATGTTTGAATTCAACATGGTTGAATTCAACATTTACTAGAGTTCTCCAAGTCTCAACCACCAACTTACAAAGTCATGTGTACTGCATACATTACAACTAGGTCTTGCAAGCTCAAACGGGTTTCGATTGTAACTAAACTAGACTAAAACACTTGTTTGGGTCAATTATTATTTTAGCTCAAAAGATCTAAGTATTGAACCATATAAAAATAAGCATATAAAAAAAACTTTAAGGAACTGGGGGGGCTATCCAGCAAGGGGAAACTTGCGTGACCGAATATCCTTTCAGTTGCAGTTCAGTTTTCGATGATTTTACTATAGTAACTTATCAGTATTCCGTGGTATTTTTGTGGACTGACGTGACTGAGCTTTATAAAATTATGACTGAGCTGTTAAAAATGACGTCAATGCCGCGGTCTAGTGGATGATATGACGACTATAAATGTATTTTAAAGATAGTTTTTATATATTAGAGGTAATTTTTTTCTCTATTTAGTAACATACAGTTGTTTTTCCGGACTTAGTGGCGTCTTGAGAGAAACATCCAGCATTACATCGATATACGTTGATGATGATGATGATTGCTTTATTACAGGGTTTGTTTCCGAATTCCATGGAATTGTATGGAGTTGCTAATTGCTAAGAAAATGTAATATTTTTGAGAAAATACGCTACAGATGAGCAAAATATACTGCTAAATGATGCTAAGCGTTGCTACGAGTTGCTACGAATGGCTACGAGTTGCTACGAGTTGCTACTAACTGTTAGTAGTAGCTACGAAATGTCACGTATTGTTACAAGTGCTACATATATTGTTTTGTGCTACTATAAATAAATATTCACGGACATTTCACACATCACACTCTAGTCCCAAGCTTCTACTATGGGAACTAGACTGCTGATAGAATACTAACAACCATTATTTTTTTAAATAACACACATAAAATACATAGACACACATACATAGAATACATACAAATTTAAATAGACGCAATAAAAAACCGACAAACTTACAAACCTGCTAAAGTCACACAAAACGTATTATTCAACAAAAAAATGGTTGTCTGTAAAGTCGGTTTACTGACGATAGTTGAACGTGACAACGTCAACGAACGGGATTGTAAGCGGTTCTGCAAAATAATCCGCGCTCTCGCTTGCACTTCATGGAACGCCTCAGAACGCCTCAGAACGCCTCATGAGTCATGTTTTTCGTGCGTGCAACCGGCTCTATCGAGCTATAAGACGTTGTCACGTCAAAAATCTAGATAAGTACCTAAATAAAAAACTAGTACAGAAACACAAACAAGTAAAAGAACACACAACTTTACAAATTAGCGTCAGTACGTACAAAGTAGTCTTTTGTACAAGATGCAAGACGCAACTAACTGTAACGTTCTCTTCGTCAACTTGAATCTCAACTTTGTTGCAAGCGACTTAAAGTTTAAAATGGGATTCAGACTTCAATATGGGTTTATAAGTTAAGTTTGTGTATGCATTCAGTGATAACAACCCTATTTTCTAAACTTCGGTTATAAGAGATTTAAATAAACATTTATAGATTTTTTATATTTACAGAGGATTAGTGAGCCTCAGGCTGAGCTTATCAGCATTTCTATTCAATGCGGCAAAGCAGCTAATAATCTTTAGATAGTTTACAAAGGTCTGCAGATAGCCCAGTAGTTTTATACGTTATATAAATATTTATAGGTATAAGTAGTAAATATCGTGATAGTAAATAATAATAAATAATGCTGGACAATCTCTACAACATCATCTAGCCCCAAGCTAAGCAGAGCTTGTATTATGGGTAGAAGACTACCCATAATACAAGACTACCAATATTATACTTAATACAATAACATTACATAGATATATATGTTTTATTATATACATATAAATACCCAGAACACCCAGAATAAATATTTGCAGATGACATTTATTCCAAGGCGGGAATCGAACCCGCTACCTTCCGCGTCGCAGGCGGACCTTCGCCCGCCGCGCCACATCGGTCGTCAAATAAGCTCGTACCTATCTAAAATGCTTCAATCAGTAACTCTTGTTATTCATTCTTATGTAGATAAGATCACTCAACATCTATATTGTTTATTACTTATTGTACTTACCTTTTAACGTACGTTTTACAAAAAATTAAAGAAATTGACATAATCTTAATTAATTTCGTTCGGGCTGGTGCGGCGGCGGATTCGGCCGAGGATCTCAAGAGACGCAAATATGCAGGTCTCGACAGGGCTTACATATTTGCTCCTCTTGGGGTCGAGACTCTAGGTCCGTGGGGTACCGAGGCCCACCGCGTTTTCAAAATTATTTCTGGGCGTCTAGTCGAAGCGACGCGTGACCCGAGGGCTGGTGAGTATCTGGCCCAACGTATCAGCATTGCTATTCAGCGCGGCAATGCAGCCAGTGTCTTGGGTACGCTTCCGATTGGTACTGATTTGGATCAGTTGAACTATCTATAGATCGTTTGCAACGGTCTGTAGATAGCTCAACTGTTTCTTATGTATTTTATATGACAATGTACATTTTGTAAATACTGTATATTCGGTAACTAGATCTACGAAGTTAACCAAAACTCAATGAAACTAGATAGTTACATCCAAATTGAGCTTCAGAGGCGTAGATAAAAAATAGTGCAGTGATTGGACGAAGTTTTAATTAGTTCCAGAGCTGGGATTCCACCGCCGTTACAGAACACTAACCGTTTGGATCTAGCAAGGATTGCACACGCAAATAGCTACAGGGGGGCTATCCAGCAAGGGGAAACTTGCGTGACCGAATATCCTTTCAGTTGCAGTTCAGTTTTCGATGATTTTATTATACTCATCAGTATTCCGTGGCATTTTTGTGGACTGACGTGACTGAGCTTCATAAAATTATGACTGTAAAATAACGTCAATGCCGCTGTTTAGGGCGTGGCCTACCTGATTTGATTTAGTAAACTACAAAATCATACTACTTACTTATAAAACTTTTTTTATACTAACCAAAGTTTGACGGCTTTTTCATTAGTAATGTTGCGATTAAAATTCTAGCAGGTTTGCCTAGATAAAACCAATCGCTCTTATCACTCCTTCAACTACATAGAATCCTAATGCAAACCTTAAATAGTACAAAACACGGAACACAAAGCGAATAAAATAAAACGCAACATATTGGAGCCCTTTATTTTCCCGAATTACTGACAAGAAGAGAGATTGACGTCATCATTCTTTATTTCCCCGGTTCACATAAAAATGCAATGAAACGCAAAATTAAGTTGAATCGACGTAGAACCGAATAGCGATTTTCTTTATTTTTTTGTGAAAAAATCTTCTCAAAGTGAGAGGACTTCAAGAATCGGTGCCATAGTTTAAGTCCATGGGATTCGTGATAATGTGTGGGCTAAGTGATAAGAGTTTTGCGATCAATGAATTGCGACTAAGTATTACAGTACTCAATTGATTGCGACTATTACAGTATTTATAAAATGTAGGTACATAGGCATATAAAATACATAAAAAACTGTTGAGCTATCTACAGAACGTTGCAAACGATCTATAGATAGTTCATATGAATTGCTAGTATTTTTCTGACACACTAATAGTTAGGTCAAGTTAGACCGAAAATAGTAGTGCAGAGTGTACTCTGAAAGTTGGTAGGATTGTACAAAACAAATCGACCGGACCATACTGCTATCAACAATTAAGAATCTCTTTAATTAAGGTAGGTAGAAAACCAAAAGAAATAATCAATCTTTTAAAAAATATTAAGAACAGTTTTTTGCCTTAAAATTGTTCTTGAAAATTTTACATTACGGACGTACCTTCTAAATCGAATTCCAGTTAGTATAATATAATATCTTAAATACTTATTGGTAAAATCTGCACTAACGTCCCACATTAGGGTGTAATGTGCATTGTCACTCTGCCTTGTGAGACACCGAGCTGAATAGATTATGATAATAGATAGATCGATTTTTTATTGTATCGCGTTGGTTACAATATATTGTAATAAGATATAATAAAATAAAACGCAATATAAGACCTATAGGTCTTAAATAAAGATTAGCGCCGAGCATGACTCCACTGGGGCACTACAATATTATTCTCTTTAAGGCAACTTTTTGGTACTTAATATTCTACTTATTAACTAAAAATATTCTTTAATTAAACAGATCAATTAAGAGTCCTAAAAGTACATGATTCAGCTCGTTGTCATTACATCAAAACTCCATACTCAAAACATAACTAAAAAATACTTAATTTATTATTTATTTATTTTATTTATTTATTTACAAACAAACAATTCGAACGGTTTGCAAAACCAATTACACGAATTATTTAAATAAAAAAAAAAAAAAAAATTACATGTCAATTAAATACAATAAAATAAAAATAAACACACAGATTAAGATCGATATTTAACAAAGAATACTTGTATGTAGTAGTACTCCCCAAAGAGACTTTAAAGAGCCGTAGTATCCCATATCTTGTACTGCTCTATAAATCTTACAAGGCTTAATAGCGAAAGCTCTGGGTCCGAGTCGTTTTACGATATCAACCGAACTTAAAACCCGATCTAGAAAATAAAAAAAAATCTTTGCGTTTTTCGAGAAAGAATTGAGTAAAGTTTATTCGTACCACATTTTATACAAAGGACATTGTGACGCTCTGAATCTGGAACGTTCTAATTGTGCTTAGAAGGTGTGATTACATTTTTTATTTATGAAATAAGGACTTACGGCCGGTTTCTGAAACGTTGATCGACCAAAAAATCTAATTACAATGTTACAGATCAGATGACTAGCGTTTGAGCAACCCAATCCGAGGTTTGACACATTGTTATTTGATTTTTTGGTTGATCAACGTTTCTGAAACCGACCGTTAATAATCGATTTTAGTACTTGATAAAGGATGCTTGATGAACAAGATGACTGTTTGGAACATTTGTCAGTCTATCAGTCGGCTTATCATAAGGAAAAAGTACGAACGTATACTAAACCTATAATATTCCATTCACAAAAGAAATTTAGAAGTCGTCTAGCTATAATCTAAAGTTTTAAGTCTTGAGGTACCATAAGATAAGATAGATTATTTCCTGTAAAGTCCACTTAGACACGTCCACAACCACTACTTATATGTAAATATAGTGTGACTAAGCATTTAGGTCATCAACTTATATCGGTCCACTACTGGACATAGGTCTCTCCCAAGACGCGCCACTGAGCCCGGTCTTCGATTCTTCTCATCCAGTGTTAGCACTACATTTTTCGGATCATTAACCTTCAAGTTATTTTTTAAAAAAAAATAATTAAAAATTGAAAACATAATATCCTTTAAGTCTTACGCGAAATTAAGTAAGTATTTTAATAATGAGGAAACACAAAGGAGTTTTTTTACGGTTTTAATAAGAAAATTTTGAGTTGTTTGCTGTAATTTTGGTGAAATTAAAGAGGGTTTTGATGAAGTTAACTAGGTACATAAACCATATTGAAGTTGTTCAACATTTCCATGATTAAAGAAAAACTTTACTTGTATAATTGATGAAATTAACATATGAATAATTAGTAACCTATTAATTAAGTTACATTCAGCAGTTACAATTTTAACAATCACATAAATAAATAAATATTCACGGACAATTCACACATCACACTCTAGTCCCAAACTAAGCGCAAAGCTTGTACTATGGGAACCAGATTGCTGATAGAATACTTATTATATATTTCTTTGTAAATACATATATAGATTACCTATGTAATCTATATTATCATAAATATTTGTTTTACTATTAACACCCAGACACAGAACAAATATTTATGTTCATCACACAAATATTTGCTCTGGACGGGAATCGTACCCACGCCCCACAGCATGGAAGGCAGAGCTAATACCAACTGAGCTGTGACGCCTGTCACATAATGTAATACATTGAACAAATAATACATAGCAATTAATTATTAGTTATATCTGTCTTACAGATCCAAGTTTTCCTCTTAAAATTAAAAACTCGGTTCCGCACCCCACAGGGTGCTCTAAAACATTTGTCAAACTGAACGCGTCGCTTGACAAATTTCAGTCGAAGCAAACCAATACGAGCGGAATGAAAGATTAAATCGGAAACCATGCAGCGAATGGGCTAGATGTGGCTTGAATATTTATTTAAAACTGCAAAGACTCCTCTATATTCATTTGGTTGAATAGGCTAGGTGTGACACAAAAAAATATTTAAAACTGCGTCTTTTCTGTTTAAGTATGTGGTTTTAAAAACGATAAAATAGTTTTGAAAACAGAGTTGTATGTGGCTCATAATATTTATTTAAAACTGTTAAAACTCCACCTTATTTGCAGATTTAGCACAACTTGACATGATTTTAGATGTCTTAAACTTACTTTGAGTTACATATTTATTGTTTTTTTAATCATACACTTACTTCACAGACTTTTAAAACAACAATATTATTAAAAAAATAGGAAAAACACACAATACACCCCATTGCGGGACGTCAGTGTAGTACCCCAAGTACAAGTTGCAGCGCCCCTAGCAGATTTCTTGAGAAGCTTGGATCTCTATACAAAATTGGTGGCGCTCGGCGATTGCGTCTCTACGATCCGTGTGTGCAAACTCGTACTTGGGGTACAGATCTCATTCCCCAACCAGAATTAGAATTAGATGCAAAACACACTTGTTTATTTTTCTAGCATAACGTTTATACCAAAAGTTTGATTAATCAAAGGTAGTATATTTTTTTTTTCAAATTTTGGCCCTTCTCAAAATATTAGGTCCGGGTTCGGATCGCGGATGCGGCGTTTTATCATTTTAATCGGTTTTCAGGCGAGCAGGTGTGAAATGTCGAGGCGTTTCAACAATTTCATTATAAGCGACGCTGGTTTGGATCATCCTGTATCTACATGATTTTTGGTAAACATCATCCTGTCTATACGGCGCAGTGACGCGTGTAGCCACTTTATTGCTCTATTAATTGTGAGTTTTCTTCTTTACTGTACAAATATGAGTTAAAAAAGGGGGCTTAATGCTATTAGCATTTTCTAATTACGATCCAGGAAAACTACACATAATATTACAATTACAACATAATGTAATTAAGTATACAAAAAAAAACTAGTTTATGATATAATTAAGAAATATGTAACTACAATGTCGGAAAAAAAATTTGCTATTACCTACTTATTTTCTTGAGATAAAGTCAGTTTTAGAATCTTTAGTTTCAATTAGTACTGGCTTAGATAAATTTAGCTATCGACAGATAGCAATCAAACCCCGTTTAAAAATCACCGCTCCCAAATCTCTTAAAAAATCTTACTTTTTAATATAAAGGTTGTGAAGTATCTTCAATCCTATCTCAGCCCGATTTGGAATTGAAGAAATCTTTCGAAAGAAAATCCGCCTGCACTCAAAATAATTAGGTTTTAAGAATTCTTTCCAACGTATTTAACTGAAAGCATTTTCTGGTCCACGTGTGGGTTTTAAGGGGCTCTTTCTTTGGCTAATACGGATAAGATGCCGCCTTGAAAACAAACGCATTATTGGCAACCAAGATGGGTTTTAAGGTATGTGTTCCATTACAAGCTAAACGGTAATATATAGTTCGAAATCTGTTGGGTTGAAGTATACGAAATATTGAAAAAAAATATTATGATTTTGTTTGGACGCAGATAATAAAGTTACGTAACGTAACTGACAAAATAATTAAGTCAAAGTCAAAGTCAAAAATTACTTTATTCAGTAAAATCACAAGGATCATTTAAAATAGTCTTACATACTAGGTTTATTAATTGAGGTTAATTAATTTTATTAATTGAGTACAACATCAATCTTGAAATATATTTTTAAAAGTGAACTATGTAATCATTATTAACTAATTACTATATTTTATACCTATACAAATCAATGTTAAAATAATAACTAACTCCAATTTACTTTTTAAGTAGGTATATAATCAAAGTATATTATAGCCAGAAGTACACAACATGCCGTATCAATTATAGCTCAAGTTACTAAGTCTCACTCAGAATGCACTGTCTTTGCATTTCAAAGCAAAGTGCTGGATGAGAGATTTCCAATGCTTTGATTCATAGAAACGTATACTACCTTCCGTCCACAACTTCGCTTTTGTCGATGATATAATATATATATATTTTACAAACTGATTTGGATCAGTTGAGCTATCTATAGATCGTTTGCAAAGGTCTTACTGTATAGTCGTAAGTTAGTTTGTGAATAAATATAATTTTCTAAACTTATAAATATTCATCAACAATTTACACATCACACTCTAGTCCCAAACTAAGCAAAGCTTGTATTATGGTAACTAGATTACTGATAGAATACTTTCATACATTTTTTTGTAATTAATTTATAGGATACACAAATAATGTATTTATACTACACCTGCTCGGAAAGTACCTTGATACTTTATCAAATTTACGGTAGAAAGTACGTCATTGCATATCGAACAAATATGCGGCGAGAAAACGCATCTGAGCGGGAGAGAAAAGTGTATGAAAATCCATTTCTTACGTGGTTTTTCTTTTTTAATTTTGGGTAAGACTATGCGCTGGTAACCTAAATATCAAAAGCCAAAAAGTTTTTACAGTGAGTTTTTATCTCCAAGTTCGCAAAATGACACTGGCCACTAGCTGTGTGTTGGATGGTGTCAAACAATTTGAAAAAAGAATTTTAATTTTAAAATTTTAGTTTTTTATTTTCCTCGTAGGTGTAGTATAAAGCACTATGTATCACTCAAGAGAAAGTGCGATTCCCGATCTCGGGTGTTTTAAAGCCCTCGCCTGCGGCTCGGGCTTCAAACGACACCCTCGACGGTAATCGGTCACTTTCTCCTCTCGGTGAACAATGTACTATTAATTACCACTCATATCTTTATTACTTAAATCACGATCCACGTCAATTATAAATATAAATTAAATATTGTGCCTGATTTAAATAAAAGTATTTTATCGAAATTTCAAAATAATACGAACCAGTAATATTCACTTAATATATTAAGCTGCTTACACACTGTCATTTCAGGTTTATTCACGAATGAAAGCATTGACATAATAGTGGAAATGCTTTGATGTTTCGCAAATGTGATTTAATTTTAACTACTCGGAACGGTTATTCATATTTTTACTCGACATTGAAAATAATAAGGAATCATTTAAATCGTGACATGAAACACTTTGATAACTACGATTTGTAGATTTAATCTATCATACGTATCAGCATTGCTATTCAGCGCGGCAATGCAGCCAGTGTCTTGGGTACGCTTCCGATTGGTACTGATTTGGATCAGTTGAACTATCTATAGATCGTTTGCAACGGTCTGTAGATAGCTCAACTGTTTCTTATATATTTTATATGACTATGTACATTTTGTAAATACTGTATAGTCGTAAGTTTGTTTATTAAATGTATTAGTATATTTACTAATTAAAAAAATAAGATACTTAAAATATCTATCATATATCTATAGATCTAGAAATCGACACGTTGTGATGGATATCCTGACATCTAGGCAGTTAGATCTTAATAAAGGAAAAATGGTCAAATATATGTGGAGCGTGGGACATCACTAAAAAAACTTTTCCCTGGGTTTCCAGGGTTGCCACTTAGATCGTCTGAAAGGGCTTGGCTATAGTTTACAAACCCTCTTAATATGCAATCAAAAACATAAATAAAGTCTGATTGTATCTGTCTGAATATGGTCATGAATTTTCATCACTGACTGTACCCCACATTTAAAAATGTAACAATTTTTCCTCACATTTTTCCGGTAAACTACCCTCTTTATACTTAAACGTGCGTTAACTGCCGTAGAAATAAAAACAGATAAATTATTTCTTTACATAATTTGTAAAACTAACAGAAAACCGCGTTTTAATTGCTAATGTTTGTAAAAAGACGGTGAAACTAGAGTGCATAAAAAGTGCTTAAGCTAAGAGTAATAATGAATATTTAATGATAATAGCCGGGTATGAACCCTTAGCGATATTTAGACCACCATTTTTGCAAATAGATAATAATTATACTATGTAACAAAATTTTATGACGACGGGTATATTATGATGTTTTTTGTAATTATACCCTTTCATATTTCTAATTTATGTAATCCCATAGGTAATTGAATGAATGAATAACATAAATTCCCAAACTGTAATTATACCCTCCAAGATTTTATATTTGGCATTTATATAATTACGATAATTACTTTTATTAAGTGAAATATCGTCAATAATATGAAAGTTAAAGTACTTAATGTATTTTACAGTACCTATAGATAGACAAACGCTTGAACGCAATCCAGTCCCCGAGTGCCACACGTCTTTTTTTTTACAATGTTATAGGCAAGCGTTTGACCGCGATCTCACCTGATAAGTGACGATGCGGTAGTATTTTGTTCAAATTTGACGCCCTGTTCTAGCGTTTGGTCTCCTCCCTCTGGTTTTAGTGTTCCAGTTTACATAGTAAGTGTTGTGCAAGCTGTGGCTGAGTGCCGGCAGGTGCACCCGGTGAGTGCGTAGCACTTAACCGCGGACGCTGATTTATGTACACGCTTGTTACACGGAAACATCTTTGTTTGGATACTTAGGAACCTGTGTTTACAATACGCCGCAAATTGTATACCTTTCTAATAGGTGTACAATAGATAGAGCTGTTCTTTTTTTAGGGCATTGGAGATAAAGCGACTGGCATCTAGAAAGTTATGGGGGAATTCTGTCCAGCAGTAGGAGGAAATAAGTTGTATAAATGTATAGTAATTTTAAGCATTTAGCCAAGCTAAACAATTTTTTTATGTAGGAATTTGATTTAATTTAATTTATTATATTTAACCACACCAGAACGCAAATACGATTTTTCATAGAATCATCTGAAAAACTATAATGAAAACAAGATTTAGCGATCAAAATAAAAATAAATTCATGACTCTTGAGTTTCAATTCCATTTTAATTATATTCCATTTCAATTCCATTTTTCCGTGTAAGTATATTACTGCATTTTGGCGTACGTGTACTCAAAGACACTTGTCAAAAATACCCCAACCGCAAAATATGAACAAAACATTCGGGTATTACCGGATATGGGATGGAAGCGGCAAAGTACCGGTGAATTGCACAAAAATACTGCAAAAAATACCGCGCTGTTTCAAGAGTTACTTTTGATCTATAACTATGGGGTGAGCTCTGGGACATTTTTCAAGATGCTTCTGCTTTGTGTGTTGTCTCAATTAGACACAAAACCTGAACGATATTTTTGGAGTTAGAAGGGAAAGGAGTAGGAACCAGGCCGTAAATTTCTTGTCCGTTCTTCTAGGCTCTGGTCGCGTGAAACTGGCACTTAGAATCACCTAAGACGATTCTAAATGATCCTTGTGATTTTATTGACTTTGATGTCTATTTTTTATTGATTTTTTGTCGATATAGTACTTAGTTTTTTTTATTGATTGTTTAGTTAGAGCATTGCATAGAGAGTAAGCTTGTTCAGTATTTATTATTCCTTGCGATGTTTTCCATCACTATTAAAAGCTTTGTTGCTTGTTGATAAATTGAAAAAGTTGAAATATTCGCGCACTAAAAACTTCCACTCGCTTTAAATTGTGATATAAAAATAATATTCAAGTAAATAAACAAAGCAACGGCAATTCAGAAAACATTAAGGCTCTAACAATTAAAATAATTGCCAGCACAATTAAAACATTTCAAAGTGTTGATCTTAAAATGCAATTTGATAGAATTACTCTCAACCCATCGAAATTCAAATGAGAGCGTTCAAAACGAGCTGCGAAAGGGTCCGGCATAAATCAGATGAAGGGTCCTCGATATCCGTTACCTCCTTGTCATTCATGAGCCGAGAGAGCTCTTGATGACGCTCTAATACCGGTTACCGAATCCGACGTGATTAAAATGGAATCCATTTTTGAGCACCCCTGACTTGTCAGATGAAGTGTCACATTGTGACGGTTGCGGTAACACTGCGCGGTGACGATGCAGCTACGTTTGGTGTGTGAGTTGGACACGCGCAGTGTGTGTCGAATATAAATAAATAATGCTGGACAATCCACACAACATCATCTAGCCCCAAGCTAAGCAGAACTTGTGTTATGGGTACTAGAAGACTGATATACTTATAATAACATTACAGAGATAGATATTTTTTATTATACATATATAATACCCAGAATACCCGGAATAAATATTTACAGATCATACAAACATTTATCCCAAGGCGGGAATCGAACCCGCAACCTTCCGCGTCTCAAGCGGACCTTCGCCCGCCGCGCCATATCGGTCCTTTGTTTAGTTTGTGTATTAACTATCAGACTTGTTTCAGACCCTTTCTAAGTTGTACGGCATACCTTATATCCCATGCTTTAGCCAATCAGAGACCTTCATGAAAAAACTGTGTTCTAATTTGAAAGAACTTGATATACTTACTTAATTTTATTTTAATTTAATAAATATTATTGTGTAAGTATATTAAGTTTGCCATTGAATACAATGATGTTTTCAAATTAAATCAAATCAAATCAGTTTTGTGGATTGTTTATTTTTCAGTGCTTAATGTATGAATGTAGTATTAATGTAGCTACTTCAAACATATATGAGTTTGAACAACAAAATGCAATAATTTCTAGAAATAATATCTAAAGAAATCACAGCTAGAGTTGGGACAATAAAAAATTGATATTTCAAAGAATAAAAGTTATTGGCTTATAGGTACTTTTTAATTACATGTTTATAGCTTAGTTAGGTTTAATGGTCCAGTAGGTGTAGGGGTCAAGACTTCTCAAGACCAAAGGCCAAATGTCCTCCGGAATAGATTAGAAGAACCTTTAAAAAAAAAAAAAAAAAAAAAAAAAAAAAAAAAAAAAAAAAAAAAAAAAAAAAAAAAAAAAAAAAAAAAAAAAAAAAAAAATTATTTACCAATCACACAGGATATTTACAAAGTGTATTAATAAAACTATTGTTAGTACAGGCTTTTTCTAAAAATGGTTTATCAGCGAAGGCCAAACTAAGCTTTAAGCTTGTATTTTGGACTTCAAGAGTGCAGTTACTAGAAAATTGAGGTACCTTACAGATTTGAGGGGGTGTAAACGTATCTAACTTAATTTATCCAACTATAATTATTACATATATTATTGTTAATGTTACTAATTTTAATTTATTTATTTTAATTTATTTAATTACTTACTAACTTATATTCTAGGAACTGTATTATGTATGTTGAGTATTTGTATGTGTTTGTGTTGTCTAGAAGGTGAGTAAAAGGTGTGAGTGTTAATTAATGTGTTGTGTGTGAGGATGTGAGAGTAGTATATTGTAGGTAAGAGGAGTGTGAATTGTGTGAATGTGTGTAAATGTATGTTTGTGGTTAGATTGGGCTAGCATAACTTAAATTAGTTCTTCCGTTTCGTAGTAAGAGAGGGTAAGAAGCAACTCCTCTAGAGTTTTCTTACATGAGTGCAAGGAGCTATATTTAATATCACATATCTTGCAAACTTTGTTATAAGTATGGGGAAGCGAGAAAGCCGGACTTCGTCTCGCCATGAGGGATTGGGTACATGGGATCGGAATCCTGTAGGAACGTCTGGCCATCAGGTCATTATAGTCCGGACGCAACGCGATACCTTTGTGCATCTTTACACCTGCGCTCAAGATGAAGAGTTGACGGACCCTGAGCACACTGAATTCCTTGTAAAGGTCGTCCGTGGGAAAACGGAAAGGTTTCCCCAAAGAGACCTTGATGAGGGCCCGCTGGGCTCTCTCCAACTGCATGAAGTAGCTTCTACCAGCGCTACCCCACACGGAAATACAGTATTGTATAATGGATTGGCAAAGCGAGATATAGACCGACCTTAAGATATCCCGCGGAGTACATTCACGAAGAGTTTTCATAATGTAAATGAGTCTTCTAACCCGCCCCGACAGGTCAATTAGGTGAGATTTATATGACAGATTTTCGTCTAATATAATGCCTAAGTACTTCATAGTCGATGTGCGATCAATGGTGTTACATGAGCAGCCGTCAGGCAGAGGCAGGTCACCAGAACAATAGTGCATGCGTAAAGTTGAGGATGGGGAAGGTCCACCTACTACAGTCTTAGAGAAAGCCATATACTTGGTTTTCTTAATGTTCATAGTAAGTAAATTACTGCTTAGTGCTCTTCCCACCACAAACATTCCCTTCTCTGCAAGTGCGTAGACATATTCCCAGCTGTCACCGTAGAAGAGAATTGCCGTATCATCGGCATATGCAATAATGTCAGTGTCAGGCAGGCGTAGTTCCAAGATGTCATTGATATATAAATTAAACAAGATTGGACCCAAAACACTTCCCTGTGAAACGCCAAAATCGATAGGACACTGTGAGCTTAGTAGATCACCTATCTTCACGCACTGCCTGCGGTTTGTTAAGTAGCTTCGAAACCAATCATGGACGACTCCCCTAATTCCGCAGGACTGTAACTTCCTGAGCAGCAGACTGATAGACACGGTATCGAACGCTTTCGCGAGGTCAATGAAAACTCCCATGCAGCATTTACCTTTCTCTACGTTCATCGATACACAATTTGCTAATAGTGACACCGCCTCTTCAGTTGACCTACCCTTCCTAAAACCGTATTGCCTATTGGATATTAGGTTGTTCCTTTCTAAAAAGGGGACTAGGCGTGAGCTTACTATTTTTTCTAAGATTTTGGAGAGAGTACTTAACAACGCTATGGGCCTATAGTTGTCTGGATGCCCCTTCGTACCACTTTTGAAAATAGGTGACACAGCAGCAGTCTTCCAGTGGTCAGGAAATATTCCAGTTTGAAGACTTAAATTAAAGATATGCGTGAGAGGAGCTACAAGAGAGAAAATGGATTTCCTTAGCAAGGAGACTGTAATGTTGTCAAGTCCGGGTGAGCTATCCTGTTTTAAGTTATGGATAATTTTAATTATTTCAGTTTCATCTGTGGGATAAAAGAACAGAGAATGTGAAATTGAGGAGCGTGGCTTGTGGGATTCTGTCAAGGATTCCTCAGTCTCTTGAAGTCTACTCAGAATGTCATCAGCTAGTCTCTTCCCTACGGTAACAAAGTGACGATTGCAGTGATCGAGGGACGATTTCGAGTCATGACTTGAAGTCAGAAGTTCAACGGCATTACTGCCACGAGGATTAGTGTGACAGATACTCTTGATAGACCTCCAAAGTTTTTTAGGATCATTTTTACTTTCATCAATTAGCCTGCTATTATATTGAGCCTTAATCCTACGCAACAGGTTGTTACAGTAATTCCTGTATCTAGTGTAAATTTTCCATTGAACGATGTCGCCAGGACAGGCTCTACAGTCCCGATGCAGCCTATCGCGGTGTCTCATACATCTGATAAGGCCTGGCATTATCCAGGGCTTCATGTTTACCATTTTGCGACCAATTTTAACCTTTTTTGTATGTTTTTCCAGGCTTTCATTCATAGTGGCGTAGAACGTCGAGACAGCACTGTGAACATCTACATCATTGCAGACACCAGACCAGTCTTTATCAATCAAGTCTGTTGCGACTGCGTCAATATCCGTTTTCAGACGCCAATATGACCCACTTTGTTTTTTACCAGTTACGAAATGAAGTCCGGCCAGAACCAAGAAGTGGTCGGTAATAGAAGATTCACAGACGAAGCCTGACGACTTGGATTGCGACTTGATGAAGATGTGGTCAAGACAAGCCTTACCTCTAGTTGGCTTGGTAATAGCTGGAAGTAGACCATGCGCGGCCATGAGGCAAAGGTAGTCAGGGTCACATAAGGGGCTACATATGTCTTCATTCAAATCACCAGCAACAATTAGTGTGGCTGTCTTTCCTATTGCAGATAACAGGTCATCCAGAGAACTGCTGAAGCGGTCAAGTGATGACGTAGAAGGCGACCGGTAAATTCCTAAAACTTTTATATTATTATTAATGGTAATAAGAAGGGAATCTGCATCATTAAGTTTAGTTTCAGTTGCTGTAGACGTGTAAGAGCTTTTAACATAAATAACAACCCCACCGTTCTTGTTCATCTGAGCGC
Organism: Ecliptopera silaceata; assembly: GCA_932527185.1. Lineage (NCBI taxonomy): Eukaryota > Metazoa > Arthropoda > Insecta > Lepidoptera > Geometridae > Ecliptopera > Ecliptopera silaceata. The sequence goes on along the minus strand of OW052202.1, from coordinate 1,079,100 downwards.
CTGATCGGAACGAGTTATATCCTGGTAGTAGGTCAGTTACCGAAGTAGTGGTCAACCAGCACTCCGTCAAAACAATGACATCGATGTTGGAGTCGAGACGTTTTAAAGCCACAGAAAAGTCATCGAAGTTGCGTTGGATGCTCCTTATATTCAGTGACAGGATTGTAAAGTTGTACGACTCGGAAGAAAATAATCTCTTACATGATTCCAAGGTCTCGAAGGTGTGACAATTTATAGATACGGTTTCGTCAATGTCATTAGAAACACTAACTAAAGCCATGTTGATAAGCCAAAAATTGGTAAATGTTGGTTTCATGATTGTTGTATGTCATTATACTAAAATGGTGGACAATGAAGATAAAAATGCTTATGCTAGCTAGTATTAAAAGTTTTTGAGAATATTTATGTTTGGCGATGTGTAAGTGTGCAAGTATTAGTGATAGTGTTATGTGAATTGTGTGTGTGTGTAGTGTGTAAAGTGTGCAGTCTAAGATAGTGGCTAGAAATAATTTATGTTGTCTAATTGTGTAATTATTATTAATTCTTAAGAATAATTTTAAGTATAGAACAGTTAAGTAAAACAGCAAGGACAAGAATAATAATTTAGAGAACATAATACTTTCATTTGAAACATCATTTTTGTATGAGTATATTTTAAGATATAGACTATTATATAAAAAGAACAGATCATTCATCAAAGGTAGAATTGACGTGGTGCAGAAGATCTTCCATTGACTTGATTGCGATTGCCTGACCTCCTTCTCGCCTCCTGACATGAACAGAACCATTTTTAGTCCAGCAATATCGGTATCCAGCTCCCTTGCAGCGATGACGAGCTGAACGAAATAACAGCCGATTTTCTTGGGTGAGGCGCTCATTGAAGTAGATACTCCGTTTAACTCCAGGCACTTCAATATCAGCACTCGTAAGGTTTCGCTTACACTTTCCGACTTTAAGAAATTCATCACGTTGGTGACGACGCAGAAACCGGAGCACCAAAGGTCTTGGCGAGTTGTTTGAAGAGTTATCCGTTTGTGAACGGTCATCCTTCCGGCGCAAAGGTCCAGCACGCACTACGAAGTCTAGGTCCTTTTAGTCCATAGATACACCTATTTTCTGTGCAATTACTCGCACTATATGTAGGGGATTTTCATTGGGAGTTTCATTTATTCCTGATATCTCAACTTCATTTTTTAAATATGTCTGTGACCGAGATCTTTCTTGTGCACGCAGCGTGGTGATGGTGTCTTGCAACGAAATAATAATTGAGCTATTTTGTTCGAGAGCATCTATTCTACCCTGAGTGAGTGTCAAGTTTTTTTCGTACACGTCAAGTCTACTGTTGCATTTGGTAATATGATCGGTAAGTGACTGCATTTGTGATTTAATATCGCCAACATCCTTGCGAAGAAGTCTTATCTCTGTGGCTAAGGCACTTAATGAGTCGGGTGTCGTTGCAGTTAACGGGGAGCATGAGGAGGCGCTCGCCTTACGAGATACATCGCGAACAGTGACATTATTCATACAATCATCGACGTTGGCCACAGCCGGTCGTACTGGAGTGTTCGAATTATCGTGTCTCGGCACTTTTGATTGGCACATGGGACAGAGCCATCGAAGTTTAATTTCTTCCGATAGTTTTTTTGCCTCCGGTAAATCAACGCATATAGTATGAAAAATATTAGTGCACTTTGAACATTTGATGTGTTGATTGGCTTTAATAACCTTCGTACAGGCCGCGCAGTTAATCATTTTCAGAAATTATGTTTGTACCTGCACAAGCAAAGTTATATTATGCCGTATTCGATGCACTGTTGAAAGTAATTGCGATGAGTTGCATAAACGACTCGACGCTTTGTAGCGGTTGTAGTCTAGGAAACCGGTTCGGCCTTCACAGTGCACAAGCTCGCACCACTCCTCACAGTTTATGAAACACTTCTATGGAGTTGCGTTTACACTAAATGAGCACTATGCTAAGAGTAATGCAGTCGAGAATGGTACGTACTGCAATGTATAATTTAATGGAACACAGCGATACGTGTTCACCTCACCGATGCCGAACGCACACTCCCTGACTACGACTTTACTTTAAAGCGACTATGACTTTAAAGCTTACTTACCTTTAAACCTTTAACTTCAAACTTTTAAACTATAAACTTTTACTTTATACCTTTACGGCCGGTTTCTCGAACGATGATCAACGAAAAAATCATATAATTACTATGTGTCAAACTCGGATCAATCGTGATTTGGGTTTCCAGAAACCGGCCGTTAAATGTATTATATAATATGTATTATTCTTAAGGAAAAACTTAGAAGTTAATCTTTGTACTTGTGGTAAGTTTGAGAGGCACTTAGAACTTCATTTCGTTGCTAAATTATCGGCTCTGGCGGAAGACCAGCGTTGGTTGTAAGACCGACATTTATGCTGAGCCAGAGTCCGTTTTGTGATACTTGTTGTTTGCATGATAATTTTAGGATCTTTTAGTTATAAGTTTTTTTGTATCACAAATAAATAATTTCTATTTCTATTCTATTCTATGGCATGGTTATAAAGTGAGGTCTGCTGTTAATAGAACCTAGTAACTATGAAAATATTTATTTTGTATCATATACATACATATTTTAACATGATTGGGACCTTCGTAGGTACTTGTATTGTATTAGGATTAGTACAGTATTTAGTATTTTTATAGTATTTTCTCTTCTATAGAAATAAGAAGTGGCACACCGGAAGCGGATGGGGTCCGTCTCATTCTACCGAGTTATTGTGTGATTTCGCGCGAAGCCTTTCCGCGTTCTATTTTATAATTGGGAGTTTTTTTTCTGGTTCTATTTGTGACGTAACATGTTAGCCAAGGACTCATGTGAAACTGCGAGTATTTTTTTTTTAAATAGGCTGAAATAACTGTATAACTCGATTTTTAAATTAAAAAAAAAATATCACTAGTAGTTTGTACTGACCTTAAAAGGTAAGATTTTCATAAAATAATCTTCGAGACAGCTGTTGCTGTAGTTATTTTGATTGTACTTTGTTAAATCGAAATTCATCGCGATTATAGTTACACTTATTCAAAATATGTACTTACTTATTGCTTTAACATAGCACTCGATGTTTAAATTTACTCTTATTCAAACAAAATAGATATACTTAAGACACTAAGCACCGTCTTGCCCGATTTGTATTTAATTAGGTACACTTACGGCCGGTTTCTCGAACGATGATCAACGAAAAAATCATATAATTACTATGTGTCAAACTCGGATCAATCGTGATTCGGGTTTCCAGAAACCGGCCGTTAATGTTCTAGTAATGGATACTTTACAAATACAGAATGAATGATGTAGGTAGGTAATTTCTATGTAATGTATTGTATTAAGTATGTCAGACTTCTAGTACCCATAACACAAGCTCTGCTTAGCTTGGGGCTAGATGATGTTGTGTGGATTGTCCAGAATTATTTATATCTAAAGATTATATAGTTACAGTAAGTAAATTAGATAAATTACTCATTGCTAGCCTATATATTAAGTTAAAGACGGTCTCTGCCGAACAATTAAAAAAGTATTCCAATAGTCACTTAGAAAGTTTGGTCACGTAATCAACTTTAAGTTAGAAACTTTAAATCTTATTGAAGCCCACTTTGAGCTGCTACATGATGGCAGCCTAATCAATTTTGTATGAGCTGCAACCATCAACTTTATTTTACTTTGTACCAGATATATAATATAATAATATAGCCTTTTATTTCCACAACTCTTATGTCTATGTAATTACAGTAGTGTTAGTTAATGCTAGCTTATAGTATAGGTTAGTATTCTAGGTTTATTATTATGTAATGGGTAGTTTATGAGATGAGGACCCCTTTTTGGGTATAGATTTAATCAAAAAATAATATTGTACCAGATATAATCTTATCCTATCTTCTACTGTTTTAAAGTTGGTATGAATGGTATAATAAAGAGGAGGCCTATACTCAGCAGTGGGTGCCAACGGGCTGAAATGCTGATGATGATGATAAGTGGATGTGTGGATGTATGTTTGTTACTTTGTCACGCAAAAATTACTAAACGGATTATAATAAAACTTTACAATAATTTAGCATATAGAATTACACATGGGCTATAATTTATAAAGATAAAATTGTGTAAATTATACAAATTATAATGATAATAAGTCGCAGGCACCAGCTTGTTTAAAAGAAAGCTTTAAAAAATCAGTTTATGAAAATAGTTAATTCTAAAATGTGTACGGCTGTGCGATCTGCGTTGTATTTTTTCATAGCTTACTATAAAAATAGGTAGTTTAATTGTTAGGTTGTCAGCACGTATAAAAGCTCCATTACTTTTGCCTCTACCTTTAAGGACAAAAATAATGGAGATCTTTCTAATGGATTTCTTTTGTTCATGAACTTCAACTATTTAAATACGATTGTTTGATATAACCGAGATATTTATCAAATATTACTCTATCTATAAAAGAACGAGTCAAGAAACTCGTTATAGACCAAATAAATTTAATTTAATAGTTTAGAACAAATCTTGTTTATTATAATTTGAGTAGATTAGCTTGCTACAATTAAATCAATAAATCTGCTACCCTGCTGATAGTTTAAATCTAACTGCTACGTAACTACATATAATGGGATGATAAAATGAAACATACATTTTTGTATATACAGACATAGTAACATCCATACACAGAAAAAAATATTTATGTTCATCTCACAAATATTCGCTCTAGGTGGAAATCGAACCCACGACCCACAGCATGGAAAACAGAGCTACTACCAACTGAGCTGTGACGCTCAAAAATAAAGAATTAGAAATATTACAATATAAGGTTTTTATCATGTTTAATTGACACGCAATAAGAAGAATCAGAATAGAATAGAAAATATTTATTTACACCATATATCATACATTTTCAGTTCCTATACCGCTGGTTTTCAGTGGGACCTATGAAAATCATTCACTTGTTCAACTCAAATAAAAAATTACCTACAATCATTGTAATTTCAAATGTAATAAGTATATTTTGAATCGACTTAGTTACCGCAGTAAACCGTTTTTACGCGCCCATAAAACCTTCAACGCTTTAATTATCCGCAGGAGGAATGAGATATTATTATTAACAGTAAAACGTTATCGTATTATGTTCTTAGTAATGTCTTGTCAAACGGATACTGGGGGCTATCCAGCCAGGGGAAACTTAAGTGACCGAATATCCTTTCAGTTGCAATTCAGTTTTCAATGATTTTTACTATAGTAACTCATCAGTATTCCGCATTTTTGTGGACTGACGTGACTGAGCTGTGTTAAACATGACGTCAATGCCGCGGTTTAGCACGTGGCCTACTTGATTCGAGCATGGCCTACCTGATTCGAGCATGGCCTACCTGATTTAAGCATGGCCTACCTGATTTAAGCATAACCTACCTGATTTGAGCATTACCTATCCGATTTTTCGTTAATTCTATCAAACAGTATGAAAATCGATCATTCAAAATATCAATAAAAGACTAAGAAGAAAACTGAACTGCAATTTGATCAAGTAACAGTTCAAAAACATTTCAGTTGTCAGGATACCCCCAGAGTGGAGACCGCGTTTAGGCAAGTGTAGTGTAGGACGCCCTCCGGCGAGATGAAGCGACGATCTGCGGAGTGTAGCTGGCAAACACAACATGAGAAGAGCCGAAGACTGGGCTCAGTGGCTCGTCTTGGGAGAGACCTACGTCAAGCAGTAGACTGATATAGGTTGATGATTAATGTCTTGCCTTGAACCGAGAAAGGGCTTTGGGTCTGTGTCTGCGTTTGTCTTGTCACAATAACGCAATATCTACGTTTTACACTAGAATCTGATTCCTGATTCCACGGGGTTATATGCTGATGATGACATTAGACAGGCGTCACAGTTCAGTTGGTAGTAGCTCTGCCTTCCGTGTGTCCGATTCCCATCCAGAGCAAATGTTTGTGATTGACATAATTTATATATACTGTGTTGTGTCATGAACATAAATATTTGTTCTGTGTTTTGGTGTTCTATGTACTTATTCTAAATGATCCTTGTGATTTTATTGAATAAAGTAGTTTTGATTTTGACTTTGACTTATGTATTTATAAAAAGTGTATATAAGTATTCTATCAGCAGTCTAATTCCCATAGTAGGTACAAGCTTTGTCTCAAACTAAGCATAGCTTACCATGAAAACTAGATAATATAGTTCTTTGTTTTGTGCGAATAAGCATCACTATATGATATATAAAAACTACAACCATTGCGGCCTTGGTTAGCTACTCATTTGACATGCGAGCATTTTATCCAGCAATAGATGTCAAGACATTATTTATTACCAAGTCAGTCACGTAACTGTCACTAAAGTGGAATAGCTCGTGTTTTCTTTATGGTATCCTAAAATGTTTATTGCGTGTAGGTGTGTTGTTATGTGCGTTTATGACAGCTAGAGGTGAATAATGTGCGCTGAATATTTGTTACGGGCTACGTAAGAAAGTGTCTAGTGTTGTAAAAACGGATTAACTACTACACAATATGTGTTAAACTTCCCATATGCCCATATGTAAGCAAATGAGAGAAGTAGTAGTTTTAAGTTTTTGAAAAAAAAAAATATTTTTTCAATTTTTTTATGTTTTCAATGAGCATGGTTACTACGGTGGAAGATTTGAGATTTTAAAATAAGGAGGATATTTATTTATTATGTAGGATTCTTCTTAGATAACAACAAAGTTTGTTTGTACTATGGGAATGGGATTGCTGAGACAATACTTAAATACATAGTGTTTTGTAATTATACCTACTTACTTACATAAAATAAATATTGTAAAAGTCATAATTTTATTTCGAATTTGAATACAAATAGGTTTTGGTTCAAAACATATCCTTGCTTTGCTTCTGTGGCTAGTCTTCACAGGCTGTGTAATCCCCCATAACCAAGGCCTAGATACCTAAAGTAATTTCAATAACCTTACGTAGATGTGATATGAAACTCCCCGTTATCCCGGAGCATATGTGCCATTAACGTGCAAACGGCACACGCTGCAATAACTGTTTATGTTTACTGGCTTATCTCTGACTCCTGCACTGTTCTGCTAGCCTGGTACTTGCAACAGCTTAGTAACATGACATTTAGATTATTTATTTAGGTATATTATTGTTACTTGTGACTTGTGACGGAAGGATAAACGCATATTTGTTTACTATGGCTTATTTCCAACTCCTGCACTGTTCTGCTACCCTGGTACTTGCAACAGCTTAGTAACATGACATTTAGATATACATATTATACATATTATAGATATACATATTATATATTTGGGTATATTATTGTGATTGAATAATAATTCAAGATACATGCAAAAATATGGAAGGATATACGCATTATTTGTTTACTGGCCTATCTCTAACTCCTGCACTGTTCTGCTACCCTGGTACTTGCAACAGTTTACTGTCATGTTATTTAGATAATTTAATTAGGTATATTGTGAAAGACGATTAGACGATTCTATATTATGATCCTTGTGATTTTATTGAATAAAGAACTTTTTTACTTTACTTTATTTAATAATAATTCAAGATACTTGAAAAAAATATGACCAGATAAAAGGATAAACGCATTTTTTGTTTACTAGCTTATCTCTAACTCCTGCACTGTTCTGCTACTCTGGTACTTGCAGCAGCTTACTGTCATGGTATTTAGATACTTATCTATGTGTATTATTTGCGACTAAATAATATTTTTTAGCAATTCAATATACTTACTTGTAATATATTTAAACAGACGGAAGGACAAGCGCATTTTTGTTAATTTTGAAACTGAGACGCTTCGCTTGCTTAGGAGCGTTGAATAACCGAATTGGCATGATTTCAAGAGACAAGCGTTGAAGGATCAAATGACAGCTGTCAAAAATGTAGGTGCTGGCCGTCAAGAAAATCTTAGCCAGTTTTCTATCGAAACATGATAAATATCGAACAATAATTAAAAAATAGCAATTCATATATTTTCAAGAAATTTGCTCTAAAAAATCTACTATGTCTATGGTACATGAATTTATAGAAGTTTATTTGTTGTACAGGAACACACGCCAATAGGTAGGTAATATTCAATTTACTTTTACCGTCATTTTTATGTTTTCTTATTTCGACTTATCAAAAAGTTTTGTAATAAAAAGTTCGATGCAAAAGAACAAAGTGATCTGACCTTTTCACAAGGAAAACTTTGCAAAACTACCAACAATCAACCAATAGAGAACCAATCTAAAAAGGCGGAGACTTAAGTAAGTCCCAATTTGCCTATTTCGATCGTTTAGAAATAACATTACTTATTCCACCCTCTAAAAATACCCTTGTCAAAGCTTAGGGAAGGTAAGAAAATCAGGACAAATACATATAAGAGGCCTGAGTACGAATAAATGTGTCAATCGTCAACGTAACGTATTTAAGATACACTGCGCGCTACCGCTGCAACGTTCGACAGTAAAGCTGATGGTGACGCGCAGTGTATTTTAAATACGTCAACAATACGTTACGATTGTTACGTTTACTCGTGTTTACCCCTTAAGTAAAGCCTACAAACCACGTGGGTGGAAACTAGAGAAATAGTTGAATGAGGGATGGCTTAGAAGTACCGTGGAAGTGGTTTAGGCAAGTACAATGTTGCAGCGATGTTGTGAAACAAGGCATTTTTAAAAACATCTAGAAATGGGTAGGTACATTGGTTTTAGGACTATTTTGAGTGCAAGTAACTCAAAATAGTCCTATAATCAAAACGGTCCATGTATAATGTAACAATAAATAAATACTGAAAATTCATAGAAAAGTACAATTTTGAAAAACCTGTGGGCGTTGGCGTGGGCGTGGGCTTTTTAACATTTTGAGAAACAAATAAATCCTGTTTAATTCTGAAGAAATTATAGGAATTAATGAATAGGAGTAATACGACGTTAATTAAAAAATGGTTTGTTTCAAAATATATCGTTTTCCAAACAATTTTATCCATAAAATACTTAAATGCTTGAAGCCTTTTCAAATGCAATTCTGAGAGATATTTTTTAGTCATGGCATATGCATAGATAATTGCCCACTCCTATTCGGTTGTCCGATAAATTATGATAAAAATTAATAGATCTATATAAGAACTTAATAATGAACTATTTAGAACTATTTATAAGTGCCTAAATCTCTTACGTAAATAAATAAATCTATATAGGAACTAAATAATGAACTATTTAGAACTATTTACAAGTGCCTAAATCTCTCACTTTGACTGCAACAAAGCCAACAGGTGTATCGAGGGGGTGACGGCGGTAATCCATCTCCGACGTAGCACGTAACTGCTTGTTTACATTAGTTTTGTTTCGGAGAAGAAACACATTTCGGCACTTACATATGTGTGCTATTTTGTGACATAATGCTTAATTGATGTATGAACGTATCAAAGAGTCTACTTAAATAAATAAATATTCACGGACAATTCACACACAAACTGTAGGTACCTACATTTATTTACATTTTACCAGAAGGATACTGTAAACTGTATCTATAAATAAACATATCTTTATATCTAAGATTTTAATAAGATTGTATTCTGTATGAATGTATGATTGTATAAGTTACTTGCAATTTTTTTTTGGTCATTAGTCGTTAAGAGAGAAATAAATAAATGAATATAGCACTGTAAAGCAAAAAAGAATATCTTCATATTTATCTTCAATTTTTCATTTTTTTTAGTACTTATCTACACCAAAATATTATTTTAAATGAAAGCCACACGCCGATGTGCTAATCTCAGCAAAATGAGGGAAAAACACATTTTATCGTGGCTTATTGTATATCTTTATTAAATGTTTTACGACGCCAACAGTATTCGACACAACGTACAGTCAGCTACTAAAATAGATGACGAATTTTTGAAAAATATAATGTGCACCTATTGGTAGTATAAGATAAGTATAGGTGTAATGGTTAACATTAGTAGTAGATGATTTTCATGAAAAACCGAACCGATGGCCCACCTGAGCCAATACTATTAAGTTTATTGCCAATTGATTCTCACAAGGTATCTTGTCTTGTCTCCAAATTAAACTCCAAATTCGTTAATTCATTCCTCACGGATTACATTAATCGATTTTCCTAATATATTATTATTTTGACAATTATTGTTTGTTGGAAAAAAATATTGTTAATAAGCTAGTTCATCCGATAGCACATGAGTAAAAAAATATTTTTAATTGTCTTTTTTATGTTTTATGTTACTGCCAAGGACAGAGAGAAGTGCAAATGTTTGGGCGAGGCCTTTGCCCAGGAGTGGGACAATGTAGGCTAGAATAAAAAAAAATATATTTCTATTTGTGTGACTGTACCTTACCATGCGCCAGTCCACACATCCCAGATCATCGTAAAAAGGCTGTAACTCCTCCATCCTACCCGGAGCAAGGAAAACATAACCTCTCATAATTTTATTGAACTTTAAACTTTATCCGGTAATAAATTGCATCTAGTTATGACTCATGAGTCATGACCTACTGACATTATTGATGATCGTAAAGATTTGACAGTCACAGCTCAGTTGGTAGCTTTACCTTCTTGTGGGTCGTGGGTTCAATCCGGACTAAAACAAACCTAAACCGAAATGCGGACTCGGGCACGAAGAGTTCCGTACCAAGAAATCACGTTTGAGAGCGGCCTTACATATTTATTTTATTCTGTTTTCTAGTATTTGATTTCTTCTTCTTCTAGTATTATAGTAGCAAAATAAATACATCATCAAAAAATTTCAACTCTCTAATTATAACGTATCATGAGATACAGCCTGGTGACAGGCGGACAAAGGGACAGACAGACAGACAGCGATGTCTCAGTGATAGGGTCCCGGTTTACCCTTAGGGTACGGAACCCTAAAATATTTTGTATTCTCTTATGTTTTGTTAGATATAATATAATTATCAGCAATCGTTAATGTTCGTTCTGTCTAGGTGTGGGTGTTGATTTATTCTATGTATGCATTTAAATAGAAATACTTAGGTACCTAAGACTTTTTGACAATCATTTATTCAAACAATATGAAAAAAAATGCTAGTCAAATTTTTGGAAGCATATTTTACTGACCCAAATACGTTGATTTAAATGGAAACGTTAAATAAATCCTACTACAAACACGCACGCAAATAGTTAAAAGCCATACGTCAGATGACTATGACATTTCGCATACGTCACTTTGACAGATACATGCACGCGGTATGACTTTACAAATTAATGGCAAATTCATAGTATAGATGTGAGACTCACAAAATTTGTTGTGTTTTGTACTTATATTTGTAATTTGTATTGATTAACAGTTATTAAATATTCATAACAAACAAACATACATTTTCAAAGTCATAAATTTGTGAAACTAGATGGAAAAAATTATGACCAAAAGTGGTGACGACACTTTTTGCTATAGTTGTTTTGCCGTGCGGCGTGCGCGGTTTCGCATAGAACCGTGTGGTGCCGCGACGATTATTTTTGTTGAATGTTTATAAGTAGGTTTTTTGTACAAAGTAGATATTAATACTAATTAGTTGAAAGGAACTTCGTTCCATCCGGGTGTCCCTTGACACCTCTCAAGTTTTTTAAGTATAAAGTGCTATCATTCAATTTCAGTTCTATGTTAAACTCGGTTTTTTTTAAACTCGTATATATCATGTGCTACGTCAAAAAGCTAGCAAAACGTATGAGAATACAAAATATTTCCGTTAAATGTCGTTTGTGTAGTTTTTCGTGTCAGAAAAATGTATTTTTGGGTTAAAAATGGTAGGATTTATTTAGTTGTGCTAAATTAAATACCCTTTGGTTTTGCGTATTCCAAAGTGCATTCAGATATACTAATCTGATAAAAACAATTATTTCTAGTTAGGTTATATAAGTTTTACAATAACTAAGGCCATTGACCTGTATTTATTTAAATGTATAAAAAAAGATGCGTTATCTATTAAAATTACTTACCTACTTACAAATAAAATACAGTTTATTTAAGTCAATAAATTTAGTTCTCACTAAACAAATAAGTAAACATTTCTGAAATAAACTCCATTTACGTTTTAAGTTAAATAAAAGAGACACAGATTATTACCCGTTGTTGTTCTCTCATTTGCACTTTCAAAAAAGAGAGCAAATTACAAAGAACTAGCTACGAAATTGTAAATACATGTAATGTTTCAAGTTCTGGACTCTGCTGGAAGAATACTGTTTTAAATTTGTTACTTTTACTAAATACTTGAAAATAGTGAAAGAAAGTAAGAAAATCTGGGAGGTACAACCACCGTACTGCTAAACAGTGATGCATAATATGTCTCATTTGAAGCACACAATGTGACACTCTAGTCCCAAACTAACGGCCGGTTTCTCGAACGATGATCAACGAAAAAATCAAATATTTTCTATGTGTCAAACTCGGATCAATCGTGATTTGGGTTTCCAGAAACCGGCTGTAGGCAAAGCTTGTTTTATGGGAACTACATTGCTACTTATATACATACTTCTTATGTAAATATATACTTTTTGTAAATATAAGATCTCATGTACACAGTTTTACAATAAATTATTCTTATTCTTATAAACAATACATAGAATACATAGTGCATTCTATGTATTTATTTACAAAACGTAAAGTATAAAATACACTGCGCGGTAACATTGCAACGATTATATATTTAATGATAACATTGTAAAGGTGATGTTGACGCGCAGTGTACGTCAATACGTTACTGTTTCGATTCGTTTACGATCTTCATATTTGTTAGTGCTCACACCTCTGGTCCGAACTGGTCCGAACTAGTCCGAACTAGTCCGAACTTGTCCGAAGCTAAAAGTTAATTCTTAAGTTATTTGTGCTACTTCAATTTGAGTTGGCTTCTGTTATTGAAGTATTTTTCTGTTCGTTTTCGATAACTTTAGAAATTTATTTGAAATGCAGCATGTTTTAATTAAATTTAGGGTTTTCTTTTTGAAAAATAACAATACAGTAGATTAGTATATTCATCTTAATAAAAGCTAAATACCCTTGTCTTTTTTTTGTCGGATAATTATAAAAATGACAAAACTCTATTAAAAAATGTTCCATTATTCGTTTACCGCTTTCGCTTTCGATTGGTACTTGGATCAGTTGACCTATCTATAGATCGTTTGCATCGATCTGCAAATAGTTCCACTTTATTTTGTGTAAGTATACAGTGCTTTAATGTTTCTTACGTGTATTTTAAACCTAGATAGATAGATAGAAAACTCTTTATTGTACATACACACACACACAGAGACATTTCTTATTATACTAAATTAATCTATTACAATGATAAACCTAAGCGATAATTAAAAAAAAAAAAGGAAATAATGTACAACTTGTGTCGTGGACTGTACCTACTTTTGTACATAAACCAATCTATTCTGATACATTTGATTTCTTCAGAATGGTTATTTGAGTGGTACACCCCACTCCAATTAAAACCGAATTGTGACGTCATCACCTTGACATCTGACAGAGGTCAAATGTCATCACAATAAGTAGTCCAGTAATCCTTATTCGGCAGAATTTGGACGAGATGACTTGTGGTTACCATGGAAATATGATAAGGTAGAATGAACTCGATTATAAAACTAACAGAATTTGCGTAAAAAAATATCTTAATTTAGGCCATCTATTAGTGACATTGCTAACTTAAATAGCGCCGGGTTATCTTTTTAAAGAACATCTTAAATATTAATTACAATGTTTTATAAACTAATTGGTACGTGTTATGTGTTTTATATTTAGATAATTAGATAAATAAAAATAGCTTATTGCATTCTATGTTCATTGATGCGGATGGTAGCTCACTCGTCTGTGGTACTTAAAGCTGTTGAATTGAAACCACTTTTACGTACTGTAATAGTCACCTTTACTGTTTCTTTCACGTTATAATACTGTGCATCGCAAAATAAGTTCTAAAACTAGTTTAATTAAGATACAAAATTGTATATCTGTGCACCTAAAAATAATTAACAAAATTAATATAAAAAACGCAGATTTGTGCCTTGAAAAATATGCAGATTTCAGCTCTAAGTTTTAATACAGTTTGCATAGATTTGCACATTGCATACCTACACTCAAGAGTTACACTACACATTATTGCTGCATAGTGTAACTGAGTACTGTAAATAAGCATTTTCAATGTAGCTGCCATGCCCAACGAACGAAGCATTGTATCTGTAGTATGTTTGAATGAATTATCTTTAATCTTCAAGCTAATGTAATGAATCGATAATATATCGATAATAAATAATTAGTAAAGTATTTTTGTAAATAATTAACGCAACGACTGATTGTGACGGAACTTTATCAAATGACTAACAAGTTCATATCGTTTTATGATTTGTCGATGTGTTAATTATGATTATATTAGTGTGATTATGATTATGAGGTAGCCAATTTAGCTAATGAGTGTGATAGGGAAAGAGTATAAAAGAAGGGGGTGTTCAGTAGAGAGGGTTGGGTCGTTATTCAGTCGCGTTGAGTCGCACTCAGTCGCATTAAGTCGTGTGTTGAAGAATAAAGTCAAAGTAATCTACAACAGTGTTTTATTTTCATTATACTTAGTTTTAATTTTTAGGGGTAACAGACCATCTACTACCCAAAGGGTAGTAACCGATGAAAAAAATAGTAAGTACATTCGAACTGAGAAAATCGTTTTTTGAAGTCGGTTGAAAATGAAATACATATTATTTTGGGTACAGACCCCTAAAAACTAACCTTATCTAACATTTGACCTTTTCCAAAACCAACTATTTTTTTTTAGTTTCCTGTGTATGTGGTGAGCTATAAGAAAAAAATATATAATTCATGTAGAGCCGACTCTGAATTCTCACAAACATTTTCTAGATAGTAAAATGCATGAACAGGGTACAGACTGATTCAAATTTGATCGCGGTTGTAAAATGCACTGCGAGTGAGACTTTGTGGTTGTACATTTGGGTTGAAAACTGTCTCGCTAGGTTCATACATGATGTATCCAGAGGTCAGTCTTTCACGAAAAAAATGGTTGTCTGTAAAGTCGGTTTACTGACGATAGTTGAACGTGACAACGAACGCAAAGGCCGATTGTGCTTCTTTGTTGCTCGTTCCGCGCTCTCGCTTGCACTTGCCTCAGCGGCGTTACCTCGCTAGGTAACGCCGCATGAATCATCTTTTTTCGTGCGTGCAGCCGGCTCTATCGAATTATAAGATGTAGTCACGTCAAAACATCTGGTAACCCGCTTCGAAATATGTTGTTCTTCAAAGTCAAAATCAAATATTTATTCTTTATACAATAATATCACAAGGATCATTTAGAATCGTCTTACATACTAGGTGATTCTAGGTGCCAGTTTCACGCGACGCCTAGAAGAATGGGCAAGAAGCTTACGGCCTGGTTCCTACCGTTTTTTTATATTTCGTTTCACTTTGCTCTATACAATATTTAAGTAGGTACCTAACTGTTTTCATGCAGCAGTTCGGATCAGCCATCAAGTTCAGTATGAAAGTTTAAATCATTTCCAGAGAGTAAAAACATTGTACGTTAAGTACCTAAAGGTACCTAGTATTTTATCTCAATCTCGCCCAGTTTGCAGTCAGAAAAAATGTTTTTGTTTTGACTTTACCCAATCTTCGTAAGTGTTTCCCCAACGTTTTGAATAATAAAACAAAATCAGACACAAACCAGCTGGAGCCTTAGCATGAGATTGGAACCATAATTTCTAAAGTCAAGTTCCATCCACATAAACTACTGATTAAACAAACCCATTCCCGGTTCAAGTAGGCGATAAAATGGCCGATCAACACACGTCCTCAATCACAACTCACAAGTGAAACGTGACCAACAGGGCGCAATTAACCCGGGGCTAACTCGTCTATCCAGCGAGTTAGCGAACAAGTTAACCGATAAGTTAACGGACACTTAAATACCCTCTCTTTGTTTATTCACGACCCAGTTCTAGAACTTTCGTGATAGGTATTAGGGGAATAAGTGTTCTGTCTACTTTACTAGATTGTTGCAAGACGATGAACATTTTCTAAAGTCAAAGTAAAATAAATGTACATTATTCAATAAAATATCAAAGATCACTTTGAAACCTCTTACACACTAGAGATCTGAGATCTTTGATGGTAACTTAGCGTCTAACTCGGTAGGTTATCTTAGCTAAAGGCTTGTGCATTTAATCTCAATGGCTCTGAATCAGAGGCCATTTAATCTTGGTGCAAAAGACATGGTAGCCTCTACATGATAAGCATTAGTCTGGGAGCCTTGCTTAGAGCTGGGATCCTATCAGGGTTCTATGGGATTCGTTAGTTGAGTTTGCTTTTTGTGTAGCCCTTCAAATGGGTTATCCCTGACAGTTGAGTATTGCGCAGCGTAATTTGTTTGTTTTAATTAATAAATATTTTATGTGCAAATTGTTAAAAGTTTTCAAGTTGTTATTTAATAGATTGGCTAAAGTCTTATTTTTTGCGTCTTATCTAACGAAACGTTTGAATACTTTTTAAAAGACTACTTGAGTCGTTCCATTAGCAAAGACTTATTACCAAGATAGTAATAAAAGATATGGTTATTTATTATAAGCAAACTTTTGGTCTTCCTCGTCAAAATCAGCTCTAATTGAAGCCAGCAGTGGCTGCCAGCGACACTGCCAAGCCACATAACCTAACTTTTACGGCTCAATGGCGCTCTTGGAGCCAATCCAACTACTTCGTCACCAGCCATCACAACAAACACTGCATCTGTTTCAGAACGCTGTTTTTATCAATAATTTTGGAATTTTGGAAGTAGGATCGAGACTCTTAGATAAATAGAAACGATCACACTTATTTTTTTTTTCTTACATTTTTTTCTCTGAGATAGATTAGAGAAAATACTTAATTGCACGCCATAACTTAAAAATAAGCATGTAGAAAATTAACAATAATAAGACTATGACATACGATGGGCGGTCTTATTGCTAAAGACTCTTAGCCGGAAATCAATAATTTATTGAGAAATCTATGATTAATGAAGAGCAAGTTTTTTTAAGTAGCTTCAAGTAATAAATAATAAAAATATGCAAAAACGAAAAGTATTTACTGTCATCATATATATATTTATTTCTGCCGCTGACCAACTGTTATTGGGTTTGAATGATATTGGAGACTGAGAGTTGAATGCAATGACTGACCAGAACTCAATTGATGACAACATTCACTATGAACAAAAGTAACCAGAAAGCATTCGACGAGCAACCTACGTTCTATCACCAAAATCTCTTACCTGGAAAATTAACATTGGTCAAAACCACACCAAACAGCACCACACCGTCAGACACTCAATATTCAGTAATCGCGCTCTCAAAGTGTTCATTAAATCGCTAACTGTCACTCATTTGCAGCGAGTCGAATGCAGGCGGCAAGTAGCTCATTACTAGGAGGCCTTAGCACGAGTTCGAATGATGCTTCGTTAGAGCGAGACACTCAGAGATCCAGACGATCCGATCACCTCTGCAAACACTAAAACGTTCAACGTCGAAGAACAACAATTTGTATACGATATATAGCAGAGCTTTGTATGCAGAATGTGATTGATTTATTAATTAAATTAAACAATGTAATGAACAACGTTTTAAAATCTGCAAGCTAAGCAATCATAGACAATTTATGATCAATCAAACAACCACAACAGTAATAATTTGATAAAAATGATTTTGTATTATAAAAATGATTTTGTATATAAACTTAATTAAATTAATATAAGTAATTGGAATTTGGAATCAAACAACGTTTTAAAGAAAAGATTTAATCAAAACTAGCAAAACGTTAAATAAACTGGCAAAAACTCTGACATGGTTTGGTCATCATTTATATAAATAAATAGACTGTTAAACTAATAACCCTCCTTTTGCTCCGTGTAGTTGGGTAAAAATTAATAACGTTCGTCATTTATGGCCATCATTTATGTTAATACATAGGCTGTCAAACTAATAACCCTCCTTTTGCTCCGCGTAGTTGGGTAAAAAATCGTTCGAAATCAACCCTAAAACTGTAAAAAGTTGAAACTAACTGGTACTAAGGGCTGTCTGCATCGAGGATATTACGCGTGGTCGACCACTGGGAGCAGTAATGATCACTTTTAGGGTTGCCACACAAACGTACTTAGCTACATTAATTATAGATAGAAAATTCTTTATTGCTAAGTAGTGTAAAGAAATTTAATGCTAAATTAACAGTCTCTACCAGCTAACCTTTGGGTTTAATTATTGTTAGGTAGCGCCTGAAAACCGAGTTTTTAGTCGATAAAAAATGTAGGTACATTAATATTAAAACCTATTGTCAAAAATAACTGTAATGTATTCAGTGAACTAAAATGTAAATGAATTAGTAAAATAAATGTTTATTTTCTCTTACAATAGGCTTACAAAAATTAGTCTTTAATATGTATTTGGAAAAGTGTTTTCACAGTATTCATCTGTTTGTAGGAGAAGTACAAGTATTTTAATAGGTGTGTTCTAATGTTATATTATGTTATGGTGTAAATAAATATATTCTTCTTATTTATTTGCTGCTGTAGCACTCAGAAATGTTCCTGTTGTAATTTTAGTTTTTTTTTTGTATTCTGTTTTTTTTGTGTGCTATATGTGATAAATAAATAAATGTCTATATCTAAGTCCTTATTTAATATGTTCAAATGTGCAACCTTAAATACGATTATGTTGATAGGTACTTTGGTCCTTTGATATAAATTATATTAATATTGCCCAGTCTTCCTATTCAGAATTCTTAGAATGTTCTAGAAAGTTAGCAGCTGAAAGGTGTTATTTGAACTATAACTTAATGCACTGACAATGAGGGTACGCTGAACACTTTAATGCATGCAGTTTCAAACTGTGGTTTACAGCTCTTACAATAAGGTTCAGTATAGCTTGCACTCTACAGTTTAGCTTGTATTATATTGTACGGGCTATTCCAGGAGTAAGCCTAATCTGAGAAACAACGTGTTTTTAAACATAACGTATAAACATTAAACGTTAGGACCAAAAGCTGCAGAACGCGCAATGTATCTCGATACGATTAATATTGTCATATTAGTGACCACGTAAAAAAAATCCATGGACATTTACACAGTTCACCGCCATCTAATTCAAAGTAAAATTTGTACTAAATGAACTAAATTGCTTATTAACTTGCATTTTTTTTAACACACAGTACACACACACACACACACCCTATATATATACATACATACACAGTATGTCTGTAAATATTTTTTTCCTTCTCATAAATGTCGGTTCTCGGTGGGTATTGAACCCACGGCATAGAAGACAGATCTAATATCACTTGAGCTGTGACGCCTGTCTGTCTTGTCTGTCAATGTGCATTGTATCTAGTATTTCAGTACCTCTACCATGAGTTGTCACAGTAAAATTGCCTGACTTTACTACAGTAGTTACGTCAATATTAGTATTAAGAATTTTAGTACTTAACTATCCGCTAGAGGCGCTGTACAAATCTTCATACATTTTTTAACTACAGACGCTAGCGAGTATAGTAAATATAGTATAGTAAAAACTCATGGTTACAGAAACATTATTCTGTATTTTGAAATGGTATTTTGTTAGCGCAGTATTCCAAAATGTCGCCTTTCAGCCTTTGATCTAGAATACAAGGAAACTATTCCGTTTGTTTCTAAAGCAAGCTGACTTTACAATAGCACAACGAATATTCCAGAAATACGTTTCTGACATCATTCTGAAAACTAGCTATTGTATTAAATATTCACGGACATTTCACATATCATGCTCTAATCCTAAACTAAGCAAAGCTAATACTATGGGAACTAGGTAACTAATAGAATACTTACATAGCATGAGTACCTACTTAAAACAGCTTATCTTTTTTTTTTGAAGTGAAAACTTCTTTAGCGGCGCTGGGTGGGTAAAAACTTTCAAACTCGCGTCAGGGTCACGTGACGTTGATAAAAAGCGTAAGATCGAGGGAAAGGGAGAGGAACTAGTATCTCCCACTCTTTCTACCGTGCCTGAGTGTGCTCTGTTTAGGCGGCACACAGACACATTCGCGCTTGCGCGAATGTGTCTGTGTCATTGTGATTGTCATTGTCATTATGACGTCTGTGGTTATATTTTTGAAGTGAAAACTTAAAAGTGAAAACACAACGTTAATATTGAAGTTTTCACTTCTGCCGGCACTCCCGGAGTGCTTCCTTTTTTTTTTGTAATATCTTTTTATGTATCTTGTGTGTTTGGGGACAAATAAATGTTTATCTTGTCTAAGAATTTTTTTGTATATACATTACATAAGTGTTCATCACACAAACGTTTGTTCTCGGCGAACCCACGACCCACAGCATAGAAGGCAAAACTACTACTAACTGAGCAGTGACGCCTTTAAATATTTATTTACAAAAGACAGACATTCATTTGCAGCTTTATCAGACATTAGTTAACTATACAAAACAAAACATGAAGTTTATTTGAAAACATTACAGGATAGTATCGACCTCGAGGTCATCTTAGTTCGTCCGGTAAATAAAAATATGGAGCACTGACACTTGGACGAGTCAATGTAAATGGTTTAAAATATAAACTACTAGAGGCAAAAATGGTTCTGTTAGTGGCAGGTGTTCAAATGTAGGTCTGATAGGAGACTGACAGCGTTCTGCATTTAGCATAGTGTTATGCGCGCTCAAGACGAGCAGTTTCAGTGTCATATAATTAAAACTATAATTTCATTTTCATTGACGACCGATGTGGCGCGGCGGGCGAAGGTCCCCTGCGACGCGGAGTTTGCGAGTTCGATTCCCGCCTTGGAATAAATGTTTGTACGATCCGCAAATATTTATTCCGGGTGTTCTGGGTATTTTACATGTATAATAAAAAATATCTATCTATTTAATAAATTGTATTAAGTATGTCAGTCATTTAGTACCCATAACACAAGCTCTGCTTAGCTTGGGGCTAGATGATGTTGTGTGGATTGTCCAGCATTATTTATTTTATTTTTTATTTATTGGTATAATACATATAATCGTAAAAAAAATTGAAAAGTTGGAGTGCCGCAATGGGCTACTCGGCCTTTCCAATTTGGTCTAGAGTTTTGAGCATCAAACGCTTTCGCTTATACCTTGGACTATATTCTGAAAGCCTAAGAAGTCGTGTCACGTGCGTGCCTTCTCTGCGGGGAGTTAACGTGTGCCGAACTGCCGCCTGATTTCTGTTACTGACACAGAACATAAAGGTATTACAACCAAAAGTTTCACTGAGAGGCCATCTTTTGTTTTTAGACTAATAAGACAAGTTTGACAGGTATATTATATACTCTAGGTCCGTGGAGTACCGAGGCCTTCCGGGTATTCAAAATTATTTCTGAGTGTCTACAGCGACTCGTGACCCAAGGCTGATGAGTATCTGGCCCAGATCTGTTTTCATATGTACCTACTCGTAGTAGAAATGCTCGTATTTTGGAACAGCACCTACCGAAAAAAATTAGTAAAATTATAAAATAAATATTCTTTGAATCCAAATATTGTGTAAGTTATATAGGTCGAATCGGAACCAGGATAATAGCTGAAGCTTATATTTCCATCTTCGTATTGGTTTTCTACGAAACGAATTGGTAATGGATAAAAACCAGAGACGGCGAGATCCTGCTAGTAATATTTTTGTTTTATAACTTAACATGATACGTAGGTAAAGCCTATGAAATATTTATACCATTAGTTTTTGTTTTGGTTTTTCAAATATAAATGTTCCTGATTTTTGTGTATTTTGACGTGACAACGTCTTATAATTCGAAAGAGCCGGCTGCACGCACGAAAAATAATGCGGCGTTACCTCGTTCTGAGGCGTTCCATGTAAGGCTTGAAATGCAAGCGAGAGCGCGGAACGAGCGACAAAGAAGCACAATCGGCCTTTGCGTTCGTTGTCACGTTCAACTATCGTCAGTAAACCGACTTTACAGGCAACCATTTTTTTATTACAATAGTAAACAGTCTACGTAAGAGATAGCAAGATAGAAATTAAAACAAAAACTCATTTTAAAAACTGGTATAGCATAGCGATTGGTGCTCAAAATGTTGGTGCTCATAGTGGAACGCTTCGTGTTATAATGTAAGCATTTGGCAAGCCTTTCAATTTTTCCAGGACAAGTGCAATTTAACATACCGCAGCACAAAAGATTCGGGTGACCACACTACCCTTATTGTTTAACATATTATGTAATTCTTTGAATTCGTGTTTTGGTCCACCAAATGGTTCATACAATTTGATACTAAAAGGACCACAAATTAAAATTTTCAAAATTTCCTTTATAACTATATCAATAAAATACAAGACTTGTCCACTAAGGACGTGTCCTTAGCGGTATTGCATAGCGTCCGCATTTGAAACATAAAAGTGTTAAGTATCATAAGCTGGTTTGAGATTATATCGGCACCCATATAAAAGAAATAAATAAATATCAATGTCAAATAAGTCTCTCAGGCGGAGTAGACGCCAACTGAGTCCAGTCTTTGTCTCTTGTCATGTTGTGTTTGCCTACATTCCTTGTATCGTCGCTCCATCTCGCCGTACACTACGCTGGCCTAAACGCGGTCTCCACTCCAGTAACTCTACCATGAGATGTCACAGTAAAATTGCCTGACTTTACTACAGTAGTTACGTCAATATTAGTATTACCAATTTTAGTACCCAACTATCCGCTAGCGGCGCTGTACAAATTTTCATACTTACATTTTTTTAACTACAGACGCTAGCGAGTGGTTATAGTATATTAAAAACTCATGGTAGAGCTACTGAGTACCTATAGTATATATAGTATAGTAAAAACTCATGGAAGAGCTACAGTATCTATTTGCTTAAACTTATAGTAAGCCTACACATCAGAAGAATAAACATATTTCAAAGGATATTTCATAAAGACTAGTCACCCTATAGTTAGTGCAATTTGGTAGTTATTTTAATGTTATTGTTCCGCTCTAAAGCTAACTGCGAATTATACAATTTAGGCCTAATTTTTTGGCACGCAACAATTTAAACTTGCTTGCGGCTTTATGATCTCTATTATTGGTAGAACAGTCATAAAAAGTTTGTTTTAATGCCAATTTACATATTTATTAGTATATACAGAAAGTAACGGCAGTTAAATATATTTACTTAACTATTTTTTTATTGTAAATAATTAGCATTGAAATTATTACTAAATAATTGGACAATTGAAATGTTCTAATCTATGATAATTATATAAATGATAAAAAATAAAAAGAGTGTGTGCATTAGAAAGTAATAAAAATAGGATAAGTATCATAAGTATCATAAATATCATAATAAGCTTTTTATTAATAAAAGTAACGTAATTTTTTTATAAAATTCAAAATAAAAAATCGTTGATAGAATATGGGAACATCAAAGCCGATATCCATTAGCAGAAATGTGTACTTTTTTGTACAGTAAAATAGAAAATAGGTGTTTTAACACTGCCGATATGACGCCTACACGATAAAATGTATGCAATTTATCTAATCCTATTTACACAGCAAAATAATCAAAAAATCTGTCAAATATGTTTCAAATTGAAGTCATTATAATTTATTGTTAGAAAAATACTTCCAACTGTACAAGGATCATTCAGAATTGTCCTACACTATGCGATTCTTACTTAATTTATTACAATGGGCGGCCTTATCACTGATAGCGATTACTTCCAGGCAAGTTTTTTGCTACCAGAACTAGAAGAACGGGAAACAATCGAATATTTGAAGTTCAAAATAATTTTCTAAATAGACATAACCCGATAAGCGACCCGGTTGCACTTTTTTTATGATCCGTCCGTCTAACAAAGATATAAAAACCCTACTTTTGCTTCGCGTAGTCGGGTAAATACAACATATAATATTATTTTAATTTCATTCGAGCTTAATCCCGCTTCACTTCAGCTTAACTATTAATATGAAATTAATAAAAATAATATAATAAAATACACGTATAAAAACGCATAAAAATCAAAATCCTCCTGTTATTCAAAGTCAGTTTAATACAACATCCATAACAGATAGGCGCCGCAGTGCAATAAATTGGCCACTAGTCAAAACGATTTAAAATAAAACTGCCATTTTTATTTCCATTTTGGCGATCATTTTTGGAATATTGCAGTTAAGTCGAGACTAATGTCCTAGAGCTGTTCCTAAAAGAATTGTCATGAAATTTTATGATTTTTACGTATATTTTAGTATTCGAAGCGTGGGGAAGTTTACCTAGTTATATTTGAAGTTACTCGATAAAGTTATTAGGTAGTTACTTAATGTTGTGACGCGTGCGACTTAACTGCGTACCTCGCTTGCTGCTCGCCCTCATCTTCGTCGCACGAGTGCCAGTGCGTCATCAAACAATGACGTCACAGCGACGTGCTCTAAAATGCATTACTCTACGCCCATTACTTTATGGCCTATATTTGAGTGTAATGAAAACTGATTTATCCCAAAGCGGGAATCGAACCCGCAACCTCCGCGTCGCAGGCGGAACTTCGCCCGCCACATCGGTCGTCAAGAGAGTATTTATATGTATAAACACTCTAACTCTTGACGACACAAATAAATATATATTTATTTGTGGTCTGCTATGGTTAGAAACTAGTTAGTAACAAAAGCTGTAGTGACACTAGATATTCTAATTATGAACTTCGCTAACTACACAATAAACTTCTGTAATCTAGACAAAAGACTAGTTCCAGTTGCATCGTATGTATTTGTAGATATAGACATATGGATATCGAAAACGAAAAACTATATATTATCTTATTGATGGTAGACTTCATTTGCATTTATGGATATAACATAAGTTTGATTCATTGGCTAGTAACAAGTATGTAAATAACAAAATAAAGAATATATATAAAAAAAAGATAGATTATACTTAATTCTTCAAAAGAATGGCATATTTTAATAACTAACTTAATTGAGTACAATAAGCGGTCTTATCGGAAATAGCAAATAATAAACGTGCTTTGAAAACAAATTTAACTCCATGTTATAAATTACAATCATATCTGAAAATAGCTTTATTTTCATGATAAATAATAAAAAAAAATTGAGTTTTGTTTTAATAACAGAACAGTTTAATCAAAATTAATATTGCAATTTTTTCGACACAGTTTTTTAGTTATTCTAAAAATACTAAGTCTAGTGTTTCATCTATTTGTACTTTATTTTTTTCCTAACCTATCTCGTCCCACTGCTGGGCAAAGGTCTCCCCCAAATCCAAAGTACATACTTAAAAATAGTATATTAAATAAATATGAAATGAAACCGTTCGCATTCGCTATCGATATCCATTTATCTAGACTGCATAGTTTCCCGCTGTAGTGAACTGTCTCAGCGGACCCGCAAATATAGCGTTAAAGATAATGTAGCAGGAGACTGCATCTCCTGCTACATTATCTTTAATAATCCCAGTTATTTATGATAATAGGTATAAATGAATAACATTTTTAAATTTAATCCTACCAAGCTTGTCCTACTATTCCTACTTGTCCTACTGATGTTATAAAGGCGAAAGTTTGTATGGATGTTTGTTAGTCTTTCACGCAAAGATCTGATAGAAAAGATTGGAAGATTTCTTCTCAAGTTTTTCGTCATCACTCTTAAATCATCGGACGCTGCGTCAGACACAAGTCAAAGTCAAAGTCAAAATTACTTTATTCAGTATAATCACAAGGATCATTTAGAATCGTCTTACATACTAGGTGATTCTAGGTGCCAGTTCTACGCGCAAGTCCTGACCAAAACTGATACTAGGCCCTAGTATTGTTTTTCGCTATTATATTTATGTAGCAGTGGAAAGCAGGCTTCTTCTTCTTCTTATCGCGTCGATGCTACAACTGTATTTTGTTGTAGCATCGTGTTGGAAAGATTAGCCAGACTAGACACTGCTTTACCGTACCTAGCTGTTACCGGTGTGCGCCACGAGGAGGCTCTTTCCATGCACCTTTCAAAGCAGGCTAATATGATGGAGGGCGTTAAAATTCTGCTTTCTCATAAACCGAACGATATCTTGAGAGGTCGTGGTGAGTGGGTCCATTGACCCTGCAACCTTTGCTGCGGTTTGTCCTGACGCTGTGGTGGGCTATGAAACTAGCAGTATTAGATAAATTATAAACTACTTGTTTTCACACCACAACTTAAATTTGAACATATAGGAAGTTAACTAAACTATGATATACAAAGGGCGGCCTTATCGCTAAAAAACTATCTCTACCAGACAACCTTGAACGGAAAAGTATTCATATCATACTAAATATTAATACTGCTTACTTTGTTCCATGTTTTTTTTGTATTTCTAATTTTCATTAGAATATATCTTGAATTAATTAGAGAAATATTTATATTTTAATAGTGAAATAACTGGTGTTTTTGACCGTGGCCACTGTAATTTAATAATGTATTAATACTATTCAAAATTATTTGACTAGAAAAAAATCTGATAAAACTCTCTCCCCGCTGCAACAATGGCCACGCTGCGTCTCGAGTTTCACGACAGCGCATTTTTTAAAACTGTTATTATTGCTGATAGTATTGTTATTTTAAAGCACGTCTAGCAAAATACTCATTTCAAAGCACTAACTGAGCTTACGAAATCTAATAACTTGCAGTAAACGTTCAAATAGCTTGCGTGGCTTTGTTTTGTGTAAAACAATGAGTTTAATTTTAAAACTGTTGAGATTTATTCTTAGGAATATTGCTTGGAGTTTTTTATTGTATTTTTGAAGTGAAAACTTCTTTAGCGGCGCTGAGCACTTTTTTTTGTATGGGTAATATCTTTCAAACTCGCGTCAGGGTCACGTGATGCTGATCGAAAAAGCGTAAGATCGAGGGGAAGGGAGAGGAACTAGTATCTCCCACTCTTTCTACCGTGCCTGAGTGTGCTGCTCTGTTTAGGCGGCACAGGGCGAAAAATAAAAAATAAAAACACAAACATTGTATTCTACCTCATAAATGATAGTACTTTTATACTTATAATTAAACACAACGTTAATATTGAAGTTTTCACTTCTGCCGGCACTCCCGGAGTGCTACCTTTTTTTTATAAAGAATATCTTATGTAGCTGGTTTATAGGACTTGTACACTGAAAATGCCATCTCACTTAATATTCTGAGGCATAATAGACATAAAACTATTTGTGCTTATAAAATTCTTAATAAATGCATTTATTCATCAAAACTTCACGGATCACCTTAAAGTATCATTGAAATAGTATAATATAATTCGTTTTTTAATCTTTTTTCGCAATCAAACTTACGATTATTACATCATCATCATCATCATCATCATTCCCCTGCCCTTATCCCACGCTAAGTGGGGTCGGCACAACATGTCTTTTTCTTCCACTCACTTCTATCATTCGTCAAATCCGAGTCCACTCTTTTCACATTCATATCCTCTTTCACACAATCCAACCACTTTTTTTTCGGCCTTCCTCTACTTGCATACCCAGCCACGCTCACATTCATAAATTTCTTCGTAATATGATTTTCAAAAATAAACAAAATATTATACATATTTATAAAATACATTTTCATTGAGCTATCTGCAGACCGTTTATTAAAGTAGTACGAGTTCAAAAAATGCCAGAAATAAAACATATTTATAAAATAAATTTATAAAAATAAAAAACAGTTGAGCTATCTGCAGACCATTTATTAACAAAGACCAATTTTATTAACAAAGTTCGAGTTCCTTCGAAGAACAGAAATAACCAGAAAGAAGAAATAGTCACGGTAGTAGTAGTACCAAGAAGCTCTTTCACAGAACGTTCAAGTGCTTCAAACAGGTTTGTGTTACAATCAAACCACCATTACCAGGGGCCTTATTCTTTATTTTCCTTCCCCAAACCGTGCTACGTCACAACGCGTTCCAGAGGGCTTAGTCCGAGGTTGCATTTTAAAACTCCCTACTCTCGAGCCGAGAGTCGTCTCTCGGATATCCATACAAAAATATATGGACATCCGAGAGACGACTGTCGGCTCGAGAGTAGGGAGTTTTAAAATGCAACCTCGGACTAAGCCCTCTGGAACGCAAACTTCAAAAATGATTGATTTGTATCTATATTATTCGAATCGCGCATGACACGTTTTGAAACGAATAGTTTTCATAACGCGGCAGACTTCGACACGTTTAGTTGACAGTTCAAACCGTACCGTGTCGCGGTAGGGAATGACAACTAAGGCTTACGCCATACATTTTTTTCAGATTCCGCGCCCGTTGTCTTGCCTAAGCCAAGTAACGCGCGTGGTTTGCAATACAATATAGAATAAAGCCCCAGTTAGTAACAGTTTCAATTAAATCGTAATCACATTGTGAAGGTTTCAAAACGCCGCGAGCTTGTTTCTCGGAATTCTTACTTTTATAGTGGCTATTTTTTCAACAAATTGTTAGTATACAATTGTATCATTTAAAATCATTTAATAATATTTTATTTATTCACCAATAACGGTATACAAATACAATACAAATAAATTGTGTTTATCTTAGGTTGTTCAGTCAGTCTTAACACGTTTAGTCTTAGCAGGAACTTCAGTTCTTAATTTAGTTTTATTATAATTCTTTGTAAGAAGGAAATAATTAAATAATTCTTTATAAAAAAACGGTAGGAACCAGGCCGTAAGTTTCTTGCCCGTTCTTCTAGGCTCTGGTCGCGTGGGACTGGCACCTAGAATCACCTAGTATGTAAGACGATTCTAAATGATCCTCGTGATTTTATTGAATAAAGAAATATTTGATTTGATTTGATTTAGCATTAATAGAAAAAACTGGATCTGTCGGTCAACTAGAGCATCAAAATCAGACGCGCGCTCAGTTTGAACATTGTTTTATCTACGGTGGTAGTACTTCCGACCAGTAGCTCTACCATGAGTTTTTACTATACTCGCTAGCGTCTTTAGTTAAAAAAATGTATGAAGATTTGTACAGCGCCTCTAGCGGATAGTTGGGTACTAAAATTCGTAATACTAATATTGACGTAACTACTGTAGTAAAGTCAGGCGATTTTACTGTGACATCTCATGGTAGAGGTACAGAGTGAGACCAAAAGTGTTTCACTTCTCCCAACCGGACTCGAATACTAAATTTGTTGACTAAACATTCATGAGTTAAAGACAGAAGACAACAGGAATAAATAAATCCTCGCCGGCTATGCATTTTAAAATATGAAAATTTGTATACATGTGGTTGTGAATTTGCATGTTTAACAAAATAACAAGCGTATCCTGTATTTAAATTAACATTTAGTTGGAACGCAAATTGTACCTTTTATTTAAAAAAACGTGCTCAAAGTATAACAGGAAAATAAATGTAAAAGTTAGTTTCTCAGAACTTTGTAAATGACCGCTTTCAGATAAAAGTAGTTTGTTTCAGCTGATCAGTGGGTCTTCAATTTTCAAAAGCATCTAATCAGCTTTTAGTTTTAAGTTACTTATCTGTAAATCTGTATTGAAAATCTCTCTTTTTCTTCAGTGATTTTTTTCTCTTTTACATTCGTTTAATGTTCTTATAAACTAATATTTTCCGTACTTTTCAAATTTAAAATTACAATTCTCAGAGCATTATTTACTGTCGGCTCTAAAAAACATTTTAATACATAAATTACGTAGACGATACTTCCAATCAAGGTATCGCATAAATCTACAAAAACCTCAAAATAATGCCGAAGAGGGTTCCAAACAACAATATTTGTCATTGAAACATTCTGAGAATTTCGCCATAGATAACGTGAACAGATGAGACGGCTCGATTACTTATTCTTAGATAAGATCACACAATACCAGTGTACTATAATGACTCAGTTCCAGGAAGTGGATAATGGACATGCCGAAAATTTGTGGAATTTCAAAAGTCAAAGTCAAACATTTCTCTAATCAATAAAATCACAAGGATTATTTAGAATCGTCTTACATACTAGGCAATGTGCAAACATCTAGAACTGTCTAAAAATGACTTTTATTAAAATCACAGCTTCAACCCCAAATACCTACCTACAGACTTACCAACCGATTGAGCTAAACTTACTATCTAAATACAAATTCACAGCGCAATCTGAAAGTCAAAAATGTATAAGTAAATGAGTCACATACTTATATTTTTGTCACATCCAAATTAATCTATTCTACGCTCCTGAAATCAATATTCATATGATACTTACATTATATTAAGGGTGAACTGTAATCGCGTTAACTTATTTTTTGTAACTATTGTTTAATGTACCTACTAGTTTTTCAATATTTTAATTATTTTGTGGTTCTTTACCTACTGCTTATATAGTCATGCTGTGTACACATGTTTTAGAGTGCTATCTAG
The DNA here is from genome assembly GCA_932527185.1 of Ecliptopera silaceata. Classification (NCBI taxonomy): domain Eukaryota; kingdom Metazoa; phylum Arthropoda; class Insecta; order Lepidoptera; family Geometridae; genus Ecliptopera; species Ecliptopera silaceata. The sequence continues at coordinate 1,048,710 of OW052202.1, read as the reverse complement.
CTCAAAAATATTTTAATTCATTTTTTCAAAATTGTATGTTATTGTGCTTTGTTTTGTGTCCCTTAATAAATAAAATAAAATATTTAGACTAAAACTTTAAACAACTTTGATTCCCCAGATTATTTTTTGACCAAAAAAATATTTTGGTGAAATTACAAGTAGGTTTTATTAGTGTCTCATCTGCGACTCGTTGCTCCACGACCTTGTTCCATCTCCTAAATAACGAAGTTAGAGAGAAATGCATGAATAACAATACGGAGATTTGAGATTGGGTGGATTTACTTAATTGCGGGTATAAATTCAGCAGGGATTTTTGTTTGTCTGTACAGTAAGCTGAACAAATTGGGACTTTTTGACTTGCCGATGCAGACACGATACCTACACGACTTCTGAGCAGGTCTTTTGTTTCATAACACTAATTTATATTTTATAATTATATGACGACCGATGTGGCGCGGTGGACGAAGGTCCGCCTGCGACACGGAAGGTTGCGGGGTTCTCCCGCCTTGGAATAAATGTTTGTACGATCTGCAAATATTTATTCAGGGTGTTCTGGGTATTTATATGTATACCTAATAAAAAATATCTATCTATGTAATATATTGTATTAAGTATGTCAGTCTTCTAGTACCTACCCATAACACAAGCTTTGCTTAGCTTGGGGCTAGATGATGTTGTGTGGATTGTCCAGCGTTATTTATTTATTTTATTTAGATATAGGTATGTATAGTTATATAGCATCAGCAATATATCACAAGCTTTGCTTAATACAAGAGCGTGAAGTTCGAAATACCCACAAATATCTATTTATTTATAGAAAAACAAGGAAAGTACAATAAAAGCAATAAACGTCTGTTGAGTACCACTTTCCCGCTTTAGAACATTCCGGAAGAATATTGGGCGAAAAATTGTGCTATAACTGCTTGAGCATCCGACTTCGTTTCACTTGTTTTGTCCAATGTCCTTCCTTATAGACCCTGGCAGGTGCTACTGCGAAACTGAGGATAACTGGCCGATGGGAATATCGCTATTCATATATTAAGCCAGGGGAGATACCTAAATAATAAAAAGTGAAAAAAATAATAGTAGGTAGATATGTTGGAAAAGTAGGAGAATATTATAAGTGGAATTTTGTAAAACACGCATGTTCATTTTAGCAAACATACCTACATTAGCAAAAAATTAAATATATCTATAATTACCAAAACATCAAGAAACAATGACAGTCGATTTATGATCGTGAACTGCAATTATGTTTTATCAAAATAAACAAAACAATCAAAGTAAAAAAAAAATCACGTACATTTAGTTGCGCATTAAGTTCACATTTACAGCAGTTCAGGGTACATTCTGTGCTCTTCACTCGTATGCCAATGAAAAGAGATGGCAACACCTTCCGCGGTAATTTTTGCTCTTATATTTCTGGACTAACTTTGTAACAGAAAAAAAGTCTTTACATACAAAATGCAGAGTAGCCCTCTAACATAATCGCTTCGAAAAGATGACGAGAGAAGTATTGTTTATTATGATTGCGCGGGAAATGTGTTCCCTTGTTCATGTAATTGCTTTGACTCATTATTGGTTTTCTGAGTAACTGCCACCGTTAGCGAACGTGCAGCATTCTGTTCTGTTCCATTCTGTACCGTTCCGTTCTGTTCTATTGATTCAAAAACTATGTTCCGAAAAATATTTATAAAATTATTTATTTATTTGTAAAAGTATAATCACTATCTCAAACTGAAAAACCTTGAGGAATAAATAAATATAAATATTCATGGACAATTATCACATCACACTCTAGTCCCAAACCAAAGCTTGTACTATGAAGACTAGATTGCTAATAGAATAATTATATACATTTTTTTTAGGTAGACTGGGTACGGTTGTAACAATTTTTATTAGATCACCCTCAGCATACTCATTATGGGTATGAACATCGATTCAAGCATTTCAGATGACAGCCTAGTCATTTACCTTTACACTGATAGCGAAACCAGAGGCGCAAGTAAATTAGTTTGACAGATATGAGTAGTTTTGTAAACTGTGTACCACTGTTACAATCGACCCCATGCCAGGGCCGGTTGTAACAGTGCTGGGGGGTAATTGTAACATACAGAAGTAATGAACAATTTACATATTTAAATCAGCTTTATTATTATTTTGCGCTTTAACAAATAATTATACAATATCACAAAACTTTAGGCACATGTTACTTTAGTCTTTTTATTTATTTTAAGAGTTAAACTTATATTAATCAACAAAAACAATATTTCTATATTCTCTTAATCAAAACGACCAAACAAAAATAATCATTAAGTAACAAATAATCATTAATCAACAAGATTTGACTCTAAACTAAAAAAAACTTCTTATAATTAATCAGACTCACCGCAATTATGGCAAATATAATATCTACTCCCTTCTGTACAAGGTTCGTGAGACCATAATTTACATCCTCCTAGACATTGTATCCAGCTATCTCCAGATCGACTCGCTGAATACGGTTCTAGACAAACAAGGCAATAATATTCTTCTTCTGATGATGAATCTGGTGGTGTGTTAGCCTTCCTTTTTTTTCCTTTACCTTTCCCTTTAGTTTTCTTCCCGGTGGATGGTTCAAATATCTTTTTCTTCGTTTGTTTAGTTTTCAATCGCTTCTGTCGTTCTTCATATTCTTCTCTTATTGCTTCCTTCTCAGGAGTGTCTGTGTAGATTGCAGACTTTTTGGTTTTTCTATCTTTAGTTCCTAATTTTCTAGCAGGAGCTTTCGGGTAGGGCCGCAATACCTCAGGCAAGAAAACAGATTTTTTCGTTTTTGTACAACAATAAGTCGCTTTCACCTCTTGAAGTCTTTCTTATACGTTTTCTAGGCATCTGCAATGAAAAAATATTATAAAACTAATGTTACAACCGTACCCACAAAAAATGTTACAACCGCACCCACCCCACCATTTTGGTAACAACATGTACGCAGGCACGTGACATAATAACCTATACTAAATCGAACCAGCGTGGTGTAAACTCTAAAATACAACAATTATGAGTTAAAATTCTTAAATACGATTATTACACAAACAATCAAATAAAATCATAAAGAAATTCATCAAAAATACTTACTTTTGCTCGGCAAAACACAATAGCCCCCTCTGTACACGTAATGAGCGCGCGGAGTGCGACACAACACTGAGAAACATGTCGGGACTTGCAGCCCGCATGACTCTCCCCTTGTACCCTTCCCGTACCGCGTATAGTTTCTAAAATATTTAAGCTGTTACAATCGTACCCCGTTACAACCGTACCCAGTCTACCTAAATACATACATAGAAAACATAGTAACATAACATAGGTCGTGGGTTCGATTCCCATCCAGAGCAAATATTTGTGTGATCAACATAAATATTTGTTGCAAATATTTGTTTAAATATCACACAAACATTTGCTCTGGGTGGGAATCGAACCCACGACCCACAGCATGGACGCAAAGCTACTACCAACTGAGCTGTGACGCCTGTCAAATATTAAGAATTTAGTTAGTGTTCGTATTTCTAAGGTATATTTGCCGCTTCAGAAAAGTTGCAAAGCGTCAACTCGAAATATCTAGCACACCAGTGGTACAAAGTTAGCGAACAACAAAGTTTGCTTGTTATATTACTGTATGTCGAATTGTAGCTAAAACAGTGCAACGTACCGTATTTAATAAAATCATCGTTTGTTTGCAGTTTTTGGTGATGCATGAGTTTCTAATTTTGTGTGGAAAATAGCTTGAAGCGCTGGCAACACTATCGGCCGCTAGACATCTCTAAGCGCTTCTATTTGGCTAATATTTACTTCACGGTGCTTTCCTCTCAGCCACAGCTTAAACTTTTTGAAAACAAACTTTTTTAAATCATTCAAAAACAAAAAAACAATTAAACCAATATCTGTCTCTAAAGTATTTTTTTTAACACAAATTTATTTTGAGAAATAAATGAAAATTATATTTTGTCAATACAATTTTGTTCAATGTCATAAGTAACACTAAAATTAGTGTAATCTGTTAAAAAAGCCCTCTGTATGGAAAATATTTTATATCCTTTCTTCTTCCTTCGGTTGCCTGGAAGACATCGCTTTCAGCAATAAGGCCGCCTATTGGTAATCTTTGTTCACATTTTTTTGTTAGGTATCTGTAATTTCTTTGGAGTATATATCAATAAAGAGTTATCTATCAATCTATTCTTGTAAGAAAAAGGGAGTATGTGAAGAAATTGATTGATAAATAAATGAAGCTAGACGAAGCACTTTCCTAACTCAGTTAAAAGATCCCAATGCCGCTTACCGTCCATTCGGTCTCCGAAGGCTCCTCAGGGAGCGATCCGGCTTTTAGTTCCCCGTCATGACTCCCCGCCGAATGTGCAATCTAGGTGTCTTGCACTTGCCCTCAACTTGCACGGTCTATCTTATAAAAAGTTAGAGCAGACTTAGAGTACTGATTACCATATGTTATGATGACTTAAAGTCAACGCTAACTTTTTATAAGATAGGGGGTTAGGCTATAGCATAGCTACTATCGCAGGCCTTGAGCGTGGAGACCGAATCCAGAAATTCTGTAATGAAATAACCTAACACTGCGCATGCGTAATCCGGCAAAAAATGCTATGCAATTTACCGCGGCAGTCCCCGAATGCCACACGTCTTTTTTTAAGTCACGCTAGTAAAAAACCATTTTAATTAAGTACAATAATTAATGTTTTCTAATTAAGTATATCTTCCTAATAAAAAATTGTTTTCTAAAAACTCTTTTTTTTACAAGGATATAAAATATGGTCCATACAGAACATTAGTGGTAACCACTTATAAAATTGCATTTTCTCCCTAGTACGTTTATTGATGATAACATTTACGGTACCTTATAAAAAGTTAGCGCAGACTTGATGTATTGATTACCATATAATGATGACATAAAGTCAACGCTAACTTTTTATAAGATAGTTAATATTTGAGATCACTGCGGAATGTTCCCAATGCGCTCTCAGCTCTATTGTACTTTCATGTGCACACTTTAACTGTCACTTGAGCGCAATTAGAAAATGGCTTTCTTATCCCGGTTATTCTACTTTTATTTCAGCTGAGACTGGGAAAGTTACGTTATCTTGGAAATCTTTTTTAAAAATTGAAATCGTTTTTAAAATAAGTTTAAAAATAATTATTTTAAAAACACTGGCAATTAAAAACAGTTTATAGAATATTATTTAAAAATAATGATTTGTATGAATAGAAATGATTAGAAATTCGAAAAAGTTGTATCACCGCTGTTTTTACAAATCCAGTTTGAAAAAAAAACTCGATGCTGGAAAATAGAGCCAATATGATTCGAAATACAAAACGTAAGGGCCAATGAACCAAGAAGCTGAAGATTGCAAAGAGTTGATGGATTAAGAAGGTTGTATACAGTTTTGTAATGAAACATTTACTTTGTAATTTAGTATTAATATAAGTATGTGGCCGATAAACCAATCCAATAGCAATGCTGATACGTTGGGTCAGATATTTCTCAGTCCTTGGATCACGCATCGCTGTGACTAGACATTTTTATATTATGTTTTTTGTGTAAGTAGGTACTTACTTTAATTTTCTTTTGGATCGTCAAAAGTTTACAGCCTCTTAGCCGAGTTACCTCATTTTACCCATCTTAATAGTACTGTCCTACCAATTACTAAAGCGGGTCAAACTGGTTTTTCCGTATTATATCTTTCACAAGAAAATGTAGATCAATATTATACCTCCAAATTAAGAAGCCCACGTACATGTCTACCTTGACCCACTTTTCTATTAATATTAATATCAGCTAATTGTGAGGTACAATTTTTTTTAATTTAGCCATTAACTTTGCGTGATAGGCGTCACAGCTTAGTTGGTAGTAGCTCTGTCTTCCATGATGTGGGTCGTGGGTTCGATTCACACCCAGAGCAAATGTTTGTGTGATAAATATAAATATTTGTTCTGTGTCTGGGTGTAACTATGTATTCTATTTCTAAAAAAAAATGTATAATTAAGTAAGTATAAGCATTCTACCAGCAATCTAAAGTTCCAATAGTACAAGCTTTGCTTAGTTTTGGACTAGAGTCTGATGTGTGATAATCAATTGAAATATTATCTTTATGCAATAAAATCACAAGGACCATTTAGAATCGTCTAGGTGCTTCTAGGTAGGAACATACTAGGTGATTCTAGGTGCCAGTTCCACGCGACCAGAGTCTAGAAGATATATCCCTGAATATTATTTTATTCCTTCGCAACTCACAACAAAAATGGTTGCGCTAAAGGTGTTTACAGTAGGTTTTACCTATGTTATCTTAACACGTTACACGCAGGATATAAAGCACATTAGAGGCGCAACTTGTATTACATCGCTTATCTCAACTTAAAGGATTGCTTTGCGACAAAATACGCAGCTTTATAACACCCTGTTTTTAGAGTGGAAACAGGATGATAATTTTTTGGGGATTCTAATCTTAGGATTATTGTTACTAGATAGACGACTAGATAATCTATATATGCGGCTGTGTTTAAAGGACAGTAAAGGTGTGGTAATCTATCTATCCTATTTTATTTTCTAGAGCCCTCTAACTATCTATCTTAACGCCGCACATCTATACTTATAATAAAACTGTAGAGAGGTCAATTCTGTACATGAAATATATTAAAAAAAAAACTATCAGGGGGTGATTAGTGATCGATACTGATGCCAAAAATGCAATCAGTAAAATTTTTGTCTGTCTGTCTGTCTGTCTGTCTGTCTGTCTGTCTGTATGTTCCTTATAGAAACAAAAACTACTGGACGGATTTTAACGAAACTTGGTACAATTATTCTTCATACTTCTGGTCAGGTTATAGGATAATTTTCATCACGCTACAATCAATAGGAGCAGAGTAGTGAAGGGAAATGTCGGGATAACGGGAGAAGTTACTCCGTTTTTTAAGCTTCCGTCGCGTGTGCAGCCTTAATGGTTAAAGTTACATAGAAATCATGTATGACGGAAATATTCTACATTAAATTGTCTAAAAAATATCCCTGAACAGCATATGTCTATCTTTTATGGTTGACTTACAATAACACGTGTAACTCCTGATAGCTTAGCAGTTCGGAGCATTCTGATTATATTTGTTTACTCTTACGTTTATAAGACTCTCAGTCATCCCAAATTTAAAAAAGTTAACATTATTACCTATTCAATAAAAAAAGAATCATAGAAATCGGTATAGAAACACCAAACTTATACATGAAATAAGCCATCGCGTCGTCGCACGTGCGTGAATGAATACTCAAATCGAGTAAAGTTTGAAATTTGTTGTGTTTACCACTAGATGGCGCTACTGTGCACAAATCCTAGATCGCGCTATCGATGCGTTTTGGCAATGTTTTATTAGTCGGTCGGTATTTAGCAATAGTTCCGTTAAATTAAGTTATCTTGATAAGTTATTTAGGGTTGCGTATCCGATTACCGCTTTGATGAGTAGGTACATTTACTTGGGCCAGTTAGCGAGCTTCGAAAACAGGCAGGATAAGGAGATCGATCGCCGCATCGAGAACGCCTGGAAGAGCTACTGGTCCATGAAGGAACACATGCGACCTTCCACTTACACTTAAACGCCAACTCATCGACATGTGCATCCTGCCCGTCCTAACCTACGGTGCGCAGACATGGTCACTGACTGAAGCACAGAAATCCAGACTCAAGATTTGCCAAAGAGCAATGGAACGTAGCATCTTTGGTTTCAAGCGCATCGATGGAGTGCGAAACACTACGCTGCGTTCGCTCACTGGTATTGCAGATGTAGGCAATAAAACCGCGAGGCTTAAGTGGGACTGGGCAGGTCATATTAGCCGGATGGACCCAGAGAAATGGTCCAAAATCGTGACACCGTGGCTGCCTGAAGACGGAAGGCGGCGTAGAGGCCGACCAAAAGGCGATGGCGGTACGACCTCGATGCTTTCGAGAGGGATTGGTGGACGAAAGCGGAAAGCAGAGGATTTGGGGGAGACCTTTGCCCAGCAGTGGGACGAGATAGGTTAGGAAAAAAATATTTATATAATATACTTACTTAATCTATACTAATATTATAAAGAGGTAAAGTTTGTGTATTTGTTAAATTGTAAGGGGTAATCTCGGGATCTACTGAACCGATTTTAAAAATTCTTTCACCAATAGAAAGTTACATTATTGCTGAAAAATAAAAAGGCTTTTACGTGGTAATCCGTTTTGCAAAATGAATCGGAGAAAAAACGGTCGAATGAAAGCGTTTCTTACGAACGCTGCCTTAACTATGAAAGAAGTGTTCTAAAGAAAAGATGTGGAGCTTGATAATGCCTACAAAAAACCACAAGTCAACGACAGCAATTGTCTTGCATTTTTATTTAATAAAAATTATCCCCAACGAAGTGGGCACGTGTCAGCTAGTAATAAAATAAATACTTAAATAAAATAATAAAAAGGCTTTATTTATTACTTAAAAAAATACACTTATTCTAATATGTTTTGTATTATTATGTAAGCACTAATTATTTCTGAACCCCTTTAATGACGTAGGCCTCCTCCAACAGTTTCCAATAACGCCGCACATTATTATTATTATAGTCTATAAAACCCATTTATTGGCTTTCACTTTCTTTATTTTTTATTGATTTTTTATTTTCTTCTTTTCCCCTCATTCAAGGATCCCTGTTCGGGTAAAGGCCTCCTCCAGATGTTTCCATGTCTCTCCATCTCTAGCGATCTCTGTCCAGTCTGATCCTGCTATTTCTTTAATTTCATTTTCCCATCTTTCAAGAAGTCTACCTCTTTTCCTTTTTACCTGGAGGTCCGCGCCAGATGGTTACGATTTTTGTCCATTTCTTATTGCTCATTCTTGCTATATGGCCCGCCCATTTCCATTTGAGTTTTAAACAGCAACGCCGCACAAAGTGTGTGCTAATTAAAAAAAAACACAGTATGCAGTATGTTCAAAACTTTTTGTTTCCTTGTGCTCATGTTGTGTATCAACTAACGTTGTATAGTTGTAAGAAACAGCTCTGCGGCACGAAAGCCTTCTTACAACGGAGAGAGCACGTACTTCATAATACGGTTTTATTTTAAAGTACAACAGATGCGGTTCCTGAAGGATGTTTGCTATTTTATCTTCGGACAATGTAAATACATTATTGGCTTATCTGAAGAATACAAGATGGTTTGTGAATGTCACCAGTTTTATCAAATTAGTGAACTCGTGACCTGTTCATTAACTTATTTGCAATCATAATACCAACTTAAACTTAAGTTAGAATATGGACTATGTAACTAAATGGTTTAAATAAATAAATAAGTACTTATCTCAAATATGTGATATTTTTTTACAACACGAAAAAACTGACGACATCGTCAGGGTAAATATTCTCATAAGAACACAGTTCACTTAAAAATCATGAAAAAAAAACATATTTTAAGGATTATGCATTTATAGAATAAGTAGTATTAGTAGTAGTATCTATAGAACTGGCCAGACCTTAATCAAAGAATGATAAAAATATGTTCATTAGATGGCGGAATAAAATACGTAAAAGTAACAAGGTGAATTGAGAATCCCTTATTTTGAAGTTTGTTTAAAATATTAGTGATAACGGATGTGTATAAATAAATAATAAAAGAGACAGGCATTGGCCGCACATGTCAATTTCGATTTGCTATTGCTCAGTCTATTCTCCATGTCTATAGATTTACCTAACGTTTTGAAAAAAAACATCACTGTAAACAAACAAGCTTGTTTCACATCGACTCAACTTTTTATACGAAAATAAAAACATTTCCTATATTTTTATTTCCGTATATTTTTTGGGATGTAAATAGATTTTTTTTATCAAGAAACCAATTTCTCTTCGTCGGCGCCACCGAAACATCTATTATAGTACAATACAGACAATAATAAGTTGGGTAATCTAAAACGTGGATCACATGTTACCGGATTTAGAAAACAGAATAAATATCTAGGTCCTTTTAACTATGGCCATCTAGTATATTCCATCTCGGTTCATTCGAAGCTTTAGAAAAATTGTCTCACTCATTTTTTATAAATGTAATCGAAAAAATGGTTGTCTGTAAAGTCGGTTTACTGACGATAGTTGAACGTGACAACGTCACTTCATGGAACGCCTCAGAACGCCTCATGAATGAGTCATGTTTTTTCGTACGTGCAGCCGGCTCTATCGAATTATAAGACGTTGTCACGTCAAAATCTAATTATCGAATTGAATATCGACAGATCGGATGTAAGGGAAGGCCTTTGCTTTGCAGTACCTATTAATAAAAGATAAATAGTATTGTTTTAATTACCAAAAAAATATTTATGTACAATTCTTCTTCTTCTTATTAAAGAGCTACGCTCTTGTCTGCGTAATTAATGGTAGTCACGCAATTTTTTCCTTTCCAGGGCCGCCTCCTTGACTTCCTTATACGACACGAGGGCAACCTTCATCTTTACTTGGCTCATGTAGTCCTTGGCCTTCCTCTTCCTCTCCTGCCTTCTACCTTTCCTTCTATGATGTTACTGATGAGGTTGTCGTGTCGTATAAGATGGCCAATTATGTACAATTAGCAATCTGATTTTGGTCAAGCTTTTCTTAGCACATTGAATTGCGTGAAATATCCCTGAATATTTTCCCCTGATAATTTAATAACTAATCCGGAATATAACCGGTCGCTTGTGGTCGTGGCCTCTAAGCGAAGATTGAATCCCTCCCAGTGGCAGCTTGTCAGCGCGTGATTACAGCGCCAAATTGATGAAGCCAACGCACAATGTGTTTTGAAAACACTCCTTTTGTACCTTACTTCGAGGCTATTAAAGTATAGTAAAGAGTGAGGTTTCATAGTAAATGTTAAGGAAAGAGAGTGGGAGAGAGATGTTATTATTTGACGACCGATGTGGCGCGGCGGGCGAAGGTCCGCCTGCGACGCGGAGGTTGCGGGTTCGATTCCCGCCTTGGGATAAATGTTTGTACGAACTGCAAATATTTATTCCGGGTGTTCTGGGTATTTTATATGTATAAAAAAATATCTATCTCTGTATTGTATTGTATTAAGTATGTCAGTCTTCTAGTAGGTACTCATAACACAAGCTCTCTTAGCTTGGGGCTAGATGATGTTGTGTGGATTGTCCAGCATTATTCATTATTATTTATTTATTTATTATGAATACAAATTCGATAGAAAAGAGGACGGAAGGAAAATGCTAAGTAAACAAAAACCCACTCATTTTTAGAAAAATATATTAGGTAATAAATAAAACTTAAAATATTATATGAAACATCACACAAAATAAAGTAAAGTAAGTAAAAAAAATATTGATTTAGATTTGTCTAACATACTAGGTGATTCTAGGTGCCAGTTCCACGCGACCAGAGCCTAGAAGAACGGGCAAGAAACTTACGGCCTGGTTCCTACCGTTTTTTACATACCGCGTTTTTGTCCTAAATTATACAAAGCTTGCATCTACTATAGGAACTAGACTGCTGATAATAAGGTTTTTTTTATAAATACTTACTATCACATCGTAACACAGATATAAAATAAACAATCCGCTAATGTGTGTTCTTGGTTGAGAACAGACTCATGATCCATTGAAGGTAGAGCATCTGCTTTCCATATTCCGCGTTGAAGCCAGCCGGCTTCAGTACACCAAGTACAAGTTTGTGCACACACGGATCGTAGACGCAATCGCCGAGCGCCGCCGATTTTGTATGGAGATCCAAGCAGCGCCCCTACCAGATTTCTTGAGAAGCTTGGATGTCCATACAAAACCCGTGGCGCTCGGCGATCACGTCTCTACGATTCGTGTGGTGCACAAACTCGTACTTGGGGTACTGAACGTTGCAGCGTCACCGCAGAGTGTCTTGAATGTACTACCATTACGATACGTTTACTTTTATCACATACATCCCTTAGTGAAGCCTGTCGAATGCAAAATAACCAAATTCAAGTACAGAAATTAAAAATGCAATGTATCTGTAGTATTGTCACTGAGGCTTCACATCAAACCTCGTAGCTGCATCCAAATAAAAGCAGTAAAGTGTATCTGCTAAATAACAAAACATTTTATTCGTCCGAACAGCTGGTTCCTCACTACAACCGATACGATAACGACTATCTTCACGATATTAACGGAGATCTATAGACAACTATAATCATGTAAAATTAGTTCAGATTGTAAAATCTTATTTCAGATAACTTTTGTGTATTGTGTATGTTTTTATTTAGCTAGTATTGTATTATATAAATATCAATGTGAACTTTTATTAAAAAAATTATGATTGATTATCTAAATGAGCACACAAAATGGGCCCTTTTTCAGCCTAGACAGAAACTTCTTCAATGTATAAGTTGAAATAACACTTAAATAAGTTAATGAGTCCCTAGTAGTGTAGTCTGCCTGGAAAGGCGACTGTTGCAACGTAATAGAGACTAGCCGATTCAAAAAGACTCTTATAGATTTATATAGAAGTCTTGTGTAGCTCTAACATGTCTTATACGCTATTAGTTATCTTCGTGACCATCCTGAAATATGTAACGGCCGGGGTCTGGAAACCCAAATCACGATTGATCCGAGTTTGACACATAGTAATTATTTGATTTTTTTTGTTGATCATCGTGCGAGAAACCGGCTGTTAGAGTGGTTGTCGATCAGCTGTTTCCATGCTACTCTATCCTGGGCATATCTAAGAAGTGAATATGAGACTAGTAAGAAGACTTTACCACGGAGGTTTTTATAATAAATACCCGTGTAGTATAAACGTTTTAGTTGAAGAATGTGTCGGTGCGATCGTGTCGTTATCGGCTAGTGTAAGCCCTAATGCCAGAGCGCCAGTTCGACCGCGCTCGTGCATTTTTCACAGCTGCTGAAGCATTCCGTGCACGCGATCCCAATACAAGCCACACTGCGGCTACTGAAATATATTTGAACTTTGTCTACTGCGAGCATCGCATTTAAGAGGAATATTTGCTTATTGTTTACAGAAAATGCCTACCAGACATAATGTTGATAATATATCTATAATTAAATCTATTTATTTTTTTATTTTATAAAAGCAATATAGGACAAACTGACCAGTTTTGCTTAGTTTGGGGCTAGATAATTTGCGTTATTTTCATTAACCTGAAAGAAAGGTATTGTATAAAAATTCATGGCTACTTCCATTCCCAATGTTTTTTTGAGCCCTCAGTCTGTATTTTCCTCAAAAATACGGAAAGTTTTGTGATCAATTGATCGATGACGTCAGTTACCCTCAATTTATTTTTTCCATCGTTGACATTCAAATAGGTCACAAATCGGCCTTTTATCATTTATGCTTCGTTAGAATATTCATTTGGCAATGAATATTTACGGAATTTATGTAGTGACCTCGATAAAAATTGGCGCTTCGATACCAAGTAATATAATTTGTGAAAAAAAAATGGTTGTCTGTAAAGTCGGTTTACTGACGATAGTTGAACGTGACAACGTCAATCGTATCTTATCTTATCTTATCTTGGAACGCCTCAGAACGCCGGAACGCCGGAACGCTTCATGAGTCATGTTTTTTCGTGCGTGCAGCCGGCTCTATCGAATTATAAGACGTTGTCACGTCAAAAAAAATGGTTGTCTGTAAAGTCGGTTTACTGACGATAGTTGAACGTGACCACGAACGCAAAGGCCGATTGTGCTTCTTTGTCGCTCGTTCCGCGCTCTCGCTTGCACTTCATGGAACGCCTCAGAGCGAGGTAACGCCGCATGAGTCTCAGAGCGAGGTAACGCCGCATGAGTCATGTTTTTTCGTGCGTGCAGGCGTCTCTATCGAATTATAAGACGCTGTCACGTCAAAAGCTTTGGGGATGTACCTACTGCCGCCGTACTTATTTGTTAATAATCAGTGATGGTTACTTGGACTTACAAAGCAAAGTATGAAGTTCAGCGAAATTACATGACGTGTGTATAAGACTTAAAATCTTTATGTCGCAGACGAATGCCCGCGGTGCAACGCTTCATACAGCACGTCTTCAGTGGACGTGCTCAGCGTGCAATGATTAATACATTACATCAAGTGGGCCATTAACTTGTACACCAATAAAAAAAAAACAAAAAAACAAAATTCATTAACGTGTAACATATCTACTAAAGAACCATACAGTTGAATATACAACCTTATTTTTTTAATTGGGTTGATAAATGAAGCTGTATTTTTATTTTTTTTTGTGTTGTCCAGTGACGAAACCCTCAGTGTATGGGTAACGTAGCTCTCACGTAGCCCGTAGCGTTCCCGTAGTTCCCTTATCTCTTATGTTTTGTTTGTCGTGTCTTGTGACCCTCGTTTTGTTTCACAACACCCTGTATACGATAGCGGGACTAAAAGTGTAGTAATTCTTAAATGTATAACGAACTAATATTGAAAAAAAGTGAAATAGCGTTTATAAACATTTCAGGCAATGTTTTTGATTATTATGATTAATTAACTTACAACAAAATGAATCACAACAGTATAATTTTTTAATAATAAATAATGTTTTTTCTACAGATCAATTTAAAAAAAAAACAAAATTACACATTATTTACAGTTCGATTCTAATTGTTTATAGTATAATCATTAAATATATTGATTGATAATTATATTTATTATAGGTGTTAACGTTAGGTGTAAGTACACTAAATAGTTTTCCATATTTCTATCTACTATACATTCTACTAATTACGAAATTCTTTTTATTTTCATAATTTTTAGCATTACTACATCTTTTTGAAAATAGTACAAAATATATATGTACAGTCATACAATAACATGTTTGTTTTTATATACGGATTTATTATTATGTGACTGTTATGGGACTTCTGAGGGTGTATTTAGGAGTTAGTTTCGAAATCCCTTCTCATAATTCCCCCGTTATAGGGACTTTCAGATATAAATATATATATATATACACTTGTTAGTCTTTTTGACAGTATATATTTGGGGAAGTACTACCACCGTACCTATAACTGCTGCTGAGAAGTGATGCGTGCTTTCTGTATACAGAATTGAAGGGTATGGATGCAGGTGCAGTCACAAGCACAAAAGTCTTAACTTACTAACCAGAGTGATGCAGTGCGATTCATAAGATACGTCCTTTATGGACGTGCTCGATTAGGCAATGCATATTATAGGCAAAGATTACCACTCAAAATCAGCAACTGTGCTTATTTCCTACAAAATATATCGTAAAAAAATTCAACTAAGAATTTCTATTCAAAATGTCTGCGTGGAAATCGAACCCAAGATCCGAATAACTAGAATAGAATACTACTAAACCGGTGTTTTCGCAATAAATACATATAAAGTTTTATCACAATGTTGGTAATAACACTATACAGGGTGATTGTACCCGTCGCTTCATTTCCGGCTGCGGTTGCTTGATCTCCGGCTGACGTGCGGCCACCCTGTATCACACAGCTGTTTTCAAACATCCTGTATTACACTAGAATAGGCCCAGCTTGGATTAGCTATACTATAAACTTCTAGTTGACTGCTCATAATTATAATGCTTATGTTATTATGGGCTAGATGTTGTGTGGATTGTCCAGCATTATTTATATTTATTTATTATTTATTTATTTATTTATATGAGCAGGCAACTAGAAACAAGCGTCACAACTCAGTAGCTCTGCCTTCCATGCTGTGGGTCGTGGTTCGATTTCCACCCAGAGCAAATGTTAGTGTGATGAAATCTGTAGTTTGGGATTAGAGTGTGATGTGTGAATTATCCGTGAATATTTATTTTATTATTATCTATTATGATAATGCTCAGACAGTAGGCATAGCATGATAATATGTAGATATTGTTTCGCTTAAAAACACATCATTATAATATTTTAATGATAATACGAGATAATGTAACAAGTGATTATATTCAAAGTTAGTTGTAAGGCACATAATAATATTATTTTTTACACATAATTAATGAAAATTAAATAACTAGCTTAAAAGTCAATTTATTATTGTCATAAATCACGCGAAAGCTCGTAAAATATGTTCATTTCGACAAATGAAGCTCAAAGCTTCATTCCAATCGACTTATAAGCTTATTACGAAAGCAAATTGCAAAATACCTCAATTTGATTACTTTTTAAATGGAACTTTAAGTGACAGGCGATAAACCGTAATGCAACGAGATAAGCTTTATAATGCTTTGGCTAATTATTCGCATTTTTGATGGTGGTGTAGGTTGTAGTAAAATTTAAAGACCCAGTAGTGGGACGAGTCAGAAAAGATCATTATTTTTATTTATTTATTTATTGACTAACAAAATGCACAGTTCTTTAAGGTAATTAAAAAACTGAATTACATAAGAAACAGCCAAAAACGAACTTTACTTACTTTCTTCTTACCCAACTACACAGAGCAAAAGTAGGATTATAATATAAACAAAGACAGTTAAAAATTTCGAGCCTACAATTTCTGGCATATTAGACTAAACATTGTCACATTTTATAGTAATGGATACAGTGTGATGATTGCCTAACAGGGCACATCCTCGGACGTGTCTGGTAAGGCAATGCATTGGCAGAGTTTACCACATTTATCAAGCTGTTTGCTTGATTCATTTCTAACAATTTAGATATATTTGTAATGTAGGTACTCACTCTATTGTATTAATTGGCTCAACCGTATTTTGTTTTTTTTTACTGTAACTTTGTAATAAATAAATAAATTAAAAAATACGTTATGATACAGAATATAAAAAAAAATGAAGCTGCTTTTAATGTATTTCTTAGTAAAACACTTGTATAACGAGCGTACAATCTTTAATTAGCAATTAGGGATGTTTTGGTGCGCAGTGTTCAGTATAATTTATTGTAAGTACGTTCCGGGGTTCCGTACTTCTGAAAATAAACGCTCAAAGTGATATAGAGATTGTGTGTTCACATCTTTGTGTATTTTGGAATGAATATACAAGTTTTATTCGTCAGAAAACTAAGGTGTTCGACATAGCTCAAAGGATTAGCAAGCTGAAGTGGCAGTGGGCTGGCCATATTATCCGAAGAACCGACAATCGTTGGAGCAAACGGATACTGGAGTGGAGACCGCGTTTAGGCAAACGTAGAGTAGGACGCCCTCCGGCGAGATGGAGCGACGATCTGAGGAGTGTAGCTGGCAAACACTGGATGAGAAGGGCCGAAGACCGGGCTCAGTGGCGCGTCTTGGGAGAGACCTACGTCCAGCAGTGGACTGATATAGGTTGATGATGATGATGATGATAGTTTTATTCAGACAAATACAGAGCACAGAATAGACAATAGAGAAGAGACAATACTTTCCACAAAAGGACGTGCCAAACCGAGGGCCGCTGAAGCGCAAGCGTGGATAAACATCATCTTACCACCATCTGCTTATGTAAAGTCGTATTTTTTTATATCGTATTATAATAAAAGTAAAATATGTATAAACGTGAACACAAAAATAAATAAGAATAACTTACTTTTAATATTTTATTACGAATAACATAGACTTAAAAAATCGGTAGACACGAAATGTAAAATGTAAAAAACATAATCATTTTAAACAATAAAAACCCAAATATTATTTATATAACTAGTATTATTTATATAATTAGCACCTTTTATAAGGTAAATAACTTAAACTCTGTTTACGAACTGTACATAGGTGCCAGTTTTGCATTTTATATTGAAGCCTTTGTTGATCAGCTCGATCGGATCGGCGGTCTTATCGCATCGTTGGATCTTGAAGTTGAGCAGAATGTCGTGTAGCAGCAGTTTGATTTCTATGAGGGCAAATCTTATTCCTGTTAAGAAATAAAATAAACATGAATCAACGCTAGACCTAAAGCTTATATAATAATATATTATGGGATCTAGATAGCTTGAATTTTTGTTTGTAAATGCATTACACAGTAAACATATTACATTATATAGGTATAACATTGCAATACCCATAATAATACTTCAATTTGCCTTCAATTTGCACGATGGCACGATGCAGACTGATCTGTGACACCTGCCGGCCTATTCTCAAAACCTGCCAGGCTTTAAATTACGTTCAGTTTCTATAGTAACTCATCGGTATTCTGTGACACTTCTTTTGGACTCATGTGATTGTGACGTTAGTAGAAGATTTACTACAGCTCAGTCTTAACAGTCCTCAAAAATGTTACAGAACAACTACTGATATGGTTAAAATTACTTTGCGTAAAATATTATACATATATGGGTATAAAAGCTTTGACTAGCCGATTCCGATATTAATAAAAAAAAATACATGAGGAGTGAAAGTTGTGTGGTCTCAAAGAAACATCTAGCAACAAGATGGCAAAAGTAACTTACCAATGCAGTTCCTAGGCCCCATTCCAAAAGCCATGAACGTGAAAGGTTTGAGTTTGTGTATGTTTTCTTCGGAGAACCTGTCAGGATCGAATTTGAGAGGATCTGGGTGGTACTGAGGGTCCAGGTGTAGTGAGTTGCAGCTGTTGTATATCCAGTCACCAGGTCTCAGCTGGAAGTTAGGAATAATTGTCAGCCATCATCATCGTAAAATCAACATGACGACCGATGTGGCGCCTGCGACGCGGAGGTTGCGGGTTCGATTCCCGCCTTGGGATAAATGTTTGTACGATCTGCAAATATTTATTTCGGGTGTTCTGTGTATATTATGTGTATAATAAAAAATATCTATCTATTTAATGTAATGTATTAAGTATGTCTTTTTTTTTTTTTCGGTTACCGGTGTCAACACGACAACATCACTTGTCATTGCTCCATCCAAAATAAATTAAAATCGCTGGGAAATACCTCAAAAACGAAGTGAAATCAGTTAGCAACGTTGAAAGTGAGCGTGTATAAAGTGGAATAAACTATCATCAAGTCGAAACATCCAAAGTTTCTTCGCTTTATTGGAAAAGCATAATCCATTTTGAGGTTATACTAGATGAAAGTGAGTGAAGCTAGCTACAAACCAGTGAGTTATACCAACCTGACAAACAACAAAAGTTTGGGAACTACTGTCAGCGCTGACGTTTATGTCACTTGTCACAACATTTGAGTTGCCAGTTCACAATATCAATACTAGGGTTACCAACAGCAGGAATTTACCCCAAAATTATGGAAAATCAGATGGAAATACTTCTAACAAAAATCAAAGAACAAATGTCGATGCAAACTAAAGAAATAACAGAATCTGTAACTAAAAGCGTTATGGAGAGCATGGATGAAAAATTAGCCGCTGTTTTAGAGGAAAATAAAACCTTAAAAACAAAAGTCGAAACAATGCAAAATAAAATTAGTTTTTTAGAAGATGAAAAAAGAAGAAACAATTTAATCTTTTTTGGAATGAGCGAAGAGGAACAAGGAGGTTCAGTGATAGACTACATAAAACAAGTTATAGAAAAAGAAACAAACATAACTATCGAGCCCTACGAAATAAACAGAGCTCAAAGATTGGGACCGAAGACCAAAAAAGCACGTCCACTTTTGGTAAGTTTCACTTCTTTGTGGAAAAGGAACATAATCCTGAGAAATAAGAAGAAAGTAAGTGGAGGAATCTACATCAAAGAGGATTTCTCAAAGGAAGTGCTGGAGAAAAGGAAGGAATTGATTCCGCAATTGATCGAAGAACGTGAAAAAGGCAAGATTGCTTACATTAAAAAAGACAAACTAATTGTCCTTGACACTAAAGAAAAAACAAATGTAAAAAGGAAAAGAGAGCAAGTGGAATCTCCAAGCAAATCACCTGGCCAAGCTGGTACTTCAGCTCCTATGAAAATAAATAAAACAAATATGTTCAACTACATTACCAGAGGTAGATCGACGTCACTTTCGGAATCAAAAAACTATTAGGCATCGGCAACAGGAAAACAAACAATAAAACAAATCAAAAAGAACAAACCACTAGAACTAAACAAAGCACCCCAAGCCGGCCAGTCACCGTGGGGGAAGAAGACTACTACCTTCCAACTACACAAATAACACAAAACTGTATGGGAACCTTTGAGGAACCAAATAAAACTCTATGCTACATAGCAACGTTTAATACACTCTCTTTGAGAACTGAAGAAAGTTTAAAAGAATTAATGGTTTCACTAGAAAATGTAAAATGGACCATCATTGGTCTTAGCGAGGTGCGAAGACTAGGAGAGAAGATCGAAGAATACGACAACTATATCTTTTACCATAAAGGCGAAACTCCAGGAAAGCACGGTGTCGGGTTCCTTATCAAAAAGGATATACAAGACCATATTGAGGAAATAATAGGCGTATCCGAACGCCTTGCAATACTTAACTTGTCACTGGGTAAGGAAAAATGGTCAGTCGTCCAAATCTACTCGCCTACAGAACAATCAAGTACTGCAGAAATCGATACCTTTTATTCTACACTCAATACCGCTATACAAAACCACGCACATAAAAACCTAATTGTAATGGGAGACTACAATGCGCAAATCGGCGAAAGAAGGAAAGGAGAAGACTTGATATTGGGTCCACACTGCTTCGGGAAACGAACAAGAAACGGTGAAAAACTAATCACACTAGCCTACGAGAACAACTTAAAGATACTTAATACTCAATTCCAAGGACGTAAACAAAATAGATGGACATGGCTATCTCCCGGAGGGCTTTACAAAAACGAAATAGACTACATATTGACAAACAGAAGTAGCTTATTCGAAGACTGCAGAGTAATTAAAAATTTAAATTTTAACAGCAATCATAGAATGGTCAGAGCAAATTTAAAGTTGAACAACATTCTCAAACGCAGACCATTCAAAGCAAAATCCTATGCTACAAAAGAAAGGATGCCGTCCACCGAAGTAATAACACAACTCACAAACTTAACAGATACGGTCAAAGATCATAATACACAAGAAAAATACGACAAATTCTGCCAACTGTTAACCACACCTACCACGATAAAAACGAGAGATTGCAAAGACAACATGTCTATGACAACACTAGAACTATTAGATAAAAGGGCTGAGTTATTAAAGGTAAAAAACAAGACAAAAGCTACCAGAAAAGAAATATCTTACACAAGTAAACAATTAAAAAAACACATGAAGAAAGACAAACAAACACACAGAATGAAAACTTTTGAAAGCCATATAGCCAAAACAGGTGGCATTAAGAAAGCTTTGCGAAACCTAAAAGACAAAAAAGAGTGGATACCAAGACTAAAAAATAGTTCCGGAAAAGAGACGATCAAAAGACCAGACATACTAGCCACAGCAACAAACTTCTACCGAGACTTGTTTTCAAAACAGAATAATATGCAACCTACAATCCTGGAAGGAAACTTAGAAGTGCCAGAAATATTGCAAAGAGAGGTTGAGAAAGCTATTGAAACTCAAAAAAAGGATAAATCTCCTGGCCCAGACAACATTAGCAACGAATATCTTATAGCGTGCAAAGAAGTAGTAGTTCCTGTACTAACGCATATATTCAACGAAGTCGTAACAAGCGAGTATATCCCTAAGCAGTGGTTAACATCGACTATAACACTAATACATAAAAAAGGCGATAAAAACGATGTAAACAACTACAGGCCGATCAGTCTTATGTCGAATATATACAAAATTTTCGCTAAAATAATCCTTAACCGAATAACAAAGAATCTAGACGCGAATCAACCAAAAGAACAAGCTGGGTTTAGAAGTGGCTACTCTACTCTGGATCATATACATGTAGTAAAGCAAGTTATAGAGAAAAGTAAAGAATATAATATACCATTCTACTGTTGTTTCGTGGACTACAGCAAAGCTTTCGACTCCCTAGAACATGAATCCATCTGGCAAGCTCTTAAAAACCAAGGAATTGATATTAAATATATAAGACTCATAAAGAACATCTACCAAAAAAGCACTGCAAAAATAAAACTTGAAAAAGTAGGCAAGGAAATAAAGATAGAAAGAGGAGTTCGTCAGGGAGACCCTCTGTCCCCAAAACTATTTTCGGCTGTTCTAGAAGAAATTTTTCGTCTAATGAATTGGAATAAATATGGTCTGAATATTAGCGGCGAAAAGCTAACCCACTTAAGATTTGCGGATGACTTAATAATATTTTCTTCAAATAGAGTAGAATTAACAAGTATGTTAAATGACATAGATACAGAAAGTCGTAAAGTCGGTTTGGTCATGAATACTTCTAAAACGAAGGCCATGACAAATAGTACAGAAGAACCAATAATAATAAACAATAAAACAATTGAGTATGTCCAACAGTACACTTATCTCGGCCAGGTTATCTCACCAACAGACCAAACTACAAAAGAAATAGAAACAAGAATAGGTAACGCCTGGAATAGATACTGGACTTTCCGAGAAATCATGAAAAATAAGGAAACTAGCTTGTCCATAAAAAGGAAACTTTACAATACGTGTGTGCTTCCAGTACTAACTTATGGATGCCAAACATGGGCCCTCACCAAAGTCCAAACAAAAAAACTAGAAGTCTGCCAGAAATCTATGGAAAGGAGCATGCTGAGTATTAGAAAATCTGATAGAGTAAGAAACCAAGACATAAGCAAACTAACCAAAATAGAAAAAGTGACATACACTATTCGAAAAAATAAATGGAGATGGGCAGGGCACACTCAACGAGGCTCTGAAAAATGGAGCAAAACAATTACGGATTGGTACCCACGTAACAGAAAAAGGAATCGCGGTAGACCATTCATGAGATGGGCGGACGAAATAAAGGCAGTTGCTGGAAACATATGGCCTAGAACAGCTAGAGTAAGAGGAGAGTGGAAAGCGTTGGAAGAGGCCTTTGTCAAATTAGGGCAAACAGATGCAGCGGAAAAACTATTATAAACTTAATATATTGTGTAAACCTATCCTAATGTAATTCTTGTATCTGAATAAAGGCTATTATTATTATTATTATTATTATTATTAAGTATGTCAGTCTTTTAGTACCCATAACACAAGCTCTGCTTAGCTTGGGGCTGGGTGATGTTATGTGAATTGTCCA
Source organism: Ecliptopera silaceata (assembly GCA_932527185.1). Lineage (NCBI taxonomy): Eukaryota > Metazoa > Arthropoda > Insecta > Lepidoptera > Geometridae > Ecliptopera > Ecliptopera silaceata. The sequence continues at coordinate 1,025,721 of OW052202.1, read as the reverse complement.
GCATTATTTATTTATTTAATATCGTACATGTTTACTGATTTAGACAGATTTCCCTTCATGCCATAAAACGTCGTGAGCTGTTCCTCTGTCTAACATCCTAATGGCATTTATGAAGTCGTAGTTTTAGAAAAGAAGGAAGACTTAGTTTAACCCTCAGCCACTTTTTTTAACATGCATTTTTTTAATTTTGACATGCAACAAGCTATTACTCCTTCTGACTTTCTGAATAGATTTTTACTAAGTACCATGAATTATAGTTTTCATTATAAACGGGATATTTACCATGATTTGTGAGTTTGATTATTTCCCGATATTTCGGCACAGTTGCATGCGCCATGATCACGGGTCGAACTGAAGTCTTTGCAAGTAGATATTAAAGTCATTGGCAGACATACATAATGAAAACTATGTTCAAAACCATGATTGTTTCAAATATTATACCATGAATTATACCTGAGGCCTACAGCCTAGCCTAGTCTTCCAGTCAACAACGTTACGCATGATATCCTAGTGCCGTGGTCAGCCTCATTATATTTATATACGAAATATTAATACAGAGGGCTTAGTCCGAGGTTGCATTTTAAAACTCCCTACTCTCGAGCCGACAGTCGTTTCTTGGAAGTCCTTATATTTTTGTATGGATATCCGAGAGACGACTCTCGGCTCGAGAGTAGGGAGTTTTAAAATGCAACCTCGGACTAACCCCTGAGATGCAAAAATACGTCTTCAATGTAAACATGTTACTTACAACGTAGGGCTTGCCCCCTTCTCTCGGCGGTGGCAGCTCGTACGTCTTGACACAAGCTCTGTCTAATATGACAGCTGGTGACCATCTCCTTAATGTTTCTGAAAAGTGTCATCTAGGTAAGATTAGGATAAGCAAAAGAGTACAAAAAGTTGATGCGTGGAACTGGCACCTAGAATCACCTAGTATGTAAGACGATTCTAAATTATCCTTGTGATTTTACTGAATAAAGTAATTTTGACTTTGATGTACAGATATTATTATTTTAAATCACGTTTCTATAGTAACTTATCGGTATTCTGTGGGACTTTTTGTGTGCGCCAGAATACCGTTGAGTTACTATAGAAACTGAACGTGATTTAAAACCTGTAGCTCTACCGTGAGTTTTTACAATCTATACTCGCTAGCGTCTGTAGTTAAAAAAATGTATGAAGATTTGTACAGCGCCTCTAGCGGATAGTTGGGTACTAAAATTCGTAATACTAATATTTACGTAACTACTGTAGTAAAGTCAGGCGATTTTACTGTGACAGCTTATGGTAGAGGTACTGACAGGTTTTAAAAGTCTAGGATAGGCCGGCTGTTGAAGCTTTGAAGGGTAACCGTTTCTGAAATGACATATGTACCAGCAGTAGATTCTAATAATGTGCAAATAAACGTTTGAAGATAACACAGTCAGTTGGTTGTGTTATCTTGTTACATTAGCAACTTCCAATGACAAGTCCAAACAAAGATCTTTCAGTGAAATCATTAAGATTACTTACAACTTCGTAAACGTCAAAAATATTTTTCAAATAAAAAAAACGATAATCGTATACCGTTTACAACGCAGTCCAAGTACATCAACTCGGCTATTCTGTCGATAGTCGACTGTCCATGTTGCTTTTGAGATTCTTTGATCTCCTGGTACAGCTTGTCCTGGATATGAGGGTTGAGAGCCAGCTCATGGACGCACATCACCAGCATAGAAGCCGTGGTCTCGTAGCCAGCGGCGAAGAACAGAAAAGCTTGAGCGGTCACCTCATCGACTGTCCACTCTATGAAAAATAAATTAGTTTCTAGAGTTAGGTAAGTACGTCACTGTACTTAAAATATATGTACAGAATAATTCTTAACAACATTATGGCGAAATCTATTGTATTTTTTTTTAAATAATATCTTATAATAAAGAGTTTGAGGGAAGAGGCTTGCTTATACCCAGCAGTGAGCTCATACGGGCTAGGAAACGTTGGCGTGATGACTTGGACACGTTTCACATAGACTGGTGGGAGGCGGCGGTTGACCGGAAGTACTGGAGGGGAGACCTTTGCCTAGCAGTGGGAAAGGATAGGTTAAATTAAAAAAAAATTGTAGTTTTAAAGATCACAAATATTTTCCAGGCGCATTTGTTTTAAGTTTAATCATTGACTGAGTCGATTTAAACTTTGACCCTATTCTACACCCATCTGCAATCCACCCCAAAATTCTATAAACATTAATGGTTACTCAAGCTCCACATTTGAATCACACTTTCAGTCTTATCTCGGTACAATAACGATCCTCCTAGCCAAATTATCAATGGAATAGCTTCCGTAAATCAAACAGATTATCACCAGGGTTCTGTCATCACAAAGATAAGATTATCATTAAACAATTTAATTTAATTCATTTGAGAACGACTTAAATGATATTGTGATGCTGTTAATTTAGTTGCAATTGGTAAGGCACAAGGGGCAAACGACAGTTTGAAGAATTCAAAGAATTCAGATGTTTAAAAGTTACCAAGAGGCTGCCAATATCCTATTACTATTTATCATCATCATCATAAGCAGCCCGTATTAGCTCACTGCTGGGTATAAGCCTCTTTCCTCAATCGCCAAATATCTTGGACATCTCATCCGCTATATAAGACAATAAACTATAGTATAGAAGGAAGTGGAAGCAAGTCAAAGGGTAGGAGGATGTAGAAGTAACGTATCCGCGTGGCGTATTGATAAGTCACCAACAAATATTTTAGGTTATTGAGGTTCGACTAAACACCCACTTATTCTAATTCTAATTGGGGGAATAAGATATGCACTGACGTCCCGCAATGGGGTGTATTGTGCATTGTGCATTGTCCCCTGCTAACCTCACCCCAGCCAGCCCAACTCCTTAAAGTAACGAAAAAGGAATTTCGGCTGGTGGCAGCAGTGTTCTAGCATCCCCGATAGTGTGGTGGATGGCGAGAGTGATGAAACACCCACTTATTTACCTATCAGGTTCTTAATAGTCTATAGACTGCTTGACCAGATACCTTTTGTAGTTTCCATGAGAAGTTGGATCATGTCCGGGCGATGAATGTTGTTGCTCTTCCGATGTTGTATCGTGCTCCAAACGACGCTGTTGAAGAACTTGTACATCTGCTCAGGCTGTAGTTTTAGGCCGAGATTCTGAAATGTTAAAGCCTCATTATAGATTTTTAAAGTATTTTGAGCAGTGAACGTCAAGACTATCTAATTGCTGTAATATGTTTTACTGTAAGAGCGTATATAACTAATTTTTAATGGACGAGATTGGTAAGAAGGCAAATTTAAGTGCGACCATTATAGACATAGGTTACCGTTTTTACAACAAGACAATCAAGTTTTAATTTAGTAACTATTTATTTTTACAATAATGAACGAAACCGATCTTCAATCGTCATCGACTAGTTAAACAAAAAACAAATTTTAAAGATTATTCAAAAAGTATTTGCCAGTTTTTAATAAATTTAATATGGGACTGCCTCTGAAGTTCAAACAAAAACATTAAAAACGGTTCGAAAAAAACTTTGACTTTTTGAGGTCAGTTGAAAATCGATTAAAACATACCCTGGTCAATGCTGGAAAGTGTTGAGACACAATAGCCACAAACATTTGGCGCAAACTGAAGTTCAGTGCCTGCTGTCCCGTCAAAAAGAACTCATTTTCTTTGTCCTTGAGCGAGTTGACGTGGAGTCCGAAACTGGCAGAGGCGATGACGTCATTGGAGTAGCGACGCATCAAGTCATCTACGTCAATATCTTCGGAGAGATGTTCTGAAAGAAGGAAGCATCTAAACAATATCTCTACGCTCTTAGCAGCTCTTAGGTTTTTTGAGGTTCTCATAGAAATCTGATAGGTACAACAATCGAGGGACATCAAACACTTTTATCTAGTATTGGGATTTTTTAGAAATTGAAGTTTATTAACAGAAGTTACTGTCAAAAGTCAGACTACATCCAACAACAGTTGAAGAAATTCACGTATCAAACTTTTTTGAAAATTGGGAATTAGGTACCTATAGGTAATAATTTTTAGTTTTAGAGTGGAGACCATAAGGTGGGCCGATGATCTGGTCGAAGTTGCGGGAAAGAGCTCAGCATGGCGTGCATTGGAAGAGACCTTTACTCAGCATTGGGTGGCAACAGGTTGAAGAAGAAGCAGAGGTAATAATAGTTTCTTCGCTAGTCTTTCAATTACCCTTCAAATGTTCAACAATGTTGTTGCTGATTTCCTGTATAAACGGCACCATTTGCCGCATTTTGGAGCCGGTGAACGCGGGACTGAGAGTAGCTCGCATATCTCTCCATTTGTCACCTGAAAATAAACATTTTAAATCTAAAACTACAAACACACAATCCACAATCGTGGAACTATAAACTCAAAGCCCCTGCCCGGACTTGCCTATCGGCTAGCCTATTTGAAGCCATCATCTATTAAAGATTAGTATTGGTCAAATCTAAAATACCATTTTCGAGCCACTAAAAGAAAAAAAAGCCGCACTGTGTACTCGCGATGTTCATTTCCTTGCTACTTTAGGAAACTGTCTGATAAAACATTAATTCTTTACGCGAAAGAAAAAGACGCATAATCTCAGTTTGCAGCACGTATTGGTTCTTTATCTGCATACCAAAATAGAAATAAAGTATCAGTGATAGATAAAAAACATTGACCTCTACAACACTACTGTGCCTATAATCAGTAGCAGTGAGGTACTGTTCCTTTATCTAACGCCAAATACTATGGGCGTCAGCACAACCACAATTAAATGAGACTTAACATCCTTACGTCTCAAAGTCATGGAGTCAACATGATCTCGCACGGCACGTTCTAAATGGACATCATCATCATTCCCCTTATCCTACGTTAAGTGGGGTCGGCACAACATGTTCTCATTCTCTACTCACTCTTATTATTCGTCAGTTTTGAGTCTACTCCTCTCACATTCATATCCTCTTTCACACAATCCAACCATTTCTTTTTTGGCCTTTCTCTACTTGCACGCCCAGCCACACTCACATTCATAACGTTCTTCGAAATATGATTTTCATCCTTCCTCAAAACATGTTCATAATAATACGTGCTACAATGCATTATATATTACGAAATTAAACATATATTTACTACGTTAATTCCTCACAACCTAATTGATAAAAACGCCAAACATGTAAGAAACACTACTTAGATATTAGTACGGTGTCCAAATATCTAAACTCAATGGAATTAACAAGGCCCCTTGTTTGAAGGTCAACGTGACCCGAGGATGATATGATTAGAATAAATTGGTTGTAACGATCTTGATTTGCGAAATGAAATTGAGTACGTCTTCATGGCACCAATTGTATGACTTGTAAACATCCCGTCGGTCAGCTTGGGACGAGCAGAGCCAAGTTAATTCAATCATACATACGATTTCTTTAAGCTTTTTCGATCGGAACCCCAATGTAAAGAAATAAATTACGGGTTTTAATCGCGTATCTAATAAGCAAACACTGGATGAGAAAAGCCGAAGACCGGGCTCAATGGCGCGTCTTGGGAGAGACCTACGTCCAGTGGACTGACATAGGTTGATGATGATAAAATAAATAAATAAATAAATAATGCTGGACAATCCACACAACATCATCTAGCCCCAAGCTAAGCAGAGCTTGTGTTATGGGTACTAGAAGACTGACATACTTAATACAATATATTACATAGATAGATATTTTTATTATACATATAATACCCAGAACACCCGGAATAAATATTTGCAGAACATACAAACATTTATCCCAAGGCGGGAATCGAACCCGCAACCTTCCGCGTCGCAGGCGGACCATCGCCCACCGCGCCACATCGGTCGTCCTCGGTCGTCGGATGATGATGATCTAAATAAGTGTTATACTTAAATACATATTCAGAGAAATTTATCATATCATTAGAAACCATCCCATAATTTTAAGTAATTAGGCGTAAAAAAAATTATTACCTCTCATGGCAAAAAGACTAGCCCCAAACAAAGGATCCAAGTCTTCAGAGAAAAATTGTTTGTGATCAACAAAGTGATCAAAATCCTTGACTGTTGTGAGTCTGATCAACTCCGGATCACGGATCATGATGATTGTTTTGCTGTTTTCTAAGTAAGCTACGTATCTGCGAAAAATATAAACTTAATATAAACTATGTTACCTAGGTACCCTGTAAAAATGCAGCTTCCTAATGGTGAAATGTTTTTTAAGTTGTATCTGAGTTAAATCGTAACAACAATAACTTTCCTTCTTATAATATTACTAGGTATAGGAGCATAGATGTTATAAAAAATGAAACTAAATAAATGGTGCAATAAAAAAAAATCTTAATATTTTTTTATTCAGAAATCTAAATAAATATGTTAGTCTATTATGAAACTTTTTAACATACAGTAGTTTAATGTAAAAATTGGTAAATAATCATAGTTTGCTATTTATAAAAATATAATATAGTTCAAATAACATACCTTTCATTAGGAAAAGCTTTATAAACTTCATCAACATCTTCAAAAATATGTTTTTTCTGCATCGTAGAATAATAAGCATTTCCAAAAATCGGCCATCCTTTTAAAAACTTAACACCTTTACTTTCTAAATCATAATGCAGTTTTTTATAACTATAAATATAATACGCAATAAGTGTTGTTGATATAAATACTATTATTTCTAATAACATGTTAGTTGCCGTGTGTTTACAATCAGAATGATAGCGATGGAACTGAATTGACTCTCAACTTGAAACAGGCGTACCTACTAATATAGGTCGAACGACAAATTGGCGTTGTACGTATGATAGATCATATCTTAAGAACCTTTAATCTGATGTAAATAAAAAAATACATATATTAAAACATGTAAAATTGAATTAAAAGTATAGCAAAAAAGAATAATTATAATTCATAATATATGAGTTATGTATTGAAATACTCAATTACCAATCAGTTTTTGATTGATTGTTATTATGTGATTAGCTCTGTTATTTAATGAGATAAGATTATTTTGTCTGCTTGTGCGAAGGTGATTAAGATAAGATAAGGTGGAAGGAAGAGATAGGTGTAGGTATGTCTAATGGGGCGTCTAAACGGGCTATATTTTACGGCAATTTGTGGCTGCAATACTGTGGCCGGCAACATTGCTACCAATACCAGCCACACTATGCAATATTTTAAGGATGGCCCGGCATTATAGCCACATATTTTTTGATATGTCAAAATGTTTTTATGTGTAGCCACGACAAAATACAACATATTGCAACATGTTGCCTGCAATTGATTGCTCAGCCATAAAATGTACTAAAATGTTTTATTGATGGCTGGGCAATGTTTGCCAATAATTGCAGCCACAAATTGCCATAAAATATTGCCAGTTTAGACGCCCCATAATGAAAAAGATAGACCTTTGGGGTTTGAGGACCGATGGATAGTAATCGGTTCTATAACTTATGTTCAAACTCCGTGATAACTTCGTTGGCGCGATCTAGGATTTGTCTCTGCCATCTGTTGGTCTGTTGCGTCGATGTAGTTCATCATGTAGCGAGATAGATGGCGCTACAGACCAATAAAAATTTCGCATATTGTTCTCACGTTTTTATTATTAGAAATACAATTACAATAATACCTATACAAAAACTTAAACGAAGAAACAAAATTCAAACTATGATAATTGTATGAATTCCACGTTGTATTGTCTAAATAAGTACTCATTTATTTCCTTGATTATTTAAAGTCGTTTTACAAATTGTACAGTTGTACCAGTTTTGCATTTGATGATGAAGCCTTTGTTGATCAGCTCGATCGGATCGGCGGTCTTATCGCATCGTTTGATTTCGTAGTTGAGCAGGATATCGTGTAAAAGCAGTTTTATTTCTATGTAGGCGAATCTGATACCTGTTGACAAATATTTACGAAATTAAATTAATTTTGTAAAATAAAATTAACACAGTAAGTGATATTTCGTTAAAGTAGAGTTTCCCAAACTATGCAAGTATAAAGAAAAGTAGATTGCTAGTTCTGACATAATTTTTGTAAATACAAACATAGAATACGTAGTAGCCAGGCAGAAAAAAACATCAGTGCAAATCATATCTGTTCTCGGCGGAGATCGAACCCACGACCCACAGCATGGAAGACAGGGCTACTACCAACGGACCTGTGACGCCTCTATCACAAACACTGATTTTAAGTGTTAGTGATATGACATGAAAAAAAGTCGCTAAAATTAAAAAAAACCTTACCAATACAGTTTCTGGGTCCAACTCCAAAAGCCATGAATGTGAAGGGTTTTATTTTATGTTTGTTTTCTTCGGAGAACCTCTCAGGGTCGTATTTGAGAGGATCCGGGTAGTACTGAGGGTCCAGGTGAAGCGAGTTACAGCTGTTGTAAATCCAATCGCCAGGTCTCAGCTGGAAATATTATTATAATACTAATGAACCTGAAAAGTCTGCTAAAAATATTGATCTAGATGCAATTGGGCAAGACATTCTCAGTATTTATATCTTTGTTGGGGTTGTTTGGAGCTACTAGTGGAGATGATGATTAAAAGACGACTTGAATAATACTGTACTTTTATTTAGAAAATCGTCCTATTTATATAGTAGCTGAGCCTCGTCCGGCGCTGGGGGCAATACTTAGCGGAGAACGGCGGTCCGTATTTCGAGGCTCCTGATTGGCCGAGCGCGCGTTCCCTACAATATTGTTTCTTACAGCTAGCTTATTTTCTACTTATTTTAACCTAATTATCTATCCTACGTGTATATAATATTACTTACTTATTAATTGTCTACCTAGCTATCCTACCTAACCGTATCTATATATTTGCCTTAACTAAATGAGAAAACCGAAATTATAATATTTATTTTGCTTAATAATTAACTACAATACTATGCTAATAATATTCTATGTACACTACATCTTCATCATCATCGACCTGTATTAGTCCACTGCTGGACGTAGGTCTCTCCCAAGACGCGCCACTCAGCCCGGTCTTCGGCTCTTCTCATGTTGTGTTTGCCAGCTACACTCCGCAGATCGTCGCTCCATCTCGCCGGAGGGCGTCCTACACTACACAATGCCTAAACGCGGTCTCCACTCCAGTATCCGTTTGCTCCAACGGTTGTCGGTTCTCCGGCAAACAAGGCCGGCCCACTGCCACTTCAGCTTGCTAATTCTTTGAGCTATGTCGAACACCTTGGTTTTCTGACGTATTTATATGATTCAGAGTATAAGTATGAAGAATATTTACCATATAGGGTTTACCTCCCTCTCTCGGAGGTGGCAGCTCGTACGCTTTGACACAAGCCCGGTCTAGGACGATAGCTGGTGACCATCTTCTTAATGTTTCTGAAACATTTTAAACAAAACATGAAAAGAAACTCAAACTCAATAAAATCACAAAGATCACTTTAAAACGTCTTACATACTAGATGATTCTAGGCGTCAGTTTGTTCAACCAGAGTCTAGAAGAACTGGGAAGAAACTAGACCTGGATTTAGGTTTTTTATATGATCCTTATTACAATTGTTTAATAAAGAAATTGGAGCTAGTTCGTCAAAAATATATAACTGAGATGTTAATTATCCACAAATACTTACTAAAAATAATCATTAATATTGCACTCTAAACGACGTTTAAATTATGGAAATAAGATTACTGATTACTTATCTTACTTTGAATTTATTTAGTTTTTTAGTAAAATTAACTAAACTTTGATTACGTACCGTTAACTACACAGTCCAGATATTTCAACTCGGCTATATTATCATTAGTCAACGGTCCATGTTGCTCCTTAAAAGCTTTGAGTTCCTGGTACAGCTTGTCCTGGATATGAGGATTGAGAGCCAACTCATGGACGCACATCACCAACATAGAAGCCGTGGTCTCGAAGCCAGCGATGAAGAACAAAAAGGCTTGGCCGGTCATCTCTTCGATAGACCAATCTATGAAAAATATGATTTAGAAACAAGAAATTAAAATTAAAATCTTTCCATGAAAACAAAAGAATATTGGAAGGTATGAAAATGTTAGAAATTTTTGAAATGTTTTTTGGAAAATTATGGCGAAGACACTACTCATAATTTTTTAAGTGCAATGCACCTTGGCTTCAAAAAAACAAAGTATTTAGATTAAACACACTTGTTTTAAGGAGTTAATAGGAGTTTTAGCAAACGTAGGTGGCCCACCTTGTGGTGGGCCAAAATAAATCATCCGGGCCAAAATAGTCACCCAATGTTGTTTGGCTCTCTTTTTTTTCTAAATGAAAAACTTCGATTCTGTTTTTTGATTGGTTACATGAACCTCATAGATTCAACCATCTGTCTTATCCACAAATGTCAAAACAGATTTGACATTGGCGGCCATTAGCCAAAATAAGAGAATCTTCTAATAAAGTGATTTATTTTGGCCCACCTTGTACCTTTGATTCAGAACCAGACTTTACCTTTCGTAGTTTCCATGAGAAGTTGTATCATGTCCGGGCGATGGATGTTGTTACTCCTTCTATGTTCAATCGTGTTGGCTATCACATCGTTGAAGAACTTGTACATCTTCTTCGGCTGCAGTTTTAAACCAAGTTTCTGAAATTATAAAAATCTCTGATGTTTACTTTAGAAGGGTTTATAAAACCGTTTTATAGAATCCCAACTAAGGGACTGAAACTTATCAAGCTTCATTAAGAAGGTGTGATAAAGGCATTGAGTATGTACTCGATGAGGCAATGTATTGTGATGGAACGCCTTATAAATAAATAAATATTTATGGACATTTCACCCTACTACTAAACTAAGCAGAGCTTGTACTATGGGACCTAGATAGCTGATAGAATACTTATATATATTTTTGTAAATACATAGTAACACCCAGACACCGAACAAATATTTATGTTCATCACAAAAACATTTGCTCTAGATGGGAATCGAACCCACGACCCACAGCAAAAAAGGCAGAGGTACTACCAACTGAGCTGTGACGCCTGTTAATTTATAGGATGCTTGTTTCATTGGTTATTCTGTGAAAATTAAACAAATCTATAAAAAACATACCTTGCTCAGTGCAGGAAACTGATCATCGATAAAAGCCACACATATCTGACGTAAGTCAAAGTTTAAAGCCTTCTGTCCCGTCTGGAAGAACTCATTCTCCTTATCCTTCAGGGAGTTCACCTGGAGTCCGAAACTGGCGGAAGCGATGACGTCATTGGAGTACCGGCGCATCAGGTCATCTACGTTAATGTCTTCTGAGAGGTGGTCTGCGAAAAGCATCACCCACCTTAATAAAAACTTATAAACCTACTATTTCCTTTTAAAACAAAAGGTGGCTCATAGAGCTATCCTTATGTGTGTACCTGAACGAAAAAAAACTTAATTATTGTAATTATGTGAATGTAAAATATGCATAGCAATACTAAGCATTCCAGATCTACAAATGTACTAAGTATTAGAATATTTTATATGAACGTTTCAAATTGAGATGAAAAACCAAATCGACTTTTAAATCTTTTTACCAAAACCATGAACTATGAACTATAAGTACTTAGCAATAGTCCTATCCTTAAGGTTTTATCATGATAATCAGATAACCCTTCGAGAAGAGGAGTGTGGAAGAAGAAGACGTGTTGTACCGACCCCACATGGTCGCGTGGAACTGGCACCTAGAATCACCTAGTATGTAAGACGATTCTAAATGATCTTTGTGATTTTACTGAATAGAGTAATTTTGACTTTGACTTTGACATAATGTGGGACAAGGGTAGGAAGATGATGATGATGATGAATCAGATAACCCTTCAATCAGGAAAGAGCAGAGTTAGCAGGGATAGAGAAAAGTGGAAATTATTGGCTTAAATATCAATTGTTATGAAGCTCTAGATACCTTTCAAGTGCCCAATAATATTATCACTAATTTCCTGTACGAACTGCATCATGTGCCGCATCTTGGAGCCGGTGAACGCGGGACTGAGAGTGGTTCGCATATCCCTCCATTTTTCACCTGAAAATATTGTAATAATTATAATAATAGCCTTTATTCAGATACAAAATGAGTGGTTTACATTAGATATTAAGTTTATAATTATTAATTTTCAGCAACTGCATCTGTTTGCCCTTGACAAAGGCCACTTCCAAAGATTTCCATTCTCCTAGAATAGGAACCTAGATATAGGGACCTAGGAACCTTGAAAGGCCTAGAACAGCTACAGTAGGTAACTACTCTAGCTATTCTAGGCCATATATGCTCCCAGCAACTACCTTTATTTCGTCCGTCCATCTCACGAATGGTCTACCGCGATTCCTTTTACTGTTACGTAATTAAACTATTACCAATCCGTAATAGTTTTGCTCCATTTTTCAGATTTTAATAATAATTCACGAATAATTTAAGTTAACAAAGGCGAGCTTAACACTACAAAGATTTTTCGCCCAGCAAACTGAGCTTTCCCTGTTTTGTGACAATAAAACACAATATATTTTAATACCAAAGAATAATACATTAAATCTATCCACAGAATTGTTATTTCTTTATCTGTATACGTAAATAGAAATAAATAGGCCCTATCAGGGTAGATAAAATTAATGACTTTTTAATCACTACTGTTTTTACTTCAATGTGCCAGTTTTTTTTAAATAATGAACTTAGTTTTCAAAACAGTCGATAGATAAATAGTAAACATTGAAAAACAACATGTTAAGTTATCTATAAAGATTTTTATTATATTTGATCTTTTGATTGAAGGTCAACGTGAGGTCAATGAAGATAATAATAGAATAAATTGATCGTCATGTACTCGATTTGCGAGGTGACCTTGGAGGGACCCTCATGGATTCCATTGAGTGACTTAAAATTATAGCAGACATTCTGTCAGCAGAGGGGTTTTAAAATCTAAAATAATAATTCTCAGCACTCAAATATAATACAGAATGTATCTATAGCTAAATCCTAAAAAGCTGGCAAAATTAATTTTGTTTATCTTCGTTGTTTAAATTCGAATAAAAATGTTTCCCTACATATTTCGATAGACCGAAATTGCAAAAAAATATTTTACAAACACCTTATGTAGTTAAGATGGTTGTTACCTCTCATGGAAAATAAACTGGCTCCGAACAAAGGATCCAAGTCTTCGGAAAAAAACTGTTTGTGATCAACAAAATGGTCAAAATCCTTGACCGTAGTGAGTCTGATCAACTCTGGGTCACGGATAAGAATGATATTTGTGTTGTTTTCCACGTAAGCAACGTACCTGTAAAGATAACTGTATTAAAAACAAAATTATAACAAAAAAACATTGAATGTTATGACTTAATATCATACGTAAACTTTTTGTCCTAAAAATATACTCTACATTTTAAGTATAACTTTTTCCTGTGCTCATACTAATAAAATCACCTGCAAATCAGCTTGAAAATAAAATTAAATAACCTAAGACTGATTTTTGTTTTCATAGGAGTAACTGTCATTGATTAATGATTAGACTTACCGCTTATTTATGTGATAAAAAAAACCTTTGAAATACGGTAGTGTTTAGGAAAACATAGTTGAAGGAATTATTTATAGAATAGTATTTTATTGAGTTAACATAATTTGTTTTTTACAAAAAAAAAATACAATATAAAATTAACAATTGATTTATATATTTTTATTTAATTAACTTACCGTTCATTAGGGAAAGCTTTATAAACTTCATCAACATCTTCAAACATATGCTTTTTCTGCATCGTAGAATAATATGCATTTCCAAAAATCGGCCATCCTTTTAAAAACTTAACACCTTTACTTTCTAAATCATAATGCAGTTTTTTATAACTGTAAATATAATACGCAATAAGTGTTGTTAATATAAATACTATTATTTCAAGTAACATGTTGGTAGTTGTAAGTTTACTATCAGAATGACAGCAATGGAACTGAATTGACTCTATCAACTACAAACAAATGTACCTACGCACTCATATGTCGAGCGAGCAAAGTAGGTACTCTTAAGGTCGCAACGAGCCGCTCGTTGCTCGCTTTGAATGCTCCACCCGGCTGTCGGTTTTTTGGCGAATCCTTTGAGTGTTACGCGGTTCGGTCAGTACGCTCTTGCAAGTCGGCCATATTGAGTGAACTAACGGAGAAAGCGGAGCACAGAGTTTTGTCGTCAAAACTACAACATATGCTTTTTCTGCATATATGCTTTTTCGCTGTGTTTTAAAATCGGCGTAACATGCTCGTGCATGTTACGCCGATTTTAAAACACAGCGTAACATGCTCGATGCGTAACACGCTCGATGCGAATGTTACATTACACCTCGTAACGTTGGTCAGTACCCACCTTTAGTGTTAATATGAGCAGATTGGTGTATCTTTCGATATTTTTGGCTTATGCGCATTTAAAAAAATATTTATTGAAACAGGTAAAATTGTGTTTCTAGTATAATTAAAATAAATATTCTCGGACATTTTACACATCACGCTCTAGTCCCAAAATAACCAATTATGTAAGTATTGTAATAAATACACTCAATGACCAATCAGTGTTTGCTTGTTATCGTGTTATTGGCTCTGTTATTTGAAGAGATAATATTATTTTGTCTGCTTGCGTTTACAAGTTGTCAAAGGTTTTCACAATTCAAATTTATTGTTGCTTTGTAGATAACGAGTTGTTGAATTAGTTACATTTAGAAATTAAATATGTGTCATAGTGACAGAGGAATATTAAATCAATCATAAACGTAAATTCGATTCACACTACACGTCAACGCTAGATCGACTGCTGAACGTTGCAGCGTCACAGCGTAGAGTATCTTGGATATGCTATCGTTGCAATATGTTAGGTTTGCTCACTTGGGTCCTCATACTAACAACTGTAAGACATTTGTACGATACTGTGGGAAGCTAAACTAAAAGAAATTGTCATCGGTCGTCCTTTTCGTCCGATATTTTTGGGCAATTAAGACGATTTTATGTCGTGCAGTAGCCGTATCAAAATTGCAAATATACCTAAACATATAGATAATAAAAACTAAAACAGTTACTCACTTTGCTTACTCAGGACGAACTCTTCATTTTCGAAAGAAGATTACACTTCTAACTAATTTTAAGTAAGTACCTTTATATATCCTTATATTATTCAATGCATAAAAATATAAATGGATCAAACTGCATAAAATTTTCCAACGGACTCATCGAATACTAATCACGTTCATTACAAATTCATCACTCAGCGATTTGGACGGACCGATGGCTTCGTAGCTTCAAACGAGAAATTATCCTGAATTTTGTGCTCTGTGAACCAAAACACGCATTTCAAATTCGTTTTACAAACCCTTTTTTTGATACCAACTGAAAGGGGTCGTAAAAATGAGAATTTCTAGAATACTCAAAATTTTAGAAGTCGGATTTTTGTCACAGCTCTCTTGGTATTTTGCTAAACGGGCAATATTTTACGGCAATTTGTGGCTGCAATTATTGGCAAACATTGCCCAGCCATCAATAAAACATTTTAGTACATTTTATGGCTGAGCAATCAATTGCAGGCAACATGTTGCAATATGTTGTATTTTGTCGTGGCTACACATAAAAAACATTTTGACATGCATTAATGCCGGGCCATCCTTAAAATATTGCATAGTGTGGCTGGTATTGGTAGCAATGTTGCCGGCCACAGTATTGCAGCCACAAATTGCCGTAAAATATAGCCCGTTTAGACGCCCGGCAAACAAATAGTTGTAATGTTTATTCTGTCTTCGAATGTAAAAAAAAATCTATGAGCAATCTTGTTTCTACAGTAGGTACTGTATTTACTTAGGAACTAGATAACGTTGTGTGAAATGGCTATGCATATTTTTACTTTATTGCTTTGTGAAGAAAAATGGTGGAAACCAGGCCGTTGTTTCTTGCTGCTTCTTTAGGCTCTGGTCGCGTGGAACTGGTTTCTAGAATCACCTAGTATATAAGACGATTTTAAATAATCTATGTATTTTACTGAATAAAGCTTTATTGATTTTGATTTTTAAGGAATTGGTGAAGGGTAGTTCTACCGACTATTGCTGCTACCAACAATTATATTATTTTTTCCTGTCTCTCAGCCGTAGTCGTTGTAACTCCTGGCCGTGTCATCAGCCATCCAGAATAGAATTAGAATAGAATAGAATTTCATTTATTAACAAAGATGTACACAAATAACAATAATAAAAATAATTTAGCAGAGTTAGTGTGACATCGATCTTTCGTCATTTTGTAATATTACAATATCAAACAATCGTCTCATAAATAGGTACTTACTAATAATCACAATAAAAAGTAAATACAATTGATTCATTAATTAATTAATTCATGTAGGTTAAAATCTAAATATACAAGTCAAAAAACAACAATTTTAAAAGTTCAACAAGTTCAAATAATAATAAGATTAAAATAATATACAAAATGATTAATTAAGTAAATTCATATACAAAATAATTAAATTAAAAATCATATGCTGTAAAGGGGCGTCGTCATTTAAAAATAAAAATAATACTCATTTCCTAGGTACCTCAACTACTTATCAGTTATGATTAAAGCTACTGTAGTCATTTTCTAAAAACTCACTGACATTGTAAATGGTCTTGTAAAGGAGAAGTAATTTAATTTTGTTTAGAAATGAATGTACACACGTAATTTGTCTTATACTTAATGGAAGCTTATTAAATAGTTTTGGTCCAATAACCTGTGGTTGTTTTTTGGAAAGACTAAGTCTGCAGGTAACGGATTCGAGAAAAACTCCATTTCTGGACTTACGATTGCTACTTGCTCCCCTTATTTTGAAGTGACTGAAATTATGCTTGACATATTTTAGCACTTCTAATATATAAACAGACACTGATGTTAATATTTGCAGGTCTTTAAAGTGGTCCCTACAAGATTCTTTGTATTTTGCTTTAACAAGTGTCCTAATTGCGCGTTTCTGCATCTTTAAAACTCTTTCACTGTCTGTCGACCATCCCCACATGACTATTCCATACATCATGATAGAGTGCACGTAAGCATAGTAAGTTTCCTTCAGACTTATTTCCGAGATCATTGGGCGCAGCTGCTTTAATGCATAAACTCCTCTTGCCATTTTCTGACAAGTGGAGTCTATGTGATATTTCCACGTCATGCCGGCGTCCAGTTCAAAACCTAACAATTTTGTTAAGTTTGAGCTGTTTATCACATTGCCGCTCAGCAGTGGCACTTTAAAAGTGGTTGATTGTTTCATAGCCTTAGCATTAAATATCATTATACATGTTTTTTCTTCGTTTAGTGTCAACCCGTTTATTATGAACCAATCTGCTAATATTTGAATAGTATCACTAATATTTTTTAACAGATCTGGAATGTTATCTGCAGAAATGATAACTGTAGTATCATCAGCATACTGTACAATATCTCCTACAATATTATTTTTTACCATATCGTTTAGGAAGACGAGAAATAAAGTGTTACCCAACGAAGATCCCTGAGGAACACCTATGTCAATACATTTCGCTGCGGATCTTATTCTTTTTTCATTAGTTTTTATTTCGACAGTTTGTTCTCTATTATCTAGAAAAGATTTTAATAGTTCTAGGCTTCGGCCTCTGATTCCGTACACTTTTAACTTTTCTAAAAGCAGCTCATGATTTACGGAATCAAAAGCTTTTGATAGGTCTAAGAAAATACCCGCCACTTTTTTCTTATCTTCTAAGCACTGTAAAACATGCTTTAAAAACTTTTGAGTTGCTGATACTGTTGATCGATTTGATCGATACGCATGCTGGCAATCAGCCAAAATATGATTACTATTGAGATGTTTCATAATGGATTCCGACATTATAGATTCAACTAATTTGGATATTGTAGGAACTATAGTGATTGGGCGATAGTTTTTTACGTCAGAAACTTCTCCTTTACCTTTATACAGTGGTGTCAGTCTCGATTTTTTCAACGTTTTAGGATAAAAGTTAGACTCAAGAATGTTATTAATAAGAAACAGGATGTGATCGCTTAGAGCTGTCATAGTTTTATACAAGAAATCTCCTGATATGTCAAAAATGTCTTTAGTATGCGAGTTTTGAATTTTATCATTGACTAGTTTTAATAAGAACTCTTTCGAGATTGATTGAAAATTAAAATCAGGGTGTTGAGATGTTGAGTCCTTTAAGAATGCTAGTGCCTTATTAAGATTAGGTTTATTACGCAGTATAATATTCTGACCTATCGATACGAAATGACCATTTATATAGTCTGGAATATTTTTAGTTAAAATAGGTGTATTTGATAGAGTGTCTACTAAGTTCCATTTCCACTCTTTAATTGCTTTGTTAGTATCTTCTTTTATAACTGCCCATACTTCTTTTTTAGGGTTTTTTGAGCTTTGAATGCGTTGGCCTACATATTCTCTCTTTTTTTTCTCAATAGACGCACAATGGTTTTCTACTTTTATGTTAATTAAACATCCGATTGATAATAGTTCAGGGTATTGTCGTTGCATTTGGTATAAGTCATGAATATCTTGCTGAGCCTGAATGATTTCATCACAGATCCATGGACATTTACGGGTCGTTTTGGTTCTTGTCACTCTCTTTGGAAAATAGACGTCCATATTCCATGTTAGTTTCTGAATAAAATTATCTACCGTTTTATTATCGTAATTAGCAAATATCATATCCCAGTCATAGGATAGCATAGCGTTATTAAATTCAAATATCATGGAGGGTTTCAACAAACGTTTTTCTACATAAATATATTTAGGTATTGGTTTAGAAGTCATTTCGATTGTAACCATTTGTGCATCATGGTCTGAGAGTCCCGAGGCTAATGGTCGAACCATTATGTAAGGGTTATGTATGTTAGTGACTACAAAATCAATTGAGGTTCTTGACTTATTCTTATCTATCCTTGTTTCAAAATTAACAACATTTCGGTAACCATGAGGTATTAAAATATCATTCAAAGTATTTCGTTCTGTTGAATCCAGAAGGAAATCAACATTCCAGTCTCCCAATAAAACAGTTTTTGACTTAGTCAAAGTATTAAGCAATTCAAATAATTTTGTCAAAGTATCAATCATAATTTTGAACACTCCCTTTCCAGTTCTATAAATACCTATCACACGCAATTTATCAAATTTACAATCAATTTCTATTCCTGTTAGCTCAAAATGATATTCACAAGCCAATTTATCAATAGCTTCGCACTTTCTAAAACTTAGTTTGTTATTTACAAAAATAGAAACACCTCCGTGAATGATTCGTTTTCTTATAAAGTAATTGGCATGCAAGTATCCATGTATAGATAAGTTATTTATGTTATTAGAATTACACCATGTTTCAGACAATATTAATACATCAGGCTCGTAAGTATCAGTTAAACTATGTATTAACATGGTCTTATTACCAATGCTACGTATGTTTTGGTGCAATAGTGTTATTCCATTTTTCTTCATGTAAGTTGTAGATCCACCCTGCGCTTGGCTAAAAAATGATTATCAACAGATGCATTTTTTGTTATTATTTCAGGGTTTAAATTTTCTTTAGTCAAGCAGATTAAGTTTTCATGAGTGTGGGTAAATTCAAACAATGAATTATGAATAATAATATCAAATAAGAATTTTAAGAACATATTTGTCACTGAATACCTTGACCTAAATATCCTATATTCGTATTGATTGATATCAATTACAGTCATACCATTTGAATGTGTTGCTAATTTCAGTAGCTTAGCATTCATATCAAAAATAATTTTATTCAATTTGTTATTACGGTTATTATGACTGCGTAAGTAGGGAATATTTGTTATTTGAAACTTTAATTTCCTTTGTCTACAGCAATCCCTAACATATTTAGCTATTTCTAATTTAAATTCCTTATAGTCAGATGCAATTACTATGACGTCATCTCCTTCTCGCATAGTAGCAGTTAATGTAGTGAGGTTTTTGACGATCTCTCTGAACGGTGCATCCGGCTTGCAGACGGACACCACGGATTCATATGCGTTGGAATTCTGGCTAATGTACTTTGCCAATGATCTACCATAAATATCACACAAAATTAAACATTTTTTGCGTGCTGATTCGACGTTTTGCTGAACTTGGGTTGGAGTTTCCTCGTGTGTTTCAGATGTATTATGTGTTACTTTGGGATTCGTAGGCAAAGTAGTTTTGTTCTGGGATTCCGTGCATAAGGCTGTTTGCTGTTGAGATAATTCAGTAGAGTCTACTAACTTATTTTTTCTTCCTTTCTTCTTTTTTATATTGTTTGTATTTGTAGTTGGGATGTTCGTACTGGTTTTAATTTCATTTTTCTTCTTTTTATCGGTTTTCGTTTCTATGCTATGATTTTTTAACTGAATAATTTCTCTCTGTAGCTCTAGTACCGTATTTTTTAATACAAATATGTCATTTTTCAATGAATCTGTCAATTGTTCATTTTCTAATATGGTAGTTTTTTGCAGCTGTTCAAAAAGTGCTGCGTTGCTTTCATGCATTTTTATAATATTTAATGCTTCTTCATATTCCGATACATCTTGGGCGCGTCGCATCAACTTTTCACTTAATTTATTATTTTGTGAAATTAACTCCTCGTTGTCAATTTCTTTAGTCGCCAGATTAGTTTTCAAGGTCGTTAATTGTACTAGCATATTTTTATACTCCTCTGAGTATTCTTCTTGTTCCTTTATTAATTTGATATTGAGTTCTTGGGTTTTTAATAATTCCGTTGTTAATCTTCGAACACGCTTTTCTGTGTCTTGCATCGCTATACGACTTCTGGTCTGAGGCATTTCTGTGTGATTCTGCTGTTGGCAGTAGTCTCTTTCAAGTAAACTAGTTTCCTTGTAGATAAGTTTTAGGTTTTAATAAATTTTTTTGCGCAAAAAGCCAATTGCTCTCTCAGAGGCTCGAACTAGGGTATTAGGAGCCGCTCAACTCTCTGACCAAGCCACAGACCACTGAGCCAGTTAAGATTTAACGTAATATGCGAAATTATAGAATGGTATGATCCAGTGTTGGGTAGATGATATAATTTGTGTGAATACCCTTCTTTATAATTATTTCTTAACTTTTATCAAAGATTCGCTGAATAATCTTCAATTTTCAGCTAATATCACTGAGTATTATAAATGTGGTTTGTACTCACTGTTGTTGTTTTAATTTTTCTTATTTACACTGCTTTATAAAGCTTGTTTTGTATTAACTTGTTGTCCTTTTTTTGTACTTGTTGTCCATTATTTATCTTGAATTATTTCTTCTTTAACTGAGTTTATATGTTCATGGCAATATATGTACATAAGGTTTGCACTATTTTCTCACTGATTTTGATAATACTGACTTTGTAGGGGGGTTAAAAGTATTTTTAAACAATATATATTTACAGAGCACTTTCAGACTTCGCGACGGTGGCGCCGCATGTGCCCAGTCCAGTCAGCCTCACAGAGATCAGTCAGATATGGCCACTTTGTTTTAATCAGCTGAAAGCTTGTTAAGGAACGATTTGGACAGCTCAGTAACGTTATTCTGAAGAGATAGGAGTGGTATATCCAACGAAAAGGGAAGATCTTCCCGATCGGCCTTTGGCTCGAGGTCCGAGGATCGATGGATAGTAACTGGTTCAAACTCCGTTCTACGCAATCAAGGATGCCATCTGTTGGTCAGAGATGCCACATGTAGCGAGATAGATAGCAGTACCTACAGTTCTATTAAAGTATGATATTACATTGTTATTTTTATTCCAGCGGCTTGACTTGCTAAGACCTGTAAATATCCATTTATTACCGTTGCAAATGTCAAAAAATATACCAGATTCTATAGACATAAGTCGAATAAACATCTTAGTCGATAAACACGAAAATTTTGCACATCCAAGTCGACATTTTCACGCAGTGTGACTTGTGGATTTTTGATCGATGTTAAGACCGCTGCCAAGACATATTTATCCGGTCCAAAAAACAATTTATCCCAATATATATTTTCTCAGATTATCTTTCGGAGTTATTTTTCTAGATAATAATCGGTATTGATATTGGATATCGAGCAAATAGTGGTTTGACAACTGGATTATATCTTACGTAATATTGAGATAACTTTTGATTGCTACCAAAACCAGAAAATGTGTTTTTTTTAGTACGACACCAATATAAAAATCATAAGATTTTTTTATCAAATTAGATTTAATAATAAATACTTATGAAATAACATTCCACAAACTTTTAATGCGTTAAACAAATAATAAAAAATAAAGTAGAAAAACGTCCTCAGGCATGGTAAATAAAATTGAATATATCTTTAGTAATAAAAACATTCATTCAAAAACTTACATAAAACCTACACAAATACATTTTTTTCTAAGATTCATAATAAGTTTCATACATAACACAAATATACAAGTTCTCGTAAAAGTAGACTTAGCAGTTTTATTTCATTTATTTCAAACTGAAATCCTTTCTACAAACTTCACCCAACTTCCCCCCGACACTCTTAGGGTGAAATCGGCCGGCTGCAAACGTATTGGATCACGGGTTTTATCACATTTCACTATCTCGAAGTTCAATATCAGATTGTATAATATTACTTTCAGTTCTAGAAGGGCGAATCTTGCACCTGGAAAAAAATAACGCTTTTATAACCTTAACTTAAAACTTAAGCACAAGACGAATGACTAGTGAATAGTCATTCGTCTTGTGCTTAAGTTTTAACTAAAGTTATACTAAAATCTATCGTATGTTGTGTTATGAAAGCAATAAATGTATTGAGTCTGACGGAAGTTGACTAAAAGCATTAAGTTTATGGTTAAGTTCAAACTTTGCAAATATTTTTTTATCAGTAACTAATAAAAGATGTCACTGCAAATTCTCCAAATAAAAATTGTAAGTATTGGTCGATTTCTGCAATAAGTAAATCTTTTAAAAGAGTTATTGTATTTTATAAATGGACGACATCTTTGACTACTTTTTTCTTACTATCGTGGTTTAGGACTGGGCTCTCCTCAAAAAACCACCCCGTATCCGTATCATATTTTATTGTAGATCTACGAATATTTTTCTTTTTATCGTATTGCCACAGCATTGTGGTAATTATTTTCGAATTTGCCTGCCAAGCACAATTTCCAAGAACAAATAAAAGCAATTCAGTCTAGGATCTCAAATTCAGTCAACAGTGTGATTGAAAAACACAATTTTCATGTCTACTGCTTTTTGTAGATAGGATTGAGCTCACCTATACAGTTCCTGGGACCCGCTCCGAAAGGTAAGAACGAAAATTGCCTAATTTTAGGCTTATTTGTGTCTAAAAATCGGTCTGGGTTAAAGATGTGTGGCTCTACAAAGTGCTTTGAGTCCATGTGAACGGAATTTACAGCGTTATAGACTATGTCCCCAGGGATCAACTGAAAATAAAATAAAAAGTAGTATAAGTACCTAGTTTTTTTGTTGCTCCGCTTACACGTAGTTTATTTGTGAGACGATATTTTCTCATCCCCCAGAGAGCGAGTAATCTCTGTGCCACATGAAGATTGGATAGCTGGGTGGAATATAATGTAGCAGATAGACACACTTTCGCTTATTAAATAAAGTTACAAAAAAATATTTGGGACTTTTTTAGCAAAGCCTAAGATAAGCTTTTTCTTTTAAAATCAAAGGTTTGAGATTATAAAATGGAGTAAGTCAATAATAATTGTTTTTGTAAGAAATCAAGATTATGAAAACATAGTTATAGAAAATATCAAATTACTACAGCCTTCAGACAAAACAAAATGATGTAGAATCACTCATCAATCACAACAATTACAATATTTGTGGTTTGCTGATGATCTTACATTTCGAAACTTTTAAACTAAGGCTAAGTAAAAATAAATATGACAATCGTTAACGCATCGTAACGATAGCGTATCAGTAGCTCTACCATAAGTTTTTACTATTAAAAAAAAAAAAAGTCAAAAATTACTTTATTCAGTAAAATCACAAGGATCATTTAGAATCGTCTTACATACTAGGTGATTCTAGGTGCCAGTTCCACGCGACCAGAGCCTAGAAGAACGGGCAAGAAACTTACGGCCTGGTTCCTACCGTTTTTTTATATGATCCTTCTTACAAAGAATTACAATTAAACTAAATTAAGTACTGAAGTTTCAGTGCGGTGTCAATTTAACTTAGTAATGATACACTAATGAGTTTAAAAAAAATAAGTATAATAAAGCTATACGTAAATCAAAAAGACAGCACACGCTTCGCTTCAGATACAAATATACTACAAAGTACATAAGCAGGGCAAGAGAACATTACTAACATCACAAATCGACAAAGTTGCTGTTGACGGGTGGAGCGACATCAGGCCATGCAGTTTTGTCATGAATATAGCTGTCTAAGGTATAATACGCCTTTTTTATAAGATTATTTTTAATGTATGTTTTAAATTTTCTAACTGAGAGTTTTGTTGCATTTTCGGGGAGTTTATTATAAAAACGCACGGCACCCCCCACAAACGACCCACTCACCCTCCAAAGCCGGAACCCAGGGACGCACAATTTATATTTGCCTCTAGTGTTCACACCATGAACCTCACACTTTTTCAAAAAGCTATCTTTATTTTTATGAGTGTACAATAAGACTTCATAAATATATTGTGAAATTACTGTTAGAATACCAATCTCCCCAAACCGCTCCCTCAACGAATCCCGCGGTTTCATTTTATAAATGGCACGTATAGCCCTTTTTTGCAAAACAAATATAGTTTGTATATCAGCTGCTTTACCCCAGAGAAGTATACCATATGACATCACACTATGGAAGTAACTGAAATAAACCAACCTAGCTGTCGTTTCATCAGTGAGCCATCTTATCGTACGAACAGCATAAGCAGCTGAGCTCAGCCTACCAGCAAGCGTTCCAATATGTGGAGCCCATTGCAATTTCGAATCAATATTTAGGCCTAAGAAGACAGTAGAATCAACAAGATTAAGTGACTCTCCATTCAATAAAATATTGGTTGGTCTTTGAACAACATTCGGCAGAGTGAATTTCATGCATTTCGTTTTCTTAGCATTAAGTAACAGATTATTAACAGTAAACCAGTTAAGTACTTGCGAAAGAGATACATTTACGTCATCGTAGTCAGTCTTTTGTCTATCTACTTTAAAAATTAAGGAGGTGTCATCTGCAAACTGTACTATGTTACATAGCTTTTGAACATAAGAGGCAAGGTCATTAACGTAGACTAAGAATAAGAAAGGTCCCAATATCGAGCCTTGTGGCACTCCCATATCAATGATTGACCCAGAAGACCTCTCACCACTAACGTCAACTTTTTGTACTCTATTGGTTAAGTAAGACTGAATAAGATCAATAGCCCGGTTCTGAACTCCGTAATGTTTAAGTTTATAAATGAGAGTTGCATGACTAACACAATCAAAAGCCTTGGATAAATCGCAAAAAATACCGATTGCGTCTTTTGAATTTTCCCAGGCATCATATATGTGCTTTAAGAGCACCGAGCCGGCATCAGTTGTAGATCGACCTTTAGTAAATCCAAACTGATTAACATGTAGCAGCTGGTTGGAGTTAAAATGAGCTAACAGTTGATTAAGAATAACCTTTTCAAATATTTTACTTAGCGTAGGCAATACCGAGATTGGCCTGTAATTGGCAGGATCTTTTTCACTTCCCGACTTGTAAAGAGGAATGAGTTTACTATGTTTCATTAAGTCGGGAAAAACACCTTCGTCAACGCATCTATTAAAAACATAGGCTAAGCACGGTGCGATATCTAATATAATAGAACCTAGCACTTTTGTTGACATTCCCCATAGATCCTCCGTATTTTTTATATTTAATAACTTAAAAGTTTTAACAATATCAATAGCCTGAACATATGAAAAACTGAATATACTATTACAACTTTCAACACTAGATTTTAATAGCGTCATCGCTCCTAAAGCTGATGCATTTAAGGATTGGGTAACAACTTTAGGTATACTGGAGAAAAAGCTACCGAATGCGTTAGCAACTTCAATGTCTTTTGTTAAAACTTTATTATCTATCTGTAATTGTATCTGCTTATTCCGAGTTTTTGATTTTCCTGTTTCGTTATTTACTACTTTCCAAGTGGCTCTAATTTTATTAGTTGAATTTTCTATTTTATTCCTTATATACAAAGATTTCGCTACATGACAAACTTTTTTGAAAGTTTTGGAATATTTCTGTATGTATATAATAAACTCACTATCATTCAGCATTGACTCCCTGGTAGCGTATAGATCATATAATTTGTTTCTACTTTTGTAAATACCTGGTGTAGCCCAATCAGTAAATTTCACGCCAGTACTGACTTTACATGTTTTTAATGTAAATGTATCTCGATGTTGTTCATTTATTAAGTTAAATAATTTTGTAAAAACCACATTAGGGTCAGCCATGCATGGTATAAGTGGTACTTTGAGTCCAATATTATTTTGAAATCTACTGACACGACTTTCTGTTATGGGACGATAGGTAAATACTTCAGATTTATCTACTAAGTTGTAAGGAAACTTTACGCTATGCCCGTAATGATCGGAGCTAAAATGTTTGACTACTGATTTACTGATTGGTACAAAATTGCAATAAATATTGTCTAAGCAAGTGGCGGTTGTCAGTGTGACCCTTGTTGGTTCCTCAAACAGAGGGAGCAAATTGAAACATTTAAACAGATTTAATAACCTAGCTGAAAGAGGATGAGCCGGAATATCTATATTAAAGTCTCCGCAGACGACTAACGTTTTATTACATTGAAAAGCTTTAAGCAGTACTTCTTCCATAGTGGATTCAAATAGCGTGAAGTCCGCGTCGGGAGGACGGTAAACACTCAATACAAGATGTCGCTCCAGCTCTACACATGACAGCTCAATAGTTCTCTCAATAGATATACCTGCAATATCTCTACGCTCCTTACATTTAATACTACTCTTTACAATTATTAATGAGCCACCGCGTATGGCGGTTTTTCGTCTATAGGAGCTCACAGTACTATAGTTTTCATAAAAAGGGAGTAACTCAAGTTGTGTTATCCAATGTTCGGTTATGCACATAATATCAATATTAAAGTGACTCAAGAATAACTCTAATTCTAATATTTTGCTGGGAAGACCTTGCATGTTTTGATGTACTATATGTAAAGTACGAGGCATTTCCATTGTCTTAGAAGCTAGTTTAAATGTCGAGCAATAGGCCCTGTTACAAGAAGGCCCTCATTAGTACTACTACTAACTACGGGCTTGTCAGTGGACTGCGTTATAATACCTATAACTGTATCAAAAATATTAAATGCTAATAGTTTAGCAATTATTAATTTACTACGTCTACTTAGATGTACTAAGGATTTAGTCAAAATAAAATTACTAATAAAATTATTAGTTTCAAAATATAAGATGTCACTATGACGACTTGTCAAATTATATAATATTAAGTTCATATTAAAAATATGTTTATTCTCTTGAGTACTTAATGTATTAGAGTATGGAAATGCACATAAAATTAGTTTTCCTAGCCCTTGTTCCAACTTTCCCAGCAAAGTCTCAACTAACTGAATAACATCTAGGCGCTTGACACCCCTACTTTCACCTAACTGCACTATCAATGTTGTATTATTGTTAAAACAATTATCATTTTTAATCCTATTTATAAAGTAATTAATAGGGGCATTAGGAGTGCAATTGTTGATAACTTCCTGTTGAAGTTGGTCCCTAAGGAGCATTCCCATCCCCATTCCTATCTGGTCGGAGTACATAACCGTTTTTTTGTTGCAACTAGATGCATGAGGTTTAACCAGAGGCTGCGGTGCTGGTACTGGCTGGGCCGCTATAAGCCCAGCGCATGCAGCCCCTCCTTGCAAAGAAGTACTTGATGACAACTGTTCATATGTTGATTGGTCCGTTTGTGAACTACTATTACATACTTGCACATATACAGTTTCATCACTCAGAATTGCATTAATTTCTGCAAAATCATTTTCACTTTGCGTGTATTTCTCAGTTAAATCATGAAGTGATTTTTCCAAGCATACAATTTTTTCAGACATGCTATCCTGTTGAATTGAGTTTTGTCCTAGTAATTTATAACAGGATTTTAATTCTTTATTTAACTCACTTTTTTCTTTGCACAGTCTAGCTTTAGTAAATACATTTTTATGTTTTTTCAACTTTTTTTCTGATTTTTTTATGAAGTTACTTAATTTTACATACTTTTTAATTTTGTTACTCCCTTGTATTACATAATCACCACTGCATTTTGGTGTAGTACATTTATAATCTAATAATGACATGCTAGGATCATCATTCTCTAGCTCGGTACGCAAATCTAAGCTACTATGGTAATGTTTTGCTAATGAAGACTCATAAAGTTCAATCTTCACAGAGCACTCATATAGTTCTTGTTTTTGATCACTAATTTTCTGCATTGCCAGTTCATAAGTTTCATGACACTGATTCACACATTCCAGTCTTGACTGCAAGCATTCCATTTCACTGCGGGTGTCTTCATACTGGGACAGGAGCTCGGCCAGTTGCTTTTTGAGGGTGCTATTTTGCCCCAGGATTGCCAGCATCTCAGCCTCACTCTCATCCCGTTCTTGTAGAAGCTGTGTTTGAATCTTGTTAGACTCTTTGAGCTCCGCAGTGGCCACCTTTAGCTTTGCTTCAAAGTCACGTGCCCTTCTAGTCATCATCTTGGCCATTTTAATCTGAAACACAGATGAGCAAGTGAGTACTGAGATAAGGAAATTAATAGAAAACCAGGTATTTAGAAAATATTTAAAAGTGAGTGAATAAGAATAAGGTTGTTCAATAGGGAATTTAACAAAGTAGTATAAAATGATGAGAAAAATAAAATAAGAAAAACAAGTAGAAAGTGAGAATTTAGAGGTAATTAAATTACTTAGAATATAATTAACTTATTTACTCCACTTGCATGAGTAAGGTATGTTATAGTTCAGATTATATACACAGCATTTATAATTTAATATTTAAGTCCATGTACACAACATGTCACAAGGTCAATGACAGCCAACAATGTTTACATAATTTGTCAGTAGGTTATATGATATCTATAGAAAGGAAAATACAAAAGTCAGTAATTTGTCTGTGTTTGGTGTAGTCAGTTATGTGTGAGGCGAGTGTTTTGGTCATCAGCTCAAGCTTCCACCAAATATTGTCAAGCTGAGAGAGAACAAACGATGCCTGTGATTTGAATTGTGCAGTGACTCATCGGTCCGGTCGGTTACCGGCCGGTGAGAGAGTGTACTAAATGTGATTGTATAGTGTTTTAGTTAGTAAAGGTATGAAATGAACACAAATACTCCCCAGGTTTATCGAAGTCTCCGTTTATGTTGGTTGTAAGTGGTTCACCGGCTGGACAGAACCACAATCAGCTTGACTTCGTCACAAATTCAAATCTCCATTCGTTGTTCTTGTCCAAAACTTTCATTACACTTTTTGTGTATTTTCACTTATTTTATCAGTTCACAAATATCACTATAGATGAATTACACTATTAACTAATATTAGACTTGCTAATATAATGGTTATTACCATTAAAAACTAAATAAAACACAAATAAATAAGGAGCAGCTGATTTTTTCCTATACTATATTTACTATACTCGCTAGCGTCTGTAGTTAAAAAATGTATAAAGATTTGTACAGCGCCTCTAGCGGATAGTTGGGTACTAAAATTCGTAATACTAATATTGACGTAACTACTGTAGTAAAGTCAGGCGATTTTACTGTGACAACTCATGGTAGACGTACACGGTGATACACGGTGCGGTAAACTGCAACGATTGACAGTTGAGCTGGCGATGACAGCTTGAACGCAACCACGAGTGCGATTACGCTTTGGATTTCCATATTTATTTCATACTGAATTTCTGAGTATTTCTCATTTATTCACAGAAAAAAATGGTTGTTAGTAAAGTCGGTTTACTGACGATAGTTGAACGTGACAACGAACGCAAAGGCCGATTGTGCTTCTTTGTCGCTCGTTCTGCGCTCTCGCTTGCACTTCATGGAACGCCTCAGAGCGAGGTAACGCCGCATGAGTCTCAGAGCGAGGTAACGCCGCATGAGTCATGTTTTTTCGTGCGTGTAGCCGGCTCTATCGAATTATAAGACGTTGTCACGTCAAAGAACACTATTTTTACAATACCACATATTACCCACAGTGTTACCTATTCGAAATCTAAAATATCTTGGCGTAGAACAAGTCCGAGTCCTACCTTATTTACTTTTTACAACTACATAAAAAGTTTATGACGCGAATAGGGTGCGCCAACTTATTGTGAAGCCGAGAGGAAGTTCGGGATAGTCGGGAAAGTTATTTTCACGACAATCATAAACATGGTTTTTACGAGACTATGCAAACTAGCTGTGACTACCTGATCAGAGGCCCAAGCACGAATAAATGTTATAATCGTAAATGTATCGAAAAGTTAGCGTGTTCGAGTGAGACTACGCGTTGACGCCTGCTCGACTGTCGGTACATTGTAGCGTCACCGTGCAGTGTGTCTTGAATCTAACGTTACGATACGTTTACAATTGTCATAGTTATTCATGCTAACCCCTTAGTTTGTTTTCAAGTAAATAGCAGTTTTAAAGTTTGAAAAGTTTGTTTTAGAGACGGATAAATACTTTCTAGTTTTTATTCACGAGAATCTGTTTTACTGTCCTAATAAAGCTAAAGATGATGAACTTTGATACTAGCGATTTTTCAAACACGACTTTTTCCGACTAAGTGAATATTTTATATGTGAAAAAGTTATACAAAGTACGATGTATAACTTTATAATCGCATAGATTTGTCGTAGATATTAAAGATCTTTGAAATCTACAACAAAACTAAGTGTTTCTTTTTTTAGCGTAAACCAGTTAGGAACTATGTGAATATTAACAGTGTTTAAGTGATTAAACACATACATCTTTAAAACGTACGTCTTATTATTTTTGAAGAAAGTTTAATAAGAAGAAAAAACTTTGAAAATTATTAAGTTATGATCTGCGGAGTGTAGCTGGCAAACACTGGATGAGAAGAGCCGAAGACCGGGCTCAGTGGCGCGTCTTGGGAGAGACCTACGTCCAGCAGTGGACTGCTATAGGTTGATGATGATGATGAAGTTATGTTACAGAAAGTTTAGAAAGAACTACCTTTAACAGAAGGTATACCTTGAAAGGCGTTCCACCTTCTCTTGACGGTGGCAGCTCATACGCTTTCGTACACATTCTGTCTAAAACAATGGCGGGCGACCATTTTCTTATACTTTCTGGAACAAAATGTCAAAATTAATTTTGACCTTTCACATGTGTCACTCAGCAAACAGCGGATGTAAATGTAAATATTAACGGATATTTCACACATCGCACTGTAGTCTCAAACTAAGCTAGGCTTGTACTAAGGGAACTAAATTGCAGATAGAATTATTTATACTTATAAGGACATTTTTTTGTGTTTAGTTATTTGCTTGTTCCACTTTTTCAAATAACAAAAAAAAGTAACAAAGCTAAAACTGTGTTCCAAAATAAAACATTCAAACAGGCCGGAAGTCGTATAATATTGAACTAAATTGAATGGAATAGGGAAGTGCATCCGTGAAATCAATTCGTCTGTCCACGCATGTTGTTTTATGCACTCCGATGATCGAACGGCTGTTTTTACCGCCATCGACACGATATCAACCGATATCGACCGACTTAATTTACATTCACAGGACTATAAGAGTATTTCTATATAAAAAAATATTGTCCTATATAAAAAATATCGTCTACCTTGTAAGATTTGCTGGTAGAGAACTTTTATTAGGATTAAGCTTAGTTAAGCTCCTATCTTTAAGTTTCCTATATTTCTGTAGTGTTTTTTTGTGTAAGTATACAATAATGAATAACGAATAAAAAAATATCTGACGCATATAGAGACAGCGTGCACTGTTTGTATGGCTTTGCAGCGCCCCTAGCGGAGTTTAGAGTAACTCGTCTTGGAAGTAAAATTAGCGCACGTTGTAGCGCTAGGCGTCAGGTGATTTACACGTAAACTCTTACTAAGCTCACGCAATCACATCGTATCGAGCAGTTGACGTGTCGGTATCGTAGGTACGAATATGTGCAAATGATTGATATGCTTTTGAGCATGGCTGTGCCCGCAAGCTATTTCTGTACATATTCAGAACCGTGTAGGTTTTAAAATGTACCAGATGGATGATAAAATGTACTACATTTTTTATTGAAAAAAAATAAAAATCGGACTGTCGTGTACACAGAAAATTATTGTACTCTGTGGGCAATTTGAAAATCTAACCCACAAAAAAACAGACAAAATATTATAATCAACTTTATATATTTTCTATAATACACTATATACAAATACTCAATAATCATAAAGACAAATACGCTTCCGATCGGTACCTACTGATTTGGATCAGTTGAGCTATCTATAGATCGTTTGCAACGGTGTGTAGACACCTCAACTATTTCTTATGAATTTTATATATCTATGTAGATTTATTAACATAAGCAAATTATCTATTCAACAGTAAAAAAAATCTCACCATTAATAACAGCATCCAAATACTTCAAACTGCTCACATTATCGTAAGTCAGGTGTCCGTGAGTCTCCTCATAGGTCCTGATCTCCTGGTACAATGTCCCCTGGACCGTGGGGTTCAGAGCCAACTCATGAAGGCTCATCACCAGGGTCGTAGCTGAACTATCAAATCCAGCAACGAAGAATATAAAGACCTGTGATGTTAGTTCATCTTCTGACCATTCTTAAAAAAAAGTATTTTTTTTTGGTAACAAACAATTATTAAAGTAACATTTTTTTTGGTAACAAACAATCATTAAAGTAACAAATGTTTAGGTATACATAGTCCTAATCTAAGAACCAAACAGTGCCCAAAATTACTATTAATCGGGCTATACATATAATATACCTACTCAATAGCTCGTCAATAACTAACTTAATGTATATTCATGGATGAATATTCATGGTCTGTCTAGTTCAGAAGCAAACCTTGTACTATAAAAGTAAAGTAAAGTAAAAAATGTTTTATTGACTATGGGAACTAGGTTGCTGATAGAATACTTATATACATTTGTTTTTGGAAATATATACAGAAACATAGTAACACCCAGACACAGAGCTAATATTTATATTCATATATTTATTTGCTCTCTGTAGGGATCGAACCCACGACCCACAGCGTGGAAAGCAGTGCTACTATCATCTGAGCTGTGCCGCCTATCAAATTAATATGTATTTGTTATATTGTCTGTACCTATTAAACATAGTGCTAACAGATGTTAATGGTTTAAGCTCTATTAAAAATCTACTGAAAAATATCTTAACTGCAAATCACAGTTGATTATAACAACTTACTTCTAGAAACTTCTTTAGTTTTATAGTCTTGTGAAGAGCGGAAATCATTCTCAGCGCTATCCAGGTCTTGCAAGGTTCCTATAACACATCAAAATTGTAGTTTCCGTACATATAAAGATGAACTTACTCGTACATAATGATATCGCAAATTACAGAATCTCAGTTTTATTTATGACAACTGAAGATTGCCTTAGAAACTTTTTATCGTTATGTATATTTCTCAATATAAACATTTTAATTTGAAGACGAAGATTACTCGTTACTCAGTTTCCATCTTGCTCATTAAAAAAACAAGATAGTTTATTTAGTTTTTTTGTATCCCAGCTAGGGCCTAGGGGGTGACCACGAATAAATATGAAAATAATAAACGTATCGAAACAGTGACGTATTTGATATACACTGCGTGTCAATATCAAATTTACTGTCGAACGTTGCAGCGTTAGCGCGCTGTGTATCTTAAATACATTACGTTTACGATTGTTCGTTTGCCCTTTAAAATATAAATAAATATAAATATTCACAGACATTTCACACATCACGCTCTAGTCCCAAACTAAGCAAAGCTTGTACTATGAAGTAAAATATTCTATTCTATTCTACATTTAGATAAAGGAGTTTTAATAGTACGAGATCCGGCTGCAGGATTACTGTGCTCATCTGTTTTTTGCTGAAAACCGATTTTTTATGTATATTTATAATTAGGAGAATATATATTATATTTATCAGGTTGCCTAGCAAAATTTGGCCGCCAGTATGTTTAATTAAATTATTTTTAATTGTTTTTTGAGAAAAAATATCGTTCACTTGTTTTTTAAATAAAATAACGTCTACGTAATGGCAATTTATACGAAGATTCAAAAAAATCACGGTTGCCGTTGCGCACTTGGCCGTACCTCTTCGCAGCCAGCAGTAAACAGGTATGATTTCGATATATTTATACGTGCATAACGTTTATTAATTAATTGTATATCAAATTAAATCTATTTTTTTTCTATTTTTTATCATATTTGTTTGCTTAATAAAATCTACCCGCAAATAAGGGTTGCTGTTTTTTTTGAATCTTCATATTAATTGCCATGATGTAGACGTTATTTGATTTAAAAAACAAGTGAAAGATATTTTTCCAAAAAAATAATTAAAAATAATTTAATTAAACATACTGGCGGCCAAATTTTGCTAGGCAACCTGATAAATATATATTCTCCTAATTATAAATATACATAAAAAATCGGTTTTCAGCAAAAAACAGATGAGCGCAGTAATCCTGCAGCCGGATCTTAGACTATAAGCAGCTCGTGTTATAATAATGTGCCAAGAAGTGTAGTGAAACAGATTGTGTAGCGCAAGAAGTCATTTTATACGTCAGTGCCACCGTAAATATTATTTTGCACCCTTAGCACTAGTTTTTTATTATTATACAATAACTGTGATAGGGTAAGTTTGAGCATAGCACAAAAAGCAAATATGTATGTGAGATACTTTGAACACATAGCTGTTGCTATGTGTTGCTATGTGCCCTTAGAATACACATTCAGGCTACAAAACAAATATTTATGTTCATCACACAAACATTTGCTCTGGGAATCGAACCCACGACCCACAGCATAGAAGACAGAGCTTCTACCAACTGAGCTGTGACGCATGTCAAATATTTATGTTCATCCCACAAACATTTGCTCTGGGAATCGAACCCACGACCCACAGCATAGAAGACAGAGCTATCAACTGAGCTGTGATGCATGTTTAATAATCCTACGGCCGGTTTCTCGAACGATGTTCAACGAAAAAATCAAACAATTACTATGTGTCAAACTCGGATCAATCGTGATTTCGGTTTCCAGAAACCGGCCGTTAGTATCTTAAAATATGATGGAATCAGTGCTAGTCGGTAAAGGAGCGTGTAAATTATAATTTATACGTACACGCTGCTTTTACGTCTGCGGAATTTATGACCTCATAGTTTTCCACATTAATTAGTACCCAATTTTCCCAACTTGATCCTTATGGGACAGAAGTTTTAGGACCAAATCCAGGTAGCTTAAAACTAATTATAACAAATTAACTAATACTATATTGGAATTGTTTTAACCTTTGATGAATTTTATACTGTTTGGTATTGATAAAGCTTAAAATAGAGTAAACACGGGTTTTTTTTGTTTGGCAGACGCTTGACCGCAATCTCATCTGAAGCTCTACCATGAATGAGTTTTTACTATACTATATATACTACACTCGCTAGCGTCTGTAGTTAAAAAAATGTATGAAAATTTGTACAGCGCCCCTAGCGGAGTTGGGTACTAAAATTCGTAATACTAATATTGACGTTACTACTGTAGTAAAGTCAGGCGATTTTACTGTGACAACACATGGTAGAGGTACTGATGTTAAATGATGATGCGGCCTACGATGTAACGCGTTTGCCTAGATATAACCTATTCACTCTCCTCTTGAAAATGTCTAATATAGCTATCTGGAAACACCGATGCCTGCAAGGAATTCCACTCTTTGGCGGTCCTCACAATAAAAGTTGAGTCAAAGCGTTTTGTGCAGAGATAATGACACCTTTGTCTGTTGTCTCAAAGCGATGGATGCGGTGCAATGTTTCACTGTGCACGTCCTCACTAGTTAAGTATCTTATATAATATAATCTATTGCTATTCAGCGCGGCAATATGCAGCCAGTGTCTTGGGTACGCTTCCGATTGGTACTGATTTGGATCAGTTGAACTGTCTATAGATCGTTCGCAACGGTCTGTAGATAGCTCAACTGTTTCTTATGTATTTTATATGACAATGTACATTTTATAAATACTGTATAGTCGTAAGTTTGTATATAATCTTATATTTTATTTTGTCTTACGCATCGTCACTTAACATCAGGTGAGATCGCGGTCAAACGCTTGCCTATAACTTATAAAAAAAAAGTGTAACAGGTAGCGGTAACCAATAAGCATTTCTTTACCATAGGCTTGTTTTGTCATAAAAAAAATGGGTTGAATAATATTGCATACATTTTGCATGCTATACGCGAAAAAGGAGAAAAGTTCTTGATAAAGCCGTAATAACACACCTGTTGCTAAAAATATATATAAAATAACGTGCGATGTTTCTACTGGCAACGGGTTTTATAGCCATTTACTTAGCAAATATACTTTAAAACACCTAAGAGGCGCCTTACACCATGCCAAATGTAGTACGTTGTATGAGATAGCGTGCTGTTTTACTGTTGTGTAACGGTTCCTACACCACACTAAGCCATCAAGCTAAGTCATGTTGTAAGACCCTAAGTTAAACCAGACATTGACTCGATTTCTAACTAAGGTGGTAATTAAAATTAGAAAGTTTGTACAATGGGCGGCCTTATTGCTAAAGTAAAGTAAAAGTACAAAAAATCTTTGTTCAATAAAATCACAAGGATCATTTAGAATCGTCTTACATACTAGGTGATTCTAGGTGCCAGTTCCACGCGACCAGATCCTAGAAGAACAGGCAAGAAACTGACGGCCTGGTTCCTACCGTTTTTTATATGATCCTTCTAACAATAATTACAATTAAAATAAATTAAATATTGAAGTGAATTGAATTTAACTTAGTAATAATACACAGTCTTGTCTGGGACATACTGATTAGTTAAAGATAATAATAAAAAATAAATATTATTAATAAAAAAAAAACCTGTACGTAAAAGCAATCACTTCCAGCCAACCTTTGGATGGACAGGATTATATGAACAATACATGAAATAGTTTACCTTGGGAAGCCTCAATCAGCATTTGTATCATGTCCGGTCTTCTGATGTTGTTCTTCAGTCTATACTCCATAGTGCTGGTCACGAGATTCTTGAAGAACTTCGTAGTTTTGTCCGGTATCATTTGACAGGCTAGGGTCTATAAAACGTAGAACAGTTTATTTAATTAAACTGAACGATAAATAATTTAAAATATGCACGGACATTTCACACATCACACTCTAGTCCTAAACTAAGCAAAGCTTGTACTATGGGAACTAGATTTTTATGATAGAACTTATAAACATATTTTTCTAAATACTGTAATTTTATAACACCCAGACACAACCAATACTTATGTACATCACACGAACATTTGCTCAGGATGGAAATCGAACCCACAACTCACAGCACGGAAGTAATTTTATAATAATTTCTCTCCCAGCAGAGCTACTACCAACTGAGCTACTACCAAAAAAGTGACATAAGCTTTTATATAGAACTATAATGCATTATTCTAAATGATCTCTGTGATTTTACTGAATAAAGTTCAATTGATTTTACTCTTTGATGTATTATTATCATTTTTATTTATTGGACTTTTAAGAGTAATTAGTTTAAGATTACACCTACTTTCGCAACGTTAGGAAACTGAGCTGATAGGAACAAGTAAGCTCGTTGCAGCGAAGTCAGTTGGAACAGCTCTTGGCCGGTTCTGTAGAAGTCATTGTCTCTATCCTTCAGGGAGTTCACTTGGAGACCAAAAGCAGCGGAAGCGATGACGTCATTCGTGTATCGACGCATCAGATCATCGATGTCAATATCTTCGGACACGTGTTCTAAAAAAAACATTTTTTTTTCAAAAACGATGTTGAATTTGATTTTTTGAAGTGAAAACTTCTTTAGCGGCGCTGGGTGGGTAAAAACTTTCAAACTCGCGTCAGGGTCACGTGACGTCGAAAAAGCGTAAGATCTTATTTAATTTTTATACATTGCTCGTAAAACAAGAGACGACAAAAGAACACACTTGCGGTCACGCGACGTATGACTCAAACAATTAAATAGTGTTGTGGCGACATGACGTGACGATGACGTGGCGACATGACGTGACGTGACGATGACGACGAAGCCAACGAAGACACAGACACATTCGCGCTTGCGCGATGACGTGACGATGACGTGGCGACATGACGTGACGTGACGATGACGACGAACACAACGACATGACACAATCACAATGACACAGACACATTCGCGCTTGCGCGAATGTGTCTGTGTCTTCGTTGTCTTCGTCGTTGTGTCACATTCGCGCTTGCGCGAATGTGACACAATGACATGACACAATCACGACTGTGGTTATATTTTTGAAGTGAAAACTTAAAAGTGAAAACACAACGTTAATATTGAAGTTTTCACTTCTGCCGGCACTCCCGGAGTGCTAGCTTTTTTTTTTTTAAGCATAGTTTTTATCGCGGGCCTTGAGCGTGGAGACCGAATCCAGAAATTCCGTAACGTAATAACCTAACACTGCAAAGGCGTAATCCAGCAAAAAATGCTATGCTATACCGCGGCAGTCCCCGAGTGCGAGACGTCTTTTTTTAATTTTCAAGACTGTAATGCATAATGGAATAGAACTATCTATGGTTAGTTTGTCGAAGTAGTAAAAATATAGAATACTAGAAACCCGTCATGGCTTCTCACGGGTGGACATTTTTCTATAATATTTATAGCTTATGTTGTTTAGGGTGCATATAGCTATCTAAAGTTGTTTTTTTTTTAAATCAGCAATAGTTTTTGAGCTCATTCATTACAAATATACACACATAAATACAAACCTTACCTCGCTATAATATTAGTGTAGATTCTTTTTCTACAGACTTTGAAAAGGCGGGGCATGGATTTTGTGATTATGTTTAGTTTCCTCACCTTTTAAATCCACTTTTCGATTTGCTGGCAAATTAGTATTTCTACAAAAATGACAAAATTAAGTACACTATAGGTACACTACACCTGCCTTTCGACACCATCTGCTCTTCGACATGTACTAACGCCGACTTGATCAGCGCTACGGCATCGGCCAGAGAGGTTGCAACCTTCTGGGCGGAACAAATTTGAAGGAACATTGACACGAAAGAAGAAGAAGAAGAACAGAAGCTAAGATAAAAAATATATAACCTAAAATATATAATAATATAACCTTTCAAATACTCCACGAAGTTATCACTGATCTCCATCATAAAAGGCATCATGAGCCTCATTTTGGAGCTGGTGAACGCTGGGCTGAGGGTTGTGCGCATGTCACGCCATCTCTCATCTAAATCAAATCAAATCATTTTGTTGGGTTTATTCATTTTATAAAACAGAGGCTTGATTTGTGTGAGGACAAACCAAATTCCTTTGTGGCAACACTAAGGAGTTGCAAAAACACATGGCAACACTCTGCCAAGAAGACGTCAAATACAACGCGTGCGTCTCAAGACAAGTTATATAAAACTATTCCAAAACTGAACTTTAAGCTGAAAAAACGACTGAAATACGTGATCGAAGTGTTAGTGGACCTTCAAGGCTGTTATCAACGTCCCGGGACTGGCGAAAACACTGGAATTCTGCGGTAAGTCTTTCACTTAGATCAAGCCCTCGTGTTCGTTTTCTTTCAAAGTTCAGTCAATTCTATACATTTTGGTCATTCGAACGGATTTTCCAGTTATAAAAATCATAAAACCTATTCAAAACCCCTTTTTACATATTTTGAGAAGTTCATTTCAAGTAAAAAACTCATTTATTCAACATTTCATTTTTACGTAAATTATCGCTCAAGTTGTGCGGCCGCCATTGCATTGTGTCGTTATTAGTAAAATGCCTAAGGCCAACGTGAAAATGGCAGGCGCATCCGAAAGTACCGAGTATGAGGAATTGGTAGAACCACATGTGTCTATGAAAGAAATATGTTTTCTAAGATTGCAAACATTGTACGATATGTCCAAAACCATTACTGACAAACCCGAGTTACTGAGTGATTTTCATGCTCGTTACCATGAATTGCCGAGTTGGCGGGATAAATATGAACAAAGTATAATGAACATTGCGGCCCTAAAGAAAAGGTTTATACCTAATTATGTACCTTCATACAAGGAGATTGAAAGTTTCGATGAGATTTATTTTTCAATACGAGGTATTTATACCAGTTTGAGTGTAGACACAACAATCAATAAAGTTGAGCATAAATCGGAAAACAATAGCGTAAAAGTTAGGTTACCTAAATTGGAATTAATTCCATTTGACAGTAAACTTGAAAACTGGCCTACTTTCCGTGACACGTTTTCTAGCCTAATTCACGGTAACAAACAGATCGCGAGTATTGAAAAGTTTTATTATCTGTTGTCGGCAGTTAGCGGGCCTGCTTCGACTATTGTTAAGTCTATGCCGGTTACATCTGATAATTACCTAATCGTTTGGAATGCTTTAATAAAACGTTATGAAAATAAACGCGCGTTAGCAACTAATTATCTCGATAAAATATTTACATTCAAACCTTTGAATACCGAGTCAGTCGCTGGACTTAATTTATTCTTACAAACATTTCAAGAAAATATTAAAGCACTCCAGCTGTTAGATATCAAAGATTTGTCGGGATTTCTTTTGTTCTATGTTGCATTGCGTAACCTTGACCCCGTAACTAGACGTGAACTGGAACGTGGTTTAGGGCAGGATGAACTTCCTACTTGTAATGAGTTGATTACTTTTATCGAAAAATATGTGCGCGTTCTTGAGATGTCTGAGAGTACGACAATTTCCACTACGTCTAAGAGTGTACCGTATTCTCGCAGTCAGTCAAAGGTCAACCAACCTACAGGTTTAAAATCAAATTCACAGCGACCTACCTTGTCGTCAGCTGTTGTCAATACAGAACAACCTGTTAAATCAATGAAATCCATGGAATGTCTGTATTGCAAAAAGATGCATTCTATTTATCGATGCACCGAGTACATTGACCTCACACCGGCGCAGCGTCTTGACAAAATCAAACAATTAAAATTGTGTGAAAATTGTTTGCGTGATCATGCTGTCAATGACTGTCCGTCTAAGGTACTTTGTACCATCTGTAAAAAGAAGCATCACCACACATTGCACATAGATTCTTTTGCAAATTCGAGTTCTAGTGCTATTGCATTGACGTGCACGGCTTCTTTGACAGTCTTGCTCGGCACCGCGGTTATACACGTCGCAGATTGTTGGGGCCAGTTCCAAACCGTACGTGCTATAATTGATAGCGGCGCTATGTCGAGCTACATAACTCAAGACTGTGCGAAGCGTCTAGGGCTGTCACGCCGTAAATGCAACTTTGAACCGATCGGTTTAGGTGGTAATCCAGTCCGCGAGTTCGGCTTAGTTACTTGTAAGATTAAGCCGCGGCACTGTTCTAGTCCCGTCCTATCTACTGATGCGGTAATAGTTTCTAACATAGCAGGTAATTTACCTACAATGCCACTCTCTGATAAGACCATTGTTGAGTTTCAACATCTGATGTTGGCCGACCCGGCCTACTATAAACCCGCGCCCGTCGATTTACTGATCGCAGGTGATTTGTTTCCGTATATCTATGATGGTGAGAAAATACTTCCTCGTCAACATGGTTTACCGGTTGCAATGAACTCTGTATTTGGGTACGTCATACTCGGTCAAACCGAACTTGACCGTTCCGATCAAAGCGTCTCGTTGGTTACTACAACAAATCGAGATGAGTTATTCTGCGGTTTTTCTATGAACCTTGATCAAATAATGAACTCGTTTTGGGAGGTTGAAAATGTACCATCCGAGGTACCACGTCGAAGCCGCGACGACGAATTAGCGGAATACTTATTTGCGAAAGATCAGCGGCGTGATGATACAGGTAGGTATATAGTTAAGTATCCGTTCAAATCGTCATTTGAACTCGGAGATTCGAGTCAAATGGCAACTCGCCGACTTCTTAACTTAGAGTCAAAGTTAGAGCGGGAGCCTGCGTTGAAAATTCAATATCATAAATTTATGCACGAATATGAAGACCTCGGACATATGACTTGTCTTGGTGATGTCCAGAACGTGGATTCGAAATATATCATCCCGCATTTCTGCATTGTCAAACCGACAAGTACCACGACGTCTCATCGCGTGGTATTTGACGCTTCCGGTAAGTCGTCAAATAATATGTCACTTAATTCAGTAGTGCTACCGGGTCCGAAACTTCAAGCTGATATCAATCAACTCTTGATAAATTTCCGCCTGCATGAGATCTGTCTCTCTGCAGACGTCTGCAAGATGTACCGAATGGTGGTCTTGGATGAAACTCAACGACCGTATCAACATATTCTATGGCGTTATTCTTCAGACCAGCCCATTCAAAAGTACGCCTTAAATACATTGACGTACGGTGTCGCTAGTTGTCCATACTTAGCAATTAAGGTTTTGCACACCCTCGCTGATGACGAAGCAAAAAGGTTTCCGAACGCTGCTCCACTTTTAAAAACGGCTTTTTTTATGGACGATCTTTTGTGGTCTGTACCTACCATCGACGAAGCGCTACAACTTCAGGGTGAACTCATGGATCTGCTAAAGGCTGGAGGCTTCATCCTTCGTAAGTGGTCAAGCAATTGTGCGCAGGTAGTTGATCATTTAGATGAGATTCATCGTGAAACGCCCGTTGCATTCGACGACGAATCTAACTTGTCTATAAAAGTGCTAGGTCTTCAGTGGTTGCCGGCGTGCGATGCATTTTCCTTCACCACACATCCGTCAAATCCTATAATTTCAAAAAGAACTGTCCTTTCTCAAATAGGTCGTCAGTTCGATCCGCTCGGTTTTGTAGCCCCGTGTATCTTTTATGCCAAATGCTTTATGCAAGAACTTTGGGCTCGACAGTTAGACTGGGACCAACACTTACCGGCGGAACTTGAAGCTCAGTGGACAGCCTATGTCAATGAGCTTCCACTATTGTCAAATATACAACACGACCGCCATGTAAAGGTAGCGCAACATACTTACTGTCAGATTCTAGGTTTCTGTGACGCTTCAACTCTTGGCTATGCTGCGGTGGTGTATCTCCGA
Source organism: Ecliptopera silaceata (assembly GCA_932527185.1). Lineage (NCBI taxonomy): Eukaryota > Metazoa > Arthropoda > Insecta > Lepidoptera > Geometridae > Ecliptopera > Ecliptopera silaceata. The sequence goes on along the minus strand of OW052202.1, from coordinate 982,541 downwards.
TCAAAAAACGCGATAGGTGAGACAAAAGTGAGTTTAGTCATTGCAAAATCTAAGGTCGCGCCCTTAAAGACTGTCACTATTCCACGTCTCGAACTCATGGCTGCACATTTGCTCGCAAAGCTTGTGAAATACATCCAATCCATTTTGCTTAACCGTCTTCAAATCAATGAAACTTTGTTGTTTACGGATTCTTCTGTCGTGCTTGCTTGGCTTAATACTCCCAGCCACACACTCAAAACATTTGTGTCTACTAGAGTATCAAGAATCAACGACAGTGTGCCATGTCAATGTTGGTATCATGTCAGTGGTGTCTCTAACCCGGCTGATGTGTGTTCCCGTGGCGCCTTGCCGTCTGCCTTACTAGCAACACCTGAATGGCTCAATGGGCCTGACTGGCTCAACTTAGATCAGTCACAATGGCCAGTAAAGACCATGGATGAATTTCGCGACTACAGTCCCCTTGAACTTAAAAATACTAAAACGGCACTCGTCACTTCTAAAGCCGTCATCTCTGAGCTATTCTTTGATTTGACAGAAAAGTATTCTAGTTTCAGTAAACTACTCAATGTTGTTGCTCGATGCTTCCAGTTTGTCCATAACTGCAGATCAGCTGCACATCAACGAAGATCACTTTCGGTGGCTGACATCAGAAAAGCTCATGATATTCTAGTAAAATCTGTTCAAGCACAACATTTTTCAAGTGACATATTAGCGTTGCAAAAGAACGATAACTGCAGTCACTCCTTGCGAAAGCTCTCCCCCTTTCTAGACTCCCATGGTTACCTCAGGGTGGGGGGTCGACTTTCCCAATCAGATTTACCTTATCGAACAAAACATCCGTTGCTTTTGCCAAAAAAGGCAAATTTCACCAAAATATTGATTGACCACTTTCACAAACTCCATTTGCATGTAGGTCCTCGCACTCTTCAAAGTTTGATCAATCAAAAATATTGGATAATTTCATCTCGTAGTGCTATTCGATCGCGCACGAGTAAATGTATATCTTGTTTTAGGGCGTCTCCTACAAATCGACAACCTAAAATGGGTGAACTACCTAAGTTCCGCTCACAAGATGTACACGTCTTTCACACGGTTGGTGTGGACATAGGCGGACCTTTTCCTACGAAAGAGTCAACTCGTAGAAACGCTCACGTATCCAAATCTTATTTGTGCGTCTTTGTGTGTTGTGCCACACGAGCTGTACATTTAGAAGTTTTGTCTTCTTTAAGTACAGAGTGTTTTCTCGCATGTTTCGACCGTTTCACGGCAAGAAGAGGTCTGTGCCACTCTATTGTGTCTGACAACGGCACCAATTTTGTGTCAGCTGGTAAACAACTAAAAGAAGTCACGGACTTTCTTAACACTGACTTGGATAATCTATCAAAAGGTTTAGTTTTTCGTGGTGTAACATGGAGACACAATCCACCAGCTGGAAGTAACTTTGGAGGATTATATGAAGCTGTGATAAAGTCTGCGAAACTTCACTTAAAACGGTCAATTGGTACAAGATCTTTATCCTTTGAGGAAATCGGTACACTTTTTTCTCGTGTAGAAGCTGTGCTTAACTCAAGGCCCCTCTGTGCCTTATCCAACGATCCCAGCGAGTTCGAAGTTTTAACTCCTTCTCACTTCCTCATAGGTAGGGACCTAGTCTCGGTACCTGAACATGACTTAACAGATATATCTACTTCTCGATTAAACCGTTGGCAAGCCGTCCAACAAATGTCACAACAGTTTTGGAAGTTGTGGAAACAAGATTACTTACATACGTTGCAACTCCGTCAAAAGTGGTTTACCAACTGTCGTAACCTCAAAGTGGGTGATCTTGTGCTCATAAATTCGGATGCGCCCGCGTTAAAATGGGTTTTAGGGCGCGTTTCAAAATTACATAGTGGGCCGGACGGCATTGTGCGAGTAATTAATGTAAAAACCTCTAATAATCACGAGTTTACTCGTCCAGTCTCCAAAGTGAGTCCTCTACCGTTGGAGCAGGACGCAGAATAAACAGTAATCCTAATGAACTATTTCACATTTATATGTAAGACTTGTACATATAAATTTATATATTACTCTATTCTAATTAGTTAATACAGTCCACTTACTCCCTTGTCTATACTTAGGTATATATATTTTTTATTTTCCAATTGTGTTCAAGTAAATCAAATTTCAAAAATTCTAAGTTTTCAAATTTTAAGTTGTCAAACTAATTCAAGTTTCCACTTACCTTGTTACCATAACTGGGAAATCCTATCGGATTTCGGTGGGGGGAAATGTTGGGTTTATTCATTTTATAAAACAGAGGCTTGATTTGTGTGAGGACAAACCAAATTCCTTTGTGGCAACACTAAGGAGTTGCAAAAACACATGGCAACACTCTGCCAAGAAGACGTCAAATACAACGCGTGCGTCTCAAGACAAATTATATAAAACTATTCCAAAACTGAACTTTAAGCTGAAAAAACGACTGAAATACGTGATCGAAGTGTTAGTGGACCTTCAAGGCTGTTATCAACGTCCCGGGACTGGCGAAAACACTGGAATTCTGCGGTAAGTCTTTCACTTAGATCAAGCCCTCGTGTTCGTTTTCTTTCAAAGTTCAGTCAATTCTATACACATTTATTTATCTAAAAAAATTTAATTGTACCTACTAAAATTGTGTTAGATTTTTCAGCTTATCTAAAAGTATGCAAAATATATAAATTGTATTAATCATGTGTTACATTTTTCAGATACAACAAAGTTCTATTAATAGTGTTTTTTTTTCTCTAGCCTATGTCGTCCCACTGCTGGGCAAAGGCCTTCCCCAAACCCTTTAAGTAATAGTGTTAAAATTTATATTTATCCAGTTTAAAATAATGCTAGTTTCAAGTTAGGTATTAGGTTCTTTTTATTACTTTTTGTTTTTTTTTTTTATCTTAAAAAAGGTCGGCCAAAACTATATTTAAAATATTAGGATGGCTTTGTTTCTTATCTAAAAACTTAAATTTACATTAGGTACCTTTCATCATCAGCAAGCTGTCTCCGAATAGCGGTTCCGTATCCTCAACGAAGAAAGGCTTGTGGTTCGCGAAATGATCAAAATCCCTCACAGTAATTAACTTGATCAGCTCAGGGTCTCGGATCATGACAATTGGCGTGATTCCCTCAACGAATCCAACATACCTTTAATAAGAGGTTTGTTTTTTTAGAATAGCTACCCTCAAGAAGTTTTTCTTCGCCGTTTGAAAGCAAAATAATGAGTATTACGTTTTTTTGGTTTTTTGACGTGACAACGTCTTATAATTCGATAGAGCCGGCTGCACGCACGAAAAAACATGACTCATGCGGCGTTACCTCGCTCTGAGACTCATGCGGCGTTACCTCACTCTGAGGCGTTCCATGAAGTGCAAGTGAGAGCGCGGAACGAGCGACAAAGAAGCACAATCGGCCTTTGCGTTCGTTGTCACGTTCAACTATCGTTAGTAAACCGACTTTACAGACAACCATTTTTTTTGTCAAATTTAGATTAATTAAAACCCACAATCCCTGCCCGTACTACCTATAAATTACATACATTTGAAAGCACTAACCTGTCTTCCGGAAAAGCCTTGTACACAACATCAAGATCTTCCACAATAGATCTCTTTAGGAACGTACTCAGGAATACGTTTCCGAAAACCGGCGCCCCACGGACATACCTGACTCCGTACTTTTCAAAATTATATTGAATCTTTTTATTTATATAAATGTAATAGGTAAGAATTGCTGTTACGATGAATATTAATATTTCTATAAACATTTTTTTATTAATAAAACGTTTTTTGTACGCTATTTATTAAATTTTGTTGCACTTTGTTAAATAGAAAAGTAGTAGGTAACTGCGCTAGTGACTACCGTAACTAGTGTCGTATAACTGACTAAATAAACAGAACGCATAGGATATCCTAATAAAAGCGACGTACCTACACTTATTCAATTGAATTGTTTTATAAATTCATGCATCAATATCAGATACTGAGTTGGGCTGAAATCTGTTTTTCGATTTGACAGGTAAAATTGACAGTTGAGACATAAAACTCACATCTGAGATTCACGGACGCAGTGAGACGACTCACAGGGACGCTCTTATGACGTGCTCAGACAATGCATATATAGAGGCAACTAAGCTCTGCTTTGGAACCAGAGCGCGTTGTTTAATTTTGTATAATTATACATATGTATTATGTTGTAACCTCTGTTTCGCCACTGTACCGTTCTGTTTACTCTACGTCTGTGTTGCAAATAAACTATTATTCTATTTTATTCTTGTTTAATGTCTCCGAATATTTATTTTTAGCATCAGATTGATATAATCTGGTATCACTAAAGATTTTTTTTTAAATTGAACATTGAGGGCAGGATTGTCAACAATAAAGGCAGGAAGAGGAAGAAGAAGAAGAAGAAGATTGAACATTGGGTTTGTTGTATAAAAAGAAACTTTGCAAAGCATGTCAGGTCAGTATAATGAATTTTTAACCGACCGAATCCCAAAAGTTTAGATCGTTTCCAAAGGGCTCAAACCTTCATAACTTGATATAACGAAATGAAAAGTTTATTCAGTTATTTCGCAGGAAGGGCTCAACTAATTTAAGGGCTTTATAAACACGGTTTAACGTAATCCCCGGATCAACTGGTGGTAGGTACTTTATCTAGCTATATTGTGAAAATTCTTTCATAAGGGTTCTGTTGATGAACTATGAAAACTCCACAAAATCAATTATACCATTAATTATGTTTTTTTTTCATTCCATCTCAATATCTTGAGGACTGGCTAGTTGAACTTTCTAACAACTCGTAGGTACAATGATCTTACTTCTCAAGCAGGTAATCTAAAAAAAAACCATGAATGTAAAAACGATTAAAATTACTTCAATATACCTATGTTTATATATTACAATAATGAATCATAATATTTAGTTCCGATTTCGCTGCTATCGCTGATTCCTAGATCGCGCTTACTATCGAATTTTGCGAGTCACGATCGACTTATCATGTTCTAAGTAAGTATTTAAATTGTCTAATGTCAAACACTATTGTTTGAAATGCGCTATATCCGGAACCAGTTCTCAAGACCAGTTCACGATCTTGTCGTTTCTCGGATATTTCTCAGCTTTGTGGACAAGAGCAGTATATAGTAGTTCATCTTGATTTACGGCGGCTTAGCCGGCGTGAAATTAAATCGGATATTTTTATATTTTACCTGAAGATAAAGGCTTTTTTTACCGCCTTCCTGTTATTGGAAAATTTCTCGTGAAACGTACCAGAAATAACAATCATCTTTTAATATTGCACATTGTTTGCCCGTTTCATGTTTTAAAAGTTCTATATTAGAATAACAAAGTTTATGATTGAACAAGTACATAGAACACGATGTTTTTATTTAAGTAGGTACCTACTTAAATAAGTTTATAAAGTTTATAATTTATTTTCTTACCAAGTAATTAATAAAAAAAAATATTTACTTTTGGCTGATAACTTTATACCTTTTTAGTCTTTTAAAATCAGTGTACATGTACACTCCAATATAAAATCATCTCTAAAATTATTGCATAAAAACCCTAAAGCCAGGTCCTAGATCATGTCCACTAGATACCCAATAAGCCTACATCAATATTTCACAACTTTTACAACCCTTTGACCATCCCTAACTAAATTAGACGAACAATGGCGCAGAAACTACGGGTGTCCAGCGGTTAGGGGTGCCAACCACAAATAATTAATACGCTAAAATGGGGTGAAAAGGGGCGAATATTTACAAAGGGCTGTCTAAAATCATGGAAGATTTCATTGCGTGTAAACCATGGCTTCGAGAATTGCTTGCGCAAATACTTGTCTACCCTTCAAACCGCAACAAGATATAATAAGGTAAGCAAACTACGTTGTTTACGCTACATTTATTATGAAATTTAGTCGCAAATCAAATTATTATAACTTAGGTTAATTCTAAAATGTCCTGTATAAAAAAAGACTTACCGTGACTACGTATAATGCTGTGACGTTGTTTATTTCGGTTTGAAAAGTACAATGAACTTTATACCATTGTGATACACTAAACACTCACAATAAAAAAAATACTATGAACCTTTTAAACAAAACACGCTCAAATACAAAGGTTTGAATTATTCACAATCACATTATTATTTCGTTTTGACAAAGCAAAGCAAACATTTTATGATTTAACCGAACTGAAATGAATTTCAAAAATATAACACTTGATATAAAACCGCGAAAGATTTGAATGTTCGATTGTATTCCATCCAACTTCTTTTTTTTTTTCACAAAATAAATATTTTGTGAACTGACCGAACCAAAATGAATTTCAAATATAGAACAGTAGGCTAAGAATTGCCAAAACGAAGCTGCCATGATTATTCCAGCTTAGTTCGACTGATTTGATGACTTATTTCAAAGAAATAAGGTCTATTGTTTGGTGACAAATATGATGAATAGAATATTATTATGCGTTTCATAGGTGATTGTGGCTATAGCAACCACATTATTTGCAATTAATTATTGTGAATTACTAAAATAATGTTGAGGCTCAATTTTGATTATTTCTTGTATAATTATTGAAATGATGTTAAAATTACAACTGTCCTAATATTTAGTAAGAAATAACCAAGTCATTTTATTTATAATATTTTAAAAAGTACCAGGAAAGTAGAATCAAAAGGAGGAAACAAAAAATACGTAAAGTTACTTTAAAAGCTGCGGTGACGTCAGCATAATTTTATATATTATGTACATAGAGCTACTAACTTACCGCGCAAATATTATGACCCAGATTCTACATAATTTGTACAGCGTTAATTATAGTAATTAAAATTATTATCATCATATCAGCTCGCAGTGCTGACTAAGTAAATATTTTAAAGCTAATTAATTTGTTAAAATATAGAAGACTATACCATCTATCTATTTGATCTACTTACACTAAACTACATATACATACATTGCTGTAAAAGAGCAAAAAATTTAAAATGAAGATATGTTTATGGAAAAAGTGATAAGTAAGTTTAAGTATGCAAATCCACTGAGTAAATAATTCTGAATCCAAAATTCAGTTTATCTGTGTGTTTGTTAGAGTATCACGATTAAATCAATGAACCAATTTGAATCAAACTTATACATTTTAAAAGCCTGTTTTCTGGATTCAAACACAGTTTTCATTGAAAACTTACAACTCAGACTCTGAAATTCAGCTTGACCTCTATCAACCAATAGCTGCCATACACTACAAGGATCATCGTATGGTGGTGACAAATGTTCCGGTCATTTTTTTTAGTAAGTAACGGTCTATCTTATAAAAATTTAGCGCAGACTTGAAGTATTGATTATCATACGTAATGATGACATAATGTCGATGCTAACTTTTTATAAGATAAGGGGTAAGTATTTAACGTTCAGAATGATGATTTATGACGAGTTTTACTAAAACTAAACTTTAAAAAAAGTGAACAACGTAAGTCGCGGGTAGCAGCTAGTAAAAAATACAATATAAAACTTTAATATTAATCATAATATTATGCAGCTAAAGGTCCAAAAAAAGGTTCCCAAAAAGGGACATAATTAAGTAATATAACGCCAAAGCGACCACAGCTGGTTTTCCATTAGTATTTCAACAGACTTGTCATTTGCGTGATTCTGTCTGTGTAATAGCAGTAATAGACAGTGTTTGCTCCCATCCCGTCCCCCTATTCACTAAGAAGGTGTACCGATAAATATAAACACCATGAACAGAGCCCTTAGTCCGAAGACGCATTTTAAAACTCCCTACTCTCGAGCCGACAGTCGTCTCTCGGATGTACATACGACATCATTCATTGGATTCATCATTGGACATCCGAGAGACGACTGTCGGCTCGAGAGTAGGGAGTTTTAAAATGCGTCTTCGGACTAAGGGCTCAGAATAAAATGTATCTTTATTGTACACCAATGACAATGACAGATGCAAACAATAAGTAAATAAATAATGATCGACAATCCACACAACATCATCTAGCCCCAAGCTAAGCAGAGCTTGTGTTATGGGTACTAGAAGACTGACGTACTTAATACAATACATAAATAGATATTTTTATTAATACTAACATATGAAAAATACCCAGAACACCCGGAATAAACATTTGCAGATCGTACAAAAATGTATCCCAAGGTGGGAATCGAATTCGCAACCTCTTCGTCGCAGGCGACCTTCGCCCGCCGCAACAAATAAAAATAACAGAGACAAATAAAAATATAAAATAGAAGTATGCTATCTATCAGCATTACTTAATTGTTTTTTTTGTTTTCTTCATATAATATTTCGGACCAGGTTTTATAGGTCAAACAATAGGTTAGGTTAGGTCTTAGGTTAAGTTAAGGTTGATTAGGTTTATTAAACATGAGTGTTGTGCATGCCTGTAATAGGCACACATTTTATAGTGCATATTTTTATAAGTTAGCCTGTAAGTGATAATTATAAATGTTTACTGTGTGTGATTTTGGCGTTGCCTAAAAATAAATAAATTAAATGCTAGTAAGTATTTTTGAGGAGTTTTTGGAGGAGGCCTATACCCGCAAAGGGGTCCTTAATTTTTAAAATAGATTTTATTTTTTAATACTAGTTTTTGTACTTAAATAATTTTAAGGAATAATAAAGGCTTTTTTATTTTTATTTTTTATTTATTTATTCTTATGTATTTTGATACGTGACATAGAGTTGTTAGTGAATAAGGGCGACAGCGAGAGCAAACAGTGCAGCTATGCTTGCAAAGCCAAATTGACTCGCTGTCGTATCATAACAAGTTATAATCAGAGCACGCAATGGACTTTCCAATTCGAAAATGGCACAAAAAATGTATAAATGGAACAAAAAGTGTATAAATGGAACAACAAATTCGAAAATGGATCGAAATATTTAAAAATGGAACAACACGATGCCAAATTTATTTACAGTCTATCTTATAAAAAGTTAGCGCAGACTTGATGTCTTGTTTACCATACGTAATGATGACATAATGTCAACGCTAACTTTTTATTAGATAAGGGATAGTCTACGTGCGCATTAGGCAATATTAAAGACTAGTCGTATTGTGATTCATTCGTCTTACGGCCGGTTTCTGGAAACCCAAATCACGATTGATCAAAGTTTGACACATAGTAATTATTTGGTTTTTTCGTTGATCATCGTTCGAGAAACCGGCCGTGAGTCTCTTAGGCGAAATGTCAAAAAAAAAAGTTTCAATTATGTATGTAACATATTATGTTTTTTTTTAATGTATGTACCTCTGCACTAAAAGCATACCATGGATACGTTGCGTCAAACCTTAGATATGGGCTAGTTCTGTGGGGGAACTCTGTAACACTGGAGAGAGCTTTTATCTCACAGAAACAATGTATCCGTGGAATTTGTGACGTAAGTCGCATTACAACCTGTAAGCCTTTGTTTCAGGTTAAACCGATGTCAGTAACATCATTGCTCAAGGTGTAAGCATGTTGTTTAATGTGACTCTCGCTAAATTCTCTGGCAGCTAATTAATTAATATCGATAGCTACATCTATTTCCCATACGAAGGGTTAACAGCTGCCTCGCGCGGGTTCACTTCATTTATATCAATTAATCGAATCCTGATATGGCTTTGAGAACCAGTGTTTCTGCCGACGTAGCCAAGTTTCTCTTCGATAAGTAATATTCACTATTTCTTGTAATTATTTCTGCATTTATTATTTTGGGTTATGTTACTTTGTTACAGGTTGAAATGTGTTTTGTGTGCATAAAAGAATTCTATAAATTCAAAAAAAGTTCAACATAACTAAGTACAAAGGAAGAAATACAAAGTTTTTTATGAATACATTCAAAGTTATAAAAACATTTGCAGATTTTTGAAATATACACTTTGAATCATTGTAATTTGCTAGTTAAGAAAATGATCTCAGAATCAAAATATCGCGTCGACTCGTCCTTCCGTCAGACTATGGTCCTGAGCCGCTCGGCTCGGCCGGAAACACCCGAAGCTACCGCTCGCCATTCGTGCATGTTCCCGTCAGTGTAAAGTTACACACACACCGCTGCAAAGTAGAATGTAATTCACCGCTGCAACTTTTCTCAAAAGTTTCTTGTCCGTTCTTCTAGGCTCTGGTCGCGTGGAACTGGCACCTAGAATCACCTAGTATGTAAGACGATTCTAAATGATCCTTGTGATTTTACTGAATAAAGCAGTTTTGACTTTGTTTACAAAACTCATTTGTTAAAAACAAAATACTTTTTAAAATGTTGTTTCAGAAAAGTTTGAACGAATGCAGCAAATATAAATATGCCGAAAAGTAGTTCAGGCTTTCATTATTCAGCGTGAGTGACAACGCGGACCAATGGCCTCTAAATTGTAGTGGTTAACAACTTCACAAGCAAATGCTTTTAGCTTTTAAGCTCCTGGCATTGTGCTGGATACAAAAATACAATTGCATTGAATTATGTACATGGTATCACAAAATGCGTTTACTTAATACGAAGAATAATCTTTTTGATATCATTTACTTGACGGATATAGTAAATATGTTTTTGTTATGCTCATTTGTGGATAAATAACTTTACCTTTTTTTTTCTCTAGCCTAAATCGTCCCACTGCTGGGTAATGGCCTCTCCCAAACTTTTCCACTTATTTTGTAAATTATAAATACTTAGCTTTACTCTCCAACAATTCTTTTTAATTTCACATGAAAAGTCTAGTTGATGTAATTTTTTTTTAATATTTCATCGTTGATCATGTTAAAGCTTAAACGTATTTTAAGGGAGTCTGAATGCTTCGTTTCATGATTAAAGTTCATTAATACTGAACGTCTTAAGACCTGGTTTCCCGAAAGCGGTGACCGTCAGACGACGGCCGTACAGGGTGTTATAAAAGCACTCTCGAAAACTGCAAGCTTTGGAGTATTAAGGTTAATCTTATTATTGACCGTTAAATATGGAAACCTTTGCATGGAAATTAGCAAAGTGAGCTATTTAAAATGTCATTATAATAGTAACGAGAATCTACAATTTATTGAAAATGTATGTAGTAATCATAGAAACATAAAAATAAGCATATTTTAAGTAGTATTTTTATACTGTAAGAAAGTTAATTCCGTAATTCAAAACGTTTTATTTGGAATACAAACATACACGAGACAAAATTTGAATACGATGACAACTGCAAAAGTTATAAACTGAGTAGCATAATTCAATGCACTGCAGGGCTATCCAGCAAGGGGAAACTTGCGTGACCGAATATCCTTTCAGTTGCAGTTCAGTTTTAGATGATTTTACTATAGTAACTCATCAGTATTCCGTGGCATTTTTAGCTGTTAAAATGACGTCAATGCCGGGGGTAGGGAGTGGCCTACCTGATTTAAGCATGACCAACCAGATTTGAGCATGGCCTACCTGATTTTTCGTTAATTCTATCAAACTGTATGAAAATCGACCATTCAAAATACATATCAATAAAAGACGAAGAAGAAAACTGTAAAGTTATTTGATCTAATAACAGCTCAAAAACATTTCACTTGTCTGGGTACCCCCCCTGTTTATATTTATAATTTGGTATCTTAATATTATTTTTAATTTGAAATATTTATATATTTATGTGAAGATAAATAAGTATCTTAATATTACAGTAATTCTGCTATCACCGGTCACCAGTAATTTGGAGACAAGGTCTTCATACTCCACGTCTGCTAAGTCCAATTAAAGTAAAGCTCTCCGCGAACCGAGGCTTACGGCGCAAAAGAAGCAGCTTACTAATAATCCAGGAATAATATGAGAGGTTTTACTATAATTTTAAAACAAAAAAAAACACTTCCGTATTTAAAATTATATTTACTTACTTGAAGAATACAAAGATTTGTAGAAACATTCTCGCTACCGCAAAAACTGATTAGTTGAAATACTATTATTGACGATGACGACTGACGTGGTGCGGCGGGTGAAAGTCCGCCTGCGACGTGGAGGTTGCGAGTTCGATTCCCGCCTTGGGATAAATGTTTGTACGATCTGCAAATAGTTATTCCGGGTGTTCTGGGTATTTTATACGTACTGATAATAAAAAAATATCTATCTATGTAATGTATTGTATTAAGTAGAGGAAAGTCACCATATATGGAATAGTATCCAAATATGGAATCCCTTCATTTCTCTAAAACTAGAAGTATTAAACGCAACACTTGACCATCTTCTGTTTCATTTGGTCTACTAACTATCACACTGACACCATCGAGTCGGTTGCGCGAACGCTTCACGTGTGGCATGCGTGTTTTGTTTTGTTGTCGTGCAGAAACTTTTAAAGGTAAGTAATAAATGAGTATTACCAGCTGTTATGTTTGTATACATAAGTGTTATACTATTTAGTATATCGCTATTATGTTTATTTCACCATTTTAGGTTTTTTTTTTCTTTAAAATATTATGACTTGAAATAATATTTAGAAAAGTTTGAACTAGTATAAAAATCCAAATATGGACAGTCGTCGGTGTCTAATTATGGGACATTAATAATGGTAGTGAGCATGATGAGTTGATGGACCAAGTACCTCCTGACTTTGCTGATGCAGAATGTATGTTCTGTTCAAGGCTTTTTTCCATGGATAAAAGTAGAGAAAGCTGGATTAAATGCTTGATGTGTGGGCTCTGGGCACATTATGATTATGCTGGTCCAGAGTTTGGTACTTGGATCTGTGACTTTCCAAGTAAGTAATTCTGTAATTTCTTTCATTTATCACAATATGTTATATTCATTTAATTGATCTAAAAGATTTTAATATCCATTTTTGTTATTGTTATGTTGATTTATGCTTATATTCCATATATGGGTACCTATTCCATATTTGGTTACTCATTTGTGATTTTGATTTTTGTGTTAGAATTTAATTTGACAACTGATATTTTTGGTTAAAGGCTGTTAATTACTACATATAAATGTATGACTGATTAGAAAACACATTAAAATGTTTTAATTTATACGTAGTTTTTCTTTTATATCCCAAAAACAAAATGGTATGCCATATTTGGTTACTTTCCTCTATGTCAATCTTCTAGTACCCATAACACAAGTTCTGCTTAGCTTGGGGCTAGATGAAGTTGCGTGAATTGTCCAGCATTATTTATGTTCTTATTATATAAGTATTCCAAAAGATTTTTGAGATTGAACTGTGGATTAAGATGATGTATGATTAGAAAATGTTATTTTTTCAAATTTATTTAACGGACTTTTAAAGCAAGTGATAATTATTGCTAATAAATAATGTTTTTTTATAAGTATTTTTGTTCTGAATAATTTAACTCTCAGTGCACAACATCGGGTAGAAAATGTATTATCTGCAGTAAAACAAGGACGATATCGAACTGCAATAGTTCGGAGCAATAAGGTTTGCTTTGATGCGGTCGCCGCTGCAACCGTCGCCAAATTATATTTACACGTTCCTGCTTCACTATTCCGAGAACAGTACCTCTACCATGAGTTGTCACAGTAAAATCGCCTGTCTTTACTACAATAGTTATGTAAATATTAGTATTACGAATTTTTGTACCCAACTATCCGCTAGAGGCGCTGTACAAATCTTCATACATTTTTTTAACTACAGACGCTAGCGAGTATAGTATTAAAGTATAGTAAAAACTCATGGTAGAGCTACAGAGTTTCCTGGTAACAATATCCAGTCTAGCAATGAAACTAGCAATAATTAGTTCTACGTCATTTTATTAGGACTGAATATTATGATCCCGGACTAGGAAGTTTGTATTCCTTTATATTATCTATAGATATTAATATAGGATTTAGTTTCAACTGAAGCTTGTCTTAATTGTGCGTGTTTATACGTACTACTGTGTACCTACCTAATAACTTTGGTGTTAGTTAAGTTAATTAAACTGGTGCTTTATTAGGTACTATGACTTGGTAATATGACGATGCCAAAGCAAAAGTTTTATTTTATAAAATAATAATTTAAATAGATTATTTTCTATTACAATTTCATTTACAGAAAGACAGACAGATGTTTTATTATGAAATGGTGAAAAATGACTGACACACAAAAATAAATAAATAGATATTGTAGGTTCTAGATAACTTCGTTCCCAGCATCTGTAAAACTCCTCTCCCCAGAGTGCAGCAACAATTGAGAATATTGCAAGCGAACACTGGCTGCTATTGATTTTATGAGAATTTCGTTTGTTTAACAAAAACATTCGTTGTTATTCTCGAACTGAGAGCTGAGCACGAATACCCTTGGAAATCGTAAACGTGAAGTATTTAAGATACACTGCGCGCTAACGCTGCAACGTTCGACAGTAAAGCTGGTGTTGACGCGCAGTGTATTTCAAATACGTTATTGTTTCGATACGTTTACGATTGTCGTATTTATTCGTGCTCACACTTATGGAAATACGCGGTTGTTATTTGAATTCAACGTTTTGTAGTAACCGTTTCAGTTCAGTTACAGTTTATGTTTTTTTTTTTATCTTTGTGATCTTTTTTTATTTTTTACTCTTGATGCAGGAATCACCATAAATATTTAAAAAAAAAATTGGCACTTGATGTGAATGGTTCTCAATAAATAAAGTCTGAAGTTCGTTATAAAATTAACTTCGTTATAAAATGAAATTATTTTTTGCTTAAAGTATGGTCAATTTGTATATCAACTTTCTAGAATATTTAATACTTACTTTAAAATCGTTTTTTTTCTTTTATGTGTAGTGAGCTGAAAAAACTAGACTGGCTAGTGCCCGACTGAAAAAAGATAATCGCAAATCTGCGTAGATAAGTAGATTTCGTTCAACAATTGTGCGAATGAGAATATTTACAGAAGTGTTAAGTTACCTAACGCATAGCAAAAGTTATCCAATATACATCGCATTAAGGCATACAATAGAGTAGCATAAGAAAAGCATACAAGCAATCAACCCACACAATGTAAGTAGATTAGATCGAAATTTTATCAAAAGCGAACCAATCGAACGACGGTCGAGCTATTTTATTACGCAGCGACCAATTCCGGTAATTAACAGCAGTGGGGAACCCCCGAGGGTCACCATCACCACTAATATGTCCAATATTGAAGATAGGTATCTAATTTATGAGCGGGTAGCGGGGCGGTTTTAATGTGATTTTGGTTGTGTATTTTTATTGGGATCCAAGGTATAAGTCGGAGCGTTTCTTGTTCAAAAAAGACGCAAAATACTATCACCATTAGCTTATAAGAGTACTTTACTGTACTCCATAGTACTCTTCTAAAGATTTGAACAAAATACAAGAAAACACTAGTAGCTGTCACCCGACTTTACAATCTCAATAAACAATAAAAAAAAATATATGGGAAAATTCACACAATGCCATTCTAATCCTAATGCCACATTATATTATATTTTACAGATAAATCATAATAAAGAGAAAAAAAACATCCACTTTAAATGTGTCATTAGTCATTACTATACTTCCTATACTTTGTTCAGTTCTGAATAGCTTTTTGATCCAACTTTTAAAGTCTATGCCACAAAAATACATGTCAAATAAAAGGACTTAACTCGAACTGCAAGTGATGTTTAAGTGATAAAATGTATTAAAAACAAACATGTCAATTTAACTTTTTTTTAATCGCTACAGCTTATAACTTGTCCGGTAAGAGGGTCAGAAGTGCGACACACCGAGCACTGATTGGTCCATGTTTACAGTTCGCTAAGTGCGTGCCTCCCTGACTGTACGTCACGGATAGCGGGAGGACTTGAGGAAAACCACATCGAACAGTTTCGGAGTACTTTGGTCTTTGGTACAGTCAACACCATTAAGTGATATCAAGTGTATTTTTTTAAATATAAGAAATTGTATGTTCGTAATTTTGCTTGTATCTAATGTTTCTGAATGTTTCTTAGAAGAAGAAATTAGCTGAAAGTACCTATACCATATATAAAAAAAATCATGCTTATTTTTTTGCAAAGCCTAATAGGAGAACAAAAAAACGTACGCCCAAGTATATGCAAAAAAGAAAGTACAGGCATAATACTCACGGCCCCGTTCCTACTTTATTTGTATGATCATTTATTTAAATAATTAAAATTTTGAGACAAACAGATGAAACAAATACCGATAAAGTTACAAATATGATTTTTAAACTTCAAATGTGCCAAAAAGCTCAACAATAACTTATCAATAGACTGCAGAGACTTCATCATGGCATCTTGGCAGCAAGGAGTCCCATGGTAAACCTGTCCCCTCTAATGATGGAGTCTCCAGTGGCGTGTTGGCACTGTGCCGGCATTGTGTCTGACAGCACAGACTTATTCCTCTGGGCTATTATGAAAGAAACTGATTCAAGATCTGTCTCCAATTTTAAAAACAAACCAGTTTTTCCGTAGTTGTCTGATTGATTCAGTTTATTTATATGATAATCTAAGATTCACAGTTTATATATAATTTACTGTAAACTCACAAACAAAGCCCTCAAAATATGACATCGATCTACCACGTATCCAGGTCATTGACCCCAGAAACATAATTCCCAAATATCTACCATCTATCGTCTCTAAATCTTGGCTTCTCGTAAAAATCCGTCTCATCAGACTATTGGGAGTAATAGAAATTCTATTATGCATTGGATTGGACGTGGCTATTGTTATGTTAATACTAAATCGCAACAGTTGGCCGAACTGCGATCAGGCCGATAAGGCCGCATTTACATAGAAAACAGATCGAATCTTGGATTCTTACCCCGTGACCTATAAACCGGGAAGTTTTGCTGAAACCAACACCAGATCCTATTGATATTCCGAGTTAAGTCTAGGTTTATTAGTATGAAGGCTATTTACAATGCATTATATCGTATATATTTCCGTATCTGGTGACTTTTAGAGGAAATGATTGGGAGGAATCTGTATCAATCTTTTTTTAGCTGTCTATTGGTTTTTATAACTTACTACTCTCCGTAGTAGTTGTTGTTATAGACCATAGGTCGACTGTATTTTATTTATCTTAGACAATTGTAATTCTTTGTACGAAGGATCATACAAAAATGATAGTTTAATTGACTTTGACATGCCGCTAATCATTCATCGTAGATCTCACTATCGGCGCCGATAACCCGCTTTCAGTGCAAAAGCTCAGATATTACAGATTTCACGAATAATCGCTCAATTTCTCGCACCGATAGAATATAAATGGCTTGAGATTGGAGAGCGATTTGTTTACTGCTGGTACCGAATTTATGAATAGTTTTGTTCAATTTTTCAGTTATATCGGGAAGCGTGACTCAAATCTATATTTCAAGTGAATGATGGAGAGAGGTTACAAATTGGAAACATTTCTGGTTGGTTTAAAATAAATAAATAAATAATGCTGGACATTCCACACAACATCATCTAGCCCCTAGCTAAGCAGAGCTTGTGTTATGGGTACTAGAAGACTGACATACTTAATACAATACATTACATATACAGGGTGTAACAAATGAGGTGGACCAAAAGCAAAAGGGCGATAGGGGAGCTCAATGGCTATCCATATAACCCCCATGTATGTTCAGCGATATTCAGTCGTTCAAAAGTTATTCCCACTTTTATGATTTTTTTTTTCATTAACAAATTTTAGGTTAGATTTCCCAAGTACACCCAAACTATTAGGGCTACAAGCGTAATTTTTTTACACCTTGTAGCTTAATAGTAGACCTTTCGTATTACAATACCAGTTTGAGTCGTTATTTGATTGATTTCCAAATAAAAAATAATCTTTACAGAAAAATCCGAAATCTGAACTTCCGCGAGAAACTTTAGGAGCAATTTAAAAAAAAAACTTGCTGAATATTTTTTTCTACAACCTATCTTAAAAACTTCCTCCATTTATGGAGCAGTTACCCTGAAAATTTCATAAGGCTAGTACAGAAGCATCATGTTAAAAAGTGAACTCAAGTGTTGTAAAAGTGCTGAAATCAACGGTTCAATCGACCAACACGATGGTCCGGGCAAGTCTCAGATTGTATGCCACCCCTTCTAATCAATTGCTCTTGGTATATTCTAGCAGCCTCTCGAGCGTTTCTTTGAGCTACACCATGACAATAGCACATTTCTGCATATCTACGAGGAGAATATGGTATGATACACTAATCGCAAAGTTTGTATAGTCCGTAAGCGCGCCGTTTTCGTTAAAGTAAAAATCATCCTAATTAAGACCCCTGAGTGGCCGTACTTTTTTAACCTCCGACTCCAAACTAAGATTTAAAAACTAAAACCCGACTACGAAAAGCTAGATAACAAGTTTAACTTTTTAAATATCACACCTAATCTACTGTTGGTTTCTTGACTTATTTTACTTCATCACGGGTTTAGTCGGATGCTTAGTATTATGTACTTTTACATAACTAGCCTCCGACTACAACCAAGTTAATTAAAAATATCTGTTTTAGGTAAAAAAAACAAATTCTGATTTTAAAGAAGAAAAGTTTAAAAAAAAAAAAATTTAAAGTTCTTTCCTAGCTTTTCGTAGTCGGGTTTTAGTTTTTAAATCTTAGTTTGGAGTCGGAGGTTAAAAAAGTACGGCCACTCAGGGGTCTTAATTAGGATGATTTTTACTTTAACGAAAACGGCGCGCTTACGGACTATACAAACTTTGCGATTAGTGTATCATACCATATTCTCCTCGTAGATATGCAGAAATGTGCTATTGTCATGGTGTAGCTCAAAGAAACGCTCGAGAGGCTGCTAGAATATACCAAGAGCAATTGATTAGAAGGGGTGGCATACAATCTGAGACTTGCCCGGACCATCGTGTTGGTCGATTGAACCGTTGATTTCAGCACTTTTACAACACTTGAGTTCACTTTTTAACATGATGCTTCTGTACTAGCCTTATGAAATTTTCAGGGTAACTGCTCCATAAATGGAGAAAGTTTTTAAGATAGGTTGTAGAAAAAAATATTCAGCAAGTTTTTTTTTTAAATTGCTCCTAAAGTTTCTCGCGGAAGTTCAGATTTCGGATTTTTCTGTAAAGATTATTTTTTATTTGGAAATCAATCAAATAACGACTCAAACTGGTATTGTAATACGAAAGGTCTACTATTAAGCTACAAGGTGTAAAAAAATTACGCTTGTAGCCCTAATAGTTTGGGTGTACTTGGGAAATCTAACCTAAAATTTGTTAATGAAAAAAAAAATCATAAAAGTGGGAATAACTTTTGAACGACTGAATATCGCTGAACATACATGGGGGTTATATGGATAGCCATTGAGCTCCCCTATCGCCCTTTTGCTTTTGGTCCACCTCATTTGTTACACCCTGTATAGATATTTTTTATTATAGATATATACCCAGAACACCCGGAATAAATATTTGCAGATCATACAAGCATTTATCCCAAGGCGGGAATCGAACCCGCAACCTTCCGTGTCGCAGGCGGACCATCGCCCACCGCGCCACATCGGTCGTCAAAGGTTTATTTAGTTATTGGAAAAATTGACTCAAAATAAAATTTGAAGTTTATCTATGAGTATGATTTAGAGATCCAACACCTTGTTTGGAATGTTATCAAATTTAATATTACTTAATTAAAATAAAAAACATACTTTTAAAATTTTGTTTTAAATTTTTTAAGCATAAATTAGTAAAAAATTAATAAAAAATACTGTAATTTTTCCTATTATATTTAAGATTAAGAACCTCAAATATCGCAGCGGTTTTAAAGCGAAACTATTACAACACCAATCTATATTTGTATTTCTATGTATAATTTAATTTAGATCTTATTTCACCTGGCTAATATATTCAAATACCTCGCAGACAGTAGATTATTAAGTCGCACTGCGTTCTGTTTGCGGAGCCATGTGGCTCTACCATGAGATGTCACAGTAAAATCGCCTGGCTTTACTACAGTAGTTACGTCAATATTAGTATGGCGAATTTTAGTACCCAACTATCCGCTAGAGGTGCTGTACAAATCTTCATACATTTTTTAACTACAGACGCTAGCGAGTGTAGTAAATATAGTATAGTAAAAACTCATGGTAGACCTACTGGAGCCCTGGTGCTGGCGCTGATTAACTAGCGGTAATTAAGTAAGGAACTCTATTAAAATACAAGGTTTCAGGAAACAGTTGGTTGGGATTTTAAGTTATCCCATCCTACTAATAATATAAACGTGAAAGTTTTTATAGTTGGATGTGTGGATGGATGTATGTTTGTTACTCTTTCACTTTTACAAAATAACTGAATAGATTTAAATGAAACATTTCAATAACGTAGATTATACATCCGTAGCTCTACCATGGATTTTTACAATCTATACTCGATAGCGTCTGTAGTTAAAAGAATGTATGAAGATTTGTACTAAATGGTTGGGTTCTAAAATTCGTAATAATGTACTAATATTAACGTAACTACTGTAGTAAAGTCAGGCGATTTTACTGTGACAACTCATGGTAGAGGTACAGAATAACACATATATAAATAAATTTACAAAGATATTCTGCGAATTGTCAAAAATATAACGATAGCAAGACGAAGTTGAGGGCACCAGCTAGTTTTATGACTATCATGATATCATTTTTTTTTTCTTCAGTGTATAAATTAAGTTGTAAACATACCTCTACGTAGGTACATATAAAGTACATATTTACCTCAGTTTTGTGACTCGCTGAGCTCGTAAAACTCCCGATCCGTTTATCACCAAGCCATCATATTACACTAACAGTTTTCAAGTTAACATTACCGTTATATGACGGCTGTAATATTATGAACGTAATTACATTTTTCGATACATTGTTTTGATTGACGAGAGCTGACTGACTAGGTATAACCGTGCATTACTTTGCTAGGCACATTCTCAGTGAACATGTATTGTACTTTTTGTACTGGGTCTATGACTTTGAGATTTATTTTGGTCAACCTATTTTGACTCACTTCTGGGCAAAGGTCTCCCCAGAATTCCTTCGTTTTTAATTTGCTTCTACTTGCCACCTTTTTGTAAAAAATATCACAGATTACTTCGCCAACGTGTTAGGTCAACCACAGGACCGACGCCCATCAGGGTTCCAAGATGTGGTGATGTTGGCCCATTTATCGGAAACCAGACCCTGCCTAATCCCATAGAAATAAAATCAGTTAATTCATGTGCTTGTAATTATTTTCTGCCAAAAATTGTGGTGGATCTTCACTTTACACAGTTCACTTCACTTTTCTTCTATTAAATAAAAGTGTAAAATAAAGTGTTATTTACCGCCGTATTTTTAAAGACTCGAAATACCTCAAGGAAGATATTCTAGGTAAGTAGGTAGGTAAGTACAGATAGGTACATCACCGACTGAGACATATCACTTTCATAATTCAATTACCACTCCCCAAGCAACTGACTTTCCTTTCAAACATTATCCTCAACACTGGGCAAAGTGGGCTACCACGGAGAAATATGCATTTTCAAACGTAGCGTATT
The DNA here is from genome assembly GCA_932527185.1 of Ecliptopera silaceata. Taxonomy (NCBI): domain Eukaryota; kingdom Metazoa; phylum Arthropoda; class Insecta; order Lepidoptera; family Geometridae; genus Ecliptopera; species Ecliptopera silaceata. The sequence goes on along the minus strand of OW052202.1, from coordinate 961,107 downwards.
CGACATACACTGCGCGGTGACGCAGCAACGTTCAACAGTCGCGCTAGCGTTAACACGCAATATGATATAAATATGTCAAGTTTACGTAACGCAGTAAATGTCAAATTTGTCCGTGCCTACCCTCAGTACTAATAAAAACATTACGCCTAAAAGCTTCTCGCCATACCGAGGGAAACGAAAATATGATTAAATTACAACCCTTATACAGTAGAAAATAGAGTTCAGAATACAAGGTTTGGGAAATTGTTTCCGCATTTGGTGAAGTTTGGAAAATATCGTATTAGAATTTAACTAGGAGTGTTTGTGTAAGTCAAGTGAAAGTTGGGGTACGTGAGTGGAATAGAAAAACGGTAAATCTCTTTTGTAAGAATATGAAAAGCATAACGAAAAACTTCAAGCTATCTCGTGGATAGTAGAATTTTAGCCGGTGAGAGTTATTTTAGGACTTTGTAGTAAGTAGACTTTGTAGGCACACATTGGATTTGAAAGGACTATATATATAGATAGCTCAAAGAATTAGCAAGCTGAAGTGGCAGTGGGCCGGCCTTGTTTGCCGAAGAACCGACAACCGTTGGAGCAAACGGATACTGGATTGGAGACCGCGTTTAGGCAAGCGTAGTGTAGGACGCTCTCCGGCGAGATGGAGCGACGATCTGCGGAGTGTAGCTGGCAAACACTGGATGAGAAGAGCCGAAGACCGGGCTCAGTGGCGCGTCTTGGGAGAGACCTACGTCCAGCAGTGGACTGATATAGGTTGATGATGATGATGAGAAGTGACTCACACTAGACCACGTCAAATGACCATCATTTGGTTAAACTAATAAAAACATACAGACAAATTAAAAACTGCGAAAACGCACCATTTATTAAAGTTAGTTGAAAAAACCAGTGATCTCTCGATAAGTCATCAATACATTTTTGTATTAACATAAATTGTTCATCAATCTTCGTCCGCGCCACCAGCCTATTAAAGGCTACACTCCACTGGCTGCCATCCAAATTCATTCCAACAAACATACGACAGTCGGAGAAATAAATCAAGATAGAATCTCTCGAGATGAGTCGAGATCTGATTGAATAATTTAAGGCAAGTTAGGACGCAAAAATTATAATAACTAAATAAATAATGCTGGACAATCCACACAACATCATCTACCCCAAGCTAAGCAGAGCTTGTCAACATTTATTTTGATTGTTATTTTTTTTTAAATTCACTCTGAAAATGAAACGCTTAGTGTGCTTCAGATGTAAGTATGTAATTCACTCATAATTAGTTATACATAAACAGCTTTATCATCATATATTTTGAAACGGTGACATTTTAAAAGTGTTATTTTTTTGGGTGATTTTCGGTATAAAATAAGTTCTCCTGGTTTTAAAAGGAAACCAAACGAAGAGACAAATGTTAAATATCTCCAGGGCACATATTTTAGACCGCGTTCGTTTGGGAGGCTTTGTCCTCATTTATTTAAGCACGATAAGTGCAGAAAAATAATGGGAGATTGTCTATAAACGTATCTACCTGCATCAGTTTCCGCGTGAGACTCAGCAGATTTGCGGCGATAGCTATAAAAGAGCGCAGTTAAACTGTGATCGAGCGTCGGCTTAACGTAGCTTTATCGTTTAATAGCTCGCGGATTTACTGACGAATGTCCGTACATATACGTATTGAAACTATTGTTTTATGATCAAATATGCTCTTAAAATGATCCTCAATAATACCGCTATTGACCTCAGTTTTGAGCTAAATTGACCAATATACAAAGTGTGATATAATGCAATAATAAGGGGGTTTTTAGACTCGTATAGTTAGTTTACCTATAGTTAGGTTATTAAATCATTTTTACCCTAAAATTAATACTATCTTACAGTTTTACCAACCCTTCGTTTTAGTTAGGTAATGTGCTAGTTAGTACACAACCATACATAGACACTTTAACGCTTCTTCTTCTTATCGTGTCGATGCTACAACTGTATTTTGTTGTAGCATCGTGTTGGAAAGATTAGCCAGACTAGACACTACTTTAACGCTAAGCTTTTCATACGAAAGTTTAAAAAGTGTTTTATGTATCAAAACAAATTGCATAGAATTATTAATTCTATGCATTATTACCATCATTAACCTATATCAGTCCACTGCTGGACATAGCTCTCTCAAGACGCGTCACTGAGCCCGGTCTTCGGCTCTTCTCATCCAGTGTTTGCGTTACATTCCGCAGATTGTCGCTCTATCTCACCGCAGAGCATCCGACACTACGCTGGTCTTTTTTAGTATTAACTGAAATAAACCTCAAGGATCTTCACTTTTTTATGTATTATTATGATCTTGTACCCGTAGGTATGCAATTAAGTTACCTAGTGCAGTAATATAGCAATCAACATGCAAATTAGTACTGCATATAACTTCTAGGATCTAGCTAGAATCTAGCTGCAGTCTGTAACGTATTTTATCAATTTTCATAATACAGTCAAACCTGGATAAGCGAGAGTTCAAGGGAGCACAATCTTATTCTCGCTTATAGAGGTTTCTCACTAACCCGAGTTTCTCGCTAATGCAGGTCCATAGGTAGCGTTTCTCTCTTATAGAGGTTCGCAGCAATAACAAGTCACAGCAAGTACGAATGTAGTAAATAAGTAGGTACATAATATGACTTCGATGGAGTATAAGCCAAAGAGCTTCAAGTGGTTTTTACACTATTTTTATCTCAGAATTTAGTCTTTTGGTTTTATAATAGGTAGATTCTGGTAAATTAAACCCCTTTGAATTTTATTCGCGATTTTCCGGATTCAAACGCATTCACTATTTTAAGTGTATCACTTAATGACAGAATATTAATTTTCCGTTTTGACATGATGCAGAACAGAACTTTCCTCCGCAATTGATGAACAATAAACTAAGTAGGTAAGTCCGACAAACAGGACGGTACACAGGCACACGTGTCCATATGAAAAGAATGCGATAAAATTACAACGTTATTTAGTTCCACTAAATAGAATAGGAACAATATTGACGAAGAAACAATACAAAAACAATGGTAGGAAGTTCCACGAAAGTTAAGAATGAGTCATAAAATAGCAGATGTTAAATTTGTAATTTGTTTTATCAATTGTTCCTCCTAAATAATATATGTACATCTCATTAATAAGAATCAAAGTCCTGACTGACTGACGGCTGACGTACACGCCACAGCCCAAACCGCTGGTCCTAGAGACTTGAAATTTGGAAGGCGTGTTCCTGGAGTGACTGTGTGGCGTACTAAGGCAGGAATTTTGGAAATAACGCTCCGGAGCCCTAAAATAAGGCTTTGAAGTTTGTATGCAGAATCTTATCCCGTGAACCGATTGACTTGAAACTTGGTACGCATAATGTTGACGCGAAATAAAATGGATCTGCATTTTTAGATTTTGCAAAATCATCCCCATTTCCCTAAAATTGAGTAAGTAAAGTTTAAAATTTCGATTTAGTATACAATTTCGAGTATAGATGGCGCTGTCACGCGTGGCGTAATCCTAGAACGCGCTATCGGTGCGTTTTGGCAATGTGTTATAGGTAAGTCGATCGGTACTAGCAATAGTTTCGTTGAATCGAGTTATTTTGACTTATTTATGGTTGCGTACCCAATTACCGCAACCTACCAACCTACCAATTAATAACTTTATTCACAAACAAACTTACGACTATACAGTATTACAGTATTTACAAAATGTACATTGTCATATAAAATACATAAGAAACAGTTGAGCTATCTACAGACCGTTGCAAACGATCTATAGATAGTTCAACTGATCCAAATCAGTACCAATCGGAAGCGTACCCAAGACCCGAGGGCTGGTGAGTATCTGGCCCAACGTATCAGCATTGCTATCGATCGATCTGGGGTCGTCTATTCCCCCCGGGCGGGGGGGATAGGTAAGGGCCTCGAAATGATTTCTTTGCCCTGGCTTTCGGCGCCAGGAGTAACGACTCCTGGGTCTTCAGCGCGGCAATGCAGCCAGTGTCTTGGGTACGCTTCCGATTGGTACTGATTTGGATCAGTTGAACTATCTATAGATTGTTTGCAACGGTCTGTAGATAGCTCAACTGTTTCTTATGTATTATAATCTCATTAATAAGAATCAAAGTCCTGACTGACTGACGGCTGACGTACACGCCACAGCCCAAACCGCTGGTCCTAGAGACTTGAAATTTGGAAGGCGTGTTCCTGGAGTGACTGTGTGGCGTACTAAGGCAGGAATTTTGGAAATAACGCTCCGGAGCCCTAAAATAAGGCTTTGAAGTTTGTATGCAGAATCTTATCCCGTGAACCGATTGACTTGAAACTTGGTACGCATAATGTTGACGCGAAATAAAATGGATCTGCATTTTTAGATTTTGCAAAATCATCCCCATTTCCCTAAAATTGAGTAAGTAAAGTTTAAAATTTCGATTTAGTATACAATTTCGAGTATAGATGGCGCTGTCACGCGTGGCGTAATCCTAGAACGCGCTATCGGTGCGTTTTGGCAATGTGTTATAGGTAAGTCGATCGGTACTAGCAATAGTTTCGTTGAATCGAGTTATTTTGACTTATTTATGGTTGCGTACCCAATTACCGCAACCTACCAACCTACCAATTAATAACTTTATTCACAAACAAACTTACGACTATACAGTATTACAGTATTTACAAAATGTACATTGTCATATAAAATACATAAGAAACAGTTGAGCTATCTACAGACCGTTGCAAACGATCTATAGATAGTTCAACTGATCCAAATCAGTACCAATCGGAAGCGTACCCAAGACCCGAGGGCTGGTGAGTATCTGGCCCAACGTATCAGCATTGCTATCGATCGATCTGGGGTCGTCTATTCCCCCCGGGCGGGGGGGATAGGTAAGGGCCTCGAAATGATTTCTTTGCCCTGGCTTTCGGCGCCAGGAGTAACGACTCCTGGGTCTTCAGCGCGGCAATGCAGCCAGTGTCTTGGGTACGCTTCCGATTGGTACTGATTTGGATCAGTTGAACTATCTATAGATTGTTTGCAACGGTCTGTAGATAGCTCAACTGTTTCTTATGTATTATAATCTCATTAATAAGAATCAAAGTCCTGACTGACTGACGGCTGACGTACAAGCCACAGCCCAAACCGCTGGTCCTAGAGACTTGAAATTTGGAAGGCGTGTTCCTGGAGTGACTGTGTGGCGTACTAAGGCAGGAATTTTGGAAATAACGCTCCGGAGCCCTAAAATAAGGCTTTGAAGTTTGTATGCAGAATCTTATCCCGTGAACCGATTGACTTGAAACTTGGTACGCATAATGTTGACGCGAAATAAAATGGATCTGCATTTTTAGATTTTGCAAAATCATCCCCATTTCCCTCAAATTGAGTAAAGTTTGAAATTTCGAGTATACCAATAGATGGCGCTGTCTCACTTGCGTAATCCTAGAACGCGCTATCGGTGCGTTTTGGCAATGCGTTATAAGTCGGTCGGTATTCAGCATTAGATTCATAAAATTGAGTTATTTTGAGTTTTTGAAGTTATTTAGGGTTGCGTACCCGATTACCGCTTTGATGACGAATAAATATTTAAAAACAAAATGTTAATAAGTAATCAAGCAAGGGGCTCAAAAACATAATTTACTTAGATGGTTTGTTTTTAATATAAATATCTAATATTTTATAAAAAAAAAACTTACGACTATACAGTATTAACAAAATGTACATTGTCATATAAAATACATAAGAAACAGTTGAGCTATCTACAGACCGTTGCAAACGATCTATAGATAGTTCAACTGATCCAAATCAGTAGGTACCAATCGGAAGCGTGCCCAAGATACTGGCTGCATTGCCGCGTTGAATAGCAATGCTGATACGCTGGGCCAGATACTCACTAGCCCTCGGGTCACGCGTCGCTTCGACTAGACGCCCAGAAAAAAAACCCGGTGGGCCTCGGTACCCCACCGACCTAGAGTCTCGACCCCAAGAAGAGCAAATATGTATGCCCTGTCGAGACCTGCATATTTGCGTCTCTTGAGATCATCGGCCGAAAAAATATATAAATACTTACTTAATAACATTATAAAATTCTTCCGTGGGAAAGGGGGCAAGTGTTTTGTAACGTTATTAATCGACGAATTTTAATAAAATTATTAAGAGGCGCTATGACTTAATTTTACTCTAATGAACGCATTATAAAGAGGGAAGTTTTCTGTAACGTTATTTATCGACGAAATTCAATGAAAATTGAGACACACATTAAAGACTTGATTTTACACCAAATATTGCAATTAAAACCAAAAAGAAAGTGTGGGGAAAAAAAAGAAGTTTGTAGTAGCGTTATTTTTCGACGATTTCAATCAAGTTTGAGAGTCACTCTAAGGGCCCCCGCAAACTGCAAGATTTTTATCGGCCGATAGTTTAGTCGGGTTGGGCTGAAAGTGCACACACCGAGCCAACTAAACAGTTCGGTTGGTGAACAGGGCGCCAACTATCAACAGCCGGCTGACTAAGTATTCTCGAACTGACTGTTTCAAAATACACGCACACGACGCCAAATCACAGAGCGAACTGAACTATTGGCCGACTAAACAATCGTCAAGTATGCGCAGGCGTGTATGCGCCAATACTGATTAACAGTCGGCCGATAGTTGGCCGACAGATTAGTTTCAATAAAATCGGGTAGCCCATCAAACTTTTTTATCAGCCGATACTGAATCGCTGTAGTGTGCGCATATGCATTCCTCTCCATACTGATTAAGAAGCCGACCAAACTATCGGCCGATAAAAAGTCTGCAGTTTGCGGGGGCCCTAAGAACTTCATTTTACACAAGCTGTTGCAAAATGATCGGTTATAGCATAGTTATCAAATACTTAAAAACAGAACATGCTTAGAGGGTTCGCATAAAAACATGTTTTATTTCTTAATCGTTTACATAGGTATGGTAAGGAACTTATAGCGGGCGAGTCCGAGTCGCACTTGGCCTGATTTATTTACTTACGGCTAACGGTAATTTAGTGAGTTTTGATTAGGTACCTACTTATGTTTTAGTAGTTTACGTTATTGGGTTTTTAAGGTTCGGTAACCAAAGGGTAAAACTAGGCCGTCCGTATTACTGAGTGTTTGATTTCTGTCTAATTTAAATTCTCTAACTATCACGAATAATAATGGGTTATCGCAAAATCTCTTAAAACGGCACGCGGACGAAGTCGCGGCGGGAACAGCTAGTCTTCTCATTAATAAGAATCAAAGTCCTGACTGACTGACGGCTGACGTACACGCCACAGCCCAAACCGCTGGTCCTAGAGACTTGAAATTTGGAAGGCGTGTTCCTGGAGTGACTGTGTGGCGTACTAAGGCAGGAATTTTGGAAATAACGCTCCGGAGCCCTAAAATAAGGCTTTGAAGTTTGTATGCAGAATCTTATCCCGTGAACCGATTGACTTGAAACTTGGTACGCATAATGTTGACGCGAAATAAAATGGATCTGCATTTTTAGATTTTGCAAAATCATCCCCATTTCCCTAAAATTGAGTAAGTAAAGTTTAAAATTTCGATTTAGTATACAATTTCGAGTATAGATGGCGCTGTCACGCGTGGCGTAATCCTAGAACGCGCTATCGGTGCGTTTTGGCAATGTGTTATAGGTAAGTCGATCGGTACTAGCAATAGTTTCGTTGAATCGAGTTATTTTGACTTATTTATGGTTGCGTACCCAATTACCGCAACCTACCAACCTACCAATTAATAACTTTATTCACAAACAAACTTACGACTATACAGTATTACAGTATTTACAAAATGTACATTGTCATATAAAATACATAAGAAACAGTTGAGCTATCTACAGACCGTTGCAAACGATCTATAGATAGTTCAACTGATCCAAATCAGTACCAATCGGAAGCGTACCCAAGACCCGAGGGCTGGTGAGTATCTGGCCCAACGTATCAGCATTGCTATCGATCGATCTGGGGTCGTCTATTCCCCCCGGGCGGGGGGGATAGGTAAGGGCCTCGAAATGATTTCTTTGCCCTGGCTTTCGGCGCCAGGAGTAACGACTCCTGGGTCTTCAGCGCGGCAATGCAGCCAGTGTCTTGGGTACGCTTCCGATTGGTACTGATTTGGATCAGTTGAACTATCTATAGATTGTTTGCAACGGTCTGTAGATAGCTCAACTGTTTCTTATGTATTATAAATGACAATGTACATTTTGTAAATACTGTATAGTCGTAAGTATATTTAAAAACAAAATGTTAAATAATCAAGGGGCGCTTATAGTCTCATACAAAAACATAATTTACTTATATGGTTTGTTTTTTTAATATAATAATATTTTATAAAATATATATATATTTACATAATAATATTTTAAAATTCCTCCGTGGGAAAGGGGGCAAGTGTGTTGTAACGTTATTAATCGACGAACTTTTAAGAGGCGCTCTGTGACAATTTTACTCTAATGAATGCAATAAAATGAGAGAAGTTTTCTGTAACGTTATTTATCGACGAAAGTCAATGAAAATTGAGACGCACATTAATGACTTGACACCAAATATTGCAAAAAGGAAGTTTGTAGTAGCGTTTTTATGAACGATTTCAATCAAGTCTGAGAGTCAGAGCGTTTTCACATTATCCGATCCGATATCGGTGTCGGACGCTGATACGATATCGGGGTAAGTAAAATGTATGAAAAATGTACCTGATCCGTCCCGATATCGGATATCGGAGCCGGCACCGATATGCTGGCGGTACCATCGGACGTCCTATCTATATATAGGACTAGCTGACCCGTGCCCACTTCGTTGGGCATAATTGAGGTTTTAGTAAGGATCCCTATTTTTTTTGAAAATATAATATACCCTATGACACTCAGCAATAATGTGGCTTTCTATTGGTGAAAGAATTTTTAAAATCGGTTCAGTTTTTCCCGAGATTACCCCTTACAATTGAACAAATATACAAACATACAAACTTTACCTCTTTATAATGAAAATATAATATACCCTATGACACTCAGCAATAATGTGGCTTTCTATTGGTGAAAGAATTTTTAAAATCGGTTCAGTTTTTCCCGAGATTACCCCTTACAATTGAACAAATATACAAACATACAAACTTTACCTCTTTATAATATTAGTATAGATAATGAGATAACGCTCTCACTCTAAGAGCGTTTTCACATTATCCGATCCGATGTCGGTGTCGGACGCTGATCCGATATCGGGGTAAGTAAAATGTATGAAATATGTCCGGCCCGGCAGATCGGATAATGTGAAAACGCTCTTAGGGCTCTTTCAATTTATGCGTTTCGTATCGGACCGCTGCAGTGCCGAATCGGTGCGTTCGTCGTACGGCGTAAGGACGGACGTTCGTTTGTTTTCATACAAAATGCACGGTGCGGAAACAGTGCGGCGTCCGTACCGCGAACGTTCGACAGCAGGACGGCAACGTCGCAACCCCACGTGTTCAGTTCAGTGCGTTCATAGTGCGGCGACAAGAAGGAGACTAATTTCTAAACGGTAATTTATAATGGATGATATAAATGTGGAGGATTTTATAAATGAAATTGAAATACTTACTATTTTTAACTAATTCCAGTAATTCGAAGAAACATTCTCTAGGCATTCTTAAGTAATTAAAAAAAAACTGATTGGGTCTTCTTTTAACCTAAGGTAAAGAGTATGGAAATCACCACAATCATGGGTGCCGTGATTACACAACCAAGGAAAACACAGCCACGGAATGTACAGCCCGGAATCGATGACCATTTTGGAATCGAATTCCGGGCTGTGCATTCCGTGGCTGTGTTTTCCATGGTTGTACTGTTGTACATTCCCGACACGTGTTGGGAATTTGATGCCAAATGACGTCATAGCATATGCTTCGTTTGCACTTAATCGAATTTTTCGTTTAGCCGATCATGTACGAGTAGCTAACTATGTCACTGTCAAAATATTATTTTTAAACTTATTTTTTTTCACGTGTGATGCGTCACAGTAGGTGCGAGGAGCGAAGCGACGAGCGTTAGTTTGATATAGAAAACCGCGCCAGAACCTACATGCGTTTAACCATTTGCCAGACAACAATTATTGAATTGGATTGTTTTCTTTTCATATTATAATCTGTGCAGTTTATCTTTATCAAAATGGGATAGTAACATTTTAATTTTAATCTTTGGTTTCATCTAAACGAAGCATAGGCTAGGCTTTCGACCAATCAGAGCAATGGTCGCCAATTCCATGGTTGTGTATTCCACGGCTGTGCATTCCGTGGTTGGACATTCCCAACACATGCCGGGAATGCGCAGCCCGGATTTAAGTACATTTTGGCTGCGAATTCCTGGTTGCGTATTCCTGGCTGTGCTTTCCGTGGTCGTACATTCCGGGTCGTGCTTTCCATGGTTATACATTAACCGGACCCTTGCAAAATCATCGGCTATGGCATAGTTATCAAATACTTAAAAACAGAACATGCTTAGAGGGTTCGCTTAAGTACAAAATATGTTTTTTTTTCTTAATCGTTTACATAGGTATGGTAAGGAACTTATAGCGGGCGAGTCCGAGTCGCACTTGGCCTGATTTATTTACATACGGTAACGGTAATTTAGTGAGTTTTGATTACTTATGTTTTAGTAGTTTACGTTATTGGGTTTTTAGGGTTTGGTAACCAAAGGGTAAAACTAGATCGTATTACTGAGTGTTTAATTTCTGTCTATTTTAAATTCTCTAACTATCACGCATAATTAATATTCAAGGGGGCTTATATATATACGTAAATTTTATTTATTCGATATTGATAAGGGCAACGGGTCATAGATACGGTACGAAAATCTTCGTGCGCACTTGCCCGGTTTTAATAATAAGTACTAAGTTTTCCTTCTTAGACTGCATTTTACCTTCAATTTCTTTCATAAGAAGATAGTAATGGTAATGGGTTATCGCAAAATCTCTTAAAACGGCACGCGGACGAAGTCGCGGCGGGTACAGCTAGTAAATAAATAAAGCTCGACTGTCGCTTATAGAGGTATAGATGAGTAGCAGTCTCACTTACGGAGGTCCATGAGGGAAAAACGACTCTCTCTTACACAGGTTTCTGTTTCTCGCTAATAGAGGTTTTGGGAGCTTAAAATGACGGGTCCTGGCTATTACTCTCACTTATAGAGTTTTCTCACTTATCCAGTTCTCACTTACCCAGGTTTGACTGTAGTATAATTTTATTTATGCAATACGAAAATTACATCAACAGTTAATACGAAATTTGTAAAATACACATACAAAAAAAACAACCAGTTGCTGGATCCATAGATAGCTAAACTGATCCAAATCGCAACTGATTTTGTTTGCAAAATACTCTTATCCCAGTTCCCGGATCATGTCCACAAAATGTTTTCATGAGCACGATATTAACTGATTTAAATATTCACAAAAAAAATATTTGATAGTTAGTACCTAGTTGTATAACCCTAATTAAATGAAATGAATGCATAAAATATTACGCAAATTAGGCCATGAAATACATGAAGTTTTTTGTTCGACTGTAAATCTTCAACCAAGCTAGAGGGACATTAAATCATGTCATAGATATCGAAAGACGATCTTTGGAATATTCTGGAATATTCCAGCTCCAGCATGCAGATTAAGCTGTCAATTTAGTTGAAAAGCATTTTTAGTTCAGCGGGGTCAACGTCCTCTAGGTGCTAATGCTTACGTCATAAAGCTGCACCGATCTTTCTAACCTATTTCAGACATCAGCCATCCGGAAAATAGACTCGATATATTATTTATACGGCGTACAGGTATTAACTGTGCTTTCCGTGCTGTGGGTCGTGGATTTGATTCCAGGACAAACATTTGTGTGATGCCAAAGTTCGATTTTTGCCAGTGTTTGTTACTTTTTATTAAAAGTATGGATTTAGAGGAAATGACAAACTACTTTTATAAAAATTAAGTATTCTATCAGCAGTCTAGTTACTTAAGTACCTACTAGCTGTGCTTACTTACTAGATGGAATTTTATGTATTCTTTTTGGAACCTTGTACCCTATTGTACAAGTTTTGCATAGTTCAAGGGTAGAAAGAGTTATGTGCTATGCCCATAAATACAAAACATAATTATATATATTTCTTGAGACTCAAGGAATAAATATATGTTTTGCAATAAGCAATTGTCAGAGTACCCAGTAATATTTGATAGGAGTTGGTTTATGCTAGCCAACTCTGGCGAAGTTTATAAGTCGAAGAACTTTGTTATGACTTAACGAGTAACAGCCCGTACCGACGGCTTACTGCTCTAAGCGAAAACGTTCATGTTATCGTTCTGCACTAAGGGCTGAGTACGAATAGATGTGACAATCGTAAACGTATCGTAACGGTCACATTCACACAGCGCGGTGACGCTTTAACGTACGGAAACGAGCTAGCGTCACCGCGTAGTGTCACTCGAATACGTCACCGTTAAGCACGTAACGTATGTTTTTTCAGTAGCTCTACCATGAGTTTTTACAATCTACACTCAGCGTCTGTAGTTAAAAAAAATGAAGAAAATATGAAGATTTGTACAGCTCCTCTAGCGGATAGTTGGGTACTAAAATTCGTAATATTAATGTTTACGTAACTACTGTAGTAAAGTCAGGCGATTTTACTGTGACAACTCATGGTAGAAGTACTGGTAAAATAAAATTTAGTTAGGAGTACTAAATTTCATTATCATCATAGAAAGAATAATGCCATAGGAAAGAATAATTCCATATCTAAATTCAACCAACTCTAAATTCAATTAAAATATTGTTCGCCTAATATATGAGTGAAACAAAAAATAAAATCAGCTAACGCAACGAGAAGTTACATTTTACTTTACATTTTGATTGAAAATCGACTCTATATCCTAGGCATTTAGGTTACAGAGTAGGTTACTGGAAATAAATAGGTACAATCAATCCACATGATATGTGGCATACAATCTCGTTGTAATCTGAAACTTGCCATACCCGAGGATTGATGACGCAGCTTCACTGACACCCTATCCGTGACGTCACGAACCAGAACTCTGGAGAATTCATTACCTATTGAACATCTGAAACTGCATGAGGATTATATAGGTAACTAGCTGATGCCCGCGACTCCATCTTATTATTGTTATATTTTGGATCAATATCTTTTATTATTGAAGTGAAAACTTCTTTAGCGGCGCTGGGTGGGTAAAAACTTTCAAACTCGCGTCAGGGTCACGTGACGTCGAAAAAGCGTAAGATCTTATTTCATTTTTATACATTGCTCGTAAAACAAGAGACGACAAAAGAACACACTTGCGGTCACGCGACGTATGACTCAAACAATTAAATAGTGTTGTGGCGACATGACGTGACGATGACGTGGCGACATGACGTGACGTGACGATGACGACGAAGCCAACGAAGACACAGACACATTGACGTGACGATGACGTGGCGACATGACGTGACGTGACGATGACGACGAAGCCAACGAAGACACAGACACATTCGCGCTTGCGCGAATGTGACACAATGACATGACACAATCACGACTGTGGTTATATTTTTGAAGTGAAAACTTAAAAGTGAAAACACAACGTTAATATTGAAGTTTTCACTTCTGCCGGCACTCCCGGAGTGCTACCATTTTTTTTTTTAATATATTGTGTTTTTTATCGGTAGGACATACTTCAGGATTGTTCCTTTAAACATTTCAAGTAGATTAACTACTACTTTTCGTTTTAAGTCTCGAAGATCGCGACAAAACGCTCAAATAGCGCGATCTAGGAATCGAGAAGAGGGTGCAGCGACATCTAGTTGTGAAATTGGAACTAATTGTACATTGTCATGATCGAAGTGAGTTTTTTTCATTTTTGCAAAAATATAATTATTAAGATGGACATCTTACCTTATCCACAGGAAAGTCAAGATCAATACGAGCGGACAAGAAGCGGGTTTCCTCTCGAAGTCTTCCCACAGAGTTTAAACGCTCACTTTACAGCATCACGTACATAAATATTCCGAATAGTAAAATCAATAGGTGCACGATAGGATAAAAGAGAGTATTGACCCAAAAATGTTAAGATTTGCAACTGATACCCACCATCGGCAAGATTTTTATAATAATTTAGAATTTAAAAAAAAACATCGGAAAATTAAGCTATCTCAAACCCGAAGCTCAACTATAATGAATGTCTTAATTACATTAATTAACGCTAAAATTTAAATAAGTTTAGATAAGAGAGTTAAAATAAAATTAAACTTACTTAAGACTTAAGAACTAGCTTAGTAGTATAATCGTTTTAGCTTTAATTATCCTATCAACTTACATTTCAAAATAAAAAACATAAAGTAGTAGAATTTAAAGACTAACTTTGAAAAATAATAAATAAGTATTCACGGACAATTCACACATCACACTCTAGTCTCAAACTAAGCGCAAAGCTTGTACCTACTATGGGAACTAGATTGCTGGTAGAATATAATTTTTATTTATTTACTGTGGGTGGGAATCGAACCCACGACCCACAGCATGGAAGGCGTTCACCATTAAATAGCTACATTCACCCTGAGTAACAAAGGCTAGACTATTCGTTGCTGGAAAAGATTAGTGATCCATGCGAACCCGGGACAGACCGCTAGTTTTTAATATGTATAACAATAAATGCAATGCAACAAATAATGCTACAACAAAATACAGTTGTAGCATCGACACGATAAGAAGAAGAAGAATGCAATAACCTTAATCACCTTCCAATGTTTCATAGACCAGATAAGGCTAGAAACCCTAAACCGCTGTAGAACAATCCAGTTTAATCAAACCTGTGCTCGTGATCGACCGCAAATGACTCACTGTCCGATACTACACCGACAAGTTAAATATCGATATGGTGACACGAAACTGATAAGTCGACGTCGAGCAGGTATTAAAGTAGAAATAAGTGTCGTATCCACCTGGATCTCATAGAGCAAGTTTTGCTTAGTTTAAGACTAGATGGCGTTGTGTGAAACGACTGCGATCACTTCAGATGATTTTTGAGATTTTATGAGAAACTCAGATGTTTTTTTTGAATAAAAATAACAATTTTAAGTATAAAGTATTGAACGCTGTTTCGCTTTAGGAGATCTCTTCCAAACAGCCTTTGGATGGATAGAAAAACTAAATTAGATAAAAACGGGACCGTTATATAACGTCAGTGGTTTCTCAAGAAAATCAGAGATTTCCGAACCCTTTTGCAAAGAGCCAATCGGATTCAATTAGCGATCCAATAACAGATTACCTGCTGTGAGGTGACTTCAACCGTATTAGTACCTATTTAGGGATTAGTTTTAGTTAGCTGTCAGTGTCGTTAATCATCATCATTTACCCGAAACTGACGTGTTGTCAAAAACAACAACATAAACTTATAACATCGCAGTTTTCAATCAGTTTTAGTAGATATTTGTTATATTTGATAGATGTATAGCCCTAAAAAGTCTAGTTAGCTATTTTTTTATATGTTGGTATTATCTAAGCACAAATAAATCTGCAACTTACGTTACGTTTACGTAAAAAAACGTATTCGATTAACACTTCGCGTCAACGCCAGCTCAGTCTTAATTTTACTACTACTAATCGAGTGTACAATCGCATTATCTCTACGAGTAGGTATCTTCCAAAATAAACCGACTTTAAAATAAGCGATTTTAATTCCTTATTTTTTGTATGTTATGCTATTACTACGCCAATTATCAATCGATTTTGATAATTATTTTTTGGTCATTCTTTAAAAAAACTTTCATGTAGACTAAGATATGACCCATACTTTCTTTCTTTTAAAAAAATATTTTAGTACTACTTGTCGATTACGATTGAAGTTGGTGTTCATTTTTGTAAAAAAAATCTAACTACTGTACTCATGGGTGTGTAAATCGGGCGCTGACTAAATAGTTAGCTCGCTCGTGTAGCCGTGACTAATCGGATCACGGAACCCAACTGGCTCTATCCTCATACTAACGTGCGATTTAACGGATGTCTAGTAACTATCCATTGCAAATTGATAAGCTCACTCAATAACATAATAACATAAATAATGATGTTTATTTTAACTTTAAATAAAAAAGATTTTTCAAAATTAAAAATATTTTGTAAAGGTTTTAGAATCAATCAAATATATGTAAGACAACGGTCTGTAGATAGCTCAACTGTTTCTTATGTATTTTATATGAAAATTTTGTAAATACTGTATAGTCGTAAGTTTGTTTGTGAATAAAGTTTCCATATTAATATATAATGTAAGTAAATATATATATGTAACAAAATCAAAAATCTAATTTAGGAAAATATATTATACTTATACAAAAAATATACAGATCTTTATTTGATAAAAAGCTTATCTATACTTATAATAAAACTGTAGAGAGGTCAATTCTGTACATGAAATATATTTAAAAAAAAACTATCAGGGGGTGATTAGTGATCGATACTGATGCCAAAAATGCAATCAGTAAAATTTTTGTCTGTCTGTCTGTCTGTCTGTCTGTCTGTATGTTCCTTATAGAAACAAAAACTACTCGACGGATTTGAACGAAACTTGGTACAATTATTCTTCATACTCCTGGGCAGGTTATAGGATACTTTTCATTACGCTACAATCAATAGGAGCAGAGTAGTGAAGGGAAAACGGGAGAAGTTACTCTATTGTTTAAGCTTCCGTCGCGTGTGCAGCCTTAATGGTTGAAGTTACATAGAAATCATGTATGACGGAAATATTCTACACTAGCTGACACGTGCCCACTTCGTTGGGGATAATTTTTATTAAATAAAAAAGTAAGACATATGCTGTCGTTGACTTGTGGCTTTTTTGTAGGCATTATCAAGCTCCACATCTTTTCTGTAGAACACTTCTTTCATAGTTAAGGCAGCGTTCGTAAGAAACGCTTTCATTCGACCGTTTTTTCTCCGATTCATTTTGCAAAACGGACTACCACGTAAAAGCCTTTTTATTTTTCAGCAATAATGTAACTTTCTATTGGTGAAAGAATTTTTAAAATCGGTTCAGTAGATGCCGAGATTACCCCTTACAATTTAACAAATACACAAACTTTACCTCTTTATAATATTAGTATAGATTAAGTAAGTATATTACACATATATATATTTTTTTCCTAACCTATCTCGTCCCACTGCTGGGCAAAGGTCTCCCCCAAATCCTTCTCTCTGCTTTCCGCTTTCGTCCTCCAATCCCTCTCGAAAGCATCGAGGTCGTCCCGCCATCGCCTCTTTAGTCGGCCTCTACGCCGCTTTCCGTCTTCAGGCAGCCACGGTGTCACGATTTTGGACCATTTCTTTGAGTCCATCCGGCTAATATAACCTGCCCAGTCCCACTTAAGCCTCGCGGTTTTATTGCCTACATCTGCAATACCAGTGAGCGAACGCAGTGTTTCGCACTCGATCGATGCGCTTGAAACCAAAGATGCTACGTTCCATTGCTCTTTGGCAAATCTTGAGTCTGGATTTCTGTGCTTCAGTCAGTGACCATGTCTGCGCACCGTAGGTTAGGACGGGCAGAATGCACATGTCGATGAGTTGGCGTTCGATCTCCTTATCCTGCCTGTTTTCGAAGCTCGCTAACTGGCCCAAGTAAATGTACTCATCAACAACAATATATTTTTTATAAAATATTATATATAAAAAAAAACAAACCATCTAAGTAAATTATGTTTTTGTATGAGATTATTAGCACCCCCTTGAATATTTAATATTTTGTTTTTTTTGTTTTAAAATATTTATTCGTCATTAAAGCGGTAATCGAATACGCAACCCTAAATAACTTATCAAGATAACTCAATCTAACGGAACTATTGCTAAATACCGACCGACTTATAACACATTGCCAAAACGCACCGATAGCGCGATCTAGGATTTGTGCACAGTAGCGCCATCTAGTGGTAAACACAACAAATTTCAAACTTTACTCGATTTGAGTATTCAAGTGCGACGGCGCGATGGCTTATTTCATGTATAAGTTTGGTGTTTAAATACCGATTTCTATGATTCTTTTTTTATTGAATAGGTAATAATGTTAACTTTTTTTAAATTTGGGATGACTGAGAGTCTTATAAACGTAAGAGTAAACAAATATAATCAGAATGCTCCGAACTGCTAAGCTATCAGGAGTTACACGTGTTATTGTGAGTCAACCATGAAAGATAGACATATGCTGTTCAGGGATATTTTTTAGATAATTTAATGTAGAATATTTCCGTCATACATGATTTCTATGTAACTTTAACCATTAAGGCTGCACACGCGACGGAAGCTTAAAAAACGGAGTAACTTCTCCCGTTTTCCCGACATTTCCCTTCACTACTCAGCTCCTATTAATTGTAGCGTGACGAAAAGTATCCTATAACCTGCCCAGAAGTATGAAGAATAATCGTACCAAGTTTCATTAAAATCCGTCGAGTAGTTTTTGTTTCTATAAGGAACATACAGACAGACAGACAGACAGACAGACAGACAGACAGACAGACAAAAATTTTACTGATTGCATTTTTGGCATCAGTATCGATCACTAATCACCCCCTGATAGTTTTTTTTTTAATATATTTCATGTACAGAATTGACCTCTCTACAGTTTTATTATAAGTATAGATTAAATTGTCTAAAAAATATCCCACAACAGCATATTTCTATCTTTTATGGTTGACTCACAATAACACGTGTAACTTTCGATAGCTTAGCAGTTCGGAGCATTCTGATTATTTTTGTTTACTCTTACGTTTATAATACTCTCACTCATTCCTAATTTAAAAAAGTTAACATTATGACCTATTCAATAAAAAAAGAATCATAAAAATCGGTATAGAAACACCAAACTTATACATGAAATAAGCCATCGCGCCGTCGCGCTTGAATACTCAAATCGAGTAAAGTTTGAAATTTGTTGTGTTTACCACTAGATGGCGCTACTGTGCACAAATCCTAGATCGCGCTATCGGTGCGTTTTGGCAATGTGTTATAAGTCGGTCGGTAATTAGCAATGGTTCCGTTAATTGAGTTATCTTGATAAGTTATTTAGGGTTGCGTATCCGATTACCGCTTTAATGACGAATAAATATTTAAAATAAAATAAAATATTAAATATTTAAGGGGGTGCTCATAATCTCATACAAAAATATAATTTACTTCGATGGTTTGTTTTTTTTTATATATAATATTTTATAAAAAATATATTGTTGTTGATGAGTAGATACATTTTGGGCCAATTAGCGAGCTTCGAAAACAGGCAGGATAAGGAGATCGATCGCCGCATCGAGAACGCCTGGAAGAGCTACTGGTCCATGAAGGAACACATGAAAGGCGACCTTCCACTTACGCTTAAACGCCAACTCATCGACATGTGCATCCTGCCCGTCCTAACCTACGGTGCGCAGACATAGTCACTGACTGAAGCACAGAAATCCAGACTCAAGATTTGCCAAAGAGCAATGGAACGTAGCATCTTTGGTTTCAAGCGCTTCGATCGAGTGCGAAACACTACGCTGCGTTCGCTCACTGGTATTGCAGATGTAGGCAATAAAACCGCGAGGCTTAAGTGGGACTGGGCAGGTCATATTAGCCGGATGGACCCAGAGAATGGTCCAAAATCGTGACACCGTGGCTGCCTGAAGACGGAAGGCGGCGTAGAGGCCGACCAAAAAGGCGATGGCGGGACGACCTCGATGCTTTCGAGAGGGATTGGTGGACGAAAGCGGAAAGCAGAGAGAAGGATTTGGGGAAGACCTTTGCCCAGCAGTGGGACGAGATAGGTTAGGAAAAATATATATATATCTGTTATATACTTACTTAATCTATACTAATATTATAAAGAGGTAAAGTTTGTGTAAGTATTTGTTAAATTGTAAGAGTTATCTCGGGATCTACTGAACCGATTTTAAAAATTCTTTCACCAATAGAAAGTTACATTATGGCTGAAAAATAAAAAGGCTTTTACGTGGTAGTCCGTTTTGCAAAATCAATCGGAGAAAAAACGGTCGAATGAAAGCGTTTCTTACAAACGCTGCCTTAACTATGAAAGAAGTGTTCTAGAGAAAAGATGTGGAGCTTAACATGGTGTATGTGGAGCCTACAAAAAAGTCACAAGTCAACGACAGCATATGTCTTACTTTTTTATTTAATGAAAATTATCCCCAACGAAGTGGGCACGTGTCAGCTAGTACATAATAAATTTTGTTCAAAACATACTATAAATTTCTGTTATTTTTATAGTCGAGTTCTACAAAGAAATCTTAGTACTACTACAATTCAATTACATTTTCATTTTCCAACTGAAATTTTCGTTTCATCTACTATCGTGTAGGCATTAATAGGAAACGCCATATTTCATCGTAACAAGGTCTATTTTAGTTCTATATCAAAGAAACACAACGCATTTCTGATCAACAAATGAAATAAGAAAAAGGACTAGTTCCCCTAACAAAATAATATATTTCTTTTGATTTATGTAGTCCTAGATTCAGCCCAGACGAAACCATCCCAAGGTGCGAATAAATTTTAGGAAAACAGTATATTTTGTTAGTCTGCAGACGCTAGGTAATAACTAGTTACTTTCGAATAGAATAGAAACTAAACTATAACTTATATATCGGTTGTATGTTGACTAAATAGTATTTATGTTGAAACTTGACTAGTTTACTTTTTGTTTCAAGAACATTTTATAAAAGTGTAACAGACAGAAGAAATTGCTTATCCTTCATATTAAGACCTGATCTAACAACTAGATGACATTTTCAAAAAATAGTAAATAAGTGAATTACCTACAGTTTTTTTTGCGGTTGAGAAAAACAACTATACTTACATACTTACAAATACAAAATGTTTTTTTTATTGCCAAAGAATCATATCGTTAACAGTATTGGAAATATTCTTTTAAGTAAGAAATACTTGTATTAGAAGATCCCGCTCTTGCCAAGGTACATCAAAATAGTTATGTTAGTTGCTTACGCGTAATCTAACTTATTAAATGTGTGAAATTTAGAGATAAGTATTTTTTTTAATATTCATTACTAATGTTACTTACTAGAAAGCGACATGTATCTATACTTGCCAATCAAATATCTCAAGAAATTTAAACAAAAAAAATTTAAATTCATTTCTATGCTACAAATTATTTAATGTTGTTTAGTCCGGCCTCCCAGAGGTCAGTCAGGTAGAACAAGTTAATTAACTGTAAATTAGGAGTCTGTAGGATTATGAAAAGGCTCTGAGCCGGTTTTATGAGCTCGTAAAGATATTTTTGGTTAAAAAACCGCAGCATTTACAAGAAACTACGTCCTCAGAAAGCACGTCCTTACTAATCAGATTTATATGTACGTTCAGTAAATAACAAGGATTATTTAAAAACGTCTTATATACTACGTGGTTCTAGAAGCCACGCGACTAGACCCTAGAAGAGCGGGCAAGAAACTGCTACGGCCGTTCTTACCGTTTTTTAGTATGATCTCGCTCAGAAAGTAATTAATATTATAAGCTTGTAATATCACTCAATTAATTTGATTATGACTAGTTTCTCACGAACAGAAAAGAAAGACCACATTCTTAGCATTTTTATTAAATCCTTACCCCTTATCTTATAAAAAGTTAGCGTTGACTTTATATCACCATTACGTATGGTAATCAATACATCAAGTCTGCGCTAACTTTTTATAAGATAGACCGTTAGTATTGATCACCTCTCTTCACAATAAATAATTTAAGAAATAGATCATCACGTATTTCCTTTTTGATTAAAAAGCTGATAGCTTATGACTGTGTAAATCGTTCATAATAAGCCTATGCTAGTTTTTCCTTATAAGCCGAGCGAATAAGCCGAGGGCCGACAGTATGAGATCCATCTTTCACTTCATTAATCTACATTACCCAAGTCGTGGATATTCGCAGCTGGGGCCAACGAGAGTATGGATCAATCGGTTATGCGCCTAGTACGAGTTATAGGAACAAAGATCGAGATGACAGGTCAAGGACATGCAAGGTCAACGTAAGATGCCGTCATGTGAGTTTTATTTATATTCTTGAAAATTATAGATCAAAAATGCTTATAAATATGTTATCTTTATAAGTATAGACATTATCATTAAAGTATAAGATTTTTAATGGAAATTCATTTCATTCATTCATTTCATTTTCAGCCTGTGGTGTCCCACTGCAGGGCAAAGGCCTCCCTTCCTTTTCTCCAGTTCTCTCTGTCCTGGGCTATTGTGGACCAATCTTTTAAATGGGCATCGAGTTCGTCCCTCCATCTGCGCCGAAATGATTTAATGGAAATGTATTAGATAAATACGATATTCGAGGCCATTTTTGTACATATAATATAAATTGAATTAAGCACAGTAAAAATATTAAAATCAGTCTTAAAGCGCCACTAATTTTCGTCATAAAAACATTTTATGACAGCATTCTAAATTATATCCTATATTTAAGTTAGAACGTTTTTACTTAATAAAGAAACCTGTGATTTACTGAAAAAAGTATGTCTTTTTCGTCTTCCTCGTGCCCATATTCCATCAAATGATGTCGGCACATTCTCTCCACTATTTTATGACTATGAACATTATTTTTTACAGTTGAAACAATTTTCCAAAGAAAACTCAGACTCGGCACGGTGATGAGAGGAAAATAGCCGAATGGTTTGCGATGGGATTTTTATAGCTGACCTTTTGACAATCATGTGAGATATTGATATGTCCTGGATACTGCAGAGTTAGGGGGAACTGAAATAGAAGCGTTTTCTGATCATCTATCTGATGAAGTACTTTTATATTGACAGGCGTCACAGCTCAGTTGGTAGTAGATCTGCCTTCCATGCACTAGGTCGTGGATTCGATCTCCACCGAGAGCAAATGTTTGTGACATGAGCACTAATGTTTGTTCTGTGTGTGTATGTTACTATGTATGTAAAACTAGAGCGACTTTAGAGTGCATTGTGAAATGTCCTTAAATATTTAGTAGATATTCTATTCTTATTTTTTTATTTAGGAGATATCGCCAGGCTGAGCAAGATTTGTTTATATTTTAAAACAAATCTTCTGGATTTTATGTTTTGGCATAATAATTTCGTAGATTAAATTTATACTTATTGCAATAAGTCCGCGGCGACCGCGATATGTTACGAAACTTTCCAAACACAACAAATCTTTAAAAAAAAATGTCGCTGCTAACGTAATAAAATAATAAAAGAACTTGTTGTACTCAATTAGAAGGTATTTTTCAGTTTTCTTAAAAGTATCTTCGTGTAAGCCAGAGGGTATAAAAGAAACCTTTCTGTCTTTCGTAGTTTAGAAGTCAAAAAACCTACAACGTTTGATCTCTCAAACAAAATAGTTACTTGGAAATTTCGTTTGTAACTCCTAATTGGTTGTAGTAGTTTCCAAAAGTTAGTTTTTCGTTTTAATTGCGTAAATAAGTCAATTGGTTTAACATGGTCATACTTATCAACGCTCGATAAGAATCAAATAAACTAAATTTAATTTAATAAAATAATACTCAATAAATAAATACATAATGCTGGACAATCCACAAAACATCATCTAGCCCCAAGCTAAGCAGAGCTTGTGTTATGAGTCATGTCATAACACAAGCTCTGCTTAGCTTGGGTCTAGATGATGTTGTGTGGAGTGTCCAGCATTATTTATTTTATTTATTATACTTTATTTGCCCCCAAATTACCTCCCAGTGCTGTAAAAAACTCAAGATTCCAAGTTATTCATAAGTACTGTTAGTGCAACACTAACAAATGAATATTAAAACAATGCGTTTTCTGCAAGGCATTTAAAATTCAAAAGATACTGAAGAAAATTATACTGTCTGCTAGAAGTGACCATGTTTTGTTGATTTTATGAGTCAAAATGCAGAACTGTAGATGGCCCACTTAATGTTAAGCGGCGTAGATCTGCGTTCAACAATGCTAGCAACAACGCTTCAATTCTAGTTTTCTCCTTATGAGAAATAGATTATTTTATTATTTTATAATAAAAAAAAATTATACCCACGAATTATTATTTTTACCTAATTAGTTTACACTTTGTTAAAATGAAACGCACATTTTTTTATTTTATGTTACCATCCAGCTAATATGATGCAAAATATGATCGTCTCGGCTCAGTTGGTAATTAAATTTATTTATTTATTTATTTATTGAAGCGACCAACAGCTACAACGATAAAGCTAAGTTAAAATAAGCATTTGTATATAACAGCCAATAACAGGTCTCTCTAAATAAATATTTATTTTCTTCACACTTTATTAATAAGCTCACCTATGGTCATGTCTTATTTAAAATTTCCTGTTGGTATATATTTCATTTTGTGTACAATAAAAAATAGATAACCAAGGACCGGGATGAGTGGAAGACTTTGGGGGAGACTTTTGCCCAGCAGTGGGACAATATAGGTTAAGGAAAAAAAAGGCATAAATAAGTAAGTATTTGTTTTGATTTAAGTTCGATAAGTAAAATGGTTGCCAAAAATACCAGCAAGTTGTTCTGAAAAGCGCTATCTACGAAACAAATGGCCTGTAATAACTTATCCGGACATTGTCCTAAATACCGCGTTAATCATGGTTAGCATAGCCGACCGGAAAGATCGGCCGCACACCACGCGACTTTAAAACGCGCTTAAAAATACTAAAGACAAATAAAAATTAAACACTTAAATCTTTTCGAAATTAATCTTTGACGATTTCGGTTTACTGCGTACAAGATGAAATAAGATTAGATAATATTTATGTATTCATCCACAACTTTAAAATCATAGCATTAAATTAGATTAAATACCATAGATTAACTAATTTTATAATATGCCACAGTAGTCCTTTCATCATGAAACGGCCTACAACATAATCTTCAAACATTATGCATGCATATGTTTTAAGTAGGTCTTTGCCCTGTAGCAATAATAATCATTTTATGCAGTTTTACCTAACAGTGTCGTAAGTGTGCGCCGGATCTTCTCTTTAAGTAGGATGCGTACTTATATTTACGTATTTACGCCGCTGTAATGCTTGTTCTAACAAAAACACGTTTTGCAATTCCTTTGAAAATATGCAGATTTACGTCTGAGGTGTAACACTTGTATCGCTCCACCTAATGCTTTTACACTTGTAATGTTTGTTAAGGGTTAAAAGGGACGCACCCTTTTAACCCCTTATTCATAAAGAAAGCACACTTGGAAATTACAAAAAAAAACGTGTGGCACTCGAGGACTGCCGCGGTAAAGCTTGTTTTGCTGGATTACGCAGTGTTAGGTTATTTTCGTTAGGCATTTTCGTTACGGAATTCCTGGATTCGGTCTCCACGCTCAAGGCCCGTGATAGAATATATTGTAACATACGTATGTATGTATAATGGAGTATATCTTGCAATTTGTTTGAGAGTAAAAATGTTAGTTTGTTTGTCAGGTCGCAGCGTTAGTGACTATGGAGCTGAAGTGGTTTTTATGCCAAATTACTAAATTAATCGCTAGGAATATTATTTATTTTGGAATTTTAAGTTTATACTATAGAATCAAATGGTGTATTATGTTTATTTTTGTTGTTGTCTACTGTTCATTTTTTTTTATTATTAACGTTTGTGTAAATAATTGTAGTATGTGTAGCGATTTAAATAGTACAATAGATATACGTTATTTATTATATAAGTTTGTAATGTTGCCATAATTATTAAACAAATACAACAATTGTAACGCGTTTTGACAGTTTCCGTTATTCTTTTGATTTTCATATTAAACTTTTCTTTATTTTAATTAACAGTTTGACGGGAATTTGTTTTAAAGTACCTACTAAAATAATCAAGTAAAAACTTTACGTAAGAAATAATAAAAATGAAAGACTTCAAAAGTTCAAATTGTACAGAAAGTAACAAAATACGGGTAATTTTTCGTATCACCTAAGGGATAAAGTTTGCCCTTTGAACATTAAGAAATTCATGATATTCTCCGCAACGTCACGTTTAGCATGGGTTTAGGTATGTTGGCTCACAACATGGGGATAGTGAGAATACAGAATATGCGATGTCAAATATGTTAAATACAACATCAAATAGGCCTTTATACCCGTTTTAGTAGAACTACGAAGACTTCAATAAAAATACATGTATGTAATGTCTTTGGTGTACTGAACAAGTATTAATGTATGTGTTCAATTTACGACTATATGTAAAGGTAGGTATTTCATACACAATATCGTTCTCATCGTACAAGATTGGCTTGGCAAGCATGATGTGTAAAATGTTCATAAATATTTATTTATTTTAGAACTCTAAAATTACATCCGTTTTGGGTTAGTCTCATAATCCCCATTGAACAATCCCCATCATGGGGATTGTGAGACTTTTAGTTTGTATAGACTGTCTAAACGATAAAAACTCATGCTAACGCCACAAATATTTTAAAACGTAAGGGCAAAAGTATCGCAATAAAAAATAACACAGAGCCGCGGTGAAGTGACGAAGCGGTTCTGTCATACTGCCTTGCAATTTATGATCGCCTGGTACCCGGCCCGGTAAAACATTGCAGCTTGCAATTTATGATCGCCTGGTACCCGGCCCGGTAAAACATTGCAGTTGGGAACTCAAGTTTCAAGCACTTTGATTTATTTGTTCTCAAACCTCT
This sequence comes from Ecliptopera silaceata, assembly GCA_932527185.1. Classification (NCBI taxonomy): domain Eukaryota; kingdom Metazoa; phylum Arthropoda; class Insecta; order Lepidoptera; family Geometridae; genus Ecliptopera; species Ecliptopera silaceata. The sequence goes on along the minus strand of OW052202.1, from coordinate 934,481 downwards.
GCTGAGCGAGAGTTCCACAAAAAATAGTTTTAAATTATGTATTTAGTAACTTCATCATCATCATCGACTTATATTAGTCCACCGATTTATTTATTTATTTATTTATTTCAGTTTCTTACTGCACTTACAGTGTTAACCAACGCGTGCAGTTGCGCGATGGACGTAGGTCTCTCCCAAGATGCGCCACTGAGCCCGGTCTTCGGCTCTTCTCATCCAATAAAATAAGTAAGTTACCTAAGTTATATTAATGAAAAACCCGATTTCATCAGTATCTAAGGTTTATTTTCTAACAGTACTCTGAGGAACTAAACACTGGTAGAGAACCATTTTAAAAATGAACACGCGTTCGCCTCTTTAATGCTAGTAGGCCGACAGATCCAGCCATTCGTTACTATTGGTAACAAGTCAAGACGGTGACTAAACAAAGTCAAAGTCAAATTCAAATATTTCTTTATTCAATGAAATCACAAGGATAATTTAGAATCGTCTTACATACGGGTTAGTCTCACTAGGTGATTCTAGGTGCCAGTTCCACGCGACCAGAGCCTAGAAGAACGGGCTAGAAACTTACGGCCTGGTTCCTACCGTTTTTTATATGATCCTTCTTGAATTGATGAACAACCAATGACAAAAACCAATTCATTTGTGTTGTATCTGTACACAATTTTTGCATGCGAGTGTATACGTGGTAGTGGCGCGTGCATTTTTAGAATAGTTTATCTATAAGTTCCTTAAACATTTTTTTAGATATTTAGATAGCCTTGCCCAGTATTTATACCATCCTTTAGACTAGTCATAGTCAGCTCTATCAACTAGTCCATATTAATAAAAGTCAAGAAATATTTACCGTACCTAAAAAGCACACGAGTTTATTTACTTGAATTTCATATGGAAGTTTGACTCGACCTATAAAATAATTCAATAACTATTTCGAGGAAATGCTAGAAAATTTTAATATTTTTCTTTTCCTCTCAAAGAAAATAATTTCCTTAAAAGCTGTTGACTTTGAAGTAGTTAGAAAGATGCCTTTTACTAAGAGCACAAAATATAAAATTGCTAAGTGGTTGGTTTATTTCGTGTATGTACCTTTTGACCAATTCCAAATAATTTAAGTTCAAAGGGTTCTGGCGGAAATTCGGGTTCTTTTTAATTAATTAAAATTCTTAAACAAAGTTTAATGTGAAAGAGCTCGTTCGTAATACCGCACTTATTTCGCAATACAAGTTTTCCAGTTGAAAGAGTTTATTTCAGAAACATTTTTGGGTGTCAGGACGCAGTGCAATGCATTTCAAACCACGTCCTCAATGGATGTGTTCTGTGAGGCAATGCATCTGTTATAGCAGTAGGATTAGGTATATACTGCAATCCTAAAACCAAAATAATATCTCAAATTCAAATAACAAAAACTTTGTCAGTCTTCTAGTACACATAACACAAGCTCAGCTTAGCATGGGGCTAGATGATGTTGTGTGGATTGTCCAGCATTATTAATTTATTTAGTATTTTTGTTATATCAAGGACTTAAACCAAATATTGAGGTTAATATATAAACAGTAAAACCATGTCTCGTAACATAAATCTTTTCTGCCAAAATAAGTCATTATTTTATGCTCTGAATAAAGCCAAAATAAACATGTACATTTTTCGTCAAAGTGGTTTTTCTTTGGCGTGTAAAATTGCTTTATTTTGCCAAAGCATAATGAGCGTGAATGAAATTGGCGAAGTGCGAGTCTGGATTACAATGGGAAGGTTGCGAGTAGAAAATAGGAGTTTTTATTTATAACTAACTACTTATGAACTTGAAATATATGTCTGGATTACAATGGAAAGGTTGAAAAAAGGCGTTTTTATTTAAAAGTTACTTCTTACTTAAAATATATGACAAAGATGTTTTTATGAAGTTTTTGAGTGATTTATTTACTACTTTTGAAAGTTGCAGAGATTCGATTTATATCATTTTTGGATGAAACATTTTTTATTTCTTTACTTTGTCGTAAGTATAACTTGTTTCCATATTTGTGCAGTTTATACAATTTTTGAGGCCGCATATCTAAAAGTGTATTAAATTATATCATAATATTATAGAATTTGTTTCCCATAGATTAGAAAAAAACTCAAACATTTTGCCAATTGACTAACAAACAAATATTTTTCAATAACCAATAAAGTATAACGGTCTATCTTATAAAAAGTTAGCGCAGACTTGATGTATTGATCACCATGATGACATAAAGTCAACGCTAACTTTTTATAAGATAGGGGATAAAGGTTTATCTTTCAAGTAAGGAACCCTAAAAATAAAGACAAATGAAGGCTCCCGAGAGCTTCTGAGTGGCTTCGTTAGAAGACGCCATTTTATTTCATGTTTTTTAAATATAAAACCGATACATACCTAACAATTTTAAGTTTATGCTATGTTACAAAATCCTAACTCTCATAAAAAAAATATCGATTAGAGTAGATTAATTTAAAAAGGTAGCACCTATAAAATCTTAGTTCTAATTGAGAACCTCCTAATTTGAGGTCGGTTAAAATCTCTCCTTACTTCAAAATGCTTCGTCATCGGATTAAGTTGGTAAATCGAGTGTAGATTGATGGATGACGGAACGATCATTAATTATCTTCAATACATACACGCTGTTTTTGTACACGAAAATAGTACAGCTATTTTTGGCATTACTAATGTTGTAGTTACATTGCGCAGTAATTCGGCAACGCCCTGCAGTCATGTAGTCGTTGACGCTCAATGTAACTCTACCATAATCATTATTATATAGGTAAGATATAGATCATTATTATCGAACATCATTATTATATAGGTAGTTTTATAGGTAAACTAATCAACCTATAAAGTGCTTGACAGGGTAAACATGAATAAGATAAATGAGGCAGTAACACGTAACGTATTGAGTCACACTGCGCGTCAACTCCGAACGTTGCAGCGTCACCGCTCAGTGTCATCTTCATTAACCTATATCAGACTGCTGGAAGTAGGTCTCTCCCAAGACGCGCAACTGAGCCCGGTCTTCGGCTCTTCTCATCCAGTGTTTACACTCAGCAGGTCGTCGCTCCATCTCGCCGGAGAGCGTACACTACGCTTGCCTAAATGCGATCTCTCGGTAAAATAAACTATCTACAGTTTTGTCATTGGTGTGCGCGCGCCCTAAAGGCACATAAGATTAACGACCGGTTTCTCGAACGATGATCAACGAAAAAATCAAATAATTACTATGTGTCAAACTCGGATCAATCGTAATTTGGGTTTCCAGAAACCGGCCGTAAACGTTTCAAAGTGATTGAACGTTTGCAACACGAAGAATGTACCTCGAAGGACGTGTTCTGTGAGCAAATGTAATTGCTATTCCAGTGAAAAAATGACCGAACATTGTGTTGATCGAGGGTTTGTTAAAAATATGTCATTGACGCACTTTAGTTAATAAAGTACAAGCTATAAATAATAAAGAAATCATCATTATCAACCTATATCAGTCAACAGCTGGACGTAGTTCTCTCGCAAGTTGCGCCACTGAGCCCGGTCTTCGGCTCTTCTGATCCAGTGTTACCAACTTACATAAAAAATAGTTCCAAAAAGTAATATGCTATGAAAGTTCCAAAGAGTGCAAAACTATGTTTGCGATTCGCAGTTAGGGTTCGTTCCGGCAGTGTAAAAGCCTTTATGAACTACGTGACCCGGTGTTCCGTATTGACACGTACTGCAATTTTCTCGTAGCCACCGGCCATGACGTCATTGCCTAGCCGATCGATCATAAAACTAGCATCAGCTGCCTGACCACCAAGTTTATTTTATTTGTAAAACTACTAAATACTAAAAAATACTAAATAGTACACCAAATTTGTCTACAAAATGTACATTGTCATATAAAATACATAAGAAACAGTTGAGCTATCTACAGACCGTTGCAAACGATCTATAGATTACTTTTGTAAATACCTTTTATTAGTAAATATGTAATAAAAAAAAAATTAAAAAAAAATTGTCTATGATATTTTATAGACTAATTTGGTGTAGTGCCGCCAAAAACGAAGACGAGTGAAAAACAAGTGGGATAGTACCTATATGTAAATGAAAAAAAGTGTAAATAAATGATGGCATAATAGATACCTTGCTTGATGAGGTACTTAGATGTTGAATTTTTACAATCTTGCATAATAATAATTACTTTAGCTATTAGTTCATTAATTAAAGAAATGAAGCTTATAGTACCTAATATAGGATAGTAATTAAGCCTGGGGTTCAACTTATTGAATTCGAAATATTGTTTAATACTATAAATATTGTTTATTCAAATACTATAAAAATAGTAACATACTTGGCGGTAATTGACGAAGGCTTTTACGAGAGTTCGTAAAAATGCAGTTGTGAAGGACTTTTGAGCTACTTTCGTTGATTGAAGATGTCGCCAAAAGTCTTCATACCTCTTCAACCTGACGCTGTACAGAAACCAGGTATTTTTGAATATTAAATTATTGGGTGTCTAATTCACTATGTATCTCAATCACTGGAGCATCGAAAAAGTGGTCCCTGACGCTGCATAAATCATTTAGATTCAATGATCCTGTATACTTCTAGATAATAATTAATTCACTTTTGAAAATAAATTTTAATTATTTTGGGACATGTTTGATCTTACTCTATTTTGTGTGCCTTAATAAATAAATTTTCACAGACAATACACACATCACACTCTAATCCCAAATGAAGCAAAGCTTGTACTATGAGAACTAGACTGCTGATATTTATTGTAAATACATACATACAATAGATACATAGTAACATCCAGACACAGAACAAATATTTATGTTCATCACACAAACATTTGCCCTGGGTGGAAATCGAACCCACAGCATAGAAGGTAGAGCTACTACCAACTTAGCTGTGACGCCTGTCTTTAAATAAGATGATAATCTCTATTTATCATAACAATAGCATAAAATCTTTGATCGTGAAAGCAGTTAACAACCTCGTACCAACAGAAACTCTTGCTATACCAACTTCTCCAGTGTAATGGAAGTTAAAAGAAGATTGGAAACACCTTGATGCATACCATTGAGCAAGCGCGCGTGTAATCCAACCGAATCCAAAATACATAATTGATGGGAGAATCTAACGTCCGCTAACGTACAACTGGCATAGTACATGTTATAAGGACAGTCTATCAATGTGCTTCACGAAAAATAAGGTTAGATAACTATATTCTAACTTAGAGCGTTAGAGCGAAATGCTTCAATTTTAGACTCAGGTCCACAACAAGTCCACATAATTTTGTACATTTTAAATTATACACGTATTGTAAGACCTTATTTACTGAATAAAGTTATTATTATTATTATTATTATTACTTAAAATACGAATTGTTTTATCAACGGGCAATATAAGTTATTAAAATGTTCGCGGAGCTATCAGTAATACAATAGATCATATTATTATCTACGAGTTCTACTCATTTTGCGAACACCTTACCTGCACCAAATACTGAAGAACTTGAAACATAATGGCAGACAACATGGGAAAGTTCCTGATAACAAGCAGAGTAGCCCAAAGAAACTCCTCCCTTTTTGGTCTTTGGCTCGCTAATCTGCTTATGCCTAAAAAGGCAACCCTAATCAACAATTTTTTCCGTGAAAAAGCCTATTGTAACATTTATAACCATGCCTTTGCACCGCGTAATCGGGCAAAGTTCCTGCTCAAAATCACGTTTCACAACAATGAGGAAACGATTGAGGACCACGTATAGGTCACACCACATTAAAATTTCTCAGATAAAGCGATTGAAGGAATCGATTGAAGTACTGCGTCCACTATACTCTGCCCTCGGGTCCATCCGACACCGGTTTACATAATTGAACGAGCCGTGGCTGGTTCGCTGTGATGCAATGTATACTGAATTAATAGCTGCTCAGCTACCATGAAACATGCACTGCTCTATACACATCAGATTAGGGTCAAACTATGTTTGACTGATGACGTCTTCTAAGAAGAACTACCTTTAGTATTTAGTCGGGTTAGTGTATGGGGTCAGGAGCTACTTTCCATCGTTCATAAAAGCTGTTTTACAAGCTGATTTGATGAAGTATCACCTCAGCCCGGTTGGCTTTATCCACTGAAACGTCATGGTCTATTGACCATACGAAGCTGCTGAAGAATCAATTTTCTTATAGTGTCCCCCTTGACTTTTTGATTTCAATACTGTACATGAAGAATTTTTTTTGAATTAGACAATGGTGGCCAATTTCATAAAACCCAAACAAAACTCGCACCCTAATATAATCATCAATTTTTATTCAGCAATATCAAAATAATCATTTAGAATTGTCTATATACTAAGTCTTATATACTAGGTGATTCTAGGAGCCAGTTCCACACGACCAAAGCCTTAAACACAAAACCAAAAACGGCCTTCTTACAGTCTTTTTTGTATGATCAAAGTCAAAGTCAAAATTGCTTTATTCAGTAAAATCACAAGGATCATTTAGAACCGACTTACATACTAGGTGATTCTAGGTGCCAGTTCCACGCGACCATTCTTACAATGAATTAAAACTATAACTGTATGTTCCAGAACAACAGAACACATATGGAACCACAATCTCATTTCTTAATAGCACCAACATTTAGCTTAGCTGTCCCACAACATGACCATAAAAAGCTCGGTTATATTTCGCCTTATTTTGTGTAATAAAATCCGTAAATACCTTAAATTTACCTTATCCCGTTATTGTTATAAATGGCTTGAAGCGACGCCTTTGTGCCCGGGATTAGATTAATGTCTTTGAAAATTTAAATACATCGCTATACGGTCTCTTATAAAGCAACAACATTTATTTACGAACGCAATAAAACGTCATAAGTAAAAAGAATTTCATGTTGATGGCTTCAGCAGATCTTGAAAATCTATATTGATAGATGGACAGTCGGAAGGACAGACTAACGGCCGGTTTCTCGAACGATGATCAACGAAAAAATCAAATAATTACTATGTGTCAAACTCGGATCAATCGTGATTTGGGTTTTAAACCGACCGTAAGTCGCGTAATGGGGTTTGAAATACCAAAAAGGGTTTTCAATTGTTCTGATCTCTTAGATTCGTCTGAATTTTGCGGCTATCATAAACCTTTTGAATGTATACTCGTATGAATACTTTAGTAGTAAATACTTTTAGGTAAGCGTAGGACGAAAGAACCCGAATCAGAAAAGTGTGTACATTATTTCCGGAATGCTGACTTTCTTCAAAGAAAATACCGTCAGTTTAGTTACAGCGTCAGTTTTCAAGAAACAGCTGTAAGAGAATGATTGTTGTTTATTGAAGCAGCTCGTTCCATCTTTTAGGTACTTTTATTCGATGACTTGGATATCCAAATGGACTCATTGTCAGTGACAATGAGTATCTGTTTCTGAACGGTTTTAACTGACAGTGACATTGACAGTGACATTTAAAATGATAAATTTAATATGCTGACTTTGTAATCTTGGCTAAGCATCTAATAAACGCTCTAAAGATTGTTGTAATAATTATTTAAATGCCATTTTGGAGTATTAACTTGGCTAGTTACGGTATATTAATGCTTAGAACAAGGAATTATTACCAGTAGAGGTTACCGCTTAAAATAGTTAATCAACTACTGGCTGGGTCAGTAGTTCGATTCTCATACAAAAAATAACTAATTAAAATGCTAGAATCGGAATCAATATATTTACCATTAAGAGCTCAGAGGTTATTACCCATTTGATTAAGATTTCAGTAAGTATAAGTACTGAAATCTTAATCAAATGGGTAAGTACTACTTAGCATATTCGAGAGAGAAAAAACCTTCTCTTAATGGTAAATATATTTAATAATTACTTGCTGCTTTGAAATACTTTTAAAAATGTTTAAATACCCAAACTCTTAGTATCTACAATTTGTCTAAGCGCTCTCATTCGCTTGAGCCATTTTTAAGTGTTCTGAATATCTCTACCAAAACTCGAAGCAATAAAAACGTCCAAATGCGGGTACTTGTAAAATACTGCGCAAGCACTAGCTGAGCTGCGTCTCTTTGAAACACATCCACCGGTATAAAACAGTACTAAGTATGAAAAATTAATATTCTTTAATGTATAGTTTATGGTATTTCATTATAAATACAATGCGATAAGCTTATTTTTCGTATAAATTAAAAAAAAGTAAAGAAAAATTAATAATAGTTGTTAGTTTACGTATCTCCTTATCAAGGAAATGTCGTAAATTGAAATCTTATTGACTCAAATCTTTTTAATTTCCTGAACTGAATGCAATAACAATTTAAAATGCCTTAATTTGTCATAAGTTAAACAAACATTTCATTTCATTTATTTCGTCATAATTATCACAATAAATGTCGTGTCTGTCTCTGTTTCACTACGAAGCGGGAATAAGTTAGAGAAGTGCAGATATCGGTTTCTACCCTTAATTTTGTACTTAAAACTGAGACTGCGCGATGTGCCGGGAGCAGGCTCTTGGGCAGATGTGCTAGTTTTGAACGCGGTCTGTAGTCGGCTTTTTGCCACTCGAAGGGTTATCTAGCGATACATTTAACTGATAACGGAAGAGGGTTTTCAAAAAACTTCCACACTGCATAAGATTTATATCTGATCTGAGAAATGTAGATCACTGAAGGGTTGAAACTATTTATCGAGGAGATACCTACATAAAAATATATTAAGCGATTCTCGCTACTTTATTGGTTTTTTGAATTTTGGAATCGTAAATAATGCATTACTATATTTTACAGTATTATTTTTAAATTACCGAAAAGTTACCGAGCGAGCGAAACCGAAAGGTTGGTCAAAACTGCTATTACTCTTCCTGTATGTCTGTTGTCGTCGTATTTTGACAAAAGTCAATTTTCTTGTATGAGTATTTTTTTTACGAACGTGATTTTTGATTGAGGGAAGAAAAAAGTGTAGCATTTTATTTATGATTATCGATGGCTTTAAATCAAATTTAAGAGGGCACACTAACGAATTCGTTTTACACAAGCTGTTAAAATATTAACAGAATGACTAGTAGATATTAGTTGCGTTTCTAGCATTTAATATACCCAGATTGAAGTAGAAACTTCTTCTTCTTTAACACAAAAAAGAAAAAGAAGAAGAAGTAGAAACAGCATCCGATCTTACGATTGAACTAGAAACCAGTCACAAAATACTTTACTATCGGGTCTCTAGATAAGTTTCCATTATAAAGAATCAGCTACTGCTCGGATGCCCAGTTTACTTAGACAAATGATTATAGATTGTTATTTTAGTAAAGTCCCTTGAAGCTGTTTACTACCATCTTGAGACGATTCCTGTTATTTAACTAACTACAAGGTCAGGCCCCGCTGAGGACGGAGTAAGCCAAGTAAGCAGGGTTCCGCTCCATTGCTTGAAATCAGCTTAATTACTTCCTTGGGATTAGTGGACACCTTCCTCAAGATTAGTGGACAATGGCCCCGGGCTTACGGGTTCATTGGCAGCTGTTCCGACTTCTGATATTATTATAGATTTAAGAACACAGTGACCATAATGATATGTTTTTTTATATTCTTTATTGCAATAAACTTTTAACTAAGATTTCGATTTTTTTTTAATGTTTAGGTAGGTACTTATTCTATTTTTCTGATGTTATATTGAGTTTTGTTGTTTTATTTTGGTGGAATTTCAAACAACAATAATCAAACTCAAATACTAAAAGTGTATTTGACATCGGGATTTAATGGAACTCGTTTTCCATAGATATTGAAGGGTTAATTCTCCACCATTTTCACATTAAAACCATTGACAGGCCACTTTTCGGTTAACTGACTTGACAAAATAATCACTTGACACTGGCAGAATTGCCTGTCATGTTAATAGAGGCCATATTATCAAGAAGAAGAAGAGATATTAAGGTATCTTATTTGTTCCATAAGACCTTTCCCAAACTCATTTGAACTGCTTCGGATTTCAATATTAGTTTTGTTATTTTAAGATAGTCTTACTTGAAATGACTTTTGTTTGTTTAATTAAAACTCAGGTACCAAGTAGTTTTAGTACTGAATATTAAAGTTTTAACTATTGTTGTTTTTATGAATTTGAAATGGATATGAATATTTATGCTTATCTGCGCACAGAACTCAGTTTCTTACAATTAAAAAATATTGTGTTAAAAAAACCCAAGCTTATTTGATATTACTCGCGTTTTATTAAACTAACTGCAGAAATCATTAAATTTTTTTGGAAAATCATTTTGCATGTTGTTCCATTTAAAAGGCATTATAACGCTCTATTTTAGGAATGTATAATAAATATTTATAAAAAAAATTGGCACTCCTAAAATAGTTGCCAAATTTGTTGAAATTTTTTCTATTTTTCTAATCTATCTTTTTTTATAACCCTTTACCGAAAGAATAACTTGAATAGTCTGAGAAAAGTACGATAACAGGGATTGAAGAATATCCTCGACCGTCCTTATATCACACACAAAAGGCGACCATGGGTAAATCCCCCACTTCCAAATAAGTATCCATGGGGTTTTCATAGGCATACCATAGGTTTTCGACTCGAGAACTTTGCGCGAGATATTTTGGAGGAGTACTAGGAGAGCAGAATCAAACCAGAGGTTCGTAAAGAAAGTAACTGCTCCTAGACTACTTAGAATCAGATATGCTCTGACAACCCATACAAAGCGGCAACATCAAGTATTTAAGATACAAAAAAGTTTTAATTTAAATAACATCAAACCACCCATACAAAATGAACTTGTCTCAAAGCTATTGTAGGGATCTATCTACTGATGAGATCACTAGACAAATCTGTGCAATGTCGCTCAATAAAACAGAGGCGATGTTTGTAATCCTTCCGGACTAGTTTACATTTAACTCGATTTAAGTTCGAGATCCCCTAGTGGCGGTTCGAATCCTTCGCCGGGGGAAATCTGTAATCGGGTTTGTCTATTACGCCGTGCCCGGACCGGATCTGGCCGTCCGACCGGCGATTTTACCGGAGAATCGGGGGGAACCGGCACGAGCCTAATTTTGCGTGATTTTATATTCGATCAAGACGTGCGACGTGAGATTATGAGAGTAAAAAAGTTTATTTTGATACATTGAATCATCATCATCTTCTTACACTTGTACCACGCTATGTGGGACCCCATTAAATGTCAATGAAGGATTTTGTATTTGTAACATGGCTTCTTACACTCTGTTCTATCAGACGTCGTACTTTGAAAATGAAAATATAATGTTCTCTGTATACTTAAAAAAACATAGATTTTAACATTTTCTAATAACCAAACATTTCGAAGAGGTTTCACAACAAAAAACTAATTTGAATTTTTCTAGAAATACTGTAACATTATTGTAATAAATTTAGATATTAACAATAAAATATTAAAGCGAATAAATCTGTAGTCTGTGTTATTCTTATTATCAATCTAGAAAACTTGAATTAAAAATATAATGAACTCTCGTTATGTATTTTCTGCTTTTTGCTATGTAATTTTTGATAGCAAACCTAGATCTTTGACTATTTGTATTATAATTACTATACATATTATATGTAGTTTCCCTATAACACAGGACTCAGGTCTATTCACATAGTTAGGTTAGCAGAGCGACCACTGAATCCTTCGAGCCCACCAATCTAATATCACGATATTGGTATAGGTTTTCAAGGCAACGCTGACACAAAGAACAGATTCACAAACAAATCTAGCCTTGCTACGTACTAACTTAACTTATTCTAGTCACATTGCTCGTCAACACAAGTTCAGCTATCGAACATCGCAGTGTCACTGCGCAGTGTATCTATACATTTGCGATTGTCGCATATATTCGTGATTCTACTGTAACATGTGTGAACGGCCAGTGACATACGGATTAATTACGTAAGAGCTTGTATCGTTCAGTTTCATTGAGGCACAGCTCTTTGAGCTAGCAGGCTGTACGTCAAGCTCTTTGTACCAGGAGCTTATTTTGTTGAAAGGTGCTGTGGGCTCTTGCTTTTTGTTCCTCGAGGTATTAAAAGTCCAAAGTAACTGCAATACGGGTAATTAATACCCGCATACAATATTCACCGCTTTTTAATATTTATTCGTGTTTTTCATTAGAAAAAAGTTATTGGTTATATTGTTGCAACATTTTCTTTATAAATGAATCTATAAATGTGAATCTATACTTCTATGAATTTGTTTGAAAGACCGAACTGTTTGTTACTTTCATTGAGAATCTATTATATTTTGATTGTTTAATGTGTTTTAAAAGTATGATTCTCGAAAACAATAATCTTAGTTTTTACAGAAATAAAAATGTTTGACACTTAACTTTGAAAACAAATATGTTAAAATGTACGCTGTTATCATAATTAGATTAAATCGGCAATTTATCACAAAAATACAGTACAGGAAACAGTTAAGCACTGTTTCATGTACTTACAGTACATACTTCTTCTTCTTCCTGCCCTTATCCCACTAGGTGGGGTCGGCACAACATGTTCCCTTCTTCCATTCTCCTACATTGTGTCACAATAATGTAAGCTACATTTCACAAGGAAAGCCGCGTTTTAACCATAGCTTGTGTTAACCTAAGTTTGGTTCCATTGTTTGCATTTTGCCTTACACCACTCAAGGTGAAGATGATTAGTATGCCGCGGCACGGCGTTCCCGATAAGTGTATCGATTCGACCCGTGAACCTAATTAAATATTTATCAGGCAAATATGTTACTTACCTTTTTCCAATTTTGCTTTTATCCCTAGCTTTTTTCTAGACACGCTTTCAGTGCACTAAAACTACCTTAACCATCTTAGTACACACTAAAAATACCATTTTATCATACTTTAACGTATCACAACGCAACGATAGCATTTACACTGCGCTGTGACGCTTCAATGTACGACGGAAACGGCACCGACTTGTAGTTTAATTGTATGTATTAGGTTTACTGGAGGTACTAAGGTTGTCTGGAAGAGATTGCTTTAAGCAATAAGGCCGCCCATTGTACAAACTATCATACTTTAATTACCACCTAAGGTATTTTGATGTTTTTGTTTCTTTTTCTGTGTTGGTGTACAATAAAGCATATTCTATCTATCTATCTATCTTTACGAATGGAACTATGATACATAGAAAAACAATTCATTACACACTACTCAATAATTTACTTAAATAATTGGACCTATAGTCCTAGGTTTTAGATACACGTAGCTCCTTAACTTTGAATAAAATAAAAAAAGTCTTCAGTAATGAGCATTGGCAATTTAAGACAGACAGTATGAGTACATGATATGAATATTTATCTTCGTACGAAAAGGGAAGATTATCCGAGCCGGGCGACCTTTAACTCGGGTTTGAGGACCAAATTTGGTAGTGTTTATGATCAAACTCCGTGATAACATCGTTTGCGCGATCTAGGACTTGAGTGTTTTGATAAGAGATATCTATGAGCTATCGATTGAGCGCAGTTTTTCATGTATCTAGCTAGTTGGCGAATTTTATAAATGACAGCTTCTACGCAGCTAATGTCAACTTGATTGTAAAACGACACAGCGTCACCGCGCAGTGTATAAGCATGAAGTTAAAATACGGGTGGCAAAGCGTGTAGGAGACAAAACAATCGTGCAGCCAGTAATGGTCTATTTCTAAATAGACCTGTAGGGCTATCCAGCAAGGGGAAACTTGCGGGTAAACTATATCCTTTCAGTTGCAGTTCAGTTTACGATGATTTTACTATAGTAACTCATCAGTAATCCGTGGCATTTTTGTGGACTGACGTGACTGAGCTGTTAAAAATGATGTCAATGCCACGGTTTAGGGCGTGGCCTACCTGATTTGAGCAATGGCCTACCTGATTCTTCGTTAATTCTATCAAACGGTATGAAAATCGATCATTCAAAATATCAATAAAAGACGAAGTAGAAAACTGAACTGCAATTTGATCAAATAACAGTTCAAAAACATTCCAGTTGTCAGGATACCCCCTCTGTATGTCTACTAACCTAATCGAACCAGCAGAAAAGAGCTCAATTTCGTCAGGTTATTGAACTGTGCATATACTACAATAACGATTTGTGTATAGCTAGTTTATTTATTATATTTTAATTTAATAGAAGTGTACAGAAGCAGCTGTTTTCTTTGCGGGCCCTGTGCAGGCGAGCCGGACTTCCGCAGCTCTAGCAACTTAGCCTCCGTTCCTCTCATTTCCGGCTCTCGAAGAAACAGACAAACTATTACAGAGAACTTTGGTTTTGTAGAAACGTCTGCCATCTAATACCATGCAGAAAACCCAAGATGATATGCTCTGGTTGTAGTTGTGTTTAAATGGGAGCTTCTTAATAAGATTGTATGTTTGTTGATTGATCGTAAAAATGCCTTAGACATAGACATAGACGTAGACAGTTATTTATTTACTACACATAGCACACAAAACAAATTACACCAAAAAACAATAACAAAACAATACAAATTAAGCAACAATCATTTATGTGTGCTACAGCAGCAAAAGGGCCCCGACTCAGCATAATGCCCTAACTATTACAAATTTCATTTTATGAAGGAAATATTCAAAATTACACATACCTAGTTCATTTTATTTCTTGTGTGAATTACAATAGGCAACCTTGTCGCTATGAGTGTTTCCTATCAGGCAACCTTTGGTTGGAGTAGTCTACTGAATAATAGTGTGTCTTTACCTATGAATGGATATGTTTTGTCTATGTTTAGGTCGTTATATAACGTTCGCCGTTTTTACAGAATATCTAAGCTCTAGTTTCATGTTGAATGGAATCAAGGAACTTTTGTAAAAGGGTTCTTTGTATACACAATGTTTTTGTTTTCTACTAGAACATGATACATAGTTTTTTTAGTTTTTTTTTCATATCAACTCTTTTTAGTCATTTACTTGATAAAAATGGCAAAATAATGGTATTCAAAACAGAGATAATACATTTTTGTTATAATAATTTGAACTTTTTTTTTTATTTAAAACCAGATAAAGCAAAAGAAATAAAGATTTATGCATATTTCTCACCACCCAAACTGTTTCAAAAATTCTGAAGGAGATGTGGAGAGTATTATATATATTTGATGAATATATATTTTTTTTTGCAAAAATGAATACTTTTAACTTCAATCGCCCTCGAATGTAATACTAAAAACACATTTTTAAAGATCTCAAAAATTACCAGTTAGATCATAATGAAATCGCCCAGCCGTATCATCTATCAAACAAAAACACACAAACTGCTCCTCGTTTAAAGTCGGTTAAAATTACGAAAAGACCTTGAAAGTTACTTAGTAACCCAGTATCACCAATGAATATGATTGTATCACGAAGATGCCTACTTACTGATATTAACTTGTATGCTTGCCGCATCTTAATATATAACGAACAAAGTTCCCACCACAGAACCTTTACATTCCGAACACGGAAAAATCAACCTTATTCCCATAGATATAAGGAAGGGGTGTGTATAACGTGTCGGATTTCGATGTCATAATGTACAAAAGATAATGGGAAAGGAATGACAGCACTCACCTAATTAAATACGAATTGAGGCAGTATATGTACCTACTAGTTACAGCTGTTTTCGTGAAAACGATGGAATTACAAGGAAATGGAGGATAATGTTTTGTTTGACATTAATATGAGTTGAGTTGGCGTTGATCATCATCATCATTAATCATATGCATGTAGATGATGTAAAATGTAAATAGGTGTCTTTTAGACCATCCTGCTCCATCGTTGGCTTCATCGACGCTTTCCATAAGGCGAGATTGTAGCCAAAGGATGGTCTATTTGAGATGATAAAAAAAGAAGAAAAGAAAGTTTCAAATTATCACAGAAATATAAAACAATATGTATTGAAATGGATTTTAAAACCTTTTTGTTAAATTTTTGCAAAAAATCTGTTAGGTATATATATAGAAAAAAAACATTAGCGATACATCTAAAACCAAAAAAAAGTAAAATCGATGAAAGCATTGTCTTTTAGACATATGTTGTAATTAACCATAAACAATAATTAACCATCGATTTTATACTGTAACACAGTATAAGAAATTTGATACAGCTCGCGCAGTGTGTCATAGCCCTTATAAGGCTGTATGTCATTGAAAACGATCTCTCTCGTCATCGCTCGAGTGTCGCTCCGAGCATATCGCCGGAGACTCAAAGGGAGCTTCGAGTGGGTAATGATATTACAAACTTCGTGTCTTTTCTCTTATAGTACAAAATACAAGCGAAAATTGTTAGAATATCATAAAAATAATTTATTGTAAAACTGTGTTAAGATCTTATAGTAGAAAATGTTTCAACAGCCTGCCATTTCGTATGTTTATGTAATGTATGTTTTATAGAAAGCTGATAAAATTAGCTATAAAACAGTATTTATTTAAAATCTCTAACTTGTAGGTATAGTTTAGAAAAAACTAAATTCTAAAAGTGTGATACTTAGTTTTGCAGGCCAGTGTAGTACTTACCTACTTACTCAGAATATATATAATTATAGTACTTTATCATGTTATAAGGTTTTTACACAATTTTTAATAAAATCACTTAAATACATAGATAGATAATACCTTATTGTACAACGTAGAAATAACAAATTATATACAGCTCATCTTAGATAAAACTAAATTAAGTATATTCATTATTCACGCTTGATAGCCCTTTAGCACCTATTTCATTAATCCTATAAGTTATTCGACCAGATAGTAAAAACTTCGACCAAAGTCAAAGTCAAAATTACTTTATTCAGTAAAATCACAAGGATCATTTAGAATCGTCTTACATACTAGGTGATTCTAGGTGCCAGTTCCACGCGACCAGAGCCTAGAAGAACGGGCAAGAAACTTACCTAGACCAGAGAGTATAAATGTAAATAAAATGATGCTAAAAATCTTTTATCTTTTCCCTTGTACTATCCACAAAATGAACAAATGACACCGCGAGCCATCCTTACAAACTCGCAAAACTATTTAAGTTAAAGGTACTCAGTTTGAAAACATTCGCTTACAGGAATTATTTAATAGTCAGCTGAAGGTGGAGTTCTTATAAAACAATGGGGATGCACTTAAGGTTGGTTTTGAGGGCTTAAAACAAATATTATTGTATATAAACAAATATTTCTTTCTTTCTTCATCATCATCATCATCTCTCCCAAAACGCGCCTGTGATAGGGAGGTTTTGCCCTAATCGCCACTCAGGGCATGCGGGTTGGCGATCGCAGGGACACAGTCTGTCGCACCGCTGAGGCTGCTGCCCCTCAGCGGTCAGGGATTTGACTGTGTCTGGAAGGGTTATACCTGAGTAGGGTTATACCGCCGTCGACCGGTCGCCAGAGCCTCGTCGGTTACTGCAGGATGTACCGCGTGCAGGTGAGGTTGACAGTTGGAGCTAAAATTTTTGTGTAGCTCCCTTACATCCCCTTTCTTTCTTAAATCTTTCAAAATATATAAAAATTGATTGCTGTTCGTTAGTCTCGCTAAAACTCGAGAACTGCTGAGTTTTCATTACTCTCTATATTTACCAAAAATATCTTATTAACAATCTAGTACTAGCTTTTTTAGTTTAAGGCACAACTTTACATTGTGTTAAATATCTATAACCCTTTATATATCATATAGAAACCTTTTTTGAAAAAATCTTGAATAATTATGATGCTTTTTTAACAGTTACAATGCAGTCATAAAAAAGAAACGATTACATCAGTAAAACTCGGTACATCTGTGCACAGTTTATACAAACCGCGCAATAATCCAACGTTTGCGCGGATCACCATTTTATGCTGACACACTTTTGTCAATACAAACAAGTCCACAGCAACCAAACAAATTGACATCAAATATTGCCTGCTATTATACATACTTTTACGTAACTTCAACAAGTACTGCATACTATTTCTCATTTGATTACAAACTATAAAAAAAAAGGTAGCACTCCGGGAGTGCCGGCAGAAGTGAAAACTTCAATATTAACGTTGTGTTTTCACTTCTAAGTTTTCACATAAAAATATAACCACAGACGTCATAATGACAATGACAATCACAATGACACAGACACATTCGCGCAAGCGCGAATGTGTCTGTGTGCCGCCTAAACAGAGCACACTCAGGCACGGTAGAAAGAGTGGGAGATACTAGTTCCTCTCCCTTTCCCTCGATCTTACGCTTTTTATCAACGTCACGTGACCCTGACGCGAGTTTGAAAGTTTTTACCCACCCAGCGCCGCTAAAGAAGTTTTCACTTCAAAAATATGGTGAACTTTTACACGTAACGCTATCTAGTCCCAAATTAAGCTTAACTTAACTATAGGAACTAGTTTGCTTATAGATAACTTACGACTAACTTATTTTTTTGTAGACACATGAATAAAATAAATAGTGATACTCACACATAAAAACTAATTCAGTGTTTGCCATTACAAAAATGTTTGTTCTTAGTGGGAATCAAACCTACGATTCTCAACATGGAAGAGTAGAGCTGTGATGCTTATCTAAGATAACATTAGATAAAGTATCCTCAATGTCTGTACATTGTAGACTGTTTTATGTCAACATAGTTTTTGTACATTAGACGATTGCAATTTGCACGTTAAGCAATACCCCCAGCTTATATCCTAAGTCCTGCCCTGTTGTCTTATATTCTTAGTAATAGCCAATTTACGCAAGTTGTGCTCTTTTATCAGGAAGCATTTTTCGCTTGAGCACTTTTTTCTGAAACGCTTTTTTCCTTTCAGAATTTATAAAGAGCTATAGTATGAATATACCTATATACCAGTCTTCTAGTACCCATAACACAAGCTCTGCTTAGCTTGGGGCTAGATGATGTTGTGTGGATTGTCCAGCATTATTTATTTATTTATTTTATTTATATTATGGTAAAATACTGATGGTAAGTTTAGAGTACCAAAAAAACTAAGTGAAAAATAATGAAAGAAATTCTAAGCATCTAAACATCCTAAGGCGGATGACAGTTTTGTTTAGAGAGATATAAATGGATGTTAAGATTGATGGTTCCAAAGTATGTAACTGATTTTGCACATCAACAACAAATAATAACCATCAATAAACCATATAAAGACATTTTATTAAGTTGGTGTTTTTATTTATACAATCTACTGGGTCAGGAACTGTTTGACAGGCGTCACAGTTCAGTTGGTAGTAGCTCTGCCTTCCATGCTGCGGGTCGTGGGTTCGATCTCTACCCAGAGCAAATGTATGTGTGATGAACATAAATATTTGTTCTGTGTCTGATTGTTTCTATGTATTCTATGTAAGTATTTACAAAAAAAATGTATGTTAGAATTCTATCAGCAGTCTAGTTCCCATAGTACAAGCTTTGATTAGTTTGGGACTAGAGTGTGAAGTGTGAATTGTCCGTAAATATTTAAAAAAAAATGTACCTTAATTTAAATTTATCTTATAACCGCCTTTTTTAAGCCCCGCCCTTTTTAAATAAACCACATTGTATACCATACGGAACCGTAACAATACATTTTGTATATTACATTTAACAAGTCAAACACTAATTCTAAACATAATCTCTATTAGTATTCAGAAATACAGAAGTTTATAATGAAAACAATCCTTCCGAGGAGGCGGTGCCGTGTGAGTGAGTCGCATGATTTAGACGTCTCGACTTGCGTGCGGTGCGCGGCGCCGACAAAGAGTCCATGATTTATTATACTTACAAAAAAGACCGCGGTCTTGTATCTAGCGCCACCGATTTTGTAACGAGATATGAGGGCTTAGTCCGAGGTTGCTTTTGCAAAACTCCCTACTCTCGGACTAAGCCCTCTGGTCAGCCAAAGAGTGAAACTCGTTGCCGGCGTCTGTGTTTCCAAGGTCCGGTATTGATAATTTGGATATTTTTAAGAGACGAGTGAATGGGTATCTTCTAGGCAAGTGTGCTACATCGTAACACAGCTGTGACAGGCGTCACAGCACAGTTGGTAGTAGCTCTGCCTTCCATGCTGTGGATCGTGGATTCGATTCCCACCTAGAACAAATGTTTGTGTGATGGGCATAAATATTTATTCTATGTCTGTATGTACAAAAATGTATGTTAGTATTATATCAGCAGTCTAGTTCCTATAGTACAAGCTTTGCTTAGATGTCCGTGAATATTTATGAATATGTATTAATTATCGCATTAGTAATGGCTCGAGTGGTGAGACCGGTCCTTACCCGCAGCGTGGTGAGCCCGCGATCACGTCGCCGCCAGCCGCGTGTCATTCCAACAAACAAGCGCGAACGAAACAAAAGCCGCCGCAGATACCTCCAACTACAGCTGTGTTGTATTTACTTTACCCTCGAATTTATAAACGGTGGGGAAAAACCGCTGGTTAGCAAAGATAAAAAAAATGTTTATTTTTATATTTCTTATGAAAGACAGACAGAATAAGAAAAGAAAAAGAATATTTATTTACACCAAAACACAAATAAATCTTTTTTTTTTTTTTTTGATAATTAAAACATTAAAATAAGTATAAGAGGGCCATCACAGTATAAGCTAAACCATTGGTTCTTATAGCGTTGGTTTTCAGTGGGACCGAATAATTTGTTTGTATACAATTTCTAAATGATCCTTGTGATTTTATTAAATAAAAAATATTGATTTGATACATTTTAAATTTCATTGAGGCTTGATGTTATTGTGGCACCATATAATTAAAGAAACACATATAATGTATATGTAAGCTCTTGTTTTTATGTTTACTTTACTTGTGATTTCTTTGTTGTTTTAGCTAATAAATAGAAACTGTTTTGGGAGACTGTTTATGAATTTGGGGGTTAATGTATGCTAATTTTTCAGAAATGGTTCTGACATTGCCAAAGATATCCAATGTACTACAGGGTACGTTTTAGAAAACATGCTTAGTGATGTATTAATACCGCTTAAAAACTTATTTTTCTATAACAAATTATAGTTGAAAATAAGCTACATATTTTAGTTTTAACAGCTTTTAACTTTTAGGTTATTAAACAAATTCTCTTTTAAACAGGTGTTCCGTATTCTCTACTACGAGACGAATCATACACTACAAATTGCTACGAACTCTCTTTTTCAAACTCCCTTTTCCACAGGTGATCCGTATTCTCTACTACGAGACGAAGCATACATTACAAATTGCTAGGAACTCTCTTTTTCAAACTCTCTTTTCCACAGGTGATCCGTATTCTCTACTATGAGACGAAGCATACATTACAAATTGCAACGAACTCTCTTTTTCAAATTCTCTTTTCCACAGGTGGTCCGCATTCTCTACTACGGGACGAAGCATACATTATAAATTGCTACGAACTCTCTTTTTCAAATTCTCTTTTCCACAGGTGTTCCACTATCTCTACTACAATACAAAGCATGCATTATAAATTGCTACGAACTCTCTTTTTCAAATTCTCTTTTCCACAGAAGAAATTGCTACGAACAGCTACGGCGTAGCATCCTCTACGACAATATCGTACTAAAATCTAAATGCTTATCATAATAGGTCCCGAGGAAGTCACTTATCTCATTAGTAGCAAACAAAACGTTCACACAATACAACAATTAGTAGAGAATTGTGAATTAAATGCATATTTTTGAGACAATTAGTGTTTTCCTGTGAGCCGTAGTCAGAGGTGTGAGAAGATTTATTATGTGTTCTGTATATGGTACTTTTAGATATTTTGTAACTAAAGGTCTAGTATAAGCCTAATCTTTCTTCTTTCTATTTAGTGAAAACGTTGCACGTAGAATATATCAAACCAACGATGGCTGAAAATAACCATAGGTTTTAGATCATAATATATAAAAAGTAAGTAAAACTAATATAAATATTTGTCTAGGTACCTTAAAACAAACAAAGATTTTTTGTTTACAGTTCTTTATCAAGTCTATTATTTTCCAAATACTAAGTTAATTTAAAGCTTTAAAAGAAACATAATTTATTTATTAAAAATAGTGTGCAAACAGACATTACATGGGTTTTTTTATCCCACTATAATGGTCCACTTTGGAGTATAAATGCGGAAACCGGACTCCATTACAATGGGTTTTCAAGGTGTACCTTATTGCGTATATATACATATATAAATAAAATATCTCTTTACTATAAGTTCTGATCACGAAAGAAAATAAAAAAAAATTATAAGATTATTTTAAAAAATAACCATGGCCGTTATGAAAGTTCTTGCGGAACCTTAAAAAGCAGAAGAAGAAAAAGTAGATGCCGCTAATGAATACCTCGGCGATGTCTCGAGGCGAGTGCTTGTACCGAGGTACTTGTCTAAACGTTAATTATGAGTTAATTACCACTCCTTGGGGCGGATAATTATTTAGCAATCTACATTTAAAGGGATCCCTTGTTTTATGAACGTTATTAAATAAGTTTAGTAACCTTCTGTTTGTTGAGGTGGGATTTCTTAAACTAGGTTACTAATACATTTTATTCTCTTTGCGAAGGTTATTCTTCAAAGTTGTTTTTGTAATAGCTTTGCTTGGTTGGGGACTAGTCAAGTCAAAGTCAAAGTCAAAAATTACTTTATTCAGTAAAATCACAAGGATCATTTAGAATCGTCTTACATACTAGGTGATTCTAGGTGCCAGTTCCACGCGACCAGAGCCTAGAAGAACGGGCAAGAAACTTACGGCCTGGTTCCTACCGTTTTTTTATATGATCCTTCTTACAAAGAATTACAATTAAACTAAATTAAGTACTGAAGTTTCAGTGCGGTGTCAATTTAACTTAGTAATGATACACTAATGAGTTTAAAAAAAAAAAAGAAATATAATATATATATAGTGTTATATATAGTGTTTCGTTAAAGATTTATACAAGTATTTTTAAACAAAGATTAGAAAATCCCAAATGTTATTCAGACACGGATGCATATACATAGAAGGAACGGTCGCTCGTACCGTTTTAAAATAATCTCTTAAACGGAGCGGAGGTTGCGGGTTCGATTCTTGCCTTGAGATAAATGTTTGTACGATCTGCAAATATTTATTTCGGGTGTTCTAAGTATTTTATGTGTATCATAAAAAATATCCTATGTAATGTATTGTATTAAGTATGTCAGTCTTATAGTACCCATAACGCAAGCTCTGCTTAGCTTGGGGCTAGATGATGTTGTGTGGATTGTTCGACATTATTTATTTATTTATTCGTTTAAGAACTTCGAAACCTAGACCGGCACATAGGTACACGTCAAACTTATATCATTACTTTTTTTACGTCGAAAAAAATAATAATTACGAAATAATAATTATATCCTTATAATATTTTTAGTAAGTAAGTACTACCACCGGTCACGCCACAGAAACTTCTCCCTATTACCTCTAATAAAGAAACTAGTAAAGTCTTTTTCACATTACACAACAATAAAAGTAATATATTAACAGTAGATTAACTTATCTCAACTTAGTTGGGTTAAATTAAGTATTTTTTTTTTCCTACTAATAATTTATTCACAAACAAACTTACGACTATACAGTATTTACAAAATGTACATTGTCATATAAAATACATAAGAAACAGTTGAGCTATCTACAGACCGTTGCAAACGATCTATAGATAGTTCAACTGATCCAAATCAGTACCAATCGGAAGCGTACCCAAGACACTGGCTGCATTGCCGCGCTGAATAGCAATGCTGATACGCTGGGCCAGATACTCACCAGCCCTCGGGTCACGCGTCGCTTCGACTAGACGCCCAGAAATAATTTTGAAAACGCGGTGGGCGTGGTAATTAAGTATTTATTTTCCAAAAATGCTTTGAATGAAATATGGAAGTACACAGTGTACTTAGAACTAAACACCTTCACAAAGATAGAAAAGTATTTAATTTTTTGAAATTTGTGAAATAATATCTGTTTGTTTCGAAAATAATACAAGTAAAAATATTTGGTAGTTTTCACAGTATAGTCGTCATGGGTATAATTAAATCTAGTGTAATATTTTTTTTCTTACAGAATTTTATATAAAAAATAATGATATCATTCCACTCAAACAATCGAACTTTTTAATAATGCAGTAAGTAGTTTATTAATTAAATAAATTAAAGTTTAAATTTGAATTTATTAAATTAAAAAAAACTATCTAGATTACATCTAGAAGACTAGAAGCAAAGCTTTGGGAACCATATTTCTGATAGAATACTTAAATATTTTTCTTGTAAGCAATATAGTACAATAAAGTAGTAGTAGTTCTACTGTTGTACTTAACAATACATCGTCCTAAACTCTCCTGAGCAGTTAATAGAACCAATTGCCTCCTATCATCTGGTGGAGGAAAGTTAAAATCGCATTATCGCGGCTAACGAGACGTTGAGGCGCCATGCTTCTTGGTGCTACTTGGTGACGAGCTGTAGCGAGTAGCGACTAACTGCCCATTAAAAGTCGGAAATCATTATTTATTTATCCATTGTATTATTTGTAGGCTGTTGTTATAGTGGCTTGAAGGGGTAGATGAGCGAGTACGATTGTGATCCGATGAGGGATGATTTTTGATTTAAATTTACTAATAAATACATATATAGATAGTACTTTTTATTTCATTAACCGTGAACATGGCTAAGGAAAGCCCGTGATCGAGAATTATGGAAAAGACTGAGGGAGGCCTATGATAATATTGTAAAACTAGATTAAGATTGTTAATAAAGGCTGTTTGAAATTAAAAATATTTTTTTTTTATCATCAATAAACAACCCACGAAATGTTGTGCGGTAATCTCTGTCTATACAATGCATATAAATAACATAAATAATTACGTAGTTTAAGCTGCATCTCGCTTCTCGCTCCGCTCTCTCGAGTCTCACCCTAACATGAAACAAAGAGTAAAACCACGCGGCGAGCGCAGCGTTCAGCCGTTATTACGTGATCCGTTCAATGTGGCGAGCGTTTTCATTACAATGATCGAACAACCGATAACGATGTCATGCAATCCAACAGGATTTGTTCCAGATCTTGTGATAGACGCAGTTTCATTACATTTTGGGAAAATATAAGATTAAGGCTTTTGATAACGTATATCTTTCAGGCCTTAGATATATTTTTTTGAGACTATTCTTGTCTGTATAGCGATAATGTGTATCAAAGGCATCTAATTTAGTAGACACCTACACCTACACGATATAGATATGTAAACCAAAATATCTTTGTCGGTAATTAAATAATTAATTAGTGATCACTTAGCATCAGGTGGGTCATAAGTTAGTTCAGCAATATAAAAAAAATCTAGAAACTCTGTTCCTAAACAAATCTAGAGCACTTCATAGACTTAATATTATGTAGATAACGATATTATTCTTTGTCTGTAGCATACAGAGCGGTTTTAAAAGCAAATTTTCTCAAGATTTCTGAAAAGAGCATTGCCCAGGAAAGATTTCAAAGAGTTTTTCAATTAAGTCGTCGATATCAGCCGCTGCAGCTCGACCGGCTTGCATTGTCGCCAGATTGAGTGCACTTCTTGAATGTACTCCTCGATTTGATTGGTTTATATTGACTCTTTGATTTACACTGAGTATTCTGTGCACTGAGTTTCAGTAATTAGATCTCCCTCCCTTACCGGTCATTTTAGAATACACAGATCTCCGCCTTTTTGTTATAAGATTAGTAAACGTAAATCACCATAAACTCCTGACATTTGCAAAATCGTGGCAACCCTAGCCTGCGGAAAGCCACTAAGAAAAGAAGAAGAACTACTTAGATTGTGGAAATGATGCGCAATGTAAGCTAAATTATATATTAATAATATTAATATAATTATTTTTAAGTTAAAATAAACTGACATGTAACTTGGCGTTATGAATGAAGGATTTTTATGTAAGTATTGTATTTTATTGTAATAAAACATACATATTGGCTATAGCCTGTCTTATAAAATTTAGAATTTAAGCTATATATATAGTATTGCTTGTTTTTTAACTGACTCAGCACTGCCACTAACATCATAATATGTTGTGCTAAAAGTATTAAAACAACGAAAAAACTGAATTCACAATACTAAAAGCTCACTATACTCCCTAAACACATTTTGCACATTAGCCACTGCAATCTACAAATAATACATTTGCACTGTAAATTCGACCTTATTTCAAGGGGATAAGACATAAATGGTGTAACTGGAAGCTAGTTGGCTGACGGTCAGAAGCTGAGGTAAGATAACGTCAACTCCATGTTATCAGTTTGTTTAGTTGTTTTAGCGGAAACTAGAAATAGTGTTTAAATACAAGAACGGTGAACAAATTATGTGAATCAAAATATGTGAAAACTAGATTATTATTATTTTTATTCTAGCCTACATTGTCCCACTGCTGGGCAAAGGCCTCTCCCAAACATTTCCACCTCTCTCTGTCCTTGGCAGTGTCCCACCAATTCAAGTCAAATACTTTAATATATAGATTATTTTAAACATTTTAAATACTAAACGTAAGGCTGAGGTACTAAAAAAATCAGACTTAAATATATATTTACTAGACTCTTAAATAAAAACGTAGTTATTTGGTAAGGACTTTTTTTCGTAAGGCCGGTTTTTCTAATGATTCCATGTATAGTTTTCATTATAAACGGGATATTTACCATTATTTGTGAGTTTGATTATTTCCCGATATTTCTTCATCAGTCTTCCTGATTCTATGTATCATATACTTAGAGTTATTGTTATTGAATCATGTTTTTATTTCGTTAAATGTCTTTTAATATTTATTATTATGATCATTCTTTCAATGATAGATATATCCGCAGATCGCCGTCTGAATTAACATATCAGCCCGAAAAACGGACAAGCGCTTGTAAAATTATTCTCGAACCGGCTATTATATTTCATTTCATTGTACCAATAAAATCTATGGTCGTAGAGTCACTGAGGTATTATGAGTAGTCTGTAATGTATCAAAGTCCCTTTATTTGATTTAGGTACATTAGTACATTACAAAGGCCTTGAAAAAATTCTACGATACTTACCCTAAAAGGCTGAATAAGATTGAGAGCGCCTTCCAAATGAAGCACTCATTTATTCAAATCAGTATCTTGATCTGAATGGATCTTGATCATTACCATTTATTTACTGTATTAGACATTTGCCTGCATTTAAGAAAGTTCATTAAAAAATATTATTTTGGAACACAAAAATTAAAGGGATAATATTTAATTACAGAAAACTTAAAATGTACGTAAAGTTTATAAACAAAATAGTAGTAACAGTTATTCAATAAAATAGTCAAAGTCAAAATTACTTTATTCAGTAAAATCACAAGGATCATTTAGAATCGTCTTACATACTAGGAGATGAACTGGCATCTAGCCAATTCCAGGCGACCAGAGCCTAGAAGAACGGGCAAGAAACTTACGGCCTGGTTCCTAGTTCCTGGTTCCTTCCGTTTTTTTATATGATCCTTCTTACAAATAATTACGATTAAACTAAATTAAGTACTGAAGTTCCAGTGCGGTGTCAATTTAACTTAGATTTATACTTATTTAAAATTATAGGATAATCTAGAATATTTATTCTAGAATTAATTGAACAGCTAAACAATTTCAAAATGCCACTAACTATCCAGTCTCCAGTTAATACAGCCTAATACCAACCTAGAACACAAATGTTTCAATAAAACCAAAGTGTAGCCCGTAAAATGGTAAAGTGCGCAATATGCGTGCGAAACCGCAGCTAAAGCCTAGTGTACATTATTAGTTCATAACGTATAATAAACCCACCGGGCGGGACGAGACCTTTAGGGTTGGAGGTAAATGTCCTCGTAAACACATTCGCAGATTGTTATATTTCAAGTGTTAACCTTTGCTGATCGTGTGTAGCCGGTTCGAGAATAATTTTACAAGCGCTTGTCCGTTTTTCGGGCTGATATGTTAATTCAGACAGAGGCGATCTGCGGATATTGCATGTATCTATCATTGAAATTTGAATGCTCATAATAATAAATATTAAAAGACATTTCACACATCACACTCTAGTCCCAAACTAAGCAAAGCTTGTACTATGGGAACTAGATTGCTGATAGAATACTTATATACATTTTTTTGTAACACCCAGACACAGCTTAAATATTTAAGAATGATTTACATGTTTATATGATAAGATACAATCTTTATTAACCCAAATGAAAACTAATTTACACATTCTTAGACCTATCTACCATACATAAATAGCTTAGCAACCTAGCTATATAAACACTTAATTTTAATGAACTAATTAGAAGTAGGTAAAGCTAGAAATGAATACAGTCAAACATTGTCTATAACTTAATGTTAGTGAGAATCGCGTTAATGTTCCAGAAACATGATTAAGATAAAGTTATAATATTTGAAACTATCACGGTTTTGAACATATGTAGTTTTCATTATAAACGGGATATTTACCATGATTTGTGAGTTTGATTATTTCCCGATATTTCGGCACAGCATGCGCCATGATCACGGGTCGAACTGAAGTCTTTGCAAGTAGATATAAAAGTCATTGGCAGACATACCGGTCTATATAGAAATATCGGGAAATAATCAAACTCACAAATCATGGTAAATATCCCGTTTATAATGAAAACTAAGATGAAGTTTCTCAACAGCTATGTCATATCCAGCCGCTACAGTCCGTGCTCTCATCTCGGCTATATTTATTCCAGCACCACACTTCCATCAATCTTGGGAGTGGTTACCTTACTCCGACACGTGGGTGGAATACTAATGCAGTTGGTGGGTCTACCACCGTCTTACAAATACCTATAACCGGCGGAGTTAACAGCATACCCACGTATACATATATAACACTGCATTCTATGTTTACTTCCAATAACATTTGTTTAGGTGATTAATCAGTCCATGTTTGTATGAAATATATTGTATAATCAATTTAATATCTATAAAATACGAGTTTTTTGTCGAGTCCTAATTTGGGGTATAGGGGAACCTGTTGTACCTTGGACAGAGTTGTACCTAGGACAATCGTGTTTTAAAAAAAAATGCGTTGGTTTTAGGAACCGTTGTCTATAGTATTTGAATCATCATTGGTCAGCAATTACGTCAAATCAGTTGTGGTTTGCCAGCGCTAATGGTTACAGAGAAAAAAAATAATTTCATTTTTTTCAATTAAAAAGTCAATTTTTTAGACTTTTGGTTTTGCTATTTTTTTCAAAACGATGCATGTTTAAAAAACGGTTTTATTTAAAACCTAATCTTAGTATATATAGCTATTGGACAACATATGTCTCAGATCCTACCTCCAATCACAAGTGGGTGTACAAAGCTTGTGAAGTAAAGTAGTCGCGATGTTGTACCTTGGTCATCCAAGTTACGTTGTACCTTGGCCACCATCATTTGGTCGGCATTTATATGCATTTTTTTTTGAGTGCTAATTAATTGCAGAAATGGTAAAACTTATGTTAAATGATAAGAAAATAATGAAATAATTAGGTTGCAAGTTAATATTACGTGATTAGAGACCAAAATAATGTCATCAAAAATTTGCTATAAATCAATTGGCGAAGTTTTTTACAAAAACAACCTTTTACCTATATATAGTTGTTAATACCTGTAACTTTTGTTAATTGCTAATGCAAATATGATTGAATAATTATTATTTCAACAAAAACTAAATAAACTACAGCTAAAAATATTTTTTATTTCGATTTGAACCTACACTGGCCAAGGTACAACATACACTGTCCAAGGTACATCTGGTATGTTGTACCTTGGACAGTTTTGACTTTTTTTTTCAAATAGCTAGTGGTCACAGGTTTTTGGGAAAATACATAGTTTTATGAATGAATTATGTAGGTAATTTCATGGTCTTTACATACACATACACTAGACAGATATAGCTAGCACCATTATTTAATTAAAAATCAATATTCAAAAAACTGTCCTAGGTACAACAGGTTCCCCTACTCGTTTTAAAGGGGCTTATTTTTGGTTGTGTAAAATAAACTGCAAAGGCTCTGTTGGACAATCATGTAAATCTGGATTGGGTCAGCCTTTGCCAAAACTTTATTGTAATATTTTTAACAAAACACATAATATTTTAGCCGAACACGGATCCCTCGCGTCTAAAAACAAGTTTTATACTTAGTTAGAGCGATTAGTCAGTAGTTTTAATTACAGGTTTAAAATAATTAATTACATAAGGCCAGTTACTAAGGTATGTGAATATGCTTAGTTCTAAGTATTAGCCCTAAGTACCATTGTATTCTTACATTTTAAGCCTATATTGAACAATAAAAATATTTTTTATTTATTATTATAATCTCTACAATTACGGCCATGACAAAATCCCAAACCGGACACGAAAATAACCGAATAAATCACGAACAATCCAAAAAATAACCACAGCTAACCTACAGCCATAAATCAGTGAAATTAACAAGATTCTTGGAGAGACGACATGGCCGACAGATGGCGCGCCGCCGCCCCGGGCGAGGTCCGACTTATCAATCACTGGAGCCACTCTACTTTGTAATTGGGACTCTGCTTTCTTTGCTCTGCTTTCTATGGAAGCAGGTGACAAAGGATTGGATTGAACTGTTTCTGTTGGAGCTTGAAAACAGCTAGTACAGTTATACAGTAATCAATGTCCATAAAAAAAGGTTGTATATTAAATAACAGTAGTTATCAAATGCTGAAGTTGTTTTAATCACAGGAAGCAGTGAATGGATCAGGCAAAATACAATTGGAACCTATGGGCGTACAATTGCTGCGCATGGGCCCAATCAATGGTTTTACTTACACTAACACAAGAATGAAAAAAAAAGCCATTACCTATTTTCTGTATACTAGTAAAAACCATTTTTTTTTGTGTCATGCATTATTTTTTTTATAGCTTTTTATAACAGGTTTTTGAAAATACCACCAAAGGCAAGTTTTTCTGTTTGAATTCGATATGTATATACCTAATGGATTTGAAAGTGGTATATGTAACTAGATATTACAATCTTACCAACATTACAATGACAACGTATTTCCACCGCCAAGTGACTGTAACGGAGTGCAGAACTTAAGGAAGCTTGAAGATTGTAGAAAGTAACCTCCAACTTTGACAAAGGCACAAAAGTTCCGTGCACAAACAGTGCCTAACGTTGCTTATGGAGCCCGCCGCTAATCTGAATTTATTACACAAGACGTAGGAGGCTCGACGCCCGCTGTTCGAATGCACAATGAGGTACACTCAGCGACCAAAGTGGATGAACGAGTCTTGTTATATAAAATAGGTTAAATAAATATTCATCGACATTTTACGCATCATTTGAACCAAACTTAGCATTTTTTGGGGAATTTATTCGTCATCTTAAGTCGGGAGTAACAGCTAATGAAAGATAATTCCACCATAAATAGAATCTCTCAACGGTTTCATTATAAAACTATTATAAAATATTCAGTAATAGTAATATCTCATAATAATATTTCCAAAATATATAATACTCAACTGAATTATCTACTTAGGTATTATGTTAGTACTCCACTTATTGAATAAAATATAGGTACCTATACCACGGCACAAAGAGACCTAGGGGAATCCTTAATATATTTGTGCGAGTAATGAACCAATTTCACTTAGTTTTTAAGCTTTATTTCATTCCCAAGTTTACAACCCAATTTCTTGGTCTGTGTTCAGTGTGACCAGGCGTACTGAATAGTAAAACTAGGGTAAACATCATGGCATAGTAAATGTATTAACCAGTAGGCATATTCGCTGTAAAGCGTTAGTTAACCAACCGAAACATTTATATTATAAGATCTTTATACACAGTTTTACAGTAATAAAATGGTTCAAGAATAAGAATAAGAATCATTCTTATTCTTGAACCATTTTATTCTAAATGGCAGAATGACATCTGCACTTACTTCTTTGAAATTAAATTAAACTCTATCTCAAAAATTATGTTTATTCATAATTAAATAAAAAAAAAGCATAGATAAACATAGATAGAAAAAAGAATCGTCCGATCTTACCAGATGTTTCTAGATGCAAATCTTCTAGAAGCATCTGGTAAGTTAATTTATATTTTGCCGAGTGCGTCTAGAGATAAAATAATGACCGAAATCTATTAACGTTTTGTCAATTTTAGCCACAAATAAATATAACCCAGAATTTGTCTCGTCAAAAAAGACACTATAACAAAGTAGTTGAAAGTTACTGCAGTGCAGTTCCACTGTCTTTCAGAAGCCAAGACACAATACTGATGCCTTAATCACACGTACCGAGTAAACCGGCAAGACAGTGACGTATTTAAGATACACTGCGCGTCGACATCAGTTTTACTGTTGAACGTTGCAGCGTTAGCGCGCAGTGTATCTTAAATACGTCACTGTCTCGCCGGTTTACTCGGTACGTGTGATCAAGGCATAAGAAACAGTTTCTTGAACATTGCAACAAATTAACATCCGCCGCGGCACAGCTATAAATGAACACTAAATAATGTCTGCGGCGAGCAGAGGCTTAGCCATAATTAAATGGTAAAGATTCAAGGCAAAATTAACATAATTTTGTTTTATATTAACTTTTATTAATATGTATTAAGGTTATTCTGATTTACGTTTAAAACTTCAGAAGAAGTCTGCAGTCGAATGTTTTTTTTTCCTTAACCTATAGTGTCCCACTGCTGGGCAAAGGTCTCCCCCAAAGTCTTCCACTCATCCCGGTCCCTGGCGACATTCCACCAATCTTCTTCGTGGAATGTTTATCGAAATATAAATCAAATTCGCACGTATACTTACCAAGTGTCAATCGTGTTTAAGGAGCTGAAGAGTCCATAGAATTGTCCCAAAACATTAAAACTTAAGTTAATTTGACTATAATATTTTTTTTGGCCATCTTGCTTTATAATGATAGAGCATAGTTGATAGTTGACAGGCGACACAGCTCAGTTGGTAGTAGCTCTGCCTCCCATGCTGTGGGTCGGGTTCGATTCCCACTCAGAGCAAAAGTTTGTGTTAATGAACATACATTTTTGTCCTGGTCTGGGTGTTATTATGTATTCTATCTATGTATTTAAGTACAAAAAAATATGTATTATAAGTATTATATTAGCAACCTAATTCCCATAGTACCTTACCTACCTTTGCTTAGTTCCATGAATATATTTTTTTATAGTTCTCGTCGCTTTCTAGTAACTGGTAATATTTATGTAAGCATATACAATACATATAGCAAAGTTGTAGCATCGACACGAAAAGAAGAAGAAGAAGTAACTGGTAAATGTAAAGTTCTTTTTCCCAGGTATCCAACCTAACCTGCTTAAGATCCGACGACAACAGCAAAAGGCAAAGGGCTCCTAAGTCCTATTTTATGTGCAAACAGAGGCACTTACATGACAATGAGGCCAATTCCGTTATTTTCCGACCGACTGGCCCTTAACCAACCTCTGGACCACTACGCACGTAGGGCTACAATAGGTACGTCCGGCTTTTAGAAGCTTTGATCGGACTTTCGACAAGGTTACTTAAATTACAGAAAGTTGTTAAGCAAAAGTTTGAGTAATAAAAAAAATAGTAATTTTATGACTCATCCCAGATGTGCTTGAACTCAAAGTTAAGTTATTCCTCATAAAAAGCAATATAGACTTCAATGGTTTTGTAGTTCAAATAACTTTATAAACACCTTATCTTATAAAAAGTTAGCGTTGACTTTAAGTCAACATTACGTATGGTAAACAATACTTCAAGTCTGCGCTAACTATTTATAAGATAGACCAGAAATCTTCTAGGCAAGCGTGCTACATCGTAAACCGCATCGTCACTTAACATCAGGTGAGATCGCGGTCAAACGCTTGACTATAACTCTAAAAAAAACTATGCAATATTTATTACCTTTTCGAAACATCATTTTCAGTGCGTCGTTTAAGTAATCTATGTACCTAGGTAGGTACTAGTTTTCATTTAAATGTCCGGACTTTTCATCTAAAACTAGGAAACTCTAGAGGCCCGTGAATTACGTATTCTACGTGACTGGAGTACGGGATGGCGTGTCTTGAATACTTCACTATCTACTTTCTACGTCGTTCGTACGGTTGCGGCGGCAGGTTATTGGAGGTTTGCTAGAATAAGAAATTAGTCAAGGCCGAGTCGGGCCGGTAAGGCTTTTGAGGTTCCATTTACACTTTATCGTTGTCCATTGTTCGATACTAAGACAAGAATTTGTATAGTTTGTAGCATAAAACAGCCTTTTGAATAATTTTATTATTAATTGATTGTTTTTTTTTTTTTTTTTTTTTTCATTTATTTAAAGATCTTTGAAACATAAGTTTATGACAGATCTATGGTTAAACTATTGAAATAAATTGATTGTTTGTGCATTTTTAATCAATCATTTTTAAGATTTTTTGGTTAGGTAAGTTCTAATTTATTCACAAACAAACTTACGACTATACAGTATATACAAAATGTACATTGTCATATAAAATACATAAGAAACAGTTGAGCTATCTACAGACCGTTGCAAACGATCTATAGACAGTTCAACTGATCCAAATCAGTACCAATCGAAAGCGTGCCCAAGATACCTACTGGCTGCATTGCCGC
Organism: Ecliptopera silaceata; assembly: GCA_932527185.1. Taxonomy (NCBI): domain Eukaryota; kingdom Metazoa; phylum Arthropoda; class Insecta; order Lepidoptera; family Geometridae; genus Ecliptopera; species Ecliptopera silaceata. Next base: position 899,979 of record OW052202.1, on the reverse strand, counting down.
CCTGAATGGGTTAGTCTCATAATCCCCATTGAACAATCCCCATCATGGGGATTGTGAGACTTTGAGTCTCATGATCCCCATGATTTTGATGCTGATACGTTGGGCCAGATACTCACCAGCCACGACGTCGTCGCTTCGACTAGACGCCCAAGGTAAGTATGTGTATTAACATTTATCATCATCATCATCACCAGCCCACTGCTGGGTATAGGTAAGCCTTCTCCCTCAAACTAAATAAACATCTAAAATAAATAAATTCTTAGTGTATAAAAACATAAATGTATACAATCATAATTCGGTGTGAAGGGTCCACTGGATAGCGTGTTTATCAGTTTACTACTTTTAATTGAATATGAAAGAACTTTGAATAGGTATTTTCAGCGCTATTCAAGTATTTAAACTCCTATTCAATTTAGCTTTTCAGTAAAACAAATCTTAGTAATGGTAATTTCGTAATTTGACTGTTTCTTAGACACCCTGTATACAAATGGCTGCCATTAGGTACCATTACTCAGGGGCTTAGATTGTTGAATTTTAACTGGGGTTTAAAATATGGACCGTTTACACTGCAAATATTTTAAAATGTCGTTGAACTTGACGACTGTCTAATACCTACTTACTTGAAAAGTAGAATAAATACAAAAATAATTATAAGTATTTTTGGAACTATGCTGATTGCAGAAGTATAAAATTGTCGTTAGTATCTAATTGCAAAAAAATATTAACTAAAGTTTGATTTAAGACTTGTGTTTAAAACTAGTGTCCGATTCACTTTAGGTAATTTAAGCCAGATGATAAGTACGTGGTAAAACCATAAGCTGAATTGAATTTGAAATGTAGTCGTAGCTTACTTACAAATCTATCAAAACAAAATGTTTATTTTCTTTATTAATTTATCGTTAAGTAGAACCTATTATAGAAAAAACGCACCTACGTAATGTGGATAAAATCGCTGTCGAACGCATTGACTAGACCGAGTAACTAGCCTCAAGACTTACCCAATGTAAACGCAGCACCAGACGGCATCCATAGCGTCGGTTAACGATTTAAAATGAATCGCTCGGATCAGTCGCTAAGGATTTGTAAACAGGCGGTCCCCTCCCGAATCCCCTCCCGATCCTCAGACAAATGTTTAGCACCAAATATTTTAATTGGAACAAGGGACAACGGCCTACAAACTTCGACACCTTTATATATAAATAAATAAATATTCATGTACATTTCCACACATCACACTCTAGTCCCAAACTAAGCCTAGCTTGTACAATGGGTTTGCTATGGACTAGATTGCTGATAGATTACAAACATACTTTTTTTTATAAATGTAAGATAATTTTCGGCCGATTTTCACATTTTATCACAATTTGCCTACATTTTTGAGTGCTCATATTTAAGGTAAAATTAAAATAGATTCCAGACAGACAGATCGAACAGATTTTCAAAGAAGGTTTCACTCGATAATAAATTGAAGGGTACCTACCATAACTCGACTTATAAAGAGGCAATAGTACTTTGAAATTAAATACTTTTAATTCATTTAATACTTTAATAGGTACAATAAACTTTCGTAACAAATTAACATTTTTAAACAAAATAAATCTTAAAACATTATTAAGTATAAGTTCTTAGAAATAATACAAAAATAGCCGCGTTACATATAAATATGTAGATCTATCGAACTATCTACAGATCGTTTTTAACGGTCTAAGGATAGCTCACTGTTATCAGCAGGTATTTTATAAATTATTTCATTAGTATTCACTACAACTACACTATACATATAATACATGTCATTATGACAGTGACATATCATGACATTTCATGGTTTACATAAATTATCTAAGATTCTATAAGAAATTTATTTTTCTAATAATCTGGTAACATAGCACGCAATGCTATTGAATAATGCTCAAAATCGCAAAAAATATTTAATAATTTAGAAAATGTGGAAAATTACAATAAATAAAAATTGGCTAATAAATCAAAATTTAAACATAAATTCGATAGCAGCACATTATGTCACATATTTTTTTGGATCGATTCACATGTTATTAATATAAATTGAACTAAGTACTCACACACATTAAAAAAATTGTTCATCACATAAACATTTGCTCTGGGTCGGAATCGAGCCCACGACCCACAGCATGGAACAGATCGAGCAACTGAGCTGTGACGCCTGTCATAAGATTAGCCAGTATAATAAAATTAGGTAACAAATACTTTGATTATATTTAATTGATTATTTTAATTTACTGGAATGTAAGTATCACATTTGTAGCTTGCAATAATAACTATTAAGTATATTTGGCTTATTATTACTTAAAACTAAAAACTCTGCATCCATCAACATCGCGTCAGCTCGAATCCTAAAACAAAAAAATACAATTTAACTATACAAACATTAAACATATAGTAATACCAGAGACTAGTAATATGAATAAACTGCCAATCTCATACAAAAAAACGTGACTCGGAAAAAGGTGAAATCCGAGAGTTGTAGTGGCTTATTTCTAGATGGCGCTGAAAAATTATCGTAAAAATTATCCTAACAGCACTAAAAGCCAAAAAATCTGTATTATTTCTGTGTTAGTGCACACCAAAATTTTTATTTTATTTTTAGGTGATCGTAAACAATGATTTATACCATAGGTTTGATCGGGATACAGCGCCATCTAGAAATAAGGCATTACAACTCTCGGATTTCACCTTTTTTCAAGTCACGTTTTTTTGTATGACATTGGCAGTCTATTTATATTACTAGTCTCTGGTAATACCCAGATACAAAACACCAATATTTGTTCTTGGTGAGTATCGAACCCACTCATTTGATCTACTAACTCAAAATATGTTTTTACCCAAAATATGCTGATCAACGCTGGTCCCACTATAGAACCTCTCCTCCATCTGAGGGTGGAGGTCTACCAGCAGCCTCCGATGCTTGTCCTTGAAGTTCCACAGCAGGCAACGGTGGCAAGACTCCAGCTCTTGGATCACGGAGACCATGTTCTGAAATTAATGACATCATTAAATTATTATAATATAACTAAATAAATAAATAATGCTGGACAATCCACACAACATCATCTAGCCTCAAGCTAAGCAGAGCTTGTGTTATGGGTACTAGAAGACTGACATACTTAATACAATACATTACATAGATAGGTATTTTTTATTATACATATAAAATACCCAGAACACCCGGAATAAATATTTGCAGATCGTACAAACATTTATTCCGAGGCGGGAATCGAACCCGCAACCTCCGCGTCGCGCCCGCTGCGCCACGTTGGTCGTCAATAGGATAAGATAGAATGATTCTACTTCTTCGTGTCAATGAACACAACAAAAAAATTTAAGCGCAGTTCATGTAGAACTCAGCCACATTTATCCCCTTGTCTGTACCATTGATGAGGTCATCCCTTGTGCAGGTATTAGGGCACAAGGGGCAAACGAGCATGTGGGACATAGATTGTATGGGGGCCCCACAGTCACATTGGCCCAGAGAAGAATCGCGATAGCCCCCACTTACACATATTTTAACTAGAAAGACCAACCTGTGGCTCTACCATGAGTTTTTACTATACCATATTTACTATACTCGCTAGTGTCTGTAGTTAAAAAAATGTATGAAGATTTGTACAGCGCCTCTAGCGGATAGTTGGGTACTAAAATTCGTAATACTAATATTGACGTAACTACTGTAGTAAAGTCAGGCAATTTTACTGTGACAACTCATGGTAGAGGTACTGGATTCGCAGACGGTTGATAGACCTCGATAGATTAGGATAGGAGAATAAGATAGAAGGATAGGTTAGAAGAATATATTACTGACCTCAGCGACCCCTATATCGATATGTGCCAGCATCCTCCCGTCGACGACTAGGACCCTTGTGTCGGCGGCCAGTATACCTTGGACCCGCGACGCGCCCGCGTAGCTCAGAGTGCCGTACAAACTTATACTGGTGCAGTCTTGATTACCTACCTGGATATATTTATTAATTATTGATTTATTTACGCTTAGTTTAGTCTTCGCTGATAAACTTTTAAAGAAGTCTACACTTAACAAATACTTTTATTAATCTAATTTTGTAAAACAACATCACACAAACATTTGCTTTCAGACGGGATTGAACTGAGACGCAGCTGCGCAGTTCAATCCCCTCTGAAAGCAAATGTTTGTGTGCCTGCCAAATATTTGGTAGAATAGAATAGAAATGCTTTATTTTTCGTCACAAACAACACAAAAAGTAACATATTTTTTTACTGATAAATAATAATGCGGTCAATGGGTATCTTCTAGGCAGTGTGCTACACTACATCGTAGACCGCATCGTCACTTAACATCAGGTGAGATCACGGTCAAACGTTTGCCTATAACTTGTAAAAAAAACAACTTATAAATATAGATTTTGTCAAAAATTAGGTAGTAGTAGTTACCTTAAACTGTTGTATGCAGTAGTCGGGTGTGGCTGCGCGCGCGAGTACTCGAATCGCGTCCAGCGCCGCGCCGCACAGGATACCATACTCCAGCCCCGCGCACGCACCCGATACCACAGTCACACAATACACCAGCAGCTCCATCTCTGACATAATTAATTTTATTATTGACATATATTTTATTATTATTGACGGACGACCGATGTGGCGCGGTGGGCGATGGTCCGCCTGCGACGCGGAAGGTTGCGGGTTCGATTCCGCCCTTGGGATAAATGTTTGTATGTTCTGCAAATATTTATTCCGGGTGTTCTGGGTATTATATGTATAATAAAAAATATCCATCTATGTAATGTATTGTATTAAGTATGTCAGTCTTCTAGTACCCATAACACAAGCTCTGCTTAGCTTGGAGCTAGATGATGTTGTGTGGATTGTCCAGCATTATTTATTTATTTATTATTGTATAATTATATGATCATTGACAACGAGTAATGTATTAATAATTAAATTTATAAAAATATTTTATTTGTTTCTTAAAGTAATATAGTAATAGCAGTTTTGGAGATCTCCTTTTAAGTAAACAATACTTGTGTTAGGAGATCCCGCTCTTGCCAAAGTACATTAGCCAGTAATCTACATCTACTATTAGAATTATATACTTAATTCAAATATAGGTTTAAGACTAATACATTATTTTTATTAAGTATTTGCATAACATATTAATTTGTTAAAAATATGTAAACTTATACATCTTGTACAAAATCTAAAATGTTTTTTTTACGGCGAAGCCGGATAGGGCCGCTACTACTTAAAATCATTACTTACTAGAATTTCTCCATAGTTTAGGAATGATTTTGAGTTCTATTAGCGACGCCATAGCGACTAATATGATAGCAGCTAACGTCGGCCGAGGGATGAAGTAGAACGCCTCCGATAGTAGAGTCACCGATAACAACACCAGACCAGCTGAAAATTACATTTCAATAAAATACTTTAATTTACATTAATTAGACCACAAAAGAAGGCAAAAATAATCACAAGATAATAAGATAAACAAAATGTACGATGGGTAGTCTTATCGCTAAAAGCAATCTCTTACAGTCCACTTAATATATTGCAGTCCATATTGTTTACAGTATTCTACTAGATTTTTTGGACGATTTTCATCAAATATACCTAAGACCACTCCTGACTAAGTCTGGAATGTTTTTAAGTGAAATTATTTGCCAAACAATAAAAATCAAAATCGGTTCACCATTCGCCACAGACAGACTTACACACACTACTTACGTTACGTTAAACTTATAACACCCCGTCGTTTTTGCATCATGAAATATTACAATTCAGTGCTTTTTGTACTTATATTTTTAACATCCGATGCAAAACGAAGGGTTTTAACGGCCGGTTTCTCGAACGATGATCAACGAAAAAATCTAATAACAATGTGTCAAAACGTGATTTGGGTTGTTCATTGCTTGTCATCTGAACTGTTGTTAAATAGGTATTTCGCAGATGACAAGCAATGAACAAGCCAAATCACGTTTTGACACATTGTTATTTGATTTTTTCGTTGATCATCGTTCGAGAAACCGACCTTAAGGGTTATAAGTTCGACGTGTCTGTATGTTGAATGAGTTTGTCTGTGTTAAAACTAGGATACCTTTGTATATAGACCCTTGGGGAAGAGACTATACTACTTGCACGTTTTCTCTCGCATAGGAACAGAATCAGTAAAACTATAATATGTACCTTTGAATATGGATCCGGCGGGTGTGAGCACACCACTGGCGTGGTTAAGCGCGGTGCGGGTGAATGACCCCGTGGCCGGCATGCACTGGCAGAACGAGCCCACTAAGTTGATGGCGCCCACCGCTACCATCTCTTGGGTGCCGTCGACGGGGGTGCTGCCAGCTGTGAAGAAATGGCTAATTATCTTTATTCTGTAACGACCAAGATCATTTAGAAGAGACATTAACATTGAAGACCTACTATGATGTAAATAAATATGTTAATGACAAAAATGGAAATTGATTTTGTATAAAAACTTATGAAATGTATTGCTTTTGATGGATATCTATAATTTTAGTACACAACTAATTATATAATTAGTTGGTAGTTCTGCCTTCCTTGCTATGGGTCGTGGGTTCGATGCCCACTGAGAGCAAATCTTTGTGTGAATAAATACATATTTGTTCTGTGTCTGGGTGTTTCTATATATTCTGTAAGTATTCAAAAATGTATTATATCAGTGGGTTTTGCTTAGTTTGGGACTAGAGTGTGATGTGTGAAATGTTTGATGTGTGTGGAACATAAATATTTGTTCTGTCTGGTTGTTTCTATGGATGTATTTACAAAAAAAATATTATATCATCAGTTTAGTACCCATAGTACAAGCTTTGCTTAGTTTGGGACTAGAGTGTGAATGTCCATGAATATTTATAGTTAAGTTAAAAATCCGATGACGACCGATGTGGCGTGGTGGACGATGGTCCGCCTGCTACGCACAAGGTTGCGGGTTCGATTCCCGCCTTGGGATAAATGTTTGTACGATCTGCAAATTTTTATTCCGGGAGTTCTGTGTATTTTAAATGTATGTATAATAAAAAATATCGATCTATGTAATGTATTGTATTAAGTATGTCAGTCTTCTACCCATAACACAAGCTCTGCTTAGCTTGGGGCTAGATGATGTTGTGTGGATTGTCCAGCATTATTTATTATTTATTATCCAGTGCAATTGTTACCAAATGCTTTAGCAATCGCGATGCTCTCGAGGATGGCTACGAGCGGCATCACGAGTCCCTCGGCTCCGAACCCCGCCAGCATCTCGTCGAAGCCGAGCGTCTTATTGTCCACACTCGTGCTAAACGGCGGCGGCCCGAACTTTGGTAGACCGCCATGGATTTTACCTGCAAATTACACACTACTTATTTATAACAAAACTTGTTTTTTTTAAACAATGCTAGCTATTGTTATTAATTAGTTGAAAATCAACTTATTTTTTAAGTTGATTTTCAACTAATTAATACAACTTAATAGCAAGATAGATAGTTCAACTGTTTCTTATGTATTTTGTATGCCTATGTACATTTTGTAAATACTGTATAGTCGTAAGTTTGTTTGTAAATAAAGTTAAAAAAAAACTTAATAGCCTATGCATCAGTATAATAAATTATATTAGATCATATTAATAATTTTAGAGATTATATAAATAGAGCATATTCAACTTTTTTCATCAAGTTCTATTGGTGCAAATCCGGATTTGAACCCACGACCGGAAAGATTACTAAACTTAACCACGGGTCATTCTGTCCATATGACTAAGCCGATGTATTTAAAGGCCAATACCTATCAAACCCTACCTGAAAATAAAATCTTACCTGTCAAAGCGAACGGTGTGAGTCCCTTCAGATAAAGGCAGTACGCCAACAAAGCGCCAACGAACACAACGATAGCGTTACGTGCACGAATCACGTACAACCAGATTTGTGATGTACGTATACGAAGCGGTGTGTCTGTAGGTGTCACGGGAATTACTGCATGCTGAAAAACACATTTTTTTTTATTTTGGTAGACATTTTAAACAACGCCATCTAGTCCCTACTAAGGAAAGCGTGATGAATGTACTAAACAGGTTGTTAGAACACTTTAAAACTTTTTTTTGTAAATATACATAATATTATACAGTTCTACTGAGATACGGAGCAAACATCAATATAAATACTTTTAAATTCATATTATATTTTAGAAAATTTGCGATGACCAAGAGTTTTATATACCTTTAATAATAACAATGATATTATAGAAGCGATGCCCAACACCGTATCCCACAAGTGAACAGTCCTGATGTTCTCGAAGAAGTTTATCCAAGCACCAATAAAAGTTCCACCTGAAGCACCTAGAAAAAACCACTTTTACACAACGCCATCTAGTTTCAAAATTGGTAAAGCTTGAACTGTAGCAACTAGATTGCTGATACATTTTCTTATATAAATACATACATTAAATATACAGGTCGATTGAGACGGAGTATGTTTATGAAAATTATCAACGATTTGGCGATAAGGCAGCCCATTGTAAATATCGAGTCATAAATAATTCTTTACTTTTAATTTTCATGCAACTACTAAAACTAATTAAAGCATCAACTTTTGTCATTATTTGTTATGTTTATTTTTTTTAAAGGGCATATAACCTACGACCCAGCACTACAGCACAGAAGGCAGTGCTAATTAGCACGGCAAGTGAGCTGTGTACCTTACCTGATATCCGAAACAATGATTTGAGCTGTGAGCTGCCGATCTGCAGTGCTGCAGCAGTTGTGAAACCACTGATTACAGGTCTTGATATGAAGTCCAGTAGAAAACCTGGAAAAGTTACCATCAGTAAAATTAAATAAATTTTGTCTAAGATAGACATATAATGATTAATCTCTAGGTACGGTAGAAATATCTTTAAATCCTCATTTCTAGGCATAATATGAGACATAGAATTTAACTCAAAAACACTAGGTTTTTGAGTTAAATTCTCGATGGCCAACCCCTTAACTCAGTAAATAACTTCGTTTGCGCGATCTAGGATTTGTCTCTGCCATCTATTGGTATGTTGCGTAAACTTCGATGTAGTTCATCATGTAGCGAGATAGATGGCGCTACAGTAATAACGATAATAGTAAAAGTAGACTATTTAAAAGTGCAATAAACATACCTAACTGCAGTATTCCAAGGAGCATAATCACGCAGCCAGATAGAAAAGACGCTAGGTAAGCAAAGTCGGCTGATATAGCGACATACTTCGCTAGTAATGCGGCTAGAATCGCTGTCGGTCCGACTGTCACATCTTTACAGCTGCCGAATAGAGCGTACACTAATCCGGGGAATATGCTCGAGTAGAGACCAACCTGGAATTACAACCGTATGTTTATTACATTAGGATTGATAATCGGGGGAACCGTACTGTTACAGAAATACGACATAAATTGCTATGCTTTAAAATGTGCCGTTCCGTTCACGTTCAATGCCACGGCATCATTTTAAATTTACATCGCAGTGGGTCTTTAGAATTTAATTAAAATGATTTGTCGGATTCTCTCAGATAGATAGATCTCTCAGATCTCGGAAAATCTCAGCTGTCTCTTCTTTTTATTTATTCTTATGTAATACATGTATGTAAACTTACCTGTGGAGGTAGCCCAGCAACCATAGCATACGCTATGCCTTGGGGGATGGACGTCAGGCCCACTGTGATCCCTGAAAAATCACAACTTTTTACATTATTTGGACGGGAAGCAGACCTTTAAGAACTTAAAGATACCTTGTGACGTCACAGCTAAGTAAAAATGTGGTTAATGGTTTTGTACATTCAATGGTAATTATGGAGTCTACAGTACAGTCAGCTTTACAAATCGATGGCATGTAAAAATTAAGAGTTGCTATTGCTCAGGGAGGTGAATAATATGTCAATCGTAAACGTATGGAAACAGTGACGTATTTGAAATACACTGCGCGTCGACACCAGCTTTTCTGTAGAACAAAAATACAAAATGATTTTATTGTTTCCAAAGAATCAAATCGGTAACAGTTTTGGGGATCTTCTTTTAAGTAAAAAATACTTGTGTTAGGAGATCCCGCTCTTGCCTGGGTACATTTGCTTAAACTACAATTAGAAAATAAAAAACATTTAGTACAAATGAAAACGTTGCAGTGTTAGCGCTCAGTGTACGTAAATACGTTACGTTTACGATTGTCACATTTATTCGTGCTTAGCCCTCTTTTCTTCGTAGACTTATGATGCTGACAGTACCAATTACTACTTAGACAAGTACATACTGTATCAGCACTTTTTGTGTCAAAACGAGCCCTAAAAACTTTCTACATTAAAAACGTATTTAGTAAATTTATTCATGAGTGCAACATCCTTCTAAGTTAGATAATCTTATAATCCTAGTGGTTAAGCCAGTTTATCATTACTTTGTAGGTAGGTTAACGTGTAAATTATTTATCTTGTTATGTAAACTACCGGTTTTCATTGCGGTGCACATCATACATTCGGATTATTTCAGATCTACTATTTATACTAGGACACTCGTAAAATGTAGGCCGTTTTTTTAAATTTTGACTTTTAAAAATGAAACACGCTAGTTGTGATCAGAATTAGATAAATATTTTTTAGGTTGATAAATAAATACTTCAGAAGTCTTGTAAGTATTTTAATTGAAATCCAAGTACTTTTTGAGTAATCTTTGAAAATGTGTTTATGATATGATTTATCGATGATATCACAAAAAATAGTTAAATCGCGATTTTACCTTGCCAAGTGCCAATAGTAGCTAGCACAAAATAGTTTACATTGACTTCAATACATAAGTTTATACGCATTTGAACGTTTTACTGCATCTGATAATTTGATTTATTCTCGACAAAATATCCTCAAACGTTTCGAAAACTTTGTAAAGTTCGCGACCATATTATTTTGGCTTGTGTGTGATATAACCAAAGATAGAACTGATTATGTATTAACTTGTTTCTATATCATTTTTAAAATTCAAATTCAATATAACTTTATTCAGTAAAATCACAATTCTTTTCAAATTCAAATCAAACTTTATTCAGTAAAATCACAAGGACCGTTTAGAATCGTCTTATATACTAGGTGATTCCAGGTGATTCCAGGTGACAGTTCCACGCGACCAGAGCTTAGAAGAACCGACAAGAAATTACGGTTTTTAAATGTTACTCGCCTGCGATAGCATCCCGAAGCATATACTCGAAGGTATATTTTGGCAGCCATATTGTGATCGGCAGACGCTTTTTCCAAGACTCCACGCTGCAGAGATTTGCAGCCGCCCGGCGCACCCTGCTAGGAGGCCTATTACCTGAAATACAATAAAACTAAGTAAGACTATAAAAGTACTACTTTTATATATTCAAAGTAAAAAGAAAAAAAAGAAAAAAATGTTCTATTGACAAAATTATTTTGTAACAGAATAATATGAATCCATAGGCTCCATATTAACGAGAATGTTTAAACTTTTTAGTAATTTGAGTACAATAAAACATAGATAGATTGATAAATTTATGAGATGAATTGTTTTTTGTTTCTGGTAGACGGTATCTGTACAAACAGGACACGTAGGGAAGCACACAGATATTGAAACTCTAGTTTTTAAGATAGTCATAAGATAGATAGTTTTTAAGTGTGAAAAAGATCTGTCATATAATTAGGTAACAGATAGTTTATTGACAATAATTTATTATGTTCGAAGTGAAAGTTGAAAGTGAATTGTAGAATTCGGTATAATTTGATTATAGCGAGGACATTATTAACGAACAACAAAACCGACGATATAAAAACAGCATAATATCAACAACTGAGTGCATTGCAAAACATGTATAATCTTAACAAGTAACTTAGTAATATTGACAATTCCATCACTTGTATTGTCAATATTTGTAACCGGTAGTAAATAAGCAATTTTACTATAACTACCAAAGCATTAGTATCACCTACCGTCTATTACTAGCATGGTGTGTTGTTTTCGCGTCGCACCATACACTCTAAACCATCCCCGATATAAAACTTAGTAACTCGAGAGTACCGTCCTCAACGGCGGTTCGCGACGTAATGAGCTAAAATTATTGCTGAATTAACATAACGACGCGTGCACTACAATTCTTTGCATTTATGTACGTTGTACTGACAGCGAGGTATTTTGTAGATAATACATAAATCCTTTAGTATGTAACGATATGTTGATCCTAGTAGAAAAAGGTATTTTTTTACAAACTCTAGTTACGGATTAGGTTAGGTAGGTTTTTGCGCTGATAGAGTGAAATATTAGAATCATAAAAATATTAAGTTTTAGTAGTATTATATCTCTGTTTTATTTAAATTCGGAGATAATTAGATCAAATGAACAATCGGACAAGCGTGTTACTTCAAATCTTTTTTTATTTTTAACTCAACATCGATAAGTTTGTAAAAGCATGCTTGTGCCGAGCTTACAACAGCCTCAATCAGGATAAAAAATATAAAAAACCTTACGTAAACCTTGACAAGATCTTGCACTTAATATTAGCGAGAAGCGTACCTACTGACCGCTGAGTAATGTCGCTATGGACACTTTATTTCGTATTTGGTTGAAACAGCTTTCTCAAGTTTTATTTTTTCACATACATATTTAACATTAAGATGCAGGATGTAAAGATATCAGAGGGCTGAGACAATCGTATTTAAGGTATTAAAAATACACTGCGCGCTAACGCTGCAATGTTCGACAGTAAAGCTGATGTTGTCGCGCAGTGTATTTCAAATAAGTAAGTAACTGTTTACGTTTACGATTGTTACATTTATTCGTGGTTAGCCCTCAGATACATACGACCTCTGTTATCCCAGAGGCCGAAAAACCGGATAAGAAAAGAGGTTTTGGAATCGATTCCATCCTCATTTTTTGCAAACCAAGTATGAGTGTCGCACCATTGCCACCAATAAATAAATTATTATTATTAAAAGGTACCTACATCTGTCCTTGTATGTACCGACCGATATATTTGTACATAGAAAAGAAACCTTGCTGTGAATTGCAATAAAAATACGATTACATAATAATAGGGGAACCTGTTGTACCTAGGACAGTTTTTTGAATATTGATTTTTAATTAAATAATGGTGCTAGCTATATCTGTCCAGTGTATGTGTATGTAAAGACCATGAAATTACCTACATAATTCATTCATAAAACTGTGTATTTTCCCAAAAACCTGTGACCACTAGCTATTTGAAAAAAAAAGTCAAAACTGTCCAAGGTACAACATACCAGATGTACCTTGGACAGTGTATGTTGTACCTTGGCCAGTGTAGGTTCAAATCGAGATAAAAAATATTTTTAGCTGTAGTTTATTTAGTTTTTGTTGAAATAATAATTATTCAATCATATTTGCATTAGCAATTAACAAAAGTTACAGGTATTAACAACTATATATAGGTAAAAGGTTGTTTTTGTAAAAAAACTTCGCCAATTGATTTATAGCAAATTTTTGATGACATTATTTTGGTCTCTAATCACGTAATTTTAACTTGCAACCTAATTATTTCATTATTTTCTTATCATTTAACATAAGTTTTACCATTTCTGCAATTAACTAGCACTCAAAAAAAAATGCATATAAATGCCGACCAAATGATGGTGGCCAAGGTACAACGTAACTTGGATGGCCAAGGTACAACATCGCGACTACTTTACTTCACAAGCTTTGTACACCCACTTGTGATTGGAGGTAGGATCTGAGACATATGTTGTCCAATAGCTATAAATACTAAGATTAGGTTTTAAATAAAACCGTTTTTTAAACATGCACCGTTTTGAAAAAAATAGCAAAAACAAAAGTCTAAAAAACTGACTTTTTAATTGAAAAAAACTAAATTATTTTTTTTCTCTGTAACCATTAGCGCTGGCAAACCACAACTGATTTGACGTAATTGCTGACCAATGATGATTCAAATACTATAGACAACGGTTCCTAAAACCAACGCATTTTTTTTTTAAACACGATTGTCCTAGGTACAACTCTGTCCAAGGTACAACAGGTTCCCCTATGTAAAAGCTTTAAAAAGTGGCATATTTATTGACTCATAAATTCTTGAACCACACTGGTTCTTTCATTGATCAGGTCGCTGACCGGACATAGGAGGACTAGGACAGAACCAGTGAAACAAAGTAATCTAGAGTTTAATTTAAATTAGAGCAATTTAGCTAAAATCTCATGCGGCAGTAAAAATAAAGTTTTAACACTATCGTCTTTATTTGGATTAGAGTAGGTACTTGAAATATTATGGTTTTAATATTATGACCTTGTGTTCAAGGACTTAGTGCTAAATAAGGTTGGAGGCAAAGATAAGTGTACAGAGAAACCTCTCCATATGCAAACGCTTCATTACCTTCTTCATCAGCATCATCACAGGTTACCCGTACAAGCCCTCTGCTAAGTATAAACTTTCTTCAAAGTCAAAATCAAAATTACTTTATTCAGTACAATCACAAGGATCATTTAGAATCGTCTTGCATACTAGGTGATTCTAGGTGCCAGTTCCACGCGACCAGAGCCTAGAAGAACGGGCAAGAAACTTACGGCCTGGTTCCTACCGTTTTTTTTCCGCTTCCGCATCAGCACTCTTTTGTTTTTTTGCATTTTGCACCAATAAAGATGGATGGATTGGGTGAAAAATGATATGGATGTGAAAGGAGAATACTGAGATGACGAATGATAGAGGAGAATGAAGAACATGTTATGCCGACCCCACCAGTGGGATAAGGGCAGGATAAGAAGCAAAAAAATGACGGTACAAAGTGATCAGAGTTTCAATGATATATTGCTCGAATCAATTATTTTATTGTTACCTACTCCTACTCACACAATGTTAAAGCAAAGTACATAATTCCATATGTATGAAGGTAATATGCGTTCAGTACCCCAAGTACGAGTTTGTACATACACGGATCGCAGAGACGCAAGCAGCTCCCCTAGCAGATTTCTTGAGAAGCTTGGCTTTAAATACAAAATCGGTGGCGCTCGGCGATTGCGTCTCTGCGATCCGTGTGCGTACAAACTCGTACTTGGGGTACAGGTAAATCCATTTAACTACCAAACCGGTACAGAAGAAATCCCAACCTGATTTACCTCATCACTTGTTTTACCAATAAACAACTACGTACATATTTAGTTTTTTTATTACTTTTTACATACAAACCAAGTAGGTAATTGTTTGAGTTCAGAATTCTTAGATTATCAACTAGCTTTCGCCCGTGACTTTGTTCGTTTTCTATTTGGCCAAATTACAAAGTACTGATATTCCAAGTTTTATCTGAAAGACGAGTAGGTAACTGTAACTAGTAAAAAAAAATGTACATTTTATGCCGTAAAATAAAAGATTGGTAGCAAAGGAGAATGGGCAACTCTCTATAGAGCGTGGGCCACGACTAATGAACTCTTCATACAGAGAACAGACATACATAGTAAACAAAGGGTTATTAACATTCTATCTACCATTTTATGTTATTTCAACAGCGCAGTTACTAGCGTTTTATCTCTACAAGTTTATCTCAAGATGAGATTTAACAAAACCTACAAGAGTGTGATTTAAACATTATCCGAGATCTTAATTTACATGTCAATATTTACTGAAGATAAACTGTCTACGGTTTATACTTTGGAATTGTGAAAATTGTGTATGTTTAGATGTCTGGCAATGTACGCAGACATTTTATCACTATATGGTACAAATAGCAAATGTGCTTAGATATTTAGATTTCAAGCAATTTTATGAAACAAGGCTAGTTATTTTAGACATTTATTATGAGAACATAGCATGGGATACGGTTGGAAAACGATAAATTAATTTCTATATTATATCTGTGATTTTAGTGAATAAAGTTTAATTAATTTTGATTTTGATTAGAATATGTTGTGGCAACCTCATCTAATGGGATAAGACCAATAAGAGTTTAGTATTTTCATAAAAATTATAAAGAACCTACCATTAGAAAAGCAGATATTTAGCTATGTACATAATAAGTTTATGATATTACAACTTTGTTTTAGTTATTTGTAGGTACTTAAATTACTAGGTTGTCTGGTAGAGATAGCTGTAGAGCAATAGACCGCCCATTGTGTGTCATAGTCTAATTTATTTTTAAGTTGTTTACAATAAAGTATTGTCTATCTAATTATATCTAAATGGCGCAGCAATTTTACCAAATACTACGATATTTTGTTCAAAGACGAGAAATTGATTAATTTAACAGGTCAAGGATTATCATTATTAGACAAAGTGCTACGTGCCTACCATTTTTAATTATTACTAATTATAGTTTAGAAATTAGCTCAATAGCTTACCTAGAAGTGGTGTCCTAGGGTCATCGGCGTCCATTTTTCAATCAAATGAATTGATTTTACATAATACTATTACTCACTAGTTCAATTACATTCTTCTTTGTACATCACACATAGATAAATCTTATCAAAAACATTATTTGCGCTTAGTTTGTTATTGTTTACGTTTTCAAATCTCGCTGATCTTGTGTCAGCATTGACAACTTACATGACAGTTTTGTGACATTGACAATGTATGCTATGTGACAGCAATACATTTGCGTAAAGCGTCATCTATTCACAAAATATTGAACTAATGCTTCTGTAAAAACAAGTCAGATGGCGTTATGATTGCGTAAATCTGCATCGTATTATTTCCTGCAAATATAAGCCATTTACAAAAGATACCGCTTATTTATTTATTTCATGACCAAATTAACAAAGAAGTAACAAAAGGCAAGCAATTGAATAATCACCTAAAATTTGTATTAGAATACATAGGTACATGCGTATACATTTCAGAATTGAAACTCCTAATAATTACTTTCTAATCTAAGGTATACAAGAAGTATACCTTTAGAGAAGTACCTTGTATTTGATGACATATAAACTAGACTGTATTTGGCAAGCGATCGATCTCTAATTGGGTCGACACGGGCATGAACCTGCGATAACCTTTGAACGCAGCCAGCGCGGCCACCACTGCTCAAAACTGGATCCTATCTGGCTGAGGTGTTTCGGAGCATCGAGATACACGAACGGATTGCACTAAAACACATGTTATTTGATAAATAATAACGTCGAAATCATTATCCTACGTATCTCCCATACATAGTAACATGTAGGTAAGTAGACATCTCATCTAAGCTATAGGTTTAATTTTTTTAAAAGAAAATATACATGGTAAGAATTAAATTGTAGGTACCTATATAAACGCTCTTTAGACAAGATTTTTGCGCCAAAGAAAGAAGTTTTTCCTATGTAGGTAAACAAAGTCGCTGACAGAAGTTAGTGAATAATAGTAGGTACTTATGCAAGTACAAAGTCCTAATCCGAACATTAAAAAATATCAAAATACTATTCTGCGTAACAGGGATTTTAGAAGTAAATAAAGTTAAGTTTTACAGGCGTCAAAGCTCAGTTGGTAGTAGCTTTACCTTCCATGCTGTGGTTCGTGGGTTCGATTCCCGCTCAGAGCAAATGTTTGTGTGATGAACGTAAATATTTGTTCTATGCTGTCTGTTTCTATGTGTTCTATGTATTTTCAAGAAAATGTTTATAAGTAGGTTGTTCAGCATGTCAGTTCCCATAGTACAAGCTTCGCTTAGTTTGGTATTAGATAGCGATGTGTGAATTGTCCATGAATATTTATTTATTTTAACAGGTTTTATTATAAAAAGGTATACGTCTCAAAAGTGTGTATGCGATCAGAAAAGCTGTACTTTATTTAGGTAGCAATCATTTATTAAGTTATCGATAATAGCTGCTCCATTTATAGTGAACAACAAAACGTACCTACGTCACACAGATACCACTAAAATAGAATCAAACTATCAAAATAGTTCTCTGCAAGGAACTGGCACCTAGAATCACTAAGAAGGTAAGTATGATGATTCTACATGATGACGACCGATGTGGCGCGGCGGGCGAAGGTCCGCGACGAGGAGTTTGCGGGTTCGATTCTCACATTGGGATAAATGTTTGTACGATCTGCAAATATTTATTCCGGATGTTCTGGGTATTTTATTTGTCTAATAAAACATATTTATATTATGTAATGTATTGTGTTAAGTATGTCAGTCGTCTAGTACCCATAACACAACCTCTGCTTAGCTTGGGGCTAGATGATGTTGTGTGGATTGTTCAGGAGTATTTATTTTTTTATTCAATAAACTTTTTTTGGCCCCGACTTAGCATTATAAGTAAATACTGATTGAGCCATTTGATGCATGAGGTAGTTTTTTTTCATACACAAAGGGCTGCGCTAGTCTTCTGTAAGATAAACCAATATTACATCAGAAAATGCTTTCCAATGCGTCGGTCGGACACATTGGAAACAACATAGACGTTGTTACTACCGCCCTTGCTTCTCGTCAAGTGTGAGTTTTTCTGAGTTTACTATCTGATGCGACTTCGTCTTATTAACGTTATATTTTTGATATTCACACAATATCCATATTTTTAGCATATGTGTTATTCTGATAATGAACTACATAATAGTAAAGTTTCATTAAAATTCATTGAGTAGGTAGTTTTTGCGTGAAAGATAAACAAACAAACATACATACAAACTTTCGCATAACATTTATACTTAACATTAGTAGGATTCTATTGTGACATAATTGATGCAACAAGCGGATGGCCCACCGGCATGGCAGTCTGAAAGGTCCTAACGACATCGTATTGTCTTCCACCTTACGAATTTTCAAGCCATAGAATTCGAACCCACATACTACATCAATCAAAATATGAAGATTTGTGTACTTGTATGTATTTTTCAATAAATCTGTAAGTAAGTATATTGAAAAGAAATCCTCAATTACTTAGTATAAAACTTGTATCAAGACTAATCAAAACTAACTCACATAACCTAAGCTATTTGAATGAAATACCATTCTTTATTGCATCATACTACGTTTTACAGTCGGTATAGAAACCGACACCAAAATTAATTATTAAAAAATGCACATTTTCTATAAGAGTACGAAGGTTGGTCAACTTAGAAAGAGATGCAATGCTTTGTTATATTGCTGTCTCGCTCGACCGGACATCTAATGCAAGGTGATGGTGAGTGATGGTTTGTTTCATCATCTTTGGATCAGCCCTATTTTGTCACCAGTAGTCATAAAATACTAGGTATATGTAAAATTTAATGTAAAAGAAATATATTTGGACAAATAGATCTTGATCCAATTTTTATAGGACCGAGAAGCTTTTGAAGGAGAAAAGTTTCATCAAAGTTGACAAAATTGGTTTAATAAAGTCAAAAGTCAAAGTCAAAATTATTCAGTAAAATCACAAGGATCATTTAGAATCGTCTTACATACTAGGTGATTCTAGGTGCCAGTTCCACGCGACCAGAGCCTAGAATAAAATAATCAGATACAGCCGAAAGAACCTCTTCTTTCAGTTAAAAATTGTACAGAGAAGTTCAGCAGTACGCATATAAATTCATCGTAACTTAACATCAGATGGGCCACCTTGTTGTTGCATTTCAAACAAAATATAAACTTTCCTAATTAAGTCAATAATTGCCCGCCGTGCTTGTACGTAGTATTAAACTTATACATATTCTGTGCCAAACATTAACCCACAAGAAACCATTGCTGATAAATTTGATGAATGACCTATATAGATATAGTTTTTTTTACGGTTTCGTTCACATTATTACATCACTACTAAGGCTACACGTACTATGACCACTGCTAGCTAAGCAACTTGTAGTAATACTTAGAGCTAAATCAACATGTTCCCAACATAGTTTTCTGTGTTTTATGGCTATGAAACTGGTAGTTTATTTACTAAAAAAAACTACGGACCTACAGAATCTAGGATTTTTTATTTTCTTTGGATGGCATGTTTCAGACTAACCAAACCTGAAAAATATCGCTAAGTTTTCATAATCTTTAACCAAAAAAAATAATTATGTATCAGTATTTACTTAAATGAGCTTTGCACAAACATATTTATTTATAGTATGAAGCTTTTGAAAAGACTTATGTACCTACATAATTATGCTTAGAATTAAAATTGTTGAATATTTTACTAAAGCCATCTTCTATGTAAAAACAATTATTATTTCTTGAATTAACGAATAAATAAATAAATATATTAGTATGTACTTATTTATTAGTTTTATCGGAATACTAATAGTTTACTTCTTTCATTCATTCAAATTCGTAGATCTAAATGATCACACACATATATAGGGTTGCAAGCTCATGCGCTCCATTCGCTGACTGAATGCAGTTTAGTGCGGACGTGAAGTACCTACCCACATTTGAATAATTAATTAGTATACTGGTACTTATCACATGTGATATATTGTGAAGTTGTTGTGTTTTATTTTAATTATTTGGTAAGTGTTTAATACCTGGGTGTGTTTAAAAATAACGGTGTTTTTTAAATATGTATGGAAGGGTGAGTTTGTGGTTAGTAAAAATATTGAATACGTTGTTTCAGAATAATCCCGTATGGATTTTTTTTTTTTTTTTTTACAAGTTATAGGCAAGCGTTTGACCGCTATCTCACCTGATGTTAAGTGACGATGCGGTCTACGATGTAGCACACTTGCCTAGAAGATACCCATTCACTCGTCTCTTAAAAATATCCAAGGATTATTCTGAAACAAATATCGTATCAATAAACTATACAAACGATATTTTTACGATCTCGATGCTAGGTTTATTTTAAATAAATATTTTGTATTGCTTTGTATTTGTGCAATTTAAAAACAATAAATAAATAAGGTGTCACAGCTCAGTGGTTGTATAGTAGGCGCAGCTATAGGTACAAAGTATTTCTAAAATTAGCGTTAAATAGAAATAGTAAATGAATATTCAATTCATGAACAATTAACAAACAGACAGATAACAAATACTTAGATCAAATCAAATTTTAACTTATAAGAAAAACGTCGACAAGTTTAATTTTACCGCAAAATTGTTATCCTATTTACTTACCAAAAAAACTCAAAATAACTACCAAAATATGTGACTAAACGGAACCAGCTTTTAAATACAAAAGAATCATCAAAATCGATTCGCCTGAAATAAAATTATTATATTAATAACACTTAACGAAAGCAAGTTATTAACTGTGTTTTATCAGTGTGTAATTAGGCCATAATATGCATTATGCCTGTGTGTGGGAGACCTTAGAATCCATGGGTGGCCTTGCGTCTGCATGGTGAGAGGATTCCATTCATCTTGACTATTCCACAATCAGCTGACTTAGGTCATTCACCTCTACACTTTATCGGTCTATCTTATAAAAAGTTAGCGCAGACTTGAAGTATTGATTACCATACGTAATGATGATATAAAGTCAACGCTAATTTTTTTTATAAGATAGGGGGTATATCCATTGGGAAACTTACCTAATACCTAGTAGTTTTTTAATTGTAACTTTAAACTTGTGAGTAAATATTTTCAAAATGTACGTAAATGCATAGATTTAAATCTATGCGTAAATGTAGGTATATTTATCAAATACATATGAAACAGTACATTTTGTAAGTACTAAGTCGTAAGTAATTTCGTGAATATTTTCACAAATAATTTTCACGAAAAATTTTTTTACGTTTTCTCGGCTTTGTAAACAAGAAGGCATTTTTTATGCTGATTCCTAGTACGAACAGTATCGTGGAAAATAACAGACATTTGCAGCGATTGCCAAACATGGCAGTACGGCAACATTCTGTCGACATCCTATATTTATATCTACTAACAATTATAGCTTGATAACTTAACCACTGGCTTCTTTTCCGGAAATCCTTTTAATACAGGGTGTGAAAAGAAATCTTCCGAACCCCAGCACTATAATAAGAAATTATTTAATTATTAAATTTTTCAGACTATAGAAAAATGTAATCCAAAAATATCGTTACGTTTTCAACACTCAGTATAAATTAGCCATAGCTAGGATTATAAATTGTACTTACAAACTTGAGAGATATTACTTTTGCGGCTTTACAGACAGACGACAATTGGGTATTGTTGACAGGCGTCACAGCTCAGTTGGGAGTAGCTCTACCTTCCATGCTGTGGGTCGTGGGTTCGATTCCCTCCCAGGGCAAATGTTTGCATGATGAACGTAAATATTTGTTCTGTGTCTGGGTGTTACTATGTAGTCTATGTACGTATTTACAAAAAAAATATGTAAGTACATCAGTATTATATTAGCAGTCTTGATCCCATACCTTTGCTTAGTTTGGGACTAGAGTGCGATGTGTGAAATGACCGTGAATATTTATTTATTATTATTTCTATTGTAGTAGATCTAGGTACATTAATAAAGCAAATACCTACTTGATAATAAGTAGTTAGATATCAATGTTGACCATCAAGATGTCTGACATTTTACAACAATATTGACAATTAATAAATCTCACAAGTCTACAAATACATTTTCTCGTAAGATTGAAAACAAAACACGATAATTATCAATTAGCGACCATTCAAAACTTTCCGAACAGTATCGCAGAGTTCGTAAGTAAACAAGTTGTATTAATACAAATTGTTATCAAATCAATATCATTTGTACGAAATTAAGCAACGATCTCAAACTCACATGAGCTTTTTTAAAAACCCGAGGACTACTCAAAATGAAACAATTAAACTTTGTTCAGTAAAATCAAAAAGATAATTTAGAATCATCTGCTACTACCACTTCTATTTCTGTAGGGATGCTTAAGACATAGCCCGTTCTCAGTAAAACAATGCATATTCACAGGCAGTTAGTGGCCTACCACTGAAAGTCTGATGGCTCTTTCTATACAGTTTTATTAAAATCAGAGACATGGGCGTGCATTTCATATTGATTTCGAAACCCGTTACATAAAGTTAAAACCTCAAGGTCAATTTACCGAGGCATCTTACTAGTCAAATCGGAACAAAAAAATGAACCTTCATTTTCAAACTCATTCTTCTTTCCTAGTTCCAGCAATGTCCCGTGTCTGCGTAATCGGAGCTGGTGCAGCAGGTCTTTGCGCAGCTCGCCACCTTATCGTGGACTCCTCCGTGAGCCACGTGGACGTGCTGGAGCAGGCTGGGCAGCTGGGAGGCACCTGGGTCTACACGGAGAACGTCGGATACGATGACTTTGGACTGCCGATCCATACCAGCATGTATAAAAGCTTAAGGTTTGTATCTTATTTGATTATATCTACACTTTTCAGTGAGATAGACCATTGGAAGGTGTGATGAAGAACCTACTTCTTCACGATCTCTCTTAGGAACCCTGAACTAAATTTCTAGATGGATCTAGTGACTTTCCACAAATAAGCATAAATCCCAAGCACGATTAATTTGATCATCAGTTCTTATCTTAACTTTTTCCAGTAAACTCAGGTGCAAGTTGTGTTTTGGTTGCGAATCTCAAGGGTTACCGTCCACTCAACTGCACAGATAAGTTGTGTAAAAGTGCTGATAAAAAGTAAAATAGTAAGAGCTGTTGGCCGACCCTGACTGGCTCCACAGACCTTCCGAAGGCCTTTTAGTTACAGTGATTGTATCAAGGCTGATCGAAAATGAACACTTGTATTGTATGGATTTTTTGAAGTGGTCGATCCGTTATGACTGATTTTAGGACTGTCTACTACTACTAACCTAACCTAACCTAAATCCTATGATTCAAATTCAAGAAGTCTTCGCTGAGACCATACTTGTTATCCTTTGCCTATTCAAATGATTAGTGTACCTATAGTCGAAATAATAACATGCCAATAACACTAAATAATATTATTATCACCTTGGCGTCTTAAGATAATGATATGTTACATTCAATAAATAAATAAAATGCCGACAAGCAACTGCACTTTTTTACGGTTTGAGATATGAGCTGATAACCACGTGCCTGTTTGAATGACCAGTCTACGATTTTCATGTCTCGAAATTGCCATTGATAACTTTAACTTTGATAACTTATATATCATCTTATGCAACAATGTAGAGTGTAGAACTGTAGGTAGGCACTTCTTTGAATGGATACTACCAGGAAGTCAGAAATGATTTTGAATGGGATTGCAGGTTATCAGTAGATCAGTTTGTCCTGATCTGATGGGTCTACTCATGAACCAAAGACCTGCTACGTCTCTTCCTACGCGAACTTTCTGTGTTGCTTTGCCGCTGTATCTTCAGTGTCACGTCGTTATTACATATGGAAAGAAAAAAATCAGACAAGCGTCTTATGTATTTTCCCCAAAAGTTGGTTGGCAAGGCATTGTGACCCTTTGATAGATAGTGAGGTCTGAGGTTATCGCACCATCGCGTTAGGGCGACTGTGGCTTCTAGACCTTCTTCCTATTTATGTTATCTTGGTCGTCATAATTGTTTTTGTTTACGAGAAAAGTTGTTTTAATGGAAAAATTAAGTTTAGTAGAATGTTATCATATTTTTTGTAAGTTGAATGTTTTTTATGAAGCAATAATATTAATAACTTATTCGGCTTCTGCTGCACAACTTTGTAGGTTTTAAAAGAAAGTTTTTATATGAAGCTCTGAATTGAGTCTGGAATCTACAAGCCCTAGAGGTTAACCTTTAGGGCTTGTAGATTCCTGGTCTTAAGACCAGGCTGATGTCTGAAGCAAACACACCAGGGCCTGCAGATATTATCTCTATTATTTAATTGTTTGTCGAGTGCGCAAACGTCGGGTCAACGATGCGTATGAGTTGTTTTTGTAAACATGTTGCTATGCGACATTTCTCATAACTCACGACCTTGTTTAATTGTACTTTACTTATCTTCTGCTTTCACATTTTACGAGCAAAAAGTTTTGGTCGTAAATCTTAGTGATGTTAAAACTTAACCTATTTCACCTTTCCTTTTCAGAACGAACCTCCCGAAAGAGATCATGGGCTTCCCTGATTTCCCCATCCCTGAAAATGAAAAGTCGTACCTCCCTTCCAAGGACATGTTGGGATTCCTGCAAATGTATGCTGATAAGCATGGTGTCACTGAACACATCAAGGTTAGTTGTACATCAGGAAGGTAACAGCTATTCCATACATGGCATATTGTCGACAAACACTGTAATACAGGTTTTTTCAAACCTATCTCAGGCACCAGTCTCTCGCAAATCAGGTTAACACATACGTAAATAACAATCTAAAATAATATGTACTTACAAATTTGATGTTATACCTATTGTTGAGAGAAAATAAATCTTTTTATTATTATTTTTTTTTATTATTAAACAAAATGACTCTAAGGAATATAATGTCGGGTGTTGAAAAACTGTTCAACCTTCAAGACGGCTACACTGGTTAAGTACTTTTGAGTAGACTTTAAC
Organism: Ecliptopera silaceata; assembly: GCA_932527185.1. Lineage (NCBI taxonomy): Eukaryota > Metazoa > Arthropoda > Insecta > Lepidoptera > Geometridae > Ecliptopera > Ecliptopera silaceata. The sequence continues at coordinate 874,663 of OW052202.1, read as the reverse complement.
TAACACCGATGAACTTAATTTCAGTTCAAAACCCACGTGCAGCTTGTAATCCCGAAGGCCGGACCTTCAGGCGAGCTGTGGGACGTCTCCTTCAAGTGCATGGAGACAGGAGCCTGTGAGACCAGGGAGTATGACTACGTGTTCGTCTGCAACGGACATTACAACACACCCTTTATACCCAGCATACCGGGGCTCAAACAGTTCCAAGGTAAATTTCTTTCTTTCTTCTTTCTTTCAAACATATTATAACGAATTGAATGTTTCTTCTTATCTTGTTTCTTATATTTTGAATGAGAAGGTTTTCTGGCATATGGCACAACTGTTACATGGGATGCAAATATTTTTAACAGGTGACGTCATGCACAGCCACGATTACCGCGTCCCAGAGATCTTTACCGACAAACGGGTCCTGGTCATCGGTGCCGGTCCCTCTGGCATGGACATTGCACTTGAGGTCACCAGCGTCGCTCCCAAGGTGGTGCTCAGTCACCACCTGCAGGAGAAGCCGAAGACCGTGTTTCCGGAGAACTTGGTCCAGAAACCGGATGTTATAAGGCTGGAAGGGAAGACCGCCTTCTTTCAAGATGGGACCCAGGAAGATGTTGATGTTGTATTCCTGTGTACTGGTAAGTTGAAACCTGAATTATATTACAAAGGTCCAATTCTTCTTGGAGGAGTTGTACCTGTACTGCTCCTTTTCTTTTTTGAGAAACACTTTTATGTATTTTAATTTACTCTTGCTTGTTTCCAGGATATCTGTACAACTTCCCGTTCCTGCACCGCAGCTGCGAGATCGTGGTGGAAGACAACTGCGTGGAGCCGCTGTACAAGCACATGGTCAACATCAACCATCCCACGATGTGCTTCATCGGAGTACCTTACTATGTTTGCGCTTTCTCTATGTTCGATTTGCAGGTACAATCTTCTTTACAACTTTATTACAATTTATACTGTAAACTCAGTAATCTAGTTGGATTTATGATTGGTGTTGCTTTGTAAAATGTATTCAGAAATTGGAAAATCAGTTGGTAAAGTCACCGGTATACACAGGCCTAACTTTGAGAATTGGGGTGCATGGAAAGAGCCTCCTCGTGGCGCACACCGGTAACAGCTAGGCACGGCAAAGCAGTGTCTAGTCTGGCTAATCTTTCCAACACGATGCTACAACAAAATACAGTTGTAGCATCGACACGATAAGAAGAAGAACTTTGAGAATCCCGAAAGGAACAATAAGATTTGTCCCATAGAGTAGGTAGTTTTTCACTCGATAGAGAGAAGAACAAAAACTCATATGCTCATATAGTGTTCATTCAAAGGCAGTGTCCAAAACTATGATAGTGAACCTAAAATATAAACTTTATATACTACAACGAAGTTCCTGCGTCCCCCAGGTACGCTACTACGTGCGATCAATGAACGGGATCTTCGACCTGCCCACACCAGCGCAGATGATGGACAGCTGGGAGGAGGAGAAACAAGACCGTGCGGCAAGGGGATACAGCAAACGACAGGCGCATATGATGGGACCTGATCAGGTAGTGCATATATCATTAAGAGCTGGCGCAAAATCTGCTTCAACTTGCCTGTGACTTTCCTATCATCACAAGGCTTAACGTATATATAGGTAGGTACTTAGTAAATGGCAGCAGTAAAAATACAATAGGTAAGTACACAAATTGCAGAAGTTGGTAACCAAAAGCGATAACTTTTCACGGCTGGAAAACGCAAAAATACGAAAATAAACATTTTGAGTTCTACGCCTTTAATAATCATCTCTGCATGTTTATTTTAGGTATTGAATTCGTTATGCTTTTGCGAAAGATATCTAGCCCACTAGCAATTCTGTAAGACAGAAAGAAGATTAGGGAATTAGCAAATCAACTTTTTTTGATAACATTCTAAACGATATAGGTTTTGTTTTCATTCACTAATTCCTCAAATGCAGACGGCTTGGTAGAGTTACCGCAGAATTGCTAGTGGGGCTTTGAGACAATGTTATTGAACCCAGGCGGGATACTACGTGTCTTTGTCTGCGGAGTCCGGTACTGCTCCCTTGCCACCTGTCTTCGCCAAGATACACAACGATAGCAGTCAGAAGTTCCTCAACAATCTAACGGAGTACAGAAACGATCTCTACCACGTAATTGATGGTGAACATTTCGAATGCACCAAGGTTTGGTAATGGAATTCATTGAAAACGCGTGGATTACGCAAGGAACGATGTTGGCGTCGTTTCTATTTATATTATACGGTTATTGGCATCAATCTAAAGTATTTTATAGCATTTAAAGAAATTTATTATAAAACATCATATGAAATGTATTGAATAAGTGTTATAAACTATTACAATGTTACCCAGATTATATAAATAAATTCAAATAAGAATGGTATTTTTCATTCACATATATTTTTGTACTAGCAAAGTAAACTCGGTAGTACCTAAGCAGTGAATAATTATTTCAGTTTTGGTTGGATTCAGTTCTGCATTTTTTAAGTATCGACATTGAAGTCACTACTTATACGTCTAGTAGCCTACTACCATTACCTATGTACCTACACTAATACTAGGTACAAAAATTCTAAATGTAGTTCCACGCGAAATGAACTTTATAGCACTTTTCTATATATCTATATCAGCTCGTCTAGATAAGGTAGCACTTGTCTAGACGAGGTATAGTACTTAGGTTAGTGGCAATGGTCTGTGTAGTAAAGGCCTTTTTTACCTCTGATCGGACATCATAAATATTTTGCTATTTTCTTTTGGAAAATTATCTTTTGATCGTTTTCTACTTCGGTTGTAGCATCAGATGTCGGAAACCCAAGTAGAACGGTATTCATTGAAAAAGACCGTCTCCTTTATAATATTATGTCGTCCCACTACTTTACAAAGGTCAACCCCACTCATAACAACTCAGAGGGCTTAGTCCGAGGTTGCATTTTAAAACTCCTTACTCTCGAGCCGACAGTCGTCTCTCGGATGTCGTTATATTTTTGTATGGATATCCGAGAGACTACTCTCGGCTCGAGAGTAGGGAGTTTTACAAATGCAACCTCGGACTAAGCCCTCTGCTCTTTTTCCACCTGTTTCTCTCGAAAATATCGAGATCGTCCCGCCATAGCCTATTTGGTGTGACGCCGTCAACCATCTTTAGATAGCCACTTGAAGACTTTAGCCTACATAACCTGCTCAGTGACTTTCAGGTCTCGCGATTTCTTACTTGCGTCTGCAATGCCGATGAACGAACGCAGTATTTAGCACTTCTATCTTCCTAAAGATGAATGTCCCAAAAGGTATAGAACAAATAAATGTGACCATCGTTAAAGTATCGTAACAGTAGCACATTCAAGATACACTGCGCGGCGACGCCACGCTTAACGTTCGGCAGTCTTTTTTTTTTTTTTTACAAGTTATAGGCAAGCGTTTGACCGCGATCTCACCTGATGTGAGATCATCCGCGATCTCACCAGTCAAGCGTCAACGCGTAGTGTCACTCTCACTCGAATACATCACCGTTTCGATACGTTTGAGATCACATTTATTTCGTGCCTCTGGTGTTACGTTTGTCGCCTACTTACACCCTGAAAGTCTGAGGACTTTTGTTTTTCAATAGAACTAAATCTGATAGGCTACAAGTATGTCGATAAGCTTGTTATATCTTATTTTTAATTCTATGCTTTTACATATTATAGGTAGGTAATAAACAAGATTTAATTGTTCAATGCTTTAACGTTTATAAAAATTAAGATTGATTTGCTACCCAAAATGTCCTATTATTATAGTTTATTCATACTTAATACCTATTCCTGATGATCTTGGGTATTTTGCTACACATTCACATTGTCTATTATTCTGATAATCTGACTACACAGTTTGTATCAGCTACAGTAAAACAACAAATATAAAACCATTTAATTAAAACAATTATCAAAATATAAAACACAAAGTACCAAGGATGCATAAGCACTTAGGAGGCAAGCGATGCGGTTTGGCTTCGGTTCGTGTAGTCCAGCCGACATGACGTGATTTTTTCACAATTTTTAGTCCAATTCACTGACAAAATCCACACAATTTTCTGCACAAATATATTTTGCAATATCGACCGGTTCTTGCAAATGCCTTCAGAGTAATACATCGATATTCCTCAGTATTTGCTGTGTTTATCGGAAAAGGTTATCTTTGCCTATATAAAGGCCGGTTGTTTTCAATGGATCGCTTGTTTGCCTTGATTGTGGTCAAACAAAGGATATCTATATCTATCTACCTTGAGGCCTATCCATATCTTATCTCTAGGTTCTTTGTAAAAAAATATATTTTTATTAATATCTACTATTCAATTGTTACAGGAAAAATATTACGCTTCGTTGGCTGCGGAAGCAAATACGAAAAATCTCCCATCAGTGCTCACGAAAATCAGAGAAGAATCCTCAATCCGGTTCCTCCACAACCTGAAGCACTACCGACAGGACGTCTACAAGATCATCGACGATGACACCTATGAAGTCATCAGTAACGGAAAGAGTGAGATACTTTGTTGACGGTTAAACGGGAATTTTCAATTTTTTTAGGTTAGGTCTAGTTTAATTCAGGTTTAAGTTAAGTTTACCTAATAGAAACAGAACCAATATCATTTATGAAAGATGCTACTTATCTAAGATGCCGTTAGTACGATATTTTTACCAGTTATTTTATTATTTATTTGTAACTTAATTCACTTACGGACATGTATTATTAATCAAATAAAGTCTGGTTGCATTATTAATGGGTTTTATTAAATTAAACACATCGTCCAGCCAAAAATATTTTTATTTAAGCGTATTTATAATCTTTATAATCAATGCTGATATATTATTAATTTATAAATCTATTATTTATGGCTTTCCCATAAAGAATACATTCTACGATTGACAGGAGTATTCATAAATTCTAAACAGTCTATAATAAATAGAAGGCTGTTGTAGTTTTGCTGAATATAATCCATATTGTTAGTATACATACATACGTTGGGCCGCCGAGCTAAATATATTTCATCAACAAGTTTGTACTTATTTTATTTTGCTTCATATTAAGTTTAGTTTAAAAATAAAAAAAATCACTATGAATTATTATAAAAATACCACCTTTCACAATTTTGTTTCCAAATTCGCCTTTTTGTTCACTTATAATAATTGTCTAAACTTTTGTCCAATATATTTTTGTGGTATAAAATTAAACTTTAAATAACTAAACCTTATTTCGTTACATTTCTTATTTCTATAATAATATTACAACAAAAGTGTGCTGCTGGAAATGAAATGTAAACCTGGGAGGGAAGAGGGGGTCTACCATTTAATGCTTCCAACAAGACCCATGTAATAACTAGGTACTTATTCATTACTGTGAATTTGTAATATTTAACATTTGCAAACTATTTCACAAAACAATAAGCTGACGATATTATAATTCTGCCACTAGAGACTTGGTAATAAGATGAAGACAACAGATATACATTTACGGTATAAACAAAGTCAGTGGTGTCTTTAAACTTACAACACTTTCATACAAACATCTTGGCCGCTTCATACAAAACCTATTCTACTGACCTTCGCGTGGTCTCCCTACCTACATTCCCTGTCTTTTCAGTCCCTTCACACCTACTCCAAGATATGAATAATAAAAGGATTCAAAGAAGGGTTTCAACATACCCTGTAGAAAATACACGCTAAATAAACAAACATAGTAATATAAAAGTTAGAGTAAGATGGCAACGATTTAAGAGTACAAGCATTAATAAAAAAATCTATTAACGAAACATCCACATCTGGTCCACTATATACAAATCTTAACTACAGCAAAATAATCGAGTAGTTAGCGTCTAGCACCATTAGATAAAGTATTCTTCTCATTCAACATAAAATTATCAACCAAGATATAAAAATAATTGTAAAACAATAATAACAAACAGTAAGAACGATTTATGCCAATTATTTCCCGAAATTATCCGACTAAGATAAATCACTGGTTAATTTTGAATATAATAAGGGACTAGCCGACAGTATTGCATTTCAAGATAGACAATAAAAGATGTAGATAAAAATAGGTATGTGTATAAATCTAATATAATAATATACAGGAATACAGCTATCTGTACACTGAGATTACAGCGTTAATGTATAAAAATAAATCACATATCTCCGCTCGGTCGTGGTCCGACCGCCGCCCGCCTATTGTGAACTCGCTACACTCAGCCCACACACTCTAGACAATACCAATTTCGCAGTAGATACCATTAAATAACATAACAGGGGTAACTTTAACTCTATATTCGTCAATAACGGGCGATAATGTCACGATTGAGCCTCAAAACCTACGTAATTAAGATCTGTATCTAACAAGCTACTAACTTCACACATAATATTGGCGAAAATATTCTACAATAACATTCTAAACACCGATACTAAAATCTGATAAATCGAAAAGATCAAGATTGATTGCACTCACTGTAAACGAAACTGCCGAAACGGTAACGTCACGGCCGCGAAGTCCCTAAACCTCAATTGTATCTCCAACAATCAACTCTACCAGGCGAGCACACAGCTTAGAAGGTAACACGTCGACAATTCGAAAACACTACTCGCCAAATGCGGCTCTAAAGATCTTTCAGCCAACATCAAAACTACTAGAAAAGCATAGATTTCTAGAAATGTCATAACAGCGCTATCGTTGAAATACCTTCCAAACCAGGCTACAGAAGTTAAGAGGAGTTCTCCACTGGAATATCAGGTTCCATCCTCAAGGTCTGCGGCGTCGGATCGTAATGTCCGGCTAGGTAGTAGACATCGTTGTTGTCGTAAACATTGTTGTATTTGACCGGGTCATCGCCCATGCGCTCCTTGTACTGCGGCAGCGGCAACACCTCGCATTTGTGGGATATTGTTTGGACATCGTTCTCATCCGTATGGGGGGACTCGAATAGACCACCCTGAAATGAGAAAGTGCTTAGTTAGGTAGTCTAACATACGATCACAGCTCATGTTTGTTATGAACTACTCTTATCTTGTCTAAATTTCAAGATATGTAGACTTACCGGATAGTGCAGTTTGTCCTGACAAGGGATTGTCTCCTCAGGGTGGTAGAACCACTTGACGCGAACTGCCATGGCCCCTCTGGCCTCCCAGAGCGCCACTATCCGGCCTATATAAGGCCTGTCAGGCCGGCCCGTCGATAAGAATACTGCTGCGTCTCCTACCTGGAAAATTACAACAGAGATTTGTTATTGTTTGGATAAACTAAGCTGAGGCTACTGCTACTTTGTATGCCATACAGTTCAGCCAAGACTACACGCTTAAAAGCGCTTATATTTTTGATAACCACAAAGATCTTACACTAGTTCTCAGTTTCTGTTCTTAGGGTTCTAAATCGAGAAAAACCAACTGAGTTAAGCCCTCAGTTGGTTTTTAACGTTACAGAGGGCTTCCGAGGTTGCATTTTAAAACTCTCTACTCTCGAGCCGACAGTCGTCTCTCGGATGTCCTTAAATTTTTGAATGATATCCGAGAGACGACTCTCAACTCGAGAGTAGGGAGTTTTAAAATGCAAGGTCGGACTAAGCCCTCTGTAACGTTACCTCAAAACGGCTCTACTACGTAGGAGATAGCACACCCATCTCCTCAGCCTGAATAATAGTAAAACTTACATTGAGAACTTCCTCGCCCCTCTGGATAGCTTTATAGAAGAGTTTCCTGTGCCTCGGGCGCGCAGTTCTCCGATAGGCCGGTCCGCTCCACCGCCACAGCGCGCCGCCGGGAAGGAACGCCGCCATCTTGGACACCCCGCCGCCCGCGCCGCCGTCCGATGACGTGGACGATACTGTGCGCCGTTTCACCTTCTGCAATTGATATTTATAATTAATTGATATTTGATATAAAAATAATTGATATTATAACACCACACAAGTGCAATAAAGCATGAATAGATTACCTTCTTAGCAGCGTCACTGGTAGATGGACCCTCATCATCCATGCATATTCCGCTGTCTTTCAGATTATCCTTCTCTCCTTCATCTGTTTTGATATACTTGCTCAAAGTACTGAAATCTAGCACTGCTGTCTTCACTAGACACTTTTTGGATAGAACTGCTTTTTTGATAACGGTCTTCATCTTTTCATCTGGAGATTTCTCCACTGCTATAAGAGTTGATAATCTATCTCCAGAGTCGCCGGAGTCTTCAGATTTGTTGTCCGCAAAATCTGGGGAGATCTTCTGCTCATCTGAGGAACTGGTTTCTTTGGAGCTTGAGTGGTGTCTCTTTCTGTGTTTCCGGTGGTGTTTTTTATGGTGTTTCCTGTGCTTGCAGTGATCTTCACAGCACTTGTGCTTTTTCTTTTTCTTTTTGACGTAGTCTGTAGGGTCATCTTCGCTTGAATGACGTTTTATCTTGTCTTTTCTGTGTTTCTTGAGCTTCTTCCTGTCTTTATGTTTTTCGTCGTCTGGAGTAGCAGGTTCTTCGAACGTGGATGGCTTGGGATCAACGAGAGGTGTCGCGATGGTAGCTGTGAGGACAGCTTTCTTGTCTTCTGTGACGCTGGTGTTTCTTCTTCGTTTGCCCAGAGAGAATAATGGGTTTTCGTATTCTAAAAATAGCAGAAAGATTAAAATGCTTTTTTCTAACGCTCTTGACTTATATCTTCAAAGGTTCTTGAGCAATAGTGTAAAATACAAAGATTTGTAAGGATGACTGTTTTTTGTTGGGACATTTGTAGTAACCTGATCCTGTTAAATTATATTTCGATTAGACGTTGTGATAAAATCACACAGATAACTTACCAACAACTGGATAATTCGGCTCCAAAAACCGAATATCCTCAATGGCAATTCTCCCAGAGTCTCCATCATCGAACTCCACGGCCACGAACTTGTCATCGTGAGGGTCTGGAGAAGAAACCGCCACAGTGCCGGGGTAGAGGCATCTGTACTGCTGGGACCAGTACGCGCACACCCTGGTCCCGGAAGGCAGTTCTGATACTGATGAGGGGTTCATTTCTAGAATCTGGAATAATAAATGATTTATTTTAAAATATGTAGGTATGTATGTTAAATGTGTAATTCAGCTTCCTGAGATTTTAAGATATATACGCTAACTATATAATTCCTCTAAATGTTAGCAATAAGTTTACTAAATTGTCATTTAACTTTCTAACATACATCTAACATTTAGTCAATACTAGATACTCTGGTATGGCATGCAAAAGGCAATCAGGAAAATACTTATTGTAAGTATACTTACAGCATCTCTTAGCGTCTCCTCTCTAGATAAAATGTGTGGTTTATTCCCTCTCTCTCCATCCAACGTTATGGCATACACATCTGGCGCAGTCACTGCACTCAATTTGCCCGCGTAGAAAAGACCTCCCATAGCAGTAAGAACTCTTGGAGAAGTGTCAAGCTTATCCTCAGTAAGGACGCAGCTGGAAGTAGGTACGGGCGGGCAGGTGGCCATAGACACGGCCTCTGCTCTTTCTTTAGATTTCAGACTCTTTCTTCTCTTTTTCGCTCGTCGCCTCTCTTTTTCGCTGTCACTGGAAGCACTGGCACGACGTATTGCGAACTCGAGTTCGGGGAAATCATCTCGCGAATGTTTCCTGGCAAGACGATCTACCTTTTCTCTGTTTTTCTGTCGTACTTCATTCAAACTCTCCATAGAAGAACTAGCTGACCTATTCAAGTTATAGTCTCGTTCTTCTTCCGAGTTGATTTTCAAGATCGGTTCAGCTTTTAACTTCGGGCGAACTTTACTGGTTCTGTTGATATCCTCTCGCTCACCTCTGGTGCACAGTATACCTCCCTTGAGCTTTCCTTTTGCCAGTAAGTAGCCAACAAGACTACTTTTAGATTTAGGCTTCTTGGCGACAATTGTTTCCGTTGAGTCGAGACTGGATACTTTCCTTGGTCTACCAACTTTCCGTTTCTTAGAAGATCCTCTATCGGAGTCGGGGGACAAAGCAGGAGTTGACGGTGTGGATGAGCTCGAATGTGTTGGCAGGACAGTTACCGGCGTTAGTGCGTTTATTTGGGCTTTTTTCTCATCGAATTGTCTCTCCAAATCTTGGAGTCGTTCTCGCATATCCTTTTCCATTGCATTGACGAGTGCATGTGCTGACGGCACGCTCGGAGTGTGAGGACACGGGACTCCACCACATGGACATGCAGTTACTCGTCTTAAGCTCGCTTCTAATTCCCCACCTCTAGCAGAATCTCTTTCCCTCTCTCGTTTGTGACGCCGAACCTTCTCTAACTTATGCCTCAACCTTTCTTCTCGATCTTGACTTCTTTTTCCTCGTCTCTCACTGGAGGAGTCACCGTCTCTATGTCTATGTCTGTCCTTTTTGCTTAAGGATTCCGATAATCTTTCTCTGTCGTCGATGGGGCTCAACAACTCGCTCTTAATGAAGGGGCGTGATGTCGATGGGCTATCGACCACCTCTTCCATAAACCTTTGCTCTGCTAACGCACAAAGTAGCCCGAGGCCATCTAAGGAAGGTTTGGCCCTTTCACTGGTACTGGGGTCGGGAAACTCGAACCTTCTTAAAGGCTCCACTTCAGTCCGGGGCGGTGACTTTGGTGAGGTTTTAATGTTAATGCTAAGTTTGGTCGGCCTTGTGTCTATCGTCAGCGGAGATGAATCTAATGTGGGCATAGAAGTGCTGGGAGTAGTACGTTCAAATTGTTCGATACTGTTGGACAACAGTTCCAACCCGCTCAGGTCGACCATGGGTCTGGTCGCCTGCATGGGAACAATATGATTTGGTTGGCACGTATCAATGACCAGATCGCCACTGCCGCTGTTCGAATTAGAGTTCTGGATGGATTCATCTATCGCGTCTATAGCCTTCTCCACCGCTCCGGCGACGGCCGGCGAAGCTAGTTCCGAAGACTCCTCGGACTCAAGCGATGGTAAACTACATTGGACGGAGTCATCAGGAAAATGAGCAACTCCCACGCATGCCACCTCCCTCTCATCGTCGTCTGCGTTGTTATGCGTTTCTTCCTCGTCCTCGACGTGGTCGGTCTGATTGGACGCGTCCCTGTGTGCCGGCACTTCCGGGGCTTCCGGCGGCGGCGTGGGGGGCGCGGCGGGGGACGTCGCTTGACTCCGGCACGGCTGCTCGGTGAACTCCGGCTGGTAGTACAGGTGGGTCATCATCGGCTGCGGGACCGGCTCGGGCGCGAAAGTAGGTTGAGGTTTTTCTTGTGGAGGTTCCGGTTCGATTTTGATCAAATGCGGGGTTATCATAGGTTGGATGATGGGCTTTCTCTGGTCAACTTTGTGTGCCTGGTGAGGTTGTGGACCCGGGGCCGGCGCCAATGTAACCAGCCTGGTAGAATGAGTGTGGGTGTGTTGGAGCGTCGCGGTGGACGCTAATAGATCTCCTGGTAGTAGTTGGAGGTGGTGAGAGGGGTGCGGTTGGGGCGGAAGCAGCAGCGGCGCCGATGAGTACGGCATCCCACCCCACACTACAGTGTGGGGGAGGTCAGGCGGCGCCGGAAGCAGGATCAGGGTTCCAGAAGTGGGTTCTCGGACGAGCTGGAACCCGCCCATGCCGCCGCCCATAGAGCCGAGGCTGTTGACGCCGACGCCGCCCATCACCATGCTTTCCATGGAGACCGGCAGCTGGCCTGGAACAGAAAAACAGACTGCTTCAAGTGAGGGTCGCATTGACAACTAGTAGTGTTCAACTACGCCATTACAACTCAACAATGGGATATAGGTTACACTTGACAGAATTGGACTACCTAATAGAAAAGGCACTAGAGCAGTTTAGCATTCGACGGGCTCGTGGGTCCGTTAGTCCCATAAGAGACGACGCTACAACAGCACGACACTTAAATTCCCATCGAATTATCAACATGCCTGCGCGACTCCGGAAGTGCGGCCATGGAATAATAAGCAGCTAGTATATGTACACTCGACACACAAGTGATGCGTTTTTCATCGGGTTTTTAACAAAAGCTTAGTGATTTGAAACTTGCACGAATATAGGTTTACGGTCTATTCTATCTTATAAAAAGTTAGCGCAGACTTGAAGTACTGATTACCATATGTAATGATGGCTTAAAGTCAACGCTAACTTTTTATAAGATAGGGGGTTATACACAGTTATCTCCCTGCAAGAAAGTTTTCGTCAACTTTCGAGATTTGTCATTTTGCCAACACACACGAAATATAGGCGAATGTTTTTACGCCGTATTTGGATTTTAGCAAAAATTTTGAGAACCAAGTCGCGTTGGTTAAATTTCTAAAATATAGCTAAATTTCGATGCTGACTGTACTCGTATAATGTCGCTATTAGTTTGTTTGAATGCGCATAGATTTGTATTATCAATCAGGTACCTATCTGGATTGTTTCTCATGAATTAATTCGTTTATTTTTTATTTTGGTACAATATAAGATCTGAATGTAGATACCTAAGACAACCCTTATCTACTATACATTCTACATCAGCCAGGTCTCTACTAAAATATGATAACCACGGAAACGGTCTGAATATCGATATTTACGATGGGTAGTGTGACGAGAAATTTCACGGTTAAAAAAATTATGAGTGTCGACGAACAATACTCAATTCATTTATTGCTCTCATATTTATGTATGTTTGTATTATTTAACTTATCGTAGTTATCATGTATTCACCTAAAGATAAGTAGGTACATATAATTATGTGCTGATGTGTTAAACGACTTGCACAACTGTAAAACCACATTTGCAAATAAATGATTTGATTTCTATAAAATATTTGGAAATTCTATACTATTATGAAAAATACCTTGGATTATCTTATTTCAACTTACCTACTTAGTAGGTACCTACCTATAACACGATTATGAATGATTATGAAAATATTATTTAATCCTCAAACTATAGAACGAGTCTGACTAGATATAAACTTAGGTTTAAATTTAATTACTTACCTAGATACAAGTTACAAAATATTCTTTAAAAAATCCATCAGACTGACTTCGAACCCCCATACCTAATTAGGTAACTAATGCATTATTTTCCATATCATGGCAGAGCGAGACAGACATAGTGTTACACTATAAGAGAGAAGGAGATGAACGTTTTACGTGTAATTTACGTGCATAACCGATTGATTTGAATTAAATTGTATGACTTCTATTGCATTTTAATGAAGGAAACCCGATGAATGTCAAGGTCTCAATGTAGGTAGATCGTACGTACAAATTACGTAAAATCCATAAAGAACTAGAGGTGAGTAAGATACTAATGTAGATAAGTACCTAGTTAATCGAGTATACTACTTTCCGACATACCTACTACTATCAACCCACTTGAACAAACAAAAGATAGCTAGATACTTAGTAGCCAATTTTCAATAAGAATTATTAGTGTACGTATACATACATCGTACCTACCACGAAACCAAGCAGTTTATCCCGTCATTCTTCATATACAGAAAAACAAAAATGCAGTCGCAAGCGCAAGTCATGGCGATCAATCAATGTTTATTATACCTATAGGTATCCACCCTACTTAGCAACACGCGGCTCATTTCCATTTAAAAATCGCGTGTGGTGTCAAACGCACACGGAACCCAACAAAATCACCATTACTCGAACTTACAAGAAAAATGTAACAAAAAAGTAATTCCCAACACTAACCGAGGCGGCGAAGATGAAACCTCCTTTGAAGAGGCGCCGCGGTCTGATTGGCTGAGACGCGATATGGGCGGGGAAAGGAGGCGGGGCGAGTAAATTAGGGTTGTACGCACGCTGCAGTATTATCGATAACTTTTTTGTTTTTTTTATTTTGATGGTGGATAATTTATGGTGTGGAAGTGACAGTTCCGTTCAACGAGTTGAGAGCGATTTAGTGGCTGGCTGGAGCAGAGTGAACGGTGGTTCCGGTGTTTTTGAGTTATTTTCACCCAATTTCAACGTTAATTTGATGTTTATTGGTGCGGATGTGCTGTGATTTATTCCATAAATTAACTTGTTGCCTGTCGGTGTTTTTCACTAGCTATCTCATAAAGTACATTAAAGCACCGTCTGCCTGATTTTCTATATTTAATGTCGCTTTTTCTGTCATAACATAAACTATGGAACGATATTTTTTTTATTTTATGGTAGGTATTAGGATATCTAATTAGAATATCATTAAATTATTTTATTTTAAAATATAATGCTGTTTTAATTTACATGGGTATCTAAACTTCGTATCATTGAACATTCCATACACTATAATCTAAATATCGAGCAAAAATATCACACTTAGTCCCAAACTAGGCAAAACTTGTACTATGGGAACTAGATTGCTGATGGAATACTTGTATAGGTAAGTACTTTTTTTTGTAAATACATTAGATACATGATGATGATAATAGGCTAGAAAAGTAGACAGAAAACCTAACAGAAAACAACTTAGCTCGTAGTTTCATTTATTTATATTTTGGCTGCATCGCGTGTTGAGCCTTTCGTGTTCAATAATTACCCAGTAGGTAGGTACATCATATCTACACAAAATACCTAGAATACTGTAGATAAAACCTACCTATGTACATATAGATAGAACAACTACCTAGCTTACCTACTTTGGTAGCTACTTCTCGAGCTATCTCAAGAAATAACTCTGTCCTAGGTCAGATACCTGTTAAAACGTAATTGTTAAATAGGATCAAGATATGTTAGATTCTAAAATACTAAAACGCTAGCAGGGGGCTAATAATCTTATAAAAAGTTAGCGTGGACTTTAAGTCATCATTACGTATGATGGTAATCAGTACTTCAAGTCTAATTTTTTATAAGATAGGCGGAAAATGTATAGGTAGGTCACCTTTAGTGAAGAGATAAATAACATGGGTTATCACGTAAATTATTGTAAATTTCTATTTTATTTCTAGAGAAATATAGATACTTAGGTACATAGTTTATTTATTGACTTTGTGTAAATAAATACAAATAACATGTAGAGCTTGTTCTTCACTTTGTGTATCAATATTTTGTAATACTATATTACAAAATAAACTTATATTAGGTACTTATATTTTAAAATAATATGATAAACATCCACTTATTCAAATATAAACTTAGTAAGGTTGGTTTATTATTCAAATGAGTGAGAAATCCAACACTGATGGTAAACGTAAGTACCTACCTACCTTATCGCCATCAAATTAATATGGCAAATAAAAAACGGTCAAAAAAACTTCCGAGACCGAACTTAACGAGATCAGGTTACTCGACGGTAAAGGACCCGTAACGACAGGTGGCTAAGGATTTTAGGGAATTAAAAACGCTATCTTGCTGTCAAAAATTTAATGAATTTCGTTCGTTTTATTGCGGTCTAGAGCTTACTTTTTTTTATTGCTAGCTAATAATACCTAGGTCATATCAATAGACTTCGAAAAGGATCTTAATTCAATTGGTTTGTTTTTACGAATATTATCTATACTTTGCTGTACTTATCAAATTATTTATCAGTGATTCAATAGATAGGGGTAGGTAGGTACTAGATTTGAATGTAAGCACGAAATGAAAAAATCTTGTCAAAATCAATATTTTTTGACAAGATATTTTAATTGCATTTCTCAATGTTTTAAATACTTTCTATGTATTTCTAACTGCTACTTATTGTATGACAACATTACTAAATCATAAGCTTTTAGGTAATTAAGTACAGTTAATATCATTAATTAATTAATAATATAAATAAATAATATTTCACCTCATTTTCAGTGAATAATACAGAGCAGGCAGTATTTATAAAATCGACCAAAAAATTTATTAAATCTGATATCTAATTTTGATGCTGACTGTACATTAAATAAGAATGGTCAGTGCGAATGAGATTCCTTTAGGAATTCCGTAAGAATTGAAATCTCAAATATGAATATTAAATTATTTGTGAGCCCTTTTCAAGTTTCAAATAATTTTCTCTTGAAGACTTCACCATTCCACTTTCAAATACAATACTTAAGTAATTTTAGAATAGTAGCAACGAACTTTGTTTAAAACTTTAAAAGTGGAAGTTTGGAGTAAAATGTATCGAAGAGTTGTTTCCGTTTTCCGTTTCCGAAATTGTTGTGTTGATGGCCACAACATTTTTAGGTTTAAGATCTTTATTAATTCTCTCAAGATTACAAAATCACTTACGAGAACTAAACTAGTATGCTAAGGTAAAATGTAGTTCGTAACGAACAAAAGCAGAAATATGTAGGTATGTAGGTACATTTGAAAAATATCAAACAAAACAAACAGCATAAACATTGCGACTTGCGAGTGTATAGGGCAGACCCACACCCGGCGATATTTTTCTTGCACATGAATTTCTTTCAACTTGATCACTCTTTGGTACAGTCCTTCAAAATGTGGCGCTTTAGTTGGGATTTGAATTGTTGTAGTGTCTTTGAGTCTTTTATAGATTTAGGAAGGGCGTTATATAATTGTGCTCCCTCAAACATAAAATTCTTTTTACCATACTTAGTTAGTTCTGACTTTTTGTATATGAATATTTTGAGCACTTCTCAAATTACGTTTGTGAATATTTTTTATAAAGATTGATTGTGAGTGCATTTCTTTATTTATAATTTTGCGTATTAGTATACATGTAGGTAAGTACTTATTGTAGTGGTAAATTTGCGATAACTTCATGACTTTTGTGTCTTCATAGATTGTTTTCGTTGGAGTCAAGTGTTTATTATAGTGGAATAGTACTTTTATAAGTTTATTTTGTGTAGTTTGTAATTTTTGTATGTTTGATTGATATGCGGTATCCCATACTTCTATCAGATAATGAAGATGTGGCTTTACAAGGCAGTTATAGATCGTATACCTACCTAACGTTTAGTGGCAGACATCTCGTTATACCCGGGAGACATCCTAGAAGAGACGATAGTTTTTTATTAATTCTCTCCAAATGAGGCTTCCATGACAATCTACTATCCAACATAAGCCCAAGGTATTTTTCTTTGTTCACTTTATTGATTATGGCACCATTTATAGTTAGAGGTTCAAAGTTCGGAATTTTACGATTCACTGCCGAAAATATTAACTTCAATTCAACATCCGATGCAACAATTTGAAATATCGCATGGATTCGTGGTGCCATGATTGGTACAGAATTAACTGTGTTGTTCTCTTAGGAAACTTATTTATGTAATCTTAACATTTCATTTTTATTATACTCGTCTGGTATTATACTCGGATGAGAATGAAAATAAAAGCCCAAAGCTTCACGCAACCGCACGTAGTCGTAACACCATCTATACAGCCAAATTAAATAGCTACGATTTCGTAGGAACTTCCTTCATAAACCTTCGTAAACTCATCTCGGTCGCATTAAACCAACCGGTCACACACAACCGTTCGACTGGATGGAGCACAGTTGCAATGCCGCTACCAAAGCATCATGAACACGAAGGCGTCATACCAACAGGATGACTAAAGAATTTAGCAAATTTATTCTATCCCCCTTTAAATAGAGCAATAAAAAGAGATAGATGTGCTTTTAAAGAATGTTGGCCGCGTGAAACGGCGCGCGCGGTCTCGCAATGCAGTTGGCGCGTAGCTACCAGGAGCGCAGAATAAAGTAGGAGGTGACTTACCGCTCGGGTAGGGCCAGAGCGTCGCGGGAGGGGGAGCAGGAGGCGCGGCCGGCCACGCCATGGGGGCGGAGCGATCGTCGCACAGCATGTTGGCCACGCCCACCGTCATGGCCGCCTGCGCGTCAGCGCCTGGATCAAAACACAAAGATGACGCTGATGCAATCGTCAACGGGTGCTTTAAACAAATTAGAAGTCGTTGAAAATAAAGCTTTAATTTATTAGATGTGTGGTACTAAATCTTATTTTACGTAGGTAAGTAGTTTTACGTTACACTGGGCAAGCTAGCTATCAGTGTTCGTGTGCCTAAACCAAAATTTGCTGACCTTATAATGATTATAATTACTAACAGGTAAATATCGGACACCAAGTATGTTCCCCTAGTCTAACTAACGTTAGATAAGATACATCGAAGAATCTAGACAGCCAGAAACGCAACAATTTTTATAACATCAAGCACAAAGATCAAAGGCCACAGCGATTAGAGGCCCTATCCACAAATACATGAGACAATCGTATCGTATCGGTAGCATATTCAAATACACCGCGCGGAGACGCTGCAACGTTTAACAGTCGTCGTGCCGGCGCGTTGACGCTCAGTATGACTCCTACACTCTCCTCAGGTCGGCTTAATTCAACATGAGTATCAAGTAACTCGCAGCCCAGTCTGCTGCATTTGCAATAAAATGAGTTTTAAATATAATACGCATATTTATCAATATGTAACAGCTTTAAATACAACAAAAAATTCAAAATTTTCAGTTTAAACATTGTAGGAGGATCGTTCTACTTTTATATTCCATATTTATGTAACCTTCAAATAAATATTGCACTTACTTTGAGGAACAGATCAGAACTAACGACAGGCTTTTCGCATTATAATCTAATATTAGGTATATTAGACCTACTTACTTATTTCCGAAAGAGATAATTCTAAATTAAGGCACTCTTGCGCAGGAATGGCAGATGTAGAAGAAACAACACGGGATGTTATGGTAGTTATCGATAAAAAAAACTTACGGCCGGCTTCTGGAAACCCAAATCACGATTGATCCGAGTTTGACACATAGTAATTATTAGATTTTTTCGTTGATCATTGTTCGAGAAACCGACCGTAAATATTTCATTATTTTTGTAATTTGATAAAAATATGATAAGTGTAACATAAACAATAGTAGGTATATATTGGTTTGTTGCTATGTGACTCGTATTGCAAAATGAAATCTTCGTAGAGAACTTAGAAGTAAAAAATGTAGGTACCTAACCTGCCGAAAGGCACAGTAAGTACTATCGCTAGAAATGAGATCAGGAAGTCCCGCTCGCCTCTTTACAGGTCAGGACTTTGGATCCTGACCTACAATCTCTGGTCGGGCAAGAACAAGAACACAGATATCCAGACCATACAGATCGAAATAACAGAATAAATAAATAAATAAATAAATAATGCTGGACAATCCACACAACATCATCTAGCCCCAAGCTAAGCAGAGCTTGTGCTATGAGTACTAGAAGACTGACATACTTAATATTATACATTACATAGATAGATATTTTTTATTATACATATAATACCCAGAACACCCAAAACCCAAACAACAACAGTATTAGAACAAAACAGAAAAATTACCCGTCGCAAGATTTGAACACCCTCGCGTTACAGTCAATCGATCTCCCAACCCGCCACTGAGATCTAAGTCAAAATCAAATATTTCTTTTTCTTTATTCAATAAAATCACAAGGATTATTTAGAATCGTTTTACATATTAAGTGATCTATAAAGCTTAGGTCGAAAGTAAGTAATATCAAGTATGCAGGTCATCGACAAAGGCACAAAATAATACAATTCAAATGAACTAGCTGAGACCGGTTTGACCGGTTATAATCAGCTGGGAGTATAAACATTCGTTAGAGGTGCTTGGTCGTTCTGGTTAGGTAACACGGTCAGATACCTAACCAATTACCTACATATTTAATAAACAGAAATGTTGATCATATACAAAAACATAAGTATTTCCATTGTATTCAAAAGTTTGGTATTGACGTAATTCTATTGTGGAATTGTTCTATACTATTCTGAAAGAGTACGGTACCTTTATAGGTACCGTACCTACTTTTTGTAATTTTAAGTTATTAGCGAGATGAGAATAAAATTGGGTAAGTTTAGGAAATAACTCAAAACAATTGTCAATATTATAAGCATTATCAGCGCGTCGCATTTTACAATGAGCATTTTGACTCGACTAGATTGCTTCAACACCACTAAACTAAAAACCGTTTAAAAAATAAACGAAGAGCGTAAAAACAAAACCGCTATTTTCTCACGAAACAAATTCCCACAATGAGATGTAATATTGGAGCAGCAGCGGCGCGAGGAGCCCAAAAAGAAGATTATGAAAGGAAGCACGTGCTGGTGTTGCTATCTCCCTCTAACGTAGCGCGACGTCACTCTCTGAGCTCCAACCGCTTGTTGCTGCGTAGAGTAGGCGTGGAAAAGTACACAGGTAATTTTAGCAGTTAGTGTTTTGTTAGGCTATCGTGGATCGAGAATCTTAAAATTATTTAAATATATTACTGTAATAAACTTTCATAATCCACGCAAATAAAAAATAAACTCTATTTTGAATGTTTTATTTTAGCAGTTCTTATCCTACGCTCAAACTGCATCTATTAGGGTATTATTACCTATTACAAAGTATTGTTACCTATTGTTACATAGTGTTGAATTTTAATAACACCGATGTAATAGTTCCTATCCTCTGTTTTGCTCACTACTCTACCCCACTATCAAGTGACCTTCAACGTACACTGTGTCTCTTTCCCTCTCTAGCATTCCAAACGTCAGTGAGTCTCGCTCGTTCGCACAACTAATAACGCCGCGGCGCGCTCGGTACACCTTCTCGTGTCTGCTGCTCGCCTAGTATCACGCGCGCTGAAGAAAAGGGTTTATCCGTCGCTAGTGACCCGGATGCAGCAGCTAGGCTTTTCCGACCAAAAGCTATTTTTCTGTTTTTCACGGAAAGCTGCCAGCGATTACGTGAAAATTTTCACAGAAAAATAAAAAGGATGATTGACTTTGTTGGAATTTAAATGATAATTTTTAATTAGTTTTTCAAACGTAGGTTTGAGGTGGGAAATTTTTACAGCTACCCTCTGCCTGATAGTTTTCCTATTAGATTAGAAAATCTAGGTCAGCTATAAAAGTCCCCATTGGAATAGACAGGCCGTCCGTGGCTAGCGCAACGCAAGCGCAACGGGCATGCGCATGGAGTAGTCAAGCGTGTCGGAAATAGATCGCTGCGTCGCACGTCGGCGTCGCTAAAGATAACTAAAACTAAGTCTAGTCTATGAAATAATAAAATTAATTGACTTCTAAATAAAACAACGTGCGGAAATCTAAAATGTCGAGAGTATTCTTCGTCCTGAAATTAGAATTTACGTTCATTGGAAATAACAAATCATCATAAGTGTCTTTTGGGGGCTTCAAAAATAGGAAACCAATTCGAAGGTTGTTTGCCTGCTTTTTGTGCCATAATTCAAACATAATCGTTCGTTTATATTATAATATTAATAATAATCATATTTTGTAGTTACGTAACTTCTCTACGATATGCGAGGCTTGGATGCTGCACAAGCAAAGATCATTTAATTTGATCAACCAAAGGTATTTCTCCAAGTCACAGAAAAATTAACTTTACTAGTACAGAAATAAAGTTAAAATAAATGAAACGGCGGAAATTCATGGAAGTCCATTTTTGTGGCGCAGGTCGCTGCTGAGACGAAACTTGTACCAGGATAGCAGAAGTGGCGTGGAGATACATTGTTCAAGCTGAACTAACTAGTGCTTGAGTTTTGACCAAATAATCTGAAGTTTTCGAGGCAACTGTGCTTATTGCTTAGTTATAATTATAACACATTATTATTAACATTACTCAGACAATATGTTTATTTATTAAATTATGCGTTTTATATCTTCATTTACCGTTAGGAAAGCGGATACTTACTTACTTTTAATTACACTTTATCTAAGTTTAATTAATTAAATAAGATGAGATAAATAGGTAAGCTCATATAGATTTAAGTATAATAAATCAGCCTTCGTACTTAATCTAATTGATATACAAAGGGCCACTTTTTACCTCTTAAATATAAGATACTGTTAGCCATACTGTCCAGTACTTAATCAGACATTTCTACCGAAAATCTGTATTTGATACCTAACTTATTCAAAGCAAATTTTTGTGCCTCTAGGCATTGAAATATCTATGCTGTGAATGCCGTGTGATATTTTTTATTCTGTAAGTAAGTATTTATAGATTCCTAATTTATTTTCCCATAACAACACAAAAATCCACTTGATTGTTTATTGTTGAACAACCGCTCGTACTTTATCAGAGTTATAATTATAAATGTAAATAAATGTCAACATGCACTTCGTAATAACAAAGTAAACATTTCTGTCCAAATATCACAGAAGGGGAGGCGTCCCTCTTTCACCCCTTGTAGAAAGCACTGCCAGACTAAAATATACTTTATACATAACTAATAAGGCACAAAATAGTGTATCGGGGACGAGTGATATTTTTGTACGAAATTGTAGGCATGCATTTACCGAATTGAAAACTTTATGGCAGCGTGAATTTCGTAAACTAAAAAGTTTCGGCTTACGTTTTAGCAAATTCGAAAATATATTGCTTTTTAAAACGTGGGGCGTTGACAACAGAAGTTTGTTTGAAGTACACATTGAATTGCAAGTAAAAACACAATGCAGAGAGACTATAAATCGCAGAATCTTTTATTAGAACTCTTTGGAGTTTCCCATTTCATACAACTACCAACTATTTTCTTAAAGGGTGTTTTGAAGTCATAAATGCTGCAAATCAGAGAATGTACTACGATCTAAACTAAACGAATAAGAACCGAGATAATCTTCCGAAGGAATTTCGAAGGCGATCAGAAAATTCTGCCCGAACCTTGTCGAATAAACCTCTCAATTATAACTCTTGACTCGGAACTGATTGAAGAATCAGTTACAAGTAGAGAGTGGTCTAAAAAGAAGTGGTTGGATTGTGTCAAAGATATGAATGTGAGAGAAGTAGATTCAGAGTTGAGGAATGATAGGAGTGAGTGGAAGAAGAAAAGTTGTGCCGACCTCACTTAGCGAGGGCTAGGGAAAGATAATGAACTTATTAAAAACAAGCGTTTCTTTTGTATTTAATGTTAGACCAAAGAGATGCTGCTTTCGATGCATCTCTTGATATTTTAATGGTTAGGTATTTGGGTTTGAATCTCATTCGACAATTTCTTTTTAGCAGGCACCAACTGGAATCGCCCCATCTATCGAGAAGTAAGTGAGGTATTTAAAATTGTGTGGCTTCATTCACGTAGTCAGCAGCGCCAGTCGATGGAAACGTCACGGAATGTACCAGGAGAGCAGAAGCGGACAAGAGTTATCTAGGCATGCGACCCCAACGGGAGGGCGGCGGTTCCAGCGAGGGGATCTATCTTGATTTGAGGGTTTTCGACGTTTTAGTTTTATTAGTGTGTTCTTCTAGGGTTGTATAATACACATTTTTGAAGACACAGATCATCGTATGTATGACAATACATTATCAACTCTGGTTTCATCAAGAAAAAAAAATTTATCCCTCAATCGCTTGGCACTCAAAAGAAATCATACATAATCGAAAATAATTTTAATTTGTAATTTTATATATTTTAAAATGTTTAGCTATGCGAGCCAGATGTTGTTTGACGCGGTTGTACGTAAAATTAAAAAGAAACAAGGATACGTTTATAATAATAAAAAATGAAAAATGATAAGCGCCAGCCCTGTTTTTGACACCACAAGATGGGTGGGTGGGTACCGCGCCAAATGTTTGTGACGTCACCTTACGAGACATGATTAGAATGACGCTGCATATGCCTACTGATATTCTGTTACTACAACTTTGTTGCTTACCTACAGTTCATCATGCCCTGGTAATTCGACTGACTCATCTTCGCTGAACAAAACTTGCAAAATGACTCTTTTGCAAGACTTACATAGCACACCAAATAACAAAGACTAATTAATAACACAGCGTGTCCTAAATTTATTCATGATATTTTTTTAATAGTAACTAGTAATTACCTAGTATTTTTCTTGCAAACCGACCAAACGACTTTGACCGTAAGATAATTATTGATGTAGTAATCAGTAGCTGAAAATTGAAATGCTCTTGTTCAACAAATGTAGTAATAAAAGGCAACATTTTAAGGTATTTAACGAGTGCGTGGCCACATACAGCGTGTCCACAAACTATAATAGCGGCACAGAATAAATAATTATTGATATCGGCGTGGCACGCACAGTTTTTGTTTCGCATGACGCCGGCTCGGCTTCACCGCTGCGCCTGCGCCTGTGATTAGCATGTAATTGGCCGGTTTTTGTTGTGTAAATAACTCTTGCGAACGGTTCCGCCCGCTCCACTTTCTACATCTATCCTATCTTATCTGCTATCTGTTATTATGATATTTTTATTATTATTTATAACTAACGTCAAGTAATTCGTATCGGAATAGAAGTAATAGTTAATTTTATAATTAACTTAGTTTAGTAGTGATAATAACGACTAAGCAATATTATTAATCTTTTGTTTACTCAAACCTTGTTTAGTTTGGAAGAAGTTGTTTGCAATATCTATGAATAGGTATAAATTTAGTTACCCATACCATACTAACTATTATGCGTATTTACATTTAGTGTTTTTTATAAAAGCTTAAAAAATATACCTTTATTAAAAAAGTTATTTTTTAATATTTTCGTATACAATGGAGCCAAATAATAATAGGTCATTATGTGCTGTTTATCAATTAATAAGACTTTTTTTATTTTAAGAATTTAACAAATTAGCAATTACTCGAGCACATGCACATTATAAACTGAATTTTATTAAGCAAAATTATTTTCCAACTTCATTTAAATTGTAAATTGTGACAAGTTGCATAATAATACAGTCATTGAAAACCGGGCAGCGTCATCAGCTTGAATTGTGCAGGTGGCACGAATACGAGCGAAATTGAACTTTATTACAATGTAATAAAAGTCAGCGGTTGTCAAAAATAAGGGCGTTGTTACTCTTTATCGATAAAGCCGTGACGTCGCATGATTCCAGTTCATTGAATTTGATAAATTCATCATTGTACAATGTTTTTGAGTAAGTAGTTAAGTACTGCAACACCTGGTAGGTTTTTATATGTATAAGTTCTTATTGTAATCTAATTTAAAGATTCTAAGTATTCTTGTTATTCAGTAAAGGAACATTGTTGATTATATCTAATCAAATTCTAAAGTTATAAATTGTAAATACATGTAAATAAAACGCCGTCCATTAAAAATTATTTAAAACAATATAATAAATAGTGTAACAAGAAAACCCGGTTGAAATGAAGATTAACGGCCGGTTTCTCGAACGATGATCAACGAAAAAAACAAATAATGACTATGTGTCAAACTCGGATCAATCGTGATTTGGGTTTCCAGAAACCGGCCGTAAATTGTAATAAAAAGTCGATGTCCCTTTAACAGATAACAACAAAAAGGTTACTTACATTAATTAGCATATTATTATCATGAATATTTTCATATGAATCACAAGTCGGCGATTAATATCGCATTCAACGCATATCCTGATATCATTTTCATAAAAGGTGTTGCATACTAGCCGATACGACTAAAGCTTGTCCGATGCTGTTGCTTGAACCAAAATATCGGCGCCACGTCAAGTACTAAAAATTCTAAAATTAGAGCAGTTTTTAACGCGTAAGTACCTTATTATTTTCCCCGACGTTTTGGCTACGTTATCAATAGCCGTAGTTGCAGATAGACTCTTTACAACGAATCTGAACCGGAAATTTATAAAAAATACTTACTAAAAATGTACGAGTGTTCCACTGATATCGTGTCGGGGTTATGTCGTATCGGTACTGTAAAAGCAGTCGACGATTGGTTAACTGCTATTGGTATAACAAACTGATAAAATTTTACTGTATTTACCACTAAAACCAGTGGTAACCAACCACCTGCATTGTAATTTAATTTTAATAAGGTTTTATACACCGAAAGTAATCAAGGATTATAAAATAATAAATTACAATCATGTTGTTCGGACAACAAGGTTTTTATATAATTACATTAATTACTCAATGCAATCAAAATGTTCACCTGGAGCTAAGCTAAGCAGTTGCTTAGTTCTGTTCTGACAAGGAATTCTAGAAGATGATGTTTAGATTTTAACTGTTAACTACAATAAATAATATTTTAAACTACCACGGTTTTAAACATAGTTTTCTTTAAAATCTCTAAATATCCCGTTTATAAAGAAAACTAAATACAATATAATATATTCAACAGTATTTTATTTTCGGCCAAACTTAAAAGCAGCGCTTTGAACCGTTGGTTGCTATGGCTTATGCCGAGTGGCCTTTTTACACTTCTTTTTGTATTTTACCTTGTGTTATGGTAAATAAATATTTTCTTTTTATCTTATTTCTATTTGTTACTGTAATCATACAATAGGGATAGAGAGAGGTGGAAAGAGAGGGAGGAGACCTTTGCCCAGCAGTGGGACAGCGTAGTTTGATAAAAAAAAAAGCTAGCACTCCGGGAGTGCCGGCAGAAGTGAAAACTTCAATATTAACGAAGACACACTGACACAGACACATTCGCGCAAGCGCGAATGTGTCTGTGTCTTCGTTGGCTTCGTCGTCATCGTCACGTCACGTCATGTCGCCACGTCATCGTCACGTCATCGCGCAAGCGCGAATGTGTCTGTGTCTTCGTTGGCTTCGTCGTCATCGTCACGTCACGTCATGTCGCCACGTCATCGTCACGTCATGTCGCCACAACACTATTTAATTGTTTGAGTCATACGTCGCGTGACCGCAAGTGTGTTCTTTTGTCGTCTCTTGTTTTACGAGCAATGTATAAAAATTAAATAAGATCTTACGCTTTTTCGACGTCACGTGAGCCTGACGCGAGTTTGAAAGTTTTTACCCACCCAGCGCCGCTAAAGAAGTTTTCACTTCAAAAAACTGTAATCATAGGCGAGTTTATTCAATTGAAAAGGTTTTAGAAACAATACGTTCAAGCGTAATATTTTAAGGTTCAAGTTTCATAGCATTTTACTATCGGTCTATCTTATAAAAAGTTAGCGCAGACTTGAAGTACTGATTACCATACGTAATGATGACTTAAAGTCTACGCTTACTTTTTATAAGATAGGGGGTATGACTGAATATAACGATAGCAAGACGAAGTCGCGGGCTAGTCGCTAGTGAGGCATAAAATGACTGTGTGAGCGAATCGAATCTGATATTGAAAGTTGAAACCATGACTTGTTGTGCTACTCTACAGTAATGTGAGACATTCAGGTCACGGCCCTCGGCGTGAGCATCAAATTCATAAATCATACGGTAAACCACTTGTAAACTTGCGCAATAATAAACTGAATAACACAGAACGACATATATAGCTAATATCCGTTCACATTATTCTTATTACTTCAAACTGTAGGAGTTTAGAGGAGTGAAAATCTAGAAGGAAATCTAAGAGTTTTAACAACATTGTTATTAATTGAGTTTTAACAACAAACGCTTGATTTAAGTCCTTTGTTTGTATTTTTGTGTTTATTCCGTTGCATACCTTTAATAAATAAATAAAAAAAAAACAAAATAAACAAATTCTTGTATTTTTACATTATTGAATTTATACCACTTTTAAACTTGCGCAAACTAACAATACACGCACAATGACAAAAACCTCTAAAAAAGGCGATTACCACTTTCCATCAGGTGGCTTGCATGCTCGTCTGCCAGCTATGCATAAAAAAATCATCTGTACTCGGTTCTAATAATTCTTTAGTAGACTACACTACAGTTTATACAGCTAGATTTGCTAATCTACACTTGTGGAATAGCTACGTAGTACGCTAGTAAAAAACTAGAAAGAAATCGAGCAAAATTTTCTTCTAGCTTTTTACTGCTAATCTTGTCTAATTTTGTAACTGAATATTCAAGTTTGTAAAACGTTAAGATATTTTAGGGTTCGTCTTCTATATAGTAGTAATGGTTGTAAATTACAATGTACTGGTTGTACATAACATTATAATGAGATAGTGTAGTAGACCGCTCATTTCGAACGGGTCCGGTACGATTAGCATATAATTGTCGGATACGCCGCGCTTTTGCCATAAATCTCGCTTACAAAGGTCAGCTCACCGGTTATGCGAGGAACCATAGCTAGTATACTATAGCTATGTAAATTAATTTTATTCTTTTTTTTGCTGGACAATCCACACAACATCGTCTAGCCCCAAGTTAAGCAGAGCTTGTGTTATGGGTACTAGAAGACTGACATACTTAATACAATACATTACACAGATATAATGAGTTGACGAATGATAGGAGTGAGTGGAAGAAAAAAACATGTTGTGCCGACCCCACGTAACGTGGGATAAGGGCAGGGGAATGATGATGATGATGATTACACAGATATAATATTGTTTATCATATGTAAGTACATATAAAATACCCAGAACACCCGGAATATTTGTAGATCGTACAAATATTTATCCCAAGGCGGTAATCGAACCCGCAACCTCCGCGTCGCAGGCGGACCTTCGCCCGCCGCGCCACATCGGTCGTCATTCGGTCGTCAATTAGTATTCACAGACATTTCATACGCGTTACAGTACCAAACTAAGTAAAGCTATTGAAACTTGATTGCTGAAAGAATCCATATTAACGAACAAATATCAATGCTCAACATCCAATGTTGGTTCTTAGTGGGTATCAAACCCACGACCAGAGGAGCTATTGAATAGTGATACAAGTATAGCTTCATGCTGTGAACTAAAGTCATACATTGTCTCCTTATCATATTTGTAAACTTGTGTATAACACAGTCGCACTTCCATATTAAAACTTTAAATTAGTTTGAACGTCATTTACGACAACAGCACGGACTATTCGTAATCTTTTATTTATTTATTTTTATTTATTTATTTCAGAAAAAACATGTAACATAAGGCCTTTGTTGAATACAATCAATCAATGTTAAATACAATCAATGTTATAGTATCTTACAAATGGACCTATTATGGAGGAAAACCTCTAACCTCTGAAGTAGGATTGAACCTGTGTCTCAGAAGTCAGCGCCCTTCCTTTACAGCTATTGCATAGTTAGGAGAGATCATTGTAACGTGTTAATTATAAATACTAGTGCATGCAGAATAAAAATTCAAAAAATATATAAATAATAACTAATTAAAACAGTTGTTGATTAGAGGAAAATTGACGTCCGATGTGGCGCGGTGGGCGATGGTCCGCCTGCGACGCGGATGGTTGCGGGTTCGATTCCCGCCTCGGGATAAATGTTTGTATGTTCTGCAAATATTTATTCCGGGTGTTCTGGGTATTATATGTATAATAAAAAATATCTATCTATGTATTATATTGTATTAAGTATGTCAGTCTTCTAGTACCCATAACACAAGCTCTGCTTAGCTTGGGGCTAGATGATGTTGTGTGGATTGTCCAGCATTATTTATTTATTTATTTATTTAATTAATGTTTGTGTAATGTTAGTGAAATAGATTCCTAGTGAGTGTGATGATGAGTATGTGAGTGTGTGATGATGAGTATGTGAGAGTGTAATGATTTGGTGTATGGAGGGTTCTCCTGGTACGCCAGACTCTTAAGAGTCTGGTTATAGAGGAGAACCCTCAAAGGGTGGGTGTGTATGTGTAAAAGAGTGTGTTGTGAAAGGGTGTTTTAGGTGTGTATCGAATGTTGGTTTGTGTAGAATAGTAGTTTAATATTCGCTCAGCAGCCAATCATCAACGTCTCTGTTTCATCATAAGTTTTAGAGAGTAGCCAATCCCTTATTAACAGCTTACATTTAAATTTCGTCAATTTTGGCAGATCAAAACTACGGCAAATTCTATTATATAGTTGTTTACCAGTATTATAAATATGTCTACCAGCTAGAGTCGTTCTGTAAGTTATGATTTTGAATACGCGATCTTGTCTCCGTTCACTATTTAGCTCCAGGGTTCTATTATGTGGTATAGTATCGTGGGTTTTAAGAACAGCGTGGAGCACATAGAGTTGTCTAACTGTGAGGACCTTACATTCGGTATAAAGGGAGATAGTGGGATACCTAAAGGGTTTTTTTGTCATCACCTTTAGAACTGATCTCTGCGCTCTTTCTAGTTTTAAGATCGTCGTTTTGTGAGTAGAGCCCCAGGCTAAAATACAGTAAGATAACACAGATTGGGCCAGGGCATAGTAGACGGTTTTTAAGACATCTGGACTAGCAGCGGATCTTAAGGATTTAAATATGTACATCAACTTTCTAACGTTGGACGCGGTTTTGTTTATGTGGGTGTGCCATGATAGAGTATCATCGACATAAACTCCTAAATATTTTATCTCAGAAGCTCTGTGGATGTTGAGACAAGTGCAGATATTATGGTTTATGGGACAAGTATGGGCTTTGATTGTGTAGTTATTTGGTGGTATTGAAATTTTATTGGCTGCAAAAGTGATGTACATGGTTTTATTTAGATTTAGGGTTAAGAAATTAGAAGATAGCCATGCCATAACTACAGACAAGGCATGCTCGGCGTTTTCTTGAGCTTCTTCCCAAGTTGAACCATCAATAATTAATGCAGTGTCATCCGCATAGGACACTATACTACAGTTTTTTAGTTGGAGTTGGCACATCCTATTTATGTATAAAAGGAAGAGTGTAGGACCCAATATGCTACCTTGTGGGACGCCTGTTCTTAGCGGTGTTTCTGTACTAACATAGTTTCCTATTTTAACACACTGCGTACGATCTGATAAATAGTCTCTGAAAATATCGAGAGCAAGGCCTCTTATACCAATCCCTTCTAGCTTTTTAATCATATTAGGAATTGAAACTGTATCAAAAGCCTTTTTTATATCAAGGAAAATACCAATGCATTTATAATCTAATAATATATCCATAATATATATAATAATCTAAATGAATCCACAGGAAGTTACCAAGAAAGATCCAGTAGAAACTAAGAGAAGATTTGTTTGTTTCAATCGCTTTATCATCCCCATGTTATTTTATCGATTTCTACTTTAGTCATCGTCTATAATAAATAGCTGTTAGATGTCCGAAGGGACGGCGCACACTTTATTTTCGGGCCTTAAATCATTGGTAAGCGTTCCCATGCATCTTTCGTTATTTGTTTAACTTGGCTCTGTCTTCGTCTACTTATTTGTTGTTATTTTGTCATATCTTGTTGTTGCTGATTAAACATGTATTTTATTATTCGTCGTAATCGTAGAACAAGGACTTATGTGCAAAACTGCAGGTTTACATTTTATGTCATAACTTTAAAACGGTTACGCCTATCAACGTGAAATTTAGACAAGTTGCTATATGTGTATAGGCCTTTACAATTTAATACAAATTTATGTTGCATACAAAATAAATAGCAGGTTAATTAATTAAATAAAAAGATGGCCAAAAATCACATCCGTCTTTGTTCTACGATCATGACGAATCTTGTTCACGTTCATACCAGTGTTTCAGTTTAGTTATTTAGTTTGTAGAGTATCCCTCTGTTTATAGTTCGCATTAATATAAATTATAATGTCGTGGCTAAGTGAAGGAAAACCGCAGTTTTAACTTTAACTATCAGGGTAACATTTTCATAACATTAATTGAATGGCTCTAATAATAAATTTATTTTCTGTGTAACAATGTTATTCATTAAATAGGTACTCATTAAAATTGAATTCGCGATGGGGAAAATCGGACAGAAAATATTTTTACAAAACAATTACTAAATAACAACAAGATCAGTCAGAACAAAATTATTAAAATAATAAAACAGTATAATAAAATGGAACGAGATTTAAACTATAATACCTGACTATGATTTGTTAACTACGATTCTTATCGTCCTAATATCCATAAAAAAATATAAGTAAGTTTAAAATAAATTTCCTACAGCTAAAAATAACTTTTTGTTGAATAAATCTTTTAAAAGTTACTGCGAGATAAAACTAAGAGCACACGGAGCATCTTTTAGTTTAGGTATAAATTATGCCAAATTATAAACAATCTCATTTTAATTCGAAACCACCCAAAATGTCACTAATGAGAGATTCAAAATCAAATCTGCAGATATCCGACACGCGTAGCGATGGACAGTAGCAGAAAAGAAGCACGAATGAATGTAAAAATCATAAACGTATTGAAACAGTAACGAATTTAGGATTCACTGCGCGTCAACATCAGCTTTACTGTCAACGTTGCAGCGGTAACGCGCAATGTGCTTTAAATACGTTTCGTTTACGATTGTAGCAAGTGTAAGCTGCTGCTACGTATAGTAAAATATAACTTTTATATAATATCGATTCCAATTCATTTCCAATCAAACATCGGCGCCTAAAGGCAGAAGCATAACTTTGAATTAGTAATGAGAATTTCGTGAATGTTTTATTAAGATAAAACGGTTTAGGAACTTGCCCGTTGTTTTTAAGTAGCTCATAAGCAATTAATAAGTTTTAAAATAAAATTTAATTTGCATATTTAAATAACTAAGCTGTAAAAGTAGTAATGGGGAATGAAACATAATAAAAGTCTTATTCCTTCATTATAAATGATATAAAGTAGTAAGTACATACATAATTATCTTTTAGATATTTTGACTCATAAACACTAGAACGTATAAAAACTTTGTTTCGCCACAGACGATAAATGTCGAAAAATCAAAGTAATTAATTACTAATTGTATAATTCCTATTTTTTTCCCGCGATATAAAAGAGAACCAGTGAAGTCAAAAGAATAAATAATTACGTTACAATGAAATTGTTTTGTTTTTACACAACAGCAGGCAGTAAAAGACATCGAAGAAAATATATAATTCCGATCACACATTTTTAAAATGACCCTTATGTACAGACGTTACGTTTTCTTTTCCCTTGCAGTTGTGGAATTTAATTGACCTTTACCACAGAATACATAATATACAAGCAAATGAATTGTTTTTCATTACCAAAGCGCATCACTGCGGTTATATAGAGGTACTAGGAGAGCATACTCGAGTGAGAGGTGTTTGTTTGCGTCCGATCGATCGCCAGCGGTCAAGTAGGTATTATGTACGCAAGGCTGGTTTATGGTACCGACCGAATCTTGAGGTTCATACCTACTGTTTATCTAAACAAGTGATCTTTAATAAGAAAACTTACCAATATCGTGCATTCGTTGGTTATCCTTGTGTGAGAGGGCAGCAAGAAGTCCAGCATCGCCGACCCTTTGACGTGCAACCGCGATGCCAACGGGTATCGAACCTGCGATTTCAAATTCTTTTACAACATGTTCATATTCGTAATATGAATATGTTGTATAATGTATTAAAATACAAATTGTTCTGCATTTCGAACCACTAATTATAGCCTGGGTCGAACCGCAATATCGAAAAACATTGTAGTAGCATTTTGATCCAGATCCATAGTTATAAGTTGGCGATGAGTTTGTCGCTTTTAAAAGCATAAAAGTAAGCTTTCGCAATGCAGATAGTTAAATTATATTTAGTAATTTGGAAACTCGGATGTACGGTGAGTACGAATCGAACGCAGTGCAAACAAAGTGTGGGCATTTAATTTTGTAAAACGGTGTATCAATGCTACGCTACTGTAGCCGATAGCCGTAGAGTCGTAGCAGCTGACAAATGCTACCAAAACTACCAGGAGAACATGACGCTATGAGAGATTAGATTTACAGTTATTATTGATATGATGATAGAGGTCCGGTTTTTTTCCAGATCCAAGCCGCTATCAGTTAGTCCGGGCGCTTCAACAACATCGTTATAAAGTTCACACTACGTTAACAGGATTGAAGCCATTTGAGGCTAACATTTCAGCAAAAGCATAAGAACATAAATAAATATTCATGGGAAAAAATATTCAGATATGTTTTTCAGCGTCCAAGCGCCTTTTTACATGTGCACGGTCGGTAATGTACGAGAAATAGAAACGCAAAAGCGCTCGCCGCATAGCTATTCAATTGTATTGTTTAACCAGCACGCAGCAGCGCCTTTCATTTACTTATTTTATATCAGCAACCAGAAAAACATTCTTCAAAAGTCAGCTGTCAAAAGAAAACCCTATAAAACCTAAGCTAGTTCGGACCCCTCTTGGCTAGAGGAATAACATAGCCCCCTATTTATATGCTGCCCCACAGCTAATTCCTTGCTACCTATGGAAGTCAAAGAGGAACTAAAGCTTTTGTTCTCC
The DNA here is from genome assembly GCA_932527185.1 of Ecliptopera silaceata. Taxonomy (NCBI): domain Eukaryota; kingdom Metazoa; phylum Arthropoda; class Insecta; order Lepidoptera; family Geometridae; genus Ecliptopera; species Ecliptopera silaceata. The sequence goes on along the minus strand of OW052202.1, from coordinate 840,743 downwards.
AGATCTGATTCGTCCAGCCCCTCTAAGAAACTCACCATTATTGAGCGACGAAGGTATACTAGGATGTTCAGGCTTGTTCCCCGGAGACGCCTGCTCCAACTTGACGGCTACCAGCTCCGACATGTGCATATGTTGAGGTTCCCGCTTCACTTGCACTTGCACATTCTGTCCAGTCACCCCGAGCCAGGTGACGGGGTTAGTGCGACTGCACCCGCCGTCGGTGTGAATGACCTGCGAAGTAGGTCGACTTAGTTTCCGAGGATATGCTAATGGAAGGAGTAATGAAATGATAGCCCAATAGTGAGAACGTAAATGCATTAAAATGCACAAAAAAATGGTTGTCTGTAAAGTCGGTTTACTGACGATAGTTGAACGTGACAACGTCAACGAACGGGTTGTAAGCGATTCTGCAAAATAATGCGCGCTTTCGCTTGCACTTCATGGAACGCCTCAGAATGCCTCAGAACGCCTCAGAACGCCTCATGAGTCATGTTTTTTCGTGCGTGCAGCCGGCTCTATCGAATTATAAGACGTTGTCACGTCAAAACATGTTTAAAATTAACTTTTATGCTTAATTCTGAAAAATCGCTTTGTGGTATTCACCACTTTACTATCTTTTGGTCGAATAATAAGTTAGTGGACTGTAGTTACCTTCTTAGGAGAGTTAGTGAGGCATGTGTTGCAACCCCGCTTGGCCTGCTCGGTTTTGATGCTGAGCGGCTGCATCACGCCGAGGGATTCCATCAGCTGCCTCTGGTGAGGGTCCACGCAGCACAGGTCCGGCATGCATTTACCCATTTTGTCGTCCATCTTGTTGGGATCCCTATGACAAGCTTTAGTTACAGTGGGATCCTTAAGTTCTATGACGAGAATTAATAGCTGTTCTTATAGTAAGATCAATCATGGGTGGCGTGCATAAAATATATTTTTTAGGTTGAGTAGAACATATACTATACCAATCAATCAATCCAGTCGGCTTTATCCACTAGAAAGTGTAAGACGAGATCAATACATGACATGCCAGTGGCTTATTGCACAAGTTTTTCACGATGGATATTTCTGGATCGTGTCCGAGAGATAACGATACATAGAAAAAGGTTTACAACAGAATTTGAACCCATAACCCTTCGGGTTGCTACCTGACTACCTGATCTTTCCAACGTTATAAAAGCACAACTGAAAATTCAAGTCGTAAATCAGAGTTCGATATTTTTGGAATCCAATTTTGGCTGAACATAAGCCAACCTACATCAGGTATTCAGTAGAGACTAGGTCATCTGCTATTTAATTTGCATAACTGCAGGCTGGCTGGGGCAACTGATATACTCTGTGACCTAATATTCAATGCATGTGACCTATCCGAAATAAGCTTCCGGGGCTTCTAACTAATACAATTGATATCGATCAGCGCGATAAGCTCCGAACGATGTAGTAATTCAACTATTCATTAATTACTATACGTCCTCCTAGATATTGTAATATAACATAGTCATTACTGTGAGTGGGTAGCGAGATATTGATTGGTGTATGAATATATGTATAAGCTTTACATATTTTGCATTTCGCGATAAGCCAGAATTCAGTACCCCATCATATTTATTCGCAACGGATATCGAAATGAGAATTTCAAATCAAATGTATCGCTACATGTTTTGTGGTTAGTTTTCAATTAACTATGACTGTCGTTTCGACTGAATTTGGATATTATCGATTTGATGTATGTTTTGGGTTCGGAACAGCGCAATGATTCGTATCTGTATAGATGCAGTAGTTAGGATAACAGGTAATGTACAATAAATTTCCGATAAACCATTTTTTTTAATACTGGTACTTACTTGTCCGTAAGGAGTATCCTCTGCGAGCAGTTGAGCAGTTCCAACTGCAGCGGCGAGTAAGGAGAGTTAGGTGGAGGAGTCGGCACACCGAATGCAGAGAGAGATGTGGAGAACAGACTCTCGGTCACTGTGGGCAATTGTCACATAATTAGCAATATAAAACATAACAATTCCAGAAGTTGAGCATGGAATATTTATGAATAAAAAATGAACATAAAAAAATCAAACAAGACTATTCATGGTGTTCTGACAACAAGGTTTTTTATAAGACCGCAATAGATTTGATCTTGCTATATCCAGTTCGATTTAGAATAATACAAAGTCATATGTAGTCGCTGTAAGTCAAATTTAAGTATTGACTAGTTGAGAAGTTTTTTATGGCAATTTATTGAGTAACGAACATTGTGTCACTTTAGTTTTACGGTAGAATCTGTCATCAAGCTATTCCATCCTCATTAGTTCACCAGCGAATGCTGTGAGAACATTTGCTCAACAAAGAGTCTATTTCCGTCGGGCCCAAGGGACAGACCTTAATTACTACGTGACTGCGACAGCCGACTCCCGCGCACATGTGCACACCCTGTTCCTCTGGAACAGCTTTGCAATGTCGAATAAGCTTTGAGCCGCTAGCTTTGAGTCCAGTTTTGCTTGTGAGATGTGTAAACGCAGAGCCTGTGCTGGCAAATTGGCTTTACGAATTCGAATTTAGGTTTAATATAGTTTGTATCACTGGTTTTCAATTAAACTCCTTTGGATCGATTTTTGACTTCTGGTTTAGCCGAATTGTTAACCTCTATCGTTTTCTACAGTCAAATTTGAGCTGAGTTGTCATAACTCTAAGCGTCAGTATGCCTTTTTATACATTCATGTTATGGTGATCGCGAGTAGACTTAATTTTATTGGAGGGAATATAGACATTAATTCTTTGACCTAAGCTATAATATTGTTTGAATCTTCAACAGATTCCTTTAAAGAGTGAACGTTCGCAGTAATGGTATGCTTACTCTGCATCCTCGCACTTCGGTTATTATTTACGAACGTCATTACCGACCATGCGGTGTGATGAAACATTATGGCGATGCCTTTGTTTCTTAAGAGAATATTGTAATTTGATATAACGATTGAGTAATTTCCTGTACACGGTACGCGAGGGGCGTGACATGTTGTAACCGATAAACTTTTAAAAGTGGACATTTATCGTAACGGATTTAGGTTCTACGAGCATTATAACCTTTCCTGTGCCAAGTTTAAGAGCTATGTCAGTGACTCTGCCCACTATATCTGTCTACATTTACACTATATCTCAGTAAATCTATGCAACAATGTCTCTGTAGTCGCCCACCGGTCTTGGCTTACATTTCGTGCCAAGAATATTTGCTGTCTTACCGAATAAGTCATGGCTCTAAAAGGGCGCAGGAGTTCTTCGTTTAAAGGCATTCGACCGATGTCAACTCGGAGAGACGAACGACGTCGCATCTTCAGTCAAATCAAATCTTACAAATTGTTCAGGGTAGTGGATATTACTCGATTGAATTTCTTGGTTTTCGGAGATTTTTATCCCAATCTTTTTTCTACTTGTACGCGCACATTATATACACTGGGTCCCGTATAAGGAGTGCTAGAATTTTATAGACATTACTTTTCAGTTCGTGAAACGATGCGAAAGCACAGCTTAGTGGACGACGATTTAAGAATCTTTTGAAGCGTTAGGAATTTAATATTGGACAAAAGAATGGCCCGCCCTCAATAATGACCTCTGAACTACACAGCGTTGTGTGTTCGTGAATATTTATTTAATTATAATTTTATTACAAATGTTGACTGCGTTATCGAAACAATAAAATATTAAAGTCAACGACACTTTGTTAAAAATGTAAGGAATTTACATAATGTATACATTGTATACTCAAAATTGTCTTCACAATAAGGTGAAACAGTGCATTTAAATAGTTTTTTTTTATTCCTGGAAAAAACTCCAAAGAGTTTTACTGACTGTTTATTTGATTAAAGCAAATGAAATGCAAGGAGCGCGTCTGGCCGCATTTCACGGATGCCACTCGCTGTTTATCGTACGTAAGGCAACGCATTAGTGTGATTATTATATATATATAAGTAACTTCTGTGGTGTAGGAGCTTACTCCATCTTCAAATATGTCCCAGGCATTTAACGTAGATAAAAGTAACGCTGTACAAATGATGATGGCCTGTTTATCAACATATTTGCGATAGACATTTATCGCCGAGAATAACCCCCACTTCTCTCATGGGTGGGAATTCGAACCAGGTTCAAAACGCTAGGAATTTAAGAATATGGAACAGTTAGTGAAACCAATGCAAAAACAGAAAAAAACCAAGTTAGAAATCTTTAGTGTAGATTTAACCTTCATCATAAGACTAAAATACTTCCATATTTTGTAGTTTTAGTATGCAACAATTTAAACTGTTAAGACAAATAGCTATCACATGATGTTCCGTCAGGAGGAATCCTGTCAGGCTGTCAGTCAAACGCCCGCATGACGTGCGCGTAATTGCTGAACCACTTTTGATGCGAGCGCCCCAAATGTCTACTATTATACAATTGAAATGATGTGTCTGTTTTGAACTGTTTTGTTCTTTTTGTATGAAAAGAAAGGAACCATCAGCTAACCTAATGCTTGTATTTTGAGTTTTTTTTATCGAAACATAACACATGTCATATTAATTTTGTTTTGGGTTTATTTATTGAACTCACAAATTTTTGTACACTTTTTCTTAAATTCAACACCTTATGATTTCACCCTAAATATTAAGCTATCAATCCTACTAACTACTTGCTTATCTACAATGAAAGTTTTAAATTGAGAGAACGCTACTTCATCAGGTTTATCTTTCTTATCCTAGTACACTTTAGGTCGTTCTCACCACACTTCTAAATCGTCTACAGTGAACCTAGAGTGTGAGACCAATTTTGAGACGCTAGTTTCAAGCCATGGACGTATCCAACGGTACAGCACATCTGGCTGTCAGTCATGTCATGTCGTATCTTCACGCCTGTCGCCCGGAGCGGGCAGGGCTCAACTGGGTTTAGCAATGCCGTTCTAAGGAACTGTGACCGTATTATATATTATCAACCGTGAGTTGTAGATAGTTGTTGTAGCTAAAGGTGATTCAATTATGACAAAGAAATGCAAAGACTAATCTAGCGCGCCATCTAGCGAGAAGGTTGCAGGCGATTATGCCCCTTAAAATCTATCAACAAGTATTTTAGGGTTTGTCTTTCAAAAGATGTACCTAACCCAAGTAACATAACGATTCGATGCTTTTAGCTTTTGATCGAATTCAGTAGCCAGTTTTTTGTTCGCATTATTCCAGTTTTCATGGCACATGATTTTGCATTTGATTTTACATTACCGTATAATTACATAGTATTATGCACTCGACTTTACACGACGTGAAGCATAAAAAGTGCACTCATCAAATGGATTAAAAAACAGATCTCTCTGAATACATTTCGATTAGAATGTGGTATGCAAAGACAGGTTTTTTTGTTCCCACGAGCAGAGGGCGATAATCATGGGAAACGGGTGTGAAATATGGTCATTATTTAAAACATTTTGGAAGGGCTATTAGTCGATGCAGAATTTATGTGTTCTATAGATTGAGGCAATATGGACCACAATCGGGCTTTTTTTTAGTAAAACTTATGAGTCCTACACTCAATCGTTACGTTCCTACGATAAATTTCAATAATGCAAAAATGATTCTAATGATAAATTTCAGTTGACATGAAAATATGCTAATCCAGTTAGAAACCGAAAATGTTAAAACAAGGACGAAGTATCTTATCCCGAAATTTAACGTGAACTCGCTTAGATGAACATGTCACAAGCGATCATCCATCAAATCCATGACCGTGTTGAACATTGCTTAAACTTAATTATTCTAATACGCAGTACGAAGCCAGCTACCTAGAAAATGAAAATAAACTTAGACTACAAGCAAGTGAAAATAAAACTTACCTTTATGTAAAGTAGGACGGTTGCCACCCTGGGCCGGGAATAGAGAGTACAGGGGGAATCGGGACACACCTGGGACAACGAAATAAAATAAATTGGGACGTAATGCATAACTGAACATGGGACGAAACGACTAATAAATCTTTTATACAGGTGCGAAAGACACTAAAATTGGATATAATTAAAATTGTAAAACATAAATATAGCTAAAAATACTACATTTTAAAATGAATGTGAACTAATTGCTCGTGGAGCATGAACTAAAATTATGATTATAATTTGCTTCAAAACAGTTTCTACTTAATGATTATAGCAGAAAAGTTCATTCAATGCAAATGAGTTTTACTAATTAAAATTCAAAAGTTTATATTAAAAAAACCTTCATCAAAACAAAGCAATAACAGACAGTTCACATTACAAAACAAAAGACCGGTAAAAAAAGTGACGACACCGATATTACGATATTGGAGTACTAGGAGCGCATACCTGGCTGGAGGTCAGTGGGCGGGCGGGAGCGACCCCCCGCCGCCCCGCCCAGCATCGCCTCTCGCGTAGAACCACCTCACCACCTGCCGGCAAACATAGGCGCGTTACACACACATCTACAATACACAATTCATTTCGACTAAGGTATTTTATACTTCGATGAATTGAGTAAATAGTTTTTGTATTACAATAATAGTAAAGTTGTAAATTAAATAAGAAATTACAAACAATATTATGGATATTATTACTTATTTCTCATTATGAAGCTTTGCAATTTTTATAAATATTTAATTTAATATAACGCCATTTAGTCTCCAAGGATGTCGTTATATTAAAATGAGTTTATTCCTCTAATCATACTAAAAAAGTATTTGTATAAGTACTCAAGCTAATTATATATTTAGCTAATTGAATAGAAGTAATACACACTATACAAAACAACTCGTTCCGGGGTCGTGCCGTTGTGTTGCAAAGTTCTCCAGTGCATAATAAATTAAGCTTTGTTTTCGTCAAAATGACGCGATCTTATCAGTCGTTCATGGTCATTACAACGTTTTATAACGTGCCAGTACATATGAGTAACGAGGCATATTCATTAGACCGTTTTTACATGCTTAACAATTTAAAATTCGAACAATGGAGTTCAAGTGTTTAATTTACATCAGAGAGGCATACATTATAAAGTTTATAAATTGTGAAACACGGCCTTATAAATATTTAAACTTGCTAGTTAAGGTACGTTTTTGTTAATTAATTTAATATCAAGTACAGTTATGTACCTAATTCATGAATATTATCTTGAAAATATTTACAGTCAAACTACAGTACATATTTAATTTTAACGTCATTTCACTACGGGTTAAATATAATTCGATTTTATTATGCAAATTGAAGTGAATAAATCACAAATAATTTGTAAAGTTTTTTTTTACTCGTCGAATGTAACACCGGCCTTACAATCGGCAAGCTTGTCGTACTCTCGTACGCGCACTAACTATTCCATGATCTGGCGGTTCCGTGACGTAGCGTCTCGAGACGCGACACCGCCTTGCATTGCTATCGCCCTAGTACTCGCGATCGCCACTCACTTTCAAATCGTCGTGAAAACGGAACGATTACGAATCGATTCGGTACGATGCGATGACGCAACGGATGCGTTTGACTGAGGACGGCGTCTTTTAAGACGAAAACGAGTTTTCGTAGTAGTTACATTATGATAATGAATGAGTAACATTGAATAAAATACCGGTTGAAGTAGGTTGTTTTATATTTATTTTGCAGTTGCAAAGTTGCTTGTTTCATGGAAGTTATACTTTTATGATAACAAAAACGAAGTTTTGAATTAAAAGAGATTTAAACAATACGAAATAGTATTTTCACACTTTCAGATCGATAACATTCATCATTAAAGAAGCTAACCGTCGGATAGGTCCGGTAGCTGAAATTTGAATTTAGAACGTTCAAATTCGTAAACAAACTTTTACCTTTAAGACCAACACCAAAGAGAATTTATTTCAAATCTATGTGACATTTTATAAATCAGCTGAAGATTTACATAAATAAAATACTTTCATAAAGTACAGTTTTTTTCATGCTATTTTCATAAATATTTTCTATTTCCCTAAAGTGATTATGGGAGAGTTTCGACTCGATTCCCTTCTCTCTCCCTCCTCACGTAATTAATGAACATCTATTATTGGCAATATTCGATATATATTTGCAATTAATATTGTGTGTAAGTAAAAGCCTTATAACAATCAAAAATAGTGTTTTTATTAAAAGTTAGTAATACTAAGTACTGTATTTTGTAAAAACTGTTTTGATGGCTAGCAGAAGGTTTGTTTAGTAGACAGACTCCTTGGTCTTTCAAAACAAAGAAGTATCGTAGTCTCTGAAGAATTGGTATCGTCTTCGACAAGTACAAATACACATTTTATTGATAACTCAAACATGTGTAGTCAGATCTTCTTCATATAAAAATGAAACACTTTGAAACAAATAAAATTTTCAGATTGGTTTACGTGTTTTCGAGTATACCACTCACTATCAACTTATCATTATCAATCAACAGTTTTTTGTACCTACAGTTATTTGATCTACTTAAATATTAAAGTACCAAAAACAGATGATTCTTAGTAAATACGACCGTTTGGCTACCGAGGCGAAACCAAACGCCATGAGAACAAAGCCATGGAATTACAATTAGATGGGCCACCTGACCCATTATTATCATATTACCTACTGCTATTTCAAATAGATTATGATATTACACAAATTAATTAAATAAAACTTTTTTTATGTGATCGGAAGCTATATATAAACAGGCAAATAAATTCATAGAAGTTTTAAAATATGAAGAAGTCATGGACCAAGATGACCCACCTTATGTTAACTGTTCATATACACAATTAAGCAGCAGTTTTTTGACTAAAATCCGGAGTCCAAGTAACCATGAACACTTTCGGACGTTCATTTTTACCATCTCTATGTGCCTTTATATTATTTCAGAAACAAGGTAGCCGCCGACCTTAGTCAACAGAATACGCAACCAACTAATTACTGTAAATGTATTGTGTAATTATAATTCACAACCCTACATCATCACCGTATCTATTAGCCCAGTCAAGATTCTCCAATCGCCAGAAAAAATAATTGTTGGAAATGTAATTTCCTTGCTACATTTTAATTAGCTTTCTATGATGACCACTGCGTGAAGGAATGTTCAAAGTTAATGACAATACCATCGTAAAAATAAAGCAATAAAATTTACACTGGCAATTTGCAGAGGTCAAAAAAACTATGATTTTAATATCCACTTCAACCAAACTGTAAAATATTGAGCACGATGACAGTAACTGTTTCTCAAATAAATTGCTAAAAGAATAAAACAGCTACCAACAATACTTTTCCAGTAGGAAGAAGCTACCTCCGAGTTAAAGAATAGACAATTGAATCTGATTTTACGACCGACGTCGTAGGCTTCCAATAGGCAGACCTCACGCAATGTTGCTAGCAGACAATTTGTTTTTAAATTGAACGATTGTTGGCAACACAAAAATAGCCCGGTAATCTCGGTATCGACCAGAGATTTGCTCGGGGCGTTTTGGGTTCATAATCCATGTACCAGTAAGAACAAAAAACAGAACGCGATTGTAAACAGTATGTACGGTGGACGTGAGACATCTCAGCTTTTTTAATGCTAGTGTTTATTGATTTCGACTAGACAGAGGCACGTCTACATTTGACAGATACCCACTTATTGAGGAATAATAGGTTCTCTAGGCTTGGTAAGCCTATTAAGATTTACGCGGTTCTTATAAAACGCTCAAGCTTGCAGTATACCGAATGTTTCGGCAAGGTTCGAGTAGAACACTGGTATTCTCCCGATGTCAATGTAGAATCAAACGTGAACATTTTAAAAATCAGAATGTATTTTTAAGTACTTATTCTATTTTGAAATGTTACAAAGAAAGCGTCGTCGGTAGAAAAATCAGACGTCCAAACCGCAGCAGGGCAAGAACCCTTAAACCTTTTAATTATCCAGAAAACAATAAAAGTTATGGAATGCCGGATGCGTTTTATCGTCGTCGTGGGGCCGTTTATAGGGGCTTAAGCCGTGGTCTCATCACGACATGACGGACGACATAAAGCGGAGATTGAGCATATTAACATTTTGTAGAAAAGTAGTAAAAGAAAAACTGATACAGTCTTCTTCATTCGATCGTTTAAAATCAATGGCATCAAGATCGAATTTTCATACAGCAGAGTCAATAACAAGTCATTATTATTTTTATATTAATCAAACAGAGCCAGTAACTTTCAATACATAGAATACTGTGCAATGTAGACCAATCCAATGTAAACAGAGACGCGGTTTATTTACCCTTCGTCTACTTTTAGTATCTTTAAAATACCCAGAGAGAACCTTAAAAGCTGTATATATCACAATTTAGTTAACGTTTTTCATATCTTTCATTATTTGTTTCATTGTTTTTCAGCTCTTTACGACCGTCAAGACGGTTACAGTTATAATAAGAAACTGCCCTTAAGGGTAAAGATTGCAATTTGCGGACATTCGGTCACAGCTTATGGGGCTTATGATGGACATATTGGACACGAACCCTCGATTCCCCAAACTATGTGGACTGGACTCTAGAGACCAGACTGGAAATTCATCATTTACTTCAACAAAACAAAGAAACCAAGCCGTAAATTTTTAATTGGTTTTTACTAGGCTCTGGTCACGACGAACTGACACTTATAAACTTGGTAAACAAAACGATTCTTACTGCTATTATCTTGTAGTATAACTTGATGACAAGGGTCAGATCATAATAAACTCCCTTAGACGCTTCAAAGAAATCTTGGTTATACTTTTTCACTTGTAATGGCTGAAGATTAAAGAATTTCTTCAATAATGAACTAGGAGACGAAATTATTTCTGTCAACTCCCTTCAACTTAGTTAGAAAGCCTGAGGGCGATACGGATCCCCGAAATTGCGCGCACAAATTCGTAGTCTCTAGAGTTGTGTATTGTAATCCAATAGTCCGATTACTCCGAAATGAATGCGTGTACGGTGAAACATCCAATGAATGCAATAATCCAACGAGATTCGTTGATCATTTTTTTGTTTCCGTTGTAGACTTTAAGTACTAACTTTAGTAAAGAGTTTTTAGGTCTCTGGCCAGGGTTTCATGTCAACTGACACTAACTCGGATTGATATCCATATTAGAATATAGAAATTATTATAGATATTATAATGGAAATGTCAACCTAATAATCGGGTTTGAGCAGAGCTATTGTTCATGAGTCCGAAAGCCCGAAGGTACGACTCCGAATATTCGATAGACACCTTCTTTACCACATCCCTAGGAGCCTGGCGTTGCTTGGCAGCGCCCTTCGCGTTTCTTCCGGAGACAGCTCCATGTTTGCTCAGAGTTCACTGGATATTTCTGTAGAAATTCACATGCTATATAAGTAGTTAGCCTCCGTAGACGTTGCCATTCAGTTCTTGAATAAGACGGAGCCAAAGCAATTTAGGCATTTCTTCAAGGTTTGGTCTCTTGGAACTAGCGGAATTGACTGTTATGACGATTATAAGTGTACTGTTATTGTGATTTTCATTTATTTCACCCTCTGGACAGGCAGTAGCAACCTACTAGTTCTTACTAGGCAGTGCGTTTGATGTAAATAGTTGGTAGCTATTTCATACAAATATGTATTACATTTTATGGAATCCGGTGTTTTTCAACAGATCTCATCAATCCTTTTCAAAAGATTTTGGAGCTTTATAAAAACTACATATTATTTACTTCACTATTCTGCGGATTTACGGGAAGAAGTAGCCAATATCAGTCTGCAATAAGTTGGAATCCTCACATTACTCCACCTAATACCTGACGCGACGTTCCTAACGATATTTGCCGACGAGGGCGCCACCCTCGCGAATTCTCCGCCTGGCATAGCATCGTAATGGAAACCAGACCTGTAATACTATCCTGAGGCATACCTAGTCTGAGGGATCATATATTTATCGACCTTGGCTGGCTTTTAAATGAGTTTAAAGTGCCAATCGCGATCACTCATCCATATGATGACTGAGTTTAATGCTGCAGAATATTGCCAGGGTAATTTGGTCAAAGTTTTGCTTGAGAAGACGGACACTGGACAGCCTACTAAATTAAAATCAAGTTTTGGCATTGAATTAAAACAGCTAAATCTACAGAAAACTAATATAATTTTAAAAGGTTGAGAATATCGAAGACTTCAATAGCGCCAGCTGCTATCGTGTCATGATATCTGAGCACACAGTATGAGCTCAAAATGCCGTCATCAACACTAATTGGTTAATTCACACTTTGCTTCTCTACAATTAGCTGTAATTATTTGATTGTGGCCTACGTTTGACGGGGATGTGGTAGCTTTATTGGTCTTTTTTCTTTTGACGGGATCTAACCATCGAATCCTGGCTTCATGGAAGAAGCTTACCTATCTCAGAATTTAATAAAAGTTATTTTTCTCATTTCTTATTTTTTATATTGCAAGAATCTGGCTTTGCTTTTTATTTCAATTATTTGGCATTATTATTACTTATTTTTGATATTTTTATTTCTATTTTACTTGTCAATATTATGAATATTATTTTTTTCTGTACTTTTGCCGTTTTTAATTTTATTAATCTAGTCAAATGACTCAATTCTGTGATTATTATTCTTTTATTTATTTTTTCCGTTCTATTGTTACTTATTTATATTTTAATTCATATATTTTGTTTTTTATACTTAAGTTAATTAGTGTAATTGGCTTTGGCCGTTCTAATTAAATAAATAAATGAAAAAAAACACATCAGAAAAAAGTCTACCTAGATTTCCGCCCTTCCGCAGGCTATCAGAATGCATCCGACAACCATCTGAATCCGTCAGCACGTGGAGTTTCAACCCTATGCTTTTATGCGGATGGAATTTATGCTTAGGTGCGGTTTTTCCGTCAGGTTTGACAAATAATCTGCCAGGCCCCAAAGTCCACTAACTCATACAGAATGAATAACTAATCTTCATCACGCGTCGCGTTTCGCGCACAATTTGTTTATCGTTTTCCCGGAACTGGCTGATAGTACCAGCCAGGGCTGCCACCAGTCGTGACGTCATTGTGACAAGAAAGTATTTGTTTGTGAATGTAATTAATAAATAAATAATGCTGGACAATCCACACAACATCATCTAGCCCCAAGCTAAGCAGAGCTTGTGTTATGGGTACTAGAAGACTAACATACGTAATACAATACAATACCTACATAATAGATATTTTTTATTATACATATAATACCCAGAACACCCGGAATAAATATTTGCAGAACATACAAATATTACGAAGAGATGAAGTTTACTTAAAGTAGAAATATGTTTGGACATTTCTAATTTTAAGTATTAGGAGTAAACGACTACTGGACATTCTTAATCCACATTTGTTTGAAACATTTTAGGTAAGTAAATTTATTTCGAGTGATGTTTTCTATTGTGTAGCGGAATAAATAAGAATTGTAATGGATGTCAACATGGCTAGGACGCAAAGCTTTACGCTTGACCTGACAAGAGCGTGGCGTTACCTACTACATTTAGTTTTTTAAAAGTTTAAAGAACGTCCGCAAACATCCAACCCTTTGTTGCTTGCTATTAGGATGTTTGAGTGTTTAACAACGGCGCGGCGGCGGCAGCGACGGACCTAAGCAGCCATAACCCATAAAAATATAATTGGTTCAAGTGGCACCCCTATTTATCTAGCAGTTATTAAATGGACCATTGTCAGCGGACCCCCGATACCATCGCGATGAGCACGCGACTCAGCGTAGACGTTAGTAGCAGGCTTTAGAATAAAAGAAGGTTCAAGGCTCTAAGGTCTGCTAACAATAAACCCGCTGTAAGTTCAATATGCTTTCTTTGTCTTTCGAGTTGACAGGTGGTTTCAAATCTATTAAAAAGAGACAAAATACGATTGGCACATCGACTTCAATTAAAATGCTGAATAGTTGACTTTTTTAGATGGTTTTCTATGAAAGGTAGGTACTGAATGCCTAATAATATAGAAGCATCGAAAAAAACTGCTTTTGTAAGTTATTAAAGCAAGGCCAAACTTTTGCAGTAATGTAATGATGTCCCTACCCCTACGAGAAAACACGTAAATCATGAATGCACAACAACCTAGGTATCACTGTAGGTAATAATCTTGATGTATAATAGCCGTCTATGAACGGGAAACGGGCGAAAGTTCTTCGCTACTACGCACGCCATAATTTGTACATACTCTAGTACGCACCAGTGTACTGTCCGCATAGCAACTTTACCCTGCTACTGTTCACTGATACACTCTATCCTCACTAGGATAGAGTGTATCAGTGAACCTTTTTGCTATTGTTACTGATACACTCTATCCTCACTAGGATAGAGTGTATCAGTGAACCTTTTTGATATTGTTACTGATACACTCTATCCTCACTAGGATAGAGTGTATCAGTGAACCTTTTTGATATTGTTACTGATACACTCTATCCTCACTAGGATAGAGTGTATCAGTGAACCTTTTTGCTATTGTTACTGATACACTCTATCCTCACTAGGATAGAGTGTATCAGTGAACCTTTTTGATATTGTTACTGATACACTCTATCCTCACTAGGATAGAGTGTATCAGTGAACCTTTTTGATATTGTTACTGATACACTCTATCCTCACTAGGATAGAGTGTATCAGTGAACCTTTTTGATATTGTTACTGATACACTCTATCCTCACTAGGATAGAGTGTATCAGTGAACCTTTTTGCTATTGTTACTGATACACTCTATCCTCACTAGGATAGAGTGTATCAGTGAACCTTTTTGATATTGTTACTGATACACTCTATCCTCACTAGGATAGAGTGTATCAGTGAACCTTTTTGATATTGTTACTGATACACTCTATCCTCACTAGGATAGAGTGTATCAGTGAACAGTAGAAAAAGGTTGTGGATTAGCAGACCGAACGTGTGTGTTTAATAAAGGTTTGAAGATAGTGTCAACATAGGCCATTGTGCATCTACCAGAAGATCCACTTGTCAACAACCTAATTAAACACACTTGATTTGCTGAATCTGAGCGTGTGCTACTGTCTACTGTATACCTAGGCCGTAATATTCATGCTCGTTCTTGTCTCTGGTCCCGAAAAAAACGATTTGTGATTTGTAGAATAAAATATAATTGACTTTGACGATAACTATTAGCAATCAACAAATGATCTCACGATGAACGGAGATTCTGCACGCCTTTTTAGAAGATGTAGTAACATACATAGTCTTCACGACCGATGCTGAGGTTTTTAGAATCATGACCCTTGACGATTTATTATTCTTTTTTGGAGAGATTGTTTTCTTCGTATAAAAATCTTAGCTTAAGGACAGATAACATAATCCTTGATTACTGGCTTCATTACTTGTTTGTGATAGGTATTTTGAGATCGTTTCCAAGTGATTCGTGTAGGTAGATAATCACTTGTTTATTGATCGATCCATATTTGGTTCTTTACACAGAAGTTGCTTTTAAATTTTGCACTTTATTGAAGTAGGCACTTACGGATTTTAGAAGGTTTTGTCCTGCATAATTTTGTTGGTGTACATAATTAATGGTGTTTGTTTTGTCATCCGTACCGTCTGGCAAACTAGTTTTTCACAAGAGCGTAGTAGAAATACATAATTGTGTGTTTATTTAAGGTTTCCTCTACCTCTGCGATGCTGTGCGACCCTGGTACTCCAACGTAATTATATCTGGGGGAGCTTTCCCCGCCGTACCAAATTAATGACGTTATGATAGGGGGATGTATAAAAAAAAGTGCCATGACTCATGCTTTTACAGGGTTTCCTGTATTTTAATAATACATATTTCTGAAAAGGTTTGTACGGATTTGTATATAGAAATAAAGTAACAAAGATTATAGGTACCATAATATCTCTGAAAGGCTCGGCATTAGCAAAATGGAATATAAGAAACTGAAACATGTGCTTTCTGTAAATGAAAGAAACAAAATATTTTATTTGACACAACTTTGAGTCAGTGCTTCAACTGTAAATAATTAATACATTATTCATTCAGACACAAACATATCACTAGTTCTTTTCACATTAGTTCTACAGTCACACGGGTGGGCAAAAGAAACTGGCATTCGTCGAACGAAATCGTTTGAGAAAATGTCAGAAAGCATAGTAACATGATCCCAAACCCCGAATCACAAGTGTCTCGGTTCTGATAGGACTACGATAAAACGAACTTCTCGAAAAAAATTACAATGCCATTATTCTTTGAAGGACAAAAAACTTATCAAGGTAACTCGGAACAGCCGGAGGACGAGTGATGCCCTTTTTCGTACGAACATCGATAAAAATTCGATGCCACTACGTCATTCTATCCTATTCGTATTATCTTTTCATTTGTTTTTTATGCGACAAGATTTCGTAGCGAAGCGTACACATTGAGACAAAAAGTATCGCTCTATACCGCGTCATTCTCATCATTCTCCTGCCCTTATCTCACGACATTTCACACATCACGATCTAGTCCTAAACTAAGTAAAAGTCCTGTACTATGGGAACTAGACTGCAGACATAATACTTAAAAACGTGTAATATAATAACACAAACATTTGCTCCGTGTGGGAGTCGAACCCACGACCCACATAACTAATTGGAAATTGGAAGAGCCAACCAACTGAGCTTTGACGCCTGTAAAATATGATTTCTTCTTCCACTCATTCCTATCATTCATCAACTTTCAATCCTTTTTTTTCTTAATTCTTTTCGAATCTCTGAACATTTTATTTTAAGATTGGTAGTTCTAATTTGGAGACGCCTTCTTAATATTTCTGAAACTACTAATCCATAACTATGTACTAATAATGGATGGCCTAGTATGACTGAAACAGTAGTCATGTTTGTACTTGCACCAGTTCGCTGGTAGAACTATGTGATAGAAAAACGAAAGAACGAGTGTTTGAAATGTTTCAAAAGTATCTGTACAACGTTTTCTTCCGTTAATTTGTTTTATCGATAGGTACGCTCTGTTTACTATTGAACGATGTTCAATAAACGATAGGTGACGCCAGGAGAGCGTGGGTGGTATATTTTGTAAATTTATTCGTTCACTGATTT
Source organism: Ecliptopera silaceata (assembly GCA_932527185.1). Taxonomy (NCBI): domain Eukaryota; kingdom Metazoa; phylum Arthropoda; class Insecta; order Lepidoptera; family Geometridae; genus Ecliptopera; species Ecliptopera silaceata. The sequence goes on along the minus strand of OW052202.1, from coordinate 823,752 downwards.
CATTTGCATGCTAAATTCGAGTGAGCGCGGTTTTGTCTTGTCAGACCGGTCTATTTCGAGAGAACGTTACTAGGAGTCAATTTATCTAAATTCTCTTTATCCTCGCGAAATTAAATGAATCTCTTTTAATCTTCTGAAACCAGTTTTGCAAGAAAGTAATACGACTCCGAAATGTTTTGCGCGTTTGAGAATCATAAATCTGGCATTTCATTCAATATACAATCTAAATTCCGATATTTTTCTTGCTTCTCAATGTGAGAACTATTTAGGTAGGAATTTCTCACATGATTTTTATTTTCCGTGAAATTAAATAGCTACAATCTTAAATTTATGATCGTCTGATAATATCAAACCTACGCTACGCTCAAAAACAATCTATTTTTTCTTTGAAAATCATCAAAATTGTCGCTCGCGTTTAGTACCGGATATCCTTAGAGCTATAGATAAAGAAGCACTTACTTTACAGTGTATATCAGCACCACGAATTGAAGCTCCTAAATATAGAAATTATAACTATCATCCGGGATAGAATTTAATCAAATATTAATTTTTAATTCTATCGACCTTGTCTCAGCCCTACATTTTTTGCTGCCCCGGGCGCTACCTGGATCAGCCGCCGCTGCGGCGTGAGCTTAGGTAGAAGGTTCCGAGAAGTGCGCCACTCCACAAAACCTTCGAACTAAAGGTGTTATTGTATCGAATTGTAAAAATTTGTTCTCGCGTTGTTACAGTAATTTCCCAATCATTGTAGAAACATTTAAATGTATTTAACTGTTTATGTGGTTAATTTTGATTGTAGCTAAAGAAAATGTAGTCGCAACTAACAATTTGTAATTTTTCGCAAATTTTACAGCAAAACAGTCATTTTGTTAATTAAATCTGTAAGGTACAATCGGAAGTATCTCTTTATTAAGAGGATTCTTTAATTTTCTATGCGGCTTTGTACAATTAATTGATTGTTCTCTTTTAGGATATAAAAGTAGACAAAGTTTTGACAAAAAAAAGATTCATAACATTTAAGAATATTTATTTCAGATGGAAATTATAACTTATCCAAAGCCAATTGGAAATGTTTGGCAACATAACAAAAGAAATGAACCCACATCATGGCGGATTATGCAGGCTTTTATAATAGAATCAATTTATCGTATGCGAAGCTTTTTGTGAGAGAACGTATTCTTGCATAAGTAATAATTGACATTTGAAGTCAAATGCTAAAGCTCTTGATAATCCAACTGCCCACATCGCTAGACACACTAACAAGAATATTATTACAACGCAGAGTTAAAAAAAGACACATTTTTCTGATATCTGATTTCACGTCCGCAGAGATAAACTGCGTTGGGAACACGTCAGATCGATGTGTCCTGCATTTTTTATGGTAATCCGTAGACCAAAGCTCCCCACTAAAAACGTGGATACGTACAACTAGATAAGTACTACTTATTCCTTACAAAAATATGTACTTGGTAAAGCCGTAAAAACTTTTTTTTTATGTGGATGATCTGTTGTGTTTTATGGTCTTTCTAAAATTGGATAGTTATGATAAGAACTTTCTACTTTATTACTAAAAACGATTTAGAGTAGGCACGGATCAAAAATTAATAAATTATTTTAAATCTCTGGATACCAAATGCTGTGATAAATATCGCACTTCTTGAGCTTGAACCCGATTCCAACCGCTTTGCTTGGTATATGTACAATGGGAAACAACAGGATGACTGCATTCTGACACGAAACTCATATTTTTATCCGCAACCCATCAATTGGAATGCTGCAAATGCTGCAATGGAGTCGCGGTTTCAAAAAATGTTATTCTGCCTCCCGTGTGGTCGCCGGTAATGGCTTCCGACCTCACTCTGCATGAGACTGGGATTAACGAGCTATCTGTTTTAACTTTTCAGACAGTTCCGTTGGTTTGACTAGTTTTTGTGCCGAACCGTTAAACATTGAAGTAGTACTAGTATAGTCTTGTCAGTCATGTCTGTAAACGCATCGTCATCGGAGTCATATTAATGTGGAATAGGTCATCTATCTGTATTTGCGTAGCGTGTAGTGCAGCCTTCGTGTACTACATGTCCATCGCTTCGTGCTGAGTTGATACGACGCGAAAAGGGCGTTCACAGCCCGCTGGCTACCAAAGGCTTTAATCAGAGGGGCACAGGAAAATACTGGTGTTAGGTGCAGTTAGCCTATGATACAAGCCTATGGCATAAAAGCATAGCTATTAAAATGAATATGACGAATAGCTGGTTGCTTTGAGAGTGCTATTAAGCTTGCAACTGTTTCTGCGAAAGACGAAAATCCAGGACGTGTGCATTTGACATTGACATTTAGCGCTTCCAAAACAACCCCTCAGACGTTTCGATTGGAATTAGTTCACCCCAACTTTAGCCCAAACCTGTCATGCGCGCTTTGATTGCTCCTCTGTTGGGGTAAGGGCGGCAGATTAAAATTATAGTTAGTATGTAAGGGGGTGGAAATCATGATGTATCACGAGGCGTGCGGTTTTCAGGTGGACAGGGTGGTCAGTTTTAATGGGACAGGAAATTGAGAAGATCTAATTCTAATGCTCAAAGTTATTGATCGTGTCGAGCTCTGAAGACCACGGCGTATTATGGTTTGTATGTAGCATATCAATTGCGTGAAGGAAGTCGTAGAATGGAAAAAGTAAAATAACATAAAATTCATAAAAACAGACCCGTGGTTCTTGTAGTATGTAATCTCTATCATAAAATAGACATCTTCATAATCACAATCGTTTTTTCACTTTGATCGTTTTGAGAATAGACGATAACGAACACTATGATATTTTTTGATAATCAATTTATCTTTATGATCTATCTACTTATCTATTATGTTCCTGGGTGTAAGTATTATTTTTGAGTTTGTACTTTTTTTTAATATCTATATAGAAACTAAGCTATGTACTTTATAAGCAGAGTTTTTAGTATGCATTTCCGTGGGTAAATGATTCTAGGTTTGACAGGACTAGTAGACCAACTAAATGATGTTGCTATTGCTCTAAAAAGCGTATTCCATGGTACTCTGAACCAACCTCATGATTCGGATGAATGAATGCGTTTACTTTACATTTTTAAGGTGCTATCATCATATCATCATCTTCCTACGCTTGTACCACGCTATGTGGGGTCGGTACAACACGTCTTCTTCTTCAACTCTCCCCTATCAGGTGCTATCATCATAAGTATAGTTTGTTAACCTTTAGAAAAGTTATATGAATGTTGTCGATTTCCAAGTACTTACTATTTACACAGAAGAGACTTTGTAGAAACAATTTACATACAAACATTGTGATTCGAAACGGAAACGCGCAAGTAACTTGCGCAAGTACTAGCAATTACCAATTAGCATAACCGCACACCTTTGGGGTCACAAGACGTTTAACAGGTGTTTTTTGAAGTTAAGTCAGATATATGCATTGGAATTATTAATTCATTTAATTAATTTAAAAAAACCATGGGATAAGGGCAGGAAGAAGAAGAAGGTATTTTTTCAGAGGAAAAAACCTTTGCTTAACAATTTAGTAAATCAGAGAAAAACAGACTAAAAAGATATGGATTTTTTTATGATTAAATCAATAAGACAGAATCATAAATTAATCATGTTGAATGACGTAAAAACCTTATAAAAAACTATCGATATCAGAATACCCATTATTTTTTACAAGTTTATTAGAATTCCACAGCGAACGCGATAAAGAAAATTAACTTTAATATGGGTAAATGTAAGTATTGCACTATCTGAGAACTGGCGGAAACCGACAACCGCAGTGAATCACGATAATTATAGGAAAATGTACCTATCTACCTTACATAGCTAGTTGCATTACATAGCCACAACGTAGGTAACCAATAAAATACGTACTTAGTACCTAAACTTGTCAGCTATTCAGACTATGCAGTACTGCAAAGTTGGTGAATCATTTAATAGTTAGCATACCTACCTAGAGAACCTGGTGGACTAGGTATAATAGACTAGAATTAAAATGTAGGTATGCTAGAGAAACCTGATGAACTTACTAGATACTTAGATTTTAGTTTGGGCATATCCATCGGAAACATAAAAATAAAATTAATTACCTGTCCGTAAGTTGAAAACAACGAATTACCTGAAACAATCAACGGGAAATTTATCAATTAGGTATATTAAAACAAAACATAATTTATTAATGCAATTAGCTACTTAAATAACGTAACAACACAAGTCTAGTACTGTTAGTCGCAGACATAACATAGACATATCAATATTAGCTACGTATAACTGCGCACATGTGGTTCAACCGCCGAGGGAGGTTGTTTGTTTTTGTAGGGCTCCGGTGGCGCCGACGCGAGACATCATTTTATCCAGTTATCCGACCAGATACCGCCTGCTACGCTTCGTCAAATCTCCCTGAACTAACTAAGATAATCTATTAACTTTCCTTTTAAAAGTCTATACAAGAAACCTTGTATGTAAGACGATTCTAAATTATCCTTGTGATTTTATTGAATAAAGAAGTTCTTGACTGTGACTTTGAAAAAAGCGTATTTGAATAACATAAAACAATATGTATAGTCCTAAATCACTACAGTAGTTGCAGATCGTAGCAACGATATCTAGGAAACCATTGCATCACCAAAGTCATCATCTATTACATTTTACCGCGCCAATCAACCTCTGCGATCAAAGGTGCAACGCGCAATATACTTGACTATCCAAAACATTTGTCACGTGAAGCGATCAAAGCTATCGAGATCTCCCCCAGCAGTCGAGAACAATGCATGACGCATCGACGCGACGACGTGTCTTAGCTGCAATCATACCTTGATGGTGCAAGTGCAAGAGAAGGACGAGGAGCGATGAGTTCATGAACATTTATATCGTGTTAGGCCGGCACGCAGGTCCATCCTCGCTTCAGGATATTAAGCAGGAGTCAAGACTGACATACAACGCACGGTCTAAACCATTGGTCTTAGAGACCTTGAAAGGTAGGCGTGTTTTTTGGAAGGTACACTGAATATTTCGAACTCACGTTCTCAGAAATCTTGAAGTCTTAGTAACGGTGCATGATAGGCTCGAAGTCGCGAGAATCCTATCGGTTAAGATTCTAGAGTCTACTGTTGTCCATTACCAAGTCTTGTCACATGACACCCGCATCTCTGGCGGGGCCATTACGTATGCGATGTCTCCGCTTCGGTGCGGCTAGCGGTGTCGTGTGTAAGCCGCCTAATCGAAGCTTATTTACGTAAGAATCCGAAACAATGCTAATGACGAAACGACGAATTCCTCAAACACCACTTATAGAGGAGCGAACACGAATCACAACTGAACTTTCTACGGAATACTTCATCTAGCATTTAACAGTGATAATAGTCTGTTTTGTGTAAAGAAAAAAATAGAAGTATGTATATATTTAGGTTTTAGGTATCTAGTCTAAAATACACGTATACGTTTATCGAATTTAGATACAATAACAAAACAGAGAAAATAAGAATTTTTCTCGGATATCGTTTTGAGCTACGTTGCTTTGTAATAGTGATCTTGGTACCAGAGGAAAGGTAAAGTAAATATTGTAATGCACTTTCGGGTGTTCATCAGTGAAGCTTGAAGAACCTACCTAAACTAAAATTTAGTGTTGAAATGAAACACTTACGGCCGGTTTCTCGAACGATGATCAACGAAAAAATCGAATAATTACTATGTGTCAAACTAGGATCAATCGTGATTTGGGTTTCCAGAAACCGGCCGTTAAAATCGAAAATGTTGCATACCATAAAAACTAAACTAAACACGCCGTGTGTCAAAAGGATATTACGACATTACTATGAGAACTGTTACTAGCTTCTCAAGCACGTTTCTAGAGTTACTTTGTTAAAAAAGATGGAAGTCCCTATTCCTGAAGGGCTTCTAATTCCGAATCCCAAGCGGCTCGTCAGTCCCAGGGCCAGTTACATTACTCATCGGTCAAGTGCGCCTCTCACGAGGGAGAAAGAGATGGCACGTTCTTTCTCATCCCAATGGGGTGACGATGTGTTTGTGATGGCTACCTAATGCATTTAGGTTTGTATTGATTTCGTGCGTTTATTTGATGCCTGGTCTTGGTTGATTCTGAGGGAGGTAGGTAGGCTAATGATTTAATTATTTTAAGTATCGGGTATGTTCAATAGAAAGATCTAGAATTTTTGATAATTTTGATTTTGTCTTCACCCCACATAATTTTTGATAGTTTTGTTAAGACGTTTGTCAGCACTCCACCAGTGATTGAAATTGGTATAGAATTTGAATTATCCAACCTTTGATAGGATTCTGAAGTGAGGGACGAGATTCATTACGAAAAATAAATTGGGTGAAATCGGGTGGGCCATATAGCACGACTGGATAGCAGAAATCGAGAAAAAAGTGTTGTCGAATGGAAACCATGAGTTTTGTCAGCAACACCATAAGCATGGAAAAAGTTAGCAGCCGTCTAAAAATGGACTAACGAAGAATATAAATTATGGCGATAATGACGACGGTTTGTTCCTAACTGGATGTCCTTTCCAAAATTACATGAGGAAGACGAAGGGACGCTTTCCGTCCCTTCTTGTGTCTACTTGCTATTTGTCAAATCTCGAGTGACAATAATATTAGGGTCCGATTCATTATGTGAATCACAGCTACAATGTGAATACTACAATAAAATAACATTGTATATTGTATGCTTACTTGGAGTGTAAGTGTTAAGGATTTTATTATGGGTTTTCTAAAAGTTATGTAAAACACCAAAATTACTTTTTATCATTTTCTATTAATTTTGGCAATGTTAGTTTGTTTTAGTTTTTGTATTGATTTTAACTCACGTTTTATTACAAAGATCGCTAGTTTTACTAAATTCTGACCACTTTCTTTGTTCTGACATCGAATTTCTCAGTATTAAGAGTCATCTTTGTCACGATCACGATGTGGTAGAAGCACTTGAGAGAGTTGTTGAGATTCGGTCAAGTTGAGCCTCTTGAGGTTTTATTTACTTTAACTACTATTATTTAAGTGCAAGATTTTTGAGAAGTGACTTAAGATACGGTTGCTATTTCAAGACTTTAAATTACACCTTTAGCTGTATTATTATTGCAAGATACGTATAGAATGAATTAAAGCAGGTGTCCGGTTATACGACGCTCACGATTGCCCTTCGGCGACAATTTACATGCTGAGTAGGTAATTCTCGTAATAAAATATAGCAAAAGAATCATTAGGTTATCTTTCAGTTACAGCTCTTATGACATCGTAGACGATATTTTTGGTGAATTACCCTTTAGTAACATTATGAATTATGACATACTTCCTGCAGCTTTACTCGTCCTAGGACAAAGAACTGTCTCTAGGGCTAGACTCAAGCTAGACTATTACATATCTCATCTCAATTTAATTGAAAGATAGTTGTTACTTTTGTACATTTATAATTGACGCGAGCACTGTGTGCCATCATTATAATGTGTGATCATTGTAATGATAGTCACAAAAAATTTAGAACGAGAGCTCGAAGTCTTTTGCAATCAAATAATAGTCTAGTCTTTGACTGTCATGATGACAGGAATGGAATAAAGATGCTACTGTCTTGGTACAATTAAATCGGGAAGACATGTATACAATTAAAAATTATTTATAATTAATAATTAATCTAGTTTACTGAATTTCTTAAGCGGTCACGGAAGACGTTATAATGTTTTTTTTTTTTTATTTTCTCTTCGGAGCAGGCTAAAGTTTTAGAACCATACCGCCTAGTCTTACGTAAATGTTTTTCTCTTAAATTAGTTTATTTTCTTTATTATTTTATTTACAACGTCTTCCCGTTATAATGAGATTTTATTTCATATAATGATATTGAACATTGAGTGTTATATTAAAAAACAGCACCATTAAAATGTGTTCATTCATAAAATAAATCTAATTCGATGCGTATGCGATTCATAAAAATAATGAACATCTCGATGGCATAAAAGTGATTGAATCTGTCGAATAATTTAGAATTGAATCGCAATAAAACTTCACGACACGGTCTTCTCTTTATATTATTTACCCGTTATATACATATAAACCGGACCACCAATGAAAATATATATTTCGGAAACGAGTCATGAAAGAAGGGATTAGAGCCAGTAATTTATTTAATCGGTTAAATAATGTAACCTAACAAGTTTATTACGGAGTATGCTAATCCTCACAAAGGCCGTATATTACTCCATCGATTTATGACCCACAGGTTTGGCTTCGAACCCATGTATTCTACTTTTTGTGATTACCTGAAGGAAGGTGAGATTTTATATCGACGAGTTTCCGCCCAAGTTTTTGGGATAATAAATGTGGTAGTCTATTTTATGGATTAATGATATTCTTTTTTATATTTACTTATGAAAATAATTTGATTTATTTTTAGTACTTATTATGGCGTCGGACATGAATTAACTGACGTAAAGTAACTGATTTGTTGAGTTTTTAAAACTCTACCTTAACTTATAAGTATCAGTGTTTTTATAACTATTATCGTATAAATATGCACATAAAGCACAATTAAAAATTGTAAGTAAGTAATTTATATATTTTTTTAACATTTAATGTGGTCTCGCGCTGCTCGATAAACGCGCGCTGGACGACCGATTTTTTATCGTATATTTTTATATTATGTTAGATGTCGCATCGCATGCTGTTGAGTTTTTAAAACTCTACCTTAACTTATAAGTATCAGTGTTTTTATAACTATTATCGTATAAATATGCACATAAAGCACAATTAAAAATTGTAAGTAAGTAATTTATATATTTTTTTAACATTTAATGTGGTCTCGCGCTGCTCGATAAACGCGCGCTGGACGACCGATTTTTTATCGTATATTTTTATATTATGTTAGATGTCGCATCGCATGCTTGCATATGTGGTCGAGTTTCAAGACGGGGCCGACACACGTATTTCAGTTTAATTGGGAATAAATAACCGAATAGAGTTGGTGCTAATGGGAATTTAGCCACTCTGATGAATAATAGTATGTTTTGAACTTTAAAGATTTCAGGAGAAGCGTTATTAGAACACTTATCTTCATTATTATTTTTTTTATGTTCCTTTTTTTTATAATCGGATACCTAGTTTTCACAAGGTTAATGGAGCTTGATTTATCGTTGTCAGCAAATTTTTACTGATGTTACGCTTTTCGATCTAATATTCATCATCATCATCAACCTATATCAGTCCACTGCGGACGTAGGTCTCTCCCAAGACGCGCCACTGAGCCCGGTCTTCGGCTCTTCTCATCCAGTGTTTGCCAGCTACACTCCGCAGATCGTCGCTCCATCTCGCCGGAGGGCCTCTTACACTACGCTTGCGTAAACGCGGTCTCACTCCAATATCCGAGATAATATTGCTTAGATAGAATTAATTTTAATTTAAGAAACGTAATAATGAAAAAGTTAGTAAATAGAATGTATTTACAATAAACACAATTAAATAACTATACAATCATTATCAACATTTCCATTCATAAATGTTCATTAATGTAAAAAAACTTATCGTACACATTCGAAGAAACTAATGTAGGTTATGTTATGATAAACAAGTTTAATGTTTCCTTTTATCTGACCTTTTCGTAACTCAGTATCACTAAAAAATACATTTAATACCACAATATACATCCTACTTATAAGCTTAATGGTAGTACCTATATATAAAGTGTAGTCTAATCAAGTATACTAAGTATAAGTAAGTAAGTACCTAAGTACTGAATATTTATTTATTATTTCTACACGCTTCAATAGTTTTTTATACCTACTTACTTACATGAAAGTGTACTTACATTATCCAAATTCCAAATCGCTATGTAAGTTGGCATGCTACATTTCGCACTATACATTTGTATAGTGTAGGCAGTTAGACTGTTACTGATCCAATCTAGTGTGGTGCTCACAGTATGGATGAGTTTTGCAAATACGCTAAGTTACTTAAGAACATTGGATGGTGTATATCTCATTCATTTGTTCATTTGTTTATATACAACATACTTACTACATTTAAATTTAACATCTTAAGCAATCACTGTATATTTTGTCATTTTATGTGTGCCCAAATAAATTATTATTATTAATTATTATTATTATTATCTCACTTTAAAAGGATTTTCTACTGTATTTTGCAAGATCATGATAATATGACAAATGCAAGTTCACGTACAGCTCAATTCTGGTCAACTGGCTGGACTTTGCGTCAGCTTCAGAAGAAAAAAAGAACATTTAATATGTTCTTGCTAGATGATTGCTGATAATATCAGCATTGTCTTTGAACTCGATGCAGCCTGAACCATGGACATTTCCGAATTGCTACTAATTTAAAACCATTGAGCTAAGAATATGATTTTTGCGACGGTTTAGGTATAGCTGAACTATTTCACAATAATATTGTGTAATTAGTAATTACTGTAAATTATTTATGAATAAAGGTCAATTTGGTTTGTTTTACGTCATACGATAGCTTATCTGTACATTCCCACTCAACCACGATATTAGATAAGTTTTTTCCGTCCCTTATTTAATACCAGTTTTCATTTAATATCAACGTAATCCTCTATCTAACAGCGTCGACCCACGCCTTCGGTTAAGTAGATATATCAAATCCGGTATTCCGGAAAAATCCAAAGCTTGTTCATACATCAGCAACGTGTCTCCGCGCCGGCAGTAGAATGGGTACTGAAGTGTAACGCGCTGGCAGTGTTACCAACTCTCAATGATATATATCCCTAAAGTAGAGTCAAAACCCCCTAAAATCGCCTTAATTATGCAGTTTTCCCCCTAAAAATAAATAAATAAAAATAAATTCATAGTGATTTAGAAATAATATGCTGTTTTTTTTATTAAAAATCGAAATAACAGTAAGAACAGAATAACTGAACTGACATAAAGTAACTAATGTCACACAACAAAAACCACCATGTGCACAGACAATAAAATGACCGCCAGTGGCGTCAGTAGTGCAACCAGTCACCACAAAGTGGTTGTAGAATTACGTACTAGATGTCACTAGGTCCAGAAACAAATATTACATATTATTATCTAATATAAAATGTAAAAATATTGGAGTAAAAAAATCCCTGAAAATACCCCTGAAAATTTCGGACCCCTAAAAAAATCCCATCTCACTTATTAACCCCCTAAATCTGGGGGGAAAACCCCTAAGTTGGGAACCGTGCGCGCTGGGCAAGCAGGGTTGTTCTTCAGGGTTCATCGCGCATGCGTATTACTATCTTTATTTTGAATTTACTACTGGTGCTGCTGGAGTACAAGTTTCCATAGTAATTTCGACTCTGCTCCTTCGGCATAAGGGACACTCGACTTTTAAGTTTCTACTATGCGCTTTCGCTACGATGTGCTGTTGAAATATAAACTCTGTGATCCACGTCTTAGAGTGTTATATTTGATGGATTAATTAATGTATTTTATTAGTATACCCTTTTTGTGGGGATATGCAGAGTAAGACAGGATAGTCAGATAGTGATCAGGTGGTGGAAACGGCGGCGTGGTTACGATGTGGTGTCTAAAGATCAAAATGATCATAGATATATATACCTAGTTTAATGTTTTGGGATCACTGTACATATGCCTATCTATTACAATAGATGAAAATGAATGGTCTCAATATGAGATATTTCTTTTCAAAGCCCTAAAATTAGCTGGTTCTGGACTTTTCAAAAACAAAAATCTTCTTTAGAACTCTTCATTAAGTTGAGTACTTACTTACTTATTAGTAGGGTCTATTTAAAGAAATGTACAAACTTACAAAAGATTTTAGATTAAACTAAAATATGTACTTAAGTATGTACATTGCAAGTTGTAACTAAAAACTTAAATAGAATATTATTACAATCCGAATAAGTAATGCCAGCATCATACTTAATAGTAAGCGGTCAAGTACCCGCCGGATGTTGAATTGTTGTATTTCACAAATAACAGTCCTCCGTGTACCATTGTTACGTCTAAAAATAACTTTGTTTTAAGTAACAATACTACTAAGTTGGCAAAATAAATGTTTTGGTTTTAGAACTTATCAGGCGAGGGGAAAATATAGAGACAGAGTCTCCTAATCATGGTAGAAGTAAATTAAATTTAAAAATAAAACTGACTTCCATCGTCATCAATACATAAAATACACATTATGAAGGAAAACTTAAAAAGTACTAACTAAGTAATAATCATTTCATAGTCAAAATGAAACCACTTTGAAGTATGATCTACTAAATAACAAAATATTAATCATCAAAATGGATCTATAATAATTTGCGAAATGAGACAAAAAAAACTTAAAATGAGATATTACTTCAAAGTCTGTTAAAAACAAACTCTTGGAAGACTAAATGAGCTTTAAACTATTCTAGGGTCCAAAATAACTTGAAATTCTCAATCTTCAGAGTTCGAATACCTAGTTAAACAAAACTATGCCATGGCGTGCAACTTGGAGTTCTGAACTAAGTTCTAGCAACTTTGCGAGGGCTTCTAACTTAGCCCAAAGTTTCCAACCGTCGGAAGCATACTAGTAGAGCTTCTTGGCAAAGAGCTCGTTTGGGGAACTGCTACTGCAGTAGGAAAATACCTATTTCTACCGAAGTGGTGATACATTACTGTGTCTAATTTAACTGATTGAAGGGTCTAATAGGTGCTGATTGACCCAATTTTGTATTTGAAAAATGTGACCTGTAGGTAAGAACACACGAGACAGAGAGGCAGAAGGACAAAAGCATTTTTGCCTAGTGTCGAAACTGAGACTCCCTCATTACTTAATTGAATTAGCGTACTTAAAGTACCTCTATGTCAATGTTTGCTGAAATGTGTAAAGCGATTTTTTTAAAGATCTAATGTAGGTACCTACCACGTTTCTAAAAATAAACCATTATATTTCACAGCTCAGAAATCATCATCCAGATATATAAGAGTGATGCCTTAGAAGTCTGTTATAGACAGAGGATATCAATTAAGATCAGGTAGCAATACAATATATCGATGCCTCTAAAAGGCTTTGTTCGGCGCTGCGCTGCGCTAGACAAATGCTGCATATAAACCAGTAGCTCTACCATGAGTATTAACTATACTCGCTAGCGTCTGTAGTTAAAAAAATGTATGAAGATTTGTACAGCGCCTCTAGCGGATAGTTGGGTAGGTACTAAAATTCGTAATACTAATATTTACGTAACTACTGTAGTAAAGTCAGGCGATTTTACTGTGACACCTCATGGTAGAGGTATGGCGAATGTTCAGGCTAGTAAAGCAACTATTTTGTAACTTGATTGTATAAACTATGTTCACATTCAGAAGCTAAGATACGTAATAGCTATAACCTATACCTCTAAGAAACTGAGAAGAACCAAGTTCCAATCTAATAACGACGAGTTACTTTTTGTAGGTCTCAGTAAACCGCGGACATTTTGCGGTTAGGATACTAACTGTTAGTTATTCTGTGTTGTGCAACTTTGTAGGATACTTGCTAATGAAAAAACTAGGACTAGTGATACGGGTGTCAGATATCTTGATAGAAGATAGCTCAAGTAAGCGTGGCGTATGGTCGCGATGGGCAAGTAAAAGACGAGAGTCACTGCTACTTCTGTAGATAGTGTAAGTAGAAACGGCAGAATTAACGTAGAGAACAAAACTATTCGGCGGGCGAAGGTCCGCCTGCGACACGGAGGTTGCGGGTTCGGTTCCCGCCTTGCGGTAAATGTTTGTACGAGCTGCATATATTTAATCCGGGTGCTCTGGTTAAGTATATCATATGTATAATAAAAATAAATATCTATCTATGTAATGTATGTTATTAAGTAAGTACATATGTCAGTCTTCTAGCACCCATAACACAAGCTCTGCTTAGCTAGATGATGTTGTGTGGATTTTCCAGCATTATTTATTTATTTATTGTGGTAACAATATGTTTACTCACTCACTGTCACCCAACATACCTTACCTTTTTTTTTTACGTTTCTTAATTAAAGCAAATGTTGAAAAGGGAACAAGAGCAACAACGGGTAGGCTTTCGTCTAAAAGTAAAACAACAAAAAAGTTTTCAATGTAAAAACTTATTCGCGTTTATTTGGCTTCTAGAGATCACGTTGCAGGCAAGAAACGTGATGAAAAATCTTGGTATTTTATAATACAAGGACAAGCACAGACAGCTGAACCCATGAAAACGTTCAAATAAATAAATAAATTATATTGAAATAATTATTTCTGAACTTTAATAATAATACACAATAATAGAATGTAACGATGATAGCTACCATACCATCTAAGGTCGTAACTACATATTAAGACCTATCTCCTAAACTAAGATATAGATATATTCCACTTATAAAAAGTACCTACAAACTAAAGCCGCTAGTATTAACTTAACGTATTTTAACGAGCTTTCGCTCAATGTCAATTTCTATCTCTGTCTTTCGCGTAACTCTTATCCTTTTCGGCGCATTACGGCCGCACCGCCCGGCGGGCCCTTTCGGTGTACCTACTTGGACTTACAGATTTATACAGTGTTAGTATAGGCTGATATAGACACTTGGTAATTGCAATATCTTCGAAGCATTAGCACCATGACATCTATGGTAGACTAGGCAGGTATCAGACCCATGCAGAGTTTTAATGGAAATTTGTGATGGATTAAGCACATGACCATAGATATTAAGTGGTGGCTCCTGCCTATAACGCTTTAATAACCGTCCACCGATGAGGTTCCATGAGAGACATCGCATTGCATCCATCACTTTAACACTAAAAGCTTCAGTCTCAGTGCAAGTTTCTTAGAAATGAATTAAGCACATGACCTTAGATATTAAGTGGTAACTTCTGCCTATAACGCTTTAAAAAACGTCTACTGATGAAGTTCCATGAGAGACATCGCATTGCATCCATCACTCTAACACTAAAAGCTTCAGTCTCAGTGCAAGTTTCTTAGAAATGAGTTTACTGGTTACGAAGTGATTAAAGACCACACAAACGTTTATGATACGAGTAGAATATTGTTGTTTCAGATGTTTTGTAGGCAATATACCGTCTTTCATTTGTGACGTAATGGTTCGTCTGCTTTGAGCCCTGTGCAGCCAGCGAGCCGTGGAATGGCTAACTCGCGAACATCGCCCATTGTATGGAGATGGGCCAAAGAGCACACACTGCACAGATAGACTTATGTATTATTACTTAAATTACTTATCAGTTATATTGTATTAGTCAATATTGTCAATAAAATATTGGCTAATACCACCTCTGTGGTCTGTTTTTTATTAACACAAGTGTACTTAATAGCTAGTTTCATTTCATTCAAGAATAATTTGTTGGATAACATGTATGTAAGTAAGTAGGTACAACACAATTTAAGTAGCAGAAATTCAAGTTCTCAAGCATCCGTTAAGTAGACATAACTAGGCAGATTATTGCCTAGTTTTAAGATAGCTCAGTAATCATCATGTACCAGTTATTAAATTAACAATTATCAATGTATAAAACATTATGATTACTCAATTAACTTAATAAGACGATAACACGACGTATATGCATAACTTAAAAGGTGGGTAAACTTGAAATGGTAAGAATTACCATGTGCAACGGACCGTGGGCTATCTGCATCGATTATTGTCATTGGAGAAAGCAACAGCCACGCAACAACCTATTTTCACTCTCCTTGTACTATATTGTTGACGCGGAAGGTTGCGGGTTCGATTCCCGCCCCGTGATAAATGTTTGTATGTTCTGCAAACATTTATTCCGGGTGTTCTAGGTATTATATGTACTTATAATAAAAAATATCTATCTATGTAATGTATTATATTAAGTATGTCAGTCTTCTAGTACCCATAACACAAGCTCTGCTTAGCTTGGGGCTAGATGATGTTGTGTGGATTGTCCAGCACTATTTATTTATTTATTATATCTACGTTTAATTTTCGATATAAAAACATAACAGTAGTTGGGTACAGTATTATTTAGAGAACTCTAAGTAGTTCATCAAAATAAAACAAATGTTCTACTTTGTTGTTTTTTCTTTACTTGATTGTTGTTTATTAGCATTTAACACCAAAAAAAATTATAGTGTACAATTTTCCTGACAGGAATAATGTCCGAGTCTAAGTGATAAGCGCAGTAGGTACATGATAAGGTATACTATAGACCTGCATTGTCTCACAGAGGCGGTTGATTCTTTGGCAATTTTTTGGTGTAAGTTTTCTCGTGGTCTGTAAGTTATTCTTTGGCTCGGTATAGAGAATAGTGGAATAGATATGCGTTGCTGATAGCGCTGAGGTCACACGTGACGTCACGGCCCGCCTACGACGACGCTCTTTGTGGTTTGGTCAATGTTTTAGTTTAGCTTAGAAACGTCTAAATTACCTGTTTTACGTACATATTACTTCACCTTTACTTAAATACTACAATTAGATAGCAGGTAACAAAGATTATTATTTTTAAAATTGGTGCAATTACCTAACTTTGTTGCAATCAGTTCAATCGGTGTCTGTTTAAAACTGTTCGTAACAACTCATTTGAAGTTCCAATAAGTATTTTTTGAAGTGAAAACTTCTTTAGCGGCGCTGGGTGGGTAAAAACTTTCAAACTCGCGTCAGGGTCACGTGACGTTGATCGAAAGCGTAAGATCGAGGGAAAGGGAGAGGAACTAGTATCTCCCACTCTTTCTACCGTGTCTGAGTGTGCTGACTCTGTTTAGGCGGCACAGGGCGCTTGCGCGAATGTGTCTGTGTCATTGTGATTGTCATTGTCATTATGACGTCTGTGGTTATATTTTTATGTGAAAACTTAGAAGTGAAAACACAACGTTAATATTGAAGTTTTCACTTCTGCCGGCACTCCCGGAGTGCTACCTTTTTTTTATGTTAAAAAGTAGGTACTTATTTCATTTCTTACTAATAAAATATAAACCACGAAAAAGGAATTAAGTACCTACAATTAATTTCGACTACACGGTAGACAAAAGCTCCTCATAGATATTAAGTTTCCCAAAGTACTATTTGTGGATTACTAATTAAAACTTTCATAACAAAAGCACTTATTAAATCTTGTCATGTAACTAATCTATGTCGCCGACTGTACAAACTATTCTTCAATCATTGCACCATCTGTGCACAAGTCCACGTGAGGTCATGTGAGTTCTCGGAAGACGATCGACCAAATAAAACACTTCTAAGAAATACGAGAACAAACAAATATCTACCTACCTTCGTTAAATAAATCACAAATACGTACTATAACCTCTGATAACAAGGTATATTAATAGAGGTTTTCTTATATACACGAAGAATAATTCCCGCTAATCAAACCGATGAAATAATGACCATTGACCACGCATGCGAAATTTCGTTCAGTATTCTCTAAATGGCCTCTTCTGACGGTTTACAAAACCTGCAAACAGAATTGCACTAAACACTAACTACTTAGTCTAATAGTAATTATAATAACTAAACATTTTTACCCGGAAAACTATAACTAAACTATGATTATTATTAAAAAAAATGTTGATTCGGAAATAAGTGATGTGGGCATTGGACTGGAAAGGATTCGACGGTCTAATTTTTATAGTTAATTCTATAATTTTATAGTAAATTTAAAACCTCATCGGATATAAAACGAAGGGAAAAAACAAATAAATTTGTTACAATGAACTGTTTCGTCCCAAACTTCAAACTGAATGTAAGTTGTATTCAGGAATCCAATAAGAGCGTTATTGGAAAAGATTTAGTACCAGTACAACTTAATGTGCATTATAAAGAGACCAATTCAGTTTTTAGCATACGAAATGCGACTGACGGTTATGGGTCGTTGCACACCGACCGATCCCGATATCCACACGATATCGAGTATTATACAGCCAGATATGTCAGTCAGTGGGTTGATCGATTGCTCGGCCACTACATGACACCGACATTTAATATTATTTGCTTCAACAAAAGAGGCTGAATATAAATTTATGTACTTAATGAGATTCGTTCTTTAGGATTTAGTTAGTGTAATCATCAAAAATGTCGGTAGTGTCGGTAATCGATCAGATGAACCTTTAAAGAAATATAATCAGTGAAAGCATGACTAGGTATTTAGTTATTCTTTAACTGAATATATTCTTACACACAAATGTGTGTGCCAAACAAAGTACAACACGTCCCAACGCAGAACGGGAAAATCATGTTACCTTAAATTTCGTTTCGTTATCTTTTTTGAACGACTTTTGTGACTTATTGGCTCAATACTGCCACTGTCCGTTTAGTTTAGTGTCATAAATCTAAGGTAATACCATAACTTTGAATTTCGAATTCGAACCATGACACATCAAATCTTGTTAGGTTCGAATTTTGAGTTTGATATCTAATTTACCGATATCGTGGGAATGTCGTGTCGGTTGCACTGTGGGTACAGTAAAGAGAAGTAAAAGCGTTTTTACAGCCCGCTGCTTTAGTGCCCCCACGGAGTTATAAACTTATTTACTGGAAGCCTGCTCTAATGGAAGGCAGAGGAACTTCGGTCTTCCATTACGGTGTATTAATTTCATTTTGCACTTATTTCATTTTGTGCTTTAGGTAAAGTATATTATTATCTTTATATAGTTTATTAACGTTCAAATGGATAGGATTTTATCGATTAATATACGTAAAAGCATAGAACATTTGCGTACGGTAGGCTTTCATGGTACAGTAGTAGATATAAATTATAAACGAATACACAGAGATCATTGAAGATATTGTTTATTTTTTATCCTATATCACAACTAGAACGTATCAGAAAGAATTTACATTCAACATGATACTCAAATTATGGTGGGACAAACTCCGCCCATCTGACCCACATTCGAGTTCAACGCATCATCTGAGATAATAAGAGTAATATAGTATAGTGGCGAGTAGATATAATATATTTTTGTTATACTGTGTTATATATATTCTTTGAATAATTGAACAAAACAGTAAATACTGTAATGTCGTTACTTTGTTTGGAATATATTATTTATTTATTTATTTATTTAGGACAACCAACAAAGAAATCACAATCAGAATTAAAAATTAAAGTAAGTGGGCTTATAGCTATGTGTTTCTTATGTGTATTTATAATTCTAAAAATCTAATAAGTAAGTTTTTTTTATCTGCAATAGTATTCAGACTATAAGCAGGTTTGGTGATTGCAGTCTGGTTTTTAGGATAAGAGCTCCAGTGAGTATTTTTCCACTTCTTGAATAATGTAAAAAAAGTTAATGTTAATAAATTATAATAGTAAATGTCACGTCGTGTTATCGGACGTAATCCCGAGGAAGTGATCCATCAGGGCTATCGGAAGCATCGCCGTCCACTTCACTACAACTTAGAGTCGTTTCAACTCATCATAACTTAGTCGTTCGGACTTAGATTACTAAATATCCTATCCTACTAATATTATACGCGAAAGTTTGTGTGGATGTATGTTTGTTACAATTTGAGTTATTCATAAGAAAATACGGACATTTCACACAAGACACTTCTCTCAAACTAAGCAAAAGCTTGTACTATGGGGAGCAGATGCAATGGAATACATTTTTTGTAAATTTTTAAGTACCTACTTACTTAAGTACTTACATAAAAATAAATTAAAAAAAAAACTTTATTGAAGTGTTAGAGACTTGGTAAGTACATGACACTTTTAAATAAACTAATATTTCTTCAAAAGGCGGTCTTATCGCATTCAGCGATTTCTTCCAGACAAACCGTAACTAAAACTAGACTAGGAAATAGTAACAGAGACACAGAGAAGAAGGAACATAAGTGTTCAATACATTTTTTTTTGTCAAATCTACATGCTCCAAACCCGGTATTTTTAATTTCCATCAGTGGTCTTAGAGTGAAACAGTTTTTGCTCACACACAAGCAAACAGACATGCCTATGACAGATGTTTCGTACAGGACTTAGTTATCCTAAAATCAAACCAGTTTGCGAAGACAAACAAGTTTGAGACGAGCTGGCCGTTTCTGTAATAAGGATCATACAAAAAAAATCCGTAAGTTTGTAGCTCGTTCTTCTGGTTGCGACGAGCTGGCACCTAGAATCACATAATAAGACGATTCCACGTGATCCTTGTGATTTTACTAAATCAATAATTTATGACTATAAACTAGGTAATATGCGGGATGAAAATCATATTACAAAAAAAGATGAATGTAAGTGTGGCTGGGCGTGCAAGTAGAGGAAGGCCGAAAAAGAAGTGATTCGATTGTGTGAAAAATGGTATGAATGTGAGAGGAGTAGATTCAGTAAATGGGGTGGGGTAAAGGCAGGTCTTTAAACTAGGTATAAGTATCAAGAAGTAAGTCTATTGAGTATTTATAATGAGTTGGTCTGGACGTGTTTCAATTCTATAATCACGTAATTCCTTTGCAGTTGTCCGCGCCGCGCCGCGCCTCACTGAGCTTTCGAAGAAATCATTATATCAGTTGCCTATACGGTAAGTTTATTGAACAATTGAAGAAAGGAAATGAGGGGAAACATCATTTGTTTTAAATAATAATCCAAAAAATAACAGTTAATTTATACTTGATAATTATTTTATTTCCATTTTATCCTTCTTTGGGCTCATAATAATGTTACTTAGTAGTTTGCGTTTTATACGTTATTTTTACTAAACTAAAATACAGATAGATCCTAAACTTTTTGTGCAAAAGCTTAATTTGAAAATTCTGTTTCATTTTTTTGTACTGCGATATTCCCAGTAGAATTTGCACGCTCCACCAGTTAAACTTCAAGCTTCAAGTAAATTCGTATCGAAAATATCCCGTGTAGAGTCCGTGGGGGACCAAACGCGTGCCGAAACAGCTGATTGCCGTCCAACCACCATAAAAAAACTTTCGAGAGACCTTATACATAAATCAACCTTAACGTGAATGTATAAGGTTGAGAATGGCTTGGGAGAGATATACGACCCTACTCGAGAACATACTCAAACGATTTTCGACTTAAAAGGTATGCTGGCAGCTCTCAAACTTGAATGTTCATTTTTTCCCTGTGCGCGGCAGCTTCGAATTATTTTTTCTATTGCAAAGAGATATGGTCTCTATGACTAGGTGGTAAAGGCTATTTCGGGATGTGGTTCTGATGGTTAGAGATAAAATGGAATGGATTTTGAGCATTTCACTTGCGTCGCCTCGGGCCGCGCCGCGACTGCATGCGTTTTTAGAGAAGTTATGAACGGGAGGTCTTGCTTAGCTATCTTTAATGGTGGTTTTACACGAATTTACTGTAATTTCATGGATCACGTTTTTCATAGATATGAAAAACGTGATAGTGTTTGCTCTATAAACACGCCCTTTTATGTTCTAGCTAGATACTGGTCTGCTGTCTAAATTAGTCATAGCATACAAAACACACAACAGATTGTAGGGACGCTAACACAACTTTTTTAGAATATGTTACTTTTTGAGGACGGACTGGCGTTGTGTGAAATATCTTTGAATAATGTTTCTTCCGATTTCATTTCCCACATTTTATGAGCTAGGTTTAGTATATTATTTTTTTATAGTTATGTTTGATAAATAAGAAATAATGATTTTATAGCCATCCTTACAAAATACTCGGGAGTCGTAGATAACTTAAAATATTACACAGACAACAGTTTTTATTTTTAAGTAAGTAGGTATTATGTCGAATCGATCGATCAATAAGCGAGCGTGCGAAGGTCTTGACATGAGAAATTTAGTTTGTTTGTTTGTATGCTCTAGCAAACTTTCCGATAACTCATCCATAGAATTTGGTAGGTCGACACATAGTATCATTTAGTTTTATGGATAATATTATGAGTTAGGTATAGTTATTCTAGTACGAGATCCGGCTGCAGGATGACTTCGCTCATCTGTTTTTTGCTTGAAACCGATTTTTTATGTATATTTATAATTAGGAGAATATATATTTATCAGGTTGCCAAGCAAAATTTGGCCGCATGTATGTTTAATTAAATTATTATTAATTGGTTTCTGGGAAAACATTTCGTTCACTTGTTTTTTAAATAAAATAACTTTAAAATCGGTTTTAAGCAAAAAACAGATGAGCGAAGTCATCCTGCAGCCGGATCTTAGACTATTCGGACAAGGGGTAGTAAAGTCATAGGGGTTGAAAGATGGACAAAAAAATTTGTTGAGTGATTTGTCATATAAAAGGTGTGTTCAATCTAGACATATTTTTGTGGTACTTACAGCGAATAAGAATAAGAATAAGAATAATTTATTGTTAAACTGTGTACATGAGATCTTATAATAAAACTTATAAATAAGTAATTGTTTCAACAGTTTACCCATTTCGGGCGTTCAATTTTTACTTAATATAGGTATTTATATTTTAGAGTAAGTTAGTATTATACCTGGTATTTATTTATTAAAATCTATCTTAAGATAATTTATATACAATAACTTAATATAGGTATTTATATTTTATAGTAAGTTAGTATTATACCTGGTATTTATTTATTAAAATCTATCTTAAGATAATTTATATACTTACAATAAAGGAACTATTTCCACTTTTATAAAGCTTCTAATTAATATACTCTTCTTTGCGAAATTTCACAAAATCAGAATAACATGATCTTCTATTCCTTAGAAATTACTTCAATGTTTTTGCAGTTCAGGTGAAACTGACAATAAATTTGAAAGTTAATTCAAAATTATATGCAAAGTTTATCTACCTATTTAAGTACCTACCACCTACCTATACATATTTATTATAACCTTTTTGAAAATGTTACAAGATATTTTCTTATATCTTCATCATCTTCTATCTCTTTCTATGACTTTCTTCTTCTTCTTCGATTTGATGAATAAACTATTGAAAAATTCACTTGAGTTAGATAAATATTAATACTTAAGTATTTACTGAATTTTATAAAACCACTAAAAATCGCAAGTAATAATGTTTTAGTAATTTTGATAAAAAATGTATAACTTGCTTTTAATTTTTGCTTATCAACATAACATTATAAACATTCAGTTTTATGAGTTTTATTACTTTTTTATTTAACAAAACAGGTTTCCATCAAATATGTGTAAAATATTTTTAGTATACCCTACATACTTACTTAAACTTGTTTTGGTCAAAATCAAATTATAGTTACTTGCAGAAATTATTATTTTTGGAAACATTAATGTTTTAAATTTTATTTTATTGTATAGGTATTATATGTACTTATAGATAGACTATATTTACATTTAAGATTTCACATCTCCACAGATGTTTAAATATGCAATCAAGAAATGTTAAGTTTCTTGCATTTATTTTGGCAAAATAAATCTTGTATCTTGTTTGAATAGTTGACAGTTAGAGTTTTTCATAGTCACAGTAAACAAAGATTATCAACACAAGTAGGTATTTTTACTTACTGAAGTATTTTTGTCAGAATAGGTATACTTAGTAATTTATTGATAATTAGATTTATCAACTGTAGACATAAAAACATGTACTTACCTACTTACTTAAGATATTCTAAATATACATATATTCATAGACACATCACACTCCAGTCCCAAACTAAGCAAAGCTTGTACCTACTATGAGAACTAGATTGCTACATAGTAAATGTAAATACATACCTACATAGAATACACAGTAAAACACAGATGGATAGGCAAAACTAAGTACTTATTGCAATATTTTTTTTAGCTCAGTAAGTACTTTATTTATATACCTACCTATTATATATATACCTATTAGTATTTATAATTAGTATATCTACTCTTACATAGAAACTCTTTGTCTGATAAAAAAGCTATTATGCTTAAGTTTTTGATAAACAGAAACTGATCAAAGTGAAAGCAACTATTTCATGAGTATTTTGTATTGTATGTAATACTGTATTACTTACTTACTTATTATAATCTTTGTGAATAAGTAAACTTCTTTAACACAAAGGTAGGTAGCTTTAGAAACTACTACAATTCAAACATTTTAATTTTATTAAGTATTATATCTAAAATAAAGGTAATACCTATTTTTCATTAGTCAAAATGTTATGCATAAAACATGTGTATTTTTACCTCATTTCACCAAAAGTATGTTCTTTAATACGTAATCCATGTAATAAAAGCCTGATTTTGTAAGAAACACATTTACATATTTAGTTAGACAGAGCCTACATATCTACTATACGTTTCATTATTTTCCGTTTTTCGAGAGAGTTCGAAAATTTCGTCAGTCTGGTTGATATGAGTTTTGTGGTTGGATTAGAAAAATGCAGATATAACGTAGAAGACTTTTTTGTAAAAAAAATATAGTAAAAAATGGCACGAATAGTACCTTCTTTATAGGTGGGTAAAAACCTTTTTGTTGGTATTGGTACAAAGTGATGTTTTAGAGTTGCTATTGCTACTGTGGGTAGTTAGTTATGTCACAAGCTAAGTTACATATAAAAAAAATCTAAATGAAAAATCTTTAATATTTGAAAAAAGATAAGCTTTCAGATCTATTTAGTTATGTTGGTTTTTCGTAGGTTTTATAATAAATTTGTTTGTATTGTTATGAACGGAAGCGCGCGCGGTTAGGCCTATCGTAGCGGACGGCCCGAGTGCCACCGGATTTTAAAAACTTCTAACGTTAATTCCTCCACAAGTAATAACAAAATCATTATATAAACAACGCTTACCTTTGCAACAGATTTCAATTTCAATCCTTTGTGTGAATCCAGAAGTGTTAACATCAATTTTACACAAGTTTTAACACAATCACTGCACTAAGAATTATGTGTATCAATAAATTAGCTGTTCGTTTGAAAATTGGAACACACAACTCTTGTCAAGAAATATACTTTATTTAAACACGATTTTTCTGAATCGTATAATTTTTATTATAGTTTTCACAGACACAAGCGCGCGGACATTGACCGCTCTCGAATCCAAATCAGCTGTTCAACGGACGAGTACACAGAAATCGATAACTAGGAGGACACGCAGTGAATGCACAAAACACTTTTCACAACTGATTACTGAATAACTGGTTTCCTCAACGCAACACTATGAATAATAGGAAAATGAAACGATATACCGGCAACAAATTAAGTATCACGATAATCTGAACAGTAAAACTGTGTTAGGAACAAGTAAAGTAAATGAATTAGAGGAGATTTTAACGATTACACAAAGTGTTTTGTTTGAATAACACTTGGATAGAACATTTTGTTCGGCGTTCGCACGCGGTCGCGATCGGTCGCGGACTGGCGGGTGGCGCGGGGGGCGCGGGGGGCGCGGGGCGAGGCGCGGGGCGGGGCGCGGGCGGGCCGCTCGCTCCATGGAATGCTATTGTAGGCGAACTTGCCGGGCCGCCACTTTTTTCCCGATTCTGGTCAAACAAGTTTTGTATACAAACTGCATTGTAAGGATTCCGCCATTCTTCGAACGAAGCAACGGTCTTTCTAAGCTTCGTATAAAGTTTCGTTAAAGTCAGGACGGCGAAGAAAGAATCGAGCTTACATTATATTTTTTTTCTAAAATTTAAATTTTGTGACAACCCTGCCTGACTGTAAAACAAAAGTGTGAACGCACCAACTAACGACATAAAACCACTATAAAAATCTACGATTTATAATTATTTAACTAGGGACTCGGAGTGTAGGTCAACTAGGTCTAGGTAGTACTTACATTAACCTACCAGGGTTGGTAAATAGTGGTAGTAGTACGTAGTATAATGTGTACCGGCGATGTGGCGATGATGATGACATGTTTCTCTGATTGACAGGTGTCACCACAACTCACAGCTGAGTTAGTATTAGCTTACTTGCTGTGGATCGTGCGTGGGTTCGATTCCCAAGAACAAATATTAATATAATAGCAAACATTGATGCTTTTTTCTGTTTGGGTTGATGGATTTAATTATAAATGATAAAATAAGCTTGGTTTATTTTCGCACTAGATGGCGTGATGTGAAATGTCCCTGGATCAGTCACCAAATAAGTAACATTTCTTACAGGAATCTCGTAAGGTAAAGTAGGTAAGGTAAGTAAGTAATAAAATAAAGTAGGTAGATTAGATACTTAATAAAGTACCTACGTTTTGTATAGGTCCTGCCTAAGTTGCCTAACCTAGAACCTAATTAAAAGCGAAAATACTTACTACCTAATTTACAAAAAAAAAAGGTTTGGTAGTCTAGTGGCAGGAGGTATATTGTTGTATTTTATTCGTAAAAATTGAACACATAAGTACTTACCTAATACCTATAAAAAGCATACTTATTGAATATTTATCGCAGTTTTGTAGATTCTTTATCTAAACGTCATCCCTTTGTGCATTGTAAACTGCAGTACATACTTAATAAAAATACCGTCATACTTGTCAAAGTTGTTAAATATAATTAAGTAGGTACATATATCATAACCTCTTTGAAATAATATTTTTGTGTATCCTTATCTAAAATAGTCTGTTAAAAACTACCAATAATATGAATTAAGTACCTATAATATGCTGGTCAGGTAGGTATCTAAACTATCTAAACTAATATTATAAAGAGGAAAGATTTGATTGTTTGTTTGTTTGTTTGTTTGCATCGAATAGGCTCCGAAACTACTGGACCGATTTCAAAAATTCTTTCACCGTTGTGAAGCTACATTATCTGCGCTGCGCTGAACTTAGGCTATATTATATTTTCAAAAAAATTAGGGATCCTGACTAAAACTTCAATTATGTAACCCAAGGTGTGTAAAAATACCTATTTTTTTATATAGGCTACCCGTGCGAAGCCGGGGCGTACTAGTAGGTAATAAGCGTAAAAATAATAACTAATTTTGTTTACAAAAAAATATCACCTGGCTTATGCTTATTAAAACAGCGAGTTGTCATCGAGAGACTATAGAGAGACTATAATAGGTAATACAAAAATAGTTTATTACTTTTGGCTTTTATAATTTATAAGTTTATAATTCGTTAAAAGTACTTACTTATTAACTTTTAACGAATTATAAACCACAACTTTTTTAATTACTTACTTATATTAAGTAAGTAAGTAAGTATATGAAAAGTTAAGAAATTTTAAAAGTTGACCTAACCACATGCTTATAAATAAAAATAATATTACTTGACATTATTAGTAATCGGATATTATAAATCTCAACATACATACAAACAAACCACATTCAAGGTTAGAAGGGAACATATAAAGTATTTGTACAGCGATAGCCGAACTTCCTCGAAGTTGGTTAGACGCCAGAGTGAGACAGACAGATTAGACGATGCTCAAGTGGGAGAGAGAAGGCAGAGTTTATGTCATTTATGGCCCTATCTAATGGTTTCTATCGCGAGCTTAGTATCGCGGACTGGATGAGATGAGATAAATAAAACAACTTTGACCTCTTGGAGATATTCGTGATATTCAATAAAACATATTCTTTATTAAGACACTTTGTATATTTAAAATATTACACCATAAATTTCAATAAAAGTGAAAAATTATATCTCTAAAACCTATTATTTTTTTGTATATTTCTGTCCCCAATCATATCTTTGAATCACCTATGAACTATGTAAGACGATTCTAAATGATCCTTGTGATTTTATTAAATAAAGAATTTTACTTACTTACGAAACCAAATTTTTAAAGAAAACTGGAATAGGTACTTACTTATAAATCGTTTTTAACAAACTAAGTCCAAATGCTCTGTATTTGCATCATTTCAAAAAATAACTGGCACCCGCTTCACACTAGCTAGTTAGGTCCTATGTTGTTTTTTTTTTCATTAAATATTTGAAGAGATCCCTTCAAAGAACAAGTGTCAAATGTTTCAGACGACCGGTTACTTTCGAAGAATGGTGTGTCAACAGGTTGTACGTTGTACTAAGAATTCTTAAAGCTTTGAGTGCTAGCCAGTCGCTCATTATGAAGTGTTACCAACTTGCCAGTATACAATAACTTGCAAGTATATCAGGAAAATTGACACAGATTATTACTTATATTTTTCTTATTTCTAACAAGTAAATCAGACTATATATTCATCTTCTTCTAAAGCAGCGGGCCTTTTAATTAATTCTAGCCTTTACATAAAGTTTGACTTTTGTTTATGGAAGGAGTTTTATTTTCTTTATTTACGGTTCATCTTATAAAAAGTTAGCGCAGACTTGATGTATTGATTACCATACGTGATGGGTGTAATGATGACCTAAAGTCAACGCTAACTTTTTATAAGATAGGGGGTTATTATTTAAGGAGTTAGAACTGAGATAAGCAATCCATGAGCATACATTTATAATGGCAAGAATAATGAAAGGTGCAAATAAATAAATTTTATTATAAAAAAATACCTAACAGGCAAAATACATTTTCTATCATCCTCCTGCACTTTCGAATAAGTATAAACAGAGAAAATCTGACCTCATGTTTTGAAAGATGACATAAGAAAGTACTTAGATGAAGGAAAATAACAACAATATAAGCATTACGAATGTTCCCGAAAGTGTCAGTGCAATAAACCAACAATAGATGAATCACCAGATCCCGGAATTGAAATACGGGCTCATTATGAGAGTAATGGGACCCCGCGACGTGCAGCACTGCACAGTAGCGCAACGGTCCTTGCCAATTTTGAAAAATAATCGGTATTTTAATTTTGCTTTTGCAAATAAATTATAAATGATTGATTATAAATGAGAAAGAATGAAATTGGAAATCGGAAACATATATTTGCTAAGGAATTTGGCATGAAACTGCATGAACATATTTTGTATGATATGAATGTTTATCTATTTAATAATATGTGATGTATGCAGCAGATATATTTAAAACTAAAATAAATTATAACTATACATACTATGATGAAACAAAAAAACTGATTTTTATATAAGTAAAGTTAAAAGTGGAAAGTGGAAAAGCGATAAAGTTGCAGGTTTCTGAAAGAGTTTTATTTTATTCAGTTTCGACTAAAATGAAGCTATTAACGACTTTTAGTATGTTATTTTTTTTTCCAAATAACTATTAGGCCTAACTGCACCGTTTCATCTTACATGTACTACAATATCTCCTTCCCGCAAGATAGATCACTGCATTCCGTGTACAATGGTCGGAAGCGAGGGAGTACGAGTCCAATGAGTGACGGATTGACGAGCATCCAGCATCCACGCCGAGACGAGACAAATCAGAGAATGGCCAGCCGGGCTTGGGCCTCGGGCGCGGACAATATGCAGGGAATCCCCCTTTCAATCTCAGCGCATTGTTACTTAATTAAATGTGGCGTTACGGGCTTATGCCTGTTACTTTCGGCGCAATAAGAGCTTTTTGTGATATTGACGAGAAAAAAACAAGGAGTCATTTTGATGGGCAATTGAATCAGCCCTTTGCATGGTTTATACAACTTTGATATGTTTTTTAACATCAGAGGGATTAGTCCGAGGTTGCATTTTAAAACTCTCTACTCTCGAGCCGACAGTCGTCTCTCGGAAGTCCTTATATTTTTGTATGGATATCCGAGAGACGACTCTCGGCTCGAGGAGAGTAGGGAGTTTTGCAATAGCAACCTCGGACTAAGCCCTCAGTTCAGCGTAGCTTTATCCACAGGATAGACATGGTCAAAATGTAAGGGAGAAACGTAAAAATCCTCATGACCTTCGTTGATAGCACACATGAATTTTTCGAATGGAAATATTCAAAGAAACGCCATTTGTAAATTTCTAACAAACTAATCCAATCTTATATAAGTACAGTTAAAACCTATAGATACACTTTATAAAACATTTTCTTTCAATTTATATTAACACTTGCTGATGTACGCGACTTCGTCTTGCTATCGTTATATTTTTTTATAATTCACACAATATCTTTGAAAATCATAGCATATTATGCGTTATTCCGATGTCTAAACTACATTATAGTAAAGTTTCATTACAATCCATTCCGTAGTTTTTGCGTAAAAGTATACTACAAACATACATCCATCCATATTAGTAGCATAGGTTTGTAATGTATTTAATAAAGTTTATTGTTTATCGGTACAGGTATAAATGGTAAGAAGATGTTATAGCTTGATTTAATTACTTACATAGTTAATTGATCAATACGGCTAATAAAACGAATACCTACAATAAGTATAGGTATAATAAGTATATAATAAGTCTAAGTACTTACTTCTATTTAATTTCCCTTTTATTTGTACTGAAAGATTATAAGAAAACCAAAGCATTTTGGATAATTGGTACTTAAGTAAAGTGTTCGTAATTAAATTCCTTACCTTATTTATGTCAAGTTATTTTTAAATTTTAATTAGAAATATGTTTCAATAATGTACCCAATTGCATAAGAGATCTTAAGCCCGTTTATCAGAGTCTAATTTTCAGCGAAATATCAATTATTTAGTGTAAATTAAGCTTTTAATATCAGTGAAACCTGTCGGTGGCGCGGCGGCGGCGGTGCGGTGGCGCGGGATCGATCCGCGACGTTGCCGCTCCGTGCGCGTTTGTTTGGGTTGCACGCAGCGGCAACGCCACACGCAGGGACGCAGGGATCGCCGCGCCGCGCCAAGCTCAACGCCTAAACTTACTTTATTTTATTTCTTCTAGTTTTACTTATTTATTTATTTCTTATTAGTTCTTATTCTTATTGTTTAGGCTCAATATTAAATTTATTTCGACAAACATTTATTTTCTTTCATATTTAAGTAAGTAGTAATTTTTAAGGTTACCTTAGAAATATCCTTCGAGGTGATATTTTTACTAAAGTATTACATTATTATGTCGAAATAAATGGTAAAAAATATCTTGGCATTTGTATTTCACACAATGAGTATAGTTTAGTGATAGGTAGTGACATCTCATGCCTGCGTTAAAACATTGTACAACTTTACTCACACTAGATGACAAACGTTTTACTTAGTACCATACAAACAACATAGATGGCGCTTTTACGTAACTAACCATAAACGAGTTTCATCAAGTTAAAATTTAAAATCGTAGGATTGCGTATTTGATGAGTAGCCGTAAGGAAGATTGTAGAAGTTAATAGTAGTGGTAGGGCCTTTTGTGAGCTTATTTGGGGAATTACGAATAGTACAAAGTAGAAATCTGCTTGCGGCAAACCATCTCATACAACATTAGGTATGTTCTCATCCACCTACATATTAATACCTAGGGGCCTACTGTCAGATAGAATTATTTATAGTTACTCCTAGCGTTTTTCTTTCAAATTGTAATTAATTTTCTGACAGCTTAATTAAGTTGGAGCTAGCAGCCGTGATGAAGGCGTTGTCATGATACGAGCACTGCTTATTAAGTTTCAGTTTACGCCATTCTTACAATAAGAAGATGGTTTCTATCAGGTTTATTTAGAAACCGATTGAAAGCAAAGGAGTTACCTAATCGTCCAAAAATTATCTAACTGTCATATACAAATCTTTGGGATAAGGTTTACGAATGAAAACAACACATTTCATCACTCTCAAAGAGTTCCTACAATTTATTTTGTTCTTTGAACTTTGTGATTTCATTCATTCACTCGGCACATCGTTACAATCACCAAGACAAGCTACAAGCGAAAACGCTAGAATTTGTAGATTTTTTATTGTATCGTTAATCTAAGGAAGCGTTTCGCTTGTAACTTGTCTAAGGGCTAATTCATAAGTACTCATTAGATCACATAAGATTTGCTCCACAATCTCAAACATTTGAAAATATATTTTATTTCTAAATTAGGAGGATCACAAAGGTATGATAATGAAGTGCCAAAAACACTCTACATCAACATTTTGTACTTTAATCTAACCAAATGCCTCATGCTCAATATCTACGAAAGTCATGCATGTAGCTAAATTTTATACAACAGTTTTCTAAACTGCTACAAGTGCGATAGTTCCAGAGGTACAGTCAACATCATAAAGTTTATTAACAATATTAAAGTTTTTGAAGTGAAAACTTCTTTAGCGGCGCTGGGTGGGTAAAAACTTTCAAACTCGCGTCAGGGTCACGTGACGTCGAAAAAGCGTAAGATCTTATTTAATTTTTATACATTGCTCGTAAAACAAGAGACGACAAAAGAACACACTTGCGGTCACGCGACGTATGACTCAAACAATTAAATAGTGTTGTGGCGACATGACGTGACGATGACGTGGCGACATGACGTGACGTGACGATGACGACGAAGCCAACGAAGACACAGACACATTCGCGCTTGCGCGAATGTGTCTGTGTCTTCGTTGGCTTCGTCGTTGTGTCACATTCGCGCTTGCGCGAATGTGACACAACGACATGACACAATCACAATGACACAGACACATTCGCGCTTGCGCGAATGTGTCTGTGTCAGTGTGTCTTCGTTGTCTTCGTCGTTGTGTCACATTCGCGCTTGCGCGAATGTGACACAATGACATGACACAATCACGACTGTGGTTATATTTTTGAAGTGAAAACTTAAAAGTAAAAACACAACGTTAATATTGAAGTTTTCACTTCTGCCGGCACTCCCGGAGTGCTAGCTTTTTTTTTTTTTAATTAGTATTACTAAGCCTAGATTAAACTGCATTGTTCTCACAACTTTGCAATGCAAAGTTTGCATTTAAGTAAGGAAGTATGTATTTGATAATATGGGATTTTTACCGTCATTTGGATTTTCGATTTGAAACGATATACATACATACCTACAGATAACATATCAGTTTCCCCAGTAATGATGTACCTACTAGATGTGTATACAGGGTGTAATAAGATCACTACCGAATATTTCTAAGAGTTCAAGTATCTACGAATATTTTTATATATTGTTTTATACGGTAACTCCTGGAAGTTCGTAATACATCTGTTATAATTAGATATTTATTTTGATTAATAACAATTCTATGAATTAAGGATTTCTCTACATTTGTACGTATATAAAAGTTATTTCATCTTCCAACTTTAATATAATACATCAAAAATAGTAAATATTTAAAATGCTACAGAATGAAAGCTGAGACTCAGGTACCTTACCCATTGAAAAATCCATCACAAACTATTCATCTAGTGCGAGTTTCACTACTGAATACAATCTTTACTATGTCACACAACCAGGGGTCCTAAACATTTTAGATACTTAGTACAAAGTATTTTAGCACAAGTTTTTTTGAGCAAAAAATATACCTGCATCGCATGTATCGCAAATAGCTTTAAACAACGTATTTTTTTTTACGAATTAAGTACCCTATTAAATGCCAAAAGCTTGCACAGTATAGTTAACTACAGTAGTAAAACTCACACTTTACCTGACGCATGACAGTGCGATTATAAATACTATAGGCCATTTAAAGCTTTGGATCTTAAAATAAAGCGAGGAAATATCCTAACTTGTACTGTTCACCTACCTAAAATAAATAAAAAGACTTACACTACTGCATAGCTATCACGTATCGTTACTGTTGTAGTCACCACTCGAAACTAACTTCTAAGTACATAGACGTAGAGTCCGTTTCACGGCCGTTTTTTATTAAATTCACGTAAATTATTCGACGAGCGAAATTTAATATAAAATAATATATTTCTGGTAAATATGGTTTGTTATGTTTTTGTAGAAATTATATCACATTAGTTATGAAAAATATAATTCTCGAACATAGTTTGACATTATAATCATGGTAATTTTATTCATGTTGTTATAAAAATATTATAATTCTAGAATTTATAAGTCACATTTAAAAATATATATTATTCTTTTTGGAATATTATTAGAAAATATTATTTAGAACATGTTATCGACTCTGACTTCACTTGGGATTAACTAAAGTAAGGTGTGTTGTCTGTTGTAATAGTCTACAATATTTTACAGTGAGTAGGTAATACACTTAAATATAAATAAATATTATGAAAATAAATGTATCTACAACCTATACTGACACTTTAAAAGTTAGCATGAGTTTCATGTGCCTATCAATTCGAGAAAAGAGAAACGTGTCTCATTTCCGTTAAATTCCGTAGAATTTTTGCTTTAGTAAATCAATAGCGCAAAAAACTCGTGCTAGTTAGCGAATACTCAACTGTCCAAACAACCTGCGTGAAACGTCACAGCTTAGAATAATAAAAAGTATATCTTACAGGCAAGAGCGATCCACGATAGCACGTGTCTTGAAACGCAACTAACAGTAGGTAACTAAAACTAACTCCGGACGGGGTGTCCGGCCATCACAGCTCGCATCGCACAGCCATTAACCAACGACATCCATCATTCACCACCGTCTCTATTTACAGCGAGAAACTCTACAGTGATAGTTCTCACACACTAAAGCGAGAACGAGACTTCTCACAAACTCTAAAGATAAACTTTACGGTGATAAAGAGTGTTCAATACTCTACGGCGATAGAGAGTGAACACTATAGCGAGGACGGGACTTCTCACTAATTTTGCCGAAGTGAGAAACATCTATCTTCAAGTAGGTATACGGAGACTTGTAATACCTCCGCTGGTAATGGATCCAGGCTAAATAGGAATGTTAGATATATACAGCACGCACGACACGAAAGAGAATTATCTCGTTATTTATAGGACAAAGGAAAGTTAACTGAATTGTGAGAAGTTCTCATTAAACTCGCGTCGATAAATTCGCACAAGAGAAAACGTATTTACAAAGTCCTCAACGTCACTGAGTGCGCTCACACGTGTCCGGGCGCGAGCGGCGCGAGGCGCTTGTCCTGCAGCCGGTCGTCGGCGGCCAGCAGCCGGTCCAGCTCCTCGTCCTCGTAGAACACCACGAAGTGCTCCGGCTTGGCCACCGCCTCGAATATCGAGCACACCGACGGCTTCACGTTGTAGAAGTATAGAGGTTGGCGGCGCGCGTGGAAGTCGGCCGTCAACTGATCTATGCTAGTCGCAGCCGTGTAGTCGGCGCTGTAGATGTGCGTGCACTCGATGACCACGGGCACGGAGTTGCTCGCGGCCGTCTTCGTGACGAGCCGCCTCACGTAGTCCACGGACGGGAACATGAGGCACCGGTCCGGCGTGATCATGAGGTACTCGACGCCCAGCTCGGTGCGCAGTAGCTCCACCGAGAACTTGGGGCGCGCGGCGTGGTACAGGATGAAGATGATGTTGACGATGACGCCGGTCAGGATGCCGAGCTCGATGGGCAGCGTCAGGCACAGGATGAACGTGCCCACGCCCGGAACTAGATCCAGCTCTGTGAATAAACATGCTGGTGAGAAATGGAGGTGGTGCGATTCAGGGGCAATAGTAAGAAGAAGAGTTCCAGTCAGTTTGGTAAAGGCAAAAGTCAGCAAAATGAACTTACTTTTAGCTCGCCACATCGGCTTGACAACGTTGTACTCCACCATGAACAGGATGGCCGATATGATGACCGCGGCCAATGCCGCCTTGGGGATGTACTCAAAGTACTGCGTGAAGAACTGCAGCGCCAGGATCACCATTACACCTGGAATCATGAAACAAATGAGATACTGTTAAACTCTTCCTTAGAACTTAATTTATTAAGTAAATAAATACACTCCGAAGAACCAAAGCATCAAAATCTTTAATTTAAATGCTGGATGTATGTATGTTTCTCACTCTTTTATACATAAAAATAGCATTTAGGCTATAATTTACAAACATATTGTGCGATTTGCCTTAAATAAAACGATAGCAAGACGAAGAAGCAAGCATAAGCTAGTGTAACATAAAACGATGGAATATTTAAGCAAGTGTTAATTTCAAGTCTCAAAACTTACCAGTATACAATCCACTGAAGGTGGTCTTCACTCCAGATCCGTTGGAAACCACGGATCGCGCCAGAGACCCTCCGCCGGGGTACGCCTGCATGAACGAGTTGGCAATCCCGGCAACTCCCAATGCTATCATTTCTTGCGTAGCGTCGATCGTTCGTCCATCGGAGAACGCTTTGCAAATCGCTATGTCTTCGAGCAGGACGATGAGGGGGATTACAACTAGGCCAGAGCCCAGTTCGGAGACCATGTCTAGGAAGTCGGCGGTGGTGTTGTCAGCTCGCACGTACGAGAACGGAGGCAGCTGGGGAACTGGCACGCCTGCGGGGATCGATCCTGGAATAAAACGTTAATCAGGTTAGATTCGTGGAGATAGGACATTTTTTTTTCTGATGTGATTGCGTCTTATAAAACCCAAAACAATGCATAAAAAAATAGCTGATCAGTAACTACAATGGAATGGAGGTCACCATGAATGTAGGCAGACATTTTGTGTAATATGATATGACACTATATTCTAACCCAGTGACTTCACTAAACTCGATGACAATCTACTCATATACCAGATAGGTGTGCCTCTAAGAGATGACATTAATCTACTTGACTTTTGTGGTATCTTTAGTGATATGGATTTTTATCCCATGACGTATCTACTGTGGTGCGTCTACGCTACTAACCAGTCCGAATGTTTTCCGCTTCAGCGTAAAACAGATAAACAAAACATCAATATCCAATATACATCTATATAATAGTTAAATTGATTTTGATTTATGAGAAGGCCTAAAAATGGAACAGCCAATAAAAGATACATAAGAGGAAAGGAATTTGAAGGTATGAGGGAAGTTTTAAGTTCGGGGTACATTTAAAAGTTACATGGAGTGAATAGTGTCAGCTTACCCATAAGTTTGACAGGCGAGATCCCCTGCGAGTCCACGAACCAGTATCCGAGCACGCCGGTGGCGACCACCACGATGGCGTTGCGACAGCTGCCGATCATCCACATGCACTTGGTGATTACTTTCTGGCGCGTGCTCGGCCCGTCGTCTTCCTTTTCGCCGAGCTTGATCATGCCGATTTTCTGAAAATAGAAGTTTCAGGTAAGAATTGGATAGGATAAGACAATTTTGTCACGTTGTAAAGCACTTATCATCACATCGAAAGCTACTTTTTCTGTCTTTTAATAGGCACGGTAAAGAAAATGTGATAATAAATCGTTGTACCCTCATGATGAGGAGCAGCGCTATGCAGATGAAACCGAGTACAGGGTCCCATAGCCGCGCGCTGTGCAGGTTCTTGAATATGGATATCCATTGCTGCAGGAACGTGTCTCCCGTTACCGTAATTGCGAACAGGTCCTGAAAAGTTACAGTGCTAAGGTTATACAATGGTCTTTGATGTACCTGAATTGTTGTAACACACATCATAAATTAGTCTTATGAACTAAAACCAGTGTGAAGAATACATACCTTGACTTGAGAAGTAGCAATCATAAGCGCCACTGCTGACGTGAAGCCCGAAGAAACGGGTCCAGAGACAAAGTTGACCAAGAAGCCGAGCCCTAGCACACCCATCAGCAGTTCCACGATACCAGCTAGCAGGGTCAGTAGGATGGCCTTCTCGACCACACCACCCGCCACCTGGAAAAATAATACAATTTGAAAATACCTATATAGACAATGCCTGCGAGTTATTATGGATTATGCTATTAAAACCTGTCATGAATTTCTTTGAATTCTTAAGAACAGTGACAGTATTCAATCAACTAACTACCCTGAGCCATGAAATGTAGGTAAATCTTGGGCTCTTTTACCTGCCACGTAAGAAGAGAAGCAATAGCGGTAGGCCCCGCAGGCACAGCCCGGCAGCCACCAAGGATAATGTAGATGAAGCAACCGAGGAAGGAACCGTAGAGACCGTGCTGAGGAGGCAGACCAGCAATGTTGGAGTACGCGAGGGACTGCGGGATCACTGTGAGGCCCACTGTCACACCAGCTATGAGATCGCCGATCGCTTTTTCCGAGTTGTATCTGTAATATAGAAATATTTTGTAAATATTCGTAATAAGTCGTTTGTAAGTAAGATGACGGATGGTAGAGGAATGGAAGAAAATAACATGTTATACCGATCCCATCTAGTGGGATAAGGACAGGAAGATGAAGAAGGAAGGAAAAGAAGACAGGAGTTTCTGCGCAAGGGGTAGACGGAGCTAATCATGAAAATAGTAAGACTTACTGTGGCATCCACGAAGTGATAGGCAGCCGTTTGTGCAGGGTTTTGCGATTGAAGCGTCGTTTGAGAGCAGCTCGCCATCCATCACGCGACGCCGAGTCCGATACTGGAAAAGAAAAGCTCATTGTAATCTAGACTAGGCAACTTGAACAACTAGAATGTATTTCTCATTTTCAGATGCAGTTCCTTAAGATCGCATACCCTGGTTCACTGACACGTAGATTTAATGAGACAAGTTGAACCTTGCAAATGTTTTCTCAAGATTTTATTATTTGCACAAATACAATGTTTATTACGTTTTATATTGCGCTGTAGATCTAGATCTCTATCTTTAAGTCAGAGGTTAATAACACTTATGAAACACAAAGGTCGACCTCAAGTAAGGATTAGGTAAGTAGAGTAGTATGAGTCAGAAGAGACGTCAGAAATACAACCTAGAAGAAGATCATTTGCCTATAAAGTGTTCACTGACTGCGAGTGACATGAAATAAACATGTCTATCTGGGTATGATAGAATGTATACTACAACACAACACACATGCATTAGTAGGTCTACCTGAAGTAAAACCCTAGTTCCGGCCTAAGGCCTCAATATTAAAGTTCCCAAGCGTTAATTCTCAAGACCTATTGTAACCTACAAAAAAGCGGCTGCATCCCGTGTGGCTGGTCTGCAATGTTGGAATCACCTAAGTCAAAGTCAAAGTCAAATATGTAGTTCTTTATTCAATAAAATCACAAGGATCATTTAGAATGCAAGCACGTCTAAATTCTTTTGATTTTCTTAGTTCTCAGTACCAGGTCCAGCGCACTTTACAGTCCAGCTGGATAAAGCTGTGCTAATGTAACTCACAACGAAGGCTAGTGAGATTCGTGCCACTAGCGGCCAAGTTCAGGGTCGCGTGGTGCGCGGTCGTGGCGGCGTACGCGGTTGCGCAAGTCTATTGCACCACCACGTGCGCACGCGTGCCTTCGTTTACCTAGTCTAGTATTTGTTTATTTTATTAGTGCTTACTTAGGTTCAACGAAATTTTAGCTGATTTTGTACTTTTATCATTTTTTTGTCTAATGTCTTGTTATTTTTAGGAGTTACAACCTCTTTCTCTACACTATTGTTGAAGATATGCATTTATTTAAAACGCCGGGTCTAAAAATTGTTACCAAGTTTCAACTTTCTTTATAATGTTACTTAAGAAAAAGAATTATATTTAATTGTGTTGACTTGCATACATATCATGTATTAGCAAGCAGGGCTTAGATTACGGTTATTTTCCTCTGACGATATCGTATAATGTCGTATCGGTGGCAGTGTGAACACATTGTGGGTGGCGATTAGGGCGTATAAGTACTTGTACTGATAATACCTAATCATACAATATGTGACCTCATTGCTGGGTCATGTTTCAACGAAGTTCATGAAAGATTTGCAATCTGTGAATGTGCTTATTTTGTAGAAAGTAATCAGTTTTTATTAAAAAACCTTCAAGGCTTTTATTCTTCCTAGTAGACTCAACATGTAATTATATTATGTGGTAGTGTAGTGTAAAGTTACACTGTGCAGCATGCATCAGCAGTCTGCACTCGAAGACATAAACATTTACGATTTGCATTGTAAGTAACATTTGTAACTCTATACATAAAGTTGTAAATCGGCTGTTACGTAGTCTAGAACTGAACCGAACCCACTAGTCTAGTCTTTTATCGAGAATACCACCATCTCAAACTTACGTCACTGTCAAGTTGTGTAGTATTACGTATTATGTAGGTACTTACGTATGTAGTCATTGCTGGCATGCTTGTCATCAGGCGGAGGGAGTGATCCTGATGACGCGTTGTGCTTTCTCCGAGGAATCATTCTGCAACAAAGAGGTTCATTAGAACATGGTTTTTGTAAGTATAATACTCTAATAGTTGCCTGGAAGAGATCCCTCATAGCGATAAGGCCGTCCATTGTTTTTCGTTTAACAAATACTGTGTATTTTGTATGTACTGATATATCTATGTGGTGTACAATAAAGAGTTTTCTATCATGTATGGAGTTTGAATGCATGCAAAAGGGAAAGCCAAAACCAAAACATGAAGAAACCGGTTCGTATTGACTGCCTTTCGGAGGATAAGGCTTACTTGGTTAAGAGGACAGGTTCTGCAATCACTACAGAATCTGATTCAAAATGTAAGTTTTTTTTTCTTACGAAAATCAAGATAACCGACTTCAATCGTTACCGACCAGTCAATTCTCATTTTTTTAACGGCCGGTTTCTGTAAACCCAAATCACGATTGATCCGAGTTTGACACATAGTAATTATTAGATTTTTTCGTTGATCATCGTTCGAGAAACCGGCCGTTAAGTCTGTTAAAAATGATTCTGACATTAACAATCTTGATTAGATCTTGATAGCAAAGCCTTATTATTTATTACCCTTATCTTTTGAATACCATATTTAGACTAGAAGGTTAGACCAGAGGGAGATGTCGGCAATTCTAGTCAGTTCTTAGCAGTCAGAGCTACATTCACATAGGTACATAAGTAGTCAAAGGAAGTAGGAGGCGGAAGATAACATTTCCATTGACATAATATATATTATGTCAATAATATAAGCCTAGAGCTCGTTCTCTTATCAATGCGAATTATTTATGATGATTTATTATTTCATACTTAATTCAATAACATCACAGTAATTAAGTTCAGTAAATAAGGCTGATTGTTCCCTTACTCATTGAAATGGATCGTAATAACTTTTTTGTTTTTCATGGACATTTTACATAGCGCCATGCCATCTATTTCTAAACAAAGTGGATTATAAGAATCATTTTCATTTTTCCGAAAATAATTTCGAATGATGATAATGAAGGTTTGTATCACGGTTTTGTACATAGTTTTCTTTAAAAAACGGTATATTTACCATGATTACTACCATGACTAGTAAGGTTGATTATTTACCGATATTTCGACTCACTTGCATGAAGCATTATCACGAAATAATCAAACTAACCAATGATAGTATGTATATAAATATCCCGTATATAAACTATAGGTAGAAGATTTTTCAAAATCGTAGTTTGCGCAACTGTTCAGTCATAAACTCTGAATTTACTTGTTTTCCTGCTATTGTTTAATATTTATTATGTAAAATAATTCATAATTTTAATATGTATAACGATTTGCTGATGACAAAAGTATTTTTAAATTAAGTTTCGAGAAACGATTGCAGATTGAAATATTGCAATCGCTTTGAAAAAAATTAAGTAAACTAATTAACCTTACAAAATCCTTTGGTTCAGTAGGTTATAATGGTAGAACAACCTGACTTTAACCATATGAATGCAATAAATGATTTGAGTATTGGGTATTTTTTTATAAAAAAGTATAATAATTTAAAAAAATCTCGCTCCACGCTCAGTATCATTGCATCTACTTTATAGCACCAACTAGCTTTAAGTAATATTTAAGTGAAGTCGCTGTGTGGCCGTGGTTGACCTAAAAGTGAATGCTAGGTGGTTAGCCAAGTAGTAAGCCAAGCGTCTTCGTTTACGAAAGGATTTCCGGCAATAGAAGTTAGAAACTGCAGTATTTCGCAAAAGTCATTTTCGCTTGACTTACTAATAGTACACAATATTATTGTTAGTTTATTGTAAACAGAGCGATCAATTCTGTACATAATGTCTTTTCTCACGGTACTAGTGACTGTTGGATTAACTGTGACTAAATCGGTAGACGGAACGACGCGAGTTACATCGTCTAGTGATGTGCTTTATCATTTTAAAATTATCGGAACCGAAACTAAGCTTTTTGTCTCTAGCCACACCTGTGATAATCTCTCTTTTGTCCTTTGAATATCTTTTTTATGTAAAAAAAAAAATGGTAGCACTCCGGGAGTGCCGGCAGAAGTGAAAACTTCAATATTAACGTTGTGTTTTCACTTTTAAGTTTTCACTTCAAAAATATAACCACAGTCGTGATTGTGTCATGTCATTGTGTCACATTCGCGCAAGCGCGAATGTGACACAACGACGAAGACAACGAAGACACACTGACACAGACACATTCGCGCAAGCGCGAATGTGTCTGTGTCATTGTGATTGTGTCATGTCGTTGTGTCACATTCGCGCAAGCGCGAATGTGTCTGTGTCTTCGTTGGCTTCGTCGTCATCGTCACGTCACGTCATGTCGCCACGTCATCGTCACGTCATGTCGCCACAACACTATTTAATTGTTTGAGTCATACGTCGCGTGACCGCAAGTGTGTTCTTTTGTCGTCTCTTGTTTTACGAGCAATGTATAAAAATTAAATAAGATCTTACGCTTTTTCGACGTCACGTGACCCTGACGCGAGTTTGAAAGTTTTTACCCACCCAGCGCCGCTAAAGAAGTTTTCACTTCAAAAATACGTAAAGTATTTAAAACAACTGCATTTAAATCACAATGCGGTGAGCGTAATGTAAAAAATAATAAGCGAGTGCGTATGGAGATATAAATGAAATAAAAATAGCTGTAAGATGCAGCCTTGTATATTGTACAACCATGTTCACCCTGAATCAATTGATTGACCGGACTTTTAACAATTTTGAAATTGCAAATCAATATACTTTGTCTTGCTAAGTGGACGATAACGTTATTGCATATTTGCATTGATTGACACTAAATAAAAAACTAATGCTTGCATTGCTCAGGTTACATTGCATTTTACTTTTTTTTTGTATCGACAATTACTGGGTGGATTTAATTACAGTTTAATACAAAAACGTGGTCAATACCTATATTAGTAGTGAATTAGTAGGGATTTTATGATTCTAAGTAGATATCTATTATGTTTTTTAGACTAGGTATGTTTAGTAATTAGTTCATTAGCTTATTTTCAGTACCGATTATGTTTGCGCACTACCCAAAATTGTTATTCTCACTACCCAAAGGTTAGCTGGTAGAGAATGCTATTTGTACTGTATAAACTACTTTAAAAGTGCAATAAAGTATTTTCTATCTATCTACATATCTATATTACTAAAAATGTAGCCGAATATTGCGCAACCATTCTTATTTTCTAGCCGAGTTATAGTGATGCCGAACTATCGGCTCTAAAACTACTTGCACATCACCAGTGGGGTATATCGGTTGATTACATGTCAGTAACTTAGCTTTTAATTACCTATTCACGCGACTTATACTATTTAGACATAGTTTTTGCGAGGCTTGTTTTAGAAAATTGGATTCTAAGTAAAATTAGACACAGTTAAGTTACTAGTCATGAAAATGTACTCACAAAAACGTGTGCAGTGTTTGTTCAATTTCTTAGTTAATAAGTTTGTGTAAACTGTTAGTGAGTATTTATAATTTATTCATTGTTGACATAGCGCAGTTTTATCATTTAAATAGAGCATTACAATTGAAACTTATAAAACAAAAATGCAAGCATAAATTTCCTACGTCAATGATATTCATTTTAAAAATCAATTTAATTATCAAACACTTCTAAAACCTAGAAACTAGCTAGATTAAGTATATAAAGATAATCGATTAAGTATATTTATTACTATCCAAACTTACTCTACCCGTAATATATAAAATAACCTACGCAATTAGACTCATTGATTTTTTACACCAAAATCGTGAAAATGCACTATTTCCGTATTTTATTCACGTGATTGTTAAAATATTTAAATACTTTTTGTAACTATAGCAATAGTAATTATAATCTGTAGTAGTAGGTACTTAATAATTGCCGCGTGGAACTGGCACCTAGAATCACCTAGTATATAAGACGGTTCTAAATGATCCTTGTCATTTTACTGAAACTATTTTTGATTTTGCATATTATTTATATTTTCTTATATTTTATTTGTGACTCATTGGAACTGGTTTCATAAATACATGACGTGTTTCGTGGAATAGGCCTTCAAATAGTTGAAAATTTTTTGTGCGCATGCTCCAACTTCCGCCATGTTTTTCGGGCACTTTATTTAAAAATGTATGAGAAATGCACGTTTTTTGAAGAAAATAGTAATAAAACCAGTAATAATATACATAATTTTACAATCAGTTCAATTCAAATTATTGTGCATACATAATAAAATTATATATATAAGTATTTTAATTAAAATATATAATGTTATCTTTAAGGAAAGGTAAAAAAACGTTGTTGATAAGGAGTATGCCGCAGTGATACGCGTAGTAAATCCTTTCAGGAGAATTTATATTACATATTTTATTGACGACCGATGTTGCGCGGCGGGCGAAGGTCCGCCTACGACGCGGAGGTTGCGGGTTTGATTCCCGCCTTGGGATAAATGTTTGTACGATCTGCAAATATTTATTCCAGGTGTTCTGGGTATTTTATATGTATAATAATAATATCTATCTATGTATTGTATTCTATTAAGTATGTCAGTCTTCTAGTACCCATTACACAAGCTGTGCTTATCTTGGGGCTAGATGATGTTGTGTGGATTGTCCAGCATTATATTTATTTATTTGTATATAATTTATTGACGACCGATGTGGCACGGTGGGCGATGGGCCACCTGCGACGCGGAAGGTTGCGGGTTCGATTCCCGTCTTGGGATAAATGTTTGTATGTTCTGCAAATATTTATTCCGGGTGTTCTGGGTATTATAATTATGTATAATAAAAAAATATCTACCTTTGTAATTTGTATTGTATTAAGTATGTCAGTCTTCTAGTACCCATAACACAAGGTCCACTTAGCTTGGGGCTAGATGATGTTGTGTGGATTGTCCAGCATTATTTATTTATTATTTTCATTACTTTTATATTAAGATATTTATTATTTTTTTGTATTTACTTTTACTCATTATTATTTAATTACTTACTTATTATTATCCTAATCTCTCAACTAGTTCGACTTTATTTCCTCCTTGAGGACGACCATGGTATTTTAACCATCATTGTAAATGAACACAGTTGTGGGCTTCTACGGTAGGATGCACTAAC
The DNA here is from genome assembly GCA_932527185.1 of Ecliptopera silaceata. Lineage (NCBI taxonomy): Eukaryota > Metazoa > Arthropoda > Insecta > Lepidoptera > Geometridae > Ecliptopera > Ecliptopera silaceata. The sequence continues at coordinate 778,932 of OW052202.1, read as the reverse complement.
GAAGCTCCGTCAATTAATTTTTCATTTAATTGCACTATTAAAGGTGATAATGTTTGTTGCCCAGCCATTTCTATAAAAAGTGCCCGAAACTTTCATATTACCGCGTTTTTAACATGGCGGACGCGCATGCGCTGAGCATACTGTGGACAGGTCTATAGACAATTGTTATTTGTTATTTGATACCTAGACATGACAGGATCGAATAACAAATCTAATAATTATAATATGTAATGAAAATGCGACTCAATCTGAGTTAATATGAGCGATTCTGTTTCCTTCGAGCCAAGGCGTTCCGCAAGGCTTTCTTCAGAGCCTTTTGTGTATTCATAGTTATTTTATCTTTGAGTTGACAATGTCATAGTTTATGTACATTATTACTATTGTGGTATTATAATATTCAAAAACATTGTATTACAGCGAAACCAGTAGACCTACGTTGATATATATTAATCAATCTTACTTTTATTATACAATTGAGAATTTTCAATCACGTTAACTGCTCAAACAAAAACATACCAAGCTCAAAATCACAAAAAACATACCTAATAGTAAGGACAGTGTTTTTCCTTACCTTACCCCAGTGTCTTTAAATAATTTTATTTGGTACTCAAAATTAAATAGGTACTTAGGTTAGATACTCAAAGACTATTATTTAAATAACTATTAAAATAATATTTATAATAAATATTTTTTTAAGTACCAAAGTGACCGAACACCTCAGTAAATAAACTTTAACTAAAATATATTTTGAAGACGTCTGTACCCGCAAGGTGAGATATCGAGTTAGTAAACGACACGCGATAAACATCTCACAACATATCTCAAGTGCCATGGGCATTCTGATTTCGTGTACATATCCCTTAATCCACTGATATATTATCTCACACCATCCATCAACATTCCACTTGAACTTAGCTTAAAGATGTGTTCATTTTGATACGCAAGAAGAAGAAGACACATTGTGTTGTGTATCGGTAGACTATGTTTTGAACAGACTTTATACAATGAGGTGTGTTTTTTTTTATTATTTCAGCATTTATACGGCCCTCAATGAACTTACGCTCGTTTTATTTATCATTGCTCGAATTTTATACAAAAAAATTAAAAAAGGATCAGGAATTCTTAAAGATTTCCTTAGTTAATAACGTATGAGGTAATTCTTGTGATAAAACTGAATAAACGCGCAAAGACCTTGATAAATTGAAAGAATGAATGAAAGCAGTAGGTATAAGTTACCGGTTATATGGTATTGATAGTTTTAGTTCAAACCACGTAAAATAAAATACAATATCGAATAAACGGCGCTACTCAAGAGGATTCAACGTTTATTTATAGACACAGTTTGAAAAGCTTACCATTTCATCTACCTACTGCTGGACGTAGATAAAGATAAGATAAACATAACCCAAGACGCACCACTGAGCCCGGTCTTCCGCTCTTCTCATCCAGTGTTTGACTATATTCCGCAGATCGTCGCTCCATCGCACAACTGGATGCTTACGATAAATTCTAAGATACACAATAGGCTCAAATCGACTTTCTAAACGTTTACGAAATTGTTATAAAAAGGTGTGCTCCATTGCCGATACGTTACGGATGTAATATGAAAGTTACACACTCTGTACAAACACGAGACTCATCCACGGTCTACACGTTTTAAGTAGTTGAAATTCCCGTTTTTTTGACATAGTTGAAGCTACCACTGATTTACTACAATTACACCGCAAAAGTCATAAAAGTAAATCAAATGTAGTTCCACAGACCGCGGTGCGGCCTACCAAATGTCAAAAGTTTGAAAATGGAATGCGTCTGAAAAAAGTATTCTTCTAATAATTGTAAACAAACTGGCCATTTATAACATTATTGAAAAATAATACAAGCTATGGATGAGTGACGTTGCCTGTTCATGAATATTTATTTAAAACCTAAAATGATAGTCGTATTAATTAAATTAAAATTCATTATAATGAATGAATATTATAATATCAGACTTTATAATGATTTTCCTATTCAGTAAACTCTTTGCGATGGGAGCTTCTAGTACATATTGTTTATCTGATATTGTATTGGTGATACACTCAGGAAAATCAGTTTTGTTCATATACTTGTAACAGGAAATAACTGTCTATTGTTATTTTAATATAAAAAAAATGAACATTGTTTTTTTTTTAATAACCAGTATTGTTCGTATACTTAAGGTTTTTTGACTGTGATTATTGGATATCTTTACGCCTCAGATGGATGCAACGGATGAGTGCAATACCTTGCAAGGCACGTTCGCCGTCACTATCCGCAGTGAGAAATATCATATTTGTAGAGGATGTAAATAAAGTACAACTTTTTACGATAAAAAAGGTTAAGGTTTAGGAGAGGCAAAACACGTCCGCGCGGTGTCAGCCGTAAAGATCACTAATTCAAAGGTTCACCTAGTTACAGTAACTAGACCCAGGAGGTATGCACCCCTCTTACACCGCTCGCCTGCGTCTCCCGCGTCTTATTGAACCCGGCATTTATTAAACAAACAAAACTAAACCTAGTTACAAAATACAATAAAACATTAAAAAACTATCGATAGATCATGCGTCGGTAACACTCCCCACCCTAGTGCTGGTACAGCACTCATTAACCATAGAGATAGGCGCGACGCGTGTTGCGTTCCGACGTAGGAGGCCGGACTTAGTCTTAACATCGACCACTCGAATTCGGCCATCTTTGCCAGCTATAACGGCCTGTATCAAACCTTTCGGCCATACATTTCGGGGGGAGTTAGGGTCTACGATCAGAACTAGATCTCCCACTTGTAAGGGTCTTGGTTCATCGTGCCATTTTTTTCTTGGACGCATTTCAGGTAGGATTTCACGTACCCAACGCTTCCAAAACATATCAGCTAGTTTTTGGGAAAAGCGCCATTGTTTTCTTAGGTAGGTACAAGACTCGTCGAAGGTTCCTAGAGTAGGTAAGTTGGATGATGTACCTAGGAGAAAGTGATTTGGTGTGAGAGTTTCATCACTGTTCGGTTCTACTGAAACGTGGGTGAGAGGACGGCTGTTTATCATTTGTTCTATTTCAGTTAGTAAAGTTTGAAGTGTCTCATCTCGCGGCGCACGTTCCTTCAGTACAATCTTAAGTGCGTCCTTTACACTTCTAATCAGCCGTTCCCACGCTCCTCCCCAGTGTGGGCTAGCAGGTGGTATAAAAACCCATGTTGTTGCCATGCTATATGACGTCACACCTTCCTTGAGTTTTTTCGCATCTAGTTCAAGGATACATTTTTTCAATTCAGTATCAGCGCCTCTCAGATTCGTACCGTTGTCCGAGTACAAATATTGGGGCCAGCCTCTTCTAGCTGCCATACGTCGAAGGGCCATTATGAGTGCATCTGTAGTCAGCTGGTTCACTATCTCGATGTGAATAGCTCTCACAGTAAGACAAGTGAAGATGACACCATATCTTTTTTCTCGACGTCGGCCAACAGTAACTTCTATAGGTCCAAAAAGATGAAAGTAAACGGGCGCTGATGGTGAGAGAGCCGCGCTTCAGGTAGGTCACCCATTCTGGGTGGTTGCGGTTGTGCTCTTTTTATTCTGCATAACATGCATTTTGAACTTACGTACTTGACAGTAGGTCGTAGTCGTATAATCCAGTACTTTTGTTTCAGTTCGTTAACGACCATTTCTTGATTCCCGTGGCATGCTTTCACATGGTAGTATTTTACAATGAGATGAGTGACATGGCAACGGCCGTGCAGTATAACAGGATGTTTTATTTTTGTAGATATCTCAGGTGCGGCGTCAATGCGGCCAGCCAGTCTCAAAAGGCCATCGTCACTAATAAAGGGGGACAAAGGAAGAAGTGTACTTTTATTATCTAACCTTTTGTTGTTTTCCAGATTGTGCAGGTCATCTGGGAAGGCTTTCATCTGAGAGTATTTCAGCAACACGGTTTCAGCGCGTTCCATCATTGCGCCTTCTGCATCAATACTGGAAACTTTTTTGCATTTGTCTATAAAAGATAAAACTATATACATAGTTCTCACCAGTCGCAGCCACGAAGAAAATCTTTCTGGTTCGGGAACAGCTGGTAAACACACAGGTGCGACGTGAATATTATTTATACATTCCAGGTCCACATCGCGTACATCAGGTAGCTGTATCTTCGATTCTCCAGGCCATGATCGTTCTTCATTATATAAAAATGACGGTCCATATAACCACTCATTTTTCAATGTTTTTATTTCACAGGTTTCTCGTGTGGCAACATCGGCGACGTTCAACTTCGTGGGTATATATTTCCATTCCTCAATCTTTGAAAGTTCGTCTAGTTCACCGAGACGGTGAGCGATGTAGGCTTTATAATTTCGTGCATCATTGCGTATCCAGTGTAAAACGGTTGATGAGTCACACCAGAATATTTTCTTTTCAGCCTTTATTCTATGTTCGTTGATTATGTTGTAGGCTAATCGTCCTGCCATAACGGCAGCTTGTAACTCCAAACGTGGCATCGATACATATTTTACAGGCGCAACTCTGCATTTACTAGACACAAAGGCGACTTGTGTTTTTTGTTTATAATCAATCCAACGCCAGTATGCGACAGCGCACATCGCTTGAGTTGAAGCGTCACAGAATACATGTAGTTGTAAGTCCTTAAAGCGCTCGGCTTTCGGTGCCGGCGGTGGTGACGGCATAAGCGTCGTCAGGTCGTTGTTTATAACATCGGTGTCGGGATCTTGCTTTGTGCCTTTTGTTGCCGACTCGTAGTGTCTAGGTAGGCGAATTTGATCAATGTGTTTCATTATGCCTAGCCATCCGGTCCATTTTGTAAATATTGGATCTGTTATTTCGGTGTCCCAGTTGATACCAGACCTCCAGGTATCTTGTAACATAATCTTGCCTTTGATCGTAATAGGCGAAAGAAATCCATACACGTCAAATATTGACATTAGCACACGAAGCATTTCTCGCTTGGTAGGTTTCTTTTGTCCAAGCAAAATAGGCGTGGGAATTCTTTTGAATGACACATCGAATCCCAAGTCGTCATCTTTCGGAAACCAGATTAGGCCCAAAGTACGTTCTCCGTCATATTGTTGTCCGTTTTTGAATGTTACAGAAGTTGTTTTCAAATTTTCTTTCGGTAAATCTTTAAGTACAGACTGAATATTAGATGTCCAGTTTCTCATCTCAAATCCACCTTCTTTGTGAATAGAGGTGACGTCATTCACAAGTTGATTTGCCGTTTTTTCATCTTGTAGAGAATCTATGTAGTCATCGGCATAGTGCTGCGTAAGTACAGCTTGGACAGCGGCCGGCATTGTTGACAGGAATCTCTCAGCATTTTTGTTTTTTATAAACTGAGCGATAAAAGGGGAACAGTTTGCACCGAAAATGAGGCTAGTCATGACCCAGGTTTCTACGGGTTTTTCAGGTGATTCTCGCCATAAAAAGCGTAAAGCATCTTGATCATTATCTCTTATTTTGATTCTCAAAAACATATCTTTTATGTCACCTGTCACTGCTACTCTGTTTTCTCGGAATCTTAGCATGATGCCATACAGTGAGGTGAGTAGATCAGGGCCTTGCAATAGGTAATCATTAAGACACATACCTTTAGATCTTGCCGCGGCGTCAAATACCAGCCGTAACTTTTGTTTATTAGGGTTGTCGACTCCAAAGTGCGGCAAGTACCAAATTTTGTTTGGATTTTTAGTTTCAGTGGATTGCGATGCAAAATCGTTACTAATGAGATGATCAATTCTTTCTTTATAGCGCTCTGCGAAGCTTGAATTCGCTTTCATTTTCTTTTCTACTCCTTTCAGTCGAGTCAGAGCATTTTCATAAGAATTAGGTATTTCATTGTAAGTATCTTTCCATGGGAGCCCTACGTGCCATCTTCCGTCCTTCAAAGTAGCTGTTTGTTCTAGATTTTCCACAGCTTTAACGTCTAGAATATTTTGACGTGACTTACTTGAAACTCCGACGGATTCCAAGGCGAATGACTGGCGCACTTCATTTTGTATTTCTCGTAGGATATGCTCACTTTCGTTGTTTTGTTCCTCTGATAAGAAAAGAGTAGACTGCAGGTTGTCCGCCAACTTGTTGCGCATGCGCCCGTGCATGCACCATCCCAACGGAGTGCGGGTGAAGTAGGGTGAGGTAGGATTACTTTTAATTACTTCCAATGGTAAAAGTAAATCATAATTGTCCTGCCCTATCAAAAGTTCTGGTCTACACTGTCCATCACAAATCATATCTTTGAGTTCCGGTTTCACTAGTTCATAATCACTTATGTTCACATCGGTGTAATTTTGTACCGGTAAGTTCATATTCGTTACACTACGTGCGCGAATCGTATACTTTGTTCCTTCACAGTTAGAAAGTTCAAGGTTGAGAACCTCGCTATGGCACTCCACTTCACTATTGTCCCATGCACCGCACACACGTAAGGATTGTTTTTTACCACGTAACCCTACTTTCGACGCGAGTGCAGCACTGATCAAAGTCACAGTTGAACCGTCATCAAGCAAAGCGACACTTTTAAAAACTCCGTTAGGTCCATGTAGGTAAACAGGCACAGTTTTCAATAGCACTTTATGGCAGTTCACTTGAAGATGATTTATTGTTTCCACTTTTGGTTCAGTCTGGGTAACATCGGTTTTGTTTACATTACTATTCGGCACTGAGTTCTTATTCACAATGTAATGCAACAAGCGATGATGAGATCGTCCACAGCTGTCTATGTCACAAGCCGGTGCAGTACAGTTATCTTGTTTATGTGTTGATTTCAAACACTTGTAACAAATCCCGTGCCGTTTAACAAAGGCCCATCTGTCCCTGCGCATGGATTTTTTAAACTTTTTGCAGTCTAGTAATAAATGCGCAGACGCATGACAATAGTGGCACTTATCGTCACTTTTTTGTTCATTGTTCACAACCAAAGTACGATGTTTATAACTTTCGTTGTAACTTTGCTTACTGAAACTTTGCATGTTTGGTAAGTTTACAGAAGTTTTTGATATTTTCATAGCTTCTTCACTAAGAAACTCTGACAAAATCATCAGTTTTGGCTTACAATTGTCACTGATAAGAGGATAACTGTAATCCGTCCATTTTGAGATCAGTACAACCGGTAGTTTTGACAGTATGGCGGAAACAATATTCATTCCTTTTAGGTAATCTTCACGTCCGATGGCTGTCACAGCTGCGACACAATTTCTCACTTTCACTGAGAAAGGTATGATATCCTTCTGATATTCTTGTGCCATGGGGCGTAATTTACCTAGGTCCTGAAGGACCTTGGAAATGATGACATCAGGATTTCCAAACTGAAGTTCTAGTGTGTTCATAATATCGACTGCGGATGTAGCTCCAATTAGCAAGGCTGTCACAGCTTCTTTAGCTGGTCCTTGTAGGCTCTTCCTTAGTCGCCACAGGTTTTCTTTGTCACTAAAACTGCACACTTGGGAGGACTCTTCAAAAGCTTGCTTGAATTGTAGCCATTCAAGCGGATCACCAGAGTATTTTGGCAAGTCCCGTGGTGTACACAAACGATTCAGCATTTTGTCGTTAGTTTTGCTGGCACCAGTAGCGGAGGCAGTGACTAAATCTTTCAAAGCATTTGCCAATGCTTGCACAGTTCCATCAGTGGCACTCAAAGCCGGTGGAGGTTGATTAACTTCAAGTGCGAGCTCCGTAGTGGGATATCGCGGCCCGGTGGGGTTCATACGGTGCAGGTTCGATTCCTGCGGTTCCGGGCGCAATACATCTTCATAGGTACCACGGACGCTCTGATTTTTCAACTCCTGTCTACTACTTTCCAGCCACTTTTCCACTACACGGTCACTGAATTTTTCCGATGGTAAGCTGCAGTTGCTACCCTCGTCATCCAGCTCATCAAGGTCCGCTTCAAGTTTTGTATCAACCAATTCCATTCTAATACGAGCTTTTTCTTCAGCGGCTTCCTTTTGAAGCTTTCTTTTTCTCGCCTTTATAGATGAAGTTGATGATGACTTTTGGCGGGTGGACTTTTGAACACTTATAGCTGCAGAAGTTCCAGGAAGGTCTTGTTCCATCTTGCTCCCGGATTCACACGGTTCTACAGCTCCTTTCGAAGTGTTAGTGCGTTCGACTTTTTCTCGAACTTCAACTAGTTGAGCATCTTTGAGTTGCGCTTGGTTTTGCAGTTCCTCCTTTCTTATCGCACTTCTAGTGCTCACCATACTTCTAGGTGGCGTATGATACATCCAGAAATCCAAAAGATCCGAAGATCCGGCTCGAAGGACCAATTAATGTAGAGGATGTAAATAAAGTACAACTTTTTACGATAAAAAAGGTTAAGGTTTAGGAGAGGCAAAACACGTCCGCGCGGTGTCAGCCGTAAAGATCACTAATTCAAAGGTTCACCTAGTTACAGTAACTAGACCCAGGAGGTATGCACCCCTCTTACACCGCTCGCCTGCGTCTCCCGCGTCTTATTGAACCCGGCATTTATTAAACAAACAAAACTAAACCTAGTTACAAAATACAATAAAACATTAAAAAACTATCGATAGATCATGCGTCGGTAACAATATTGTTTTTACGATAAAGAATTAAAAAAAAATGTTACAGGCCGAGACGTACAAATGAGTTTTAATGCGTTGGCGGAAAAAAGTTTTTATTTGACTTTTATGCTTTTAATTTATGGCGTACACAAAAATCTGTATCCTTCTCTTTTTAGCAACAGGTATGGCGTATGACTGTTATAATACTGCCCTTGTCTTCTCATAACTGCAGTACTATGATTTGAAATAATATTATCGCTACTTTCATGTCTCTGGTTCCTGAGTAATGAGTTGAAAGGAATTCAAACCGGCAACTTGAGAAAAAAAATAAACTTTGGTAAAATATTATAACCTAAGAACTATTACAGTTCGGTTAGTTTTTTCAGTATGAAACTTTTTACTGTTTATGGTATATTTAAGAAAAATACATACTTACTTAACTTATATGGATTCAATCATATTTATTTACGCAAGACATACACTTAAACAAACTAACTTATGAGAAAAACATAACGTAAGACTAGGCGGTATGGTTTTAAACTATAGCCTGCTCCGAGGAGCAAAAAAAAAAAAAAAAAATCAATCATATTATGTCAATTACATATTTTATTATGTTAAAGACGTGATATGTAAAAAAAACAGTGCTCAGACAAAGCACTGTTTTTTTTCATGCGTTTTCCTGTCAAAGTCATGTTTGTTGATAAACTTATCGTTAGCATGTTTTTCCTTGTTAAAACTGTACATATCTTACGTATTTTACTTATTAGTACACACTAATAAGTAAAATACGTAGTGGTACTGGATGAAGCGGGGACCATAGCATATTTGTTAATTCTAAATGATTTTAGTGATTTTACTGTATAAAGTTAAATTGAATTGAATTAAATTACAATAAATTATTCTTATTCTTGATTTTGAATTGCCTGCTTAAATATATATCTCAAGTGTGAAGAGCTTGGCTTCATAAAAATCATACTTTTATTTACGTCTTTATTATTTGGTTGTCACGCTATTTAAAAAATTAGTCACATATTTCACATGAAATCACCAAAAATTAAAAAATATAAGAATTAGGTATATAAATTCTTATATTTTTTAATTTTTGATAGGTTGACAAACAACAAGGTGTATTTAAAACCGGTAGTATTTGCATATGTATCACTTTTTGAACTATTTTGTAGAACACACCAAAGATTCTTGTTTTTGGTTTACCAAACTATTAGGAAAATTTTCAATATATCATGTTTACATACTACACAGACAGCTGGAAGACTACCACAGACTAAGATGCCAACGTATCAGAGTAGAATGGGCATGATTTAACAGTTCAGTATTTAATTGAAATTCTTTATAAGAAGGATCATACAAAAAAACGGTAGGAACCAGGCCGTACTTTCTTGCCCATTCTTCTAGGCTCTGGTTCCGTGGAACTAGCGAAGTAAGACGATTCTAAATGATGTTTGCGCTTTTACTGAATAAACTTTTATTGAGTTTTTATATTATGAGTAATTAATAAAAAACAAAGTAGGGAAAGTGACTAAATAACTTGATTGTTTACATTGTCTGCGTAAATCCTAATCGAGTTTCCTTATCTAGGTCAGCAGACTTCATCTTATTTGAAATCCTACTAGTTCGATTTCAAGTGATTGGCTTATCTTGTCGACATTTCACTCCATTTTCGTTTTATTATATTTATTATACAACCTGCCTATAAACGTATGTGTTACAAAATAAACGCCTTCTTCAAGCTTTAATATTTCATTTAGTCATAGTTATAAAATACTTTAGGTTATATTACTGCGTAGCACATATTTATTTTAGGTAGTAACAATAAAATATTTTTTATATTATTTATGTTCCTTTTACCTCTGTTGCTAATTTTATTTTTATAAGGTATATTTTTTTTGTGTGTATGTTTGCGTTGAACACGTGATTTAACTGATTTTTACTTTGGCTTTAATGTGATAGGTATAATGCACCGGAAAAATTATATACTTAATAAGATTAGGGAAGTTTACTTTGAAAAAATTGTAAAAACGGTATGAAAAGGTTTTAATTGTAACTATTTTGAAGAATAAATATATTTAGAGCTTTTTTATTTCAAAGTATTTTTTTTCTATTCCTAGATATTTTTATGATTGTATTGTACTGTACCCAAGTTCGAATCCTATTCTTAGTTTATTCATCGAATGGTATTTTCCCGTGTTGATAAATAATAATACAAAAAGAATTAATCAAAATAATTAACACATATTAAGTTAAGTGATGAATGAGGCATTACTTAATTAGATAAGTATTACAAGTAATTTTACGTTGTTAAATACCTATTTTGTGTTTTCGTTTTTTCTTACTGGCTTTCATAAGCTTTGCGATGAAAGTTTCCGGCTTTTATAGCAATAGCACTAAAACTTAGCAAAGGTATATTGCATTCAAAACACATTACTCTCAGTCGGTTAAGTGTGTAACATGGATTTTTAAATGGTTAAATCACTAAATGATGGCTTCCGAAGTGATAACAGTGGTATGCGACCATGACTCAAATTACACGCCGGTACAAAAATATATGTTTTTTTTATTATTTATGTGCATCCAAAATGCATACCTACCCCAAAACGTACCTTCTAACGAGGGTAAGCTACCTGCGCGAACCTCTCACCCTAAGCATGTGTCAAACTTGTTTTTTTTACGTTCACTTTAGTACACTTTCGACTCACTTGTAAGGGTCTTGCCGGTTGTGGCGGTGTCAGGAGTGCATTTGCCGACGGTCGGCGAGCTGGAGGGAAGTCGTGATAGTCGACAGGTTGGTGGTTACGCGAACGCGCGAGAGACGTGTGTGCGGCGGCGCGGTCGGGGCGCGACTGACTGGCTGCTGGCGGCGACGGTGGCTGGCCTGCCCTGACTGCCTGGCTGGCAACTGGCGGCGGCTGGACGAGATGCGCGCGCGGAGGCTGCGGGACTCCCTCGTACATACTATACATAATGCGTAGCGGTTGTTTGCAACTGTGTTGCCAACTCGTTTTGTTTTCCTGACAACTTTTCAGTCCGGTTTGGTATTAGGTATTCGTTCAAAATTAGGTTAGTACAGTACTTACTTACTAAGGAAGTTTGAATTAGACAACATTTTGATGTTTTTTTTAATTATTGATCAAAATTATTGAGTTTGTAGATGCGCTACGAGCTACGCCGCGGCTACGTTGCAGTTACGTCACACCTTTGTCATTTTTATAATATTATTTTTCTGTTATTTCTCAAAGCTATATAAAAGCTTGTGAGGTAAGAAAAACCATTCTACTTACGTAACTCATTATGAATCTTATTTAATAAATGCATGCCAATTGAAATTGAAATCCTCTTGGTTAATTACTTAATTCTTGGATAATAGTGATTTATTTGTAACCAAATTGATTTAAGTAATAACGCAGAGGGGGGGGGGGGGGGGCTCTGCGTTATTACTTAAATCAATTTGGTTATAATAATTGGTACACAATACACAGATTCGGCAGCAGAGGCCCATAAGAGGCCTATTCAGTCCCAACAGCACATCCTTTCCTTTCTTCATTTATTTTAAATATTCACCACCGCCCCTGCAGTTGGCAACACCTCGTACGTCATCCAACCCCTCCCCTGAAACCGGCGGATCTGTTCACAATGTTTATAAGTTGAAAATGCCGCATGTATGTATTTACATACATTGCGTCATACGAGACATTAAGAAACCTCGTGACGGATAACTTTGGGATTATGGCAGTATACCTGGATTGTCGTTGTTTTTCTAGTGTTTAAATATTGGCTTACTGTTTAGGAATCATCATCATCATCATCATCAACCTATATCAGTCCACTGCTGGACGTAGGTCTCTCCCAAGACGCGCCACTGAGCCCGGTCTTCGGCTCTTCTCATCCAGTTTTTGCCAGCTACACTCCGCAGATCGTCGCTCCATCTCGCCGGAGGGCGTCCTACACTACGCTTTCCTAAACGCGGTCTCCACTCCAGTATCCGTTTGCTCCAACGGTTGTCTGTTCTTCGGCAAACATGGCCGGCCCACTGCCACTTCAGCTTGCTAATTCTTTGAGCTATGTCGAACACTTTGGTTTTTTGACGAATAACTTCGTTGCGGATTCTGTCTCGCAAAGAAATTCCGAGCATAGCTCTCTCCATAGCGCGCTGAGCGACTTTCAGCTTGTGGACCAACCCCACTGTCAGTGTCCACGTTTCAGAAGCATAGGTCATAACGGGTAGGACGCACTGGTTGAAAACTTTCGTTTTCAAACATTGAGGGATGGATGACGAGAAGACTTGACGAAGTTTCTCAAACGCAGCCCAGCCGAGCTGAATTCTCCGGTCTAGCTCTCTCTCGAAGTTGTGTCTACCTAACCGCAGCGTCTGCCCGAGGTAGACATACTCCTGCACAACTTCGAGAGGCATTCCGGCAACGGTGATTGGCTCTGGGGTAATACGATCATTAATCATGATCTTTGTTTTATCCAAGTTCATGCCCAGGCCAATCCGTCGTGAGGAATCAGCAAGACTGTTCAGCATCTGTTATATCATATTATGATCAAGAATATTATTTATCAAAGTTCGGGGCGAACTACTAGTATTAAACAGCTATAAACAGCGACAATTTGATCATACTCCTAGTCAAGTATTGTAATAAAATAAGTGCTTACGGCCAAGACACCATTAGCACCACATGGTGCCGGCGACCAAGAATGTCTACCTAGATCTAACTACGTCACTACACTGTCTAGGAAACTATCTGGATAGAAATAAATAACATAAGTCCAATGGTGTTGATAAAAAGAAAAAAAGTACGTTATGATTAGGGAATGCTCTCGCGCGCTGCAGTTATAATTTATTGATTTATTTGATACATTAATTTTGATTACTTTGAAGCATTTTTTAAATGTATATGTTAACATTTAAAAAATGCTTGACTTAAATGCTCAAATAGCTTCAGTGATAGTATCTCAGTAACTCTCTCACACAATGAAAAAAATAAACACTCATTTATATTATATTTAGAGTGTAGTATAGTATAAGTGATAAGGAGTATTGAATACAACTACACTATTCTAGTATAAGTTGATGCGTACATATGCATTATATTATTAATCTGACCGAAATTACGTGACACTGGGACGAAAAGGAACCCGCTACATTATGTAATAAGTTGCACGTTCTAGTTCAAACCGGTTTTCATCAATGAGTGATAAATTGTGTCGTAAAGGTCGATCGCTGAATACGTGTTCATTTGTTTAGAAAAGAGACAAACAGCTTAGAAAACTTGTGTTGACACATAAGACAACTAATCTTTTTTTTTAGTATAAGTGACACACTGCAGGGAAAACCTTCAAGAAATAAAATTGTTAAAAATATAAGTAACCTCCGATATAAATTAAAATAAAAAGATAATGTCAAATAACTATAAAAATGTTTCCATGGGTTTCATTCAATACATTTCAATACATAAATAAAACCCTTTGTTAGAAGATGAACGGGCAGATACCCATTTTAAAATTGTGACAACTTTGAGCGTTTACAAATGGTAGCGGATTCCGTTTACACTGCGCGTCAAAGCCAGCTCGACTGCCAAGCGTCGACTCATCGCGCAGTGTGTCTTCTCATGATCACCATTCATGATCAAGTTTGCAAACCGTTTCTAAAGTACTGCTCAAAAATCCAGCTTGTTGGGAATTAATGCAAACTGGAATGTCTATTTTGACTGGACTATAATGCGGTAAATCATAGGCCGAATCGGTGGATGCCGTGTCAGGGGCCAGCAACAGGGGGTGCTATTATTCTCACCACTCCTTTCGGAGAATAAACCGGTTTTTTGAAAGTGCGAATTATTGTGTTTACATCTATTGTACGCGGTCGGGGCAGAGCTGGTTGTTGGCTTTCCCGTTATTTTGGTAAAAAAAGGTTTGACTCGTATACACGTTTTAACTTGTCAATAGGGTCAGCCTTTCCCCGTCGATGACAATATTTTGCAACAATATCGAAACTTAATTTCAAAAATTTGTCACAAGTAGTATTTTATTTATATTTGAGTTTATAAATGCAATCATGTATACATTTTGAAAAATAAACCTATTGACTGTTCACAAAAACTATTTATTTTCCTTGTAGTAATATGTATAAACTAAGCTATTTTTGGAACTAGTGAAATGTCAATTAATATTATTAATTAAATTAGTATAATTTTATTGAATTGTTTTATTTTATTGATTGATTTTTAATTTTATTGATTGAATCAAAATTACAATAAAAAATTAAATCGATACGAGTACGATTAATTTTGTTTTAAAGTTCCAATAAAAAAATCCGGTTTTTTGTTTTAATATCAAGAGGAATCGTAGACGAGAGCGCGCGTTCATATCTTTTCAATGTGCAACATGCGCGTACACATATTTTAGCACATTTTGTAAGTAATAAACTTGATAGGTAGATATTAATTATCGGAAAATAAAAACAATTAATCTACATTTCCAACCTGGCGGCGGTCGTAAGCGCCACGGCGAAGTGCACACTGTTTTGAACTTTAACTCGAGGCACTTTGAATCAGTTTCGTAACACGCACCGTGTTGCTAGGTGTATACGTCACGAAATCTATACTGTTTTGACTTTTTAATTTTAGCTACCTGCGTCACAAACACACGATATACAAATGTAAAATAGGTATTTTTTTTAATTCAAGGTCCAATATCATTCAATACCGTCAAATCGAAAAATACTACCGCAGATACTTTTTAAAATCGAGTATATAATTATTTAATACTAAAAGGATATCGAATACCAGTTATAAGTCCAACCTGTATTAACTCGCAGAAAAAGTTATAAATATAAATAAATTATCATTGACAATTCGCACATCACTATCTAGTCTCAAACTAAGCAAAGCAAATTTATTTACATGGTAACATTTTATTTAATGAAATCCGAAAACTCCAGTTCAGTGCGATTTGGTGGGACCGCCAATTATAATAGCAATAGCGCTCATAAATAAATAATAATATTAAATAATAATAAATGTCATTTATACAGCCACATCTTTATTATAGTATTATAAACACTACTGAAAAAAAATAACATATTGTGATTTTTCTATGTTAGGAGAGATTGATTATGACTTACCTTACCTTATATTAATTAGTCGTAACGTAATCCGCCATCCAATTAGCATACTATTAGCATACAACAATAGAATACCTAGAAATGCTAACAACCCCTACCACCCTTAATTAATCAAGAACTGAACGAAATACTGGTTTCCTGTTTTAAGGGCATTTACATACACATCTCAAAGTAACGGGTACTAATTATATTATTGTATTGTATTTGTGTGCGGTGTTTGGATTGTCCGTGGCATCACCAGACGGCTCTGACGGAAGATCAGCGTTAGTTGCTTGCAACTAACCTCATGCTGAGTCAGAGTCCGATTTGCAACACAATAATTTTAAGCTTTGTAATTTTTTAGTTTAATTTTTTATTTTAGTAAGTATAGTTTTTTAGTATTTAGATTATAAATTAGTTCTGTGTTTGCAAATAAAAAAATTCTTTATCTTCTTTATCTTTAAAAATTTTAAAGTATGTGTTAGGTGTATCCCTTTCTCAGAGGACAGATTTCGAGCACGTCCTCAAAGGACGTGATCACTTAGCATCAGCAGAGCTTTCAGTTTGTTGAAAAAACTTACTTCAATTTCAAATATAATTTTAAAATGAAGAGTGGTCTGTCTCGAGAGCACAGAGACTTGTTAAGGCCCCAGTGCACAATGGCCCATGCTGGCCTACGACAGGCCATCGCCATTGTGTACATGGGGCAATGGTATATGATGGCGAACAATTGCCGATCGTGGCGCGCAATCGGGGAGTTGTCGGTTTTTCGGGCACACTTCAAAGGAATTGTGGCGTAGCGTGGCCTGTGGTGTTCACACAATGGGCCATTGTTTAGTTTGTCACCTACAACTTTCAAGTTTATTGATTTATAATAATTGTAGTATTTTAGGTACGATGTTTTCAGGTGAATGATGCATTGAAACGTATAGTAGACTCCCTGATAATTCCTATTTAATAAAAAGAGACATTTCTTCTACGTCCATCGCAAGTGGATTGCCAGGCAGCAATGAGACATGTGCCATTGTGTGAACACCAAGTGATCGTGGCCTACAGTGGTGCATTGCAAAGCGTGGCCCAGCATACGCCATTGTGTACTGGAGCCTTTTTACATATACTTAACACTGAAACAGAATTAATTATATATGTACATGTTAATTACTAATGAAACCAAGCAGCCCCCTCCTACCCCCTGTTTCTGTGTTTCTGCACAAACCGATGTGAAAATATATTTTTTAACGAACTTATTAATATATTATGACGATAATATACTGACGACCGATGTGGCGCGGCTCAGTCCGTACAAACATACATAACACGCCCGGAGGTGTATTATGTATGTTGTCCGCCTGCGAAACGGAGGTTCCGGGTTCGATTCCAGCCTTGGGATAAATGTTTGTACGATCTGCAAATATTTATTCCGGGTGTTCTGGGTATTTACTATGTATAATAAAAAAATATCTATCTATGTAACGTATTGTATTAAGTATGTCAGTCTTCTAGTACCCATAACACAAGCTCTGCTTAGCTTGAGGCCGATGATGTTGTGTGGATTGCCCAGCATTATTTGTTTACTATTAGTGAGAAATCCATTTTTGTGGTGGAGATAGAAAAGACTCAGACCGTTTGATGACGATGTATATGACTAACAGAGATGACGTACTGAATTACTGTTTTACAGCCACATTTGAACTTTGTTTTGAGCAATAAAATATTAATGTTATTGCTAAAAGAACCACAACATAAAGTTCATTACGTCAGGAAACATCCAAACCAATTGATACTTACTTAGACTTAAACAGCACGCAAAATGATTTAGCATCTACTTATTGAAAATGAAATTATTTAATATATGTTTTTTTGAAAATTTAATAGAAAACGTGTCTTTTTGAAGGATGTTACTTTTATTTATTTATAATAACTCAATATCTTGTTGAGAGTGTAACCTCGTTTTTATTTTGTCGAATGCTCTGCAGAACAGCGGCGGAACATATTGTATGATGAAGATGGTATTACGTCTTCGGAGGGCTTAGTCCGAGCTTGCATTTTAAAACTCCCTACTCTCGACTACTCTCGAGCCGAGAGTCGTCTCTCGGATCTCTCTCTCTACATCTTACAAAAATATAAGGACATCCGAGAGACGACTCTCGGCTCGAGAGTAGGGAGTTTTAAAATGCAAGCTCGGACTAAGCCCTCTGATCAATTGTACTTAACCATTTAAAAAATTACGAACCTGTTCCTTACGAGTGGGAATGGGATGTTACTTCACCTTTCCCTCTCTAAGCCTTTATGACGTAGAATACCAAAACGAAATCCAGATTCCGAACCCGAAAGAACCCGCTATTTTAAAACATCAGAGCCCTTAGTCCGAAGACGCATTTTAAAACTCCCTACTATCGAGCCGACAGTCGTCTCTCGGATGTCCATACATTTTTGTATGGCTATCCGAGAGACGACTGTCGGCTCGAGAGTAGGGAGTTCTAAAATGCACCTTCAGACTACGGGCTCAGTTTCAAAAACACAAGCTCATCGATCCAGTTAACCTTGACCTCAGACAGTGTTGCCCCTATTACATCTCATCGATAACTGTCCCCACAGGGGGCGAGGGGCGAGGGACGCGGGGGCAGGGGGCGGCCAAGTTGAACAATGCACCCCTGTTCTCAAAATCACAGTGCGCTCTCTCATAGCATCACCAACTTAGCAGTTCGCTCGAAAATGGCGCCAGTATACTTAAATAAACAAAAGACTGCAGGGAAAGATAAGAATAGATTAGAGCAGGGTTTTTATTGCGGCAATGATAGAGAGAATAAATTCCATTGTTATTCATTTATATTTTTTCGACAGATTTTAATCCGGCCCAGCACGGTCGTTGGTAAATGAAATCGCGCCAGTTCTTCTGGCAACTGTATTAATAAGTTGGTACTACGATGCTGTACTGCTGTCATGTCACATGACTACAACTGTTACTTATCTGTGGCACCGCGCAAGAGGTTCCAATAATTATTTATTATGCAAATTGATCGCAATCTTGTGCAATGTACCATTTACTGTTTTATTTACATCTTTGGAATAGTTTGTTCAAGAATACAGACACAAAGTATCCTATTCTCTTACAGACTAACATTCCAACTGATGAATACTGAAATGAGTTGTTCAGAGAATAATAGGTGAGTTCTATTGAAGAATGTCTTATCAAGACAATGGGTGATATGTGGTACTGTGGTATTGTAGCACACATTTCAAATTACCATGTCAATCATTTTGAATTCATTCTGAGAATTTTGTTTTTTTGCAAAAAATTTCGCTACCAGTAAATGAACGTAATACCACTGTTGTCTTTTTAAATAATGCTGACTTCTCAAGTTGGTAAGTAGATAGCTTTTTAAGCTATTGCATAGCTTCTATCGCGGGCCTTGAGCGTGGAGACCGAAATTAGAAATTCCGTAACGAAATAACCTAACACTGCGACCGGCGGCAAAAAATGCTATGCAATAGCTTTACCGCGGCAATCCTCGAGTACCACACGTCTTTTGTTTTAAACCAAAGCTTTTTCAGCTAATTGCTAACCAAGAGTTATTTAATTTGATAATTTGAGCTTTATATGAACTATCAAATTTTGCACATGATTATTTAATTTTGTTAGTCTATAGTTTATTTTAAATATATCCAAATACAAGTATGTAATACTATCTATAGATCGTTTGCAACGGTGTAGATAGCTCAACTGTTTCCTATGTATTTTATATGACAATGTACATTTTGTAAATACTGTATAGTCGTAAGATTGTTTGTGAATAAAGTTTAATTTAGTATAGATTATTATAGCCATAGATAATTTCAATGAGCAAAAATAGTAATATTTCACCTCGTCGAGTCTGAGATTTTACCTGAAGTTCCTAAAAGTATGTAATAGAAACTAAATGTATATGTATTTAGTTTGTCCCCAATTCGCCATTCAAAATCTATAAAAGAGTTATAACACCGACTACTCCAACTGGTTTGTAGAAATCGTTATCCTCAACTCATTTTATGAACATAGTCGTCTTGCATGTTTCAGACGCTCCCTTTTTATGACTCCTGGTAAGTTGACACCGTAATTTGACGACCGTAATACTACACATTCAGCTATTAATAAGTAGGTATAATTTTTTATTTGGAACTATCATGGTTTTGAACATAGTTATTTTGATTTTAGCATACAACTCTTATTATGAGGCTATTCATCATTATTAATTTACCAGAAATCTACAGAATAAACCAGAATTAACAATATTAAGTTTCTTGTTAGTTCTAAATAATCCTTATAATTTTACACAATATGACTGATATCATGCTGATTTTTTGTCTTGGTTTGTCTCTATTGCAATGATTAAGTAATCAATAAAATGTTGTACGTATCTTAAGGACGGACTATCATAACATCTAGTCCACTTTCTCTTTACTTAAAGCGCAACGTATTTTAAACTTAAATTCTGAAGATTACTAACGGGAAAACCAGCTATTTGCTGGTTCAGTCGCAAACAAGAATATCTAAATAAAAAAAAATAACTCATACAAGTTAAACATAATAACGCGTTATTAAGAAGGATAACTCAAAAACGACGTCAGATGTTGATCAAATTAAAGTAACAGCCTAAGAAGAAAAAAATATAATAGATTCTATAAAAAGTTCCAAAGTATAAGAAATGATTTTTTCTGTTTTTGAAGCCGAGTTAAAAAGATTTTGGCATTAATCGGTGTTTCTAATTTATTTAACTAATACATAGTTAATGCCCAACATTTATGTATGTATTCTGCGATGACGTAAAGCTGTCATTATGTCCTGACAAGTTTTTAATACGTCTTTTGCTGTCATATTCGTAAATAAAACGCAAAATACCACGCGATATTGATTATGAAGTTTATCTCTATGTTATGTAAGTCACTAAACATTGAATTTTACTATGGGATAGCAAAAAGTTACTTAGTTACGGTCTATCGTATAAAAAGTTAGCGCAGAGTTGATGTATTGATTACCATACGTAATGATGACATAATGTCAACACTAACTATTTATAAGAAATGGGGTGTTAGAATTTCAGTTCAGTTCGCCAGTTTTGTCGATGCAAGCAAACTAGCCTTTTTTAACGTGAGGAAATCCATCATGGATACCTAATTGTTAGAGCAGTAGGTTATTTCAGACTTACACTGCTTAAAGTGTCACGGTCCGTCGGACACTTCTGCCAGTGCCGGGGGACACAATTGCGCATTAGCATTCTTCCGCGAAACCAAACTAGTCTGGAAAAAACAAAAGAGTATTAGAATATAGTTGTATAAATTTTGCATTGTTTACGTCAAAACGTCGTGTATACAACAGGCCGTTGATGTGTTCACGGACGATTAGGTCCGGAGCCGCACAGTCGCTTTCAAAGTCAAGATCAGCTCGCGAGTGTTGCGACACTTGTTGCTGCGATCAATACTCTTTGGCACTGTAGGTACCTACTAAGTTTGTCGCCAAAACGATTTAGTTATCAAGTGCGGCAAAGCTAGTCTAAATCTTTTATCCTTGTCAGTGTATCAGAAAATGCTGTACGGTACTGAACGTACCCATTCTGTTTTTGTCTTTTCTATCCCTTCCAAGCACAGGTTTTCTGAAAGAGATTTTGGCGACAAAACCACCAAATACATTTTTTTTTTATAATTCTGTTCTTGGAGTACAATAAAGCGTATCTATATAATTGTGCACAGAGAAGGTCCCGTCTTTGGTAAAAAACAGGTCTAAGAAGCAATGGAACTATACAATTTTCTTATTACACTGGGCATCGAAAATTTAGTAGGTAAGTACATAACCTTTAAGCCTCCTGAAATGGATCAAATGCGATCAGATACCTACAGATTGACACAAGATAGACTTCTATCGCTGCCTGATTAATGACTTATTAATGTAATTTAAAAACTGATCAATCAAAGAACGCATGATAATGGATCAAAACCTGCCAAGAGTATTAACATGAGTCGGCAAAAACGCGGTCAACTTACAACTGCTTGTGCATGTGAGTAGGACTTGCGTGTGTGTGCGTATTACACTACACGTAAGATTCAAACACGTCTGAAGAATCACGTGACAGCGCGGCGAACCTTCAACGGAAGCCTGAGGTCATCGACCTTACGCCATGCACTCGATGCAACGCCGCCGTCGAGTCGCCAAGAGTTAGTAGGCGAAAAGTGCACGCAGCTGTACAGATTATGTAACAGTAGGTGCGCACACGCACTTTTAGAGAGGGGGTTAGGTTAAGGAAAGTCGGGTCCGGTTTTCGCGGGTAACGGGGGGCAGTCACATGACTGCAGGCACGGGTGGAAGGGAGGGACTGATCCCCCCATTGATGCAGTGAGTCAGCGCACGCGCAGCCCACGAAACCGGTTCCGTGACGTCAGCGAACGTCACGTTGTTGATAACTGACTATATTTGCATTCTAATCTCGGTATAAGTAATGTTTGTGCGGTGCAAAAAGTGTCGTAAACACAGCAAATCGGAATAACAAAACACAGTCTAGTAGAAGTAGAATATAACATGTACCTACTTCATTCAATAAAAAAAAATAGGAGCTTTTGCGATGGGGCAGATGCTAATAATACTAATAAACACAAACAGGTCTGAGCATCTAATCGAGACGAATTTAAATCCGTCTGCCCCTCAGGGGCCACTTTTTACACATGCCTTGCTGAAACTACCAAACACAATATTTCGCACACGTGGTATCCATGTGGTATCCTTACCCTATCATTCGGTGACGTCATTTCCCTGTTATCTTCCCGCCACGTTTTTAGACGTGTAATCTATTCAAGGCACGCATGCTACTCTTAATGCAGGTTTTTTACGCATTCAAATCTGATAAGGAAAAGATAAATTTCACTACGTACTTTTTTAAACTTCACGTACTTCTATTTACACTATGCTTATTTACTTTTATATTTTGAGCCTTATTAAAACATGTACAAAAGAAAGAAATTACTGGATGAGCTGATTGACTACCTCACGTAGAGATTTGTGACTAACATCGTGGTGTTCTTTTATGATAATAACACTTCCTTACAAAGCTTGTCCCTCGCAAGCTTGCTCGGAAACTCTGGTCTTATGTACGTCTTGACCACCAATATGGAACTAAAAAATATACAAAACATCACTGTTCTGCATCACTGTTCGGCAACAAATAAGAAAGCAGGGCGCAATTCATAGGACGAACCCTTCGTACCCTGTCACAAGCTTTACAGTGGTACAGCGACCTTCAGCTCACAGGGATTGCTGAAAGAGAACTCATTTTTAGGGCTCGCCTATATGTACATGTTTTATGTATTAGTTCTTTCTTTTTATGTTTTGTGTACAATAAAGAATAAAGAAGCACTCTTTAATTGTACTCGAAGTTGTGTTAACTTGTGAATTATTTAGCAGTAAAGTTTATTTATAGAAGTAATGGTTTCCATCACCGTACCGGGCACCTGAACGATCAAACCTTACTGCGGTATCCTAGCAGCCAATAGTATTGATCACGGGGACTAATGCTTTCAGAAGGTCATGGCTGGTTGTTCTCGAAGGTACGAGAAGTAAGCTTAAAAACTATTTAAGTTATAAGCATACAGAAACACAATGCCGTCCAAATGTAACACCACATATTTTTCGGACAGGAGGTACAGAATTGGAAAATTACTAGAAACTGTTTACTAAAGTTTCTCTATTGTTGTATCCTATTTTCTTGGTAGTTGGTAGAGGGGCAATCACCACAAATGTCAACATTTCCGAGAAATACTTATTTATTTAAATGTATGGGAATCACTCTACCTCGTGACTTGCCGCGGCCAGTTTAGAAAGTGGCTGCAGTTTCTCTGAGGATTTCCCTACAACCTGTCAGGAATACCAAGGAGCTGGTGGTAGCTAACTAGGACAAAACTGACTGTACTATCTCTGGCCTCTGGACCTTCTTCTTCTTTTTTCTAAGTGGCTTTTCGCAGGCTAGTGCTTAGAAGACGGGGAATATCACATTGTCGCTTCAAAATGACGTCTGTCACAAAACCTGTCGAAAACCAATTTTAAAATGTAAAATACAGTGAGTTGTGGAAAAACACTGAAACGAAACGGAATAGTATTTGCACTGCACGGTGTGTGTGTGTGTGTGTGTGACTGACAGCAAACACGTGCATTATTTGTTTTTCGATAACAATTCGTTATTTATTTAATTGATTTCAAGGTAGAGGCGATCAGATACTAGAGTCTATGCTGGATAATGACCTTATTTCATTAAATGATGGAACACATACACGAGTCAAACTGGCTAATGGTATAGTACAGAAATCTTCACCGGATTTGTCACTAGCTTCTGTAGATATTGCTTTGAACTTTGATTGGACAGTCTTAAATGAGAGTTTGGGAAGTGATCATTTAATGATTAAGATGAAAACCAGTATCAATGCATGTAATAACTATATTAGAAAGCGAAATTTCAAAAAAGCGGACTGGCAGAAATATGACACTTATGTAAACAGACAACTAGTGGACTTGATATTACCTACTGACCACCAGGCTGCATATGATATTTTTATCGATATAATTAACAGGGCGGCGGATGATGCCATTCCATATATAAAAAAATGTACAAATCCCCTTCATTTGCAAAAGTTTACACCAAAACCATATTGGAATCAACATATTTCAAAAGCTGTAGCGGAAAGGCGTAAGGCGCTTAGTGTTTTTAGGAGAAACCCAACACCTGATAACCTAGAAACTTTACAAAATAAGGTCAGTGTGGCGCAAAATGTGATACGTTGTGGTAAACACAGATCCTGGCAGGGTTTTTGTGATGGGATTGACACAGTGACATCTTCAAGTGAAATGTGGAATAAAATGAGATGGCTTAAGGGTCACAGGTCGCCAAGGAACAGTATTACTCGTGAGACAGCTGAATCTTTACTATGTAGCCTAGCCCCAGATTGTGCAACGCCTTCAATCCCTTTATTTTATAGTGAGAATGAACACATATCATCACCAATTTCGGTTCAAGAGCTTGCTAATACAATTAAACAGTCTGATACAGCACCAGGTGTAGATGGAATATCTTATTCTATGATAAAAAATCTTCCAGAAACAGCAAAACTTGTTTTGGTATCATTATATAATAGATTCATTTTATATAGTTTTGTACCAGTTCAGTGGCAAGATGTTAAAATAGTGCCCATACCAAAACCAAATGTTAATACTGCTTCGATTTCAAGTGTGAGACCTATCGCTCTTATGTCTTGTCCGTGTAAAATATTACATACAATTCTTACGCGTCGACTTGAATGGTATTTAGAGAAAAACAATTTGTTTTCAGAAGAAACAGTAGGTTTTAGGAAGTCAAAATCTTGTATGGATAACTTAACAAGATTAGTTTCTCGTATACAGTGTGGTTTTAGTAAGGGATATGCGACCGTAGGTTGTTTTATTGATATTGATAGCGCATACAATAATGTTAATTTAATAGGGCTTTTGGATGGGTTGGACAATCTTGGAGTGGGCGCGATTATATGTAGATACCTTTGGCAGTTTTTGCACTCCAGACGTCTATCAATTGAGCTAGATAATAATGAAGTAATAAGTAGGATTACAGGAACTGGCATAGCACAAGGTGACCCTTTGTCTCCGTTATTGTTTAACGTCGCCACTATTAATTTTTGTAAAAACCTAGAACAAGTATTTATATCCCAGTACGCTGACGATTTTGTGCTGTATGTAAGTCGTAAAAATATACATGAAGCTGTTAATATTGTTCAGAATGCTTTGATGTCTCTAAATGAAATGGTGAATGGGTTGGGTTTGAGTATATCTAACAGAAAGACCAAAGTTTGTGTGTTTACAAGAGGGTACACTCGAAATTTGAACAGGTACAATGTAACACTAAGTGTAAACGACAACCGTATTCAACAAGTCGATAGCGTTAAATATTTAGGAATGTGGTTTGATCGAAGCTTAAGATGGGGTAGGCATATAAATGAAATGCGAGATAAGGTGCTTAAATTTCTAAACGTATTTAAAGTGCTAGCTGGCTCAAAATGGGGTATTCATCCAAAACATTTGAGGCGTCTATATATTTCGTTAATTAGAAGTAGATTGGACTATGGTTGTTTTTTATATGACATCAGCGTTAAAAGCCATTTATATAAGCTGGATAAAGTTCAGAATCAGGCAATGAGAGTGATAGGAGGATTTGTCAGAAGTACACCCATACACGTAATGGAAAGTGAACTGTATCTCCAACCATTGTTTATTCGAAGGAGGTATCTCGCTGCCAAGTTTTGGCTTAGATCTAAATCAGTTGCGAATAATGTCAATATAACTGTGCTGGAAAGATTAAATAGTTTGTGTCAGGGTGAATATTGGAGAAGAAAGAAACTACCATTGTTAATTCAAATACATAATCAATACAATAACCTCCCTATCCACTGTGATGCCAAGCAGTTGATGTATTCTCTTAGCGACTGGATCAGTAGGTATAATGTAACAATCAATATAAGACCATCAATTATAGATGTAACTTGTGCAAAAAGGCATATGGGGGTCAGTAACTTGCGTAGTTTATGTAGCAAATTCTTAAATGACAAGTACAGCAGTCACTATAAGCTTTTCACAGATGGATCAAAGGATGAATCGGGATGTGGCTCAGCTTTTTTTGACCCACAGATAAATATATGTGTTGGATTTAATATTAGCGCTGACATTTCTATAATGCACTGTGAACTTATAGCTATCTCTGAAGCGCTATCATACGCTATATCATTAAATTACAACCAATTTGTCATATTATCCGATTCTAAAAGTGCTCTTTTACATTTGGCTCGGTTACCCTCGAATATTCGAGGGATTCCGATAGCCTATAGTATCCTTGATTCTATTTGTAAGCTTCGTGAACTGAATAAAGAGGTGGTCATCCAGTGGATACCCTCTCATGTGGGTATCATGGGCAACGAGGAGGCTGACACAGCCGCGAGACAGGCGATAAGTAGCGGTATTGTTTATAATTGCTTACCACTGCATAGCGAGATATTGTGTAAAGTTAAAACAAAATGCAGACATTTGTGGCACGAATATTTTGATGAGCGGTCACTTGCAAAAGGCATATGGTACAAAACTATTCAGTCTCAGCCTCCTCGCTTCCCATGGTTCGACCAGCAAAAGATAAGTAGAAGGAATGTTGTTGCAATGCTAAGGCTTCGGTCCGGACACATCCCGTCAAATAAGTTTAAATTTTTAATGCGTTTAACAGAAACTCCGAATTGCTGTGAATGTAATGTGGTAGAAGACGTGAATCATGTTTTGTCGGAGTGTGTGCGGAATGAGGTCTTGCGTCGCGAAATTATAGTCATGTGTAATAGTTATAATGTAGGTATTTGTAACAGCATTTTGGCTTCTCCCCTGTCGGAAGAAGCCAAAATGCTGATAAAATTATATTTTCGATTAGGTTTTTAGTTTTTAGTTAGTAGTAAACATATATGTTCTGCCTGTACGGGGGTGACATAGTCACTGCGTGACAAAACTCCCATTAAAATAAAGATTAAAAAAAAAAAAAAAAATGATTTCAAGGCGTATGGACGTGAAAATAATTGATTCTGTTTCATATTTCAAATTAACTTCTAACTGAAGTCCTTTTAAATAAAACACAAATATTTTTACATTAATTGTTTTGCTTTTGGCAATTCATACAAGACAAAGTTACTTATAACAAAAGTATTTGTTATCTTTATGCACATAACATATCACTCACTCGTGTTATAAACAAAAATATTTAAATAAAAAGTCAATAGATATGTGTAATTCACAGCATACACAATATAGCTGACACCATGTTTTTCCATTTTACATAAAAACATAATTATCCCTAATTTTTTTTCCACGTCGTTTCCCGGCATATTTGACGATCGACTTCAAAAAGCACGATGGGCTTGTAACCTGTCACTGTCAATATACATTGTAAGCATTCGACTTCGTTTAGACATTCATAATGTATCAGGATTTATATTGGGTACTCGATAGAAACTGCGTACTACGAATATAACTATGAGTTAAGATCGTGAAAATTTAAAAAATATAGCTGATAGGATATTATTTATGTTAATTAATCGTGAAGCTATTCAATTTAATTATTTTTAGCATTGCTGTTCAGCGCGGCAATGCAGCCAGTATCTTGGTTACGCTACCGATTTGAATTCGTACATGTTGTAAATACTGTAATTATTATTGTACAACTATTTACCATCATCGTAGTTCAACTATTTTCCAAAAGACTATCACCAATTTTGTGTTGTAGGTACCGTACAATATAAGCGAGTCTTTAGTTGCGTTCAAAGCAAGTTGCTTGGCTGCGGAAAACAAGAAACACAACAAAACAAACAAGATTCTTCCTCAAGCAGTATCGCAAAGATAATAAACAGTTGGTTGAGGTATTCATAACAAATTGTTTCATGCACGACAAATGAATTGATCGCTATTATTTCCTCGGTATACGATCGTCAGTTCGATTGGAAACATATCGACTAATTAAATGGGCGGACTTTCTGACCGGAGCGAAGGTTGTCGTAAATACATACTCAATACGTTACATTACTTAATGATATTTTACGAATTATAGTTTTACAATAATAAAGTATCTCGCCTTCAATCGTCAGCTACAAGTTATACTAAATACAGTAACGGATAATTCAAAAAGCTTAATTAAATTATGGGACCTCTGAAGTATGATCTATAATTATTATAATTGGTTCTGCAGTAACATACCTACAGTCAAATTGAGAATTTCCTTCTTTTTTGAAGTCAATTGAAAAATATTTTTTGGAACTTAAAAAAATCCGAATTTGAGAATATATTCAGAAGTTCTAGAACCTAGACTAGACGGTCAACGCAAAATCGACACAGCTGAATTATTTATATACTGTTTTTCTTCATTAATTGATGCACATGTTTTTTATTAATAATTGCGGTGTGCCTCGTGCAGGGACAAAAATAGGAATTAATATTTTAGGATATAAATGTGGGCGTGACCATTTTAGACTGGATTCTGAAATGTCAGGAGGAACGTCAGTGGACCATTCGAATGAGAATGTGATGTGAGGTGAACGAGGTGTGTGACGTCACCATATGTTGTAGGCTAAATGACGTCATATGCGAGCTTATTTAAGGGCGCATCAGCATCTAAATTAATTTTAATTGACATTAAAGTTCAATCAGCATTTCATTCTAACAATCTAATTTCTGCTACTTTTTCCTTATACTATTACTTATTTATTCACGGGGTTTCTTGTTTACCTACTAATAAATCTAAAAGGATATTTGTGTTATCTCAGCTCTACCACCTACCGCCGCGCTTGGCGGTGTAGCTGTAGTAACAAAGACAGTACATGATTTTAAAAAACATAAGTGTTTTGAACGCTGTGATTGTAGATATGCATTGACGCAAGTTGATAAGTTGAGTAAATCCCAGGATTTTGAGTCTCAACTGCGTTTAGAGATATCGCCTGTCACCGTTCCACTTATCGTATTATCGACTGAAACTTCTGAAGGTCCGAAACAGCGATTTACAAAAAAATTAACTTGAAACCGAGAACTCGTTTTATCTATACCGAAATCTACATTCTGAGTGGAGCACGATGAATCCAAGTTCTTAGTAGCTACTTCAGGGTCGTTGATCTTTAGTTTTTTCAAAGACATTTTTTGATTTGGCCACCACCTATTTTATTGTAATGCGATAACGGTATGATGATCGATGGGCATAGGTAATTCAAGGAACGTGTACCAATTGACCTCTATTTGTAGACACAATCTAAGCCGTATTATAACGTTCGGTACTTAGCTTATGGTAGTTTTAGATTGATCATTGACATATGTATTTGTGTTGGAAAAAAATAGCAAGTAAAGTGTTTTCAATGTAAAATGTAATTTCTACCACGAAATAAGATTACCATAAATAAGATTTGCTGGTACTTTGTTTTATATCTTTTAAATTCTACATTCTGGTAATCTTATTTCGTGGTAGAAAATTAATAATCGCGACCCAAACACAGCGTTTGGTACCAAGTTATATCATAGTTTGTTCTGTAGTTGTCTCTGCTAGCTAGCCTTTACGGTTCAAACACGAGGGAATATCAAACCAAACGAACCGAATAATTATGGTAGACTGATTCTTAAATCCTCCCGAACCATCTCGATCGACTTAAGCACAGATCCTTTCTTGAGAAAACTAAGTTTTTAAATAAAATAAGTCAACTAACAGTTACAATAATTATTTAAAAAGTATATCTCGGAACAGCAACTGCGTAATGGATGGGGGAGAAGGGAAAGGGGCAATATCAAGCTAATCTAACCTACAAAGTGGGAAAAACATTTTATTCGTTTTCGTAGAACAATATTATCCAGAATTTTATGGTCAAATCTCTTATAAAGTCTAATAAAAATATAATCGGGTTTTCGTTAGATTAGTATCATGGTGCCGTATCGGTGTGTAATTATAATAACAATTTATTTCTTTATTAATAAATAAACATTAACATTTATATAAATTACTTACAGGCTAATACAACATACTATAAAATGTCTGCCAATTATAGCATACACAACACTCATAATAATTTTAATAAAAACAAATGTTTTGAGTAGGTATGAAACAATGAAATTCCTGTGATATTTTAATAGATTTTGATAAGAGAATTACCGTCTGAGCTACAGAAGCTTCTGAGAAAACTCGAAGGACGAATAAGTAGTGTCGTGTTCGAAATAACAAGGAGCTTTGGAAACCCCGTGTTGGGTCCTGTTTAATAATATAAAGCTGTTTTCAAAACGATAAACACTAAGTACTTATTCTGCCATGTCATTATTATTTTGTAACCTCGACTTTGAAGATGACTTTTTCCTGAGAAAAATAATGAAATTCGTTACAATTTTCTTTTTAAATAGAAGTAAGTCGTGTAAAATAAACTCTTGGATCCCCACTATGTCAGCTAGTCCTCTCCTAATAAGAAAAAGTATGTGTAAATCAAGGGCGGATCCAGCTTTGGCGCCAGGGGGGGGTCATGATCAAGCTTTGACGCCAGGGGGGTCACATAGTCGTGACCAAAAGTTTTAAGTCAAGAACTTATAATTTAATTTTGATAACGTAATTCCCAAACGTTTCCCATCATACAAAGTTATTGATGCATGACATACCCGACTCGAACGACGAGGTATAGGTACGTGCAGCTAACTACACCGCGGGCACCACATAGTAAATATATAATTTATCATAAAATAATAAAAAAAATAGCAACCTTATTTTTATTTCTTTTTGTTTAGTAACAGAGAGATCAGGGGCCCTATCCAGAAGGGGCAAACTTGCGTGACGGAATATCCTTTCAGTTGCAGGTCAGTTTTGTAGGCATTTTTTGTGGATTGACGTGGCTGAGCTGTTCAAAATATGACTGAAATGTTTTAAATAATGACTGAAATGTTTTAGATAGGACTGAACTGTTAAAAATGACGTCAACGAGCTGGCGCATGCATCTCGCTCGCACTTGCAACGGGGCTTCGCGGGCGCATATTTCTGTACCGCTCTAACATGTCTTCATACTTGTTCGTTTTAGGGGTGTCCATTTTTAAAATCATCGTTGTTTTTTTAGATTCGATAAATCAGAACTAACATCGATGTCGTCCAATTGAGTTTAAGAGCTCACACAAAGATGAGATTTTATTGTAATGAGTTGGTATATAAATATAATATAATTATACAATACACAATCTACTTCAATTTTATTTCGTCCACAAAACCAAATGTTATTCACAATTCCGCCATTTTTTTAGTACACATATTTACATATTTACAGACAATATTTTTATTATATTGTCAGTCCAATAATAAACTTTTCATTTTTAAATAATCAAATAGGAAAAAAATTAGTAAAATTATAATGTTCAAACTGGAATTTTTATGAAATTATTTGGATATAATTATTGACTCGATGTTTTTCTACTAAAAACTGAAAAAACATCGATATTTCGAGTATATCAAAAGCATTTCAAAACATCGGATCGATTCGATGTAGGTATCGCATTGTAAATATCGATGTTTTCGATGCATCGAAGTTTATCGAATATTCCGTCCCTATAGTTTGTTTACATTTATTATTTATAACCTAAAGATTTTGCATTTTCATTGTGACTTTCGTGATTGTTGTATCATAATATTGTTATGTGCCATCATAATATTGCTGGCTGCCTTGGACTCGATTGAGCGAAGAGCCTTCAGGATAATAGGTGAGCAACATATGGCGGAGACTAAGATCCATAGTCTCGAACACCGTCGTAAAGTTGCTTGCCTATCCATTTTCTATAGGATACATTTCGGGGAATGTGCCCAGGAACTGCACGACTTGATACCGCCATCTCCTTTCTATAAAACTTTTAAAAACGTTTTGGTGCGAACTGCCAAGGAATGGAATACCTACGCTGCCTGCGTCTGTTTTTCCCAATCATTACAACCTAGATCAATTCAAGGCCAATATAAATAGGTGTCTTCTAGACCATCCTGCTCCATCGTCGGCTTCATCGGCGCTTTCCATCAGGCGAGATTGAAGCCAAAGGATTATAAAAAAAAAAATATGTGAGTATGTGAAAGTTTTAATACATACATAATTGAGAAAATGGTGAAATCTTTGTAAGTATTTCACGGAGAATAAAAACCTCAGCTTTGGCAAACCTACACCGGATTTGCGCATTTCGCAAACAAGTATGTTATTGAAAAGTGAATAAATCAGTGTACTACCTAATTATGGAAGATTTTAATGTCAAATCTAATCATAAACATGAAACATATGTCGGGCTTGTCCTGTTTTTCAATACTAGGAGACTGACATACTTAATACAATACATTACTTATATAGATAGGTATTTTTTATTTTACCTACATATAAAATAACCAGAGCACCCGGAATAAATATTTGCAGATCGTACAAACATTTATTTCAAGGCGGTCATCGAACCCACAACCTCCGCGTCGGAGGTGGACATCTGTTGCAGAGTTTCTAACATGTTTGGTCACCACTTATTCATGTTTCAGATGCACACAAGATGCTGGTGCCCAGTATGGGTTAGCAGATCAGAAATCAGAACACAACAATTTAAGACTAAGACATGAATCATTCTATTTAATCGTCCAGGTAGTTGATTACTTCACTTGATAGGTTCATAAATATACCTATAACAAACTAAATCAATCATTGCAATAGGCATCACAGCTCATTGTGATGTGTCATGTCTTCTCTGTGGGTTCGATCCCCACCAAGAATAAATATTTTTTAAAAGTTCAATAAGTCTTTATTGGTAAAACATTTTTTTATTACTATTAGTAAATATTAATGTATGTTCTGCTTTTGGGTGTCAACATGTTACCTATCTATGAATTTATTCATAAAACAGTATATGAGTATTCTAGTTGCCATACAAGCTTTGTGAAATGTTCATAAACATTTTTTTAACTTGTTTAAGTGTAATGAAATAAAAGAAAATGATTTATGTTCAGATTTCAAGACTGTAAAATATTTTAGTATTGAACTCTATGCGTATTAACTCTATTTACAATACACTTCATTTTATTTCAGGTATATCTGGGATGTGACACGAGCAAATTTCGGTTGCCAGGAAGAGATCTCTCTCAGCGATAAGGCCACCCATTCTGATGCCTATTACTACTTGTTTAAGCTCTTCGTTTTTATTTATGTGTGATGAACAATAAAGAGTTATCTATCTATTTAGAAATGTTTTAATAAAATAATACTGAAACATGGTTTTATTGAATTACTATATTATTTCACAAATGAAAACAAAGATTAGTTTAATAGTCTATACTTAATAATATATATATCTCAACTCAGTATTGGCATTAGTTCTGGCATCTATGCTAGGATGGTGGGTTCAATCCCCACCACAAACAAACATTTGTGTGATTAGTTGTCATTGGTAAAATATTTATTTATTACTA
This sequence comes from Ecliptopera silaceata, assembly GCA_932527185.1. Lineage (NCBI taxonomy): Eukaryota > Metazoa > Arthropoda > Insecta > Lepidoptera > Geometridae > Ecliptopera > Ecliptopera silaceata. The sequence continues at coordinate 745,268 of OW052202.1, read as the reverse complement.
TTTGTGAACATAAATATGTGTTCTGCATTTGGGTGTTAATATGTATTAATTTTTAGAATACTTATAAAAGTATTCAAGCAATCTATTTCCCTTATAAGATTTGTTTAGTTTGGTTCAAGTGCATGCCTTGGGAAATAAATAAATATTTTTGGACAATTCACACTTCACACTCTAGTCCCAAACTAAGCAAAGCTCTATATGTATGGGAACTAGATTGCTGATAGAATACTTACATACTTACATTTTTTTTGTAAACACATACATAGAAACACCCAGATTCAGAAAAAATATTTATATTCATCACACAAACATTAAAATTTGCTCTGGGTGTGAATCAAACCCCCGACCCACAGCATGGAAGGCAGAGCTTACTACCAAATACTTACTGTCAAATGTTCATGAATACTTGTTCAAGTCTAATGAAATAAAGGAAAAAAAAATTAGATTATGTACAGATTTTAATATCATTTTATAAATTATGTAATCATTCTTTACCACATGTCAATAACCGCACTCGTCTGTTATGAGATAATACACGGTGGTAGCCTAGTTTAAGTTTTCTATAATATACTTTTTTTTTATGGCCACATAGCATGTCGGTATGCTCAACAACAAATGGACCACAAAAATAACAAGCTGGACAGGACCACACGGTATAAGAAACTGGGGAAGACCTAAAGAAAGATGGATAGACGAAGTAAACAAACAAGCCGGCGCAGACTGGATGACAAAGGCTAAAAATAGAGATGCTTGGAGGAAAATGGAGGAGGCCTTTACTCCTTGAAAGGTCCTTAACAAATAACAGAAAGAAGATGTAAAAAATTGTTGCATATGTTGAGCTATGTTATTTTATAATTTGTAATATTATGTTAATTAATTTCAATTATTCAAATCTCATTCTTATTTAATTAACTCATTTTCAATATTATGTATAATCTAATTCTGTTAATATTTGTAAGGAAATAAAAAAGGTTTTATTAATGTGTATATTATGATTTGGTGTGACTGGTTGGGAACCCACTAATTAGTTTAGTGTATATTGTCATTTTTAAATAAGATATAATAATAATTAAGAATCAAAATGGTTTTTATTCCTTGAATTCTAGTCATTTTACAAATTAAAACTTGCAGATTAATTTTATATAGTCATAAACTGTCTACTACACAAGTAGAAACTTCATGGTAATCTGCATAGTATTCTGAAACAAAATAATAGGTAAGAAAGTTTTGTAGGTATGTACTATGTGAATGTGAATGACGACGTGTAAGAAAGGTGTGAACATTGAGATGACGTCTGATAGAAGTGAGTGGAAGAAGAGGACATGTTGTACCGACCCACATAATGTGGGACAAGGGTAGGAAGATGATGATGATAGAATACTAAAAAATATTCATTCCTATTATGTTATTGTACATTTTAGATGTAACTTTATGCTACTAATCTCAATGATGGTTTATCTTAGCAAAAATTTATTTCAGGATAGGTAGGTACTGAAATTATGTTGTCTCTATATAAATTTGCCATAAATATTTTAAATATGATGAGACTAATATTATCTATAATCGTAGTTATAGGATTTATAACTACGATTACATACAACTAGTTAGGCATTTATGTTCCTTGTTGTCTTAGACTATTTGACATGTTATGAGGAGGGATGAAAATCATATTACGAAGAAAGTTATGAATGTGAGCGTGTCTGGATATGCAAGTAGAGGAAGGCCGAAAAAGAAGTGGCTGGATTGTGTGAAAGAGGATATGAATGTGAAAGGAGTAGACTCAGAGTTGACGAATGATAGGAGTGAGTGGAAGAAAAAAACATGTTGTGCCGACCCCACGTAACGTGGGATAAGGGCAGGGGAATGATGATGATGATGATGTTGTCTTAGACTATTTAAAAACAAGTGATAAGTAAGAACTAAAAGGATGAAGCGATGATATTACTTTGAAGTTATCTTGCCCATACCTACTTAGGTTTTTTCCAGAAAATGTGTAGATGGTAGTCCTGAAAACCTATAAAAATTCACAGGTCAGCATTGAAATCGCAGCTAATAGCGTTTTAATTTTAAAACTACTTTGAAATTGTCACAAAACATTATAATTTTCGTGTTTGTATGAATCCATGAATTCTGCAAAATGAAACCAAAACAAACTTCGGCATGTCACAATTCTGTCAAAGTTAATTTACAGTCAAAATATCAATAAAAGACGAAGAAGAAAACTGAAATGTTATTTGATCAAATAAAAGCTCAAAAACATTTCAGCGGTCTGGATAGGGCCCCAGATATATGATATATTTTTTCTGTTATCTAACTAGATCAGACATTTCTTATTACATCCTATGGCCTAGAAAGTAGGCTTTATCTAAGAGACAGAAAGCTATTCAGCATTGTAAATGTCCCCAAGTTCAACGATGCCAGAAATAGCACAAATCAATACTGGCTGTTCGAATGATCAGTACAGTTGTACATATACGTATATGTACACATAGACATCGATCACATGACGCTCGTTTAGATAAATGATTCCCAATTTAGAGCTGGAGCAGGGTTGCCACATTCACTCGTCAAATATGAATTGTATTTATGTATTTACAAAAATGTGTATAAGTATTCTATCAGCAATCTAGTACCCATAGTAAAAGCTTTGCTTAGTTTGGGACTACTAGTCCCAAACTTCTCCTGTAGGAGTAGAGTGAAGTGAGTGTGAAATGTCAGTGAATATAAAAAAAACAGTAACAATTTTGTTCAGTGTTTTTAAAAGAATGATGGTTTATGTTATTAAAAATAGTCTCGGTAAACACTTTTTTGCAATCTATTTCAAAGGAGGCTCTCATATCTAGTTTTTTTTTTATTTATGTTACGTAGTTACTTCGCCCATTGTGAACCATTTATGATGATTCTTTGGATTCATGGAGTTTGAATTTTGGTTACGAGATGTCTTCATATAATATTTATTAAGACCTGACTAGAAGTAATTGGTCAAAAGTAATCTATAAAAATATATTTGTCTATTGAAGTCGGTTAATTTTTTTTTTGTGTCAACCCTTACTAAGAGGGTTTGAAGGCGCAAAGACACGTGTCGATGATGAAGACATCCAATAAATACATTTACTTACTGTGTGTGCGATGATCACTGACAATAATCAACGCATATCTACCAACGACACAGAACATACATATAGCCCTGTCTTTCCAGCAATCTACTTCCCAGCATTGCTTAGTTTGGATCTACGAGTAGCTTAAATGTCCGCGAATTTATTTGTTTTTATCTTTCCTCACTTGGCTGATCACTGGTGGTCAAAACATTTTTATTTTTAAGTTAAAAGCTGATACAAAACTGATAAAAAAATATTGTAGTTTTTGAGAAAGTTATGGCCAAGTTCGAAACCATGAGAGTAAAACTAAAGTCGTGTGACGAGTCATGCAGTCAATTTATAAGAAAACCATAAAACTAAATATGTAAATATAATAAAATAAATAAATAATGCTGGACAATCCACACAACATCATCTAGCCCCAAGCTAAGCAGAGCTTGTGTTATGGGTACTAGAAGACTGACATACTTAATATAATACATTACATAGATAGATATTTTTTATTATACATATAATACCCAGAACACCCGGAATAAATATTTGCAGAACATACAAACATTTATCCCGGGGCGGGAATCGAACCCGCAACCTTCCGCGTCGCAGGCGGACCATCGCCCACCGCGCCACATCGGTCGTCAATCTCGATCATGTAGCTACATTGACCCTCCCTCGATAGGGAGGGTTCTCAAATAAACTCCTTGTATATTGACATGTATAACTTAGTAAAGAGAAAGTCCATTTCGAGCTGAAACTAGGGCATCTAGACAAATCGAGTCTCCCCCTTCGTCTCGAGGCTAAGGGAAGGGGTACAATTTCATACAAAAGGAGTCGAGGAGTGGGGTAAGGAGGGGGTTGCTTTGTTAGATGAAGCTGCCGTTTGATTCCTGTTTTAATAAATTGTCAGAAGAATATTGCATTTGGATATTACACGGGTCTTTTTATTAGGTAGGTATATTTTTTTTATACGAGAAAGTTTTGTTGTGAAAGTTTAAAAAATCTTCGTCATGTGGACGTATTGCAACCTAAGTAACTAGAGGTTTCTAAGACTTAAATTGCAGGTTTTTTTAAATAATTTATAGTTTCCGGGTGATTAAATATGAACAAAGAAACGGCTTAGCTGCAGTTGCACAATCTTGAGCCACGATGGTGTCTTATCCACAGAGTTAGTTCATCAACAATCAACATCATTCAATTACAAACTATAAGGAAATCATTTCATCTTTCTTCTGCACATTGAGTTTTGGTGCGGGATGAAATTCAGACTGCCTTTGGAGATCTCTTGTACTACTGTACCTACAGTGTAATTATCGGACCTGTAGGGAGGCTACAGGTCCTTATACATAGTGTTTGGTACATATATAGGATGCTCCATGTTCTAGAATTTATCTACATTCTATATACATGTACATAAATAAAATAAATAGTTAGTTTTCAAATATCATTACCAATATAATATGCCATACAAGAAGTAGGTACGCCGTACAATTTATATAAAAAAATAGAAATATTATAACGTAATATATATCCGATGTTTACTGAAAAATATTGGAAAAATTCCATTTGAAATCGCAAAGGTAAGAATATAAATGGTTAAACTACGAGTAAATATCTTCTTGACGAGATTATCTTTAAATTGCGTGGTTTGTAGGTACTATAGATGCTATCAGTGCGATAAATGAGATAAAACGGATTTCATAGAGTTCTCGCTTTTTTTTAATATCCCACTTTAAACTAACAATAATTGACATACCACTGTTGGATACCTCAGTTGGTGAGAAATAAAAGAGTGGCCTGTATATTACTGATTCTGTATTGGACAATTAAAAACGCGTGTATTTTCGGTGCCGCGGTATTGTGGAGAGTGATGGGCCGGCGCGGGCAGGCGCTGAAGTCGCCTCGTAGCTCCCCGCAGCCCGCTTTGTGCACGACCGGTTTTGTCCATCGCCGCGGTGCGGCAATGCGATGATTTGTCGCCGACAACACTACTTGAAGAAAGAAGAATATTAGAAGAAGAAAAAATAAAAATAACATCTAATGAAATGTATCAATTAAAAACTAAAGTCTTAAGTCTTTAATCCTTCGTTGATCTAGATATTCTCAGAGATCCCGATGACATGATTACCCAAAGGATCGATCTCCGGCGAGGACAATGGTATGGGTTATGGGTAGTGCCCTTTTGGATCCAAAACCCTGGCATCAGTCAAGTCATACCACTGCTTTTATGCTCTATGGTTCTTCATGGTTCAACGCCATCTGCGCTTGCTTTGATTCAGTATCACGGTTCAAAGCATTCAGAAGACTGTAAAAGTCCATTCGTTTCGCAATCCTGTACCTCTACCATGAGTTGTCACAGTCGCCTGACTTTACTATAGTAGTTACGTAAATATTGGTATGTATTACGAATTTTAGTACCCAACTATCCGCTAGAGGCGCTGTACAAATCTTCATACATTTTTTTAACTACAGAAGCTAGCGAGTATAGTAAATATAGTATAGTAAAAACTCATGGTAGAGCTCCTGTTTCGTACACAGTCGGAAGGTTGCATCGTCATCGCGTCGTCATCGACACCGAATGACGCTGGAAGGAAAATGAATACCCTAGCCGCAGTGGTGTAGGTAACTTTCAGCTTAAAAGGACATCCCAAGACTCCTTTGAACGTTGACCGGATGATTGTTACTATAACCGCGTGCCTACTCTTTATGGTTACTACAACTTTCAATACAACCTCACAGGTAATTGTATGACTGTAGTTCGACGTCAACTGCATCATGCGGGCTGTCATGGTTTCCCAACCGCAATAATTAGATCTTAGTCATTAGACGACGTAATAAATACTTAAGGTATTTGTAACTAGAAACTTGCCGAAATGTGTCACGGACGCAACCTTGACTTTCGAGCTTAGAACGAACAAAAGAAACGGGAAGCGGGATAACTTGTGTAGGTATACATATACATGTTACATAATTACTTATTCTTATGTACCTACGAGTAATGATAAACATTTAATTGATAAACGTTAGGTTCCTAATTTATTAATATGGTGAATTTGAAAAATAGATGCTTGGATGTTTGCGTTTGAATCCTGTGAACCAATTGGATGAAATTGGTATTGTTTTCGCGGATTACTTTTTATCTCGAAAAATCAATACAAGATAATATGAGATAAATCAGACGCGGATATTGTCGCCGACGGAAGCCAGTTTTGAATATATGCCTATCTGTAGCGTAACTACCCAATAACCAGACAAGTAACTAAATGGGTAAGTACCGCCAACTCGAAGTTGTAATGACGTCACGTTGTAGTTCAAAACTTTGGTGACAATGTTAGCTGTATATAAATGCATGAAAGAATATTTATCCTTAGCGTTAAATCCTTGTAGTGACTATAAACTGAGGTGCAAAAAGTTAGGTGGCTGTTTCACATGGACGATTCTACATTTGGAACAAAAGCTCAAAAACATATGTTACAAGGTTATATACAATATTGACTATTACGAAACAATGTTAACAAAACGATACTGAATTATTGACTAATCCCAGACTGAGCCCAGAGACAAGGAAAACTGTCGACTCTTGCCTAATTTTATTATTGACTAAAACAAGACTGCTATTAATATAATTTTGCTAATAAGGAGTTAAATCATTAATTCATACAAAATAATCAGCTATTACACCAAAACCTTGATTATGACAGTTATAAATTGGTAGTTTTACATATAACAAATTATTAAGTTTTTGCAAAATCATTTTTTTATAAATAGGCTTGCGAAAACCTTGCGAATGACAGTTATAAATTGACAGTTTTACCTGTATATAGCAAAGTTTAAACACAATAAACCTACAATTCCTAGACTTACTGTCTAAAATCTAAAAAGTAAGCAGTAGTAGCTCTCCTTGCTTGCCGGAAATAAAATGAATAAATCTCCCTTCGAGTAAGTTTGCAAAATTATGCGCGTACGCTTGGTGGTCCACCTTGTGTGTGTTTTCCTAACCGATTTGTCATCATCACAGGATAATTTATCTACTTCTCTATGGTGAGGTGAGCCATCCTACTCAATGGCTTCATCATTACCATAGGTGGACTACGAAATATTAAAAAAAATCTCTAATATTATAAAGTGCACGCACGATCGTGTAGTTCACAAATATGGGATAATTTTGTTAAGAGTTTGATTATTTCTCGATATTTCGGCAATTGCATGCCGCATTTAAAAAAACCTGTGTTCATCATAACCATGATTTTCAAAAAACAATTTGCGTTGCTTCCGATCCAAGGTGGTTATTTAGGTAGTTTACTTTTACAATTTGTTCATAAACACAAACACTTTTCTTTCGCTCTACAAAAGCTTTCAAATTAAAGTATGTCTACCCACCTTATCTAGAAATGGTTCGATTCAAAATGCAAGATTTTGCCCTGATTGATGCTAATATGGACCTTGGGCCCCTAGGCTTGTGTGGTCCGCCTTGCAAAATGCTAATCTTTTCCTTATACCTATTTAGAAGCGATAAATAATTAATTTCGTTTGCTAACATGCTAATTAAGGCTAGTTAGTAATTTACGACGTATTTTATTAATAGAATTTGTAAATATGGATGAAGCATTAAGAAATGCACAACTATTTGTAAAACTAACATATTTATGGATTTCATTCATTTTTGAAGTACAATAATATTTTAAAATACAACGGCCGGTTTCTCGAACGATGATCAACGAAAAAATCAAATAAATACTATGTGTCAAACTCGGATCAATCGTGATTTGGGTTTCCAGAAACCGGCCGTTAGTATTTTTTAATAATAGAGTGACTACCTACTGGAGTATACATACACTCAAAGTCTATACCTTTTTTAATTCCTTAAATCACGACAGTTAGGTACATAGTTACTTGGTGTATATCATGCTAAAGTTTACATTCCTGAAGTTGAGGACATATCTTGTGAGCTTCTTATCATTTATTGGGTATGGCTCTGTTCATTACCCTCTTATTGTACGTCCGGATTGGACAAACTGTATAAACTTGTACCACTTAAAATTAGGATCTCTTATTTTATCTGTACAACAATAAAATATTCTTGATTTCTGATTTGGCTCCCTATGTACCATGGTTTATGTCCAGGTATGTAATATCATTTCACAGCAGGGTTTTAGTGTCAAGACTTTTAAAATTTCAACGGAAAATGACTGATTCTACATGAAGAAGTAATTCTCGTTTTAAACCCGTGTATCATAATATTTTCACGAAACGTCTGACCTTGATTCAAAAACGACAACCGTATCAAAATCCATCACAAATACAACTAAAGAGTGACGCACACTATTGTACACAAAGATGCTTTCAACCAGACACCATATATTACAATAATATTAAAATAATATTACCATTTATTAACAAATAATAGTTGTCGCTCAATTTCTGTCAAATTGTATTTTTATGCAGAACGAAATTAACAATCCAACGTTTTTACGAAGTTAGTGTGATGATATCATATATGAAAATCACGCGATCAAAACACAAAGATATTGCTAATCAATTTTAGTCAGTACCTCTACCATGAGTTGTCACAGTAAAATAGCCTGACTTTACTACAGTAGTTACGTCAATATTACGAATTTTAGTACCCAACTATCCGCTAGAGGCGCTGTCTGGCACAAATCTTCATACATTTTTTTAACTCCAGACCCTAGCGAGTATAGTATTATATAGTATAGTAAAAACTCATGGTAGAGCTACTGAAAGTTTCAGTTAGTTTTAGGCGACCACGTGCGTATGAGGCATAACTATACAATAGGTAAAATCGTTGTCAAACCTTGCGTAAAAAGACGCTGTGTGGTAGTTAGTACTACCACGCAGCGTTTTTCTGCCTTATTTAATTTGTCGGTCGACTGAAACCTGTTTCCAAAGGAGTAAAGCAACAAAATAAAAATCTCCATTTTTGCCCCCAAATCGGTCAAGGCTGGCCTCTTTCATGTAATATTAACTTGTTTTGCATCCACTGGCTTAAATCACATATTTTAGAGTCGGTTGTGTGGTAGGTAGGTACCTATATAGTAACACGCAAACATTTATAATAAAATATGAAAAATATTGTGAAAATATACAAAAACATGCACATACTTGAGAATTGTCTCAGAGTGACCGCGATGCATCACAGGGTAGTCAGGGTACGTCCTCAGTAGTCCTACTCAGTGAGTTATTGTTACCAGTTATTACCACTTAACGTTAGGTGGGCCATCAGCATTGTTTCATAGAGATTCATAAAAGCATATCGAAATAATTGCAAAAGTTACAAATATCCAAAGCTCCCAAAATATATTAAACTAAATAAAATATTATAAAATTTATATATTCCTATGTACATTTTGTAAATACAGTAATAGTCGTAAGTTAGTTTGTGAATAAATTATTTACTAAACTGTTAATCAACTTATATTGCTGACTGTACATTGTATCTATTGTTATTTATTCATACTACAGATAGACAAAAGTAGGCAACAGTATCATGACATAGGAAATCGTTATTTGATCGTTGATTGATGGATGAGACGCTTATCTCCATGTACCTACTTAGACAGATCTCGATGTATCTACCTTCCGAAGTCTAAGATAGCCCTAGATCAGTGGTTCCCAAACTTATTTTGTCTACTGCCCACTTTGAGAATAAATATTTTTTTAGCGCCCCCATTTTTTCACCTATTTAAAAACCACTATAACTTCAAATTAAATTAATTAATTTGAGTTTGAGCAATCTTTTAATTCATATTAGTTGATGTTCACTAGTTGTTGTTGAGAGTCGAGAGCTCTTGCAGTCGTTGTTATTTTCTTTCTGGGTCTCTTACCGCCCCCCCTTGAGACCTGCAGCGCCCACAAGGGGGCGTTATCGCCCACTTTGGGAAAGACTGCCCTAGATAAATAGATACACGTGTAGGCTGTGAGCTTCTTTTTCATAACACACACTATTTTTTTATAAAAGCTGTAGCATTAGTTTAATATCACTGTCTTAGTTTTTAGTTTTTAAGTTTAGTATTAGTAACGGGAGTCTGTAAGAGATCGCGCCAAGCGATAAGACTGCCCTTTAAGAATGACTTTTGTTTTTTCTTAATAAAGTTCTTTTATTTTTATTTTATTTATTTTATAACGTCTATAAAGTTTTGAGATGAACGGTAATCGAACCCGCGACCAATGATGCATTATGCGGAGATGCATTACCAATAATGTTACGAAATTTAATATAATTTAACGCTATGTTTAATATAACTTTCATAGTCCAACTTGCACCGGTTGGATTTTTTTGGGAAATTAACCACTACCTAAAAGTCAGTAAGATAAGATTTTCTATCAAATTGTGTAAGTACGCAGTGTGCGCTAAACACCCAAAGATTTGAGCGATCAATTATCCTTATATATTATAAGTTATTATATTATAAGTGACCATGGTCAAGACTCGATTATTTTTGTAAAAAAATGATTTAATATACATCCCGTCTAAATTGATTAATGCATATTTTAAACATAAATAATTTAATTAGGGTTGATGTCGCTTGTGATTAAACTACCATATCGTATAGGTCGGTATATTTAGTTGGCACTACATATCTTGCAACTACATGTTTGCAACATAAAATATATACGATTTTCCTCAAACTTTTCAAAAGCCCCGTCCAGTCCGGTTTGGAAGCAGGATAATGCAAAAATCTAACAAACTTAATGAAGTTAGGTTATTTCTTAAACCAGTATCTTATCTGATGCTATTATGCAAATTAAGGCAGGATTCCCCAACAAATGACGTGGTTACCTACGAGGTTAACCTTATAACGTTATTATTGGCGCGTTCGCCAGTAAAACTAACGAATAACTTTACTTACCTTATTTCAGTATTCATCAATCTATATAATCTATACTTCTATACTAATATTATAAAGAAGTAAAGTTTGTGTGTTTGTTAAATTGTAAGGGGTAATCTCGGGATCTACAGAACCGATTTTGAAATTTCTTTCACCAATAGAAAGCCACGTTATTGCTGAGTATCATTGGCTATATAAAAAAACGGTCGAATTATGCCCAACGAAGTGGGCACGGGTCAGTTAGTTAATCTATATATTGGTAGTAAGAGAACGGGGAGACCTTTGATAAGAACATAATAGGTTTAAAAAAAAAAAACCTACTTATTTTTCCAACTTATGAGTCGCAAAGGATTTTTCATTTTTAATGATTTGGAAATCACTAACCTTCTACAAACATTTAAAATCTTGATTGCTATTAGGTTTGAAAGTTCTTAACAAAGTTATAACTTCCAAAACAGAACTTTCTCAAGGAAAATAAATTGTGATTAAATTACAGAAATGAGGTTAAAATAACAAAAACCGTTTCTAAAATATTACTTTCTTATCTCATATATTTATGAAGACTGGCAGAATTCTGGAATATATCATGTTTCTGATTGTGTGGTACTTTTCTCTCACAATCATAATACAAAGTCGTATTATAATAAATAAATAAATAATGCTGGACAATCCACACAACATCATCTAGCCCCAAGCTAAGCAGAGCTTGTGTTATGGGCACTAGAAGACTAACATACTTAATACAATACATTACATAGATATAATTTTGTTGTTATACATATAAAATACCCAGACCACCCGGATAAATATTTGCAGATCGTACAAACATTTATCCGAAGGCGGGAATCAAACCCGCAACCTTTCGCGTCGCAGGCGAACTTTCGCCCGCCGCGTCACATCGGTCGTCGGTATTTTGGATTGACTAAGATTATTGATCCTTTAATATAGATTTAGTCGACTAATAAGGAGGAAGATAAAAGAAATCGCTTAGATTTATTTAATAATTTATTTACATAACAATCTCTACTTCAATAGTCTTAAATAGGAAAACGAGAGAAACTACCACCGTACTAGTATTTGCGGCAAAAATTTGATACTTGTAATGCTGTGTTCAGGTTTCAAGGTCTCATGTGCCATAAGCACTTTGTCTCTCAATGCCTTGTCTCACAGGGCACATCCTCAATAGATTTACTGGTGAGGTAAAACGCAGAGCAAATTATATAACTTTTTTTTTTTTTTTCAAGTTATAGACAAGCGATCTCACCTGATGTTAAGTGACCTCATATAGATCATATGCTTTATACGATAAAAGATAAAATGTGTTTTTACGATTAGGTCATAAATTCTAAAGACTGGTTTACCGAAACCGCATATTATTATAATTTATATTGAAGAACCGATGATACCTATAAAAGTTTAGTTACGTTTGAGAAGGCACGAGTTTGCAACGAATATTAAAACTCTAGAAAATGAAGAAAATTTGCGCACTATGTAATTACATTTATCTTTAATTTTATTTTTATTATTTTTCTACTTTATTTACTAACAAATACATATGTATATATAAAATATTACCTACAGTCTACACATTTGCAGACAACGTCTAGTCTCAAACGAAGTAAAACTTTTACAATCATATCAGCCATCCAGTAGCAACGCCATTTAGTTTCTAGAATGAAATGCTCAGATTTTTTTATCTATAATTGCTATTAATCCGTTCAAAGATATTGCAAAGATAGAAATGATTAAAAGAAATCAAGATGACGGAAAAGCAACAACAAAACGTCGCGTGACTGAAACCACCACGTGCTGATAAAAACGATATTGTTTTGATACGGATTATAAATCAAATGAATCAAATCTGTTGAATGATTTATCAGGCGTCTCACTCAGCGCAAGTATTCGCTCTGCCATTCACGTGTGAACACCACCAAGTACACACATTTGTGTGTAGGGAAATTCATTTTTTTAGGGTTTTTTTTTATTGCGGCTGAACTGTTATATCTTTTACTAGTTTAAGCTATTTTGCCTTGAATCAATTTTTGAGATTAGTTCTTTATATTAACTTACATTTAAATTACTGTATAAGACAGTTAAATAGCGAGAAATTCAGAACCCTAAAAAATTTGAATTTCCCGCTAGAGCGAGAGGTATCGCCTTAATGTGTTTCTGTATGTTTTTACCAACTTATATAACTATTACAGTATAGTTGGTAAACATAATTATGCCTGACAAAAAAAATAAACCCGCACCTCGCGATTCAGAGGATCGCCGCGCCACGCCATCTAACTCTATGATTCTTATCGGTAATTAATGTAATGATTTCCTATTTGTTTCTAGCGCAACTTCCACTCTAAGGTTCTAAGTTATAACTAAGTATGCTAAGTTATAGTAACTTTGTCTAAGTGCGTTCTATAAAGATCAGATAGTATTGTTCTTCCTCAGAAAACAATCATTGTTCTGTCACTCATACCTATCTGAATGACGAACAGCATGGTGTCATATCAGGTGTCTGAAATAAAGGTAGGTATTTCGAAATAATTTGCAATTCAATAATCTATAAATCTTTAATCCATAAAACAGAGTAGGAGACAATTAAATGTAGGTACCTAAATGATGTATTAATGTCGTAATCGTAAACGTATCGTAAAAGCAGTAGTAAGATCCTTTCCAGCTAGAGCGTCGATCTGCGGAATGTAGCGCTAACAATGGATGAAAAGAGACGAAGACCAGGCTCAGTGATGCGTCTTGAGAGAGACGTCTACCAGGAAAGCGATGTAAGGTGATGATGATGATGAAAAATAGTAGGGACTATGGGGAAAATCCTGATATCGTTTAAAATCAACTGTGCTCAAATTTACCAGTACATTATGTCTTATGGTAATACCTATAAATGCTTATTTGGTTTTCCTTCTTTATCACTTATGAAGATTTAAGTTAATGTTTTATGAAAACACCTTCACATTATGGAAATTCAAACTTTCCTTAAGAAAAACCTATTTTAAAATAGTAAATTACCTAGTGGGAAATATCAATGATGCGCACACGTTTTAAAAATGTGTGAGACATCTTACGCTACGCTTACATAATGCGTTGTGTAGATCATCTTCAAGCTAAGTGACTATCCGCGAAAGCACTGTAGAAGAACCAAGAGAGTTACCTACCTTTGTCCAACTGTGAACTAACAATGGTTGATGAAGTTTTGAAAAGCAGTTCATTTACATTTTGCGAGTAAAGTATTTATGATTCATTGATAACGCGATACCCACGGCCAAGGGAATACCGGGGCGAGATATTATGCCGGTATAGTGCTGGTAGAACACAGATAAATGGTTTTAATCGTTTTTTTTTGCATTATCCTCAAACTATTGCTTAACTAGACGGGACTTTACGCCAGATATACAAAGTACCTAACCACAGTCATTAGGTGGTAAAAGGTAATGTTGTCCAATTACGCTACAAGACTTGTTTGTTGTCATGTAAACGAAACATCTAGAATAATTGTGTATTTTTTTAGTAGGTATCAAGTAATGTGATGTACAAAAAAGATGCAATATTTTGCGTTTTTCTAGGCAATTAATATGATGATTTGAACAGGTTGCAATAAATTTAAGTGTTAGGTATAATGTTTTTATACTAAAGAATTCAGCAATTATAAAATAACTTTATAATCCAACCACAAAAAATTAAATAATGTAGGTAATCCACGGAATGTTAGTCATCCACTTAGTTTTTGGTCCAAAGTGTAACCAAAAAAAGTAAAGAATTTGGAAATATAACTTATTAGAGGTTTAGGCTCTTTGTGAATGTATATTTTTTGAAAAATACTACCACCAAAAACCAATATATATTTATTGTAACCGCGGTAAAGACACGAGCATTTTTATAATGGTTTATTTCTTCTAAAGTATGCAGTTATATGAACCAATATGAGCACCTTATCTCATGAGAGTACCAACCTGACAACATCATTTTTACAATCAGTTATATACCTTGTTGTTATGTGCTCAAAAAATAAGTACTTAATCGCTTTTCTCGGTAAACAGAGGCTGATCACGAACAAATGTGACGATCGTAAACGTAACATGTTTGAGATACACTGCGCGCTACCGCCTCAACGTTCGACAGTAAAGCTGATGTTGACGCGCAATGTATCTCAAACCCGTCACTGTTTCGATACGTTTACGATTGTCATATTAATTCGTGCTCACCCCTCTGGCGCATGTGTTCGTAATGCACTATCAAAGGCAAATAACTACAATTTGAAGCACGTTTGTTTATGAAACTAAATGATTGGTTTTACTTGAAGGACATCGTTCTCGCTTTAAATATTTATTTTTAAAGCTTAAAAATATCTGAATAGACGCTTCGGTTAGACTTAACTAAAATAAAAGAGTCATCATCTACAAAAAAATCCCCTTGTTGTTTTGGCAATAAACTTTGGTGACTTAGTAGTTGTGATTGTGAGGTTCAACTACGGTCGTACACCTATTTTTCAATTCAGTAACTCAAAGTTTTTATTAGGTATCTACATATTTTTTATCATCGTCAGATCCCTAACAACAACGTTTCATTCACCAGTTTGAAATCTGTTATATAAATAGATAATAAATTCATATTGCTTTGTAGGGTCAGACAGAACTTTAACTAATAAAAATACTTCCATTTATTTCGCGTAGATAATTTGAATAATTATACCATTATGTATGCAGCGAATGCCCGCGGCACACAATCTGCTAAATCAAGAAAACTTAGCTGAACACAGTTTGCATGAAGTATATATAGCTATTGTTTTGATGGTTAAACTACGGGTCCCTTCGGTTTAGCATCAATATTGTGAGTTATTAAAATGGTCCGACTATCAATAAGTTTGGTCTATTTCTTATTTCTCGGATGTATTAGTGGTGGAAGCACGATTCTGAAGTTCGACAACGAAAATGGAAAAGGGACGTGTTTTTTCACATAACACCAATTAGAACACAGGACTTTTATTTGATTTAAACACATTTAGATTCTCTTAATTATTTTAATTAAAAACTACGGAACAATGGTCCTCTATGTGTAGTTGAACCCTAAATAGGTGTGTGGTAGTCATGTGATGCCGGGTGGTACAAAGTGTGCCAACATCATACTAATTGTGACACGAAAAGGTAATGTACCAATTTAACGGTGATACCATTGAAACGGTGAATTTTCTTATAGGTATATCTTAGAATCGGAACCAAAATAATCTTTATAAAGTAAAATATCAAAAACAGAATAATGAAATTTTTTATAAATACATGTACATAGTAACACCCAGACACAGAACAAATATTTATTTTCAATACACAAACATTTGCTCTGGGTGGGAATCGAACCCACGACCTACAGCATAGAAGGCAGAGCTATAACCAACAGAGTTGCTACGCCTGTCAACTGTGCACCAGTTTGATTCTAAGAGATATTTGTACTTACTTAATCATTTGTAATCTGAGGAAAAAGTTTTATTTTATACCAAAACTAAGGCTACTTATACCTTTCAATTATCAGTTATCGAGTATTTACGACTTGGCATGAGATTTGTGAGAACTCGTTCTATGAATAACGATTACTTTCTTTATTTAAAAACTGAGTTGACATCTTAATTGGATCAGGGCTGGAAGTTTTTGTTGTAATGCTTACCAAGAATTGAGTAAATGCCGCTGTATTGTAAAAGCGCGTAGAAGTAGGAGAAAGATGGCGGATGGACCACTCTACAGCTAGCAATATGTATTTATTTATTACAATTATAATATTATAGAGGTAACTCAATAAGTAAGTCCCTACATATGGAAGGCAATTAGATTTTTTATGATAATATAACAAGCTGATGGCCCATTTGATATAATGTTGCTTATAACGGTAGCGAAACTCAAATGGACCTGGGCAGGACACTTGGCAAGATTTGGTGATGGCAGGAGGCCTTGACAAAATAGTGGCCTAGGGGACTCAAAAGAGGCCTAAGCAGACCAACAGCCAGATGGATGGATAACATCGTTGCCGTACAGGGTAAGACCTGGATGCAAAAAGCCAATGCAAGAAATGAGTGGCATTTGAAGGAAGAGGCTTATACCCAGCAGTGGGCTAATACGGACTGCCTGTGATGATGATGATGATGATGAAAGCGGTAAGGACTATTGCGTTCCTCTGAGGCTATGCCTGTAATTGCATGAGCTGTTTAGTGGTCGAAATAAACGAGCTCCCCAGACGAGTTCATTCGCAAAAAAAAACTTATTTTTTTTGAGATGAAATAAGCACCTAAAATCTTTAAGACATATAACATGTAAATATTTATTATGTGGTAGACTTCTACACGAGGCGAATCTATCTCCCTTATTAGTGTCAGAACGTGACAATCTAGCTCCGAGTCGAGTTTCAAAACAAATGGGTAAAATCAGTGATTTATGTACCAATCGTGGGATTTTTTAAACGTGTTAGGTATTTATCTCACTTAAGTTTGTTACAACCTAGAAGAATCGAATTATGCCACAGACACAGAGATAAGTCGGTATCGGACATTCACGCATATCTATAGAAATACAGATTACCGAAGTCATTTCTACCATAAAAAAACTTATTTACGCTGCTAAAAACTGACTTGGATAAACAAATGATTGGTGCTAGGCGAGTTATTATAACATCTCGTTAATATTATAATCAAGATTTATATTCAATTACTTATACGCAATTACCATGTACAATGTTTGAAAGAATGAAATATTGATTGTTTATGTACAAATACATATGTGGCATAGTGCGGACGAGGCTTTAGTTTGTATTAATAAGTATAAATAAGACAATTTATCAATTCCTTTTGTATTTCCGGTCGGTTTGAGGATAGTTATGGATGTGACCTTGATGCTACCGTTTCCTACCGCACCAGTTAACCTGTCAACATCATGTACGTATAATATATTGTTATTAAGGAATCAAGTTAATTTAATAAATTAGCAAAGGTACAGATAATAAGCAATATATTTTAACAAAATGATGTCCTATATTTCAAACTTCAATCGAATTTATTCAATAAAATTACAAGGATCACTTTGAAACGTCGTACATACCTACCTACTAAGTACTTAGATTCTAGGCGCCAGCAGTTCGTCGCGACCAGAGCCTAGAAGAACAAGGTAGGAAACTAGACCTGGATCCTAGATCTTATATGATCCTTGTTCTTACAATTGTTTAATAAAGAAGAAATGTTATTGTATTATCTGCTTTCTAAAGCTCGAAAATCCCGTTATGTAAACAAGCATTATCACCAAAATGTTTATATTGGACGCTCCGTAGCAATCTCGTAGCACACGAACTATTGACTTTATTTATTCTGTGGTCATGCTACGAGTTTTTCCATCCTTGGTCTTCACAATATTTGAAGAAATACGTCGTCGCTGGGATGGACCGATTAGTACAAAGCAATCCAAAAATAGTAGGTATGTGGTATTATTGACTATTATTATCTCAAAAAAATAAAATACAACAAAATACAGTTGTAGGCATCGACACGATAAGAAGAAGAAGAATCTCAAAGTCTAAAATATACACATAATAAAATGTTATCATTTATTTTACATTTTGTTATGCATTATGATTAAGTACTTTTATGATTATTTTTTCTACGTCGCGCTGGAGACTATACAATAATGAAGTGGCTATATGCGAAAAAAAAAATTATGAACCAAACAAAAAAGAATTAGGTACCTATAAGTGAATATCTGAATAGGTATTAACATTGCTGATGAATAAAATCTAGTTTGTTACATAACGCTATTTACATTTTATATGATACCTACTCATTAATATGCAACTACCTAAAGTAATTCACTTTAAATATTGTAAGTATGTGTTTGAGAGGTTTTTTAATAATAAATAAAGGCTTTAAAGTATCTTAAATCTGATTTAGGTTATTATTTCTGACAAGGAAGCAGGAAAACCACCAAAATTTCTTCAGAAAGGAACCAAGGTTGTCAGAAATGGAAAATCCAAAGCCCTGTCCATGTTCGCTATTATGGTACCTACTTACCTTAAGAAATATTCTGATTATTTGAGCTTTAGTACTAAAGCTCGAATTTATTATTCTTATTGCTTCTGAAAAACTATCTCGAAAATATTTGTATGAAGCGAAGTGCGATAGTTTTCGAGATTCAATTGTAATAAAACTTAGACTACGGGTTCAGGTGATCGTAATATAGGTAAACTAGTAGTTCAGTTCATTATGTTTATTGCCATAATTATGTACTTAGTTTATCCTTGTGGTTTACGAAATGCTACTCAACAAAGTATTTTATGTAAACTTTTAAAATGGTAAATAAATAAAAAAAAAACAATGTGAATTAAAAAGTGTATCATTTAGCTTATACACATATGCTTCAATAGTTTACATATATTTCAGCATTTCCTGTATGCCGCATACTTATACCTAAGTTATTGTAACAGCGATAATCTCGACAGGATGGAGTGACATGTGTCAAATAGAATGTGTACTCAATGCACAGTAAACATACAGACAATGCCACGGAATGTGCAAGTGCTGTGCAAATACTACGCTATCATGTGACACAATAACATTACACCTTTCTAAGTCAACAGTCGGGTAAAGTGCAACTACCTACACACTTTAAAACTTATCAAGATATCCTGTAATGTTTTATTGGACTAATAAGGAAATCTCCAAATACTTAGTGACTCAGAATAGAAATGTACTCGGAACTTTCTGCACAGAGGTAGGTCAGTTACTTATTTAGGACAGCTACATGATAGATAGCCTTTTTATCATCCAATACGCAGTTAGGTAAGTACATAGCGTCTAGGTATGTATCTGACTTACCAATAGCCACCCATATAGGTAAATCACGTGCCCGCATCAAGATAAATCACCCCTGCAAGGTCGAGGCGAGACCTTGCAGGCTTCAGGACAGTCAGAAGACATGTTTGAACATAATACGAAGCAGATAGATACTGTAGGTAGTGATGACTCGTACCTACCACGTGCGACAACTGCATAGGTAAAAGAAATATGGTAGGTTAGGTATGGTAATAATTTAGGTAATTCTTGGTTCCTCTCTACGCCGAAAGCTACGTAAGTAGCTAGTATCACCATAAATCATATATGTAGTTGATATATGATTTTTGGTGTTACTAAAAAGGGCCAGGAAATGTAGAGTAATTGATTATTCCACTTATTTTCCTTTACAGGCTTCTACAGGCTACTCTGCGCTTCACTAACTTTGGCTCTCTACGACTTGGATGGAACAAATTCCCCTAGACTTTTGCACGAATCATGGTCTGAATATCCTTTTTTCAGTAAATCACAAAGATGATTACGTTCAGCAATATTGTATCGTATGTTGTGATAGATAGAGATATTGTAGAGATCGCTACTTTCTTGTTCTCTTCGTTGCTACGAACTAAACCATACCTCTACCTATAGACCTACCTACGTTAAGCCGCCGCATATATTTTACAATTATGTACTAATATATAATTAGATGTAGGTATTTATTTGGTATTCCGTGTTGTCTCTTGAATAATTTAATATTTGAGGTTTTTCCAATCCGAGGTAATTTGGCCTTAGTTTAATACCTATACCTAATTAACTAAAAATACTTTTCTCATCAACGCCTCATTATCACAATAGTGGAACTATTTGGACGAAGTAACTAAGTACGCAGTACGCCTACGATCTCGTTTATATGTTAATGAACGTATGTGATTAGATTATTCACTGAAATGGATTTATAGGATTACGCGCTTGCAAAAAACATGAATGCTAATTAAAATTAAATCGGATCTGCGAGCGAAGATTAAATTATGCCAATAATAAATGAATCATCTACGTAAAAGCATAACCTAACCTATTGAATATATGAATGGCTTTAAAATACATATTATCAAATTATTAAACACAATGTTAAGCTACGTTTACACGTCGGTTTTGATTAAAATAAAGGGTACAAGCTTACCTTACAATTACAAACTTATGTAAGTAGGTATGCCACAAATATAACTCCTGAATATTAAGAAACAGCAACTCTTAGCACGTCAATGAAAGTGATAAAATAAAATATGTCTCCGTCAGGCTTCACTGAGCTCAATTGAAATTGCAGCTCTGCCGTTTGTTCTATGGGTTCGATTCCCACTAGGAACAAATAATCGTGTGATGGCAAATACTGATATTTCTGCTGTGGAAAATGTTAAATGTGGTGTGTAATTTTTTTTTCACTAGATATCTCATAATAGAGATAGAATTTTTACCTAGATATTGTACCTACTGATATTTATCAGGTACCTTATTGTGATTTTCGTTATTGTTTTTACTTTAAAATAGCGAGCGGGATCGCAACAATATATCATCTGGTACGATTATGTTATGGTATTAGCGATCATAATAAAACAAAGAGTTTAAATCAGGTATTTTTATTGTTGAGTTTAGTTTTCTTCAGGTCTCGATAGGCCTGCACCGCGTCGAGGCGGGCTCGCTCGCGGCGCATGGCGTCGGCGGCGGAGGCCGGCTTACTGCTGCTCTTGGACTGACTGCTGGAGCTGCTGGTGCCGAGGAGTTTGCTCAGCAGAAGGTCGCGACGGCCCGGCTGCAAGTAGATATAACTTAGTGAGCAACCAACATGCTTCACACGTATTGTTACAACTTTCGTATCTGATGTCAATGTTGTAGTGTTATTATTAAATTATGCATGTAATTTTTTTGGATACATAGATATTATTTATCAAGAAATGGATAACCACTGCCTTGACCGATAAACCTGATGTAAGTAACAGAGGTAACTTGTGCCATCATTTAATTGTTTTAAAACCTTGTATAGAAGATTGTCAGAAGACTAAATAATATTTTTTCTAAGTCAAATTTGACTTTTGCAATTGTATGTACTTATTCACAAATAGAAGTTGTGCCGTTTTGCATCGCAAATCACGTTCGTGGTGGACGTGTAGTAATGTATGTACACAGCGATAACCACTCGGCGTCACGTGCATGCAGATCAAGTAGCAGGTTCAATGCTTACCCTGGGTGCGCCTACAGAAGCTCCCTCCTTCTTGTTCTTGAAGTGCAAGGTGGGCGGCGCGTGTGATATATCGCCGAACGACACTCGCTCGTATACTACTTCTTGCCGGTCTTTTAATGTCTGCAACAAACAAACAACAATGTTGTTAAGATAGAAGAACAACTAGGTTACATGTTAGCAATCAATAGAAGGAATTCTATGCATTTTCATAAAATACAGAGGGAATGGAAGTGGCTAAGTTTTATTTGAACTTAGTTTGAAGTTGTTGTCGTTGTACCCGTTGACACACAAGAAGAAGAATAGAATATCTTTGTGCTCGAGATATAGTCATGACCCTATTTCATACAAAGCTTTGTCTTTCAGTATTTTTGATAGAGATTGCTGCTTAACGATAGGGCTGCCCATTATATATCAATAGTGTAATTGTTAATAGTATAGTAAGTGTTGTGTGCAATAAAATATTTTCCTATCTACTAAATATTATTTCATTATTCAACTGCAGTCTCGGTAGGTGTTGAAGGATTGTCATAATCCCATACTTACTTTAAATAAATGAATAATTTTATCTATTTTATTGATTGATAATGCTAAAATTCAAGGCATACTCAAAAAAGAATTCTTACTTCCTGTTCTTTCTCTAGTCTGGCTTTTTTCTTGAGCGCTTGTTTCTGTGTGCGAGTGAGTTTAACCTCCTTGGGCTCTGGCTTCCGGCCACCTGTGGCACGACGGATCTTCTTGGCGCGATACTCCTTGAAGTCTGCCATGCGCTCTCCTTTCACATCGTCATCGTCTTGGTCTTGCTGGAAGTTAAGAAAAGTAATCATTAAATAAATGTTGATAACTTAAGCTTTACTGTGTTTGGAGTTTGGGTCGAAAACCAGCTGGTATAGAATGTTATTTTAACTTGTAACCATTTATAAACTAAACTATATAGTTTGTGGACGCATGGAAACCACCCTGATTGTCAACTATTTAAATTTGTGTACTTTACTATAATCTAATTGAATGATTGCTGCTTGCTACTGACCGGATAGTAATCCTCTTCAGTAACATCTGTGTGCAATGCTTTCATAGCACTGTTGATGCGGAGAGAAAATCCACGCCCTGACTCGCCGGGCAGCTTATGTAGTCTCGATATAGGATTGTCTCCTTCACCACTTTTGCTATTTGCTGGAAGAAAATACATAATCATCATCATCATTCCCCTGTCCTTATCCCACGTGTTGGGGGGTCGGTACAACATGTTTTTTTCTTCCACTCACTCCTATCATTTGTCAACTCTGAGTCTACTCCTTTCACATTCATATCCTCTTTCACACAATCCAGCCACTTCTTTTTCGAATATACATAATCAAGATTAAATGATGGAACAACAAATTCAACATATTGATTTAGTTATTTTTTATAAAGTATACATACTGTGGTGTAGCCTTTTTAGATTCTTCTTTTTAGGTTTCTCTTCTGTAATATCTTTATTTTGAAAAGCAAACAGTCTTGTAAGAGATTTAGGGATCGGCTGTTCATCAGGGTCCTTTGGTGGGGCATTTATTTTTGATTTCAGGCTGAAAATAAGTGTTTAATAGATAATTCTTGAGGAACAAAAAAATTAAGTAAGCATAAATTCAATAATTTTAATAAATACGAACATTTTTTCCCGCCTTGCTTGTTGCACTAGTGGGTCTTTGACACCACGGTGCTTCTTTGCTGGTATTTTGCGTCCCATTTTGGCTGAAACGTGTAATTTCAGTAATGTTCAAGTTATGACAACGATGCGGTGCACCACACGTGTATGATATTTTGAGGTATGAAAATAGTTTTTAATTAATTGTTAGTTGCACTTTATATAATATAAATGTAACATCATAAAATCCTGTTTAAATTAACAATCTATCAACACAAACATGATGATCACAAACATAACCTAGCAGAGATTTGGTAGAGAAGAGAGAGACAACTTGACAACAAAACAAAATCATATGTTTCCTCTTCTTCTTCTTCCTTCTACTTCTTGGGTTGGGATGTCAGTGTCATGTCATACTACTGTTATTCTATTATGACTTTGAAAGTTTTAGAGTATATAATAATTTATTTTTTTATTGGACTATATACCGTAACAAAACTAGACATAAAATAAATAAAATATTTAGTAATCTAGTGAGCAGGCCAAGTAGGCCAACTAAACCTGTAGTTCAAAATATTTCAAATACTGTTTTCTTTACAAAGATAGTTAAAGCACTGTTTTCTGACATGTCTCTTTTAGAAATCAAATGAGATACAGCATTTTAGTGGACTTTACTCAAACGTCAGACGATTTCGGATTACGTTTTTTTGTTGTCTCTTGTGCGCTGCGCGCGGGAGGGGGTTTATTTTTTAGAAGCAAGCAAGGTCGTTCTTTGTGTCAAAAAATTACTTCTTGTGTCGAATAAAATTTACAAATACTAGCAACTATTACTTCAGTGATTGACTATTTTGTGTTCAAATAAAACTATCGTGCTTTGTGTATGTCGTGCGTAGCCAATAATAGGTTTTAGTGAAACCCGTGCACTCCATTCGTTCCAATGAGTTTGGGAGGAGGTCAAAACACAGAGGGAACAAATGCAGGAGGAATATACGTTCAATTTAATCAGGATTGCACGTAAGTATCGTAGTTCCGCCCACACAGGGGGCTGGATGACCCTGGTTTCTGTGTCTGACGGAGGTCGATGCCGCCGCGCCAGCTTGTGTTTCCTTGAGATATCAGTTGTTGCGAAAGCAAATAATGTCACGAAATTAGCGTCATTTTAGCTTGCGAGTGCGCTGCCATTGATGTGATGATGCAATATTCGATTGCTGAGTGTGTCGTAACCAGCTCCTAGGTCCTGGCGTTGGCTCAGGCACCAGAGGTCATCCCAGCCCCTCTGTTTACCACAACAAAGCATCAATCAACCATTGCTCATAAACTAGTTTTTGTTGACAAACACCAGCTGTGTCTGATTTGAGACAGCTCAACTGACTGTATTTACAAACATTGACCATGGTATTTTTTCTGAAGGTACACAAAACATGTGTTATTTATTACCATCTCTTCAAATGCAGTTATTGCATAATATTGAGTCATTAAATTTTATATTTTAACAAGACACAACTAAAGTATTTTTTTTGTGAAAAATTGGAACAAACATTTCACACATCACACTCTTCTAAACTAAGCTGAGCTTGTACTATGGGAACTAAATTGCTGTTAGTATACCTACCTATATACATTTAAATAAAACTACATAATTCATAAAATATGTTAAAAAGTTACAGTTTTTCTTGTATTTTATTACTTGGGATATCACTATAGATTGTATCTAGACAGTTGATTGTTGTCTCCAGGTCTCTTGTGGCTGGCAGCAGTAGCGGCTACCACCTGTTTGCATTGACACCCGATGATGGAGTGGAGGAGATCTATGCGAGCCGCTCGGGGCAGGACACGTGCCTGGTCGAGCGTCTCTTCAGCAGCTCGCTGGTGGCTATTGTCACAGTATCCGCTCCCAGGTATATCAATTAATACAATTAACTATATAGGTATTTCATAAGGACAATCCATACAAGGCCAGCAGATCAAGACAATCAAAAAGGTTACATTTTTATTGCAAGCGCTGGCATACTAAATCATCTTAAACAAAATGTTAAACACAAAACATTTAAAACACCTCTAGGTATAAAATATATTTTTTTATATGTTCTTCATTAGAATCAACATATCTCTGCATAACAACTTATCCAGTTACTGCCACTTTCAGAGATGTGACATAAACTTTACTTAAAATGTATGTGACTGAGCATTAATCAACTTTTAATGTAAGCCTCTGAGTGAGACTGATTGTCTGAGGTGAGAAAAACATAATTATCTACCATTTATTAACAATAAAACAGGTATTTCAATCATAAATGTATTTTACCATTTTATTGTTTTCTAATCAACATTTCTACTATCTAACAAAGTCAAGTTCGTAATTATTTCTTGGTTCAACACAATGACCTGCTTTTTAGATAATGAAAACGGCAGGTACCTATTATATATACCTTATCTCAATTACCTACCAATCAGCACTGACTTCCTTTTTCAAAGGAAATTGCAAGAAAAATAACTTAAATCTACCTAAAATACAATAGACTCATAATTGTATTGTTAATAACTACCTACCTTATTAATAATTCAAAAGTACTTAAAGACAGGTAACATGACTTACATCATTTGCACACTTATACTACAAAATTAAATATATTTATGAATAGGGTAGCACATATTTTATGTTTTATTACATTCTCGGTGTTTATTTTGCAGTCAAATCGAATTTTGAAAAGCTACATACCTACTTATTAATTTAAAAAAAAATTTTTAATGCCAGTGTTATACTTTTAGGAAATGTTTAGATTTATTGAGTACTTGTACTGTGCATCTTCATGGCTAAAGATTTACCATCAATTTTGTTCTAGTCTTAAACGTTTTGTAGTAAAGCGAAAGAAATGGTTCGTGAGGCTATTAAGCGGCTGTTTAATTTTGAATTGGCTTGTTAGGTATTCAAGTTAGCGTCGATAACCTAACAATCGGTTGTCGACTTTGACAGCTAATCGCGAGGGCAATCGATCGTTACTATGTTGCGAACGAAAAAAACAAAACACTAATCGATACAAAATACCTAACTGCATATAAATCTTTCAAAAAAACAATCTTCTTCTTATCGTGTCGATGCTACACTACAACTGTACTTTGTTGTAGCATCGTGTTGGAAAGATTAGCCAGACTAGACACTGCTTTACCGTGCCCAGCTGTTACCGGTGTGCGCCACGAGGAGGCTCTTTCCATGCACCCAAAAAAACAATGACATCAGCTTAAAATAATTGACCTTATTGAAACAACTGTACTGTAAAAAAATACAGCCTTATTTTTTGTGCAAATAAAATTGTTACTCATATTGATATTGAAAAGATCAATTTACTTTTATAAGTTGTGTTGGAGTACCAGGAAATGATAAAGAAACCACGAGTGCAGAGTTTAATGTACACGTGTACCACACAAGTATAGTAAATTCGATATTGCATAATTAAGCGTGTTTGTTTTTAATCGCGGCAGCATTTATTATACACTATTTTTTAAGTGAAAGCAATTGTATTATATTGAGATAAACTAGGGCTCCAACTTGTTATCCAGTGCGATCCGCATCACTAGATTGACAGCAAAATATAACTTGATCCGGAGTCAAGTTACCACGTCATTGAAATGTCTCGCAGCCACAATGGAACGTTACCAGCCAAGTAACAGGAACATGCGCTTGTAGTGTGGTGTCGAATATTGCGCATAGTATTACTACGTCAATTGTTTAACGCGTGTATCGTCTTGCTAATTATGTTTGATATGGAAATGATTGAGTAATCGCTGTTCGTTACGTTGTTTAATACATCATTAGTTTATATCGCGTTAGAAAACTTAATCTACACGGACTTCTATTAAATGCTACCTTTTATTAAAATGACCTCTACTTTTGCATGCCTGAAGAAAGACGCAGTGACGTTTCGATAGACTTGTTAATCTATAGAAAAGACAGCACCACCACCAAAAACGTTATGCATCTGCAAAAAAAATCTAACTTTACAAATCTTTGTAAAGGTACCAGGGTCCCGTTTCACCAACTTACAAGTTAACTAGTAACAATTTTACTATTACAGGCGTTACAAGCTACTAATTACAATTACAAGCGTTTCACTAACAGCTATTTTTTAAAGAATAATAAAAATCTGACCATAGACTCATTTTACTAGGAAGAAAGTGTCGAATAACAAGTAAAATTTTCTGCCCTATTCCATTCATTCCAATTCATTCAAATTCGTCGTTCTTTGCTCTGTAATGCTGGGGCCACACTAGCGGGCTACGGCGAATATTCGTGTTAACGCGATGTATGTGGCCGGGTACATCGTGTCATCGCTTTGTATTTCGCCTTTATCCGAACACGATGTTTTTGTCGCGCCAACACGATACGAATATTCGCCCGCTAATGTAGCCGAAGCATAATTGGTTGGCGGTCTTTCGAGTTTTCTGTTTGTGGCCATTTAACATAGTTAGGGAATAAATGGGTTGACACATTTGATACAATTTTATGTACCACACGGCATACACTGGCCTTAGACACGCCGTGCATGTCCCCTACCATGTGGTACTGTCCTCCGGACCCTAGCCAGTGCAGTCCCACGCACAGCTGCAATTTGGGGTCCAAGGGCATATTCCGCTGCGTGGTATATTCAAGGTGTGGTCCAACAATTCCTAATAAATCTTGCATTTTTGAGGAACTCATTCTGAATCGTTCATTAAACTCGTAGTCACTTTCGAAATCTACGTTAATACGCTCCCGATATATTCTTCTTCTCCGCGTTATTGTATTATCTTCTTCTGATGACGAGTCATCATCCCAAAAGAACATTGTTATTTCTAGTTCAATGATTTCAAATGTTTTTTGAATATTATAGCTCTGAAACCATTTATTAATATTGCACTTTTACAATTCTACCCAGGTCAAAAGGTAGGTAAAATTGTAACCAAAATCCCTGACAAGTTCAAATTTCTGTAGGAAACACTTGTTAGATTCATCAAATTGTCACAATAAAAAAATTAAAAAAATCTATGGATTGTAAATTGTCACTGGTTACTTGTACTTGTAAAATTTTGAATTTACGACATTATGAAACGCTTGTAACACGAAATGTTGCCATTATCAATGGATTATGGGTAAATGTTGCCATTTAATTTTACAATTCTACAATTTTGTAAGTTGGTGAAACGGGACCCAGATTGTCATGTCACTGACACGAGGAAAATAAAAAGGTCGTGAGGTTTAAAACTCAGGTTTATTGTACGGATTTAAATTTTATTTTTACAGCCGTGTAGGATATTGTACCATATGTACTTATTGAATATAGAAGGTTATTGTTTTGTAGTTATTAAACGGTAAATATAATCATACATATATAACACAATTATTTTATATGATTCTTGTGATTTTACTCAACAAAGTAGACATAGACAGTTATTTATTTACTACACATAGAAAATACACCAAAAAACAATAACAAAACAATAAAAATTAAGCAACAATCATTTTTCTGTGCTACAGCAGCAAAGGGGCTCGACTCACCATAATGCCTAGCCACTTGTAGGTAGCTAGGCGCTACTAGGTATAGTAGGTATACCGTTTGCATTAAATATTCATTCTTGGATTGCAGTTTAAAATAAAAATATGCACTCGTGCACGAAGCAAAGTCATAGTCTAATGACAAAAATAATCGGTTGCTGTGTTTAATAATACGTTTGAAATTCTGGCGAGAGAGCCAAATGTATTCAGAAATCACGTATTTCGAGAAATGCGTAATATTGGGCTATACGCAATGTTTTTCTACTCAGCTGATAACGCTTGCGTCACATCGCACCACAACAAACGTAGTTTAGTGGACGATGTTGCGTGCGCGCATTCAAGGTTAACGATTGCCACACTCAGCACTGTTATGGTATGCAGATTTTCGCCGATAGCCAGTTATTTTGTAGTATTTTCCCGTTTTAGCAAAACAAACCATTAGTCGTTTGTTTTGATTGATAAAAATAATCATGATTTCTGTGAGGTTTTTTGTCTATACTTAAGCTATTTATGTGATCATAGATTAAAAGTAATATAAGGACATCTAAGAGTGATCTTGCTGATTCATATCTTTTTTTATCCGAGTGATTTTACGGAACATTTGACTTTGACTAGGTAGAGATTTACCCTGAGAGGTACACTTTCAGGCTTTTTAATGTTACAATTCTTAAAAGTGCCTCTATTTAGTGTAGAGACTAGGCCTTTTTAGACGTTGATTATAATCTAGCCTTAAGCTAAACAGAGTACTGAACCTTGATGTAACCCAGCCTGTCGAACACCAATTCTACACACAAAGCCGAGACCGGAGTTTTTTGAAGTGAAAACTTCTTTAGCGGCGCTGGGTGGGTAAAAACTTTCAAACTCGCGTCAGGGTCACGTGACGTTGATAAAAAGCGTAAGATCGAGGGAAAGGGAGAGGAACTAGTATCTCCCACTCTTTCTACCGTGCCTGAGTGTGCTCTGTTTAGGCGGCACACAGACACATTCGCGCTTGCGCGAATGTGTCTGTGTCATTGTGATTGTCATTGTCATTATGACGTCTGTGGTTATATTTTTGAAGTGAAAACTTAAAAATGAAAACACAACGTTAATATTGAAGTTTTCACTTCTGCCGGCACTCCCGGAGTGCTACCTTTTTTTTAGGTGTAGTTTAATCGAAGAGAACGTCCATCGTATTGTTACAGAAAATCATTTCTTGCGTATTCTGTTTTTAGCCATATAAGATCAAGATAGTGCCTTGAGGTGGTTATTAAATAAAACAAACTATTGATTAACCTCTTGGTGGGGTGGGTGGATTGAGATATTGTCTAAGGCCTGTCGCCTATACATTCGATCTGGAAAATTCCGAACGACAGATAACAAAGAATGCTTTCTGTGTAAATGCTATCAAAGTCCCAGTGTCACTATCAGTCTGAATGTTCCCTTGTAAAGTTGTGCTGGTAGTGGTAACGTGATGTAGCTAAACGTGGATGACCTCCGCATGCCCCCGCAACCGCACAGCGACCATACTAATTATACTCCGTGCAGAATACACCAGTAAGTGCCACTTTAGAGAATGCCAACAGCCGAGGGCGAAGGGGCGACTGTAAGAGGCAATTTCAGAAAAAAAAAAACATTTCACAACTAAATTGTATCAGTTTTTTACAAATCTGCTGTATCTGCCTAAATGATCAATCAGTCGATACTGGCAGGCTCCCAATTTCACAGCCAGCAGTGCGGCATGCGTTGATCCCCAATAAGCATAGAGTCAACGCAATAGAGTTCGTTTTACAATGGCTGTAGATTCGGAGAGAGTCAGGTGTGATCCCGGCGACTATTTCTGTGCCTCGGACGTGAACTTGGCCGTGGACTTCTTGCACAACACCTACCTCGTCCCTCCCGCGCGTCTCGGCACACGTCTCAATAAATAAACAACTGAAGATCGTACAAATTATTCCTTTGTTAGTAAAAATATTAAGTGCATTTACTAGTAAAATCCCTGATACAAATCACTGAGTCAAAACATTCTCGCGGATCAAAGCGCTTTAAGATAACGGATGAACCCGGGGTTTCGACATAAATGTAAATACCAAAGTAATAGGTCAACTTAATAAATACACACTAAATCGGTATCAAAACTGAAAAGTCCGCACACACACGAACTTACTGATTAAAAGCGTGTTACAAATCATGCAGCTGTGTGCACTATAACAAACAACTAAAACGATATTATTCAAAACGATAGTAACCTTTGTCTAAATTACAAAGATCTTTTGTGACATTTCGACGGTTCTTGTAGGTATTAGTACTCTCTGTGGACGTGTGCAAAGTATGCTTATGTACTTTCTAGAGTTCAAGCAGTCTCGACAAGTTGGCCGTCTGACCTCTATGTTACGCGGATATGATGCAGGAGTACCTTACCAACCTACTACGCACCGCACTGCACGTGTATCGATGCTCCAAACGTCAGGCATTCTGTATCGCAGACAGATAACGCTACATTTTACAAGTAGACACACCCAACATTTGCTTTGTGTGTTGACCCTGAACAGCTGATTCTGTACTTGTAATGCAATGCAACATTGTACTGGAACCTAACTGGTAACCTTTGATGCGCGATTGGATTTGAGTTGCGTCTAGGTGACCTTTGATAGAATAGGTATAAGATCTTCTTTCGACTGGATAAATATATACAGATATCTTGTCTTGACTTCGACGTGACCTCATTAGGTATAAACTAAGGTATAACTTAATTATGTGTAACATACTAGAAAAAACCCAGCCCTTCAAAGTCTGCCCAATGAAAGCTTATTCTTTAGCTTGAAAGTAACCTTTCATTTCATTCAGAATTGATCTTCTAGACGTCAGTAATCAAATTAAACATGATAAATAATTATGGCAAAGTTTGCGAATGAAACGAGGCAGTCTATCTCAGAGCAGTGGCCTGAGATTAGCGCGAGACATTAATCAATGTTTTGCTCCCTGACGACATGTGTTCGATATTATTATAAAACACAGACGTCCTATTAAAAAAATAATATTGTAAAGATATCTTAACGTGAAGTAGGAACAGATTACATAGGAAGATTATAGTATTTGAAAGCTTCCTTGAGACATTATATCTTGGTATGATAAAAATGTTTTCTTACAATAAACAAATGTAAACGTATTATTTTTATGGGATTCATATAATATGACGCGTAGTTTGTTTCTAACGATTATAATCAGATTTACGTACTTCGGGTATGTTTTCGGTAAACAGAATATTTTAAGCAGAAAAATAACAATGTTATGTTGGATGGTTTCCTTATTGACGTTGGAATCTCTGTCTTATCTTTGTGTTGTTGATGAGTAATATTATACTCGTGTTCGCGAGGTTTTAATGATCTTTTGTGAGTGATTCATATACATATGCAGATGGTATTATTTAATTAAAAGCTTCTTGCTGAATGGTATGTCGTGTTTACGTCATAGCATATACACCTGTCCCACAGTTCGACCCTATATACTAGCAGGTGAACACATAACAGTGGGTTTATCTATCCATAATGCAGACTTCAGTTTTCCATTGAATTTCTATGCCGACAGAAATTGTGATGGAAAAGTACAACGCCATACTCACGTCAACGATTGTAGGATAGGATAATTATGTTAATTGAACACATTTTATATGCTAGTAATAGTAACCACCACTGAAACAATGTAAAATGATAGAACCCACGACTTACAGAGCCAAAGGTTGGGTTATGCCAACCGGCCATGTCGGATGTCAGAGAGAAAGAAAGAGTATCTTGTACTCTATTTGATATTATCTTAAGTTATAATATCTTATCTTAAGTTAAGAGAAGAGTAAAGTCACGTGAGGATACTTAGTCTAAGTCTGCCGAAATTAATAGTCCGTATCAGCCAGCACAGGTGTGAATTGAACATTTATGCAAAACAAAATGTTTTCTAGGTGAAGGCAAACTGCGTTAATGCTCTGCAATTATTATTCCTAAAGTACGTTCTTACTGCATGTAGAGTTATCTAACTGGATCATAGCAAATAGGTATTTAATATACCTAATTTAAAGGCATATTTATAGGCATGTATATATAGTCTTTGTGTCAATGAGTTTGTCCTCGGTACGAGATAGTCAAAAACAACAGTAAACATTAGTTAAACGCTATGTTGGACGCTAGGTCGTTGGTTCTTGGTGCGAATCAAACCTGCGACCCATAGCACTGAAGACAAATATTACCAACTAAACTACGCCTGTTTGTAGTTTTATTCGTGAAATTCTAATCTGAACCAATTTGTATTGTACTATGCTCAATTGATGTTGAAATGTTTGTTTGTTTGTGTTTCAGGAAGCTGATAGTGTGCCACTACAAAAAAGGCACTGAAATATGCAACTATAGCTATAGCAATACTATCCTCGCCGTCAAGCTCAATCGATCGGTCAGTACCAGCTTTTATATTCATTAGGCTATCACTCACATAACTAACACTTTAACTAATACTAATAATTTACAAGTCTTCTTAACTCAGTATTTACAAAAGTGAGGTAAATAAATTTTAATTCTTTGTTAGAAGGATCATACAAAAAACAGTTGGAACCGGGCCGTAAGTTTCTTGTCTGTTCAAGTCTAGGCTCTGGTCGCGAGGAACTGGCACCTACAATGACCTTGTATATAAGACGATTCTAAATGATTCTCGTGATTTTACTGAATAAAGTATAGTTGCGTATGACGAAATGTGAGTGATATATGAATGGCCCTGAAGTTAGTTTTGTCAGTGAAATCATCCCACCTCAAGCGATTACTGTCGCAAGGGTTGCCAAGCTGTAAAAACTGCAAATGCATGAAATATTGTCGCTTTTCTAACAGACGAAAATAGATTTTAACGATGGCACACTATGGCTGTTAATATGTATATATTTCTATGTCTATATAATACAAAGTATCATCTATTTTACAAATCTAATTTTGACGACCGATGTGGCGCGGTGGGCGATGGTCCGCCTGCGACGCGGAAGGTTGCGATTCCCGCCCCGGGATAAATGTTTGTATGTTCTGCAAACATTTATTCCGGGTGTTCTGGTTATAATATGTATAATAAAAAATATTAACTATGTAATGTATTATATTAAGTATGTCAGTCTTCTAGTACCCATAACACAAGCTCTGCTTAGCTTGGGGCTAGATGATGTTGTGTGGATTGTCCAGCATTATTTATTTATTTATAATTATAACTTATTTATATCTCTAGTGTACTGAAAAAGTACTTTTTCATTCTTTATTTTAATTGCGGTTTTTACTCGGTGCTTGGAACATTGCTTACATAATATACAGGGCCGACAGTATCTGATGATGCAGGTGTTCAAGGCCGTGAACACTTCTCATCGGATGGTCCACATGCTAGTCTGCCAGATATGGCATAAAAAGATTCAGTTGTTTTTTGTTTGTCATCGTGACTTTGCTATTCTTGTTTAAGGTGACGGGTATAGCCAAATGCGTGTTTTTGGGGAAACCGAAAACTGTTTTCAGAAAAAGTGATAGCATGTGGAGTTGTGTAACTTATTATTTCCTATAACACATATATTGAACTAGTGTATTGTTACTCAAAATTTGTGCTCTTGGATATAGTTTACTTTTAAATTTAAGTTTAGTACCAACACCTTTTGCAAAAGTGTGGTTTAAGATCCCATTTTTTATGGGTTTGGCAGATTTGTTTGGTACCAAACTCAGCATAGCTATTCTTATGGTTCGTATTTTGTGACTCTAAAGAAAACATTTCTACATTAAGGTGTTTAAAGAAGAAGAAGAGTAGCGCCTAAGGAATTATAAGTGTTTGATTGCTGTGTGCTCGCAAATATACATAAGGCACTGCTTTAGAGTTTGACTATCCGAACTGTGCGCGGCTCATTATGTGTTTTGCGCCGTTGTCAGCATTTTTGTTGAAATTGAAATTGTGACGTTGCCACGCTGACTGTCTAGAGTTTAACCACCACGGCAAAAACTATGCCGTGTTACAAGTTTAACGTGTGTATAGATATAATAAATAAATAATAAACTTGGAAGTTATTGTCATTTTTATTTATTATGAAAAATTTCACCCTACCCGTCGCCTTAAGTAGGTAACTCTTGTTGGTTCGTCCTAAATACAAATACAAAATGATACAAAATGATTAATTTATTCCCAAAGAATCACATCACCATCATCACCTAAAGTCGTCATAATACGCTTATTGCGACTACTGTAGGACATACACAAGTACAAATACAAGTTATAGTATACGTGCTCATGGGCTTTATTTCGCTCATACGACGACCTAAGGACGTTCACAAGTACTTGTGTTAGATAAGTTACCTACCCAAGGTTTTGCTGCCCTTCCTAAATTGTGAGCAATCATTCCAGCGGCTGATAGTTTGCCTGGAGGAGTCGCTGCACATCCACAACATCCGCGACATGAAGATCTTGCACACGATCCGCGACACGCCGCCCAACCCGCGCGGGCTGTGCGCCCTGTCGCCGTGCGTGGAGCACTGCTACGTCGCCTACCCCGGCTCCAGCGCCGTCGGCGAGGTGCAGATCTTCGACGCTGTGCATTTGGTAAGAGTCTCTTAACAGCTGGTTATGCCAATTGGGATTAATAGGTGCGATGACCTGCATGGTTATTGAACTGGATTCTGACAGGCGGCACTGTTCGGTTGGTAAAAGCTCTGCATTCTATGCTATGGGCTGTTGGTTCGATCCCCACCGAGAACATACTTGAGTAATGAACGCTGATGTTTGTTTTGTGTTACTATGTTTTCGCGATCACCAATCAAGTTTCCATAGTACTTACTAGCTTT
This sequence comes from Ecliptopera silaceata, assembly GCA_932527185.1. Classification (NCBI taxonomy): domain Eukaryota; kingdom Metazoa; phylum Arthropoda; class Insecta; order Lepidoptera; family Geometridae; genus Ecliptopera; species Ecliptopera silaceata. Next base: position 709,321 of record OW052202.1, on the reverse strand, counting down.
GCTTGATGTCTAATATCTGATGTGTGAATATATGTTGATGTGTTATGTGTTTTTAAGAGGCTTTTCCCCATCAAGGATCTTCTTCACAATAACCATAATCTACATAGAAAACTTGTAATTGGTCTTATGTATCTATTGTTAAGTATTTATTGTGTTTGTAGTACAGTATGTTTTCCAAGAAATAAATAAATAGATAACATTAAGTAATGTAAGATGAAGGAAATAAAAAGTTTTATAAACAAAATGGTGTTATTACAGAACGCGAAGTGCGTGATATCAGCGCACGACGCGCCGCTGGCCGCGTTGGCGTGGTCCATGTGCGGCCGCAAGCTCGCCACCGCCTCCGAGCGCGGGACCGTCATCCGGGTCTTCAGGTAACTACCTGCCACTATCTACCGCCAGGGTTGAGCATGTGGGGTGACTAACATGGTACTGAAGAAATACATAGTGAAGTAGTAGAGCTGTTGAACATGTGGGGTGTAGGGATCACTAATAACATGGTACTGAAGAAATGCATTCTGAAGTAGTGGAGCTGTTTGTGAAAGGGTTCGAATGGGGCAGTATTACCACCCAATTTTGAAGCCAAGTAGTGATGTTCGCTACGTTCTGCTTTAAGGGCAAGGGTAACATGAGACTTAGCACGTACTGAATACCGTGTTGTAAAGAACACGGGATTCTAAATAGGTTTAGTAATGCAGAGTTGGATGTTGTGTTGCAGCGTGCCGCAGCGCGTGAAGCTGCACGAGTTCCGGCGCGGCGTGAAGCGCTGCGTCAGCATCTCGTGCCTCGCCTTCAGCGCCTGCGGGGCGTACCTCGCCGCCACCTCCAACACGGAGACGGTGCACGTCTTCCGGGCGCAGGTAACGAACCTAACGGCTATACGGCGACACATTTTTTACGTCATTTTTGAAGTGAAAACTTCTTTAGCGGCGCTGGGTGGGTAAAAACTTTCAAACTCGCGTCAGGGTCACGTGACGTCGAAAAAGCGTAAGATCTTATTTAATTTTTATACATTGCTCGTAAAACAAGAGACGACAAAAGAACACACTTGCGGTCACGCGACGTATGACTCAAACAATTAAATAGTGTTGTGGCGACATCGTACAAGGCGAGTACAAGGCGCTGCCAACACGCGGTGCGGTGCGGAGCGCGGGGGCGGAGGACCGAGGAGCGGCACTCGCGCGCCGGCAGCCGACACACCCTCTGAGCACCCTCGCACGGGAAACACGTATCGCTCGCCGCGCGCGCATAACCAGATAGACGCTATTATATCGTACGAATCGTTTCGCCTAACTTGTATTTAACTGTATCGCTTCCATCTTATTGAAGTGAAAACTCAGTCAGGGTCACGTGACTCGTGACGTTCATCGAACGTGACGTTCATCGAACGTGACGTTCATCATTCGTTGTCTTCGTCGTTGTGTCAATGTCAATGACATGACACAATCACAATGACACAGACACATTCGCGCTTGCGCGAATGTGTCTGTGTCAGTGTGTCTTCGTTGTCTTCGTCGTTGTGTCACATTCGCGCAAGCGCGAATGTGACACAACGACGAAGACAACGACAATGACACAGACACATTCGCGCTTGCGCGAATGTGTCTGTGTCATTGTGATTGTCATTGTCATTGTCGTTGTGTCGACATGACACAATCACACTGACACAGACACATTCGCGCTTGCGCGAATGTGTCTGTGTCAGTGTGTCTTCGTTGTCTTCGTCGTTGTGTCACATTCGCGCTTGCGCGAATGTGACACAATGACATGACACAATCACAATGACACAGACACATTCGCGCTTGCGCGAATGTGTCTGTGTCATTGTCATTGTCATTATGACGACTGTGGTTATATTTTTGAAGTGAAAACTTAAAAGTGAAAACACATAGTTAATATTGAAGTTTTCACTTCTGCCGGCACTCCCGGAGTGCTACCATTTTTTTTTTTTTCATTTTCGTCGTGCCATTTGTTCATATTCGGATATTGTTTTCGCCGATTATTTAATGTTCGGGAAGTTTATTGTTCATTTTCTCTCGAAAGTAAAGTTTTTTGCTATATTTTAACATGGAATAAAGCCGTGTGATAACATAGATTAAATGAAAAATGAAGCATTAACCCGAGACTAGCATCCCTCACGCGGTTAAAGTGATATTAAACTCACTTTAACCGCGTGAGGGATGCTAGTATTTTTTAGCGCAACCGGATGGGTTACCGCTTGTCTGGCTGCGCCAATACATACAGTATGTAATGTGCGTGTGTTGCAGGAGGCGGGCCCCCCCGCGGGCACGGCGACGACGCCGGCGCCGGCCGCCGTGGCGCCCACGCCGGCAGAGGACGCACCCTTAGAGGAACCCACCACTCCCGCTGCTAACGGTACGTACTTGTCTCTATTTATACATGTTTATCTATTTATACTATTAATTTTTGCGTTTTTTTTTTTAAATCTTACTTAAATGATTTTTTTTGCTGTTAAAAATAACGTATTAGGTCAACTTTTAAATTAATTATTTAAAAAAAAAATTGAATCCGAAACCGAATCGAAGGCCGAATTCCGAACTAATAGAAACTTTGTTCCGGGAACGAGGGGCTTCGCACAAAAGGGTTCAGATCATTATTTTTATCGTCTAGAAAGTTTTAAGAGACATAGAAAAGGTCATGAGTTTAACGTGCGATTATAATTAACATTGAATTGTGCGAGTGCAGCGGGAGCGGGCGCGGGCGCGGGCGCGGTGAGCGCGGCGGGCGCGGGCACGTGGATGGGCTGGCTGTCGTCGGCGGTGTCGCTGGGCGCGGGCTACCTGCCGGGCGCGGTGGCCGAGGTGCTGGCGCAGGGCCGCGCGTGCTGCGCCGCGCGCCTGCCCGCGCCGCCGCTGCGCGCCGTGGCCGCGCTCACGGGCGCGTCCCGCTCGGCGCGCGCGCGCCTGCTGGTGGCCACGTCGGCGGGCGTGCTGTACGTGTACTCGCTGGACGCGCACGACGGCGCCGAGTGCACGTTGCTGCGCACGCACCGCCTGCTCGACGCGCCGCCACGGGACAGCCCGCACGGTACTATATAACACTATACATTACAGACAACAGCATACATTACGCACCACAATATACATAACAGTTTTATATAACATTTGACAGATAAAACACACGACAAATATAACACGTTGTACGTAAGTTGATACAACATATACGTGACTGTTCATTTAATGTACGTTATATAAATTGTAATACATATCACCAACATCATAGCGCTAATCGAAAGTTCTTCCGCGCAGTTGAAAAAGTTTCGTCAGAAACTTAAATTTGAAAATAAAATAAAAAAATAATCATGTTACAACTACACGAATACACATAACACTCATATTACTCAAGTTGTATTATCATATCGAATAGTACTAGCACAATTTTGACAAAAACATTATCCTCACCAAAGATAAAATTTCTTTAGTTTCCATTTTCATTTTTAAATTTCAATTTTACTCAGTACATTTCTGACACAATTCTATCATATAATTAACTTTATAAAAATCTAAAAATACAATAACTTTATTGTTGAGGGCCCACAACATGTGAGTTATTGTATTTTTATATATTATTTTTATCTAAAATTGGTTCTTTCAATTCTAAGATTTGTGTCAGGGTTGTACTGATATCGTAAGCTTAGTTACTAATGTTTCAAATTATCTGTATTTTGTGATCATTTCACGAACACACTTACAAATTAAATACTCACATATACACTTTCAGTTATTCAGTATCTAGTAATCATGCTTACTTTAAACTTCATTAAACCTGTATTTTAGTAGACCCCGGCTCACTGCTACCACACATAGCTATTTGACTTAGCAAAACTAGTGAAATTAACTTGAAATCTCATACCTATATCTAATTAAAGATTATATATTAAGATGTAATTAAAGATTTATTGAAATATGGCAAAGGTCTCAAGTTAACTTGGCTAGATGAACAAGCTCCTGTTTAAAAGTGTATTCTATTTCGAGCTAGTAAGTGGCAAAATGGCATAAATGAGACGTCACTTATGTCCTTTTGCCACGTTATACCTATATCAACTTAAGATGCCAGTGACGACTTGTAAGCTTAAGTTTTTAGAGGTGTTGTGTGGTAAGCGAGTGGGTGTAAGTATCGCCAGCAGATCAAAGGCTCGGTCGGACCGGTCGGGTGCTCTCGCCCGCGCCGGCCGCCATCGCCGAACATTTGTCTCTCTCCTTCGTTCTGTCTCACTCGCTCCATCCTTCTCTCTCCCATCTCCTCATTCGAGCGGTAATATCACATCTATGTATATGTATTATAACCTATTCATCTTAGCGATATTGAAGTTGCTGACTTATTACATGACGAATGCTTTAAAGATACAATTTTAGACGGAATATCACTGCGTTTTATCTGTCGTTTTTATTTAATGTATGTATGTTTATTTATTTAATAAAATGATGAAAGAATCGCGGTTCGAATCCCGTTTCTCTTAAATGTATCAGCTAATATAGCAACCATGGATGCCTTGCTTGATCTTATTTTGTCATTTTTTGTTTGAAAATACATTATCTTACGCTCAAATAAACGTTAGTGTTTTTTATCATGGCTCTTTATGATTCCATAAAAATATGAATTGTCAAAAAAAAACAGAATTACTCAGGGTTAATAGAACTTCAGGGAACTTAAAATGAAGGCATCTGTGGTTGCTCTTAGCTGAAGTAACAGTGCGGCGAGTTATTCCTTCCCGACACACGTCCAACCGACAAACCAAAGAATCGGTTCAAAAACGGCCAACACAAAACGTTAACTTATATTTTATCGTGGGGTTAAGAACTAAGTAAAACTAAACGACACCCTCTGAGTTGTTCAAAGCAGGCTAAAACAGGCCTTAACACGTTATTAAAATCTGGTCTTATACTTGCAAACCAAACAAATTTTATAATGGAACACAATTTTATAGTACATACAAAAAAAAACTAGAGTCATAGTACAAAACATTATACTAAACAAAAATATTAAATATTATACCAAACAAAAAACAACAATTAACTAGAAACGCCAGGAAATAAAAAAGAAAATTATCAATTAAATCACAATCGGTACCAAGAACAGTCTAAAGTCACAAGATTTATAAGACGATTCTAAACTAAGTAATTCTCGGTTCCAGTTTTACGCGACTAGAGCCTATCAAATACCAATACATATAAATAAAAACAGTACAGTAGTAGTGCGAGGTTGGTCTGTGGTCTGTGTTGGGAAGGTGCCGTGTGTGCGTACTGAGCGTGTGTTCCTGTGCAGCTCTGAGCGGCGCCGGACACAGTTACGCGGCCGCGCTCTCCGCGCACGACCCCATCGACGCAGGTATTGCATTCTCTGTGACCCCCACACTATCGGTGACCCCCCGCACTCGGGTGACCCCGATAGCAAAGCGATCACGATCCCTAGCCCTCCACCATCCTAAACTCCGATGCTCACACCCGGTCGGGTGTGCGCGCCTAAGTAAGCGAGGTCTACAGCGCTTTTTATCTACACATATAGTTAGGACCTCTGGTTTAAAAGTATTTGTCGACAGAATGACAATGTACTGAAAGGCGGGGCGGGGCCTCAGGTTAAAAACTTTACCCTGACTTCCTTCCCCGTTGCGGCAACCATGAACTAGGCCCTCTTTCAGTATTTCAGTATTCAATAGTGCTGTCCACCTCGCTTACTATATTCCTCCCTTATATGTATCCCGCTTGTCCTAACAGCTGGCTGGTGTCGCCCGGCGTCGGTCTGTACCGGCGTCGCGCGGCGCGGTACTTACCTGTTAGCACCTGTTATCTATAAGGGGTAGGACTGACCACGCTACTGACGGTGTCCCATACTTGCATGTTTCTTGCAGGGGTCTTTTGTTTTTCAGGAAGTTTAAAACGACGGTTTTTTACGGTACAAAATTATTGAGAATATTAGCAAATTTATCCGGGTGTAAAATAATACCTCTAATGATGTCCGACAAGTTTATCCTGAAAAGCAAAAGGACAATGCTCGCAATGTAGACATAGGTACTGTCAAAGTAAATGTCTGTTTGATATTAAAAAATCCGCCATCTTGTTTTTTTACCGTTCAGTTCTGTAAGGCTTAGATTTTTCTCTATAAGTACGTCTACAGTGCGAGATCCCAAAGCAATAATAGTAATACAAAACGGGCGTGCGAAGTAGCGTAGTGAGTGCGCCTCGGGCCGCATCGTATCAGTAACTCATGGAGTGTTGTGCCACTTGTGCCAGGCGCGAGCGCCGCGGGGCCGGCCGAGGGGGAGGACTGGCCCTAGGGCTCCAGGGGGCTAGGGCTCCAGGGGCGGGGGCGGAGGGACGCCACGCTGCAGCCCCGGACGCAGGTAAGTGGCGACGCGCCTGAGCACACATTTTGTTAGACTTCAGTTTTCAGTTTCAGTTCTGGGTGTCTGGGGTACTAATTTGAATTTATAAATAACTTCTTTATATTTTGGCCTCTTTGGGTGTTAGTTAATTAATAGTAATTAAATCTAAATGGGTAATAATGGATTTTTAACTTTTGCTAATGTAATTAAAAAATGCTGCGACTCTAAGCATAGACTATTTTTGAAAGTACCTACTACTGTGCTACAGTCATTCAAATTATAGAGTAATTCATCTCCCTTGTGCAATGTGTTGAATTGAATATAACAGTAGACCTCATCTTACAATGTAGTTGTTATTTTTGTTAGCTTCTGTTCGTCTTATTGCTAAAAATTAAATAAACTTTAAAAGAGATTAGGTAGTGTTTGACTGTTAATTCACTGCGTTGTTAATGGCAATAACAAGTCTATCCTGGAACCTAATTCGTTTGGAGATAATTTGATTAATTAATTACGATATGATTGTCACAATTTATGACGTTGCAGTTTAGAAAGATTTTTTTATATTTTATAGAATAAAGTCCAAATTACAAGGTCATGGTTTTGGGAACGTTAATCCAATTAAAAGTTTCTTCATTTTAATTAATTGTGTTAAGTATATCGTATTTGTATCACCTAAGTGTCTGCTTCGATTTGAACCAATCATTGAACAAAATTGACGTATTTTTCTTACACAAAGTTTAGTGCCAGACGCGGTGTTTTTTTTTAATGATATTGTAGGTTCACGTGGACGTGGGCACAATATTACTTGACGGAGCGCATTACATTAGTCATTAACAAAGTCCTAAGCGATGTGTTTCAGTTCAAAAACACTTTAGCGAAATTAAAATTTGCAATTAGACACGTAACCATTTTAATACATTAATTTTATACTTAAAAGTGCGAGGCGGCCCGTTAGATATAAATTGTACACAATTATGTGACTGTCTTGTGTTTTTATTTGAAATATTATTCAGACATTATCGGTGGTCGAAAGGTTGTCACTTGCAATGTACTTAGCGGTCAGCGTTGACATTTTAAAGTCACTATGCTAAGTGAATCAATCTGTAAGAAAGATGACTGTAGAACCTTTTCAAATTTAACCAATATTAGGTATAACTCGTCAGCGCGACTAATTGCTATTGATTCATTATGAATCCTACTTATGGCCGTATTGAATAGATTCTTCAGTCACTTACAAAAGGTTGATTGACGAATCAGATTTGTCGATTCCTTCGACCACCTTTAGTATCTGAAACGAAGTCCCGATTCCAAGTATCAGCTCCCCCTACAGAAGGGTCGCGCGCGCGCGATCTGGACGCGGCGCTGCAGGGCTCGCCGCCGCGCGGGGACTTCGACCTGCGCGACCCGCGGCACTTCCCGCCCATGCGGCCCGCGCCCGCGCCCGCGCACGCCGACTAGACGCCGCCTCACTTCTGCAGCAAACGGACCGGACCGGTGGCAACCCTACCTTATGCCACTGACTGGCGCAGCCGGCCTGGATTGCGCAGGTCTGGCTGCGCCAAAATGTTGGAATGTACGCGTTAAACTTTCACGATTTTTAGGTCGTGAAAGTTTAGCACGTAATTCATATTTTGATAGGATATCTCTAACAGTTTTATGAATGAGCATAAAGGATGTACATTAACTGGATGACATAGGGTTGCCAGCAGTCCAGGAGGCCAAGTCGACCGATAGTAACGTGGAATGAATACGCACTGTTTTATTGGTTAATCGGACTCTGCTTTTGTGAATTTAATTTAAAACTTTGGACTTCTAGCACGAATTATGTTGATTGTGTTATAAATTACGATAATAGTATGGTGACGGAATCTTGAACCGTTTGCAACATCACTAGTGCTAGGAAACCAAGTCTGCAGCGGTCGCATCACGGACTATAACGGTGTCCAAGATCACACGCATAATGTATGGCACCTAAATAAACCTTCGGTTTTGATAATACAATTAATCATTTAGCTATACAAAACATGTGTTGAATAAGTTTCAGTTTATATTAATATGGCCGTCATCAAGATCGGCTATGACTTCAGTTTGCGCTCTTTAGAATGTATTTAATTCGGCAGGATCGAAGTATGTAGGTATGGTAATTCCTTGGCGCGTTTACAAGGTAAAATCTGCATCATTTATATACGTATACGAATCAAGGAATTGCACGACACGCTCTACACACAAAGATTGTTCATTTTTGAAACTGAAATGAAATTCTTATAATTCCCTATTTAATTTCATAATAACATCTCTAGGTAATGTTATATTCTGGACTGAACTGTGTGTAGAGGTCAGTTTGAGGATCTAAACGCTACGGCGTTCTATGTGATTTAGCAAATAATTTATACTAAAATTGATCAGTGTCGGCGTTGCTTTGAAAGTTCAAACATAACGGTTTTATTCAGTTAAATCATTGAAATGTTATCAATTCTTACCCTCGCTTCTTACCTAGGTGACTAAAATTTATTTTTTGTCGCTTTTAGTTAAAATATGCAGCCGTCATTGGTCAACAAAAAAGTTTAATTTTAATAACAATTTGTATTATATTTTTTTATTATTAGTAAGAACTCCGGTATCCCTTTTCTCAAACGTGAGCTACAGGCAATACCATCAAGATTTACATAGGAAAGTTAAATGACAAATAAAAAAGATTAGGTTCACGTAATAACCTAAATGTTTCTTGACTCTAATTAAACCTCCGATATATGTAGGTACTCGGTTATTTTAAAAGTGTAGTTCAATATCTATAGTTATCCATTGTGTCATATCTAAGAATGAAACCGTGAATCTATTTTGGTGATTTGATGGAATTGTCTACAGCCGATAGTAAACGTAGTGATGTGCCAAGGCACCGTAAGACCGCGCATTTTTGGCGCAATCTTTCCGGAGATAGGACATTTTGGCAAGCGGCCACTGATGCTTCAAGATTTATCCGTTAAACGACTTTCGCTCAGCTGTATTTGTAATAAACAATATACCTAATTTCCATCTCATGAGTGTTGAAGTACCATATTTCGACATAATTGGTCATGCTTCAGTGGTCGTGTTGCCTAAGGTCGGGGGCTCGCGCTGATATAGTTAAATCACTGTTACACGGACCACGCATATCTATTCTATCTACGTAATTTTAAACTATAAACATTAGCGGTTATGAATTTTAAATCGAGAAATGTAGATGAATTAAATAATGAATACTATTCTTCTATGCGTATATTTTTAGAGTAATTATGAAGAGCGACCGATAGCGCGCGCTCCTGCACCGTTGTACATAGTTACAGGGCTTCCACACTTGTGGCATGCCATGCAGGCTGGCGGCGACCGACCGCTGCTCGCACGTGCGGAAGCCCATTACTTAATATAGGATGCACTTGTATGTAAAATAGGTAATTATAATCATTTTATGTGATAGCTGACGACGGATGGACATCTGAATGCTTGTGTGTGTTTTAAAAATGTAGAAAAAAACTGAAAAAAGTAGAAATCCAAAATTGTAAATATCTCTTGAAGGAGGCGAATATGTTACGCTCCATAAATATGTATTGAAATTTTAATTTTATTGTAAGTGCACTGTGCACGCGGCTTTACTTAAGTGTAAGTTCTGTTGCTGCTCGGAAAATAATATAAAACGAAAAAAATATAACTAAGGATGCCTGACACTCTTACAATTCATGGCTGTTGTAATGGCACATATTTTACAGTTGCGAGCTTTGCTTGGTATCAGACATTCAGAAATCACGTTATTAAGAAACATAGTACAAATCTTTATGTTGTAATTCTTTAACCGCCAATGTGCCCTTGTAATAGCCATGCACTGTAGGTACGCTGTTAGCTTAGTACGGCCTCGTGAACAGCGAGTATTGAAAGTTCGATTCAATAGTTATAAAAGTAATTCAGTGTTCGGAACATTGTGCTCTAAAATGTATGTTCTTATTCGTAAATTCTAATATCGCGCGACGGGACTTTAATTATTGAGCTAAGATCTGGCAAATAAGCTAGTAATTGTATGAAATTGTACAAACTTTTAAGATTCTCGCAAGTAGAAACCATTGTAATAGGACGGTTAGTTTTCTGGTAAATTCGTCTTTCACGTCCCGTGCGCTGCTTATACAAAATTGTACATAATGAATAAATATTTTTACAAAACCGATTTTTGTCATTTTATTGCTTTTCAGATACATATATTTCACCTAGGCGTTAAATTGAAGTTAGGGTAGGTCCTCTGTTTTGTATTATAACTCTGAAACTACTGATTATAAAAGCCTCAAACTATGCATTAAGTCTAGAGCTACAAATAAATGCTGTACAATCAGCCGTTTGGCGTAACCAGGTGTGGTGAGTCCATGTGCCTGCCTTCGGTATACGTATTCTAATAAAGTCTAAAGCAGCGATCCTGCGCGTCAAAGGAAGGTCGCGGGTTCGAATCCAGTCCGACATAATAACTGCTGCAATATTAAAATTTGATACCCACTTTGGTATTTTGAAACAACTAAGAGTAGATTTCAGGCTGTTGTTCCTATCAAATAAAAATCGCATGCACTTGGTTCTGCATTTACGATTTACATAAACAACAGGTGAAATAAAATACATCATAAATTTAGAATTATTTTTATTTAACTATATTTACATTAAACACAGACTACTGCTCACCAACACAAACCTACCGTTGGCTCAAAGATATTTTGAAATCTGATCGATCTTATAAACCATACGATTGTAGCATAACATTGTAAACCGGCTACTATAACTAGTTACCTAATTAGTTAAATCAAGGCGAGCTTTTCAAAAAAACTATTCAGATTGGTCGGAGTGTTTTGGTGAACAATAGTTTCAAGGTGACTTCATTGCATGATACCAAACCAAGGCGGTAATAGGACCATTCTGGTCCAGTCAGGAACTCTTCGACCATTTACGACTAAACGGGTTTAGTCGTTACAAAAAAATATTCAACAGTAAAAAAAATAACTTTCAAACGAAATCAATGAGTATAAAAGATAGTAGTGTTGAGTAGTATGAACTAATTAGTACCTATAAATCGATGTTTTCTACAACCTTACTAATAATATTAAAATGGATTAAATTAAGATCCTAAAACGACCTTGATTTGGTACAATGCTAAAGTCACACCTTTAAGATCAACAAAATAAGACTAAGCAGCAAGCTGATCCAACATTTCCCACGGAAAATTTTATTAATTTAAATTCATTTTTGATAATACTTTGCGCGAATTATTGCCGCCAGCGTACGTTTATCTTGCAAAGTATTTTTGTGAAAACTATTACAGATTGTTTGAGCATTTTATCGGATGCTGATATGTAGGAGTCAGCCATACCGGCCATCAGCCACTTATCAGCAAACCCTAAAATGCTGCAGTTATCCAAACCATCGTCCATGGTTCAATTCAAATGCATTCATTAGTATGCGACGAGCTTCGGTGCTAGCCGCTGTATATATATGTATTTCAACACTTAGGGACAAGCACGAATAAATGTGACAATCGTAAACGTATCCCAGTTACAATGCGCGGTGTCGCTGCAACGCTCAGCAGAAGAGTTGGCGTTAGCGCGCAACGTGACTCGAATATGTTAGTAACGCGACTGTCAAATTTATGCATAGCCACTCCCCAGGGCTGAAAATTACCTCCAGTTTTATAAACTTGAGAATGAAGCTAGTGTTAGCCGACTGCTCCAAAGGAGGGTGTTGCGAACTCATTGATTTACCTAAATACGAACTAAGCGACGCAAGGATAGAGTAAGCGATTCAGTCTGATAGGAATCAGTGACGACATAGCAAGTCGCATGGGAGTCATGAAGTGATTTGTTATGCTACTATTTTAAGGTAAAATTTACTTAAACTTTTGGGGCACATTTAACAGTTTCTTTGAAAGATTAAAAAACTGAACCAAATTATGAATATGAATCCAGATTCACATTTCTTCTTTTTTAGATCTTTTTAATGTTTGTGAAATGTATTTCCGTATCCTTTTAGCAGTCATATTTCCATAGTACAAGCTATCCTTAGTTTAGGACTACACGTTGTGTGAAAAGTCCATGATTATTTATAAATAGCATCTATTCATCACTTCTGAACTTCCACGCGCTCACTTCAGTATAAAAATAAGTGAAGCCTATCCACGGCGCACTTCCCACTTCCGTATAAAAAGTGACACTAGTTACTGTCCGGCTATTTACATCTGGCTCGAGTTCCTGAAACAAAAGACAGATTTTATTTGTTACCTCACTTGAGAAATGTTACAATATGGCTGTGTAACTAACAAAAACTTGTTACCTTAGAGTAACAGACAGCAACTTACAGTTACTCAATCACAATCGTAAACGTAACGTATTTAAAATACACTGCGCGGTAACTTTGCTACGTTCAAAAGAAAAGCTGATGTTAACGCTTAGTGTATCCCAAATACGTCACTGGTTCGATATTCGATAGTTTACGATTGTCACATTTATTCGTGCCCACCGCCCAGAGCCTAGACTAGAAGAACGGGCAGGATCCTGATCCTACGACCTGGTTCCTACAGTTTTTGTATGATCCTCTAGCACCATCTATCTCGCTACATGATGAACTACATCGAAGTCTACGCAACAGACCAACAGATGGCAGAGACAAATCCTAGATCGCGCAAACGAAGCTACCACGAAGTTTGAACATATGTAATAGAACCGATTACTATCCCTCGGTCCTAGCCAAAGGTCGCTTGGCGTGGAGGATTCCCTTTTCGTTAAAGAATGACAATGTAGCAGTAGCTACATGATGTATGATGGTATTAGTGGATAGTGTACCTGGGCATGGCGCACATCTCGCAGGCGTCGCGGTCGCCCGTGTTGTGGAAGGTGCAGATGCCGCACGTCCACACACTCTGCGACGAACTGCCGCTGGAATGTACAACATGTTATATTAATACTTACTATCTACATAGAATAGTATACTAGTGGTTCTGAAAGAACAGCATATAGTCGATTATTTTACAACATGTGTAAAATAAAGTTCGTAGTACTACGCAAACTTGATTGAAATCCTTCGATAAACATATAAATAACGTTACAACAGACTTCCCCTTTTTCCCGCAACATTCCCTAAAATGTGAAAATGTATATGATATTCGTTATTCTGTAGCGGTGGCCATCTTGGATCGATTTTCAAGCTACTAACACTTTCGACTACCTCACCTTTCTAAATTGAAATCGGTTCATTCGTTCGGGAGCTACGATGCCACAGACAGAAACCCCAAACTTATAACTCCCCGTTGTTTTTTGCGTTCAAGGTTAAAAAAGCTAGCTTCAACGGCAGCAGCAAAGTCGTGCGGGTATGTATATAATATAACTGACGTGGTATGCGTGGCGTCGTGCGCGTCGGACTCGGCGGCGACGCGCGCGAGGTGCTCGAGCGTGGCGGCGTGCGGCTCGGCGCGCCACGCCTCCGCGCGCGCCGCGTCGCGTGCGCGCACCGCCACCAGCAGCGGCTCCATCTGCACCGCCGACAGCGGCAGCGCCGAGTTCGTCATCAGGTACACCAGCACGTGCAGGTCTGACATCGCCTGCGAACACATAGTGCTATAGCCGGACCATCACAACCGGCGATCGAAGCTTTCGTTGACCGTGAAAGCCGAAGTGATATCTAGGGGAATAAGAGGTAGCAAGACGAAGGCCCGTTTCTCATTTTACCCTTTGAGCAATCCCTACTGACCGATCTACGCACACGAAATGCGCTAGTCGACTCCATGCTAAAGTATCGTCACTTACTCTGGGGTTTCCTGAAAGGTGAGCACGAATAATTGTAACGATACGCCACCGTTGTTCGTGGGCTCAGTACTCACGTCGAGGAAGGAGGGCGCGCTCTCGATGTGGTGGTGCAGCGCCTGCAGCGTCTGGTGGTGCGGCGGGGGGCGGTGCGCGGGGGGGAAGGCGGCGCGCGCGGGGGCGGGGGCGGGCGCGGGGGCGCGCGGCCCGCCCCCCACGCCGCACGGCACGTCCACCAGCAGGTAGGCCACGGGCAGGCGACGTGCGCTCACGCCCACCTCGTTGCCGTATGCATCTTTTTCCTGGAATTCAAGATTACACCGTATTATTAACTTGTTTTTTGTCTGGGATCCAACTTGGTTGGATACTACTAACTTTTACGAGAGTGTTCAAAAAGAAATGGTGATGCATCAATCGTAAGGCAAATGAAATAAAAAATGTTTTCTTTGGAACATAAATGACAACAGACAATGAAAAAAGATGACATTGACAACTACAAAAGTTCACAACTGACTAATGAAATCAACGCCCCCATTCAATCCAAAAAAAATAAAGCAATGTATTGAATCAGATATCCAGTCTGGTGAGAGATACCTTGTAGTAGAGGTCGGGCACGTACTGCCTTGGCGTGGAGTCGCGCACGTAGGCTAGCTCGGGCGCGTCCTTGGTGGGCAGCAGCACGGCGTCGCGCACCATGGCCTGGCACTGCCCCGACACCTGGTACCCCTCCAGGTGCACCTGGTTCTCACTGTCGCCTGCAAACCAATAGTACCCTTTTATTCAGTACCCTAATCCTAATTCTAAGTGGGGGAATAAGATCTGCACTGACGTCCCGCAACGGGGTGTATTGTGCATTGTCCCCCTGCTAACCTCACCCCAGCCAGCCCAACTCCTTAAAGTACATTTCCCATTCAGTACCCATGCATTTGATTTCAGAAACCATCTATCGCTCGGGCTAAGTGACCCAGCTGTCCGAGTGACCCAGTCATCAAAAAAAAAAATTTTTATTTAAAGTTTAGATGCTGGCCGTTAAGAATTTCAGCTCAAAAACATTCAACTTCAACCGGTTTTCTAAGGAAACATTAGTCATAAGCTAGGAATATATGAATAGTTTAGAATTTAGCAGTGGGTGAACATATAGTTTAGGATTTAGCAGTGGGTGAACAGATAGTTTAGAATTTAGCAGTGGGTGAACAGATAGTTTAGAATTTAGCAGTGGGTGAACATATAGTTTAGGACCTTACAGTAGCAGTGAATGAACAAATAGTGTACGATCTTTAAATAGTGAATAATAAATAGCAGCACTCACCAGAAACGCAGACGGTGACGAACTTGGAGCCGAAGTAGCCCGAGGTGGCGTGTCGGCACGCGTTGGGGTGCAGGTTCTGGAAGTGTCCCGCCATTATGCACTCCTGCGCAGATAGGAAATGCGTGTCCACTCCACTGAAATCATAAACGATAACACTCGTTAAACTAATTTAATTATATTATATACTGTCGAAAAAACCATGACAAATAGTAGTGAAATGATAGTGAATGTCTAATTTTGATAAATTTTGGTTCGTGGCAAACTTTGACTTTAGAGCCACCTGATGAAAGTAAACTGATCAAACGCAGCTACAGCTTTCACAAAGTTCGCAGTCGGGATTTGATGATGATGTCCTCCACAACGTATCCGTCGATGGCGAACCTTGATGAAGGATTTATTTATTTTACTTTTCAATTCTAGTATTAAGTTTAAATTATCTAATATCATACATTACTTTCTTATTTAATTCCTATTAATATGCGATCGGATACGACTTGCGAAGCCAAATTTGATTTTAAAAACTTTATCACAGGATGGACAATACAACCGGGCAGATGACTCACCGCAGATGCTGCACCTGTGTGCCCTTGGGCAGCAGGTCGGTGAAGAGCCAGCCGACGCGGCGCAGTCCGAGGCTCGCGGCGACGTGCTGCAGCGCGGGCTCCGCGGGGTCGGCCTGCAGCGCCGCCGCGTCGCGCCCGCTCGCCTGCGCCGGCTCGTATATAGCCGCCACGCGCGCGCGGATACCTGACACAAACACATCTTATAAGCCATTGTTTGTTTCCCAATTATTTGTATATTTTGCTAAGTATTCTTATTAGAATTGTATTTTTTTTTTCTTTTCTTTCTGGGACATGTGAGACTGGGTCGAGGAATGTTTCTCTTCTCTATCTTAAGTATTTAGAGAAAATTTTAATCGACATTTAAGGCGACATTTTTCGATACGTCTACCAAACTATGAGATACACAGAGGACTGAGTTCAATTTTGGCAGTGATGACTTATATAAAAACCATCAATCTTGGGAGACAGTAGATTGAATTGACACACTGCTTAAAGGTGTTTTTGTGTAATGGGCTTTCCAGATATTCTGTATGTATCTTCTGTAAATATTGGCAACTATTAAAAATATAACACTACTCAAGACACAACTCAAAACACAACAAACAGACCTCAAGTGTACTTACCTAATGGTACGTCTGGATGCCTTTCATATGTGCCATACAAATAACCGATTCTCTGGTCTCCTGTAGCCCTCCAGTAAGATAGGAAGCGCTCCACTATATCAGGATGTTCAACTAAAACGTTATCCACATGTCTGTAGGGTTGCCTGGTCAATGTGACGGCCCCGGGCTGACACTTTGAACAAATACCGCGAGGCCACGGTGGATGTTCTGTACAACCTGCAAATATATTTTCATAATTAAATTACATTGTAATTGTGTATTGATGTGTTAGTTACTTTGTTTAAAAATAAAACTAGTATTTATTATTTACATGTTTTTTATTACAATACCGATAACTTTATTGAGGACTAGGTATATAGTTTTGTGGTTTTCACAATACAAATCTTGTGCTGCATTTTAGATACTTACATATATTCTAGAAATTCGCAAAGGTGTAGCAGTGGATATCTATGTTTTTAAATCATCAACTAACCTGGTTTGATCTTGAAGCTCAGTTCATTAAGCGAGACAAAGTTTTTAGACTGGATCTTTCGTAGGTAGGAGTGGAACGACATGTGCTTAATGTTGTGTTCTTTCAAATAGTTCTCGTCCCAGGGCTCCAGGGGTGAGCAGTGAACACAGCAGCCTTTTATATTGTGTCGACATCTACCAAATACAATTTTTTGGTCAATTTACTATCACTCAAAATATTCTCAGTAAGATGCAGAGTAAAATGACAGAATCCTATTAAAACTATCCAATGTTTGGTATATTTATGCTGTATAGGCCAAGAATATCTACTATTTGTATGAATAAAATACCTATTGTTATTTTGACCTCTGCTTAGATTAGTTAAACTATTTTTTTAATGATATATGTACAAATGCTTGGCCGCTATCTCATATCTATAGACTGTACAAATTGAACACTGAAAATAGGCATTTTGTGCAAGTCATTCTAGCATAATTATTGCAATAACTCACAATTTCTCATCCCGCTGTCGTTCAATGTTTCCTGACAATTTGTACAATTCGAGATCTACATCATCCTCCTGCGGTGCTTCTGCTAATTGTTTGTCAGTCTGTGGAGTGGATGCCGTGGAACCTTTGGAAGTGCTCGGCATCGCCGGGTCTCCTGATGGTGTACTGTTAATCTGAAGATTGAATTGTAAATGACAGCATTTATGACACCGATTTTTAAGCTTCAGACTACATTTCCACCTTGGAAATCGTAGCAAGCCCCAGACTAATCAAGTGTCCTAATCGGAAGAGTGTTATGTTGGGTGTGAGTGAGGGCTCACCTCCGCACTGGTGCTGGTGGTGGGCTGGTCGAAGAGCACAGCTCCGTTGACGGGGCTGAGGTAGAGCAAGTCGCCGTGGCGCAGGCCGCAGTCACGCAGCGAGCGCGCCTTGCTGGGCAGCAGCTCCTCGCGGCGCTGGCGGTCCTTGTGCAGCGCGAACGCGAACGAGCTGAGCGCCAGCGCGGCGTGCACGCGCTCGTACAGCGCCGCCGTGCTCTCCGCCGCGCCCAGCTCCACGCGCGCCGTGCCCTCCGCCGACTGCACCCGCAGGATCTGCACACATAACGCTCCTCCGACTTAAGTCTCTGAACCACATACCCACCACCCTCATCGACCTGGACCCGATCGCTCCACTAGATCCTGTGTTCGGTCAGGCTTTGTTTCAAAGTTTCGGGCCTAGTTTTGTAAGAGAAGTTTTGAATTTTCGATTCGCTGACGAGCGACGAGACGCATACTTTTGAAGGCGTCCAGCTAAGTTAAGGGAGCGCGAATCCACCCAATTGTAATTTTAATTTATGGCCGTTCTATTGGAGATCTGATCGGACATATTTTTACCATTTTCTTTGAATCCATCATAAAACTAGAATAAAATTTGCAAAACACCAACAATGCAATGAATGACCGACGTCCAATCAGTCAGTCAATCAGCTGTCAAAACTTTGTTCCATTACCCAGTTACAATGTTTAATGATATCAATGTAGCTTTTTTCACTCATTCATTTGCAAGAAACGCTTAAGCTATCCTGCTCTAAAGCGATTAAAATAAAACCCGTTTTATAAACAACGAGCTGTGGAGCATTGAGAATGACATGTCTAATTTTCATAGAAATTGTAAGTAGAGTCATACAAAATATGGAAAGTGTCATCATCATTGTTTGGTAAACGTAATCATTCGATAAATGAGTTATTTTTAAATAAATTGTATAAGTGATTAAATTTTTTTTTATGTAATATAAAACGGGTCCGGTTAATGTACAACCATGGAAAGCACGACCCGGGAATGCACGACCACGGAAAACACAGCCAGGAATACGCAACCAGGAAAACGCAGCCAAAATGTACATGAAATCCGGGCTGCGCATTCCCGACACGTGTTGGGAATGTCCAACCACGGAATGTACAGCCGTGGAAAACACGACCATGGAATTGGAAGCCAAAATGGTCATCAATTCCGGGCTGCGCATTCCCAACACGTGTTGGGATTGTCCAACCACGGAATGTACAGCCTTGGAAAACACGACCATGGAATTGGCAACCATTGCTGATTGGTCGAAAGCCTATGCTTCGTTTAGATGAAACCACAGATTAAAATATTACTATCCCATTTTGATAAAGATGAACTGCACAGATTATAATATGCAAATAATAAACCCCAAAACACACTAAGATTAAATCAGACAAGAACCACGTTATGGATAACGTCTAATAATCGAAATTTAACAGTGCAACCAGTAATGTCTCGCAGTTGTGTGCTTGATTCAGTTTTTATCCAAATAATGGCAACCATTCATTTTATTTTGTTTCGGAATGCATCGGTATAAGGTTATAACAGACGGCTACTCTAATATATCTTACATGTCTTAGTGTAACGTGCTCACACACTAACTCTTTTTACCAACAGAGTGCTCCTTTTTTTAAAAACGAACAGACTATAATTTGCTATAGTAACATTAACAAATAGATACCAACAAAAATAATCCTGAAAAAGAATATATTAACATAACAAATAAACCATGTACATACAATAAAAATTAACTAAGGAAACGAATACACATATTTATAAAAAGATGAAGTTTCATGTTGAACATCCACTTCAGGGTTCCGAGCAATCAAAGCGTTGATAATGTAAGTGCGTTCGCTGTCGCAGCATACCGCGCGGTGTCGGCATAAACGACGAGCGCGGCCACGCAAGTTCCGGTCAGGAACGTAAAGCGAGCACTCTAATAAAGCTATAGGATTATCAATATTTCCCCGTAACATTTGAAAATAATGGGTCATTATAGCACATTTTCGGCGAAGCTCCAACTTATGGAGTCCCAACATACCACCCACAAACAAGGACAGAGACAAGAACGGATAGTACCCATACAATTAGAGGTATCTACTAAATTTCATTTGTACCCCCACTAGATAAATTATAAGTTGATGATAGAGTCATCAACTTATAATTTATCTAGTGGGGGTCCCAGATTATAGCGTTATATTTCGTTATTGACGACCGATGTGGCGTGGCGGGCGAAGGTCCACCTGCGACGTGGAGGATGCGGGTTTCCGCCTTGGGATAAATGTTTGTACGATCTATTTATTCTGGGTGTTCTGGGTATTTTATATGTATAATAAAAAATATATATCTATGAAATGTATTTTATTAAGTATATCTAGTATTCTAGTGCCCATAACACAAGCTGTGATGATGTTGTGTGGGTTGTCCAGCATTATTTATTTATTTATATTTATATTCTAGTTTCGATCTAACGAATGCATAAAACATAGACGTAATCGCGTTTCTATCCTTAACTGATATTAATGTATGGAAAAGAGGTGATGAGCGATATTTGATATAGTTCAAATGTGTAACAACCTTTAGCCTATCCATCATTTTTGACAGAAACATAAATTGACTTTGGCACAATTGGCATTACAAAAGGTAAAAAAAAGAAATTATCTCGCTCTAGCGGGAAATTCAAATTTTTTAGGGTTTTTTTTTGTTGCGGCTGAACTGTTATATCTTTATGGAATATAAATAATGCGATGTAAATATATAAATATTATGTAAATAAATATTTAATACGCGATGAAATGGTAAGTAGGAAAGGAAGTAAGTATGAAATGTACTTAATAATAATAATTATTATAATATTGAATGTGTGTAAATATGAAATGTGGAGGGGATTTACATTACAATTTATCATTATGCTCGTTTATGTATCAACGTTTTAGAAAATACTATTTACGGGGATTAAACAATTTTGGTGAGCTCAAGCGATTGATTGATTTGCCGCCTTTAGATCGAGTACCGTTGACCCCTCTGAGCCAATCGAAACTTCGTAAAATGCATAGTAGTCCAGTCATATACATTTGGAAATGAAAATGAACCGAAAGAGCCAAATTTTGGATATTACTTGGGAGGAGGCTAGAAAAGCTTAAGTTCAAATTATAGTTCAAAATATAATTATAAAATCTTGTGCGTTTTCCGCCATCTTGAAAAAAGGGTTAAATTCAGTTTTTTCATCATAACTCGGTTCCCCGTTGAGATACGAAATTTTTCATGGGATACTTTTTTGTTGCTCTTTGTACAATCTACAATTAAGGTCCCATACATTTTTCACATATCGATCATCGTTATCGAGATATCGATCAAAATAATTTATATATAGTTTTTCGCTGTTTCCTTTTTTCTCAATTAGGTATAGGTCGACAATTTGAACTTAAGCTTTTCTAGCCTCCCCCCCACGTAATATCCAAAATTTGGCTCTCTCAGTTCATTTTCATTTCTAACCCGATTTTTCCAACGTAATGACTGGAATCTGAGTTTTTTATGTTCTGTGACTGGAATAAATAAATAAATAAATGATGCTGGACAATCCAAACAACATCATCTAGCCCCAAGCTAAGCAGAGCTTGTGTTATGGGTACTAGAAGACTGTTATACTTAATAAAATAACATTACTTATATAGATATTTTTTATTATACATATAATACCCAGAACACTAAAGGGACTAATATGATATGAATGTGATATTATATTCTGTGGCAACACCGCACGTACGCATTTATGTAGTAAAACTCCATTTGGTTTTTCGCCATTTTTCGTTCAATGTTTCTGAAAAAAAGCTTTAAAATCATAATATTTATCATGAATTACCACCTTAGATGCTGTGCGAAATGTGGAAAATCTTCAGCAGTCTATAAAAATCTCAAGTTATTTCGTTTTCCAAAAGCTGCGATTTGAATAATATCCAAGATAAGTGTGCTTCTATATTGTGTAAGTACTATTTAAGTATTTACATTAAATATTAGTTTCCAAGCAAGAGAATACTCAGAAATGTAGGTATATACCTATCGTTACAGTTGTAATGTATTTATTTGATGGATGTACCCAACCTAGACTAGAAGACTACTAAGTAAAGTTAAAGTAATTCATATTTGAAATGTATCAATTTCAGGTGGTATATCCTGCAACCTGACGGGAGTCAGCGATTTGAATAATATCCAAGAACCGTGTGTTTCTGCTTCTGTAAGTACCATTTACATTAAATATTAGTTTCTAATGGGAATATCTAGAAACTAGATTCCTGACGTTTTTATATTACATTTTTTGTAATACACACATAATACACTGGCTACACATCTGGGCTCCGCTCGGAGCATATTATGTCGCATTTGAAACTAAGTAAACAAATATGTACCTTTTGTGCTGTAGGGAGAAAGAGTTTTAAAAAACCTTCGGAATGGTGGAAGTCACGTTATAATAAAAGAATGTCATTATAATGCCCAAACGTTTCTATTCAGGCTTGAGTCCAGACCTACCTACTAAGATGAACCTGAGTGTCAATGGGATCGATCAACCTGCCAGCCCATCCACCCTGATCCTCAAGCAAATAATCTCTACTTTTACCTAAATGGAAAATTAGTAAATTTAACTAAATGAAAGGATGGCATAAAGGTGACAGAATTCAAGGATCCACAAGCTAAACACCTACAAAATCGGAGTATGCTTTAGCAAGATACTACAAAGGTAACTATCATAAAAGTTTTTATCTAACTAACCATAACTTTGTTAACTAAATTCAACAAATTGTGTGTAACCATTTTTTTTAACATCATAAAAATCTGCGAATGCCACTGCTGTGTGTTTACACAACACAGCAGTATGATTACATTCCTCATGAAGTTAATTGAAAAATAGAATTAATAAAAATGTTCATTTCATTTATTTTTCAGAAGCACTTTCTGCAGATGCACTGAAATAAAAAGTGGTTTGACTAACTGTTACAACTTGATGAAGAGAAGCCCAGTGAGAACAAACTCCTACTTGAACTTCAAATGAATCTTTCACGAAATGTGTTACTACTAGTTAGCTACTTAATTTGGAAAGTAAGTAAAGTTTAAACTAAAGCATAAAATAAAAAATAACACTACTTATATTATGTAGTCTTGTTTCATCATTCTGGTATAGTTAAGGCTAGGTACTGAAAGCTATATTCAAAAACAACAAATTATCCAGTTAATACTGGTTTATTTCATGTCCATTACTGATTGAAAAATAAATGTACATATTTTTTTTTACTATGAGTAGTATCCGCTTGTCTTAGTTTATAAAACACTGATTGTATTTATGGTAACGAAATTAAATGCATAATTTTAGAAAGTAATTAGTAACACAGCCATGTTGATATTTCAATCACATGCTCAAAATCATGTTTATGTCTTGCAACATGCAATGTTTTTAAATGTGAATTCGTAATTTAAATCATTGATAAAAATAATGTATCATATGTAAATTAAAATAGGAAGCAATTTGTGCTATACCAGTACCAGTGTTGATAATAAATATAATTATTAAAAAATTGTGGCTATCATAAGTAATCCTTTTTTTTTTTTTATTCTAGCCTACATTGTCCCACTGCTGGGCAAAGGCCTCCCCCAAACACTTCCACTTCTCTCTGTCCCTGGCAATATCCCACCAATCCAAGTGAAATATGTCAAGGTCATCCCTCCAACGCTTCCTTGGCCGACCCCGACGCCGCCGACCTTCAGGTGTCCAGGAGGTTGTTATGGTAGTCCATCTATCTTGGGGCATTTGAAGTAATCCTTACAACTTTATAATAATTTAATGCATTTTAAGAAATAATAGTGATAATCACATATTATCACTACTAGGATAAGTTAAATTAATCAATATTTAATACCATGTGGCCTCTAACTAAGCGCGTTAGAGGCTTTTGCTGTAAGTAGATTGCTGATACTATTTATTCTAAGTATCAATCTATGGTATTGTATCATTCTATGATGCTTATTCGGTGTCTGAATGTTGTTGAGAACCCAAATATTTGTTATCGGTGGCATCAAACCCGCGACCCACATTATGGAAAGCAGAGTTATCTTTTGTACAAATTATGTAACATGCAACGTCTTAAAAGATCAAAAAACTTACTTATTATGATTAATAACAAGTACCATGCTCTAAACGAATTCTGAAAGCTTGGATCACGCCAGGGATTATTAGATCAATTAAAAAAAGAGATAAGCTCCATAAAAAATGCCGAAAAAATCCTGATGATGTCCAACTGCACGAGGCCTACAAACTATACAGAAATACCTGTAACAACATATTAAAAGAAGCGAAACGAAAATATGAGAGGAAAGTCCTTACCAACTCTCTACACGACACTCGAGCAATGTGGAAGAACATAAAACAAATATGCAACATGGAAAATAAAACAAACAATACATACGACGATTTGCTGAACATATCCGACACACCTCAAGATTCAGTGAATGTGATAAACAGCTATTTCTCTAGAGTAGGACCCTCGCTTGCGGAAGAAATCCTCAGAAAATCTTTAGACTGCACTCAGAAAACGAAGGGTTTAGCAACGAATGCTCCTAGCAGCTCGTTCGCTCTCTACTTAACTACTGAAGATGAAGTCATTAGTGCAATCAATACACTTAAGTCTAACAGCGCACCTGGATGGGACGGCATAACTAGTAACTTCTACAAGAAAGCTAAGCTGGCTCTCCGAAGCCCCATTGCGCACATCTGTAATTTGTCTTTTCTCTCGGGAATATTTCCTTTAATGCTAAAAAAATCAATAATTTGCCCGATTTACAAGGGTGGGGACAGAGACCGGGTATCTAATTACCGACCAATCTCGTTACTACCTGTTGCAGCTAAAATCTTAGAAAAAATTATTAATAAAAAACTAGTTAAATACATTGAGAGCAATGGCCTTCTATCGAAAAATCAGTACGGTTTCCGACCTGCAAAATCTACTGTCGATGCTGTTACTTCCATTACGACCACACTTGTAGAGCAACTCGACTCAGGTAAAAAATGCATAGGAGTTTTTCTTGACTTAGCAAAAGCCTTTGACACGGTCTCTGTCCCTCACCTTTTACAAAAACTTGATGCTTTTGGAATCAGAGGCCTTCCACTACAACTTTTTGAAAGCTACTTAACTGAACGAAAACAAATGGTAAAAGCTGGAGTACATATGAGCGATGAGGCCTCAGTTACATACGGAGTACCTCAAGGGAGCATTTTGGGACCCACACTTTTTACTATTTACATCAATGAACTCTGTTGTATGCAAATACCGAATACATCAATTACTACATACGCTGATGATACCGCACTTATTATATCCGGTGACAGCTGGGATGAGGTCAAAAAGTCCACTGAGTTTGCTTTATACAAAGTATCTGAATGGCTAAAAGTCAATATTCTAACACTAAATATAACCAAAACACATTACATACCTTTCTCCATCTCAAGTAAGAGTGGCCCGGGACCTGATTTTGGGATCAAAATACATTCATGTGCAAATTTCCATAGCCCAAACAATACTCATTGCAAATGCCCCGACCTCGATTCAACTGATAGCATAAAATACCTTGGAGTATACCTGGACAAACATCTATGTTGGTCTACTCATATTAATAATCAGTCTGCAAGAATAAGGAAGTTAATATATATATTTAAAAACCTTCGCCATGTTGCTGACAAAGACTTAGTTAAAAGGGTTTATGTCTCACTAGTCCAATCTTTGTTAAATTACTGCATCCCAATATGGGGAGGAGCCCCAAAAACGCATCTATTAAGTCTAGAAAGAGCGCAGAGATGTATATTAAAAGTTATGTCCTACAAACCCTACCGGCATCCCACGAAGCTACTGTATCAAGAAACCAATTTACTAACAGTAAGGCAGTTATACGTACTCAATGTGTCCCTGTACCAACACAGTAAACTTGACTACACGACGATTCAACACGAAATGAGTAACAAACGACGTAAAGAGAATGTATGCTGCACTCCTGTAAACAAATACACCTTCTCTTTTTTATCCACCTTCATCTACAACAAGCTAAATAAAAGAATTAATATATTCCAAATGAATAAATATAATGCAAAGAATACAATTCAAAAATGGCTATCCACTATAGACTATGACGAAACCGAAAACTTACTCGTAATTTTAACGTAAACTCAAAAATCATGCAGTGTTTTGCTATTTCTAACCTATAAAACGACAAAAGAAGTCATAAAATGTGGTTTTCGAGTAGATGCATAACAACCTTCTTTACACTTAAATCAGTTTTTTGAAATGATTAGCCTAAAAATAAGTGTAACGAACACATAAAAACAATGATAATAACAAATAATAATAACCAATTTTTATAACTAATTTTCAGCTCAAGTACAAGTCCATCTATTAATGACACTTCTTGTTTCCTTATAACTCTATGGTATTCTCAACGCAGCACATTCCAAGCGACCATTGCATCGCACACACATTTTTTTTCTAATGAGGGTAGGTGAGATACTGCAGTGTGGGGATTACAGAACCACAGTCTATTAGTATAAAATGTTCGATTATAATATTTTAATTTAACTTCGACATAACTAGTTGTGTTGTAATGTAACTTATAAATGAATGGTGAGCAAACTGGCTAGTCAATAAATAGTCAATTTATTATCCTAGTAAGTGTATGTGAACGTGAATTAAATAGTCAATAATTATCCTAATAAGTTTGTGTGTGCGCACTCTGGTATGTCATACTTATATTTACAGATTCATATTTTTCGAGCGTGAAATGCCATCGCTAAAATATATTATCCACACAAACACTGTTCATTTAACTATTTTATCTATTAACTACTTAATAAAAATCAATTATCTGCCCTAATCAGCCTACCTACCTAAATTAATGACGAAGTTGTGGAAAGTGTTGGGGAGCCTAAAACCGTAATATTTAACAAATGCCAAGCCTGGGATACCTGCTTATTGTTTCTGACTGAACTCATGAATGTCTTTTTAACCCTACACCTACCTATTATGTATCTACTTATCTGAGCCGCCAAGCAATGTAGCTTGCATCACTCAGCTTCATTTTGAACAGATGCCGGTGCAACTGCCTGCGTACACATGTGTCTTTTCTAACTCCTACAACCGAGAGGGTATGTTCACAATAAACAATACATAAACATTCACACAACTCACCCGAGTTACAGTACCAATAGGAACTTGTTGCCTGTCTACACATTCCTTACAGAAGGTACCTACCTACCGCTGTCCATCTCTGGTATATCTTTTCTATCTTTTCTAAATAATATTAGTTTACTATCATCTCATCTAACCAGCCAAAACCTTTACTCCAATTTATACGAATGCGATTTCATCTTACTGTTATATCATACCTAAAACTATGTACATAAACCTATGATATCTGTTCATATATGTTGTAAGAAAAACTCCTTTATTACGGTTATACTTTTTCTTTAATTTGTATCCAGTTTACACCACTTTATACTGTAACAGAACTTCAGCTATTCCAGCTTTAAACTTCACTTTCGCGAAATTATATTATTTCCAAAGAAACCTTAAAACAACTAACTTCGTGGCAGGACTAAGACCTCTCATACCACCAACACTTCCAAGCGCTACTTTCAGACTGCCCTCCAGAGCTTTCAAAAAATCCCAAGTCTAAAAAATTAGCCATCTTGTACGGAAGTGTTGTTGGTAGGCGGGGCTTACATTTTCTATACAAAAATGATTCTATTAAAGACATAATTCAATTATCGACTTCTAAATTAGTAATTAAATTACACAATATTTATAAATTAGTCATTTAAATTAAATATTAACTTTAAAACATATTTACATAAAAATCAATTGAGCACAAAGTTCCTTCTTTTTAAATAAAAATGAACAAAACAGTTAATAAAAATAAAGATTAATTACTAAAATAATATAAAACCCGAAAATTATTCATAAAATCACAATTAAATTAATTAAACCTAACACTCGTCCGTCCTGACAACGTGTATGTCCTCATACACGTATCAAGTGAACACCTAACACTAGGCCTAAACCTAAAGATAAACAATTCGTAATAAATATATACTTGGATACTGTTTTAAGTCAGTCAAGTCAAGTCATACATATTCATACATAGTCTTTCATACAACATACTTGGATACTAGTTCAGAGGCATTGTGACATGAACTTATCCATTCATTCATACTTGGATGCTAGTTCAGAGGCATTGTGACATGAACTTATCCACTCTTTCATACTTGGACGCTAGTTCAGAGGCATTGTGACATAAACTTATCCATTCTTTCATACAACATACTTGGATGCTAGTTCAGAGGCATTGTGACATGAACTTATCCATTCTTTCATACAACATACTTGGATACAAGTTCAGAGGCATTGTGACATGAACTTGATCCGTTTTTACATACAATATACTTAGATACAAGTTCAGAGGCATTGTGACATGAACTGAATCATACAACATACTTGGATACAAGTTCAGAGGCATTGTGACATGAACTGATCCATACAACACACTTGGATACAAGTTCAGAGGCATTGTGACATGAACTGATCCGTTTTTACATACAATATACTTAGATACAAGTTCAGAGGCATTGTGACATGAACTGAATCATACAACATACTTAGATACAAGTTCAGAGGCATTGTGACATGAACTGATCCATACAACACACTTGGATAAAAGTTCAGAGGCATTGTGACATGAACTGATCCATACAACACACTTGGATACAAGTTCAGAGGCATTGTGACATGAACTGATCCATACAACACACTTGGATATAAGTTCAGAGGCATTGTGACATGAACTGATCCATAAAACATACTTGGATACAAGTTCAGAGGCATTGTGACATGAACTGATCCATAAAACATACTTGGATAACAGTTCAGAGGCATTGTGACATGAACTGATCCATACAACATACTTGGATACAAGTTCAGAGGCATTGTGACATGAACTGATCCATACAATATACTTAGAAACAAGTTCAGAGGCATTGTGACATGAACTTATATCAACTACTACCGTTTGCTGGCTTTGGGACACAGACTTTAAATCTACTACCGTTTGCCGATTGGATTTGACCTTCTGAAGAAAAACTATAATAAACCTTATCCCAGTATACCAACAGCATTTTATGAAAAAATAGAAAAGTTCTATGACGATGTTGTCCAAACTCTACAGACCACTAAAGCCACAATAATGCATGTGTACCATTTGGTAACGACATTTCTCTTTCGACGTCATATTAACCTGATATTAATTTAAATAAAAATTTGCCAAATACTATCGCCAACTAGATGATTCAACATAATTTTGACACAAAGTATTCAAAAACCAAAAATAATCTTAACATAAATTTCACATACAAGAACACCGAAATTGAATGCATTGGTAAATCCATTGCTTGGATTAAATATCGACGCGAATATAAATTTGAAATAGAGTCGATGAAATCAAAACTATCGAACTTCTCGTATGCGCTGAGAGTTGCGTAAAGCAACAGACTTAAATATCACGATATGTTCGTACTACGTGTACGCTGATGCATGGATCCTTTATAGGATTATTCTTTGAGGCAAGAGTTTGACGCTAAAGACTTGTTTATATCGCAGAAAAATTGCTTCCGAGTTCGAACTAACATCAGAGTAACTACCTACCAGACAGTTGAAAACCATATTTTATTAAATTTTAAAAAATTGCCTTAAACTTCAACAAATATTTTAGATATATGTAAGTTCGTGCTCGACTACTTCTAAGAACCAAATTACCAAACGAGACGTGCTAGACACACATACATAACCTTATACCACCTACATCAACGCTAAACGTCCACAGCTTGGGCACAAATGTAGGATATAAAAGTAAAAATATAGGATAAGTTCCCCGAAAGAATAAAGACACAAGAAAATTATCATATTATGAACTAAAATTGAAGGATATTATACTCATTGAAAGGCATCGACTGCTCTCTCACCGAGTACCTTGATGACGGATGTTTAAATAAGAATTAACTGACCAACCTACACATTTAGTCCTGAAATCGTAAAATTAGTACACTGGAGCACAGAATTGAAATCTTAAGGAAATAAAACAAATCTGAGTAGGCCCTACAAGAAACTACTCTACTAGAGAGTTAAAAAAAAACGAAAACAAAACAAGAGGATCAGTCAAAAGTGGCTTTAAGTCCTCAAAACGAGAGATTACTTCCCTAAAACATAACGACAACCAAATTACTATCTACAGAGACGAAATAGGGAATATTGCAACGGAACATGAAAAGCTATACAGCAACATAAAACACAGTAACCTTAGGGAACCACAACACCTAGTTGTGTCAGGGATCACATGAAACGCTTTCCGTTTTACTTCAAAATTTAATCAAGCTGTTAGAGACCTGGGCAAAAAGCTCAGGAGAAGACCTGGAAGAATAATAGCAATTATATACCCAAAAACAGCCATATTAACTGATATTTTGAATAATATCTTTGACCTATGCTCAATAACAAAAATGAGAATTAACTCAGCTT
The DNA here is from genome assembly GCA_932527185.1 of Ecliptopera silaceata. Taxonomy (NCBI): domain Eukaryota; kingdom Metazoa; phylum Arthropoda; class Insecta; order Lepidoptera; family Geometridae; genus Ecliptopera; species Ecliptopera silaceata. The sequence continues at coordinate 678,805 of OW052202.1, read as the reverse complement.
CACGAATTAAAGGTATCTGGGCATCGGCGACTACCAATAAGTTTCCTACAAATAATATACAATAATTCACAAGCGTCTTACTACGAAGAATAACAAACACTTTACATAAGAACCAACCAGAACCAGAATCAGAGCAAGCTGGCTCCAAATCATGGCACTCAACCATGGATCACATTTTCATTTTCTGTCTATTCGGCTATCTAAATCATCTACCTTTTGTGTAATAAAGTTTATATTTTATATATATAGCTTTCATTGATCACTCAAAAACATTCGAGACCAGTTTACATCAAGCGTTATGGAAAACATCACGAGTCACAGTGTGTCGAGAATGTCGAGATATACAATCGCTGCACAGCAACAGTGAGAATGGACTAAACTGGAAGACCATTCCAGATAACGCGAGGAGTGAAACAAGGCAACCCGATCTCTAAACCATTTCACAGCACTTTCAGAGTCTTCAAACAAACTCGGCTGCGAAGGAATGAGAATCAACATCAATGGACAGCACTTCACTCATTTGTGCTTCGCAGATAACATATACATAGTAAGTGAAAAACCATGAGCGTACATATACGATTCAGACACTAAACTCCCGAAAACAAAAACTGTGGTCTTAAAAAGAAAGCCGAGAAACATGCCTTTTGACGAACAGCTAAAAACATCTGTTTATGTTCAGGGCCAACTGTTGAAACACTATGAGTATGTTTACCTTGGTCAACACATTTTATGTCAGAACCAATCACTTGAATAAGTACGGTGAAGAATAAAATTACTGGTCTCTTAAGCATATTTTAGAGGCTAAAAATATTGAATTCCAATCAAAGTCACAAAGAAAGCCATGGAATTAACGGCGATGCCGACGGGGGTCAACACTGAGCTCTCTCTCAAAAAGGATCATTACGAAAATACAAATCTTCCAACGAGTAATCGAAAGAAGCACGCTGGATGTAAACCCGAGAGACCCTATCAGAAATACTACCCTAAGAGAGAACCAAACTAAACTACAACTCCACTTGCTTACAAACTTAAAGGAAGATGGACTGGGCATGTGGCTTGCACGTTGAACGGGAGGTGGACAGCGTGGCTTCTGCTCTGGTAGCCGCGCGACTGTGACCTCCACTGCGCGAACGCGCCCGGCTGCGATGTCGGCTACGACTTCTCTGGACGCTTCGATTTCGCCTGCCATAGAAGCTGCTCAGGCAGTCACGGTTGCGTTGACTGCTTGGCCTCGTAGTTCCCTTAGATAACTCTTCAACACGACAGCACTTCAGGCGTCTTGGCTTTTCATCATCCAGTACCATTGTCTGAAACTCGGAGAAAAAGGCGTTAATACTATCAACGGCAAGAAAATAAAACTATGGCAAAACTTTATCAACAAAGAAAAAATACAAATATGAGGGTATCTCAAAAACGGTGCATCGTATCGCTAAAATAACAACATTTTCAACCCCCTGTGTTACCCAGTAACCCCAAGTTACGATATCATAGGACTTGTTGATTTATAGTTAATGATAATAATAATAAATTATTCTCAATAAAATAATAAAACGTTATTTATTTCGCTACATTATTGCCAACTATAATACACCACCACCATGCCACATATAATAAGTATAATCTACATAATATTATATGCGGGCATAGCTACTTTTATCGATTATATAGCACAATAACTTAAAAGTCATTTCGGCTTCGATCAAGTGTGGCGTTAATTACACACTCGTCAAAAAATGGACTACCAACATCACCCTTCTAGAATTGAACTGTCCAGGACAAGCATTTGCTTGTCATAAATCAGCATTTGCTTTTGATATCTTAAAAAAAGTATCAAAGTAAGTAGTTAAGTTAGAATTAATGTGGGTAGATAGGACTACCCACATTGATAATCGATATACAAAATCAAAGTAAATGGTTGGATCTAACCTTGCACAACGTGCTCAACGTTCCGAAGACATTTGATGAGTCAGCACTCTAAAGGCTGACACGACGTGCTGGCACGGCAAGTCGCAATCACGCTGGAGATCACGCGCTCCGCAACCGGCGCCGCTGGAAACCGTGCTGATGGGACGAGTGACCCAGGAAGCCACACTTGTCTTTTGTCATCAGCATCGATGACGTAGCATTTGTTGCGAATTCACCATTTTCTAGAACTCTCATAAATTACATGTTATTACTTACGGAGATCGATGTTAATTTTATATTGTAGCAAGCACAAACACAGAAGACATGGTACCATTAAGTAGACAACATTTAGAATTTATAATTACGAGACAGAACGACTAACGACAATGAAATGTTTTCGTAAATTTTGTTTAATTAATGTTTGAAGAAGCCAGATAAAAAATAAAAAGAATTGCGGGTAGTTTCACAAAAACTTGATTGACACATTGACACACAATTTAAAACTGACAATATAAGAATTGCCATGAAAACTGTTATAGACATTCATTATGTAAATGACTCTTTTATTTAATAGTATTTACATTAATTGATTATCATTTAATTAGTAATACATTGATTTATTTAGTAACATTTATTTAGTATGAGGTGGCTGCTACCTCTTGCTTTTATATCGCCGCATAGGCGTAAACAACAAGATGGCAGCGGACTGCCGGATGTGACATTTATTATTTTCTAAAATCTTTAGAAATCTCTTCATTTAAATAGCAAACAATATTTTATAATTCTTAAATTGATTTACCAAACTATTATATTAAACAATAAGTCATTTCACATAAACCGCGAGTTTCATGGAGAACTTCCGTGTAGTTTATGTTTAATAGTCATTGTAAAATAATGGGACAATGATGGTAATTAATAATAAAATAAATAATCGCTAACAATTATAACTTTAAACCAAGCGATCACAATCAGAAAATATTCTAAATTTTTTTAATAAATTGGGCGTGTACTTACCATTTCTGACTTGTAAGAAAAACTCCTTTATTACGGTTATACTTTTTCTTTAATTTGTATCCAGTTTACACCACTTTATACTGTAACAGAACTTCAGCTATTCCAGCTTTAAACTTCACTTTCGCGAAATTATATTATTTCCAAAGAAACCTTAAAACAACTAACTTCGTGGCAGGACTAAGACCTCTCATACCACCAACACTTCCAAGCGCTACTTTCAGACTGCCCTCCAGAGCTTTCAAAAAATCCCAAGTCTAAAAAATTAGCCATCTTGTACGGAAGTGTTGTTGGTAGGCGGGGCTTACATTTTCTATACAAAAATGATTCTATTAAAGACATAATTCAATTATCGACTTCTAAATTAGTAATTAAATTACACAATATTTATAAATTAGTCATTTAAATTAAATATTAACTTTAAAACATATTTACATAAAAATCAATTGAGCACAAAGTTCCTTCTTTTTAAATAAAAATGAACAAAACAGTTAATAAAAATAAAGATTAATTACTAAAATAATATAAAACCCGAAAATTATTCATAAAATCACAATTAAATTAATTAAACCTAACAATGTTTTTATTTATTTATTTATCTCGAGTTGGAACCTACAAATTCATGTTGAAACAAAAAAAAAATAATAAATAAAAAAAAAAAAAAAAAAAAAAAAAAAAAAAAAAAATCTGCTTTCTACTTTAAGTTGTTTAGTTAACCACCAAAAATGGTGAGATCTTGCCGCAAACACCTGTTTAAATATCCTGCAGCTAAAAGACCATGGCCGTACGTACCCACGAAATGCTCTGTATGGGGAGGAGCGCTGATATCCCAAATACAGGGAAACCTAGTTGGGAGTTGGAGCTCAGACATATACATGACATGCCCTGTGTACCTACCTACACTACCTCGTCTGTGTGAGCCAAGTATATAGCATAGGTTACAGTGTCGTGCATTGCCGCAAAATTAATTTTGTACTTATGTAGGTACCTACTTATTTTTTTTTCGTATACTTACTTGTTTTGTTTGTTTACCTCTTAAGTATCTAGAAATATTCACATGTGTGTATAAAGTTACATTAAGATGGTGCAAATAAATAAATTTTTATTATTATTATTATTATTTACCATTTACCACTGGCTCCTGGACTATTAGGAAGGCGAAGGTCCGCCTGCGACGCGGAGGTTGTGGGTTCGATTCCCGCCTTCGGATAAATGTTTGTATGATCTGCAAATATTTATTCCAGGTGTTCTGGGTATTTTATATAAATATATCATCTATCTATACCTACATAAAATAAATCTGTAGAGAGGTCAATTCTGTACATGAAATATATTTTCAAAATAACTATCAGGGGGTGATTAGTGATCGATACTGATGCCAAAAATGCAATCAGTAAAATTTCTGTCTGTCTGTATGTATGTTCCTTAAAGAAACAAAAACTACTCGACGGATTTTAACGAAACTTGGTACAATTAGTTTTCATACTCCTGGGCAGGTTATAGGATACTTTTCATCACGCTACAATCAATAGGAGCAGTGAACGGAAATGTTGGGAAACGGGAGAAGTTACTTCAATTATAAAGCATCCGTCGCGTGTGCAGCCTTAATGGTTAAAGTTATGGGGGGTTTACACGGGTGACTAAAGCCTCACGATTTTTGCCGCGCGGCGTAAATTGACCATCTAAATGGCAATTCGGCTAAGTTGCAGGTGACTAAAGCCGCAAGCCCCAAAGTTGGGTAGCATCCGACTTTAGCCGCGCGGCATACGGCCGCATGCGACTGGTGAGTGACTAAAATCGACCGTGTTCCGTCGTGATCAGTTGCAGGCGATCGCCTGCCGCATGAAGGTGTTTCGCGCACGCACGTGTATTTATTTACTACAGCGTTTCTGTGTACAAATGACAGAGCCGCATGCGATTTTAGTAACCAGTGTAAATGGGCTAGCGATGCGGCTTGGTGAGGCAATTAGTGAAGTGACTCGCCGCACGGCGAAAATCGACCCGTGTAAACCCCCCATTACATAGAAATCATGTATGGCGCGCACTAATCGGGGGTTTACACGGGTGAAAAAGCCGCACGATTTTTGCCGCGCGGCGTAAATCGACCATCTAAATGGCAATTCGGTTAAGTTGCAAGTGACTAAAGCCGCAAGCCCCAAAGTTGGCTAGCATTCGACTTTGGCCGCGCGGTATACGGCCGCATGCGACTGGTGACTAAAATCGACCGTGTAAACGATCAGTTGCAATCGCCCGCCGCATGAAGGTGTTTCGCGCACGCACGTGTATTTATTTAATTTACTACAGCGTTTCTGTGTACAAATGACAGAGCCGCGTGCGATTTTAGTAACCAGTGTAAATGGGCTAGCGATGCGGCTTGGTGAGGCAATTAGTGAAGCTACTCGCTGCACGGCGAAAATCGACCCGTGTAAACCCCCCATAAGAGAGAAATTTAGGAAATCACGCTCCGGAGCCCTAAAAACAGGCTCTGAAGTTTGTATGCAGAATCTTATATCGTGAACCGATTGACTTGAAACAAGATATTTATTTTGCCAAAATAAGTGTTACAAAGGTCTTAAAATTAGGGAGGCACTTAAAAACTTATTCACCTTTTCCAGGTATCGCAAAAAAGGGTTGGGCGCTTAGACATTATATTATATAGGTACTATATAGGAACTATGAGCTTATATTATTATTTATAAAACTAGTTAATATTTTAGGTACTTAATTAAACTTGGTAGGTACGCATAATGTTGACACGAAATAAAATGGATCTGCATTTTTAGATTTTGCAAAATCATCCCCCAAATCGAGTCAAGTTAGAAATTTGTTGTGTTTACCACTAGATGGCGCTACTGTGCACGAATCCTAGATCGCGCTATCGGTGCGTTTTGGCAATGTGTTTTAAGTCGGTCGGTATTTAGCAAAAGTTTCGTTATTTTAGTTAGTGAATTGAGTTAATTTGATAAAAGTTATTTAAGTATACTAAGTTTTCCTTCTTAGACTGCACTTTACCATCAATTTCTTTCATAAGAAGATAGTAATGGAATGGGTTATCGCAAAATCTCTTAAAACGGCACGCGGACGAAGTCGCGTCGGGCACTGCTAGTAAAAAATATCTACCTAGCTATGTAGTGTATTGTATAATCTAATCTCGTATCCATCCATAACACAAGCTCTGCTTAGCTTGGGGCTAGATGATGTGTGGATTGTCCAACATTATTTATTTATTCCTTTTAGAAACCCCGGTACATAACACTTCTTTCGCGGAAACTTTTTTGTAGAAGCTGTCAGGCTATGGAACAAACTACCCTATGTTATCAAGAAGGTGGAGTCAGAGGAGCGTTTAAAAAAGTTAACAAGAGAGCTTTTTTACTAAACAATTATATTCTTAGCATGTCACCAATCAGCACCTCATTAACTCACAATAATGTTATTTGTATTTTCTTTATAAATAAATACATTTTCTGTTACCACATTGGGTTGGCTGGTAGAAAATACTTTAACATTAAGTCCTTCTGTTGTATATCTTTGTGCAATAAAGAATTTAATAAATAAATGTAGCTTCCATCAGTGAATTATTTTTTGAAACAGGCACAGTAGTTTTTGAATTTACTCATTACAAACACAAAAATGCAAATTTTTCCTTTTAAATATATTAATGTAGTTAAAGATGTTGTTATTTTAGGTTTAGTCTGCATTCTCCCAAGTTCTATAGTAATAAATAATAAAAATAACCTTTGACTTCCAAATCTCTTTATCTATATATTTACAGTAGTGTTAGTAGATGCTAGCTTATACCTAGTATAGGTTAGTATTCTAAATTTATTATTTTGTTATTGGATAGTTTGTGGACCCCTTTTTGAGTAACGGCCTCCTCCATCCCTTTCTACATTTCTCTATCCGCTCCTGCTGTCATCCCAGCAGTTTGGTTAATATCATCAGCCTGCCGGCTGTATGGTCTGCCAACATTCCTTTTGCCTACTGGTCTTTTCCATCTAGTGGTATGTGTGGTTCACTTGCTGTCGTTACTTCGTGAGATGTGACCCGCCCATTTCCATTTTAGCTTTAGGGCTTGCGAAAGTGCATCTGTAAGTTTTGTTTTAAGTCTGATTCTGTCACTGCGCACTTTGTCGATTTTTCTCTCTTGGGATTCATTGCTAGCTCTGACCAAGTTCAATGGCTATATATCTGAAAAATTAGAGATGAAAATCTGGTGAGTATAAGCAATGAGTATAATAGAATGTCATTTCATTGTTATGAACACTATGCATGCCTTGTCTCACTATGTTAGCCTGCAGTTTCTATAAAAGTAGGTACCTACTCTTGCCTGTAGTCAAATTATAACTGACCATAGGCAATAATTACTATTCTTAGGTGACATTATCAATAAAATAAAACTTGCTTGAGCTCAGCATTATGCTAACCAATTATTCAATTATGTACCTACTTTATTTTAAACTTTACTGTCTATACAAAGCATCTGAGCAGATGGATAATGGACAGGGCAAACCACTCGACTCAGCTGGCTTTATTAGCAGGAACACTATGGTATCTATATTTCTTTAATTGAAGAGCTCAGCTCTTGTCGGGGTTTTGATGTAGACAATAGACATACATTTAATAGACTTACATACATATGTTATTGTACATATGTACTTACATTTTACTCTTTCTGATGCTTCTTTTCTTTGACTTCCACTTACGAAAGACGGCGACGTTCTCTTTTAAACGGCTCACGTAACATAATCTTGGAATCTGGTGTCAGTGCTATAAAATAGTTTTCAGTGATAAAATCTATTATAGCTTCATTTCTTGTAGTTTTTATATCAAGTTTTTCTAAAGTAGGTACTCTGAATACATTATCTACAATCCAATTCAATTATTGTTGTAAAATAAACAACAAAATCTCTTCGCTACACAGAGCACAGAACATAATATCTTAGGCACAGAGTGAGAGAAAATAAGTTTAATAATATCGTGACAGTGGCATAGTTACCTACTTGTACAAGAGTGACAGATCGGCTGAAGAAAAATTCGAGTAAGTGCAAACGAAGCATATGCTATGACGTCATTTGGCTTCAAATTCCCAACACGTGTCGGGAATGTACAGCCATGGAAAACGCAGCCACGGAATGTACAGCCCGGAATTGGTGACCAATTTGGCATCCAATTCCATGGTTGTGTTTTCCAAGGGTGTGCATAGATATGTACGGCCTGGAATGCACGACCATGGAAAACACAACCATGGAATTGGATGCCAAATTGGTCGCCAATTCCGGGCTGTACATTCCGTGGCTGTGTTTTCCATGGTTGTGTAATCACGGCACCCATATAAAACAAAAATATCATGAAGAAATGTTATTTGTGTCAATAAATGTACATTGTTTTAATAGCTTTGAGCTCCTGCTTTATCTCTTATTAGAATACCTATTTCGCATAGAATTTTTAACCATGGAGACGCTAATGAGCTTTCCCTTCATGTTTTTTTTGTCTTTTCAACACATGACATGCCGTTGTCAGTCAGACAACTAGTGTTTGTCATTGTCAAACAAAAAAAACATCAAACAAAACAATTTTGTCACTTTTGTCAGTCACTCACTCAGCCAGCCAGCCAGAGAAACAGAAATAAAACTCCGAAGAACAATGGAATTAACTTGAATTTATTTTATTACCTAGACTGGTGCGCTAAAGAACTTAGCGAGAAAGCGCTACTGCAACTCCAAATTTTAGTCCCTGTCAGGTAACTATTAGTTAACAATAACAACATCCTATCACTGTACAATTCAACAACACATCACGCAACTACCCTCGTTTCCTCGCAGTTAGTTCGTTCTGTTTGTTGCTCGCTTCCTAGCGTACAGACGGCTGGATGGTGGCGCATGTAGAAAGGTGCGAGAGATGTGTGTGAGTTGTACAAAAATAGTGCAGGTACGTAGGTAGCTAAGGTATTATAGGTAGATTAGTTTCAGCGGGCCGTTCCGCCGAGCGGCACGCGACGCAACGGTACCCTGATCGTATCGCGACTTCCCGACAATTTCTATCACTACTTTTAGTCAAGAGATACACTCAATCTTTCTGTGAAATCCTGAAAAGTGAAAGACAATTTACTATGTGAAGTGTTGTGCAATAAAAGCTGTTGTGCAATTTTGTTGGTAAATATAGCTTAATTGATCTGAAATATTCTGATTGTTTACATGAGACAATTCAAATGTGCACTGTGCACAATTAATCCAAACATAGAATTTAGCCTGTAATATACCAATATATTTTCCTAATTATTTAATATTGGCTGTGACTGAGCAATCACAGCAAATATGTACTCAATTTGAATCCAATTTATTAGTTGACTATAGCTTATGAAACTTATTTCCTATCATCCAGAAATTATATAGTTTGGTTGGTTTTGGACTGCTAAAAATATTTTTATAATTATTATTTTGTTTATCCAGTAAATAAATCCTGAAAGATGGCTGAAGAAACAGGAACCACAGTGCAACTGTACATTTATGACTTGACAAATGGATTCGCTTCCATCCTCGCACCTGCAATTATTGGTAAGTTTTAATAATAATTTTAGAGTTGTTAATAAGATCTATAAATAAATAAAATAAATAAATATTGCTGGACAATCCACACAACATCATCTAGCCCCAAGCTAAGCAGAGCTTGTGTTATGGGTACTAGAATACTGACATACTTAATACAATACAGCAGATCGTACAAACATTTATCCCAAGGCGGGAATCGAACCTGCAACCGCCGCGACATACCAGTCGTCATCTATATTGAGATGTGCATTGTTTCTTCTAACTAAAAGCCAGCAGACTTAACATAAGTTGATCATGTTGATGATAAATGGTACAGACAGATTGAGCATACCATTGTATTGAGTTAATCTGCAGCTCTTCCATTGAGCAAGGTCACCATAAGATCAACTATAACAAGTTTTGTAAATATTTATGTTTTCCGCACAGTCTAACAACCACTATCTCGTACATGAAACAGCTGCTTCTATTTTTTATTGGATTTCAGCTGGTATTTTTTCTTTTGTTAGACCTATTCAGCTTAGTCTGCGACATTATCAGCTCTGTAGGTCTACCATGAGTTTTTACTATACATACTATATTTACTATACTCGCTAGCGTCTGTAGTTAAAAAAATGTATGAAGATTTGTACAGCGCCTCTAGCGGATAGTTGGGTACTAAAATTCGTCATACTAATATTGACGTAACTAATGTAGTAAAGTCAGGCGATTTTACTGTGACAACTCGTGGTAGATACACTGTACTGATTGTACTTGTGTTCTTTCTGTGTATATTGCTGACTAGGCTGAGAGGATGATACATGTGTACTCAATTTAAAAATGCCAATTCTAAATGTACTTAAACAACTGCATTTAAAATATAATCCAGATGCCCTACATTGATAATGTGCATCTTGATTAGATGCAAAGGCCTATTCAAAGAGTGCAGACTTTAGGGGTTGTCAGTGACAAGATTTAGTTAAATATGTTACAGTTCCTAAGAGGTGCTTTTATAAATTATTACACTATATTAACTGTCAATTCCGTACAATATTTTTCTCCACCGTTTGAGAGCAAATATTTTACCAAGGTTGCAAGTGCTCTCCAGCGAAATAAATGTCTACTTTTAAAATCGTAAATATGTTTGTAAAGATAGCATCCAACGGCGGACCATTAGTATGTGTTTCAAGGACTTGGGGACCTACCTGCCTACACTTATAGACAGTCAACAGTTGTATTTTTACATCCTCTGTTATTGTGTCAATGTCGACGCTGGGTAATGAAGGCTAGTGGTTTTTAAAATGGATTCTTAATTCTTGGTGGATTAAAATAATTTTCCCACGGGATCTTTGACGTCAAATAACAGTAGTTGTTTACAAACATAGTTTATTTAGTAGTTGTAGAAATCTTTGTGAAGAAGCTCTCCCGAGAAGTACTACCACTGCACCTTTCCTTTGCGATTTCGTCCTCGTCCTTAGTCTCCTGATTTTATCCATTAGAAAATTGTTATCATACGAAACTTTTGTATGATCCCAATATTCGTAACGAAAGTCATTGCTGCTCCGTCATCATCATCACATCAGCCTGGTTAAGATAAGCCGGCCTATCCTATATATTTTCGGAAAACTATGAAAGCATGGATTTCTGATATATCAAATTTACAATCCTGTCGGTTGATCAGATATTTGACCGTATTTTAAACTAGTTTTTTATGCACAGGTCGACCAGTGGAAGGCGTATGGCACACCTCGATAGTTGTATTCGACAAGGAATACTTCTACGGCGGCAACGGCATCGCTAGCTGTCCTCCTGTAAGTAGTTTACAATACTTTTAATACCTACTCGTAGCAGTTTTGTCGTGTTACGGGAATCAAACTTACATTATATTACACCTACATAATTAGCGGCCAGTCTTGCTGCGCAAAGGGTGTCATTACAACCCTTACAATTAAATAATATTGTTTATTATTGTCATCACCTTATTATGATGAATTCGCCGAAATATTTATACATCTAAAAGGGTTCCGTCATTATGTTTTCGCTACACGTGCACACGTAGATCACGGTTTACGCTTCTGTCTGGCTGTCATACTCGTATTAGATAAATAGTAATATTAATTGGAGCGTAATAGAGCTCTACTAATTATAAAGTTCATAATTCGTTGTGACATCTAATGCAGGCTTAGACCAAGGGTAACTCAACAATTTACAAAAATTATCGTGTACCTACAGGTCACACGCTATACCTCCTGTTTACCTAACTAACCTGTCTAAACGTAATCAATTAGTAAGCAAATCAATCTATAAACTAGGTACTACGCTAGTTATTTACAGGGATTTCGAAATATAGTGATCGAAGCAACTTAATTGTACTTGGCTCAATTAAGTTTTCTTAAAAAAATTCAACTATAATGTTGTTTCTTCCTCGCGGTCTACTTAATAGAGACGTATCAATACTTTTTCGTAAATGTTGTACTCATTTTTTGAACGAATGGTTAGGTTACCGCACCAGGTAGGTACTACTAATACTAACTGCATTGCGTCAAAAATACGTTGCACTATATTATTTCACATTCCGAAGTTGAATTCCGTTCCTCACTTAAACATCGACTGGTATTTTTTCTTTTGCGATTGTTTTCGTCCATAATTTGTATAACCTGGACCCGGCATAACAGCTACGTATTGGCACTGGTATGCAATCCACCGGCCAAACTTACCTCAGAACTGACATCATGGATACGATCTATTCCAGACGAGCGTGTGTCTAAAACACTCCGTAAACAAAATAAACAATGGAAGTCGCGAACTCGTTACTGTAACCGTTGATTAAGATTTGCCTACTAATTAATAGTTAAAATCTGGTTTTTAAAAGTCGCAAATGTCTCCGCTTTCTTCGCAAGATTTGTGGTCATTTGCCAGGGCGTCGATATAATCACTCCAGCTAAAGTATTCTGGGTAGGTAGGAAAAATGTCTATTATATTAGGGACATAGCTAGCATAATCTTACCTGACGGTAAAATTAGATTTGAGCGTAAGTCCCAATAAATGGCAATGCCTACTACGCACCTTACTGTAGGAGATAAGACGTGAACGTACAACACGTTACGTCTAAATTTTAACTGCTACTCAACTTCTCAGATGGTGTATTATGGTGCCCACGCGAATTCTATTCTCGCACTGAAAAATGTTTTGTCATGGGGCGGGAATATCTTTGATATCTCGTTGGGAATGACGTGAAAATGGCCAAAAATAAGTTGTTCCTCATCGATAACATTAGCTTCCTCAAGTCTTGCACCGACGCGACCTCCCACGCTTACCAAATACATACGTGTTTTAAAATACTGAATGTATTTTATTATACACGGTGAAAAAAGTAAGTCATAGAAGTAGGGGCAATTAGACGTGTCAATAAATGTGCTTGTTAAAAATGACTCCTGCACGCCGTAGCATCTTTAAATTGACAATGATTAGAAAGCTGTTATATTTGGCAGATTTCTGATAACTGGTTCATCTTCAACATTCCTAAAGTTAATTTGTGCTGTACTAATTGTGTAACACATCTCAAAACAAGAATAAGAACCCATAAAGAAGTCGTTCCACGCGGAACTCTCGTTAATGTCACCGGCAAATGTAATATTAGACTGAAATAAACATCATAATTTCGCATGCCTCGCACATTTATGATATTTTTGTCTGATTACTCGCGAATTATACATTTACACCAGCATAACTAAACCCCTCGGTTTACAAACGCATAAAACTGTCGAGAATCAAAATAAAGGTCTGGGAAAAGTGGTTCCCTGTAGCATGTTGTGCATAGTATCTATTTCAGTCGGGGCGAGGCGCCAAATTATAAATAACCGAAATGCACTCAAACCAATAATTGCCACAATAATTTCCCCTCTAAAGTCACAAGAGTAAATAGTTACCTTGGTAGAGTCTTACGAAATGTGCATTTAAGTTCGGTTTGATTACATTCAGAAACTACAGAATTGGCAACAATTTCACACATTTTCAGCACTAAATTCGAAAACAGGTGCTGTGTAAAAACATCGCCACGTCCACCTGTCCACTGTATAAGCTCATATATTATGCTCATTCTTTCAAGCTGAACGCAGTGCTGGTATTGCGGTTGATTCGTCATTGCGATCAGCAAATCCGCTCACAATCACTCATTATCTATTTCCTGGCAGTCGTAGAAATTAAAGTCACCTTTACGACTCGTAAAAATTCTATACCGCAACAATTATACCCCGCAACATCGCTATCCTTGTCTATTGTGAATGGTATGAGCAAGATGGTTATTGCTATTTCGAGTTGCGAAAAGTGGAACAGCAAAGATGTCACCGTGTCGCTGGATTTCCTGAACGTTCGGTGCATTGCATCTAATAATGTTGCGCCTAAACCTAGCGACACACTTACGCCAAATGAACTTTGTACTAGTGGACTGTCAACTTTCATGAAAACATACCCGTATGAGTGGTGTAAGCTCTTTGAATCTTGAAAACTGAAATTGATCTGCCGGCCGGAGCCGAGCGACCAGCGAGACAAGCGTTTTAATTAATACACTAAAGAGTATAACGAATGGATATATTAGTTATTTATTATATTTTTTGTAATATCGCAGTGTGGCATACATGCACGGAGACGATGTACTTTTATGATAGGAAAATAGCGACGCACGCTAGCACGTTCTTTGCTTTGAAGCGGGATGTGTTCGCGTTAACGATTCCCGTTTTACTGCTCCGACATACCGATGCCTTGTTTAATCTGTAATAAACTGATGCATATTCATTTTAACTAAACATTTGATGGTACTTTAGTGTAATTAAATAAGTCGTTAGTTTTGTTCGAGCTTTGAATTATGATTTTATTAGTACTGTTGTATGTACTATCATTGAATTAAATGGGTCAGTTTTCAACTAGTGCACTGACATTTAGGGACTTTAACACAATGCGCAAACAGTGCATACTATGATTTTATGTTAAATTGACCTCTACTTCGCCAGGGCACCACTCAACTCGGGCAGCCAAAGCGCGTGGATCGGCTGGGAGAGACCTTCGTGCCTCAGCAGCTCTTTAAGGAGTATCTGCAGGGACTCGCCACCACCACTTACACGTAAGTGTCATCTCCAGACACTCCAACTTCCTACTACTCAATGTGATTTTAAACCTGTTATATGTTTGTCTGTAAAAGCAGCAATTTTCCAAGCTTGAAAAACTCGCATCGTTTTGGCTTTAATCAAGTTTAGCACTTAATGTTACCTGGTGATTTAACACTTCTACTTCTGGAGAATGCCTAACACCAATCGACTATTGAAGGTAGTTGCTATAGATATTTGATGGTAATTCCAGCGGCGCGTCGTACAACCTGCTGGAGCACAACTGCAACCACTTCAGCGAGGAGGTGGCGCAGTTCCTGTGCGGCGCGCACATCCCCAAGGACGTGCTGCACCAGCCGGAGATACTGCCGCCGCCATACCGCGCCGCGCTCACCTCGCTGCTCGGCTCGCTGGCGCCCAGCGACGTGCAGGTAACTCTTCACCAGAATGTGGGATCTCCTCTGATAAGGGAAGACCTTCCGCGCCAAGCGAGCTTTGACTTGGGATCCGAACCAATGGATTGAATTCGGTTGTATTACTCCGTGATGACATCGCTTGCGCTATCTAGGACAGCGCCATCTGTTCATTTCTTGCGAATTATGCAGCGAGTTAGACGGCGCAATGCTCAATCCAACAAAAAGTAATTTTTGTTTGATTGAGCATAGCATGTTTTTAGCCCAAAAAATTACACCAAATATTACGCAATAATCACGCATCAAACTACCACCGATCGTTCTTATTTTGGTTTTCCGTAAGAAATATACATAATTAGTTATACTACCAATATCCATAACTTAATAATATCCATACTGACTGACTGGGCTAGTCATGTTTTAATACTTTTTTTATAATTAAATAAATTCTGTTAGTTAAATTTCTTAACATTCAACAAGTGATAAGTAAAGTTTCCAAGGATTTTGTTCAAAGACATTTTTAAGGTAAATCGATATTTTGCGTGTTGCGTTTGAGTGAATTGCTTTGAAATCAAATTCGATGTTATCCCGATCCAATTTTTACCTTTGATGAACACATCAAAACTAATATGATTATTTCACTGAAGTCATTATAATCATTTGCTTTAAGTATGTACATATATGATTTATTCAAAAGTTAAAAATAATGGCATTTATGTTGATGATCTGTGACCTAATTTGACTAATACTGCAGTTGATTTTGGAGTGTATTGACCTGTTTAAAAGTTCATTGATCTCAAATGTAACAGCTGATTCATTTTCAGGGTTCAAGCGAAGCTGGTCAGTCTAGTTCAACTCAAGGCGGCCACCGCTCGTGATGCTCCCGCGACATCGCACGCTCCCGCTTGTGTGGCCGCTCACGCTACCGCTACGCT
This sequence comes from Ecliptopera silaceata, assembly GCA_932527185.1. Classification (NCBI taxonomy): domain Eukaryota; kingdom Metazoa; phylum Arthropoda; class Insecta; order Lepidoptera; family Geometridae; genus Ecliptopera; species Ecliptopera silaceata. The sequence goes on along the minus strand of OW052202.1, from coordinate 662,915 downwards.
TCTACGCACGCTACTGCGAAAATCACAACATAAGCTAGTTCAAGTTTTGTTATATTCGTATTTTTTTTCATACCATTTAGTGGAACTCAACTGTCCCTTATTTGTACCTGCTAGAATAGTAGTAAAGACATGTTTATTAGTGAAGCAAACATCTATTATTATTGTATGATGTTCAAACAAAATGGCGGCTGTGATTCTACAGTATTTTAATGTCATGTTTAGATATTTCAATATTAGCTCAATAATTATGCACCTATTTGTCCAGTTGGAATTTGGATTACACTTTGAATAGATAAAGGTCATAAAGTCATAAGTTACAATATACTTATAAATTTATAAAAGACAGGTCATGGATCAAATGTTTTTACTATGAACAAAACGAAGGCTATACCAAACCTACAATTTTCATCACTCCGCCCAAATCAATGGTTTTGTGGTTAACATAATTAATTAATTAAGTTAAAAACGGGTGTAATGAGTATTATAGTTAATTTAGTTACGGATCGTGAGGTGAGATAATCCATTCTCTCTTAAACTTTACTTTTCACTCATTGTTTTAGGTTATAATTATTATAATAAACATAATTTGATTTTTATAAATACAGACTTAAATGTGACTAAAACGATTTAAACACTAATCAATGACAATTCATATCACATACATAGCTATCTAAAACAATTTGTTCTATGTCATATAAAAATACATAAGTAATAAAATTACATTTTATTGCACATTGCACTACTTTGTAACATGTATTTGTGTACCACTGTCCTGTAAAACTTTCGTCCTATTGTTGTATTAATGTGAATTATTTTTAAGACAAACTAGTACAATTTTATGTAGACATACAATAAATACTATTGAAAATAAAATTCTGTTCTTGATATACAATTTTATGTAAGTTAAGTACTTACACAATATGTAGAACTAAGGCACTCACCCATACAAAGGCTACAAAAACAGCTGTATTGTAAGTATTTTAAACTTTTACAAATATTCGAATTACATAATTACAAATAGTTTTTGGTATGATATTGAGCGATTAATCCAACTTATTTAACTACTCTGTAAGTTTCACGGGCAAGTGATATTGTACAGATTCGTTTATGATGCAAATTTTTAATTACAATTTTGTAAAAATATAATATCTGCTGTCAAAAAATATAGTATCATAGTCTAAATATAAGCCAAAAAGTTTGATAATTGAAATGTAGGACGTGATTAACAGTAAGAAATTGTAGAAAAATGTTTTTTAGCTCTTTGGATTCGTATAAAATACATATGTTTCTGATTTAATGACAGAGAAGATGGAAAACATTAGGATTGGTCCTCTGATTCTGCCTTATCCTTATTTGCTATTAAAGGCTTTTATTGAAAGTGAGTTGTGTTTCAGATGTATCAGAACGGCAACGTGCGAGACAGCCGTCGCGACAGCCCCGACTTCCTTACACTCAACACGCAGATCGAAGAAGCCAGGTAAGAACACATCTGATTAAATGTTGGATAAACTAAAAACCGACTTCGTAAAATGCTTTCGCTTTACTAACGACCGGTTTCTGGAAACCCAAATGACGATTGATCCGAGTTTGACACATAGTAATTATTTGATTTTTTTAGTTGATCATCGTTCGAGAAACCGGCCGTAAATGTAAAATTTTAAAAATGAAAAGTTGTATTCCTTTGCAATTAGGCACATTAGACGCACTACCATTTCTCAAACAACATTTCAACACCTGCTCCATACTATACCACTTACGGCCGGTTTCTCGAACGATGATCAACGCAAAAATCAAATAATTACTACGTGTCAAACTCGGATCAATCGTGATTTGGGTTTCCAGAAACCGGCCGTTACTATCACAATATTTTCCATAACAACTCCATACACCGTTATCCATACTAGTGATATAGACTCGTCCGTCTACACTCATTTTCCTAGTCATCGTAAAGCTGACCCCATTATTTCCTTCCTAAATCCGTCTCTGCCTAACCTCTCCCCTCTCCTAGAGAGCCGACCGCCCCCTCCCCGCAGTCGTCGCGCATGCGTGGTATGGCGACTCTCGTCACGACCCTGGACAAAGCACTCCAGCTGTGGAAGTATCTCCGCAGGCGATTACCGCCTATGCCTGAACGATCAGACTACCGCAGACCGTTTTAAACTCTACCGTTGTAGGACGAGGAAACAGTTTGCTCTGTCGGTTTTGTTTCTATTTCTCTGGCTGAGTAAATGACTTGAATTTTGTATTTTTTCCTTTTAGTGTAGCTAAATATTAGATCGATCACAGATTTCCAATAATCCGTGAAGACAGCCTCATCATACACATTTGAGTCTTGGCATACTGTAACAATAGCAGCCGGAATTCATCCTTCTTTTACAGCACGATTGCTTTGTAACCCACTGCATCATTGAGTTCACCACCATCATAATAATCTTTAACATAGACGTGCCTTAATATTTCTCATTTCCACATTATAAAAGATCATCGGTCTCCCCCTTGATGAAAGATAGGTCAATCTGGAAATGTATTATCCCCGACCTATCTTTTATCCCAAACCTCTAGCACATATAACAGAGAAATGACGTCATAACAGCTACATACCCTTCACAATTTGGTATTGTTACGATGGTGAGTCCGTAGCTACTACGTAAGTCGGCTATGGTGGGGAGCCGGTCTAATTCCACACCATCAGATTTGTTGAAGCGTATAAGCAATCATATTATGGTAAAATAAATAATGGTGCGCAGGGCCCAGTCCGCGGAGTTGGAGCAGCGGCGCACGACGCTCGCGGACAAGCTGGCGCGCAAGGAGCGTCGCAAGGAGAAGAAACGGAAGAAACTGCAGCGAGAGAACGGAGACGTCGACACCGATGATACAGGTGAGACTATTTACTCGTATAACTGGCGGCCCGTCTCCGCTTAGACTTTACTAATCTTTTCCGGCAAGTACTTATGACATCAATATTGTGGATGTCTTTTGGTGAAACAGTTTAAAAATCGATTCAGTAGATCTAGGGTTTACCCCCTCTAACCTCACTTACTTTATCTCTCTATAATCCAAGTGGTGGCCACTGTGAGCCAAAACATTGCACATGATGATTTCGCTACCGCCATCTGTGAACGATGTGAAGTAATTTCCTTGAGTCGAATCTTGTAAAAGCGACGTCTCTTATTAGTATTTTAGTTTCACTGCAAAAGGACAGATGGCGCTACAAGTTATTCTATTTTCGAGAGAGCATTAGCCGCGTAGGCGCTGCCGAATATTATGTGGGCTGCAGGCAGAGCAGACTGGCATATTGTTGTAAAACATTATGTATGTGAAATATCTCTTCGAGTCGGAAATAGGCCGTTTTCAATCGTATTGTCCCACATAAGAATGTATGTTTTTGTTTAGATGTTGTTTTGAGTCGTTTTATTTACAATATGCGGTAAAGTAACCCGACCCAAATCCACCTAATGATGGGACAGCTCCATAAGATACTTAGTAAATATTTGCACATACAGAACTTGACTCAAACATCGATTTTAATAGCGGTTGTCGTAGGAAACGGCATAAATTTGTTCTTTTTTCCTGGAAAGCTTTACTATCCAACAGAACCAGTGTGCTGACCGGTAACCTTAGATCAAGATTGTTTTGTTCTCAATCCACTGACCCACTTGAGAGCATCAGTTAAAGTTTGAAAGCACACGATTCTCGATCGACACTTATAAATAAAAACTGGCAGTGCGCCAGCCGGCGGCTCCAGCTTCCATTCCTCGCTTCACCACCACCGCAGGCAGTTCACCCTTCACCCTCGACCCTTGAACAGAATCAACCCTTCAAGGTAATCCCTTAGAACCTCGTGTATTTATAGTGTTCTCTCTTTTTGGTGTGTAAGCTGATCTTGGTGCTATTTATAAACTCCAGTGTATTGTGGCGGGACAAGTGTTTTTTTTTGTGAAATCGGGTTTTTTCTGAGTGAGTTTTTGTGGATCCACAATATTATGTGGAAGTTGTAAAACGTGGTGTTTTCATAAAATCCAAAGGGTTCAATAGTGACGATATGAAGTCGTACATTAGTATCTCTTCCAAAGTCTAGTAGTACTTATTATTATCTTAAAGGTTGCACCTGTTCGCTTGTAAACAGTAGATTGGCTCCAACCATGTTCATCATGAGTCCATCGCTCAAAGAACAGGTTAAATTTCTGTTTTACAATACTCTCCGCGAGCACGTTTTGATATCGTGTTCGTGTCATTTAAATTATTCATTATAGACATCGAAGTTGACAATAAAAGTGAACTTATTTATTGAATAGTCTAGAACCATTTAGATTGAGAGCAATGGGTGTGTGAACTCAGATGACTCTAAAACAATGCGGCTGTACTCGATGATAGCACACTCTGGTTTTAGACTACGCCGTGGTTACTAGCCTATTTATCTAGTCTCTTTTGTAGGCTTCAGGTACAATTTATCATGTTTATTGACATTCACTACGTCTGGGTGATTGATTGATCAACCTTTGATAAAAATACTGTTAGATTTTTTGTGGCATTTTCATCACAGTGGCTTAACAATAACATTCTTAATAGTTTCCAATAGTTTTATAGCATTCTGTCTCATAGGTTACACTTACACACATTACATTACTTACCTCGTCATAAGCAGATAGCTCTTTACTGCATACTTCTAGGTTCTTCATGTGGATCCCATAAGCTATTTGTCGAAGCCTTGCTTCATCCGGAAACAACTGCAGCAGCCAGACATTCTCAACCCTATTACCTGGAGCTGAAAGTAGAGTTTCGTTCCAGAGATGGCGGAAGCAGTGGAGGCCGTGTCTCACCCGGAGCTGTCTCTGGCCGGGCCCAGCTCCGAGGCGCTCGAGCTGGAGGCGGACGAGAAGAGGCAGGAGGAACAGCTCAAGAAGAACCGCCATCCACCCATCGTCTACAAGGATGTTGATGTGAGTTGTTGCACTCTTAAACTTCATCATCATCATCATCATCGGCCTATATTAATCCACTGCTGGACGTAGGTCTCTCCCAAGACGCGCCACTGAGCCCGGTCTTCGGCTCCTCTCATCCAGTGTTTGCCGCAGATCGAGCGACGATCTTCAACTTGTTACATGTATAATATTTAAAGTGTTTTCTTCACGAACGAAAATCATAAAGATTAGAAATTTTCTAATTTATCCTGTTTTCTAAATTATCCTTTTAAATATATCTATATGTTAATCTCAGCCAGTCAAACCCTTCGTAAAGGTTAGGTAGCGGACTATATCTTAGACACAATATTATTGGCGAAGTCAGCTGTGTTGCTTTGGTAATAAATCTTTAGTAAGGCACAACACATCGACTACTAGGTTCAGAACGCGACTTTATCCGCACCTTGTGTATCTCCGGTTGATTTTTTTGATAAAATGCTTGAGGAATATAGAAACCAGACATCAGTAATCAGGCCTCACATCATCATTTACATTTCTAGAGCAGTTTCAGATTTTAGAATCGTTTTATTGTAAATACTCTACCGGTCACTCAACTAAACTCATTTAATTCTATGAAATCGAATTTAGTCTGAACTCAAAAGAAAATCTTTTGATACTAAAAAGCCCAGAGAATCATAAAATTCGTAAGATTTATGTTAAACGTACGCTCTTAAAAAAATATGTAAGAATTCAATTATACATGTTATATTAACAAGGAATTTTCGACTTTATATCTTTTGATTATGACACGATTTGCTGTACTAATTTGAACGTACTCTGAAGCTTTCCGAACGGGTGACGAATAAGCAGCCGAGATTGGGCTTTATGTGTTGAGTCTAAAGTATATATTCGGCTGCATTAACCGCAACAATAAAATGGTACAATTCTTTCAGTACTATCGTGGTATGTTTTCGATGAACGCGTGTGGGCGCGACCGGTCAAACATAATATTTATTTCAGTTTCTTCGACATTCAAAGTTCTATTCTAAATTAAATTAAATAGTCTCAAATAGCTTGTAGAGGTGATAGAGTCGTACCACGTTATTCTATAGTGGAATTTGAAAACATTTAATTAAAAGCATTCTCGGCTGTGCTAAAACGATTTGACAAACAATTTTATCATGGCAAGGTACTTTGCTCATTATATTTTACCAACTGCATTGTCTCCGGACTTAAACTTCCCTGTTAGAAAGTTTAAGTTTAAAACGATGACGAAAAACATGAGACGTATCGAAAGTTGCATGCAGTCGTACGTTATACTTAGATAAAAACTACTAAATACTTATTAACGCGTTATGGCTGTGAAGGTCACATCCGCCCTGATTCACAGACTGTTTATAATTCGTCGCGTAAACAAACATTAAATATTGCTATTTTGCAGTTCCAGAATATTCTGTTTCATGAATAGTCTTGTAGTAACAGTTTTAGGACCTATGTAAAGAATTACAAGGACATAGAACTGAAGTCCACCGCTTTCATATCAGGCCTGTTCTATTGGTTTTGAAGTTCTACTACGTGGCACAACATTTGAGGTTTAGCATTTAGGTGAATTTATATTTAAGAGAATTATACAAATCGGTGGGAATTGGCACCTGGTATAACGAGATTCTAAATGATCCTAGTGATATTACAGAACAAACAATAATTAACTTTGACTTTTGCTCATTCCATTGACTTTCTCTGACCTCATTTAGTTTTATTGTATCGAGCAATTTAGAAAATAGTATGTCTATAAAGTATCTAATTTAATCTCAATTTAATTGGCTGTTGTTATTGAAAACTATTTAACGAATTATTTTACTAGACATTTTGTAATACATATTATGGCTTAGTTAGATGTTTCGCTCAAAGAAAAATATTAAAAAAACGATCATAATACCCTATATTATGACGTGAAAACTCTCGAACATGTATGAGACAGAGCGGTGCCGTGGGCGGGCGGAAACCTACATGGAAAGAACACTAATCTAAGTATATTTAGAAGTATTTGTCAGTGCGCGCTGAGCCAAATAACCAAACATGCCTAATTAGTAATCATGGACTTTGGAAGCTTGTAGAAACTTTTGAAGGTTTCCTATTTATTTTAGACTTGTCTCAGACTGATTGGCGCGATGCAAAGCACATCTACTTGCTCATTGGACGTGCTCAGTGAGACATTGCATTATTATGGACTCCTGACTTTAGGTGTACAATCGACTTAGTCCATCATTTAGTAAAATAAAAAAGTGTGATTTCCATTTCACAAACTTCTTTCTTTTATAACTGCAGTTTTACTTAACGTGCGAGTTTACATAGCTTAATAGTGGAGCTTGAAGAAAACTGGGTCATCATGCAATCAATTACTGATACTGTATACGTTTTTCACAGGGTCTGCAAGAGTTCGAGAAGCTAGCGAAGGTTCTAGAAGAAGTGGAGCTTTCTCCAGAAGAGAAGCAGAGCTTAGAAGAGTTACAGCAGTACCTGCATGGAGAGGGCAGCTGGGTGTTGGGAGACGAGTTTCTCATGTTCATTGGTAACTAGCTTATATTCCTTTATAAACCTCACAGGTCAGTTGGTGGTAGCTCTGCCTTCCATGCTGTTGTTCGTCAGTAAAGCCACATTATTGCCGAGTGTCATAGGTTATATAAAAAACCGAAAAATAAAAAGGCTTTTACGTGGTAGTCCGTTTGCAAAGTGAATCGGAGAAAAAACGGTCGAATTATGCCCAACGAAGTGGGCACGGGTCAGCTAAGTAGATTATAATTCCATGTACTTCTATCTCGTTGACTTTTCAACAGAAAAATAAGCTAAGTTAAACAGATTCCTGAATGAAAACAATCACGCCTCATTATACATTTGGCACGTTGACAAACCTATAACTGAAGCTTTATAACGAGGAAACACGTGCATTGTAATTTGACAAAAATAAAAGAGTAGATATTCATAGACAAACCGATTTTGCTCAAATGCTCTGCTACTAGAATCTCCGATTAATATTCGGATCCGACACCCGCCAAGTGGGAACCAGCTCTAACTCGTACTCAAAGTACAAGGATCAGTTACAAAGAGATAGAGATATAATAGCTGCATTCATGAGATGACCTGTAGGTCTACCATAAGTTTTTACTATACTATATTTACTATACTCGCTAGCGTCTGTGGTTAAAAAAATGTATGAAGATTTGTACAGCGCCTCTAGCGGATAGTTGGGTACTAAAATTCGTAATACTAATTATTGACGTAACTACTGTAGTAAAGTCAGACGATTTTACTGTGACAACTCATGGTAGACCTACTGGTGAGGGTACGGGTTAGGTGACCGTGTGGTGGGTTGCAGGCCGGCTGCTGAGCGACGGCGGTGTGGTGTCGGGTGTGCGCGTGGCCGTGCTGCGCTGCCTGTGCGCGGCGGCGCTGCGGGACGACGTGTCGCTGTTGCTGCACCAGGACCGGCGCCAGCACGCGCTGCTCAACTACGCGCACGACATCGACCGACACCCGCTCGACGAGCAGAAGGCTCTCGCACTCACGGTACGTCATCAACCGATGTGGCGCGGCAGGCGAAGGTCAGCCTGCGACGTTCGATGCGGGTTCGATTCCCGCCTTAGGATAAATATTTGTGCGTTCTAAAAATATTCATCCTGGGTATTTTATATGTATAATAAAAAATATCTATCTATGTAATATATTGTATTAAGTATGTCAGTCTTTTAGTACCCATAACACAAGCTCTGCTTAACTTGGGGCTAGATGATATTGTGTGGATTGTCCAGCATTATTTATTTACCTGTATCCAATGCTGAACGCACCTCTCTCAAGACGCGCTGAGGAGAGTGGAATATCACACTCTCCTCAGCGGAAAAGGAAAGATCTTCCAACTTTGAGCTCGGCTCAAAAGCTCGAGCTCCGAGGGCCGATGTTCTAACTCCGTGATAACTTTGCTTGTGCGATTTAGGGCTAGTTTGTTGCGCAGCCTTATGTACCGTATTGGATAGTGTTTCACCTACATAATTTCATTATATGAAATCGCTTATTACCTAGAACAAAAAATATGCTTTTAATAAGACAGATTGTCAAACCTCTTGTTTTTACTGATTTTCTGTTCTATATTTACATTATCAGGTGTACAATAACGGTATATTGTATGGTATACATTGATTGTGATGTTTGTTATAGATGTGCAATCTGTTCGAGAACATATCTTCATCGGAGTGGTTGCTGTACATCAGCGAGTGGGAGCACAAGGGACAGCCACTGTCCAACATACGGACCACTACTAAGGTACACTGCTTATTTACACTAGTTTAGGAACACTACACTAGTTTAGGAACGCTACACAACTACACTTGTGTTGTAACGCTACACTAAAAAATTGCGACGTGATAATTTGAGGAACAAACAAGCCTATTTACATACATGATTAGACATGTTTTAATGTTATTTGTTCAATATTAAAACATGTTTCATCTTGATTGTTGAATATGAAAAACAACGATACCTTATGTACTGTTTCCGTAACGTATGTGAAGTAAGGATATATGTAGAAATAAATTATCATTAATTACAGAATAACACAATGAAAACAAATATATTTATACTTAAGTACATAAAAAAAAGGTAGCACTCCGGGAGTGCCGGCAGAAGTGAAAACTTCAATATTAACGTTGTGTTTTCACTTTTAAGTTTTCACTTCAAAAATATAACCACAGACGTCATAATGACAATGACAATCACAATGACACAGACACATTCGCGCAAGCGCGAATGTTTCTGTGTGCCGCCTAAACAGAGCACACTCAGGCACGGTAGAAAGAGTGGGAGATACTAGTTCCTCTCCCTTTCCCTCGATCTTACGCTTTTTATCAACGTTACGTGACCCTGACGCGAGTTTGAAAGTTTTTACCCACCCAGCGCCGCTAAAGAAGTTTTCACTTCAAAAAATACAAACGTGCTCGTAAGCAATATAACTACATAAAATATTTAAAAAAAAATGTTACACATTTCCGTGTATATCGGTAAAAATCCCGCTGTTGTTGAACATGCAATTTTGGCATCTACCGGGCCATTTTGGGGTTACCAACACTGCTGATGAGGGTTTCCTGCAATCAGTTAAATAAGCCTACTTAAAGATTTTCTAATTATTATAAGGTTGTGTACGTCCACAGGTGTGCGTGCACAGCTTGTTAAGTGAAGACCCGGACTTGCGCGAAGTGGGCACCGCCTTACTGCACAACATCGCCGCCAAGGAGGTAAAAACCGTGGTCTGTATCCATCTGCATTCTAATCCCCTATCTTATAAAAAGTTAGCGCTGACTTTAAGTCATCATTACGTATGGTAATCAGTACTTCAAGTCTGCGCTAACTTTTTATAAGATAGACCGTAACTACCTATCGACTACAAAAGAACGTCAATATACTTATTTATAGCTTAAACGCAAGTAACTGGTACTACGATTCACTTCGATTGCTGTGATTTTACTGAAAAAAAAAGTAGTTAATGTACTTTTATCGTTGTCTGTACTTAGCTTTAGCTTTAAATTGATAGCATAGAATACTTCCTGTATAAACTATTGTAGCGGTTAGATATTCTTAGATTTACTATTTCGTTAGATGGTTTTAGGGAATAAAGTTCTGGAATAACTAAAAAGAAAATATTCAAAGTAAGGCAAACTCGTCGCTGTATTATTTAACCGAATTAAAAAAGAGGCGTCGGTTCTTGATCTGAGTGTGCGTCTTAAATTTTTGCGGAGATATTTGTCCTAGTAATAGAACAAATATGGGAAAAACTTGTCAAAATATCAAAATATTTTCTAAACCAAATCCGATGCTCATTATGTCATGAAGAATTATCATGTAAAAGTATGTTTACTATATTTTTACAATTATTTGGTGTGAACACATAAAATAACGTTATTTTAACAGGCTGATAACTCAAAGCTTGTTATAACACTTCCGTCGCTTGTGCTAACAATTTGGACGTAAAAATAAACGTATAAAACTAATACAGGTTATGTCATGTCCTTATCTCGTTGTGATCGCATTTGTGTTGTAAATCAGTTGCTAACCACACTGCCATCGAGCTATAAACGAAGGAGCCAGCATTTAAAATGCGGAATCTATTTTATGTCCGACGATGAAACCATTTAAATAAAGATATGCTCAAACGAGAGAGATGATACTATGAATAAGCACTACTTTTTATCTGTTTTTATCTGACTTTACAAAAACAGATCATCTAAATAAACATTTAAGCTTTGCAACTTAAAAGAATTTCAATGCATGTAAGAGTTCGAGAATTGTACATTTTTATGAATTTCATGCAGAATTTGAAATTAAAATTTACTCCTCCAAAATGGTGACAGACTCCAATACACGCTTTCTAATCCTGTAAAATGTAGAGCACTTAACCGCTTGTTGTCCGGTGTGGTTCTAACTGTGAGTTGAGGCATCTGGCTGCAGAAAGTATGTTTTCCAGCGGTTCCAAGTTGGCAAGCAGCTGAGAGATCTGCTGCCTAAGCGAGCCAAGTCGAAGGTAACCACTAACTAGCATTGCTTGTCGTCAAAGTACCTTCAAATGTCTTATTGAACTGAACTAATTTCAGTATTTTACTAGCCTAGTTGACTCTCTCAAGAAACGCTACTGCGCCCAGTCTTCTATACAGTATTTATTATGGATTGAAGAAATTAAATACGGTCGTTTTAAATACTGACGTAAATATCACGCTGTCTCTTCTGGTATTTGATCTTAGTTTTGTAAATCTTCGCTTCACCAAGAGTCTGTATCTTATTCGATTTGATGCTCAAAAGTACACGCAAATTTGGTATAGAGAAAACGAGCTTTCGAGTTACTCAACATTCGCTATTCAAAAACAATTATCCTGCTTACAAATTTGCGTGTCGCTTTTCGAGAATCGAGTAATATAGCAGAGGGCTTAGTCCGAGCCTGCATTTTAAAACTCCCTACTCTCGAGCCGAGAGTCGTCTCTCGGATGTCCTTATATTTTTGTAAGAAGTAGAGAGAGAGATCCGAGAGACGACTCTCGGCTCGAGAGTAGGGAGTTTTAAAATACAAGCTCGGACTAAGGGCTCAGAGCCCTTAGTCCGAGCTTGTATTTTAAAAGACGACTCTCGACTCGAGAGTAGGGAGTTTTAAAATGCAGGCTCGGACTAAGCCCTCTGAATGTATCTTGTTTCCGTCATTTTCTTTTAATATCTCACATAACCTTGAAATTTTGACAACTTAATCATCTTGTGACACTTTTCTTCTAGTTTAACACCTGCCCAGTTGGTGTGCCTTCAGCTTAAATGTAATATAATGACAAACAATCTTTGTTAACTGTGACTAAACATTAACTGAAGTTTGTAAACATGTTTGTTATTTGTATGTGTAAACAAACATTTTTGATTGAGTAACTATGTTTATTCGTTTATTTTTGGCATTACACATACATATTTTACACTCTGCAACTTTTCTAAATTATAACGACAGAATTTCTTAGCCATTAAGTCGAATGTGAAATTGAACTCTCATTTCAATTATGAATCCCTCGTAGCCCTTTATGTAATTGTAATTTTCATGTAATTTTCACCAAGAAAAATCAGTGTCTGTTTCACATAGCGTAGCTTACTAATTCATACACGAAAACAAACACAGATAAATGTGACAATCGTAAACGTATCTGAGTACACTTCGCGCTGACGCTGCAACGTTCGCGTTGACGCGCAATCGCATTGAAATACATTCGATTTACTTACGCTGTCATATTAATTGGTGATTGTCTATAAATAGACTCGAACTGTCAACAAACTTGGTAACAGTTTCCTTGAATCTGTGCTCGGCATAACAATTCTAATACGTACTGAACAGATAGCATTTTGCATTTCCCTAAGTATTTACATTAAAGACGCGGTAGTTCGCAGAACTGCTTATCAAGATGAATTGTTTTATGATTTGCAATCAAATTAGGTGATAAACTCCTCGGCTTTGAAGTGAGTGCCATTCATTAATAAGGTGCAGTAGAAACGTAACTCGCCATCTCGATCGACTACACAAAGTTTTTTGAGAATGTGAAGCCCATTTTTAAGATTCTAAAAACAATGTAGATGTTTTTGTATCTAGAATTTCAAAACGTTAGATGATATTTTTTTTAAAATTTCATAATAATAGTAAATTTAGCAATGTGGATGGATGTAGAAGTAGAGGGAGGCCAAAGAAAAGATGGTTGGACTCTGTGAATGATGATATGTGTAAGAAAGGTGTGAACATTGAGATGACGCCTGATAGAGGAGAGTGGAAGAAGAGGACGTGTTGTGACGAACCCACATAATGTGGGACAAGGGTAGGAAGATGATGATGAATAATAGTAAATTTAGCAATGTCAGTTTATTCGAACTCGAAAACATCGGTACCTAATAACATGTGAAAATATGAAAATAGTATCGAAAAATATTCAAGGATATAAGAAAAAATGTATTACTCTATATTTTATTATTTAAGAGTTTCACTACCTTGAGTTAGGATTTATGTTTTTAAAGTACTAAATATTATTCAGTACCTAGTTTTATATTATTTTATAGATTGTTTACTAACCGTAAGTTCATTATCACGTTATAGTAACGTTATTTTCCGCACTTCTTCGACAATTTCAATGATGAATTGAACGACGTAATACTCTTTTATAGTTTCCTCATTCGGATCTACTCGTCTTGCGTCTTAGTTATTCTGATACATTATGTTATTTTGTAAAGCTCTCCTGCTGGAAATGGGCCTTCCCCATATATTTCTAAAACGATGCTATTCACTGAGGGGTTTGCTGTAACGGTTACGTTTAAGAGGCTTAATTTATTGGCTATTTTGCTGTGGTTGTTATGATTCTTATAAGAATTCTTTATTGTACACAAATCAAGATAAAACATGTACAGATAGCTTAACCCTAAAAAGAGTTCTCTTCCAGCAAACCTTGAAATGAGTGAGGGCAAATGTGGGTATGTGTACCTACTAAACAGAATCACTTTGAATACTTTACAAAACGCCTTTATTTTTAGCCTTAACTTGCTGAACTTGCAGTATGGGCTTTCAATTTCCGTGCTCCAATGGTCGTGATGCCTGTTAAATACATATGTACTGTCTGGGGTTCGATGTGATTGTAGCCCTGTCTTAATAATCTTAAGTAAACTAAACATAATATTGTACGTCCGAAACGGATAAACTGTTAGATCTTACTTAGTTTTATAACATCTATAATCACATTTATACAATAAATATAAGGTTTTTTTTTTTTAAATCAATCAATAGTTTATTCAGTAAAATTACAAGGAATATTAGAATCATCCTATATATTATTAGGTGTGTCTTGATGCCAGTTCCTCGCGACCAGAGCCTAGAGGAGTAAGCAAGAAACTAAGGCCTGGTTCCTACCGTTTTTTATATGATCCTTCTTACAAGGAATTACAGTTAAATTAAATAACTTAAGTTCCAGCGCGATGTCAATTAAGAACGTACTGTTAGTGTTGCGTGTGTGAATGTTTTGTTTGTTGGTGCAGGTGTTCGATGAGGTGTGCGTGGAGCTGTGCATGGCGGCGCTGCAGCTGCTGTCGCTGGCGCCGGCCGAGGAGCACCTGCACCGCACGCTGGCCGCGCTCGCACGACTCGCGCACCACTCGCACGACGTGCCGCAACTCATCGCCATGGTGGGGCCCGACCCCCACACCTACAGGTAGCTAGCTCGCACCACTCGCACGACGTGCCGCAACTCATCGCCATGGTGGGGCCCGACCCCCACACCTACAGGTAGCTAGCTCGCACCACTCGCACGACGTGCCGCAACTCATCGCCATGGTGGGGCCCGACCCCCACACCTACAGGTAGCTAGCTCGCACCACTCGCACGACGTGCCGCAACTCATCGCCATGGTGGGGCCCGACCCCCACACCTACAGGTAGCTAGCTCGCACCACTCGCACGACGTGCCGCAACTCATCGCCATGGTGGGGCCCGACCCCCACACCTACAGGTAGCTAGCTCGCACCACTCGCACGACGTGCCGCAACTCATCGCCATGGTGGGGCCCGACCCCCACACCTACAGGTAGCTAGCTCGCACCACTCGCACGACGTGCCGCAACTCATCGCCATGGTGGGGCCCGACCCCCACACCTACAGGTAGCTAGCTCGCACCACTCGCACGACGTGCCGCAACTCATCGCCATGGTGGGGCCCGACCCCCACACCTACAGGTAGCTAGCTCGCACCACTCGCACGACGTGCCGCAACTCATCGCCATGGTGGGGCCCGACCCCCACACCTACAGGTAGCTAGCTCGCACCACTCGCACGACGTGCCGCAACTCATCGCCATGGTGGGGCCCGACCCCCACACCTACAGGTAGCTAGCTCGCACCACTCGCACGACGTGCCGCAACTCATCGCCATGGTGGGGCCCGACCCCCACACCTACAGGTAGCTAGCTCGCACCACTCGCACGACGTGCCGCAACTCATCGCCATGGTGGGGCCCGACCCCCACACCTACAGGTAGCTAGCTCGCACCACTCGCACGACGTGCCGCAACTCATCGCCATGGTGGGGCCCGACCCCCACACCTACAGGTAGCTAGCTCGCACCACTCGCACGACGTGCCGCAACTCATCGCCATGGTGGGGCCCGACCCCCACACCTACAGGTAGCTAGCTCGCACCACTCGCACGACGTGCCGCAACTCATCGCCATGGTGGGGCCCGACCCCCACACCTACAGGTAGCTAGCTCGCACCACTTGCACTCTCACATGACTCCCGAGAGCATAAGTATAATAATACGCTGCAACGTTCGGCAAGCGAGATGATGTAAAAGCGTCTTATTCGAGTATCACTCGAATAAGACACCGATACATTTGCGATTATCGATTATGGAGTGAAGCTGATAGTTTTCTAATCGAGAAATGCAATAAAATATTCTTTCATAATTATGTAACATAGTTTCCTCCGCAGTAAAAGTTTGCTATTGTTCCCCACTAAGACGCAAAAAATACTAAATGTTACTTACTCTTTCATAAACGAACCAAAACATTAATAAGTTGGCTTAAAGACGCAAAGTTTGACACTCGCCGACAGCAACACTATTGCAACGCGCACATCTTCAACTATATGTTGATTCCGACCTAGTTTGCAAATATAAAGCCATTAAAATGAATACTAATTATTTGTCTCAAAGCTTATAAATCAATATAAATGTCGTTATGTTAGTTTAATCAAATACAGAATACCCATAAAAAGGTCGTGTTCGGGTTATACATTATACACAATGTTTACAAGCTGGTCCGAGAGCCGGTTCGAACCCACACTTGTTAGGGTTACTTTATGTTTATATGCAATCTGTTTATATTAGTCTGTCTGCTTGACATTAAATATCAACAATAACAAAATGTTTTTTTAGTTTCATATTGAGTTAAGAACTGATATTTTAAGTTTTACTAAGAGGGAATTTCGTTAATGGACATTTCACACGACGTCAAGTCCCACTAGCCAAAGTTAAGGGAACTAAATTGCTGAAAGAATTCTAAAATTATTTTGTTAAAAAATATACATACAATACAATAAAACAAATGTTTGATATCACACATTTAGTCATAGTGGGAATTGAACCCATGACCCACTGCATAGAATGCGAAGCTACCGTTTCCCAACAGTTTACTAAAGTTAAGAAAACCCGAGAAGCTACACTAGTCCTCTATCCCCGTTCAACCCGTTTTGTGGAATGTTGGTTATTTAGCAAGAGGTCATAATGAGTTCTCTTGCAGTTTTGCAACGTGTCCTATTCCTAGATAAACCCAGCTCATATTCATACTAGTTCTTATATTTAATACTTCGTGTTGACTCATTCACATTAATTAATCAAACTTGGATACAATCTATTTCCTACTGATCTTTTTTGATACACATTTTTATAAATATATCCTAATATTATTCTATTTATAATCGTTCAGTACATAGCAGCTCTGCATTCCATGCTGTGAGTCGTGGGTTCGATCCTCATCAAGAACAAACATTTGAGTGTTGAACACTGATGTTTGATCTATGCCTGGGTTATTACTAAAACAATGTAAATAAGTATTTTATCAGTACAATAATTCCAAATTATCAAATCAGGCCACTTTCAACGTGATTAAAATACAAATATCTAAATTCTCATATATACATATGTATATTATAAGTAGGATGTACCACACTAACAAAACCACAATCAAAAACTTGTGTTATTAAAAGTTTTATGGGTTTATGATGATATTAAAATTCTTAACTAATTATAAAAGGACCAGTGTGCTGATATGTTTTTTTTCTTTCAGAGGGACGAGTCAGCGGGTCGACGAACAGATAGATGCTATAATGAAGAAAATCAAGTAAATATCATTTTTGTACGGTGACGGGCATTTTGATATTATAGTTACCGATTATTTTAATTACTGGTTGTTATATTTTATAGTTAAACTGTGGATCTTAGCTTTCTGTGCTCAAACATAAACGTAGGCTAATAATTGTGAATTAATCTAAATAAGAGCATTTAGAGAAGCAAGGGATTCGGTGAAATAATGGATTTTAAGCTTTATATCAACTGTATAAAGTCGGAAATTGCTTTGATTTATTTTAGCTATGGGTATTTTTCAAGATTCATCCATCATTTACCTATTAAATTGTTTTAAAGAATAGTGATAAAAAAAATATTTGTTTGCAAATGTATGATGTTACCAAAAGTTTGAGAAACATATATTTATTTTACCTTTAATGATCAAATGTTTATTCGCACATAAAACATCTCAATATATGACCTTGTTATTTGGAACATAATCTTATTTTAAGTATTAATAGCCTACAAACGTGTTATAAATATATATCACTTATAATTATGTAAATTTTACAAAGCAGCATAATTAATGTGACAAAATATATTAATTTCTGTAAATAGTCATTAGTTTATGTAAGGTTGCGAATTTAGCGTAAGTAAGGCTTAAGGATTTTTGTACTATTTATATTTTATTTATGATTTATTTATTTATTGGCACTAACTGCGTGCATATAACATCACACTTTGTAAACCTAAAGTTTCATTTGTGTAACATTAAAACTTTAAGAATTATTTTTGATAGTATTATTTTAACAAAGGGTACATCCTGTAGGTACTATTCGGACTATATAATATTTAATTTATTTAATAAAATATTTAAACCATTTCAAAACAGCTCACGTAATGTTGAATTAAAATACAAAACAAAGATTTTAGAAAACAATTGAATTTACGATGGTTTTTGCTGTAAAAAAATAATTACATAGTGTAGGAAGTAGAAGGAATTAGCATGGGTAAATCCACCTAAGTTAAGTTTGAAGTACGGCACTAGCTCCTTTATACGTAGAACTGCATTTTATCCAAGAGTTGAATATCCTCCTACAAACGACTACGACATTGGCGCCAACACTTTATACGAAGCTCAAAATATACACCTGTGTGACTTAGATTTGTGCAGAAGTGTGTATCAATGTATTTATTTATTTCACTTATTTAACACTAAGGTAATACACATTTTAAAACTTAGTTGAAAACTACTAGTAGTATTTTAAACATCCAAACACTCATTTACTAGAAAAAAATTGATCCTGTTTTATACAATTATTTTCCGCAATTGTTTAAAAGTTAGTCTATTCAAGATAGAACATCATCCGACTTTTCTTAGAAACCGTTTGTCCGTTTTAGGTAAAATTTTATAAAGATCGATTTAGCCGCAATGTCATGTTTATGGATGGAAAATAGGCAATAAAGCAATATTTAAAATATAACAGAACTTTCTTTAAATGAATTAATTAAATACAAAATAAACAAATGCTATTTTACAACCGCAGGACCAAAATGAATGCAAATAAAATTCAGGTGCCAACCGGTTCATTAATAACCGATTAGGTACAAGATAAGGACCCCATCATTAATTTGTTAAGCAATAAACTTTTGAATGGTCATCTTATTTTCGTGTCGGCAATTATAGACGTCGTTCGTGTTTGTGTAAATAAGTAAACAATACGAAGTTAAAATGCACCAAATTTGATAGTTTTAATCTGAAAATTTCAAAACTTGGTTTTTCCCTGAAAAGTTTCTAAATCTCAGCGATGTAACGATGTTCAGATTGAATTTCATAACAGGCAAAAAATAAGTGAAGTGAATTTATTAAAATAGCTGCATTCGAAAAAGTGTTTTTAAGCATGCCAAATCTTTGCCTGACAATGTCAAAAATAACATTCATTCGCTAGAAACGTTAACACTGTGAACAATAGTTTTGAAACGCTTTCATTAAAATCACAGCACAGCAATGGTATCGAATTGAGCTCTACGTCAAGAAAGTGCGATTGAACGTCAAAGAAACACAACACCTGCCTTGATCCTCACCTCGCAAGATAACATGACGTTGAGATAATACGCTGAAACAAATATACGATCCGACACCAGTCAGTACACCGCTAGGATCCTACTAACCCAGTCGTATTTCTGCCACAATGGATGAGGATGGAATTTCGTTCGAGAAGCCGAAGAGCGAAGGAGGGGTAATGAGGCTGGTTAAAAAGAGGCTGCCGGTTCTCCAATGGGGGGCGGAGTACGACCGCACGGCGGCGGTGGCGGACCTGGTGGCCGGCGTCACACTGGGCCTCACGCTGGTGCCGCAGAGCATCGCCTACGCCTCGCTCGCCAACCTCCCGGTGCAGTATGGACTCTACTCTGCATATATCGGTAAATCTTCAAGTCATATGCATGTTTGTACTGAAAGGCTGTACTCGATAGAAGACCCTTAATTTTCATTTCTCTCAGACTCTCAGCCTAGGTTAGCCTTATCCATAGCAATTATCAGGAAATTCGTGCGGCGCTAACTTGTTCGCTTGTTTCATCACGATGTTATCCTTCACCGCTAAATAAATTATTAAAAGTGATGATCCACACATGAAATATAATAAGCCTATTTGTGCAGGTACGATGCTGTACGTGGTTCTGGGCACGGTGAAGGAGGTGTCCATCGGGCCCACGAGCCTGATGGCGCTACTGACGCTGCAGACGTGCAAGGGCCTGCCGCTCGAGTTCGTGGTGCTACTGACCTTCCTGTCGGGCTGCGTCGTCTTCTGTATGGGACTTCTGCGATTAGGTAACTATTTGAACACCTTGAAGAACAGTTCTGTTCTCAGCTGCTGTAGTGAGATCTTTATTTCCGCGTAATTTAATATTTGCATGGTCGCTATATAAATCTTGGCATGGAGCTGATCAGTGATTTAATATGGAGCTGTCTGCTTCTATATTCGACAATATTTTTACAATATTTACATTCAAATTTGTTGTCGGTCGCGTATAATATCAAATAGATGCAGGTACTCCCTGAAATCCTGGCCTATCTAAAATGATTTCTGGAATATTTATTTACTGGTTACTTCCTTGATTAAAAAATACGTTTAACGTAATAAATTTATTAGGCAGGTGTAGGTACACTCGCTATCTTCATCTCCTCCACATCACATCGTAAATTATAATACGCAATACAGGTGTTTACTTTATCAAATTGGTCAACAAGTTCCTGCAATCATTAGCCTACGTCAAACTAACAGTTTGCTACCAAAATCATTGCGGCTTTAAACCAGTTATAAAAACATGCTTTGTAGATGAACCTTACAATTATAATTAAAACGGCATAATAGGCGTTAAATACATAAAGTAATTATCAACATTACAAACAGCTTCTTACATCAATCATAGATAGGTACTCCGCTACGAATGTGAATTGTTATAGAATCACAGTCATGACGTGGAATTGGAGACGAAATCGAACCTATCATAATAGTAATTATATAAGAAACGTCATCATTGCCAGAATGTGGATCTCCCCGTTATCCAAAACGATGTCACTCTTACGATGCATGTAATGAACAAGCTTAATTTGGTCTTCTCTGCATCTGGTAATAGTAGTCAGTACCAGTAGGTACCAGCAGGCTCATATATCATATGATCTGCCCATTGATAAACACGTATTTCCCAGGTTTCCTCGTAGACCTGATCTCCCCCTCCGTGACCAGCGGCTTCACGTCGGGCACGGCGATCATCATCGTGACGTCACAGCTGAAGGGTCTCCTCGGGCTCAGTTTCACGGCGGAGACGGTGATCGACAACCTTAAACTTATATCGCAAAAGTGGCCCGAAATCAGGATACCTGACATTGTTTTGGGTGTGATATGTTGCACTATACTGCTTATGTTCAGGGTAAGTTAATACGGATTTCTTACTTGTTATTTTTTTTTAGTAATTTTGATTAGTACTACTTTAAATGCAACTTCTGTATTCAAATGTTAATGTCTTGTTATTCTGTTTTTACAAATAGTCCTATTCCGATTCTCAGTAATGTCATAAAAAACAATAAAAGAGACAAAAAGAGATAGTTGGTCGAATATAATCCTCTGTTTGTTTGACACTGCTTTAATTCGTTATCAAACGTGAATGAAGTTTTTCGTGATAAGGCTTCTGAGCTTACCCTTAATAACCAGATCGTAAAACTGAACCAGTTGTTGAGACGATGAACTTCACACGTCATTGTGATTTATGTGTGTATTTATGATATTTGTGTTTGTATTCTTCTTACGATTATTTACATGGTAATTAGCAGAGTTAAATAAATAAGTTGTATCTACCTAAGTAGGTCTGTTTAAATCCAGACTAGATGAATGCAATGGCTTTTTAAGTTTGTTTTTAAATCCCGTATAACGATTCGTCATCGCCTTTGCCACTTTATAAATTAAAGCTCCTTCTGTGAGACCCACGTAACTAATTGAGCGACCAGACTGTGGGAGACTTGAACATGATGAAAGAATGTCATCAAAGCCCAGCTGTGAGACGACATACATTAGCAAAAAACCAATCAGCTCAAAGTTTGTGTATCTTCCAGAAAATAAAAGATCTGCCCGTGAGCCCCAAACGGCAGAAGCTCAAGAAGGCACTATGGTTGGTCTCCATCGGGAGGAATGCTCTCGTAGTGCTGTCGGCTTCCACTTTCGCGTTCCTCATGCATAACCCCGACGCACCTCTCTTCAAGTTATCAGGTGCGGTAGAATTTTGCAGATATTGAATAGGAGTTAGCGCTAAATTGGGGATTTATACTTAAATATTTGTCCTAGGTCGAGTGGAACCAGGTGTCCCGAAGATAGCTTTGCCACCGTTCAGCGTGGTAATAAACAACCGCACGCTCGGCTTCTCGGAGATGGCGCAGGAGCTGGGCTCGGGGCTGCTGATGATGCCGCTCGTGATGGTGCTGGCCAACATCGCCATCGCCAAGGCTTTCAGTGAGTCAACAGCTCCTTGTATTCTGATATACTTAGCTTCTTTACGATATTTGACTGTCTTATTAATGTCTAATTAAATTAGCCGTCTTCTTCTAGAAGTAGAACATATCATAATGATACGGATACTTACTGGTGTCAATGTTTTAATCACAAAGTCTAGTATTCATTTTTTATACGGCAAAGATTTATCAAAGAAAAAAAATTCTAATAAAACATGAAAATAGTTTGAAATACTTCTATTAGCTATAATTTATTTAGCATATGCTCAGTAAAAATTAAGACGTCGGAATTAATAAAACATTTATTGATATCGGATATGAAAATTATGAAAAGTATAGGACCCGAAAGCGATCCTTGTGGGACATCACTAGGTACCTGCACCCAACTCGACATGTAGTTACTAACGACGACAACTTGTGCTCGATTACGAATATGTAGGAGCTAAACCAACGCACTAAGTCACTACGAATACCTGATAGCTGCAGTTTCTCATGAGTAGCTTGTGATCAATTCGGTCAAAGGCCTTACTGTAATTAATCAGTATAGATAACATAAATTGGTAGACCACGGTACATACTATCAGCGAGGTAGTCATTCAATGGGATGAGATTGGAGACTGTGGAACGACCCTTAACAAACCCATGCTGAGACCTGTGGAAGGTGTTCCTTAAAACTGAGTACAGTTGTATCGACTTTTTGACAAACGAAATCGAGTGAAATTTATTGTCGGTCCCTGGATAAGTATCTAAGCATGGGATAGATGTTGAGAGACTAATGTAGTACTGTGTGCAGCGCAAGGCGGGCGGGTGGACGCGACGCAGGAGATGCTGACGCTGGGGCTGTGCAACCTGGCCGGCGCCTGTCTGCACGCCATGCCCACGTGCGGCGCCTTCACGCGCTCCGCCGTCTCGCACTCCAGCGGCGTGCGCTCGCCCGCCGCGGGACTCTACTCCGGTAACTGTACTACTGCACGCCATGCCCACGTGCGGCGCCTTCACGCGCTCCGCCGTCTCGCACTCCAGCGGCGTGCGCTCGCCCGCCGCGGGACTCTACTCCGGTAACTGTACTACTGCACGCCATGCCCACGTGCGGCGCCTTCACGCGCTCCGCCGTCTCGCACTCCAGCGGCGTGCGCTCGCCCGCCGCGGGACTCTACTCCGGTAACTGTACTACTGCACGCCATGCCCACGTGCGGCGCCTTCACGCGCTCCGCCGTCTCGCACTCCAGCGGCGTGCGCTCGCCCGCCGCGGGACTCTACTCCGGTAACTACTGCACGCACTCACTTCTTCTTCTTATCGTGTCGATGCTACACTGTATTTTGTTGTAGCATCGTGTTGGAAAGATTAGCCAGACTAGACACTGCTTTACCGTGCCTAGCTGTTACCGGTGTGCGCCACGAGGAGGCTCTTTCCATGCACCTACTGTGCACGTACTACTGACGTGCACGTAGTTCTGCACGCCATGCCGACGTATGCAGCTGCGTGCCGTGTGGCATTCACGCCATGCTGATATGCATTATGTCCCACTGCGAGCGGTTTTTGTTCCACAATTCAGTAAAACCAGGCCTACAGATATAGAGCCTTGGGTACGCAAGTCATAATAAGGCGCATGAAAGATCAGAACTATGAAACCTGAATAATTCATTGATCGGTAGGTTCGTAATGTTAAATATGCTTATCCCGGTGTTCGCAGTCGCCATTGCCGAAATCGGTGCGGACATCATCAAATATGAATACATACAGTATAATCACAACTAACTCTTACATTTTAAAACTTGTCATCGTTTTAGCTAAAATATAATTAATGAGAGACATTTGCGGTTTAAGTAAAGAAAATAATGTTTACCACAATAAGTCAATGATTCATATATTGATAACGATTCACTCACATTTAATTTGTACTTAATTTAGATGACTCAAAGTTGAAAATAAAAAATACTTCATATATGAAGCATTTTTGTTTTATTACAAGAACTACGAAGATTAAACATTACATTGAATTTCAGGTATAATAACACTCCTGGCGCTGATATTCCTGACTCAGTACTTCTACTTCATTCCGAAGGCGTGTCTGTCTTCAGTGCTCATTTGTGCTGTTATATTCATGGTAAGTTTAACTTACGATATGAAAAAACACAGTATATGATCACACTAATTTTGAGCTGTTACAAACAGCCATAGTCAACTGATGGCCAAATCACTCGCAACTACAAGCGTCCACAAGATACTGGTTGCATTAACCTGCTGAATTGAAAATCCAGATGAGTTAGTTAGTTTAGTTTATACTCGAAACGCACTTCGTTACTCTGAAATCAATTTCATAAGCAGTTTTTATAATATAATGAGGTTCATACATCACGCTGGGCTACGGGCAGTTGAATAAGAGAAAAATACGTTTATAAATTGCTCCTAAATATTGCTTATTTTTTTATGATTTACGTACATTTAGGAAGCTATTTCAAAAGATAGGATAATTACCTAAATAAATAAATAATAAATAAATAATGCTGGACAATCAACACAACATCATCTAGCCCCAAGCTAAGCAGAGCTTGTGTTTTGGGTACTAGAAGACTGACATACTTAATACAATACATTACATAGATAGATATTTTTTATTATACATATGAATACCCAGAACACCCGGAATAAATATTTGCAGGTCGTACAAACATTTATCCCAAGGCGGGAATCGAACCCGCAACCTTCCGTGTCGCAGGCGGACCTTCGCCCACCGCGCCACATCGGTCGTCAAAATAAAGAGTATCTTTGCTTGTGAAGCTCAAACTTCAAAGGAACAGCGTTTATTTATCAATTGATCGATTTATTTAAATATCATTACCTTATGTGTTGTGTTTGATCTAATTTCTATATTTCAAGCCCTAGTTTCTCTCACACGTGTGAGATCATAAATATGTTGGACTAGATAAGCAAAGCTACTGTTTATTTGTGCATTTACGAACACCTTGGCACGCTGTGAGGCATTCATTGAATCAATTACGTATTATTAACAAGAATGGTTTGATAACCTTTGGAGATAAGACAAGCTGATACATCTAAGTACGTAAGTAAGTAGTATGAAGGGACTGTTAACTTTCACTTGTCTGAGTAGGCGTTGTCCAGGATATATGTTAGTATTTAATGGAGGAAATTTAAAAATGTTTAATTATAGAAATTAAACATTTTTACTTTTCAATTTGGTATTTTACTGGATGTCTAATATTTAAACTTTTTTACATTTTTATTGGGTAAAATGAGAGCGTATTTAGTTAGAAAACAAAATTCTCATAGATGATTTATTTTCGCAACAAATGTCTACTCCCAACAAAATGTCATCAAATACGGAAACTTACATGTGCGAGTCGACTCGAACCTCGCAAGTTTTTTTAGATTATAAATACCTACTCAATGGACATTGCTCATAACGTCATCTAGCTCCAAGCTTAAAACTTGTAGCTATAGTACCTACAAGTAGGACCTGCAATGAAATGCTAAAAAGATAGATAGATAAAAACAATTAATATGGCAGTATATGATTTCCTTTACAAAGTAACAACAAACGTTGACAAGAAAAACACTACGGTTGGTCTATACATGGACATGACAAAGGCGTTCGACCACGTAGATCATAGTCTACTTTTAGATAAACTATATAGATATGGTGTTAGGGGAAACGCTAATAAATTAATTCGCTCGTATTTATCTAATAGACAACAAGTTACTCACGTTTCTAAAATCTGTATGAAAACGCACTGTGAGACCATATACAGCTCTGATATTCGAGATGTTAAATATGGAGTCCCTCAGGGAAGTGTTTTAGGTCCATTGTTGTTTATTATATATATTAATGATCTACCCAATTCTACTAACAATTTCATGACATTATTTGCTGACGATAGCACAATTCTATTTACTAACGATGCAATAACTAATATACAATTTGACATTAACAATACATTGACATCAATAATTAATTGGCTTGAATATAATAATTTAAATATTAATCTAACCAAGACATATCTAATGCATTTTAAACAAAGAGAGACAACTTGTACTACTAACATGGACATACGATATTTAAATACTAAAATAAATTTTATAGACACAACACGATTTTTGGGCTTGCAGATCGATAACAAATTAAATTGGAAACTACACACAGATACGGTCTGTAAGCGGCTTCACCAATTTTCGTATGCACTGTACAATCTTTCGAAAATTGCAAGCACCTCGGCATTACTGACAGCATATTATGGACATACTGCTGCAATACTTAGGTACGGAATTATTTTTTGGGGTAACTCCACTAATAAATCAAGAGTATTTATAGCGCAGAAACGATGTATTCGAGCAATGTCCGGCCTCAGACAAACCGATACTTGTAAGAACGTTTTTAAGCAATGGCAAATTTTAACGTTTCCTTCTCTGTATATCTATGAAGTGGCAACATTTGTGAAAAATAATCCTCATCACTTTGATGCGTATCCCATAGGAAGTCGTCGGGAGGGCACCCTTCACCATCAATCGTGTAAGACTTCACTGTTACGTATGAGTGTGTTCTCCATGGCGCCTATCATTTATAACCATATTCCATTGTCAATTCGTACGGTCGACAATTTGAGTGCATTCAAGAAGTTACTGTCTAAGTTATTGGAAGAAAAGGCATACTATTCAATTGACGAATTTTTAAATGACATATTCTAATAAATATAAAACTAGGGCCTTTGATTATATTTTTTTTTTATTTTTATTTTATTTTTATTTTTATTTTTCATTGGACATATATTTTCTTGACATTATTAATTTGAAATCATTTTTATTGTATATTAAATTCATTATTATTATTATCTGTGCATGACGTTTGTAAGCCTCAGGTTGAACTAGAGATATGAAAATTAAATTAAGACCAATGTAACTACCTAGTTTCTACAAACAATAAATATCATTTATCATTTATCATTTATCATATAAAAAACATTTTATTAGACACACACAAATTACATATTGTACACCCAAAATGGGTAAACTGTTGAATCTAAGCATTCCTAATAATGTAAGATCTTATGTACACAGTTTTACAATAAATTATTCTTATTCTTACAAAAGCTAGAACTAGAAACTAGACTGTAATATTAGAGTAATGTAATTTTAAGACCAAAAGCAATAAATATATACAATAATATATATATATATAAATATAGCAAAAAATATATAGAAAAAAAGCAAAAGCAATAAATATTTTTTATCTTTATCTTATCTTTAAAAGCTGTAAACGTCTTTCCAGATCGACGTTCGTATATTCGTGCGCCTGTGGCGGCGCGACCGCGCGGAGCTGGCCGTGCTGTTGCTGACGCTGGCGGTGAGCGTGCTGCTGACCGTGGAGCTGGCCGTGGCGGCCGGCGTGCTGGCCAACCTGGCCGTGTTGCTGCGCGCCCTCATGCGCCCCACCATCACCATGGCTACCGTTAAGGTGTGACGCATAACTAATCATCTATCTATGCAATGACAGCTGTACCTCTACCATGAGATGTCACAGTAAAATCACCTGACTTTACTACAGTAGTTACGTCATTATTAGTATGACGAATTTTAGTACCCAACTATCCGCTAGAGGCGCTGTACAAATCTTCATACATTTTTTTAACTACAGACGCTAGCGAGTGTAGTATATATAGTATAGTAAAAAGTCATGGTAGAGCTACTGTTTCTCAATATACCTTATTAACTTTATTCACAAACAAACTTACGACTATACAGTATTAACAAAATGTACATTGTCATATAAAATCTATAAGAAACAGTTGAGCTATCTACAGACCGTTGCAAACGATCTATAGATAGTTCAACTGATCCAAATCAGTACCAATCGGAAGCGTACCCAAGACACTGGCTGCATTGCCGCGCTGAATAGCAATGCTGATACGCTGGGCCAGATACTCACCAGCCCTCGGGTCACGCGTATATAATATACGTATCCATGCAATAGTGTTGGAAGAACAAAAAAAGAGAATATAGGGACCAAATTATGAAAGTAGTTGGTGCAACTTGGACCCGTATAGGGAAGCCCAGCATAGGGAAAATAGGAAAAAGTTGGAGGAGGCCTTTGCCCGTGAACGGGTCCCAATACGATTGACAACAATGACTTAGATACACTTTGAAGTTTTAGCTCGCGATGCTAGTAGGGTTGCAATTGCATTTTGTATATTATTTAATATATTATTTACAGAGTGGGGCCTGGTGACCTGTACTGTAATACAGATTTTTATTAATCGACAAAGTTAGTCTCAAACTCTTTCTTGTCATTGTTGGAACTGTTTTAACTTTGTGGGAGAAAAATAAACGACTTTTTATTTTATTTTTTTACTTTTTATATTATTTAATAAGAGGAACATTGTTGCAGTCGAATTCAACGCGTGTGTGCGTGGTGCGTCCGTCGCTGTGCCTGTGCTACCTGAACGCGGAGCTGGTGTCGCGGCGCGCGTTGACGGCCGCCGCGCACGGTCCCTCCGCCCGTCCCTCCGTCTGTCCCGCCGCGTGGCACTCCGTCGGTCACGCCGCGCCGCTGCTCATGGACTGCGGACAGATAGCGGTCGTGGACTACACCGCCACTCAGGTACCTACTGGCACATTTTTACGAGAACTTGCAACCAGATAGTTCGATGAATAATATTAACTTCGCGATTAAAAGTAATGTACGCGATAGAAACCCGTGTAATACCTATTATATATCTATATATTTTTATTAAAAAATTGTAATGATCGGACAGTCTTCTCAATACCCTCTTTAGATAAAGTAATCTGGTATGTGCTAAGTGCTAATCTAATTATATAAATTATAAAAATAAAATAATTCTATGCGCTCCGTGCCTGTCATTTAACCTCTAGCAATACTGTAGAACTCTGTACTCCTTACTTTTTACAGGTGCTGGAACGCCTAGTCAAGAAACTGAAACTGACCCATCAAAAGCTGATAGTCTTCCGAGCCTCACCGTCCATCATCGACCGCCTGGAGTCCATCGAGGGTCTGGAGACCAGAGCGCTGAGTGCTCGGAGCCCTGCCGAAGCCCTGGCAGCTATCGTTGAAACTAAAAATGATGGCGAAGGCGTTGCGTTGCTGAATGGAAATGAAAATGTCTGAAATGATTCTGTAGAACAAAATGTGCAAATTGTAGCTATTTTTAAAAGGCGTTATATGTGGGAGGACTTACCCCCGAATTTATAGAAGGCTGATTGAACCAGCATTCGTCTAGCGCAGCGGTTGTAACCGCCTCTAGAGAAGTCTCTTCATTTTAAATTCGAGGGACAGTACCTATTTCATTTTCGTCTTCCCGATTTTTCTACAGAATGTTTAGTCTGTGAATTTGGCTAACAAAGCTCGTTTAAAATTTAGTTGTAAAAAACTTTTAAAAAATATTTTAGAAAGACCCTCATTTTTTGAAAAATGAGTAGGCCTTCAAAGTGCAATGATGCATTGAAAAACTGTGAACTAACTAAAACTTTTTTATTTAACTTGTAAGTATTATAGATATCTGTGTGTGATAGATTGGTCCGTATCTGTTTAAATTGTATTAAGTTCAATGTAAAGTTATATGAAGTAGGTATGTATCTAAGTAAGTTATATTCACTGCTAAGTATCAGGTGGTCCAACGGCCATTTAAATATATTCTAATAAAATTAGAATAAGATATTATGTGAGTCGTGCGCAATCTAATAAACGTTATAAATAAATATATGAAATAGTGTTTGTTTTTTAGTCTAGTAAAACCAACTTCCTCCAATAGTTACTACTATTGTGTGGTGTCGGTGTGACACTCTCCCTCTTAGACAGAGAAGAGAATCGACTGATCGTTTCCCTCCCGGTATGAAGTAAATACGGGCGGGGCACAGCGAGAAAGACAATCGTGCTGTCAATAGTTATCTATTTCTACGTAGACTTACAGACCTACAGAAAAAACAGGTATTTGCCGCCTATGTGAGTTTCATGAGGCTATTGCTTACTCCATTCTCTTCTCTGCTCTGTGATGTTAACAAAACAGTAGCTCAAGGTTGAGTTGATGGCAAAAAAGACCGAATGAAAACTGATTACTTACTATGAAATGAACTTACGTACGTTAAAAATGTTGCCACCTTATAATTTAAAGAGTAAGAATGACGAAGAATACTTTTATTATGTTACATTCAATGTGTATAAAATATTTAAACTATAACAGAACTACGCATGTAGGGTTTTTTTTTGTAAAACTTACAGTTAGTAGTTACACAATTAAATAAACAAATTAATCTGAAGGCCAGTTACAAGTTTCCACAAATATTCCTAGGTACCTTTAGCTATTACATAGCTTCTATCGTGGGCCTTGAGCGTGGAGACCGAATCCAGAAATTCCGTAACGAAATTACCTAACACTGCGCATAATCTAGCAAAAAATGCTATGCAATAGCTTTACCGCGGCAGTCCCCGAGTGCCACACGTCGTTTTTTATAATATTTAGTAGCAGCATAAAAATAAAGCTTGAAGATAATGTTGTATTGTTATATGGAATATCTTGGGTAAACTTAATAACCTAGCTGGCATCCTTAATTTTGACCGAACATTTACAAAGCAACTCTGCCTGCCACCCCGGCCGGTCATTGCCCGCACGCGGTCGATATATGTAATTCATTCGTTCAATTTGCTGTCTTCTTCGGCCAACTCGTTTTGACGGTCGTGTTTTTCTCGTGACAAAGGATTTCGATTAAATTATGTAAATCCTGAATGAAAAAGGGTAGTTATTCATAAAAAAAACTGTTCGAGCGCTTTATGGACGTCGGTTCAACGGCGCGGGTGTTTCAATTTTACGATTATTTTATAAGATTCGAGTGTTTATGTTTTGGGTATCTCAGCGTTTGTTTTGCAAACAGATAGTTTACCTTCATCCGGGGAGTATGATCTTTCAGTGAGAAGTGATAAAGTGCCGGCGACATGTTAAAGTTGTGGTGTGCTGTGCTATGCTGTGCGGTGGTGACACTCGCGCAGATCGAGAACAAGATGGACCTTCTGAGTCAACACCTGCAGGAGGAGATGGCGGGCGTGTGGGAGATGGCGGCCGTCAACTACTCGGAGCCGGTGCTCAACTCGTCCTACACGCCGCGCGCCGAGTTCGACATGCGAGCCATGGGTCCGCTGTACAACTCCACACACTTGGTCATCGACCTTATTGCCAACAAGCAGGCCTATCCTGAAGGTAACACACACAATATATCTTCTAAATATACGGTCACTCAAATTTAAGTACATATTACTTGTAGAAAAAACAGGTTCCTCAATACCTCTGTGTTGGTATGCCTTGTTCTGTTTTGTTCTCATTAGAATCTTTCATTTCTAATTCAGCTTCCAAGAGTGGTTTCCTAAGTAGGTAAATGGAAAGCTCACACCAACCCACTTATTTGTGTGTCACTAAAATTAAACTGAAAGTGATTTGTGAACCGAGTGGAAGGCAATGATCTCAGCTATCTGACTCATTCACTTTACCATTCAAATATATCACGTTTTGGAACAAACATAACACCTAATCAAAGTATTCTCAAACAAAAAACTGGAACTAGATATCATACATTTGTAGGTATTTTCAACTAATATGGTAATATTAGTTGAATTAAATCTATCAAAACAATAAGGCATCAAAAATAAGTTTTTATAAAAAGTATAACAATGAATTTTAAACAGTCTGCTTCATTCAAACCCTATCACAAACATTATCTGAGTGGAGTCTGACAGTAGGGTCAGTAATTTCCACACAATGGATCAAGACACAGAATAAACAGCCGGTATCTACTCCTGGTAAATGGACACATAATACATTCCCCGTGAACAATAGTTACCTAAGATATAGATCTGTGAGAAGTATGGCAGTTGTATAGCCCATTATTTGAGAAAAATGTCTTTTGTCAAAATAAATTGGTTGTATGTCACTATCTATTTTTATACAAGTATGATTCACTAGTTGAAGTTAAATAATAAATATTCATGGACATTTCACACATTACATTCTAGAAAACTAGATTGATGATAGGATACTTACATTATATTTTTTTCAAAACAATTATTTTTGTTCATCACACAAGCATTTGCTCTGGGTGGGAATCAAACCCATGTCAAATGTTAGCTAATGATGTACCTACCTACCTATATCTTAATATGTTGGTCTTATCTTATGAGGATCATTAAATCAACATTATGGTTACTTATTATCATAGTCAACAATGTGCTACAACTTATGACATTAATTTACTAATGAATGATCATCACAGTCCATGAAACACAATCAGATAACATTATTAATGTGAGTATTGTGCGAACATGGTACAGAGGTTTTACCAGCCACCAACTCATTTAATATACTAACTACTTGTTGACTGAATGCATTCAGAGACCTTAACACTATTGTCCTAGGTAGCAACAACAAGGTAGTATACGGTATCCTTTAGATACCCCGCTTTATAGAGTTTTTTTTTGAGAATGGTGGTGATAGTCGAGTCCGAAGTCACAAGTGTTAGGGAAAACTGCATATTTAGTTTTTTTATAAATCTTCACATTTCTTTAACTCATGATTTCAAACTTGGCCATCACTACCCTTGTCAAAGAACCATCCTGTATAGTTAAAACCAACCAATCAAGAAAATGTGTGTTGTCAATAGAGAAATAGTCACCCCATGCTCTGTATACATATATTTCGTATTATTGTATTTAAAAATCAAACCATTATAAGAGTAGCATCAAAGGCACAAAACATCAAAAGCTATCTCTCATCTAAAAGGCTAAGCGCTAGTGCAAGAGCTCTCGACGTGTCAGTATCGCGAGGCGCCGAGCAAGCTGCTGACACAAGTCTGCTCAGATGTCACTAATATAAGGCACACTGTCTACTAAAAACATCAATATGAAGTGTTAAAAAGACTACAATGACCTACCGATTTCTTTAACACAGCAAGTCGTACCTTGAAAGGTCGTTAAACCTAAAAAAAAACGTACTTTTTCATAAGTATAAGATCTATGTTTACTATCTACTACAAGGAACTTCGGAGCGACAAAAATGTGCTATGATCACTAAATTACATTTATATAGATCTTTTCCTTCCATATTCCTTTGTAGATTACTGACATGCGACGCTACAGTAGGCAGACGCCCTTATCACAGATTATTTAGTAGCTAGTGACGGATGTACATAAATAGCACTTTGTCTGGAGGGATGAATTAATAAACATGTGGTAAACATGCTACAGTTATTGACGACTTAGCAAAAGCTGTGCATTTTGATGAGGGTGCTCATGTAGCGATGAAAACGCAAACTAGCTTTAATAATGATCATGTGATGACAAGATTTATGGATTGTCTTAAAAGGACGTGTTACTTCTCATAATATAAGTGCAGATAAATTGAGGTATCAAAGTTTACAAGACCCAGAAATTCTTAAACTAAAGATAACGACGCATTATAACCACTCTTGCACCAAGGTATTTTATTTACTGCCTTTTATGGCTCAGTTTCTCATTACAATATGCGTTCAATTCCCAGAAGAGGCGTGCGTTGACAGTGAGTTAATGGTTGCCATAAAGGCATTGGCCATTGTTGATTGGTTGCGGATCCCGTTGCATGCAATGCTGGAACATACCATGCGAATAAATAGGCGAAGGCGTAGGTTGATCTCATTTTACCTTGGTGCACGATTCCCAACTATAATAAATATTCATCAGTCTTTCTCATTGCTTCAAACACACACTCTAAAAAATGGAAGCGAGACCTATCCATTTACAGATCGTTAAATCCGTAAGGTCTAGCCCTTACCGACCTGTACGCTGCGGTGTGCTTAGATAGAGCCTTCTTATGATTCGAATACATCCTTGGTTGATTTAAAAGTAGGTAGACATTCCGTCTAGAAAACAAACAATGACAAACCCGGGTTGTTGGTGAACAGTGTGTATAAAAATATGATATGTAGGTACGTAAAGCGACGCAGGCGCAGGTCGCGTGTCGCGGCCGTCGACCTTCCATCCCGCTAGTGCCCTGTATAAAGTGTATTATTTATTTATGACTGGGTGATACGCACCATGCACTTATCATAAGAAAACTATATGAATTTGTAAACCTGTTTTATGCAGGAGATACGTCACTCTTTCTGTGTATAAAAACTGCTAGGTGTGCTAGTGGTAGGTACTACTAATAGTAGTAGCACTAACTCTCATTCCTATCAATTAATATGCTATATTGTTTAAACTATAGGTGGACATTGGAAGATACTGTTCTTACTTTCTTTCTACAAGAAACAATTCAAAGTGCTCATCGAGAACACATTCTTCATTCATCTGTTGAACTGTACGTTTTATTGCTACATGATTATCGTCTACAGCTACATTCAACTGATCGACGCGACGACGGCGATGGTAGAATAGAACGTAGAATCAATTACTTTTGTCAGTTGGATGGCAGTTAATTTAATAGGGGCCATGGTCGATAGGCCAACCAAGAAAAAATATTTTAAGTAGGTATGTAGATAGAAAACCCTAAAAAAAAAAGCACGAGCGCTATTTTACGGAGCTACAAGGCCACCCACAGAAAGACACATCTCGTTTTATAATCAATGGTGAAAAATGGTGTTCATTAAAACTTACATTGTATTTTCACACAACACAAGACTTATCATTATTACAACCGTCACAAAAACACTTACGAATCATAACACGGTTTTCATAACATCATTGTGTTGCCCGCGTCATTGGTACTGCTTTTCTCATGAATCACACGGTCTCAGTAATAGCGTCTCCAGTTTATGCGCCAATTTTTTAAAGGTCCCTTTCTACCGTAATAAGTACCAGATACATAGGTCCTTGTTCCAATAGAATTTCCTCATGAGAATTTTTTGAATCAGTCCCCTCGGCTGATGTTCTCATCAGTACGTCATCAAATATCTGGTTCTCAATGACACATGCTTAAAACGGTTAAACCTTGGTTAACTTGTTTTGCTATACTTGACAGACAGATACCACGCAGATCCTAAACTAGTCCATGGACAGCCAAATGCGGATGCAGGTCGGCCTGGTTATATCCTCAGTCGCCTCAGAACTGTTCACCAAGCTTTTATATTGCCAACTA
Source organism: Ecliptopera silaceata (assembly GCA_932527185.1). NCBI lineage: Eukaryota > Metazoa > Arthropoda > Insecta > Lepidoptera > Geometridae > Ecliptopera > Ecliptopera silaceata. Next base: position 627,510 of record OW052202.1, on the reverse strand, counting down.
AGCTGTGGCATGGCAAGCCCCGTTAGATGCGTTCAGTCTGCTTGTATTTACGAGACTTGCCTGTCCGTAGGTATGAAATGAGTTGTAGTTGGATTTTATGAGGTGTTGGAACAGGCGGGCGAAATGAGCTTTTGTGTGTTTAATACGTTTTGTTTGACCCTACGTATTGCTGTGTTGCTTTTAAATATGTAAGGTGATTCATACACCAGGAATGAGCCTGTGTGTTTTTTGCTATATTCCTTTCATGGATTTGTCATGTACCTACTTGTTGTTGTTGCAAATAAATGTACATAATGTCTATTGTATTTGTAATAAATATAATATTCTTTGTAAAATAAATTCTCAAGTGATCCGCCGAAGTATTTCAGGATCATTGCATTATTTCATTGATATTTATATCGATGATTTAATGCTTGGTACTTGTATAGGCACTTTATATTCAAATAGAGGACTTATTATATAAATTGAACTTCGCAATTTGAACAACTTGAATACCTGATGTTCTTAAAGTATACTTTTTATCAATGCAATCACCAGCTTTTACTCAGATAGGCTAGTAGAAGGTATTATAGCACGATTACAGAAGCTGGTATGGATAAAAGCTGATCTGTGAATGTCGCAATGTTGTCGTTGGTATTCGGTGCGGGTTGCAGCACTCCTGCAAGTCACGCCTGACTGCAGCGGCCGCTCCTGCTCTGATTGCTCGCTTTGTGACGTTGATTGCGTGTCTGTTGACTACATAGTTACTGTATCAGCTAGGCAATTTGGACATCACATCACACGTGCTCGAAACTAAAACTGCCACCTAGTACCTGATCAACATAATTACTTATCAAATGTTTTGTTTTTAGTATTTGTTTTCAAAACCACGTTTCAAACGACTTTTTGTTATTATACTAGTTTGTATCTTGTGTTATAAAAATGCTAGCTACAAGCACAAATAATTATGTCCTAAATGCTAACAGACACATGCGTAAAAGTGGTAAAGTACAGGCACCCTAGGATATAGTTTTCCTTATGTGGTTTTCAATTAATAAAGTAACTACAGGAATAGATGGCGACCTGTCATACATTTTATGGATTTGTAATGAAATCTGATATTGCTTCATACGATGCGTAGATATACAATGATGTGGCCTTGTGATCTCCATTATCCTCTCGCCAATGTACAGTTAGGTTCAGTTTCATCACAGTTACCAACGAGCTGTGACTACTTTCACTGGCTCCAATGACGTGTCTACTCTTTCGAAGGTCGATGCTATGCACCCTCAAAACAAAGACGACAATTGTAGGCGAAGGCTCTTATTCATCTTATTTTCAAAGGTCCACTTTTTTACAGAACAATACACCTATGTGATGTGTCTTTTTTTCGTGACACTTGTGTAGACAATCCGAAATACGGTTAGGTAAGTTGGTCACATTTGGATAGCACTAATAAAATGTTAATGGATTGTTTTAATATGTATGTTTGTACAAATACTGTTATTGTGCGAATATGGTGTTTTTATCAGTGTGCCGCTATACGCGATATCGGCTTCTAATTAAGGCCAGGTGGTGCTAGCAGCTGGCCAAGGCTGCGTTGAGTTCGGAACTGCATTACTACGTTTGCCTTTTCCGCTATAAATGTTCTAAGTAAAGAAAAACTAGAATTGAAGTAGACCCTTACCTTGAAAGTACTCAGGTGATTCAAAAATATGAGAAATCTAGTATTTAGCGGTAGGGTATTATTTTATTAAATATTTTTCAAAATCAATTAAACTAAGCACTTATACAATGTTCTTTGTAAAAATATACTTAATGGATACTTCACGGATTTAATAATACTGTTTTTTTAAATAATATATACTTACTTAACTAAGTAATTATTTATTTAATTAGTAACACAATAAACATACATAACAGTAAAAATAACTTTGACATGACAGTAATGATTCACCTTAGATTGCTCACTTCCCAACATTTCTTGTCGTAGGCAGGCGTCCGTCCTACCGATACCGTGCGGATGGCTGACCCCAAAACGAATAAGATAACCGTAGTGTTCCTTTAACCACCACGCACAGGACAGTAACCTCTATTAATATACACATAGAGTATGTTCTAATAAAATGGCGACAACGTTATAAGTACTGTACATGTATCCTCCTCAGTGTGACGAGTTCAATCGGCAAAGCAATTGCTGTGATGATAGGGAATTACAACTGCGCTACAACATATTTAGAGTTATTTATATTCGTACTAAATCATCCACTAGTTTGAAAACTTTGCAATAAAATTTAAAACATATTATGATAATTAGTAGTAAATCTATGCTCGTAAGTTGTGCCGTGCCAATGTCGCTTCAGAATCTTAATCAAATAAATCGAAAGTAAGTCCAAAAATAGAGCCAGTCCCAAATTAAATTGTTTGATACATTCAACCTTCACCATTCCGTCAATATTTACAAACAAAAAGTGTAAATATCTCAACAGGCCACACAAGCTATTCCGTACAACAGAACAGACTTCCTCGCACCTCATACTATTAACAGATGCTGTACCATTTGTTTGGACACCTGGTTTAAGGGCTTTAGTTTCTAAATAGGATGTTAAATATTACTCTTTTTAAACGTTTACCTCCTAATCACGGTATATAAAAGAAATTCAAATTACTTACAATAATATATTTATTTGTTCTTTAAATTTTTGACGAACTGAGCCATCATGGGCATCGTTGTTGCCCGTTCTCTCTTTGTCTAAACTGTTATTATTCTAGAAAGCATTACTCGTAACGACCACGAATGACTTGACCTAGGAGTCTGCCCTGTGCATACTAATGCTCTAAGCTGCTGAGTGTTCTACGCTTTAACCGCGCGATTTGTTTACTAGAGTTTACCTGATAACTATGAGCTAATCGCTGCCGGCGCACGTGTCAGCGAGTTTAACGACCCATCTTATCGCTTCTGATCCTCATTCATAGCTAATGAGATTTTTTCTTTTAATCTTTTGACCAAATTCAAACATTTTTATCTCTCTGTTTGTGTATGTTGATCTAACATGTCCAAGTCTTTGAACCATTAATTGGTAAGTTTATATTTTACTGCTCTTTTTATTTATCGACTGGCCGATCGGTGTATAATGTCTTGTCTTCACTATGTCAGAATTGTAAGGCTTCTTCGACACAGTAAGGTAAGATATTCCCCAGAGGCTATAGTATCCAGTTCCCGGTAATGCGTTTCCTCCGACGGATGTTTGCCGGCTGCCAGCGCCGCTGCCCAGCACACCATCCTTTGTTTGTTCAGTCAGACCTTCGCATTGACAGCTATTGTTTGTTCTTGCTGCGCTGCCTCGTCCTCCTTCACGATGCAGGTTCGCGTGTTTTGATATTTAAACGTATATTTTAGCATATCATGCCTATTTAAGTTTTCAGTTCATTGTGTAACCTCCCCCTTGTTGTGATAAAGAAAAGAGGCTTATTGCTAACAATGAAAATAATTGAATGAAAATGGTCAATACACATTTTATTAAAAGTTAAGTGCTTTATATTATTTTAATGTTAATAAAGTTAACATATTTAATACATAATGGCTTATTGTTTTAAAATTATGTAGGTATTCATTTGTGTGGTTTTCATGAAATTTCCCTGAAAAACGGTAAATTTTAGCAGTTATTCTGCACAATCTACCAGGCTGTCATAACCGCTTAGGAGTTAGTTAGTGACAATGATATTTTTGCCCGGCGACCGTAGCTGATAAGATAGCGTTGTGTAACTGTTGTAGTTGATGCTAAACACAGATTCGACTCGACGTCACGAAGGCCGCCTCGCCCCCCGCCAACGGCGCTGCCTCCTCACTTACCCGCGCTGATAACAATAACTGCTATCGGTTCATGTTTGCCTAGTACTTTTTCAGGAGGAACGTTGTGAAAAGTAGTTTTCTCCATTACGTCAGCGCGCCGGTTTTTCAGTACGATATTACAAAAGTAACAGCATTGGAACACAGGTTTACGTTTAGCGGTTGTATAACCTACATACGGGTCATTATCACAATATTCCGTATGCATTGCGTGCTGACTTATATATTCTTGTCTTGACGTTACTACACCTGGGCTTTTTGCCAAGCTTTCAGAACAAGTCATTTCCTTTCCTATGCCTTAATATCTCAATTCCATGATAATATTTGTTTGTGCCGTACATACCGTTAGACGGAGTAAGTCTTATTCCATCACTTCCATTAGCTGTAACCAGAAATGCCTTTGTCACGAGACACTCAAAAATATAGCTATAGCAGTTAGCTTATAAAACCTGTAAAACAACAATAACGCCATTAAATACTAATTGATGTAGGTATCTACATCTACTTACGTAATTCATACAAACGGTTCGTTACGTTCACAATGATTACTAGCTTGGCATTTGGACGTAGTAAGCGTGTGAGTAGGTCATTAAAACCTTTTGTCGAAACACGAAGTTTTTGAGTTGGCATAAATATTGGTGCCTGTGGTTTTGAGGGTGTTCAATGTATACCTAACAGGCTTTCCATTTAGTAGGTTAGAAAAAAAAACATCAGCATCGGGCCACTATTATTTTGGACATCCTATACAGTAAATATACACAAAATTTGCATTGAGTCATATCAACTGGTTAAAACATATTAGATAATAAAACTTTTTAAGAAAAAAATTAAACCGCTGACAAAAACTGAAAAGCTGAAAATAATATCTTTTCTATTCTATCCTATTCCTACACGCTAATACTGTTCACGGTTTTATCATTTCAAATTTATGTGACCTCAATGTGAAAGTATACCCTATCTTCTGTAAAAAGAATAATCGAAATATAAGTTATGCTTGAGCAAACATATTAATGAATGCTCGGACCTCCGGATAATATTGAATTTGCCCGTCGGAATTCCGGACGGATGGAACTCGCAAGTCAGTTTGAGTCGGATGCCCTCATAGCTCGTGACAATGCGCGTCATTACATCCCTAGCCGGGGGGTATCAGCCTGTGGATTTGGGTCGCACCTGCACTGCGGTGGCCCGACCCCGGCTCTCGACTCGACCTCTTTCACAATCGGTGCATTGCGTTCAACACTCACTAAACGGCTTGAGCGATATTGCATTACAAGAAACTGTTGGCACCTAGTCTTGCAATGTAAATTGTACTTGCGAAGGTAACGCAAAAGCATTTATGATAATGCAAACTCAAAACCTCGGTTTGTATTTTGTGCAATATACGAGTACGTTTTGTTTTGTTAATAAAATAATGTTTTGGATACGAACGATTAGTTTATGAGAGTGTATTGCCGAAATAAAAAAAAACTGCAACCCAGTTATAAACATATCGTACCATTTACGCTGTAGGATCAGAGGATATCTGTAGTTCGAAGTCTAAGATCGTCTGTTAAACGGCAATTAATCGATCCTAATTACAAAATACCCTTTGTGTGTGGGATCCGTGACATAAATAGCGCAGCGCTTCGGTTGGCTGGCCCCGCTGGCTGCTCTGCCGTCTCATAATGGCTGCAATTGATTCAACCTTCCCGACTCCCCTCGCCATGTCAGGGGAATTTAATTTCCTGAAATTATCCTAGATACCTACTGAAAATACTAGAATATGATAGAAGCATAGATAGCCTTAATGTTTTTCGCTGGGACCTCATAGTATCCTATTGTTTGACATATAGCTTATCGATCTTATTTAATCTATGTCAAGGATCAATCAATTACATACTCGAAGTTATCTTATCGATGAAGAGTATCTTCGACAATATTAGTTGTTGACTTAGCAAACTATCATTTGCGATAAGCTTATCGTTATTGCTATTCTAATTTGTTTTTATAAATGTGAAGTGTTAGTCATAGCACGAATTATGAATATGATAAGCAATATTCTTTATTTCCTGCATTTAGTTAAGTTTTGGTGCTTTATAGCTGTTTCCTATTATTATTCGTAGTATTTTATGTATGGCATGAGAAAACTGTACTCTCGAATACGCTTCGTTTTGCCAAGCGTTGGCTAATTAGCATCCCTGTCTCGACGCAAGTGCAAGTTTGCTCATTTTGTTTGCTTTGTGTGGTATTTTTGCAGTCTGCTTGGAATGCTTTTGAACAGCTTTTTAGTTTTATTTTTAAATCACAAAATCAGATAAGAATGATTGTAAAAAAAAAAACAAAAAACTTATTTTTGTTTATTTTTGTATAGAAAGTAACGATTTGAGCAGGTTACCGACGTTAGCGTTTTCAAGTCACAGTGCTCGTGAACGCCAACTCGTCTGCCGAACGTTGCAACATCACACCTTAGCGTCCACGTATAAGCAAAAGCATCAAATCATTTGAATTTATTCATCCAACAGATTTATTACTCGCTTTGTATGCGACATCACGATCAGGTGCTCGGAGTTTCTCGTCTGTTGACAAATGTTCTCGTGGTTTGGAATCCGGAACGAGTGCTGAAAGCTCTTTAACGCTACGGCTCATCGAAGCATTTTGAGAATGCTAATATTATTGTCACAGCTTATTGTTTATTTTATGGTTTCCATTAGTGTACGTACAACATCCACTACTACTCCTTTGCGTTAGGAGACTTTATAATTTAGGTATGTTGTTTTAATGCCATGTTTATATCGCCCTGCCATATGTTGTATGTATCGTCAGTCAAAGAGTCCTCTTTGTGTAGAGATGAGCGCGCATGTACGCGCATCTCTCCTGAATAGGGTCAGGCAAATGCACCAAAATTAAATATAACTGGTGATTCCACAAAATTTGTATCGTATAATAAATCTAATATAATTTATAATCACAACAGCCTCATTACTCAACCTTACGACCTCATTTCACCCAAGAACAATAACTAATAATAGCTATTAGATAACAACGCATTTGGCGTTGAACAGTCATGTAAGATTTGAATACATTAGGAAACTAAATAAAACATATTTGATAAGAATCGTAGATAAAACTAAAAGGTAAAATGAAATGCATTTAGTTGAGGCCAATGTCAATGTTTGGTAACCTTGACTAGTATTTGAATTCAAAAGCGTACCTCATTTATTTAAGGCTTAGCAAATATTAAATAACCTTTTATTCAACAAACTATATGTCATGTTTATGTTGAATTTCGCAAACCGATGATTCAAGATTAAGCGTAACATAGATGTTCATAACAAAATGAGTATTGTACATAACATAGCACCACCATCATCGCCTCAGCCTAGATGGTCTAATCCACACTTAAAACGGGCTTCGTCGTAATGATGGCTAACCGAGCTTTGTGGCCTATCTTTAGTTAAAATAAATGGAGCTTCGGTTAACCCCTTCTGCTGGAAACCTAATGTTTTTGCATACCTAGCCGGCTGAGTATTTACACACGTGTTTCGTGTCCACCTATTCTAACCAACATCAAAGCCAGCTGTCCTAACTGGTTCATTGGGTCGACTCAACCGGTCAACGATTTCAACATTGAAATGACTCACTGTTGAATTCAGATGGGAATTTCTAAGACTTATCTATAGCTGTAATTGTTTATGGTTCTGTTATTGAGTGACAAAGGAAATGAGGGATTAGATGTTAGTCAGAATGTCGTAGTCATTTGTGACGAAGTTTTGAATTAAACCGCCGAGTTGCTGCCACTTTTATAAATACAGAGATTTCTCATTTCAGCCATTTTAAAGCCAAGGGACTACAACCTTAATTCATCTATAGATCATATGATCTCAGGATTAAGGTTCAGGTTTCTTTGACCGGATAGTATTAAAACTGAGTGGTGCGGTAACCAGTTTGATACAGTCATTCCAAAAGTATGAGAAGGTCGTCGCGCAGTGCCGTTTCTCGCATTTTGGTGAAATCTTTGTTATCCAAGTTTACGAATTAAGATGTGATGAAAAGCCGTTATCATTATCGGTAGATTTATTTGCTTCTATCTTTTGTGTTTTTTAAAATTGGATACTTATATTTGAGTCTTGGAAAATTCTCGGAGCAACATTATTAACCGGATAATTTTGTTTTGCAGCCGGTTGGTTATTATCTACGGCTATGGGAAATAATATATCAGCACGTTGGTAAATAAGGCACTCATTTCCAATTATAGCGATCCATATTTTTAGATTCTTAAATTCACCCAATTTTATATCTCCCGTATGGTCTAGTGGCTAGGATACCTGGCTTTCACCCAGGAGGCTCGGGTTCGATTCCCGGTACGGGAATTTAGCTTTTTGCGTTAAATTATTTTCGCTTGATAGTTCTTAAATAAGTTTTTCTTTCTTGTGCTTACCAGAGCGGACAGCAAACATGCTCAGTTACGATGACGAGTATGACGCCTCGCGTGTCATACACCTACCAGCTGCTGTTTTGTCATTAGGAACGCTACACCATGATGTAAAACGTTTAAATTAACTGACATTTATGTAACGTGCGTAATCTTATAACAATGGCATTTATCGTGTTAAGTAAGATACCTATAACGACTTTGTTCGTTATAAATACGAATTACAAAAGGATTATTTTTTATGTCATAATTCTTTACTGGCCTTACCAATTCGCCAGTTTAGCTTTTTGAAATAGCAGTAGTCTTTTAAACTGGCACGCGCGTATTCATTACGTTACATCGTTAACCCGTGTTTACCGCTTGGGGTATATCGCACCCCAACATGATATTCTCGAATAACTAAAAAGCTATAATGCGTGGCACTTTGTGGCCTGTTTACGGGTTGTTACATCTTGATTATGTCCATCCCGTTATAATTTAATTTCGCTCGCATGCCCCGGGTACGGTCGCCTAAATATTTATTGGGCCTTCATCGTAATGGCTGTTCACGTTAAAAGGGACACGTTGACAGAACCTACTCCATAACTGTATAATTTAAACCTATGACGCATTTGTAGGTCATAGGTTTAAATATAGGGATAATATTTAATAAGTATAAGTATGTACAAATAGCAACTGGGGAAACGTTGGGGAAAAAATACTACGTGAATTATATTATTAAAATGGTTTGCTATCACTGTTTATTTAACTGATAAGACTCATACGTATGTTTAAATTTGGATAGAAATTACCATTTGTCGCTCGAGATTTGTAAAATTCATAATATGAATGAATTGTCTGCTAGTAAACGTACTCTTTCTGTACTTCAAACCGACAAATGTTTGAAGTACAGAAAGAGTACCTTTTCTAATAAAATTTTGTGAAAATGAAAATGGTTTTGTTGGTATGGTGCGGTAGGCCAAGCATGTATGGAATGCATTAGAAAGCGTTGAACCTGCGCTTTTCCTGCATTGCGCTGATTGTAGTTTCACATAAATTTACACCATCAATTGGAAATCGGCAAATATTGGAACTTTCGTCAACTGGTTTTTTTCACTCCGTAACTACCATCTACTTTAGCAGGATGACCAAGAATAAAATTATCCGATGACTAATGCATCGTGTTTCCTTATTTGAAATTTAATAGGAAAACGTTAAATTCCGATATTAATTAATGCTAAAAGTTGTAAATTCTGCGACTTGTTTTATTTGTATTTCATCTTTACTTAAAAATTTAGCATCACTATATGCACCCCATAAGCTTCACCAAACCACATAATAAATAATGTTACGCCACTACGTTTAACTGTCTGGTTTACCCAGAAAAGATAACAGATAAAGCAAAGCCATCGATTTCAATAGTTCGTAAAGATAGCTGTGTTGGAACACGTGTTCCGAATACCCGATCGTAGCTCTATTTTTCGGGCGATCATTCGATCCATACTCGATCGGCTATAAGCCCGGCGATTTAGATTAGACACGCTATCTGAAATCCCGATCTACACCCTAGTAGATAATGTCTAAGAAAACATTAACTGTGGTTCAATGGATATTAGCAGATAGCAGGATTTTCACTAGGTACTTTTGAAACTTTTAATTGACTGACTAAACTCGTCATAGCTGATTATTTATCGGACTGTTAGCACGTTGACCCCTGACCCAGCGATTGGTGGCAGGCTAGTGTTTGCTATCTTAAAGTACAGAATACAAAAACATTTAATAGTTCTAAACGTTAATTTTTTATAAGGCTTTAGACTGGCGTTGTGTCGGATGATATTCCTAAAAAGCTTAACTTTGATACCTAGTAGAATTACCAATTAATTATTTGCTTATTAATTAATTAATTATTAATTCAATTTTTTATATACTTTTTTGGTCAAGTATCATTAAACAACTATTTTATTTACTATCACCTGTAGACTCTACAGAAGCTGTCTCGATAGGAGTGTCACGTGAAAGTAGACCAAAGATGTAGCAATTAAGTTTTACACGCATTTCTAAACTGTGCCGTTACTCATTCGTGTACATGTGATGCTTTCAAGAAAAGTTGTAGAAAGCTAACATGATAGATAAGCGTAAGATCTCTTTGTAACTCATCAACTAAAATCTCAGAACATTATAAACTAATAGCTTCATCAAAATGAATATCAAAGAAAGGCAGAAGTCAGGTTTCCTCCAGTGAAACGATATCTTTCTCACGGTGACCAACGGCGTGAGACCGTTCCACCATTCGTGGAAGCCAGGATTGCATTTCAATTCTACATTTTTAACCCTGTAGGCAACATAGTCGTAAGAGTTATATTATAATTTAAACATTGCCCATTAAAACCTGTAAAAGTTTGGGCGTTCTACTTGTCTTTTTTTCCCCTGAATATGAGTAGACCATCTCTACCGCAAATAAAACTACTCGGAGAACATTGCTTTCCAATTTACCGTTATCGTAGGGCCAAGTGCTCCTAACGATAGTAAATTTACGACCAATTACACTTTTAATGCGTTTCTCTTACCTGAATAACAGGTTGGAGGTAATTTCGATTCTTAAGAATTACTACTAGCTTTCGACACTTCAGAATCCTGTACGAATCTTATATAAGTAGTAGTTGAAACGAAAAAAAATAATGTCCTCATTAATTGTAAGAATGAAGTTTTATTGCAAATAAGTATACCTAAATACAATTTGTTATTATAATAATTTGGAAACAATGAAAACAGGAAAAAGTCGGGGTTAATAGATGACACATATGTACAATTAACAAGAGTTTTTGTTATCGTTTCACAATAAAAACGATAACATTGGGGTTTTATATATAAAATTCGCTAAAATATTTTGATTCGTTTATTTAGTCAACAAATATCACACGTTTTTACTGCTTTTTGCTAGTTCTAACACGTAATAAAGTAGGATGAATAAATATGAGTACGTTGAAATGTCAACTATTCGCACTCGGCCCTCGCGAGCCGTTGACTTGGAATTACAAGGGTTGCCCTTTCAACTTTTTTGCGAGTTCGCACATCATTATGTTTTATGTTCGTTTGTGTTTTATTTAAACCTAGAGTTATAACTTATTCTAGGGTCTTTATAGCTACTATGTACCTGGTTGCTCTGAAAGCATATGCCAGCAACGCATTTGTGAAAAACATAAAAACTTGTTTGATATTATCAGTAGATTTGTTTACGCTAAAACTTTTCTTCGAGCTGCCTAATTACGGTTCCAATATTTATTGCTTTAGTTTGGTTTTCATAATAATTCTTGTTTGTTCTGGTTACGATTCTTGTTTTCTGAAAGATGTGTTATTCTAAGATTTATTATGTGTACGCCTCACTTACTTGGTTTTTTTCTTATACACATATTAACTTTGTTTTCTTTTTTCTTTCAGGTAAGACTTCATAAGACATATCACTAAAAGCTTAAGTTAAGATGAAACAGACAAACAAGGTGAGATTTTTTGAATTTTGGTACAGTCAGTGGTTATAAATATAAAAAGATTGATAGCACCCTGTTGCTTCTACTTATCTCAGAAACACTCACTTATACCGCCTGCGGTATGGCTGACAACGACACCCGATAGTCCTCAGAAGCTCCTGATAGCCACGAAATCCAATAACCAGTACAACTGGTCCTGTTTGTCTACCGTTACTTCAGGAACTGTGTGTCAAAGTATGCTGGTGGCAGAATCAAGTATAACCAGTTAATTCAGAGCTGCGTTTTTACGTAACGCGGTCAGCTGTTTGGGAGTGAATAGTTCAGGATATGCTGGGCAGCATTATGTGTTGTATCCACGAGCCGTCACGCACGTGCACGTACCATGTGTTCAAAACATTCAGATATAATTGTTTAGTTCCACATTATCAATCAATTTCTTGCATTTGAAAGTTTTGCTTTACGAGTTGCTATAGGTGTTAAGTGTTATGACCCAACTATATTCTCTATACGAGTTTTATACTGTGGTATGCAATTTGAATGAATTGTGGATGGCTGTTTCTTAACGGGCATAATATAATATTGTCATTCTAATTAAATTTAAAATCATCTTATGTTATCTCTTATCTTATTTCTCATAGTTATAAAGAAATTTTAAAATATAAATTTAAAAATAAACGACAAAATTATGTTCCCTTTAAAAATGCTATACAGGGAATCTTTGAAGTTTTATAGTTCTTTTGATATTGCTTCACGTGGAATAAACTCCATAGTTTATTATATTAGTCTGTCGTCTCGTCGGGCGGGGCTGCTTATTCTAATTAAACTATAGTGGTTCAGACTGAGTTATAGTGGCCCTGAAAGTGACATAGTTATCTAGCCACCTTGGCAGCTACAACCATGGGCGAATTCATGGTCAACTAATGTTTAAAAAACCTATAAGTTAAATGATCTATGTTTTTTTAATTACTAACATCAGTGCGAAGGTGCCACTTAAATGTTATAAATATTCGACAGGCGTCATAGCCCAGTTGGTAGTAGCTCTGCCTTCCCCGCTGTGGGTCGTGGCTTCAATTCCCACCCAGAGCAAATGTGTTATTTATTGAATTTTTTTTTTTTTTTTTTTTTTTTTTTTTTTTTTTTTTTTGTATTTTAATCTGCAATCAGTCTTCAGACTATAAGCAGGTTTGGTGAGAGCAGTCTGGCTTGTAGGATAAGAACTCCAGTGAGAACTTTTCCTTTTCTAGAAAATTATTGCCCATCCAGGTCAATGATATGTTGTCTTCTAAGCCTCTTAGGGTAGCTGATTGTTGTGAGCTGTGTAGCCAGGTGATTGGGGTGGGCATTCAGGCGTTGCTTGTATTTGGTTGAGGTAAGTTTTATTTCATCATTGATGGTGTTGACTTCTAATTCGCCATGCAACTCGGAATTCATAAGGAACCATGGGGCATTAGAGATGTTCCTTAAGATGCCGTTTTGAGCTCGTTGTATGATTGCTTTGTTGGAATTGCAGGTTGACCCCCATAGCTGTAAGCCATATGTCCAAATGGATTTTAGTACTACCTTATATATAAGTAGTTTGTTGTCAATACTCAAGACAGAGTTTCTACCTAGTAGCCATTGTAGGTTGCGGTATTTTAGGTTCAGTTCATCTCTCTTTTTCTTGACATGTGTTCTCCAGGTCAGTCTGCGATCCAGGTGCATACCCAGGTATTTCACCGAGTTATTGTGTGGTAGTGTGTTTGTACCGAGGCTAACAGGAGGACAATCACCTTTGCGGAGAGCAAATGTTGCGTGGACTGACTTGGTAGCACTAGCCTTGATTCTCCATTTAGATAACCACTCGTCTATTTTATTAAGCCCGATTTGGAGTTGTTGTGATGCTTCGTTAGGGTCCTTGCTACTGGCTAGGATAGCAGTATCGTCAGCGAAAGTGGCAGTTACGACACCTGGTGTTTCTGGTAGGTCTGACGTGTAAATGGTATATAGGACTGGGCCTAGTACTGATCCTTGGGGTACTCCTGCTTGTATGTCATGGAAGTTTGAGGTGTATTCACCATCCTTCACTTGGAATATTCTTTGCGAGAGGTAAGAGCTTAATATTCCAAAGAATGTGTGCGGTAGTGAGTTCTTTATTTTAAAGAGAAGACCTCTATGCCATACCTTGTCAAAAGCCTGCTGTATGTCAAGGAAAGCAGCTGAGCAGTACTCTTTGAGTTCAAGAGATTTTCTAATCTGGTCGACGACCCTGTGGACTTGCTCGACTGTGCCGTGCTCTTGTCTGAATCCGAACTGGTGGTCAGGTATAATCGATTTTTCAGCTAATCTTTGTAGTATACGTGAGAGCAGAACTTTTTCAAACAGTTTGGACATAACCGGTAATAGACTTATTGGTCTGTACGATGCGACTTCATTTGCAGGTTTACCCTCTTTGTAGACCATAATGATTTGGGATACCTTCCAAACACCTGGGTAGTGCCCAACTCTCAAGATCCCGTTAAAAAGTGTGGTAAGGAACACTAATCCTTTTTTCGGGAGTTGGGTTAACACTTCTTTAGTTATCTGGTCGAATCCTGGTGCCTTTTTGTTATCCAGTTTTGACAGGTATCTAGTGATTTCTCTTGGGTTGGTTGATTTTATAGGTCTGTCTAGTTGGAAGTCTTGACTAAGAATTACGTCGATATCTGAGTCATTGTTGTTTGTGTGACTATTTGGTTTAAACACGTTAGCCAAATGGTTCGCAAAAGCGTCCACCCGTTCTTGAGCTGTTCTGGCCCATTTGGAAGCAGCTAATTTTATAGGTGGTCGAGTATTCATGGGCTGATTTAGGTTTGACGTAGCCTTCCATAAGGAGTAGTTTGAGGCCTTGGTCGCTGTTAGAGAATCCAAGTACGATGTCAGTGTTGCATTTTTAGCTTTGCTTATGAGCTCTTTGAGCTCAGATATAGCTTTGTTAAGAGCTTTTTTGTCATCGTTGAGTCTGCTATAGTGCCACACTCTACGTAGTCGTCTTTTTTCTTGGATTTTAGCTTTTATTTCCAAGGGAACACTATTGTGCCTGAGAGATTTAGCTGGGATATCTGGGGTGGTTGACCAACATGCGACTTGAATGAGGTTCGTAAAATGGGTTGCAGCTACCTCTATATCCTCGGGGGTTTTGAGAGCAACCTGGAGTTCTAATCTCTTATCGATAATTTCTCTAAATGAGTCCCAATCCGTGTGCTTGTTATAGAGTTTCTGGATAGTCTCGTACTCCAAGAGCGTTGTACTGATTGTCAGTAGCACAGGAGTGTGAGCCGAAGAGCCATCAAGGCATGAGTTGATCATGACATGATATTGTGACATTCCTTTACTGATGTAGAAGTCAATAACGTCTGGTAGTCTATTTACGTCACTAGGCCAGTGTGTAGGCTCAGGAGTGGATAGCGTTGTGAGGTTATTTTTGTCAACTGATAGTTTGAGTTGCCTTCCTCTCGTGGTGGCTAGTCTTGATCCCCAATGTGGATGTTTGGAGTTCCAGTCTCCTCCGGCAAGAAATCTGGGGCCTAGTGATTTAAAATAGTTTGTCAGTTGTTCTTCCTTTATGGCATGTTTTGGTGGACAATATATTGCGGAAACGTTAAAGTTGCCAGTTATTCCCTCGACTGCTACTGTGGTTGCCTGTAGATGGTCAGTTTTATATGAAGGTAATTCATGGTGCTTTAATGAAGTTCTTATTATCAATGCTGTTCCTGCGTGTGCAGTTCCATCAGGATGTTGTGTGCTGTAAGTTGTGTAGTTTCTTATGTTTACTTGGCTTTGGCTTCGTTTCTTATTGAATATTAATTCACATATTACACTCTAGTGCCAAAGCTCAGCTTTGTTTAGTTAGAGTAGTTAATTACTATACATGATACAACCATCGCCCACCAGGACATATATCGTTATACCTACACAGCTGTCCTTTACCTCTATCTACTTATCATACAGGTTTAGAGTTATGACTCGTACTTTCTGATTATAAATAGATACCACGTTAAAATTACTTCATAAACACTTTCCGTGTTATTATCTTTCCAGATCTATCTCAGTGTTATCGAAAAACCCTTCTTAACGCTGCAGTTAAAGTCCACTTTAACGATAAAACTCGGTTTTTTGATATTATCAAACACGGTCTAAGTCCATGGCCTACCTGATTTGATACGGCCAATCAGATCCGAGCATGGCCTACCTGTTTTGATACGACCAATCAGATCCGAGCATGGCCTACTTGATTGAAGCCGACCGTGTTTAAAGCAGGTAGACCATGCTCCAATTCAACTTTATTATTCGTTAAATCTATCAAACGGTATGAAAATCGATTAAGTTACTTGTGTTCATTCACATAATGTGTCTGAACTCCCAAATATCATTATTTGTAATTGTTTTGCAATTATTTTCATAAAAATATTTCTATTTTGGTAGAATAGTAACCTGACCTTTGCTTATAATGACTGAAGAAAAGTGAAAAGCGCGGCACTACCTAAAGCAGAAAAAAATGTACAAAACGAATGTAAATCATGTGTAGAAATGATTTATTCGTGTAGCAATGTTGCATTACAAATTAAAACAAGTGATGAGAAAAGAAGGAAATATCTAAACATCAAAATTAGTGATAATGTGCTAGCGGCCGGAGATTCTCATTGTTGTGCTTTTTTTTCGCAATGGACATCATATCGCACGGCTTAATATTTGAACACACGGCTTGAACTGTGCTTATTCCTGATTTAATGTTTGTATCTAAAAGGTACGTGTACATACTTTCCTGAAAACAACTTCCAATAAATACCTACGGGTACCGATGCAGAGAAAAATCTGAAAATAAATAAAACGAGTGTTCGACTTAATTTTCTTGTATTTTTACTTATTTAGTTTCCTTGATAGGTAGGTGAGATCTTTATTTACTAATCATAAATGACGCCTAAAACTTTCAAAGATACCTACATTTAAAATGTTTTGATAGCATATAATATTAGGGACATTAAAATACAAATTCTTTCGAGGGTCATTTTACTGACAATTGTGAACCATGATCTACTGAAACCTTGCCTAGAACACGTTTTATAACAGCAGCGAGTAACAGTAGTTTGTCTGAAAACAAAGTCATTCTGATTTTAGTGGCAAAGCAAACACAAAAGTTAGTCTTAAATAAAAATGTTTTACATTTTGTAATAAAGATACGTACCTACTACAGAATGGAAAATAATAAAAAAGAAGTGATAATGGACGTAAAAGTAAGTACAAAGTACCTACTAATTTATACATATACCTATTTACCTTGTGTACACGGTACCTTTATAAAACCTAAATAAATAAAATAAATAAATAATGCTGGACAATCCACACAACATCATCTAGCCCCAAGCTAAGCAGAGCTTGTGTTATGAGTACTAGAAGACTGACATACTTAATATTATACATTACATAGATAGATATTTTTTATTATACATATAATACCCAGAACACCCGGAATAAATATTTGCAGAACATACAAACATTTATTCCGAGGCGGGAATCGAACCCGCAACCTTCCGCGTCGCAGGCGGACCATCGCCCACCGCGCCACATCGCCGCATCGTATTTTACTAGTCAAGCCCTTAATTTCATATCCACATAGAGGTAATTATGTAAAATTATGTGCTTCATAATTGCACATTTCATAAGATTTATTATTTTATAAAAATTGGTAACATTTTTATAAAATAATAAATAAAAATTAACGACATTTCACACATCACACTCTAGTCACAAACAAAGAACAGCTTATACTATGGGAACTAGATTTCTGATAGAATACTTATATATTTTTTTTGTAAATACGTAGGTACTTACATAGGATACATAGTAACATTCAGACACAGAACAAATATTTATGTTTATCACATTTGCTCTGGGTGGGAATCGAACACACGACCCACAGCATGGAAGGCAGAGCTAATACCATCTGAGCACTAAAGCCCTACGAAACAAAGAAAAGTATACAAAAAAAAACACCAACATTTTATTCCAAAAACTTTACTAAATTCTTTAGCGGTGCCAGTTCGACTCCCGACTCCCAAGCAACTCCATGCCTTCTCGGTCTTCCAAATCGAGCAGCACGATGTTCAGAAAATCCATTAGGTACCTATATATATATAAAGTAATATTGCAAGCAATAAAAACGAATAAAACTACAAAACAAAGACGACAAGATCACAAAATGTGCTTGCACACAGCGAGTTAAAATTTTTAGAAAATGATTGAAAAGCAATGACCAATTCCACAAAAATTATATTTGGAAGTTCAGAAAAATATCTAATAAAATAGGTAATTCAATCAGAACATGAGTGACGAAATCGATTTTCATATCAAATGTTGACTTAAACCTACCTTAAACTAGGGGTCAGCTAGGTTTAACTAAAATGTAGGGTTAGACCACGGCGGTGGTTTATCGTTGGGCCGAACTATCATTCATAATATGAAAAAACCGAGATTTAGCTTAACACTGGAGTTAAGAGCCGAGTTTTGGTCCGGCGAGATTTAAGTGTGGTCTAACTTTAGTCCACGGTTTTGCTAGACTAGGTTTAAACCATAGTTTAGTTCCGGTTTCTTAATTAGGCCCTTTTTGTTTTGTTTTGATTGTTTGTTCAACTTTTGTTTTGGGACCAAAATGATTATTTATATCATTATTAGGTACCTATAGCAATTTTAAATAATTCCAGTATTAAATTTTACTTTGGTTAATCATATTTATTATAAATTTTATATTTTCCTTATTGCATTGCACGATTAATTGTAGAACTTGTATTCAATTAACACATCATTTGCATTACATACACTAGAAACAATACACGAAGACCATATTAACAATTCCATATTCATGCCAAATGCCAATCCCCCACATAAATCCTGTCCGCTATCTTATGTATAACTGCCCCAGCCTCCAACTTTCCAAAACGTTACAACTGGCTTGCATGTGTTGCAGAGGATACCACCAATATAGCTTGCCAATTCACACGTCCTGTGTACGTATCCGAACAAGTGCCTCTGTGTGGGAATGATACCGCCAATATTGGCAACACACGTTCGCACATTGAATTGCGAGTGTGTTGGTTTAGCATGCTCTGTGTTCCAAACGGGAACAATGCCGGTTTTCACAGTGAGTCAACTTCATCGGATTGTAATGCATGGTGGGATGATGGTGGGTGCGTATGAGTTATCGATTATGCGAATTGCATGAATATTAAAAATTCATTTGTAACTTGGCATATTATGTACCTACTAAATTACAATGAAATAATAAATGTAAGAAAAGGCATACAATACATTTACCTGGTTTTGTAAGCTACGTAAGACAGAAAGGAAATTGAATGATCATACTGTATTTCCTGTACTAGGATCGGCTGGTGGCTGTGCCGGGCGGCGTCTGGCTGGCTATTGATCCAATGCACCGGCTAGGGGTACCTCACACCCCGCGCTGAGGGGTTGCTAGTTACATAGATCCAGTGCAATTTAACTATTAGAGGATATGAGCGCGTTAGAACAAAGAATTTCTAGAAGGCTATGTTTGTAGCGTCAGTGAATTTAGCGAGTTCATTTGCATGAATCACAAACTGATGTACGCTATTCATTCAACTTATTTACATTTTTGTTTCGTGAGACATCAGAATGTTTTAGTGCAATTAACTACTAACAGATAGCACTGTCTTATTATTATTGTTTAAATTACTGTAGGTAAAGTAGCTGTAGTAACTTCGATCATTAATAATGATCGAAGTGTAGTAAATAAGAATCACTAGAAAATTATAACTTAAAAATTCTGGGGTCTCTATAACCCCTTCTATCGTTGAAAGCCATTAAAATACTCATAAAAGATTAAAATGAATATTCCTTTTGTCGTTTTCAAAATGTTTTCGATTCTCGCTGTAATAAAATCAATGGATATAAAATATTACTCGCCAGGAGAGTAGGTAGGTACTGTCGTTTATTGACGTTTTATGAATATGTACTCGTCTCGTCCCCCACTCGCGCGGGTTTGTAAATAAGGGTGCCTTGCCTGTCGAACAAACCCTTGTCTACTGACATACTTTTGAAATCACCTACTTACCTTTTGTATTTTAGGAAAGGGTAACACTTTGCGCGTGTATGATGATGACTAACTAAATTATTCGTTCGTAAAGATTACTTACTTAAAATTAAGTACCTAGTTATTCACAAACAAACTACTGGCATACAAAATACATAAGAAACAGTTGAGCTATCTACAGACCGTAAACGATCTATAGATAGCTCGACTGATCCAAATCAGTTTAAAAATATTGTAATTTGTTATATATCCGTGAGATAACTGGGGATATTTATTCATTTTAATACCGGTTAGAAAGATTTATTCATTCGCTTCGAATTTTCTACCTCAAATTCCCTCTACATCGAGCCGAATAAAGGTTCTATCAACAGGCTTTATGTACGGAATTGGACGGTGCATTGACCCTGAATCGATTTTGTGGAAATTAATTTGCAGCACCAGAACCAAAGAGTTTTCTCGATTCAATTCGGACTTGTATGTTTATACCTATTTCTCTTAGACTTATTAATGATAGATAATATAAATATATTTCGTAATTATAATAATTATATTGTTTTCTTTTTATTCTTTAGCAGTATCTGAAACGATCCAGTAAAGTATTACCGTTTACATCTCATAATGAGTGTCAAATGATATAATAAGAAATTCATTGAATGTTTCATTCATTTGTTATCTTATCTTAAACACGAGTCTTGAAGGATCAATAATATCTTTGCACGTGTTTTCTATTCAAAAATTTCGCTTACGTCTCCATATCCCGTATGGTCTAGTGGCTAGGATACCTGGCTTTCACCCAGGAGGCTCGGGTTCGATTCCCGGTACGGGAATATATTTTTGCATTATTATTTCATATTGATCTGAATGTCAGCTTCATTAAGTAGGTCGGATCTGTTTCTATTATATTCTTTCGTGGCTTAGTAATTTGTAAAAATATAAATAGAGATTGCAAAGGGTCTCAAATGACCCTTGTGAGAGTCCTTAGTGGACCCTAAAGCAGGAGTATCTACTCGACCTCTTCTTTGTAAGTACGCGACCGTAATGAGGTCCTACAAACTGAGCCACGAAACAATATCCAATTCAAACTTGTTCAGCTCGAAATTCTGTTCATAATTTTCGATTCTAAGAACAGTTGGTTTGTCCTTCACCTTTGTTAATAAATTGTTTGGCCTTTGTTATTTCATCTGTTACTTTGTATGATAACAAAAACCTGCTATTAAGATGGTAGGTAGATAAGTACAGTCAGCATCGAAAAGTAGCTGAACATTTTACCTATTGGTAAATAAACAAATGTTCCTGAACTTTTCATATAAGTACATAAAACAGATTCATATTCTCTAACGCCCCTAACGCTTTCCAATTGGCAATATTTAATCCTTTTGCTCCCAAATCCTCTGAGTTGCCCCTGCTTTTAGAGGCAGGGTTTTTTTTTCATCATAGAATGTCGAAATCCCCTCACAGATGCATTAACATCGTTATCTGGTAGCCCCCGGGAAAGGGTCACGCACGATGGTTGCACGACGCCTTTCAAACTTTGTTTCAGCTCGTTGCTGTCTGTACTTAGTTCTATTTTAGGTATCGATCAACGAAGTAAGCCGTGTTGTTTTGAATTCCACTTTAACTAGAAACAATCGAATACAATCACATAATTGCGTGCTAAATACGCTTATCAAGTTACCACTAATTATCGTCAGAGATATTTACAAATCGTGCATAACCTACCTAGTTTACTTTTGTAGGAAGGTACGTAATACTATTAGTCATCAGGCCTGATATGATCATACTTATATACGTTTTATTATACATGTGGAGATAGGTGTGGTATCTCCTACGAAAAGGGAAGATCTTCCACGCCGAGCGACCTTTGGCTCGGGGTCCGAAGACCGATGGATAGTCATCGGTTCTATTACTTATGTTCAAACTCCGTGATAACTTCGTTTGCGCGATCTAGGATTTTGTCGCCATCTGTTGGTCGGTTTCGTAGACTACGATGTCGTTCATCATGTAGCGATATAGATGGCGCTACATACATATTAAAAGAATTTGCATCCTTCCAAATTCTGGTATCGAATGGCATTTGAGAAGGCAATCTGATTTATCTTCCGAAAAAGACACATCTAATAATGTATTTTGACAACAATGATTGATGAAGACGAATCGATGGATAGCATCTGTTGTACCTTCATTCGCGTTCACTTGTTAAAAGTTGTTAAATTTAATTCCGTAAACAAATTCTCATTGTTAATTGATGATGTGTTTAGCGCGTGCAGTAGAGCGCGCGGCCAAGGCCGTTCTATTGAATTTCCTGATGCAAGTGAATTGTGGATAATGTGTATACAAAATTGGAAAATTATACGCAGTTTTGCTCTTTATGTTTCAAGGTTAGCCAATTCTATGGTATTTATTATACAGTATACACCCAAGGTCTCGGACACCTCACTCAACATTGACGTAAATATCAAGTATTTATGTAAATAAGTCGATCCCAGCTTTTCCATAATTTTCCAGGTCAACGGCTCTGTTTGTGAAAATTATGTCACGTGGGACGATATCGTTTAGTGGAATGGAAATTATGGATGAGTCAGTTAACCTGTCTCGGTGCGTGTTTCTCATCAGATCAGTGACAGCAGAGGTCGTGGCCACCGAAACCACGGGCCGTGCCATCCGTTACACTATTGTTTATGCTCAATTGTCTTAACCAAGTATTCGGAACAAAATAGTCATTTAAAAACATAATGCCCATGAAAAACAAGGTCTAGAGTACAAATTCGTAACAAGTTCAAAAATTTGGGCTCGTCCGGGATTTGAACCCGGGACCTCTCGCACCCTAAGCGAAAATCATACCCCTAGACCAACGAGCCAACTGACGATATGTACGAATTTAGCGGTAAGAAACGCTGTCCGGTGCGGACTACCGCGCGTTTCGTATGACGTCATTTAACTTTCACAAGCTTTAAGTTTAAGAGCGTGTGCTCTTTCTGAGAAATTTTCAATCATACAACCGTATTCATTCAATTTCTAACTGAGCGAGGGAACCATTAGAATTAACTAGGCCGACAATTTAAATTAATCATAACATGCAATAAACTCGACAGACAGATACGATAAATTGGACCAACTTCGCCATCAAGCTAATTTACACCTTAGTTAGAGTACGTGAAGACTTGTTGTGGCATGACAGTTCTACTTTCATGCTGTAATGTAAATTCACACACTTGATGAGATGCAATTGAGGATCAACTGCGCTGATAGCGCTGATGGTTACTTATCAAAGCAATTTCTATAAGGACAATCGGCATTATGAAAGTTATTGTTTTTCTGCGAATACTATTGAACGTCATGCCTATGTTTTATTATTGATATGATTGTCCGATATGAACCTACTAAATGAGTATTGCACACAAATTATTTAGTAATTAGATCAAATTGAGCAACAGTCTTGACAAAGCACTTCCCGATGTGCTTAGTTAATCGACTCGATCCAGGTATAATGCTGACATCGAACTCCACGTACCCATAGGAACCCATAGTAACATCCAACTAACCCGATTGCAGTAAGCTTCACAACTTCAAGCTTCGCAACTTGTCTTTATAAGTGTTTAAGCCTCTTGGTAAACGATCAGGTATGGGTAAGCAGATTAATGAGGTCCTTTGTTTGGCTACTTCACACTAAATAGTGTGAGTGATATTGTGATTCGAATTAATTATTGTCTTTAAAAACTGCAAATCATTTATCAGTCAAAATCATTTGAATTTGAAATACCAATTTGTACTGACCAGCAACCATCAAAACATCGAATGGCAGACTAACCTCCTTTTCTTGTGAACCTTTTGTAGTAAATACGAAAAGATATAATGACGCTTTTCTTGCTCATTGCAGGCATGGTGTCGGTGTCCGACGGTCACGTGGAAGTGGCGTCTCCTGCCGAGGAGTGGAAGTTGCTTCTGACTCACTACGCCGGCCCCACCGCCATCATCATCGTCGCTTTACTTCTGGCCGTCATTTTACCTCTGGCTGGGTTAGTATCACACAGTAAATGGTAGATGTTATTCGGAATCCTTAAAAGGCACATTGAAATAAAGTTACAATTATCCTTTCGGTAACTAACCCATGGAACTCGTCCAGATGTTAAGGTTATATTCAAAGGTCAGGCAAAAGGTCCTGTAAATAACATTGAGCAATTTAATACTCCGACCAATAAGCTAACTAAGAATGTAACTACGACGTATTTACTGCGGTGACGTTGCGAGCTGAGTGAGCAAGCAGAGTGCTACTGTCCAACCCAAAATCCAGCAGGCTTTGCCATAGTAATTTAATGAGCCAACCATCTTTCCAACGGTATCTTACGATGTTTCAGCCTTTTCTGGTGCTGCTGCTATTGGTGCCGCGTGGGTCGGCGCCGCAGACCCTTCGACCGCAAGTACGACGCGTGCCTCAAGGGCATCCTGGCCATCATACTCATCTGCTTACTCACTCTGTTCTTGTGAGTATTTTACAATGATCTTCTACCTTTCATACACCTAGGATCAGGAAATTGAATTTGCAACTTTCGCATTTCTAATGAGTGCTAGGTACTAGGTGGCTTCTAGCTTCTAAATTTGTGCTTGAAGGACTTCAGGATCTATGAAATGATCGGTTTCATTTATCCAAGTTATTGTGTTGCGATGAAGGGTCTCGTTAATATTATCGGAATCTTCATATCGTGGGCGCCTTTTGTGTCGATTACGTTGAAAGTGATAAGAAATCGTGTGGTTCTAAATGATCCTTGTGATTTTACTGAATAAAGTAGTTTTGACTTTAACTTTGACTTTGGTGGTGCAGGTTCGGCGTGGTGTGCTTGTTCGCGACGGACTCGCAGGTGGAGAGCGGCGTGCAGGGCGCGGGCGGCGCGGTGCGCGCGGGGCTGCGCGACGCGCGCGAGTTCCTCAACGCCACGCAGGCGCACGCGCGCTGGCTGCTCGTCGTCAACTACCAGGAGCTGGAGGAGAGGCTCAAGCTGCTGCTTACTAGTACGTTATCATTCTCACTCCACCTGCTCTATCTGTGACTCCTATCACGTGGGGTCGGCGCGACACGTTCTGTTCTTCCGTCCTCCCTCATCATATTATTTATTCACTCCATTCTCTCATTCTGAAATTTAGTCTAAGGTCATTAATATCCATAAATGAATAGACTAAATTATATTTATTTATTTATTTTTATGTTACTTGGAATACAAACAGCTTTTAAAAATTAGGGAGTAATAGAGTGAATGTTGCACAAATAAGCCTTAATATTGTTGCATACTACCTATTTTGTCAATACATATATCAGGCAAAGTTCTGGGAAAATAGGCGCAGTGATAACCGCCTTAGATAAATTGGAAACTCCTCATTGTACCTACACACCACAAGGAATTATCAAAATATACAATAAACATACAAGTGAAGTACAATGGGCGGCCTTATCGCCTTGAGCGACCTCTTCCAGACATCCCCTCCAAGTAGGTACATTAAATTAGTCTGATGTATTGCAGGCAGCGGGCTGGTGATATCGCTGAAGCTGGGCGAGTTCTCGCGCGCGGTGTCGGTGACGACGCTGAACAAGCTGGTGGTGCGGCTGGACGGCGTGCAGGCGGACCTGCGCGCCGTGCAGCGCCTCACCGCCAACCTGCGCACCAACGCGGACAACCTCAACATCGGTGACTGCACGCCACTTATCTATCTATCTAATGGCTTAAAGAGTGGTCTCTAAGCCATCAGATAGATAGATAAAGATTTATTTAGAAAACACACAACACAAAGTTTACATACAAAACAGACCTTAAAAATAGTATAACATTAAATAAAACTAAGCTAAACTAAGCTAGAGGGTAGGTCTGGGCATTCACTGGTCTCGCAATGTGTCATTGTGACTGTGGGGCACTGATACAATCTATATCCCACATGCTCGTTTGCCCCTTGTGCCCTACCACCTGGACAAGGGATGACCTCATCGACGCCACAGATAATGGGATAATAGTGGCAGAGTTCTACTTGAACTCTGTCTAAGTTATTGTTGTTGTGTACCATTGACTCGCTAGAAGACTTGCCCACTCTCTACTGTAGAACGACCACTAATTATAAAGTGGAATCAGCTTGTCATCCACATTTATAACATATTTTACCTATTATGAAACGAAGCTTTATTTCATGGTTTTTGTCCAGCTGTCAAGTTTTGTGGAAATTAATGAGACCGAAACTAACGTCAATCTTAATTCAAGCGAGTTAAAATGATCAACGAATTACTAGATCTGTGAATGCAAGGTTATTGTGAATTTTCATATAAAATAATCAATTACTACTCCAGGTCTCCGTAGAGTGAAGAACAAGATTCTACAAACTCTAAAGAACTGCGACCAACAGAAGTGCATCGCGCTACACAACAAGTATAAAATTGGAGAACTCGATACTGATATCAATTACAACAAGGTACTTAAATTGCGTCATAATTTATCTGTGTTTATTACACATTTATGTGACTGCAAAGTAATGACCGTAAAGAAATATATTGAAATAAATTATTCTTATGTAATTTCACGCTAACTTGGATAAGATGCTGGACCAATACTTTCCGACGGTAAGAATTGATTGAATTGCGTTAAGGTGGTTCGTGACGCGTGTTCAAAAAATGAAATAACTGTGAAAAAAAGGCACCATCTGTGCGAAGCACTAGATATTAAGTTATAGCAAAAGTATCTAGAGCGCCATCTAGTTACTTGAACTAAATACTTGTGTAGAAAGAAATAGGAAATCTTTTTTCTCTTTTTCTTTTAGTTATTCTTTTATTTATCGTACTTTGTCATATTTACATTCGAAGCGGACTTGTCAGCGTAAAGATTGTAATATCTTGCACCCGTCTCCCGTGCAAAGAAGTTTGGTTGAACCAAACAGGTTTCTTTCTTATAATTTTAATGCATTCTACATAGCTTATGTGGATAATAACGTACAAAAAAAAATAGCTTTGAATTTTTTTCCACAGCTGTGGAAAAAAAACAATTTATTGTAAGAAAAGTAAATATATTTTTTACCATAATATAGTTGTAAAAATTTAAGTACTAAAATACTTATTTAAAAACGGCTCATAGATAAACCTTACTGACTAACACACTTTACAACAATAGTAAAGTATACTTTAGATGCTAGCATACACTTTTCTTATATTAAATGAAAATAACACTAGTACACAAAAGTAATACATATTGATCTTTCATCTGCGGCAATGGTCCCCTATTTTACCGCTAGACTAATCCAGACGTCCAGAATACTAGAGCCAAGAACTGTCATTGTACTGGGTCACCATGGTAAGGATGTATGACTTGAAGTTGGTCGCCTTCTTCCTACTTCAATCCTTCATGATACGGCAACGGTCTCTTCACGAAGATGTTTTCTTATCACAAGGTGAATGTTGGTCACGGTGGTCTCAGCCTATGGTTCTTGTAGTACTTTCTTCGCGTCAAGGATTTCTGCCTGCGAGTAACTGAATGCCAGGATCTGGGCTAGACTGCCCAGACAGCTTCCATGAATTCTAGCTTACATTGCATTAAAAATAGGCACTATTTGAGATATATTACAAACTATTTGCGATTTTTTTAAAAACAAATTTTGGGTGTTTATGACTGACATATTTATTTACTTACTACTAGTTGTCATGACAACCAAGAAAAAAGTTAAAGGTACCACGTAACAACAAAAAGTTTGCTACACATTGTATGAGTATAGTTTTGTTTACCCACTCATATTTCGTAGCTCAATCGTAAATGTAACGTATATGGGAGATATACTGTGCGCTAACGCGGCATTGTTTTTTTGCATCATTTTGTGCAGAATTAAATATTTAAAAAAATATATATACAGGGTCTAACAGAAGGGGTGGACCAAAAGCAACAGGGCCGATGCAGGAGCTCTTAGCCTATCGATATTACCCCCATGTATGTTCAGCGATATTCAGTCGTTCAAAAGTTACTCGCTTTCTATGTTTTTTTTTTCATAATTTTATTTTAGGTTAGATTTCTCTTGTATACCCAAACTATTAGAGCTACAACCGTATTTTTTTACACCTTGTAGCTTCATAGTAGACCTTTCGTACTTGATAGTTTGGGAAAACTTGGGAAATCTAACCTAAAATATGTTAATGAAAAAAAAACATAAAAGTGCGAGTAACTTTTGAACGACTGAATATCGCTGAGCATACATGGGGGTTATTTCGATAGGTATTGAGCTCTTCCATCGCCCTTTTGCTTTTGGTCCACCCCTTCTGTTACACCCTGTATAATAAACCTCTTTTACCCTCGGAACAGCGGCTATTGTAGCTGGATATTGTAGCATTATTAACTGTATAGTATGAAAATAAAGTTCGCATAATTCTACACCATAATAAAATCAAAAAGTGTATGTACTTAGTATGAAACAAAACTAGCGGTAATTAAATATGTACTGTACACGTAATATATGAACCACCTGTGTTGTAATTTCTCGACAATACATTACATAGATAGATATTTTTTATTATATATATAAACACCCAGAACACCCGGAATAAATATTTGCAGATAGTACAAACATTTATCCCAAGGCGGGAATCGAACCGGCAACCTCCACGTCGTCAATGCCACCGCGCCACATCGGTCGTCAATGTTTAGGTATCTAGTAAGTATACGACTACGTCATTCGCTCGAATACTTACAATTATCTATCAAATACAAAATTCTAAGGTTTGTTGTCAGCTCTCCAGTCGTAGGAAAAGAAACAAGACAACAAAACTAAATCTATCCCTTTTCTTCTTGAAAATGCTACGTTGCCAATCTATTATCTAAACTAAAATTCTAGAAAGGATAAGATTTGTCTGTTTGTTGGTCACTATTTAATTCAAAAGTACACGTCCTATTTTAAAACTATTTCTACATAAGGATGTAATTAATATCTTTACCGAGTAACATAGACTATTTTATGTACAAATTGCAATATGAAAAAAACGTTTCAATGTAAAATAAAGTGAACGCCAAAAACGTTGCCGAGCCGAAATATACAACGCGTGCCGTGTCACGGGTCACTAGTAGTCAGTCTCACTACTGCTAATAATAAATAACTGATAAATGTCACTGTTCATAAAGTTTGGTTAAAAAAGTGTGGCCATAAATGTATTTCCTTGCAAACATTATTATCAAACTGTTCGTTTTTTAATGTTCTGTAATTATAAATATAAAGAAAAATTATTTCATTAAAAAAAAAACGTTTATTTGTAAGAAAAATTACAAACTTCCAAATAATGCATTGAAATATAGGTAAATAAAACCTTTTTTTTTGTTGTCAAAGTAAATAAAACCTGTAGTAAGGCAACCTCGCTGACATAATTGTCATAGCTGTCTGTCAATTTAGTCGTACATAGTAAAGTTGTTTTTGATGAAATTTTATCTTGTAAGTATAGCAATCAATTGTGCCAATTAGAAACTCATTGTGGTAACAGAAAGGATCCGAAGAAACATTCACGCTTTGCGATCACTCCGATGAAGCATTATGATGTAACTGCCCCACAAACAATCTATATCCTTTGTACGCAGGCAAGACAATGCACCAACAACTGCAATTGAAGAATCTTAGCGACGCCACAGAAAACGACATAAATAGCCCGTAGCCCGTTTTTGGGCAAAACATATTCATGTGTTTTATTTGTTTAATTTATAGAGCTATAGAGAGTCTTACTATTGAAATATTAAATACATATAAACATATTCCTGAAGATATTAGCAGTTTTATTAGAAGGTAACCTATGTAATAGGTATCTACTGCATTTTATTGCATTTAAGTTCAAAAAAAATTCCAATAAAGTAGGTTTTATAGTAGTCTGTAAAAATTCTGCAGAGCCTCTGCTCAGCAGAAAGACACAGATAAATATCAAAAAAAGGAAGCAACAAAAAGTTACATTTCTGGCGGAGATTTGAACTCGAATACTCTGATTGTCAGTCCACAGTACCTTGAACTGCGCTATTAGTTCTTATTACCTGACGTCGAAATTATGAAACGCTAGCGCGTTTCAAATATCGGAAACATTTTTGCGTGTCAAAGTAGATAGCAAGCTTGAAATTCCTCGCCAGCCTCTGCACGTTTTTCCTACTAAAATTATAGTATTTTGTATTGATTAATTGGTATCTATTAATAAATTTTCGCAAAGGTGAATTTTGATAACTAAACGCAAAAAACCATTAACAAATCAGAAGAAAAACCGCAGTTTTTTAAACTAGCGACATCTTTTGTTGTTGGGCTACCGTCCTGACTGAGCGCTTGGGCCTTAATATAAGTATTTTGATATGAGTGAACTGTATCAATTCAATGTGGTTGGTAACTTCGCCAGTTCTAATACAATCTTCGGTAGTATAGTGGTAAGTATCCCCGCCTGTCACGCGGGAGACCGGGGTTCGATTCCCCGCCGGAGAGACTCACTTTTTGCGTTTTATTTTTTTATTTACGTACATGCCATGCTGCGTATCAGCTAGTAACAATATTTTTTGTCGTTTTCTCTATCCACTCAAAATGTTTTATGTTTAACTTTTTTCTATTTGAAAACAATTTCCGTTGACTGCTTAATTATTTTGATCATGATGTACTTATACGTAAACTCATTTATACAGTGCTGCATCGTTATGCATCGCTTGCCTATAACTTGTATAAGTAAAGCCACTCACATGAGCCACTCACAGACTTTTGTTCCGTATAAGTTAAGTGTACTTAATTATTATTATTATTGACATTATTAATACTTATTTCTAGTATATAGTGTAATATGAATAAATGATGATTTATGATTTAAAGTATTGAATGTGTGTGTGTCCTGGTCAGATCCCGGACGTGTCGGAGCTGCTGAACAATGTGACGTCACTGATCGACAGCAACATCAAGGAGGAGGTGGGCGCGGGCCAGCAGGTGTTCAAGGACATCCAGGCCGGCATCCAGCGCTCCGTGCAGGACCACATCCCCTCCGTGCAGGCCGAGCTCACGCGCACCGGTACCTAACTACACTACTCTCGAGACTAAACTAGATAAAGATCAGAGGGCTTAGTCCGAAGACGCATTTTAAAACTTCCTACTCTCGAGCCGACAGTCGTCTCTCTGATGTCCATACATTTTTGTATGGCCATCCGAGAGACGACTGTCGGCTCGAGAGTAGGGTATTCTAAAATGCACCTTCGGACTAAGGGCTCAGTTACTTATACATGTTGTAATTATTTTTCTAAAAATAAATGTAATTGAACAGGTAAACGCCTGGAGAAGGTTGCAGACGAGATAACATGGCGCGCGGGCAACCTGAGCAGCACTCTCGGCTCGCACGCGTCTGTAGCCGACCGCGTGGACGACCTGTACGAGCAGTACGGGCCCTACCGCCGATACGTGGGGCTGGCGGCGGCTATCGCACCTCTACTGGTAAACACGTCTACTATATCTTACCTGATTCATCGCATCTCTTAATCTAAAGGTAGGTTTCCTCCGTTAAAACAAACTCCGGTACGGCGGCGGCCGTGCAATCCTTTCATCGTATCTCTTAATTTGGGCATCTTAACATCATCGCTCTCAAACAGAAATCAAGACACTTTCCCACGATAATATTGTTGTATGTATACAACGTGTAACGTAATACCTATATAAGTCCGAAAGGAGTGTATTCACACCGAGCATATGAATACATTCGTAAGGTCAAAGGTTCAAAACATCCTATTTGAAAATCCAATACAAAAATAAAAAAAATATTATTAGTAATGTTTGCCAACTTTAGATAACGTGCCTGATGTCGTGGGGCTTGGTGTGCGGCGTGTGCGGCAAGCGGCCCGACGTGTACGGCGCCAGCGACTGCTGCAACAAGGGCGCCGGCTCCCGCTGTCTGCTCTGGTAACGTCGTGGGGCTTGGTGTGCGGCGTGTGCGGCGTATTCTATCAGCAATCTAGTTCCCATATTACAAGCTATGCTTAGTTTGGGACTAGAATTTAATGTGTGAATTGTCCGCGAATATTTATAGATCGTTTGCAACGGTCTGTAGATAGCTCAACTGTTTCTTATGTATTTGTTATCTATGTACATTTTGTAAATACTGTAATAGTTGTATGTTTTATTTAAGTTGATGATATTAGTGAACTAGTAATAAGTAATGTTTATTGCATTATGCAGCGGCATCGGCGTGATATTCGTGGTGGGCGGCGCCGTGTGCGCGGTGCTGGCGGCCTACTTCCTGGTGGGCGTGGCCTCGCAGCGGTTCTTCTGTGATCCCCTCACGTGAGCACGCACACTGCCTCTACATTCATACCTCTACAACTAAATGTAGCTCCAACAAAAATTAGTACATTTGTCAAAGAACTCATCTGTGTGCTGATTGATTAATCAATAGTTTGCTCTGGAAGCACAGATTAAATATTTAACATATTTTTTTTCAACGCTATTCCTAAGTATTAATTTAAAGCTGATTCTTCATACATTTGATTTATGTCAATATGCCAGTCGCATTTGATCCTGACAACAATGAACTGTTGTTTCGATACAGGTTGGGTCAATATTAAAGTAGAAAAAAATGGAGTAGGCCCAGCTGGGAGACAGAATACAGGAAAAAATCTTGATATTAGATACTTGCCCAGCTGTGAGTAATCTGTTTCCAATAACAGTAATTTGAAATACATTTGCAGAGAGCCTCGCGGCAACCGTTTGTTCGCGGACGTGGAGAAGTTCGCGGACCTGGAGAAAGCCATCTACAACGAGCGCCGCGACCCACACTTCAACCTTACCTCGGTGCTCGTCGACTGGCACGCCAACCGCACTCTGTACCAGGTCGGTTTGTCTACTCAGTGTTATGTAGGGGACTGGATTTTAACGTATGAACTCAAGAATTTGCGATAATTTACATAAGTAAAGTTGTTTTATGGTAAATTAAACAAATAGCAGTCACAACATTGCTGATTGATTAAGTATTTTTGTAGATGAAATATTTTCTAAATGAATTGTAACACAAATAAAACTTCCAGCATAAATGTCTATTCTTGGCAAGGATTGACCCCACAACGTAAGAAGTGCAATTAAGCAATGTTTCCCAATCATTGTTAATATTGAAGTTACCATAATAAAATTCCAAGAACTCTTGTTTTTAACTTAAGCCTATTTTGAACAATAAACATTTGCTTTACATAATAATTGCAGAGTTTACAACTGCACCGCGTGTACGACCTAGAAGCGATTCGCGCCGAGATTTCGGCCGAGATATCGGTGCGCATCTCGAGCCTCAAACCCATGTTCCCCAACTCCGAGACCACCATCCTGCGCGGCTCCGCCAGGAAGAAACTTATGCAGCTAGCTGAAACGGGACTCTCCGACTTCGACTTCGACAAGATCCTGTATGCGGTTAGTTGAATAACGTCAGCGCAAGTATCGAATCTTGCGGACGTCTGTTGTGAGAAAACTCATAGGTACATTGTAGGTTAATCTCATAGTTAAACTCATAGGTTAATCCATCATAAAAGAAAGTACTCCTTGTATAAAACTCGATCAATTTTATGCCTATAAAACTGCTAACTCGGACGTATATTGTTCGATAGTCGCTAAAAGACCAAACTTTTAAGGAACAAAGTGACAAAAACAATTGGAACTATCGGTTAACTTCCAGTTGGAGACGAACATGACGTCG
This sequence comes from Ecliptopera silaceata, assembly GCA_932527185.1. Taxonomy (NCBI): domain Eukaryota; kingdom Metazoa; phylum Arthropoda; class Insecta; order Lepidoptera; family Geometridae; genus Ecliptopera; species Ecliptopera silaceata. The sequence continues at coordinate 594,054 of OW052202.1, read as the reverse complement.
CTGGAGCTGGACTCGCTGGCGCGGCGCCTCAACAGCACGGCGCACTCGCTGCCCTCCGCCTTCGCGGCGCAGCGCGCGGAGCTGCTGCACGCCGCCGCCGACCTGCGCGACGTGCTGCACACCACGCTGCAGCCCATGCAGCGCCACACGGCGCAGCTCAACGTACGTACATCTGTACTGCACGTTACTATAGCGCAGAGCTGCTGCACGCCGCCGCCGACCTGCGCGACGTGCTGCACACCACGCTGCAGCCCATGCAGCGCCACACGGCGCAGCTCAACGTACGTGCATCTAGACTGCACGCGGCCGGCGTACTTACACATTGTTGCCACTGTAGCGACAACTAACTAGCAATGTGAAAAACTGCGCGTTTTCGCAACAGAGCAACAGATGGCGCTGGCAAGTCCACGTTCGCGCCAAGACTATCCGTCAGTCCGTCAGTCCAAGGATGCCGAGCTTAAGGAAGCTTTTGGAAGACCATATCTTTTCGTTGAAGTTTACTGCGAATAAAATTAAAAATTATCAAACATAAGCATTACATCTTTACGTCAGAATTAGGTTATGTTAGAAATACAACATATTTAAATCCATATGACTTTTGACGTAGGAAACTGCCCTGCGCTTGCGCGACGAGCTGCGTTTCAACCACACGTCGCTGAAGACCGCCATCGAATACCTGATGCACGAGGCCACCGAGGCCGAGACCTTCCTCAACAAACAGGGACCTGAGCGGCTACAGAACGTATGTATTGTATATTCGTATAGCTTTGTTCAGCCCTGCATTCATCTGGGTGAAATTGCATCTATTTTGTTATATGAAAGATAAAAAAATTGATAGAAACTAGACTGTTATTTTCTCTGGTCGTGAAGAATTAGGACAGTAGAATCAGAAAATTAGTAAGAATTCATAGGTCCTCTGAACTCGATTGTAAATACTTATGTACCCGCGTTGTTTTTCAGATGACCCGCGAGTACGGGTCGGTAATAGAGTTCCGGCTGAACGAGTACCTTGCGCGCGTGCTGCAGGGCGCGCAGCACGACGTGGGGCGCTGCGGCCCGCTGTCCGCCGCACTCAACGCCACCAGGGACGCCGCGTGCAGCAACATACTCATGCCGACGGTAATGTACTCACACTGAACGAGTACCTTGCGCGCGTGCTGCAGGGCGCGCAGCACGACGTGGGGCGCTGCGGCCCGCTGTCCGCCGCACTCAACGCCACCAGGGACGCCGCGTGCAACAACATACTCATGCCGACGGTAATGTACTCACACTGAACGAGTACCTTGCGCGCGTGCTGCAGGGCGCGCAGCACGACGTGGGGCGCTGCGGCCCGCTGTCCGCCGCACTCAACGCCACCAGGGACGCCGCGTGCAACAACATACTCATGCCGACGGTAATGTACTCACACTGAACGAGTACCTTGCGCGCGTGCTGCAGGGCGCGCAGCACGACGTGGGGCGCTGCGGCCCGCTGTCCGCCGCACTCAACGCCACCAGGGACGCCGCGTGCAACAACATACTCATGCCGACGGTAATGTACTCACACTGAACGAGTACCTTGCGCGCGTGCTGCAGGGCGCGCAGCACGACGTGGGGCGCTGCGGCCCGCTGTCCGCCGCACTCAACGCCACCAGGGACGCCGCGTGCAACAACATACTCATGCCGACGGTAATGTACTCACACTGAACGAGTACCTTGCGCGCGTGCTGCAGGGCGCGCAGCACGACGTGGGGCGCTGCGGCCCGCTGTCCGCCGCACTCAACGCCACCAGGGACGCCGCGTGCAACAACATACTCATGCCGACGGTAATGTACTCACACTGAACGAGTACCTTGCGCGCGTGCTGCAGGGCGCGCAGCACGACGTGGGGCGCTGCGGCCCGCTGTCCGCCGCACTCAACGCCACCAGGGACGCCGCGTGCAACAACATACTCATGCCGACGGTAATGTACTCACACTGAACGAGTACCTTGCGCGCGTGCTGCAGGGCGCGCAGCACGACGTGGGGCGCTGCGGCCCGCTGTCCGCCGCACTCAACGCCACCAGGGACGCCGCGTGCAACAACATACTCATGCCGACGGTAATGTACTCACACTGAACGAGTACCTGCGGCGACCTATGTCACACTTTCAAGGATTTAAACGTCACGGATCGTTGGGCACGTAAGCGTAGGACTGCAAACGTGCACGTATACACATGCCCACGATAAAGTTTAGTTTTACCCTAAAGTTTACGTTTAATTTACATTACTCAATTATTTTAGTTCGTAATTTGTCTGCAGCTCTGTTTAATTTTAAAAAACGTCCCTTAATTCTATATTCATTTTTATCTTGCCTCTTGTTTTAAATATCGATTTGTGCAAACTTAAACCACAGTGCATACTTAAAATCTAAAGCAGCATAATATGCTGCTTTAGATTTTAAGTATGATAGATATGATTTAATTTTTAAAATAAATGATTTAATTTGATGAATGTGATGTCCACAGAACGGGTACTGGATGTCTCTCGCGTGGTGCGTGGTACTGTTCCTCCCGCTGCTGCTGGTGGCGCAGCGGCTCGCCCGACTGTACCTCCATCTGGACCCCTACCCGGGCCCGCTGGTCGAGGCGTACGTACCAACTATCTACTTACCTCTGTAATCACTATCGCGCGAACTGTTTACAACTTACAACTATTACAACTACTTATGTTGATATGTTGATGTTTACAACTTTCATTAATTAGAACTATTTTTACTAAATCAAAAGTAAATTATAAAGATGATTAAAAGATGTGGAATGAAAGTACGTTCGCGCTATAGTTTCTTGAATATAATCTAAAAATATTGTGAACTAAGTGAAAAAGTATTTTGCTTGGTTTCACTTTTTGTCATACATTTTGACCTAAATGAAAAAAGAGTAGAATTTATTTAAATTGTAAGAAATGCTCTAATCTCATTTGGGTAAAATTGATGTAAAAATTATTGAATCATTATACCTCGTATTGACCACAGATAACAACAAATCAGCAAGATACAAATTAAAAATAGTAGTAATGATAACATACTTTTTAAATTTCTTTCCCGGAATGTATCAATCTCGTCAAAAAAAAAATGATTAAAAAAATATGATATTTATTCGATTCTTTTAATTCATGTGCCTCTGTGGTCTCAGGGAGAGGTACAAATTCAATTATTTTTATATATCTATATGAAATATATCCTGTCTCTGTATTCCTTCAATGTGGTCACTATCTAGATCACCATCGGTCATCTCATCGCTCATATCCATTTGAGGACTGTTTGCAGTTGCAACATTACAACTATTTCAACTTTTAGTTTAGTTCATTTTCAAGATACAATTTAGATTTAATTAATAAAAAAAAATATGTTGAAAAACATTAATTAAGGCGATTTGTGTGCTCGAGCAATTTGAGAGCTTACAGATTTTTTAATTTATAAAGATAATTTTGTTAAATAGTGTTTTCAATACCTTTTAAAGTTGAGTTAACTGCAAACAGTTCATTTATTTAATTCTGTTTCGTTTGTTCAGTTGTTTTAACTAATTTGATATTGTTTTTGGTCGTACGATTGTTGTTTTAACATTATGTTCGTGTGTTGAGTTTGGGTTTGTTGTGCACCCCTCATGTCCCTCCCGTATGTAGTGGAACCTTGTCGAACCAACGCCGCCTAGGACCGGACCGAACGATCTTGGATCTTGACTAACCGATCGGCACGATCTAATTGCCATGGAAACATTCAATTCTAAATTCTCAAACATGATCCAATTTCAAGTTGAATTATTTTTGAATTTTCGCATAAGCTGAAGTTAAATTCGGTGTGAGTGGCAACCGTGGCAAGTAGTTGAAGAGCTAGCGCTGCGCTTCGTACCTTATATCGATACACAAACAGAGTTACACCGATATCAATACATAATATACCTCGTAGATTGATATATAATCCCTAGATTGTTCCTATTATTTTTTGTTTGAATATTGGTTCGATCACGTCACCGCCATTCCGCGTTATTATTTCCAAAATTAATCGATTAAGATCGCGTAGCATTGTAAGTGGAGTTGTAACGTGCGCGTGTGTGTGTTGGCAGCGAGTATGAGCCGATGTGCCGCACGCGCGGCTGGTGGCGGTGACACGGCGCCGCGTCCGGTAACACTCACACACACACACCCAGGGAACTGACGCACCGATACTACTATACAACAACACATTCAATCAAATACAACTATCAAACAAACTACAGTCATGATCGTAGGCATCAATTGTGATATTAAAATCTAGGGGAAAATATGTGGTGTTTGAAAACAGTATTGGTACGACAGTTCCTTATTCGGTATAGTTCGTGGCGTGAGCTCTTCTACTAGCGGCTTGCACGACATCGTACCTGTAGTGAATAGGTCTGATCTGTTTATTGGAATATATTTTAATACATAAAAAACTAATTCAACATTTTAAATTTGTTCCAATAAAACAAATCGGACGGAGCTCGGTGTTACCCAGTATATTTGAAAGTACAAAATCATAGGGCATGCCTGCTGTTACATTGCTTGCGGCCCGGTTCGTTTCTACCTACTTCTAGAACGGAACCAGCAGTGTACGTTATACATAGATTTTCCATTTTATTTGCCGATATCCCGATAGTGTTCTTAAGTTTTTTTATATTTTGGTTCTCATCATCATTCGTCATCTCGATAAAATAATAAGCTATGTGTTTAAGAATTTGATAATTCTAAGAAATATAGGTGTAGTTTATTGTCTAGAAAGTTATAGATATTTGGATATTTCTTCATAGAAAGTTATTCTAGTTGTTAATAGGAGTATTTTAGCTTTGAAATCGCGGTCTTCTGAAAACTCTCAAATAAATCTGAAAAGTCTTAAGTACATAGGATTTTTATGGCCCGAGAAGGGAATTCGTTCTTAAGTTTATTATTTTTTCGGAGAGATATTTTCTTTTGTTGTGTAAGCGAAGCCTTGCAATGTCTATTTACTCCCAAGTCGGCTTACTACCCGCGTTACACAAAGCAACATCGCACTATTTCAGACCCTAAACCAATGAGATTAAGTACTAAACTGCACTGAGACTGTTGCTTTGTGTAAAAGCTCAGTAAAATATTCAAACAGGCGAATTTATAGATTTCATAAGTAAATTCGAAACGTTCGCAGTCTAGCTAGTTAGTATCCCCGTCTCTGTCGCTCCTGTACAATTTAGACAGGAGAGTTGTGTTTACTAGATCCTCTATCAATTGTCGACGAAAACTAGCTATTCTAGGTGTACTGTTTGTTATTTTATTGTGTGCGGGCGATTCCCCCTCCCGTTGTGTTGCGACGATGACTGACGTCACGTCTGTTGTCTGTTGCAGCGAGTATTTGTATGACGCGTACGCGGACCGCGATAACGTACCCCTCGCCAAGTAAGTGCCCCCAGGACACCCCTTAGCCTACTAGCAACGCATGGCTTTGCAACCCCTATGTGCGACTAACTTTACAGCGCCGCGGGCCAGTGAGCGCGCGGCGGCGCTTTTGACGCGTGTAAAGATTGGAGCATACCGAGGTCCGGTTTTCAACTGAAGCAAGTCGTAATATTGAATCGCTCTGCTTTAGTTGACCCCGGCCCTGATTGACGCATGATATTCGTAGCTTGTTATTTTCCTTTTCTGAGGTCTAGGATTTTTTGTAACCGTAACAGAACAGCATGATTGTAAAATAAATTCTACCAAATTGTAAGCATGTACTGTGTAACTCCCGCATGTACTACTTTATTTTATGTTTATTTAATTTACTTTTATTTGTTTATTTTCTTTAACAACGGGTAGGGACCACATTCCATTGGATAGGTTAAATAAGTGTATACCGACGGTGATGGATCAAACGTAAGAGTGTTTGAGATATATTTATTGACAGTTTATGGGACGCATATAACTTTAACAATAAAAAAGTCACAGTAAAGAATTGAGTGGAATTCGTTGAGTTCCTTCTGTATAAAAAACAAAAAAGAAAGATAGTAAACGGTCGAAAAAAATCCCGCACCAAATTAGAATCAATACTAATGTAGTCTATAGCCCTATATAACATACACTGTCAATAAATGACAAAAGTGCAAACGTGATAAAGCAACCCTCCCACCGTAGCGGTTCAAAGCGAAGCACGCTCGACATCGAAGGCAAGATAGCGGAGTGGCGCGAGCGCGCCGCGCCCCTGCCGTCGGCCCCCCCGGCCCCCCCCGCCGCCTCGCCCCCGCACTCGGGCACGGAGCTGCTGCTCGACGGCGATGACGTCATCTGTCAGCTGGTGCCGCCGCCCGCCGCGCTCATCGACGACCTCAAGACCCGCCTCGACGTCAAGGACGAGGACAACGAGTCCGGCATACACGAGTCCGAGTAACTACGTCGCTACGTCGCCTTCTTTTGTGTTATACATTGCGATTACTGCGTTTGGATTTTGTTTTGTATTCAGAGGTCCTTAATCGGAAGCTATGCTCAATTCTACTACTTTCAAATGAGCCTTGTAATTTGATAAATAATTACACTATGCATTAATCGCTAACACCATTAGGCTAGGTTCAGATGATCGCGCGGTACCGCGCGGGTCGACGAACCGCGCGGTACAAGATCAATATAAACGGTAATTATCGTCTACATGATCGCGCGGTACCGCGCGGCAACGCGCGGCGCGCTCCCATACAAATACCGTCATGTGAATGCTCCAACCGCGCGGCGACGCGCGGCTACACGCGATCATCTGTTCCTAGCCTTATGATTGAGTAGGATTGAGAATTGTTTTTGATCAAGAGTTGACAGGTTTCCAGTATGGTTAGTAGATGTAGAACACCTGGGCTAGATTCGTTTGTGAGCCTAGGTAATGGAAATTATTTCGATCGTGGGAGTTCGTACGATTGTAAACTCATTACGAACACTCATTTGACAAAAATATCTTTAAAATAATTATTATATTCAATTAGCTTGAATATTCGGATTATAATAAAAACCCATCTTTTAATCTTTCGATATGTTTTTAAAATTGTAGTTGTGTATCGAATTTGAATATCGACTATATAGTCGAGATTTAGGTCTTTTTAACTATTTTTAAAATATTTGATTAGTTTTGTGCGTTGTTGGAGTGTAACGTAATGTCCACGAATGACTTAAAAGTTTAGACCAATTTTAACTAGGTGGAATGTAGTTGGTTCAAATGTCTTCCGGCGTTGTATTACGGGTCGTAAAGGCCAACGCCCACTAAGGCATAACTTGTTTTTTTTTTAAACAAACGATACAACTACCTACAACGGTAGGCCTTGTCCTAAAATAGGAACATTTTTAATCGGCACGTTATGCTTTAGTGTCTGCTGGCCTCAAGATGTATACAACACTGTCCAAAAAAACGTAATCATATCACAATTGTATCATTAGCTAGGGAATTGCGTGCTTGTAATGTGATACAGAAACGTCCATTTGCTTATAAACCGCTTCGACCTCGATATATTTCCAAGCTTGGAGCTAAATTCATTATACCTATATTAGTCCACTAATGTAGCTCTAAAATAAGCCTTGTGACAATCGCAAAAGGTTCAATATCCAGTGATCACGAGGCTGATAACATTTAATTGATCAAGATCAAATGATCTTAAAGATTTTTATAACACAAAGTTGCGAGTTAGATTCGAACCTAGGCACCGTCTAACAGTCTCTAAGAAATAGCTTGTCTTCATTCTTTACTTACGTAAATTAGCAACACGAGGACGATCGTAGGTTCGAATCTCGCTTGACTCGAGGTTTTCCTGAGCATTTTAATATAAAAAGTAAAAAATATTTAATTTTGATTCCAGATCCTCTTAAAACAGTTACTAATAAATAATATCGCGACGCTTGTACAATTTTTGATCTCAAATATATTCATATTTTTTTGCTAATTAGGAATTTTGAAGCATTTTCACATAGTTTTGATATTCACATACTGTAATGCTTAGATTTTGTAAGAAATATTAACTTTTATTACTTATTTTCGATAAATATTTTAATGATAAGTCACTATAGCAGCTGTAATATGTAATAAAAAGTACTACTTTTGCATTTTATAAACATTTTTGATCTAGTAACATTTTTATAAATTTTGAAGTTTTATAAAATACTCTTTGCATATCAAATGTTACCAGTTTTCTAAATCGTGCTTTTGAATTATGCTTTTAAAAGTTATTGAATGTGTAATCTTTACTTATAAGAATTTTGTGGTTAAATGTATGTTATGGTCACTGTAGCAGATAAAATTTTACAATCAAAATCAACAGATATTACTTTAAGATTTCTAAAATTAATTAATTATTTATTGAATTGTTGGTATTGATTGTAAAACTTTGTCATTAAGCGTGGCGTGCACTAAAGTGAATTGATCTGAAGTAATCTTAATATCTGTACTCATCTTAAAACTTATAATCTCTTTTATCTCTAAGTCTCATACTAATTACCATGTATCGATATCTATAGTTAATCTTAAGAAGTACATTTTGATGTTTTACATTTATACCTACAACGTAAGGTATTAATCTAATCTTTAGAATAAGTTTTATATACAAGGTGTAATAAAACGTCTTCCGAATACTCAAGTTCTGTCTACAACAAAAGGTCGATTCCGTAAAAATGTTTTTCCAACATACAGAAGGTCCATTCCGTAAAAATGTTTAATCAAATGCCTTTTTTCTCGCACACGTAATAAAGCGCACTTTAACTTGTACGGCGCTGGATTTTAACGTTTATATTAATCTAAGTAGTGCCTCTCTTTGTAACACATAACTCTTATCCTTTCTGCCGCGGTACTAGGCGAATCCCATAGATGTACTTACAGATAGATACCTGGGAACCAAGACAATAATTAAAATGTTCATAATATTTATATTCGTTTATGTTTAGTAATTTTTTCTGAATTAAAATCATAGTCTGTTTCAGTTTTCGGAAGTAGTGTTATTACACCCGTTATATATTTAGATGTAAAATATGTATAGTGATAGTGTACAATTGAAGTTATTGTGGCATTAGTTACTCGGACTCGGAGGAGTAGACTCTGCCAGACGTGGTAAAATATTACAGAATGATATCTATTGGCTGCGATTTTAGCTTGCTATCGGGTGCTCCTACTCTACCCCTCGTATTCTAGTACTAATTGTATAGCGTTGTCCCTTTCCCACCTTCGTTGTTGTGTGTTGGCTTCTTTGTGTGTGTGTTTGTATTAGAGTTATCTGTCTAACCTACTAATATCGTTTGATTGTTCTCTCATAACCATTCTGTTTCTGGAGAAAATTTTCGCTCTTATTTTGCATGATGTAGCTTATTTTTTAAGTTGGATTTGAAACTTAACATTTTATTGGTGAATTTTATTTTACAATCTAAAATTGAAAAATTTGAAAGCTTTCAAGTAGTTTATTGAAACCCCTTACTCAAAGTTTACCTTAACTTCCCATCAAGTTTATTCACCAAAACATGTTTCATATAAAATTGCTTTTTATGATTATGTTTATGCGATATGGAACAACACCGCTGATTTAGAAGATATACTGAGCTTAAATTGGTTAAGCAGTTAAATTGTAAATCAGCAGCGTAGTCCGTCTTATACCAACTACACCCGTTCCAATTTTGTACAAATTTTAAGACATTCGTTTTTATAAATTGCGTAAATTCTACTCACATTTACAACCGAAAACTGGCGTCAAAATTTGTACTAAATCGAACCGTGTGTGGTTGTATGACGGTTGTGTATAATGAGTGTTATGTGTTCAGCGCCTACAAGGCCGAGAAGCGGACGGGGCGGCGCGGCGCGGGGCGCGAGGGGGAGGGGCCTGCGGGGGGCGGCGCGGGGGGGCGCGCGGCCGCCGGGGGCGCTGACCCCGCGCCGCCCCGCGACGCACACCACGCGCGCAGATATAATGATATGGCGCCAAAGTATGTACACACACACACCCCCACACTCGCACTACTCATCTAAGCGAAGGCAAACTAAAACAAAAAATAAACAGTTTTCAATGTTAGACAAGCCCCGGCTTAGTTAGAGCGAAAAGTTTCAACTTTTAATGAAACTGGACAGAGATGCCTTGGTTTAGATTTGATAGTGTAATCTAGTCTTAGCGAGTATTACTGCGCTATATAGTGCACAACATTTTAAATGAATGCTCACCGCAGCACACTATTAGATTGTACAAGTCATGAGCTTTTCTCACTTTTGCACTCTCAGTACTTTTAAAACACGCCTACATATTTTATCAAAGAAAATATATGTAACATTTGCAACGAAAAATCTTACAACAAAATACAGTTGTAGCATCGACACGATAAGAAGAAGAAGAACGAAAAATTTGAATCTTTGTAGTAATCTTTATTAATAATAAACTACAGGAAGCTTGAATATAATTATGGTTGCTTTTATGACTCCAAAAGGACTATTTGAATGCATGTAAATGCCTTTTGGTTTTATTTTACAAACTATATCACAAACATGCTAAGAAAGCAATGTAATCATGTTACTAATTGTGCGTAATTTCGGAGACAAAAAACAAAACACTTTTTTTGCATCGACAAGTATTAGAGCTGCGGTTAGGTAGAAACAGCATGTTGAATAGTGCCTTATGCCTGAGTAGTAGAGTATATGTTTGCACGTCCACGGTGCGGGTGTCGGTACACAGGTTGTTGGCTGTTGGTTGCAGGCACTGGGAAGAGGGACCTCCTCGGTACCACGGACCCACGGAGTACGAGCGACCCCCGCCGTACTACTACCCCGGACCAACGTGAGTCTGCCTTGTGTGCGCTACTACCGTCGGCACTATGTTGACGCTGTGTGTTTGTTACCTCCACTTGTTGGGACTAAAATGATGTCCGATGAGCCCTCAAAATAGGTTTCTTCTCGAATATTTGAGGCTAAGGAAAAGTTGGAATAAAATGGCAACATTCAGAAGCTACTAATCTACAAAGCGGATTCGTGTAACAGAATACACAGCCTCGACCAGTAATTAGTGATGCATCGTGGCCAATAACGAGTATATTAATACAGTACCATTGACTCCCTAGCATGTCTCACGCGCAGCTATACGGACGGCGCACGCGGCGCCGGGAACACTACCACTACCTGTAACACTAACAGGGTTTCCACCACTTCTACCACCACTACCACCACTAGGTATACCCCGGGAGAATCCTACTGAGTGTCACTGGTTAAGCCAAGTCTAGAGACACCGGTGACCGATGGTGATTCTTCGCTTTCCAACATTTATGTAGAAGGGATTGTTCGCTAGTGTTTTGTTTTTTGTTTTAAGACTATTTGGCTCGAGTGGCGAGGAACTGGCTGGCTTAGCTATTACAGTAGATGACGTATTTGTAGTGTCTGATCTAGTGAATACTTACGCGCGTTTGAAAAATCCTACATAAAAGAAAAGAAAAAAACGAAGTAGATTTTCTGAAAAAACTTTAATCCGCAATTCACTCCATTAAAAAAGTGGGTGTATGTACTTTTATAGTTTGACCAAAACAATATATTGTAGTGTGTCCTTATTCAAAAATAATAATATTGGGTTCTTTGGTTGAAATTGGACCAAATGACTAGCGCCATCTATCGTAATAAATAAGCAGTGTCTCCCCATACTGGGTATTTAGGTAGTTCATTTTGGATTCTTTTCCAATCAGAAAATGGATGTTTATGGTATTGTTACATTGTTTGTTTTTTTATTTGTTGTAGCGTTTTCTTTGTCAAAATTCAATACTGTCTCTTGGGTTTGGGTATTATGTCGAATAGTGTGCCTTGGACTTATGTATTCAAAAATGCGGGACGGTAATTTAAGATGGGAACAATTGTACCTTTTATGATTTAAAACTCTTTCTTTTGTTAAAAACACACTCCCATCCTTTTACTAACCAGTATTTAAAATTATTCAAAATGCTAGGAACTGTATTCCTTAAAAATGTAGCTATCTCGTTTACTCTTGTTGTTTTGTGTTCTTTCTTTATCACTGACTATCTCATCTATGGAAATATATTGTATTTTTCAACTGTTTAATTTATGTTTTTTCTTTATTTCCAGTGATAGACAGTAAACTACCGCTGACCGAACTCGAGGAAGATTTGCTAAAGTACTGAAACACAACGCGTACAAGAATATTCCATAGGCCATAACTTACAAGGGTATCGGATTAATTATGTTTAGATCCGTGGTCTTATACTCAACGCCATATATACATGGCAATATTACTGGAGAATAGGTTTCTACACACATTTTAGTCTGTATTTTGAATACATTTGGGGCATATTTTGTTTCCCAATATGAAGCAATGAAAAAATACAGACTATTTGGGTGTTGGATAGTGGAGCAAGACAAATAATAGGCCATAAATACATTTGGGAATGTTTCTATACTTTGTTCGATAAATGACACATGACAGTTGTGAGTTAGTTCGGTATGAGTAAAATAGATGGCGATATTTCTTGAACAAAATTTAGAAGGTAATTATAATTACAATGTTGAGGATTTGGGCTCAATGAGATGATTTTGACGACTTATGTATACGGTTTAGCCGCTTTACAAAGTATGTTTTTATTTAAAAATTCTGTGAATATTTAATCCAATTTTATTTAATTAAGTAGACAAGTTCAAAATAAACAATTAAGGTGCAATTACTTTGTATCATGTTTTATTCTTAATGTTTGAATTGTATGTTTTAAAATTGATCAATTCTTATTCATTCAAATCTGGCGTCGTTTGTGAAAATTCTAAGTAATATATAAACTTTGTAAAATGGCTAAAGTTAGCCCTTTAAAGTATCTCAATTTTAGTAGTACTCGAATCGATATTACAATTAAGTAGCCCACGTTTATTAAAGAGGTAAATAAGTAATTCAACGTCTAGTAGATTTAAAAGAGAAAATCGTCCTTTGTATACAAGAAATACAAAATCCACAAAAATATCGTAAAAGTGTCTAGAATTTATTCAATATTAGAAACAGTAAGAAATATTTTGGTAATAAAATGTTGAAAATCCATTTCAAAAATACATTAGCTTTCCTTCAAAATATTCCCTATTTTAAACTACAAACTGTATGGAAATTGGTCGAGCCATCGTGAAGTCACAGTAACTGCCACAATAGCGACTGTTCATTTTTGATTGTATTTAAACCATTTTCTTCGGCTCAATAATGAAATTTAGATTTATATAAACCTAATGGTCTTTTGGCTTTAAAATAATTTACTATCATCCTTATTAATAAACGTTTTGTATTACTGCCACCTTTTAAAAAAAAAAAGCTTAATTTGACGTTTATTTTTGTCATTTTTACTGTAATTTAGAACGTTATCCATTTTAGAAAAATGCTTTATTTGATCTGTTGCTCAGCGTTTATTAATAAGGCTGTGAAAGCGGATTGTGATTGACCGCACAAAACCTGTTTGATTTCTAAAATAATTCAATGTTTTGTTGAATCTGAGAGATTTTTTAGTTTGTATTGTAATATTAGACGTAAGATTACTCTTAATCACTCGTTTTTCATACAATACGTTTATGTAAAAGACATTTGTGGAAAATCGATTTGGAAATCTGGTTTGAAGTCTGATAAAGTTTCAATAATATTTTTTATAGTTTGATAGTTAAAGTAACGTCAAATTATACCTATCAAACAATAAAATACTACAAGAGTACAATCATACAAATAATTTTAAAACAACCCTATGAAAGTGCCAGTAAACAAGAATTTTCTATGTCTATTTACTATTACAAACTAAATAAGTTAAAGATTCATAAATACTGAATCAATTTGAACTGTATCGTGTCAGACTTCAACACCAGTGCCTAGTACGAGTGCTATCTTCTAGTGGCGACTTGTTTAAGATCTCGGCTACGTACACATCACGCCGCGAGATTGTATTGCATTTATAAATAATCTAGGTAATCTTAATGTAAGGTAGTCTTGACGAGTTCTCTCGTTTTTATCTTAAGGGAAGGAGGAGAGGTGCGGAGGCCTGTTCAACTTAAACTTGTGTTTTTACAGCCGCGCTCAGAGTATCTCTCGGTGAGAATTGAAAATGGATTGGTTTTTAATCCGCTCTCACTTTTGATAGGAAATGGCGGTGTGTATGGCTGTAAAGTGTTTTTATTACACTTATCTAAAATACTCTTAATTTTGGCTTTAGATTTTAAATTTTCTAGTGTTCGCTGATTTCAGAATGATGCATCATCGCAAACATCGCTAAATCATACGCGTTGGATATTTCACAAACTTGACTGTTTTGAAATCTAAAGCCACATCGGTTAGTGCTAGTCTTCTCACTTTAACCGTTTAAATCCTATTTAGTTTAATATTGTGATTATTCAAATTATTATAATTATATTTTAATTGTTGACTCGTGCGAAGCAAATTTTTATTTAGAACTTTTAATGTGTCATATCGTATAGTGTAAGAATTGTGTCCAATATAATGCAATGCCAAATATGTAAGCGTGTGTGTGTTCATCCCAAGGCTTTCCAGATCTCTGTTGGGGCGAGGCTTGAGGCTTGCCAACTAAATACACATGACGATAGAAACTGAACCGTCAACTGTAATGGTTTCTATACAAATTGCGATTCTTCGACAACCATTACAGTAGGTGGTGAGACCACACTGTAGTTATTATTTAACTCGGTAAAATCTTGTTCTAGTCTTCTGTGTCAATCATGCCCTAACAGTTTTCACTCACATTGCCAAAAAGGGGCTCAGGAATTTACAATTGTTGCCCAAACGACGTCGAAGGAGTCGATCTTTTGATGAAATTCTTCGAATTTAACACGTCATACTTAATACAATTTTACTGATCTCTGCGTTTCTGTCTTCCTAAACACTGTAAGGCCAAGACTCAGTATATCATGTACGTAAGCACAAATGTATCAATTATATGATTTGAAATGTAATAAGATGCTGCAGGGATGTAATGCTTACATTGTGAATGCCACATAGACTTACGGCCTTACAGAATACAAATTTAGTGTTCCTGCTCAGTTTTCAACCTTTCTAGCACTTTTGTATATCAGTTTAATTATTTGTAACTGCTCAAGAACTGTTCGGTGCTAGCGCGCCGTGAGTCTTAGTTCAAATCACGCTCTACGCGACTTGAGAAGGATATAAACTTTTTTTTATTATGTAATTTGATCACCTAAACAGAATTCTGTAATAGGTAAGTTTTATAACTTCTCATGTTGAACAGAGCATTATTAAAAGATTGTCTAATTTATCGGTGCGAAGGTGCATGGATAGGATGTAGTACCTAGTGAATGTTAGGCTACCTAGGTAATGTATGTAATTGTACGTAGTGTAACCAAAGTTTTGTAAGACGCGAGAGGTGGGCGCCGGTGCGTTGGGAATGTAATATGAATACATTTGATTAATCTCCTGTCTGGCTGTTTCATTTTTCCCCTTTTCCTATCTAAGTGAATTCCGCACACAATATTATTTATAGTTTCTGTTTATGGAATAAATGAATATGAAATCTTTTTGTCCTACCTATGGTGGTATGGTAAGTAAAATTAATAACACATATTTAGGAGTTTATCTATTTTTATTGATCACTTTGCCGAAAATAATAATTAACTATACAAATAGGAACGATCGCGGTCAAACGCTTGCCTATAACTTGTAAAAAAAAAACTTAGTAAACTTAGGCTATAATCAGTCTTTACAAAACAAAATCATAATGAAGAGTGTAGGTAATGAATCAGGTCTAATCAACTTCTTCTACTGTGGGTCCATCGTTCCTTTGATATCCAGGCATGCCACCGTATCCACCAGGCATTCCGCCCATATTAGGCATGCCGCCCATACCGCCAGGCATGCCTCCCATACCGCCGGGCATTCCTCCCATGCCGCCGGGCATTCCTCCCATACCGCCGGGCATTCCTCCCATACCGCCGGGCATTCCTCCCATACCACCAGGCATTCCTCCGGGCATACCGCCCATTCCACCGGGCATTCCACCGTTACTGGCTCCATGCATCTTGCTCATGATCGGCGAGCAGATGCTTTGAACTTCCTTCATCTTGTGTTCGTACTCCTCCTTGTCCGCGAGACTGTTGTTGTCGAGCCACCTCAGCGCCTCGTCGCAAGCGTTCCGCGCCGTCGACTTGTCGCGCTCCTCGAGCTTGTCTCCGGCGTCGTCCAAGGCTTGCCGCACGCTGAACACGTAGGCCTCCAGCGCGTTTCGCGAAGCCACTCGCTGTCTCTGCTTCTCATCTTCCTCCTTGTACTGCTCGGCTTCCGACAGCATTCTGTCGATCTCGGCTTGAGAGAGGCGACCTCGGTCGTTTTTGATGACTATGTTCTTGCTGCGGCCGGTGCTGTTTTCTTTGGCGGAGACGTTAAGAATTCCGTTCGCGTCCATGTCGAAAGTGACGTCGATCTTGGGCACTCCTCGCGGCGCAGGCGGGATGCCGGTCAAGTCGAAGGTGCCCAGCTTGTTGTTGTCCTTCGTCATCGCTCGCTCGCCTTCGTACACTTGGATGGTGACGGCCGGCTGGTTGTCCGAGTAGGTGGTGAAGGTCTGCGATTGCTTGCATGGGATCTTTGAATTGCGTTCGATGATCTTCGTCATCACGCCACCGGCGGTTTCGATTCCCAGTGAAAGTGGAGCTACATCGACGAGTAAGACGTCCTGAATCTTGGAGTGCGTTTCGCCGCTGAGAATAGCTGCCTGGACGGCCGCTCCGTAGGCTACGGCTTCGTCGGGATTAATAGAGAGGTTCAGCTGCTTTCCGCAGAAGAAGTTTTGAAGTAAATTCTGAACTTTCGGGATGCGAGTGGAGCCACCGACGAGAACGACGTCGTGAATTTGACTTTTGTCCATTTTTGCATCTTTCAAAGCTTTCTCTACAGGCTCCAAAGTTCCACGGAATAGATCCGAGCAGAGTTCTTCGAAGCGGGCGCGGGATACTCTCGTGTAGAAGTCAACACCTTCATAGAGGGCGTCTATTTCGATGGTTGCTTCGGTGCTCGAGGAGAGAGTGCGCTTGGCGCGCTCTGCTGCCGTCCTCAGACGCCGGAGAGCCCGCGGGTTGGATCGCAGATCTTTTTTGTATTTTCTCTTGAATTCTTCCGCCAGATGGTTTACAAGCCGGTTGTCGAAGTCCTCACCTCCCAGATGAGTGTCTCCCGCCGTCGATTTCACTTCGAACAGAGAACCCTCATCGATGCTTAGGATGGATACGTCGAAGGTTCCTCCACCCAAATCGAAGATTAAAACGTTCCTTTCGCCTTTGAGGTTCTTATCAAGCCCGTAAGCTAGCGCTGCCGCTGTAGGTTCATTGATGATGCGCAGGACCTTCAGGCCGGCGATGGCACCCGCGTCTTTGGTCGCTTGACGTTGCGAGTCGTTGAAATAGGCCGGCACGGTGATGACGGCTTCCTTCACCGGTTCCCCGAGGTAAGCCTCGGCGGTTTCTTTCATCTTTGTCAAAACCATGCTGCTGACCTCCTCAGGTGCGAACGTTTTCGTCTCACCTTTGAATTGAACCTGAATCTTCGGTTTGCCGCAGTCGTTGACCACTCTGAACGGCCAGTGTTTCATGTCCGCCTGGATCTTCTGGTCGTCAAACTTCCTTCCGATGAGTCGTTTAGCGTCGAAGACCGTGTTACTGGGGTTCAGGGCTACCTGGTTCTTAGCAGCGTCGCCGATCAATCGCTCGGTGTCAGTAAAGGCGACGTAGGATGGTGTGGTGCGGTTTCCCTGGTCGTTGGCGATAATTTCCACGTTTCCATGCTGCCATACTCCAACGCAGGAGTAGGTGGTTCCAAGATCAATTCCGATAGCTGGCATTTTTTATCTCCTTATATTCACTTCTGGTGAAAATCACTCGTAATAACTTGTTGTTCGCGTAATATGCTTCGGTTCGTACCGAACTCACTTCTACTTGCTTGCTTCGTGTTTCAAATGATACTGCTTTCCCGCCGAACGACCTGGGTTTATATACCAGCCGAATAGCGATCGAGAATTTTCTACGCCTTACTAGAGTCTGCCAATCATAAGGCACGGTTGCTCGAATATTCTAGATGGTAATTAAGGTCAGCCAATCAGAGAATGTGTGAGAGAGAAGAAAACAATATATATATTTTTTCTCTTGCATGATTTGTGCGACTACGTAGTGAAACTCCCAAATTTTCGGGAGATTTAGAAACATAATAATCCTACTAATATCATTAACGCGAAAGTTTGTATGGACGGATGTGTTTGTTATATTACAATAAATTTGTTTTATGTTTGTTATTACAATAAATGATTCTTATTCTTTTACACATAAACTATAATTTTAAAGATATTGTACGAATCGTCAAACATATGATAATAGCATGACGAAAACGGGCACTAGTAACGTAATCCTTGTTTAATTTTTTTATTATTCTTAAAAAATGTGTATATTGTTACATTTTTAAGACCTCACGTCAATATTTTTTATTATTTTTTTTTTCATTCTATTTGTTATGTTTGTAAGTACGTAGGTGGGTGAAAAGTGCTTAATATTTAGTTTTAAATTTAAAAATAACGTATTGGAAATGACTGTAATAATATTTTATCACTCATTGAAGAATTTCCAATTTTAATGAAATTGTCTTAAGACAATATTTTTACTCTTTGGGGTTTGTTTTGCTGGCTATCTTTCTAACAAATATCAGTCATCCCGACTGAAGTTCCTCAAACTTTAGGGTAATTTTGTTTCATACAATGGTATACATCTGCTGCACTAGAAACGTCAAGTAAGAGCTCGAAACGTCTAGACTCGTGAGGCGGGTACAAGTGGGAAAGAGAAAGAGATAAGTATTGTAGGACGAGTGGGACTGAGAGAGTAAATTGCATTGTTTATTTACATTTCAATAACAGCTCGAGTGTTCGAGGTCAAGAACCGAGAACTTTCCACCCTTATTTTTATTAAATAGGGACTTCAATGTTTCTAGATAATTTAAACAGTAAAATAGAATATGGAATGTTATAGAAATTAATAATGTAGGCATGTAAATAAGTAAGTACCTACTTACCTATTGCATATATTATCTAGTAGATAGGTATAAGTATGTACCTACTTACCTATATTTTTAACCAAAGATTTTTTATGGGTGGTGTGTTTTTTTAAATATTATTAAATATAAAAGTTAGACTTAAGCTGTCGTTGATATTTTCAAGCTCCACATCTTTTCTCTAGAATACAAAAATATATCGGCAGCGTTCGTAAGAAACGCTTTCATTCGACCGTTTTTTCTCCGATTCGATTCACCTTGCAAAACGGACTACCACGTAAAAGCCTTTTTATTTTTCGGTTTTTTATATGACACTCAGCAATAATGTGGCTTTCTATTGGTCAAAGAATTTTTAAAATCGGTTCAGATCGCGAGATTACCCCCTTACAATTTAACAAACACACAAACTTTACTTCTTTATAGTTTACTAGCTGACCCGTGCCCACTTCGTTGGGCATAATTCGACCGTTTATTTTCCGATTCGCTTTGCAAAACGGACTACCACGTAAAAGCCTTTTTATTTTTCAGTTTTGTATATAGCCTATGACACTCAGCAATAATGTGGCTTTATAATGGTGAAAGAATTTTTAAAATCGGTTCAGTAGATTTCGAGATTAACCTTACAATTTAACAAATAAACTTTACTTCTATAAGTAAGTATAGATTTTACTAATTATGAGTTTAACATATATGTATACCTACTGTTAAACTCATAACTCTCCTTTTGAATCCACGTAACTAAACCATAGAACCCGCATAAACTCCCGTAACCGGCGCCTGCATTATTCCGCTAGACATTTTTCTATTACTTACATTTTTGAACTCGTGATATCTTTTGAATGGAATGTCCAAACTGAATAATTTAAAAAGTCATATAAAGGTATTGAAACAGTCTTAATTATGAAGAAATTTATTTAGATAAGGACTAATACCAAAGCGCAAATAAATAACGTTTTCTAGCGGCGTCATTTTAATTATATTTTTTCGATATTAAAACTCTTATAGTGACATATCTGTAATAGTTAGACATATGCTGTCGCTGACTTTTTTGTGGATGATGATGTGTTCTACAAAATTGTATTACATGATTTCTTTCTATCATCAATAGTTTTCGCAGCGCACGCGATGTAAGGAATTTCTTAGTATTTTTTTTACACCTTGGGTTACATAATTGCAGTTTTAGTAAGGATCCCTAATATTTTTGAAAATATAATATAGCCTATGACACTCAGCAATAATGTGGCTTTATATTGGTGAAAGAATTTTTAAAATCGGTTCATTAGATTTCGAGATTACCCCTTACAATTGAACAAATATACAAACATACAAACTTTACCTCTTTATAATATTAGTATAGAAGTATAGATATGTAATATTAGTATAGAAGTATAAATTAGATAGGTAAGTATAGATAAGAAAATATGAAAAATGATGATTTATGATTTACCTATCTTTTATTTGTATCTGATTTCTATGATTTTCTGTGTTATAAGTAGATATACCTAAATGTTTTCTATTCTATACTTCGGTGCGTAGGTAGGTAAGGTATACATACTATACCAAGGTTCTGGCTAGATAGATAGCGGGTAGGTAACTAAATAAAATAACGCAAAGATAGGTAACCAACAAATTTAATTCACTCTTGGAGTCCAACACTGCAATGCACTGCACTATGATTACATACCATACATGTAAGACATGATACAATACAAATGCTAAGTTTGATATAAATACAATGTAAAACTAATACTGTCTGTATGTCACGGGGTATTAGAGATCGCTTGAGCTGCCATGCCTGCCATTGAAGACTGCGCTCTGTGGAGAAATACATAAAAAGGTGTAAAGTATCGTATAAATTGTTTCAACAGCCTAACTAGCCTGAGGGCCGGACAGGAGCCAGAAATTGAGTCATCTTTACGTCTTATAATCACACACAGCCCGACATTGACAACGAGACACGTTTCCCGTGTTTACCGGTGTAGAACCAAACAAGTTCCAGAGCTATGTAATCGTATCTATTTCGTACCTCCCTATGCCTACATCATGAGCCCATAGTTATACACGCACGGCTTAAGACACGGTACCAGTAAGGCGCCTTCATATAATAACACAGCAATACGAGCATCACCGCTTTGATTGTAAAAATACAAGGTGCTATATAGGTAGTAAGACACTTTTAAGCTGAATTCTTTCAGAGTTCAATTAAAACTGGTTAATTAAACTCACACGTGACTTGATTCCTCTGCAGCCTCATCCGCTGAGCCCTCAGCAGCATGGCGTCCAGCTCAGCGGGACACGCGCAGTGCAGGAACTCCCTCGGTTTAACTCCTTGCAGCACACCCACGATGGATGGCTTCACGTTGTAGAAGATGATCGTCTGGCCTCGAGCGTGGAAGTCCTCAATCAGAGACTTTATGCCCTGGAGAGAGGTTTAAGATTAGTGGCCTGGATACGAAGCCTCCTTATTTCATAATTCTATACAACGTCCTGTAAATTGATAGGAAGGTAGGAACTGAAAGCGTGTCACTTGTGGAGGTAATATTTGGTTGAACTTGGAAGTAGGTATACAGTAGGAAGGTATCAATAATCCTGATATCTATTCAAGCAGAATTCAAGTGAGCATATCAGACTGATGCACTGCACATACGCTTGGTAGCGGTCTATGCCATGAATTTCCAGAATGTTGTGGGGTCTTGTGCCTGTCTTGTGAGACCGGGCTCAGTGGCGCGTCTTGGGAGAGACCTACGTCCAGCAGTGATGATGATGATGATGACGATGATGACGATGATGACGATGATGACGATGATGATGATGATGATGATGATGATGATGATGATGATGATGATGATGATGATGATGATGACGATGATGATGATGATGATGATAGGGTCTTGTGCCCGTCGCTAGCGGTACCTTAGCGGCGGTGAAGTCTGCGGCGTGCACGTGCGAGGCGTCGATGACGAGCGGCGCGCCGCCCGCCGCCTTGCGCAGCGCGCGCCGCACGAACTCGGCCGCCGGGAACGACAGCGCGCGGTCCACGCGCGCCACCACGTGCTCCACGCCGTCTACCGACTGGAAGCCATCCCAACACATATCCATTTATATATTATCTAACTAGAGAGTATTCGAGGTTAGAATAACTTTCAATTAAAAAGCAATAGAGCACGTAATAAACACCCGTGCGAGGGCAACTGCAATGATTCGTTTGGTTAATTTGCTTGTCTTACGCGATATACTTACCTGGTATAAAGTACTTACATTTTGTTTATTATGTTACAATCCTTAATTGTAACTACTGTAGTAAAGTCAGGCGATTTTACTGTGACAACTCATGGTAGAGGTACTGAAGATGCATGCGTAAGAATATGTTAGTACTCACGACCGCCTTGGTGACGTGCACGGCGGGCCTGGCGGACGCGTACAGCAGGAACAGCAGGTTGACGGCGATGCCGATGACGATGCCTAGCTCCAGCCGCAGCATCAGGCACGTCGCGAACGTCACCACTGCTGGGATTATGTCCATTTCTGACGAACGAAACATTGTTTTAGCTGAAGTGTTCACAACGACTTACGCAGTTAGACAGGATTTTATATTAAAAACTAAGCTATAATATGTGAATCAATCACACCTGCTTTGATTGAATACTCAAGTAACTGAATCTTGCTTTTTGGCGTAACAACAGACGCCACTCTAAGCATTTATATTTCTTTCTACTTAGTTCCTGTTAGATAACTAATTATTTTCTGTATTTCTTGTAATATCAGGGAGGTTGGATCGGTTGTATTTGTAACGTTATGTCTGCATTAGGTAAATACTTATTTGTTCCCAATACTAGGTACTCTTATGTATGTGAGCGTGGCTGGATATGCAAGTAGAGGAAGGCCGAAAAATAAGTGGCTGGACTGTGTGAAAGAGGATATGAATATGAAAGGAGTAGACTCAGAGTTGAAGAATGATAGAAGTGAGTGGAAGAAAAAAACATGTTGTGCCGACCAGACGTAACGTGGGATAAGGGCAAGGGAATGATGATGACTAGGTGAACTTACTCTTGGTCCTCCAGATCGGTTTGAATACGTGCAGTTCCATCATGAACACCACGGCCGCTATGATGACGGCCGCTAGGGACGCCTTCGGAATGTAGAAGAAGTATGGAGTGAAGTACTGAAATCAACAGAGCAAACGAATGTTTCAATATTTTGAACTGGTATTAAATTAAGATAAAAAAAATAATTTCTAGACATTTATCTTTTTTCTAACTTAGCAATGCTTCTACCATCATAAATTGTGTACTTAATGATAACACAATAAACCACAACTGAATCATGCTTTTGCTTATGCTCTTTGCGAGACAGAATCCGAAACGAAGTGATTCGTCCTGAAAACCAAAGTGTTCGACATAGCTCAAAGAATTAGCAAGCTGAAGTGGCAGTGGGCCGGCCATGTTTGAAGAAGAACCGACAACCGTTGGAGCAAACAGATACTGGAGTGGAGACCGCGTTTAGGCAAGCGTAGTGTAGGACGCCCTCCGGCGAGATGGACCGACGATCTGCGTAGTGTAGCTGGCAAACACTGGATGAGAAGAGCCGAAGACCGGGCTCAGTGGCGCTTCTTGGGAGAGACCTAGGTCCAGCAGTGGACTAACATAGGTTGATGATGATGATGATGAATTATGCTTGTAGCAAATGAAAAATTTTAGCTGGTTCAATAACTCTTGCAAGACTAGCTAGCTAAGTAGGTAATAGTTGAATATAAAAGATAGAATAGATACCTGCAGCGCGAGCAGCACCAGCGCGCCGGTGTAGAGCCCGCCGGCGGTGGAGGCGACGCCCGACGCGTGGTTGACGGCGCCGCGCGACAGCGCGCCCGACACCGGCATCGACTCCACCAGCGACGACGCCAGGTTGCACAGCCCCAGCGCTATCATCTCCTGCGTCGCGTCCACCGCCTTGCCTTCCGCTACAATACAATATCAAATCTGCTCTTTCACTTCTTTACGTTTCAATCCCTGTGATAAGAGTAGCCGAGTTCTACTCGGGTCGAGTGTAAGGCTGTTGTGTTGTTGACACGCAAGAAGAAGAAGAATCCCTGTCAAGCAGCTGGTGAATCTGGGATCTAAATGTTTAGTCTCGTTAATTTAATTCAACCCATATTAACTGATTATATAAGTGAGTCATGCTCTGTTACATAAAACTAAGTTTGCCTCCGTAAATCTAAATAAAACTCACAGAACACCTTAGCCAAAGCTATGTTCTCCAGTATAGAGAGCAGAGGCACCACAAAGATGGCGGAGCCCAGCGTCGACGTCATCTCCACGAAGGTGTAGGTGTGGTTGCCGACCGTCGCGGAGAACGGCGGCGCCGATATCGACGGCAACCCGGGCTTCACTTCACCTGCATGACCACAAGTTACTTATAAGTAGTATTTATAAAGAATGCGTAAGAACAAGAAGCGTGCAAGTTTCAAAGCGATAGTCAAAATAGTAGGTTACACATTTTTGGGATACGATGTGCCTTCCGATGGCAAATCAACTTACCGGTAAGTACAAACGGCGCCTGCTGCCTCGTATCGAAGTAGTATGCCAGCGCCGAGCAGACCACCACCACGAGGATGTTCCTGGTGGTGGAGAGGAACCACAGCGCCTGCGCCGCCACGCCGCGCGCGCGGCTCGAGCTGCCCAGGCTGTCTGCTGATGACACTTTTATGTCTTTCACTTTCTGGAATTACATGTCACAAATCAACAACTATAAAATATTATATGCTCTGTTGGGTCAGCCAAACAAATTAGTTGAGTCTTTCAATAATATTTAGTTCTTCTAGTCTCTTTAGTTATCTGCAGGACCTACATATTTGGACAGAGTACGAACCCGTAAGAGCAGAAGCACCACTATGCAGGAGACGCCAAGCACGGTGTCCCACAGTCGCGTCTCTCCTATGTGCTCATAGATTCCTCGCCACACCTGAAAATTACATCAGAAATTCAAGAAATTGCATTGTTTACTTTAACTAAGTGCTTGGTAGGTAGATAAGCTACGTACCTATACCTACAGCCTGTGTTTTATATCATTGTACCTGCTGGTTGAAGGTTGTTAGAAAGCCAAGTATTTGAAATGCAGCAAAAAGTTAAATACATTATTAGTTCAAAAAACTGTCAATAAAAACTCTATTTGAATTGAATTACATTTGATTTCTATCATTATTTAGGATAATTAATTTAAATCAAACAAACGCTATACGCCTGCTACAAAATAAGAGCACCTATGCTGCATGTGGATGATTCACGGTAGACATACCGGAGTTCTTGATTGAGATTTTCAAGTTTTAGAAAATCCCATTTTGCATATTAAGTAAGCAATAAGTATATTCAATGCAAAGACCTGGGTTTTAGAAAAATGAAAAGATAGATGTCACTGTCACATGTGGCCTTTATAGTAAATATCATCATTATGGCATAAACCGTTTTACTTAGCTAAACAAATAGTAGTATAGTGGCCGCGGTAAACACTAATCAAGTAATTAGGTACATTGTAACGAACAAGCATGCAACAGCGTAATTGAGGTGGAAGCATGCTATCCTCACCTGCACAAACTTGCCTCCGGGGAAGCTAAGTCCTAGGATATCCTTGACCTGCGTGGTGGCTATGATGATGGCTGCAGCTGACGTGAACCCGACCGAGACTGGGCCACTGATGAAGTCAATCAAGAAGCCTAAAATATAACAAAAAAAAAACAAAAGTTGTAGATCAACCTATATATAAACCTTGACCATGTCCAGAATCGAGGCCGATCTAGATTTATGGATCAGAAATAAAAAAAATACCGTCCGTTGAGGATAGAGAAGTGACTTAAAAAATGTCAAAGACAATTAACATTGAGGTAATCCTTAACAATACTTAAAGAGTTAATAAAAATTTTCCCACAATTATCCCTTTCATTATCTACGTGGAAATGATAACAATGTCACCGATAAAAATAAAAAGTTGAAGAAGCACGGCTTTGTCTGATATCACGCAAAACTGTCAATTTCTAGAGAATTGGTTCTCGACCATGAATCTGACCCAACTGGCATATTTAAATATCTGATACATGGAGTCTGGTACAGAGAGCATTTAAAGCAAGATTAGATCCAGATTATAACGCTTCTGATTGGGATGTCTGGGTGTATAAAAGTGTCAATTTAAACTGTGAAATATCAACAAGTAGGTACCTAGTGTGACTAAAGTGAACTTTTACTTTACCACCTTATTATCTTCGCAATTAAAAACAATTCGTAAAGCGATAGAAAAACAATAGCATTCCTGAAAATGAGTAAATGTAGACTGCGATAAAATGGTTTTGTAATGTGCGCCGGCGCATTCCTGAACGTTTATGACTGATTGTCTGAATCGACTTTCAAGTTAAGTGTGACATGTCATGAAACAAATGCATACGTAGGAAGCAATTTGTTAAGCAAAAAACTTGCATAGATTACCTACTTGGACATACTAGTCATGCTTCATGGATGAGTTAACTCGTACGAGCTGATGATCAAGCCAATCTCGGCGACCTTGAGCCACTCAGACGAGCTTAGTTCATCAGGTGGTCACTCTTAGATACTATAACACACTATAGGTACTATAACAGTTTGTTACAACTGTGAAACTTCTTATATAATGACTCACCAAGCTGCAAAATCCCCATCAGCAACTCTACACATCCTGACAGAAAAGCGAGGAGCACAGCAAACTCTGGGCCCAGTCCATGCAGGTTCTCTCTAGTGAGTATAGCGGCTATCGCAGTCGGTCCGATGGCTGAGTCCTTCACGGACCCGAACACGGTGTACACGAAGCAAGCCATGAAGGACGAGTATAAGCCATACTGTGGAGGTAGACCAGCTACGCCCGCATACGCTATGGCTTGGGGGATTACTGTGAGGCCTACGGTTATACCTGGAACATAAGAAGTCATTTATCATCACAATTCACTCACCAAGTTCTACTAGGATTGTGACATATCATATTCTAGTTATAAATTTTATTTACCGTTGTAATTATCAGTTCATGCTTAGCGCTTGCTATGATTCAATGTAACCAGTTCAATGAACTATGGGAAAGTAACTATTAAAAAGTCGTTAGTACCTACAAAGAAAGGAGTACCTACCACCAGGGTATAGTCTCATTCTTTGCTACATACAACTAATTAGTCTAATCTGAACGTAGCATCAACAGCTTTGAAAGCGAGTATGGAAAAATACCATTGTAAGAAAAGGTATAACGTTGACACAGTGAGGTGAACAATGATATAAGTAGATGGTGTGGGGAGACAGACCTATTGTAGGTATACTAGGTACTGCAGGTAGCTGGCTCATTGTCAGGGTCGCGTCAAGCGTGGCTGACCCTCGCTCATGTTACACTACGTGTTAGCATTCATGGACGTTTGTTCTTCAGGGTGTTATTAATATGCAAACAATTAAAACTCTGAGTGTGTTTTATGCGGTTTAGGTTTTTTTTACTGAAAGGGTATTCTGTTAAATGAAAAAAAGAATGGAATCTAATACGTATGGAAGCTTTTCATTATAGCGGTTGCCACTGTCAACTGCTAGCAATGAGCTCGTTCTTTCGCTCTTCAATGAACTCAGTTCAAAATAACAATGTTTCAGAGAAAGTACATATATGTTAGTGTAGTTAGTTAGTCAGGCTACAACTTCGTTGTTCAAGTGTGGAGTCAGGGCAAGATATATAATGGGAATAGGTTACTTAGGAAATACAGTGTCCTAAAATGTGTTGCAACTAGAAATCACCTGTTCTCCAATAAGCTGTGAAATTTGTGTCTAGTGACAAACACTCGCTTCGTCACAAAGGCTCGATTTCATGCTTCAGCGGATACAGAGCGAGTACAAAACACTTTTTGTGCTGTATTACAAGGATGTAGAGGTCATAGTCCCGTATTTTATGTCACCTGTCAAATTGTTACAAATACCAATTTAGGTATTTGTATCAATAAATTGTACCAAAATGTCGTCGGGTTTAGTTTTAGTCGGACATTAAGATTTTTTATCATAATTAATTTCTTTCCTGACTTTAGGTACCACTTTTTATAAAACTTATAAGCAGTTTTTAAATTAGATCAGGTAAGTAAGCAATAATAAATGTGACGATCATAAACGTATCGAAAGAGTGACGTATTTGAGATAGGTACACTGTGCATCAACATCAGCTTTACTGTCGTACGTTGCATTGCAACGTTCGCGAGCAGTGAGTGTATCACATTTATTCCTGCTCAGTGTTCTGATAATTATGAATAAGATGAATTACCACATTATCTATCTATCTATCAATCACATTAGCCCGTTCCTTTGCTCTGTCTGTAGTTAGAGTCTTACGGTCTATCTTATAAAAAGTTAGCGCAGACTTGACGTCTTGTTTACCGTACGTAATGGTAACATAATGTCAACGCTAACTTTTTATAAGATAAGGGGGTTACCTGCTATAGCATCAGCCAGGCCGTTTCTGAAGGAGTACTTTGGCAGCCACTGCACGATGGGCAGTGTCCGCAGCAAGGTCTTGGGCGAGCAGCAAGCGCGCGCCCGCTTTCCGACGCTGCGCCGCCAGCCGGGCTTCGGCTCGTCTTCTGCGGACTTCGGGGGAAAGCCATTTATGTACGTGCCGTTTGAATCTGAAAACAACTTATTGAGAAATAACAAAGAACTACTTTGGATAAACCCTCAAATATTTTTTTATTAATTGACTGAAACATTATTTCGAATTTAAATTATTTTTTTATTATACTGAAAAAAAGAGATCGTACGGTAAAGACCTTTGTCCTAACGTAAAAAAAATTACAAAAAATAAGTTAATTTTAGGTTTAATATCAAGATTAGGAAGAACGTTTGTGTATAATATTCTCACGTTTTAATTGAAATAATATAATAAAACAGCGTTGAAATTACGTGCAAATATTTAGCGTTAGATGTAAATTAACAACTGTTAATACAAGAATAGATGAAATTCATTTTAACTTTCGTGTATTTATTTTTTGGAATACTTTATTAATTTACGAGTATTAATAACGTAGGCAATGGAAATAGTTTTTTTTTTAAATAGTAGATCATTATTTGAACACAAACTCGCACCATGTTATGTAATGTTGTAGGGTGGAGCAGGATGGAGATACATCTCACCTTGAGGGACCCAGATTATAATTATTAGCATTGTAGTAGATACCTAGGTAGTAGGCTAAGTTCAAAATATTTCAGAACTTTCCAGTTTAAGGTGATACGTCTCGCTCTAGTGGGAATTCCTAACACTTTTAAAATTTAATAAAGAGCCAATCTCAAAAATTAATACACGGTTAGACAGAAAATTATTGTTTATGTTCGCAAAGTAGCTTAAACTAGTAAAAGATATAACAGTTCAGTCACAATAAAAAAAATCCCTAAAAAATTTGAATTTCCCGGTTATCTCGGAATGTACCAGCCAAGTTCAGTTTATCTTTGTTAGATAAGTATGCCTAAACGTTTAACTTCCTGCCTAAGTTTACTGTTAAAGGTTATCTTAACTAATCTGACTTATTTAGTTACTATGTATAGATATCTACATAATAAAATTAAATATTACAACGGTGAACGGGAAATTTGTTTATCAGTGTAACTATTTTGATTACAGTTTCTAAAAAGTGAATAAAATTTTTTTTTTAATATAATTATCAAAATACAATGTAGCATTTGGTTCTAGCATCAAAGGGCACTTTTTATACATAAATAAATAAATAAAATATTCACGGACATATTATCACACATTACGCTCCAGTCCCAAACCAAGCAAAGCTTGTACTATGGGAACTAGATATAGATAGCTGATAGAATACTTATATTCAATTTTTTTTGTAAATAATTACAGAGTAACACCCAGACACGGAAAGGAGGGAATCGAACCCACGACCCACAGCATGGAACGCAGAGCTACTAGCAACTGAGCTGTGACGCCCGTCACCAGGTCTTGATATTCGGGACGCTATAGTGTTTGGAATATTTTTATACATGGAGTAGGCTTGCCTAGCACCTTGTCTTTTATACTTTAATCTTTATCAATACTACACTTTGGTTTACAATTTGAGCAGTTAATCTTATCTACTTTTAATGTATAGTCAACAATATGGTATCTTTGTAGTTAAATAACTTTAAGTAGTCAGTTGGGGACTTCTACACGATAAAAAAAATTGATAAGTTTACTACTAGCAGTGGATACCTAAATGTTGAATTAATTGAAAATATTTAAACTAACTAGTGCCCGAGACTTTGTCTTATTATCGTTATATTTTGAACAATTCGCACAATATGTTTGTAATGTGTTATTCTAACATAAGCTATTGTTATTGTAGTTTGAAAGTTTTTTGCGAGAACAGGTTACAAAAATACATCCATACTTTCGCGTTTGTAATATTTAGTACCAATTACTATAAATCATAGTGTTTTTTTGGGATAGCACAAGCAGTGGCGTAGCTACCAAGGGGCGAGGCGGGGCAGTGCCCCGGGGCCCTCGAGCTCAGGGGGGCCCCCTGAGCTCTATTACTAGAAATCTCGATCGAACTGAACTTTTGGAAAGGAGATAGGGCAATCCTCTACGGAGCGTGGGCCACGACTTAAAAACTCGTCCCTCAAGGTTGCCACATAATACATATTAAAGGGCTTTTACAGGCCTATTTCTTACTATTTTTATAATAAAATCGGTCCCATTGAAATCGAAAAATTTGAAAAATTTCTCGCGTGAAAAATTAAGCGTACTTTATTTGCTTTTCAGACTGTTTGAAAATCCAACCAGTGGGAATCGAGATACTTCCGAATAACTGTATTTCTTTTGTACAATACCACATGCTTTTCAGTAACAACTCACTTTCCACAGGTTGGATTTTCAAACAATCCGAGAAATTAATAAAGCCCGTTTAATGTTAATTATACGCCACACACAACAGTTATCCTTGTGGGCCTTTAGAATTCTAAGTAATATGATGTATTTATTGAAAAACTATTTTTTCGGAATATCTCGATTTACATGGGACGGATTTTTTCCGTAAATATAGTAAAATATTGGCCTGTTAAAAGAGAAGATTTAAGGGTTTATTGTATAAAGGTCGGGCCTACCAACTGACCAAATAACAATTAAATTTACAAATTTTTCCTAGCTTTAGTTTTTGCAATAACTTCGTCGAGTCGTAGTCGAGTTTGGCCCATACCATTTCTTAAATGATCTTTTAGCTGCTGCAGAAGTGACATAGTCCAGTCAAAATAGACATTCCAGTTTGCATTAATTCCCAACCAACAAGCTGGATTTTTGTGCAGGCCTTGAATACGTCATTACAAACGATATGCCAAAAATCCCCATCGATCCCGCTTGTGCGTTGTTTTTTATTCGAGATCAAAGGTCATACATTTGCGTTTTTTGCGTATATCTCTGAAACAACGAGAGCTATCGAAAAATGGTTCAGACAAAGCTTGTAGATCGTAAAATTGTCTACAAAAATATAGAAACACTTTTCTTCTACAAAGCATCGCTTTCGAGATATCGTGACTTTAGACCGCAGAAAAATCGTCGAAGATGCTGCGTTTTTTTTTCATTTCAACCGTTTTATTTTCAATAGTTATAATTTTTCAATAGTTATAAAAAATCATAATTAACAAGTTAATTAACTTTTATGAAAATTTACCGCAGGATCTTATAAAGTACATACATCAGCGGGGCTCCACGAAGTTTGAGATTTTTAGGCCAATTATTTATACCTTTAATTCCATTGTTTAAACCAATGGAAATTACGAAACAAATTGTCAGTTAAAAATTGAATAACTTTTTGAAAAATGATGATTAAGCTTTTTTTTCTTCAGGGCTCGGTTCTTTCAAGTATTAAGAAGATACAAGATTTTTTTCAAATTTTTAAAATCACATTTTATGTAATAAAATATTATTTTTATTGCTGAACTCTCTTTAGCGGCTTGCTGTAACAGCCGCGCGGAGCTCTATTTTCAACGTCTGATTAAAGTTATAAATAATGGAGATAGAGTTCCGAAAGTTAAGACTTTTTTATTGGAAATTTCCTCTTCTTTAACGAGCAAAATTGCTTAAATGTTCATATTTTTCAAGTTATTAACAAAAAATGGTATATCATTTTTTTTTAATCTTATTTTGTTAATAACTATTGCAATTTTTAACCTGCACCAAAATCCTTCAAAAACATTTTTCTATAGGTGATTCCGAATCGAATGAGCCATCGCTCATATTTTTAAGTTTTTGAACTTGTTGACTAGTCTAAATCAGTTTACATAGCAGTGGGGCCCCATTTTTTAATTTGCCCCAGGGCCCTTGGTTACCTAGCTACGCCACTGAGCACAAGTGTGATATTACTTGAAAAGTGACGTCACAAATACATCTGGACCAAGGAACGGTACAGTCCATCAATGTTGAAATTAACACTTGCCCAAAATGGTCAGTGATAATTAGTATGATAACAGTAATCCTCGGTGCCCCAGGTCCAGGTCATGTTGACATTCTATTGAGCTTCTGCACACTGACACGATACGATTTCGGCATGTCAGTATTTACAAATATCGAAATATCGTGACGTGGTGTTAAAAGAGTCAATACAATGTATGACAGCCTAGCTCCAACTTCTTCAAGAAATACAAACAACTGTAAAAACAATAACACAGACATTTCAAATGACCATTCAAAGTGATTCGTGTGATTTTGTTGAATAAACGAATTTTGTGTTTGAGTGTACAGGCGTCAAGAAGTCTGGCAATATCGTATCTGACGGTCAATTTCAGGTAATATCGAAGATGATTTCTCATAATACATTCTACGTTCCATACTAGTAGTCCGGTCAATTTAGACATTCGAAGTTACATAAATTCCCACCAAGCTGAAAATCGGTAAGATTGTTTAAAATATAATTAAAAACAAAATTTGAAAGTTCCCCATCATTCCCCTGTTAGGATTTTTTTTTATTCAAGTTCAAA
This sequence comes from Ecliptopera silaceata, assembly GCA_932527185.1. NCBI lineage: Eukaryota > Metazoa > Arthropoda > Insecta > Lepidoptera > Geometridae > Ecliptopera > Ecliptopera silaceata. The sequence continues at coordinate 561,087 of OW052202.1, read as the reverse complement.
AATAAAAAAAAAGAATTTTTCGCAATTTTCAGCAAAGCGGTAAGTTTTATCATAAAAATACCTAAGACAAAATTGTAGATCATAATACTATCTACAAAATAATTACTAATACTTTTGTCTCTACAAGCCACCGTTTTTGAGATATAACGATTCTAAAAGTTGTAATCGTCATAATATGCTTGAGTACGCCACGTATATATACATCTCTATAGTTACAAGGCAACATGCGATACATCGCTATTAATGCAGTTTACATGCACTCAGGATGAAGATAAAGAAGAAAAAGACGAATAAGAACAAGAAAAAGATTTTGAAAGTTACGACTCGGACGATTAAATTTCACTACTTTTTTTTAACTTAAATTGCTTTTTGCTTTTCAATCTCTGCTAATATCCATTATTTTTCAATAGTTTCAAATTAAACAGGATAAAAACTGACCCGTGGAATAGACCTACTGGGGAAACCATGTTAAAAAAACGCGCTAAGTACACTACCTTATAGGTGGCGAGGAAACGTACTACAACTTTTACAACTTTTTGAATCGTTTTATCTCAAAAACAGTGGCTCGTAAAAAAAAAGTATCAATAAGTTCTTGTAGATAATTTTATGATCTACAATTTTTGTCTAAGGTATTTTTATGATAAAACTTACCGATTTTCTGAAAATTGCGAAACTCATTTTTGACCTTTGACCTTGAATAAAAAATTTTCCTTACAGGGGAAAGATGGGGAACTTTCAAATTTAGTTTTTAATGATATTTTAAACAATCTTACCGATTTTCAGCTTGGTGGGAATTTATGTAACTTTACTCTTATTTTTTGGTCTAATTTGACCGGGCTATAGTTTCCTCTGCAGGGTTTACACTTGACTGAAGTTGACTGAAGCCTCCACGCTCCATCGGACATAGAAAGAATAGGTGCTTTGTCCAAGTGCATGTTGTGCACTGACTCGTATCCGATGCGTTGTGAAATGGGCTCAAGTTCGAAAGTGAAATCTAGCCAGTACCTAAATCTAGACCTGTAGGTTGTACCTACATCCAGACCAGCCGCAATATCCTAGTAAACCACTGATGTGACTGAGCAGTATTTAATCCTATCAATACAGTTAGGTACATTAGTCCACAAGAAATGCCACAGAATAACGATGAGTTACTATGGGAAATAATCGTGATTTAAAACCAGTCAGGTTTTGAGAGACTTGGATAAGCCTACTGTGCTAAGGCTTAAGAGTTTTAGTCAGAGAAGTACAAAACGATTTATATTCTGATATTATTATCGTTACTTTCCTATTTCAACAAAAAATAAAAATTTCTGTCTTCCGTAATCGTGATTTAATTAAAAATAAAACTTTTTAAAGAACTTTATCATATATCTTTATACAAGTATAAAATTGTATTATTTATATACCACTTTTTATCATTATATTTAAGCAAAACCGGTTATTTGGGGTCAGTATTGGGCTAGAGCGTGGACGATAGTGAAGCTACCTTGCAAAAGTCGTGTTGCTATACAATACAACTATTCAAATTAAACGTGCTAAGAATACGGCAATTTGGTAATTCTTAAAATAATATAATAATAATAAATCGAAAAAAAAAATATCTCACTGTTTTAGTATCCTACAACATAACGCACTTAACTTGTATTAATCTAGCGCACTAGAAGTGGTAATTTTTGCATCTATAGCTTGGTTTAATAAGCTCTCTACTAAACCCCATGCCTCAGGTACCCCATTGCAAGTCAAACAGCGTGCGACCATCTATCATGTGAGACGCACGCGCAGGGACTGACGTAAACGACCACTTTCTATTTAAAACAAAACACGGTGATTTTTAGATTTCTTTAGAAAACGACTGTTAGTGACGAGCGAGGTGCAAATAAATCTACGTTTAGATACAGGGTGTCATCCAATTTATATGAAAATTAGGAATTTCACAGTCATTGGTTCCGTGTTTTTGTTCAAATAATTGTTTAGTCAACAGATCATTGTTTGATGATAAACAAGTTTTTTGTTTTGAGTGTTACTATGTATGAATTCTTAGTGTATTTACAAAAAATATGAAGCTAGCTAGCTATAGAGATTAATGTTCCATCAGCAATCCAGTTCCCATACCAACCTTTTTTTTTAAACTTCGTTTGGGACTAAACGGTATTGTCTATAATTGTTCGTTATAATATATCGACCCGGGGAAAGTATTGTTAGACCTACTATAAAGCGATAGTATAGCGGCTTGTTATGCTAGTCGAGTACACACTTACTAGGACACATGGCGATGGGTTATGGCAACAAGCGGTTATATTCCACTAACATTGATGTAACGATAGACGCAGCCTGACGTTTGTTGTTTTTGAGAAGACGCTTTCGAAGCCATGTATTTTTCGAAATAACGAGCATTTTTCACCGACTTCTCGACATTTTAACATTGAACTTCGCAGTTATGTAAACAATTGTTTGCATTTGTCTAGATTTTATGATGATTTAACGGCATCTAACTTTTACTCAAGACTTTTTTTTTACTTAATTAAATAATTTAACTACATATATGGATCTAGCTTCAATGCATGGAAACTGGAAATACATACACCTACTGTCCGCTACTCTCCATCTTAGCGTGAGCTGAATACTTACTTAGCAAGAGTTCCACTCCACAGCCTTGCCGCGTAGTGTAACTCTACCATTACTAAGCTCACAACGTACGAGTGTGGATAGGCCAAGCTTCAAATTAGAGAATTAGACTGACAGGTGGTTTGTTGGTGGTTCTAAATGATCCTTGTGATTTTACTGAATAAAGTAATTTTTGACTTTGACTTTGACTTTGACTTTGTTTACACAAATACACGTGACGTAAAACTTAACCCCTCACCGTCAGGTGGGTAAAAAGCACAGATAAAAAGGTCGCGAAAGGAAGCGCCACTCGGCTGCCTGCCTTGACCGCGCAATTACATGAAAAACCTAATTACTTACTCCAATCTCGACTCAGGAAATTACCGTTGTATAAAACATTTTAATTCTATGTATAGGATCGACAGAATCGTACTATTATGCAAATGTGTTTTGGGTGTGAAACTTGCTTATAAATTGATGAATATATTCTGCAATACTAATCAAATATAACAATCAGATTAAAAAAAACAACTGATTTTAATACCCGCTACCCGCATTTTGAGATCAGTTTCCAAAATAACAATAAAAGTAATAAGCCTCGAATCACGTCATCGGAATAATATTCTTGGCATTCAGATAAAAGTGACAGTATTGAAATCAAGGAAAACTTGATTAAATGGTTATCTCAGCACATCACAATAGTTTTCGATCAGAATTACCTTCATTATTCAGTGGTAATTAAAGTTAATTAACTGATTGGTCCCATTCGAAGGTTTTACTGCAAATCACTTTGTTATTGCGTCAAGTAACATTCATAATGAGAAGAAGTGGATACGTTCGAGAACTCATTACTTTTGTTATAAAACCTGACTCTAGTCAAGTCTTCAACTCTTCGTGTTGTACTCTTCGTCGCTTAATAACCAGTTTTTTGTCAAGTAAAAATCAAAAATGACATTTCTGAATTAAAAAAATTATACAAAAAATATACACGATGACTTGAGAACCTCCTCCTTTCTTTTTCCGTGGGTTAAAAGGAATGTCACTAATGGCTGTTATATAACTTGCAAATTTTTATATGTGATATATTTTAATGTAGTCTTGATATTTTGATCGTCCATACCTAAATTGTCCTAGTTTTATGACCCCATATACTAACACTTTCTATAGAAAATATAGAATATCAAATAGAAAGTACTTATACAAATCATTGATGTCATTTAAAAAATAGTCAATTAAATAAAACTGCTATTATAAATATCCAATTCTTAAATTATATATATATTCTCAGACAAAGTGGAAAATATAACAACATTGTTTTATATGTACAGATAGAATCTTTCAGTGCCTCCCTACAAACACAATTTGACCTTATGAATTATGAACTAGGTACTAGCGGAAACCAATTTAGAATTAATATTTACTCTGTGTTTAATATGCAACTTAATATGTATAATATTTAGGAAGTAGTAATAATATCAAATAAAAATGACATTAAATAAATTAAGCGAGTTTTATACTACCTATCTGAAATCAGTGAATGTGCTACGCTGACCGGATTTAACTATCAATAATTCTTAGCGATAAGAAATATCAGAATAATTGTTATTACAACCTCCTTCGATGTTTTTTTTTTAATTTAAAAATTCAAGCAATCCAGGTGATATATGTAATACAAAATTTACTTAGTTTGAAACTATATGTGTGAAATGTGCGTGATTTTTAGGATAATGAATAGTGTCTACTTAATACCTGTACCTACTGTTTATTTAAATTTTATATAAATTCATGTCACTAAAAAAAAACTAAGATTTGAAAATAGAAGATTTAAAAAAAGGTTGAGTAGAAGTCGGTTGTGAGTAAACAATTAACGTTCGGGTTTTTAGTAATCTCTGACCATATTGTGAATCTTGACAACTAACTTCTTTTTACATGTACTTGCGGTTAAATTAAAAATAATAATTTCAGTACAAACATTGTACGAACATGAATTCTGATGGTGGATTAGGGGACAAAATCTCGAGTGTACGAGGTCGCGGTGACAAGCGAGGACCCAGGAAGCATCGTATTTGATGAACTGGTTATATGCAGTGAAGTAGAGATGTCAACCATCTTGGTCTCGCACAAATCGAGATATATCTTACTCAGAAACTGGAGCTGCATATCTTTCGAATAGTACACTGATGAGGGTCCTAATCGAGAGTATTTTGACTATCTGTTTGGTGGAAAGCATAGAAATCATACGATTGATTTTTGTTGTCACATCCTGTACATATAAGCAGCCGCATCTTGTTGTTTGTGGATAAGTGTTGTTGCGTTATTTTGGAACACGTTGTGGTTTCATGGAAGATTTTTATAGAAATAGATAATAGTTTTTTAATCGCAGTAAAAATAATGGACACAATAAATGGCTTTGCAATTATTGTAGCAGCGACTAAATCGTTAAACACCTTAGTTTAGTTTTTATAGTGTAGTATATTTATACTCGTGCAATACTTTAAGATGTAAGGTCGATACGGGCGACCTCAACACTTTCCATCTGTGTAAATATTTATTGGCTATTATTGTATTGTTACCACGATTTCTCACACGTGCATAGAAATTACAATTTTGACTTGTATAATACTTCCTATCTCCATGACGTACCTACTTTTAAGTCAGTAACAGTGCTTAGGCGAAGAATTTCTTTATCTATTTGTGACTCAATCGGTAACGACAGCGACGAAGTCTGAAATATAAGTTCGTGACCTACTACTACTTTTAATAATATTATAGTTTTTTATCAACATGCTGATATAAAAATCCGGCTCGTGTTTTGCGATATACCAGATTTGTAAATTGAATTCTAATTAAAAGTAGAAGAATAATATCTTCACTAAGGTCTCACCAGAAAGTCCTACAAAGTGCTGTGAAGACAGAAGATTTAAATACAAGCAGTTATCCGACCTACATGCTCTACCGTTTTTTCCCGATATACAGAGCTAGGATTAAGTTAAGATTGGGATAAATGTTTGTATGTTCTGCAAATATTTATTCCGAGTGGTCTGGGTATTATATGTATAATAAAAAAATATCTATCTATGTAATGTATATTATATTAAGTATGTCAGTTATCTAGTACCCATAACACAAGCTCTGCTTAGCTTGGGGCTAGATGATGTTGTGTGGATTGTCCAGCATTATATTATATTATTATATTATATTATATTATTATATTATTATAAGTCTCAATATTTCTTATAAGTAGGTATATTTTATTAATTATTTTATATAAAAATAGATAAATCTGGGTCACCTTCGCGATTTGACTAGAATTACCAGTTCTACGATCTCTCTTGGTATTATATCGTGATTGTTTTTCAATGATTATGCATTAAATCATGGTTGTCTATGGAATTTTTGTAGAATTGCAGAATTAGCATGTCAGCCTACCACGATTTAGACTTGCATCAGACAGATCTAATGACTCAGTCAACCTTTACCGAATAGATAAAAGAGATATAGATTATACCGCGACATTGCTTGCTGTTTACAATGAACCATTCAGTTTGTCATAAACAATGCGTAGAACAATGCTTCAACAAGAAACAATAAGATATTTTACAACAACATTGGGACAAACAGCGGTGCTATGCCGATAATTGACCTCCTTTGAACTAGTTTTATATTTACAGAATGCAGGATTAAGTCGAGGCCTTCTGAGAAAGAAAACACAGCTCTACAATAAAGGGACTGTCCTTTAGAAAATTACATTGTAGAACCTTACTGTATTCATTCAGATAGTAGAGAGTCAGATTCAGAGAGTTAGATATTATTTTGCTGATAAAATTATCGGTATCCGTGTCCCGCGGTGGCGGTGTAGGGTTAAAAAAAGGGTGATTGTCGAATAAAATCTGATTGGATGTTGATATCATAAAATGTTTTTTTTATTTTATTGACAGGAGCATTAAACATCACAAATGGCCCTGATTTCAAAAAACCCTTAAACCAAACACTCAAATGTTCCGTCAGGTGTCAAAAGTCAAGTGCTGGCCATCGATGTATTTACCATCAAAAAAAGGTTCAACAACAGCGGCTTTTCTATAAAAACTAAATAACTACATACGAGAAAGATAAACAAACTAAACTATAGTGTCGTAATTTTAGATAGGTATTATAAAAACCAAACAGCTAAGTACTTAATAGAATAAAACTGCATGGTTCACATACCAAGTCAAATGTGCAACAATCAGAAAATGTGCAAATGCACCTGTTTGCACAAATCTCTCTTCCTCTTATCGTGTCGATGCTACAACTGTATTTTGTTGTAGCATCGTGTTGGAAAGATTAGCCAGACTAGACACTGCTTTACCGTGCCTAGCTGTACATACTTACATAATTAAAACAGTCGACTGTGGGAGGTTATACTTACGTATGTCATCTGATAAGCTGGAGTTCTGAAAATTGTATCCGTTAAATGTGTTCTTCCGGTTAGTAACTAACATTCAACAGGATAGTACTCACTTGGAAAAACTGTGGCACAGGTAGACCTTTGACAAGTTTGGCAGGACTCCTTCCTCTCGTTGAGCGCTAAGGTCGGCGTCAGACTCGGCCGAGGACACAGCTTGCAGCCCCCGTTATACTTCTCACAGAGGCACACCTCCAAGCCTTCCACCTTCAGCTCGTTCAGCCCGAACCTATCGCACTCCTGCTTCATCAGCGAAGAGGCAATCTTATCGGACTGCTTCAAAAACTCGCACGAATGCGGACAAATATGACACTTTTTGGCTGCTTCTAGATTTCTGTTCGACTCTACATTCCCGCTGTCGTTCTGATTGGAGTCCAGCTCGGCCAGCGCGCTCCTCGTGCCGTCCGTGCCAATGTACCCGGTGAGGGTGACTTCGGTCGACGACCGCAGCGTGTTGTTTAGCTTGTACTTTGTCATATTAAAATATTATTTTGAAATTGCAAGAACGGGACATTTTTTGAATAAAATATAGGTCACAGCACTTTTTTTTAAATCACAGTGAGTTATGTTTTTTGTGAGTAGTATATTTACGATGATTTATTAGTTATGGCCGCGACAACGACGTGACCGACCGTACGCGCGTAGCCGAGTGGCGCGGAGAGGTAGAGATGCCGCGAACGATAGCCGCACCGTGCCGCACTAGCCACTCACTACACTAGCCACACTAGTACACTAGCCACCAGCCACTCGCCGGTGATGCGCTGTGATGGTGACTGTGACGAGTGCCGACGACTGGTGACGGACTGACGGAGCGCGACGCACGAGCGGCTCCAGCCTGAAACGCACCTGTGAAATGTATTCTCATTCTCTTCATTGTTGTAGGCATGCTCGATGGAACAGTAATTTGTTATGAGATGTATTCCAATGACGGCAGATGTTTTCATTATTGTAAAATGTTCTTTCAAACTTATGTTGTTTTTCATGATGAATAATACCCGCTAGTGTTTGCATTTTAAAATAGCAACATTCAATTATTTTACATTAAATAACCCACAAATCTGCCTGGAAAAAAACCATCCACAACCACCTAGAAATCTGATAGGTATCCGATAGAACATAGGAATTATGTTGGGTACTTTAGGTACTTTACATACGTTCGGTTCTTAGAAAAAATAATGCCTGCTTCATAATAATAGACAAGTAAAAATGTTGTATCATTGTATCCTGTTTCAGTAACTGTCATGTTTTTGTGTGATCAATATAGCTTTGTACTTACCTACTTTTCCGCATTCGAGATGAATTAGACATCATAAAAAAGTAATGTTGCAAAAAGAGCCGCCCGAACAGGGACTTGAACCCTGGACCCTTGGATTAAAAGTCCAATGCTCTACCGACTGAGCTATCCGGGCTTCGAGACTCGAGGTTGAAATATAAATATATTAAGTACTAGCAGTACAAATGTTCATTTTATCGGTTTTTGTATAACTTTTATTAACCTTGAAAATTGGTGACATACAAAAGATAATACTTACTAATAATAAAAAAAAACTACGAAGTGAACTTTGTAGGTATACTTTGTAATACCATTAAGATAAAAATATTAATTATTTTTTTACATAGTTAGAGATCCGCGTAACTACTATGACAATTTAATAATATTCATTAAATTAATACTAAGTTTGTACTAGGTAAGTTATTCCAGTGGTATAGCTATTTATTGGTAAAAAACCTACTGATCAATTTATCTCCGCTATTTCCTACTTTACCAGCGTGTATCCGATAATATTTCTGTCAGTATTCTAAGTATACATCGTGATGAGGTACTTTTGGCTTATCAATAAGGGTTGGCCGTTTTACGACGTAATACGAACACGTTTGCGACTCCCGAAGGTCATTTCGTAAAACAGTGAAGGGAAATCGTTTTTAAATTTTTCAAAAGTCGACTAGAATTTTGAGTTATTTTGGTCTAATATTTGACAAGAGGTAGAAAGATATGAATTAGTTATTTCATAAATGCGAATTATAAAAAAACCTATGTTTTTTTTACTGCGAGATTCTGATAGCACTTTGGTATCAGAATCATTAGATCTTTTGTTTATATCTGTATTATATACAGAACATATTATAATTGAGCCAGTCCACAGAAATAGAAACATTTACGGCCCAGCCCAAAAATGATTACCTAATCGTGACTATTTTGCAGAGGCTTTCCCAAAATAAATCTCCCATGTCTGGGGCAAGTCACTTAACTCACTTATCAGTTACTATTAAATCATATAAGTACATCACATTATTACCGGCCATTTTATGCCGGATAAAAAAAGTCGGATAACTGAAAGCCCAAATCGTCAGCTTACCCTTACGGAAGGGGTGGTTCAAGGCCAGTCTTCATTCAGGTTTTTATTATTCCGGGAGTACGCATTTAAGACATGCACCTGGTGCATTTATTGCATCAGCTTATTTGTATCCAGTTACCCGGGATAAAAGTGTCGGTAAATTACTTGATAAACATAATTTGCTATAACTTTTCCATAAAACAATAGTTTTTTCAACTAAATGAGCTGATTTTATATCATTTAGTTGAATTAAAAACATTTCTTAGATAAATACTTTTCCAAAGATCCAATTCGATTTATCTTGTAAAATGGCGATAGTGTATTTTATTAAGGTGAAATTCTAAAATTCTAGGACTACATATAGGTTACTTCAATTTCTTACTAAATAGTTACCTACTTAAAATCGATTAGATTACACGATTTATAATAGTAGAAATTATTACAATTTGGTTCCAAAAACTTACTTTAAACCGACTAGATGTAACATGTAACTAATTGATGACTAGATCTCATATCATATCATATTATTTATTCATTTCATAACAAATCGTGTCTGAATTTAAACCCTAGCATGTAGGTAATTGTAGTACAATAAAATAAAACTAACTAAGATAAATGTCCAACTGAAGAATAGTAGTCTGCTGCAGATCGGCTAACATTCCGCCAGTCAGTCACCAGTCAGTCACTAGTCACCTCACCAGTAGCTCTTCCATGAGTTTTTACAATATAAACTCGCTAGCGTCTGTAGTTAAAAAAATGTATGAAGATTTGTACAGCGCCTCTAGTCTAGCGGATAGTTGGGTACTAAAATTCGTAATATGTACTAATATTTACGTAACTACTGTAGTAAAGTCAGGCGATTTTACTGTGACAACTCATGGTAGAGGTACTGTCATCTCGTGACAATGCAAATGAGTAAACACCATCATGATCGTAAGACAATGCCACTAATTCCCGTACATTTTAAATGTATAATGACTTGTTTCCTGAAGATCAAGGCGATCTGCTAAATTAAATGGCAGACGTTGTCTTAGAACTTGAAACCAACTTAAAATAGATGACTCATGTGTGAAACTGCATGGCAACTTACCACGTGTGTATATATATATACAAACAGAAAAGTGTTTTTTTAACTAATATTCTAAGAGCCTGTGAACCGTTTGTTCCAACGATTATTGGCTAGTACACAGCTAGTATTTATTTAATTATTACCTGTAGCATACATACATGCACCCCTATAGCATCGCACACACACACTACAACTTATTAAAAAAAACTGAAATCTAAAATCGTCATTTTTGGTGCAACGGCGTGTAGAATATCTCTCTTGATGATGAATGACTTAGTTTTTATCAAAAAGCGATAAAGAGCCCTATGAAGTATGTACTTAGATGATATCTACCAAACTCGGTAGATCTGGCCAGTGTAGCCAGTGTAGCCACTTGTCGACATTGGGGTGTGATTGTTGACCTGGATTTTTTTGACAGCTCTGTGACCTTTTTAAGTGCTAAATAACCTAGTAATTAGTCAGGTATCCTACTAATATACCTTCAAAAGATTTGTCAAATTATTATGAATATTTATGTAGCTGTTGGGTTCATGTTGAATGCGATTTTTTTTTTTTTTTATCTGATATAATGCTGATCATACCAGTGATACCACTACTGGCAGCCTGGCACCAAACCTCTTGAAAGTTATTTCATTCATCATTTTTAAGTCAACAATTTTTGTTTGTCTTATTAGCATTGCAGTATTTCGGTTAGCTTCCTAAATTGTCAAGTTCGAGAACACATAGCCCGTTATTAAGCCAACAAGTTTGTGGTGCTGTTCTGACTAAACTTAATTCTAGCGTGTATATCGCGCATAGATAGGTGCCCTTCATTGAAGATTTGCGGAGAATTCGGTGTGACCTCAGTTCGTTACATTTACACTGTCACTGCAACTACAATTAAAGTTCAAGGTGAGTTACATTGCAGTTTTGTGCAATTGAATGTAAAATATTACTTTACAATTTTATGTAGTTGTAGTAGATATTCACATGAATAAAATACTTACCTATTTATCGCACACTTTTTTTTCCGGGGTAGATAAAACCTTACTGTAAATGGTCGGTAATTAAAGAATACTAATATATTTGTAAAATTAGTAATATTTGGCATCTAAGTACCAAGTTTAAAATCATAATTTTAATACCCAGACACATATGTGACGCCCAGGTTAAATAGGAGAAAATAGGTGCAAATTAAAAAAACAAATCCGCAAATCAAAATAATCGATTCTAATCATAATTTAGCCTCAAATTAGCTGAATTTGGTTCAAAAGAGATTTGATGACGTTAAATTACGATTAGCGGAAGTGCCAAGGTTGCCATGTTTCCGCATTTCCCGCCAAATTATCCGTGACATGGCGGCCCCGTGACCACAAAATGGCCGTATGTTTGGGTGCTATTGTGTGAAACAGGAAGCTAAAAAATTTGCAAAACATAGGTACAAAGCTATAATATTTATTTAGATATTATGTACTTCCACGCAATCATAAACATTATATTTAAGTGCCTAAGAATTATAATAATTTTACTTATTTACGTACATAATAGTAAGTAAGTACTTATATTTATTTATACTCATATGCCCTCTATAAACTAAGTAAAGTTGTTAACACACCGGCTATAATCACAGCATACTATGGGCATGCTGCTTCAGTATTAAGGTATGGTGTTCTATTCTGGGGCAACTCATCAAATAAGGGTAAGGTATTTATAGCACAAAAGCGGTGTATTCGTTCGATGTTTGGTTTACAACAAACTGATACTTGCAAAAATGTTTTCAAGCAGTGGCGAATCTTGACCCTTCCGTGTCTTTATATCTGCGAGATAGCAACATTTGTTAGAAGCAATCCTCAACTTTTCAACCCTTATCCCTCTGGTAGCCGTCGTGAGGGTAGCCTACATCTGCTGTCATGTAAAACGGCATTACTCCGACTGAGTGTGTTCTGTATGGCGCCAATCATTTATAATCACATACCAATGCAGATACGAGCCATAAGCAATTTTAATATATTTAAAAATACTCTAACCAAATTATTAACCGATAAGGCTTACTATACTGTTGACGAATTTTTGACTGACAAATTTTCTTAAAATTTGACATTGTGAACTGAATTTTGAATTAAATAAGGTTAAGTTATTAATATGTAAAAGCATGTACCTACCTAATTAATGTTTTCTAGTTGATTATTATGTTTTATTTTCTTTAGTTTTTTTTTTATATTATATTATTTTTATTTCAATATGTTTATATGCCTTCTAGGCTGAACTAGAGATACTTATTTATTTTAAGATCAATTGTGTACATACCTAGTTTCATAAACAATAAATATCTTTATCTTTTATCTTATCTTTATTTATTTATTTAACCTAAGTACCTACATGGTTTTAACATTCAAAAGACTTCAACGCGCGCTCCTGATTATGAATGTAATACGTAATGACTAATATTTTAATTGATTTTTAGTTAGGGACCTTTTGTCCAACTCGCAATTGGCCGGTTTTATTTTATGACAGATTACTACCTATTCATCACCATCAACTTGTATAAAAAACTGCTGGACACCGAACATCGGCTCCGCTCATCACATCTTGAATTATTTTTTTAGTTAGATATTAATACATATCTAGAATTAAAATTTTCATCATCTCACCCGCCGGTGGTTGAATAAATAACGAAGGTTTGTATGTTAATGAAGAATAGTCAATGCAAATATTTATACTTATATTTGTTTCCAGAACATGACGCACATACTCCCTACTGTGCACAATAATTTGTCGTATATTACACGAAACAATTTGGAAGCGTATTATTGTATTGCCCACTTCATCGCCGCCCAAACAATACATATTATCAGAAAAACTATTTGTAATATAATGCCATCTATCAATGAGAAAACGAACTAAAACAAACTGTTATAAATAGCACCATCTTGTGGGGAGTAGCATTACTAAAGCATTAATGGTGAGCTTATTTGTTATCTTACTACTTAAATCTTACAAGTGTCGCTAGATGGCGTATTTACTAATTCAGCCATAATATTATGACGAGCGCGTTTAGTTTCATTTTTGGCACCAACATTAGCCGAAATACGAACTGCTGGGCCACTGTATATATGTAATACATAACTACATGTAATATACCTAAGTTTTGCTCTCTGTTACTATTAGTACGTAAGGATGTACATATTTATTCTTTTCACGCAAATAAAGTAAGTGCAACCTTATGCATGCAGCCTTCTGGCGCAAGGCGCAAGTTCTAGGTTCTTATCTTACTCATCACAAAGTACATTACAATGCAGGTCACCATTACTGCTCCATTAATTTATACATCAGTAAAATTATCGAAGGCCTTTAAGTAAAATAGATGAGTGTGTTACCTATAATCCCTAAAACACAGTTGGTATAATAATTGATGATTTATCTATGAAATTAAGTGATGGAACAAGAATATGGACTGCGTGAGAATGCTGAGCGGTATCCGACCTGGTCGATTGAGGATGCGTTTTAGAAGGCACGCGCTGCGTCCATCACTCCAAGACATAGATAAATATTATTAGTAATGACTTGGCTAAGAGTTATTTCAAAATAAACACTTGGCAAAGGCGAAATCGGCATTCACGGACAGAGTGATATACTTAGGTAACTAGTTTTTAATATTGGTTAATAAAGATCTTATCTTATCTTATATAAACGACGTAGAAACTACATCTGCACCTTCCATATAGAACACAGTAACGCAAGCATCCCTGTTCGACGCTAAAAACAGATCTAAAAGCTGCTTAAACCTAAAACAATCACACGATCAACCCCAAAAACCTTGCAGAAACCTTCCTACAAGTTCTAGGCTCACAAATTACGATGCTGGTCATAATTTCAGGTCCATTTAGCTGAACACCTTGTGGTGACCTCAGGGTCCTCGGCCGAGGCCTGCGCGGGCGCATCTTAAGCGTTGATTAGCAACCATCGCACGCTGCAAGGGAAACCACTGGCGCTCGCTCGCGGAGACTTCACACTGCATTTATCTGTTATATCACAGAGGGATATGTATCTTCGAGCTTTCACTTGATCCGTGCCTCTCTTGTTTTTGTATAGCGATGTGGCTCGTAAAACGCCCATCAGTATCAAGTCTATAAAATAAAAAAGATTTTTTTAAATTAAATATGGCTTTTAATCTTACATACCTCAGGCTACAACCATATCATATTTCTAGTTTAGATAATCGACATGTTTTAAATTTCTTGTATATAGATAAATAAAAATAATAATCGTGAACATCATCATCATCGTAAGCAGCTCGTATTAGCCCACTGCTGGGTATAAGAAAAAGTATTCAGTTAAGTTGTAACATACAGTTTTAAACAAACTACCAAAACAACAAGGAAACGCACACATTGTATACATAATTTAATCTGATTCACTTTATATCAATAATTCAAAATCTAAACTTTGTCATGTATTAATAGAACAATTACATAACAGTAGATAGATGTCTAGACAGTCACTAGACTAAAGCTATTTCTATCTTTTTTACCATTTAACATTAGAAACAGTTTCTTAGATAATATGTATTTTCTAATATTGCCGAGCAAATAAAGTGTTTGCTGCATTACCTGACAATAAGTAATGACAAACAGTTAGAAGGGTATAATTGTGTTTACTTATATTATTTTATGCATAATTTTTTATTTTATACTTAGTAACTAATTACATTATATAAATATTAAATAAATAATCGTAGCGAAGATTGCGTAGCATTTTACTACGCTGTAGTCGCGTAGACCTTTCATTCGGATTTTTTTTTGGTAACCTTTTTGGCAATAGGAGTATTATTTATTAGAAGTTGATCCCATATAATAATTTTTTGTATGAATTGTTTATCTCTTAATATATATCTTCTTAATATACATCTGTACCTAATGTTATTTTGATAGTTAATAAATAATTTTGAAAGTAGCCACTGATTTTTATTGCTCATAGTGCACAAAAAAACCTGTAATTTTTTTTACATAGACTATATAACACTATATATTTTATATAGATATATAGACTGTGGTTGTAGGCTATAGTTTTTAACTATCTTAAGCTAAATAACGTCCTATGATGTTTTTGGTTAAATGTAAACGGGCTCTTATTTTAAGGATAACGATTACATAAGGTCAGAACTGGTTTGATGTTCATCGTCACTATTCTGTAGTGTTGAAGGAAAACGTGGAGTTGTGACGTACCTCAGGAAGTAGCTGATACACTTGTATTACTTAATGGGAAAAAAATAGAAGTGATTTAATTATACTTACAATTGTTGCATGTATTTGGGGAAAATATTAGTTATATTTAATATGCGGAACTAATTAGACCGGCAAATTGCATTTAAGTAGGTATTTATTGTGTATTTTGTTTTGTGTTTTTAGTAAATATTTACAAGGAAGGAAGCTAAGCGCAAGCTAAGCTAATCAATATTTATTTAAAATTTGTTTTTTTGAACTCAATCATTTAGCGAAAAATGTGTAGGTACTATGTAAAATATGCACTATTATTACTGCAGTAAATATTGCTTATTATTAAACTTTCACGTTTTTGGCCCTGTCCTATCTTTCCACGACCATTGGATGAGGTCTATTTATCTTCTATACTAATATTATAAAGAGGTAAAGTTTGTGTGTTTGTTAAATTGTAAGGGGTACCTAATCTCGGGATCTACTAAACCGATTTTAAAAATTCTTTCACCATTAGAAAGCCACATCATTGCTGAGTGTCATAGGCATTATATAAAAAAAATAAAAAGGCTTTTACGTGGTAGTCCGTTTTGCAAAGTGAATCGGAGAAAAAACGGTCGAATTATGCTCAACGAAGTGGGCACGGGTCAGCTAGTAAAGTATAAAATATTTATCGAAAGACAAAAAAATGTTTTTAGTGGCCGGGTATTCAGGTACACTCATAACATTATAACGAAATAAACTTTTATGAGTAGGTAAACGTTTACGTGACAAATAGGCGCAGCTCGCACACCTACTTTTCGTAACCAAATGATTCAAACAAGGGTTCATTCACTAGACTGTGATAGCCAGCTGACTGGTCAGACTATGAGTCAAATACTGACATATTAGTCGATAGCCCTAGTCTGCTACAAAAAAACTACCAGTGTGATCACCTTCCGATCTTGAAAACCTTTATGAAGAATGAGGAATCCCATATAAAAAGATGAGGACTATGCGTCCGAAGTTATTCTGTCCATCCTTACACTGTAATAATTGGTCACTGCTTCGCGGAGTGTAACTGGCAAACACAACACGAGAAGACCGGGCTCAGTGGCGCTCCTTGGGAGAGAGTCCAGCAGTGGACTAATATATGTCGATGATGATGATGAGGATACTCATACATTTGTATACGTCTCATATATTTGTGTAGCTCGTTTAGTTATGAAACACGTGACCAACACAGAATATAATAACGAGTAGCAAACAAAACGCTCCATACCTTAGGTAGGTATATGTACGTGGCTAGGTATAAGAGTCATTGCACTCGATAACATTTAAATGGCTTACTAATTAAATTAAATAAAGCTTTATCTGAACTTTACCTACTCTGGTTATTCCACTCGATAATACAATATTTCGTAGTTTACTTATTATTTTAATATTGTATTTGTATGGCATGGTTCATTAATTTCATTGAAGTAGGTATACCTAAAATCGATCGCTATTTTGCTATTTATAAATATAGGTACCTAAATGTCAACTGTTTTTAAATATTTAACATCAAAATTGTTAAAAATTTCTATTTGTAACAATTTTATGATTAAGACTCTTGGCTTGGGCATTGGCCCTTTGTGATTGGGAGAAAATTTGACCTACACACTATAAGTTACCCAAAAAATGTACCCTTCGGGAAAATCATGGAGTCCATTAGTCCATAAGTCATCCATTACAGGGATTAGGTATTTATTTGTACATTTTGTGTTTACTTTCCCTGTACAGACTAAACCAGTAAGAATGAAAGTGGAATCTATATTGTGGTTTAAAACAACTGAACTATAAACCAATGATGCAAGATATGAATAGTAATAGTGAGTGGAAAAAGAAAACATTTGCCAGCCAGGATAAGGGCAGGGGAATGATGATGATGATGACCTAGGTTACACTTATTTATACTGAAACACACGAGGTTGGTATTTCAAGCCAGATAATACAGACAAATCTTTGTATTTTATTTTTTTTGTTACTTGTAATATTTCAGTTTTGACTAGACAGGGGTATGCCACCCCCAGTAATTGTCAAAACCCATTTATATAGTATGAAAAAAACATTTTTTTACAGTTTTCGTTAACATTGTCAAATGAAATCTAGTCTAGAACACTAAAGTGGATCTGGATCTTGTTGTAAACACTAAAGCATATTGAGTCCTGCTTGAAACGAGGTGTTTGCTAAGTACAAGCAGTACTCACAATCAGCTCGGTATTATTAATAGTGTATGGTGACCACTAATTAGTATTATCTCTGGATGCCATGACGCAAGTGGGAAAATCCATTTAAATACATATTATATTAATCGTTGTAATAAATATTACAATGTCCCGCACTGAACTTATTAGGAAATTTAAATTGTGACTGAACATTTTGGTGTAAGGTACTTTATATCAACATGTTTTCACTTTTCACTAGGTGATGTATTCACAAACGTGATTCAGACTTTTTAAGAGTTTTAATCAATTTAGTAGTAGCTGGATAAGATCTTTAGGATGTACCTAAAGATCTTATCCAGCTTATAATAATGGTTTTATGTACTGTTATAAAGTCGAAATTCGCAAAGCTTCTTACTCACCGATATTTTAATAAGAGTTTATAGTTTCAGCTAGTAAATCCTAAATTTTCAAGAGCTGGGTCAGTTCTATAGCAAAAATCTTGAGGCACTAGTTTCATTTTTGTTTGTGGTATTAGGTGACATCAGTGTAACCACAAGACCATGTACCATGTACCAAATGTACCATGGGTCGAGTTGTGGTATGTTACAGGTTCTCAGACAGATTGACGACGTGTGACGAGCGTTTGAGAAGGAATTCTAGGATTTTTCACATGGAATGTGTCAGTTGCGAAGGAAACAAAGTGAGAATGTAGCTCTACCATGAGTTTTTACTATACTATATATACCATACTCGCTAGCGTCTGTAGTTTAAAAAATGTATGAAGATATGTACAATGCATCTAGCGGATAGTTGGGTACTAAAATTCGTAATACTAATATTGACGTAACTACTGTAGTAAAGTCAGGCGATTTTACTGTGACAACTCATGGTAGAGGTACTGGTGAAAACTGATGTAACAAATATAATTACTAAAATATTGTAACATAGCACACTCCACTCCCAAGCTGAGCAAAGTTTGTAGTACCCAGAACAAATAATTATGAACAAACATTTGCTCGCGGTGGGAATCGAACCGACGGCCAGCAGAGAAGCTAGCAACATAAATGTGACTCCTGTAAAAAAGTTGGAAAAGTCCAATAAAATCCTGCTTTGTGAGATATTATTATTATTATTATAACCTTTTTATTTCCTTAATAAAATCAAACATACAATATACTTATTTATGAGCATGCAAAATAAATTAATCTAATTTAAGTAATAATAATTGAATATAAAATAAACATTAATATTTCTAAGATGCTATTTTGTTTAATTTTAAAAGGACCTCTCAACGAGTAAAGGTCTCCTCCATTTTACTCCAACTGTCTCTATCTTTTGCCTTGTATATCCAGTCTTCACCTGCCAATGCATTAATTTCATCCGACCATTTTTCTCTAGGTCGACCTCTTTTTCTTTTTAAGCCTGGTCCTGCCCAATTTAAAAGCTTTTTAGTCCATTTATCATTGTCCATTCTCGCGGCATGGCCAGCCCATTTCCATTTAAGTTTTTTACAATGTTTTAGGGCATCAATTACTTTTGTAGTGTTTCTTATTTCTGTATTTTTCTTTCTATCTAATCTTTTCACGTTCAGGATGCTTCTTTCCATTGATCTTTGACATACTTGAATTTTGTTATTTGTATAGTTATTGTATATCCACGTTTGACAGCCATAGGACAAACATGGTAATATAGATGAGTCTAGGATTTTTTTCTTTAGCTTCACTGGGAGTTTTGATTTTAGTACTTCTTTATTGTTCCAGAACTTGTTCCATGATAGGTTTACTCGTCTATTTATCTCATCTGTATGTCTTGTCTTGCTAAATGAAATCTGTTTTCCCAAATATATATATTCATATACGTATTCTAATGATATATTGTTGACTTTGATAGGTACTTTTTCGTTATTTGTCATTATTTTTGTTTTAGTGGTATTGAGTTCGAGGCCAATTTTGCGACTTTCAGCGTCTAGTTCATTGACCATTCTTTCAAGTTGGGTTGGTGTTTCTGAAAAAAGAATGATGTCGTCTGCGAACCGAAGGTTGCTTAAGCGTTCCCCCTTTATGTTGATACCTTTATTCTCCCAGGCTAGGTTTTTCATTATGTTTTCAAGTACAGTTATAAAAATTCTAGGTGAAAGGGGATCTCCTTGCCTGACGCCTCGGCAAATGTTTATTTCAGAGCCTTTTGTTTCCATTTTTACATAACTGACGCTTTTGCTGTAAATGTCTTTTATCAGTTCAATTGCTTCTTGTGGGATGTTCGAGTCATGTAGAGCCCTCCACATGCTCTTGTGAGATATAGAGTCGAAGGCTTTTGCATAGTCAATAAAGGCCAGGTAGAGCGGCCTTTTGTGTTCTTCGTACTTCTCTATGATCAATTCCAGTGTATGTATATGGTCCGTGGTTGAGAATTTTTTCCTAAAACCAGCTTGTTCTGGTGGTTGGTATTTTTCAGTATACATTTCTAGGCGTTCTTCAAGACAAGAGGCGAATAGTTTGTATATATTTGGTTGTAAACTAATCGGCCTATAGTTGGATATGTCGGCTGGGTTTCCTTTTTTATACAGTAGAATAATATCCGATTTGGCCAATTCTTGTGGTATTTCCTGTTTTATGACAATCATGGATTTCCTTAAACAGAGCAGTGTTTTGCTATGTTACTAAAACAGTAACAGTAGAAAAACACATTCTTTGAAGCTTTGCAATAATGTGACGCAGGTTGCTGTAGGCGTGTTAGTATTTTATAGCGAGTCGGATGTATTCTATTAAAAACTAATATACATTATACCTATGAAGCTTTTCTTTATATAAATGTTACATAAATAAGTTAAAAAGAGAAAGCCTTAATATGATTTATTTATTATCTAGTTTGATAAATCGCAAATTATTTGTCTTCAAACATAATAAAATGCGAAATAATAATGTTTTTTTGAAAATAATTCAAATAAAAAAATACTCTTCACTGACAGGATCTGTCATAGATCTGATAGCCGATAGAAAATAGGTTTATATTTTACAAGAATAAACAAACCAACTTCAATATTCATCGACAAACACGCTCTTTAAAGATTACTCAAAAAGTAGTCATATAATGACTAAGTACTTTTTGAGTAATCTATACTATTCTATATCTATCTATACTATTATTAGTGAGTGTCATAGGTTATATAAAAAACCGAAAAAAAGGCTTTTACGTTGTAGTCCGTTTCGCAAAGTGAATCGGAGAAAAAACGGTTGAAATATGCCCAACGAAGTGGGCACGGGTCAGTTAATATAATATAAATACAATATTATAGTGGTTCGATTAAGAATCCATTAAGAAATATAACTATTAAATTTTACTTCACACTTTAACTTGTGCAGATTGGAATCCGCTACGAGCACGGACATAGTCATAAGTAGAGCTTTGACTTGGCATCAACTTTATGACGTGGACTTGCAGAATGTTGGGTTTATCCAAATGAAAGTTGATTCTGCGTCCTAAAGCTTGAGGAGAATTTTAAGTACATATCTAACAACCATGTAAGGGTAAGGGTGTGTGTGTGTGTGTGTGTGGTTATTATAGGTACCTAGCGTAAAATGTTTCACAATTCACTTCCAAATTATTTTTATATAAATAATTTATTTTATATTCGATAGATTTGTTTCTAAACATTGGTCGATTGAAATTTACTCTTAGAACACAGGTATTTTAAGCAATTCATGTTTTATAGAACTTATAAATGGTAAATAAAAAATATAAAATGTTGGAAATCACTGAAAACTAGCAAAATTCTTCCTCCAAAAGGTTCTGCAAAATCTGTGAATTAACATAAGTAATTAATTAAATAATATTAATGATAAAATAATAATTTTATTATTCTGTAATAATCCATTTTTGTGGTTGACTGTACTACAAAATAGATATTATAGAGGCAAAGGTTTATATGACGAATAGCGATCACACCACTGGGTTTTTTTATACCTAAGTACTTATCAAATTATTACACAAAATGTTATATATTAATGTAGGTAAAATAAAACATATGACGTCATACGGTCTACATTTTCATCATCTAAACTTTGTTGACGTCACACCCACCTGTGGGCTATCCCCAGCTTTGTAAACTTGGTCACCTTCATGTTGAAGGATAAAGTTGCTTGAAGCAAGTCTCGTGCGCGGAAGGGTTTCCCAAATGATCACAATCATTACCATATCGATCACGAGCTAACATCACCCACAGATATTTTAATGCTATGAGATATGAGTTATCTAAAATTCTAAACTAATATTATAAAGAGGAAAGATTTGATTGTTTGTTTGTTTGCATGGAATAGGCTCCGAAACTACTGGACCGATTTCAAAAATTCTTTCACTGTTGTGTAGCTACATTATCTGCGCTGAACATAGGCTATATTATAATGATATTTTTTATATAGGCTACCCGTGCGAAGCCGGGGCGTACTACTAGTTTATTATAATCAAAAATAGGGCTCGTGGATCTATCGTATGTCAGCGCGGCATACAACCACCGTCATGAAGACGCTTCTGATTTGGATCAGTTGGACCATATATAGGTCACTTGCGACGGTCTGCAGATAGCTTAATTGGTCCACCTATTTTATTAATATGTTTATTTAAATACAATTATATTTGGCTAAAAAAACAGCTCAGATTTATACATGAATAATACTTAAGTACATTTTCAGCTTAGTTTTAAAGCTACTTAAAGAAAAACATATTTATTGCGTGTGTCTAATATTTTGCCAAACTTTAAACCATGGTCAAGTTTCATACTAATCTAATATATATTATTATGTATTCTGTGACCAAAACCATTAGTCACATGATGTCATTTGTTTTTAAACTGTCAAGTTTTCAATTCGTATTTTAGTCTATAATTCGCAAATAGAAAATACAGATACAGATATACGCAGCTTATGATATTACTTAGAATTCCATAATTTGAAGAACTTTTTGAGATACTATCCAAGTAAGAGATGGCATCTTTAAGAGTGGCGTGCTGCCAAATGCACATTATTTGGCAACTGTCCACGAGCTCTATACCTGGCAATGTTGTCACAACCAGCTCATCATCTGAGGAGACTCTGGTAGCGCTAAAACCTGAGCTACATGGGTTGCAGCTTCATTGCGTACTGTGGCATACACAGATGCTCAAAGAAAATTATAAGCTATATACTTTTGCATATAATATATTGCAGCTTGCGCAATAGTTTGTGGCTCTTAGTACTTCCCCGAACGAACTAGTACGTGCACTGAATTAATACCTAGGAAGGTGGGCAACCTTTCATTTGCTGTACAGAGGCTGTGTTATACCAAACAAAGTTGGCATTCGTGAAAGCAATACAGTTTTGAATTACACTGCGTGGTACAGAGCAGAGTTTTCATGCAAAGTTCTGGTTGTCGCGCATTGTAACGCAAACATGGATAAATTGTCATTATCTAATTTATAGTCTCTCCACATCATGATGCATTGTCAAACAAGGTAAGAGTGATTCTTTTTTTACAGGAGTAAAGGTCTTCCCCTAAATTAATGTGTCTGATCTACCAACGTTATATGCTGAATACTAAGCAGTGGTTTAAAAACAAAAAAAACATATTTTGGTGCTTAGATTATTCAACAGACACCCATGAATTTATGACGTTGTTCCATGGAGTTTTTGAATATAAATATTGATAAATAAAATTATCAGATAGATCAAATAAAAACAAAACACGATCCGTTCCAAATTAAAATCGTTCAAAAGTGTGTGAAAGGTTCCTAGAGACACCGTTTTATTAAAAAAAAAAAACAAATAAGATCTGCTCACTTAAAAGACCATCATTGTGAAGGTCGCGTACATCATGACAAGGTCATAACACCATCCACCCTGGATATTGAGGTCCCAACAGGTCCGGATGAAAGACCTACACAAATTGACCTATCGATAAACCTGTTCTGTTTGACGTCACTACTGGTCAAACCACCAAAGCAACCAAGAAAGAACTAAACGCAATTTGATTTCAAGACATCCAATCCACTGCCACAAGCTGTTAGACTTGTTTGTATATTATGTAGTATTTTTTGTGTACATTACTTACTGTAGGTATGCAAAATAACGAAGCCAGTCGCAGGTAGCCTGACGCACATCGACCTTCGTTTTTGAAACTGGTACCGAGTAGGTACTACAAATCAGGATTTTTTACAATAACAACTCAAGCTGGTTCTGCCACGTAGGTACCTGACAGCAAGGTCATTCGTGTTATGCTATTGCTATGGCGTGTCTGTCTGTCTAGGAGATGACCTGCTGAAAACATCCAAAAAAAATAACCTTTCGACTATGATGACGATATCAAACTATGGGTCCCAAGAAACTTATGGTCTTATAACTACAGCTTTTTTTGTTTGATGCTTATAATATAATTAAAAAGAATCTGTTTTAAGTCCCGAAATAAAAAAAAGTCATTTGAAAATGATTAAAATGAATTGCATATTTAGTGTGGTACCATCTCCCTGTACTTAGGTATATTAGAATTGTCATTGAATGATTTTGGATATATTAATTAGGTATATAATATTTTTATAAATAATGTATGGGGGGCTATTTAATAAAATGACTTCATTTTAATGTGTTTGCTTGGATTTTCTAATAACTATGTAGTTATATAAAATTACAATGGACTTCAACAACTAAATACTAACAATATTGTAACAAATGTTTTTCAAAATATATATTATATATCTATAGTACAAGGAAAATGAAGCATCAGGTCATCATGGCCTGTACATACCTACCCTCTGGTATTTATATACTAACTACGTATGATTAAAAAAATATAGATACATATTTATTTTACAAATAAATAAGGCTCGTACGAAGCAAAACCGATGAATGGTTCAAAGATATTACAGAATAGTACCCAAGACTTGAAAAAATAAAAAAAAGTCAGACCTCTCATTAGTTTAGTCCTAATTTTTTACTCATAAAAAATATGTAAGTGTGTAGTTATTTGAAACTATTAGTTGCAAGAGTTGAAACTAAAATAAGGAACAAACACACAGAATGGTCAATGACAGATGAGAGAGGTTTACCTCCATTTAGGTTTATGTAAAGCTTATGGAAATAGCGAATTGCTTAAAACAACGCCAATCACTAATCCGATTTATATTATACTGCCCCACTCTATTGGTGGGGCAGAGTATACTTTCTGTTTTGGGCATTACGTTGCACCACTAGCAAGAATGATAACAGTATCAGCTTTGGTGGGGTAAATCCTCTCTAAAACACTAAAGAGTGGGGCATGTTATAAACTTGAGTTTTCCACTTTCTACCATATTGATGATATTTTTAGCTATCTAGCATATAAAGTCAACAAATAATCGTAGAAACACGTAGTTTTTCAAATTAAGTTCGGTTCGGTTTTTTATAAAATAAATGAATAGAGCAATCGCTCTTAAGAATATTTATCTGAGAATAAACAATAATACCTACATATTTATGGACATTTCAGATATCACGCTCCAATTTCAAACTAAGCAAAACTACAATAGTTTTGCTATTAAGTATTTTATCGGCAATCAAATAGAATACTTATTATGTACTTGTTTTGTTTTAATAAATACATTCGTCAAATACATAGTAACACCCGAATTACACTTATTCCGTTACCACGAAAAGCGTATTATAGTAATATAAATCTCAAAAAAATAAGACATTATATGGATGAATCGGACGCGGATGAAATCGCGGGCGGAAGCTTGTGTAAAGCTGAGACTTTTAAATACTAAATTGCCATTTGTGAAAAAATAAAATACTTGGCTAAAATACAAGCAAGCCACAAAACAAAAAATGCTATGATATCCAATCAGGTATCTCGGTGAGTATGACCGCGTTAGTTCACATTTTCTGAATATTTATAAAAAAGCTTGCGTCAAAGGATGCTGTGCAATACTTGGCATTATTGATTTAATTTACATAGAAACAACTAGGTAAGTAGGTATGCAAATTAGTTTGTGAGATTTTTTTTGCGTTTACTTTGATCCTATGTCTCAGATATGAGTCAGGTTTTCTGCTTACTCATAAATAAGTAGTTGCCTTTCGAAAAACAATATTTGATCGGTTTTAAATTTTGTATTTTCATGACAAAGCTAGAAAAATAAGCAAAGCTATTTCTTAGTATTATCAGCTGCTATATTTGAGTCCAAAAATCGGTTAAAAATAAAATCAGAAAAACTGCAACCTCCTTACACGTACACACATAACGTCCAAAATCACGTAGATATCACGTAGATTATCTGCAAGGTGAGGCTCCTAGTTCCACTAACTGCCCATTACAGGGTATATAACAATGCGTTAACAAAAAAACATGTTTGCAGTGAAGTTTTAAGGTTACCAAAAATGTTAAAGCACAAGGCTTTATCTGTAGCACTAATACTGCTAGAAAGAACAAGAAGAATAAACAAAGCGGACAAGAGAGAGATACAATAAAATAATGCAATAATTATGGTTATCTACAACAATATGGGTCATCATCAATGACAATCGCAAACGTCTACAAACGTCAAATCACTTCGATGCAGAACAAAAGACTAGGAAAAAGAAACAAGGTGTGACAAAAAAGTTCTATTAAACAATGTTTGGCAATAATGTTTTATAATCCTTTCTAATCATTATCCTTTAAAACGATTTGTCTATTATTCACTTATAATCTGCAGCATTTATGTAGTTTTGTAAACATAACATCTGAATAAAGTCAAATAAATTAATTTATTGCTACACTTAGGTTATGTAAGTATTAAAATATAATGAAATTGATCGTTTTCTAAGATTAAGGAAACTGGCAACACCTGAGCTATGCTATAATCTACGTCGGGGCTACCCCAAACGTCTACTGTGTTTTCCTTTTCAATGACGATTTCATACCTATTCTGTGGATTCAAGCAATGGCCGCATGATGCAAACTTGTATAGTAGTAAACCTATTTACTTTAGCAAAAAGGTTGATATTATTATAGCAGTGTAAAAAAAATATGAAAGAAACCTCCTTTAAAGACGTGTCTCTTTTAATGATGAAGAAAAATGTTGCATATTTTCACATTATAGCAAAACAAACTCATTATAATTAAGAATTGAAATCTAAACGTTTTGCATTTTAAACTGCAATTCACTTTTCAGGTGGAATGAAAACTCTTTCTTCAGCCATTTGTTACTTTTTGATAACTCTAGTGCTGATCTCGGCTTGGGCTTGCCTTATGTACAAACTTACGTACAACCGGTACTAATCAATGGTATTGTAATAATATTCACAATGAACGTGGTCGACTGGTTTGGGCATAAAGTCCGAACCGGGAATCAGATCAAACCAGATCTTAATGTAATCAATTAGAATTATGACGATTTGATTTTTATTCAAATTCAAAGGAAATGTCACGTTTTTACAAAATATTTGGTTTAAGTTCACAAAATTATTAATTAGTGATTAGGTGATGGTTTTGATTAAGATAACAATCAATTAAATCACAAAAATCATTTGGGTTCGTCTTACTAGGTGATTCTAGGTGCCAGTTCCAGGCCAGATACTATATATACTAGCCTGAATCAATATGGATATCCATTTATTCAGTATTTTATTTACAAACTAAATAGATTCTTATGTCAACCAACAGTTAACTACAGAATTCAGAATCCGTGAAAATTTACAATTAAATAATTACTCTCGCGTAAACGCAATAAAGTACATTTTAATTAGCACAACACGGGATACCATGTTCTACCTACGCACGTAGTGTCTTCTACTATCGCTTATCTCTTATCATTTCAGGCGCAGCACGTGCGAGCCGCCTGGCAGACCCTTTAAAAATATACAGATTCATATTATAATTAAAATATATACTTACAAATTTGTGTTTATTCAATATATATAATATATATAATTTTTATGCGTGACGCGCGTAGACTGGCTTCGGTAAGTGACAACTAGCTAAGTATCACTCACTATCGATGAAATAGAAATGTATGGTTTGATCATCGCGAGATCTCAGCTCGGGGTAATCTAGCTTCTGGTTTTGAAGAATTAGGAGCTTGTAACCGGCCTTGTAGATAAGAAACTGGATGACACTAACCACCTTGAGCAACTACATAATGAGATTTAGACAAAAATACAAAACCCAATGTTCGCCTTGACTAGCGCATTTGATCACAATCTGCACTTAGGTGACATTGTTGTAACCATGAGTAACTGGCTATCATACCTAAAACACGCTCCAGTTGATGTTCACATAGTTCGCTGCACCTACTACTGCTAATATAACTTTGACATGTGTTATTTATTCCCTTACTCGTGATACACATTTTTCTCGTAGAATTCTTCTCCTTTTAGGCTTTACTACAGTTCTTATTTTTGCCACGAAGTACGTAGTGTAGTTCTCGCCTTAACATTTCCGATTTAAAAGCTCATACCCTTTACCGGTGCAATTAGGTACATGCGATTTAACATCTTATAATGATCACAATGTGATCACAATAAAACCATAGCTTGTTCCAGAAAAAGTGCTATTTTTAACAAGCAATTACCATTCTTAAGAAACCTCGGTATTGCCAGTAGGTAATTTAGGTATTTTGTCTATTTGTTTATACTGTCTATTGTACTCTCTCAACTAATTTACTCTTAAAATCTCACTAACAGATGTTTAGTTAAAATCAATAGATATATTAATCTTTAGTGTAGGTAATTGTTTGTACAATTTGTATAGTTTAAGTTCAGTTGAGATAACTATACGATAAAGCTGCATTCGTTCTTTTGTTATATTTTATGATAGTTGTTAAATAATATAAACAATCCCTTGCATAATAATTAAAACAATATAACAGATTATGGAAATCAGTCGTTAACAATGAAAAAACTGAGTATTTAAACAAAAACAGACGTTCACGTTTCTTTTATGACATCATTTAAGTTAATCAGCAGTAATTATATTATATCTAATGTTAGTAAGTGTACATAATATAGATTAACGTTTACTTAAAAAACATCGATTTTTGTATGGAAAGGATAATTTCCCATGATTATTGAGTTTATTTGTTTGTCATTGAAAGAGCTATGATCACAAGGCGAAGTAAATAATAAATACATTTTGTAGCTGTGATAAAATTGATCGTCATAGTTAATAGTGATCTTTGATTAGTTATAAATAAATATCAGCAATTTGGTAGTGCTCAAATACCTTGGAAGAAAATATATAATTCTTCTTACATTAATTATTAGAATCCTCGAGAGTAGAACTGTAAAATTATATTAATATATTATATTGTAATATATTTGACGATTGTCAACGTATCTGCTCGTAGTGTTTGATACTCGCGACTGGTTATCTTAGGTGAATCTCGAGTGAACTAGTATTTTGTTATTTTTATGTATGTATTAGTCATTAAAACTCAAGGTGTTCCTGTCAAGGCAAGCAATCTCAAGGCCGAGAACACAACGCAAAAACAACGGATGCACGTATGGCGAACCGGTATCAAACTATTTTGCATTATTTTCATTATTATTTCTATCGCTTCAGGATGTGTGAAGAGATCGCTGAAAAAAAAAGAATAGACTTTTTTTTAAATAAAACTTTTTCAAACAAACATATTCAGGAGGTCTATAACAAAGCAAGACAATATAAAAATTAAATAGCACCTTATTTAATTAAATTTTTGTACTTAAATTAACAAGCGTTATACACTTATGATCCGTCTTCTACGCTGAGGTTCGTAGGTTCGTAGCTTGTTTCGTTTTTGAAGTTACACAAATTATCTCATTTTGAAGTGCAAAAAATACTAACTAGTGACATCACTACCTAATCTCAATCGAGCTACTTATTACTATAATTGTGGCGCCAAATTAGAGGATACATTACCAACTTTTAGTGCGTCTAATTTAAAGGCGTTCTTATGCAGACAACTAACACAGTCATGCTTTTGTACAAAAAAACATTGTTGTACATTATGGTTCTAAACATGCAACCTGTATTTTCAGTAGTTAAGGCTGTTAAAGATACATTATTCCAGCATTATTTATTATTTATTTATTTATTCGTTATTATTCTTCCGTTTTATGGACTACTGCTTCCTCTTAAACTTCTGTCGTATTGATGGTACATCATCCTCTTCCTACCTTTGTCCCAAATTATGTGGGGTCGGTACAACATGTCTTCTTCTTCCACTCTCCTCTTTAGTACTTCATCTATGTAATCAATACATGTGTAAGAAAGGAGTGAGCACAGACTCCTTTCTTACACATGTATTGATTGTATGTTTTCTCTAAAAACGTGAATTCATTACGTAGTCCAAAATTGGACTTTAGGTTGTTTGGCGATCTATAAAGTAAAGATGAGAGGTATAGAGAGAACTGATAGCGTATTGCTTAGCAACATGATTACTGACTTACCATGAAACAGGTTATACTGCCTTCAGTAGTAATATGGGTAAAAAGCTGTCCATGCATGTATAAGATCATCTAGGAGTCAGTTGAACACAACTTTATATTTTACTATAGAATATGAAGTAGAAATACTAGTTGGACGAGGAAAATCGTTACTTATCAATGAGACGCGTATGGTTTACATGTATTCAATAAGTTTAGATGCTATTGTCTCAAATAACAAGAAAAGTAAGGTAATTGCCTGGACTTTCGCACCAAGCAGGTGCGAGCTCAGTGTATCTTGTGTCATTTTAGCAGATTTAACGTTTGACTACTTATAATAGTTGAGACTTATTAGGAAGGCATGTTTTGGGATACAAATGGCTACAAAAGTAGAAGATCGCCGAAAGATATGTGATTGGGTTGTGTAAGAGGTGTAGATTTAATAATGACTAATGATGGCTGTGACCGGAAGAAGAAAACATGATACGCCGACTTAGAGTGCGATAAAGGTAGAACAATTATGGTTTAATGTTCTTGCTCGCAAGTCAAGTGTTGCTCCTGTTTGCAAATGATACGTTTATAGCACGTCTATTGATAAATGTCATTGTTATGAGTAATATTTTTCTCAGCAAATCTACTTATTGCAAATCTTGATACATAGCATCGCCGACACGAGCCAACTAATTACAGTAAAAAAATACGGAATTATGAGTGGTATTTCCTTATAGATACTGTGTTATTAGAATGACAACTTGTTTTATAGTTTGATCGATAAATTACAAAGCGTATATACGTGAGAACTATTTTTGCATGCAATAACAATTAAAAATGATCCTTGTCTTAACAGAATAAAGTTGATTTGACTTTGGCTTTAAAAAGGCAATGTATATGCAGAGGTCACAACATAACAATACGTAGGGCCTCAACACCTATTCTCATAAAAAAGAAACCTAGAACCCAAATTTATATTTGTTTGTGTGTAACCGCTATATGACGGACGCCTTATTGATCCTATATGACAGTCACCGTACTTTTGCCCAAGATTGACAAAGGAATAGCGCGTTCAAGTCTTTTGCAAAGGGAAGTCGTATGCGCATTCCTTTAATGCGTTTAAGATATTATGCGGAAGAATCTATTTACTATTTATTTAATTCCATGCTTAATATATAGAAATAGTATTCAGCACGTATATCATTAATTTGTTATAGATCAGTTACGAAACTTATAGCACAATCTATACTAATTATAGACACATCAGATCTAATGTTGTTCGACCGGCGATCTTTCTAAAACATTTTGCTCATCAAAAGTTGGATGCCATTTGGAGAAATGGCTATTTCATTCAAAGCAAGAGCTGATGCATATTTTTTTCGCCCAAAGCTGTTTTCAGGTTCAGAGTTCTTTTAAGCCAAATAAAGAAGTGCGTCAAAATGTTTAGCCCTGAATCAGACAGATAGACAACTTACAAAGTTTTCAAGTAGTTCTTAAATTAGCAGTGGGTCACTGTGAACTTTTAAATATTGCAAAAGTTTCTAATTTATTTTATGCAGTCTTAAAATAAATGTTTACCTATTAAATATGCATGTGAATATCATTATTTGAGGTGAAGTCCACACCCACTTTCACAGGGCACACCTACTTCACCCCCCCTACTTCTTGGGTACTAAGGGGGGCTAGTCATCTTGGCGAATAGCATTTTGTTGCGCTGATCTAAACTAATATTATAAAGAGGAAAGATTTGATTGTTTGTTTGTTTGCATCGAATAGGCTCCGAAACTACTGGTCCGATTTCAAAAATTCTTTCACTGTTGTGAAGTTACATTATCTGCACTGAACATAGGCAATATTATATATTAAAAAAAAAATAGGGATCTTTACTAAAACTTTTAACAATTATGTAACTCAAGGTGTATAAAAATACCTAATATTTACTAGTAAATTTATAAAAAAGCTTTTAAACGATGTAATATTACTTCTTGCATAGTTTAGTCTATACAATTTATCTTTAAATGAACACAAATTGTAATACTTATGTTATATCAGGATAATAATTAGGTCTTCAAATCATGGGATGTTTAACATATTTAAACATATTTTCCTTATTTACCTCAAAAAGGTATTGGATGGGTTTTTCGATGTTGCTTTTATATACTTTAATAAGCAAACACATCATAAATATTAATAAATAAAATATATTTGTTTACTTATACAAAAAATGTTTAATACTATAGATAATAACTAGAAAAGCAAAGTCATAAGATAATGTACTTAATTAACCTCTTTCACTCTTATCTTTCTGCTTAGCCTCTGTAAATTGACTTTACGTCAACTGCAGTTTTTTTAGATGTATCGGTACCCTGAAGACCAGGTTTTCCTTAAGAAAATATTCTTGTATAACTAGTATATATAGTTTGTATTTATAGCTTTTAGTTTAAATGTGGCCTGCACACGTCATAGATTTCGAAATCTTTGATTGAGGATAACACACATATCTATTTCAAGTTCATTGACCTTACAGTAGCTAGCTAGTTTTCGAAAATGTCTCCGTACGCTCTAACGGAGCTTTTTTCGATTTTGAGTTTTGTGGGGCCATTTGGCTCAAATATAAGCCGGTTTGAAGATCAGTGGTTGTAGAGCAAGATTTAGATACTTTCTTGTAACGTGGAGGATTTGATAAGATCGTAAATTAATTTCTAGGCCGTATTAAATGTCTTGTAGTTCTTATTTCGGTGTAGAAGAAAGAAAGAAGAAGTGTTAAGGATGTTGTGATTATGATCATCAACCTCCCTGCTATCGATCAATGATGCCTATAAAACTATTTTTTTTTACACATTACGACCACCAAAAATTTCTTGTAGTTCGTCAATCTAAGACCTAAAAGTGCTATTAAAACTGCCTGTATTCTTCGAACCAGTGTTATTCTACATACTAGTGGCTACCTATGGACTCCTCGGGTCTATTGGCAGGTTTTGATGATTGAAGGGTTCTAACCTTCTATTACTAAGATAAAAGATCTCAATATAACACTGCTGCAAGATGGCTTATACTAATATGCAAATCACATACCTATTAACGCTTATTTATTACATGTACAGTTTAGAATGAGTATTTGATAAACAGGAAAAAATTATCTGTTGGTTACAGATTGCCTCGTGGTGTCTTTGCTAACTAAATAGTATTCTAATACCTACTTAATGGTTTTCGGTACTGAAACCTGCAACAGTAAATGTATGTTGAAAAACAGAATAACCACGAATCTCGTCTCATCGAAAACGTATTTCTTTACCAGGCGGATACCCTGGCATTGTTTTTCTCTTAATGTAATGAGGTTTATCAATTTATTTCATTATTAAAGTAGCAGGGGAGGCCATGATGCTAAATGGGGATTTACTCAAGCGTCATAGAGACCTATAGGATTAAGGGGCTTTGATTCCAAAATAGGTTGTCAAAGTCGAACCGCACACTTGTCATTATAGTTGGGCGATTCTACTTCACCACTAGTCGTAAATTAAATATTAGAAAGCGACGAAGCGATGAGTGGGCTGACTGGCTGCGCAGGCGCAGATTTTGTGCAAATCTTTCTTTAACGCCCATAAAGGCGTCTGGCCTTAGTGGGTGTTTCTTTAACATTTAGTTTTGTAATTATGATTTCGCCTTGGGTTTTCAATATTGCGAAACTCGTTTAGATATAGGAAGTGATAATGAACAGTTTATTTAAAACGTGATTTAGGTTACCTCGTCGATACATTTGCATAGAGAATGCTGTCGCGTGCCGCGCGGGCCGCTAAAATACCGCTTTATTTCCATGGTCTTCTTCTTCTTATCGTGTCGATGCTACAACAACTGTTGTAGCATGTCGTGTTGGAAAGATTAGCCAGACTAGACACTGTGTTACCGTGCCTAACTGTTACCGGTGTGCGCCATAAGGAGGCTCTTTCCATTGTGATAATATTTAATAACTAGTTTCGCTTAAATTATCTAAGGTATTTAGATTAGTATCATTCTAAAATGAAATATTTATATACATAATCTTGTCATATAGGGCATTAATACAAATAATAATACAAGGAAAATGATTCTAACCACCAAAATTCCCGAGAACTTCAGGGACTATTGAGTTTAAAATGTAGTTTGAATATGATTAAGTAAACATTTTAATGTAAAATAAAATATATATACAAGCGTCATTTTAGCGTATCTGCCAGGTGGATGGTAATTCCCATGTCAGTGTTTCCCACTACGCTCGTGTTTCCCGCCAAAAGATTACAGATACTGAAGTTGTTAGTACTGTTACTGTAATAGGTTATTGAACTATTGCAATGGTTTGATAAGAACATTTTCTGATGAAAAACTAGCTAATTTTCAAACAGTTATCTCAAAGTAGGAAATATACAATATACATTCATGTCAGATTGTATGTGAGGAACTAAAATATGGAACAATGAAATATATGCAGATCCACTCAACAAATTAGGAATCTAAAAACCTAAACCATTTCTTGCCCGTTCTTGTAGGCTCTGGTCGCGTGGAACTGGCACCTAGAATCACCTAGTATATAAGACGATTTTAAATGATCCTTGTGATTTTACTGAATGAAGTTTATGTGTTTTGCTATTTCAGTTTATCTGAGAGCATCATAACTAAATCGTTGAACAAATTTCAATGAAACTTATAAAATTAAGAGGTCTTTTTCTTGGGTCACAAGTTCACAACATGGGTTTTGTTGCAATCAAGAACATGAACCAATACAGCTTGGCCTCTCGTAACCAAAAGCAGTAATACATTACAGGGATCATCTAATGGTGGTGACCGATATTCCTGTCTGAATAAGAAAAATACAATTTTAGGCCCCAAATCTTTGACGACCGATGTGGCGCGGTGGGCGATGGTCCTCCTGCGACGCGGAAGGTTGCGGGTTCGATTCCCGCTTCGGCATAAATGTTTAACATACGTTCTGCAAATATTTATTCCGGGTGTTCTGGGTATTATATTAAGTATAATAAAAATATATATCTATGTAATGTGTTGTATTAAGTATGTCAGTCTTCTAGGACCCATAACACAAGCTCTGCTTAGCTTGGGGCTAGATGATGTTGTGTGGATTGTCCAGCATTATTTATTTATATTTATTTATTTAATCCTGCTAGACATTGATACTTTTCTATTTTCTATCTAACGTACATTGTAAAAAGCTTTTTAAATTCTTATCAGCTTGGTTTTAGAGTTAAATTAAAAAAATTACTTAAATAAATTTGGTTAACATTGTGTATAATTTAATTCATGTTTTGTGTAATTCAGGTACTTAATTAATTAATTCACTCAGGTAAATCACACAAAAAAAATACTATATTTTATTATTAAAATTTGTATTTATCTTTCCTAATAATATTTACATTGAGAGGTATTGAACTTGTTTTTCTAACAGTGGCTATTTTTTTATTTATAAACCACGTTTAAAATACATTATCCTCTATTATATGTGATAACTAACAACCCATAACGCTTTTAATAAACTGTTAAATTATTTTAGTATCTGTAACATTAAAATAGTAGTTTTCCTTCCTGCTGCTTTACGGCTCATTTTTAAACTTGGCGGTAAGGTAATAAATATTAAAAATATTTTTTTATTTTTATAATTTTATGTTATTTATTTTACCAGTCACAATAAGCTATACCAACTCTAGTAGTAGTAGAGCTCCTTGTTATTCCCGTTTCGGAAGATTGTAGTTGCGTACCAGTGGGAGGAAACACCTATCATGATCTTAATCCATTTTGGCGCAAAAATGACATGATTAATGTTTAGCTTGCAAAAACTATTATATTATTAGGTATCATATTATATTATAATTCTATATCACGGGGTGCATGGAAAGAGCCTCCTCGTGACGCACACCGGTAACAGCTAGGCACGGTAAAGCAGTGTCTAGTCTGGCTAATCTTTCCAACACGATGCTACAACAAAATACAGTTGTAGCATCGACACGACAGAAGAATTCTATATTTACGTTTTTTATCTCTAAGAGGTAGGTACGCTTGGCGGTAAGGCTGCTGGTTCCTAATTTTTGCTAAGGTACAATAAAAATCCAATCCATTACCAGTATAAACCATTATTTAGATGGTTTTTAAATATATTTTTTTATTGATATACATATTCACTAGTTTAAAAATGAAATATTATTATACTTTATATAGAATAAAGAAAAATAATATTCAAATCAAAATAATATGACAATATTCTTATTTAATAATTATGTAAGCTTATAACGTTTAAAAAATAATAGAAAAGGCTAAGCTTGCACTATACGAACTCAATTACAAATAAAATACTATTATGAAATTATTTAACACTGATTTATTACATATTTTATTACATATTTTTACGTTCTTCTAGGCTCTGGTCGCGTGGAACTAGCACCTAGAATCACCTAGTATGTAAGACGATTCTAAATGATACGCGTGATTTTACTGAATAAAGTAATTTTGACTTTGACTTTGACTTATTTAAATTGTTGTGTAGTTAGTATGATAGTACCTCGAATGTGGTTAATATTTCATGTACTTCGGGTTGCTGACGTCACGAATAGCCGCTAAGTCTAGATATCTGTAGGTATAGAGCATTGGGAATCCATTTTGTATGTATTCCGACTAACACCACAAACTGTCATTAACTCATTGTTTTGCATATTATGGGTAAGTATATTTATTCTTCGAATATATAGCTGAATATTAAGTAAGTATATAAGTAATATATAAGAGACAAATCATTTTGAAAATGCATGTGCGTTTGGCTCATCAATCCTTCCTCCTAATATTATAAACGCGAAAGTTTGTTTCGATTTTAATGAAACTTTACAATAGTGTAGTTTATATATCAGAATAACACATATTGTGGAATTGACCAGAATATAACGAGTATAAAACGTAGTCGCGGGCATCAGCTAGTGCACTATTAATTGGAAAAAAATACATTCATCGCAGCCTATCACCACACTAGTTCGTTCATTAACCAAACGGTGTTATTACTTTCATGAAATAATGTGTAAAATTAACTAAAAATAACATTTATGCAGTGTCCTTAGTTACACACAATAACATCCTTAAGTCTTTCAGGAAAATACATTGATCTTATTACATAAACATATTTTTACATAATTAATTAGTAATCATAGGTAAGGCTTATTGTTGTTGAATAAATGAAATGAAATGAAAGCCGATTTTATTATATTAATTCATTCTTCTTTATAAAGATTCAGTATAACTATCCTACAAGACCTAAAGTGATTATAAGTACTATTAATTTAGAAACTGAGACATGGAATTTCTTATGAGTGCCAAATTATAGATAATATCTCTGATAATATTATATATTGAACACTATTAGAGGCTGAGTACCGAAGTCTCTCTTAAATCTTGGTATCACAAAAGGTGATACTATATAATTTTGCGCTAAATGTCTCTTATTTTTTAGGATTAGTCACTGTTTGGGATGAATTAATAAATGACTATTATTTAATTATTAAATCAATCCTAGATATGAAATTGCTCTACACAATGAGCAAGATTCATTATTATACTTATTCAGCGAAAAAGTTTAAGAAAAACGGAAGTTGTCGGAAAACTGTGACCTTTTCCTCATACAATAGTTATCTACAGCATAATTAGGTCACGGCTACATCAGAGAACGCTCCGAAACACTCTTCATGTTTTTTCTTTGCAAAATTATTACTAACTACGTGATCTAAAGAACAAGAGAAGCAGCTCTCCTTGATCTCTCACTAGCCCAACTGAACGACAATTATGTAAATACGGCTTGATAAATCGCAGTTGAAAAATTGCACCGTCGCGTCCTATCTCTGCAGAGATCGCAAGCCCACGCACGGCGCGTCATGTCAACAAAACAGAATATCGCGAGTACTACAGTATAGCCGCGCGCGAGCCCGACCGCCAGCCATTCCGCCGCGAGACGCCGGCAGCGTCAAACGTCCGCACCGAACATGATCGATTACGCGCGCCCCTACGACCAGAACATGTGCGACGTGTACTTCCCCCCCACGCCGCCCGCGCCCGCGCGCCTCGACGACTTCCAAGTCTTCAGGAAGGGCACCGCCTCCCACATTTACGGGAACTACTATTCCACCCCGTCCTACGAATGCTACGCCGACCCCGACATCGACAGCACCGTAAGCGTTTACCATAACATGGTGGCCTGCCGGGACTACTATCGCGACGACTGGAAGAAGAAGTTTGTCGTGGAGTGGACCGAAGACGACTCCGTCGCTTGGATCATCGACGCCGTTCAGTGCATGGGAATCAGTGAGTTTGACGTTCCGTACCACAATTTTCGCATCTCTGGGCTTGAGCTGCGGAGTTTGAAGCGAGAAGACGTCCAGCAGAGAATGGCGCACTTGAGTATAGAGCCCTCCTTGTCCAGACGAATCGCCGATAATATATTTGAGAAGCTCCACGTTCGCTTGAGCGACGACATGATGGCGAGCGCGACATACGACAGATCCATGTTCAGATATGCGGAGACATCGGATCCCTATCAGCAGGAGTCGGTCCAGACGGTCTTGGATTTGGATTCGATAGAGCACAAGTCCAGAGCGTACACATCTGACTACAGGCCAAACGACAGCCGGCTCCTGGCCACCTGTGATTCAAGCGACGATCAAGAGGATGCGTTCCGTTTATCAGAAAACGCTTCCCCAGAATGCTCATACGGTAGCGATGTCAGCAAGTCGGGGGATGAGGACGACAAAAGGAAGATGGCCAAGCGGCCGCCGGGCAGGCCGAAAGGCAGCGGACGCAAGTTGCAAAAGCGACCGCGTAGCGTGTCCGTACCAGAGTTTCTGCGAAATCTTCTTTTGGATCGAAAGTATTGTCCGTCTATCATCAAATGGGAGGATCATACTCTTGGGAAATTTAGGTAAGTTTGTACTGTTAATTAAAAAAATACTTTTTAATTCCATTCCGCGGGTTTTGCGCATTACAAAGTTTCTATGGCTGTTTTTGAGTTCTGGTTTAACTTATAGCGACATAGCAGTAAGTTGCAAATAAACTACAGTCGTGACTTGGCCGGTGCATCTCGATCATGCATTATTGATCACGTCTCAGGCACGTGGTGTGACACTCGTCAGTTTTATGGCTGAACCATTGATGATGCTGTTTCTAAGAGTATTGACTGTGTCCGTGCGCACGAGTTTATGTTTGTATCTGTCTGAGTGCCAAGAGCATTAACAATTATTATTTTCTCAGTATTGTCTATCAATATTTATAATACATCTGTTAGTTACCATGACAACAATATAAACTGATAATAATATAATTACAAAATGAATACAAGATACGGTTTTCTTTATCTTATAACATAATAACATCCTTATATCATGATAACTGTATTATAGATCTATTTTACCATGAAACATATAGATACATATGGTGCACTCAGAAAATAATTTCTCAAATGAAAAATACTAAATATACAGCTACAAAGCCTCCACAAAGTCACTTAAATTTCACTAGTTTGTGATCTATTTCTCACAATGCATATACCAATGAGTACTTCGATGTATTTCTAACTTGTATGTACTCGTGACAAGAGATTATATTGCGGCATTCACCTACGTTATCTGTGCAAACGTAACCATCTGTTATTCCAGATAATATAACAATATAAGATCTTGCATATCAAATATATATCAATTCATATATCAGAATATATTTAAATGTTTATAATAAGTATTTGTAAATTTAGGGTTAGCGTTTCATAGGTTCATGTAACTATGATTCAAAGAGACTTGTGAGATTCGATTAATTAAGCGCATTTTCGAGTTTTTATTTTTCAAGTTTTAATCTCCCTATTATCTTTCCCTGTATTTGAAAAAAATAACATTGCCTTGACCATGTTCTGGCACCTTGGCGTGCAATAAAATTTCTTTTAAAAATGAGATATTGTATCAGTGAAATGGTTATCTGAAAGGTTACAATAACGAGAGCAGTAATTATAGAACACGCGATTGACAACTAATTTACAGATTTCTGTACTACAAGCGACCTAGAGCGGGAAGGATACAATGCTCTGTAATTACCCCTAGTTGACTGTTACTGCTTAAGGCTCATTAAAGGGACACATCTTAAGTTACTATTTAGTTAAATAAAAACTTTATTGAAGGATTTTTAAACACCATGTATGTTTAAGTAAAGGTAAGTAAAGTTTAAAAAGTTTTAAGTAAAGTATAATAAAAAGGCGGATTTATCGCATAACATGATTCCTTTCAGACAAAACAAAAAAATATCAAACTTATAAGCACTTTGACAGGCATTGCAGTTCAGTGGTTTTAGCTCTGTATTTCATGGTGTAGGTTTGATAGGTGCGATCCCCACAAAGTCAAAGTCAAAGTTATTTGCAGAATTACATGTAATAAGATTATTTGTTCTGTGTCTAGATTTCATTTACAAAAAATGTACATAACTGGTATATTATGGCAAAAAAATGATAGAAGTACCTACCTAAGTGAAAGAAGAAAATATAATGTCGACAACACTTGAAGATTAAGGTAGTGAGATGATGATGATATAGCAACATCCCAAACAAACATCAATGTTTGCCATCACACAAAATGTTTGTTCTCAGTGTATACTCGACCGATAAATAAAATATATAACAATAATGTACTTAATACATTACTGCACTAAGGTCGTCCAGCTAGCCATCATTAGCCCGAACCGGTACAACTAACTTCATAAGCAATTAATTTGATATAAAAGTATGGCTTTATAACTTGATTCACGGTCAATTCAATATTTTTGTACAATAAAATAAATATTATTATTTTATCCATGGATAATTCACACAAAATCAATCCCAAATATAAAAATACAAATACATTTTGGAACTTTCTTATTCTGAACATGGGTTCAGAATAAGAAAGTAAATAAATAGTAGAGTGTACATTAAAATGGTTTAATGTACACTCTACTATTTAAACATAAAGTAAATTCAGAGCCAAAATTATATTTCCGATTGAAATCGTGATAGGTACCTATTGAGCATTTTAAATTAAAATCTTTTAGTTTTAACTAGTAGAGGCAACCCGTTACATCGAAGATCAACATGTTTCTCGCACTTGCAATTAAAATTGATACTAATTACAATAATAATAAAGATCACAACCACATAACTACCGGTATAACCGCTGCAAATGATGATGCTTCAGCCGTGGTCGACGGAAACAGTAACTTAAACCTTATAGTTATAAGAATAAAGTTAAAATTAAATAGTTGTGACTTGTTGTAAATAATCGAACAAGGCCAAAGTTACTACTGCAAGGTTAAGGGGAGATAAAATAAACTGACGCCAATAATTTACGGCACTTCTTTATGGGAAACATTTAAAAAATACACAAAAACGAAATTATAAAATTATTGCTAAAAATATTTACAAGTCGATTTTTTACGTTCACATAATTACAATAATTACACATAATTATACAAAATTTTATTTGTATCATCATCATGAAAGATTAAAAGACACTATTTATTCACAAACAAACTTACGACTATACAGTATTTACAAAGTGTACATTGGCATATAAAATATATAAGAAACAGTTGAGCTATCTACAGACCGTTGCAAACGATATATTAAACAAATATTTTTTAATAAAATAATAATTTTATCTAGTATAGGTACTACCGTTACATATCTTTTTGAGTAACTATGTCACTATTACGCATAAAATACCCCACTCAGTATAACTACTTACAAAAACTTATTGGATTATCTTTTATTTGTTGTTATTGTTATTACTCATTGATTAAAGATATCCTGAGAAATAAAGTACTTACACCTTTGTAAAATGAGCTATAATAATATAGTATTCTGAGAATCAGTCTTCTTTGCAGTCAAATAAATGCTTGTAAAAGGACCAGGGACCATTGACCAGGGTCAACAAACTTGGGACAAAGATTTTGGCCCTTATTTTCAATGACTGCATGATTTGTGTTAAAAAAGAAACGACATTCGAATATACCTTTTTAGTACTTTGAATTGGCCAAAACATCTTGAAGGTACCTTTTCCAAATTACCAAATGACGCTGCAATTTATTCTTGTCATTCAAACAATAAGTCATATCACAAAAAAAGTATAGCATATACATATTTACACTTTTATAAAACCTACATAACAAATATATATAATGTTTATAGAAGTTATTAAATTATGGACCCCGTTATGTAGAATGTTGTATAGTTGTATTGTTATAAGTGTGAAATATTCAAAGATTTTAAACACAAAACCATTCATTTAATACTTATATACTTTTGTGTAAATACATCTCTATTAGCAACTCCCACACACAGAGCGAGCATTTTTTTTTTGGTTGGGTTCGAATAAACGGCGTTGAAGGTGTTACTCTATTCTACATTTTCTAGTTATGTTTATATTTTTTACCTCACAGACATGTAATAATATCAATTATAAACCGGTTCTCATGAGAATTCATATTTTATTTGCGCATAAACAATAATGATCAATCATACACAGTCTTGTGTTATTTAAAATGATGACTTGTTTTACCTTGTTGACTTTTTTTTATATAGAATTTTGTACTTAAATACACAATATTGAATATTTATTAGGTTTGTTAAAATTAGTGTGAAAAAATCATTTGGAAAACTAGTGTTATCGCGATCTTCATTATGAAAAAAATACTTGGGCGATAGCAAACATTAGATAATGTTTTTTTTCGAAGTGTGATGGTTTTACGAAAAATAGAGGTAGCTCTATAATATACTAAGTTACTATAAATAAATTTTCAAAGACAATTTACATATCACACTCTAGTCCCAAACTAAGAAAAGCTTGTGATGCATTTTTTGCACATCTTATGACTTAACAGAAATACAAAAAAATAAAAAAAAGATAAAACATAGAACAAAATGTACAATGTGCGGTCTTACTAGGAGCTCTATAATATACTAAGTTACTATAAATAAATTTTCAAAGACAATTTACATATCACACTCTAGTCCCAAACTAAGAAAAGCTTGTGATGCATTTTTTGCACATCTTATGACTTAACAGAAATACAAAAAAATAAAAAAAAGATAAAACATAGAACAAAATGTACAATGTGCGGTCTTATCGCTAAAGCGCTATATATGATACTCTGTTTATGTATACAGTAATCTTTAGATTAATAGCAACTAGGGAATCCCCACAGGTCAATAATACATTTGTAAACAAAAGCTGTACCGTTTTTCACCTACAAAAGCAAACGGTTACTACAACGATGGTTTAAAGTGTTTAAATATTCTAAAATAATTCGTCGAATGGTTAACTTTTTGATGAACTTTACGCAGCTAAGGTCAATAACGATAACTTTATTGACGATAAATGCGATTCTGAGAAGTTTCTTTTAATTATTTTTGTTGGAAATATAAAACTTACAATAATATCAGATTTCAATGATAATATTTTTATACTTTGATCCGTGTTTTAAATTTAAAAATCAAAAAACAAAATTTTGTGGATATTTTGCCAGTTTTGCCTTTTTCGCATAATCCGTTCAATTAAAAACATTACTTGGACGAAATAAATCAATGAAATTAAAGATGTAAGGAAATTTTCTTTCCTTAATTTTTTTATTAAAATCGTAAAAAATCTAATATTTTTATCTTTTTGTGAGAAAATTACTGACAATAGTTTTAGTTCTGTCAAATCAGGTTAGTTCAAAAAAAAATATAACCAAATCGTAACTTTTTTTAATAAATATATAAGCTATGAGTAAGAAAGTAAAGAAGAAGAAATCTGAATCAATTATTTAATTGTAAATGCCTTTTCATACAGTAATTACGATTTCGAGGTATTTAGTGTAAGC
The DNA here is from genome assembly GCA_932527185.1 of Ecliptopera silaceata. Classification (NCBI taxonomy): domain Eukaryota; kingdom Metazoa; phylum Arthropoda; class Insecta; order Lepidoptera; family Geometridae; genus Ecliptopera; species Ecliptopera silaceata. The sequence continues at coordinate 516,989 of OW052202.1, read as the reverse complement.
CAATGATTCAACCTGGTAATTTCTCGATACCTAAATAATTTAAATGCAATTTCCAAATACTTGATATATAAATAAATAATGCTTTTATAAACTCGTTCTGAAATTCTTTATTTTATAGTCATTGTGGGTTATAATGTTTGATTACTTCAATTGTTTTTATACGACCTTGGGTTTTTTGTGGATTGTTATAAAAACTTTTAGGTATTACCTTAATGTTGATAAACCGGTTTGAATAAATCTCATTGTTGCAGTTTTGCTAACAAACTTTTTTTAATTCGTCGACCATATTTTTTTGCTTTAATTTTATACTACCAATACCACACACCGCAATGCTAGTTCCAAACTAAGCAAACGTTGTACTATGAGAAAGGTACTGGTGATCGAGTAAAAATATTTTTTTTCTCTGTGTAATATACATAATTTACATACTACCAACATCAACGTCTCCCATCGCATTCCTGGGAATAGAACCCACATGAAAGGCAAAGACTGACCGAGCTTTGACACTGTCAAAAACGAAAGGGTTAATTAGTTTGACACGTAATGTTAGGCATGTTTTCTTTGGAAGTTTATAATGATTCATTGACATGTTGTCATGCATTTAATGTGCATTAAATATTGACTGAGACATTTATGATTGTAATAGTTTAATTTTAATCAATCTTTTTATTTTATAATAGCTCATGAGTAAATCTATGTAGGTAGTACTAACAAGAAAGTACATTTATATTTTTTTTTTTTTGGTTAGAAAATTTATTATTTTATTTAAGACTAGCTATAAGTAAGGATAATATTTTCTTTCAACATGAGTTAAGTAACATAAACAATCATTCTTAGTAATAAAGTATGTAAAACAATAACTATCAAAATGTATATAAATACAAACTCTACATACATACAACTTCTACATTTGGGAAAATTCGTAACCAGTCCTCATAATCCAATAGCATTGTCGATAATCTCTAAAAACAACTAAACAAGGGGAAAAAACGTAGAGTAGTGACACAGACAGCCTCTCGTTCCGGCGTGGTGGGCGCCACCCTTGCATCTACTATTATAGATTTTTTTTTCTTCCGGGGTTGCCAGGGAGCCAAGGACGTAGCTTCCGCTTTCAGGGTACACGTGGCGTAGCTATTTTATTTTTGTATTAACGTTCGGGTTTCAGGCCAATGCCTATTATATCAAACTTTCATTTTAACATAGAGAGTTAAAAAATAAAAGAAAACTGATTATTAATTAATAAAAATGATATTTTCCTAGCTAATCTATATATTTGGTGCACCTGTACACAATGTTATGAAGTTCCAAACTAAGCATAGCTTGCACTATGGGAACTTGATTAGTGTAAAACTATTTTTGTGTATTAATATTTCAGATTACCAACAATATCAGACTATTTTAATATTCTAATCTAGCACAAAAGCAAAATGAACTAGTAGAAAAAGTGATCTATGTGTCCTTACAAAATAATTTTATCAGGTAAATCAAAAATTCTAATTAAGTAGCGTTATTATAATTAAGTTATACTAATAAAAGCCTAATAAGTTTCGGTTCATTTTAAACAGCTTCGCAATAGAGTAACAAAGGTCTGGCTGCACGTAAGTGGGCGATAAAAGCTGACCTTCTGTCCTGAAGGTTTACGAGCGATACACACCGATAATATGTTTACACCTTTGTTATGACGCTTCAGAACAGTGCGGGTTCGAATATTTTACCGATACTCTTTTAAACAACTCCACAATTTTATTTTTTGTATTATTTGGGTCATTCTGGGTGTCAATATGTATTCTATGTATATATTTACAAAAAAAAAATCGTTTCAAAACTTTCTCTAACTCTCGTGGTTTCGGGCTTAGCCATCATTCACCGTCTTACTCAAAAAATCATCTCAATCAAATCAACCTGTATATACCTTAAATAGTATACCAGCTTTGAACTCACAGATTTTTACACAACAATAATGTCGAAGACTTCATTCAAGTTTTTCGGTTCGACTTGAGTTTTGTCGTATTTGTTTTCAAACAATGAGTTGATTTTAATACCAAGCATTATTTTTATGTTTATATATCTGCCTGCTTAAAACACAGCGCGAGTTCGACTCCATGACACGTGTGTTATATTACACAGTACAACTCTTCTTCTTGTTATTACTTTAGTTTTACATGTTTATTGTTTTAGTTAATAGTCAAATAAGTTCCCACAATATATTTGTATCGAGTCCTATAACTCATTTCTTATCATAAGGACTTTGTTAATTTATTGTTTAGTTAATAGTCAAATAAGTTCCCACAATATATTTGTATCGACTCATATAACTCATTTCTTATCATAAGGACTTTGTTTATTGTATACATTTCAATTTCTCGATGATGTTTGTGTTCCCACAATATTTATATCGACTCCACGTAACTCGTAAATTAGCTTTTGTTTATATTTCAAATTCTTATCGATGTTTAGTTCCCACATCCTTTTGGTATTTAAGCTTAGTTTTAAGAAACCAACAGTCAGTTCAGTTCTAACTCTCAAACTCTCGACATACATCTAAATCAGTGTACTAGTTCTAAGTTTTAATTCAATAAAGTTATTTTTAAATCAAGTTTTGCCATTTGCTATATAACATTTGGCGCAGGCGGTAGGACGCATAAATCGCGAAAAGTCGAGGATAACGTTTAAACTCAGTGAAAGTGAAAACGGTACCTGAAGGGTTTTGACTTCCTCGCCGGACCGACGACGATGTGCATCCACATTATTTTGTTATTGTGGTAAGTGGCTCAAACTTATATGCTCTATTCCTAAATCCTCCTCATTCCAAAATCTCCTAAATCATTGATTGACGATATTTTATTCTTTAGATTTATATAATATAATCAAATCAAGATGTCCACAGAATCAAAAACCATTAAAGTTGAATCCAAATCAGTAGAAGTAGATCTTACAACACTTTTAAAACTAATTCCCGAATTTGACACCATCAAAACTTCCGATGTTTATCGATTCATACGATCATGCGATGCGGCGTTTAAACTTGCATCTACTACACAAGAAATAATTCTATTAACATACACATTGAACAAAATCACAGGACCAGGGTCTTCAGACGTTCATGCTAAGAGTTTTCTGACTTGGTTCGATTTGCGAGGCTTTATAATTCAAAAATATTCACAAACAAAAACCTTAGGGCACTTGCAACTTGAACTTCAATCACTATTTCAAAAACCCAACGAATCAATCACGGAATATTTCCATAGAGTAGATTTATGTAGGAGTAAACTAATAGAAAAGCTAACAGCAGAAATCTACGATGAAACTTTACAAGGCCGCGTGGCCACCACCGAAGAAACAGCGCTTAATGTCTTTATAAATGGATTAAGCTCTAACATCGGAGTAATGCTACGAGTACGTTCAGTTTCAAACCTCACCGATGCAGGCAACTTTGCCATTCAGGAAGAGAAAATTCGTAATATGAACAATACTAGGCACGCACTTTACAAACATAGCGTTTCAACACGCTCATATTCGAATCCCCAAACATCAAACATAATCAGCGGTAACATACAGTCAACACCCAGGACGTTTCAAAACACGAAAACTTGCAATTATTGCAAGAAGCCTGGGCATTTGATTTCTGAATGCCGCAAACGTGCCTATAACAATGGGAACAGGCCCATCCTAGTTCCTGCACAGCAACAGCAACGCGTAGCACCCGTGCAAGCTCCAACTCCAGCTAAGGTAAATAATTTAAACTGTCAAGCGGCCGAGAAAATGGGCACAACCTCGGGAACCGCTACGAACTATTGCTTCAGTGCCCAGACACCAACATCAATCCTGAGCCCGAGTCAAACTACGAATACAAACATCGAGACGGAGGCATCCCAGCTAGAATGGTAAACCAAATCAAAACGACGAATCATTATCAAACAGGGAAATTTCAGTCGCTTCATTCAGTCCATCGGGGACAAGCGCCATTCCCTCAAATCAGTGAAGAGCACAAAGTATCACCACAAAGCAAACCAGTCTATCGGAGACAACTTTGTGATGCTAGTACTCAAACTGACCCTCTAAATCTAGCTCAACCAAATCCTAAATCCGAAATCTATACTAACTCTAACTCAAACTCTCAAGTCAATGACAAATCGAAATCAACTAAATCTAAATCTAATTGGAAATCTAAATCAAAAACTAATTGGAAATCTAAATCAAAATCTAATTCGAACTCCAATTCAAAATCCTCTGAATCTATTACGATCTCCTCACTCAGTGTTCCTCCAGAAAATCTTTTACACTGCCAATTCCATGTTGAAGGAAATCCAATTACCTTGCTGATAGATACAGGTGCTGCAATTTCTGTTATAAATAAAACAAAGATAGGTTCATCACCTCTAGATGTATCGAACATCGTATCTATTGTAGGTATCTCAGGAAAAGAATCTTCAATTCGAAGCTTTGGAACAGCTCAAATTTCGCTAGACGATTTCTCCAAGTTCAAATTCCATGTAGCCAATCTTAATATTCAAGTAGATGGCATACTCGGTAACGATTTCATGTCCAAATTCAATGCTAGCATTTACGTGCAATCTAAAACAATGAGAATCCGCGACAAAACATACAAGCTATTCTACATCAGTGAAAAGAAAGAATTTACTAATGAAAACGAACAATTCTTAGGTAAACGGTCTGAAACAGTTATCACGTGCTTTACTAAAAACATTCAAAATGGGTACGCCGTGATAGAAAAACAACAAATTGCTAAAAACGTATCCATCCCCAATGCATTAGTTACAGTCAAAAATAACAAATTCTTAATAACTTGTGTGAACTCAAGTAACGTTGACAAAATATTACACAATCCCGAAATCAATACTACACAACTGATATTAAACGATAAACCTTTCGAGAAACTCAAGCACTCGATCCATTTATCAAATTCTAACAACGAAAACAACCCAAGCCATGAATTTAACAAAATCGATAAGCTCGTACGACAAGACCATCTTAACAGCGAAGAGAAAGAATCACTTAACAAAATCGTAAGCGAGTTCTCAGATATTTTTTACGTTGAAGGCAATCCTTTAACCTTCACAAATCACACCAAACACTCAATCCCAACCACTTCAAATATCCCAATTCACACGAAAACTTATAGGTTTCCTTTCGTTCACCAAGAAGAAGTAAAAACTCAAGTTCAAAAGATGCTCGATCAAAATATAATTCAACCAAGTAGTTCTCCTTGGAGTAGTCCTATCTGGGTAGTTCCCAAGAAGCTCGATGCCTCAGGGAAACAAAAGTGGCGTGTAGTAATCGATTATCGCAAACTCAACGAAGTCACAATCGGAGATAGTTATCCTTTGCCTAATATAACAGACATTCTAGACAAATTAGGTCATTCAGTTTATTTCACGACTCTAGATTTAGCGTCAGGGTTTCACCAAATAGAATTAGACCCACAGGACGTTCCTAAAACAGCTTTTAACACACCTTACGGTCATTACGAATTCTGTAGAATGCCATTTGGCCTAAAAAATGCACCTGCCACATTTCAGCGTGCCATGGACAACGTTCTTCATGGTATACAAGGAGAAAGGTGTTTCGTTTACCTTGATGATATTGTAGTCTTTGCTTCAAGCCTCCAAGAACACGAACAAAAACTCACTGAAGTCTTCAATCGTCTCAGAGAATACGGTCTCAAAATTCAGCCTGATAAATGTGAATTCATGAGAAAAGAAGTAGCTTACCTAGGACACATTATTTCAAACGAGGGCGTGAAACCTAATCCCGATAAAGTCAAAGCTGTTAGAGATTTTCCAATTCCTAAATCATGTAAAGACATAAAATCATTTCTTGGTCTCGCAGGTTACTATCGCAGATTTATTCCAAACTTTAGTAAACTTACTAAGCCTCTAACAAGCCTTCTTAAAAAAGATGTTCCCTTTAATTGGGGCGAAGAACAACAACAAGCTTTAGATACATGTAAAGATATTCTCACAACAGCGCCTATTCTACAATATCCTGACTTTAGCAGGCCTTTTAATTTGACAACTGATGCTTCAAAATATGCAATCGGTGCTGTCCTTTCTCAAGGTGATGTAGGTAAAGATCTACCAATTGCATACGCCTCACGCACTCTAAATAAAGCTGAATCAAACTATTCTACGATAGAGCGCGAGTTACTAGCCATAGTTTGGGCAGTCAAACATTTTCGACCTTATTTGTATGGGAGAAAGTTTAACATTCTCACCGATCATAAACCCTTGATTTGGGTTATGAATATCAAAGATCCAGGTAGTCGCCTAGTCCGTTGGAGATTAAAACTCGAGGAATATGAATATCACATAGAACATAAAGCAGGTAAAATGAATACTAACGCAGATGCTCTTTCTCGCCCACCTGTCATGAATTCAAACATAATCGACTTGACAGACTCACCTCCTAACTCACCTCAATCAGAAGATTACTTACAACTCAACTACGAACACTATACTGCCTTACAAGACACAGAGCGTAAATGTTTCGACTCCACTAAAATCAAATTCTCACCTGATCGGTTATTAGATCACAGACACAAAAATGTATTCATTCCTACGTCATGTATACACTCAGATCAAAATGATCTATCAAATGAAGCTCTAAGCTTATGTTCCGAAGTAGAGCCCTATGTAGACAAAATCAAGAACCTCTACGATGCAGATCTCTTAGTTTCGAACGCAAGACAAAATCTTATATTCAGTTGCACTAGACCCAATCATTTCGATCCATGGGATTCTGAAAGCTATTTCAAAGCATTACTATCTTGTATCCAACAACATCATATATCGCATCTTTGTGTACCAGATCTTAAAAATGACCATACATGCAAATTGGTCAATAACGAACAACTTCGGATCACAGCGTATTTAGCCGAAAGTTATAACTTCGAAATCACAATTTGCGAAAATAAAGTTAGGTATCCTAAAGCAGAGGAAATCCCTAGTATTTTGAAAACCTATCACGATGAACCTCTTTCAGGACATCGTGGCATCATAGAAACCACTAGAAAAATCAGAAACGAATTCTTTTGGAAAGGTATGACCAACGATATAAAAACTTATGTCGATTCTTGCATAACTTGCCAACGTAATAAAATACAAAGAAAATCCTTTCAAGCTCCTATGGTAATAACCTCCCAATCAACTGAACCTTTTGAACGCGTCTCTATGGATTTAGTCTCATATTCAGATGTGAGTGAAAGCAATAATAAATACGTACTAACTTTACAAGATGACCTAACGCGATATGTTCAAGCATATCCAATCCCAAACAAAGAAGCCAATACTGTAGCGCAGAAACTACTTCATTATTGCCAACACTACGGAGTCCCAAAGAGATTCCATTCAGATCAAGGCACAGAGTTTACGAATAACGTTATGAAACAATTAATGAAATTTTTTGGCTCTAATCATACCTTTAACACAGCATATCATCCGCAAACTAACGGTTCTCTCGAACGATTTCATGCTACACTACGCGATCACATTCGCATGTATCACAATCGTAGATCAAAAAACTGGGATCAAATCATTCCTTTTGCAATTATGTGTCATAACACCTCAGTCAATAGCTCAACTGGCTATACACCTCACGAACTCCTTTTCGGTTATAAACCTCGTCCATTCTACTCTATCAAACCTATTTCTGATTATACTGCATGCGATTATCTCAAGGATTTAAACGAACGTCTAAGAGCCTCCCGCGATGCTGCACTAAAAAACATCGAAAATATGAAAGAAAAAGCTAAGGAGCGCTATGACAGCCAAATCAAAAACACTGTCGAATATAAAATAGGTGATAAGGTCATGCTCAAGGTCCCGAACCCAAATAATTTAGATTCCAAATGGGAAGGGCCTTATGAGGTAGTGCGTATAGGTTTTAATGAAACCTACATGATCAAGAAGGCAGGTAAAAACCAATTGGTTCACACCAATCGCCTTCGACCATATTTAGGTTAGATTGAGTCGGCTTAAGTTATTTAAATAAGTTTAGCAATAGGTCTATATCTAAGTTTAGTTTAAAAATAAGCTAATTCAGACTCTAGTTCAGATTCTAATTCAGTTATTATTTCTATTCCAGTGCAACAACCGGAGTCGTTGCCCACATAAATCCAAGAATTTATGAACCTCTTAATTCCTATTCCGGATTATTCTATGACGAAGAAGGAAAAGTCTCTATTACTGACGAATCATGGAAACTCGTAATTTATAAAGACCTAAAACCTTTGTTCATTGCTTTTGATTCTTTAAAACGGCTCTCTGATACTTTCCAAATAATTTCGAACCAATATACAAATTTTCCTAGCGTTCAATCAACAAAATCATATTTAAACATAAACTTCAATAAAATCGAATCAAGACTTGCAGAGCTCAATCTATATCTAGGTAAAAATTATCGTTCTAAAAGAGAACTTTTAGACGGCTTTGGCTCTGTTCTAAAATGGCTCATAGGTACACCTGACGCTAAAGACGCAAAACGCTATGACGAATGCATCGATAAACTAGAGAAGAATGAATTAGATCTATCTAATCTTATGCAAAAACAATTGCAAATCACATCTTCAACTATTAAAAATTTTAATGAAACCATTTTCAAAATCACCTTGGATGAACAAGTAATTAATGAAAATATAAATCGTCTTAACAGTTACTTAAATAAATCCAACTCTATCATTTTCAACCTTAAAGCCAGTGAAGACATCTCTACTATATCATTCCAAATCTTAGAACTTGTCACAAGCCTAGAAAACGAAATCGACGAATGTCTATCAAGCATCCTTTTTGCTAAATCCAATATAGTTCATCCGTCAATCATTAGTTCCAAAAGATTATTTGAAGAACTTTTAAAATCTAACAAAATCATAACAAATAAAAGACTAGTCACCTCTGTCACTTTAGAAAATCTTCATACATTACTAGAGTCCTCAATTTTAACAGCCTACGTATATTCAAATCGCCTAGTTTACATTATAGAATTCCCTCTCGTCAATAATGATCCACTAACGCTTTATCACATTTATTCTATACCAATCCGTCATCCTAACTCCTCATTTTATTCCACAATCCTTCCTGAGCATATATACCTGGCTACTGATCCCAATGGACATTATTATGCGGCAACAAGCGCCTTGGACAGCTGCACCATCTTTGCATCGAGGCAATACATCTGCAAGGATCTCCTACTCTACGACTCCTCAGAACGTCCCATCTGCGAACAACAACTCCTGTTCAGCACAGAGAGAACATTACCCGAGACCTGCACAACTACAACATTTCCAGCGGAAGTCCAGACGTTTCAGCCACTCCAACACAATAAGTGGCTCTACATCCTCAGCACAGAATCCAATTGTGTCCTATATTGCGGAGATGATGCCTCAAATCACAAACTTCAAGGATCAGGCATTATCACACTACCCCAAGGCTGTAAACTGCATACGAGTTACAGTACGCTCACTGCTTTTGAAGCAAATGAAGAAAATACGACAATCCCTATCATCGTTCCCGATATAAGAACGGATGACTGCTTCGAATTAACAAAGAAAATCGACACTCCACCATATCTCTTGCCAATCAAGATCAATGAGATGCCTTTAGACTCGCTGAACAAAATGAGAACCCATCTAGATAAATACTCAGAAGAACTTAAGAAATTACAAACCAAATCCAAGACTCAAACGTTCATAGAGCGGAACAACATCACATTCATGTTGATATATTTCGCAACGGGCATGTCGCTCATTCTCTACATATTAATAAAAATCTGCAACCGATTCCCAAATGGATTGATTCGAAGACGACGGTCGTCGACCAGCAGAGGGTACGTCCAAATCTTCAACAACTGCTTCGACAATTCCCAGAGACGAAGCACCCGGATCGCCATCCCACTAAGAAACATACATGAAACAACCTCTTGTATAACAGACGACGAAGATAACCGCAGCGACGATGCTGAGAACGCGGCAAGAACACCCCAATCCCAAAGATCAGGTGCTAACACCCGATCTTTATTCTAAGAGGGGAGGAATGTTATATTACACAGTACAACTCTTCTTCTTGTTATTACTTTAGTTTTACATGTTTATTGTTTTAGTTAATAGTCAAATAAGTTCCCACAATATATTTGTATCGAGTCCTATAACTCATTTCTTATCATAAGGACTTTGTTAATTTATTGTTTAGTTAATAGTCAAATAAGTTCCCACAATATATTTGTATCGACTCATATAACTCATTTCTTATCATAAGGACTTTGTTTATTGTATACATTTCAATTTCTCGATGATGTTTGTGTTCCCACAATATTTATATCGACTCCACGTAACTCGTAAATTAGCTTTTGTTTATATTTCAAATTCTTATCGATGTTTAGTTCCCACATCCTTTTGGTATTTAAGCTTAGTTTTAAGAAACCAACAGTCAGTTCAGTTCTAACTCTCAAACTCTCGACATACATCTAAATCAGTGTACTAGTTCTAAGTTTTAATTCAATAAAGTTATTTTTAAATCAAGTTTTGCCATTTGCTATATAACACGTGCCATAATTTTCAAACAATGACTTTTATGTTACTAATTAGGTAATGTTGTAAAGTCATATTGTTTTATAAAAACTTGATAGCGAAACAAAAGGGAGTTGGGTTTTTTATTGAATAGGTAAGTAAGTTTATACAAACTACGCAAAAGGATGTTTATCACCACTAATTGACAAGTAAAATATCTTGATATTCTTGAACACCTTATAACAATAAAATGAGGCACTTGATATGGCAGCAAAGTAGCATTACTTTTGTTAATGAGGAAAACAGTAAATTTATTTTAGTGTAAATATTTGTAACTTCCAAAATGTATTCGTGTGATATTATTGTCAGATTATGTCCGATTCAATGCCAAAAAAAATTTTTTTTTTTTGTTTTGACACTAATTTCGTTAAAAGTTTATATATGCAATATATTACAGTATAAAATAAAAGTTAAATTGGCTTGAAAGTGGGTATCTATGGATGATTGTTATCAGTATTTATCGATGAACTTTTTTTGTTAAATAAATTAATACATATTCGTGGATCTAGTCCTAAAATAAACAAGATTACATGGAATACTCTAACTATAAAATAAAAAAAATGGTATCTACTTAACTAAATAGTGTTTTTGCTTTATGCAGTTTTGTGCGCTATGTTTTGTAAAAAAAATGTATAACTGGTACGAAACCCTTGGTTTGCGCGTCCGACTCGTACTTGTCCGGATTTTCGTAATGCTATTCCCAAGTTTCGTCGTGTACGAGTAACACGCATTTTTCTCGACGCTAATCAAAATCTCATCTACGCCAAACTGTTATTTAATTCCATCTATTCATACCCCTAGCATTAGTTTATGACGTTATCTAACTATACTTTGACATTTGTTCGAAATATCGAAGTAGCTCGTAGTTTTTTATGCTGGTCTATTTGATACGTTTGAGCTTATTCTAGTGTAAAAAATCAGTGCTAGAGGCACATCATTATGTAGATTCCCGAAAAATTGCAAAGCTGTTATTCTGGGCAGCCCTGCGGTTGCCATGACGACGCGCCCGGGAAGCTTCCAGTCACGTGTCGTAGCGAACTTGTTTCCGCGTTTTTCTTTTTCTCCCGTTTTTTTCCCCTTCCCTCCCCATCTCGCCCCCCCTCTAGTTAGGGGGGAGGGGGGCAAGGGTGCGGGCTGCCCCCCTCGACAGCTCGTGTACGCGACTTAATTGCGTCTGTGAGTGTGGTCCAGAAAAATTAGAGCGAGGTTAGTCGGAGGACAGAGAAAACAATTGAATTTGTAAGAAATTGCTTGGAAACACTTACATTGCTAAATTAATTAATTAATTGTACTTGGTTTTAAAAATAAGAAGTTACTTTAAAAAAAACTGAATTTTTTATTGTTACTTTTTTATGAAAATATAATATACCTTTTTAAATTAATGTTTATGTTGACTAACCAACACGAGGAAAACTAGAAATTATCAATATAAGATTAATTTATTAAGCTGAAAATTTTAATATTAGTGATCTGATAAAATTAGGTAATATTTTTAATATGTTTATTTTGTCAGTACAGGGTGTTATAAAATGATATACAAAAATAAATATTTTGGATTCAACAAAATTGTTCACGATCCATCAAATTCTATTAATAATTAGTTTAACTTTATTTATCAACTAAATATACACCTCACATTTTACTATTAAGTGGCCCACCAGATACTAAGTGGTGACTGCCTATAACGATGACTGAGTACATCCACATAGCCCGTGTACAAATAACAATGTATTTGAATAATTCAAAATGTCGATTTTTATTGAACACTATAAATTAACATGTAAGTACCTCTGATAAGGTACCGTAATAGTTGACCTTGTTACCAAACCATTTGTTTACGAGGTTCAGCACTAATTGGCTATTGTGCACGTTAATTAACATCTAAAATGATATTACAATACAATAATAATTTGTATCTAACTTATTTGACATAGAATTTATAGCAGTTTGTATGGTGTATTACAGTTTATCAATTACTGTAGCATTATTTTATTAATATTGTTTTTATTGAACCACTTAGTACTGTATGGTGATGTAATAATTAAAATAAAAACATTTATGTTTATGATTTATTTATACATTTTCCGTAGCAACTTGGTTTTTCACAGTCTGTAGTTACCTCTATGTAGTTATCTGCATTTTAAAATGCTGCTGACTGCTTATTAAAACTTAAATTATCTTATTTTGCTATAAATACAAACATAATAGAACTTAATCCTAGACGAAAATATAAACAATTAAATTATATCAACTTGAATTAAATAAATTGATAAAAATATCGCATAATAAATTCAAATATTTTTAATATTTGTATTATTCATCAATTTGTCCTGGTTTCAACTTCCGTAGCACAAAAAAAGGATTTAAGTAAAAAAAAGACAAATTCAAAAGATATACAATATTCCAGTCGCGTAGTCTCTGCCGCGATCATGACACTACACGGGGCCTTGCACCAAATTCTCTGTAACATTTCTTTTTCGTGAAAATCTATTTATAACTAGGGCAGCCTCGCGGCCCTTTATGCCTAACTCAGCTCTATTCCCCCGAAATACGGTTGTTCTTGCGATGGCTGTTACTTGTACGTAGGTAGGTATATTTTTTTTCGTAGTGGCTCTATTATATTGATTAGTAAGACTCCCTCCTTCCGGGTGGCGTCTTTGTGAAGATTTTTCTTATTTTTTCTTTGTTTTGCGTAGTTCTAGTTGGTTCTTGTAATTAGGACAGTCTCTTGATGGCAGGAGCTGATGGCGGGTCGTTATTCGCTTCAAAAATTCTTGAAGTTTTCTTTTAGCTACGGTTTTTGGGTACTTTCTCTAGTGGAAAGCCTGAAAATGTTAGCTTTTTTTTGGATTCCGAAGTTAAATTGCTTGAAGAAAAAAGTCTTTGAAAGCTTCTAATTCGTTAGTACAAGTTCCCTACCTAAACGTAAACATCTTACTTCAATCAACAGTTTTATAGTTCTCATGTCGCGAATTTCACAATAATCGGTTTAGTACTGCACTCGCACGCAACACATTTCTATGCTAGTGCGTCAACAAAACTGACTTTACATAGTTTACATGACTAACTACTTAGTACTTACCGGGACAAAAACTTTAACATTAAAAACAGGTAAGACCTACATACTAGGACCTCATACTTCTTAAACGGTATAAAAAACCGGCCAAATGCCTACTGTCTTATAAAAAAGAAAAAAATATAATCAACATTTTGCTCGTTGGGATTCCCCGCGACCACTGCCGTGCATGTGTGCGTTGGCACGTTACAAAGTAACTCACACGCATGCTACGTCGCAGGTAGTTATGATAATTAGGTGAATTACAAATGTCTAGTTTCAATAACGGTGGTGATGATGACGTCAAGATTCAATTAATAGGGAAAACAAGTAAAATTTACAACCTTGACATTTGCGATAGTAAAGAAAATTTTACTTTTGAATTTGAGTTATATTAAATTTCATTGCTTTGAAAGTTACCAAACGTTTTCATGTGTCGAATACAATTTGTTTTTTTCATATAGGTACCTATGATGTTTTGAAATAGCTTTAGTTTCAAAACAAATAAATATTAAACAGAAAAATTGGAATAAAATATTAATTAAGTATGTACCTACTACTTACTTTCTTAAGACTGTGTTTTTATTTTTATGATTTATTTTTAGGAAATTATTTATTCAAGAATAGCCTCAAAATTAGGATGTAACGTTATTTTAACCAAATGAAAAATAAATTAGTCGCTTTTTGTACTGGCATACATTGAAAGATAAACGCGACATGCTGACGTAACGCGTGAGTCATCGACGCGTGCGCAAGAATTAATGAGACTAGAACTGAAACTCTACGAGCGATATACTTATATTCTGACACTGTTTACTCTTTTAGACATAACTTTACATATATTTTTTTATGTTAATATAAAATAATATACTTATGTAAATACATTTTTTTTGGATAATGATAACACTTTTGTAAATTTTTGTATTCAAGGGTAACCTAGAATAATAATAATAAAGAAGTTTTACTTTTAATTTTTTTGTAGAATTTGAAAAATAATTATCAAAAACTAAAACTCAGTTGTTCATTATTAAAAGTCATTTTTGAGGAAGCAGAAAGATGATAAAATAAAATGACTAACAATAGAGATTATTATAAATTATCTTGTAATTCTGACAGTTCAATGATCACGTGACAAATTGATAATATAATCACAATAGCGGAACTGTGACTTTTGTCACGCGAAATAAATAATTGTGCATTTGTCTAGGACCTCTTTGTTTACTACTGCCTTGACTAGTCTGTCTAGGTCAATCTATATTTGCTTTGAGTTAATAAGTTAGTATTAATTTGTAATCACTTACGTAATAAAACTAAGAATCGAATCTAGAGACATTAATTTGAAATTAAATTTTAATAAAGGTGTAGTAGGTATTTGTATTATCTAAATAACTTGTACTTAAATTAATTTTTTTTTGTCAAAACTTTCAATAATAAATCAACAGTTAACAAAAACCATTTTCAGCCAATAGTGTCTGAATAGAGATTGTAAGGTAGGATGTTGATGGAAACTGAGTTCTATTGCTATAGAGATACGAGCCATGATATAAATACCGTTTGATCAATTACGCGTGAATACCTACTGGTACCTACCGATACCTACACGTTTGACGATGTGCGAGCGAGACAGCATGAGGAAAACGTGAAATAATATAGTAAACATTGCGATAATGAGAAACTTTTTTATCAATGATAAAGATTGCTATCAGTCAACTGATAATACAGATTAAGATGTTATTATTTATTTACAAAAAGCTAGACAATTTTTTTGAAAAATTTCATGATAAAACGTCATTTCTGTTTAGTCTATTTTTTTTAAAACAATTGAAGATATAATTGTTATTTTTTTTAAAGAATAACTAGTTTTCATTTTTTTCTTGTTTTCTCTAAATATCTACTCTGTTTACTAACAGTTCGTCAAATTATGAGCGTTATCAATGTTATCATACACTTAAAATAAAACTTCAACCTTATCATACATGTGATCCACAACACTTTTATCGTATACAGATTTGGTGAATCATAATTCTAACAATTTAGTACAAAACAAAAAATAATTTAAATGCATTAAAATCACATTATTATACACACCAAAGAATTTAAAACCCATTTTCTAAAGTATGTAATGAAATAGGTAACGTTAAGCTAATTAAATTAATTAAAATATTAATTGATTGATATTTGATATCATTTCGTTCAAGTTCTTCGATTTAGTTATATATATTTGATTATCATTTAATTCTGGCTTGATCAATAAACTTAACTTGCCTTTAAAAATTAATAAATGTATATTGTACCTATATTAATTTAACGTTAATATAACTGTTACTTTAGTTTATTGCCAAGTTTCACACAATACCTGGAACTCGTCAAATTGGACAACTTGTGAATTTTAAATGACTCGCTACCGCAGATCATAAAATTGCAATTTACGACTTTAATAAAGTTTAAATAGAGCATATATCAGCGTAGCAGGAATTCTGACCTCGATGAGACCGGTGCTGTTTGCCAATTTATTTCCAAGAAATTTTCTTCGTCAAAGATATAGAATTTAACAACATATAGTGTCAATGCGTAAAATATAGTTATTGAAAGTGATATTTTCATAATATTTGCATTAAACTATAAATAAATATATAATCATGGACAATTACACAACGCCATCTATAGTTGCAGTAATACTACTTAGTTTTTTATGGCATTGTAGGTATACACAGGCTATAAATAAATAAAAAAAATAATAAATAACGGATATATACCGATTCATTTGTACTTTGTGCAAAAACGGACTTTGAATAAAAAACTTCTTCGTAACTCCTTATCAAATAAAAGCTACGTAGGTACGTATTATAATCACTAAGTTGATAGCAAACTTTGGTGTAAAAGCGATATTGTTATATAATTAATACTCATTATTGAGTATTATTTATTTATGAATATTTTCAAACTAAGTATTTCTTGTTAGAAGATTTGTGATTTGTATTTTATTATTTTTGTCAAATAATAAAATACTAAGTAAAATTAAATACTTAGTACATACTCCTAGCTTAGAACTAACTAAATAACTTGATAATAAGTCATCTGAATCTCTTCGAAGCAAAAAATAATAATGGCACTATCCTAAACGTTAATCACAATATTTGCTTATAATGCAAATATTGTCTTTTCGGTAAACGAACCTCTTCTTTCAAGTGGTCAGTTGGTCTTCGGCAGGCCATTAGGAGGACTGAGCACGAATAAATCTGGCAAAAGTAAACGTAACGTTTTTCAGATACACTGCTTGCTAACGCTGGCTGTAACGTTCGACAGTAAAGCTCGTATTGACGCGCGGTGTAACTCAAATATGTCACTGTTTCGATACTAGAGGTCGTTGATAAAGACGTAGAAAAACTTCACGAATTCAATAAAATTGTTATAATGTTAACGCAAGTAACAACGGTGTAACTTTTTATTAATTGACCGGATGGCGATACGATAAGTATAATAATTCAAATCATTAGGTGCGAGGAAGTGATAAGGATATCGACTATGACTAGGTCACGTTTGCTCACTTTACCATATAATAGAAATGGTTTTTTAACAGGGATTTTGATGCTAACCTCTTTTTAGAATTTGACGAAATTAAACAGTACCCCAATTACGAGTTTGTGCACACACGGATCGTTCGGCGCACGGCGATCGCGACTCTGCGATCCGTGTATGCACAAACTCGTACTTGGGGTACAGATAAAGAATGAGAAAAAGTTTTGCTGTTAAACGTAACGCTTTCTCACTTTCTTATCCTAACAACACTGAATTTAAGGCATAAAATACATTGATATCATGGTAAATGAAATATAGCCTAAACACAAAAAAAACTTGTTACGGATCAGGATCCCAAACAAGTTTTCGAAACTAGTAAATAATAAATAAAATATCAAATTCCTAATTTTTTGTAAAGGGTCTTGTTCAGGTTTTTATTTAGATTCATATTATTATGTAATGAATGCATATGGTGTTAGGATTCTTAGTAAACCTATTTATATGTAAATGAAACCTAGACATTATCGGTTCTCATTGAATTTCATTATTGCTGCGACACGGGGAGGTCCCTCATGTACCTATCTTATCTTAGATCACTTTAGAAAAATATATTTCTTTAAATGTGCCAATCAAAGTATATGGTCTGCGTGGGATTTGAACCCACGAGTGTTGCTAAATTGTTTCCTAAAAAGCTGTTGTACCTATATAATCTTATAAAATGTTTTTGGGTGTTTAATGTTTTATTCTGTAGGTAACTATTAAATTGAGATTCATTTCAAATCGACCTAGAAACATAAAATGTAGGCTAAGCTTCAGTGTTCTATTTAATTATAAATGGAGTTGTGTATTTGATAAGTGTTATTAATTTGTATAAATTATAAACATTGGTGAACTTAATACAACTGAAATATAAAACGACGTAACACGGCTTGTTACGTCGCATAATATAAAGACTTCAAAACAAAATAAGTGTAAATTAAGTCAACAACAAATTAAAAAGTTACGTCCTTTAAAAAGTAAGTTCAAAAACAGTTGAAGGTGTTAAAAAGTCACCCAAAAACGTGACGTCACACTATACAAAAAAAAAACGTGCTTCTGAAAGTCCCGAGTCACGTTTTTCAAGTTTTCGATTTTAACAGGTTTCTTATATACCAAATAAAAAGAATAATAAGTTATACTCGTCATTTTTTGAGGGTCAAACAACTTTTGCGCATAATTTTTGGTTCGACGCGACGTTCGCAGGATGTTTTTGTTCATGTTTTTATGATTTACTGTTCAAACTTTGAAATCTAATAAATATATAAATCATAACAAAAGTTTTAAACTTATATATATTTGAATTATGTTATATCATGTAAGTAGGTACATATTAATTAATCTACCTTATAGTTGTTTCTGATTTTGAAAAAGTTCATTCTGTTAATAAATCTTTTTGCCACCAAGAAATCATGATGTCATTAAAAATCATAATTTTACTCCTGGTCATGTAATTCCCGTCAAAAATTAAAAATACTATCAAGAAAGGTCATGCCTAAATCCTGATTGATCCTCTGAGTATTCAACCCGTGCTTTTATGGTTCAGCTGCATGTAAGCAATGGCTGCATTGTTAGCTGCTGCATTATTAAAAAAATGTTGTTTAATTATAATGGCTTACACAAACCTACTTGAGATAGGACCCGATGGCTGTGACGTTCAGATATGACGTCACTAGCGCCCTTGAAGTACCTACCGCACAAGTATTTGTTGAAAAACTCTTCATCAACAATATAAAGTTGAAAAAGACCTCGACTCTGATGTCGTCACTTTGATTCTCAGTGTAAATGAAACATTAAAAAAAAATTGACTAAATATTAAAAGCAAACAAGCATTTTGACACAATTTGGTTTTTATATCTTTGTGTAAAATGTCTGTATTTTTTTTTATTTATTAATTTATTTTATTTACTTAATGTTTAATAAACTTAATGATTAATTAATAACATCTAAGATGCCATAATAATAATGAAAATCATAAGAATATAATCAAATGCATATACTGAGTCAATAAACGTCAAACAAGGTATTCGCATCGTTACAGAATTAGCATTCGACCTAGGCTCAATGCTAGCCAATAGATAATTACTTACAAACGTACTTTAAATGGAAATTGTGGATCATCGAAGGTAAAGAAAATGAGCTGGATAATTTATTTTATTTTGATATGTTTTACTAATTTAATCTTCTACATATATATTTACACTATTACATTTTATTTGGGAACAAAACTCTCCAATATTATTTAATTTGTTTAATATTAACTAGGTTATTTTTTTACATATAATATTATTAAAAAAATGTTATAGGATATAAAAAACCCTAAGTATTCTACTAAAATTACTTAATTATCGCATCTAATTATCACTTAGTACAATTTATTTGTGTCTGAGCGAGCCTCCGTTCGACAATAGTATTATGCTGGCGTGTTAGACTGCCATTCTGTTTTTATACCAATTATTTTTTTGCTCAGTAGAGCTGACCTAAGGTCTTATTTAAGTCTTGGCATCTTTAAAAGGTCTTGCTAGACTTTTTTGTTAACGCTACGCATTGTTGATTCTGTTTAAGTTGTTTTTATGTTCAATATATAGTTTTGAGCATTATCACCTCGCCATTTAGTCTTGTAATATGAAACAAGATTGTCAGAATATATATTTTAAACCATTTTTACATCATATTAACTATTAGAAGTTTTTTGGATAAGGGTATTTATAAAGCACTGAGTGTGAGTTTGTATATCATGCTAGCTTTGTATAATTGTAATATTAATAAAAGGGGTATTAAATAGCCTAATTAGCCGGGATGCATGTCACGTAAGGTGTTCCCTTGGCCCGGTGCACCCGAAGGCTGCGACCTCGCCCGTACGCACTGAGCATCCAAATTCGATGATTCACGACAGTTCAAACCAGTGCGTACGCAAGGTTAATGGGCCTTGTTCAGTTCAAGACAAGTTTGTTGTTAAGATACCGACACTTACTTGTACTAAGTAAATAATATGTCCTTCGTAAACACGATCTGCAGTAGCATCTAAGAGCCAGCATCGTCGAATTTTAACCTCACGCATGCTTGATATGAAAGTGACGAATATGAGGTTTAAAAGCATTTAATATTATATCTAGTGGTGCAAAGTTTGTTGATATAATAAAAAAATAAATAATAATAGAAATATTAAACGTAGGTATATATACACTAAAAATATCGAGTAAACTGCAAAATAATTCAAAGTTTCACTGACTCAGTCATAGTAGGCGAATAAAACAATCTTCAAGTACATGCCGAAGCTTTATCCTTCAGAGGAAATGTAAATGGCGAAATTATTGATTGAATCAAGACGAGAAAGAAAAAAGTTTTATTGTAGTACCAGTACACACCGTGCGTGCACAACTTTGAGTAAAACTTCTAAGAACCCGTACCTTATCAACCAGTAAACATTGCAGAGTTCCATGAAGTCTGCTCCTATGTTATTGAATTACAGTTTATTTATATACATTCAACCAATATATTTGTCATAGAAATGTTCAAATTAAACATATAATTAAGATAACAGGAAAAAATTAATTTATAAGTTAAAGCGTGAAGAAAGTCCTGTGTTATGGCAACTTTAAAGTTCTACTACTCTTTTGATACTTTGTTGCGAAAAGCACCTTAAATAATAGTTGGAAGACATCGCTTTTAGCGATAAAGCCGCCCATGGTATTAAGATATAGAGAAGACATGGTATAAGTTCAGCGTATTTTTCTATTCTGTGTGTACAATAAAGATTTTATCTATCTAAAAGTTAAATCATTTTTACTTAAAAGTCTACATGAAACGAATATGTTCAGAATTATTGTTCTCAAAAGTTTACTAGTTTCAACATAAATAATATGGGGTTGCGGTTAAACTTTATATTAATGCAATGAACCCTGAATGTCAAATATTGCACAATTAAATAGGTATTATTGACGAACGATGTGGCGCGGCGGGCGAAGGTCCGCCTGCGACGCGGAAGGTTGCGGGTTCGATTCTCGCCTTGGGATAAATGTTTGTACGATCTGCAAATATTTATTCCGGGTGTTCTGGGTATTTTATATGTATAATAAAAAAATATCTATCTATGTTATGTATTGTATTAAGTACCTATGTCAGTCTTCTAGTATCCATAACACAAGCTCTGCTTAGCGTGGGGCTAGATGATGTTGTGTGGATTGTCCAGCATTATTTTATTAATGCAAACTGCACCTTATTTTTATTAGCGTCATATTTTGAAGTTTGATGTTCGCAACTATGTACGGTTTTAAGATCGCCTGTCCGATCACGACGCCATTCAGCTAACGATCGACAACAAGATATCCTTGACTCTGCGAACAATTTACTTAGTAAATGCTATTATATCTGTGGTACATTCATCTGGACACTGCGAGCAGTGTTGTTCTTATACAATACTTACCATCTTTACAAATTCTTACACAAAACAGTGCAGTAAAAATATATATATTTTTTTATTTTTTATTTATTTATTCATAGGAAAACCAACAGCACAAATAATAAAGAATGAGACAGAACATAAAAGAAAACATAAGGCCAATAAAAGGTTTTCACGAGTAGATAATTAACATAACAAAAGCCAACAATGTGATATGGTGACAAAAATGGTTTACTAATTGCAATAATGAATATCGCCTAATTTAGATGAATAAGAAAGTCGCTAAGTGTAAAAGATAAATGAAAGACGATACAAATACATAATAAATGGTATAGTATAAATGACAGCCGTCACTCAGTTGGTAGTAGCTCTGCCTTTCATGCTGTGAGTCGTAGGTTCTATTCCCACCCAGAGCAAATGTTTGTGTGATGAACATAAATGTTTGTTCTGTCTGGGTATGTATTTACGTAAAAAAAGTATTCTATCAGCAATCTACATAGTTTCTAAAGTACAAGATATGCTTATAGACTAGAATGTGACGAATTGTCCGTGATTTTTTTTAAGTAAGCTGAAAAAATCTTGTGTCCCATCTCTACCGTGAGTGCGAGTACATAAAACGCACTATATATAAGCAATAGAGGCTGAGAATCCGTTTAATGACCATTATATTACATACTAGCTGTATTATTAACTTTACAAGTTGAACTTGACTCGCCGAGATTGTTTATACATTAGTGTTTATGTAACCTGTCTTATGCGTTGTTTATATATTTTTTATATACTTCTTGCAGTTTTTTATACATGCTGTATTATATCATATGTATAAAATATTATAAATGAATAACATGTTGTTTAGGGTGATATCATTTGGCTTTACAATACCTATATTAAAACAAAATGTATTTAAATGATAGCTTATTATCAAATATGGTTATTGTTTAAATTTTCCCGAATATACTAAAAATAATAATATATATCATACATATATATTTGAAACAACACATTCAGTAAGTAGGTAAATACAAATATTCAGTAAGTAGGTAAATATTTAAATTATTTTAATATTATTTTGAATTGTCGTATTCAACATAAATCGGTATTGCAGTGCAAATATACTAAAGACCGTTTTTATTTTCACTTAAACACTTATACAAAGTGTATGTGTATGTTACCTAAGTGTTCTAATTGAATGCCCATATACAATATATTTAACCAAAATTTTCTCACCTTTCCAGATTTGTGAAACCAGATGAAGTGGCGAAGCTCTGGGGAAAGATGAAGCAGAACGACAACATGACGTTTGAGAAGTTCAGCCGCGCCATGCGGTACCACTACCGGCAGAATGTATTGGTCTCCGTGCCCACGGCGCGCCTCGTCTACCAGTTCGGACACAAAGGACCAGACTTCAAGACCGACAACCCTAACTTCGCCAAGATCAAGTCAGAAGAAATGTCAGAGATGTACTCGTAGTTCAAATAGTTAGGAATGTTGATGCTCATTTTTTTTAGAAGATAAAGTTGTTACAGAAAGTTTGGAGAATGTTGGAAAGCTCAGATTGTAATAGCTCGTGGATATTTCATTCCATATTGATAAACAAGATACTATTGAAGACAACGAACAAAATCTATTGGTAATTAAACCACTCGATCTAAACTAAATTATTTAAGCAGAAAATTATTGTTACAGAGAAACGTAGTCAAAATGTCAATTGTGTTACATAAATTCAAAATACATACTTAAGTACTAGGAAATAGTGAAATAATTGTTGACGATAGTATGTCGTGATCAAGGGATCGTTTGTCTTAAAGTTTAAAGAAAAGTTAGATAGGTGTTTCAAGTTTCGATATGAATGATAAGAATAGCTCAATAATTGGAAGGCTCTGTCACACAATGGTTGTTTCGGTGTTGTGCGCTGGGTCGGTATGTCGGTTTGTCCCGTCAATTATATAACTTAACATGTCCATATTTCTTTACATATAAGTAGATTTATGTATATGCGTTATGTAAGCGTCTCGAATGTTTCGACAAACCCCCGACTGCTTAGTCGATTTTGACGGTTGTTTAAAACTACGAATTTTTGATAAAATATTTTTAAATCGTTGTTACTATTATTGAGCGTACTTTTAGTAATTTAGATAAAATTTGATACATTCCCATTATTTATGTTAATTAGTGTTATTTTAAAAAGTAAATTTAAGAGTATTTCGAGTTGCCATACGTATTAAATAAATTGTTAAATGTACTTAAAGTTCATCTCACGTTCATCGTTCACAAATCTTATTAAGATGTCTAAATCCTCTAATGCAGGTACCTAAATAATTATTCTCCAGTCTCAGTGTTAGATTGTAATTCTAGTGTTAAGGTTTTCATAGATAGCGCGCGTACAATATGAACAAAAGTTGACAAAATAAAGATCTGCAGACCAAAGATTAGTAACAGCGTTTGATATTTTTTTTGTATGATAAGAAATAAATTGAAAAAATATTTTGACAATATACTTATTTAGTTTTAAGTTTATGACTCTCAGGCGTTTGCTGTGATGTAAGATATTGTAATTTCTTTGTGTAAATAGTGTCTTTAACATTCATTGTTCTTCCACTTCAGTGTTGCATTACAAGGATTATTTAAGTCTCAATCAATTTCACATTATTCTGTTTATTTTACATTACTTAATCTATGTAGTATTCTTTCATTTCATTTGATATTATTTCAAAATCTAACAACTAAACTATACTTTACTTTTGAACATGACATTTAATTTAACGAAACTTAACTCAAATCTAATCATATAAATATTAATAAATTAGTGTCTAAGTTTTATCTTTAAATTACAGTACAAATATCGTGTCTTAAAAACAACGAGTGAATTCGAGTCCACTATATGTATAATAATAACCTGCCGAAATCATCGATAAAATATTTATAAAATTATATTATAAGACAGTAAATTTTAATGATACTTGTTATCACCTCGTCTTTGATATTAAATAACCAGATTATTTTTTTAAATAATGTACATTTCTGGTTTTAGAGACAGTTATACAAATAAATAATGTTAAGTTACATGTTACAATTACTCTGGAATACAATAATTGACACTATCTACTAATAAACTATCTGACAATGATTTATTTAATGTTGGTACTTTTATGGTGCATAATATTATCCAAAATATAGTATTAATATTATTTGTGTTACGAATTTTCTTAAAATTAATTATTAGTGAGTAAGTCGATCTATGTTGTGTGTTGTGCAATTGAAAGATCCATTTTTGTGTATTATTTCACAATTTGTGAATCATTGAAGAGAATTATACGATTTATGAATGTGATCAACTGGTTTTGTTTATTCCATAGCTTTACTTCTATCGTTTAGGTATAGATCTATCTACTTAAAATTAACTGACTTTTTTGTTTAAGTATCTACTTCTACATTACTTTTCCGAAAGCTTAACTGATTAAAATAGATTTTTTGAAACCGAATCCTTCGTCTCATTATTGAACTTTACTTTGTTAAAATGATGAATGTAACTTCAAAATTCTCTTTAAAGTGGTAATACAATACAATGTTCATACCAAGCTACGGCTTCAAGAACCATGGTTCTCGGCATGGTAAGTCTATTATTTTTCTTCTTCATTCTGGCTAGTTATCTCTGGACGTATAGAACTGGCACATAAAATGAGCTACTGTGGAAAACGGTAATGATAAAATAATTTCATTGAATTATAATTGATTTGATTGTTTATTACTGGTGTGTAGGCAAATTGTGAACTCATTAATAACAAAGTCCAGCAGATATTATAATGTCATAACAAGAATAATTTTAAAAAAATGTTCAGAGCTGCCATCTAGCGGCAGATACTACAACTACAAAAGTTTCAAGCTTTTGCTTTTAGATACTGGAACCTCGTTGGGTTTGAGGTTTTACAATCTTAAGTTTAACGAAATAGTAGCGCTACTCCGCGCTAGGTGGCGCTTTTGATGACAAGAAGCTTAATTTTTTGAGGTTTATTCAATAAGTAAGAATGGAAATGGTAGGTATTAATTAATTTTATTGACACTTGTCATATTTTAATAATTACAATGTAGCATTTTTAATAAACATGATAATAGCCAAATTTGTAGGTTCTCAAAAAGGACTAGAAAAACACTAACGTAGACGCTCCATCAATAAAATTTGATTAATTTAAAAAAGATATATTTTTTTTATTACCTACGTGTGAATGGACACCACGGATCGGAAAACTTTGAATAAATTATATACAAAATTATTAATAATATTGTATGTCAAAAATGAACCAATAACTGGAAAAGCAAGAATCTTGCATAACAATTAAGGTGTGTGGCTAAACTCGTTTCTTCATCCGAACCCAATGCCCTCCCTTCAGTATGAGCTGGAAGATGCCGGTCTGTAGGTCTTCTCGAGTGGAGGTCTTCTCACAAGGAGATATCTCCACTTGCTGGAGAAGCTGGTAGACCAGCATTTTCACCTCACATAGGGCTAATCTTGACCCTAAAAATATTTTAATTGTTATTATACGGAAAGTCGCAAGAGACCGGAGAGAATGGCATAATAAAGAGGAGGCCTATATAAGTATGCTCAGCCGTGGGTTCAAACGGGCTGAAATGAAGATGTTGGTTTTTTTTTTTAACCTATTGTGTCCCACTGCAGGGCAAAGGTCTCCCCCAAACTCTTCCATTCATCTCGATGTCATACGCGACGGAGTGGTGGATGGACACAGGACATCGATATGTTGATTATAAGCAAACAAATATTTACATTATTTTACTCCTCAGTTTCTTATAAAGAATCCCAATATGATGTAGTAATTCGTCAAAAGTCTACAAACGTTTAAGTAGGTCTGTACATATGACGTCGGGGAGGTCACGTCATCCTCTTTCTATTTTAAGATTGTACAGGGGGACTTCAAGCCCCTCTCGTAACTATGATATAACACTGTAGGTATATAACGTCTCGATTATTTTCCAAAATAGTTGGGTACTTATAAAACCCTTACCAATACAGTTCCTAGGTCCAATTCCGAAGGGCATGTACGCTATGGGGTTGATTTTCTGCTTGTTTTTGTTGGAGAAGCGTTCAGGATCAAACTTCGAGGGTTCCGGGAAGTACTGAGGGTCGCGGTGGAAGCCCCATACCGGGATACTAATAGCATCGCCCTTGCGGACCTGGAGACAGAGATAGGATGCTAAGCAGAAAAAGGATCCCCAGTGCTGTAACTCTGGGCTATACGTTAATTGTTAAAATTTCTCAGTTTTCTAGTAACTCTAAATAATTTTGCCTTACAAATAACCTTTGTGAAGACGAAGAGTTTGACTTGTTTCAGATTTCGTTGACGAAATTTAAGATAAACTTGTTTGCAATGTCGATTTAGATGAACCCTGTAATGGCATTATAAAATGCAATAAATAAATAGTAATATATAATTTTCTTTTGTTGTGTAGTCCCAAATTAAACAAAGTAACATTACAAATATCATTACCACGTAGTCCTTCGCGGCTGCCGGGTTGGGTTTCCCAATGTTGTAGTCCTTCAAGCAGACCCGGTCCAGGGTGGCCAATGGGGGCCAAAGTCTCAGTGTTTCTACAAATTGAAGTCAATTCAATAAATTTAGTCGATGACGTACTGTTTCGATTTTAATGAGGAATTCAGACGAAATTAAAAACTAAGAACATTAATAGTTCTGCTGCCAAAGGGTGATGATTGCTTTGATGTTTTTCAGTTTGGTGTAAGTAATGCTAGTGCAATTACGGGCGCTTCAAAAACTAAAAAAACTGGTCTAAAGAGAAGTAATATAGGTATTAGGTACTTGACAGACTAAATAATGAGTCTCTAACCTGAAACCACCATATCCATGTACTCCATTTTCATAATAGAGGTGTAATCGTACTGCCCTTCGTTTTTGACCTCATTATGTCTGATCTCCTGGTACAGCTGCTCCTGGATCTCAGGGTGTAAGGCGAGCTCGTGGATCAGAAAGGACATCGTGCTGGAAACCGTGTCGAAACCAGCCAGGAAGAAGACTACTGCTTGTGCTATGAGGTCGTCTTGGGACCACACTAGAAATAACCAGATAGATATTAGAACAAATAGTGGCAGTCTTTGTCAGCTTTAACAGCTGGTTTGGTTTACAAGTCGTAGAGCCCGCGGATGTAATAAAATAGCTAGAAATAGAATCGGATCGCATGATAAAGGTACCAGAGTTAAAACTGTTACTAGAGTTAGAATCTGTAAAGATAGCTAATGCACGCAGTACAATTTTGAAATTAAAAATGGTGTGTTCCACTTTGAAAGGATGACAATATGATTTTAAGAATTCATTAGTTGTATAGTCAACATGAGTCGCTAATCACAATATATTTCATATTGTGTGTATCACCAACCTCTGGTTATGTTTCGAGCTGATGATGCTTGAACAGTTGCGTCGACGTTGGCATCTAACGCTGCTTTAGCGTGAGACAGTTTATCTAAAAAAAACCCATTGTTTTACTTTTTTTGCGTAGATGATTCGTTTAATATGCGTAGTTTAATTATGTATTTAGCAAACTCGTAAAGAGCACTGATTAAGCCACTGTTAAAGTTGTGATATCTTGACACAAAGGCACTCAAACACTTACTGTTCACATGCGTTAACTCAAGTGGTTAGAGGAGTTTCTTATAAAAGAAGAAATTAAAATGAACCAAAACAGCATATTGTTACCCGATATACCTAAATAATATAATCAAGTGAACCCGCACGAAGCCTCGACAGGTTAGTCCTCTAATAATACTACAAGCTAATGTTATTGCAAACAGGTGAAAACTTGGAATTACCTTCTCTGCTCCTCTTAGCCTCCATGAGCAGATGTATCAAGTCGGGACGGACGACATTCCTCTCCTCTCGGTCCTGTATGGTGGAATTTACCAAATGCTGGAAGAACTTCCTTGATGATGCCGAGAACACGGTGACATTGAAAAACTAAAAATAAACGATTTTTATTTTTTGTGTTCATTATTAATAAGGTATTTTCTTACTTACTGCACGTAAGTTACCATGAGATTGGTTTTGCACCTTGAATTATTAAGTTGAGTGGGACATTATTTCGATTTAAGGGCATTAAAGAGAGGGACTCATTATTTCTAGCTTTTGCAAAGTGAACTCACCTTCATAATCTTAGGAATGGATACGTATCCGAAGAATATAAGCAGGATTTTGAATCTGAAGTCGAAGGTTTTTTTTCCCTTTTTGTAAAAGATGTTGTTCGCATCCCCATGGGAGTCCACCTTCAGGCCGAAAGCGCAGGAAGCAATGACGTCAATGGCGTACCGAGTGCTCAGATCCTTGACTTCCACGTCGATGTAACCAACTGGAAGATAATAAATATAGGAAAACCAGCGCTATTGAAACCAACGGTTCCTATAGCTTAGAATAA
The DNA here is from genome assembly GCA_932527185.1 of Ecliptopera silaceata. NCBI lineage: Eukaryota > Metazoa > Arthropoda > Insecta > Lepidoptera > Geometridae > Ecliptopera > Ecliptopera silaceata. Next base: position 487,967 of record OW052202.1, on the reverse strand, counting down.
GTGTAAGTAAGTCTTGTTCAATTGGTAGTGACGTGGTTATGGTAAACTAATATTTTGGACAAAGAATATGAGAAAGCAAACATATATTTCGGTACAGGAATTACCTCTTATACCTACGACATACTTCAGTTGTTGTTTCTACATATGTTTAAGATAAACAAGGTGTAAACTAAACCTCCAGACTCTTCAATTCTTGTCTTCAGAGATCTATTCATCTGTTCTCCGACTTCCACTATGAAAGGCAGCATCTGTTTTATCTTGAAGCTGGTGAAGGCGGGGCTTAGAGTTAAACGCATGTCCTTCCATTCTTGACCTGATGATTAGAATAATGGTTGTTCTAATTAGTAGATAGTAAATAAACAATAGACTATTCCTACTCATATATTTTTAAACTCTGTGTACATAGTTGGCACTTGGCACGTAGAAAACATAATATTTTCACTCATAATTTAATTCTAATCTTGCTAGGATTTTTTTTCCTATTTCTTGTTGGCATTTGGATTAAGAACTTTTTTAAAATTTTAACTACCACGGCACCTGACATATTAATAATTACTTTGCTATTTTTATAAATCTTTGTTACCTTATGAAATATGCTCAACGGATCTTTTTATCGCCCGTACTAAAATAGTTCTAACCTTTTAAAGAGAACAGGGTTCGACCAAAAAGAGGATCAATTTTCTCATCGATGAGGGAGCGCCGGTCCACGAAGTTCTCAAACTCCTTAACCGTGATCAGTTTCACTAGATCCAAATCACGGATCACCAAAGTAGGGTCCGTAAAGTCGAATCGACCGACAAACCTGTGAGCATAGTTTAATTTAGCTAAGAGTATATTTTACACAAAAAAAAAACTTGTAGTATGCTAAACGAAACGCAACAATGTAAGCATGACTGCTTGGTATCAAAGATAGGTACGGTGGTAGTACCAACCTTATAGGACGAGCTTTGTACATAAACTTCCTAACTCTACTGCCTTACCTTTCGTTTGGGAACGCATTATAAGGCTTATATGCATTCTCGGCCATGTTTTCTATCTGCAGCATCATGTATCCCATACTGCCCAGCAGTGGAAGAGTGGGCAGGTTCTGGACCCCCTCCTGACGGAACTTTGAGTACAGTTCTCTGTAGTGCCGGTACTTTACGATACCAAGCACCAGTAGACATATCGCTAACAGGATTAGCAGTATTCTGAAAAAAAAAACATATATTTTATAGCCACTACTGTGGTTCAGATTTTTTTGGACCGTTTTTAGGCCTTCGTTACAAGTTACTAACATTAAAAATTAGGAACATTCTGAAACGCCTAAAATATTTCATTTATGTAGCTCTAATTTATACCGTTTGTTAATTTTTACATAGGTAATACATAATGATGATATTTGTAATTTTTAAATGAAGTAGTGTGCAATAAACTGTTTTCTATCTATCTATTAAAATAAAAAAGCACGATGTGAACTGTGATGACCAGATATCTCTGATCATGCACCTTGCCAAAAGTGATTTATTGCTTTAATTTGGCTTATGTACATTTTTTTTATGACAGAAGGTCATATTTTTCTACGTCTAACAAACACAATGAGATCACTTGGTGTTCCGACCTTGGGACACCATCAATGTACCTAACTAATGCAAGTAAATAATGTTTGATTCTTCCGCCTAAGCTTTGGTTTGTGTAGGTTCATAAGACAAAAAGTAGCCGAAAAAACAAATAAACAAATATTTATAACCATTATAACATAACGACTTCTAATCTCAAACTAAGCTGTGTTCAATGGGAACTAGACTGATAACTACTTTTTTGTATATTCGAGATTTGTAAATACACAAGTAGAATAGATGGTGACAACTAGATTTTAAGATATTTATCAAAAGTTTTACTTACAATGACAGCGACATAGTATAAAACTATCGGATTAAATGGCTTGCTTGAACTTTAAACTAAATGTAGACCACAGAATATACTGTCCTAACGGTAATAAACAAAGACAAAGTAAACATATTTATTTCTACCCGCAAAACAATTTTCTGTTTAATTCCTCGATACGGAACCAAACTCCAATTTAAAACGTACCTACTGGGTACTGCAGCACAAAATTCATGATGAAACGTCAAAAATTAGATCATCCCATTTTTTCCCTAGACCTATTAGAATCACTATAAACTTCGGAAGATGTCTGATTATGTCTGATACAGTTTTAGTTATTGAACTTGTTTAAAATTGAAATTGTTTGTAAAAACGGTAGCTAGCGGAAGTGAAATCGCGATTGGTTTTGCGTTCAGAATGTAGGACGAGGCTCCAGGCAGTTAAAAAATGACTAAATAATGACCATAGAATATATTGGGATGAACGATTGACAGGAACCTCAAATATTAACCACCATATCCATGTTTATTTTTATTTAGTTGTATTAACTAAGACGACGAAGTGTCAGAGACTTTATTTTCTAAAACAAGTAGGTACCTAACCAACTTAGAATATTAATGATAACAGATAGATAATAATATTGAACGATACAAGTGAGTTTTTATAGTTTGAATAATACATTTATAATGAGATAAGTTGGTACCTATTGCTTTTGAAAACAAAGCCAGTGCAGAATCGGACCGTCAGGTGGACAGCACGTGTGTTTTTTAAACTGGTTTCGCGGTTAAGCACCTTAAAACCTTTTTGCATACTTCAAACTTAAATTCTGTGGTATTTTTTGTAAGTATATTATCTGTGGGTTGCATGTTATATGTTGGTGTTTATATTATCTGTAATAATATTGATAATAGTCTAAAAAATATATTTTATGATAAGATGATTCACGATTTAATATTACCTATTTATCATTTAAAGCACTATATGAATGATTGAAAATTCTTGCTCACTATAAAATCAGCAAGTATAATACTAAATGATAGATAGATACTAATAATACTAAATACATAGAGAAAATTAAATTGTATTTTTATTCAAATATACCTACTTGATAAAAGTTACCTAATTATTTTTATATTTGTATATTATTGAATTGATTTATTTAACATGTTTTTTTTAGACGATGCTGTTCCTCATATGGTCAGCAGTAATCATCGTGGCTCTTTACTTGTACTTCAAACAATACTACTCAGCATTCTCCCGGTATGGCGTTAAGAGCTACCCTCCTGTCCCACTGCTGGGCAACATGGCGCGGATGGTGACCAAGTTGGACCACTTCAGCGATGATGTCTCCCGTTACTATTTTGACTTCCCGAACGAAAGGTTTGTTATTTCTTGGACACTATAACACAAAATCTTACAAACTAGGTCCCTGGTTTATTTTGTTTTATAGTGTGCTATGTGTATAAACTATACTATATACGTAAGTATATAAACTATACTATATTACTATACCATGTACAACTATATCATGCTTAAAGAAGAAACTATAAGCTAAGACTAAGACCAGTTTTTTTTAGGTTCGTGGGAAAGTACGAGTTTATGAATCCAGTGGTGATTATCCGCGACTTGGAGCTGGTGAAGAAAATCACCGTCAAAGACTTCGAGCACTTCCTCGACCACCGCTCCTTTATAGACGAGGTCAACGATCCTCTATTCGGAAAAAATCTATTCTCTATGAAAGGTAGATTATTTTACTTACCTACATTTTGGATTAAATGTTTAGTAATGATGAAACAATAAATAAATAACTAAAGTGCACTCGAAGTACTTAAAATAAGTAACATCAAATTAAATAAAATTTAATATCTACCTAAATACATCCAGGTCTAACATGGAAGGACATGCGGTCTACCCTGAGCCCCGCCTTCACCAGCTCCAAGATGAAGGTGATGGTGCCTTTCATGATGGACGTCGGCCAGCAGATGAACAAGGCTTTGAAGAAGAATATTCAAGAGTCTGGAGGTAAGCCATGTATTCTATGTATTTCCAAATAACAATATAAGTATATTCTATGAGCCCTCTGGTTCCCATAGCACAAGCTTTGCTTAGTTTGGGACAAGAGCGCGATGTGTGAAATGTCCATGAATATTTATTTTAAAACTTCTCTTAGAATCGATAATGTCGATTAAAAGTCTCATAAAGATTCGTTGAAACTTGTGCGGAAAGGCACTTATGGTTTATGTAAACTGCTTTGAGGGAAACTCTGATGTACAAATAAGAATATACAATTGAATTGAGAACCTCAATTTTCTTCAGTCAGTTAAAATAGCCCTTCTTTCTTTACATATAAAAAGTGGTGGAATATTCCTGTTCCAAAAGTCAATATATAATCTACTCATTGACACTATGTTGAGTATTGCAATATTGTCACGCAGGTTTCACTATTATGCATTCTAAGGAGGTATTTACGTCTTCTTTTATGTAATTTGTAGTACAACAGCTACCTACATTATCTAGCTACGTTATATAGGTACAATCTATAAGTACACACCAGGTAAATATAGTAGGTAACTAGGTAATGATAATTATTGTACAGATCAAGTAAACTCCCGCCATCTTGTCGACCGTCAAGTCTCTGTTGATAAATATGTATAGACTTACACAATTTTATAGCAAAATTTCAATATTATGGACATTAGTAAGTACGCAGCAGTAGGGGGCTAGTAGATTTAGTAGCTACTTATATCACAAATAAATTAAGTTTTTAAATTGAATTGGTTGGGACCTTGACTACCCAATGACGATTTTTGACAATTATCTACATGCTTGTCAAAAACTTCATTAAACACTATTACATAATGTAAGTAAACATAATAGATATTTTACAGCTACGTCATTTGCAGGTGATTTTATAAAAATCAACAATCAAGAAATCCTTTAACATTATTTTCTTATAAAACAACAGCTTGTGTCAATCAATTTAAAAAACTGTCTAGTTATTTATAATTATGTTGTCGTATGTTCAAAACCGACAAACTGTTGGTTCTGTTCCTAGTTTTTGTAACATCAGCAAATACGCAGTAAGTAACAATAAAAATGTTCTTCTAGTCGGCTACGTGGATGTTGACATCAAAGATATGACAACCCGCTACGCCAACGACGTGGTGGCTTCTTGCGCCTTCGGCCTGAAGGTAGACTCTCATCTGGAGGTGAACAACCAGTTCTATGAGAGGGGAAAGGAAGCTTCCAAGTCCGGTTTTCGTCAGCTGATCATCTTCTTCGGATACAACTCCTTCCCAAGACTTATGAGGGTAGGTAGATCTAATTGTATTATCTCCTTTCATCAAAGGACATGTAGACACACTGCTCAGTATACCTTTTTTGCATACGATCTGAAGCAAGTCTGTAAAACCTTTATCATACGAGCTAAAAAGGTATACCCTACTACAACTTATACAACAACTATTACCTATTACAAATTATTTATATGTAAAGAGTGGAACTCATTTTCATCTGTTTTTCTCGATCAATACAATCTGGCCAGTCTCATCACGAATGATCAACAGTATCCTACCTACTGGATATTATAAATTATTTATAAACATGGTGTCACTTATTTTATTGTTGACACAGGATTTAAAGTACCTTGATGTTTGACTAGAATACAAATATATACCTACGGTGTTTATATTCTTCTACCTAAGTCACTAACTCTAGAGTTCTAGACTGTGTCCAAGTTCATAGTGATACAGTTTTGCAGCAATATAAAGCATTATAACCACGAATTCGAGGCCTTCGCGAATCAGAATTCCTAAATGTGGACATTGTTTTAGAAACTGTTCTTTAACTAGCATCGTTTAACCCTAAGAGCTCCTTTATGATTGCTTATAACAAGATAATATATATGCAATCAAATTAAAAACCTGTTTGAATATTATTATAGACACCTAGACTTATAATATAACAATGATGACGAGTGAAATATTGTAAAGGTACTTATTAACAACGCTACAACCTGCTCCAAAACAAATACATTATCTGTACCTACTTGTAATTTATCACGAGTATTTAGCGTAGACTAAAGTACACAAAGTTATAGATAAATAAAAGCCAGAGATAGCAGTGGTCATTATTTGAAGTATTAGTTAAGTCAACAAGATAAATATAATTTTGGGGGATACAAATTTTAAGTGAGCGTATACAAGAATTGGTGTGGTGCATTCGGTGATTCTAATGATGATGATACTTTAGGCACTGGGCATATCTCTCTTCTCAAAATCCTCACAAAGTTTCTTCAGGGAGCTGGTGGGTTCCACCATGCGGGAGCGGGAGGCGAAGAACATCATACGCCCGGACATGATACACCTACTCATGGAAGCCAAGAAAGGTATTACATTATACTAGTATCCATTCGTCTATCATAGACCTCTCAAGCCATAAGCATCTTAGCACCCAAAGAACAAAAAGCTAGGCATATAAAATACAAAGAAATTTATCGTGTCGAGAATGCTAATTTGTCTAGGCGTGATTAGACACAACAAGCTGATTTAGTTAGAACAATAACTATGGCGGTAGCACCCAAAATAAGAACTTTTCATCCGTTATCGATAAGAGTGTAGTTACAAGATAATCTGAGTAGGAAAAAGACGCTTTTGAAGATTAAAATTTATAATCTGTCTATTGATAAATATTTTGTTTTTAATAAAGGCCAATTGACTCACGACGATAAGGAAAGCGTAGACGTCGATGCTGGGTTCGCAACTGTCGAGGAGTCGTCTGTTGGAAAGAAAAATGTCAATAGAGGTTAGTATTTTAATCGAAATATCAAATCATCATGACCGCAAAAACAAATCAAAGTATTAAATTATTTTTCAAAACTATATCTAGGTATACCTAAATCTTACAAAAAGTCTAAAAGTACCATGTGGAACACATTTATTGCCTACTGTGTGTGTGATTGTACAATTTATAACAGTCAATTATCAGCAAAACAACTAAGACAAAATGCTACCATCCACTTGCAAAATACTTTAACTACCCCTCGTTCTTACAGTATGGACAGACGATGACCTCGCAGCACAAGCTGTTCTATTCTTCATTGCCGGTTTTGAGACAGTTTCCTCATCTATGTCCTTCCTTCTTCACGAGCTGGCTCTCAACCCTGACATCCAGGAGCGACTGGCTAAAGAGATCAGGGAGAACGATGAAAAAACTGGAGGGAAATTTGACTACAACTCTATACAGAGCATGACTTATTTGGATATGGTTGTATCAGGTATGAAGGATACATCTATTAGTAGTTGTGTCATAGTTAATTTTATCAGCTATTAGAAGGCTGAGCTTGATATTATATTTGGGAAAATTTCTGAGCACACAACACAACAGTTACGTTAGTACGTTGCCTTCGAACGGAAGTTCTTTATTGTTTGGAGTTCGGAATTTGAAAATTTTTGATGTACCATTTCCTATTTTTTGTCAACAGAACTGCTGAGACGCTGGCCACCAGGCTCCGCTTTGGATAGAGTATGCACAAAAGACTACAACTGTGGAAAGCCAAATGACAAAGCTACGCAAGATTTTATTGTAAGCCACACATTTTTGTCTACTTCATTCATCTTTTAAAAACGAAGCACTTGTGTAGGGTATCTCTTCTATTTTAAAACCTTAAGATTTACAATTCATCTTAAAAGATTTGGGTCTCTCTCTATACTATTCCAGATTCGAAAAGGAACCGGTGTCAGTATCGCAGCTTGGGGCTTCCATCAGGATCCTCAGTACTTCCCAGACCCTGAAAAGTTCGACCCCGAACGCTTCTCCGAGCAGAACAAGCATAACATCAAACCATTTACGTACATGCCTTTCGGACTTGGACCTAGAAACTGTATCGGTAAGCTGCATGATCATAACACAACTGTTCATAACTTGAGGATAAAAGCGATAAAAAAGGTGTTTTTTAAACTCTAATCCACCAGCATTTCAAGAGTCAATGCTAATACAACACTTATTATATATATATAAGTTTAAAGTTTTATATCTGAAATAAAGTGTTTCTATTCTATTCTATTAGTTATAATAGATAATATAACTATTTTCGCCATAATTTGTGGCAAAATTCATTTGATGATATAACTTTAATGAGCATGTTTTCCAGGTTCAAGATTCGCTCTCTGCGAGATCAAGGTGATGGCCTACCAGCTGCTTAACGAAATCGAAGTGTCTCCTTGTGAGAAGACCTGCATTCCGAGCAAGCTGGCGACCGATACTTTCCAGCTGAAGTTGAAGGGTGGACATTGGTTGAGGATGCGGCCTCGAGTTTGACTCATGATTTAATTTAACTTATAAATAAGGTAGCTTTAAGATAATAATATTACAGTACCTACTTATCGTGGTATAAGTCAACTATGTTAATTAGTTTTTTGTTTATTCCAATTAAATAAAATAACATTTACTCTGACAAGTTTATTTATAAAAATAATATAACAAATACAAACTGAACTTGAAAAAATTACTAAGAGAAACATCTTGTGGATTATTAAAATATTTTAATTTATTATCTTTTATCTATTTTAAATAGCTGGTTTGGTATCTGATACGCATATCGAATTGAAATTAACCGATACCATAATGTTTTGAGATAAAAATCTATTGTGACTGAGTCCTTCCATTTATTATTGCTAACGATTCACTTGATGTAGTATAAAGTAGAAGTACTTGTACTAAAGTTACTTTTGTGATCACGTAACATCAGGTGGCTCTAAAGCAGGTCTAGGGAGGACATGCCCGTTGAAGCATAGCTCTATTAGGGAATGCATTGTCTTTGGCAAAGGTACAACTAACTGTGCATCATTTTTCCTCATATCATCATCATCATCATAGGCCCGTATTAGCCCACAGCTGGGTATAACCCTCCTCCCTTAAACGCCACTCTTTTCTTACATGGGCTTTTATTTCCTCATATACTAAGGCATAAAGGTATTTAATATCGGACCGACATCCATACCCTTCAAATAGAAACACAAAAACACGAGCACCACTGCATGGAACCCACGACCAGCAGCGTGGAAGGCAGCGCTGCTATCAACTGATCTGTGATGCCTATCAAAGATAGGTGAGTGATTCCCCTGTCGTCGGTTTAAACCGCTGTACTAAAAATCACTATACCTGTGTAGTGTACAAGTGACTACACTACAGTACATAACGTACAGTACATAGCACGCGCGGTCGTCTCCGAAGTCAGACGCAAACCAGTTTTTTATTGCGCAATAAGTTTTTTTGTTTTGGTTCAAAAATTGTGGTAGTGTTTTCTTGTGTAAACTAGTTTTTTGTGTGAAACAGGTAGGTTATTTAATAGGTCAATATTGTTGACAGAATTGTGGCGCCAAAATAACACCTTCGTCTATGTATACTTATACGAATATTTGTAAATAGTAATATTTATCTAACTCATCAAACAAAATAATAAGTACCAATACATAAATCGTTTATTTATGTTGACAAAATATTATGCTGCTCTTACTATGAGTTATTTCGATACCAAGGGCTAGAACTTTCGCTATAACTAAGCCTAGTGCTTGTAAATAGACTTAGGTAAAGCAAAGACAATGCAAGAAAATAAATATTTTGAGCAATAAATCGTGTTATATTATCTATTAAGTACAATACATGAGAGCGAAAATAAAATAAAATACATGAACGAATTGATTGGTGCTCTGAACATACGCATTAATTGAAAGCAATTATTTGTATTTTTTTCCTCTATTTAGGGCTAACGTAACCGGGATTTAATGTCATCAGATTTCACAATATTTTGTTCTTGTTTGGGATGAAACTCAAAACCCAGAACGCGGAAGACAGAACAAAAAATACGAAATGCGTTGTAACTCTTGTTTCATACTTGTTAATTGATAACGTTAAATATTTTGCAATAATTTTAAAAAAATATTGCAAAATATTTCACCTTTTTAAAATTGCATTAAAGGAACCAACACTTTCATCTCCACATCGTTAATGCTACAGCGAAACCTGTTCCTTCCCATTCATTACTTGTCCTCATTTACATTCGTTTTCCAGATCATGATCGTTCTACTATGGACTGCAGTGATCATCGCTGCTATATACCTGTACTTCAGGCAAAGATACTCAGTCTTCAGGCGAGGTGACGTCAAGCACTTCCCACCAGTACCACTGGTGGGAAACATGACTCGCATCTTGTTTAGGATCGACCACTTCACTGATGACATTCAGAGACTTTACAACGCGTTCCCTGATGAAAAGTGAGATAAACCAAGTTTTAACAAAGTTTTTTTTTGTATCTGGCCCAGCGTATCAGCATTGCTATTCAGCGCGGCAATGCAGCCAGTGTCTTGGGTACGCTTCCGATTGGTACTGATTTGGATCAGTTGAACTATCTATAGATCGTTTGCAACGGTCTGTAGATAGCTCAACTGTTTCTTATGTATTTTATATGACAATGTACATTTTGTAAATACTGTATAGTCGTAAGTTTGTTTGTGAATAAGTTTTAACTATCAATCACCCAACCTTGTGGTAGTTTTTTGTTGAAATTAATACTTATAAGTAATCAGATCTAACAAAAATATTATTTTAAAACTGTTATGTTATTGGCTTTGTCCCTGGCCTGTTCTTTCTATTTCGCCTGTAGATTATATTTTCTGTTTTTAAATAAATAATTATACGCTAATCGAACCACGAATACATAAATTAAGTTTAATTCAAATACATGTGTAATAAAAAGCTTTCGTTCTTATAATATATATAATATATATAAGTTTTGTTGAGAACCGATTGGTGCCGCTGATTGTACCTAATATCCAAAAGACAAAGCATATCGTCTATCGTCTATCGTCTAATCGTTATCTAAAAGCAATTATCATCAGATTCATTAGATTAGGCTCTTCAACAATACATTTATTTTATTTACCTACGTACAAAAACAACCTTATCTGTTTCATTCAGATAAGTTGCGTTTTGACATTTAATTGGTTGTATAAATCAACCTACAAGTTATTATCTTCTAAATAGATAGGTAGGTACAACAACATCACATATGTTATTATCTAAAAGTGCCAAAACGGCCATGACTTTTACGAATGCTTTGGTCATTTTTGTCAATGAATCCAATTGTCCAGGTTTGTTGGAAGATTCGAGTTCTTGAACTCGATGGTCATGATCCGAGATTTGGAGCTGATAAAGAAAATCACCGTGAAAGACTTCGAGCACTTCCTCGATCATCGAACCCTCATCGACCAGGAAACGGACCCACTCTTTGGAAGGAACCTGTTTTCCTTAAAAGGTTTCAAAGCTATTTAACAATGCAACATTAATGAGACTTGTGATGAATCCATCGATTTATCATAAAATGAGAAGGCGAAGTTACCACTACTTTACATGTATTTTTAATAAAACATAGATTATTGACTGCGTATTAGGTAAACGTGTTTGAGCGCCTGGAAATAAGTAAGAGCTAAAGTTACAGTAACCGCCATGCGCCAGTAACTCGAGAGGTATTATGAATGTCGCAAAGAGTCTGCATTAGAATTTAAAAAAACGTGTCAAATGTGTCACTTCTACAGAAGTAATTATTACTGTTTTTTCAATTGTCGCAGGCCAAGAATGGAAAGACATGCGATCAACTCTAAGTCCTGCCTTCACCAGCTCCAAGATACGAGTGATGGTGCCTTTCATGGTTGAGGTTGGAGACCAGATGATATCAACTTTGACAAAGAAAATTAATGAGTCTGGAGGTAACTTTTAGATAAATGATATTAATTATTTAGTTTTTACTTGTAAATATCATATGCACCATTGTCGTGTGCATTGATGAATTCGTTCTGTCCAAATAACTAAAACTACCTAACTAACTTTATCTCACACGACACTTCTTTGTATCATCATCGTCATGATAGGGTATCAGCCCACAGCTGGGTATGAACCTCCCTCTACCGCGTCAAGTAGATTCGATGCTCTAACGCCACTCTGATTTCAGCTTTTTGGATTATCAAGTAAAAAACTAAGATGCTCACATGCTCGTAGCAACTGCTAACATGATATGGATAAAAATTTTAACTTGAAGACAAATCTGTACAAAAAGTGAGCAAAAGATGAAAGTCAATAAATTAAAGTGATTTTCTACGGACGTCATAGTTCAGTTCATCGACTGCAAGTAGTTACATATTTGTTTTCTAGTTGGCTACATTGATGTGGACATCAAAGACATGACAACTCGTTACGCCAATGACGTGGTTGCGTCCTGCGCTTTCGGGTTGAAGGTTGACTCCCAACTGGACCAGGATAACCAGTTCTACATGCGGGGCAAGGAGGCCTCGACGTTCAACTCGCGGCAACTTCTTATGTTCTTCGGATTTTCATCTTTTCCTAAGCTTATGAAGGTAGCTAAAATCTAAAATTACTATAAACATGTAAGGTCATTAAGCTAGACGTTTTTTGCCGGACTTAAAATTTTTGTGTTTGATTATATTTTTTATCTTACCCATGTTTTGAAAATCCTGCCAATCAAACAACACATTGTTTTTTGGTATATGCATCGAATGAGCAGTAATCATCTGATCATTAGTGAGGCTCAGGTAGGTATCCAATTTATTACGTGTTAGTATGCTGTTTGACAACAGCAGTCGAGAGGGCACTGTCAAGGTCAACTAGAGACGCCAGTCGTGAGCCACTTGTCAGAACTAGCGTGGAGATGATTGAACAAATTGGTATTCACATTAAAAACATCGCTCGGTCACTTCTCTAAAGATTGTGTAGATTGTATCTCCACATCAATAGAAAAATAGTTTTCTATGTTATGGTTACTATGAACACTGCGAAACTTGCAAACTTTCAAGTCTTTAAGTAGTAATATGTGATAAACACTATCGAAACATCGAAGTATTATATTACATATATACCTATAAATATATAACAGTTTCCTGAAGAGTCAATACATAAATATTATTTTTATGTCAAAAAGTAAATGTACCTTGCCTAAGGCCTAATCTGGCGTGAGCCTATATTTATCAGTATTAATAATTATTATATGAATTCCCCAGTTTTTAAGAATCACGTTATTCTCCGCCGCATCGAAAGGCTTCTTCAAGAACCTGGTGATGTCCACCATGCAGGACCGCGAGGACAGGAACATCATCAGACCTGACATGATTCACCTGCTTATGGAAGCTAAAAAAGGTACGACAAGAAGCATTTTTATCTAGAAAATTAAAATGGCTTGTCTTGATATTGATAGACATTAAATAAGTAATTTGAGATTATAATATGTTTACTACTATCAAGTAATTAAATCACCTCAAGTAAGCTTAATCTAATTTATAAAAATGTCATTTAGATGTAGATAGACTTATGTTTAAAAGCAATATTATTTTTGTTTTAGGAAAACTGTCTCACGACGAAAAAACAACAAAAGACGTGGATGCTGGGTTTGCAACCGTCGAAGAGTCATCGGTCGGCAAAAACAGTAACAGCAGAGGTCAGTTCACATCCAGTTCACTGAACCAATATGAAAATATTCTGGTAATATTAACCTGACCTCCAACTATGCTTCTCAAAGCATGTTTACCAGAAATATAAAAAACTAATTGGTTGTATAAGTAAAAAAATAACTTAAACTGATGTGAAAAATCGAATTATAACTTTGATATTTTGGCAGACGTGGAACTTGTGTTTGTTGGTTTCAGTGTGGTCCGATAACGATCTCGTGGCCCAAGCTATTCTCTTCTTCATCGCCGGTTTTGAAACTGTAGCTTCCTCCATGTCGTTCATGCTCCACGAGCTGGCTGTGAACCCTGAGTGCCAGGAGCGGCTGGTGAAGGAGATCAGAGAAAATGATGCTAAAAATGGAGGAAAGTTTGACTACAACTCTGTACAGAGCATGGTGTATATGGATATGGTGGTATCAGGTATGACGTATTTTTCTCTTAGTTCGGTATATATCTTACATATTAAAGGATCACCATCAGAAATTCTTTTGAGCAGCAATATATATGCTTTGTAAATCTTTTAGTAAAATTAATGAATATGTTTAAACAAATACGTTACTAGCAACACAAAAAGTTCTTCGTGGACATTGACGTGTATGTATGTATGTTATGAGCGAACACCAAAAGTACTACCCAATGCAAATTACAATGGATAAAAAAAATGCAGATGTAGAGTCTATTCATTTGTTTTTTGACAATGCCATGTTAATGAAGTATGATCTCAGGCTCATAGTTTCAATTCAACTCAATTGACATTGGAGAAGTCACTGCCTAATTTCATGATTCGCACAGGTCAAGGTCATCATTTATTTGGTAATGCCGAAAAGAATCCTCTAATTCTATTCGTGTACTGTAACGATTGTGACGAATGATTTAGACTTCTTCTTCTACCGTGTCAATTATATAATTTATTGTGTCAATACAACAACAATCATTTTAAACAGAGTTCAAGTAGAACTTAGCTACTAATAAATAATTAAGGCTAAAACTCAGTTTATCCATGAGTTATAATAAACGTAGGATAATGGTCTAACTAAAAATGCTAAGCGTCACTCCTACAACTGAAAAATGATTTTTTAGAAACTCTGCGACTGTGGGCTCCGGCGATAGCTATGGACCGGGTTTGCATCAAGGACTACAACCTCGGGAAACCCAATAGCAGGGTCGCCAACGATTTTATTGTAAGTTGATGAGAACTTTGAAGGGAAACGGCTAACTCTGTTCAAAAGTCAGAATTTTGGTCAGGCTTTTTTATCTTGTTCAGCAAACCAAATTACCGACACTAAGTACTTAATTATGATACTTATCTACTTTTATCAAAAATGTAAGTATTTAATTATCTACCAAAATATACTCAAGATAAAGACAAATCAATTCTTCTTAGGTATGTTTTATATAAAATTGTAGTTATATTAACTTGTCCGATTCCAGGTTCGTAAAGGAGATGGTATTGGTATCCCAGTGTGGGCCATCCACCGAGACCCTCAGTACTTCCCAGACCCTTTGAAGTTTGACCCTGAACGCTTCTCCGAGGAGAACAAGCATAACATCAAACCGTTCTCCTACATGCCTTTTGGACTGGGCCCTAGGAATTGCATTGGTAAGGTCAATTCATTTTTGTATCTTCCTGTCTTAATGTTTATAAAATCATATAATAATAACCATTTGTAGACATAGAACCATCTCTACTAAATAAATGGATCACTATGAATTTGTAATAAACATATTCCGTTTCAGGATCACGATTTGCTTTGTGCGAAGTAAAAGTCATGGTGTACCAGTTACTTCAAAACATGGAGCTGTCTCCTGGTGATAAAACCTGTATTCCCTCAAGGCTGACTAAAGACACCTTCCAACTCAGACTGGAAGGTGGTCATTGGCTCAGGATGAGGCCCAGGGTCTAGGTCTTGAGGAAAAGACATACGAAATTCCTGACGTTTGAAAATAAATCTCATAACTTTGAGGACAGAGTAGTATATATGTACTAATTTATGCACTGTATTTTCTTACGAAAAAATGCTGAATCCAGCCTATATTACCAACGTGATATAGGGCAGTTACCTTTGCTTAAAATGTATATTGTGAAAAAGCTTTAGCTGGTGTTATTTGAACCAGTTGACCTTAGACCTACGAAGTATAATATATTTTTTTAACATAAAGATTTTCATTACTTGCCCCTATTCTATTGACAATTAGGTAAAGATTTTTAGTAGACAGATCAACTAAATGTACCATTTAGCGCTTATGTAGAATTTCGCTAAAAAACACAAAGATATTTAGGCAACAGAGACATCTTACAGAATAACCTGGTATCAAAATTGGTAGGTTCCTACGTTTGCATGATAGGTGAAAACTGCAGCATTCACTACTGAGTTTGAAAAACAAAATACAGATGGCGTGTTTATAAATTTCAAAGGATCAAGTTTATCTTATCGCGAAGTGTTATTCGAACACAAGCGCCTAATCATTTGCTACCTTTTAGATTATAAGTTGTTTATAAGGTAGTTGCAAAGATCAGTCCCCAAGTACGAGTTTGTGCACACATGGATCGTAGAGACTCAATCGCCGAACGCCACCGATTATGTATGGAGATCCAAGCAGCGCCATTAGCAGATTTCTTGAGAAGCTTGGATTTCCACACAAAATCGGTGGCGCTCGGCGATCGCGTCTATGCAAACTTGTACTTGGGATACACTTAACTGTACCCCAAGTACGAGTTCTTGACTATGCTATTCGAAAAATCGGTACAAATCGTTGAAATACGATTCATAAACGTAATTATAAAAACATCAAGTCGATCCGGCGAAGGAGTAAAATTCGTATACATTACGCAAATGGCGACGTCCACTGCAGTTAATCTTGCTGGATTTCCTTTTCCTGCATAATTCATTTTATTTACCCTAGTCCGGAAGCTTAGGCGGTATTCCTACGTCATTTGCATGATATGTCGCATTATACGGTTGAATGTTCAAAGAATATTGTTATAACTCACGCTCCTCTATTCATTTTGCAATGCATCATCATTCGTTTCATCAGATCGAATTAGAATAAAAAAAAAAAAAAAAAAATACAGGCCTTAATACAAATAAAAAAAGTAGTTATCTAAACCAATTTCCGTAGACACACACCCCGTTTATATTATTGGTTTGCAATAATGTACCTACTTATCTTCTTGGCATAATTAATCTGTGGAGGTCTCAACTAGCTCTAGGGAACAACTCAGTCTAAGAGTACCTATACATTGTACTGATTTGTCTATCCAGCTACCGACACAATTTGTCACAACGATAATGAAAAAAATTAAAATATGAGGTTTGAATACTTGTGCTAGCTCTTGATCTATTCTGTGTAACGAGTCTTTGATGTCAGCTTCTTTTAGCTTTGTTCTGAAATTTTATTTAGACTTGAGAAGTTGCCATGACTAATAAAGGGAAATAGGAAAAATATGCAAATCCGTTGATCTTGTAGGGCTTTTGCATTTTATAACATTTATCTCGAAGTGTTGGATCTTTTCTAAATCAGCTACCTTTATTATAAAAAAAATGCTGCAAATTAACGTTTATATTTAACAAGTTTGTTTAGATCATACTTAAAAGATAATAATGCTTGCTGATTAAATTAAGTAACAAGAAAACAGACAGATAATGATGATATTCTCAGTTAGGTAAGTAATCAAAGATTAATCTTAATGGCTCTGTTTTGTATCACTTCGACTTACCCCGTGACCTTGCAGTGCCCCTTCTGACTTTGATAAGAATATGTTCTTATTATAGATTGGTTTATTGAGATGCGACTCTGTAAATAGTCACCAGTTTTCGATTAACCCCTTCTAAGTCAACACGACAATGGCTAAAGACTTGCAAAACAAAATCGTAGTGATCACTGGCGGAGCAGAGGGAATAGGATATGAAATAGCTGATAACTATCTAAAGAAGAAAGCAAAAACTGTGATCCTTCTAGACATCAACGAGAAACAAGGTGTCGATGCAGTCAAGAAACTTACTACCAAGTATGGAGCTGGAAGAGCTGCTTCCATAAAATGCGACGTGACTAAAGATCTGGAGGCAGTATCGGCGAAGATTTTTGATTCTTTCAAGCAAGTAGACATCCTCGTTAATAACGCAGGTATTCTCAATGACAAAGCAATCAAGAAGACTATTGACATCAATGTTACTGCGGTCATCGAATGGTCGCGTAAGTTCTGGGAGCACATGAGGAAGGACAAGGAAGGTAATGGCGGAACCATCATCAACTTAGCCTCGATTTACGGGTACAGAGTCGACCAGTTTCTACCAGCGTATCAAGCTTCAAAATTCGCTGTCATGGGTTTCACCAAATCATTAGGCCATGAGTATAACTATAAAAAAACTGCAGTGAGAGTACTGGCCATCTGCCCAGGGTTTACTGAGACGAAGTTGACCTCGCAACCGGACGGTTGGGACGATTTGGCTGAGGGTGATTTCAAGGATTTCTTAGACGGCAATTCCTGGCAAAAGGTGGATGCAGTTGGGAAAGCTGCTGTGGATGTTTTTGAGAAGGGTGACAGTGGAACTGCCTGGCTGATTGAAGGTTCTCGACCAATTGCAGAAGTGGTTCTATCAGCTCTGTGTCGTTAAGTCGCTAGTGAGGGTTTCTTGTTCATATTGGGTTTATGTATTGATTTTGGATTTATACACTTAATAGCCTTTTGTCAAACATATTATGTTATTATATTTTTTTTAGCCCAAATTAAAATCTAGTGATTTTATTATAGACCAGGCTCGATAGGTTTTAAAAACAAAGAAATTAATAGCAGGATGAAACCCATTAGAAAAGGAAGAGAATATTATAAAAACATAAGGAAAAATAATTTACGGGCGATCTGAGTTCGGGAAGGGGGTGGGGGTGGGCTTTTAAGGGTAAAAAACGCTTTTTCTCGATTTCCGGCAAAACTAAAAGTCCTATGGAAAAAAAACAAATGGCAAAGTTGTAGGTAATTAAAAGATCTAAAACTTTTGCATACACACTTTTTTCACATAACTCAAGATGTATGTGAAAAATTCAAAAAACCAAGTTTTTGGTTTTTTATTAATATCTTTTACAAACAATTATATTTTTTCACTAAATTTGGTGAAAACTTACCTCTTTATGTTCCAAATACGCTGTAATTTATTCGATTAGAAATATATATTTTTTTTACCTTATTTTGATAAAATATCGAAAAAATATCCTTATTTTCAATCGAAAATTCATCCGTCAAAATATCAGCTTTCTTCAAAAAGTTGGTATGTTTTCTGTTCGTTGAAATATCTTCTTTTTGATAGTGAAAAAAAATATATATGTTACCATAGAAAATCTTCTCAGAAAATGCAAAAAAAAAGTTAATGAAAAAAAAAATTGTGGGATGAAACCCATTAGAAAAGGAAGAGAATATTATAAAAATATAAGGAAAAATAATTTACGGGCGATCTGAGTTCAGGAAGGGGGTGGGGGTGGTCTTTTAAGGGTAAAAAACGTTTTTTCTCGATTTCCGGCAAAACTAAAAGTCCTATGGAAAAAAGTGAAATGGCAAAATTGTAGGTAATTAAAAGATCTAAACCTTTTATATGCACACTTTTTTCACATAACCTCAAGACGTATGTGAAAAATTCAAAAAACCAAGTTTTTGATTTTTTATTAATATCTTTTAAAAATCTGATTTTATATAAATAAAAATGTAACTAATCAAATAAACTACAGCGTATTTGGGACGTAAAGAGGTAAGTATTCACCAAATTTCTTGAAAAAATCCCAAAACTTGGTTTTTTGAATTTTTCACATCAATTTTGAGGTTATGTGAAAAAAGTGTGCATACAAAAGGTTTAGATCTTTTAATTACCTACAATTTTGCCATTTCACTTTTTTTCATAGGACTTTTAGTTTTGCCGGAAATCGAGAAAAAGCGTTTTTTACCCTTAAAAGCCCACCCCCACCCCCTTCCCGAACTCAGATCACCCGTAAATTATTTTTCCTTATGTTTTTATAATATTCTCCTCCTTTTCTAATGGGTTTCACCCCACTATTTTTTTTTTCACTAACTTTTTTTTTGCATTTTCTGAAAAGATTTTCTATGGTAACATATATATTTTTTTTCACTATCAAAAAGAAGATATTTCAACGAACAGAAAACATACCAACTTTTTGAAGAAAGCTGATATTTTGACGGATGAATTTTCGATTGAAAATAAGGATATTTTTTCGATATTTTATCAAAATAAGGTGAAAAAAATATATATTTCTAATCGAATAAATTACAGCGTATTTGGGACATAAAGAGGTAAGTTTTTACCAAATTTAGTGAAAAAATATAATTGTTTGTAAAAGATATGAATAAAAAACCAAAAACTTGGTTTTTTGAATTTTTCACATACATCTTGAGGTTATGTGAAAAAAGTGTGTATGCAAAAGTTTTAGATCTTTTAATTACCTACAACTTTGCCATTTGACTTTTTTCCATAGGACTTTTAGTTTTGCCGGAAATCGAGAAAAAGCGTTTTCTACCCTTAAAAGCTCACCCCCATCCCCTTCCCGAACTCAGATCGCCCGTAAATTATTTTTCCTTATGTTTTTATAATATTCTCTTCTTTTTCTAATGGGTTTCATCCTGCTATTAATTTCTTTATCTTTTTGTCATTTTTCAAGCTATCTACCCCGGACTATTACTTTTTATAATACTTGAAATAGGTACATATTTGCAAACATATTGAAACGTGTACTTCAATGACTTTGAATATCAATATTTATTCAATATCAAAGTTCGTTCAATTTATTTATTTAATAACTCCCATTATTGTTTAGCTTTCACAAACATTTAAATTGTGCATATGTAACTAATAATAGCGGGATCAATAAATCGGTTAAATAAAAGGTTATCGATTAATCCAAAGCACTGATACTAAAAATAGCAATGATTGGATCAGATTCTTATAAAACCATTGATAGTATTTTTACCGCCACTATAATGGTTTCATTACGTGACAGTTGGCACCGAACCCTGCTTTGGCTCTGTTGCACTGTCGCGACTAGGCCATGCAATTTACACTAAATTATAGGAATTACTGGGACTCCACTGTTCATTGCTTTTTACAAAATAAATTAGGTGATTGTGGTCGTGAAGTGGTTTAACTGCGCTTTATGTGCTATGTTTTATTCAAATAGCAAACATAACTCATTAAAACAGCAAAGATTGATAAGAACAAAAATGGATAATCCAAGAAGTTATTCGTTTTGTACTGTAAACTGTTTACAAAGTTAAAGTATGAATGATCTCTGTGGTACAGCGACTAACACAAAATTGTATAATATGGCAGTCTGGCAGTAATTCGAAGAATAATGAGGAGGAAAACAGGTAGGGAGCTAAAAGCTTTCTTACATTAGTTCCCATCAACCACGCGCCAGACTTAGCTGGTCAGGACACACAGACGGAAGATCTGGACAAAATCTCAAAATATTCAGCAAGTTAGAAGATAAACGTCAATAAACTTTTAAATGTTTTTGAGTCAGGTGACCTCTGCCAAAGTAATGAGATTTTACTGAATCGAAAAAAAAATGTATTGTTTTTTGAGGCTCATGATAATATGTTTTTGCAAAATCAAACCTAAAGTTGTCGTTCTTCAATTGTTAAAAATGGAAGAAAATGAATTGGATAACTCACATGACGTGGTGGTTTCTATACATTTTATTGACATTTCTATACAATTTATTTACAATTAATTTATTTTGCGGCAATGCAGCCAGTCTTGGGTACGCTTCCGATTGGTACTGATTTGGATCAGTTGAACTATCTATAGATCGTTTGCAACGGTCTGTAGATAGCTCAGCTGTTTCTTATGTATTTTATATGTAAATGTACATTTTGTAAATACTGTATAGTCGTAAGTTTGTTTGTGAATAAAGGTCACATTAAAAAAAAAAAAAATATTTTCCTTGTTATGTTACTACAAACATAATCAATATATAAATAATTTTGAAATTTAAAGATATGCTCCGTATGTCAGTGTTGCAAGGTTCCGAGGTGACTTTTATTCCAACAAAAACTAAAAAACTTCCTCCATTCTTATCTCACGCACTACTCTCTATGCTCTTTCATATATACATTATTCACTTATCAAAAAGTGGGACAAGGTGGGACAAAGTCAAAACAAGTTTATTCTGTAAAATCACAATGATCATTTCAAATAATTTTTTGAATTTAAATGTTAAAAATAGAATATTTTTTAATATTCTTATAAAACATTTATTAGGAATTGTGACGCAATATTTCTTTAGGATTAGGCATTTAGCTTCAACTTGAAATGTTATTTCTGAGATATTTTTTTGAAGCTTGACATAATCTGACTGTCATTTTGGTAATGTAAAAACGGGAAAAAACATTTAAGTAGCTCTACCATGAGTTTTTACTATACTATATTAACTACACTCGCTAGCGTCTGTAGTTAAAAAAATGTATGAAGATTTGTACAGCGCCTCTAGCGGATAGTTGGGTACTAAAATTCGCCATACTAATATTGACGTAACTACTGTAGTAAAGTCAGGCGATTTTACTGTGACATCTCATGGTAAAGCCAAAGGATTTTGTAAATACTTAAGAAGAATACTTACATTTTACCGGTAATTATTAATGTTTCTATCCATCGAACTACCACATTATGCAGACATTATATACAATGATTATTTGCCCAAGTTGTGTCAAGCATATTTACTCACTCGATCAAAGACTAGACAAAACATAAGTTAATTAACAAAGTAACTGATTAAACCGCTACGTGTATTTAAGCGGTTTTGTCTCGTTTTTCCCGTACTATATCGTCCCGGTAATTATAAATGATAGGGACGCAATAAAAAAGTAATTAATTTGACTCAAAAGAATACAACACTCAACGTAACTGGCCAAATTTAATTAGAGCCGCAGTAACCGAAGTTTATCCGGCGGTGTTACCCGCTGAGCGATGTTTATTAGGGTTGCCATGAATCGGCGCGATTAAGCTTAGCGCCTTAAGCCCTGGATTCTGATTTTAAGGCCCTGAAGCTGTAACAAAACGTTGACATGTTTTTGACGGTACCACTTAATGCTCAGTGAATAAGATTTGATCAGCACCCGATCCAGATCTAGCTGCAGCGACGCGTGGCCGCTCGTGAGTATCTGACCCAGCGTATCAGCACTGCTCCAGCGCGACAATGCAGCGATACATGGAAACGCTTTTGATTTGAACCAGTTGAGCTATCGAGCGAGTCGAGATCGTTTGCAACAGGCTGCAAATAATATTGTAAACACAAACGAGAAGCTGAAAAGGTGGGCTTGAGTATATGGATTAAATACCAAATTCTTGAAAATCTGGTTAAACTTGGATTTTTTTCTGTAGTGTCACTACGCTTATGAAATGGGACGAATCATTGCATGTTAAGTTGGTACTGTCAAAATATTTTTTTGGTTTCGAACCTTGATTCAGATGCCATAGCAATTAAAACTAATCTCACTCAGTAATATGTTACTGAAAGTCCATTCAATCTTTGATGTAAACTAAACGAACGTTATATTACGGCCGTCGTTTTCAAAGAGACGTGTGCTTTACCGTCTTATTGGCGGCCATGTTGATTGGTCTGGAGAAAGGATCACAACTTATTTAGGGGTATTGGATAATCGTCTGCTATTTATTGGCTTTGGCATATTAGTTAGATGCCTTTATCTGTAATTATATTCTGCTATCTTTGGAAGTTTCATGACTTTGAAACAGAAAACTATTGTAAAACATAGTAATAAGAAGAAAAAAGACTACGTGTCTTAGTTATAGACAAAATGCAAAGTTAAAGTCAAAGTCAAAGATAAGTCAAAGTGGCCTTAAATTAGTTAGTACCTATAGTAAACTTATCAAAAGGAATAATTTCTTACAACCATTAATTACTATTTTTCAACTGCAGGTATCTCCTCACATCTCGCTCAATGGACGACGCATTGTATTCCTTACTGGATTGCTTGCTTATTGCAATAATTAGTTACAAGCATAATTACGCACTTAAAAACTACTTACAAGCAATACATTTAGTTATAATCAGTGATCACCTGGAACTACGCTTATAATTCTGATAAAAAAAAAAACAAAAAAAACAGAGTTTACGATCTACAAGAGAAAGTATGGCAAACCAAACGAGATCATTATGGAAACGAATCAAATGAAACTAAAAATATCGAAATAACGAGGCGCTTGTGTTCCGTGTCATTGAAGTGATCACTATTTCACTGATGCAGGCATCGGATAGCGACAACACACTTGTACTACAAATATAATAATATAAAATGCATCATCTCAAGAAGAAGAATATTGTATACCGACTTTGGTTAACATAGATGGACCTAATCATAAAATTAACAACTATACCTATGTTACACAATGCAATTATTTGATTTGATTTGAAGCTTTCGCTAGCGCGGCTGGCTCAAGGGCTATAATATGTTGAAGGCGGTGGTCCTCGACTCGGCACGCATTGTCCGGAGGTTCCTCACTCTGCAGATCTCACCACCCACGGGTAGATTGAGCCTTGCCCCGCTGCCGACGGCAATCTAGTTTATAAAGTTATATAATATATGTTTTTAGATCTGTATTATAAAACACTTCTATAACTAAGATTTTAAAATAAATATCTATGCATTTTTAAATATTTTGTTTTGTTTTCTGTCGGTACAAACAACTACCGATACAGAAGTGAAATGAATAAAATTAATGAAGAGTTCAACCACTTCAAATTCCTTTTATAAGAATCTTTTTTAATAAAAATACGGAATGCTTTTTACTAGAAATTCAAATATCTGAAAACGCTTTACTTACTGTTTGCTTCAGCACTTTGTAAACAGAATAAAATTAATTAGATTGTTTGTGATCTAACTCGCCGTTTTTTTTCATAAGGTAGTCGAACTGTCAATTATATCTACCATAAAGGTACCTATTTGCTAGCCAATTAATAAGGTTGACAATTGCGGATTTGGCGATGATCCTCCATCGGTGTCATTGTGATAGTATTCATAAAGTTCTTGCATTAAGTATTTTGGATTTGAAGAAATCTACCCTTTTCTAAAACTGATCAATTCACAAAATAATGTACAACATAGACCAGAGGTGTGCAAATGAAAATCTACTTCAATTGTTAGCGATTTGTAAGCAAAAATCTTCATATGTTTTTGCTAACTTTTTTCACAAAAACTAATTTAAAATAAGAGTTTAATGGTTATTGATGAATGATATTAAACATGTTTTAAGCGATTCAATAATATCACGAACAATCCACTTAGGTATATAATTTCTTTAATATAATGAACATAATTGAGTATTAAGTTTATCAAGAAACCAAATTGCTAGATCAAGTAGCTTCTAATATAATTTGTAGTAAATTGAAAGGATCGCGTGTCAGAGTCCCGTTTGATGCCAACTCTACGTGAAGAAGGCTCCGAAACTGGAGACTGAACAGAGCCTACTCAAGTGCCAGCGCACTTCACTAAAGTGATTCAGAAAAGTCGGGAGTTCTTAAGCACCAGATCATGGGCGGCCTCAATGAATAATCAGTAATGTACAAACGGTAGATACTGTTTTTGAAAATGACACAATAAAAAGTAGGCTAGTTTTAAAATCAATCAATGTGGTAATTCTGTCTTGTATCGTCCGTACATTTAAATTAATCCAGTTTAAACACCTAAACTTTTATTTTTGATGTTTGTATATATTAGTAGATATAAAATATTATTTAAGGTTTAGAATTAAATTCACTTCATTAAGCTTTACAAACTCTATAAAACTTATGCCATAACATGTAACCCGGTATAAATGTTGTACAACTCTTCATTGCCCATTTTTTAATACTATTAAAAAATGGGCAAAATATATGCTAAAATACTGATATTATTTTTCATCTTAGATGTAAAGTTTTTAATAATAATGTAAGAATAAATAAATATTAATAATGCATTAAGTCATTGCCTGGAAGAAATCGCTATCAGCGATAAGGCCGCCCATTGTACTATTTTTAAGTTAGTTCTAAGATGTTTTTTGTATATTCTGTTTGTGCAATAAAGTGTTATCTATCTATCTATCATTACCATCATCAGCCTGACTTTGTCTACTGGTAAGCAAGGGCCTCTTTTCTGTATGCACTATCCAGGTGCAACCCGCTACTCTACCAATGTCATCCGCGCACCTTGCAGCTGGACGGCCAATATTTACCATTCCTGCTCTTGGACTCCGTTCCGTAGTAGCCCTACTTCACCTGCAGTCTAGAAGTCGGATACAGAACGGTACCACGCCTTTCTGCATCTAATTTCGCTTCAAAACCCCCATGTGTTTTTTTTGAGTACAAAGCGTGATTCTCTAGTGTAATTGTTTTTTTTTTTTTAATTGGGGATCGAAACTTAGACCAATATAAACTGAGCTCCGACTCTTGCATTGTTGGTCGTGGTTGGGGTTCTTACGATAAGCTTAGATATTTGTGATTGATATGTCTACTTCAATGTTTACCAATCTATACAGCAGGTATTCGGCAATCTGACATAAATGATAAGAACTATTTATAATAAATACTTTTTATCTTAATGAAATGAATTATCTGATAGTGCGCGATGCACGTATAAAAACGATAGTCATGAAATATCGAAAATAAATAACAACCGATACAATTTTTTTCTCTTTCATAATTTAAGCTGTTGACTTGTTGATTACATCAAAATAATTATGTAGCTCACATTCAAACACCTTACTTTATCTGGAAAAAGTGTAAAAAAAAATTAAACTTGGCCTTTTCACGAAATGATGCACGACAAGTTGTCACGACAAAGCTCTTTTACCGAAACCAAATAAGTTATTTTTAATTTTACATCCTAATATATTTATTTCACAACAACAATTAGGTACTAGGCTCTGGTCGCGTGGAACTGGCACCTAGAATCACCTAGTATGTAAGACGATTCTAAATGATCCTTGTGATTTTACTGAATAAAGTAATTTTTGACTTTGACTTGACTTTGACTTTGTACGATTGGTACTCATAGATTGTACATTTTATCGTCCAGTGATATGGATTAAACAGGTATATAAGAAACTCGAACAAATAAAAGTAGCCCAAGCAGGCAAACTTGACCAAACCAAACAGATACGCGACATACGTGCGTTTTAAATACTAGTAAAAGTACCTAAATGTGAGAAGCAAAAATGATATTTCTTGTTTGGTCAGGCGTTTTAATAGTAACTTTGGTGTTGTACCTTTGGAAAGCTTACTCTAGATTCAGTGATCATGGTGTCAAGTATTTCAAGCCATTCCCACTGCTGGGCAACGTGGGCGCACTCACGCTGAAGAAGCGGCATGTATCTGAAGACTTTCAATTGTTATACAATGCGTTTCCGAATGAAAGGTACGCTTTAGTAAGATTTTATACTAGCACATATAAATATAAAAATATCTTGGAATGTCTACACTATCTTATCAATCTTTTCAGTTAATTAGTGCAATAAGTAGGTACAAATTAATAATTACAAAATATTAATTTAAATGTCTAGTCGAAGCAACGCGTGACCCGAGGGCTGGTGAGTATCTGGCCCAACGTATCAGCATTGCTATTCAGCGCGGCAATGCAGCCAGTGTCTTGGGTACGCTTCCGATTGGTACTGATTTGGATCAGTTGAACTATCTATAGATCGTTTGCAACGGTCTGTAGATAGCTTAACTGTTTCTTATGTATTTTATATGACTATGTACATTTTGTAAATACTGTATAGTCGTAAGTTTGTTTGTGAATAAAGTTTTTATAATTACAAACTTTGCGATTAGTGCAACATATCATATTCTCCGCGTAGATATGTAGAATTTTTTTGAAGAAATTGTCATGTTGTAGTTCAAGGAAACGCTCGAGAGGCTGCTAGAATGTACCAATAGTCATTTATTAGCGTAGCAAACAATCTGAGACTTACCATCGTGTTGGTCGATTGAACCGTCGATTTCAGCACTTTTACAACACTCAAGTCCTTTTATAATATGATGCTCTATTACTAGCCATATGAAATTTTCAGGGTAACTTTTCCGTAAATGGAGGCAGTTTTTAAGACAGGTTGAAAAAAAACTTACAGTTATTATTTTTTATATGGAAATCAATCAAATAACGACTCAAACTTGTATTGTAGTACGATAGGTCTTCTATTAAGCTACAAGGTGCAAAAAGAATACGGTTTTAGCCCTAATAGTTTGGGTATACTTGGGAAATCTAACCTAAAATAATATGTTTATGAAAAAAAAACATAAAAGTGCGAGTAACTTTTGAACGACTGAATATCGCTGACCACACATGGGGATTATATTGATAGGCATTGAGCTCCTCCATCGCCCTGTTGCTTTTGGTCCACCCCTTCTGTTATACCCTGTTTCGTTTGCAAACATTAATTTCAAGAATTTTGATACTTGCATAAGGATTAGAACATGGCACGATCATCTTTCATTTTGAAGGTTCATGGGTCGCTTCGAAATGACGCGGCCAGTTTTGGTGGTCAGAGACTTGGAACTGATCAAGCAAATCACTGTCAAGGACTTCGAACACTTCCTCGATCACCACGCGCTCGTAGATGACACGGTTGACACTCTGTTTGGAAGAGCCTTGTTTTCTTTAAAAGGTATAGTCATTATAAAGTGGAATCTAAACTATGTTTATTAGAATATTGATTATAATCTGTATAACAGCAGGCTAAAATTTATCAATCATATTTTAAAAGGGCTTTCTGTAGATCTATCCTAGCCTCTCCAAACTGACCAGGTTTTAAATCACGTTCAGTTTCTATGTAACTCATTGGTATTCTGTGGCATTTCTGGTGGACGTAGGTGGTTGTGATTTTATTATTGATAGGATTTAAAACAGCTCAGTCATATCAGTCCAGCAGAAATGCCAAAGAATTCCGATGACCGACAAAGAAACTGAACGTGATTTATAAGCTGGCAGGTTTTGGAGAGACTAGGATAGGCCGGCTGTAGATGTAAGGGCTTTGTAGGTTAGGACTCCATAAATAAATAATAAAGATTACAAAGTTTTATTTTATTTATTTTAAGATTTACAAGTACGGAAAATAAGTCGAGAGTCGAGAATTTTTTTTTATTTTTTTTTCCTCTACATCCAGGTCAAGAATGGAAGGATATGCGTTCAACGCTGTCTCCTGCCTTTACTAGCTCCAAAATGCGGAACATGGTGCCGTTCATGGTGGAGGTCAACAAGCAGATGATCAGCACGATCAAGACGAAGATAGACGAGTCTAAGAGTAAGAACCAATACCTATTCTTTCTGGTTTCAATAAAGTTTAAAATAAAAGATAATGTAATAGCAAAACAGGTTTGAAAGCTTAGATCTAATACCAATTCAACTGTGTTATGCTTAACTAGAAATTAAGTCTCAGATAGACAAACTTGCCCAACATTTTCAATCATGTGTATTATTATGTGATTCTAAATGATATGTGATAAACTTTTATTGATTTGATTAATTTGGTTTATGTCGCTGAAATGATATCAAGCTAAAAGCCAGCCAAAGGCCTATAAATTGAGCTGTAATTTCAATGCATTGTTTTATTATGTCTTTGTATGTTTATAAACTGTTTTTTCAGGTGGTTACATAGACCTAGAATGCAAGGACTTGATGAGCCGCTACTCCAATGATGTAATTGCGTCATGCGCTTTTGGAGTGAAAGTGGATTCGCACACTGACTATAACAATGACTTCTACAGAATGGGTCGTGCTTCTGCCGACTTTGGCTTTCGGAAGATTTTGATCTACTTCGGATACAGCATGTTTCCTGGTTTGATGAAGGTAAAAACCTGATTTCGAACTTTTATGGTGTTAAAGTGACAGTTGGATTAAAAGGTTGGTAATCAAAATTAATGGTTGGTTTCGTAGACGCTGAGAGGCCAGAGTACACAACCAAACTAACTGTAATGTCTTAATGCTCTTTATAATTAAGTAATGTAAATTTTAGAAATTCAATCAGAAGCTCTACCTGGACGATATAAGGAACTTTTTCACTGACCTAGTGTTGAACAATATGAAAGATCGAGAGGTACATAGCATCCATCGACCTGATATGATCCATCTGCTCATGGAAGCCAAGAAAGGTATGTTCGTTTGAATTTAGTTGCTATGATATGAACCTCTATGAAAAAGTTTTTGTCTAAAATTTAGTCTGAAGAATAATTGGTAACACACAATAAGCTAAGAAAAAAAAGAAAAACAGATACAAAAGAAACGTTTTGTATTTGCAGGAAACCTCAAGATGACAAACGAAGAGAAGCTTCATGATGCTGACACTGGATTCGCTACTGTAGAAGAATCTGATGTTGGAAAAAAAACTGTCAACAGATGTACGTTAAGTATTTAAGAATAATAATAAAATGTTGCGGCTGTTTTTCAATCTAGTCATGCAATGTTTGTTTCTCCCTAGTCTGGTCGGATAGTGATCTGGTCTCCCAAGCGTTCTTGTTCTTCCTTGCTGGCTTTGAGACTGTCTCATCCACCATGTCATTCCTCCTCTACGAGCTGGCGATCCACCCTGATGTCCAAGAAAAACTGTTAAAAGAGATCCGAGAGGATAGTCAAAAGAAAGAATCGTTTGACTACAACAGCATCCAGAACCTCAAGTATATGGACATGGTTATTTCAGGTAAAATTCTATCATAGGTCATTTTTAAAGAATAAAATGAATAGCGTATATAACGCATGTCCAGGTAGCAATTGCATTGTGACTTACCTCTAAAACAGAAAACATATGAGCATCATTGCTTGGAAATAGAAATGAACATTGAGGTAACAAAAGTTGACATTGATAATTCTATTCGTTTTCCTAGTTATCTACACAGTAAAAGACAGAGAGAAAGAAGAACTTTATTTTATGTCACAAATAAAACAAAACAGTACTGCTTAAGGATTGCTGCAGGTCTACATTAACTTTGAATTTATTTCACCAGAGGTTCTAAGGTTGTGGCCACCAGGAATTGGTCTTGAAAGGGAATGCATTAAGGACTACAACGTAGGGAAACCTAATGCCAGCGCGAAGGAAGATTTTATTGTAAGTATATATCACCATGGATAAGTGAGTTTGCAAGTCCGTAGTGAGCTACTCGAATGGCGCTGATAGCATTATTATAAAAATGGCGCGAAAGTAGTGGATGGCGAAGGCCCAGGCCCAGGCCCAGTTGTTCGTTCTGAAAATTATATTCTCTTTAGAAATTTTCTTTGAAAATTTTGAAACATTAAACAGAATATAAATAAACATTAAATTTTCAAAGTAAAGTAAAAAACTTAAAGTTTTAGAAAATAAAAGCGATGTTTGTGGTAAAGTGTATTTTATGCTTTTCTCTCGAGGCATTACCAACATTGCTAAGATACAGAATACAGTTCATTCCTGATACTATATCTGAAAACTATAGGTACGATCATCTAGCAGTAGAGCTTAGATGGTTGACAATAAATGATATTTTTCAGGTCCGCAAAGGCGAGTCGGTCAGCATCCCTGCGTACGCCATCCATCGCGACCCCGCCTACTACCCGGACCCGGAGAAGTTCGACCCCGAACGGTTCTCGGATGAAAACAAACACAACATCAAGCCGAGTATTTATATGCCTTTTGGATCTGGACCTAGGAACTGCATTGGTAAATAAACAGTTATTTTTTAAAGCGAACATTTAATAGTATTATTATAACATGCTAACGGTCTTATCTTATAAAAAGTTACCGCAGACTTGAAGTATTGATTACCATACGTAATAGTGACGTAATGGTCAGCGCTAACTTTTTATAAGATAGGGGGTTAGTCTAAGCGAAATTGTTAAAACTGTTTTCTGTAAATTGACCACATTTTTGGTAATAAATTTCAATTTCACTGAGGACTCGAATTGCATCTGAGATATAAAAGCGTCAAGCGTTTTGTGCCTGTAATTGCTTCGTATGTGTTTCAGGATCCCGTTTCGCTCTTTGCGAGGTGAAGGTGATGCTGTACCAGCTGTTGCAGCACCTGGAAGTGTCTCCGTGCGCCAAGACCTCGATCCCGGCGCAGCTGGCCAAGGACACCTTCACTCTGCAGGTCCAGGGCGGCACGTGGGTCCGACTTACTGAAAGAAAATAATTTATTTGACTATGGACTGATTTTGGAAAAATAAAATTAAACGTTGCCTTTTTTTTCATATTTCTTTTGTTATTTTACTCAGCTTGTGTTTTATAATAATAATTACCTTTAGTGAACGTAGTCTGTGATATAGCAACGGTTACCCACCGCTCAATACCAGTTCTTGTTTCTTTTTTGTTATTAGAAACATTGACTTTCATTTGATTCATTTGTATGTTGTTCATTTGTTTGTCATGTTCAAAGTTTTGTACACTTTCATATTCTATTATTTAACTCGTGAGGAATGTTAAAAATCCGTCGTGACTTCGGATTGCGCGTTCTTTCCAAAATTTGTCAAACATTTTAAACAATAAAAAAAACTTATTTCCGTCATTCAAACCCTTAAAATATATCTTATTCAACCAGCCGCTAAACAAAAAAAGCCCACGAAAGAGTCTTAGTATAAATCATTCAACAGTTCATTTCCAAAACTCCACTCCGATCGTACAACAGTCCACTTATTCCGAATTCAAAGGTCACTCTGACAGTATGTAATGAGCCCTAACCGAAGACACGTCTTCATCTGAATAAGAAGAAGCGTAATGAGGGCTTGAGAGCAAGGAATTTGGAGAGCTCTAGCAAAAAGCTGCCTGTCCTGTCTGTGTCACAGTGGAGAATATGACAGTTGGTACATTCAAGTAGAGATCTGTGAAAATGGGGATATTTTATCAAACATGGTTAAATTGAACACCACATAATTATTATAATTTATGAATAATTTCTGTGTAAAATATTTATACACAAAAAACAGTCAATCTATGAAAGTTGTGTATAAATACTAAATGAACTTTCTTAAAAATTGTCTTATCTAAATTGTCTAATCTTTTAAAATTGCTTTTATTTCATGAGCTGTGACTCGATCCCGAGCGGCGTCAATGTAATTTGCAAGCGGGCATCCGTTCTGCGAGCGGATTATCGGTGGCTCGGATTTAATGCCGCTTCGGAGCGGACGCCGCATTTACACACCAACCAGTCCAATAGACACGGGCACATGAGAATTTCTGAAAAATCAATGGAAAGCAAAAACTTTTTTTCTCTGTATTGTCATTAAGACAAGAAAGGGATTTTTTTAGTTTAGACACTCACTATAAGCTTTTAAACATACATTGACTATTAAACTCATAACCTTCTGCGTAGTCAAGTAAAAAATAATATAAATAAGTATATTATATGCTTCAAAATACAAAATCAAAACAACCACAACCATAAGAATCAAGTTCAACCATAAGAACGCTTATGTAAATGTTTTAGTGTTGACAAAAGTAAAAATCAGAATGATAGATATTGAAAAGATTAGTCTCGAGAAATCGGTTTTCTATGCAAATGTTGGCTAATGCTGCTCCACCGCGAAGTTTGAATCAGACCACGCAAATTGGCGGCGCTTCTCTAAAATTGAAGAAAATTGTAGCATATCGATGGAGTAAAACGTACAAACGGAGACACTAAAAGTCATTCAAAAGTATCATATTTTAACTCGTTTGATGTAACCACTGTTTTTAATAAGTTGGTAAATGGTACAATCCCACGAGTTAAAGTGACACTTTTAGATGATTTTTAGAATTTCGTTCCGTCTCCGTTTACGAGCAAAATCGCACCAAATATGTTATCGAGTTGATGATATGATAATGCTTACGTTCTCAGTAACGATATAATAAGATCATATACTTAATATTACGCCATCTACGCCATCTCACAGGATTTCCTTGGGTACGAACATTTTGGATCGAAAAAGAAAGAAGTTTTAGTCTGTATGTAACCTTGTCTTGAAATGATCCCATACAATTATTAAACTAGTATTTTGACTGGAAGCTTTAAAGTTATCTTTAATTATGCGTTTTTATTATTTTTCATAAGTCAACCTAGTTGATGTCAAATCCGGTCAATTTACAACAGTCAAACCTCTTTTTCAATTAATTTTTGGAATAACATAGGTTCCAGCATAAAGTACCAATTAGTGCCGCCAATATCGTTTGTAAAATGTTTAATGAGCTGAACGGTAATTAATTGGGCCGTGACGGGAACGGACCGTTTTACGAGGACGGATCGTGACGTGATGGATCGCAGGCCGCCGTTTAGCACTCAATTTCACGTGATTGGCCGGACCCCAGAGCTGTGCAGTGTAACTAACAGTTGAGTGCACATGTCTCACTTTGACTTATGTCTTTAGTTACTGTAGCTCCTGTAGCTTCTGTACTCTCTTTGAAAAGAGCTTTTTCGGCAAAGTACTACTACAACACTACTAACACTAGATGAGAACGAAGACCGGGCTCAGTAGCGCGTCTTGGGGAAGACCGACGTCCAGCAGTGGACTGATACAGGTTGATAATGATGATGAATACCACAATACCTATTTCTGCAGCTGAGCAGTGATGTTCACGTTATTTTGTTTCGGCTTGGTACTATTTAATACAGACTAAACATACTTACGTTCAGAG
The DNA here is from genome assembly GCA_932527185.1 of Ecliptopera silaceata. NCBI lineage: Eukaryota > Metazoa > Arthropoda > Insecta > Lepidoptera > Geometridae > Ecliptopera > Ecliptopera silaceata. The sequence goes on along the minus strand of OW052202.1, from coordinate 453,967 downwards.
TGAAAGCTGTATGCTGTCTCGCTGGGTAATCATTTAACGGACGTGACCATTGAGGGAATGCATCGTTACCACTTACCATTAGTTGGGCCATCTGCTTGTTCCAAAACTCATAACAGCATTAATAAAACATAGATTTATGAAGTATGCGTAAACAGTTAAAAAGTGAAATAAAAACCCTGAATAATGTAGCAGTTTGCGACTCATCAAACCGAAACTTGACATCAACGCAAAAGACTCACTGAACAGTGGTAACTCACTGAATAATCGTAAATCTAAGGTACCAAAACTTTTGCAATTCTGAATAAAATAAAGTGAATTTCATTAAGTTTCGTTCTGAGAGCCAGATAAAACCACGAACTCATCGATAGTGAAGTCATCCGTGCGCTTCCAAGTGGCCGGAGCGACCCTGAGGGCCCCGATCGAATTGTTGAGCTTCGCGGTACGACAATGAGACTTGAACCGATTAGACTCCAACCTCTAGACAAGTTGGTTCAGCTCAGCTTTAGCGCTTTGTAATATCGCTAGTTAACGCAATGGAGTATGTAATATATGGTTTTATATAGAAATGTTCGGGGCAACGAAATCCTTAGATAAGTCATTATTGTATCATAATTACACAGAGAAAAAGTGTACCCTTTTTTCTACAATTATTTGGGTTAGTCTCAAAATTCCTACAACTCGTCGGTCGCTCGATCCATTTGTCTACAGCACTGAATGCTGTAGTCTCTGAAGACAGTGTATATGGCCATCGGTGACTGACACTGATGCTTTGAGGCGAGGGACTTCTCGGACTCCGCGGGTCGAGGGTCGAATCAGCTTTGACCCGCATGTAACCACATTTCAGACTATCCCATAACTTACAAGTCGGGAAATAAAACAAATAACATTTCATCAAAGGCTTACAGAAATACTGCAAACTTAAGCGTATCTACTAATATGTCTGTCAGAGAGATGCGTGTGGTACAATGCTTCACAAGGCACGTCCTAAGCGACCGCGTTTAGTGAGGCAGTACATTGTTATAGGTCGTAGGTTACCATTATTTTGCCGTACAAAAAACTTAAAAAGCAGTTTTATATCATTCATAATTTTTGATTCAGTTATGCTTGACCAACTACGTATAGCTCGCTCATTCAACTAAGTACCAATTGATTCTTTAAAGACAGATTGGAACATAGAACAACTTGTGATTACTGACTGGAGGAACCAGATTTTCCAAGTCTGCACAACAGATCGATAGTCCACAATGAACTCTCCACAGCTACATACTTCGACCAATTTAAAGTTAAACAGTGGTTTAGCTGGCAGAGATACAACGCTGATGTGGGGTAGTGTAACTGAGGGTAACTGAGCAACTTGAACCAACATACAAACGAACATACAGTACGGGTTGGATGATGGTTAGAGTTAAAACAAAGTTTATTTAGTTTCCTCTTGGGCTATTTTAGAAGCTATTTCTTTTGGAAGTAATTAGGCTCATTGCAAAGAGCTTTAACTAAAAATGTTACGGCGTCTGTCTTATCGATTTTCGGTCTATTTTTGCAAGCAATCAGTGGCAGGCCGGTGCTTACATTGCTATGTTCTGGTTGGAAAGGTGAATTTACAATTAAACTGCTATTTTATCGTGAAGGATTTCACACTAAGGGTGCTCTAGATAACGAAAAGTTCAGTAATTAGGAAATTGCTTTTATTTGAATTGCTATTTTTATTTCCTTTAAGTTCAAAAAGAACTAAAAAAATCCTCCATAGTGTGCATTTGATGTAGCACTTACTCTTTGCTCCTAAAAATATTGTGTGCGTAGGTATCGTGCACTCAGTTAAGTAACTTCTTTTTAAAACACACGAGTTATGCTAAACCACAAGAGACGGTGCCAGAAAACCAACATAATGGATGGGAATATCAGCTGAACGCAATTTAACAACTTGAAAAGAAGCTCCAACATCGCATAATAGTGTAAACTGTAGAAAAGCTATTACATCTGCGGTTTTTCCTCGCCAAGTTGACATTATAGAACCGCTAGAAATCAACGGAAATAGTAACGTTACTTATTGCTTATATATATTATAGTCCAGTCAAAATAGACATTCCAGCTTGCATTAATTCCCAACAAGCTGGATTTTTGTACAGGCCTTGAATACGTCATTACAAATGATATGTCAAAAGTCCCCATCGATCCCGCTTGTGCGTTGTTTTTTATTCGAGGTTAAAGGTCATAAATTTGCATTTTTTGCGTATATCTTTGAAACAACGAGAGCTATCGAAAAATGGTTCAGGCAAAGTTTGTACATCATAAAATTGTCGACAAAAATACTTCAACACTTTTCTTCTACAAAGCATCGTTTTCGAGATATAGTGACTTTAGGCCGCAGGAAAATCTTCGAAGATGCTGCGTTTTTTTCATTTCAACCGTTTTATCTGCTTCATTGCCACAGAACAAACAGTATTTCTTGAAACAAAAAGACGATTCATTACCTCGGAGGAGGACTAACCCATCGAACCCATCACCCCTTTCAGTAAATTTCAAAAAATACTGTTTGTTCTGTGGCAATGAAGCAGATAAAACGGTTGAAATGAAAAAAACGCAGCATCTTCGAAGATTTTCCTGCGGCCTAAAGTCACTATATCTCGAAAACGATGCTTTGTAGAAGAAAAGTGTTGAAGTATTTTTGTGAACAATTTTATGATGTACAAACTTTGCCTGAATCACTTTTCGATAGCTCTCGTTGTTTCAAAGAGATATGCAAAAAAAGCAAATTCATGACCTTTGACCTCAAATAAAAAACAACGCACAAGCGGGATCGATGGGGACTTTTGACATATCATTTGTAATGACGTATTTAAGGCCTGCACAAAAATCCAGCTTGTTGGGAATTAATGCAAACTGAAGTCATAATTTTAGTCTATTTTGACTGGACTATTAGTTATATTATTTGTTGGCAGAAGTACGTTTAGGTTTAGTAGTAATTCAGATAATTTTCTTCTTCAAACATCGGTTTAAATAAATAAGTTGAAATGAAACAAATATAATAGTCTAACTAGTTTGACGACCGATGTGGCGCGGTGGGCGATGGTCCGCCTGCGACGCGGATGGTTGCGGGTTCGATTCCCGCCTCGGGATAAATGTTTGTATGTTCTGCAAATATTTATTCCGGGTGTTCTGGGTATTATATGTATAATAAAAAATATATATCTATGTATTATATTGTATTAAGTATGTCAGTCTTCTAGTACCCATAACACAAGCTCTGCTTAGCTTGGGGCTAGATGATGTTGTGTGGATTGTCCAGCATTATTTATTATTATTTATTTATTTATTTAACTTAAAAAAAAACGATGAAGGAGGTATACCTACAATAGAATAGATCTTTTCATTTTGTTTGGTTGTACTTACTCATTTTTCAATATATCAGCGAATTATGTAAGTATATAGAAAATGAGAGGACTAGATTAATAAACGACATGTTACAACATGATCGCTCACATAGTTACGCTACATATTTGCCGGAATTTGTGCGCGTAATTTCAATCCGTCATAACCACTAATTTACGTGTAGCATTTTGCTCGCTCTGTTATGGAGCTTTCAAAACATTGCTACTAGCTAGAATTGTGAGGAGTTCTGCTATAATACTATTTTGCTTTATTGATAGGTGTCACAATTCAGTTAAAACTCTTTCAATAGAATACTTAAAATAGTATTTTGCTTTATAATGCATTCTATGCTGCGCATGCAATTGTACCGATAGTCAAAACATATTTAAAAAGAATAAATGTTAATTATATTGAAAACAATTCTGGTCAGATCTCCCTACCTCGTAGTGCGAAGCAACTCGCCCGTGGCAGTTTTTTTCTAAAATCATGGCACCGGCATGCTCCGTGGCGGACAGGATAACAGATGAGTGTCGGGAGCTCGCGGGCCGCGGGGACTGACAACAGTCGCGGCGACGACAGAAAAACAACAATACTTTAAACAACAACTAACTAATTGTAAGAAGGATCATAATAATATGAAAAAAACGCTAGAATCCAGGTCTAGTTTCTTGCCAGTTCTTCTAGACTCTGGTCGCGACGAACTGGCGCCTAGAATCATCTAGTATGTAAGACGTTTCAAAGTGATCCGCGTGATTTTATTGAATAAATGAATTTGAAGTTTGAAGTTTGAACACGACATTTGCGACGATCAAGCCTACACGATACTATATTCGGTCAGAGCCATAGTTTTGAATGGTGTGATTTACAAAGAAGCTAAGTGTGTCTTTTAAAAACGTTAGTAGTACTTTTAGCAACAGCCAAAAATCCAAAAATCTTACCGAAAAATTATATTTGGTCCAGTTTTATATTCTGAAATTACGTCTTAAAAATTGAACATGTTATCAGGATCAAAATGTTTTACTTTATGCGAAAGTGAAGACAATTGAGAGGTACAAAAAAGTTTCTCAACTATTCTGAGCTACATAAAAAAAAATAGTTAGACATACAAGCAATACTTCTGTAAGTGAACTACTGTGGCGGGTGAACTGCTCATGTCTCCGAAACCATTATTCCCGCGTTACCATTTGATAAAGGTTCGGGGACGATATTCGCGGAATTTTAACTCATGTTTCGGGGAAGAAGTGCGGAATCTTAAGAAGGTTGCGTTAACATTCTGGTACTTATTGAACTTCACAAGTTGTCGAAGTACTTACTCGTATTAATGGCAAGCGGTAATGCTCATTGCTGTGTTTCGGCTTGAAGGGTGTATGTTCCGGTGCTATTTATGGGTGCCGGTGTAATTAGAGGAACATTAAACTTTACATCCTTCCGTCACAGAGTGATGAACGCAGTTTGGTACCTCATAGGCCACATTAAACTAAATTTAATCCTCACCACCTGGACGGGTGGTTCTCCACTACGTTAGATCGTTTCTGCCTCGAACGTGCAAGTTGTGGAACGAGCTACCCTCCGTGGTTTTCCCGCGGAGCTATGACATGGGGGCCTTTAAAAGAAGGGTTTATATTCATTTAAAAGGCCGGCAGCGCACCGACAACGCCTCTGGTGTTGCAGGTGTCCATGGGCGGCGGCGACCACTACAGGTGGCCCGCAAGCTCGTCTGCCAGCTATGGCATAAAAAAAACATTCTCTATTGGTGTGGCTTATTTCATCATTACTTACATGTTATTATGATCGTAGATAAAAAATATATTTCAATTTCAGCGTTCAAAATGTATGAGTAACAATTATACTCACTATGAAGAACAATTTGCTTTGTATAACTTTGTGTAGGTTAATATAGCGTGCATAAATAAGCTCATGAGTAAATAAAAAATAAAAAAATATCATTATTGTTTTTAGCCGGAGGCGCTCAATCTGTTGTGTGTATCTTTCTTTGTTTCCGTAGGAAATAACCTATCTCTAGAATTAACGAATATATTTATTTTTATGTAGGTACACATCGCAATATTATACGTAATATGTTTAGCAGTGTATGTATTAGAGTGTAATGTTCATTTTTCCCGTATCTTATAAAATACTCAACATATTTTGATAAATGAGGTGTCAAATCAAAATTAGACATATTCAACTGAAAAAAAAAACCTTCACATCACATACGAAAATAGTTGCAGATACGATACAAAAATTTTATAATCACTTTTTGACCGGCGCGCGGATGGGTCAGTCTCAGTGACATATTCGTCAACTCGCAGATCTGAAACTCGCGTGAACCCGCGAAGAAACACCTTTCTTTTTTATTTAATTAATATATCGTCAACTCGCGGACCGATTCCTTATGTATACATACATAATGATATGAAGTCTGCTTTATTATATGTTATGTAATAAGTAGTAGATAAGTAATAGAGTAAAAACTGGCTTGTCTGATGTTAACAATGCATAGCCTCAAGCACGTCTCAAAGATGTATGTACCTAAACATCTGTGATAATCTATTTTAAATATTGTACTTAAGTAAAAAGTGTTCAGTAACATCGCTCCAAGCACTCGTCTGCGACCTGTCCGCGCCTCCATCAATCTTATCCTCGAATATTTTCCGATCCGCCCTCTTTCCCTCTTTACAACAGATCATGAAACAGTATCACTAACGTATTGCTGAAGATTCACTTCGATGACACTTCAATAAATAAATATTCATGGAAATATCACATCATACTCTAGTCGCAAACTAAGCAAAGCTTGTATTATGTGAATTAAATGTAATACTTTTTTTTGTAAATACATAGAATACGTAACATATGGTTAATTTTTACATAGCTATTACGTTGTCAATACAATGATGTAACTTACAAATTCAAACCATATTCATAAGTGTATAAAGTTCAATTTGCATTAGAATGGATACGGACTGGTCTAAGCCCGCATTTGCCCTAAAAATATGCCACCAAGAATGTCGTGAAGGCTGATTTTCAATCCCCTCGCGACGGCCGCATGATCAGGATACCCTTATTGATATTATTTCATGAACATTATAATGGCATTTTTAAAGTATACTCTTAACGATTTCTGCCCTTAAAAGTAATGCGAGTTTTTCTTTGTGTGAGATGATATAAATAAAATGTTCAAACGGATTTCATATTTCATACTGATATTATTATAACTTCTATAGATATCATTGTTTTGCAAGCATTTTAGAAGTTATGATTTTGAAATATAGCATTTACGAGTAGGTATCTATCAGAAAATAATTCAAGACAAGAACTCGTTTTAAGTACATCATACTATATACATCTATGTATATATATAAAAATGAAACCCGTTTTCCGTTGTCACGACATAGCATGAAAACGGCTTGACCGATTCGGCTGTTTAATTTTGTTTTCTAATACTCTGTACAAGGTACACGGAAAAAAAATTAAGAAAATCTAACAGAAAAAAAAATCTCTCTAAGGCGGTACGAAGTTCGCCGGGACAGATAGTTTTCTATATTTCGACGTGAATATCTAGTTTCAAATAAATAAATTCCTCACGGAAAAAAAACTGCAAAAGTTTCATGCAATAAGCCTAGCTTCTAGTTCTAGCTTTCAACATCCAAATACATAGCATCGCACAAAGCACGGAGCACTTTTGTGCGCGATCGTCCACTCACGTTCTTCACCGTCTCTTTGTATAAATTCACTTTTGATCTGTGCACGACTGTACTGATATTAAAATTAAAACTATTTGAATAAAACGTTTTTTTTTGCATGCAACTGTTGGTACTCTCAGTAAAATTGTAATTAATTTATTAGAATCGAATAATACGAGTTTCAATTTATGTAATACTAGCTGACCCGTGCCCACTTCGTTGGGCATAATTCGACCGTTTTTCTCCGATTCGCTTTGCAAAACGGACTACCACGTAAAAGCCTTTTTATTTTTCGATTTTGTATATAGCCTATGACACTCAGCAATAATGTGGCTTTCTATTGGTGAAAGAGTTTTTAAAATCGGTTTAGTAGATGCCGAGATTATCCCTTACAATTGAACAAATATACAAACACACAAACTTTACCTCTTTATAATGTTATATGTTAGTATAGATGTATCAAAAATATAGTTAAACAGTGTGTGACTCATTTTAATTAACGCAAAAAAGCCTCTTCATTCTAAATTGGCTGCTGGTTTTGATAACAACAAAAAAGTTTGTTCTATATTGCGTTTTAATACAATGTATTTTTCAATAATAAATAAAGAAGATTGGTATTGTATAGGAATAAGTCTAAATGAAATCGATTGTGTAATTTCGTTCGCGGAAACATCGTCGGCGAGCTCCAACAATCCCTGCAAGAACAACTCGACCATTGTTTATTTTAATTTGTTTTAAGCTTGAAACGATATGTCCTAGCTTATTTTATTCAGCCTGAGCACTTTATTGTGTATCACACAGTCTTTGAATTACAGGTGTTACAGCTCTGTTGGTAGTAGCTCTGCCTTTCATGCTGTGGGTCGTGGGTTTGATTCCCACCCAGAGCAAATGTTTGTGTTATGAACATATTTGGTCTGTGTGTGGGGTGTTTCTATCTATTATATGTATTTACAAAAATGTATATAATGTATATAAGTATTCTATCAGCAGTCTAGTTCCCATAGTACAAGCTTTGCTTAGTTTGGGACTAGAGTGTGATGTGTGAATTGTCCATGAATATTTCTCATTATTATTATTTGGTAGTTCTCTTTGAATAAAGATGAGAAGAGTACAACAGTGCATAAGAAATATTGACTAAACTGTTTTGAGGTTCCTATTTGGACGTGACCCACAATGCAGTTCTACGCCGTAGCGGTTCTACGACTGCTACGGTTTATTGCTACAAATATTGATCTTGTGTACTGTAATGCTATTACTTATATTCTGTCAATATGCAGTAGTTGTTCTGCTTAGTTATGGACTACAGTGACTCTGTGAAATTTTGAATATATAAATATATTTTCAATACACTCGGACACAATACGATCCTACAGGTTTTCCAGCACACAATTTTTTTTTTAGTATAAATTAAACTCTAGTACAGTGCGACAGAAAAAGTTATAATATTAACTGAGCAGTGCAGAGACAGAGTAATGTAGCTGTACTGCATTAGCTGCATTTACCTTTGAAAATGATATCGGCAAAGTTGAGAACCTCTAGCTTTGTTTACCTGCTTGTGGCTACCTTAATTAAACTCAAACATAGGCCACTTTGACCCACATCGCAATATAAAATTAACCTTAATTATATAAGTTTAAAACTCATTATGGTGTGGCAGTTCTTATCTCAACAATGATAACGTTGGTTAGATACGTGCCATGAGATATGTTATACTGGCTAATACAGATTTTGATACAACCACGGGCTTGATTTATTTAAAAAACTCAATAGATTTGAATATATAATTTCCCACAGTGAAATCCATATATATTTTTAATGTTTTGCTGATTTTATGGGACTATTTATTTTTCAGCCATTTGTCCTAACTGATCGTGTTGTTGGAACAAATAATAAATAATTTTAAATCTAAATGTCAAGTTGTGTTTTCGTGGAACGGATGGTTTGAACGTAATAATATAAGAATGTTGTGAATGACTTGAAGTCAAAGTCAAAATTACTTAATTCAATAAAATCACGCGGATCAGTTAGAATCGTCTTACATACTAGGTGATTCTAGGTGCCAGTTCCACGCGACCAGAGCCTAGAAGAACGGGCAAGAAACTAACGGCCTGATTCCTACCGTGTTGAAGTTTATAAATGTAAATCTTTATAGAGTAAATGCTACTTTCTAAAAATAAGCTTCACAAGGAACCGAACACCACGGAATGGAGATGGATGAAGGCCGTGCTGCTGATAGATCGGGATCTACTACCTGCACGAGAGTGCTGTCTGCGGGACAGGCCCTTTATACACGTGTGCAATCACTTCTCAGCGAACTAAAGCTTTTTTTATTTACTTAATTATGTATTTTCAATGGTTATAAGTATTATATTTTTATGTGGTGACATTAGTTGCGCCACAAAACAAAAACACGAATGGCACTCGGGGACTGCCGCGGCAAAGATATTGAATTTGCGTTACGGAATTTCTGGATTCGGTCTCCACGCTCAAGGCCCGCGATAGAAGCTATGCAATAGCTTAAAAAGTGATGACACAAAGTAGACCATCAACAAACACTGTATTGTCTATAATAAATTCACTTAAATTCAGCTGTTTATAAAGAATAATATATTATTTTTGTCATTATTTTCCTTGAAACTACATTGTTTTTTTTGTCAAAGGCCTCTTTATTTATTTAATAATTAATTGACGAGAATAGAAGTTCATGTCTTATTTTTTCATTTTCATTTTCAGCCTTCAGCCTTCAGTGATCGTTCAATCTTCATCGAAAGCAGTTGTGTCACGCGCATTCGCGCGCACACACAGTTAAAAGTGCTAACGTATCATAACAAAGCTGTTGCGCACGGCCGAACTACGATGACCTTTCGACTCAACACGTAAGGTATGTGCGAAGACAGCAAATTATTTCGCTAATGTGACGAATAACGTGACCCAATAATGGCTACATCCACTAAGATTAGGCTTCAGCTGACTACTGCCACCGAACATGCCTTGTACCAACAAATCAAGGAAACAAACTACCGTTATGAGGAAGAAAAACGGGAACGAGAAATTTTGCAAAGTCAAGCAATTGAGTTGCAAAAACAAATCGCTACTATGCAGCAGCAACTCAAAGAGTTATTAGAACAAAACTCCATTAAAACATCTACCGCAATAAAAGGTGCTTCTGCCGGCTTTGAATATGAGACCGACGAAGAAGAACTTGCCAAAGAAACGGAGTGGATTCGAACTAAATCGAGGAAAAAAAGAAAACTGAACACTTCACTTACACTCCTACCCCAAGAAGCGAACAAAACTTCAACCGAAAAGCATAAGAAGGTGCCCCCTACACCACCTATTGTTGTGGACGGGGTGGACAATTATCAAAGTTTTTATGATTTTTTGACCGAAAAACAACCAGCTGGGACCTTCAACATAAAAATGATGAGCGGAAACTGCGTTAAAATTAACTCCTGTGATGAAGAATCATATAGGTGCATTACAAAAGCCCTAACAGATAATAACTGCATGTGGCACTCTTACGAAAATAAACAAGAGAGACCAGTACGAGTGATGGTTAAAAAATTACCATACTCTTGCAAACCAGAAAGAATCATAGAAGATCTAACAAACAAAGGTTATAAGATTGAAGACGCCGTCAACAAGCTGAGCTGGAAAACTAAGGAGCCACTCAACATGTTTATGCTAACCTTCAATAATCAAGAGGAAATAAGGAATGTTTTTAACATAAAATATATCCTAGGGTGCATGGTAGAGATCCAACCAATAAGATCCACGAAACTGGTTCCCCAATGTAAGAGATGCCAGGCTTACGGCCATACTCACAAGTACTGTGCCAAAGAGCCGAGATGTGTTAAATGCACAGGAAAGCACCTAACCAAAGACTGCAGAAAACCTGCAGAAGATAAACCGAAATGTGTCCATTGCGGAGAAGCACATCCCGCTAATTACAGAGGTTGCATTGTTGCCAAAGAAATTCAAAAATTCAGAAGCAAGGTAATCAAGAAACCATCAGTCGGGCAGCAACAAAAAGTCACTGGGTCACTGGCAAGTAACAAAGTTACCACCGACCAGCACATCCGTGGCACAACCTGTACCGTCAACAAAGGAACTGTGTCCTATGCGCAAGCGGCGGCGAGCAATGCACCCGCTACCCAGCGCAACGAGCAAACGAACCAAGCCGACGACGACATAAAGCTGGATGAAATTCTTAGGCTCCTGACGTCCTTCAACGAGCGTTTACAAAAGCTAGAAAATAGTACTTTATATTAGTGTAGTGAAATTTAGTGTAAGTGTAAACCTACCTTTAAGAACACAATAACGATGTGTTTTCATTCAAAATAGAGACTGTAAGAAATGTGCTGCTGAGCACTTTCTTTAACTAATCTATATAGTAACTTAAGTTAGATTAAAATTACTCATTAGCCTGTATCTAGGCTAGATCGTAATCTTAGTTGGTGTACTTTTTGTTAATTACGCTAAACAATAAATAATAAAAAAAATTTTCAGCCTGTAGTGTCCCACTGCAGGGCAAAGGCCTCCCTTCCTTTTCTCCAGTTCTCTCTGTCCTGGGCTATTGTGGACCAATCTTTTAAATGGGCATCGAGTTCGTCCCTCCATCTGCGCCGTGGTCTACCGCGAGGTCGTTTCCCATTTTTGGGTGTCCAATCTGTTGTGGATTTTGCCCATAACACATCGGGCATGCGGCAGACATGGCCTGCCCAATCCCATTTCAATTTAAAGCGTGTTGACCAACATCTGCGATTTGTGTTTGGGAGCGCGTCATGTCTTATACGGAATAATTAATACACATGATGTCATACCTTACCCGGTTACCTTGCGCCTTAACAAAATAAAACTTTGATGTTATAATAGTCACTTAATGAGTGTGAATACTAGATAGTAGGGGCCGACTATAATGGTGAAAAGTACTCTTATATTTATCTTTAGACTAGACTATACTCGGTGCTAAAAGCTGAAGACATTGAGGTTATATGTAGCTTTTTGTATCAATTAATATAACGGTGCAAGGTAAAGTACTTATGGCTCTATAGTAAATGATGCACTCAGTTTTCCGTGTGTATGTATTACGTGTAGATTTTATATACATATAGATAAGTAAGCGAGGGTTTCTTCACGATATTTTCTAACATCGTCCGAGTAGTTTGTATTGCGAAGTACATAGTTTCAGTTTTGAAAAAACGGTCAGGAGGCTAATTCTCGCTCTTTAGAGATTAAGTCGAATTCGACATAGGTCGAAAAAAGACGGAGTATGTCGCTAAATAAGCTATTGTTGTAATGTCGTTAATAGACATATGTCCTAAAAAATTGTTTGACAAGCTCGAACAACGACATATTTAGTGACATACTCCGACTTTTTTCGACCTATGTCGAATTCGACTTAATCTCTAAAGAGCAAGAATTGCCCCCCAGATCACATGCTATTAAACTGGATAATGTTCTTCATAATAGTTAGCTTGGAAATTGTTGCAAATTCCTAATTCAGTCACAATGCTCTGCAGCATAATAGTAAAACTACAGAACTAAATTTCAGTTCCTCTCTAAAACGGTCGCATCGCGTTGCACAGAGTACATTGCTTCACGACTCCTGCCTTGAATTGCATTTGCAAGCGGCGCGCGACAATATTCAACAAGTCCCTTTGGTATTTCCAGCTTCAAAAATGCATCTAGTGATGCCGCGGCGGCCACAGTGTAAACTAGTTCAGTACGTCATTTTAATAGTAATTCAATTTACTTAAAACTTCAAATTATGATAGAATTCCATCTTCGTCCTGTGGCGTTGTTTGTGGACTGACGTGATTTAAAACCGGGCAGAGATTGAGAGGCTTGGTTGGACTGGCAGTAGAAGTGAAGTTTAGCCACTGTTCAGATAACAGTTATGTTGGTTTTATTCGGCAAATGTGTATGCAAATAAATGTAATATTTTTCTTTGACCTTGCCACTGTATATCAAAACGCAGCCAATTATTGATGTACTGGTCGTGTTTACATTGTCGATGCAGTCAGGACAACGTGCTCGAGTATTCAGAGAGCGCGGCACATTTCCCTGACTACAGGAAACAAAAATACAGCTTTTTTAGCCAACGGAAGTCGAAAGAATGTTCAATACTAACTGTTTATGAGGTTTCACACTTGAATCTTAGACATGTAGGGCCCCCGCAAACTGCAGATTTTTTATCCGCCGATAATTTGGTCGGCTTCTTAATCAGTATGAAGATGTATGCAGATGCGCACATTACAGTGATTCAGTCTTCATACTGATTAAGAAGCCGACCAAACTATCGGCCGATAAAAAGTCTGCAGTTTGTCTCAAAACCTTCTCAGAAAGTGAAGTATGTCGCGTGGCTTAACTTCAGAGGCTGACAGTTTTGTGAAAATCGATAAAAACTTCAAATAATATATGAAGCGTATTACTCCGCTGCTTAAAAAAATGCTTGTCTGTAAAGTCGGTTTACTGACGATAGTTGAACGTGACAACGAACGCAAAGGCCGATTGTGCTTCTTTGTCGCTCGTTCCGCGCTCTCGCTTGCACTTCATGGAACGCCTCAGAGCGAGGTAACGCCGCATGAGTCTCAGAGCGAGGTAACGCCGCATGAGTCATGTTTTTTCGTGCCCGGCTCTATCGAATTATAAGACGTTGTCACGTCAATAGTGATTTGAATAACTCTGCGTATATTTACAGCTAAATATAGCCACAGTCGCGCATGCGTTGAGCTGGTTCGTCCTGAATGAACGTGTTCTTGGCAGGAATAAGGGAATTACCCTCGAGACCGGTGTGCCCAATAAATTAGTGTAAGTTAGTGAGCTGTTTTCATTTTTGTGGCAACATTCAGTTGCGTTTTGGGATAGTGTGAATTTTGTACGACTATCAAATAGTATCGACTATTACACAAAATTTATGTTTATTGAAAATGTAAATAAAAAATATTTTTAGTAAAATTCCTATCTATGTATAGAGACTTCCTAGTGGATAGTTTTCTTTATAAACAGGATGTTAAGCATGATTTGTGAGTCAGGTTGAACTAGAGATATGAAAAATAAATTAAGACCAATGTAATTACCTAGTTTCTACGAACAATAAATATCATTTTATTTTTTAGTTCGTTTGTAAAGAAAACTATTTTCAAAACCGTGATAGTTTCAAATATTATTCCTAGATGTCTGTCTACAGGGATACTTAGTGACACTTCACATGGCACAGTTTTGCAGTAGGTGTATTACATACATGCCATTTAACTAACCCTCCGCTGCTAGAATACGTTACAATGGATAGTTTTATCGCACCTAGTGATAACCGTGATATTATTCTATTGGCGACTATAATATCCTATTAGCGATGACCCGTAATGTACTGTAGTTAGATTTTATGTGGACTATTATGGGAACCCCTACTAACCGCTGGCTGGGATAAAGCTTCCGAGCAGGACCCAAAAAGTGTAAAAAAATATTTTTAGAATGGTGGAAGTCTATACTACCTAACAGTGATCACATTGCTGCGTTGCAGTTTGAAAAGTGTCGACGCAATCACATACAGGCACATGACTTAATATTTATACGAGTCAGAGTGTTGCCTTATCCCTTATGAGGAATTTATGCATGTCAACCAAGAATATTACACTACATAGTGGTATTCAGATACATAAGAAACAGTAGTGTTGGCTATTACAAAATTTTTTGTTCTAGATTGGAATAGAACCTACGAATTAAAACTTGCGAGGAAAAGCTACTGTGTTGTTGCGGTTATTCTATTGTTGTTATTGAAATATGCAAACATAGGCTGTTTAAATAAAAAAAAAGTAAAAATAAGCAAACGATCAATAATATAATGATCATCCTATTTTCATTTAAACTTCAATGCATTTGTGCATATTACCCTTCATGTAGAAAGGAAGTCCGATACAATAGGTACAAGCATTCTATCGACTTCATAAAATCATAACGTGGAGGAGAGAGTCGGAAATGGGATACTTTATCCCATCCGCCACTCCCCGGGGATACCAAATCGAATTTCACACGAGCAAAGCCAGAGGCTGCAGCTCGTTCAATAGAATTTGAAACTAGGTAGTGAGTCTGTTAGCGCTCCTCTGCTGAACTCTTCATTTTTACGTTTCATGCCCAACAACTCGAAGCTAGTTTTTCTAAATCGGACACAAATCACACTTTAGTCCCAAACTAGGCAAGCTTGTAATATTAAGAGAAGCAAACAAGCTTTGAGCATTGGCTCCTTAACAAAATGTGACTATTCCTCGTTTAATATTAGCGTTTAGTCCATCTTGGACGCATTTGTGAAATATAATTTGAGCACGGTCGTTTCTGTAAATTAAAACCCTCACAAATACACAATATCTCATAATACAGTGTGATAAAAATCAAGTCACCTAATAATATTGAGTGACTCGCGATTCTGGAGGTGACGAAGCATATTGAAGACGATAAAAAATAAATAAATTTGGTACCACGGCGTGGATCGCGCTAAAAAAAGAAGCTTTTAAGTAAGAATGGCAAATACATTATACCTTTCGGGCAAAGAAAATAAAACGCTATAGATTTCGGAAAGTTTTATTTTTAGAAATAAAATGAATTTTTACATGAACTCGATCGTTTTATTATATCTTTGATTTAACTTATATGAAACAATACTTGTTTTACTGAAACAGCCACCAGCGCTACATTATCACGGTATCCGTTAATATTTGAGGCTGTAGCATGTTTTCCTTTCAGCCTTCTTATATTTATAACAATAAAAACTTACTTATCGTCCGAGAGGTCGTTGCGGTTCATAAAACCTGGCACGGCAACAACCTACCGTTTTCGTCATTTAGAGTTTTACCACGCGTAGTTTTCAATATATTGGTTGCTTAAAACACACTTGCACTGGTATTATATTATCTAAGTAACTTTTTATGCATTATTAGGTCATCAATTTTTATTCTCGGTAAAAAAAATAAGACGCTGTAATAGACTGTCGTTTATTTCAGAACTACGTTTCACATTCTGCCATACTAATAATTATGGAGATCTCCGGTCATTTACACAAAAAAGTGTGTTAAAATTGGTATCATAGATTGGTTTCATATAAGCCACATCTTTATTCTATGAGTACTTCAAAGTCTGTCAAAGACTTTTTACATTTGATATTTCAATTGCTGAAGTTACTAGGAATCAGACTTCAAAAACTGATGGTTTTTACTGTAGGTATGTGTCAACAACAGTTTTCCCACTTATTCCATGCTTCGTTCACCTTAAGTTTAAAGTTAGAACAGCCCCATAATATCAATGGCACCGGTGAAAATGGCCTCAATGAGTCGTTATCACTCAGTCGCTCTCCGACCGCGGAGGAGAACGCACGTCTCGCGAGACGTCGACGATGCCACGGAAAGTGAAGTGTGTTGTGAATGTGATGTGATGGTGCAGTGACTCGAAAATGTTGGCGCTACTGATAGGAATGCTCATCGGTAAGTTCCGCGTGATCGGGGCCGGAGACGGCAAATTGTTTTTAGCAATCGGTGGAGTGAAAACATTGCTTTGATGGATGAAGGGATTGTTTGTTCGTTATTTGTTTTATTGAAAAAGTGTTTTGTTAGAAATAGTTAAAATAATAAGTTGCTGTATTTAAAAAAATACCAAGAATTAAGGGTGCAAGTTTGTAGTTTTATAAAAATAAAACCTTTTTATTGTTTTTCGTATAACTTATACAAAACTTTTCTTAAAAAAGCTTAGTTCTAGAATATTTTACAAATTATACACATATAACTTCAATTTCACTTTTCTTCTATTAAATAGGTCGTAAGTTCCTTATAATTTTCTTCAGATCAATAACTTTTAGAGACCTATAAATTATTCCGTCAATTTTATATACATTTTTAATACATGTTTCTTTGAAGATATCTTCAAAGAGTTACCCCATGCTTTACACGTTAAAGCGATAGCGTGTATCCGTGCTATAAACCCTGGTATTTAAACCGGTATACCGGTTTATATATTTAAGGTTTAACGTGCTAATATCTTTGAAAAATTGTAAGGTGTACTGGTATTATAAATACCGGTTAAATGGTAAAATAACCGGTATTCATTTAAAAGCGGGATCTTTTACAGTATTTATTTAAGGCCGTTTCGTATTCATAAGCTTTACTTCGCCTTTCTTATTGTACTTTCATTTTATTTCTATCTCTTGTGGATTATTTTATTAAAATTTGATGTTATTGCAAATAGGATTTGGTATCCTAACGACTACAGAATACTATTTACTGTTATTGGCTTAGAGGGTGTATGGATATTAAGTAAGCTTACTTTATATAAAAACTACAGTAAAAATCACTTAAATGAATAAATAAATATTCATGAACAATTCACACATCACGCTCTAGTCCCAAAATCACACATAATTTTCTCTGGGTGGGAACCGAACCCATAACCCACAGCATGGAAGGTAGAGCTACTACTGAGCTGTGACTTCTGTCACACTTGTCAGGTTAATACTAAAATTTATAAATTTATTGGAATACCGACGGTGATGTGAAAAAAGCTAGTCAAACTCCGAATAAAAATATGTTACTAAAACTTAATATACACAGCGTATGTTTTGGAATCAAAACAAACCCTTCTGCTAACAGAACCTAACAAAACAAGATTGGTTGTTATGAATAATGTTTATGTACTAGCAAACAAAAGCACATTGGTACTGGTTTTACCGAGAGAGCACCCTTGGTCTAGTGGTGGCACCACTGCATTCTTTTCGCTAAATCAAAGCCAAAATTAACATACTTCAAGTAAAATGTTACGGATGTTTTTAGATCTGTGAAAGTGCAACGCGATCTAATCGCTATTATTATATCTGGAAACCCTTCTCTTCTAAAGGCAAGGATGGCAAAGAGGTTCAAATCTGGTCATTCAACGATTATCGAAACTTTTAATTTTTAGTGTGCAACGCCAGAGTTCTCAAACGGTGAAGGAAAACAACGTATTTCAAATTGAAAATAAAATAGTCAACTTTACGTATTGACCTTGTATTTCCGATGGATAAGGCTGAGATGATGATATAATTATGTTTTGGGTAAGGCTTAACCCTTACCTTAGTAGAGAAGGGTTTTTGATGTAATGGCTATCAGATCGCGTTGCCTTTCACAGATTTCGATTTCTACTATCTAGAAAAATTCCGAATGTCCCACGGAATGGGCGGCTGCAGAGTGTCAGATAGTTTGTATATAAAGCTTAGAGTGTTTTCACCCTGTAAAAGTCATCTTAATTCGATACTGAGATTTTTTCATATACCTAATTAACCACAAAATAAGCCCTAATATCCGTTGCTATCAAAATTAATCTACAGAACAACGCAAACCAACTGGCATTTCAGATGATTACCGAAGCATAAATTACGGCGTTAATTAATAATTGTTAGCCGCGCTCCCCCTAGGAGACTCACGGACAAACTACATACTGCAGCAGACTTCAGCACGGCAGTACCGCGTGCTTGAACTAGGCAATAGTTCAACAACTGAATACAAGCTGTACTGATGAAAAATTCACTTCCACTATTTTCCAAACTAGTCATAAATATTTAAACGTCTGTTCGGTCGAAAACGACTACCGCCGTATTACTTTTTACGTATTACTTTTTAAGGTCAAGTTTAAAATTACAATTAAAAATATATTATTTTTTGCATGGCTTCGCTGAGTCATGAATTAAAACAGTTTGTCCCGTACTACAAATAATTTGATAACTATTGATATTAGTATCTAACTACTTAAGGGCGTGGCGCAGTGGGACTAACCCAAAGTAATAACTTGTTCCTAAGACAAGCTTAAATAATGTAGGGTATAGATATTTAGATAAATCTTTACTAACTGCTACAAATAATTATTTTTGAAGTGAAAACTTCTTTAGCGGCGCTGGGTGGGTAAAAACTTTCAAACTCGCGTCAGGGTCACGTGACGTCGAAAAAGCGTAAGATCTTATTTAATTTTTATACATTGCTCGTAAAACAAGAGACGACAAAAGAACACACTTGCGGTCACGCGACGTATGACTCAAACAATTAAATAGTGTTGTGGCGACATCGTACAAGGCGAGTACAAGGCGCTGCCAACACGCGGTGCGGTGCGGAGCGCGGGGGCGGAGGACCGAGGAGCGGCACTCGCGCGCCGGCAGCCGACAGACGCTCTGAGCACCCTCGCACGGGAAACACGTATCGCTCGCCGCGCGCGCATAACCAGATAGACGCTATTATATCGTACGAATCGTTTCGCCTAACTTGTATTTAACTGTATCGCTTCCATCTTATTGAAGTGAAAACTCAGTCAGGGTCACGTGACTCGTGACGTTCATCGAACGTGACGTTCATCATTCGTTGTCTTCGTCGTTGTGTCAATGTCAATGACATGACACAATCACAGTGTGTCTTCGTTGTCTTCGTCGTTGTGTCACATTCGCGCTTGCGCGAATGTGACACAATCACAATGACACAGACACATTCGCGCTTGCACGAATGTGTCTGTGTCATTGTGATTGGCATTGTCATTGTCATTGTCATTGTCGTTGTGTCGACATGACACAATCACAATGACACAGACACATTCGCGCTTGCGCGAATGTGTCTGTGTCATTGTGATTGTCATTGTCATTATGACGACTGTGGTTATATTTTTGAAGTGAAAACTTAAAAGTGAAAACACAGACACATTCGCGCTTGCGCGAATATGTCATTGTCATTGTCATTGTCGTTGTGTCGACATGACACAATCACACTGACACAGACACATTCGCGCTTGCGCGAATGTGTCTGTGTCAGTGTGTCTTCGTTGTCTTCGTCGTTGTGTCACATTCGCGCTTGCGCGAATGTTACACAATGACATGACACAATCACAATGACACAGACACATTCGCGCTTGCGCGAATGTGTCTGTGTCATTGTGATTGTCATTGTCATTATGACGACTGTGGTTATATTTTTGAAGTGAAAACTTAAAAGTGAAAACACATTCGCGCTTGCGCGAATGTGTCTGTGTCATTGTGATTGTCATTGTCATTATGACGACTGTGGTTATATTTTTGAAGTGAAAACTTAAAAGTGAAAACACAACGTTAATATTGAAGTTTTCACTTCTGCCGGCACTCCCGGAGTGCTACCATTTTTTTTTTTAACAGTTTAATTCGTTTTTTTTCAAAATAATGGTAGAATCCGATGGTCCTTAATGTAGAGTATTTATTTATTAGTACAACCAATAAAAACACAAGTAAAATGTAAACATGAAAGCAAGGGAGCTTATAACTGTGTGCTGCCACGGCATGCTGAATCAGACAAAAATATATATGTAAGTACAAACCAATAGTTTAACTTACTGGAAAATAAATTTAATAACTTTAAATTATAAATTAAAATAAAGTATGTTTTATTACTCTTTATTCACAAACAAACTTACAAATATACAGTATTTACAAATTGTGCATTTACATATTATAAAATACATAAGATCCAAATCAGTACCAATCGGAAGCGTTTAAAATTAAAATTACCTACTTAACGCATTCTACTTCCAAAAGGAAGTTCTAAGACAACCAGCTGTTAGATTAGAGGTATATTATTTTTGTTTGTTGTTACTTTTATTTTAATGGTAACTAAAAGACGAAGAACAATAATGTCAACCCTAACTTTCAGAATGACAAAGTTTTTAAAAAAATAAGGAGGTTAGTTAATAGTAGTTTTTGTGTAAAAATACTCCGAGACATGTTGCAATAATCCCCCGACATGTCAGGCATTTAGGCATGATTTAATAAAGTTTATTTATAACAGCATATTATTATAAAAAAATCAATAACTCGAACACAACATACTCGTACAAACCTTGTCTTGGAGCAAAATATTCAAGCTTTTGGCCTCAAATCTACATGTTTCATTGTATTTCGATAAACAACTATTTAAACGTTGTTTTATATTTATTTATCTCAATAAATAACTCTTTCAATGGTTTCTACGGTGATATCTTTATGTATATATTCATGTATACACTGTATTCCAAGCTAAGCTGTACATAAACCCTTACAAATAAAAGTTATAAGACGTCTGAATAATTTAGTTTAAATACATTTCGTATGGTCCTGAGATGTGGGCGTAATAATAATTGAATTCATATCAATATTATCTGAACCCCAGGAGTATTTGCTTGGATACCGAAGTTATTTATTTATTATGACAATCAAACATATTTAATAAGTGTATTTATTTATACAAAATATAAGCTAGATGGCCCTTAAATATGTATACACAATAGTGAAAACATTGAAAAAAAATTACATAAAGCAATAAAAAAAAAGAAGGAAAAGTTTTTTTTGCAAACACAGTAAAAACAACATTAATTATATCTAAATACTAAAAACTATACTAAAATAAAAAATATACATAACTTAAAAATAAAAAATTAGTGTTGCAAATCGGACTCTGACTCAGCATGAGGTTAGTTTCAAGCAACTAACGCTGATCTTCCGTCAGAGCCGTCTGGCACAGAGGCGAGGTAAAAAATACGTTATAAAATATTTGTAATCAGTAAGATTTTATTGCTATTAAATCAACCTACAAAATGCCAATTCGCTCTGTAACGAAAGTCACCTAATAGCAGATACATTCAATAAAACTGATGTTGATTGCGCCATTTATTTAAAGCTCTATTGGAAACATTTTTATAATATTAAACTGAACTTTTAACAACCGCACTTTACAAATGCTTCCGAATTGAAGCCGAATCATGATCAGTTTTGCGAATTTATGTAGCTATTAAGAGACTAATTCAAACTACACGCTATTTGCAGTGAAGATCAAATAAAACCTTTATAACTCTTGCTTCATTATCATCATCCGCAGACAGATTTCGCCCACTGCTGGGCATAAGCCTCCCTTTTATTTGTGCTAGTCTCATCCATGTGCTTGTCTCATCTTTTCACCCGCTAAACTAGCTACATCGTCAGGCCATCTCGCTAGACAGCCAACACTCCTCACTTCTACATCGTAATTCTTGCTGACTCGCAAGCAATATACACATAAACTAGTGCTAGAGGCGCAGTGCTAATTGGACTAACACTAATTAGCTCGTCTTGTCTACTTGTCCGTTATACGTCTTGCCAAAGGGATTCCCGTAATTACTGGCAAGGACAAGTTGCGCCTTACGGCCTAACTTATTCCTAAAGTGAAGTAAGCATTACCTAGCCATTAGCATTTTATTGTTTAAGATTTAGTAAAATATACCGCAGATATAATGCCAAATAGATGTTATTGATGTATTTGTAGAATGCATTGATTCAGGACTAGTTTTGAGCCCACTATTTCAAGATCGGAAGGTTGAAGTTTTTATTTTAGGTTTATTCGTTGTTTTTTGCAAATATAAGAATACATAAACGGTGAAGGTATATAAATAAATATTTATTTGCACTTACATTTGATAACAGTAACAGTAGGTATGTCTTAACACTAGTCTTATATCTAGAAAATAGTTAGAGCTAGTGCAGGTAGGACATAAGACACAAATGACCAAATGGAAACAATGGAACCGGTTGATGACGAACATATTCATGATATGAACTAGCTGATACACACATTAAGCATAACTTTATACCATCGAGTAACATACTTTAGTTAGTGTCTCTAACCAGAGGTACATTACTACCGTGCATGTGTATGGAACGGAACTCAAGTCACAAACACGCGTCTTCAAAACAAGTAACTTTGCTAATAGCCTGCATAACATACCTCGCAGACACTTGCCGAAGTCAAACTGATTAGGGAATACTGTTTTCTTGCACATAACCGTTGATTTAGAACAGCTGTTTCTTATGAACTTGTTAAGTATGAAATATAAAAGTTAACATGACCGGTTAAGCGTAACAAAAAGCAAAAATGCATTCGCTACGATGTCCATTCGATATCCAATATACACGCGGTGTACAATTAGATCTACTTTAATTAAATTTAGCAAAGAAAAATCTCTGTACATTCAAAATCTTTACTTATTTACTTAATTAAAATGTCAATAAAATTAATATTTAAAGATAAAGTTTCAAAAATTGTACATTTCCGAAGATTTGTTTTCTAGTGATTAAAAATCTTAACACTACTAGGGGTAAGAACTATTTCCACGTAATTTAGAATACTAGCCCATCTTTTCTGTCCTTGTTACGGCCCCTCTAGAAAGCTTCTTTAAGATTTTTCTTACTCGTATGTACACTAGAGAGAACCTCGTTTGCCGTAGTTAGGATCCATTGACCTATTTGCAGCGAGCCTCGTGTTTTTATTGCATATAAAAATTGCGACAATGTTGTTGAATGCAAATTCAGGGAGCAGCTTGATTTTACGTTTTGTTTGTACATACTTTTATGAGTTTGTTCACATTGCAAAATAATCATTGTTGTATTATACAAATTAGCTTAAAAAAATCAGGAAGTGCTATTATTCCACGTCTCATATAAAAGAAAAAAGTGATTAGATGGTATTTATGCTCACTAAGTGGAACGCATAAGGAAAATCCGCGATCCTTGATTCGATTTCTTCATAGTAAGTAAAAAACTATCGACTCATCTCACCAATCGAGAAACTCCATGAAAAACGATAACGCATTATCATCTTTTCCGTGCGCAGTCGGCTGTAGAAACGAAAACTCAATTCGACTAAGCCAACATCTCGTCCGTCCCGAGTTCCGTATCATCTTTTATAGTTATAGCTCGGGAAGGGTGACCATCCATTTTGACACATAACTATGGTAAATTAGGACCAAAAATTACTCCAAAACTTCTGTTCAAAGCGATCTTGATAAATTTTCATTATGACCACATCATCAAAATCGGTTACCCTAGCAGTTTACAAAACAGACAATCTGATAGACGCCTGCTTTATTTTGAAGTCAATTACGGTGTACCACATAATATAATATAATATACATAAATAAATAATTGGATTGACCATTACCATTTAAAGTAAACTTATTTTTGCGTTTGTATCTCTTAAGCATTTTGTAATCCCAGAAAGTCACGTCACCCTACTTGGTCAATTTGCCAGTTAGATACAGCATACAGCCAATCGTTTCTGTCTGTATGTTCGTTCGACGGACGTTCTGGAACATTCGACATTTCTCTATAATTATTCATATCATTTAATATCGACTTTTCGTATTTCAAACGCGCTTACCTAAACAGATTTTAGGCAACGTGCAACCTCTTTAAACCCACATTTACAGAATAATAGGGTAGGTATATGATTCGTATAAAAGTGCACCAACGAAGCTCTTCGTTGTGACAGATTCGATGTCGCCGCCGCCGAAATCATCATCAACATCGTGGTTTCTATTAGCTCAGGTAATGCCTCCGAAAAGTTAATAATTGTAGAACTGTACGTACGGGCTGCTTACGACCCCCTCAGGCCCATTTTAGCCCCCCTTGACATACATAACGCTGTTTTATTACTGTTTAATTCAATTTGCTTATTTGTAATGGTAAAATGTTTTTAATGTCGTAAAGTTTTATGGATTAATGTTGAGAGTGGCGACCCGGGGGTGCACATTAGGGGTTGATTTAAAGCCTTGGTTACATCGACACCCAATTATGACGACGACCTTTGTGGCGCAGTGACTGAGATAAAAGTGATGTTTAGTCAAAAAGCTAGTTCCCTATCGTATTATTTTTAAGTAAAACTATACTTGCTTATGAAATATCCATCAAATATAGCTTGAAGAATTATAGGAGACCATTTGTTTTCAAGAAATGTCTAGTAATTTACCATACTACACGCCAATAAATATTAAAAAAAACATTAATCAATATTTAATAAAACGAAAAGACTAGGTTCCTGAATTATTATCGTGATTATCGCTATACGATTCACCCCAGTGTTTTTTCACAGAACAGAATCACAAACGAAATGATAACCCAAAAAACTAGTGTTAAGAGTACTGGAGGCAAAATGTCGTAGCTATTTTGTAACCCTCTAACATTTAACTACGAAATAACACTTTCACAGACAAAAGAAAAATAAAGTACCTTATGTTTTAGGCAACATTTTCTGAGAGCCTCCTTTGATCTCGCGTGAACTCGGGACAGGAGAACTATCCATCGGGGATTATATCTAATGTATTCTATGTATTGTATGATACTTCTACGACGATAGTATCTTGTTTATATTTTGCATATTGGATGATGTTGACAAGACACCTGATCGTAATAATAATTATGTCACTTGATATCACTTTAAGATATCTTTGACTCGAATACAAATGCCTATCATAATAAATATTTTAATTTAATAAACTTAGAAGTTGTCAATGTGAATAAATGAATCTCTATTTAATTATTATTGTCAGGTTATTTGGTTATTGTTTTTCACGTTTTTTTTAAATACGGGAATAAACAAAATAAAGTTTCAAATGCAATAATTGAGTAATTATAAACCAAATATCTAAAACCATGGCTCATAGCGAGATATAAACGAACAGCTAAGCAACCAAACGTATTTTATAAAAAAAAACAGAATAACATAAAAACTTCTTAGAAAAGTAAGTCCAAAACTCAGTTTTTGCGACAAAAAGAAAGGAACAAAGAAGTTCTCATCAATAATCGAATATATAACATTTTGTTCAGTAAACAACATATTTCCTCGGGGACAAATGCTGTCAAACAAACAAACATTTTTATTGTCCTCCAGTGTATACCAGACCGATTCTGTCACAAAATGTCTGTGAATAAATATTATTTACAAATTGTAAACGTTATATAATTAACGACATGTTTGAACAACAAACTTAGGTATATAAGAAAATTTAAAAATGAAACGGCCGTGATTTATCTCAGGCACGGTAGACATCTCTTGTTCCTACTAAAGATAGTGAAAGAAGATTGAATGGCACGCCCCAACATTTTATTTGGAATACGTTCACATCTTGCTTAAGCGTTTACTTCATATGCCTGCATAAGCCCATACACTTCCAGAGTCAGTAGTACAAACAGTGATGAAAAACACCGTTTGCACACATTTTTTCAAAAAAAATCAATAGTACTGGCTTTACAGCAAAGCGGAACGAATATTCACTTCAACAAATTGTTAACGAATTCAAATAACAGTTTCAAAATTTTTTTCGTAGGTTTAACGTGAATTTTTAAATAAAAACAAAATAGGTATAACGGCATATAAAAGTTTCCGTCATTTTTTGTTAATGAAGTTCGTTTGTCAAATAGATAAAATATCTATACTTTTACTTATTTTAACTTATATTGTAGGTAAATAAAAAAAATTAGATTAGAGTAAGTAATATTATTTTGTTTTTTTTTACGTTCGCGACTTAGCCAACACTGACGTGTTAAAAATAAGTATAAAAGGCGTAACAGTGTACTTTGCTAGAATCTCTGCAAGCATTTCCACACAAAACAGCACATCGTGCTAAACACAAGGTACGTTTAATACCGTTTTGATTTCCCATCAAAACTCTACTAGGTTACTTTACTTATCTTTGATTGCTTTTTGCGCGTTGTAATAAGACATAAGCGCAAGTGTGCGCAAGTGTGCGCAGTTTATTTAAATGTAGCACGTGTAACATACGCTCTTATAACTCGAAAAATCTCTCTTTTCTTTCCTCCGCGCGGATCATCTTTATTTCACGCCGCGCTAAAGCACCCTAAATCCTTCCCCCCTCTCCTACAATCTTAAATTTTATTGCCGACGACGTTAACGCGTTGTATAAAATCTGTTGCCTCGCGAGTATGCATAAACCAGCGCGCACTGAACAAAAGCCGGCAAGCGTCGCTGAATTATTCGGAAGTATGTTTTGCGCGGTGATTGCTACGCGTAAGTTTGGAAGATAGCAAGTTCTGAGAGAAAACAGTATTATGCGAATATCACTATTTTGTCAAATTACTTCGTCTCCCGCTGGTAAATTTCTGGTTACTTACAACCAAGTTGAATTCAAGTTATTATATGAAAATGAGACATTTTTTAAGTAGACCAGAACTCAAACCCGCGAACGTAAATTAAATCTTCAGTCACTTCAAATGCTGATAAGATTCATTCAACCGATAATTCTGATTAGGTAATCTGCAAACAGATTTTGGTGATCTATTTTCAAGTCATCGTCTTCGAATTATTATTCCACGCGATTTTGAATCTTATGATTAAATAGCTTAAGAGTGTCTTTCAATGAATCTGTATTTGCCGAAATAATTACGCAACGGTTCTCAAGATCTCGCGAAACCCCGGACGTGTTAAAAATGGAATCTTTTCATAAACCGACAATTTCGTCGCTCTTAGAAATATCTTTGAAAAAAATATCCGCGAGTCCTGAAAGTTAAAGCAAACAATAGATTAGCATGTAATCCCCCGCTTGTAATTCGGGGAATTATTGCTGGAAGATATCTTTTAGTTGTGGTTCTAGGGATTGGTCGGATTCGGAACCGAGATTGTGTATTGAAGTTATCAAAGGGAAATTTAAAGGCATAAAGAAGGTTTCTTAGTTGAGTATGGTAAGAATATTTGGAACATGGCGTTTTATGTGAGCGTTGACGAATGATGGGTGGAATAAGAAATCATGTTGGACCGTCGCTAGGCGTGGGACGAGGACAGGGAGATGATGATGAATCTTTATTCGTGCATGTAGCCCTCTTTATTTTATTGGCGCACTGCCTGTAATTCTATCAATGTCACAACTTGCCGAAACTTCTAAATTCGTTACGAACAAATGTATTTCGTCTTTGCCACCACTTTCTAACTTCAATAATCGCGTTTTATGTTGTAAATGAGTGGTAGAGATCGTCCGCTGTACTATTTGGATATTAATTTCTCTTGTTTGACTAATTATTTTACCTAAGCAGAGGCAATGCACGTTTATTTGGTTAAATGAGTATTTTTTAGAATGTGTCATCCAAAGACACATTGTAGGTACAGATGTCAAAATAAAATTTTAGACTGTTTTTTTTTATACGTTGAAAATAAAATATGTCAAGATGCGGTAGATATGCTCTCAGATATTATTGTGCATATTAGCTACTGAAGCTCTTTAAGAATTATCTCGATTAAACATAGCTTTTGACATTGTTTTGCAATATTTGATTATTTAAATGCTTTACAAAACTGTAAAAGTGAGAAGTTCTCTTAGCAAAGGAATACCACCTCAAGATGAAATGTTCAAAACTGAATCGTCTGGTTTCTTTGTAACTTTGCAGTTTGTTTGTTTTGATGACGTCACGTCTTAGATAGACTTTATTGCAGTTGTTGTAAAGTTAAAACTGACAGTATAGTGCAAAACTAATATGAACATGCATATTGCGTAGGTAATAATACCAGTTATGCATACAGGCAAAATAAATGCAATCGATTTTTCATTACATCAAAATATTTCATAAAACTTAACTAGAACTGAATGTTAGCAAGACAACAACAAAAAAGTTAATTTATAAAAGAAAAAACCTTACATTAAAAGGAGACCAGCATCGCTAGAAAACAACTTTTAAATTATAAGAAAACTGTAGGAAAATCCAAGAATTTTCAATTAAATTGTCAATTCGCTCACCAATTACAAAGAGGAAAGCTAAGGCAGTGACAAAGCAAAAGCGCGCACTTTCCAACTACTGACTTAATGCATTTGGATTAAAGTTTAAATTAGCACGTTTCCTGAACAAACAGTGTGCATGGTTGCTACCAGAGAGATTTAAATGGGAAAAACATAAACTCTACACTCAGAGTGATAATTTCACGACTCAAAAAGCTAAAAATACTTGAAATTATCTATAACATTCTTAGTCGCACTGTAATATTCAGTCGCACTTATTAAACATACATTGAAACGTAAAAATCGTACAGTGTCTTGACTTATCTCACAGATAGAGACGTGGATTTTCATTACACTATTTGAGTGTCGTCTCTGAGTGCGGCAGTTAGTTCCATTAAACAACATTTATTCCACAACGAGCAATTCTGTTTGCATTTTTACTTCTTTTTCTATAGATGTTGTGATGTTAAAGTAAGCACTGAAACCTTAGCATTAGTTTTCGATACCTTATAAACAAATTTTATCTAAAAGATAATAATTATAATAATCTGGGAGTTACTTAAATGTTACTTAATTTTTTAGATCCCTTTATGGTGATACCTACACCATTTACTTAATTCAATGTCGTTCATTGATTAAATTGTGGAAAACAATACCTTATCGTTTAAGCGTTATGAATAAAAATACATAGGAGTACTACTCATTCATTTGTAGCCAACTTAACATAAGTTTGAAACAAACTTACAGTCAATCAGACAGCAGAAAAAACGTGCTAGGCGTAAATAAGCGTTGAGTTGAGACGACTTTTACGGATCAGAGGGCGGGTCAGGTCGTCTTTGAACTCTTCGCTAAGCTAAGTAATGAGGTTGAGTTTTGAATAGAATCGTAAAAATATACAAAAAAAGATTAGTTTTAGCACAAAAACTGCTGAAACTTCACTAATTTGGCGCCTAGCGTTGCCCCACGTGGGGGCGCCAACTTTGGTCGGATAACTTTATCGCACGTTTTTTGGACGTTTACTTCAATGCCTGGAATTATTTTATCAAAATATTATTGCCATTTAAAAATGTATATTTTTAGTACGCACTACTATATTTTCTAATTAGCTCTTAGTAAGTATAGACGGTTTAATCGCTCTTTACAATAAATATTTAGCAAAAATTCTGCGTATGCTCACATTGTACTCAACTCATTGTAACGACTTCTACATTACAATTTTATGAAGATACAGCTTTAATGCTTGTGAGAACCAACAAGCACTTTTGATTGGCAGATTAGCTGTACCATGCTACTCATGAACTTCGTCATTATTTTTATCCACATGTAAATAAGTAGGTTTTCCGCTAAATAAGCCTGCCCGCCCAGCCGTGCTCTGTTTGCATAGAAGCCCCTCTCCCCCCCCTTTCCCCCCTCTACCCCCCTCTCCCCCCTGTCCCCCCGCCCTAGGGACAGCTCTCACCTAAACGTAATGAAACGAGTGCGTGCTGAGGCGGACATTATAAAGCTACACTTATTTTTACTCTCATGGCAAAAATAGCCTGATTTTTTCAAACCATTTAATCTTTTTCATACATTGTGTTGTAATTTCATCCCCCCGAACACAGAAGGGTAATTCTTTTAATAATGCTCGGGCTAATCGTGGGAATTTGGATGGGATGACATAAAAGTCACATGCTAACCAAATAATAAGTGAATTTTATGGCACTCCTACTCTCGAAAAATATTGTAATTTTTCAAGCGAAAACAAACCAAGCAGTTGCTAGAATATCCATTGTAATCCAGAATACCTACCATAATCCATTATTTTCACGAACTTTTAAAAGTATAAATTAGCTTTCAGAACAAAAACCTCATTCCTCGGTGCACGGACATCCGCGCTATAAATCACATCTTGCCACAGGTCTGACCGCACCAACCACTAACTGACATAAAACGCTGAATATACAATCCGTAATTCTCTGTAAGATACCTTTAACTTTAGTATTCTGTTAACTAATTCTTGAATTCAAGGTGGCTTCATAAAACGAGCAATTTTCTACCCATGACTTGGAGATATTACATCTTATCATCATCAACCTATATAAGTCCATTACTTGACGTCAGTCTCACGAAAGTCGCTCAACTAAGCCCGGTCTTCGGCTTTTAATCCAGTCTTTGCCAGCTACATTCCACAGATTCTGGATGATGACCTGGAATAATGTCTTGAGACGAATACCATGTTACAGTCTAGAAAGCCTTTCAGTCAAATCTATTTTATCCTGAAGTAGTTTTTAGTGGTTTTGTACGAGGAATAACTTAACACCTGTTCCTTTTCTTGCCTCTAAGCAATGACGCTCGCAACGCTGTGCTCTGGTTTGAAGGTTGCCGATGTAATTGTAATTACTTTCGGACACTGCTTTCAGTTAAATATCTCAAAGTGATATGTGCATCGCTTTACAAAGCACGTTCTTGGTTATATGTTTATAATATTAAACCTAACGACTTATCGTGTTTAAATTGTAGTTAAACTTATGTAGAGTACAACATATATTGCAATGAACTGTAATCTCCAACATTGTTCCGCAAACAGGACATCTATTTTCCTCTTTGTTCTGAAGCCTGTAAACAAGAGTTAGCACCCCTGGGAACTCCTCGCGCAAAGACTCTATGGCTTGGACGCTCGCTGAATACGGAAGAAGCTAGGAATATTCTTCAATTAACGTTAAAAAGTTAAAAATATAAATAATATTTGCAAATTTTGCTTTGTTGTAAGCTGTTTCATATGCAGAAGAAATTTCATAAAAGTAAGCTACTGCACTGGAGAGAAGGAAGGGAGGCCTTTGCCCTGCAGTGGGACACTACAGGCTATTAATAATAATTAATAATAATAAGCTACTGCAGTATTTTTTTTAGTTTACTCTATATTTATTTATTTTATGATTTCACGCACTTTGTACGAAAGAGATACAATACCGAAAGAGACCGATGAGTTAGATGCGTGCGAGTCAGTAGTAGCGTATTATAGAACAGTCAAAACGATGAAACGTTGAAGTGTTTAAATTTTGTAAAAATAAGCTTTCCCAAAATAAAAGTTATTAAGTAGGTACAAGGTAGCCTTTCGGCAGGCATCACAGTTCAGATGGCTTTGCCTTTCATGATGTACGCCGTGGCTTAGTACAAACTTAACTTAGTTTGAAGCGTTGTGTGAAATATGTACCAATATTATTCTTTAACACTCCTATTAGTTTGAGTAACTTTCCCTAAGAGACTTTTGGCATTTTTGATATTTTCTTGTAAGTAATTCTGAAGTAAAAAAGTGAAATGCCTTCCACAGTATTTGTCGTTAGTTTTGCGGGTAGTTTCGTCCCGAGGGACCGCTAACTTCCATCTCCATGTAATGAGCTCGTCTCTTGACATACGCAACCGCGTAAATATCACTTCGAGCTGTCTGGGGGCTTGTAATGGATCGCAACACTAATATATCTAAATAAATGGAAAATGTAGAGAGAGTGGGACACTTTTGTTGGGAAAAAGCGTTGTATGCGGGAAATGGGCATTTCGCAATAAATGCAAATAACGTAATGTTTTTTTATGTATCTTAAATTGTTTTAGGTGTAGTACAACATTTGAATAGGGATTTATACTCTTCACTCATTTTAGTGATTTAATAAAAGGTGCTAAAATAAACAGTTTCTTCGATCGCCATTGGGTAGTGAACCGTACTTTTCGAAGCACGTACTTTTCTGGCTCTATCCTAATGAACCTATTGTTAGGGTAATTTTAATATATTTGTAATTAATGTCATGATTTTAGGTATTTATCGCATTATTTTATTGTAATTAAATTATGAACTATCATTAGTTAAGGTACTAAACATATTTTTATATTGAACGTTGCTGATTTGATATTTTTGTTGAAATAAGAAAATAAGATTTAAATAAAAGTTAAATTATATTCTAATTTATTATCGATTTATAAATATGTATGTAATTTGATTATTTGAAGAATAGTGTTTTAAATCACATTTAGTTGTTTATAGAATGTATCCGCCCTCCGCCATATTGTTTTCGTAAAACGGTACGACGGGAGGGCTGACACATTCCGACGGTGACGCGAGAAGTGGCTAGACGTGTACAAGGCTTGTGGTCTTAGTATTATAAAGAGTTATGTTGGTTAAATTACGAAGAATATTGTGGAAAGCTAATAAAATTCCTGAAATTGAACAAAGTGTGTTTGAACTTTTGGCATGCGCCAATACTATTCATTCTTCGATAGTGATTACATAGCAACACTGTTGATGCCCACAACCTTTTGTTCGCCTGCTGCTTTTGATGGGCCACTTATTTACCGAGACTGGGTTATTACGACTAAGAACTATGTCCGAGTTTTATTATCATAGATCTTCGTAGTGAATGTTAATGATTTATACAATTTTATATATTTCATATACAAAGCATGTACGTTATGACGTCATGACAGATCAATACGAGAGCCTGAATGTGACCTGAAGTCGTATTTTTGCTCGTATAAATTTAGAAAAGGTGAAAAACGATACACCAAGCGGCGTACTGTGTATAAAATGTGGTCTTAATATAGGAATGCTTAGTCACTTTACAGCGAATAGACGGGTTTTCCAATTTTATGTGATTTTTAAGTCAAATTAATTTTAGTTGCATTGTCACTAACTTTGTCTCAATTTCCTGCGTAACTTTTTTACAAAATATTAACAAAGTAGACTTTTTTACGAAATTAGTGAGCAAAGTCACGACCAATCTACTAATACTTACACTTGTGATACAAAACACGAAAGACAATAACAATACGATGCGAACCGACATTGCGATATTGGAGTTCGCAGCATGACGTAAAACATTTTCCGAATACAAAATGAAGAGATTCACAATACGCGATACCGACGGGGGCTATCCTGACAACTGAAATGTTTTTGAACTGTTATTTGATCAAATTGCAGTTCAGTTTTCTTCTTCGTTTTTTATTGATATTTTGAATGATCGATTTTCATACCGTTTGATAGAATTAACGAAAAATCAGGTAGGCCATGCTCAAATCGGGTTGGTCATGCTTAAATCAGGTAGGCTATGCTTAAATCAGGTAAGCCACATGCTAAACCGCGGCATCGACGTCATTTTTAACAACTCAGTCACGTCAGTCCACAAAAATGCCACGGAATACTGATGAGTTACTATAGTAAAAACATCGAAAACTGAACTGCATCTGAAAGGATATTCGGTCACGCAAGGTTCCCCTTGCTGGATAGCCCCCCTGAACGTATGTGCCAATAATGGAGCGAACTCGTAGAGCCTCCAACAGTACCTATGGGGACTATTTTCACTGTCATCTCGCAGAATTCTTGCCAGAAAAAATAAAGTTTGTTCGTGACATGCGTGTTTATCATCAACACATCAATAGAATGATAATAACATTGTTCTCATTTATGTTTATGAGTGTGGCTGTATGCGAGTAGAGAAAAGCTGAAAAACTATTTTTTATTCATTGTTTTTATTTCAGTTGATGAATGATAAGAGTGAATGGGAGATGAAACCATGATGATCCCGCGTGTGATAGAGACGGAATGATAATGATTGTTAGCATGGTTGTGTTCCGGTTTGAACGGTGGGTACCTATATGAGTGCAGGCTTAAGTACGCTACACCGTAGGCTGCATCATCATTTAACATCAGGTGTGATTACTGTCAAGTGTTTGACTATAATGCATAAAAAAGGTAAGTACTGAGAGAGTGAGCCTCACTCGGAGACTTAACGTTCTTAAGTCTCCGAGTGATACACGCAGTGCAACTCAATGCATTGTTATAAGTAAAGGTTACCACTTAACATTAGGTGGTGGGCCATCTGATTGTTCCATAATTCAAACAAAAATATACCACAAAGCGCTAGAAGCCATGAAACATGTAATCTTTTTTTTATAACTAAAGATTAATTAAAAGTAAAAGAGACATGAAAAACCATACCTAGCTGCACATGGATCGTTCAAAATCCAAACTATTTCCTACCTAATAGCTACAGCTATAAAGCCTATTTTAAAAGTGTATGCCAGTGACGCAGGCTGCTGGAACACTTTACTAGTTCCCACCTGCGTATATGAAGAACGTGTGATGAAACAGACAGGTGTAAAGCTTTAGTCATAACTCTAGACAAAAACTTTCCAGCCTTTGTATGTTACGTAACATATATATGAATGACCTAAATTGCTTCATATGTAAGTAAAATTATGATTTAGGTAGTTAGACTAATTTCTCGGGAATAAGTTCAGATAACATTTTTTAACAAAAAAATTACACCGCCGAAAAAACTGAAAATCAAAATTATATTTCTTATAAGCTATCCTAATTACTGAGTTCTTAAACATATGTAAGTAAACCTTGTAAATTTAAGTCGTCAATGACCTTACAGTTAATCTATAGTACCCTTATCCAATGTAAAAAAAATCATCGAAATCGGACTACTCTGTAAAAAGTTATGCGTCGTTATACAATAGAATCAGTGTGTTAATTAATCAACCCCGGCTTTCTTACCATAAGGGTTGGATTTTTTATATAAAAAAAAACCTCCGGTTTTTTCGTCGGTTAAAAATTAATAAAATAATATATTATTTTTGTCTACCATTCGATTTATACAATGCTAAGTAGTTGGCTGAAGATTTATTAGATTTAGAATTATGCGTAATTTTAAAAATAAACAAGTGTTTTCTTATTGGCAGTATAAAGCTGTGTCAGGGGAGTTAATGTATCATCTACGTACATGTGGAAATGACAGAGGTAATAGATTAGTCCCTCGGCAAGAGAAGTGAATGCTTAAGCATCTGATTATTACAATTACTCACTATCATTTTGTCATATTAATAAGTCAGTTGTTCACATACGGCCTGAAGCGTACATCTTCTTATACCGGCTCCTGTTTATTTATTTATTTATTTATAAATAAATAAATAAGAAAACTGTTTATTTAGCCTGTTCGTCAATATGTCACACATTTTGCTGGTGCTAAATGACTTTTTGATATAATTTCCAGTCATATCCGTCAAATCAGCTGTGATTTTACTAAATTGGAGCATTAGATAGACAATTAAAATACAAAAAAAAACTATGTTTCATCAAAAAATTACAACATTCAAACAAGTCACAAGTGTCTTGATGTATGTAAATCTGAACATTGATAATTATATTTGTACGTCAAGTCAAGCTGTAAATTATAAGACCCAGAAAAAAACATTATTGTATTTCTTAAAGAATAATGTTTAGCCAAGTTGTGTAAAGGGCAACTCTTAAAATAAAACAGCTGTCATACGAAGAATAAAACTCCAGTAAATATGACAAAGCGCCGCCGACGAGGGGGGCGGGTCTAATTCGAATGTGATGTCCCGATAAAGGAAATAACATAATTTATATTTAATGCGGAATTGGAGCGTGCGATGGTGATGGTAAACGAACTCAGTTCATAAAGTATACGGTAGGTCAAACCTTCATTTTTGTTTTTTTCTCTTTGTTTTTCCTTCAAGAAAAATTAACGAAATTGTAATTTCATTGACATGCAGGTTAAGTAATTGAAATTACCTATTACATTTGCTGGCATTCGAGTACATTCCATGTAGCCAAATAAAACTCTTGAGATTAATATCTTCTGTTTCGATTTTGAGAGCTTACTCGCAAAACCAATTGTTGTTAGGATTCATATTTATATTTATTCATTAACGATTAGTTACAATTGTATTTGAAATAATGCTTATAAATTGCGAAAGTCAACAGATTAACTCATGTTGATAATAAGTTAAGCTATTTAGAAGTTAACTTGGATAATAGTAACTTTTGGGTAATCTTAATATTACAGTTTACCGACCAATTTGGAGCTTACCCTTAGAAGTTAGTTTACTGCAAGGCGCTCGCGCTGTGACGTTCGGAAGGGCACGTATTGACACAGTCGAGCGATTGAAAAGAAATTTAGTTTTCCGCTCGCGTTTCTGCCTTCTTTGTAAATTGTTTTTTGATGTTTTCACAATAATTATGATTTTTTACCGTAAAATAAAAATACTTCTAAAACTTAAAGACACGGAAAGGATCTGGGAAATACTGACATTAAAGAAGCCTGTACCTGGGTACAGGCTATATCATCATCATCATCTTCCCAGCTCTCCCACTCACAGGAGTAGGAGAGCGGGGAAGATGATGATGATAGAGTAATCTTACTCCTTTATTGTTTCCTCTTTGTGGATTCCGGGGTCATTTGATAGTTTTTTTTCCATCCTCCAAGATCTCGCTGTAACTTGTGAAAACTGACCAGCAGTTTTGACCCTTCACTTTTGTCTATTGCCTTCTATTTCGTAGTTTTCTGTTCCTGTAATAATAAAGCTTATGAAGTAATGAGCAAAGTATAATTGACTTTGTGAGCCTAGAGAGTTTTAATCAATCAAACGGAACACAAACCGACGTTTTTTTTGCAACGCTCAAAACGAATTGATTGATTGTACTGGATATGTTTTTGAAAGACTTTTTCAATATTTAATACTTCATTTTTTATCAATGTGAAGTGTAAAAAATATGTGAATTTTATATCCAACATTTTCACTCACAGTTTTTTAAAATAAAGCAGTCAAAATATATGAGTAGGTACCTACCAAAAGTTGTTTTTAAAATTTTGTCCCCTCTCTAAATGTATGCATGTTGCATTATCTTTAAAAGTATGTGTTTACTGTTACAAAATGAAGCACTTAAATAAACGTCACAACTAAAATTTAATAAATAATATTTTCTCTTGAACATTTTCCTTTACATGTTTCAGTGAAGTTTCGTTTCGCTAAAATAGCTGCATTTGAGCGCGTCGCGAGCTGCAATGTTGAAAAATTACACGTGAAGCTTCACACTTACAAAACAAGCTTAAAGAGAATTTTCTAGTAAGACGACGAGATAAAGCCTAAGTACTGTCATTGTACACTTTGCTATTTCACGGTAATTTTATAGTAGAGCTTTACTTGATTTCCTTTTGAACAGGAAAGTAGTTTTTTTTGTTAAAGTCACATAAACTAGATGTTTAGGAATATTTTTTTTTCATATTTTAAATTAACAATATAGTTAAAGATTTTATTCGCAGGAGAATAGCATAGTACAGATTTCTAGGTTTATAATACTGACACAAAATTATTCGGGATTCCTAAGGGAAGTAGTCAGAGTCACGCCCAAATATATATTTTGGCATATGTACTCATTTTGTAGTAATTAGTATTCGATACGTTCCATAGGTTGCAGTTACAAGTTGCAAACCCCTCGCAACTTGTAGAATACTAACTACATACATGCTCTCATGTTTTCCTATACCTTCGCCAGGTAAAATGTGGAAAGACTCTTTTAACCATTGTTCATAGACATATTATATAATATATTCTATGGTCTGATGGTGTGTCATATTTTTTTTTTTTAATAATTCTATACTGTCCCACTGCTGGGCAAAGGTCTCCCCCTTTTCTTCCTTTCTTTTCTATCAGCCGCCGCTTCCCACCAGGCCCCGTCTTATGTGTCATATGTGTAACCTAAAAACTATAATCATCTATCTATCTACCGCATTGATCCTTTCGTCCACCGCTTTCAAATGATCCGATACGAAACTCGCCATTCTGTCGTAAATAAAAAAGAATCTCAAAGAGTCTTCACTCATCCATAAAAAGAAATCCCCACAATCTATCAGCCAATACATACATTCCGAGATCACGGGGCCATAACCCGAGTGTAATCGAGCTGGGCCGTAAAAACGACGCCCGAATTGATGGGAATCGGTCCATGGCTCAGATTTACGGGCGGATCATATAGTTGCACACAAATAAACACAGGACGGCTGGGTTACTCATTATATTGGTTCGTAAGATTATCGAGGCCGCAGGATTGCGAATAGAATCGCCGCAGAAGTTGCAAGCATTCAATTGTTTCGTTTGTTTGAAAGGTGACAGGAAGTGGTTTGCGTTCCTAGCATTTAATCATCATCATCACTATCCACAGCCTGACTTAACCCCCTGCTCTTTCTGCTTTTCCATTCCATTTTGTAGCATTTAACAACAAATCATATATTAATAACAATCAAACTGAAGAATAATGCATTTAAGATCTCAGTAGACATCACCTGTTTTTGGCAGTAGGTCCCGACAAAAAAAAATATCTTAAATGCAATCATAATAATGTAACGTACATATACAAAATGTCCAATAACATAAAGTAATCTCTTCACACAAGCTTTTGTTAAAATACAAAGTATCAGTTACAAAAGAGATTGTAAAATGAACAAATATTATAGAACTTGAACAAAGATACTTCTTGCAATCCAATTACGAAGAACAAACAAATAAAATTATTATAGAAGTTGCCGTGTTAATGTTGCCAACTAATAAGCAAACATACTTTTAAGCCAAGAGTAGTAACACCAAGATATCAGTAAATATTGTCGGTATGAACAGTAAACATAAAATTCAGTGTTCAGACTTCTGGCAAGAAAAATGCCAAGAGGGTTTATTTTATGAAAATGTGACTAAATATTTTTATTATTATTGGTTGCTGCGAAAATCGCAATATTACCAATTACCGGTGATCGTTTGACCTGAAATAATTTGCTTCAGCAATTGTAAAGTCTGAAAGAATTCTGCGTCAATGCACAATTAGTCGACAGTTGGCCGACTCGCAAACGGTAAGTAGCTAACTACTAACTACTTCACTAACCTTAAAATGTATAATTTAAATACAAAATTTGACTAAGTAGTTAATTTCTAAGAACACAATGTACATATTATCCTCGTTCTTGCGGCTCATATATCAAAATGCAAAGGAAACACTCTCGCTATAATATTAAAAGTACATTGCAAGAGAATGGGGCGGAATACATTCGCTATAATAAAAGCTGAGAGTGTAGTACTGTACTGTAAGTACAGGCGCACAGTGGGGGACTAAAAGTTGCTTTAGAATTTACGAGCTATTTACTTTTATATCGTAGTGGTAAGAAACGGCTACGATTCTCGTTGAGCGTTTGTAGACTGAGTACGTCGGCGCACACAATCGTAAACCGATTACACATACTTACTCTTACATACACAGTTACATCACACCAGTATCAGGTTATAGAAGCCTACTTCTAACTTCAGCAGTAGTTTGGGGAACTATTGTCATGGTATTTTTTTTAGTGGCGTTGTTAAGTTTTGGTGTAAAAGACATTACATTTGACATATCTCAAATATCTCATAGTTGTCTAAACATTATTCAAGGAAAGTGCGCCACCTTAACATTTATAAGTCGAAGCAAAAAAGTATTTACGATTAATAAACAAAGATCATCAGGTCATCATTTAAAAAACATCTAGAAATTCATTTTTATTTTTCAGTTCCATAAATTAAAATGCTGTTCATTTCACCTAGCTGGATTATCATATTCGATTATAGCAATTTGGTATTTTCTAGGTAAATTCGCTGTATTTCTTCACAAATGATAGACGTTCAGTCGACCGGTGCGCGGCCAGTCTTCTATGCGGGTATTATGATAATTTGAACGGAATTACGACAGTTCTGCATATTCAACTGTAGTTATACAATGTCCGTGACTTCGTTCGCTTAGTTATTACTCTAAAAACTTTTGAATTCTGAAGTAAAAAGGTTTTAGAATACACTACAGAGCCCACAGTTCGAGTTCTTTTCGGTGTATGAAGTGTATTTTTTTTTAGTAAAGTATTGACGAATAATGATATGTTTAGTTTGATTGTTAGTACAAAATATTTTTTCCTTGGAATACGCTAGGAAGAGCCAACCAACTGTGTTGTGTTGTGATGCTTTTTAAAAGAAAGTCTATAAATAAATGTACAATCGTGTTTTTATCGTTGTAAATAAATAAATATTCTCGGTGGAGATCGAACCCACGACCAATAGCTTGGAAGGCTGGGCAAAATAAAGTAACACATAATGTTACAACATATTATGGTGAAAATTGCCTCT
This sequence comes from Ecliptopera silaceata, assembly GCA_932527185.1. Taxonomy (NCBI): domain Eukaryota; kingdom Metazoa; phylum Arthropoda; class Insecta; order Lepidoptera; family Geometridae; genus Ecliptopera; species Ecliptopera silaceata. The sequence goes on along the minus strand of OW052202.1, from coordinate 413,411 downwards.
CATATTAATTCGATCTAATTTTAGATATTCTAAGTAATCCCGAGCCCGCCGCAGAGTTTATCCGATGTCAATCAATATGCGTTGAAACATTATTTCCATTAGAACTTCACCCAAAGGGAAAATCAACCCAAACGCTATTCAATTATAATTGAAAATTCCATGTTGTAATAATTTCCCCGAAGCTGTCTAATCCTCGTCACTCGTACACGTGTCATTAAAATTCAGTGAACTTTCTGGAACTTTTGATTACGAACTCCTGCTTTATTTAATACCTGCTTGAGAAATGGCTCGGAACAGTGAAACTACACATACAAGCATACTTCAGTAGAAGAAGGGATCACTCTTACTTACCGCTCTTCATCAAAACTGTCAGCCTGAAGAAGCTATAGCAAACATTATCAATTTTTATATCTGACTTTATTTGGAACACAACATCATTACTTCCTGGCAACAATAGATAAGTTGATAGTTCCCTCTAATTTATAAAAAGCTCTACTTAAAGGAGAGATTTCCATAAATTGTATTCTAGTGATTGTGAGTCTTCCTAGCTATGGCCTGCTCATTCCCACTTTAACTTGTTAATTCTGAGAGTTATTGGATATTTTTCACACTGGCCGACAACGACACGATTCACAAGTAGATTCACAGTTTATTGTAAAACAAACCGTCTAACAAATGAAATTATCCATATTTCCGCCATGGGAACCTCACCGGTTCCTATGGCTTATACTGAGTGCCTGTGTTTTTGTATAATTTATTTGTTAATGTATGTTATATTATGGTGTTCAATAAACGTTTCTATCCTATTCTATATTTTTGGAGTAAAACAGTTATGCTAGCGTTGATTAAGTCCAGTTTGAAGGATATGGGTGCCGGTTTGTTCTTATCCATCTTTATGTATCAAAGTCATAGACTACGGTGGAGATTACGGTGAAGTGCGTTAAAAGTCATTATCTCTTGAAAAATCATTTATTTATTTCAATAATGTTGTTTGTCATTTAATATTTAATTGTTACAAGCACTTTGTTGCCCGCATTGATTTATGTTAGAGTCGAAATAACAATAGTGTAGGCGTCAACTCGATCTAATCGTATCAATATCGTGTCGGTGTCGTATCAGAGGCTGTAACTAAGCTCATTAGAAGTCGATAGTAAAAGCAGGATCAAGAGTTAGGTCAAACCTTTCACACCGGGAACTCCACGTTATTCAATTAGAGTTGAAACTCGATTGTGGTTGCGGACACAAAGGCACTGAGGGGGGGTTATTAACCTTTTGTAATTTGAAGTTTGTTTGAGATCGGTTCTGAACTTATAAAAATGAGGTATGCTACCGGGTTTTTAGGTTCAGGTAAGAAGTTTTGATTCTATAATTTGTTTTTTTTCTTTACTTCTGCTTGCAAACATTAGATGAGTAGCCAAACCGGGCTAAATATAATTTGATGATGATGGATGATGATTTTTTTCACAACTACAGGTATATTAAGAAGATACAGTATCCGCGTTATGAACTGGATAGTCAGGCCATAAATTGTTGTAATCGTCTATCTCGCTCGCACTTATTGTGCTTATGGTCTAATCCTCAAAGGAACTGCTTTGAAGCTGTAGAGTAATCGTAAACTCCCTCCCATTCAGTGTCTCCCATTGAGATATTGAATAGATAAATACAAAAGGGATACGCTCGTATAGCAAAGCGAAAGGCGTGCCAAACGGCGGGCCACTGCGAGCGCCGGCTTGTAATCAACTACCTATATCGACGTCACGAAAGGCATTGTTAGTATCTATAGGCACGCTTTTATATCGCTTGTGTATGAGCATACGTCGGTGTTAGTTGATTGCTCGCAATAACTTTTAGTTTCAAGTATTTTTTGTGATTCTAAATTGTTATGAAAACGCAAGAAGTGTTTACTTAGTTTCATTTAAATTGGTTGAGTCCTACTGTAAGTTCGCCTCCATGAAAATAACTTTAAGTTATGTATCAAAACAATTTGTATTCATAATACAAACTTTGAAGAACCCAAAGAGAGCCGTATGATTTTATCGCACAAACTTGTTCGAAGCGCATCGAATATTCTGGAATTGGTATAAAAGCCAAGAAAATTAGTTTTCTAGTCAAATTCAATGTTGTTTTACGATACCGTACGTGGCCTAGTTACTGCAACCAAGTTTGAGAACTTCCACACTGCTGACAACCGTGTAGTTTTTGTCACAATGTCACAACTATCAATGACACCATGAAATAGAATAGACTAGAAATAGAAAAACTATTGATTTTGATTTGAATAATTAAGACCTATTTACTCATTGATTTGACTAGATTTACGTCATAATCTGTTTGTTCCGTACGTACGAGTAACGTCCCACTATAGCAACTCTTTAATCATTTCAAATTGACCTCTGACATTAAATCACGTCTCTAGACACTTACTCATTCTGATATTTAATAACTTTAGAATCTAAATACAAAAGTATATTTTAAAATTGGTTATGGATATTTTAAAAAGGTTTTGTGTGTGCCATAATAAGATACAACATAATATCAACGTCTTTCATAAATTCATCATTGTTTAAAAAGTTAAATCACGTTTTGTTCGGTTATTGACATAGATAAATCTTAAGCTATGTTTAAATAGTAAATAATAAGACGAATCTAAAGCAGTATACACTAAGCTATTTGCAGTTGAGACGAGTGTGAAGGCAGCCGAGGGGTTTCTACATATAAATTGAAAAATGCATTGGCTAAAACGTTTTCAACTGCCACAGCTATAAAGGTGAGGGTTTTAAGAGTGAGTACACATCATTTGGTTAAGCTGCCGGCAAGTGTGGAAGTTTCTGAAGTTACTCAAAGTTGGTGCGGAAACTTCATCGCATTTTGCCAACATGCTGGATATTATCAATAGAAATGCACATACGTCTCAGTAATCTCTACGATGGGTAAAACTTACACAGCTTTGAATAAAATTAAGTGCAAGTAGAGCCGGAAAAGTACTCTTTTTTTACCGCAATGCTTGCGATTGGGAAATTACTAGCGCTGTATCTTTTTCTATAGAACAATGCTTTCATGTGAATAGACTAATAAATCAAATTAATTTCACCCGCACATAAAACGGTTTCAGACTGTGATAACTATATAATATATAATATATATAATATATATTAGGGAATCTCAAGATATGGACTGTGGTATGCAGAACGGTAGCAAGCCTCAACCATTTCCATAATATCCCAAAGATTAGTGAAAGTCCTAATGTATTAAACACCTTTTAATATTCTGCACGTAACAAGCAAGCTTACTGCTATTATCTGTAAAAAAAAAAGAAATGCATTTCTAGCGAATTCCCGAAGAACGTAGATATCAGCTAATTTGCTTTAATCTAAAAAGAATGGGTGCCTAATGTCTGCGCTTAGCAAAATGTGTTGGAACTTTTCAAAGGGTTCCCTTTTAAACGTTCGCAGCTAAATCCACATTCTAAAACTGATTGTATTTTGAATTTAATTAATAAGTTTTTAACAAGAGAAGAACTAAAGAATCACAATCATTAATCAGGCAAAAATATGAACTTTACACTTATGAGTTGATTTCAGTTCTAGTTCTAAAAGTATTAAGACTTTGATGTTTATTTTATATCTGGGTCTTACTTCTTTGTATTTACAAATAAATATTATACAAACAATCTACTTTCCAATTGTGCAAGTTTAGCTTAGTATGGGATTGTTAAATATCCATGAATTTTTATTAATCCTGAAGCTACTTTGTTCATTAAAAATATAATCATTTTATTGTGTACATTACCAACGTCCACCAATTTAAACGCCAGGAACGTTGATCGTCGCTAAGCAAGTGAGCTTGTTACACCGTTTTTTATGCAAAGCTATCTATGTATCTCTTTCGTACCCGGCCCGTAATCTCCCCTCTGTTTTACAAAAACACCTTCGGAATTACCTTTATGGATTCGGGGAGCATGATCAGCATATTCTATTTACAGTGAGTTTTTGTTCAAGTCTTTTACAAACAACAGACAATTACTTCGAAAAAACTTTACGTAGCTGAATATAAATATTTTTTTTTAGCAAATAACCTCTATTTTGCGTTGTAATAAATTGCTATAAGATACTCTAACTATGCTATTAGTTAATAAACGTAGTTGTATGATATTGTACTAAAAAAAAAATGGTAGCACTCCGGGAGTGCCGGCAGAAGTGAAAACTTCAATATTAACGTTGTGTTTTCACTTTTAAGTTTTCACTTCAAAAATATAACCACAGTCGTCATAATGACAATGACAATCACAATGACACAGACACATTCGCGCAAGCGCGAATGTGTCTGTGTTTTCACTTTTAAGTTTTCACTTCAAAAATATAACCACAGTCGTCATAATGACAATGACAATCATGTGTCATGACGAAGACAACGAAGACACACTGACACAGACACATTCGCGCAAGCGCGAATGTGTCTGTGTCAGTGTGATTGTGTCATGTCGACACAACGACAATGACAATGACAATGACAATCACAATGACACAGACACATTCGCGCAAGCGCGAATGTGTCTGTGTCAGTGTGATTGTGTCATGTCGACACAACGACAATGACAATGACAATGACAATCACAATGACACAGACACATTCGCGCAAGCGCGAATGTGTCTGTGTCATTGTGATTGTGTCATGTCATTGACATTGACACAACGACGAAGACAACGAATGATGAACGTCACGTTCGATGAACGTCACGAGTCACGTGACCCTGACTGAGTTTTCACTTCAATAAGATGGAAGCGATACAGTTAAATACAAGTTAGGCGAAACGATTCGTACGATATAATAGCGTCTATCTGGTTATGCGCGCGCGGCGAGCGATACGTGTTTCCCGTGCGAGGGTGCTCAGAGCGTCTGTCGGCTGCCGGCGCGCGAGTGCCGCTCCTCGGTCCTCCGCCCCCGCGCTCCGCACCGCACCGCGTGTTGGCAGCGCCTTGTACTCGCCTTGTACGATGTCGCCACAACACTATTTAATTGTTTGAGTCATACGTCGCGTGACCGCAAGTGTGTTCTTTTGTCGTCTCTTGTTTTACGAGCAATGTATAAAAATTAAATAAGATCTTACGCTTTTTCGACGTCACGTGACCCTGACGCGAGTTTGAAAGTTTTTACCCACCCAGCGCCGCTAAAGAAGTTTTCACTTCAAAAAAAAAATTCGTACACTCGATAGATTTAAAATACTTTTTTTCGCGAGCAAACTGACTCAGATTTTCTGATATTATAACTTAACAGAGCACGTTTACTTAGAATAATGTCACTCTCGACAAAACAGTGTAAAAACAAACAACAAGTCGAAATCATATAAAAAAAGCATGAGAGCTACCTAAGTGAATATAAAAAAGCCACAATAAATACCTCTGAATGATTTCCGATCAACGAAATGACATCGGTTTTTTTAAGCGGAACGATTTAGGTCCTTAAACTTTTTGCACACTCATATACTTTGAAAACCTCGTGCTGAAAGAAGCAAAAATCTTCATCGCAGTAATAAAAGCATTACCTCCTATTATCGCTATAATCAAAACCGCACGAAGCGAAACTGATTTTCAACCTTAAATCAGTGAAATAAAACACAATGTTGGTGTGCCTGTGACAATCACACCTTCAGAAACAAAGAGCTTCACCATAAAAAGCCCAGCATCAAGTTCCGATGTCTAAATCGAGAACAGATGAGTGCTAAGCTGTAAAACAATGGTTTACTGCGCGCTATAAACTTGTACTGCTTATACTGAGAAGATCGATTTTATGCGGCCCTTTGTTTCTACCCAGGGTCTGAAAAACCGAGTGTATTTTGATGAAAACACACGAAAAACCTTTTAAAGCGTAAAGTTCCGGGTTCTTGAAGTACTTAGCAATTTTTGGTTTTGAGACTTTTATCGTTGGATCCCAGTAATGGTTTCCGAGAGTGAGATATGGCAGGTATGGCGTTATTTTTTTAATCTTTTGTTGCAACCGCTTGTTATTTCGCAGATGTTAGCTAAGTTGATTTTTTAAGAATTTTCCTAACAGACTCGTGTTAATGAATCGTGTACTTACCTAATAAAAAAACAGGTTTTAAGATAACTAAAACTGATATAATATGCATGAAAATGACAACTAACTAAACGTCTTTACAGTTGACGTTAGATAAATCCCATGCAATCGCAAAACAAAATACTATTATTAGGAGACTAAGAAGGATTTATTGCAATTTGAGACGTCACTTGTTCAAAAAGTATAAATAGAGAGCCACGGCGAGCATAGATCTCTTTGCTCGGCTGACATTCGAAGGGAAAGGTCTTCTTCTTTGATAGAGGGCTTTTGAAGGGAATGGTTGAACAGGTGATCGGTGTAATTTGCAGTAAGTCTGTTATTTTGTCGTAATTGTGCATAGTAATTGTTGTAAGGGTGTTATTTCCTGTTAAACTAAAGGTTGTTTGTTATGTTTCCTGATTTGATTGTTATTTGATCTTAATTGATAAATTAAATGTTTGTCAGTAATGAGGTTACTGTTTATTTTATTCTAAAACCACTTCTAGTGCTAAAATCAGAATAGGGATTAGTAAATCTGTGCCCACAATAGTTTTGCTTTTATATTTTCTTTTTGAAACAAACAGCTTTTGGTTTGACATTGTGATGTCACATTATCTTGTCCAAAATTAATGGAATTCGTTGTGCCGTAAGGCAAAGGAGTTTCGTAGTTCGTAGCAAATTGCACCGACACCGTTCTAAACCTCCTTCGTGATCCCGCCGTTCTGGGTGACATGACATCTAGTAGGTCATGACGGACATAGTCAAAACTGAGGTCAATAAACTTTAAAAATCATGAGCGTTTTGAAAAGACAAATGCCCTCAACTAGTTTCAACGTGATTATTTTATCCCATATCGTATTTTCTACGGTTAATATAGGCTGCTGTGCACTCTTTGGAAGTTAATCAAGTTGGAAAACGTTCTAGTATACTTGAACGATGTTTTGATTTCATTGATTAAAAGTGCATTCTACTCTACCTACTTATGTAGTAAATAAGTCATGATCAGGTTGGGCCGAGCTGTTGGAAAATAAGACCTATCTTCTCTTTTAATGTTTATGCTTTGCAGAGTACTTTGTCGTTAATAAAATAGGACTGAACAGCCTGATAGTAACCTTTGGCTGGAGCTTATGCAAGAGCTGAATGAAGACAGCTGAATCGCATGAATACGCGAGCTTGTAATTGGTGGTCATTGGAAGCATTGTTGCAGCATTGTAGTCACCATTTTATTGGCTAGTGATGGCCGAACGTTGTCTTATTATTTTAATTTTAAAATTATTTACAGAACAGAAACAATATTTTGTGGTGCGGTTTTATTGAAAGGAATCCATGAGTTTTGCAGATCAACCACATTGATTTGACATGGCGCATATGGCGTAACGGACTGATGATACTTCTCATGGTTTGATTTGATATAACGACAAGTGTAGGTCTTTTGTATAACCATAATATGTGCTAAAAGACTGTGTATAAGAAGTGTAACATTTGCTGCGTTACATACCAAAAGGCTTTTACTTATTTTAATGTTACAGGCACTATCCTGGTTGACTATGTCATATCATATGTACGTGTGGCATGAATGTACGAGTTCGTGCGTGTGCTAGAGCGCAGAGCAATTGGTTACCGGCGCTCTGCTTTGGACGTGCAGCACCTCTCCTGCTGCTGCACGGCGCTCTGCTCGTGCAGCGCCTCACCGGCGGCTGCACTGCGCTGTGGACGTGCAGCACCTCTCCTGCTGCTGCACGGTGCGCTGGACGTGCAGCACCTCTCCTGCTGCTGCACGGCGCTCTGCTCGTGCAGCGCCTCACTGGCGGCTGCACTGCGCTGTGGAAGTGCAGCACCTCTCCTGCTGCTGCACGGTGCGCTGGACGTGCAGCACCTCTCCTGCTGCTGCACGGCGCTCTGCTCGTGCAGCGCCTCACCGGCGGCTGCACTGCGCTGTGGGCGTGCAGCACCTCTCCTGCTGCTGCACGGTGCGCTGGACGTGCAGCACCTCTCCTGCTGCTGCACGGCGCTCTGCTCGTGCAGCGCCTCACTGGCGGCTGCACGGCGCTCTGGACGTGCAGCACCTCTCCTGCTGCTGCACGGCGCTCTGCTCGTGCAGCGCCTCACCGGCGGCTGCACTGCGCTGTGGACGTGCAGCACCTCTCCTGCTGCTGCACGGTGCGCTGGACGTGCAGCACCTCTCCTGCTGCTGCACGGCGCTCTGCTCGTGCAGCGCCTCACTGGCGGCTGCACTGCGCTCTGGACGTGCAGCACCTCTCCTGCTGCTGCACGGCGCTCTGCTCGTGCAGCGCCTCACTGGCGGCTGCACTGCGCTCTGGACGTGCAGCACCTCTCCTGCTGCTGCACGGCGCTCTGCTCGTGCAGCGCCTCACCGGCGGCTGCACTGCGCTGTGGACGTGCAGCACCTCTCCTGCTGCTGCACGGTGCGCTGGACGTGCAGCACCTCTCCTGCTGCTGCACGGCGCTCTGCTCGTGCAGCGCCTCACTGGCGGCTGCACTGCGCTCTGGACGTGCAGCACCTCTCCTGCTGCTGCACGGCGCTCTGCTCGTGCAGCGCCTCACCGGCGGCTGCACTGCGCTGTGGACGTGCAGCACCTCTCCTGCTGCTGCACGGTGCGCTGGACGTGCAGCACTTCTCCTGCTGCTGCACGGCGCTCTGCTCGTGCAGCGCCTCACTGGCGGCTGCACTGCGCTGTGGACGTGCAGCACCTCTCCTGCTGCTGCACGGTGCGCTGGACGTGCAGCACCTCTCCTGCTGCTGCACGGCGCTCTGCTCGTGCAGCGCCTCACTGGCGGCTGCACTGCGCTCTGGACGTGCAGCACCTCTCCTGCTGCTGCACGGCGCTCTGCTCGTGCAGCGCCTCACCGGCGGCTGCACTGCGCTGTGGACGTGCAGCACCTCTCCTGCTGCTGCACGGTGCGCTGGACGTGCAGCACCTCTCCTGCTGCTGCACGGCGCTCTGCTCGTGCAGCGCCTCACTGGCGGCTGCACTGCGCTCTGGACGTGCAGCACCTCTCCTGCTGCTGCACGGCGCTCTGCTCGTGCAGCGCCTCACTGGCGGCTGCACTGCGCTCTGGACGTGCAGCACCTCTCCTGCTGCTGCACGGCGCTCTGCTCGTGCAGCGCCTCACCGGCGGCTGCACTGCGCTGTGGACGTGCAGCACCTCTCCTGCTGCTGCACGGTGCGCTGGACGTGCAGCACCTCTCCTGCTGCTGCACGGCGCTCTGCTCGTGCAGCGCCTCACTGGCGGCTGCACTGCGCTCTGGACGTGCAGCACCTCTCCTGCTGCTGCACGGCGCTCTGCTCGTGCAGCGCCTTACCGGCGGCTGCACTGCGCTGTGGACGTGCAGCACCTCTCCTGCTGCTGCACGGTGCGCTGGACGTGCAGCACTTCTCCTGCTGCTGCACGGCGCTCTGCTCGTGCAGCGCCTCACTGGCGGCTGCACTGCGCTGTGGACGTGCAGCACCTCTCCTGCTGCTGCACGGTGCGCTGGACGTGCAGCACCTCTCCTGCTGCTGCACGGCGCTCTGCTCGTGCAGCGCCTCACCGGCGGCTGCACTGCGCTGTGGGCGTGCAGCACCTCTCCTGCTGCTGCACGGTGCGCTGGACGTGCAGCACCTCTCCTGCTGCTGCACGGCGCTCTGCTCGTGCAGCGCCTCACCGGCGGCTGCACTGCGCTGTGGGCGTGCAGCACCTCTCCTGCTGCTGCACGGTGCGCTGGACGTGCAGCACCTCTCCTGCTGCTGCACGGCGCTCTGCTCGTGCAGCGCCTCACCGGCGGCTGCACTGCGCTGTGGACGTGCAGCACCTCTCCTGCTGCTGCACGGCGCTCTGCTCGTGCAGCGCCTCACCGGCGGCTGCACGGTGCGCTGGACGTGCAGCACCTCTCCTGCTGCTGCACGGCGCTCTGCTCGTGCAGCGCCTCACCGGCGGCTGCACTGCGCTGTGGGCGTGCAGCACCTCTCCTGCTGCTGCACGGCGCTCTGCTCGTGCAGCGCCTCACCGGCGGCTGCACTGCGCTGTGGACGTGCAGCACCTCTCCTGCTGCTGCACGGCGCTCTGCTCGTGCAGCGCCTCACCGACGGCTGCACTGCGCTGTGGGCGTGCAGCACCTCTCCTGCTGCTGCACGGTGCGCTGGACGTGCAGCACCTCTCCTGCTGCTGCACGGCGCTCTGCTCGTGCAGCGCCTCACCGGCGGCTGCACTGCGCTGTGGGCGTGCAGCACCTCTCCTGCTGCTGCACGGTGCGCTGGACGTGCAGCACCTCTCCTGCTGCTGCACGGCGCTCTGCTCGTGCAGCGCCTCACCGGCGGCTGCACTGCGCTGTGGTCGTGCAGCACCTCACCGGCGGCTGCACTGCGCTGTGGTCGTGCAGCCCTTCACCGGCGGCTGCACGGCGCGTACCACACTTTTTGTTTCATTCCGTCATTTATGCCTTTGTTGGTTGTTATCCATTTTCACAATAAACAAACCTTAACTCTTTTACAAACTCAACTAACTACAAACTTAACTGTCGTCGTCTCTAGCATAGGTAGGTAAGAATCGTAATAGTCCCTTACTTTATCTCAATAAAAACAATCCTCCTGTCAATGGATAGCGATCCACATTGTTGTGTGTGTCGGGTTGAGCAAGAAGGTTGGATACGGTTACCGAAGGTGATGCGCGTAGACTTGCATATGTCTGGCATCAGTGCATACAGGTGCTGTCCTGGCAGATGCATTTCTCAATGCATATCAGGTGTTGTCCTGGCAGATGCATTTCTCAATGCATATCAGGTGTTGTCCTGGCAGACGCATTTATGCGTGCAGACTTATGTCTGGCAGACACGTGTGTAGTTAAATTGATCGGTGCGTACGTACAGGTATGAGAATGAATGTGTCTCAAGACACTTGTCAGATGATGTTTGCTAACTTGACGAGTGTTTGTGAAGGAATTACTTAGCTGTATATGTGATTGAAACTTTGAAAGAGGGCCTTGATTGATGATGAATGAATGAATAGGCAAATGCCTGTGATGTTGTGACCTAATCCTTGTTTTTGCATCAACAGACCCTGATAACGATGGTTCCGAGGCAGGTCCTTTGGCTGTTCCTGACAGCCATATCAAAGGTGTCTCCGACAAGAACACCTCCTCAACGATGCGGCCGAGGTCGGCGCATAGCAGGATAGGCCGTATTAGGAGACTAAGAAGGATTTATTGCAATTTGAGACGTCACTTGTTCAAAAAGTATAAATAGAGAGCCACGGCGAGCATAGATCTCTTTGCTCGGCTGACATTCGAAGGGAAAGGTCTTCTTCTTTGATAGAGGGCTTTTGAAGGGAATGGTTGAACAGGTGATCGGTGTAATTTGCAGTAAGTCTGTTATTTTGTCGTAATTGTGCATAGTAATTGTTGTAAGGGTGTTATTTCCTGTTAAACTAAAGGTTGTTTGTTATGTTTCCTGATTTGATTGTTATTTGATCTTAATTGATAAATTAAATGTTTGTCAGTAATGAGGTTACTGTTTATTTTATTCTAAAACCACTTCTAGTGCTAAAACTATTGTTATGTCGATAAAGTTTTTTTTTCCTTCCTTCTTTTTAAAATGTGAACTTGTCTGAAGGCTATTTCTGTGACGTCTAACTTCATAAACTCCAAACTAGATAGCATTGTACAGCTAACTCAGTTTATAAACACTGTCAAACATACTTTACGCCAAAGTAATGTGTCCTCGGTTACTTTTAGTCCCATATCGGGTAGTCACGATATGATGCTATTCGTCCGTAATCCGGAAGAAGTCGGATTATACGCGCAACTCGCTTGGACAGTTCGGAAGTTAGATAAGACAGGAACATGTTAAAATTGAGCTGGAATCTCGAACCCGACTTTGGACGACCCAGTTTGATAGCTTGCTGCACTAGTTTTCATAGTTTGGCATTGGTAAATCATTATATGTGACTTTTGTTGTGTAGAAATCATATTTTTTCAGATTTTTTAGTTTTCTCTTGCGTGGTGAAATTTCTACCGCTTTAACGCGTTTCACGACACATTTTTGAAGTGAAAACTTCTTTAGCGGCGCTGGGTGGGTAAAAACTTTCAAACTCGCGTCAGGGTCACGTGACGTCGAAAAAGCGTAAGATCTTATTTAATTTTTATACATTGCTCGTAAAACAAGAGACGACAAAAGAACACACTTGCGGTCACGCGACGTATGACTCAAACAATTAAATAGTGTTGTGGCGACATGACGTGACGATGACGTGGCGACATGACGTGACGTGACGATGACGACGAAGCCAACGAAGACACAGACACATTCGCGCTTGCGCGAATGTGACACAACGACATGACACAATCACAATGACACAGACACATTCGCGCTTGCGCGAATGTGTCTGTGTCTTCGTTGGCTTCGTCGTCATCGTCACGTCACGTCATGTCGCCACGTCATCGTCACGTCATGTCGCCACGTCATCGTCACGTGACGATGACGTGGCGACATGACGTGACGTGACGATGACGACGAAGCCAACGAAGACACAGACACATTCGCGCTTGCGCGAATGTGTCTGTGTCAGTGTGTCTTCGTTGTCTTCGTCGTTGTGTCACATTCGCGCTTGCGCGAATGTGACACAATGACATGACACAATCACGACTGTGGTTATATTTTTGAAGTGAAAACTTAACAGTGAAAACACAACGTTAATATTGAAGTTTTCACTTCTGCCGGCACTCCCGGAGTGCTAGCTTTTTTTTTAATTCCATTATCGATATAAACTCAAACCTGCTCAAACGCAGATTTAGTTCGTACAGCAAATAATAAAGCAAATAAGTCATGACGTAGAATTTTTTAATGTCGTGTCTTGGTATCTTGGGTCACAGTACTACAAATACGGTTGACTTTATAATTACTCGTTTGCTCAGTATTTAACTAATTTATCTATACGTTATCAGAAAAAAATGCTCAACGTTCTTTTTCTGTTATGGATTTACTATTTTAGTTAATAAACATTGAACGCTACTAGTGGGGTACATAACTCTTGCAGTGCAGTGCATCTAACTGTGGCAGTGCAGATTGCAAAGCAACGCTAGGGGAGACCAAGGAGGGTTGTTACAATTTTTACTTAAAACCACATATCTCAATAAAGAAACATAGCACAGTTATCAATTTTATGTCTAAATATAGAGCAATCTTTTCTTTATCAAAAACAGTTTTGACAATAAATGAAAGTTGTAAGGTTTCTGAGAAAATCCACCAAAACAGAAACAACTCAAACTGTAACAACTCTCCTAACACCGAGGTAAGTTGTGACAGGCACCAAGGTAAGTTGTTACAGCTGTTTATCAATACTATATTTGATAGGTAAGATGACTTTTATAAGAATTATAAAACACACACCCTTTAATAATACTTCAATTATCATTTGGCATAATTGTTGAGACTACAGACATTAAAATTATAAGAAATAAATATTTTTTAAGTAACTATGGCATCATGACAATATCAGCAGCTATAAAATATGTCTGTAATCCAATCTATGATGACAGACGTACAGCAGCTCACTCCTAGAGCCATTCTCGACCAGCCTTTCCACTCCTGAACTGAAACCTTTTGATTGGATTGCTAATGACATAAAATTCAAAGCAAACAAACTAAAATAGGAGAGTTGTTACAGCGTGTCACAACTCTCCTAGGTGTCGAAAATTACGACCTGGTCAGAATAAACATTCATAATTTCACAACGACGTAAAGAATCATAAAAACAACGCCACTATTTGAAACTTCAAAAACCCTACAGTATACAAAAAAATAACATAACCACCTAAATTTAATGTGTCACGATATAAATATAACCAAAATTTTGACAAAAAAATTACTTTTCGGCTTTTTTTTCATGCAGACGTCGTAATAGGGCAACCATTTGCCTGGTGCCTGAGGCACTTGTTTCATCAAGAAGCGCATCTAAAAAGAATCAATTGAGTGGCATTGCCAGCTCACTAACGATCATAGATTCCGAGAAATCGGCTTTGTAACAACTCTCCTCTGTAACAACTATCCTAGGTCTCCCCTACTATAAGTCGTGTCTTTATGTAAAGGCGACAAAGAAATTGGTTTACCACTCTAAGGCTGAATATCATTTGCACGTACAAAACGTCAAGGGCTATTTTCGCTTGACAGATTAATAACTGCTACGTCAGAATCTGTCAATCTGTAATCCTTAGCGAATAATTATGTTACTGGGAGATGTCATCAAAAGTGGTAAACCAATTTCTTTGTCGCCTATACTTCGAAGTCGAATATGTTTTGGGTCTTTATTATTGGGGACTCAATCTGTTGAAAGCAAAAGCAATAAAGAAAGTTTGGCTTCTTTATCCAGCTTCCAGATTGCAGGTACTTTGTGAATAGTCGGAAGTTTCGTATGCTATTTGACTGTTTTATAACCCCTTATAAAGCTGATTTGACCAGGAGACCATACCATATGTCTATGGAGACTATGTATTGCTGAAGCGATCGATATGATTCATGAACCATTCGATTTATTTAGTTACAACAGTAATAAAATATTTCATGTGTATTTAAGGATAAGGTTACATAAGATAGATATAACTCAAATATTTTCGTAATATAAATTCAGGCTAGGTCCTAAAATAATGCAGACAGAGTTTGTAAATAGTAAATTTGTTTTTTGTGCTGAAAACCGCCGATATGGATATAATTAAAAAATCTCATAAATCATTTTCAACCGTTTCTCAAAGCAACATAACTTATTTTAAAACCTACCCTATCAGCACATAAAAGTTTAAAGTACTTATTCAAAAATATTACTAAACTAATTTGAATTATTTATTTGCTTGTATTTAGAGTAAGCTTTTGTGTAAATTAAACATTGTTGTAAGCGTACTCTTACAATAGTTCAGAAATCAACTTAATTAACGTTTTATTAATGTACTAACTGAATCATTACTGTTTATTCAACAAAGTTTTATTAAATTTTGCAGTATTTTAGTGTTAATGGCATTAAAGTTTTATTCACTAAGCTAACAATATTAACATTGAAAATGTTTTATGAATTACTCATAAGTATATTTAGTATTTAGTCCCTCATTAAACATACTTTTCTAACAAGAAAAATATTCCAATTTACGTACTTACGTCTGTATTACGTTTCATGTGTTTATTTTTATTGCTGTGAAAATCCGACAAACGTTCGAGAAAAAAATAAATAAAAGAAATCCATAAAAAAACATCGTCTAGTAACCTAGATAAAAGGGATGATACATAAAACATGTTTTCGATACAAAACTCTGACCAAATCAGACCTTCCGAACTGGAAGGTCAAAACTCAGTGTCTAACAAATTGTAGCTTATTTATGCAGATGTACTATGACTCTTCGGATCAAAGTATACAGTCCAAAATTGCGTGGCAAACTGAATAGTTGGCACTTTCAAACGCAAACTCAAGAAGCTACTATTGGCGTGCCAAATATCTGCCTAACTTAGCTTACTTCTATAGGATCAGTGTGGACTGCACTGGTCCAACACGCCTACATGAATGTATTAAAGCCTGAAGCAGTCTTACCTTGTTCTTGCGTATTTTCTGCATACTTCTTGATCGTCCATTACTTGCTTGGCGCTTTTCCCCACGTTCTTCACTTTAGTAGGCATCCAACCATCCGTTTTTTATCTTCTCCACCTTCGTAGTAGTTTCACAGTCACAGTAAACAGGCTACCACAGTTTGATTTGTAGTACATTAGGTATAGGTAGGTATCTGTTTCAATTAATCGCGCGTAACACCACCATAAACACAGTACAACCACACAGAAACACTTCCAGAGACGCGACCGGTTGACACCGTCTTTTGACATTTAGTAAATTGACTGAAACGAGCTTTGAGTTGACTGACTGACGGATTGAACTGACGTACGAGCCAATGATTTCTTTTTCTGTCTGGTGTGTGAACACTTTATTCTATAGTGCAGTGTTGCCAACAATGTTTTATAGTTCTCGGTATTAATTTAAATAATTACTGGTAATTGTTTATTTGTGTTTTCTGTATCTATAGCTGTGTATTCTGTATCTATAACTTTTTTTAAATCTATAATGTTTGATATTTATAAATGTACGTATTTTGTTTTATATTATTATCTTAAGTACCTATTTATTTCTTTTCGTCCTGTCTTTCTTAATGTATGTAATAGTTTTGACGTCACACTTTTCCATGGCTCAGTCTGAAAATCAGCGCTGCCCTGCCTTTTGCAGGGCAGCAAATAAGCTGAGACTGAGCTTTTTTGACATTATGTTAATGTTTATTCTGTTGTTTTATGTATTGTCTTAATGTTGCCTTCTTTATTTTTTGTACCCGTCTTTGTGTTGTCAAAATAAATGCATTTCATTTCATTTCATTTCATTTCATACCTACTTTGAAATAAGACGTTTTTCATTTTTTGAATTTGTAGTAAAAGTCATCCGTCGTAGATATTCCGCGAGTTTTCGTAGCTACATAAGTAGTAAATAATTAGGAGCAAAGTTTTAGTTCCACTGGGTACGTGGACTTTTTACATTAGGTATAGCTCTTATAGTTACGCAATGTAACTCAAATCAACACGAGACATTTGATTATCATAATTAACTGCATTTCGGTATGTTCAAAGGAAGATACCCATAACACAAGCTCTGCTTAGCTTGGGCCTAGATGATGTCGTGTGGATTGTCCAGCATTATTTATTTATTTAATATAATATTTAATGTTTTAAGAACCACGATAGAAGAAAAGCAAGCCTGCGGCATGCCACGGCACTGGTAACATCGTGTTTAACATGCGGCATGCCACGGCACTCGTAACATCGTGTTTAACACACTCAACCCTATGTTTTTCGCAATACTTACCTGTTACGTATTAAAATTTATAGCCTGTGGGGTTGTTGATAAACACCCGCATAGAATCACCCTTTGCATTTGTGTTTTCATTATACTAAAATTAATATTTTATCAATATCTGTGATAGGCGTCACAGATCAGTTGGTAGCTCTGCCTTTTATGCCGTGGGTCAATCGCCACCCAGAGCAAATGTTTGTATAATGAACATACTTAAATATTTGTTCTGTGTATGGATGTTACTGTGTATTCTATGAATGTAATTACAAAAAAAAGTATCAGCAGTCTAGTACAAGTTTTGCTTAGTTTGGGACTAGTGTTACGTGTGAAATGTCTATGAATATTTATTTATTTATGTAAGCTTGACTTTGTTTTGTATAATACGAGAAAAATACATGAAGAAGTCTCTCAACTTAAATTTTAAGTAGTTATTGGTAACCAATACATGCATTCAACTCGTCGGCTTCAGGGTTGCTCGACTGACATCCTGTTGCAGTTTGACAGCTGTCACATGCAACACATCACAATACTAACCGAAATACAGTATCTATAAAAAAGCTATAAAATAAAAGTTTTGTAGCAAAATGCGAATGAGTACTAAACTGTCAGACCCGCCCCTAAGAAGGGTGGTCTGCATGTTTTATTAAGGAGCTCGAGGTAGGGTAGAAGGGAATTCTTAACTAATTTTATGCATGGGACGAGCGGTCGGGTATTGGGTTCAAAATCTGTGATAATAATATGTTTGTTATGTTAGCAGCTGGATTAATTAAAACCCTTTTTAGTTGAAGTGGTCCTTCGATGGATTTAGGTTTTTTCATCATCATTATTCAGCATGTATGATGTTCACTAATGGCTCCCCCATGCTCTTCTATAATGAACGAGTTTGAGGTTTTATCTCAATGACCGACAATGTCGTCCATTTGCCGTTTACTCATTGCTTTCAGTTATTTGCCGCCATTCATTTTTACAAATTTTAAATTAAGGGGACACCTCTCGCTCTAGCGGGAAATTCAAATTTTTAGGGTTTTTTTTTATTGCGGCTGAACTGTTATATCTTTTACTAGTTTAAGCTATTTTGCGAACATAAACAATAATTTTCTGTGTAACCCTGTATCAATTTTTGAGATTGGTTCTTTATACTAACTTACTTAATTATTTAAATGTAGTGTAAAAAAAAAAAATTCCCGCTAAAGCGAGAGGTAATAATTAATAAGACACCTTAAATGTTGTACTGTTTTTAACTGTAAGTGACGAATTAATCCTATTCAAACACCTCATGTAATGCGCCTAACATTTTAAATATAAAGGAATTAAAATAAAGTGCGTATAATATGACAACCCTTTAAATGTATCCACGACGAGGCACGCTTTGCGGCAAAAATAGATTCGATACTAGTACTTACCGAGTTTTTTCACAAAGAACCCTAAATGAACCCTTTTGTAAAGAGATAATCAGGCTCTCAGTGATCCCGGTACCCATAAGCTAAAGTACCGTTCAGATGGTAACAATTGATCAGCTCCTTTTGAACGATCAATTCGATCACCCTGTTAGCGCACAAATGTTCGCAGACACAGTACAGGTAGCTGTGCCAACAGTAGACACACTATTTTCAATCATTTAGTTTTTTATGTTTTGATACTTTTTATCAATAATAATAAGAAATATTTCATCTAATCATGAATACAAAAAGTTGAACTTAACTTCATAATATAGGTCCCGGTATCTTCTACGAACGAACTTAGTAAAAATTTGGACTTACTAACCTAACCTAACTTTGTTTAAGTACTTACACTGAAGTCTAACTAAGTAGGTAGCTACTTTTGCACTAACAATACTTAGCTAAGTAGACTTATTAATTAACAATTTGCAGTCTTACCTATTCTTACAGTACTTTTTAACTGGATCTTAGACATTTTATGCTACTGGGTGCTACAGTTACCTTTAATGTGTAGGGTCTTAGGAATATCGGAAATGCATTAAGTTAGGCACAGGCACATCACTAGTGCTAAATTAATCCCTTTATTCCAAAATCAATGTTCATTGGCTCTGACGATAGATAGTGCTGTGCCAAAGGATAAAACTGGGAAAATACTCGTGTAATCGTAAATTCAAATTCAAACAAATATAGTTATGTGCCAAATGTTTGGACCTGCTTCAGACCTGAAGACCCTTCTGAGGTCAAAAACAGAAATACATACGACTGTAGTACATTTCCGGTCTAGCTCTTTCACTAAAAGCTGTACTACTTCTTAAATATCAAAGATAAAGATAAGATAAAGATATTTATTATTTATGACCTCGTATCAAAATTAAGATACGACAAGCCGCTAAAACGTAATCTTCAACGATAATTTGTAAACTTACACACGTTAAACAGGGAAATAACATGTTTGTATCCAAACTTCCGGTCAACACGGACCTTCGCCCTCGCGTCCAACTTTAGCCCTCGTCTGCGTTCTTCGTGAGGTCGTATAGGCCTCGTTTCAAACCCACAGGGAGCAAATATCATCAACAACAGGTTTGCTGATCTGACTATACAGGATGTTACATTATAATCCTGCAAACTCAAAAAGAAGGTATTCTAGTCATGACGTAGGTACAAACTTTGTTTTAAACATCTTTGAGCTTTCTTAAAAATAACTATTTTTAAACTTAATACCATATTCATACAATTTTGATATTTTTAAGAGACAAGAGAATGGGTATCTTTACTATAGTGTGCTACATCGTCGACCGCATCGTCGCTTAACATCAGGTGAGATCGCGAACGCTTGCCTATAATTTGTAAAAAAAAACTTAATTTTTAATTAAGTTCACTTTGACAAGTAGACTTGCCAATCTACAGATAGCTTATATTTCTATCATGTCTCTTTATAATTCTTATCCTTTCTGACCAGACATGGGCGCAGCGCCCAGCCGACCTTTTCAAAATACTTGCAGGTACTTACAACTTCACACAAATCAGCGAAGTACGTTTAATATTTGTAGGTTAGTTGTGAATAAAGTACAATCTAGAAAGAGTTACCATAGTTTTTTTTATAACAAGAACATGATATAGAAATACAAGGTGGAATAAATTCGGCGAGCGACTCCGCGGGCTGCAGCTAGTTCTAAATAATGGATAATAGTTTGAAGGGTCGAGCATTATGCCCCGAATTTATAGGCTCTGATGTGAGACCGTGAGCATTAAAGTTAGGCTTTGTTGGGCTGAGCTTTTGAAAACTAGTTTAAACCGGAGAAAACCTTTCAAACACTATTACAAGAAACCTTTGTGCGTTTTAAAGTTTTTTACTTTAGTTTTGCAGACTTAAAATATGTTTTAATATAAGAAGCTAGATTTATAAATATATTAAAATTATCTTCATGTACTTATGGAAGTTTTCATAACACTAGATAATGAACTTTGGTTGTATAATTATGTATTTCCCTCATCAACTCCTTCGACTCCTAGCTACAGGCCGGGCTCACATACCACAAACGGTGTGATAGAACGAGGGTTCGCTACCAACGCAACGCTACCGTCTGTCACAAATACGGGTACATAATTTGACAAAGAGCCAACCGAGAGCATATTTTTTTTTCACTTATCACAAATCTTCATGAAATTGTGTCATTATTTGCAAAATATATGATAGACATCGTTTCGCCAACTTTTTTGGTCACTGCTGTTAATCTGAATCTTTTGAAAAATAACAATAAGAACAAAAAGCTCACACCGACCTTCGAAATATTCCAATCCTCAAAGGTTTAATTTAAAGAAGCCTGAACCAAACAATTTTGGATCGAAAATAAACAGAAAAAGGTCTGGTTGTTCTGAGGATTCATTTGCCCTGTCCGCTGAGGTTGTGTTTCGGTTCACCTGTCAGTACCTACCTATAACAAATGTGCTTATACAAGTTTTTGCTTTTGGAATAAACATGGAGATAATCATAATAATTTGTGAGACACGAATACCGACGTAACGGGATACTATACGTTAATGCGTAGTTTTGTTATAATTTCACACAACAACGTTGCAGCGTCATCGCGCATTGTAACTCGGATAAGCTACCGTTACAATACGATTGCGGATTGTGTTTCGCTTTCAAGAAAACATTCTCAAAATACTTTTTTTATGACAAATGATCAACGAAAAAGTCAAATAATTACTATGTGTCAAACTCGGATCAATCGTGATTTGGGTTTCCAGAAACCGGCCGTATGTGTTACTTCAATTATAAGGTGCCACGGCATTGACATTGAGACTCACGCAATAAGACAAAAAAATATAATAGGTACTTACAAAGAAATAGTTCGTTGTTTTTTTCTACTAACTATATACCTACTTACAATCTTTTAAAATAAGAAATAAATATGAAAGAACCATCAAACAGATGTTGACATTTGCTGGTTACAAGAAGCAGAAGGCAGTGCCATAGATAAACCTATCGAGGATAGAACTTCCATTTTTTACGTGACTTTCAGAATATAAGAGTAATGGGAAAATGCGGGATAGATTATCCGAGGCAAGTCACGTGCTGCAGATTACATGAACTAGCAAAAAGGTAACACCTTAGAGGTGGCTTTGCTGATCATTTTTAAGTGACGATGCTTTTTAACTTTTGTCAAATAAAATTTAATGTGTCAATACAAAACTAAGCCGTTTTACTGTTATAATGACTTATTTGAATAAACTGTAGCTCTACTCTCTCTGCTGTAAAAATGTATGAAGATTTGTACAGCGCCTCTAGCGGATAGTTGGGTAATAAAATTCGTAATACTAATATTTACGTAACTACTGTAGTAAAGTCAGGCGATTTTACCGTGACAACTCATGGTAGAGGTACTGTTTGTACATAGTTAAAAATGAAGGCAGAAAGTATTGTACTTTACGTCAATATTTTTAGTAAAATTTGTGTACAGTGGGCTCAGTCACCGCGCGGGTTGTATTCAATTAAAATGCACAGTTTTTTGATAATATCCTTTTGTTCGTCTTCTGTGTAATATTCAGAACTTGCCTCAAAGCGAGCCGTCTGAAAGCGGCTTTGTGTTCACAGAAATTAAAACGAATAATTAATTTACACCCGTATTTTAATCTATCACTCAACTTGTTTTGTGAGATATGAGTTTATTCTAAACTTGATAATGTCTTTGGACAACTTATGGTAGGTACTTAGATCGTTTAAAGATTTTTTAAGAATCTTAAAAAAAAAATATTCTCCAACTTTTTCATAATTAGGCAGGTGGCCGCTAAGAACCGATTAAAACCCATTTTGAGAAACGACGATGACGAGAAAATATTTATAAATAAGCAGTTTATGATCTCAAATGGAGAGTTCGCCTGATATGGAGATAACCATTCGGCGAGTGAGAAATTCCATAGCTTAAAATACTAAAATGTAATTTCACCTCGCACGGCGAGGAAAAAACTAGTTTCGCCTCTATATAGGAGTTTAAATTAAATCGAGCTTACGCCACAAAGCGAATGGATAATCCCATTCACGGCGCGTAATCGCCAACGTAGCTCTACTAGCAGTTACTATAGAAAACTACCATCTACCCGACCATCATTCAAGGTTTTGTCTAAACTTTGAATTATATTGCGTAGCATGTATGTCTATAATAACTCAACTATTAAATCTTTACGGTGTCAACGCGTAGTGCAACACAAAATCTTGAAAACTAAGTTTCGGGAACGGTTTCTCAGGCTGGCCTCACACAGCCGGAAAACCTATCTGAATTAAGAATCTTAATTCAGACTCTTAATTCCGGCTCCCTCAACTCACATTATCTTAAAAATTGAGATAGATCAGTAGTCTCTTGTTTCACGACACACGCAAACGTCTCGAAATGGAGGAGGAATTAATACTAATCGCATTGCTATTGGCTCAATACTGAGCAATTCATAATCTGAATTCAGTATGTGTGTGTTGCTCTATGCAAATGTATAGGATTACGTGCGTTATGAAGTCATAATCTTAAATATTCAGACCAGGAATTCCGGACGCACATCAGAATCATTCTTACAGATCGATCTGAGAAATTCATAATCTGAAAAAATCAGAATGTATGTGGATCATAACGACTTTGTATGGGATTCCGGCCTTTCTTAATTAATAATATGAATTCAGATTATGAATTCAGAGACGAATTCCGGCTGTGTGAGGCCGGCCTCAGAGTAGATACAGACCAGTGTATACAATGATGGGTGTTGTAAGGCTTGTGGTTTGACGCCCCGTGTACCGACAGGATTTGATTAATCTGTTGATTGTTCAATATCGGGAGTAGATTGTTGTGTTAGATGGTTGATTATTGGTTAAGTTCACGCCCACGCTATACACACAGCTACTGTTGTTAACGACAGTTTTCCTATGTAATTAACCCTTTAAACTTCAGCCACTAAACCGGCCAAGCCGCGTTTGTATTAGTGAACTCTCTTTTTACTCATAAGTATGTCCTGACATGACTTATGTTGCATTTACACGTTACTACGTTAAATTGACACCTCACTGAAACTTCAGTATTTTATTGTAATTCTTTGTAAGAAGGATCATACAAAATGGTAGGACCGTAAATTCTTGCCCGTTCTTCTAGACTCTGGTCGCGTAGAACTGGCACCTAGATTCACTGAGCATATAATACATAAAAGACGATTCTACATTATCTCTGTGATTTTACTTTTTTTTTTAACCTTTATTGTCCCACTGCTGGGCAAAGGTCTCCCCCAAAGCCTTCCACTTATCCTGGTCTTTGGCGACACTCATTTAATGAAGTTTTATTTAAAGATTTTACTTAATAAAGTTGAATTGTTTTTTTTCTCATACCATGGGACTGAAAGTGTATATTGTTTGTTGCAGCTCGCACCGTGTCCCACAGCATCACGTCGCTGGACGTGCCGCGCTGGGTGGACCCGCGGCGCGACGCGGTGCTGGTGTGCGCGTACGCACGGCAGGCGCGCGACCCCGCGCTGCACTCCGTCAAGTGGTACCGAGCCACGCACGAGATCTTCCGCTACACGCCTCAGGAGGTACGTCTCTACGCTTTTGTAAACGTAATTGGTGCTAGTCACGCCGTGTTTCTTTGCATCCTCCTTTGATCTCCTTGTACGAGACCAGGGCAACTTCTTCTCTATATATCTTTATTTGGCTCATGTAGTTTATTCTCGACCTTCCCCTTCCTTTTCTACACGGAAAGGAAGAAAGAAATTCTAGAAGGAAGGCCTTCTTCTGTGATGTTACTGATGATATTGCCGTGTCGTACAAGATACAGCAGGTAGGTATGTACCCGCCAAAAAAATAATTATGAACATCACACACATCGCACTCTAGTCCCAAACTAATCAAAAATTGCACTATAGGAACCTGATTGCTAGTACTTGTGTTCCCTCTAATGCTAGCTTCTTATGCTAAATTTTTAATAACTATAAACCCAGGATCTTTCCACCCTTTTCTTTCTTTTGCGTGTTGTATAGCAACTGTAGTAGAGCGTAGTGCAGGACGCCATCTAAACGCCATTTGAACTTCAACTAAACTGTTTCACTGTAAATATAGCAGTGATTGTACCTTCTGAAACTATATCAGGACTGCTAAATGACCAAGGTGTGATACAATGGCCTGCCGAGCACACATTAACAAGTCGGGGCGCGACAAGTACAGAGCACGCTATCTTTATTACAACCCAGCATTCGAGACACCTATTAATTTTATTCAAAACCCACCTTTTGAACGTACTCCTTACAAATTTTATTCTATTCACTTACAACCCAAAAAGATCGTATCTCATCTATTATGTTTTTTAACAGGAAAAATTCAGGGTTTTCAGCTCTTTTTTTCACAATGGCGTCTAGTTAGTGCCGTACGGCGGAGCGCGCACAGGAAAATAAATAAAGGCGAGGAAGGGGGTCGCTGAACAATCTGAGCATGCGGCTCTAATGACGCCGCGCGACAACACTTAACCGCGTGAGATGCTGCCGCGACGGTGCGGGGTGATACAATACTCGCCGGTGGGAGCACATTGTGGTCTAGTGGATGTGGTCTTTGAAGTCATAGGTACAAATCCGATCGCGAATACAATATTTTTGTGTTTGAAAAAATAATCATTGTGAGGAAAACCGCGTCGACTGGCTTGCAACCTGTCACGGTATAGTGTGCTACTAAACTGTGGGCATGTGAGAAAATGTTTGGAATTGCCTCTAACTACCTTTTTAAAACATTTATAGTTTTGTACTTTGTACCAGGAGACTTACATCGTGATTGAAGATCAAAAATCGTGATACTATTATGTTTTTGGTGAAGCGAGGAATCTCTTTACTCAGTCCATTCTACCAAACTCACATACTTCATAATGTAGCAATTGTGAAAGTAATAAAAGCTAATTGAAGGTACATTGAGCAGTGACGCTGCAAGCTTCCGCGGTAGAACTCAGTCGACACACAATGTAACTCTAAAATGCTACTGTATCGATACGTATACGATTGTAAAATATATTTCCAATCGGGCCTTTCCTAGTTTCTGGTGATCATAATATCGAATGGAGTATAATTTAATCAAGACATGATGGATAAGTCTCTATAGTAAAATAGATCATCGTTAAAAAGTTTATTTTCTGTTACGCTGTCCGATAAATTGTAAATTGAAAACTTTTCACTTTTCATTGATGTTTGCTACACTAGCGTAACGTAGAGCAATTTTGGTGAAACTTTGAAAATACATAGCCATGATATGAGGGTGCTATGTGATTATATTATCTCTTTTATCAGGTTGTGGATTGTAGGTTCGATTACCAACAATAACAAACATTTTGTATAATGGCAATCTTTATTTATATCTGTTTCTGGGTATGTACTCAATACTCACAACACGATATAGTAAACGAAACAGATAGTTATTCTCTCAGATCTCTCTTAGAATACCTACTGGATAACTAAGGAGAGTAGTCAGAGGCACATCTAAACATTACATTTAACACATGCCCATTTTTTGCTGTGTAGATACAGGACCGATTACAAACGATTTAAAGCAAAAATCTTAAATTTATTTTTGTAGGTTTTATCCACTTCAACCTCAACGTTCCAGATGTATTATTTAATCAAAACATAAAATCCAAAGCTTTAAAAACCAGCGTCGCGAGATGGCCGACATCTCAGGCAATAAGCCGACAGAACAAATAAAAGCGAGTTATGATTATTCGCAAAATTTAATAACATGAACATAATTTCCACTAAAAACTGAGTGCTTGGATTTGCGGGTTTCAATCAATTGCCCAGTTTTGATACAATTGGTGTTCATTTTTGAAAAACTTGTTACTGACGTCATACTCAATATTTACCATTCTAAGACATGAGTAATCCTAAAACTTCAGTAGGTATGTAAGTACCTTAAATAATAACTAGGTTTTTCTGTAGGTACTTTTGCCGCCGAAGGTTAAAGTAGAATAATCCCTGTACGTAACTGAGACTTTAAAAAAGAGTTCAGGATCTTTCAACTAACTTTTATAGCAGACGGAATAAGTACGTCATATAACTTAGCTTTTTAACTCGGACATTTCACTTTTATTGTTAATAGTATACCATCTGTTTTTAAAATTACGGCAGGATACTAAATAGATTAAAAGCTCTTGTCTCTATTGATCTAGTAGATTGTCTTTATTTCATATGTTAAAGTCATACGTGTATAGTTTTTTTCATGAAAACTACGCAAAGTCAAAAAAGTAAAATAAAACGAGATTTTAAGAACTGGAAAAAAATAAGAAAAAATAGAGAAAATAAAAGCACAAAGAAAAAAATGCTATATGAAAATCAAATATTAAAATCAAATTGAAAGCCAGATTAGGTGAAGCAATCACGAATCCCTGAGGTATTTCCGCTAACGCGTAGGCACGCGTGTGCCAGACGGCGTGTCACACGCACGCCGCACGTCACACGCACGTCACACGCACGTCAGAGGCATGGCAACGCGACCAGCTGTCAAGTCACGAGCACCGTGACACGAAACGTCAATATCCGGACGTTCTTAAATCAAACTTTCACCAACATCGATATTTTCATTAAACATTAAAACGGTTCGACAAAATGATTTTGTTAAAAGGGAGTTTAAGTATTCAAAACATTTAAATTTTTATACAATTAGATCTTGCTAGACTCGACTGCATATACCGTTTTGCGAAGGTATCCTGTCATTGTGACAGCCGCGGCTGTTAGCGACTGTCGGTGTAGGTACTTACAGTATTTGTTTGGTCAGTCACAGTAAGCTTTGCAGTAAGCATGTGTCATCTGTGTGTGGCATGTTTGTTGGACTCGCGAGGCGGAATATACAAACTGCTTTGAATTCAAAGAAATGTCAAAAAGAATATCAAAAATGTTTATAACATATATAATTATGCGTTTTGGTATATTGTATTGAATAAAAAATAAGCTTGATAGATTAATTTGAAGTGGGGTTTCCCTGAATCCTTTCAACCGTTTTCCAATCGCCCCTTTTGTAAATATCTGACTTATTGTTTCTAAACAATTTAAGTTAAGTGAATCAGTTATTACTTTGAATCAATTCCATCAACCAAATTAGTTTTCTGTATACAACTTTGGAAAGTTGTAATTAGAAATACAGAGAATTTCTGAAATTGTTTACAAAATGTTTTTCAAACTAAAATCAGGTTTCCAATTACCCGTATTGCCTAGAAATACCACAAAAGTTTCGGCTTTCCAAATCCCAGGATCAAAAGTTTTCGAGAACACGCTACTGTCACTGTCACTAAACAAAATGTTCCCTTATTGGAACGTTCATGTCACGCTAAAAGCCTACTTTCAAACTTTAACAAGTCTGTCATTTTTTGTTGAAATAAATGTACCAATTTTAGTTTATTTGTCTTAGTCTGGTTTTTTAACATACTTGACGCCTCAGGATACAGTTAATATATTATTTGATAGAATTATTTTCCTATAGTTTGAAGGGAAAATTCATCATCATTTAGCCTTTAAGATAATCAGACTTGACGATTGAATGACATGACTGAAAATTATAAAAATCCTAATATTAAAAAATTACGTCGACAAATATTCGGTTTGTCGTGTATCATACACCCTGTATCACCTGGGTGCTATATTGAACGCGGATGTGTTTTTACTTCGGAAGCGGCTTGGAATTTATGACGTCACTGGAATGTTCATTTCTCCGCCGGCCTCTTAATTTACGGGAATCCTGTTTTAGCTATTGTCTCAATTACAGTGTGTTCTTTCGCGGATTTATACAATGGTACTATTTTTTGTAAAATATATTTTTGTTACTGATTATATTAAATTTTAAATAAAACGTGATCAATGACTGTAATAGAGTTGAATTTCATCGAAATCGTACAAATAAAAAATAGAAGGTAAATAAATTTCATTTCATTTAGTAAAAATACTTCTGCTTAGTCTCTAGTTAGCTCAACCTAGATGCTACATGCCACGTAGGTAGTAAAACTTACGAGTTCAGTCTGAAAACTTTCTATTCGTTTATTTTTACAAATATTTGACCTAAAACTTTGTTTTGGGTACTCTAACTTTCCATTGTTATAAACAATGTGAATAAATAATAGGGTTGGTGTTGACCGAAAACATTTTAATAGTTTGGGGTTTCCAAACAAATCATATTAATATTTTGTTTTCAACAATTTCACTAACATGTAACTTATTAAAAAAAATATAAGGTACGGTGCGGCCTTAGGCTCGGTACACATTCTCTCAGATCTTTTGGTAAGTTTATTGCCTTATTTATAAATCAATGTATGTCGTCTTCCATGATGATAATTAACCTTTAATTAGCACTTAAACTATTGAAAGCTGTCAAGTCATTCAGCGATCAACTCCGAGTGTTTCCTGATATTAGGCCAATTGGGCTATACAAAGCTATTGTAGGTGAAAACTACTACTTATATGTATATGCATGCCCTCACTGAACTCTGCGATATATGTATTGAACTACGTTTATCCCGCTCAGGCGTAGAACCGGCACTCTTTGACTGGTAAGCCCTGCGATGCGAGCATCGCTCCTTGGGGCAGGCATAGGTACAGCGGCAGTAATAAAAAGTTAACTATTACCTAAGCCGAGCCTTACATAACTGCAATTGTTTATTCTACTCTGTAAGAAGGTGTCCAGAAGGTATAAAAATTAACTTCACTTTCAAAAAATACTAAAAACTTTTGAAGTCTTTCAAAAACTTTCAAAGTATTTTAAAGACTCCTGAGTATTCTTTTTATCAACTCGTAAAG
This sequence comes from Ecliptopera silaceata, assembly GCA_932527185.1. Taxonomy (NCBI): domain Eukaryota; kingdom Metazoa; phylum Arthropoda; class Insecta; order Lepidoptera; family Geometridae; genus Ecliptopera; species Ecliptopera silaceata. The sequence goes on along the minus strand of OW052202.1, from coordinate 384,268 downwards.
GTGGAAAAACGTCGTTACCGGAACTTGGACCGGCTCGCCAATTAATAGGCTTTAATTAAATAAAAGTTGGTTCTGACACTTTCATAAGTTGCTATACAACTTATATAATAATATAAAAACCGGGAAAAATTACACTTCTTGAGCTAGTTAATTACTAACTATTTTTTCCACACAAACTACCATGTTATGTGTGATATCTATGCATGTTTATGTATTTCATTCTTCTTTATATACTAAATAAAACATCGAGATACTGTTTTACCAATATTTATTATCCTCTGACTTACACATATACCTGTAATTAAACATATCCTAAACTACCTTTGATTAATTTCTAAAGTGGTCTTCGTCATTAGATTTACTAACAAAACACTTCTATGTTTTCGTCGCTGATTGAACCCACAAGCCTCAGCATGGGAAGCAAAGCTACTAACTACAACTAAGCTGTGATGTCTGTTAGTATTTTCTCATACAAATAGTTTTTCTAATCTGCTTTAGATTTTTTTATACAAATCAAAAGGTAACTACATGACATTATAATTGTTTGTGAAGCTACTTTTGATTCCCACGTCGACCAATCATAAGTACTTGCGTCTAATCACCACAGTTGCATAGCTCATTTAGGTGCTATTCAGTACAAATTAAAAATTACTGCTTTCTTTGTTAAGTGATAAGGGCCTCTTTACTTTGAGTGCAAATTAATTTCGTTTTAATTATCAGTTTCTTGTGAAAGTGACGTTAATTGTTCTTTTGTATTTGAAGTTCAAGATTCTACGTATTCTATAATTATCTTACACTTTTTAATTTATATACTTATGCTAGCTTTATTTGACAACTTTGTCTTTTCAATTAAATGTATAAAAAATTAAATTAATGTTTACAAATTTATATCTATGGTTTAAGTACCTAAGTACTAGCTACGTCATCGCGTTAGACCAAAACGGCAAAAATCCTAATATTAATCTTTTCTTAAAAAATATCAAGGTCTTAATATTTTCAGTCACGAACTTATTCACTTAAAAATATTATGAAACAATTTTTTATCAGTTTTTTCTTTGAAAAAGCAACTAGAAGACATAAAACGTTAATATATTTAGTTAACTCCCGGCGGCGTTGAAAGTATTTTCAAGAACAAAAACTTGTTCTGTTTATTTTGAAGTCTTTATCGAGTGTCTCAGAGTGATATTTATATAGTGCCTTTATATTATCTAGACGCATTAGTTTGCTAATGAACACGCATTCTAATCTAGATGAGTTAAAAAAAGTAACGGGAGGCGTTCTACGCCTTTATGAACGGGACGCTTTAGTGCATGTGCAAGGTATGAAGACAGAGTAAGTTTCCCTAGCATTCAATTGCTTTGCATCAAAAGTGCATCTGGCGAAGTCACCGGCCATTTCAATGTTTTTCTTTTCTTCTTGGAATTCAATAAAATATAAATGATAAATTACAAAATCTTTTAATAATAAACAAGTACCATCGAAAAAAGGGTAGGGTGTTTCGTAAAACCACAAATTGTATTATGCGTGCTATAACATTGAAAAGGATCGTAACAAAACGTCCTTGAAATAGAGTGTCATGCTGTAAAATAACTATTAAAATAGGCAAAAATCATATCAGCTGGCTCAAAATACTATTAAAAAAATCTTGCAGTTTTGTGAATAACGAGAGCTGTAGAAAGGTGAAGTAGAAACCAATAATACCTACTAAGTATATTAATTTAATGATCAAGATTAAAAAGATCAAATATTTTATTTAAAACAGTGCTTGAACGGTTAAGTACATTATTCCTTCAAAAAAGGCTGAAAATAAAACGATCAATAGGTTAAAAAAAATGCTTTGTGAAGTAGCAATCTTGAGTTTCAGTACACAAAGTATTTTTTTTAATGAACCAGCCGTTTTGCCGTCGCTAAGCCTTATAGCGTGAACAAGTGCCCTCATTCGTATTCATGGTAAGGAAATTACCCAAGAACACACACATATACAATATTTATAGACACATGTGCAAATTCAATATTTAGAAGCATTTTTACTGGGGATTCGGAGACACGTACTGAATAAATAGAATTTAGATTGAAATGAAATAAGATCATGACTGTAATACTCTAAGCTGGGAGAACTAATCAAAGCCAATAGTTGATCGAGCGAGCGAAGCGAATCACCAAAACACATACCCCTTATCTTATAAAAAGTTAGCGTTGACATTATGTCACCATTACGCATGGTAATCAAGACATAAGTCTGCGCTAACTTTTCATAAGATAGATCGTTATTATTTTTACAATGAGATATAGTTTTATCCCACATAACAAATGTAACGTTTACTTAGCAAGTAAGCAATGTTTTGTGCCTCTGCCTAAAAATATTAAAAAGTATTTTAAAAGCAACCTGATTTAGTTCAAGCGTTGCTTAGTTTGGTGCTAGATGGGGTTATAAAAATGTATGTGCACCTCATTAATGTAACATCCGTAGTGCTACTAACGAATGTACGCTAAACTAATGAACCAAAATGGCTGAAGTTTACACAATGTATTTTACCTAAGCCCCACACTTCAAAGTACCAGCTTTGCTCACAAAAGCCTACTTATGAGCTATTAGGCTCTATCTGTTGTAAAACCTAAAAGCTTTTTAAACCTCGCTTTGGGACTCGAGGGTAATTCACTTATTAAAATCTAGGTAAAAATAATTTTGGTAGTTTGTCACAAAAAAAAATTTATTTGTAAGTTTTGTGACACTCCAACCAATATCAGTGATAATTTTAATAAATTTTTGTAAGAGAATTACCCCTCTGAACTAAGCCTAATGAAACACCTCGGATTAAGGTTAGTGCACATCGGTTCAAACCATTTTTAGTTTTTTACTGAAACTTTGTCAGGTGACAGGAGTACTGCTTTGTCAAGTTGACATTCTTGATCGCTGAAGAAGAAAAAAACTATGTAAAAGGAAATAAGTAATGAAAAATGATTTTATTGATATGTTTTTTGTTCTACGGAAAGAAATGAAACCATAGGCTCCTCCATTGATTCAATTGTGTGACAATTGTTTGTAAAATAAGATACACTTCGAATTAATAAAAACAATGTAAGACGTTTCTAAATGATCCTTGTGATTTTACTGAATAAAGTAATTTTGACTTTGACTAATGAAAGTTTTTACAAACCAAACTAAAAACTAGCTCTTGTATCTACTTATACCACACCCTGTAGGTACGAGTGTAATAAAAGGGCAGCCTGTATATTACAGGGTTGGCTTGTGGACGACTCCTTAGGGTCACATAAGTAGTATTTCACGTCAACACGAGGTTTATGTGAAAAAGTTTTTATATTCTGTGTAACATCTGTCACGTTCAACTGTAAGTTTTATATTAGTTCCAATGACAACTCTGTTTTTAATTAAAGAAGTTTTGACGGTCAACATTCATTTGAAAATATCCTAATATTAGAAATGGTATATTAGAAATCATGTTTGTTTGTTGATTGCTTATGTATCAATAACGTCGTGACTAGTGATCTGAACTTTGAATAAACCGAACGTTATTCATAACTTCTTATTAAGCGATGGAAACTAATAAATGAGAACATTTCGATGTGTACGAATAACATAAACAGTTTAGATTGGTTTCAGTTTAGAATCTTGCTCTTCATTAAATCAGGACAACTAGTGAACTGATCTAGATGAAACTTAGAATATAAATAGTTTAAACTAAAATCAACAGAGATAGACTCTTATTATGCTTCGGCTACATTAGCGGGCGAATATTCGTATCGTGTTGGCGCGACAAAAACATCGTGTTCGGATAAAGGCGATATACTAAGCGATGACACTATGTACCCGGCCACATACATCGCGTTAACACGAATATTCGCCGTAGCCCGCTAGTGTGGCCCCAGCATTAGTGATTATTTAAAAACCAATATGATTTACAGTAAAAACAACAGAAGAACGCGAACTAGCAGCCGAAAATAAGTCTGAACTAATATTATAAAGACGAGAGATTTGTTTGTTACAATCTTACTCAAACTCTACTCGACCATATTTAAATATTATTACATTATGCATTAGAAAACTACATCTTTACTACTAAGTTAAGAGTATTTTTATTAAACACTTTTTTCATTAAGCCTTTAGTACCATTGTTTTCTTACATTTTAAGCCTACGTTGAACAATTAAAACATTTATTTATTTATTTTATTTATTATAACAACATGACTACTAACTAAAGTGAATGCAAAGTGTCGAAACTAACATCGCGTACGAAGTCGCGTGTAACAGCTAGTGTACTATAAATCAAAGGGTTCACAATTAACCAAACCAAATCTAAATTGACATTTCCAATTGCAGGTGTTTGCATAATTACCGTTGTAATCAGCATTAGTTAATTGTGTGATGATATCGTTGTTTAAAGTATTTCACGTCAATATGATGATTTATGTTTATGGAAAACAATAGTGAACCAATTCAAAGGGTGTTTAATTGAGGTTGTTGTTATTATGATCGCTTATTGCAAAACTGATAAATAATATAATATTTGAAACTATCACGGTTTTGAACATAGTTTTCTTTTTAAACGGGATATAAGAAAACTGATGAAAAAAGTAATTAAAAATGAAAAAAAAGTTTATTTCTGTTAGCAAAAAATTATAACAATGTGTTAGAGAACATCGTTATTTACTGAGTGGTTACAATCAGGCGCTATTAGGTACAAAATACAGAATAACTAAGAATAACAATGATCAAACGCATTGATAAATAAGGTATTTTTAAAAGGTATTAGAAAGGGTTTGAGAATTCTCTTTAAACCCTTCTCGTCTACCATTTCTGAGTCGTGATCCTATTTCATTTTATGATATTGTATTTTTGTAGTTTGAGAGATACACGTTTCTATGTATCAGATGAAAAGTTGTTAGGTTTTTCTAAACCTATGGCAGAACTAAAAAACGTTCTTCGTGAATGATAACAAGTGACCAATGTCAATATTATCTTATAGTATTTATTTTATAAGTTATACAATAAGTACATAGTTTTTTTAATACACAAATTCATACTTTAAGCAATTCAGCTATTTACAAACAAGAAAAAATCAGCATTTTAATTGTTTCAACGCAGTATTGTTTATTACGCAGTGTAACTCAAAGGTTGCTTGCAAATAAAACCTACATAGACCGTCAGTATATAAACATCCATCAATCCGAAATCCGTCCACTTTCTGTTCGCATCTCGCATCCGCCCGCACCGATCGTTTGCGGCAAATCAGCCATTGGCGCAGATTGAGTTGTAGTCAGTACAGGCGGCGTTCTCACACGCACTGCCAAACAATTTTATGGCATTCTTACAGACCACGTGCTCAGTATAAAAAGTGAGGCACAGATTTGCTATCCCTGATTTTCTGGATAGAATAATATAGATTCTGAATCATTTTATTAATGCTATAAAATAAAAACCTTATATTTGATAGAATTTTCGTTCAATTTCTTAGAAAATTTTTTTTTTATATTCGTAGTTAATAAATAAAAGTAGGTAATAAACATTCATGGACATTTTACATATTACACTTTAATCCCAAACTAAGCAGAGCTTGGACTTATATAATGGAAATGACTTATTAGATTTGCATAGAATAGGCACATATGATTTGTATTATATGCAAAATCTCTGGAATTCACGAAATCGAATTTAATAAATGTAGGAACACACAAGTACACTCAAAAGGAACTTTGTTTATTTGACACATTCAAGATAATATTTCATTAAGTACGTGGCGAATATTCCTCGTATCCGAGGTGCAAGCAGCAGGTGTGAGGGATAATTAAAATTACTAAATAATTAAATTACCTACTCATCACCACATTATACAATAAACTTTATTATTATGTTCTATGAATAAATATCAAAGCTTATTATGATTTTCATCAAATTTCCAGAAATTGTAAAACCCTTTGCATTATACTATTTCATTTATATCGAATGCTGTCGCATTGAAATCGCTGTTGCTTCTACATTGTATGCAATAGACGTGCAGCCATTACAGTGATGGCTCAGTACGTCCCAGTGAGGACCATAGAGCTGGCAGTGTAAGCCAGCTTATGCAGAGCTTCAACTTGCTCCAGGCTGTGAATCGAGCTGTTTACAAAACGTATTTGAAAGCGGTAGAGGTAAGCTTTAGAAAACTGTTTATTTTAGCGTTGTCGACTAGAACAATCAGCTTTCTATCAAAAACAGATTTTAAGAACTTTAATAATCAATTATTGAATGCTTTCGTGATTTGATAAGCTTGTCTAATCTATAATAAATAGTAAATAAATATCGATACAAAATGAAAAGAATTTTCAATAAGTATACATGTGAAAGGAAATGTTATTAGTGTGTGGCTGACGTTTATGTCAATCTCATTCAAATTGAAAGAGTAATAATATTAAAAATACTTACTCTAAGTAAATCTATAAACGTTATTTTACAAAAAAGTCTCTAGAATTCCGAAAAATGAGTGCTAAGGGCCCAGCGTTTAATTAAAACACCGATTACTTCCATCAGCCGAACTATTCCAAGGTCCCTGATTAACTACCGCGAACCCAAATTCCTTGTAAAGTAGTCCAGACCTCTATTCGTCTTCAATAATTTATTTAGACCGAGAGGCTGTGGCTAGGCTATAAAGTATCAAATACTTAACACAAGCGCATAGATATGAATTTCCCTTGACATTTTTACTAAGCATGAAATTAAACGGACACTGTTAATACTCCTTCAGTAGCTCTACCATGAGTTTTTACTATACTCGCTAGCGTCTGTAGTTAAAAAAATGTATGAAGATTTGTATAGCGCCTCTAGCGGATAGTTGGGTACTAAAATTCTTAATACTAATTTTTACGTAACTACTATAGTAAAGTCAGGCGATTTTACTGTGACAACTCATGGTAGACGTACTGAATAACATAGGCACTGCGCTGGCCTTCATGAAAAGATAATTAAAACCATTATTTTCAAAACTTGGTAAACACCATCATGCAACATAAAGCGATGTAACTGATGTTATTTATAGGAAAACCCTAAAATAAAATTAAGTACTCCATGATAAATTGTCGATATCATTTGAAGAACTTACGTGTACAGGCACATAAAAAATCCATTTAAATGATGTAACGAGCGAACTTCGCGACTGTACGCCATGCTATTCCGAGGCTGCGTGTGTGATGTACGACACCTACTTTGTATCCAGTACCTCTACCATGAGTTGTCACAGTAAAATCGCCTGATACTACAGTAGTTACGTAAATATTAGTATTACGAATTTTAGTACCCAACTATCCGCTAGAGGCGCTGTACAAATCTTCATACATTTTTTTAACTACAGACGCAAGCGAGTATAGTATATATAGTATAGTAAAAACTCATGGTAGAGCTACAGTTCTGAAATCTTCGTTTCTAATATATGGTCACTGTTACATTTTTGTAAAAGAGCTTCCCCAAAACGCAACTACTATTCTGATTTTTTCTGTCGCTTAAGATTTTTTTTTGTTTTTTTATTTTATTTTTATTAAAAATCATGACTGCTTATGTAAAGGTGGGTAAGATAGTGTAAAAAAGTACAATATGTTTAAATCCTTAGATTCACTATGAATAAAATTCAAATAAAAAAATAAAAAATAAGCTTTTAAATAAGTAGTTACGTTTTTGTATTTACTAAATAAAAAGCGTTTACACACACAACACGATACGGTAGTAGTAATAATATATTATGTTAGGTCACTGATACTAGAAAACTTTCTATACATTTTACACGATATTAAGAAATAGGGTCAAGAAGAGAAACCTTAGCAAAACGCTTTTAATCGAATAATTTAATCTAATTATTACGCATCACAAAACTAGGGTAATTGAAATACTTACCTCCGAATTTATAAACGACGATTTTTAAGAACCTCTGGAAGACGCACTAGTAAGGGTTAATGCTGGTTGAAACTTTTACTTGTGAAATCAGGTTAAGTTAAAACTGATCTTTATAAGGCTTAAATTAAAGCTATTAAGATTTTTAGGTAGTTAATTATATTTTGTATACACAAACAGATTTATGTACGTATCTATGTTCACCTGGAATCATCACCGTGATTTTATAAAATAACGATTAATTGATTCGTGATGTATGAAAAGTCCATTAATAATTATTTATTTACGTCTCATGGCAGGTGAAAAGGCGTCCCTGCGAGTATTAGTAGTCAATGGCAGGTTTTTTCAAGTTTTTATTCTATAGTCCTACCTAAATATCCGTTCGCGTTCAACAAAACGTTTGAGCTGGACTAACTTTCGAAAAACTACACAATGCTTGAACGAGCGAACCAAATTAAAATGCTTTCCTTACAACATAGAGATTTCTCCGTCTTATTAGAACGTGGTGGTTGTTCTTTGAAGGCTTCCAAAACTAAAATTACGAGTCATCGTCTCCCAAGTATGGAGAAACGTGATTTTCACTTCAAAACTAATTCAAAGCGTTCCTCTACGGGAGGCGAGCTGTGAAATGAGGTATCTGTGCCATAGACTGTACGGGGAAAAGTTTTAATTTGAAAATGGTTTTCCGCGCAGACTCTACATTGAGCTAGGTTTTCTCGGTCCTTTCAAAGATTTGCTGACAAAAGAATGAAGGTGTTCAGTCACAAACCCATCTTTTCAGCTTTTAACAGTTTTATCACAAAGCTATATGGATTTGCACAAAAATCTATCTTTTGCACCTAAAACCATTATGCGTCCTAGGTTCTGTACAAAAAACTAGTCAACACATCTTTTCGCTATTTTGTAACTTTTGTGAGAGCTTTCGGTTCGCTGAAGTGTGACCGGTGCTAGCTGCCCTGATTAAGGCTCGCGACATCAAGCCTGCTAACTTACAAAGTCACACGCAGTTTGTAACTTTTCTAAAAGTTTCCATCGGTTAAGTTGCCCAACTAAGTTGTTGGTTTTTCCTGCAGATAATAAGGGCAAGTCTCGAACTTTCGATGGATTTTTATAAACTTTTTGAAACTTTGTTACTCGGCCTTCGTTGAATATAAAAGAAATTATTTACGAGTGAGTACCTACTTAAACTTCAGTAAAATTAGAGTTTATCTCAATATTATTTTTGGACCTTGACTAAATATTTTCTATAACTAATGTTTGATCTTTCAGCCTTTTTAAATAACTTTATAATAATTAAGTATAAAATATATCACTAAAGTTCTTTTAACCTAAGAACTCAAAGTAAATTGACCGTTCGTGGAAACACAAACAAAATTCAGTAAACAGCCAGTTTGAAATACAGAAAAACGCGAAAATGTACGTAATGTAATTGAGCTTAAATATTTGATGGCAGTGCTGGGCCATTAGATGAGCGACAAACTGTGCCTCTCAAGACAAAATAACAGGTTTTCAACATGATGCTAGAAACATCAAGATTAAGTAATAAACTCAGTACCGTACAAGAATGTCACGTGATTTCTCCAAATTTGGTTCAAAATTCGTAAACTGCACTCTGAAACTAGCAATAAACGTGTGATGATCTAATCTGATAGATCATATATTTAAATTGTAATGTAATTGTAAAGCTTAAGATATCAGACTAATATATTATAATAGTAGATCCCGAGATTACCCCTTACAATTTGACAAACACACAAACTTTACTTCTTTATTAGTATAGATAGATTTATTGCAAAAACTCACCTCGACACTCTTTTGTTTTTTGACCGCATGATATTTTTGTTTATTGTTATCGCTCCCTCTCAAGAAGCGTGCTTGTCTTTAGTAGTCTCTAGAACGTCTACGTGTCGTGGCCGCACCTCGCTCAAACATTACTGTACGGTAAACTTTCTCTTCCTGAACTGGAAATTCAGCTATAATTTAACACCAAGTTCATCAAATTATTTTACGAGTGGAAATTACTTATTGTGTGAGTAAAATTAATAACTTGAGTCATTATTTATGCTTACAAAATGTATGGAAAAGATATACTTGTAACATAATTAATTAGTTCTACATACAGAACCCAACTTTAGTTCTCCTTACAAACCAAATAAGCCTTTGATCACTACTTAAAAGACACAATTCTAAGAAAAATAACAGCCGCTGTAACCTACAGATAAATATTCATGGACATTCATGGAAAGCAGCTTGTAGTTGGTATACTATCACGCAATGCCGTCTAGTTACTTACTAACCAAAGCTTCTATACCTATTGCCAACGAGACTGTTAATAATAATAATAGCCAGTCCTACAGTAAGTATCAATGTTTAACAACACAGAAAATCAAGTATTAAAGGACATGTATACTCATAAAACCTGTAGTTCCAAACAAATCGAAGCGTGTACCTACCTAAATTGTAGTTTTCTATTAGAATCAGAAACATTTTCCTTGAGCTGTATGCAGAGCGTGTCGTCATGTAAATATTTTGTAATAAAAACATTTTCAAAATTATATATTTCATACTATTTTGTCGCATATTGCGATTTGGCGCAGCTTCCAAACTACCCAGTTCAGTTCACTAACTTTCTGAAGTTCTAGCGAAGTTTACTCAATACTTGTAACTACTTGCTATGGGACTTAGGTAGTCGTGTTTGTACCCTTTCGCATATAGAAACATATCTATATAAGAAACAAAGTACGCTGAGATAATTAGGGTAGAATTAAATAAGATAATTAAAGGTTTGCCCGAAACTCTACTTGCGAGGAACCGCCACTTAAAATCATCTTGATAGTTTATAAGATCAACTAAATCTAGACACTTGATTCAAGGTTAATATTATAAGTGTTTTATACAAAAAATTTGCTGATTGATGCTTACCCACTAAAATGTATCCTCACAATAAGTCCAGTGAGGACATGCCCTGCGAGGCAATGTACTGCGTCCACCGGTAATATAGCAGCCTCACTATTTTGCATCCGAAAAGTAAAATATAAGCGAACAATAATACTTATACATAATGGATTTTTTTATATTCAAAGATTTCATCTATTTCTGTGACAAAGGTTAGGACTTTGTCCTTTAGTCCTTCATTGAACGTTTGAAAGCGCGTAATAATAATCTGAAATTGAATTTCAAAGAAGTCAAATTTTTCCATTCTCAACCAAACGTCGATCGGTCTTTATTGCAGAATGATTTCTAAAGAGTCTTCAAAGAAAGCGTCTAAGAATTTTAATATTGATTTCTGTAGCTGCAGCGAGTACTTATGCACAAAGATCCCAAATAAATGTAGGTGTCTTATGCTAAGCATGGGCTCCACCCACAAGTACTTGGTACGAATCAGCGGGGCGTCAAGAGTATATACTTTGAATGTTCAAATTGATCAAACGAATTAAGACCTAAGTTTCAATTTAGACGCCAATTTAACCAATGAAGGTAGAACTTTTTGATAACATAGATTTCAAAAAGTCATATCTTAAAGGCAGAAAATAAGCTTGTTACTTTGTAGTAAGACTAAATTATTATCTTTCACGCAATTAATATATTTATTACTTTAAAACAAAGTACGTTATTTAGTTTTAGTTATTAAATTAATAACAGTGAGATAAAAATCAAGGCATGAAACTTTTCGTATTAAGCTTTGATTTTTGTTGAATCAGCAAAAATGTGAGGGATCTGAAATTCCATTGTTATAAAATCTTTATTATCGGACTACCCTGAATTTGATAAATTAATTTGTCAAGGGTCCTAACAATTTGGATCAATCTAGCTACGTTTACATTTTACAGTCGCTGTAGAGTAAATCACTGTAATTAAGGAGTCATCTGACTTCACATTAAGAGGTTCATTCCAAGAAGGTATAATCTCATAATTACTCATCATCATCATCGACCTATATTAATCCACCGCTGGACGTAGGTCTCTCCCAAGACGCGCCACTGAGCCGAGTCTTCGTAGTCTTCATAATTACTGTGTAATTTAGTTTGTATGTAAAGTGTAGAGTATGTTACTTATAATTCTTTTTCGTCTTTCCAGTTCGAGAGCCGAGCCTTCAACAGCAGCGGAGTGACGATAGCGAACAGCTCGTGCGACTCGTCATCGTGCGCCATCACGGTGCGCGCCGAGCGCGGCGCCGCCAAGTACACGTGCGAGGTGTCCAGCGAGGGGCCGCGCTTCGCTGTCGACAGGAAGTCTGCCAACATGACTCTAGCTGGTGAGTACACTCCCGAACACTATAAGCGTCTCATACATTCTGGGGTGAGCTCGAGCAAATGTAACCATCTTATCGAAACAGATATGAGATACACTGCGCGTCGTCAATTTTACTTTTGACTTTTGCAGTGGTAGCGAGCAGTGTATCTTAAATATGTGACGTTTACGATTGTCACGTTTATTCGTGCTCAGCCCTTTGTTCCTTAAGAACTTGGCATTTTCATATAGTTGCAAATTATGCTCTTACTTCCGGTAATTACTTAATTATAGTTGCAATACGGCTATTGCAACTAAGCCGAAATGTCGGGAAAAATAACAATAATAAAGTCTACTATGAGGTCTATTTCCAACTTGGAACCTGTGGCTTTTCAAAATCCAAAGCATTATGAACCATATCACAACAGCATGAGTCATTAAAGTAACTCTGACTGATTGACTGACTGTGACTGATCTTGTGTTCGTCCCGCAGTGCTGCCCGAGTACGACCCGCTGATCACGGGGCTACCGACGCTGGTGCAGGTGGGAGAGCAGGCGCTGGTCAACTGCACCTCCGACTACTCGCTACCGGCGGCCACGATAGACTGGTTCGTGGATGGAGAGCCTCAAGAGGTAAGTCCAGGATAATGGGGTTAGAATCTAGATCAGTAATCTTCTCTCATTGTGGTAGAATGTAAGACTTCAGGATTTCGTGATTCTTATCAGTCTCAAGGTATATCTAAGAAGTAGGTAAGTCACTATGTCTAAATTTATTTTAACACCAATTTTTACTGAAAAACTAAATAATAATGCCTAGAAATTCACACAACGCCATCTACTCCCAAGGGAAGCAATACTTTTACTATGTTTAAGTATTATTTTTACTTGTGTTTCAATATAAGGTTCGATACTGTTTTATTATTTAATCGAGTGATGGAACAAAAAGATGACTCACCAGTGCCTCTACCATGAGCTGTCACAGTAAAATCGCTTGACTGATCTACAGTAGTTACGTAAATATTAGTATGACAAATTTTAGTACCCAACTATCCGCTAGAGGCGCTGTACAAATCTTCATACATTTTTTTTAACTACAGACGCTAGCGAGTATAGTAAATATAGTATAGTAAAAACTCATGGTAGAGCTACTGGTGTCAAGTGGTAACTTCTGTAGCAATACATTTCCTCAGCACAGCAAATAAAGTAATATAAAACAGTCTATATACAATACAAGATTACTTCCGTAGGTCACCCGTTAGATTGACTCGTCAACAACTGTAACAAATCAAACAATTAATTTGTTTCAATCAGTTTTAAAAGGTTTGTACAATATTTCATTTTAGGAAACGCTGACATCTTTGTGCACACATCAATCCCGTTAGCGTTCCGAAAGCGACACCACTCAGCCACTGCGCCATCCATCACGGCAAAACCCATTTAAAACCTGCAATATTCGGTACAACACTTCAATCAACGTAGTTCTTAATTAAGCAAAAAACACATTTGGGTATAACCATACACTGGAATATTTATTGTACTTTAATTTAAAAATATAAATGGACTGGCTTGTTTGAAGAATATCTGATTAAAATGAACCCTTACTCGTGACTCTATTACACAATCACTCGCACACTCACATCCCCCTTCTATCTCGTTACACTTGAGAGCTCACTGACTCACTACAATTATTTTTGCGATAAATGAAGATATTTAAATTAAAGCATTACCTCTGGTCATACAATCTGAAAAAAACCTTGAAAAAATTATGTTTGCATGTGGAGTAACAGCCTTGTAAAATAATTTAATAACGGGTTGGTGTGTGTGTTTTGTCCTCAAAAATAGCAGAACCCGAGCAGTTAAATCAATGGAAGGACGGAGTGCCCATTTTGTACGCGGAAGTGCTAGACTATTCTGTGTTTCGACGTAAGCTCGGCTTATGACAGATTCTGATTAATTATTGAATTCAGCTGGATTTCAATGAGGTTATTTAAAGTGGGAAATGTGGCTGATCTGCAGCGCGATCACAACATTACTCACCGAGAGGCAACCTTAGTACCATCAGTAATTGTACTGATAGTGTTCATGTGGAGACCGCAATTTTCAACATTGAATGTATTGTACATTGACAAAAACCTGCCTTACTTTTCCATAACATAAAAACCGCATTTTTAAGGATTTTCAATGCTTACAGTTAATTTAAAACTATTTCGATGTAAGTAAAAATAAATTAATGATTGAAAATTTGCTGGATGTATCTTTACAAGTTAAGCATATATATAGATCAAAGAATGAAAGCCAGTATGTAAGTAATCATTAAAAATATGCAAATCGTTCCATTGTGTCGGCGCCAATCATGGCACCTTTGTAAATCGCTTGTCATTAAAACCGTTCTTTCGAATCAGGTCACAATATGAGTTAAATGGGTTTATATACTTACAATAGAAGATTGTTATGCATGCACGGTAGACATCTTGTTGACTAAGATTGACTATGTCGTTATTAGATTCTAATTTTTTATGTTAAGAAACTTTTTGAATAAGTAAATACATACCATGCTATCCATGTGCATGGAAATTTCGCATATTTAGTGAGTGATGGTCCGCCCGCTCACGGCGAGAGCCGGAGCCCTGCTACCGGCGGCGGCGCGCCTGCCGGACTGATTGCATGTCCGATCCAAACGACAGCCTTTTAAATTTTCACGGGTCATTTTAGCCACCTTTTAGCTATTTCCTGAAAATCGGGTCATTTTAAGCCCTTGAATATTCTCACCCGGGGAGGCTCGTAAGCGATTTAACAGTGGGAGTCCCAAAATTGGATTTCATAATGAATGTTTTTAATTATTTTGAATTATTTACAAGGGGAATAATTAAAATGACGCTGTGGAGGGTAAGATGGTGTCGTTTATCACGCTTTTAATTTATATTTGAAATAAGCTTTCCTTCTTCATGAAGCTGTGCTGTAGTGATTGAGGAGGTGCATAGCGATATAGATGTGTGCAAACATCTACATTCTGTACCTACTGCTCTGTAATTGTAGTGATTTTGTATAGAATAAAACCCATGCAATTTGCATGGGTTTTATTCTATACAAAAACTTTTCATAGTACAAAATTTAATCCTTAATTGGAATATAACGCTTCAGCCAGATATATCTTTTATATCTGGATAATATTTTTTCACGTTCACGCTGGTGATTCCATTGAAAAAGTGGTTCAAATTAATGTGCACTTTAACAGAAGTTTTTACAATTGGTTTTATTATATTGCTGCTGCTGAATTTAAACTAGATTGTTTTTACTACACTGGTAAGCATGATCAATATGACAGTCCTCGCGTTACGCTAGCGTCAAAGTATTTGAGTTACACTACGCGCCGACGCCAGCTCGACTGCTCAACGTTGCAGCGTCACCGCGTAGTGTATTGGATACCATTACGACACGTTTATGATTGACATTTGTATTCATGCCGAGCCCTCAGGGGCTCTCGATGTATATTGAATCAAAACACATAACGTTTTAATTGTTTCGTACACAATCGCAACATATTTTTCCTCGTGTAACATAAACCACGATCCGGATGGGGGACCATTTTTAACGCCACAGCCCTACAGTCAGTCTTACCCGTGTAATTTCAGCTGGCTTCCGGTCACAGCTATATTAGCAAAGCTAGTTCACTACACTATAGATGTCAACGATGCTAGAAGTCCTATGTCCCGTTATGTTCTGCAGAAGGCTTTAACTTTCATGATGAAGATGCCAAATTTCATAATTGATCAGGTTTAGGATTTCCGATCATACCGTAATGTATGTATTTTATGCCAAAACCTAAGGTTTTACCTACAACGGATGTTTACCATTACAATAAAAACATTATTTTAGAAACATTATTTTTGTCTAATAGCAGCATATTTTATATTTAATATCTGTGTTTAAATCTTAGTTTTATAAGTAAGTTTCTACTACAAGTTGTATAAAATTGGTTTTTGATTTGACCAAGAAGTAAGGGAGCTGTCCTGAGTGCGGCAAGGCTGGGGGTCCAGGCTAGGGAAGTCTGATTGGGGTATTGTGTTGACATTTATTACTCGTGTCGACAACCATTAATCCTATTGTGGATCGGACCTTTTGTACAACAAACTGTTTATAAGCGAAATGGATTTACTATACAAGTACAATACAACTAGATTTCAGTTTACGTTCTTTTGTTACAAATAATGGCATTGTGTGAAGATGGATTATTGTGAGATAGATTAGTCAATGTGAGAATAACGTTATTATTTGTTTACTTATTTTGAGATATAAATACAATAAGTTTAAGAAAATTTCACACGGCACTGTTTTATCTTAATTGCATTTCTCTCGTTGCCGTTTTCTGTGCAAAATTAATTTATTGTATAATACGCGGTATCCGCATTGGAAAATGCAATTTCTCTGAACTTACCTTAAAGTGAGTTAACCCAAGGCACCTAATTAAAGTTCAACGATATAATCACGTAAAACTCGACCCAAGAATCGAACCCACTTCAATCTGGCGACCTAACGAACCATAACATGAAACAGCTAATCATCAAAAATTCTCATTAATTTTAACCTTTTCGGGGCGCTGCTACAGGAAATTAAACCTCAGTATTCTAAGTCTCTTATATTGACAAAACAATCTAAGTTCAAACTGCTCAAAAATTACAAATTCGGAAAAAAAATAATTACTTTTTATATTTTAGTTATCTTGTGTATACCTACACTAACTGTTAATTTACACATGTTGTGATTGTTATTTCAAGCCCATTGCCTGTAAACATACACGTCCATAGACGTAATGTTTTGCCTCAAAGAGCACGTCCCCGCGCAATGGATAAATGGTAATGAATTATTCTATATTTTGTAAGTTATATACAATACACCTATAACGTTTTCGTTAGTCGTAAGACAACCTAAAACTGATTTAACAACAAGCACTGTGTTGTTGGTATTTCTATAATTAAATAAATGAATAAATAACATTTTATTTTATTCAAAGTGAACTAAAGTGGCTGCCACACTTGTTCGAAGAAATCGAGAGAGTTTTACGTAAATGAGGTGGAATAAGAATACGGGTGCTCTTGTACGGAAGACTCCGCCGTCTTCGAACCATTGTCCTTATGATATTATGCGAAAATTGTTTTTAGTCTCAATTATTGTAATTTGATTGTTTACTAGCTTGTTTAGTAAATTCATTTGCATTTTAATAATTTTTAGAGGGTATTGTAGTAGGACAAACAGTGTTTTTTATTGAAATATTATGGTAAATAGGTATTTGGTGCCGCTTGCCAGCGTACTTAAAATAATAAATTTTTATTAAGTATACAGTCTTTACAGTCTTAACAGTCTTTACAAAGCCTCCACAGTTACTTAAAGTACAGTCTCTTTTCTCGTCTTGTTTTATCATTAAGTTGTATAAATAAACGTTTCGTGAACCTGCTTTTCTTTAACTATTAAAGTACTATTAAAGATAGGTTTAAGTAGTTGTTTAAATTAATGGAATTACTCATGTAACCTACTATTCATATTTTTAATGTTATTAACTTCTTGTGCTATTGATTCAGTTCTATAAAGTTAAGTTTATATTGATAAAATTCAATTTCAATTTGTCTTTGGACCAGACAAAGTTTCGTTTTTATTTTTAAAGTTTTGAGTCAAGTATTTTTTGAAAGTAGTTGTTTACCAAAACAACAATTTAGAACATAAAAGTAAAGAAAGTTTTACTGAAGCTGAAATAATATTTCGATACGAAAATTATTTAAACGGACAGACTAAATGAAAATTAACGAATTACGAATGCCCAAGGACCTTTCTCTGTAGTCAATTAGTCTAGTTTTACTTAATTCAGACCTAAAAAGAAGAAGAACTTGCTCAGTAATAATATATATTGTTGTAAGTATAGGATAGCTCATAGCAGTAGGTACTATGGGCTATCCGTTAGTTATTCTCATAAAAATAATATTACAACAATAACAAAATTTATTTCAAAAAATGTGTGGATATTTTGAGTAATAAGCTCATAAGATAACGCATATCCGGTTTGTAGTTGCAATATCCGATATCTGATACCGGATAGCTAGTTGATACTTGATTATGTAAGCCGGCTGTAAGCCTGGGGAGTATCTTTTGTTTATGAGTGTACTTACAAAATAAACCAGAAATCCAACCCCTATCAAGGAAAAGGGGGCGTTTGCAAGAAAATAACTCGACCCAAACGAAGTCACGGGTTCTACTAGTAGGTAGCAAATAAAAGCTCCGCAAAGCAATTTCGGAATGTAAGTGTTAAGGTTTGGTTTTGATACCAGCGACACGCGACACGAGACACGCATACAAGCTGTTCAGTTCAAGGTTTCAAACCCATTTCATGATCAAAAGTGTATTCTTGACCTACTTATTTAATACTTTCAACCCTATTATTTGACTCAACATTGCGTTTAAGTATAGAAGTAGGCAGTTGTTTATTGTTACGTGGTAATTGTTTCAGCCAAATATTATCTATCATTGTAACTTTCTTTACGTAGATTACGAAACTAATGCAAGAATATTCGGACACTGGACAGAGTGGACCTATGCCTCTGACTACCCTTTAATCAAACAAGAATCTGCCTGAAATCTACTACCATGTAGAAGAAAATTCCATCTTATTATCGCGTTGGTCGACAATATTAAAACAGCGACTTTATTGTTCTATGCCGCGTCTGAAATTAGATCTTACTTTTCAAATAAATGCTTTTCTAGCAATTAGGATTTCAATAAAACAATTTTATTTTAAAGTTTTGCTCAGACATTGTTCTTCTAATGGTTTTATAGTAGCTTTTAGCTATAATAGCATTGAACCAATGTTTATTAAGCACTTACAGTCACTGTAGTAATACATACAATAGTAAGTTGAGTTACACTGCGCGGCTTCACTTCTTTGTCTTTACACGTTACGTTTATGTAAAAAGTGTTAATTGACTCAACTCAGACTGTGCATAGAGTTTATCACTTTGTAATACGTAAGTAGTGATGTGAGTAGCCCTCATCTAAACAACAGCTAACTTTTTGTTAACGATATTCCCAAATAAAATGTTTCTGATAATATCCAACTATCCACTCTATAGTCGTTAAAAGTATCTTAATAATGTTTAGACAATATTTTAAACAATACTAAAAACGTTTTTATATCAAAGTCATTCAAAGTTTGGATAACAATATTGTCAACGTTTCGTTCGAAATAATACGCGTTGTCAGACTGAAACCGATACGACGCCGACACATACTATACTTTCTACTAGACACCTTATGTACGTACAATACAATAAATAAAATTTCAGTTTCTTATAAAAATATCACCTTTGAACTTTCGCACAACGGCATCAAGTTCCACACTAATAAAAACTTAAAAATCAAAAATGTCTTATATTGCTGACTGTACGTCAACGATAACGATATTTCGAGTGATATATCTGACATCGCCGGTCGGTATCGTGGTCGAGTCAATGTACAGACGCCTATTGTCGGCCATATTCATAGAAAGCGGTTTGTCCCTTAGAATTATACGCCCCGCCCGAGGCGGCCCGAGGCAGCCTATCTCAGACGTTATCAGATCAGATACAGCCCTGAGGAATGGGACTTGGCAATGTCCCTGGTAATATTACATTTATTTGAGTAGGAATGTTATTTAGTCTGAACAGCGAGGTTTGTATCAAATTATGTCACGGAATTGGGTGACAATCTTGACAAAATTAGGTTACAAAAATGAGTGAAAGACCCGCATACCACTTAAACATATATTAACTAAATATATAGAAGAATGTGATATACAAAGAGCTGGGACTGCTGAACTGGACTTAACAGGGATAAGGACAAGATTCTTGGTATTTTTAATTACTTGACATTGCTTACAATGTTAATAACACTCGTCCTTGTATTTTAGGTTTTACGAACTTCATAATTAGGGATTGCAATCCGGAAAACCGGATCCGGTAATCCGGCGGATCCGGCATCATTTAATGGTTACCGGATCCGGTACCAATATACCGGATCCGGAGACCGGATCCGGTGCAAGCAGTTTGTGGGAAAATAATATAGCTGTTGCATGAGTAGGTACTTTAAATGCGTTGTGCGTAGTGTTCATGCGTGCGAGTCGTTCGTCGCCGAGTCGCCCCACTACGCTTCGCCAGGTTAATTGTATCTATTAGATATTATAGTAACTTGATAATTAATATTGTACTAGTCCAGTCAAAATAGACATTCCAGTTTGCATTAATTCCCAGCAAGCTGGGTTTTTGTGCAGGCCTTGAATACGTCATACAACGAGACCTATCGAAAAACCATTTTTCGATAGGTCTCGTTGTATGACGTATTACAAATATTCATACAACGAGACCTATCGAAAAATGGTTTTTCGATAGCTTTCGTTGTATCAGAGATATACGCATATAACGCAAATTCGTGACCTTTGACCTCAAATAAAATACAACGCATAAGCGGGATCGATGGGGACTTTTGACATATCATTTGTAATCTAATGACGTATTCAAGACTTGCACAAAAATCCAGCTTGTTGGGAATTAATGCAAACTGGAGTCATCATTTTAGTCTATTTTGACTGGACTCTATACTTATAAATTGATCCGTCTGTGAAAGTGAAATCTAGAAAGACTGAGCTCCTCGTTACGTCGTAAAATTATTACTAGTTACCTACACTATTAAATTTTAATTGTTTTTCTTGTTGTCTATTTGTCTTAACATTGGATAAAAAATAAAGTCGATTTTATAATATTTGAAACTATCATGGTTTTGAACATAGTTTTCATTATAAACGGAACCGAAATATCGGGAAATAATCAAACTCACAAATCATGGTAAATATCCCGTTTATAATGAAAACAAAGTCGATTTTATATATTTGTGATTTATTTTTTATAAACTACCTACATATAAGTGCAGTGACACTTGATTAACTCACTTATTTTGTACTAAAAAGCGAAAATCATCTGATTTAATCAATCCGGCCGGATCCGACCGGATCCGGCCGGATTGATGGGAATCCGGTCGAATCCGGCCGGACTGAAAATGACGCCGGATTGCAATCCCTATTCATAATAAAAAATATTGCTGTGTAAAAAAATTATAATATCAATGTCGTTTTTAATTATTTTTTGCTATATATCTCGACATGCTAATTGCACTATCTACGTGATTGGAGAAAACGCTATTTTATTTTTCTTTATTTTATACACGTTTATTTTATACAAGCCACACAACGAAGCTGACGTGTTATATTATTGAATATTTTATTCAGCCGGCCATCACAATGTCCGACTGATTGAAGAATATTGAATTATTTATAGTCTAGCTTATTACTATTCCAATCTCAACTTTCATGTAAGATTATAATGCAGTCAATTTTATAACTTTCTAAAATAGCGGCAGCATCTTTACACTGTCTGTCTTTTACAATTTATGATTTTTAGGGCTTATAATGATGAATTCTTCGCCTCGCAAATTTTTTGTTTGTTTATTGGTGAATCCTGTTTTTTGTTGAAGACAGACTATGTATCAGAAAAGTAAATAATGTATCTCGATAACGAATGTAGGTAAATACATGCCAAGTTTTATCAAAATTGGTTTACCGTGGCGATGTAATTAAGGTGAAAATATCCAAGTCATTTAAATACCCAGCTAAACATCCAAACAATAAATATATTTTATGATGTTAGCAATTCCCCAGCAGCAATATTTCACAGTCAATTTTTAAATTTTATGGCGAACGTAAAGTAGCGCTCAAAAGCAGTTCGTAGTCAGAAATAAGATTTGCAAGTAATAAATGAATAGAAATGGAACTCCCGTCGAATTGGATTTGCGATGATTGAAGAGGAACGCAAAGTGCAGTTCAAAGTTCAAGTAATAAGAGCATCGAGCGAACTCTAACTATTAATGTCTGGAACTCAAGTATTGTCATTAATACAGTTTTTTATTATATTTTGCACTGAGATTGATTTTATGTTTTATGTTCATTATGATAATTATTTTTTATAAGACTAAGTGCAATAATAAATGGTGAATGTGATGCTAACAATGCAATGCTATAGGCAAGAGAAGGCAGACAGTATTAAAGAAAAATCACTTAATTATTTATTTTTTCTTATCTTGTAGATATACAATAGCTTTAATAAATAGTTATAATGGGGAAATTCGGTACAGTTGGTACAACAAGCCATAACTCTCCCGCGGGCTATCCGGCGCGCGGCTGTGTGCAGATAGTTCCGGACACTGGTGCCATAGCTAATACAAACAGTACGAAAACTTTACTTTTATAGTAACCAGACATTTGTATTATATACTTTAGTGCCCGAACAATAATATCCAATTGCAATTTTACCTGCGTTCAGTTCGTCTTTTATCTCTAGTAACAAGTTGCATATGTTCAAATCACAAATTTATACATATCTGACCGGTAATTTCAACGTTGGATTTAAACATCTACGTCATTCTACGTTAACCTAAAGCGTAGAAAACAAACAGATTAACATCCTGATATTTTATCTTATTTTTCTCTTTATACCTTTATTACTGAACCTCTTTGACAATTTAAAATTTGAAACGGTCACGGTATTATGAAGAAACATTATACCTAATGTTGTAGTATCATAAAGAATTTTACCCTAACATACTTTACGTTCAACAAGCAAAAACAAATTACAGGCAAAATGCATTTATTATAAGAACGTGCACCGCCTTTAACACTTTGGCAAAAGCAAATATTGATATTGATCTTTTCAACATATCGATAAGAAAGTTGAAATTAACTTTAACAGAAAAATTCTTTCAGGACAGTTAACACCTATGGATTGTGTGGATTTCATTAATTAATTATTGTTTTTGTTTTTGTTCTATTATGTTCTTGTATATAAGTTTATGTAAATCAGTTACTTTAAGTTCCTACCTATACCTAGTAATAACTTGTATTCACAATATTGGTTCATAATACAAATATTTATTTAAGATTACCTATCTGATTAAGTATCTAAATTCTATATTCGGTTGATGATTCATAGAACTCAAAATTATTCTTTGTTTTTCTAAATTTTGATACTCAATGTTATGTTGTTTGAATCCACACGCCTATTCTTTGACATGTTTATTTTGTTTTTTCTTTTTAGTTTTAAAGCCATCCGTCGTCTTAGAAAAAATCTTTAATAACATTTTTGAAACTATTTGTGAAAATTTGTAATTGGCCCTCAGTACATATTTGTAACCATCATATTATACTAATTATGTTCATAGCTGTAAGTTTTCTAAAAATAAATAAAATAAAAATAAATAAAATTAAACTACTGCATTTGACTGCACTACGCCACCGTCATTCCGCCAGGCCACTCATTCGTCATCTTAATCCATGTTAAGCATTAATGACCACACCAAACTGGTACACTGGTACGAAGACACGCTTTGCATACACCAAAATATTCCACAACTAACGTCATTGCACCACTAAGCCGTAACAGAGGTCGTTTTACAAATGCAAACTGTAGGTCTACCATGAGTTGTCACAGTAAAATCGCCTGACTTTACTACAGTAGTTACGTCAATATTAGTATTACGTATTTTAGTACCCAACTATCCACTAGAGGCGCTGTACAAATTTTCATTCATTTTTTTAACTACAGACGCTAGCGAGTATAGTAAATATAGTATAGTAAAAACTCATGGTAGACTTACTGATCCAATGTGACAAACATCATGATAGAACTTTATTTTCTAGTTCCCGCTGTTAATTTGAAAGTTAAATCAAATACATATTCAAATGCCAAAACGTTGAACGTCAATATACACTATACAGAGCTGTATGCTTGTGATTGGTGTTTATTTATGTAAGTGTGCAGCGCAATTTGCTGCAGCCAATCAACGCCACGGACAGAACTTGTCATCTTCTGCTAAACTAAACATAGACAACTCTACTATTCATGCATAACTTTGCGAGACGAATCCAGAATACACTTCGATCATCTAGATCACATCTAGATCTCACAATGTTTTCAAAAACAATGTAAAAACCAAAGAAGACTTAGCGAATTTCTGACCTCAGTAACCTAAAAAAACATTGAAACTTTTAGTATTCTCTCGATCGATCAATAACACAACGCATTGGCGGTTTCATAGCCCTGGAGCTTTGTGGATGAAATCCGAGCAATAGCGCTTTCATAATGATGGCAAAAGTTCTACTTGCAATAATAATTGTAAAATAACTACAACTCAGTACAATCCCAGAAGCTATTATTCGATGATATTGGATATCCACATCATTAGACCAACTCATTGTCAGCAATGGACAGCTCGACAGCTCGACAGTTCAATCCGATGACGAGTATTGGGGTCAGAATAGATTGTTAGAATATCAAATGTACTAGAATTATTTTACACAATAAAATAAGAACCAATTCGTTATCGAATATAAATACAAAAGCAATTTACAATTATGTATTAATTATAAAGAATTGTCTAACATTATTATCTTATAAGCAATTTTATTTTATTATATTTATTATTTTTATATTTTGTAGCTTTTGTTAAATATAGTCGGAGAGCACGCAATAAAATAAAAATACAGTTTAAAAAATCTGGCAAACCATCGAATGTGGCTGTTCCGTACATTTTTATAGGAATAAATCAAAGGCCGCAGACCACTAACCACTTCGGCTTGACAGCGTTTTGGCCGCACGCAGTATCCGACGTTGCCATTTTTCTAACAAGCACTTTTTAACGGACGATACGATAACTGAGAAATTTCCGGACGACTAATAGTCGCAATCGTAGTGGTTAATGTAGACTTAACTTAGGTTAACTAGAACTTATTCTATATTCTAAAACAACATCGATCAATCAAAGTCAAGCATTTCCATGACTTCATTCGTTTTTGGTTACGGTTACAGCGTGCTGTTTTGTTTCTAAATTAGGTACTTTTATGATTTTAACGAATTATTATCTATACATAATTATTAAATTAGCACTAAACTTTCAGTAAATTATTACAGTAAGTAATTGCGGTTAGGTTTAGAAGCGGCGGCTGTCAGTTTAGTATGTTTTTTGTTTATAGATAAGAGTATCCGTCAGATAAATCAACTCAGATCCGTCAGATTTTACTTATGTGTGTTTTGTCGTAGGATCCACTAATAACAGAAGAGACCCACGTGTCCGGGGCGGACGGGGACGGGCTGCGCGCGTCGTGGCGCACACTGCACGTGTTCCCGGACGACTACCCGACGCACCGCGGCTACCTGTCGCTGCGATGCCGCGCGACGCTCGCCACGCGCCCGCCGCACGTCCGCAGCATGTCCGTGCGGCTTTATGTTGCGGCACGACCGCACATATCCTCCTACATGCTTAGTAATAATAGTAAGTACCTCCTTACCTCCTATCTTATAAAAAGTTAGCGTTGACTTTATGTCACCATTACGTAGGTATGGTAATCAATACTTTAAGTCTGCGCTAACTTTTTATAAGATAGACCCTTAGTATTTGAGTAGCTTTTGCTGCAATCGAGACAGAAAGCGTGACGGCACCACCACCGCACCGCCAAGTTCTGAAGTTAAAGTTCCTAGATGAAATTTGGAGTAGCAGTCACTCATCCCAATGCTACTCGGGTTATTGAACTAAACTAATAAGTAACACACACGTGTCAGTCACATGAAGAGAAGAGTATTTAATTTACCTATGAATAAATAATTTCTATAAGAAATTGGATATTGTTTCGTAATTTAATTACATTACATCCAATCCAAATCCATTATACCAATTTAAAATCATATTTAACATTATTATTATCGCTGAGAGTGAACAGAATGAACGAATGAATGAAATTTATTCGCAGAACTAAACCGAGCTCGATGGCGCGTAAAATAATGTAATATTAATTTAAAATGATAAATTGAGGTAAAATTATTCACGTGAAAGTGTGCTCAAAGCTAAAACATCTCTTAATCTCTTTAGATAAAATTCTGTTCGAATTTCAAAGCATTTCTTTAAGATTTTACACGAAGGCAACGTGTTTCAATATCTGAAATAGCATTGCCGTGAGGGCGCCCTACACTGCAAGCAGACTTCAGCATGCCACAACATTTATATACGCGCTAGCTCAGATGGCGTGTATGAATATTTTGGAATCACTATGAATATTTGGTTATATTGTTCGGTAATCTTACTTTTCGTCTCACAGAGAAAACGAATAGGAGAACGAACAGATACACAACATAAAATACGTTTCATTTCTATAAATAAAATATAAAAAGGTATAAAGAATGTTTTGAATAATTCAGCAGACAAATGTTAAGTAAATTCTAAAAATAAAATCAATTGTAAAATGTAACGAAACTTTGACTACCCTTTTCAATAGAATCTAGAATCACTTAGATTTTAAGTATCACTTAGCTTAATTCAATTACTTACCCACTGAATCTTTGTCAAAGTATTCTGCCAGATTATTACATAATTTGAAAATGTTTAGTGATGTTTCTAACGTATTTTGGTTTTATCACGTTCGATTGACACCCAGACTTACAAAAACTTAGGCACCATACTCAGGCTGATTCGTGCTTTGAATATAGAGCCACCCTAAGTCAGAGCTTGCGAATATTATTTTTGTTGGGAAAATGTTTTCTTTCATTATTATAAGCTAAATAACGGTATATTTGAAGGCTCTGTGAAAGCTCTCGGGATAATGCAGGAATTCATACCGCCCAAGGGGAGCCTCCGCCGATAGCACTGAGGTAGACCAGGTACTGGTTTTAAGTTATTTTCGCCAGTTCCAATGTAATTCGGTATTTATATTTACTTGGTATTCTTTAAAAAACATCTGAGCAAGCGAGTATTGTTTTAGGCGTGCTTTCAAAGAAACCCATTTTCAAACAAGTTTTTATGAAATTTCTAATAAGAGTTTGATCAATCTGAGACGTATCGTCCGCCTGTAGCACCCCTTCCCTTCTAGCCCGACCATAGTATACATAAAATGATAGTAATGCAAGCGTCTCTGTTAAAGGCAAAATAGCTTCAATATATTAAATATTAAAGGAACATATCTGAATATTTTCGGGAAACACGATCGTCTTCAACAGTCGTAAACCTCCAATTTTACAGTGTAACCTTGTTATTTGACGCTCTCGTTTCCGTACCGAAGCGGACATGTTTGGTGAGACGGATACCATATTTTTATGATGAAGTTTATTGCGAGTAACTTGACAACATTGACGGCTGCCCGGGGAGGTGAAATATTGTAGTTTATTGCGCGACCGCGTCTCCCGACCCTACTTGCCCGCACGCTATCACTCTTGTTATTTAATAGTAACTTATTAATATGCACCTACCAAGTGCGGTTTGTTGAAACGTAAAAATTATTTTCTTTAACCTATATTTTCCCACAGCTGGGCAAAGGTCTCCCCCAAAGTGTTCCACTCATCCCGGTTCTTGGCGACATTCCACCCATCTTTTATTCCGTGGGCGTCCAGAGCTCCCATCAAAATAAAACACTTTTTAAGTACTTAGATTATTTTTACGATTTTACTCGTTTGATCAAGTACAACAGCGCCTTAGTATTGCTGTCAAGCAGAGATATTGATATTGATCTTTCTGTGTTTCAACTTTAAAGATCATACGTGCTTAGTAAGGCAACACACTGAAGTGTAAGGGTGTTGAGTTTCACATATCTGTAATTACCCCGGCACTCTCCAAGACGAGGGAAATACATATAGTTGGAGGCCGCCGTGGAAGCTACGGCTATTTAGATGGAGAATATCTACAGCTCATGACTTGAGGTCCTCTATACTCTTGTGTGACTCCGCAAGTGAAGCTGCGGGTGGAAGTCTTGTTTCATATAAAAAGGCGACTAGCTCTGTCGTCGAAGTTTTTACGTCTCCCGAAGGCATCATTTCGGCTAACAAATTATGCTGAGAGTGACATTTTAACGTTATTCTTCAAAACACAGCTCATTTAAGAGTGCTGCTGACGGCTACAGGTGCACCTGTGAACTAAGACATGGCGACCGGATCCAACTGTTCTACTAAAACTATAGTTAGAATCATAAAATAGTGATTCAAAGTTTGAACTAACACGTTATCAAAGTCGTATTGATTTAATTTGAGCGAAAAATTGACACTTTATTATCATCGCCACTTACTGGTCTTTTTTGGTTTCCAAGATAAACGTGCATCAACGTTTATCTTAATAAAAGGTTAAACCTGTCTTATATTATACATGCAATTTTTATGTAAGTATATTATTTGTCAGAGTTTTTGTTTTGTGACTATGAAAGTTTTTATATACATATTTTTAAATAAATAAAAATTTATGAACATTTCACACTTCACACTCAAGTCCCAAACTAATAATGAGACAACTTAACAACTTTAACAAAACTTTTTGATACATTTTGAAGTTTTTTAATGATTGTAGTTTTTCAATTGAAGTAAGTACCTAAAGCAGATTTTCATTATATCATATTATTTCATTTTTATAATATTCCCCTCCTTTTCTAATGGGTTCCTTTTCATCCTACTATTATTTTCTTTGGTTTTAAAAGCTATCGAGCCTGGTCTAGATAGTTTGACTTTGACAACAGTGACAGAATGCTGTGTAGTGAGGGCTGCCTCTAAAGTAATATTGCATTTTTATAGGTAGGTAGTATTATCGAGTTATGTTCGGTTATCCTGATGGCGCGGAATGTCGGCCCGTCGTTATTACATTTAGAGTGGGCGCCACATCCACACCTTTGAAGGCAACCTTGACGTATCTTACCCTTTTACTTAGAAATGCGAAGGTATCACTTTAAATTGTATGTTACTTTTTAAACGTTCAAAGACCTTGTAAGTGCCTTTTGGTTGTAATAAAGTCGAAATAAATTTGACCCAAGAATAAATAATAAAACAAACGGGGTGAGCTAAATAAAACCGTTTAAAAATCTGTTGAAATGTGAAGGTGTAGACGCTAGTCGTTTTAAAGCTTTACGTGAATTTATACAACAACATGGTATGATGAATATTTATAATTATATACCTAATAGTATTTTGTTTTTAAATACTTGTTTTTTTTTCTTTATTTTGGTTTCATAAAATACACAGCATTTTACGTCGAAATTGGAACATCGGAACAACCAAGTAACAAAATACCGATATGTTGTAAAAACATGTTGTTTTCATTTATCATTTAAGTAATACGGAACACGAGTTTTGCAGAAAATGTTGCAAGTGGAAAGTTTTAAAACAATTGCTTTGTGAAAACACATTCGTATCATTTACAGACGATTTGTCGACCAACACTAGGTACATTTTTGTATAACCTAGACTAATATTTTATTACGATCTTCATAATGGATACCAATTTTATTGGTTACTAACTGAATTAGAAAGCACTAAAAGAACCTTTTACCTAAATTAACTTAGTAATAGAAAATATATCTTCCAAATAGATACTTATTTACTTGCGTAGAAAATAGCTGTTATTGATTGATCTAAATAAATGAATCTCCAGTACTCGGAGTGTAGCTGGCGAACACTGGATGAGAAGAGCCGAAGACCGGGCTCAGTGGCACGTCTTGGGAGAGACCTACGTCCAGCAGTGGACTGATATTGAGGATGACTCGATATTAGCAAAAACCAGTGCTTAAGATATCGCTCTAACGAAGCGAGATAGCACTAAGAAGGTTTACCTACCTACGCCGGAATTATTAAACACTTTGCAATGCAAATGGCTTAATTTATTCACTGTCTTAACTCCTAACTGTTCATACCGAGCGTTTTATTTAGAGTAGTATTTGCTTGCGGGTTTACTTGTTTTACTAAATTTATGTTTGTGTTAGGACTGATTTAATATGATCAGAAATTTTGCCAAAATATTATAGCAATTACAATTCAGTACAATTACAATAATCAAAAGGGCTTTAAATGATAATATATTTGTTTGACACATACACTCTACAACAACAAAAGCCAAGTTAGAAAAGTAATTAGAAGTAAGGAAGCTTTAATACAAAGAAGTATTTCTCATGAAACGGTTTTTAGAATACTTACATTTGATACTGATTTCAATTGGTTTATTAACTACCCCTTTTTATAAAATACAATGAAAATATTAATAATTGACATTTGTTTGCTATTAAAACCTAAAAAAATAATTTCATATTGAAAATCCTACCAATGAAGTCGTGGGTTCGATCCCCACCAAGAACAAATATTTGTGTGATGAACATTATTTGTTCTGGTCTGGCACTATGAATATTTTGTATTTACAAAAAAAAAAATATTCCTCCATTCCACCATTATACAAGCTTTGCTTAGTTTGGGATAACAGTGTGATGTGTGAAATATCCGTGAATTTTAGTTTATTTATTTAATTGAATAGGGAGAATAGTAGAATAGGGACGAGTGGAAGGACTTGGGGGAGACCTTTGCCCAGCAGTGGGACGAGAAAGGTTAGAGAAAAAAAACTAATAGAATCCTATCTTTCAGATGCAGTTCCTAGCAGCTCGGCGCGACGCATCGGCGCCGACCTCGTCCTGTGGACTCTTCTCCTCGCAAGATATGTGCCTTCATTCGTGTAGACCCGGTATCCTGGCTCCAGAACTCTTCAACCCTGGGTATCATCAGTTTCAATTTGTTTCCATCGTGTTTTACTGAGGACGTCATTAAAGGTATATAAATATAACAATAATTCTCGGCAATAATTGATGCTGGCAGATTAATGTCAGATCTCTTGGAACTCATTTTAGGGTTAAGATCTATATTCAAAGGTTTTATTTAGTTTAAATAATAATAAAGAATGGTTTTCTGTTGTCGATATAAACTAAATATATGATTATTTATTTATGATATTAGTATATTGAAAAGATGGATGGACTGTGTGAATGATGACATGTGTAAGAAAGGTGTGAGCATTGAGATGACGTCTGAAAGAGGAGAGTGGAAGAAGAGGACGTGTTGTACCGACCCCACATAATGTACAAGGGTAGGAAGATGATGATGATGATTAGTTTCGGAGTTGTAAAAATATGTATGTTCTTTTGTAAATATTTTTATAATACTTCCTATTTATGTTTTGTGTTAATGTTAATAAAATTATAAATGAAGTATAAATGCCCTATTTACTTAAATATGTTAATTTCTCTTCTGAGACGTGTTTTGTTTCAGTCAAGTTAATAATTAAAGAGTCTGAATCTGTATGCTATGTATGAAAGGCACGGTTGGTACTCCTTGTTTGAACTCATATTTGTAAATTAAACGACTATTTATATTGTTGAATTTATTTTGAACTCATTATAAATTATAATGAGACTCGCAAATTCATTTTAATTATGTTTGTATAATAATATAATTCCTCTGGTTTTTATAATATATCAATGTTTATAATATTTATATGATTAATAATTGTGTTGAAACTTATATAAATAATTATTAGGATTAAAAATAGTTCTAAATGTGGATGTAAATAATAATGCTCAGGAAGCCTTGTTTATTTATAAATTAAGTAAGTATATATTTTTTACGTTTATGATGTCAATGTACTTCTGTTAAGAAAATCAAATTGTTGCTCAATTTAAAAAAAAATAGTCAGATTCAAATCAAAATGCATAATTTTGTGTTTTGTGATGTGGGTCTATAATAACCATTTTTTATTTTATTTTACACAATGACATTGCTCATAAAGTATATAATTGAAATATATATTGAAACTTAGTAAATGTAGTAGGTAAATAATAAACCTAAAAATATAACAATTGTTCTTGGCGGGGATCGAACTCACAACAATGACTTTGTAGGTTTGGTATTTAGATAATTTTGCTATCAAGTAACTGGAGTTGGGTAAAGACGTAAACAATGTCTGAACTAATTATATTTTTGCTCAAAGTGTAAGAAAATATCTTTAGTCAAAGCTTTTCTAATTAAGGTATTTATTACATAAAAATAAAATTAGTAAACATTTGTAAATAATAATCAAATTAATGAAAAATACCCCCGTATTTTGTTGAATAGTATAATGTACAGTAATTTAATATAATCGATTGTGTGACAACGATGCGAGAAAATAAATAGTTACTAATTTATTGAATTTTACGAAAGTAACAACTTATTTTTAAAATATTTTAAATATTTTTTTTTATTAATGTTACTCTATCTATCTAGGTATACTCGGTTTCAATAGACGTTGACAATTGAAAATCTAGTACCGATAAATCAATTCATCTGTCAGAGTGGTACCGTCTGTCAATGTTGAGCGATTGCAAACCGCTACGCCGTAGCACTGGCGTTGTCGTAGTTGTCAAATTCTACGAAATCGCGTAGTAGTGCTACGAATATAGTGTCACAAACTTACAAGCTACCATATTATTTTACACCTAAATTAAAATAAATACTTTCAACGAAATATATGATATAACATTTTAGTTGTTATATATTATGTTCTTATAAATGTATGAATGTACGAATCAAATGTGATAAGTAAATGTAAATACATATGTAAATATAATTAAATGTACGTGCCAATGTATTTTTAAGGGGTTAATTATAATTATTCACATCTATGTCAATTTATTGCACTATATCTCTCATGTCTGTACTTTATCTAATTTTTCGGCGCATTACTCGTACCGCTTAACATCAGGTGGCCTACCAGCTTTATATCACTATTCTCATGAAAAAACTTATTTTGATTGTAATTTTAGTTTGTTAGTAAATTAAATTACTTAATAGTTTATTTTAACATGTCACTATTAATTTTGCGTTTGTACATCGGACGATAACGACATCGTCACGACACTGACATATCAGTGGCTCAAAACAATATCGTGAAGTGTCTGTTAGTACTAAATGTATGAGATATTTGGCGATATCGTATCGGTGTCGTTCTATGTAACTGCGCTTTTGCACTAACATTGTATGCATTGCGGATGTGGTTACATTTGAGCAACAAACTACAATTATTCATTTTAATTAATACCTACTTATGGATAAACTTTTAATACAGCTTTTAATGTACTAACTCTTACTCCTGCCGCAAAGTTGTGATCCTGAGTTTTGTAGTGGGTATGGATGCCGGTACGTCTGGAACAGACCGTCACTGTTGAAGACATAAGTACGGTAGTAGTACTTCCCCTGATGAGAGCGCACAAGAAGGCGAACTACTGTAAAAGCTTGTTCATAAGTAAATGTTAAAAATGACCATAGTTCTTTAAGTTGGATCCAATGTTGGACATTGGGCTTTAAAAACTTTTGCATTAAGTTTCTTCTAAAATCAAATAAATAATAAGTATATAGTATAAATAATAATAATATTATCGTCGAACTGTAAATAGAACGATGTAATAATCGTTTGTTTAATTAAATTATTTTGTAATTGAATCACGAAAAGATCTCTATAATTGTACAGAATAAATTGAAATATCTGAATGTCGACACGCATTTTATTTCGTTTCCCATTTACACTGTATAATATGGTTTATTTTATAAAAAGAAAATATGGACGTCAAATTCACTCAAACATAATATCGGCAATCGTAAGCCGATTGGTTTAAAAGCTGCGATGACAGAAACATATTTAAATCAACCTCATTTTCCCGTCCGCACTAAATAAATAATGAATCAAAAACTTTAAACTCAAACTCTCTGAGCCGATGTTATTCGAGTTTAATAAACAAAGACTGTTTAAAGAAAAACAATTCAATTCAATTTATTCACAAACAATTTTACAATTGTGTTTGAAATATGTTACAATAATGATACATTACATAAAATTCAAAATAAATAAAAATACATTAAAAATAATAATACTTCATAATTATACAGAATGTCAATGCTTAAAATGTCAATAGTTGATTCACTTATTATAAACATAAAAACTTATTATAAAAACATACTTAAATAAATCATTGCAACTTGAGTAATTAACAACTTAAATAGTTTTTCTCTCTCTCCACTCTATTTAACTTAATTGGACTATTACACTGTTTTAAACAGCTTTTTATTTCGCAAATATATTTCATCCAACATATCTAAATAGAGTATTTTACCAACAATATAAAAGATCCAAGATTTGTGCCCTTCAAACAACATACGATCCCCTCACAATTCTCCAAAGTCTTATATCCGTAGCTCTACCATGAGTTTTTACTATACTATATATACTATACTCGCTAGCGTCTGTAGTTAAAAAATGTATGAAGATTTGTACAGCGCCTCTAGCGGATAGTTGGGTACTCGTAACTGGGTATTCGTAATACTAATATTGACGTAACTACTGTAGTAAAGTCAGGCGATTTTACTGTGACAACTCATGGTAGAGGTACCGATAGTTTTCCTCGAGGAAACACATTTACATCATAATGTTATTGAGATGAAAGAACAATCTGTTCAATGTCTTACAAACCTGCCTCCGCGATGTAGCGGAAAACTTTACCAACATTTTTATTCGTGTATATTAAAGGCAAATTTTTACACAACACATTTAGTGCCTAAGCATAGCTTGTGTTATATAAATAAAAATAAATAAATCATGTTGGACAATCCACACAACATCATCTAGCCCCAAATTAAGCAGAACTTGTGTTATGGGTACTAGAAGACCGATATACTTAATACAATACATTACATATATAGATATTTTTTATTGTATATATAAAATACCCAGAACACCCGGAATAAATATTTACAGATTGTACAAACATTTATCCCAAGGCGGGAATCGAACCCGCAACCTTCCGCATCGCAGGTGGACCATCGGTCGTCATCGGTATGAGAACAAAGTAGACAATTCCTTCTTCTAAGTATGAGAACCTAGTAACTCGACTGCGTTCCTTCTTGCTGCCACAGTAACTGTACATGCTTGACCAACATAGCTACATAAAGAAGTGTATCTTGCTATAACTACCCGCAACAACCAAAAAAAACCTACTAAGCTTAACCAGGCTGATTTCTCCAGACTATTTAGTAATAGAAAATGTATTTCTTTCAGTGCAGCTGTAACTAAACTTGCAAATTATAAGTTCATAGAATGAGTTCATTGGTATGGAAACTCACAAGCATTTGGACCGTGGCCATCTCGTGCTCACAGCAGAACTGTGCGCTTTTTATTTCTGTACCTCTACCATGAGTTGTCACAGTAAAATCGCCTGACTTGACTACAGTAGTTACGTCAATATTAGTATGTATTACGAATTTTAGTACCCAACTATCCGCTAGAGGCGCTGTACAAATCTTCATACATTTATTTAACTACAGAACAGACGCTAGCGAGTATAGTAAATATAGTATAGTAAAAACTTATGGTAGACCTACTGATTGTAGAATCTCTTTAGTTTTTCTATCCAAAGATAGGTATCGAGTATTCCGTGTGAATCGTCACATGAATAAATACCTGCTTCAGGGGGGCTATCCAGCAAGGGGAATCTTGCGTGACCGAATATCCTTTCAGTTGCAGTTCAGTTTTCGATGATTTTACTATAATAACTCATTAGTATTCCGTGGCATTTTTGTGGACTGACGTGACTGAGCTTTATAAAATTATGACTGAGCTGTTAAAAATGTCGTTATTCCGTGGTTTAGCACGTGGCCTACCTGAATTTTCGTTATTTCTGTCAAACGGTATGAAAATCGATCATTCAAAATATCAATTAAAGACGAAGAAGAAAACTGAACTGCAATTTGATCAAATAACAGTTCAAAAAGTCAAACAGTTCAACAATTCTTTCAGTTGTTAGGATACCCCCCCCAGGTCGGCCGCGCCGAGGCATGCGACGGCCGATGGACGACTTGGAGGCACGACTCCACTTTATGCTTTATGTAAAGCTTTGTGACTTTTTACTCGTACTAGACTCAGTATGTTAGATAGATAGATAAAAACTTTATTGCAAACAGAAGAGGATTTTACACACAAGAAACATTAAATCTACAGTACAATGGGCGGCCTTATCGCTAAAAGCGATAGCATGTATGTCTCGTGAATCCAAATAGTTCTCTGTTATTAACCAAAACTGGCCATCATAGTTTTAGACGAGAATGATAAATAGGAAAGAAGCAAAATAAACTACAAAAACAAAAAAGTTGATGTTCTTAAAAAACATATGTATCATGATTGATTGATTGGTACATGATATAGTATTACATGAAAACCTATTAATATTGTATATTACATAATATATGTTAAAACACAGATTTAAATATGAGAATATCGGCGTGTTGTTTGCTCACGTCAGAAACACAACGCGACCGTAAACTTATCACACAACGTTCTAATGATTCCGAGCTGTGACATTTCACAGTAATTTATTAATGGAGTGGGCAGAAGTGTGCCTCTAGCACGAGTTTGTACACAGCCATCACAAGACGTGATAATGTTACTGTCTCCGTTTTCTACCAACTCCTCTTGAAAGACTGAGTCGACCCCGGCGCCCAGCTTTGCCCAGCAGTGGGACGATAAAAATTAGATCAAAAATGAAACTTCAAACTCCAGAAAATGAATAAAAGAGAATCGGTTAAATAAAAAGTTAAAATGAACATTAACTTGAGGTCGTTAAGGTACGTTTTGCTACAAACTTGTGCTAAACGTGTATTTTCTCACCGCATGGTGCTGCGCTAAATATGTCAAGGTACAGAATCAAACACGAAAAGTAAACAAAAAATCGTTCTTTATTTTTGGTCTTTTTAAGTATTGAAATATTTTGCTTAATAATGGTATTTGCAAAATTGCGAACGTTTATAATAATATGATCTTATGTATCTTGTGTGTATGGCACGTTTGATAAATATTTACTCACGAATTATATGAAATCGATTAATTATTTAATAATACAAACAAGCACGATTATCATTAAATAATATATGTATTTCCTTCAATAAACTTTATATTACCATTAATGAGTGAAAGCTTTAGTCGAACACATCAATTTCAGTGAAATCTGGAGTTAAAATACAATCACCTTACTTCCACGAAGAACTACCTCTGCAACGGCGGATCCAGGGGGGGGGTCATGGGGTCATGACCCCCCCCCCCTGAGCTGGTTCCAGGACTTGAACATTGTTCCTCTGTATATATTTCTCCTGAAAAGCAGTGATACGTACTACTGTGGCCCGGTTAGTAAGTTACAGGGACATGAAACCTAACAACTGTATCCCTTAGCGTGATGAACGCAGTACATTGTCACTAGGTCCTCCCTTCATGTAGGTACTCTGTGCAAGGCGTTCTCATAGACCTTAAGAGCAGGTAAACTATCTTGTACCATCCTTTGCTCACTGAAAAAATAAAAGACTGTCAACAAAGAACCGTTGCTTCTCAGGTTATATAAATGCGGTTGCTGTCCAACGGTGGCTGTGTTCACGTAGCTAGGTCACACTGTTGCACAAAACAACCAACATGATGCTAAAAGACTGGTGCCCTATAATCACGTTCACGGAAGGGGACACAATAAATACCACACAGTGCGAAGAAAAATAGAAGGTTAACTTAATTAACGCGAAAAAAAAAGAATCATGATTATTCTAGTAAAAATATTCACGTGTGATTGTTTCTTTGACTGCTGAAAACTTAATTATTCTATTTTTTTTTTTTTTTTTTTTTTTTTTTTTATGCCATAGCTGGCAGACGAGCTTGCGGGCCACCTGATGGGAAGTGGTCACCGCCGCCCATGGACACCTGTAACACCAGAGGCGTTGTCGGTGCGCTGCCGGCCTTTCAGGTGGAGATAAACCCGTCTTTTGAAGGACCCCATATCGAAGCTCCGCGGGAAAACCACAGAGGGTAGCTCGTTCCACAACTTGCACGTACGAGGCAGAAACGATCTCGTGAACCTCGTAGTCGTGGAGAACCACCCGTCCAGGTGGTGAGGATGGAATTTAGTTTTCCGGCGTGTCGTGCGGTGGTAAAAGTCAGCCGCGGGCACCAAATTAAAGAGTTCGTCAGAACACTCCCCATTATACAGACGATAGAACACGCATAAGGAACCAACGTCCCTACGCAAACTTAAGGGGTCCAGATCGTCTGTAAGCATGGAATCGTCGACAATACGAGCTGCACGACGTTGTAACCGGTCAAATGGAAGGAGTTGATACTGAGGCGCGCCAGCCCAGAGATGAGAGCAGTACTCCACATGGGGTCGGACTTGTGCTTTGTATAGCAGTAGTTTTTGGTCCGATGTGAAGTAATGACTCGCTCTGTTGAGTACGCCTAGTTTCTTGGAGGCCAATTTGGCCTTTCCTTCCAGATGACTACGGAATTGTACGTCACTCGATATGTCGACACCAAGGATTCCAATGCTCTTGGAGATGTTAAGGGGAGTATTCTCGAACATCGGAGCTTTAAGAAATGGGGTTTTCTTAGCGGAAAACGCGCAAACTTGTGTCTTCGTGGGGTTGAATCGAACAAGATTTTGTTGACCCCAATCTGAAACTTGGTCAAGGGAAGTCTCAACTTCGGACAAAAGTTTGCTTCGGCACTCTTCCACTTGTTCCCGAGAAATATTAGCACGGCCTGCATACAGAGCGTCACCAGTACTATCATCTGCATAACAATGTATATTACTAACGCGTAACATGTCATTGATATGCAGAATAAATAGTGTAGGCGATAATACAGAGCCTTGTGGGACGCCAGCATTTATGGGCTTAATATCAGAGCAAGATCCGTCGACTACAACTTTAATGCTTCGCCCAGATAAAAAGCTGGCAGTCCAATCGCAAAATTTCTCCGGTAGTCCGTAAGCAGGAAGTTTAGAAAGGAGTGCTTTGTGCCAGACCCGATCGAAAGCCTTCGCAATATCTAGGCTAACAGCCAAGGCCTCACCCTTCTTTTCCACGGCTTCAGCCCATCGATGACTGAGGTACACAAGAAGATCACCAGCTGAACGACCATGGCGAAAGCCATATTGCCTGTCATTTAATAGCTGGCGCTCTTCAAGGTACCCAAGAAGTTGGTCATTGATGACTCTCTCCATCACCTTGGAAAATAAGGACGTTATTGCGATAGGCCTGTAATTGGACGGATCTGAGCGGTCACCCTTTTTAGGAATAGGGTGAACCAAAGCAGTCTTCCATGCAGACGGAACAGTTCCAGTGTCGTAAGAGTGCCTGAAGAGGCGCGTTAGTACCGGTGCCAACT
The DNA here is from genome assembly GCA_932527185.1 of Ecliptopera silaceata. NCBI lineage: Eukaryota > Metazoa > Arthropoda > Insecta > Lepidoptera > Geometridae > Ecliptopera > Ecliptopera silaceata. Next base: position 345,032 of record OW052202.1, on the reverse strand, counting down.
CTGGAGCACAGATCTTCAGTACAACCGCAGGAATCTCGTCTGGCCCACTCGACTTACGGATGTCAAGGGAAAAGAGAGCTCTTCGCACTGCACTTTGTGTGAAGCGAATTTCGGGCATAGAGCTCTCACATCGCGGAATGGTAGGCGGTGTATTTCCCCCATCATCCAACGTCGAATTGGAAGCAAAGAGTGTGCCTAAGAGATCAGCTTTCTCCTTGGCTGTGTGGGCCAGCGAATCATCCATTTTGCGTAGGGCAGGAAGTGATGACTTGCAAAAGTTGCCTTCAACAGCTTTGGCAAGAGACCAAAAAGCGCGGCTCCCAGAAGGAAAGCCAGTTAATTTCTTGCCAATGCTGCCGATATGAACAAACTTTGCTCTAGCGATTCGCTTTTTAAAGGTTCTCGAAGCAACATTATAAAGTTTCTTCATCTCAGAGATATTGCGCTCATTGTTGTCTCGTGCTGCAACCCAGGCACGGTAAGCACATTGCTTAAGGTCAGAAACCTCAGAACAATCCACACCGTACCAAGGCTGGGTCTTACCACCAAGCGGCACCACTGAGCTAGGGATGAAACATTCCATGCCCTGAAGAACCACATCAGTGACTGACTCGGCACAGATACAGGAGTCATCTGACAAGAAACATAGTTGCTTCCAAGGGTAGGATGCATAAAACTCTCGCAATCCATCCCAATCAGCTGACTTATAGTGCCAAACCCGACGTTTTCCTAAAGGGCGAGGACGATCAGGGCGCAAAATTGGCACTTCCGAACGTATCAGACAATGGTCCGAGGACCCTAACGGTGCATCAACGGATATCTGATAATCGTTCGGGTTTGAAGTCAGCCAGAGATCCAGAAGAGAAGCGGTATGGCCGTCTATATCTGGTAATCTAGTTGGAGAAGATACCAACTGAGTAAGGCCATATGCTAGAGAAAAATCGTGGACAGCTCTTCCAGCGTGATCGGTGACGCGTGATCCTAGCCACTCAACATTGTGAGCGTTAAAATCACCTAGGATCACAACCTCCGCCGAAGGAAACTGCCGAAGCACTTGGTCTGTCATGTCTTGAATGTGCTCAAAGAGTCGGTCTGTTTCAGCATTACCGCTGTGCGACCTATATAGACACGCATAGATACGAGTTTGACCCCCGTAATCAATACGCGTCCAAAGAATTGATAGGTCACTGCCTTCAAGACTGTTCAGCCGACGACAACAGATATCCTCCCTAACGTACATACATACTCCGGCACGGGGCACAAAACAGTGCTCCAGATTGTAGCCAGGATAATTAAGATAGGAAATATCTGCTGGGGAGGATATTTGAGTCTCGGTGAGAAAGAAAACGGCTGGCTTCGCTGTCTCAAGGTGAAAGTGGACAGCATTAAGGTTAGAGTGTAAGCCCCTGATGTTACAGAAGTCCACTTTGAAAGTGGAATAAGAAACCGCTGAGCTACGTTTATTTCTCTTTGTAGTAACAGTCATGATTTATTTTGGAGTTGGGTTTAGAGAAGAAGAATGTCGTATTTCCGGCGATCGAGAGAGCAGAGGTGGGTCAAAATAAAACGCTAGGTCGCGTACCAGGGTGGTGTGAGTTGTTGGCTCGGGGGACGGAAGGGCCCCCGATCCAACCCTATGAGTAACCGCCGGGTTCCACTCCGGTCTCCACGACTCCGGCACGACGGGCACTCACAAAGCTTTTGACATTGGCGGCGGGACAGCCTCCTGGGCCGGGAACACCCAGGTTCGGGTCCCCTACGAACCAACGGGCGGCCAGCGGACAGCCGTTTCATCGGGTCTCCCTGGCCCCCGAACCAACACGTCAACGCCCAGACACGCGCAACCACGGTTTCTAGAACCCTAACGGATCCCACTCTCGCCAGAAATATGACATTCAAAAGGGGGGGAACTGGCACACGGACTCTATAGCCGGAACACACTCGAGAGTGTTTTGCGGCTGATTACGACCCGTGGGTGGTAGCTAGCCAGACGAACCTAATAGGTCCTACCACCAGCAGACTTCATAAGGATTATACTGGGCGAAGTCAAACCACAGTGACCACGGGGGGACCAGTAAGCGCCAGAGCCTCGTTCGTTATTCAGCAGGGAGCACCACGAGCAGGAGAGGTTGACTTTAGCTACAAGATGTTGTTAAGCTACTTGCCCCCCAAATTTTATTATTATTTATCTTTATAGACTTTGTTAGAAGATGATAAAAAGGCAAAGTCACAAGACACAAGTATATCAAGTAAAGTGCAAGCCCCATTAATAAATATAAAGCTCCTCAAATAGATATGAATATCTATTTTATACTTTTATTTATCTATTTATATATATCTATACTGAACAGGATCTGAAACAGAAGTATCAAGTGTAAGTATTTTACTGGACATGAAAAACTAACTTCTACTATAGTTTAGTTAACGTTCTGGTGTGACACTACGCTGTGTCTAAATGCACACAGTCGACTGGCTCCAGTAGGACAAAGCAATAAGGGAACCTGAATATTTCAGAGAGCCATCGTAACTCGGTATCGTTTCCTTTTGCACGGCGATCGTGAGAATTTTCACAATTTTGATACAAGCTGTGGGAGGAGCCTGCCGCTCTTTGTGACAGAGCTCGGGAAGTTCTGCACTCTGTTCTGTTTAGAAGCTTATGAAGACGTACATTATGTGATGCAACACATTAGGACATAACATATACATAGATAGAGTCTTAAGCAATGTGCACTGTGAGGTAATGTAAAGCGCAATATGAAGTACCTAGCCCATTAATTTTCTCAAAAATAAGCTGTATCTTTTTGTGCGTGTATTTATAAGCGTGTAGGTAAACATTACGTAACGTACTTACAAATTGCGGCAACATTGTGATCCCCACAATGAACGCGGGTAATTTTTCCTTATTAGTGAATCTCTTCATTCGTTCCCGTCTTTGTCTCGTGTCTTGGTGAAATTACGCGATTTTTTACCCCAAATTTCCTTTTTTCTTTGCGCAATTACGGTATTTTAAGTTATAAAAGAGTTTACTCATGAAAAATCTTCAATGTACCTACAGTTCTCAAAATACAAATCTTTGATATTAATTTATTGCATTTATACATTATTTACAACGATCTGCACATAGCCCAACGGTATTTTGAAAATACTGTATCATCGTAATTTTTTTCCATAAAGGAAGTTCTTTTCTTTCTTTTTTTTACAATTTTATCATCATCATCAACCTTTATCTGCTCTAGATATAGGTATCACCTAAGACACACCACTAGAGGATTCGATCCCGGGATCCCGAAAACCGGGATCCCGGGATCCCGATCATATTTTAGTCCCGAAAATCCCGGGATTTAAATCAATGAATCCCGGGATTTTCGGGATTTATATATTTTTAATAAAATCAACAAAAATTAGCTTGAAACAAAACGCACTTACTTTCATTTGACGTTAAAAGTCATATTTGTGCAATAAATTAAGATGTTTGCTTTCGGATGAGACGTTGGATGCGTTGTTATTTCATCTATACTAGTATATACTAATATTATAAAGAGGTAAAGTTTGTGTATTTGTTAAATTGTAAGGGGTAATCTCGGGATTGTTTTTTCTCCGATTCACTTTTCAAAACGGATTAAGCCTAAAGCCTTTTTATTTTTCGGTTTTTTATATAACCTAGTATATAAAATAATAATAATATATACTAAGTTATATAAAAAACCGAAAAATAAAAAGGCTTTAGGCTTAATCCGTTTTGAAAAGTGAATCGGAGAAAAAACGGTCGAATTATGCCCAACGAAGTGGGCGCGAGTCAGCTAGTAGATTTTATTTTCGTGGCTTACATAAGTGAATAATAGTTTGTAGTCTATTTTATTTAAAATATGAGTCCTATTAACATTGATCTCTTTAGACAAATTTTAAGAAGTTGTTTTTTTTTAAGTTTATTGTCAAATAAAATAAACTAAATATGCAATAATTCATTAAACTATTTTATAAGAGCCCACTTTGTCAATTTTCTTAGAAGAAATTATAATTTTGTTTTGTTTTGAAGATTTAAGTAAAGATATAAAATAAAAGTTTGATTGTGACATGTTTTACTTTTATTTTGCTACCACTGTCTATTACCAATACAATCCCGGGATTATCCCGGGATCCCGGTATTAACTGTTGAAAATCCCGAATCCCGGGATTAGAAAAAATCGCCCGGGATCGAATCCTCTACACACCACTGACCTAGTCTTCAACTTTTTTCATTTTCTGTTGCATTCCGCAGTGTTGCTCCATCTCGCCGGAGGGCGTCTAATTCTTAAGTATATCTCATATAATGAATGTATGGGCGACTGAAGATACTGGTGTAAGATAGGGTGATTACTGGGAGGTACTTTGTAAGCGTTTCGTAGAGACGCGAAGTACTCGGTACGCGATTGGTGAGACCACGCTTCGAGCACTTTTCCTAAAGCTGTCTGGAAAAACTGTATTTTATTGAAGGCAATTTGAAGCTCGCTTATTTGTAACTAATGGTCATTTGTCCGGAGTTTGTTGTTAAGTAAAATAAAGTTTAAATTGTTTATGCCATTTAAATTAACTTCAATTAGAATAAAATATGTTTGCTCGAGTCGATTGTTTTACACAAACTACTAAATTGAATGTTTTAGTAATACTTATTAAAATGATATACTTAAGTAAATAAATCTTCGTCGAGCTCACAGCGTGTTTTATCTATAACAAAGGTACGGTAATTTACTTTACCTTTGATTTAGATTAGAGTAATATTTAGATTCTATTCATTTCTGTTTTTACGGCGCTTTTACGGTGTACAATTTAGTACAATTCACTAAATTGAAAGTGTTGAAACACTGCGCGATTAACAACTTGAAGTTGTTTTAAACTGTCTTGGGAATATCAAAAGTTTGCTAGATGATAGCTTAAGGGCCTACTTCACTTTAAAGTTATCAGTCTTGTGTTACAAATGATAAGATAAATCTTTGTTTATGTATGAAACACAGCTTTTATTCCTGGATTTAGTTAATCATATAAGCACAGTGTAACCCACGTTTGCAATCGTCAATACCTCGATGGCCATAGTGCCTCTTATGAACACTAGGGTGACATGACCTGAGAGCCCAGTATGATTTAATTATCTTTATACTACACCTGCTCGGAAAGTACCTTGATACTTTATCAAATTTACGGTAGAAAGTACGTCATTGCATATCGAACAAATATGCGGCGAGAAAACGCATCTGAGCGGGAGAGAAAAGTGTATGAAAATCCATTTCTTACGTGGTTTTTCTTTTTTAATTTTGGGTAAGACTATGCGCTGGTAACCTAAATATCAAAAGCCAAAAAGTTTTTACAGTGAGTTTTTATCTCCAAGTTCGCAAAATGACACTGGCCACTAGCTGTGTGTTGGATGGTGTCAAACAATTTGAAAAAAGAACATGTGAAAATTTTAGTTTTTTGAAGTGAAAACTTCTTTAGCGGCGCTGGGTGGGTAAAAACTTTCAAACTCGCGTCAGGGTCACGTGACGTCGAAAAAGCGTAAGATCTTATTTAATTTTTATACATTGCTCGTAAAACAAGAGACGACAAAAGAACACACTTGCGGTCACGCGACGTATGACTCAAACAATTAAATAGTGTTGTGGCGACATCGTACAAGGCGAGTACAAGGCGCTGCCAACACGCGGTGCGGTGCGGAGCGCGGGGGCGGAGGACCGAGGAGCGGCACTCGCGCGCCGGCAGCCGACAGACGCTCTGAGCACCCTCGCACGGGAAACACGTATCGCTCGCCGCGCGCGCATAACCAGATAGACGCTATTATATCGTACGAATCGTTTCGCCTAACTTGTATTTAACTGTATCGCTTCCATCTTATTGAAGTGAAAACTCAGTCAGGGTCACGTGACTCGTGACGTTCATCGAACGTGACGTTCATCATTCGTTGTCTTCGTCGTTGTGTCAATGTCAATGACATGACACAATCACAATGACACAGACACATTCGCGCTTGCGCGAATGTGACACAATCACAATGACACAGACACATTCGCGCTTGCGCGAATGTGTCTGTGTCATTGTGATTGTCATTGTCATTGTCATTGTCGTTGTGTCGACATGACACAATCACACTGACACAGACACATTCGCGCTTGCGCAAATGTGTCTGTGTCAGTGTGTCTTCGTTGTCTTCGTCGTTGTGTCACATTCGCGCTTGCGCGAATGTGACACAATGACATGACACAATCATTGTCATTCATTGACACAATCAAGTCATTGTCATTATGACGACTGTGGTTATATTTTTGAAGTGAAAACTTAAAAGTGAAAACACAGACACATTCGCGCTTGCGCGAATGTGTCATTGTCATTGTCGTTGTGTCGACATGACACAATCACACTGACACAGACACATTCGCGCTTGCGCGAATGTGTCTGTGTCAGTGTGTCTTCGTTGTCTTCGTCGTTGTGTCACATTCGCGCTTGCGCGAATGTTACACAATGACATGACACATTGTCATTATGACGACTGTGGTTATATTTTTGAAGTGAAAACTTAAAAGTGAAAACACATTCGCGCTTGCGCGAATGTGTCTGTGTCATTGTGATTGTCATTGTCATTATGACGACTGTGGTTATATTTTTGAAGTGAAAACTTAAAAGTGAAAACACAACGTTAATATTGAAGTTTTCACTTCTGCCGGCACTCCCGGAGTGCTACCATTTTTTTATTTTCCTCGTAGGTGTAGTATAAAGCACTATGTATCACTCAAGAGAAAGTGCGATTCCCGATCTCGGGTGTTTTAAAGCCCTCGCCTGCGGCTCGGGCTTCAAACGACACCCTCGACGGTAATCGGTCACTTTCTCCTCTCGGTGAACAATGTACTATTCTTACAAAGAATCAAAAATAATAAGTTGTCATGTTGTGTCAAAACTTAGTAATGGGAAAGAATTATGCCTTTCAGCGCAAGTAATGAACAATGCCACCTATTGCATATAATACCTATGTTTTTTGGTAACCCTCAAACGACAGATAAGATAGTCATTGAAGTCATCCTTGACAAAAGTATTGTCATTGGAGTCATAACAGCGCGACATTAATATCGAATACGACTGATATATTCAAACACTTGATATTGACAGAATCTGTCGCATTGACGGGCGGAAGTCACATAAAAAGAAGAAAATTGTACCTTTATACCGAAAATGTTTATTTTGACATTAGTACTCACGTCTCGCATCTAACCTTATCAGAATAGGCACATGTGGCGTACAAATCCCCGGTCAACAACTGCTCACAACACAAAAAATAAGGTTCTTTCTCTTTGAAGTCACAAATCCCTAAAAAGAATAGGCGCTGTTATTTATACTTACAAACCTTCGGCGAGGTTCACTGAACAAAGCTAATAAATCAGGGATCAGTTACACCAACTGTTTATCTTGGAGAAGTCTAACTTAATAAAGGCTTTCTTTAAACCTGGCTTAAAGACATGCGTGTTATATATAGATTCTCTAGTTATTAGCCTTGTTTAACACTTTGATAGCAACACACATTTGAAGAGACACAGAGGAAGCTCGCATAAAAATCTGTGAGACTCTGATCTTATCCAGGCTTAATTATGGTGATCTGGTGTACGGTCCGCGTCTAACGTCGAAAACTAGCCGGCTTATACAGCGAATACAAAACGCATGCTGTAGGTTTTGTTACCACATCCCGCCGCGAACACACGTCACACCATACTTAAACAAGTCCTCCACATTAAACATGGCTTCGCGACGAACTCTTCATCTGGGGGTATTAGTTCATGGGCTAATGACGTCCGGGACACCGGAATATCTCTTCTCCAAGCTTGATCGAACTCAGAGTAAGTACAGTACGAGACGGACTAGGACGCTTATGCTGCACTACTCTAAACATAAAACGGTGGCGTTCAGGGGCAGCTTTCGATATCGAGCGACCAAGTGCTGGAACAACATACCTCCACCTTTGCGGCTATTAAAATCTAAATTCACTTTTAAAAAACATTATAAATTATTTATAATTAGTCAGCAAAAGATTGGTCTGCCTGATTCGGATGCCCCTTTTACCTGCTAGTCCTATGGTACGCTGTTGATCCCTTCTGTGATATTAATTTTATGCATTTATCAAATAAACACTTGACTTTTTCTGTTTTTATTATTATTATTATTTTTTTATTATTTTTTTACCATTCACATTTTTTTAACTCTATTTATACAAAAAAATTATTATTATTAATTTAATTAATTTCTTTTACTGTTTTTCTATGTACAACTATACACACACACACACTGCTATTCTAGATACACCTACACGCTACTTCACTCTTCTAGTATATAGTTTTAGCACATTCTCACAGGGTCTTGTGACAGTCATGGTCTTGGCAGAATACCAGCGTCTACTGTTTTAGCAGTGGGCAATATGCTGAGCTAAGACCCATTTGCTGCTGTAGCAAACATCTTACACTTTAATTTTTATATTAATTGAAAAGTTCCTCTGTTTATTTTATCTTTTTTATTTTTTTAAATTTATATAATGTATGTAGTTAATTAGGAATATGTTTTTCTTATTTTTATATATTTTTTTTGTATTTTACTTGTTTTACTGTTGTTGTTTTAATGTTATAATATTGTGTACTTTGTTTGTTATTTGTGCAAATAAATGTCTGTCTATGTCTATGTCTATGTCTACATTTACACAGTAATTTTATACTCATTTTGTTATATTTATATAATACATGATTAATGTAAGTACAAAAAACATAATTTCACTCATGAATGAGCACTTTGTAATGAACTCTTGAAATTGTATATTTCTAAACTTCAAAGAAGCACTACACTTATTATCAAAATATGTAAAGTAAAAATTAAAAAATATTTACTTATTTTTCTCTTTGCTGTCTTCTCACAGCTACCGATACGATATTCTTACTTCGACATTGACAGACAAAAAATAACAAGCTGTGTTTATACCAAATATATTATGTAATATTAGAAAAACTAGTACTTATAGTATAAATGTCGGTTTAGACAGCCCGTTAGCTAATACAATTTCTGAATGATTTATTTGTTATTTAACCAAGATAACGTCTCCGCTATTTTAGCTTCAACTAGCGGTCGATACAAAGCTGAAAACTAGTTGATACTGTATAGTGTACATTACCTAGGTCATAGCATATTATGTGTATCGTACCTACTGGCTGAATTCTGACCTAATTACCTACTGGCTAGTGGTTATTAGAGTAGGTACATAATTGTATTATGATAGGACTTTGTGGCAGTCTATGGACTAAATTTTCGGTCACTTAAACTATGAATTTAGGTATGTTTATCGTAGATAAAATTTATTTATGTTTATGCGAAAATTCTGGTCTCAATATAAGCAATTCGTAACAAAATGAAAAATCACATAATGGGCTTCATGTTCAAGAAAACAATGGATAATTTTAATTTTATATATTCAATTTAATAAAGAAATATCGCGCTGAAAAAAATACAAAGAGGACAAAGTACTCAGTCTGTTTCAAGAACGACAAAAAGATTTAAAAATAAATAAAATGACGAACTTAGTAACAAAACGTGACGATAGACTGTAGACGAGAATTAACCAAGGGAAAATGGAAAATCATTTACCTTTAAATTACGGGAGCGAAAATCTTACCCTTGCTGTTAGCTATGTAGACATTTAACTACTTTGCTTTTTGTTGAAACTTAACTGCCTAAGCACCACTAGGGAAAAACGGCGTTCGTTCGTTTAATCAGTGCAGTTTTGCCATTTGAGTCTGGTAGTTCAATGATTGGCCCCTCTACTGAGGCTGAGTGATCGCGGCGGCCGGCGGCAAATGGATGAGACGAGACAAAATGAGAGTCAATTGGGCTGAAATATTGGGAGACGGATCACTGAGTGCCGCCGGCTGGCGCTAACAGTTCTTGTACTAATGAGGTGTGAGCTGGGCTCGAGCCGCCGCCGCGCCGGGCCGGATCTTATTCATCAAACATCTGCACCTAATCTTGAACCCACTCAGTTGAGACTACTCAGATCGGACCAAATAAATTAAGTATTTCTGTTCGAGCAGTTGACGTGACTGGTATTTTTCGTGTACAATTCACTAAAATTTTCAGTACTTATTCTTAAACCCACCCTTAAAAAATCAACACTTTTTAGGGTAAAATGATGATTATAGTGAGAGAACCAGTACTGTTCCAATAACAGATTAAAATAAAAAGATAGATCATAGGGCAGGCCTGATACAGATGTAAAATTATGAATGGGCGCAGGTCGGATAGCGCGGTCGGTTCACAAAAACGGGTTCGTATATTTGTGAGGTCACCATAACTCACGGGAGATAGGGCTCGGGAGATGAGGGGTCCGATTCCAAGTCAATTCATGCGTAGTGAACATTTGGTTCTTGATTGACTTTGAAATACAATAAAAAAACCTATGAAAAAAATTCGAGTGTAAATGCTTTATCTATTTAGTTTTATTTGTAAGACAAGATAAATACATAACCGGGGTAGAACTTCTTCTTTTATGTTTTCCAAGTGTTAGAGGAGTTCCCTCTTTTCTGTGGTCATACTCAACACACTTGTACGTATGAATAGTAGGTACTTACTAAAAATAAATATGAGGTGAAATCGTAGAGAAAAAATTGAAATAAAACATTTAACTAAAATAAAACTAGCAATTCAACACGCAAACTGGAATCTTTAATTAATCTAGACTGGTATATTTGGGGTTCCTTTAATACTAGCAACTTAACAACCAAACAGTCTGGACAAGCCGTTTTATATATTAAGATATTTTATGGAGATTTCACAACAGTGATCCCGTTCTGAATAATGGGCCGCTTGTTTAGTCCATTAAGGAAATATATTTTAAGATATTGTCGCCGTATATTTCCATAAGGGACCTTTCATACTGCATTATAGAGCAATGCGCCATGAAGCTACGATTTTATGGATAATTCAACTTATAATAATAAGTATTAAAGTTTTAAGCCAACCAATGTTATCATATATATCCTATTTATTTTCTTCGTTCTTCTTAAGATTTGATCCCGAGGAACCGTCATAAAAAAAATCAACACATTTATGTACTTTACATTGGACCTATTTCTGACGACGCTTTTATGTCTATTTAGTCTTTAAAATTGTACAGTTGTAATAACAAATACCATGCATTTTTGAATTGAAACGCAGTTGAAGAGATTTACTGTAATTAATAGATACCTTCTCTTCGTGCTACTGACTCTTTGTTATTAACTTGCGTTCAATTTTGTGCAGTGCCCATAAATTGTGTAGTTTGCGGACACCGATAACAGTCGATTTATGCGGAACAACGGCGAGCATACGCCGCGGCGTGGACACCCTGCCGTTAGGGACTTAGACTACTTTTCATTACAACACATTGAATATTTTGTTTATAAATTAATAGTTTACAAAGGACCTTATTATCATCACCTTGTATATATTATCATCAGGCAAATTTCATCTCGCATCCGTTCGTTTCAAGAGTGCCGATGCGATCTTGAAGGGCTTAACGTTTTATTTGTCAAAGTGATGGGTAATGCCCAATGCCCAATGCATTGAATAATATAATGTAAGTCATCGACTTATATTATTAAGAAAAATCCAACAACAATAATAACACATAATTAAGAATGTCAAAACACCCCGTTAATCAAGCAGTTTTCTCTGATATCGAATTAGAAAAAACTATGTTCCGTGCTAATTGTAGCTTAAATCACTTTTTATTAATTTAAATATCGCACTAGTGTAATAAGAAGTAAAGTAGCTTCTATTCAAACTTGACTCATAACTTTTAACAAAAATCTTTGCATTTTTCACAAAAAGTGTTTCCGTGTTTGCTTTATTAGTCGTGGCTTGTGGATTAAAAAGTTTCGTTAAGAGCACTCCCGTCCGCGGGTAGTTGAGTGGCCATTGTCCGCGACGCTTTGTCACGGAAATCACAGTTCGTGGCTCCATCTCTGATCCTTCAACTACTTAAATAAGCTTTGAATGGGCTGTGGGGATCCATTACAATTGTAGTGCAGATCTAGAGCAGAATATAAAACGTGGATATATAAAGACGAAACAGGGCTAAGAAACCAGGGATTAATAGGAATTAATTGTATTGTGACATTATAACTAGATAACCTATATTGGTCCACTGATGGACGTAGAACGCACCACTGAGGCCTGTCTTCTGCTTGTCGCATCCAGTTCTTGCATGCTACAATTCTATGTTTGTCGCACCACGATGTTAGAGTCCCCTAGTTCTCAACTTTTTTATTCTTGCCTCAATATGTAGTGCCTGAAACATTGTTTTGGATAGCTTGGTCAGCATCTATGCCATTCTCTCAGGCTAGTTGGCCTTAATCACAGGAATGATAACGTCGGTTTGTGCAGAGCTGATTATGAGTTAGGTACTTTTTTTGTTTTCCATCGTTGTAAGGTTTCCTCACAGTCCTTCAATGTATTTCAAAGGATTAGACAATATTGGCAAGGAGCTCTCAGCGCCATCCTAATCACATTTAACTGTGTTTTATAAACGTATATTTAGTAAAGATCTTTTTATATGTTTCTATTCAATAAGTATTGAAAGGCAACTCTTACCAAAGAATAAGTGGAAAGGTCAGCAATAAACAAGATTGATTAATTCAACTATTGCTTTTCTTGGAGGTACTCAAAGGGGGTATTCTCTTATATATATTTTTTTTATAAGTATGTGCGACTCAAATATAACGATCTTCATGTCACGTCACGTCACCCGCGTCCTGCAAAACTCGTCAATGCTTTTCATATTATTGTTATTCTTCAAAAGTTTTGTAATCTGAGAAATCGTATTCAAGGCCTTTAGAGTTATTTGCGTTCCGTTGAAATTCTTTCAGGAATGCTTATCAGAAATACTTCTGAAGCCATTTTACCGAATAACCGAAATACTGGCGGAGAACAAATAAAATTAAATGCTTCTACAGGGTGGCTCATTACAAGCGAAACTTCGGTAATAATTTCTAAGCGACAACAAGCAACTACATTTAGTGCACTTATCGTCTAAATATTAAGTTTTGATTCGATATTTTATTAGAAATTAACAATATCATAGAATAAATAACTACAGCTGTATTGAAATGCTGACTTAAAACAAATAAAATAAATTACTTAATGGCTACAAATCATAATAATGATTACTTATAACACTGCTAGTGGCGCGTGGTTTCAACCATCAACAAACACAAACATTTGTGTGTGTATCACACAAATGTTTGTCTTCTTGTTGGTCTCCTCTTCTCTACGATATTGATCTATTTTTCATAAAGCTAGCTTTTTTTAATTCTGCATTACATAGTGTTTTATTAGATTTTTATAAATATAAATTTTTTTAAAGGTAATCTAAATAAAAATGTTCAATTAAAGTATAAAATGAAATAAATCAAATAATTACAAGTTCAAAGCTAATGAAACGCCCTGTATATCCGTCGCCACCGCCCGGCGAGTTACATAAGAATTTTCATTTCGACATCGCACGCAACAGACAATAATACTAACATTCTAAAGAAAGCACGGAGCTGGTCGCAGACAGTCAGCCATCATCATTAATCAAATATTCATATAAGTACAGCACACCACCGAGCTTCAAACTACGCAAAGCTGGGTAAACTAATTACCCATCTTTGATTTTACGTTCGACCGGTTAAAATTCGGTTAAAATCGACCTGTTCGCAGACAGATGGGCAGTAGTCGAAAGACTTTGCCTCAGTTATTGTGAAAGACCTAGCCCTCTAACACCGTGGAAATGAACACACATGGTTTTTTTTTTTATCTTATTTTTTGTTTTATTTTCTAGTGTAAAATATGACTTTTCACCTAGTTTACTTAGTACTTGTTAGATATTTTTAATTTTGTTATTTTAAGTTTGTTAGATAGTATAAGGATCTCATTATTTTTATTTGTTATGTCTGTAAATATGTAGGTACCTACTTAGTAATTACTAGTTTATATTAGATTACTACTAGATGTGATGATGTATTATAATTGTAAAATATTTTATTTTATTTTTAAATTTTAATAGAATAACGCTTTGGATTAAGTCTGTTATGTTATTTTATTAGATAATAAAGAATTTGAATTTTGAATTTGAATTTTTTTACGAACATAGGACAAACATTTTTTTACATGTTTATAAATTCTTTTTTTATATGTATTCCGTTCACAAATAAACAAATCATGATTTTTTTCTCTCTTTTTATATGGTTTCTGTTTGTGGAAAATCCTGCCAGTGTCAAGTGTTTATTTTCAAATATATCTCAGTCAAATCAGTCAATCCTCTATTCATTTCATTTGTTTTCTTATTATTGCTAAGTTTCACCACTCTGCCGATATCCGTACTCAAGTGTCCGTGGAGCCTGTGTCATATAGCAATAGTGGAGCAAATAATATGACCGGTATTTACACGAGATCATCATCAAACGAAATAAACATGGTTATAAATAGGAAAGTCTAATTTAAGGCATAAACCGTCTAATAAGTTGAAAGTAACTGCTATATGTGAATGATTTCCTTATTTTTTGTCAAAGTTGGTAATGTCAAATTGTTGATGAAAAAGAAGGCTATTCGGCTTAGTTTAGTATTCAGTATAATGTGATCATAGAAGGAGTAGCAGTAAGCTCGTGTAAGCTTCATGAGTTCATGAGTTCACGAGGCATCACACGAGTCCGCAGCCGGAATGTGTAATTGCGCAACTCTTTCGGGAATAAAATATTGCGGTTTGTATTCGGAAGTTTTTATTAGTTTATTCTCCTTTTGGAAGTGTATGCGGCGCAGCAATTACTTCAAGTGATATTTATTGTTGGGACTGCGGTACAACTTGTTACCTAAGTACATATATATTTTACATAATTTTGTCAGTTTCTAGCAACGATATTGCGTGTGACTGATATTTGCATGATGATAAAACGTGAATGTAAAAACCTTAATAGTAGGAAAGCCCACAAGATTTTGGGATTAACACAAAGCAGAATAACATAAAGGAAGAAACTTTGCATCCTTACAAAACATACATAATATAACCTCTTTTCTTTTTAACATCTAATCTTCACAATCCAAAAGGTCTCCACGACGCGACGCTCGAGGTAATCCCCATTTAGCCTCTTGGACTCCCCCTCACTGTAAACAAATAGCTATAGGTATCATATCACAAGTCAGCCTGTACCGTAATGCTAAGCAGTTAATCTGATCATTGATTAATTTTTATGTAAACATTAAAGAAACAGAGTTTATTTTGCAAGCAGTGATCGACTACTTAAAGCTAGCGGTAGCAAGCTCCACTCCTTTGTCCGACCACTCGGGCCCGGCAAATGCCTCGCTTTGTGAACTTCTCAAGTTTCAAGTTTCGGCTCCTAAATACTTGAACACTTTCTAGAATAAACAGCGTAAGTATTAAGTGGAAATCGATTTCAGGTAAAATGTTTTACGTTCTGGGGAGTGGTGACGATGCTTCTTTTGAGGTCGTAGTTTGAAAATATTTATGCACTAATTGGTTATAGTAATTCTACAGGGTAGTTTTTTTTAAAAAGAGGTGGTGATGCTTCTCTGGTTAAATAAGTTATCATAAATCCAAACCCTCGATAAAAAAAATCTTATTTTTTTGTAGAAAGTCGACCAGATGTGCCAAACTAGAACACAGCGATGCAAGCATCGAAGCCGCACTGGTCGGACTTTCCGGCGCTTTTTCATGAAAAGAAAAAAGTTCAAAGTGAAGTTTTCAGTGTGTCGGCATAAGGTGTGTTTCATGTAAACACACCTTATGCCATGACATTGATAACTGATTCTATTCAAGTACGTGACATCTTCAAGATAGATTAATTATTAGGTTGGGGATAGTTACCGCCTTTAGATAAGGGTTACGACCGGATAGCAGTTACTTTGGGTTTTCAAGTGCCTCCGGGTTACAGGCTAAATAGTTTATTGTTTGTGAGACCGGGATAAATAAGGAGGTATACTGGGTCAGCGCGTAAACTTGAAGTATTCGAGGAATTGTAAGAGTCAACGATAGATCGACTGCTGATATTTGCAGCATGCACGAGGAATGTTTCTCGCATACGCTGGAATATGACTGCGACGATCAGATTAATTGGTAAATTAATCTGATCTGAAAAATGGTAAATTGTTAACAATAATATCTGACGTTTTACTGATGTAAATCAAAAATAATATTTGATGTGGTGTAAAGTCACGGCTTCTTTGCGAATACGGACTAGGCGTCTCATCGTTCATCAACACAAATCTCGAAACAAGGGCTCCTTATCGCGTGGTGACAAATCCTAGGTCAATATTGAACTAAGTCGTATCGAGAACTTCTGTATTCCAGCATTCTGTGAATAATCAACGCTCCGCCGCAAACAATACAGTTGCAAGCAGAAGGAATCCTACTTAGTTGAAAACATTATTTTTTTCATTAACAGTGTAACTACAACCAAAAGATTGCAGAACATTGTGCTGCTCACTATATTAGTATACTTGGATAATATAGTATTGCTCTTACAGAAAACCTTTATTTTACTTTATTTGTAATTACATTATTAACCAGTAACGATACATTATCACACTTAACGCTTCAACTATTGCGTCCTCCGCTCACTGAGACATAAAGGTGTTTAATCACATTATGCATGTCATTGTACCGGTATTTCTCAAACTGAATACAACATTATTTTATCTTCTTTATCTTCTTCTTCTTCGTGTCGATGATGCTCTAATAAATATTCACGAACGACTACTATAGGAACTAGATTGCTGATAGAATATTTACCAATAAGTTTGTCGATACAAAGAAGTTGAATGTCACAATAAGGCTGTCTACTTGAAATGTATCTACTGCTTCATTTATGTATACTGTGAATACTCACCTTCTCAAATTAATTCAGGAATTAATCCATTTACGGTTAGTTAGGAATCTTAGAAGAGGTTTACATAAAGGGTATTGATTTGAGCGAGTTCCACGTGTTAAATGTAAATAGTGGAATTTGGATATTCTGGTTATATTGCCGCTGATTACATACCATTCTGGTATTTTGAAAATGTCAGCCCTACTTGTACAGTGAACGTACATTACTAGGTGAGATTACAAACTTGATACTTAATACACATTTTGTATTATCAAGTCCGTGAAATATTTTAGTTTTTAAGTTTTTGTGTGATTTTTTAATTATTTTCGTTGTCTATCAGTCCAATTCACTTATCAAACTCAACAATGAATATTTTTATTGAAATTCAGATAATAATAGTAAACCTTTCACAGCCAGCTGTTCCAATGAACATAAATCATGGCGAGTTCTCGAATCATTCACAAGTGTACTTGCTACGGCGCGGCGGCGCGGCGGCGGCTCGACGATTGCTCACTCAATATGACTATTTTAGATATTTTAAACGCTTTGATCTTCAAACCAAAGGGAAGAACATTTTTATTTTTCCTTAAAAAAAATTAAAATAAATAAACATATTTACAACATTTGGTTGTAAATATGTTTATTTATTTTAATTTTTATTTTTTATTGCTTTCTGACGAATGTCTTTTTAATTGACGTTAAAAAAGTTTTGTCTGAATTGAAGAGCTTAACGTGCAATTGCTCATTTTTTGAAGTATTCATACAAAATTCAAACTATTTTAATCGTATTTTACCTTAATGCACTCTTAATTAGCGCACGTTTCACAGAACCGAAACTATGTATCCACCGCGAAAACGATGTGACTAAGTTTGTTTTCTGGTTTCGATTTCATTGCAGGTTTTACGCAAGGGCCATTTTCGACGCACAAAGCAACCACGCAGTGTAACTGGAATGTTACGAGCTCATCTTCGTTGATGGTTTTTCGCAGTAAATGCTCAGAATGGAACATAATTTAACCGCGTGGGTATAAGCGCTGTTGAAAGTGCACGAGCCAGATGCGGTCCGGGATATTTCACGCTAAGTGCCCACTTCCCGATATAAAAATAGCTGCGTACTTACTTTTATAGTTAAGCTCAATAGCTACTTATATTTACATAAATACTATCATGTGTGTGTGAAGTTACACACATTAATGTAACAACGCAAAAAATGTACGCAAGGTGCTTTTGGTGTTAAAATAAATCGATTATTATATTTCGAAGTGTTCAATAATTTGGATAAAACTCAAGTGTCGGCTAAAAGGGTCCTGAATAAAATATTTCAGTAAAACAGCCGCGGTCCGTTGATTTAGGTATCATATCTCCGAAAACACGCCTAACTCTCGGGGGCTTGCTAATATTTGAGTTCGTCCTGAACCAACAAAAATTTGAGGCTGGAATTACTGATCTCAGCAGTTGGAGGCAGTTCAGTGGCTCCCGACAATGGGCCCAGCGCGCCGCGCGCCCCAATCTAGCGATGAAAAATGGGCGCAGCTTGTGTTATCAAAGTAAACCGCTTCCAAGGCTTTGTGCAAGAAAGCGGCGAGCTCATCGAAGAGTTTTCATGTCGATTTCACATAACTGAGGATTCATTCTCCAAATCTTAAGAACCACAGCGCGTTCATTTTATTTTATTCTGTACATTCAAATTATTGTTGCCGTACAGGGTAGGAACTGGATGCAAAAAGCTCATGTAAAAAATGAGTGGCGTTTGAGGAAGCTATATACCCAGCTGTGGGCCAACACTAACGGCCGGTTTCTCGAACGATGATCAACGAAAAAATCAAATAATTACTATGTTTCAAACTCGGATCAATCGTGATTTGGGTTTCCAGAAACCGGCCGTAAGTGAGCTGCCTATGATGATGATGATTATAAATCTATGACATAGAAAATCATTTTCAATATAAAACTTTAAATCACTTTTATCTGACCAATCCTTATTCTTTTTAGAAACAAAAGATTTATTAAGCTTTGCAACTCACAAATCATGATGTAAATCGACTAAAAATATTTTATTTTAATTCCAAGTACTTAATTACTTTTGTTTTATTACTTTGTGAGTCACGATACGGCAAAAACGCTATCAAGTGTTAGTTATTTATGTTTCTACAACACAACGATAAATTAACCCCAATCGGATCTCGCACACGGCCTGTACTGTTCCGACATGTCAGTCGTACAAGAATATCGGCGGCAGCGAACATCGGCGTAAAATCGTCTAGTGTTCATTGAGTCGTGTCGTATTGTAGATGTCGTGTCGTATCGGCGGATGTAAAAGCAGATGCTGATTCTTGTAGAAAACTATAAACAAACCCCGGGCCGTAATCCACACTCGATTGAAGGCCTCGATATAACACTGATCTTTCCGAGGGATCATTCTAAGGATTGTATTCGGAAAATAAATCTCGTCAATGTTTTTCTTTTTGTCAATCTCTAAGAAATTGTGCTTATTTGCAAGGAAAATGTTATTTTGTGAGATCCTATTTCTGAATATTGTAGTCTGATGGTTTTTATCTGAATAAATGAGTTCAAAATAGACAAAAAATATAGGTTTAAACTATTGAAGTAAATTAATCTATTTTTGTCGACACGTTGCGTTGATAAAGGGTATTTTCACACTAATTAGTAGAGTTCTCAAAAAACAACACGCCTATTTATCTATCTAGCACATGACAGGTGAGTAAGTTAGTTTAAAAATCTACCAGGTTATTTATATAAATGAATTTCGTTTCAAAGCCAATTGTTCTAAACCAGGCATTAGCATCTAGTCTATTTAATGTTATCTATTTAGTCTTTGTAACAGCGTCAGCGCTTCTCTTGCCCTTACTTTTTATGAGGTTGCTAGTGTGTCATAAAATGGACCATAATTTTGTCAAAAAACTTGGTATCGGCTAAATTGAGTCGAAGTTGGTTTGCAGCCCGCGGCCATTCGCTAACAATCTCTGCGACGACTTTAAATTAAATGCTTTATCGCGGAGGAAACTCGAATTGTGATATTAACATGCATAACTTACATTCATATTAATGATTTGTCAGAAAAAAATAAATAACCATCAAACTCAAAAAAAAAAAATCTGTAAAATCACAAGGATCATTTAGAATCATCTTACATACTAGGTGATTCTAGGAGTTAATTCCTCGCGACCAGAGTCTAGAAGAACGGACAAGAAACTAACGGCCTGGTTCCTACCATTTTTTATATGATCCTTCTTACAAAGAATTACAATTAAATTAAATACTGAAGCTTCAGTGCACTGTCAATGTATCTCAGTAACATTTAAATGCAACACAATGATGAAGCAGTCATGTCAGAGATTTACTAAAAAAAAAAGCTATACATAAATCAAAAAGACAGCAAACGCTTCGCTTCAGGAACCGGAATTGGCTTCTACAATGTAAACTACACTTTGTCCATAAGTTACTTAATACCTATCTATAATAGTAAAAAATCACTATAGAAGTGCTACGGCCGTGCTACACGACTGCTACGAAAGTGCTACGAAAGTGCTACGAAAGTGCTACGAAAGTACTACGAAAGTGCTACGAAAGTGCTACGCATTGTTAGTGAATAGTGATATAAATCTCTATTAAAACTTACGACTATACATTATTTACAAAATGTACATTGTCATATAAAATACATACTTTCGGGGGCGTCAACTAGAACTAAATAGTAACTACACAATACACCTGTATGCAGTTGTGTGTGCGTCTGCGTCTGAAAGCCTCCGACATCTGACGAGCTGTACCTACTTGTGAAACGTCTGGACTTCAGTACAACATTAGCAGGAATCACTGTATTTGGGCAACAGCAATCTAGACCTAGATTTATTAAAAAATAAACACATTTACGCCTATTTTACTTGACTTGCATTAGTTTAATCAATATTTTGTTTGGCAAAAATGCGCAGCTTATTATTTTTGCGCAAAACAACGGCCAATTTCTCGAACGATGATCAACGAAAAAATCAAATAATTACTATGTGTCAAACTCGGATCAATCGTGATTTGGGATTCTAGAAACCGGCCGTTAATATTGTAGGGCTTAAGATGAGTGCATGCTTTGAAAAATGTTAGTGTTTTTACCACAAAACCTATTAATGTTTATTTATTTCACATTATTTTAAGTAAAGATATGGCTATAAAAGCACCCTAACATTTTACCAAAGAAAGACAGGATCTCATGTTTCTATACTTTGTAAGAGACGACCTTGTTCACTTCCCAACAAGATATACGAATTTTAAAGCTTTGTTGAAACTGTCCGCCCCGCGGCAGACAAGTGGTTTGACTACTGATATTGTACAATATAGAACATATACTTTGTGTACTAGATAATAAGGTAGAGAATTAGATGGCAAGAATAAAGCTTTTCTACGACTAATACAAATTAATGTGTGTTTCATAATATTATAAGGTGATTTTTTATTACTACATACGATAATGAATAATAATGAATAATATTATTATATATTTTGTAATAATGAATAACATGATGCAGTAAAAGAAAAAACAGGACAAAGCCCAGTGCAGCCCGAACGAACGTGCGTATATTCTTTAGGTACGACTTTTGCTTCAAAAATTAAAAACTTGTCTCGACTTCTTCTTCTTCTTATCGTGCCGATGCTACAACTGTATTTTGTTGTAGCATCGTGTTGGAAAGATTAGTCAGACTAGACATTGCTTTACCGTGCCTAGCTGTTACCGGTGTGCGCCACGAGGAGGCTCCTTCCATGCACCCAACTCTCGACGAACTGAGGATACTGACAAACCACGGGCATTTGATACACTCATCTATGATTGAGATAAAAGGTTTACATAAATTAACATATATTTCTAATTACCACATATAGTTTTAACACAGTCCTTTTGCCCGGACACCTTTATGTAGAAAACAGGGCAATACAGAAAAACTCGTTTCACTTAAAAAAATATATTATCATTTTTTGTAAGGATCTTTACTCAGATTGTATCAATCGTTTTGATTTCATTTCTTAAAAGTGCTTTTATATTAAATGATTCATTTTATTACCCTGCTCAATAATCATACCTGAATCCATCTTACACGGTCTAGTAATATGCTTTCTATAAAATTGCGTCAAAAGGGTATTAAAAAGGTTTTAGGGACATACTGACCCTTGAATATTTATAAGATAGACCTTAGATTATGGAAACAAAGAGATTGTTGAAGCTTTACTTGGATCATAAACCACTATTGTGTTGTCTTTCAATTGGTTAGTCCGGTTTGGGTATTAGCCGGTCAAAAGGAGCAGTGAAATCATTATTTATTTCCAAAAGTAAGTATAACAGTATTTACAAAATTGTTAAGCTTTCCACATAGAGTTGCTTCCGATCCAAGTCCAATTAGCGAAAAAAGATATATTAAGTTCAGAAGAAGATAGTTAAAAGTTTTTAACAAAAAGTCTTCGGTTGTCTAAAAATATGATGCCAAAGTTCAATATATGTTTTAGATAGAAAGGTTGACTAACTTAAAAACTTTTCCTCTTCCCGATATTTCGGGAAAGCCGATGTCAAAACAAGTGGAAACTACTAAAAAATGTAAGCCTCCGGCCCGCTTCGCCGAGCATAACGACTCACTACTTGTATAGAAACGCTACTACTGCTGATTATTTTAATAACAAATGAATAGATATTTCCGTTTTATTTTTTATTAGAAACAAGGTTTTATGTATCTGTCTATGATAAATCTTATTTATCTGGTTTTTACGTTATTATAAAACACACGGTATCTAACTTATAAGATTATCATTATTTCTCGTTATTAATTGTACGAGATAGCAATTTATTTATTATCAATCACAGGATGCAACGTCCCATAACGTTATTTACGTACTGACATCATTTTGACATCAAAATTCTAAATGTCACTTACTTAAACTTAGCCTATGTGTGTTAGTTTCAGTTCTGCATACTATTTCTTATTGTAGAACGTTCCTGACCTTTTGATAGGTGTTGTATTATTGAACGGATGCATGAGGTACCGTTTCATCCCGCGGTAAGCGATCTTGAATTATATATCAAAGCAGGTAAGGTCGGTATTGGTAAAGCAAGTTGTGATAGGTAATCGAGATCTAAAGGACAATGCCCAATGGGCTATGGGAATCTGTACCAACTTGCATCAATTTGAACTTACTCTCAAAGCCCTAATTTTTATTTACCTTTTCGCTACCAACAATATTTTTTTCAATGTTTAACCGGATTTCAAAATATTTAAAAATGTATTTTATTTTATATCATATTTGCCTTCTCAGCTAAAGCTTACTTGACAAACAAGATTTTTATGCTCAATGTCCACTCACGAAAATAGGTGACAGCTGGGATCGGAACAAAATAGTTGACGTGCGGAAGGCTTAGTCCGAACTTGCATTTTAACTCCCGACTCTCGAGTCGACAGTCGTCTCTCGGATGTCCTTGTATTTTTGTATGGATATCCGAAAGACGACTCTCGACTCGAGAGTCGGGAGTTTTAAAATGCAAGCTCGGACTAAGCACTCGGAAGTAGGAAATTGATAATCATGTTATGTATAATTAATTTTAATTTTCTAAACCCGGTTAAATAAGAGGGTTAAAAATTAACAAAGTACACGTATAAATAAAATATTAATTTTGATGATAATTAGCTTGTGACGCAATCTGGTACAAGGTTTGGGCAATGTTCTTTAAAATATTAGCTTGTTCTAGAGAGAATACTGTATAGATTATTGAGGGTAGATCTGAAGCATTGTTTTAATTTGTTTCTCATGAAAGAAAACAATCTCACACATACTTCATGATCAAGGAACTGACACCTAGAATCACACAGTACAAGACGAACTTCATTTTGACAAAATTTCTAGATGATGACAATAACAGCTGACATCCACACGAGACGTAACAAAACCAAAATGGCTTTCTTATGATCAAAAGTAGCGAGTGCGGAACGTATTTCCGGGATCTAGAAATGCAATATGGCGGCTCGGATCTCGAATTAAATTCTCCGCTAGCGGGTTTTAGTTTCAAATTGTATAAATCAAGTCTTTTGTGTTTTATCCCTATTTTTAAAATATTGTTTAAATTAGCGAATCTTAAAAGGCGTTTCAGCTATGCTGAAAGTCAACAGAGTATTAGCTCTGCATTCTATATCAGTCGTGGGTTCGATCCCTGCCAGGAACAAAGATAAGTGTAGAGGCAAACATTGATATACGTACGATGTATTCTATTACATGTATTTTACAAAAAAATATAAAAGTTTTAAATCAGCCATCAACTTCCCATAGTACATCGTTGCTTATTGTTAGATTAGAGCGTAAGATAAGTAATGCTTATTAATATGTTTTTATTAAACTACTAGCCGAGACACTGGTGCAGTTTTGATTTTGAAATAGGATTATGAACCTGGCCTTAAAAATTATGAACATAATCAAATGTATTTGTTATTTAAAGCATACATCGAGTACAACAAAGAGGATGTCACTGCTGCCGACGCGACGGTTGCACTTGCGAGGAACCTCAAATAAACGATGAGCAATCTTGAAGCCTGCACCAGACACTCCAGCACAGAATACATAATAACTCTTGACCTAATGATACTATTTTAAATTTGAATTTGCAACTCTATATCACAGAAATAGGACTGGAAATGCGTTGTATTTGTTATATAGAATACTGCCTTCCCTAAGGCTTATTACGTAATTTACAACAGCGACTAATTGTGTAATGTGCTTGTTGGCGGGTCGTCTCACGGAATTGGTTTTATAATTTATTCTGCTGATGTATTATTGTGGGAAGGATTTTATGTACTAAAGGCAAAAAATAAATATCTAAACTTGAAATATTACAGTTTTTCAAATATAGAGTAGGTATATTTATTTTTAATTTCGACAATCCGATATTTATTTTTTGTGTCTATCTGTGCCCTAGTAGCTCATACACCACTTCACACATTCTGACATATGAACAATCGGTGACATAGGTTACGTGGCATCTTTACATTCTTTTTTTGCTTTGACATAATATAATAGCATATTTTTGGACTGAAACTAAATAAAAATCGCGCGTTTTTATTTTGAGTAGGATGGATCAAATGGAAATGCTTGAGTATTTAAGTTGTTTTTGCGGACGGGTTTTAGTTTTTGAACTGTTTAAACTTGTTGGTTCAGAGCACGTGTTGTGAGGGAAATGAAATAGCGAGCGGAGGTTGGTTTTTAAAGTGTAGAAACAAAGAGTCAGCTCACGATACAATAAACTTAAAATTCCGTCGTCACTCGTCGGTTTACAACCGAAAGAGCTCTTTTAAGAGTAAGTACGGCGGAGGTTTTACTGTGTGATAGCAGTTGATGGCGGGCATTAGTCACGGCTCGGTCGCGGCTCTTTAGCGGCTGACGTGACAATGGATGCCATGGCCGAGCGCGCTACTGGGGCAGGAGTCAGGACCTTCACTCATTTATGTCGACTTTTGATCCCCAGACAGTACTTAGAGTTCTGTTCTGATGGAAAGAAAACGGTTGCATTTTCAGGAGGTCTAAACCTACCGAGTGGTTACTTCAAACAACACGTTTCCTAAAAACATTTTGTAAAACACTTTGTAAGTTTCTCGTTACTGAGTTCTGAGTATTAAAATCAATTGTATATTAGTCTCTATTCCTCTTGTTTTTGTATAAGATGAAACAACTGTTAAAGTTCAAAAGAGGTCCTTACTCTACGAAACTCGAATACCTTTCCGTTTACGAAACTTATCAACAAAGCTCTTAGTACAAGAGCCTGGCAGTAGTTTTTAGCGCGATCGGATCTACAAAGAGCCCTTCTTTTTAGTAGCAGTGTTTTTTTTTTATAAAATTAAAATTAGAAAGCAAACTACACTTTTACACAAATCTGTTACCGTCACTACTAAACCGTAGCATGATACTACGTAGCTACGAGTAGATGGGATTTCTGGAAATATAAGATTGAAATTCACAACAAAATATTTTCTGTGTTTATGAAAATTGATGCAGGTATGGCGGTCTCGAATTTAATAATCCAAAAATAGATTATAAACATAACATTTTTCAAAGACATTAATTATCTTAATCTAGTAGTCTAAGATCCGGCTGCAGGATTACTGCGCTCATCTGTTTTTTGCTGCAAACCAAATTTTTATGTATATTTATAATTAGGAGAATATATATTTATCAGGTTGCCTAGCAAAATTTGGCCGCCAGTATGTTTAATTAAATTATTTTAAATTATTTTTTTGGAAAAATATCGTTCTCTTGTTTTTTAAATCAAATAACGTCTACATCATGGCAATTAATATGAAGACTCAAAAAAATCAGCAACCCTTATTTGCGGGTAGATTAAATTAAGCAAACAAATATGATAAAAAATGGAAAAAAATAGCTTTAATTTGATATGCAATTAATAAATAAACGTTATGCACGTATAAATATATCGAAATCATACCTGTTTACACCTGGCTGCGAAGAGGTACGGCCAAGTGCGCAACGGCAACCGTGATTTTTTTGAATTATAATACTATACAGCTAAATTACCACTGACTGACTGACTGACAGGGTTGTTCTCCCAGAAGGGCTTTTAAATTGGAAAATGTAATAATGCAAAAGTACTTAACAAAAGGGGGTGAGTACGAGAAAAATCCGAAATCCCCCCTTTTTGTCCCCCCTCTTGCTCCCCCCGCCATCAACTTTGGCTGTATGGGTCCGATTGAGCTCAAATTAAAACGCATTGCTATTTAGGCTATTCTCTATCCGAATACGTCGAAAAAATTTTCAAAATCCGACATAAATCTCAAAAGTTATCGGCATCTGAACGAAAATGGTCAAGGGTGTGGACGTTGTCCCAACGATTCAAAAGTTTTGAAATGATGGTCCACGATTGGGCCAATTTTTTTTCAAAATTCGCGATTTCTTTGCTTTTTTAAATGCAATATTGTTGGAAATGGTTAATTGTATACGAATTTGCTTTTTTATTTTCTAAAAGTTAACGTTAACTGTCAGTTTTCGTCAAATTTTGAAAAACTTTAAAGTCGATTATCTCGGTGAATATTCAACTTTTTAGGGTCAAAATCACGTTTGGGGTGTATAGTTTTATTAACTGAATAGGAATATAAAAAAAAAACTTGATGGTCCAATTTAAAATATTTTTCAGTACATTTGTTGTTGGGCGGTGTTGGGAAGTGTTGATCGGCTGGCGGCCATGTTTGTTTCGAATACTGAAGTAGTTCGTTTTTTGAATTTTTCTTCAGTGTGAATTTTCTTTGCGGAGTTGGAATTAGAACGCGTTTTTCTTTTGTTTTTTATGTAGGTATGCCTGTATTAGGGTTTGTATTGGTTTTCAAACTGAATAAAGGTATGATATTTATCTTTGAATGTAGGGAAGTTTTGAGTGTTTTAGTGAATATTAATAGTGATAATATTTTTTTTTCTATGTAGGGTTGCCATGTATGAGGCTTCTGTTTGATGTCGAACTGAATAAAGGTTTTGTACTTATTTTTGAATGTAGGGAAGTTTTTAGTGTTTTAATAAATATTCATAGTGATAATATTTTTTTTTCTATGTAGGGTTGCCATGTATGAGGCTTCTGTTTGATGTCGAACTGAATAAAGGTTTTGTACTTATTTTTGAATGTAGGGAAGTTTTTAGTGTTTTAATAAATATTCATAGTGATAATATATTTTTTTCTATGTAGGGTTGCCATGTATGAGACTTCTGTTTGATGTCGAACTGAATAAAGGTTTTGTACTTATTTTTGAATGTAGGGAAGTTTTTTGTGTTTTAATAAATATTCATAGTGATAATATTTTTTGTTCATGTAGGGTTGCCATGTATGAGGCTTTTAATTGATGTCGAACTGAATAAAGATTTTGTTCTTATTTTTGAATGTAGGAAAGTTTAAGGTCTTCCAGTAAATATTTATTATGATAATATTTTTTTATCCATGTAGGGTTGCCATGTATGAGGTTTCTGTTTGTTGTCGAACTGAATAAAGGTTTTGTACCTATTTTGAATGTAGGAATGTTAAAGGTCACACCGTAAATGTTCATTGTGATAATATTTTCAATTCTTTGTAGGGTTGCCATGTATGAGGCTTCTGTTTTTAAAAACAACAGCTGCAACAAGACCACGCGAGCTGCGTGCAGCTCGCGAACCTTCGAAAAAACTAGTCTTCATATAAATTACCATGATGTAGATGTTATTTTATTTAAAAAACAAGTGAACGATATTTTTTCCCAAAAAACAAAAAAAAATAATTTAATTAAACATACTGGCGGCCAAATTTTGCTAGGCAACCTGATAAATATATATTCTCCTAATTATAAATATACATAAAAAATCGGTTTTCAGCAAAAAACAGATGAGCGTAGTAATCCTGCAGCCGGATCTCGTACTATAGTGTTATGTTCAAGGTCCTGGGTAAAAAAACATAAATTTTAGTGTTTTTTGTCATATTTAATACAAATATAAGGCAGAGAACCGGTGCCAGTCCCGTCGCCGCAAAAGGTACACATTTCCACAATCAGGGACGGAGAGGTGTAATTGTTTCGTTAAAACGCGAAACGTGTTAATTTCGCGCCGCCACGGGCGCGCCGGTCTCGCCACTGCAATTCACATTTCATTTGATAATGAGCTTTATTTTCTCCTACTTAGGTTCCAAATAACTAAGATATAAAAAAAAAAGTACTAATTATTTCAATTGACTTTCGTAAAAATGGGTTTTTAACATAAAAAATCTAGTGAAAAATCATTAGAGAACATAGTGACGTCATTTTGTAGTAGAGCTAAAGGTCATTCGAAATATAGATAACTGATACATGTGTTCAATAAAGCTCTCTGTTCCGATTGGATTGTTCTAGAACAAGTGGAACCCAAGCTAGTTTCACTCAAACGCTGTCTAATATTTCAATCTCGTAGAAAGTGCACTGCAGTCTGCACTACTTACTCGTTTATTGCTTTGCAGAACATAAATATTAGAACACATAGGTTTTTGAATAAACTACAGTCAAGTAAATTCTAGAATATTTGATCTGTTACTTTTAAAAACAACTCTAAAGTTATCTGACATTGAGAAATCTCAACTATTATGCTGGGGCCACACTAGCGGGCTACGGCGAATATTCGTGTTAACGCGATGTATGTGGCCGGGTACATCGTGTCATCGCTTAGTATATCGCCTTTATCTGAACACGATGCTTTTGTCGCGCCAACACGATACGAATATTCGCCCGCTAATGTAGCCGAAGCATTAGAAAGAATCACTTAATTCCACGAATGTTTTTTTTGAAGTGAAAACTTCTTTAGCGGCGCTGGGTGGGTAAAAACTTTCAAACTCGCGTCAGGGTCACGTGACGTCGAAAAAGCGTAAGATCTTATTTAATTTTTATACATTGCTCGTAAAACAAGAGACGACAAAAGAACACACTTGCGGTCACGCGACGTATGACTCAAACAATTAAATAGTGTTGTGGCGACATGACGTGACGATGACGTGGCGACATGACGTGACGTGACGATGACGACGAAGCCAACGAAGACACAGACACATTCGCGCTTGCGCGATGACGTGACGATGACGTGGCGACATGACGTGACGTGACGATGACGACGAAGCCAACGAAGACACAGACACATTCGCGCTTGCGCGAATGTGTCTGTGTCTTCGTTGGCTTCGTCGTTGTGTCACATTCGCGCTTGCGCGAATGTGACACAACGACATGACACAATCACAATGACACAGACACATTCGCGCTTGCGCGAATGTGTCTGTGTCTTCGTTGGCTTCGTCGTCATCGTCACGTCACGTCATGTCGCCACATCATCGTCACGTCATGTCGCCACGTCATCGTCACGTGACGATGACGTGGCGACATGACGTGACGTGACGATGACGACGAAGCCAACGAAGACACAGACACATTCGCGCTTGCGCGAATGTGTCTGTGTCTTCGTTGGCTTCGAATGTGTCTGTGTCATTGTGATTGTGTCATGTGTGAATGTGTCTGTGTCTTCGTTGGCTTCGAATGTGTCTGTGTCATTGTGATTGTGTCATGTCGTTGTGTCACATTCGCGCAAGCGCGAATGTGACACAACGACGAAGCCAACGAAGACACAGACACATTCGCGCAAGCGCGAATGTGTCTGTGTCTTCGTTGGCTTCGTCGTCATCGTCACGTCACGTCATGTCGCCACGTCATCGTCACGTGACGATGACGTGGTGACATGACGTGACGATGACGTGGCGACATGACGTGACGTGACGATGACGACGAAGCCAACGAAGACACAGACACATTCGCGCTTGCGCGAATGTGTCTGTGTCTTCGTTGGCTTCGTCGTTGTGTCACATTCGCGCTTGCGCGAATGTGACACAACGACATGACACAATCACAATGACACAGACACATTCGCGCTTGCGCGAATGTGTCTGTGTCTTCGTTGGCTTCGTCGTCATCGTCACGTCACGTCATGTCGCCACATCATCGTCACGTCATGTCGCCACGTCATCGTCACGTGACGATGACGTGGCGACATGACGTGACGTGACGATGACGACGAAGCCAACGAAGACACAGACACATTCGCGCTTGCGCGAATGTGTCTGTGTCTTCGTTGGCTTCGTCGTTGTGTCACATTCGCGCTTGCGCGAATGTGACACAACGACATGACACAATCACAATGACACAGACACATTCGCGCTTGCGCGAATGTGTCTGTGTCAGTGTGTCTTCGTTGTCTTCGTCGTTGTGTCACATTCGCGCAAGCGCGAATGTGACACAATGACATGACACAATCACGACTGTGGTTATATTTTTGAAGTGAAAACTTAAAAGTGAAAACACAACGTTAATATTGAAGTTTTCACTTCTGCCGGCACTCCCGGAGTGCTAGCTTTTTTTTTTCAATAATACGTATTCGAAAATCGCAGATGGGTGGGAACGAGTAACATTGTGTAACCGTAGTATGCGCGGGTCTGTGACGCGACACGGCGCAGATAGTATTCACCGCGCGAGATAGCTGAGACAGAGTGGGCGGTGTGCCCAGAGGTGGGCCACAGCGCACACCACGCCAGTAGAACCACTCGCATACTCAACTTAGAGGACATGAAAATCCAAACAATGACTACAGTTTAATTCGTGTTAGAATTTACTTCATTATTATGTGGAGTAATCTAAATAGCTAATATACAGTATTTTCGTATTATTTTGTCATCAAATATGATTACTTTAAAAAAAATATATAGTTTTATCGGTACCTACAAGTCGCATAAAATATATATATATATGTTATTAATATATGTTACAAGAAGAGTGTTAGATATGAATGTGGATGGATGTAGAAGTAGAGGGAGGCCAAAGAAAAGATGGATGGACTGTGTGAATGATGACATGTGTAAGAAAGGTGTGAGCATTGAGATGACGTCTGATAGAGGTGAGTGGAAGAAGAGGACGTGTTGTACCGACCCCACATAATGTGGGACAAGGGTAGGAAGATGATGATGAAGTCGCATAAAATATAAAATAGACAGAACAAACAGTATACAAGCAAAACATCAGTTTATTAACAATCTCGTGAAATCGAAGGGCGGCTTACCGAACTTCATACGAAATATTCTAAGCATAAGCCGATAATATTTTTATTACTGTAGGAAGATAATTTGTAGTTTATAATATTTGACTCTGGTCTTGTACCCCATATTTCTAAATAAATGTTTGTATCCAGCAACGAACGTCGTTTGCGTTGAGCCCCCGAAATGCTTCCACCATCGGTTTAATTACATTAGTGAGCTGTTCTACTGCGAATGCGCTGCACTGGACCAGTAAACAAGAGTAAATAATGGCCGCTGGTCGCTTTGTGACCCGTTTAGAACTCTCTACTAACTGTTCGCTGCGCTGTGGTTTTACCTTGCTAATGCCTTGCCTAGGTGCTCGCAGATAACACAAGACTTAGGATTCTACTAAATAGCTCGGGATCTTGTGTGCTGTGCTTCTGTTGTTAGCACCTCTGTGGCGCAACGGGACATTAGCTGAAATGCAAAAGTACGAGCTCGATTTCTAAAGCAAGACATTTTTCGGATTTTTAAAGTATGGTTCTCATTATTCCAGGTCACGAACCGTACATAGTTTAAGTCGGTCCAGCTGCTACAGCGTGATTGTGTCACAAACATTTCAACGAAACAAAATAATTTCGCAAAATATAATAAAATATTTTTTCTTTAGTATTTTAGTGAACTTACAATACAAAAGCTTCATAAAACTATAATCTGATGATAGTAGTAGATTGTAGTGAAAAAGCTCTCGGTATACGTACACGGGCACTTGCGACGTATGGCTGTAATTTCCGGCTCGCGAGATGGCGCTACCTACCCTCTTCCGGAAAATAGAAAATGTCACGTTCTCCTAATTTGAGTCTGTGTGCCCTTCAAGCCTACGCGTTATACCCCCAATGATGGAAGTCTACTATGGGAGTATACTTAGGTAGCGGATCTTTAGTAATTTATCTTATCACTGTGTCGTGTGAATTATTAAACACTGGATAAAAAAGCTATTCTCTTCGGCTCTATATAACATTGTCCGCTAGCTTTGTAACGTTTTCGTGTTTAAGCAAGTCACTCAAGATAATGCCGCTACTGGGCTAAAAAGGCTCCTATTTGAATTTTTAGAGAGCCCGAAGTAGGATAGGAAATCCTTCATATACTGAGCTTAAGATATGTAACTCAAGTCGACCTACACTTGTGTTTATCAAAATCTAAATCGAATCAAAGACTAAGCTAAAGTTTTTGATTATACAAACGCAAGAGTACGAGTACCTACCTAAGTTCACGTGTATTTGTCTCCGTATGACAGCCTCAAAACCCTTAATCTGTACCATGTTCTACTAGTAGGCTTGGTAAGAGTCCCTTTTAGCCTCTTTATCAATTAGTCCGCTCGGTGTGCCCAGGCGAGTGGCTATGAGCCGCTAGTGGGCTAAGAAAGCGCCCCCTAGTGAGCTCGAAAGTGTGTCACGCGACTGGATAATTCCATATATCTGGGACGTGCTGGGAATCGCGCGAGACTCCTCTTGTATTGTATTGTTTATGTGTTTTGACGGCGAAGCGTAAATAAGGACAAGTGTGTTATGCAGTTTGTACCTATCTCATAACTAGCTATACTTGAACGTGACTGACGAAATAAAGACTAGTTCAATCTCTATCTACATATATATATTTTATATATAAAGGCTATTGTCTTCCTACATTATATTGTTTGTCAGTGTATCACTAATTTTGTAAGATATTGCAGTATGCTGTATAAATAAATTTATGTTTTAAATCTAGCTTACTTATTAACTTAAATCGTTACATATTAATTAAGTGTTTCATGAATGACAATAAATAAATACCAACTAAGTAATATCTGCCCTGATGTTTACTGATGTAGTTATTAATAAGATGCACACATGACAATCTTGAAGGATGCGCGTTACATAGGCAATAGGTACGTCATCTTTGTTGGAACACTTCACGTATCGGTGTAGCTGACTTACTGCTTACTCAAGGTATTGTTACATTGCGCTCAGATATTTATATTTTGCAATAACCGTTTTATCGCTCGTAAATACGATATTGTCGTGGTTTTTTCCTTATACGAACTATTGGTATTAGTTCATTTGTGAGCATATTGTATAAATGGAACGTACTTGTTTATAGAGAAGTATTCATATATTTTCATATAAATCAATAATAAATTGACGACCGATGTGGCGCGGTGGGCGATGGTCCGCCTGCGACGCGGAAGGTTGCGGGTTCGATTCCCGCCTCGGGATAAATGTTTGTATGTTCTGCAAAGATTTATTCCGGGTGTTCTAGGTATTATATGTATAATAAAAAATATCTATCTATGTAATGTATTATATTAAGTATGTCAGTCTTCTAGTACCCATAACACAAGCTCTGCTTAGCTTGGGGCTAGATGATGTTGTGTGGATTGTCCAGCATTATTTATTTATTTATTTTAAATTAAATGAAAAATGATACATTTTAATGATTGAAATGCTCTTCTACAACCCGATGGCATACTTATTATAAAATGCTCTGCTTATACCTAATCAAACATAAATAGACAACACTTTTATTTAAAATCAAATACACACACACCTCGGCTTAAGGAGTAATAGTTTAAATATTGTCCAAGAAAATCAGCAATATAGTTACATAAAATACAAGTTTTGCTTTGTTTGGGACTAGAGGAAAATATCCTTGAATATTTATAGATTAATTAATTCTTTGTTGTATACCTACTGACTAGACTCTTGAGACTCAAAAGAACTTTGTTAACCATTTTGCTTTGTTCTGAATATTTTATAAGTATTAGGATCTCACCTAGCATCAGAAAACTGTTTTAATGTAGGCACTGTGATCTCTTAACACAAGTAGGTATTTTTTATATATTTTTTAACTTAAAAGGAGAGTTATAGAACATTGTTCTATCAACAATGTAGTAGATAGATAGGTAAAAACTTAATTGCACACAGATTTTATAAGATTTTACACACATGAAACATTAAATCTAGAGCGCAATGTGCGGCCTTATCGCTATGAGCTCTTCCAGGCAACCTTTGGATGGACAGGAATGAAGAAAATTATAAAGTGGCGGTAGTTCCTATTGTATTTAGAAATAAATCAATAAAAAAATATAAGTTTTACATACTTTGTTTAGTTTGAGAGTAAAGTGCGAAATGTCCGAAAATTTTTATTATCCTTTGGAACCAATAATAATAATAATAAATAATGCTGGACAATCCACACAACATCATCTAGCCCCAAGCTAAGCAGAGCTTGTGTTATGGGTACTAGAAGACTGACATACTTAATATAATACAATACATAGATAGATATTTTTTATTATACATATAATACCCAGAACAATAAATCCATTTTGTTATATTGTATAACATATTATTTATATTATAAAATATATGTATGCATATTGTATTTAATTGAAGTATGTTGTGTAGTGGATGGGTCAGTGTAACGTCGGTTCACGTTGTCTGCGGCTCTGAGTCCGCTTGCTATTCATAACTCCGCTCCTCCACTCGCCCACTCAAACACAATTCTAATCTAAAACATTTTACTCACAGAACAATAACGGGATAGAATGATTTCAAGTACCTAGATGTACCTATATGTAGTAAAAATCATATACATATAGTGAAGCGCTAACGTTGTACAATTTAACTATTTAAACGCAAATCGAAGTCATACTAGTTTTATTTATTTCACTTTCCTGCTCTCATTTTAAGTGGTAATTAATATTTTTAGTTTATTAATAATTTCATTAGGCACGTGTACGTTTAGTTATTATCTGAAACTTTACAAACAACTAGCTGACCCGTGCCCACTTCGTTGGGTATAATTCGACCGTTTTTTGCAAAACGGACTACCACGTAAAAGCCTTTTTATTTTTCGGTTTTTTATATAACCTATGACACTCAGCAATAATGTGGCTTTCTATTGGTGAAAGAATTATTAAAATCGGTTCAGTAGATCCCGAGATTACCCCTTACAATTTAACAAATATACAAACACACGAACTTTACCTCTTTATAATATTAGTATAGATAGTATAGATTTATTAGATTGGGTATTCATAATTTTCTTTCTGCCTGTATTATTGAATGTAAATCGATGATAGAATAGTATTTATTGTTGTAAATACTCATAATTACTCCTAGTTTGTAAGTACTGAAGTAGAATAGGTCATCACATGCCCATCTGACTCGGACAGTGAGTATCTGTTCGCAGTCTGTTCTACCCCGGCGAGTTCTGCGGCTGGGAACAGATTGCGCGGTGACCACGCTGCACTGCTAATGAAATTTTCTTTTTATTGCTGTCAACTGTGCTTCCTACTTGTTACTGTGTTAGTCGCTAGTGAGCCGAGGAAGTGGGAGGGCGAGGGGGCAATGTAGGGGGAACAGCTTGTATGACAGTCATGATACTAAGCTAATTGTTTTTATATTATGTCACGTGACGCGTATAATAAAATATTGCAAAATTGTACGTACTAAATGTTTTTTTTACTTTGTGACCGATGACCTTACTTATTTGTTTTAGTTGGTAGTAGTAACATAAATGAATTTTAGAAAATAGTGATCTTAATTCTTATCAGGAATAGTAAACACACTTTACACCTTCATCAATCTCTGAAGAACTGGCTTAAGGTAAAACTACATATAAGCCCATGGATCAGCACAGCGCCAAGCTATTAATAGCACCACAGACCTACCCGCACTGCTGACGACGTCGCAAATACAGAAAAAGATTTTCCAGTGAGATGCTGAAGTAAAAAGTGGTGAAGCTTGACCCTTCCGACGTTTCTCCAGCACTCCAGCCGTCAACCACTTCCGTTGGCTACCATTAGAGCCTCCGGATATTGAAGCCAACACGTGACCGTCTCCGGAGACCACTCTTAACCCACAGCTCTTATTACCTCGAGATAAGGATGTCTTTCACTTAGCAAACTCTGAAAGAGACGTGTTAAGGGAATGGGTAGGCTATTCGTGTGCAGACAAGGTGCAATCTGCCATGCACGGGTAAGGATCCATGGGTTACAGTTTGAAATCTGAGTTTTGTTATTGAAATATGATTCGTATCTTACAGGTATAAGGTTTAATTTTCATGTTTGGGTTGAGATGTGTATGGATTATTGAGTTGAAGCTGAGTATGTAAGATTTATGCGATGTTAGTTGCTTATAAAGTTAGGAGCGCAGGATTAGTTTAGGATTTATGCTGCGATAGCGCTGCTCTAAGGTCTTGCTCTCCCATGAAAGGTCGACCGATTTCTGAGTCTAGTATAACCCTCACGGGTTTATGCTTTTTTTAGAGAATACATTTTCTTAGTAGACTCTCTGATACAACAGGGTCTACACTTGACAGAACTAACGTTGCCGTGTCTGTTTAACAAAGAAAATAAATGATCTTTTGTTTTGATTAATATATTAGATATATTTAATTGAATTTAGCGATTATTATATTTAATTGACTTTTTTATATTGATGATTTGTGAGCGTGGCTGGGTATGCAAGAAGAGGAAGGCCGAAAGACAAGTGGCTGGATCGTGTGAAAGAGGAAATGAATGTGAGAGGAGTAGACTCAGAGTTGACTTTTATGACTGAGATTGAGTGGAAGAAAAAACATGTGCCGACCCCACCTAGCGTGGGATAAGAGCAGGGAAATGATGATGATGATGATGATTAGTGTTAAAATCCAATTTCAAATTGTAAAACAGCTATACCGGGTTGTTTAAAGTTGTTTACAAAGATTGCAACCTCACTCCGTGTAAGTTGGAACCGTAGTTTGAGTTCCCTAATTACTTGAACACAAACTTGAGTCTAGTTCTGAACATATGAAGCTGGTGGGATTGGTTCTTGATTATTTTTATTTGAAGAGTAAAACTTTATAGATTGCTTAAACTCAACTTATGCTGCACCGCCTTTAATTAATACTATATTAAGTACTTGAAGAGAGCTTTCATTACGAGAAACTCACAACTGAATATTATTTTGAAACTAATTGATTTTTTTTATGTTATGAAAAAATATGGCATGAAGTTTTTAAGAAGAGCTACTAGATCAGAAGTGATCCCACATACACGTAACGTAAAACTTTCTCGGTTCCAAGAAGCCAATTCCAAGGCTACAGAGAATTAGTGGATGATATGTTTTCACTCTTTTTTCTGGCGATATAAATTATCAATAGTTTGGAAACAATGGCTCATGCCGTCTGTCGTCAGTACATCGTAAAAAAATAATGTTTTCAATACGGTATTGGACGTTCGGATTTAATATCTCAAAGAACGCGCACGTGATTCGGCTACAAACTGCTTTCCTCCTGCTATTATTTCTGCTCGTCTATATTACTTATCGTGCGACAGGTTGGCGATAGACGATACTTTTGCAACCTTCTTTTTATCCTAATTTCTAGCATTAAAAAATAATAAACTCATAAATAAATAATAATTTATTCACACTAAATAGGTATTCAGTGTGAATATTTAATTCTTGTGTGTTTGTTGCTGCACAACGTAGGTATCTCTTTTTTGACGTTTTCCGCTGCTTACTTAGTGTAGCTTTTACATAATCAGAGAGCAGACTCTAGGGAGTTACTGTATCTGCATATCTTTTTGAAGCAACTTGTGTTAAATACAATAATG
This sequence comes from Ecliptopera silaceata, assembly GCA_932527185.1. NCBI lineage: Eukaryota > Metazoa > Arthropoda > Insecta > Lepidoptera > Geometridae > Ecliptopera > Ecliptopera silaceata. The sequence continues at coordinate 306,922 of OW052202.1, read as the reverse complement.
GTAAACTTTGCAAATGATGCAATTGGTTAACATTATTTTCGCACAAAATGCGACACGACTATAACATTCCAAATATCAGCATCCCGGATGATACAGCAAGGTAAACAGGCCACATTCCGCGCTGTTTGCACAAACTCGCCGTTGTCCGCTCGCCCACTCGATACATAAATCAGCCTGCATTTTGTAAACGTCAATACAAAAGCTTGTATCGAAATAAATCTCTGAGATTAGGCTCCTCCATGACCCGCGCTCCGCTATGAGCAACTCGGGTGACCACACTGCACGTTATGTTACCAACTACAAATAAAGTTTGCTATTGTTCTCACTCGTTCTGTGACCTATGTATTGTTTAATCATCTGATGTTTAATCGTCACTGCTGCCTGTACTTACTTGTTACTTGTAGAGCGGGCTGTTTTCCGCAACTAGGCCGCAAGCGGGCCCTTTTTGCGTGAGGGATGGCGGTTGTTATTCCAGCCATCCGATGTCCTCCAGGAAGGCCAGCAGCTCGCTGATGCTGGTGCAGGCCTCTTGGGTAGTCCTCGGTGTTCCGAGGTGTTGCGCTCTCTGAGACGACACGCTCCTGCACTCCAGGAGCACGTGCGCGGCCGTCTCATCTGTGTCCAAGCATCCCCTACATAGGGGGCTGTCAGTAATACCTATATTAAATAAGTGTTTGTTTAAGTGGCAGTGTCCTGTGATGATTCCAATAACCTTTCGGAGCTTGCCACGTGTCAGCCTGAGCAGTTTTCGGGAGTATCCAGGGTTTAACGCCGGGAATGCCTCCCTGGACTGTCTACAGTCGTCTGATTTTACCCACTGATTGTGATGTACTTTGGTTGTCTGTTGGCGGATCCAAGTCCGGACTTGGCTAAACGGTAGCGGTATCAGCGGCTCTGGTCCTGCAGAGTGCATTTCCGAACCCCTTCTCGCCAGAGCGTCAGCCTCGTCGTTTCCTCTGGATCCACTGTGACCCTTGATCCATTGGAGGGTTACCTTGTTTGACTTACTCACCTCTTCCAGTAATCGGTGGCATTGCACCGTGAGGCCTGAGTTGTGTTCATACCTGTTTAGGGCTTGTAGAACGGATGCACTGTCAGAGAGGATTCTGATGTTGTAGTCAGTTACCTTTCTTCGTAGTACTGCCCGTGCTGCCTGTATTATGCCTACACATTCCGCTTGGAAAATGGAGCTGTGCGTCCCCAAGGCAGATGTGGTGTGTATGTTTAGGTCTTCCGAAAACGTTCCCGCACCGGTACCTGTTTTTGTCTTAGAGCCGTCCGTGTATATCCTTACTTCGTGTATGTCGGAAGTGTCACTTGGCTCCTCATGCAGTTGTATGTTGAAGTTCCTCGTGTAGAGATGTACCTTAGGAACTCTGTCATATATCGAAAGGAGTAGTGGGTTACCTTGCGAATAGTTGTTTAGAATGGCAGTGTGCGATGCCATTGTGTCTTGTTCCCACAGTTGCAGGTTCCAGAGTCTGTATGCAGATGAGGCTGCCTCTTCCTGCACATGAAGATGTAGTGGTGTCATACCTATTAGAGCTTCGAGCGCCTTTGTTGGCGTAGTTCTCATGCAGCTTGTTATTGCCGTACACGCCAGCCTCTGGAATTTCTGTAGTTTGTTCATCGCAGTGCTTTGGTTTGTTCTCGGCCACCATACCAAAGCACCGTATGTCACTGAAGGCCTAATCACGGTATTGTACAGCCATAGAGTTATTTTTGGGCTTAAACCCCATGACTTACCAATCATTTTGCGACATTGCCAAAATGAGATTGTTGCCTTTCTTATTTTGTTTTCTATGTGTCTCGCCCAGTTTAATTTGCTGTCCATTGTGATACCTAGGTATGTAACCTCCTCCGATAGCTGGAGTTGAGTGCCGAACAGGGATGGCAATATGTACGTACCTAGTTTGCGTTTATTGGTGAACATCACCAGTTCTGTCTTAGCCGGATTTACGGTCAGACCGAAGTCTGCGCACCATGTCTCTACTAGTCTCAGCGCGTTGTTCATTATGTTGCATGCTACGCTTGCAAAGTGCCCTGAGATAAGTATTGCTAGATCATCTGCATATCCTACCGTGTAGAAGCGTTCTTTGTTGAGCTTGGTGATTAGGTCATTTGCTACCAGATTCCAGAGAAGCGGGGATAGTACACCACCCTGGGGGCAGCCTTTTACCACCACTCCCCTGGTATCCCCCCGCTGGTCTATGCGCACCGCTCTGAGTCGCAGCATGTCCATGATCCAGTCGACCAGCGCTCGTTCCACACCGTGTTTATGCAGGGCTGTCTTTATGCTATGGAAGCTTGTTTTGTCAAACGCACCTTCTATGTCTATGAAGGCTGCAAGGCATAGTGTTTTGTTAGAGATGTCACGTTCCAGTGTCTTTACTACCGAGTGCAGCGCTGATTCAGTTGATTTACCTGTACTGTATGCATGCTGATGCCGGTGTAGCGGTGTTTTGGGTAGTATGTTGTCTCTTAAGTGTCGGTCGCATAGTCTCTCCAAGGTTTTTAAGAGGAAGGAAGTGAGACTGATGGGTCTGTATGATTTTGGTTCTGTATAGTCACTTTTACCTGGTTTCGGCAGAAAGAGGACCTTCACTTCTCTCCATGCCTTGGGGACATAGCGATGTGCTATACATGCTCTGTAGATACTCGTAAGTATGGAGCTTAGTAGTGTCACTCCCCACTGCAGTAGACCGGGGAAGATGTTGTCCAAGCCTGGTGATTTGTATGGTTTAAATGTGTTTATTGCCCAGATTACCTTATGTCGAGTGACCACCGAGTTCGCTGTCGACCAGTCCATTTCCAGGGGTGGTGGAGGTTCTCCAGCCGCCTCCTGCCACTCGGTTGTGTCACTCATTACACACCCAGGGAAGTGCGTTTGTAGTAGTAGTTCGTGGGTTTCTGTCTCGGTTTTTGTGTAGCTGTTGTCAGGACGCCTGAGAGTACCTATCTCCTTATTGGGGTCTGCTGCTAGGACTTTCCTGACTCTGTTTGCTTTGCTGTTCGATTCTATGTTGGAACAGAATGTTGTCCATTTACGGCGACGGGTGCAGTGAATGCGTCTTTTGTATTCGGCCTGTGCTGCCTTGTATGCTTCCCAGTCCTCGTCGTCGTACGTGTTCATAGCTCTGTTGAAGAGATTGCGTACCTTACATTTTTGTCTTTCCAACTTCTGTGACCATCCTCCTTTACTTTTGTCATTGTCATTGACGTTGGTTAGGGGACATGCGGCTTCAAAGCTCTGAGTTAAGCTTGCTGTAATGTGTTGGATTGTCTTTTCTATGTCTGCTGTGTTGGTCATATCTGACCCTACTGTGCCTGTACCCAAATGTTGTCTCAAGGATTTGATATATAGCACCTTGTCCGTTCTCCGTGGGTTTCGGAAGGGAGGTGCTGTTACCTTGTTTAGTGTTATTTCATAACGGATCCACCGGTGGTCGGAGCAGGAGGATTCCTCCGATACTCTCCAGTTCCGGATGACTTCAGATTTATTACCTGATATCATGGTGAGATCGATTATGGTGCGGCAGCGTTTCGTTACAAAGGTGGGTTCTGCACCTTTGTTCGCTAGTGTCAGGTTAGTGGAGAAAAGAAAGTTTACCAGTTCTTCTCCTCTGTTGTTTGTATTCTGCATGCCCCACAAAGGGTGATGTGCATTGGAATCTGTCGAAATAATTAGTGTGTCTACATTTTGTTCACAGTATCTTACCAGATCTATGATGTGTCTTGAGGGGATGTCTTCATCGGCAGGCATGTACGCCGATGTCAGTATCACATCTCCTTGTACCCCCCCAGTTCCTCCCTGGATTCTGACAGTTGTCAGGTCCCTGAAACAGAACTCGTTAAGGGGCACGGTTGTCAGGTTCCGTGGCACATAGATGCACGCGCGGATGTTTGTACTGTTGGTGTCATATATTAACTTACCCTTCATGTTGTCTAGACCATATACACGCCCGGCTCTGATCCACGGTTCCTGAATCAGAGCTATGGTCTCGTTGTCTGTCTCCAGCACTCTGCGTAGGTTGGCCGTTGCAGTGAGACTGTGCTGGAGGTTGCATTGGATGACGTTATAGGAGAATGGATTCTGGGTCACCATCATGGTGGTTTCCCTTCTCATCCTCCGAGTCGTCCGAGATCAGCTCAGCTTCCATCTCCGAATCCGTGTACATCGGTTCCCTCGCTTTTGAGCACGACGGTTTGGGCGACGATTGGGCTTTGGAGCTCGGTCCCGGTGTTGGTGGGCTGATCTCAGTTGTCTTTTGCGAGCTAGGATCAGTTCCTGATGTGAGGTTCTGCTTTTCCTTGTTTGTTTGAGGTGCAGGTGGCTCGTCCTGAAGTTGCCTGTTGCGGCCGTAGAAGCGCACATATACGGTGCCCAGAACGTGCGCGAGTCTCTGTCCCTTCTCCATCAGGGTTGGGATTATTCTCTCCGGAATCCCTACCTCCAGGTACATGATGTCATTCTCTAGCCGCCGGCTGTCATATATTGCCCATGTATGTGTCTCTGCCCATTTGTTCTGGCTTGCCAGCATGAGCTTTGTGTCTTCTAGGGAGTTTGTGCATTCTGGAAGGAATAAGGCTGCACGGATTTTCTTTCCCACCTCACTCTCTTTAATGACTTTGAGTGGGGGACACTTTTCCACGGTCATCTGCGTGATTGCATCCGTCAACCACTTTAGCGAGGGTTGGTCTTCACACCATAGCCTTAGAGCCCCGTCTATGACGATCGGTCTACCCACAAAGCATGGTGAGAAGTCGATCCTGCTCTCCTTGAAGTCGTCAAGAAGGCGGTCCGCAAGATGCCGCTTCACTAAAGCGCCCTGCTCCTCTGTCATGTCCAGGCTGTCTTGCCTCACTACGCCCACATGTAGGTCGCTCTGTGTGGCTTCTGCATAGCTAGCTGGTGCTCGTCTCTTGTTGTCCAGCTTTTGTTTTTTGTGTCCCCCTCTGGGTGACACCGTGTCATCGAGGCGTATCCGTTTCTGTGGCTCATTGCGCGCCTGAGCCTGTTGCGATTTTGCAATTGCCATTGCGATACGTTTCTGTCTATTGTGTCTGTTGCCATGCTTGGTCTGACCTCCTTTGCCTCTGCGACCATCGGGCCCGACGTTCCCTTCAGGCAAGCCTGTTGGTCTCGTCGGCGGGGCATGCGGCGCGGGAGCAGACACTTCTTCGCGTCTGGCTTCGTATTGTTGTCTATACTTTTTGTGTGGACCAGGTTCGTTCGGCTCACCTCTCTGTCCCCACTGTTGTTGTCCTTGTCTATAGCTGGGCCTGTTCTTGCCCCCCGGGGCGTGAGCCTCCTCGGGGGTTCGAACATAGGTACGCGAAGTTCCCGGTTCATTCGGCTCACCTCTCTGTTCCCGCTGTTGTTGTCTCTGCCTGGGTCTATACTTGTTCTCACCCCCCGGGGCGTGAGCCTCCTCGAGGGTTCGAGCATAGGCACGAGAGGTTCCAGGTTCGCTTGGCTCCCCTTTCCTTTCTCGCTGTTGTTGTCTTTGTCTGTAGCTGGGCCTGTTCTTGCCCCCCGGGGCGTGAGCCTCCTCGGGGGTTCGAACATAGGCACGCGAAGTTCCCGGTTCATTCGGCTCACCTCTCTGTTCCCGCTGTTGTTGTCTCTGTCTGTATCTATGTTTGTTCTCACCCTCCGGGACGTACGCCTCCTCGATGGTTCGAACGTAGGTACTCGAGGTTCCTGCTCTCGGCATTGGTTCCCCTTTCCCCGCTTTCTTGTCGTGTCCTTTGCCTTTTGGTCTGACTAACGTCCAGTCCTTCGGTCCAGTCTGCGGGACTACTACAGCCTCCTCCAGTACTGGTTCCGCTTCCCCTATTTTGGGGGTATTTTGTTGGTCCAATTTTATTTTGTCTGCCATTCTGTAAATTGTTTGTTTATTTCATCTTGTCAGCTCCCCACCCGCCATGGAGCCCGCACCAGGGGATGTATTATATACACCAGGGTTACCGACAAAATATAGGGGGGCGAATCGCGCTGTTCACGAGCCCAAACGGCACCACCTTAGCCAGCGAAGACCAAGTCACCGGTTTATAAAGCGTGCACCGCCGGCTGCAAACCCCATCGATCCCCCCCCCCTCGCCACGGTTGTTGAAGACTACCGTTTGCTGGTTGTGACTCCGGCTGGCTAGTTCCGAAGCCCACCGTTTTAAGAGAAATAGACACCAAAGAGGAGTGTTGCGGAAGAGACGTCTGTCCGCTCAGCCACCAGGTCAGTTTCTTCCTCCCTACGGCCCCCCTACGCACAGCAACACGACGTAGGTGGTTTACCCCCCACCTGTCCATCATATCTTAGATGACAGGCCCGCGAAACTAAACCACATTGTTCCGCAGTTCGACGAGGGAGGGGTGTCAAGCCTAGCAAGCCAATGCAAGCATTAACTCGCCGCGCCTCACACCCCCCTTGTGCCCTCACCGCTTCATCCAGGCTTGGGACTGGCTCCATAACAATCGTTGCAAGCAATAACAGTTATCGAGGCGGGGTTAAAAACTGCTGCCTGTAACTTCCCGATAAAATTTAAATTTAAAAGTTACAATGTACAGGTGGATGATTGAAACGTGTTTTATCTTAGGCGGCATCCACACTTTATATCTGTTTTATCTGAGGATTGTGACCAAGTAGATAACAGCCTAAACAAAAGCATTCAATCATAATCAAAAATGATGTTTTCAAATAAAGTCAACATCAGATAGCGTATGGTTTTTGTTTTGTTTTTTTATGTTTGTAGTTTTCTTATAAATTTTGAGCCATATAAACTCAACTAGATAAACAGATGTGTCGCTATCACTTGGTTAATTTACTTATATGTACTATCAAAAGTCCTGCACAAATATTATATAGCGTGGTCTCAAGACGAGTGCGTAGTGCGTAGATACGTCCGTAGGGCGAGCGACGAGCGGCGAGCGGCGAGCGGTGAGCGGCGATAGTGCTCGGGCTCGGTCGGTTCCGGCCAATATAACCCGCGATAAAACCTTTATTGTGTTTACGCATCAACATATTACCGGAATATGGTGATTGTACCCCACTCATATTTTTACGAGAAATAAACTTAGATTACGGTTAGAAAGGTCAAGACAGAACTATTTATCTGAAAGTAAAATGTGTTTGGATGGAAATATCAATGGCACTTTATACGAAAGCAAACAAATGTTGTGGAACCTTTTTGTCACGTATTTTTTGAACCAAAAATATACCGGATTTTGTATAAGATCGGTTTATAAAGTTTTCGAGATTTTTTATCATTTTTATTTCTATATTAATTGTACACAAAAACATGAATGCACAACGTGTAGATATATTCCTACAGAGCGTTATCTTCTTCTCACTCATTATTATCGATGCGTATTCTAATTTTACAGGTTTTGACAGTGATCTTGTTACACTCTGTATTATAAAGAACATTTTGACAACAGAAACAAAACTCGAAAACAAAACGTTGCTTCTAACGTGACATCTTTACAATGTTAATTCTACAAATCTAATTATACTTGCTCCTGAAACATAATTAATTTATTAAAATATTCCGCTTACGTCGGCTTTGATGACGAGCTGCGAGGACGCGCCCTCAAAAGTAGTTTAAAACTATAATTCATGTAACCTTTCCTTAATATGACGTAAAGTCTAACATATAAAAGTTTTGCAAAAGCGCACTGCCTTGCCTCATAGAGCACGTTCTCAATGGACTAACTTTGACGAACGACGACTGTTGTAGGTAAAGGTAAATTTAATGATGATGGAAGGCAGACACTACTTTAATGACTTCACTGAGTGTTCATGTTTGACCTAGACAAACAACTGCGAGTCTGTTAGTAAAGCTTGGCCTCTCGGGGTTGGCCCGCACTATCAAGCACTCATTATTTCTTTTATGTAAGCTCTTCACACGCTGTATCAGGTCTTCTTAGTTTGAGTTCTTGATAAAGTCATGTTCACAACTATTTATTTATTTGTATAAAATGTAGGTACAAATAGTTCTTAGTTATAAATTAATGAATACTTCGTATATTCTGCCTCGTCAAGGCATTCAAAATGTTATGTCATCCGTAAATTAATTTAAGTCATTGAACTATTGATATCTTCTCAATAAATCTGAAATCGATTAAAGCTCTGCATAAGTAGCTTAGCTTAGTTATGTCAAATGATGTATATTGACATTATCATAATGGAAATAATTGAGTAGCAGTATTAAAGATTTATAAAATAAACTTTAAACGTCTATACTACCAAAGTAATATTTTAAACCAATGTTTTAAAATTTATAATTTGTAGGTACTTTACAAAAGCCGCCTGGTTGTTTGCGTATGGCGTCGCCGCCGTGCTTACTGCCGCCGTAAAGTGTAAGTGAAAAGTTTCCGGTACCGTCAGCCACCCCGCGTCGTCGTCGAGTACCTACCTACACACGGCTACTGCTGCCCGACTGCGTCGTTACGGAGAGAGCTGCTCTGTTTTTATTAACCTCGATAGATATTTAGATATTACCTCGATCTGTTTACAAGTTTTCAAATTCAGTTTTGTGCATTTTTTTATATTAATCGATTTTTTTATTGTCAAATCAGCAGACCTTCCTGTTTTTCTTTGTATTCGTTACCAATGTTTTAAGTAAGTTTTTTTAAAAACACAAAAACAATGTAATAACCACCTAGTGTGAAGTTGTAAACACTGATTTTAGTTTGATTCATTGCTCCGCGACACTTTAAGGCTTAAAAGTGTAGTCTCAAATGTCTGTTAATGTATAATTGTAATGTATCATTGAAGGTTCAGAAGACTATAATACAAATATGCAAGTGTCTATCCATGTTACTATCAGTGCGTCGTGTCGCGTTCCATTTGAGTTGAATCAGATGACTAATTCCATGTCAGCAAGTTCCAGTCGGCGAGCGGGTTGATTGCCGTTCGCAGCTCATTGTGACTTTGAGACCCTCTCGCTCTATTTGCCTGATAAATGCTGATGGATGTCGCCTTTTAGGGGCGCCGCGTACTGAGCAACGACCTTCTGGCAAATCAAAGACTCACTCATATTAAAGCACTACAGTTTTTTAATCATGGATAGTTACATTATAGCTGTTGGTTTCTTAAGGTAAGCACCTAACTCTCAATAGTATCGAAGATCTAGGCAGACTTTTTAGATTATAAATTCTATGCAAATTAATCGCTAACACGTGCTGTGTGCATAGTAATAATAATAATAATAATAATAATAAGCCTTTTTATTTCCTTACCAACAAATAGGAATAAGAAAAGATTATAAGGACCGTAGACAGAGAAAAATGGCATAAACTGGAGGAGGCCTATACCCAAAGAGGGGTTCCTAACCAAAAGGAAAATATTTAGTGTTTTTTTTTTAATACCGTGTTAAACTATATACCTATACCTAATATTTAAAATGTAAATTAGTTGGTAAGGAAATAAAAAGTGCATAGTAATATTGTCTTTAATTTCATATCTCAGCTTAAATAATGCACATTTTTCTCTTGGCTTCTACAAAATAAATAAAGAAAACATATTCTTATTTAGCAAGTTGATTTGCAATGCTTGATACATCTAATACTCGTATCTCGTACAAATCCCACATGATCTGTCCACTTTACTTGTTTTCTTGCTATTATGAAATAAAAATAAGATACAGTTATGTCGACGATTGTCCAATTTACTTCTGACTACATTTTCTTATTACCCTACAAACTTCCAATCTCCATATTTCACATCCATTGCTGTGTTACTTCTATTAGATACATTTTCGGTACAACTAACTCAGCAATGATTGCCAAACACAGAGGGAAATACGCATCGGAAAAGGCATCATGATACGATTTGTGGTCAAGATAAGGGCTCAATGAGTTGTGACAAAATTGTCTGCCAGTTTTATTGCAACAGTTCCGAGTTATAAACGACTGGTTCAGCGCACCACTGCGAGCTTTGGCCCTGTGCTACTCCAGATTACATTTCAATGCAAAACACGTTCTATGACGCTGGATTAAGGTTCTATTTCGATTCTACCAATCTAAGTATTTTTTTTCAGTAAAACCTTGTCAAAACGTGATATGTATTGTACATATTATACATTGCGCCACCTAAATAGAATCTATACCCATAGACTTTCTAGAAATATAGTTAAGTTGAAGACGAAATCTAAGATTGTATTTCAAGATGACACTTGGTGAAGCGGGCTAAGCGTCGGAGCCGGCTCCTAGTTAATGGAGTTACTCGTCCTCGTATTAAATGCATAAGCTTGTCTGTAGTATGATGGATTGGTGAAGTTCAATTTAGCGTAATGGACGTTATGGATGGCTCCAAGATGCAACTCCGTTGATTAGTTAGAACTAATGCATCAGTGTACCCGATGTATAACTACATCTACGTGAAATCAATCTGAATATTGTAGGCCCTTTCATACACGCAAGTAAGTAATAGGCATATGAAGAGTTTTTAAATAAAAAAACCAAGTACTTGGAGGCGACGAACTGACTCAAAATGTTCTGTGTAAAACGATTCTAAATGATAGGGTCATTTAGAATTGTGGTTTTACTTAATAAAAAATAATTAGATACTGTATAACTGGAATAAATCCGCTTAAATGCATGTTGGTCAGTTTTCTACTATTAAAAAACAACACTATAAATAGATAAGCTTCAACAACGGGTGTAAGTTAACAGATGCATTGCTGTCGGTCGGAAATGGCTCAGTTTGGCAGGCGTCGGGCGCCCGCGGGTTGGCCCGGTTGTCCCATCGCGGTTTTTAGCGACTCTGATTTAGCACCGGCTTATTTATTTCAGTTATCGAACGCTGTCGATGAAGGATTCAATAATTATTAATGCTACAAATAGATAGTAAGACCGATAATTTGTTTATAAACTTTTACAAGCGGGATAAAAATTGATATTATTGTGAGCAAAATGAGTATCAGCAACTCCGTCTCAGCGGCGGTCGAAACACAAATATTGGGTTTTGTTGGCCAGTTTTAATATTTATTTTATTAAGCTTAAAATATGTGTCATGTTTTTGCAATGCAGGCGATTGTAGGAATTCTTTTGCACGAATGTACACGAATGTACTCGGAATTAGTATTTTATTTTACTTTAGTTTAAAATTTATCTGTTTTTGTAGTAACTGCGTACCATCACTAGTATGGGCAAATTGGTCAAACGAGTTGTGGCTGTAACAATTTTGAAAATTGCTAAAATAACGAGTCAAAATAAACGGGAATTGTATTAACCACCAATAAAGATGTCCGATGTCAAAACATTTATTTCATCCTCTGCTCCCATCACAATGACAAATAAAGGTATCAAAACTCATATACCTATGATTAGAAGGATGGTCCACACCGGAACAGTAATCCAAACATCATGCTTACAAACTCTTTCCCAAAAAGCTCCACGAATACAACTACAGATTAAGCAAGCGTACATAACAGATAATGTAATTATATTCAAAACTAGCTGACACGTGCCCACTTCGTTGGGATAATTTTTATTAAATAAAAAAGTAAGACAATTGCTGTCGTTGACTTGTGGTTTTTTGTAGGCATTATCAAGCTCCACATCTTTTCTTTAGAACACTTCTTTCATAGTTAAGGCAGCGTTCGTAAGAAACGCTTTCATTCGACCGTTTTTTCTCCGATTCATTTTGCAAAACGGACTACCACGTAAAAGCCTTTTTATTTTTCAGCAATAATGTAACACAAATTTTCTATTGGTGAAAGAATTTTTAAAATCGGTTCAGTAGATCCCGAGATTACCCCTTACAATTTAACAAATACACAAACTTTACCTCTTTATAATATTATCTAGTATAGATTAAGTAAGTATATTATATAAATATTTTTTCCTAACCTATCTCGTCCCACTGCTGGGCAAAGGTCTCCCCCAAATCCTCTGCTTTCCGCTTTCGTCCACCAATCCCTCTCGAAAGCATCGAGGTCGTACCGCCATCGCCTTTTGGTCGGCCTCTACGCCGCCTTCCGTCTTCAGGCAGCCACGGTGTCACGATTTTGGACCATTTCTCTGGGTCCATCCGGCTAATATGACCTGCCCAGTCCCACTTAAGCCTCGCGGTTTTATTGCCTACATCTGCAATACCAGTGAGCAAACGCAGCGTAGTGTTTCGCACTCCATCGATGCGCTTGAAACCAAAGATGCTACGTTCCATTGCTCTTTGGCAAATCTTGAGTCTGGATTTCTGTGCTTCAGTCAGTGCAGTGACCATGTCTGCGCACCGTAGGTTAGGACGGGCAGGATGCACATGTCGATGAGTTGGCGTTTAAGTGTAAGTGGAAGGTCGCATGTGTTCCTTCATGGACCAGTAGCTCTTCCAGGCGTTCTCGATGCGGCGATCGATCTCCTTATCCTGCCTGTTTTCGAAGCTCGCTAACTGGCCCGAGTAAATGTACTCATCAAAGCGGTAATCGGATACGCAACCCTAAATAACTTATCAAGATAACTCAATTTAACGGAACTGTTGCTAAATACCGACCGACTAATAACACATTGCCAAAACGCATCGATAGCGCGATCTAGGATTTGTGCACAGTAGCGCCATCTAGTGGTAAACACAACAAATTTCAAACTTCACTCGATTTGAGTATTCACGCACGTGCGACGACCAAGGAACATACCTAATATCCTAAAGGCGACGACGCGATGGCTTATTTCATGTATAAGTTTGGTGTTTCTATACCGATTTCTATGATTCTTTTTTTATTGAATAGGTAATAATGTTAACTTTTTTAAATTTGGGATGACTGAGAGTCTTATAAACGTAAGAGTAAACAAATATAATCAGAATGCTCCGAACTGCTACGCTATCAGGAGTTACACGTGTTATTGTGAGTCAACCATAAAAGATAGACATATGCTGTTCAGGGATATTTTTTAGACAATTTAATGTAAAATATTTCCGTCATACATGATTTCTATGTAACTTTAACCATTAAGGCTGCACACGCGACGGAAGCTTAAAAAACGGAGTAACTTCTCCCGTTATCCCGACATTTCCCTTCACTACTCTGCTCCTATTGATTGTAGCGTGATGAAAAGTATCCTATAACCTGACCAGAAGTATGAAGAATAATTGTACCAAGTTTCGTTAAAACCCGTCCAGTAGTTTTTGTTTCTATAAGGAACATACAGACAGACAGACAGACAGACAGACAGACAGACAGACAGACAAAAATTTTACTGATTGCATTTTTGGCATCAGTATCGATCACTAATCACCCCCTGATAGTTTTTTTTTAAATATATTTCATGTACAGAATTGACCTCTCTACAGATTTATTATAAGTATATAGATAATGCAGTGGTTTTGTACGAACTAACACGTGAAGTGGTCCACACGTGTATCGGGGTATTGCACCCTTGTCCCTTAATTAGCGGATTATCAAGCCGTTAATGTGGGACACAATCTGCCCACCGGATGGGAGGCGGCTAGAGGTACGGAACGGCCTGTAGGGCTGCCACAACCTAACGACTGTTCTCATTTATAAAATGATAATGAACCTTTAAAATAATATTGTTTAAATAGAATATAAAGTTGTAACTTCTGTTCTTACAGAAAAGATTCTAAAACAATTCAGCTTTAACAAAATCCTACAAATTATTTAATATTAATTTGAGATAAAAGAACAAAACTGTAATCATATTTGATAACTATTCTGTTCCGTTCTCGTTTCTACAAGAATACAGTTTAAATCAAATATTTAAATCATAAGCATTTGTCCTAAAGGAATCACAGTCATTATATTTCTTATTCAGTAAACCACGAGGATTTAGAATCGCCTTTTCAATACTGTTACTAATTAGTTAGGTGATTTTAAGTGCCAGTTGCTCGCGACAGGAGCCTAGAGATCGATACTTAACGCAACAGCAGGTGCCCATACGATTAGCACACAATACTAGCATCCCTAACAACAATGCGAGGAGCTGAAGTTTAGTTTTACTAAGCGCACTCGGGGTCGGCAGGGCCGCCCGCAGGTTATCTGCCGAGAGCGATGACGGCCCTGACCCTCGCACTATCTCCCAACACATCCCATCAGTATTCACGCATTGTCTTTTCAATTTAGTTACAGAACAAGTTGTCGCTGTGCAAGTATTTTAAATTACTTAAACTTATACGTGTAAGTTTGCACCTTACACTATTTGATGACACGTTTTTGGTGGATGTGTTATATGCGACAGAAATAAAAATAAAAACTTTCACATAGATTTTAGCATCCCATGAGTCAAGCGGGAATCCAACGGCACGGTTCCGTGCCGTTGAGAAGGAGAGCTCAACATTTAACTTTTTAAGAAGAACTTCTAGAAAAGACTACCGAGTAGAACAAAAACCAGTGGAATTATTTTGGAGTAGCACCAAGTAAGCAATCTATGCGTTAGAAATCGTAACTTTAATAAAGTAAAATGATCGATAACATCAACCTTTGCATACACACAATACTATTATGAGGTCCACTCATGAACTTATACTGCAAGCACGAAGTTATTCAACTTCCGCACTGAATTTAGAAGCTCTAAACACCGGTCGACGGGGAAGGATTCAAGGAGTTGTTAGGGGCAAGTTGGAACTATTTCCAAATCCAAAATGGATGATTATAGATAGTAAACGTTAAATAAAGATTGTGTGAATGAGTATAAGCGATAAAAGTGATTAAACCAAGCAACGAAATTGAGCATGACTGCAAACCTGTCTGCTTAGCCTTTTGCATTTATTCAGTAGAATAACAACGATAATGTTTAAAATGTTAAATAATCTAGAGGCCCGCTACTTTAAAGCAGGTCTTCAGAATCTTCTCCACTCCTTGCCCTGCTGAGTCCTGAGTCCGGCCCCGCCGCTGTTCCACCGTGACACCGCTGAGCCCTGAGTCCGGCCCCGCCGCTGTTCCACTGTGACACTGCTGAGTCCGGCCCCGCCGCTGTTCCACTGTGACACTGCTGAGTCCGGCCCCGCCGCTGTTCCACCGTGACACCGCTGAGCCCTGAGTCCGGCCCCGCCGCTGTTCCACCGTGAAACTGCTGAGTTCCGACAGCTCCAACTCCAATTAAACTAATTAAGAACCCCCACTTGGGGTCAGATTACTCACTTCATATTGATTAAGATACCGATCTCAATATCCCGTAACAGGATGCGGTGAACTATTACAAACTTACTCGTTCAAGTGAGTGAGGTGAGTCGAATACCTCTAAAGTTATTAGATTCTTACATGATAGAATCAAAATCAACCATCATTATAAATATTCGACAAAATCACAGCGCGTATTGTTGGTAAGTATAATTTAGGTGCCAGTTCGCTTGTTCGAAACCTGCTTTTAGAGCAAGAAAAGAGAAATATTAAGAAGTAAGTACTAGAAGTAGCATAAACTTCTATTTTCATGGTCTTACTGGAGCGTACATGGACAAGATATATAATTGTGTAGTAAAGCTGCTAAAAACTTTAATAATTGTGCATTCTCTAGTTTAAAGCATGAACCAACGAGCAACACGCTAGTGGCAATGCCACGGACCAGCATGTCCCACCGTGGCGCGGTCGGGGTCACACTCGAAAAGAACGTGTTGCGGTGGCTAGTGAACAAAGTTTTGATTTATATGTGCTTTTTGGACTAAGTTAAATTACTGCGCAATGCCTCTATTCTACTTGACAACCTATTTATTCTCGAATATTCTTCAATACAGGCCACTGTCCACTGAACCATTCTAAAACTTAATCCTTCCAAACATTGATTATCTCTCTTTTAAATATTTGTAAATACCAAGATTAAGGAGGCTATTTTCTACAAAAAAAAGGAAATTATTGCAAATCAATTAGCGTAGTTCATTGATAGTTATTTTGAAGTACACACTTACTTTTCCCAAGAATCCATGATGTAGGTATCTCATAAACCTTTAAAACTTTAAGGCTTAAAAAGCGGCAGCAGCGCCGCCTTGGTGGAGCGCGGGCGCGGGCGCGGGGCACGGGCCCGCCTGGGGCATAATAAATTTCGGATATTATAATTTAGGTCCGCAAGTTGTTTGCGATTTAATCGAATTATGTGGAGAACTTTGTATTCAGCTATTTTGCCAGTTTATTATCATAACAGAGTCCTGGGGTCGCCGGGAACGCGTAATGGGGGCCTGTATGGGCGTGAGGTCAAAGATATTACCGGCCCAAGTGCTTTAGTAGTTACACCACAGTTTTGAATGATGCTTGTACTTCAGCGTTATTGAAAATTGTTCGAGAGTACTTACACAACCCTTAACTTCGTGCGTCTTCCATTATCAGCGTCAAAGCTGATCGCAACGGACTAGTTAGCAAACAATAACTAGTTCCATGCGGGGAAATAGTTTTATCAAACGAAATCACAGTTATGTATAGGTATTGATTTAATTTTTGAGTTTGATTATTACACGATATTTTGGCCATGATTATGGGTCTAACTGATGAGGATTGATGATTTAAATTCTAATCAATTGCAATCAATCAAACTTATCACAGCTACTTGGTAGTTAAATAAAAGCTAGATTTCTTAAAAAAAAATACAAACGCTTTTCGAAATAGGTTTTTTTCCTTGTTTCTCGACCTATAAAACTCTCAAAATTGTCAGTCGTTTCGTTCCAAGTCCTCCGGCTCAAGGCTCTGTCCCATCATTTACATACGAACGCGGGGCGCCGCGGCTTCGTTCACTACTCTCTTACGAACTTCATGCCTTGTAAAACAAGGCTTGAAGTTCGTAATATGGAAACCAACTACATACAAGTGAAAGCTAGTGTTCTCTTGCGTGGGGTTTTGGAAATTTGGAGTGGTGTTGGACAAAAATGGATGGGATCAGCCTGGAAATAAATAAAAATAATGGATCCAACGAGTAATTGTTATTTTACGCGACACATCACAATGATAAAATGAGTGTAGGTAACAACAAACTACCTCGTGGAAGAAAGTGGGAAGAAAGTTGAGAGTCAGCCAGTCAGTGCGCTCCGTTCCTATATGAATAAGATCACCCCCCGCCGTAGGCGTCATACATTATCACACATCCAAGATTACGTGCCCCCTTCGAGGAAAAATGACGCGCTAAGCGAGATACATGAACCATGAATTATTTAACACACGTAAAACGTTAACTGGCGTGTTACCTTGAGATACGCCTTGCTTGAGCGAAATACACTACTCCTTTTAAAACAAATTATACTGTAAACACTCATGTAGTGCAGCAATGGTCGCTGAGAATGTGACAAATGATGAAATTGTCGAATTATTTTAGTGGTGCAGAACACACTAGGTGTTTGATTTAAAAAATAAACGAAAAATATAAACTATAACGCAGTGTACGATGTACAATTTTATATCATCTCCAGGTTGTATAGAAAGATAAAGAAATTCGTCTGAAACTTTTTTAAGGCTCAACATTTTCAGCAATACTTTCTTTACGTTAAAACTCTTTGATAATGTAACGAGTTACAGACAGTCATAAAAATAGACCTTGTCTGTTTCTCTAGTAAATTAGCTAGTTCTACTTAATTATGCAAATGACCTAGAAATTTAAATATTTTGTTAAATACTAATTCGACAAGAATATATTATTATCTTAATATAACAGATATGCATAGAAAATATTAATTAAAATATGATAACCATCAGTCCAAAAACAAAGCAGCCATGTTGGATGAGATCCCGCCGCGCCGCCGCCGGCGAGCGTGTTGGCTAACTCCCACATACTCCATGAGATTTCACACTTGAGGACAGTACCTGCATCCTCTACTGCTAAAGTGTGACGATCATCACATCACTATGTACGATTAACGATGTGCGATGTAGTCTTTTGTGAAGGAGTGATGATGATCAGTATCTGGCAGAGCTTTGTTTTCCCATGTAGTGTGTACCCTGTTGACACAAACTCCATGAGGTTGGATGCTCGAAAACAATAGTTTACTATGTAAATGTTAATCAACTGTTTCATTAAATTATGGCTTAAACATCTGAATAGATAAGGAGGCACGAGTCATTACTGCTGATTTTTCCTCAGATATTGGGCCACAAAAATAAAGAAAAACTTAAGAGTTTTCAACTTAATTATAATTGTAGAATTTAATTGAAAGTTTGGTGTAACCCACTATTTTGTTTACAACACAATTCTTCTCTCATGGTTACCCTACTGCCGCCACAAACTGGCTAATTTCAACACTTTGCAATAATTTGGGGAAACACTTCCTAATTCGTTACTTATTTGCGGGTGGGATTCAAATAAAAAAGTGCTAGTTTTACCTGTAGAGACTACTACTGCTATACTAGCTACATTTCAAATTAGCTATATTGTAAACAATATAATATTTTTATTAATTTAGCTCCAAAATTGAACGAGAGAGCGATGTGTGAGAGCGTGAAATGATTAGAAGTATAGAGCTGGATTCAAATGAAAGCCCAGCGGGGTAGTGATAAGTAATCTTATCCATAGTAATACTGAATTTAATTAGTGTGAGCATAGTCGTACTTTATTAAATAAACCACAAGGATAAATTTAAAATCATCTTATATGTACTCTTATATGTACCAAATATTGCCAGTTCGCGTCCAGACTATTTTGAATTATTTATTAATTTATCTTACTAAAGTATAATCTGTATTCACCTTCTTTAGATTTTGATTTGTAAAATAATCACAAAATTGTCTCCCAATCTAATAAAAGCCGCGCCAAGTATTGGTAGAAGATGCAAATGAGTGCTGAGGAGCGAGGAATAGTTGGAATCGGATATTTCTCGCTTGAATCGGAGACAAAGCCTCCTCCTAATGAGTTTACTTCGCTACAAATCCTGTTTGGAGAGAGAGGGAATGGAAATTGTAATGCTCTTTACACACCACAACCACGGCTGTGACGATGCACGACGCGCTGTATCACCATTAGAGGAAAATGGTTCGCGACACGTGGTTCCGTGTCAGAGTATAAGTACGTTAGGAAGCGTGGCGTGCCGGAACTAATAACATTGTTATGTTGATACATTGCGAATAAATCTAATTTACTTACACACCCTTACATTCCTATTGAAAATGAAAATGAAAAATGTTTATTACTGTAACCAAAAATACTTATACCTATGTAGTTATGACAATGTGGGTGTTCTCTTATAAGTATAAAAATAGTTGTGTTCCTTTTGTATGTTTAGAAATCATTTTATTTCTAAATACAAGCATTACATTACTTTAAAATTAATTTCTAGCGTAAATGTAATAATAAACTATGTTTAAAATAACAGTCATTACTTGTTTCAAATACCTGCAGTGTAGATGATTGAGCCGCGGCGGCACGCTCTGCGCTTGCGACGTTGTGTGCCAGCGGCGACGCGTCCGCAGTTCAATGGTGATGAGATAACACCCGAGAAATGTCCAAATAAACTAGATGCCTTTTGTACCTCTTTGCTAATAATTACAAGCATACAAATCTATTCACCAATTTACAGTTGTTGCTAACCTTATTATAAGCAACCGTATGGCGTAGGTATTGCAGTGCCTTAAAGTCGAAAGAATTTCGAGACAAAATACCAACGTTCTACCTACGGATCGCAAGACTCTAAGCTTCAATTACATAAGTGTACTAAATACTGCTTAAATAACATTGAATGTTTACTAAATACTGTTCAAATAACTCCGGATGCTAATTAGGTGCCTGCTCACGCGGACCCATTTCATTAAAATATGGAAAGCAAAGAGAATCTAGCGCAAAACATTTTAATTAGTAGTGACCCACTTGCTTCGGCGGCACTCCGCACCGACACCGGCCTCGGCGCCTGAATATCATATCTCTACCAAAAAAATACACATTGTTGGGTTATATTATTTTTAATACGTTTAAAGAGTAGAACAAGTCGACTGACCGATGGTGCATGGTAACCCGTGCCCATGACAATGCATTGCCTCATCGAGGATGTACCCGGTGACGATACCGCCTTTATACTTTATGACTGTTTGCCGGTTTCTCGAACGATGATCAACGAAAAAATCAAATAATTACTATGTGTCAAACTCGGATCAATCGTGATTTGGGTTTTCAGAAACCGGCCGTAAGTACAATAGCTTATTTCCCAGCCAACGGATGACAGAACCAAAAGTCATAGGATGGTATGATGGTTGACGAATTTGATAGAATTCCATAAGGTCGATGATTTTTTCGAAGTTCTACCGTGTTAGATGTCTACTGTGCCTACACGTCATTAACCCTTTTAATTCTAATATTTCCGCACGAAACTTGTGCTACGGGTATGCTAAGATGAGCATAATTATATTCTAAAATAATTAGCTACGATTTATGCTTAAGTGATGTGAACATGCTTTATTAATGTACTGATCTTCATAATAAAAAACTGTTCTGGAAAAACTTACATATAGTGACTTGGTAACTCCTCAAAAAATATAACCGAACCAAAGTTAACGGCCTTATATTTTTAATTATACACAACACAATATCACTTCAACTCGCAATTAAATAAAAATAACTACTTTCTGTGATTAAATCATACAAATTTTGTGCCAAACTCGAAACGAAAGAAACAGGATAGCGGTGCTTAGAGCTTTCGTCGGATCAAACCGCGCCGCTGTACCTACATACATTTTAATGTAAAGAACGGATGGATACCTTCGAGATTCAGTGCTTACTTACTCGTTGGCAGCTGAAACAATCCAGTAGAATATCACCAAAAAAAGTTTTTTGAAGTGAAAACTTCTTTAGCGGCGCTGGGTGGGTAAAAACTTTCAAACTCGCGTCAGGGTCACGTGACGTTGATCGAAGCGTAAGATCGAGGGAAAGGGAGAGGAACTAGTATCTCCCACTCTTTCTACCGTGCCTGAGTGTGCTGACTCTGTTTAGGCGGCACAGGGCGCTTGCGCGAATGTGTCTGTGTCATTGTGATTGTCATTGTCATTATGACGTCTGTGGTTATATTTTTATGTGAAAACTTAGAAGTGAAAACACAACGTTAATATTGAAGTTTTCACTTCTGCCGGCACTCCCGGAGTGCTACCTTTTTTTTCTCTATGTAAAAATCCATGTACTTACAAAAAATGGTTTTTATAAAAAAAAAGTGTTCTTAAATACATTTTTCAATAGTAAGACTGGAGTGTGCCTACTACTAGACTGTAGCCGGATTTTAATGACAAGCTTTATTTGAACTACATTTGGACTGGGAGGAAAAAAATCGAAATCGTTCAAAAAATGGAAAAGTTTCTGTTCTGCCGAGCTGCCGCGCTCTCACCTAGATAGGCTCAATAGTGATGTAGATACGTGTATACTTATTGAAAATTCAAATTGTATTCCGCTCAACGTACCTCTTTGAACATCCATTTAGTATGCAAACAGAATTCTTTGTTTTTCGTTTATAATAACGGAAATTCCATTTAAATATTCTGAAAACAGGTAAAGGTAAGAATTTCGATGAAATAATGTCTGTGTTTACTTATTATACTTGCTTTCTAGTTGCTTTTGCCCGCCGCTTCGTTCGCGTGCTGTATGCATGAGAATAATGTTTACCTATCCACGTGTTTGCTAGTCAGATAAACTCACCGTGATAAGTTAACAGCAAAGTGTTTTTGATATTGTTCAATTATTGTAAACCTATTGTCCAAATTAACCTTCAGAAAGTTGAAAAATGATTGCCTAATAATAAAATACTGATCGACTCATGGCGACCCGGCTAGTGCCTACGTTGCCTAACATATTCCTTAATATAGACTCTACAAACAGAGTAAATACAAAGGAAGAGTAGACCAAATCACATTTCCCATTAGACCGGAGACATCTGCGTCCTGCAAATCCTCCTCTCCACATGATGAGGTAATTCTGTGGCACCGCGATAACATAAGACTTATTTATTCTTATAGCCATGATCCTATTAGTATGACGGATACGTCTCAAGTGGCAGTAATTCCGTAAGAATAACCTTCGAATAACACCCTCTCGATCACGCGACACGCGCGACCCTCGCGCCGCGCCGCCGCCGCCGCGCCGCGCTCGCGACGAAGCGACACAAGACACAAGACAAATCGACATTATCTCTACCTAGCTCGGGCGGGAAGGGAACATAGCTCATATGAAAACAACCAGAATGCTTGATGGTTTTTTTTTCAACAAATAAAAAGAACTAAACAGATCTTTTTTCATAAATTGGAGGATATTAGGGATACACAAATGTTGTTATATTTCTACGGGTTTATGTAATGTTTCTAAACTCCGAGAAAATAGACGATGTATGGCATGCCTTTAAAATACAAAGAGGCTTTGTATTCTCCCTAGTTTTGGGAAATGTACCTATTATAATTTGTCCCAGTGACCTCGCTGTTTAGTGGTGGCTGTATGGAGGTGTAGGTAGTAATCCTGATGCATGTCCGTCATATGTCGCGCGGCGTGGTGTCGCGCCGCGCGACTCCTAATGTGGCTTCATGGACCGCGGGGCTTCCGTACGTGCCGTACATTCCGACGTGGAGGTGCTGCAAACACTTGATGGCTTTCATTAGTTTTCATTTGAACAAAATATAACAAACAACCTTACGTTTTGTAAGTTTGGTTAATTTAGTTGGTAATAAAAGATTTTGCTTGAGTGCTAATATTACATTATTAAACATAAGACATTTAGTAGGAGACACAGAGTGGAAGTCCTTTCACGGAGTCTAATTAAAAGATAAAATAACACCCTAATAATTAATTACTAATAAGGACTTGCCTGAAACATTTGTTTATCATATTTATTACATTCTTTCTTACTTATGAGAAGTTTACCTGTTTATATATCTATATTATTTAATGTCCTCAACTCCTTCGGCTTGAGGAGAGTTGGACTCACCTGCCGATAGTGGTGGTATATCGACTAAAAAATATGTACCTATACCTCCTTAGTCTAACGAAAGTCCGAAGTCTAATTTCTAAATTCTAAAACCAGTCACATAAATTCGAACTCACTACCTTAAGATTAGAGGGCTACTAGACCACTGTGGATTACCTATAAGGTATTAATAGGAGACCTAGCTAAACCTATTCTAGTACCATCTCAATCCAATCTACTTCGACTAATGCAGACCAGTTTATACCTACAGGGTGTGAAAGGATAGCTTATGAATTGAAAATACAGCTCATCCATACCACAGGAGGAGCAAATATTGGTATCCAGACTTAGGCCTAACTTTTATAGTACAATTTATCGTATTTTAGCCCTTGCTCAAACTCAGATTCAAAGCCGTTTAATTTGAGATGAACAAGGCTCCAAAAATCCTCTGCTCAATAATTACAAAACTAATACTATGATCGTGAATCAACGAACTGTTTTGTCATTAGGTTTTATTAAAAGAAGATATTCAAAAGTGTATTTTTTTAACAGATAGTAATCATACAATGTAATATAATATTACACCTTGTACTTATCTATATTAGCATTTGCTTTGAGTTCTATCTAGAACTTAATATGATTAAGCAGCTACCGCAGGCAGTGGGATCATTATCCCGAGCTCAGTCCTTTGAGATCGAATAGGGCTTACCAGGTCGATAACTAAAACGAATGTTTACATTACTATATGTATGTCATCATGCACAATACACCCCATTGCGGGACGTCAGTGCAGATCTCATTCCCCCAACCAGAATTAGAATTAGCATGTATGTCATCTGATGAAAACTGCATCTTCTTAACTTATCGATCAAATATATTGTAAGATACGTAAGATTTAGAAAATAGCACGTGATAGTGTATCACATAACAAAGCATAAACAGAGTAGCTACTTGAACTAACTGAGCAATGGGAGGCAGAGACCCACTCAGAACCTGACATGGACTGGACTCTGAGATATATAAAGTCATTCGACATTTTCCAGTCATTTTCTAACTGGAACTAGAACTAAAGTCAAAGTCAAAATTGCTTTATTCAGTAAAATCACTAGGATTATTTAGAATCGTCTTACATACTAAAACTAACTGTACCAGAAATTGTCATAGATCTATGAAGTTCACGTTTCGACCTAATTATTTTTAACAATGCAAATAATTTGAACACGACTAGTCGGCCAGTTTTTCTGCTTAGAGAAGCAGAAAAACTGCTTCTATTAATTAAATATAGAAAGAAAGAAAGAAAGAAAGAAATATTTATTTACACTAAAACACGTTATACATATAAGACAAAACATTAAAAAGAAAAGTGTAAAAAGGCCACCACTCAGCATAAGCTATAGAAACCATTGGTTTCTATAGCGCTGGTTTTCAGTGGGGCCGAAATTGCTTTTGTGCCACGCGCGTACTTAAATTAGACATTAAAACTATACTTAAACTATCTAAATGAAAATTATAAAACAAAACTTAACGGAATACAACATAAAAAAAATTAAATAACAATAACTCTACACAAAACTACAATTAAAACTAACATGACTACAATTAAAAGTAACATTAACTACAATTAAAACTAACATGGAATTATGAACGACTTCTTACGGAGCAGACTTTTGTAGATTTAACAAGAATATTTTCAGGGAATTTTTGAAAGTGTAAACTGTATTTTTGTTTCTTATTGGGGGAGGCACATTATTCCAGCATTTCGTAGCAGCATAACGATAGCTGCCACGAAATGCAGTCGTTCGATGACGCGGACATATCAATCGAATAGCCAAACGGACGGCACGTGCAGAAAAGTCAAGTTTATCAAACAGGTATCTTGGTACTTGACCTTTTATTATGCCAAACATAAGGGTTGCAAAGTGAAAAGCGCGACGGGATTTCATGTTTAACAGACTGTTACTATTGATAAATGGAGAAATATGAGCTCTTTGTGGAATAGAAAAACAAAAACGGACGCACGCATTTTGCACACGCTGAACAAGTTTCTTTGAACGGGCTAACAGACATTCACCAAATACATTGTCAACATAATTTAATTTTGAAAGAATTAGTGATTCGCACAACGTAATTCGCAACTCAGTGTTGAGGAATTCGCGCACCCGGTACAATACTGATAATCTGTAGAAACAATTACGAACGGTTTGAAGGACGTAGCCTTCGAAGTGCAACGCGCCATCCATCAAGAGTCCCAAATTACGGACTTCCGCAACTTGTTCTATCAGAACACTATTTACGACTACTTTTGGATCAGCTGACATAATCTTACTTATTTGATGTTTTGATCCCAGTGCAAGTGTTTTAGTCTTAGTAGGATTAAGAACTAAGCTGTTGGAATCGCACCACGAGACTAGCCTGGCCAAATCTTGGTTCAAAGCACTAACTGCTTCATGAACGTCACAAGGTTTGCAAGATATATACAACTGCAGATCGTCAGCGTAGAGGTGATAATTACATTTTTGTATTGCAAGTATGATATCTGCACTATATAGAATAAAAAGAATTGGACCCAATATGGAACCCTGAGGAACCCCACGCGTTACGGGCATCGTAGTAGATTCCAGAACTGAACCATCTGGTTGACGGATTTGAACCAACTGAAAACGATCACTAAGATAACTCGAGAACCATTTGACTGTAGCGCTGTCAAAACCATAATATGCGAGCTTCGATAATAACAATGTAATATTAATGGTCTCAAACGCCCTCGAAAAATCTAGTAATGTAAGTATGGTTCCCTCCCCTTTATCTTGAGCAGTCAGTATATCGTCCACTACGTCTAGGAGAGCTGTTGTGGTGCTATGGCCTTTTCTGAAACCAGATTGTTTTTTAGGTAGAATATTATTAACTTCAAGGTATTTAAATATAATATATATATAAATATAATTCGTTCAGCCAAATGCAGGATCGAAGCCCGACCTTCCACTCAAGCCGCCACCAACAGAAGAATACCGTGCCGCGGAGCCGAATGTGCCGCGCGACTGCTGAATGAAAAGCAATTAGCTAATTAGCACATAACATGAGTGGATTGACGCGGCGGGATCGATCCGGTCGTAAGCACTACTTTCTGATGCTTCATCGGGTTATAGCCACTTGAAACGCTGTAGTTTAGATATAAAAAAAATATTTTAAAATCCCATACATTGAAATACATGAAATTAAATATACGCATAACAAAAGAAAGTATGTACCTACATAACCTTGATCTAGGTAAACAAAATTAAATTTGTTACAAATGAGGTCTTGGTCGGTCAACTATAACAAAGTATGAATAAATATTATCTCAACTTGACTAGTTATTTAGACCGGTGTGTAATATATGTATGTGTGTATGTAATATAAATGAGTACGGTAGTATTTTTAAACTTTCGCGATCAGAACTCATACTAAAGAAATATATTACACGGAATTTTATCGCGTATTATAATTATTAATAGCCGTGATCGCGGGCAGCCGGGAATAATAATAATAAGGTACGCAATGAAATCCCGTGTAATATAATTATCTCTTTACCATAAATGAGTAGTCTAGACTAAGTAGTGTTAGGGGTACCTACTCGTAAATCAGATGGTGAAAAATGTGGAAGTCCGTAATTTGCCGAGAAGCGAAACAACTGTTTACTGATACAGACGAGAAATGATTTTGGAACTATAAATATACATACATTTTAAAATAACACCATAAAATCACAAATCATAGTCTCAAACTAAGGCTAACGTGCAGGTTATGTTAACGTCTAGATAAACTGGTATAAACTCATTCTACCCACGGCAGTAGACAAAGGATAAATGTTCTTAAAATAATATAAATACAGTAAAATTATACGTAAGTATATTATATTGCATGTTTATTTATATCAATACTAAACGTAAAAGATATACAAAATATTATAAAATGTACAGAGATAAAAATATAATACTTTATTTATGACTTTAGTTGTTAAACACATTACTATGTGTCAGAATGTAAATTATAAAAATACACTCGTAGATAAAAACTGCCAATACGGAAAAGTGCACGGAACTTTACAACAATCAGTGGCTGTCTTTAGACCGATTTTGATAAGAAATCATGAGTAATTTGTCGGTCGACGTGTGGTATTTGCCGCTCCATTTGTAACCGAATTCTACAAAATATTCTCGTGTAATTCTGGGGCTGTCAGCGCTAATCTGGCGACCGCCATTTATCAAGGTTTTTACAGCGGCTCTTTACGGGACGTGCCGCCCTTCTGCGGGTATGTACAAACATAGAAATCAGCGTAACGCAACCCCCTAAGTATGACCCAAAGTACAAAAAAGATGTTTACTTACCGGTCAAGATAACCGGTTATTTATCTCCAAAAACTTAGATAATTACCATATATAGTTTTCTTTTTCAATTACTTAGTTTTTATTCGACACATTTGTTTTTTTCAATTTGAATACATTAGCATCAAACGTTTAAAAAAACATTCATTTATAATCAAATATTGTATTGGGGGAACCTAGAAAGCAAGTCATGGTACACCAGTACAGCACCTCCTTTATAGCGCGGCGTAATGATCCCTCGAAGCACCCAGCACATAACATTTTTCTTCATTATCTCAATCCCGCGATCAATTTAGACGCATAATTAAAAACTCTGCTCGTTCACCCATTTCAGACATTACAATAAAGAGTTTGATGATCGCTCTGTCTGTCTGTAAGGCGCACAGTACACGGCTCACGGCGCGAGCAGAATTATAAATACGTCGATTCTTGGGGCTCTCGGCAGGATTGCAATTAACGCAATAAATATTTTGTTGTATAAAATATTTGGTTAATTTTAATCTCTAACCACACCAATTAAAGATGGGAAGTTATCAGTCATATGCCTTCTATCTGTTAAATTACAAGGATCATAAAATTTAAAATAATTAAATTTACAATAATTTACAAGGAAGCCGCTGCAGTGATTACTTGTAAAAGTTGTAAAAAGGTAGTCGCGTGTTAGTCACCTAACTCGTTTCCCTTGTAATGCAATGTTTACGGCCCCCTCGGTTGATAGGCTGTAAGTTTGCAGCGCGGTAAAGTAACTGACGAAAATTATTTAAATTAACTTTCAGAAAGAGTTTACATATTTTTTAGTGTTTATAGTAACCATTTACATAGATCTGGTAGAATTATTTCATGACTAAAAATATCTCACCGTAAATGTCTGTCTTGCCTAAAAAAATGCACTAGCTCACAAAGCGATTCCAAGATGTGCCTTGAAAGACATTGCTCTGCGTCTATCTCAGATTGTAAAAGAGAGTTTCTAAGATATAAATTGTAGTTTTTCTTATTTTCAAAAAGATGAGGGAACATTTTCAAAGCGAAGCTAGGTGTACAACTAATTGTAGTACCTACGAGTGAGGTTATAATCCCTCTAGGTTGTCAGATCAAATAGATATTAAACGAACACTGTCTGCCCGCGGCTTCACCTGCCGTGCGGTAATCTGGCATCAAACGGTATTAAGGTCACTGTTTTATTAAGCTATTACTCAGTATAGAAATTTAGAAAAATACAAATTAAGAGTGTTACAAAAAAATCAGAGTTATTTATTAACTACGACAAGAACACTCATGAACACATATATTTATTAAATATTTTCTTATATTTCATCATAAAATCCCGCGAAGCTCTCCATGTAGAGTTATATAAAATTGATAGCAAGCAGTGCGTCTGACAGCGCACATTTTTCTAATCTGCATGCATTATGTGCGGTACAGGGTGTGCACGAAGCACCACTCAACTATACAATGCGTCTGCTAAGCCTAATCAAAGCCGTTGCGTTGAGTGAATATAAATTGCATAGCCGTTTTTAAACTGGAGTTATGTAATCAATGTTATTAGTTAGCTTTTATATCAGGAAAGCTAACGCTTGCAAAATTTTACTATAAACAATATAAATACATGTTAAAAAAAGTCACCCACCAGCTCTGAACACATTTCCTTCAGAATAAGTTTGGAATACTGTTCACGATATCGTGTGATGTGTGAATAAAAATATTTATTATTTAATAATAATCTTATAAATAGTAAAAATGGCATTGATTTTACTGCTTAGATAGTATTAAAATAATACATATAAAAAAACTGACAGAGCTTATTGAATAAGTTGTTAAACAAAAGGCTTAATACTTATTGTCGCCTTTGTACATTACTTTCATCATCCTAGTTTGTAATTTATATATTTGTACAATAAAGAATTAAGAAGAATTGTTTTAGTGAAGTATTTTGAGTCAGCCTGTATGTTGGTCGTTCCGCGCGCCATTAGCCGCGCCGCCGTTGCAACATTAAAACGTTGCACACGATAACATTATGCGGGATATGAAGATAACATTTTAAGTGCTCAAATGACGCTGTGAAGCTTTGTAGAGCACACACTCACTATCTGAACACGAGTTAATAAAAAGGCTTCACAGCTCAGTTGGAACTAGCTCTACCTTCCATACAGTGGGTCCTGGGATCCATCCCCACCGAAAACAAAAGTCGAAAAGGCTTAGATTTAGAAAAATAATACAAAAGAACCTATTGCTACATAGTTCCATGGACAGTAATCAATAAAATGGATACATTAGATCCGTGAAGTTCGTTAGGACCTCCAGGTTTTATATTTAAATGAGTGTAATTGAGTCTAACAGAAAATCGAAGTATGTTTACGTGCATTAACAACTATTTAAAGAGCACAAAACTAATTCTAAAACAGTTGTGAATGAATGCGGCTGTACAGCCACACTCATAATGCAGAACTGATTAATCTCGGCCGCTGTAAGCGAGCTGATTGGATTAGCCCCGAATTGAGCCTGAATGGCCCCAATAGAGCCGCTCTGATCAAATGCAAAAATGCCAGCCAATCGGGACAATTGTACGGAATTCGTGATGTCGGAGCATAGGGGCGGGATCGTCGCGACACTTACAAAAAGAACAACATTTATTCATTGATTTTTCATTTTGTTTGCGTTTACAAAAAAAAATAACCTTTTTCATGCTATAAAATTATATAACTACGTGACGTTTTATGACAACCACAGAGTTATAATTAGTTTGGTGAGCTTTTTCACTAAAAGCTCTACTACAGCGTTTCTTTTTTCACTGTGGTTTACAGTTTTACGAAGTGTGTAGGTACTTCACAGTCGGCCGAACCCCGCCGTTGGCACATCACTAGCATATCTACGGAGAGTTCAATAACTAAATCAATCGAGTGCGAACGCGGCGCATCCCTCGCATCACCACAGTGTACAATAACGCAGAAAACATCTTATACATAAGTTTATGAACTAAAATCACTTATAAAATAAATTGCGATTTTGTGAAAGTGCACGTCCGGTGTAGTATTACCACCGTGCCTACCAGTAATCATGTTGCTGTATTCCGGTTGGAAGAGTATGAGAGCACGGTGCCACTAGACGCATGAGACTGACTCACAACATGCTATGTGCGCAGTATAACAAGTGCAGTGCAGTCGTGTTGTGGTACTGTATGGTGTGCACTGTGTCGCGTCACATGCCGCCCTTATTGGAATAAATCAGTGTTCTGAATCCGTGTTCTATTAAAATACTGGATAAATATTTCTTTTGTATGGAACAACTTGGAACATTATGTTAATGTAGGCATGTACAATGTGGACTTATAAAAACTTGGGCACAAATATCTACATTCTTTTGAAGTTTGATAAAATTGTATAAAGTCTTCCCGAATTTTATTGTTAAAAGAATAATATTAAAACCATGTAGTTCTTGCTTTCGTTTACTCGAAACAGTTTTAAGCGAAATTTGGCAGCAATCATAAAAATAAGAACATAAAGTATTCTGTTTTTCACATGAGACTTCGCACCAAGTGATGAGCGCAGTGCGATGCAGGACGGGGTGTCTAGTGGACGTGCAGCAATGCGCCGCTATTAGCAGTGCTTGGAACATGGGCCATCAGCATAAATCGACTTACTCCATTATTTAATTATATATCAATCTTGACACAACAAAAATATATAAATAAACATTCACGGACAATTCACACATCAAACTCTAGTGCCAAACTAAGCAAAACTTGTAATATGGGAACTAGATTGCTGATAGAATACATAATAATATATAATTTTTTTTGTAAGTAAATATATACATAGAATACCTACATAGTAGCCCTTGACTCCGAGATTACTCGTATTGTGATAATATTTTTCGCTTCTGATTATATTACTTGTCCCTTGTCATATTCCTCGTTCTTGATAACATTGTTAGATAATGATGGACTGTCCAGAGAAAGGCAACCGCCCGCAGACAACAACGGAATTATGGAGTAACGTTGTATCCTGAACGCTCTACAAAGATTTCAACGTGTGTCTGGAATTATCGAGTAACATTGTATTCTGCGTTGAGCTTGAAGTCACTGAAGTTTTTTACATTTAAAAAATAATATGTATGTTCAATCACTCACATGATCGACCGATGATACTGTGACCGTCGTTTATTTCCACAAATAACACTTCAAACATACTCGTATGGATTGTTTCATTTTCCAATTGAGTATTCAATCGTCTTAGAATATAACTGGGCTCGGCCTTGAATGGCATTTTCTGTAATCACGTTACTTTTTCAGACAACAAAGTAAATAATTATAGTGGTAGATCTGAAGATGACTCCTCTCCAGATAATACGATTGTGTTCAGATAATGGCGGCCGAGAGAGTCGCCCGCTGGTCGCCGTGTGCGGAATCACGGCCTGTGGTGACCTTTTTTGCCGGCCTTAGCCATGTATTCTAAGTTAATAATCACTATTTTTCTCAGGAAAACAGTCTACCAAAGTTTTATATTTATATATTTTTGGAAAACAAACGGCTTCGGAACGAGATAACATAAACTGGATGGTAAGAATAAAAGAGCCTAAACAGTTTCCACATATAGAAAGAGACTAAACAATAACTATAGAAGGAAAGAAAAATCTTAGGATAGTGAAACCTAGGTGTAAGGAAATACTACTAACTAAATGCTCAACCCACATTTATAAATTTAATTGAATTAAAACCCAGCTAACACAATTGTAGTAAATGAAAATATATATATATACATGTATACAATAACTAACTACATAAATACTTTATTCAACCTACAACAAGCTTGTTTTACATACATTGATTAAGTATGGTCCAAACACAAGTAACAATTAGCTTACCTCATAATTTAACGTGCAAGAGTTGTTAGTGAAGTGATTTTAACACAGTGTACTGTTTATTTATAGAGTTGTTTTATTTTTTTTATTATTGGCTCAGAATACGGGTGCTCACTCTGACAATTTGACCGTGTATGTATTTCTTATAACTGTCCCGTATACTTTTATTTGTCGCTTCCATTTTCTATGAAAGGAAAAAATAGCTTTAAAATAATGTGACGTGACTCCGTTGGCTACGTCCTGCAGAAACACAAAGATTTTTGCAAGGATTTTTGGTAAGGTTACATATATCGTAAGCCTATTAAGTACTAATCTTTGAATATATGTATTGCAAGTCGAATTTGCTCATATTTTATTCAGAATTAGAAAAGATTAACGTGATTTTAAGTAGACAAAGTAGGTACAAAAGACAAGTAGCAAATACAAATTTATTAAATGTTGATTGTTCTAAATGCTGCAACGAATGCCATCTGAAGAGGCAGCCACTTCCTCCAAAACATTAGATAATGAAGTCAACACTTGCAATAAACCAAACGCAGTTCCGCACAGAGCTGCCCGGCCCACGCGAATATCAAACTAAATGGCAAAATCTAGGTTTAAAGTAACAAGCACAAAATCTTCGGCTATTAAAAACATTTTTTTAAATGTTTATTACTTACATCAAAAAGCCATACCTAAGGCTACGGAGATTCCTGGCACCTAATACTACGATCCAATTGAGCTAGATCATAAAATGATAATTAAATATTTCTATCATGGCTTAAAGACTAGCCCAGCCATTAGGATATTTTGTGACTTTAAAAGTTTCGAACTATAACTACAAATAACAAAACAAATATCTCGTTCTAAGGTTGCCAGATTTTATATATATGTATATATACATTTAATTAATATTTAATTTTATTTTATAGACATTTTATATCTAACTCTATGATTTAATAAAACCAGATAACACTGATGATGCTAAAAGACTGAAGTGAACAAGTTAGGTTAGAAACTATCTAATACAAAAGTGTACCTACCGGTAGATATTTGACTAGTTGTACTGGAGCAGCACTCTCAGCAACACTAACAACTACTGAGCAGTTCCACAAGTTTTCCTAAACTCACGAACCCTCAAATTCACCAACGATGTACATCCTTCCGACGTGTTGCATTACGAAAACGCTGGTTAAAAGAATTAAAGAAATATCTATTTACACCATAACACGTTATATGACATAAAAATTTAAAAAAAAGTGTAAAAAGGCCGCCACTCAGTATAAGCTATAGAAACCATTGGTTCCTATAGCGCTGGTTTTCAGTTAGTTGAAATGACCAGACAGTTTAACATCTGACGATCATCATGACGACCGATGTGGCGCGGTAGGCGATGGTCCGCCTGCGCCGCGGAAGGTTGCGGGTTCGACTCCCGCCTTGGGATAAATGTGTGTATGTTCTGCAAATATTTATTCTGGGTGTTCTGGGTATTATATGTATAATAAAAAATATCTATCTATGTGTATTGTATTAAGTATGTCAGTCTTCTAGTACCCATAACACAAGCTCTGCTTAGCTTGGGGCTAGATGACGTTGTGTGGATTGTCCAGTATTATTTATTTATTAATCTGTATATGAATTCGGGGGTAAATGATTTGGTATTTGCACATTCAGGAACAAAGATAAGCGTCCACGGCACGCGCGACCTACACGTCTTAACTCAACGTGAAATATGCTAACATTAGGAACTCACAGGTTTACTAAAGCTCCACGCGCACTTGATGCTCGAATGGCCAGAGAGCTTGGCCAAGTTAAACTTGGAAATCGGTAAAGAACAGATTTAAAGTCATCTTTGTGATGCAACAAAATGTAGTAAAACACGTATTCACGTGATTATTTATGTAGTAAATGTTGATGTAATATGTATTAAGTATTACTTTTTTGATGTATGGAATATTGTTGTTTGAAAAAATTACAGCTTTTTCAAATACATGACCGCTATAGTTACATACAAGTGCACCTGCAGCCTTATGTTTTGCGCATCATAACGTTTTGTGTTACCTAAGTATGGACAACAAAACCAAAGTCTGGAGTTTCAAAATCCTTAGGGATTTTGAAACTCCAGACTTTGGTTTTGTTGTCCATTATTGCATTTGTTGCGGTGAAGCCACTAAGCCGCGGCAGTCCTCCAGCCTCCCATAAAGATGGAACAGCGTCAAGCAGATGGCGCCATGAATCAGCGCCGACTGAGACAATGCCGGGGCCATAACTGTCACGAACAATGAGCTGCTTTATTGCACGCTCGACGAATCGGTGCCACATATAGCACACACACACACTTTACTCATAAACCATATATTAATATAAACTAGTGCGAGTGTGTGCTTTACAACAAAGGCTTGAAGGATTTTTTTGTTAGACCATATTTCAGGGTCATTTGGATTACGATCTGACGTAGTCGCACGACGATCTGAGTAATCTTTAAAAAATGTTTAAATGTAACTTGTTGCTGACGATTGGAGTCGGTTCATAACATTTAAGTAAAAACAATATTTTTTTCATTTGTACGCTTAGCATTGCTACGCCGTAGGCTGCTACGCCGTAGGCAGCTACGCCGTAGGTTTTTACACCGTAGGCTGCTACGCCGTAGATTAGAGATAATCCATCTCGTTTCCTTTAATTATGTATACGTACTCCTTTTATTGAGTATCAAATAAAGCACAAAATGTTTTTAGGCTAGACATCCTAAACTTTACGAGTACTTATTTTTTATAGCTTTACATCTAGTTGGACAGCAATCCAACAAAACTATAAACATCCTACTTAAATAAGATATGTGAAAGTTTAGAAAACGTTTTAAAACTAGTGAATCAATTTGAATGAAACTTAGCATAATGAGTAGTTTACAATGCGGAATGACAGAAAGTTACAGGAAGCATACGGGACTCGCAAGTCGCAAGTCTTACTTCAAGCGGTGAGTACTAATAACCAGAAAAAGTATTATTTTTATCTTGAAAGTTTCTCTCATAAACATGTCACCTTGTATTACAGCTTGATCAGCTAGTTACGAAGCGCTCAACTAGTTACGAAGTGGTCGGTTTAATGTCCTAGTCGTAAACCTGTTGATAGGAAATTAACTATTAAAATAAGACTCTCCTAATTATGGACGTGTGCTCAAAGTTGAACAATAACCGTAAAGCTGACACTGCTCACTCCGGACCTCCACTTCGAACCTTACAGGCGCGGGTTTGTTTCCCAATATGTATGTGTGTTAAACTATAAAAATATCTAAATGAAATAACAAATAGTAATTAAAACACTCGTCCTAGTCGGATAAGGGCAAGAAGATCTATAAAATAAAATATTGATATCGCAAAGCCAAAGTACATCTTATGGTCACGACATAAGACTTGACTTTTTAAGTTTTTTAAAAAACCAAACGAAAGAGCGAAATTCCCTACAAACTGAAGCATTTGGCAAAAAATGGAAACATTGAACCGAAATCCCCGATCATTAGTACTGATTTACTCAAACATTGACCGCGTACGAACCGACATAGACCCGGACTGGATTCGCCAAACTCTGCAATGCTGATAAATTAGCGCGAGTCACTTCACACCGCGTTAGCGTTACAGACAAGTTGCCAGTAGGAGAGACAGTCAACCTCCTACAAATCGAATATTATTAGCTGTAGATATGGCATCTACAGCTAATAATATCATCAGCCAACTATCATACTATATCCCTAAATAGATGACTTGCTTCAGTTGTAATCCGTCGGAGAGGACAACATCTCAAGGAAAGGTGCTGCGATCAAATATACATAGCAAATCATGTTCAAGATCTTCTAACTTTGAAACTGTGGGGTTTTTTTCAATTTGTACAGACCATACCTATAGATCTCGTAGCACATTATTTGCTCCACTACAGCCGTTAAAACGTACATATTATTAATTCTTTTAATAAAAAAATTACTTTTAATAAAAAAAACTTGTTTTAAGTTTTAAATCGAAGTGAGATGGTAGTATTAATGATGTGTCGACTTAGATTTTTGCCGTCACTTATAGATAGGTACTTAAACAACACAACATTTCAATTTCAATTTCAAATAGCCTTTATTAACAATCTTAACCTAGTTTAACAATATTTATTAATTTAGACATCGGTAATTAAAGAATTGTTTTGCTTTCCAGCATAGGCCTCCCCCAGCCTTTTCCATAGTTCGCGATCACGAGCTTTCCTTAACCAAAAGGCACCGGCAGCCAATGAACCGACATGGTTTACATTTATTTCACAACTTTTATTAAAGCAAAAACTGTTATGAGACTTGGACCTTTTTTCACATAATGTTTTTGATGGCATCCGTTAAAACTATTGGTTTCCGTTTCAATTTAGTAGTTTGTCTACTACAAGTACCCAAAATGTTAACGTTGTCTAAACGAACGTTCGCTGAACCTAAAACACGATTTGGCTGAGCTGATTGATAAATGGATTCCAAAACCGTAAAATATTTTCATAGCATTCAGTTGAGCCTTGTGTAGTAACTTGATTATTTTGTACTTAAATTTAGATATACAACCATTATTCTAGAAGAAAATATAATTATAGAACCACACTTTCGTTTGTAGCTTTCCAAAATTCCTTTAAGCTGTTCCGCCACGTATTAGGTACTAATTAGAGCCCTTAGTCCGAAGACGCATTTTAAAACTCCCTACTCTCGAGCCGACAGTCGTCTCTCCGATAGCCATACAAAAATTTATGGACATCCGAGAGACGACTGTCGGCTCGAGAGTAGGGAGTATTAAAATGCGTCTTCGGACTAAGGGCCCAGAACACCTGTAACGAAAAGTATTCATTGACTTTTCGTTACAGGTGTTCTGGGCCCTTTCAAATTACAAGTAGATTATATTATTCACTTCACCTCGAGACGAATGTCGCGGAAAATCAAATTTGTTATTTTATTAGAATAACTCGATATTGAACGATAATAAACGTTTGCGACATGTTATTTGATCACTCGGAGTGGTATCGATCCGCGCAATAACTTTTATTTATTTTGATGTCGCTTTACTCGGTTATTAAGTTTTATAACGTCGTTAAACTTGTCTGAGGAGTGATAGGTAAATAAAGAAAGACATGTTGCCCGCCCCCATGTACTGTGAGCGTCCTTCATTAGGTTAGTTATTGAGTTACTCACTTAAAGGTGGTGCCCGCCTGAGATCATCTAAGTCAAGTTGTTCTTAGGCTCCGGTCGCGAGGAATTAGTGATTAAGATCAGAATACTAATTTCTTTGTTGTTGACAGTAACACACGGAGACAGAACAAACAACAGTGTTTGCTATCACACAAACATTTGTTCTTAGTTCTTCTTCTTTTTATCGTGTCGATGCTACAACTGTATTTTGTTGTAGCATCGTGTTGGAAAGATTAGCCAGACTAGACACTGCTTTGCCGTGCCTAGCTGTTACCGGTGTGTTCTTAGTGGAGAGCAAAGATATTTTAGTAAGTATTTTAATTATCTTAATTAATCTTAATTATCTCCGTTAGAAGACAGACGTCTCTTTGTAAAAAAGAGACGCTATTTAGCTAAGTGCCTAGTGTGCTGCTATCGTGGTCTCATTGTGATCTTACTCCATCAATCTCGTTCAGCGGCAGAGACAAGCGTTCCTTGAATTTACTTTCAAAATGCCAAATGGAATATAAATCATACAGAATGTACGTAACATTACATAGTGGAATGAATACCGATCTCGATTACAGGCAAAGTCACTGCAAAGTCACTGCCGGGATAGTTATGACCGCTATAACTCCTCGTAGGGTTGTCTACTATGACATTTAAGGGTGAGGTCCTAATTTTTATATTTTAAATTTAATTTACCTAGGTCTGTAGACTTGAACCTAAACTTATTCACAAAACATTTTTGTAAAAAAAAATACCTGGTGTGGAAGAGTTTATTCCTGGAACTCAAGTGCTCATACTCGTTGTTTAAATGTAAATAACTGGTCTGAAACGATGTTATCATAGCAAAATAGTAATCGATCAGCTGACAGCCCTGCCGATGCCACCCGTCACATCACTGCACCGCAGCCATCAACCCTCGAACGGCCCGAGTACTTAACACTAAACAAGCGTTTGCCCATAAAGCATAAAAAAAAAAAAAACACTACACGTAAAACCGGCTTCGCGCGCATTCATAACCTAGTTTGAACTAAGTACTTATCTCTTCGGCGAGTAGGTAGTACAAATATAATATACAGTAATATTATACAGTAAAATATACTGTATAATAGACCGCTTCTAGTATCTTCGTCCAGTGTTGTTTAGTGCTGATGAATAAGATGTGTGTAATGTGTACTGTCGACTTCATGTAATGAACGATTATCATGTATGACGTTTGCGAGCCTAAAGCCTGGTTTAGACGATACAATTTTCTTGTACATTCAAGTGCAATTATTGAATGCAATAAATGAAGTGCGATAATTGCCCTTCAAGAATTGTACGTAACTGTTTACACGTGGATACAAGTAAAAAAATTGAACGCAATTATTGAATGCAAGTCTTGACAAAAAATAGTTGCAAATGTCTTCTGTTTAGACCAATACAATAATGTTTAGGAGATTATTGCTTTCAAGTTTTGCCTTGTCTAAATAGAGAGTTGTATGTGCGTGTACCATTCATTGGCGGGTTGCTTCAAGTATTGCACGTATTTGCGTTGTCAAATTTTTCATTCAAGTGTTGGAAGGTTTTGTAAATTTTTGTATGTGCTGTTTACACCAAGACAATTTTGGCAAGCAAAACTTGCGCAAAGATCAAA
The DNA here is from genome assembly GCA_932527185.1 of Ecliptopera silaceata. NCBI lineage: Eukaryota > Metazoa > Arthropoda > Insecta > Lepidoptera > Geometridae > Ecliptopera > Ecliptopera silaceata. Next base: position 268,117 of record OW052202.1, on the reverse strand, counting down.
ATGTTACGTACTGTTTAGACCATGCAGGTAATTTATTGCTTCAATTTTATTGTATGCAATAGGCAAGAAACTGGCATCATGTAAATGGCGCTTTAGGTTGGACCGCAAAGTGTTGGACTAGATGTTGGATATGACATATGAATTAAGAGCAATGTAATTGCATCTAGTTTCTACGAACAATAGGTACATATAATTTCATTTCAGAAAAGCACTTTCAAAAGTACAGTTTTGAGTCCCATGGGGACTGAAATTTGAAGAGACAGGTGTAAGCAGTGTAAGCTTAACTGTAAGAGATGGTTCTAAATAAATTCAAACTATAGCGAAATATTCATAAAACCTTATTTTGTAAAGTAATATCGAAACTCAACCATACTTTGATGCTCAAACTTTAACTCGGTTCATGATCGGTGGACACAATCAAACTAAAAGCACCTAAACTTAAGCCTCTTAACTTTTTGAATCGTTACACAATAAGTTGACATATTTTAATTTAAATATCCCATTAGTAAGTACATTAATCTAATCATTGATCGGCTTACTAGTGTATCTAGTGTTGTATGCGGAGTCTTATCGGTTGAAACTTTGTGAATGGTTGGCCTACGTTAATGTTGGCTTTCCACCAAGCCGCAACTATCATTACCCTCTAACTTAATAGTTCAGACAATATCGTTTCCAACACTGCATCAAATTATCTGCTTACATTTTAGTTTCATGTTAATCTTTCAAACAATAGACAATATCATCTATAGAGAGTTATTGGATACGTATAGGTATATCTCTTTGTGGGTACTATCAAATAGGGTCCAAAAAGGTCACCTACAATATAAACACCTCGTTGCGGCCTAGATTATGATTTATAATATTATTTTGTTTCCAAAACGAGAGGGCCCCATGTTGGGCGCCGCAGCCACCAACGATCATTATTTTTCATCAGGAGAATATAAAAAAATATTATCGCCCCAAAGCCAGAGGCCAGCGAGGATCGCTATATTAAAGGATGAGCCACCGCCCCCGCCGGGTCACTAGCTTGAGGTATTCTTATACAATATTATTTCGGCTCTAATATTATAATAATCTGGCAGTACTTACTAGGTACTTCTAGGCTGCGCGAGGCTTTGCTGGCGTTTAATAACTGGTTATATTAGTTGAATTAGTGAATAATGAGCTTGGCTATTTATTTATCTCTGCGTTTGACCTCGAAGCTGAAAACGTTGGTATTCTCAACACTTAGGCGACATTGTGTCGACTTGTGACAGCTTCAGCGTGACACCCAACAGTGTTGTCGAAATTCTTTATTTCCAAATCAGGAAAATAAAATCAGAAAATAGCCAGTCCGATAGCGGATCCCTCGAATTCCGATTTAAAACCGTTCCTCGTTTAAGTGCCCAGCGTTTAAAATAAAATGACTAAAGAAAATCCAATTTTCAAACAAAAAGCTTTCGGAATTCACGTGTAATTTGGGAAAAGGTACGTTCCCACTAGTGCGCCCGCTTTCTCTCACACACACACACACACACACACACACAGGCGACGGGGCATTCTCAGTTGTTTCAACAACTCTTTGTTTTTATAGGGATAAATTATTTTGATATTGTAAATTGTACCTATAATATCTACTAACAACTTTATTCACAAACAAACTTACGACTATACAGTATTTACAAAATGTACATAGTCATATAAAATACATAAGAAACAGCTGAGCTATCTACAGACATAATATTATACAGTCGTTTAAAACTAGCAATTTTAAATGCAGTTCACTAAATCAAAACTTTACATTACAGTATGTATTACTTTTACAAAATAGTACCTACACTATGGTTTCAACCAATGAATCGAACACTATAAAAGTGTATGGCAGTTATAATAAATACCATGTCACAAAGGAATTAATAAAAATATCACAATAAAAATATATCTATATATTTAGATTAAGGAACATTTTGCCGATGCTTAAAACCGATAGAATCAACGGGAATTCCCCGAAAGGTCCTATCAGGGTGACAGGAAAGTTTTTCCGTTTGTCTTCTTTATCGAATCGATTGCAGATACACCCGCCTGCCTTCGTTTACTCTTTACTGCCGGAGAGTAATTAACGGGACCGATAAACTCTTTGACTAATTTATTAGTGAGATTTGATGATTACATCTCTACTCTTTAGAGTTCCAAAGGAACATTTTTGTACCGATAGTGTAGCAGAGAAAAGTTATACCCACGTGTCGTGGTATTGAAGGTAGAGGCAGCGAACTAGGCACGGTACGGTTACATAATATTTCAGATATTTATTTATTGGAACCATTTAGTTGCATACCTACTTATGTAGGTATGCAATATTGGCATGTCAAAGTAAATACGCTAACGAACAGCTCAGTCAGTGTGGCTATTGCAGGCTCCATCAAATCTTAAATACGAATTTGCCATTTTAAAATTATTTTAGATTGCCAAGGGAAGGGGAAAATTTTCGTTAATTTTTGAACGCACGATCAGTCATCTATACCTAGGTATAGGACAGAAACTAAAGTTATTACAGTTTAGAAGGTCAAGCATCACTTACAAATCATATTTACAGCTAACTCAATTCTCTATTCACATAATAAATGATGAATAGTTTCGTCTTTTGAGTTTTGGCCTTTAATCTCACTTTTTGTATTTATTATTTATATATTGAACTTCATAACAGGAGTCGGGCGCCGCAAACAGATCGGAGGCTCAGCGCCAGTTACAGACATCTCCTAATCTAATAAACTTAAAAAAAAACACTGCGCTAACATTTTATAAGCTAGACTAGACCGACAAAAGATAGCGGGGAAGTGCCACATATTCGATATTATTTAAAAGATGATTATGATTATTTTGTTCATAAAGAAGAACTACGACAGCAAATAAGTACCTACTTACATTTATAACCGTGTGTTCAGTTTGTGATAATTATAAGATGATTTTTCTGTAAGTATCCCTCCTTAAGTAACTGTTTATTTGTACATTTGTATTAAGTTAGCACGCCAACCATTTTCTCAACTTTTAAGGTCGGCAGGCGAAAATGCTTATAGCATTAAGCCCACCTTTTGTACTTTAGATTTATTGTGCAATAAAGTATTAAATAAATAAATAAATAAGAAAACAATATTAGATCATTAGTCAGGCGATACCAAGGAGTATGCCTATTCACGTCTCCAATGATCTCATCTTGCTGAGTTCGTGATGAGCTACAACGCAGGCTCTTGTTAGTTTACAAAAGTGTTTCAGAGATCATTGTTCTCTTGCAAGGGCTGGGTCAGGATGGCCTGAGCTCGGCCAAAAGCATATTTACTAAGACTGGGAATTCTCATTTCACCACAATGTGTCACAATCTGACCACAAAGCTGTGCTGAGCCTGTCATGTAGACGGACCTTAACTGACAAGGTTAAAAAGATGACAGTTCAAGAACTAAGTAAGGGCGAATATTAAACTTTATGAAGCGTTAAATTATGACATGACAGAAATGATAAATCACTTTGATAAAAGTTACAAATGTTTTGATAATGACTTACAGTTATTATAAGTACCTATTAGAGTATACAACTAATTATAAATTAGTACCTAACTACTTAGTAAATGTAGACCTCTTTTCAAATAATTCGACTGACAGACATTGAGAATAGGGCCGCCCGTTATTCAATATTAATATTAAAGTTATAGAAAAAGTCGTTGAAATTGGTATCGACAACTGTAACAACTAAGTGCTTATTTTACAAAACAGCAATACTGACATTCTTCGTTAAATAAATAAAACATTATACTATATACATTTCAATATAAAATTCATCAAAGTCAAACTTGTTACTGCTTTTTCCATACTTATCATCTATACCTACTACATAATTATAAGAAAAAAGGTAAAATAATACATTTACAATTTTGAAAAATCACCCATTATGGCCAAGAAGCCGCCGTAAATGATAAGTACGGAATACAGGTTCACCTTGGGATTCGGCACCCTCACTGAGTTAGTTACCAGGGGCGGACTTACCTATACAAGCTTTGTATTCATTATCCGTCATAAATGGATTAATGTCTTAATTTTTTACAATAGTTTCGTTTAACTACAGTATATAATGCACGATAACGATTTTCAAATTTTCCATTTATATCAACTTGCTTTCAAGAAAGACGGTGTAGTTCGTACTAAATGAATAATTGAACGATTTGAATGGGATTATGTAGAGCCAGGAGCGTACAGCAGAAAAATCCGACATATTCCGCTCCGGCACATTGAAATGAAAGAAAGCTGTGAAATTAGTGAAACAGAAAGACAAACCTTGCAGCGAAGCTGAAAATGTGATTTCAATTTACTGGATGGCAGCGCGGCAGGTACCAAACAGTCTGCGACAGTTCATACTTTATGTTAATTTTTTCAAAAGAGCGCGCGAGATCTTTTGAAAAGTGGAAGGCTCGACTGTCTAAACTACCTACTAGATATTTCCCCGTCGCGACTCCGTGAGTATTCAGAGTGATGAAAGGCGGTTGAGAATGTAAAACATCGCTAACTATATGTAATTATAGATTAATTTTTTAGTTAAGTGCATGTTCTATTCTAAAAATGTAAATCCGTTTTTGGCTGTCTGTATTGTAAATTAGTTTATTTCATTTTCATCTCAGAGCTGTAGATTTTGTTACACAATAAATAAAATAAATAAAACTTCATAGTTTTTGACGTTGTCTGTTGTAGACGACGACGTGCTCGTTGTCTGAACTGACTGCTTGGTTTGTTGTATTTCATGAAAGTGTAACGTGAAGACGTTGTTTATATTCATTTAATTTATTCGCGTCGTGTTCCTAACTTGTTTGAATTTCAGCAAGTTGTTAGTTAAATATGTCGAAGAAAAGGACCGAATTTAGAATAATGTCAACGTTAGAAATTTTATGTTACCTATTTAAATATTATTCCTGTCAGGGTTAGCTAAGTATTTATATCCTTGTTTATATATTTATAATCTGAAACTGTGAAATCTTCAGATTCTAAAACCATTGGGGCTAGATGATGTTGTGTGGATGGTCCAGCATTATTTATTTATTTATATACCTACTTAAGACTATATAATGTACTTACTGGAATCTTCCCAAGTGCATGGAAGTCTGCAAAGGTCGTTCCAATACATAAATCGGGTGACAATAATCTAGTTCAAAATTATAGACCTATTTCAATATTATCAACCATGGGGAAAGTTTTTGAATCGATCGTCTGCCCCAGTATACAAAGTCACTTTCAACAGTATGTAACCGACCATCAGCACGGTTTTGTCAAAGCCAGATCAACTACTACGAACCTCGTTACCTTTGTCGAAGGCCTTGCTGAAGCTATTGACAAGCACCAGGAAGTAGATGTGATTTACACCGATTTCAGTAAGGCCTTCGACAGAGTATCACATTTATTACTAGTCAAAAAGTTATTAGCGTATGGCTTTACTGGGAACGTTATTAAATGGATCAAGTCTTACTTAAGCAATCGTTTTTATACTGTTGTACTTAATGGCTATCAGTCGGACTTGCACAGCATAGGCTCTGGAGTTCCTCAAGGATCACACTTGGGGCCCATCCTTTTTAACATTTTTATAAACGACATTCCAAATTGTTTCCACACATCCAAATACTTTTTGTTCGCTGATGATCTCAAAATTTCACGAATAATAAATTCCGATGTCGATGTACGTTTATTACAAAGTGATTTGGATCGCTTATTTGAGTGGTGTTGCGATAATAAAATGAACTTAAACATCGATAAATGTTATTTTATAAAATTTACTAGAAAACACAATGTATCTACATCACAATATAACATTGGAGGTACAGCCATTAGAGAAGTTGATAATATCCGGGATCTGGGAGTAATACTTGACAAGAAATTAACTTATATCCCGCACATTGAAAATGTAATTAAGAGGGCATCTAAAATGTTAGGATTTGTTATCCGTAATAGTAAGATTTTTAAAAAACCTCACACTAAAATATTATTATACAACACACTTGTCCGTAGCATACTCGAGTACTGTCCTGTTGTGTGGAGACCTCACTATGCAACCCATATACTTAGGATTGAGCGGATACAAAAGCGTTTTTTGTGGCACCTTGCGTATGCAGCTAACATAACCAAAGTAAAAGTTAGTTATGAACAAAGACTACAGCACTTCAAAATATCATCTTTAAGGCGACGGGTAGGGTGAAATTTTTCATAACAAATAAAAATGTCAATAACTTCCAAGTTTATTATTTATTTATTATATCTATACACACGTTAAACTTGTAACACGGCATAGTTTTTGCCGTGGTGGTTAAACTCTAGACAGTCAGCGTGGCAACGTCACAATTTCAATTTCAACAAAAATGCTGACAACGGCGCAAAACACATAATGAGCCGCGCACAGTTCGGATAGTCAAACTCTAAAGCAGTGCCTTATGTATATTTGCGAGCACACAGCAATCAAACACTTATAATTCCTAAGGCGCTACTCTTCTTCTTCTTTAAACACCTTAATGTAGAAATGTTTTCTTTAGAATCACAAGATACGAACCATAAGAATAGCTGTGCTGAGTTTGGTACCAAACAAATCTGCCAAACCCATAAAAAATGGGATCTTAAACCACACTTTTGCAAAAGGTGTTGGTACTAAACTTACATTTTAAAGTAAACTATAACCAAGAGCACAAATTTTGAGTAACAATACACTAGTTCAATATATGTGTTATAGGAAATAATAAGTTTCACAACTCCACATGCTATCACTTTTTCTGAAAACAGTTTTCGGTTTCCCCAAAAACACGCATTTGGCTATACCCGTCACCTTAAATAAACGCAGAACCCAACTTGACCTCACATTTTTGTTTAAACTTTTAAACCATCAAATAGCCTGCCCACAGCTGCTGTTTATGTTTAGCTTCAGAGTCCCCCGTAGAACGCCTCGTTGCCCGATCAATCTCCTAGTTCCCCCACTCCGCACTACCGTCTTGGGCAGTAACTCTCCTGTCCCAAGACTATGCAGATCTCTCAATACCGTTTGCAAAAACATCGACATCTTTTCGGTTAAACTTAACAAGTTCCGCCACCACTTGAACGTGAACTTGCCAAATTGATTTTAATTTTATGCTTTAAGTTTATGAATATTTTTTACTTGTTTATGTTACTCCCTCTATTGTTATTTTGATTATGCATGCAGTGTTAACCTTTAAGTAGTTGTACATTTAGTTTAAGACAGTACTTTACAGTATTTAGATAGTAGTAACCCAATAGCATGTAAGATTGTAACAACTGTTGGTTGACCTTAATAAATAAAATAAAAAATAAATATGTCGGAGGAAGCCATTGAAGGAGTTGCTTGTTGATTTTACGATAACGCATAACATTGTCATTATAATGTAAAACATCTTCTGTAAATCTTAATTTAATTTAAAACTAATTTTCACATTGTTATTAATTCTAAAAACATATTTCTGAAAACAAATAAGTAATTATAGCTAAAGGAGGAAGTTATTAAGTAGCCATTGTCAAATAAATTACTGTTCTATGCATAGTGTGCGATATTTAATGTTTACTGAAATTGTAAAAGCTTCTAATTTTTTAAATTGATTTTACTTTATTAGTTACGTTTATCTTAGACTAAATAACTTTATAATTGTAATTTAAGTAATGACCAATCAGAGCAGAGCATGTGGCTTGAGTGTGGTCGAGGCGCCATCTTTATGCGGTAGGCATTTTATAAGGCAGTGCACAGTGGTTACGAGGCTTTTTGGTGGAATAGACGTGGATCGAGTTGGATCCTTGAAGTTTGTTAAAGATTGGTGCTTTGAACTCACTGCTCGGTCATAAAAGTTATAATTTCTCTTTTTATTATTTTGTTCTATCAAGTGATTACCCTCAACTAAAATAAAATATTGTGGGAACTATAACAATTGTGTTTTGTGCTAGCACTTTACCCTCATGACGCCCACCAAGTCTGCAAATATTACTGATGATGTCGTTGAGAGAAGCGCTTCTCCGACATCAGAAGTGGGATCGGTGCCGGCACAAAATGGGGATCTACGGACACCAGCAGATGACGGATGGCGCGCATTATTCGAGGCGCAGAAAACCAGTATGTGGCTGCTCGTGGAGGCGCTATCCAAACCATCAAGAACGGAGGACAAGACCATTACGCTGCCTAAATTTGAACCGGAAGACAAGGACAGCGACGCACGGGCCTGGCTAGCAACGGCGGACATCTGCTTATCGGACCGCGATATACAGGGAAGTAAATTAGTGCTTATACTTAGTAAAGCTATGAGAGGCTCAGCCGCAACATGGCTTTCCCAGATAGCTTTTCCTAATATGAAATGGATTGAATTCAAGGAAATTTTTCTTTCCCGCTTTGATACGCTTGAAACATGTGCAGCGACGATACTAAACACGCTTAATAGCAAACCGCTTGAAAGTGAAAGCCTCGCTGCATATGCAAGTCGTCTGTTCACTCTGCTTATGTCACGTTGGGGTAGTTTAGAAAAAGAGGAGATGGTGGTATCTCTGATACTTGCACACATGGGGCAAATCGAGCCGCGATTACAACGTCACATATTTTCGGAAGAAATATCTACCCGCATTAAAATGCAGAGAGAGCTGATGGCCTTTTCTTATCGCAAAAGAAGTTACCAAGAGGCAACAAAAACTGTTACAAGCGCTGCGCCAGATAATAAACGCCCTAGGTTAAGTTCCGTATCAACTAAATGTTACTCTTGCGGAAAATTTGGCCATAAATCTTTTGAATGTTTCAGCCGACTGCAAGACAAGCAGCAAACAGCTTCGTTCTCCGAGCGCCCCAACACGGCCGTTGCTACGCGGACCCCTGTCACTTGTTTCAAGTGTGGTGTTGAGGGCCACGTGGCATCACGGTGTTCGAAGGCATTTCTGGCTGCAGGCAGCAGCTCCCAATCCGCGGCAGCACCCAGCATTGTGAAGCGAGTGAACATGTGCGATGTGAGACCTGTCACCGGAATAATCACTCAATTTGGTGAGCAGTTCTCATTTTGTTTTGATTCCGGGGCTGATTGTTCCTTAATTAAAGAGAGCGTCTCTCGCAGGCTTGTTGGTGTATTACAGCATGCAATTGTTACCTTGACGGGTGTAGGAAAATCTAGCGTATTATGCGACTCGCAGATCTTGTGTAGAGTCACTCTTAGTGGTCATGACGTAGAAATTTTATTTCACATTGTCCCTGATGATTGTCTGAATAACGACGTTTTGATCGGACGCGACCTGTTGGCCTTAGGGTTATCAGTACACATAACAAGCGATAAACTCACTATTGTTGAGAAACCATCTCAAATCAACATTTGTAACGTGGGTAGTGCGGTGGCTGAGTTTTGTGACGTAGATACCGATATCCCTGATGATCTAAAACCACAGCTACTAGAAATTCTTAACATTTTTAAAGACTCGTTTGTCGAAGGTACGCCTACTAGTAGAGTAAAGACAGGTGAACTAGAAATTAATTTAGTAGACCCTAACAAAATTGTTCAACGGCGGCCTTACCATCTCAGTCCGGAAGAGCGAACGATAGTACGTAATAAGTGTAGCGAACTATTGTCTGCGGGAGTTATTAGACCAAGTAAGTCCCCTTTTGCTAGCCCGATACTTTTAGTGAAAAAACGCGATGGCACCGACCGGATGTGCGTAGATTACCGGGAACTAAATTTAAACACGGTCCCGGACCGGTACCCTTTGCCTCTAATCGGTGATCAAGTTCAGAGACTCGGAGGCGCGCGATTTTACACGTGTCTTGATATGGCAAGTGGGTTTTATCAAGTGCCTGTAAATGTAGAGTCAAATTCTATTGAAAAAACAGCATTTATTACCCCTGATGCTCATTATGAGTTTACTGCTATGCCGTTTGGTCTAAGGAATGCCCCATCTGTATATCAGAGAGCCATTAATACAGCTCTAGGTGACCTAGCGCACTCTTACGCAATCGTTTACATGGACGATTTGATCATACCCGCGGACAGTGTAGAGCAAGGCTTAGAACGGTTACATGTAGTACTAAGAACCCTTACTGATGCTGGATTTTCATTCAATTTGAAAAAATGTGCTTTTTTTAAGAAACAGGTCCAGTTTTTAGGGTTTGAAATATCAGAGGGTGAAATCAGACCCAATCCTCGCAAAATAACCGCGTTGACTAACTCCCAACCTCCGCAAACCATTAGTCAGTTAAGACAGTTTTTGGGCTTAGCATCTTATTTTAGGCAGTTTGTCAATAACTTTTCACTTAAGATGGCACCACTCTACCGTTTGCTAGCTAACAATAATACAAAAATAACTTGGACTAAAGAGTACGAAGCAGTTCGGCAGGATATAATATCAACGCTGACTTCATCCCCGGTTTTGATGCTCTTTAATCCAAAGTTGGCCATAGAGGTACACACTGATGCGAGTAGTGAAGGTTACGGCGCTATTCTCTTCCAAAAAGTCGACTTAAAATTACACCCGGTAGAGTACTATAGTAAACGCACTACACCTGCAGAGTCTAGATACCACTCTTACGAGCTAGAGACACTAGCAGTTGTTAACTCCGTGAAGCACTTCCGTCATTATTTGTATGGCACAACTTTTACGGTCGTTACTGACTGCAATTCTCTGAAAGCTTCAAGGACCAAAGTAGACTTAACCCCTAGAGTGCATCGGTGGTGGGCCTTCCTCCAAGCCTTTGATTTCGACATACAATACAGGGAAGGCAGAAGAATGGCCCACGTCGACTTTTTCTCGAGAAATCATTTACCCGAGACAGACAACATCGCCGCCGGTGATACTTGTAGTTTAAGTAGGGAAAATTACGTAGTAGAGAAACGCGTCAATATAGCTGAATTATCTTCTAATTGGTTACAAGCGGAACAGCGGCGAGACCCCGAATATAATGAAATCATTAGTAAATTAGAAAACGACGATTTGGACTTAGAGAGTTGTAAAATCTACGAAATGCGATCAAATGTTCTTTACAGAAAAATTCAAAGGAACAATCGCAATATTAGGCTTCCGATTGTACCTAGAGCGTTTCGCTGGTCGATTATAAATCATATTCACGAATCTATTTTTCATTTAGGATGGGATAAAACGTTAGAAAAGGTATACCAACATTACTGGTTTCCAAATATGGCTAAATACGTCAGAAAATTTGTTGAAAATTGCATAACATGTAAAGTAGCTAAATCGCAAAGTGGTAAACAACAGATAGAGTTACATCCTATACCGAAAGCTAATATACCTTGGCATACAATCCACATCGACGCCACAGGTAAACTAAGTGGCAAGAACGATCAAAAAGAATACGTTTTTGTCCTCGTAGACGCTTTCACTAAGTATGTGTTACTCAGGCATTCCACAAGAATTGACACCGATAGCGCGATTAGCGCTCTTAAGACGTCCATATCCCTCTTCGGGACCCCTGTCCAGGTTATCACGGATCAAGGTAGGTGTTTTGCGAACAAAGATTTTAAGGATTTTTGCGCTAGTCACAATATCCAACTACACCTAATAGCAACAGGCTCTTGCCGCGCGAATGGCCAAGTAGAACGCATAATGAGTACACTTAAAAACATGCTAACAGTCGTAGAAACAAGCCCAAATAGGTCATGGCAGGACGCTTTAGACGATGTTCAACTCTCTATAAACAGCACTATTCATAGAGTTACTAAAGCAAGCCCTCTAGAATTGTTAATAGGTAGAGTAGCTAGACCGTTAAATTTGTTAACAATAGACGATCATGAGATTGAGATAGACGTTGAAAAGGTTAGAGAACAAGCTGATAATCTAATAAATACAAACGCATGTCTTGAAAAAGCACGGTTCGATAAAAACAAGGCAAAAGTCACAACGTTTTCTGTGGGGGATTACGTTTTAATAGAAAATCACGAACGGAATCAAACAAAATTAGATGCTAAATATAGGGGACCCTTCGAGGTCATTGAAATACTAGATGGTGACAGGTATCATCTCAAAAGTTTGAGTTGTAATCGCACTTACAAATACGCGAGAGACCGCTTACGTCCACTTCCCCAACCTTATGTCCCAACCGAGCTGGATCCATGTTTATCGGATGAATGTGATGGTAAGATTTTCGTATTACTTTCTGTTTGAACGATTGGTCATGGGTGTACTGTCGTGTAACTAAGCATAGTAATTTTATCTAAGGTACTTTAGCACCAAGTAGATGGTTTACTACGCTATGCTAAAGTCTGGCGTAGTTCTATTAGAGGTGTGGTGGCCATTGAAAGTGGTACTAGTTAAGGGCGAGTTGGCCATTGACAGTAAATTAATAGAGATTAAGGCGAGGTGGCCATTGACAGTAAATTAGTAGAGATAAAGGCGAGGTGGCCGTTGAAAGAAATACGTTTGTAAATTGGCGAGGTGGCCATATGGATGTTTTTGTTATTATTAATTAGTACTGTGGTTAAACTACGCACTTAAAGTAATGTGTTGCACTGAGGTTATTAAGGTTTTGATATTTTTTTAGCCAGGAGTGGCCGAACTTTACCAAAATTTTTCTTATTTCAGATAACGATGATGCGCGACCTTCAACATCACACGAGGGCGTGTGATATGTCAGGACGGCCGTGTCGGAGGAAGCCATTGAAGGAGTTGCTTGTTGATTTTACGATAACGCATAACATTGTCATTATAATGTAAAACATCTTCTGTAAATCTTAATTTAATTTAAAACTAATTTTCACATTGTTATTAATTCTAAAAACATATTTCTGAAAACAAATAAGTAATTATAGCTAAAGGAGGAAGTTATTAAGTAGCCATTGTCAAATAAATTACTGTTCTATGCATAGTGTGCGATATTTAATGTTTACTGAAATTGTAAAAGCTTCTAATTTTTTAAATTGATTTTACTTTATTAGTTACGTTTATCTTAGACTAAATAACTTTATAATTGTAATTTAAGTAATGACCAATCAGAGCAGAGCATGTGGCTTGAGTGTGGTCGAGGCGCCATCTTTATGCGGTAGGCATTTTATAAGGCAGTGCACAGTGGTTACGAGGCTTTTTGGTGGAATAGACGTGGATCGAGTTGGATCCTTGAAGTTTGTTAAAGATTGGTGCTTTGAACTCACTGCTCGGTCATAAAAGTTATAATTTCTCTTTTTATTATTTTGTTCTATCAAGTGATTACCCTCAACTAAAATAAAATATTGTGGGAACTATAACAATTGTGTTTTGTGCTAGCACTTTACCCTCATGACGCCCACCAAGTCTGCAAATATTACTGATGATGTCGTTGAGAGAAGCGCTTCTCCGACAAATAAATAAATACTTACCTATATAAGTCTGCTGTAGCAGCTGTTTCATCTTGTTTGTCGTAAATATTCCTCGAAAATTGTGTCTTGAGATCTTTGAACCCATCCTCTTGTCTGGACGTTGTCGGTCTTATTTCGTAACTTGCTATTACAATTCGGGAATTGAAAATTAAATGAAATCGTCATTTTTGTTTTGGGATTATTTCGCTGATTACATGTACCTACCTACCTACCTACCTACCTACCTACCTACTAAGCTTCCGACAGAAGTGAAAAGATCGTGCTGACACCGCTCGCTATTAACTTTTAAATGATCCTTAGTAAAAAAAAGTTTTGCAAATCGCCTAAAACATAGTAGGTACCGTACTTTCCTTATAGGTAGATATTTATTTTTCCCGAAGATCCGTTTAAATTGCAATAGCCATGTTCACACTTAGGTATGTACTAACTTTACGAGAATAAAATCCTGTAAACATTTTTAAAACAGGCTTCAATTTCACGTTGATTTATCAAGACAAGCTAAAAACATTACATCACATTGCTAAGGGTTTTATGGCGACGTAAATAAACAGTAATTAACTATTTAAGGGCTCACTGGTTCTGTAATCAACTTGAAAGACGTATTAAAAGGCTGTTCCTGAAATGAACATCTTGATTGGCGTCGCAAGTAGCCATATCATACAGGTTCCAATCCTGAATATCTGGATAAATAAAATCAAGACAACTTCTTCTTCTTCTTCTTCGTCGTGTCAATGATCAAACAGTGCCTTCCCAAAATTTGGCCACCTCTAGGTATGGCGTTATCAAGACAACTATACCTAATGAGGAGACCAACGATGACTAACTAAACGTAAGCTGACTTCCTGCAATCATGTCAAAAACAACGTTGGTCTTACTGTAAGTAAGTAATGATTAAGAATATTTCTTTCTTTATATTATCTTTAGTTCAAACAGTAACTTGCCAAATACGGCAAAGAGATTTCATAATAGAATAACCCGTTGTATGTAGGTACCTACTCGTAGTTATTCGCATACGAAGACAAACATTATCTGCGGCCGCATGCTCGCCTGGAGCCCGCGACATCCGGAATTAATTAAATAACCTGCTTATATGAGCGGTCTTACCGCCGCAAGACAGCTGCGGACGCGGACCTGAATCTACAACGAACCTACCTTTATAAAATATAGTGTTCAAATATAGGAAACTATAATCAAAAATGAATCTTATATATTTATTTTATGCACAGGGTAAAGATAACTTTTTATTCAATGATTTTCTAGCAGCAGGTAAGTGAATCAGCTGTTGAGCATATAATTAGGAAACTATACCTCTAGCCACCTCTACTGAAGTCACTAAAGCATAAACCATTTTAATAGCGCAGTTATTCAAGGCTCTGAAGTACGTGCATCGCGCCACGCGCCACGCGCTTGCCATTGTATGGAAAAAGCATTTTTCGGCGCATTTAATAAGTGCTGCTGCCTGAGAGGGATTTAATTCCGCACTGTCGCAGCCAGCAGCAGCCGACAGCCCCACACACACACACACACACACACACACACACACACACACACACTCACCCTCATACGATACATAGAAAACACTAATTTATATATTTTAGGCGCTATGTTGTGTGCGAGTGACGCGCCAGATGGATATTCGGTTTACTCGTTGTAGTTTGGTCCAAACTTTGATAGGTAGAGCTCTAGCAGTTGATTTCAAAATTCATAATTTAAGATGCTTGTAATTCTGTCTATTTATCATTTTCTATTCCTAACGACAAACTGACAAGCTACAGTTCAAATAAAATAGCTCAACGGTTTTTTCAGTTGCAGTTTCGTCAGTTTTCAGCAGAAGCGCTTCAAAGGCCTTTGCACGCGGCTCCGTATTGTAATGTATTGACGCATGACGGCGAGGGCGAGTGGCGACGAGCGAGGCGCCCGACACCGCCCGGCGCCCGTGCAAAGCCAATGCTGCTTTTATCAAACTCCACGAACGGAACTATTCAAAATACCCACGTTCGTAAAAAAACAGTTTTTACTGCTCTTGCATTTACAAAGCGATTTCGTAATACCAAAGGTTGCACTGGTCCAAGTTTCTAAAGGCGCTGTTACAAGCTAAAGTGCAGTACAAAAGTGCAGCACTCTTTGTATTACTTATACATAGTTTGTACTCGGAAGTTGTTCTTATAACTGAAATAAAGATATTTATATTCTACTAGTAGGTTCTTATGTAAATAGTTGAAAGCTTTTGAAACCTTCACAGCGTTAATTAAATGTAAGTTTAAACATTTAAGACGGTAGGTATTTTAAAAAGCTCATATTCTAGAGAGTTATGTAAATTTCCTGCTGCAAATATTGTTCAAGTCGACTTGCCGCTGTTTGAACAGGCACTAGAGCAACCTACTTAGTTCATGCTCTCTCAGAAAAAAGACAGAATAATCAGGAGTTCGCCTGAGGCTAGATATTACTAATTCAAACAGGTTTCTCTACAAGTAGCTCGGGATTGTTCTTATTAAGATAACTACCTACGTACTAAAATTTTCAGTTTTTTTTTAACCTTTGTACCTATGTCTTGGTTTATGAAACCAAGTTTTGCTTTTCCGACACTTTGGACAGCAGGCCATTAAGGAGTAGTCTTCGAGCTGCAAGTACTGTAACAACATTCATATTTTGTTATGCATGAGGCACATTCCTCAGAACCATTTGTGTTGGATTGGAACCCGTTAGATCGCAACTAAGTTGTGTGCGTCGCAGCGTCTGGCGGCGACTCGGTTTATCGTAAATAATTCTCGAATAAAACGTCCCTCGAATGACGCGGACGGACGTTGCCAATTCCGAAAATTGACGTTGTAAAAATATGATATGTTTTTGAGCATTTGTACTGAACATATTATACTGAATAAAGATATGTAGGTGAAAGTTATTCGTTTGTTGGTTTAAAATAAAACGTATAGGTAAGTAAGTAGTACCTACATACTTACGTTTACACGCCTTATGCTACGCGTACCTCTACACTTTGGCAGGCGAGGAGTAGGTAGGTACCTACTTTTCACTTACTTATATGTAAATATTTTTATTCCAGGCATCTAATTTTAAAACAATATTTTGATAATAACATTTCCCCGAAATTATCTCAGCAATATCGAAATAATTCAAATAGTTCCACGTAGGTACCACTATTTAGCACCTATGTATTAATAAGGTAGGTATACTTATATGGAGTTAATGTTGTCACACAATGAGCCCCGAGGAAGCCCCGGCGGCCCCGCCCCGTAGTTTGAGCCGCCGCGCCGCGCCGCCGCCGCCGCGCCGCCGCCGCGGGTGCGCGTGTGTGGTTTTGTAATAAACTTCGCACTAATTTGAATACTTGATTGCCCGAGTTCCGAAGTTCTTGTTTTACTTCAAATCCGTTTGTTAAATTACTATAAATATGAATATTTAAATTATTATTCTGAAGATCGGTATCTGACGTAGCTATTAGGTAATTAAGCAACGTTGAATCTTTACTAAGACGAATTCGGAACCGAATCTTCAAAATAAATTATAATCTTTGCTAAATCATAATCGAATCGGGTGACGAAGAGTCACTCACAGAAACGATTTATATCTATAGGTAGCTATACTCGTAGGTTTGAAAGTTGCACAATTATGCTTGCGTGCACAAAGTGCCAGCCCGACACATTGGTAGGTTCCTCAATAAGCCACACAAGATCGGATCACGGCCTCATGCGTGCAAATTATACGTAATGTCATACATCGAATCGCAAATCACGCCTTTGCGCTTTCGCCACGGTATCGAAGCACCAACAGAAGTGAAGCTACATCGCGTTGTAGGGGGAAGTGGGGTAGATTCATACAAGGGGTACCTACATTCACTAAAGATATCTGTTGCTAGGTGCACATCAATTGAACGACTTATGCGTGTATACATAGCTTATTTATGTGTGCGTTAGCTCACTGAGTTTGACAGCTGTCGAAGTGAAACGCGCGACTAGGTGACACATAATGTGTTTCGGCCACTCCTAAGTAATTTTATAACCTGACTTTGAACATCTTTTTATTGATAAAAGCAGTTTTCTAGATTATTCAGTACTATTTTATTTACATGATAATAGGGTCAAGTTTGTGAATTCATCCGTAAATAATGATTAAA
Source organism: Ecliptopera silaceata (assembly GCA_932527185.1). NCBI lineage: Eukaryota > Metazoa > Arthropoda > Insecta > Lepidoptera > Geometridae > Ecliptopera > Ecliptopera silaceata. The sequence continues at coordinate 250,661 of OW052202.1, read as the reverse complement.
TACTTCTATTTATTTTTTTTTAATAATTTTATATAATTTTCTTGTGATGGGGTAGTTTCATACAGCAGTTAGCGGGGTACATTCATACTATATGTATGTATGTAATTAAAATTTATCATGTTAATTGTCATATTTTATGTAAATTGTTGATACTATTACTAAATAGGAATTAAGCAACAGGACGATTAAGATTTAAATACTGATATAACTGACCAAAAAAACTGCTAGGTTAAGTTCCATCAGTGCCATAAAATGAAATTTTATGTTATTCTTTTTTCACTTAGTATTGTGTGCTCATAGGGACTAATTATTGCTTTTGTTTTCAAAATCGTTGTACTTATTTTGATTTTGAATTGAACATTTCACGCTCAAAATGTGTATTTTTTCACATATATGAATTTGCCCCATAGCCTGTATGAGACTGCCCCGCATGTGGGGTACATTCATACATTTTTAACATTTTTCTATTTCCGTAATAGAAAACCGCACAAGTGTATTTACACAAATCACATACTTTTGATATAAAGGCAGATAGTAAGACTATTCGTTGTTGATAAATCGATACAGATATCGATACCAGAGAAAATTCTACGAGTCAAAATATAAAAACTGTATGAGGCTACCCCATCTTCCCCTACTTAGCTATTCATTTGTCCTTCTTCGTTCGGCGGATAAGATGATAATATGTAATTGTTGTTGATGTGGTATTTATTTATCCTAGATACCTATGTAGTAAGAAATAAATATACCTAGTCATATTTTGTTGGAGTGTTGCCTCTGTTCGTCAGTAGATAGGTAGGTACAGTACCTACACACGCGGCTCCGATGGGCACACGATGGTAGATAGGCTCTGCTCTAACTCTAACCGAAACCGCGCACAATCTCCTCAATTATTTACCTACTCGTGTCGCACACGCTATCTATCCGCTTGGGATATACAGACACGTAGGTACGTGCACGCTATATACTTAGGTCGGTATTGAGTATGTATTCGATTAATGATGGCCCCTAGTTGATTTTTAAGTAGGTAGGGGCACAGAACAAAAAACTCAGTAGAAGGAGCATAGACCTTTTTTAGCTTTGGAACCAGCGTACCCCAACTAACACTGACACAGGTTAATTGTATTTCGTCACACTAAGAAAAGCGTCGTGTGATTGGTTGAATGAAAGTAAGTAATACATTAGTCTTCGTTCATTTGAAAATTAACAATAATCATATGACGATAGAGTGGTTTATTATCTAATCTATTTACGTATTACGTCATACGGAATACTTTCACTACCAAGTTCTGCTACTCGCCGCTAGATGTCACTACACCAAATGCATTTAATAAACCTTTATTACTTTTGAGATAAGATTCATATTTCCGTAACGAGCTCTTTACTATTTTTGTACTATTCGTCCATTTCTAGGGTTGTACTGCTGCCATTACTTTATATATCGACAATGCGTTTTATTTTCAACTAAAATTAAAATCGATAAATATATTTTACATTTCAAAATGAATTAAGTACCTTACTCATTTTTATGTTTGAAATCATTGTGTTTATAAATGTCAAATATTGGTTCAGTAAATATGTCTGAAATAAAATTAAACGGTGAGCGAAATAAGATAACAAGTGAGTCTTGAAATAAATAGTTTTGTATTGAATATTAAATTAATAATAATATGTAAAATTCAAGTCCATTACCTATTTATATACTTAACTATTTTGTATTTGTATTTTTGTACTCATTTCATCAGATCTGGAGCGCAAATTTCAGAAGAATTACGATACAATAACATAAAATATGTTACAAAAGCGTAAAAATTAAAATTAATAAAAATTAATTAAAATTGTACTAGTTTTTGCAGGAAACCAATTTTGCCTTCCAGTCGCTTCCATCCATTTTTCTTTTCTTTGTGGATCCTTAGGAAATCTGAAGCCATAAAATAATCCAAAACCTCCTTTTTTATAGGTTCGAGACTTTGTGAATGACTTAAGGTTGAGAAACCTTTCTCAATTTGAATATTACTAATAGATTCCCCCATATCCACCTTTTAAAAACTTATAAATAAAATTAACTAATTAATTAACCTTAATAAGGAAAATAAAAAAAAACGGTTTGAACAAATCATGGAAGTACCTACTACTACAATTACTATACAGAATCATAAAAAAATGCATTATAGGGTTAATTTTTTGCCGATATATCATATAACATTGTAAGTTTAAAATATCGATAACTCATTATCGATAACGTCAATACCTAATTGAGTAGCGGACTGTGACATGTCAGTAGTTGGAATAGAGAATAAATGGTTGACTTTAAAAGAAAGTAGACCCTATAGAATAAACAATAAAGTCTATTTGTACTTGTCTTGTACAATAAAACAATGTTTTTACAATTTTCATCGAAATTAAGTAAATCAAGACTAACCGATGATATGATATACCACCATTTGAAACATTTTTAGTTCTGCTGTCGTTTTTACACTCTAGAACAGCGCAATAAGGCATTTTAGTAATTTTTCTAAAGCTATTATCACTGTGACGGTTCGATCTAATATAAATCGAAATAGGCGTGGCGGAGACAGTTTGCGAATCTACGCTAAACTAGAGGTACGTGCGCCCCGCCCCCATACTACTTCTACTGGTTTTTTATGTTCTGAGGGTAGGGGTATACCTACTATTAAGAATAAATTTGCGGAACTGTGCTAAGCAGATTTTATTAACATTTTTTTTTCTTTCTTTATCATATTCGTTCATCCATATACTTAGGTAATATTAAAAAATACCTTTGTAGCCTACAAAACTTTAACTTGAATTAGGTAATTAGCTAACAAACTACTAAACAGTACAATTTTTATACATATTTATATAGGCAGCAATTCGAATTATTTTCATTAGAATTTTATTGTTTGATTTCCGAATGAAATCAATTGGTTTCGGTAGGTAAATGAACCAACACACGGTCGAGTGGAATTCATTCGTCGCACAAATGAACTAAATACAACATTTGAGTCCGACTTGGCGCAGAGTCCGGATACTATTTTAGTTCGGTAGGTCGTGTCGTGTTTCAGAAGTAGCCCTATATTTTAATGAATTGATCACTTCACTCGCAAGCCGAAGCTTTAGGAATCCGCAACGGCGGCGACATCTAGTTGTGAAACAGGAATATAGTTTCAGAAATTGAAAAAAAAACACAAGTTTTAGGTGAAATTAATTTATTTTAATCGAATAATCGTAAATTTTAGAACCAAACGAATGATAGGTACCTATTTAGGTATGGTAATAGCATAAGAAGTTTATAATCTAGATCTACTCGCACTTAATTAATGAGGTATTCTTTATCATTGTTACTATTACTACCTATGGTAGAGAACATTATATTAATAAATAAATTCTACCATAATAAATGTTCCGAATTGAGACTAAAGAACTGTTATTTGGTGTTAAATAAGCGGGATCATCTAAAACTTGTTAAATAAGCGGGATCATCTAAAACTTGTTAAATAAGCGGGATCATCTAAAACTTGTTAAATAAGCGGGATCATCTAAAACTTGTTAAATAAGCGGGATCATCTAAAACCCTTCGTTTATTCACAAACTGGTTACCTAATGAGTGGCCTTTTCATAATTACATCATTTTACAGTGATTTCATTTGACAGACAGTTTCTTGTTTAACCACGACTCCACTTATCATGGACTGTGCAGTTGCAGTTGCAGTTGACCGACTTGTTGCAATCACATAACATTTCAGGAGAGAAGCCTCAACAACGCGGTCATCGGTTTTCTCTTCAATTATTACATTTTATGATAATTATATACTTTAACTAAGTACCAACATAATGGCTTTTACAATACTACATAAGGTACGATTATTGCAATATAAATTATTACTTTCTTATTTTAATAGATGCACTTGAGAAATAGACGTTTCTACCTTCTACCTTCTACTGAACATCTACTTTTATTAATTATAACCAATGTCCTTCGTGAAATCTGGCTTGTTAGATACTCTCGCTGTCTCATGTGACGATGCTATTTTTTAAAACCAGTTTTCACGTAGCTGCCGCCTATACTTTACATACACCTTTATTCTATTACTGACAATTGACAGAAAAAAAACAAAAGAAATAAGGGGTCGAGTTAAATTAAAATAAGTTCGAGTAAGAAAATTAAGGGCAAAGTTAACTTTCTTAAATAAAACAAATAAAAAAAAACAATGTTTACTAAATCCACGCCATACAAATATACCTACACATAATACGATTGTTACCCGTTTGTTAGCATCACTTGCTCTATTGCGATTTGTGTTCGCAGCACACTACGTGTTTGCAATCGATACGTGCCACGTGCCCATGCGACTGATGCGACGCGCTCGAGATACATTGCGCGGTGAGGCGGCTGCCGTGCTAAGAGCATACTAATACAACTACATATTCGTTCACTTCCAAAAAGCTATTACCGTAATGAGCAGAACGTGGCTTTGTTGGTCCTCTGCTCTACAACATTAGAAAGGGATTTCTTTGGAATTTCCAAAACACTTGTAATAGTAACAGTTAATGTGATACAGTAGGTACAAATTCAATAATTAGTTCCCATTTGCACGAGTTATGGTTTCGTAGTTTAGGTAAAGATGGCACGGCCGGTAAATGGGAGCGATACGCTAACTTTATATTACCCTTCATTGAAAAAATAGAAAGTTTTGGAATTGTCGCGAGTTCTCATTTCGGGGAAGTACTAGTTCTATTTAACATTGTTAACAGGCTGTCTGACACAATCATAGCTGCAATATACTATACGTCCGTAACATTGATTTTGAACACTCAATAGAAATCAGTCGAGTCTGCAATCAGGCTTGACTTAAGTATTATTGTAAAAATAAAAGATAAAGTAACCACTATATGTTAATTTCAAACAAAATTCAGAAAATGTATAGGTATATATCAAATAATACAACTGTATCGTTTTACCAATGAAATACATAATTGTACATTATGTGTCTTCTATACATATCTGAACGTATACAGAACCTCCAAGAAATCCTCTGTGCCAGAGATTCAAAGCAAATCCTCAGTGATTTCGTGCGCTGCGATGTAGGTAAGCGTATTTCTAAAATAACAACAAAAACGTCATTTTGACATGACGGCCACATCGTAGCCAGACCGTTTGATAAGTTTGATGGTGACTTGTTATTGATAATGGTTTTGTTTGGAATATGTCTCATGAATGTGAATTCGTTCTTCCAAATAGCAACATTTATTTAAATCATCGTCGCATCTATCTCTAATATCGAATCAACGCGACGCTCTCAAACAATAAATAAAAACAATAATTATGTGATTGTGATATTATTCAAATTGTACATAATAGTGGCTGTTTGAGCCGCAGAGATGGCAAAAATTATATAACAATTTACTACTTATTACAATAAACTACACTTATATCACAAACTGTCATGATTTATAGTACTTAATCATGTTTAAAACTATATAAAATGATTTATAAATATCTATTATTTAGGAGCTCTTGAACAACTATGAAAGAAATTCGAGAAAAAGTGTACAAAAACGGTTCTTAGTAGAGTCGAACCACTCAAAATATGTTTAGATAGAATATGCAGGCTTCGAAAACCCACATGGAAGCATCGCTTACGTTATTCAATGTACCGTAGAGTCGTATGACTTTGGCCCAATATTCAGCAATATTTTCATTTTCACCTTACAGTTGAAAGGGGTTTGTCTATTTTTTTATTTTATTGAATTAGTTGCATTGTTGGGGATATAAGGAAACTATACACATAAATATTTGGTAGCCATTTAAAAGATTTAGTATATTTTTTTTTGTCAAACTTTGGGCCAAAGTGTCCCTAGGGCTTGGGTGACTTTGGCCTGCTCATTTTCTCGTTCTGAAATCGCAAGGTTGTTGATGTTTGGACAAACTAAACTCCCCAAAAAAATATATCTACTGATGAAAAAATACAAAACTACATCAAATAGAGTAACTTTTTTTTAATATTAGTTAATAATTTTTATACTTATGTTAAGAAATGCAAACTCACCTTAATTTTAGGTTATAGACGAAAGTTTGCACTACAAAATTTTGCTCAATAAACAAACTTTTCGAAAACAGCTAGATCAACCAATCAGAGAAAAGACCACAAGCTCGAAACACTGTTTTACCGACTATATGTGCTGCCCTAAATTGATTTTTACGCGTACTTTTTTGTAACAGGCTGTAGGAGAGGTGTGGCGCGTATTTCAAACTTTTACCAATTTAGGGCCAAAGTCACCCCCTAGGGCTAAAGTCATACGACTTTACCGGTATCTACTTTGTGATGATACCACGTCAGTTAGTGATGCTAATTTATTTTATTGCTGACTTAGCTTGTTAGACTATAGAGATTTTTTTTATTTCTAAATTATGTACTTTGTAAAGTTTGGAAAAATGTGGGCTTGAGCCAATATGGCTGTTTCTGCCGACTCCACAATACGATGTTCAAATGTATTCCAATACTGCACGTAAAGTTTTACATTAAATTATGGTAATTATAATATTTTAGATAACTCCAATAATTATCGAGAAAGTCTTAACAACATTTTAAAAGGAAGCTAATTAGTATCAACTACCATGAATTTTTTTAATATATTAATTATGTTAGAATTATGTAATGGCAAGTGTCAAAAAATAGTAAGTAAGTATAAAATTATTATTCACTGTTAACTCTTAGGAGACCTACGCACAGTTCTAGTTAATCGACTCAGAAAGTACAATATGTCATACAAAATGCGATTTGAAGGCGCATGCGCGATGTGCGATGTGCGATGCCGCATTCACATGCACCGTCGACATCACAGTCGAAGAAGTATTTAATCTAAATACATTATATGAAGATATTCCTAGAAATAATTTCAACTACAAGTCTTTGGTTGGTTTCGCAGTTTTCGAACGCGAAATTCCGCACCTTTCCTCAACTTTACATTTTCTAGCCTACGTTTCAATACCTTTCAATTGCCTAGTGACAAAACCCTACTTAAAAAATATCTTACTTTGAATTGAACTAAGTAATTATATTGTAAGATACAAGCAACACGTCGGAGCAGCGTGTACAAGGAGCGAGGGGCTCGCTCGAGCGGCGCCGTCGGCCCCGCAACGCTCACTTTTACAATTATTGTGCGCTACAAACCCTTCCTAGTCGCACACCCCGACTTCGTCACATTAAAATTATCTAGTCGCCCGCCGGCATCCATAAAACGACAACAGCCGGCCGAGCCCAAGGGAGCGCTCAGCACTTGGGGGGCGCGGCGGGGGCGGTGGGCGCGGGGGCGGTGGGCGCGGGGCGCAGGCGGCGGCACAGCGGCGGCACGAGCAGCACGAGGCCGGACGCGCCGATGAAGGCGCCCGCCAGGTAGAAGGACAGGTCGTAGGACCCCGTCATGTCGTACACCCAGCCTGCGACAAACGAACGCACGCCGTTAGGACGCTTCCGAACCTGTACGTGTTATTTAGCGGATGCACCCGGGAGCTGACGAGACTGACCGGCGAGGGGAGGTCCCACGAGGTTGGCCATGCCCTGCATGAGGAGCAGCAGTCCGTACGCGTTCGTGAACTTCTCCAACGTTATCTGTTTACAAAAATGAGAGAATATTACATCATTATTAGGCAAGCCGTTTATTTATGCTCCTATAGGGAGGAGGCACTACGGGTAAAACTCATTCGCTCCTTCGAATCTATCTCCTTCTATCGCAAAAAGTTTTGCGGGCGCTTAAACACAAATTACTAAAACTGAACCCGGTTACGCTTTCGACAAAATTTCGATAAAATGTGACCCGGAAAACGGGTCACCCGATGTCGGACCTCCGAATTCAGAAGTTGGGACCGGCAGGAGAGTCGCACCTGCTCGACGAGGATGATGCTGGTGAGCGAGTAGTTGGCGGCGATGAAGGCCCCGAAGGCGCCGGCGGCGGAGGCCAGCGCGGCGTACGTGCGCAGCAGCGGCATCAGCACGGTGACGGCGCCGCACAGCAGCATGCAGCCCGCGTACACGAGCACGGGCGCCACGCCCTCCCAGTCGCCCACCCAGCCCAGCACGATCTGTAACCACCGAAACTGTTCACTGTTCGTTCTCCGCTCCCGCCTCGACCTCGACCTCGACCTCGACGATCCCATCGCATCGCATCGCATCGAGACAAAAATGATTGTCGCCGATCGATGCTTGTGAGATTATAGATGAGTTATTCTCCGCGCAAAATAAATTGAACGTGTCTTATCTTATACGTATGCAGGGAGAGTGCGATACGTGAAGCTTATCTTAGTCGGTATCGTCGCCACGTGTGCTCGCGTAGAGTCCGAGCCTTATCTGCAGTTATCGATGCGATAACGGATCGGTAGGCATAGCTATTTCCCGATTTAAATGGGTCAGGACGATCCCACTTTACATAGCTGATAATATTGCGCGATTATGTTACGATCGATAGGTAGTTTCGTATTGCTTGGAATACGGTAATGATCTTTGTCGCTGATTAATTGCAATTAGAAATAGCTCCCGACACGTTATTTTACCGAGAATCAACAAAATCACATGATTTGAATAATCGACAAGCAACCGTAGCAAAATTGAGTACGTTGAAACGAATACACGTGAAAACCTGTAGGTAATTGGCTCTCTGTTTTTTTACGCACAATTTTGTTTAAAGACAATACCGCTGTTGGTTTTGCTCAAATAAATAAAGAGAGTTAGGTGGTGAGTAGTCGGGTAGTACCTCTCCGAACATGTTGAGGATGCCGATGATGCTGATGAGCATGGAGCTCTGCGACTCGTTGAAGCCCATGCTGAGGCCGCTGTCCGCGATGTACACGTAGGGCACGTCGTACCACATGTACAGCAGGAAGTTCGACAACGTGAATATCAGAAACGCCGGGTTCTGGAAGTGAGAGAAGTCCAGGATCTCCACCACGAGGTCCCAGAAGTCCCACAGGCCCGCGTACCATTGCACCTGGAAATGGAAAACGAATGTTTCGTTAACAGTTTGTTTCTAAACAGAGCTAACCTGATCCTGATCCATAGATGGGGGGGACCGATCACTTGGGCTGGTAGGTACACTTTATTTATTTTTACTAGATTAAGCTCAGTCCCTTGTGTTGAATGCACGGAGGCATTGTATAACACGAGTGTGCAAATGTAAAAAAATATCGAACACGAAAAAGGAATACGACGATGTCTATCGATAGGATCTCACCTTTTCCTTGGCGATGGTGGTCATCGAGTTTCTGAAAATATTTGGGCAGGAGGACGCTCGGAGCCGGTATCTGTTGATGTTCAACATGGCGCCTCTATACGTCAGGGAATGTCGGTGCACTCTCACATCTTTCAGAAAACTCGCCGGAGGTTTCTTGGGCCCGACGCTCGCCTGTCTCTTCAGCCACAGAGTTACGGCCGCCTTATCGCCGAGCGGGTCGCCGCCGCTGTCGCTGCGCACCTTGCTGCCTGGCGCGCCGGGCGGCGAGAGCGCGCCCGTGCGCGGCGGGGACTGCTCGTGCAGGCGCCCGCTGTCGCTGAAGCTGCGCGAGGGCAGCATCACGCCGGGGTAGCTCTGCGCCATCAGCGCGTACGCGCGCCCGCGGCTCGACATCAGCTCGAACACCTCCAGCGACACGCCCTCGCCTCGCGTCATGAACGTGGGCAGGTCCACCAGCGAGCTGAACTGCGGCGCGGCCGCCGCGGGCTGCGCGCCGGGCGCGGCCAGCGCGGCGGGGCCGGCGGCGCTGCTGCGGCTGTCGGAGAGGCTGTCGGCGGAGGAGGCGAGGCGGCGCGCGCGCTTGCGCTCGCGGCGCCGCTTGCGCTCGCGCGCGCGCTCCTCGTTCATGGTGGTGGTCCACGGCAGGTCGCGGAACAGCAGGCCGCACACCGCCATGTTGAGGAACAGGCCCGCGAGGATGAGCGTGGTGCCGCGCCAGCCGTACTCGTCCAGCAGCACGTACGTCAGCGGCGCGAAGATGAACGTGCCGATGCCGCTGCCGCACACCGAGATGCCGGTCGCGAGCGAGCGCTTCTTGTCGAAGTAGTACGCGACGATGACGACCGCCGCCACGTAGCATAGGCTGAGCCCGAAGCCGGCCATGATGCCGAACGTGAGGAACAGCGTCTCCATGTTGTCGACGAACGCGGAGATGACGAAGCCGAGCGCGGCGAGCAGCGCGCCGCACACGGTCACGCGCCGGCAGCCGTACCGGTCCGTGAGGAAGCTGGCGATGGGTCCCGACAGCAGCGGCATCGCCATGAAGATGCTGGCGATCCACGCCGTCTTACCCTTGCCCTCCTTGAAGTAGTCGAGGAAGTGCGGATAGAACACGCCGAAGCTGAACGTGATCCCGTCCGCGATGAGGTTCACCATGAAGGACGCGAACACGACCACCCAGCCCCAGCCGCCGTCCGGGGGCCTCGCCTCCGCCAGGCACTCGTCCTCGTCCGAGGAGGAGCTGCCGCTGGAGGAGGGCGGCGCCCCGTTGAACTGGACGTGCAGCGCGCGCCCGTTCGCCTTCTTGGAGGGGGAGGAGGCGGGCGGCACGCTCAGCAGCGGCTCGGCCTCCGGGATGGAGGAGAGCAGGCGCGCGCCGCTCACGGGCTCGTGCTCGGCGGCGACAAGGTCGGGCGGCGCGGCGCCTGCGCGGGCCGGCGGCGGTGCGCGCGCGGCGTCCATCGCGCGGCGGCGGGCCGGCGGCCGGGGCGGCGCCGGGGGCGCGCGGCCGTGCTGTCACGCCGACGCCGCCGAGGCATGCGGTACCCGCACCACCGACGTGACCTCATGCTGGAACCGAACGAACGCCCGCTTAGATGCCTCGCTACGAGTGGAACATTTTCTAAAACAGTATCCTAGTTTGCATCGAGCACTGCGGTGCTCGATACGATGCATCATATGGAAGGTATTAGCAAAATTAAAATGTTAGAGGGCTTCGGGAAGGTTCATCGACCTTCGTTTATCTACCGCGAGTGAGCATTTGAGAGCTATCAGATCATAGATGTGTCACGACGACCCGGGTCTCGTGTATTGTCCTAACATATAGTCCAGATTATGTTATTTTATATCTACCATTACGTTAATCACAGACAATTTGAAACCGAATGTGCGAGTGCAATCGGTCACCCGTGCATCGAGACATTCGAGACTGATGTTAATGGCGTCGCATTGCATTTACGAGATCTTTTTGGGAACCTAAGGAGCATAAAGGCTTGGCGGATATCGCTCAAGTGCTAAATCACCGCTCTGCATATCGCCGATTGGACGACAAAAGGCGGGGCGAATGCGAGAAGTCATAGACCTCGGTGGATATTGAGATTGTACCCAAAAGGTTATAAAATTCATATTTATAAAACAATTGCTTAATCTGGCTCTGGATCTGGGAGTCACTGAGGAAAGTTTCACCATTTTGTTTCCGAATAATAGGTACAAAATAGAAATATAAACAAATTATCTGCGATGAATGAAGAAGTTTTACCTTTTTAACCGTTTTAAAACGTTGGTTTCTCAAAACGATCCATAAATACCATATTTAGATTACTTGGATTTGGACATGCTTGGATTTGAAATTTGTTATAGTACCTATTCCTTGATTAGTATTAAACCCTATCACTTGATACGAATAGTTGTGAAAAAACAATGCGAATAAAACCGCCATAGCGGAGCTACGATGCCACTGACACACCCTAACGTACAATACTATTATTCTATTAAAAGTAAAAAAAAGTAAAAATTGTTTTATTGACAAAATCATTTCGTAACAGAATAATATGAATCCATAGCAGTTATAAAAACTGTGTTACAGGAGCCAAAATTAGAGGGTCGTTTTCGCAACTCTGTACCTACTTAGTTAGCGAAATAAACCTTCAAGAGTAGAGTCTAGGGAATGAGTTATTGAACTCGCCGTGATCTTGACTTTTAATCGAAATGTAAAGTAATTATCTAAATTATCTACCATTTCTCATTTTATTTCATCACATTTAAAATTTATATTTTGTATTCGCCACATAATTTGCCAAAAGCAGAGAGTTTACATTATTTTAATCTACATTGTAAAAGCTCAAGTTTATTACTTTATGTTTATTCAGGTATCAAAAAAACGTTATTTTATGATTATGAAATGGAAATGTTTTCTGATCGTGTTAATTGTACACATATTATCGGTAATATAATGAAAAATCATAGATATTTTTACAAAAATGGCAACCAAAGTGTTTGATCACCCTCACACTAGGCGGTAAGGCAGCGGGTGATAACCGATAATACGGTTATCACCGAGGTTGCAATTAGAGTCGTCACTCGTCATTGAACCAACTGGTCGCGGCGCGTGGCTCGTGGGTGCCAGTAAGTAAGCAAATAGACTTAAACTTCATGGATTGTGCACTCCATCAGATGGTTGATTGTGTAACGCAATTATATAATTATGTCCAATGAGCTTATTAAGATTTGTAAGAACATAGACATCATGATAATCATAATACTAAAAATGTTATGTAGATATGAGATAAATAAAGTTGACAGAAGTTATACTTCCGAATTGAGATTAGATAGGTACCTTATTTTTTACTTATTTTACGTTTTACCTTATGGAGAATAGATGACAGTTATGAGGTAACTATAAAAAATGGCATCAAACATATTATGTTATTTTGGAACGGCTTGAAGTTCAGGAAAAATAATATTATTATTTTTGATTCCTTCATTCGACATCGTACATTTTACGTGCTTAAATAATATATTCTTCGAAACTACTTACATGTCATTTTAGTAAATCAGCAGTTTGTTAATTAATCACCATATCATCAACACTTTATAGAGCCTTGAAGGCTTAATAAATCAATATTATAATTAATTTATTATTCGTATACTTACTTATTCAAAAAAATATATAATATGAAAGACCACATAACAAACCTTCAGACAATAATAGTGTTCAATTGATACAACCTTTCGTTCCGAGCTGTGGGCGAAGGGTCAATTCCCAAAAGTAACAAACATTTGAGTTGAACCATTAGAGTGATGGCAAACATCGATGTTTGCCATTACTCTTATGTTCTGTTTTTACTCTATGTACGATTATTTACTTACTTATTTAAAAAAAAATCCTCATTAGGTATCACTTGAATATCAAGCAATGCCAAGGAAATTTAGGTAATTAATTATATTATATATTAGTGTTCTAGAAATTGTTACTGGTTGAAGGTTTCCCTAAATAAATAAATAAAATAATTTACTCTGCCAGCAATCTAGTTCTTATAAGACTAGCATTGCTTGGTTCCAGAGCGCCATGTGGCAGTCACTGAATAATTATTATTATTGTATCATAAAATATAAGATGTGATTCAGGTACGTATAGGTACCTATACGTAAGCATAAATATACCTTTGCTTTTAGACACATCTTGGCACGGCGGCACTTACTCTTGCCAGAAATCATTCCAACGTCACATATTTACACTTCATTTTATCAAACGCACATTTTGTCACAAACCACTAAAAACTGATTCGACATGTTGAAAACACTTTTTTGGTTCAAGTGTACACTTTCTTAGATTTAAATCATTTGAATAGAGAAAGCAATAGTTATGGGTGCTCGATATGATTATGAGATGATGAATAAGTTGGTCCGCAGACAGCCGTCACCGATCTGAAGCGCTCGCTATCGCGAACTGGCGGCGAACCACTTCACTTTGGTCGACACTCATTATTTAATAGTAAGTAGATAAAAGATTATCTATTCATACGTCCGCGGTCAATACTATTGAGGTTATCACTGGGCGACAGATGAACAAAAACATGGATAATCGAGCAAGTAGTTCAGACGATCAGTGCTCAGATGGTCAGTGGTGGTGGCTTGTCTATTCAGTTCTTGCATTTGTATCAGTCGTTTCAGTTCATGACAATGGCATCGAAACATTATTACCTTATGCTATCAAATTAAGATCATTTCGGAAACTATCTTATTATACGTTTAGATTATAAATAATGATGCAGACGAAGTCGCCAGGTACTAGTGTAAGCTCACGACTTCGGAAATATACTCCTTAAAATTGATGACCGAGAGTTCGAAGTATCGTCTCGATGGTTAGAAGAGACGATCAAGATCACAGAACTTCGACAGAACTCCGACAGATACGGCGGTCCAACGGCCGACACACATTCGGCTGATAAATGTCGCTACGAGCGATATCGGATAACCTGTCTGCAAGCACGACCAATCGAGTTTGCTTTGGACACAGGACACATCGAGTGGAGCCACACCAGTAATTATATTTACAAACAAGCTAGTATTTCGTCACTATGTATGTGTGCTTAACTATTTCCATTCAATAGATATATGTAAGTATATAAAAAAATAGCTGATCTTTTAATACAATTAAGCTTGTGATTAGTCGTATACTTAGTAGAACTTTGGTCTGTCTACGCTCCTACCGCAACACCTCTAGAACAAGGTTCATATGAGATAGGTACATAACATGTGAAAGCTATAAATGTATCAGTAACAGTAACAGTAGGTATCCACTAAAACAAGTTACTTGGTATGTATTACAGAATCTGGAACAAATGAAGAAAGATACACTATCTACTCAAAATCAACGAAGAAATAGTTATCGATTTTTTTGTAATGCATTATTTTCTGATTTCAAGAGAATAATAATATTCGAGGAATAGTCGTTCACAGTATTACCTACTTCAAATCAGTACGATTTGAAGTAATAATGTGAACAAAGGCAAGGCTCGTCGTATGTAGGTACCTATAGGTACTTACTACTCATGTGTCGTTGTGCTCTATTGTCTGACTATACTTTGTGTGTCCAATGAATGTGATGCATCGACGAAGTCACAAATTATCAGATTGACTACTGTTTAACGTCTGTTCTCTGTAGCGCTTTAAACAACATCACTTTCATGGTTGTGAGAACTAGCGAATATAAACGACAAATCTATAACTTTTTTCAAAACGATTAAAATTCCTGTTCGGCTGTATATTTAATAGAACCACCAGACTATATAAGCCCGTTAGTAACTCTACGCTTATTCACTTTGTCTAAAAGCCTTTGTCCAATTTCCGACGCATTTAATTTATCCATATACCGGTCGACCTACAATTAAATCCGTTCAGCCTAAAAATAAGTCGGAGAAGAAGCTATAGCCAATACTGTACAAGTCCAATGATGCACTTATATTTAGAATAGAATAGAAGGATAGAATAGAAATTATTTATTTGTGATACAAAAAACTTATAACTAAAAGATCCTAAAATTATCATGCAAACAACAAGTATCACAAAACGGACTCTGGCTCAGCATAAATGTCGGTCTTACAACCAACGCTGGTCTTCCGCCAGAGCCGATTCGGTGATGTCACGGAAGAGACTTAACTACTACCTAAATGAAACAAAAGTAAAGAGACTAAAAAAAATATAAATAAAAGATAAATTGAAAAGGATATTTTAAATCAACAGCATAATTGTATAAGTAAAAGTTATTATGTGCCTACATAAGTAAACCTAACGAGCAAAAGTGAAGAAAAACATACATAATAGGTAAGAATAATAAAGTTGCTTACAAATAAAATAAAAATAAAATAATTAAATAAAAAGAGGCAAAGAATATTAATAAAGTGACATCATAAAATAAAAGAATAAATAACCAATTGCTAACTTATATAATGCTTACGTCGTGTCTATGCCGTTCCTGTTCTTTTTGACGGTTAAACAAAAATAACTTAAGTTTATTCCTAAAGCCATGTATATTTTGCAGGTTCCTAATTGGTGGGGGAATGTTATTCCAGCACTTCGATGCAGCGTAGCGAAAGCTGCCTCTAAAAGAGGCTGAGCTATGCCGCTGTGTGGAGAGCTGCATCGAACACTGACGGGTGGTGTAGCACCTAGAACTTGATATCCACGACAACTTGTGATAAAGATATGAGGGTGCCTCATGCTTCAGCACACCAAACAGAAGACACGCAAGATGAAGCTTCCTACGGTGCTTCATTTTTAAATTTGTATATTTGGCAGGTAAAAACACGTTTTTAAATCATTCGTCATTAAATCAACTGTGTTTGCTATTATTCGTCTGGATTAGCTCCTAAGCAAATAGGCGGCAATATTGCAGACATTATATTAAGCTGAAAGTTGGAGATTATCTCACCGTAGCCGGTATATAAACGTGGTAGATGAGTGCACAGTTACTACAGCTCTCAGTTCGCAATCCTCGCTTCCCGGGACGCTCAATAAGCCAGCTAGTCTGAGAGAACGAGAGCGACCTTCACTTTATCAGGGCTTTGCCGCAAATAGTCTAGTCTAGATCAATGTTTTGTGGCGGCGCGATTATTAAGATTGCAATGCAGCTTAACTGATACAGATCAAAGTAAGTATTAAACATGCACGAGTCTTAATAGCACTACGCCGATCCAACGTTGCGCATGCTCTTAATGATACAGTAATATCAAAGAGCACTCAAGTAAAAACTAATCAGAATATGAATCTATAATATTCTACCGGCTGACCGAGCCGAAGGTCACATGCGCTCGCCAATTGTCTTGAGAGCCGTTCACCCCAACTGTCTGCGACCTAATAAGATGCTTGTTTCTGAAGCGGTACGAACTAAGTTTGCAAAACCGATTTTTTTTCATAATCAACAGTTTATTTCAATTTAATGTTAGTATACGAAATGAAGAAGATGGGAAGGTCAGGCATAATTTTAATGTAAAAATTAATCATGGACTAGGTACGAGAATATAGAAATCATTTACTTAAGTGGTTGGTAGCGAACCCTTCTTATAGCTAGCTATAATTATAATCCGATTGCTGCTCTAAAGATCTAACATTAAAACTCTACCACTACTAGAGTTTACTATCAAACAAATAACTGCATTTATTACTGCGCCGGGTGGTCTAGGAAATAAAATACATAATACAAAGTCGCCTTATAAGTACTAACATAATACAGATTACTCGATCATTATTCGGAGTTTTGTCATGAGAAGGATCTTAATTGATCCTTCCTTGACAAAGTGAAAAATAATTAGGATTGAAATTAAATAGCAGTTGAGGACACGTGGTAGGTATAATAGTCAGTTTCATAAACGTTAGTTTATGAAACGTACAATGCAACGCACAGCACAACAGAGGGCTTAGTCCGAGCTTGTATTTTAAAACTCCCTACTCTCGAGCCGAGAGTCGTCTCTCGGATAGCCATACAAAAATGTATGGACATCCGAGAGACGACTGTCGGCTCGAGAGAAGGGAGTTTTAAAATACAAGCCCGGACTAAGCCCTCTGACCACTTTGTTATCAGTTGCTCACGTAACGCAGCGCGCACATGCCTAATGTCCTCTTGATAAATAAACTCTTGGCTTTTGAACTGTTGCGCAACGAAATGCATTATAATGTGAAACTATTGTTCCTGATCTTAGAATTTGTTAATTCTTAATTCTGGAACTACGGTACTACTAAACTTTTTTTTAACTTCGCGGTTATATCAATACAAATAACTTGTAAATTAGCGCATGTTATAGCTAGCTTCTTAGAGAGAAAGCTCGGGAGAACAATTGAAACGTATTAGTAACAACGTAGTCGAGTATCCTTTATGATCCGTGTCATTTTACCGAATGAAGAATATACATATTACTATGACTCACCGCCAGTTCACTAGCTATAGCTAACAAACTGAGCAATAGCAAACTGTGCCTTGTCAGCCTCTCACACATCTGACTATCCTTATGTAAGTGGCTTTATTTTAGTGATGTAAGATGTAGCTATATCTTACGTGCCAATCTAAAAATTATACAAATAAATAAATAGAAATATTTAAAAGCGGTAAGTAAACCATTATTTTTTTACATAACTACTGATCAGGACATTCCTAGCAGCCGGTTCAAAAATGTAAAGTAAGATCGTGCGTTGGTATAGGACTGTACAACCCGGCCTATCCAGATCGCAATGGTTGGAAAGATCGGATATGGCCAGACCTGACGTCGTCACAATGTTAAGTTAAGGCTTCGTTCGGGCGACATTCCACTGAACAGTTTTGGCCACCCCACTAGGGTAAGGTAACATCACCAAACGGTACCGAGTGTGACATTATCGAAAATGTGTAAGTATCACATAATTGTTGAGTGTAAGAGTCTTGTGGAGGGTGACATAATCAAGTTGATTAAACCCTCTCTACTCTAAAAAATAAAGATAAAAAAAAAGATGTTGCGTAATCCGCAGTGCGTCAAAGATTACACACAAAGAGCCGCGGCCTGGCCATCGATCCAGACCCGAGCCCAGCCAATCTCCAGGTTATCCCGGCCACGTGCTGCCTTCCGACTCCTTAGAGACAACCCACATTTGTCAAGCAGTCAGCAGCAGACAGTACCTACTCATGTATGCGTTTTAGGTGCTAAGACTACGAAGGCTACATAGAGAATGCGCGTGTAGTGTGTTCAGTTTATTCAACCAGTGTATTCAAATATTATGCTCTGTGAATGAATATAGCTCAGGCCTTTCGGTTTATCTGAATGTATATTCCTCCTGCTAATATAATAAAGACGATTGTTTATATGGATGGATGGATGTATGATTGTTACTCTTTCACACAAAAATACTGAATGGATTTTAATGAAACTTTATAATATTATGTAGTAGTTTGTACATCAGAATAACACATAGGCTATGATTTACAAAGGATTGTGCGAATTGTTTAAAAATAACGATAGCAAGACGAAGTCGCGGGCACCAGCTAAGTACCAGTAGTCAATAAAAGATTTTCAGTTTCACCAACTTCAAACAACTTTTATTAGCCTATTTTATTTTTAAAGTATATAACGAATTTAAAAAAGATTAGGTACTTAGCTTAACCTAATATACGTTATGTTGAAATGAAGATTACACTTCGCGGTGACACGATGCAACGTTCGGTAGTCATGCTCATGCGGGCTGACTATATCTGCTAGTTTTGTTGATTCGGCTCATCAGGAAGAGGAATCCACATTTCATTAGCGAACCAGGGAATCAGAATTACGATTTTATTTCGTCAGCAAATACTACTATGAATATTTCCCAAATGCTACATCTGGGTATTATGAATCGCTTTAGTCGACTCTACTATGATTTATTTCACATTACTGATATGTAGTATCAACTACTCGCTGAAATTTGTATTGTTTTATTAGAAAAG
This sequence comes from Ecliptopera silaceata, assembly GCA_932527185.1. Taxonomy (NCBI): domain Eukaryota; kingdom Metazoa; phylum Arthropoda; class Insecta; order Lepidoptera; family Geometridae; genus Ecliptopera; species Ecliptopera silaceata. The sequence continues at coordinate 231,487 of OW052202.1, read as the reverse complement.
CATAAGGCGCGTTCTTAACTTAACTTTTGTTTGTTTAACGTCGAGTCCTAACATGTAATCTATCGTAATTTGTACCAATAGAACGGCAGATAGATAGAGCCACTAATGTAGGTTTAGCCGATCGGCGCCCGGCGCGCGGCGCGGCGTGAGGCGGCCTTGACGGCACGTGACGAAAGCATGTTGGCTTGCGCTGCGCAACGGCGGCATTTTGGAAACGCGCTATGAGCGTGACGTCACCTCGAGACCTTGCATTGCATCTGTCTGTGCCGACCAGCTGGACGAAAATAAAGTTAGGTTGGCTATGGCATGGCCAACTAGATGTGTCAGCTGATGGTATTTGAATGGGTTGTTCATTATTACACATGTCACTTGGAGCATTGCTAGTGCATTCAAAAACAAATGGATAATGCTTACTTATTTGGGAACTTATAGATTTTGATGAGCTGGAATTGCTATTGCAATGTGTAATTGCTGAGCGCTAGTGATCGATAGTCACTTCAACTTTTGACTCTTTCTATCACTAACAACAAAGCCACATCAGGTAGGTATGTTGATGTCCGGTCATTTTGCGAAAATGGAGGTGGTGGCTATGTCTAAAGTTTTTTTATAAATAGAGGACCTATTCTCCTTTCAAAACTTTTTTGTAACTCTTGCGGTTTCAGACTTGTTTAATAATCACGATTCTTAAAAAACCATCTTGTATACAATGTATGTGAATAAGGGGATACATAAATACCTAGTTACTTTCAATTAAATTAAAAAAATAATAATTACGTGATTATGCTACAGTAGCAAGGACATTCTTTGATTCTTCTGTAGGTAACCCATAAGTAACTGTTTATTAGTATTAAGTTAGCACGCCAACCATTTTCTCGACTTTTAAGGTCGGCAGGCAGAAAATGCTTATAGCATTAAGCCCACCTGTACATTATTGATATAATTTGTGCAATAAAGTGTTAAATAAATAAATAAATAAATTCTTTAACAAATAGTATAATTTGTTAAATAAATTTATTTAAATTAACTATTAAGTTTATTTGAATGAAAAATTTTTTTTAATGGAGGGCATTTGTTCTTTCACTTCATTTCTTTAACTTTTGTTGTTGGAAACTTGGCCATCACCTCCCTAGCCAAAAAACAACCCGTATTAATAGTAAAATATTTATAAATAATCCAGTTATGCAGTTATCATTTTAAATTATTTTACTTTTACTTGGTCCGTAACAGATTGCCACAAACTATATTTGAAAAATTAGACAACCTGTATTATTGGACCAATGGATTCTGCTGCTGTAACAACATTTGCAATGAAGCTTATTTATTTGCTATTATATGTTGTTATTTGTGCATGACCACTAGTTAATTTTAGACCAAATCATGTGTCCCTGCTACACATGTGTTATGTTTACTCACCAGTATACTATACGCGGCGTGTCGATGCTAGAAAACAGCTCGGACCATCGCAACACTTGCGAGGGATAATCAACACTGACGTTACCAAATAAATAAACAATTATTTATAGCAAACAAAAGCTTTCTACAAAATGATAGGCACTTGTTACAATCAAGAATTTTTACAATTTTTCACAGAAATTAATTATATGAAAGGAAAGGTTTGGTAGAACTGATTATATTTATTCAAGTTTCCTCGCCTAATGATGTAAAAATATATCGCAAATCTAAGAGGATTTATGGATATCAAAAATAGGACACAAACAATTACTCGAAAAACTCAACAATACTGCATATTGAATGAATGAAGAAAGCGAAGGAAAGAAAGGAAGTGAAGATTGATTGAAAAAAATTACAGCAAATGTTTTTTTTACTTTTGTGATAAATAAAAAACCACAGACAAAAAACACAGAGTCGAACATGTGACAATGACAGTGAAAACTACTGACTGTATTTAACATGACATTAACAAACCAATTTTACGTTACAGCTTTTAATTTAATGTATTCTATCTGTCATAAAAATTCAAACTTCTTACTCCGTACCGAGTTTATTTGTTTTCGTAGGTACCGAATTTATCTGAGACTAAAAACTTCTGTAAATCTTAAAAATTGAATTTTGACTGTTTTAAGCAATATGGCCAGCTTTCCGCTATTTTTAGTTGATGAGAGGATAAAATCGTTCAAAAAGTGGCCCTTTAGTGACAAAGAAAAATGCAATGTTCGGAACATGGCCGAAGCCGGGTTCTACTCCATGGCCACGGGAGACGAGGACGCTGACGCCGCCAAGTGCTTCCTCTGCGGCAAGGAGATGGATGGCTGGGAGCCGAGCGACGACCCCTGGGCCGAGCACGAGAGCCACGCACCCAAGTGCGCCTTCGTGCAACTCGGGAAGAAGGAAGATGACTTATTGGTCTGTATTCAATAGCTACTAAATTGATGATAATAACATACAAGAGTTTTTAAATGGTTTTCATTTCGATGATATGAGACTTTTAAAAATAATAATTTATTATAATAAATGAGATAAATTGAACCTCATTTTATGTATTTTGAGCATTCATATTTGTTCTGTGTCTAGGCGTTACTTTGTTTTCTATTGATGTATTTATTAAAAAAAGATATTAAGTATTCTATCAGAACTCGAGTTCTCATAAATCAAGCTGTGCTTAATTTGTATGAAATGTTCCTAATATTTATTTTTTATTCTTTACTTTCAGCTATTGGAATACCTCTCTGTAATCAAACAATACATGATCAATGAGACCAAGCACATTGCTGAGGTGATCAAGGGAAAGGTGGATGAGAAAGCTAAATTAGAACGACGGAAGTGTCTCAGCAAGAAGTGACCTGACTAGTTCTATAAACTTGACCAATTGTGCCTCAATTTTATGTAATGATTATAAATATAACAAATAAAATAGGTTAAACTCTATATCTTAATATTTTCTTAATGTATTCTTGATATTTTGTTGAAACTTAGTCCTTAAAATAATTAAAGACATCTAAGGATACCTATTATGGTTTTAAAAATATGTATATGTAAGTAAGTACTTACATTTGAAATGAGTTTGTTTATTTTTGTACCAAAATATTTTTTTATTATTATTTTATATATAAAATAATAAATAAATAATGCTGGACAATCCACACAACATTATCTAGCCCCAAGCTAAGCAGAGCTTGAATAAAAATTTGTTATGGGTAAGTGCTAGAAGACTGACATACTTAATACAATATATATTACATAGATCTATAGATATTTTTTTATTATGAGTACATTATGAAATACCCAGAGCACCCGGAATAAATATTTAATTAGTTGTAAGTTAAAATATTCATATACAATTGTATATTGTTAATGAATAAATAAATGAATTTGCACATCATACAAACATTTATCCCAAGGCGGGAATCGAACCCGCAACCTCTGCGTCGCAAGTGGACCTTCGCCTGCCGCGCCGCGCCACATCGGTCGTCAAAATATAATTTAAGTAATACATATTACTATTAAAATATCTATAAAATAGCTCAGTATGAGGAAGGTGATAAAAAAGGGAAATTAATTAATTAATCTTTATTTTTATTAAGGCAACTTTTATTAAGTTATAACTGCTCTTTTCTAGATGTCACAAGAGGTTATTGCCATGGATACTGTTTACCGTCCCTAGCAACCATAATCAAAACAAACAGTATAACTGAAATTACACCACGTTTGTAGATATAATTTTCATTTTACATTAAAATTTTTGATCAAGTAAATCTAGTGAAATGGCCACTGATGTGAAGAGTTTGGAGACCTATGCTATTATTGGATTTGATGGTGAGTATCTTTGTTTAGTTGTCACCAAACATATTGTTAATATATTGTGCTCAGATAGGTACCATGTGTTTTGTGGCATCAATCATATGCTGAACAGGAATTTAAGTTTTTAACTTGTAACTAGAAGCTATTGAGTTGCATGAAACATTTGCCACCAGGCTCTGCTATCAGGGGACTGAAGGTGCACCCCGAGTGCGAGCACATCGTGTACCCCATGGGCAACAAGGTCTGCATCCAGGAGTGGAAGACCAAGAAGATGTACTTTCTATCAGGGCATACTAACAGGTGTTTATATAAATAGTTGCATTATCCATTAGCTGGGTCCACACCGGACGATCCAGCGATCCCGCGATCCGCGATCCAAATCGTGATGCGTGGAGCGTGGAGCGTACTAGGCCGATCCAGTGTTTTGAAACTGCGTTCCCGAACCACGCTCCAAGCGATCCATAGGCGATCCGTGAATCAGTCGAACTCTTGCTGGAGATGGAGTCATACGTACAGCGGCGGCGTTAATTGCCGTGGCAACAGCAACATTTATTTTGCTTAAATATTTGCGAAAAAAATATCAAAAAATATTGATTAGATTGACAAGACAAGATGTCCATGATGTGGTGGATCGCGCGAACAACACACAACCGTCCACACCGCGCGCGCCACGCACCTGAGGCACCTTTGAAGCGGGCAAAAAACCGACAACGTTTGGATCGGGCGCGGCACGGAGCGCGCGCTCTGCCGCGTGCATTTGGAGCGCGTCGGATCGTCCGGTGTGGACCCGGCTATTCATCCATCACACATTTCATCATTTTTTGTTGATAGTTTTTTATGTTATTAGAAAGAGACTTGGACAGTGCAACTAAACACATAGGTACCTACTCTCTCTATTAATAGGTAATCTGAAAACAAATTAAGTAGGTATGTAAGTATACAGGGTTACATGGAAAGTCGTACTAGATCCGTTAAGAGCGTAGAGTACCCATCATTTCTGACTTATTTTACTAAGAAACACCCCACCCTAAACTTAACCCATTTCGAGATATTCGACTTTTAATTTTTTATTAAAAATTGCAGATTTTTAGGCTACTAAATTTATTTTTGTTTTTTCTGTGCATCTTATTATTATTATTTTTGCATTTTTACATGGGTAATAAGATGTTTTAGGACGTCAATCATTAAAATAGTGCATAAGTTAATTGAATAGATCGTAGTAGAGAAGTGAAACTTATGAAATAAAAAAATATTTTAGATGGTTTGTTTTTCTCTAAGGGATATCTAAAAAAAATATTATGGCACTTGTTCGGCGGATGTTATAATAAATATCTACGTTTCAACAGCTATCTAACGACGTATAATAATCTAGAGTTTGTATTACATTTCGTGGAAAAAAAGTAGTTGGGACGCTCCAGGTTGCAGTTCTAACGGTCCCACGCGAGCAAGACAAGTGAAGATTTAGGTAGATGCGAATGAAAGAAAAAATGTGTAGAGACCGGCTAGGGCTGGGAATACAACAGGGGAAATTGTTTTGGTGGTCAGTCTGCATAGTGAATGTATTATCGTTTTGCTCTTTTTCTCAACTTGACTGTGATTCTGAACTATTTCTTCTGATTTTGACTACTGTGCTCGTTAACCGGACTCTGATTTGTACCTGTGATACGGAAGTGTTGAAAATGACGTCCTACACATCTAAATAATATGCTGATATGCTTATTTGACTTGCTTTGCTTTATTTGCAGACACACAATCGCAGTATCCGTAACAAATAAGCATATTCTTCAGATGTTTAAGAGAAGAGCAAAACGATATCACATTCTCTATGTACGAAGCACAAAAGCAGACTGACAACCAAAACAATTTCCCCTGTTGTATTCCCAGCCCTAGCCGGTCTCTACACATTTTTTCTTTCATTCGCATCTACCTAAATCTTCACTTGTCTTGCTCGCGTGGGACCGTTAGAACTGCAACCTGGAGCGTCCCAACTACTTTTTTTCCACGAAATGTAATACAAACCCTAGATTATTATACGTCGTTAGATAGCTGTTGAAACGTAGATATTTATTATAACATCCGCCGAACAAGTGCCATAATATTTTTTTTAGATATCCCTTAGAGAAAAACAAACCATCTAAAATATTTTTTTATTTCATAAGTTTCACTTCTCTACTACGATCTATTCAATTAACTTATGCACTATTTTAATAATTGAAGTCTTAAAGCATCTTATTACCCATGTAAAAATGCAAAAATAATAATAATAAAATGCACAGAAAAAACAAAAATAAATTTAGTAGCCTAAAAATCTGCAATTTTTAATAAAAATTTAAAAGTCGAATATCTCGAAATGGGTTAAGTTTAGGGTGGGGTGTTTCTTAGTAAAATAAGTCAGAAATGATGGGTACTCTACGCTCTTAACGGATCTAGCACGACTTTCCATGTAACCCTGTATATATTCGATTCTCTAGATCGCACCTAGACCCTAAATAACAACCTTCCTAAACAGAATGTTTGAATTTGCTGGTCTATAAAATTTATAGGTACTCTAAGTAAGTAAGTACCTACCTGCTTCAAAGTAATCCACAACAGGCGTCACAGCTCAGTTGGTAGTAGCTCTGCCTTCCATGCTGTGGGTCGTGAGTTCGATTCACACCCAGAACAAATGTTTGTGTGATGAACATAAATGTTTGTAAGCACCACAGCGTCTGCATGTACCTACTAGGTTAGGTACCTGTTTTTACAAAAAAACGTATAGGTACACTTTATTTCTACCTTTTCATAGTGGAATTTTAGTTTTAAAATTTTTATTTTTGTAGTAGGGGTTAAAAAATCTCAGGAGTCTCTGAATTTGGATTATTTTTACTTTAACGAAGACTGCGCGTTTACGGATTGTACAAATTTTGCGATTATTGCGTCATGCCATATTCTGCTCGTGGATATTATGCAGAAATGTATCACTGTCATGGTATAGCTCAAGAAACCGCTCGAGAGGCTGCTAGAATGTAGGTACCAAGAGCGATTATTTGGAAATCAATCAAATAACGACTCAAACTGGTATTCTAGTAATAAAGGTCTAGGTAGGTACTATTAATTAAGGTCTACTACAAGGTGTAAAAAATTACGGTTATAGTCTTATTCATTTGAGTATACCTAAGTACCTACGACTTGGAACAACTAACCTAAAATCTGATTTTGACCATAATTGGTCCACCCCTTCTGTTACACCCTGTATACGTATTGCATCAGCAATCTAGTTCCCTTTACAAGCTTTGCTTAGTTTGTTGCTAGAGTGTGAAGTTGTGTGAAAGGTCCGTAAATATTTATTTAAGTAGGTATCCATAAGTAGTATTCTGTTGAATAAATTCATTTGTATGAAGTTCGAAGCACGGGAACATGAACTTTGTGATTTGTGTGTGTTCCATTGTAGCGTGTCGACGGTAGCGCTGTCTCCGAAAGGCACGTACGTGGGCTCGGGCCAGATCAACCACATCGGCTTCAAGGCGAGCGCCAAGCTCTGGGACTTCAAGAAGCGGACGCTCATCGGCACGCATGACTTGCACAAGGTATACGAGTAGGTACATCAGTACGCCTGTTTATTTATTGCACAAAGATATACAACAGGAGGACTTTATGCTGATGCATTTTCTACCAGCCAACCCAACGTGGTAACAGAAAAGGGGTTGCCAACTATGACTACACGACTCCATTACATTATTTTATTTTCGTCCTTGGAAGTATTTCCTTAGGCTTTTATGAAACAGGAATCTATTAGTCACAGTACCCTGAGCGTTACCTATATATTTTACTAACAACGGGCGGTACAGATGATTCGCTACCAAGTCGGGGCTCACTTCTCACCAAGTAGAAACATCAGGATGTCAGTGAACATTGCGGAATGTCCCGTGGCAGGTGCGCGTGGAGGCCTTGGCGTTCTCCCGCGACGAGCGCTACATGATCTCGCTGGGCGGCCGCGACGACGGCTGCGTGGTGCTGTGGGACTGCAAGGTGCGCCCCGTCCCCCGACCCCACCCGACCCCAGACCCCAGGCCGTGGCGAGTGCTAGTGTGCATGTGCAGTACGTTGCAGGCGGGCGCGGCGACGGGCACGGCGGCGGCGGCCAAGCTGACGACGGGCGACGCCGTCACGCTCACGACCCTCAACTGCCGCGCCAACTCCTTCGTCACCGGCGGAGATGGTGAGTGAGCTGCGACCTGCTTGTCCTAATGCTAGAAAAATATTAATGATGCAGCATCTACCTACTTATAGTGAAGCAATGTCATTGAGACAATCTACCGATCGTACCTATCGGTGTTGCGACTCGTTTATTTTAAGCACCCCAGCAGTTTCAGTGGGAGAGCTCGGATCCTGAAGCAAGGGCGGATCCAGCTTTGGCGCCAGGGGGGGGGGGGGGGGGTCACGATCAAGCATTCGCCCCAGGGGGGGTCACATAGTCGTCGTCAAGTCAAGAACTTATAATTTAATTTTGATAATGTAATTCCCAAACGTTTGCCATCACACAAAGTTATTAAATATTGAAGTTACATTCAATCTGTATGGTGACAAAATATATAAATAAAATAATTATGTTCAATTAATGGTCCAACTAAGTCCTGGAACCAGCTCAGGGGGGGTCATGACCCCCATGACTCCCCCCCTGGATCCGCCGTTGTCCTGAAGACGCATTAGAGGAAAACACGCATTAGAGACGCATTCCGGAAATTGTTCCAGAATTTCCGGAATTGACGAAGTTATATTGATCTCTCATTCCAAACAAAAGATTCGGAGGCTTTCCATAATACCGAATGTACCTAGTTGTTTATTTTACTAATTAGTACTTACTAACCTACACTTACTTATCGATTGCCATAAACCGATACGATTCTCATGGAGCGTATTCGAATTTAGGATATCGGCTCAGCAGCTAGTCGAGATATCGGCTCAGCAGCTAGTCGAGATTTTCATCCTCATGTTAGGTAGGTACTACTCGTGAAAACCTTTTATCGGCCTTATGTTTCTATTTTGTTACATTCTGTATCGTTCGTGGTGTTGATTTAGTCATAAATAAATAAAGTATCGATACTTTTTGTTTCATTGCATTGCAGCGAACCTGCGCGTGTGGAACGTGGGCGGCTCCAAGAGCCTGGACGTGGTGGACGTGTCGCTCGGCAAGCTGCGGCGCTGCGTGCGCTGCATCGCCGTCAGCAAGGACGACGCCGTCGGATACGCCGGCACTTCGTAAGCGCCTTCGCGTCTCCGATCTCGATGCGGACATCCTACCCTACCCCCTCGTTCGATGACCGGGGCTGTGAATGTGCTCGAGTTTATCGGATTTGTCCATCGGTCTCTAATTATGTCCGTGCTTGATGACCGATGCTTACAAAATGCATTATGCAGCATTTTGGTATCTTCGGGAAAACAAATAAGTACTTATTTTTCTGACGAGGGGCACGAGGGGGCTAAATCATAATAGAAAATGAGCTAACGTAATAGTTGAACGGCCCCTTCGAGTCCCGGCGCGCACCGCTCGCACCGCTCACGCTCGCACGTGGTTCCGCAGCACGGGCGACATGATCAAGTTCTCCATCGGGTACCCGGCGGAGCCGAAGGAGTCGGTGGCGCACTGCAAGCCGGCGCTGCTGGGCTGCCTTGCCAAGTGCGGGCCCTGGCCCAAGGGCAAGCGGCCCGAGTCCAAATGCTACAGTCTAGGTTACATATTTATCATATTTACATTATCTTTATGATCCCTTTCTACATACCAGCCCGTGGGTGTCGCGTGTCGACGACTAGAGAGAAGCACAGCACAGCGATTCTCACGAGTCGACTATAAATACACCTAAAGATAAGATAAGATAATTATTTATTTGTCCCCAAAAACACACAAACTAATAACAAAAAAAATGGTAGCACTCCGGGAGTGCCGGCAGAAGTGAAAACTTCAATATTAACGTTGTGTTTTCACTTTTAAGTTTTCACTTCAAAAATATAACCACAGTCGTCATAATGACAATGACAATCACAATGACACAGACACATTCGCGCAAGCGCGAATGTGTTTTCACTTTTAAGTTTTCACTTCAAAAATATAACCACAGTCGTCATAATGACAATGACAATCACAATGACACAGACACATTCGCGCAAGCGCGAATGTGTCTGTGTCAGTGTGATTGTGTCATGTCGACACAACGACAATGACAATGACAATGACTCTGTGTCATTGTGACTCTGTGTCTGTGTCATTGTGATTGTGTCACATTCGCGCAAGCGCGAATGTGACACAACGACGAAGACAACGAAGACACACTGACACAGACACATTCGCGCAAGCGCGAATGTGTCTGTGTCATTGTGATTGTGTCATGTCATTGACATTGACACAACGACGAAGACAACGAATGATGAACGTCACGTTCGATGAACGTCACGAGTCACGTGACCCTGACTGAGTTTTCACTTCAATAAGATGGAAGCGATACAGTTAAATACAAGTTAGGCGAAACGATTCGTACGATATAATAGCGTCTATCTGGTTATGCGCGCGCGGCGAGCGATACGTGTTTCCCGTGCGAGGGTGCTCAGAGCGTCTGTCGGCTGCCGGCGCGCGAGTGCCGCTCCTCGGTCCTCCGCCCCCGCGCTCCGCACCGCACCGCGTGTTGGCAGCGCCTTGTACTCGCCTTGTACGATGTCGCCACAACACTATTTAATTGTTTGAGTCATACGTCGCGTGACCGCAAGTGTGTTCTTTTGTCGTCTCTTGTTTTACGAGCAATGTATAAAAATTAAATAAGATCTTACGCTTTTTCGACGTCACGTGACCCTGACGCGAGTTTGAAAGTTTTTACCCACCCAGCGCCGCTAAAGAAGTTTTCACTTCAAAATAAATAAAAATAAATACAAGATAAGTTGGTTGGTTGTGAACATATAAATGCAGATGAAAGTTCGAAAGTAGAGACAATAAGTACTTCGCGATGATTTCCTTCACCTCGTCGACAGGGATCGAAGCGATCCTGATAATGGACGACGGCTGCCTGGTGGTGGGCGGCGGGGACGGCACCGTGGACGTGCTCGACGAGATCAACTGGAAGGGAGACTTCCCCAAGGGCAACATTCTAGAACCCAACAAGCCGCACTTCAAGGCGGTGGGTACCTGAAAGCGGCGTTTTTTTGCGGCGTTAGTCACCCGATAGTCACACCACAACTAGACTTCGATCGCGCACCTGATGCCGTCCTTCCAGGCCGAGGTGACCGCGTCACGGTGATCGTTCCGATCCTCCCTCACTCTCATTACCTATTCTCACGAATGAAATAGTGTTCAGCGACGGTAGGTACACTGTCCATTGTTCAGTTGAGGTCGGTGAAGCTGGAGGGCTGCATCACGTCGCTGGAGCTGATGGAGGGCGGCGCGCTGCGCGGCGAGCGGCGCCTGCTGCTGGTGGGCACGCGCTCGTCCGAGATCTACGCCATCCACGTGGCCAGCTTCACGGCCACGCTCGTCGTCACCTGCCACCGCTGCGCGATCAACGACGTCGCATTCCCGAGGTAACCGACTCGGCCGCATCGCTCCGAGTATCTGTCGGGCCAAGACGGGGTTTCGCCCTCGATCGGCATCGGACGTAGGCGTACCTAGTTTATTTAGTGAAAATGAAGAATGTTCAATGTGTCTCTTGGAGACACATTGAACATTCATTATATTCATTATTATATATATTATACATATATATTCATTATTCGCTTATCGTGATCGTTCGGCACGAGTTGATAGTCTCGGTGGGGCCGTGTGCAGAGGCATGTCGGGCGTGTTCGCGACGGGCGGCGCGGGCTCGGTGCGCGTGTGGTGCGCGCAGTCGTGCCGCGAGCTGCTGCGCATCGAGGTGCCCAACTTCACGTGCGCCGCCGTGCTGTTCGGCGCCGACGGACGCAGCATCATCTCCGGTGAGTGTGCGCGCGCACTGCGCGAGTGCGGCCGAGCGAGCGAGGTGATGCGACGGGCCGCGCCGCAGGTTGGAGCGACGGCAACATCCGCGCCTTCACGCCGCTGACGGGGCGCCTCATCTACTGCATCTACAACACGCACAACAAGGGCACGTCGGCGCTGGACTGCACGTCGGACGGGCGCACGCTCATCTCCGGCGGCTGCGAGGGCCAGGTGCGCCTGTGGGACATCCGGCCCGAGAGCCAGACGCTCAAGAAGGTGCTGAAGGAGCACAAGAGCCCCGTGTCCGCCATCCAGGTGTCCCCCACCGACACGGAGGCCGTCAGCGCGGGCACCGACGGCTCCTGCATCATATGGGACCTTCTGTAAGTCTTTTTTCATTTAATTTAAACTTAAAATAACGGAAAAATCTATTTATTTTGACGAACGAATGGGGAGCAATAGAACGAATATCAGTAAAACGGTCTACATACATTTTACTATATTTAGGTAGGTACGGGAAAAATCCGTCCCATGGAATTCGAGACATTCTTGAAAAACTGTTTTTTATTTAACATCAGTTTACTTCTAATTCTGAAGGCCCACAATAATTGATATGGTGGCATTTAAGAGGCCATTCAAAGAACTTCATTTGATTCTCAGATTGTTTGAAAATCAAATCCGAAAATCTTTATACCTACAATAACTGTAACTTTTTGCAATGTTTTTCAGGAATCACTTGATTTCAATAGGTTGGATTTTAAAACATTTTGAGAAACAAACAAAGGCCGTTTGAATGCAACATCAGCTATTTTTGAGGACCTTCAGAATACAGAGCAATACGATATTTATGAAAAACAGTTATTTTTTAAATATCTAGAGCTAGACTATATATATATTTTAAAAAAACTGTACATTTATGTCATGTAATGATGGAGGGGGATTCGATCTCAACGCTTCCGATCCTCTATGTCGCCTCGAACGTTAGCTATGTTCGTATCGGTTCGATGTGCCGCGGTCGCAGGTCGCTGTCGCGGCGCCAGGTGATGTACGCCAACACGCTGTTCATGTGCGTGTGCTTCGAGCCGCGCGGCTGCCAGCTGCTCACGGGCGGCACCGACCGCCGCGTCGCCTACTGGGAGACCGGCAGCGGCAACCTGGCGCGCGAGGTACCTACCCGCGCCCGCGCGATACTCACAATGCACATCGTCGAGGCCCTACCGACATCGCTAAATGAATCATCGTATTCCAGTTGGAAGCCAGCAAGCAGGGCGCCGTCAACGGCGTCGACATCACGCAGAACGGAGAGCTCTTCGTGACCGCCGGCAACGATCAGATCGTTAAGGTGAGCGAGACGGCCCACCCGCGCCTGGAGCCGCGGAACGCTAATGTCGTCGGATCATGTCATGTTGCAGCTGTGGAAGTACCAGGAGGGCATCTACACGCACATGGGGCTCGGCCACGCGGGCGCCGTCACCTGCTGCCGGTTCAGTCCCGACGCCTCGCGCGTCGTCAGCTGCTGCGCCGCCGGCACCGTCATCGTGTGGAAGGTGCCAGAGGTAACTCGCACGCACATACATACATACACCTACGTCGCGTCGTCGTCTGTATCTTGACCCAAGTAGGTACTATTTCGATATTGAATGATTCCAGCAATATCTCCCGAAGCCATCGACGGGCTCCGCGCAGGGCTCCACGCAGGGCTCCGCGCAGAGCTCGGCGCGGGCGGGCGCCGCCAGCCTGCAGCAGCAGCTGCGCCTGCCGCTGCAGGGCGCCGCCGGGCGCCGCGCCGGCGCGGGGGACTCTGCCCCCCACAGGATCCCTGCAGCACCCTCCAAGGTCCGCTCCACCACCGACAGCGCGGAGGATTTTGATCATTTTTTTTCTGACTCGCACATTTTGTGCATTAGGAATTTTTAAGTATTTTGTATTTTGGGAAATATCACATGTTTTTCAGGAATAACTCAATTTTTACACGTTGGATTGTAAAACAATCTGAGAAATAAATAAATAAAGCCCGTTTAATGTTCTCTTTAACGCCACCATTCTTGTGGGTCTTCAGAATTCTAAGAAATATGATGTTACACGAAAAACATTTTTTTCGTAATATTTCGATTTCCATGGGAGGATTTTTTTCCGTAAATATTGTCTACATAACATACTAGGTGGCAGCCCTGAAGGATTTTTTTTTCGTAGGTTGTGGCCCAAGGTGCCCATTCTCCTTTTTATAATATTCTTCTTCTTTTCCAATGGGTTTATTTTATTGTATGTAACCTACTATAATAATATTTTGTTGTTCCAAACCTATTTACCGTGGGCTGTGCTGCTAGTGCTGAGAGCATCGTACCATGTTGTTGTGCAGGTGGAGCAGATATCGGCGATGGACACGTCGCGCAGCAGCGTGCGCGCGTGCTGCCCGTGCGCCGCGCCCGCCGCCCCCGCGCGCCCCGCCCCCGCCCCCGCCCCCGCGCCGTCACGCGCCAAGTGCTGTCGCGCCACCGGTACTTGTGATCCTTTAGCTTTTATTTACCCACGCGCATAAAACCGAGATTCATCTCAGCACGGGGCTCCCCGATTCGCGGGTTTGCACGAGTAGCCGATATAAAAAAAGACGAAAGAAAATGTTTTGCGGTTTGCTACGTCGTCGGCCGACCTATAATTCGTAGACTCCCGTGCCGCACCTCTGTGGCCGGCGACCGTGCGACTTTTTATCTAAGTATATATTTTACTTGCATTTTTGAACTCTTAATTCTTTCGAATGGAATGAATCATTCATATAAAAAAGTTATGTGAAGGTACCTATTGAAGCATTTTTTGCATTCATTCATTTCTACAAAGTGGTAGTAGTTATGTACATTACGTGCACTTTTTCATCATCAATAGTTTTCGGTTTGTAAGGATTTTTTAAAGGTTTTTTACACCAGTTACAATATTATAGTTATGACTCTTAGATTCTTCTTACAGATAACTTGCCCACGAGAACCACGAGTAAAGAATATGTGAGCAGCAGTGGAGACCGAAAGAAAACTTGATAAGCGACTATTGATTTTAATCATTGCGATGTTTAGGCTTTACTACTTATTTATTTAGTAAAAGTGTTTTGTATTGCATATTATCCAGTGTTTTTACTTGAACCTTTTGATAAATTCGATAATGTAATTAAACTTTTGAAAAGTGCTTATGATGTCAGTAGAATAAAGCCATTTAGAATTGCAAGAAACAGTAGGTAAGGTAAGGCAAATCAAGCAGAAGCCTAGTCCAAAATCTCAAAGAAACAATTATTAATTTATCCCAATTATTTATTGCAATGCATACCTACCTACATAACACTGACTACTTACGCAACAAACAAGCAATAATGTAAGTGATGCTTAATAACTTACATTTACAGGCACATGTTGAGAGACAGACATACCTATTTACATTTCAAGTATAATGCTAATATATAGCAACACTTCTTATATGTAATAACTGCCATAGGTACTTCACGTGATGTCATTAAGTGTAGCAGTTGGTGACTTATACAGATAACTACAATTGTATTTACATAAATATATTAATAAACAATTGTACCACTAGCTAGGATCCAGGTCTAGTTTCTTGCGATCGCGATGAGTTGGCACCTAGAATCACTTACGTAAGCAGGATCCGTGGGATTTTATTTAAAAAAAAAAAATATTGAGTTTGAGTAATTAATTAGCAACCTGGGATTACTCTTGCACCAACCTATTAAACCTCCAATTCAGTTTATTTCCATCAACATTGATTTGACTGCCACAAAGAAGGTGAGCATTAGCTGCGGAGTGACAGATGAATGCAAGTGCAGTGCAGAGCTCACCCCCATGCTTGAGTCTTGCAGTAATGTAGAACTAGTTTCCCGTCAGAGCCAAAGCATTCATACAGATTTTTGACTGCCTGGTCTGGTGAAGGAGCAAATGTCTGGTTCACGTACAGGAACTGAAATGTTAATGGTATTCATGAGTCAAGGTCATTGTTACCTGTGAATAATTCAAAAGCCCAACAAGTTTGTGAGTAACCAATGCAAAGCTTACAAGTTTTTCCTCAGGTCCTAGTTTAAGGTACTTTTTCACAAACTCCATTATCCATCCGATCTGTTTCTCAGCATCGACTGCCCATTTCTTTTTTTTCATGATGGGAGCATCTCCAGTTGCTTTTAGAAGAATGTCAACTGAAATGGGATGATTCTTTGTTATGATGCACCAGCACCCCCGCCTTCAGACGAGAAGCCTTGATCAAAGCCCACAGAGAGAGGGCATGACATTTTTGAATTGATTGAGTAACACATTCTCATTTCACATGACGGCTGTGCCGTTATGTTGATGTACACTTTCAAGAGTATGTATTTAATCAGTCTCCTCAATATGTAGCTATTTATTTTAATAAGTATTAGGATTGACAATTCAATGCAGAAAGAATTTCTCAAATCATTCCAGTACTTTCAGAGCATATTAATGCAACCTAACAAACAATCAAATTTGATGTTGGAAGTTTTAGGCTCTCAATGAGATTATTTCCAAATTAAATAAAATTTGAAAAAAATATTGATGTATTTTTTGAGAAAACAAAAATCAGATGCTCGGCATAGTTGTCATTGAGAATTTTAACCCAAGAGCTTCAACATCAGAGGTGGTTTTCTTCTAAAACTCATTCCGCTGAGGAGAGGTTCATATAAGTAAAAGAAGAAGTACGATGTAGGTAGGTAAGATAACGCGAGATACTTTTATGGACCCATACAAAACTGATTAAGGACCAGCAAAAATAAATTAGGCGGTTCAAGAGGTGCTCTTGGAAATACTCACTTTTTACTTTGTCAAATTTTGAAGGATCATTTCCATTTTCCTTCGGTTCTTCAACCTTCAAGCTCTCGGCTGCAATGGACACCTCGCTCTGTACGTCTTCGCCATCCTGACTCGCGTCACACATCACCACTGCTGCGTGCACTGTCTGTAGCTGTAGCTTTTATGTGTATATAATGTAATGGAACTTGATCCAGGGATTTTACATTAATAACTTTATGCAAATAGGTGTAGTCAGTAAGTAAGATGTAAGAAGATCGCGCCATATAAATAAACAGAACAGACATGCATGACATGAAGAAAAGACTTATTTTTCTTCTTCTTCTTTTCATTATAGCCTGTGCCTGTCAATCCGACAGACAATTCTGCCAGTGTCGAAATTATCAGAGGGCTTAGTCCGAGGTTGCATTTTAAAACTCCCTACTCTCGAGCCGAGAGTCGTCTCTCGGATATCCATACAAAAATAAACGGGACAAAAAAAACGGTCACCTAAGGAAATTTACGTTATAAGGTCGATTTCAGTAAATTAAATTAGATTAAGTTGTTTGACATCGTCTGTATCCTTATAAATAATCGTGTAAATTAATACGCCTGAAGCGAATTCTGGCAATTTTTTTATTAATTATCGATAATTTCTTTCAAACCGATGTACCGGCCAAACAATAAGAAGTGGTCGGCAATAAAGACAAAAAGATTTTTTTACTTTTTAAATTAAATATGGTTACAAATGTAAAATTTAATAACGAGTGTGACCTCCTCTTGCCAAAATCACAGCTTGAATCCTTCTGGGCATGCTTTCCACGATGTTTTTTATAACGTTTTGAGGAATACGATCCCACTCTTCTGCAACGACTCTTTTCAGCTCCCTGATGTTTTGTGGAGCAGGTAGCACTGATCTTTCCCGTCTCTTAAGAACATCCCAGACATGCTCGATTGAATTGAGGTCAGGACTTCGAGCTGGCCAATCTAAACGACGGATTCCAACTTTTTGCATGTACGCTTCCACGTCGCCAGAACGGTGCGGGCGAGCATTGTCGTCCATAAAAATGGAATCTTCTTCAAGTACAGTCAATGCGGGTTGTGCATATGGAATTAGGACTTCCGTTATGGACCTGTGTCAATTGAGGGTTCCATTTTCTATGAAAACTAACTCCGTACGCTCCATCGAATTAATTGCAGCCCAAAACATAACGGAGCTTCCGCCATAGGGAGTTATTTCTTCGAAACACACTTTCTTCTAGCTTCATTAGAAAACAATACTTTATTCAAGTCCTCTAGAGTCCATGAACCACAGTTTCGAGTAAACTGAAGTCGATCAGCACGGTGCATACGGAGTAATTTACTGCCCCAGGCCGGGCGGTAACTCTTAATATTGGCAGCCAAAAGCCTCCACCTGACCGTCCATAAGGTAATAAGGTAATAAGGTAATAAGCATTTATTAGTAATAAATATTACAGGTCCAACATCGTAGATACATATGTTCATGTATATTAATTTAAGTACAATGTCAATGTGAAATTTAAAAAGTAAATAATATATTTTGTATTTTAATACTAAAATGATTAATATTATAAAAAATGATCTACATACATATCTACCTATACACTAGCCTATGCATTCATTAATGCTATAAAAGGTCTGCTCGATTAGCCAGCGTTTTAGACGAGATTTAAAACCCGTCAAACTGTCTGCAGACGTAACACTTTCGGGCAGTCTGTTGTACACAGCCGGGCCCATCACGTGACTTAACTTGGAGGACTTTGTCAAGGAACGCGGTACGGTCGCGAACTTACTTGCGTTCCGCGTATTGTAACTGTGCATATCGCTATGTTTTGTGAACTCGCCCTGATTTGACCTCACGTACACCGCCACTTGCATTATGACAATGCAGGGCAGTGTAAGTATGCCCAATTCTTTGAAATGGGGCCTAGCGGAGACGTCGCGTCTTATCCCGACTAGTGCACGAATAGCGCGTTTCTGCATACGAAAGGCGCGTTGCCAGTCTGCAGCGCGTCCCCAAAGCTCGGCGCCGTACTGCAATATCGAGTGCACCGTCGAGAAATAACAGGTCCGTGCGACCTCCGCAGGCAACACGCGAGACACTCGCCGAAGAGCGAAACATGCGCTACCTATTTTACTACATAGTTTATCGATGTGGTTTTCCCATGTAAGCCCCTTATCTATTTCAAAACCGAGAAAAGTAGATGTACTAGATTGGGTGATGCCCGTCCCGTCGACGAGGACTACGAGAGGTCTCATCGTTCTCCCGGAGAAACAAAAGTGTAAAAAGTGAGTTTTCCTAAGGTTTAGACCGAGACCATTCGTCTTGAACCACTCAGAAAGAATAGCAGCCGTTGTGTTCAGTTTTACCTCAAGTTGATCTACCGATTTAGCGGTAACAATCGCTGCTACGTCATCTGCATACATCAGCACGTCCGCGGTCATTACCGCCTCAGGCAGATCGTTAAGAAGTAGGGAGAACATAATATTGGAGACGGACGAGCCCTGCGCTACTCCCATCGATGGCGAAAGTGGATCGGACCGTTCGTCTCCGCCAACAACTATCTGAGATCGATTGCTCATCATATCCGTTAGTACGGCGTACGACGCGCCCTCGATCCCGTAGTGTTTCATCTTGGCGGCCAGCACGGCGTGGTCGGCTACGTCGAAGGCCTTTGAGAGATCGCAGCAAAGCACGGCCACCTGCAGCTTACACTCGCGGGCGGCCACCACTCGCCGCACCACCTCGCGGGTCAGCGTCGTCGTCGAACGCCCCGCGCGGTATGCATACTGCCACGGGGATAGAGCGTTCGTGTTTGTTAAGTAGGAGATCAAGCGGGAACTCAGGCCGTTCTCAAACACCTTGGCTATAGTAGGTATGATGGAGACAGGTCTATATCCATCTATGTTCTCACGCTTCCCTTTACCTTTGAAAATTGGAGAAATTTTACTAATTTTCAACACTTCTGGGTATACTCCCTCCTCCAGACATATGTTAAACAAATAAGCTATGATCGGAGCTAACGATCCCATTGCTGTTCTCAAGAGGTCAACGGAGATTCCATAGACGTCCTTTGACCGTTTGGGGGGGATGTTAACTGTTACAATTTTGAACACCTCATCCGCAGTGAAGGTACGCAGCACGAGCTGTGTGCTGGCAGGCCTCCGCGCCGCCGCCAATGCGCTGAGCGCACCCGGGATGTTCGCGCTAGGCGCGCCACATGCCGCTGCTGCATTCAGAAATCTGTAATTAATCGCATCAACTGCAGCCTTTGCGGATTCGAACTTTCCGCCATTTTGATCTTTAAGTACGTGCGTGAAATCGAGATTAGCGGCATTATTTTTACCTCTCTCCCTATTAACAACGTTCCACATTGCCTTGGATCTGTTTGAACTTTTCCTAATTAGGTCTGAGTAAAAACTAGTTTTTGTGTTCTTAATTAATATGTCAATTTTGTAGTTAAGATTGCGAATAAATAAAGCGATTGAGTCACTTGGAATACGGTGATTTAAATGAATCATGTCAATAATAAGTGACTTCATATTTTTAACATCTGGAGTTATCCAAGATAAGTCACGTTTTTTATTGTTTACTCTTTTTAAAGGAAAGCATATGTCGAACTTACATTTAATGATATTAGTTATTTTTAGCGCTAATAAGTCAGCAGAACGGTGACTATCAGTAATTTGGGACCAGTCGACACTGTCTATCGCAGCCATAAAGTTGTAATGGTTACTCTTAGACATATCCCTTATAATACGGGTCCTGGGTTCGGGATTCCGTCGAGTACACACCATCTCACCACGGACCGCGAGGTGGTCGCTCAAGTTAGTGACTACGCTTGTTGTCGTGATCGTTCCTGAAGGTAAATTCGTGTATAAATGATCTAGGCATGTGGAAGTAGTAGCCGTGACCCTAGTAGGAAAGTCCACCAAGTTCGTCATATCGTGACTTGCCAGTATGTCGGACAGTACTTTCCGATCGGGCGTAATATCGCCTAACTCGTTTATATTGAAGTCGCCAATCACTACACATTTAATTTCTAATTCTGTTATCTTATCGAGCAGACCCTCTAAGTGTACAAAAAACTCATGCGCAGATATTTGATTCGTTCTGTAGACGCAAACAATACTTAAGCCATAGTCAATTAGATCAATCGCTGATATCTCACAATATAGCTCGGTGGACAATGACACCAGATCGGTATTCTCAACACAATTAATATTGTTCACGAAAATGCACGATCCGCCATGCAATTTATTTTTCCTACAAAACCATGAAGCTAGCTTGTAGTTGTCAATAGCAACGCACTTTAACCTATCTTCAGAGAGCCAGTGTTCCGTAATTGCTAGAATATCGCACTTCATTTCACGCCCTAACAACACTTCCAGCCTTCCAGTCTTGTTATCAATAGACGCAATGTTTTGGTGACATACTACTATCTTATGTTGGTCATTGGGAGACAAATCGCAGTTAGCGGCCGCCGCGCTCCGTAGACGAGTTGTCGCTGCCGCAGTTTGTAGTGAGTGACCCCCGCCCCTCCGCGCGGCGGGGAGTCCACCGAAACCAGTCCGACATTTTCGTGCCCTGTGGCCATGATTTTGGTGAGGACATAATTTCAAGTAAGCTCTGCGGGAACCCTACCACAAACGCAGCATGCCTGTCAGTCTTAATTGATCTTTTTTCCACCAGGTAGTCATCACTCATTGCGAGTTTCCTAAGATGGTTTTTAACATTATCTTCAGTAGTTTCTGGTTTAAGTGACCAGACCTGAATGTACTTAACCTGTTCTACTGTTTGGAGCATGTTATCAGTATCGCCTGATCCCGTTATTACTCGGCGTGGTTTCCCCTGACGTTTCCGGCTAACTATTTTCCAAGTCGAATCGTTGCCATCTGCATTATTCGATACAGTGTCTATTACTGCAGTATTCGACTGAATTGTGGTCACCATACACGGTGTCTTTGTAACGGCGATGTCAGGGACGGCAGCGGGTGAACACTCTCGTACCTTCTCGCACCTACTAGAAGTGGCTCCGGTAGATTGTCGTACCTTTCCGATAGTAGGTTTCTTAACAGCCGCTGCAGCGCTTGAGCATGTTGTCATCTTTGCGACGGCGGCCAGACGCGCTTGTCTGACTGGCCGCTGCATCGCTGTTTGGTCCTGTGCACTCGGAGTTGAATTTTGTAGCAACTGCGGTGACGGTAACGGTTGCCTACCTTCAACTTGCGCTCTCAGCTGATGAAATGCGTCAGATTGTTTCTGAATCACAATATTTTGATCGTTTATTGTAGTCACAAGCGAGGCCACTTTATCGGTCAATACTTGTACAAGTTTCTGGAGTTCGCGGACCGCGGTTTCCGTAGCTTTTTGAGCCATTCTCGATTATTTAAAGTGTTAAGTACAGAGGAGCACTTCTCGGCGTGAGAGTACCCTCGCGCGCCCATAAGCTAACTTGTACTCCTCTTACCTCTTCAAGGCTCTACTTCAGGTCCACACTTGACGCCTTGCGATTCCGTAACGCCTGACTCACCAAAAAGCGGTCATTTCTCGGTTGTGTGCATCGGTTTCTTCCCGAACCGGGTCTTCTTTTCACCGAACCAGTCTCTAGATACCGTTTCCTATTCCTCTGGACAGTTGAATGACTTACATTTAGCCGCTGAGACACGAAGTTTGCGAACAACCTTCTTCAAGTAGGGCTATAATTTTACCGGCCCTTATCGCTTTATCGCTCATATTGGAAAGTGGTATTTAATGTAAAAAGAAAGATTAAATGGTTTAATATGCAGCAATTATCCTAACATTTTTAAAATTTTAGGAATCTGAGCCCTTAGTCCGAGCTTGTATTTTAAAACTCCCTACTCTCGAGCCGAGAGTCGTCTCTCGGATCTCTCTCTCTACTTCTTACAAAAATATAAGGACATCCGAGAGACGACTCTCGGCTCGAGAGTAAGGAGTTTTAAAATGCAGGCTCGGACTAAGCCCTCTGTAAATAATCGTTTCAGCCGTCCGCGCCAATAATAAAGCAATTTTACAATAATCCACAATAATCATTATTCTACCTTTGTTAATTTTAAATTTGAAACGTGCCAGGATTCTTCAAATAACATGCCAATACTTTGTCAAATTAATAAAACCACTTTCTTGTAATATTCATTGAAGTAGAGAAAAAAATCGGGAGTGCCCGTTTTTTTTGCAAAAGAGTGTTTAAGGACATCCGAGAGACGACTGTCGGCTCGAGATTAAAATACAAGCTCGGACTACGCCCGCAGACGACAGACGTTAAGACGTTTTTATTAACGTCAATTGTCATGTCAATTCAGTCAGTCAGTTGCAAATGAGAGCTTTAACCCTTTATTTGGCAAAAAATATTATGTTTTTTTAGATGAAACTATTATTGAAATTGTAATGTGTAGAGCCTAAAGATGCCCAGAAAAATAATAAAAAAAATCTAGGGATTATAGTTTTCCTGAAAAACCATGTATGCTACTACATACATTGCCAAGTGGGTAAAGAATTATGTATTCATTTGAATGTATGTTGGGACATACCTTGCCAAAACCAGTAAGAATAAAAATCATAAATATGTATTGTTATTTTAATTAAAAACAAACATAAATCAAACTTTTTTATAAAAATCAGTTGATGGACATACATTATGACAGCAAAGAACCAGGTATAATGTCTCTGCAACACTGTGATTGGCAATAAATCAGTAGCTTGTGATGCAGAAGCGACTTGAGATATAGGATTTAGAGTAACAGGAGTGGCAGGAGTTGCATGGGTTGCAGGCATTGTTGGAATGTCGCTTATTATCGGAATAGCGCTGCAATCGGGCTCAAGTGATGGATTCGGGTATACTTCTTGGAATACAGGCGTAAGCCGAAAATTCTCATCGGTTGCAGTTTCATTATCGGAATCGAATATATTCAGTAATTTTACGGATCTGGCGATAGATGTGGCTGGGGAAGATGAGTCTGAATGCGAAACTTGAGCGCCTAATAAGTCACCATCGACCAAGCAAACAAAAACCCATAAATATCAAAAAAAAATATCACAAAAAGAAATCAAATAAATTGGCAATGTATGCTGTGGCATACATATTTGTTGTGCAGTGATTCATTACTAAGTTGGCAATGTATGTCACGGCATACAAAGTTTATTATCAAATAAAACAACTAATATTCAAAAATATTGCCAAAATTATATAAGTGGTCACTTCACTATAATGTCACGATTGAATTTTATGTGTTTTATTAGAAATTTATGAGGGAAATGTATTAAAAAAAAATGGTAGCACTCCGGGAGTGCCGGCAGAAGTGAAAACTTCAATATTAACGTTGTGTTTTCACTTTTAAGTTTTCACTTCAAAAATATAACCACAGTCGTGATTGTGTCATGTCATTGTGTCACATTCGCGCAAGCGCGAATGTGACACAATGACATGACACACTTCAAAAATATAACCACAGTCGTGATTGTGTCATGTCATTGTGTCACATTCGCGCAAGCGCGAATGTGACACAACGACGAAGACAACGAAGACACACTGACACAGACACATTCGCGCAAGCGCGAATGTGTCTGTGTCATTGTGATTGTGTCATGTCGTTGTGTCACATTCGCGCAAGCGCGAATGTGACACAACGACGAAGCCAACGAAGACACAGACACATTCGCGCAAGCGCGAATGTGTCTGTGTCTTCGTTGGCTTCGTCGTCATCGTCACGTCACGTCATGTCGCCACGTCATCGTCACGTCATGTCATGTCGCGCAAGCGCGAATGTGTCTGTGTCATTGTGATTGTGTCATGTCGTTGTGTCACATTCGCGCAAGCGCGAATGTGACACAACGACGAAGCCAACGAAGACACAGACACATTCGCGCAAGCGCGAATGTGTCTGTGTCTTCGTTGGCTTCGTCGTCATCGTCACGTCACGTCATGTCGCCACGTCATCGTCACGTCATGTCGCCACGTCATCGTCACGTCATGTCGCCACAACACTTAATTGTTTACACACACAGACACATTCGCGCAAGCGCGAATGTGTCTGTGTCTTCGTTGGCTTCGTCGTCATCGTCACGTCACGTCATGTCGCCACGTCATCGTCACGTCATGTCGCCACAACACTATTTAATTGTTTGAGTCATACGTCGCGTAACCGCAAGTGTGTTCTTTTGTCGTCTCTTGTTTTACGAGCAATGTATAAAAATTAAATAAGATCTTACGCTTTTTCGACGTCACGTGACCCTGACGCGAGTTTGAAAGTTTTTACCCACCCAGCGCCGCTAAAGAAGTTTTCACTTCAAAAACAAATAAATACTTTAGTGAGCACAGCCGGCCTCTTTTGAGCAGACATTATGTCAAAAAATGACAGCACCAATGTCGCTAACACTCAAAATCATTTTTTTTCATAAAGATTTACTAGTTTTTGAGAATAAATATTAATAATTAGGTATATCGAAATCATAATATTTCTTTAACACTTTATTTTTTTTTTAAGTTTGTATGGCACAGCATACAATACCAAATTAAGGGTTAATTGGAATAACGTGTTCTATGTCAATTTTCGAGATGGACAGAAGGTGGTACACCCCGGAGGATGTGGCAGCAGACCTGGCGCGCGCGGCTGGGGGCCGGCCGAAGGTCGACGAGAGATATCTACTCTATGGCGAGCGCCCGCCGCCGTCGAGGCTTTCTCACGATGAAGGTCTGTTTTGTTTTAATAGTTAGATCTATATATTAACAGCTCAGAATGGAGAACCTTTCCTCGGAGCTCGCGGTAAATACTTATTTAATCGTTACTGTTGAGGTTTCAAAGCTACTGCTTATACCTTACATGTTTTTATTTTATTAAATAGGACACCAAACACTTTATTTGGTTATTCCTGATGAGTCACAGCTTTCTGTCACACCGTTAAACATAGGGAAGACAAATTCCTGTTGAGGTACACCTGTTACACATTGAGACTTTTATTTTCCCACTGAGTGACGTTTCTGAATGGGGAAAAAGTAGCATTATGTTACTGGGTGTGTTGTGTTAACTACTCAAATAAAGTTAACCTCTCGTCAGTTAAAATAGTCTTGAATGAAATATTTAGCTGTTTTGGAGCTCTGAATTTACAATGGCCAGTGCCTGAATTTTTTGTTCAAAAGAGTTTAAAAAGTTTGCTAGGGATCCAACTAATATTCTTTGAATATTGTCAAAATAATCATCATTATCATAATACCAAAAATGAAAAAAAGATTATTTTTATGTCCACATTAGCTAGTGTCAATTAGACCTATAGTCTCACAATGCCAGACCCCTTTGTTTTTATTCCAAACAAAGTTTTATTGTACAAATATATTTTCTTCCTCCTCCTTGTTAAAAAAAAATTGTATTTAAGTATTTTATTTATTTATAATGAACATGCTGTGACAGACGCCGACATAGAGCTGCCACTGGGCGCGGTCACTTCTCTGCAGGCGCCCGACTTGGACGGCATCACTCACATGCTAAGAATGGTAAGCTTCATGTTCTCTTACACACCATTTTTTCAAACCAAACAAACACCACAAGAGCTCCATAAGTTAAATTCTCCATTGCTCCATTTAAAAATTTTCTTAGTTTATTTTTAGTTTTTGACATAATTTTTACAGATGATATTTAACTCTTTTGAAACATAAACCAGACGAGTAATTTGTACCTATTTGCTATATTAATACATATAAATAAGTAAGTTTTCTACAGTTTCATGTAAATACACACATTGTGTCATTGTTCCTTTGAGTCAGCACTTAGCGCTAGAGCATGCTGCCGTGACGGAACATGACTCGAATCATTTCACAACAAACAACGAGCATTGGCAGCACGCCCTAGCTAAGCTTAAGATCACTACCATTACTACATTTAACATAACTGCAAAACCAACAAATATGTATATTATAAGATCGTAGGGTACTACATAGGCCCCTACAAATAGCATGCATGGACACTTTTTGATCCTCCTCTCTTCGTGCTCCTCAATGCTGAGGGTTGTGACCCCTTTTGATAGATGAAGCTAAACAATAAACTTTCAACCCACGAAGTACACACACTTACATGTACCAGACATTCCAATATCACTTGTAATTAATTGTAACCTCACTTTTTATTAAATGTACTTCAACTATGTACCTACATCCATGTCTTTTTAACAGGATATTCATTAACTAAGTTTAGGTAATACATAGTTGTTTTAAATTAAAAACATACCTGTACATACCTTTAAGCGATATTATGTTAAAATATACTGTTAAAATTAAGATCATTTATTATTTATTAATGACCGTTACAGCAGTTTAATCATATACTTTTAGGTTCAAAACTATGGAGAGGAAGAAACCATAGTCCCAACATTGATGAACGATGTTATAGTTATAAGCAAATTGAACCCAAATGTAAAGGAATTCGTGCCGAAACCTGGAAGCATAGCAGATTGCACACAACTCGACATCAACTCCAACACAAGGGAGCAAACTAAAGAGGATGACAAGAATTCCAATGCGAGCGAAAACATCGAGGATACTTATCGAAAAGAAAAAGAAGAGTTGGAAGCCATGCTGAAGACCAAAATACAAAGCTCAGCGCCCCCGGACGTGCAGGACGGCTTCCAGTTGCGGCGCGAGGAGCGCTGCGCCCTCGCACCGCCGCTCCGGCCCCTGGCGCTGCGCACGCCGGACTACTTCCGCACCGCGCCCGCGCGCAGCCCCGACCTCGCGCTCGACGCCGAGCCCGACCCCACGGAGGTGCAAGCCTCCATCCGCAAGGTCAGCGACTGGTTCGACAGCAAACCGGGCGTGCCCTGCGGCCTCACGCCCGCGCCCGTCGCCGCGCCCGCGCCCGCGCCCGCGCCCGCGCCCGCGCCGCACCTCGGGCCCGTCACGTACAAGCGCAAGCAGCGGCGACCCCGGCCGACGTCGCCGAGCGCGCCGGCGGACGCGGCGGCGCGGGGCGCGTACGTGCCGAGCGCGCAAGCCGGCGAGCTGGCGCGCCAGTACGCGGCGCGCGCGCGCTCGGCGCAGACCCCGGTGCGCTCCGTGTGGGACGCGCTGGAGGACGAGCTGAGGAGGAAGGACGAGGTCGTGAAGGAGCGCCGCCGCTCGGCCGCCGACAGGTTCGCGGCCGAGGCGCGGTGAGCTCGGCTCGGAGGCTGCTCGGAGTCGCGGATAAGCAAAGTTAGTGCAACTTGAGAGAACGCGCGCGACGTGCCTGGCGCGATGAGTGGGAATCGTTATTATTGTACGTGATTTGAGATGATTTACTTAACTTGGATTACATTTTTAAATGGCTAAAATTAAATGGTTAAAAGTATAGAAATATAATCACATAGTAGTGATTTAGTTTGTATAAAGTAATCCTTTTCATGTTGCTTTATTTAATGTGTTTTTGTGCCAAAACTTTTTATGTATTTGCTGAATTACAAGCAGCCAACCTATGTACCTACCAAAATTAAAATGCACTCATTCTTTTAGAAAACTTAAACCTGGTGTTTTTTATTTCCCATTTTTTTCTGCAAATATACCTAAGCAATATAAATAACTGCCTTTTAGATATACATACTTATACTTAAGTATGATTATGATTAATATGATTATATATAACGTAGCAGTAAGCAAGCTATTGTTATAGTCTTATTGTACAGAGTGCATGCACTATTCGTTGATTTTATAATACAAAGATCTAAAAGCCTTTTGATTAATCCAGTTTGAAACACCATATTTTCATAAAACAATATTGTAACAACTATTGGATGAAAGCTCTAAAGCCAGTTTATCAATGAACATAATGAAAACAAAAATAATGACAAACTGCTTACAAAATGATAAAATAGGGAATGGACAACAAATAGAATATAATATGTGCATGAATATACATATATATACACTTGGGCCAGCTAGTATCACCTGTTGATAGCATGCAAAAAGAAATGGAAAAGATAACCAATACTTGGAAGGTAAATAAAATATAGGTCTAGTAAAATCATGGAAAACAAAGAAATGCCTATCCAAGATAAAAGAAAAGTTTACAATACTTGCATTTTACCAAGTCTATCATGTGGTTGTCAAACATGGGCCCTCACAACAACAGTTACAAAAAATAAAAGTTTGTCAAAACAGGATAGAAAGAAGTGTAGTGGGAGTTAAGAGAGAGGATAGAGAAATAATGTAGGATATAACAAGCATTACAAAATTTAAAAATATAGAATCATGTTTTAAAGAACTTAAATGGTGCTGGACGGGGCATAATATTATGATGAGGGAAAGAAGGGAGAAATGGACGAAACAGATAACAGAATGGTATCCAAGTGATAGGAAAAGAAACAAAAGCAGACAGAACAAACAATGGGAAGATGATATAAAAAATTAGGATGGATTCGAACTGCAAGAGATATGCAAACTTTTAGAGGAGGCTTTTGGGTTAAACTATAGATATCCGGTACCTGCGCCGGGAGTCGCGACTAGGGGGAAAAGGAAGGGTAGACAACTAGAAGTCTTCCCCTGAAATCAGTTTTTCTAGGAAAGCTATAGTTTTTGAGTTATGACATTTTTGGAGCCAAAATCTTCATTTTTAGGTTAGTTTTTTATGCATTAAACACTAATTCCTGTCACTGGCACTTCATCTTGTGCATGTCGGTTCTGGCACTCGCCGGCCGCTGCCGCGGCACGCTCGCTTTGCTCGCTCGGCTCGTGCGCGGTTTTTTATATCAAACTAACGCTCGTCGCTTCGCTCCTCGCACCTATTCTAGTATTCTGTCACAAATCACCTTTCTGAGTTCAAAAGCAATTGAAAAAAATAAATTGAATTAAAATTCAGAAATTTGCCGCGAAAAAAAATTATTTAAATTTAAATTACACTTTTCTTTTTATTATTGTTTACATTTAGGCCTCCTGACACTCCCAAACTGACATACACTAGTTCAAGTGTCAGCTAGTGCCAGAAATTAGTGTGAAGTTCATCAAAAACTAACCTAAAAATGAAGATTTTGGCACCTAAAAAGTGTTATAACTCAAAAACTATAGCTTTCCTAGAAAAACTGGTTTCAGGGGAAGACTTCTTGTTGTCTACCCTTCCCTTTCCACCTAGTCACGACTCCCGGCGCAGGTACCGGATATCTATAGCCAACCCGGCTTTTGTCGAAAGAAAAGCTGTTTATATAAAAAAAATAAAAATAAACAACCAAACCTGTGTTGTCGATTAGGTTGGTAATAGAATATTAGTAATAAGTTTATAGATAGGCAGTAAGCACAGTAATAAAGGCTTATTTTATTTTATTTATGTATTATTTTCATGGAATATCATCTGCCACCACTTCTCGAATTAGGTACCTGTAGTCTGTTGGTGTTTTCCTAGGTACTCTTGAAATGAGATAGAACCGTAGCGGTAATTTGGTAGAGTACATACCACATTAATCATGGCGACGCGACGGCGAGGCGTTTAGGATTCTTTTGTGGTTGTAATTCCATTCCCTGACAATTAAATGTTTATTAGACCAACGTCAATCTTTCGATTCCCGTCAGTCTATCTATGACTACCGTGCCTGATTCTCTTCGCCAAGTAACGTTCTTTCTGTCTCTTTTCAGATTCTATAGTTTTTCTATCTTAATATCTTTAGATCATTTAAAATTTAAACCATATCACATTCACATCACATCACAGTGTCCAAGCACGGACACCTTGGGTTATGTAGTGGAACTCGATTTTGTAGCAAAATTGATCTTTATTCAATTTACATATATTAAATAAAAGAAAATTGTTACGATGCACTCGCACCGGAGCTAAAGTCCCCAGTACACAATGGCCCATGCTGGCCCACGACAGGCCATCGCCATTGTGTACACGGGGCAATGGCGTATGATGGCGGACAATTGTCAACCGTGGCGCGCAATCGGAAAGTTGTCGGTTTTTTGGGCACACTTCAAAGGAATCGTGGCGTAGCGTGGCCTGTGGTGTTCACACAATGGGCCATTGTTTAGTTTGTCATCTACAACTTTCAAGTTTATTGATTTATAATAATTGTAGTATTTTAGGTACGATGTTTTCAGATGAATGATGCATTTAATCGTATAGTAGACTCCCTGAAAATACCTATTTAAAAAAAAGAGACATTTCTTCTACGTCCGTCGCAAGTGGATTGCCAGGCATCAATGAGACATGCGCCATTGTGTAAACACCAAGTGATCGTGGCCTACAGTGGTGCATTGCAAAGCGTGGCCCAGCATACGCCATTGTGTACTGGAGCCTTTAAAGATGAAAATTTGACATAAGGATGGGCAAAAAATATCGATACTTTTTCTGAAAAATATCGATATATATCGGCGATATTTTTTCCAGCGATATATCAATTTTCGATATTTATTTTCAGATATCAAAATCGATATATTTTTAAAGCTCTAACAACAGAACGTAATAACGGTGTGGTGTGCTATGATTGGGAAAACACTTACTTAGATAAAGTCCTTTGTTTATATTATTGTATTTTTATGTGTTTATTGCGTTGGATACCCATATTAAATAAATAAAATAAATAAACACAGTCAAGTAGTAGGTACCTACATATAACAGACGGCTACTCGGATTTAAGGCCGGTTTACACTTTGTTAAGTTAACACTGCAGGTGATTAGTGCAGGTGTTTAGTAATCAAGGTGTGAACGGAAGCGTGAAGTGATTAGTGTTAAGCGTTAAGTGCGATTATTACTTATTGATTAGTGCAAGTGAATAGAATCGAGGTCTATTTTTGCTGTTAAGTGACCTCCCCCCTTGGACTGTTCCACTCCCCTCTCTCGCAGTTCGCCTGTACTAATCAGTGTGTAAACACGTTTGTGTTAAGTAAGCAGTGTCAAGTTCAAAGCGAAATTGAAGTGGATGGAACAAAATACTTTAAAATTCATAAAGAATATTTAAATTTTTAAAAATAATTAAATTTTAATTCAATTAGAATACATAAAGTATGAATGTCTATACAATATCTTAGGCCTATTGATTTCAAAATTAAGTTCATTTTCTATATCAGATACCACAACAGATACAATCTCTTTAATTATTTGTCTCAATATTAAACGATGTTCATCATCCATTTCTAGAGACACTATGCACAAGCACAACGGCCAGTGTCACTACTTTGAGCTTGTTTCTAAACACTGTGTAAACGGAGTTGAAAAGACTACTTAACACTTGAGACTTATCGCGTTAAGTTAACGCTTAACACTTATCACTTCACACTTCGCAAAGTGTAAACCGGCCTTTAGATTACCTAC
Organism: Ecliptopera silaceata; assembly: GCA_932527185.1. Classification (NCBI taxonomy): domain Eukaryota; kingdom Metazoa; phylum Arthropoda; class Insecta; order Lepidoptera; family Geometridae; genus Ecliptopera; species Ecliptopera silaceata. The sequence goes on along the minus strand of OW052202.1, from coordinate 199,714 downwards.
ATACACTAGTGCCGGCTGTCGTCACAGCATGTTTCGGCAGTTTTGCTCGCATTTTAAATAATTTACAATAACTTCGGGCCGATGCGGCGGCGGTGGATTCGGCCGAGGATCTCAAGAGACGCAAATATGCAGATCTCGACAGGGCCTATAGGTTCATTTGCTCCTCTTAGGGTCGAGACGAGACAATAGGTCCGGGGGAATCGAGACCCTGCGGGTATTAAAAAATATTTCTGGGCGTCTAGTCGTCGCAGCGACGCGTGTCCCGCCCGAGGGATGGTGAGGTGAGTATCTGGCCCAGCGGCCCAGCGTATCAGCATTGCTATTCAGCGCGGCAATGTAACCAGTATCTTTGGTACGCTTCCGATTCGCTCCGCTATCTCAACTGTTTCTTATGTATTTTATATATACCTATGTACATTTTGTCAATAGTCGTAAGTTTGTTTGTGAATCTTTATTAATAACTAATAATGTAATAACTTCGGAATTTCTTGATATCTTTCAATTATAATGTAATAGTTAAACGTTTAATGTAATATTAATACACAATAAAGCATAGCATGCTATTAGTATAGTCTGTGGTGTAATGTGTCACATTTGTGATTTGTGTGACTGCATGCAACTGCACTGTGAAGTAACTAAGGTGCGGTGTAGGGATGGCGATTCTTTACGAAAAAGATCGATTTTTGAATCGATTCGAATCGTAGTCTAATGAATCGATTCACGAAAAAATCGAGGCCTACAAAATCGATTCTTAAAAAATCGATCTTTTTTTCAAGTTTGCGTTTACAATGTAAATTTGTATCAATTTTACTAAAAACAAGATTAATATTGCAATTAACGATATCTTATCAATAAAATCAGGGAATTCAAAAATAACAATTATTATTATTACCGTATCAAACTATAAGATCAACTATAAAAAAAAAATAAGTATTTATATACTGAATGTTTTTAAATAGATAATTGGACATAAAGTAATCGTGAATGAAGTATGAACACTTCCATCAATAAGAATTCCACATATTACTTATTAGTTATTTCAATGCTGATTATTCCTGTGTAAAAGTAAATTTAAATGATAATCACAACTAACAGAACAAACTGAAAATAAGAGCGTCAAAGTAAAAAATAAGAAGCGCTTTACTTATTTACTTACCTACTCTCAATTAGTTATTATTTCGCAACACTACATGAAAATCTGATGAAAATCAATCATGAAAATACTTGTATTACGCTAATAACAGTATTCATTAATAGACATCAACAAATGAATGAATGAATAATGCAATATCAATCGTCACAGATTATAGATACATAAAATCAAAGACTACAAACGTAACTTTTTTTATAAACCAAAACAGAAAAAATCGAATGTCGATTTTCAAGGGTAATATATCGATTCAGTGAATCGACACAGTACTTCATATCGATTTAAAAAATCGATATTTTCTGCTCCAAAAATCGATTCTTCGATTAATCGATCTCAGATCGCCATCCCTAGTGCGGTGACTGTGATTGAGCACACATTGAGCATGTCGAGCATGAGCACATTAATTCATTTTTTACATTCTGCCCTACTCAGTGTCAGTGAGAGTTATGTTTTGTTTGTAGTTGTATTGTTCTTTTTTATGTAAGCTCCTTTGCCTCAGTACCTAGTGAAAATGCCCAGGTATAATAATTTAACTTTCTATAAACTAATACAAATTGTAATCTGGGAACGAATTCTTACTTTGTGTATACTTATTTTATTTATGTATGGAGGTAGAACAGCTTAATCGGTTCAAAAGTGTCTTTTTCGTGTTTTTTCTGTACTTATGTAGTGCATACTAATTTCACGGAGCAGGTAGGTACCTACTTTCTCTGCTCTCTCTCGGGTGTCCGTTAGGGCTTTGTCATTCTTTCAATTATTTTTCAATTAGTAACATACGTTTTAATAGCACGTCAACACAGAAACCGGTACAGGTAGTAATCATGATCTAGCTACGTACCTGTAATATCCATAAGAGTATATTTAGTTGCAGAAAGCTCGGTGACGAAGGAGTCATGTGGACCAGCAAGCGTGCCATCCTGCGCGACTTGACGCTGGCGCAGGGCGGGGCCGCGGGGGCCGCGGGGGCCGCGGGGGCCGCGCGGGGCCGACGCGACGCCTTCCCGCTGCGCCCCGCCGAGCGCCCGCCTCCGCTCTGCCTCAGAGAAGGTACTTGCACATCTCATACCTCAGTATTATATTCTTGCACATTTAACACACTCTTAAGTATCTAAGCAAAGCTACGGGAGCAACATTGCTGATACAATACATTTTTTTAGAAGATTACCTCTATCAACCGTGAGCAAGTGATCATGTCCAATATGAAATTAATGAAACATATCATCATCTGTAACATGAGTTGTTTGCTTGTGATTTCAGAGACGGAGGAAGAGTACTACCAGCAGTGGGGCGGCGCGGGCGGCGACCGGCCGGGGCTCGCGGGCGACCGGCCCGCGCTCGCGCCCGACCTGGCTCTCATCAGCCGCATGCTGGACATGGTACTGGTACTCTGTTCTTTAGGTAGCATTTTGTACTATACTAAAACATTGCTATTTTGATTGTAATGGGTGGTTCTGGTAATGCAGGTGCGCGATCTGAATGTGGCAGAGGATGAAGTGAAATGTATCGATGAAGTCATTATCAGCAAATTGAACCCCATCTCTGCTGAGTGTGTTCCGAATTCGGCCAGGCTGGTAACCGAGCATTCGAGCCCTTCCCAACAGATAGCTCCATCCCTTCGGAGAGCACTTCGCCGCAACGTCGCCTTAGAGTCCATCTTCCGAGCGATGGACAGCCGCGATCGAAACGGAGATGCGCTCTGCGATGGCACCTCGCTCAATCTGTTGAAACCGGAAGATCTAGTTCCCGAACCAGTCCGCGCGGCTGCGGGGCTGAGCGGGACGAGCGCGACGTGTGCGACGAACGGGACGAGAGCGACGAACAGGACGAGTGCGACAAACGGGACGAGTGCGACGAACGGGACGAGTGCGACGAACGGGACGAGTGCGACAAACGGGACGAGTGTGACGAACGGGACGAGCGGGACGAATGCGACGAACGGGACGAGCGGGACGAGTGCGACAAACGGGACGAGTGTGACGAACGGGACGAATGCGACGAGTGTGACGAGCGGGACGAGCGCTGCCATTGACAAGGCCACCGACTGGATGTGTCCCGTGACGCGTCCTTTCACTGCCGCGCCGCGGCCCGTCCCGCTCGTACTGGACTCCGCCAAAATGTTCAAGAAGAAGCAGAAGCGTGAAAGCGCGCCCCCTCCCGCCGCGAGCGGGGCGTGCGCGGGGGCGGGGGCGGAGGCCGGGGGGCGCGGGGCGGCGCCGAGGGACTACGTGCCGTCGGCGCAGGCCGGCCGGTTCTATCGGCAGTACCTGCAGAAGAGTCTACTCGCGGACTCCCTGAATGATGACATCTGGACCAGAGCGGAAAAGCAGATGAAGCACATCGATGAACGGAAGTGAGTGCGCAAGCATCGAATTTAAATAACTCGATTCGTTCGAATGAAACTAGTTTATCTCCTACTAAATTCTCCGCTTCTTATTACCGTTCCTGATCTTGTTGCAGGCGGGATGAACTGGCGGCGGCGGCGCGCTTGGTCGCGGACGCGGACGCGGGAGCGGACGCGGACGCGGGAGCGGGAGCGGCGGCGGACACGGCGAGCCGAGCCGTGCCCGGGCCCGATCCGCAAGGCGGGATCTCTGGTGAGTAGGGCGCCGCTTCACTCCTCCGGACATATAAATAATAATTTATAAATAATGCTGGACAATCCACACAACATCATCTAGCCCCAAGCTAAGCAGAGCTTGTGTTATGGGTACTGGAAGACTGACATACTTAATACAATACACATAGATAGATATTTTCTATTATATGTACATATAAAATACCCAGAACACCCCAAGGCGCGAATCGAACCCGCAACCTCCGCGTCGCAGGTGGACCTTCGCCCGCCGCGCCACATCGCATAGTTGGGTCGATAGGGCATGGGGGGTCGCGGTTATCTACAGTAACATTGCCTCTCATTATGGGAACGATGAGCCAGCTCGTCGGTGCTTCAGGTCGGCTGACCTCGCCTCGTTAGTTGCAGGCGCCAAGTGGGACGCCGTGCGCCTGCCGCGACCGCGCCACACGCTAGCCGCCGCGTGCGCCGTGTGCGCCTGCCGCGACCGCGCCACACGCTAGCCGCCGCGTGCGCCGTGTGCGCCTGCCGCGACCGCGCCACACGCTAGCCGCCGCGTGCGCCGTGTGCGCCTGCCGCGACCGCGCCACACGCTAGCCGCCGCGTGCGCCGTGTGCGCCTGCCGCGACCGCGCCACACGCTAGCCGCCGCGTGCGCCGTGTGCGCCTGCCGCGACCGCGCCACACGCTAGCCGCCGCGTGCGCCGTGTGCGCCTGCCGCGACCGCGCCACACGCTAGCCGCCGCGTGCGCCGTGTGCGCCTGCCGCGACCGCGCCACACGCTAGCCGCCGCGTGCGCCGTGTGCGCCTGCCGCGACCGCGCCACACGCTAGCCGCCGCGTGCGCCGTGTGCGCCTGCCGCGACCGCGCCACACGCTAGCCGCCGCGTGCGCCGTGTGCGCCTGCCCGAGTGTACATAATTATGGTTGTAGTTAGGGGATAATGACTTGTCGAGTAGACAAAATAGGTGGTTTAGTAAAATAAACGCAAACTGATTTATTTTAATTTTGTGCTTTGCATTGATTCAGAATGATTTTGTTCCTGAGTAAGCCTAATACTATTTTTATTGTACATTGTTCAATTGAAATATTTATTTGGAATAGTAGTAGTCCTTTGTATTTGTATCTAACCTGACCTACCTAACGTTCAGGTCCCTGTCACTATACCATATCGTAATGTACCTAGTGTAGGTATTAGTACCTAGACTACCTAGTTACCACACCCACTGGTCTACGCTACGAGTGATGTGTGCGTGCTCCGTTCGATACTTACGATGGACAATCAACTGCACAATAACCTAACCGATTATATTGTACCTATCTATACTCCAACAAATAATCTGATTCAAACGTTGACAGTTCACACTCGGTAAAATGTTAAATGTTCCTTTAGACTACTAGTGGTTACAAAAGACCTATAGTCCGGGGTAGATAGCTTGAAAAATAACAAAAAGACAAAGAAAATAATAGTAGGATGAAACCCATTAGAACGGAATATTATAAAAATGAAATGAAAAATAATTTACGGGCGATCTGAGCGCGGGAAGGGTATGGGGGTGAGCTTTTAAGGGTAAAAAACGCTTTTTCTCGATTTCCGGCAAAACTAAAAGTCCTATGGAAAAAAGTCAAATGGCAAAGTTGTAGGTAATTTTTAATTTAAGTATATAAAAATTTATGTGAAAAAATCAAAAAAGTCCAAGTCTTTGGTTTTTTATTAATTATATCTTTTACAAACAATTATTTTTTTTCACGAAATTTGGTGAAAACTTACCTCTTTATGTCCCAAATACACTGTAATTTATTTGATTAGAAATATTTATTTGTTCATCTTATTTTAAATAAATATCGAAAAAACATCCTAATTTTCAAGCGAAAATTCATCCGTCAAAATATCAGCTTTTTTCAAAATGTTGGTATGCTGTTCGTTGAAGTCTCTACTTTCCGATAGTGAAATAAAAAAATTATGTTACTATGGTAAATCTTCTTAGAAAATGCATAAATGGAACCCCATGACAAAAAAAATGTCAAAATGTATGATGTAAAAATATATTTTAAATATATTAAAAATCGATAGGTGTATTACTATGCCTGCACGCCACGCATAATGCAAGCAATCCGGACAACTATACCCTTTGGATTGAATCAGATTATTTGTTGGACTAATAAAGCAACATCTTCTAGGAATAATGTTAACACAATGTGACACTAATTTGTCGAGTTGATTGATTTTCATTCTATTTACAAATACTTACCTACTGTTTTATAAATAAAATCGTAATACCTACTTACCTACTCTGTTTTTATTGATTATTTTCCTGATTTTTGGAAAGGAGTCACTGAGCCCGGACTTGAATATAAAGATGTGCCAGCCAGGAATAGAACGTAGTAGGTACCTATCCTCAATATCAATGTTTGCCCCTTGTGCCCTGGCTTATCGACTACAGACAGGGGGATAAGAGTAGCCGAGTTCTACTCAGGTCGAGTGTAAGTAAGGCTGTTGTGTTGTTGACAAAAGAGTTTTAAGAAGATGTAAATGAAATGTATTTCGTAGGAGACTTTGTGATATAGTATATTACTGGTAGTATTTAAGTTTAGTATTGGCGCGTTACCTGGTGCATGTCGGTTCTGGAACTCGCCAAGTTTGGCCTCTTTACACTTAGCACTATTATATGTATAATTTAAAATCAATCTCCTGGATTGATTTTGGACTGGACACAAGAATAGTCTTATAAATTAGGACCTTTATCTCTATTTTTCACGTTTTTGAACTTGTTGACTAGACTAAGTATTAGTGCATCCAGACTACTCAACTTATTGCCTATTAGAATCAGGTAAAAGATATCAAAACCTCAATCTTTAAAAATAGATATAGGTATGTATCGCTTTAGTTTTGTGCTTAGGCCGCATTGTACAACCTGTTGTCGCTGTTTATCAATCAGTTGAATTGATTTAATGAACACAGATCGCTTGTGCTCTGCGCTCTCGTTACTTATTAATTTACTTGTCGCGTGGGCTCGCACATCGCAGGACGCAGCGACCGTACCATCACACACACACACTAGGTAAGTATATTTATTTATTTATATATTTTGGGAAAACAAACAGCTTCGGAACGAGAGAAAATAAACTGGATTTTAGAATAAAAAAGCCTAAACAGTTTCCACATATAGAACGAGACTAAACAATAACTATAGAAGAAAGGAAAAATCTTAGGATAGTAAAACTTAAAACTTAGGTGTAAGGAAATACTACTAACTACATAACTAAATGCTCAACCTACATTTATAAATTTAACAACATTAATTAATTAAATTAAATTAAACCCAGCTAACACAATTGTAGTAGAAGAAAATACATATATACTTGTATAATATAAATACCTATAATACATAATAGACTGAAATACTTATGGGAGTTTATTGTAGATAGAATATCATTGGAATGGACACAAGCGTTAGCATTAGTAAATACATAGTGTCGTGTCGTGTCGTGTCGTCTGTGGCCAGTGCAGTGTCGACTGAAAGCGACATCGTGTGTGCTATTTAAATGTGGTTATTGTGGCATTCCGGACTCTAAAACAAGAACTGGGAAACATCTTATGTTAGTAGGCTCATTTGTAATTTTGAAATTTGTAAGTGCTTGTTTATTGTTCATACTTTAAAGAATATTTATGACGATGACGAGTATGACGAACGATGTGGCGCGGCGGGCGAAGGTCCGCCTGCGACGCGGAGGTTGCGGGTTCCCGCTTTGGTATAAATGTTTGTACGATCTGCAAATATTTATTCCGGGTGTTCTGAGTTATTACCTGTATAATAAAAAATATCTACTAAGGTAATGTATGTCCGTCTTCTAGTACACATAACACAAGCTCTGCTTAGCTCGGGGCTAGATGATGTTGTGTAGATTGTCCAGCATTATTTATTTATTTATTCAAAGAAGGTAAGTAACCTTCTTAGATGATACCAGCTTCGAAATAAATAGACAAGACACGTACGTAGGTAGGTATAAATTAACTGCAGTGCTCTTTCAAGACAATCAGAACAGAACACTTCGGAAACTTTCCACAAATAGGTATTTCCACTAAGAAATATTGTAGTCTAGGTTTTCCCTCCCTTGTCTTATCAGTGTATAGAGGCTTTGCCAATATTTATGTGCTTGATGTTTGATCGGTTTGCTCTCGGAGCTGTGACATGGGGTGGTTCAAAAGGCAGGTTTGTCTCCACTCAGTAGGTGTCCACTCGTGCGACTGTGGCCACTAGGTGGCCCCCGTATTGCGCGTGCTCGTCTGTCAGCTATGTATGGTATTTAAAATAAAAGGTAATTTTCAACCGATTTCAAGAAATTTTCTAGGTAGTAGTAGTAAGTACCTACTTCAGAGGTGGTCCTTTATTAATTCCATTATGTTTTGCCTTGCTTTTACTTATTGAGTAAGTAGGTACCTATCTTTAAAATGTGCTTTTTGTATAACTTGTCGATGACGATTGAGGTCTATTTTGTTTATTTGTGTAACCTAATTACATTATCGTTTTTAGTTTACAACATGGTGCATAATGTTATCCAGATCGGACTTGAAAACGTCATAGCTGATGCGGTAAGTATCAAGTTCCCGGGTTCATGGGTCTCACATCAATCATTTCTACAACGAAGTTATTGTTTAATATATGTAGGTACTTAGCTTCCAGCAAGATTTCACTCCTTGAACTCGGTGTAAAGATCGCGTCTTTGTGCATGCTCTACATACTTGTTTTGTAAAAAAAGCAAGCATAGCAAGTGTCATTTATCGTCCACGCAGCTGTGCCGTGTGTGCGTCACGTCACGGATAGAGCTATGTAATGGCTCGGTTGGTCAGTTCAGTAGTCGTTGCAAGTTGCAATGCAACGCAACCTGTAGTGAAGTGAATAATGCATCCGTGTCAGTGTTCTTATTCAGTCGCCGATACCGAGGTTAGCCCACACAACTCCGTCACTAGTCATTAATGTCACTATTATTAGTATTAGTTACTTGCAAGAAGTAGGTATGTTGGATCTGATCTAAGATCTAACTAAATGCAACACGATTTGTGGCCTCGCGTCTCGTGCCCTCTACGGTAACACGCTAACACGACAAGCAAACAACTTGCACCTACACGCTAATAGCTTTATTGATCTACATATCTCCGTCACAGCTTGTAAGGTTACCTACTTACTGAAGGTACATAGTTATCTACCTACTATAATGTTGTTCTGTTACACTTATTCATTTTTGGTATTCCTGTATACCGTTCTGTGTATGTACAATGTCTTGTGATTCTAAGTATCACGATAATCTATGCAAGTAGGTACGCACCTACACTACATGTTGAAAAACACCGGCACGTTGAAATGCTTTAAAAATAGATAGATAGATAGAAGATAGAAAATACTTTATTGCACACCACAACTTACATTTAAACATATAGGAACTTAACAACTAAACTATGATATACAATGGGCGGCCTTATCGCTAAAAAGCGATCTCTACCAGACAACCTTGAACGGAGAGGAATATAATGAAATTAAATAAAAATACCTAATCACATGAAAGGAACATTTCACACAGTGGGTATTTGTACCATACTCATGCACTAATAGTAATAGGCAAGGGTGTACCTACCAAAAAAAAGAGAGAAACTTTGTCAGTGTTTCTCTAGTACCTAATGAATGTTTTCGAGAGCAGATCCCGGACGAGGCGGCAGAGGAAGGGGCCGCGCCGCCGGCTCTCACGTACGGCATCGACGACACGCCGCCGTGGTACCTGTGCATCTTTATGGCTTTACAGGTTACCTACTAGTACAATAAGTATATATACTTAGGACGCGTACGAACAAGTATATACCTTAACTTGTTCGTACGCTAGATGATCGTCGCTAGATGGTTATCTTGCTGTTTTATTGTGGTGTTGTCGCTCATCTCACCGCACCGCACTAAACCAGCAAGCTCGTCTAGCGTAAAGCATCCGGCATGGAATAATCTTTTCTCACCATCGCATCGATGTAAAGTGCCCAAAACATATAGCGTCTAGTAGGTATGCAGTAGGTATGCTAAGTTAGTGGGCAAGGCTTAGGCAAAAAGCTTCTTATAGTTTTAAATCACGCTTTACCTACGCAATTATCCTATCCCTGGGATAGGATAATTGCGTCACCCGCTTGGGATAGTATCCCAATTTTATCAATTCATAGTCGAATAGCGGGTGACTCAATTTTTCTTCTCCTAACAACATTTGCGTGTTCGCCGAATCGTCGGAAATGCATATCCGCGGATACGGATACGGATCTTTAGTGTCAAGATCCGCGGATACGGATCTTTATTTTGTCGGTGCCGGCAGGTGTAACAATGATCTCATAAAATAGTTGATTTAGAATATTTAAATAATAACTTACCTACTAGAATATAAATGTAGGTTTGCAGTTAAAGGTGCCAATTATTTCATCATCAAAGTCAAAGTCAAAGTCAAAAATTACTTTATTCAGTAAAATCACAAGGATCATTTAGAATCGTCTTACATACTAGGTGATTCTAGGTGCCAGTTCCACGCGACCAGAGCCTAGAAGAACGGGCAAGAAACTTACGGCCTGGTTCCTACCGTTTTTTTATATGATCCTTCTTACAAAGAATTACAATTAAACTAAATTAAGTACTGAAGTTTCAGTGCGGTGTCAATTTAACTTAGTAATAGTGATACACTAATAAGTTAAAAAAAAAAGGTAGCACTCCGGGAGTGCCGGCAGAAGTGAAAACTTCAATATTAACGTTGTGTTTTCACTTTTAAGTTTTCACTTCAAAAATATAACCACAGACGTCATAATGACAATGACAATCACAATGACACAGACACATTCGCGCAAGCGCCCTGTGCCGCCTAAACAGAGCACACTCAGGCCTTTCGCCATCACCAAGATGGCGGAAGGACGTTGTAAATAAAATACGAAAGAAAAAAAATAACAAAAATACCGTCCAACGTTGCCCATAAACTTAAAATACGAAAAAAAAGAAAAAAAATTAACAATTTACCGTCCAACGTTGCCCACAAACATAAACAAGCCTTGCAACGTGACATTGGCGAAATTGGCTAACCCCCAGACGCCATTAAATAAAAATTGAATTGAATTGCACACTCAGGCACGGTAGAAAGAGTGGGAGATACTAGTTCCTCTCCCTTCCCCTCGATCTTACGCTTTTTATCAACGTCACGTGACCCTGACGCGAGTTTGAAAGTTTTTACCCACCCAGCGCCGCTAAAGAAGTTTTCACTTCAAAAAAGAAGTATAATAAAGCTATACGTAAATCAAAAAGACAGCACACGCTTCGCTTCAGAAACAAATATACTACAAAGTACATAAGCAAGGCAAGAGAACATTACTAACATCACAAATCATCAACCTATAGCAGTCCACTGCTAGATGTAGGACTCTCTCAAGACGCGCCACTGAGCCCGGTCTTCGGCTTTTATTATCCAGTGTTTAGCCGCTAGGGCGCTACCGCTACGCAGCTACTTTCCGCATTCCGCCGGAGGGCGTCCCTAGACACTACGCCGCACTCCAGTATCCGTTCGCTCCGACTATGTCAAACATGGTCGGCTCCCTAGCACTTCGATTTTCCAGCAAATAACTTCATTCCGGATCCTATAGATCCATAGCTCGTTAGCACGCTGAGCAACTTTCGGCTTATGAACCAACCCCACTGTCAGTGTCCACGTTTCAGCAAATAAGTCATAACAAGTAGGACGCACAGAGGGCTTAGTCCGAGGTTGCATTTTAAAACTCCCTACTCTCGAGCCGACAGTCGTCTCTCGGATGTCCTTATATTTTTGTATGGATATCTGAGAGACGACTCTCGGTCTCGGCTCGAGAGTAGGAAGTTTTAAAATGCAAGCTCGGACTAAGCCCTCTGGTTGTTTACCTACTATCGTTTTCAAACATGACGAGAAGACTTGAAGAAGTTTCCCAAATGCTACCCAGCTCAGCTGAATTCTCTTATTTAGCTATTTCTCGAAGTTGTGTCTACCTAGCTAAATATTTTATTTTAAGAAATCTAAAGTACTTAGAATTTTAACTACATCACATAAGAATAACAATAAGGACGTATTTATTGTAGGCATAACTGTGTAGATGTTATAAAACTAGATTAGAACCAACAATTTATCCGTTTCGGACGTACCTACCTACATAATCTAAGTTATTATGCAGCATATTATAATGAATTCGAAAATTAATAAAATAACCTCAAGAAAAGTGACAGATACGGATACGGATATTCGGAACATCAATTCTTTAGGCCAACCAATTATTCGATTGATGTTGTGTTTCGTCCGCCAGCACTACCTGACGATGATCGGCGCCATCGTGGCCATCCCCTTCGTGCTGTGCCCCGCGCTGTGCATGCGCGACGCCGACCCCGACCGCTGCAACATCATCTGCACCATGATCTTCGTCACAGGTACCGCACCTACCTACTGCCGCTCCATACGGCCCAGCTCGTTGCTTGCATGCATGGCCGTTAAGCGTTATGATAGTTATTTAATATGCCTCGTCAATCGGCATATAGCAAATAGAGTAGGTGCCTATGTCTACGGTAGTAAGTAAGTGAGATAACACTAATCTCATGTTATCTGGTTTCTTAAAGCGACATTGCAGTCGACTGTTCGTTTATATTGTCAGTGCAATAAAGAGCTAGATGAGACAATAGCGGAGGGATCTGGCGCGCAAACACAGCGCGGCCCGAGCGCGGCGCCGCCGACGACGTCAACGTTATTGTCGCAATAAATCGGCTTGCGCTCGCATACAATTCGTACTGCAGTCAATACCAGCCACAGATGTGGCTGGTACAAAGTGCATATAATATTATGTATAGTAAAATTGATATAATGTAATAGACATATAGATATTTCATTCATTTATTTCATTTATTTATTCTTGATCAATTATAAGTAAATCGTATTAGAATGTCTTATACATATAGGTATAATTAAAATTACATACTTACATAAAAAAAACAGTGATAATAATAATTAAAAATAAAACGAATCAAAAGAGTGGTAGGTGCCTGTTTACCTAGTAATATTTTGGTCATTACTAGGTGCCTGTTTCTCTACCTACTAATGATCAGAATGTTTATAGGTGCCTGTTGGTAAAAGATCGGGGGTTCGTTTGAGCCAGCGCTACAATTTTATTTATTTTATTACTAATGCATAACGAACTTTAACAAATGAACACATGACAGAGGAAAAAAATCCAGCGGTTGAACAATAAAATATTTTTTATTATTTTTATATCATTCGGTTCGATTTTCTTCAAACGAAAAAGAGAAGAGTTATTGTTTTTTTTTATAAAGGAGGGCATGGTTTCTTTCACAACAATTCTCGTCAATCACCGCCCTTCTCAAAACACCGACCTGTATAACCGATAGGTACCTATAAGAGGTGTTGCTATTATTGTTCGATTCGTTATCTCGTTCCATGTCTTTTACATATTCGGAATGCGTGCAGTAATAAGGTAGGTAATAGTAAGTACAATGTGCGCAGGCGTGGTGACGTGGCTGCAGACGACGTTCGGCTGCCGGCTGCCCATAGTGCAGGGCGGCACCATCTCGTTCCTGGTGCCGACGCTGGCCATCCTGGGCCTGCCCGAGTGGCGCTGCCCGGCGCCCGCGGCGCTGGCCGCGCTGGACGAGGCGCAGCGCCGCGCGCTGTGGACGGCGCGCATGTGCGAGCTTAGCGGCGCCATCGCCGTCGCCGCGCTCTTCCAGCTCGTGCTAGGTAGGTCGCGCGCGCGGCGTGCTGCGCGCCGCGTGCTGCGTGCTGACGCGCGTGCTTGGCGGCAGGGTACCTGGGCGTGATCGGGTCGCTGCTGCGGCTGGTGACGCCGCTGACGGTGGCGCCGACGGTGACGCTGGTGGGGCTGTCGCTGTTCGAGCACGCCGCGGCCGCCGCCTCGCAGCAGTGGGCCGTCGCCGCCGGGTCGGTACCTCCGCTTTCGCTTATCCTATCTGACCTTGCCTACCTTCCGGATACCTTCATTTTTAGGGTTGCATACCCGATGTATATGCCTGATGCCTGTTATGCAAACCCGATACCCGGTTTGCATAGCAGGCAGACAGACGGTTATTGGAGTCTCAGCAATGGACCCTATTGCTGAGACTCCGATAACCGTCTGTCTGCCTGTTCGTCTGTCACCAGGCTTTATCTAATGAACCTTGATAGTTGGAGAGTTGATTTTTTTACAGATGATGTATTTCTGTTGCCGCTATGACTGTAGCGCGTAGTAACGCAGTAAGTTCATCCCCTCTCGTAGATCTTGTTATGTGTCCGTAGACCCGTAGCGGAACCGTAGCACTGCTACTGCTGCGGCTGCGAGTTCAATTGAATCTTCCGTCATCTCATATCATCGAGTACATGATAAATTAATTAAGTATTTTTGTTGTGTGTTTGTTTTGTTTATTTAGTTTGCCATAAGTAAGACTTTTAATAATCTATTTTAATATTGTAACGCCGAGTTGCACTCCGTGGTGCGCTGGACCGATGCGACCGATGCGGGCTCGTTCAGGAGCGTTTGACCCTGACCTCGCCGCGCCCACTGAACTAACATTAGTAGGTGCATGTCGAACATGTGACGACATCTATGTGAGTAGTTCAATGCTCAGCTTCACTAATTGCTTAGTGCATTCCAAGCAGTGTCATTAGCCGGCCCCCGGCCCGCCCCACGCTCGTCGCGGGCTAGTGGTCGGCCGGTGGTCACGTGTCGCCTGCCGAATGCCGAATGATTGATGTGATGACCGCTCGTTTACTTGTTGATTGTATAATTCAGTTCTGACACTTCTGACTGACATTCCAAGTGTAAAAAGGTCAAGTGTTGTTTAGCTTCGTTGAAGAGCCGGGCCGAATGGCAATCGCTGATGTATCGTTGGCTGACTTGATATTTGTGTAATTACTTACGTCTAAAATGTTTGCTGTACTTACTTACTTTACAGCAACTTGAACAAACGCACGACGTTATCGCGAAATGACAATAAGGTTTAAAGATTTTCGAGGTAGCGCGCGAATAATTTGAATCTCGTTTGTAATAATAATTGTTGTAGGTACTACATACTTGCGAGTTTACGCATGCAATTTGGAAATATGAAATATCAATCAGAAATCTAAAATATAGTTGGTGTAGGTATTATTTGCAAACAATCCAAATGTATGTAATTCGATGAAAATGTTGTTAATATGAAGAAAAGCCGAATGATCAAGGTAGTTCTAAATGTACCTAATGCGTTGGTTTGTAGCAACTCGAACCGTTTCCAATGAGTTTGACTATAAGTTTCGTTTCTTCTGCAAGAAAAGTTTACCTCCGCGCGCGTTGCCAAGCACTCGACTACTGGCAACTGGCAACTGGCAACTCGCCTTCGGATTAGCGGTATACTAGATAGTAACTGCGCCGTGCTCTGTGGCCGAGTTCAACAAGTCTATTGATTTCCACGCTCTCGTGAGCTGTGCTGCGCATAGCTACTATCTACTACTATCTAATACTTTTGACGAATCTCGGTCTGCCTTCCAACTACGAGTACCTATATTGTAATGCACTTTAAACAGGGTTCATATGTGACACCTAACTACATTATTAACATATTGTACTACCATATGACAACAATAAATGAATTGAGTATTGAGCTGTATGTACCTAGTAGGTACACGCTGGCAGCACGAGGCGTCACTAATGTACAGAACGGTCTTAGAAGATCCTATCCTATATAAACACTCCATTCTGAAATAACATTGTTAAGTTCGCTCTCAAACAAAATGGCTTTTTTGAGTAATCTAAAATTTCCAGTTCATTATAAATGATGCATTGGGTGATATTCCTGCCGGCTGGCTGCCGCCATATTCTGTGGACATACTATTATTATGATAAGTGTATTTCGACTATTTCCGACGCGCAGCAAGTAAAAACCAATCGGCAAGCTTTCTCTTTCACGAATAAATAATGCTGGACAATCCACACAACATCATCTAGCCCCAAGCTAAGCAGAGCTTGTGTTATGGGTAGGTACTAGAAGACTGACATACTTAATATAATACATTACATAGATAGATATTTTTTTATTATACATAGAACACCCGGAATAAATATTTGCAGAACATACAAACATTTATCCCAAGGCGGGAATCGAACCCGCAACCTTCCGCGTCGCAGGTGGACCATCGCCCACCGCGCCACATCGGTCGTCAATATAATATATATGAATAGTCAATTTATCTGAGATTATCAGCTATAAAAGCTATCGAATATGTATTGCAAAAGCTCCTGAATTCCAATCAGTCGTTAGATCCAAGGGCGGATCCAGGATTATTGTCTTTGGTGCATTTATACCAAAAGCTCTACGAAAAGTTGAGATTTTCACTGGAATTTATTATGATTAAAACGGAGGTACGACAATAGTGGTACCAAATGCCAAAATATTCATATGATTGCTTCAATTAAATTCTACAAAATAATAATTGAGATTATTACGCGAATAAAATCTTCTCGTTTTTGTTATTTCCAGTTGGAAATATTATATTGTTACTAAACGTTAAGTGTTACTAAACTAATATTTTTTTTTTCATATCTATCGAAACTATATATATATATATATATATATATATATATATATATATTATATCATCATCATCATTCCCCTGCCCTTATCCCACGTTACGTGGGGTCGGCACAACATGTTTTTTTCTTCCACTCACTCCTATCATTCGTCATTATATTATATTATATTATATTATATTATATTATATTATATTATATTATATTATATTATATTATATTTTATATTATTTATTATTATTATTTTATTATTATTATATTATAAAGAGGAAAGATTTGATTGTTTGTTTGTTTGTTTGTTTGCATCGAATAGGCTCCGACACTACTGGACCGATTTCAAAAATTCTTTCACTGTTGTGAAGCTACATTATCTGTGCTGAACATAGGCTATATTATATTTTCAAAAAAATTAGGGATCCTTACTAAAACTTCAATTATGTAACCCAAGGTGTATAAGAAATTCCTTACATCGCGTGCGCTGCGGAAACTATTGATGATAGAAAGAAATTATGTACTACAATTTTGTAGAACACATCATCATCCACAAAAAAGTCAGCGACAGCATATGTCTAACTATTATAGATATGTCATAATAAGTGTTTTAATATCAGAAAAATATAATTAAAATGACGCCGCCAGAAAACGTTCTATATTTGTACTTAGGTATTAATCCTTATCTAAATAAATTACTTTAAAATTAAGACTGCTTCAATACCTTTCTATTACTTTTTAAATTATTGAATTCGGACATTCCATTCGAAAGATATCACGAGTTCAAAAATGTAAGTACTTATTAGAAAAAAGTCAGCGGGCGCCGCGCCGCTGCCGGTCACGGGAGTATATGCGGGGGGGTTACATACTATAGGGTCTATATTTTTTATCATTTCGAAAATACATTTATACTGAGTAACATATTAGCTATATTCAAAGTCAAAGTCAAAAGTCAAAAATTACTTTATTCAGTAAAATCACAAGGATCATTTAGAATCGTCTTACATACTAGGTGATTCTAGGTGCCAGTTCCACGCGACCAGAGCCTAGAAGAACGGGCAAGAAACTTACGGCCTGGTTCCTACCGTTTTTTTATATGATCCTTCTTACAAAGAATTACAATTAAACTAAATTAAGTACTGAAGTTTCAGTGCGGTGTCAATTTAACTTAGTAATGATACACTAATGAGTTTAAAAAAAAAAAAGAAGTATAATAAAGCTATACGTAAATCAAAAAGACAGCACACGCTTCGCTTCAGAAACAAATATACTACAAAGTACATAAGCAAGGCAAGAGAACATTACTAGTATCACAAATCGACAAATTTGCTGTTGACGGGTGGAGCGACATCAGGCCATGCAGTTTTGTCATTAATATAGCTGTCTAAGGTATAATACGCCTTTTTTACAAGATTATGTTTAATGTATGTTTTAAATTTTCTAACTGAGAGTTTTGTTGCATTTTCGGGGAGCTTATTATAGAAACTATTGAAAATAAAACAAAAAACTAAAGAAATGAAGGCAGAGTTAAGTATGCTTTTTAAAAGAACAAACAAGGCCATAAAACAAGACTACGCGGATTACAGAAAACAGATAATAGAAACAAACTTAAAACAATCCAGAAGCACGAAAAAAGCATACAGACAATTAAATTCACACAAAACTTGGATACAAAACTTAAAAACAAGAACTACAAAAACGAAGACAAGGAAAGATATTATGAAATGTGCCACGGAATTTTACACAGAGCTATATAACTATAAGGATGAACCGAGAACAAGCAGGAACAAACGTCTTATTAGTTTTGACATTGAAGACGAGCCTCCAGATATAAATGAGATGGAAGTAGTAAAACACATTAGAACGCTCAAATCGGAAAAAAGCCCCGGACCAGACGGCATCCCAAATGAGACCCTAAAAATTGGAATGGATTTTTTAGCACGTCCACTGTCTGAATTATTCAGCAAAATAATAAACACGGGGCAGATACCAGAACAATGGAAGAAGTCAGATATAATATTGCTGTACAAGAAAGGGGATCCTCAAGACATAGGCAATTATCGCCCTATTAGTCTTCTACCTAGCACTTACAAACTTTTTACTTCGATATTGCTTAAAAGAATCAGTGGCAATATCGAAAATCTGCAACCGATAGAACAAGCAGGGTTCCGATCAGGGTTCTCAACAACGGACCATCTACATGTAATGCAGCAGACCATAGAAAAATACAAGGAGTTCAACAGACCATTGTATGTGGCTTTCGTGGACTACGCTAAAGCATTTGATACCATATCACATGATGCAATCTGGGAATCACTGCACAAATGTCAAATCCACGAAAGGTACAATAACATATTGAAAAAAATATACGATGGGAGCACCAGTTGCGTGAAACTAGAGAAACGAGGTCCGGAAATACCAATTCTACGTGGAGTGAGACAAGGGGACCCCCTGTCACCTAAGATATTCATAGCGGTGCTACAAAACATCTTCGAGAATTTGAAATGGGAAAACGAAGGAATCAAGATAGGAAACCGTTACCTAAGTCACCTGAGATTCGCAGATGACGTTGTCCTGTTTGCTGAAAGTAGTAAAAAAATAGAGAATATGATTAATCAACTAACTGAACAAAGTGAAAAAGTAGGTCTCCTGATGAACAAAGATAAAACTAAGATTATGACAAACAGTCACCCACATATAATAACCCTAGAAGGAAAGACACTCGAATACGTAAACAAATACATTTATCTTGGGAAAGAACTATCATTTGAGGACAGAAATGAAGAAAGAGAGCTAGACCGCCGAATAAATATGAGTTGGAAAAA
Organism: Ecliptopera silaceata; assembly: GCA_932527185.1. Classification (NCBI taxonomy): domain Eukaryota; kingdom Metazoa; phylum Arthropoda; class Insecta; order Lepidoptera; family Geometridae; genus Ecliptopera; species Ecliptopera silaceata. The sequence continues at coordinate 180,583 of OW052202.1, read as the reverse complement.
ATACTGGTCGCTCAAAGAAATCATGAAAGGTGACTACCCGCTCCATCTAAAAAAAAATAGTAATGGATACATGTATTCTACCGACACTTACGTATGGTTGCCAGACGAGAACCTACAATACCAAAACAAAAACAAGACTGGTCAGCTGTCAGAAAGCAATGGAAAGAAGCCTTCTAAAAATTAGAAAAATACACAAAGTAAGAAGCGAACTCATACGGAAGAAGACAAAAATAGTAGACGTCCTACACTACAGCTTACGGTTAAAATGGAAATGGGCTGGCCACATTGCAAGATACAGCGATAAGCGATGGACAATCGAAGCGACGAGATGGAAAGGACCGAACGGAAAAAGGCGAAAAGGTCGACCTCTAAAACGTTGGAGAGACGACATAGTAGCTATAGCAGGAAAGCAGTGGATTGAACTAGCTAAAGACAGAGAAAACTGGAACAAACTGGAGGAGGCCTATACCCAAAGAGGGGTTCCTATCTAAGGAATATCACAAATGGAACGAAAAAGTATTCAATTGAAAACAATAGAAATAATAAATATAAAACTAAAAAGAAATGTAATCTATAAACTTACCAAAAAAAAAAAAAAAAAAGTGAAAATTTAGTTTTTAAGAGATGAATGTACTTAGGAGATAGGAAAAATAAAAGGCTTTATTATTATTATTATTTTTTATGGGTTTTTTTTTCTCGAAATATAAATATTTCGGTAATAATGAAACTCACGGGCCTAGGCCAAGTGCGAATCATGGTTTGTTTGTGCATTTGTGTCATCTTGCAGGAATTTCCTGACAATTCGACATGTATTAAGAATAGCAGCCTTTTGCATGGTTATATAGGTGTTCTCCGGTATATCAATTACTTTGAGGTATTGGTGAATGCATTTTGGCACCACTCCTGTGCTAGAGACTATTAATGGTATTATATATACTTTATTTAACTTCCAAATTCGTATTATTTCTTCTTTAAGTTCAGTGTATTTATGTATTTTTTCTGTAATAGTTTTTTGTAAATTATGTGTGTTTGGTACCGCAATATCTATAATGTAACCTATTTTATTATTTTTATCTAGTAAAGTTATATCTGGTCTATTATTATGTATTGTTTTATCTGTAAGTATAGCTCTATCAAAGTACATCCTGTGAGTGTTGTTCTCTAGCACCGGTTTTGGGGCATATTGGTAGTATGGTGCAAGTTTTCCTGACACTAATTTGTATTTTAGGGCCAGTTTCTGGTGAATGATGTGTGCTACTTGGTTGTGTCTGTGTGTGTAGTCAGTTTGGGTGAGACTGGGACAAGCGCTAGTGATGTGTTGGATCGTTTCAGGTACACGGTGGCATTTTCTACATTTATCATTTTGCATAGTAGGATCTTTTAAAATAAACTTTCTATAATTCTTTGTATTGATAACTTGATCTTGGATAGCTATCATAAAACCTTCTGTTTCCGGGAAAAGAGAACCAAATTTAAGCCATTTGTTTGAAGCCTGCAAATCGACGTGGGGTTGTTCTAAGTCGTGCAAATGTCGTCCATGTAATTCTTTGTTACGCCAATTTGCAAATTTCGTGGTATTATTTTCATTTAATGTTAAAAATTTACAGTTTTTATCAATTAGGTTTAGTGGTGTATATTTATTATCTGATTGCGTTGTAGCTAAATGAATTGCACTTACATTGGATTTTTCATAAAAGAAGTTTTTCAAGTTTTGGATTTGCCCTTCCCATAAGTTTTTTATATCAATAAGCCCCCTACCCCCCTTTATTCTTTCTATAGATATTCTTTCAATTGCTGATTTTGGATGTAAGTAATTATGTTTGGTAAGCGTTGATCTAGTCTTCATTTCTAATTTTTTGATGTCAGTCGCAGACCACTTTACTATCCCAAACGAGTATGTGAGAATGGGTATGGCAAAAGTGTTAAGAGCCTTAAACAGGTTTCTGGAGTAAAGTGGTTTTTTGCAAATCTGATGAACTCTGTGGAAATATTCCTTACGTAAGTCTTTTTTAATTTGAATGTGATTAATGCTTCTTCCTTCCTGTAGGCCCAAATACTTATAAGTCTCATTTTCTTCCATAAGTGTGAAGCAACCTTGTTGTACATCTCCAGTTTTGTTTTCCGCTATTTTACCTTTATGCAAATTTAATGTTTTACATTTATCTAAACCAAAGGACATGTTAATATCTGTACTAAATTGTGTTGTTATTTCTATAAGAGTCTTCATTTCTTTTTCAGATTTGGCAAATAGTTTAATGTCGTCCATATACATAAGATGGCTGACAGCTGTAGTAGATGTTAGTTTGTATCCAAAATTTGATTTGTTAAGCATACCGGATAATGGATTGAGCGCCAGGCAAAACCACAATGGGCTGAGAGAGTCTCCTTGAAAAATGCCATTTGAGATTGGGATTTCATCGGTGGTTATTATGGTGTTATTATTAGAGAGTAGTAAGGTAGTTCTCCAATTATCCATGACATTCTCCAAAAATGTTATTATATCCGGGTTAACTTTATAAATCTGTAAAACGCGAATCAACCAAGAGTGAGGCACACTATCAAAAGCTTTTTTATAATCTATGTATGTTAAGTGTAAGTTACGGTTATGAGAGGTAGCGTGTTTCAATATTGTAGAATCAATTATCAACTGTTCCTTACAACCTCTGTGACCCTGGCGGCATCCTTTCTGTTCTTCTGCTAGTATATCGTTATTGTTTAGGTGATGGTTAATTTTACATGTTATACAAGATGTGATTAATTTATATATGGTTGGCAAACAAGTTATAGGACGGTATTGTGACGGATCAGCTGTATTGTCACTTTTTGGGAGCATATATGTTATTCCTTTTGTAACGAAATTTGGTATTTCTTCGGCTCCTTTAACTATATCTGATATAGTTTTAGCTAAGATGTCATGTAGCACAGAAAACTTTTTGTACCAGAAGTTGTGAACGCCGTCTATACCCGCTGCTTTCCAATTTTTCATCCTGCGAGTTATTATTTCTATATCAATTTTGCATATGTCCGAAAACTCCATCTCATCTATTACTTCTGCTTTCATTTCTTCTTCTTTTATCCATTTAGCTTCTTCATTGTGTTCCTTATTTTTTTTCCAAATGTTTGTCCAGTATTCTTTAAGGTCATTTTCAGTGGGGATATCTTTTTCGTGGTTTGTAATTGAATTATTTTTAAGAGTTCTGTAAAATCCTTTTTCATTAGTTGTAAATAATTTGTTATCAGTTTTCCGTTGTAATGCTTTATTATATCGAGCTAATCGTTGAGATTTTAGTGTTAATTTTTGCTTCAGAGTATCTAAAAATTCTTCGGGTCTTAAATTATTTTCCTCATGACTAGAATGAATTTTGTATTTTTCAAATATTATATTAACTTTTTTAACTAAATTTACATGTCTATTATTATTTATGTACTGGGTCATCCTACCAATATCGATTCGAAGATTTTTGATGTCGTTTTCTAATCTAATCTGCCACGCTGGCTTTTTTTGTGTTATTTTTGGTCTTGGACCATTGTCAGTAGAGATTTTATACCCAAGATGTGTGGCTATAACGACAGCACTACAATATATAAGTGTGTGGATATGTACTAGATTGGACTCCATTGAAAAATATCTACCCAGGATTGCATGGTTGAAAACGTGAACTAATTCGTACAACTTTTTATTTTCACGTAACCGTGGTAACTTTGGACGAGATGTTGGGTCTGTATCTGAGTATAAGGTCAAAGTTGTGTTTAGATGTTCTATTAGTTCTTGAGCTAGTACGTTCGTCACCGTAGAATATTGGGGGCTCATATTCGACTGTGTTAAGAGGGAGACATTAGGTGTTAGTGTCTGGTTTGCAACGCAGGAGGATGATTGCGCTCGGAGAGGTGTTGTGTTAGAGAGAGTTAGTGAAAAAACGTTATCAACTGCCTCCTCTGCAGAAACTGCAGTGTCACTTCTATCCTCTGTTGTTGTTAAAGCTATCGAGATGTCATTTACTTCTTCTGAGCGCAATTGTTCAGAAACTTCTTTTTTTATACTGTTTATTTGTTTATCCGTTAAAAGTTTATTTCTAACAATTACTCGTCTTTGGTCTGCTATTCTTTGGGATGATACCTCTAATGAGGGATATTTAATTTTAAATTTATCATATAGTTTTTTGCAGTACATTGTTTTATCGGTTTCTAGATTGGTTACGTATAAATAGGTACGCATGATGAAAGTATTAATATCATCATTCCATTTCATGCGTACTCTTGGTTTGCCGGCTTTGGTGGTCGCAGGTTGGGTGGCTGGTGCCTCCTGCGAAACATCCTCAGCTGGGGTTGCTGCTCTACTACTACTACGTGTACTGCGCCTAAAAAGCGGCTGTTTTGTAGACTCGGTTAAAGAAACCGAAGATTTTGGCGAAGAAAGGGAAAAGGAAGAATTATTAGATGTCATGTTTTGATAAGAAGGTGGTGATGAAGGTACTGATGGAAATAGAGAGGAAGGTGAGGATAAAGGTGAAGATGATAGGACTTCTTGTGACTTTTCTGCCCTACTTGTGTGGCTACTCAGGCTCCATTCCTCAATTGGAGCAAGCCGCGTTACTCCTTCGTCGTTCTTACTCGTCGTGCTGCGACGTACAGTGCCGGTAGATGTGCACCGGCTTTTAGTTAGCGACCGTAGGTTATACCTCCTGTTGGACTCGCATTGTTCGGGTTCCCCGGCAGAGGGCCGCCCATTACCCTCGCCACCGATGGCTTGCATGCTGTAGCGCCCAGCATCGGCTCCAGGCGCGCCCCGACGATCACCCTCGGGAAGCGACCATAAACTTACTACTTTTTTACTTGGCTCCATATTGATGGGTTTGCCATTGCCCGTTTTGTCACTTGCTCTCCGATTGCGCACCCCGCGACAGATACGCGACCAGCATCAACTGCGCAGCTGCTGCTGCCAGACTCCACTTTTTAAACTAAAATATGGATTCCGACAGCAACGGCCGCACAATCCTTGCCCGTCACGTGCCCGCTACAAGGCATGCAATCGGTTAGCCGCTAAGTCATTTCGTTGCGAGTGTCCGCCCCTCACGTGGCTTAGGTGTTTTGCACGGACGTAGGGTTGGGCTTTGAGGGGCTTATTATTATTATTATTATTATTATTTTTGGTTGTTTATTTTTAATACTCGGTGTAGACCGGAGAAAAAACTGATTAGCACGGGCCTAAGCCAAGTGCAAATCAGAAACGTGTAGTTGTGTGCCTACGTTTTGACTAGCCAGGTCAGTTTGAAGAAACTTGCGAACTATTCGGCACGTGTTCAAAATAGCCGCTTTCTGCATCAGGACAAACGTGTGTTTTGGGAGGTCCAGTAATGCTAGAGATTGGAATAGCTGTTTTGGTATAACTCCTGTACTTGACAAAACTATTGGAACTATTGACACTTTCTGCAGACGCCACATACGAGTAATTTCATTCTTCAGATCGACATATTTTGAAAGTTTTTCTGAAATAGTGTTTTGGAGGTTATGAGTATTGGGAATGGCTATGTCGATAAGAAGGGCTGTTTTACTGCGTTTGTCTAATAAGGTTAAATCTGGTCTATTGAAGTGAATTGTTTTGTCAGTTAGAATGGCTCTATCAAAGTATAGTTTATAGTCTGCATTTTCTAGTACGGTCTCAGGAATGTATTTGTAGTAGGGTGTTGGTTTGCCAGTTTTGTCGCTCAGGTTGTATTTGAAAACTAATCTTTGGTGGATAATGTTGGCTACTTGATCATGTCGAAACTTATAATCTGTTTGAGCCAGCGCTTTGCAGGCCCCTGTAATATGTTGGATGGTCTCAGAAGCGCTGCTACATCTTCTACATAGGTCTGTTTGTAAATTTTGAATTTTCATGATGTACTTTTGGTAGTTCCGCGTTTCGATTACTTGGTCCTGTATTGCTATCATGAACCCTTCAGTCTCTGGAAAGAGTTCACCACGATTGAGCCATTCGTTCGACGCCTGTTTGTCGACGGTGGGTTGACTCAAGTCATGGTGGTGCCTTCCATGTAGAGATTTCCGGGCCCATTCGGTAATTAAGGTCTGTTTAGTAATCAATTCTTCGTTTGTTTGTGTCTCGAGATTGTGCAGATTAAGCGGTGTATGTCTGTGGTCTAATTTAACTATTGCTTTATGGAGGGCTGACGTATCAGTCTTGGAGTGAAAGTATGCTCTTAAAGTTGAAATTTGCCTGTTGTGTAAGTTTTTGATATCTATTAGTCCTCTTCCTCCCTCTAACCTGGGAAGGACCTGCCTCTGAATACATGCCCTAGGATGGTGTTTTCTGTTTTTTGTCATTGTGACATTAACGAGTCTTTGTAGATCTTTCAGTTCCTTTTTGGTCCAACTAATAATTCCAAATGAGTATGTGAGTACCGGGATAGCGTAGGTGTTGATGGCTTTAATAGTATTTTTTGAGTATAGCTGTGTTTTTAAAATTGAGTTTAGTCTATGCTTAAAATTCTGTGAAAGTTGGGTTTTTATTTGCTTATAGTGTATAAGTGTGCTCTGGTGGTATCCCAAATACTTATAGGATTCATTTTCATTCAGTGGCTCTATGATCTCACCAGTTTGCAGCTGATATGCGTGCTGATAATTTTGTCCTGCTCTAACTGAGTTAATTTTACATTTGTCTATACCAAAGTTCATGGAGATGTCATTGGAAAACTGTTCAGTAATATTTATAAGTACGTCCAAATCATTTTGGGTAGATGCGTAGATTTTGATGTCATCCATGTAGAGAAGATGGTTTAATTTACGTCCTGTGTTTTCATCCCCTCTGCCATGTTCACTATCTATACTATATCCTAAACCAGATGCATTCAGGCAATTTGAAAGAGGGTTCAGAGCCAGACAAAACCACAGAGGGCTGAGGGCATCTCCCTGAAATATGCCACGTTGTATTCTAATTGGTAGTATTTCTGTGGTTCTATCGGAAGTCTGGGTATGTAGCTGTGTTGTCCAGTTAATCATTGCGACAGTCAAAAACGAGAGGAGTTGTGGGTGGACTTTATAGATATCTAAGACTTTTAAAAGCCATGTGTGTGGAACGGAGTCATATGCCTTTTTGTAATCTATGTAAGTAGAATATAAGTCTTCTTTATTACGCTGCACCTGCTTTAAAACTACTGAATCTATTACAAGCTGTTCTTTGCAACCCTGGCTAAACTTTCGGCATCCCTTTTGTTCCTCAGTGAGTAATCTGTTCGTGTCCACATGACTGTAAATGAGCTGAGACAGACAAGCTGTCATTATTTTGTAGATCGTTTGTAAACAAGTGATTGGTCTATATTTTGCTGGGTTATTTATATCATTGGAATCTTTTGGTAGCATGTAGGTAATGCCATTTGTTATATACGATGGTAACGTGTGAGGATTTTGTATGAAACTGTTAATATGATTGTAAATGTAGGGTTGTATACTGGTTAGTTTTTTATACCAAAAGCTATGAATGTGATCAGTTCCAGTTGCTTTCCAGTTGTGTGTTCCCTTAATAACTTTTTGGTAAACGTCTACGGGGATGTTTGAATATTCCATATATTGTATGTCGATCTGATTAGCCTGCTCTTTCTTGATCCAAACAGCGTTTTCTGTGTAGTCCGCAGGGTGTTCCCATATATTGGCCCAGAATTCCCTAAGCTTTGTCGAATCCACTGTGTTGGTAGTTTGCCTACTGCTACTAATAGCGTTATTCCTGGTTGACTGTGTCAATGACTGATAGAACTTTTTCTCGTTGTTATTGAACTGATTATTTTGGGTTTTCCGGTGTGAGCATGCTTTGTAACGTTTAAGTCGACTGCTAACGACTGTAAGTTTTTGTTTCAATGTATCAAGGTATTCTGTAAGATTTGAGTTGGGTTCTTCGTGTGTGGTGTGTGTTTTATACTGTTCTAATATATTCTTTATTTGTTTATTCAGAGCGTTGCTTCTATTCCCGTTTATGTATTGTGTAAGTCTGCCTATCTTTTTCCTAAGATCTTCTACTTTATTTTCAAGGCGTCTTTGCCAGTTAGGAATAGAGCCTTTGTAATTATGAGAGCCTAACTCTTTTGGTGGTATCTCGAGTTTTGACCCATTGAGCTTGGCTGCAGTCCACGCAGCACAATAAATTGCCGTTTGCAGAGTATCAAAATCAGTATCTATATTAACAGCTTTTGGGAGAGTTACTTCGTTAAGGTAGCTTACGATTTTTCCAAATTTCTTTGAAGACTTTTGTTTAGGTATAAAAGGCCTATCTTCTGGGTGGGTTCTAATAAAGTACTGCTGCGCTTTATCAAATGTGTCATCTATTTCTTCGTTCCTACGTTCTTCAATAGTTAACCCTGACTGACTACTTGGTTGAGTTGATTGGTCTTTTTCGGTGTCATTTAAAATACTAGTGTCATTATTTATTGTAATCGCGTCATACCATATTGTTGTATTAAGGTCTTCTTGAGTTTCATCGTTTTGTCTAACACTCGTGTCAAAAACATTTAATTCGCTAGCAATTTCTCTTTTAATTAGTTTCATTTTATCATCATCTATAAACTTGTTGGCTATAATGACCCTTCTTTGGTCAGCTATTCTCTGTTCACTAAGGTGAGCTAAGTGAGGGAAAACACTGATGAAGTTTTGATGCAAAGGCTTCCTGTATGCAGTTTTGTTAGTCTCTAAATGTGTGATCCGGTAATATGCTCGCATTATGCTTTCATTATGCTCCGATGTCCATTGCATTCGTTGAGTAGTAGATGATTTTTGTGTAGATGTTTGTGGTGTGTCTTGTTCGTGTTTTTGTAAGTATGCTTCAGCTTCGTTTCTGAGTTTATTTATAGTAGATGTTGTTAACAAGTTGTTACGAACTATTGCTCGGCGCTGGTCACCTACTCTTTGTCTGCTGACTTGCATGTCAGGGAATTTCTCACTAAACTTTGTATGAAGGTCGGTTAGATAAGTTCGTGTATTAGTTTCTAAGTTGGTGATTACGAAGTATGTGCGCAGGATAAAGGTATTCATCTCTTCAGTCCATTTTTTACGCGCTCGTTGTTTAGCTTTGGCGGGTACAGGGTCAGCGACAATTGTCGCCTGTACAACGTCCTCAGCTAGTGAAGAAGGTGATAAAGAAGGAGGTGATTGAAAATGAGGTGATAGGGAAGATGGTGATAAGGAAGAATTTAGATCAAGATATGAAGGTGGGGAGGAAGGAATAGAAGAGAAAAGAGTTTTAGGTGAGGATGAAATAGATTGGACGTCCTGGTCTTCTTTAGTCCAATCTGTTGGACTCGGGCCTCGTTCCTCAATAGAGGACAGCTGTCCAGCTCCCACATCAGCTGCGCTCATGCTGCTGATACCTTCAATGCCGGCTAAAGATATGCTCCGGCTTGAATTTTTCCGTGGCCGTAGGTTATACCTTCTGTTGGACTCACATTGTTCGGGTTCCCCGGCTGAGGGCCGCCCATTACCCTCGCCACCGATGGCTTGCATGCTGTAGCGCCCAGCATCGGCTCCAGGCGCGCCCCGGCGATCACCCCCGGGAAGCGACCATATACGTTTACTATTTCTACTTTTCTCCATCATGATGGGTTTGCCATTGCCCGTTTTGTCACTTGCCCCCGATCACGTATCTCGCAACAAGCCCGCAGCAAGCGCCAGCCACGCCATCACTGCTGCCAATCTTCACTCCTTGTACTCAAAAATGTGAAGATCGGCAGCAACGACAGCACAACAAACGCCCACAGCAGGCCCGTCGCGAGGCACACAATCGGGAAGCCGCTAAGTTATTTCGTTGCGAGTGTCCGCCCCTCACGTGGCTTAGATGTTTTGCACGGACGTAGGGTTGGGCTTTGAGGGGCTTATTATTATTATTATTATAGAAACGCACGGCACCCCCCACAAACGACCCACTCACCCTCCAAAGCCGGTGTAAAAATATCAATATTATAATGATATTTTTTTATATAGGCTACCCGTGCGAAGCCGGGGCGTACTACTAGTTAGTTATATAATTGCATATTATCACGAAGGGTGGTGTCTGGTGTCAGCCACGCACGACGAAAACGTTTATGTTCACTATCAATATCTTACGAGATGTTTTAACCGTATTCGATCCTCAAAGGCCTCAACGGAACGTGTCCCCGTGCCCAATAAAATCCGCCTTGGGTTAGACCTGTACCTGATTGATAGGGTCTAACCATAGCGCACGGCACGAGTGCCCCACTTGTGCGCACTTGTGCGGCGAGCGCGAGCCGCTTCCTGTATCGGAGCTCTCCCGATCTGCATACGAGTGGTACTCGAACTCGAGTCGAGGCGAGAACACATTTTTCCGCAAACCTATTCATTTAAGTGTCGCTTCTAAGGTTGGTATGTTCAGTGATACTTTCTAAAATGTAAGTCGTCGAACCTACTTAGAAACCTGCAACTCAACATATCCATCTAACTAAATGAACGTTATTTGACCTACGTTTTTAAAATTTAAACAGATTGAATGTGAATGTATTTTTTTTATATATTTAATTAAATAATTACCTAAATATATTTAATCCGCTAAGTTCAATACCTGCGGAATATGTATAGGTTTTTTGAGTGCCGTGGCTCTGGCTCTACGTGAAAACGAATAACATCCGTTTAACTAATCTCGGAACTTAGTAGCATCAAAAGTTCGCGTACCTACCTAACCTACTTTTTCAGTGAACATTAGCAATAATCAACTCGCGAATGCATTCATGAAATCAAAATCAAGTGAATGCTGTAAAGGTTTGCTAATATAGAATCCGTCACATTCAGTTTTGAGCAGGTATGCACTCCCACTCCACTCGCACTGCCTGCATTTGCATTGCATACAAATCTGGAAAACGTGCATTTCAATTGCTCAAAGCATTCCATCGGACAAAGCGTCGGGAGTCGGGAGATTGGGGAGGCTATATTCTCCATTTGCATAGCGGGGGAGGGGCAGGCTCGCATCCGTACGTACGTACGTACGTGCCGATTGTAATCCGATGCCATCCGTCGCGCCAGCCAGCGCAGCGCCCTCATTCCCCACGTACTTGTTTGCCTTTATATTATCTGATCGAAGTGCTCGCTGTAATGCAGTGAAACGTGCCGATAAACCAATTCCATGTGAGGAAAAGCCAGTTCGAAAGCTTTTCAACTGACCATTAAAACACATAGTTTACGTGTGATGCTATAAGTTTCAATACCTAAGTATTTAGTTCATTTGTAGCTAAACAAAGATTAATTCGTTTACCCATACGTATGTAAATACCCGAATCGAATGAAAATATTAGTAAAGAGGCAGCGAACTGTTTGTCGGCAGAACCTTCACCCTGCTGACGGTATTCTCGCAGTGCATGGCGGGCGTGCGCGTGCCAGTGGCCGTGCCCGCGTGGCGCGCGCGCCGCGCCCGCCTCGTCTGGTTCCCTCTCTTCAAGCTGTTCCCGGTGAGCAAGTCACGATCATCTCACTCGCGAGCGTTCACAAACATACTATCGAACTTCAGTGAGCACGGTCATGCACGTCACGTCACATAGCCGTAACCGTCGTGCGTGTCCGACAGGTGCTGCTGACGCTCGGCATCATGTGGGGCGCGTGCGGCGTGCTGACGGCGAGCGGCGTGCTGCGCGCCGGCCACCCCGCGCGCACCGACCTGCAGCTGCACGTGCTGGAGCACGCGCCGTGGTTCCGCATCCCGTACCCCGGTAACTGCGCTCTCGGTCCCGGTCCCGGCTGGCTTCCGATCCTCGCCTGACCCGAGCGAACTGTTCGTCCAGGTCAGTGGGGCGCGCCGACGGTGAGCGCGGCGGGCGTGCTGGGCATGCTGGCCGGCGTGCTGGCCTGCACCGTGGAGTCCATCTCGTACTACCCCACCACGGCGCGGATGTGCGGTGGGTGCGGCTCGCCGCGTGTCGAGTGCGCGCGCGCGGCGTCCGTACGAGGTGTGCGTGTGTGTCTGCAGGTGCGCCGCCGCCGCCGCTGCACGCGTTCAACCGCGGGCTGGGCACGGAGGGGCTCGGCACGCTGCTGGCGGGCCTGTGGGGCGCCGGGAACGGAACCAACACCTTCGGGGAGAACGTCGGCGCCATCGGCGTCACCAAGGTACGACCGCACGATTCGAAGCCTGCATGGATGTGATTAACTTCTATTATGCGACGTCCGAGACGATCGCTCGAGATGTTTTCTGGGACTCGCGAACGACGTCAAGGCTATCGTCGAACATCGAACTCGAAGCTCGGGTACGCCTCGAGGATGCGTCGCGAGGCCGGCGCGGCCCGACCTCTCGACGACATTCGGCCGCAGGTGGGGTCGCGGCGCGTGGTGCAGTGGGCGGCGCTGCTGATGGTGGTGCAGGGCTCGGTGGGCAAGCTGGGCGCGCTCTTCATCATCATCCCGCAGCCCGTCGTCGGCGGACTATTCTGCGTCATGTTCGGCATGATCGCCGCCTTCGGTGAGTATCGGAGCCTCGCCGGCGGCCTCGCGCGCGGCGCGGCGGCACGTCGCGAGCGTGCTGGGTGTGTCTCGCGCAGGCCTGTCCGCGCTGCAGCACGTGGACCTGAACAGCTCGCGCAACCTGTACATCGTGGGCGTGAGCCTGTTCGTGCCGCTCGTGGTGTCGCGCTGGATGGCGGCGCACGGGGCCGCGCTCGCCACGGGGCTGGCGCCGCTGGACGCCGCGCTGCGCGTGCTGCTGTCCACGTCCATCCTGCTGGGCGGCGCGACCGGCTGCCTGCTGGACCACGTGGTGCCGGGTGAGTGCGCGCCGAGCCCGCGCGGCGCAGGCGCGGGCGAGGCGCTGACCGTGCGCATGTGCAGGCTCGGCGGAGGAGCGCGGGCTGGCGTCGTGGGCGCGCTCGCTGCAGCCGGCGACGGGGGCGGCGGCGGCGGCGGGGGCGCACACCTACGACTTCCCCGTCGGCATGGCGCACATCCGCAGGTGATCGACCGTCCCCGTGTCCCGCGCCCCAACTATTTTGTTTCAAGTTGGAACAATAAGCGGATCCTTCCGAGCTAGATCGACGGAGCTAGAAACTTTCCACGGTTGTCAACATCGCAAATATATGTTAATTTAGCGACTTAAAAACTCGTCCCTCAGGGTTGCCACATAATACGTTTGAAGGGATTTTACAGGCCTACCTTTTACTATTTTTATGAAAAAAATCCGTCCCATGGAAATTGAGAAATTTTGGAAAACTATTTTTTATTTTAGCATCGTATTATTCCGAATCTTGAAGGCCCACAAAAATGACCATGGTTTTTTTTCCATTTCAAAGGGCATTTAGCGGGATTTATTTGCTTTTCAGATTGTATGAAAATACAACCAGTGGCAATCGAGATATTTCAGAAAACTGTATTTCTTTTGTACAATACAACATGTTTTTCAGGAATAACTCAATTTCCACAGGATGGATTTTCAAAGAATCTGAGACATAAATAAAGTCTTTTAAACGTCACGACAGTCATTCTTGTGGGCTTTCAGAATTCTAAGTAATATGATGTTAAATGAAAAACATTTTTTTCAGAATATCTCGATTTCCATAGGACGGATTTTTTCTGTAAATATAGTAAAATAGCAACCTTGAGAGACGTTTTTTTTAGTCATGGCCCAAAGTGCCCATTCTCCATACACGAGTGGCTTACGTTACATATGTATGTTCGCGACTATTCCACGTAGCAGCAAATTGAAGGTCGTATTTGCAAAAAATAAACTTCATGAAAGCTTCATGCTCATAACCACAAATAAAATGAGTGTACGGTATTACAGATGGCGCTGGACTCGCTACTTGCCGTTCATGCCCACCTACGAGGAGGGCCGCTTCACGGCGCTCCTGCGCTGCGCCATCGCTCGTGACACTCGCGCCGCGGACGCCTGACACTCGCGCCGCCGACACCTGTCTCTCGCGACGCTGACACTAGACACTTGCGGCGCTGACACCTGCCGCGAGCGGCGCTGACGCTCGACACTCGCGCCGCTGACACTTGACGCTCGCGACGCTGACACTTAACACTATATAATGAAAATGGAGATGAAATAATCTGTCGAAAAATAAAGCTACATTCAAGGTCGCCCTTTTTTCCTCCTTCCTTTTGCTCCAAAAAAATGGCGCTCGTCAAAAAAAAAACAAATGTAGCGCCATCTATATCGCTACATGATGAACTACATAGTAGTCTACGCAACAGACCAACAGATGGCAGAAACAAGTCCTAGATCGCGCTTACGAAGTTATCACGGAGTTTGAACATAAGTAATAGAACCGATGACTATCCATCGGTCCTCGGACCCCGAGCCAAAGGTAGCTCGGCGTGGAAGATCTTCCCTTTTCGGTGGAGATACTACACCTATCTCCACACAATCAAGGATAAAGCGTACCAAATTTCGTTAAAATAGGTTGGAAAATGCAACCAAGTAGGCGAGAAAAGACAAAAAAGAAAGACAAGAACAGAAGAAGGACAAGTGCATGGCTAACGTCGAAACTGAAACGCTTTGCTCGCGAAATACCTGTGCTAAATTACTACAATGTAACATGTGATTTGTTAAAATTTAATCTAGGAGTAAATGAACTAAGTATCTACCTACTTACCTATGTTTTCTTTGAAAATTATCACCTTTAACCGCTAATAGCGGGAGCAATAAAAGAGTGAGTAGCGCGCTCTCATCTCAGCTCTCAGAATCTCATCGAAATGCGGAGGTGGACAGACCTCGGCAGGGCCGGAGTGCGCACTGACACACACGCACTGACACAGTGACACAACACTCCTACAGTGACACAACACTCCTACTTAGAAATGCTTTGCGCGGAGGCGAACAGACCTCGGCAGGGCCGGAGTGCGCACTGACACACACGCACTGACACAGTGACACAACACTCCTACAGTGACACAACACTCCTACTTAGCTAAACGAACACTTATGAATATAGGTAGGTACTCTCTCGCGAACTAATAAACAAAAGGACACAAATTCTTTTCAAACCAAGGACTTCTTCATATTTTTTTGTTAAAGCTGCAGTGGTACAGTGGAAAAACTATATTACAAACGAAATGAGCACGACGAGCCTAGGGTACTCGACCGATATAGGTATTATTAGATCTCAGCATTTTCAGCCCTCTAATAAAAACCATTTATGACTGTCTGGATTGTGAAGAAGATTATTTAAGGTAATACCTATTTTCTAAAAAAATATAAGAAGAATATTTCCCAAAATAATACTCTTGAGTAAGTAAGTACCAAAATAATATTGTAAAATTACAAATTAGTGAGTTGAGTGATTTTTGCATCCTTTTGTGTATAATCATCCTTAGTAGGTTAATGTTATTAAAGTTCAGGATCGGCTAAGTTTTATAAATAAACCTAAAAAAAGTAAAGCTGCAGTAACATCGAACCATACAACTTTCAGTTTTCATTCGAGTCAAGTGGCGGAGGGTGTTCAACGAACACCACCGACCGGACAAACAGTCCGGAGGATAAGATCGATCCACTCAGGTGCTGCTTATATCAAGTCTCTCTACAAAAAATGTTTCAATGGCCAATGAGCAGTAGCAAAACAAGATTTGCATGTATGTTTGCCGTTGAAAAGTTGTTTACCTGTTAATGATGCGAGGGGAAGTCGTGGCGTGCTGGCTGGCGCTCACCTGTTGTCCATCGCGGCGCGGTCTGGGACCGGGGGCTGGGGGGGGCGTGGTGCGCGCTATCGACCGCGCGCGCCGTAGGGGGGGCGGCGGGGCGGCGGGGCACAGTCCGGGGCGCGCCTCGCCCGCAGTCGCACGTCACGTCCCGTCCCGCCCGGTGGCCGCCAGTGCGCCGCGTGCCGCAGGCTCCAAGCGCCCAGCTCGCGATGCAGTTGCCGCGACCCGGCTGCGAGCAGTAACACAACTTAACAGGTAAGCTCCGCCGCATAAGTGACATATGAAGGTAATCTTCACGTTGACCGAATATAAAAGAGCTTTCATGATGATGTCCGCTTATCCGCATCGTGAGTGGAGCCCTCGGGCAGGTGGTGCATCGAGCTAGCCCAGGGCCAGACAGACATTTCGAAAGGTTCAAATATGAGCCGAGGCAGCTCGCGGAATCGATGCGTCGCGGGCAGCTCGCACTTCATACATACAATACAAGTCTCAGTCTCGTATTAGAGTTCACTGAGCGATCCTTGTTTCTGTGCATTCAGTTTGTTTGTGTTCGCACGGCGGCGGCGGCTTCGCTTTTTGTTTATTCTTTCTCTACATTGTCATGCAACCCGAATTCCATATAAACTGGGCTAATAATAAAACAGTTGTTGAATCCTGTTGATTATTTCGGATTCGATCTAGCTGTTCGTATACAATTGTACTAAGTTGCGCCGCGTGCGCAAACAATACATTCAAAGAACGTCATGTAAACAATGCCAGCTCTGTTAAAATACGCATCCGCCGTTTTATCAGCTTTCGATTTATCGACTCGCGTGAATATTTGCAGCTCACAAACGGGTTTCTACTTTTCCGGAGTCATTAACATTTATTTGATGAATTCTGTCAGCGGCTAGCGTCGGCTCTCGGCTGTGCTCAGCTCGGTACCTATGGGATACACTTAAAAGCGTACTTATATGTCTATATTTTACGAAAGCTTTAACATTTCACATTTCTTAGGCCGTTCGCGAAGCATTCCTCCCTCTTCGAGAATATTTATCTCATTAGGTGCATCATATTGTAATTATTATATTGAAATGAAACAATTAACCTGCTGTAAATTGTAATATCGCCGGTTAGAGGGTGCAATGGTTTGAAGATATGAATACAGATCGGAGAATGTTCCTTGCAGACGTTCATTGTAAACGCTTGGAAGTCGGTGATGCACGCTCGAACAGTAACTCGTAGAGCTACTAGCGTAGGGTGTGTGTTGTGTGTTGTGTGTTGTGTGTTGTGGGGTGTGTGTGGGCACTGACTGGCGTCGCAAGCACATACTTGTGTTCCCCCGCGTTATGGAATCGGTCGTCGAACTCGCGCCACGCTAGTTATTTGTATGATTAATTAAGTTTTTCATGGCACCTAGGGCATATAGTACCGGTACTATTCCCAGTATAGCGAGAATGACCGTTGCATGAGCTAATAAACCGCACCGCAACGCACCGCAGGCAATGTCTGTAATGCTTGGCGCCCGACGACTCACCGACCTCACCGACTCACCGACTGTCAGGCAGGAATACTTCGGTCGACATTATTCACGAGATGCTCTACGATGCCATTATTAGATGATAATAAATAAACCGTAGCAATAACAAGCTCCGGATCCAGTATTTTCCGAATAACTTGCAACGACTACTTATAACTCGGTTAATCACACACATTTTGCATCCATAATCTCTAAGAAAAAGTACCTACGTTCTAGCAGAATATTGCAATTCTATTAGTGCTTACTGCGTTAGGTGCGCGACGTGCTCTCGGTCTCGCTCAACAGAGAGAGTTCCTCCGACCACAATGCCAATAAGAGACCTCTGACACGGGGCGCTACGCCGTAGCGCTACGAGTGTAGTATCGCTACGACCAGTCTCGCTCAACAGAGAGAGTTCCTCCGACCACAATGCCAATAAGAGACCTCTGACACGGGGCGCTACGCCGTAGCGCTACGAGTGTAGTATCGCTACGACCAGTCTCGCTCAACAGAGAGAGCTCCTCCGGCCACAATGCCAATAAGAGACCTCTGACACGGGGCGCTACGCCGTAGCGCTACGAGTGTAGTATCGCTACGACGGAGCTACGCTTCATCTGTGCCCGCTCTCCGGGAAGGGAATCATACTTATATTACGTCTATTTTAATTGTTATGAAACTCACGCACTCGAAAATTTTATTCTGAATCATGTGCGAATCTAAATTACATAATTCCCTTTATTGTACGCACGTAAGTAAGCAAGGTTCATACTTTTGTCTCTTCTTCACCATTTTTTTCTCCCAAGGTGCGGAAGGAGCTTACGAATTGTTACTTAAATACGTGACATAATCAAAGCTCATCCCTTGTCATAAGTTACATAAGAGTTAAAACACAGTCAGTCTGACGGCCGGCTGACGGACGACGAGTGCGCCAAGCTCGAGTTCCTCGCGTACACTTTTAGAAAGGAATTATCGAAATAAACATTCTACGGTTTAGGATTCTTAAAACAATAAATAATTGCAGCATTCAGTTATATTGAACGTATAAAAAGGCACTTGAACGCTTCCTAATTAAGTTACTTTGTAAAACATTTGTGGAGATAGGTGTGGTATCTCCTACGAAAAGGGAAGATCTTCCACGCCGAGCGACCTTTGTCTCGGGGTCCGAGGACCGATGGATAGTCATCGGTTATATTACTTATGTACAAACTCCGTGAGCACTTCGTTTGCGCGATCTAAGATTTTGTCGCCATCTGTTGGTCGGTTTCGTAGACTACGATGTAGTTCGTCATGTAGCGATATAGATGGCGCTACACATTTATTACGGTTAGTCGGACGGGTTTCTGGGCGATGAAGGATCCGTTCATTTAGTAAGCTCGGCGCGCCACTACACTAGTGCCCACTGCCCAGTAGGTACCCCTACCTACTGCCTTATCAAATAGAAGAAAACCGACTTTTACTTAATTATTATTTTAGTTACTGTAATTAGTGTTAATGGTGTAAACCGTATTAATTGTTTAACTGAAATGAAATAAAATAGAATAAAATCAATATTTAATAATACTTACCTACATATATTTGTTTGTAAACATATCAATTTATCAAAGCAACACAACTAAGCACAAAGACAATTGCAATATTTGGTGGAGCTCGAACCCACGACCCAGTGCACGGCAGGCGAGTCGTGAGTCGTGCGCTGCGAGTGCGGCGACGCTCGACTTATTTCCTCGAATGACATTGGGTAGGCTCGTGACGTCACCTGCTCAGTGTCTGGGAACAGTTCCGGGCGTTGGGTGAGATGAGTGAGTACGGGCTATATATCACCGGGACACCACGGCGGCGCAACCAGTCGCGCCGCCGCGTAGCTTACGGACACCACGGCGCGCCGTGGTGTCCGTAAGCTACCAAACTACACACCATACAGACACCAGAGTCGCCACACCGCACTGAGCTAGTACCAAAATGGACCTTGAATCAAATCAAATCAAATCATAATCAAAAAATATTTATTTGGGAACAAAAACAATATAAAATAAATTGAAGACACAGCAATGAGGTGCGGGCGACCGGACTGGCTGGCGGCCGAGTGAGTGAGACACCATACAGCGCTGTAGTAAATAGCGGCGGCGCGACCAGTAACATTCTGTGCACGCGTCCGAGTTGGTCGCGCCCAGTAACATTCTGTGCACGCGTCCGAGTTGGTCGCGACCAGTAACATTCTGTGCACGCGTCCGAGTTGGTCGCGCCGCCAAATTGGTCGCGCAACCACACGGACACCAGGTGACTAACGCTCTATAGAGCTATATACATTTTGTTGGTCGCGGTGACTGGTCGCGCCGCCATGGCGTCCCGGTGAAATATAGCCCTTAGAGCGAGGAGTGCTCTTGTAAGAGATCTAATCATTCTATTCATTTGTGCGCACTTTGTAAATCGGTCCGCTCTTGTTCTACCTGTTGCAACACCTTTATTTGGATACATTATGTAATTATACCTAAAATTGTAAAGATCGGACAATGTTAACATACTTATGTAATACTGACAAAGAATAAATATCCGCACCGGTATTCACTAAGTGTTCGTGGAATGTATTCACCGTTCGTCGGGTTAGGACATTATATTCATTCGCTGGAACTTTGTACATTTATGTTGTGGAAAAGGCAACTTTGTTGGTTGCAATCGCTCGCTGGATGGCACGAGTGACGACCCTCCGCGCGGAGCGCAGCCGAGCTCTCAGCGGTAGGGGGACGACGGAGGGGGGACGACAGAGGGGGGACGACGGAGGGGGGACGACGGAGGGGGGACGCTGTAGCGACGTCAAACTCATAAATGCGAAAGTTCAGTAGCTTGTGCGCACGTTTAGGTACACGCTGAGCGATGTGTGTGAAACTGCCACCACAAGTATTACTCGCTCGATTTTAAAGAGATACGTTCATTAACTGAAGGCGCGCCAGTGTCTATTTTGTTTTAATGGTTTCTAATCGCAGTAATTAGCTAATGTATTTATTTATATACTACATTTTGGCAAACTATTTCTAGACCTTTTTCACAGATTCAGCACGATGCGATACCTTCCTGCGAATTCGGACAATCTTACAGAGATATCTCTTTACACAGGGTGTTATACTACTTTCGTGGCAACGAAAGTGCATTCAACGACTTTAGACTTTAGTTTAATAATCAACATGTTTCAATCTGTTTGCAAATTTTAAAAAATAGATCATGTTTAATCTTCAACTGTAAACTTAGTTCGTAAACACGACCTAATAGTGATAGACGGATACCTCGCACGCACACACCCCTACCTCTCGTACGTGCACAATGCACGCACACACGCGCGATGTCTGTCCGAGTCCGAGTGCGAGTGAGCAATGGGCGATGGGCGATGGGCGAGCCGCGCGGGTATGCGCGTCGCGTTGTTTATGTTGGAAACTAACTCTGGACCTATCTACAATCTCCGGTTCAATTATTTATGAAACGAAACTGTGTTGATGATACTGGCTCGTTCGGGAAATGACGGATGACTCATGCAATAGCAGTACGCAATGTATCTTTCATCATTAGACAAATGCAAACTAATGCCTATACTATACGTGGCTTTCTATTTGTTAAGGATTTTTTAAATCGGTAAACTCACAATCAAATCGTTATTTTAACACGTAAATAAAGTTAAGCTCGCTGCTCCCATCCGCTGGGCTCACTGAAGGTATATGTATACTATATTAAGTGTAATATATCGCTCTACGCGGTCGTAGCGAACTGAAGTATTTAATAATACAATTATAAAAATATACAAATAAAAATAATAAACAAATCCTCTTCGGTCATCATCAATAGTTTCCGCAGCGCACGCGATGTAAGGAATTTATTAGGTATTTTTTTTACACCTTGGGTTACATAATTGAAGTTTTAGTAAGGAACCCTATTTTTTTTGAATATATAATATAGCCTATGTTCAGCGCAGCAGGTAATGTAGCTTCACAACAGTGAAATAATTTTTGAAATCGGTCCAGTAGTTTCGGAGCCTATTTGATACAAACAAAAAAACAATCTTTCCTCTTTATAATATTACTAGCTGACCCGTGCCCACTTCGTTGGGCATATTTTTTAAGTTAGTTTAACGGCCGGTTTCTCGAACGATGATCAACGAAAAAATCAAATAATTACCATGTGTCAAACTCGGATCAATCGTGATTTGGGTTTCCAGAAACCGGCCGTACGTGAGACATATGCTATCGTTAATTTTTTTGTAGGCATTTTCAAGCTCCACATCTTTTTTCTAGAACACAAAAATATATCTAGGTGGAAATGCTGCAGTAGCCGGAATTTTTTAAATATTTTAGTACATGTCACAATTGATAAAGATTTTGAACCTACATACTTTGAATATGTCGAAGTATGGGTGGAAGTGCTGCGGTAGCCGGATTTTTTTACAATATTTCAGTATTTGTCACAATTGATAAAGATTTTGAACCTACATACTTTGAATATGTCGAAGTATGAGTGGAAGTGCTGGCGGTAGCCGGATTTTTTTACAATATTTCAGTATTTGTCACAATTGATAAAGATTTTGAACCTACATACTTTGAATATGTATGGGTGGAAATGCTGCGGTAGCCGGATTTTTTTACAATATTTCAGTATTTGTCACAATTGATAAAGATTTTGAACCTACATACTTTGAATATGTTGACGTATAGGAAGTGCTTTATTTTTCATTTTTTACAATATTTTAGTATTTGTCATAGTTGGGACTTCGAACCAAATTATTTTTAATTAGCTGAGGTATGGGCGAAAGTGCTGTGGTAGCCGGAAATAAGTTGATAAGGAGTTTAAGCCAAATCATTTTTAAAATGCCGACGTATGGGCGAAAGTGCTGCGGTAGCCGGAACTTGTTACAATTATTTACTAATTATGAGTTAAACATATGTATATAGTATTAAACTCATAACTCTCCTTTTGATCCACGTAGTGGGGTAAACAATAGTACCCGCATATACTCCCTTGACCGGCACCTGCATTGTTCCACTTGACTTTTTTCTAATACAATACTTACATTTTTGAACTCGTGATATCTTTTGAATGGAATGTCCAAAATGAATAATTTAAAAAGACATTTAAAGTTATTGAAACTGTCTTAATTATGAAGAAATTTATTTAGATAAGGATTAATACCAAAGCACAAATAAAGAACGTTTTCTAGCGGCGTCATTTTAATTATATTTTTTTGATATTAAAACACTTATAGTGACGTATCTGTAATAGTTAGACATATGCTGTCGCTGACTTTTTTGTGGGTGATGATGTGTTCTACAAAATTGTAGTATATGATTTCTTTCTATCATCAATAGTTTTCGCAGCGCACGCGATGTAAGGAATTTCTTTGGTATTTTTTTTACACCTTGGGTTACATAATTAAAGTTTTAGTAAGGATCCCTAATTATTTTGAAAATATAATATAGCCTATGACACTCAGCAATAATGTGGCTTTTTATTGGTGAAAGAATTTTTAAAATCGGTTCAGTAGATCCCGAGATTACCCCTTACAATTGAACAAATATACAAACATACAAACTTTACCTCTTTATAATATTAGTATAGAAGTATAGATACAAACTTTACCTCTTTATAATATTAGTATAGATAAACGCATGCCCAAAGACATCACAGCTATTATTATTATCTAAGTTTACAGTTTACGAAGCCGGAATCATGGAACAATGTAAATGTTCACTTAAAGCATTGTACAAAACAGCTAATAACATCAAATAAAATAAAGTAATTGAGATTAATGGAGGTAGGCACGTAGGTAGGTGTCGGTATGGTGTCGTTGGTTGCATCGCGTCGCATCGCAACAAGTGATCTGTTGCCGAGTTCCTCCACAGCTGCGCTGGCAAGCTTCCAGCATCCGACCCTCGTCTCGTCTCGTCGGCACATCATGAGCGATACCTACTTCCAGCATCCGACCCTCGTCTCGTCTCGTCGGCACATCGTGAGCGATACCTACTTCGCCACATGGCTTCCATCCCTATCTACTTACATACAACGATTACCAGTGCAAGTGGTTAGATGGCTGGTCAACGGCCACAGAACCTACTAAACTAGTGTTTAGTGTTTCTGTGAGAACGGCAGACCGTGAGCGTCGCGAGTCTTTGAAAACATGCCATAGCCGAACATTATTCAACATCTTGAGTAAGAGAAATTCTTAGTAGGTACCTCTCTAACTTGACTGAAAACCCGTCGATAGATAACTTCCCCTTCTATTTTAAGGATTATGTGAAATGCGACCTGTAGGCGAGAACGACAGATGGAAGGACACATGCATTTTCTATTAATTAAACGGTTTTACTTATTAATTAAACGGTTTTACTTAGCTCACCCCGTTTGTTTTCTTGGGTCAAATTTAGTAATTCAAATTTCACCCTCTTCCTGTCAACCGATTAATCTGAAATTTTGTACATATATACTTACTTTGGATTTTGGTGACAATACAATTATGTTTATTCAATCATTATAAATTCAAGATGGCCGCCGCTACAAAATGGCGGATAATTTATGTTTTATTAATCCCATCAATATGGGTATCAAATAAAACGGCTCAACAAGCAGAATACAATATACTATAAAAAATTGAAATCCAAGATGGCGTACTAGAAAATAAAAATAGGTAAAAAAACTTTCTAAGTTAAACGGTTTTATGTTAAACATATGTACATTGCAATGTTTAAGATAAACGTCAATTGTCTACAATCGTTGATAATTTGTAGACAATTGACGTGCCCCACGATTTTATTTTAGTCTAGTCTATGCATATGTTTATAATTCCCACGACTGTACCTATTTTATTATTTTTTGGTTTTTAGTACATTTATCTTAAACATTGCAATGTATGTTTAACATAAAACCGTTTAACTTAATTTTTACCTATTTTTGTCTAATGTAGAATCTGAAACGCTTCGCTCGCTCGGTCGAGCTATAAAGGTCATGCAATGAAACATTAAACCACAGGAAACTACTTACTAAAATATAAGTAACTTAAAAATAGAACGAGGTATAAATAATGGAGTTTATATATAAATAATGGAGTTTACAAGTAAAAATTAATTGAATGACTGATATTTTATGTAGATCGTAGAAACGGTACGAATGTTAAGTTCTAATAATAATTGGATCACAAATGCTCATGACTTGATAATACGGATGCTGTTTATTTTACTGAAGTAAATAATTGTTTAATGGAGGCTCTGAACTTTTATTGGACACCTTGCTAGATATTGATAAATATCCCGTTTTGCTCACAATAACGAAAGTAACGAGAATGATGTAGCTAAGCATACCTACTGAGTAGACTTGGGTACTTCCGTGTTAGAATGCAGTCCAACTCCGCACGACCACACTCCGCCGCCGCCTTTCCGCGGAATCTCGAAAGCAAAGCACTCGTTTATCAATCTGTCTTCGTCGACACCCGTGGACGTGGCGCGTCTACGTATCGCGCTTCGCACTATAGTAATGTAATGTATAGCCTACCTCGACCGGCTCCTCCACACGTGGCGTCCGTGGCGAGGTCCGTGGAGGCTTGGCGCCGCCCGCTGACCGCCGCGCTCTTGCAGGATGCACGCGGTGGGGCTGCACTCGGCGCTGGCCATCCGGCGCGAGCGGCGGCGGCGCGCCGAGCAGCAGCGCGCGCGCGAGCGGCGCTACTCGCTGCAGAGCTCCGAATCGGGCGTCACCTCCCCGCACTGCTCGCAAGGCTCGCTGGAGCGCCGCCGCGCGCGCCGCCTGCCGCCGCAGGACAACGAGGTGGTCAGCTCGGTGGGCATGCTGCACCTCGGCGTGGTGTTCCTCGTGCTCGGCCTGTTCCTCGTCGGCTCCGGCTGGCTGCCCGACGACGTCACCTCGTGGAGCAACGTCGGCTCCGCGAGCTGGTTCAACGAGCTCGTGTGCTCGGGACTGTTCGCGCTCGCGATCGGCGTCTTCCTGATCGTGCTGCACCGCTACCTCACCAAGAGCGAGGAGGACGCGCTCGAGGAGTACGTGCAGCGCCAGCTGACGCGCAGCCGCTCCGGCCACCGCCTCGAGCGCGACGCCGAGACCGGCGGCATGCAGACCAAGCACGCGCGCCGCGCCCGCGCCACCGAGGTGGGCCTGCCGCCGGCCGCGCCCGCCGCCTGCGCGCCCGAGCTGTACGCGCGGCCGGCGGAGCGCGCGCACGGCTTCCTGAACGCGCTGGCGCTCGGCTCGGCGGACTCGCCGCTGGAGCAGATCGCCGAGGAGCCGGCCTCGCTGCAGGCTCGCGTGCTGCCGCCCTCGCCCTCGCCCTCGCCCGAGCGCGACACGCGCGAGCTGCTGCACGCGGCGCGCTACTCGCAGGTGTCGCGCATGTGAGGCTGTCGACCCGCTACCCGCTCTCCACCTTGCACCTCCACTCGACGCCGATAGGACCAAGCCTTACACGAACGAGGAGCCGCGTCGAGAGCGTACTATACTTTTGATGGGTTGCTATTTCGGGTGGTGTTTGGTGGAGTGATGGCTGATCATTAATATATAAATCGTTTGCTGTGGTCGCGAGTCTTGCGAGCCGATCTCTTGTATTGTATACCTATTTATTTATAATTACCGATTGGGTGTACAAGTGAGTTCCGGATGTATTGACTTGAGACTGATCGATATTTACACTGTACTGACTACTTTTACATAATTAATGATATTACTTTACTTAATATTACATCACTTTGCCTTGTCTTTTAGATGTACTCGTACAGTAAAGTCTCACTAGTTTCCTATTGTTTGTTTCGTTTGATTGTAGGTAATCTCTGTGCCAAACCTCTACTGTACGTTTCGTTTCGCAACTGGTTGCTTCGGACCACTAACGACTGGAAGTTATAGTTATAGTATACGTTTTATATTCATTCATTAGAAGCAGTTTGAAGGAAAACTGTACCCAAACATTGGTACTATTTATTCATAAAATGTTATTTTTGCAATCGCAACTTAACCAATAAAACAAGAGTCCTATTTGCCCCCACCCCCAACCCAAATGGTAGATTAATTATTATTTCAAGATAACCCACATATTCATCAGTATTTACCTGTCTATCATCTAGTACCTACTCAACACGGTATTTTATGCAGTTCTGTTCAGGCATATCCTATGGGTACAGATTCGTTTTATTTATGGCTGTGAAATCTCTCCATGGTGTACCTATTTAACTAGTCAGTGAGACACCGATATAAAGTTAATTGATATTATTAAGTAGGTAAGCTACTGTTACGAGCTTAGCTTTAATGCTCAAACGTCTTTACCCTGGATTAGATACCTATATAAGTCGGTGGGTTAAGTTCAGTTTGTTGGCTGGCGTCGATGCCTTGAGATGTGTCCTTCTTTTGGAGTGCCGCTTGCCGCGTGGTCGCGTGGTCTCGTGGTCGCGTGGCCGCGCGTGGTCGCGTGGTCGCGTGGTCGCGTGGTCGCGTGGTCGCGTCATGAGCCCTTTGTCTTGACTCTTGAGTTGACGCGTTGCGTGCGTTGCGTGCGTGCCGTACCTACTCTCTCGCTTTGCTTAGCGTATTGTCGTCGGTGAATTTTGTAATTTAGCGAACGCGTAACTTATGAAATTCAACGACGATTCATTGATATTTCCTCTAGTTATTTTCCTAGACTTCTAAGTGCTGTCTATAAAAACATTGCCTTATTAAAAAAATAATCACATTTTTATCGTAAAATATTTACTAAATTATACCTATAAGAGCACAAATTTTTAAATATTTCTGTATTTTATTAATAGAGTAATTTTATTAATAGAGTAATCAAATATTAGTAAGTACTTACTTATAATAAAAATGTACCTAGTATAAATGAATATAACCTAGATTGAAATATTTTCGATCGAGGGATGGTGTGCTGTGCTGTGTAGGTATGCATATTGGATGTATCGCCTCAGTGTCAGCTTGCTTAGTGATGGAATTATTTAAGGTGATACCTCTCGCTCTAGCGGGAAATTCAAATTTTTTAGGGTTTTTTTTATTGCGGCTGAACTGTTATATCTTTTACTAGTTTAAGCTATTTTGCGAACATAAACAATAATTTTCTGTGTAACCCTCTATCAATTTTTGAGATTGGTTCTTTATACAGGGTGGCGCAAAAGAAATGACCCTATTTGGTTCAGCTATAACTTTTTTTCTAAATTAGAAAAATAGATTTAGGTTTTTTTAAACGTATATTTGGTTCATTAAATTTTGTACCATTAGGATTTAAAAATTATGTCTTTTAAATAGTGACCTCCAGAGTTGATGCAAGCTTGAGCCCTTTTTATGACATTTTGCATAACTTGCCGTAACACTTCCTGCGATATGTTCCTTTTTTCTTGATGAATGATTTCTTTTAGAGTTGCGATATTCTGTGGCTTGTTCACATACACCCGAGATTTCAAAAAACCCCAAAGAAAGAAGTCTGGACTGGTCAGATCGGGTGATCTTGCAGGCCAAGGCAAATCGCCAAAACGAGAGATAACTCGGCCTGGAAAAGCGTCCCTAACTAAGTCCATAGTGTCGCGCGCTGTGTGTGCCGTAGCGCCGTCTTGTTGAAACCAGATGTGCTCCAGCCTCAATTCGTCCAAACTGGGTATCAAAAACTCACGTAACATGGTTCTGTAGCGTTCTCCAGTGACGCAATTGCGTGGCACGTTGCCTCGTTGATGTTTCTGGACACTCTTCCACATATTCGCGCACAGCATCGATATTTTCAGCTGAACGGCCTGTTCTTGGTCTCCCAGACTTAGGTCTATCCAATGTTGAATACGAATTGAGCGACCAATCGGTGCCGGACGGTGGGGAAATCGTTGACGAAATTCACGTTGTGTTTTTATCACTGATGAATTATTCCGTAAGAACATTGACACGATTATTCCACGTTCTTGAGGAGTAAAACGGTCCATGTTTATTTTCAGTGTATTTTACATTTGTTCATTACACAATTTTCAACAATAGAATGACAGGAAATGTCATATAAAAAAATAAACAGTGTTTTCTTTAGTGCCCTTACTTTTGCGCCACCCGTTATTAACTTACTAATTTATTAAACTGTTTTGTACAGTAATTTAATTAAGTAAGTTAATATAACGAACCAAGAACGCAATTAAAAAACCCAAAAAAAATGGATTTCCCGCTAGAGCGAGAGAGTTGAGTTCATGTACCTACTACGTCTACGAGCGATCGGGTTCTTTGGGTCATCTCTCCTAGATATGTTCATAAAATCATGATTTTTATACAAACAAAATACTTACTTTGGCTCGGTTTAGAAATATTTGAATTGGTCTTCGTACATTTTTGTACCGTTCTTAAATAGAATTTGAATGCACGTGATACAAATTTGTAGTTGGTTTGGTACCTACAGCTACAAATGTATTGCACTCGTTAATATTAAATAATTGTGTCTATAGGCACTTATCTATTTCACTAAGTACTACTATATCAAATACTTACAAATAATTTCATAAATATTCAATAGTTTTTGATAGTACCTATGTATTATTAACTATCTAAGTAAGTTCTTAAACATGTATAAACGTACGTGCTTGTAAATATTTATACCTTTATTCAAAATACATAAATAATTTTTAATTAACAAAGAATCGAGCATGAATTTATGCTGTTTCAAAATATTATTGCACTAGTTGACCTACAAATCCAGCCATCCTTAACGTGTCTAGTCTAGACATGACATCTGTCACATGTTTGGATGTAAGTGTGATTACGGTGGAGAGTCGCATTTCTAAAATGGTTTATCTTTCCGTAAGTTTGAAGGTCGTAGGCGTAGGTATACTTGTCAGCCCGGCGCGCGGCGCGGCTGTTTGCAGGCGGTTGTGCACACATCCGGTTCTGCGCGGTTCCATTCCACGAACGAATAGTACCTACTGGCGGCACTGGCTAGCCTCACTCTTTTTTCATCTATACTTAATCAAATAAAATAATGGCTATTCAATTAACAGAGTAAAGCATTGTGTCACCAAAATACTAAAAATACATAAACGCAGCGCAAACAGGTAAGTATAGGAACGAGTATGATGTGAACCTATTTCCCAATTTTCGGGGAAACTATTGAACCGACTTCAAAAAAGGAGGATCACATATCGACTATATGTATGTGTGTGTATGTAAAGCGATACTCCGCCGATTGTGAACCGGTTTTGATGCTAATTCGACCACCCCCCCGTGCGTATTACTTTCGCTGACACTACTTTTATTTCAATACTTTTTAATGAGGAGGCTTTTTTTAAATTGTTTTTTTTTTATACATAATATTTCAGGGGTAGTCCCATACAATTGCATTAAGATCTGACTAGTAGGTACTTTTGAATAATCTTTAAGATTGTTTGTCAAAAAAAAATTGTTACTATAAAAAATCTTTATAAATTATGTTTTAATATTACTTACTGCGTTACTTACTACGTTGAACGCTTGAAGACTGTTTTGTTCATTTTCATTTTTGTACAATTATTAATTTCGTATAAATATATAGCAGGTATGTGCCTTTTACGTCATATTAAAACACAAAACTTAAAGGTAGTGTTGAGGCTTCAGCTTATGTTTCCTATCCTTCCTATTCCTTAACCTATTGGCTGCATTCACATTTGAAATTTGGCGCCAATGCATCAACTACGGGAAGAACGAACCCAAGTTACACGAAGAAAAAAGATGTCTGCCCGAGCCGTGTGAAACAGAGTGCGTGTGTGATTTACGTTAAAAATCTAATAACAATTAATTGAGAGCTCTCCGAATAGTGAAAATCGATAAAACTGTCAATAATCACCTCCGCAACCATTCTAAATATCAAGAATATCAAAACGTTTCAAAATAAGTGCAAAATTACAAAACCCAACGACCACGCCACTGGACGCCGAATGTGAGTACCTTTTACCTTTCACTGCCCTAAGCTGAGCCCTATCGAAGAAAAGCATTGTTTAGGTCTAAACATAGATTCGAACCGGATGAATAACTGTAAAGTTGGCCAGTATATTACATTTTTGGGGAATTTTTCGTAATTTTTCTTGTAATTTCGGTATAACCCGACCAAATCTGGTTGGTCGTTGGTACACTTACGTCTATTCGGATTCATACGACTTCTCAATTTGTCCGCATTATCTTAACCGCGTGGATATAATTTCAACTTTTTGCAATTATTACTGTTTTTACTCAATATTTTTACGCAATTTCACCGCACAATCAAGTATTCATACATCCTTATCTTACCTTTACCTACCTAAGTTTGTACATCATCTTGACAATTCAATATTCGTCACCAAGCTTCATACTTATCGGTAGAATCTCATCTTGCAAAATCATATCTCATCTTTTAAAATATTACATTTAAAATGGATCAGAACAAACTAAAAGTACTCATATCTCAACGCGAATATGTTTATCGAGCAATACAAATTCTTTATGATCTTTCGAAAGACATGTTTCAAGATCGTTCAAAGATACCTACTTTCAAGTCTAGGTTTTCTCGAGTTCAAGCTATTCGCGATGAATATGTTCAAGTGACCGAAAATATTCAATCTTTGCAGTTATCTATAAACCCTGATCATGCGATTGACCATAGTTCAATTAGCTCATTTGACGATTTGTTCTATGCCGTTATCGCGGCGTCAGAAACGTTAGCTGCAAATACATGTGACAAAATTACGCCGGTTTCTGACAGCGCGGCCGCCATTTCGCTCGCCTCGAAACCCGTAAATGCGCGTTTACCTAAACTTGAGCTACCTAAGTTCGATAGCCATACTGAGAACTGGCAAACGTTTTATGATACGTTCACAACATTGATTCATGAAAATACTTCAATCTCTCAAGTAGAAAAGTTTCATTATCTCGTGTCGTGCCTATCAGGGCCTGCCGCTTCACTTGCTAAGGGTGTACCTATAGTCCAGTCAAATAAGCTAAAATTTGGTAAGAATCTCGGAATTCGAGATACCCAGCTGTAAGTTTGTAAATACTTGTATATTGACACCCTAAAAGTTG
This sequence comes from Ecliptopera silaceata, assembly GCA_932527185.1. Lineage (NCBI taxonomy): Eukaryota > Metazoa > Arthropoda > Insecta > Lepidoptera > Geometridae > Ecliptopera > Ecliptopera silaceata. The sequence goes on along the minus strand of OW052202.1, from coordinate 149,463 downwards.
TCTCAAAACCTACATATGGTAGGGTGTGTGCAACTATAAAAATTCAAGGTCAAAGGTCACAAAAATAGCTTTTTTTGTAAATATTTCATTTCCTATGGGTTTTTTGCTATTTGTATGTATTACAATATTGTAAAATACAAAATTCTCTACAAATTACGTGAAGAAAAAAATTTTATACTGTAAACCGTTTTCGAGATAAAGGGCGTAGAGCGCGCGGTCACAGCATCACTTTTTTTGCATGATTTTTTTCTTTCTTGGTCAGGGCATGATTTAGAACCCCTGTATGCGGTTGGGCAATGCGAAACGGTTATTTGGAGCGTATCATGACAATTTAACCACCTCCTAGTTGACCTGAAGTGATGCTGTAACCGCGCGCTCTGCGCCCTCATATCTCGAAAACGGTTCATCGTATAAAAAAAAATTTAAAACAAAATTGTAGAGAATTTAGTATTCTACAATAGTGGCAAAAAAATTTTTTTTAAATGGTGAACCGTTTTCGAGATACGAGGGCGAAGAGCGCGCGGTTACAGCATCACTTCAGGTCAACCAGGAGGTGGTCAAATTGTCATGATACGCTCCAAATAACCGTTTCGCATTGCCCAACCGCATACAGGGGTTCTAAATCATGCCCTGACCAAGAAAGAAAAAAAATCATGCAAAAAAAGTGATGCTGTGACCGCGCGCTCTACGCCCTTTATCTCGAAAACGGTTTACAGTATAAAATTTTTTTTTTAACGTAATTTGTAGAGAATTTTGTATTCTACAATATTGTAATACATACAAATAGCAAAAAACCCATAGGAAATGAAATATTTACAAAAAAAGCTATTTTTGTGACCTTTGACCTTAAAAAACGCTGACCAATATATTTCACGAATCTGTTCACGCTCTTCAAGCTTTAAATATAAAAAATCTAGGTGATTTTATTCTGTTTCATTTAATTTCAAGAATACTTGATGCTGACACACGCAAACGCTTTGAATCTCAAAACAATTCACAAATACCTTGTTATAGTGAATTGTTGAAGTTTCTTCAAGACTATGTAAAAGTTTTAGAAACTAGCAGGCTATCTTCAACAAACCTTCCGCCTCCTACCTCTCGAGGCACCCTTGACGGGAAAACCTCAGCGGCACGTAATCGCCCAATCAGCAGCGGATCAAAACGCTCAACTTATCTTAACAAAACATTCCCGTCAACATCTTTTGTTAACTGTTCGTGTTGTGGTCAGGCGCATTCGACCTTTCGATGCCCTACCTTTCAATCTTTAGATTCTCAATCTAGACTCGCATAAGTCGATAACAAAAAATTATGTGTGAACTGTCTACGTACCAATCATGTCATAGATAAATGTATCTCTAAAATATCTTGTTTAATCTGTGGATTACGTCATCATACCCTTTTGCATACCGAACCTCCCCAGCCTAGCGGGAGTAGCGTAACTCAGGCTAGCACTAGCGCACATGTCGGGGACAGCCGCAGTGTCGTGCTACTTGGAACATGCAAACTACGAGTATGCAATATAGTCACCGGCGCACAACATGTAGTACGCGCCCTTGTTGACAGCGGTGCACAGGATTGTTTTATTACAACCGCTTGCGCCCGGGCACTAGGTTTAAAGCTCCAACGCTGCAATCTTATCGTAGGCGGCTTGGGACAAAACACAGTGTTTCAAGTCAGGGGCGAGACTCAGTGCGTTCTACGCCCTCTTGAAGGAGACGATCCGCATTTTAACATTCGACCTATCGTGTTAGATAACATCACCGCTCAAATGCCTAGCGCGCCGCTACCGTCAGTCGTTCGAGACCATTGTAGGCACATAACCTTAGCCGATCGCGACTTCGACGTACCTGCGAATATAGACATTCTTATTGGAGCTGAATATTTCCACGATATCTATGACGGTCAACGTATTAAATTAGGGCCCGGTCTACCTACCGCCCTACATAGCGTCTTTGGCTGGATTTTGACGGGCGCAATCGAGTCCGACGTAGGTATACCTCCTCCCAATACCTCCTCGTTACTAGCTGCAACGCGCACACTCGACGAGCAGGTGAAACGTTTCTGGGAAGTCGAGGAACCACCGCACGCTCACATTCCGGTACCTGAAGACGAAATATGCGAACGTATGTACACTGATCTTACTTATCGCGAAGCTGACGGTCGCTACGTCGTACCTATCCTCATCAAGGATCGAGCTCGCGCTCTAGGTGACTCGTATCCTAGCGCTTTGTCACGGTTGCTTAATATCGAAAAGAAACTTAGCCGGCATAGCCAACTTAAATCTGATTATATTGACTTTATGCGAGAATACGAAAACTTAAATCACATGCAACTTACCCCGGCTTCACCGACGAACAAATCTTATCTTATCCCGCATCATTGTGTTATCCGACCACAAAGCACGACAACTAAGCTGCGCGTGGTGTTTGACGCAAGCTGCAAGACCACTAACGGTCTATCTTTAAATGACCTTGTGTTTACTGGACCTAAGCTCCAAACTGATATTATCGATATCATAACAGGTTTCCGGTTACATGTAGTTGTGTTTACATGTGACATATCTAAAATGTTTAGGAATTTTCTGATAACACCTGCTGACCGCTGCTTCCAGCACATACTCTGGCGAGAGTCGGCTAGTCTCCCTCTTAAAGAGTACGAGCTCCGTACTATCACCTATGGTGTGAGTAGTTCGCCATATCTTAGCATTCGAACACTCCATCAGCTAGCTACGGACCACGGTGCTGAGTACCCGCGCGCGGCCGAAGCCTTGCGTCACGAAACCTTTGTCGATGACGTAACAACCGGCGCGCCATCTGTTGAGGAAGCCCTTGAGCTTAAAACACAACTTATCCAACTCCTCAGCTGCGCTCAGTTAGAACTCCGCAAATGGAGCAGTAATTCGAAATCCTTTCTTGATACCCTACCAGTAGACCATTGTCAAACCCCTAAAATCTTTTCGGAAGAGTCCGATAAATCCACGCTTAAAATCTTAGGAGTCCAATGGGACCCAGCGGGTGACATCTTTACATACTCCTTTTCTGAGCTAAATGAAATTGAGTATACGAAACGTTCTATCTTATCTCACGTTGCTCGTATCTTTGACCCGTTGGGATGGCTCACTCCGTTCATCCTTAAAGCGAAGTTGCTCCTTCAAGATTTGTGGCGCCAAAACATTTCCTGGGACGAACTTATCCCCAGCGAAATATCTCGAGACTGGCGAGAGTTTATCTCGGATCTTAAACATTTAAAACTTATCAAAATTCCTCGCCAAGTCGTACCTTCAGCAGCCCATGAAATTCAACTTATCGGATTTTGTGATGGCTCAACAAAAGCATACGGATGCTGTGTGTATCTTCGCGTTGTCACTAACCAAAAGGTTCAAGTCTCTCTCTTGATCGCTAAGTCCAAGGTAGCTCCTCTCAAGGTTCTTACCGTAAATCGTTTGGAACTTTGTGGCGCTGTTCTACTCGCAAAAGTAGCTACGCGCATCTACTCCTTGCTTAGCACAAAACTGAACATTGCTCAATCATATCTATTTACCGACAGCTCGACTGTGCTGTCGTGGCTGGGTACAGAACCGCACAAACTTAAAACCTTTGTAGCGCACCGTGTAGTGCAAGTAACTGAATCTACATCTTCGTTTGTGTGGCGGCATGTGTCCACCCACGACAACCCGGCCGACCTTTGTAGTCGTGGTCTATCCTGCGCTCAACTCGCTGCTTGCGAATGTTGGTGGTCTGGTCCATCGTGGTTATCTTCAGACATATCCAATTGGCAAGTCCACGCGATTGACGATACGGGTAGCGTTCCCGAGCTGAAGGCGTCACACTCGTGTCTCGTCGAAACACAAGAGGTTGACGTGCTTCACACATTAATCGAACGTACATCGAGCTTCACTCGCCTACAAAGAATAACAGCCTGGGTATATCGTTTTATCAATAACGCCAAAGTCGATCCGTCAAAGCGCAACTTAACCGGTTATTTATCTTCAACCGAGCTTGACCGATCATTGCAAATCTTAGTAAAGCATGTTCAGATGAAGGATTTTAATGACGTCTTATCTCAACTAAACTTAAATAAACCCATTCCTAAACAGCTTCAAAAGCTATCTATTTTCACCGATCCAAATGGAATTTTGCGAGTGGGGGGACGTTTGAGACAGTCCGACTTACCTTATAGTGTCAAACATCCTTATCTCTTATCCAAACAATCCCGACTGAGCAGCCTCCTCATCGACCACTATCATGTATCTTACCTCCACAGCGGGCCGCGGCTCCTACATTCAATGATTCAGCGTCGATTTTGGATCCTCGGTATTAGAAATCTTATTCGATCTCGCTTATCGAGATGCGTAATTTGTTGTAAAACAAAACCTACTCCTTTTCAACCTGTCATGGGTGATCTCCCTCCTTCCAGGCTCACGCCAGGTTACTGTTTTCAGTCGATCGGAATCGATTTCGGAGGTCCCTTTTTGGTAAAGGAAAGCCGGCGTCGTAACGCCCGAACTTACAAATCTTATCTTTGCCTTATAGTGTGTCACACTGTAAAGGCCGTTCACCTTGAATTGGTCACCGAGTTGACCACAGAAGCTTTTATCGCATCTTTAGATCGTTTTGTTGCTAGAAGAGGTCTTTGCCAATCTATAACCACTGATGGTGGTACTAACTTTGTAGGTGCTAAGCGATACTTATCCGAAGTATCCGATATGTTAGACAGGGAAAATCTTGCCATCCGCGATCAGCTTGCCTCTCGTGGTATCACTTGGAAACTAAATCCACCATCCGGAGCCCATTTCGGTGGAATCTTCGAGAGTGGTATCAAATCTACCAAGTACCATCTCAAGCGGATCGTTGGATCGCAAGTTCTGACATTCGAAGAACTTTACACTGTCCTTACAAAGGTAGAAGCGATGTTAAACTCCAGACCTTTAGTCGCGCTATCGTCCGATCCTCATGAAGTTGACGCTCTTACAGCTGGTCATTTTCTCATCGGCCGACCGCTCGTATCCTTACCTGAGCCAACAATCAACGATAACCAATGTCTCCGCTCACGGTGGCGATTATTACAACGATTATCTCAAAGCTTCTGGCGAACTTGGTCTAGGGACTATTTACATACCTTACAACAGCGAAACAAATGGCTTAAAACTGTAAATAGTCAACCAAAATTGAACGATCTTGTAACTATTATTGAACCAAATCTACCCTCGAATACCTGGAGAACCGGTCGCGTGGTAAAATTACATGCAGGTCTAGATAATAATATTCGCGTAGTAACTGTTAAAACCAACAAAGGCGAACTTATCCGCCCCGCGAATAAAGTCTGTCTTATTCCTACGTCTCCGGACGTCACCAGTGATGTTCAATCTTAGTTTTATAGGGTAACCTATTCTATGTATATATCCTAAACTTATCTTATAATTAAATCTAGCATAATATCTTTACCTTTAACCTATAACTATCTTCTACTAATATCTTTATAACTTAGTGATCTTATCTCAAACATAAACATTTATACACTAAAGCTACATATATACATATACACATGTTTCGCATCGCATTTCTTTACGTGTAACTAATGAATATCTTATCTTTAATCATAACCTGGGTTAACGACCTTGTCTAAGATGTATGAATCCGCATAGACTGGCGCATATAACTCGGGATCTCGGACCTTACCTTTATCTTATGAAATCCTCGGTAGATTTCAAATGGGGGGATATGTTGAGGCTTCAGCTTATGTTTCCTATCCTTCCTATTCCTTAACCTATTGGCTGCATTCACATTTGAAATTTGGCGCCAATGCATCAACTACGGGAAGAACGAACCCAAGTTACACGAAGAAAAAAGATGTCTGCCCGAGCCGTGTGAAACAGAGTGCGTGTGTGATTTACGTTAAAAATCTAATAACAATTAATTGAGAGCTCTCCGAATAGTGAAAATCGATAAAACTGTCAATAATCACCTCCGCAACCATTCTAAATATCAAGAATATCAAAACGTTTCAAAATAAGTGCAAAATTACAAAACCCAACGACCACGCCACTGGACGCCGAATGTGAGTACCTTTTACCTTTCACTGCCCTAAGCTGAGCCCTATCGAAGAAAAGCATTGTTTAGGTCTAAACAGGTAGCATAATAAGTTATTATGTTACCTTTAAGTGTTGTGTTTTGTGTTTTGACATGATTTTTGATCGAGGCAAAAGGCCCATTTCCCCCCGAGGAAAGGGGCATTTTGCTGTAGCTTTATTTATTGATTACATTCTTTGAAAGCCATGCATAGGACTCCATTTTAAACAAAATATTGCAATACATACTTACTTATAATTTATTCCCTCTAAGCCATGTTAACAAGAATGAAACAAAAATGAAACATGCACTCGAATTAATAATCACTTGAGTGTACCATCTGATATCACTATGCGACACTTGCTCAGAGGCTCACGTCACGTATTATGATAAAGTACTTAGTTTATATCTACTAGCCTAAGTATTTCTGAAAGTCTGAATATGTACCTACCTACCGTAGACGCCACCAGAGTCCTAATCGCGCTTATTTAAATATATAATATCAATCATCAGAATATCATCAATAGTTCAATACTTTGACGATCAATGATTTCAATAAATCCACCTTTAATGTTCTCTGTAAGTACGTAAGTAAAGTAGGTAGGTATTCTATTAAAATATTGTTATTGCCTATTAAAAGAAATGCCTCCTTGACTTGACTTCTTTCCATACTATGTTTTTACGAACGTATGTATACTATACAATGCGTTTGTATGTGTGTTGTGTTGTGTACTGTGTACGTACTTTCTGATCTAACCAAACCTGTATACCAATTTCATAAAATTACCTACCTAAGTTGGTACGTTATATTTTTAAACAATTTTGTATCGTTTAAGTATAAATAGATATTTTAGCAATTTACTTTAGAATTACTTACTTATTTCTATAGTAAGGTTCTGTTTCAGTCAACACTTTTGTTATTAAAGCTATAATTATCAAGTGACAGTGGTTTCGTTTCAACATGTTTCCTTGCTAGGAGCTACACACACTACACTAATACATTACACTACACTACAATGCAATTGGTCGAACTGTCGGTGACTTTAGGGAGAGCGACACTTGTGCAATATCTGAATGTACGAAAGCGAAAAAATAATTAGTTAGTCCACTGTACTATCGGTTGACAATTTAATATTACAAATCCACAAATTACTCCTCGGACCGTGTATTCAGGGTGTACGTACATATAGCTTCCCATATATTTTAAAAAATCCTTTACCATTTGGAAGCTACATTTACACCCGTATTCACAAACATTACTGTGAGGTCTCATAGTGTACACGTGCGCACAGGGCTAGCGAAACCAATCCAGAAACAATACTTAAGTGTCAGAGCGCACTATGCGTCCGTCAAAATGTACGAACAGCTAAGGAAACGGGCTAGTTTGAAGGCTTGTCAAAAGGAACGCACTGCAAAATGGCATTCTTTGCACAGTGTTGATGCTATACTTAAGCAAGTACTCTTTGTGAATACGGGTGTTATACTGAGTAACTAGCACTCAAAGTTACAATCTGCGTTTTTTGATGGAGTATAGTAGCTATAGCCAGTTGACATGCTATGCATGCCACGCATGCTACGCTGCGTCAGTGTCAGCGGGTGCAGCATACAAAACGTCTAATCAAAGTAGTATGTAACTAAACGTAACTTCCGTTCGCGTCCTACGCTCATTAGTTTTTGTATTTTTAGCAACAGTTTAATTTTTAGATAATTTTTTATTTAAGTTTCTTACCAAGATGGCCAGCTACCATTTATAAAACTCTATTTCCTATGCACAGAACACTACCGCTGTCATGGAATATTATTGTTACAGATATGCTCCAGTCGTTACTACAACCAAGAGAGAACCAGCGATGTAAGTACCAGCTGGGGTCAATGTCACCCCCCACTCCACTCGTATCGGAAACTTAACCTTAGAACAGGAGGTCCTGGTCAATGTCACCCCCAGGTCAATGTCACCCCCAGGTCAATGTCACCCCCCACTCCACTCGTATCGGAAACTTAACCTTAGAACAGGAGGTCCTGGTCTGGTCCGTGGTTGTGCTTTACTACTTATTGCTCTCACGTGTGGGCGTATTGTGTGTGGGTGGGAGTCGGAACAAAATAGATCGGATGTTTCGTAAACTGCGTTATTTAATTACTAGCTGACCCGTGCCCACTTCGTTGGGCATAATTCGACCGTTTTTTCTCCGATTCGCTTTGCAAAACTGACTACCACGTAAAATCCTTTTTATTTCAGTTTTGTATATAGCCTATGACACTCAGCAATAATGTGGCTTTATAATGGTGAAAGAATTTTTAAAATCGGTTTAGTAGATCCCGATATTACCCTTACAATTTAACAAATAAACAAACTTTACTTTTATAAGTATAAATTTTACTCATTATGAGTTTAACATATATGTATACTGTTAAACTCATAACTCTCCTTTTGAATCCACGTAACTAAACCATAGAACCCGCATATACTCCCGTACCCGGCACCTGCATTATTCCGCTTGACATTTTTCTATTACTTACATTTTTGAACTCGTGATATTATTTGAATGGAATGTCCAAATTGAATAATTGAAAAAGTCATATAAAGGTATTGAAACAGTTTTAATTATGGAGTAATTTATTTAGATAAGGATTAATACCAAATGACAAATAAAGAACGTTTTCTAGCGGCGTCATTTTAATTATATTTTTTCGATATTAAAACACTTATAGTGACATATCTGTAATAGTTGGACATATGCTGTCGCTGACTTTTTTGTGGATGATGATGTGTTCTACAAAGTTGTAGTACATGTTTTCTTTTTATCATCAATCGTTTTCGCAGCGCACGCGATGTAAGGAATTTCTTAGGTATTTTTTTTTACACCTTGGGTTACATAATTGAAGTTTTAGTAAGGATCCCTAATTTTTTTGAAAATATAATATAGCCTATGACACTCAGCAATAATGTGGCTTTCTATTGATGAAAGAATTTTTAAAATCGGTTCAGTACATTCCAAGATTACCCCTTACAATTGAACAAATATACAAACATACAAACTTTACCTCTTTATAATATTATAGTATAGAAGTATAGATTAGGATAGCCAATAATGACATCACAAGTAAAATTGAAACACATAAACATAAGTTGGTTTTATATGTACTTTGTCTCCCTTCGTGTTACGTACGGGTGGTGTTTGTGAGCCATAGCATTATTCCTGTCGGTCCTGAATTTACCAAGGCAAAATCGATAACATCACAAGGATTTATTAGAATCGTCTTATACACAGTTCTAGGTGACAGTTTACAGATAAGTATCTACTGATATAAAAGGGCCTTCCCAATTTATTATCGTGAGAAATGAAAAGTTCTTGAATACTTTCCCGTCCCGGCTGACATACGCATACGCACAATGAACATAATAATATAATCGGCGGCGCTTTTAGTACAAGACGCGGCTACGTCCTAGCCCGCTCTAACGTGCACTCATACCTAGCTAAGTTTTCCGGGCTAATGGTTGTGTATTCTAGTTACTAAAATAGTATTTCATCACAGTTAGGTACTCAAATAAGAGAGGAAGTGTAATAATGAGCACCTCGGTACATATGCGATTTCAAAATGCGACATAGTTCGATAGCACGGCGCGGCGGTAGGTTCTCGTCCCGGTTCCTCGCACGGTATCCCGGTTGCGGTCGGGAGCCCGGGAGCCCTTACCCAGTGATGTATAACAGCCAAGATGATCGGCGCGATGCCAGCAGTGGCGGTGCGGCACGAGCGGCGGCGGAACGAGAAGCGCGGCGGAGGCGGCGGCGGAGGCGGCGGCGGGCGCCGGCCCAGCCAGCTGCCGCTGCAGCTCGCGCGCCCGACGGACCCCGACGCCACGCCCTCGCCCGACCCGCATCGCTTCCGGAACGAGCTCTACGTTTGCGGGAAGGTACCTTATCTAAGTACTTACCATTTTAGTATTTTAAGCCCAAAATTGTCTCACCTTGCGGCTTTTTGAGCTTTAAACTCATCGTGAACACAAATATCATGGTAGTGCAGAACGGAGGTTGTATTCTTTGCAGCAGTGGGTTGGGTTGGGTGATATAGCGCGAGTGGTTTGTGTTCGTGGCGGCAGGTGGCGCTGCTGCACGGCATCGTGGGCGCGCTGCTGCTCGGCATCGTGGTGCTGGTGGTGGGGCTGGTGCAGCTGTCACCGGGCGCGGAGGCGGCGCAGCACCGCTACTACCTCATGGGCGCCGGCGCCGCGCTCACCGGCGGCGGCGTGCTCGCGGCCGTGCTCAGGTACACACTGTCCATGCAGTGCAGCTTACGGTCTCCTCGAATATCGTTGTCTCGCAGGAGGCATGCGATACTTTCTTCCCGATTCATATGAGTATAATGTTTGGCACGATTCCAGGTGCGTCTGTCTACATTGGTTCGATCGCAAGTACGGGTTGGATGCGGAAGCGGCGGTGGCGGCGCCGGCGCACAAGTCGGGCGCGCACAAGTCGGGCGCGCACACGCACGCGCACGCGCACGGCGTGAGCCTCGTCGACGCGGCGCACACGCACGGCCACGCGGCGCACACGCAGGGCCACAGCGCGCCCGCGCCCGCGCACAAGCACGACAAGCACGACAAGCACGACAAGCACGACAAGCCCAAGCTAAAGCAGCAGCCGAGCGTGGCCGAGCCCGCGCCACCAGCTCAAGCCTAGACCGCACCCCTCTCGACCTCCTCGGTTCTGTCTTTGTGACTGCGTTACGTACGGTATATTGTATGTGTCGTTCGCGTCGGGTGACGCTCAGAAAGAACTGTATTACCTATGGTAGGTACGCCTACATATCATTTTAATAGGAGTTTTGTCATCCATTTAGTCGTGACTTTCCTATTTTGGTGAATCATTTATTTTATGTATCTACTTACCTTTTGATTCATTGATTTTTAATATTAAATTTTAGATGATATACACCGAGTAGAAATTGGATAATATCCATCAGAATAATACGATGATTTAAAAACTCATTTAAACTCTTTGTGTATATTTTCGAAGATTTTACAAGTATCACATGACACATCCTTCAGCTGTAGATTTAATTATCTATCGTCCTCGTCACACCACTGATCATTATTTACACGTAGCTAAGTACCTTACTATCGTATTATTCAAAAGGCTAAAGACTACTGCCCGATAAGAATTCTGGTTTAGTGAACAAAAGTGAACAACACATTTCGAGTACATAGTATCAAATAAAGCGCAAAGAAATCTAAGAAACTAAATAGAAAGAAAGCTTCCTTCAAGATTGTTGTGCCAATGTGGACGTATCGTGCGATGCCTCACTCTAAGCCGCGAGTCCGCGAGGCGGCGGCGGTGCATCTGTCGTCCGTCATGCATCGCATCATGCATCGCATCATTCGCATCATGCTCCGTGTGAGCCGTGCCCGTGCGTTCGAGGAGGGTTCGTGCGTATGCTCGGTAGGTACGTGTAGTTATACGCAAACCATAGACATTTCGGGACCCAACTTCACCACATCATTATAACTAACATCATTGTAACAGACTTGGCAAGCCTCTAAATCCTTTGTAATTGTAACCAATCCGCGCTCGACAAAAAAAACAACATATCAGAGACTATAAAATGCTCCTGTACTTTTTTGGCCAATCTCGAAACGGAGACGCTTCGCTCGATTCACTCACTCGGTCGATGAACTTTAAAAGGTTTCACAATTCATTCTAGTAACATTTTAGTAGTATCTGCACTGCTACCTACACCTTCTTATGTCACATGTGACAAGTGAAACAGTACTTGTTCTGTAAGTAAGAGTATATATTTATATTTCCCTAATCCACCAACGACGTTTTCGTTTCTGGCGTTGATTAATTATCTCTATATTTTTGAATAAATTAAAGAAATCTTAAGAAACATTTAACTATAAGTACATATATGTATATCATCGTGGATTTATTTTGAGATGGAGATCCCTTATAGTCGCTTGCCCTACCTAATGTAGTGCTTAAATGTTCGCCACTATAAAATATTTCTAAAAAATGCTGCATGGTGTAACTATCTATTGTTTAATATTGCATGACCGAGATAATAAATGAGTGCGGGAGCCGGCATGCGGCAGTCGGGTCGGGACGGGACGGGACGGCACTGCCGCACGCATCGCATGTCGTGCCCTGCGCCCTGCCCGGCTCGCGCTTACTGCTGCAAGCTCAGCTAGCAGCATTCAGCACATCTCTAATTAGTTAAGAGTTACTAAACTAAGTAGTAGGGAGGCAAAACTCACTGGAATTGTACCTATAGGTAAGTATTTTACATCTCGGCACTTAGATGTTTCGCTAGTGAAGAAAAATGCTACCACACAGCATTACTCACTTCCATTGTAGTTGTAGCTTGTCACTAACACTATCATTGGACAAAAGTATATTTCGGACCATAGCTCATAGAGTTGTAAACGGTTTGTATTTCACATCTATATATTCTGAGGAGTTCGTAGAATGTATATTAGTGGGTTAGGGAGGGTGGTTCAAATTGAGATAATTCGTGCACCAGGTGACGTGAGGACGTGACGCACGCCACGCCTGACGCCACGCACGACTGCACGCACGACTGCACGCACGACTGCACGCTCGCGCGAGCACGGCATGCGGCATGCGGCAGCAGCGAGGTGCACGGCACGTGCTGTGCGACCTCTCACATTTTCAACACGTACTTTACATTATTATATTGTAGTCAGTGTGTAGTTTAATGTCATAGTCAGTAAGTATCTAAGTACATATGCAGCTATAACATCATTTTATTTTATTTAATAAATATCAATGTTAGAATAGATGTAAAATTATCTTGTTATAATAATAAGAATTATTTACTCGATATAATGTATTTTGTCTAGTCTAGACCAATTTTGAATATGAATTTAGGCTGTACGCAATGACCTATAAATTTATTTCAATGTTTGCATACTATTGGAATGTTTATCCTAAGAGACTGAGAAAGTGTTCTAAAGAGTATTTCAAAGAGTTATCCTTTCGCTACTGTTCAGTTTACTTACCACACCTGTCACTGTCACTGTCACCCATCCATCATGCGACCGCAGATAGTTTTCCTTTCAACTGAATTGTGAGACCGCCCCGCCGCCGCACGTACGAAAATATAATAAGTATGCATCCTATTATAATTATGTTTATTGTTATTATTATTTAGTTCTGAATGATCTTTATTGTATCTACATCCACTAGGTGTGCACTCGCAGTCTTGTTTCGGCACAATCCCGAGCTATCACGTAGGAGCTAGAGACGTAGGTGGTACCTACAGTAAATACTAGTCTACTTGTGCTAGATACGTAGGTGGTACCTACTGTAAAATCTAGTCTACTTGTGCTAGATACGTAGGTGGTACCTACAGTAAATACTAGTCTACTTGTTTACTTGCCGCTAGCTGTTTTGTTCAATAATTATGTACTTATGTACTTACATAAAATTATGTAAGTATAAGTAATATTTTGTACTATAGTACCTAACTATTAACAAAACTTACGATGTCGTATCAAGTAGGTACTTAGTACCTACCTACGTAAAACATATTGATTATAATGTCTACTTTACATTTTATAGAAATTATTTTATTACTTACTTAGAAGTATCTATTCGCTGCCTATTTATTTACGTATGTAGCTTTCGATCAGCTTTTCCAAATGAATAATGATCAAGCAATTGCGCACGCTAACATCTGTTAGCGTGCGCAAATGCTGTTGCTGGTTGTACTGTTGTTATGCTAAGCTAGTGGGTTACTATTACCTACTATTGTTACTAGCTAACTTATACCTCCCTCCCTACTGTGGAAATGTTTATATTTGCATAGCAGCTGAAGCTGACCCAGATTGTCCAATAATGTAGCTACATATCTACTTTGACGAATACAGTTATTAACCACCAGCATGCTAACAGGCAGACAGACAGACAGACTGACAGACAGACGGGCAGACAGACGGACATACGCTTCGTCTATTACTTATCAGACAGAGCTATTGTCATCGCTCATCGCTGTAATTGACTGATGTAAAGAATACAATTGTACAAAGTAAAGAATACTAAAGTAATGGTCGTTCGTTGCAAAATATAACTTAAAATGTAAAATGTTGTACTGTATGTAGGTAGGTAAGTATTGTACGTTTGCCTTGTGCTGCGGGGTGGTGTGCGTGGCGTGATGCGTGACGCGTGGCGTGACGCGCCTGTGCCAAACATACACGTGCTGGGCTGCACAGTGCACTGCACGCTCCAGCTCCACTCCAAGCTCCCGCACAGTTAGTTAATGCGTGTCGCACTCGCATCGCATCGCATCGCATCGCATCGCATCGCAGCATCGCATCGCACACTTGCAGCGCATCGCATCCTAATATATATAAGTACATAATTTAAGTTGTTTAGGTATTCGTTTCCTTGTGTCGTGTCGTGATGTGTCGTGTCGTGTCGTGTCGAGAGAGAATGTAACGACGTCCAGAATGCTGCGACCTCCCGTAGGAATTGATAATACCCACTATCCGTATATAATAATTTAATGTAGTAGGTAGGCAACTATTTAATATTTTTTACAAATTGTTAACATTCCACTCGCTTTTGTATATGAATAATGATGTTGTAATCCAATAAGTAAGTTGAAACAAAAAGCGATGTATGTTTGTTCATAAATTTCACAATCGTACAGGTAATAGTGCAGTACTATTTATTACGTATTATGTATAATGATACTGTGAACTTAGGTATCTATCTATGTAGTCTAGTAGTTACACAAAGTAGCAACTACTAGGTACTAGTATTTTGTTATTAAACATATTTGAACACTTTGTAGCGCTTAAATTGATTTATACATCTACGATACAGCCTACGTTAACCTGTCATACCATGACCATTCAAAGTTATAAGTAAAATAATGCGTAATAATATAATATTCGTTTGATATCATAATAAATATGTATATCAATATATTTTATAAGAATATGATATTTTTAATTTAAATTATAACTATGCTGTTTTATATGTCATATATTTTATACAAATGTCTCTTAAATAAAATGTAAACAATTTATTTGTTTTGATTACCTTCCCTTATCATTGAACCCAGAGGCGTCGTCCTAATTGGCGAAGATCGCACGATGACGCGCTGCGTTCTCGTCGTGCGATGAGTTCAAACATACAGATTCCATCAGAGTGCCCTATTTGAACCATCAACCGTATAGTGCCAATAATCATATTGTAATCAAAGTAAGTGGCATGAGACAGATATATCAAAACAATATGTATAGCTGAAAGCGGGCGCATCTCTCTCTCTCCATTTCTTAGGGAGCTTAAGGTTAAGTTTACAATTGGTTGGCAGCCTGTACAATTATTTTTTCTGTGTACAAGTTTAATTACCTATGTATCGTATTATATTGTTTGGTCTCTATATGATGTATGAAGGTAAGTATAATTAATTTTTTTAGTCATTTCGCATAGTGTTTATAAGTAATCTGTTAGAGGTACGTTTTGAGAATAATTTCATATTTAAGAATAATTTACTTACTTTATTTTAAGGAATCTGTTTTTATTTAAGGAACCTGTTTCTTTTTTTTTTTTTTCTTTTCAAAACAAATCTGTAATCGAATTGTAGTCAGAAATCTGACTCGAAACTAATTGGTGACCCCTGCCTTATACCTACGCTACTAACTTAGTGACGACCGATGCGGCGCGGCGGTCGAAGGTCCGCCTGCGACGCGGAGGTTGCGGGTCGATTCCTGCCTTGGCATAAATTTTTATACGATCTGCAAACATTTATTGCGGGTGTTCTGGGTAAGTATTTAATAAATAAATAATAGTGTTTTTTCTTTTGCAGATACAAGCAGGGACGTCGATTAAAGGTGAACCAGCCACGGGTTTTGCGGAATCACGTCGGATGATCGACATAAAAATTGAAAAACGACCAAAATATACTGAATATCGCATTTGCTCAAAATTTATTCGATGACAGGTGCACTTTCTCTATGAATAGAGCGCAGCGAGCCGCTACTAAAGGTAGGTAAGGTCAGTGTGGGTAAGTCCGTCTAGGCCCTAAGTCCGTCTAGTGGCAATAACTTCCGTTTTTGAATAGCTAGAGCCATATAACTCGGTTGGTAAAACAGTATCTTTGAGTTTGTTCGAACTAGGGATAATAGATGTCGCTAACATCTTAATGTTGGAAAAAAATTGACAACCAATTTTTTCCGCGAATTTAACTTGAAGTTGAAGTTTGACGTCTCGTCGAAAAATGAAAAAAAAGGTGATAAATCTAAGGAGTTTTCTGAGTATCTGTGATAACGTAGGCAATTTACAGATTCGGGAATGTATATCTGGTGTCCGATTCAAAAATAACGCATTAGTTTCGTAATTATAACAAATAGAAAAAATCCAAGCTTCGAATGTTATAGTTGGGAAGTCCGTCTACTACACATAAGGCAAGTCCGTCATATGCCGGTCTTGCCTTAATTCCAGATATTGTCAACCTTTTTAGTAGTTCAAATTTTATACTGTTTATCAACTTGTAAGTATTATTAGCCTGTCTACGAAAGTGAACTCTTTTCAGGGTTAAGCTTGCCTCTGTAAATCTGATCTATTTACGTTTATTTTTCTGTATTTACTTTGTGTATAATAAATAATTAAGTGAAAGATGCACTGGTATGTTTGCAAGAGAACTAGCATCACCTATAAGTATTCTTTAAAAGTTTATAAATTGTGAATACATATTTTGAAACCATGGAACTATCCAACCTTTTTTTTAGTTTCTGATTTTTTATACCTGACTCAATAAGTAATAGTAGCATGGCACATCATGTGAACATTTATCGTTTTAACAAAGATCTGATTTAGAAAATTATCCCATACTCATTTATTTCGTACTGGCAGAAAGTGTTATAAATGTAGCTACAGATCCGGCAATAGTTTGCCACACAATTTCTAAATTTATACATTACATTATTAACGATTACTTGTT
Source organism: Ecliptopera silaceata (assembly GCA_932527185.1). Classification (NCBI taxonomy): domain Eukaryota; kingdom Metazoa; phylum Arthropoda; class Insecta; order Lepidoptera; family Geometridae; genus Ecliptopera; species Ecliptopera silaceata. The sequence goes on along the minus strand of OW052202.1, from coordinate 132,427 downwards.
TACAAATAAAGATTCTTGTGTATTGATTTGTATGTTATTGACAAAAAAAATCGTAAGTGGGTACTTTGTGAAAATGTTTACAACCACTGAAAGTACATCATCAGCAAAGATATGCCGGACTTGCCCTTGATTTTAATAATTGTATTTTTCTTTAAAAGTATACCTTATAGTCACACGTTTAAAACACGTATTTCAACGGCAGCTTTTCATCATTCATCGATAAGGTTTTCATACATATTGGCTCACTAGTTACGATTTTATTGCTACTAGACGGACTTGCCTCAAACTGGTTGGGAAGTTCGTCTAAATGCCTACTTTACAAAAAACTGCTAGAAATCTGAAGACAATTACAATTAACCCTACTTTTATATAGATATAGAAAGATAAATGTTATACCAATATTTTCCGACTACTTAAAGTAACTAACAAATTTTATTTCGATTTTTAAAGTTAAATTGAAATTCAATTTAAGAAAACTATGCCGGACTTGCCCACACTGACCTTACCTACCTATATTTCACAGCTATGGTCACACAAAGATGGAGTAACGAAAATTACCACAACATAACCTAACCTTTTAACAGATAAAAAATATAAAAAAACCTAACCTTACCGTGCTTTTAGGGAGCGCGGCAAGGTAGTGTGAGGAAGACGACCACTGGTCGTCGACTCACTAAAACCACCCCGGTGGCCGGCCTCTCTGCATGTCAAGGAGCTCCGGGTCTTCTTAAGACCAACGCCGGAGCCCCTATCGCAGTTTGCCTGAGCACATCCCGAGAATACCACCCATTGGCACCCTCGTGCCCACGACGACACCTGCCACCAGGTGTCGCCGCCCTCCCGAGATCTGCGTAAAGGTCGACTGAAGCCCTAACTCCAGACGATCGCAGATCCGAAAAGGCTCCTGTTTGGCAGGAGCTACCACTCGCCCCCTCTCGGGGCAGGCGGCGCAGGGCAACTGTAAACAGCGACCCCCCGTCGCCTCCATCCCGGACGCAACGGTCCAACCGATGCGCCCTGCGGCCTTCCGACAGTATGCGGCGGCAGCCAGGTGATCAGTCTCATGCCCCTCAAAAACACGATCGATGCACCCAGCCACCAGCATGTCGTCCGAATGGGGAGCTGCGAGGGCAGTGGTATACCCCGTATACCACCACCCCATCGCTCCCCCGTGACCCGGAGGCTGCGAAGGCGGCGTTATGCAGTGAGGGCTACACAACGACCGCCCCATCGCCCCCGAGGTTACGCCGCGGGTAATTTTTTAGAAAGGTTTTCTTCCTCGCAGCCCGGGCGGCTAAGCCAAGGCCCTCAGTCCCGCATGAGTGAACATGCGGGTTTCCGAGCTCTGGACGTTGGCAAAGGAGTCCCCCTCCAGTGCCTACTCGGTGGCAGTGTGAGTGCACGCCGAGCACGTCCCGTTTCATCCACTGCGCCATCCGCTAATCAGATGGACGCGCGGAGAAACCTCCTCCCCGGCAGGCTATTGGTTGTCCGAGAGTTCATTGCGAACTGATGCATGTGGGTCTACATCAATCCCCAAATCAATCTCGGACGTAACAGGGTACACCGTCTTGTTGAACTGCCTCTCCCCCAGGAGCAAAGTCGCCCGAAGGCACTAGGACGCCGAAGCGTCCGCCCGAGTATCCCGCAAGGATCAACAGTTCAACAAGCGCTCGAGAAGGTTGCCTGCCATCGTACCCCAACAAAATAAACCTAACCTAACCTAAACTAACTTTATATTTTTACCATAACCTAACTTTGTAACAGAAAAAAAAATAGAATAAACATAACCTAATCTAACTTTTTTTTTACCATAACCTAATTTTGTGGTGCATTTTGTGGTGTATTCTAACACGACAACCAATAATACAATCAAAAACCGCACTGTTCTAGCTTATTCCTAAAAGTTTTGTTCAAGCCCAGTACAGAATTTGACCGAATTTTACATAGTAAATGCGGATCTTCGGGCGATTTTTTGATTTTTAATGTGCTAATTTCTCTGTTTTTCCTTTGCAGGTGCAAGCGGGCGCCCCAGGAGGGCGTGTTGCAGCAGAAAGTTCCAGAGAAAGCGATGGAAAAATGCGAAAACTCGAATAAAATCTACAAAAACTATCAGTGTGAAATAATTTAGAGAAATGCTAAGAAATCGTGTCGAAACACGATTAATGTTGCGTGACCGCTTATTACTACTAATTATTATCAATTATTTCGCGACAAAAAATATTTTTAACCTGACTTTTTTTTACCATAAAAACAAAAAAAACCTACCCTAACTTTTTCTTTTCTTTGAATTTGACAAAAAAAAACCTAACCTAACCTAACTTTTTTTTTTCTTTTCATTATCCTAACCTAAACAATTAAAAAAAAAACCCAACCTAACCTAACTTTTTTTTCTTTTCAAAAACCTAACCTAACCTAAAAAAAAACCTAACCTAACCTAATTTTTTTTTTTACTTTTCAAAACCTAACTGTTAAATCAGTAAAACAAATGGATAGTAGTAAAGACAATATATTCACAATGCTTCCAACAGATATACTTTTACATTAATTTTCCATCACATTCAACTTTTTCAAAGTAGCGTTCAAGCCGCCATTTTTATCAGAGAGCCCTTCTTTTGTTTGTGTTGCCACCCATCTAACTTAAAAAACGTACCAAATCTACATAGACTATCAATATTTGATGAAAACACGATCTATCGATTACAATTGCTGCTTTTACATTTTATAATCGAACAAAATATATAATTTATTAACATTCGACCATCCTGACAAGTGCCTGTCTCTAGGCACTGGTGGTAAGTAATAAGACTAGATAAGTATAAAGTCATTCTGACATATAGATCAAGTTCCATCAAAGTAACAAAGTAAGTCTAAAGTTATTGATCTATGACAAATATTATTTAAATTTAGTTAGAAAATTTAATTTAAATTTATATTATGCAACACCTATTAACTATTATATAGGCAATATGTGTCATACAAGAGTGCTGGCAACGTTATTTAGAAAGAAGCCCGATTAACATGTTATTATGAAGTTATGGAAGTTATTGCAGTAACAAAGATAGATAAACATGTAACAATCAATACTATATAAAATAAAATACCACAACAAAGTCCTACAATATAAAACATGTAGATAAGCATTAACAAGCTTCGTGAAAATTATATACACCACATTAACAAATTACAGAATAACCTTCGAAAATAATGAAACAAGTACGACAATCAATAACAGAAAGCAGACTAAGTTAGCTAAAGTAATAAAGTAAATTCAAATCAAATCAATTTAGAATGTTTTGCACAATCGGCCATCCTTTTTATTATAAGAATGACCCCATTCTTATTTAACATTCCTTACGAGGTACTTGCAAACATTAATACAAATTTTAAACATTTAAGATAATAGACGTAAAAAACAGACAAAATACAGAATGCGGCTGAGCTAAGATTCATACTTAATTAACTTATCACCACTTATCAGTCTTTATATTGATTACTGGATTCTCGTTGGACAATCACTCCTTCGTCATTATATTCACAACACTGTACTACACTAGAAAGGCCATTTAAACACGGGTAGCGCTTTTAGCGCAGCACTTAGATTTTATACCAAACTATGTATACCAAACGCACCAGGTCAGTATACGCTGCACTGGCCTTCTTTGGACAAGGCTCATGGAGTTAGTTTTTGTCATGATCGCATAAAGCTTCGTCGTTGTTTGTTGGTTACTCACACAAGGAGTTTTGCCATCTAGGCATTAAGGACCTTATACGTCGACATTTACCCACACAAGGAGTATTGTCATCATGGCATATAAAACTTTATATATCGACGCTTATCCATACAAGGGGTTTTACAATCATGGCATACAGGACTTAATATATCTAAGCGTATTCACACAAGGGGTGTTACCATCGTGGCATATAGGACTTAATATATCGACGCTTATTCACACAAGAGGTATAACCATCGTGGCATATAGGAGTAAATATATCGACGCTTATTCACACAAGGGGTTTTACAATCGTGGCATATAGGACTTAATATATTGACGCTTATTCGCACAAGGGGAATTACCATCGTGGCATATAGGAGTTAATATATCGACACTTATTCACACAAGGGGTTTTACCATCTTGGCATTTAGGACTTAATATATCGACGCTTTTCCACACAAGAGGTTTTACCATCATGGCATATAGGACCTAATATATCGACGCTTTTCCACACAAGGGGTTTTACCATCATGGCATATAGGACTAAATATATCGATGCTTATCCACACAAGGGATTTTACCATCATAGCATATAGGACTTAATATATCAACGCTTTTCCGCACAAGGGGTTTTGCCATCATGGCATATAGGACTAAATATATCGATGCTTATCCACACAAGGGATTTTACCATCATAGCATATAGGACTTAATATATCAACGCTTTTCCACACAAGGGGTTTTGCCATCATGGCATATAGGACTAAATATATCGATGCTTATCCACACAAGGGATTTTACCATCATAGCATATAGGACTTAATATATCAACGCTTTTCCGCACAAGGGGTTTTGCCATCATGGCATATAGGACTAAATATATCGCCGTTTGCTCACACAAGGAGTTAGTCCCATAAGACATTGGTGTATATTATAGCATTCGCGGGTAGGCGTCGTAACTGATAACATTGGCGAAAATAGCTCTCGTACTTTTTCTTTAATTAATATAAATCGTACGCTAATTTCTGTGCGTAAGAGCGGCCTTTTGACTATTAAACATCCAGAGTCAATTGTGTTCAATCAGTTTTTGACTTTATAAATGCTACAGTGAATTATACGCACTCACCTATTGGCCCTACCTTATTGTGCTGTGAAACCACATGGTTATTTTGCTACTTCTGAAAGCTCACTCCAATCATGCCTGACCTTCAGGATATCATGGACTCACAGAAGCAACTGGAAGACATCCTCGGTTCCCGTATGTCTGCCTTTGAGAAATTACTTCAAACCCCTGCTGACTCAGAAAGTAAGCCTAACATAGAAAAGTTAACTCAAGAGTTTACTGAATTTAAAGCCTTTGCATTGGGTATTTTCAAATTACTCAGATCACAAATCCTCTCGCTGGCATCACAAATTGATGAGCTAGACTGCTCTAACCGCAGAAACGCTCTTTTATTTAATGGTGTTCCTGAGACTGAACGTGAGAACTGCACTACAGTGGTGCTAGGCATAATCCAATCTAAACTAAACATGCCAAATGCCCAAGCATCTTCCATCTACCTGTGTCACCGCTTAGGCACTAAAAGTGAGAATCGAGACCGTCCCATACTGGTGCGTTTCAATAACATTGGTCTGCGGGATGCCATATGGAGAGAAAAGAAGTTGCTGAAATCTAGCTCCACCATGGTGTGTGAGTTCTTAACTAAGACAAGACATGAGCTGTTTATGGCAGCAAGAAGTCACTTTGGATTAACATCATGCTGGACAAGTAACGGAGCCATTCACATCATGTTGCCAGACAAGAACCGTAAAAGGATAGCCACGGAGTTGGACCTAAATGAACTCCGGGCTAAATATCCCAGTGCCAGTGACATCGTCGTCGTCAAGGCTTCCTCGTCGTCGGCCTCCTTGGTGGCAGCAGCGGCTCGCAGCAAGGCGAGCCCTAAACCAGCCGGCGGCCACGTCGCGGGCACCGCGGCCACGGAGCCGCCACAGACACGCAAGAATACTGCGGCCAAGAGTAAACTGACCCCTAAGTAGTCATATTCATCGAATCGTTTGGGTGTGTTGAACTATGTATTGCAGTGTTATGCAAGCAATTGCCTTCTTTTGAATGAAAGAACTTTGAACTTTATAATTTGTCGGAACCTCATATTATCTAAGATAATATTAATGCACATGATGTAGCCTAGTTCCTAGCTGAAAAACTGTAAAGAATCGTCACAATCTATAAGTTAGGTTTATTTATGATTTACTATTCAATACCATAAATACTGCGGTTCATTAAATCATTGTCAATTTTTCTATTTGGTTCTTACTGTTCATTACAAGCAATAAGTTGTGTTTACACTTATGTTTCTTTGATTACCATAGTTACTAGCACAATTAGTTCTTAGTTCTATTCATATTTTTGTTATTGCTTATTTTTTTTTTTTTTTTTTTTGCAGTTTCAATTCGGAAGGGCAATCCAGGGCAATCACGCAAGGAAGTGGCGGAAATGTTGGATAAATAATGCCACATCTGGCGTGTGTTAAATGTCACTTTGACTTTGACAAATGATGGTTACACTTACCTGTTCGAGTCATAGTAGTTTTGATTTGTTCCAACCTGGCTGTCATTTTTAGCATGATTGTTCTGTTTCTGTTAGCTGCCTTTTGCTTGTAATAATGAGATTAATTGTTACCGATAAGTTCTTCATGCTAAAAACCCGATGTTTTATAATATGTAAGTGCAACGTAACGTTATGTCGTCTGTTACAAGTTGTAAACAAACAACGAAATGATTTTTCATCTAAAACAATACTATGTTCTCCTTCTAGTTACACTTACCTCTTCGTTGTTGTTGTTAATTTTGTTTTTGCTAAATATGTATTACAACAGCACAATAATAATTTTCAAATTTAAAAAACATTACCTTTAGCCAATGGGTTAGTGTTATAATTAAAATTATATTTTTAAAGTAATTTAAGTTAGCTGTAAGCTCGTTTTATAAGCAGTAATTTTGGGATAGGTATAATAATATTGGGTTATAATAATTTGATACCTATTAGTTTTGTAAGTGGTTTATTTGGTCTGCAAGGGAGGTGGTTCATTCCTCAAAGGTATAATTTCATTAGTTGCATAGGATAACTTCATTCATTTTAAAATAACTTTAGTCTAGTGAACATATCTGATTGGTGCAAATGTGCTCCAGTGATGAATCCTTTGTTACTGCGGATGATGACACCTCTTTTGTAAGCTCTGTTAGTAATGTGGTTTCATTGGGTGATGAGTTGAAGTCAATTTTTGCTCCTTTTTCAAAGAACTTAAACATCTGCCACATCAATGCACAGAGTATACCTGGACATTACATAGATGTTCTGGAAACTTTTAACATGAAGTCTCTGGATGCTGTTCTGGTATCAGAAAGCTTTCTTAAGCCCTCCCTTCCTTCAACATTGTTTCCTGTTCCAGGATGTGTGCTCATTCGCAACGATAGAACCGGCAAAGGAGGTGGAGGAGTGGCCATCTATTTAAAAAGTCATATTCCATACAAAATCATTACCCAGTCCCCGTCAGTCTACTCTGGCTCTCCTGAATTTTTATTTATTGAGATAGACGTTGGTATTAAGCTTGCACTTGGTGTTGTTTATGTTCCTCCGACTATTGACCATACAAACCTGGAGAATATCCTCGAACCTATCTCATCGGACTATAACAGAGTCATCATTATGGGTGATTTTAATTCATGTATGCTCGAGAACAAACCCCGGGCTAGGAAGTTACGTACTATGATTGAGTCCTTAAATCTTAACATTCTAGACCTGGCTCCTACTCATCACACCTCTACGAGTGATTCACTCCTCGATCTGATTATCTGCTCTGACTCTGATTTAATTGCAACTCACGGCCAACTATCAGCACCTGCATTTTCCCACCACGATCTTATTTTTGTGTCATATAAAATTAAAATCCCTAAACCTAAACCAGTCATTTTGTATCAACGGAACTTTGCTGGTATAAAGGCCATTGAATTTGATCGTCTTGCGGATGACACCAACTGGGAAAAGGTCGAATCATTCGAAACCATTGATGAAAAGGTAGAATTTCTAGCTAATAATATCATTAACATCTTTGATAAACATGCTCCCGTGCGCCCTATCAAAATAAAACACCGTCCAACCCCTTGGATCAACGATACCATGCGCAAAGCCATGTCTAGACGTGACCGTGCCTTTCGCAAGTTTAAAAAAGATCGCTCTTTGGATAACTGGGACACTTATAAAAGATTAAGAAATCGTTGTAATCAGATCTGTCGCAGGTGCAAGCGTAAATACATCGCGGATCAAATTGAACTGTCTAGCTCTGCTGGCCTCTGGAAGTTTTTAAAATCGCTTGGTTTCGGAAAATCCAAAAGTGTTGACACCACAATATCACTAGATCTCAATGATTTGAATAAACACTTCTCTTCTTCACTTAAAATAGAACCTAACATCAAATATGATACACTTTTGGAGATTAATGACCTGCCTCGGTTAGACACCACTCAGTTTGAATTTGCACCCGTTTCCCATGACTCTGTTAGGAAAATTTTAAATAAACTTAAATCAAAAGCTGTTGGTTGTGATGACATCGGTCGCATTATGATAATGCGCCTGTTTGATCACATTTTGCCTTCTATTGTGCATATAATCAACTTTTCGTTATCTTATGGTCAATTTCCTGATCAATGGCGTAGGGCCTATGTACTCCCTCTACCCAAAACAACCAATCCACTCCTTCCTAATGAATTTCGTCCCATCTCGATACTTCCTTTCTTGTCTAAAGTTATTGAGTCGGTCGTCCACAGGCAAATGACTGAGTTTCTTACTGTTGGTAACTTATTGAACCCACTTCAATCTGGTTTTCGAGCTGGTCACAGCACAACTACTGCATTGCTGAAAGTTACCGAGGACATCAGAGCCGCTATGGAATTTTCACAAGTGACTGTTCTGGTATTGATTGACTTTAGTAATGCCTTCAACGTTGTCGACCACGACTTGCTCCTGGCTACTTTGAACCATCTTAACTTCTCCACACCTACCATTCAATGGTTCTCATCCTATCTGACCGGGCGCCGACAGTCCGTTCGCAATGGTCAGTCTTCTTCTGACTGGTGTGAGCTAGATACTGGTGTTCCCCAGGGAGGAATCTTATCGCCGCTACTTTTCTCACTATTTATCAATATGCTCCCTAACAAATTAAATTGTAACTATCACTTCTACGCGGACGATCTACAGCTTTATTGTCACTCCGATACCGTCCACCTGGATGCGTCCTTAGCTGCTCTTAACTGTGATCTCCATCAACTTAAGATCTGGTCTGAAAACTACGGCATTCAAGTAAATCCTAACAAATGCCAAGCTATCATCATAGGCAGCACGCGCCAGCTTGCTAAAATTGACACTAACTCTCTCAGCCCTTTAGTGTATAATAATTGTCTCATTCCTTTTACACCGGTTGTCAAAAATCTCGGCCTCCTTGTGGACGCAAACTTGAGTTGGTCAGCACAGGTTAAGGAAGTATCTCGTAAATTCTTTGCATCACTTCATTCAATCATACGTTTTAAAAATTTCCTTCCCATTAAAACTAAAATATCCCTTGTAAACTCCCTTCTCCTACCGATAATTGACTATGCGGATGTTTCCTACCCCGACCTTAACCAGGACCTGCTCAACAAGCTTGATCGTTTACTTAACACTTGCATTCGATTTATTTACGGTCTACGTAAATACGATCATGTGTCGGAATACCGCGCTAAGCTTAAATGGCTTCCCATTCGTCAAAGAAGACATCGTAGAACCCTATGTCTCCTATACTCGATTCTTAATGAAAACTGTTCTCCCCAGTACCTTAAAAGTAAATTTTCCTTTCTCTCTGATTCCCATAGCCGCAGCCTGAGATCTTCGAACAATCTCGTCTTGGCAACTCCTAAACATTCTACATCTTTCCGTGGTAACTCTTTTGAGGTGGCAGCTGTGGGGCTTTGGAACGCACTTCCTGGCAATTTGCAAAGTGCGCCGAATAAGTTAATCTTTAAGCGTTTGGTACATGAACACTTCTTGAAACAGACCGCATCTAGCCATGACTATTAATTAGGTATATTATATATAACACATTGTAACCTGATTCTTCTGTAGGTATCCCATAAGTAACTGTTTATTAGTATTAAGTTAGCACGCCAACCATTTTCTCGACCTTTAAGGTCGGCAGGCAGAAAATGCTTATAGCATTAAGCCCACCTTTTGTACATTATTGATATAATTTGTGCAATAAAGTGTTAAATAAATAAATAAATATATTCATGTCGACGCTTACCCACACAAGGAGTTACGCCCTCAAGACAATGTTGTATATTCATGTCGACGCTTACCCACACAAGGAGTTACGCCCTCAAGACATTTTGTATATTCATGTCGACGCTTACCCACACAAGGAGTTACGCCCTCAAGACATTTTGTATATTCATGTCGACGCTTACCCACACAAGGAGTTACGCCCTCAAGACATTTTTGTATATTCATGTCGACGCTTACCCACACAAGGAGTTACGCCCTCAAGACATTTTTGTATATTCATGTCGACGCTTACCCACACAAGGAGTTACGCCCTCAAGACATTTTGTATATTCATGTCGACGCTTACCCACACAAGGAGTTACGCCCTCAAGACATTTTTGTATATTTATGTCGACGCTTACCCACACAAGGAGTTACGCCCTCAAGACATTTTGTATATTCATGTCGACGCTTACCCACACAAGGAGTTACGCCCTCAAGACATGTTTGTTTTATATCCACCGCTTTTCACTCACAAGGTGTTACGGTCTCCGTTCAATGTTACATGTGTCAAATAAGGATGGGATAAATAAGAGTATCAAGTAAGGTAATGGTTAATGGAAGATTAGTGCAGGAAAATTTAGGAAATATTAGCCAAGATCGCTCCCCCACAACTAAAATATTATTTTGTAAACGGTTCAGTAATTGTCACTAAACGAGCTTTCAGATTCAGATCCTGTTAATGTACATCATGGTTTAATTTTGTCAATAGACAAAAACATTAGTATATTTTCTTTTTGAGTATCCTTCAATACCTACTACTGACATAGTAACGATCATAAACTACACTTATTCTATATATAATATTATATTCTATATGAACCGTTTATTATTCTCACCGGGAGTCTTATTATTCTTTAGTACGATAATTAAGTCACCTACTTCGTACTTTCTAGCTTTGCATCTCTTTTTGTCACATCTGAGTTTCATCATTTCCTGTTGTTTAGCTATACTAAGACTGGTTTCATTTCTGATTTTTTTTTTATGGTTAGCGTCTAGCATTTCGTTTCCGTTTTTAATATCATGCCTTTCATTATTCCCGTGGCACGCATAGAGATGTTTTACTTCTAGTATCGTTTACCGCTTTAAGTACAATAAACTTGGAATAGGCATCTGTATAATATATACTATATAATACCTAGAATATACGCGTTGTTTGAAGCGCATTACAATTTGTCACTGCCTTGAATTCAATACCTAACAGATAAACAGTAAATCTATTAAGCGAAAACACTACAGCTTATGCCTCTAATTAGTATGAGTGGAAATGGTGTTCTTCTGCGGTCGTCTGACGGCTAAAATAAGCAGAGTGCCTTGGCTGCCTAAATCCACAAATGCCAGGAATGATTGTTTTTTTTACTAACACTTGCTTGTAATATTCATCTACTCATTTCCGTCCGTATGTTATGTTTAAAACATTTTAATCAGTAGTAATATTAGGTCCTACCAAAGTACGAGACTCATTGGTTCGGTTACTAAAATAATTTTTACAATTTTGATCAGTGTGACCAAATCGGCGACACTTCGTGCACTTTACAATGGGCTTTGTGCAAGAAGTCACCACATGGCCTAACTCTTTACAATTACCTATAGCATTGCAGTGATGTAGAAAACTGTTCTGTTTTATTTGGATTATTATAGGTCTTATTTTGTGGATATTGACTATAACCACCATCGGCAGAACTTTGTGTTTTTCTGATAGCGTTGTTTGTTATATTTCGTATGTATTTAAGTACTTCTTCTGGTTCTTTAAAATCACCACCTTGAACGTTCATCCTCACATTATAATCGTATATTCCGTGACTTACACAATCAACTGCACGCTTCCCAGTAATTTCACACCTATTTATCAGCGTCATTTTATCATAATAATATTCTTCAAGAGTTTCGTTTTTACGAGATCTCCTGGCCAGTAGGTCACCGTAGTTGTGTTCGCAAGGAAACGCGGCAAGTAATTTAGTTTGCCATTCAGCCCATGTATATTTCACTGTTATTAAACCTTCGTACCATTTTTTTGCTAATCCTTCCAATTTGGGTAATGCATAGAAAATTGTCTGCCGCTCAGTCCATCCAAATACATGAGCTGATTCATTGACTTTGGCTAACCAGTTTTTCATAGTTTGTGATTTACCGTTTGGATCAAACCCAGGTATGACATTTTGAGATCCATGTAAGCCTGAACCTACTGAACTAGGAACGACAGAGCTAACCTTCGCACTAAGTAAATTTACTAACTCGTTTAATGGATTTGTGGTTCCATTCTTTTTAGTTTTACGCTTAGTTGGAGATGGGCTGATGAAGTTCTCTGAACTGGAGCTTACATCAGAAAGTCTACGCTGACGCTGACGTTTAGATTTATGAGAGCGTTTGCTTTTACGCGAATTACTACCACGCTCTCCAGGAGAAGGTGTTCGACCTGAATCTGAGCTACCATGTCTATGTTTGCGGCTTTTCGATTTTTTTGTAGGGGAGGGCATCTTTTCATAAGTGGATCTAATAAATTCAAGGAGGTAAATAAAAGGGAGACACAGTATGAGTATCTGAAAATAATTCCAGTATTTAATTTAAATCACAACAATTGTAAATCTTCATCATATTTAAAGTCAACCTCATATTTAAAGTCAAGTTCTTTAATATAAAAGTATAGCTATTATATATATCTTATGTAAATCCTGTTGTAATGTCTGAGCATGTTCAGTGAACATTATCTTCAATAAATCAAGTGTATATATTATTTATTATCATTCTATTTTAAGCAGCTACAATTATATATTTTTCCAGTTATATTCGGAAACAATAAAGTTACATGCCCAATAGTTCTAAAGGTGAGCTACAATCTTAGTGGCGGTTCAGTAACTTTTGCATATTTTATTTATCATTCATGCTAGTCTCCAAACTTAATAATACTTCATTTCATGTAACGTATGAGTATACTACTTCAAAATGAGCCAGTACATATACTACTATACTTCTGTAAGTACTCAGAATTTAATAGATATTTATAAATGATTATGTTCGGGAATTAAATATTTTTTTTTATATATATTTTTCTTACTAAGTATTTTAAGAATGAAATATTATTATTACTTTAATGAAATATGAAATATTGTATGGTCAATTTATAATAAAGGGTACAGAGACAAGCCATGCTGCTGATCATTCGGGCAGCACACAAATAAGTAAATCTTTTAGTAAAAATCTCACCAATATGCAACCGATGTAAACTTGATCATAATTTAAAATAAGATGGGTTACATACCATACACCACACAAGTAAAATAATATTATACTTATGTACTCGAATAAGTATCTGAAAAACTTCTTACAGTTGTTGCCGCAGTGGTAAGTTATTTGATATCAAAATAATTGTCCCAAATATTAAGTTTATAGTTCCATTAGGTATATGTCAGGGTAAGAATGTACTCTAAAAAGTATCTATGATCTAGATATGCAACTAAACTTTACTAGTTTTTGTTTCTTCTCCCAGTCAAAAGCTGGTGTTTATGGCATATTTAGACGTTTAGGTACTAATCATAGAAATAGCATTTGAATAGTAGATAGGCTTTTAAGTAACTAGATACACTATCGGTACAGGTAGTACCTGCTATGAATTGAAAAGAAATATGTAATAAAGTTTTCTGTTGCCTCATGATAATTTGATTTGATAGCCGAAATTTGCCTTACATCCATCGAACATTCTATTGATTTATAATCCATGTATATTTTGTTCACATAAAACAAGATTACGTAAAATCTATAAAAATACAAGAAAACTCACCAGGAAAATCTTCAATCTCTAGTTTACCTTTTCGATGGAGTGAACGTGGTGCACACTTCTGATTTGTTAAATCAGTAAAACGAATGGATAGTAGTAAAGACAATATATTCACAATGCTTCCAACAGATATACTTTTACATTAATTTTCCATCACATTCAACTTTTTCAAAGTAGCGTTCAAGCCGCCATTTTTATCAGAGAGCCCTTCTTTTGTTTGTGTTGCCACCCATCTAACTTAAAAAACGTACCAAATCTACATAGACTATCAATATTTGATGAAAACACGATCTATCGATTACAATTGCTGCTTTTACATTTTATAATCGAACAAAATATATAATTTATTAACATCACCTAACCTGACTTTTTTTTTTCTTTTCATTATCCTAACCTAAACAATTAAAAAAAAAACCCAACCTAACCTAACTTTTTTTTCTTTTCAAAAACCTAACCTAACCTAACCTAATTTTTTTTTTTACTTTTCAAAACCTAACCTAACCTGACTTTTTTTTTTCTTTTCATTATCCTAACCTAAACAATTAAAAAAAAAACCCAACCTAACCTAACTTTTTTTTCTTTTCAAAAACCTAACCTAACCTAACCTAATTTTTTTTTTTACTTTTCAAAACCTAACCTAACCTAACCTGACTTTTTTTTTTCTTTTCATTATCCTAACCTAAACAATTAAAAAAAAAACCCAACCTAACCTAACTTTTTTTTTACATTTCAAAAACCTAACCTAACCTAAAAAAAAACCTACCTAACCTAACTTTTTTTTTACATTTCAAAAACCTAACCTAACCTAAAAAAAAACCTACTTAACCTAACTTTTTTTTTTCTGTTCAAAAACCTAAAACAAATAACAAAAAAACCTAACTTTTTCTTTTTGAATTTGACAAAAAAAAACCTAAGCTAACCTAACTTTTTTTTCTTTACATTATCCTAACCTAAACAATTAAAAAAAAAACCTACTTAACCTAACTTTTTTTTTCTGTTCAAAAACCTAAAACAAAAAAGGTTTTTTTTTGTCAAATTCAATGAAAAGAAAAAGTTAGGTTAGGTTTTTTTTGTTATTTGTTACGGTTAGGTTTTTGAAAAGAAAAAAAAAATATTAGGTTAGGTTGGGTTTTTTGTCAAATTCAAAGAAAATAAAAAGTTAGGTTAGGTTAGGTTTTTTTTTATTTGTTTTAGGTTTTTGAACAGAAAAAAAAAAGTTAGGTTAGGTTGGGTTTGTTTAGGTTAGGTTTTAGAAAAGAAAAAAAAAAGTTAGGTTAGGTTAGGTTAGGTTTTTGAAAAGAAAAAAAAGTTAGGTTAGGTTGGGTTTTTTTTTTAATTGTTTAGGTTAGGATAATGAAAAGAAAAAAAAAAGTCAGGTTAGGTTAGGTTTTGAAAAGTAAAAAAAAAAATTAGGTTAGGTTAGGTTAGGTTTTTGAAAAGAAAAAAAGGTTAGGTTAGGTTAGGTTAGGTTAGGTTAGGTTAGGTTAGGTTAGGTTAGGTTAGGTTAGGTTAGGTTAGGTTAGGTTAGGTTAGGTTTTTTTTTTTTTTTTTTTTTTTTTTTTTTTTTTCCCTACCCGTACCACCATCTCGAAATGGCACTATGGAGCGGCTAACTTTCCTCTGAAGGATCAGGAGACCTTATGTGCACTTTTTGCGTTCTCCTACTGGGTTCTTTATTTATTTAATAATATATCCTAATCAACAGACCCTTTATGGGTTTATAACTTAAACAATCTATTTCTTATTTCTAATACATATTTTAAGACTAAGGAGGGCTTACATTTTAAATTATATATATCTTTTATACATATTAATTTCCTATTGATATTTAACATTCTTTTACATCTCTATTTGTTGCCTAATATTTAATTGTACTATATACTATCTTATACTTATCTAATGTTCTCATATGCATATTTGTTATATTCATCAATATAAAAATATCATATATTACTTTACAACTTATTATTAATTTATTACCTATTTACAAATTTAGTACAGTATTTAAAGAAGAAAAGAAAACTGTTTTATCAAATTTACACATTTTTATAGTTTATATATTCAACAATATACAAGTGTTTTCTTTTTATATATGCGTAAATTCTAGTGTACCAATATATCTACATTTTTATATCTGATTTTCATATATGCGTAATTTGTATATTCTATAATATACAATTATCATATCTTACTTTAACTATTTATTTCTATCAATTACCTTTTTAACAATTTCAGTACAGTATTCAAGAAACTGTTCTCTCTGTTCTTTATTACTCATTATATCTTTTATGCTCTGTATTGTCAATCTACAATCGAATAACTGTTCTGCTTCGTATCTTTTGAGGGCGTGTATAGGGCATTCTAATAGAACATGCATGACGGTTTCCTGTGTTCCGGGTTCACAGATGCACGATGGGTCCTCCTTACACTTGAACCGGTTCAAGTATTCGGAGAACCCACCGTGTCCTGTCATTATCTGGGTTGATAGGCTAGTTGGCTCGAATTTCCTAACTACTTTATACGCTTGTATGGCATCGGGGAAGAAAATTTTTGTAACAGCGGCTGTTTCTCCTGACTGATACCGCCGGTTCCATTCCTCAAGCGAGTCCAGACGAATCTGGCGCTTGACGAATGAAACCGGACAGCGGTCGTAGTCAGGTTTTTTCTTGGTGTGCAGAGCCGCTTCTTTCGCCAGTTCGTCTGCCCGCTCATTCCCCACCATTCCCGCATGGGCTTTGACCCAAAATAAGGAGACTTCCTTATTTTGGAGTTTGCTAGTTCTAAGGTGGTTACGGGTTTCAACGGCTAATGGGTGGAGGGAACTCTGGCTCACAATGGTCTCCAGCGCCGATCTTGAGTCACTGTATATGCCAAAACTAGACTCCGAGCGCTTCACGATTTCCCTGGCAGCTCTAGATATGGCCAGGAGTTCAGCTTGGTAGACAGTGCAGTGTGACGACAGTTTAAGTTTGAGGGCTTTGGTCTCCGCTTCAGCATTCCAAAAGGATAGCGCGGCACCGACCTTGCCCTCAATCTTACTGCCGTCTGTATATATACGAACTGCTTGCTGGTCTTGGCTGTCTACCTGCTGTTGGTCCGTCAAACTCTCGAAGCTCAGGCGCTCATATATCGCTGGGTGCCAGGACCGGGCATAAGGTGTTTGCCGCTCCATCTCTCTATCTCCCAGCACCGCCCGGGGCACTCCCCTCTTTATCTCATACAGGGCAGCTGCCTCCTGTATTCTGAGATCGAGTGGAAGTATCCCGGACAGCACCAGAGCCGAGCTTAGGGAGACGGTGCGGTATGCCCGGCTAAGTTTTTGAGCAAACCCACGCTGGACCACATTGAGCTGCTTCTGCACGCCAAGCTTTTTAGTTGCTGGTGCCCAGGCACTTGCCGCGTACATTATTACAGGCTCTACAGTGGCCGTGTAAATTACGCGTGTCACCTCTGGGTTAAGGCCCCAGCTAACTCTAGCCGCTCTTGCAAGCTGTTTATAAATGTTAATCGCCTTTTTACAAACATTGATAACGTGACTATTAAAGGTTAGTTTTTCGTCAATAGTGAGCCCCAGAATTTTAATTTCCCTCGACATGCCGATGTCGACCCCGCCCATGCGAAGGAGTGGTGTGTCAAATTTTAACTTCCGCGTAATTATCATTGCATTAGTTTTATGCGGGGCAAATTTCAATTTATTTTTGACACCCCACTCCTGCACATAGGCGAGGGCGGCATTGGCCTGTTGTTGCACTTCTAGTGCAGTGTCCCCGTCGAACACCAACACTACGTCGTCCGCAAATGCCTGGCAGTAGTCTCCTCGCTGTTCCAGGCCTTTCAGTAATGGATCCAGGAGAAGATTCCATAAGATGGGACCACCGATCGACCCTTGCACGCACCCTTTGTTGGTGTCCTTTCTGTGCTCTTCTCCAGCGTAGAGGACCCGTACTCTCCTATCCTGCAGGTAGCTGTCCACTACTCTTCGGAGATTCACCGGACACTGTTCCTCAGCCAGTCGGGTTCGGATGGCGGGCCACCACGCGCTATCGAATGCTCCCTCTATGTCCAAAGATATTACTGTTGTAAGCTTCTTATCGTTCAGTTTGCTTCGAATGTGTTGTATTAGATCATAGAGGGAGTCTTCAGTGCTTCTCTTTGGCATAAACCCGTACTGGCGAGTACTCAATCGGGGGATGATGTGCCATTTTATTCGTCCCATGATCATCTTTTCATAGATCTTGCCCATGACGGGCAGTAATCCAATGGGTCGATAGGCTTTCGGGGTTGCGTAATTATCCTTCCCTGGTTTCCTTAATACTACTACCGTGGCCTCTTTCCAGATGTTAGGGAAATATTGGAGAGCCAGGCATCTGTTGACAAGCGAAAGATATATTGCAGGTTCCCGAAGAATCGCGTGTTGGCAGATGTCCGCTGTGAGACCATCCGCTCCCGGGGCCTTTTTTGGATTAAAGGTGTCCATCGCAAACTTTAACTCCTCCATCGTAAACGCTGGATCATGTACTTCACCATGGGTCCAGTCGTTTACATGGTCTGCGGCTTGTCTTATCTGTCGATGGTCATTGTTTTCTTCTTTTTCCAGGTCCTCCGGGTAGAAAGTCTCCGCCAGGAGTTTGGCAGAATCTTTCGGGTTTAGTATTGCCCCATCCTTCTCAAGCGGTACATCTTCTTGTCTCTTTGACGTCCTCCCTATCACCCTATATATTCCCTCCCATACCCCCTCCTTATCTTGTTTCCCACAGAACCTCTTCCAACTTTCCGTTTGTGCCCTCTTTGCTTCACTCTCATATCTTTCTTTTGCTTGCAGGTACTCTTCGACCACCTTCGCTCTTCGGACTGGCGCTGCGCATCGGACTCTACGCTTCCTGGTGGTGACTTCTCTCTTCAGGTCGGCGAGTTCTTCGGACCACCACGGCAAGGTAAGTATTTCTTTTGCATTTTTTCTAGGTATTGTGTGTGTGCATGTTTCTGTTATTACGTCAATGTATTTTCCAACTGTTTGCTCTATTTCCTCTTTGTTATTAATTTTGTCTATATCTGTTTTTGTGATGTTATTTTCTATTATTAATTGGGCCAGTTTCTCATGAAACTGGCTCCAATTAGTCTTTTTTGTGTTGTAAAGTCTAGTTGTTCTTTTGATGTCTATTCCGGTTGCCTTTTTGAGTCTAATTTTGAATGTTATGCCGTTGTGGTCCGAACTCGTGATGTTATCTTCCACCTTCCAGTCCTCCACCAGGTCCAGCATATCCAGTGAGCAAGCTGTTATGTCGACGTGGCTAGTGTAGGTTTTTCCGCCTCTAATGGTGTCGAAAGTTGGCGTTTCTCCTTCGTTGAGTACCTGCAAGCACATTTCTTCCAGAGTTCCGGACATGTCTTCTCCTCTGCGGTCCACTATTGGGCTACCCCACCAGGTACTCTTGGCGTTTGAGTCACCTCCCATTATTATTCTCCTAGGTCCGATTTCTTTTTCTATTTCCTTTAACTGCTCCAGGTACGGCTCCAAGGGTTGGTCTGGCTCGAAGTAGAAGGAGACTACTGTGATCTCCCAGGCACTGGTCCGTATTTTCACCACGACGATGTTATTCGTGGTGAGTCTTGGGCACTGTCTGACGTCCATGTCGTTATCGAAGACAGCTATCGCCGCTTTGACCGTTCCGTCTCCATGGTTGGTGCACTGGTAGATTCTGGCTCCTCTGTAGTCCCTCATTCTTCCGGCCCCACCCACATATGGTTCCTGGAGCAGTGCTATAGCCACCTTTCTGTCACTAGCTTCTATCATTAGTTCGCTTGTGGCTAGTTGTTTTCTTTGCAGGTTCGCCTGGATCGCTAGGTAGGGTTTTCCTCTGGTTGGGGTGCTTTTGTTGGTTGCAGTGTTTCTAACCTGGCCGCCCTCAGCAATACGCTACGGAGGCCCGGGCCAGTGCGTCCCATTTCCTTCTTACTGCACACTCCTGGCTGAACGCGTTGTGGTCTTGTACATCCAGCTTGGCATGTCTGCAGTTGCAGCAAGAAGGAGCTGACCCGGCTATCCAGTCCGCACATTCGGTTTTTACGTGGGGGCCGCCGCAGTGGCTGCACTTTTCGACGGTTTCTTTACAGAACCTCCGGCCATGCCCGTAGCCCAAGCACAGTGAGCATTGCACTAGTGGAGACTGGTCTGCAACTTTAACCCTTTGTAGGTCTATATGCACCTCACCAGTCTCCAGCACCCGGTTCCAGATCGTCGGGGATACTCTGAGGACGACGTGGCATGTGTGTGGGTTCCTGGTTCGCTTCCTGTAGCGCAATTCAACCCTGTCGCACTCTCGGCTGAGGCCCTGGAACAGGCCGCGGTTTTGGGTTCTTAGGGCGTTAAGGATGTCTTCATCCTTGTTATACTGCATAACATCCCTAAGAACTAGAAGAGGGTCTTTGTTCTTCACCTCCTCAACGTTGAGGTACGTTTCCGCTGTCCGTAGCCTATCCTTTACCTTCTGTCGTTCCTCTTCTGTCCTGCAACCAACTATAATCTTCCTGTCCTTTGCTTTCCTTATCCTGTCCACTTTGATCCCTCCTTCCCTTGCATTTACAGCCTCCCTGATTCGATCTAAGACCGCTTCTCCTGTCTCGTTCTCGTCTTTGGAGGAGACTACTACGGAGTGCAGCGCAGCCTGCTCATAGGGCTGTCTCCTGGCTTGTCCAGCTGCCACTCCGGCATAAGTTAGTCTTTCCTGGACCTCCTGATGCTTTTCGATGGTTTCCTTCAACTTCTCCATTTTGGCGTTGTTCTCTTCTATGAGTTTTGCGTGTTCTTCCATCTTTTTTATCAGTTCCTTCTCTTCGGTTCTTGTTCCCATCTGCGGTTCTCTTTCCATCTGTGGTTCTTTTTGTGGTTCGATTATCACTTCTTCTTTCCTCTGTGCTTTTTTCTGTCCTTTTATGCTATCTCCTTCCTTCACCAGCTGGTAAAGTCTGTCGACAGCATAAAGCACCTCTGTTTTGATTTCGGTTTTGATGTTCCGCGATTTTTCCATATTCGTCTTGGCTTTGACTACACACGCTCTCGCTTCTGTTATTCTGTCCATGTATTTTATGGGCGAACTCTCCACTGCTTCCATCGAAAGCTTTCTTCCCACTGTTTTACCTTCTTGTGGGTTTGTCGTCTTTGTCTTAGGCCTTAGAGGGTCAGCATTTGGCGCTTTCTTTGGGGGGGTCACGGGTCTGGCCTGCATCTCCACTTTCCCTGCCTCCCACTCTCCTATGCTGCGTCTCACGTCCGGGTTCCTATTTGTTTCAGGAGTTCGCGATGGTCCTGCCTTCTCCGTCCTTATGGACGACTCTTCGGTCTTTTTGGCAGGGGTACGAATGCCAAAACCCATTTTGGGTTTGTCAGGGAACACAATGTAAAGTTAAAATAGTAAGTTTGTAAAAGTTGTAAATAGATAAGATTGTATATATTTTGTCACTTAACTAAATTCCTACTCTAATCGTTTTGTTTTGTTACAGGTAACAGCGTCTACAGTTCGAGCCAACCAGCGCGCGTGGATCACCAATAGGTAAGTGATTAGTTATAAGTTAAAATACCGTATTTCTAATGGAGCTCTACAAAAAGTAGAGTAGTCTCTAGTGCCAGTAGGCTTTGTACGCCTCGCAGTCCTACAACCGTTTCGTATACAATAGGGAAAAATTCCAGAGTCAAAAAATTTTTCGACTCTATGTAGAGTCGTTTTTCCGAAGTCTGACAAAAGTCGTTACGATGCTCTATCAGGGACAAAAAATCCCGTTTCGATCAGACCACCGGTTCAAAAGATACGAAGCATCAAAGTTTTCCAAGATGGCGTCCAAAATGTCCGCGCAAACTTCAGAGCTTTGCTGCGCCTCCAATATACGTCGTAGAGCAATGGGGTTTTGGGTTCCCTGGTGGGCTCGCCAAGGCCTATCCTTTCCGCTTGTCAGAACAGGTGGTCAAAATGAGCTCTACCTAGAGTTTTTTCTTAGCTTTATGGGTGGCAAAGGCCGAAGCAATACCACCAAAGAAAACCCCGTCAAAATCAGACGACAAACAAAGGTGTTATAAGACTTTGAAAAATCCAATATGGCGACCAATATGGCCGACAAAAGTGTAACTTCTACAGTTTTGGGTCGAATACCCCCGAATTTGGGCTCTAATGATAGGGTTTTTTAAACCCAGTCGAATGCGCTCCCTCTCAAAACGCTAACAGCGACCCCCGATTTTTAAAATCGAAAAAACAATAAAATTTCACAAATTAATTCTTAAAAAATCCATTTTTGGGCAAATTCAAAAACTAAAAATGCAGAAAGTATTAAAATATTTAGCCTAAATTTCCTAAATTAAAATTTAAAATCTAACGACAGTTTTGAGGGTACCTCGTGGTTTGCTCAAAACTTTAAAATTTAATATCTCAAAAACTAATTAATAAACTAATGCCAATTTTTTGCATACAGGTAGAGGACCTGAATGCCTATCTTTACGCTAAAACTAAACTATATGTTACAGATCTTCCTACTGAGTTATTAAATTTTGAAAAATCACTAAAATTAAAAATGTCCATAAAAATCCAAAAACTAACTTTTCTGCAATTTTCTCGGTGCCTCCGTGATGTCCGGTTCGATGTCCACGTAGTCCCGTTTTCAGTTTTGTTCCAGCTGTCCTGGATCACGTCCTCGTGACCACGTGGGTTTTTGTTTTTTTGCCGATATCTCCGCGCTCCTGCGCGGGAAAAATCGGCAAAAGGTGTCCAGTTGTAGGTCTCCTTGGGGCCTTTCCAAAGGCACCAAAAAAGAGGGGGGTCGTTGCTGTAGATCCAGAGATATGCCACTTTTAAACTTTAAAATTTCCCAAAAATCCACTTTTTCACTTGTAACTTCGCGTACACTTCACTTGGCGGTGCGCGGTTTTCACGGGCATACACAGGGGTTTTTTTTTTTTTTTTTTTTTTTTTTTTTTTTTTTTTTTTTTCCCTACCTTAATTTTACTGTTGCTATTATTTTGCAACATCATTAATATTCTATTTCTATTGAATCTTTACCTACAATACTAATTTCCTTTTCTACTACTAATGACTATTATTAATTAATTTTTATTTCTAAGTCCAATTCTAATATTGTACTTATTTACATATTTCATGATAAGTGTTTTCAACTTAGATCATGTTTTATTCTATTATTTTAATCATGCATAAAAGGAAACAACAGGGATTACTTTATTAATTAAAGCATCACAGCGACAAAAATACATTAATTTCATAAATTAAAATACATCAATAATTAATTCACAAACAATAATAACAAATCAAATAAAAATAAATATTAATACATTTTAAACAATTTAAATCAAAATTTGTCATGTCATTATACGAAAACAATAAAATTAGACTATGAAAGTGTAAGTTTTAAAATGCATTAAAATCCATTACAAATTGAAGTCATCAAAACATAAATCAATCAAAATTAAAATCAAAATTACATTAAAAATCAAAAATTCAATTAAAATTAAAATCACATTCATAAATATAAAAATTACAATCAATCAAAATTAAAATAAAATTATATCTAAATTTAAATCACATTAGTACAAATTAAAATCAAATCAAAACCGAAATCACATTCAAAATCAAAACCAAATTAATCTAAATCACATAAATATTAAAATTACAATCAAAATTAAAATTAAAATAATTAAATTAAAATTAAAATCATACTTAATTAAATCAGAATAAATGTCAAAATCAAATTATAATGAATAAAATGCATGAAATGCATGATAATGAATGAAAATATTAAATAAATAAGTGTTTGCTGCCGATCGGGTCTACGCTGATATAAATCATAAGATTTAGTCTATCAACCCAATCGACAACACACCTACATAAATAAACAGATAAATAAATAAACAGATAGTAGTGTTGTGTACATTACCACCTTTTAAAAACATCTAAAATACAATAAAAATATAACAATATTAATACATAGACATAAAATAATAACATGAATCGAGGAGACAAGCGCTTAAGTTAAACAAAGACAAAATAAATAAATAAAGTCCAACAAAGAACGAGCCAAGCCGCCTGCAAACAGTTACAATGCTCTTACATAGACATTCCAAAAAGATGGAATGCTCTAGTCGTATTCCCTCCATTAATTTCCTTCTTCACAGGCGGCTTGACAGGTCCCTATGTTGTCTGTGCAAATACTTCTAAACAGTCACTCCTTAATCGGTCAAAACATGAAAAAAAAATAAAAAAGAAATAAAAATTGATTGTTTGTTTGCTATTGTTTGTTATTGTTTTGATTGTAATAGGTGCTATGCTAGAAAAAGTCTGTGTTTATGTTTATGACCCAAATCAAAACAATAACCCACAACAGCGAACAAATATATAAAATAGCTACAATTAGGCGACTGTCTGCTGCTGCTCCGATGTATTAACCTAGTGAATGTGTAGTAAAGTGAAGTGACCAAATCGTAGCAGCAGCCAACAATAACCCAATGAGACATTCTTCATAACTAACCTAAAAAGTAGTTCTAAGAAAAATAGCTTGTCTCCCCTATCATTTTGACTGCAAAGTATACAGGTTGGTATGTACACAAGATAAATAACTAATAACTAACAAAATATCAACTAACTACACGGTCTCCACAAAGGATCCGTTTTCCTTTCCAATTTTGCGAAGAACGGTCTTCGCATAATTGAAAAAGAGCGGCCTGCAATTGTCGTCTATCATGATCCCGTCCAAATTATCCAATTTCGTGTCAGTCTCCATTGCACACTCGCAGTCATACCTCAGCCTGTCGAACTTAGAACACTCGATTAGTAAGTGCTGCACAGTCTGAGGCACATCTGCTCCGCAAGTGCACAATGGAGAATCTGCCAACCTAAATCTATGTAAGTAAAATCGAAATCCTCCATGCCCAGTTAATATTTGACAAATGTAATTGTTTATGCAAAATTTTGACAATACTCTATATGCTAAATTGACATTCTTAAAAAACAGCTTTGTTGTGGCGCCAGCAGTAGATGATGAGTAGATGAGCTGCCAATCTTCCAGCAAATTAGTCCTGGTGGAGTGCTTGGCAAAAGACAAGGGAAACCTATCGTACTTCGGCTGCTGTCTATTGTTTAATGCTGCGTGTTTGGCCAGCTCATCGGCTCTTTCATTGCCCAATATACCGCAGTGGGCCTTAACCCAGTGTAGAGCAACATCTTTACCCTGGTCCTGCAAATGCTTGATTTGTGATCTTATGTCAACTGCTAGGGGATTGACAGTGTTAGGATCCGCAATAACCTCCAAGCCTGATCTTGAATCACTCGCGATGTTAATCTTCCCATGTTTCAGGTTTCCTCCAATTTGAAGCGCCCGTAATATAGCAGATAGCTCAGCCTGGAACACACTACAATAATTTTCCAGACGAAAACCAGCACGCTGAACCTCCAGTCCTCCCATCCAGCAAGACACCGCTGCACCCACCTTCCCCTCCAGCTTGCTTCCATCCGTATAAAGAATGGGCCCGTCATCTCCCAGGCTCTCCACATCCTCCTGTGATTTGACCAACCCAAACTCCATTCGTTTCCTCTCAGCTGGATGAGGCAAAGAGAATGGACTTCTACAGAACTCTAGACTACGTCCCGGCAAACAGGTAATGGGTTTCCCTTTTTTTATTTCGTAGATCATAGAAAGCTCTCGAACTCTAATCGAAAGCGGCATTATCCTCGCCAACAAAAGACTCGAGACAAAAGAGACAGTACGGTGTGCTTTGCATATCTTGATGGCGAATGAGCGCGTCAGGCTATTTAGTGCTTTCTCCGCATACCGCCTTGTTGATATGTTAGCCCAGCAACTCGCAGCATATAGTACCGTAGGCTCCACTACCGAGATGTAGATCAGTCTTAAAATGTCAGAGTTCAGTCCCCACTGCGCCCGTGCCGCTTTTGCTACCAGCTTATAAAACGTGATGACTTTTTTGTTAACGGCTGCAAGATGTTCACGAAAATTGAGCAGGGGATCCACTGTTAACCCCAACACTTTAAGACTGGTACCATAGGAAATCTCAGCACCGGACATAATTAATCTGGGTGTGTGGAACTGCAACTTCTTTGTTATCAACAAGGCCTGTGTCTTCCCCGGTGCAAACTTAAGTCGAAGTCTCTCGCCCCATTCAACCATCACCGCTAATGCTCTGTTCACCTTCTCTTCCAGCTCTGCTCCATTGGATGCCGCCGCTATCATCAAGATATCATCTGCAAAAGCCTGGACTCGTACTCCACCGTACTGACTCTGCTCCAACACCGGGCTCAACTGGAGGTTCCACAATATTGGTCCGCAGGTAGAGCCTTGTATGCATCCCTTGCTTGTGTCTCTCTCTACTGTTTCGCCCGCGTATCGCAGTCTAACCTTCCTTTCTGAGAGATAGTTCACGATGAGTCTCACCACGCTCGAGTCAACCCCGTCCACATGTAGCTGATCAATGATAGCGGGCCACCACGCATTATCAAAGGCGCCCTCTATATCGAGCGATACCATAACCACTATTTGTTTATCTTGCAGATTTCTCCTGACCATGGTCATGGCATCATAGAGGGCATCCTCCGCGCCGCGCTGTGGAGTAAACCCGTACTGGTACGGACTCAGAAGGCCGTTTCTACCCAGCTGCCACTGCATCCTGTTAACAAACAGCTTCTCCAGCATCTTCCCGAAGACCGGCAGCAGTCCAATAGGTCGGTATGCTTTTGGATTAGTATAGTCGTCCTTTGCTGGCTTGGGGATTACCTTTATTGTGGCCGTCTTCCAAATCCGCGGGAATGATCCCCACCGCAGACACTGTGAAAATAGTTTTATAAGGAGAGATCTATTGCATGCGTAAGCGGTCAAGCAGATGTCCAAAGTGAGACCGTCTCCCCCGGGAGCCTTCTTGGGATTCATTGCACAAAGCACAGTCTCCAGCTCCGCCTCCGTGAAGTCGACAGTATCCCATGGCCGCACATCTTCCTCTATGGCCTCCACAAGACGAGCCACTCTCGCTCTCCGATCAATTTGCTCAGTCGTGTCATGCGCGCTGTCATCTCTCGGGTAAAAAGTCTCTACTAGAAGTGAAGCAGATCCACTCTCATCTAACATTACTCCATCTGTCTGCAGCAACCTGTCCTGAACCCGAGCGGAGCAAGCCTTCATGATTCGGTACGAGCGCTGCCATACCGTCTCGGTCTTCTCACCGGTGCAGAAGTCCATCCAGCTCTTGGTAATGGCAGATTCTATGGCGGCCCTGTACTCGGATCTGGCCTCCAGGTAGCCGTCCACCACCAGCTGTTTCCTCCGCGGATGCGCCTTGGCGATCCTTCTCCTGCGCCGCACCATCTCCGCCTTCAGCCGAATCAGGTCGGGTGTCCACCACTTGCAGGCGCGGGCGACTCTTTTTCGTTGGATCCGAGGTATGGCTCTTTCACACGCTGAGACAATGCATGCCGTATAATGCTCCGCAGCTCCGTTCATGTCATCGCGGCCCTCTACACTGTCGAGCTCAGCCTCCAGACCGAGCTCCTCAAGCTGACGCTCAAACTCTGATCTGAAAGTCAACCAATCCGCCTTCTTTGTGTTGTAGATGCGCGTAGCGTTGCCGTCCTTAGTAACCGATCCAATTTGTCTTTCTAATTGCAGGACGAACGCGATGGGGCGATGATCCGACAGCGTGCCGAACGTGTCATCGACGCGCCAGCCGCTCGCACCAGCCAGCAGTGAAGCGGAGCACGCCGTGACGTCGATGATGCTGGTGCAGTCTCGGCCCGAGCGATACGCGCGGTAAGTGGGCTCCGCGCCCTCGTTGAGTACCTCCAGGCCGAGCTCAGCGAACGCCTCAGTGACGGCCAGGCCCCGCTCGTCCTCCGCGTCGCAACCCCACCAAGGACTCCGGGCGTTAACATCTCCGCCCACCAGGATCCGATCCACTCCCATCGTCTGCGCCATCCTCTTCATGTTGGCCAAGCTGTTACTTATATCTAGTTCCCTATCCAAATAAACACTAATTAAACCTAATTTTATATTATTAATTTTGAAAACTACTCCTACGATGTCACTAGTGATAAATTTTGAGTTTTCAACATACATTAAGTTTGGATCAGTGACGACAATTGCAGAGCGAACAGGTCGATCGACATTCCCGTTTGTGCTCTGAATAATTTTATATCCTGTGGGAGCAGTCATACGCGCTAGCGCCCCCACATATGGCTCTTGTAGCATTAAAACCTGAATACCACGCTGAGTGGCCTCCCTGAAGCACTCGTGCGTCGCGGCGTGACCTCTACCTAAATTGTATTGTAATACCTTTAATGTTCTTGTATCCACAGGTTGGGTGCCCTCAGCAGTACCTCACGGCCAGCCTCGCTATTGCGTCCCAGCGCCTCCACTCGGGGCAGTCGGCGCTGTACGCGGGGTGGTCGTGGCGCGCGCGCGGCCGCCTCTCGCGGCAGTTGACGCAGCACGGCGCGCCCTCTCGCTGCGCGCACTCGCGCGTGTCGTGCGCGCCGGCGCAGCGCCCGCACGTCGGCTCGGTCGCGCGGCACACGCCCGCGCGGTGCCCGAACCCGAGGCAGCGGTAGCACTGTACCAGCGGCGACTGGTCGACCACCGTTATCATTTGGTAGCCGACTCGGACGCGCCGGTCCCTAAGTGCACCCCACACCGCCGGGCTCACCTGCACCACAACGCCGTTTAGCATGGTATTCCTACCTTTTATCCTCCTAATGACTTTTACCGTCTTATCCTTTTCAGGGACGTGCCGCAGCAGCGCATCGTTCTGCCGCAGGAGCGCCTCCTCGATCTTGGCGTCCGCGAGGTCGGCGATGACCCCGGCGAGGCGCAGGCACGGGTCCCGGGCGCGCGGCTCGCTCACCGTGTATTCACCGCCGAGCCCCTCGATCGCGGAGCCCATCGCGGCGCGCTCGCGCTCGGACTCGAGCGAGATCGCGACGCGGCCATCTCTGCACTTGCGGACCCCGTTGACCCCGACGCCCATGCCGATCACATCGACGCCACTCTTGATCGCGCCGATGATCCTGTCGGCGGTGCTGTCGGGGTCACTAGACTCTACCATTATAGGGAACCTACTTACAACCGCGGCGTAAGAGGCTCCGCCGCGCGCAACATCTGTCGATTCGGCAGGACGAGGCGCAACTCCAGGCGCTATGCAAATGCCGGCATCACAAGCTTCAGCTGGTTTTGATGTAGGTCGGCAACCCGCCTCCCGCAACGCGCTCACCTCCCCGATCAGGTGGTCAATCTTGTCCTGCGCGGCGGCAGCGGCAGCGGCGGATGCAGCCTCATAGGGCGGCGGGCGAGCGGCGAGGTCGTCCCTCATTTCCATTAGGAGCCGACGAGTGCCCTCCGCCTCCTCGAGCGCCTTAGAGCCCGCGCGCCGCAGCTCCTCCAAATTGGTCTGTACATAAGAATTTATGGATTCCAACTTACCGGCATATATTTTCTGCTGCAGGGCGTTGTACCGGTCGGCGTCAGCGCGGGCCCTCTCCTTATTGGCGATGTGCCGCGAGCGGGAGTCGGCGAGCCTCAGCACCATCTCATAGAGGCCGCGCAGGCCCACATGGATCGCCTCCTTTATGTCCCGGTGGAGGTTGCGGGATTTCTCCACCTCCGCCATCGTGGTCTGCAGCAGGTGGTTGGCGATGCGCGGCGCATCATGGATGGGGCCGCCCTCCCCCAGCGACATCGTCGATACCTCCAATATTTGGCAGCGGCCCACCGGGGAGCCGTCCGAGTCGGTGCTCACCTCTCCGGAGGGGCTCGCTTCCAACCCCCGGGGCGATTCCTCGATCGCAGTGGCCGGCATGTCCTGGCCGAGCCTAATCGAGTTGTACAACGACGGCTCGTCGATCGCTCCCGATGATGACTCTAGACGAGCCCTCAAACTACTCACAGTACTTCTAGCTGGGAGCTCGTCCGTGGGGGTGGAGGCGGCAGCGTGGTCACGGCTCCTGAGCGTGACTCCAGAAGGCACTGGCGCAGGCCTGGTGATCGGCTGCGAGAAAAACCCCGGCGGCGCCTGTGTGCCAGCCGACGCAGGCATTCGCTCCTCTGACCGAGCCGGCCTAGGAGCTTTTGTTTTAGGCATCGTCATGGCTCTTGGTCTACTCGACATTATCTAAAATTAATATACCTAATTAGTTCAATAAAATATAAATATAATAAAACCAGACCTTATCACCTATTCCTAATCCTATCCAACTGTTTTATTTTAATTTTACTGTAATTGCCTTTGAAAAAGTTCAAAGCAATTATACCTATAGCCCTTGACGTAGGTGTAGGAACCTATTTTACACTAACAGAGCCCTCAAAATATATCTATGAGAGCTCGACAATATCTAAAAGGTTTGATAGTTTAATTTCACTAATAGTGAATAAATATCTCAGATAGGGCTTGATAAGCTTAATAATAACTACTATCTAGGTACTACAACTACTGAAATAACATTCCTTCCATAATATCATTAATTTTATTACAAAATAGATAACAAGAACGTCGTATAACCGTTAAATTTTTCGAATGTACAAATTTTCAATTTTTATACAATATAAAGTTAGGAAACTTTATACAAAGTAAGTAATCCTTTCTTAGATAGGATTACACAAACCTGGGAGCTTCCATACTTATCGAATCCGGGATAATAGGGACTATTATATAGTGACAGCTCCTGTCAAAACCGTTACTATAACGGTTTACAAACAAATCCTTTTTTCTCAGCCCTCGGGGCTTCCAGGGTGCTACAAACGCTCACAAAGATCACACACACAATATAAATTAATAATTAATAACTATAAACACTTAAAACGAAGTTAAACTAATTTTAAACAATTTATTTCACGGTTGACGATGTTGACAGCTGACAGGTTTGGTTAGGTTCATACCGTGGACCTGGTGAGTTGCACAGGTGATTCATTGGGCGCTGAGGTGATACTGCGACACGGCGCGTCCCCGGGTTGCGGATAGGGGGACCCGGTGTGCCGGTGAGTCTCGTTTTTGCGAGAAACATCGGCACACCGGCGCGGACAAAACACACGAGGGAGTAGGTGAGCGTAGTCTGGGGGGTTGTAGGATAGGTAGGTGTAGGGCGGAGAGGTAGGCGCGTGTAGATAGGTTTAGGTCAGGCTAGGCTCGCGGTAGGGTGTAGGTATATAGTTTAGGCTAGTCGTTTCCATGGGAACAGTGGTGGGAGGCACTCTTGTGCACTCTTGTACATATTTTGTTTATTGTTTTATAATCATTTTGTGTTTTAGCGGTGGGAGGCACTATTGTGCCTCTGTTTTGTACATGTTTTGTACAGTTCGTCGGTGGTATGTACTATTGTACTATTATTTGTAGTATAGATGTATATATTTGTACATTTGTGTGTGTGGCGGCGAGCTGGGTGGTGCGGCCTGTATCGCCCAGTAACGCCTGGGAGTCTACGCCGGCTCTCTGGCCGGGTCTCGTGCGGCTGCTTCAACGACCTTCCTCTGTGGCGTAGGAAGGTATGTTGTGGCCGTGCGACCCGATGAAGGCTTGCCTTAACCGGCCGGTCTTGAGTGGCGCTCGACACAAAGCCCGTGAGAAAACACGTTAAAACCTGCGGATACCTGGGGACATCGCGCAGTACCCTACCCTTACCCGGCTACAGGGGGCACCAGTCGGGTGGACATTTATTTCCCCCATAATCGTGGGAATAGAAATGGATAAGAAAACTAAAACAAATACGTTAGAAGATGATATACAGGTGAGTTGTTGTAGTGCCGTTGCGGCAATTGATGATGACGTTGCATTAGAGGTCGAGGTAGCATGTCTATCTGACTCTGATTCCGACGCGAGTTTCGCGTCGGTTTCTACCATTTCGGTGACATCGCCGGATGGTAAACTCTGGAGGAAGAGGGTCCGCGAGATCGAAGCGGGCTCAGAGTTGGAGGACGTGGACTGTGGTGAGACGCCGTCAAAAACATCAGCGGCGTCTCGAGGTAGGGGGCGCGGACGGCCCCCTACCACTGGTAAGTTCGTAGGGCTTGCCAAGGCCAGGGCGGAGCTCAACGCTGCTAAGGCAGAGGAGCTCCGCCTTAACAACGAGATGGAGATGGCGGCGGAGGTGCGGCGGCAGAGAGAGTGCCCCTCCGTCTATCGCAAGTCGCCGGTCGCTGCGGCGATCGATGCGGTGGAGGGGCAGGACCTGCACAAGGTGGTGTGTGGGTCCTTGACCAATATCATCAAGGTGGCCGACACGTCCGGCAACCTTAAGGGCACGTATGTGCGCGCATTGAAGGAGGCGGCCAACTCCATCCAGGCTGCCTTCGTGGAGATGCGCGCACGTACCACGACGGATGAAAATCTGCGGCTGGAGGCGGCCAACTCCAAGCTGACAAAAGAGGTGGAGGCGCTCCGCAAGGAGATGGCCGAGTTGCGCCAGATGATACGGCAGCCCGCTGCTGTGTCATCTGACGCAACTCAACCCAAAGAGAAGGTGACGGCGCCCATCGTGTCGGATGACGTGATGCGCGCCGTCATGATGCAGTGTGGATCGCTGTTCGATGCAAAGTTTGCAGGTATGGAGGACCGGCTGCTGCCGGAGACGCGCGTCCGTCCTCCGCTGGCGGCCGATAAGAAGAAGAAGGGTGCGGCGCCTGCGCCTGCTCCGCGTGCGCCGGCTCCGCGTGCGCCATCGCCGGTGTTTGGGTCCGGCTCCGGCGCGCCCAGACCGGCGGCGCCCAGGCCGGCGGCGCCATCAACAACAACAGGAGGTAAGGGAGCGACCGCGGCCAACGAGCCGCGCTCGTTTCCCCCAGCCCCTCAGTCAATGACTGAGGGCTGGAATGTAGTGGCGGGCAGGAATGCCAAGAGGAGGGCGGCGGCGGCTGCTAAAGCCGCTGGACAGCCTGCTGCTGCAGCTCGGCCAGCGCCTAAGCAGCAGGCCGGCCCTAGTAACAACAGTGATAGGAGGCAGAGCCTTAGGGCTCCCCGTTCGTCGGCGGTGGTGTTGACGCTGCAACCGGGCGCCGTGGAGCAGGGGATGGATTACCATCAGCTGCTCACCGCCGCCCGGGAGCGCGTCAACATTGAGGAACTTGATATTCCAAATATCAGGTTCCGCACCGCTGCCACGGGGGGCAGGATGTTTGAAATCCCTGGTGCTGCCAGCGGGGGCAAGGCCGATGCCCTCGCTGAGAGGATCAGGGCCGCATTCAGTGCGGAGGTGGTGCGGGTCTCTCGGCCCGAGAAGTGTGTGGAGCTTAGAGTGTCCGGCCTGGACGACTCCGCGACGGAGGCGCAGGTAGCGGCTACTTGCGCGTCCGTCGGGGGTTGTTCGGTGGAGAGCATCAAGATGGGCACCATCACCCGGACCCCCGGATATCCGGGCACGGTCTGGGCGAAGGTGCCCGTCGTTGCCGCCAGGAAGCTGGCGGCGCAAAGGTTTAGGGTGGGCTGGGTTTCGGTATCTGTCCAGATACTGGAACCCAGGCCACTCTACTGTTTCAGGTGCCTGGACGTGGGACACCTGGGAGCGGCGTGCCAGTGCCCCCAGGACAGGAGCGCACTCTGCTTCCGCTGCGGCCAGCCTGGCCACAAGGCGGCGGAGTGCGAGGCGCCGGCGCATTGTCCCGTGTGCGAGGCGGCGGGCAAGCCGGCGGACCACCAGGTGCGGTCCAAGGCTTGCCAGGGCAAGTCCTGGACTCCCCGTCCCAGAGGGACGCGAGGTAAGCGTAGGAACAGGAAGGCTGGCGTAGGCACTAGTGCCCCTTCGCAGCCTTCTGCGCGCCCTTCAAGCGCGAGCGAGGGTATTTTTATGGACGCTAATTGATAATGGCCAGCGTCCCGATGCTCCAGGCGAACATCAATCACTCTGCCAGGTCTCAGGATCTCTTGCTCCAGAGCCTGGCGGAGTGGTCGATTGATATCGCGGTGGTGTCGGAGCCCTACTACGTCCCTGACCGGGGCAACTGGGTCGGGGACGTGGAGGGTACGGTGGCCATTGTTTCACGATCTGCATTTGAAACTGTACGTAGGGGCCAAGGTTGCGTCCTCGGCGTGATAGGTGGTGGCTTCGACGTGGCGGTGATTGGGGTGTACTGCTCCCCAAACCGAACGCTAGCCCAGTTCGAACAAACATTAGCTGAGGTGCAGGTTCTGGTGGGAACAGTGCTCCCCAGTCCCGTGTTGGTCGCTGGCGATTTCAACGCCAAGTCCACGGCGTGGGGATCTCCAGCGACCAACGTGCGCGGAGAGGCGCTAGAGGAGTGGGCGGTGTCCCTGGGTCTATCGATCATTAACAGGGGCTCCGAGAACACATGCGTGCGACAACTAGGTGGGTCGATAGTGGACATTACGTTCGCTTCATCGGCGATCGCGCGACGCGTTCTCGGTTGGAGGGTGGAGACGGAGGTCGAAACGTTATCGGATCATCGATACATACGTTTCGAAATAACTCCATCCGCCGCCTTGCAGGTACCGGCTGCTGCAGCTGGTTCAGGTCCAAGGTGGTCGTTGCGGGGCCTGAACAGGGAGCTTGCGGCTGAGGCAGCCGTGGTCGAGTCCTGGTTCTCCAGCACAGACACGGCGAACGTCGAGATGGCGGCGGGTAGACTGGGCGAGGCGCTCACGCGTATATGTGACGCCTCAATGCCACGGATAGTCACCACGTCGTCGCCTCCGCGGCGCATGTACTGGTGGAACCACGGGATTAGGGACCTGCGTAAGTGTTGCGTCGTCGCACGGCGACTGTACGCACGCAGCCGCCGTTGGGCGGTGCGAGACGAGGAGGAAGAGGCAACCCGATACGCCTCTTATAGCGCTGCCTGTAAAGACTTACAGGTGGCGATAGGAGAGGCGAAAGAGACGGCTTGGAGAGAGTGGTTAGAGTCGCTCAACCTGGACCCATGGGGGCGCCCTTACAAAACTGTAACGGGCAAGCTCAGACCGTGGGCTCCTCCACTCACCACTACTCTCGAGCCCGAGCTCGTGGAACGGGTCGTATCTACCCTCTTCCCCCAGCGAGACGCATGGTGCCCACCGTCTATGGCACCTGCTGAGGAGAACGTTCAGGCTGAAGAAGATGTGCCGCCGGTCGACCAAGTCGAATTCAAGGCGGCCCTTCTTCGGCTACGGTCAAAAAACGCGGCTCCAGGGCCGGACGGTGTCCCGGGACGGCTCTTGGCTCATGCAGCGAAGGGGCTTGACGGAGAGATTAGGGCGCTCTTCTCCGAGTGCCTGGTGCAGGGCCTCTTCCCGCAGTGCTGGAAGCGCGGGAAGTTGGTCTTGCTAAGGAAGAGTGGGCGCCCAGCTGACTCTCCGTCAGCTTATAGGCCCATCGTGTTGCTGAGCGAGACGAGCAAACTGTTCGAGAGAGTGATCGCAGACCGTATTGTTCAACATTTGGTTCGGGTTGGTCCGAATCTGAGTGATGAACAATACGGTTTCCGTCACGGTCGCTCGACGGTGGATGCCATCTCCAGGGTGCGTAGCCTGGCAGATGAGGCGGTCTCGGGGGGCGGAGTGTTGTTGGCAGTGTCGCTAGACATAGCGAATGCCTTCAACTCTGTGCCCTTCGAGACCGTAATGGAAGCCTTCAGGTATCATAATATGCCACAATACCTGAAGAGCCTGGTGGCCGATTATTTTTCTAATCGGGGCGTGATCTACGCGACCCGGGATGGAGAGTGGAGAGAGCGAAGGATGTCGTGCGGTGTTCCGCAGGGGTCGGTCCTCGGACCGCTCCTGTGGAACATCGGGTACGACCACGTTCTGCGCGGGCACAATCTACACGGCGTTGGTGTCATCTGCTATGCTGATGACACCCTCGTCACAGCCCGCGGCAGATCCTATCGCGAGGCGGCAATCTTGGCCACGGCGGGTGTCGCCCAGGTGGTCCAGAGGATCCGTGCTCTGGGTTTGGAGGTGGCCCTGTCCAAATCCGAGGCCCTTGTTTTTCATGGGCCTCGGCAAGCCCCTCCGGCCGGTCAGAGTATCGTGGTGGGTGGCACCCCTATCGCCGTCGAGAAGTCTATGCGGTACCTAGGCTTGACTCTCGACGGCCGTTGGCGATTCGAAGAGCACTTCCGGCGCCTAGCCCCTAAGCTTTTAGCTTTCGCCGGGGTGCTCAGCGGGCTGATGCCCAACATCGGTGGACCGAGTGTCTCGTGCAGGCGCCTTTACGCACAGGTGGTGCGATCTAAGGCGCTGTACGGGGCGCCCATTTGGGCGGAGGGTCTCAGCGCGGTGTGTCTGGCCTTTTTGCGACGAGCCCAGAGGGTCGTCGCACGCAGGACGTGCCGCGCATACCATTCGGTATCTTTTGAGGCGGCATGTTTGTTGTCCGGTGCGCCGCCGTGGGACCTTGAAGCCAGGGTCCTTGCGGCGGTTTACCGGAGAATAGTACAGGTTAGGTTAGGAGGTGGATGGCCAATGCCAGAGGAGATCCAGCGGTGGAGAGAGCTGGGCCGCGAGGATCTCTTCAGGCATTGGCATGACAGATTGGCAAGCCCGACAGCAGGTTTGCAAGTGGTGGCTGCCGTGAGGCCTGTTCTGCAGGAGTGGGCCGACCGCAGGCATGGGGCTCCGACGTTTCGCCTGACGCAGATCCTCTCGGGCCATGGTTGCTTCGGGAGGTATTTGTGTCGGGTGGCGCGTCGCGAGCCCACGATGGAGTGTCATCACTGCGGTGCGGCCGAGGATACGGCAGAGCACACTCGTGCTGTGTGTCCAGCTTGGACAGCACAGCGAGCCGACCTACAACGGGTCATTGGAGCTGACGTCTCGCTGCCAGCCATAGTTCGCGCTATGGCTGACAGTGAGATCAATTGGAGGGCCGTCACCGCTTTTTCGGAAGCGGTGATGTGCATTAAGGAGACGGCGGAGAGGGAACGAGAGGATAACATCCTCTCGGACCCGATCCGTCGACGGAGAACGGGTCGCAGGCGACTGGCTTACGCCAGTCGCATGCCGCTCTGACGGGGACCTGTCGGGTAAAGGATCGGGGGATCCTTTACTCGGCCCGAAGGGTTCCGGGCAGGAAGGCACCTCATATCGTGTTCCGAGGTGCCTTCATGCGGAGGGTGTGAGATCGCTCACGCGATCGCTGACGCGATCGCTTGCGCGATCTCACACGAGTGAGGTGCGCCCTCACGGGCAGCCGCCGGGGATGCCTAGGAACGCTATAGCGACGCCGAAGCATCCCCACTTTAGCGGGCGATGGAGGAACACCCCAGGTTTTTAGTTCGGGTATACGCTTCGGCGGGAGTCCCACATAACCACTGGCCCCCCCGGGTCAGTGGTACCTATAAAAGGTTTTCCTGGGTACCAAAAAAAAAAAAAAAAAAAAAAAAAAATGGTTAGGTTCATACCCGTGGACCTGGTGAGTTGCACAGGTGATTCATTGGGCGCTGAGGTGATACTGCGACACGGCGCGTCCCCGGGTTGCGGATAGGGGGACCCGGTGTGCCGGTGAGTCTCGTTTTTGCGAGAAACATCGGCACACCGGCGCGGACAAAACACACGAGGGAGTAGGTGAGCGTAGTCTGGGGGGTTGTAGGATAGGTAGGTGTAGGGCGGAGAGGTAGGCGCGTGTAGATAGGTTTAGGTCAGGCTAGGCTCGCGGTAGGGTGTAGGTATATAGTTTAGGCTAGTCGTTTCCATGGGAACAGTGGTGGGAGGCACTCTTGTGCACTCTTGTACATATTTTGTTTATTGTTTTATAATCATTTTGTGTTTTAGCGGTGGGAGGCACTATTGTGCCTCTGTTTTGTACATGTTTTGTACAGTTCGTCGGTGGTATGTACTATTGTACTATTATTTGTAGTCTAGATGTATATATTTGTACATTTGTGTGTGTGGCGGCGAGCTGGGTGGTGCGGCCTGTATCGCCCAGTAACGCCTGGGAGTCTACGCCGGCTCTCTGGCCGGGTCTCGTGCGGCTGCTTCAACGACCTTCCTCTGTGGCGTAGGAAGGTATGTTGTGGCCGTGCGACCCGATGAAGGCTTGCCTTAACCGGCTGGTCTTGAGTGGCGCTCGACACAAAGCCCGTGAGAAAACACGTTAAAACCTGCGGATACCTGGGGACATCGCGCAGTATCGTACCCTTACCCGGCTGCAGGGGGCACCAGTCGGGCGGACCTTTTATTTCCCCCACACTCGTGGGTTCAACTATGGAAAAGCAAAACAACAACAAAACGAAGATTATTGATGAGGTGAGTGGCAGTAGTGCCGTAGTGGCGTTGGTAGATGATAGTGACGTTGCATTAGAGGTCGAGGTAGCATGTCTATCTGACTCTGATTCCGACGCGAGTTTCGCGTCGGTTTCTACCATTTCGGTGACATCGCCGGATGGTAAACTCTGGAGGAAGAGGGTCCGCGAGATCGAAGCGGGCTCAGAGTTGGAGGACGTGGACTGTGGTGAGACGCCGTCCAAAACATCAGCGGCGTCTCGAGGTAGGGGGCGCGGACGGCCCCCTACCACTGGTAAGTTCGTAGGGCTTGCCAAGGCCAGGGCGGAGTTCAACGCTGCTAAGGCAGAGGAGCTCCGCCTTAACAACGAGATAGAGATGGCGGCGGAGGTGCGGCGGCAGAGAGAGTGCCCCTCCGTCTACCGCAAGTCGCCGGTCGCTGCGGCGATCGATGCGGTGGAGGGGCAGGACCTGCACAAGGTGGTGTGTGGGTCCTTGACCAATATTATCAAGGTGGCCGACACGTCCGGCAACCTTAAGGGCACGTATGTGCGCGCATTGAAGGAGGCGGCCAACTCCATCCAGGCTGCCTTCGTGGAGATGCGCGCACGTACAACTACAGAGGAGAATCTGCGGCTGGAGGCGGCCAACTCCAAGCTGACAAAAGAGGTGGAGGCGCTCCGCAAGGAGATGGCCGAGTTGCGCCAGATGATACGGCAGCCCGCTGCTGTGTCATCTGACGCAACTCTACCCAAAGAGAAGGTGACGGCGCCCATTATCTCTGAGGAGATGATGCGCGCCGTCATGATGCAGTGTGGTACTTTAATAAATGCCCGTTTCGCAGGAGTGGAGGACCGGCTGCTGCCGGAGACGCGCATGCGTCCTCCGCTGGCAGCCGCGACGAAGAAGGGTGCGGCGCCTGCGCCTGCTCCGCGTGCGCCGGCTCCACGTGCGCCATCGCCGGTGTTTGGGTCCGGCACCGGCGCGCCCAGTCCGGCGGCGCCCAGACCAGCGGCGCCAAAAGGAGGTGGTAAGAAGGCGACCGCGGCCAACGAGCCGCGCTCGTTTCCCCCAGCCCCTCAGTCAATGACTGAGGGCTGGAATGTAGTGGCGGGCAGGAATGCCAAGAGGAGGGCGGCGGCGGCTGCTAAAGCCGCTGGACAGCCTGCTGCGGCGGCTCGGCCAGCGCCTAAGCAGCAGGCCAATAATAATGATAGGAGGCAGAGTCTAAGGGCTCCCCGTTCGTCGGCGGTGGTGCTGACGCTGCAACCGGGCGCCGTGGAGCAGGGGATGGATTACCATCAGCTGCTCACCGCCGCCCGGGAGCGCGTCAACATCGAAGAACTTGGTATTGAAAATATCAAGTTCCGCACCGCGGCCACGGGGGGTCGTATGTTCGAAATCCCTGGTGCTGCCAGCGGGGGCAAGGCCGATGCCCTCGCTGAGAGGATCAGGGCCGCATTCAGTGCGGAGGTGGTGCGGGTCTCTCGGCCCGAGAAGTGCGTGGAGCTTAGAGTGTCCGGCCTGGACGACTCCGCGACGGAGGCGCAGGTAGCGGCTACTTGCGCGTCCGTCGGGGGTTGTTCCATAGGGTCGATTAAAATGGGCACCATCACCCGGACCCCCGGATATCCGGGCACAGTCTGGGCGAAGGTGCCCGTTGTTGCCGCCAGGAAGCTGGCGGCACAAAAGTTTAGAGTGGGCTGGGTTTCGGTATCTGTCCAGATACTGGAACCCAGGCCACTCTACTGTTTCAGGTGCCTGGACGTGGGACACCTGGGAGCGGCGTGCCAGTGCCCCCAGGACAGGAGCGCGCTCTGCTTCCGCTGCGGCCAGCCTGGCCACAAGGCAGCGGAGTGCGAGGCGCCAGCGCATTGTCCCGTGTGCGAGGCGG
This sequence comes from Ecliptopera silaceata, assembly GCA_932527185.1. NCBI lineage: Eukaryota > Metazoa > Arthropoda > Insecta > Lepidoptera > Geometridae > Ecliptopera > Ecliptopera silaceata. The sequence goes on along the minus strand of OW052202.1, from coordinate 92,493 downwards.
CGGGCAAGCCGGCGGACCACCAGGTGCGGTCCAAGGCTTGCCAGGGCAAGTCCTGGACTCCCCGTCCCAGAGGGACGCGAGGTAAGCGTAGGAACAGGAAGGCTGGCGTAGGCACTAGTGCCCCCTCGCAGCCTTCTGCGCGCCCTTCAAGCGCGAGCGAGGGTATTTTTATGGACGCTAATTGATAATGGCCAGCGTCCCGATGCTCCAGGCGAACATCAATCACTCTGCCAGGTCTCAGGATCTCTTGCTCCAGAGCCTGGCAGAGTGGTCGATTGAGATCGCGGTGGTGTCGGAGCCCTACTACGTCCCTGACCGGGGCAACTGGGTTGGGGATGTGGAGGGTACGGTGGCCATTGTTTCACGATCTGCATTTGAAACTGTACGTAGGGGCCAGGGTTGCGTCCTCGGCGTGATAGGTGGTGGCTTCGACGTGGCGGTGATTGGGGTGTACTGCTCCCCAAACCGAACGCTAGCCCAGTTCGAGTGTATGTTAGCTGAGGTCCAGGTTCTGGTGGGAACAGTGCTCCCCAGTCCCGTGTTGGTCGCTGGCGATTTCAACGCCAAGTCCACGGCGTGGGGATCTCCAGCGACCGACGTGCGCGGAGAAGCGCTAGAGGAGTGGGCGGTGTCCCTGGGTCTCTCGATCCTCAACAGGGGCTCCGAGAACACATGCGTGCGACAATTAGGTGGGTCGATAGTGGACATTACGTTCGCTTCATCGGCGATCGCGCGACGCGTTCTCGGTTGGAGGGTGGAGACGGAGGTCGAAACGTTATCGGACCATCGATATATACGTTTCGAAATAACTCCATCCGCCGCCTTGCAGGTACCGGCTGCTGCAGCTGGTTCAGGTCCAAGGTGGTCGTTGCGGGGCCTGAACAGGGAGCTTGCGGCTGAAGCGGCCGTGGTCGAGTCCTGGTTCTCCAGCACAGACACGGCGAACGTCGAGATGGCGGCGGGCAGACTGGGCGAGGCGCTCACGCGTATATGTGACGCCTCAATGCCACGGATAGTCGCCACGTCGTCGCCTCCGCGGCGCATGTACTGGTGGAACCACGGGATTAGGGACCTGCGTAGGTGTTGCGTCGTTGCACGGCGACTGTACGCACGCAGCCGCCGTTGGGCGGTGCGAGACGAGGAAGAAGAGGCAGCCCGATACGCCTCTTATAGCGCCGCCTGTAAGGACTTACAGGTGGCGATAGGAGAGGCGAAAGAGACGGCGTGGAGAGAGTGGTTAGAGTCACTCAACCAGGACCCATGGGGGCGCCCTTACAAAACTGTAACGGGCAAGCTCAGACCGTGGGCTCCTCCACTCACCACTACTCTCGATCCCGAGCTCGTGGAGCGGGTCGTATCTACCCTCTTCCCTCAGCGAGACGCATGGTGCCCACCGTTAATGGCACCTGCTGAGGAGAACGTTCAGGCTGAAGAAGATGTGCCGCCGGTCGACCAGGTCGAATTCAAGGCGGCGCTTCTCCGGCTACGATCTAAAAACGCGGCTCCAGGGCCGGACGGTGTCCCGGGACGGCTCTTGGCTCATGCAGCGAAGGGGCTTGATGGAGAGATTAGGGCGCTCTTCTCCGAGTGCCTGGTGCAGGGCCTCTTCCCGCAGTGCTGGAAGCGCGGGAAGTTGGTCTTGCTAAGGAAGAGTGGGCGCCCAGCTGACTCTCCGTCAGCTTATAGGCCCATCGTGTTGCTGAGCGAGACGAGCAAACTGTTCGAGAGAGTGATCGCAGACCGTATTGTTCAACATTTGGTTCGGGTTGGTCCGAACCTGAGTGATGAACAATACGGTTTCCGTCACGGTCGCTCGACGGTGGATGCCATCTCCAGGGTGCGTAGCCTGGCAGATGAGGCGGTCTCGGGGGGCGGAGTGTTGATGGCAGTGTCGCTAGACATAGCGAATGCCTTCAACTCTGTGCCCTTCGAGACCGTCATGGAGGCCTTCAGGTACCATAACATGCCACAGTACCTGAAGAGCTTGGTGGCCGATTATTTCTCGAACCGGGGCGTGATCTACGCGACCCGGGACGGGGAATGGAAGGAGAGGAGAATGTCGTGCGGTGTTCCACAGGGGTCGGTCCTCGGGCCGCTCCTGTGGAACATCGGGTACGACCACGTTCTGCGCGGGCAGAATCTACACGGCGTTGGTGTCATCTGCTATGCTGATGACACCCTCGTCACAGCCCGCGGCAGAACATCACGAGAGGCAGCAATCTTGGCCACGGCGGGTGTCGCCCAGGTGGTCCAAAGGATCCGTGCTCTGGGTTTGGAGGTGGCCCTGTCCAAATCCGAGGCCCTTGTTTTTCATGGGCCTCGGCAAGCCCCTCCGGCCGGTCAGAGCATTGTGGTGGGTGGCACCCCTATCGCCGTCGAGAAGTCTATGCGGTACCTAGGCTTGACTCTCGACGGCCGCTGGCGATTCGAAGAGCACTTCCGGCGCCTAGCCCCTAAGCTTTTAGCTTTCGCCGGAGTGCTCAGCGGGCTGTTGCCCAATGTAGGAGGTCCAAGTGTCCCGTGCAGGCGCCTGTACGCACAGGTGGTGCGATCGAAGGCGCTGTACGGGGCGCCCATTTGGGCGGAGGGTCTCAGCGCGGTGTGTCTTGCATTCTTGCGACGAGCCCAGAGGGTCGTTGCGCGCAGGGCATGCCGCGCCTATCATTCGGTGTCTTTTGAGGCGGCGTGTCTGTTGTCCGGTGCGCCGCCGTGGGACCTTGAAGCCAGGGTCCTTGCGGCGGTTTACCGGAGAATCGTACAGGTCAAGTTAGGAGGTGGATGGCCAATGCCTGAGGAGATCCAGCGGTGGAGAGAGCTGGGCCGCGAGGATCTCTTCAGACATTGGCATGACAGGTTGGCGAACCCGACAGCAGGTTTGCAGGTGGTGGCTGCCGTGAGGCCAGTTCTTAAAGAATGGGTCGACCGCAGGCATGGGGCTCCAACGTTTCGCCTGACGCAGATCCTCTCAGGGCATGGCTGCTTTGGGAGGTATCTGTGTCGGGTGGCGCGTCGTGAGCCCACCATGGAGTGCCATCACTGCGGTGCGGCCGAGGATACGGCGGAGCACACCCGTGCTGTTTGTCCTGCTTGGACGGCGCAGCGGGCGGACCTGCAGCAGGTTATTGGTGTGGACATCTCGCTGCCAGCCATAGTTCGCGCTATGGCTGACAGTGAGATCAATTGGAGGGCCGTCACCGCTTTTTCGGAAGCGGTGATGTGCATTAAGGAGACGGCGGAGAGGGAACGAGAGGATAACATCCTCTCGGACCCGATCCGTCGACGGAGAACGGGTCGCAGGCGACTGGCTTACGCCAGTCGCATGCCGCTCTGACGGGGACCTGTCGGGTAAAGGATCGGGGGGTCCTTTACTCGGCCCGTAGGGTTCCGGGCAGGAAGGCACCTCATATCGTGTTCCGAGGTGCCTTTTTGCGGAGGGTGTGAGATCGCTCACGCGATCGCTGACGCGATCGCTTGCGCGATCTCACACGAGTGAGGTGCGCCCTCACGGGCAGCCGCCGGGGATGCCTAGGAACGCTATAGCGACGCCGAAGCATCCCCACTTTAGCGGGCGATGGAGGAACACCCCAGGTTTTTAGTTCGGGTATACGCTTCGGCGGGAGTCCCACATAACCACTGGCCCCCCCGGGTCAGTGGTACCTATAAAAGGTTTTCCTGGGTACCAAAAAAAAAAAAAAAAAAAAAAAAAAAAAAAAAAAAAAAAAAATGGTTAGGTTCATACCCGTGGACCTGGTGAGTTGCACAGGTGATTCATTGGGCGCTGAGGTGATACTGCGACACGGCGCGTCCCCGGGTTGCGGATAGGGGGACCCGGTGTACCGGTGAGTCTCGTTTTTGCGAGAAACATCGGCACACCGGCGCGGACAAAACACACGAGGGAGTAGGTGAGCGTAGTCTGGGGGGTTGTAGGATAGGTAGGTGTAGGGCGGAGAGGTAGGCGCGTGTAGATAGGTTTAGGTCAGGCTAGGCTCGCGGTAGGGTGTAGGTATATAGTTTAGGCTAGTCGTTTCCATGGGAACAGTGGTGGGAGGCACTCTTGTGCACTCTTGTACATATTTTGTTTATTGTTTTATAATCATTTTGTGTTTTAGCGGTGGGAGGCACTATTGTGCCTCTATTTTGTACATATTTTGTACACTCCTCGGCGGTGGTAAGTACTTTTGAACCTTTTATTTTAGTTGAGCGGTGGGAGGCACTATTGTGCCTCTGTTTTGTACATGTTTTGTACAGTTCGTCGGTGGTATGTACTATTGTACTATTATTTGTAGTCTAGATGTATATATTTGTACATTTGTGTGTGTGGCGGCGAGCTGGGTGGTGCGGCCTGTATCGCCCAGTAACGCCTGGGAGTCTACGCCGGCTCTCTGGCCGGGTCTCGTGCGGCTGCTTCAACGACCTTCCTCTGTGGCGTAGGAAGGTATGTTGTGGCCGTGCGACCCGATGAAGGCTTGCCTTAACCGGCCGGTCTTGAGTGGCACTCGGCACAAAGCTCGTGAGAGAACACGTAAAAACCTATCGATACCAGGGGACATCGGTTAGTACCCTACCCTTACCCGGCTGCAGGGGGCACCAGTCGGGCGGACCTTTATTTCCCCCATACTCGTGGGAATAGTATGGACAAAGTTAATTTAGATGATCAGGTGAGTGCCATTGTGGCTATAGATGATGTGGCGGTGGAGATCGAGGTGGCAGGATGCCTTTCCGACTCCGACTCCGACGCGAGCTTCGCGTCGGTTTCTACGCTGTCAGCCTCCGAGACAGTTTTGCTCGAAGGGCGACTGTGGAGGAAAAGGAGAGCGATCGAGGCGGGCTCGGACGACCAGAACAAGGAGGAGGACGACTGTGAGACGCCGTCCAAAACATCTGCGGCGTCTCGAGGTAGGGGGCGTGGACGGCCCCCTACCACTGGCAAGTACATAGGATTAGCTAAGGCGAGAGCGGAGCACAACGCTGCTAAGGCAGAGGAGCTCCGCCTCAATAATGAGCTAGAGATGGCGGCGGAGGTGCGGCGACAGCGGGATTGCCCCTCCGTCTACCGCAAGTCGCCGGTCGCAGCGGCGATCGATGCCGTGGAGGGGCAGGACCTGCATCAGGTAGTATGTGGGTCGCTGAGCGCCATCATTAAGGTAGCCGAAACGTCCGGCAATCTCAAGGGGACGTACGTGCGCGCATTGAAGGAGGCGGCCAACACCATCCAGGCTGCCTTCGTGGATATGCGCGCACGAACGACGACTGAAGAGAACGAGAGGTTGGAGGCGGCCAACTCCAAGCTCACGCAGGAGCTTGGTGAGCTCCGCAAGGAGATGGCCGAGTTGCGCCGGATGATACGGCAGCCCGCTGCTGTGTCATCTGACGCAACTCTACCCAAAGAGAAGGTGACGGCGCCCATCGTGTCGGATGACGTGATGCGCGCCGTCATGATGCAGTGTGGATCGCTGTTCGATGCAAAGTTTGCAGGTATGGAGGACCGGCTGCTGCCGGAGACGCGCGTCCGTCCTCCGCTGGCGGCCGATAAGAAGAAGAAGGGTGCGGTGCCTGCGCCCGCTCCGCGTGCGCCGGCTCCGCGTGCGCCATCGCCGGTGTTTGGGTCCGGCTCCGGCGCGCCCAGACCGGCGGCGCCCAGACCGGCGGCGCCATCAACAACAACAGGAGGTAAGGGAGCGACCGCGGCCAACGAGCCGCGCTCGTTCCCCCCAGCCCCTCAGTCAATGACTGAGGGCTGGAATGTAGTGGCGGGCCGTAACGCCAAGAGGAGGGCGGCGGCGGCTGCTAGAGCCGCTGGACAGCCTGCTGCGGCGGCTCGGCCAGCGCCCAAGCAGCAGGCTGGCCCTAGTAACAACGATAGGAGGCAGAGCCTTAGGGCTCCCCGGTCGTCGGCGGTGGTGTTGACGCTGCAACCGGGCGCCGTGGAGCAGGGGATGGATTACCATCAGCTGCTCACCGCCGCCCGGGAGCGCATCAACATTGAGGAGCTTGATATTCCTAATATCAGGTTCCGCACCGCCGCCACTGGGGGGCGAATGTTTGAGATCCCTGGCGCTGCCAGCGGGGGCAAGGCCGATGCCCTCGCTGACAGACTCAGGGCCGCATTCAGTGCGGAAGTAGTGCGGGTGTCGCGACCCGAAAAGTGCGTCGAACTCAGAGTGTCTGGACTGGACGACTCTGCGACGGAGGCGCAAGTAGCGGCTACTTGCGCATCCGTCGGCGGATGTAATGTAGAGGCGATCAAGATGGGCGCCATCACCCGGACCCCCGGATATCCGGGCACAGTCTGGATGAAGGTGCCCGTCGTTGCCGCCAGGAAGCTGGCGGCACAAAAGTTTAGAGTGGGCTGGGTTTCGGTATCTGTCCAGATACTGGAACCCAGGCCACTCTACTGTTTCAGGTGCCTGGACGTGGGACACCTGGGAGCGGCGTGCCAGTGCCCCCAGGACAGGAGCGCGCTCTGCTTCCGCTGCGGCCAGCCTGGCCACAAGGCAGCGGAGTGCGAGGCGCCAGCGCATTGTCCCGTGTGCGAGGCGGCGGGCAAGCCGGCGGACCACCAGGTGCGGTCCAAGGCGTGCCAGGGCAAGTCCTGGACTCCCCGTCCCAGAGGGACGCGAGGTAAGCGTAGGAACAGGAAGGCTGGCGTAGGCACTAGTGTCCCTTCGCAGCCTTCTGCGCGCCCTTCAAGCGCGAGCGAGGGTATTTTTATGGACGCTAATTGATAATGGCCAGCGTCCCGATGCTCCAGGCGAACATCAATCACTCTGCCAGGTCTCAGGATCTCTTGCTCCAGAGCCTGGCGGAGTGGTCGATTGATATCGCGGTGGTGTCGGAGCCCTACTACGTCCCTGACCGGGGCAACTGGGTCGGGGACGTGGAGGGTACGGTGGCCATTGTTTCACGATCGACTTCCTTTGAAACGGTGCGTAGGGGCCAAGGTTGCGTCCTCGGCGTGATGGGTGGCGGTTTCGACGTGGCGGTGATTGGGGTGTACTGCTCCCCAAACCGAACGCTGGCCGAGTTCGAGTGTATGTTAGCTGAGGTCCAGGTTCTGGTGGGAACAGTGCTCCCCAGTCCCGTGTTGGTCGCTGGCGATTTCAACGCCAAGTCCACGGCGTGGGGATCTCCAGCGACTGACGTGCGCGGAGAAGCGCTAGAGGAGTGGGCGGTGTCCCTGGGTCTCTCGATCCTCAACAGGGGCTCCGAGAACACATGCGTGCGACAATTAGGTGGGTCGATAGTGGACATTACGTTCGCTTCATCGGCGATCGCGCGACGCGTTCTCGGTTGGAGGGTGGAGACGGAGGTCGAAACGTTATCGGATCATCGATACATACGTTTCGAAATAACTCCATCCGCCGCCTTGCAGGTACCGGCTGCTGCAGCTGGTTCAGGTCCAAGGTGGTCGTTGCGGGGCCTGAACAGGGAGCTTGCGGCTGAAGCAGCCGTGGTCGAGTCCTGGTTCTCCAGCACAGACACGGCGAACGTCGAGATGGCGGCGGGTAGACTGGGCGAGGCGCTCACGCGTATATGTGACGCCTCAATGCCACGGATAGTCACCACGTCGTCGCCTCCGCGGCGCATGTACTGGTGGAACCACGGGATTAGGGACCTGCGTAAGTGTTGCGTCGTCGCACGGCGACTGTACGCACGCAGCCGCCGTTGGGCGGTGCGAGACGAGGAGGAAGAGGCAACCCGATACGCCTCTTATAGCGCTGCCTGTAAAGACTTACAGGTGGCGATAGGAGAGGCGAAAGAGACGGCTTGGAGAGAGTGGTTAGAGTCGCTCAACCTGGACCCATGGGGGCGCCCTTACAAAACTGTAACGGGCAAGCTCAGACCGTGGGCTCCTCCACTCACCACTACTCTCGATCCCGAGCTCGTGGAGCGGGTCGTATCTACCCTCTTCCCTCAGCGAGACGCATGGTGCCCACCGTTAATGGCACCTGCTGAGGAGAACGTTCAGGCTGAAGAAGATGTGCCGCCGGTCGACCAGGTCGAATTCAAGGCGGCGCTTCTCCGGCTACGATCTAAAAACGCGGCTCCAGGGCCGGACGGTGTCCCGGGACGGCTCTTGGCTCATGCAGCGAAGGGGCTTGATGGAGAGATTAGGGCGCTCTTCTCCGAGTGCCTGGTGCAGGGCCTCTTCCCGCAGTGCTGGAAGCGCGGGAAGCTGGTCTTGCTAAGGAAGAGTGGGCGCCCAGCTGACTCTCCGTCAGCTTATAGGCCCATCGTGTTGCTGAGCGAGACGAGCAAACTGTTCGAGAGAGTGATCGCAGACCGTATTGTTCAACATTTGGTTCGGGTTGGTCCGAACCTGAGTGATGAACAATACGGTTTCCGTCACGGTCGCTCGACGGTGGATGCCATCTCCAGGGTGCGTAGCCTGGCAGATGAGGCGGTCTCGGGGGGCGGAGTGTTGATGGCAGTGTCGCTAGACATAGCGAATGCCTTCAACTCTGTGCCCTTCGAGACCGTCATGGAGGCCTTCAGGTACCATAACATGCCACAGTACCTGAAGAGCTTGGTGGCCGATTATTTCTCGAACCGGGGCGTGATTTACGCGACCCGGGACGGGGAATGGAAGGAGAGGAGAATGTCGTGCGGTGTTCCGCAGGGGTCGGTCCTCGGGCCGCTCCTGTGGAACATCGGGTACGACCACGTTCTGCGCGGGCAGAATCTACACGGCGTTGGTGTCATCTGCTATGCTGATGACACCCTCGTCACAGCCCGCGGCAGAACATCACGGGAGGCAGCAATCTTGGCCACGGCGGGTGTCGCCCAGGTGGTCCAAAGGATCCGTGCTCTGGGTTTGGAGGTGGCCCTGTCCAAATCCGAGGCCCTTGTTTTTCATGGGCCTCGGCAAGCCCCTCCGGCCGGTCAGAGCATTGTGGTGGGTGGCACCCCTATCGCCGTCGAGAAGTCTATGCGGTACCTAGGCTTGACTCTCGACGGCCGGTGGCGATTCGAAGAGCACTTCCGGCGCCTAGCCCCTAAGCTTTTAGCTTTCGCCGGAGTGCTCAGTGGGCTGTTGCCCAATGTAGGAGGTCCAAGTGTCCCGTGCAGGCGCCTGTACGCACAGGTGGTGCGGTCGAAGGCGCTGTACGGGGCGCCCATTTGGGCGGAGGGTCTCAGCGCGGTGTGTCTTGCATTCTTGCGACGAGCCCAGAGGGTCGTCGCGCGCAGGGCATGCCGTGCATACCATTCGGTATCTTTTGAGGCGGCATGTTTGTTGTCCGGTGCGCCGCCGTGGGACCTTGAAGCCAGGGTCCTTGCGGCGGTTTACCGGAGAGTCGTGCAGGTTAGGTTAGGTGGTGGATGGCCAATGCCTGAGGAGATCCAGCGGTGGAGAGAGCTGGGCCGCGAGGATCTCTTCAGACATTGGCATGACAGGTTGGCGAACCCGACAGCAGGTTTGCAGGTGGTGGCTGCCGTGAGGCCAGTTCTTAAAGAATGGGTCGACCGCAGGCATGGGGCTCCAACGTTTCGCCTGACGCAGATCCTCTCAGGGCATGGCTGCTTTGGGAGGTATCTGTGTCGGGTGGCGCGTCGTGAGCCCACCATGGAGTGCCATCACTGCGGTGCGGCCGAGGATACGGCGGAGCACACCCGTGCTGTTTGTCCTGCTTGGACGGCGCAGCGGGCGGACCTGCAGCAGGTTATTGGTGTGGACATCTCGCTGCCAGCCATAGTTCGCGCTATGGCTGACAGTGAGATCAATTGGAGGGCCGTCACCGCTTTTTCGGAAGCGGTGATGTGCATTAAGGAGACGGCGGAGAGGGAACGAGAGGATAACATCCTCTCGGACCCGATCCGTCGACGGAGAACGGGTCGCAGGCGACTGGCTTACGCCAGTCGCATGCCGCTCTGACGGGGACCTGTCGGGTAAAGGATCGGGGGGTCCTTTGCTCGGCCCGTAGGGTTCCGGGCAGGAAGGCACCTCATATCGTGTTCCGAGGTGCCTTTATGCGGAGGGTGCGAGATCGCTCACGCGATCGCTGACGCGATCGCTTGTGCGATCTTACACGAGTGAGGTGCGCCCTCACGGGCAGCCGCCGGGGATGCCTAGGAACGCTACAGCGACGCCGAAGCATCCCCACTTTAGCGGGCGATGGAGGAACACCCCAGGTTTTTAGTTCGGGTATACGCTTCGGCGGGAGTCCCACATAACCACTGCCCCCCCCGGGTCAGTGGTACCTATAAAAGGTTTTCCTGGGTACCAAAAAAAAAAAAAAAAAAAAAAAAATGGTTAGGTTCATACCCGTGGACCTGGTGAGTTGCACAGGTGATTCATTGGGCGCTGAGGTGATACTGCGACACGGCGCGTCCCCGGGTTGCGGATAGGGGGACCCGGTGTGCCGGTGAGTCTCGTTTTTGCGAGAAACATCGGCACACCGGCGCGGACAAAACACACGAGGGAGTAGGTGAGCGTAGTCTGGGGGGTTGTAGGATAGGTAGGTGTAGGGCGGAGAGGTAGGCGCGTGTATATAGGTTTAGGTCAGGCTAGGCTCGCGGTAGGGTGTAGGTATATAGTTTAGGCTAGTCTTGATCATGGGACGGGGGAGGGAGGCACTCTTGTGCACTTTTGTACATATTTTGTTTATTGTTTTATATTCATTTTGTGTTCTAGCGGTGGGAGGCACTATTGTGCCTCTGTTTTGTACATATTTTGTACAGTTCGTCGGCGGGTGAGTACTTTTGTACCTTTTATAGTAGTTAGATGTACATATTTGTACATTTTGTGTGTGTGGCGGCGAGCTGGGTGGTGCGGCCTGTATCGCCCAGTAACGCCTGGGAGTCTACGCCGGCTCTCTGGCCGGGTCTCGTGCGGCTGCTTCAACGACCTTCCTCTGTGGCGTAGGAAGGTATGTTGTGGCCGTGCGACCCGATGAAGGCTTGCCTTAACCGGCCGGTCTTGAGTGGCGCTCGACACAAAGCCCGTGAGAAAACACGTTAAAACCTGCGGATACCTGGGGACATCGCGCAGTACCCTACCCTTACCCGGCTACAGGGGGCACCAGTCGGGTGGACATTTATTTCCCCCATAATCGTGGGAATAGAAATGGATAAAACAAGCAAAAACAAAACCAAGATCGTTGAGGATGAGGTGAGTGGCAGTAGTGCCGTAGTGTTAGTAGATGATGACGTAGCGGTGGAAGTCGAGGTGGCAGGATGCCTTTCCGACTCCGACTCCGACGCGAGCTTCGCGTCGGTTTCTACCATTTCGGTGACATCGCCGGATGGTAAACTCTGGAGGAAGAGGGTCCGCGAGATCGAAGCGGGCTCAGAGTTGGAGGACGTGGACTGTGGTGAGACGCCGTCCAAAACATCAGCGGCGTCTCGAGGTAGGGGGCGCGGACGGCCCCCTACCACTGGTAAGTTCGTAGGGCTTGCCAAGGCCAGGGCGGAGTTCAACGCTGCTAAGGCAGAGGAGCTCCGCCTTAACAACGAGATAGAGATGGCGGCGGAGGTGCGGCGGCAGAGAGAGTGCCCCTCCGTCTACCGCAAGTCGCCGGTCGCTGCGGCGATCGATGCGGTGGAGGGGCAGGACCTGCACAAGGTGGTGTGTGGGTCCTTGACCAATATTATCAAGGTGGCCGACACGTCCGGCAACCTTAAGGGCACGTATGTGCGCGCATTGAAGGAGGCGGCCAACTCCATCCAGGCTGCCTTCGTGGAGATGCGCGCACGTACCACGACGGAAGAAAATCTGCGCTTGGAGGCGGCCAACTCCAAGCTGACAAAAGAGGTGGAGGCGCTCCGCAAGGAGATGGCCGAGTTGCGCCAGATGATACGGCAGCCCGCTGCTGTGTCATCTGACGCAACTCTACCCAAAGAGAAGGTGACGGCGCCCATTATCTCTGAGGAGATGATGCGCGCCGTCATGATGCAGTGTGGTACTTTAATAAATGCCCGTTTCGCAGGAGTGGAGGACCGGCTGCTGCCGGAGACGCGCATGCGTCCTCCGCTGGCAGCCGCGACGAAGAAGGGTGCGGCGCCTGCGCCTGCTCCGCGTGCGCCGGCTCCACGTGCGCCATCGCCGGTGTTTGGGTCCGGCACCGGCGCGCCCAGTCCGGCGGCGCCCAGACCAGCGGCGCCAAAAGGAGGTGGTAAGAAGGCGACCGCGGCCAACGAGCCGCGCTCGTTTCCTCCAGCCCCTCAGTCAATGACTGAGGGCTGGAATGTAGTGGCGGGCAGGAATGCCAAGAGGAGGGCGGCGGCGGCTGCTAAAGCCGCTGGACAGCCTGCTGCGGCGGCTCGGCCAGCGCCTAAGCAGCAGGCCAATAATAATGATAGGAGGCAGAGTCTAAGGGCTCCCCGTTCGTCGGCGGTGGTGCTGACGCTGCAACCGGGCGCCGTGGAGCAGGGGATGGATTACCATCAGCTGCTCACCGCCGCCCGGGAGCGCGTCAGCATCGAAGAACTTGGTATTGAAAATATCAAGTTCCGCACCGCGGCCACGGGGGGTCGTATGTTCGAAATCCCTGGTGCTGCCAGCGGGGGCAAGGCCGATGCCCTCGCTGAGAGGATCAGGGCCGCATTCAGTGCGGAGGTGGTGCGGGTCTCTCGGCCCGAGAAGTGTGTGGAGCTTAGAGTGTCCGGCTTGGACGACTCCGCGACGGAGGCGCAGGTAGCGGCTACTTGCGCGTCCGTCGGGGGTTGTTCGGTGGAAAGCATCAAGATGGGCACCATCACCCGGACCCCCGGATATCCGGGCACGGTCTGGGCGAAGGTGCCCGTCGTTGCCGCCAGGAAGCTGGCGGCACAAAAGTTTAGAGTGGGCTGGGTTTCGGTATCTGTCCAGATACTGGAACCCAGGCCACTCTATTGTTACAGGTGCCTGGACGTGGGACACCTGGGAGCGGCGTGCCAGTGCCCCCAGGACAGGAGCGCGCTCTGCTTCCGCTGCGGCCAGCCTGGCCACAAAGCAGCGGAGTGTGAGGCGCCAGCGCACTGTCCCGTGTGCGAGGCGGCGGGCAAACCGGCGGACCACCAGGTGCGGTCCAAGGCTTGCCAGGGCAAGTCCTGGACTCCCCGTCCCAGAGGGACGCGAGGTAAGCGTAGGAACAGGAAGGCTGGCGTAGGCACTAGTGCCCCTTCGCAGCCTTCTGCGCGCCCTTCAAGCGCGAGCGAGGGTATTTTTATGGACGCTAATTGATAATGGCCAGCGTCCCGATGCTCCAGGCGAACATCAATCACTCTGCCAGGTCTCAGGATCTCTTGCTCCAGAGCCTGGCGGAGTGGTCGATTGATATCGCGGTGGTGTCGGAGCCCTACTACGTCCCTGACCGGGGCAACTGGGTCGGGGACGTGGAGGGTACGGTGGCCATTGTTTCACGATCTGCATTTGAAACTGTACGTAGGGGCCAAGGTTGCGTCCTCGGCGTGATAGGTGGTGGCTTCGACGTGGCGGTGATTGGGGTGTACTGCTCCCCAAACCGAACGCTAGCCCAGTTCGAACAAACATTAGCTGAGGTGCAGGTTCTGGTGGGAACAGTGCTCCCCAGTCCCGTGTTGGTCGCTGGCGATTTCAACGCCAAGTCCACGGCGTGGGGATCTCCAGCGACCAACGTGCGCGGAGAGGCGCTAGAGGAGTGGGCGGTGTCCCTGGGTCTATCGATCATTAACAGGGGCTCCGAGAACACATGCGTGCGACAACTAGGTGGGTCGATAGTGGACATTACGTTCGCTTCATCGGCGATCGCGCGACGCGTTCTCGGTTGGAGGGTGGAGACGGAGGTCGAAACGTTATCGGATCATCGATACATACGTTTCGAAATAACTCCATCCGCCGCCTTGCAGGTACCGGCTGCTGCAGCTGGTTCAGGTCCAAGGTGGTCGTTGCGGGGCCTGAACAGGGAGCTTGCGGCTGAGGCAGCCGTGGTCGAGTCCTGGTTCTCCAGCACAGACACGGCGAACGTCGAGATGGCGGCGGGTAGACTGGGCGAGGCGCTCACGCGTATATGTGACGCCTCAATGCCACGGATAGTCACCACGTCGTCGCCTCCGCGGCGCATGTACTGGTGGAACCACGGGATTAGGGACCTGCGTAAGTGTTGCGTCGTCGCACGGCGACTGTACGCACGCAGCCGCCGTTGGGCGGTGCGAGACGAGGAGGAAGAGGCAACCCGATACGCCTCTTATAGCGCTGCCTGTAAAGACTTACAGGTGGCGATAGGAGAGGCGAAAGAGACGGCTTGGAGAGAGTGGTTAGAGTCGCTCAACCTGGACCCATGGGGGCGCCCTTACAAAACTGTAACGGGCAAGCTCAGACCGTGGGCTCCTCCACTCACCACTACTCTCGAGCCCGAGCTCGTGGAACGGGTCGTATCTACCCTCTTCCCCCAGCGAGACGCATGGTGCCCACCGTCTATGGCACCTGCTGAGGAGAACGTTCAGGCTGAAGAAGATGTGCCGCCGGTCGACCAAGTCGAATTCAAGGCGGCCCTTCTTCGGCTACGGTCAAAAAACGCGGCTCCAGGGCCGGACGGTGTCCCGGGACGGCTCTTGGCTCATGCAGCGAAGGGGCTTGACGGAGAGATTAGGGCGCTCTTCTCCGAGTGCCTGGTGCAGGGCCTCTTCCCGCAGTGCTGGAAGCGCGGGAAGTTGGTCTTGCTAAGGAAGAGTGGGCGCCCAGCTGACTCTCCGTCAGCTTATAGGCCCATCGTGTTGCTGAGCGAGACGAGCAAACTGTTCGAGAGAGTGATCGCAGACCGTATTGTTCAACATTTGGTTCGGGTTGGTCCGAATCTGAGTGATGAACAATACGGTTTCCGTCACGGTCGCTCGACGGTGGATGCCATCTCCAGGGTGCGTAGCCTGGCAGATGAGGCGGTCTCGGGGGGCGGAGTGTTGTTGGCAGTGTCGCTAGACATAGCGAATGCCTTCAACTCTGTGCCCTTCGAGACCGTAATGGAAGCCTTCAGGTATCATAATATGCCACAATACCTGAAGAGCCTGGTGGCCGATTATTTTTCTAATCGGGGCGTGATCTACGCGACCCGGGATGGAGAGTGGAGAGAGCGAAGGATGTCGTGCGGTGTTCCGCAGGGGTCGGTCCTCGGACCGCTCCTGTGGAACATCGGGTACGACCACGTTCTGCGCGGGCACAATCTACACGGCGTTGGTGTCATCTGCTATGCTGATGACACCCTCGTCACAGCCCGCGGCAGATCCTATCGCGAGGCGGCAATCTTGGCCACGGCGGGTGTCGCCCAGGTGGTCCAGAGGATCCGTGCTCTGGGTTTGGAGGTGGCCCTGTCCAAATCCGAGGCCCTTGTTTTTCATGGGCCTCGGCAAGCCCCTCCGGCCGGTCAGAGTATCGTGGTGGGTGGCACCCCTATCGCCGTCGAGAAGTCTATGCGGTACCTAGGCTTGACTCTCGACGGCCGTTGGCGATTCGAAGAGCACTTCCGGCGCCTAGCCCCTAAGCTTTTAGCTTTCGCCGGGGTGCTCAGCGGGCTGATGCCCAACATCGGTGGACCGAGTGTCTCGTGCAGGCGCCTTTACGCACAGGTGGTGCGATCTAAGGCGCTGTACGGGGCGCCCATTTGGGCGGAGGGTCTCAGCGCGGTGTGTCTGGCCTTTTTGCGACGAGCCCAGAGGGTCGTCGCACGCAGGACGTGCCGCGCATACCATTCGGTATCTTTTGAGGCGGCATGTTTGTTATCCGGTGCGCCGCCGTGGGACCTTGAAGCCAGGGTCCTTGCGGCGGTTTACCGGAGAGTCGTGCAGGTTAGGTTAGGTGGTGGATGGCCAATGCCTGAGGAGATCCAGCGGTGGAGAGAGCTGGGCCGCGAGGATCTCTTCAGACATTGGCATGACAGGTTGGCGAACCCGACAGCAGGTTTGCAGGTGGTGGCTGCCGTGAGGCCAGTTCTTAAAGAATGGGTCGACCGCAGGCATGGGGCTCCAACGTTTCGCCTGACGCAGATCCTCTCAGGGCATGGCTGCTTTGGGAGGTATCTGTGTCGGGTGGCGCGTCGTGAGCCCACCATGGAGTGCCATCACTGCGGTGCGGCCGAGGATACGGCGGAGCACACCCGTGCTGTTTGTCCTGCTTGGACGGCGCAGCGGGCGGACCTGCAGCAGGTTATTGGTGTGGACATCTCGCTGCCAGCCATAGTTCGCGCTATGGCTGACAGTGAGATCAATTGGAGGGCCGTCACCGCTTTTTCGGAAGCGGTGATGTGCATTAAGGAGACGGCGGAGAGGGAACGAGAGGATAACATCCTCTCGGACCCGATCCGTCGACGGAGAACGGGTCGCAGGCGACTGGCTTACGCCAGTCGCATGCCGCTCTGACGGGGACCTGTCGGGTAAAGGATCGGGGGGTCCTTTGCTCGGCCCGTAGGGTTCCGGGCAGGAAGGCACCTCATATCGTGTTCCGAGGTGCCTTTATGCGGAGGGTGCGAGATCGCTCACGCGATCGCTGACGCGATCGCTTGTGCGATCTTACACGAGTGAGGTGCGCCCTCACGGGCAGCCGCCGGGGATGCCTAGGAACGCTACAGCGACGCCGAAGCATCCCCACTTTAGCGGGCGATGGAGGAACACCCCAGGTTTTTAGTTCGGGTATACGCTTCGGCGGGAGTCCCACATAACCACTGGCCCCCCCGGGTCAGTGGTACCTATAAAAGGTTTTCCTGGGTACCAAAAAAAAAAAAAAAAAAAAAAAAAAATGGTTAGGTTCATACCCGTGGACCTGGTGAGTTGCACAGGTGATTCATTGGGCGCTGAGGTGATACTGCGACACGGCGCGTCCCCGGGTTGCGGATAGGGGGACCCGGTGTGCCGGTGAGTCTCGTTTTTGCGAGAAACATCGGCACACCGGCGCGGACAAAACACACGAGGGAGTAGGTGAGCTTAGTCTGGGAGGGTTGTAGGATAGGTAGGTGTAGGGCGGAGAGGTAGGCGCGTGTAGATAGTTAGGATAGGTCAGGCTAGGCTCGCGGTAGGGTGTAGGTATATAGTTTAGGCTAGTCGTTTCCATGGGAACAGGGGAGGGAGGCACTCTTGTGCACTCTTGTACATATTTTGTTTATTGTTTTATAATCATTTTGTGTTTTAGCGGTGGGAGGCACTATTGTGCCTCTATTTTGTACATATTTTGTACACTCCTCGGCGGTGGTAAGTACTTTTGAACCTTTTATTTTAGTTGAGCGGTGGGAGGCACTATTGTGCCTCTGTTTTGTACATATTTTGTACAGTTCGTCGGTGGTATGTACTATTGTACTATTATTTGTAGTCTAGATGTATATAGTTGTACATTTGTGTGTGTGGCGGCGAGCTGGGTGGTGCGGCCTGTATCGCCCAGTAACGCCTGAGAGTCTACGCCGGCTCTCTGGCCGGGTCTCGTGCGGCTGCTTCAACGACCTTCCTCTGTGGCGTAGGAAGGTATGTTGTGGCCGTACGACCCGATGAAGGCTTGCCTTAACCGGCCGGTCTTGAGTAGCACTCGGCACAAAGCTCGTGAGAGAACACGTAAAAACCTATCGATACCAGGGGACATCGGTTAGTACCCTACCCTTACCCGGCTGCAGGGGGCACCAGTCGGGCGGACCTTTATTTCCCCCATACTCGTGGGAATAGTATGGACAAAGTAAATTTAGATGAACAGGTGAGTGCCATTGTGGCTATAGACGATGTGGCGGTGGAGATCGAGGTGGCAGGTTGCCTCTCGGACTCCGACTCCGACGCGAGCTTCGCGTCGGTTTCTACGCTGTCAGCCTCCGAGACAGTTTTGCTCGAAGGGCGACTGTGGAGGAAAAGGAGAGCGATCGAGGCGGGCTCGGACGACCAGAACAAGGAGGAGGACGACTGTGAGACGCCGTCCAAAACATCTGCGGCGTCTCGAGGTAGGGGGCGCGGACGGCCCCCTACCACTGGCAAGTACATAGGATTAGCCAAGGCGAGAGCGGAGCACAACGCTGCGAAGGCAGAGGAGCTCCGCCTCAATAATGAGCTAGAGATGGCGGCGGAGGTGCGGCGACAGCGGGATTGCCCCTCCGTCTACCGCAAGTCGCCGGTCGCAGCGGCGATCGATGCCGTGGAGGGGCAGGACCTGCATCAGGTAGTATGTGGGTCGCTGAGCGCTATCATTAAGGTTGCCGAAACGTCCGGCAATCTTAAGGGGACGTACGTGCGCGCGTTGAAGGAGGCGGCCAACACCATCCAGGCTGCCTTCGTGGATATGCGCGCGCGTACGACGACTGAGGAGAATGAGAGGTTGGAGGCGGCCAACTCCAAGCTGACAAAGGAAGTGGAGGAACTCCGCAAGGAGATGGCCGAGTTGCGCCGGATGATACGGCAGCCCGCTGCTGTGTCATCTGACGCAACTACCTCCAAGGAGAAGGTGACGGCGCCCATCGTGTCAGATGACGTGATGCGCGCCGTCATGTTACAGTGCGGTACGTTAATAAATGCCCGTTTCGCAGGAGTGGAGGACCGGCTGCTGCCGGAGACGCGCGTCCGTCCTCCGCTGGCAGCCGCGGCAAAGAAGGGTGCGGCACCTGCGCCTGCTCCGCGTGCGCCAGCTCCACGTGCGCCATCGCCGGTGTTTGGGTCCGGCACCGGCGCGCCCAGTCCGGCGGCGCCCAGACCAGCGGCGCCCAGACCAGCGGCGCCAAAAGGAGGAGGTAGTAAGAGGGCGACCGCGGCCAACGAGCCGCGCTCGTTTCCCCCAGCCCCTCAGTCAATGACTGAGGGCTGGAATGTAGTTGCAGGGCGTAACGCCAAGAGGAGGGCGGCGGCGGCTGCTAGAGCCGCTGGACAGCCTGCTGCGGCGGCTCGGCCAGCGCCTAAGCAGCAGGCCAATAACAATAATAATGATAGGAGGCAGAGCCTTAGGGCTCCCCGTTCGTCGGCGGTGGTGTTGACGCTGCAGCCGGGCGCCGTGGAGCAGGGGATGGATTACCATCAGCTGCTCACCGCCGCCCGGGAGCGCGTCAACATTGAGGAACTTGATATTCCAAATATCAGGTTCCGCACCGCTGCCACGGGGGGCAGGATGTTTGAAATCCCTGGTGCTGCCAGCGGGGGCAAGGCCGATGCCCTCGCTGACAGACTCAGGGCCGCATTTAGCGCGGAAGTAGTGCGGGTGTCGCGACCCGAAAAGTGCGTCGAACTCAGAGTGTCTGGACTGGACGACTCTGCGACGGAGGCGCAAGTAGCGGCTACTTGCGCATCCGTCGGCGGATGTAATGTAGAGGCGATCAAGATGGGCGCCATCACCCGGACCCCCGGATATCCGGGCACAGTCTGGATGAAGGTGCCCGTCGTTGCCGCCAGGAAGCTGGCGGCACAAAAGTTTAGAGTGGGCTGGGTTTCGGTATCTGTCCAGATACTGGAACCCAGGCCACTCTACTGTTTCAGGTGCCTGGACGTGGGACACCTGGGAGCGGCGTGCCAGTGCCCCCAGGACAGGAGCGCACTCTGCTTCCGCTGCGGCCAGCCTGGCCACAAGGCGGCGGAGTGCGAGGCGCCGGCGCATTGTCCCGTGTGCGAGGCGGCGGGCAAGCCGGCGGACCACCAGGTGCGGTCCAAGGCTTGCCAGGGCAAGTCCTGGACTCCCCGTCCCAGAGGGACGCGAGGTAAGCGTAGGAACAGGAAGGCTGGCGTAGGCACTAGTGCCCCTTCGCAGCCTTCTGCGCGCCCTTCAAGCGCGAGCGAGGGTATTTTTATGGACGCTAATTGATAATGGCCAGCGTCCCGATGCTCCAGGCGAACATCAATCACTCTGCCAGGTCTCAGGATCTCTTGCTCCAGAGCCTGGCGGAGTGGTCGATTGATATCGCGGTGGTGTCGGAGCCCTACTACGTCCCTGACCGGGGCAACTGGGTCGGGGACGTGGAGGGTACGGTGGCCATTGTTTCACGATCTGCATTTGAAACTGTACGTAGGGGCCAAGGTTGCGTCCTCGGCGTGATAGGTGGTGGCTTCGACGTGGCGGTGATTGGGGTGTACTGCTCCCCAAACCGAACGCTAGCCCAGTTCGAGTGTATGTTAGCTGAGGTCCAGGTTCTGGTGGGAACAGTGCTCCCCAGTCCCGTGTTGGTCGCTGGCGATTTCAACGCCAAGTCCACGGCGTGGGGATCTCCAGCGACCGACGTGCGCGGAGAAGCGCTAGAGGAGTGGGCGGTGTCCCTGGGTCTCTCGATCCTCAACAGGGGCTCCGAGAACACATGCGTGCGACAATTAGGTGGGTCGATAGTGGACATTACGTTCGCTTCATCGGCGATCGCGCGACGCGTTCTCGGTTGGAGGGTGGAGACGGAGGTCGAAACGTTATCGGACCATCGATATATACGTTTCGAAATAACTCCATCCGCCGCCTTGCAGGTACCGGCTGCTGCAGCTGGTTCAGGTCCAAGGTGGTCGTTGCGGGGCCTGAACAGAGAGCTTGCGGCTGAAGCGGCCGTGGTCGAGTCCTGGTTCTCCAGCACAGACACGGCGAATGTCGAGATGGCGGCGGGCAGACTGGGCGAGGCGCTCACGCGTATATGTGACGCCTCAATGCCACGGATAGTCGCCACGTCGTCGCCTCCGCGGCGCATGTACTGGTGGAACCACGGGATTAGGGACCTGCGTAGGTGTTGCGTCGTTGCACGGCGACTGTACGCACGCAGCCGCCGTTGGGCGGTGCGAGACGAGGAAGAAGAGGCAGCCCGATACGCCTCTTATAGCGCCGCCTGTAAGGACTTACAGGTGGCGATAGGAGAGGCGAAAGAGACGGCGTGGAGAGAGTGGTTAGAGTCACTCAACCAGGACCCATGGGGGCGCCCTTACAAAACTGTAACGGGCAAGCTCAGACCGTGGGCTCCTCCACTCACCACTACTCTCGATCCCGAGCTCGTGGAGCGGGTCGTATCTACCCTCTTCCCTCAGCGAGACGCATGGTGCCCACCGTTAATGGCACCTGCTGAGGAGAACGTTCAGGCTGAAGAAGATGTGCCGCCGGTCGACCAGGTCGAATTCAAGGCGGCGCTTCTCCGGCTACGATCTAAAAACGCGGCTCCAGGGCCGGACGGTGTCCCGGGACGGCTCTTGGCTCATGCAGCGAAGGGGCTTGATGGAGAGATTAGGGCGCTCTTCTCCGAGTGCCTGGTGCAGGGCCTCTTCCCGCAGTGCTGGCAGCGCGGGAAGTTGGTCTTGCTAAGGAAGAGTGGGCGCCCAGCTGACTCTCCGTCAGCTTATAGGCCCATCGTGTTGCTGAGCGAGACGAGCAAACTGTTCGAGAGAGTGATCGCAGACCGTATTGTTCAACATTTGGTTCGGGTTGGTCCGAACCTGAGTGATGAACAATACGGTTTCCGTCACGGTCGCTCGACGGTGGATGCCATCTCCAGGGTGCGTAGCCTGGCAGATGAGGCGGTCTCGGGGGGCGGAGTGTTGATGGCAGTGTCGCTAGACATAGCGAATGCCTTCAACTCTGTGCCCTTCGAGACCGTCATGGAGGCCTTCAGGTACCATAACATGCCACAGTACCTGAAGAGCTTGGTGGCCGATTATTTCTCGAACCGGGGCGTGATCTACGCGACCCGGGACGGGGAATGGAAGGAGAGGAGAATGTCGTGCGGTGTTCCACAGGGGTCGGTCCTCGGGCCGCTCCTGTGGAACATCGGGTACGACCACGTTCTGCGCGGGCAGAATCTACACGGCGTTGGTGTCATCTGCTATGCTGATGACACCCTCGTCACAGCCCGCGGCAGAACATCACGAGAGGCAGCAATCTTGGCCACGGCGGGTGTCGCCCAGGTGGTCCAAAGGATCCGTGCTCTGGGTTTGGAGGTGGCCCTGTCCAAATCCGAGGCCCTTGTTTTTCATGGGCCTCGGCAAGCCCCTCCGGCCGGTCAGAGCATTGTGGTGGGTGGCACCCCTATCGCCGTCGAGAAGTCTATGCGGTACCTAGGCTTGACTCTCGACGGCCGCTGGCGATTCGAAGAGCACTTCCGGCGCCTAGCCCCTAAGCTTTTAGCTTTCGCCGGAGTGCTCAGCGGGCTGTTGCCCAATGTAGGAGGTCCAAGTGTCCCGTGCAGGCGCCTGTACGCACAGGTGGTGCGATCAAAGGCGCTGTACGGGGCGCCCATTTGGGCGGAGGGTCTCAGCGCGGTGTGTCTTGCATTCTTGCGACGAGCCCAGAGGGTCGTTGCGCGCAGGGCATGCCGCGCCTATCATTCGGTGTCTTTTGAGGCGGCGTGTCTGTTGTCCGGTGCGCCGCCGTGGGACCTTGAAGCCAGGGTCCTTGCGGCGGTTTACCGGAGAATCGTACAGGTCAAGTTAGGAGGTGGATGGCCAATGCCTGAGGAGATCCAGCGGTGGAGAGAGCTGGGCCGCGAGGATCTCTTCAGGCATTGGCATGACAGGTTGGCGAACCCGACAGCAGGTTTACGGGTGGTGGCTGCCGTGAGGCCAGTTCTTAAGGAATGGGTCGACCGCAGGCATGGGGCTCCAACGTTTCGCCTGACGCAGATCCTCTCAGGGCATGGCTGCTTTGGGAGGTATCTGTGTCGGGTGGCGCGTCGTGAGCCCACCATGGAGTGCCATCACTGCGGTGCGGCCGAGGATACGGCGGAGCACACCCGTGCTGTTTGTCCTGCTTGGACGGCGCAGCGGGCGGACCTGCAACAGGTTATTGGTGTGGACATCTCGCTGCCAGCCATAGTTCGCGCTATGGCTGACAGCGAGATAAATTGGAGGGCGGTCACTGCTTTTTCGGAAGCAGTGATGCGCATCAAGGAGACGGCGGAGAGGGAACGAGAGGATAACATCCTCTCGGACCCAATCCGTCGACGGAGAACGGGTCGCAGGCGACTGGCTTACGCCAGTCGCATGCCGCTCTGACGGGGACCTGTCGGGTAAAGGATCGGGGGGTCCTTTGCTCGGCCCGTAGGGTTCCGGGCAGGAAGGCACCTCATATCGTGTTCCGAGGTGCCTTTATGCGGAGGGTGTGAGATCGCTCACGCGATCGCTGACGCGATCGCTTGCGCGATCTCACACGAGTGAGGTGCGCCCTCACGGGCAGCCGCCGGGGATGCCTAGGAACGCTACAGCGACGCCGAAGCATCCCCACTTTAGCGGGCGATGGAGGAACACCCCAGGTTTTTAGTTCGGGTATACGCTTCGGCGGGAGTCCCACATAACCACTGGCCCCCCCGGGTCAGTGGTACCTATAAAAGGTTTTCCTGGGTACCAAAAAAAAAAAAAAAATGGTTAGGTTCATACCCGTGGACCTGGTGAGTTGCACAGGTGATTCATTGGGCGCTGAGGTGATACTGCGACACGGCGCGTCCCCGGGTTGCGGATAGGGGGACCCGGTGTGCCGGTGAGTCTCGTTTTTGCGAGAAACATCGGCACACCGGCGCGGACAAAACACACGAGGGAGTAGGTGAGCTTAGTCTGGGAGGGTTGTAGGATAGGTAGGTGTAGGGCGGAGAGGTAGGCGCGTGTAGATAGTTAGGATAGGTCAGGCTAGGCTCGCGGTAGGGTGTAGGTATATAGTTTAGGCTAGTCGTTTCCATGGGAACAGGGGAGGGAGGCACTCTTGTGCACTCTTGTACATATTTTGTTTATTGTTTTATAATCATTTTGTGTTTTAGCGGTGGGAGGCACTATTGTGCCTCTATTTTGTACATATTTTGTACACTCCTCGGCGGTGGTAAGTACTTTTGAACCTTTTATTTTAGTTGAGCGGTGGGAGGCACTATTGTGCCTCTGTTTTGTACATATTTTGTACAGTTCGTCGGTGGTATGTACTATTGTACTATTATTTGTAGTCTAGATGTATATAGTTGTACATTTGTGTGTGTGGCGGCGAGCTGGGTGGTGCGGCCTGTATCGCCCAGTAACGCCTGAGAGTCTACGCCGGCTCTCTGGCCGGGTCTCGTGCGGCTGCTTCAACGACCTTCCTCTGTGGCGTAGGAAGGTATGTTGTGGCCGTACGACCCGATGAAGGCTTGCCTTAACCGGCCGGTCTTGAGTAGCACTCGGCACAAAGCTCGTGAGAGAACACGTAAAAACCTATCGATACCAGGGGACATCGGTTAGTACCCTACCCTTACCCGGCTGCAGGGGGCACCAGTCGGGCGGACCTTTATTTCCCCCATACTCGTGGGAATAGTATGGACAAAGTAAATTTAGATGAACAGGTGAGTGCCATTGTGGCTATAGACGATGTGGCGGTGGAGATCGAGGTGGCAGGTTGCCTCTCGGACTCCGACTCCGACGCGAGCTTCGCGTCGGTTTCTACGCTGTCAGCCTCCGAGACAGTTTTGCTCGAAGGGCGACTGTGGAGGAAAAGGAGAGCGATCGAGGCGGGCTCGGACGACCAGAACAAGGAGGAGGACGACTGTGAGACGCCGTCCAAAACATCTGCGGCGTCTCGAGGTAGGGGGCGCGGACGGCCCCCTACCACTGGCAAGTACATAGGATTAGCCAAGGCGAGAGCGGAGCACAACGCTGCGAAGGCAGAGGAGCTCCGCCTCAATAATGAGCTAGAGATGGCGGCGGAGGTGCGGCGACAGCGGGATTGCCCCTCCGTCTACCGCAAGTCGCCGGTCGCAGCGGCGATCGATGCCGTGGAGGGGCAGGACCTGCATCAGGTAGTATGTGGGTCGCTGAGCGCTATCATTAAGGTTGCCGAAACGTCCGGCAATCTTAAGGGGACGTACGTGCGCGCGTTGAAGGAGGCGGCCAACACCATCCAGGCTGCCTTCGTGGATATGCGCGCGCGTACGACGACTGAGGAGAATGAGAGGTTGGAGGCGGCCAACTCCAAGCTGACAAAGGAAGTGGAGGAACTCCGCAAGGAGATGGCCGAGTTGCGCCGGATGATACGGCAGCCCGCTGCTGTGTCATCTGACGCAACTACCTCCAAGGAGAAGGTGACGGCGCCCATCGTGTCAGATGACGTGATGCGCGCCGTCATGTTACAGTGCGGTACGTTAATAAATGCCCGTTTCGCAGGAGTGGAGGACCGGCTGCTGCCGGAGACGCGCGTCCGTCCTCCGCTGGCAGCCGCGGCAAAGAAGGGTGCGGCACCTGCGCCTGCTCCGCGTGCGCCAGCTCCACGTGCGCCATCGCCGGTGTTTGGGTCCGGCACCGGCGCGCCCAGTCCGGCGGCGCCCAGACCAGCGGCGCCCAGACCAGCGGCGCCAAAAGGAGGAGGTAGTAAGAGGGCGACCGCGGCCAACGAGCCGCGCTCGTTTCCCCCAGCCCCTCAGTCAATGACTGAGGGCTGGAATGTAGTTGCAGGGCGTAACGCCAAGAGGAGGGCGGCGGCGGCTGCTAGAGCCGCTGGACAGCCTGCTGCGGCGGCTCGGCCAGCGCCTAAGCAGCAGGCCAATAACAATAATAATGATAGGAGGCAGAGCCTTAGGGCTCCCCGTTCGTCGGCGGTGGTGTTGACGCTGCAGCCGGGCGCCGTGGAGCAGGGGATGGATTACCATCAGCTGCTCACCGCCGCCCGGGAGCGCGTCAACATTGAGGAACTTGATATTCCAAATATCAGGTTCCGCACCGCTGCCACGGGGGGCAGGATGTTTGAAATCCCTGGTGCTGCCAGCGGGGGCAAGGCCGATGCCCTCGCTGACAGACTCAGGGCCGCATTTAGCGCGGAAGTAGTGCGGGTGTCGCGACCCGAAAAGTGCGTCGAACTCAGAGTGTCTGGACTGGACGACTCTGCGACGGAGGCGCAAGTAGCGGCTACTTGCGCATCCGTCGGCGGATGTAATGTAGAGGCGATCAAGATGGGCGCCATCACCCGGACCCCCGGATATCCGGGCACAGTCTGGATGAAGGTGCCCGTCGTTGCCGCCAGGAAGCTGGCGGCACAAAAGTTTAGAGTGGGCTGGGTTTCGGTATCTGTCCAGATACTGGAACCCAGGCCACTCTACTGTTTCAGGTGCCTGGACGTGGGACACCTGGGAGCGGCGTGCCAGTGCCCCCAGGACAGGAGCGCACTCTGCTTCCGCTGCGGCCAGCCTGGCCACAAGGCGGCGGAGTGCGAGGCGCCGGCGCATTGTCCCGTGTGCGAGGCGGCGGGCAAGCCGGCGGACCACCAGGTGCGGTCCAAGGCTTGCCAGGGCAAGTCCTGGACTCCCCGTCCCAGAGGGACGCGAGGTAAGCGTAGGAACAGGAAGGCTGGCGTAGGCACTAGTGCCCCTTCGCAGCCTTCTGCGCGCCCTTCAAGCGCGAGCGAGGGTATTTTTATGGACGCTAATTGATAATGGCCAGCGTCCCGATGCTCCAGGCGAACATCAATCACTCTGCCAGGTCTCAGGATCTCTTGCTCCAGAGCCTGGCGGAGTGGTCGATTGATATCGCGGTGGTGTCGGAGCCCTACTACGTCCCTGACCGGGGCAACTGGGTCGGGGACGTGGAGGGTACGGTGGCCATTGTTTCACGATCTGCATTTGAAACTGTACGTAGGGGCCAAGGTTGCGTCCTCGGCGTGATAGGTGGTGGCTTCGACGTGGCGGTGATTGGGGTGTACTGCTCCCCAAACCGAACGCTAGCCCAGTTCGAGTGTATGTTAGCTGAGGTCCAGGTTCTGGTGGGAACAGTGCTCCCCAGTCCCGTGTTGGTCGCTGGCGATTTCAACGCCAAGTCCACGGCGTGGGGATCTCCAGCGACCGACGTGCGCGGAGAAGCGCTAGAGGAGTGGGCGGTGTCCCTGGGTCTCTCGATCCTCAACAGGGGCTCCGAGAACACATGCGTGCGACAATTAGGTGGGTCGATAGTGGACATTACGTTCGCTTCATCGGCGATCGCGCGACGCGTTCTCGGTTGGAGGGTGGAGACGGAGGTCGAAACGTTATCGGACCATCGATATATACGTTTCGAAATAACTCCATCCGCCGCCTTGCAGGTACCGGCTGCTGCAGCTGGTTCAGGTCCAAGGTGGTCGTTGCGGGGCCTGAACAGAGAGCTTGCGGCTGAAGCGGCCGTGGTCGAGTCCTGGTTCTCCAGCACAGACACGGCGAATGTCGAGATGGCGGCGGGCAGACTGGGCGAGGCGCTCACGCGTATATGTGACGCCTCAATGCCACGGATAGTCGCCACGTCGTCGCCTCCGCGGCGCATGTACTGGTGGAACCACGGGATTAGGGACCTGCGTAGGTGTTGCGTCGTTGCACGGCGACTGTACGCACGCAGCCGCCGTTGGGCGGTGCGAGACGAGGAAGAAGAGGCAGCCCGATACGCCTCTTATAGCGCCGCCTGTAAGGACTTACAGGTGGCGATAGGAGAGGCGAAAGAGACGGCGTGGAGAGAGTGGTTAGAGTCACTCAACCAGGACCCATGGGGGCGCCCTTACAAAACTGTAACGGGCAAGCTCAGACCGTGGGCTCCTCCACTCACCACTACTCTCGATCCCGAGCTCGTGGAGCGGGTCGTATCTACCCTCTTCCCTCAGCGAGACGCATGGTGCCCACCGTTAATGGCACCTGCTGAGGAGAACGTTCAGGCTGAAGAAGATGTGCCGCCGGTCGACCAGGTCGAATTCAAGGCGGCGCTTCTCCGGCTACGATCTAAAAACGCGGCTCCAGGGCCGGACGGTGTCCCGGGACGGCTCTTGGCTCATGCAGCGAAGGGGCTTGATGGAGAGATTAGGGCGCTCTTCTCCGAGTGCCTGGTGCAGGGCCTCTTCCCGCAGTGCTGGAAGCGCGGGAAGTTGGTCTTGCTAAGGAAGAGTGGGCGCCCAGCTGACTCTCCGTCAGCTTATAGGCCCATCGTGTTGCTGAGCGAGACGAGCAAACTGTTCGAGAGAGTGATCGCAGACCGTATTGTTCAACATTTGGTTCGGGTTGGTCCGAACCTGAGTGATGAACAATACGGTTTCCGTCACGGTCGCTCGACGGTGGATGCCATCTCCAGGGTGCGTAGCCTGGCAGATGAGGCGGTCTCGGGGGGCGGAGTGTTGATGGCAGTGTCGCTAGACATAGCGAATGCCTTCAACTCTGTGCCCTTCGAGACCGTCATGGAGGCCTTCAGGTACCATAACATGCCACAGTACCTGAAGAGCTTGGTGGCCGATTATTTCTCGAACCGGGGCGTGATCTACGCGACCCGGGACGGGGAATGGAAGGAGAGGAGAATGTCGTGCGGTGTTCCACAGGGGTCGGTCCTCGGGCCGCTCCTGTGGAACATCGGGTACGACCACGTTCTGCGCGGGCAGAATCTACACGGCGTTGGTGTCATCTGCTATGCTGATGACACCCTCGTCACAGCCCGCGGCAGAACATCACGAGAGGCAGCAATCTTGGCCACGGCGGGTGTCGCCCAGGTGGTCCAAAGGATCCGTGCTCTGGGTTTGGAGGTGGCCCTGTCCAAATCCGAGGCCCTTGTTTTTCATGGGCCTCGGCAAGCCCCTCCGGCCGGTCAGAGCATTGTGGTGGGTGGCACCCCTATCGCCGTCGAGAAGTCTATGCGGTACCTAGGCTTGACTCTCGACGGCCGCTGGCGATTCGAAGAGCACTTCCGGCGCCTAGCCCCTAAGCTTTTAGCTTTCGCCGGAGTGCTCAGCGGGCTGTTGCCCAATGTAGGAGGTCCAAGTGTCCCGTGCAGGCGCCTGTACGCACAGGTGGTGCGATCAAAGGCGCTGTACGGGGCGCCCATTTGGGCGGAGGGTCTCAGCGCGGTGTGTCTTGCATTCTTGCGACGAGCCCAGAGGGTCGTTGCGCGCAGGGCATGCCGCGCCTATCATTCGGTGTCTTTTGAGGCGGCGTGTCTGTTGTCCGGTGCGCCGCCGTGGGACCTTGAAGCCAGGGTCCTTGCGGCGGTTTACCGGAGAATCGTACAGGTCAAGTTAGGAGGTGGATGGCCAATGCCTGAGGAGATCCAGCGGTGGAGAGAGCTGGGCCGCGAGGATCTCTTCAGGCATTGGCATGACAGGTTGGCGAACCCGACAGCAGGTTTACGGGTGGTGGCTGCCGTGAGGCCAGTTCTTAAGGAATGGGTCGACCGCAGGCATGGGGCTCCAACGTTTCGCCTGACGCAGATCCTCTCAGGGCATGGCTGCTTTGGGAGGTATCTGTGTCGGGTGGCGCGTCGTGAGCCCACCATGGAGTGCCATCACTGCGGTGCGGCCGAGGATACGGCGGAGCACACCCGTGCTGTTTGTCCTGCTTGGACGGCGCAGCGGGCGGACCTGCAACAGGTTATTGGTGTGGACATCTCGCTGCCAGCCATAGTTCGCGCTATGGCTGACAGCGAGATAAATTGGAGGGCGGTCACTGCTTTTTCGGAAGCAGTGATGCGCATCAAGGAGACGGCGGAGAGGGAACGAGAGGATAACATCCTCTCGGACCCAATCCGTCGACGGAGAACGGGTCGCAGGCGACTGGCTTACGCCAGTCGCATGCCGCTCTGACGGGGACCTGTCGGGTAAAGGATCGGGGGGTCCTTTGCTCGGCCCGTAGGGTTCCGGGCAGGAAGGCACCTCATATCGTGTTCCGAGGTGCCTTTATGCGGAGGGTGTGAGATCGCTCACGCGATCGCTGACGCGATCGCTTGCGCGATCTCACACGAGTGAGGTGCGCCCTCACGGGCAGCCGCCGGGGATGCCTAGGAACGCTACAGCGACGCCGAAGCATCCCCACTTTAGCGGGCGATGGAGGAACACCCCAGGTTTTTAGTTCGGGTATACGCTTCGGCGGGAGTCCCACATAACCACTGGCCCCCCCGGGTCAGTGGTACCTATAAAAGGTTTTCCTGGGTACCAAAAAAAAAAAAAAAAAAAAAAAAAAAAAATGGTTAGGTTCATACACAGGGGTTAGGTTAGGTTAGGTTAGGTTAGGTTAGGTTAGGTTAGGTTAGGTTAGGTTAGGTTAGGTTAGGTTAGGTTAGGTTAGGTTAGGTTAGGTTAGGTTAGGTTAGGTTAGGTTAGGTTAGGTTAGGTTGGGGTGCAAGGTCGGGTAGAACCTCCACGTGGTGCACCCTGGTAACACCGTGAAAAACTGCCATAGAGTACTATGGTAGTTTTTCACGGTGGCCAATAACCCGACAAACAGCGCGCACATTCCAATGATCCTCAAGGCTATGCCGCAGGGCCACCCATACGGAAAGGCTTGAGGGGAGGGATAAGTGCTGCGCAGGAGGAGGCTTCTCCTAAAGAAGCGGGAGGTGTTTAAGAGGGGTGGGAGGTGGGCTCGGCGTGTACTTACCCTACCGTCGAGCAGGCGCTTGAGAAGTTACTTCTCGTGCCGCCATCTCCAAACTCGTAATTCTGCAACAATAGATTTTAATCTTAGTGGAAACGAGGGCCTTGGCTTGGTCGCCTGGGCCGCGAGGATGCAAACCTCTATAAAAAATGCCCGACTTAAAGCGGCGGCGCAGCGTGAGGGGTGGGGTTGTCTTTCTTCGGATTGGCAATTCCGGCCGGACGGTATTCCGGTTCCTACTGCGTTCCCCGCCAGGGTACCTGCCGACCCCCTGTGCGAGTTATTTTAGGCTTCCCCGGTGACAGAGGGCACTGGCCGGGGTGACCGTTTTTCCCTCTTACTCGTGGGATTTAGTATGGAAATTGAAATAACAAACCAAAAAACTGACGTGGGCTGTTTAGGCCGTGGAGAGGAGAATGGTGGCGCTTCTGCGCGAGATGGCGCTGAGATGGCGCGAGACAGGAGTCCTGTTGTTGAGGAGGGACGGATTGCGGTCGTGAAAACGAAAGGAAAACCGCTGCGAGATGGGGCTGGAAAGTTCATAAAGGCGCCCTCTCAGGGACCAAAAAGTGATGTATGCGTTCGAAGGGAAGACCGCGTCTCCACAGACGTGGTTCTCAGTTCGGACGTGGAACTGCTTAGTGATGCGGAAAATGCGGAGAGAACAAATAGTCGTCGAAAGCGGTCGTCTTCATCCATCGCCCTCGAGTTCTTGGACTCGGACACGGAGAATGAAGGAATAGCGGCTGCTAAGGCCCGGAAAGGAAAGGCGAAGTCTATTAAAGCTGGTCCATCTAAACTAGACTTCATAAAGCCTGCCTCCGTGCTGCTAGAGGATGTGCTTGGAAACAGGCAATATAAGAAGGGGCTTGCTGCTACTGCCGCCAGCCTTACCGATACTGAGACTGGTCTTGGTGATGTGACGGAAAACGATCTGAGCAGGCTTAATGCTCAAGAGTTAAAGCTGCAGGCTGGTGATAAGCTCAACTGCATATTAGAGGTTGCCAAGAAGTCCGGCAACCTCAAAGGAGAGTTCGTTAATCGACTCAAAAACTCGGCGTCGACGCTGAGAGAGATGGTCGAGGTCTTGGCCAACAGAAGCGAAGCGGAGGAGACAAGACGGCTTAGAGCTGAAAATAGTCGCCTTAGACTTGAAGTAGAGGCCATCAAGGCAGAGGTTAAAGCGCTACGTCGCGGCTTCACAGAAGCTAAGACACAAGCAGCGGCCGCCACATCCGCCGCTGCTGCCGCTGCTTTTGAGACGACGGCACCTCCCACCACTACTTTGGGAGCTGTCGAACTGGTTGAGGAGCTTAAACGCTCCTTAACGATGACACTCGGCCAGATGATGGATGCCCGACTAGCGGGCATTGAAGACAGGCTTCTACCTGCTCCGACGGTCCGTCCGCCTCTCAGAGCAGACGCCAAGAAGGCCGCGGAAGCTTCGGCTTCCGCTACACCACAAAAGCCGGTACCAGAACCAGCACGCAATCCTGCTCAGAAAGCCGGAAAGCGGACCGGCCAGACTTCAAAGACTGCCAATACTACACCTTCAATGGCACCAGCCGGGGACTCTTCTACAGGGACCCAAAGTGAGGCTACTCCCTCTACTGCCCCCCAGGCGGAAGCCTGGACTACAGTAGTTAGAAAGGGAAAAAAGGGGAAGAATAAAGGGGAAGGAAAGCCTCCATCTGCAGCACCGGGGACAGCTGCTGGTGCTCGCTCCTCAAAATCCAAGCCGGCAGCTGCTAAAGCGGCGTTGAGACCCCCAAAGTCTGCGGCGATTGTAGTTGCACTTAAGCCTGAAGCTGCGGAGAAGGGTATTACATACCATGATCTAATCACGGAGGCGCAGGAGAGGATCAATATCCAGGAACTGGGTATTGATCAGCTCCGATTTCGGCAGACGGCCACGGGTGCCAGGTTGTTTGAGGTTCCTGGTTCCCAAAATGGAGAGAAGGCGGACAAGCTCGCGGAAAAGCTCCGCGAAGTATTGTCTGAGGTGGCGACCATCGCAAGGCCTGTTAAATCAGTAGATTTGAGGATAATGGATCTGAATGATGCAGCCACCAAAGAGAAGGTGGCAGCTGCAATTGCTGAGGCGGGTAGCTGCGACGTGGGACTCGTTAAAACTGGGGAGATCCGTCGGGACCCTAGTGGCCCGGGGTCCATCCTAGTCACTTGCCCAGTTTCAGCCGCCAAAACAGTACTGGCCAAGAACAAGTTCTTGATAGGATGGAGCAAAGTACGAGTTGTGGCGTTGGAGGTATTACCCATGCGTTGCTTCAAATGTATGGGACTAGGGCACACGCGCCCTCAATGTCCTGAGTCGTCCACCGACAGAGGGGACCTGTGCTTCCGATGTGGAGGCACAGGCCATCAGGCGGCCAGTTGTACGAAGACCGAGCCACGTTGTGCGATTTGCGCTGAACTGGGTAAGCCGTCGGGGCATGTAATGGGGGGGCGCAAGTGTACTCCCCCGAAGATGAAAGGGAAGGCCACTAGGACCCAGGCCGGCCCCAATGAGGAGGTTGTAATGTCGGATTGATAATGGATCAAGTCCGACATTACAATATTCTCCAGACGAATCTAAACCACTGCGCTGGGGCTCAGGATCTCCTAATGCAGACCCTAGTGCAGTGGCAAATAGATGTAGCAGTTGTTGCGGAGCCGTATTTCGTTCCATCTCATCCTTGCTGGGTTGGGGATCTGGATGGCTCCGTTGCCATTATAGGACGATCGGGTGATGCCCCACCCCTCTCGGTTGCAGAGAGGGGCTCTGGGTATGTAGTAGCCAAGTGGCGGGAGTACGCAGTCATCAGCGTATACTTCTCCCCCAATAAAACTGCTGCGGAGCTAGAAGTCTTCATGGACCTCCTAGCCGCAGCAGTGAGAAGACAGGCACCACGCCAGGTCCTCCTAATGGGGGACTTGAATGCTAAATCTCGGGATTGGGGCAACCCCTCTACTGACTCTCGTGGGGAGATCGTTAGGGAGTGGGCGGTTGCCACTGGACTTAACCTTTTAAATAGAGGGTCAGCCCACACGTGTGTGCGACATAACGGGGGGTCCGTGGTGGATGTTTCATTCGCCACCCCGGCTGTCGCAGCACGTGTCTGGTCTTGGAGGGTATCGGATGAGGAGACCCTGTCGGACCATAAATACATAAGGTTCGAGATCGCTACATCCCGTAATCAAGGAGGGTCTCCGCACGTAGCGCGGTCAGCCTTCCCCCGCTGGGCAATAAATCACCTTGACGTTGATCTAGCAAAGGAGGCGGCGTTAGTCCAGTCGTGGTTGGCAGGCCCTACGCACCCGGTAGCAGATGTAGCGGCTGGTCATTTTCGCAAGGCGGTGACGGCTGTTTGTGACGCAGCCATGCCCAGGTCTCGACGACGCCCCGACCGCCGTGAGGTCTACTGGTGGAGTTCTGAAATAGCGGCTCTCCGAACAACCTGCTCGGAAAAGCGACGGCTGTACACTCGTTGCAGGAGGCGGCGTAACGGTCGGACCGATGATGAATTATCGGTCGACGAGCTGGAGCTGGAGGGTCAGCTGTATAGCGACTATCGCGATGCGAAACGGGAGCTACAGCTGGCCATCAGTCAGGCCAAGTCTAAGGCTTGGGGCGAAGCCTTGGAGAGCCTCGACAGAGATCCCTGGGGGCGTCCATACAAGGCCGCCCGGAAAAAGGTCCGAGGACACACACCTCCAATAGCGGAGTCTCTAGAGCCAGAGCTCTTGGATAGAGTATTGGGGGGGCTATTTCCCGACAATAGTCCCCACTTCACTCCTCCGACGATGGCACTACCATCTCTTGAAGAGTTGGACCCTGCATCTATACCATTGGTGTCAGAGGTGGAAATGGAGGTTGCAGTCGACCGCCTGCGAGGCAAAAAGACGGCACCTGGTCCAGATGGGATTCCAGGGCGTGTCCTTAGGATCGCCCTAAAGGAGATGGGCAATCAGCTTCGGGAACTGTTTGACACTTGCCTTACATCGGGGCGGTTCCCGAAACTGTGGAAAGACGGCAGACTATGTCTGTTGCAAAAGGAGGGCCGAGCTATCGACTCACCTTCTGGATACAGGCCAATAGTGCTGTTGGATGATACGGGCAAGCTATTGGAGAGAATAGTGGCTACCCGTGTCATTTGGCACCTAGAAGGGACGGGGCCTAAACTCTCGGAGGCCCAATATGGTTTCAGAGCTGGGAGGTCCACAATAGACGCCCTGCTCTGGCTTAAAAACTGGACGCAGGATGCAATCAGCGAAGGACAAAAGGCGTTGGCAGTCTCGCTTGATATAGCCAACGCCTTCAATAGCTTACCGCACGGAACTATACAAGAGGCGCTGCGTTATCACGGAGTACCGTTGTATCTGCGGAAGCTACTGGCCGATTACCTCCAGAACCGCGAAGTCCTGGTCGAAGGACGCAATGGCCTAAGGCACCGTCGTGTCTCGTGTGGGGTTCCACAGGGGTCGGTTCTGGGACCACTCCTGTGGAACATAGGCTATGACTGGGTGCTTCGTGGTACGCTCCCCGCAAATGTCCAGGTTGCGTGCTACGCGGACGACACCCTTGTAGTAGCTAAGGGACGGGACCTAAGGGAAACGACTCGGTTAGCTACTGTGGGCACAACCCTGGTTTTGGACAGGATACGTCTCCTGGGTCTAAAGGTGGCCCTCTCTAAAACTGAGGCTTTATTGTTTCATGGGCCTCGAGGAGGACCTCCCCCAGGAACACGGATAATGCTGGACGGTGTACTAGTTACAGTTGGGACCCAGATGAAGTACCTGGGTCTCATTCTAGATGGAAGGTGGGCTTTCAGAGCCCACTTCGAACGACTCGCCCCAAGAGTGATGGGAGCTGCAGCTGCCTTGGGAAGGTTGCTGCCCAATGTGGGTGGCCCGAGTGCCAACTGCCGCCGGCTATACTCTGGAGTGATCCGCAGTATGGCTCTGTACGGTGCTCCGGTCTGGGTGGACGCTCTCAATCGAGGCAACAAGACCTTGCTGCGACGACCACAGCGGGTCATTATGACGAGGTCAATACGGGGCTACCGTACCGTGTCCTGGACGGCTGGGTGCGTCTTGGCAGGTGAGCCCCCCTGGGAACTCCAGGCGGAGATCCTTGCCGAAGTGTACTTTTTCGTTAAAGCGAGGAGATCCGCAGGAGACCCCCCAGCGTGGGATGAAGTAGCCAGTTTACGGCTACAGGCTCGGGCTGCTTTACTGCAGCGATGGACGGAGGATCTGGCTCCACCGATCCCTGGGCAGTGGACTGTAGAAGCCATACGGCCGGTCCTGAAAGAATGGGTCAGTCGACCTTTTGGGTGTCTGACATTTCGATTGGTGCAGGTGCTTTCTGGACACGGATGTTTCGGAAAGTACCTCCACCAAATCGCAAGACGAGAGGCTACTGCAGCCTGTCACGAATGTGGGGCGCCAGAAGATACGGCGCTCCATACGCTTGAGGTATGTGCTGCGTGGAGTCCGCAACGGCACAACCTCACAGCGGTTATAGGCCGGGATCTCTCTCTGCCACGTGTGGTTAACGCCATGCTTGGAGACGAGAGATCGTGGCAGGCGGTTGTCTCCTTCTGCGAAGCAGTCATGGCTCAGAAGGAGGCCGCGGAGCGGGTCAGGGAAAACGACGATCAAGCTGACCTGCTTCGGAGAAGACGAACGGGAGCAAGAAGGAGGCAGTTTGCTCGCCTCCTCCCGCCTCCGTAGTAGGGTTGTGGTGGCAGGTCGGGGGACCTACCACTACTTAAGACCCCGGACGGGTAACCTAGTTACATCTTGGCCTTGGTCCGGTTAGTAAATCCGGACCTTCCGCTGGGGCGAGACAGTGAATGCGAACGCGACCCCGTCTCGCTCCACCTCAGCGGAGGACTGTAAACAGAGGGGTTTTTAGTGGGTTCGAGCCCCACATACCCCCTTTCGTCACCCCCATGGCGAAAGGGAAATGCGACGGCATTTTCCCCTCTTATAAAAAAAAAAAAAAAAAAAAAAAAAGGTTAGGTTAGGTTAGGTTAGGTTAGGTTAGGTTAGGTTAGGTTAGGTTAGGTTAGGTTAGGTTAGGTTAGGTTAGGTTAGGTTAGGTTAGGTTAGGTTAGGTTAGGTTAGGTTAGGTTAGGTTGGGGTACGATGGCAGGCAACCTTCTCGAGCGCTTGTTGAACTGTTGATCCTTGCGGGATACTCGGGCGGACGCTTCGGCGTTCTAGTGCCTTCGGGCGACTTTGCTCCTGGGGGTGAGGCAGTTCAAC
Source organism: Ecliptopera silaceata (assembly GCA_932527185.1). Classification (NCBI taxonomy): domain Eukaryota; kingdom Metazoa; phylum Arthropoda; class Insecta; order Lepidoptera; family Geometridae; genus Ecliptopera; species Ecliptopera silaceata. The sequence goes on along the minus strand of OW052202.1, from coordinate 56,062 downwards.
AAGACGGTGTACCCTGTTACGTCCGAGATTGATCTAGGATTGATGTAGCCGTTGAACATCAGTCCAAAAATTAATCTCGGACAACCAATAGCCTGCCGGGGAGGAGGTTTCTCCGCGCGTCCATCTGATTAGCGGATGGCGCAGTGGATGAAACGGGACGTGCTCGGCGTGCACTCACACTGCCACCGAGTAGGCACTGGAGGGGGACTCCTTTGCCAACGTCCAGAGCTCGGAAACCCGCATGTTCACTCATGCGGGACTGAGGGCCTTGGCTTAGCCGCCCGGGCTGCGAGGAAGAAAACCTCTCTAAAAAATTACCCGCGGCGTAACCTCGGGGGCGATGGGGCGGTCGTTGTGTAGCCCTCACTGCATAACGCCGCCTTCGCAGCCTCCGGGTCACGGGGGAGCGATGGGGTGGTGGTATATGGGATATACCACTGCCCTCGCAGCTCCCCATTCGGACGACATGCTGGTGGCTGGGTGCATCGATCGTGTTTTTGAGGGGCATGAGAGATCACCTGGCTGCCGCCGCATACTGTCGGAAGGCCGCAGGGCGCATCGGTTGGACCGTTGCGCCCGGGATGGAGGCGACGGGGGGTCGCTGTTTACAGTTGCCCTGCGCCGCCTGCCCCGAGAGGGGGCGAGTGGTAGCTCCTGCCAAACAGGAGCCTTTTCGGATCTGCGATCGTCTGGAGTTAGGGCTTCAGTCGACCTTTACGCAGATCTCGGGAGGGCGGCGACACCTGGTGGCAGGTGTCGTCGTGAGCACGAGGGTGCCAATGGGTGGTATTCTCGGGATGTGCTCAGGCAAACTGCGATAGGGGCTCCGGCGTAAGTCTTATAGAGGACCCGGAGCTCCTTGACATGCAGAGAGGCCGGCCACCGGGGTGGTTTTAGTGAGTCGACGACCAGTGGTCGTCATCCTCACACTACCTTGCCGCGCTCCCTAAAAGCACGGTAAGGTGTCTGTGTGCAGATTTCCCCCCGACAACAAAAAAAAAAAAAAAAAAAAAAAAGGTTAGGTTAGGTTAGGTTAGGTTAGGTTAGGTTAGGTTAGGTTAGGTTAGGTTAGGTTAGGTTAGGTTAGGTTAGGTTAGGTTAGGTTAGGTTTTTTTTTTTTTTTTAGAACAATACCGTTCTATCGGTATTACAGTGTCCCCCAGCAATAAGCCGAGTCTTTTTTAATGCAAGTATATAAATTTTTATGTCAAAGATTGTTTTTCTAAAAAAAAAAAATACTTAAAGAAATTTTTGATTCAATTTTTTCATCTACTTTTGTGCAAAATTTAAACTAAAAATGTTAATGCTTCTTTTACATACAACAGTGGCAACGAGTTTTATAATTACTATATTTTCTACTAATCTTAGTTTTACTTGCTAACTTGTAACGTGTTTTTACTTTAAATCTTATGACTAATTTTATGAAACTTATTTTTTATTATTTATTAAACTTAACTATTTTTATTGTCTGTTTTTGTTGATTTTCTGGTTTTTTATTATCCTATTTTACTGTTTCTTATTACTACTATGCTAAATATTATTGCTGTTTGGTTTATATATTTCAATATATAACGGCCAACAAGACTTATATAACTAGTTATTAATTGCTTACTTATACTATTATTATTTACTATGCTACAGTATATGGCCACTTCTCTTATTTGTGCCCCCGAGGCTCTTTCCATCGAGTGCATTTTTTGCTTTTCAGGGGTAATCGGCGGCCCATGTTCAACATGGCCCAGACCGTTTACTTGGACAGCTTTTTTCTTGGCACATCGGTGGTAGCGGTGTTGGACGCTAATTTCTTTGCCTAGGGCCACTTTAGCAGTGGTAGGCTATTGTGGCTCTGGCCAGTGCGTCCCACTTCCTCCTGATTGCACACTCAGAGCTGAAGGCGCTGTGGTCTGCCTTATCAGCCTTTGCGTGCAAACAGTTGCAGCAGGAAGGGGTCGCACCGGCGAGCCAGTCGGCGCACTCTGTCCTCATGTGAGGCCCCCCGCAGTGGCTGCACTTGACGGTGGTCTCCACGCAGAACCGTCGTCCGTGGCCATAGCCCAGACACAGCGAGCATTGTACAAGTGGAGACTGGTCAGCCACTTGTACTCGCTGGAGGTCTATGACGACGGTCCCAGCGTGGACCAGGCGCTGCCATACTGCGGGAGACACTCTCATGACGACGTGATGCGTCTGAGGGTTTCTGCTCGTCTTTTTATAGACGATATCAATTTTGTTCTCGGTTTTTTCTAAATCCTTTAAAATTTTTGAATTTTGTAGCCAAAGGGAATTTATTATATCTACGTCACTATTAAATTTAAATACATTTTTGATAATCACTAATGGATTCTTGTTTTTTATTTCTTCCACGTTTAGGTACTTTTCCGCACCCCTTAGCCGTTCCTTAACTTTCTCTCTTTCCTCTTCCGTTTTGCAACCAACTATTACTTTTCTGTCCTTTGCCTTCCTGATATTCTCTATTTCAACTCCTCCTTCCTTTGCCCTGATCGTATCTCTTATTCTCTCTAAAACTTCATCTCCTTTCTCAGTCTCGTCCTTCGAGGTTACAATCACGGAGTATAGTGCGGCCCGCTCAGGAAGATGCCTTCCGGGCTGAGCCGCTACTACACTCGCGTACGATTGCCTGTCAATTCTTTCCTGTTGGTCATCCATTTTTTCCTGTAGCTTTTTCATTCTGTCGCTGTTTTCTCTTATTAGCTTTGCATGCTCTTCCATTTTTTCTATAAGGTCTTTTTCTTCCTTTATCATTTCCTTCACTGGCTCCGGCTTTTCTCTTTCTTTTTCTAATTCCTCATCTTTCTTATTCATCTTTCCACTGTCACTTTCCGACTCCTTCACTAGGTGATACAATCTTTCGATTGCGTGTAGCACCTCGGTTTTGATCTCCGTCTTGATGTTTCTGGAGTTCCCCAGGTTGAGCTTGGCCTTGGTCAGACAGGCCTTGGCCTCCGCCAAGCGACTGGTGTATTTAGGCTGAGTCGGTGGACTCCCCGAAGCTTCCACAGGTACTTTCACAGCCCCTTTACTTCCCTGTGAGAGCACCCTTTTCGACTTCGAGGGTTCCACCGGCACAACCTTCTTCGGAGAAGTTGGGGTGAGTGGGTCCGCTCTGCCAGACTCCCACTCCCCGATGCTTCTCCGAACGCTCGACGTGGGCCGCTCACTCACTGGCACTGCTGGTGGTGTGCCAGTTGAGATCCTACGGGGGGGCTCTTGCGAGGGCTTGGAGCCTTTCGACGGGGTGCGAAACCCAAACATGGTGCGCGAGTTTGGGGGACACTTAAAATAGGGGATAGGGGAATAAATCTTATGTAATTTTGTAAAAGTTGTAAAAAGAAAATGATTTTGTCAAAGTGTATATACTAAAAACTAACTTAAAATTAATTACGTAGTCGTAAGCGTCACTAAAATTAAAATTATTTACCTTTTCTAAGGTAACGTCTGTGATTCTGGCGAAAACCAGAGTTTAAAACGTCAAATATCCTAAATTCAGTCAAAAGTACGTCACAATTTGACGCAACTTTACGTAGTAAATGCGGACCGGGTGGGTGGGAGGGCGATTTTTTAATTTTAAATGTGCTAATTTCGCTGTTTTTCTTTTGCAGGTCCACGCGGGCGCCCCAGGCGATCGTGTTCCAGCAGAAAGAAGCAGAGAAATCCACCGAAAATTGCCAAATATCGAATAAAAACTACTAAAAATGTCAAAGTTTGAATTAATTTTGAAAAATGCTATGAAATCGTGTTAAAACACGAATAATATTAGGTGTCCGCTTATTACTACTACTTATTATAACTATAGGCACCTAAAGAAAATTATTTCGCGACAAATAAAAATGTTTTAGCGCGAAATTTTAAATATTGTCTGTGGTTAGGTTAGGTTAGGTTAGGTTAGGTTAGGTTAGGTTAGGTTAGGTTAGGTTAGGTTAGGTTAGGTTAGGTTAGGTTAGGTTAGGTTGGGGTGCAAGGTCGGGTAGAACCTCCACGTGGTGCACCCTGGTAACACCGTGAAAAACTGCCATAGAGTACTATGGAGTTTTTCACGGTGGCCAATAACCCGACACACAGCGCGCACTTTCCAATGATCCTCAAGGCTATACCGCAGGGCCACCCATACGGAAAGGCTTGAGGGGAGGGATAGTGCAGCGCAGGGAGTGGTGCTTCTCCTAGCATTCCTCTGTTCATCAGAGGAGGCAGTGGATGAAGCGGGACGTGCTCGGTGTGCACTTGCATTGCACCCGAGCTGGATAGGAAGTTCTGTCTTCCTATCCTACGTCCAAGGGTCTTTGGGCTTTGCTGTCCAGGACTCGAGGAGCCAACCTCGTTAAAAAACCCTGTATTTTGGTGTGGCAGCGCAGCGCAACAAATCGCATGTTCGGCGAATCCCCCATGGACTCCCGATCTCGGGAGTCCATGGGGGGTTCGCCGACCATGCGGGTTGGTCGGTAAACCAGCCGCTACTGCGTCTTGGGGACCTCACCCCTCAAAGAGGACCACCAAAAAAAATGGAAAAGGCCGATTGTAAAAATGGACCCCAGGCTGGTACCGACGTCTCCGACGTCGGAGAATCCAGCAGTGCTCCGGCACTCTGCCCCTCGTACTCTGGGGGGGGCAACAATCGCCTCGAGAGCTCTGGGAGCTCTCGTAAAACGGGAGGAAGGTTCTCGGCGAAGCGAGGAGGCTTCGCGAGACCCGCTACGCCAGTGGCAAGCGATGTGGGAGAGGAGTCGGACTGCTCGTTGCGGTCCTACTCCTCTCTAGCTTCATCAGCGTCGGGCATGGCCCGCGCTACGAGGAAGCGGGGGCGAAAGCCCGAGGTGGTTGGCGGAAGTGGCGCCATAGACTCGCCAGGGTCTAAACGCGCCATGTTCCTCAAGGACAAACAGGACGAAGACGAGGTCTTCGACCCCAACGTCCTACCAGAGGACAAGCGAGCGAAGGCAGACTTGCCTTCCTCTGAAGTCCTCGCGCAGGAAATGCAGGCGTTGCCCTCTAAGGAGCTGGACGCCTGCATGTTGGTCGAACTGCAGACCATTGAGAAGATCGCCGACAAGTCTAAGAACTTGAAGGGCGACTTCATCAGGGGTCTGCGGGTGGCCGTTCGAAGGGCGGCGGCGATCTCGGCTGAGCTCTTGACCCGTGCGGTGGTGGACGCCAATGTCAAGAGGCTCGAGAGCGAGAACGCAGAGTTGCGTGCCCAAATGGCTGCCCTTTCCGCCAAGGTGGAAAAGGTGGCCAGCTCCCAAGCCAGCGCTGATGCTAGCGCGGCTAAACCGGCAGCGGAAACTCCATCCGCTGCTGGGGGAGACTGGGAAGGCCGACTCATGGAGCGCATCGGCGCTCTAATGGACAGCAAGTTGGTGGTGGCTATGGGTGCCATGCCAACAAGTGCTGTCAGGAAGGGTGCCACTGCTGCTCCAGCAGTGCCGAAAGGGCCGAAAGGCAAAGGAAGGGCAATCGCCCTACCTGCGCCTGTCGCTTCTCTGCCACCCGTGCAGTCGCAGACCGCGGAGTCGCAGGCGTCGGGGACGCCAGTGATGACGTGGGCGACAGTCACGGCAAAGAAGCGGGCGCCCAAGAAGGCCGCCGCGCCCAAGCCTGCGGGACCTGGGCCAAGTGCGGGTCCCAAGGCTGGCCAGAAGGCTGGCCAGAAGGCTGGCCAGAAGGCTGGCCCGAAGGCTGGCCCGAAGGCTGGCCCGAAGGCTGGCCCAAAGGCTGGCCAAAAGGCTGGCCCGAAGGCGGGCAAAAAGCCTAAGCCAGGACGGGTGCCAACGTCTGCAGCGATCACGTTGACGATTCCGGAGGGTTCGGACGTCGACTACGCTGCAGTCATGGCAGCTGCAAAGGCTCGGGTGAAGTTGGCTGATGTAGGTCTGGACCAGGTCCGCTGCAAGAAAGCCATCACTGGAGGCCTAATAATGGAGGTGTCGGGACCCGACTGTACCTCCAAGGCTGACCACCTCGCCGAACGCTTGCGCGTGGCCCTCGCGGATCTGGGCGTGCGTGTTGCACGTCCAGTGAAAACGGGGGAGCTGCGGTTGAGCGACCTCGACGATAGCGTCACACCCCAAGAGGTGCAGACCGCTGTTGCCGAGGCCGCTGACTGCTCGGTTCTCGATGTGCGGGTGGGTGACATTCGTCGCTCTCCCACTGCCCTGGGCACGGTATGGGTCCGTTGTCCACTAGCTTCCGTGCGGAAGCTAGCCGCGGCAGGGCACATCGTCGTAGGATGGGTCAAGTCCAGGGTCGATTATTTGACCTCGAGACCACTCCAGTGCTTCCGGTGCTTGGAGTACGGGCACGTACGCAGCAAGTGTCAGAGTACAGTGGACCGCACACACTTGTGCTACGCGTGCGGCGAGCCCGACCATCGGGCGAGCCAATGCACGAATAAGCGCAAGTGTCCGCTGTGCTCCGACAAGGGCTGTAAGGCCGACCATAGGATGGGTAGCAAGAGTTGCAACCCTCCTAAGGCCGCGAGGAACTCTCCTCGCTCGGCCCCAGCACCGGAAGGCAAAGCGGCCCCAACAAAGGGGGCCGCTCAGTCGGGTTCAAACCCGCCGCCCCAGGATGGTATGGAGGATTCATAATGGATCACACCATTAGAATCCTCCAGTGCAACTTAAACCACTGCCGTGGCGCGCAGGACTTGCTTCAGCAAACTTGCGCGCAGTGGTCGATTGCACTAGCCGTAGTCGCGGAGCCCTACCGAGTCCCGGATCATCCACGGTGGTTCGGTGACGTTATGGACTCCGTTGCTATTCACTGGGGTGGCGGACAAGGTGACCCCCACTGTGCCCTTCTGGAGAAGGGACAGGGTTTCGTGGCCACGGAATGGGGTCGCCTTGCCGTTGTGGGCTGCTACATCACTCCCAACTGTACACTCGTCGAGTACGAGGTGTACCTGGACGCGCTGGGAAACTGCATACGCAGGTGCCTACCGCGTCCAGTGCTCGTTTTGGGAGACTTCAACGCTCACTCGCGTGAGTGGGGGAGTCCCCGAAACGACCCGAAGGGAGTGACAATCGTCGATTGGGCGGCGGGTATGGACCTCCGGTTGCTTAATCGGGGGTCTGTAAGCACTTGTGTGCGGTGGCAGGGGGAGTCGATCGTGGACCTGTCCTGGGCGACTCCTTCGGCCACACACATGGTTTCGGGATGGAGAGTAGCGGAGGAGGTGGTGACTCTGTCAGATCACCGCCACATCTTTTTGGATGTAATCCTCCGCCCCCCCGGACGTGCGTCCCGCCGCAGTAGCAGTCCGCCGCGACGATGGGCCCTCAAGCGGCTCGACAGAGATCTGCTCGAAGCCGCCGCCATCGTCGCGGCTTGGCCGGAGGCCGGAGAGGATCTGCCCGATCCTGTGAGGGAGGCGGCCTGGTTCCGGGCAACGATGACGTCGATTTGCGATGTATCGATGCCCCGAACCGGGCCTTCCAAGCGCGGGTCGATGTACTGGTGGTCGGAGGAGATAGCGGGGTTACGTGTGACGTGCCTACGCTCCCGACGCCAGTACCAACGAGCCCGAAGAAGACGGCGAGCCCCTGCCGAAGAGGTGGATAGAGCATACGAGGAATACCGAGGCGCTACAGTGGCACTCCAAGTCGCGATTGCCGACGCCAAGGCTCGGTCATGGAGTCAACTCTTGGAGGGATTGGATAGGGATCCATGGGGGCGCCCGTACAAGATGGTACTGGGCAAGCTCAGACCGTGGGTCCCTCCGTTGACGGAAACCCTGGACCCTGCGTTCGTGGAAGTTGTCGTAGACACGCTCTTCCCGAGGGTCCAGGACGATCCCTCATCACCCCCTGTTTTTCCGTCGAGCCCGATTGTCTGGGACGATGGACTGGGGGTGACTGAGCAAGAGTTGGACCGAGCTGTGAAGCGCCTCAGGGCTCGAAACACAGCACCCGGCCCGGATGGGATTCCCGGAAAGGTTTGGGTGCTGGCTCTATCCGCCGGATTGGGGGACCGCATGAGGCGGCTTTTTGATAGCTGCCTCCGTGATGGCGTGTTCCCCAAGGAATGGAAGGAGGCTAAGTTGGTCCTCTTGAAGAAGGATGGCAGGCCCGCGGATTCTCCCTCTGCGTACCGTCCCATTTGCTTGCTGGACGAGGCCGGCAAATTATTCGAAAGAATAATTGCCGGTCGTCTCTGCACACATTTGTGGCAGGTAGGTCCCGATCTGTCGGAAGACCAGTTTGGTTTCCGACGGGCGCGTTCGACAGTGGACGCGATTCTTAGAGTCCGTTCGCTGTCGAATCAGGTAGTGTCCCGGGGCGGGAGGATGTTGGCGGTGTCACTAGACATCGTCAACGCGTTCAACTCCTTGCCTTGGAGGGCGATTAGGGAGGCCCTCGTGTTTCACGGGGTCCCCCCCTACCTGCAGCGCATCGTCGGTGCCTATCTGCGTGACAGGTGTGTGCAGTATGTGGGCAGGGATGGTACCCGCTATCAGAGGGAGGTGTACTGCGGAGTTCCACAGGGGTCCGTTCTGGGCCCGCTACTGTGGAACCTTGCGTACGACGCGGTCCTGCGTGTCGATCTCCCCGTCGGCCTACACGTCGTCTGCTATGCAGATGACACTTTAGTGTTGGCTGGCGGGGACAGCTTCGAGAGGACCAAGGGGCTCGCCGAGCTTGGGGTGGCACGTGTCGTGGACAGGGTCCACGAGCTGGGTCTACGGACAGCGCCTCAGAAAACTGAGGCGCTGTGGTTCCACAAATTCCCGAGGGGAAGGGAACCACCCAGCTTGTCGGTTCGCGTAGGTGACGTTGATGTCCAGGTGGGGCCGTACCTAAGGTACCTGGGCCTCACCTTGGACAGTCGCTGGGACTTCGGAGAGCACTTCAACCGCTCCGTCCCCCGGATCCAGAAGGTAGTGGGTGCTATGCACAGACTGCTACCAAATCTCGGGGGACCAAGGGAAGGTGTTCGCCGCCTCTATGCGGGAGTCGTGCGATCGATGGCACTCTACGGAGCGCCCGTCTGGTCCGAAAGGCTGGCGGGTGTTAGGCGCTATAGGCTGTTATTTAACAGCCTACAGCGTTCTATTGCCATCAGGATCGCACGAGGATATCGCACGATATCGTTTGAGGCGGCGACGATCTTGGCGCGGTTACCGCCCCTTGACATCATGGCGAGGATGGATGCCCGTGTATACGGGCGTCTCCGGACCGATGCAGGGAGCGGAACCGCGCCCGTTGAAGTGCGGGTGCAGGAGCGCCGCCGTGCGCTCGTGGAATGGCGCGAGCGGTTCGATGAACCGAGGAGCTCGCGCCAGCGCATAGTGGGCGCTATTGCACCCATCTTCGAAGCCTGGCTGGGGAGGAGACATGGTTTCGTCACCTATCGTCTTACTCAGATGCTCACCGGGCATGGTTGCTTCGGTGAGTATCTGAGTAGGATCGGACGCGAGCCGACACCACAGTGTCACCATTGTGGGTGGGACCGGGATTCCGCGCAGCATACGCTGGAGCAATGCTCAGCGTGGTGCGAGGACCGCGGAATCCTGGTCGCACGGATCGGGCAGGACCTCTCTCTGCCACGCGTAGTCGAGGCTATGCTGGCAGATGAGACGGCGTGGACGGCGGTGGCCTCTTTCTGTGAGACGGTTTTAGTCCGGAAAGAGGCCGCTGAGCGGGATCGGGAGAGGGCCGATCCCGCTCGGAGGAGGCGGCGGCGGGGCGCAGGCAACGGCCGCCCCGCACTGCCTGCCCCATGAGGGGGCCGAGTGGTATCTCCCTGCCATTCAGGGAGACTTTCGGGTCCGTGAGCAGATGGAGTGAGGGCTCCAGAAGCTCGATAGCGGACTCCGGGAGGGCGGCTGGCACATGGTGGCGTGTGCAGCCGTAGCACCGTTGGTGCTGGGATCGCGGCTGTGGGTGCCGTTATCCCGGGACGGGCTTTTTATTGGCAATATGCGATGGGGTCTCCGGCGCGGTCGTTTCCGAGGACCCGGAGTCCCCCCATCAAGCATCGAGGCCGGCCACCGGGGGGTTTTAGTGAGTCGGCGACCAGTCGGTCGCCATCCTCACACTACCTTTCCGCGTTCCCTCAAAACGCGGGAAGGTGTCTGTGTGCAGATTTCCCCTCGACAACAAAAAAAAAAAAAAAAAGGTTAGGTTAGGTTAGGTTAGGTTAGGTTAGGTTAGGTTAGGTTAGGTTAGGTTAGGTTAGGTTAGGTTAGGTTAGGTTAGGTTAGGTTAGGTTAGGTTAGGTTAGGTTAGGTTAGGTTAGGTTAGGTTAGGTTTTTTTTTTTTTTTGTGATCAACTGCCAAGTTGATTTATTTGCCCGCGATTTTATACAGGCGTATTATTTTTATGTTTCTATGAAGACAATTGTGAGTAAGAATTTTGTAGTAGTTTAAGTAATTTTTGAAGAATTTGGCAGTTGATATAAAAAAGTAAGATGAAAGTGTTACTTTTGAGTTTTATATAGTTAAAAGATTGAAAGAAGAATATTTGGTCGATCGGGTCTACACTGATACAAATCGTAAGATTTGGTCTATCGACCCGATCGACATAAGCAAGTAGAAATTAAGAATTTAGAAAACAAGTTATTTACATATTACAAGACATTTGTTTGTAGATAAAATATGTACATAAGCATAAAGTTAGTAGTTTTTTTTTTTTTTTTTTTTTTTTTTTTTTTTTTTTTTTTTTTTTTTTTTTTTTTTTTTTGTTATAATAATAAGACAAACAAATTGGGAGCCTATAAAGTATTTACAAGAAAATTATAAAAATATAAATTTACCCAGATTCATATTGCCGCTGCCGATCGAGTCTACACTGATACAAATCTTAAGATTTGGTCTATCGACTCGAACGACAGCGACGACCGTCAAATTTTTGGGTTAATTACAAAACTATTTGACATGATGTACATACATTCGCAGAAAACTATATAAGACAATCAATTAGGAGCCTAAACAATATTTATAAGGTAATTACAATATAAGCTCACCCAAATTCATATCGCCGCTGCCGATCGAGTCTACACTGATACAAATCTTAAGATTTGGTCTATCGACTCGAACGACAGCGGCAACAGTCGAACTTAGGGTTAATAATAAAACTATTTAACATGGTATACATACATTCGTAGGAAGCTAAAGTAATATTTACAAGGTTAATCTTCTATTTATTAAACTCCTTGAGGTTATTAACTATGCTATTCACGAAATTGACAAAAGATTCTGTAGAACTTTCCTTAGCTAGAATAGACTGGAGATGGAACGGGTCCAGTCTTAAGTTGTGACATGTTTGTAGATGATGGAATCTTGGATTACCAAAGCGAGGACAGTGTTTGAGGAGGTGGGTAATGCTTTGAACGCTGATGCCGTCGCAAGGGCATAGGTCTGTCGGGCTGACTTTAAACCGGTGGAGATATTCACGGTGCCAGCCATGCCCAGTAAGTACTTGGGCTAGTGCGAATCCGATCTTGACTTTAGAGAGAAGATAATCCACACTAGCCAAGTCCGGACACCAAGCGCGGGTCTGAGCGCCCGTTTGGCTGGTTTGGTACAGCCGATCGCTCTCCATCGATGAGTCAGCTCTAACCTTAGCCCTCACGTGACTAATTGGGAATTGACAGTAGTCTGGAGCTTTATGAGATTGTCCCGCCTCTTTAGCTGCTTTATCAGCTTCTTCGTTCCCAGCAAGTCCTACGTGTGCTCGCACCCATACGAAGTTGATAGTACCATTGTGGTTGTGGACAAATTTCTGAATGGCTGATGCGAATAAATTGGTTGAATTGGGGTTTTTTATTTCGTACAGACTAGACATGGAATCAGAGTAAATGATTGCATTGTATGTATTGAATTTGACACAACTACTGGCCATCCATGAGCAGGCTCTTTGGATGGCCAGCAGTTCTGCCTGAAAAACTGAGCAGGAGTCATGAAGTTTGAATTTTTTCCTTATAGGAGGTATTCCTGAAGGGAGATAAGCTACAAAAGCAGCACCCACATTTTTGTCTCCAGTTTTGCTTCCGTCTGTGTAAATTTTGATATAATCATTGGCTTCCTCTTGTGGTGAATCAAAATCCACCTCTATGGGTTTTCTGAGTGATGGATGTAGCAAGTTGGCCGGACTGACAGGACTCTCGAGCACAACGTCGTCAGGAAGATACCTTGTGCGCCCTTCGAGTCGAGCTCTCTCAATCTCTGCTCGTTCTTCTAGCTTTAAGTGTAGAGGGGTGAATCCTGCCAATGCTATTGAAGCAGTTGCAGATATAGTCCTAAAGCCCCGAATGGCCTTTATAGCGAAGCCGCGCTGGAACGACTTGAGCGCCTTTCGCACACATAGAAAATTTGCAGCAGAGACACCCCATATCCCAGCAGCATATAGGACAATAGGCTCAATCACATGTTGGTAGATGATTCTAATGTTATCAGAGCTGACCCCCCAAGTAGGTCTGACGAAGATTGACAACCTATTATATATTTTGATGGCTTTGTTAATCGCGTATTTAGCGTGCTGTATGAATTTAAGTTTTGAATCAATAATTACTCCTAAAATTTTGATCTGGTCTACAAATTGTAATACTCTATTGTCCATGGTTATATTGGCCTTTTTTGCAGTAGGTGAGAATGCTATTAGTTGTGTTTTCGATGGTCCAAAATGTAGCTTCATTTTCTTGCCCCAGTTGGTCACCAGACTGAGAGCGGCGTCGGTAATGCGTTGAAGGGAGGGTAGACTTTTTGCACCAACGATGAGTAGAACATCGTCTGCAAACGCTTGAATGTGACATCCTTCCGGAAGACTTGTTTCCAGAAGATCATCGAGAATAATGTTCCAGAAGGTAGGGCCACACACCGAACCCTGCACGCAGCCCCTAGAAGTGGTTTTAGACTCTGTGGCGTCTGAGTAGTTAAGGGTGACACTTCTGTCTTGAAGGTAACTTTTAATGATGCAGAATATATTTCGGGGGCATTTAATAGACTGAAGTTTCAGGAGTAACGCTGGCCACCATGCGTTGTCAAAAGCAGATGCAATGTCCAAAGACACTGCAGTGACGAGATTTCCTTGATTCTTGAGTTCTTTGATCTTATCTGTTGCGGTTTTCAATGCGGCTACTGTGGATGTTTGCTCTTTGAAACCAAATTGATGATGACTGTGGCTATTGGTTTTGTACATGTGGTAATTTAGTCGTTTAATTATCAGTTTCTCGAGTAACTTTCCCAAAACGTTTATTAGACCAATAGGGCGGTAGGATGCCAGGTTAGAGTAATCATCCTTACTAGGTTTCGGGAGAGTTTTGACGAACGCCACTTTCCAAGCTTTGGGGAAGTACGAGTTTGACAGACATTTGTTCATAATTCCGGTCAGAGTATCGGAGTAACACTGGCCGAATTTATAACAAATATCTGCCGTAAGATGGTCTGGACCTGGTGCTTTGCTGGAGTTCATGGTCTTGAGGCATTCAAGTATCTCATCTGCAGTGAACAATGGCTCATCTGTTGTGTTTGGGATGTTGTTGGACAGGGATCTAATATTTTTCTGTTCTTCAGATACGTCTGGGGTATCATCGGGGTAAAATTTTTCTA